>OX384546.1:6868200-16868200 GCA_947538895.1 Neoitamus cyanurus
GGCATATTCCAGAATCCGTCGGAGAGGTTACGAACAGAATTTTCTCTACAAAAATAAGTAAATCTAAAATTACTGCCATTACTGTATCTTCTCAACGATGTATTTGCTTGATATTGAAACTGGAAAATGTTCAGTTCATTTAATATGTCTATTTCTTAATGGATTAATTGCCCTCTTCAGTACCTATTATAGGTACCTAATTTCATTATTATATAGGAAAGCAGAAGGCATTTGATTACAATAATTCATGCCAGAATTTATTTGTTAAAGGCCGTACGTTGAATATTAAATACAATATTACATTTTTTTGAAATTTCTCTAATGCAAACAAAGTGAAAGGAATATTTCAGAGAAAATAACATTCAGAAGGGTAAAGGGTGGTAATTTTGTGTGACATGTGTGCAAAACAGCATAAGCCGTGTTCTTTTAATGGTCCATATGTACATCTCCACTATTCTCCCCATACAAATCTCAAAATCCTGCTTTTTATCTGGACCAGTGGAGAGTTTTATCGGGACAAATGGGACATTTGATAATTTCCCTCTTTGGAATGATGCTAACTTCACTGCAAATGTCATTTGGAATTGTCAAAACAAAGGAAGAACAGGCTGAAAACAATAACAAAGATATTTAACATGGAAATCATCGATATTGGACCATCTGAAGAGTAAGTAAATTTTTATATTGGTTTTATATAAATGTTTATGATGATGTTCTGCTAAAATTTTAATAGTTTCGACCACATTTGGAAAATTCTGGAAGAAGTGTGAAGCGGCGTCTTGACCATCTATCATGGAAAGAGAAAATACAAAGAAAGTTTGTCTTACTTTAACTTTAAGTAATTTTAGCATTAATTCCTGGCATTCACAGGAAGTGTAAGAATCGCGTGGCGGCCCAAATCTCCCGCAACAGGAGAAGGCAAAAATGGACGATATGGAAAAAACTATTAGGACATTGACGCACCAGACTGATATCCTCAGAAATAAATGCGACACTGTGGAAAGCATCAACCAGTCGCTTCTGGATAAGAACTCCAAACTTGGCAGGCAGGTCCAGGAATTGCAGCAGCAAATCGACAAGCTACATCTCCAACAGAGTACAAAATGTACCCTCGAAGTCGGGTTGTGTCGGCTTTAGTTCCAACGTTTCACTTAGATCAGCAGTATCTAACTACCCTCTGCAGAAGGGAATGGAACTGAAGTCGACTTGACGCGAACTCAAGGAGAGCAGCCACACAAGGACTCTGTGGAAGATAGTAGCTCTCTGCCTTCTTTACAAGACCTGTGCGAAGACTTCGACGCAGGAAAACTTGAAGAGCTTGCCGAAAGCCTACTCCCAGATATCACCTCAAACCTGGAAGGCAGTAATGCAGCAGGCTGCGATGATGACGCCCAAATTCCAAGCTGCGCAGAGCGACTGTCTGGACCAGTGGTGGGGTCCACAACAGAAGTCCTGGAATCCGGCGAAAATATCGTTGATCGCATAAAAAAAATAACCCTCAAAGAGTATAGTAAGCTCAAGTAAACGAAGTAGTAATAAACGAAGCAGTTGAAGAGATCGTTAGTAAAGAGGAGCAGGATGTGAATAATGTGAGTGAGAACGAATCCGGTAAAAGAGTTTTTGGTCCTCAATGAGAATGTCAAGTTGCCCAAAAGCCCGCTTTCTGAAGTATCAACAATAGACTACGGCTATACGAGTCCATTGGGTCCCCGCAAAGTAACAGGAGTAGTTTCCAGATTGACGACTTCTGGAGCTACAAGTGCTTTTCCGAGTTGTTTCCATCTCTAGCGTGCTAATCTCTCTCTCTTTAAGTGTTTTGTAAATATTAATTTATTCTTGTTTCCTACTGTGCGTAAGGACCATAATGTTTTAGGGTAAGATATTGTTAGCTGTCAAATATATCGTGAGAAGAGTTTGCAAACCAAATATCAATATTTTTTACTTTTCATTTAATTTGTTGCGTTGTACATTGCAGTGGTTGCGAAATTAAAATGTTGCAATGGGGATGACACTTTACAATTCCACCTTTCTCTAATAAAACATTTTTCATCACACATGCAGGGTAAGTGGTAATTTACCGCACGGGTTTCCATGCGGTAAATCATCAATTAACCACGGTGCGGTAAGTAGCCGATTGCCCACGATGGCTATTAACGCACTCGCTTCGCTCGTGCGTCTAACACCGCCATCGTGGGCAATCGGCTACTTACCGCCCTTGTATCGTAATATACTATTAATCTGAGTCAACAGGAATGCTTTACTCTTAGCCAGATTTTTAACTTTTGAATAATTTGGTTGGAATCGGAACAAAACCAATTCATTTACGTAGTAGCCAGCGATCGAAGTAAATGTGTCCCGGCGTATGTATATGAGATATCTTCATATTCCCTTACTGTTTTTACAACTGAATGTGTCTTCCGTATTCTTGCCAAAGCGAAACCTATGTAGCAGGTAGCGCAGGATATATTTAGGAATGATGATCATACACGGAAGGGCCCTACCTTGCAGGAAAATTTGTTTATTTTAGTAGGTACGAGGTCGAAAATGCAGCGATGCCGCAATACTGCACAATGGAGCGTAGTAGCCTCTGAAGCTGAATTGTGCAGTACTGCGGCATACTGCGTTTGCGAATTGGCCCTTAGTACATAGTAGTTAGCATTGCAGTAAGATGCGTGGTAATTCGGAGGCACAACCTTAAATCTGTGAGACAGGTCCTGCGTCTCTATGCAGTTGTTCCATGGCTATCACTATGGACTTGACTGGTGCATCTCTGCCTGGGTGTTTAAGTCCCTCAACCTCTAGTTTGCACTTCTTTATTTACTAGATGGTTTTTTGAGACGAATAATGAGGTCAATTTGTTTGATTGGGATCCATAGGAGAAGCTTTCACAGGTCATGCCAACATTCTTAAAGTGATTTTTAAGCACATATTTCACATCTTCCCTATCAAGATTAATTTTGCTTTGACAAACTTCAAACTTGACAATTTGTAAGAGGTGAACAATGGTTCGGTTTCACACTTCAAAAATTTCCCTCGTCGTTCTTTTATTCAAGGTCCATATGGACCTATCGGGACCATTAAAAGAACGCCACTAGCCGTGTTCTATTAATGATCCGGATTAGTCTATATGGGATCTTGAATAAAAGAACGACGAGGGAAATTATTGAAGTGGCAACTGAACCTTTCTTCACTGCTTATAAATTGCAAAAGTCATTACTGGTTTGTCACTTGCCAGAAATTTATGTGTGACATGTGTGCCAAACAGCATAATGTATTTTTTTAAACTGGAAATAAAATATTTTACTTGAGCTTTTTCCTTTTTATTTCTTCGGCCAAATGCCGTGTACAAGCCCTTTTGTTAATGCACTAAGCTCTTCTTCACTATACCCAAAGGTGTTCCTTTTTAGGCTTGCATGTCCGCTTAAAACTTAGAACTCTTGGTTTGTAGCTATAATTTAAATTAAATAAACTTAATTTAATATTCGGGCATATTCCAGAATCCGTCGGAGAGGTTATTAACAGAATTTTCTCTACAAAAATAAGTAAATCTAAAATTACTGCCATTACTGTATCTTCTCAACGATGTATTTGCTTGATATTGAAACTGGAAAATGTTCAGTTCATTTAATATGTCTATTTCTTAATGGATTAATTGCCCTCTTCAGTACCTATTATAGGTACCTAATTTCATTATTATATAGGAAAGCAGAAGGCATTTGATTACAATAATTCATGCCAGAATTTATTTGTTAAAGGCCGTACGTTGAATATTAAATACAATATTACATTTTTTTGAAATTTCTGTAATGCAAACAAAGTGAAAGGAATATTTCAGAGAAATTAACATTCAGAAGGGTAACGGGTGGTAATTTTGTGTGACATGTGTGCAAAACAGCATAAGCCGTGTTCTTTTAATGGTCCATATGTACATCTCCACTATTCTCCCCATACAAATCTCAAAATCCTGCTTTTTATCTGGACCAGTGGAGAGTTTTATCGGGACAAATGGGACATTTGATAATTTCCCTCTTTTTGGAATGATGCTAACTTCACTGCAAATGTCATTTGGAATTGTCAAAACAAAGGAAGAACAGGCTGAAAACAATAACAAAGATATTTAACATGGAAATCATCGATATTGGACCATCTGAAGAGTAAGTAAATTTTTATATTGGTTTTATATAAATGTTTATGATGATGTTCTGCTAAAATTTTAATAGTTTCGACCACATTTGGAAAATTCTGGAAGAAGTGTGAAGCGGCGTCTTGACCATCTATCATGGAAAGAGAAAATACAAAGAAAGTTTGTCTTACTTTAACTTTAAGTAATTTTAGCATTAATTCCTGGCATTCACAGGAAGTGTAAGAATCGCGTGGCGGCTCAAATCTCCCGCGACAGGAGAAGGCAAAAATGGACGATATGGAAAAAACTATTAGGACATTGACGCACCAGACTGATATCCTCAGAAATAAATGCGACACTGTGGAAAGCATCAACCAGTCGCTTCTGGATAAGAACTCCAAACTTGGCAGGCAGGTCCAGGAATTGCAGCAGCAAATCGACAAGCTACATCTCCAACAGAGTACAAAATGTACCCTCGAAGTCGGGTTGTGTCGGCTTTAGTTCCAACGTTTCACTTAGATCAGCAGTATCTAACTACCCTCTGCAGAAGGGAATGAAACTGAAATCGACTCGACGCGAACTCAAGGAGAGCAGCCACACAACGACTCTGTGGAAGATAGTAGCTCTCTGCCTTCTTTACAAGACCTGTGCGAAGACTTCGACGCAGGAAAACTTGAAGAGCTTGCCGAAAGCCTACTCCCAGATATCACCTCAAACCTGGAAGGCAGTAATGCAGCAGGCTGCGATGATGACGCCCAAATTCCAAGCTGCGCAGAGCGACTGTCTGGACCAGTGGTGGGGTCCACAACAGAAGTCCTGGAATCCGGCGAAAATATCGTTGATCGCATAAAAAAAATAACCCTCAAAGAGTATAGTAAGCTCAAGTAAACGAAGTAGTAATAAACGAAGCAGTTGAAGAGATCGTTAGTAAAGAGGAGCAGGATGTGAATAATGTGAGTGAGAACGAATCCGGTAAAAGAGTTTTTGGTCCTCAATGAGAATGTCAAGTTGCCCAAAAGCCCGCTTTCTGAAGTATCAACAATAGACTACGGCTATACGAGTCCATTGGGTCCCCGCAAAGTAACAGGAGTAGTTTCCAGATTGACGACTTCTGGAGCTACAAGTGCTTTTCCGAGTTGTTTCCATCTCTAGCGTGCTAATCTCTCTCTCTTTTAGTGTTTTGTAAATATTAATTTATTCTTGTTTCCTACTGTGCGTAAGGACCATAATGTTTTAGGGTAAGATATTGTTAGCTGTCAAATATATCGTGAGAAGAGTTTGCAAACCAAATATCAATATTTTTTACTTTTCATTAAATTTGTTGCGTTGTACATTGCAGTGGTTGCGAAATTAAAATGTTGCAATGGGGATGACACTTTACAATTCCACCTTTCTCTAATAAAACATTTTTCATCACACATGCAGGGTAAGTGGTAATTTACCGCACGGGTTTCCATGCGGTAAATCATCAATTAACCACGGTGCGGTAAGTAGCCGATTGCCCACGATGGCTATTAACGCACTCGCTTCGCTCGTGCGTCTAACACCGCCATCGTGGGCAATCGGCTACTTACCGCCCTTGCATCGTAATATACTATTAATCTGAGTCAACAGGAATGCTTTACTCTTAGCCAGATTTTTATCTTTTGAATAATTTGGTTGGAATCGGAACAAAACCAATTCATTTACGTAGCAGCCAGCGATCGAAGTAAATGTGTCCCGGCGTATGTATATGAGATATCTTCATATTCCCTTACTGTTTTTACAACAGAATGTGTCTTCCGTATTCTTGCCAAAGCGAAACCTATGTAGCAGGTAGCGCAGGATATATTTAGGAATGATGATCATACACGGAAGGGCCCTACCTTGCAGGAAAATTTGTTTATTTTAGTAGGTACGAGGTCGAAAATGCAGCGATGCCGCAATACTGCACAATGGAGCGTAGTAGCCTCTGAAGCTGAATTGTGCAGTACTGCGGCATACTGCGTTTGCGAATTGGCCCTTAGTACATAGTAGTTAGCATTGCAGTAAGATGCGTGGTAATTCGGAGGCACAACCTTAAATCTGTGAGACAGGTCCTGCGTCTCTATGCAGTTGTTCCATGGCTATCACTATGGACTTGACTGGTGCATCTCTGCCTGGGTGTTTAAGTCCCTCAACCTCTAGTTTGCACTTCTTTATTTACTAGATGGTTTTTTGTGACGAATAATGAGGTCAATTTGTTTGATTGGGATCCATAGGAGAAGCTTTCACAGGTCATGCCAACATTCTTAAAGTGATTTTTAAGCACATATTTCACATCTTCCCTATCAAGATTAACGGGGCTATTCTAGGTAAAAGTTAACAGCTGGTAACCTGCTATCTACTCAGATAGCAGAAATTGCTATTCTGCATAGCAGAACTGACAGCTGTTAACTACAGCTGATCTGCTAACTTGCGTGGAGACTTAAATTAACAGATTTTGGTATTCTGGCTAAAAGATAGCAGACGGTTCTAACCTTAAAAGTCTATTAAGTTAACAGCTCCTCACAGAGGTGCTGTTAACCTGCTAATTCGTACTTGTGTTGTGTCAGCTGTAACACGGTACGGTGGTATTGACATTTTAAATTGGTTTGAAGTCGCGGAATATATACAAAATGGATATAAATATTAATTTTATGTTAGTAACAGTTTTGGAAAGAGCACGAAGGGCTAAAAAGTGAGTATAAAATACTACGATACGTGCTTTTTGTATTAATTTCTTTTATTTTAGTATTTCAGATCAAAGAATAATCCTCCGGTCGTTAAGGGATTCTAGCGACCCTTTTCGCATTCCCTCGAATGCCTTTATTAAGGTGGACGCGAATGGATACTCTTGGCTGCAGACAGTGTGTGGATTTATCCAAAAGTTTAATTAGCCTTGGTTTCGGCAAGATGGTTAATCCGCCCAAAAACAATCTTCAGAAGTACTTAAAATCGCTTATAAGAACCGAGGCATTTGCCAAAAATGAACGTTTAGGGCTTTGGTCATATAGGTGAGAGGAAATCTTATTAAGCTAAATTTTATTTCTTCCTTTTATTCCAGCTTGCCGCCAAAACCCTGGCCAGTCATGAAAATGAAGGTTGAATTCTCTTTTTCTTTCTATTCTGCCTGCGCGGCTGAGGCTTCATGAGCTCGTCAGATAAGAAGCGTAGCGCCTGGAAGTTCATTAGATTCAAAACTAGACCAGCGAAGACCTTCTACACCAGAGAGCCCCTGACCCTGTTGATTTGATCCTTTTTTTTATAGGAGAAATGTTGAAACTAATAAATTTTTATGTGAATTTTGAGAGCTTTATTGTAACAGCTTCTAAAAGTACGGATTTAGACGAGTTTAATTACCTTAGATAGCAGTGACTATGGAGAGCTGCCTGTATCACGAATTTTTCTGAAAGCTGACGATTGCAAATAAAGCAATTCCTAATGAAAAGCCATAAATAAAACAAGGATTTAATTTCCAGAAAAACTTATATTGAAGGAATTAAATAAACACACTGGACATGTCTTACAAGCAAGAGGCCATCGTTAGCGTGCTGGAACAGCAGCACTTCTATGTATTTCTAAACGTATCACTTAGATATGCTATTTTGCTGTTTGGCTTTAAAGTTGAACTGCATTTTTGTTGAACGCATTGCAGAGATTTTAGCTACTTTCAGGAGGACTTGCCGTTCTTTTTGCTACCATTAGTGTGGGCTGTTTGCATCTTCTTGCGTTTTTCCCCAGACCAGTCGGCGTCGTCCACGTCGTCGCTTACGTTTGATCCAAAATAGCTACCGCTCCCTTCCCTTGGATTTGCTCTTCGTCTACTAACGATTCTAGACGAATTTCTCCCCATTCCTTAAAAACACAAAATAATAAAATTTTTGAATTTGACAAGTCTCCGCTTGCTTGATCTGCTATCCCAAACAATTCTCCACAAATCTGCTACCCAGAATACCGATTCTTTTGACATCTGCTATTCTAAAATTAGCAGGTTAGCAGATCTGCTAAAAATCTTTTACCTAGAATAGCCCCCTAATTTTGCTTTGACAAACTTCAAACTTGACAATTTGTAAGAGGTGAACAATGGTTCGGTTTCACACTTCAAAAATTTCCCTCGTCGTTCTTTTATTCAAGGTCCATATGGACCTATCGGGACCATTAAAAGAACGCCACTAGCCGTGTTCTATTAATGATCCGGATTAGTCTATATGGGATCTTGAATAAAAGAACGACGAGGGAAATTTTTGAAGTGGCAACTGAACCTTTCTTCACTGCTTATAAATTGCAAAAGTCATTACTGGTTTGTCACTTGCCAGAAATTTATGTGTGACATGTGTGCCAAACAACATAATGTATTTTTTTAAACTGGAAATAAAATATTTTACTTGAGCTTTTTCCTTTTTATTTCTTCGGCCAAATGCCGTGTACGAGCCCTTTTGTTAATGCACTAAGCTCTTCTTCACTATACCCAAAGCTGTTCCTTTTTAGGCTTGCATGTCCGCTTAAAACTTAGAACTCTTGGTTTGTAGCTATAATTTAAATTAAATAAACCTAATTTAATATACGGGCATATTCCAGAATCCGTCGGAGAGGTTACGAACAGAATTTTCTCTACAAAAATAAGTAAATCTAAAATTACTGCCATTACTGTATCTTCTCAACGATGTATTTGCTTGATATTGAAACTGGAAAATGTTCAGTTCATTTAATATGTCTATTTCTTAATGGATTATTGCCCTCTTCAGTACCTATTATAGGTACCTAATTTCATTATTATATAGGAAAGCAGAAGGCATTTGATTACAATAATTCATGCCAGAATTTATTTGTTAAAGGCCGTACGTTGAATATTAAATACAATATTACATTTTTTTGAAATTTCTCTAATGCAAACAAAGTGAAAGGAATATTTCAGAGAAATTAACATTCAGAAGGGTAAAGGGTGGTAATTTTGTGTGACATGTGTGCAAAACAGCATAAGCCGTGTTCTTTTAATGGTCCATATGTACATCTCCACTATTCTCCCCATACAAATCTCAAAATTCTGCTTTTTATCTGGACCAGTGGAGAGTTTTATCGGGACAAATGGGACATTTGATAATTTCCCTCTTTTTGGAATGATGCTAACTTCACTGCAAATGTCATTTGGAATTGTCAAAACAAAGGAAGAACAGGCTGAAAACAATAACAAAGATATTTAACATGGAAATCATCGATATTGGACCATCTGAAGAGTAAGTAAATTTTTATATTGGTTTTATATAAATGTTTATGATGATGTTCTGCTAAAATTTTAATAGTTTCGACCACATTTGGAAAATTCTGGAAGAAGTGTGAAGCGGCGTCTTGACCATCTATCATGGAAAGAGAAAATACAAAGAAAGTTTGTCTTACTTTAACTTTAAGTAATTTTACCATTAATTCCTGGCATTCACAGGAAGTGTAAGAATCGCGTGGCGGCCCAGATCTCCCGCGACAGGAGAAGGCAAAAATGGACGATATGGAAAAAACTATTAGGACATTGACGCACCAGACTGATATCCTCAGAAATAAATGCGACACTGTGGAAAGCATCAACCAGTCGCTTCTGGATAAGAACTCCAAACTTGGCAGGCAGGTCCAGGAATTGCAGCAGCAAATCGACAAGCTACATCTCCAACAGAGTACAAAATGTACCCTCGAAGTCGGGTTGTGTCGGCTTTAGTTCCAACGTTTCACTTAGATCAGCAGTATCTAACTACCCTCTGCAGAAGGGAATGGAACTGAAATCGACTCGACGCGAACTCAAGGAGAGCAGCCACACAACGACTCTGTGGAAGATAGTAGCTCTCTGCCTTCTTTACAAGACCTGTGCGAAGACTTCGACGCAGGAAAACTTGAAGAGCTTGCCGAAAGCCTACTCCCAGATATCACCTCACACCTGGAAGGCAGTAATGCAGCAGGCTGCGATGATGACGCCCAAATTCCAAGCTGCGCAGAGCGACTGTCTGGACCAGTGGTGGGGTCCACAACAGAAGTCCTGGAATCCGGCGAAAATATCGTTGATCGCATAAAAAAAATAACCCTCAAAGAGTATAGTAAGCTCAAGTAAACGAAGTAGTAATAAACGAAGCAGTTGAAGAGATCGTTAGTAAAGAGGAGCAGGATGTGAATAATGTGAGTGAGAACGAATCCGGTAAAAGAGTTTTTGGTCCTCAATGAGAATGTCAAGTTGCCCAAAAGCCCGCTTTCTGAAGTATCAACAATAGACTACAGTGGTTGCGAAATTAAAATGTTGCAATGGGGATGACACTTTACAATTCCACCTTTCTCTAATAAAACATTTTTCATCACACATGCAGGGTAAGTGGTAATTTACCGCACGGGTTTCCATGCGGTAAATCATCAATTAACCACGGTGCGGTAAGTAGCCGATTGCCCACGATGGCTATTAACGCACTCGCTTCGCTCGTGCGTCTAACACCGCCATCGTGGGCAATCGGCTACTTACCGCCCTTGCATCGTAATATACTATTAATCTGAGTCAACAGGAATGCTTTACTCTTAGCCAGATTTTTATCTTTTGAATAATTTGGTTGGAATCGGAACAAAACCAATTCATTTACGTAGCAGCCAGCGATCGAAGTAAATGTGTCCCGGCGTATGTATATGAGATATCTTCATATTCCCTTACTGTTTTTACAACAGAATGTGTCTTCCGTATTCTTGCCAAAGCGAAACCTATGTAGCAGGTAGCGCAGGATATATTTAGGAATGATGATCATACACGGAAGGGCCCTACCTTGCAGGAAAATTTGTTTATTTTAGTAGGTACGAGGTCGAAAATGCAGCGATGCCGCAATACTGCACAATGGAGCGTAGTAGCCTCTGAAGCTGAATTGTGCAGTACTGCGGCATACTGCGTTTGCGAATTGGCCCTTAGTACATAGTAGTTAGCATTGCAGTAAGATGCGTGGTAATTCGGAGGCACAACCTTAAATCTGTGAGACAGGTCCTGCGTCTCTATGCAGTTGTTCCATGGCTATCACTATGGACTTGACTGGTGCATCTCTGCCTGGGTGTTTAAGTCCCTCAACCTCTAGTTTGCACTTCTTTATTTACTAGATGGTTTTTTGAGACGAATAATGAGGTCAATTTGTTTGATTGGGATCCATAGGAGAAGCTTTCACAGGTCATGCCAACATTCTTAAAGTGATTTTTAAGCACATATTTCACATCTTCCCTATCAAGATTAATTTTGCTTTGACAAACTTCAAACTTGACAATTTGTAAGAGGTGAACAATGGTTCGGTTTCACACTTCAAAAATTTCCCTCGTCGTTCTTTTATTCAAGGTCCATATGGACCTATCGGGACCATTAAAAGAACGCCACTAGCCGTGTTCTATTAATGATCCGGATTAGTCTATATGGGATCTTGAATAAAAGAACGACGAGGGAAATTTTTGAAGTGGCAACTGAACCTTTCTTCACTGCTTATAAATTGCAAAAGTCATTACTGGTTTGTCACTTGCCAGAAATTTATGTGTGACATGTGTGCCAAACAGCATAATGTATTTTTTTAAACTGGAAATAAAATATTTTACTTGAGCTTTTTCCTTTTTATTTCTTCGGCCAAATGCCGTGTACGAGCCCTTTTGTTAATGCACTAAGCTCTTCTTCACTATACCCAAAGCTGTTCCTTTTTAGGCTTGCATGTCCGCTTAAAACTTAGAACTCTTGGTTTGTAGCTATAATTTAAATTAAATAAACTTAATTTAATATTCGGGCATATTCCAGAATCCGTCGGAGAGGTTACGAACAGAATTTTCTCTACAAAAATAAGTAAATCTAAAATTACTGCCATTACTGTATCTTCTCAACGATGTATTTGCTTGATATTGAAACTGGAAAATGTTCAGTTCATTTAATATGTCTATTTCTTAATGGATTAATTGCCCTCTTCAGTACCTATTATAGGTACCTAATTTCATTATTATATAGGAAAGCAGAAGGCATTTGATTACAATAATTCATGCCAGAATTTATTTGTTAAAGGCCGTACGTTGAATATTAAATACAATATTACATTTTTTTGAAATTTCCCTAATGCAAACAAAGTGAAAGGAATATTTCAGAGAAATTAACATTCAGAAGGGTAAAGGGTGGTAATTTTGTGTGACATGTGTGCAAAACAGCATAAGCCGTGTTCTTTTAATGGTCCATATGTACATCTCCACTATTCTCCCCATACAAATCTCAAAATCCTGCTTTTTATCTGGACCAGTGGAGAGTTTTATCGGGACAAATGGGACATTTGATAATTTCCCTCTTTTTGGAATGATGCTAACTTCACTGCAAATGTCATTTGGAATTGTCAAAACAAAGGAAGAACAGGCTGAAAACAATAACAAAGATATTTAACATGGAAATCATCGATATTGGACCATCTGAAGAGTAAGTAAATTTTTATATTGGTTTTATATAAATGTTTATGATGATGTTCTGCTAAAATTTTAATAGTTTCGACCACATTTGGAAAATTCTGGAAGAAGTGTGAAGCGGCGTCTTGACCATCTATCATGGAAAGAGAAAATACAAAGAAAGTTTGTCTTACTTTAACTTTAAGTAATTTTACCATTAATTCCTGGCATTCACAGGAAGTGTAAGAATCGCGTGGCGGCCCAGATCTCCCGCGACAGGAGAAGGCAAAAATGGACGATATGGAAAAAACTATTAGGACATTGACGCACCAGACTGATATCCTCAGAAATAAATGCGACACTGTGGAAAGCATCAACCAGTCGCTTCTGGATAAGAACTCCAAACTTGGCAGGCAGGTCCAGGAATTGCAGCAGCAAATCGACAAGCTACATCTCCAACAGAGTACAAAATGTACCCTCGAAGTCGGGTTGTGTCGGCTTTAGTTCCAACGTTTCACTTAGATCAGCAGTATCTAACTACCCTCTGCAGAAGGGAATGGAACTGAAATCGACTCGACGCGAACTCAAGGAGAGCAGCCACACAACGACTCTGTGGAAGATAGTAGCTCTCTGCCTTCTTTACAAGACCTGTGCGAAGACTTCGACGCAGGAAAACTTGAAGAGCTTGCCGAAAGCCTACTCCCAGATATCACCTCAAACCTGGAAGGCAGTAATGCAGCAGGCTGCGATGATGACGCCCATATTCCAAGCTGCGCAGAGCGACTGTCTGGACCAGTGGTGGGGTCCACAACAGAAGTCCTGGAATCCGGCGAAAATATCGTTGATCGCATAAAAAAAATAACCCTCAAAGAGTATAGTAAGCTCAAGTAAACGAAGTAGTAATAAACGAAGCAGTTGAAGAGATCGTTAGTAAAGAGGAGCAGGATGTGAATAATGTGAGTGAGAACGAATCCGGTAAAAGAGTTTTTGGTCCTCAATGAGAATGTCAAGTTGCCCAAAAGCCCGCTTTCTGAAGTATCAACAATAGACTACGGCTATACGAGTCCATTGGGTCCCCGCAAAGTAACAGGAGTAGTTTCCAGATTGACGGCTTCTGGAGCTACAAGTGCTTTTCCGAGTTGTTTCCATCTCTAGCGTGCTAATCTCTCTCTCTTTAAGTGTTTTGTAAATATTAATTTATTCTTGTTTCCTACTGTGCGTAAGGACCATAATGTTTTAGGGTAAGATACTGTTAGCTGTCAAATATATCGTGAGAAGAGTTTGCAAACCAAATATCAATATTTTTTACTTTTCATTTAATTTGTTGCGTTGTACATTGCAGTGGTTGCGAAATTAAAATGTTGCAATGGGGATGACACTTTACAATTCCACCTTTCTCTAATAAAACATTTTTCATCACACATGCAGGGTAAGTGGTAATTTACCGCACGGGTTTCCATGCGGTAAATCATCAATTAACCACGGTGCGGTAAGTAGCCGATTGCCCACGATGGCTATTAACGCACTCGCTTCGCTCGTGCGTCTAACACCGCCATCGTGGGCAATCGGCTACTTACCGCCCTTGTATCGTAATATGCTATTAATCTGAGTCAACAGGAATGCTTTACTCTTAGCCAGATTTTTAACTTTTGAATAATTTGGTTGGAATCGGAACAAAACCAATTCATTTACGTAGTAGCCAGCGATCGAAGTAAATGTGTCCCGGCGTATGTATATGAGATATCTTCATATTCCCTTACTGTTTTTACAACTGAATGTGTCTTCCGTATTCTTGCCAAAGCGAAACCTATGTAGCAGGTAGCGCAGGATATATTTAGGAATGATGATCATACACGGAAGGGCCCTACCTTGCAGGAAAATTTGTTTATTTTAGTAGGTACGAGGTCGAAAATGCAGCGATGCCGCAATACTGCACAATGGAGCGTAGTAGCCTCTGAAGCTGAATTGTGCAGTACTGCGGCATACTGCGTTTGCGAATTGGCCCTTAGTACATAGTAGTTAGCATTGCAGTAAGATGCGTGGTAATTCGGAGGCACAACCTTAAATCTGTGAGACAGGTCCTGCGTCTCTATGCAGTTGTTCCATGGCTATCACTATGGACTTGACTGGTGCATCTCTGCCTGGGTGTTTAAGTCCCTCAACCTCTAGTTTGCACTTCTTTATTTACTAGATGGTTTTTTGAGACGAATAATGAGGTCAATTTGTTTGATTGGGATCCATAGGAGAAGCTTTCACAGGTCATGCCAACATTCTTAAAGTGATTTTTAAGCACATATTTCACATCTTCCCTATCAAGATTAATTTTGCTTTGACAAACTTCAAACTTGACAATTTGTAAGAGGTGAACAATGGTTCGGTTTCACACTTCAAAAATTTCCCTCGTCGTTCTTTTATTCAAGGTCCATATGGACCTATCGGGACCATTAAAAGAACGCCACTAGCCGTGTTCTTTTAATGATCCGGATTAGTCTATATGGGATCTTGAATAAAAAATCGACGAGGGAAATTTTTGAAGTGGCAACTGAACCTTTCTTCACTGCTTATAAATTGCAAAAGTCATTACTGGTTTGTCACTTGCCAGAAATTTAAAAGTATTTCTAAACTTGGGAGTTTGTCGTTTTATTAGAAATTGTTGCCCCAGAGTGACGTTAACAAGGAATACTACATCCAAAACATCGACAACGAGCTCGCGAAGACAGACGGTACACAGGCGGCGAGGACAGTGGGTAAGTCTTTGGCTGCCAGCGAGATGCTATCCAAATTGGCCAGAACAGCACCCTACTACAAGAGGAATCGGCCACATATTTGCTCCTTCTGGGTGAAGGGCGAGTGCAAGCGTGGAGAGGAGTGCCCATATCGCCACGATAAACCGAACGAACCAGACAAAGCAAAACACAGTGGCCAAGACAGACCGCTGCTACGAGCCCATTCCAGGACTGCCGCCACCCTCAGCAAGTGCATCGAACCCGAATGATTTCTTCAATCTCCAGCAGGAGATGACTGTTTTACCGCCCGGTATGAAGCTCCACCAGATTCCGCCGAGCATGATTCTGGATCCTACCCAATGTACTCGTCAGCAGCCTACGCAGCACCGTATGCCTCCATACCCATGCCATCATCGTCGATCCCCTCGACAAGCACCGGGATGGATGCCATCCCTCCCCCTCCCGGAGGAGCAGCTGCTGTCCACTACCCCAGCCAGGACCCATCACGCTTAGGCTCTGTTAAGAAGTAGACTAATTTCTCGAGGGTTTTTCAATAAATGTAAGGTTCCCGCCAGATTGTTGCTGTTTTTTGGGGGCCCACCGCAAATTAAACTGCTTTGGTCTTTTATGGAATTTCTTGTATTCTTACGCCTAACTCGATTACAAATAAAAGCACAAAGTTAAGAGTCCTGGGGCTCTTCATCTAGGAATTCTGCATGATCCGGAAACTGGCTCACCTGCGAATCAAAGATAGACACACCTCTCCGGGCTATAATTACGATAAACCATTCTCTTGGGCACCCTCACTTCGTATTTGTTGGTGAACTGCGGATTCTTGTTGAGCAGAACTTCTTTGAGAATCCGAAGTGGAGTTATGGTTTTTTTGCTGATCATTAGCCGCCGATTTGGCTCCTTCCCACTGCTGGTTGATTTCAGGTTTTTCGCCGATGCGAGTCTATGAAAATAAGGGCACAGTTAACTTCATAGGATGTTAAGTCTGCGGTCAACTCTACAAGGAGACGAATACTTCTGTTGTCTTGACTGTGTGTGAAATTTCGCACTCAATTTAGCCACAACACTATTCGTCCACTCTTCCAGGTTTGACCCCTCCATCGGAAAAACTTACTGGTGCAAGGTTGCTCTCTCTTTCTTTGTAAATCCTGACTCGAAGTACAAGTCTCGGATATCGTCGGACTTTATGTAGTTTACCAGCATTTCTCGGAAGTAATTGGTGTTCACGTCGCCGCTGTCATTGCCCAGACCCTTGCGGTTGTTAATCAAGTAGCTGAAAGGCAAAAGGAGATCATTGAAACTTTTGTAAATACTTAACAGGAACTTTTGAAGCTATTTTAAAAATGATCAAAACGACTTTGTTCCTTTCTCTCATCATGTGTACATCAGGCTAACGACTAAGCCCAGGCGCGCACTGGATGTTTGCAACGCGGCTAAAATTGTTACACTCGCAGTCCAGTGAGAGCACTTTGCTGCTGCGACTTTTTATCCCTTTCCCATAAGAAGACATTGTTCCGATTATTTCTCCGCGTATCTCGGTGCGCCCCTAGTCTTACTCCCCTATTTCTACAAATGCCTAAACACTCAAACGGGCTAAGCAATACATAAATAGTAACAAATGTATCTATATAAATTTTCAATGCAATTCAGCGATTAAAATGTTAGAGCTGATACGGCAAATATTATTAATAATTTTAGTTTTTCTATAGTCAGATTAGAAATCTTTTGCAGAAAACTAACTGCATAGAGAATAGGAAAATATAAATTCATAGAAAATTAAAATATCAACTCACCTCTTCACCCTCTATTACGAAATTGCTATAGTTCTGTTTTTTTGAAGCTGGTGATGCCGCTTCTTCGTGTCCTTCATCAGCTTTTGCCTTTTTCACTGCAACAGGTTGGGGCTTCTCTTCGTCCTCTTCAGAGCTGTCGTCACTTGAAGAATTTGCAGGTTTTTGTGGTTTTGCAGGTTTGCTACCGCAGCAATTTTCTTGGTTGGCGGTTCATCATCACTATAATCAGACGAATCTGAAGATTCCTGCTTCCTCTTTTGCCCAGCTACGGGTGGTTTTTTCACCACAGGGGCTACAGCCGGCATTTCCTCGTCTGAGCTATCCTCACTTGATGATTCTTGTTTTTTAGCGGGAGTGGGTTTCGCTACAGGTTTCTTAGCTGCTGGTTTGGATTCCTCTTCTTCAGAACTGTCCTCATCGCTTGAGGATTCTTTCTTACCAGCTGCACCTGCAAATAAAATCGAAAATGTGGTCGAAACCATTAAAATTTCAGCAGAATATCATCAACAACATTTATATAAAACCAATATAAAAATTTACTTACTCTTCAGATGGTCCAATATCGATATTTTCCATGTTGAAACGCTTTGTTTATTATTTTCAGCCTGTTCTTGGTTTGCTTTGACAGTTCCAAATGACATTTGCAGTGAAGTTAGCATCATTCCAAAAAGAGTGAAATTCTCAAATGTCCCAAGTTCCCAGATAAAAGTCTCCACTAATCCAAATTAAAAGCAGGATCTTGAGTTTTGTATGGGGAGAATAGTGGCAAGTTCCAGCTGGATCATTAAAAGAACACGGCTACTATAATGTATTTTTTTAAACTGGAAATAAAATATTTTACTAGACCTTTTTCGTTTTTATTTCTTCGGCCAAATGCCGTGTACTAAGCTCTTCTTCACTATACCCAAAGCTGTTCCTTTTTAGGCTTGCATGTCCGCTGAAAACTTAGAACTCTTGGTTTGTAGCTATAATTTAAATTAAATAAACTTAATTTAATATTCGGGCATATTCCAGAATCCGTCGGAGAGGTTACGAACAGAATTTTCTCTACAAAAATGAGTAAATCTAAAATTACTGCCATTACTGTATCTCTTCAACGGCAATACCAAATTCCTGTAAGATTGGGTCCAATATGAAAGTCGAATTTTTCCTAGGTACAACACGTCCAGGCTATACGAATTTATACGTAGAATAGCTTTTGCGAAATTTTAAATAAATCTGTATTTTACAAAAAATTCAATTCTAATGAACTCCGAAATGCTTTATCTTAAAATTGGAACTTATTACAGTTAATGTTAGTACATTACAAACTTTTAATTTGTGGCGACCCATTCAACATGACCAACAGATGTCGCTGAGCCATACGCATCCAACTTCAGGCATAACTCCACCCAACTTCACTCAAGTCTTGCACGTCATGAAGTGACTTCGCTGTGTACAAATTGTCTACTCAAAAAGCAAACATATAATTTATCCGTGACTGGAGATTTTAGTTTTTCATTGAGGTGCAGGGAATTTCTGAACTACTTGAAGAATTGTTTTTCCAGCACATATTATGGGGAGTTGGATTGTTGTAATATATCAAGCACGCTAAAGGAAAAGATCGAGCAAATGAAAAATTGTAACCGGGACTGGATTTATTCGAGGCGATAGATGTTATTTGTATCTTGATAGATTTTCAGCTTAGTTACATTTCATGAACTATTTCAAGAGCGCCTGATAAATAGCGGTAAAATTAAGCAATTATATTAGTTTTGGATCCTGTGAGTAAAAAAGAGATCTCAGTCACATATTCTGAGTATAAGAAGTAAGATAAATCTGTTTGGAAATTTTTAATTGAACTTACATTCTATAGATTGCGAACATCCGATATGCAACTTATGCAGAAGTACGGAATACACGACCCGAACTCGTTTCGCAGTTTAGTAATCGAACTTGGACGGGCTGCGATTATCATTGATTTGTTAGAAGTTAAAGCAACAAGCCCAATACTAATAAAGCGGACTGGATATGGGAGCACAAGAGGTTCAATAGATTATCTTTAAATAACAAGTTTATTATGTATGAAAAGGCGCTTCTTTCATATTGTAGAATTATTCGCGTGTTGAGCACATTTTGAAGTATATTGAGACAGGCGTTAGGGTCGGTAAATACCCATCCCTCCCTAGTTTGGACCAAATTGACTTTGCTGCGTTGAAGGAAGAAGTAAGTCCGTTATTATGTAAAATCCTAAATTATTCACAGACTTTAGGATGAGTGGCAACTGTTGTTTAATTACATCCTGCCGTTTCCACACTTACTGGAAAGATATTTGCTTGATATTGAAACTGGAAAATGTTCAGTTCATTTAATATGTCTATTTCCTAATGGATTTGTGGCGGTCGTGAAGTTCTTTTCTTCTTGGATTAGCTTGAGAAGCTTTGAGACGCTGGGTGGAAGGGTTCCCCGGCTTGGGGGGAAGTAACCACAGTGTTTGGTAAAATCGCGGTTGTCCTTTCGATTCCGAGTGCGTAGGAAGAGTTTAAAAAAATTAGCAGTAGCTTTAGAAAAAACCGATTTTGGCACTTTGTAAGTTTCACACTTTGAAACCGGTGCAGGGGTGCAGGGAAATCAAGTAGCATCAGAGGGAGAAATTAATTGTTTGAGAGAAATAAAAGTCAGTGTACATTAAAGTTTTGAGCTTGTAAGGCGAATATATGCCCTAAAGAGTTAAATAAAATATTATTTTCAAGTGCGAACTCAGAGTTTTCCTCGCGGCAGCAAATATCAAGAGCCCTGTTCAGAGACGCACCAGGGCATCTTTCTATTTAATTTCAGCTCTACCAATAAACGCGAATCCAACGGATTCGCTGCCTACCATCAGCTAATTTCCTGCTGCAACACATCAGCTCCATCCAACGAAGTCAACCTTGGGCTGAAGGGCATACATACGGATACTGGCGTATCCCGACTTCCCTTCCTTCTATACAATTCCACCGACTGCACGTTAGCGACGGGGATTGCGTGGGCCCCAATCCGGCCACATCAGGACTTCAAACAGACGTCCGACCCCCGCTACATGGGTGACCCCGACAAGAAAAAAAAAAAAGAAGATCGAAAAAAGAAAAAAGAAAAAAAAAGAAGATCGAAAAAAAGAAAAAAGAAAAAGGAAAAAAAAAGAAGATCGAAAAAAGAAAAAGAAGATCGGAAAAAGAAAGAAAAAAGAAGGAGGATCAAGAAAAGAAAATTTTAAATAGAAAGAAGTTGATGCAAACAAAGGAAGAATCCTTTAAGGGAGTACCTTTTATTTTAAATTTAGGCACACATTCTAGCACAAACAGAGTTTATTGTTGAAATATATTTAAAGTGTAAATTTTCCTCCGCACTCCGCGTTCTCTCTCGTGTGTAAAAGAAATTTTTAACAAATTATGAATAACGCAAGTGGTGACTTCTCGCGAGTCTCCGTGATTCCCGGGAATCCATCCGGCCTTTCAGAGTCTCAAAGTTTTGAGGAAGGTGTCTTAAGATTAAGTCCGCTTCCAACACCACGTAATTTTGCGGCCTCCACACCTTCTGTTCCAGCGATTTCCGCGTTTTCGGTAGTGGTTCCACCTTTTTGGAGAAATGCTCCAAAATTTTGGTTCAAGAAAATTGAAGGGCCGTTTGAGCTGGCCCGTATAACGAGTGAATCCTCGAAATACAACCATGTGCTTTCTGCTTTGGATGAAGGATTAGTTTTTATATTAAGTGATATCCTTGATAATCCAAATTCTCAGCGCCCATATACGGAACTTAAAGAGGCGTTGATATCTCGCCTTTCAGACAACGAGACTTCGAGATTAAACAAGTTACTCGGTGACTTAGTTTTGGGTGACAGATCCCCATCCCAATTCCTGCGGGAGATGAGGAATCTGTCGAACGGAAATTTAAGTGACGACATTTTAAAGACCCTTTGGTTGCAAAGGCTTCCCGAACACATGAGGGCGATTTTATCGTGTAATTCCGGACCACTTTCAGAACTTGCGAATTGTGCGGACAAAATTTTCGAAGTAAATTCTAAACCATCAATTTTCGCTCTGTCCTCGCCAAGACAAGAGAGTAACTCTTGGAACAGCTTGACAGCGGAAATTATTAAGTTAAATAAAAGGATGGATGAGCTATTGCTGGAAGTACAGGCAATGAAACGGCAACCTAGAACAGCTAGCTATTGTTCCCATAACGGCACAAGATTTTCAGCGAGTCGTTCGCCATCGCAGCCTAGATCTGATTTTCGTAAAAATATGTCAAAATCTCGTGATCGTTCAGGATTGTGCTGGTACCATTCCAAATTCCACAATCATGCAAGTAAATGCATCCCACCTTGCTCATTTTCATCTTCGGAGCTTTCAAAAAATTAAAAAGCATATCATCAGCAACGGCGGGTGATAAAAGTATTTACAACAGCCGTTTGCACGTTTGGGACAATTCAACTCGGCAATATTACCTAATAGACACAGGTGCGGATATTTCCGTTATCCCTGCACCTTATATAAACAAGTTACTACCATCTGAAATAAAATTATCGGCAGCAAATTCTTCAATTATAAACACCTATGGTACCAAAATTCTAAATTTAGATCTTGGTTTACGTAGAAATTTTCAATGGCACTTCTTAATCGCAGATGTTGAGAAGCCAATTTTAGGGGCAGACTTCCTGTTCCACTTCAAATTATTAGTTGATCTATCGAAAAGGATTTTAATTGATCCTTTAACCAACCTAACTTCTAAAGGTAAGTTACTTAACGGTTCATCTTCAAATTTATCGCTTTTGATCAGATCTTCAATTGATTTGGATGTTCAAACATTGCTTCGCGAGTTTAGCAGTATAACTACTGATTCTGGTTTTTCCAAACCGGTCAAACACCAGATTACACATCAAATTAAAACGTCGGGTCAGCCGATTTTCTCGAAAGTACGTCGATTATCACCAGAAAAGCTCCTGATTGCAAAGAAAGAATTCGAGTTCTTGCTTAATCAGGGCATCTGCAGGCCGTCCAGTAGCTGTTGGTCTTCCCCTTTGCATATGGTCCCGAAAGCCAATGGGGAATGGAGACCTTGCGGGGATTACAGAATTTTAAACGCGGTAACAGTGCCAGACCGTTACCCGATTCCCCTCATTCATGATTTCGCGTCCAATCTGCAGGATTGTGAAATATTTTCCACTTTAGATCTAGCTAAAGCGTATCACCAAATTCCGGTAGAACCTGAGGACATCCCAAAAACAGCCATCTGTACACCTTTTGGCTTATTTGAGTTTACAAGAATGACTTTTGGACTGTGCAATGCTGCTCAGACTTTCCAAAGATTTATTCATTCGATATTAAAAGATTTCCAATTTTGTTTCGTGTATCTAGACGATATTTTGGTAGCCTCAAAATCTAGACAACAGCATTTAGAACATTTAAAACAAATTTTTAAAAAATTTCAGGAACAAGGGTTGATTATAAACGTCGAGAAATGTAATTTCATGCAACAAGAAGCGAAGTTTCTCGGCCACTACATAAACTCAAAAGGTATCAAGCCTTCACCTGAAAAAATTAAAGCAATTATTGAATTTAAACAGCCAATCACAGTTAAAGAACTTAGACGTTTCTTAGGGATGATGAATTTCTATCGTCGCTTCTTACCACATGCAGCTGAATATCAGCTGTTACTTAACCAATATTTAACAGGAAGTAAAAAAGACGGCAATAAACCTGTCAATTGGACATCCGAGGCACTTAAGGCTTTTGAAATTGCTAAAGCTCAACTTTCAAAAATCACCCTTTTAGCCTTTCCAAATTCCAATTCGCATCTAGGATTATTCGTAGATGCTTCTAATGTCGCAATCGGTGCTGCTTTAAACCAAAAAGTAAACGATGAGTGGCAACCACTAGGATTTTTCTCTACTAAACTTTCTTCGGCTCAAATTAAATACAGTGCTTACGACCGCGAATTGCTAGCCGCATATAAAGCCATTAAATATTTTCGATTCCATCTCGAAGGTCGAACGTTTACACTTTTTACAGACCACAAGCCGTTAATTTTCGCCTTCAGGCAAAACCCAGACAAAGCCTCCCCCAGACAAGCGAGACATTTAGACTATATCGGGCAATTTACCACAGACATTCGCCACATAGCTGGAAGGGACAACGTGGTAGCAGATGCACTTTCGCGAATTGAAGAACTTCAATTGCCAGCCGCGGTAGATTTTGAAGCTATAGCTCTCGCGCAAGAGAACGATAGCCAGCTTCAAAGTTATCTGGAAAATCCTAATTTCAAATTTTCCAAATTACCAGTCATTGGCTCAGATAAACAAATCTTTTGTGAAGATTCTAAATCTCTTAAGAGACCTTTCATTCCCGAATCATTTCGATTACAAATCTTCAATGCAGTGCACAATTTGTCTCATCCAAGTATCCGGGCTACTAACAAAATGGTAACAGCCAAATACTTTTGGCCATCTATGAATAAAGACATCAACAATTGGAGTCGAAGCTGTCTAGCTTGTCAAAAGAGCAAAATTTCGCGTCACATTAAACACCCTTTTGGTTCTTTTCCAGTTTCTTCTTCTCGTTTTGAGATTATTCACATGGATATTATTGGTCCACTTCCACCTTCGCAAAATTTCAGGTATTGTCTCACTATCATAGACAGATACTCTCGGTGGCCAGAGGCAATTCCTTTAGAAAATATTTCAGCTGAATCTTGCGCGCGAGCCCTTTATCACGGATGGATTTCTCGTTTCGGTGTTCCTAAAACTATTGTCACAGACCAGGGTAGACAGTTCGAATCAAATCTCTTCAGAGAGCTAGCAAAATTCCTAGGTTTTCGACACAATAGGACTACCGCATATCATCCACAGTCAAACGGTTTCCTCGAGCGATGGCATAGAACCCTCAAAGCGACCATTAGAACATATGAATCAAATTCTTGGTCTGAAGTACTTCCGGTTATTTTACTTGGTTTGCGAACTTCCTTCAGGGAAGAGTTTACAGCAACGCCCGCCGAGCTCTTGTATGGCCAGTCCTTAAGACTCCCCGCAGATTTTATAGAGCAGAAATCGGCAAGTTGCCCGCAAAGTACATTCGTGATGCAATTGCGTAATTTTTTCGACCACGTCCGTCCTGCCTCGGCCTCAAATCATTCCAAGCCTAAATTTTTCAAATATAAAAATTTAGACTCTTGCTCTCATGTATTCATTCGGAATGATGCAGCTAGGGGGACTTTCCAGAATGTATACGATGGACCATTCCCGGTTGTGACTAGACATCGAGATTTCTATACAGTCAGCGTTAGAGGGAAAGATATCAACGTCTCTTTGGACCGGTTAAAGCCATCTTTTGTTCCCGAAATTCTAGAAGTAAATCAAAAAAATTTTGCAGATTCAACCAAAATTATTCAAGCTAGCTCAACACACAAAGAGGGACAGCCAGAGTCTGTCCAAACAGGACAATTCCTACAGCATAGACCAGTGTCTGTGAGAGGATTTCCACAAGAAAATTCACTTTCCACTTCAGACATACACAAGATCAAAATTCCTACCGCACATACAAAAAAGTTACCTTCGGCCAGGTCAAAATTGTTGTAAGATAAACTTTCGCTTGCCTTATGCCGTCGCTGGAAGGGGGGTGATGTGGCGGTCGTGAAGTTCTTTTCTTCTTGGATTAGCTTGAGAAGCTTTGAGAGTCTGGGTGGAAGGGTTCCCCGGCTTGGGGGGAAGTAACCACAGTGTTTGGTAAAATCGCGGTTGTCCTTTCGATTCCGAGTGCGTAGGAAGAGTTTAAAAAAATTAGCAGTAGCTTTAGAAAAAACCGATTTTGGCACTTTGTAAGTTTCACACTTTGAAACCGGTGCAGGGGTGCAGGGAAATCAAGTAGCATCAGAGGGAGAAATTAATTGTTTGAGAGAAATAAAAGTCAGTGTACATTAAAGTTTTGAGCTTGTAAGGCGAATATATGCCCTAAAGAGTTAAATAAAATATTATTTTCAAGTGCGAACTCAGAGTTTTCCTCGCGGCAGCAAATATCAAGAGCCCTGTTCAGAGACGCACCAGGGCATCTTTCTATTTAATTTCAGCTCTACCAATAAACGCGAATCCAACGGATTCGCTGCCTACCATCAGCTAATTTCCTGCTGCAACACATCAGCTCCATCCAACGAAGTCAACCTTGGGCTGAAGGGCATACATACGGATACTGGCGTATCCCGACTTCCCTTCCTTCTATACAATTCCACCGACTGCACGTTAGCGACGGGGATTGCGTGGGCCCCAATCCGGCCACATCAGGACTTCAAACAGACGTCCGACCCCCGCTACATGGGTGACCCCGACAAGAAAAAAAAAAAAGAAGATCGAAAAAAGAAAAAAGAAAAAAAAAGAAGATCGAAAAAAAGAAAAAAGAAAAAGGAAAAAAAAAGAAGATCGAAAAAAGAAAAAGAAGATCGGAAAAAGAAAGAAAAAAGAAGGAGGATCAAGAAAAGAAAATTTTAAATAGAAAGAAGTTGATGCAAACAAAGGAAGAATCCTTTAAGGGAGTACCTTTTATTTTAAATTTAGGCACACATTCTAGCACAAACAGAGTTTATTGTTGAAATATATTTAAAGTGTAAATTTTCCTCCGCACTCCGCGTTCTCTCTCGTGTGTAAAAGAAATTTTTAACAAATTATGAATAACGCAAGTGGTGACTTCTCGCGAGTCTCCGTGATTCCCGGGAATCCATCCGGCCTTTCAGAGTCTCAAAGTTTTGAGGAAGGTGTCTTAAGATTAAGTCCGCTTCCAACACCACGTAATTTTGCGGCCTCCACACCTTCTGTTCCAGCGATTTCCGCGTTTTCGGTAGTGGTTCCACCTTTTTGGAGAAATGCTCCAAAATTTTGGTTCAAGAAAATTGAAGGGCAGTTTGAGCTGGCCCGTATAACGAGTGAATCCTCGAAATACAACCATGTGCTTTCTGCTTTGGATGAAGGATTAGTTTTTATATTAAGTGATATCCTTGATAATCCAAATTCTCAGCGCCCATATACGGAACTTAAAGAGGCGTTGATATCTCGCCTTTCAGACAACGAGACTTCGAGATTAAACAAGTTACTCAGTGACTTAGTTTTGGGTGACAGATCCCCATCCCAATTCCTGCGGGAGATGAGGAATCTGTCGAACGGAAATTTAAGTGACGACATTTTAAAGACCCTTTGGTTGCAAAGGCTTCCCGAACACATGAGGGCGATTTTATCGTGTAATTCCGGACCACTTTCAGAACTTGCGAATTGTGCGGACAAAATTTTCGAAGTAAATTCTAAACCATCAATTTTCGCTCTGTCCTCGCCAAGACAAGAGAGTAACTCTTGGAACAGCTTGACAGCGGAAATTATTAAGTTAAATAAAAGGATGGATGAGCTATTGCTGGAAGTACAGGCAATGAAACGGCAACCTAGAACAGCTAGCTATTGTTCCCATAACGGCACAAGATTTTCAGCGAGTCGTTCGCCATCGCAGCCTGGATCTGATTTTCGTAAAAATATGTCAAAATCTCGTGATCGTTCAGGATTGTGCTGGTACCATTCCAAATTCCACAATCATGCAAGTAAATGCATCCCACCTTGCTCATTTTCATCTTCGGAGCTTTCAAAAAATTAAAAAGCATATCATCAGCAACGGCGGGTGATAAAAGCATTTACAACAGCCGTTTGCACGTTTGGGACAATTCAACTCGGCAATATTACCTAATAGACACAGGTGCGGATATTTCCGTTATCCCTGCACCTTATATAAACAAGTTACTACCATCTGAAATAAAATTATCGGCAGCAAATTCTTCAATTATAAACACCTATGGTACCAAAATTCTAAATTTAGATCTTGGTTTACGTAGAAATTTTCAATGGCACTTCTTAATCGCAGATGTTGAGAAGCCAATTTTAGGGGCAGACTTCCTGTTCCACTTCAAATTATTAGTTGATCTATCGAAAAGGATTTTAATTGATCCGTTAACCAACCTAACTTCTAAAGGTAAGTTACTTAACGGTTCATCTTCAAATTTATCGCTTTTGATCAGATCTTCAATTGATTTGGATGTTCAAACATTGCTTCGCGAGTTTAGCAGTATAACTATTGATTCTGGTTTTTCCAAACCGGTCAAACACCAGATTACACATCAAATTAAAACGTCGGGTCAGCCGATTTTCTCGAAAGTACGTCGATTATCACCAGAAAAGCTCCTGATTGCAAAGAAAGAATTCGAGTTCTTGCTTAATCAGGGCATCTGCAGGCCGTCCAGTAGCTGTTGGTCTTCCCCTTTGCATATGGTCCCGAAAGCCAATGGGGAATGGAGACCTTGCGGGGATTACAGAAGATTAAACGCGGTAACAGTGCCAGACCGTTACCCGATTCCCCTCATTCATGATTTCGCGTCCAATCTGCAGGATTGTGAAATATTTTCCACTTTAGATCTAGCTAAAGCGTATCACCAAATTCCGGTAGAACCTGAGGACATCCCAAAAACAGCCATCTGTACACCTTTTGGCTTATTTGAGTTTACAAGAATGACTTTTGGACTGTGCAATGCTGCTCAGACTTTCCAAAGATTTATTCATTCGATATTAAAAGATTTCCAATTTTGTTTCGTGTATCTAGACGATATTTTGGTAGCCTCAAAATCTAGACAACAGCATTTAGAACATTTAAAACAAATTTTTAAAAAATTTCAGGAACAAGGGTTGATTATAAACGTCGAGAAATGTAATTTCATGCAACAAGAAGCGAAGTTTCTCGGCCACTACATAAACTCAAAAGGTATCAAGCCTTCACCTGAAAAAATTAAAGCAATTATTGAATTTAAACAGCCAATCACAGTTAAAGAACTTAGACGTTTCTTAGGGATGATGAATTTCTATCGTCGCTTCTTACCACATGCAGCTGAATATCAGCTGTTACTTAACCAATATTTAACAGGAAGTAAAAAAGACGGCAATAAACCTGTCAATTGGACATCCGAGGCACTTAAGGCTTTTGAAATTGCTAAAGCTCAACTTTCAAAAATCACCCTTTTAGCCTTTCCAAATTCCAATTCGCATCTAGGATTATTCGTAGATGCTTCTAATGTCGCAATCGGTGCTGCTTTAAACCAAAAAGTAAACGATGAGTGGCAACCTCTAGGATTTTTCTCTACTAAACTTTCTTCGGCTCAAATTAAATACAGTGCTTACGACCGCGAATTGCTAGCCGCATATAAAGCCATTAAATATTTTCGAATCCATCTCGAAGGTCGAACGTTTATACTTTTTACAGACCACAAGCCGTTAATTTTCGCCTTCAGGCAAAACCCAGACAAAGCCTCCCCCAGACAAGCGAGACATTTAGACTATATCGGGCAATTTACCACAGACATTCGCCACATAGCTGGAAGGGACAACGTGGTAGCAGATGCACTTTCGCGAATTGAAGAACTTCAATTGCCAGCCGCGGTAGATTTTAAAGCTATAGCTCTCGCGCAAGAGAACGATAGCCAGCTTCAAAGTTATCTGGAAAATCCTAATTTCAAATTTTCCAAATTACCAGTCATTGGCTCAGATAAACAAATCTTTTGTGAAGATTCTAAATCTCTTAAGAGACCTTTCATTCCCGAATCATTTCGATTACAAATCTTCAATGCAGTGCACAATTTGTCTCATCCAAGTATCCGGGCTACTAACAAAATGGTAACAGCCAAATACTTTTGGCCATCTATGAATAAAGACATCAACAATTGGAGTCGAAGCTGTCTAGCTTGTCAAAAGAGCAAAATTTCGCGTCACATTAAACACCCTTTTGGTTCTTTTCCAGTTTCTTCTTCTCGTTTTGAGATTATTCACATGGATATTATTGGTCCACTTCCACCTTCGCAAAATTTCAGGTATTGTCTCACTATCATAGACAGATACTCTTGGTGGCCAGAGGCAATTCCTTTAGAAAATATTTCAGCTGAATCTTGCGCGCGAGCCCTTTATCACGGATGGATTTCTCGTTTCGGTGTTCCTAAAACTATTGTCACAGACCAGGGTAGACAGTTCGAATCAAATCTCTTCAGAGAGCTAGCAAAATTCCTAGGTTTTCGACACAATAGGACTACCGCATATCATCCACAGTCAAACGGTTTCCTCGAGCGATGGCATAGAACCCTCAAAGCGACCATTAGAACATATGAATCAAATTCTTGGTCTGAAGTACTTCCGGTTATTTTACTTGGTTTGCGAACTTCCTTCAGGGAAGAGTTTACAGCAACGCCCGCCGAGCTCTTGTATGGCCAGTCCTTAAGACTCCCCGCAGATTTTATAGAGCAGAAATCGGCAAGTTGCCCGCAAAGTACATTCGTGATGCAATTGCGTAATTTTTTCGACCACGTCCGTCCTGCCTCGGCCTCAAATCATTCCAAGCCTAAATTTTTCAAATATAAAAATTTAGACTCTTGCTCTCATGTATTCATTCGGAATGATGCAGCTAGGGGGACTTTCCAGAATGTATACGATGGACCATTCCCGGTTGTGACTAGACATCGAGATTTCTATACAGTCAGCGTTAGAGGGAAAGATATCAACGTCTCTTTGGACCGGTTAAAGCCATCTTTTGTTCCCGAAATTCTAGAAGTAAATCAAAAAAATTTTGCAGATTCAACCAAAATTATTCAAGCTAGCTCAACACACAAAGAGGGACAGCCAGAGTCTGTCCAAACAGGACAATTCCTACAGCATAGACCAGTGTCTGTGAGAGGATTTCCACAAGAAAATTCACTTTCCACTTCAGACATACACAAGATCAAAATTCCTACCGCACATTACAAAAAAGTTACCTTCGGCCAGGTCAAAATTGTTGTAAGATAAACTTTCGCTTGCCTTATGCCGTCGCTGGAAGGGGGGTGATGTGGCGGTCGTGAAGTTCTTTTCTTCTTGGATTAGCTTGAGAAGCTTTGAGAGTCTGGGTGGAAGGGTTCCCCGGCTTGGGGGGAAGTAACCACAGTGTTTGGTAAAATCGCGGTTGTCCTTTCGATTCCGAGTGCGTAGGAAGAGTTTAAAAAAATTAGCAGTAGCTTTAGAAAAAACCGATTTTGGCACTTTGTAAGTTTCACACTTTGAAACCGGTGCAGGGGTGCAGGGAAATCAAGTAGCATCAGAGGGAGAAATTAATTGTTTGAGAGAAATAAAAGTCAGTGTACATTAAAGTTTTGAGCTTGTAAGGCGAATATATGCCCTAAAGAGTTAAATAAAATATTATTTTCAAGTGCGAACTCAGAGTTTTCCTCGCGGCAGCAAATATCAAGAGCCCTGTTCAGAGACGCACCAGGGCATCTTTCTATTTAATTTCAGCTCTACCAATAAACGCGAATCCAACGGATTTGCTGCCTACCATCAGCTAATTTCCTGCTGCAACACATCAGCTCCATCCAACGAAGTCAACCTTGGGCTGAAGGGCATACATACGGATACTGGCGTATCCCGACTTCCCTTCCTTCTATACAATTCCACCGACTGCACGTTAGCGACGGGGATTGCGTGGGCCCCAATCCGGCCACATCAGGACTTCAAACAGACGTCCGACCCCCGCTACAGATTAATTGCCCTCTTCAGTACCTATTATAGGTTCCTAATTTCATTATTATATAGGAAAGTAGAAGGCATTTGATTACAATAATTCATGCCAGAATTTATTTATTAAAGGCCGTACGTTGAATATTAAATACAATATTACATTTTTTTGAAATTTCTCTAATGCAAACAATGTGAAAGGAATATTTCAGAGAAATTAACATTCAGAAGGGTAAAGGGTGGTAATTTTGTGTGACATTTGTGCAAAGCAGCATAATGTATTTTTTTAAACTGGAAATAAAATATTTTACTAGACCTTTTTCGTTTTTATTTCTTCGGCCAAATGGCGTGTACTAAGCTGTTCTTCACTATACCCAAAGCTGTTCCCTTTTAGGCTTGCATGTCCGCTTAAAACTTAGAGCTCTTGATTTGTAGCTATAATTTATATTAAATAAACTTAATTTAATATTCGGGCATATTCCAGAATCCGTCGAAGAGGTTACGAACAGAATCTTCTCTACAAAAATTAGTAAATCTAAAATTACTGCCATTACTGTATCTCTTCAACGGCAATACCAAATTCCTATAAGATTGGGTCCACTATGGAAGTCGAATTTTTCCTAGGTACAACACGTCCAGGCTATACGAATTTATACGTAGAATAGCTTTTGCGAAATTTTAAATAAATCTGTATTTTACAAAAAATTCAATTCTAATGAACTCCGAAATGCTTTATCTCAAAATTGGAACTTTGGAAAATTGGATTGTTGTAATATATCAAGCACGCTAAAGGAAAGGATCGAGCAAATGAAAAATTGTAACCGGGACTGGATTTATTCGAGGCGATAGATGTTGTTTGTATCTTGATAGATTTTCAGCTTAGTTACATTTCATGAACTATTTCAAGAGCGCATGATAAATAGCGGTAAAATTAAGCAATTATATTAGTTTTGGATCCTGTGAGTAAAAAAGAGATCTCAGTCACATATTCTGAGTATAAGAAGTAAGATAAATCTGTTTGGAAATTTTTAATTGAGCTTACATTCTATAGATTGCGAACATCCGATATGCAACTTATGCAGAAGTACGGAATACACGACCCGAACTTGTTTCGCAGTTTAGTAATCGAACTTAGACTGGCTGCGATTATCATTGATTTGTTAGAAGTTAAAGCAACAAGCCCAATACTAATAAAGCGGACTGGATATGGGAGCACAAGAGGTTCAATAGATTATCTTTAAATAACAAGTTTATTATGTATGAAAAGGCGCTTCTTTCATATTGTACAATTACTCGCGTGTTGAGCACATTTTGAAGTATTTTGAGACAGACGTTAGGGTCGGTAAATACCCATCCCTCCCTAGTTTGGACCAAATTGACTTTGCTGCGTTGAAGGAAGAAGTAAGTCCGTTATTATGTAAAATCCTAAATTATTCACAGACTTTAGGATGAGTGGCAACTGTTGTTTAATTACATCCTGCCGTTTCCACACTTACTGGAAAGATATTTGCTTGATATTGAAACTGGAAAATGTTCAGTTCATTTAATATGTCTATTTCTTAATGGATTAATCGCCCTCTTCAGTACCTATTATAGGTACCTAATTTCATTATTATATAGGAAAGCAGAAGGCATTTGATTAGAATAATTCATGCCAGAATTTATTTGTTGAAGACCGTATGTGAAATATTAAATACAATATTACATTTTTTGGAATTTCTCTAATGCAAACAATGTGAAATGAATATTTCAGAGACATTGACATTCAGAAGGGTACAGGGTGGTAATTTTGTGTGACATGTGTGCCAAACAGCATAATGTATTTTTTTAAACTGGAAATAAAATATTTCACTTGACCTTTTTCCTTTTTATTTCTTCGGCCAAATGCCGTGTACTAAACTCTTCTTCGCTATACCCAAAGCTGTTCCTTTTTAGGCTTGCATGTCCGCTTAAAACTTAGAACTTTTGGTTTGTAGCTATAATTTAAATTAAATAAACCTAATTTAATATTCGGGCATATTCCAGAATCCGTCGGAGAGGTTACGAACAGAATTTTCTCTACAAAAATAAGTAAATCTAAAATTACTGCCATTACTGTATCTTCTCAACGATGTATTTGCTTGATATTGAAACTGGAAAATGTTCAGTTCATTTAATATGTCTATTTCTTAATGGATTAATTGCCCTCTTCAGTACCTATTATAGGTACCTAATTTCATTATTATATAGGAAAGCAGAAGGCATTTGATTACAATAATTCATGCCAGAATTTATTTGTTAAAGGCCGTACGTTGAATATTAAATACAATATTACATTTTTTTGGAATTTCTCTAATGCAAACAATGTGAAAGGAATATTTCAGAGAAATTAACATTCAGAAGGGTAAAGGGTGGTAATTTTGTGTGACATGTGTGCAAAACAGCATAATGTATTTTTTTAAACTGGAAATAAAATAGTTTACTAGACCTTTTTCGTTTTTATTTCTTATGCCAAATGCCGTGTACTAAGCTCTTCTTCACTATACCCAAAGCTGTTCCTTTTTAGGCTTGCATGTCCGCTTAAAACTTAGAACTCTTGGTTTGTAGCTATAATTTAAATTAAATAAACTTAATTTAATATTCGGGCATATTCCAGAATCCGTCGGAGAGGTTACGAACAGAATTTTCTCTACAAAAATTAGTAAATCTAAAATTACTGCCATTAATGTATCTGTTCAACGGCAATACTAAATTCGTGTAAGATTGGGTCCAATATGGAAGTCGAATTTTTCCTAGGTACAACACGTCCAGGCTATACGAATTTATACGTAGAAAAGCTTTTGCGAAATTTTACATAAATCTCTATTTTACAAAAAATTCAATTCTAATGAACTCCGAAATGCTTTTTCTCAAAATTGGAACTTATTACAGTTAATGTCAGTACATTACAAACTTTTAATTTGTGGCGACCCATTCAACATGACCAACAGATGTCGCTGAGCCATACGCATCCAACTTCAGGCATAACTCCACCCAACTTCACTCAAGTCTTGTACGTCATGAAGTGAATTCGCTGTGTACAAATTGTCTACTCAAAAAGCAAACATATAATTTATCCGTGACTGGAGATTTTAGTTTTTCATTGAGGTGCAGAGAATTTCTGAACTACTTGAAGTACTGTTTTTCCAGCACATATTACGGGGAGTTGGACAAATGCACACATAACATTTATCCGTGACTGGAGATTTTAGTTTTTCATTGAGGTGCAGAGAATTTCTGAACTACTTGAAGTACTGTTTTTCCAGCACATATTACGGGGAGTTGGATTATTGTAATATATCAAGCACGCTAAAGGAAAAGATCGAGCAAATGAAAAATTGTAACCGGGACTGGATTTATTCGAGGCGATAGATGTTATTTGTATCTTGATAGATTTTCAGCTTAGTTACATTTCATGAACTATTTCAAGAGCGCATGATAAATAGCTGTAAAATTAAGCAATTATATTAGTTTTGGATCCTGTGAGTAAAAAAGAGATCTCAGTCACATATTCTGAGTATAAGAAGTAAGAATAGTAAAGTTTTATGGAATTTCTCTAATGCAAACAATGTGTAATGAATATTTCAGAGGCATTGACATTCAGAAGGGTAAAGGGTGGTAATTTTGTGTGACATGTGTGCAAAACAGCATAATGTATTTTTTTAAACTGGAAATAAAATATTTTACTCTTATCTTTTTCGTTTTTATTTCTTCGGCCAAATGCCGTTTACGAGCCCTTTTGTTTATGCACTAAGCTCTTCTTCACTATACCCAAAGCTGTTCCTTTTTAGGCTTGCATGTCCGCTTAAAACTTAGAACTCTTGGTTTGTAGCTATAATTTAAATTAAATAAACTTAATTTAATATTCGGGCATATTCCAGAATCCGTCGGAGAGGTTACGAACAGAATTTTCTCTACAAAAATGAGTAAATCTAAAATTACTGCCATTACTGTATCTGTTCAACGGCAATACCAAATTCCTCTAAGATTGGGTCCAATATGGAAGTCAAATTTTTCCTAGGTACAACACGTCCAGGCTATACGAATTTATACGTAGAATAGCTTTTGCGAAATTTTAAATAAATGTGTATTTTACAAAAAATTCAATTCTAATGAACTCCGAAATACTTTTTCTTAAAATTGGAACTTTTTACAGTTAATGTTAGTACGTTACAAACTTTTAATTTGTGGCGACCCATTCAACATGACCAACAGATGTCGCTGAGCCATACGCATCCAACTTCAGGCATAACTCCACCCAACTTCACTCAAGTCTTGCACGTCATGAAGTGAATTCGCTGTGTACAAATTGTCTACTCAAAAAGCAAACATATAATTTATCCGTGACTGGAGATTTTAGTTTTTCATTGAGTTGCAGAGAATTTCTGAACTACTTGAAGTACTGTTTTTCCGGCACATATTACGGGGACACGTTGGATTGTTGTAATATATCAAGCACGCTAAAGGAAAAGATCGAGCAAATGAAAAATTGTAACCGGGACTGGATTTATTCGAGGCGATAGATGTTATTTGTATCTTGATAGATTTTCAGCTTAGTTACATTTCATGAACTTTCAAGAGCGCATGATAAATAGCTGTAAAATTAAGCAATTATATTAGTTTTGGATCCTGTGAGTAAAAGAGAGATCTCAGTCACATATTCTGAGTATAAGAAGTAAGAATAGTAAAGTTTTATGGAATTTCTCTAATGCAAACAATGTGTAATGAATATTTCAGAGGCATTGACATTCAGAAGGGTAAAGGGTGGTAATTTTGTGTGACATGTGTGCAAAACAGCATAATGTATTTTTTTAAACTGGAAATAAAATATTTTACTCTTATCTTTTTCGTTTTTATTTCTTCGGCCAAATGCCGTGTACGAGCCCTTTTGTTTATGCACTAAGCTCTTCTTCACTATACCCAAAGCTGTTCCTTTTTAGGCTTGCATGTCCGCTTAAAACTTAGAACTCTTGGTTTGTAGCTATAATTTAAATTAAATAAATTTAATTTAATATTCGGGCATATTCCAGAATCCGTCGGAGAGGTTACGAACAGAATTTTCTCTACAAAAATGAGTAAATCTAAAATTACTGCCATTACTGTATCTGTTCAACGGCAATACCAAATTCCTGTAAGATTGGGTGCAATATGGAAGTCGAATTTTTCCTAGGTGCAACACGTCCAGGTTATACGAATTTATACGTAGAAGAGCTTTTGCGAAATTTTAAATAATTGTGTATTTTACAAAAAATTCAATTCTAATGAACTCCGAAATACTTTTTCTTAAAATTGGAACTTTTTACAGTTAATGTTAGTACGTTACAAACTTTTAATTTGTGGCGACCCATTCAACATGACCAACAGATGTCGCTGAGCCATACGCATCCAACTTCAGGCATAACTCCACGCAACTTCACTCAAGTCTTGCACGTCATGAAGTGAATTCGCTGTGTACAAATTGTCTACTCAAAAAGCAAACATATAATTTATCCGTGACTGGAGATTTTAGTTTTTCATTGAGGTGCAGAGAATTTCTGAACTACTTGAAGTACTGTTTTTCCAGCACATATTACGGGGAGTTGGATTGTTGTAATATATCAAGCACGCTAAAGGAATAGATCGAGCAAATGAAAAATTGTAACCGGGACTGGATTTATTCGAGGCGATAGATGTTATTTGTATCTTGATAGATTTTCAGCTTAGTTACATTTCATGAACTATTTCAAGAGCGCTTGATAAAGAGCGGTAAAATTAAGCAATTATATTAGTTTTGGATCCTGTGAGTAAAAAAGAGATCTCAGTCACATATTCTGAGTATAAGAAGTAAGATAAATCTGTTTGGAAATTTTTAATTGAGCTTACATTCTATAGATTGCGAACATCCGATGCAACTTATGCAGAAGTACGGAATACACGACCCGAACTTGTTTCGCAGTTTAATAATCGAACTTGGACGGGCTGCGATTATCAGATTATCATTGATTTGTTAGAAGTTAAAGCAACAAGCCCAATACTAATAAAGCGGACTGGATATGGGAGCACAAGAGGTTCAATAGATTATCTTTAAATAACAAGTTTATTATGTATGAAAAGGCGCTTCTTTCATATTGTAGAATTATTCGCGTGTTGAGCACATTTTGAAGTATTTTGAGACAGACGTTAGGGTCGGTAAATACCCATCCCTCCCTAGTTTGGACCAAATTGACTTTGCTGCGTTGAAGAAAGAAGTAAGTCCGTTATTATGTAAACACCTGAATTTTTCACAGACTTTTGGATGAGTGGCAACTGTTGTTTAATTACATCCTGCCGTTTCCACACTTACTGGAAAGATATTTTTGCTTGATATTGAAACTGGAAAATGTTCAGTTCATTTAATATGTCTATTTCTTAATGGATTAATTGCCCTCTTCAGTACCTATTATAGGTACCTAATTTCATTATTATATAGGAAAGCAGAAGGCATTTGATTACAATAATTCATGCCAGAATTTATTTGTTAAAGGCCGTACGTGGAATATTAAATACAATATTAATTTTTTTGGAATTTCTCTAATGCAAACAATGTGAAAGGAATATTTCAGAGAAATTAACATTCAGAAGGGTAAAGGGTGGTAATTTTGTGTGACATGTGTGCAAAACAGCATAATGTATTTTTTTAAACTGGAAATAAAATATTTTACTAGACCTTTTTCGTTTTTATTTCTTATGCCAAATGCCGTGTACTAAGCTCTTCTTCACTATACCCAAAGCTGTTCCTTTTTAGGCTTGCATGTCCGCTTAAAACTTAGAACTCTTGGTTTGTAGCTATAATTTAAATTAAATAAACTTAATTTAATATTCAGGCATATTCCAGAATCCGTCGGAGAGGTTACGAACAGAATTTTCTCTACAAAAATGAGCCAAATGCCGTGTACAAGCCCTTTTGTTTATGCACTAAGCTCTTCTTCACTATACCTAAAGCTGTTCCTTTTTAGGCTTGCATGTCCGCTTAAAACTTAGAACTCTTGGTTTGTAGCTATAATTTAAATTAAATAAACTTAATTTAATATTCGGGCATATTCCAGAATCCGTCGGAGAGGTTACGAACAGAATTTTCTCTACAAAAATGAGTAAATCTAAAATTACTGCCATTACTGTATCTCTTCAACGGCAATACCAAATTCCTGTAAGATTGGGTCCAATATGGAAGTCGAATTTTTCCTAGGTACAACACGTCCAGGCTATACGAATTTATACGTAGAATAGCTTTTGCGAAATTTTAAATAAATCTGTATTTTACAAAACAGCTGCAGCTGTCAAAATTTTTCTATTTATCTGAAATAAAAGTTTTTTTTTGTCAATTACTGATATATAAAATGGAAGGATAAACCTATAAAATAATAAAAAAGTTAAAAATTTATAATCGGCTGTTTAATCAAAAGTCCAGATTTTTGGCTATTTTGCAACAGTTTTAACCCAAAAAAAAAATTATTTACTAACCAGATATCTTTAAACTTTTAGGTACATCCTTCCGATAGCAATATAAAGAGAAACCTCTGAATATTTCAACCTAATCGGTCAGTAACTTTTTGTGTTAGAGAACGAGCAGTTTTTGAAAATACAGTTTCGAGATAATCGCGTTCAAAGTTTCGATACGGTATAACTATAAGTTAAAGTGACTTAACGATCAATCGGCGATTCCGGATCCATACAATAAACCTTCGGCCTCCTCAAAAAGCTGATTATGCTCGAGCATTTTCGGAAAGACTCATCCAGTTCCGTTTCACTATTCGTGCCTCATCGGTATTTTCGGCGAAAACTTTACAATAGGTGCCGACAATTATACCCAGCTCGTTCATAAGTTTGAGAATTGAGTAGTAGCAATGAAAGCTGACATTTCAACAATTTATAGCCCAGAATTGAGGTGCTTCGGACATATTCGCCAAATTGTCGCATTGAAACTTTCGTTGGCATTCTGGGAATGGCCACCCAAGCATCTTTCCAGTAAATCATCTCTGGACAAATCTTCAATTTGGTAGAAGATGTTGTTTTATATCGTGTGAAATTTTCGAAAAATCGAATGGTGATGTGCTAAAATAATGCCAATTTCAAAACCTAACAAGTCCCGAGACGATCCTTCTACCCACCGATCAATAGGAGTTGTGCTTTTAGATGTCCAAGCTGCTTTCAAATAAGTTTCTTCGTGGACCCTGTTATTCCTAATACAAAAATGTATGTCTTCAACAGAGCTGATTGGACACGTGTTTCTAGTTTCATTCACCACAGCTTGCATTAAGTCTTAAATATTTCCCATTAAATGAAATCGAGTGCACGGAGTAAATTGATAATATGGTAGAACACTTTACCGATCTTTTCAATGATGCAGTTGATTTTGTTGTTCCAAATATAAGAGTTAAAACGAAAAGCACCTGAAAACATCCAATGTGTCCTTAGCGATTCACTCACCATTTCTAGTGTTTCCCAGTTGGTTAATAATTTAACTTCGGATATGACAGCGTTAGACAAGGAAACTTACATATATTCGGCCAAGAGATATCAAAAATCTTATTAGGCGCCTACAGCCTAAAAAATGTGCAGGATTAGTGGAATTCGTAATTCTTGCTTAAAAAACCGTCCGCGAACAGGGCTGGTATATTTGACTCATATTATCAACTCTTTTCTAAAATTGTCATACTTTCCGGATAGATGGGAAATAGCTAAAGTAATGCCAATTTCAAAACCTAACAAGTCCCGAGACGATCCTTCTACCCACCGATCAATAGGAGTTGTGCTTTTAGATCCAAGCTGCTTTCAAATAAATTTCTGCGTGGACCCTGTTATTCCTAATACAAAAATTTATGTCTTCAACAGAGCTGATTGGACACGTTTGTCTCGTTTCATTCACCACAGCTTGCATTAAGTCTTAAATATTTCCCATTAAATGAAATCGAGTGCACGGAGTAAATTGATAATATGGTAGAACACTTTACCGATCTTTTCAATGATGCAGTTGATTTTGTTGTTCCAAATATAAGAGTTAAAACGAAAAGCACCTGAAAACATCCAATGTGTCCTTAGCGATTCACTCACCATTTCTAGTGTTTCCCAGTTGGTTAATAATTTAACTTCGGATATGACAAAGTTAGACAAGGAAACTTACATATATTCGGCCAAGAGATATCAAAAGTCTTATTAGGCGCCTACAGCCAAAAAAATGTGCAGGATTAGATAGAATTCGTAATTCCTGCTTAAAAAACCGTCCGCGAACAGGGCTGGTATATTTGACTCATATTATCAACTCTTTTCTAAAATTGTCATACTTTCCGGATAGATGGGAAATAGCTAAAATAATGCCAATTTCAAAACCTAACAAGTCCCGAGACGATCCTTCTACCCACCGATCAATAGGAGTTGTGCTTTTAGATGTCCAAGCTGCTTTCAAATAAATTTCTGCGTGGACCCTGTTATTCCTAATACAAAAATTTATGTCTCCAACAGGCTGATTGGACACGTTTTTCTAGTTTCATTCACCACAGCTTGCATTAAGTCTTAAATATTTCCCATTAAATGAAATCGAGTGCACGGAGTAAATTGATAATATGGTAGAACACTTTACCGATCTTTTCAATGATGGAGTTGACATCTTCCAATGTGTCCTTAGCGATTCGCTCACCATTTCTAGTGTGTCCCAGTTGGTTAATAATTTAACTTCGGATATGACAACATTAGACAAGGAAACACATATATTCGGCCAAGAGATATCAAACGTCTAATTAGGCGCCTACAGCCTAAAAAATGTGCAGGATTAGACGGAATTCGTAATTCTTGCTTAAAAAACCGTCCGCGAACAGGGCTGGTATATTTGACTCATATTATCAACTCTTTTCTAAAATTGTCATACTTTCCGGATAGATGGGAAATAGCTAAAGTAAAGCCAATTTCAAAACCTAACAAGTTCCGAGACGATCCTTCTACCCACCGATCAATAAGAGTTGTGCTTTTAGATGTCCAAGCTGCTTTCAAATAAATTTACCAAAATGTAAGTCTTCAACAGAGCTGATTTGACACGTTTTTCTGGTTTCATTCACCACAGGTTGCATTAAGTCTTAAATATTTCCCATTAAATGAAATCGAGTGCACGGAGTAAATTGATAATATGGTAGAACACTTTACCGATCTTTTCAATGATAGAGTTGATTTTGTTGTTCCAAATATAAGTGTTAAAACAAAAAGCACCTGAAAACTTCCAATGTGTCCTTAGCGATTCACTCACCATTTCTAGTGTTTCCCAGTTGGTTAATAATTTAACTTCGGATAGACAACGTTAGACGAGGAAACTTACATATATTCGGCCAAGAGATATCAAAAGTCTTATTAGGCGCCTACAGCCAAAAAAATGTGCAGGATTAGATAGAATTCGTAATTCTTCTTTAAAAAACGGTCCGCGAACAGGGCTGGTATATTTGACTCATATTATCAACTCTTTTCTAAAATTGTCATACTTTCCGGATAGATGGGAAATAGCTAAAGTAATGCCAATTTCAAAACCTAACAAGTCCCGAGACGATCCTTCTACCCACCGATCAATAGGAGTTGTGCTTTTAGATGTCCAAGCTGCTTTCAAATAAATTTCTGCGTGGACCCTGTTATTCCTAAAATAAACTTAATTTAATATTCGGGCATACTCCAGAATCCGGCGGAGAGGTTACGAACAGAATTTTCTCTACAAAAATAAGTAAATCTAAAATTACTGCCATTACTGTATCTTCTCAACGATGTATTTGCTTGATATTGAAACTGGAAAATGTTCAGTTCATTTAATATGTCTATTTCTTAATGGATTAATTGCCCTCTTCAGTACCTATTATAGGTACCTAATTTCATTATTATATAGGAAAGCAGAAGGCATTTGATTACAATAATTCATGCCAGAATTTATTTGTTAAAGGCCGTACGTGGAATATTAAATACAATATTAATTTTTTTGGAATTTCTCTAATGCAAACAATGTGAAAGGAATATTTCAGAGAAATTAACATTCAGAAGGGTAAAGGGTGGTAATTTTGTGTGACATGTGTGCAAAACAGCATAATGTATTTTTTTAAACTGGAAATAAAATATTTTACTAGACCTTTTTCGTTTTTATTTCTTATGCCAAATGCCGTGTACTAAGCTCTTCTTCACTATACCCAAAGCTGTTCCTTTTTAGGCTTGCATGTCCGCTTAAAACTTAGAACTCTTGGTTTGTAGCTATAATTTAAATTAAATAAACTTAATTTAATATTCAGGCATATTCCAGAATCCGTCGGAGAGGTTACGAACAGAATTTTCTCTACAAAAATGAGCCAAATGCCGTGTACAAGCCCTTTTGTTTATGCACTAAGCTCTTCTTCACTATACCTAAAGCTGTTCCTTTTTAGGCTTGCATGTCCGCTTAAAACTTAGAACTCTTGGTTTGTAGCTATAATTTAAATTAAATAAACTTAATTTAATATTCGGGCATATTCCAGAATCCGTCGGAGAGGTTACGAACAGAATTTTCTCTACAAAAATGAGTAAATCTAAAATTACTGCCATTACTGTATCTCTTCAACGGCAATACCAAATTCCTGTAAGATTGGGTCCAATATGGAAGTCGAATTTTTCCTAGGTACAACACGTCCAGGCTATACGAATTTATACGTAGAATAGCTTTTGCGAAATTTTAAATAAATCTGTATTTTACAAAACAGCTGCAGCTGTCAAAATTTTTCTATTTATCTGAAATAAAAGTTTTTTTTTGTCAATTACTGATATATAAAATGGAAGGATAAACCTATAAAATAATAAAAAAGTTAAAAATTTATAATCGGCTGGCTGTTTAATCAAAAGTCCAGATTTTTGGCTATTTTGCAACAGTTTTAACCCAAAAAAAAAATTATTTACTAACCAGATATCTTTAAACTTTTAGGTACATCCTTCCGATAGCAATATAAAGAGAAACCTCTGAATATTTCAACCTAATCGGTCAGTAACTTTTTGTGTTAGAGAACGAGCAGTTTTTGAAAATACAGTTTCGAGATAATCGCGTTCAAAGTTTCGATACGGTATAACTATAAGTTAAAGTGACTTAACGATCAATCGGCGATTCCGGATCCATACAATAAACCTTCGGCCTCCTCAAAAAGCTGATTATGCTCGAGCATTTTCGGAAAGACTCATCCAGTTCCGTTTCACTATTCGTGCCTCATCGGTATTTTCGGCGAAAACTTTACAATAGGTGCCGACAATTATACCCAGCTCGTTCATAAGTTTGAGAATTGAGTAGTAGCAATGAAAGCTGACATTTCAACAATTTATAGCCCAGAATTGAGGTGCTTCGGACATATTCGCCAAATTGTCGCATTGAAACTTTCGTTGGCATTCTGGGAATGGCCACCCAAGCATCTTTCCAGTAAATCATCTCTGGACAAATCTTCAATTTGGTAGAAGATGTTGTTTTATATCGTGTGAAATTTTCGAAAAATCGAATGGTGATGTGCTAAAATAATGCCAATTTCAAAACCTAACAAGTCCCGAGACGATCCTTCTACCCACCGATCAATAGGAGTTGTGCTTTTAGATGTCCAAGCTGCTTTCAAATAAGTTTCTTCGTGGACCCTGTTATTCCTAATACAAAAATGTATGTCTTCAACAGAGCTGATTGGACACGTGTTTCTAGTTTCATTCACCACAGCTTGCATTAAGTCTTAAATATTTCCCATTAAATGAAATCGAGTGCACGGAGTAAATTGATAATATGGTAGAACACTTTACCGATCTTTTCAATGATGCAGTTGATTTTGTTGTTCCAAATATAAGAGTTAAAACGAAAAGCACCTGAAAACATCCAATGTGTCCTTAGCGATTCACTCACCATTTCTAGTGTTTCCCAGTTGGTTAATAATTTAACTTCGGATATGACAGCGTTAGACAAGGAAACTTACATATATTCGGCCAAGAGATATCAAAAATCTTATTAGGCGCCTACAGCCTAAAAAATGTGCAGGATTAGTGGAATTCGTAATTCTTGCTTAAAAAACCGTCCGCGAACAGGGCTGGTATATTTGACTCATATTATCAACTCTTTTCTAAAATTGTCATACTTTCCGGATAGATGGGAAATAGCTAAAGTAATGCCAATTTCAAAACCTAACAAGTCCCGAGACGATCCTTCTACCCACCGATCAATAGGAGTTGTGCTTTTAGATCCAAGCTGCTTTCAAATAAATTTCTGCGTGGACCCTGTTATTCCTAATACAAAAATTTATGTCTTCAACAGAGCTGATTGGACACGTTTGTCTCGTTTCATTCACCACAGCTTGCATTAAGTCTTAAATATTTCCCATTAAATGAAATCGAGTGCACGGAGTAAATTGATAATATGGTAGAACACTTTACCGATCTTTTCAATGATGCAGTTGATTTTGTTGTTCCAAATATAAGAGTTAAAACGAAAAGCACCTGAAAACATCCAATGTGTCCTTAGCGATTCACTCACCATTTCTAGTGTTTCCCAGTTGGTTAATAATTTAACTTCGGATATGACAAAGTTAGACAAGGAAACTTACATATATTCGGCCAAGAGATATCAAAAGTCTTATTAGGCGCCTACAGCCAAAAAAATGTGCAGAATTAGATAGAATTCGTAATTCCTGCTTAAAAAACCGTCCGCGAACAGGGCTGGTATATTTGACTCATATTATCAACTCTTTTCTAAAATTGTCATACTTTCCGGATAGATGGGAAATAGCTAAAATAATGCCAATTTCAAAACCTAACAAGTCCCGAGACGATCCTTCTACCCACCGATCAATAGGAGTTGTGCTTTTAGATGTCCAAGCTGCTTTCAAATAAATTTCTGCGTGGACCCTGTTATTCCTAATACAAAAATTTATGTCTCCAACAGAGCTGATTGGACACGTTTTTCTAGTTTCATTCACCACAGCTTGCATTAAGTCTTAAATATTTCCCATTAAATGAAATCGAGTGCACGGAGTAAATTTATAATATGGTAGAACACTTTACCGATCTTTTCAATGATGGAGTTGACATCTTCCAATGTGTCCTTAGCGATTCGCTCACCATTTCTAGTGTGTCCCAGTTGGTTAATAATTTAACTTCGGATATGACAACATTAGACAAGGAAACACATATATTCGGCCAAGAGATATCAAACGTCTAATTAGGCGCCTACAGCCTAAAAAATGTGCAGGATTAGACGGAATTCGTAATTCTTGCTTAAAAAACCGTCCGCGAACAGGGCTGGTATATTTGACTCATATTATCAACTCTTTTCTAAAATTGTCATACTTTCCGGATAGATGGGAAATAGCTAAAGTAAAGCCAATTTCAAAACCTAACAAGTTCCGAGACGATCCTTCTACCCACCGATCAATAAGAGTTGTGCTTTTAGATGTCCAAGCTGCTTTCAAATAAATTTACCAAAATGTAAGTCTTCAACAGAGCTGATTTGACACGTTTTTCTGGTTTCATTCACCACAGGTTGCATTAAGTCTTAAATATTTCCCATTAAATGAAATCGAGTGCACGGAGTAAATTGATAATATGGTAGAACACTTTACCGATCTTTTCAATGATAGAGTTGATTTTGTTGTTCCAAATATAAGTGTTAAAACAAAAAGCACCTGAAAACTTCCAATGTGTCCTTAGCGATTCACTCACCATTTCTAGTGTTTCCCAGTTGGTTAATAATTTAACTTCGGATAGACAACGTTAGACGAGGAAACTTACATATATTCGGCCAAGAGATATCAAAAGTCTTATTAGGCGCCTACAGCCAAAAAAATGTGCAGGATTAGATAGAATTCGTAATTCTTCTTTAAAAAACGGTCCGCGAACAGGGCTGGTATATTTGACTCATATTATCAACTCTTTTCTAAAATTGTCATACTTTCCGGATAGATGGGAAATAGCTAAAGTAATGCCAATTTCAAAACCTAACAAGTCCCGAGACGATCCTTCTACCCACCGATCAATAGGAGTTGTGCTTTTAGATGTCCAAGCTGCTTTCAAATAAATTTCTGCGTGGACCCTGTTATTCCTAAAATAAACTTAATTTAATATTCGGGCATACTCCAGAATCCGGCGGAGAGGTTACGAACAGAATTTTCTCTACAAAAATAAGTAAATCTAAAATTACTGCCATTACTGTATCTTCTCAACGATGTATTTGCTTGATATTGAAACTGGAAAATGTTCAGTTCATTTAATATGTCTATTTCTTAATGGATTAATTGCCCTCTTCAGTACCTATTATAGGTACCTAATTTCATTATTATATAGGAAAGCAGAAGGCATTTGATTACAATAATTCATGCCAGAATTTATTTGTTAAAGGCCGTACGTGGAATATTAAATACAATATTAATTTTTTTGGAATTTCTCTAATGCAAACAATGTGAAAGGAATATTTCAGAGAAATTAACATTCAGAAGGGTAAAGGGTGGTAATTTTGTGTGACATGTGTGCAAAACAGCATAATGTATTTTTTTAAACTGGAAATAAAATATTTTACTAGACCTTTTTCGTTTTTATTTCTTATGCCAAATGCCGTGTACTAAGCTCTTCTTCACTATACCCAAAGCTGTTCCTTTTTAGGCTTGCATGTCCGCTTAAAACTTAGAACTCTTGGTTTGTAGCTATAATTTAAATTAAATAAACTTAATTTAATATTCAGGCATATTCCAGAATCCGTCGGAGAGGTTACGAACAGAATTTTCTCTACAAAAATGAGCCAAATGCCGTGTACAAGCCCTTTTGTTTATGCACTAAGCTCTTCTTCACTATACCTAAAGCTGTTCCTTTTTAGGCTTGCATGTCCGCTTAAAACTTAGAACTCTTGGTTTGTAGCTATAATTTAAATTAAATAAACTTAATTTAATATTCGGGCATATTCCAGAATCCGTCGGAGAGGTTACGAACAGAATTTTCTCTACAAAAATGAGTAAATCTAAAATTACTGCCATTACTGTATCTCTTCAACGGCAATACCAAATTCCTGTAAGATTGGGTCCAATATGGAAGTCGAATTTTTCCTATGTACAACACGTCCAGGCTATACGAATTTATACGTAGAATAGCTTTTGCGAAATTTTAAATAAATCTGTATTTTACAAAACAGCTGCAGCTGTCAAAATTTTTCTATTTATCTGAAATAAAAGTTTTTTTTTGTCAATTACTGATATATAAAATGGAAGGATAAACCTATAAAATAATAAAAAAGTTAAAAATTTATAATCGGCTGGCTGTTTAATCAAAAGTCCAGATTTTTGGCTATTTTGCAACAGTTTTAACCCAAAAAAAAAATTATTTACTAACCAGATATCTTTAAACTTTTAGGTACATCCTTCCGATAGCAATATAAAGAGAAACCTCTGAATATTTCAACCTAATCGGTCAGTAACTTTTTGTGTTAGAGAACGAGCAGTTTTTGAAAATACAGTTTCGAGATAATCGCGTTCAAAGTTTCGATACGGTATAACTATAAGTTAAAGTGACTTAACGATCAATCGGCGATTCCGGATCCATACAATAAACCTTCGGCCTCCTCAAAAAGCTGATTATGCTCGAGCATTTTCGGAAAGACTCATCCAGTTCCGTTTCACTATTCGTGCCTCATCGGTATTTTCGGCGAAAACTTTACAATAGGTGCCGACAATTATACCCAGCTCGTTCATAAGTTTGAGAATTGAGTAGTAGCAATGAAAGCTGACATTTCAACAATTTATAGCCCAGAATTGAGGTGCTTCGGACATATTCGCCAAATTGTCGCATTGAAACTTTCGTTGGCATTCTGGGAATGGCCACCCAAGCATCTTTCCAGTAAATCATCTCTGGACAAATCTTCAATTTGGTAGAAGATGTTGTTTTATATCGTGTGAAATTTTCGAAAAATCGAATGGTGATGTGCTAAAATAATGCCAATTTCAAAACCTAACAAGTCCCGAGACGATCCTTCTACCCACCGATCAATAGGAGTTGTGCTTTTAGATGTCCAAGCTGCTTTCAAATAAGTTTCTTCGTGGACCCTGTTATTCCTAATACAAAAATGTATGTCTTCAACAGAGCTGATTGGACACGTGTTTCTAGTTTCATTCACCACAGCTTGCATTAAGTCTTAAATATTTCCCATTAAATGAAATCGAGTGCACGGAGTAAATTGATAATATGGTAGAACACTTTACCGATCTTTTCAATGATGCAGTTGATTTTGTTGTTCCAAATATAAGAGTTAAAACGAAAAGCACCTGAAAACATCCAATGTGTCCTTAGCGATTCACTCACCATTTCTAGTGTTTCCCAGTTGGTTAATAATTTAACTTCGGATATGACAGCGTTAGACAAGGAAACTTACATATATTCGGCCAAGAGATATCAAAAATCTTATTAGGCGCCTACAGCCTAAAAAATGTGCAGGATTAGTGGAATTCGTAATTCTTGCTTAAAAAACCGTCCGCGAACAGGGCTGGTATATTTGACTCATATTATCAACTCTTTTCTAAAATTGTCATACTTTCCGGATAGATGGGAAATAGCTAAAGTAATGCCAATTTCAAAACCTAACAAGTCCCGAGACGATCCTTCTACCCACCGATCAATAGGAGTTGTGCTTTTAGATCCAAGCTGCTTTCAAATAAATTTCTGCGTGGACCCTGTTATTCCTAATACAAAAATTTATGTCTTCAACAGAGCTGATTGGACACGTTTGTCTCGTTTCATTCACCACAGCTTGCATTAAGTCTTAAATATTTCCCATTAAATGAAATCGAGTGCACGGAGTAAATTGATAATATGGTAGAACACTTTACCGATCTTTTCAATGATGCAGTTGATTTTGTTGTTCCAAATATAAGAGTTAAAACGAAAAGCACCTGAAAACATCCAATGTGTCCTTAGCGATTCACTCACCATTTCTAGTGTTTCCCAGTTGGTTAATAATTTAACTTCGGATATGACAAAGTTAGACAAGGAAACTTACATATATTCGGCCAAGAGATATCAAAAGTCTTATTAGGCGCCTACAGCCAAAAAAATGTGCAGGATTAGATAGAATTCGTAATTCCTGCTTAAAAAACCGTCCGCGAACAGGGCTGGTATATTTGACTCATATTATCAACTCTTTTCTAAAATTGTCATACTTTCCGGATAGATGGGAAATAGCTAAAATAATGCCAATTTCAAAACCTAACAAGTCCCGAGACGATCCTTCTACCCACCGATCAATAGGAGTTGTGCTTTTAGATGTCCAAGCTGCTTTCAAATAAATTTCTGCGTGGACCCTGTTATTCCTAATACAAAAATTTATGTCTCCAACAGAGCTGATTGGACACGTTTTTCTAGTTTCATTCACCACAGCTTGCATTAAGTCTTAAATATTTCCCATTAAATGAAATCGAGTGCACGGAGTAAATTGATAATATGGTAGAACACTTTACCGATCTTTTCAATGATGGAGTTGACATCTTCCAATGTGTCCTTAGCGATTCGCTCACCATTTCTAGTGTGTCCCAGTTGGTTAATAATTTAACTTCGGATATGACAACATTAGACAAGGAAACACATATATTCGGCCAAGAGATATCAAACGTCTAATTAGGCGCCTACAGCCTAAAAAATGTGCAGGATTAGACGGAATTCGTAATTCTTGCTTAAAAAACCGTCCGCGAACAGGGCTGGTATATTTGACTCATATTATCAACTCTTTTCTAAAATTGTCATACTTTCCGGATAGATGGGAAATAGCTAAAGTAAAGCCAATTTCAAAACCTAACAAGTTCCGAGACGATCCTTCTACCCACCGATCAATAAGAGTTGTGCTTTTAGATGTCCAAGCTGCTTTCAAATAAATTTACCAAAATGTAAGTCTTCAACAGAGCTGATTTGACACGTTTTTCTGGTTTCATTCACCACAGGTTGCATTAAGTCTTAAATATTTCCCATTAAATGAAATCGAGTGCACGGAGTAAATTGATAATATGGTAGAACACTTTACCGATCTTTTCAATGATAGAGTTGATTTTGTTGTTCCAAATATAAGTGTTAAAACAAAAAGCACCTGAAAACTTCCAATGTGTCCTTAGCGATTCACTCACCATTTCTAGTGTTTCCCAGTTGGTTAATAATTTAACTTCGGATAGACAACGTTAGACGAGGAAACTTACATATATTCGGCCAAGAGATATCAAAAGTCTTATTAGGCGCCTACAGCCAAAAAAATGTGCAGGATTAGATAGAATTCGTAATTCTTCTTTAAAAAACGGTCCGCGAACAGGGCTGGTATATTTGACTCATATTATCAACTCTTTTCTAAAATTGTCATACTTTCCGGATAGATGGGAAATAGCTAAAGTAATGCCAATTTCAAAACCTAACAAGTCCCGAGACGATCCTTCTACCCACCGATCAATAGGAGTTGTGCTTTTAGATGTCCAAGCTGCTTTCAAATAAATTTCTGCGTGGACCCTGTTATTCCTAAAATAAACTTAATTTAATATTCGGGCATACTCCAGAATCCGGCGGAGAGGTTACGAACAGAATTTTCTCTACAAAAATAAGTAAATCTAAAATTACTGCCATTACTGTATCTTCTCAACGATGTATTTGCTTGATATTGAAACTGGAAAATGTTCAGTTCATTTAATATGTCTATTTCTTAATGGATTAATTGCCCTCTTCAGTACCTATTATAGGTACCTAATTTCATTATTATATAGGAAAGCAGAAGGCATTTGATTACAATAATTCATGCCAGAATTTATTTGTTAAAGGCCGTACGTGGAATATTAAATACAATATTAATTTTTTTGGAATTTCTCTAATGCAAGCAATGTGAAAGGAATATTTCAGAGAAATTAACATTCAGAAGGGTAAAGGGTGGTAATTTTGTGTGACATGTGTGCAAAACAGCATAATGTATTTTTTTAAACTGGAAATAAAATATTTTACTAGACCTTTTTCGTTTTTATTTCTTATGCCAAATGCCGTGTACTAAGCTCTTCTTCACTATACCCAAAGCTGTTCCTTTTTAGGCTTGCATGTCCGCTTAAAACTTAGAACTCTTGGTTTGTAGCTATAATTTAAATTAAATAAACTTAATTTAATATTCAGGCATATTCCAGAATCCGTCGGAGAGGTTACGAACAGAATTTTCTCTACAAAAATGAGCCAAATGCCGTGTACAAGCCCTTTTGTTTATGCACTAAGCTCTTCTTCACTATACCTAAAGCTGTTCCTTTTTAGGCTTGCATGTCCGCTTAAAACTTAGAACTCTTGGTTTGTAGCTATAATTTAAATTAAATAAACTTAATTTAATATTCGGGCATATTCCAGAATCCGTCGGAGAGGTTACGAACAGAATTTTCTCTACAAAAATGAGTAAATCTAAAATTACTGCCATTACTGTATCTCTTCAACGGCAATACCAAATTCCTGTAAGATTGGGTCCAATATGGAAGTCGAATTTTTCCTAGGTACAACACGTCCAGGCTATACGAATTTATACGTAGAATAGCTTTTGCGAAATTTTAAATAAATCTGTATTTTACAAAACAGCTGCAGCTGTCAAAATTTTTCTATTTATCTGAAATAAAAGTTTTTTTTTGTCAATTACTGATATATAAAATGGAAGGATAAACCTATAAAATAATAAAAAAGTTAAAAATTTATAATCGGCTGTTTAATCAAAAGTCCAGATTTTTGGCTATTTTGCAACAGTTTTAACCCAAAAAAAAAATTATTTACTAACCAGATATCTTTAAACTTTTAGGTACATCCTTCCGATAGCAATATAAAGAGAAACCTCTGAATATTTCAACCTAATCGGTCAGTAACTTTTTGTGTTAGAGAACGAGCAGTTTTTGAAAATACAGTTTCGAGATAATCGCGTTCAAAGTTTCGATACGGTATAACTATAAGTTAAAGTGACTTAACGATCAATCGGCGATTCCGGATCCATACAATAAACCTTCGGCCTCCTCAAAAAGCTGATTATGCTCGAGCATTTTCGGAAAGACTCATCCAGTTCCGTTTCACTATTCGTGCCTCATCGGTATTTTCGGCGAAAACTTTACAATAGGTGCCGACAATTATACCCAGCTCGTTCATAAGTTTGAGAATTGAGTAGTAGCAATGAAAGCTGACATTTCAACAATTTATAGCCCAGAATTGAGGTGCTTCGGACATATTCGCCAAATTGTCGCATTGAAACTTTCGTTGGCATTCTGGGAATGGCCACCCAAGCATCTTTCCAGTAAATCATCTCTGGACAAATCTTCAATTTGGTAGAAGATGTTGTTTTATATCGTGTGAAATTTTCGAAAAATCGAATGGTGATGTGCTAAAATAATGCCAATTTCAAAACCTAACAAGTCCCGAGACGATCCTTCTACCCACCGATCAATAGGAGTTGTGCTTTTAGATGTCCAAGCTGCTTTCAAATAAGTTTCTTCGTGGACCCTGTTATTCCTAATACAAAAATGTATGTCTTCAACAGAGCTGATTGGACACGTGTTTCTAGTTTCATTCACCACAGCTTGCATTAAGTCTTAAATATTTCCCATTAAATGAAATCGAGTGCACGGAGTAAATTGATAATATGGTAGAACACTTTACCGATCTTTTCAATGATGCAGTTGATTTTGTTGTTCCAAATATAAGAGTTAAAACGAAAAGCACCTGAAAACATCCAATGTGTCCTTAGCGATTCACTCACCATTTCTAGTGTTTCCCAGTTGGTTAATAATTTAACTTCGGATATGACAGCGTTAGACAAGGAAACTTACATATATTCGGCCAAGAGATATCAAAAATCTTATTAGGCGCCTACAGCCTAAAAAATGTGCAGGATTAGTGGAATTCGTAATTCTTGCTTAAAAAACCGTCCGCGAACAGGGCTGGTATATTTGACTCATATTATCAACTCTTTTCTAAAATTGTCATACTTTCCGGATAGATGGGAAATAGCTAAAGTAATGCCAATTTCAAAACCTAACAAGTCCCGAGACGATCCTTCTACCCACCGATCAATAGGAGTTGTGCTTTTAGATCCAAGCTGCTTTCAAATAAATTTCTGCGTGGACCCTGTTATTCCTAATACAAAAATTTATGTCTTCAACAGAGCTGATTGGACACGTTTGTCTCGTTTCATTCACCACAGCTTGCATTAAGTCTTAAATATTTCCCATTAAATGAAATCGAGTGCACGGAGTAAATTGATAATATGGTAGAACACTTTACCGATCTTTTCAATGATGCAGTTGATTTTGTTGTTCCAAATATAAGAGTTAAAACGAAAAGCACCTGAAAACATCCAATGTGTCCTTAGCGATTCACTCACCATTTCTAGTGTTTCCCAGTTGGTTAATAATTTAACTTCGGATATGACAAAGTTAGACAAGGAAACTTACATATATTCGGCCAAGAGATATCAAAAGTCTTATTAGGCGCCTACAGCCAAAAAAATGTGCAGGATTAGATAGAATTCGTAATTCCTGCTTAAAAAACCGTCCGCGAACAGGGCTGGTATATTTGACTCATATTATCAACTCTTTTCTAAAATTGTCATACTTTCCGGATAGATGGGAAATAGCTAAAATAATGCCAATTTCAAAACCTAACAAGTCCCGAGACGATCCTTCTACCCACCGATCAATAGGAGTTGTGCTTTTAGATGTCCAAGCTGCTTTCAAATAAATTTCTGCGTGGACCCTGTTATTCCTAATACAAAAATTTATGTCTCCAACAGAGCTGATTGGACACGTTTGTCTCGTTTCATTCACCACAGCTTGCATTAAGTCTTAAATATTTCCCATTAAATGAAATCGAGTGCACGGAGTAAATTGATAATATGGTAGAACACTTTACCGATCTTTTCAATGATGCAGTTGATTTTGTTGTTCCAAATATAAGAGTTAAAACGAAAAGCACCTGAAAACATCCAATGTGTCCTTAGCGATTCACTCACCATTTCTAGTGTTTCCCAGTTGGTTAATAATTTAACTTCGGATATGACAAAGTTAGACAAGGAAACTTACATATATTCGGCCAAGAGATATCAAAAGTCTTATTAGGCGCCTACAGCCAAAAAAATGTGCAGGATTAGATAGAATTCGTAATTCCTGCTTAAAAAACCGTCCGCGAACAGGGCTGGTATATTTGACTCATATTATCAACTCTTTTCTAAAATTGTCATACTTTCCGGATAGATGGGAAATAGCTAAAATAATGCCAATTTCAAAACCTAACAAGTCCCGAGACGATCCTTCTACCCACCGATCAATAGGAGTTGTGCTTTTAGATGTCCAAGCTGCTTTCAAATAAATTTCTGCGTGGACCCTGTTATTCCTAATACAAAAATTTATGTCTCCAACAGAGCTGATTGGACACGTTTTTCTAGTTTCATTCACCACAGCTTGCATTAAGTCTTAAATATTTCCCATTAAATGAAATCGAGTGCACGGAGTAAATTGATAATATGGTAGAACACTTTACCGATCTTTTCAATGATGGAGTTGACATCTTCCAATGTGTCCTTAGCGATTCGCTCACCATTTCTAGTGTGTCCCAGTTGGTTAATAATTTAACTTCGGATATGACAACATTAGACAAGGAAACACATATATTCGGCCAAGAGATATCAAACGTCTAATTAGGCGCCTACAGCCTAAAAAATGTGCAGGATTAGACGGAATTCGTAATTCTTGCTTAAAAAACCGTCCGCGAACAGGGCTGGTATATTTGACTCATATTATCAACTCTTTTCTAAAATTGTCATACTTTCCGGATAGATGGGAAATAGCTAAAGTAAAGCCAATTTCAAAACCTAACAAGTTCCGAGACGATCCTTCTACCCACCGATCAATAAGAGTTGTGCTTTTAGATGTCCAAGCTGCTTTCAAATAAATTTACCAAAATGTAAGTCTTCAACAGAGCTGATTTGACACGTTTTTCTGGTTTCATTCACCACAGGTTGCATTAAGTCTTAAATATTTCCCATTAAATGAAATCGAGTGCACGGAGTAAATTGATAATATGGTAGAACACTTTACCGATCTTTTCAATGATAGAGTTGATTTTGTTGTTCCAAATATAAGTGTTAAAACAAAAAGCACCTGAAAACTTCCAATGTGTCCTTAGCGATTCACTCACCATTTCTAGTGTTTCCCAGTTGGTTAATAATTTAACTTCGGATAGACAACGTTAGACGAGGAAACTTACATATATTCGGCCAAGAGATATCAAAAGTCTTATTAGGCGCCTACAGCCAAAAAAATGTGCAGGATTAGATAGAATTCGTAATTCTTCTTTAAAAAACGGTCCGCGAACAGGGCTGGTATATTTGACTCATATTATCAACTCTTTTCTAAAATTGTCATACTTTCCGGATAGATGGGAAATAGCTAAAGTAATGCCAATTTCAAAACCTAACAAGTCCCGAGACGATCCTTCTACCCACCGATCAATAGGAGTTGTGCTTTTAGATGTCCAAGCTGCTTTCAAATAAATTTCTGCGTGGACCCTGTTATTCCTAAAATAAACTTAATTTAATATTCGGGCATACTCCAGAATCCGGCGGAGAGGTTACGAACAGAATTTTCTCTACAAAAATAAGTAAATCTAAAATTACTGCCATTACTGTATCTTCTCAACGATGTATTTGCTTGATATTGAAACTGGAAAATGTTCAGTTCATTTAATATGTCTATTTCTTAATGGATTAATTGCCCTCTTCAGTACCTATTATAGGTACCTAATTTCATTATTATATAGGAAAGCAGAAGGCATTTGATTACAATAATTCATGCCAGAATTTATTTGTTAAAGGCCGTACGTGGAATATTAAATACAATATTAATTTTTTTGGAATTTCTCTAATGCAAACAATGTGAAAGGAATATTTCAGAGAAATTAACATTCAGAAGGGTAAAGGGTGGTAATTTTGTGTGACATGTGTGCAAAACAGCATAATGTATTTTTTTAAACTGGAAATAAAATATTTTACTAGACCTTTTTCGTTTTTATTTCTTATGCCAAATGCCGTGTACTAAGCTCTTCTTCACTATACCCAAAGCTGTTCCTTTTTAGGCTTGCATGTCCGCTTAAAACTTAGAACTCTTGGTTTGTAGCTATAATTTAAATTAAATAAACTTAATTTAATATTCAGGCATATTCCAGAATCCGTCGGAGAGGTTACGAACAGAATTTTCTCTACAAAAATGAGCCAAATGCCGTGTACAAGCCCTTTTGTTTATGCACTAAGCTCTTCTTCACTATACCTAAAGCTGTTCCTTTTTAGGCTTGCATGTCCGCTTAAAACTTAGAACTCTTGGTTTGTAGCTATAATTTAAATTAAATAAACTTAATTTAATATTCGGGCATATTCCAGAATCCGTCGGAGAGGTTACGAACAGAATTTTCTCTACAAAAATGAGTAAATCTAAAATTACTGCCATTACTGTATCTCTTCAACGGCAATACCAAATTCCTGTAAGATTGGGTCCAATATGGAAGTCGAATTTTTCCTAGGTACAACACGTCCAGGCTATACGAATTTATACGTAGAATAGCTTTTGCGAAATTTTAAATAAATCTGTATTTTACAAAACAGCTGCAGCTGTCAAAATTTTTCTATTTATCTGAAATAAAAGTTTTTTTTTGTCAATTACTGATATATAAAATGGAAGGATAAACCTATAAAATAATAAAAAAGTTAAAAATTTATAATCGGCTGTTTAATCAAAAGTCCAGATTTTTGGCTATTTTGCAACAGTTTTAACCCAAAAAAAAAATTATTTACTAACCAGATATCTTTAAACTTTTAGGTACATCCTTCCGATAGCAATATAAAGAGAAACCTCTGAATATTTCAACCTAATCGGTCAGTAACTTTTTGTGTTAGAGAACGAGCAGTTTTTGAAAATACAGTTTCGAGATAATCGCGTTCAAAGTTTCGATACGGTATAACTATAAGTTAAAGTGACTTAACGATCAATCGGCGATTCCGGATCCATACAATAAACCTTCGGCCTCCTCAAAAAGCTGATTATGCTCGAGCATTTTCGGAAAGACTCATCCAGTTCCGTTTCACTATTCGTGCCTCATCGGTATTTTCGGCGAAAACTTTACAATAGGTGCCGACAATTATACCCAGCTCGTTCATAAGTTTGAGAATTGAGTAGTAGCAATGAAAGCTGACATTTCAACAATTTATAGCCCAGAATTGAGGTGCTTCGGACATATTCGCCAAATTGTCGCATTGAAACTTTTGTTGGCATTCTGGGAATGGCCACCCAAGCATCTTTCCAGTAAATCATCTCTGGACAAATCTTCAATTTGGTAGAAGATGTTGTTTTATATCGTGTGAAATTTTCGAAAAATCGAATGGTGATGTGCTAAAATAATGCCAATTTCAAAACCTAACAAGTCCCGAGACGATCCTTCTACCCACCGATCAATAGGAGTTGTGCTTTTAGATGTCCAAGCTGCTTTCAAATAAGTTTCTTCGTGGACCCTGTTATTCCTAATACAAAAATGTATGTCTTCAACAGAGCTGATTGGACCACCACAGCTTGCATTAAGTCTTAAATATTTCCCATTAAATGAAATCGAGTGCACGGAGTAAATTGATAATATGGTAGAACACTTTACCGATCTTTTCAATGATGCAGTTGATTTTGTTGTTCCAAATATAAGAGTTAAAACGAAAAGCACCTGAAAACATCCAATGTGTCCTTAGCGATTCACTCACCATTTCTAGTGTTTCCCAGTTGGTTAATAATTTAACTTCGGATATGACAGCGTTAGACAAGGAAACTTACATATATTCGGCCAAGAGATATCAAAAATCTTATTAGGCGCCTACAGCCTAAAAAATGTGCAGGATTAGTGGAATTCGTAATTCTTGCTTAAAAAACCGTCCGCGAACAGGGCTGGTATATTTGACTCATATTATCAACTCTTTTCTAAAATTGTCATACTTTCCGGATAGATGGGAAATAGCTAAAGTAATGCCAATTTCAAAACCTAACAAGTCCCGAGACGATCCTTCTACCCACCGATCAATAGGAGTTGTGCTTTTAGATCCAAGCTGCTTTCAAATAAATTTCTGCGTGGACCCTGTTATTCCTAATACAAAAATTTATGTCTTCAACAGAGCTGATTGGACACGTTTGTCTCGTTTCATTCACCACAGCTTGCATTAAGTCTTAAATATTTCCCATTAAATGAAATCGAGTGCACGGAGTAAATTGATAATATGGTAGAACACTTTACCGATCTTTTCAATGATGCAGTTGATTTTGTTGTTCCAAATATAAGAGTTAAAACGAAAAGCACCTGAAAACATCCAATGTGTCCTTAGCGATTCACTCACCATTTCTAGTGTTTCCCAGTTGGTTAATAATTTAACTTCGGATATGACAAAGTTAGACAAGGAAACTTACATATATTCGGCCAAGAGATATCAAAAGTCTTATTAGGCGTCTACAGCCAAAAAAATGTGCAGGATTAGATAGAATTCGTAATTCCTGCTTAAAAAACCGTCCGCGAACAGGGCTGGTATATTTGACTCATATTATCAACTCTTTTCTAAAATTGTCATACTTTCCGGATAGATGGGAAATAGCTAAAGTAAAGCCAATTTCAAAACCTAACAAGTTCCGAGACGATCCTTCTACTCACCGATCAATAAGAGTTGTGCTTTTAGATGTCCAAGCTGCTTTCAAATAAATTTACCAAAATGTAAGTCTTCAACAGAGCTGATTTGACACGTTTTTCTGGTTTCATTCACCACAGGTTGCATTAAGTCTTAAATATTTCCCATTAAATGAAATCGAGTGCACGGAGTAAATTGATAATATGGTAGAACACTTTACCGATCTTTTCAATGATAGAGTTGATTTTGTTGTTCCAAATATAAGTGTTAAAACAAAAAGCACCTGAAAACTTCCAATGTGTCCTTAGCGATTCACTCACCATTTCTAGTGTTTCCCAGTTGGTTAATAATTTAACTTCGGATAGACAACGTTAGACGAGGAAACTTACATATATTCGGCCAAGAGATATCAAAAGTCTTATTAGGCGCCTACAGCCAAAAAAATGTGCAGGATTAGATAGAATTCGTAATTCTTCTTTAAAAAACGGTCCGCGAACAGGGCTGGTATATTTGACTCATATTATCAACTCTTTTCTAAAATTGTCATACTTTCCGGATAGATGGGAAATAGCTAAAGTAATGCCAATTTCAAAACCTAACAAGTCCCGAGACGATCCTTCTACCCACCGATCAATAGGAGTTGTGCTTTTAGATGTCCAAGCTGCTTTCAAATAAATTTCTGCGTGGACCCTGTTATTCCTAAAATAAACTTAATTTAATATTCGGGCATACTCCAGAATCCGGCGGAGAGGTTACGAACAGAATTTTCTCTACAAAAATAAGTAAATCTAAAATTACTGCCATTACTGTATCTTCTCAACGATGTATTTGCTTGATATTGAAACTGGAAAATGTTCAGTTCATTTAATATGTCTATTTCTTAATGGATTAATTGCCCTCTTCAGTACCTATTATAGGTACCTAATTTCATTATTATATAGGAAAGCAGAAGGCATTTGATTACAATAATTCATGCCAGAATTTATTTGTTAAAGGCCGTACGTGGAATATTAAATACAATATTAATTTTTTTGGAATTTCTCTAATGCAAACAATGTGAAAGGAATATTTCAGAGAAATTAACATTCAGAAGGGTAAAGGGTGGTAATTTTGTGTGACATGTGTGCAAAACAGCATAATGTATTTTTTTAAACTGGAAATAAAATATTTTACTAGACCTTTTTCGTTTTTATTTCTTATGCCAAATGCCGTGTACTAAGCTCTTCTTCACTATACCCAAAGCTGTTCCTTTTTAGGCTTGCATGTCCGCTTAAAACTTAGAACTCTTGGTTTGTAGCTATAATTTAAATTAAATAAACTTAATTTAATATTCAGGCATATTCCAGAATCCGTCGGAGAGGTTACGAACAGAATTTTCTCTACAAAAATGAGCCAAATGCCGTGTACAAGCCCTTTTGTTTATGCACTAAGCTCTTCTTCACTATACCTAAAGCTGTTCCTTTTTAGGCTTGCATGTCCGCTTAAAACTTAGAACTCTTGGTTTGTAGCTATAATTTAAATTAAATAAACTTAATTTAATATTCGGGCATATTCCAGAATCCGTCGGAGAGGTTACGAACAGAATTTTCTCTACAAAAATGAGTAAATCTAAAATTACTGCCATTACTGTATCTCTTCAACGGCAATACCAAATTCCTGTAAGATTGGGTCCAATATGGAAGTCGAATTTTTCCTAGGTACAACACGTCCAGGCTATACGAATTTATACGTAGAATAGCTTTTGCGAAATTTTAAATAAATCTGTATTTTACAAAACAGCTGCAGCTGTCAAAATTTTTCTATTTATCTGAAATAAAAGTTTTTTTTTGTCAATTACTGATATATAAAATGGAAGGATAAACCTATAAAATAATAAAAAAGTTAAAAATTTATAATCGGCTGTTTAATCAAAAGTCCAGATTTTTGGCTATTTTGCAACAGTTTTAACCCAAAAAAAAAATTATTTACTAACCAGATATCTTTAAACTTTTAGGTACATCCTTCCGATAGCAATATAAAGAGAAACCTCTGAATATTTCAACCTAATCGGTCAGTAACTTTTTGTGTTAGAGAACGAGCAGTTTTTGAAAATACAGTTTCGAGATAATCGCGTTCAAAGTTTCGATACGGTATAACTATAAGTTAAAGTGACTTAACGATCAATCGGCGATTCCGGATCCATACAATAAACCTTCGGCCTCCTCAAAAAGCTGATTATGCTCGAGCATTTTCGGAAAGACTCATCCAGTTCCGTTTCACTATTCGTGCCTCATCGGTATTTTCGGCGAAAACTTTACAATAGGTGCCGACAATTATACCCAGCTCGTTCATAAGTTTGAGAATTGAGTAGTAGCAATGAAAGCTGACATTTCAACAATTTATAGCCCAGAATTGAGGTGCTTCGGACATATTCGCCAAATTGTCGCATTGAAACTTTCGTTGGCATTCTGGGAATGGCCACCCAAGCATCTTTCCACTAAATCATCTCTGGACAAATCTTCAATTTGGTAGAAGATGTTGTCTTATATCGTGTGAAATTTTCGAAAAATCGAATGGTGATGTGCTAAAATAATGCCAATTTCAAAACCTAACAAGTCCCGAGACGATCCTTCTACCCACCGATCAATAGGAGTTGTGCTTTTAGATGTCCAAGCTGCTTTCAAATAAGTTTCTTCGTGGACCCTGTTATTCCTAATACAAAAATGTATGTCTTCAACAGAGCTGATTGGACACGTGTTTCTAGTTTCATTCACCACAGCTTGCATTAAGTCTTAAATATTTCCCATTAAATGAAATCGAGTGCACGGAGTAAATTGATAATATGGTAGAACACTTTACCGATCTTTTCAATGATGCAGTTGATTTTGTTGTTCCAAATATAAGAGTTAAAACGAAAAGCACCTGAAAACATCCAATGTGTCCTTAGCGATTCACTCACCATATCTAGTGTTTCCCAGTTGGTTAATAATTTAACTTCGGATATGACAACGTTAGACAAGGAAACTTACATATATTCGGCCAAGAGATATCAAAAATCTTATTAGGCGCCTACAGCCTAACAAATGTGCAGGATTAGTAGAATTCGTAATTCTTGCTTAAAAACACGTCCGCGAACAGGGCTGGTATATTTGACTCATATTATAAACTCTTTTCTAAAATTGTCATACTTTCCGGATAGATGGGAAATAGCTAAAATAATGCCAATTTCAAAACCTAACAAGTCCCGAGACGATCCGATCCTTCTACCCACCGATCAATAGGAGTTGTGCTTTTAGATGTCCAAGCTGCTTTCAAATAAATTTCTGCGTGGACCCTGTTATTCCTAATACAAAAATTTATGTCTTCAACAGAGCTGATTGGAGACGTTTTTCTAGTTTCATTCACCACAGCCTTGCATTAAGTCTTAAATATTTCCCATTAAATGAAATCGAGTGCACGGAGTAAATTGATAATATGGTAGAACACTTTACCGATCTTTTCAATGATGCAGTTGATTTTGTTGTGCCAAATATAAGAGTTAAAACGAAAAGCACCTGAAAACATCCAATGTGTCCTTAGCGATTCACTCACCATTTCTAGTGTTTCCCAGTTGGTTAATAATTTAACTTCGGATATGACAACGTTAGACAAGGAAACTTACATATATTCGGCCAAGAGATATCAAAAGTCTTATTAGGCGCCTACAGCCAAAAAAATGTGCAGGATTAGATAGAATTCGTAATTCTTGCTTAAAAAACCGTCCGCGAACAGGGCTGGTATATTTGACTCATATTATCAACTCTTCTAAAATTGTCATACTTTCCGGATAGGTGGGAAATAGCTAAAATAATGTCAATTTCAAAACCTAACAAGTCCCGAGACGATCCGATCCTTCTACCCACCGATCAATAGGAGTTGTGCTTTTAGATGTCCAAGCTGCTTTCAAATAAATTTCTGCGTGGACCCTGTTATTCCTAATACAAAAATTTATGTCTTCAACAGAGCTGATTGGAGACGTTTTTCTAGTTTCATTCACCACAGCCTTGCATTAAGTCTTAAATATTTCCCATTAAATGAAATCGAGTGCACGGAGTAAATTGATAATATGGTAGAACACTTTACCGATCTTTTCAATGATGCAGTTGATTTTGTTGTGCCAAATATAAGAGTTAAAACGAAAAGCACCTGAAAACATCCAATGTGTCCTTAGCGATTCACTCACCATTTCTAGTGTTTCCCAGTTGGTTAATAATTTAACTTCGGATATGACAACGTTAGACAAGGAAACTTACATATATTCGGCCAAGAGATATCAAAAATCTTAATAGGCGCCTACAGCCTAAAAAATGTGCAGGATTAGTGGAATTCGTAATTCTTGCTTAAAAAACCGTCCGCGAACAGGGCTGGTATATTTGACTCATATTATCAACTCTTTTCTAAAATTGTCATACTTTCCGGATAGATGGGAAATAGCTAAAGTAATGCCAATTTCAAAACCTAACAAGTCCCGAGACGATCCTTCTACCCACCGATCAATAGGAGTTGTGCTTTTAGATCCAAGCTGCTTTCAAATAAATTTCTGCGTGGACCCTGTTATTCCTAATACAAAAATTTATGTCTTCAACAGAACTGATTGGACACGTTTGTCTCGTTTCATTCACCACAGCTTGCATTAAGTCTTAAATATTTCCCATTAAATGAAATCGAGTGCACGGAGTAAATTGATAATATGGTAGAACACTTTACCGATCTTTTCAATGATGCAGTTGATTTTGTTGTTCCAAATATAAGAGTTAAAACGAAAAGCACCTGAAAACATCCAATGTGTCCTTAGCGATTCACTCACCATATCTAGTGTTTCCCAGTTGGTTAATAATTTAACTTCGGATATGACAACGTTAGACAAGGAAACTTACATATATTCGGCCAAGAGATATCAAAAATCTTATTAGGCGCCTACAGCCTAACAAATGTGCAGGATTAGTAGAATTCGTAATTCTTGCTTAAAAACACGTCCGCGAACAGGGCTGGTATATTTGACTCATATTATCAACTCTTTTCTAAAATTGTCATACTTTCCGGATAGATGGGAAATAGCTAAAATAATGCCAATTTCAAAACCTAACAAGTCCCGAGACAGTCCTTCTACCCACCGATCAATAGGAGTTGTGCTTTTAGATGTCCAAGCTGCTTTCAAATAAATTTCTGCGTGGACCCTGTTATTCCTAATACAAAATTTATGTCTTCAAAAGAGCTGATTGGACACGTTTGTCTCGTTTCATTCACCACAGGTTGCATTAAGTCTTAAATATTTCCATTTAAATGAAATCGAGTGCACGGAGTAAATTGATAATATGGTAGAACACTTTACCGATCTTTTCAATGATGGAGTTGATTTTGTTGTTCCAAATATTAGTGTTAAAACGAAAAGCGCCTGAAAACATCCAATGTGTCCTTAGCGATTCACTCACCATTTCTAGTGTTTCCCAGTTGGTTAATAATTTAACTTCGGATATGACAACGTTAGACAAGGAAACTTACATATATTCGGCCAAGAGATATCAAAAATCTTATTAGGCGCCTACAGCCTAACAAATGTGCAGGATTAGTAGAATTCGTAATTCTTGCTTAAAAACACGTCCGCGAACAGGGCTGGTATATTTGACTCATATTATAAACTCTTTTCTAAAATTGTCATACTTTCCGGATAGATGGGAAATAGCTAAAATAATGCCAATTTCAAAACCTAACAAGTCCCGAGACGATCCGATCCTTCTACCCACCGATCAATAGGAGTTGTGCTTTTAGATGTCCAAGCTGCTTTCAAATAAATTTCTGCGTGGACCCTGTTATTCCTAATACAAAAATTTATGTCTTCAACAGAGCTGATTGGAGACGTTTTTCTAGTTTCATTCACCACAGCCTTGCATTAAGTCTTAAATATTTCCCATTAAATGAAATCGAGTGCACGGAGTAAATTGATAATATGGTAGAACACTTACCGATCTTTTCAATGATGCAGTTGATTTTGTTGTGCCAAATATAAGAGTTAAAACGAAAAGCACCTGAAAACATCCAATGTGTCCTTAGCGATTCACTCACCATTTCTAGTGTTTCCCAGATGGTTAATAATTTAACTTCGGATATGACAACGTTAGACAAGGAAACTTACATATATTCGGCCAAGAGATATCAAAAGTCTTATTAGGCGCCTACAGCCAAAAAAATGTGCAGGATTAGATAGAATTCGTAATTCTTGCGTAAAAAACCGTCCGCGAACAGGGCTGGTATATTTGACTCATATTATCAACTCTTCTAAAATTGTCATACTTTCCGGATAGATGGGAAATAGCTAAAATAATGCCAATTTCAAAACCTAACAAGTCCCGAGACGATCCGATCCTTCTACCCACCGATCAATAGGAGTTGTGCTTTTAGATGTCCAAGCTGCTTTCAAATAAATTTCTGCGTGGACCCTGTTATTCCTAATACAAAAATTTATGTCTTCAACAGAGCTGATTGGAGACGTTTTTCTAGTTTCATTCACCACAGCCTTGCATTAAGTCTTAAATATTTCCCATTAAATGAAATCGAGTGCACGGAGTAAATTGATAATATGGTAGAACACTTTACCGATCTTTTCAATGATGCAGTTGATTTTGTTGTGCCAAATATAAGAGTTAAAAGGAAAAGCACCTGAAAACATCCAATGTGTCCTTAGCGATTCACTCACCATTTCTAGTGTTTCCCAGTTGGTTAATAATTTAACTTCGGATATGACAACGTTAGACAAGGAAACTTACATATATTCGGCCAAGAGATATCAAAAATCTTATTAGGCGCCTACAGCCTAACAAATGTGCAGGATTAGTAGAATTCGTAATTCTTGCTTAAAAACACGTCCGCGAACAGGGCTGGTATATTTGACTCATATTATCAACTCTTTTCTAAAATTGTCATACTTTCCGGATAGATGGGAAATAGCTAAAATAATGCCAATTTCAAAACCTAACAAGTCCCGAGACAGTCCTTCTACCCACCGATCAATAGGAGTTGTGCTTTTAGATGTCCAAGCTGCTTTCAAATAAATTTCTGCGTGGACCCTGTTATTCCTAATACAAAATTTATGTCTTCAAAAGAGCTGATTGGACACGTTTGTCTCGTTTCATTCACCACAGGTTGCATTAAGTCTTAAATATTTCCCATTAAATGAAATCGAGTGCACGGAGTAAATTGATAATATGGTAGAACACTTTACCGATCTTTCCAATGATGGAGTTGATTTTGTTGTTCCAAATATAAGTGTTAAAACAAAAAGCACCTGAAAACTTCCAATGTGTCCTTAGCGATTCACTCACCATTTCTAGTGTTTCCCAGTTGGTTAATAATTTAACTTCGGATATGACAACGTTAGACAAGGAAACTTACATATATTCGGCCAAGAGATATCAAAAATCTTATTAGGCGCCTACAGCCTAACAAATGTGCAGGATTAGTAGAATTCGTAATTCTTGCTTAAAAACACGTCCGCGAACAGGGCTGGTATATTTGACTCATATTATAAACTCTTTTCTAAAATTGTCATACTTTCCGGATAGATGGGAAATAGCTAAAATAATGCCAATTTCAATACCTAACAAGTCCCGAGACAGTCCTTCTACCCACCGATCAATAGAAGTTGTGCTTTTAGATGTCCAAGCTGCTTTCAAATAAATTTCTGCGTGGACCCTGTTATTCCTAATACAAAATGTATGTCTTCAAAAGAGCTGATTGGACACGTTTGTCTCGTTTCATTCACCACAGGTTGCATTAAGTCTTCAATATTTCCCATTAAATGAAATCGAGTGCACGGAGTAAATTGATAATATGGTAGAACACTTTACCGATCTTTTCAATGATGGAGTTGATTTTGTTGTTCCAAATATTAGTGTTAAAACGAAAAGCACCTGAAAACTTCGAATGTGTCCTTAGCGATTCTCTCACCATTTCTAGTGTTTCCCAGTTGGTTAATAATTTAACTTCGGATATGACAATGTTAGACAAGGAAACTTCAATATATTCAGCCAAGAGATATCAAAAGTCTTATTAGGCGCCTACAGCCTAAAAAACTTGCAGGATTAGATGGAATTCGTAATTCTTACTAAAAAAACCGTCCGCGAACAGGGCTGGTATATTTGACTCATATTATCAACTCTTTTCTAAAATTGTCATACTTTCCGGATAGATGGGAAATAGCTAAAATAATGCCAATTTCAAAACCTAACAAGTCCCGAGACGATCCTTCTACCCACCGATCAATAGGAGTTGTGCTTTTAGATGTCCATGCTGCTTTCAAATAAATTTCTGCGTGGACCCTGTTATTCCTAATACAAAAATTTATGTCTCCAACAGAGCTGATTGGACACGTTTTTCTAGTTTCATTCACCACAGCTTGCATTAAGTCTTAAATATTTCCCATTAAATGAAATCGAGTGCACGGAGTAAATTGATAATATGGTAGAACACTTTACCGATCTTTTCAATGATGGAGTTGACATCTTCCAATGTGTCCTTAGCGATTCGCTCACCATTTCTAGTGTGTCCCAGTTGGTTAATAATTTAACTTCGGATATGACAACATTAGACAAGGAAACACATATATTCGGCCAAGAGATATCAAAAGTCTAATTAGGCGCCTACAGCCTAAAAAATGTGCAGGATTAGACGGAATTCGTAATTCTTGCTTAAAAAACCGTCCGCGAACAGGGCTGGTATATTTGACTCATATTATCAACTCTTTTCTAAAATTGTCATACTTTCCGCATAGATGGGAAATAGCTAAAGTAAAGCCAATTTCAAAACCTAACAAGTTCCGAGACGATCCTTCTACCCTCCGATCAATAGGAGTTGTGCTTTTAGATGTCCAAGCTGCTTTCAAATAAAATTCTGCGTGGACCCTGTTATTCCTAATACAAAATTTATGTCTTCAAAAGAGCTGATTGGACACGTTTTTCTCGTTTCATTCACTACAGGTTGCATTAAGTCTTAAATATTTCCCATTAAATTAAATCGAGTGCACGGAGTAAATTGATTGATAATATGGTAGAACACTTTACCGATCTTTTCAATGATGGAGTTGATTTTGTTGTTCCAAATATTAGTGTTAAAACGAAAAGCACCTGAAAACTTCGAATGTGTCCTTAGCGATTGATTCACTCACCATTTCTAGTGTTTCCCAGTTGGTTAATAATTTAACTTCGGATATGACAACGTTAGACAAGGAAACTTACATATATTCGGCCAAGAGATATCAAAAGTCTTATTAGGCGCCTACAGCCAAAAAAATGTGCAGGATTAGATAGAATTCGTAATTCTTCTTTAAAAAACGGTCCGCGAACAGGGCTGGTATATTTGACTCATATTATCAACTCTTTTCTAAAATTGTCATACTTTCCGGATAGATGGGAAATAGCTAAAATAATGCCAATTTCCAAACCTAACAAGTCCCGAGGCGATCCTTCTACCCACCGATCAATAGGAGTTGTGCTTTTAGATGTCCAACCTGCTTTCAAATAAATTTACCAAAATGTAAGTCTTCAACAGAGCTGATTTGACACGTTTTTCTAGTTTCAATCACCACAGGTTGCATTAAGTCTTAAATATTTCCCATTAAATGAAATCGAGTGCACGGAGTAAATTGATAATATGGTAGAACACTTTACCGATCTTTCCAATGATGGAGTTGATTTTGTTGTTCCAAATATAAGTGTTAAAACAAAAAGCACCTGAAAACTTCCAATGTGTCCTTAGCGATTCACTCACCATTTCTAGTGTTTCCCAGTTGGTTAATAATTTAACTTCGGATATGACAACGTTAGACAAGGAAACTAACATATATTCGGCCAAGAGATATCATAAGTCTTATTAGGCGCCTACAGCCTAAAAAATGTGCAGGATTAGACGGAATTCGTAATTCTTGCTTAAAAAACCGTCCGCGAACAGGGCTGGTATATTTGACTCATATTATCAACTCTTTTCTAAAATTGTCATACTTTCCGGATAGATGGGAAATAGCTATAGTAAAGCCAATTTCATAACCTAACAAGTTCCGAGACGATCCTTCTACCCACCGATCAATAGTAGTTGTGCTTTTAGATGTCCAAGCTGCTTTCAAATAAATTTACCAAAATGTAAGTCTTCAACAGAGCTGATTTGACACGTTTTTCTAGTTTCATTCACCACAGCTTGCATTAAGTCTTAAATATTTCCCATTAAATGAAATCGAGTGCACGGAGTAAATTGGTAATATGGTAGAACACTTTACCGATCTTTCCAATGATGGAGTTGATTTTGTTGTTCCAAATATAAGTGTTAAAACAAAAAGCACCTGAAAACTTCCAATGTGTCCTTAGCGATTCACTCACCATTTCTAGTGTTTCCCAGTTGGTTAATAATTTAACTTCGGATATGACAACGTTAGACAAGGAAACTTACATAAATTCGGCCAAGAGATATCAAAAGTCTTATTAGGCGCCTACAGCCAAAAAAATGTGCAGGATTAGATAGAATTCGTAATTCTTGCTTAAAAAACCGTCCGCGAACAGGGCTGGTATATTAGACTCATATTATCAACTCTTTTCTAAAATTGTCATACTTTCCGGATAGATGGGAAATAGCTAAAGTAAAGCCAATTTCAAAACCTAACAAGTTCCGAGACGATCCTTCTACCCACCGATCAATAGGAGTTGTGCTTTTAGATGTCCAAGCTGCTTTCAAATAAATTTACCAAAATGTAAGTCTTCAACAGAGCTGATTTGACACGTTTTTCTAGTTTCATTCACCACAGGTTGCATTAAGTCTTAAATATTTCCCATTAAATGAAATCGAGTGCACGGAGTAAATTGATAATATGGTAGAACACTTTACCGATCTTTTCAATGATAGAGTTGATTTTGTTGTTCCAAATATAAGTGTTAAAACAAAAAGCACCTGAAAACTTCCAATGTGTCCTTAGCGATTCACTCACCATTTCTAGTGTTTCCCAGTTGGTTAAATTAATTAAATTATTAACTTCGGATATGACAACGTTAGACGAGGAAACTTACATATATTCGGCCAAGAGATATCAAAAGTCTTATTAGGCGCCTACAACCAAAAAAATGTGCAGGATTAGATAGAATTCGTAATTCTTGCTTAAAAAAACGTCCGCGAACAGGGCTGGTATATTTGACTCATATTATCAACTCTTTTCTAAAATTGTCATACTTTCCGGATAGATGGGCAATAGCTAAAGTAAAGCCAATTTCAAAACCTAACAAGTTCCGAGACGATCCTTCTACCCACCGATCAATAGTAGTTGTGCTTTTAGATGTCCAAGCTGCTTTCAAATAAATTTACCAAAATGTAAGTCTTCAACAGAGCTGATTTGACACGTTTTTCTAGTTTCATTCACCACAGCTTGCATTAAGTCTTAAATATTTCCCATTAAATGAAATCGAGTGCACGGAGTAAATTGATAATATGGTAGAACACTTTACCGATCTTTCCAATGATGGAGTTGATTTTGTTGTTCCAAATATAAGTGTTAAAACAAAAAGCACCTGAAAACTTCCAATGTGTCCTTAGCGATTCACTCACCATTTCTAGTGTTTCCCAGTTGGTTAATAATTTAACTTCGGATATGACAACGTTAGACGAGGAAACTTACATAAATTCGGCCAAGAGATATCAAAAGTCTTATTAGGCGCCTACAGCCAAAAAAATGTGCAGGATTAGATAGAATTCGTAATTCTTGCTTAAAAAACCGTCCGCGAACAGGGCTGGTATATTTGACTCATATTATCAACTCTTTTCTAAAATTGTCATACTTTCCGGATAGATGGGAAATAGCTAAAGTAAAGCCAATTTCAAAACCTAACAAGTTCCGAGACGATCCTTCTACCCACCGATCAATAGGAGTTGTGCTTTTAGATGTCCAAGCTGCTTTCAAATAAATTTACCAAAATGTAAGTCTTCAACAGAGCTGATTTGACACGTTTTTCTAGTTTCATTCACCACAGGTTGCATTAAGTCTTAAATATTTCCCATTAAATGAAATCGAGTGCACGGAGTAAATTGATAATATGGTAGAACACTTTACCGATCTTTCCAATGATGGAGTTGATTTTGTTGTTCCAAATATAAGTGTTAAAACAAAAAGCACCTGAAAACTTCCAATGTGTCCTTAGCGATTCACTCACCATTTCTAGTGTTTCCCAGTTGGTTAATAATTTAACTTCGGATATGACAACGTTAGACGAGGAAACTTACATATATTCGGCCAAGAGATATCAAAAGTCTTATTAGGCGCCTACAGCCTAAAAAATGTGCAGGATTAGACGGAATTCGTAATTCTTGCTTAAAAAACCGCCCGCGAACAGGGCTGGTATATTTGACTCATATTATCAACTCTTTTCTAAAATTGTCATACTTTCCGGATAGATGGGAAATAGCTAAAATAATGCCAATTTCAAAACCTAACAAGTCCCGAGACGATCCTTCTACCCACCGATCAATAGGAGTTGTGCTTTTAGATTTCCAAGCTGCTTTCAAATAAATTTCTGCGTGGACCCTGTTATTCCTAATACAAAAATTTATGTCTCCAACAGAGCTGATTGGACACGTTTTTCTAGTTTCATTCACCACAGCTTGCATTAAGTCTTAAATATTTCCCATTAAATGAAATCGAGTGCACGGAGTAAATTGATAATATGGTAGAACACTTTACCGATCTTTTCAATGATGGAGTTGACATCTTCCAATGTGTCCTTAGCGATTCGCTCACCATTTCTAGTGTGTCCCAGTTGGTTAATAATTTAACTTCGGATATGACAACGTTAGACAAGGAAACACATATATTCGGCCAAGAGATATCAAAAGTCTAATTAGGCGCCTACCGCCTAAAAAATGTGCAGGATTAGACGGAATTCGTAATTCTTGCTTAAAAAACCGTCCGCGAACAGGGCTGGTATATTTGACTCATATTATCAACTCTTTTCTAAAATTGTCATACTTTCCGGATAGATGGGAAATAGCTAAAGTAAAGCCAATTTCAAAACCTAACAAGTTCCGAGACGATCCTTCTACCCACCGATCAATAAGAGTTGTGCTTTTAGATGTCCAAGCTGCTTTCAAATAAATTTACCAAAATGCAAGTCTTCAACAGAGCTGATTTGACACGTTTTTCTGGTTTCATTCACCACAGGTTGCATTAAGTCTTAAATATTTCCCTTTAAATGAAATCGAGTGCCTGGAGTAAATTGATAATATGGTAGAACACTTTACCGATCTTTCCAATGATGGAGTTGATTTTGTTGTTCCAAATATAAGTGTTAAAACAAAAAGCACCTGAAAACTTCCAATGTGTCCTTAGCGATTCACTCACCATTTCTAGTGTTTCCCAGTTGGTTAATAATTTAACTTCGGATATGACAACGTTAGACGAGGAAACTTACATAAATTCGGCCAAGAGATATCAAAAGTCTTATTAGGCGCCTACAGCCAAAAAAATGTGCAGGATTAGATAGAATTCGTAATTCTTGCTTAAAAAACCGTCCGCGAACAGGGCTGGTATATTTGACTCATATTATCAACTCTTTTCTAAAATTGTCATACTTTCCGGATAGATGGGAAATAGCTAAAATAATGCCAATTTCAAAACCTAACAAGTCCCGAGACGATCCTTCTACCCACCGATCAATAGGAGTTGTGCTTTTAGATGTCCAAGCTGCTTTCTAATAAATTTACCAAAATGTAAATCTTCAACAGAGCTGATTTGACACGTTTTTCTAGTTTCATTCACCACAGGTTGCATTAAGTCTTAAATATTTCCCATTAAATGAAATCACAGGTATATTTGACTCATATTATCAACTCTTTTTTAAAATTGTCATACTTTCCGGATGGATGGGAAATAGCTAAAGTAAAGCCAATTTCAAACCTAACAAGTTCCGAGACGATCCTTCTACCCACCGATCAATAGGAGTTGTGCTTTTAGATGTCCAAGCTGCTTTCAAATAAATTTACCAAAATGTAAGTCTTCAACAGAGCTGATTTGACACGTTTTTCTAGTTTCATTCACCACAGCTTGCATTAAGTCTTAAATATTTCCCATTAAATGAAATCGAGTGCACGGATTGATAATTGATAATATGGTAGAACACTTTACCGATCTTTTCAATGATGCAGTTGATTTTGTTGTTCCAAATATAAGAGTTAAAACGAAAAGCACCTGAAAACATCCAATGTGTCCTTAGCGATTCACTCACCATTTCTAGTGTTTCCCAGTTGGTTAATAATTTAACTTCGGATATGACAACGTTAGACAAGGAAACTTACATATATTCGGCCAAGAGATATCAAAAGTCTTATTAGGCGCCTACAGCCAAAAAAATGTGCAGGATTAGTAGAATTCGTAATTCTTGCTTAAAAAACCGTCCGCGAACAGGGCTGGTATATTTGACTCATATTATCAACTCTTTTCTAAAATTGTCATACTTTCCGGATAGATGGGAAATAGCTAAACTAATGCCAATTTCAAAACCTAACAAGTCCCGAGACGATCCGATCCTTCTAGCCACCGATCAATAGGAGTTGTGCTTTTAGACGTCCAAGCTGCTTTCAAATAAATTTCTGCGTGGACCCTGTTATTCCTAATACAAAATTTTATGTCTTCAACAGAGCTGATTGGAGACGTTTTTCTAGTTTCATTCACCACAGCCTTGCATTAAGTCTTAAATATTTCCCATTAAATGAAATCGAGTGCACGGAGTAAATTGATAATATGGTAGAACACTTTACCGATCTTTTCAATGATGCAGTTGATTTTGTTGTGCCAAATATAAGAGTTAAAACGAAAAGCACCTGAAAACATCCAATGTGTCCTTAGCGATTCACTCACCATTTCTAGTGTTTCCCAGTTGGTTAATAATTTAACTTCGGATATGACAACGTTAGACAAGGAAACTTACATATATTCGGCCAAGAGATATCAAAAATTTTATTAGGCGCCTACAGCCAAAAAAATGTGCAGGATTAGTAGAATTCGTCATTCTTGCTTAAAAACACGTCCGCGAACAGGGCTGGTTTATTTGACTCATATTATCAACTCTTTTCTAAAATTGTCATACTTTCCGGATAGATGGGAAATAGCTAAAATAATGCCAATTTCAAAACCTAACAAGTCCCGAGACAGTCCTTCTACCCACCGATCAATAGGAGTTGTGCTTTTAGATGTCCAAACTGCTTTCAAATAAATTTCTGCGTGGACCCTGTTATTCCTAATACAAAATTTATGTCTTCAAAAGAGCTGATTGGACACGTTTTTCTCGTTTCATTCACCACAGGTTGCATTAAGTCTTAAATATTTCCCATTAAATGAAATCGAGTGCACGGAGTAAATTGATAATATGGTAGAACACTTTACCGATCTTTTCAATGATGGAGTTGATTTTGTTGTTCCAAATATTAGTGTTAAAACGAAAAGCACCTGAAAACTTCGAATGTGTCCTTAGCGATTCACTCACCATTTCTAGTGTTTCCCAGTTGGTTAATAATTTAACTTCGGATATGACAATGTTAGACAAGGAAACTTACATATATTCAGCCAAGAGATATCAAAAGTCTAATTAGGCGCCTACAGCCTAAAAAATTTGAAGGATTAGATGGAATTCGTAATTCTTGCTAAAAAAACCGTCCGCGAACAGGGCTGGTATATTTGACTCATATTATCAACTCTTTTCTAAAATTCCAATTTCAAAACCTAACAAGTCCCGAGACGATCCGATCCTTCTACCCACCGATCAATAGGAGTTGTGCTTTTAGATGTCCAAGCTGCTTTCAAATAAATTTCTGCGTGGACCCTGTTATTCCTAATACAAAAATTTATGTCTTCAACAGAGCTGATTGGAGACGTTTTTCTAGTTTCATTCACCACAGCCTTGCATTAAGTCTTAAATATTTCCCATTAAATGAAATCGAGTGCACGGAGTAAATTGATAATATGGTAGAACACTTTACCGATCTTTTCAATGATGGAGTTGATTTTGTTGTTCCAAATATTAGTGTTAAAACGAAAAGCACCTGAAAACTTCGAATGTGTCCTTAGCGATTCACTCACCATTTCTAGTGTTTCCCAGTTGGTTAATAATTTAACTTCGGATATGACAATGTTAGACAAGGAAACTTACATATATTCGGCCAAGAGATATCAAAAGTCTTATTAGGCGCCTACAGCCTAAAAAATGTGCAGGATTAGACGGAATTCGTAATTCTTGCTTAAAAAACCGTCCGCGAACAGGGCTGGTATATTTGACTCATATTATCAACTCTTTTCTAAAATTGTCATACTTTCCGGATAGATGGGAAATAGCTAAAGTAAAGCCAATTTCTAAACCTAACAAGTCCCGAGACGATCCTTCTACCCACCGATCAACAGGAGTTGTCCTTTTAGATGTCCAAGCTGCTTTCAAATAAATTTCTGCGTGGACCCTGTTATTCCTAATACAAAATTTATGTCTTCAACAGAGCTGATTGGACACGTTTTTCTCGTTTCATTCACCACAGGTTGCATTAAGTCTTAAATATTTTCCACTAAATTAAATCGAGTGCACGGAGTAAATTGATAATATGGTAGAACACTTTACCGATCTTTTCAATGATGGAGTTGACTTTGTTGTTCCAAATATAAGTGTTAAAACGAAAAGCACCTGAAAACTTCCAATGTGTCCTTAGCGATTCACTCACCATTTCTAGTGTTTCCCAGTTGGTTAATAATATAACTTCGGATATGACAACGTTAGACAAGGAAACACATATATTCGGCCAAGAGATATCAAAAGTCTTATTAGGCGCCTACAGGCTAAAAAATGTGCAGGATTAGATGGAATTCGTAATTCTTGCTTAAAAAACCTTCCGCGAACAGGGCTGGTATATTTGACTCATATTATCAACTCTTTTCTAAAATTGTCATACTTTCCGGATAGATAGGAAATAGCTAAAGTAATTCCAATTTCAAAACCTAACAAGTGCCGAGACGATCCTTCTACCAAATCAATAGGAGTTGACTTTTAGATGTACAAGCTGCTTTCAAATAAATGTCTGCGTGGACCCTGTTATTCCTAATACAAAATTTATGTCTTCAACAGAGCTGATTGGCACGTTTTTCTAGTTTCATTCACCACAGGTTGCATTAAGTCTTAAATATTTTCCATTAAATGAAATCGAGTGCACGGAGTAAATTGATAATATGGTATTTACCGATCTTTTCAATGATGGAGTTGATTTTGTTGTTCCAAATATTAGTGTTAAAACGAAAAGCACCTGAAAACTTCGAATGTGTCCTTAGCGATTCACTCACCATTTCTAGTGTTTCCCAGTAGGTTAATAATTTAACTTCGGATATGACAACGTTAGACAAGGAAACTTACATATATTCGGCCAAGAGATATCAAAAGTCTTATTAGGCGCCTACAGCCTAAAAAATGTGAGGGATTAGACGGAATTCGTAATTCTTGCTTAAAAAACCGTCCGCGAACAGGGCTGGTATATTTGACTAATATTATCAACTCTTTTCTAAAATTGTCATACTTTCCGGATAGATGGGAAATAGCTAAAGTAAAGCCAATTTCAAAACCTAACAAGTTTCGAGACGATCCTTCTACCCACCGATCAATAGGAGTTGTGCTTTTACATGTCCACGCTGCTTTCAAATAAATTTACAAAAAAGGAAAGTCTTCAACAGAGCTCATTTGACACGTTTTTCTAGTTTCATTCACCACAGGTTGCTTTAAGTCTTAAATATTTCCCATTAAATGAATTCGAGTGCACGGAGTAAATTGATAATATGGTAGAACACTTTACCGATCTTTTCAATGATGGAGTTGATTTTGTTGTTCCAAATATTAGTGTTAAAACGAAAAGCACCTGAAAACTTCGAATGTGTCCTTAGCGATTCACTCACCATTTCTAGTGTTTCCCAGTTGGTTAATAATTTAACTTCGGATATGACAACGTTAGCAAGGAAACTTACATATATTCGGCCAAGAGATATCAAAAGTCTTATTAGGCGCCTACAGCCAAAAAAATGTGCAGGATTAGATAGAATTCGTAATTCTTGCTTAAAAAACCGTCCGCGAACAGGGCTGGTATATTTGACTCATATTATCAACTCTTTTCTAAAATTGTCATACTTTCCGGATAGATGGGAAATAGCTAAAGTAAAGCCAATTTCAAACCTAACAAGTTCCGAGACGATCCTTCTACCCACCGATCAATAGGAGTTGTGCTTTTAGATGTCCAAGCTGCTTTCAAATAAATTTACCAAAATGTAAGTCTACAACAGAGCTGATTTGACACGTTTTTCTAGTTTCAATCACCACAGGTTGCATTAAGTCTTAAATATTTCCCATTAAATGAAATCGAGTGCACGGAGTAAATTGATAATATGGTAGAACACTTTACCGATCTTTTCAATGATAGAGTTGATTTTGTTGTTCCAAATATAAGTGTTAAAACAAAAAGCACCTGAAAACTTCCAATGTGTCCTTAGCGATTCACTCACCATTTCTAGTGTTTCCCAGTTGGTTAATAATTTAACTTCGGATATGACAACGTTAGACGAGGAAACTTACATATATTCGGCCAAGAGATATCAAAAGTCTTATTAGGCGCCTACAGCCAAAAAAATGTGCAGGATTAGATAGAATTCGTAATTCTTGCTTAAAAAAACGTCCGCGAACAGGGCTGGTATATTTGACTCATATTATCAACTCTTTTCTAAAATTGTCATACTTTCCGGATAGATGGGAAATAGCTAAAGTAAAGCCAATTTCAAAACGTAACAAGTTCCGAGACGATCCTTCTACCCACCGATCAATAGTAGTTGTGCTTTTAGATGTCCAAGCTGCTTTCAAATAAATTTACCAAAATGTAAGTCTTCAACAGAGCTGATTTTACACGTTTTTCTAGTTTCATTCACCACAGGTTGCATTAAGTCTTAAATATTTCCCATTAAATGAAATCACAGGTATATTTGACTCATATTATCAACTCTTTTCTAAAATTGTCATACTTTCCGGATAGATGGGCAATAGCCAAAGTAAAGCCAATTTCAAAACCTAACAAGTTCCGAGACGATCCTTCTACCCACCGATCAATAGGAGTTGTGCTTTTAGATGTCCAAGCTGCTTTCAAATAAATTTACCAAAATGTAAGTCTTCAACAGAGCTGATTTGACACGTTTTTCTAGTTTCATTCACCACAGGTTGTATTAAGTCTTAAATATTTCCCATTAAATGAAATCGAGTGCACGGAGTAAATTGATAATATGGTAGAACACTTTACCGATCTTTCCAATGATGGAGTTGATTTTGTTGTTCCAAATATAAGTGTTAAAACAAAAAGCACCTGAAAACTTCCAATGTGTCCTTAGCGATTCACTCACCATTTCTAGTGTTTCCCAGTTGGTTAATAATTTAACTTCGGATATGACAACGTTAGACAAGGAAACACATATATTCGGCCAAGAGATATCAAAAGTCTTATTAGGCGCCTACAGCCTAAAAAATGTGCAGGATTAGACGGAATTCGTAATTCTTGCTTAAAAAACCGTCCGCGAACAGGGCTGGTATATTTGACTCATATTATCAACTCTTTTCTAAAATTGTCATACTTTCCGGATAGATGGGAAATAGCTAAAATAATGCCAATTTCAAAACCTAACAAGTCCCGAGACGATCCTTCTACCCACCGATCAATAGGAGTTGTGTTTTTAGATGTCCAAGCTGCTTTCAAATAAATTTCTGCGTGGACCCTGTTATTCCTAATACAAAAATTTATGTCTCCAACAGAGCTGATTGGACACGTTTTTCTAGTTTCATTCACCACAGGTTGCATTAAGTCTTAAATATTTCCCATTAAATGAAATCGAGTGCACGGAGTAAATTGATAATATGGTAGAACACTTTACCGATCTTTTCAATGATGCAGTTGATTTTGTTGTTCCAAATATAAGAGTTAAAACGAAAAGCACCTGAAAACATCCAATGTGTCCTTAGCGATTCACTCACCATTTCTAGTGTTTCCCAGTTGGTTAATAATTTAACTTCGGATATGACAACGTTAGACAAGGAAACTTACATATATTCGGCCAAGAGATATCAAAAGTCTTATTAGGCGCCTACAGCCAAAAAAATGTGCAGGATTAGATAGAATTCGTAATTCTTGCTTAAAAAACCGTCCGCGAACAGGGCTGGAATATTTGACTCATATTATCAACTCTTTTCTAAAATTGTCATACTTTCCGGATAGATGGGAAATAGCTAAAATAATGCCAATTTCAAAACCTAACAAGTCCCGAGACAGTCCTTCTACCCACCGATCAATAGGAGTTGTGCTTTTAGATGTCCAAGCTGCTTTCAAATAAATTTCTGCGTGGACCCTGTTATTCCTAATACAAAATTTATGTCTTCAACAGAGCTGATTGGACACGTTTTTCTCGTTTCATTCACCACAGCCTTACATTAAGTCTTAAATATTTCCCATTAAATGAAATCGAGTGCACGGAGTAAATTGATAATATGGTAGAACACTTTACCGATCTTTTCAATGATGGAGTTGACATCTTCCAATGTGTCCTTAGCGATTCGCTCACCATTTCTAGTGTGTCCCAGTTGGTTAATAATTTAACTTCGGATATGACAACGTTAGACAAGGAAACACATATATTCGGCCAAGAGATATCAAAAGTCTAATTAGGCGCCTACAGCCTAAAAAATGTGCAGGATTAGACGGAATTCGTAATTCTTGCTTAAAAAACCATCCGCGAACAGGGCTGGTATATTTGACTCATATTATCAACTCTTTTCTAAAATTGTCATACTTTCCGGATAGATGGGAAATAGCTAAAGTAAAGCCAATTTCAAAACCTAACAAGTTCCGAGACGATCCTTCTACCCATCGATCAATAAGAGTTGTGCTTTTAGATGTCCAAGCTGCTTTCATATAAATTTACCAAAATGTAAGTCTTCAACAGAGCTGATTTGACACGTTTTTCTGGTTTCATTCACCACAGGTTGCATTAAGTCTTAAATATTTCCCTTTAAATGAAATCGAGTGCCTGGAGTAAATTGATAATATGGTAGAACACTTTACCGATCTTTCCAATGATGGAGTTGATTTTGTTGTTCCAAATATAAGTGTTAAAACAAAAAGCACCTGAAAACTTCCAATGTGTCCTTAGCGATTCACTCACCATTTCTAGTGTTTCCCAGTTGGTTAATAATTTAACTTCGGATATGACAACGTTAGACGAGGAAACTTACATAAATTCGGCCAAGAGATATCAAAAGTCTTATTAGGCGCCTACAGCCAAAAAAATGTGCAGGATTAGATAGAATTCGTAATTCTTGCTTAAAAAACCGTCCGCGAACAGGGCTGGTATATTTGACTCATATTATCAACTCTTTTCTAAAATTGTCATACTTTCCGGATAGATGGGAAATAGCTAAAATAATGCCAATTTCAAAACCTAACAAGTCCCGAGACGATCCTTCTACCCACCGATCAATAGGAGTTGTGCTTTTAGATGTCCAAGCTGCTTTCAAATAAATTTACCAAAATGTAAATCTTCAACAGAGCTGATTTGACACGTTTTTCTAGTTTCATTCACCACAGGTTGCATTAAGTCTTAAATATTTCCCATTAAATGAAATCACAGGTATATTTGACTCATATTATCAACTCTTTTTTAAAATTGTCATACTTTCCGGATGGATGGGAAATAGCTAAAGTAAAGCCAATTTCAAACCTAACAAGTTCCGAGACGATCCTTCTACCCACCGATCAATAGGAGTTGTGCTTTTAGATGTCCAAGCTGCTTTCAAATAAATTTACCAAAATGTAAGTCTTCAACAGAGCTGATTTGACACGTTTTTCTAGTTTCATTCACCACAGCTTGCATTAAAGTCTTAAATATTTCCCATTAAATGAAATCGAGTGCACGGAGTAAATTGATAATATGGTAGAACACTTTACCGATCTTTTCAATGATGCAGTTGATTTTGTTGTTCCAAATATAAGAGTTAAAACGAAAAGCACCTGAAAACATCCAATGTGTCCTTAGCGATTCACTCACCATTTCTAGTGTTTCCCAGTTGGTTAATAATTTAACTTCGGATATGACAACGTTAGACAAGGAAACTTACATATATTCGGCCAAGAGATATCAAAAGTCTTATTAGGCGCCTACAGCCAAAAAAATGTGCAGGATTAGATAGAATTCGTAATTCTTGCTTAAAAAACCGTCCGCGAACAGGGCTGGTATATTTGACTCATATTATCAACTCTTTTCTAAAATTGTCATACTTTCCGGATAGATGGGAAATAGCTAAACTAATGCCAATTTCAAAACCTAACAAGTCCCGAGACGATCCGATCCTTCTAGCCACCGATCAATAGGAGTTGCGCTTTTAGACGTCCAAGCTGCTTTCAAATAAATTTCTGCGTGGACCCTGTTATTCCTAATACAAAATTTTATGTCTTCAACAGAGCTGATTGGAGACGTTTTTCTAGTTTCATTCACCACAGCCTTGCATTAAGTCTTAAATATTTCCCATTAAATGAAATCGAGTGCACGGAGTAAATTGATAATATGGTAGAACACTTTACCGATCTTTTCAATGATGCAGTTGATTTTGTTGTGCCAAATATAAAAGTTAAAACGAAAAGCACCTGAAAACATCCAATGTGTCCTTAGTGATTCACTCACCATTTCTAGTGTTTCCCAGTTGGTTAATAATTTAACTTCGGATATGACAACGTTAGACAAGGAAACTTACATATATTCGGCCAAGAGATATCAAAAATTTTATTAGGCGCCTACAGCCAAAAAAATGTGCAGGATTAGTAGAATTCGTAATTCTTGCTTAAAAACACGTCCGCGAACAGGGCTGGTATATTTGACTCATATTATCAACTCTTTTCTAAAATTGTCATACTTTCCGGATAGATGGGAAATAGCTAAAATAATGCCAATTTCAAAACCTAACAAGTCCCGAGACAGTCCTTCTACCCACCGATCAATAGGAGTTGTGCTTTTAGATGTCCAAGCTGCTTTCAAATAAATTTCTGCGTGGACCCTGTTATTCCTAATACAAAATTTATGTCTTCAAAAGAGCTGATTGGACACGTTTTTCTCGTTTCATTCACCACAGGTTGCATTAAGTCTTAAATATTTCCCATTAAATGAAATCGAGTGCACGGAGTAAATTGATAATATGGTAGAACACTTTACCGATCTTTTCAATGATGGAGTTGATTTTGTTGTTCCAAATATTAGTGTTAAAACGAAAAGCACCTGAAAACTTCGAATGTGTCCTTAGCGATTCACTCACCATTTCTAGTGTTTCCCAGTTGGTTAATAATTTAACTTCGGATATGACAATGTTAGACAAGGAAACTTACATATATTCAGCCAAGAGATATCAAAAGTCTAATTAGGCGCCTACAGCCTAAAAAATTTGCAGGATTAGATGGAATTCGTAATACTTGCTAAAAAAACCGTCCGCGAACAGGGCTGGTATATTTGACTCATATTATCAACTCTTTTCTAAAATTCCAATTTCAAAACCTAACAAGTCCCGAGACGATCCGATCCTTCTACCCACCGATCAATAGGAGTTGTGCTTTTAGATGTCCAAGCTGCTTTCAAATAAATTTCTGCGTGGACCCTGTTATTCCTAATACAAAAATTTATGTCTTCAACAGAGCTGATTGGAGACGTTTTTCTAGTTTCATTCACCACAGCCTTACATTAAGTCTTAAATATTTCCCATTAAATGAAATCGAGTGCACGGAGTAAATTGATAATATGGTAGAACACTTTACCGATCTTTTCAATGATGGAGTTGACATCTTCCAATGTGTCCTTAGCGATTCGCTCACCATTTCTAGTGTGTCCCAGTTGGTTAATAAATTAACTTCGGATATGACAACGTTAGACAAGGAAACACATATATTCGGCCAAGAGATATCAAAAGTCTAATTAGGCCCCTACAGCCTAAAAAATGTGCAGGATTAGACGGAATTCGTAATTCTTGCTTAAAAAACCGTCCGCGAACAGGGCTGGTATATTTGACTCATATTATCAACTCTTTTCTAAAATTGTCATACTTTCCGGATAGATGGGAAATAGCTAAAGTAAAGCCAATTTCAAAACCTAACAAGTTCCGAGACGATCCTTCTACCCACCGATCAATAAGAGTTGTGCTTTTAGATGTCCAAGCTGCTTTCAAATAAATTTACCAAAATGTAAGTCTTCAACAGAGCTGATTTGACACGTTTTTCTGGTTTCATTCACCACAGGTTGCATTAAGTCTTAAATATTTCCCTTTAAATGAAATCGAGTGCCTGGAGTAAATTGATAATATGGTAGAACACTTTACCGATCTTTCCAATGATGGAGTTGATTTTGTTGTTCCAAATATAAGTGTTAAAACAAAAAGCACCTGAAAACTTCCAATGTGTCCTTAGCGATTCACTCACCATTTCTAGTGTTTCCCAGTTGGTTAATAATTTAACTTCGGATATGACAACGTTAGACGAGGAAACTTACATAAATTCGGCCAAGAGATATCAAAAGTCTTATTAGGCGCCTACAGCCAAAAAAATGTGCAGGATTAGATAGAATTCGTAATTCTTGCTTAAAAAACCGTCCGCGAACAGGGCTGGTATATTTGACTCATATTATCAACTCTTTTCTAAAATTGTCATACTTTCCGGATAGATGGGAAATAGCTAAAATAATGCCAATTTCAAAACCTAACAAGTCCCGAGACGATCCTTCTACCCACCGATCAATAGGAGTTGTGCTTTTAGATGTCCAAGCTGCTTTCAAATAAATTTACCAAAATGTAAATCTTCAACAGAGCTGATTTGACACGTTTTTCTAGTTTCATTCACCACAGGTTGCATTAAGTCTTAAATATTTCCCATTAAATGAAATCACAGGTATATTTGACTCATATTATCAACTCTTTTTTAAAATTGTCATACTTTCCGGATGGATGGGAAATAGCTAAAGTAAAGCCAATTTCAAACCTAACAAGTTCCGAGACGATCCTTCTACCCACCGATCAATAGGAGTTGTGCTTTTAGATGTCCAAGCTGCTTTCAAATAAATTTACCAAAATGTAAGTCTTCAACAGAGCTGATTTGACACGTTTTTCTAGTTTCATTCACCACAGCTTGCATTAAGTCTTAAATATTTCCCATTAAATGAAATCGAGTGCACGGAGTAAATTGATAATATGGTAGAACACTTTACCGATCTTTTCAATGATGCAGTTGATTTTGTTGTTCCAAATATAAGAGTTAAAACGAAAAGCACCTGAAAACATCCAATGTGTCCTTAGCGATTCACTCACCATTTCTAGTGTTTCCCAGTTGGTTAATAATTTAACTTCGGATATGACAACGTTAGACAAGGAAACTTACATATATTCGGCCAAGAGATATCAAAAGTCTTATTAGGCGCCTACAGCCAAAAAAATGTGCAGGATTAGATAGAATTCGTAATTCTTGCTTAAAAAACCGTCCGCGAACAGGGCTGGTATATTTGACTCATATTATCAACTCTTTTCTAAAATTGTCATACTTTCCGGATAGATGGGAAATAGCTAAACTAATGCCAATTTCAAAACCTAACAAGTCCCGAGACGATCCGATCCTTCTAGCCACCGATCAATAGGAGTTGTGCTTTTAGACGTCCAAGCTGCTTTCAAATAAATTTCTGCGTGGACCCTGTTATTCCTAATACAAAATTTTATGTCTTCAACAGAGCTGATTGGAGACGTTTTTCTAGTTTCATTCACCACAGCCTTGCATTAAGTCTTAAATATTTCCCATTAAATGAAATCGAGTGCACGGAGTAAATTGATAATATGGTAGAACACTTTACCGATCTTTTCAATGATGCAGTTGATTTTGTTGTGCCAAATATAAGAGTTAAAACGAAAAGCACCTGAAAACATCCAATGTGTCCTTAGTGATTCACTCACCATTTCTAGTGTTTCCCAGTTGGTTAATAATTTAACTTCGGATATGACAACGTTAGACAAGGAAACTTACATATATTCGGCCAAGAGATATCAACAATTTTATTAGGCGCCTACAGCCAAAAAAATGTGCAGGATTAGTAGAATTCGTAATTCTTGCTTAAAAACACGTCCGCGAACAGGGCTGGTATATTTGACTCATATTATCAACTCTTTTCTAAAATTGTCATACTTTCCGGATAGATGGGAAATAGCTAAAATAATGCCAATTTCAAAACCTAACAAGTCCCGAGACAGTCCTTCTACCCACCGATCAATAGGAGTTGTGCTTTTAGATGTCCAAGCTGCTTTCAAATAAATTTCTGCGTGGACCCTGTTATTCCTAATACAAAATTTATGTCTTCAAAAGAGCTGATTGGACACGTTTTTCTCGTTTCATTCACCACAGGTTGCATTAAGTCTTAAATATTTCCCATTAAATGAAATCGAGTGCACGGAGTAAATTGATAATATGGTAGAACACTTTACCGATCTTTTCAATGATGGAGTTGATTTTGTTGTTCCAAATATTAGTGTTAAAACGAAAAGCACCTGAAAACTTCGAATGTGTCCTTAGCGATTCACTCACCATTTCTAGTGTTTCCCAGTTGGTTAATAATTTAACTTCGGATATGACAATGTTAGACAAGGAAACTTACATATATTCAGCCAAGAGATATCAAAAGTCTAATTAGGCGCCTACAGCCTAAAAAATTTGCAGGATTAGATGGAATTCGTAATTCTTGCTAAAAAAACCGTCCGCGAACAGGGCTGGTATATTTGACTCATATTATCAACTCTTTTCTAAAATTCCAATTTCAAAACCTAACAAGTCCCGAGACGATCCGATCCTTCTACCCACCGATCAATAGGAGTTGTGCTTTTAGATGTCCAAGCTGCTTTCAAATAAATTTCTGCGTGGACCCTGTTATTCCTAATACAAAAATTTATGTCTTCAACAGAGCTGATTGGACACGTTTTTCTCGTTTCATTCACCACAGGTTGCATTAAGTCTTAAATATTTTCCATTAAATTAAATCGAGTGCACGGAGTAAATTGATAATATGGTAGAACACTTTACCGATCTTTTCAATGATGGAGTTGACTTTGTTGTTCCAAATATAAGTGTTAAAACGAAAAGCACCTGAAAACTTCCAGTGTCCTTAGCGATTCACTCACCATTTCTAGTGTTTCCCAGTTGGTTAATAATATAACTTCGGATATGACAACGTTAGGCAAGGAAACACATATATTCGGCCAAGAAATATCAAAAGTCTTATTAGGCGCCTACAGGCTAAAAAATGTGCAGGATTAGATGGAATTCGTAATTCTTGCTTAAAAAACCTTCCGCGAACAGGGCTGGTATATTTGACTCATATTATCAACTCTTTTCTAAAATTGTCATACTTTCCGGATAGATAGGAAATAGCTAAAGTAATGCCAATTTCAAAACCTAACAAGTCCCGAGACGATCCTTCTACCAAATCAATAGGAGTTGACTTTTAGATGTACAAGCTGCTTTCAAATAAATGTCTGCGTGGACCCTGTTATTCCTAATACAAAATTTATGTCTTCAACAGAGCTGATTGGCACGTTTTTCTAGTTTCATTCACCACAGGTTGCATTAAGTCTTAAATATTTTCCATTAAATGAAATCGAGTGCACGGAGTAAATTGATAATATGGTATTTACCGATCTTTTCAATGATGGAGTTGATTTTGTTGTTCCAAATATTAGTGTTAAAACGAAAAGCACCTGAAAACTTCGAATGTGTCCTTAGCGATTCACTCACCATTTCTAGTGTTTCCCAGTAGGTTAATAATTTAACTTCGGATATGACAACGTTAGACAAGGAAACTTACATATATTCGGCCAAGAGATATCAAAAGTCTTATTAGGCGCCTACAGCCAAAAAAATGTGCAGGATTAGATAGAATTCGTAATTCTTGCTTAAAAAACCGTCCGCGAACAGGGCTGGTATATTTGACTCATATTATCAACTCTTTTCTAAAATTCCAATTTCAAAACCTAACAAGTCCCGAGACGATCCGATCCTTCTACCCACCGATCAATAGGAGTTGTGCTTTTAGATGTCCAACCTGCTTTCAAATAAATTTACCAAAATGTAAGTCTTCAACAGAGCTGATTTGACACGTTTTTCTAGTTTCATTCACCACAGGTTGCATTAAGTCTTAAATATTTCCCATTAAATGAAATCACAGGTATATTTGACTCATATTATCAACTCTTTTCTAAAATTGTCATACTTTCCGGATAGATGGGAAATAGCTAAAGTAAAGCCAATTTCAAACCTAACAAGTTCCGAGACGATCCTTCTACCCACCGATCAATAGGAGTTGTGCTTTTAGATGTCCAAGCTGCTTTCAAATAAATTTACCAAAATGTAAGTCTTCAACAGAGCTGATTTGACACGTTTTTCTAGTTTCAATCACCACAGGTTGCATTAAGTCTTAAATATTTCCCATTAAATGAAATCGAGTGCACGGATTAAATTGATAATATGGTAGAACACTTTACCGATCTTTCCAATGATGGAGTTGATTTTGTTGTTCCAAATATAAGTGTTAAAACAAAAAGCACCTGAAAACTTCCAATGTGTCCTTAGCGATTCACTCACCATTTCTAGTGTTTCCCAGTTGGTTAATAATTTAACTTCGGATATGACAACGTTAGACGAGGAAACTTACATATATTCGGCCAAGAGATATCAAAAGTCTTATTAGGCGCCTACAGCCAAAAAAATGTGCAGGATTATATAGAATTCATAATTCTTCTTTAAGAAACGGTCCGCGAACAGGGCTGGTATATTTGACTCATATTATCAACTCTTTTCTAAAATTGTCATACTTTCCGGATAGATGGGAAATAGCTAAAGTAAAGCCAATTTCAAACCTAACAAGTTCCGAGACGATCCTTCTACCCACCGATCAATAGGAGTTGTGCTTTTAGATGTCCAAGCTGCTGTCAAATAAGTTTACCAAAATGTAAGTCTTCAACAGAGCTGATTTGACACGTTTTTCTAGTTTCATTCACCACAGGTTGCATTAAGTCTTAAATATTTCCCATTAAATGAAATCGAGTGCACGGAGTAAATTCATAATATGGTAGAACACTTTACCGATCTTTCCAATGATGGAGTTGATTTTGTTGTTCCAAATATAAGTGTTAAAACAAAAAGCACCTGAAAACTTCCAATGTGTCCTTAGCGATTCACTCACCATTTCTAGTGTTTCCCAGTTGGTTAATAATTTAACTTCGGATATGACAACGTTAGACGAGGAAACTTACATATATTCGGCCAAGAGATATCAAAAGTCTTATTAGGCGCCTACAGCCAAAAAAATGTGCAGGATTAGATAGAATTCATAATTCTTCTTTAAGAAACGGTCCGCGAACAGGGCTGGTATATTTGACTCATATTATCAACTCTTTTCTAAAATTGTCATACTTTCCGGATAGATGGGAAATAGCTAAAGTAATGCCAATTTCAAAACCTAACAAGTCCCGAGACGATCCTTCTACCCACCGATCAATAGGAGTTGTGCTTTTAGATGTCCATGCTGCTTTCAAATAAATTTCTGCGTGGACCCTGTTATTCCTAATACAAAATTTATGTCTTCAACAGAGCTGATTGGACACGTTTTTCTCGTTTCATTCACCACAGGTTGCATTAAGTCTTAAATATATCCCATTAAATTAAATCGGGTGCACGGAGTAAATTGATAATATGGTAGAACACTTTACCGATCTTTTCAATGATGGAGTTGATTTTGTTGTTCCAAATATTAGTGTTAAAACGAAAAGCACCTGAAAACTTCGAATGTGTCCTTAGCGATTCACTCACCATTTCTAGTGTTTCCCAGTTGGTTAATAATATAACTTCGGATATGACAACGTCAGACAAGGAAACACATATATTTGGCCAAGAGATATCAAAAGTCTTATTAGGCGCCTACAGGCTAAAAAATGTGCAGGATTAGATGGAATTCGTAATTATTGCTTAAAAAACCGTCCGCGAACAGGGCTGGTATATTTGACTCATATTATCAACTCTTTTCTAAAATTGTCATACTTTCCGGTTAGATAGGAAATAGATAAAGTAATGCCAATTTCAAAACCTAACAAGTCCCGAGACGATCCTTCTACCCACCGATCAATAGGAGTTGTGCTTTTAGATGTCCAAGCTGCTTTCAAATAAATTTCTGCGTGGACCCTGTTATTCCTAATACAAAATTTATGTCTTCAACAGAGCTGATTGGACACGTTTTTCTCGTTTCATTCACCACAGGTTGCATTAAGTCTTAAATATATCCCATTAAATTAAATCGGGTGCACGGAGTAAATTGATAATATGGTAGAACACTTTACCGATCTTTTCAATGATGGAGTTGATTTTGTTGTTCCAAATATTAGTGTTAAAACGAAAAGCACCTGAAAACTTCGAATGTGTCCTTAGCGATTCACTCACCATTTCTAGTGTTTCCCAGTTGGTTAATAATATAACTTCGGATATGACAACGTTAGACAAGGAAACACATATATTTGGCCAAGAGATATCAAAAGTCTTATTAGGCGCCTACAGGCTAAAAAATGTGCAGGATTAGATGGAATTCGTAATTATTGCTTAAAAAACCGTCCGCGAACAGGGCTGGTATATTTGACTCATATTATCAACTCTTTTCTAAAATTGTCATACTTTCCGGTTAGATAGGAAATAGATAAAGTAATGCCAATTTCAAAACCTAACAAGTCCCGAGACGATCCTTCAACCCACCGATCAATAGGAGTTGTGCTTTTAGATGTCCAAGCTGCTTTCAAATAAATTTCTGCGTGGACCCTGTTATTCCTAATACAAAATTTATGTCTTCAACAGAGCTGATTGGACACGTTTTTCTCGTTTCATTCACCACAGGTTGCATTAAGTCTTAAATATATCCCATTAAATTAAATCGGGTGCACGGAGTAAATTGATAATATGGTAGAACACTTTACCGATCTTTTCAATGATGGAGTTGATTTTGTTGTTCCAAATATTAGTGTTAAAACGAAAAGCACCAGAAAACTTCGAATGTGTCCTTAGCGATTCACTCACTAAATCTTGCTTAAAAAACCGTCCGCGAACAGGGCTGGTATATTTGACTCATATTATCAACTCTTTTCTAAAATTGTCATACTTTCCGGATAGATGGGAAATAGCTAAAGTAAAGCCAATTTCAAACCTAACAAGTTCCGAGACGATCCTTCTACCCACCGATCAATAGGAGTTGTGCTTTTAGATGTCCAAGCTGCTTTCAAATAAATTTACCAAAATGTAAGTCTTCAACAGAGCTGATTTGACACGTTTTTCTAGTTTCATTCACCACAGGTTGCATTAAGTCTTAAATATTTCCCATTAAATGAAATCACAGGTATATTTGACTCATATTATCAACTCTTTTTTAAAATTGTCATACTTTCCGGATGGATGGGAAATAGCTAAAGTAAAGCCAATTTCAAACCTAACAAGTTCCGAGACGATCCTTCTACCCACCGATCAATAGGAGTTGTGCTTTTAGATGTCCAAGCTGCTTTCAAATAAATTTACCAAAATGTAAGTCTTCAACAGAGCTGATTTGACACGTTTTTCTAGTTTCATTCACCACAGCTTGCATTAAGTCTTAAATATTTCCCATTAAATGAAATCGAGTGCACGGAGTAAATTGATAATATGGTAGAACACTTTACCGATCTTTTCAATGATGCAGTTGATTTTGTTGTTCCAAATATAAGAGTTAAAACGAAAAGCACCTGAAAACATCCAATGTGTCCTTAGCGATTCACTCACCATTTCTAGTGTTTCCCAGTTGGTTAATAATTTAACTTCGGATATGACAACGTTAGACAAGGAAACTTACATATATTCGGCCAAGAGATATCAAAAGTCTTATTAGGCGCCTACAGCCAAAAAAATGTGCAGGATTAGATAGAATTCGTAATTCTTGCTTAAAAAACCGTCCGCGAACAGGGCTGGTATATTTGACTCATATTATCAACTCTTTTCTAAAATTGTCATACTTTCCGGATAGATGGGAAATAGCTAAAATAATGCCAATTTCAAAACCTAACAAGTCCCGAGACAGTCCTTCTACCCACCGATCAATAGGAGTTGTGCTTTTAGATGTCCAAGCTGCTTTCAAATAAATTTCTGCGTGGACCCTGTTATTCCTAATACAAAATTTATGTCTTCAAAAGAGCTGATTGGACACGTTTTTCTCGTTTCATTCACCACAGCTTGCATTAAGTCTTAAATATTTCCCATTAAATGAAATCGAGTGCACGGAGTAAATTGATAATATGGTAGAACACTTTACCGATCTTTTCAATGATGGAGTTGATTTTGTTGTTCCAAATATTAGTGTTAAAACGAAAAGCACCTGAAAACTTCGAATGTGTCCTTAGCGATTCACTCACCATTTCTAGTGTTTCCCAGTTGGTTAATAATTTAACTTCGGATATGACAATGTTAGACAAGGAAACTTACATATATTCAGCCAAGAGATATCAAAAGTCTAATTAGGCGCCTACAGCCTAAAAAATTTGCAGGATTAGATGGAATTCGTAATTCTTGCTAAAAAAAACCGTCCGCGAACAGGGCTGGTATATTTGACTCATATTATCAACTCTTTTCTAAAATTCCAATTTCAAAACCTAACAAGTCCCGAGACGATCCGATCCTTCTACCCACCGATCAATAGGAGTTGTGCTTTTAGATGTCCAAGCTGCTTTCAAATAAATTTCTGCGTGGACCCTGTTATTCCTAATACAAAAATTTATGTCTTCAACAGAGCTGATTGGAGACGTTTTTCTAGTTTCATTCACCACAGCCTTACATTAAGTCTGAAATATTTCCCATTAAATGAAATCGAGTGCACGGAGTAAATTGATAATATGGTAGAACACTTTACCGATCTTTTCAATGATGGAGTTGATTTTGTTGTTCCAAATATTAGTGTTAAAACGAAAAGCACCTGAAAACTTCGAATGTGTCCTTAGCGATTCACTCACCATTTCTAGTGTTTCCCAGTTGGTTAATAATTTAACTTCGGATATGACAATGTTAGACAAGGAAACTTACATATATTCGGCCAAGAGATATCAAAAGTCTTATTAGGCGCCTACAGCCTAAAAAATGTGCAGGATTAGACGGAATTCGTAATTCTTGCTTAAAAAACCGTCCGCGAACAGGGCTGGTATATTTGACTCATATTATCAACTCTTTTCTAAAATTGTCATACTTTCCGGATAGATGGGAAATAGCTAAAGTAAAGCCAATTTCTAAACCTAACAAGTCCCGAGACGATCCTTCTACCCACCGATCAACAGGAGTTGTGCTTTTAGATGTCCAAGCTGCTTTCAAATAAATTTCTGCGTGGACCCTGTTATTCCTAATACAAAATTTATGTCTTCAACAGAGCTGATTGGACACGTTTTTCTCGTTTCATTCACCACAGGTTGCATTAAGTCTTAAATATTTTCCATTAAATTAAATCGAGTGCACGGAGTAAATTGATAATATGGTAGAACACTTTACCGATCTTTTCAATGATGGAGTTGACTTTGTTGTTCCAAATATAAGTGTTAAAACGAAAAGCACCTGAAAACTTCCAGTGTCCTTAGCGATTCACTCACCATTTCTAGTGTTTCCCAGTTGGTTAATAATATAACTTCGGATATGACAACGTTAGACAAGGAAACACATATATTCGGCCAAGAGATATCAAAAGTCTTATTAGGCGCCTACAGGCTAAAAAATGTGCAGGATTAGATGGAATTCGTAATTCTTGCTTAAAAAACCTTCCGCGAACAGGGCTGGTATATTTGACTCATATTATCAACTCTTTTCTAAAATTGTCATACTTTCCGGATAGATAGGAAATAGCTAAAGTAATGCCAATTTCAAAACCTAACAAGTCCCGAGACGATCCTTCTACCAAATCAATAGGAGTTGACTTTTAGATGTACAAGCTGCTTTCAAATAAATGTCTGCGTGGACCCTGTTATTCCTAATACAAAATTTATGTCTTCAACAGAGCTGATTGGCACGTTTTTCTAGTTTCATTCACCACAGGTTGCATTAAGTCTTAAATATTTTCCATTAAATGAAATCGAGTGCACGGAGTAAATTGATAATATGGTATTTACCGATCTTTTCAATGATGGAGTTGATTTTGTTGTTCCAAATATTAGTGTTAAAACGAAAAGCACCTGAAAACTTCGAATGTGTCCTTAGCGATTCACTCACCATTTCTAGTGTTTCCCAGTAGGTTAATAATTTAACTTCGGATATGACAACGTTAGACAAGGAAACTTACATATATTCGGCCAAGAGATATCAAAAGTCTTATTAGGCGCCTACAGCCAAAAAAATGTGCAGGATTAGATAGAATTCGTAATTCTTGCTTAAAAAACCGTCCGCGAACAGGGCTGGTATATTTGACTCATATTATCAACTCTTTTCTAAAATTGTCATACTTTCCGGATAGATGGGAAATAGCTAAAATAATGCCAATTTCAAAACCTAACAAGTCCCGAGACGATCCTTCTACCCACCGATCAATAGGAGTTGTGCTTTTAGATGTCCAACCTGCTTTCAAATAAATTTACCAAAATGTAAGTCTTCAACAGAGCTGATTTGACACGTTTTTCTAGTTTCATTCACCACAGGTTGCATTAAGTCTTAAATATTTCCCATTAAATGAAATCACAGGTATATTTGACTCATATTATCAACTCTTTTCTAAAATTGTCATACTTTCCGGATAGATGGGAAATAGCTAAAGTAAAGCCAATTTCAAACCTAACAAGTTCCGAGACGATCCTTCTACCCACCGATCAATAGGAGTTGTGCTTTTAGATGTCCAAGCTGCTTTCAAATAAATTTACAAAAAAGGAAAGTCTTCAACAGAGCTCATTTGACACGTTTTTCTAGTTTCATTCACCACAGGTTGCATTAAGTCTTAAATATTTCCCATTAAATGAATTCGAGTGCACGGAGTAAATTGATAATATGGTAGAACACTTTACCGATCTTTTCAATGATGGAGTTGATTTTGTTGTTCCAAATATTAGTGTTAAAACGAAAAGCACCTGAAAACTTCGAATGTGTCCTTAGCGATTCACTCACCATTTCTAGTGTTTCCCAGTTGGTTAATAATTTAACTTCGGATATGACAACGTTAGACAAGGAAACTTACATATATTCGGCCAAGAGATATCAAAAGTCTTATTAGGCGCCTACAGCCAAAAAAATGTGCAGGATTAGATAGAATTCGTAATTCTTCTTTAAGAAACGGTCCGCGAACAGGGCTGGTATATTTGACTCATATTATCAACTCTTTTCTAAAATTCCAATTTCAAAACCTAACAAGTCCCGAGACGATCCGATCCTTCTACCCACCGATCAATAGGAGTTGTGCTTTTAGATGTCCAAGCTGCTTTCAAATAAATTTCTGCGTCTTCAACAGAGCTGATTTGACACGTTTTTCTGGTTTCATTCACCACAGGTTGCATTAAGTCTTAAATATTTCCCATTAAATGAAATCGAGTGCACGGAGTAAATTGATAATATGGTAGAACACTTTACCGATCTTTTCAATGATGGAGTTGACTTTGTTGTTCAAAATATAACTGTTAAAACGAAAAGCACCTGAAAACTTCCAGTGTCCTTAGCGATTCACTCACCATTTCTAGTGTTTCTCAGTTGGTTAATAATATAACTTCGGATATGACAACGTTAGACAAGGAAACACATATATTCGGCCACGAGATATCAAAAGTCTTATTAGGCGCCTACAGGCTAAAAAATGTGCAGGATTAGATGGAATTCGTAATTCTTGCTTAAAAAACCGTCCGCGAACAGGGCTGGTATATTTGACTCATATTATCAACTCTTTTCTAAAATTGTCATACTTTCCGGATAGATGGGAAATAGCTAAAGTAATGCCAATTTCAAAACCTAACTAGTCCCGAGACGATCCTTCTACCCACCGATCAATAGAGGTGTGCTTTTAGATGTCCAAGCTGCTTTCAAATAAATTTCTGCGTGAACCCTGTTATTCCTAATACAAAATTTATGTCTTCAACAGAGCTGATTGGACACGTTTTTCTCGTTTCATTCACCACAGGTTGCATTAAGTCTTAAATATATCCCATTAAATTAAATCGAGTGCACGGAGTAAATTGATAATATGGTAGAACACTTTACCGATCTTTTCAATGATGGAGTTGATTTTGTTGTTCCAAATATTAGTGTTAAAACGAAAAGCACCTCAAAACTTCGAATGTGTCCTTAGCGATTCACTCACCATTTCTAGTGTTTCCCAGTTGGTTAATAATTTAACTTCGGATATGACAACGTTAGACAAGGAAACTTACATATATTCGGCCAAGAGATATCAAAAGTCTTATTAGGCGCCTACAGCCAAAAAAATGTGCAGGATTAGATAGAATTCGTAATTCTTGCTTAAAAAACCGTCCGCGAACAGGGCTGGTATATTTGACTCATATTATCAACTCTTTTCTAAAATTGTCATACTTTCCGGATAGATGGGAAATAGCTAATGTAAAGCCAATTTCAAACCTAACAAGTTCCGAGACGATCCTTCTACCCACCGATCAATAGGAGTTGTGCTTTTAGATGTCCAAGCTGCTTTCAAATAAATTTACCAAAATGTAAGTCTTCAACAGAGCTGATTTGACACGTTTTTCTAGTTTCATTCACCACAGGTTGCATTAAGTCTTAAATATTTCCCATTAAATGAAATCACAGGTATATTTGACTCATATTATCAACTCTTTTCTAAAATTGTCATACTTTCCGGATAGATGGGAAATAGCTAAAGTAAAGCCAATTTCAAACCTAACAAGTTCCGAGACGATCCTTCTACCCACCGATCAATAGGAGTTGTGCTTTAAGATGTCCAAGCTGCTTTCAAATAAATTTACCAAAATGTAAGTCTTCAACAGAGCTGATTTGACACGTTTTTCTAGTTTCATTCACCACAGGTTGCATTAAGTCTTAAATATTTCCCATTAAATGAAATCACAGGTATATTTGACTCATATTATCAACTCTTTTCTAAAATTGTCATACTTTCCGGATAGATAGGAAATAGCTAAAGTAATGCCAATTTCAAAACCTAACAAGTCCTGAGACGATCCTTCTACCCACCGATCAATAGGAGTTGTGCTTTTAGATGTCCATGCTGCTTTCAAATAAATTTCTGCGTGGACCCTGTTATTCCTAATACAAAATTTATGTCTTCAACAGAGCTGATTGGACACGTTTTTCTCGTTTCATTCACCACAGGTTGCATTAAGTCTTAAATATATCCCATTAAATTAAATCGGGTGCACGGAGTAAATTGATAATATGGTAGAACACTTTACCGATCTTTTCAATGATGGAGTTGATTTTGTTGTTCAAAATATAACTGTTAAAACGAAAAGCACCTGAAAACTTCCAGTGTCCTTAGCGATTCACTCACCATTTCTAGTGTTTCTCAGTTGGTTAATAATATAACTTCGGATATGACAACGTTAGACAAGGAAACACATATATTCGGCCACGAGATATCAAAAGTCTTATTAGGCGCCTACAGGCTAAAAAATGTGCAGGATTAGATGGAATTCGTAATTCTTGCTTAAAAAACCGTCCGCGAACAGGGCTGGTATATTTGACTCATATTATCAACTCTTTTCTAAAATTGTCATACTTTCCGGATAGATGGGAAATAGCTAAAGTAATGCCAATTTCAAAACCTAACTAGTCCCGAGACGATCCTTCTACCCACCGATCAATAGAGGTGTGCTTTTAGATGTCCAAGCTGCTTTCAAATAAATTTCTGCGTGAACCCTGTTATTCCTAATACAAAATTTATGTCTTCAACAGAGCTGATTGGACACGTTTTTCTCGTTTCATTCACCACAGGTTGCATTAAGTCTTAAATATATCCCATTAAATTAAATCGAGTGCACGGAGTAAATTGATAATATGGTAGAACACTTTACCGATCTTTTCAATGATGGAGTTGATTTTGTTGTTCCAAATATTAGTGTTAAAACGAAAAGCATCTGAAAACTTCGAATGTGTCCTTAGCGATTCACTCACCATTTCTAGTGTTTCCCAGTTAGTTAATAATATAACTTCGGATATGACAACGTTAGACAAGGAAACACATATATTCGGCCAAGAGATATCAAAAGTCTTATTAGGCGCCTACAGGCTAAAAAATGTGCAGGATTAGATGGAATTCGTAATTATTGCTTAAAAAACCGTCCGCGAACAGGGCTGGTATATTTGACTCATATTATCAACTCTTTTCTAAAATTGTCATACTTTCCGGATAGATAGGAAATAGCTAAAGTAATGCCAATTTCAAAACCTAACTAGTCCCGAGACGATCCTTCTACCCACCGATCAATAGGAGTTGTGCTTTAAGATGTCCAAGCTGCTTTCAAATAAATTTACCAAAATGTAAGTCTTCAACAGAGCTGATTTGACACGTTTTTCTAGTTTCATTCACCACAGGTTGCATTAAGTCTTAAATATTTCCCATTAAATGAAATCACAGGTATATTTGACTCATATTATCAACTCTTTTCTAAAATTGTCATACTTTCCGGATAGATAGGAAATAGCTAAAGTAATGCCAATTTCAAAACCTAACAAGTCCTGAGACGATCCTTCTACCCACCGATCAATAGGAGTTGTGCTTTTAGATGTCCATGCTGCTTTCAAATAAATTTCTGCGTGGACCCTGTTATTCCTAATACAAAATTTATGTCTTCAACAGAGCTGATTGGACACGTTTTTCTCGTTTCATTCACCACAGGTTGCATTAAGTCTTAAATATATCCCATTAAATTAAATCGGGTGCACGGAGTAAATTGATAATATGGTAGAACACTTTACCGATCTTTTCAATGATGGAGTTGATTTTGTTGTTCCAAATATTAGTGTTAAAACGAAAAGCACCTGAAAACATCGAATGTGTCCTTAGCGATTCACTCACCATTTCTAGTGTTTCCCAGTTGGTTAATAATTTAACTTCGGATATGACAACGTTAGACAAGGAAACTTACATATATTCGGCCAAGAGATATCAAAAGTCTTATTAGGCGCCTACAGCCAAAAAAATGTGCAGGATTAGATAGAATTCGTAATTCTTGCTTAAAAAACCGTCCGCGAACAGGGCTGGTATATTTGACTCATATTATCAACTCTTTTCTAAAATTGTCATACTTTCCGGATAGATGGGAAATAGCTAAAGTAAAGCCAATTTCAAACCTAACAAGTTCCGAGACGATCCTTCTACCCACCGATCAATAGGAGTTGTGCTTTTAGATGTCCAAGCTGCTTTCAAATAAATTTACCAAAATGTAAGTCTTCAACAGAGCTGATTTGACACGTTTTTCTAGTTTCATTCACCACAGGTTGCATTAAGTCTTAAATATTTCCCATTAAATGAAATCACAGGTATATTTGACTCATATTATCAACTCTTTTCTAAAATTGTCATACTTTCCGGATAGATGGGAAATAGCTAAAGTAATGCCAATTTCAAAACCTAACTAGTCCCGAGACGATCCTTCTACCCACCGATCAATAGGAGTTGTGCTTTTAGATGTCCAAGCTGCTTTCAAATAAGTTTACCAAAATGTAAGTCTTCAACAGAGCTTATTTGACACGTTTTTCTAGTTTCATTCACCACAGGTTGCATTAAGTCTTAAATATTTCCCATTAAATGAAATCGAGTGCACGGAGTAAATTGATAATATGGTAGAACACTTTACCGATCTTTCCAATGATGGAGTTGATTTTGTTGTTCCAAATATAAGTGTTAAAACAAAAAGCACCTGAAAACTTCCAATGTGTCCTTAGCGATTCACTCACCATTTCTAGTGTTTCCCAGTTGGTTAATAATTTAACTTCGGATATGACAACGTTAGACGAGGAAACTTACATATATTCGGCCAAGAGATATCAAAAGTCTTATTAGGCGCCTACAGCCAAAAAAATGTGCAGGATTAGATAAAATTCGTAATTCTTCTTTAAAAAACGGTCCGCGAACAGGGCTGGTTTATTTGACTCATATTATCAACTCTTTTCTAAAATTGTCATACTTTCCGGATAGATGGGAAATAGCTAAAGTAATGCCAATTTCAAACCTAACAAGTCCCGAGACGATCCTTCTACCCACCGATCAATAGGAGTTGTGCTTTTAGATGTCCAAGCTGCTTTCAAATAAATTTCTGCGTGGACCCTGTTATTCCTAATACAAAATTTATGTCTTCAACAGAGCTGATTGGACACGTTTTTCTCGTTTCATTCACCACAGGTTGCATTAAGTCTTAAATATATCCCATTAAATTAAATCGAGTGCACGGAGTAAATTGATAATATGGTAGAACACTTTACCGATCTTTTCAATGATGGAGTTGATTTTGTTGTTCCAAATATTAGTGTTAAAACGAAAAGCATCTGAAAACTTCGAATGTGTCCTTAGCGATTCACTCACCATTTCTAGTGTTTCCCAGTTAGTTAATAATATAACTTCGGATATGACAACGTTAGACAAGGAAACACATATATTCGGCCAAGAGATATCAAAAGTCTTATTAGGCGCCTACAGGCTAAAAAATGTGCAGGATTAGATGGAATTCGTAATTATTGCTTAAAAAACCGTCCGCGAACAGGGCTGGTATATTTGACTCATATTATCAACTCTTTTCTAAAATTGTCATACTTTCCGGATAGATAGGAAATAGCTAAAGTAATGCCAATTTCAAAACCTAACAAGTCCCGAGACGATCCTTCTACCCACCGATCAATAGGAGTTGACTTTTAGATGTCCATGATGCTTTCAAATAAATTTCTGCGTGGACCCTGTTATTCCTAATACAAAATTTATGTCTTCAACAGAGCTGATTGGACACGTTTTTCTAGTTTCATTCACCACAGGTTGCATTAAGTCTTAAATATTTCCCATTAAATGAAATCACAGGTATATTTGACTCATATTATCAACTCTTTTCTAAAATTGTCATACTTTCCGGATAGATGGGAAATAGCTAAAGTAAAGCCAATTTCAAACCTAACAAGTTCCGAGACGATCCTTCTACCCACCGATCAATAGGAGTTGTGCTTTAAGATGTCCAAGCTGCTTTCAAATAAATTTACCAAAATGTAAGTCTTCAACAGAGCTGATTTGACACGTTTTTCTAGTTTCATTCACCACAGGTTGCATTAAGTCTTAAATATTTCCCATTAAATGAAATCGAGTGCACGGAGTAAATTGATAATATGGTAGAACACTTTACCGATCTTTCCAATGATGGAGTTGATTTTGTTGTTCCAAATATAAGTGTTAAAACGAAAAGCACCTGTAAACTTCGAATGTGTCCTTAGCGATTCACTCACCATTTTTAGTGTTTCCCAGTTGGTTAATAATTTAACTTCGGATATGACAACGTTAGACAAGGAAACTTACATATATTCGGCCAAGAGATATCAAAAGTCTAATTAGGCGCCTACAGCCTAAAAAATGTGCAGGATTAGACGGAATTCGTAATTCGTGCTTAAAAAACCGTCCGCGAACAGGGCTGGTATATTTGACTCATATTATCAATTCTTTTCTAAAATTGTCATACTTTCCGGATAGATGGGAAATAGCTAAAGTAAAGCCAATTTCAAAACCTAACAAGTTCCGAGACGATCCTTCTACCCACCGATCAATAGGAGTTGTGCTTTTACATGTCCAAGCTGCTTTCAAATAAATTTACAAAAAGGAAAGTCTTCAACAGAGCTCATTTGACACGTTTTTCTAGTTTCATTCACCACAGGTTGCATTAAGTCTTAAATATTTCCCATTAAATGAATTCGAGTGCACGGAGTAAATTGATAATATGGTAGAACACTTTACCGATCTTTTCAATGATGGAGTTGATTTTGTTGTTCCAAATATTAGTGTTAAAACGAAAAGCACCTGAAAACTTCGAATGTGTCCTTAGCGATTCACTCACCATTTCTAGTGTTTCCCAGTTGGTTAATAATTTAACTTCGGATATGACAACGTTAGACAAGGAAACTTACATATATTCGGCCAAGAGATATCAAAAGTCTTATTAGGCGCCTACAGCCAAAAAAATGTGCAGGATTAGATAGAATTCGTAATTCTTGCTTAAAAAACCGTCCGCGAACAGGGCTGGTTTATTTGACTCATATTATCAACTCTTTTCTAAAATTGTCATACTTTCCGGATAGATGGGAAATAGCTAAAGTAAAGCCAATTTCAAACCTAACAAGTTCCGAGACGATCCTTCTACCCACCGATCAATAGGAGTTGTGCTTTTAGATGTCCAAGCTGCTTTCAAATAAATTTACCAAAATGTAAGTCTTCAACAGAGCTGATTTGACACGTTTTTCTAGTTTCATTCACCACAGGTTGCATTAAGTCTTAAATATTTCCCATTAAATGAAATCACAGGTATATTTGACTCATATTATCAACTCTTTTCTAAAATTGTCATACTTTCCGGATAGATGGGAAATAGCTAAAGTAAAGACAATTTCAAAACCTAACAAGTTCCGAGACGATCCTTCTACCCACCGATCAATAGGAGTTGTGCTTTTACATGTCCAAGCTGCTTTCAAATAAATTTACCAAAATGTAAGTCTTCAACAGAGCTGATTTGACACGTTTTTCTAGTTTCATTCACCACAGGTTGCATTAAGTCTTAAATATTTCCCATTAAATGAATTCGAGTGCACGGAGTAAATTGATAATATGGTAGAACACTTTACCGATCTTTTCAATGATGGAGTTGATTTTGTTGTTCCAAATATTAGTGTTAAAACGAAAAGCACCTGAAAACTTCGAATGTGTCCTTAGCGATTCACTCACCATTTCTAGTGTTTCGCAGTTGGTTAATAATTTAACTTCGGATATGACAACGTTAGACGAGGAAACTTACATATATTCGGCCAAGAGATATCAAAAGTCTTATTAGGCGCCTACAGCCAAAAAAATGTGCAGGATTAGATAGAATTCGTAATTCTTCTTTAAAAAACGGTCCGCGAACAGGGCTGGTATATTTGACTCATATTATCAACTCTTTTCTAAAATTGTCATACTTTCCGGATAGATGGGAAATAGCTAAAGTAATGCCAATTTCAAAACCTAACAAGTCCCGAGACGATCCTTCTACCCACCGATCAATAGGAGTTGTGCTTTTAGTTAGACATCTGCTTTCAAATAAATTTCTGCGTGAACCCTGTTATTCCTAATACAAAATTTATGTCTTCAACAGAGCTGATTGGACACGTTTTTCTCGTTTCATTCACCACAGGTTGCATTAAGTCTTAAATATATCCCATTAAATTAAATCGAGTGCACGGAGTAAATTGATAATATGGTAGAACACTTTACCGATCTTTTCAATGATGGAGTTGATTTTGTTGTTCCAAATATAAGTGTTAAAACGAAAAGCACCTGAAAACTTCCAATGTGTCCTTAGCGATTCACTCACCATTTCTAGTGTTTCCCAGTTGGTTAATAATTTAACTTCGGATATGACAACGTTGGACAAGGAAACTTACATATAATCGGCCAATAGATATCAAAAGTCTTATTAGGCGCCTACAGCCTAAAAAATGTGCAGGATTAAATGGAATTCTTAAATCTTGCTTAAAAAACCGTCCGCGAACAGGGCTGGTATATTTGACTCATATTATCAACTCTTTTCTAAAATTGTCATACTTTCCGGATAGATGGGAAATAGCTAAAGTAAAGCCAATTTCAAAACCTAACAAGTTTCAAGATGATCCTTCTACCCACCGATCAATAGGAGTTGTGCTTTTAGTTGGACATCTGCTTTCAAATAAATTTCTGCGTGGACCCTGTTATTCCTAATACAAAATTTATGTCTTCAACAGAGCTGATTGGACACGTTTTTCTCGTTTCATTCACCACAGGTTGCATTAAGTCTTAAATATATCCCATTAAATTAAATCGAGTGCACGGAGTAAATTGATAATATGGTAGAACACTTTACCGATCTTTTCAATGATGGAGTTGATTTTGTTGTTCCAAATATTAGTGTTAAAACGAAAAGCACCTGAAAACTTCGAATGTGTCCTTAGCGATTCACTCACCATTTCTAGTGTTTCCCAGTTGGTTAATAATTTAACTTCGGATATGACAACGTTAGACGAGGAAACTTACATATATTCGGCCAAGAGATATCAAAAGTCTTATTAGGCGCCTACAGGCTAAAAAATGTGCAGGATTAGATGGAATTCGTAATTATTGCTTAAAAAACCGTCCGCGAACAGGGCTGGTATATTTGACTCATATTATCAACTCTTTTCTAAAATTGTCATACTTTCCGGATAGATGGGAAATAGCTAAAGTAATGCCAATTTCAAAACCTAACAAGTCCCGAGACGATCCTTCTACCCACCGATCAATAGGAGTTGTGCTTTTAGATGTCCATGCTGCTTTCAAATAAATTTCTGCGTGGACCCTGTTATTCCTAATACAAAATTTATGTCTTCAACAGAGCTGATTGGACACGTTTTTCTAGTTTCATTCACCACAGGTTGCATTAAGTCTTAAATATTTTCCATTAAATGAAATCGAGTGCACGGAGTAAATTGATAATATGGTAGAACACTTTACCGATCTTTTCAATGATGGAGTTGATTTTGTTGTTCCAAATATAAGTGTTAAAACAAAAAGCACCTGAAAACTTCCAATGTGTCCTTAGCGATTCACTCACCATTTCTAGTGTTTCCCAGTTGGTTAATAATTTAACTTCGGATATGACAACGTTAGACAAGGAAACTTACATATATTCGGCCAAGAGATATCAAAAGTCTTATTAGGCGCCTACAGCCTAAAAAATGTGCAGGATTAGATGGAATTCTTAAATCTTGCTTAAAAAACCGTCCGCGAACAGGGCTGGTATATTTGACTCATATTATCAACTCTTTTCTAAAATTGTCATACTTTCCGGATAGATGGGAAATAGCTAAAGTAAAGCCAATTTCAAAACCTAACAAGTTTCGAGAGTGTTTCCCAGTTGGTTAATAATTTAACTTCGGATATGACAACGTTAGACAAGGAAACTTACATATATTCGGCCACGAGATATCAAAAGTCTTATTAGGCGCCTACAGCCAAAAAAATGTGCAGGATTAGATGGAATTCGTAATTCTTGCTTAAAAAACCGTCCGCGAACAGGGCTGGTATATTTGACTCATATTATCAACTCTTTTCTAAAATTGTCATACTTTCCGGATAGATAGGAAATAGCTAAAGTAATGCCAATTTCAAAACCTAACAAGTCCCGAGACGATCCTTCTACCCACCGATCAATAGGAGTTGTGCTTTTAGATGTCCAAGCTGCTTTCAAATAAATTTCTGCGTGGACCCTGTTATTCTTAATACAAAAATTTATGTTTTCAACTGAGCTGATTGGACACATTTTTCTAGTTGCATTCACCACAGGTTGCATTAAGTCTTAAATATTTCCCATTAAATGAAATCGAGTGCACGGAGTAAATTGATAATATGGTAGAACACTTTACCGATCTTTTCAATGATGGAGTTGATTTTGTTGTTCCAAATATTAGTGTTAAAACGAAAAGCACCTGAAAACTTCCAATGTGTCCTTAGCGATTCACTCACCATTTCTAGTGTTTCCCAGTTGGTTAATAATTTAACTTCGGATATGACAACGTTAGACAAGGAAACACATATATTCGGCCAAGAGATATCAAAAGTCTTATTAGGCGCCTACAGCCAAAAAAATGTGCAGGATTAGATAGAATTCGTAATTCTTGCTTAAAAAACCGTCCGCGAACAGGGCTGGTATATTTGACTCATATTATCAACTCTTTTCTAAAATTGTCATACTTTCCGGATAGATAGGAAATAGCTAAAGTAATGCCAATTTCAAAACCTAACATGTCCCGAGACGATCCTTCTACCCATCGATCAATAGGAGTTGTGCTTTTAGATGTCCAAGCTGCTTTCAAATAAATTTCTGCGTGGACCCTGTTATTCTTAATACAAAAATTTATGTTTTCAACTGAGCTGATTGGACACATTTTTCTAGTTGCATTCACCACAGGTTGCATTAAGTCTTAAATATTTCCCATTAAATGAAATCGAGTGCACCGAGTAAATTGATAATATGGTAGAACACTTTACCGATCTTTTCAATGATGGAGTTGATTTTGTTGTTCCAAATATTAGTGTAAAACGAAAAGCACCTGAAAACTTCCAATGTGTCCTTAGCGATTCACTCACCATTTCTAGTGTTTCCCAGTTGGTTAATAATTTAACTTCGGATATGACAACGTTAGACAAGGAAACACATATATTCGGCCAAGAGATATCAAAAGTCTTATTAGGCGCCTACAGCCAAAAAAATGTGCAGGATTAGATAGAATTCGTAATTCTTGCTTAAAAAACCGTCCGCGAACAGGGCTGGTATATTTGACTCATATTATCAACTCTTTTCTAAAATTGGTATACTTTCCGGATAGATGGGAAATAGCTAAAGTAATGCCAATTTCAAAACCTAACAAGTCCCGAGACGATCCTTCTACGCACCGATCAATAGGAGTTGTGCTTTTAGATGTCCAAGCTGCTTTCAAATAAATTTTTGCGTGGACTCTGTTATTCCTAATACAAAAATTTATGTCTTCAACAGAGCTGATTGGACACGTTTTTCTAGTTTCATTCACCATAGGTTGCATTAAGTCTTAAATATTTCCCATTAAATGAAATCGAGTGCACGGAGTAAATTGATAATATGGTAGAACACTTTACCGATCTTTTCAATGATGGAGTTGATTTTGTTGTTCCAAATATAAGAGTTAAAACGAAAAGCACCTGAAAACATCCAATGTGTCCTTAGCGATTCACTCACCATTTCTAGTGTTTCCCAGTTGGTTAATAATTTAACTTCGGATATGACAACGTTAGACAAGGAAACTTACATATATTCGGCCAAAAGATATCAAAAGTCTTATTAGGCGCCTAAAGCCTTAAAAATGTGCAGGATTAGATGGAATTCGTAATTCTTGCTTAAAAAACCGTCCGCGCACAGGGCTGGTATATTTGACTCATATTATCAACTCTTTTCTAAAATTGGTATACTTTCCGGATAGATGGGAAATAGCTAAAGTAATGCCAATTTCAATACCTAACAAGTCCCGAGACGATCCTTCTACGCACCGATCAATAGGAGTTGTGCTTTTAGTGGTCCAAGCTGCTTTCAAATAAATTTTTGCGTGGACCCTGTTATTCTTAATACAAAAATATATGTTTTTAACTGAGCTGATTGAACACATTTTTCTAGTTGCATTCACCACAGGTTGCATTAAGTCTTAAATATTTCCCATTAAATGAAATCGAGTGTACGGAGTAAATTGATAATATGGTAGAACACTTTACCCATCTTTTCAATGATGGAGTTGATTTTGTTGTTCCAAATATTAGTGTTAAAACGAAAAGCACCTGAAAACTTCCAATGTGTCCTTAGCGATTCACTCACCATTTCTAGTGTTTCCCAGTTGGTTAATAATTTAACTTCGGATATGACAACGTTAGACAAGGAAACACATATATTCGGCCAAGAGATATCAAAAGTCTTATTAGGCGCCTACAGCCAAAAAAATGTGCAGGATTAGATAGAATTCGTAATTCTTCTTTAAAAAACGGTCCGCGAACAGGGCTGGTATATTTGACTCATATTATCAACTCTTTTCTAAAATTGTCATACTTTCCGGATAGATGGGAAATAGCTAAAGTAATGCCAATTTCAAAACCTAACAAGTCCCGAGACGATCCTTCTACCCACCGATCAATAGGAGTTGTGCTTTTAGATGTCCAAGCTGCTTTCAAATAAATTTCTGCGTGGACCCTGTTATTCCTAAAATAAACTTAATTTAATATTCGGGCATACTCCAGAATCCGGCGGAGAGGTACGAACAGAATTTTCTCTACAAAAATAAGTAAATCTAAAATTACTGCCATTACTGTATCTTCTCAACGATGTATTTGCTTGATATTGAAACTGGAAAATGTTCAGTTCATTTAATATGTCTATTTCTTAATGGATTAATTGCCCTCTTCAGTACCTATTATAGGTACCTAATTTCATTATTATATAGGAAAGCAGAAGGCATTTGATTACAATAATTCATGCCAGAATTTATTTGTTAAAGGCCGTACGTGGAATATTAAATACAATATTAATTTTTTTGGAATTTCTCTAATGCAAACAATGTGAAAGGAATATTTCAGAGAAATTAACATTCAGAAGGGTAAAGGGTGGTAATTTTGTGTGACATGTGTGCAAAACAGCATAATGTATTTTTTTAAACTGGAAATAAAATATTTTACTAGACCTTTTTCGTTTTTATTTCTTATGCCAAATGCCGTGTACTAAGCTCTTCTTCACTATACCCAAAGCTGTTCCTTTTTAGGCTTGCATGTCCGCTTAAAACTTAGAACTCTTGGTTTGTAGCTATAATTTAAATTAAATAAACTTAATTTAATATTCAGGCATATTCCAGAATCCGTCGGAGAGGTTACGAACAGAATTTTCTCTACAAAAATGAGCCAAATGCCGTGTACAAGCCCTTTTGTTTATGCACTAAGCTCTTCTTCACTATACCTAAAGCTGTTCCTTTTTAGGCTTGCATGTCCGCTTAAAACTTAGAACTCTTGGTTTGTAGCTATAATTTAAATTAAATAAACTTAATTTAATATTCGGGCATATTCCAGAATCCGTCGGAGAGGTTACGAACAGAATTTTCTCTACAAAAATGAGTAAATCTAAAATTACTGCCATTACTGTATCTCTTCAACGGCAATACCAAATTCCTGTAAGATTGGGTCCAATATGGAAGTCGAATTTTTCCTAGGTACAACACGTCCAGGCTATACGAATTTATACGTAGAATAGCTTTTGCGAAATTTTAAATAAATCTGTATTTTACAAAACAGCTGCAGCTGTCAAAATTTTTCTATTTATCTGAAATAAAAGTTTTTTTTTGTCAATTACTGATATATAAAATGGAAGGATAAACCTATAAAATAATAAAAAAGTTAAAAATTTATAATCGGCTGTTTAATCAAAAGTCCAGATTTTTGGCTATTTTGCAACAGTTTTAACCCAAAAAAAAAATTATTTACTAACCAGATATCTTTAAACTTTTAGGTACATCCTTCCGATAGCAATATAAAGAGAAACCTCTGAATATTTCAACCTAATCGGTCAGTAACTTTTTGTGTTAGAGAACGAGCAGTTTTTGAAAATACAGTTTCGAGATAATCGCGTTCAAAGTTTCGATACGGTATAACTATAAGTTAAAGTGACTTAACGATCAATCGGCGATTCCGGATCCATACAATAAACCTTCGGCCTCCTCAAAAAGCTGATTATGCTCGAGCATTTTCGGAAAGACTCATCCAGTTCCGTTTCACTATTCGTGCCTCATCGGTATTTTCGGCGAAAACTTTACAATAGGTGCCGACAATTATACCCAGCTCGTTCATAAGTTTGAGAATTGAGTAGTAGCAATGAAAGCTGACATTTCAACAATTTATAGCCCAGAATTGAGGTGCTTCGGACATATTCGCCAAATTGTCGCATTGAAACTTTCGTTGGCATTCTGGGAATGGCCACCCAAGCATCTTTCCAGTAAATCATCTCTGGACAAATCTTCAATTTGGTAGAAGATGTTGTTTTATATCGTGTGAAATTTTCGAAAAATCGAATGGTGATGTGCTAAAATAATGCCAATTTCAAAACCTAACAAGTCCCGAGACGATCCTTCTACCCACCGATCAATAGGAGTTGTGCTTTTAGATGTCCAAGCTGCTTTCAAATAAGTTTCTTCGTGGACCCTGTTATTCCTAATACAAAAATGTATGTCTTCAACAGAGCTGATTGGACACGTGTTTCTAGTTTCATTCACCACAGCTTGCATTAAGTCTTAAATATTTCCCATTAAATGAAATCGAGTGCACGGAGTAAATTGATAATATGGTAGAACACTTTACCGATCTTTTCAATGATGCAGTTGATTTTGTTGTGCCAAATATAAGAGTTAAAAGGAAAAGCACCTGAAAACATCCAATGTGTCCTTAGCGATTCACTCACCATTTCTAGTGTTTCCCAGTTGGTTAATAATTTAACTTCGGATATGACAACGTTAGACAAGGAAACTTACATATATTCGGCCAAGAGATATCAAAAGTCTAATTAGGCGCCTACAGCCTAAAAAATGTGCAGGATTAGACGGAATTCGTAATTCGTGCTTAAAAAACCGTCCGCGAACAGGGCTGGTATATTTGACTCATATTATCAATTCTTTTCTAAAATTGTCATACTTTCCGGATAGATGGGAAATAGCTAAAGTAAAGCCAATTTCAAAACCTAACAAGTTCCGAGACGATCCTTCTACCCACCGATCAATAGGAGTTGTGCTTTTACATGTCCAAGCTGCTTTCAAATAAATTTACAAAAAGGAAAGTCTTCAACAGAGCTCATTTGACACGTTTTTCTAGTTTCATTCACCACAGGTTGCATTAAGTCTTAAATATTTCCCATTAAATGAATTCGAGTGCACGGAGTAAATTGATAATATGGTAGAACACTTTACCGATCTTTTCAATGATGGAGTTGATTTTGTTGTTCCAAATATTAGTGTTAAAACGAAAAGCACCTGAAAACTTCGAATGTGTCCTTAGCGATTCACTCACCATTTCTAGTGTTTCCCAGTTGGTTAATAATTTAACTTCGGATATGACAACGTTAGACAAGGAAACTTACATATATTCGGCCAAGAGATATCAAAAGTCTTATTAGGCGCCTACAGCCAAAAAAATGTGCAGGATTAGATAGAATTCGTAATTCTTGCTTAAAAAACCGTCCGCGAACAGGGCTGGTTTATTTGACTCATATTATCAACTCTTTTCTAAAATTGTCATACTTTCCGGATAGATGGGAAATAGCTAAAGTAAAGCCAATTTCAAACCTAACAAGTTCCGAGACGATCCTTCTACCCACCGATCAATAGGAGTTGTGCTTTTAGATGTCCAAGCTGCTTTCAAATAAATTTACCAAAATGTAAGTCTTCAACAGAGCTGATTTGACACGTTTTTCTAGTTTCATTCACCACAGGTTGCATTAAGTCTTAAATATTTCCCATTAAATGAAATCACAGGTATATTTGACTCATATTATCAACTCTTTTCTAAAATTGTCATACTTTCCGGATAGATGGGAAATAGCTAAAGTAAAGACAATTTCAAAACCTAACAAGTTCCGAGACGATCCTTCTACCCACCGATCAATAGGAGTTGTGCTTTTACATGTCCAAGCTGCTTTCAAATAAATTTACCAAAATGTAAGTCTTCAACAGAGCTGATTTGACACGTTTTTCTAGTTTCATTCACCACAGGTTGCATTAAGTCTTAAATATTTCCCATTAAATGAATTCGAGTGCACGGAGTAAATTGATAATATGGTAGAACACTTTACCGATCTTTTCAATGATGGAGTTGATTTTGTTGTTCCAAATATTAGTGTTAAAACGAAAAGCACCTGAAAACTTCCAATGTGTCCTTAGCGATTCACTCACCATTTCTAGTGTTTCCCAGTTGGTTAATAATTTAACTTCGGATATGACAACGTTAGACAAGGAAACACATATATTCGGCCAAGAGATATCAAAAGTCTTATTAGGCGCCTACAGCCAAAAAAATGTGCAGGATTAGATAGAATTCGTAATTCTTGCTTAAAAAACCGTCCGCGAACAGGGCTGGTATATTTGACTCATATTATCAACTCTTTTCTAAAATTGTCATACTTTCCGGATAGATAGGAAATAGCTAAAGTAATGCCAATTTCAAAACCTAACATGTCCCGAGACGATCCTTCTACCCATCGATCAATAGGAGTTGTGCTTTTAGATGTCCAAGCTGCTTTCAAATAAATTTCTGCGTGGACCCTGTTATTCTTAATACAAAAATTTATGTTTTCAACTGAGCTGATTGGACACATTTTTCTAGTTGCATTCACCACAGGTTGCATTAAGTCTTAAATATTTCCCATTAAATGAAATCGAGTGCACCGAGTAAATTGATAATATGGTAGAACACTTTACCGATCTTTTCAATGATGGAGTTGATTTTGTTGTTCCAAATATTAGTGTAAAACGAAAAGCACCTGAAAACTTCCAATGTGTCCTTAGCGATTCACTCACCATTTCTAGTGTTTCCCAGTTGGTTAATAATTTAACTTCGGATATGACAACGTTAGACAAGGAAACACATATATTCGGCCAAGAGATATCAAAAGTCTTATTAGGCGCCTACAGCCAAAAAAATGTGCAGGATTAGATAGAATTCGTAATTCTTGCTTAAAAAACCGTCCGCGAACAGGGCTGGTATATTTGACTCATATTATCAACTCTTTTCTAAAATTGGTATACTTTCCGGATAGATGGGAAATAGCTAAAGTAATGCCAATTTCAAAACCTAACAAGTCCCGAGACGATCCTTCTACGCACCGATCAATAGGAGTTGTGCTTTTAGATGTCCAAGCTGCTTTCAAATAAATTTTTGCGTGGACTCTGTTATTCCTAATACAAAAATTTATGTCTTCAACAGAGCTGATTGGACACGTTTTTCTAGTTTCATTCACCATAGGTTGCATTAAGTCTTAAATATTTCCCATTAAATGAAATCGAGTGCACGGAGTAAATTGATAATATGGTAGAACACTTTACCGATCTTTTCAATGATGGAGTTGATTTTGTTGTTCCAAATATAAGAGTTAAAACGAAAAGCACCTGAAAACATCCAATGTGTCCTTAGCGATTCACTCACCATTTCTAGTGTTTCCCAGTTGGTTAATAATTTAACTTCGGATATGACAACGTTAGACAAGGAAACTTACATATATTCGGCCAAAAGATATCAAAAGTCTTATTAGGCGCCTAAAGCCTTAAAAATGTGCAGGATTAGATGGAATTCGTAATTCTTGCTTAAAAAACCGTCCGCGCACAGGGCTGGTATATTTGACTCATATTATCAACTCTTTTCTAAAATTGGTATACTTTCCGGATAGATGGGAAATAGCTAAAGTAATGCCAATTTCAATACCTAACAAGTCCCGAGACGATCCTTCTACGCACCGATCAATAGGAGTTGTGCTTTTAGTGGTCCAAGCTGCTTTCAAATAAATTTTTGCGTGGACCCTGTTATTCTTAATACAAAAATATATGTTTTTAACTGAGCTGATTGAACACATTTTTCTAGTTGCATTCACCACAGGTTGCATTAAGTCTTAAATATTTCCCATTAAATGAAATCGAGTGTACGGAGTAAATTGATAATATGGTAGAACACTTTACCCATCTTTTCAATGATGGAGTTGATTTTGTTGTTCCAAATATTAGTGTTAAAACGAAAAGCACCTGAAAACTTCCAATGTGTCCTTAGCGATTCACTCACCATTTCTAGTGTTTCCCAGTTGGTTAATAATTTAACTTCGGATATGACAACGTTAGACAAGGAAACACATATATTCGGCCAAGAGATATCAAAAGTCTTATTAGGCGCCTACAGCCAAAAAAATGTGCAGGATTAGATAGAATTCGTAATTCTTCTTTAAAAAACGGTCCGCGAACAGGGCTGGTATATTTGACTCATATTATCAACTCTTTTCTAAAATTGTCATACTTTCCGGATAGATGGGAAATAGCTAAAGTAATGCCAATTTCAAAACCTAACAAGTCCCGAGACGATCCTTCTACCCACCGATCAATAGGAGTTGTGCTTTTAGATGTCCAAGCTGCTTTCAAATAAATTTCTGCGTGGACCCTGTTATTCCTAAAATAAACTTAATTTAATATTCGGGCATACTCCAGAATCCGGCGGAGAGGTACGAACAGAATTTTCTCTACAAAAATAAGTAAATCTAAAATTACTGCCATTACTGTATCTTCTCAACGATGTATTTGCTTGATATTGAAACTGGAAAATGTTCAGTTCATTTAATATGTCTATTTCTTAATGGATTAATTGCCCTCTTCAGTACCTATTATAGGTACCTAATTTCATTATTATATAGGAAAGCAGAAGGCATTTGATTACAATAATTCATGCCAGAATTTATTTGTTAAAGGCCGTACGTGGAATATTAAATACAATATTAATTTTTTTGGAATTTCTCTAATGCAAACAATGTGAAAGGAATATTTCAGAGAAATTAACATTCAGAAGGGTAAAGGGTGGTAATTTTGTGTGACATGTGTGCAAAACAGCATAATGTATTTTTTTAAACTGGAAATAAAATATTTTACTAGACCTTTTTCGTTTTTATTTCTTATGCCAAATGCCGTGTACTAAGCTCTTCTTCACTATACCCAAAGCTGTTCCTTTTTAGGCTTGCATGTCCGCTTAAAACTTAGAACTCTTGGTTTGTAGCTATAATTTAAATTAAATAAACTTAATTTAATATTCAGGCATATTCCAGAATCCGTCGGAGAGGTTACGAACAGAATTTTCTCTACAAAAATGAGCCAAATGCCGTGTACAAGCCCTTTTGTTTATGCACTAAGCTCTTCTTCACTATACCTAAAGCTGTTCCTTTTTAGGCTTGCATGTCCGCTTAAAACTTAGAACTCTTGGTTTGTAGCTATAATTTAAATTAAATAAACTTAATTTAATATTCGGGCATATTCCAGAATCCGTCGGAGAGGTTACGAACAGAATTTTCTCTACAAAAATGAGTAAATCTAAAATTACTGCCATTACTGTATCTCTTCAACGGCAATACCAAATTCCTGTAAGATTGGGTCCAATATGGAAGTCGAATTTTTCCTAGGTACAACACGTCCAGGCTATACGAATTTATACGTAGAATAGCTTTTGCGAAATTTTAAATAAATCTGTATTTTACAAAACAGCTGCAGCTGTCAAAATTTTTCTATTTATCTGAAATAAAAGTTTTTTTTTGTCAATTACTGATATATAAAATGGAAGGATAAACCTATAAAATAATAAAAAAGTTAAAAATTTATAATCGGCTGTTTAATCAAAAGTCCAGATTTTTGGCTATTTTGCAACAGTTTTAACCCAAAAAAAAAATTATTTACTAACCAGATATCTTTAAACTTTTAGGTACATCCTTCCGATAGCAATATAAAGAGAAACCTCTGAATATTTCAACCTAATCGGTCAGTAACTTTTTGTGTTAGAGAACGAGCAGTTTTTGAAAATACAGTTTCGAGATAATCGCGTTCAAAGTTTCGATACGGTATAACTATAAGTTAAAGTGACTTAACGATCAATCGGCGATTCCGGATCCATACAATAAACCTTCGGCCTCCTCAAAAAGCTGATTATGCTCGAGCATTTTCGGAAAGACTCATCCAGTTCCGTTTCACTATTCGTGCCTCATCGGTATTTTCGGCGAAAACTTTACAATAGGTGCCGACAATTATACCCAGCTCGTTCATAAGTTTGAGAATTGAGTAGTAGCAATGAAAGCTGACATTTCAACAATTTATAGCCCAGAATTGAGGTGCTTCGGACATATTCGCCAAATTGTCGCATTGAAACTTTCGTTGGCATTCTGGGAATGGCCACCCAAGCATCTTTCCAGTAAATCATCTCTGGACAAATCTTCAATTTGGTAGAAGATGTTGTTTTATATCGTGTGAAATTTTCGAAAAATCGAATGGTGATGTGCTAAAATAATGCCAATTTCAAAACCTAACAAGTCCCGAGACGATCCTTCTACCCACCGATCAATAGGAGTTGTGCTTTTAGATGTCCAAGCTGCTTTCAAATAAGTTTCTTCGTGGACCCTGTTATTCCTAATACAAAAATGTATGTCTTCAACAGAGCTGATTGGACACGTGTTTCTAGTTTCATTCACCACAGCTTGCATTAAGTCTTAAATATTTCCCATTAAATGAAATCGAGTGCACGGAGTAAATTGATAATATGGTAGAACACTTTACCGATCTTTTCAATGATGCAGTTGATTTTGTTGTGCCAAATATAAGAGTTAAAAGGAAAAGCACCTGAAAACATCCAATGTGTCCTTAGCGATTCACTCACCATTTCTAGTGTTTCCCAGTTGGTTAATAATTTAACTTCGGATATGACAACGTTAGACAAGGAAACTTACATATATTCGGCCAAGAGATATCAAAAGTCTAATTAGGCGCCTACAGCCTAAAAAATGTGCAGGATTAGACGGAATTCGTAATTCGTGCTTAAAAAACCGTCCGCGAACAGGGCTGGTATATTTGACTCATATTATCAATTCTTTTCTAAAATTGTCATACTTTCCGGATAGATGGGAAATAGCTAAAGTAAAGCCAATTTCAAAACCTAACAAGTTCCGAGACGATCCTTCTACCCACCGATCAATAGGAGTTGTGCTTTTACATGTCCAAGCTGCTTTCAAATAAATTTACAAAAAGGAAAGTCTTCAACAGAGCTCATTTGACACGTTTTTCTAGTTTCATTCACCACAGGTTGCATTAAGTCTTAAATATTTCCCATTAAATGAATTCGAGTGCACGGAGTAAATTGATAATATGGTAGAACACTTTACCGATCTTTTCAATGATGGAGTTGATTTTGTTGTTCCAAATATTAGTGTTAAAACGAAAAGCACCTGAAAACTTCGAATGTGTCCTTAGCGATTCACTCACCATTTCTAGTGTTTCCCAGTTGGTTAATAATTTAACTTCGGATATGACAACGTTAGACAAGGAAACTTACATATATTCGGCCAAGAGATATCAAAAGTCTTATTAGGCGCCTACAGCCAAAAAAATGTGCAGGATTAGATAGAATTCGTAATTCTTGCTTAAAAAACCGTCCGCGAACAGGGCTGGTTTATTTGACTCATATTATCAACTCTTTTCTAAAATTGTCATACTTTCCGGATAGATGGGAAATAGCTAAAGTAAAGCCAATTTCAAACCTAACAAGTTCCGAGACGATCCTTCTACCCACCGATCAATAGGAGTTGTGCTTTTAGATGTCCAAGCTGCTTTCAAATAAATTTACCAAAATGTAAGTCTTCAACAGAGCTGATTTGACACGTTTTTCTAGTTTCATTCACCACAGGTTGCATTAAGTCTTAAATATTTCCCATTAAATGAAATCACAGGTATATTTGACTCATATTATCAACTCTTTTCTAAAATTGTCATACTTTCCGGATAGATGGGAAATAGCTAAAGTAAAGACAATTTCAAAACCTAACAAGTTCCGAGACGATCCTTCTACCCACCGATCAATAGGAGTTGTGCTTTTACATGTCCAAGCTGCTTTCAAATAAATTTACCAAAATGTAAGTCTTCAACAGAGCTGATTTGACACGTTTTTCTAGTTTCATTCACCACAGGTTGCATTAAGTCTTAAATATTTCCCATTAAATGAATTCGAGTGCACGGAGTAAATTGATAATATGGTAGAACACTTTACCGATCTTTTCAATGATGGAGTTGATTTTGTTGTTCCAAATATTAGTGTTAAAACGAAAAGCACCTGAAAACTTCCAATGTGTCCTTAGCGATTCACTCACCATTTCTAGTGTTTCCCAGTTGGTTAATAATTTAACTTCGGATATGACAACGTTAGACAAGGAAACACATATATTCGGCCAAGAGATATCAAAAGTCTTATTAGGCGCCTACAGCCAAAAAAATGTGCAGGATTAGATAGAATTCGTAATTCTTCTTTAAAAAACGGTCCGCGAACAGGGCTGGTATATTTGACTCATATTATCAACTCTTTTCTAAAATTGTCATACTTTCCGGATAGATGGGAAATAGCTAAAGTAATGCCAATTTCAAAACCTAACAAGTCCCGAGACGATCCTTCTACCCACCGATCAATAGGAGTTGTGCTTTTAGATGTCCAAGCTGCTTTCAAATAAATTTCTGCGTGGACCCTGTTATTCCTAAAATAAACTTAATTTAATATTCGGGCATACTCCAGAATCCGGCGGAGAGGTACGAACAGAATTTTCTCTACAAAAATAAGTAAATCTAAAATTACTGCCATTACTGTATCTTCTCAACGATGTATTTGCTTGATATTGAAACTGGAAAATGTTCAGTTCATTTAATATGTCTATTTCTTAATGGATTAATTGCCCTCTTCAGTACCTATTATAGGTACCTAATTTCATTATTATATAGGAAAGCAGAAGGCATTTGATTACAATAATTCATGCCAGAATTTATTTGTTAAAGGCCGTACGTGGAATATTAAATACAATATTAATTTTTTTGGAATTTCTCTAATGCAAACAATGTGAAAGGAATATTTCAGAGAAATTAACATTCAGAAGGGTAAAGGGTGGTAATTTTGTGTGACATGTGTGCAAAACAGCATAATGTATTTTTTTAAACTGGAAATAAAATATTTTACTAGACCTTTTTCGTTTTTATTTCTTATGCCAAATGCCGTGTACTAAGCTCTTCTTCACTATACCCAAAGCTGTTCCTTTTTAGGCTTGCATGTCCGCTTAAAACTTAGAACTCTTGGTTTGTAGCTATAATTTAAATTAAATAAACTTAATTTAATATTCAGGCATATTCCAGAATCCGTCGGAGAGGTTACGAACAGAATTTTCTCTACAAAAATGAGCCAAATGCCGTGTACAAGCCCTTTTGTTTATGCACTAAGCTCTTCTTCACTATACCTAAAGCTGTTCCTTTTTAGGCTTGCATGTCCGCTTAAAACTTAGAACTCTTGGTTTGTAGCTATAATTTAAATTAAATAAACTTAATTTAATATTCGGGCATATTCCAGAATCCGTCGGAGAGGTTACGAACAGAATTTTCTCTACAAAAATGAGTAAATCTAAAATTACTGCCATTACTGTATCTCTTCAACGGCAATACCAAATTCCTGTAAGATTGGGTCCAATATGGAAGTCGAATTTTTCCTAGGTACAACACGTCCAGGCTATACGAATTTATACGTAGAATAGCTTTTGCGAAATTTTAAATAAATCTGTATTTTACAAAACAGCTGCAGCTGTCAAAATTTTTCTATTTATCTGAAATAAAAGTTTTTTTTTGTCAATTACTGATATATAAAATGGAAGGATAAACCTATAAAATAATAAAAAAGTTAAAAATTTATAATCGGCTGTTTAATCAAAAGTCCAGATTTTTGGCTATTTTGCAACAGTTTTAACCCAAAAAAAAAATTATTTACTAACCAGATATCTTTAAACTTTTAGGTACATCCTTCCGATAGCAATATAAAGAGAAACCTCTGAATATTTCAACCTAATCGGTCAGTAACTTTTTGTGTTAGAGAACGAGCAGTTTTTGAAAATACAGTTTCGAGATAATCGCGTTCAAAGTTTCGATACGGTATAACTATAAGTTAAAGTGACTTAACGATCAATCGGCGATTCCGGATCCATACAATAAACCTTCGGCCTCCTCAAAAAGCTGATTATGCTCGAGCATTTTCGGAAAGACTCATCCAGTTCCGTTTCACTATTCGTGCCTCATCGGTATTTTCGGCGAAAACTTTACAATAGGTGCCGACAATTATACCCAGCTCGTTCATAAGTTTGAGAATTGAGTAGTAGCAATGAAAGCTGACATTTCAACAATTTATAGCCCAGAATTGAGGTGCTTCGGACATATTCGCCAAATTGTCGCATTGAAACTTTCGTTGGCATTCTGGGAATGGCCACCCAAGCATCTTTCCAGTAAATCATCTCTGGACAAATCTTCAATTTGGTAGAAGATGTTGTTTTATATCGTGTGAAATTTTCGAAAAATCGAATGGTGATGTGCTAAAATAATGCCAATTTCAAAACCTAACAAGTCCCGAGACGATCCTTCTACCCACCGATCAATAGGAGTTGTGCTTTTAGATGTCCAAGCTGCTTTCAAATAAGTTTCTTCGTGGACCCTGTTATTCCTAATACAAAAATGTATGTCTTCAACAGAGCTGATTGGACACGTGTTTCTAGTTTCATTCACCACAGCTTGCATTAAGTCTTAAATATTTCCCATTAAATGAAATCGAGTGCACGGAGTAAATTGATAATATGGTAGAACACTTTACCGATCTTTTCAATGATGCAGTTGATTTTGTTGTGCCAAATATAAGAGTTAAAAGGAAAAGCACCTGAAAACATCCAATGTGTCCTTAGCGATTCACTCACCATTTCTAGTGTTTCCCAGTTGGTTAATAATTTAACTTCGGATATGACAACGTTAGACAAGGAAACTTACATATATTCGGCCAAGAGATATCAAAAGTCTAATTAGGCGCCTACAGCCTAAAAAATGTGCAGGATTAGACGGAATTCGTAATTCGTGCTTAAAAAACCGTCCGCGAACAGGGCTGGTATATTTGACTCATATTATCAATTCTTTTCTAAAATTGTCATACTTTCCGGATAGATGGGAAATAGCTAAAGTAAAGCCAATTTCAAAACCTAACAAGTTCCGAGACGATCCTTCTACCCACCGATCAATAGGAGTTGTGCTTTTACATGTCCAAGCTGCTTTCAAATAAATTTACAAAAAGGAAAGTCTTCAACAGAGCTCATTTGACACGTTTTTCTAGTTTCATTCACCACAGGTTGCATTAAGTCTTAAATATTTCCCATTAAATGAATTCGAGTGCACGGAGTAAATTGATAATATGGTAGAACACTTTACCGATCTTTTCAATGATGGAGTTGATTTTGTTGTTCCAAATATTAGTGTTAAAACGAAAAGCACCTGAAAACTTCGAATGTGTCCTTAGCGATTCACTCACCATTTCTAGTGTTTCCCAGTTGGTTAATAATTTAACTTCGGATATGACAACGTTAGACAAGGAAACTTACATATATTCGGCCAAGAGATATCAAAAGTCTTATTAGGCGCCTACAGCCAAAAAAATGTGCAGGATTAGATAGAATTCGTAATTCTTGCTTAAAAAACCGTCCGCGAACAGGGCTGGTTTATTTGACTCATATTATCAACTCTTTTCTAAAATTGTCATACTTTCCGGATAGATGGGAAATAGCTAAAGTAAAGCCAATTTCAAACCTAACAAGTTCCGAGACGATCCTTCTACCCACCGATCAATAGGAGTTGTGCTTTTAGATGTCCAAGCTGCTTTCAAATAAATTTACCAAAATGTAAGTCTTCAACAGAGCTGATTTGACACGTTTTTCTAGTTTCATTCACCACAGGTTGCATTAAGTCTTAAATATTTCCCATTAAATGAAATCACAGGTATATTTGACTCATATTATCAACTCTTTTCTAAAATTGTCATACTTTCCGGATAGATGGGAAATAGCTAAAGTAAAGACAATTTCAAAACCTAACAAGTTCCGAGACGATCCTTCTACCCACCGATCAATAGGAGTTGTGCTTTTACATGTCCAAGCTGCTTTCAAATAAATTTACCAAAATGTAAGTCTTCAACAGAGCTGATTTGACACGTTTTTCTAGTTTCATTCACCACAGGTTGCATTAAGTCTTAAATATTTCCCATTAAATGAATTCGAGTGCACGGAGTAAATTGATAATATGGTAGAACACTTTACCGATCTTTTCAATGATGGAGTTGATTTTGTTGTTCCAAATATTAGTGTTAAAACGAAAAGCACCTGAAAACTTCGAATGTGTCCTTAGCGATTCACTCACCATTTCTAGTGTTTCGCAGTTGGTTAATAATTTAACTTCGGATATGACAACGTTAGACGAGGAAACTTACATATATTCGGCCAAGAGATATCAAAAGTCTTATTAGGCGCCTACAGCCAAAAAAATGTGCAGGATTAGATAGAATTCGTAATTCTTCTTTAAAAAACGGTCCGCGAACAGGGCTGGTATATTTGACTCATATTATCAACTCTTTTCTAAAATTGTCATACTTTCCGGATAGATGGGAAATAGCTAAAGTAATGCCAATTTCAAAACCTAACAAGTCCCGAGACGATCCTTCTACCCACCGATCAATAGGAGTTGTGCTTTTAGTTAGACATCTGCTTTCAAATAAATTTCTGCGTGAACCCTGTTATTCCTAATACAAAATTTATGTCTTCAACAGAGCTGATTGGACACGTTTTTCTCGTTTCATTCACCACAGGTTGCATTAAGTCTTAAATATATCCCATTAAATTAAATCGAGTGCACGGAGTAAATTGATAATATGGTAGAACACTTTACCGATCTTTTCAATGATGGAGTTGATTTTGTTGTTCCAAATATAAGTGTTAAAACGAAAAGCACCTGAAAACTTCCAATGTGTCCTTAGCGATTCACTCACCATTTCTAGTGTTTCCCAGTTGGTTAATAATTTAACTTCGGATATGACAACGTTGGACAAGGAAACTTACATATAATCGGCCAATAGATATCAAAAGTCTTATTAGGCGCCTACAGCCTAAAAAATGTGCAGGATTAAATGGAATTCTTAAATCTTGCTTAAAAAACCGTCCGCGAACAGGGCTGGTATATTTGACTCATATTATCAACTCTTTTCTAAAATTGTCATACTTTCCGGATAGATGGGAAATAGCTAAAGTAAAGCCAATTTCAAAACCTAACAAGTTTCAAGATGATCCTTCTACCCACCGATCAATAGGAGTTGTGCTTTTAGTTGGACATCTGCTTTCAAATAAATTTCTGCGTGGACCCTGTTATTCCTAATACAAAATTTATGTCTTCAACAGAGCTGATTGGACACGTTTTTCTCGTTTCATTCACCACAGGTTGCATTAAGTCTTAAATATATCCCATTAAATTAAATCGAGTGCACGGAGTAAATTGATAATATGGTAGAACACTTTACCGATCTTTTCAATGATGGAGTTGATTTTGTTGTTCCAAATATTAGTGTTAAAACGAAAAGCACCTGAAAACTTCGAATGTGTCCTTAGCGATTCACTCACCATTTCTAGTGTTTCCCAGTTGGTTAATAATTTAACTTCGGATATGACAACGTTAGACGAGGAAACTTACATATATTCGGCCAAGAGATATCAAAAGTCTTATTAGGCGCCTACAGGCTAAAAAATGTGCAGGATTAGATGGAATTCGTAATTATTGCTTAAAAAACCGTCCGCGAACAGGGCTGGTATATTTGACTCATATTATCAACTCTTTTCTAAAATTGTCATACTTTCCGGATAGATGGGAAATAGCTAAAGTAATGCCAATTTCAAAACCTAACAAGTCCCGAGACGATCCTTCTACCCACCGATCAATAGGAGTTGTGCTTTTAGATGTCCATGCTGCTTTCAAATAAATTTCTGCGTGGACCCTGTTATTCCTAATACAAAATTTATGTCTTCAACAGAGCTGATTGGACACGTTTTTCTAGTTTCATTCACCACAGGTTGCATTAAGTCTTAAATATTTTCCATTAAATGAAATCGAGTGCACGGAGTAAATTGATAATATGGTAGAACACTTTACCGATCTTTTCAATGATGGAGTTGATTTTGTTGTTCCAAATATAAGTGTTAAAACAAAAAGCACCTGAAAACTTCCAATGTGTCCTTAGCGATTCACTCACCATTTCTAGTGTTTCCCAGTTGGTTAATAATTTAACTTCGGATATGACAACGTTAGACAAGGAAACTTACATATATTCGGCCAAGAGATATCAAAAGTCTTATTAGGCGCCTACAGCCTAAAAAATGTGCAGGATTAGATGGAATTCTTAAATCTTGCTTAAAAAACCGTCCGCGAACAGGGCTGGTATATTTGACTCATATTATCAACTCTTTTCTAAAATTGTCATACTTTCCGGATAGATGGGAAATAGCTAAAGTAAAGCCAATTTCAAAACCTAACAAGTTTCGAGAGTGTTTCCCAGTTGGTTAATAATTTAACTTCGGATATGACAACGTTAGACAAGGAAACTTACATATATTCGGCCACGAGATATCAAAAGTCTTATTAGGCGCCTACAGCCAAAAAAATGTGCAGGATTAGATGGAATTCGTAATTCTTGCTTAAAAAACCGTCCGCGAACAGGGCTGGTATATTTGACTCATATTATCAACTCTTTTCTAAAATTGTCATACTTTCCGGATAGATAGGAAATAGCTAAAGTAATGCCAATTTCAAAACCTAACAAGTCCCGAGACGATCCTTCTACCCACCGATCAATAGGAGTTGTGCTTTTAGATGTCCAAGCTGCTTTCAAATAAATTTCTGCGTGGACCCTGTTATTCTTAATACAAAAATTTATGTTTTCAACTGAGCTGATTGGACACATTTTTCTAGTTGCATTCACCACAGGTTGCATTAAGTCTTAAATATTTCCCATTAAATGAAATCGAGTGCACCGAGTAAATTGATAATATGGTAGAACACTTTACCGATCTTTTCAATGATGGAGTTGATTTTGTTGTTCCAAATATTAGTGTAAAACGAAAAGCACCTGAAAACTTCCAATGTGTCCTTAGCGATTCACTCACCATTTCTAGTGTTTCCCAGTTGGTTAATAATTTAACTTCGGATATGACAACGTTAGACAAGGAAACACATATATTCGGCCAAGAGATATCAAAAGTCTTATTAGGCGCCTACAGCCAAAAAAATGTGCAGGATTAGATAGAATTCGTAATTCTTGCTTAAAAAACCGTCCGCGAACAGGGCTGGTATATTTGACTCATATTATCAACTCTTTTCTAAAATTGGTATACTTTCCGGATAGATGGGAAATAGCTAAAGTAATGCCAATTTCAAAACCTAACAAGTCCCGAGACGATCCTTCTACGCACCGATCAATAGGAGTTGTGCTTTTAGATGTCCAAGCTGCTTTCAAATAAATTTTTGCGTGGACTCTGTTATTCCTAATACAAAAATTTATGTCTTCAACAGAGCTGATTGGACACGTTTTTCTAGTTTCATTCACCATAGGTTGCATTAAGTCTTAAATATTTCCCATTAAATGAAATCGAGTGCACGGAGTAAATTGATAATATGGTAGAACACTTTACCGATCTTTTCAATGATGGAGTTGATTTTGTTGTTCCAAATATAAGAGTTAAAACGAAAAGCACCTGAAAACATCCAATGTGTCCTTAGCGATTCACTCACCATTTCTAGTGTTTCCCAGTTGGTTAATAATTTAACTTCGGATATGACAACGTTAGACAAGGAAACTTACATATATTCGGCCAAAAGATATCAAAAGTCTTATTAGGCGCCTAAAGCCTTAAAAATGTGCAGGATTAGATGGAATTCGTAATTCTTGCTTAAAAAACCGTCCGCGCACAGGGCTGGTATATTTGACTCATATTATCAACTCTTTTCTAAAATTGGTATACTTTCCGGATAGATGGGAAATAGCTAAAGTAATGCCAATTTCAATACCTAACAAGTCCCGAGACGATCCTTCTACGCACCGATCAATAGGAGTTGTGCTTTTAGTGGTCCAAGCTGCTTTCAAATAAATTTTTGCGTGGACCCTGTTATTCTTAATACAAAAATATATGTTTTTAACTGAGCTGATTGAACACATTTTTCTAGTTGCATTCACCACAGGTTGCATTAAGTCTTAAATATTTCCCATTAAATGAAATCGAGTGTACGGAGTAAATTGATAATATGGTAGAACACTTTACCCATCTTTTCAATGATGGAGTTGATTTTGTTGTTCCAAATATTAGTGTTAAAACGAAAAGCACCTGAAAACTTCCAATGTGTCCTTAGCGATTCACTCACCATTTCTAGTGTTTCCCAGTTGGTTAATAATTTAACTTCGGATATGACAACGTTAGACAAGGAAACACATATATTCGGCCAAGAGATATCAAAAGTCTTATTAGGCGCCTACAGCCAAAAAAATGTGCAGGATTAGATAGAATTCGTAATTCTTCTTTAAAAAACGGTCCGCGAACAGGGCTGGTATATTTGACTCATATTATCAACTCTTTTCTAAAATTGTCATACTTTCCGGATAGATGGGAAATAGCTAAAGTAATGCCAATTTCAAAACCTAACAAGTCCCGAGACGATCCTTCTACCCACCGATCAATAGGAGTTGTGCTTTTAGATGTCCAAGCTGCTTTCAAATAAATTTCTGCGTGGACCCTGTTATTCCTAAAATAAACTTAATTTAATATTCGGGCATACTCCAGAATCCGGCGGAGAGGTACGAACAGAATTTTCTCTACAAAAATAAGTAAATCTAAAATTACTGCCATTACTGTATCTTCTCAACGATGTATTTGCTTGATATTGAAACTGGAAAATGTTCAGTTCATTTAATATGTCTATTTCTTAATGGATTAATTGCCCTCTTCAGTACCTATTATAGGTACCTAATTTCATTATTATATAGGAAAGCAGAAGGCATTTGATTACAATAATTCATGCCAGAATTTATTTGTTAAAGGCCGTACGTGGAATATTAAATACAATATTAATTTTTTTGGAATTTCTCTAATGCAAACAATGTGAAAGGAATATTTCAGAGAAATTAACATTCAGAAGGGTAAAGGGTGGTAATTTTGTGTGACATGTGTGCAAAACAGCATAATGTATTTTTTTAAACTGGAAATAAAATATTTTACTAGACCTTTTTCGTTTTTATTTCTTATGCCAAATGCCGTGTACTAAGCTCTTCTTCACTATACCCAAAGCTGTTCCTTTTTAGGCTTGCATGTCCGCTTAAAACTTAGAACTCTTGGTTTGTAGCTATAATTTAAATTAAATAAACTTAATTTAATATTCAGGCATATTCCAGAATCCGTCGGAGAGGTTACGAACAGAATTTTCTCTACAAAAATGAGCCAAATGCCGTGTACAAGCCCTTTTGTTTATGCACTAAGCTCTTCTTCACTATACCTAAAGCTGTTCCTTTTTAGGCTTGCATGTCCGCTTAAAACTTAGAACTCTTGGTTTGTAGCTATAATTTAAATTAAATAAACTTAATTTAATATTCGGGCATATTCCAGAATCCGTCGGAGAGGTTACGAACAGAATTTTCTCTACAAAAATGAGTAAATCTAAAATTACTGCCATTACTGTATCTCTTCAACGGCAATACCAAATTCCTGTAAGATTGGGTCCAATATGGAAGTCGAATTTTTCCTAGGTACAACACGTCCAGGCTATACGAATTTATACGTAGAATAGCTTTTGCGAAATTTTAAATAAATCTGTATTTTACAAAACAGCTGCAGCTGTCAAAATTTTTCTATTTATCTGAAATAAAAGTTTTTTTTTGTCAATTACTGATATATAAAATGGAAGGATAAACCTATAAAATAATAAAAAAGTTAAAAATTTATAATCGGCTGTTTAATCAAAAGTCCAGATTTTTGGCTATTTTGCAACAGTTTTAACCCAAAAAAAAAATTATTTACTAACCAGATATCTTTAAACTTTTAGGTACATCCTTCCGATAGCAATATAAAGAGAAACCTCTGAATATTTCAACCTAATCGGTCAGTAACTTTTTGTGTTAGAGAACGAGCAGTTTTTGAAAATACAGTTTCGAGATAATCGCGTTCAAAGTTTCGATACGGTATAACTATAAGTTAAAGTGACTTAACGATCAATCGGCGATTCCGGATCCATACAATAAACCTTCGGCCTCCTCAAAAAGCTGATTATGCTCGAGCATTTTCGGAAAGACTCATCCAGTTCCGTTTCACTATTCGTGCCTCATCGGTATTTTCGGCGAAAACTTTACAATAGGTGCCGACAATTATACCCAGCTCGTTCATAAGTTTGAGAATTGAGTAGTAGCAATGAAAGCTGACATTTCAACAATTTATAGCCCAGAATTGAGGTGCTTCGGACATATTCGCCAAATTGTCGCATTGAAACTTTCGTTGGCATTCTGGGAATGGCCACCCAAGCATCTTTCCAGTAAATCATCTCTGGACAAATCTTCAATTTGGTAGAAGATGTTGTTTTATATCGTGTGAAATTTTCGAAAAATCGAATGGTGATGTGCTAAAATAATGCCAATTTCAAAACCTAACAAGTCCCGAGACGATCCTTCTACCCACCGATCAATAGGAGTTGTGCTTTTAGATGTCCAAGCTGCTTTCAAATAAGTTTCTTCGTGGACCCTGTTATTCCTAATACAAAAATGTATGTCTTCAACAGAGCTGATTGGACCACCACAGCTTGCATTAAGTCTTAAATATTTCCCATTAAATGAAATCGAGTGCACGGAGTAAATTGATAATATGGTAGAACACTTTACCGATCTTTTCAATGATGCAGTTGATTTTGTTGTTCCAAATATAAGAGTTAAAACGAAAAGCACCTGAAAACATCCAATGTGTCCTTAGCGATTCACTCACCATTTCTAGTGTTTCCCAGTTGGTTAATAATTTAACTTCGGATATGACAGCGTTAGACAAGGAAACTTACATATATTCGGCCAAGAGATATCAAAAATCTTATTAGGCGCCTACAGCCTAAAAAATGTGCAGGATTAGTGGAATTCGTAATTCTTGCTTAAAAAACCGTCCGCGAACAGGGCTGGTATATTTGACTCATATTATCAACTCTTTTCTAAAATTGTCATACTTTCCGGATAGGTGGGAAATAGCTAAAGTAATGCCAATTTCAAAACCTAACAAGTCCCGAGACGATCCTTCTACCCACCGATCAATAGGAGTTGTGCTTTTAGATCCAAGCTGCTTTCAAATAAATTTCTGCGTGGACCCTGTTATTCCTAAAATAAACTTAATTTAATATTCGGGCATACTCCAGAATCCGGCGGAGAGGTTACGAACAGAATTTTCTCTACAAAAATAAGTAAATCTAAAATTACTGCCATTACTGTATCTTCTCAACGATGTATTTGCTTGATTTGCGATTCGCTCACCATTTCTAGTGTGTCCCAGTTGGTTAATAATTTAACTTCGGATATGACAACATTAGACAAGGAAACACATATATTCGGCCAAGAGATATCAAACGTCTAATTAGGCGCCTACAGCCTAAAAAATGTGCAGGATTAGACGGAATTCGTAATTCTTGCTTAAAAAACCGTCCGCGAACAGGGCTGGTATATTTGACTCATATTATCAACTCTTTTCTAAAATTGTCATACTTTCCGGATAGATGGGAAATAGCTAAAGTAAAGCCAATTTCAAAACCTAACAAGTTCCGAGACGATCCTTCTACCCACCGATCAATAAGAGTTGTGCTTTTAGATGTCCAAGCTGCTTTCAAATAAATTTACCAAAATGTAAGTCTTCAACAGAGCTGATTTGACACGTTTTTCTGGTTTCATTCACCACAGGTTGCATTAAGTCTTAAATATTTCCCATTAAATGAAATCGAGTGCACGGAGTAAATTGATAATATGGTAGAACACTTTACCGATCTTTTCAATGATAGAGTTGATTTTGTTGTTCCAAATATAAGTGTTAAAACAAAAAGCACCTGAAAACTTCCAATGTGTCCTTAGCGATTCACTCACCATTTCTAGTGTTTCCCAGTTGGTTAATAATTTAACTTCGGATAGACAACGTTAGACGAGGAAACTTACATATATTCGGCCAAGAGATATCAAAAGTCTTATTAGGCGCCTACAGCCAAAAAAATGTGCAGGATTAGATAGAATTCGTAATTCTTCTTTAAAAAACGGTCCGCGAACAGGGCTGGTATATTTGACTCATATTATCAACTCTTTTCTAAAATTGTCATACTTTCCGGATAGATGGGAAATAGCTAAAGTAATGCCAATTTCAAAACCTAACAAGTCCCGAGACGATCCTTCTACCCACCGATCAATAGGAGTTGTGCTTTTAGATGTCCAAGCTGCTTTCAAATAAATTTCTGCGTGGACCCTGTTATTCCTAAAATAAACTTAATTTAATATTCGGGCATACTCCAGAATCCGGCGGAGAGGTTACGAACAGAATTTTCTCTACAAAAATAAGTAAATCTAAAATTACTGCCATTACTGTATCTTCTCAACGATGTATTTGCTTGATATTGAAACTGGAAAATGTTCAGTTCATTTAATATGTCTATTTCTTAATGGATTAATTGCCCTCTTCAGTACCTATTATAGGTACCTAATTTCATTATTATATAGGAAAGCAGAAGGCATTTGATTACAATAATTCATGCCAGAATTTATTTGTTAAAGGCCGTACGTGGAATATTAAATACAATATTAATTTTTTTGGAATTTCTCTAATGCAAACAATGTGAAAGGAATATTTCAGAGAAATTAACATTCAGAAGGGTAAAGGGTGGTAATTTTGTGTGACATGTGTGCAAAACAGCATAATGTATTTTTTTAAACTGGAAATAAAATATTTTACTAGACCTTTTTCGTTTTTATTTCTTATGCCAAATGCCGTGTACTAAGCTCTTCTTCACTATACCCAAAGCTGTTCCTTTTTAGGCTTGCATGTCCGCTTAAAACTTAGAACTCTTGGTTTGTAGCTATAATTTAAATTAAATAAACTTAATTTAATATTCAGGCATATTCCAGAATCCGTCGGAGAGGTTACGAACAGAATTTTCTCTACAAAAATGAGCCAAATGCCGTGTACAAGCCCTTTTGTTTATGCACTAAGCTCTTCTTCACTATACCTAAAGCTGTTCCTTTTTAGGCTTGCATGTCCGCTTAAAACTTAGAACTCTTGGTTTGTAGCTATAATTTAAATTAAATAAACTTAATTTAATATTCGGGCATATTCCAGAATCCGTCGGAGAGGTTACGAACAGAATTTTCTCTACAAAAATGAGTAAATCTAAAATTACTGCCATTACTGTATCTCTTCAACGGCAATACCAAATTCCTGTAAGATTGGGTCCAATATGGAAGTCGAATTTTTCCTAGGTACAACACGTCCAGGCTATACGAATTTATACGTAGAATAGCTTTTGCGAAATTTTAAATAAATCTGTATTTTACAAAACAGCTGCAGCTGTCAAAATTTTTCTATTTATCTGAAATAAAAGTTTTTTTTTGTCAATTACTGATATATAAAATGGAAGGATAAACCTATAAAATAATAAAAAAGTTAAAAATTTATAATCGGCTGTTTAATCAAAAGTCCAGATTTTTGGCTATTTTGCAACAGTTTTAACCCAAAAAAAAAATTATTTACTAACCAGATATCTTTAAACTTTTAGGTACATCCTTCCGATAGCAATATAAAGAGAAACCTCTGAATATTTCAACCTAATCGGTCAGTAACTTTTTGTGTTAGAGAACGAGCAGTTTTTGAAAATACAGTTTCGAGATAATCGCGTTCAAAGTTTCGATACGGTATAACTATAAGTTAAAGTGACTTAACGATCAATCGGCGATTCCGGATCCATACAATAAACCTTCGGCCTCCTCAAAAAGCTGATTATGCTCGAGCATTTTCGGAAAGACTCATCCAGTTCCGTTTCACTATTCGTGCCTCATCGGTATTTTCGGCGAAAACTTTACAATAGGTGCCGACAATTATACCCAGCTCGTTCATAAGTTTGAGAATTGAGTAGTAGCAATGAAAGCTGACATTTCAACAATTTATAGCCCAGAATTGAGGTGCTTCGGACATATTCGCCAAATTGTCGCATTGAAACTTTCGTTGGCATTCTGGGAATGGCCACCCAAGCATCTTTCCAGTAAATCATCTCTGGACAAATCTTCAATTTGGTAGAAGATGTTGTTTTATATCGTGTGAAATTTTCGAAAAATCGAATGGTGATGTGCTAAAATAATGCCAATTTCAAAACCTAACAAGTCCCGAGACGATCCTTCTACCCACCGATCAATAGGAGTTGTGCTTTTAGATGTCCAAGCTGCTTTCAAATAAGTTTCTTCGTGGACCCTGTTATTCCTAATACAAAAATGTATGTCTTCAACAGAGCTGATTGGACACGTGTTTCTAGTTTCATTCACCACAGCTTGCATTAAGTCTTAAATATTTCCCATTAAATGAAATCGAGTGCACGGAGTAAATTGATAATATGGTAGAACACTTTACCGATCTTTTCAATGATGCAGTTGATTTTGTTGTTCCAAATATAAGAGTTAAAACGAAAAGCACCTGAAAACATCCAATGTGTCTTTAGCGATTCACTCACCATTTCTAGTGTTTCCCAGTTGGTTAATAATTTAACTTCGGATATGACAGCGTTAGACAAGGAAACTTACATATATTCGGCCAAGAGATATCAAAAATCTTATTAGGCGCCTACAGCCTAAAAAATGTGCAGGATTAGTGGAATTCGTAATTCTTGCTTAAAAAACCGTCCGCGAACAGGGCTGGTATATTTGACTCATATTATCAACTCTTTTCTAAAATTGTCATACTTTCCGGATAGATGGGAAATAGCTAAAGTAATGCCAATTTCAAAACCTAACAAGTCCCGAGACGATCCTTCTACCCACCGATCAATAGGAGTTGTGCTTTTAGATCCAAGCTGCTTTCAAATAAATTTCTGCGTGGACCCTGTTATTCCTAATACAAAAATTTATGTCTTCAACAGAACTGATTGGACACGTTTGTCTCGTTTCATTTACCACAGCTTGCATTAAGTCTTAAATATTTCCCATTAAATGAAATCGAGTGCACGGAGTAAATTGATAATATGGTAGAATACTTTACCGATCTTTTCAATGATGCAGTTGATTTTGTTGTTCCAAATATAAGAGTTAAAACGAAAAGCACCTGAAAACATCCAATGTGTCCTTAGCGATTCACTCACCATATCTAGTGTTTCCCAGTTGGTTAATAATTTAACTTCGGATATGACAACGTTAGACAAGGAAACTTACATATATTCGGCCAAGAGATATCAAAAATCTTATTAGGCGCCTACAGCCTAACAAATGTGCAGGATTAGTAGAATTCGTAATTCTTGCTTAAAAACACGTCCGCGAACAGGGCTGGTATATTTGACTCATATTATAAACTCTTTTCTAAAATTGTCATACTTTCCGGATAGATGGGAAATAGCTAAAATAATGCCAATTTCAAAACCTAACAAGTCCCGAGACGATCCGATCCTTCTACCCACCGATCAATAGGAGTTGTGCTTTTAGATGTCCAAGCTGCTTTCAAATAAATTTCTGCGTGGACCCTGTTATTCCTAATACAAAAATTTATGTCTTCAACAGAGCTGATTGGAGACGTTTTTCTAGTTTCATTCACCACAGCCTTGCATTAAGTCTTAAATATTTCCCATTAAATGAAATCGAGTGCACGGAGTAAATTGATAATATGGTAGAACACTTTACCGATCTTTTCAATGATGCAGTTGATTTTGTTGTGCCAAATATAAGAGTTAAAACGAAAAGCACCTGAAAACATCCAATGTGTCCTTAGCGATTCACTCACCATTTCTAGTGTTTCCCAGATGGTTAATAATTTAACTTCGGATATGACAACGTTAGACAAGGAAACTTACATATATTCGGCCAAGAGATATCAAAAGTCTTATTAGGCGCCTACAGCCAAAAAAATGTGCAGGATTAGATAGAATTCGTAATTCTTGCTTAAAAAACCGTCCGCGAACAGGGCTGGTATATTTGACTCATATTATCAACTCTTCTAAAATTGTCATACTTTCCGGATAGATGGGAAATAGCTAAAATAATGCCAATTTCAAAACCTAACAAGTCCCGAGACGATCCGATCCTTCTACCCACCGATCAATAGGAGTTGTGCTTTTAGATGTCCAAGCTGCTTTCAAATAAATTTCTGCGTGGACCCTGTTATTCCTAATACAAAAATTTATGTCTTCAACAGAGCTGATTGGAGACGTTTTTCTAGTTTCATTCACCACAGCCTTGCATTAAGTCTTAAATATTTCCCATTAAATGAAATCGAGTGCACGGAGTAAATTGATAATATGGTAGAACACTTTACCGATCTTTTCAATGATGCAGTTGATTTTGTTGTGCCAAATATAAGAGTTAAAACGAAAAGCACCTGAAAACATCCAATGTGTCCTTAGCGATTCACTCACCATTTCTAGTGTTTCCCAGTTGGTTAATAATTTAACTTCGGATATGACAACGTTAGACAAGGAAACTTACATATATTCGGCCAAGAGATATCAAAAATCTTATTAGACGCCTACAGCCTAACAAATGTGCAGGATTAGTAGAATTCGTAATTCTTGCTTAAAAACACGTCCGCGAACAGGGCTGGTATATTTGACTCATATTATAAACTCTTTTCTAAAATTGTCATACTTTCCGGATAGATGGGAAATAGCTAAAATAATGCCAATTTCAAAACCTAACAAGTCCCGAGACGATCCGATCCTTCTACCCACCGATCAATAGGAGTTGTGCTTTTAGATGTCCAAGCTGCTTTCAAATAAATTTCTGCGTGGACCCTGTTATTCCTAATACAAAAATTTATGTCTTCAACAGAGCTGATTGGAGACGTTTTTCTAGTTTCATTCACCACAGCCTTGCATTAAGTCTTAAATATTTCCCATTAAATGAAATCGAGTGCACGGAGTAAATTGATAATATGGTAGAACACTTTACCGATCTTTTCAATGATGCAGTTGATTTTGTTGTGCCAAATATAAGAGTTAAAACGAAAAGCACCTGAAAACATCCAATGTGTCCTTAGCGATTCACTCACCATTTCTAGTGTTTCCCAGTTGGTTAATAATTTAACTTCGGATATGACAACGTTAGACAAGGAAACTTACATATATTCGGCCAAGAGATATCAAAAATCTTATTAGGCGCCTACAGCCTAACAAATGTGCAGGATTAGTAGAATTCGTAATTCTTGCTTAAAAACACGTCCGCGAACAGGGCTGGTATATTTGACTCATATTATCAACTCTTTTCTAAAATTGTCATACTTTCCGGATAGATGGGAAATAGCTAAAATAATGCCAATTTCAAAACCTAACAAGTCCCGAGACAGTCCTTCTACCCACCGATCAATAGGAGTTGTGCTTTTAGATGTCCAAGCTGCTTTCAAATAAATTTCTGCGTGGACCCTGTTATTCCTAATACAAAATTTATGTCTTCAAAAGAGCTGATTGGACACGTTTGTCTCGTTTCATTCACCACAGGTTGCATTAAGTCTTAAATATTTCCCATTAAATGAAATCGAGTGCACGGAGTAAATTGATAATATGGTAGAACACTTTACCGATCTTTTCAATGATGGAGTTGATTTTGTTGTTCCAAATATTAGTGTTAAAACGAAAAGCACCTGAAAACATCCAATGTGTCCTTAGCGATTCACTCACCATTTCTAGTGTTTCCCAGTTGGTTAATAATTTAACTTCGGATATGACAACGTTAGACAAGGAAACTTACATATATTCGGCCAAGAGATATCAAAAATCTTATTAGGCGCCTACAGCCTAACAAATGTGCAGGATTAGTAGAATTCGTAATTCTTGCTTAAAAACACGTCCGCGAACAGGGCTGGTATATTTGACTCATATTATAAACTCTTTTCTAAAATTGTCATACTTTCCGGATAGATGGGAAATAGCTAAAATAATGCCAATTTCAAAACCTAACAAGTCCCGAGACGATCCGATCCTTCTACCCACCGATCAATAGGAGTTGTGCTTTTAGATGTCCAAGCTGCTTTCAAATAAATTTCTGCGTGGACCCTGTTATTCCTAATACAAAAATTTATGTCTTCAACAGAGCTGATTGGAGACGTTTTTCTAGTTTCATTCACCACAGCCTTGCATTAAGTCTTAAATATTTCCCATTAAATGAAATCGAGTGCACGGAGTAAATTGATAATATGGTAGAACACTTTACCGATCTTTTCAATGATGCAGTTGATTTTGTTGTGCCAAATATAAGAGTTAAAACGAAAAGCACCTGAAAACATCCAATGTGTCCTTAGCGATTCACTCACCATTTCTAGTGTTTCCCAGATGGTTAATAATTTAACTTCGGATATGACAACGTTAGACAAGGAAACTTACATATATTCGGCCAAGAGATATCAAAAGTCTTATTAGGCGCCTACAGCCAAAAAAATGTGCAGGATTAGATAGAATTCGTAATTCTTGCGTAAAAAACCGTCCGCGAACAGGGCTGGTATATTTGACTCATATTATCAACTCTTCTAAAATTGTCATACTTTCCGGATAGATGGGAAATAGCTAAAATAATGCCAATTTCAAAACCTAACAAGTCCCGAGACGATCCGATCCTTCTACCCACCGATCAATAGGAGTTGTGCTTTTAGATGTCCAAGCTGCTTTCAAATAAATTTCTGCGTGGACCCTGTTATTCCTAATACAAAAATTTATGTCTTCAACAGAGCTGATTGGAGACGTTTTTCTAGTTTCATTCACCACAGCCTTGCATTAAGTCTTAAATATTTCCCATTAAATGAAATCGAGTGCACGGAGTAAATTGATAATATGGTAGAACACTTTACCGATCTTTTCAATGATGCAGTTGATTTTGTTGTGCCAAATATAAGAGTTAAAAGGAAAAGCACCTGAAAACATCCAATGTGTCCTTAGCGATTCACTCACCATTTCTAGTGTTTCCCAGTTGGTTAATAATTTAACTTCGGATATGACAACGTTAGACAAGGAAACTTACATATATTCGGCCAAGAGATATCAAAAATCTTATTAGGCGCCTACAGCCTAACAAATGTGCAGGATTAGTAGAATTCGTAATTCTTGCTTAAAAACACGTCCGCGAACAGGGCTGGTATATTTGACTCATATTATAAACTCTTTTCTAAAATTGTCATACTTTCCGGATAGATGGGAAATAGCTAAAATAATGCCAATTTCAAAACCTAACAAGTCCCGAGACGATCCGATCCTTCTACCCACCGATCAATAGGAGTTGTGCTTTTAGATGTCCAAGCTGCTTTCAAATAAATTTCTGCGTGGACCCTGTTATTCCTAATACAAAAATTTATGTCTTCAACAGAGCTGATTGGAGACGTTTTTCTAGTTTCATTCACCACAGCCTTGCATTAAGTCTTAAATATTTCCCATTAAATGAAATCGAGTGCACGGAGTAAATTGATAATATGGTAGAACACTTTACCGATCTTTTCAATGATGCAGTTGATTTTGTTGTGCCAAATATAAAAGTTAAAACGAAAAGCACCTGAAAACATCCAATGTGTCCTTAGCGATTCACTCACCATTTCTAGTGTTTCCCAGTTGGTTAATAATTTAACTTCGGATATGACAACGTTAGACAAGGAAACTTACATATATTCGGCCAAGAGATATCAAAAATCTTATTAGGCGCCTACAGCCTAACAAATGTGCAGGATTAGTAGAATTCGTAATTCTTGCTTAAAAACACGTCCGCGAACAGGGCTGGTATATTTGACTCATATTATCAACTCTTTTCTAAAATTGTCATACTTTCCGGATAGATGGGAAATAGCTAAAATAATGCCAATTTCAAAACCTAACAAGTCCCGAGACAGTCCTTCTACCCACCGATCAATAGGAGTTGTGCTTTTAGATGTCCAAGCTGCTTTCAAATAAATTTCTGCGTGGACCCTGTTATTCCTAATACAAAATTTATGTCTTCAAAAGAGCTGATTGGACACGTTTGTCTCGTTTCATTCACCACAGGTTGCATTAAGTCTTAAATATTTCCCATTAAATGAAATCGAGTGCACGGAGTAAATTGATAATATGGTAGAACACTTTACCGATCTTTTCAATGATGGAGTTGATTTTGTTGTTCCAAATATTAGTGTTAAAACGAAAAGCACCTGAAAACATCCAATGTGTCCTTAGCGATTCACTCACCATTTCTAGTGTTTCCCAGTTGGTTAATAATTTAACTTCGGATATGACAACGTTAGACAAGGAAACTTACATATATTCGGCCAAGAGATATCAAAAATCTTATTAGGCGCCTACAGCCTAACAAATGTGCAGGATTAGTAGAATTCGTAATTCTTGCTTAAAAACACGTCCGCGAACAGGGCTGGTATATTTGACTCATATTATAAACTCTTTTCTAAAATTGTCATACTTTCCGGATAGATGGGAAATAGCTAAAATAATGCCAATTTCAAAACCTAACAAGTCCCGAGACGATCCGATCCTTCTACCCACCGATCAATAGGAGTTGTGCTTTTAGATGTCCAAGCTGCTTTCAAATAAATTTCTGCGTGGACCCTGTTATTCCTAATACAAAAATTTATGTCTTCAACAGAGCTGATTGGAGACGTTTTTCTAGTTTCATTCACCACAGCCTTGCATTAAGTCTTAAATATTTCCCATTAAATGAAATCGAGTGCACGGAGTAAATTGATAATATGGTAGAACACTTTACCGATCTTTTCAATGATGCAGTTGATTTTGTTGTGCCAAATATAAGAGTTAAAACGAAAAGCACCTGAAAACATCCAATGTGTCCTTAGCGATTCACTCACCATTTCTAGTGTTTCCCAGATGGTTAATAATTTAACTTCGGATATGACAACGTTAGACAAGGAAACTTACATATATTCGGCCAAGAGATATCAAAAGTCTTATTAGGCGCCTACAGCCAAAAAAATGTGCAGGATTAGATAGAATTCGTAATTCTTGCGTAAAAAACCGTCCGCGAACAGGGCTGGTATATTTGACTCATATTATCAACTCTTCTAAAATTGTCATACTTTCCGGATAGATGGGAAATAGCTAAAATAATGCCAATTTCAAAACCTAACAAGTCCCGAGACGATCCGATCCTTCTACCCACCGATCAATAGGAGTTGTGCTTTTAGATGTCCAAGCTGCTTTCAAATAAATTTCTGCGTGGACCCTGTTATTCCTAATACAAAAATTTATGTCTTCAACAGAGCTGATTGGAGACGTTTTTCTAGTTTCATTCACCACAGCCTTGCATTAAGTCTTAAATATTTCCCATTAAATGAAATCGAGTGCACGGAGTAAATTGATAATATGGTAGAACACTTTACCGATCTTTTCAATGATGCAGTTGATTTTGTTGTGCCAAATATAAGAGTTAAAAGGAAAAGCACCTGAAAACATCCAATGTGTCCTTAGCGATTCACTCACCATTTCTAGTGTTTCCCAGTTGGTTAATAATTTAACTTCGGATATGACAACGTTAGACAAGGAAACTTACATATATTCGGCCAAGAGATATCAAAAATCTTATTAGGCGCCTACAGCCTAACAAATGTGCAGGATTAGTAGAATTCGTAATTCTTGCTTAAAAACACGTCCGCGAACAGGGCTGGTATATTTGACTCATATTATCAACTCTTTTCTAAAATTGTCATACTTTCCGGATAGATGGGAAATAGCTAAAATAATGCCAATTTCAAAACCTAACAAGTCCCGAGACAGTCCTTCTACCCACCGATCAATAGGAGTTGTGCTTTTAGATGTCCAAGCTGCTTTCAAATAAATTTCTGCGTGGACCCTGTTATTCCTAATACAAAATTTATGTCTTCAAAAGAGCTGATTGGACACGTTTGTCTCGTTTCATTCACCACAGGTTGCATTAAGTCTTAAATATTTCCCATTAAATGAAATCGAGTGCACGGAGTAAATTGATAATATGGTAGAACACTTTACCGATCTTTCCAATGATGGAGTTGATTTTGTTGTTCCAAATATAAGTGTTAAAACAAAAAGCACCTGAAAACTTCCAATGTGTCCTTAGCGATTCACTCACCATTTCTAGTGTTTCCCAGTTGGTTAATAATTTAACTTCGGATATGACAACGTTAGACAAGGAAACTTACATATATTCGGCCAAGAGATATCAAAAATCTTATTAGGCGCCTACAGCCTAACAAATGTGCAGGATTAGTAGAATTCGTAATTCTTGCTTAAAAACACGTCCGCGAACAGGGCTGGTATATTTGACTCATATTATAAACTCTTTTCTAAAATTGTCATACTTTCCGGATAGATGGGAAATAGCTAAAATAATGCCAATTTCAATACCTAACAAGTCCCGAGACAGTCCTTCTACCCACCGATCAATAGAAGTTGTGCTTTTAGATGTCCAAGCTGCTTTCAAATAAATTTCTGCGTGGACCCTGTTATTCCTAATACAAAATGTATGTCTTCAAAAGAGCTGATTGGACACGTTTGTCTCGTTTCATTCACCACAGGTTGCATTAAGTCTTCAATATTTCCCATTAAATGAAATCGAGTGCACGGAGTAAATTGATAATATGGTAGAACACTTTACCGATCTTTTCAATGATGGAGTTGATTTTGTTGTTCCAAATATTAGTGTTAAAACGAAAAGCACCTGAAAACTTCGAATGTGTCCTTAGCGATTCTCTCACCATTTCTAGTGTTTCCCAGTTGGTTAATAATTTAACTTCGGATATGACAATGTTAGACAAGGAAACTTACATATATTCAGCCAAGAGATATCAAAAGTCTTATTAGGCGCCTACAGCCTAAAAAACTTGCAGGATTAGATGGAATTCGTAATTCTTACTAAAAAAACCGTCCGCGAACAGGGCTGGTATATTTGACTCATATTATCAACTCTTTTCTAAAATTGTCATACTTTCCGGATAGATGGGAAATAGCTAAAATAATGCCAATTTCAAAACCTAACAAGTCCCGAGACGATCCTTCTACCCACCGATCAATAGGAGTTGTGCTTTTAGATGTCCATGCTGCTTTCAAATAAATTTCTGCGTGGACCCTGTTATTCCTAATACAAAAATTTATGTCTCCAACAGAGCTGATTGGACACGTTTTTCTAGTTTCATTCACCACAGCTTGCATTAAGTCTTAAATATTTCCCATTAAATGAAATCGAGTGCACGGAGTAAATTGATAATATGGTAGAACACTTTACCGATCTTTTCAATGATGGAGTTGACATCTTCCAATGTGTCCTTAGCGATTCGCTCACCATTTCTAGTGTGTCCCAGTTGGTTAATAATTTAACTTCGGATATGACAACATTAGACAAGGAAACACATATATTCGGCCAAGAGATAAAAGTCTAATTAGGCGCCTACAGCCTAAAAAATGTGCAGGATTAGACGGAATTCGTAATTCTTGCTTAAAAAACCGTCCGCGAACAGGGCTGGTATATTTGACTCATATTATCAACTCTTTTCTAAAATTGTCATACTTTCCGCATAGATGGGAAATAGCTAAAGTAAAGCCAATTTCAAAACCTAACAAGTTCCGAGACGATCCTTCTACCCTCCGATCAATAGGAGTTGTGCTTTTAGATGTCCAAGCTGCTTTCAAATAAAATTCTGCGTGGACCCTGTTATTCCTAATACAAAATTTATGTCTTCAAAAGAGCTGATTGGACACGTTTTTCTCGTTTCATTCACTACAGGTTGCATTAAGTCTTAAATATTTCCCATTAAATTAAATCGAGTGCACGGAGTAAATTGATTGATAATATGGTAGAACACTTTACCGATCTTTTCAATGATGGAGTTGATTTTGTTGTTCCAAATATTAGTGTTAAAACGAAAAGCACCTGAAAACTTCGAATGTGTCCTTAGCGATTGATTCACTCACCATTTCTAGTGTTTCCCAGTTGGTTAATAATTTAACTTCGGATATGACAACGTTAGACAAGGAAACTTACATATATTCGGCCAAGAGATATCAAAAGTCTTATTAGGCGCCTACAGCCAAAAAAATGTGCAGGATTAGATAGAATTCGTAATTCTTCTTTAAAAAACGGTCCGCGAACAGGGCTGGTATATTTGACTCATATTATCAACTCTTTTCTAAAATTGTCATACTTTCCGGATAGATGGGAAATAGCTAAAATAATGCCAATTTCCAAACCTAACAAGTCCCGAGACGATCCTTCTACCCACCGATCAATAGGAGTTGTGCTTTTAGATGTCCAACCTGCTTTCAAATAAATTTACCAAAATGTAAGTCTTCAACAGAGCTGATTTGACACGTTTTTCTAGTTTCAATCACCACAGGTTGCATTAAGTCTTAAATATTTCCCATTAAATGAAATCGAGTGCACGGAGTAAATTGATAATATGGTAGAACACTTTACCGATCTTTCCAATGATGGAGTTGATTTTGTTGTTCCAAATATAAGTGTTAAAACAAAAAGCACCTGAAAACTTCCAATGTGTCCTTAGCGATTCACTCACCATTTCTAGTGTTTCCCAGTTGGTTAATAATTTAACTTCGGATATGACAACGTTAGACAAGGAAACTAACATATATTCGGCCAAGAGATATCATAAGTCTTATTAGGCGCCTACAGCCTAAAAAATGTGCAGGATTAGACGGAATTCGTAATTCTTGCTTAAAAAACCGTCCGCGAACAGGGCTGGTATATTTGACTCATATTATCAACTCTTTTCTAAAATTGTCATACTTTCCGGATAGATGGGAAATAGCTAAAGTAAAGCCAATTTCATAACCTAACAAGTTCCGAGACGATCCTTCTACCCACCGATCAATAGTAGTTGTGCTTTTAGATGTCCAAGCTGCTTTCAAATAAATTTACCAAAATGTAAGTCTTCAACAGAGCTGATTTGACACGTTTTTCTAGTTTCATTCACCACAGCTTGCATTAAGTCTTAAATATTTCCCATTAAATGAAATCGAGTGCACGGAGTAAATTGGTAATATGGTAGAACACTTTACCGATCTTTCCAATGATGGAGTTGATTTTGTTGTTCCAAATATAAGTGTTAAAACAAAAAGCACCTGAAAACTTCCAATGTGTCCTTAGCGATTCACTCACCATTTCTAGTGTTTCCCAGTTGGTTAATAATTTAACTTCGGATATGACAACGTTAGACGAGGAAACTTACATAAATTCGGCCAAGAGATATCAAAAGTCTTATTAGGCGCCTACAGCCAAAAAAATGTGCAGGATTAGATAGAATTCGTAATTCTTGCTTAAAAAACCGTCCGCGAACAGGGCTGGTATATTAGACTCATATTATCAACTCTTTTCTAAAATTGTCATACTTTCCGGATAGATGGGAAATAGCTAAAGTAAAGCCAATTTCAAAACCTAACAAGTTCCGAGACGATCCTTCTACCCACCGATCAATAGGAGTTGTGCTTTTAGATGTCCAAGCTGCTTTCAAATAAATTTACCAAAATGTAAGTCTTCAACAGAGCTGATTTGACACGTTTTTCTAGTTTCATTCACCACAGGTTGCATTAAGTCTTAAATATTTCCCATTAAATGAAATCGAGTGCACGGAGTAAATTGATAATATGGTAGAACACTTTACCGATCTTTTCAATGATAGAGTTGATTTTGTTGTTCCAAATATAAGTGTTAAAACAAAAAGCACCTGAAAACTTCCAATGTGTCCTTAGCGATTCACTCACCATTTCTAGTGTTTCCCAGTTGGTTAATAATTTAACTTCGGATATGACAACGTTAGACGAGGAAACTTACATATATTCGGCCAAGAGATATCAAAAGTCTTATTATGCGCCTACAACCAAAAAAATGTGCAGGATTAGATAGAATTCGTAATTCTTGCTTAAAAAAACGTCCGCGAACAGGGCTGGTATATTTGACTCATATTATCAACTCTTTTCTAAAATTGTCATACTTTCCGGATAGATGGGCAATAGCTAAAGTAAAGCCAATTTCAAAACCTAACAAGTTCCGAGACGATCCTTCTACCCACCGATCAATAGTAGTTGTGCTTTTAGATGTCCAAGCTGCTTTCAAATAAATTTACCAAAATGTAAGTCTTCAACAGAGCTGATTTGACACGTTTTTCTAGTTTCATTCACCACAGCTTGCATTAAGTCTTAAATATTTCCCATTAAATGAAATCGAGTGCACGGAGTAAATTGATAATATGGTAGAACACTTTACCGATCTTTCCAATGATGGAGTTGATTTTGTTGTTCCAAATATAAGTGTTAAAACAAAAAGCACCTGAAAACTTCCAATGTGTCCTTAGCGATTCACTCACCATTTCTAGTGTTTCCCAGTTGGTTAATAATTTAACTTCGGATATGACAACGTTAGACGAGGAAACTTACATAAATTCGGCCAAGAGATATCAAAAGTCTTATTAGGCGCCTACAGCCAAAAAAATGTGCAGGATTAGATAGAATTCGTAATTCTTGCTTAAAAAACCGTCCGCGAACAGGGCTGGTATATTTGACTCATATTATCAACTCTTTTCTAAAATTGTCATACTTTCCGGATAGATGGGAAATAGCTAAAGTAAAGCCAATTTCAAAACCTAACAAGTTCCGAGACGATCCTTCTACCCACCGATCAATAGGAGTTGTGCTTTTAGATGTCCAAGCTGCTTTCAAATAAATTTACCAAAATGTAAGTCTTCAACAGAGCTGATTTGACACGTTTTTCTAGTTTCATTCACCACAGGTTGCATTAAGTCTTAAATATTTCCCATTAAATGAAATCGAGTGCACGGAGTAAATTGATAATATGGTAGAACACTTTACCGATCTTTCCAATGATGGAGTTGATTTTGTTGTTCCAAATATAAGTGTTAAAACAAAAAGCACCTGAAAACTTCCAATGTGTCCTTAGCGATTCACTCACCATTTCTAGTGTTTCCCAGTTGGTTAATAATTTAACTTCGGATATGACAACGTTAGACGAGGAAACTTACATATATTCGGCCAAGAGATATCAAAAGTCTTATTAGGCGCCTACAGCCTAAAAAATGTGCAGGATTAGACGGAATTCGTAATTCTTGCTTAAAAAACCGCCCGCGAACAGGGCTGGTATATTTGACTCATATTATCAACTCTTTTCTAAAATTGTCATACTTTCCGGATAGATGGGAAATAGCTAAAATAATGCCAATTTCAAAACCTAACAAGTCCCGAGACGATCCTTCTACCCACCGATCAATAGGAGTTGTGCTTTTAGATTTCCAAGCTGCTTTCAAATAAATTTCTGCGTGGACCCTGTTATTCCTAATACAAAAATTTATGTCTCCAACAGAGCTGATTGGACACGTTTTTCTAGTTTCATTCACCACAGCTTGCATTAAGTCTTAAATATTTCCCATTAAATGAAATCGAGTGCACGGAGTAAATTGATAATATGGTAGAACACTTTACCGATCTTTTCAATGATGGAGTTGACATCTTCCAATGTGTCCTTAGCGATTCGCTCACCATTTCTAGTGTGTCCCAGTTGGTTAATAATTTAACTTCGGATATGACAACGTTAGACAAGGAAACACATATATTCGGCCAAGAGATATCAAAAGTCTAATTAGGCGCCTACAGCCTAAAAAATGTGCAGGATTAGACGGAATTCGTAATTCTTGCTTAAAAAACCGTCCGCGAACAGGGCTGGTATATTTGACTCATATTATCAACTCTTTTCTAAAATTGTCATACTTTCCGGATAGATGGGAAATAGCTAAAGTAAAGCCAATTTCAAAACCTAACAAGTTCCGAGACGATCCTTCTACCCACCGATCAATAAGAGTTGTGCTTTTAGATGTCCAAGCTGCTTTCAAATAAATTTACCAAAATGTAAGTCTTCAACAGAGCTGATTTGACACGTTTTTCTAGTTTCATTCACCACAGCTTGCATTAAGTCTTAAATATTTCCCTTTAAATGAAATCGAGTGCCTGGAGTAAATTGATAATATGGTAGAACACTTTACCGATCTTTCCAATGATGGAGTTGATTTTGTTGTTCCAAATATAAGTGTTAAAACAAAAAGCACCTGAAAACTTCCAATGTGTCCTTAGCGATTCACTCACCATTTCTAGTGTTTCCCAGTTGGTTAATAATTTAACTTCGGATATGACAACGTTAGACGAGGAAACTTACATAAATTCGGCCAAGAGATATCAAAAGTCTTATTAGGCGCCTACAGCCAAAAAAATTTGCAGGATTAGATAGAATTCGTAATTCTTGCTTAAAAAACCGTCCGCGAACAGGGCTGGTATATTTGACTCATATTATCAACTCTTTTCTAAAATTGTCATACTTTCCGGATAGATGGGAAATAGCTAAAATAATGCCAATTTCAAAACCTAACAAGTCCCGAGACGATCCTTCTACCCACCGATCAATAGGAGTTGTGCTTTTAGATGTCCAAGCTGCTTTCTAATAAATTTACCAAAATGTAAATCTTCAACAGAGCTGATTTGACACGTTTTTCTAGTTTCATTCACCACAGGTTGCATTAAGTCTTAAATATTTCCCATTAAATGAAATCACAGGTATATTTGACTCATATTATCAACTCTTTTTTAAAATTGTCATACTTTCCGGATGGATGGGAAATAGCTAAAGTAAAGCCAATTTCAAACCTAACAAGTTCCGAGACGATCCTTCTACCCACCGATCAATAGGAGTTGTGCTTTTAGATGTCCAAGCTGCTTTCAAATAAATTTACCAAAATGTAAGTCTTCAACAGAGCTGATTTGACACGTTTTTCTAGTTTCATTCACCACAGCTTGCATTAAGTCTTAAATATTTCCCATTAAATGAAATCGAGTGCACGGATTGATAATTGATAATATGGTAGAACACTTTACCGATCTTTTCAATGATGCAGTTGATTTTGTTGTGCCAAATATAAGAGTTAAAACGAAAAGCACCTGAAAACATCCAATGTGTCCTTAGCGATTCACTCACCATTTCTAGTGTTTCCCAGTTGGTTAATAATTTAACTTCGGATATGACAACGTTAGACAAGGAAACTTACATATATTCGGCCAAGAGATATCAAAAATTTTATTAGGCGCCTACAGCCAAAAAAATGTGCAGGATTAGTAGAATTCGTCATTCTTGCTTAAAAACACGTCCGCGAACAGGGCTGGTTTATTTGACTCATATTATCAACTCTTTTCTAAAATTGTCATACTTTCCGGATAGATGGGAAATAGCTAAAATAATGCCAATTTCAAAACCTAACAAGTCCCGAGACAGTCCTTCTACCCACCGATCAATAGGAGTTGTGCTTTTAGATGTCCAAGCTGCTTTCAAATAAATTTCTGCGTGGACCCTGTTATTCCTAATACAAAAATTTATGTCTTCAACAGAGCTGATTGGAGACGTTTTTCTAGTTTCATTCACCACAGCCTTGCATTAAGTCTTAAATATTTCCCATTAAATGAAATCGAGTGCACGGAGTAAATTGATAATATGGTAGAACACTTTACCGATCTTTTCAATGATGGAGTTGATTTTGTTGTTCCAAATATTAGTGTTAAAACGAAAAGCACCTGAAAACTTCGAATGTGTCCTTAGCGATTCACTCACCATTTCTAGTGTTTCCCAGTTGGTTAATAATTTAACTTCGGATATGACAATGTTAGACAAGGAAACTTACATATATTCGGCCAAGAGATATCAAAAGTCTTATTAGGCGCCTACAGCCTAAAAAATGTGCAGGATTAGACGGAATTCGTAATTCTTGCTTAAAAAACCGTCCGCGAACAGGGCTGGTATATTTGACTCATATTATCAACTCTTTTCTAAAATTGTCATACTTTCCGGATAGATGGGAAATAGCTAAAGTAAAGCCAATTTCTAAACCTAACAAGTCCCGAGACGATCCTTCTACCCACCGATCAACAGGAGTTGTCCTTTTAGATGTCCAAGCTGCTTTCAAATAAATTTCTGCGTGGACCCTGTTATTCCTAATACAAAATTTATGTCTTCAACAGAGCTGATTGGACACGTTTTTCTCGTTTCATTCACCACAGGTTGCATTAAGTCTTAAATATTTTCCACTAAATTAAATCGAGTGCACGGAGTAAATTGATAATATGGTAGAACACTTTACCGATCTTTTCAATGATGGAGTTGACTTTGTTGTTCCAAATATAAGTGTTAAAACGAAAAGCACCTGAAAACTTCCAATGTGTCCTTAGCGATTCACTCACCATTTCTAGTGTTTCCCAGTTGGTTAATAATATAACTTCGGATATGACAACGTTAGACAAGGAAACACATATATTCGGCCAAGAGATATCAAAAGTCTTATTAGGCGCCTACAGGCTAAAAAATGTGCAGGATTAGATGGAATTCGTAATTCTTGCTTAAAAAACCTTCCGCGAACAGGGCTGGTATATTTGACTCATATTATCAACTCTTTTCTAAAATTGTCATACTTTCCGGATAGATAGGAAATAGCTAAAGTAATTCCAATTTCAAAACCTAACAAGTGCCGAGACGATCCTTCTACCAAATCAATAGGAGTTGACTTTTAGATGTACAAGCTGCTTTCAAATAAATGTCTGCGTGGACCCTGTTATTCCTAATACAAAATTTATGTCTTCAACAGAGCTGATTGGCACGTTTTTCTAGTTTCATTCACCACAGGTTGCATTAAGTCTTAAATATTTTCCATTAAATGAAATCGAGTGCACGGAGTAAATTGATAATATGGTATTTACCGATCTTTTCAATGATGGAGTTGATTTTGTTGTTCCAAATATTAGTGTTAAAACGAAAAGCACCTGAAAACTTCGAATGTGTCCTTAGCGATTCACTCACCATTTCTAGTGTTTCCCAGTAGGTTAATAATTTAACTTCGGATATGACAACGTTAGACAAGGAAACTTACATATATTCGGCCAAGAGATATCAAAAGTCTTATTAGGCGCCTACAGCCTAAAAAATGTGAGGGATTAGACGGAATTCGTAATTCTTGCTTAAAAAACCGTCCGCGAACAGGGCTGGTATATTTGACTAATATTATCAACTCTTTTCTAAAATTGTCATACTTTCCGGATAGATGGGAAATAGCTAAAGTAAAGCCAATTTCAAAACCTAACAAGTTTCGAGACGATCCTTCTACCCACCGATCAATAGGAGTTGTGCTTTTACATGTCCACGCTGCTTTCAAATAAATTTACAAAAAAGGAAAGTCTTCAACAGAGCTCATTTGACACGTTTTTCTAGTTTCATTCACCACAGGTTGCTTTAAGTCTTAAATATTTCCCATTAAATGAATTCGAGTGCACGGAGTAAATTGATAATATGGTAGAACACTTTACCGATCTTTTCAATGATGGAGTTGATTTTGTTGTTCCAAATATTAGTGTTAAAACGAAAAGCACCTGAAAACTTCGAATGTGTCCTTAGCGATTCACTCACCATTTCTAGTGTTTCCCAGTTGGTTAATAATTTAACTTCGGATATGACAACGTTAGCAAGGAAACTTACATATATTCGGCCAAGAGATATCAAAAGTCTTATTAGGCGCCTACAGCCAAAAAAATGTGCAGGATTAGATAGAATTCGTAATTCTTGCTTAAAAAACCGTCCGCGAACAGGGCTGGTATATTTGACTCATATTATCAACTCTTTTCTAAAATTGTCATACTTTCCGGATAGATGGGAAATAGCTAAAGTAAAGCCAATTTCAAACCTAACAAGTTCCGAGACGATCCTTCTACCCACCGATCAATAGGAGTTGTGCTTTTAGATGTCCAAGCTGCTTTCAAATAAATTTACCAAAATGTAAGTCTACAACAGAGCTGATTTGACACGTTTTTCTAGTTTCAATCACCACAGGTTGCATTAAGTCTTAAATATTTCCCATTAAATGAAATCGAGTGCACGGAGTAAATTGATAATATGGTAGAACACTTTACCGATCTTTTCAATGATAGAGTTGATTTTGTTGTTCCAAATATAAGTGTTAAAACAAAAAGCACCTGAAAACTTCCAATGTGTCCTTAGCGATTCACTCACCATTTCTAGTGTTTCCCAGTTGGTTAATAATTTAACTTCGGATATGACAACGTTAGACGAGGAAACTTACATATATTCGGCCAAGAGATATCAAAAGTCTTATTAGGCGCCTACAGCCAAAAAAATGTGCAGGATTAGATAGAATTCGTAATTCTTGCTTAAAAAAACGTCCGCGAACAGGGCTGGTATATTTGACTCATATTATCAACTCTTTTCTAAAATTGTCATACTTTCCGGATAGATGGGAAATAGCTAAAGTAAAGCCAATTTCAAAACGTAACAAGTTCCGAGACGATCCTTCTACCCACCGATCAATAGTAGTTGTGCTTTTAGATGTCCAAGCTGCTTTCAAATAAATTTACCAAAATGTAAGTCTTCAACAGAGCTGATTTTACACGTTTTTCTAGTTTCATTCACCACAGGTTGCATTAAGTCTTAAATATTTCCCATTAAATGAAATCACAGGTATATTTGACTCATATTATCAACTCTTTTCTAAAATTGTCATACTTTCCGGATAGATGGGCAATAGCCAAAGTAAAGCCAATTTCAAAACCTAACAAGTTCCGAGACGATCCTTCTACCCACCGATCAATAGGAGTTGTGCTTTTAGATGTCCAAGCTGCTTTCAAATAAATTTACCAAAATGTAAGTCTTCAACAGAGCTGATTTGACACGTTTTTCTAGTTTCATTCACCACAGGTTGTATTAAGTCTTAAATATTTCCCATTAAATGAAATCGAGTGCACGGAGTAAATTGATAATATGGTAGAACACTTTACCGATCTTTCCAATGATGGAGTTGATTTTGTTGTTCCAAATATAAGTGTTAAAACAAAAAGCACCTGAAAACTTCCAATGTGTCCTTAGCGATTCACTCACCATTTCTAGTGTTTCCCAGTTGGTTAATAATTTAACTTCGGATATGACAACGTTAGACAAGGAAACACATATATTCGGCCAAGAGATATCAAAAGTCTTATTAGGCGCCTACAGCCTAAAAAATGTGCAGGATTAGACGGAATTCGTAATTCTTGCTTAAAAAACCGTCCGCGAACAGGGCTGGTATATTTGACTCATATTATCAACTCTTTTCTAAAATTGTCATACTTTCCGGATAGATGGGAAATAGCTAAAATAATGCCAATTTCAAAACCTAACAAGTCCCGAGACGATCCTTCTACCCACCGATCAATAGGAGTTGTGTTTTTAGATGTCCAAGCTGCTTTCAAATAAATATCTGCGTGGACCCTGTTATTCCTAATACAAAAATTTATGTCTCCAACAGAGCTGATTGGACACGTTTTTCTAGTTTCATTCACCACAGGTTGCATTAAGTCTTAAATATTTCCCATTAAATGAAATCGAGTGCACGGAGTAAATTGATAATATGGTAGAACACTTTACCGATCTTTTCAATGATGCAGTTGATTTTGTTGTTCCAAATATAAGAGTTAAAACGAAAAGCACCTGAAAACATCCAATGTGTCCTTAGCGATTCACTCACCATTTCTAGTGTTTCCCAGTTGGTTAATAATTTAACTTCGGATATGACAACGTTAGACAAGGAAACTTACATATATTCGGCCAAGAGATATCAAAAGTCTTATTAGGCGCCTACAGCCAAAAAAATGTGCAGGATTAGATAGAATTCGTAATTCTTGCTTAAAAAACCGTCCGCGAACAGGGCTGGTATATTTGACTCATATTATCAACTCTTTTCTAAAATTGTCATACTTTCCGGATAGATGGGAAATAGCTAAAATAATGCCAATTTCAAAACCTAACAAGTCCCGAGACAGTCCTTCTACCCACCGATCAATAGGAGTTGTGCTTTTAGATGTCCAAGCTGCTTTCAAATAAATTTCTGCGTGGACCCTGTTATTCCTAATACAAAATTTATGTCTTCAACAGAGCTGATTGGACACGTTTTTCTCGTTTCATTCACCACAGCCTTACATTAAGTCTTAAATATTTCCCATTAAATGAAATCGAGTGCACGGAGTAAATTGATAATATGGTAGAACACTTTACCGATCTTTTCAATGATGGAGTTGACATCTTCCAATGTGTCCTTAGCGATTCGCTCACCATTTCTAGTGTGTCCCAGTTGGTTAATAATTTAACTTCGGATATGACAACGTTAGACAAGGAAACACATATATTCGGCCAAGAGATATCAAAAGTCTAATTAGGCGCCTACAGCCTAAAAAATGTGCAGGATTAGACGGAATTCGTAATTCTTGCTTAAAAAACCATCCGCGAACAGGGCTGGTATATTTGACTCATATTATCAACTCTTTTCTAAAATTGTCATACTTTCCGGATAGATGGGAAATAGCTAAAGTAAAGCCAATTTCAAAACCTAACAAGTTCCGAGACGATCCTTCTACCCACCGATCAATAAGAGTTGTGCTTTTAGATGTCCAAGCTGCTTTCATATAAATTTACCAAAATGTAAGTCTTCAACAGAGCTGATTTGACACGTTTTTCTGGTTTCATTCACCACAGGTTGCATTAAGTCTTAAATATTTCCCTTTAAATGAAATCGAGTGCCTGGAGTAAATTGATAATATGGTAGAACACTTTACCGATCTTTCCAATGATGGAGTTGATTTTGTTGTTCCAAATATAAGTGTTAAAACAAAAAGCACCTGAAAACTTCCAATGTGTCCTTAGCGATTCACTCACCATTTCTAGTGTTTCCCAGTTGGTTAATAATTTAACTTCGGATATGACAACGTTAGACGAGGAAACTTACATAAATTCGGCCAAGAGATATCAAAAGTCTTATTAGGCGCCTACAGCCAAAAAAATGTGCAGGATTAGATAGAATTCGTAATTCTTGCTTAAAAAACCGTCCGCGAACAGGGCTGGTATATTTGACTCATATTATCAACTCTTTTCTAAAATTGTCATACTTTCCGGATAGATGGGAAATAGCTAAAATAATGCCAATTTCAAAACCTAACAAGTCCCGAGACGATCCTTCTACCCACCGATCAATAGGAGTTGTGCTTTTAGATGTCCAAGCTGCTTTCAAATAAATTTACCAAAATGTAAATCTTCAACAGAGCTGATTTGACACGTTTTTCTAGTTTCATTCACCACAGGTTGCATTAAGTCTTAAATATTTCCCATTAAATGAAATCACAGGTATATTTGACTCATATTATCAACTCTTTTTTAAAATTGTCATACTTTCCGGATGGATGGGAAATAGCTAAAGTAAAGCCAATTTCAAACCTAACAAGTTCCGAGACGATCCTTCTACCCACCGATCAATAGGAGTTGTGCTTTTAGATGTCCAAGCTGCTTTCAAATAAATTTACCAAAATGTAAGTCTTCAACAGAGCTGATTTGACACGTTTTTCTAGTTTCATTCACCACAGCTTGCATTAAAGTCTTAAATATTTCCCATTAAATGAAATCGAGTGCACGGAGTAAATTGATAATATGGTAGAACACTTTACCGATCTTTTCAATGATGCAGTTGATTTTGTTGTTCCAAATATAAGAGTTAAAACGAAAAGCACCTGAAAACATCCAATGTGTCCTTAGCGATTCACTCACCATTTCTAGTGTTTCCCAGTTGGTTAATAATTTAACTTCGGATATGACAACGTTAGACAAGGAAACTTACATATATTCGGCCAAGAGATATCAAAAGTCTTATTAGGCGCCTACAGCCAAAAAAATGTGCAGGATTAGATAGAATTCGTAATTCTTGCTTAAAAAACCGTCCGCGAACAGGGCTGGTATATTTGACTCATATTATCAACTCTTTTCTAAAATTGTCATACTTTCCGGATAGATGGGAAATAGCTAAACTAATGCCAATTTCAAAACCTAACAAGTCCCGAGACGATCCGATCCTTCTAGCCACCGATCAATAGGAGTTGCGCTTTTAGACGTCCAAGCTGCTTTCAAATAAATTTCTGCGTGGACCCTGTTATTCCTAATACAAAATTTTATGTCTTCAACAGAGCTGATTGGAGACGTTTTTCTAGTTTCATTCACCACAGCCTTGCATTAAGTCTTAAATATTTCCCATTAAATGAAATCGAGTGCACGGAGTAAATTGATAATATGGTAGAACACTTTACCGATCTTTTCAATGATGCAGTTGATTTTGTTGTGCCAAATATAAAAGTTAAAACGAAAAGCACCTGAAAACATCCAATGTGTCCTTAGTGATTCACTCACCATTTCTAGTGTTTCCCAGTTGGTTAATAATTTAACTTCGGATATGACAACGTTAGACAAGGAAACTTACATATATTCGGCCAAGAGATATCAAAAATTTTATTAGGCGCCTACAGCCAAAAAAATGTGCAGGATTAGTAGAATTCGTAATTCTTGCTTAAAAACACGTCCGCGAACAGGGCTGGTATATTTGACTCATATTATCAACTCTTTTCTAAAATTGTCATACTTTCCGGATAGATGGGAAATAGCTAAAATAATGCCAATTTCAAAACCTAACAAGTCCCGAGACAGTCCTTCTACCCACCGATCAATAGGAGTTGTGCTTTTAGATGTCCAAGCTGCTTTCAAATAAATTTCTGCGTGGACCCTGTTATTCCTAATACAAAATTTATGTCTTCAAAAGAGCTGATTGGACACGTTTTTCTCGTTTCATTCACCACAGGTTGCATTAAGTCTTAAATATTTCCCATTAAATGAAATCGAGTGCACGGAGTAAATTGATAATATGGTAGAACACTTTACCGATCTTTTCAATGATGGAGTTGATTTTGTTGTTCCAAATATTAGTGTTAAAACGAAAAGCACCTGAAAACTTCGAATGTGTCCTTAGCGATTCACTCACCATTTCTAGTGTTTCCCAGTTGGTTAATAATTTAACTTCGGATATGACAATGTTAGACAAGGAAACTTACATATATTCAGCCAAGAGATATCAAAAGTCTAATTAGGCGCCTACAGCCTAAAAAATTTGCAGGATTAGATGGAATTCGTAATACTTGCTAAAAAAACCGTCCGCGAACAGGGCTGGTATATTTGACTCATATTATCAACTCTTTTCTAAAATTCCAATTTCAAAACCTAACAAGTCCCGAGACGATCCGATCCTTCTACCCACCGATCAATAGGAGTTGTGCTTTTAGATGTCCAAGCTGCTTTCAAATAAATTTCTGCGTGGACCCTGTTATTCCTAATACAAAAATTTATGTCTTCAACAGAGCTGATTGGAGACGTTTTTCTAGTTTCATTCACCACAGCCTTACATTAAGTCTTAAATATTTCCCATTAAATGAAATCGAGTGCACGGAGTAAATTGATAATATGGTAGAACACTTTACCGATCTTTTCAATGATGGAGTTGACATCTTCCAATGTGTCCTTAGCGATTCGCTCACCATTTCTAGTGTGTCCCAGTTGGTTAATAAATTAACTTCGGATATGACAACGTTAGACAAGGAAACACATATATTCGGCCAAGAGATATCAAAAGTCTAATTAGGCCCCTACAGCCTAAAAAATGTGCAGGATTAGACGGAATTCGTAATTCTTGCTTAAAAAACCGTCCGCGAACAGGGCTGGTATATTTGACTCATATTATCAACTCTTTTCTAAAATTGTCATACTTTCCGGATAGATGGGAAATAGCTAAAGTAAAGCCAATTTCAAAACCTAACAAGTTCCGAGACGATCCTTCTACCCACCGATCAATAAGAGTTGTGCTTTTAGATGTCCAAGCTGCTTTCAAATAAATTTACCAAAATGTAAGTCTTCAACAGAGCTGATTTGACACGTTTTTCTGGTTTCATTCACCACAGGTTGCATTAAGTCTTAAATATTTCCCTTTAAATGAAATCGAGTGCCTGGAGTAAATTGATAATATGGTAGAACACTTTACCGATCTTTCCAATGATGGAGTTGATTTTGTTGTTCCAAATATAAGTGTTAAAACAAAAAGCACCTGAAAACTTCCAATGTGTCCTTAGCGATTCACTCACCATTTCTAGTGTTTCCCAGTTGGTTAATAATTTAACTTCGGATATGACAACGTTAGACGAGGAAACTTACATAAATTCGGCCAAGAGATATCAAAAGTCTTATTAGGCGCCTACAGCCAAAAAAATGTGCAGGATTAGATAGAATTCGTAATTCTTGCTTAAAAAACCGTCCGCGAACAGGGCTGGTATATTTGACTCATATTATCAACTCTTTTCTAAAATTGTCATACTTTCCGGATAGATGGGAAATAGCTAAAATAATGCCAATTTCAAAACCTAACAAGTCCCGAGACGATCCTTCTACCCACCGATCAATAGGAGTTGTGCTTGTAGATGTCCAAGCTGCTTTCAAATAAATTTACCAAAATGTAAATCTTCAACAGAGCTGATTTGACACGTTTTTCTAGTTTCATTCACCACAGGTTGCATTAAGTCTTAAATATTTCCCATTAAATGAAATCACAGGTATATTTGACTCATATTATCAACTCTTTTTTAAAATTGTCATACTTTCCGGATGGATGGGAAATAGCTAAAGTAAAGCCAATTTCAAACCTAACAAGTTCCGAGACGATCCTTCTACCCACCGATCAATAGGAGTTGTGCTTTTAGATGTCCAAGCTGCTTTCAAATAAATTTACCAAAATGTAAGTCTTCAACAGAGCTGATTTGACACGTTTTTCTAGTTTCATTCACCACAGCTTGCATTAAGTCTTAAATATTTCCCATTAAATGAAATCGAGTGCACGGAGTAAATTGATAATATGGTAGAACACTTTACCGATCTTTTCAATGATGCAGTTGATTTTGTTGTTCCAAATATAAGAGTTAAAACGAAAAGCACCTGAAAACATCCAATGTGTCCTTAGCGATTCACTCACCATTTCTAGTGTTTCCCAGTTGGTTAATAATTTAACTTCGGATATGACAACGTTAGACAAGGAAACTTACATATATTCGGCCAAGAGATATCAAAAGTCTTATTAGGCGCCTACAGCCAAAAAAATGTGCAGGATTAGATAGAATTCGTAATTCTTGCTTAAAAAACCGTCCGCGAACAGGGCTGGTATATTTGACTCATATTATCAACTCTTTTCTAAAATTGTCATACTTTCCGGATAGATGGGAAATAGCTAAACTAATGCCAATTTCAAAACCTAACAAGTCCCGAGACGATCCGATCCTTCTAGCCACCGATCAATAGGAGTTGTGCTTTTAGACGTCCAAGCTGCTTTCAAATAAATTTCTGCGTGGACCCTGTTATTCCTAATACAAAATTTTATGTCTTCAACAGAGCTGATTGGAGACGTTTTTCTAGTTTCATTCACCACAGCCTTGCATTAAGTCTTAAATATTTCCCATTAAACGAAATCGAGTGCACGGAGTAAATTGATAATATGGTAGAACACTTTACCGATCTTTTCAATGATGCAGTTGATTTTGTTGTGCCAAATATAAGAGTTAAAACGAAAAGCACCTGAAAACATCCAATGTGTCCTTAGTGATTCACTCACCATTTCTAGTGTTTCCCAGTTGGTTAATAATTTAACTTCGGATATGACAACGTTAGACAAGGAAACTTACATATATTCGGCCAAGAGATATCAACAATTTTATTAGGCGCCTACAGCCAAAAAAATGTGCAGGATTAGTAGAATTCGTAATTCTTGCTTAAAAACACGTCCGCGAACAGGGCTGGTATATTTGACTCATATTATCAACTCTTTTCTAAAATTGTCATACTTTCCGGATAGATGGGAAATAGCTAAAATAATGCCAATTTCAAAACCTAACAAGTCCCGAGACAGTCCTTCTACCCACCGATCAATAGGAGTTGTGCTTTTAGATGTCCAAGCTGCTTTCAAATAAATTTCTGCGTGGACCCTGTTATTCCTAATACAAAATTTATGTCTTCAAAAGAGCTGATTGGACACGTTTTTCTCGTTTCATTCACCACAGGTTGCATTAAGTCTTAAATATTTCCCATTAAATGAAATCGAGTGCACGGAGTAAATTGATAATATGGTAGAACACTTTACCGATCTTTTCAATGATGGAGTTGACTTTGTTGTTCCAAATATAAGTGTTAAAACGAAAAGCACCTGAAAACTTCCAGTGTCCTTAGCGATTCACTCACCATTTCTAGTGTTTCCCAGTTGGTTAATAATATAACTTCGGATATGACAACGTTAGGCAAGGAAACACATATATTCGGCCAAGAAATATCAAAAGTCTTATTAGGCGCCTACAGGCTAAAAAATGTGCAGGATTAGATGGAATTCGTAATTCTTGCTTAAAAAACCTTCCGCGAACAGGGCTGGTATATTTGACTCATATTATCAACTCTTTTCTAAAATTGTCATACTTTCCGGATAGATAGGAAATAGCTAAAGTAATGCCAATTTCAAAACCTAACAAGTCCCGAGACGATCCTTCTACCAAATCAATAGGAGTTGACTTTTAGATGTACAAGCTGCTTTCAAATAAATGTCTGCGTGGACCCTGTTATTCCTAATACAAAATTTATGTCTTCAACAGAGCTGATTGGCACGTTTTTCTAGTTTCATTCACCACAGGTTGCATTAAGTCTTAAATATTTTCCATTAAATGAAATCGAGTGCACGGAGTAAATTGATAATATGGTATTTACCGATCTTTTCAATGATGGAGTTGATTTTGTTGTTCCAAATATTAGTGTTAAAACGAAAAGCACCTGAAAACTTCGAATGTGTCCTTAGCGATTCACTCACCATTTCTAGTGTTTCCCAGTAGGTTAATAATTTAACTTCGGATATGACAACGTTAGACAAGGAAACTTACATATATTCGGCCAAGAGATATCAAAAGTCTTATTAGGCGCCTACAGCCAAAAAAATGTGCAGGATTAGATAGAATTCGTAATTCTTGCTTAAAAAACCGTCCGCGAACAGGGCTGGTATATTTGACTCATATTATCAACTCTTTTCTAAAATTGTCATACTTTCCGGATAGATGGGAAATAGCTAAAATAATGCCAATTTCAAAACCTAACAAGTCCCGAGACGATCCTTCTACCCACCGATCAATAGGAGTTGTGCTTTTAGATGTCCAACCTGCTTTCAAATAAATTTACCAAAATGTAAGTCTTCAACAGAGCTGATTTGACACGTTTTTCTAGTTTCATTCACCACAGGTTGCATTAAGTCTTAAATATTTCCCATTAAATGAAATCACAGGTATATTTGACTCATATTATCAACTCTTTTCTAAAATTGTCATACTTTCCGGATAGATGGGAAATAGCTAAAGTAAAGCCAATTTCAAACCTAACAAGTTCCGAGACGATCCTTCTACCCACCGATCAATAGGAGTTGTGCTTTTAGATGTCCAAGCTGCTTTCAAATAAATTTACCAAAATGTAAGTAGTCAACAGAGCTGATTTGACACGTTTTTCTAGTTTCAATCACCACAGGTTGCATTAAGTCTTAAATATTTCCCATTAAATGAAATCGAGTGCACGGATTAAATTGATAATATGGTAGAACACTTTACCGATCTTTCCAATGATGGAGTTGATTTTGTTGTTCCAAATATAAGTGTTAAAACAAAAAGCACCTGAAAACTTCCAATGTGTCCTTAGCGATTCACTCACCATTTCTAGTGTTTCCCAGTTGGTTAATAATTTAACTTCGGATATGACAACGTTAGACGAGGAAACTTACATATATTCGGCCAAGAGATATCAAAAGTCTTATTAGGCGCCTACAGCCAAAAAAATGTGCAGGATTAGATAGAATTCATAATTCTTCTTTAAGAAACGGTCCGCGAACAGGGCTGGTATATTTGACTCATATTATCAACTCTTTTCTAAAATTGTCATACTTTCCGGATAGATGGGAAATAGCTAAAGTAAAGCCAATTTCAAACCTAACAAGTTCCGAGACGATCCTTCTACCCACCGATCAATAGGAGTTGTGCTTTTAGATGTCCAAGCTGCTTTCAAATAAGTTTACCAAAATGTAAGTCTTCAACAGAGCTGATTTGACACGTTTTTCTAGTTTCATTCACCACAGGTTGCATTAAGTCTTAAATATTTCCCATTAAATGAAATCGAGTGCACGGAGTAAATTCATAATATGGTAGAACACTTTACCGATCTTTCCAATGATGGAGTTGATTTTGTTGTTCCAAATATAAGTGTTAAAACAAAAAGCACCTGAAAACTTCCAATGTGTCCTTAGCGATTCACTCACCATTTCTAGTGTTTCCCAGTTGGTTAATAATTTAACTTCGGATATGACAACGTTAGACGAGGAAACTTACATATATTCGGCCAAGAGATATCAAAAGTCTTATTAGGCGCCTACAGCCAAAAAAATGTGCAGGATTAGATAGAATTCATAATTCTTCTTTAAGAAACGGTCCGCGAACAGGGCTGGTATATTTGACTCATATTATCAACTCTTTTCTAAAATTGTCATACTTTCCGGATAGATGGGAAATAGCTAAAGTAATGCCAATTTCAAAACCTAACAAGTCCCGAGACGATCCTTCTACCCACCGATCAATAGGAGTTGTGCTTTTAGATGTCCAAGCTGCTTTCAAATAAATTTCTGCGTGGACCCTGTTATTCCTAATACAAAATTTATGTCTTCAACAGAGCTGATTGGACACGTTTTTCTCGTTTCATTCACCACAGGTTGCATTAAGTCTTAAATATATCCCATTAAATTAAATCGGGTGCACGGAGTAAATTGATAATATGGTAGAACACTTTACCGATCTTTTCAATGATGGAGTTGATTTTGTTGTTCCAAATATTAGTGTTAAAACGAAAAGCACCTGAAAACTTCGAATGTGTCCTTAGCGATTCACTCACCATTTCTAGTGTTTCCCAGTTGGTTAATAATATAACTTCGGATATGACAACGTTAGACAAGGAAACACATATATTTGGCCAAGAGATATCAAAAGTCTTATTAGGCGCCTACAGGCTAAAAAATGTGCAGGATTAGATAGAATTCGTAATTATTGCTTAAAAAACCGTCCGCGAACAGGGCTGGTATATTTGACTCATATTATCAACTCTTTTCTAAAATTGTCATACTTTCCGGTTAGATAGGAAATAGATAAAGTAATGCCAATTTCAAAACCTAACAAGTCCCGAGACGATCCTTCTACCCACCGATCAATAGGAGTTGTGCTTTTAGAAGTCCAAGCTGCTTTCAAATAAATTTCTGCGTGGACCCTGTTATTCCTAATACAAAATTTATGTCTTCAACAGAGCTGATTGGACACGTTTTTCTCGTTTCATTCACCACAGGTTGCATTAAGTCTTAAATATATCCCATTAAATTAAATCGGGTGCACGGAGTAAATTGATAATATGGTAGAACACTTTACCGATCTTTTCAATGATGGAGTTGATTTTGTTGTTCCAAATATTAGTGTTAAAACGAAAAGCACCTGAAAACTTCGAATGTGTCCTTAGCGATTCACTCACCATTTCTAGTGTTTCCCAGTTGGTTAATAATATAACTTCGGATATGACAACGTTAGACAAGGAAACACATATATTTGGCCAAGAGATATCAAAAGTCTTATTAGGCGCCTACAGGCTAAAAAATGTGCAGGATTAGATGGAATTCGTAATTATTGCTTAAAAAACCGTCCGCGAACAGGGCTGGTATATTTGACTCATATTATCAACTCTTTTCTAAAATTGTCATACTTTCCGGTTAGATAGGAAATAGATAAAGTAATGCCAATTTCAAAACCTAACAAGTCCCGAGACGATCCTTCTACCCACCGATCAATAGGAGTTGTGCTTTTCGATGTCCAAGCTGCTTTCATATAAATTTCTGCGTGGACCCTGTTATTCCTAATACAAAATTTATGTCTTCAACAGAGCTGATTGGACACGTTTTTCTCGTTTCATTCACCACAGGTTGCATTAAGTCTTAAATATATCCCATTAAATTAAATCGGGTGCACGGAGTAAATTGATAATATGGTAGAACACTTTACCGATCTTTTCAATGATGGAGTTGATTTTGTTGTTCCAAATATTAGTGTTAAAACGAAAAGCACCTGAAAACTTCGAATGTGTCCTTAGCGATTCACTCACCATTTCTAGTGTTTCCCAGTTGGTTAATAATATAACTTCGGATATGACAACGTTAGACAAGGAAACACATATATTTGGCCAAGAGATATCAAAAGTCTTATTAGGCGCCTACAGGCTAAAAAATGTGCAGGATTAGATGGAATTCGTAATTATTGCTTAAAAAACCGTCCGCGAACAGGGCTGGTATATTTGACTCATATTATCAACTCTTTTCTAAAATTGTCATACTTTCCGGTTAGATAGGAAATAGATAAAGTAATGCCAATTTCAAAACCTAACAAGTCCCGAGACGATCCTTCTACCCACCGATCAATAGGAGTTGTGCTTTTAGATGTCCAAGCTGCTTTCAAATAAATTTCTGCGTGGACCCTGTTATTCCTAATACAAAATTTATGTCTTCAACAGAGCTGATTGGACACGTTTTTCTCGTTTCATTCACCACAGGTTGCATTAAGTCTTAAATATATCCCATTAAATTAAATCGGGTGCACGGAGTAAATTGATAATATGGTAGAACACTTTACCGATCTTTTCAATGATGGAGTTGATTTTGTTGTTCCAAATATTAGTGTTAAAACGAAAAGCACCTGAAAACTTCGAATGTGTCCTTAGCGATTCACTCACCATTTCTAGTGTTTCCCAGTTGGTTAATAATATAACTTCGGATATGACAACGTTAGACAAGGAAACACATATATTTGGCCAAGAGATATCAAAAGTCTTATTAGGCGCCTACAGGCTAAAAAATGTGCAGGATTAGATGGAATTCGTAATTATTGCTTAAAAAACCGTCCGCGAACAGGGCTGGTATATTTGACTCATATTATCAACTCTGTTCTAAAATTGTCATACTTTCCGGTTAGATAGGAAATAGATAAAGTAATGCCAATTTCAAAACCTAACAAGTCCCGAGACGATCCTTCTACCCACCGATCAATAGGAGTTGTGCTTTTAGATGTCCAAGCTGCTTTCAAATAAATTTCTGCGTGGACCCTGTTATTCCTAATACAAAATTTATGTCTTCAACAGAGCTGATTGGACACGTTTTTCTCGTTTCATTCACCACAGGTTGCATTAAGTCTTAAATATATCCCATTAAATTAAATCGAGTGCACGGAGTAAATTGATAATATGGTAGAACACTTTACCGATCTTTTCAATGATGGAGTTGATTTTGTTGTTCCAAATATTAGTGTTAAAACGAAAAGCACCAGAAAACTTCGAATGTGTCCTTAGCGATTCACTCACTAAATCTTGCTTAAAAAACCGTCCGCGAACAGGGCTGGTATATTTGACTCATATTATCAACTCTTTTCTAAAATTGTCATACTTTCCGGATAGATGGGAAATAGCTAAAGTAAAGCCAATTTCAAACCTAACAAGTTCCGAGACGATCCTTCTACCCACCGATCAATAGGAGTTGTGCTTTTAGATGTCCAAGCTGCTTTCAAATAAATTTACCAAAATATAAGTCTTCAACAGAGCTGATTTGACACGTTTTTCTAGTTTCATTCACCACAGGTTGCATTAAGTCTTAAATATTTCCCATTAAATGAAATCACAGGTATATTTGACTCATATTATCAACTCTTTTTTAAAATTGTCATACTTTCCGGATGGATGGGAAATAGCTAAAGTAAAGCCAATTTCAAACCTAACAAGTTCCGAGACGATCCTTCTACCCACCGATCAATAGGAGTTGTGCTTTTAGATGTCCAAGCTGCTTTCAAATAAATTTACCAAAATGTAAGTCTTCAACAGAGCTGATTTGACACGTTTTTCTAGTTTCATTCACCACAGCTTGCATTAAGTCTTAAATATTTCCCATTAAATGAAATCGAGTGCACGGAGTAAATTGATAATATGGTAGAACACTTTACCGATCTTTTCAATGATGCAGTTGATTTTGTTGTTCCAAATATAAGAGTTAAAACGAAAAGCACCTGAAAACATCCAATGTGTCCTTAGCGATTCACTCACCATTTCTAGTGTTTCCCAGTTGGTTAATAATTTAACTTCGGATATGACAACGTTAGACAAGGAAACTTACATATATTCGGCCAAGAGATATCAAAAGTCTTATTAGGCGCCTACAGCCAAAAAAATGTGCAGGATTAGATAGAATTCGTAATTCTTGCTTAAAAAACCGTCCGCGAACAGGGCTGGTATATTTGACTCATATTATCAACTCTTTTCTAAAATTGTCATACTTTCCGGATAGATGGGAAATAGCTAAAATAATGCCAATTTCAAAACCTAACAAGTCCCGAGACAGTCCTTCTACCCACCGATCAATAGGAGTTGTGCTTTTAGATGTCCAAGCTGCTTTCAAATAAATTTCTGCGTGGACCCTGTTATTCCTAATACAAAATTTATGTCTTCAAAAGAGCTGATTGGACACGTTTTTCTCGTTTCATTCACCACAGCTTGCATTAAGTCTTAAATATTTCCCATTAAATGAAATCGAGTGCACGGAGTAAATTGATAATATGGTAGAACACTTTACCGATCTTTTCAATGATGGAGTTGATTTTGTTGTTCCAAATATTAGTGTTAAAACGAAAAGCACCTGAAAACTTCGAATGTGTCCTTAGCGATTCACTCACCATTTCTAGTGTTTCCCAGTTGGTTAATAATTTAACTTCGGATATGACAATGTTAGACAAGGAAACTTACATATATTCAGCCAAGAGATATCAAAAGTCTAATTAGGCGCCTACAGCCTAAAAAATTTGCAGGATTAGATGGAATTCGTAATTCTTGCTAAAAAAACCGTCCGCGAACAGGGCTGGTATATTTGACTCATATTATCAACTCTTTTCTAAAATTCCAATTTCAAAACCTAACAAGTCCCGAGACGATCCGATCCTTCTACCCACCGATCAATAGGAGTTGTGCTTTTAGATGTCCAAGCTGCTTTCAAATAAATTTCTGCGTGGACCCTGTTATTCCTAATACAAAAATTTATGTCTTCAACAGAGCTGATTGGAGACGTTTTTCTAGTTTCATTCACCACAGCCTTACATTAAGTCTTAAATATTTCCCATTAAATGAAATCGAGTGCACGGAGTAAATTGATAATATGGTAGAACACTTTACCGATCTTTTCAATGATGGAGTTGATTTTGTTGTTCCAAATATTAGTGTTAAAACGAAAAGCACCTGAAAACTTCGAATGTGTCCTTAGCGATTCACTCACCATTTCTAGTGTTTCCCAGTTGGTTAATAATTTAACTTCGGATATGACAATGTTAGACAAGGAAACTTACATATATTCGGCCAAGAGATATCAAAAGTCTTATTAGGCGCCTACAGCCTAAAAAATGTGCAGGATTAGACGGAATTCGTAATTCTTGCTTAAAAAACCGTCCGCGAACAGGGCTGGTATATTTGACTCATATTATCAACTCTTTTCTAAAATTGTCATACTTTCCGGATAGATGGGAAATAGCTAAAGTAAAGCCAATTTCTAAACCTAACAAGTCCCGAGACGATCCTTCTACCCACCGATCAACAGGAGTTGTGCTTTTAGATGTCCAAGCTGCTTTCAAATAAATTTCTGCGTGGACCCTGTTATTCCTAATACAAAATTTATGTCTTCAACAGAGCTGATTGGACACGTTTTTCTCGTTTCATTCACCACAGGTTGCATTAAGTCTTAAATATTTTCCATTAAATTAAATCGAGTGCACGGAGTAAATTGATAATATGGTAGAACACTTTACCGATCTTTTCAATGATGGAGTTGACTTTGTTGTTCCAAATATAAGTGTTAAAACGAAAAGCACCTGAAAACTTCCAGTGTCCTTAGCGATTCACTCACCATTTCTAGTGTTTCCCAGTTGGTTAATAATATAACTTCGGATATGACAACGTTAGACAAGGAAACACATATATTCGGCCAAGAGATATCAAAAGTCTTATTAGGCGCCTACAGGCTAAAAAATGTGCAGGATTAGATGGAATTCGTAATTCTTGCTTAAAAAACCTTCCGCGAACAGGGCTGGTATATTTGACTCATATTATCAACTCTTTTCTAAAATTGTCATACTTTCCGGATAGATAGGAAATAGCTAAAGTAATGCCAATTTCAAAACCTAACAAGTCCCGAGACGATCCTTCTACCAAATCAATAGGAGTTGACTTTTAGATGTACAAGCTGCTTTCAAATAAATGTCTGCGTGGACCCTGTTATTCCTAATACAAAATTTATGTCTTCAACAGAGCTGATTGGCACGTTTTTCTAGTTTCATTCACCACAGGTTGCATTAAGTCTTAAATATTTTCCATTAAATGAAATCGAGTGCACGGAGTAAATTGATAATATGGTATTTACCGATCTTTTCAATGATGGAGTTGATTTTGTTGTTCCAAATATTAGTGTTAAAACGAAAAGCACCTGAAAACTTCGAATGTGTCCTTAGCGATTCACTCACCATTTCTAGTGTTTCCCAGTAGGTTAATAATTTAACTTCGGATATGACAACGTTAGACAAGGAAACTTACATATATTCGGCCAAGAGATATCAAAAGTCTTATTAGGCGCCTACAGCCAAAAAAATGTGCAGGATTAGATAGAATTCGTAATTCTTGCTTAAAAAACCGTCCGCGAACAGGGCTGGTATATTTGACTCATATTATCAACTCTTTTCTAAAATTGTCATACTTTCCGGATAGATGGGAAATAGCTAAAATAATGCCAATTTCAAAACCTAACAAGTCCCGAGACGATCCTTCTACCCACCGATCAATAGGAGTTGTGCTTTTAGATGTCCAACCTGCTTTCAAATAAATTTACCAAAATGTAAGTCTTCAACAGAGCTGATTTGACACGTTTTTCTAGTTTCATTCACCACAGGTTGCATTAAGTCTTAAATATTTCCCATTAAATGAAATCACAGGTATATTTGACTCATATTATCAACTCTTTTCTAAAATTGTCATACTTTCCGGATAGATGGGAAATAGCTAAAGTAAAGCCAATTTCAAACCTAACAAGTTCCGAGACGATCCTTCTACCCACCGATCAATAGGAGTTGTGCTTTTAGATGTCCAAGCTGCTTTCAAATAAATTTACAAAAAAGGAAAGTCTTCAACAGAGCTCATTTGACACGTTTTTCTAGTTTCATTCACCACAGGTTGCATTAAGTCTTAAATATTTCCCATTAAATGAATTCGAGTGCACGGAGTAAATTGATAATATGGTAGAACACTTTACCGATCTTTTCAATGATGGAGTTGATTTTGTTGTTCCAAATATTAGTGTTAAAACGAAAAGCACCTGAAAACTTCGAATGTGTCCTTAGCGATTCACTCACCATTTCTAGTGTTTCCCAGTTGGTTAATAATTTAACTTCGGATATGACAACGTTAGACAAGGAAACTTACATATATTCGGCCAAGAGATATCAAAAGTCTTATTAGGCGCCTACAGCCAAAAAAATGTGCAGGATTAGATAGAATTCGTAATTCTTCTTTAAGAAACGGTCCGCGAACAGGGCTGGTATATTTGACTCATATTATCAACTCTTTTCTAAAATTGTCATACTTTCCGGATAGATGGGAAATAGCTAAAGTAAAGCCAATTTCAAACCTAACAAGTTCCGAGACGATCCTTCTACCCACCGATCAATAGGAGTTGTGCTTTTAGATGTCCAAGCTGCTTTCAAATAAGTTTACCAAAATGTAAGTCTTCAACAGAGCTTATTTGACACGTTTTTCTAGTTTCATTCACCACAGGTTGCATTAAGTCTTAAATATTTCCCATTAAATGAAATCGAGTGCACGGAGTAAATTGATAATATGGTAGAACACTTTACCGATCTTTCCAATGATGGAGTTGATTTTGTTGTTCCAAATATAAGTGTTAAAACAAAAAGCACCTGAAAACTTCCAATGTGTCCTTAGCGATTCACTCACCATTTCTAGTGTTTCCCAGTTGGTTAATAATTTAACTTCGGATATGACAACGTTAGACGAGGAAACTTACATATATTCGGCCAAGAGATATCAAAAGTCTTATTAGGCGCCTACAGCCAAAAAAATGTGCAGGATTAGATAGAATTCGTAATTCTTCTTTAAGAAACGGTCCGCGAACAGGGCTGGTATATTTGACTCATATTATCAACTCTTTTCTAAAATTCCAATTTCAAAACCTAACAAGTCCCGAGACGATCCGATCCTTCTACCCACCGATCAATAGGAGTTGTGCTTTTAGATGTCCAAGCTGCTTTCAAATAAATTTCTGCGTCTTCAACAGAGCTGATTTGACACGTTTTTCTGGTTTCATTCACCACAGGTTGCATTAAGTCTTAAATATTTCCCATTAAATGAAATCGAGTGCACGGAGTAAATTGATAATATGGTAGAACACTTTACCGATCTTTTCAATGATGGAGTTGACTTTGTTGTTCAAAATATAACTGTTAAAACGAAAAGCACCTGAAAACTTCCAGTGTCCTTAGCGATTCACTCACCATTTCTAGTGTTTCTCAGTTGGTTAATAATATAACTTCGGATATGACAACGTTAGACAAGGAAACACATATATTCGGCCACGAGATATCAAAAGTCTTATTAGGCGCCTACAGGCTAAAAAATGTGCAGGATTAGATGGAATTCGTAATTCTTGCTTAAAAAACCGTCCGCGAACAGGGCTGGTATATTTGACTCATATTATCAACTCTTTTCTAAAATTGTCATACTTTCCGGATAGATGGGAAATAGCTAAAGTAATGCCAATTTCAAAACCTAACTAGTCCCGAGACGATCCTTCTACCCACCGATCAATAGAGGTGTGCTTTTAGATGTCCAAGCTGCTTTCAAATAAATTTCTGCGTGAACCCTGTTATTCCTAATACAAAATTTATGTCTTCAACAGAGCTGATTGGACACGTTTTTCTCGTTTCATTCACCACAGGTTGCATTAAGTCTTAAATATATCCCATTAAATTAAATCGAGTGCACGGAGTAAATTGATAATATGGTAGAACACTTTACCGATCTTTTCAATGATGGAGTTGATTTTGTTGTTCCAAATATTAGTGTTAAAACGAAAAGCACCTGAAAACTTCGAATGTGTCCTTAGCGATTCACTCACCATTTCTAGTGTTTCCCAGTTGGTTAATAATTTAACTTCGGATATGACAACGTTAGACAAGGAAACTTACATATATTCGGCCAAGAGATATCAAAAGTCTTATTAGGCGCCTACAGCCAAAAAAATGTGCAGGATTAGATAGAATTCGTAATTCTTGCTTAAAAAACCGTCCGCGAACAGGGCTGGTATATTTGACTCATATTATCAACTCTTTTCTAAAATTGTCATACTTTCCGGATAGATGGGAAATAGCTAATGTAAAGCCAATTTCAAACCTAACAAGTTCCGAGACGATCCTTCTACCCACCGATCAATAGGAGTTGTGCTTTTAGATGTCCAAGCTGCTTTCAAATAAATTTACCAAAATGTAAGTCTTCAACAGAGCTGATTTGACACGTTTTTCTAGTTTCATTCACCACAGGTTGCATTAAGTCTTAAATATTTCCCATTAAATGAAATCACAGGTATATTTGACTCATATTATCAACTCTTTTCTAAAATTGTCATACTTTCCGGATAGATGGGAAATAGCTAAAGTAAAGCCAATTTCAAACCTAACAAGTTCCGAGACGATCCTTCTACCCACCGATCAATAGGAGTTGTGCTTTAAGATGTCCAAGCTGCTTTCAAATAAATTTACCAAAATGTAAGTCTTCAACAGAGCTGATTTGACACGTTTTTCTAGTTTCATTCACCACAGGTTGCATTAAGTCTTAAATATTTCCCATTAAATGAAATCACAGGTATATTTGACTCATATTATCAACTCTTTTCTAAAATTGTCATACTTTCCGGATAGATAGGAAATAGCTAAAGTAATGCCAATTTCAAAACCTAACAAGTCCTGAGACGATCCTTCTACCCACCGATCAATAGGAGTTGTGCTTTTAGATGTCCATGCTGCTTTCAAATAAATTTCTGCGTGGACCCTGTTATTCCTAATACAAAATTTATGTCTTCAACAGAGCTGATTGGACACGTTTTTCTCGTTTCATTCACCACAGGTTGCATTAAGTCTTAAATATATCCCATTAAATTAAATCGGGTGCACGGAGTAAATTGATAATATGGTAGAACACTTTACCGATCTTTTCAATGATGGAGTTGATTTTGTTGTTCCAAATATTAGTGTTAAAACGAAAAGCACCTGAAAACATCGAATGTGTCCTTAGCGATTCACTCACCATTTCTAGTGTTTCCCAGTTGGTTAATAATTTAACTTCGGATATGACAACGTTAGACAAGGAAACTTACATATATTCGGCCAAGAGATATCAAAAGTCTTATTAGGCGCCTACAGCCAAAAAAATTTGCAGGATTAGATAGAATTCGTAATTCTTGCTTAAAAAACCGTCCGCGAACAGGGCTGGTATATTTGACTCATATTATCAACTCTTTTCTAAAATTGTCATACTTTCCGGATAGATGGGAAATAGCTAAAGTAAAGCCAATTTCAAACCTAACAAGTTCCGAGACGATCCTTCTACCCACCGATCAATAGGAGTTGTGCTTTTAGATGTCCAAGCTGCTTTCAAATAAATTTACCAAAATGTAAGTCTTCTACAGAGCTGATTTGACACGTTTTTCTAGTTTCATTCACCACAGGTTGCATTAAGTCTTAAATATTTCCCATTAAATGAAATCACAGGTATATTTGACTCATATTATCAACTCTTTTCTAAAATTGTCATACTTTCCGGATAGATGGGAAATAGCTAAAGTAATGCCAATTTCAAAACCTAACTAGTCCCGAGACGATCCTTCTACCCACCGATCAATAGGAGTTGTGCTTTTAGATGTCCAAGCTGCTTTCAAATAAATTTCTGCGTGGACCCTGTTATTCCTAATACAAAATTTATGTCTTCAACAGAGCTGATTGGACACGTTTTTCTCGTTTCATTCACCACAGGTTGCATTAAGTCTTAAATATATCCCATTAAATTAAATCGAGTGCACGGAGTAAATTGATAATATGGTAGAACACTTTACCGATCTTTTCAATGATGGAGTTGATTTTGTTGTTCCAAATATTAGTGTTAAAACGAAAAGCACCTGAAAACTTCGAATGTGTCCTTAGCGATTCACTCACCATTTCTAGTGTTTCCCAGTTGGTTAATAATTTAACTTCGGATATGACAACGTTAGACAAGGAAACTTACATATATTCGGCCAAGAGATATCAAAAGTCTTATTAGGCGCCTACAGCCAAAAAAATGTGCAGGATTAGATAGAATTCGTAATTCTTGCTTAAAAAACCGTCCGCGAACAGGGCTGGTATATTTGACTCATATTATCAACTCTTTTCTAAAATTGTCATACTTTCCGGATAGATGGGAAATAGCTAAAATAATGCCAATTTCAAAACCTAACAAGTCCCGAGACGATCCTTCTACCCACCGATCAATAGGAGTTGTGCTTTTAGATGTCCAACCTGCTTTCAAATAAATTTACCAAAATGTAAGTCTTCAACAGAGCTGATTTGACACGTTTTTCTAGTTTCATTCACCACAGGTTGCATTAAGTCTTAAATATTTCCCATTAAATGAAATCACAGGTATATTTGACTCATATTATCAACTCTTTTCTAAAATTGTCATACTTTCCGGATAGATGGGAAATAGCTAAAGTAAAGCCAATTTCAAACCTAACAAGTTCCGAGACGATCCTTCTACCCACCGATCAATAGGAGTTGTGCTTTTAGATGTCCAAGCTGCTTTCAAATAAATTTACAAAAAAGGAAAGTCTTCAACAGAGCTCATTTGACACGTTTTTCTAGTTTCATTCACCACAGGTTGCATTAAGTCTTAAATATTTCCCATTAAATGAATTCGAGTGCACGGAGTAAATTGATAATATGGTAGAACACTTTACCGATCTTTTCAATGATGGAGTTGATTTTGTTGTTCCAAATATTAGTGTTAAAACGAAAAGCACCTGAAAACTTCGAATGTGTCCTTAGCGATTCACTCACCATTTCTAGTGTTTCCCAGTTGGTTAATAATTTAACTTCGGATATGACAACGTTAGACAAGGAAACTTACATATATTCGGCCAAGAGATATCAAAAGTCTTATTAGGCGCCTACAGCCAAAAAAATGTGCAGGATTAGATAGAATTCGTAATTCTTCTTTAAGAAACGGTCCGCGAACAGGGCTGGTATATTTGACTCATATTATCAACTCTTTTCTAAAATTGTCATACTTTCCGGATAGATGGGAAATAGCTAAAGTAAAGCCAATTTCAAACCTAACAAGTTCCGAGACGATCCTTCTACCCACCGATCAATAGGAGTTGTGCTTTTAGATGTCCAAGCTGCTTTCAAATAAGTTTACCAAAATGTAAGTCTTCAACAGAGCTTATTTGACACGTTTTTCTAGTTTCATTCACCACAGGTTGCATTAAGTCTTAAATATTTCCCATTAAATGAAATCGAGTGCACGGAGTAAATTGATAATATGGTAGAACACTTTACCGATCTTTCCAATGATGGAGTTGATTTTGTTGTTCCAAATATAAGTGTTAAAACAAAAAGCACCTGAAAACTTCCAATGTGTCCTTAGCGATTCACTCACCATTTCTAGTGTTTCCCAGTTGGTTAATAATTTAACTTCGGATATGACAACGTTAGACGAGGAAACTTACATATATTCGGCCAAGAGATATCAAAAGTCTTATTAGGCGCCTACAGCCAAAAAAATGTGCAGGATTAGATAGAATTCGTAATTCTTCTTTAAGAAACGGTCCGCGAACAGGGCTGGTATATTTGACTCATATTATCAACTCTTTTCTAAAATTCCAATTTCAAAACCTAACAAGTCCCGAGACGATCCGATCCTTCTACCCACCGATCAATAGGAGTTGTGCTTTTAGATGTCCAAGCTGCTTTCAAATAAATTTCTGCGTCTTCAACAGAGCTGATTTGACACGTTTTTCTGGTTTCATTCACCACAGGTTGCATTAAGTCTTAAATATTTCCCATTAAATGAAATCGAGTGCACGGAGTAAATTGATAATATGGTAGAACACTTTACCGATCTTTTCAATGATGGAGTTGACTTTGTTGTTCAAAATATAACTGTTAAAACGAAAAGCACCTGAAAACTTCCAGTGTCCTTAGCGATTCACTCACCATTTCTAGTGTTTCTCAGTTGGTTAATAATATAACTTCGGATATGACAACGTTAGACAAGGAAACACATATATTCGGCCACGAGATATCAAAAGTCTTATTAGGCGCCTACAGGCTAAAAAATGTGCAGGATTAGATGGAATTCGTAATTCTTGCTTAAAAAACCGTCCGCGAACAGGGCTGGTATATTTGACTCATATTATCAACTCTTTTCTAAAATTGTCATACTTTCCGGATAGATGGGAAATAGCTAAAGTAATGCCAATTTCAAAACCTAACTAGTCCCGAGACGATCCTTCTACCCACCGATCAATAGAGGTGTGCTTTTAGATGTCCAAGCTGCTTTCAAATAAATTTCTGCGTGAACCCTGTTATTCCTAATACAAAATTTATGTCTTCAACAGAGCTGATTGGACACGTTTTTCTCGTTTCATTCACCACAGGTTGCATTAAGTCTTAAATATATCCCATTAAATTAAATCGAGTGCACGGAGTAAATTGATAATATGGTAGAACACTTTACCGATCTTTTCAATGATGGAGTTGATTTTGTTGTTCCAAATATTAGTGTTAAAACGAAAAGCACCTGAAAACTTCGAATGTGTCCTTAGCGATTCACTCACCATTTCTAGTGTTTCCCAGTTGGTTAATAATTTAACTTCGGATATGACAACGTTAGACAAGGAAACTTACATATATTCGGCCAAGAGATATCAAAAGTCTTATTAGGCGCCTACAGCCAAAAAAATGTGCAGGATTAGATAGAATTCGTAATTCTTCTTTAAGAAACGGTCCGCGAACAGGGCTGGTATATTTGACTCATATTATCAACTCTTTTCTAAAATTGTCATACTTTCCGGATAGATGGGAAATAGCTAAAGTAAAGCCAATTTCAAACCTAACAAGTTCCGAGACGATCCTTCTACCCACCGATCAATAGGAGTTGTGCTTTTAGATGTCCAAGCTGCTTTCAAATAAGTTTACCAAAATGTAAGTCTTCAACAGAGCTTATTTGACACGTTTTTCTAGTTTCATTCACCACAGGTTGCATTAAGTCTTAAATATTTCCCATTAAATGAAATCGAGTGCACGGAGTAAATTGATAATATGGTAGAACACTTTACCGATCTTTCCAATGATGGAGTTGATTTTGTTGTTCCAAATATAAGTGTTAAAACAAAAAGCACCTGAAAACTTCCAATGTGTCCTTAGCGATTCACTCACCATTTCTAGTGTTTCCCAGTTGGTTAATAATTTAACTTCGGATATGACAACGTTAGACGAGGAAACTTACATATATTCGGCCAAGAGATATCAAAAGTCTTATTAGGCGCCTACAGCCAAAAAAATGTGCAGGATTAGATAGAATTCGTAATTCTTCTTTAAGAAACGGTCCGCGAACAGGGCTGGTATATTTGACTCATATTATCAACTCTTTTCTAAAATTCCAATTTCAAAACCTAACAAGTCCCGAGACGATCCGATCCTTCTACCCACCGATCAATAGGAGTTGTGCTTTTAGATGTCCAAGCTGCTTTCAAATAAATTTCTGCGTCTTCAACAGAGCTGATTTGACACGTTTTTCTGGTTTCATTCACCACAGGTTGCATTAAGTCTTAAATATTTCCCATTAAATGAAATCGAGTGCACGGAGTAAATTGATAATATGGTAGAACACTTTACCGATCTTTTCAATGATGGAGTTGACTTTGTTGTTCAAAATATAACTGTTAAAACGAAAAGCACCTGAAAACTTCCAGTGTCCTTAGCGATTCACTCACCATTTCTAGTGTTTCTCAGTTGGTTAATAATATAACTTCGGATATGACAACGTTAGACAAGGAAACACATATATTCGGCCACGAGATATCAAAAGTCTTATTAGGCGCCTACAGGCTAAAAAATGTGCAGGATTAGATGGAATTCGTAATTCTTGCTTAAAAAACCGTCCGCGAACAGGGCTGGTATATTTGACTCATATTATCAACTCTTTTCTAAAATTGTCATACTTTCCGGATAGATGGGAAATAGCTAAAGTAATGCCAATTTCAAAACCTAACTAGTCCCGAGACGATCCTTCTACCCACCGATCAATAGAGGTGTGCTTTTAGATGTCCAAGCTGCTTTCAAATAAATTTCTGCGTGAACCCTGTTATTCCTAATACAAAATTTATGTCTTCAACAGAGCTGATTGGACACGTTTTTCTCGTTTCATTCACCACAGGTTGCATTAAGTCTTAAATATATCCCATTAAATTAAATCGAGTGCACGGAGTAAATTGATAATATGGTAGAACACTTTACCGATCTTTTCAATGATGGAGTTGATTTTGTTGTTCCAAATATTAGTGTTAAAACGAAAAGCACCTGAAAACTTCGAATGTGTCCTTAGCGATTCACTCACCATTTCTAGTGTTTCCCAGTTGGTTAATAATTTAACTTCGGATATGACAACGTTAGACAAGGAAACTTACATATATTCGGCCAAGAGATATCAAAAGTCTTATTAGGCGCCTACAGCCAAAAAAATGTGCAGGATTAGATAGAATTCGTAATTCTTGCTTAAAAAACCGTCCGCGAACAGGGCTGGTATATTTGACTCATATTATCAACTCTTTTCTAAAATTGTCATACTTTCCGGATAGATGGGAAATAGCTAATGTAAAGCCAATTTCAAACCTAACAAGTTCCGAGACGATCCTTCTACCCACCGATCAATAGGAGTTGTGCTTTTAGATGTCCAAGCTGCTTTCAAATAAATTTACCAAAATGTAAGTCTTCAACAGAGCTGATTTGACACGTTTTTCTAGTTTCATTCACCACAGGTTGCATTAAGTCTTAAATATTTCCCATTAAATGAAATCACAGGTATATTTGACTCATATTATCAACTCTTTTCTAAAATTGTCATACTTTCCGGATAGATGGGAAATAGCTAAAGTAAAGCCAATTTCAAACCTAACAAGTTCCGAGACGATCCTTCTACCCACCGATCAATAGGAGTTGTGCTTTAAGATGTCCAAGCTGCTTTCAAATAAATTTACCAAAATGTAAGTCTTCAACAGAGCTGATTTGACACGTTTTTCTAGTTTCATTCACCACAGGTTGCATTAAGTCTTAAATATTTCCCATTAAATGAAATCACAGGTATATTTGACTCATATTATCAACTCTTTTCTAAAATTGTCATACTTTCCGGATAGATAGGAAATAGCTAAAGTAATGCCAATTTCAAAACCTAACAAGTCCTGAGACGATCCTTCTACCCACCGATCAATAGGAGTTGTGCTTTTAGATGTCCATGCTGCTTTCAAATAAATTTCTGCGTGGACCCTGTTATTCCTAATACAAAATTTATGTCTTCAACAGAGCTGATTGGACACGTTTTTCTCGTTTCATTCACCACAGGTTGCATTAAGTCTTAAATATATCCCATTAAATTAAATCGGGTGCACGGAGTAAATTGATAATATGGTAGAACACTTTACCGATCTTTTCAATGATGGAGTTGATTTTGTTGTTCCAAATATTAGTGTTAAAACGAAAAGCACCTGAAAACATCGAATGTGTCCTTAGCGATTCACTCACCATTTCTAGTGTTTCCCAGTTGGTTAATAATTTAACTTCGGATATGACAACGTTAGACAAGGAAACTTACATATATTCGGCCAAGAGATATCAAAAGTCTTATTAGGCGCCTACAGCCAAAAAAATTTGCAGGATTAGATAGAATTCGTAATTCTTGCTTAAAAAACCGTCCGCGAACAGGGCTGGTATATTTGACTCATATTATCAACTCTTTTCTAAAATTGTCATACTTTCCGGATAGATGGGAAATAGCTAAAGTAAAGCCAATTTCAAACCTAACAAGTTCCGAGACGATCCTTCTACCCACCGATCAATAGGAGTTGTGCTTTTAGATGTCCAAGCTGCTTTCAAATAAATTTACCAAAATGTAAGTCTTCTACAGAGCTGATTTGACACGTTTTTCTAGTTTCATTCACCACAGGTTGCATTAAGTCTTAAATATTTCCCATTAAATGAAATCACAGGTATATTTGACTCATATTATCAACTCTTTTCTAAAATTGTCATACTTTCCGGATAGATGGGAAATAGCTAAAGTAAAGCCAATTTCAAACCTAACAAGTTCCGAGACGATCCTTCTACCCACCGATCAATAGGAGTTGTGCTTTAAGATGTCCAAGCTGCTTTCAAATAAATTTACCAAAATGTAAGTCTTCAACAGAGCTGATTTGACACGTTTTTCTAGTTTCATTCACCACAGGTTGCATTAAGTCTTAAATATTTCCCATTAAATGAAATCACAGGTATATTTGACTCATATTATCAACTCTTTTCTAAAATTGTCATACTTTCCGGATAGATGGGAAATAGCTAAAATAATGCCAATTTCAAAACCTAACAAGTCCCGAGACGATCCTTCTACCCACCGATCAATAGGAGTTGTGCTTGTAGATGTCCAAGCTGCTTTCAAATAAATTTACCAAAATGTAAATCTTCAACAGAGCTGATTTGACACGTTTTTCTAGTTTCATTCACCACAGGTTGCATTAAGTCTTAAATATTTCCCATTAAATGAAATCACAGGTATATTTGACTCATATTATCAACTCTTTTTTAAAATTGTCATACTTTCCGGATGGATGGGAAATAGCTAAAGTAAAGCCAATTTCAAACCTAACAAGTTCCGAGACGATCCTTCTACCCACCGATCAATAGGAGTTGTGCTTTTAGATGTCCAAGCTGCTTTCAAATAAATTTACCAAAATGTAAGTCTTCAACAGAGCTGATTTGACACGTTTTTCTAGTTTCATTCACCACAGCTTGCATTAAGTCTTAAATATTTCCCATTAAATGAAATCGAGTGCACGGAGTAAATTGATAATATGGTAGAACACTTTACCGATCTTTTCAATGATGCAGTTGATTTTGTTGTTCCAAATATAAGAGTTAAAACGAAAAGCACCTGAAAACATCCAATGTGTCCTTAGCGATTCACTCACCATTTCTAGTGTTTCCCAGTTGGTTAATAATTTAACTTCGGATATGACAATGTTAGACAAGGAAACTTACATATATTCGGCCAAGAGATATCAAAAGTCTTATTAGGCGCCTACAGCCAAAAAAATGTGCAGGATTAGATAGAATTCGTAATTCTTGCTTAAAAAACCGTCCGCGAACAGGGCTGGTATATTTGACTCATATTATCAACTCTTTTCTAAAATTGTCATACTTTCCGGATAGATGGGAAATAGCTAAAATAATGCCAATTTCAAAACCTAACAAGTCCCGAGACAGTCCTTCTACCCACCGATCAATAGGAGTTGTGCTTTTAGATGTCCAAGCTGCTTTCAAATAAATTTCTGCGTGGACCCTGTTATTCCTAATACAAAATTTATGTCTTCAAAAGAGCTGATTGGACACGTTTTTCTCGTTTCATTCACCACAGCTTGCATTAAGTCTTAAATATTTCCCATTAAATGAAATCGAGTGCACGGAGTAAATTGATAATATGGTAGAACACTTTACCGATCTTTTCAATGATGGAGTTGATTTTGTTGTTCCAAATATTAGTGTTAAAACGAAAAGCACCTGAAAACTTCGAATGTGTCCTTAGCGATTCACTCACCATTTCTAGTGTTTCCCAGTTGGTTAATAATTTAACTTCGGATATGACAATGTTAGACAAGGAAACTTACATATATTCAGCCAAGAGATATCAAAAGTCTAATTAGGCGCCTACAGCCTAAAAAATTTGCAGGATTAGATGGAATTCGTAATTCTTGCTAAAAAAACCGTCCGCGAACAGGGCTGGTATATTTGACTCATATTATCAACTCTTTTCTAAAATTCCAATTTCAAAACCTAACAAGTCCCGAGACGATCCGATCCTTCTACCCACCGATCAATAGGAGTTGTGCTTTTAGATGTCCAAGCTGCTTTCAAATAAATTTCTGCGTGGACCCTGTTATTCCTAATACAAAAATTTATGTCTTCAACAGAGCTGATTGGAGACGTTTTTCTAGTTTCATTCACCACAGCCTTACATTAAGTCTTAAATATTTCCCATTAAATGAAATCGAGTGCACGGAGTAAATTGATAATATGGTAGAACACTTTACCGATCTTTTCAATGATGGAGTTGATTTTGTTGTTCCAAATATTAGTGTTAAAACGAAAAGCACCTGAAAACTTCGAATGTGTCCTTAGCGATTCACTCACCATTTCTAGTGTTTCCCAGTTGGTTAATAATTTAACTTCGGATATGACAATGTTAGACAAGGAAACTTACATATATTCGGCCAAGAGATATCAAAAGTCTTATTAGGCGCCTACAGCCTAAAAAATGTGCAGGATTAGACGGAATTCGTAATTCTTGCTTAAAAAACCGTCCGCGAACAGGGCTGGTATATTTGACTCATATTATCAACTCTTTTCTAAAATTGTCATACTTTCCGGATAGATGGGAAATAGCTAAAGTAAAGCCAATTTCTAAACCTAACAAGTCCCGAGACGATCCTTCTACCCACCGATCAACAGGAGTTGTGCTTTTAGATGTCCAAGCTGCTTTCAAATAAATTTCTGCGTGGACCCTGTTATTCCTAATACAAAATTTATGTCTTCAACAGAGCTGATTGGACACGTTTTTCTCGTTTCATTCACCACAGGTTGCATTAAGTCTTAAATATTTTCCATTAAATTAAATCGAGTGCACGGAGTAAATTGATAATATGGTAGAACACTTTACCGATCTTTTCAATGATGGAGTTGACTTTGTTGTTCCAAATATAAGTGTTAAAACGAAAAGCACCTGAAAACTTCCAGTGTCCTTAGCGATTCACTCACCATTTCTAGTGTTTCCCAGTTGGTTAATAATATAACTTCGGATATGACAACGTTAGACAAGGAAACACATATATTCGGCCAAGAGATATCAAAAGTCTTATTAGGCGCCTACAGGCTAAAAAATGTGCAGGATTAGATGGAATTCGTAATTCTTGCTTAAAAAACCTTCCGCGAACAGGGCTGGTATATTTGACTCATATTATCAACTCTTTTCTAAAATTGTCATACTTTCCGGATAGATAGGAAATAGCTAAAGTAATGCCAATTTCAAAACCTAACAAGTCCCGAGACGATCCTTCTACCAAATCAATAGGAGTTGACTTTTAGATGTACAAGCTGCTTTCAAATAAATGTCTGCGTGGACCCTGTTATTCCTAATACAAAATTTATGTCTTCAACAGAGCTGATTGGCACGTTTTTCTAGTTTCATTCACCACAGGTTGCATTAAGTCTTAAATATTTTCCATTAAATGAAATCGAGTGCACGGAGTAAATTGATAATATGGTATTTACCGATCTTTTCAATGATGGAGTTGATTTTGTTGTTCCAAATATTAGTGTTAAAACGAAAAGCACCTGAAAACTTCGAATGTGTCCTTAGCGATTCACTCACCATTTCTAGTGTTTCCCAGTAGGTTAATAATTTAACTTCGGATATGACAACGTTAGACAAGGAAACTTACATATATTCGGCCAAGAGATATCAAAAGTCTTATTAGGCGCCTACAGCCAAAAAAATGTGCAGGATTAGATAGAATTCGTAATTCTTGCTTAAAAAACCGTCCGCGAACAGGGCTGGTATATTTGACTCATATTATCAACTCTTTTCTAAAATTGTCATACTTTCCGGATAGATGGGAAATAGCTAAAATAATGCCAATTTCAAAACCTAACAAGTCCCGAGACGATCCTTCTACCCACCGATCAATAGGAGTTGTGCTTTTAGATGTCCAACCTGCTTTCAAATAAATTTACCAAAATGTAAGTCTTCAACAGAGCTGATTTGACACGTTTTTCTAGTTTCATTCACCACAGGTTGCATTAAGTCTTAAATATTTCCCATTAAATGAAATCACAGGTATATTTGACTCATATTATCAACTCTTTTCTAAAATTGTCATACTTTCCGGATAGATGGGAAATAGCTAAAGTAAAGCCAATTTCAAACCTAACAAGTTCCGAGACGATCCTTCTACCCACCGATCAATAGGAGTTGTGCTTTTAGATGTCCAAGCTGCTTTCAAATAAATTTACAAAAAAGGAAAGTCTTCAACAGAGCTCATTTGACACGTTTTTCTAGTTTCATTCACCACAGGTTGCATTAAGTCTTAAATATTTCCCATTAAATGAATTCGAGTGCACGGAGTAAATTGATAATATGGTAGAACACTTTACCGATCTTTTCAATGATGGAGTTGATTTTGTTGTTCCAAATATTAGTGTTAAAACGAAAAGCATCTGAAAACTTCGAATGTGTCCTTAGCGATTCACTCACCATTTCTAGTGTTTCCCAGTTGGTTAATAATTTAACTTCGGATATGACAACGTTAGACAAGGAAACTTACATATATTCGGCCAAGAGATATCAAAAGTCTTATTAGGCGCCTACAGCCAAAAAAATGTGCAGGATTAGATAGAATTCGTAATTCTTCTTTAAGAAACGGTCCGCGAACAGGGCTGGTATATTTGACTCATATTATCAACTCTTTTCTAAAATTGTCATACTTTCCGGATAGATGGGAAATAGCTAAAGTAAAGCCAATTTCAAACCTAACAAGTTCCGAGACGATCCTTCTACCCACCGATCAATAGGAGTTGTGCTTTTAGATGTCCAAGCTGCTTTCAAATAAGTTTACCAAAATGTAAGTCTTCAACAGAGCTTATTTGACACGTTTTTCTAGTTTCATTCACCACAGGTTGCATTAAGTCTTAAATATTTCCCATTAAATGAAATCGAGTGCACGGAGTAAATTGATAATATGGTAGAACACTTTACCGATCTTTCCAATGATGGAGTTGATTTTGTTGTTCCAAATATAAGTGTTAAAACAAAAAGCACCTGAAAACTTCCAATGTGTCCTTAGCGATTCACTCACCATTTCTAGTGTTTCCCAGTTGGTTAATAATTTAACTTCGGATATGACAACGTTAGACGAGGAAACTTACATATATTCGGCCAAGAGATATCAAAAGTCTTATTAGGCGCCTACAGCCAAAAAAATGTGCAGGATTAGATAGAATTCGTAATTCTTCTTTAAGAAACGGTCCGCGAACAGGGCTGGTATATTTGACTCATATTATCAACTCTTTTCTAAAATTCCAATTTCAAAACCTAACAAGTCCCGAGACGATCCGATCCTTCTACCCACCGATCAATAGGAGTTGTGCTTTTAGATGTCCAAGCTGCTTTCAAATAAATTTCTGCGTCTTCAACAGAGCTGATTTGACACGTTTTTCTGGTTTCATTCACCACAGGTTGCATTAAGTCTTAAATATTTCCCATTAAATGAAATCGAGTGCACGGAGTAAATTGATAATATGGTAGAACACTTTACCGATCTTTTCAATGATGGAGTTGACTTTGTTGTTCAAAATATAACTGTTAAAACGAAAAGCACCTGAAAACTTCCAGTGTCCTTAGCGATTCACTCACCATTTCTAGTGTTTCTCAGTTGGTTAATAATATAACTTCGGATATGACAACGTTAGACAAGGAAACACATATATTCGGCCACGAGATATCAAAAGTCTTATTAGGCGCCTACAGGCTAAAAAATGTGCAGGATTAGATGGAATTCGTAATTCTTGCTTAAAAAACCGTCCGCGAACAGGGCTGGTATATTTGACTCATATTATCAACTCTTTTCTAAAATTGTCATACTTTCCGGATAGATGGGAAATAGCTAAAGTAATGCCAATTTCAAAACCTAACTAGTCCCGAGACGATCCTTCTACCCACCGATCAATAGAGGTGTGCTTTTAGATGTCCAAGCTGCTTTCAAATAAATTTCTGCGTGAACCCTGTTATTCCTAATACAAAATTTATGTCTTCAACAGAGCTGATTGGACACGTTTTTCTCGTTTCATTCACCACAGGTTGCATTAAGTCTTAAATATATCCCATTAAATTAAATCGAGTGCACGGAGTAAATTGATAATATGGTAGAACACTTTACCGATCTTTTCAATGATGGAGTTGATTTTGTTGTTCCAAATATTAGTGTTAAAACGAAAAGCACCTGAAAACTTCGAATGTGTCCTTAGCGATTCACTCACCATTTCTAGTGTTTCCCAGTTGGTTAATAATTTAACTTCGGATATGACAACGTTAGACAAGGAAACTTACATATATTCGGCCAAGAGATATCAAAAGTCTTATTAGGCGCCTACAGCCAAAAAAATGTGCAGGATTAGATAGAATTCGTAATTCTTGCTTAAAAAACCGTCCGCGAACAGGGCTGGTATATTTGACTCATATTATCAACTCTTTTCTAAAATTGTCATACTTTCCGGATAGATGGGAAATAGCTAATGTAAAGCCAATTTCAAACCTAACAAGTTCCGAGACGATCCTTCTACCCACCGATCAATAGGAGTTGTGCTTTTAGATGTCCAAGCTGCTTTCAAATAAATTTACCAAAATGTAAGTCTTCAACAGAGCTGATTTGACACGTTTTTCTAGTTTCATTCACCACAGGTTGCATTAAGTCTTAAATATTTCCCATTAAATGAAATCACAGGTATATTTGACTCATATTATCAACTCTTTTCTAAAATTGTCATACTTTCCGGATAGATGGGAAATAGCTAAAGTAAAGCCAATTTCAAACCTAACAAGTTCCGAGACGATCCTTCTACCCACCGATCAATAGGAGTTGTGCTTTAAGATGTCCAAGCTGCTTTCAAATAAATTTACCAAAATGTAAGTCTTCAACAGAGCTGATTTGACACGTTTTTCTAGTTTCATTCACCACAGGTTGCATTAAGTCTTAAATATTTCCCATTAAATGAAATCACAGGTATATTTGACTCATATTATCAACTCTTTTCTAAAATTGTCATACTTTCCGGATAGATAGGAAATAGCTAAAGTAATGCCAATTTCAAAACCTAACAAGTCCTGAGACGATCCTTCTACCCACCGATCAATAGGAGTTGTGCTTTTAGATGTCCATGCTGCTTTCAAATAAATTTCTGCGTGGACCCTGTTATTCCTAATACAAAATTTATGTCTTCAACAGAGCTGATTGGACACGTTTTTCTCGTTTCATTCACCACAGGTTGCATTAAGTCTTAAATATATCCCATTAAATTAAATCGGGTGCACGGAGTAAATTGATAATATGGTAGAACACTTTACCGATCTTTTCAATGATGGAGTTGATTTTGTTGTTCCAAATATTAGTGTTAAAACGAAAAGCACCTGAAAACATCGAATGTGTCCTTAGCGATTCACTCACCATTTCTAGTGTTTCCCAGTTGGTTAATAATTTAACTTCGGATATGACAACGTTAGACAAGGAAACTTACATATATTCGGCCAAGAGATATCAAAAGTCTTATTAGGCGCCTACAGCCAAAAAAATTTGCAGGATTAGATAGAATTCGTAATTCTTGCTTAAAAAACCGTCCGCGAACAGGGCTGGTATATTTGACTCATATTATCAACTCTTTTCTAAAATTGTCATACTTTCCGGATAGATGGGAAATAGCTAAAGTAAAGCCAATTTCAAACCTAACAAGTTCCGAGACGATCCTTCTACCCACCGATCAATAGGAGTTGTGCTTTTAGATGTCCAAGCTGCTTTCAAATAAATTTACCAAAATGTAAGTCTTCTACAGAGCTGATTTGACACGTTTTTCTAGTTTCATTCACCACAGGTTGCATTAAGTCTTAAATATTTCCCATTAAATGAAATCACAGGTATATTTGACTCATATTATCAACTCTTTTCTAAAATTGTCATACTTTCCGGATAGATGGGAAATAGCTAAAGTAATGCCAATTTCAAAACCTAACTAGTCCCGAGACGATCCTTCTACCCACCGATCAATAGGAGTTGTGCTTTTAGATGTCCAAGCTGCTTTCAAATAAATTTCTGCGTGGACCCTGTTATTCCTAATACAAAATTTATGTCTTCAACAGAGCTGATTGGACACGTTTTTCTCGTTTCATTCACCACAGGTTGCATTAAGTCTTAAATATATCCCATTAAATTAAATCGAGTGCACGGAGTAAATTGATAATATGGTAGAACACTTTACCGATCTTTTCAATGATGGAGTTGATTTTGTTGTTCCAAATATTAGTGTTAAAACGAAAAGCACCTGAAAACTTCGAATGTGTCCTTAGCGATTCACTCACCATTTCTAGTGTTTCCCAGTTGGTTAATAATTTAACTTCGGATATGACAACGTTAGACAAGGAAACTTACATATATTCGGCCAAGAGATATCAAAAGTCTTATTAGGCGCCTACAGCCAAAAAAATGTGCAGGATTAGATAAAATTCGTAATTCTTCTTTAAAAAACGGTCCGCGAACAGGGCTGGTTTATTTGACTCATATTATCAACTCTTTTCTAAAATTGTCATACTTTCCGGATAGATGGGAAATAGCTAAAGTAATGCCAATTTCAAACCTAACAAGTCCCGAGACGATCCTTCTACCCACCGATCAATAGGAGTTGTGCTTTTAGATGTCCAAGCTGCTTTCAAATAAATTTCTGCGTGGACCCTGTTATTCCTAATACAAAATTTATGTCTTCAACAGAGCTGATTGGACACGTTTTTCTCGTTTCATTCACCACAGGTTGCATTAAGTCTTAAATATATCCCATTAAATTAAATCGAGTGCACGGAGTAAATTGATAATATGGTAGAACACTTTACCGATCTTTTCAATGATGGAGTTGATTTTGTTGTTCCAAATATTAGTGTTAAAACGAAAAGCATCTGAAAACTTCGAATGTGTCCTTAGCGATTCACTCACCATTTCTAGTGTTTCCCAGTTAGTTAATAATATAACTTCGGATATGACAACGTTAGACAAGGAAACACATATATTCGGCCAAGAGATATCAAAAGTCTTATTAGGCGCCTACAGGCTAAAAAATGTGCAGGATTAGATGGAATTCGTAATTATTGCTTAAAAAACCGTCCGCGAACAGGGCTGGTATATTTGACTCATATTATCAACTCTTTTCTAAAATTGTCATACTTTCCGGATAGATAGGAAATAGCTAAAGTAATGCCAATTTCAAAACCTAACAAGTCCCGAGACGATCCTTCTACCCACCGATCAATAGGAGTTGACTTTTAGATGTCCATGATGCTTTCAAATAAATTTCTGCGTGGACCCTGTTATTCCTAATACAAAATTTATGTCTTCAACAGAGCTGATTGGACACGTTTTTCTAGTTTCATTCACCACAGGTTGCATTAAGTCTTAAATATTTCCCATTAAATGAAATCACAGGTATATTTGACTCATATTATCAACTCTTTTCTAAAATTGTCATACTTTCCGGATAGATGGGAAATAGCTAAAGTAAAGCCAATTTCAAACCTAACAAGTTCCGAGACGATCCTTCTACCCACCGATCAATAGGAGTTGTGCTTTAAGATGTCCAAGCTGCTTTCAAATAAATTTACCAAAATGTAAGTCTTCAACAGAGCTGATTTGACACGTTTTTCTAGTTTCATTCACCACAGGTTGCATTAAGTCTTAAATATTTCCCATTAAATGAAATCGAGTGCACGGAGTAAATTGATAATATGGTAGAACACTTTACCGATCTTTCCAATGATGGAGTTGATTTTGTTGTTCCAAATATAAGTGTTAAAACGAAAAGCACCTGTAAACTTCGAATGTGTCCTTAGCGATTCACTCACCATTTCTAGTGTTTCCCAGTTGGTTAATAATTTAACTTCGGATATGACAACGTTAGACAAGGAAACTTACATATATTCGGCCAAGAGATATCAAAAGTCTAATTAGGCGCCTACAGCCTAAAAAATGTGCAGGATTAGACGGAATTCGTAATTCGTGCTTAAAAAACCGTCCGCGAACAGGGCTGGTATATTTGACTCATATTATCAATTCTTTTCTAAAATTGTCATACTTTCCGGATAGATGGGAAATAGCTAAAGTAAAGCCAATTTCAAAACCTAACAAGTTCCGAGACGATCCTTCTACCCACCGATCAATAGGAGTTGTGCTTTTACATGTCCAAGCTGCTTTCAAATAAATTTACAAAAAGGAAAGTCTTCAACAGAGCTCATTTGACACGTTTTTCTAGTTTCATTCACCACAGGTTGCATTAAGTCTTAAATATTTCCCATTAAATGAATTCGAGTGCACGGAGTAAATTGATAATATGGTAGAACACTTTACCGATCTTTTCAATGATGGAGTTGATTTTGTTGTTCCAAATATTAGTGTTAAAACGAAAAGCACCTGAAAACTTCGAATGTGTCCTTAGCGATTCACTCACCATTTCTAGTGTTTCCCAGTTGGTTAATAATTTAACTTCGGATATGACAACGTTAGACAAGGAAACTTACATATATTCGGCCAAGAGATATCAAAAGTCTTATTAGGCGCCTACAGCCAAAAAAATGTGCAGGATTAGATAGAATTCGTAATTCTTGCTTAAAAAACCGTCCGCGAACAGGGCTGGTATATTTGACTCATATTATCAACTCTTTTCTAAAATTGTCATACTTTCCGGATAGATGGGAAATAGCTAATGTAAAGCCAATTTCAAACCTAACAAGTTCCGAGACGATCCTTCTACCCACCGATCAATAGGAGTTGTGCTTTTAGATGTCCAAGCTGCTTTCAAATAAATTTACCAAAATGTAAGTCTTCAACAGAGCTGATTTGACACGTTTTTCTAGTTTCATTCACCACAGGTTGCATTAAGTCTTAAATATTTCCCATTAAATGAAATCACAGGTATATTTGACTCATATTATCAACTCTTTTCTAAAATTGTCATACTTTCCGGATAGATGGGAAATAGCTAAAGTAAAGCCAATTTCAAACCTAACAAGTTCCGAGACGATCCTTCTACCCACCGATCAATAGGAGTTGTGCTTTAAGATGTCCAAGCTGCTTTCAAATAAATTTACCAAAATGTAAGTCTTCAACAGAGCTGATTTGACACGTTTTTCTAGTTTCATTCACCACAGGTTGCATTAAGTCTTAAATATTTCCCATTAAATGAAATCACAGGTATATTTGACTCATATTATCAACTCTTTTCTAAAATTGTCATACTTTCCGGATAGATAGGAAATAGCTAAAGTAATGCCAATTTCAAAACCTAACAAGTCCTGAGACGATCCTTCTACCCACCGATCAATAGGAGTTGTGCTTTTAGATGTCCATGCTGCTTTCAAATAAATTTCTGCGTGGACCCTGTTATTCCTAATACAAAATTTATGTCTTCAACAGAGCTGATTGGACACGTTTTTCTCGTTTCATTCACCACAGGTTGCATTAAGTCTTAAATATATCCCATTAAATTAAATCGGGTGCACGGAGTAAATTGATAATATGGTAGAACACTTTACCGATCTTTTCAATGATGGAGTTGATTTTGTTGTTCCAAATATTAGTGTTAAAACGAAAAGCACCTGAAAACATCGAATGTGTCCTTAGCGATTCACTCACCATTTCTAGTGTTTCCCAGTTGGTTAATAATTTAACTTCGGATATGACAACGTTAGACAAGGAAACTTACATATATTCGGCCAAGAGATATCAAAAGTCTTATTAGGCGCCTACAGCCAAAAAAATTTGCAGGATTAGATAGAATTCGTAATTCTTGCTTAAAAAACCGTCCGCGAACAGGGCTGGTATATTTGACTCATATTATCAACTCTTTTCTAAAATTGTCATACTTTCCGGATAGATGGGAAATAGCTAAAGTAAAGCCAATTTCAAACCTAACAAGTTCCGAGACGATCCTTCTACCCACCGATCAATAGGAGTTGTGCTTTTAGATGTCCAAGCTGCTTTCAAATAAATTTACCAAAATGTAAGTCTTCTACAGAGCTGATTTGACACGTTTTTCTAGTTTCATTCACCACAGGTTGCATTAAGTCTTAAATATTTCCCATTAAATGAAATCACAGGTATATTTGACTCATATTATCAACTCTTTTCTAAAATTGTCATACTTTCCGGATAGATGGGAAATAGCTAAAGTAATGCCAATTTCAAAACCTAACTAGTCCCGAGACGATCCTTCTACCCACCGATCAATAGGAGTTGTGCTTTTAGATGTCCAAGCTGCTTTCAAATAAATTTCTGCGTGGACCCTGTTATTCCTAATACAAAATTTATGTCTTCAACAGAGCTGATTGGACACGTTTTTCTCGTTTCATTCACCACAGGTTGCATTAAGTCTTAAATATATCCCATTAAATTAAATCGAGTGCACGGAGTAAATTGATAATATGGTAGAACACTTTACCGATCTTTTCAATGATGGAGTTGATTTTGTTGTTCCAAATATTAGTGTTAAAACGAAAAGCACCTGAAAACTTCGAATGTGTCCTTAGCGATTCACTCACCATTTCTAGTGTTTCCCAGTTGGTTAATAATTTAACTTCGGATATGACAACGTTAGACAAGGAAACTTACATATATTCGGCCAAGAGATATCAAAAGTCTTATTAGGCGCCTACAGCCAAAAAAATGTGCAGGATTAGATAAAATTCGTAATTCTTCTTTAAAAAACGGTCCGCGAACAGGGCTGGTTTATTTGACTCATATTATCAACTCTTTTCTAAAATTGTCATACTTTCCGGATAGATGGGAAATAGCTAAAGTAATGCCAATTTCAAACCTAACAAGTCCCGAGACGATCCTTCTACCCACCGATCAATAGGAGTTGTGCTTTTAGATGTCCAAGCTGCTTTCAAATAAATTTCTGCGTGGACCCTGTTATTCCTAATACAAAATTTATGTCTTCAACAGAGCTGATTGGACACGTTTTTCTCGTTTCATTCACCACAGGTTGCATTAAGTCTTAAATATATCCCATTAAATTAAATCGAGTGCACGGAGTAAATTGATAATATGGTAGAACACTTTACCGATCTTTTCAATGATGGAGTTGATTTTGTTGTTCCAAATATTAGTGTTAAAACGAAAAGCATCTGAAAACTTCGAATGTGTCCTTAGCGATTCACTCACCATTTCTAGTGTTTCCCAGTTAGTTAATAATATAACTTCGGATATGACAACGTTAGACAAGGAAACACATATATTCGGCCAAGAGATATCAAAAGTCTTATTAGGCGCCTACAGGCTAAAAAATGTGCAGGATTAGATGGAATTCGTAATTATTGCTTAAAAAACCGTCCGCGAACAGGGCTGGTATATTTGACTCATATTATCAACTCTTTTCTAAAATTGTCATACTTTCCGGATAGATAGGAAATAGCTAAAGTAATGCCAATTTCAAAACCTAACAAGTCCCGAGACGATCCTTCTACCCACCGATCAATAGGAGTTGACTTTTAGATGTCCATGATGCTTTCAAATAAATTTCTGCGTGGACCCTGTTATTCCTAATACAAAATTTATGTCTTCAACAGAGCTGATTGGACACGTTTTTCTAGTTTCATTCACCACAGGTTGCATTAAGTCTTAAATATTTCCCATTAAATGAAATCACAGGTATATTTGACTCATATTATCAACTCTTTTCTAAAATTGTCATACTTTCCGGATAGATGGGAAATAGCTAAAGTAAAGCCAATTTCAAACCTAACAAGTTCCGAGACGATCCTTCTACCCACCGATCAATAGGAGTTGTGCTTTAAGATGTCCAAGCTGCTTTCAAATAAATTTACCAAAATGTAAGTCTTCAACAGAGCTGATTTGACACGTTTTTCTAGTTTCATTCACCACAGGTTGCATTAAGTCTTAAATATTTCCCATTAAATGAAATCGAGTGCACGGAGTAAATTGATAATATGGTAGAACACTTTACCGATCTTTCCAATGATGGAGTTGATTTTGTTGTTCCAAATATAAGTGTTAAAACGAAAAGCACCTGTAAACTTCGAATGTGTCCTTAGCGATTCACTCACCATTTCTAGTGTTTCCCAGTTGGTTAATAATTTAACTTCGGATATGACAACGTTAGACAAGGAAACTTACATATATTCGGCCAAGAGATATCAAAAGTCTAATTAGGCGCCTACAGCCTAAAAAATGTGCAGGATTAGACGGAATTCGTAATTCGTGCTTAAAAAACCGTCCGCGAACAGGGCTGGTATATTTGACTCATATTATCAATTCTTTTCTAAAATTGTCATACTTTCCGGATAGATGGGAAATAGCTAAAGTAAAGCCAATTTCAAAACCTAACAAGTTCCGAGACGATCCTTCTACCCACCGATCAATAGGAGTTGTGCTTTTACATGTCCAAGCTGCTTTCAAATAAATTTACAAAAAGGAAAGTCTTCAACAGAGCTCATTTGACACGTTTTTCTAGTTTCATTCACCACAGGTTGCATTAAGTCTTAAATATTTCCCATTAAATGAATTCGAGTGCACGGAGTAAATTGATAATATGGTAGAACACTTTACCGATCTTTTCAATGATGGAGTTGATTTTGTTGTTCCAAATATTAGTGTTAAAACGAAAAGCACCTGAAAACTTCGAATGTGTCCTTAGCGATTCACTCACCATTTCTAGTGTTTCCCAGTTGGTTAATAATTTAACTTCGGATATGACAACGTTAGACAAGGAAACTTACATATATTCGGCCAAGAGATATCAAAAGTCTTATTAGGCGCCTACAGCCAAAAAAATGTGCAGGATTAGATAGAATTCGTAATTCTTGCTTAAAAAACCGTCCGCGAACAGGGCTGGTTTATTTGACTCATATTATCAACTCTTTTCTAAAATTGTCATACTTTCCGGATAGATGGGAAATAGCTAAAGTAAAGCCAATTTCAAACCTAACAAGTTCCGAGACGATCCTTCTACCCACCGATCAATAGGAGTTGTGCTTTTAGATGTCCAAGCTGCTTTCAAATAAATTTACCAAAATGTAAGTCTTCAACAGAGCTGATTTGACACGTTTTTCTAGTTTCATTCACCACAGGTTGCATTAAGTCTTAAATATTTCCCATTAAATGAAATCACAGGTATATTTGACTCATATTATCAACTCTTTTCTAAAATTGTCATACTTTCCGGATAGATGGGAAATAGCTAAAGTAAAGACAATTTCAAAACCTAACAAGTTCCGAGACGATCCTTCTACCCACCGATCAATAGGAGTTGTGCTTTTACATGTCCTAGCTGCTTTCAAATAAATTTACCAAAATGTAAGTCTTCAACAGAGCTGATTTGACACGTTTTTCTAGTTTCATTCACCACAGGTTGCATTAAGTCTTAAATATTTCCCATTAAATGAATTCGAGTGCACGGAGTAAATTGATAATATGGTAGAACACTTTACCGATCTTTTCAATGATGGAGTTGATTTTGTTGTTCCAAATATTAGTGTTAAAACGAAAAGCACCTGAAAACTTCGAATGTGTCCTTAGCGATTCACTCACCATTTCTAGTGTTTCGCAGTTGGTTAATAATTTAACTTCGGATATGACAACGTTAGACGAGGAAACTTACATATATTCGGCCAAGAGATATCAAAAGTCTTATTAGGCGCCTACAGCCAAAAAAATGTGCAGGATTAGATAGAATTCGTAATTCTTCTTTAAAAAACGGTCCGCGAACAGGGCTGGTATATTTGACTCATATTATCAACTCTTTTCTAAAATTGTCATACTTTCCGGATAGATGGGAAATAGCTAAAGTAATGCCAATTTCAAAACCTAACAAGTCCCGAGACGATCCTTCTACCCACCGATCAATAGGAGTTGTGCTTTTAGTTAGACATCTGCTTTCAAATAAATTTCTGCGTGAACCCTGTTATTCCTAATACAAAATTTATGTCTTCAACAGAGCTGATTGGACACGTTTTTCTCGTTTCATTCACCACAGGTTGCATTAAGTCTTAAATATATCCCATTAAATTAAATCGAGTGCACGGAGTAAATTGATAATATGGTAGAACACTTTACCGATCTTTTCAATGATGGAGTTGATTTTGTTGTTCCAAATATAAGTGTTAAAACGAAAAGCACCTGAAAACTTCCAATGTGTCCTTAGCGATTCACTCACCATTTCTAGTGTTTCCCAGTTGGTTAATAATTTAACTTCGGATATGACAACGTTGGACAAGGAAACTTACATATAATCGGCCAATAGATATCAAAAGTCTTATTAGGCGCCTACAGCCTAAAAAATGTGCAGGATTAAATGGAATTCTTAAATCTTGCTTAAAAAACCGTCCGCGAACAGGGCTGGTATATTTGACTCATATTATCAACTCTTTTCTAAAATTGTCATACTTTCCGGATAGATGGGAAATAGCTAAAGTAAAGCCAATTTCAAAACCTAACAAGTTTCAAGATGATCCTTCTACCCACCGATCAATAGGAGTTGTGCTTTTAGTTGGACATCTGCTTTCAAATAAATTTCTGCGTGGACCCTGTTATTCCTAATACAAAATTTATGTCTTCAACAGAGCTGATTGGACACGTTTTTCTCGTTTCATTCACCACAGGTTGCATTAAGTCTTAAATATATCCCATTAAATTAAATCGAGTGCACGGAGTAAATTGATAATATGGTAGAACACTTTACCGATCTTTTCAATGATGGAGTTGATTTTGTTGTTCCAAATATTAGTGTTAAAACGAAAAGCACCTGAAAACTTCGAATGTGTCCTTAGCGATTCACTCACCATTTCTAGTGTTTCCCAGTTGGTTAATAATTTAACTTCGGATATGACAACGTTAGACGAGGAAACTTACATATATTCGGCCAAGAGATATCAAAAGTCTTATTAGGCGCCTACAGGCTAAAAAATGTGCAGGATTAGATGGAATTCGTAATTATTGCTTAAAAAACCGTCCGCGAACAGGGCTGGTATATTTGACTCATATTATCAACTCTTTTCTAAAATTGTCATACTTTCCGGATAGATGGGAAATAGCTAAAGTAATGCCAATTTCAAAACCTAACAAGTCCCGAGACGATCCTTCTACCCACCGATCAATAGGAGTTGTGCTTTTAGATGTCCATGCTGCTTTCAAATAAATTTCTGCGTGGACCCTGTTATTCCTAATACAAAATTTATGTCTTCAACAGAGCTGATTGGACACGTTTTTCTAGTTTCATTCACCACAGGTTGCATTAAGTCTTAAATATTTCCCATTAAATGAAATCGAGTGCACGGAGTAAATTGATAATATGGTAGAACACTTTACCGATCTTTTCAATGATGGAGTTGATTTTGTTGTTCCAAATATAAGTGTTAAAACAAAAAGCACCTGAAAACTTCCAATGTGTCCTTAGCGATTCACTCACCATTTCTAGTGTTTCCCAGTTGGTTAATAATTTAACTTCGGATATGACAACGTTAGACAAGTAAACTTACATATATTCGGCCAAGAGATATCAAAAGTCTTATTATAATAAGCCTACAGCCTAAAAAATGTGCAGGATTAGATGGAATTCTTAAATCTTGCTTAAAAAACCGTCCGCGAACAGGGCTGGTATATTTGACTCATATTATCAACTCTTTTCTAAAATTGTCATACTTTCCGGATAGATGGGAAATAGCTAAAGTAAAGCCAATTTCAAAACCTAACAAGTTTCGAGAGTGTTTCCCAGTTGGTTAATAATTTAACTTCGGATATGACAACGTTAGACAAGGAAACTTACATATATTCGGCCACGAGATATCAAAAGTCTTATTAGGCGCCTACAGCCAAAAAAATGTGCAGGATTAGATGGAATTCGTAATTCTTGCTTAAAAAACCGTCCGCGAACAGGGCTGGTATATTTGACTCATATTATCAACTCTTTTCTAAAATTGTCATACTTTCCGGATAGATAGGAAATAGCTAAAGTAATGCCAATTTCAAAACCTAACAAGTCCCGAGACGATCCTTCTACCCACCGATCAATAGGAGTTGTGCTTTTAGATGTCCAAGCTGCTTTCAAATAAATTTCTGCGTGGACCCTGTTATTCTTAATACAAAAATTTATGTTTTCAACTGAGCTGATTGGACACATTTTTCTAGTTGCATTCACCACAGGTTGCATTAAGTCTTAAATATTTCCCATTAAATGAAATCGAGTGCACGGAGTAAATTGATAATATGGTAGAACACTTTACCGATCTTTTCAATGATGGAGTTGATTTTGTTGTTCCAAATATTAGTGTTAAAACGAAAAGCACCTGAAAACTTCCAATGTGTCCTTAGCGATTCACTCACCATTTCTAGTGTTTCCCAGTTGGTTAATAATTTAACTTCGGATATGACAACGTTAGACAAGGAAACACATATATTCGGCCAAGAGATATCAAAAGTCTTATTAGGCGCCTACAGCCAAAAAAATGTGCAGGATTAGATAGAATTCGTAATTCTTGCTTAAAAAACCGTCCGCGAACAGGGCTGGTATATTTGACTCATATTATCAACTCTTTTCTAAAATTGTCATACTTTCCGGATAGATAGGAAATAGCTAAAGTAATGCCAATTTCAAAACCTAACATGTCCCGAGACGATCCTTCTACCCATCGATCAATAGGAGTTGTGCTTTTAGATGTCCAAGCTGCTTTCAAATAAATTTCTGCGTGGACCCTGTTATTCTTAATACAAAAATTTATGTTTTCAACTGAGCTGATTGGACACATTTTTCTAGTTGCATTCACCACAGGTTGCATTAAGTCTTAAATATTTCCCATTAAATGAAATCGAGTGCACGGAGTAAATTGATAATATGGTAGAACACTTTACCGATCTTTTCAATGATGGAGTTGATTTTGTTGTTCCAAATATAAGAGTTAAAACGAAAAGCACCTGAAAACATCCAATGTGTCCTTAGCGATTCACTCACCATTTCTAGTGTTTCCCAGTTGGTTAATAATTTAACTTCGGATATGACAACGTTAGACAAGGAAACTTACATATATTCGGCCAAAAGATATCAAAAGTCTTATTAGGCGCCTAAAGCCTTAAAAATGTGCAGGATTAGATGGAATTCGTAATTCTTGCTTAAAAAACCGTCCGCGCACAGGGCTGGTATATTTGACTCATATTATCAACTCTTTTCTAAAATTGGTATACTTTCCGGATAGATGGGAAATAGCTAAAGTAATGCCAATTTCAATACCTAACAAGTCCCGAGACGATCCTTCTACGCACCGATCAATAGGAGTTGTGCTTTTAGTGGTCCAAGCTGCTTTCAAATAAATTTTTGCGTGGACCCTGTTATTCTTAATACAAAAATGTATGTTTTTAACTGAGCTGATTGAACACATTTTTCTAGTTGCATTCACCACAGGTTGCATTAAGTCTTAAATATTTCCCATTAAATGAAATCGAGTGTACGGAGTAAATTGATAATATGGTAGAACACTTTACCCATCTTTTCAATGATGGAGTTGATTTTGTTGTTCCAAATATTAGTGTTAAAACGAAAAGCACCTGAAAACTTCCAATGTGTCCTTAGCGATTCACTCACCATTTCTAGTGTTTCCCAGTTGGTTAATAATTTAACTTCGGATATGACAACGTTAGACAAGGAAACACATATATTCGGCCAAGAGATATCAAAAGTCTTATTAGGCGCCTACAGCCAAAAAAATGTGCAGGATTAGATAGAATTCGTAATTCTTGCTTAAAAAACGGTCCGCGAACAGGGCTGGTATATTTGACTCATATTATCAACTCTTTTCTAAAATTGTCATACTTTCCGGATAGATGGGAAATAGCTAAAGTAATGCCAATTTCAAAACCTAACAAGTCCCGAGACGATCCTTCTACCCACCGATCAATAGGAGTTGTGCTTTTAGTTAGACATCTGCTTTCAAATAAATTTCTGCGTGAACCCTGTTATTCCTAATACAAAATTTATGTCTTCAACAGAGCTGATTGGACACGTTTTTCTCGTTTCATTCACCACAGGTTGCATTAAGTCTTAAATATATCCCATTAAATTAAATCGAGTGCACGGAGTAAATTGATAATATGGTAGAACACTTTACCGATCTTTTCAATGATGGAGTTGATTTTGTTGTTCCAAATATAAGTGTTAAAACGAAAAGCACCTGAAAACTTCCAATGTGTCCTTAGCGATTCACTCACCATTTCTAGTGTTTCCCAGTTGGTTAATAATTTAACTTCGGATATGACAACGTTGGACAAGGAAACTTACATATAATCGGCCAATAGATATCAAAAGTCTTATTAGGCGCCTACAGCCTAAAAAATGTGCAGGATTAAATGGAATTCTTAAATCTTGCTTAAAAAACCGTCCGCGAACAGGGCTGGTATATTTGACTCATATTATCAACTCTTTTCTAAAATTGTCATACTTTCCGGATAGATGGGAAATAGCTAAAGTAAAGCCAATTTCAAAACCTAACAAGTTTCAAGATGATCCTTCTACCCACCGATCAATAGGAGTTGTGCTTTTAGTTGGACATCTGCTTTCAAATAAATTTCTGCGTGGACCCTGTTATTCCTAATACAAAATTTATGTCTTCAACAGAGCTGATTGGACACGTTTTTCTCGTTTCATTCACCACAGGTTGCATTAAGTCTTAAATATATCCCATTAAATTAAATCGAGTGCACGGAGTAAATTGATAATATGGTAGAACACTTTACCGATCTTTTCAATGATGGAGTTGATTTTGTTGTTCCAAATATTAGTGTTAAAACGAAAAGCACCTGAAAACTTCGAATGTGTCCTTAGCGATTCACTCACCATTTCTAGTGTTTCCCAGTTGGTTAATAATTTAACTTCGGATATGACAACGTTAGACGAGGAAACTTACATATATTCGGCCAAGAGATATCAAAAGTCTTATTAGGCGCCTACAGGCTAAAAAATGTGCAGGATTAGATGGAATTCGTAATTATTGCTTAAAAAACCGTCCGCGAACAGGGCTGGTATATTTGACTCATATTATCAACTCTTTTCTAAAATTGTCATACTTTCCGGATAGATGGGAAATAGCTAAAGTAATGCCAATTTCAAAACCTAACAAGTCCCGAGACGATCCTTCTACCCACCGATCAATAGGAGTTGTGCTTTTAGATGTCCATGCTGCTTTCAAATAAATTTCTGCGTGGACCCTGTTATTCCTAATACAAAATTTATGTCTTCAACAGAGCTGATTGGACACGTTTTTCTAGTTTCATTCACCACAGGTTGCATTAAGTCTTAAATATTTCCCATTAAATGAAATCGAGTGCACGGAGTAAATTGATAATATGGTAGAACACTTTACCGATCTTTTCAATGATGGAGTTGATTTTGTTGTTCCAAATATAAGTGTTAAAACAAAAAGCACCTGAAAACTTCCAATGTGTCCTTAGCGATTCACTCACCATTTCTAGTGTTTCCCAGTTGGTTAATAATTTAACTTCGGATATGACAACGTTAGACAAGTAAACTTACATATATTCGGCCAAGAGATATCAAAAGTCTTATTATAATAAGCCTACAGCCTAAAAAATGTGCAGGATTAGATGGAATTCTTAAATCTTGCTTAAAAAACCGTCCGCGAACAGGGCTGGTATATTTGACTCATATTATCAACTCTTTTCTAAAATTGTCATACTTTCCGGATAGATGGGAAATAGCTAAAGTAAAGCCAATTTCAAAACCTAACAAGTTTCGAGAGTGTTTCCCAGTTGGTTAATAATTTAACTTCGGATATGACAACGTTAGACAAGGAAACTTACATATATTCGGCCACGAGATATCAAAAGTCTTATTAGGCGCCTACAGCCAAAAAAATGTGCAGGATTAGATGGAATTCGTAATTCTTGCTTAAAAAACCGTCCGCGAACAGGGCTGGTATATTTGACTCATATTATCAACTCTTTTCTAAAATTGTCATACTTTCCGGATAGATAGGAAATAGCTAAAGTAATGCCAATTTCAAAACCTAACAAGTCCCGAGACGATCCTTCTACCCACCGATCAATAGGAGTTGTGCTTTTAGATGTCCAAGCTGCTTTCAAATAAATTTCTGCGTGGACCCTGTTATTCTTAATACAAAAATTTATGTTTTCAACTGAGCTGATTGGACACATTTTTCTAGTTGCATTCACCACAGGTTGCATTAAGTCTTAAATATTTCCCATTAAATGAAATCGAGTGCACGGAGTAAATTGATAATATGGTAGAACACTTTACCGATCTTTTCAATGATGGAGTTGATTTTGTTGTTCCAAATATTAGTGTTAAAACGAAAAGCACCTGAAAACTTCCAATGTGTCCTTAGCGATTCACTCACCATTTCTAGTGTTTCCCAGTTGGTTAATAATTTAACTTCGGATATGACAACGTTAGACAAGGAAACACATATATTCGGCCAAGAGATATCAAAAGTCTTATTAGGCGCCTACAGCCAAAAAAATGTGCAGGATTAGATAGAATTCGTAATTCTTGCTTAAAAAACCGTCCGCGAACAGGGCTGGTATATTTGACTCATATTATCAACTCTTTTCTAAAATTGTCATACTTTCCGGATAGATAGGAAATAGCTAAAGTAATGCCAATTTCAAAACCTAACATGTCCCGAGACGATCCTTCTACCCATCGATCAATAGGAGTTGTGCTTTTAGATGTCCAAGCTGCTTTCAAATAAATTTCTGCGTGGACCCTGTTATTCTTAATACAAAAATTTATGTTTTCAACTGAGCTGATTGGACACATTTTTCTAGTTGCATTCACCACAGGTTGCATTAAGTCTTAAATATTTCCCATTAAATGAAATCGAGTGCACGGAGTAAATTGATAATATGGTAGAACACTTTACCGATCTTTTCAATGATGGAGTTGATTTTGTTGTTCCAAATATAAGAGTTAAAACGAAAAGCACCTGAAAACATCCAATGTGTCCTTAGCGATTCACTCACCATTTCTAGTGTTTCCCAGTTGGTTAATAATTTAACTTCGGATATGACAACGTTAGACAAGGAAACTTACATATATTCGGCCAAAAGATATCAAAAGTCTTATTAGGCGCCTAAAGCCTTAAAAATGTGCAGGATTAGATGGAATTCGTAATTCTTGCTTAAAAAACCGTCCGCGCACAGGGCTGGTATATTTGACTCATATTATCAACTCTTTTCTAAAATTGGTATACTTTCCGGATAGATGGGAAATAGCTAAAGTAATGCCAATTTCAATACCTAACAAGTCCCGAGACGATCCTTCTACGCACCGATCAATAGGAGTTGTGCTTTTAGTGGTCCAAGCTGCTTTCAAATAAATTTTTGCGTGGACCCTGTTATTCTTAATACAAAAATGTATGTTTTTAACTGAGCTGATTGAACACATTTTTCTAGTTGCATTCACCACAGGTTGCATTAAGTCTTAAATATTTCCCATTAAATGAAATCGAGTGTACGGAGTAAATTGATAATATGGTAGAACACTTTACCCATCTTTTCAATGATGGAGTTGATTTTGTTGTTCCAAATATTAGTGTTAAAACGAAAAGCACCTGAAAACTTCCAATGTGTCCTTAGCGATTCACTCACCATTTCTAGTGTTTCCCAGTTGGTTAATAATTTAACTTCGGATATGACAACGTTAGACAAGGAAACACATATATTCGGCCAAGAGATATCAAAAGTCTTATTAGGCGCCTACAGCCAAAAAAATGTGCAGGATTAGATAGAATTCGTAATTCTTGCTTAAAAAACCGTCCGCGAACAGGGCTGGTATATTTGACTCATATTATCAACTCTTTTCTAAAATTGTCATACTTTCCGGATAGATAGGAAATAGCTAAAGTAATGCCAATTTCAAAACCTAACATGTCCCGAGACGATCCTTCTACCCATCGAACAATAGGAGTTGTGCTTTTAGATGTCCAAGCTGCTTTCAAATAAATTTCTGCGTGGACCCTGTTATTCTTAATACAAAAATTTATGTTTTCAACTGAGCTGATTGGACACATTTTTCTAGTTGCATTCACCACAGGTTGCATTAAGTCTTAAATATTTCCCATTAAATGAAATCGAGTGCGCCGAGTAAATTGATAATATGGTAGAACACTTTACCGATCTTTTCAATGATGGAGTTGATTTTGTTGTTCCCAATATTAGTGTTAAAACGAAAAGCACCTGAAAACTTCCAATGTGTCCCTAGCGATTCACTCACCATTTCTAGTGTTTCCCAGTTGGTTAATAATTTAACTTCGGATATGACAACGTTAGACAAGGAAACTTACATATATTCGGCCAAGAGATATCAAAAGTCTAATTAGGCGCCTACAGCCTAAAAAATGTGCAGGATTAGATGGAATTCGTTATTCTTGCTTAAAAAACCGTCCGCGAACAGGGCTGGTATATTTGACTCATATTATCAACTCTTTTCTAAAATTGTCATACTTTCCGGATAGATGGGAAATAGCTAAAATAATGCCAATTTCAAAACCTAACAAGTCCCGAGACGATCCTTCTACCCACCGATCAATAGGAGTTGTGCTTTTAGAAGTCCAAGCTGCTTTCAAATAAATTTACCAAAACGTAAGTCTTCAACAGAGCTGATTGGACACGTTTTTCTAGTTTCATTCACCACAGGTTGCATTAAGTCTTAAATATTTCCCATTAAATGAAATCGAGTGCACCGAGTAAATTGATAATATGGTAGAACACTTTACCGATCTTTTCAATGATGGAGTTGATTTTGTTGTTCCAAATATTAGTGTTAAAACGAAAAGCACCTGAAAACTTGGAATGTGTCCTTAGCGATTCACTCACCATTTCTAGTGTTTCTCAGTTGGTTAATAATATAACTTCGGATATGACAACGTTAGACAAGGAAACACAAATATTCGGCCAAGAGTTATCAAAAGTCTTATTAGGCGCCTACAGCCTTAAAAATGTGCAGGATTAGATGGAATTCGTAATTCTTGCTTAAAAAACCGTCCGCGAACAGGGCTGGTATATTTGACTCATATTATCAACTCTTTTCTAAAATTGGTATACTTTCCGGATAGATGGGGGGAAATAGCTACAGTAATGCAAATTTCAAAACCTAACAAGTCCCGAGACGATCCTTCTACCCACCGGTCAATAGGAGTTGTGCTTTTAAATGTCAGCTTCTTCCAAGCCTTTTTTAGCCTTTAAATACTGGGTACGTGTTTTTTTAGCTTCTTTCACTCGTCTATACATTCTTTTTTTGACGTGCAAGACGCACTCTTTTTTTTCTACCACAGGATCGCCGTTGTAAGGATCGGTATCCAGTAAATTTTTAAACGTTTTGCTGTCACCATCTCCAATGTATGTACTGTATTTTACTTTAAAGTATTCGACAGACCGCTGAAACATTTCGATCACACCGTCAACTTACATTTTACCGGAACTTCCTTCATGATTTGCTTCACAATGCTCAATGTGATTATCATGCCACTCCAAAACTCGTCTGATTCTTCCCTACCAATCCATTTCCCGCATGCTTTGCACACTTTTCATTTGACAATTAAATCCACAATTTTATTAGAATATTTCCCTATCAATGAAACAACACCCAGCAGTGAGGTAAAACCACGCTTGGCCCATGATCCATCACCAGAAACCGTGATTTTGTCTTTAGCACTACCGTTTTCAACATTTAATTTATTTTCTTCTGCAACGGCTTTTTTGAAAACACTATCAACTACTGACTTTACAGCAATATAAATTTGGTCAAGCATACCATAATATCCATTGTTACTAAATCCATTGCACAAGTCCATTAGCGAACAAAATAAATTTATTCCAGCCAGACCGACTCCAAGTAGTCGCATAATGAACACAAAACGTCTATTGATCTCATAAGCATTTTTGACCATAGGAAAAGAATTGATGTCAAATTCTTGGCACGAACACTTTACACACAACTTGAATCCTAGTCCTCGCGGTGATTTTCTTCAAAAATTAACGTCACTATCGCACAGCTTGCACTTTAAAATTGATTCCAAAGCTGTAAACACTAGCGAGAAACAGAATGCTGTAGCTGAATCCTTCGTCAATCGGTACATCAAAATCACTCTTGTCTTTTAATTTTTCAGCTGATGTGCTCACACACTCGGTATCGGTTTCAGCAGTATGCCGATTCCCTCGAAAACTCCTTTTTCTATCTTTTTGCCCTGGATATTTTGTGGAGCTTTTCGTTCCTTTTCGATCCATTTTTCCTGTTTGATGTTGACACACAGAGCATCAAAAGTGTACTGCTAAATTTGTTCTAGGATTTTATAAATATTCACGACAAAAATGTATATACACTATTCCACATATACACAGGTAGGTAATATCCTAAAGTTGACCGTCAGAAACTCCATACGCAGGTATAAAAGACCGGTGAAAACAATTAAAATGTAATAGCAGCTCCAGTCCTGGCGCGGCGGCGATAATGAGTTGTAACTTATTTAATACTATTTAAAATAATTTTTCACAACATATTTTCAATAGGTTTTACTATCGAAATATGAAAAAAAAATCGATTTTTCGAAGTGGTCATATGAGAATAACCCCTTAACAAATAAATTCTGGCATGAAATATTGTATTCAAATGCCTCTGCTTTCCTATATAAAAATAAAATTAGGTACCTATAATAGGTACTGAAGAGGGCCATTAATCCATTAAGAAATAGACATATTAAATGAACTGAACATTTTCCAGTTTCAATATCAAGCAAATACATCGTTGAAGAGATACAGTAATGGCAGTAATTTTAGATTTACTTAATTTTGTAGAGAAAATTCTGTTCGTAACCTCCCCAACGGATTCTGGAATATGCCCGAATATTAAATTAAGTTTATTTAATTTAAATTATAGCCACAAACCAAGAGTTCTAAGTTTTAAGCGGACATGCAAGCCTAAAAAGGTACAGCTTTGGGTATAGTGAAGAAGAGCTTAGAACACGGCATTTGGCGAAGAAATAAAAAGGAAAAAGGTCAAGTAAAATATTTTATTTCCAGTTTAAAAAAATACATTATGCTTCTGAATGTCAATGTCTCTGAAATATTCATTTCACATTGTTTGCATTAGAGAAATTCCAAAAAAATGTAATATTGTATTTAATATTTCACGTACGGTCTTTAACAAATAAATTCTGGCATGAATTATTCTAATCAAATGCCTTCTGCTTTCCTATATAATAATGAAATTAGGTACCTATAATAGGTACTGAAGAGGGCAATTAATCATCCATTAAGAAATAGACATATTAAATGAACTGAACATTTTCCAGTTTCAATATCAAGCAAATATCTTTCCAGTAAGTGTGGAAACGGAAGGATGTAATTAAACAACAGTTGCCACTCATCGTAAAGTCCGCGAATAATTCAGGATTTTACATAATAACGGACTTACTTCTTCCTTCAACGCAGCAAAGTCAATTTGGTCCAAACTAGGGAGGGATGGGTATTTACCGACCCTAACGCCTGTCTCAAAATACTTCAAAATGTGCTCAACACGCGAGTAATTCTACAATATGAAAGAAGCGCCTTTTCATACATAATAAACTTGTTATTTAAAGATAATCTATTGAACCTCTTGTGCTCCCATATCCAATCCACTTTATTAGTATTGGGCTTGTTGCTTTAACTTCTAACAAATCAATGATAATCTGATAATCGCAGCCCATCCAAGTTCGATTATTAAACTGCGAAACAAGTTCGGGTCGTGTATTCCGTACTTCCGCATAAGTTGCATATCGGATGTTCGCAATCTATAGAATGTAAGCTCAATTAAAAATTTCCAAACAGATTTATCTTACTTCTTACACTCAGAATATGTGACTGAGATCTCTTTTTTACTCACAGGAACCAAAACTAATATAATTGCTTAATTTTACCGCTATTTATCATGCGCTCTTGAAATAGTTCATGAAATGTAACTAAGCTGAAAATCTATCAAGATACAAATAACATCTATCGCCTCGAATAAATTCAGTCCCGGTTACAATTTTTCATTTGCTCGATCTTTTCCGTTAGCGTGCTTGATATATTACAACAATCCAACTCCCCGTAATATGTGCTGGAAAAACAGTACTTCAAGTAGTTCAGAAATTCTCTGCACCTCAATGAAAAACTAAAATCTCTAGTCACGGATAAATTATATGTTTGCTTTTTGAGTATACAATTTGTACACAGCGAACTCACTTAATGACGTACAAGACTTGAGTGAAATTGGGCGGAGTTATGCCTGAAGTTGGATGCGTATGGCTCAGCGACATCTGTTGGTCATGTTGAATGGGTCGCCACAAATTAAAAGTTTGTAACGTACTAACATTAACTGTAATAAGTTCCAATTTTGAGATAAAGCATTTCGGAGTTCATTAGAATTGAATTTTTTGTAAAATACAGATTTATTTAAAATTTCGCAAAAGCTATTCTACGTATAAATTCGTATCCAGTCCCGGTTACAATTTTTCATTTGCTCGATCTTTTCCGTTAGCGTGCTTGATATATTACAACAATCCCAACTCCCCGTAATATGTGCTGGAAAAACAGTACTTCAAGTAGTTCAGAAATTCTCTGCACCTCAATGAAAAACTAAAATCTCCAGTCACGGATAAATTATATGTTTGCTTTTTGAGTATACAATTTGTACACAGCGAACTCACTTAATGACGTACAAGACTTGAGTGAAGTTGGGTGGAGTTATGCCTGAAGTTGGATGCGTATGGCTCATCGACATCTGTTGGTCATGTTGAATGGGTCGCCACAAATTAAAAGTTTGTAACGTACTAACATTAACTGTAATAAGTTCCAATTTTGAGATAAAGCATTTCGGAGTTCATTAGAATTGAATTTTTTGTAAAATACAGATTTATTTAAAATTTCGCAAAAGCTATTCTACGTATAAATTCGTATAGCCTGGACGTGTTGTACCTAGGAAAAATTCGACTTCCATAGTGGACCCAATCTTACAGGAATTTGGTATTGCCGTTGAAGAGATACAGTAATGGCAGTAATTTTAGATTTACTAATTTTTGTAGAGAAGATTCTGTTCGTAACCTCTCCGACGGATTCTGGAATATGCCCGAATATTAAATTAAGTTTATTTAATTTAAATTATAGCTACAAACCAAGAGTTCTAAGTTTTAAGCGGACATGCAAGCCTAAAAAGGAACAGCTTTGGGTATAGTGAAGAAGAGCTTAGTACACGGCATTTGGCCGAAGAAATAAAAACGAAAAAGGTCTAGTAAAATATTTTATTTCCAGTTTAAAAAAATACATTATGCTGTTTTGCACAAATGTCACACAAAATTACCACCCTTTACCGTTCTGAATGTTAATTTCTCTGAAATATTCCTTTCACATTGTTGCATTAGAGAAATTCCAAAAAATGTAATATTGTATTTAATATTCAACGTACGGCCTTTAACAAATAAATACTGGCATGAATTATTGTAATCAAATGCCTTCTGCTTTCCTATATAATAATGAAATTAGGAACCTATAATAGGTACTGAAGAGGGCAATTAATCCATTAAGAAATAGACATATTAAATGAACTGAACATTTTCCAGTTTCAATATCAAGCAAATATCTTTCCAGTAAGTGTGGAAACGGCAGGATGTAATTAAACAACAGTTGCCACTCATCCAAAAGTCTGTGAAAAATTCAGGTGTTTACATAATAACGGACTTACTTCTTTCTTCAACGCAGCAAAGTCAATTTGGTCCAAACTAGGGAGGGATGGGTATTTACCGACCCTAACGTCTGTCTCAAAATACTTCAAAATGTGCTCAACACGCGAATAATTGTACAATATGAAAGAAGCGCCTTTTCATACATAATAAACTTGTTATTTAAAGATAATCTATTGAACCTCTTGTGCTCCCATATCCAGTCCGCTTCATTAGTATTGGGCTTGTTGCTTTAACTTCTAACAAATCAATGATAATCGCAGCCAGTCCAAGTTCGATTATTAAACTGCGAAACAAGTTCGGGTCGTGTATTCCGTACTTCTGCATTAGTTGCATATCGGATGTTCGCAATCTATAGAATGTAAGCTCAATTAAAAATTTCCAAACAGATGTATCTTACTTCTTATACTCAGAATATGTGACTGAGATCTCTTTTTTATTCACAGGATCCAAAACTAATATAATTGCTTAATTTTACCGCTATTTATCATGCGCTCTTGAAATAGTTCATGAAATGTAACTAAGCTGAAAATCTATCAAGATACAAATAACATCTATCGCCTCGAATAAATCCAGTCCCGGTTACAATTTTTCATTTGCTCGATCCTTTCCTTTAGCGTGCTTGATATATTACAACAATCCAATTTTCCAAAGTTCCAATTTTGAGATAAAGCATTTCGGAGTTCATTAGAATTGAATTTTTTGTAAAATACAGATTTATTTAAAATTTCGCAAAAGCTATTCTACGTATAAATTTCGTATAGCCTGGACGTGTTGTACCTAGGAAAAATTCGACTTCCATAGTGGACCCAATCTTACAGGAATTTGGTATTGCCGTTGAAGAGATACAGTAATGGCAGTAATTTTAGATTTACTCATTTTTGTAGAGAAAATTCTGTTCGTAACCTCTCCGACGGATTCTGGAATATGCCCGAATATTAAATTAAGTTTATTCAATTTAAATTACAGCTACAAATCAAGAGTTCTAAGTTTTAAGCGGACATGCAAGCCTAAAAAGGAACAGCTTTGGGTATAGTGAAGAGAGCTTAGTACACGGCATTTGGCCGAAGAAATAAAAACGAAAATGGTCTAGTAAAATATTTTATTTCCAGTTTAAAAAAATACATTATGCTGTTTTGCACAAATGTCACACAAAATTACCACTCTTTACCCTTCTGAATGTTAATTTCTCTGAAATATTCCTTTCACATTGTTTGCATTAGAGAAATTTCAAAAAAATGTAATATTATATATAATATTCAACGTACGGCCTTTAACAAATAAATACTGGCATGAATTATTGTAATCAAATGCCTTCTGCTTTCCTATATAATAATGAAATTAGGTACCTATAATAGGTACTGAAGAGGGCGACTAATCCATTAAGAAATATTAAATGAACTGAACATTTTCCAGTTTCAATATCAAGCAAATATCTGTGTGGAAACGGCAGGATGTAATTAAACAACAGTTACCACTCATCCTAAAGTCTGTGAATAATTTAGGATTTTACATAATAACGGACTTACTTCTTCCTTCAACGCAGCAAAGTCAATTTGGTCCAAACTAGGGAGGGATGGGTATTTACCGACCCTAACGTCTGTCTCAAAATACTTCAAAATGTGCTCAACACGCGAATAATTGTACAATATGGAAGAAGCGCCTTTTCATACATAATAAACTTGTTATTTAAAGATAATCTATTGAACCTCTTGTGCTCCCATATCCAGTCCGCTTTATTAGTATTGGGCTTGTTGCTTTAACTTCTAACAAATCAATGATAATCGCAGCCAGTCCAAGTTCGATTATTAAACTGCGAAACAAGTTCGGGTCGTGTATTCCGTACTTCTGCATTAGTTGCATATCGGATGTTCGCAATCTATAGAATGTAAGCTCAATTAAAAATTTCCAAACAGATTTATCTTACTTCTTATACTCAGAATATGTGACTGAGATCTCTTTTTTACTCACAGGATCCAAAACTAATATAATTGCTTAATTTTACCGCTATTTATCATGCGCTCTTGAAATAGTTCATGAAATGTAACTAAGCTGAAAATCTATCAAGATACAAATAACATCTATCGCCTCGAATAAATCCAGTCCCGGTTACAATTTTTCATTTGCTCGATCTTTTCCTTTAGCGTGCTTGATATATTACAACAATCCAACTCCCCATAATATGTGCTGGAAAAACAGTACTTCAAGTAGTTCAGAAATTCCCTGCACCTCAATGAAAAACCAAAATCTCCAGTCACGGATAAATTATATGTTTGCTTTTTGAGTAGACAATTTGTACACAGCTAATTCACTTCATGACGTGCAAGACTTGAGTGAAGTTGGGTGGAGTTATGCCTGAAGTTGGATGCGTATGGCTCAGCGACATCTGTTGGTCATGTTGAATGGGTCGCCACAAATTAAAATTTTGTAATGTACTAACATTAACTGTAATAAGTTCCAATTTTGAGATAAAGCATTTCGGAGTTCATTAGAATTGATTTTTTTGTAAAATACAGATTTATTTAAAATTTCGCAAAAGCTATTCTACGTATAAATTCGTATAGCCTGGACGTGTTGTACCTAGGAAAAATTCGACTTCCATATTGGACCCAATCTTACAGGAATTTGGTATTGCCGTACATACAGTAATGGCAGTAATTTTAGATTTACTCATTTTTGTAGAGAAAATTCTGTTCGTAACCTCTCCGACGGATTCTGGAATATGCCCGAATATTAAATTAAGTTTATTTAATTTAAATTATAGCTACAAACCAAGAGTTCTAAGTTTTCAGCGGACATGCAAGCCTAAAAAGGAACAGCTTTGGGTATAGTGAAGAAGAGCTTAGTACACGGCATTTGGCCGAAGAAATAAAAACGAAAAAGGTCTAGTAAAATATTTTATTTCCAGTTTAAAAAAATACATTATAGTGGCGTTCTTTTAATGGTCCCGATAGGTCCATATGGACCTTGAATAAAAGAACGACGAGGGAAATTTTTGAAGTGTGAAACCGAACCATTGTTCACCTTTTACAAATTGTCAAGTTTGAAGTTTGTCAAAGCAAAATTAATCTTGATAGGGAAGATGTGAAATATGTGCTTAAAAATCACTTTAAGAATGTTGGCATGACCTGTGAAAGCTTCTCCTATGGATCCCAATCAAACAAATTGACCTCATTATTCGTCTCAAAAAACCATCTAGTAAATAAAGAAGTGCAAACTAGAGGTTGAGGGACTTAAACACCCAGGCAGAGATGCACCAGTCAAGTCCATAGTGATAGCCATGGAACAACTGCATAGAGACGCAGGACCTGTCTCACAGATTTAAGGTTGTGCCTCCGAATTACCACGCATCTTACTGCAATGCTAACTACTATGTACTAAGGGCCAATTCGCAAACGCAGTATGCCGCAGTACTGCACAATTCAGCTTCAGAGGCTACTACGCTCCATTGTGCAGTATTGCGGCATCGCTGCATTTTCGACCTCGTACCTACTAAAATAAACAAATTTTCCTGCAAGGTAGGGCCCTTCCGTGTATGATCATCATTCCTAAATATATCCTGCGCTACCTGCTACATAGGTATCGCTTTGGCAAGAATACGGAAGACACATTCAGTTGTAAAAACAGTAAGGGAATATGAAGATATCTCATGTACATACGCCGGGACACATTTACTTCGATCGCTGGCTACTACGTAAATGAATTGGTTTTGTTCCGATTCCAACCAAATTATTCAAAAGTTAAAAATCTGGCTAAGAGTAAAGCATTCCTGTTGACTCAGATTAATAGTATATTACGATACAAGGGCGGTAAGTAGCCGATTGCCCACGATGGCGGTGTTAGACGCACGAGCGAAGCGAGTGCGTTAATAGCCACCGTGGGCAATCGGCTACTTACCGCACCGTGGTTAATTGATGATTTACCGCATGGAAACCCGTGCGGTAAATTACCACTTACCCTGCATGTGTGATGAAAAATGTTTTATTAGAGAAAGGTGGAATTGTAAAGTGTCATCCCCATTGCAACATTTTAATTTCGCAACCACTGCAATGTACAACGCAACAAATTAAATGAAAAGTAAAAAATATTGATATTTGGTTTGCAAACTCTTCTCACGATATATTTCACAGCTAACAATATCTTACCCTAAAACATAATGGTCCTTACGCACAGTAGGAAACAAGAATAAATTAATATTTACAAAACACTTAAAGAGAGAGAGATTAGCACGCTAGAGATGGAAACAACTCGGAAAAGCACTTGTAGCTCCAGAAGTCGTCAATCTGGAAACTACTCCTGTTACTTTGGACCCAATGGACTCGTATAGCCGTAGTCTATTGTTGATACTTCAGAAAGCGGGCTTTTGGGCAACTTGACATTCTCATTGAGGACCAAAAACTCTTTTACCGGATTCGTTCTCACTCTCATTATTCACATCCTGCTCCTCTTTACTAACGATCTCTTCAACTGCTTCGTTTATTACTACTTCGTTTACTTGAGCTTACTATACTCTTTGAGGGTTATTTTTTTTATGCGATCAACGATATTTTCGCCGGATTCCAGGACTTCTGTTGTGGACCCCACCACTGGTCCAGACAGTCGCTCTGCGCAGCTTGGAATTTGGGCGTCATCATCGCAGCCTGCTGCATTACTGCCTTCCAGGTTTGAGGTGATATCTGGGAGTAGGCTTTCGGCAAGCTCTTCAAGTTTTCCTGCGTCGAAGTCTTCGCACAGGTCTTGTAAAGAAGGCAGAGAGCTACTATCTTCCACAGAGTCGTTGTGTGGCTGCTCTCCTTGAGTTCGCGTCGAGTCGACTTCAGTTCCATTCCCTTCTGCAGAGGGTAGTTAGATACTGCTGATCTAAGTGAAACGTTGGAACTAAAGCCGACACAACCCGACTTCGAGGGTACATTTTGTACTCTGTTGGCGTTGTAGCTTGTCGATTTGCTGCTGCAATTCCTGGACCTGCCTGCCAAGTTTGGAGTTCTTATCCAGAAGCGACTGGTTGATGCTTTCCACAGTGTCGCATTTATTTCTGAGGATATCAGTCTGGTGCGTCAATGTCCTATTAGTTTTTTCCATATCGTCCATTTTTGCCTTCTCCTGTCGCGGGAGATTTGGGCCGCCACGCCATTCTTACACTTCCTGTGAATGCCAGGAATTAATGCTAAAATTACTTAAAGTTAAAGTAAGACAAACTTTCTTTGTATTTTCTCTTTCCATGATAGATGGTCAAGACGCCGCTTCACACTTCTTCCAGAATTTTCCAAATGTGGTCGAAACTATTAAAATTTTAGCAGCACATCATCATAAACATTTATATAAAACCAATATAAAAATTTACTTACTCTTCAGATGGTCCAATTTCGATGTTTTCCATGTTAAATATCTTTGTTATTGTTTTCAGCCTGTTCTTCCTTTGTTTTGACAATTCCAAATGACATTTGCAGTGAAGTTAGCATCATTCCAAAAAGAGGGAAATTATCAAATGTCCCATTTGTCCCGATAAAACTCTCCACTGATCCAGATAAAAAGCAGGATTTTGAGATTTGTATGGGGAGAATAGTGGAGATGTCCATATGGACCATTAAAAGAACACGGCTTATGATGTTTTGCACAAATGTCACACAAAATTACCACCCTTTACCCTTCTGAATGTTAATTTCTCTGAAATATTCCTTTCACTTTGTTTGCATTAGAGAAATTTCAAAAAAATGTAATATTGAATTTAATATTCAACGTACGGCCTTTAACAAATAAATTCTGGCATGAATTATTGTAATCAAATGCCTTCTGCTTTCCTATATAATAATGAAATTAGGTACCTATAATAGGTACTGAAGAGGGCAATTAATCCATTAAGAAATAGACATATTAAATGAACTGAACATTTTCCAGTTTCAATATCAAGCAAATACATCGTTGAGAAGATACAGTAATGGCAGTAATTTTAGATTTACTTATTTTTGTAGAGAAAATTCTGTTCGTAACCTCTCCGACGGATTCTGGAGTATGCCCGAATATTAAATTAAGTTTATTTAATTTAAATTATAGCTACAAACCAAGAGTTCTAAGTTTTAAGCGGACATGCAAGCCTAAAAAGGAACAGCTTTGGGTATAGTGAAGAAGAGCTTAGTGCATAAACAAAAGCGCTCGTACACGGCATTTGGCCGAAGAAATAAAAACGAAAAAGATAAGAGTAAAATATTTTATTTCCAGTTTAAAAAAATACATTATGCTGTTTTAAACACATGTCACACAAAATTACCACCCTTTACCCTTCTGAATGTCAATGTCTCTGAAATATTCATTTCACATTGTTTGCATTAGAGAAATTCCAAAAAAATTTACTATTCTTACTTCTTATACTCAGAATATGTGACTGAGATCTCTTTTTTACTCACAGGATCCAAAACTAATATAATTGCTTAATTTTACCGCTATTTATCAGGCGCTCTTGAAATAGTTCATGAAATGTAACTAAGCTGAAAATCTATCAAGATACAAATAACATCTATCGCCTCGAATAAATCCAGTCCCGGTTACAATTTTTCATTTGCTCGATCTTTTCCTTTAGCGTGCTTGATATATTACAACAATCCAACTCCCCATAATATGTGCTGGAAAAACAGTACTTCAAGTAGTTCAGAAATTCCCTGCACCTCAATGAAAAACTAAAATCTCCAGTCACGGATAAATTATATGTTTGCTTTTTGAGTAGACAATTTGTACACAGCGAATTCACTTCATGACGTGCAAGACTTGAGTGAAGTTGGGTGGAGTTATGCCTGAAGTTGGATGCGTATGGCTCAGCGACATCTGTTGGTCATGTTGAATGGGTCGCCACAAATTAAAAGTTTGTAATGTACTAACATTAACTGTAATAAGTTCCAATTTTAAGATAAAGCATTTCGGAGTTCATTAGAATTGATTTTTTTGTAAAATACAGATTTATTTAAAATTTCGCAAAAGCTATTCTACGTATAAATTCGTATAGCCTGGACGTGTTGTACCTAGGAAAAATTCGACTTCCATATTGGACCCAATCTTACAGGAATTTGGTATTGCCGTACATACAGTAATGGCAGTAATTTTAGATTTACTCATTTTTGTAGAGAAAATTCTGTTCGTAACCTCTCCGACGGATTCTGGAATATGCCCGAATATTAAATTAAGTTTATTTAATTTAAATTATAGCTACAAACCAAGAGTTCTAAGTTTTCAGCGGACATGCAAGCCTAAAAAGGAACAGCTTTGGGTATAGTGAAGAAGAGCTTAGTACACGGCATTTGGCCGAAGAAATAAAAACGAAAAAGGTCTAGTAAAATATTTTATTTCCAGTTTAAAAAAATACATTATAGTGGCGTTCTTTTAATGGTCCCGATAGGTCCATATGGACCTTGAATAAAAGAACGACGAGGGAAATTTTTGAAGTGTGAAACCGAACCATTGTTCACCTCTTACAAATTGTCAAGTTTGAAGTTTGTCAAAGCAAAATTAATCTTGATAGGGAAGATGTGAAATATGTGCTTAAAAATCACTTTAAGAATGTTGGCATGACCTGTGAAAGCTTCTCCTATGGATCCCAATCAAACAAATTGACCTCATTATTCGTCTCAAAAAACCATCTAGTAAATAAAGAAGTGCAAACTAGAGGTTGAGGGACTTAAACACCCAGGCAGAGATGCACCAGTCAAGTCCATAGTGATAGCCATGGAACAACTGCATAGAGACGCAGGACCTGTCTCACAGATTTAAGGTTGTGCCTCCGAACTACCACGCATCTTACTGCAATGCTAACTACTATGTACTAAGGGCCAATTCGCAAACGCAGTATGCCGCAGTACTGCACAATTCAGCTTCAGAGGCTACTACGCTCCATTGTGCAGTATTGCGGCATCGCTGCATTTTCGACCTCGTACCTACTAAAATAAACAAATTTTCCTGCAAGGTAGGGCCCTTCCGTGTATGATCATCATTCTTAAATATATCCTGCGCTACCTGCTACATAGGTTTCGCTTTGGCAAGAATACGGAAGACACATTCAGTTGTAAAAACAGTAAGGGAATATGAAGATATCTCATGTACATACGCCGGGACACATTTACTTCGATCGCTGGCTACTACGTAAATGAATTGGTTTTGTTCCGATTCCAACCAAATTATTCAAAAGTTAAAAATCTGGCTAAGAGTAAAGCATTCCTGTTGACTCAGATTAATAGTATATTACGATACAACGGCGGTAAGTAGCCGATTGCCCACGATGGCGGTGTTAGACGCACGAGCGAAGCGAGTGCGTTAATAGCCATCGTGGGCAATCGGCTACTTACCGCACCGTGGTTAATTGATGATTTACCGCATGGAAACCCGTGCGGTAAATTACCACTTACCCTGCATGTGTGATGAAATAGTATATTACGATACAAGGGCGGTAAGTAGCCGATTGCCCACGATGGCGGTGTTGACGCACGAGCGAAGCGAGTGCGTTAACAGCCATCATGGGCACTCGGCTACTTACCGCCCGAGTTACGTATGCTATTTTTCAGCACGAGTGCGGGGTAAGCAGTAGGTACGTTACCGCACATGTTTCCATTCGGTGACTCATAAATTAACCACGGTGCGCTAAGGAGCCGATTGCCCACGATGGCGGTGTTAGACGCACGAGCGAAGCGAGTTCGTTTATAGCCATCGTGGGCAATCGGCTCCTTAGCGCACCGTGGTTAATTGATGATTTACCGCATGGAAACCCGTGCGGTAAGGTACCACTTACCCCGCACGTGTGCTGAAAAATGTTTTATTAGAGAAAGGTGGAATTGTAAAGTGTCATCCCCATTGCAACATTTTAATTTCGCAACCACTGCAATGTACAACGCAACAAATTAAATGAAAAGTAAAAAATATTGATATTTGGTTTGCAAACTCTTCTCACGATATATTTCACAGCTAACAATATCTTACCCTAAAACATTATGGTCCTTACGCACAGTAGGAAACAAGAATAAATTAATATTTACAAAACACTTAAAGAGAGAGAGATTAGCACGCTAGAGATGGAAACAACTCGGAAAAGCACTTGTAGCTCCAGAAGTCGTCAATCTGGAAACTACTCCTGTTACTTTGGACCCAATGGACTCGTATAGCCGTAGTCTATTGTTGATACTTCAGAAAGCGGGCTTTTGGGCAACTTGACATTCTCATTGAGGACCAAAAACTCTTTTACCGGATTCGTTCTCACTCTCATTATTCACATCCTGCTCCTCTTTACTAACGATCTCTTCAACTGCTTCGTTTATTACTACTTCGTTTACTTGAGCTTACTATACTCTTTGAGGTTTATTTTTTTTATGCGATCAACGATATTTTCGCCGGATTCCAGGACTTCTGTTGTGGACCCCACCACTGGTCCAGACAGTCGCTCTGCGCAGCTTGGAATTTGGGCGTCATCATCGCAGCCTGCTGCATTACTGCCTTCCAGGTTTGAGGTGATATCTGGGAGTAGGCTTTCGGCAAAGCTCTTCAAGTTTTCCTGCGTCGAAGTCTTCGCACAGGTCTTGTAAAGAAGGCAGAGAGCTACTATCTTCCACAGAGTCGTTGTGTGGCTGCTCTCCTTGAGTTCGCGTCGAGTTGACTTCAGTTCCATTCCCTTCTGCAGAGGGTAGTTAGATACTGCTGATCTAAGTGAAACGTTGGAACTAAAGCCGGCACAACCCGACTTCGAGGGTACATTTTGTACTCTGTTGGCGTTGTAGCTTGTCGATTTGCTGCTGCAATTCCTGGACCTGCCTGCCAAGTTTGGAGTTCTTATCCAGAAGCGACTGGTTGATGCTTTCCACAGTGTCGCATTTATTTCTGAGGATATCAGTCTGGTGCGTCAATGTCCTAATAGTTTTTTCCATATCGTCCATTTTCGCCTTCTCCTGTCGCGGGAGATTTGCGCCGCCACGCCATTCTTACACTTCCTGTGAATGCCAGGAATTAATGCTAAAATTACTTAAAGTTAAAGTAAGACAAACTTTCTTTGTATTTTCTCTTTCCATGATAGATGGTCAAGACGCCGCTTCACACTTCTTCCAGAATTTTCCAAATGTGGTCGAAACTATTAAAATTTTAGCAGCACATCATCATAAACATTTATATAAAACCAATATAATAATTTACTTACTCTTCAGATGGTCCAATATCGATGTTTTCCATGTTAAATATCTTTGTTATTGTTTTCAGCCTGTTCTTCCTTTGTTTTGACAATTCCAAATGACATTTGCAGTGAAGTTAGCATCATTCCAAAAAGAGGGAAATTATCAAATGTCCCATTTGTCCCGATAAAACTCTCCACTGATCCAGATAAAAAGCAGGATTTTGAGATTTGTATGGGGAGAATAGTGGAGATGTCCATATGGACCATTAAAAGAACACGGCTTATGATGTTTTGCACAAATGTCACACAAAATTACCACCCTTTACCCTTCTGAATGTTAATTTCTCTGAAATATTCCTTTCACTTTGTTTGCATTAGAGAAATTTCAAAAAAATGTAATATTGAATTTAATATTCAACGTACGGCCTTTAACAAATAAATTCTGGCATGAATTATTGTAATCAAATGCCTTCTGCTTTCCTATATAATAATGAAATTAGGTACCTATAATAGGTACTGAAGAGGGCAATTAATCCATTAAGAAATAGACATATTAAATGAACTGAACATTTTCCAGTTTCAATATCAAGCAAATACATCGTTGAGAAGATACAGTAATGGCAGTAATTTTAGATTTACTTATTTTTGTAGAGAAAATTCTGTTCGTAACCTCTCCGACGGATTCTGGAGTATGCCCGAATATTAAATTAAGTTTATTTAATTTAAATTATAGCTACAAACCAAGAGTTCTAAGTTTTAAGCGGACATGCAAGCCTAAAAAGGAACAGCTTTGGGTATAGTGAAGAAGAGCTTAGTGCATAAACAAAAGCGCTCGTACACGGCATTTGGCCGAAGAAATAAAAACGAAAAAGATAAGAGTAAAATATTTTATTTCCAGTTTAAAAAAATACATTATGCTGTTTTAAACACATGTCACACAAAATTACCACCCTTTACCCTTCTGAATGTCAATGTCTCTGAAATATTCATTTCACATTGTTTGCATTAGAGAAATTCCAAAAAACTTTACTATTCTTACTTCTTATACTCAGAATATGTGACTGAGATCTCTTTTTTACTCACAGGATCCAAAACTAATATAATTGCTTAATTTTACCGCAATTTATCATGCGCTCTTGAAATAGTTCATGAAATGTAACTAAGCTGAAAATCTATCAAGATACAAATAACATCTATCGCCTCGAATAAATCCAGTCCCGATTACAATTTTTCATTTGCTCGATCTTTTCCTTTAACGTGCTTGATATATTACAACAATCCAACGTGTCCCCGTAATATGTGCCGGAAAAACAGTACCTACTTCAAGTAGTTCAGAAATTCTCTGCACCTCAATGAAAAACTAAAATCTCCAGTCACGGATAAATTATATGTTTGCTTTTTGAGTAGACAATTTGTACACAGCGAACTCACTTAATGACGTACAAGACTTGAGTGAAGTTGGGTGGAGTTATGCCTGAAGTTGGATACGTATGGCTCAGCGACATCTGTTGGTCATGTTGAATGGGTCGCCACAAATTAAAAGTTTGTAATGTACTAACATTAACTGTAATAAGTTCCAATTTTGAGATAAAGCATTTCGGAGTTCATTAGAATTGAATTTTTTGTAAAATACAGATTTATTTAAAATTTCGCAAAAGCTATTCTACGTATAAATTCGTATAGCCTGGACGTGTTGTACCTAGGAAAAATTCGACTTCCATATTGGACCCAATCTTACAGGAATTTGGTATTGCCGTTGAAGAGATACAGTAATGGCAGTAATTTTAGATTTACTCATTTTTGTAGAGAAAATTCTGTTCGTAACCTCTCCGACGGATTCTGGAATATGCCCGAATATTAAATTAAGTTTATTTAATTTAAATTATAGCTACAAACCAAGAGTTCTAAGTTTTCAGCGGACATGCAAGCCTAAAAAGGAACAGCTTTAGGTATAGTGAAGAAGAGCTTAGTGCATAAACAAAAGGGCTTGTACACGGCATTTGGCCGAAGAAATAAAAACGAAAAAGGTCAAGTAAAATATTTTATTTCCAGTTTAAAAAAATACATTATGCTGTTTGGCACACATGTCACACAAAATTACCACCCTTTACCCTTCTGAATGTCAATGTCTCTGAAATATTCATTTCACATTGTTCGCATTAGAGAAATTCCAAAAAACGTTACTATTGTATTTAATATTTCACGTACGGTCTTTAACAAATAAATTCTGGCATGAATTATTGTAATCAAATGCCTTCTGCTTTCCTATATAATAATGAAATTAGGAACCTATAATAGGTACTGAAGAGGGCAATTAATCCATTAAGAAATAGACATATTAAATGAACTGAACATTTTCCAGTTTCAATATCAAGCAAATATCTTTCCAGTAAGTGTGGAAACGGCAGGATGTAATTAAACAACAGTTGCCACTCATCCTAAAGTCTGTGAATAATTTAGGATTTTACATAATAACGGACTTACTTCTTCCTTCAACGCAGCAAAGTCAATTTGGTCCAAACTAGGGAGGGATGGGTATTTACCGACCCTAACGCCTGTCTCAAAATACTTCAAAATGTGCTCAACACGCGAATAATGCTACAATATGAAAGAAGCGCCTTTTCATACATAATAAACTTGTTATTTAAAGATAATCTATTGAACCTCTTGTGCTCCCATATCCAGTCCGCTTTATTAGTATTGGGCTTGTTGCTTTAACTTCTAACAAATCAATGATAATCGCAGCCCGTCCAAGTTCGATTACTAAACTGCGAAACGAGTTCGGGTCGTGTATTCCGTACTTCTGCATAAGTTGCATATCGGATGTTCGCAATCTATAGAATGTAAGCTCAATTAAAAATTTCCAAACAGATTTATCTTACTTCTTATACTCAGAATATGTGACTGAGATCTCTTTTTTACTCACAGGATCCAAAACTAATATAATTGCTTAATTTTACCGCTATTTATCAGGCGCTCTTGAAATAGTTCATGAAATGTAACTAAGCTGAAAATCTATCAAGATACAAATAACATCTATCGCCTCGAATAAATCCAGTCCCGGTTACAATTTTTCATTTGCTCGATCTTTTCCTTTAGCGTGCTTGATATATTACAACAATCCAACTCCCCATAATATGTGCTGGAAAAACAGTACTTCAAGTAGTTCAGAAATTCCCTGCACCTCAATGAAAAACCAAAATCTCCAGTCACGGATAAATTATATGTTTGCTTTTTGAGTAGACAATTTGTACACAGCTAATTCACTTCATGACGTGCAAGACTTGAGTGAAGTTGGGTGGAGTTATGCCTGAAGTTGGATGCGTATGGCTCAGCGACATCTGTTGGTCATGTTGAATGGGTCGCCACAAATTAAAAGTTTGTAATGTACTAACATTAACTGTAATAAGTTCCAATTTTGAGATAAAGCATTTCGGAGTTCATTAGAATTGAATTTTTTGTAAAATACAGATTTATTTAAAATTTCGCAAAAGCTATTCTACGTATAAATTCGTATAGCCTGGACGTGTTGTACCTAGGAAAAATTCGACTTCCATATTGGACCCAATCTTACAGGAATTTGGTATTGCCGTACATACAGTAATGGCAGTAATTTTAGATTTACTCATTTTTGTAGAGAAAATTCTGTTCGTAACCTCTCCGACGGATTCTGGAATATGCCCGAATATTAAATTAAGTTTATTTAATTTAAATTATAGCTACAAACCAAGAGTTCTAAGTTTTCAGCGGACATGCAAGCCTAAAAAGGAACAGCTTTGGGTATAGTGAAGAAGAGCTTAGTACACGGCATTTGGCCGAAGAAATAAAAACGAAAAAGGTCTAGTAAAATATTTTATTTCCAGTTTAAAAAAATACATTATAGTGGCGTTCTTTTAATGGTCCCGATAGGTCCATATGGACCTTGAATAAAAGAACGACGAGGGAAATTTTTGAAGTGTGAAACCGAACCATTGTTCACCTTTTACAAATTGTCAAGTTTGAAGTTTGTCAAAGCAAAATTAATCTTGATAGGGAAGATGTGAAATATGTGCTTAAAAATCACTTTAAGAATGTTGGCATGACCTGTGAAAGCTTCTCCTATGGATCCCAATCAAACAAATTGACCTCATTATTCGTCTCAAAAAACCATCTAGTAAATAAAGAAGTGCAAACTAGAGGTTGAGGGACTTAAACACCCAGGCAGAGATGCACCAGTCAAGTCCATAGTGATAGCCATGGAACAACTGCATAGAGACGCAGGACCTGTCTCACAGATTTAAGGTTGTGCCTCCGAATTACCACGCATCTTACTGCAATGCTAACTACTATGTACTAAGGGCCAATTCGCAAACGCAGTATGCCGCAGTACTGCACAATTCAGCTTCAGAGGCTACTACGCTCCATTGTGCAGTATTGCGGCATCGCTGCATTTTCGACCTCGTACCTACTAAAATAAACAAATTTTCCTGCAAGGTAGGGCCCTTCCGTGTATGATCATCATTCCTAAATATATCCTGCGCTACCTGCTACATAGGTATCGCTTTGGCAAGAATACGGAAGACACATTCAGTTGTAAAAACAGTAAGGGAATATGAAGATATCTCATGTACATACGCCGGGACACATTTACTTCGATCGCTGGCTACTACGTAAATGAATTGGTTTTGTTCCGATTCCAACCAAATTATTCAAAAGTTAAAAATCTGGCTAAGAGTAAAGCATTCCTGTTGACTCAGATTAATAGTATATTACGATACAAGGGCGGTAAGTAGCCGATTGCCCACGATGGCGGTGTTAGACGCACGAGCGAAGCGAGTGCGTTAATAGCCACCGTGGGCAATCGGCTACTTACCGCACCGTGGTTAATTGATGATTTACCGCATGGAAACCCGTGCGGTAAATTACCACTTACCCTGCATGTGTGATGAAAAATGTTTTATTAGAGAAAGGTGGAATTGTAAAGTGTCATCCCCATTGCAACATTTTAATTTCGCAACCACTGCAATGTACAACGCAACAAATTAAATGAAAAGTAAAAAATATTGATATTTGGTTTGCAAACTCTTCTCACGATATATTTCACAGCTAACAATATCTTACCCTAAAACATAATGGTCCTTACGCACAGTAGGAAACAAGAATAAATTAATATTTACAAAACACTTAAAGAGAGAGAGATTAGCACGCTAGAGATGGAAACAACTCGGAAAAGCACTTGTAGCTCCAGAAGTCGTCAATCTGGAAACTACTCCTGTTACTTTGGACCCAATGGACTCGTATAGCCGTAGTCTATTGTTGATACTTCAGAAAGCGGGCTTTTGGGCAACTTGACATTCTCATTGAGGACCAAAAACTCTTTTACCGGATTCGTTCTCACTCTCATTATTCACATCCTGCTCCTCTTTACTAACGATCTCTTCAACTGCTTCGTTTATTACTACTTCGTTTACTTGAGCTTACTATACTCTTTGAGGGTTATTTTTTTTATGCGATCAACGATATTTTCGCCGGATTCCAGGACTTCTGTTGTGGACCCCACCACTGGTCCAGACAGTCGCTCTGCGCAGCTTGGAATTTGGGCGTCATCATCGCAGCCTGCTGCATTACTGCCTTCCAGGTTTGAGGTGATATCTGGGAGTAGGCTTTCGGCAAGCTCTTCAAGTTTTCCTGCGTCGAAGTCTTCGCACAGGTCTTGTAAAGAAGGCAGAGAGCTACTATCTTCCACAGAGTCGTTGTGTGGCTGCTCTCCTTGAGTTCGCGTCGAGTCGACTTCAGTTCCATTCCCTTCTGCAGAGGGTAGTTAGATACTGCTGATCTAAGTGAAACGTTGGAACTAAAGCCGACACAACCCGACTTCGAGGGTACATTTTGTACTCTGTTGGCGTTGTAGCTTGTCGATTTGCTGCTGCAATTCCTGGACCTGCCTGCCAAGTTTGGAGTTCTTATCCAGAAGCGACTGGTTGATGCTTTCCACAGTGTCGCATTTATTTCTGAGGATATCAGTCTGGTGCGTCAATGTCCTATTAGTTTTTTCCATATCGTCCATTTTTGCCTTCTCCTGTCGCGGGAGATTTGGGCCGCCACGCCATTCTTACACTTCCTGTGAATGCCAGGAATTAATGCTAAAATTACTTAAAGTTAAAGTAAGACAAACTTTCTTTGTATTTTCTCTTTCCATGATAGATGGTCAAGACGCCGCTTCACACTTCTTCCAGAATTTTCCAAATGTGGTCGAAACTATTAAAATTTTAGCAGCACATCATCATAAACATTTATATAAAACCAATATAAAAATTTACTTACTCTTCAGATGGTCCAATTTCGATGTTTTCCATGTTAAATATCTTTGTTATTGTTTTCAGCCTGTTCTTCCTTTGTTTTGACAATTCCAAATGACATTTGCAGTGAAGTTAGCATCATTCCAAAAAGAGGGAAATTATCAAATGTCCCATTTGTCCCGATAAAACTCTCCACTGATCCAGATAAAAAGCAGGATTTTGAGATTTGTATGGGGAGAATAGTGGAGATGTCCATATGGACCATTAAAAGAACACGGCTTATGATGTTTTGCACAAATGTCACACAAAATTACCACCCTTTACCCTTCTGAATGTTAATTTCTCTGAAATATTCCTTTCACTTTGTTTGCATTAGAGAAATTTCAAAAAAATGTAATATTGAATTTAATATTCAACGTACGGCCTTTAACAAATAAATTCTGGCATGAATTATTGTAATCAAATGCCTTCTGCTTTCCTATATAATAATGAAATTAGGTACCTATAATAGGTACTGAAGAGGGCAATTAATCCATTAAGAAATAGACATATTAAATGAACTGAACATTTTCCAGTTTCAATATCAAGCAAATACATCGTTGAGAAGATACAGTAATGGCAGTAATTTTAGATTTACTTATTTTTGTAGAGAAAATTCTGTTCGTAACCTCTCCGACGGATTCTGGAGTATGCCCGAATATTAAATTAAGTTTATTTAATTTAAATTATAGCTACAAACCAAGAGTTCTAAGTTTTAAGCGGACATGCAAGCCTAAAAAGGAACAGCTTTGGGTATAGTGAAGAAGAGCTTAGTGCATAAACAAAAGCGCTCGTACACGGCATTTGGCCGAAGAAATAAAAACGAAAAAGATAAGAGTAAAATATTTTATTTCCAGTTTAAAAAAATACATTATGCTGTTTTAAACACATGTCACACAAAATTACCACCCTTTACCCTTCTGAATGTCAATGTCTCTGAAATATTCATTTCACATTGTTTGCATTAGAGAAATTCCAAAAAAATTTACTATTCTTACTTCTTATACTCAGAATATGTGACTGAGATCTCTTTTTTACTCACAGGATCCAAAACTAATATAATTGCTTAATTTTACCGCTATTTATCAGGCGCTCTTGAAATAGTTCATGAAATGTAACTAAGCTGAAAATCTATCAAGATACAAATAACATCTATCGCCTCGAATAAATCCAGTCCCGGTTACAATTTTTCATTTGCTCGATCTTTTCCTTTAGCGTGCTTGATATATTACAACAATCCAACTCCCCATAATATGTGCTGGAAAAACAGTACTTCAAGTAGTTCAGAAATTCCCTGCACCTCAATGAAAAACTAAAATCTCCAGTCACGGATAAATTATATGTTTGCTTTTTGAGTAGACAATTTGTACACAGCGAATTCACTTCATGACGTGCAAGACTTGAGTGAAGTTGGGTGGAGTTATGCCTGAAGTTGGATGCGTATGGCTCAGCGACATCTGTTGGTCATGTTGAATGGGTCGCCACAAATTAAAAGTTTGTAATGTACTAACATTAACTGTAATAAGTTCCAATTTTAAGATAAAGCATTTCGGAGTTCATTAGAATTGATTTTTTTGTAAAATACAGATTTATTTAAAATTTCGCAAAAGCTATTCTACGTATAAATTCGTATAGCCTGGACGTGTTGTACCTAGGAAAAATTCGACTTCCATATTGGACCCAATCTTACAGGAATTTGGTATTGCCGTACATACAGTAATGGCAGTAATTTTAGATTTACTCATTTTTGTAGAGAAAATTCTGTTCGTAACCTCTCCGACGGATTCTGGAATATGCCCGAATATTAAATTAAGTTTATTTAATTTAAATTATAGCTACAAACCAAGAGTTCTAAGTTTTCAGCGGACATGCAAGCCTAAAAAGGAACAGCTTTGGGTATAGTGAAGAAGAGCTTAGTACACGGCATTTGGCCGAAGAAATAAAAACGAAAAAGGTCTAGTAAAATATTTTATTTCCAGTTTAAAAAAATACATTATAGTGGCGTTCTTTTAATGGTCCCGATAGGTCCATATGGACCTTGAATAAAAGAACGACGAGGGAAATTTTTGAAGTGTGAAACCGAACCATTGTTCACCTCTTACAAATTGTCAAGTTTGAAGTTTGTCAAAGCAAAATTAATCTTGATAGGGAAGATGTGAAATATGTGCTTAAAAATCACTTTAAGAATGTTGGCATGACCTGTGAAAGCTTCTCCTATGGATCCCAATCAAACAAATTGACCTCATTATTCGTCTCAAAAAACCATCTAGTAAATAAAGAAGTGCAAACTAGAGGTTGAGGGACTTAAACACCCAGGCAGAGATGCACCAGTCAAGTCCATAGTGATAGCCATGGAACAACTGCATAGAGACGCAGGACCTGTCTCACAGATTTAAGGTTGTGCCTCCGAACTACCACGCATCTTACTGCAATGCTAACTACTATGTACTAAGGGCCAATTCGCAAACGCAGTATGCCGCAGTACTGCACAATTCAGCTTCAGAGGCTACTACGCTCCATTGTGCAGTATTGCGGCATCGCTGCATTTTCGACCTCGTACCTACTAAAATAAACAAATTTTCCTGCAAGGTAGGGCCCTTCCGTGTATGATCATCATTCTTAAATATATCCTGCGCTACCTGCTACATAGGTTTCGCTTTGGCAAGAATACGGAAGACACATTCAGTTGTAAAAACAGTAAGGGAATATGAAGATATCTCATGTACATACGCCGGGACACATTTACTTCGATCGCTGGCTACTACGTAAATGAATTGGTTTTGTTCCGATTCCAACCAAATTATTCAAAAGTTAAAAATCTGGCTAAGAGTAAAGCATTCCTGTTGACTCAGATTAATAGTATATTACGATACAACGGCGGTAAGTAGCCGATTGCCCACGATGGCGGTGTTAGACGCACGAGCGAAGCGAGTGCGTTAATAGCCATCGTGGGCAATCGGCTACTTACCGCACCGTGGTTAATTGATGATTTACCGCATGGAAACCCGTGCGGTAAATTACCACTTACCCTGCATGTGTGATGAAATAGTATATTACGATACAAGGGCGGTAAGTAGCCGATTGCCCACGATGGCGGTGTTGACGCACGAGCGAAGCGAGTGCGTTAACAGCCATCATGGGCACTCGGCTACTTACCGCCCGAGTTACGTATGCTATTTTTCAGCACGAGTGCGGGGTAAGCAGTAGGTACGTTACCGCACATGTTTCCATTCGGTGACTCATAAATTAACCACGGTGCGCTAAGGAGCCGATTGCCCACGATGGCGGTGTTAGACGCACGAGCGAAGCGAGTTCGTTTATAGCCATCGTGGGCAATCGGCTCCTTAGCGCACCGTGGTTAATTGATGATTTACCGCATGGAAACCCGTGCGGTAAGGTACCACTTACCCCGCACGTGTGCTGAAAAATGTTTTATTAGAGAAAGGTGGAATTGTAAAGTGTCATCCCCATTGCAACATTTTAATTTCGCAACCACTGCAATGTACAACGCAACAAATTAAATGAAAAGTAAAAAATATTGATATTTGGTTTGCAAACTCTTCTCACGATATATTTCACAGCTAACAATATCTTACCCTAAAACATTATGGTCCTTACGCACAGTAGGAAACAAGAATAAATTAATATTTACAAAACACTTAAAGAGAGAGAGATTAGCACGCTAGAGATGGAAACAACTCGGAAAAGCACTTGTAGCTCCAGAAGTCGTCAATCTGGAAACTACTCCTGTTACTTTGGACCCAATGGACTCGTATAGCCGTAGTCTATTGTTGATACTTCAGAAAGCGGGCTTTTGGGCAACTTGACATTCTCATTGAGGACCAAAAACTCTTTTACCGGATTCGTTCTCACTCTCATTATTCACATCCTGCTCCTCTTTACTAACGATCTCTTCAACTGCTTCGTTTATTACTACTTCGTTTACTTGAGCTTACTATACTCTTTGAGGTTTATTTTTTTTATGCGATCAACGATATTTTCGCCGGATTCCAGGACTTCTGTTGTGGACCCCACCACTGGTCCAGACAGTCGCTCTGCGCAGCTTGGAATTTGGGCGTCATCATCGCAGCCTGCTGCATTACTGCCTTCCAGGTTTGAGGTGATATCTGGGAGTAGGCTTTCGGCAAAGCTCTTCAAGTTTTCCTGCGTCGAAGTCTTCGCACAGGTCTTGTAAAGAAGGCAGAGAGCTACTATCTTCCACAGAGTCGTTGTGTGGCTGCTCTCCTTGAGTTCGCGTCGAGTTGACTTCAGTTCCATTCCCTTCTGCAGAGGGTAGTTAGATACTGCTGATCTAAGTGAAACGTTGGAACTAAAGCCGGCACAACCCGACTTCGAGGGTACATTTTGTACTCTGTTGGCGTTGTAGCTTGTCGATTTGCTGCTGCAATTCCTGGACCTGCCTGCCAAGTTTGGAGTTCTTATCCAGAAGCGACTGGTTGATGCTTTCCACAGTGTCGCATTTATTTCTGAGGATATCAGTCTGGTGCGTCAATGTCCTAATAGTTTTTTCCATATCGTCCATTTTCGCCTTCTCCTGTCGCGGGAGATTTGCGCCGCCACGCCATTCTTACACTTCCTGTGAATGCCAGGAATTAATGCTAAAATTACTTAAAGTTAAAGTAAGACAAACTTTCTTTGTATTTTCTCTTTCCATGATAGATGGTCAAGACGCCGCTTCACACTTCTTCCAGAATTTTCCAAATGTGGTCGAAACTATTAAAATTTTAGCAGCACATCATCATAAACATTTATATAAAACCAATATAATAATTTACTTACTCTTCAGATGGTCCAATATCGATGTTTTCCATGTTAAATATCTTTGTTATTGTTTTCAGCCTGTTCTTCCTTTGTTTTGACAATTCCAAATGACATTTGCAGTGAAGTTAGCATCATTCCAAAAAGAGGGAAATTATCAAATGTCCCATTTGTCCCGATAAAACTCTCCACTGATCCAGATAAAAAGCAGGATTTTGAGATTTGTATGGGGAGAATAGTGGAGATGTCCATATGGACCATTAAAAGAACACGGCTTATGATGTTTTGCACAAATGTCACACAAAATTACCACCCTTTACCCTTCTGAATGTTAATTTCTCTGAAATATTCCTTTCACTTTGTTTGCATTAGAGAAATTTCAAAAAAATGTAATATTGAATTTAATATTCAACGTACGGCCTTTAACAAATAAATTCTGGCATGAATTATTGTAATCAAATGCCTTCTGCTTTCCTATATAATAATGAAATTAGGTACCTATAATAGGTACTGAAGAGGGCAATTAATCCATTAAGAAATAGACATATTAAATGAACTGAACATTTTCCAGTTTCAATATCAAGCAAATACATCGTTGAGAAGATACAGTAATGGCAGTAATTTTAGATTTACTTATTTTTGTAGAGAAAATTCTGTTCGTAACCTCTCCGACGGATTCTGGAGTATGCCCGAATATTAAATTAAGTTTATTTAATTTAAATTATAGCTACAAACCAAGAGTTCTAAGTTTTAAGCGGACATGCAAGCCTAAAAAGGAACAGCTTTGGGTATAGTGAAGAAGAGCTTAGTGCATAAACAAAAGCGCTCGTACACGGCATTTGGCCGAAGAAATAAAAACGAAAAAGATAAGAGTAAAATATTTTATTTCCAGTTTAAAAAAATACATTATGCTGTTTTAAACACATGTCACACAAAATTACCACCCTTTACCCTTCTGAATGTCAATGTCTCTGAAATATTCATTTCACATTGTTTGCATTAGAGAAATTCCAAAAAACTTTACTATTCTTACTTCTTATACTCAGAATATGTGACTGAGATCTCTTTTTTACTCACAGGATCCAAAACTAATATAATTGCTTAATTTTACCGCAATTTATCATGCGCTCTTGAAATAGTTCATGAAATGTAACTAAGCTGAAAATCTATCAAGATACAAATAACATCTATCGCCTCGAATAAATCCAGTCCCGATTACAATTTTTCATTTGCTCGATCTTTTCCTTTAACGTGCTTGATATATTACAACAATCCAACGTGTCCCCGTAATATGTGCCGGAAAAACAGTACCTACTTCAAGTAGTTCAGAAATTCTCTGCACCTCAATGAAAAACTAAAATCTCCAGTCACGGATAAATTATATGTTTGCTTTTTGAGTAGACAATTTGTACACAGCGAACTCACTTAATGACGTACAAGACTTGAGTGAAGTTGGGTGGAGTTATGCCTGAAGTTGGATACGTATGGCTCAGCGACATCTGTTGGTCATGTTGAATGGGTCGCCACAAATTAAAAGTTTGTAATGTACTAACATTAACTGTAATAAGTTCCAATTTTGAGATAAAGCATTTCGGAGTTCATTAGAATTGAATTTTTTGTAAAATACAGATTTATTTAAAATTTCGCAAAAGCTATTCTACGTATAAATTCGTATAGCCTGGACGTGTTGTACCTAGGAAAAATTCGACTTCCATATTGGACCCAATCTTACAGGAATTTGGTATTGCCGTTGAAGAGATACAGTAATGGCAGTAATTTTAGATTTACTCATTTTTGTAGAGAAAATTCTGTTCGTAACCTCTCCGACGGATTCTGGAATATGCCCGAATATTAAATTAAGTTTATTTAATTTAAATTATAGCTACAAACCAAGAGTTCTAAGTTTTCAGCGGACATGCAAGCCTAAAAAGGAACAGCTTTAGGTATAGTGAAGAAGAGCTTAGTGCATAAACAAAAGGGCTTGTACACGGCATTTGGCCGAAGAAATAAAAACGAAAAAGGTCAAGTAAAATATTTTATTTCCAGTTTAAAAAAATACATTATGCTGTTTGGCACACATGTCACACAAAATTACCACCCTTTACCCTTCTGAATGTCAATGTCTCTGAAATATTCATTTCACATTGTTCGCATTAGAGAAATTCCAAAAAACGTTACTATTGTATTTAATATTTCACGTACGGTCTTTAACAAATAAATTCTGGCATGAATTATTGTAATCAAATGCCTTCTGCTTTCCTATATAATAATGAAATTAGGTACCTATAATAGGTACTGAAGAGGGCAATTAATCCATTAAGAAATAGACATATTAAATGAACTGAACATTTTCCAGTTTCAATATCAAGCAAATATCTTTCCAGTAAGTGTGGAAACGGCAGGATGTAATTAAACAACAGTTGCCACTCATCCTAAAGTCTGTGAATAATTTAGGATTTTACATAATAACGGACTTACTTCTTCCTTCAACGCAGCAAAGTCAATTTGGTCCAAACTAGGGAGGGATGGGTATTTACCGACCCTAACGCCTGTCTCAAAATACTTCAAAATGTGCTCAACACGCGAATAATGCTACAATATGAAAGAAGCGCCTTTTCATACATAATAAACTTGTTATTTAAAGATAATCTATTGAACCTCTTGTGCTCCCATATCCAGTCCGCTTTATTAGTATTGGGCTTGTTGCTTTAACTTCTAACAAATCAATGATAATCGCAGCCCGTCCAAGTTCGATTACTAAACTGCGAAACGAGTTCGGGTCGTGTATTCCGTACTTCTGCATAAGTTGCATATCGGATGTTCGCAATCTATAGAATGTAAGCTCAATTAAAAATTTCCAAACAGATTTATCTTACTTCTTATACTCAGAATATGTGACTGAGATCTCTTTTTTACTCACAGGATCCAAAACTAATATAATTGCTTAATTTTACCGCTATTTATCAGGCGCTCTTGAAATAGTTCATGAAATGTAACTAAGCTGAAAATCTATCAAGATACAAATAACATCTATCGCCTCGAATAAATCCAGTCCCGGTTACAATTTTTCATTTGCTCGATCTTTTCCTTTAGCGTGCTTGATATATTACAACAATCCAACTCCCCGTAATATGTGCTGGAAAAACAGTACTTCAAGTAGTTCAGAAATTCTCTGCACCTCAATGAAAAACTAAAATCTCCAGTCACGGATAAATTATATGTTTGCTTTTTGAGTAGACAATTTGTACACAGCGAACTCACTTAATGACGTACAAGACTTGAGTGAAGTTGGGTGGAGTTATGCCTGAAGTTGGATGCGTATGGCTCAGCGACATCTGTTGGTCATGTTGAATGGGTCGCCACAAATTAAAAGTTTGTAATGTACTAACATTAACTGTAATAAGTTCCAATTTTAAGATAAAGCATTTCGGAGTTCATTAGAATTGAATTTTTTGTAAAATACAGATTTATTTAAAATTTCGCAAAAGCTATTCTACGTATAAATTCGTATAGCCTGGACGTGTTGTACCTAGGAAAAATTCGACTTCCATATTGGACCCAATCTTACAGGAATTTGGTATTGCCGTTGAAGAGATACAGTAATGGCAGTAATTTTAGATTTACTCATTTTTGTAGAGAAAATTCTGTTCGTAACCTCTCCGACGGATTCTGGAATATGCCCGAATATTAAATTAAGTTTATTTAATTTAAATTATAGCTACAAACCAAGAGTTCTAAGTTTTCAGCGGACATGCAAGCCTAAAAAGGAACACCTTTAGGTATAGTGAAGAAGAGCTTAGTGCATAAACAAAAGGGCTCGTACACGGCATTTGGCCGAAGAAATAAAAACGAAAAAGGTCAAGTAAAATATTTTATTTCCAGTTTAAAAAAATACATTATGCTGTTTGGCACACATGTCACACAAAATTACCACTCTTTACCCTTCTAAATGTCAATGTCTCTGAAATATTCATTTCACATTGTTCGCATTAGAGAAATTCCAAAAAACGTTACTATTGTATTTAATATTTCACGTACGGTCTTTAACAAATAAATTCTGGCATGAATTATTCTAATCAAATGCCTTTTGCTTTCCTATATAATAATGAAATTAGGTACCGATAATAGGTACTGAAGAGGGCAATTAATCCATTAAGAAATAGACATATTAAATGAACTGAACATTTTCCAGTTTCAATATCAAGCAAATATCTTTCCAGTAAGTGTGGAAACGGCAGGATGTAATTATACAACAGTTGCCACTCATCCTAAAGTCTGTGAATAATTTAGGATTTTACATAATAACGGACTTACTTCTTCCTTCAACGCAGCAAAGTCAATTTGGTCCAAACTAGGGAGGGATGGGTATTTACCGACCCTAACGCCTGTCTCAAAATACTTCAAAATGTGCTCAACACGCGAATAATTGTACAATATGAAAGAAGCGCCTTTTCATACATAATAAACTTGTTATTTAAAGATAATCTATTGAACTTCTTGTGCTCCCATATCCAGTCCGCTTTATTAGTATTGGGCTTGTTGCTTTAACTTTTAACAAATCAATGATAATCGCAGCCCATCCAAGTTGGATGACTAAACTGCGAAACGAGTTCGGGTCGTGTATTCCGTACTTCTGCATAAGTTGCATATCGGATGTTCGCAATCTATAGAATGTAAGCTCAATTAAAAATTTCCAAACAGATTTATCTTACTTCTTATACTCAGAATATGTGACTGAGATCTCTTTTTTACTCACAGGATCCAAAACTAATATAATTGCTTAATTTTACCGCTATTTATCAGGCGCTCTTGAAATAGTTCATGAAATGTAACTAAGCTGAAAATCTATCAAGATACAAATAACATCTATCGCCTCGAATAAATCCAGTCCCGGTTACAATTTTTCATTTGCTCGATCTTTTCCTTTAGCGTGCTTGATATATTACAACAATCCAACTCCCCGTAATATGGGCTGGAAAAACAGTACTTCAAGTAGTTCAGAAATTCTCTGCACCTCAATGAAAAACTAAAATCTCCAGTCACGGATAAATTATATGTTTGCTTTTTGAGTAGACAATTTGTACACAGCGAATTCACTTCATGACGTGCAAGACTTGAGTGAAGTTGGGTGGAGTTATGCCTGAAGTTGGATGCGTATGGCTCAGCGACATCTGTTGGTCATGTTGAATGGGTCGCCACAAATCAAAAGTTTGTAATGTACTAACATTAACTGTAATAAGTTCCAATTTTAAGATAAAGCATTTCGGAGTTCATTAGAATTGATTTTTTTGTAAAATACAGATTTATTTAAAATTTCGCAAAAGCTATTCTACGTATAAATTCGTATAGCCTGGACGTGTTGTACCTAGGTAAAATTCAACTTCCATATTGGACCCAATCTTACAGGAATTTGGTATTGCCGTTGAAGAGATACAGTAATGGCAGTAATTTTAGATTTACTCATTTTTGTAGAGAAAATTCTGTTCGTAACCTCTCCGACGGATTCTGGAATATGCCCGAATATTAAATTAAGTTTATTTAATTTAAATTATAGCTACAAACCAAGAGTTCTAAGTTTTCAGCGGACATGCAAGCCTAAAAAGGAACAGCTTTGGGTATAGTGAAGAAGAGCTTAGTACACGGCATTTGGCCGAAGAAATAAAAACGAAAAAGGTCTAGTAAAATATTTTATTTCCAGTTTAAAAAAATACATTATAGTGGCGTTCTTTTAATGGTCCCGATAGGTCCATATGGACCTTGAATAAAAGAACGACGAGGGAAATTTTTGAAGTGTGAAACCGAACCATTGTTCACCTTTTACAAATTGTCAAGTTTGAAGTTTGTCAAAGCAAAATTAATCTTGATAGGGAAGATGTGAAATATGTGCTTAAAAATCACTTTAAGAATGTTGGCATGACCTGTGAAAGCTTCTCCTATGGATCCCAATCAAACAAATTGACCTCATTATTCGTCTCAAAAAACCATCTAGTAAATAAAGAAGTGCAAACTAGAGGTTGAGGGACTTAAACACCCAGGCAGAGATGCACCAGTCAAGTCCATAGTGATAGCCATGGAACAACTGCATAGAGACGCAGGACCTGTCTCACAGATTTAAGGTTGTGCCTCCGAATTACCACGCATCTTACTGCAATGCTAACTACTATGTACTAAGGGCCAATTCGCAAACGCAGTATGCCGCAGTACTGCACAATTCAGCTTCAGAGGCTACTACGCTCCATTGTGCAGTATTGCGGCATCGCTGCATTTTCGACCTCGTACCTACTAAAATAAACAAATTTTCCTGCAAGGTAGGGCCCTTCCGTGTATGATCATCATTCCTAAATATATCCTGCGCTACCTGCTACATAGGTTTCGCTTTGGCAAGAATACGGAAGACACATTCAGTTGTAAAAACAGTAAGGGAATATGAAGATATCTCATGTACATACGCCGGGACACATTTACTTCGATCGCTGGCTACTACGTAAATGAATTGGTTTTGTTCCGATTCCAACCAAATTATTCAAAAGTTAAAAATCTGGCTAAGAGTAAAGCATTCCTGTTGACTCAGATTAATAGTATATTACGATACAAGGGCGGTAAGTAGCCGATTGCCTACCTAGGAAAAATTCGACTTCCATATTGGAACTAATCTTACAGGAATTTGGTATTGCCGTTGAAGAGATACAGTAATGGCAGTAATTTTAGATTTACTCATTTTTGTAGAGAAAATTCTGTTCGTAACCTCTCCGACGGATTCTGGAATATACCCGAATATTAAATTAAGTTTATTTAATTTAAATTATAGCTACAAACCAAGAGTTCTAAGTTTTCAGCGGACATGCAAGCCTAAAAAGGAACAGCTTTGGGTATAGTGAAGAAGAGCTTAGTACACGGCATTTGGCCGAAGAAATAAAAACGAAAAAGGTCTAGTAAAATATTTTATTTCCAGTTTAAAAAAATACATTATAGTGGCGTTCTTTTAATGGTCCCGATAGGTCCATATGGACCTTGAATAAAAGAACGACGAGGGAAATTTTTGAAGTGTGAAACCGAACCATTGTTCACCTCTTACAAATTGTCAAGTTTGAAGTTTGTCAAAGCAAAATTAATCTTGATAGGGAAGATGTGAAATATGTGCTTAAAAATCACTTTAAGAATGTTGGCATGACCTGTGAAAGCTTCTCCTATGGATCCCAATCAAACAAATTGACCTCATTATTCGTCTCAAAAAACCATCTAGTAAATAAAGAAGTGCAAACTAGAGGTTGAGGGACTTAAACACCCAGGCAGAGATGCACCAGTCAAGTCCATAGTGATAGCCATGGAACAACTGCATAGAGACGCAGGACCTGTCTCACAGATTTAAGGTTGTGCCTCCGAATTACCACGCATCTTACTGCAATGCTAACTACTATGTACTAAGGGCCAATTCGCAAACGCAGTATGCCGCAGTACTGCACAATTCAGCTTCAGAGGCTACTACGCTCCATTGTGCAGTATTGCGGCATCGTTGCATTTTCGACCTCGTACCTACTAAAATAAACAAATTTTCCTGCAAGGTAGGGCCCTTCCGTGTATGATCATCAATCCTAAATATATCCTGCGCTACCTGCTACATAGGTTTCGCTTTGGCAAGAATACGGAAGACACATTCAGTTGTAAAAACAGTAAGGGAATATGAAGATATCTCATGTACATACGCCGGGACACATTTACTTCGATCGCTGGCTACTACGTAAATTAATTGGTTTTGTTCCGATTCCAACCAAATTATTCAAAAGTTAAAAATCTGGCTAAGAGTAAAGCATTCCTGTTGGCTCAGATTAATAGTATATTACGATACAAGGGCGGTAAGTAGCCGATTGCCCACGATGGCGGTGTTAGACGCACGAGCGAAGCGAGTGCGTTAATAGCCATCGTGGGCAATCGGCTACTTACCGCACCGTGGTTAATTGATGATTTACCGCATGGAAACCCGTGCGGTAAATTACCACTTACCCTGCATGTGTGATGAAAAATGTTTTATTAGAGAAAGGTGGAATTGTAAAGTGTCATCCCCATTGCAACATTTTAATTTCGCAACCACTGCAATGTACAACGCAACAAATTAAATGAAAAGTAAAATATATTGATATTTGGTTTGCAAACTCTTCTCACGATATATTTCACAGCTAACAATATCTTACCCTAAAACATTATGGTCCTTACGCACAGTAGGAAACAAGAATAAATTAATATTTACAAAACACTTAAAGAGAGAGAGAATTGCACGCTAGAGATGGAAACAACTCGGAAAAGCACTTGTAGCTCCAGAAGTCGTCAATCTGGAAACTACTCCTGTTACTTTGGACCCAATGGACTCGTATAGCCGTAGTCTATTGTTGATACTTCAGAAAGCGGGCTTTTGGGCAACTTGACATTCTCATTGAGGACCAAAAACTCTTTTACCGGATTCGTTCTCACTCTCATTATTCACATCCTGCTCCTCTTTACTAACGATCTCTTCAACTGCTTCGTTTATTACTACTTCGTTTACTTGAGCTTACTATACTCTTTGAGGGTTATTTTTTTTATGCGATCAACGATATTTTCGCCGGATTCCAGGACTTCTGTTGTGGACCCCACCACTGGTCCAGACAGTCGCTCTGCGCAGCTTGGAATTTGGGCGTCATCATCGCAGCCTGCTGCATTACTGCCTTCCAGGTTTGAGGTGATATCTGGGAGTAGGCTTTCGGCAAGCTCTTCAAGTTTTCCTGCGTCGAAGTCTTCGCACAGGTCTTGTAAAGAAGGCAGAGAGCTACTATCTTCCACAGAGTCCTTGTGTGGCTGCTCTCCTTGAGTTCGCGTCGAGTCGACTTCAGTTCCATTCCCTTCTGCAGAGGGTAGTTAGATACTGCTGATCTAAGTGAAACGTTGGAACTAAAGCCGACACAACCCGACTTCGAGGGTACATTTTGTACTCTGTTGGCGTTGTAGCTTGTCGATTTGCTGCTGCAATTCCTGGACCTGCCTGCCAAGTTTGGAGTTCTTATCCAGAAGCGACTGGTTGATGCTTTCCACAGTGTCGCATTTATTTCTGAGGATATCAGTCTGGTGCGTCAATGTCCTAATAGTTTTTTCCATATCGTCCATTTTTGCCTTCTCCTGTCGCGGGAGATTTGGGCCGCCACGCCATTCTTACACTTCCTGTGAATGCCAGGAATTAATGCTAAAATTACTTAAAGTTAAAGTAAGACAAACTTTCTTTGTATTTTCTCTTTCCATGATAGATGGTCAAGACGCCGCTTCACACTTCTTCCAGAATTTTCCAAATGTGGTCGAAACTATTAAAATTTTAGCAGAACATCATCATAAACATTTATATAAAACCAATATAAAAATTTACTTACTCTTCAGATGGTCCAATATCGATGTTTTCCATGTTAAATATCTTTGTTATTGTTTTCAGCCTGTTCTTCCTTTGTTTTGACAATTCCAAATGACATTTGCAGTGAAGTTAGCATCATTCCAAAAAGAGGGAAATTATCAAATGTCCCATTTGTCCCGATAAAACTCTCCACTGGTCCAGATAAAAGGCAGGATTTTGAGATTTGTATGGGGAGAATAGTGGAGATGTCCATATGGACCATTAAAAGAACACGGCTTATGCTGTTTTGCACAAATGTCACACAAAATTACCACCCTTTACCCTTCTGAATGTTAATTTCTCTGAAATATTCCTTTTACTTTGTTTGCATTAGAGAAATTTCAAAAAAATGTAATATTGAATTTAATATTCAACGTACGGCCTTTAACAAATAAATTCTGGCATGAATTATTAGCCGTGTTCTTTTAATGATCCGGATTAGTCTATATGGCATCTTAGCCGTGTTCTTTTAATGATCCGGATTAGTCTATATGGGATCTTGAATAAAAGAACGACGAGGGAAATTTTTGAAGTGGCAACTGAACCTTTCTTCACTGCTTATAAATTGCAAAAGTCATTACTGGTTTGTCACTTGCCAGAAATTTAAAAGTATTTCTAAACTTGGGAGTTTGTCGTTTTATTAGAAATTGTTGCCCCAGAGTGACGTTAACAAGGAATACTACATCCAAAACATCGACAACGAGCTCGCGAAGACAGACGGTACACAGGCGGCGGGGACAGTGGGTAAGTCTTTGGCTGCCAGCGAGATGCTATCCAAATTGGCCAGAACAGCACCCTACTACAAGAGGAATCGGCCACATATCTGCTCCTTCTGGGTGAAGGGCGAGTGCAAGCGTGGAGAGGAGTGCCCATATCGCCACGATAAACCGAACGAACCAGACAAAGCAAAACACAGTGGCCAAGACAGACCGCCGCTACGAGCCCATTCCAGGACTGCCGCCACCCTCAGCAAGTGCATCGAACCCGAATGATTTCTTCAATCTCCAGCAGGAGATGACTGTTTTACCGCCCGGTATGAAGCTCCACCAGATTCCGCCGAGCATGATTCCACCTGGATCCTACCCAATGTACTCGTCAGCAGCCTACGCAGCACCGTATGCCTCCATACCCATGCCATCATCGTCGATCCCCTCGACAAGCACCGGGATGGATGCCATCCCTCCCCCTCCCGGAGGAGCAGCTGCTGTCCACTACCCCAGCCAGGACCCATCACGCTTAGGCTCTGTTAAGAAGTAGACTAATTTCTCGAGGGTTTTTCAATAAATGTAAGGTTCCCGCCAGATTGTTGCTGTTTTTTGGGGGCCTACCGCAAATTAAACTGCTTTGGTCTTTTATGGAATTTCTTGTATTCTTACGCCTAACTCGATTACAAATAAAAGCACAAAGTTAAGAGTCCTGGGGCTCTTCATCTAGGAATTCTGCATGATCCGGAAACTGGCTCACCTGCGAATCAAAGATAGACACACCTCTTCGGGCTATAATTACGATAAACCATTCTCTTGGGCACCCTCACTTCGTATTGCGAATCGACACCGATGCGAGTCTATGAAAATAAGGGCACAGTTAACTTCATAGGATGTTAAGTCTGCGGTCAACTCTACAAGGAGACGAATACTTCTGTTGTCTTGACTGTGTGTGAAATTTCGCACTCAATTTAGCCACAACACTATTCGTCCACTCTTCCAGGTTTGACCCCTCCATCGGAAAAACTTACTGGTGCAAGGTTGCTCTCTCTTTCTTTGTAAATCCTGACTCGAAGTACAAGTCTCGGATATCGTCGGACTTTATGTAGTTTACCAGCATTTCTCGGAAGTAATTGGTGTTCACGTCGCCGCTGTCATTGCCCAGACCCTTGCGGTTGTTAATCAAGTAGCTGAAAGGCAAAAGGAGATCATTGAAACTTTTGTAAATACTTAACAGGAACTTTTGAAGCTATTTTAAAAATGATCAAAACGACTTTGTTCCTTTCTCTCATCATGTGTACATCAGGCTAACGACTAAGCCCAGGCGCGCACTGGATGTTTGCAACGCGGCTAAAATTGTTACACTCGCAGTCCAGTGAGAGCACTTTGCTGCTGCGACTTTTTATCCCTTTCCCATAAGAAGACATTGTTCCGATTATTTCTCCGCGTATCTCGGTGCGCCCCTAGTCTTACTCCCCTATTTCTACAAATGCCTAAACACTCAAACGGGCTAAGCAATACATAAATAGTAACAAATGTATCTATATAAATTTTCAATGCAATTCAGCGATTAAAATGTTAGAGCTGATACGGCAAATATTATTAATAATTTTAGTTTTTCTATAGTCAGATTAGAAATCATTTGCAGAAAACTAACTGCATAGAGAATAGGAAAATATAAATTCATAGAAAATTAAAATATCAACTCACCTCTTCACCCTCTTTTACGAAATTGCTATAATTCTGTTTTTTTGAAGCTGGTGATGCCGCTTCTTCGTGTCCTTTATCAGCTTTTGCCTTTTTCACTGCAACAGGTTGGGGCTTCTCTTCGTCCTCTTCAGAGCTGTCGTCACTTGAAGAATTTGCAGGTTTTTGTGGTTGCTTTGCTGCCGCAGCAATTTTCTTGGTTGGCGGTTCATCATCACTATCATCAAACGAATCTGAAGATTCCTGCTTCCTCTTTTGCCCAGCTACGGGTGGTTTTTTCACCACAGGGGCTACAGCCGGCATTTCCTCGTCTGAGCTATCCTCACTTGATGATTCTTGTTTTTTAGCGGGAGTGGGTTTCGCTACAGGTTTCTTAGCTGCTGGTTTGGATTCCTCTTCTTCAGAACTGTCCTCATCGCTTGAGGATTCTTTCTTACCAGCTGCACCTGCAAATAAACTCGAAAATGTGGTCGAAACCATTAAAATTTCAGCAGAATATCATCAACAACATTTATATAAAACCAATATAAAAATTTACTTACTCTTCAGATGGTCCAATATCGATATTTTCCATGTTGAAACGCTTTGTTTATTATTTTCAGCCTGTTCTTGGTTTGCTTTGACAGTTCCAAATGACATTTGCAGTGAAGTTAGCATCATTCCAAAAAGAGGGAAATTCTCAAATGTCCCAAGTTCCCAGATAAAAGTCTCCACTGATCCAAATTAAAAGCAGGATCTTGAGTTTTGTATGGGGAGAATAGTGGCAAGTTCCACCTGGATCATTAAAAGAACACGGCTAAAGAAATTATTAATTATTTATATCTGCTGAATTGTCCAATGTTTCTTCTAACAATTGTGACTCGGAGTGCTTCGATGAGACCTCAACAAGTTACACTAGTTATGTGTTAATATATAATTAATGTACGTTACTTTATTGTATAATAAAAAAATATTATAAAAAGAAAATTTGACTACAATTGCTTTTCCTACTAAATAATTAATTTTTTATTGAGAATATTTTGAAATTGAAAAATGAAATTTCACTATTTTAATAATCAATTTTTAATTTTTAAACACACATGGCGGCTATTTTGGGTTTACCATTTTGAATTTTAAAAAACAAATTGCATTTTTGACTTCAGTGACCCTAAAATCCTTCTCTTTTATAGTATACCTAAATGTTTGAATATTGGCAGAGCGATGATCCTGACGTATGTTCTATACACCCTATTTACACCGGATAAATTATATTTTTCATATAAATTTAAGGTTATACGTTTCTTTTCTTCCATCGGCGTTTGCATTCTTATCCATATCAGCCACAATTTGAACTTAAATAGGTATATCCAACACACATAAAAGAATTTCAGAGAACGATGACTGCGCTAGACCTATTTCATAGTTCTTTCCCACTCCAGTTTGCTATCCACCTTCAGCGAAGAAAGGAAATCTAGAAAGGAAGCACTAAGCTTGGCAACGGAAGGAACTGAAAATGGTTTCGTTTTTGGATTGTGGTCTGTGAGCAAATTGAGTAAGTATTTGAATATATTTTTAATCACTCTGTAGTAACGATGAAATCTGATGATGCGTGAACTTGCTTCCAGGGAAATGCACTTCGATGGGAAGGAAAGTATTTGACGGAATCACAAACTAGTTCCAAGTTCCAATCTGTGATGATAACTATTTTCGAAAATTTGGTTGGGAAAATGAATTTTTCATTTCGGTAATTAAAATATTTATTGACCGTAATATTCCCAATAAAAAACATTGCCTACAGCAAATTGTGTCTAAAAGTAAGCAATCGATGGATAATCGATATAAAAGTTTTGCATAAAAATATCTCAATCGGACACGTGCGATTCACAGCTTTAAGAAAAATAAAAGTTCTTAGATGCATCATCACTACAAAAAATTCAAACCGTGCTTGCAACTATTAAATGAGAGCAATGAGCATCGGTTTTCTGACATTCTTAGCTTAGTATGACGTTTATTAAAATATGTTCAATTTAAATTATCAAATTTTCTGTTGTGCCGCTGTCTTATAAAAATCTTGCTTTGTACAATGAGGGTTGGTTCCATCAATATTTAAGGTATAAAATGCAGTTTTCCCTTTTTCATTCTTTTTTGCAAGAATTGACGTTCTTCACACTACACCTACAATTAAAAGTACTTAGTAATAAACTACAATAGTTTTGAAAGAACAGCATTAAACCAGGGACATGTAGCACTATTAACATTTTCCTTACATCCTAATATTTTGTTACTATTCAAGTATGGAACCATTTATGGAGTTACAAAAGGATCTAAACACGACTACGAATACATTGCTTAAGTACATAGAATGATTTTAGATTTTCTATATAGGATGTAGATATGCTATAACCATAATTTATGTTCTTACAAAAAGATACTAGTGGTACAAATATCCTATAGTTATGTTACAAATACATAGGTACAAAAGCTATAAATCCCTAAGTCACTTTAGAGTGAATTATTAAATTAAACTCCTACAACGAAAGAGCTCACATTTTCTGTAAATAATTCTAGCAATATGGGATAAATACATACACGCAAAAGTTGGCTACAAAACAGTTAGTAAATAACTTTATAAGAATTATTAACTAAATTCGAGCTATTTCCAGTAATCGGCTGCTACTAAGTATGTGTAATTTATTAAAATTATTAAATTAAATTTCACTTTATCAAAGATTTTTGGTCTCAGGGCTATTGATTTGAGCAAAACTATGTCGCTACTTGCTGTTCTTTCATTTTCAGCTTATGTAAAAGAATTGAAAATTTGAAGAATCAAAGTCAATTATTGAATAACCTTAGAGAGAGCATCCAGGTGAGGTGGTACTGTACCCAAAGCATCTGAGGTTGATCGTTCAATGTCGCAATTCTGTAAAAATGAAACGTCGTTTTAATAGGTGCATTGCATTCAAGAGAAAATTTTTTTTACCTTAGGTTTGTTTCTGTAGGTGTCAACACATTCAATAGACAGAGGTACCGTTTCTACTTCGTAATTGTAGCCTCGTGTGCGTACAACAAGTAGTGTATGCAATGGAACATTAATGTATGGCACTTGTTCTGAAAATAAAGTAATACGATTGTTATAAATATTAAATTTGGTTTTGAGGAAAACGATATTGCAACAGCAATATTAGAAAATTGGACACAAGTTTCCCAGCGTAATTTACTCAGTTCTTTATTCGATTCTTTTTGTACAACGCAAATCATACTATCTTACAACATCTTATACAACAAATGCGATAAGTTAAAAATATCAGGCGAGTGCAAGTCGGAACATTTACGGAACCCTTAGTAAATGTAGTTAACAATTAAAAAAATCGAAAAATCCGACTGTGTGAAAACTGAACTTAAAAGGCGGAAACAAAGTGTCCTGAAAATTGGAAGCAGTTTAGCATCGACTCTACTTAGAATGTAATGTGTCAGTCTTGATAGTGTCGGAGGCATTAGTTATTCCCGGTAAATTTAAGAAGGTACCTCCGATTGCATGATATTGTTCATAGTATGAAGTTTGATAGTCAACCTCTTAAATAAAATTTTCCTGACCTTTCAGGCTTTTTTCATTTCATGTTTTTTTTCACCACTAAATTTCCACTTTTTTCCTTTCCTCTTAATATTTTTTTTACTTTAAACAAATTAATTCTTACGATACCGAGAATAAGTTTTAAAGTTTCGGCGGGGCAGTTGGGAATCGCGATGCAGCGACAACAATTTTCAGTGAAATCAGTCTACTCTTTAACCATAAATAAAATTCTTTAGATCGTGTAGGTTTAGATTTGAGAAACAAATATTTTTGCTCATGGCCAACTTTACAGTCCTGGAGGCGATTGCAAAACAGAGATCCCATAAGCATACAGGCTGGACATGTAAACAAAACTCTAAGGTGAGCATATTAAAATACCACGGGGGTGCCTGGGCGCTGTTGGACTAAATCCGCGTAAACTGCCCATTTCCCATTAGAGGTACAGAGGAGCCGATAAGCATACAGGCTGAAATTATGCTCATTCGATTAGTCTCAATGAGTATATTACATTATTTGCATATTTATATAATTATTATTCTTTTATTATATTATAGCTTAATAAGTAAATTATGGTATGGGGACATAATATTTATGTTGTATATATATTTAGAGAACTATTATCAATAGAATAATAGTGAGAATTTTTAGGTCCTCCGATATAAGGAAAATATTATATTATATATAAAAATAAATTAAAATTAGTTTTTTTGGCATATATTATTGTACGATATATTCCAGCAGGTGTTCCGCAAGGATCAGCGCTCAGCCCTATATTATTCAACTTATTTACATCTGACATTCCCTCTCTTAAAAACAGTGAAAGAGCCTTATTCGTCGATGACACTGCTGTTATCTGCAAGTCCAAATGCCCTATCACCATCATTACTACCTTAGAAAATTCATTTATTTCTCTCTAGAATTATTTCATTAAATGAAAAGCAAACATTAATCATGTCAGACCATTCGCGTTAATTATTTATTAGGTATTTGGTTGAGGTATATTAGGAGTTTTTATTTCATGATAATATACATATGTATTTGGTGGGTTTAGAGGCTCAGAGAGTACCGTAAGCCCGGGTTTCTTTAGCGCTGGGGGGTAACTTAACCCAAATTATAACAAAGTTCAAGTTTCCCGTCACATCGTAACTGGTTAAGCGAGGTTTGTGATTACTACTAAGAATAGTAATAATTAGTATTATTATATTATTAGAGAGATCACGCGTATTCACGTTTGCAAACTTTTTTGGGAAGCTCTCATTTTTGTTATTAAGTTATTTTGTGTTATAACTGCATTAAAATTAGATTCTACTTTGCCAACAGGCTTTTTACATTTACTTCCCAACCTGTGATAGAGTTTCTTTCGTATAAGATAGTTAAAAGTACAGCTTTTTTCATAAAGCAAAAACCGTAAATCAAAGTTATCCTCCCCTAACGACAACTTTGACCCAAAATTGGGACAAAAATATAATGCACTTAAACATAATTTAGTTTTAACTTGCGCATTGTTATTTGTTTAATATACTTGAGAGTTGATATTAAAGTCAATGTAACATTAATATGCCAATAATAAAAGAAACCACAGAGTGATTTGTGAAAACTGTACATATTATTCAAAGTTCAAATTATATCCGGGTCAAAGTAACCCGGAGTTACGGTAATATTAGGTTTCTTAATTCATAGGACCGAAATTTAATATGAAAACGTCTGTGAGGTGGCAGAATTAAAATCTACCAAAAATTTAAGACAGCGAACTCAAAATGGCTACCGAAAAAGTTAAATTTTAAGGGTGAGTAAAACGAATTTCATTGCTCCACTCACCGTAAGTGTAAATGTTAATATTTTCATCTTTGTGACCACTTACGCACACAAGTAAAAGGCCAGTTCACGCGCACGAAAATGCGAAAGGTGTTTCAGTGATGTCATTACTTTCATACAAAACGAAGTTAATTCCGCATATTCGTGTGTAGCGTGCGCCGCAGCGGACTGGCGGCCTTATTGTAGAAGGTTTAGCCAAGCACATACTCAGAAGGGTAAAGAGAGAGAGGCCGCTTGCCTGGATGGTGACGTAAGCCGGCGTTGGGTTATTTTGGTGGCGTAACGTTAAGAAATTCTAGTTTTTAAATGGGCGACCCTTTATTTAGAACATTAATCACAGTTTTCTTTTTTAATAACAGACGGTTAATTGAACCGAAAAGTTCAATATTTTTAAGGAATAATATTTTTTTGTTAGTATTTCATAAATAAATCATTAAAATTTTTATGTTTTGATAAAATAAATTATTCTATCGTAAAGTATGGGTTTTCAGCTGTAAATTGACGACGACCTACTAAATGCCACTAAGTATTTTCCATATATTGTTATTATTGATTGAAAATTCGCATGGAAAAAATAAAATTTTTAAATTTTTTTCAATACATCTTTAAAAATGACCATTTCAGGAAATCAATCCACACTTTAAATAAATTTTTTTTTAAGTAAATGAAGTATTTTTCTTCAGTAAACACTCAAATAAATTTACCAATCAAAATTTATAGCTATTTTTGTATGGAGCACGCCTCATTTGGCTCATGAGCACGTATTACGCCAGATATTAGACCTTAATAAACAAATTGACCCAAGGGATTTGATCGTACAAATTTTTTTACACATTATTTACGTAAAATATCCTTCGATTAGCGCAAGCAGTTTTTTCAGTATAATTAAATTTAAAAATTTATTCGCGAAATACCGTAATTTCACACCAATTTTCCAAGGGGGTACGTTTCTCAAGGGCGATCTTTTGGTATTATTCTTGTACTACATTGAGAAAACTAAAGTGAAAATGCAGTTTGACCCGTTGGTAATTGAATTTAAACTAAACGCAAATTAATTTGATCCAAACGCAAATAGATTTGACCCATTCACAGATAGGTTGAACCAAAACGAAAATAGTTTTAACCTATTCACAAATGATGGAATAAATGTAACCTTTTCGCAAAATTATTCACCCGCCTGAAGTTCATATAGGTTGGTATACGATACAGCATTCTATGTTTTTTTCTAATTAAAATAAAGATTTAATTTGAAAATTAGAGTATTCATATTATTGCCATGTCATAACATAACTGAAATACACAATGTGTCCTTCTGCTTTCTTTGGAATGAGCACAAGTACTACATACTTCTTGCCTCTTCTACATATATCGCTGTGGGCAGTAATGGGTTAAAAGGAGCGTGAAACTCTATTTAGGGGTTTCCAGAGTACCAAATATATCAAATTTAGTTCAGTGAAATTTTTTTATGAATAAATTTCGACCTTTGACGCATTTTTGCACGGAGCTATATATAACTTTAGTAAAATCTAATCTTTTCTAACCAGGACAAGAAATTGAGATTGAGTAGTTAAGATGTTTTTTGACGCAAATTCGATGTTTTGAATATATCTCTGCAGTTGTTTACAAGTACATAAAGGTAAATTTTTGAAATTTACTTACCTGGCTTAGTTCCCATAAAGTAAGCCATTATACATCTTAGTACAGCCTGGTGCGAAACAACGAGTACTTGGGTTTTCGTCAGAAGCGCCTGTACAACGCTGTCAACCCGCTGTAGTAGATCCAAATATGATTCTCCATGGGGGTAGCGATACTTGAATTTATCCTGATCTCTCCACGCAAATTCTTGTGGGAATCGTTCCTGGATTTCCTCATATGTCAATCCTTCACAAATCCCAGCGTTTATCTCATTTAACTCACTCACTGCAGCCCTAGGGCCAGGAATTGACTGCGCTGTGTGCACAGTTCGTCGAAACGCTGATGTCCATATCTAGAAATTGAACGAATTTAAGTACTTTTTTGCTTAAATCAATGAGGATAAATAGACATACCAGCTGAGGTCCAGGATATTTGTGAGGGTGTTCCTCAAATATGCGAGTCAGTCTTTCAGCATACTTCCTTCCTCGCGGTGATAAATCAGAGTCGCCTCCAATGCGTCCTAATAAATTAAACTCTGATTCACCGTGCTAGATAGATGGGGGCAGTTAGAATGATTTTATAAGCAACGGACGTATCCATACCCTACTGAAGTAGAATACTTGTTCTCTGATCACAGGATGAGATAAGACGCCTAATATAGATGTCTGGAGGGCACCTTGAACACCTCTTGCTGCCACAGAGTGTACCAAGGGGTTTTCCGAGTTGTTTACGGTAACCAGAGGACCTTCAACGGCGTTACATTTTTCATATTTAGGAGCGCACTTTAAGAGCTGTGGGCGTTTTTCTTAAGTACCTACTTTCATAATGAGCCAGTTCACAAGTACCTTGTCTAGGAGAACACTTGCCCAGTCCGTGTTATTATCGAATTTCTGATAGAACCGCACCATTTCGTCCAGGTTTAAATTTAAACTATCTTCATCACAGTCTATTTCCACTATTAAAAGGTGGTAAATGCGTTCGGTGCAAAATGTGGCCACAAGTTGGCGAGATTGCCGTGTCAAATGTATTCCGTCAATAATCTGAAAAACAAAATAATGTTGACATTTTCGTTTTGAGAAACTTTCAAATTACTTACAGCAATATTGTTTCCATTTTGAAACCAATTCACTATTTCCAGTAGTGTATCTGGTGTTGAGTTGTTTTCCACTGTAAACACTGTGAATGAGAAAATTTAAATGAATTAAATTAACATTAATGTTCAACTCAACACTATAATTCGTAGAGGTCAGATGGACTTCTTTGTTTTAGTATTTTATTAACGTTAAGTACGTACACTCAAATAACTTAACAGAAGCAATAGCTATGTTTTCTTTTCCATCTGGTTCTCACTCTGGATCAGCTTTTTAACATAAGAAAGCAACAACCATATACATACATATATCTGGGTTAAGGTATTGTATTTGCTTTATTGCGTTGACGATAAATAATATGGGACAGAAAATGGTTATTCACAGGAATATGAAATGAAGCTAAACTTTGGATATCATATTATGTTATGCATAGAATAGACATCTTATTATAAAGACTAGACTGTATAGTTACAGATCTTGCTTAGAAACTGTTTTAAAATGTATTGAGATGCGTGAATGCGTAAAACTTGGCCATCCTACTACTTAATCGACGTAGATGAATTAACGTTAGCTTTAATATTGGAAACGTCTACAAATAAATAACAAGATCTCCAAAATCAATATAAGTATATCTTAGCTGTAGAATTAAAAATAATTTCAATATATGCATATGCACAAATTCGGATTGTCAACAAATTACAAAATGTCGGAAGTTATTAAATTATTACATACCTTCACATATTGTATGGACATACACAGGGTATTTCATATTACGTCCCAACAAGTATTTTCCGAATTCCGAAAGGTCTGCATATCCATACATAAATTTTTTTTAAATTGTTTTAATCAATATTACGTTGGAGAATCATTTTTAAAGTATTCTTTCAGTAGATACATAAGCACACGGTAAAATACAGTATAGGAGGATTCACCATAAATATAGCCGATTTTGGGTCAGCAAGAGTTTATGGGAAAATCACACATAAATGTTAGGATATTTCTCATTTTTAGAGCCGCATCTATATACATATGTATATAAAGGCAGTGTTTATTTGCACCAAACTGTATCCATGTGTGTGTATACATGGAGTACACGGCAGTCCATAGTTAATTTGTAAAAGGCAAATATTCAGTCAGTAGGCGATGCAACACATGGACACAGTTTGGTGCAAATAAGCACTTCCATATATAAAATGAATGTTTGATACGAATGGACTCCTAAACCGTATTACTAAAATTACAAGGAGTGCACTACACTCTCATGAAATAAGTTCTTCATTTATCTTCTTCTTCTTCGATTTGACGCCGCAATCCAACTTCTATACCAATGTGTCGATTGTGCCCATATCCACAGCATATATGAGTTGTTTTGCGGACAAGCTTTATAGCTAACTGCGTTCCCAAAATTCATCTCCCAAAGGGGATGGGGGGAGAGGTATACACTCTCTGGCCAAAAAAATAGTAATTGCCCCCCATACCATTACAGAAGGCGGATGCTTGATTGATTTCTGAATACAGGACGAATGAAAATTCTCTCTACGTCTTCTCACAATTCCACCGGCTTCTGTAAGGCACTGGAGCGTTGATTGTCTGTAAACACTATCTGAAAAATATTGAAAAAATAAAAAAGTTAAACACTTAAGGGATCTACCCTCTTTATAATTTTCAAAAAATCGATTTTTTTTATTGGATTTTCGTAAAGTATATATGTATGTACAGAAATATCATATTAAATTTTTACAAAAATCGGAGCACTGTAACTGATTTTTGTCTTAAAAGTAGTCGAGTTTAAAATTTTGATATAACAACATCTTTATCGTTTATAATTGAGAAGTGCGGCGTGCGGCCGACGCGGCACTGATGCCTCCAAGGAAGCCAAAACATATCGCAGACGCTACTTTGGTTGAAAATGTGCATTTTGAGGAAGAAGAAGGTATAATGTATGGTCCAGGCGTCGCTGAGTAGGCATAGGTGAGATTTTTCATTAAAAATTTAATTTGTTTTCATCATTTTACTGGATAAAATTTGAGAAAAAGCGCATTTTGATCAGATTTTTAATTTCACTATAATATATCTTTTTTATCAGAAGAGAACTGTGATACGAATTTGAAATTGTGACTAAATAGGTAACTTTTTAAAATAATTGGCACGTCTTGCTTGGTACAGCAAGTTTTGTGTGTAAGTAATGTTAGTAGACTAACATTTTGATAAAAATAATTTTTTTTGGAAAAATTTCAACTGGTGCTGAAAACTTACATCATTTTTCTGATGGCACAACTACAAAAGAATATTATGCAAAAAACAGAACGCAAAATTATTATCATTTGTATAAGTGTATGTAAACGAATGATATAAGGTAGGAATTTCGAAAAAAAAAATTAAAACTTAAATAACTCGAAAACCGTGAGGACGGACATTCCAACCCTCATGTAATATCATGTTATGCCCTAGACAGACTACAGCATCCATAGAACTAGTTCCTGACATCGTTTGAAATCTGCCAACTGGCTCAACTCGAACTGAACTAGTTCAATGTCTCATTTGACGCTGCTTTCTAAAAATCCTTGAAATTGCCGTTAGCTTTTCCCTAATTATTGAAAGAATGGAATTACATCTTTTATTCATAATTATCATTCATTTTACGTGCTTTTTGGAAAGTACCATTGGAAAAGAAGTTTCATTAGAAAAAAAAGTTGGGGTACCATTCCATACATAGAACGAAGGGATTAAAATCGAAGTTTGCGAAATATTGGCTCCTAAAGTCGCCAAAAATGTGTCCCCCTCCCTAACTTTCCAACCATGCCATTAATAAATCTGAAAAAAAATAAGATACTAGCACTTTGTAAATACTTTAAACGAAAAGTATTTTGAACAAAATACGTTAACAAGTTTTTCAGATTTCCACAACTATCTGTTTTCAATAGCAGCAATGTATCTATAAGTAGATTTTCAACAAAGAAATTGCATTATTCACTCTTCAAATTGCCTTTATTTCGTAGCGTGTACCAAAACGTATTGTCAAGGCCTAATACTTACTTATGAATTATTTATTGATTAGTTTCGACAAAAAGGTTCAATTTCAATTAGGGTGAATTGTTTTTTTTACAATCCTGACAAAAGAAAAAATAAACACTCGCTACTTAACATAGTACATGCTACGGAACCCTAAGTAAGATTTTTCATAAGTATATATTATGCTCATGCTAATAAGCTGCTCTTTCACCAGTTTCTAGATTATCTACGGGTTACCCTGTATATCTATATACGTCGGTTTGTCTGGCTGTCCGTTAGTGTGCTCATAGCTCGAGAACCACTGATCCGTATTACATGTTTTTTTTAGTTTAACACATATTTCTCTTGCCAGGTTTTAAGCTATAAGTAATGGCGGCTCTAATATGACGAACGAAAAGGTTCAATTTCAAAAGATTGCTATTGAAACGGGTCTCTTTATGTTTTCCGGGTCACTGATCTCGAATCTGATTAAACTTCGATGCCATCGCGAAAACTGATTTTTGTGACCTTTGACCTTGAATAACTTACGGCGCAGACACGAGATCTTATGAGACTTTTGAGACAACTTCTACAACACCAAAATGAAGGTGTATACGAGTTTACAGGTGATTTACTTGGCATCTTATGGCTTCAGAGGGATTGTTAAGGGATATGTTGACTTAGTTAATTCATATTTCGCTCATAGTGTGTAGTGCACCTCACTTTTTCAATTATTTCGGCTCTCGTTAAGGGTACAATAAAATAAAAAAAGGAAGTGTAGGAGTACGGCACTCTAACCCTTCGCTGGGGCTATTCACCCACCGCCGCTCGCCGTGAATTTAGTGTGACTGTAGTGTGGATATAACATCTGATAAACACATCGTACATCTTACTGACAGAATATTTTCCTTTTACGGCAAATTCACAGCAGCAGCGGCGGGCAAATAGTCACAGCATTGATGCATTGATTACATACATACACAGGCTTCGAGAAAACCAAAATATATCTTTGAGGTTTGTCTTCGCCTTAAAAAAATGGGACGTTTATCATAGTAAAATGTACATATTTTAAGTAAGTTTTATATTTTAACATTTATACCCTTGCCAAGGTAAAGAGGAGTTGTTAAAATATGAAATCACGATATTCTAAAATATTGTTATCTGAATATTTCCAAAATGTTTCTAGTTTACATGAATATTTGTTAAGTAATAAATAATAATAAAAACAGTTATTTTTAACATTGTCTGCAATACTATATTGTGATTTGAGAGTGGCGCCTATAAAATATTTCTACCCCGGTATACATTATTTCGACTCATTGAGTTATACAACAAAAACCAAAACGTATACTTCAGCAATATGATAACTGCTATAACATAGTAAACCATAAAATTGACAAAATGGAAACATTGAAGGAATTGCTCTTTTTTAAACGTTTTTTGATATAATATAGTTTGATGCTTTTAAAATTAATATCTAATTCTAGTTCCAGCAAGAGCTAATTGTACGCATAAAAAGATATTAAAATTCCAGACTGATCGCCTGATTAGATTACTGGTTTTTACGAAATAACGTCGTTTTGAGAAAAAAACATTTTTCCATACATACGCAGCTGTTTGTATGAAATGTTGTTCAAGAAAATATATTACGAAGTTTTCTATGAAAATTTGCTAATAAATTCATACAGGTGTATAAAGACATTTTTTTTTAATTTTATAATGTTCCCTATAAATGCATTTTCAGCACACGTGCGGGGTAAGTGGTACTTTACCGCACGGGTTTCCATGCGGTAAATCATCAATTAATCACGGTGCGGTAAGTAGCCGATTGCCCACGATGGCTATTAACGCACTCGCTTCGCTCGTGCGTCTAACACCGCCATCGTGGGCAATCGGCTACTTACCGCCCTTGTATCGTAATATAGTATTAAACATATCATGGCATTTTTTATTTTGCCTCTTAGAAAAATTACAAATTTTGCTGTTCACGTCATATCTATATATAACATATATTGAATTGTTAGTACTTTTCCCGTCTTATATAATAGGTAAATTGTATTTTTAGATTAAGGACTTTTCCAGTTGAGACACACACATACAACTTAGGAAAGCTTCTAAAAAACAGCAATAGGAAGCAATTACATAGTGATGAACAACGAACAAGTCGTAAAACATTCATTTAAGATATCAACAAATAGAAAAAAAAGAAAGTACAACTGAGGGGGCACCCGGGTTTGAACCGGGGACCTCTCGATCTGCAGTCGAATGCTCTACCACTGAGCTATACCCCCTGCTGAGTTCCCGAACCTAAATGATTAATTTGACTTGAGAACTTTCAGCAACACTAGGAGGGTATTCGACAAAATTTTCTAAAATATGGAGACATACCTTTTATCGCCTAATTATATAATTGCACTTTTTTCGATATTTGTTTTAATAATTTTTAGTTTTAAAAATAGTCAATTTTTCACTTCACTTGGTATATTAATTATAAATTACCAACCTCTTGCCATTTCTCCTTTCCAACTCAAATGTCTCGCAATTTTATGTGCGGCAAAGGATTTACCGCGGCAGGGAAGACCAACGATGCTTACAATCAAAGGAGCTCGTAGTGGGCATGGTGTGACAGGACATAATATGCCATTGGCTCCATTATCTGCAATCAAAAAGGAAGAAATGATAAAATTATGCCAAATATGTCTTAATAATTAGATAAAGCCTTATAAAGTGATTTTTGAAATTCCATAAATTACAGATAACTTTTAAAAAAAAATTTCGACCGTTTTCGAGGTACAGGGTGGTTCATAAATTCGGTGAGTTTGATGTCGCTGCGTTGAGTATATCAAAAGATAAAAATATAATAATAATTGTGCACATATTATAGAATTTATGAATCACCCTGTAACTCGAAAACTATTGAGATTTACCCCACTATAATTTTTTTTTGTCTATATGAAATCTATCACTCCACTTATTTTGGCATGCGTTATAAAAACACAACACAAAAAAAATTATCTTGAAAAAAAGGTATCTACTATCTTGTATAAGTGCAATAAATTAGAAACTTACGAACAAAAATATTACTGCAGTCTTAATAAAAACATTCCCAAAAACTTAAACTAACTAAAAATTAAATCCGAAATAAAAAAGGAAATTAGAATTAACTAGCCTACTATGTAATAGACTGTCAGTGCCAGCGATTCAGTGTATTTTTTATTTTCCTTGAATTAATGTTATGTATTACTTCGGACCTTCCCGCAAGATATTGTTATATTGAAGATGAAAAGGTTTAATCTTAATCTTATCTTGTGGGCTGCATAAAAATATTATATATATACATTATTATTTCTGAAGTCAGCGTCCCAAAAAGTCCTTCAATGAGTTGTAAAAACCACAACTGAGCTTTTGGAACTAATGCATTATCGGTTGAGATACAATTCACTGATTCAAAGAGCTATATTATTAGTATAATTCGTCTTTGAATCAATGTACGTTATTTGTGAATTGTGTTTATTAGTTTTCACAATTGATTTCTACAAATTCTGCATGGTTTTGAGGTTATCAAACATTTGATAAAAAAAAGTGTCTGTAAATAATTAAGAAACATTATTTTTGTTTTATAAAGAAACAGCTTAGTCTCCTTAGTTTTGAAAGATACTATGATTTTAGGCACTTCCTACCTAATAAAGAATAATTATTTGCTTTTTATAGCAATTATTTTATTTTATTTTTTATTTATTTATTTTTTTAATATTATTTTGTTTTAAATTAAACACACACATTTGAACAAGAAGAAAAGACTTTATCCGGGGCCCCTGACTTTTTTTCCCAATATTACCGTTACATTGAATTTATTTTGAATAATTTGCTAAAAAAAGTGTTTAGCTTTATGTTATTGAACCTACTCTTTCATAACATTTTACAGAGTAATTGACCAGTCCAACAAAGGAAAAAATACGTAGATATATTATATATCCGGATAGACCTCTCGCAGCACTTTGATGTTGGATATTGAGGATTATATCAAGGTGCTGAACCAGGTAAAAGCAGTTGTATATAGTCTGTTTGGTAAGAACATATTGGTGATATTTCAGAAAGGGAGAGAAGGAGACATAAATATTTAAAATTGAAGGAATGGATATTGACTGTAGGCATGCGCGATTAGAGTCCTATTCTGTATTGGACCTTCTGTGAGTAAAAGCAATTTTCAACATACTACCTATGTACGAGTAAAAACAATTTCCAAATACGTTCTTGAAGCTGTGTTTCTTTGGCTTTATCCAAAAGGACCTAAATGGGCATACGCGCAGGCGGCCAGATATATAAAGAAGGATGTATCATTCTTTAAGTGGTGTAAGAACATTCTGAAACTGTTCGAGAACAATCCACAGTTGACACTGGGATGCGGAAAAAAATATCATCATTTATCTCTACACTATACGCCAAAGAATGAAGGAAAATTCTATTAGACGTCATAAGTGAAAGTTTCAGTAAAATTTTATGAAAACGTTGCTTTAAGATTCCAAAAAAAAAGTTTTGTTGTAAATAGATTTATTATTAGGTGTACAAATAAGTTTCCGCGGTTTTTTATAAAAAATTAGGAATTTATTGTGAAGGAACAGTACATTACGTTTTATTCAAAGTATTTTCCATCATTTGCCACTACTTTTCCCCATCTTTCTGGCAACATTCGGATACCCCGTCGAAAAAACTCTTCATCTTTTGACGCTATCCACAAATCTACCCAATTTTTGGTGTCTTCATATGATGTGAAGCGCTGCTCAGACAGACCATGTGCCATCGACCGGAACAGGTGATAATCGGAAGGGGCTAAGTCTGGTGAATACGGCGGGTGGGGTAAAACTTCCCAGTTGAGTGTTTCCAAGTATGTTTTTACCGGCGCCGCAACATGTGGACGAGCATTATCGTGTAAAAGAATAATTTTGTCGTGTCTGGAGTAGTAATGGGCGCGTTTTTCCTTAAGTGCCTGACTCAATCTCATCAATTGTGTTCGGTAGAGAGCTCCAGTAATGGTTTCGCTTGGTTTCAGCAATTCATAATACACGACACCAAGCTGATCCCACCAAATACACAGCATGAGTTTTTTTCCATGAATATTCGGCTTAGCTGTCGATGTTGATGGTTCGCCGGGCTTAACCCATGACTTTCTCTTCTTTGGATTATCGTAGTGAATCCATTTTACGTCACCAGTGACTATACGATGCAAAAAACTCTTTTTTTTAATCCTGGCAAGCAGCATTTCACTCATGCATAATCGGCGTTCAACGTCTCTCGGCTTTAGTTCATATGGAACCCAATTTCCTTGTTTTTGAATCATTCCTAACGATTTTAAACGATGTGAAATTGCTTGTTGAGTCACTTGTAATGTAAGTGCAAGTTCTTTTTGCGTTTGGGACGAATCTTCCTCCAATAGTACTTCTAATTCCATGTCTTCGTACACTTTCGGCCTTCCACTGCGTTCTTTGTCCTTCACGTCAAACTCACCGTTCTTAAACTTTTGAAACCATTCCTGACAACTTCTCTCACTTAAAGCAGCTTCACCATATGCTTCTAGAAGCAATCGATGCGCCTCAGCTGCAGATTTTTTCAAATTAAAAAAGTAAATCAAAAGTTCCCGCAAATGATGCTTATTCGGCACAAAACTTGACATTTTTGCACGAAAAAAATTACGTGATGCTGATACGGAATCACTAGTACTTTAAGGTTATGGTGTTGCCGGATGACGAAACTTGGGATATTACGTTTTACATCTGACAATTTCTCCATACCTTCTGGTGGGGCCATCTTTTGACAAACCGCGGAAACTTATTTGTACACCTAATAATATTTTATGGACATTCCCCTTGCATTTTTGCATTTTTCAAGGATTGTATCCTATGTGGCATTCCTGTGATAGCGTTTTTAGCTGTGGTGACCAAATCGCCATCATTTTCCCAAAATTCCTTGAATGGCTTTAATCAATTCTGATTTGGTCCGTGGGCACTTTTCTGCCACTTTCTGCTTAAAAATAGTACAGATATTTTCGATAGGGTTCATATCTGGGCTATTCGCTGGCCAGTCAAGGATTTGCATGTTGTTAGTCCTTAAAAACTCCGTAACTCTGCTTGCTGTATGGCAAGGGGCTTTATCGTGCATGAAAACTCCATCTCCATTAAATATTGCATGCATAGTTGGGATCATCTGTGTCTGAAGGACTGTTAAATACTGCTACGCGTTCATTAAACTGTCAACGACGTAGAGTGGGTAGCGTCCTTTGGACGATATTGCTAACCAAATCATGACCCTTACTAACTGTTTGACCTGCTGTTGGACTCATGAAGGTAAATACTCTTCTCCTATGGATCTGCGAACAGTCCTGAACATTGGTAGTGTCAAACTCACCATGGTCTTGACACTGAATATAACCTGTTCAAAAAAGAGAGTTAATTAAAGTAAAGTGAAAAATTTATTGGAAAATGTGTTTTCAGAATAATATGAAAAAGAGTTTATCTCATCTTTACCTTTTCCCAATCATTTGCAGTCCATGTCAAATATCCATCCGCCCATGTTTTTCTCTGTTGAACCTTCTTAAAGTTCAGCCTCTTCTTGCGTGGTCGTCTTGCACATAGCCCAGATTGAAAAAGTCAACGTCTTACTCTCCGTTCCGATATTTCTGCACCAACGTCACGTATAGTAGCCATTTGAGACTTATTGGATATGGTGCGGTCTTCTTTAGCTTTCTGCAGCAAATAGCGGTCTTGGTAGACTGTTGTTTTTCGGCTGCGACCACATTTTTCTTTTCTTTTAGGACTTGATGATAACTCAGCAGTAATTTTTTTTGCAAACTTGCTAACAAAGACCGGCCAACTCCCACTTTCTGACCTATTACTCCATGAGAATGTTGCCCTATTTCCAACAACGTCGAAATTTTCGCTTTGGTCACTGCACTGATTTCCTTTGCTTTATCTATATTTAATTTTATAAAATTCAACATGATTTTTATATGGTTCATTAGTGAAGTTACAAATGAGACTAAATATCATCGGCCATAAAATTAAGGCAATTTGTAACTGAAACTAATTAGTAACACAATAAAAACTCCAAACTGTTACTTTCCCAAAAAGGTCGTGCAGGTAATAATTGATCCAGGAAAGGGATATCCAAGAACATGACATTTTTATTGCAGTACTTCTTCGTAATTGAAGTAACCTTTGTACACGGCATGCCAATTTAGAAAAAGGATGCAACAGTAGTTTCATAAGCTACATTAATAAGCTTTTTTTAAGAGGTGCAAATAATTTGGCCACATCTGTATACTGCAATTATGTACAACATTCCGGCTATAATATTTCCATGATAAACATTTTAGAGATTGATGCAAAGAAAACGGCTTTACACTGCAACTTTGTTCTAAAATCAAAAATGTGTTTACTCTATATTTGATAATAATATGCATCACTGTAATCAAATTAATACTTGTAATACTTGTAACAGACTCATAATAACTTTTTCTTATAACTATAAAATTAGCAGTAATTTAATGCATTAAATAAATTTTCATCGTAGAATTTAATTTTTTTCTAATAAAACTTTTTCCCAAATATGAGCATATTTACTTTACAGTAACAAAACATTAAACTCATAGATATAATAAAAAAAACACGGTGATTACATTCTGATTTGACTTCCTTCAATGTCAGTAAAAACGATTGACAACGATGTTATCGCAATCATAGCTATATTGTAAAACTGCATTAAATAGACTAAACATCATAGCATCAGTGACGTATCTTGAACATTTTGCGCCTAAACGAAGAACAATGTACGGCCTCCTAAAATAAAAACAAAAATAAAACAGATATATAGTAGTGAGCATAATAAAATGTATTGATCGTCTGCTGAAAATTATATTTTCATACTCGCACCAAGTGCTCAGATTAGGTTCGTTCCGAGGGTTCAGCCGCTTCAAGTTGTATATACATATTTTCAACCCACGTATATAGTCATTTTTATTCTTTGCAAATCTCAATGAATAACAAAGACAATTTTACCGCCCCAAGCCTTTGCGCCCGCGGCGAAGGCCAATTTCGGCCCTTCCCTAGTTAATAGACGCATACGAGATACGTTGCAAACAGCGTAATTAAAAATGATATGCCGAACTGTATGAAAAACTAACTAAACAAGCAAATTGAACAAAAACAAGACATTGTTTCATAAAATGTTTGTTAAATCGGAATTTTCATATTTTTCAGGGACGTCTGTCAACCGTGGGTGGGCCTGGCAATACTCCAGAAAACCTATAGTAATCCTTGACCGTTTTTCATATAATTAGTAGTAATTAATAGTATATGTGAATTATAGAACAAGTGAATGTTTAAATGACTTCCTGTGAAAACCAGAATTACTATTTTCATCCCCATGATGTCATGCTACTTTTATATTTCCGTACAGAATGAGGGTAACAATTCTCTCGAATGACACACAGTCCTGTAACGATTCTAGTCTATATTTTGATGCTTAAATATCTATGTTATAATAGGTCAAACGTGGGGACTTCTTAAAATAATTATAATAATTTATTTTACTCCTCTATAAGGTCAGATAAAAACAGTTTAGAAGTAAAAAGTGTTACTTTTGTTCCCGGTCATTGATATGTTCTAAAATTTTATTAAAAATCGTGATTAACAGATCTAAATAGTATCTATGTAAGCCTTCAACTATAATTTCTTAAATATTTTCTGCGGATTTCAGTTTCGCCGGAAGACATAACAATACTGTACAGTACAAAATAAGCAATGGGTCGTCTTGAAATAACAACTGTAAGTCGAATTTAAAGTAACAGGTGAGCGCGAGGTAGAACATTCTAAGACTCTCAACTCTCAATATAACATTATAAAAATATATCGAGTCTCCTTGACCTACAAAAGTTCACACAAGCATTGAGCATTTCGTGGGTAGGTAACTACTAGCCACTATAATATAATGGATGAAAATTTGGATGAAGTTTTCTCTGTCAATATCTACTGCAAAATACACGGTGCGAACACGTAATATCCAGAAACGTGTTCCTAGTCCCAAGCACAGAACGTTTATGAACATAACTTTTTACCTAAAGTTCGATGGCGCGTGCACATTTTGATGGTGCGAAACACCTTTTGCAGGAACATCGTGTCATGAAGTCCCAACTTTTTTTTACCAATAGTTTTACGACAAATTTAATCAATTTCACAGTAGGCGGCTTCTACTTCAAGCAAATAAATTATGCGACTTGCGATCCGTGTAAACGACAAGGAACAGATTTGCACGTTCGACTTAGGTTGTGTCGACTCCATCATCGAGGCGAGAATTTGTTTTGGTAGTGACCGGGAGTTAAATATCCTCAATCGTATCCGAGCCCGACATATTTTCGGCCGACTTCAAGAAGGGGCTCGACAAAGACGGTCTGTCTGCATACTTTCTTTGTCCATGTGACGTGACGTCCAAACCGAAGCACATTCACTCTTTACAGCTCCGTCATGAGTTTGCGTACAAAACAGGAGACTTCTCTTGTTTCAACATTGCTTTACTCAATGCTCACCTCACCTTCTGGCCATTTGTTAGCACTTTAAGGCCAATAACATAAATGTTAAACAGCTTTGAGTGGATAACTACACAAAGTATGTAAATATTATTTACAATAAACTTTACAAAAAGGCCCTGTTATTTCTATGCATTAAGTGCTGGCGGGAAACCATCACTAACTACAGTAATGGACTTTTATTTAATTTCGCAGTTGTTCTCATGCCTGGAAGTATGCAACAAGCTTAACAATAGGGTGGTCGAGACATAAAAATTGAAATTTATTTGGAGTGCCCATAATAATAATTTATCGTATTTATAACGGAATCTTATATACTTCTTTGACGGGATGATTTAATTTTGCGTGAACCTGCATTCTGCAGTAGAAATAATGATTTTTTTAAAACACTCAGAGCCTTGGTAAGACTTCAAATTCGTCCTCTGAATTGCACGTTTAACAGATTTAAATATGCTGGGCTTGAGATATTCAACATAAACTTTTAATATATTTTGTTCATTGTTAGATGACTTCAATTTGTAAATAAATAACAGTCTTATGCTATAATTTTGTGCAATCACAATACTAGGACAAAAGATTTTTATCAGATTAACATTTTGCCGGTTTTTTGTTAAAGAGAATTTTGGGAATTAAGTAGCAATAAACAATTTCGTCATTGATGGCGTTAAGGTGGCCTACCCGCACCTTTCTAGGTTCAAACATTTAGCCTATATCATGAGTTTATTACAAATTAAAGCACATATTTTAATTCATATTGTTAGTCCATTGAATTTTTACACTGACCTTGAATTTTAGGGGGACAAGGTTTTATTTCCTTGTATAGGGGGGGATCGGTGTAAGTTTAATATTGAGTTTTCGGGGTCGCCCCATTTGGTCGCCATTTTGAAAAAAGGAGTATTAATGTGTAGAGTTTTTTTGTGTAGAATTAATACTTTACTATAAAGAAACATTTTGTCGGAAATTGAATAATTACAAAGCAGTAATTCTTAGAAGATAGAAATTTTTCCCATGTGTTTTGTAGCGGATTTCTTCGGGAATAATTTTCACCGCTATTTTTTTAACTTTCTCTAATTCCGAAGGGATATACAGCACTGCGAAAGGACTAAAGCGCATTTTTTATCATCATACATTATTTTAATATCATTTTATGGTTTTACATAATTCTTTTAAAACTTCCGCCTTGAGATAAAATAAACATATTATAATATTATACATATGAACTATTTTAAATGGTACAAGATGCTTCGAAATGAAATCATAATTAAATAATGAAATATGTTAGTTTGTTCGATTTTTAAAAATAATTCGCCTAAATATGCTGAAGCAATATTTGTTCGCTGACAAATTCTTGCTTAAGGATCCGCAGAAGTGCCTAAGGAATTTAATGGCTTATTATTTATTTTTTTTGGGCATGTTGGATGATCGGGATGATCTCCGTTCCATTGCTTTCTATCCTATACACCTAACCCACTGGACTACTCAGGCTGTTGGATTTGGTTGCTTTAAATTTGGATATGAATCTCATAAGAAAGTGGTTTTTCATTAATTTTAAGTACTATTAGTAAGAAATATGATATGTTATTGGTATTTCTTTATAAAGGAGGAGCGTAGTACTTAATAAAAAAAGTAATAATTGAGAAAATTTAATAATTGCAGAAGTTATTAAAAGAAATGTCATTTTCGTACGAACGAATGGTATGATGACAGAGGAAAGGTGGTTTTTGTTGAACATATGATATTATTAGCACGAAAAGTGATGGGGGGAGTAGAATGTTGCAATAAAATAATATTTGGATTTTGGATAAAAGTGAATATTTTATGGGGAAAAGGTGGTCAAAAGAGGTATTTTGATTTTTTTGTAGAAAAGTACTATTAGCAAGAATATGAAAATTAGATAAATGGAATACTGAGAAAATATGTAAATTTTGAAGACCTTAATGAGGTATGATAGTTTAGGCTATAGTAAAATCCAAAGATTGGGAAAGGGTCACAGATTTCAAATATGAAAAAAAATGGGGAAAAAGAAAGTATTTCTATCGGAAAAGAGGAAGGAAAATATTCCTATATTAGCTTCTGTTTGGCTTGTGTGAAGAAGAAACAACGCATCTTGGCTCTGAATTTGGTTAAGAATTGATTTTGGAGTGATAAAAGATGATTTTCAAAAAGTCATATCTCTGAATTTCCATGAATGAGCCAATAGGGATTTTGATTTGGTGGATGTTGGATATTAGGAGAAAAATAGTGGTATAGTCCTGGCCTCACCGTTTTTGAGTAAATGATTTTAGAGTTGAAAAAAGGCGAAATCAGCGACGCACCACCAAAGTCGAATGCTCTTACCGATTAACGAGCAGACGGGCACACCAGCAGACTTTATTGGTATATAAAAGCGAGTATCTGAACAATCAGGAACACCGAACAATTTAGGTATCTTTTAATAATCGAAAAACACGAATTACTTTTGAAACCCGCGACGTAATTGATTGAAATTTTTTTTCCAAAGATAATTTTTTGTCGTGCATCGAACCCTATTATCGATTTTTATTGAACAAGTTGTTGACTATTTATGAGAACTAAAATACAAAAAATATCGGTTTTTTCTCTCAACTTCGCGTAGTAAGTCTTTGCTTGGGTGCAAGAAAAAAAATGTTTTTTCTATCAACACGGCGCCCGAGCGGGCGCCTTGATACGTCTGCAAATTCCAAACCCATATGCAATGCCTGGAACTACATCCAGACAAATTTCCCAATAGCTAAACTAGAAACAAACGAGTACCATGTATTCCTGTAAAAAATTAAGAGCGAGAGCCATAGGCGGAAAAAATTGCCTCACGTACAGCATGTACAATGTGAGATATAAAATAAGCATTTTTCGCTCTGCACTTCGCAGGCGATAATTAAATACTGCGTGAGGCCTCTCTACTACCATGAAATCTCAATTCTACCTTTCCTGACAATGATAACGTAAAGGGACAATGCGAATGGAAGAAGATTGGAACGCAGGTAGCGCACCCATAGTTGATAAATACGTATACATTTTTCAGTCTACATTTCGCAGGCGTTAATTAAGGACTGTGTCCCGCGCTTGCTCGGCGTACAGGATGGTTCTGTTTTATTTGGAAATTTTAAAGATTTGTTCTTGAATTTTTTAAAACTTCTTAATTGTTCCTTTAATTTCGATTAACTACAATGATATTTGTAGTTCGTATTCGTATTCGTATTCGTATTCGCGTATTCGTGTATTCGTGTATTCTTAAACAACTGACTACTGCACCTCCGACCTCTTTAGTTACTGCAAATTTTCGCACAGGCTAACTTGTTACATTACAATACCGAATTCATTAAGTCAACGTTCAGATGAGTATGCGATTCAAATTTCAAATTTCTGTTGAAACTAAATACCATTCATTTTTTCTTACTTGCGTCAAAATGTTGAGGTGTGCCAATTTCAGAAGACAGATTTAGTAAAAGTAATAGAAGGAGACTATGTTACCGACAAGTGTATAACGATTACAGGAGAAATATGACGAACAAATTTTGTTTTATGAAGAGATAGTAGCGATAGTATTATTTCTATCAAAGGTTCATTTATGAAATCATGCGGAAAAAATTATCTTCCAAAAAAAATCTATTCACGAAGGAAAGATTGTAAAAACGCAGAGAAGCAGCTGGTATCATTTTTGAAGATTTTCGTTTACAACGTTACGAAACTAATAAATATCCACTTTCCTCCGCCTCTGCTACATGGAGTTGATGCTTTTTTATATAAAATATATATACATATATATAAATATCTAATTGATGTTATTCCATCGTTAGGTTCTCCCGCATTCTATAATTCTGTAGCGCTGTTTGAAGATTCTTGTGCATGTAAAGTTCCACCAGCCGCATTCTCACATTTATTTCACAATGGAAAACAATTTTGAACTAAAAAAACGCACTTTGATTCCGTCGCATCACTGTAAAACCCTTCAGAATAAAGGGAAATACAAAAGTATAAATGAAAATGATTCGTAAAGGAATACTCTACAAAAAACATGTAATGCGATTTGTGCCTAAAATTAAAAAAAAAAGTATTAGTGGATGAAAGATGTAGATGTAGATTGAAACGAGGTGGGTAGACAAACCCGGCACTTAACATAGACTTAAGGTCCATTGTACATTCCTCGAGGAGAGAATTGCGTTAATCTCAATGCTCTGTATAAGCCGTTAAATGACCAGTCCGTCTAACAAAGCTCATGATAGTGGGCAGCGTGAGTTTATGCAAATCCTTAGGGTCCACATCATAATCTTCGAACAAGTCGGCTCTAGCGCTGTTGTAGAGTGGACACACGCACAGAAGGTGCATGATAATTACATCCTCTAACTCATAAATGCATAGCCGTGAATCCGCTAAGCATATTGCACGGAGATGCCTGTGATAACGGCCACTGCAAAGCTTATCTGGCATCTGCTTAGGTTGAGCTGACGTTCTCTATTCGAACCCACTCTTCCAGAAAACGATGAGAGATGGTAATACACCCATGTAAGGCTCCGGGCCTAGAAATGGTAAACAGGCCCCTTCTTTAGCCAGCCTATTAGATGAAAAAAGAAGAAAATGTTGACACAACTTCTATCTTCTAAGGGTTCTTGCTTTGTAATTATTCAATTAACGACAAAAAGTTTCTTTAGTAATATTGTAAAGAATTCAATTCTAAAAAAAACTTCTACAAATTTTCTGTAAGATGTACCGTTACGGAGATATAGTGAAAAAACTGATAATATCAGTAGCAACCGTTACGCCGTAATGTGCCAAGCAAGATAAAATTAAAAAGTTTCCAAAAAAGGAATAGTTCAACTCTTGTTACAATGTTGGTATGGCGTGAAAATACACTTGTTATATTAGTTATAAGGGAACGAAAAACATTTTTAAAGAGAAGAAGCAAACGAGTTTAAAAATGAATTCACAAAATGTACAAGTATAATAGCCATCCTTTATAGTTGAGAATTTTCGGTCGCCATATTGTATCCGCCATTTTTAATTTCCATATTTCATTGTAGATTCCAGATCAGCGACCCCGAAAACATGAATAAACCTGATTTCATTGCAATCCTCGGCAGCGTTGCAGCGGAGGGGACGCCGACCGATGCAGCGTTTTGCTGCACTTTAACCGCATGTTTCGAACTTGCTCTATGGCGCATCAAGAACTTTCAATTCAAAAACAATTGTTTTACACTGTTTATATGTATAATGATAGAAAGAAAAATAAATAATAATTGTTGCCTATTTCTTTTAAAAGAAATCCTTTGCTCTTTAACCTTAATAGGATGGCAATATAACAATGTTTTGATTTCCACAAAGCCGTTGTGTCCATACTAGTACGATAAACTTTGAAGGAGTAAGTTCAGAAATCGAAAGGATGTTTTCCCGGGTCCTTTATTGTATTGTATCGGTGGTCAGTGAATTAACGCATCGCATCGTTTCCTGAAAACAAAGGTTTTTCTATTATGTACATATATTGCATACAGGACATATGAAATTTCAAATTTGTTAGTATTCCTACTGTACACATATTGTTAAAATATTTACTTTCATATAGGAATGAAATCTGTAAGATATTGGCGGAAATACTACGGAAATTGGTTCGCAATCAAATGCATTTAATTACAAAATTTGGCATAAAACCACAAGGCAAAAACTGTGGTTTGTACTTTGGAATTATCTTTGGCACGAAGAAATCAATTAAAAGTAATACTATTTGTGTCTTGAGGGTTTCTTCGGAGTTGAGTTTGAGAAAAAATAAAACAAATGTCGAAGAAAATGCACAATGGCTAACAGCGTAGGCGTGTGGGCTAAATGTGTAATTGGGGCCGTATAACGAGCAGAATTCATAATGAAAGACCATGAACATATGGCAATGGCAGAGAGCTGAAGAAATAGCTAATAATGGACTTATAGGCATTTCGTTAAAGTTCACGAAATTATTGCTTGAGTATATTAACCAAAGTTTAGGTTTCACGACGTGTAAGGTTATTTTTTAATGGAATGGAAGAATTGCATATAAATTGAAATTATTATTATTAATGCATAATGGCTCATAATCTTTGTTAAAAAATGCAATTGTGGAGGTGAAGTAACAATTTGGGTATTTACGGTTTATTTTTTTTTATTTCATTTATGTGTATTACTTAAAATGTTCTGATTTACTATTTATTTCATAGTAAATTTAAAATATTATAATTCTGGGAGAGTAGCTACGGTACAATCACAACATTTTTTTTTGTCTTATTTATTATATAATTCGCAATGATTAAATTAATAACGCGCGAAGAACATTTTTAAAAAGATGAGGTTGCTGTTTTTAAACAATTTTTTTCTAGTACGGTTATAACACACAAAATAATACGCAGTGGGCGTTAGTAGACATATGCTATAAGATATACATATACCGCTGAAGAGCATGATATTGTGATATTCTTTTTTGTCTACCTCCAAATACGACACATGAACTGCTAAAATCAAAATATAAATTTAAACCTAAATCTACTTAGATTTTTTATTAGATATAAGAAAAAAGTAACTCTGAACCCCCTCACTGCGACTCTCACAAACCTGTGACCCAGTAGTTATTACCTCAGTGCGCCCGACATTCATCCGTGACATACGTAGGTTTGCATTCTATTGCGAGTACCTCACTATTGTGCGATATGCGTGGGACGTCTAAAAATTTGTTTCATACTGAGGTAAAAACTTCTACGCCATGGATCCGTGACAGCCACAGTGAAAGCCAAGATGCATTAACCCATATAATAAAACTTCAAAAGTCTTAGTCTACACTCCGCGACAACTCAATAGCACACCCCTGCAATAACATGATGTCGACGTATTTTTGCATAGAATTGCTTAAATCATTGCTGTAGGAGATTCGTACTCCACACTTAAATTGCAGTATTACCGTCTAACAGAAAAGTAGGGTGCGACAAAGGAATAGCACATGTTTACAAAAAGCACAATTCGTTTGTAATAGTAAATAAAGATAGTAATACACAAATTATGAAATTATTAAAAAAAAATTCAGGAAATGGAACGAGGAAAATGCTTAAAATATACGGAAGTTCAGTGCATTGGTCGAATGCTGTGTGAACGCTGTGATGGATGCTCCATATCTCAAATCGCGAAATATTTGGTGCCGAAAACGTTAAGTAATTAGTAATTACTTATAGCTACTACTTATAGATTTAGAAAACAACGGCAGGAATCAAATTTGAAAGAGAAAATATGCTCTTTATAATCGGGATGGCTATAGCTTTACGGATGAAAAGCGCTTGTGTTTCGATGGTCTTGACGGCTTCCGTCATTATTTTCATGACCTTAGGAAGGACGAGTTGTTTTCTTCACGACAATGAAGTCGGAAGTGGCGTTATGGTCTGGCATATATTCGTTTCGTTAGGGGATGTGTAAACATCGATGACTACCCAAAACTTGTAGATAAGAGGTTGTCCATTCTAGGCTAGACGGCGAGAATTTTGGGTATATTTTTCGGGCACAGGCGAGATTATTGTTGGAATCGCTTCGTTTTAGGGTGTAGTTCAACCCCCTATCGGTTAGAATTAATTTTTTCCAAAAATTCCAACGGGATACTAAAGTTGAATGGATTTGTGATTTTTCTGGCTTGGTCCGACCAGCGAAACCCGTTTGTGAAAAAAATGGCGCAAGTTGCAATTAAGGAAAAAAAAAAGTGATCGTTAATTACTCGAGAAGTAATTGTACGATGACGCTAAAATTATTCATGGATGTTTGGGTCCACATATGTTACACATCATTTTTGAGAATTTTCAGCCATCTGTGTGCGGTCATTTTTTAGTAAAAAAATAATGAAAAAAACGTGTTTTTTTAACTTTCGGGGCTATTTGCAAGTTAACAATTGCACTTAGCGACCTCTGTCAGGGCTCATATTTTAGGAAATTTCATAAGGAACAACTTTCTCAATGCATATGCTATACTAAAAGTCAATAGGAATGGAGATATTAAAGGAAATAGAGAAAAAAACACTATTTTCGTCACTAATAGTTAATTATAAAATCAAGCACACCAACAATTTGTAAGCAAACTTAGGCGGTTGAACTACACCCTAAAACGAAGCGATTCCAACAATATTCTCGCCTGTGCCCGAATAATACACTTTTTAATCTTTTTACCTCCTAGCCGTCTAGCCTATTCCCCAGACAACACATTCGGCGATCACCATATTATTCAACAAGACAACACCGCAATTCATACTGCTCTAATAGTTAACCAATATTTCAATCGTTACACCGTGCAGACGCTTGAGCGGTCAACGCTTTCTCCCAGCATTAAATATATTAAAAATGTGTACCTAAGAGGACAGCAATATGTCAGCATTGAAGAACTTAGGATGTCGTAAGGTAAGTATGCGTGGGACAAATTTCTAAAACAAAATACATAAATAGGCTTTTTAAGTCTTTGAGATCAAGGATATTGAAAGTTGTTGAAAGGAAGTGTGCCCATGCACATTATTATAATAAAATAAAATGTTCCGTTAATAACTTTTCATATATATCTTCTCTGTGCTGCAGTTGTCGCACTCTAAAATCCGGTTAGAGGAAAATTCTAGAATGTAGGGGGAAAAAGTCTTCGAACAATGGAGGGAATTTTGTAATGCGAAAATTTTAACAACCTCCTTATCCTGCACATAAACATGCCGAAATCGTTTTTTTTTTGCAGGGATGTACTTCAAAAACACTTTTTGTTCCATCAGCGAGCGTATAAACGTAAAATTGAAAATATTTTTTTTTTTTTGGGGCGTTATAACACCCAAAATAACATGTTTTAAAACCTGTAAACTATTTCCTTTTAGCTTGAACGTTAAATCATTTTTCGCAAGAATTTTGAGTTATGTGCATGTTTACATCAATTAAATGTTACATTTTATTATTTAATTATGTTTACTAGAAATTTTTAATCGTTTAACGAGAAACTTACCTTGAGTATTTATTTTCAGTGACTTGCTTCTGCTAACCATTTATATCTGATGATTGGAGTTTCAATTCGGTAAACCAACTTCCACACTGCATTTTACAATTCACGTTTGAACTCAAATATTAATAGCATATTGAAGCCCAGATAACAATTCTGGTTTCTTATTTACTTCTACTCCGTCCAACATTTTCTAATATTGGTAGTAAAAATAGTATAAAAAGTAGAGTTGTAAGAAATCACCTATACTTTTTTGACTTTATAACGCAATCCCACTGTAATCCGTAAAACTTCCAAGTAAACTGTTTGATTTTGGAAAGATTACCTGTATTTAAGTGATAATTTCACCTTGTCTCTCCTGTAGGGGTAAAGCACTTCTCCGGAAATGTATGAAATCATTATACTTGCACCTTTCCGGAAATTGACACTTACTCTTATTCGTAAGGCGTTCGATCAATACCAGAACAACTATAATTATACCGGTCGTTGCAAGTAATATATGACTTTGAACTTGAATTTATATAACCCCACGTCTTTTGTTTATGTTGCGCTTGCAAATTCAGTAATATTTACCCTGAGTTCATAATTGGACATATGTTAGCGCTCAGAGTTCTCATTGTTCTCATCTCACACTGGAAAAATCTTTGATATCAGACGAGCGAATTTGAAATTAAAAAAAAGCATCAAGTTCGTTAGTTAAACACTGAAAATTTCTGGGAGATGGATCATAACATTTCATCTTTGGCATAAGTATCAGAAAGGCGTGACAATAACACTATTGCTTCGGCTAATAAGCTAAAAGAAGAAGGAAACGACCTTAAAGCACAAAATACTCATAATTCAAAGATTTTTCTTCTACTCTTGCTCAGGTGCATATACAGGGTGTTTTACATAACGACTGTAAAAAGGAAAGTCATAGATGTAGATGATAATTTGGAAAGGACATTGAGATAGTAGTTGTTTGGCGTGAGTTTGATGTTGCTGCATTCAGTAGATCAAAAATAAAAATAAAATAATAATGTGAATACCGAATATATGAATCACTGTAGCCCCCAAACTGGTGAGATTGTCGCCCAATTTTTTGTTATCCGAGGTGAGATCTATCACCCCATTAATTTTGGCAGACGTTATGTGAAACATCCTATATAACATAAGTCTTGCCATGAAAAATGGGTAGTCGAAACATGAAATGAGAATTTTAATTACATTGTTTGCACAAGTGAGATGAACGATTTTACTTGCGAAGAATTCTGTATCGTTGAATATAATACACTGCCGGAGAAGAACGCGCAACTAAATGTTCTTCCATTTCTCCCGAATTAAAACCAAATGTAGGGTTATCCAATTTCTCCATGATAAAGTAAAGCTAAATTAATTATAAAACACACTTATAAGTTGAATTTCGACAAATTTTTCCTTTTGGATTTTTTCTATAGGACTAGGTTATTTTGGAAACAATATGATTCAAAAGATCACAAAGGGAATTCTTGCAGCGCGCGATTCTCTTTACGTAATTTTCGATGACTTTTGCGGACGTTTCGGATTATAACTCACAATGTGATGAATGTAGAGATAGTCAGAAATATTATAATAATATAGCTAACTAAAGGAAAATATAAAAAAAAAACCAGACAAATACTATTAATTTATTTTAAAATTCGTTTTTCCCGCAACCACTGTTTTTCGTATGGCGTGCTTGATATCTTAAATTGTAGTGTATCAATCCTCATACTTTAAATTACAAATTATTTGTCAGTTAAAGGGCTATCGTATGAACTAAGATTTAGGAAAAATATATATAATAGTTCTGGTTTTATTTAAATTTTAGTAATGAAATTTCAGCTTTTTTTTTAAGATGGCCATTTAATTTGTATGCCTTTACTAGCAGAATTGCCCGGCTTCGCACAACGCACGGCGCGTGATTCTCGCGATATCTAATTTCTTGAAATACATTATTAGTACAGAAATTTTGTAATCTGTGTACGTTACTTATTCACCGGAAAAAATTGTTTTATTCTTATCAAATCTCCTCAATCTTTCTTATTAAGATAAGTTAAGACATTTTAGATGCCTTATTGAATTCGTTATTTTGAAATTCTTTTCAACAGAATATTCAATAACGGCTATTAAAGAAATTTATATACATAAATAAGTATGAAATCGAAAAGTTTCGTTCGATTTTATAGGTCTTTCATACCATATTCAGAAATTGTAATAGCCCCCGTTTCCTTTATTTAATGGAAAACTATTAAATCACAAATAGCAGATGCGAAAACGGAAAACTATTGAAATTAAAAAAGCGCGATTGCCACTTTGAATGAACTACTTCTGCTATAAAAATTCGAGATCTGCACCCTAAGAAGCCATAGGTATAAATACATATATATAAATATATTTATACATATATTTTGTCGTATTCCTTTAAAGTTTAAAATATTGGGTTGTCATTATGTGATCCGCCATTTTTAATTTTGGTATTTTGGTATTATAGATTTGAAATCAGTGGCCCTAAAGATTTGTTTGTATTCATTTTCATTCAAATTCTGCGAAGTAGAATCTCCAGAACTCCCTATTTTTGATTTTCATGACAATCCGTTGAAGTTTAAGAACTTTGGGAGACATTATGGGTCCGCTATCTTAAATTACATAATAATTAATTATTATTAATAATAAAACCAACTTTTGAGTAGCCATGTTGGGTCCGCCATCTTGAATATTTGGTGGATTTAAGTTCTGTGACCTCTAAGACATCTTCATGTTAAATTTCATCAAAATTGCTTAAACTTGGGAATTTCGGTCGCCATATTGGAGCCGCCATTAAGAATTTGGAAATTTTGATGGCAGATTCGAAATCAAACACCACCTAGTACCGATTTACAGGGCAATCCCGCAAAGTTTAATTTTTCGGTAGCCGTATTGGATCCACCATTTTGAATTTGGAAACTTTGATGACAGATTTAAAATCAGTGACCTCGAACTCGTCCAAGCGTGGATTCTAAGGGAAATCCCTTGAAGTTTAACTAATTTTATAACATAACTAACCGGTAGCCATCTTGAGGTTGTCATTTTGAAACCTTTCACTTTATCAAAATAACAGCCTATATGTTAAGTTGGACTATGTAATACCTTGTGTCACAAAATTAAGTCTATCGAAGCAACCGTTTAGGCGTGATAGAGTAACAAACAAACATACAAACCCACTTTCATTGTACAGGGTGTCTCGTAAATAGCAATATCTGTTTACTTCAGAAGAGAAGTGTAAAGAGTGATACCAATTTAAAAACTTAACTAAATAGGCAAGTTTATAAAATAATTGGCATGTCTTGCTTTCTACAAAAATTGTACACCATCAACTGTTAAAATCGCTATAGAAAATAATATTTTTCTAAAAAAAAATACAACTATTAACCACTACTGCACCAACTGCTAATATTTATCTGATGGTATCTAGAGAAAATTATGCAAAAAACAGAACAAATTGATACAAGGTAAGAATTTTCAAAAAACAAACTATAAACTTGAATAACTCGAAAACCGTGAGACTGTTCATAAGGCTATATTGTATATATGATTCATGTGATAGGTTATGTAACAAGTTTTTTAGTCCAGTCAAAATAGGTATTCAACCTAGACAAAATTCCCACAGAGCTGAAAATTTTTACAGATCTTAAACACATTATTACAAATGAAAAGTCAAAAGTCCCCACCGATCCGACTTGCGCTAAAAAATTTATTCAAGGTCAACAGTCAAGGACATCTGTTTTTTCACATACTTCTTGTAAACGGTAAGAGTTATCGTAAAAATAGTCCAAACGAAGGTTGTAGATCTTGCTATTGTCTGCAAAAAGGGTTCATATCCTTTTTTTCCTACGAATCACCAGATATCGCGATTTCAAACATCGAAAATACTGATATGCAGTCATATGCTCCTGCTGTAACAGTTACGACAAAAGTCGTAATAAGCAACGTTGTAACGTTGCTCGAAACACCTTCACTTTTGTTGTAGCTGATCAAGTCGAGAAAATTGCAAAATAATTTATACAAAGCAAGAAATATCGCAGGGAAAAAGAAGAACAGGTGCATATCGTCACACCTACCCAGACCGGTCATGACCAAATTATTTCCAATTTTCTCGGCTCCTATTAAAGCTACGACAAAAGTAAAGCTACCAGCGTAGAGGACGCTTCGAGCACTACAACTTTGCTTATGACGACTTTTGTTGTAACTGTCACGGGGGTTTGGGGGTCGAGCAATAGTTGCAAACATTGTTTTTCCATTTTCTCGACTGTTTCTGCAGCTACGACGAAAGTGATGATACTAGGGTATAGGGCGCTCCGAGTACTAAAAGTTGCCTTATGATTTTTGTCATAACTGTCACGGTTGACCGCGGGGGCGTATAAGTGCTTATTAGTATTTTCGATGTTTGAAATCGTGAAGTTTGACTTTTTTTGGTTGCCATATTGCATCCGCAATTTTGAATTTGGAAATTTTGGTTGCAGATTTGAAATCAGAAACCCAGAAAACCTCCTATTGCAGACTCTCAGGGTAAGTCCTTGAAGTTTAACTAATTTAAAAACATAACTAACCGGTAGCCATCTTGAAGTTGCTATTTTGAAACTTTTCACTTTATCAAAATAACAAATAGCCTATGTATATGTTAAGTTGGTTTATGTAATACCTTGTGTCACAAAATTAAGTCTACCAAAGCAACTGTTTAGGCGTGATTGAGTAACAAATAAATATACAAACACACTTTCATTTATATATATATCATATATTCGATATGCGATAGGTTATGTAACAAGTAGCAAGAATGTTAAAATAAGTTGCTGTATTTTTAAGAAGATTCCATGAACGCCGCGCCATGTGTTTGTGTAAAAGCCTCAAGTGTTTCTGTATATAATTTTTAAATCGACTAATAATAATAATCCAAAAAAAAATTCCTGTTACGCAACGTTCGTGTCCAATCCTCATCCTCAAATATATAATAGTTTTGTTGTGTAAGTTAAGTTATCTCCATAAAATTGTGCTCATCATCAGAACGCCGGAAAACCGTGAGAGGAGAGACCAATTAAGGGGGTGAGGTAGCCCGTACTAGCTATGTTTCTCCTTTTCTGAAACTTTCGTAGCGCCTGTCATTGGACTTAACATTTTGTGGTAGCTTCCACACTTATAATACGGCTGATTTATTGGGTTCATGGGTATGGGGTAAGGGGTTACGGCGTTATGGGGCCATTTGAGCCTGATGGTAGTGCTCACATAACTTGGTCATCTGATACATAAAGTGCACGTTTCCCCCGAGTATTGTGGTTACATTGAGAAAATTTGTAATAACAATTTCTAATATAAATCTGTTTGCTGCATTTTTAAAGTGAAATACGTTTGATTAAATAGTTTGTTATTCAAATAAGTTTGTATCAAAGACGATTCAGTTTAAAAATCTTGACAAACCGTAGAATGTCACACGTTCACTCAAAGAAATTTCTCTCTTTCAAATCAAACTCGGCTATCTGTAGATCAATGGCTTGAGCGGTGGCCTTATGTTCCAGAGGACCCGAGATCAAATCTCACATGATTCAGATTGTTTTTCTTTCTAAAGAGTCAGATTATAAGTCAAGCAGATATGAAGCGTCTGATGGAATAGCGGCAGAGTGTCCCGACTAGAAACCCAGGCGACCCGAGCTCGAATCTCATTGGAAACCACACAAATACTTCACATAAAGAAATAAGGCAATTTCCGTTCGTGTAATTCAATAGAAATCAAATATGAATGACTTGTAAGATGTTTATTTTATGAATTGACAGGAAAATATGAAACAGATTTATGTTTAAAATAGAAATCATTTTGGTGCCAAATCATAGGTGTTTTTATTTGAATTAAATATGAACCTACATATTTAACTTGTTTCTCAGTGTACTCATGTCTTCAAAACTTCGTTTTCGTTTGTTGAGATTAGGGGAAAATAAGGTTACAGCACAAAACTAACATTGAATTTATATTCAGCGACGCTCAAAATATACGTAAAATTCACCTGGTCTCTTCGGCACATGACAATTTTTTGGTTTTGTGTAATGTAATGTAATTTTAGGTTTTGACATTTTTTTTACTTTGCGGGAAATATTTTTCTGTAATTTCTGGGCAGGTTGTTGCTCTGATCCGACCATCATCATATGCATACAAATTTTATAATATAATGTTTAATTTTCTCGAAATTCTGTATTAGGCTCATTTAACAGAGTCGTAAAAGTACAACTGCGTAAATTTTTAACGTCCTAAAACCTGATTATTTTAAAGTATGATTACTTTAAAGTATGATAACTTTGTCGCTTAGACGATAAATAATCAATTTACAAAGGAAACAAATAACGAAGAAATGAATAAATTTTTTGAAAGATATGCTAATTTGCTAAGGTATATTGAAAGCTGATTTCCATCGGTTATTTATGTATGTAATTTTGTTTTACTACTTGACACTTACAGAGGCAGCTGAGCTGAATCGGAAGTTATAGAGTCAATGCTTTCCATGAGATATTGGAAAACATACGGTAAATTTATGCTGTGGCGATTGTCGTTCAATTTTTGCAATCGAAAAGTTAAAGCCTACTCTGATGTATGGCTTGTCAGCAAGTGTAACAAATGCTGACCTTCCCAAAAGCAATATGACAAAGCCTTGACGCAAGCACTACAGGTGAAACTGAGAACTCGATACAATACGTATAGAGGCTTACGCAGACGTGAAAGTCATGAAAGCAGAACAGAATTGATTTTAAGAAATTAGTGGATTCGCGAATTCAATGCATGAAAACTGTACCAGTCCGTTAAATCCAGGACAGAAATGCGTAAGAAGCCAATAAATCCTAGTTTAAGCCCTGAGAGATTTAAAGATTAATTTTGTAAGTAATTAGAGCAGCTGCAGCTCGATTTGGACATCAGGCACTGGCTACGCTCAAGTCAAACCACAAAAGGTGGGTGGATGCACTCAAGGTCCTTCTGTAATCGAAGACAAGCAAAGCACTTTTGTGTGAACTTACACTTCTTGGGTACACTTCGCGTCTGTTCTCTAGGCATTTCTTAGCCGCAGTTCGCGTACTTTCCCCTCACATTCACTTTGAAACCGAACGAAAAAAAAGCACGACCGTGTTAAAGCACGCGTCCGCAGATCGAGTTTTCATAAATCAGCTGGGGAAAGCGATTGCAGCATAATAAGATCGACTTAAAGACTTGACGCTTCTCAGACACGAAACTGGACGGCCGACGGCTTCAAAGCTCCCAACATCTTGGAACTGCAGGCAAGATTTGCCATTAAGCCCCACTTGGGCCTCGTTGGGGGCTTACCAGTTCATTTCGCGTTCACTTCGTTCATCGAGGAGAAGTAGAGGACCTTCGACCAAAGCGGCCGGCCATTTGCGACTCAGACCGCATCTTCGCTCTTCAGGCACAGCAGTTCGCGGTTGTTCAGCTTACGTTCGCAGTTAGTGCATTCCAGTTCTCAAGAAAAAGCCTCGACAAGCCGAACCGAACGTCTTTAATTTATCTGAAGACGTGAGTTTTTCTCCGAAGAAGCATTCCGTTGACGACCCGCGATTTAGTTTTGTTTAGCAGGCTGACACGAGAAGCCCACCGGTCTTCACACTTTGTCCAGCCTTGTGAGTTACGTTCGTCTGTCGTTTTGTTTGGATATTTAAAGTAATATTATTGTTACCAAGTGATCAAGGAAAATTGCTGGTGAATTATCAGTTCAAGTGAATTTTACTTGCTTTATAAGTGAAAGGGCGCAAATACGGAACAGGCTCTTAGGAGACACCTTAAACAGTCGGTACTTCTAGCAACAGATTTAGCTACCTCCTATCAGGTATTTAGTAAAAAAAAATCAAATTGATGTATAAAAACGTGCAGTGCCAATGCCTTGAAGGCGTTTACCCGGAAGCACTCGTACATATGTGGGCGAACTCTTCGCTGCACAATTAGTTACTCGCTGTTTTCGCTATTACGTGAAGTTCGGCGATCTTAATAAAGATGTAAATTGCAACGAAGGCTACAAATACTCAAATCATCTCCCAAGTTCGCGGCAATATTCATATTTCTTTTGCTGCTTACTTTTTGGGTGTCCTACGTTACCAGATAGATCGCTGTTTTCAAAAGCTTTCAACTGACCACTGCTGTCATTATTGCGCGAATTTGATCGGTAGTCGCTGAAAAGATCACATACCTGCGCTGCAGCTGCTTAGGAAGTTCATTGACTTGGAGTCTGATTAAAGTTCATTCATGAATGTTGTCAATTCGCCTGCTTCACTTAAAATGTATTGTGGGAACGGAACATTGTTGACAATAAATTCTTTGGTAAGCGACCACCAGTAGTTAAAATTGTTGATTCCTTTTTTAAATTCTGCAGAGAACTTCTATTGTAATGATGGCTGGGAATATTCTGTGAATAATTATATTATTGTCTTATGCTTTATGTGCAAACGGTGGAATTGCCATAACTCGAGCTTGAGCTTCAATTTTTTCGAAGTTTTCTGTAAATGCATACTGATGTTCCGTTTATGTTTCGATATGGTTTTACCTCCCTTAGTGGACGATTTCATATGTAGAAAAGTGGTTTTGCACAACAAAAAAAAATTAAGTTTTGAACACTTTAATGGCAAAAAAAAAATTTTATTGTATTTCTTTCCACTTTAATCAGATAAATATTTTCCCATAGTTATCGTGAATTTACTGTAACTGAATTTTTTTCATATCCATTTTCCGTATTAAAAAGCAGGAAATAAAGCAACTAACGTATTTTTAAGAATGTTTTATGTGGATTATATACTGGCTGTACCAAAAAGTTATGATCAATATGAATTGGTATGTTATATAGTGACATTTGATCAGCTTTTGAGATCTTTGGGTTATCTAAAAAATGTTTATATTGCTAATTGTAGCTAAAAGTTACATTTCACTATGAAGTTTCTGTTTGTTTTTTCTTTCTTGTTTTTCGAAAAAGTTCGCAAATTTTCCCCAATCTTATTCTTTTTTTTCTAAATATCCGATGCATTAAGTTACTAAGAAGGTTAAAGGATAAGATTTCGATGTAATTTTGTTCCATAACACGTAACACATTTAAAATTCAAGTATAACGACCGGGAATTTTTTGTTAATAACTTGCGTTGCTATAATTGTTTGAAAGAAACGCACAAATTTCAAATCAAGACGTATTTTTCGTAGAACATTGTATTTTGTAATTCATGTAAATTTAGTATCTGTCAGAAAAAAAACCTGTCTAAAAATCTACGTAACAATACCTCCAATCGTAGCTTTTCGGAACACTTTGATTATTCATTCGAATAAATTTTTTTTTTTTTGGGTAAAATGTAGGTAGGTGTTCAATTCTAAAAGCAATATTTAACTTAGTCGAAGTCTTTATAAACATTGTTAGTGTGAACCACAAACGTGAGTAATAGTTGCGCAAGAACTGACGTCTTCTAAATTTTCATTTTGGAAATTATTTTATTTATTTATTATTTTTAATTCCAATGGATGTATGTAACTCCGTAACGTATTATATTTAAAAGATGGCTAGATGTGTTAGAAAGCTTGGTGCTTGTTGAACTTCCGAAACGTTCCAGTATGATTTTAAATTTCCTACAGTTCATACTGAAATGAATCGGCGGAAGAATACGGTCATATATTATATAAAGGGTTTCCCAATAAGGATGACCTGGTTTTGATAGCTCGTGGCGGCTGTTTATGGTTTTTGACAGGTCTGTGCAGTTATGTTCACTAAGGTTTGCGATTTCATCATGACACGTTGCGCTTTGATCCAACGCTTGGAATTTGTCCAAAATTATTACGCAAATTCGCATTCTCTTGTCGGTACTGTAAGAGCGCTTCGTGCTAAAAACGGTCGTCATAATGCTCCTTCTGAGCGCGCTATAAGACGCATAATAACAAAGTTTGAAAGTGAATTCACTCTTCACGATACAAAGGTGCCTGTAAGAGAAAGAAATGCCGGAACTGAACAAAATATTGCCGCCGTTCAAGTCAGTGTTCGTGAAAACTCAAATGCGTCCGTTCCGCGCCGTTCTCAAGAGTTCGGGCTCTCCAGGATAACAACCTGGCGAATTTAGCGATTGGATTTGGGTCTGCATCCTTATAAGATGGTATTGGCACAAGAACTCAAGCCAACCGACCATCACATTCGTCGTCAGTTCGCTGATTGGTCATTGGAAATGTTGGAAGCCGACGGCGATTTTGATCGCAAAATCATCTTCTCAGATGAGGCTCATTTCTGGCTCAATAGATTCATCAACAAGCAAAATTGGCGCAGTGATTCAAATTCACGAGTGGTTCATAAATCACTATTGCATGCACAAAAAAAAAATTGACCGTTTGGTGTGGATTATGGTATGGCGGAATCATCGGCCCTTATTTCTTTCGAAATGAGACAGGAGATGCCGTTACCATTAATAGCAATCGCTATAACACTATGTTGACCGATTTTTTTTCCCGGAATTTGATGAAATTGATGCGGACAACCTTTATTTCCAACAAGACGGTGCACCGCCTCACACTTCCCGACTTAACATGGACTTATTGCGCGGTAAGTTCGGTGAGTCGTTAATTTCCAGAAATGGTCCCATCGCTGGGCCGCCTAAATCGTGTGATCTAACGCCTTTGGATTATCTCCTTTGGGGCCACATTAAGTCGAAGGTTTACAGCAACCATCCTACAACTCTAGAGGCATTGAAAGCCAATAGCCTGAGATACCGCCCGAAATGTTGCACAAAGTCATACAAAATTGGCGTGAGCGGATGAACGTGTGCAAGAGGAGCCGCGGTGGCCATTTGGCCGATAGTTTATTCAAATCATAAATCGCATAAAATTATCTTTCAAATAAAGTAATTAGAACCATTTTTGCTGGAAAATTGTGTTTTATTCAAATTTAAAGTTCGGACGTTCTTATTGGGAAACCCTATATATGTGTGCACACCACAAACTACCGTTTGGTAGGCTTTGCAATTAAAACTCATCATTATTATTAACTAAATTGATTAAATTTATAATTATCCACTCTAGATTATTATTTATTTATTGTTATTTTAATTGTTTTTTTTTATTAGATTCAGTTGTCTTTTCTGTACATACAAAAGTGACTACAATATAATACATAATAAAATTCCAATTAAAATAGCACTTCACAATAAATGAATGTAATTCATGATAAGAATTATAAATAAAACTAATAAAAGAAGAAAAAGAAGAATGATATTAAAATATATTTTAATAAAGAGATAGCAAAAGTTATAGAATAAAAGGGTAACAAAAACTAAGGCTTTGCAAGAAAAAGAGATCCTGAAACCACCATGACCGCAAGTTTTTTAATTGTCTCGGGCAATGCATTCCATTCATTCAAATATATAGTTTCGACTCATCTCTTCCTCAAATAAATTTTAATTTTTTTGTGTTTCATCAAATGGAAACTATGTACATATATGCATACGTATAAAATAAAACACCGTTTTGTTTTTCTGCTTCAGATTATCTTAACACAGAAATACGTTGTACATAAGCTGATAATATTCCTTATAGGTACAGCGTGATGGCCGACCTTTAAAATGTCTGTTTATAAAAATGTTTGCTAACAAATTTTTTTTCCTACATGGTAAACGTTTAAGGGCAGGGTAACGTATTAAAATTTTTTTTTCTTCATTTTGTTTTATTGTTTCATATGATTGCACGACATCTTAAGATTCTTGTGTCAAAATTTCAAACAAATCGGAGTAAAACTAACTAAGATACAGAACTTTGAGCGTTTGTTGCTCCGATACAGTTTTGTCTGCCCAGCAAGTGCGTGACGCGCTGACTTTGTGCTGTTTAGGTATGAACAAATTCATTTTGTTTTATTGTTTCATATGATTGCACAATATCTTAAGATTGTTGTGTCAAAATTTCAAACAAATCGGAGTAAAACTAACTAAGATATAGAACTTAGAGCGTTTGTTGCTTTCATGTATAATACTCGATTTTCAGGTATGCAAAACTTCAAAGCGATTTTCTGACGCTTGTCATTTTTGAAACCGGTGAACAGTTTAAATCAAAATCTACTCAACCGATTGTTTTGAAATTTTGTATACAGCTTCTTTACATAAATGACCAGGGAGCTTTTTTTTCATAATTATAGATTTTATAATAACAAATAGGTTCATTTTTTAGACGAAAATCGGCGTTTTCACTTCTAAGTGTCAGCAAAAATTGAAAAATCGAAAAAAAAAAATTTCCTCCCAGGAATACCTTTGGAAAGCGGTTATCTAATCACACAATTTTTTTTTTAATTCAGATGATCCACTCTTGAGTAATATTGTTCACCGACAGACAACTTTTTTTCGAGGCGCCTCCGAATATTTGCTGCCGTCGGCTTGTTTTAAAAAATTAAGGAAATATTGTTCACAGTTTGTACTATAATGCTGCGATCGACTAATTAAATTTGTATTGCCTGTAGCGTCTGGAAAAATTCTTGAAAAGGGGCCTTTTTTACGCCGAATTAACGTTACCCTTCCCTTAAGACAAATAGGCAGGTTCATTTTTTTTAAAAAAAATTCTAAACTTAACTATGTTTTTAGCCAAATAATAACGACTTCCGCTCAACGGTGTATGTATGTAGCCTAGATCGTTTAAGGGGAAAAATGTTTAAAACTTCAGGTTCTTTTTAATATACATATAACTATATATGTACATATATTACAAGATACAGAAGTGCGATAATCATTTTTATGACATTTTCCGAACTTTTTTAAGTAAAGTTGTTTTAGGTTTCTCATTTTATTAGTTTTTATTTGATCCCAAAGATAATGGGTTGGAAACAAAAGTGTTTTTGTTCACCCATTTGAAAATATCCCAAACATGAAAATACAAAATAATAATGTATAAATAAAACTATGCAACATTCAGACTAAAAATATCGTGTATCAATTCTTAACGGTTGTTGGCACAACGAGGTATTTAAATGTTTAGGTATATTTTTATGCCTTATTTTAAGCAATATTCAAATTTCTCGTTGTTTTGTTTTCAGGTAAGCGGAAAACTAACGTCCTGAATCAGCTGTTGGAAAATAGTTTGACCGATTTAAAAAGAGTTTGAACGATTTTAACATTCGTACAACACAAAAAGCTCTAAATTTACAATATAATGGGGGTCAGAATACGTCATGCTAAAATTTCTCCCAAACCAGTTAGCATTTAAATGGAATTTACAACTTGTAAAATTCCACTTATGTATGTACGAATTCGTACCGTACGAAAGTCAGAACAGGACCCTTGGTCACTACTTCCAATAGTCAAGCCCACAATTTTTATCCATTATGGTATGGAAAATGAAAAAAAGTGAGATGTTAAGTTTATACTCTCTCTCTCTTCTATCAATAAATAAAAACAAAACACTAAGGCACGTTGTTGGGGCTCTTGTTGAGGCCTAAAAAGGACAAAATAGTGACTGGTGATTGGATGATGCCCAAAAGTAAAAAAAGTCCAGGGTTAACCTTGATGGCCATTGACATAGATTGCCAATACCAAAAACTCTTTTGCACATTTGGAAAATAATCTAAAAGAATACTTGCAAATTGCAACAGTCAAAATAAAAGAAGGCCTACTACTGTAATAAAGGTAGTAGTCGCCGCAGTATTTTAATGAAATCAAACTTTTGCGATAAAAATTTGAATTATCTGTATTCATTTCCTGCTTAAAATCTTTAAAAATTAAAGTAAAAATATGACGCATTAAAACACACTGGAATAGTACAAAATACTTTGCGATAATTCACAATTTGATTAAAAAGTGTAAATGCCGTTTTGTAATAACTGCATCTCGCAATTTTTTTTACCACTCGTTGTGAAACTGTTTAAAGTTCTTACCGTTTGTGTCAAATTTCACCACTAGTTTTTCCATTCCCTTCTGATTTCCGATTAGGTCTTCTTAAGTCTTCTGAGTAGATCGTTTTTATGGAGATCAGATAAAATATCGTTGCGTTAACGACGAAGTTGCGGTTAAATAACTGCACATACACATGCGTATCTGTTTAAATACGGAGCTAAGATGAAATTGAATTGCTCAGTGTAACCTTTGGTTTCTGCACACATGTTAGTTATGGTTGTCATTTGACGGCGTTATTGGGAAACTTATGAAAATTCTCAATTAATTACGACTGTTACTTGCTGCAGATCTCTGGAGATTGTTCGCCGCGATGGTTAGACCGGTCTATGGCTGCCAAGACAGAAAATGATCTCTTGTTTGTGCAGTCAAGCGAGGCTACAGCGAAATCAGAAAGAACGATCACTTTGGTGTTTCCTATCCGTTGTTCTCTTATAATTATTGAACCTACTAACCTGTCCTTTTCACAGCGTGTATGATGCATAAAGTATCTACACCAACACCGCCGACGTATACGTCAACTGTTCCTCGTAAAGGAAATTACATAACAGCAGAAAGCTAAAAAGGTAGCAAAATACGTCTTCCTGCCTGGTTGCTTAAATAAAGGAGTTGATAAATAAATCTTAACCTGCTGCCCAGCCGCATTTTTTCCGTGCAACACCATCCATGGGATCCAGGCTTATTTTTTAGATTTGCGACAATTACGCCTTTCTTAAGTTTCACAGTGTAGACGTAATTACAGGAGATTTTCTTAGGCGACAGAAACAGAACTGGTTTTCCTCGTAATCAGCAGCAGTAGCACCAGCTGAAATTGGTCACATAAAACGAAGTCCAAGATTTCGTCGTCACTGAAGATGTCGAGGATTCCGTTCATTTCCAATGCATTTTTATTGCCCGCGCCCGTGATCAAGATTTATCTAGGAGTTATGAAAATATGCACGAAGTCACAAACTGGTTCTCCGGCCGGACATTTGGACAGCAATATCCAGAATGATTTGGATAGGCAGCTACTACAGGGAAAACGAAGCAAACGCTGCACTGTACATTCAACAGTTTAGCATTTGGAAGCGAAGTTAAATCACATTGACACCTTTTTGAGTATCCATCCATCGGCTATATGAGGACAAATCTACTTCATATTTAGGGAAATGGGACAAACAGAATATGTACATATGTTCATATCATCATGGTAAAAAGGGAGCGCCCTTCACGCTTACGTAGGTCAAATAATTTCCGTGGGTTTTTTGGTTATGAAAAATGCTAGGGAAATAGAAATTCTCTCTGCCCTTGATTTATTGGTTGGATGCTGGTCTCAAAGCTTTTGAAATTGATTGTACGAGTGAGTGAAAATAAAACGTTGTCTTTAACACACCGCTTGTAAACCGGTAAACTTCACACGCGCTTTCTTTCTTATGAATAACGTTTTAGTGGGAGATTTATACGGTCCAAGCTGTAGGATTTCTAAGAACTTTTTTTGTCTTTCTGGTTATGTGGTTAATGTATTTTTACTAATTTATAGTATTGGATGCAATCTCAATACCATATTTATTCGTTCATGAGAGAGGAAACACAATCAAATATTATACCTTTTATTTCAAATATTTATGCCTTTGTATTATGTATATTATAGAAAATGAAAATATGCAGAAACCGAAAGAATTGATGCATTAAATCCACAAAATATGTTTGAAGTAGTTCTGCGCTTGGAATTTCTTTAGAGCAGTGTCGTTAAATTTATCTAACAGTCCTATTCTGGAAAAATTGTGACCAGTCATACATCACAAGTCACATCTTTCTTGTGGGTTTATATCTTGGTCACAATTTTTTGAGATCAGGGCTGTAAGACTAAATTATAAGTAGAACAACCAATGCTTGCCTGTGTAAACCAGTATAGTCATGCAACATTCTATTGTATTCCAGATGGATAACTTTATCATTAAGACAAGATTTTATCACCTCTCGATTTTTCAAGATTAAATTTGGGTAGTTGGAACGAATTGCGCCGCAGATACAATCCTGAAGATTAACTTACACAAAAAAAATTCAATGGGGCAATTTCAATTGGGACGACGATTATTTTTACCGCCCCACTTTGACAGAAAGAGAAAAACAACCTTGACCGTCAGCTCGACCTGATATTTTCTTCTAACCCGCTTAACTCTATCGTTACTGAAAGTAACTATCTTCTTTCCACCCTTAACCTTTATCACCCTCCTCTCTTCCTCTCTATATTTTATGAATCTCCGAACACCCCGATTCGTTCTGAGCTTAGCTTCCACTTTAACTTTCATAAAGCTGACTATGATAATTTAAATTCCCTCCTACACAAATCAAATATATCCTCACCCTTAAATTTTCCCCAGTTTATTAATAACTCCGTGGAAATTTTTCACGGCGTATTATTTAACTGTATACGTTGCGAATCTCTTTACAATGAATATATGGACCTCATGCAATATATACTCATTTCCAACCCTAAGCAATTTTATCAATATAAAAAAAAAATCCAATGAATACCCATCGATCCTTAACCTTGACGAGTTTTCTTCAGCCGACCCAACTACCATCGATGATCTTTTCGCTGATTTCTTCAGTCAACCGTTTAGCGATCAAGTCCCAGATCCTGATCCCTATTACTTTCGCTACATGCAAAACTGCTGGCAAACATCCCTAACATCCGTTGACATTGATCCTTTGCTTGTTTCCGCCAAAATCTCAATGCTCCCGGGATCCCCGCCATTCTTTAAAAAAAAAAAAGGGTCTGCCTACCTCACTCAGCCTCTTTCTACCCCCTTCTCCCTTTCTCTCGCTGAAGGAAAGATTCATTTACTGTTCATTCTTTCAAGAAGACTTAGTCAACTTTTCTAGCTGGTGCTCAAAAAACTTTCTGGAACTTAACATCTCTAAATGACAATCAATCACTTATTTTAGAAAACGCTTCCCCACTACTTCACCGACCCATTTTCTGGTCAGGTCTGGTCGCCCTCTCAGTCCACACTCATTAATAGGATTGAAGTTGATAGTTTTTTGCGATTTCCTAGATTGTGTGTAGCTATGCAATAAATATTTACCCATATCACATCTAGATTGCCGCAACAAGTGCACATTACAGAAAAAGTGATTGAAGAATTGCAGAAAAGCATTAGCAGCAGCGTGTCAGCCGTGGCATACTTGCCATCTTAACTTTATAGAAAGGCACAAGCGGTTTTTATGTAATTTATGCACGGCGCATCTTTTGCGAAAATGAAAATAATAAAAATGCGGCTCTTTGAGGCTGTAATAGGTGAAGCAAATCAGGCTATACAATAAAGGTACGTACGGTACATCGATCGATTTAAAGGCTACGACAAGTTTTTGGTAAATCGATTGCATCACTGCTACCAAAATGACCTTGAAATGTAATCTGAATAAGATTGCTGTTTTTTCGGTGCAAAAAGAATTATTGCGGCGAGTCTTAAATGATTGGACGTATGTACATACATATTACACACATACATATATACGAGTAGGTATGAAAAGTAAGTTGCAAACTGGGGCAGTCGCCTCTCTGCTAGTTTTTTTTTGCCTTGCTCAGCCAAACTCATTTACGCCACTGTTCAATCTTATTTTGACTCTGAATTTTTGCGGTTTATGTTAGCTGATTATTTGTGGATATGCTTCATAAGACATCGATCGGTTTACCATTCAATTGTTTGTGTGTACCGGCTCAACTCTTCACTTTCATTTGGGCTCAGGTGGAACTCATTTTCATTTTGAAGGCCATTCTTTGTGTTAAATCCGGTGAGTCACCATTTTCCTTCCTACTGACTTCTTTTGTCTTTGCGAACCTCGCCTAGCTGGAAAATGGCAAACAGTTTTACAGAAATATTGTAGGTAGGTACTATCCGTAATTAATACACGAGAGGGAGGTAAAGCGGAAAGCGAAAAATTATTCGAATAAATCAATGGCAAACAACGAATGGCAAAAAATCTCCTTATACATGTGTTACACAATAGTCCACACCTCCGCATGAGCCGAAATAGCTCAGTTGGGAGAGCGTTAGACTGAAGATCTAAAGGTCCCCGGTTCAATCCCGGGTTTCGGCAAAGTCAGGCTTTTTATTGTATGTTTCGCGAGTTATGTTTTATAGTAGAATATACCCGTTTAATCGACAGAATTTAAAGCCTTCCTTTTTTTTATATGAACTCCAATTACGCTTAGCTTGGAAACTAATTTATCTTACAAATTTGAATTTTAGAAATTTTAATCTTAATATATAAGTGCACCTCAAGGCAAACTGAACAAACCGAACGCTTGTGATAATTATATTATTATTTACATATTTAGTTGTATAAGGGGCTGAACTATCATTGTGCTATTTCATATCGTTCTCAAATTATCCCATCATGAATTTATTGAATCAGAACCAAATTCATGCATTAGCATTAGAGCGTCAAGGTTACATATAAGAAATATGTATGTTATATGTATGTATGTATATACCTAACCTTAGTACTAAGAAATCACAAAACAAGAATGTATAAAACTCTCCTAGCACCTTCCGCCTTTCTTCACGTACCTCCAAATCTGTTTCATATAATTCTAACCCTACGAAACTGAAATCTAGACCCACATCCGTAACTCCTCATCAAAGAAAAGCCCAACCCAGTGTTACTCCTCGCACAATTGGCAACTAAAAGCTAGTCTTTTCCCCAATTTTAAATTGGGATCGCATTCGCGATTAAATACCCTAACTTTGTCAAATCGAACACCCTCCTACTAATATATATATATATAATATTTCTTGCTCTTACATCTTCTTCCATTTCACCCGCCGTGGTCAGTAGCCCCCTTCAACCCATTTCCGTAATACTTGCTGTTACTAGGAGTCCAGACCTACCAGTTTCCAATGTCCCCGATCCTACTCCCTCTCCATCCGCTTCACCTGCGATAGCTAACTACACCTCTGCGCAAACCTTCACCAATCTCCCTACATTAGCTCCCAGTGCTATCCCCTCAACTAAAATTTTTTGTCGTGCATCGAACCCTATTATCGATTTGTTTGAACAATTCTTTGATTATTTATGAGAATCTAAAATACGAAAAACAACGGTTTTTTCTTTCAACTTCGCGTAATAAGGCTTTGCCTGGACGCAAAAGAAAAATTTTTTTTTCCTGTCAACCCAGCCTTGATTTGTTTCTGTGGAAAATTGGAAAATATGCTCTTAGGTGGAATACATACAAAAAAAAAGTGAAGCTGTTAGGCATACTGGGGTTAAATAGCATAAGACCGTAAAACTTTTAAAAATTATCCATTTCGGCAATTATTCGGGAAACGAATACACGCAATTTTGTATATGGATGTAAGACGCGAAGGGAATTATGTGAAAGGCTTTCCCCTGGCCCGTATGGTATGAATAAACCAAATAATTTCTTGTTTCCCCACAATTTATCTCCCGGTAGATATCAGTGGCTTGCAAACATATACAAAATTGCTTATATATTTTTGCCGGCAGGTTTCTACGACATATGTCCCAAGCCAAAAATCCTCGGAATGACCTCCTTTACCTCATATTTCAATTACATTCAAATCGAGCGGAGGAAGTCCTTTTTCCTCTGGATTACGTTTGAATTTTCATTCGTAACTTTATTCGAATGCTGCTTGATGAAGTTCTGAAAACTTAATTCTCAATGGATTAAGACTGAAGTACTGGAAAAATGAGCTGGTTTAACTACCTGTCACATACAGGTGTTTTATTGATAATAATTAAAACTATAAGAAAAATATTTTGCAATGTAATGAATTTTTATAACACTATACAAAATATTTTTTTCTTTTTAATCCGTAACAATATTTCACACAGAATTATAAATAAATCATATCTGCTGTTTTCATTTGAATTGTCATTAAATCGAATGAAATTCTCAATATGCTCGTGTGTCATGTACGAAAATCGACTATTTTCGTGGCGAATTCTCCTAGTCGTTTTTCACTGTATATTTTGCTTAATTTCTGAAGATGTAATATCAGTTAAATATTCCCACAAAAATAACTGCGGCTGGAGGTTATGTAATCCGCTAAAAATGTAATTTTAGTAGCTAGAAAGCTTGATTTAACCCACAACGGTTAAAATGCACTAAATCCATGCACGACTTTTTCTAAAAGCATGTTACGACTATTTCTAAAAGCATGATACAAGCAGAAATGTAATGAATTTTGCATGGAAAAGTTGTCAGCACCTTCTAAAATGCGTATAAGTTTGAACAGTTAAAGAAAACAATTGATTTTTCGAACATATAAACATGAACCCAACTCTATGCTTTTAAATTAGAAACAAAAAACCTGTCAGTCAAAAATACCTTTATTTTAATATCTCCTGACAACACTTCTAGGATCTTATAATTACGCCGTCAGTCAATATATTCATCATTTACTGTATAATCTTCGCTGAGTTTGTGTCCAGTTCTTCTCAATTTTATGCGTTTTATCCTAAGGGTATAATATGTATATCGCGTGGTCCAAAAGAGGCATATTAGTCCAGGGAAATAAGCATTTGTTCGGGACACTGAATGATCCAGCACACCAATACGATTTTCGCGAAGTACTAACCTATAGCAATAATACCTATACTTTTTCCACTCCTGGTTAGCCGGCGTTTTCGAGAAATATACAATTAAAAGTGAAAAAAGTGGAATTTTGACACATTTTTACTTTACCAGATTTAAATAAATAGTTTTAACAGCAATTCATTGCAATCATCTTGTAGGTAATGCAAAAGCCGAAAATTTGACCGAAATCGATTTTGAAAATGTCAATTTGTTGCTTAGATAATTGCTAATTTACAATGAAAATAGCTAAATATTCAATAAAGATAACTATTGTAAAAATGTATTTGAAAACTTGAGTCCTCGGAAATAGCTAGCTCTTGTGGTACCGAATAAGTGTTAAAAATTTGAAACCGATTCTTTCGATAGTTTTTGCAAAATTGAATTTGTTTATCCGGAAGACTGTTTTTTTGCAACAGCACTTCACGCACATTTCAAAAAAATTTTCGGTTTTGTCATGGTGATATTAAAGGGATATAGTAATATTTTCAAAATATTTCATTAGATGCACAAAAAAAAAATTTTTTTTCCTGCCAAGCCGGCATTTTCAAGAAATATACAATTAAAAGTGTAAAAAGGGAAATTTCAACACATTTTTACTTACCAGATATAAATAAATAGTTTTAACAGCAATTTTTTGCAATCATCTTGTAAGTAATGCAAATACTGACAACTTGGCGGAAATCGATTTTGAAAATGTCAATTTGTTGCTCAGATAATTGCTAATTAACAATTAAAATAGCTGAATATTCAATTAACAATAACTATTGTAAAAATGTATTCGAAAACTTGAATCCTCCTAAATAGGTAGCTCTTGTTGTACCGAATAAGTGTTAAAAATTTGAAACCAATTCTTTGGATAGTTTTTGCAAAATTCAATTTGTTTATCCGGAAGACTGTTTTTTTGCAACAGCACTCTACGCACATTTCAAAAAAATTTTCGGTTTTGTCAGTGTGATATTAAAGGGAGAGAGTTATATTTTCAAAATATTTCATTAGATGTACAAAAAAATAATTTTCTTTGTTGCAAATTGATTTTACAAAAATGCAGTTTTTTTTACCATATAAACAAATGGAATAATTTTTTTTCCTTGAACATTTTTCAAAAAAACAATCTTCTTACTCAAAAACTAGATAATTTTCTCTACATTTTAAAAAAAAAAGCAACCTCCTAGGTACCTTTGGAGCGAAGTTAGTATTTTTTTTTTAAAAAATTACTGCTCATTTGTTTATAACAATTAAGAGATGAAACTGCACCATAACGAAGATGAACAGTAGTACTTTCAATAAAAATTTAGTTGAAACCAATTGCACTTCAACGGTGTCAATGGTGAAGCTTCAAATAGCTAGGCAGGAAAAAAAATTATTTTTTTGTACATCTAATGAAATATTTTGAAAATATATCTAACATATATCCCTTTAATATCACACTGACAAAACCGAAAATTTTTTTGAAATGTGTGTGAATGCTGTTGCAAAAAAACAGTCTTCCGGATAAACAAATTCAATTTTGCAAAAACTATCGAAAGAATCGGTTTCAAATTTTTAACACTTATTCGGTACCACAAGAGCTAGCTATTTCCGAGGACTCAAGTTTTCAAATACATTTTTACAATAGTTATCTTTAATTGAATATTTAGCTATTTTCATTGTAAATTAGCAATTATCTAAGCAACAAATTGACATTTTCAAAATCGATTTCGTTAAAGTTGTCGGCTTTTGCATTACCTACAAGATGATTGCAATGAATTGCTGTTAAAACTATTTATTTAAATCTGGTAAGTAAAAATGTGTCAAAATTTCACTTTTTTCACTTTTAATTGTATATTTCTCGAAAACGCCGGCTAACCAGGAGTGGAAAAAGTATAGGTATTATTGCTATAGGTTAGTACTTCGCGAAAATCGTATTGGTGTGCTGGATCATTCAGTGTTCCGAACTTGCTATTTTTTGTGCTTATTTCCCTGGACTATACCTATGCTGCTTCTTTCAGAGTGGTTTGAAAGTTGAAAGTGGTATTTTGCAATTTTCGTGTGTAATGCGCAGTATTTTTGGTCTGTTTAGGAACCCTCACGATCATGACAATCATATTGTTAGGATAGTTAAAAAGAACAGACAGCTCTGCACACGGAAACGTGAAATAGAAACCTTTAGCTCTTTCCTTGATTTCAAATTTGTTTTCCAATAATAGAACAACATTAGCCGAGCCATGACTGATGAAAAAATTACGCTGAGTTGTACTCAGTGGGCTTATATTGCAAAATTTAAACTGAAGACTCTAGAGCAAACATAGATTTGCGTAATTGTCGAAATAGAGGTATCATACCCGGTTTCTTCCTATTTAGTCTGAGTTGAGAAGAGACCCAGAGTCGTGCAACCTTGAATGAAACCTGTACACCCTTGGTCTAAGCTACAAAGCTTCACTTGCAGCCATTTATCACGTTCATTTTCCATTTTTCTTTTTTTGTGAGTAGAGTCAGCGCGTCAGCGTTAACTCTCAAAAGCGTGCTAAATTAGGCTTGATGCAGAGCAGTGAAATCCGTCTTAAAGCGTAAAAAGCCATCAGTTTTGATCTCCTAAGCCGGACGCTTCGCGCCAAATTCGACTTTCGATCAAGGCCTAATTACTTAGTTGCACTTATGATATACTATGAGCGCACAGCGCTTCCCAGACCGAAACCATTCCTACTTACAGCATACTTGAAAAATTCCAGTCACCAAAATGTGAGTCTACAAAAGATTAACGAAATTAATAACTTCCTCCTTAGGGATTTGTACTTTTTCGGCCTTGCACACCGTTAAAGTGCTTTGCTGCGAAATTTGTATTATTTTATGTCCGATGCAGTAAGCGTCATGCATATCAACGTGCTTCACTGGCTGAATTTCGATTGCTTTCTCTTTCACTTTACTTCTTTTGGGGTTTTTGGCGGACGCAACATTTATCACAACTTATTCGATCCAAGTAAGCTCGTAAAAACTTTGACAAATACTCGAGGTGAACAAAAAAGGGGACCCAAAGAACGAACGATTCTCTGATGTATTGATCGTTAAGTTGTTGTTTGCCACTTTATTCGAGACTTCGCCTGGAAAATTTTCAACGGTTGCGTTGCGGCCATAAATAATAATAAGTTCATCACGCTTCTTTGAGGTGCGGTTTTCATGATCGAGTCGGCATTTACCGCACGTGTTCGGGTTTTAATCGAGCTTCACAAAACTCGAAAAATACTACAATTTTCTGGGAGGTGGAAAATACCATACTCCGAAAGTGACTCACATCAAATTGAGCTCTCTCAAATGCCGTGGCTGAACGTTATTTGCTGCAGAAGTCGTAACTTTTATTGCGCAGGCAAAAGTTTAAGACAGCGATAATTACAGTGAGCTTATTGAGTGAGTAGGTTATATTCTACTGTCACTGTTTTTCTCAAAAGTAAGATTAAATCAAAGTCAAGGGATACCGGCATAGCGCTAATGTTGAAATTAAAAATATTTTAAAATGTATTGCGACTTAAGGGGGGAATACCAATTGACCGGTTCAAAAAATTCATTTTTTTTTTTTTACGGAAATGGATTCTACAACTATTCGAAAATGTCACCACAAAATTTCAGGCCGAAATTCTGCGAATTGGGTATTTTTTTAAGCGATGGAGTATCGCGCGTTCATGGTACGCTCGAATCCCAGATTTCGTTCCACCGCGCCCGCAAGGCCGATAGAATACTATTAGTCATTTCCGAGCCATAAAAAAACTTTTCGTGAATTTTATAAAAGCTTTCTTTTTCATTTCATCGATTTTTGGGTGTGTTTTTCGAAGAATGAAAAACAGACATTTTTTTTAACTAAAACTTTATACTCGTTTTCCCAAATCTCATATTTTTTAAACGGTGTGACAAGTTGCGAAGAAACGGCTGGACCGATTTTCATGATTTTTCGCTGGCTACAAGATAATGCAATTCTCTTGCCCTTGACGAACGATTTTTTTGCAAAAACAGTGTTGTTTTCGCAAAACTGAAAAAAAAATGAAAAATCGATTTTTTTTAATTATAAAGAAAAAAAATTTTTTTTTAAAAAACCGAAAACGTCAAGGGCAAGTAAATGACATTAGGAAACTTATTTGTAATCACTTTTTTGTTCTAGAAAAATTACCTGAGGTGCTATCGTGCACACCGCAAATTTGCACACTCTTTTGTGCACGCTTCTAACAACAAGCCAAATGCAGATTTCGCAATAATTTTTTTTTGTATTTTTAGAAATACAACATACAACCTATGTACGAAATTTGATTTTTCTATCATTGATAGGTTTTTCCCAATCCACGCCGAAAATCAAGTGACCATTTCCTAAATCTAATTGGTATTCCCCCCTTAAGTTTTAGGCCTTACCATACGTCTTTTATGAATTGGAAGATGAGAGCCTTAAGCCTCAAGTACTTGAGGGAATATAATCATAAACATAATCCATATACAAGGTATCCAAGAATGATTATCGGCAACACTGAATCTAATGTGATCGTCTTATTATACTTACAGTTTTGGCGTAAATTTTGAGAATACCATTATTAATTTTGTTCTCCTTTATGCTTGAAATTTTGGGTAAAAGAAAAGTTGGCAGTTAGTGATAAGTCACCGTTAATCGTGAGATAATTTTGCAGTTGAATAAAAGTGCGAAGAAAAATTGCGGAATTGTTCGGCAGCTAAAAATATCGGAAAATATCGGTTTCCACCTTCAAAAATTCTTTCACGTCACAAAATTGCCAGGTTAAAATTTGCAGAAGCACTTCGGTCAGGAATTTTGAAAAAATTATTACGTGGATTTTTTCCAATGAAAATTTATGTTCAGGTTATCTTTTCAAATGAAAAGAAATTTAACCTTGACAGTCCAGGTGGCTTCAACGGATAGTGGCGCAATCTGAGGAAAGAACCAATATATTATTCTCGGCGCAATTTTGGAGGTGCAAGTTTAATGGTTTGGGGAGCGATTTCTGAGGACAAACCCGTTGAAATACAATTCCCCTCTACTCGTATGAAAAGTGGAGATTATATTAATGTTCTCTGAAGCAGTTTATGCCATTTTTTGGAAGAAAATCGCCGAAGATAATGAGTATTCCAGCAGGACAATGCTGCTATTCATATGGGGGGGATTCTTATATCCTTGGCCCCAATTTTTGGGAACGGGGTTCGAAACATTTTGCTGTGCTAATTAACGGAAAAATAATGAAAAAATTCTATCTCGACCCGTTTTCGAGATATAGGGCAATTTGCGAGCCACCTAACGTTCGTAACTTTTAGGAAAATTCTATTATATTATTATAATTTCCCTTTTACAAACTGCCAGTGGAGTTAATTTTCCTTTTACAAACTACCGGTGGAGTTAATTAGCACAGCAAAATGTTTCGAACCCCGTTCCTAAAAATTGGGGCCAAGGATATTAGAATCGTGCCTTCCTATGAGTAAAGAGACGATGGCACGGTTTCAAGCCAATTCTATTAAAATTCTGAGATAGCCAGCATGGTCTCCTGACCTAAACCTAAGGGAAAATATTTGGGGACTTTTGGTTCGGAGAGTTTACGCTGACAACCGCCAATTTAGCACCATTCAAGAGCTCAAATTCGCCATTGTTCAAGAATGGGAGAAATTGGATGACCAATTGTTAAAAAAACTTATTTTAAGAATGAATAAAAGATTATTTGAACTTGTTAAGGCTAAAGGAAATCAAAAAAATTATTAACAAATAAAATAAAGTATGTCTTTACATGATTTTACTAACGGATTTATAATTATGCAACAGTATGAATTTCGAAGTTCTCAGAGAATTTAAAAATGTTTACCGTTAATACACTCTTACCATAATGTAAATATTTTGTTCGTTAGTGAGAATCTTTCGTAGAAAAAAGTTTGTGAAAATTCCATTGAAAAATAGGAAAAACTGTAAATTTATAGGTGGACCTATAATTTTACAACCGAGTGTTTACTACTCGTCGAAAGCTTTTATTTGATACCTATATCTCGGTACAACAATTAGAGGTGTTTGAAATTCGGTTCCTTAGATTCCATTACATAGTTACATACGGTTACCGTCCAATTTACCGACAGACTATTTTCCAAACAAGCACTTTTCCCGACACCATTTTCCCTACAAGCAATAATCCCGACAAACTCTTTCCTCGACATTTTATAAAAAAAACAAATTGGTAATTTGAAGTGGGTTTGCGGAAAACTTGATTTTTTTGCTTTATAAAGTGCTTGTAATTTTGATCTCTTGATTTTCGCTCATATCACCAAGGTAAGAATTTGTTACTAAAATTAGAGACAACATAATAAGTGGCTTTCAGCTTTCACTGCTCGAAAGGTAAGAGAATTCATTTTTGTGAAATTATTTGGTTCGATTGGATCACAACCCAAGTGCAACCTCAAATCGTACCTTTCTCCGGTAGTATTTTCCTTTCTAAGAAATAAAATGACTTCATTTATAAAGCACACAGCGGGCGAGGCGAGCCCGCTCGCTTGAACTGTGGTTTTGGTAAATGAGGACTGAGCGGAATATTAGTAATAATTGGATCACAACAAAGAAAGCCTTGCAAACCGCTGACTAGCACCGACTGTGCTAATTGCGTAAAATATATAAAAACAAAGAAGTGTACCTTGTTTATCTTTACTGTTTTACACCACGTGCTTCGATTCTATGGTGTGAGGGTGAGCGCTCGCATGTGCAAGACGGGGATTATAACACATCATCTTTTCAATGGTTCACAATTTGCTCTTTCAGGCATGAAGGCGCTCGCAAGGAATTTCTCAAAATAAAAATTTCCATTTTTACGGCTAATTTCAGTAGAATTTGTCGGCAATTGAAATTTTTAATTTACGTCACGAATCACTGAAAGCGGCGCTGGTCAGGCGGCCTCCCATTGGGGAAGGTCTTAATGAGACATTGAAGCGTGACGAAGAGTTGGTATTGTGCTCCTATTGTAATTTACTGCCAACTTGGACATTTTTGCCGCAGGGAATAGAAGCAACGCAATTGATTCTCTTGCGCATGAAAACGTCCCCAAAAGTCAGTTTTTTTAAAAATAGTTGTAGTGTTGTAGCAACGAATTATTAAAATTATATACACGTACATATTTGCCTTGAGATTTATGATTGTTGAATGGTCCACTCATTTAAATTTTTGCATATACCTACATATGTGTGTATACTCATGTACAAGGAGACTTCACATTTTAAAAGGTAATAACCGTTTTGAATTTTTTTTCCCATTTTTTTACATAAAGGAGAGTGGTTTCTGAGAAAATGTGTTGGCTTACACCTCAATTTGATCAATTTTACATGTTCCGAAGTGCCGTCCTTTCACTCTTCTTTTAAACTTATTACAAAAAATGAGGCAAATAGTTGTTTGGAACAAGTGGAAAATCAGGTTTGGTGGATGAAAAGGCGTAGTCTTTGACCTTATCTCTGCATAGTGAAGAAAGCATGAATCAGTGAAAAAATTAAGACAGCATTCTCTTTGGTATAGTAATCAAATTAACATTTCGGTGATAAGCAAATTTTAATTGAGGCAAATCGACAGTCAACTTGGGAACCTGCTTATATTCAAAACTGCTCATATTATATGGTATTCCAGTCTAATTTGTGAGGGGTCCTATTTCTATTTAGAGGTGCAACAACTCACACCAAAAACTGGATTATCAATATACATACATATGTTGGAATTCTTGTGCATAGAGAAGTGGATAATTTATGGCATTCTTTTGTTATATTTAAACATTTTTAGGCGATGCAAATTTTGCTGCACTTCTCTTGGCTATAGTATAAAATTAGGGCAAATATAGCGTGAGTAAATTGCTTAGATACCTGTTCTATGTGAATCTGTTATTCTGATAGCATATTTTAGAAAGTCATTCCGTACATTTTCTTTATAGAATAGAGAAAGCTCCGGTTTTGGATTGATCTAATTAGCCTGCGCCATCTCAATTCTATTGCTCTCTACCTTACTATATACCTTTAATTCATTTTGATTAACAACATATTTCTAGTTATCTTATATTCCAAAAAGGAAACTATATTTTATCAATGCAACCCCATCTGGCAAGACGGTTTTTCTCAATATAGAGGATGGCCTATAAACCATACCATGTAATAACTAATACACTTTCTGGCTTAACGTTTTTTTAATTTAAAATTTTGTTGTTGTAAAATAAGGAATGTATATTCTTATAGGTATGGAAAATAACTCAAATATTCCACTGCAATACATATCCTGCTGGATTGACCCGATTTCTGCTCGAATATTAACTTTAAGTTGTTGGAAGATCTAAGGTTTATTGACATACACGCCAGTCCTGGGTAATTTTTTTTTATTTCAAATAACCATTTCATTTCAAAATGAATTAATTTACCCAATTATTTAAAATAATCAGTTATTTGAAAATGAAATAAAAATTAATTGAAATAAAATTAATTTCAAATAACTGCTTGAAATAATATAATATTATAATATATTTCAAATAATAAAAAAAAATAACCTTTACTTTAAAAACTCCCATATGTTTGCCTGAAACAAGAAACAGTGGAGCACGTACTCTGACAATGTCCAGCCTTAGGTCGTCAAACGCTGATACACTTCGAAGCATCCATCATGGGATGTAAATGCGCGGACTCTAATGCTGCGCTCAACTCAAAAACTGAGATCGCTGAAATATAGAGCTAGTGGAGAAACTCAAATCCTGATCGAAGTCAAATATTGATTTTAGCGAAATTTTGAATTGCGTATAAACGCAATTTCTTCATAAGAAGAAAGCTAAGAAACTAACGAAAAGATTAATTTTTTTAACCGATTTCAAAATAAAAGATTATAAAACCGACTTCAGAAACAATCTACGTTTTCAATTCAACGAGGTTGTATTATTTATCCTTTTTGTATTTATTTTAATGTATGTAGGTACATCTATCGCATTGAACCAAAAAAGACAATACAAATGCATGAAAAATTACCCGTCGCGTCTTAAAATTTATTTTTCGTCCTCAAGCACGAGATTCAAGCTGAAAATGTAATCAAAAATTGGGTGGACCGAATGAGCTACTGCAAAGTCAGCCGTGGTGGTCATTTGACCGAAATTATTTTTCATAAATAAATGACATAAAACAACCTTTCAAATAAATGTTCAACCATTGAAAAATATTGAGCCGTAGCTGTAGTAGAGTTATGATTTCCACCAGTTTAGTGTGCAGACTCCAGCGTCATCTAGGTTACAGCCGTTATTTACCTACATTTATTCACCAACAATTTTTAAGTTACTTAATAAGTAATAATTTGCAAAAAAAAATTACAGATATCTCTTTTGTTTTACTATAAAAAAAGTCATGAAAAGTGCCCTCTTTGTACTATCTAGAACTTGGCCTTAAAGAATAGGTGCTTTTACCAATAAACATTCTGGGTGATATAAAACAGTGTGCATGTCTAAATCTTACGTAATTATTACAAAATAATCAAGCCATCATAAATTATTGGCATATGCATGCACCTACTTATTCACAGGTTTCCTTCTAATGGATAATAATAAGTCTATCATAAACAAAATCTTTAAAAATGTGCAATGTAGACTCAGCGATCATTTGGATGCAACTGCACATTACCGCTCTTAGAAAATGTGTCATTATACTCGATGACAATAACCGATTTGTCACATCAACGGGGTGCTGAATGCCATGGAGCGGTGGCATCAAATAATGTCCATCACCGGATATTGTTGCCGCATCGACTGATGTATTTTAATGGAAAGAATCGCGTAAATTGTCCATTCGTGAATATTTTTCGCGGATGACTAACTGTAAGCTCAAGCAAATCTATGGTGCGTTTACCCGAGTAATGGTTTCTTTGTGCTGGCGGCGATACCACGCCGCACCGTCGTAAAGATACCAGCAGAACCATTTCATCTCGACACCATTAAGCATCTAAGATTTCATGCAAAATGTCCATCACCATCATCCCGTTAATACTTGACCGCTAGACAAACAAAAGAAATCTGCACTCCACACGAAAACTGGCCTGCCTGTAGACTGTTAACGCTGTTATCGTTGGATGGCGGGCTCGAGGTGGTAATGAGGAGTACGGTGGCAAAAAACATCGCGAAATTGCAAAATCACTTTCTAAAATGAAAACGAAAATGAAAGAACACATCGAGAAACACGCATACACGCATGTACGAACGTGTAAGGCCACTTTTCCGATGGCCACATGCACGAGTTGTATAAATCCGTTGACGCATGCGTGGATTTTGTGAGCTGATGGGAGTGTACAATTCAGTAGGAAATCGAAGCTGGAAATGCGCCCGATGCAATAACGGCTGCGAGCATTATTTCTCTATTTTATGCACTCTCTGGTGAAAAGTGAATCTTGAAAAGTTACTGAACACGTAATAGCTAGCCGGCGTAATACTTGAAACCACGTTTGCATTTGTATGACCAAACGTGAGCAGCTTATGAATTCAGGAATTATAGTTTTGATTTAATTGAAACACTATTTAAAGTTGTTGATGCTTATACAAGTTCCTGTTGAAGACTTCATTGAATTGTTTAAGGAATGATATTTAACAAATACACGCAGCTAGCACCTAGTAGCCGTTTGAAATTAATTAATAAATTATACTACTTTCCTATAATCTGCCAAATAAGTAGGTGTACCGTTACTCAGTTCCAGTTGTTTTTATTATCTCTTATTCTCACCAATAAATGTTCACAGCATACTGCATAAAAGCCTCAAGGGTATGGATTTCGGACATTGTTCACCACAAACAGTAAAAAGAAGTATTTTAAAATTTTATGGAAAAATTGTTTAGCACCCCTTTATCTTGAATCACATAATACGATTAGACAGTCCTAGCCTTTTTATAATAACTTTCTCTTATCGCCTAAATTATTTACAAAAAAAAACAAAACTGAAAAAAATCAAGAATTGTCTCTATAAAAGCAATTCCTTTTTGTGTAGAAAAATAGGAGGGAACTTACAAATCGATTGAAGGTCTGTTGAGCACAACAAATGTCAAACTTTGATCATAAATTAGTTTTTTATGTGGCTTAACGTTTAAATATTTTAACTACCTTTTTGAGGTTCTTCTAAATCTTTCCGCGAGTGTAGTTTTCAAAGCATTATCTACTGTTTTTGTTTCGTTTATCATCGAGAAATAGCCATTGAATGAGAAACGAGAAATAATATGCAGAATTGTGTTGTTGAGTTCAAGCTGAACAACTATAAAAACGTGCATTGAGTTGAAATCATTTTATAATTAGCGATTTTTTAACCTCATCTTTTTGTCACTGCAGTGCAATTTTGAACGATCTTTACTCGAATAAATGATGGCCCCAGAATCCCAAAGACATTAATGGAAAGCTGAAAGTTATTGTGCCAGACGAGATGTTTGTTTTGCTATATGCTTAGAAATGAGATTTGGTAAAATAAATGCGATTATCTTCGCTTCAACTGGTTTAATTTAACTTGATTCGGTCAATGATCTTGTGAAGATTTGTATGATTTTTGTGACTGCCATTAAAAATAAATAATACAAAATTCTGCACCTCAGTGAATAGACTTAGATACACTGCGGAGCACTTGAATAGGTACACAGTCATAAATTACAAATATGCGTAACACCATTGGTGCAGGACAATTTGTTTAAATAGGTTTATTCTTCTAAGAATTTCAATTGATGACGATCACTTTCCCATTACCTGGGAATTCCAAGAAAAAAAACTAGCTGCATTTAAGAAAACATCCACACAAAAAGCGGTGCAATTGAATAGGTGCATCAGTTTACTTGGTACTATTTCTCAGCGCAGAGTTAAAATAACAGATATTGGATTAGCAAATATTAAAGTATAGCTAGTCGAACTAAAATGTGGCGCAAAAACCAGCCTACTGAAGAATAACTTGGTAGAATAAGGCCATGAAAACAAAAAGGATATTCTTGCAGATAAATTGCTCGTAGAATTAATCGTAGCGCAAACGTTGCTTGTCCATTCTTGCGAAAGAATTGTTATGGGAGACACTATAAGGACGAATAGTTAGAGCTACTACGAACGATAACGGAGAAATATTTTGCGCCGTATCTCTAACTCTTCAGAATTAGCTCGTCAAATAGCTCAGCCAGCGTATGGAGTGTTTTGTGGATTATTATTATAATACAAGCTAGGGACGTTTTCGACTGAAGTAAAAATCGGCTGTTCTACAACGCCACCGAATTGCTCGCTTAGAATTTGTCAGTAATCACATCAGTTGGAAACAGGAGTTGAATAGTATTGTTTTTACTGACGAAAAACACTTCTCATTAGATGGGCCCGATGGACTTTCTTATTATTTTCACAATCTATAGAAAGAAGATCGGTTTTTGAGCAGCCATCATAGCCGACAAGGATCGCTTATGGTATGGGAGCAATCACTTATAACGACCCTCTAGAACTTGTAGTATGAACTGGGAGATAAGATGCTGCGAAGTACATCAGTCTTCTTCAACGAGCAACTGCTGACGTTGATGAAGCTTTAGGATCAATTTCGTGGATTTTCCAACACGACCATGTATCGAGACTACTCGCCAAGTAACCGAGTGATTTGGGGCCCAAAATGTCACCGTCTCCGAATGGCCATCCCTTTCTCCAGATCATTCGTAAAGTGTATGAAAATGGCAAGCAGTATGAAAACGTTGAAGCATTAAAGGAAGGTGTCTTAGCTGCTAACAAAATACCACTAACCTTCATCAGAAGCCTTTTCGACAGTATTCCCGACAGACTCATTGAATTAATTTCTAAGAATGGAGGTCCAACATAATAATGGTTATTATTCCTTAAATTAATATAATTACCTTAGTAACAAAAAACAATACAAAGTAAACAGATATAATATTGCTTACAAAATAATAAATGTACCTATTCAAATGCACCACGTTTTTACGAGGAATATATATATATATATATATATATATATTTTAATTATTAATTTTTTATTTTTTTAATTATTTACTTTTAGAACTGTATTTAAATATTGAAAAAAAAAGGGTCCTTCGATATGGACGCTTGAAATTTGTTAGGTTATAGCGACCATGTTGTTAAAGCAACATCTGTCAAATTTATATTAAATTGCTCTGTGGTGTGTGGCAAAGCACCATGGAAGGTTAAAGCGTTGAAGAACTTGTGCACATAATCAAATTTTATTATCAAAATCAGTGCTCCGTTAGAGAATCGTTTCGCGCGAGAAACGGCTAGCCCTACAGATCGATGATAAGCAACTTGTTGTGGCCTACACTTGATGATATGGATACCGACGACATGTAGTTCCAACAGGACGGCTCTACGTCCCACACAGCGCTTCCTACGATGAAAATTTTGCATATTTACTGTCATCCAGATCACTTCTTTATGTTGTCTCATATTTCCGAAAGTGATTAAACAATTATAAGTTTTCCTCAATGTTCTTTTAATTGCATTAAATAACTTTGGACTATTGAATTCCAATTTTGGTTCAATTTTTTCATTAGTCCATTAAACCGGATTTACACCGTCGTTTTTGTGTTTGGTGTATGATAATGTGCATGTGTAAAGTTTCTTTCATTTTGTGTACAGTTCGTTAAAACTAATGCTCCACCCAAATTTTCGGGTCGGGCCAGGTAGGCCCAGGTCGGGCATGGCTCAGCTGTCAGAATTTATTTACGATCCAAATGCAAAACGATAATATTTGAGTATCACAATTGTCAAATGAATTTAATGATATTATGAGAAGTGTTGCACAACGTACGGGTTTGGTAATTTAAGAAAAGACTATATTCTTGAATGAAAGCGTCATCTACTGTGTACGTGATAAATGCTTAAAGTTTGCTTATGCAGACTAAAGTCGAGTTCAGCCACGATTGCCGATTCAGCCCTCCTTGCTTGTGCCTTAACCCAGCGAAACTTAGACCAACACCAACGAATTAAGTATTTGCGTACGATTCCATTTTGTCGTTCAGACCTGCGTTATTCCAATCTGAGCAACATAACGAATGTATTTAACCCGGCTTTAGTCTTTCGATTTTTCAATGGTAAGCAAAACATGTTCAATTATATAAATAGCTTGCAGTCCATAGTACCTCATTACTACATTGAAGGTTGGTGAAGGAATTGGCTTTGAGGTATTATTGAGGAGTACTGCAAGAAAAGAGTCAAAAAACTAAAACAAAAACTGGAAAATTGCAGTATAAAAATTATTTTTACAAAAACTGTACCTAATGGAATTTTAAAAAATATTTCATACAAAACTTGTAGATCCAGCCATTGTCTACAAAAATGGTTCAGAGACTTTTTTTCCTACGAATGACCATTCCTGATATACCGCAATTTCAAACATCGAAAATACTAATATGCACTCACACGCCCGCCGGTCAACCGTTACAGTTAAGACAAAAACCATCAGCAAACTTTTAATACTCGAAGCGCTCTCTACGCTGGTATCATCACTTTCGTCGTAGCTACAAAAACAGCCGTAAGGCCTTGAGAAAAAGAAGCGCCACGTTACGGTAAACCGTACGCAGAGGAGGTGATATTGGATAATGGTTGACATACATACATATGTACATGTTGAGGGTTACAAAGATTTTTGGTGTATAACAATCCAGGTTTCTAATATTCCTTGCCGAATATGTAATGTTATCTTGAGAATGTAGCAGTCCTCCCCTTTCATTTTACTTAATTAATCTAATTGTATGTTAACGAGATACAGATATACCATATGTATAATACTTACTTTAAATAAACCTCAAAAATCTCTTCAAAAGTCTTGCCTTTCTTCGTTTGTTTTGAGGATAAGAAAGTTTCATAAATATGGGTCGAAAAACAACGCCTCATATTTATACAAATATACTCTTTAAATATAAATGCTGCTACGGCCTCAGGAGTATTTGCATGTTACATGAAAAAATGCTGCCGAGACGTCTGGTACAGGAAAACAGCTTGGCTTTAGGGCTTTGGTAGTTGTAGGTGTCATAGATAAACTTTTCACTTCTTTTGCGATAGTAATGTGAACTCCGGTGGTCATTATCATGTTTAATTGAATGCTGAGCCAACGTACCTACTCATGATAACACGATCGTAATATACAATTTAACATGGTGGTAGCGTATGAAGACGTAAAGCAAGTAATCATCTTCTAAATATTTTTGTTGCAAAGGAGATGAGATTTCAGCCAATATACCATGTCAATCAATCCGACCGCGGTACATGAGCAGTTTATGCAAAACAACCCGACTGGCGATCATTCATAACATATTTAAATAACCGAGAAATACATCCCATGGAACTTATCACAGGTATGTTATAAAATAAAAATAAATACTGGATGCACTCACTCAGTTTCACCCTCATTTCAACAAGATCTCAGCAAGTATCTACGACTTTAGATAACGATAGCAATAACACCACTGCTGCGGCATGTAGGAGAAATAATCAAGTGCTATCAGTATTAGTATGTTTATGTGGTGGCACCGCGCGGCGCGGGCTTAGTTTGTATTTCTATGAGGATTACTCGATTGCTTATACAGTCAAGTCAAATCTCATAAATTTACTTTAATGGTGCTTGTGTTGCCAGAACAATTTATTTAGAAGCAACTACGGTATGGCAATTGTACTTCGTGTCAGAAATTAATTTTACTAATTTCTTTATTTATTTTAGTCGTAGGCTTTTTAATGTCTCTTTAATTAAAATAATATGTAATATTATTTTTCATTAGTAACTTTGTGACTATTATTTGAAAGTTCACATACTGAAAGGGTGATGCATGTATTTTAATTATTAGCTCTGGTACTACTTTCATGTTGTTGCTTCCTGAGTTGATATTATGGGTTGTGTTCATCAGAAGCTCAATTTTAATTTCATATCGTAGTTTCATTGGTAGAGAATTGCCTTTAAAAGTTTTTTGATAGTAAAGAAAATGTTCATTTTAAAATATAACCTGAAAGAGCATGATGAAATGTGAATTTGATATTTCAGTTTAACATTATTTAAGTTTTAAAGTGCGCGTTTGTGGGGTTGGGATCATTGAGCCTACAACAAATATTTTATTGAGGTAATTTTTTTAAGGAAATTATTGCTTGCGTGTACCGCAAAATATGTTTTTCTTAAAAATAATTATTTGCTTATTTGGAACAAAATCATATATAAGTATTTAGCTTCTTATTAATTGCTCCTTCTTAATGGTATAACTACTGTTAGTTGTGTAACGTAACTTTAGAGCCACGCGAAAAGACAAAGTGCATTAAAGTAATGAAATTCACTGTGGAGTTCAATTTCAAAAGCAGAGGTGTTGTAAATAAGGTTTCTTACATGCTACACAGTAAAAAAATTGGCGGTGTGAACTTAAGAATTATCCGAAAAGATTTAATTATTAAACGGTTTCGAAGTGAAATTCTCTTGGCTTAATATCCTTGTAGGGATAAAAACAAAAAAACATCATTTGGGATGAAACAGCGATAAAAAATTACCAACGGGTGCAAATAGCTTGTAAAATCCTCAAGAAAACAGAAACTTGTCCTATAAGATATGCTTATGATACCAATCAGTGTTTCTGTTGTATGCTAGCCATCACAGTAGATACCGATGAGATCACTCTGAATTATTTTCCTTCAATATAATTCACACTTGGAAATGGAACTGATATCATAAGAGTCCAGTCAAATGGAAGGTAAAAAGGGGCTTGGGTAGTTATGCAGCGATTATTTTTAAGCTGTTGGGATGTTGGTGGTGAGATTAAAAGTCACTCTCCGGACTCCCCACTCACTGTACGGTTATATACTTCTTATTTAATTTCTTGGAACACTTAACACTGACTTATGTATTCCAAAAACATCAAACGGATAAATAGTTGACTTGATTGGTTATAACATTTAACACCTATTCGGATGGATTCAATAAATCCCGGTAGAGTTTTTATATTATATTTGTGGCGGCACTGTTAGTGTCACCTTTAACTACTTGTGGCAGCACCGTCTAGGTGGAACGGGACGTTCCACTTATTCCTCAAGTTTGCCGGTGAAATACAGAACACTCTCTCTCTTGCTTGAACTGTTCAACTAGGCTGACGCAATCGCAGTGCTGACAAAAATGAATACTTGTGTTTGAAGATAAATAAATATTGTTGGAGTTCTAAAACACTTCTGTTTAATTCTTATTATCAGTAGACTAGAAACCCCATAAATTGGTGACCCCTGTGAACTTTAAACATTGAGTGAGCATTTAGTGTGTGATTAGGGTACACCGCGACGCCATTACGATGGCACAGTACAATTTCGAAAAAGTTTTAATTAACTTCTCTGACGAGAATGCGGGCATTAACAAGGAGGCTGAAGATTTCACTCCTACGCATTTACCGCATTCTGCATCGCCAGATGTACAATCAACATTTTCCGCAGCAACAAGCATTAAAAAGGAGGCTGAAGATATCACTTCTACGCATTTACTGCATCCTGCGTCGCCAAATGTACAGCCAACAGTTCCCGCAGCAAGCATCCCAAACGTGCCTTCATTATTTCCCCCCTTTTCGGGGCGGGTGAGGTTGCCGGGTTTTTGGAAGCATGAACCAGAACTATGGTTCACACACATTGAGGCCCTTTTTCACACATACAGCTGTCATTCCGACGAGGAGCGCTATTTTGCAGTACTTTCAGCACTTGAAACACCAGAGCTTCTGAGCCAAGTAGCCGACATAATTCGTTCTCCACCAAAAAGCGATAAGTATCAGTTTTTAAGAGACAAAATCATATCCCGTTTTTCTGTTTCTTCAGAGCGAAATCTGGACACTTTACTGACAAAGTTGCCTCTTGCCAATAAGAAGCCGACTGAGCTCCTGCGCGAAATGCTCAAATTGGCACCTTTGAATACGCCAGAATCATTTATTCACTCTTTGTGGATTCGACGCATGCCGCCAAGTGTGAGGTGCATTTTGTCGGTGAGTCCAGAAAGTAATATAGCGAGATTGGCGGAGATCGCCGATTGTATTTTAGAACGCGGTCATGTAACGGATTCAGTAGATGTCATTTCAAATACTGCAACCGAGTCTGAGCACACGCACAAAAGCATGCAGCGACGGATCGACGGTCTTGAGCTGTAGCTCAAGGAACTTGCTGTTATTTTAAAGAAACAGTCGGTTTTCGCAGGTTCGTCCCACGGTCCATCGAGTTCGTGTGTTAGGACGGATGGATTGTCTGACAATGAACGAGAGTTTTGTTTTTATCATTGACGTTTCGCAGAACGGGCACGCAAGTGCATACAGCCTTGTAGTTTTCGAACTGATTTTTCTGCGAAGACAAAAAACTAGAAAAGCTGTCCTTGGTTGAGGCTTCTCGTGACAGTTCTATAAACAGTCTCAATATCGAACGTCGTCTTTATATTAGGGACGAATCCTCCGGTCACCGATTTTTGATCGATTCCGGGTCATCAGTTTCAGTCGTGCCAAGGACCATGTTTGGAAGGGAGTTTTCGGTTGATCCATTGATTTTGTATGCAGCTAACGCCACCGAAATCGCAACTTTCGGGCAGATTACTATTCAATTGGATCTCGGTTTGTCTCGGCAATTCAAATGGACTTTTGTGGTAACGAACGTGGAATTTCCGATCATAGGAGCAGACTTCTAATCGCATTTTGATTTAATAATAGATTTAAAAAATAAAAAACTCGTCGACTCGACTAATTCGGTGTGCACTACTGGAGAAATGTTCAGGGCTTTTAACTTCGGCATCTCCACTGTGTGCGACCGAATGAATTTTCCGAACTTAATGGATACTACCAACGCCACTGGTTCGAAAAGCAAACCTGTTTCTGCGGTCTGCCATCATATAGTGACAACGGGTCCACCAGTTGCTGAGCGGCCACGACGTTTGGCTGGCGAAAAGTTGAAAGCAGCTCGAGATGAATTCGAATTTATGATGAAGCAGGGACTCATACGTCCGTCCAATAGCTCTTGGGCGTCACCACTCCATTTAGTTCTGAAGAAGTCGGGAGGATGGAGAGCTTGCGGTGACTACCGCAAACTTAATGCGCAAACTATACCTGACCGATATCCGATAGCACACGTGCAGGATGTTTCAGAGCGTTTACATAGGAAAACAGTTTTCAGCACCTTGGATTTGAGCCGAGCATATCATCAGGTCCCCATGGCTGAGAACGACATCGCAAAAACTGCTGTGACTACTCCTTTTGGTCTTTTCGAGTTTGTCGTGATGCCTTTCGGGCTAAGGAACGCCACGCAAACCTTCCAGGGATTGATGGACAACATTTTCAGAGATCTTGACTATGTCTACTGTTACATCGACGACATACTCATTATGTCGGAATCAGAACAACAGCACCAAGAGCACTTGCAGACAGTGTTGCAGAGACTTCGGCAAAATAATTTAACCATCAATACCAACAAATGTCATTTCAGCAAACCAGAGGTAAATTATTTGGGTTTTGTTATTAATGCTAATGGTTGCAAACCACCCCCTGACTGAATATCAGCAATCATCAACTACAAGAAGCCTCAGACTCTGGTTGAATTGCGCCGATTTCTGGGCATCATAAATTATTATAGGAGATGCATTCATCGGGCCGCTGAGTCTCAGGCCCCACTCAACAATCTGTTGCATGATTCAAGGAAAAATGACAAACGTCCAGTTCCTTGGACCACCGAAACGGAGGCAGCGTTTGAAATGTGCAAGGAAAAGCTCGCAGAGGCAACAACTTTGGCTCATCCGTCTTTAAACTCTAACCTAGCGTTGGTTACAGATGCTTCAGACGCAGCCATAGGAGCCACTCTAGAGCAAAAAGAGGAGGGAGATTCTTCTTGGAAACCACTTGGCTTCTTTTCAAAAAAACTTTCTAATGCTGAGAAGAATTATAGTGCTTATGACAGGGAACTTTTAGCTATATACTCTGCTATAAAGTTTTTCAAGCACACACTGGAAGGTCGCAATTTTGTGATTAAAACTGATCACAAACCAATCGTGTTCGCTTTTCAACAAAAAATGGACAAGGCTTCACCTAGGCAGCTCCGACATCTTGACTTCATTTCACAGTTCTCTACAGAAATTGTACATGTCGCTGGTGCGGAGAATGAGGTTGCTGATGCGCTTTCCCGCTTGAATGCAATCAGCATGCCTTCAACTGTCGACCCTGTGGAGTTGCAGAAGGAACAGAACGAGGACGACGAATTAAAGGATCTGCTCAACAACTCAACATCTTTACGTCTGCAAAAATTAACCGTCGACATAGACTCTAATGCATCTGTGTACTGTGACATTTCATCGGGACTTGTAAGACCATACATTCCGGTAACGTTACGCAGGAGAGTTTTCAACATCGTTCATGGATTGTCTCATCCTGGCGGAAGAGCTACTTTACATTTGCTCAAACAAAAGTTCGTCTGGCCAAACGTGAGAAGGGACGTTTTACAGTGGGCACGTACATGCTGTATTTGTCAACGAGCTAAGGTACAGAGACATCAAAAGAATCTTCCCAGAAAGATTCCAGTTAATCAGCGCTTCGATCACATACATCTGGACATTGTCGTCATGCCCCAGGTACGTGGTTACAGGTATTGTCTAACTGTTATCGACAGATTTTCACGTTGGCCTGAGATAGTTCCACTTACGAACATAACGGCTGATACGGTCGCGACAGCCTTTTACGCAAATTGGATAGCTCGCTACGGAACACCAAAGACAATTACCACGGACCAGGGCTCACAGTTCGAGTCTTTACTTTTCAAGGCTTTGGCGTCACTCATTGGCGCTAAACACATACACACAACCGCTTATCATCCAGCATCAAACGGTTTGGTAGAGCGACTACACCGCACACTAAAAGCAGCATTAATGTGCCACAATGTTGCATGGATAGACATTTTACCTACGGTTCTTCTGGGTTTAAGAACTAGCTACAAGGAGGATCTTCCGGCTTCGGCAGCTGAACTCCTTTACGACGCACCTCTTCGCATTCCTGGAGAATTTTTCTTCAATCAAGATATGAACCCTGATCCACAGATTTTCATCGAACAATTTCGAGAACATATGAGGGAAATCCGACCTACGGCAACCAGTCATCATATCAAGCCAAATGTCTTCATCCTCAAGGACCTCTTCACTTGTACGCACGTTTTTGTTCGTACAGATGCTGTCAAGGCCCCTTTGGAGGCCCCATATGCTGGACCTTTTCGAGTGATTCGAAGATTGGACGACTATATTTTCATCATAGATATTAACAACAAAGAGACATCAATTTCGACCGAACGTCTAAAACCAGCGTTATTAGCAGAAACGACGACATTCGTGTGCAAGCGGCAGGACGGCAAGCATCAGAGGATTTTTGGACTCAACCGTTGCGCATTTATTCCAGGCCTCGTAACGGATCCAGCATATCTTCAAAGCGTGACAGGGTCACTGAGGAGGGGGTAGATGTGGCGGCACTGTTAGTGTCACCTTTAACTACTTGTGGCAGCACCGTCTAGGTGGAACGGGACGTTCCACTTATTCCTCAAGTTTGCCGGTGAAATACAGAACACTCTCTCTCTTGCTTGAACTGTTCAACTAGGCTGACGCAATCGCAGTGCTGACAAAAATGAATACTTGTGTTTGAAGATAAATAAATATTGTTGGAGTTCTAAAACACTTCTGTTTAATTCTTATTATCAGTAGACTAGAAACCCCATATATTTATGCTAATGTGTTTCACCTATCGGATAAAAAATAGAAATTCCAAAAGGATGAACCGCATTCGACCTCGTTTGGAGTTGAATTCACACCGAATTTTTTACTATGTAGTTACACACACACACACAGTTCGTTCAAAAGAGACTTTAAGAGTTAAAGTTAGTTTTCTTAAAAAAATGTCTCCGTCTGTTTGATTGTGAATACGCCTAGAAATTGGATATCAGTGATTTACATATTTTTTTTTCATTTATTGGTGCGTTGTCTGGTCAAGTTTAAACTTTTTATATTTTGTTACACTTCTTCTTATTTTGATACATGATAACTGCCGTAAGAACCATTTTATGACTCATGTTCATATTTCTGTTGTAAGTCCTTGATAAGATTCGTAACGGGCGGCCATTTCTATTTTATACCTCATAGAGAATATTCCGAATGTTGTTTACTCGTATCTTACGTCCTTGTGAAAAGACTTCCAAAACATTAGTCCTACAAGGGACTTTGTCACCTACATATGGACTAAATTAATAAAACTTACGTTACGAAATACTTGAATTGAACGGAACATCACAACAATTTCCCTTTTAGTCCTTTAAATGAACATATCCGGAATTTTTTTTAGACTTTCGTTAGACGACCTTTGGGGCTATTTATAAGAAATTGCAGCCGATAGATATTCGTAAAACACTAATATTTATATTCAAATTACAAACGTATTTTTTGACCTTTTAATGACTTCGTCGCCAAAAAATACAGCGCTAAATTTGTGATATCAAAAAGTAAAATTACATTTCAAGACAGTAAAGCGTGTAGCCTAAAAGGAATAACTGTCGTCATAATTTAACAAGAAAAGCGTTGAGCTTAAAAAATAATCATCATATAATGAAGAAACGCTGTCTTCTATTATAATTTTTAACCAAAAAAATTAGGTTTTGTTTTCGGCCGAGATGTACATATGTATGTACATACATAATTTTCTCGAAAACTACTAGACGGGTTGAAGTGATACTAGTTTTTAGTATAGAAAGCTTGTATTCCGAATCTTAGCTAGTTTTGGTCAAGATCTGAGAAAGAAGAAGAAAATTCTCAACTTCAAAGGATTGTTATGTTTTCGGGGTTGCTGACGTCGAATGTACCATTTGAAAATTAATAATGGCGAATCCAATATGGCGACCGAAAATTCTCAACTTCAGAGGATTACGATGAAAATGGCACCTTTTACGTCTATTATAGAAATTTGGAAATTAAATATAGCGGATCAAATAGTACGAATTTCCGTGTGGGTGTTTTTGGGTTGTTGATTTTAAATTTGCTATCGGATCCCGGGACTAATTTGGGTTCTCTCGGGAAAAATTAAAACCGTATCTGCGCATTAAACAATTTCATTCATTCTACAACAATTTTAATTTATAAGTATGAAAAGATCGAACAAGGCCTTCACTGTTCTGCTACTATTAACTAAAGCACTAAGAAGTTACAAATGAAACCATGTATCAAAAATAAGAAAAGACTTACAAAACATAACCTGAACTACTATATATAATATATATGTATATTTATAATTTTTTTTTGAGTCGGTGCCAAATCGTACGTCCATGCATTAATGGAAAAATATATATGTCATGTCCCTAATTTTTTAATTTTCTCATATTGCGATTGTCAACTTTCTATGCTTTTCGTGATGCAATTCTACTTTCAGCCGCTAATCATGCCAGTAATAGTTATATCCACCTGGTCCATCTAGGTTGCATTTCTTCTCACCGCTGAAGATTACTTGCTCCAGATGTTATGTTTCCATTTTCAATGATTTTTTCGGCGAATATAACTCATGCGTTGGTTTGGCGTTGCGTGATTTGTGGTTTGTGCAAACATTTTTGATATTTAACATTTTCAGACATTGTGTCAAAATCCATCCCGCCCCGTGTTTCCAAGCTATGTGGGGTAAAAATGCAGATATCTAAGGGTCTGTCGAAATGATAATTTCTGAACCATTGGTTGGTCTGGTAGTTATCGAAATGTGCATAAAATGTTCCCTATTCTAATGCCTGTATAGTTTATTGTAGGTACTTTTAAACTTTGATGCCATAAATGATTCACCTTTAATAACTTCAAACTAGCTACACAAGAAAATGTGGGCGAATTGTGGTGCAGTTGATCCCATTCAAAGATATATTGAAATGACTTGCAAACCGGTTCTATTCCGATATTTTCTACCTTTGTGCAAATGGCGATCTCTCTACGCCATAGCCTATCGAACCAATTCGGCTTTACTTGAACAATTCAAATTCTGTTGCATAATTCCAGTGTGCAAGCGTGGCCCTCTAATCTTCTCCAAATAACGCTATGCCCGTTAAAGAGCAGATGTAAAGCTGCCTGCCTTCGACAACGATGGCTGTTGTGCCGGAGGACGGCGGATGTGCACCTCGTTGCAATTTTTCTTTAAAACAGTAACCCAGCATCCAGCCAGTTATCTGATGCTATTTTTCTTACTGTAGATAGAATAATTGATTTTAAACGATTCCCGTTCATGTAATTAGGTATAGCTTGGAGATTTTGAAAAGCAAGATAATTTTCTAAAAACTGTTTGATGACATAAACGTTCGTATTGTAGTGTTTAAGAATTTTTGGATAAGTGGCACTTATTACTTTTAACAAAACGAGAAAAATAGGTAAAATTGAAAATAAGAATATAAACACGCTTAAGTGCTTTATCCAATACATTTAAAGACCTTTTATTTTCAAGGATGTTAATGTGAAAAATATATTTTTAAATGACATCTTCAAATTAATCGGAGCTGACTTTATATGATTTCTGGCTTTAATATTAGTCATGTGCTCCAGTGATATGAGGTAATTATACCAGTTTCAATCGACTATAAGATTTACACTAAAATTATAAGACCAGCCGGTGATAGAAATGCACACTGCAGAAGCAGAGATGCTCTAAAATTTCATAAACCGTACATACACATCCGTGTGGGAACCAAGTTGTTAACTGGTTGACCTAGAATCCTAAGTAATGGCAAGACGAGTATTTCTCTGACGATTTATTTGCAAGACGCGAGATGCAAAAAGCCATAGAAATCTAACGGAAACCGATGACGGTTATTAAATAAAATTTAACAAAAAGTGGTATATTTACGCAAAAACTTGTAAAGCTCCGATGTTCACCAGGAGACATTAGTATAAGTTGCGTGGATTTGTAGGTAAGGAGAAAGTACGTAATTAAAGATCTTGTCTTGTTACTCCTAAGGCACCGTAGCATGTATTCGGAAGCGTTTCGTTTTGCAATTATTATTTACGTTTTTGCAGTGATGTGCAGCAGCTAGAAAACAATTTCAGGAGGAAGAATCAAAATTACCGTTTCTCATTAGCTTGTTAGAAGTGGGAAGTACACTTTCCACGGGTTTATCTTATTTTTTAAAATAAATAAAACCACGAAATTTACAGAAGAGCTCAACATTTAAGTTTTAATTAAAATTGAAACTTTTTGGACATTACTAGAAAATCGAAACTGCATTGCCAAAAAAAATTTCCGTATATGTTGAATAATTGGATAGTTCAGAGCTAGAAGGTAAACTCAACCAAATCAGAATAAATATCTACTAATGCGTTTATTTTGTTGAAAGTATTGCTCGCAAATGTAGTGCTGTTGTCCATATAATAATGGTTCTCTCTCTTTAATAGATCCTCACTGCGTAGAAAACCTAAACAGAAAGTAAACATCCCACCAAAAACATTCTGTAAAAAACTAGCCAAGTCTCGATGGAGCTGCTTGTTTATCTCTAAAAAGTAATGAAATCTAGACAAAGTCGTGCCAAGTCTAAGGTTCCTTACTGCGATTTCTTTATTATTATAGTTAATGTTGTGTGACTTGGCCGTTGAATATTCTTTATACGTTAGTGGGTACAAGTCAATTTTGTTTACACGTAATGTTATATCGTCAATGGGTAGCGGTTCTGGCGACAGATTGGTGCAATGGTGTCATGGAGCACCTGGTTTTGTGCCTTGTGTACCCTTCAACGGCCAAGTCACACAACATTAACTATAATAATAAAGAAATGGCAGTAAGGAACCTTAGACTTGGCACGACTTTGTCTAGATTTCATTACTTTTTTGAGATAAACAAGCAGCTCCATCGAGACTTGGCTAGTTTTTTACAGAATGTTTTTGGTGGGATTTCACTTCTTTTTGTAGAAACGTGGGCATATTGATTTATAATACAGTCAGATTAAAAGCAGAAGCGGAGCCATTCGCCCAGCAGTGGGACGCTATAAGCAGAAGGGAAGGCATTTTGGTTGGGCTCTTGTGTTTTCTAATCAGGGTCACCAGGTACTCCAGATCTTCGATTATCCTAGTTTTTATAGTTTTCCCTTTATGTGGCCATTAAACCCTAACTCTGTACCAAATTTCAGCTCTCTGAGTTTATGGGAAGTACTAGTTCTATTCTGATGATCATGAGTGAGTGAGTGAGTGTCATAAATGCGAAACTTTGCTGATTTTCGCGATTTTTTTATTCATGTTGAAATAACCTAATCGGTCCGCTTTTTTTTTATATAAATAGATACATTCATGACGAATACAAAATGATTTTTTTTATGTTTATTTATTGGGTGTAAAATAGTTAATAAATTGTTGAAATGACACGTAAAAAAAAAAGGTCCTGTATGGTTTCCAGGATTGCGGCCGCAATTTTGATCTGAAACAAAAATTTCAAAAAGATTATTAATCTGTAGGGAAGTCGCTATGGCGCTATGGAAGGTTTTGACAAAATGGCGGCGGTTTGAACAAAAAATATCGAATTTGGCCCTTCTTTTCGACAGTTTTTCGTAAAAAAAAGTAGGAAGATTTAAAAAAAAAAAAGCTTCCATAGCGCCATAAAGAATGCCGTTAAAAATGTTCTCTCCAAATTGAAACTAGATATCTTCAAAACTCTTCCTTTGAGAGTGGAAACCGTTTTGAAAAACACCATTCTGAGAAAAACGAGTTTAAAGATTGAAGCGCCCGTACATCTCTCCAACAAATCATCGGTGGTCAAATCTTCGTAGATTGGCTTCAAAACCTCTTGGACATCGTCATCGAGCGCTGGTGGATGAGAATATTTTTCCTGAAATCCATTGGCTTCAGCTTTGCGCCATTCGCACCACGAATCTCCTCCCGAAGGACAATACTGATGCTGGGGATTCTCATCAGTTTCCTCCGTTCCCTTTTGACAAGAAACCCTGTAGCGACCGTAATAATTTGAATTTCGATTTGAAAATTTGAGAGAATGTTTATTACAGTGTATACTATCCGATAATGCAACAAAAAAAATCGATTGTTTCACACTGTGACGACCCCTTAACTTCGGAACTAAATGACCTACAGACTTGAAATTTTGGATTTTAAGTATGTGATTATAGCTTACTGGATGACGAAAATTTCTGCGTTCTGGTCTTATCCAGAGGTTCTCAAATAGGGGCCTGAAAATGCGGCGAAATGGTTCCAGTAAAGGATGGTACGGCAGTGTTTGCTTCGCGCTCAACTTGGCGGGGGCACTACCGTGCCCCCAGATTGCACGACACACTCAACACAGTAGCTCACAAACATGTTAGAATCAGTATTAAGAGAAAAGTAAACCTCATCAAAAATTACCTACATATACATATGCCTTGTTATGCCGATTTAAAAAATAATCAATTTTTATTTTCAAAAAATTATTTACGTTCCAAAAAGTGGTACACATGAAACATTTTGAAGAAACTGGTTCTTCGCCAAAATCTCTGATACGCGTTAATAGAAAAAAAAGGAAGCTCAACTAAAAGAACGGAAAGAAACGTGCCCCACCCATTTTTATTCATTTTGATCTTTAAACTAACGAAACTCACATATTGTGTACACTCTTTATCTTTTTCTTTTATTGGTCAGCTTTCTGATCGAGCCGATTTATGATTTAATGAATTCTTAAGATAAACGAGCTATAAAACAAGAACAACGCGCTCAAAATTTATCCATTTAGTTTTGCGAAATACTCAACCTAACGGAAAAACGGATTATGGACGCAAAAATTTAAAAAAATTATTTCCATATCTCAAAACAAAATTTTGACAAATATAGGTTTTCCATTGTTCGGATTTGAATAACAATAAAACGGAGTGGATTTTCTATAATATTTTTATTGTCATTGATGCTATTAATCATGAAAAATAAAATCATTCCGATACCCACCACTCTACGGCTTCGCTTAGTAACGCACATTCGAGAGGTGTAATTTTCTCGATGGCATTTAGGCATGTGAGACTCTATAACGAAAATTTCACATCGTATGTTGTCCTTTACCTTCTGAATCGTTCTTAGCTTATTGACACAGACGAGTGACTTGACATAACCCCACATAAAAGAGGTGTCAAATCACATAATCTTGGCGGACAATTAACGTCATCGTTTCTTGCTTCACGGAAAATTTGCCAATTTTTTGGCCAAAATTCGGGTCCACTTCGAGATTTTTTAAAGCCCAGCCAGCGAACGTACGGTCCAACAAATGGTCGTTTGGCTTTACGTCCTGTGTCAACTGGATCGTAAAGAATTTTCCACGCAGACCAAACCATCCAAAATAGCTGCGGCTCTTTCATTTTGTCACCTATCTCGCTCATATTGATCATCATGCGCTAGTTTTCTAATCCATTTTGTGTTGTCACGTGCCATTCAGCGCATTTGATGCAGATTTCTGGCTAACTGACATTTCATAACTACATTCCTAAAAATTTTCTCAGACGTGATTTGTCAGTAAATTCAGCCAAATGGACGCCCAAGTTCTTGTGGATGACGAGGAATCCAGAAGTTTGGCGCTACGATGATGCACATGCTTTGATTGATGGAATACAGAACCAATTAACTGAAACTTTTCAACGAGATAACGAACGTTCATTTGATAGATATGGCGACTAAAACTTTCACGTATTGAGCGATGTGTAAAGATTACAGAACGTGAATTTTTGTAATAGCGCTGAGGAATTTCCAGCCGTTGTTGAACTATGTATCATACCATAATGAAATGGGAATTAAATTTCAAAATTCCCAATTTGAAACCAGCAACGTTATAAATCTTCAAATAGCATTTTTAATGTAAGTCTGAAGTTTACAGCTGTGTATCCATTAAGTTATTAAATTCAATCTCCATTCCATTTCATTTGCCCAAAAAGTGGCATAAGTAGTTTTCCGAGTGGCTGATTTCAAATAGAGTGCCCAAATTTGATTGGCGGCGGGCTACAAAATTACATAATTTCCTTAGATTTTAGCGAAAGTTGCACCAAATTCTTCTTGGGGACGCTGACTACAAACTTGGCAGACGCAGACTACTAAATTTCTTTGATTTCACCAATTATTTAAAATTCTCCATCGAATAGTATTACTTGAAGGGGCGTTTTCAACTGCGGTTTTCAACTACGGTCACAACATTTTCCAGCTGATTTGTAATTTTCCCTGATGGAATATCAGCCAATTTCATTAAAATTACCGTAAGTCAGCAGCTACATAACTCAATTTCTCTAGGTCACGTTTCACTTTCCGCCTACACACTATTCTAACAGCCGACCCAAAGAAACAGTTTCTTAGCAAATCCAAGGAATTCCCACAGATGCTGGTGCAGTGCACTTCAAAGGTAATTATTGCGGCTATAGCTACCCCTCAATTACTTCATTTGCAGCTCCAACTAGTACTCGGTATTTCTACAGACAATCTAAGCGGTAAACAGGAAAAACGTGTGAAAGACATTTTTGCTGGTGCACCGAAGGGTTCTTTCTGTTAGTTCTTGGCATTAGCGGCGTCTTATGCTGTGCAAGATGGCATTGTCGCCACATGTTGCACACGTCCGAGTATTGCGACAGCAGCCGCCGTTTACCTTCTAATTAGCATAACGTGCAATTTGTAACATATTTTACTTAAATAGGCCCTTTGTTGCCTTCGTTTCCCAGGTTTGCGTAACTTTGTTGTCAAAATATTTTTACTTGCCTCGCCATTCGCACGGTGCGAATCGAACCCATCATAAAAACTCACTTTCTCGCTGCTGCAGACGAGAAGAATAGAATCGTGTGAAAATTCATCTGGCTAACATAGGACCACAGCAAACGACAGATATTGTGCAAGGCTTAATTGGGTGAAAATATTTTAATTTTGGTGTTTCAATGCAACCTTATTAAATACACTGACTCTTCACTATACCTAATCAAGGTTGCTTGCAGATAATGGGCGCGGAGAAACTTATGAGAATGTCCACGTAAAATCTTCGGGTCCATTAGCGTGTCAAGTTGAGTACAATAAAGTAGCCGCTGATAAATAATTAAACCCCACAGGTACTTGCTAATTTTCATTTTCACGCGAACAACACAAAGCTCAGTAATCATATGTAAGAGATTAATTTTAATTTGCGAAACTAACGCTTTCAATTCTTGAAGGGCGGCAGATTCCACTTTCGGAATAATGCAGGAAAAAGTCGTAATTTTTACGTAACGTAATAAATGTCTGCTTTAATTAAGGTGGGATTAAAATTTTATTTTCATTGCTATTAATAAGGAATCTTTTCTTAAAAAAATACATTGAGGGAATGATAAAATTTTCAAATGAGTGCAAGAGGAATAATATTTAGTTGGCATAACTAAGAAATATCGACCAAGTGCGTGTATTGCACGCATCAACTTAGGGTTCCGTAGCATGTATAAACCCTCTCCACTTCGAGGCTGTATGCTACTATGCTAATTTATGGGGCTTTCATCTCTCGCTTATTAAGAAAAGCGCACTCTGGGAGTGGAATTCGAACCGGGAACTTTTGGATTGGCAATCTAACATGCTTACCACTATGACAACTCGCGTTTATATAAAGGTAATATATAATATTTACATAAATATTTGGACAACCTTTTTAAATAGACACTTACGTATTATTAACAAATAATACAATTTCTTTGCTGAATATCTACTTAGTAGATTGCATTGCTATTGAAAACTGCAAATTGTGCATATTTAAAAAACTTTTTAACATATTTTGTTCAAAATACTTTTCGTTGAAAATATTTATAGTGTTACTATCGATATAATTAAAACGCTAACGCGAGAGCTAGTGTTTTTTCCTGAGTTTATTTCTGCACCGATTTTAATAATTCTAACATTGATCGAAAACTTATCGACTGAATATGGAAGTTGAAATTGATCAAATTTTGGACAAGCAAAATGTTGGATCTAATATAGCGACCGAAAATTTTCAACTTTCAACCAAGGAATTGAATTATTTCGAATCTGCTATCAAAATATGAAAATTAATGATGGAAATTCAAAATGTAGGATACGCACTGATAAAATGTTTTATACTGTTCGAAGCCGAGGATAGAAACTAGTCATGATTAGTTTCGGACTTTTTAATCACATGGTTGAAAAGTTAGATGGAGCGGACACGACTTTAAGAGCTTATATCTCGCGAAATATTCACCTATGGAATAGTCTCTAAGAACTTTTATTACATTTATTGCAGACCTGTCCGATACTCCACATAATGACCGGTTGCGTGAAAATACAAATGTTCATCTCAGTTCTTAGAGTTTTCTCTTGGATTTATCGAAAATTTATATTAGGGGTTGCCCTTGGAATTACCCAAAATTTTCATTAGGGTTCACCCTTTACTTTGTCCAAACACATGCGGGTTTACCCTCTACTGCTGGAATTATCCAGAACACCTCACAGGTAAATTTGAAACCTTGCTAGAACTGGGGTTATCCACTTTTTTAGCGATAAATTAATTATTTTCGAAAATTTCGGATTTAGTTAGAGTTTGCTTTAAATATAGCAAGGAATTGTCAGACAAGTGATTTAGCATGTTTAATCAAGGATTGTTCAGGGGAAACACGTTAAGTAACTTGAAAGGAGCTGTTCCTAACATTAATTTTTTCTAAAAATAACAAAATATTTCTCTCTTTTCATTACAGAGATTAAATTTGTGGAAACTACATATAATTTAAATTAAGATTATTAAATTATTTATTATTTGTTCAAATTTACATTTTTATTCTGTACATTTTATGTGCAATTTGTTTCATTTCATTGGTTTGTTTAATCTTCATTTAATTATTATTTGAATTGTTTTACGATTTTATAACTTAAATCTTTTAATAAAACAGTTTTTACAGAATAACACATTAAGAGCGTGTTTCAACTTGAAGAACAGATTCATCCCCTACGCCTACATAGTCCATTTGGCCCTCTACACATACTGCCACGGCTATAAGAGGCCGTAACAAGCCTATTGAATTTTATTTTGAAATCGGGCAGGAACTTATGCAATCACTTTACTTATTTACGTTTACATAAACCCAAACCTATAGTTTGACATACTTTTTTTTATTTATTTAATAACGAAATGTAGTTGTGTTTATTTTCCTTCTCTCTATTTATTCTCAATTCTCTTTTTTAAAAGCCAATATTTTGAAATAACAGGAAGCTTGTTCATACATGTCATCAGACGGTTCTTCAAGATGTACAACGTGTGCATATCAAAAAGCAGCTGTTGACAACTTCAGGCTATCTAAATTAAATTTGTATACTACATAGGCAATGAAATAAAAACCATAACATTTTGCCTTTTAAAGCTCCACAACACCTGATAAAATCAGAGGGATACCTCTAACAAGAACTGTAATGTTTCGGCTGTAGCACTTTATCGCCCAATTACACCCGAAATAGCTGAAACTGTCTTAACCATGCTAAGGTAAACCATGCTGCAAATTCCTATGTTAAACCATGGAAATATAAACTAAGCACGGAACGGCTGTAAGCCAGATTTAGCGTACCACATTCCCTGATGTGTTAGAATTGGCTGTATTCGTATTGGTCGCTCAGTGCAGGCGCAAATATGAACACATAATCAGAAGGGGGCTTACAATTCAAAATTTTCCATAATGTCTATGCCTCCCTTAACATCTATTTCCACACTGCCATTCACTGGTAGCTATAATGCTTTTGATATTTTATTCAGCTTCCATCATACACGCTGTTGCTGTACTCCTCTAGGTGGTCGCTCATGTACAGGGTTTATACACGATACAACCGTTCCGTGCTTAGTTTATATTTCTACATATGTGTTAAACACAGTAGCGCTCTTGTGAACGCCACTTCAATTATCACAAGCCAGTCTTCTCACATAAATTTACCGCGCGCAACTATTTCCTACACGCACCCTGCGACAATGCGTTGGAGAAGAAATGTGTCATTCGCGTAGTACTAATTAGCGGGTAAAAGCAGTGTGGCACGGGACCTTGCTATGCGTTAGGGCAGGCGTGCACTGTAGCTATTAGCGCACTATGACTGTATAGCAGCGCGGCCAAACAGTCGCAACGATGTAACGCACGCAGTTCAATGATTGCTGCGACTTTTTGACCGCGAGGGAGAGAGAGAATACATTGCTACGATAATTTGGCCGCGCTGCTCGAAATCGCAGCGCGTGCCTTGACTTATGCTGCATATTAGCCAATCCACCCTTTGAAATCTTCCGTCTATCCGCCACTACATAATTTTAAGCCATATCGAAAAAATTTCAAAAGAAGTGGTAGGTAAATATGTATATCTAAGCGAGGAAAACACAATTCTGGGAACAATGGTTGCACCAGGTCAAGTGGATTTTTGTTCAAGAAATCTGCGAAATGCGATTCATATCGCTACCTAATTAGGCGGGGCATTTTGAAATTGAATTAAGTCATATTTTAGTGGGTCAGCTAACGCATGGGTTAATGGCGTACGTTTGTCACGGCATGGCAGGAGACTAATTTTATTTCCGAACTCAATTATAACACTTTCCTACAATTAGGAGCGGTGAAATAAATTGAAGAAAAACTGCGTTGGGTAATATTAATCGGCATCGACCACTTTACATTAGTCCCGTTAAAAGGTTGCGCGAAATGCGAAAGTTATTAAAAATAATTTTTAAAAGCAATTTGCAATTAACTCTTAATGAGAGTTATTCATTTCCTAAGTGAAAGCAATATAGCTCCTCATTTGAGCTGCACGCAACTTTATTACTGAGAATGTTCCCAAATGAAATCACCGATCTGAGCTATAATTACCCGTGAAATAAATTATTAACCTTCTACTCTGATGATATAACCCTCTAATCGAAACGATTTCATCCGCATTATTAAGCTACCTACTCCTCGATTTAATTCTGTCACGATTAGGTGTTTTTTTTAGTGAATATTTCTGACCTCAGGGCAAAAAACATTGCGCGATCATCCAATTTCGAAGTGAACATTTGACGCAAACTGTTACAAAACTTAGTCGGTTTAGGTTCGACGCTCACAAACAAGTAACAACAGTACAAAAAAGGTGAAACACAATAAAAAAATCTCTCTTCCCAGTCGTTATTTTTATGGTGAAATTAAAGCAAATTGTTTTGAGATGACCGAATTTTACGGTTGGAAATTGTTCTTTATATTGAATCATAAATTGCCTAGCTATCTTTAAAGAAAAGAGCCTCCAATGAAAAATCTGCGAGATTTATTTATTGTTCCCACATTTCTACCAAATATTAAATCGTGACCTTTGGGCACACAAGAAAATAATTATGAAACTGTGGAAGTAGCAAACAATTCATTTGGGTTAACAGGCCTGAAAATGAATTCATCTTATTGTCTTTTTGGAAGGACATTCGATTCGGTCAATTTACAAAGTAAAATTAATTTAAACAGGCCCATAAGTATTGGGCCGATTTAATGTTTGACGAATCTTGGCAACTCTATGGAATCTTACCTTTCAACTATATTACTACATTTGAAGTCTATTAGCCGCACAGTGACTAAGGTCATTTTGCTTGTAAGAAAAGTCTAAGCTGTGGTTTTGATAGCACATAGTCAGCTCAAAATGGAAAAGTTTGCTGACTCTTTAGCCGGAGTTATCTTATACACACTATTAGTACTTTATGGCTTTCTTAAATATTAAAATGATAGGTATCTTATCTGCCTTAATTGAAAAATAGTATTCATAAAAATAAAAACATCATACGACCCGAGAAAAGTACGACCAACAAAGACCTAGTAAATGTTGATACATATTACCTCTCAGTCATTGTCACTCTAAAAAATTATTGGAATTTTTCTACAATCAGTAAAATATTACATTTATTACAGTAGAATTACAAAAATATATGAAATCAATTGTTACTTTACTAGTATTAATTTCACATTGTTTATGTGCAAATTATATTTTAGGAGGAAGAAATGTTGCGTTGTTATTTATTTTCCCAAGCAAGTTGTATCATGTATTGTACTTTTAATTTTCATTCTGTATTTTTACAAATAGGAGAGAGTTAAAGGTTTATCGGGATTTACCTGCCGATTTTCCCCCAATTATTTGTTCCCCGATTATTTGTGTTATTTTAATTTTCTGACTAATAGACTGAAATGTGCCTTTTACAAAATATTTTATAGACTGAAATACAACAGGGGAAAAATGACCGGGGGAAATTCAATAGCCGGAGGAAATTTAATAATTTACGTACGTACTGAACTTGAGAACTTTTTTTTTTTCTAAAAAAGCCGAAGTCCCTATTTAGTTGCACGCTAAGAAGACCAAAGATCAGCGTAGCCTAGATGGTAAGGCAGCCGTTGTGGTCCATGGTGCCTTTTGCAGATAAAATTTTGTAAACCATGGATAAGCTAAAAATTCCAGTTGTTTTCTATGTGCTTGGAGAGGATTCAAAATGAACCATGTGGGCGACCTGACAGTAAGGTCGATAATGATGAGCTGAAAGCCGCAGTGCAAGCGGATACATCTCAAACTTCACGCGTATCACCAATCAATAAGGTTAAGAAGCTAGATATTAGATGGGCTCCGCATGAATTAGATGAGCAAAGAAAAGAAATTGTTTCGAAGTTGGCCTTTCTTTGCAGGCGCAAAATAAAAACGAATCATTTTAACACCGTATTGTTACGTGTGATGAAAAATGAATTCTTTTCCACAATCGCAAGTATTCGGCACAATGGTTGAATATAGATGAAGTACCAAAACACACTCCGAACACTAATATTCAGCAAATGTTATCTGTTTGGTAGTCCAGCACAGGTGTTCTCCACTACAGCCTCGAGACCTAGTCAATCGACAAAACGGTGTATATCTACTTTAACCAATTAGACGAATAGATGAGGGAGCTTGGAATTAAGTAGCCGAGATAAATGAATAGAGACTGCCCACTCTTCTTGCAGGATAATGCTCGACCACCTGTCGCACGAATAACGTTGTTTATAGAGAAAATGAATTTATTTTTTGTCTTACACGCAAATAATGTGTGTACTTTGTTTGTGGTTAACTTAGTATATACCATATGCATCTTTATAATTTAGTATAAATACACCTAGTTTTATTCTCTCACTTCATATCGGCAATTGGAGATCACACAAATATTTAATTTAAATGAAAACGTCAATATAATATTTGCAAAATGCAAGTCCGTCGGATCTAATAAAAACACAAAATTTCTTGTAATTGCAAAGTACCCATTGAGTCAGAGCAAATCAAGCAATCAATCAGTCATTCATTAGGCGGCAACTTTGAGATATAAGCCTTATTAAAATTTATGAAATTGTACGTATACCAGCATTTCCCATTATGTAACTTCCAGCGCTTTATAACATTCCTAGTCCCATAAACTGGGAGCACTTTCAATGTTGCCAATGATGCCAAATAATAATAAAAACTAAATTTGTAGAGAATTTCGAGATCTAACAAAATGTGTTTAACTTTTTCCTCTAGCATGTCTAGAAGAATATCTTATCTACACGAGAAACCATTTTCCTACTATTATTAATACATATATCAATTATTGCAACTACACCAATCCTTCCAGACGTTGATTTTCCTACTTCACTAGTATTGAATCAAGTACATCTATACACAAAATTGTAGCCACGTACCTCGCACGTTAGTCGAGGCGGCTGCCAGCTCTCAGATTATTTGTTTTGAGCGGAACCCACGATTTGACTTAGTTAATTAGCAAGCCAATATGTAACGGAGCGAAGCATTATGGGCAACATAAAATTGGCTGCTCCTTTTGATCTTGAAGAAAAAAGTTAAAAAAACGCTTGTAAACAGCCACCGTGAAGTGGTTCCTTTGTTATGCTGTCTGTTTCCCAAGAAAAGAACACTTGGGAGCCCCAGTCATTCGCGCATTTAATACGTTCAGCAGCACTGAATTCGTGAATTGAGCTCATTGTAGCTCGACATTCCCCGACATCTTTATTAAGCAAAGAATTTAATAGCAATTCGTGTACTTCAACAATAAGGCAAGATACGCTTGCCAGACTGTTTGACTAATTTGTCTATCCTTTTTGCAGGTTGGGAACCGTTCATCGGTGGAAGAAGACCGACTTTAAAAATGACGTATCCAAGAGCACCACCGAAAACTTCTGTGATAATAGTGTCATTCTTAGCTGTACTTGGTTTTAGTTTTTTAAGTGAATTAGAAGCATTGGATAATGGACTTGCCAAAACCCCACCAATGGGATGGCTCTCTTGGGAGAGATTCAGGTGCAATACAGACTGTGAGGGAGATCCAGATAATTGTATAAGGTGAGTTATTTTTAGATTAATATAATAATTTTTAAAAATTTAAATAAATGGTTGGTCATTCGGTAACAGAAATCCAGATTTTAGAGATATAAAATAATTGTTTACATCAGTTACATACAGCTCTCTATATTTATACAAGATATTAAGTTTTTATGTTTGAAGGCAATAAACTCAAAACCTGCTGAAACCACCATTATACAGGGAAGTTCTTGGAGAAGTTGTAGCCTATTTATTATTTGACTTAGCATTCTATAACTTACTTAACATGGGAAACTAATTAAGGTGTCATATAGATATCTATTTTCTTAGGTAATATTGCAAGAAGATAGTGGATCCAATATGATGGTTACAGTTAATAAGTTATCGTTGTGGTTGGTTTTAGTTTTGAATTTCAAGCAATAAGAAAGCCTGCGCAAAACTGGCGACGGATCTGCGAATATATCAATAAAATAAATATCTAGTTAGCGCAAGCGTTCGTTATGCATAGCAAAAACAATTTTATTTGAACGAAAGGTGCGTTTTTTGTAATGAACCATATGCTTATGCATTATATGCATATATCCACTACTCTTCCATACAAAAGGCTGTGTAGACAACAAACAGCTGCGTTTTGCATTTTTGTATGGGGAGAGTAGTGGAGTCAACCATATGGCTGATTAAGCAATGTAACTGAAATTAGCTTTAGCTGTAAAACCTTATTTATAGAATAAAAAATTTTATAAAAATAAATATTGTCTTTTGACATAACCGGGTTCTAGCTTAAGGGGCACCCCTATGTTAAAGCAGGTATTTTAAAGGGTATTTAAAGGTGTTGAGTATCAAAGCTCGTTGAATGAATTTTAATTATAATTTTGCTTTGAAATACTACACCTTATTGAAAATATGTCACAATTAAAACTCTGATATGATTGAAAGGTCACAAGTTATGCACTATTAAAATACCAATAACATTTCAATTGAAACAACCTTTTTTTCTGTTAATTAATGACTCAACTTAGCAATCCTATTAAAATCAACCAAATATATATTTAATGCACGAAGGAAAAAGGAGTTTGCGTTTATCCATAATATAAAAATTTTCTTTAAGGGGATGATCCATAGTGACGGTTTGAAAAAACCGATTTAATTTCCGTTTTTTGTATTCTTAAAACCCGTTAATTTATGCGTGCACATTTTTTTAAGAATACGTTGATTTGAGAAAGTTACAGTAGTTAGAAATTCAACGCGCTTGGAGCGGACTTTAATAGCACTTTCAGTAATCTTGCCGTTATCGTTGGGCTCATGAGCTCTTATATACGATTTTTATTTTGCTGCCCTATTTTTGCTATTTTCAATATTTTATCATTTCCCAGTTTCCAACGATAACTGAAGTAACAAGTATAATAATTAATACAAATCTATTAATTTTTATTTTGCATAACTGCTCTACTCGAAGCATAAAATTCGGTTCAAACAAAAGCTAAACTCCTCTACTTTCAGAATAAATGTGGTTGACTTTTACCACCCTTATCAGAATGCCAGATATTCAGGTACGGGGATGGTGCAACCGAAGGGGGGGGGCTATTTAGTTTTGTCAGAGTATAATACACTCCATTTTTTGTGGCAAACTGTCACTACGTGCGCTTTTCAGGCCGTTGTGGCAACGTTCAACTCGGGAAATAATTAATTAGGCAATATAAAAATCAATCAAACAAACCAATTTATTGATTCAATAAAATCCTTGTGCCTCAGTCTACCTACAGTTTATACAGAGTGTTAACAGTTAACGCATGCTAAAATGATAGAGATGATAGACCTCACCTAGGTTACAACTACTATCTTAATGTGCTTTCTAAAAACGCCACCAATGTTGATCTACTACAACTACTGCAGATGCAGTCACTTGCGAAAGTGCAAAAATGCTCTAAAATTTCCTAAATTTCACTTTTTTCCCAATTTTTCTCCGAAAAACATGTAAGTAACGCACCGCGTTTTTATTTTTGTTGAATTTCATATCTTGTCACCTTTCCATAGATATACAACACGTCTAGGTAGAGAAAGAATATACAAAGTTAAACGTATTCTTCACTGTACCCAGTACGATTTAAAAATATATATAAATAAAAGATATGTTGTAATTAAAAAAAAACTATTAAAAAAAACATCAATGGTCTCATCTTCAATTTATCTTATCTTGTATCTTCAATTATCTTCTAATTTCATTGGAACCAAATGTTTACGGTTGCTCTAAAGAAAGTTGGAGCAACCGACCCATGACGAAAGAGTTTGTTTAACTTATTATTGTTAATTGTTGAAACAAGCTTCGTACATTTGGTTTAAAGTTCCTTACTTTACTTATAAAATATGTAAAATTAAAAATTTTTTTTTTTTATTTTTTTTTATTTTATTTTTTTTTTATATTTATTCTGCATACCTTCATAAAGTCCGAGACCTGAAAACAGAAAAAAAATTATTAAAAAATTGTTCAAGAGAAATATTCGTTAAAACTACAAAATACAACACTGAAATATGTACATCAAATTAGGCTGTAAGCAGTTGGAGAGGTTATTTCAGTAATTATATTTTCGTTAAATAGTAACGTCTTAAGTATTTTTATTTTAGTTCATTCATATATGTCAAATATCACATATAGCGAATAACATTCCAAAAAGGTGTCAGAGTTCAGAGATGTTGGGATAGGGAAAAAATTTTTCGTGTGATTTCAATTAGTGAAAGTTGGGCCAAGACGGGGAAGTTAACCTTTGGTGGCCAATAAAACACATAATATTTAAGAAAACTATAAACGCTCTTTTGGCAAATAATCTTCGTTAGCACGAGTTTTTGATGATTTTGCAACAAAGACAAGAAAATTATAAAATCCAGTAGGAATAAAAAACAATTTTTTTTTTAATAATTGATGTTTAAAATGTTCTGCCTTCAGGTAGTGGATCTTGAATAATAAATATAAAAACTTGTTTGTCAAATAAATTTAGGTGCAATAAGTAAAAAAAACCTGCTCGTCATCGAAAATAATTGTTTACTTTTACCTAATGCACAAGGATTGGAGAGAGCTTGGAAATATACGGCGAAAAAAATGAAACCATTTTATTTCAACAGGACAATGATCCCAAGAATTGTGTTGTCAGTTTTCATCGCCAATTTTCCTGGAAAAAAATTTTATACATATTTAATTGGGATGTCCAAACAAAACTACTACACAAATGTATCTAAAACTTTGACAGGTGTCATTTGAAGGATGCTATCAAACGATGGTATACAGATTATTAGTCAGTAGCGCTCTTACTCTACAGACTTATCATGCACGCATCTTAGACCTATATTATTTTATTTTTCATAAAATAAATATTTGATAATAATCTCTAATTTCTTTGTAAAACTTGTATTCAATTAAGTATGTCGTTTAGCTATCCTTCCCCTATATTGTTGGTTTCTTAGAGGCTTTTATGATAACTATTCATAGGTAAAATAAAAATTTAAAAAATAAATATTGTAGGTATCATAAACACTAGTGGGTTTAATCCTGAGTGCATATGAACGAACCACGGTTGTCATCTTGAGAATGCTTGGGTCGTCAACTTGACAATTTGATAATGCATTTATATGCATACAATATACGCATAAGAAAATGTCAGATAAGACGGCTTCACTTTAAAAACAAAAAGGGTATAGTAAGTGCAAAGAAGCTTGGGCCAAAAAAATCTATTTTAGGATTAACAGAAGTCACATAAGAAGTCAAATGCTAAGCTAACTCATAAACAATTTATACAGTTATCATATTATATTCATGTAAGTTTCGATTATGGACTCAAGCCACTGCAAGAGACCCTTTTCCAATTCAATGGGCTGTGTATGAAAAGCACATGCTATTGAAGAGGAAAATTAGCCAGCCATTACACCAGAACATATTAAACAGTTTGAGCCTACATCATGCCCAGCACGTTCCTGTGGCATCCACATTTGCAGTACAAGGCGACCTTTTAAAAGTAAAAGTAAGGTATACATGTACTGTACATAAAGCAATACTCCAGTGCAGCTGGCAATTACACATTTCACGAGGTGCCTTTATCATCAACTTGATTATGTACAAAATTTCTGTCTACTGCTACTATAAGTACACCTAAAAGTGAGCCAAGCCAGGCCGCACCGACCACAACTCCAATATTGGGGCCAGTGATCCTCGGCTAACGTGAAAACAAAGCAATCGAACCATCGCTATCGTGAGCGCTGTTACGGCACGGCAGACTCCTCTTATATAGCCACGAACCTTCTGCGATGGATCGTTTTTCAGTCTCGCTGCATTACGATCGAAATCGAAACTCCTTGATTATTTTCTAATTCACGCAATCAAGGCCACATATTAAATTATTTTACGGCGGTGATTGATTTTTGCGTCGACCGCAGTCAATCACCGCTGTCCCACCTTCGGAGGTGTTGCGCCCTAAATTCGACTTTTTTGGTACAAATACGGAGAAATAGTTCAAAGTCGTAATCGCTCCCTAATTGTAGGAATTTTCAGCAAATATGACCTCCACGAGCGTTTAGTCGTCTAATTAGCCCATTGCCAATTTTCACTGGTTTAAACTTAAACCATCATCCAATGACGAGCTGCAAGGTATGGCCTATAATAGACTCTGCACTATACCGACCCCCATTGAAAATTAGCTGTCTTTTGAGCAAGCATCCGTGTCTAATTGAGCTAATTCTGTTTTTCAATTCCATCACTTTAATAATTTATTGATCACAACTGGTGATTAATGTAGGCGCATCTTAAGGTTACTTCTTTTATACCTTGAGATGTTCTCAGGCACGCCTCAATTGTAACGTATTTTTTCCCAAGGCAAATCAGTTTTGTATTTGAATGTAAGTATTCAGAAGTGGAAATCAGGTAAACAAACTGAAAATATTGTAGGCATGCAGGAGTTAAAATATATTTAACAGAGTTTAACTTTTTATTTTTATTTTCCAAACATAATTTGGCATTTGGGAAGTATTTTAAAATTGCAAAGAGGTTAATGCTTCCCATACATTCAATTCTGTTCTATGCTGTGAATGTACCTTGTGGCCATGGTAAAAGTAATATGGTTAACAGCCTTCATCCGCTCTATACCGCAAAAAAAATAACTTCGGTTTACATCTGTCATGCCGATTTAGAGGGTGGAACAAGTATCACGCTACTATTTTAATTAGTAATAACTTTGTATATAAATAAAGTATGAAGGATCATCACAATTTGTTGTAACCAGACCAGCCGCCCGCGCGGAGCCGCCTTGCCGGGTGCAACGTGCGACTAGTTGAAGTGCAATCACCCGCTTCAGTGTTAAGCATAATTTTAATTGTTCGACAGTGACATTAATGTAATCAACAAGTATTTCTTGATCACATCAATATATAACAATTAATATACATAGTTAAAAGAACATGAAAAGTTACTTTTCGTTTTCTAAATAATTATTGAATATCAGAATGTAAGAAAATTCATTTGAACACTTTGATTTATTAGCTTCTGAGTACTAGACAAGATGTTTTTTGCACTTAGTACACATTTTATTTTATTATTTTAACTTCAATTGCATCATGTTGTTCTTGCAATGAAAAGTGCTTGGCTTGGACTCTATTTTTTGACGTAGGTATAATACAATGAAATTTCAATGTACCTTTTACGGTTCTCGCTTTTTTGAATCTCTCCTGTAATTTTCGTTCTTCTTCATCATATTCTTTATTAGTATCGTATTTCGTTGAAATATTAGGGAGAGGCTCAGAGGCCCATTCAAACAATTCTTGTGGCGTTTGAATTGGATTGGATGTTTTTTGAAGGCTAGCTCTGGCAGCTAATCTTTTCAAAGTCCCACCCAATCCATCGCACGCACCCATGCCATGAGACGTACGAAAAAAGTGCCACTCTGCAGCTAGACCGAAATCTTTCTCATGGAACGCAAGGTTTACAAAATGTTTCTTATTCTTAAAGAAAAATTTATGATTTTCGATACTTCATTCAATTCCTTTTTAATGAAATTTACCAAATATTTTTGAAACACATGGACAGCTACAGTGTCGTGGTGTAAACATTCTGATATCATTACAAGACTTTTTACGAGAAGATTGCCATCTTTATCTTTATGATAAATTGCAAATGGGTGCACTGTAGCTTGATTATTGTTCCAGTGAAAGCCTTGTGCAGCATTTTGAGCAACAAATGCATAATTTTCAGAAAAATCACAGAATACAATACACTCATTCTCTGTTAGGGTCTGCTTTCTAGTGCCCATGAACACGAAGAATGAATGGAGAAGTAATCTTTCCAAACCGATCCTTAATTTTAGTAAATATTCATCTACTGGAGAAATCATTAATTGAAAGGTAGTTCTGTCAACATAAGTCCACTGTCTGTAAGTAATTTCGTCAATGAAATTTTCGTCAAAAATTTTAGCTAGTTTGTCGATTAAGAGGTCTGCACCTGGGCATTCAGAGCACTGTCCAAAATAACAATTATTTGTGGGCTCATCGCAAATCATATATTTGAAACAGTCATGATAATATTGTAATGGATCAGGGGCGTGGGCTGTAAGTTTTTTTATGTTAGCGCCTTCGATCAACAATTTGACATTTTCATGAATTGTACAAACACAAACTGAATGTGTGCCACTTGCACCCGCGAGAACACACGGGAGATTGTACTTCAACTTGTCGCAAGTTGCAAGGCGGCTCCGCGCGGGCGGCCCGACAAGCGCTCGAAAATAATCAATAACTTTGGACCTAATAGAGATAACTCCGTTTTTATTTTTTTATGTTTTAAGTGAAACAATAAGGAACAAAAACATATTGTTTTAATTTAACTAGACCTGGGGCAACAGCATAAAAAACTGTTTAAAAAAATTAAATTGTTATTAACTTTTTTATGTCAACAATAAAATAATTTTTTCAAAAATCATTGTAAAGCTGACGTAGAAACACGTAAAAAAAAAAGTAGGTCGGTCAATCCGATCATTACAACGCGAGATAATGAATTTCGAATATGCGATGATTGGAGAAAATCTAGCAAATTATGAAAAATTGACATGTGAATATTTTCGAAACCAAATATTTTTGAGTGAAATCCTGAAATACGTGTCGATTAATTTTATGTAAAGAAGCTGTCAAAAAAATTTCAGACGATTCTAAAATGTCGATATTAAAATGGTGTTCGGTTTGTAAAAGAATGACCCTCATATAAGTCAACAAAAGATAAATTTTATGAAAATTTTTCTAAATATTTTCATTCTACTGAAAAAAACACAGTCACAATGTTTCGACAGAACCACCAGAGGCTACAAAGTTGCGCACTTATAAAGTTAGCTATTACGAAATCGTCACTGAAATTACTGAAGTTTAGTTGAAAATAATGCTTAATTGAAAAGGAAAAGATATAAGAAGTTGCTCCCACTTTTTGCCTAGCAACCTGACTGTCGTGAGCAGTCCATTGCATATTTATGTCAGTGGGCCTACCCAAACCTATTTATAAATAAATTTTTTCATGACAACTGCCTGTTTGGTCAATAAAATATTTGGAACTTATGAAAAGCTATAACTAAATTAAAGTGGAAAACGAATACTGCAACAAGGTGCTTGTGCGTTCAGGATGTATGGCGAAAATCCTTACCAGAAACATAACGTTCCAAATTGTACATCGAATTGTGATGACCCTAGACCAATTTTTGAATTTGAAAGTAGTCTTTTAGCTTGTAATAAGTGAGAGTAAATTTACAACCTCGACTTGAAAATGCGGAAAGCAACAAAAATTGTAAGATTTTAAAAATGGCTACAAAAAAACCGCATGACAGTGCTTCGTTTACATTAAAAGTTGGCACATGGAGGTTTTATGGGTCGCTATATGGTACTACTTTGACAAATTTAAGATGCCGATTCCAATATAGTGGCTCAAAATAAAAATTTTGTTGTCAAGTTATTCTAATTATAATTATTCTGTAAATTTCACCAAAATTCAAATTTCTTAAATTAAAACCCACTTCCTCCTTTACAAGTGCGCGTACTATGTAATCTAGTTACCAAAAACATTCGAAAGAAAAATCATTTTTCAACTCTTCACAATGGTGTCTCCCCTTAAGTCAACATGAATACGCTACTTAAGGCCAACGCAACTCTCCATTATGAAACGAACGAACATAAATTTAAAATGTTGCATGGTTTGACGAGATGTGTGTGGTGTCGCACCGTCATGCTGGAGCCACATATTCCCCATTCCTCGCTCTTCCATTTTTCACTAGGAAGTTTTGAATCAATTCGTTCGAGCGGTCAAAATCAGTTAAAGTCTTTCTGCCTCAAGGGGACTAAAAGATCGTTCCACAGCGCAGCGCTTTTATAATATCAATCGATGATACCCAGCGTCAGCAATGGTTATAAAATTGCCTACGTCAATGAGGATAAATGATTGATTTCACAGAGAAACCATTTAAATTAGTTGGTTTTGGTTTATCCAATTACACCGATTAGAAATACTCTCAAGTCACGTTTTAAAACCTCCAAGGACTGTAGAATAAATACTTAATTAAAGCGAATACGTTTTATTCACCAGCTGCAGACCTTCGATTGGATGTGATCACAAGTTTGTAATAGTTTTTGTGAAATTATTTGAGACGCAAATTAAGTAAAAGATTACGGATTTGATCTGTGGTCAACGACAGGCTAATCCCGTCGACCGATCTTTTTTGAATACATCAAAACAGTAAATGATTATTCGCACGAGTCGTGCAATTGTCGACAACTCGCTGCTTATTTTCTTCCGGTATCACATCAAGTCGTGAAAAAATGAATGCATTTAATATTTTCGGTAAAACGTGCTTGCTCATGGTGAACCATTCGATTTCCGCCTGGAGTGCAAATTATTCAATTGATTTAAAAAATCTTGGATTCACTGTTTAGCTCTTTTGTAAATAAAACCTTATGCGCCACATATGGACAGCATTGCTCTTTCGAGATAACAGAAATTGCGTATTTTTAATAAATTGAAGAAGATTTTAAAATTCAATCATTCAAGATGCATCTGAAGAATTCAATGGAGCTGTGACACAATATGCTGTTGCGTCCAATCTGAGCTGACGCGCGGGTGATATACAATAAAAAATTGTCGAGCCCAAGTGCAATCGCTACTAACTTGCATCTATCCTGCAGTTATCTTATGACCTTAACATTATAAAACTGCCACCACAGTCTGAAGATGAGATTTTGCTCTGCGGGCGATTTGCGTCAATTAAATTAGAATAGTGAGGCACTGAGGGCAAATCCGGTTCTTTATCTCCTTTAATTGACAGAATCGTGGGAAAGTTAGGTAAACAGTCATGAGAAATTTAACAGAGAGAATATGTAGATCTGACACTGATTACAGCACGGATAGTAATCCACTTATAAACTAAAGTACACCACACGTTCGTTCTTAATTAGGAAAATAAACGTATTTCAATTTGCAGATGCTCTCTATCTTTTTAAGTTTGATATTTAAATCTTGTGAGAATGTAAGCTGTTTTCTTATATAACGGTCAGCGATTTAATTAATTAGTTCAATTATACAAATGTTAAGGAATTTCTCACAGCTCTTTATGGTATTATTTACTAATTACAGACATGCAATCAGTAAGTTGTGCAATGCATCTCATAGATAGGATAGAACCACTTTATTAATACACGCTACCTACAAATCTCGTTCTATAATGCAATAGAGATCATATTATTATATGGAGTGGTTGTAAAAAACATATTCCTAGAATTATATATATATAATAGGCGCACCGTAGAATTATCTAAATGTGGTCCAAAAATCGGTGACATTTTTTAAAATTTGTTTATATCTTAAAAGTATTATAATTGTGTATAATTTTAATATTTTTCATTTGTTTAGAGTAGGCTATAACAATTAAAAATCAACACTTAAAGAATTTAATAGTAATGTATATTAATTTAATTTTTTAAATATTTTTTGGACCATTGAATGCGAAGTATTCAACTATGGTCCAAAAAATATTTACATACAGATTTCCTTCCGATTCATACTTGGAACAGATTACCGTTCATTTACTACAATAATGGGCAACTATGATCATGCTGTAAAATAACAGTCATGTTTATTTAGACAAATTTTGATTTATTGTGAAATATTTAAATGACTAATTAGTCCACAAGACAAGTAACAGAAACTTACAGGGACTTTTATTTTAACTAAGAAAAATGAAGTAAACAAGATTACAATAATTAAACAACAATAATAAAAATATTTAATATTAAATAAAACACCTTATAAAATTGAAAAAAAAACAACTATGAAATAAAATAATTTTTTGTGCTCTCCCCACTTGTCCTATAATTTAGGAACTTTATAAAGGGCCATTTTGGTGCTTATATTTTGTTGACTGCTGTATTTTCAACTCTTTGTCGGTTTTGCGGTATCAGTCAAATTGAGAACCTCCTCCTTTTTTTAAAGTCGATTAAAAATCGGATAACCAGCAAAAAAAATTGTGTTTAGGTCCGAAACAAATCAAACGCCTGTTTATTCTCATTGATTACTAAAATACAATATTTATATTGAAAAATGTTTTCATTGATAATAAAAGTAGAAGGCATGTAATATAATATCTCACCAGTGAACAGTTCAGTATGGTACACTGATGGGTCTCTGGTAGACTGCCTTGCCGGACTCGGTGTTTACGGACACACAAAGAATCTCCATATATCTGTGCCGATTGGCAGGTTCACTGCGATATTTCAGGCGGAATTCTCAGGTATCACTATGTATGCCAATTTAAATACGGAGAGAAACATTTGTGTGAATGATATATTCATCTTCTCGGACAGTCAAGCTTCACTTAAAGCAATAGAATGCAAAAATACGCTTAACCGAATCGCAATAAATAATGAAGTTGTAATTGCTTGGGTCCCAAGCCACAGCAACATCGCGGGAAATGAGATCGCGGATACTTTGGCCAGAACCCCACACGGGACTGCCTCCATCTTTCACCACTCGGATCTTTGAAGAGTGGGCAGAAAATGAGCACAATATAAAATGGAACGCTAGGCAAGATTGCAGGCAGTCTAGAATTATGTTGAGAAAAGTCGACAAAGGCTTAAGTAAGCGGCTACTGAGTTACAGCGGAGGTTACATCAGCTTAGCCATAAGGGTCGTCACGGGACACTGCAAGCTGAATAAGCACTTCAATACCATGCGTATAGCTGACTCACCAACCTGCAAATGTGAGATAGAAGCGGAAACAGTCACCCATTTCTTGTGCGATTGTCCCCTCTACTGCAGTACAAGAGCCGATATTTTCGGATCCCAAACAGTAGCAATAACGGAGCTACCGAATCTTACGCTGCTCGACATAATGAGTTATGTTAGACGAACCAAGCGTCTAGCGGCTCTCGACGGCCAACGAGAGTAATTGAAAGTAGTTTTCGGCTGAGGTATGTACAATGGACTACATAGTCTAAGTGTTGCGCTCAACCCGCCTCTTGAAATCTATAATCTACAATATAATATCAGCCAAACTCTTGAGTCTTGACAGTGGGTCACCCTGTTATCAAAATTTCCAATAACATTTTGGTGTATTTGCAGCTCTAAATGGGATTGAGATTAAGTTTATAGATGTCTTTTCACGTAGTCCCACAGGAAGAAGTCCAATAGTGTCTAATCGCATAATCTTGGTGGCGAATTGAATTAACATCACCGATTCTAGACATTATGCCACCAGGAAACTTCTCATTTTATAAAAACAAGGTTTCACGAGATGTATGAGACTTACCGCGCCGTCCTGCCGAAATCACATGTCGTTAAGCCTTCAGCGATAAACCTTTGTTCAATACATATATGCTTTATTATACTTACTGTTTGTGAAAGATCCACTTGCTACGAGTGTCGAGAATTCGCAATACTTTCACGAACCACAGCAATAATCGGTCGCAAGCGTCTCTTTCTTTATCTTCTACCAAAACAGCTTGGTGATTTTTTTTTTACTATTTTGGCACTTCGATAAGATGGACGGTAATACAAACCATAAATGTCACGTATATTTCTAAATACATTTTTAATTCAATGCCCGTTTTCATAAAATAATTCTATAATCTGAATGCATTGTTTTACTTCACACAACTCCATTATTAAAATTATCATACAGTCTATGTTAATGTCAAATGGACCAGACAAGTTGACACATTTTCTTAGGCCGGAATTGTAATGAATGAGCGTAAATGGTTACAACAGTGTGGGGTGACTTGCCATCGCGAAACAAGGCGTTACCTTGGAAACTGTTAAAAATTTACAACCCTTGCCATACCATTTTTTGTTTATGTTAACACCCTTTTATCACCTCCTACTTTTCGGCGGGACTAGAACCAGACCCCCTTGAATATATAACATACATAAGGTGCGGTTCATATTTATAACGCCACCAAAAAATTAATGATTTCTGAAGAACTATTGATTCTGGCGGAATACAATATATGACGAACATTATGATATTAATAAAGAGGAAACAATCACTCATAACAATAATAATAATAATAAACCTACAACTTCAATGGCTTCGATTTAGGAGGAAAAACTGATTGTAGCCTTTTTCATAAATATAACGCCACGTCGATTTTCAACAAAAATAACAGTTTTATTTCTATAAAAATACAGTAACGCAAATCCCATTAATCAAGAGTAGCTCCTTTCGTCAAAATGGTATTAAAAATTCTCGTTTTTGAATTAAGTTCAAATCAATAGCATTTCATTCTTCCATTATTGCCTATTTTTAGTCCTGAACGGAGTTGGATTGACGATTTTTCATGTACACTCGGTGAACTAAAATTTCCCAAAGATTCTCAATTGGATTGAGGTCAGGAAAGCATGATGACCACTTCAAAACCTCAAGCGAATTAGAAGAGAATCCGGAATTGGTTTCGCGGCTGACATGAATGCGAGCATTATCCTGCCTGATAAACCCACTGTGTTGCAGGATTTTGCCGAATAAAAAGGACTAAACTCATCTGGAGCATATCCGTGTAGTCCTTGTTTTTCATTCTTAACGAAGTAAATTCCAATTCAAAAAAGCCAGTCACAGAACATGCACCGCACACCATAACACTTCCGCCGCCAAAATTTCTTTTAGAAAAATATAGCGGTTATTTTCTTGAATCTCGCCAATAGCTTTAAAAGCCGTCTGGTCCATATAAATTCCACTTAGAACGTAAAATAGATGATCCGGCTAAGTCTTTCAAGTCTTTCAAACTCCTGCTAGAGTTACTCGCCTCACCTTTTCTTCCGGGACGCTTTACTTGCCCATAGCCGTCTGGATTTTTCAAAAAATTTTGGACTACTATATGGTTTCATCCAATTCTTCGTGCAATTTCACGAACTCCAACATATTCTTCTTGTAAAAGCAAGAATTTTGCCTTTCTCCAAATTTATTGCCACTTGTTTAACACACTTTACTCTGCCAATGCCGATTGCCCAGTGAGACGACCTCCAACAACGGTTTCCGCAAGCGTTATAATTACGAAACAGTCAAAAACCGCTATTTATTCACAAAAGTTGGTAAATGAAGTGGTGGGTTTACAATTTGTGAGTGATTGTTTCCTTTTTATTAACACCATAATTTTCGTCATATATGTATTGTATTCCGCCAGAATCAATAGTTTACAAGAAATCATTCATTTTTGGTGGCGTTATAAATATGAAACGCACCTCATACATAAGAAAATCATCCCAAACTTATTTTACAGAAATATTATGGCGAAGTGCCAATGGGTTGTTCATGCTTAGGTTACATAAAAGGCAGTGCTAATTTGCACTATGCGTGCGTTTCACCGTGTAAAGTTCGTCTGACACGGACTCGGGTCAGTGCCTATTTGCACCCCACGTGTGTCCGTCCGCAGATAGGTGCAAGGCTAATTTCAGCCATAGATATTTTGTAAAACAAACACAAACTTTACAGGGTGAAACGCATGGAGCAAATAAACACTTCCTAGATAAAAATTATCAGTAATTTAAAGTTAAAGTTTCGTTGTTTTTTTATACATATACAGAGCTAAAATATAATGTATTGCTATTACTATTAGCTAAGCTACAATATCTTTCACCATAACATAACATTATTTTATTCAAAATTCATTACTTTTGGAAATATGCATATTTTTTTTAACTCACAGGTACCAGTAAAGCTATTAGGAAGGAGCCTCTAGGTATAATTTTTTGGTAATCCACAAAAAAATTCCTACATTCACTGTTAATTAATTTAACATAATTATAAAGACCAAATAATGAAAACAAGTAAACTTATGCAAATATTCGAAGGCCAATTCTACGGTTAGAACAATATGTCTTAAACTCACAACACACACACAAATTAATCGAACAAATCAAGCGATGCTAATCGACGACGCTGCTTGCACTCATCTCTCTTATGTTGATGAAATAAAATGCGATTTAATTAGCACTATAGCCAAGTGCGGTTTTCTTGATACGGTTCGTGTGATTCCAATAACAAAAGAAGGTAGGCGACCAATCAACCTTGTAATGGCGAGGGATTATGCGAAATACCTGAAACAATGAAAAGTTCGTTGGTTGAAGAAAATTATTGTCTTTAGTGCAGTTTGGTCCATTACTTCCACGGTTCACGGAGAGCGTCATCTGAATTTTTGGTGAAAATAAGCAACTTGAAAGCAATTGAAAATTTGGGCTACTATTACGCAACAAGTGCCATAAATCAACGCCTTAACGAGCCCCACTTTGTATGAGTTGGTCCACTAATGTCAGATTAACCCGAGCAGTCAAACAAGATGTGCACCTTGTGGTTTCTTGCAGCTTCTCATGACATTAAGTTGTACGTGTTGTAAACAATTGCTTTTTGTCGGCACAATGGACTCTGCAAGTTTAAGTGCGCTCTAAAAAGACTTATACAATAGTCCGGCTCTGATAGCGTACGGACGGGCTTAACTGTAACGCGAACGGTGATGCAAACGCTTTATGACGTCAAAATGATCGCTGCATATAATCGAGCACGTTTTTATTATTTGTACAATTATTAACTTTCGGCAATATTTGATGAAGGCATGTTGTGCAACCTGCCGGCAATGTTTGCACTTTCAGACTAATACGATTATTGGCATTCATTCCACCATCCTTAGCTTACACAATCGGGAAGGTGAGTGATCAATTGTACCTGATGATAGCTTAAATCCTAAATTGCCTCACGCTGGTATGCAGATCACTAACTAGCAATACGAGGTTTTTCTTTTTAACGTTCCGTATTTGTAATGCTCAGAACCTCCTCAAATGAATTTTTAATTTTGTAGAACATTTAGAGTGATGACTTGCATCATTTGAAATTACTTTTGTGCGTTCATGTTTGAAAGTATGTATTCCATTTTGGGCATTAAGGCAAAATTATCTGCCTAAGATGCTTTCAAGAAATAATTAATCGATAAATTATTGTAAGTCAGGCCTTCTGCATTAATATCCGGCAATTTTTTTAATTGGCTCGTCTATACCCAATAAGTAGACAATTTTTTTATTAAATTCTCCCAATTTAAGCCATTCTCGATGAGTTAATGCTTTAAAATCTATATGGTTATTAGAAATAACTTTGCATTATGTATACTGAACCAGCTATTCTGAACCTGCGGGCTGCAGTCCTAAAAGTATTCATGTTGTTAACCGACTTTAACAAATTAGTTGTATTAAGGGGGGAAACCAGTTTAGTAGGTCGAAATTTTAATGTTTTTCGTGAATTTTTTTAACAGGGAAGGAATAATCAGAATTTGTTTAAACTGGGAGGATATTTTACAAATGTTTTGAAGTACACATCGTAATTTTTTCATGTCATTTCCTGGAAATAGTGGAGTTAGAAGCTGCTCTCTATGGACGGTCGCCACCAGAGTTTGCTGCTCGTGAGAAATCCGGAAGTCACAATTTTTTTCTGGAATCATTTAAATTTGTTATTTTCCTTAGCAACATATTTTCTAAGAATATGAACTAAACCCTGATCGAAAAAGTTGAAAATTGCATGTTTTTGAGGTGTTTGAACAAAATGTTATGTTTTTATATCATATTTATCACGTTTTTTGCACACAAAATATTTAAGATAATAATATCATCCCAGAGTTTAGTTCATATAGAATGTGATTGAATAAAACATATTCACACAAATTTTCAGAACGATTGGTCAAAAAAAAGTCGAAAAAACACGTGGCAAAAATAATTTTAATTAAATTTTTCCCTTTATTACCAGCTTAATTTTTTTTTTCCATTTTTTTTCTTTTGGCTTAAATAATGACTAAACATCCCTCGAATCAAACCATACTTTGTAGAAAGGTGTATTTAAATGTTGAAATGTCTATCAACTATTTTTTTCGAAGCCACTTTTTCAATTTTTTTTAAACGCGTTTTCTCGGAACCACGTTTTAAAAATCGCCCGGCAGTAGAACTCGAACAGTTTTCATCCGATTGACTTCAAATTTTAACTGGACCTTTATTATTAAATTATCTAACGATTGTACGATCACACGATTATAGCGATTGTATATCAGGAAAAAACGTTATAAGCCATTTAGTTCGTCGAAAAAAACGGTCTTTTTTTAAACAACTGCCATTTCACGAAAAAAAAATTCTAAAAATATAATCATGTGTACTTCGGCAGCAAAAATCATGTAGATAATGAAAAAATCAGCAATAAGCTGATAATAACCCCTTAAGTACTATATTTTATTGGCAAAATGACAAAATCTGATACGATTGATAAGTCACAAAATATGTACTGATAAAAAATGTCTGAATTTTTTCACGATGTGCGGGTAATACTGACGCGGGGAATCGTCCAAGAGCATTCCAATCGGAACAACCTTTCTTCCGTTATCTTCTGCTGCCTTTTGCTCCTTTTCTCTAGAATGGATGCCTCCCCCCTTCCCAATGTCGTTCAAATGAAGGTGGTAAAAGTTAACCTATTATTTTCTGAAATTATATGAATTCTTCTTTCGTTTGAGCCCAATTTCATGCTTCTAGTGGAAGCAGTTTTTTTAATATAAAAAACAAACCATGATTTTATGGACCCCCAATTTCTTGGTGTGTTTTTTAGATTAAGAAAAGGTCCTTCGAGTGAAAGCATAAAATTGCTTTCAAATAAAAGCTTAAGTCCTCTACTTTTAGAAGAAAAAAAACATGTTGACTTTTACTCCCCTAATCAGAACGTCAGAGGCAACCCCACCTATTTAGGCTTATCAGAACATGATTAACCTCTCCTAAAAATATCGCCCTTCGACTCAAAGCACTTTACTTTTTTTTTCGGGATCTTAGACTACGAGTGCATGGCCGGGGTAAACCGTCAATATGCGCGCGATAATCCGAATTTTTTCAAGCTGGTGGCAGCTTTGACTCTGCAAAAATTTTAGAATTTTGTAAGGCTATAAAAAAATCGATTTTTTTACCCCGTTAACTTAGGGGTGTCACCTTAATAGCTTAACTACAAATTAAACATCCGACGGTCTTTTAAACGCGCGGGACCTCAAATCTTTCGAGCGATCATCGTCGCTCTTGAGGGCTGGTGCCTCGTCAACTGTTTGTCAAGAAATGTCGATAAATGTTTCACAATGACCTACACCTTAAGAAAGTCTCCTGCACAATGTGAATATCGAATCTACTCGGTGACCTGTTCCTGTACAGTTCAGCAGGATTCATGTTGCGTATCTCAGTTTATCTCCGTAGCATATTAGTCCAGGCACTATGTATATTTCGATCTGAAAGTTATGAGACGTCAGCTATCTTTTGAGGGATTGTGCGGAGGTGTTTGTAGTTGTACTAGTGTGTTGTCGGCAAGATCGGATTGTGGGGTTCGCCGTTATCTAGAAAAATATGTCACCGGCGGCGGTTTTTTTCAAATAACTCTGCAACCGTTGAAGCTTTAACGCTATTTAAAAAAAGGTTTCGGAGATTTTTAAAATTACTACAACTTCGTTCCTGTTCATTTCGTTCGTACAGTGAGTTGTTATTTAATTATTCTACAGAAATTGAAAAATAATTTAGTTTATGAGGGAAAAAATTCCAGAGATCGCTGGGGGTCATATAAAAAAAAATCAAAAATATCAGAAGATGGAATCTTATAGAATCTAGGAAAAATGTTTTAAATGCAAGAAATGTTAAAAATGTGGTAACTTTTATGTAGAGAATGATTAATGCTTAAATGTTGATTAAAAAAGATGTTTTATTACGATTAAAAACTATTATTATAGTAAAAATTTAAAAGTTGATAAATTTCAACCGTCTATTTTAAATGTTATTTTTAGAGATCTCTCATCTGACCACGTTAAAAATTAAAAAACAAAAAAAAGATCGTAAAAATGTAAAAATATTAGAAAAAGTCAGAAAAAAATGTTAAACTCAAAAAATTAAGAAAGCATAGGAATAACATGGATTTTGTCCAGATTTAGGAGAAAAATTTAATAACTCGGTAATTATTTGACGTAGTGTATTGTGGGTAGGCCTAATGAAAGCGCCGTGCGGAGTACAACTTCGATGTCTTGTATTTTTCTGGTAAATGTGGCCGTTTTCTAGTACCGACGACGTCGCACAACTTTTTTCTCCTTCTTAGGAAATTTGTACATATTAACTGGACTATATCAGCATTGAGACTATTATTTTCGACGTTGCTACGAAGTATAATTGAGAGACTTTTTATATTGAATTTGTCGCGCCCTAAGCAGGGTTAAGCACGGAACGCTACGCTATCTAAATATATGTATATACATCAATACATATATATTATATGGCACGCAAGAATATTCTGAATCATTTCGTAATTAGCAGATTTTCAAATTTCTTAAATGAGTAACAATTTTATAAACTTAGTCACAATAAAACTCTATTTTCATCACATACACACTCTTCGATAAATTGCATACTTTTTGGCGAAATGTAATTAGCACAGCCAGCGCTTCTCAAAATAAGTTAAAGATTTTCCGTTATTATTGTACTAACATTCCCTACATTTCTTGTATTTCAGTGAAAACCTTTTTCGTACGATGGCAGATCTAGTAATATCTGAAGGTTATGCTGCTGTGGGCTACGAGTACATCAATGTCGATGACTGTTGGTTGGAGAAATCTCGCGGTCCGCAAGGGCAACTGGTAGCTGATCGAAGGCGATTCCCAAGTGGGATGAAGTCTTTGTCTGACTACGTAAGCCCTTATTGCGTTATTGTCTTTAAACCTCATTTTAACATATCTCACTGCAGGTACATGCACGAGGATTAAAGTTCGGTATTTATGAAGATTACGGGAACTACACCTGCGCTGGTTACCCAGGCATTATCGGATATCTCAGATCAGATGCTGAACAGTTCGCAGATTGGGAAGTTGACTACGTTAAACTAGATGGGTGCTATTCCCTCCCAGTAGACATGGACTCTGGATATCCTGAATTCGGGAGGCATTTAAACAACACCGGCCGGGCAATGATCTACTCTTGCAGTTGGCCAGTGTATCAGATTTATGCCGGCATCAGTCCCAATTACTCATCCATAATTCAACACTGCAACTTGTGGAGAAATTATGACGACATTCAGGATTCTTGGGCATCTGTGGAAAGCATTATAGACTACTATGGGAATAATCAAGAAGTAATAGCTACAAATGCAGGACCTGGGCACTGGAATGACCCTGACATGGTACTGACCTCTATTCAATACAATTTGAAATATATACATTTTACCCTGTTTAGCTCATAATAGGTAACTTCGGCTTGAGCTATGAGCAGTCGAAAACTCAAATGGCCATATGGGCAATTCTGGCTGCTCCCCTCTTGATGTCCGTTGACTTACGAACTATTCGTCCTGAGTTCAAAGCGATTTTACAGAACCGTAAAATTATTGCTGTGGATCAGGATATTCTTGGTATTCAGGGACGTCGAATTTACAAGCACAAAGGAATTGAGATTTGGTCAAGACCCATCTCGCCTATTTACCAGACGTACTATTCGTACGCCGTCGCTTTCGTAAACCGAAGAACAGATGGTACTCCATCAGATGTGGCAGTAACCCTTAGGGAATTGGGATTAACTTCGCCAACCGGTTATAGGGTTGAGGTTTGTGTTTTAATACCTAACTGTTATTATTAACTACATTATATTTATTTCAAGGACTTATACGAAGACGTCGACTACGGAGTACTAAGCCCACAAACAAAAATAAAAGTCAAGGTGAATCCATCGGGAGTAGTAATTCTGCGAGCAGACGTGCAGCCGGAGCGCTTCTCAAGGACGCCCTACAATCCCTTGCTGCAATACTACCACGTCAAATAGGTTTAGCTTACAGTGATAAGATTTGAAGTTGAAGAGGGGCAATTCCGGGGCTCGGAGTTGTGATGTACCATAATCAATGTTTCCTCATGAGATAAAACCCATTTTTTCCCATGTTTACTCTTTAGGTGTCGTATTCATCGTCTGTTCCACAATTGGTTACCTGTGTACTATATGACATGTGAACGGCTAAATTTCGCTAACCTGGATATTTATAAATTTGTAATTATATTGCCTATTTTAAGCAAAATTTGGTTTTATTTGGATATATTATTTGGCGTATTAGGAAGCATGCCGAATTTAAAAGAATTTATTGAAATTTCCTAAATATTTTGCCACAATTTCTCAGAAATTCATGTAAATAATGCACTTCTTTTTTATTTTTATTAAATTATTAAAGGAACCCCAAAATGCTTTTTCTCAAATTAAAACCTTATTACAGTTAATGATAGTACATTACAAATGTTTAACTTGATTTTTTTTTCATATTATTTTTTTTCCCCTAACCTTCCTGTCACAATGTTTGGTTCAACTTACGGAAAAATGGAGTTTGTGGTAAGGATAAGGCATTAAGTAACCACGAAGCCAACGACCTCAACACGCATTTCGCTGAGAACTCGACAACACAAAGTCAAAATAAGGCTTCAGCTTTCGCGTTGTGGGACGTAATGAAGTTATTAATGCGATATTATCTATCAAGCAATGGGTCCTGATAGTATATCACTGCAGTAGGTGAAACTATTATAATTGCCCCTAAGATGTTATAGTTTAATAGCATGTCTTTGATACATGCATCACGAAGTCCCATTTTTCCTGATAGTTGGAAGCGTGCGAATGTTGTGCCTAAACCAGACCAAACCCCTAGTCGCTAGCGTATCGTCTGACTACAGACCAATAAATATATTAGGTGCGTTTTTAAATTAACTCACAGCGCTGCCTCCACTACTCTCCCCATACAAAACCCAAAACCCAGCTATTTTTGGGGCAGTGTAGATAAGCCCGACTATCAAATTCAAGTGAAGATTCCGCGTGATATTATTTTAGAATAAGGAGTAATAATTATTACAAAATTAGTAATGGTGGATCAAAAAATTAAATTTTTTTTATCTGGTTAAGTTAACATTTTTCCTCTGGTGACGGCTCCACACGGCTCCGGCACGAACCAAGCATCTGAAATTAAACAGCTGGTTTTAAAGGTGAACGTATTTACAACCAATTGTATGGTTTACGATTTCGTTTTTCAAAATAAAAATCGAAAAATAAGTTGGCGACCGTCTCGCATATTTCATCATCTCTTTAAATGTGAATTTTCCAAAAACTTAACATTATTTAAAATATGTTTAGTCCTGAAGCAATTAAATTCATGCCAAAGTTGAAACAAATCGGTCGATCGGTTTAAAAGTTATAACGTCATCTTACTGAGAAAAGTTAACATTTTTGATCCATCATGACTAATTTTGTAATAATAATTTTTTCACGGTTTGTCTAATAAATTGATCGTCATTAAGTGTACTTTTCATTTTAAAAAAGAAACCATGCATTTATCACACTTAATTGTAAAAAATCTCCCGAAACTTTCTCTTGAATTTTATAATTTGGCCAGATCCCTTAAAGTAGTGTTAATAAAATATTATTCTGTGCATGCATAAAATACGTTCTTTTGAGAAGTTCCTCGTAGGTATAACTGTTCATGAGATATAGTAGTTCATAGACATACTCGTAAGTTAATAGCTCGAAATTTTCTATTCCACTATAAATGTAACGATATACGCGCTATGGATGAGTATGTAGAGTCATCAAGAACTCTTTATACATTCATATGTATGTAACATAATCGTTAACGGTTATCCCACCGCAAAAAAACTTTCCAGTTCCTTTTTGTACCAAATGACTTCAGCTACAAATTTGGTATGTCTTATATCAAAAGTTCACAGTTTTCAAGATACTTGCAAAAACCCGCTTTCCGCGACCTTTGACCCCACGATCGATGAGGAACTTTTGCATATTATTCATATAATTCGATACCAATGTGTATGCAAAAATGTTTGTAGGCTGTTACATATAAAAGGTCTTGGGTTAACACCATCTTAAGTAATTTGTCCGTAAATAAAATACGGTACCTCATTGTATGATAGAAGGAGTGGTGATTGCATTAATTTTTGGGGTAGAACTACAATGCATAAAAAAGTTATAGAGTTTCGGTATGCTGAGGAAAACCACTTTCCTCCACGCAATCAGGGGATGTCAAGGGAGGCTAAGAATAGTTGGAATTTAAAACAAAAATATGTTTTTTAGTCCACATACACATTTAGTACACATACACGTACAAATAAAAGCGTTATAAAAAAAAATAAAAAAACTACATAAATAAAAATTTTCTGAAGTTGTTTGATAAACCGTTCATACGTGTACATGTTGGAAAATTTTCAAGATCGTTTTTCTCGAAATATAATTTGTGTTGTAAAGTGGTTTACCCATGGACCCTTTAAGTGTTTTCCAATTTAGGATATTTTTATTCTCCCAGTTCAACAATGACTTCAAAATTAAGCCAGTAATTCAAATTAATGTTCATTGCCATCAGTCGGAGACGAATTATTCCATCCTACCTACCTACATAATTCAATTAATCAATAGTTTAAATTATTGCGTTCCTTAGATCCTTTTCTTACTAATGTGTAAATATTATATTTATATATATATATTAAATTTTATATCATAATAATAATGACGTTACAAGAGTAGTCGAGGTTGACACACATAACGAATTTAAAACCTATTAAGAGCAAAAGTTCATGAAAATAAGAAAAATCAACTCGATGGAGTACGTGAATCAAACTCGATGGACACTGCATGCAAGAGAAAAAAAAATCATGTTTTTTTTTATTTATTAATTTATTCAATTTTATTATTTTATTTATTATATCAAAGTAACTGACTATTACGGACAAAAAGGTGATAACAATATAGACTAAGAGAGCAGACTTTTCAATTGAGTTTTTCTAAGGTCTATGCAATCCTTATAGTAATAGTTGAAAGGTCGCGACATAGAAAGGATTGGCATATTCATAGCGTAATTTGTGTGATGATATGAAAAATGCAGAAAGACCGAGCTTCTAAACGAACGGGAGGGAACTGAGATACTGACGTGGGTTAGTAATTCAGAGGAATCAATCAACCCTTGAAGAATGTCTAAGATGAAGGTTGTTTTGGATGTTTCGCGCCTTTTTTCGAAGCTAGTCAGGCTAATCGGCTTCAGTCTGTCTGAGTAAGGAGGTAGATTAAGAGGGTCCCGCCAAGACAAGATTCCGAGTGTGAGCCTTAAGAATCTGCGCTGAACAGATTCCACACGTTTAATCTCGGAAAGATAATGCGGAGACGATAGAAATATAAACTAAGCACGGAACGGCTGCATTGTGTATAAACCCTGTACATGAGCGACCACCTGAATATAGCTACGCAAAGGAGTACAGCAACAGCGTATATGAGGGTAGCTAAATAAGCATTATAGCTTGTCAGTGAATGGCAGCGTGTTAATAGATTAGGCATAGACATCATGGCAGGAACTTCGGAAAATTTTGAATTGTAAGCCCTCTTCTGATTATGTCTTCATATTTACGCCTTCACTGCGCGACCAATACGAACACAGCCAATTCTAACACATCAGGGAATGCGGTACGCTAAATCTGGCTTACAACCGTTCCGTGTTTAGTTTATATTTCCATGATGGAGACCAAACTGGGCAAACGAATTCTAGGATGGGTCTTACCAGTGTACAGTAGAGTTGCTTGCAAATACATATATGGGTCACTGAACTCACGAAACCACCTTTTCACAAAATCCACCTGTGCAAGTTAGAAAATCGCAGCGGATGGACAGATGGACTTAAGAAAATTATAAGAGCTCATAGTTTTATACAGGGACGCTAGTAGTCTGGTGGTAAGCGTGTTAGCCTGCCGATCCAAAAGTCCCAGATTCGAATCCCACTCGAACTCCAGACTTTCACTCCCAGAGTGCGCTTTCCTAATAAGCGACAGATGGAAACCCGTCAATTAGGACAGCGGACTAATCACCCAGTATAGCGAATATAACGATTAAAGAAACTGAAGCAGAGCCTCCAAATGAAGAGGCTTTGTGAAAGTCCTATGCTAATTGGAGTGAAACGGGAAATATATTTTTTTTATAGTTTATTTTATATTTATCAGGAAATTTGAAAATTATCTATACAATTAAAATTTTGTATCCCGTAATTTTTACGAAATAAGTAGATATATGCTGTATTCGACGATTGATTTACAATACCTAAATAGATTTGTACATGTCACGAAATTTCGGAATTTACTTTGACGCTCAGATTAGAATACAATTTCTAAATTTCAATGAAGTATGTAACTAATGTAGTAAATCTCTTTTCATCTATAATGTAAAAAACCTATGTCATTAAGTCGTTGCAGTTTCAATAAGAAAGTTATCATATGGCAAAGAATAATAAATTACTGTTTCAATTTGATGAATTATTTTAGCTTCTCTCTGGCAACACCGAATAAACTGATTCACCAAAAAAAATCTGTCTCCCCGGCTTTGTTTACTTTATTTTGAACCACACCTCTTCTATCCGGTTTTTACTAGATTTTCAAACAGTGCCATCATTTCAGGTATGAAATGGCACCGATCGTCTTTTATTTTGCTTTGACTTTCTCAGCAATTGCTATAATTCAGTAACCCGGAATACATATTAGATAACGAGAAGTGTGCAGTGTGCGGACATCGAAGGGGTACGTACATAAATGAATATATGTGACCTGCCACGTTGTCCTTGAGAAGAGAAAATTCTAGATGACTGCCGTGTATGCATAGCTGTCTCAAGATCTCCGGTTGACATACCCAAAAATAAATTTCGTTCATGCTTCCGCTTCCTGGCTTATTAGGTCAGTTCAGAAAACAAAGTTTCTACATGATAAAATTCAACGCTCATATCTGTCGTTAACCGTTCATCCAGCACTTTGCTCCATTGAATGAACTTTCAACAAGATCAATTTGCTTTACATTATTACATTGGTTATGCTAGCCACCGGGCCGGTCTATGGTCGATATACTCCTATATAAGCAGAAGAAATGCAGTTTGTTCTGCCCAGCACTTGCTAATCGGTTTATTATAACAATTTAATTAAGTACATAGATCATTGCCAAGTCAACTTCTATGTAAGTACTGTACTTACAGTTCAAGCAATTTGTGCGTGTTATTCCAGGAAAGATGATTTTTATCGTAAAAAAACAGCTGTTATTCATTAAATGTTTGGAATTTAGTTGTGTGGAAAAATTTGCACACAGATTTGCGATGATGTTTATCCCTTTCAAGCAGTGATTCTGATTCTAGATTTTTCCGTAGATTGCGAAATCCGAAACGAAAATGTTCTATCACATTAGGTTTGTCAGAAAAATGTGGTCAAATATTAAAAACCCACGTATGCAATGCAGTAGACGCCTACTTAAAAATCTCGCTTCTACAGTATATATACAGTATAAGAATTCTAGGATTTTTTAGCATCAGGACAGGGGCGTAGCGTAGTAGGAGCGGCAGGGGTGGCAGGGGAGGCAAAATTTCACAATAAATAATAATAATATCTTGTAAATATGAACCATTTCTTATTTTTGTCTCACCTACGATTCGGACCGATTGAAACTCGCACGGAATTTTTCATTACTTATACTGTGACGAAATCGAGGAATCCCCTTTCTTTAAATGAATGTATAATAATAACATCTTGCTCATTGTAGCGACTGCTGTACTGTACTGACTTGCAGGGATTCCCGTATTTTATTTTGTGCTTGGATTGTTTATAACTAACATTCAAGGAGAATGACTTCTATCATATAAATAATAGTATTACATTACATTACATACATTCAACTATATGAGTATTAAATATTTTATTTACGTTTATTATTTATGTAATTGTATGTTTGACTATCTGCTATGTTGTGCAAGCTTTAATTTATTAAAATAAAAAAATCAGAACAAGTAAATTTCAGTAAAGTTTGTTTTTTTTTTTTTAAATATTAGTAATTATTTTGAAATGTTCTACGATAGTTTCGTTTACGACTCCAACTTGTACTTTCATTATTTATTATATATAAGTGTCAATTCATTTTTTTTTATTTTAGCATCAAAAATGAAAAGGGTGAAAGAAAGGTTTCTCACCGTAATAAAAGAAGACAACTTGACTTTTAAACCACGAACAAGCTAAAAAAAAATACAAGGACTTGACACTATTGATCTGATATCTGTTAGAAATGTTGACAATGTTCCTGAAGATCAAATTCCAACAACATCTACTCAATTAGAGTCTACATCTGTATATCTAGACATGGATTTCGATAGCTTAGAAACAAAGCCTGATACAACATTAGAAGAACTGTATACTACTATAATAATAGTTTTTAAATTTTAAATACCCAAATAAGAGGGCGACAAAATTTTCTTCCGCCCCGGGCGGCTGACACTCACGCTACGCCACTGCATCCGGCTCAAGGTTTTATTTGAGCCACATCATGAGTTTCTATGACACTAATAATTTTTTACGTATAATCAAAAATCTAAATTTTGGACCTATTTTTTTCAAAAATCTGACGTGGTAGCCAATAACTCAGTACATTATTTTAAATTCACAATGTCTCATTTATACATAAACATATTTCAAAGCCAAAAATATTTTTCAGAAATTGTTGTGCACACGTGTGTAATTTTTATTCAATTAATTAGCAAATTATTGTGATGAATAATGAGAGCAACAACTTTTTTCCTAATTAAAATCGTATTGACTTCTTAGCCTTACCATTGGACAAACATGTAGCATTTTGCAATGACGGCTAGTTTTATTTGTTTGGGTTAAATTTTGAACGGGGGGTGCCTGGTCAGGTCCACCAGAATTCTTTTGCCGAAAATGAGAGACACGCTGATACTCAATGTAGGAATTATTTAATCATGGTCGCCGTTACAAATTCATGTCCTCGGCCAAATATAGTAATCAGTTCAAGCTTCAAGAAATGTCTTTTTATCTGTCCGTCTGTTTATCGGGAACAGCTGAACTGATTTCGATGATATTGAGAGGTATTTTGACGAGAATAACATAGTTTACATTTTCTGAATATTGTCAAAGTTACTTGTTTAGTGAAACAAAAGCAACATCGCATTTCGCTGCAAAAATAAAAAAAATCAAGGAAACAAGGGAGCTCTGCTTAACACTAATTTGTTTACCTTTTGGGGGTACAGAGTACATCGAATTACAGAGTACGGTACAAGTTTTAAAACTCCGATTGCTTATGGTGTACTGCTGGATATCTTACTAATTATAAAAATTAGCAACATGCCTTTTAATTTCAAGTTTTGAAATAGTAAATTAATATTTTGCTGCGGAATAATGTAAAATGTAAAACTAACACTAATATTAATTTTTAAACTGCGTAAAAAAAAAGCTGAATAGTTGCACACAAAACAACCAGTTCATTTCATAAATTAAATATAATTTCATTCAAGGGTAACGACAACAACTTTTTTAGAAAATCGATATCAATATATTTGATGTGAATTTCAGCTTAGAAATGAATTTGAACATTTATTATTTTGTTGTGATGCGTATCGAATCGAAACGTAATAGATTTATTTTTAAAACGTTACGAAGAATCTTTAAATTAAAAACTGCAACCCCATTTTAGATCAAACACAAGTATTAACTTTTTAACAAATACTTTTGTCTGTGTGTACTTAATAAGCCATTTTTATTTTAGAGTGCATTGTTAAGCCGATATTTTTCTTCAGGGAGCAATAAATTGCGTTTCAAATTTTCGGTTTTCTTATGAAATTTATGTTGTGTCCAAAAATTGTTGACTTGCATAATTAGCATGCATAACACATCTCAACAGAAATCAGCACAAAACAAGCCGTAATCATTTTTGGCAGTCGGTATTCATAATTATCATCTGTGTGTACTGCAAAAAGCGAGAAAGTAAGAAAATTGTGTCAAAGTTAACTAAATAATCAGCAACCGGGAAACAAAAAATGCGCTAAAAAAAGCAAAAGTTCAACTTCGGTCGTCACAAAAGGAGAACGCTTGCCAGAAAATCTCAAATCTAATACGTCCGACAACGTTGCCAAATTTCCGTCATCGATCCTCACTTCAGAAAGCTACAGCATCACAAGACTTTGGGGGTCAATACCTACTTGTAAAAGACATTACGTTTCTTACGTCATGCGCTACGCCTCTTAAGAGTAGTTCACAAGACAAATCCAAGCTTGCGTTGATAAAGCTGATAAAGTGCGTACACACGTGTGTAATCAGATAGCAACGATCATGTTTAGACTAGACTGTTGACATCTAGTATCTAGACGCACTCGCGCGTACTTTATGGATTCTGGATTCTGGAATCAGGTTATTTTAGAAAATCAGGCGATATGCTCGACTTACCGCTCTGCCCGTCCAGTATTTTCTGGAGCAATACGGTTGAGGGAATTAAGAACAAGAAGCCAAAGCAATGTCGCCACAAGGTCAGCGGGTATCTTTCAGTCTACATATAGTAGCCTGCATACTTTCTTATAGAAATTTGGTAAATTTAGCCGTAAATAAGTGGCGCGCCACTTGAATTTTTTTCATTTTTCATCCAGCATTCATAGCAAACTTTAGAACAATTCGATCTTAATATTATAATTTAAGGGAAACTTCTATATGGAGTATTTCCCTCACTATTCTAGGAACGCTTGCCTAATGTGCGAATGCGGCGTGGAATTTATTGTGAAGTTATTTTTATCATTGGGTCAGTTCTCTTTTGCAAGAAACTGGCACATTGCAGTTTTTTCTGAGTTACCTTTGTGCATTAAAATGTGATTTATTCTTATATTTGACATATTTTCTCAATTCTACTTAAAACTCTTTAGCGATAGAAAGTCTTTTGAAGTTGCGTGTTTATTTTGAACTCTTTAAAGTTGGGCGGCTGAATCACTATGTAAATCACTTTCATTTAAGTTGAATAGATGTTGATATTTGATTCAAACTAACGTTTATAAAGGAGCGTTCATGTTATCTAGCTAGAGAAATAAAACAATGTTGAATAATAATTTGAATCCAGGCCGGATGTTTTGGACTGGATGTTTCAGATAGGGCCTCTAGCTTCTTTTTTATTCTTCGGAAGGGCTCAAGGAATGATGCTTTTTATATTCGCCAGTTAAAAAAGTTGTGGAAAAGTTATAAAAAATCAAAATGTGGAATAATCCAAACAAATAAAACGGAACCCTTATAATTTCGTCATGTCTGTCCGTATGGCACTTACAATTTTTGGTAAACATACAAAATAAACTACTCGCGCACTCCATTGTGCGGGGTATCCTTAGACAGCTCTCTAAAAATGCAATAAGGGTTCTTAAGAGAATTTTTTACCCAACCACCCACCCACCCACACACACATACACACACACACGCGCGCGCACACACACACACACACACACACACACACACAGTATTTTGAACAAGATACGTTAACTAGGTTTTTAGATATCCACAATTTTCAGTTTTCAATAGCAGCAATCACTTGCATTGCATTATTTAGTTTTAAATTGGCTTCTTGTCGTAGTGTGTTGTAAATCGCTCGCTCGTCCACTACGTTATGTGCAGTGCATGGTCAAGGCCTAATACTGACTTATAAATTATTGTATTGTTTCGACAAACAAATTAATTTCAATGAGGATAAATTATTTTCATTTTTACAATCTTGACGAAAGAAAAAATAACTCTTGCTACTTAGTACATGCTACGGAATCCTAAGTTGAAGCGTATCAGACACGCACTTGCCCGGTTTTTATTAAGATTGCATTGCTTATTTAACGAGTTGCATATTGACGAGAAAATCATTCTTACTGCCAAGTTGTTACCAATAAATTGTGAAACTGGCCTAATCGTTTTTATCGCTATGTGACTCCTCCTTCTGACCGCTGTGGTGGAAAAATGACTGCGAACACATTCTTCCCTCGCGTCACGCAAGCTACTCGACACAGCTCTGCGAAGAGGCGTATCATACGGTTTAGCACTGACTCCAAAAATAATTATTTTAAATTGCCACAGAGACTCGAAAGTGTCGATATTATTATTAAATTTAAGTGGGTCGTCCAAGTACCCCAGGTGCCTTTCGAAAGCAACGTGACCTATAAGATCTATTGTGCTAATCCCTTTTTTTTAAGACTCTTCGACATTAAGACCCTTGACGTAGGCTATATAATGTCCTGGAGAACCGCATTTGACACGCCCATCGATGACATGATGGGCGCTCCGAAGTGTGTCAGCCGCCTTTGACGACCTAAGGCTGGAGCATTGCCTCTTGCATAGCCTTTAATTGGCCTGCAGTGAGGATCTTCTCAGGGTGGATACGCTAATCTGTCTGGACTGACATGCCTGGACGTCGTCGGTCGAGAGCCTCTTTTTCGGAGAAGTCAGCTAGTTCTTGGGGAATGAGGATGACGTCTGAGACATCATCAGGGCCAACTAATGTGTCAAGATGTGGGTCTGACTGGTTTGATGAAGAGCTCGAGGTTTCTTTGTGGGGCACATTTGCCACAGGCTTTGACATTTCAGAGGTAGTGACCACCTTGCGTAAACTTGTGTTTTTATCGATATAAAACCCACGAGTACACTGTATTCAGAGCTACTATGAGGCCGAAGCTCCCGGGGTTTCCGCCGCCTCTAAACCTCAACTATCCACCACCTGTGGACCCGCCTGGTAGCTGACACCCAAGTCTCAGGAAGGATCGTTAACTACCACCTCCACTTATTTCGCTTACTGTAAAAGTAAGGGTGAAGTATTAGTCCAGCAAAATTGTCGGAAAAAAGGGGAATGTGAACATTTTGGGTAGTTGGATGTAGTAGTGAGTATAAAACTCAATTTTCGGGATTCCAAACCCCCATTTGTCCACCATCTTGAAAATAAGGGTTAAATTTTGTTAAAAATTAAATCCTCTACAATTATTATTATTAAATAAATTTTCACGCCAAAGAATCTTTGAGACGCTATAACTTTTGTATTTGCATTTTTACAAAGAAAACACATTAGACGTTTTTTTTAGAGCATCTTCTTGCAATTAATTTTATCGGTTTATTTAATTAATTAATTCCACTTTTAATTACGTCAGTACCACTGAAAAAAGATCATGTTATCGAATTTTTTTGAAACTTAACTCTACAAAACAAATAATGGAACAATTGTTGCAGCATTTCTCAAACTTCAACCCCTAAGGAGTGTAAAATGGAATATAGCAAGTTTGGATGGAGAATCTGTTTTTTTTACGGATTTACTTGAAACAGAGTATAAATACTCCACAACATAAATAATGGAACACGTGTTTCAACATTTCTCAAAATTACAAACCCAAAATGCAAACCTAGAATAGTTTGTATGGATTTTTTTCCAGATTTGCTAGAAACTTTGCATAAATACTCTACAATACTATAATATAATGAAACAGGTTTTGCAGTATTTTCAAAAATTCAGAAATTCCTGGAATACTGGAACGATTGTCGCATGTATGTATAAAAATTACTTACTTTTTGTTGCAAAACCCTTAAAAATAATGATAATTGAAAAAAAAACAGGTAAATTAATGTAATGCTCTCGAAAAAAGCTCTAATGCTAGTAAAATTTAAAATGAAAAAGTTACAGCGTTTCAAAGATATTTTGGTAAATATTTTCGCCTTTCCGGCTTTTAACTTTTTTATTATTCATTTTACGTGAAAAACTTTTTTTATAAGAATTGTAGAGAATTTGATTCTCTGTAAAAAAAATCTCTGTTGAGAATTTTCGTACAAGTAACGGTTTGCGTGACATCGCTGAAAAAGTGTTCGCACCCTTATTGCCTAGACAAATGGGAGGAGGTGGAATTCCGAAAACTCAGTTTTGTACTCACCACCCCAACAGATTAAAAACAAATCGCTTCCTACCCAAAATGTTCAGATGGCCTTTTTTTCCGACTATTTGAGTGGACTATAAGGAGGCGGTAGTCATCGAAAAGGTTCCCAGACTTTTGTGAAACACTGCGTATATTGTGTTTTATTATAGTTATATCTGTAATAGCCAGGGGCGCAACTAGACATTTGCGGGCCCGGGGCAAACAATTTTGGGGGGGCCCTTCTTCTAAATTTTTTTTTTTATTATTATTATATAAATTTATATTCCAACTTTTACATTTTAAATTTACATTTGCCTCCTCGCTTTGATGGCACTGAAATCCTTTATAATTTCTTCATAATTGATTTCACTCGCTTTTTCGTGTTCAATGGAGATTGTCAGCAAGTGGTTCAACCTGTCCTTGCCCATCGTGGATCTCTACTCACTCACTTTATCCAAAATCTAATTCCAAAATCCTCTCCCTTTCTTCTTCCTACTTCCCGCTGCCTTTGGTCCTTTTCACCTTCCCACTAACTTAAAGTTTTAACTCTTTGTCTGTTTTCTTTTTTCCACTATCACTGTAGTTTTGTCCATTGACGCTATCTACTCACTAAATGTTAACCTTATTAATTTCCTATAAACTTCACTTGATCAATATCTCACTACTTTCACTTTTTCTCTAACATGCTTTCGACATTCCCGCCTTACATGGAATGAACTTCCTCAGTCTTCCTTAAACTGTCTACCCTTTATCCCTAATTTACTCAACAAACGATAACGTACCTACCTACTTTTCCCCAAATTACGTAATGACTCATCTCTGCTAATTTACCTACATAATCATTCCCACATGTGCGCCACCGCGAATATCTTTCCCTTTTTCCTAATTTCATTTCCTTTGTCTCATTTTTCTAAATCGAGGAAGCCTGCGCTCCTCGCTGAAATTTACCTGAAATTTACCTGCTATGAGCCCGAACCCCCTGCTAAACATTCATATGCACAGATCTTGCTTGTGCACGATTCCTTTACCATATTGCACAAATGTGGCTTACTCAACTTATCTCTACTGAAAAAAATGCGTTTAGATTTTCAGCCGGTTTTTCCCTCGCATGAAACGTAATGGGTATTCTATCGTAACGATATCATGGGAAAATTTTTGTTTCCCAAAAATCAAAAATTTTTCGTTTCCATCATTGTCACTCATTTCGAGAGCTTTTCATATTTTACAAATTTTGTTTTCTCTGTATGGAAAATCCTCTTTTATTTGTTACTTTCAACTGAAGCTGAAAATTTGCTCCTAAATTAACATTATAAATTAGCAAAAATTCGAAGTATGAACTATTAAATATTTTGAATATTGCTAGAGCTATTTTTTATTTGAGTGAGTAAAGTCAAATGAAACAATCGACAACCACGACAAAAACTCTGATGATTCGACCACTCATCAAAGTCCGTTTTCGAAGTGTGAAATTCAAACAAATGTATAGTAACTTTTCAAGTTCAAGGAACTCCAAGCAGGATGTTTTAGCATTTTCGATTATTTTTTCGCGATCCGCGCGGGGCCCCCTTGAACCCGGGGCCCGGGGCAGATTGCCCCGGTTGCCCCCCCCCCCCCCCCCCCCTGGTTGCGCTCCTGGTAATAGCTATTCTCTTAGAAATTCTTAAAAATTGCCAATCCCAACAAATTAGAAACATTTTTGCTCATACACGTGAGCGAATTTTGGTCACTGTAGTTTCAGCCGACAAAACTTTATTTACTATCAAATGTTGCCATAAATCAAACGTTTCGTAGCAAAGAGCATAAATAGTCATGAAATGCATTTTAAAATTTTTCATATCTGATAAAAACAACGCCAGGGAGCCAAGAGACCGTGGATTTTCGTAATGAAAAAGAAAATCGTGAGTTTAATAAAGCAATTAGTCGACCAGTTGCTCAATTAGCGCTGAATCGTTGCGATCGTCGCAATCCCTTACTTTTGTTAAGTAATACCCGGACGGGTAAGTTAACATGGAGACCAATTAAATAACAATAAACGATTTTTAATTTGTTGGTTAAAAAACAACTTATTTGACTTCTTGATTTACTCTCACTTAGGAAATTCATTTTGTCGTTGCATCAGCTTAAAAGAGAACTTGTGTATTACCTTGTCATTTAAAATCGTAAGGATAATTTAGTTCTTTCTTTCTCCTGAGATGATTTTTTTGCATTGCGCATACTATGTGAAGCTTCCAGAAATAGATTTTGGTTTTTTCGAAATTGAATAATCACTGTTGCCGCTGTTTGGTGCCTTTGGATTCTGGTTTTTTCAGAATGTGCAAATCCACGACTCTAAAAAACAATTAAATATCTGAATTTTAGAAAAAAAATAACAAGAATCTCCATATTTGATCCTATATCATACCGAATTTTGTTTGGCTGCGATATAATGACTTGGAAAAAAGTTATATGCATTTATAAATATTTACTATAATTATTAGAAGAATAATAAATTAGAAGAATAAAATGAGGAGGAGATAACTAGTATAATATTACAATAAGTGAAGGGAAAATTCAGTGATTGCAAAACGCTTACTAAGTCTTATAACTACATTAACCAGACCCCATTGCACTAAATTTACAAAATATTACTGTTTTATGAAAACAAATTTGAAATCAGTTCATTTTTGTGAGTCATAGCACTTTGTACAAAGGAGTTCAGTAAGTTTCGAACTTCGACAGAAACAAGATTATGTGTTAGCTTTTTTGTGTAGCTGGCGCGTAGAGAAAAACCACGGTAGACTAAGCATCATCTTCAGAATTTTGTTTTGCATTCTTTGCAGCTTGTTTATATGTTTTTGCACAGTCGGCCCATACAGGTGCGCCGTACAAAATAACAGCTCTAAAGATTGTTTTAAATATGTCACATATGTCAATAAATTAACTTATTTTCCTCGTTCAGGTCAGACTTCCGGTTAATAAACGGATACAAGGATTTTATCAAGTTGGTAACTTTTTGGAGTGTTTTCTGAATATGCTTATCAAATAGTAGCTTTTTGTCGAATGTAGTGCCAAGGTATTTGAGCTAGTTACGCCATTCGATGTGTGCGGAGTCAATTTTAAGTTTTTGTTGGGGTAGAAAAATATGCTTTCTCCTGTGGGTAAAAAATTGCTTGGGTCTTACACGAATTTATTTTTATTTTCCACTTATTGAAATAATTTAAGGCTACATCCGATGCATTTTGGTCTTAAATCTACCCTGAAAACTCCGAAATACAAATGTTCATGAAAATATAATAAAGTAATAATCTCTTTCTACATTAAGCATTGCTTGAAGGATTGCATTTTATGTTTTTTTGCATGAGGTTTCGGGTGAAGAAAATATTAGTAGTGTAGAAATGTTTATTTATATTATCAGTATAAGAAGTGCTATACAATGCACACTAGCAGACACTAAAGTAAATCGTATATATTTTTTGTTTATAAGAGCATGAAACAAAAATATTTATAGTAAGCACTGTTTGTCCGTCCACTAGATGGTACTCGTATATAGTAGGATATACTTATTGCTAGAAAACAAAGGAGATTTATATTATAGAATTAAAATTAGACCCATGACATTTTCAATTGAATTGCAAGTTTCTCGTTATTCAATTCGAATTTGTACCCGATCCCATTTGGGAAATTCAAATCAATTAAATCGCTTGGCGATGGGTTTGTTAGCACTTCAATCAATTCAGAGTTTAGTTGAGGCCAATAAGCGGTACGATTTTCTGCTTTCAGTTGAATTGGACATTTCAGACTATAAAATTGTGTGTGTCTGTGATCTAATCACATTTTTATGTCCTAAGGGGGAGATTTTTGCTCAAGTGGAATTCTAATGTTTTTTACAACGACCATTTAATAGAACTAGGTATGAAGTTTCGCGCGTTGCTCCTTGAGGGCTCGTGGTTGTGAATTTCTGTATGAGATATATTATATATATTTTAGATTTGTTATATTTTAAAAATTAGGATTAAATAGAGGAGCTTGATTTTTAAGGGGTTATTATTATACACAGTTTGGTTTGATTCGAGGGAATTTAGGCATTATTTAAGCCAATAGAAAAAAAATTGAAAAGAAAAAATTAGGGTGGTAATAACCCCTTAAAAGACAATCCCAAAAACGGTTTTAGCACCCTAAAAAAGTGAGAATTTACTAAGTGCTCGTTCACATGGACGGAGTTACTTATTTAAACCCGGCGCCAGGCAGGTTGAGTCTTTTTGACCCGGGGCAATGTTTAAATGCTTATATTTCTATAAGAACGCATGTGACGTTACCATATTTCTCAACAGCTGGACACTCTCCTACCGTGTACCTACTTAGAAATATGGTAAGGAAATTTAACAGACGTATTGCAGCAATATGTCCTTATATTTTAGTTTGGACCTTCAGAAAAAGCGCCGATTCGGTACCAGTCCCAATTTCTCATTTAGTCTTCGAGCAATGAGCGTTGGAAATTTTTCGTGAGTGTCGAAAAGACCCTTGACGGAGTATAATATAAATTTTAAAAAGTACATGTGATTATTTGTGTAAATTTTTTTCATCTTCATTAATAAAAAAAGAACATGTATTTAATTTTGTTCGTTCCAACACAAAATTGTTTGGACTCTTAAAGACTTTTCACAAAGTTTAGTTGTGGAATATGCATATGTATGTATGTATGTAATTTTTGTAAATATTAACTATCTAGAACCTTCAATGCAGAAAAACGTTTGATTCCAAATGGATGGGAAATACGAATTTAAAAATGATTGTTCAAATTTGCTCCTTTTAGACCAGTGTAGTACACTACGCTACGCGGTGGCGCTGCTATAATACGAAGTGCTGCACACGGCCCACGTTGCCTTATGGTTATACTATATAACACAGCTGACAGTTCTGACACAGCATTTCATTAGTGTTTCTTGTGTTATATAAACAGAGAAAACCTAAAACCAACTTACAAATGCATTTAACCCGTGTCATGTCTTTGAAATAATTTAAAAAACCACAAAAACCGACTGACTGTAAAAGAGAACTAAAAAGATGGAAACAAGACACACTCATAATTAAATCTATAAAGAAATCAGTACTTTTAAAATTGATCTAACTGGTCAATATTTGTAATAACTGACAAAGGTTTTAAATAGTACATACTTTTGCTACTTACTCTCTCTGTAAAATACTTTATTTATGATATGATGAATGAATGAACGACACAGAAGCATCGGTTAGTTTGTTATGGTACTATGCAATATTTTTCAATGCCCGATATCCAAGTGCAATACACGTGAGATCAATCCTTTCCTTCAAATAATACGATTTCCGAAATTAAAAGAATAAAATTTGAGCTACATGACAAGGTATACTATACTGACTGATTTAATGCAAAGCATTCAACGCGGTGCAGATAAGCAATACGGCTTTTTATATAATTTTAGTTTTTAATTCTTTATGTGATTAAAATTATTTTGTCCTTCCTTTGAACATTGGCATTTTTAAAGATACATGTTACGATGTTGTACAACAATCGTGTATAATATTAAAAACTACTCTTCTTTATGCTTATTGCAACAACTAAATGAATTCAACAGCCCTACTGTGGAAAAATTGTAACTCGTCATAAATTGATAGACTACATCACAAGTCACAACTTTCTTGTGCCTTTGTATCTTGTGATTTTGATTGTGCGTTGACAGTTTCCAGTAGGCACTACTAAGCATGATGTTAGGTATAAAGCAAAAAAAATTGTGACTTGTGATCTACATATGACTGGTCACAATTACCCCAGACTAGGGATGTAAAAAAAATCCTTCAAATCAATCAAAAATAAACCTTGATTTAATCCAAATTCAATATTTTTATTTATATAATTGCTTTCAACTTGAAATCAATCAAGAACAACTGAAACACCTAAAGTCTGAAACGTCATACAAATCTAATGAACCTGCGTTCCCTTTCTCATTGAAGATTTCATTCGTTGAGTCGGACCAAAACCTTTTACAATTACAAGCCGCAAATAGTGGTCCGGCGCCCGCATACAACAACAAGCGAAAAACTACCTCAACCTAGAAAAATTAAGAGATTTATATCCTGTTAACTTTTTATAATCATTCATTGAACCTTTACGTTTTCACTGTTACATAAAAATATTCACTTGAAATTGCTTTAACGGCGGCGTACTAAATGCGATAACAAGTATTTTGGTAGTCTTGTAATCAACTCTTAGCATCAGCTCTGATCACCTAACAATATCGTAAGGTTTATAAATATATTGTGCCTGCTATCAATGGTTATCGCTGCAGTTAATCTAAAGTATGTCACTCAGGGCGTAACCTATAGTACCTCCAGTCAGGTTTCCGCTTGGAGGGGTTATATTTCAAAATATTTTTAGTTGTGGACATCAAAAACATTAGCAACAGCAAATATGACGAAATTCTTATTATTTTTAGAGCTATCGTTAAAAATCTTCAACATTTCTGAAGGTTAAATACCTCTACTTTCGCATAACCCCGGCTTACGTTACAGTTATCTCGAGTTTCCAGTTTTCTAACCGAGTAGAAATTTGATTACATTTAAAATGTAATTGGCGTATAATCTTCAAGATTTGTGTACTCTCAAAACAGTGCTGATATACTTTAAATACGTAATAAAAATAAGAATTATAAGACAGCTTTTCAGATTTTTATTAATCCTCCATGGTGGAAAGCTATCAGCTGAAGGTGATTATGATGAACCGGGCAACAATTCGGGTCGTTGATTAAGCTCTTAAAGCCATTGAACCAGAATAAGGTAAAATGTGACTTTGTACCCTACACACATATGTATATACACATAGTTAGAGAGATGAGTGTAATAATGTGTCAGGTTTTGTCCATCGACGAAATAATTTTGTGTATTAGATTATGTCCCCTCTAAAAATTATTATTATAAATGCAGGGTCCATATCAATCCTAGTTACCACGAGTGCGCGTCTGAATTCAAAGTTACAAAAGTACAAAACTAGTGATGTCCATGGCTGAAATGCTAAATGGCATAAGCACACATCTCCCTACTAATACATATATACCGGTTACACAATTTATAGCGGAGGTGAAAAATGATTTCTAATGAACTTAAAAGGCCTTGCAAATTAAGCACTAAATTTTACATAACAAAAAGTACTTTGGAATAATTAGTTCAAAGATAGTAAAGGAGGGCCATAGAAATGGCTGAATAGAGAAATCAGCTAGGACCCAGCTGGTTTCTCTATTCAGCCATTCCTATGGTATAAACATAGATTTAACTTAAAACAAAATATTTTTTTTTGTATTATTATATCCAGCTCTGGGGAGGTCAATTTATTGATCTTTCTAGAGAAAGCGAACAGCTCCTTGAAAACATCTCGCCCTTGACCTTACAAAAGCGAAGGCCGCCTCTGATAGTAGAGACTTAAAAAACAAACAACTTTCATCTCTTCTTGCTAAATCGAATGTTTTTCGAGATAACAATAATTTGCCACTTAAGATTTTATTGCAAAATTATGTCCGAGAGGTGTAATCAGCTTTTTTAATTTGTAAGTATCAATTAGTTGGACAAATACTTTGAAATATATAAGATCAATATACAATTAACGAAAAGTAGTGAGTAATTTCTGATTGCGCACTATTAAACCTTTTCACAAATCTTCTAATCCAGGGAAATAAGCAACAAAATACCCTGTTGGGGACTGTGAATAATCCAGGTGTCTGATAATTTTGTCAGATAACATGGGCCTATATGAACAAAACCTATGCTTTTTCTTCAAAGGATTCTGCGTGTTTTTTTAAAAGTGTATAATGACAAGCGGAGTGCCGTTAGCGTAAGTATTTAACTTATTTATTTAATTTCGATTTTTTATAAACAATTTACTGTTGGTGTTTTCCCGAAAATCTGGAAAAAATTTTTCCTGAGGCCGCCATTTTGTTAATTTAAAAACAAACAACTTCGCTCAGGCACTAGCTTTTCATGTTTTCAAAAAGCTGTATAAATTTCATTAAAATCTATCGAGCCGTTTTCGAGCTACAGTGGCCACCTGTTCAAAACGCATGGTTTCGAAAAAGAGCCATTACTTTAATAGTATTTTGTGCAACTAGGGTGGAAACTAGCCGATTGCCCACGATGGCAGGGTTAGACGCACGAGCGAAGCGAGAAAGAGTAAATACATCACTGATCACTGGACAGGAGTATGCATTTCTCGCTTGCACTTGCAGGAGCAATGAGGAACTCCAGAAATATTTCTCGGTTGCACTTGCAATAGCAATGAGGAGCGCTAGAAATCTACCTAAGGAGCACTCGGGAGTCAAAAGAGCCGAGTTTGCCCGGCTCTGGTTAAGACTCGTGCACCAGAATATTATTTCTTCACGAAATCCCATTTTTTTTATATACTCGGTACCTAAATAAATTATTTAAGCCGCGCATGAGTAAATATCACATGGTCACCAGAGTAGTTAAGGGGACCTATATGGCTTAATTTTCGATTTTTTTTTATTGGCTTTTCTTTTTGTTCAACTCTTTTAAAGTAAAACGCTGCAAACTAAACTCAAATCCGTAAGAAAATAACGAAGTTATGCCTTTTTTTACTTTTAGACTTTAGTCGTTAAAAAAAGTACTTCAAATACTCTGTAATAACGGAAGCCTAATTGACGCGCTAAATCCGCGCTAAATCCGCGCTATTTTTGGTTCACAGCAGAGCAACTACGTTCCCTGTGATTCTCTGTTGTGTTTGTTGTGTAAACGAACCTTAATCAGTGCGTTTCTAAGTAGCTTTTTCGTTGATAAACTTTGTTTTTCTTCTGTAAAGTCAATCTTTAATTCGATTTTGCTCGGAATTCTGTTGTTTGACCGTTGCCGTAGAAAATTTCAAAAACCGTTTGCTCAAATTGTTTGAAATTTGGTGGGCTGGTTTATTACACATCTGGTCATGGAATGAATTAATAAATATTTGAATATTTAGATTATAATTATTTTTTAAAATATTTATTAGTTCAGTAAGTAATGAAAAATTTCAAAAATTGAACTCTAAACTACACAAAATCAAAAATAATTGCAGGAAAGCAAAACTAATTAATTCATTCTGTGCAGTCAAGTATTATCTAACAGAACATGTCTTGTTTTTGTGTTTCAGAACAGGGGTTCTGGAAAAAAGCTACGGCAACGGTGAAATTCCACCATTGCAATAGACGCTCAACCCATAAGAGCCCATGGCTATTTTTGTGATTTTTATAGGCCATAAACAATCTTAAAGTATTAAGTAATAAACTAGTTTCCTCATTTTCTAGATTTTATGTGGTTTTTTTCTTGAAAAAAAAAAATCTTTTGACTCCGCAAAATCTCATTTAAGCCATATAGGTCCCCTTAAGACAATGTAATAGTATATTGCTTTGAACATCTGTACCTTAGATATCATAAAAACTTTTTTTACTACTTCTCTTTAAGATACGTATATCTTTTTGAGAAATAATTACAGCAAAAATTGTTTTTTTTTATTTGCGGGGGGCTCGCTTCGCTTGTGCTTTTAACACTGCCATCGTGGGCAATCGACTAGTTTCCACCCTAGTTGCACAAAATACTATTCTTACTTATGAGATTCACGATTAGATATTTAATATGTATTGATATAATGATATTCATCATGAACCGGTTGACATTTTCCGTAAATATCTCATCTTCTAGACATGCTAAATGAAAAATGTATGAATAATGAAAAAAATATAATTACATCAAATTTTTTCATAAGCTTGATACTTTTTACGTTATAATATAAAAAAGGTTAAAAAAATTAGGACCACCATTGTTTTTTCTTTGAGTAACTCGTAATAAAATACATATATATCCATACAAAAGCTGTAGATCACAAAATTTGGCATTGGTTTCAAACATATAATGTTTCTCTGCGACAAAAGGTTAAGCTTCTGGGGGGGGGGGGGGGCGCAAAGTTGCAAAATCTACGCAAAAAGTGGTAATAAATGCTTCCGAATTGAATCCATCCATTGATCCGCAAAAGATCAGGTGTACCGAGTTGGTGAACAATATACATATTCAGGAAATAGCATAGACTGCCTCCCCTCTTCCTGCGGCGTCGTCAAATAGCCTCAGATCATCGACTTTTTTTGTCCTCGCCTCCTGGACTAATATGTTTTATACCACAATCATAACCAGCTGAAACGCGAAACTCTGGCGAGCGAAATTGCAGTGCTACCTGGATGTAGTCATGGCCACCAGGGCTGAAAGTTTATACATTTTTCTCAGTTGTCGTCAGTGACTGCTTCAACCAGCGCTAGTAATTTGCTATATATTATGTACATTTGGATTTAAGGAATTATACATATATGTATCTCCATCATTTTCAAATATCGATTTGGTTTTTGTTTATTGAATACAAGTTTCCATATGGGCGATTTCACGCGTCACAGACTCACATTCACACCGAAATGTTAGCAAATTTGCTCAAATTGAAAGGAAATGATGCAATGTACATAAGTATACTTGCAAGTACCGAAATTATAAGAATATGAACTACCCGTCAAAAAAATAAAACTCCTCTTTCTGAAAAAAAAATGAAACTCCTCTTTCGACAAAGTGTGCTAAAATGGAAAACGTTCTGAAAGTACAACAGATATAAAAAATCGACGAATATGATTTTCAGGGCAAGAATTACTGTAAACATTACCGCTTGGTGGATACTTTTATACTTCTTGTTTACCAAGTACTGCGCTTATAAAGGTAACAGACTGAACGGATTTGACACAGACTGAAATTTGTGAATTTCATGGTAGAAACAGAGTATGCTTCCTTTTCCAAAGTTGACAAAAGAGGTAACAGTAAGAACAAAAATAAAAGTCTTAAGTTTCGTCATAACATTTGAGGAAACAATCTAAGTGCAAAAAACGATAACAATTTCTTTTCTTTCTGTTTTATTCCATTTGTGCGACTGCAACTGTCAATACCGTCACAAACGCACAAGAAATGGGTTTTTTACCAGCGCATTTTTTTCCTAACATGATTTTGAGCCTTAAAATATCGTCTGGAGGTAGAGTAGCGGACAAAAGTCTGGAAACCCTTTCAATGGAAATTTTCAGACAACCGTATTTATTCCTTATACCGAAATTCTTGGTAACTGACTTCATGTAAGGTACCTCGGTCGAAGATGACCACCTTAAGGTTCGATGTCAAGTTTTCTGCGCAATCTAAGTGAATATGGCCACTTAAATCCGACAGTGTAGGTAAATATAGCCAAAAGTATGCCGTATTATTTACTACTTACAAATTACTCCTTATACTACCCAAGCCAACAATATTTGGATCATCAACGATAAAATAAAAAATGTTTTGTTTCACTTAATTTATCCGAATTTCAAAAGAAAATAAAGAACAGTAGACAAAATTATTTATATAAACGTTTTCCATTCTTTGATTTTTTCGAATAGATCCTTTTTTTATTTGAATCGTTTTCCTTAGGATTCTGGCAATATACCTAGTGAAAATATAAATATTAAGTGCTTGGTTGCTGCAGTAAAATCGTTCTTGAAGTCAGAAAATGCTGTTAATATATTTCCTGTAATACAGTAAATACGTAATTTATTTCTTATAGAAAATATTTTCTCCTTCCTAAAATTTGTATTTTGGTACTACTCCCCTGCTAGGTATAAATACATTGATATGGGTCCACTACATCAAAAAAAAAAGTGCCGACATTTTTGCGGTAAAAGCCCTTTCCTGATAGTTTTCTGTTCTAAGTTGAGAAAAATACTAAGGAGGGTAGGTTAGAGTAAGTTTTAAACCCTCGAAAAACAAAGCGAATTGAAGTTCTTTCAAACATTTTCCTTAAATATTTCATATAGAAAACCTTAGATAAACGGATTTAAAAAAAAAAACAAATTAATAGGAATTTTATGAATAGCCGTGTAGATTTTATAGAAATAAAGATAATTTTACGCAAAGTTTATGGCATTTTTTGCTATGTGATTATATTGTGAAATAAAATACATGCGCACTTGTGGCTTTTTAATTGTTTGGAAACGTAAACATGTAACTCGTCTATACCTTGGTATCACTGTGGCGCTGGTGAGGTCTCGCCTATGAAACCCAAACTTCCCGGTGTAGATTCTGTAGATCTCCGTTTAATCTTTCACTTATGTGTGTCCAAGCAGTCCTCGCATCCGCGCCCCATGCATCGGTGACAGGACAAACATGGCTCATCATTTTTCCCAGGCAATCCTATATCCAAATACTATGCGCACCCAATGCTGCTTAAGGGCCAGCGCACACGGCCGTGCACCTGTTGGTTCGAGAAATGAACTTCGAACAAAAATGTGTGTACAAACATCAAATTCTGGCATTGTATTTCCTGAATTTTTGTGAATGTGTTACATTCGAAAATCACAAATCTACCTGTCAACGCCAAACAAAACAACCAGAATTTTAGGAAAAAAAGCGCAAGGATGAAGAAGAACGACCGCTTCTCGTCACACCGATCCAGGCCAGGTATCATCAATTACGGCGGTGCGTCCCACTACATACGCGCGTCGTTCATTCCTTACAAGGCGAACCCACTAATTCTCCTACCTTACCCGGCCGGTTACTGTCGCTGCCGCTGTCACTGTCTCGTGTAAATGCCTACAATCCCGTCTTTTTTACTGTCGCGACAGTACTGTCTAGGCAGTAATTTGACAGCTTGTGAAATCAAAATGGCGAAAAGTGATTTTGAAGTGGTAAGTCCTTGCAAGAGCTCCGCTATCGATTTCAATTTAATAAATTAACTTTATTTTCAGACCAAAATTTATCGTAAGGTAACCTAAGGAAATTTGTATGCCCTTTATTATCAGAATAAAGCAAGTCCTTTAATAAATTCCCTTCTATCTCAAAATCAGCCCGCTTTGAAAGAAACGGATTTACCCAATATTTTCATTTCCTGCGTCTCCGTTTTCCATCATTCTCAATATCCTCAAGCACTTTTAAACACATTAAAGATGTAATTGCAACCCTCGCAACGTGTGACATTTTTGAAATGAACTGTCTTGACAGTTCATCGAATGCAAATCGGCTTGCTGGACAGTTTTTGACAATTCCAGACAGAACTGTCCGACAGTAATACTGTCTCGTGTAAAGGCCGGGTTAGCGATCGTAGCATATTTCACTCCCAGTCAAGGCTATGCTGAAAAGAGAAACAACACGTGGGTTGTGGAACTTTGCATCATTCCTTTACCTCGTTTAACGAATTTTAAAGCAAAGATGCAAAGGCAAGAACCCTCCAGTGCAAGTAGGATAGCATAAACAAATTTTCCTGCGAGGCAGGGTCCATTCATTCGTAAATATATCCTACGCTACTTCGGTTTCGCTCGAATTTATCTTTGGCAAGAACACACATTCAGCTATAAAAACAGTAAGGTAATTCGAGAGTATCTCTTTCATAAACGTACTCTGGGAGTTGATTATCCTGCACTGCCTGCTCTTGGAGTTTTGCCTAAAATAAAACCATTAAGGGAATATTAAGATATATGTATATCTCTTTCATGTACATACGCCGCAATTCGAACAAAATAATTCGAAACTTAACATAGTGCAAGACGTCGTGATACATCTACAAAAGCGCCACGTACGCTGGTCCTAAAGCCCGTAGCAGATGAGCGGTGTCCTACCTTCGGCGACCGGACGTCCTCAGCTGAAAACAGCTGCTTCCGAATGTTACACATCCACCAATTAAATCTAGTCCGATATAAATTTCGGGAGTTCTGGTAACAACGGAGCGGGAGTTACATGCATATGTACGTATGTATATTTCGACTGAATCCACTTTTAGTCGCAGTTTTCTCATTCAGGTATGACGCCAAGTCGGGAATACCTAGGGCTTATTCTGTATTACAATACTGTTAACTCGAATTCGAATCTGTCAATGCATAAATTCCAGTTAGAATTTGGACTTATTCAGCTTTGAATTCAGCCATATGATCCGAATTCGAGCAAACAATATTGTAATACAGAATAATGACACCTAGGAGTGCACTGACCGCAGCGCGAAGCGATCACCTGCCCAACTAATGTAATAACTATTTCTAGACTATGTACATTAATCTTACCGTTGGTGGTGACAACATCCTCGGTTTTGTTACCCTCGGGGACAGTATTGCTTTTCCCGTACACGGCAATAGGTGCCATTTTTCACTCTCTGCTGCGACTTAAATTTACGCTGAAAGAATGTCCTTGACTGCTTTCCGCCGCTGATTTTTCCTTAGATCAAAGATCTATCACCACATAAAAATGCACACTTTTCGCGAATTGGAATCTTTCCAAATAAGTGAAGTAAGGAAGCACTCGACAGTTTTCACTTTTAGTTTAAAGACCAAAGACCAAAAGCCGGACGAAACCCTCTAATTTTCAGCACCAAGAACTTTTTGAAATTTTTGAATGTGCAACTGACACTCAATGGCGCGATTCGACAACAGTGACGTCACAGTTAGAACTTTTCCAAATTTTATTCTTCACCTTGAAGAAGCACAAACTGGCCCTGAGCACTAGGCGACTTCTTCGCAAAAATGATCTGACGATGTGTACCTTATGAAGCTCTGTACATCCCTCATTCCATGGGTGCTAGTCCTACGCGCGCTTTTTCCATCCCCCGGGAAGACGCCGTTGCGGTTGCAATTGTAGCAGTTGCTGTCACAGAAGGTGCCCGTAAAAGCCAGTTTAATCGTCTTCCTCAGAGCACAGCACCTAGCCAGCTGATAACACGAGAAAAGTCGGAATGTAATGTGAAGCAGCAGCGGCAACAATTTGACACTCTGAGTCTCGCACTTGTCGCAAAATGCTGCCTTTTCCAACTGAGCACAACAATTCTACTTTCCGCCGATTTATAAGTTTTATCGACCACTTAGCACAATGATCAGAACGCAAGGTGACAGAACGCGCCTCAATAAGTAAATGATGAGAAAAACCCTGGCAAAACAAATCGAGCTCTACTCTACGCAGCCAGCTCGGAGTCTGAGAAAAACTACTATCCCATCCAGAACAAAGTCTCCAATCTCCAATCCAACGTCTTTTACGACTGCTCCGCTTTTACAAGTCGTTCCCTTCGTACGGGGAGAGAGCAACTATGCAGTGCTGAGTGCAGCCACGCAGCGCATGCACACAAACAGAGCGGTTATTAAAAGCAAGCTACTCAGAGAAAAATAACAGCTGATTAAAACGTCATTATGTTTACAGTTTCAGGGAAATTTAGTACGCGGCAGTGTTAGGAGTATAACTGATTTTGCTTTAATTTTTTGATTCAAAGGGAATTTTTTCAAGCCTTTGTGTTTTTAATATTATGGATGAATTTCGGGTCTTCGTAGAAATAACTATGACCAAAACAGTTTATAATATTGCACACCGGTTTTTGTTTAATATCTAATTGTTTACGCATAAACTTTGCTTGCAAGGGTAATAATTTTAGTTAATATAGTTAATAAATACAAACATTTTGAAAGAAAGCAAAAACTTGTTCGACTATGGATCCGATTTTAGTGGTGTTCTTTTAATGTTCCCGATAGTTCTATGTGGGAGCTTGAATAAAAGAACGACGAGGGAAATTTTTGAAGTGTGAACCGAACCTTTCTTCACCTCTTGTAAATTGTCAAGTTTGAAGGTTGTCAAAGCAAACTGAATCGGACTAGCAAATGAATCTTGCTAGTCTAAGATGTGCTATATGTGCATAAAAGCCAGTTTAAGAATGTTGGCATGACCCGTGAAAGCTTCGGTAATGGATCCGAATCAAACTAGTTGCGCTCATTATTCGTCTCAAAAGCCATGAAGATAAAGCAGTGCAAACTACAGAGGTTGAGGGACTTAAACACCCAGGCAGAGATGCACAAGTCCTACGGAGATGTCTTCCCGGATGACCTTCAGCGTAGATACGCTAGCATAGTGATATCCATGGAGCAACTGCATAGAGACGCAGGAATTATCTCTCACATATTCAATGTTGTGCCTCCGCATCAACAAAGGAACCGCATATTGCTGCAATGCTAGCTCCTGTGCATTAAGGACCAATTCGAAATCGCTGCCGCAGTACTGCACAATTCAGCTTCAGAGACTACTGCGCTGAATTGTGCATTATTGCGGCATCACTGCATTTTCGACTTCGTACCTACTTTCGGGATAAGGAGGCGATGTATAAGAATAACCAAACCACACTAACACAGTTGCTGGCGACAGAGTTTTAGGTCTTGTAACAGGAGTGGAATTATGCATCTTGTTTCGAGTTTGGTCGAAACATTCAATAGGTGAATTCTATGGAAATATTAGGATTATATAGGATTCCATACATGAAATTCACCCATTTCAAGTCGTTTCGATTAATCTCGAAACAAGATACATAATTCCACCCAAGATTTTGCCACCATTTGACCATATGCACGTAGAACTTTTGTTCGGTCCAGTCCTCGATTCCGCTTTGCTCTGTATACCTCTCTTATTCTAGTTTTCTTACGACAAATTAGGCTATATCGTGTAAATGGTGGCTGGTGGCATCGCATTTGTCGTCAGACTCCAATATTCACATTCTTAATGTACCAGAGCGTTGTATTGAGGTCTGAGGCCGTTAAGAACCGTCTTGATACCAATAATATCGTATGGTTTCATTTGCAAACCATCTCGCTGGGTCTCAAGCCAACAATGCGCTGTTGGAATAGGGAGGCGCCTTTTGAGTTTTAAATTTTATAGCTAGATACAGTAATAATAAAGATAAATACACCTGATAAAGATTCCTCTTTTTACTACACATCTCTCTGCTGTACTTTCTTCTGGAACTATTTTTGGTTGGGAGCTCCACAAGCGGCATAGTATGGCGGATTGCAACTGGGAATATCTTATCGGATTCGGTTGAACCTTCACAATTTTCTGGCATCAGAACAAAAATCGAACTAAAAACGTTGATAAAATGGCGGAAAAAGAGCTTCTATATGTGACCTTACCTTATTATACTTTACTACACAGATTTCTACAAGATAAGGCACACATGGACGGAACTTTTGTGCCACTGTCATTGACAGAAATTGAACTTAATATTTATAAATGTTAAAGAGAACTGCTATTATTGCAGAACTGCAACTATGGAATTATTATTTTATTTTTATTTTTAAATCTCCCCAAAGCAGTGTTATCAAGCGCCGCAGAACAACTACTATCTCAATGTGCTTTCCAAAAATGCCACCAGTGTTGCTCTACCTCTATCACTGCAGGTACCGTCGCTTGCGCAAGTGAAAAAAATGCTCTAAAATTGCCCAAAATTCACGATTCTCCGACATTTACTCCAAAATTCATGTAATTAATACACCTCTTGTTTACTTTTATTGAATTAGCCATCTTGTTGCCTTTCCAGAGATTCAACACGTAGATAATGCATACACAAATTTATACGTAGAAAACCTGAGTTTTATGTAAGCTGCGTTGAGTAGATAATAAGATAAACATAAAATAATATGCTACCAATCTTATAAATCACGCTGTAACTCCCAAATATTTGAATCGTTGGGTATGCGCACTCATGTATGCTTTCATGCTAATTAAGTAACCTATTCAAGTGTCGGCCAATCAAAAGTCTGTAGTCTACGGGGACCATTAGACATATTTTAAAACATTTTGGGGCTTGATTCAGCACTTCAGCACATAAAAGCGACATTTGGCAAAAGGTGAGCAAAAGAGATAGGCATTGAAATTTACTACAGTTTATTTAAGATATTATTTATAGTTTTCTATTCAATATATAAAAAACCAGCCAGAATACAATGTTAGACTCCGAATAAAGTACGATTACGCGTGAAAATAATTTCTAGTCGCTTAGTAGATCCTCGTCTATATTTACGTCCTGCAATTACGAATTTTCAAATAGGTTTTCAAAATACTAGAACGGCCTTACCGTTCGTATCGATGTTATCATCCAGTGTTATGCCTTCAATTTCAAGATCCAGATCATCATCCAAAGAAGGTTCTCTTGTAATTTTGTTCTCATTTTGCGTCTCGCCTTTGTTTGGATTTGAGAAGTGTGAGTTGCGAGGCACTTGGTAGGCATTGGCGGAATCTTCGTTATTCTTTTTACCAAAATCAACTAGAGATGCAATATAGTGCGACGTGCTTATTTCATTATTGTGGTCATCCGCATTGTCCTCTTGATATACAAAATTTCCAGATTCTTCAACGAGCATTTCCGACAACGGATTCCTTTCGATATTCAATGAAATTTTCTGAGCATCTCTTGCTGGAAATACGCTCTGCCTTTCTTTCGTAAAAATTGCTCAGCTTTTAAGCTATCTTTTAAGCCAGGGAAGAGATTGTCATATTTTTCTGGATCTGCTAAAGATTGGCCAGCTTTTTCATTGACTTTAGCAAGTCCGGTCCGCCATAGCTGAACAACGTAAGCTATTTTACTAGGAATGTAAGTGCGAGCAAAGAATGCAGCTTCCGGCAGGCGATTTGTTTGCATTAGAATGTCAAGACATCCCTCAAGATCTCCAAGTAGGAATGTTGACAAGAAGGAAATGTTATGCCGACCTTGTTTTGACAATTCTATGACAGTTCATATTTGCAATCAGTGAAGTTAGCATCATTCCAAAAAGAGGGAAATTCTCAAATGTCCCAAGTTCCCAGATAAAAGTCTCCACTGTGCCCGATAAAAACCAGGAACTTGAGTTTTGTATGGGGAGACTAGTGGCAAGTTCCATCGGGAACATTAAAAGAACACGGCTTTTATATCCTCGAGAAAAAAAAACTATTTATTTTATGCCAAATTTCGAAACCCTTATTTGCATATTAAACCTTTCGTTAACACACAAAAATACTGTCAATAGCCCCATAGCTTTAGCATAGCTTCACCACCCAGACATAGTACCTTCTGCTTGCCTCACTCCCTTGCACCTAGTGACAAAAAGAAAGTAAAAAAAATATTATTTAAAAATAAGACCACCGACTGCAAAAAATTTCAATTAATATTTTAAGTAGGTAGGCACCAACCAAGAATTTTACTTAAACTTTAATATTAAATACAATGGGTCCCGTCTACTTTAACTGTAATATTAAAGTTTTAATAAATTTTTTAGTACTTATTTCACTATTATTATCGACTAGCTTGTCCGGATTCCACATTGCCCGGGATACGTAATAATATACTGAATTCATATTACAGTTTTTCACCCATTTTACGGTTTTCTAGAGCTCTGCTCAGCCCTTTGGAATTTCTAAGGGTAGTTCCCCAACCGGCTCTACAAATGGTGCAATAAAAAAATATGTCATGTAACGTATCTCGTCATATAACATTTCACATAATATGTAACATGACCATCTTGTGAAGTATTCCCCAAAAATTGATACATGCATCCTAGAATTCATTTTTCACCATTTTTCCTATTTCCCGACTTTCTAGAGCTCTATACACCGTTTCGGGGTCCCTAAGGGGACATGATATGTGACGCGTCACATCAAATTTCGCATAACATGCAGCGTGACCATGTTGTGGAGTATCAACCGAAATCGGAACATGCATCTAAGATTAGAATTCATTTTCAGTTTTTTCCCCCATTTCCCGGCTTTCAAGTCTTAAATATAAAAGTTAGTTATATCATGTCACTGATTTTTTTTATTATAGATCTACTGTTTATAGTAGTTCTGTAGTACATTATTTTCACATTGTTTTATATCTTAACTAGAGTTGTAATAAAACGCGAAATTCCTAAACTGCAGTATCTTTATTAGTATATCTCCGTGATATGAACACGTTCTACTCGCTCCGTGGTTCTATCTAAACTGACTCTCAGTATCCCTCACACATACACATACTATGACACACGTATAACCAACCGACAGACCATTTGGTCAGCGCACGCCCATAAAGGACGCAAGCAGCTCTTGTTCTTCCGCCTTGCTTTACAAATATTGATATCTTTTAAATTAATTTTTAGTACAGTTTACATAAATTCTTGTATAAAAAGTGCGGCCTATTTAAAAATTGGAATTTCTTTTAATTATAAAAATACGGCTCAATATTTTTCAATGGTTGAACATTTATTTGAAAGGTTGTTTTATGTCATTTATTTATGAAAAACAATTTCGGTCAAATGACCACCACGGCATAACTTGACAGTATCCCATTCGGTCCACCCAATTTTTGAGTACATTTCGATTGTTTCGGGCCTTATGTCAGCAATAGCAGCTTGAAACTCGTACTTGAGGTCTTGAATTGTTTCTGGTGTGTTGGCGTAACATTTATCTTTCACAGCTCCCCAAAGATAATATTCCAACGGCGTCAAATCGCAGCTTCTTGCCGGCCAAATCACATCACCATTTTTGCTGATTATGCGATTTCCGAAGATATGGCGCAAAAGATCGATTGTGCCGTTCACTGTATGGTTCGGATGGTCAACCGGCTTTAGCTGCTGTACCAATTGAACTTTATATGGCTTCATGACAAGGTGTTTACGCAAATATCGCATCAAAGAAGTGCGTGCAATGTCCAATTTGAGCAACTGCAGCAATGTTTTCGATTGAGCGCACCGGACGAGTACGTACATGGGTTGGTTTATACAACAACATACCAGTTTCACGAGCTCGGTTTACGAATTGATCCACAAATTGGGTTTTTGTAAGGTTTTTTTCGTCAAATTTTCTTTTCAAATTTCTCACAGTTTGAGTAGAAGACTCACTACTTTGGAAATAAGTTTCTAATATGCATTTCCCAACTTTCTTCAAGCGAATACCGTCCCATTTCGTAAATGTCAAACCGTAAACTAAATTTCTCTCTATGGAGTTCGGACTTGGGCAAATGGTTACAATATGGTTCACAACAAAGTTCAAATGTTAAAATTTACGCTATACACCCACCGTCAATGCGTTATTGTTCATTACTCTAATTTTGCAGTTACGTCATTGTTCTTCTGGAACGGTGATATAATAAACTAAACTTCAAATTACCGGTAGTTCAAATTCCAAACGCTAAATGGACCACCCTTTACATTTGAAGGCCTTTCTCGGAGAAGCAATACTGAGATCGACTTTGGGTTTTCAAAAAGGTATTACGACATTCAACTTTAAGAAAGTGTGACGTATGTGAAGTGATGGCCCTTCCGTTTATGATCATCATTCCTAAATATATCCTGCACTACCTGTTAAAGTAAATGTTTTAAATTCAAATGTTCCCGCCAAGTCAGAGGGCGCTGTTTGAACAGTCGATACCAACCTATATCGAGTCAAAAATAATATCGAGACATAACCTAAGATTTTGTAAGAGCGAGAGTAAATAAACAAATGTCAATAGAGAGAAAGATTGTTTATTTACTGGCCTAAATAACTAAAGAAGTAAAAGTTATAATAGGTTATGGGCCCAGGAACGTTTTGTTCAATTTAAAGTCAAAGAAAAAGGTGTTTTGTGCTCGATCAAGATGGATTTCTCGAAGCACATTTCGAAGCTCTCAGGTGCGACCGATTGGCCGATTTGGAAAAGAAAGATTAGGGACCTGATTGACTATCACGATGGTGCTCTCGATGCGTTGGACGGAAAAGTAGTGAAACCAGAGCCGCTCGCAGAAAGTGCTTCAGCAGCAGAAAAGAAAAAGCACAAGGAGGAGAGCGACTTTTTCCGGAAGGCCAACAGCTACGCAAAATCCATGATCACCACTGCAGTCTCGGATTCAGTATACCAGAAAATAATGGATAAAGAATCAGCTCACGATGCATGGGAGGCCCTGAAGAATCAGTTTGAAGCCACAGCGAAGGATCAAGTTTTCAGGATCTGCAACGAATTTTTCGCCTTCTCATGGGATCCAGGTAACGACGTATCGACACACATAGCAAAATTACGTAGTCTTTGGAATGAGTTGAACCTTGCTTTGAAGTCTAAAAAAGAAAATGAGCTGCCAGATTTAATCCTTGTTTGCAAAACACTGCACATTTTACCAAAATCATTTGAAACGTTTCGTCACAGTTGGATGCTCCTGACAAAAGAAGAAGAAAAGACTTTTGATGAACTAACTAATCAAATTGTTATGTTTGAGAGAAACTTTAGACCGAAAGAAACTGAGGAAAAGACGAGCCAGGAGGCATTAGTTGCCAGAACACAAAGAGAAAATCATCAGGATTCAGCAGCATATGGTCGGAAATACGATACCTGCAACTACTGCAAGAAAAAGGGTCACTGGGTCAGAAATTGTATCCAATGGGAGAAGGATGGACGTCCGAAGCCAAAGATTCAGGGAGCTGAAGCAGGAAACTGTGCAGAACCAACGCTAACTCTCGTCTCAGTTCACAACGAAGTGTTTGCAACAGATGTAAATTCGGAAACCGACTGGTGGATAGACAACGGAGCAACGAAACATGTGGTGAAATCTGCGAGGTATTTTGAGCATTTCGAGAAGTTTGAAAGTCCTAGTTGGATTAAAGCTGCAGGAAAAGAAACCCTGTTAGCTTTGGGCCAGGGCACAATCAAAGTCAAAACGATTGTCCATGGAGAAACATTTTTCATATCCTTGAAAAATGTGTGGTTTGTTCCCAAAATAACAAGAAATCTGTTTTCAGTACTGGCTGCCCAAGACAAAAATGTTGGTAGTCGGTTTGAGTCGTCAGCAACAGAATGCAACCTCAAGGTGAACGACAGGACAGTTCTCGTTGGAACCAGAGAAGTTGGAGGAACACTCTACAAAGCAGCAATCGAGCCCGTACTTCCAGAACGAAGTGTAGAGCAGGTCAACATCGCAACTTCAGGAATTTCAACTCTTCAACTCTACCACGAAAGGTGGGGACATCAAGACAAGAACCACATCAAAGATATGCTCAAGAGAGAAATGGGCATTGAAGTCAAGCTTGAAAGCAACCTCTGTGAGCCTTGCATCTATGGAAAAGCACATCGATTGCCATTTGGAACGAGAAAAACAGCAACAAAGCCAGGGGAATTGATGTCAGGGGATGTTTGCGGCCCATTTGAGAATTCTTTCCAGAAGAAGAGGTACCTGGTGGTCTTCAAGGATCATTTCACGAGATTTCGATACGGGTACATCGTCAAGCAGAAATCAGAGGTCAAAGATGTGCTGCGACACATGATAACTCACGCTAAGCAACAAGGAAGATTCAGGAATTTTTGAGCGACAACGGAGGAGAATTCAACTGTTCAGAAGTGCGCGAAATTCTTCAGGAAGCTGGAATTACTTTTCGACTAACTGCACCCTATACTCCAGAGCAAAATGGAGGTGTTGAAAGAGAGAATAGAACCATCGTCGAAATGGCAAGAACTTTCAAGTATTCTAATCCTGAAATTAAATTTCCAGAGGCAATTTGGGCCGAACTCGTCAGCACAGCAGTCTACATTCTTAACAGGACGGGAAAATCTTCGATGAAGGGTCGGACTCCATACGAACTTTGGCTGAGCAAGAAGCCAAGGATCAAGCACCTCCGAATTGTAGGATCAACGTGCTATGTACACATCGCATCGCAGAGAAGGAGCAAGATGGACGTGAAAGCAGAAAAAGGGTACTTAGTGGGTTACGACGGTGACGAGAGATATCGCATCTACCTGCCAGAGAAGCACAAAGTAGTACTGTCGAGGGACGTGAAATTCCAAGAAAAATTCAGTGAATGTGAGTCAAATGTCGACCTTCCTTTCCAAGATTCCGAGACCAAGGACGTTGGAGAAGACGAGAAGGAAGAAAAGGACGAAAGTTCACGCAAAAGCGAAGACGAAGACACGATCAAGGACGAAGACATCGAAGAAAACACGACCGGCACAGAAAGCGAGGACAATTACGAGACTGGAAAAGAAACAAGCTTCGATGAAGGAAACGACAAAAGAAAAATACAGTCGATTAGATTGAGAGATCGTTCGTTGTTGAAAAAACCAGGACATCTGAATGATTACGTACTAGCAGCAGAGAATTTCGTGTTGGAGAGTCCAGATACCTTCCAGGAAGCCATCATCAGCAACAACGAGTGGAAGAGAGCAATGGACAAGGAGATTAAGTCCTTACACGAAAACGAAACTTGGAATTTGACCAGACTCCCAGAAGGATCGAAGGCACTTCCGTGCAAATGGGTTTATCGAGTCAAAACCAACCCTGACGGAAGTATTGATAAATACAAAGCTCGTTTGGTCATAAAAGGATTCGCCCAAAGACGAGGGATTGATTACGACCAAACTTTTAGCTCCGTCGCAAGAATGGAGACGATTCGCTCAGTGTTAAGCGTTGCAGCAAAAAGTGACATGTTTTTAGCCCAGTTCGACGTCTCGACCGCATTCCTGTACGGAGAATTGGACGACAAGGAGATCTACATGCAACAACCTGAGGGATACGAGCAAGGACAAGGTTTGGTGTGCAGATTGAAAAAGAGCCTTTACGGGCTTAAACAAGCACCAAGATGCTGGCAAAAGCGCTTTGGAAGTTTCCTGCAGAACCTCGGTTTCAAAGTCAGCGAGGCGGATCCATGTCTTTACATCAGGGAAAGAAATAACAAAAGGATTTTACTTGTTATTTACGTGGACGACGGACTCGTCGCAGCAACAGATGCTCAAGATTTGGAGGAATTTTTGGACGAACTAAAATCCGAATTCAAGATAGTATCGAGCAAAGCTGAGTGTTTCTTAGGACTCGAAATCAAGAAACAGGACAACGCAATCAAAATTTGTCAACAAGGATATGCCAAAAGGATTCTCGAGCGATTTCAATTTTCGGATTGCAGAGCTGTCTCTTCCCCACTTCTCAAGAATTCGGAAGTTCCATCAGCAGAGAAAGAATCAAAGTCAACCGCATTCCCCTATCGCCAAGCCATCGGAGCTCTCATGTACCTCATGCTCGGAACAAGACCAGACTTGGCATTCAGCATTGGATTTCTCTCAAGGTCACTTGAAAATCCTACAAACGAAAACGTTGCACAAGTGAAAAGGGTTTTTCGATATATTTCCGGAACAATCGACCTCGGAATAACTTATCGAAAACAGAAAAAGGGGATTCTCGAATGTTACAGCGATGCAGACTTTGGTGGCTGCACAAAGACGGGAAGATCTACTTCCGGGATCATCATCAAGTTTGCTTCGGGAATAATCTCGTGGAAGAGCAAGAGACAGGCGATGGTCGCCACATCTGCTACGGAGGCAGAAATCGTAGCAGCGAATGAAGCTGCGAAAGAAATAATTTGGTTGAAAAGATTGTTTCAGGATATCGACAAACTGGACCGAGTCCCGATTCTTCAGGTCGATAACACTGCTGCCGTGAAGCTGGCTCAAAACCCGGAGTTTCACTGCCGGACCAAGCATATCGCCAACAAGCATTTCTTCATTCGAGAGAAAATCGCTGAAGGTCATTTTGGAATCGAACAGATCCCGACAGAAGAACAACTCGCCGACATTATGACGAAACCGATCATCAGTACTCAGCTCCGGATTCTCCGTGACAGGATTGGACTTCTCTGAAGAAAGAAGAAGGAAGGAGGATTTTCGATTTGCTTTGTATAGAATCATTATAAACTCAAGAATGTGTGTCTATGTTAAGATTTTTGAATTTTCACAAGGGAAAGTGTTAAAGTAAATGTTTTAAATTCAAATGTTCCCGCCAAGTCAGAGGGCGCTGTTTGAACAGTCGATACCAACCTATATCGAGTCAAAAATAATATCGAGACATAACCTAAGATTTTGTAAGAGCGAGAGTAAATAAACAAATGTCAATAGAGAGAAAGATTGTTTATTTACTGGCCTAAATAACTAAAGAAGTAAAAGTTATAATACTACGTGCTACATAGGTTTCGCTTTGGCAAGAATACGGAAGACACATTCAGTTGTAAAAACAGTAAGGGAATATGAAGATATCTCATGTACATACGCCGGGACACATTTACTTCGATCGCTGGCTACTACGTAAATGAATTGGTTTTGTTCCGATTCCAACCAAATTATTCAAAAGTTAAAAATCTTGCTAAGAGTAAAGCATTCCTGTTGACTAAGATTAATAGTATATTACGATACAAGGGCGGTAAGTAGCCGATTGCCCACGATGGCTATTAACGCACTCGCTTCGCTCGTGCGTCTAACACCACCATCGTGGGCAATCGGCTACTTACCGCACCGTAGTTAATTGATGATTTACCGCATGGAAACCCGTGCGGTAAAGTACCCTTACCCTGCATGTGTGATGAAAAATTTTTTATTAGAGAAAGGTGGAATTGTAAAGTGTCATCCCCATTGCAACATTTTAATTTCGCAACCACTGCAATGTACAACGCAACAAATTAAATGAAAAGTAAAAAATATTGATATTTGGTTTGCAAACTCTTCTCACGATATATTTCACAGCTAACAATATCTTACCCTAAAACAGTATGGTCCTCACGCACAGTAGGAAACAAGAATAAATTAATATTTACAAAACACTTAAAGAGAGAGAGATTAGCACGCTAGAGATGGAAACAACTCGGAAAAGCACTTGTAGTTCCAGAAGTCGTCAATCTGGAAACTACTCCTGTTACTTTGCGGGGACCCAATGGACTCGTATAGCCGTAGGGAATAGCTGTGTTGGTTCAATCGCTTTGAAATTTTGCAGGTGGCTTCCTATAGGCCTCAAACTAAGGCATGTTAATTATTTAGGGCGGCTGGGCCCTAGTTTGCGAAATATTCAACTTTTAATTTTGACGAAACGTCAAAATCAAAAGTTGCATATTTCGAACAAATCTTCCACTTTCACTGGAATTACAGGTAGCCACCTGCAATTACACTCCCTATTACCCACTTTTTTTCAATTCACTGCACTCTAAACCCTGGAAAAAAATTAATATTAATAAAATATTAAATTGAAAACTCTTACCTGTCAAGTGAGTGTCCATTGTTTATATTTTATATGTTCTTTTCTTACATTGCTGGTGGCACCCCTGCAATTTGCAGGTGGCTCCCTCTGGAATTTCGCTAGTCCCTTTTGGATTTGTTAAGAAACATTTTCATTCAAGAATTTCATTATTATTGTTAAATATTTGCAAAATACATATTATATTATTTACCTTTTACAAAATGTCTATTACAACTTGCGTTCTTTGGAAAAATATTGAATATTTCGCAAACTAGGGCCCAGCCGCCCTAAATAATTAACATGCCTTAGTTTGACGCCTAAAGGAAGCCACCTGCAAAACATCATAGCGAACAAACGAACACAGCTGTTCCCTACATGTTCCTAGCCGTAGTCTATTGTTGATACTTCAGAAAGCGGGCTTTTGGGCAACTTGACATTCTCATTGAGGACCAAAAACTCTTTTACCGGATTCGTTCTCACTCTCATTATTCACATCCTGCCCCTCTTTACTAACGATCTCTTCAACTGCTTCGTTTATTACTACTTCGTTTACTTGAGCTTACTATACTCTTTGAGGGTTCTTTTTTTTATGCGATCAACGATATTTTCGCCGGATTCCAGGACTTCTGTTGTAGACCCCACCACTGGTCCAGACAGTCGCTCTGCGCAGCTTGGGATTTGGGCGTCATCATCGCAGCCTGCTGCATTACTGCCTTCCAGGTTTGAGGTGATATCTGGGAGTAGGCTTTCGGCAAGCTCTTCAAGTTTTCCTGCGTCGAAGTCTTCGCACAGGTCTTGTAAAGAAGGCAGAGAGCTACTATCTTCCACAGAGTCGTTGTGTAGCTGCTCTCCTTGAGTTCGCGTCGAGTCGACTTCAGTTCCATTCCCTTCTGCATAGGGTAGTTAGATACTGCTGATCTAAGTGAAACGTTGGAACTAAAGCCGACACAACCCGACTTCGAGGGTACATTTTGTACTCTGTTGGCGTTGTAGCTTGTCGATTTGCTGCTGCAATTCCTGGACCTGCCTGCCAAGTTTGGAGTTCTTATCCAGAAGCGACTGGTTGATGCTTTCCACAGTGTCGCATTTATTTCTGAGGATATCAGTCTGGTGCGTCAATGTCCCTAATAGTTTTTCCCATATCGTCCATTTTTGCCTTCTCCTGTCGCGGGAGATTTGGGCCGCCACGCGATTCTTACACTTCCTGTGAATGCCAGGAATTAATGCTAAAATTACTTAAAGTTAAAGTAAGACAAACTTTCTTTGTATTTTCTCTTTCCATGATAGATGGTCAAGACGCCGCTTCACACTTCTTCCAGAATTTTCCAAATGTGGTCGAAACTATTAAAATTTTAGCAGAACATCATCATAAACATTTATATAAAACCAATATAAAAATTTACTTACTCTTCAGATGGTCCAATATCGATGTTTTCCATGTTAAATATCTTTGTTATTGTTTTCAGCCTGTTCTTCCTTTGTTTTGACAATTCCAAATGACATTTGCAGTGAAGTTAGCATCATTCCAAAAAGAGGGAAATTATCAAATGTCCCATTTGTCCCGATAAAACTCTCCACTGGTCCAGATAAAAAGCAGGATTTTGAGATTTGTATGGAGAGAATAGTGGAGATGTCCATATGGACCATTAAAAGAACACGGCTATAGATTACCGAGAAAAATGGTCCGCATACATCCGCCATTTTGTTTGCCACCACTTTAAACTTGTATGTACAAAAAATTGATTTCACATAAGGCTTTTTCTTTTTCAAATATTAAATTTTTGAAGTAAAACTTCTATTACGCACGCTTGACTTGGGGAGTAAGCTGGTGAATGCGTTAAGAAAAGTGTGATCGGGCGTGGCACAGCTTATGAGCTTAAAGCTTTTTGAGTGTGGCAACAGCGATAATGAACCGCGCCCGCGTGCACGTGGACACGTGGACTTAAAGCTTCAAGTTTTTAGCCCGCGTACGGAGATAGGCGTTATCCCGGGGGCGTTATCCGTTGCCGCACAGCTATTATTTGGCAATTCGAGAATCATATTTTATCGAGTGAGGAATAGCCCAGTAAAATTAGAGTTTGAAGCCTGAACAAGCTGGATTTTTGTGGAGTCCCTTTACTTCGATGGCTTAAGCATATCCTGAAAAGTTGCCTAAATTTGAGCCAGAGGTTCTTCTTTTCTTTTGGGGTGAAAGGGGCTTAATTTTATTTTTTTGTAAATATCTCGTAAAATATAAATTTGTCGAGGAAACTAGTTATGAGAAAATTGTGGCAAATTGCAACGTTCTTTTGAAGTGAAACTTCTTTTCAGCACACGTGCGGGGTAAGTGGTACCTTACCGCATGGGTTTCCATGCGGTAAATCATCAATTAACCACGGTGCGGTAAGTAGCCGATTGCCCACGATGGCTATTACCGCACTCGCTTCGCTTCGTACCTACTACTTACCCCGCACTCGTGGTGAAAAGTAGCATACGTAACTCGGACGGTAAGTAGCCGAGTGCCCATGATGGCTCTTAACGCACTCGCTTCGCTCGTGCGTCTAACACCGCCATCGTGGGCAATCGGCTACTTACCGCCCTTGTATCGTAATATACTATTACGCACGGTTGACTTGGGGAGTAAGCTGGTGCATGTGTGACGAGAGCGTTACGAAAAGTGTGATCGGGCGAGGCGAACGCTTGACTTGGGGAGTAAGCTGGTGAATGCGTGACGATGATGCATATATTATACATCATATATATATACATACATATAGATGGAGCTAAAGAAGTTTTACTTCAGTCGTCTGGTCTAAAGCATACTCGTATTTTTTTCTCATTTATTTATATTTGATCACGTGTTAAAACTTTCAGATTAAATTTCATGTATGGTTAATAAATAATATACCCTAAACTACTTTTTATTATATAATACTTCAATAAAATCCACTGAAAATTGTTGGGCAACTTTCGACGTAAAATACCTTTGTGTGCGTCGTGAGCTCTTCGATACCAATGATAAAGTTACTGGCTGCATTGCGCTTACTCGCAGAAAGAAGTTGCCAGAAAGGAACTGGCAACAAGATTAAAGTAGGGTTAGGTCAGTGAGTCAGTCGTCTCTGTCCTTCGCATCATTGAATTGGCTTAAACCTTTGAAAACTCCCCCATTCTTTAAGTTCGTATTCCGTACGCTAGTATGTGTATCTTGTAACGTAGAGAGAGAATAAATCGAGTTTTATTTGATCGGCTACCGGCACTCGCCTGGAAGTCTGTACATACTGAGTTTAATGCTGCCTGAAGATTTATTTTGAAAATAAAGTTCTTAACCCGGCCTTTACACGAGACAGTGTTACTGTCACTGCCGCTGTCACTTGACAGTTCCAGACAGAACTGTCCGACAGTAATACTGGCTTGTGTAAAGCATGGAAATATGAACTAAGCACGGAACGGCTGTAAGCCAGATTTAGCGTACCACATTTCCTGATGTGTTAGAATTGGCTGTGTTCGTATGGTCGCTCAGTGCAGGCGTAAATATGTAGACATAATCAGAAGGGGGCTTACAATTCAAAATTTTCTGAAGTTCTTTCCATAATGTCTATGCCCCCTTTAACATCTATTTACACGCTGCCATTCACCGCTTGCGCCCCGCTTGTGAGGATTCTTATTTAGCTCTCCCTCATAAACGCTTCATAAACGCTGTTGCTGTTCTCCTCTAGGAAGCACCCCTTAGGTGGTCGCTCACGTATAGGATTCATACACGATACAGCCGTTCCGTGCTTAGTTAGTATTTCTATGGTGTAAAGGCCGGGTTAGGGTTGTCTTGTAAACAAGTCTCTATGATTTTCCGTGTCGCAACACGCAAGTATTTGCCCCCAAAATTTTGAGAAATGGTGTAATAAGCATTATGCTTGGATGGTTTATAGTAAAACAATATAAATGAATAAAATAAAGTTAAATTTTATTGGAGGGAAATTAAGGACAAAAAAAATCTTACGTAACCAGCCATGAAATTGCTTGGTTTCCGGGCACCTTTCAAAAGTCGGGGTAGTATTCAGAGTGGATTTCAAGTATATCAGGGAATGTGTTCTTAACAGAGTTTTTAATAACTATAGGCCTGTCATAGACCGGAATAACTTGACTGAGAGGCTCGATGGGAGTAAGGAAATCAGCCAGCTCAGGGACAGGATCCTTGTTTATTCTTGGTGTGTACTTTCTGCGCACCGGCTTTCGCTCGTTTGGTATTAAAATAGAATCATTCACGTTGATAGGAATCAAATCATTGAATATTGCTTTATCCGGAGGAAAGTTAAGTCTTTTCGTTAGCTGAAAAGATAAATATTGAAAATTGCTTCAACATGCGACAACGCATCTTACCTCTTGGTTGACGACTGCTCTCGACTTAGGAGTTAAATCTATGGTGGACGACACCTTCTTCGGTTTATCAACTGCCAAATTTGTCATTTCTTTCACTAAGTCGAGAGCCGTATTCAACTCTGGAACTTGGTACTTGCTCCCATGGCAGTTTTTCGAAGTCGACGGTCGTGGCTCAAATAGTTCGGGACGAGCGGAATGTTTCACGACACTCCAGCGGTTTTTTAACTTTGATAGAGGTACCTCAACATTTCTCACTAAAGTTTTCTTAATTGCTCCTTTAGTAACTTGCTGGGAATTTGTCTTGCTAGCCATTTGTTTGGAATAAGAAGATTCTCACAAATTTAAATTGACTGTCACAGTCAGCTGATTTAACACTTTTGTGGTTCTGATCTGAGCTGTATTGGAATTTTCCTTCATGAAGATGGCAGCACTCTCTACATGGCTAATGCCAAGTGTCAAAAAGGAGGGAAATTTAAAAAAGAGTAGGTGCACTTTATGTTATTAATGCTTGTTCTGGTCCAGTCAGGGAATTTACTGGCATCCAAAATGGCACATATTGTCTTACGATACTAGTTCAATCGAATCAAATTCGTGAGTAAAGCCCCAGACTTCTGTTTCTAAAATCTGGTCAGCCAGTTATTTGATGAAGAGGGATGCCATCCATCAGTAGCGCCAGATAGAGCTTACCGGTATCACCCTATCATAAGCGCTATCAAGATCGAGACATGTCAGGCCAACGAAGTTGTTGTACGATTTCATGTCTGCTATTTTTTGTCTTATATCCTAAACACGTTTGTCGTAGATCTACCTTTCTGGTATGCAAAAGAATGGTCCGGAACCATTCAGTTTTCCTTAATTTTTCTTCGATTTTTAGTTTCACAAAATAGTTTGTGATCTTTAATAGAACATTTATGAGTGCGATAGGCCTGCAGCGGATAATGGAATTGGGGCCCCTCGAGAATAGGGACTATTCTGATGGATGGCCACTCTTCAGGAATCTGTCCTGTGGCATATGCCTCCATGAGAAAACTTAAAATAATATTTCAATGGATGATCGAAATTTTCGATTATTTGTAAGGGAAATGGTTTAAAAAAGACAAATTTATGTAATATAATTAATATAATATGTATTTTGTAAATATTTAACAAGAATAAAATGAAATATTTGAATAAAAATGTTTCTTAAAAAATCTAAAAGCTTTGTGAGGGATTAGCGAAAATTCCAGAGGGAGCCATCTGCAAATTGCAGAGGAGCCACCTGCAAGAAAAAAAAATTGAAGACAAATCAAAACAATGGACATTATATTATGACAGATAAGAGTTTTTGGACTTAATAATGAATAAAATTATTTTTTTCAGGCTTTACAGTGAAGTGAAGTGGGAAAAAGTGAAGAATAGGGAGTGCAAGTGCAGGTGGCTACCTGAAATTCTGATAAAAGTACAAGTTTTGTGAAAAATATTCGACTTTTCATTTTGACGTTTCGTTAAAATTAAAAGTTGAATATTTCGAAAACTAGGGCCGGGCCGCCCAAAATAATTTACATGCCTTCGTTTTAGGCCTAAAGGAAGCCACCTGCAAGATTTTATTGCAGTAGGACCTACACAGCTATTCTTGACATGTTCCGTCCTACGGAATGGAGATGCCTTTTTGCACTGACGCCTGGCCGTTGTTCCACAACCTCCACAAAATGCTGATGTAGTATTCAGCGCAGAGACTCATGGTCATATTGTTCGACGCTGGACCACAAGGCCACCTTAGTGGCTCCCTTCCTTGAAGGGTCAACTCTAACATCAACATCAAAATCAGCCTTTCGGATGGTGATTGGTGCCTGGTGACCATATCTCCCCGCAGAATGAGAACCAGACCTTTTTACCAAGGAGCATAATAAGCCTGACCTAGCTGCAAGCTCAGAGAATCTGTTCGCTTCGAAAATCCGTCCAGAGCGTTCTAAACCATATCTTTAAGAACTATTAGAGAATTCGACGCTGCCATCAGAATGAAATCATCAGCATAGTAAATCACCGTCTCTCCCACACGATTCAAATATCTCCTCACCCCTAAATTTTCCCCAGTCATCTATTAATAACTCCGTGGACATTTTTTATTACTTAACTGTATATCTCAATGTGTCCCCTTCGTGCCTATAAAAGCTGGCTCTTCATCTTCACCCCGGTACGACAGAGCTCCATTCCCTTCGCAGCAAAAAAAAAAAGTATAGCAATGCTACGTTACTTCTCGATACGAATTACTCTTGTTATACTTCTATCTCTGCTCTCTTCACCGAACGTTGCAAATCATTTTACAATGAATATCTGGACCGCATGCAATTTAATCTTATTTCCGACCCTAAGCAATCCTACAATTTTATCAATATAAAAAAGAAATCCTACGGATACCCGTCGGCCCTTAAACTTGGAGAATCTGCTTCAGCTGACCCAAGTACCACCGATAATTTTTTCGCTGTTTTTTTTAGTCAATCGTTTAGCGATCAAGTCCCAGATCCTGATCCTCATTACTTTCACTAAAAACAAAACTGCTGGCAAACATCCCTCACATCCATTGACATTAATCCTTCCCTTTTTGCCACCAAAATCTCCATGTTCCCGGACTACTATAACATTGGCCCCGACGGGATACCCATTGTTCGCTTAAAAAATGATCTGCCCACGTCACTCAACCTCTTTCCACCCTCTTCTCCCTTTCTCTATCTGATGGTGTTTTTCCCCGTTCTTGGAAAGATTCATTTATTGTCCCTATCCATAAAAAAGGTTGTAAAAAGAGAGGTCTCTAACTACCGCCCCATTGCTAAACATTCCTGTATTCCGAAACTTTTCGAAAGCCTCATCTACGACTTCATGTCCTTCCACTGTAAGTCTATTCTTTCCCCTGCCCAACATGGTTTACTAAAATGTCGATCTACGCCCACTAACCTTGCAGTCTTCGTATCACGTACACTGCAATCCATGGATAATGACGAAGAGATCGACGTTATTGCCACCGATTTTAGTAAAGCCTTTGACAAAATCTCCCCTCAGCTCATTATTCTCAAACTTAGTATCCTCGGCTTTCAACCCTTAGTTAGCCGCCTTGGTCCGTTAATCTTCACTCTGTCCATAAACGATGTTGAGCTGACAATTAAACACTCAGAGATAATATATGCCGATGATATGAACATTTTCAAAAGTATTTTCAGTGCATCTGATCCTATATCCCTTTAAGAAGACGTACTCAGGTTTTCTACCTGGTGCTCGAAAAATTTTCTGGAGCTAAATATCTCTAAATCCTAATCAATCAATACTTCCTGCAGACGTCTCCCCACTACTCCTTGAACCTATTTTTTGACTGGTGAATCCATTCCATGTGCCAGTTTGTTACGAGATCTGGCCATTATCTGCGATAGCGAACTAACTTTTCGTTCCCATAGGGATCATATCGTTAATAAAGCCTACTCAGCTTTAGGTTTTGTCAAACGCTGGTCTAAGGAATTCTGGAAACCCTATGTCACTAAAGCTCTCCACTTCTGCTTTGTCAGGCCCCTACTTGAGTATGCCTGTCAAGTCTGGTGGCCCTACATTGTTTCTAGGCATCATTAATAGGATTGAAGCTGTTCAGCGTTGGTTCATTCGCTTCACGTTGCGCTACCTTCCTTAGGTTAATTTGCCGACTCTTCCCTTTACCTGACTTTAGCGGTATTCACATATGTATATAAATCGATTAGAAATACTGCAACTTTCTCATTCTTCCGAAAGTTGTTGGAAAGAGTTTGTCAGCTAGTGAAGTCAATATTGTGTTCAGTGTGAATTTTTGGACATAAGTGATTTAAATTGAAAGTTTAGTGAAAATAAAGATGGAAAAGTGTAAGTATACCTATTAACGACTGAAAGGTTTTCCTTTCGAGAAATTGTAAATTGTCGCCGTCAAAGAAAAACGACGCCCCGAACGGACCGTAGAATTGTCCAAAAGGACTGCGAAAACCGTTTTTCTTCCACAAGGTGTTTGCAACAAAATCTGCAGGATTCAAATACCAGCAAGGACTTTAAGGAGACGTCTGTATGAAGCCAACCTTAAGTCGAGACGGCCAGTGAGAAAACCTAAACTAACTCTTAAAATGCGACGAGCTAGGCTAGAGTACGCAAAAACTCATCAGAATTATACAGCAGCAAAAAAAGGTAAATCATACTTAATTTAAATATTTACACGCATTTTCGCCTTTATTTTTTGATCTTGGCTTTATTTTTTGGTCAGAAGTATTTTTTAAAACAAAAGCATTATTTTTCTGTTTTGTTTAAGTGGTATTTAGCGACGAGTGCAGGCTTGAAGCAGTAACGGAGAACCTTCAATATGTTCGAAGGAGGCCAGCAGAGCGGTATAAGGAAAATTTCATCCTTAGAACCATCAAACATCCTCCAGCCGTAATGATATGGTCTTGTATTTCAAGCGAAGGACCTGGACCAGTATATTTGTAATACGACAACAGACTCCGCTTTGACTCTCGTCAACCAAACGTCGATATCGTCAATAAGGCGTCCCGTCCATCTGCCTCTAATTTCTCGTTCCCAGGTATCCTGCCAGACTGCCATCGTGTGTCGTCTTGCCGCTGTGGTCACTGCCTCCCTGCCCGCTTCATGCTTCGTGTGGAATACTGACTTGGCGTTCCTTAGTGAGCAGGTGAATCGGGATGACTCCGGCTATGACTATGATTGCCGGGCCCGAGACTGTGAGGTAGGCGCATCGCCCCAGACCTCCGCACCGTATAAAAGGACTCACTGTACTGCACCCATTATCAAACGGCGCTTGCTTAGGCGTGGCCCGTCGACGTTAGCCATGAGCCTGTCCAGGGATCTTTGCTGCCCTCTCCGCAGTGTCCTTGATCTGCTGGAAAAAGTTCATTTTGCTGTCAATGAGCAGACCGAGATACTTCACCGCCGGCGCACAGTGCACTATGGGGCCAAATCTCAAAAAGCTGGCCAAAACCTAAAAAAAAAAGTTTTCAAGTTGGGATTTTCCTATCTCAAATTGGCTAAAGTACTTCCTAGTGCTATAGAATCAAGCGATAATAGGACCCTAACTGGACGCTCACCCGAAGAATGCCAGTGTGAAAGTGGCATCTAAGGGTAGCAGTGATTGTGTGTTTTGAAGAGAGAAAAAGTTCTCGTTTTCAAGAAGGCACAAAATATTTAAAATTTGACAGTTTTTAATAAAACCAAATGGAATCGTCAGTTAAAGATTAGTAGAATATTATAAAATTAATTTAATTACTGTATTATTAAACACTAATTTTAGAGAGAGATAGAGTTTTTTACATTTTACAACTCAAAAACTATGTAAGATGCCATGTTACAATGGAAATATATAAAAAGTTCCGCATTGTACCGCTCTGAAACGATTGGAGGTGATAAATTAGATAAATAAGAAATAAAATTAAGAAAAAAAAGCGCGGCATATCACTGCCTTTGGATTTAATCGATTTTTTTCGAAACAAATGTATGCATAACCTGTTTCGTTGGACAAAAATCGAAAAAGTGATGAATCGTTTCAAAAGTCGGTATTATATGGTTCTCGGGGGCACTGATTTCGAATCTGATATCGGATTTACAAAATTCAAAATGGCGGACCGGAAGTGACGTAATATTTTACGAAAAAATTGAGTTAGCGCTCTGAAACTCGGTTTAATATTGTTTGCGGGGTCGCTGATTACGAATCTGATATGAGATACATAAAAATTCAAAATGGCGAACCGGAAGTGACTTAAATTTTTAGAATTTTTAATTTTATAAATCCGATATCAGATTCGTAATCAGCGCCCCCGGAAACCATACAATACCGAGTTTCAAAGCGCTAACTCTAGTTTTTCGTAAAAAATTACGTCACTTCCGGTCCGCCATTTTGAATTTTATAAATCTGATATCAGATTCGTAATCAGCGCCCAAGAAAACTATATTATACTGAGTTTCAGAGCGCTAGCTCAATTTTTTCGTAAAACATTACGTCACTTCCGGTCCGCCATTTTGATTTTTACAAATCCGATATCAGATTCGTAATCAGCGCCCCCAAAAACCCCCGAGTGAGAGATCTCAGATCGATAACTTGAATTTTTTAGTTTTGGCCAGCTTTTTGAGATTTGGCCCCACTGTGCAGTGGGGCGAATGGCCTGTTTCGCTGGCCAAAAGTCGAAAATCGAAGTTTTCTATTTTCATTTATTTCATCATAGTTTGATAGAGGGGACTTTGGGGCATATAAATCTGTAAGAGATGGGTCGATGGGTTGTATACCTGACCCTCTGCGTCATTTCAAAGTTAGCCCTCGACCACGTGCAGGTGTGCCACGCTCAGGCAACGTTTATAATACGTAAACTTTGAACGTTAATATTTTGGTAACTAAGTGTCCGATTTGAGTGCTTGAAAATGGATATTGATCGCGAAGGTGTGTAGAATAATAATATGTGATTGAATTTTCGCTACAACTTATAGTTGTTTACTCCCATTATTATTAAGTATGACACTGCACTTCCGATAAATGAACTTTTTTTCTTAATTCAATTGGAGCTACGTTTTTTGTTTCACGATGTTGCACTCTGATTCTTTCACGAGAACGTTCGATGAAGTGTCTAGTTTTCGTATGCCAAGTAACTAGAGCCCGTTTTTCCCCGAAAAAAAGTTACAGCTGTTAGAGTGACGCGCTGCATGATTTCACGCGCGCCGCAGCACAGTGGGATGAAAATCGAAAATTTGATGAATCGTTTTGAAAGTCGGTATTGTATGGTTTTCGAGGGCGCTGATTACGAATCTGATATCGGATTTATGAAATTCAAAATGGCGGACCGGAAGTGACGTAATGTTTTTCGAAAAAATTGAGTTAGCGCTTTGAAACTCGGTATTATATGGTTTTCTGGGGCGCTGATTACGAATCTGATATCAGATTTACAAAATTCAAAATGGCGGACCGGAAGTGACTTCAATTTTCCGCCAATTTCATAAATCCGATTTCAGATTCGTAATCAGCGCCTCCGAAAACCATACAATACCGAGTTTCAAAGCGCTAACTCAATTTTTTCTAAAAACATTACGTCACTTCCGGTCCGCCATTTTAAATTTCATAAATCCGATATCAGATTCGTAATCAGCGCCCCCGAAAACCATATAATGCTGAGTTTCAGAGCGCTAACTCAATATTTTCGCAAAAATTTAAGTCACTTCCGGTCCGCCATTTTGAATTTTTATGTATCTCATATCAGATTCGTATCAGCGATCCCGCAAATCATACAGTACCGAGTTTCAGAGCGCTAACTCAATTTTTTCGTAAAACATTACGTCACTTCCGGTCCGCCATTTTGAATTTTACAAGTCCGATATCAAATTCGTAATCAGCACCCCCGGAAACTATATTATACCGAGTTTCAGAGCGCTAACTCAAGGTTTTCGAAAAACATTACGTCACATCCGGTCCGCCATTTTGAATTTTATAAATCCGATATCAGATTCGTAATCAGCGCCCTCGAAAACCATATAATACCGAGTTTCAGAGCGCTAACTCAATTTTTCGACTTTTGGCCAGCGAAACAGGCCATTCGCCCCACTGTGCGCCGGTTTGTTGTTTATAAGTTCTTCGTCTACTAGCACTGGGAGAAGCGTCGTGATTCTTTTTTTGGTGAGGACCACGACCTGCGTCTTGCTTAGCGCCATTTGCAGTCCATGTGTCGTCATCCATTCGATTATGGTACGCATCATCCGGTTCAGTTTAAGTTGCGCCGCCTGGTCGACGTCACGCGCGGCGATAAGTACGGTGACATCTTTTGCGTAGCCGACAAGATTTCCTCTGGCAGTTCAATCCGGAGCAGGCTGTCGTAGGTGGCGTTCCAAAGTTGCGGTCGCAGGATCGATCCCTGTGCTGCTCCTGACGTCAATATCTTCTTACGTTGTCCCTCCCTCGTCTCAGGTACTGGTCCTTCAGGTAGTTGTCGACTACCCGCAGGAGGTATCTCGGTATTTTGAAGGAGCGCTCAAACGCTTGCAGCTTATCCAGCCATCTGGCTGAATCGAAGGCGACCATGGTTGTGGTCCTCGGCTTTTTTGACTGTCTCCGTCACCTTCATAATTGCGTTCGCCGTAGATAGGCCCGCTCTCAAAAACGGTCCTTTCTCCGTGTGAGGTCTCCAGCGTCGCGGATCGCTACCTTGAGCATGAACCTGATGAGCTTCTCGTATACTTTTTCGGCGGTGTCCAGCAAGCACAGCGGACGGTAGGCCGAAGGCAACTCCGGGTTTCCCTTTCCCTTGCTTATTGCATGCCACCTTCTAGCGCGAGAAGAAAACTCCCGATTGAAGGCATGTTGATCTTCATGTCTGGCGTTGCGCGGTAAAATTCCTTCAGGATTTCGCTCGGAATACCGTCTGGTCCTGCGGCTTTTTTTATTTTTCATAGGCCGAACGGCTGCCTCGAATCCCTTCACTGTAAAATTTGGGAAATCTTCGACTTGGTTGAGGTCCGATTCTGCTCTTGACAAGTGTGAAGGAAAGAGCGCGTCCACTATTTTGGCGGCGTTCATTTCACACGCTGGCGTTTGGGCCCCTAGTTTTTTTTGTCACCAGCTTATATCCCAGAGCTTACGCGTCCCTGTTGACGTCGTCTATGAGAACTTTCCAGCAGTCTGTCTTGCTTTTGTTAATTTCCCGTCGTAGTTCCCTCCTGGCCTCTTTGTACTTCACTGATCTAATGTTTGCCCCCTCTCAGTCTCTCGCCCTCTGCGCGGCCCGTCGGAGCCTGAAACATCTCCTGAGCACGTCCGCGATTTCCGTCGTCCACCAGTACACTGGGGCCTTTCGGTGACGGGGCGTTTTCTTTGGCATTGAAGCGTCGCATGCCTTCGTGATGAGGTCCATGGTTTCGGTGACGAGCTCCTCAGTTGTAGCTATCCCAGTCGCGTTTTTCCTAATGTAATCGCCTGCTGCCAGCCCCTCCCGAATCTTTCGGCGTCCATTTTCCCGACGTTCTATCTCTTTGGGCGCTCTTGTTATCCTTCCGCTGTAGTCCCTCTTCCAGGACATCGAGAAAGATGTACTGATGGTCGCTTCCCAAGTAGTCTTCTAGGACCCTCCAATTTCGGGTACGCCGGACAAGGCCCACCGTGGCGAGAGAGATGTCGGGGATGGTCCATCTGCATCCTGGGCGTCGGAAGGTAGTCACAGAAGCGACATTTAAGACATAAAGGCCCATTCTTACGGCCATTTCCATAATATGCCTGCCCCGGGTGTCGGAGTACGACATGCCCCACTCGGGTGCCCTTGGATTAAAGTCCCCAACCACCACCGCGTCGCCTCCCGTCCTCCTGATTTCGTCCTCGAGTTCCTCGAGCTTGTTGCGGAAGTCATTAGGCGTGAGGTAGCAGCTGTAATTGGTCACTTTCCCGAACTTGACACACACGTAGCCCCTGCCTCGTCCATGGCTCGTGACTTGTGCACCCAGTCGATCCTTATTTTCTCCTGCTTTAGCAGGGTCACCGCCGAGCTTTCCGTCAGTTCAGCTACTGCGACCCTCTGTGCCCTAGTGGTGAGGCCAATCGCCACCTCCCCAAAATTTGGGATGTCCCGCTCGAGTGGCTCCCTGATATCGGCCTCTTCCGTGACGAAATAAAGACCCCGTGGGCCTGATTCTGGTTGTAACCTCACTTTCCGTGACGTGACATCTTATAGCTGAATATCGAATAAATATTCTTATTGGAATCAAAACGGGCAATTCAGCTATAAGCTGTCACGTCACGGAAAGTGAGGTGACAACCAGAATCAGGCCCCGTATCTCTATTGTGCACTTTGGTTCTAGACTAGACATGTTTGCTTTTTCCTCCAGGATGGTCTTTATAGCCTCTTGGAGGGCGCCCTTCTGTGCCACTCCTTCTCCGATCTCAAGAAGAACGCCTCCAGACCGGGTCTGCCGGATGGACCTAGCATTTGTCCCGGTGTTTTCAAGGCTCACCTTTTCCTGATTTCCATCAGGACATCAGCATAGGATTGCTCGGCTCCTGGTTTATTAAGAACAGCTTCTGGGTGCGGTCTGTGATTCTTCCTCCCGTTACTACTAGCGGGTCTGCTATCTTCATCGCATCCGTTTGCAGAAGCTCCCTTTTCCGTCTCTCTGCCTTTCTCCGCTGTTTCTCCCTTTTAGAGGTGACGATAGTATTTTCGTACAGGCCGTCATTCCTTTTCCTCTTTTCTTGGTTCTTCGCCACCGGGCTGGACGCAGGTGTGGGCCTTTCTGCTTTTTTCCTCGCCTTTTGTATGGCCAGCTGTTTTGTTTCGCTCTCGATCTTCTCCCATTTTGACCGAAATGAAGCCACAGCTTCGATCGCATCCTCCAATTCCAACAAGTCCAGCTTCACTGGGTTGGAGGTGTTTCGCTGCCTCTCCGCTGTCGCTTCCATATTGGCGATGATCGCTTTACATTTCTCCAACATCTGCTTTTCTTGGCGTTTTAGCACCGCTGTTCTGCGTGCTCTACAACATGGTGCAATATGCTATGTAAGAATTATGCCACGTGTTACGACACGTGTCGTATCACATTTCACATAACATGTAAGCGACCAGTGTTGCCGAAAATCATTTTCTGGTTTTTAGTAAAAATCAAGAAATAATTTGTTGCATCAGATTTTTACGGAAAAGGCATAACCGTTACGGTCCCTGCGTAATAAGAAATGCAGCTTTATTACAACTAAAAATCCTAATACTTCGAATAGTTGGACTATTCGTATTCAAATATATTCTAATTATTCGGATAGTTCAACTATTCTAATATTTTCAGCTCTATGCAGTGGAAAAGTACCTAATTTGTGAAAATCGTCACCATAATAAAACTGCAGTGCCTTAAAGGGATATCAATAAATTTTATTATTTCCAAGAATAAAACATGAATATACAATGACAAGTCTTTCATTATGCACATAATCAGTAGTTGAGTTAAGTTCTCGTCAATAATCGCGTTATCTCCTTGTACGAGTGTAATAAAATAAATTTTGCACATTTACAAACTATTCGAATTCCATCTTAATATCAATGCCTTGTTGAATAATTTGACTTGAACGTCATCACCGCTAAGTTTAGACCTAAGTTCAGACTAAAAGTCTATCACTAAAAATTTTCACATGGTTTTTTTTCTTATTCTTAAGCCTTTAACATTTATTTTAATATTCTTACAGAATGTATAGTTAAACTCAATGAATGACTTACCGTCTCCCTGCTACGCGAGAGACTTATACAAAACCATCCGTTATCTTAAAGTGGATGCCGGTTACTTACGATTATGTACATATGTCTTAGCATTGCTTTCAACGAGTCTTAAGTTTTGCACTGATTAAGATGTGGGTTTTTTTAACATTTAAAATATTTCAATAGCTCCAATGGTCTCGCTATCAGTTAAATCTACTGTTTTATCATTATATTTGTTATTTCTTAAAACTAAACCGCTGTGATGTATCAAGTTGTCGCTATAGATTGATATTAATCGTTTTGGCAAAATAAAAGCAATTGGAAAATATGTGTGATATGTGAGCTTTCTGAAGTGTTTTTTTTTTGAAAGTTAGCATAAACGTTTTACCGTGAAAGTACTCTAGCATCATATAATAACTATCAGCGATTGTTGGCACCGAGATCAATTATAGATCTCTATATTATTATGTGTGATTCAATATATCTTTAAATTGGTACCAGGTATAAGATCAAAATTCAATTAAAGGTTTGTGGTCAGCAGATATATACTCTAAAGAGAGAAAGAATTTTTCGATCAATAACAAATAAAGAGCAATTCAATTAATAAGTGTTTTATTTATAAGTTGCCGTTTCGGTGGGCTCTTTATAGTATGCGATTCTTCCGAAATTATATTGCATGGCATCAAATAAAATTTGTGCAGGTGGTGTAAAACTCTTGGCCGTTAAAATCAAGCTCAAAATTTTATAAAGCAGAAGTATTTTTTTCTTCACTAAGCAACAACCAGATACCACCCAGTGACATTTTGTCTAGTCTAAATACACTTGAAGGTACACAAAGTGATGATATAATTTATCTATGTTGAAAATCGTATAAATATCATTTTTCGAAATGTTAAAACATCAAAACTCTCTTTTTCTGCATTGTTCTACATAATTTCTAAAAAATCCAAGCAATATTGGCTGCTCTGTAAAACCCTTCCAGCTTAACAACAAACCTTCTGGAGAGACTATTTTAAAATTTGTTTTTTTACGTGTGGAATTGTTCAGTAGGATGACACTTTAACAGGCAGTGTTCACTTAGTCAGTAAAGTAGTAAAAACAAAAACAAAATAAAAATCAACAGTTCCTGTTTCTACTTACTGGTTTCAAGTTGTGTACAATCTGATTATGTTACTTAATATGCATATATTCAGCTGTAATATGTGCATGCTGAAGATATGTAGTTGTCTGTATTTTAAGTAAATGGACTTTTAATGGAAGCAGATATTGTTGGTTATTGTTGCTAATAAATACTTGAACATAGTTTTACTTTTAAATCTTTAAAAGTAGACAGAAATACTAGTAACAATTAATTTAAAAGATTTGCATCACTCTTATAATCCTGGGTGGATTGTAATTAAAAACTCAAATTCTCCCGCCCATATGCATATCCTGGATATTATTTCCTGAAGCCAGGTAATATAGTTCTTATATAAATTTGTCGAGTTTTGCTTAAAACTACAAATATTATACAATTTAATGAAAGAAATAAAACAAAAGTAATATAAGTTAAATTAGAAAAATGAAAGTGCTGGAAAAAATGTGTTCCTACATACAGGGTATCCCAAATAGAGCAGATTTGCTTCACAGCAAATCCCTAATATATGTATGTTAAAAAAAACTTAGTATGAAAGTTTGAATCTGACACATACTCTTCGAAATAACTGCACTTTAAGATATGTTGGTATGCTATTACAAATGACCCTGTACCATATTATTCACCTAGTAATTATGATTGAGGAATGGGAGAGGCAATGGGAAACCTCAAGCACTCTTACTCTACGAGTCCATTTTGATTGTCCGCAACTTTAACCGAACTTCTGCGTTATTCTGATGAATTGCAGAATCTTAGTTAAAGAGTGAGAATAGATTACTTCCATTCTCATAATAGCACTTGCACTACCGACCGAGCGAAAGCAGTGACTTCCACATGGATTGTGCATCCTACTCCGATTGAGTATGTCTTGCCGTATTTTTGTCTCGACGACTAACAAAGCACTTGGTGTGTCCACAGGTACCAGATCATCATTGCATGGATTACCTCCATGTGTTCGAGTTATCTAGTTCTTAACTTCTGTAGAGGTAACACCAATCATTGCCTCTGGTCCCAGGGGAATTGATTCTGTATCTTCCTTTGCTACAGCGTTATACCACCCATTCAACCATAGAAAAAAGTTACGTATTTTTTTGGACGATCTTCCCATCACGTTATCACTAAATTAAAATAGCGAGTTCTGCTTGGAGCACTGTCAGCATTATTCTAATCAAATAAGAGTATTTGTTGTTTTGTGGAGGTATTTGAGCGGTATGTATATATAGAAGATATCAGTAAAACCCTCCAGCAGTTCGATAGAAATTTCCCATTCCTGCTTTGCGGGAATATCGCAATATCTTCTCCCGATCATCACAAACGTTGCCATATCATCCGTTGGCATCCCGCACATAACGCAATATTCTTGGAGCATTCGCAATATGGCGGTATGTCCGATAGCATGCGTATCATTCCAGAGTGCGTACTTTTTCAGTTGGGCCATAGCGTCCTTTGCTTCTTCCTGACCGTCTTCACCTTACGGACGCGGTGGATTGCTTATTCGATTGTAGACCCCTCCTGTTAAAAAATTGTGTATTATCCTTTAAATTTGAAAAATTGGATTCTTTGTCATTATTTTTTTAAAACGATCTTTTAACCCTCAAATGACATGATGGGTGCTGGATACCCAATAATCGGTTTTCTACTGTCTGGCATTCAAAAGCAGTCAGAAAAGTCACATCTTGAGTGAAAAAATGCGGTCCCTGCTACACATCCATGCTTTCAGAAACTTCAGTCTGTGGAGAAAGCACTCAGTTGGATTTTTAAATGGGTATACTGTATCCAGTGTGGCAAAGTAATATATGTTTGTATGTACTTGAAAACTGTTTTTTCTTTTTGAAAAAAATCCCTAGACAACACTATTTTTGCCGTCGATTTCCTACCAAATAGCGGGATTTAACCTTTTTAATCCGTTTTTTTCAGTCACAACGATTATATGCAGACTTGAAATCGGATACAAGCCGACTGAAAAGTCATGTAGCCTCGGATCGATTTTAAGTCAGCTTAACTCAAATAAATACGTAAAATTTATATGATCGACTTGAACTAATGTCATGTAACCGAGCTTGAGCGCTTGAGTTTTTTGTTAGTTGTAAATCTGCAGTGATATATACAGGAAATAACAAAGACAAATTTATGGAATAGCAAAGAAACCAACGCAAGTGTTGGAGATCATGAATGAGAAAGAATACCTGAAAATATTTAATGGAAAACAATTTAGAAATTCCCAATTTTTTTTAAATAGATGAAGATGAAAGCGAGAGGTATTTATGATAAAACGCAAATTAAATAAAAGTCAGTTGGAAAAATCGTTATACGTCGAGGAAAATATAACTTGTGAACTAAGTTTGATATAGTGTTTCAAGCCTACTTCAAGTCAAGTACTAAAGTGAAGTACAGTATCTGGTCATTGAATTAGAAACACCGCTCATAATTGCGGAATTTCCTAATGTGCCTGCATTTTTATTACCAAAACAAGTTTTATGACCCTCTTTTTCAGGAATCTGTAATCTCGGGGTAGTTTCTAAGAATTTTAACCACTCGGAAAATTTAGTCGTTACTAAATTTACCGGTACTAATTACAAATGTTTTATTCAACCCTTTCTCGCCTCATTTCGTATTTGGATGAGCAAGAGTGAAGTTATCAAGTATTTTTTGGAAAGGTTGTTTTTTTAAAAAGTGTTTTGGTTTAAAATTGTAAGTATGAGTAGCACATATGTATTTGTAAAATAAAAATAATGAAAAATAAATTTAGTATTGTTTTTTTTTTCATTTTGATTTTGAAAGTAAGCTGAGGAACGCGGTTTTACAATGGGGCGTAAAAAAGATATAGCAGACACGAAAAGGAGTGCTATTGTGACTTTATTAAAAACTAAACAGTTCACCTATAGGGAAATTGCTACAAAAGAAAATGTATCTGCAGCTACCGTGCATAGGGAGGCCATAAGACTTAGTAAGTAGTGGGTCTCCTAGAAGGAATCGACGTCATAACTGTCGTCGAATTCGAAAAACTACAGCAAGGGATGATAGGAAAATCCGTAATATGGCCTTACAACATCGTAGAGCACCCGCTAAAATAATAGTGGACCACCTCAAGGACGAAGGAATCAACATATCCGAGAAAACATTTCGACGGATGTACGAACCCCCCCCCCCCCCCCCCCCCTGGAATGGTATTGGGGTGTATCAGTGCGGACGGACCTGGGCCCTTACATTTTGTCGAAGGAACATTACGACAAGAGCAGTATAAACGTATACTATCGGACGTTTTTTTGCCTTATTTAAACTCCCCACCCTACGTACGATCACATTATACGTTTATGCAAGATGGGGCACCTTGCCATTCCTCAAAATTAATAACCAATTTCTTAATTTCTCAATTGAGAATTGCTGGGCATATCTAAAATCCAAAGTGTACACTATGCCAAATCCAACGGTTGCTATTTTAAAGCAAAATATTGAAAATATTTGGTACAATAACGAAGATTTCAAAAACATGATTTCTTCATGTATAAAAAGCATGCTACGCGCATAAAGAGTTTAATTAAAGAAAAAGGAGGTTCAACACGATATTAAAAACGTTGTATCAAATATTGTTAACAATAAATGTATAAGCGGAATATAATAAATGTTTGTTAAAAAAACTTAATTTTAATAGCTTATATTTACTTAAAATAAAACAATTTCTCATAATTCCTTGATGTTTCTAATTCAATGACCAGATACTGTAGAGTGACTACGTCACTGACATATGTATGTATTATATATAAATGGATTGCTCACGACAGTAAAATTGCTATGAATAAAGTAGTGGTCGTATATCTTTCTTTTTTTTTAATTTAAGTATTATTTTGCACTGAACTTATCTAATTTCAGTGACGATATTGTAACAGCCAACTTTATAAGTAAGGTTGGTTTAATGGAAATAAGCAACTAATTTTGTTGTACATTTGAATAAAACGTAAAATAAAATTATAACTTCAAGTGTAATTTTGTAATGTTGGCATTAAAATAAGCATTAACCAATAAGTACCAGGCACAAAAAAAGAAACCCACAAGAGATAGCGAAGCGAATTAGTTTATATGTCAGTGGACTCCGCCCAGATTTAAATTTCAAGTGAAGTCAAGGCCTCAGTCCACCCATGTAACCGTAGTAGCCTGTAACTTTTTTTAAATAAGTTCTGGTATTTATTTTTCGATATCTGTGAAACTGTCAAACTTGAATTTTTTATTATCCTTCTTCTATATCGTTTAACGTTTAGATTGAGAAAAAAATTTTCCAATGCGATAATTAGGTAAGTGACAATCGTTAGACTTAAGTTCCCAATGCGGGTTTTTTCGGAATTGCCCTGAAACCTTATGGAAATGTTCCATTTACGGTCGGAACGATTGAATTAGGAAAGTATAAGTTCCCGCAAACAATACTTACCCAAAAATTAGCTTGTTTTAACACCAAAAATTGAAAAAATCAAAGTCAATTTCGTCTCGTTTTTGAGATATGAAATAATTCAGAGTGGCTATTCGCATCGTCCTTGCTTTGTACAATCAAAATTTGAGCTCATGGACATGGTAAATCATATTTAAAACAATTCGTACATCGGCACGAAATAATTCGTAAGAAAAATTTGACTTTCTTAAAAAATATCTTCGGTCAGAATATTTTCCTTTTACAAAATTTTAAATTTTTGGTGTTAAAATAAGCTAATTTTTGGGAAAGTATTGTTTGCGGGAACTTATACTTTCCTAATTCACTCGTTTCGACCATAAATGGAACATTTCCATAAGGTTTGAGGGCAATTCCAAAAAAACCCGCATTGGGAACTTGTTCTAATCGTTACCCGTTTGTAAGGAACATGGACGATATACAAATATGTATGTATATGGTGCCACCCACCAACTGTCTTTCAGATGCAACCAATTTCATAAAGGTCTGCCAATCCGTTCTTGAGTAATTCGTATATATACAGGAACGACACCCTTCGCCCTTTTGAAGTCGATTAAAAAAGAATATGTAGTTGTTCTAGTGAGTTAATCATGGCTGAAACAAAAATATTTTAAGGGTTTGTAAAAAAACCAATTTCGATTCTTTTATATTGACTCATGGCCAAAATCACAGCTTTAAATTCCAACAGAATTGCAACCCATACAGATAAGTAATATCATATTTTCTGAACTTTAGAAGTAATTATGGCAACCGTAAAGCGAATAAATTTTACAGCCCTTACTTTATTTAGCCCTTATATAAATGTAAAATTAACTTATACATGAAAAAAGAAAATTATTTTATGTATTTTAATACTAGTAAAAACGTATGTAAAAATTCTAAGATTATATATAAGAAAAAGGCATGAGAAAAGTCCCAAAATTAAAATTTTTTCACTGGAAAACAAATAAAAAAAACCACTGTACGGGACCTTGTACCCATTGAAACTTTTAAAAATCAATTTTAAAGCTTTGCCGTTTATTGACCCTTTGACATGTCCTTAACACGCCTACAAGACCATTTTGTGATATTCAAACGGGAAGGCGGACAACGAGTGCTCTCAATGTCGCGAATTTTGTGCTGATCTGTTTATATCTCGCGAACAGTTACGGGTACGGAAAAAACGTTATACCGTTTTTATAGGAAATTTTCTGAGTTAAAATTTAGTAATACATGTTTTTGTCGAAAACTTCAACGTTTTTGATACTTCCAAAAAATCGTCCCTGCCTAATTAAACCAGCGACAGTCAGATCGATGGGGAACTCACGCATATTATTTAGAACCCTAATAACCAAAGCAAAAATTCAACCTGTCCAAATAATTTTGGTATTCTTACTGGAATATCTTCACATATGTGTTATTGAAGTCTGTTGATTAAACTTCAACATCACCTTCATCCCCTGTTTGGACGTTTTTAAAGCCTTGATTTTATACCCTGAGTAGAACTGGAACAATAGTCAAAATGTAGCAACACCAAAGAATTGGTGAGTTGTTTTGCGCTCGCCCGAGAAGGTTTTAGACACAAATTTGTTTTCTAATACTGTTGAAAAATACCTAAAAATATGTTAAAAACAAAAATAGAAAAAAAATTCGAAATAATTAGGAAAAACTTTTTCCCGTGAAAATGAAGTTCGTAAGAAGGGTGCATGGACTTTTTAGAGATTGAGAAAAAAAATGTGAATATCTCGGTAAATAATGGACGTAGTGTAGTGTGGGTGGGCTCAATGGAAGCGCCTTGGAGAGAAGTATAATTACGAAAATATATGAAGATTTAATGATTAATAGTTTTTACTAAAGTGGAATAAAGTGTAATGGAGGTAGGAGTTTACTGTATATTATTATGTTTATTTATATTTATTTGTAGTGTCAAAATAATTTAAAAAAATAGAAAACATGTGTGTGCGAAATTTGAGATGGAAATATTAATAAATGTAGAAAGAGAATCTGTGGGTGTTGAAAGTCCAAATTTTTTGAGAACGGCAAAACGTTTATCCCCGCCGATTGGAAATAAGTGAAAAAATTAATTTATTTATAGTAAAAAAAGTAATAGGAATAGGTGAAAGTGATGTAGGGGGTATTGTGTATGAATTTACGCTTGATTTAATGAAAATCTCGCAAGCCGCTGGAACATTCTGGAGAGGGGGTGCAGAAGGGAGGATGTGTAAAATCTACATAAATAAAAATTTAGTAGTATACCGGCAACGCCGGGTCCGGGCCAGCTAGTTTCTAAATAAAAACTTTATGCAATATATTAGGTATGAGATAAAGTAAGTTCCGTTTTCTAAAGATGGCGTAACTCTTATTGTATGTATCACGTCTGAACCAGTTTGACATGTCTAATTTCAGTCAGAATCCATTGTATCTGGATCAGTTAAAGGGTTTCCAACAGAGCTTTGTTTGCCGAAAGGCAAGAAGAATACTGCTGCAAAGGCAATCAAGAAAGGGTTGATTACACAGGATTGCTACTGGGGATGAAAAAAAAGGCTGAACTGGGAAGTGTTACATCATCCGCCGTACTCACCGGACATTGCACCGTCCGATTACAATTTGTTCCGGTCGATGCAGTCAGCCCTAGTGGAGAACAGTTTCATTCTTTTGAAAGTATCCAAATTTGGCTCAATAATTGGATCGCTTCGAAGAACGAGCAATTCTTTAGGGACGGAATCCGCAAGTTGCCGGAAAGATGGACAAACGTCATAGCTTTCGATGGAGCATACTTTCAATGATGTTCAAAAAAGATATATTTTATAAATAAAGATTAATTTTTACCAAGAATTACTGCGTTTCGGTCAATAGCTTTGCTCCAACAAGAATCAAATGTAAGAGCATCAATTAGCGCCTGAACTTTTAGTGCAATTTTTCGGTCGCTGTCACTTTGCTTTCTTTTTTAAATATATTTATTCACATTAAGAGCGTATGTTTACATCGAGGCGAAGAGATTTCAATTGCGAGTGGAGAGAGAGCACTGTGCGGCGGTGAACATTGATGATATATATATAGGAATGATCACACGACATCAATTACTTCAAGTATCGACTTTGGTCGAAACAAATCACATGACTACCCCCTACGGTCCACAGTCTTGGGTTGTTAGTCACAAGAAAGTTGTTAGTTGTCATATTTAGGACTACCTTCCGATTGCACAGTGAATAAAATTGCGAGTACATATTTACGAATAAATAGTTTTTTTTAGTTTAGTGATTTATCTATCTATATAATTAAAACGCTAACGCAAGAGCTTGTGATTCCTCCTATGAATTTATTTCTGCACTGATTAAAAACTTATCAACTGAATATGAAAAATCACTAATAAAACTTTTCCAAAAGCAAAATGCCGTATCTGAACATGGCGACCGAAAAGATTGATCTTCAAAGGATTACTACAAAAACCGGTTCCTCTATGTTTTTGAGGGTCGTTGATTTCAAATCTACTGTCGAAAGAACATTTCTTATGGAGATAGGACTCTCCGTCACTGAGGACTATCAACAATAGATATAAGCCTGCATTATTTGTTGACGCAGGACCTTTTCGCATTAGTATCACCATTCTCAATAGAATCACTATTTATTACGATTAATCAGGGTTAATTACAATTAATAAGAACTAATCTGCATCAATTCTTGTCTGTAACAGTGGATCACACGATCGCCCTAATAGTATCTGCAAACTTCCATTATTACAAGCCACATCCATGAAACGATTGCTGGCCGTTTTTTGACCGGGCATGTGGACATTTCGGATTTTGTGCCTATTGACACTTTTGATCAGCATTATTAGATGGACAAAATATGTCAGTTCCAGCGAATTTTACGGAGAGACTTATTTTCATAAGAATTGTGCGTGGTACTTTTGAAATTAAAGATGTCGGATCCAATATGGCCAAAAGTTCTAATCTTCCTGAACTAATTTCGATGGGATGAAGGAGGTGCACTGGTAATTGTTTAACACCGCGCGAAGCCGGGCATAAAAGCTAGTAATTATTAAGATCTAATCTTTTGTGTACTAAATCTGTTTTCTAAATACACAATATATTTTCCGGAAAAAATTCCTAAAAACACCCTTTATTTACCCCTTGACAGACTTGTTCATTGAATTCTGCAATCATAGTTCTTACAACTAAATATTAATGAAAATTTCTCATAACACGCAAAACGAAAGACAATACCGAATATTTCAATAGTTTTCTGTATTTTTGTTTTGCAATCCGGAAACACACCAAAATTGCATTATCTTGAAGTTATATATACCTTTATATATCTTCATAACTTACCTTGAATTAATTAATGAATGAGAACACAATAAAAATTCTTTTGTGTGCTCACAGCAATTGGATACAATAAAAAATAAAAGTTTATATGCTTATGCAAAATAGTATTAGTATTATATTTATTGAAACCAAGTTAAATGCAAATCTCTGCAAATGAATACAAAATAACAACTTATATACAAATTTCGGTATATGAAACAACTTAAACTGAAAAGTGAACCAGTAATCGAATCTAGTTACCTCGAATAAAAAACGGCGAATATAATAAATCAGTAACATAATATGCATAATTTGCCGTTTGTTTGTAGATAAAACATAAAAAGAACATATTGGCACCTCTGTTAAAATTCTAACGAAAATAGGAAAATTATCCAGGAATTTGCAGAGCATAGAAGCAATATCTTGATCCGATAAATTGAAAAAGTCTTGTAAATAAATTCATCGCTTTTTTGGTATAGTTTCGTGGCCACATGAAGAAAAGTTTGCAGGTAAACAGGGTCTCGCGGCTACAATGCAGACGTATGCAGAAGAGGAGAGATGCGTACTAGGCGCGGAAGAGCGCTCAGAATTATTTGTTTTTGTTTTTGTTCATTTAAAAGCAAAACAAAAATTTTCTTTGATCTTTGAAACAAATATTAAATGATGATCAAGCGGAATACGCCACTAGGATGGTTTCAAGAAATTTTGTTGCGCCACCATGAAAACAAGATCAGCGGAGAGTACTCATCGAGATCGACAAAGAATATCCAGGAAATCACTTGTGTTAGGAATAGAGTGAGGACCAGTGAGACATCGAAAAGTTTGCAGCTGGCTGAGACTATTGTACTGTTTTTTCCCAGGAAATCCTTGGAAATTGTGCATTTGATTACAGACTGCTGAAGTTTCTGAACTGGGGGTGGAATAACTGCATCGATGTGGCGGGATATTTTTGGTGAACAATTGACGAAGAAACTGGATTCATTAAGGAATCTTTTAGGGTTAAGGAAGTTATATAACAAGTTTGGGATAGGAATTTGGATGGACGGGAAAAGGTTTTGTACCCCTGCATCAGCAAGGGGCATAGCCTGTAACCCTCAGCTTGGGAATTTGCTGTAGTGGGCGTAAGTCAAATCGTAAGTTTGGAAACGGCAATATTGGATATCCCTACGTTGCCAGTCGCTGAGCATGGCAGCATGATCTAGATCCCGGAATGCTGTGTATGCTGGGGATGTCTGCAAGGTAAAAACAAAATATCTCTGCACTTTCACTATTATGCACATATATACTTTCGAACTTACCTCGTTTGCAAAAATAGTCACTATAAACTTTCCCGGTTGGAATGTCTCAATGACGCGAGTGATTAAATCACAATAGTTAGATGATGCTACATTGCTCTCAAAGCTCACGTAGGAAAACTCTGGCTCGGGTGTAATGTGAATTGTCATGTAACAGCCCTGCAATTGAAAATATTTTGTAATATAAATCATACTAATTAAATAAGTAAACACAGAAAATAAATACAAATATTAATTCCAAACAGAAACCATAAAAACGATCCGTTAAATTTCTTTCTGCCATATTTACTAAAATGATAATACACAGTTTTAATATGGGCCGTGTACCTGATTCCGATTAAATTCGAATCCGTTTGAAACGTAGGAAATTTAAAAGCATGCTGGAAGTACAGAAAGCGCTATGCTTGCCGAATATTTAAAACTTTCTAAGATCCTTGAAATTTGTTACATTTCTAATGAAATTGAATTCCGTCAAGTACAATGTACATTCGATACTCCTAAAAGATTTTAAAACTAATAATGATTCCTGTTTAAATATAACGCAGGTCAACAGGATTTCCTATCCGGTCAAGTGCTAAATCATTTTCATAGAATTATTTATGTAGATTACGAATCCGAAACTAAAAAACTCCATTCATTCACGTTTTCCAGTAAAATAAAGGCAAGTAAGATGTAAGGAAACCCGAACCCTTAACGTAGATCAAAGAATAGACAGAAAAACTATAGATATAAAATACTTTTTCTTCTTCTTCGCGTTCCTTCTTAACTATGGAGATTAGTTATCACCAATTGATTTTAATAAACCCTCGTTGAAAAATTCATTCACTTGCAGGTTGAATCAGTCTGCTAGGTTCTTCAGTCATGCAATCCGTCTTCTGGTTCCACTTCTTTTAGCCAAGATCTTGCCTTATAGAGCAGCTTCAGTGTGTCATACTTTTCACTTATAATTAAATGACCAAGATAACGAAATTTTCTGGGTTTTTTCATAAATATTTTTGTTTGTTTTCCTAGCTTCATTTTTTTTAAAACCGTTTCGTTGACCACCTTGCCAATATATTTTAAGTACACTCCTGTGCTACATTCCTATTGCTCCAACTTGTTCAGCGTCTTCTTATTTAAGGTCCATGCTTCTACATCCAAATGACGGCCATATACAATTGATTATGCGTACTTTTAATTTGATATTAATAGCGCTCTTACAACAAAGCAATGGACTCATATTGTCAAACTCCTTTCTCGCCATTTTGATTCTCGCCTTGAACTTCAAGTTCCCAAACATGGCATTATTTTTACTCTCTCAAGTATCTTTCCTCCTGTATTAACGTGATGTGAATTGTTGGGTTTTTGTGCTATGATCATATATTTGGTTTTGTTAGCGTCCACACTTAGACCGTATTTTGCTAGGTCTATATCTGAAATCAGCATCCCAAAAACCCCTAAATTAGTTGTCAAACCCTCCAACAGGACTTTCAATAACGCTCAAGATAAAGTAGTTAATGATTCAGAGCATTACGCATAATTATAATTACTCTGAATTAGTGATTCCTTAATCTTTCTTTAGTTCCGAAAGTCCTGTTAGTGTTTTGACAACTGTTTTTGGTGTGCTGATTTCAGATATAAACTTCAGTTTGCAGTTGGAAAATTGCGGTATAAAATGATATTTTTTGCAAAAACTGTACCTGATGGTTAATTTTAATTTTTTTAAATTTTGTTAGAAATTAGCTTTTGAGTAAAAATTTTCTATTTGGAACTATTTACTCTGATTTTGAAGCTGTTTGCACACTAAGTTTACACTAGATTTTACTAGTATCATCCTGATGGCTAATGTTGCCAATAAAAACCGACTTCAAAGCACTAAAAAGATGAAAATAGTTATATTTGGAGTCGGCCAAGCCGCACGACACACGTCTGCGCAATTCTGTGGCGAGTAACTTGAGTGGGCAACTTGAACGCGCAAGCTACTGGACACAGCACTCCGCAGATGTATATCGAACAGCTTGGCACTGACTTTAAAATTATTATTTTCAACGTTTTAGTACTTTAGTTTATATTTTTGAAGTTGGAATTTTAAAAAAAAAGATTTTATTTTAACCTTTTTAGTGCTTTAGTTTATATTTTTGCTGTCGGTTTTTATTTTTTTTAAAAAAAGTTTGATTTTATTTTTAGTGCAGATCACCATAATATGTTATTTTCATTGGAACTACTTCTATGTGTCAAGTTTTATTAAAATCGGTTAACGGGAAGAGTGGGTGAAATTCAATAAACAGGATCCATCCCCTAATTTTCCACCCTTAGAGGTGGAATATTTTCTTCAAATTTAAATGGCATCCCCTCGAGATACGGCCTATTAAAAAAAAATCATTACAATCGGCGAAGACATGGCATAAGGTACAAAAAAAAATAAATACATACGAAGTGAGAACCCCCTCCTTTTTTGATGTCGAACCTTTAAGGTCGAATATTTTCTTCAAATTTAAATGGGACAACCCTCGAGGTATAGCCTACTCAATAAATTATTAAAATCGGTTCACAATTGACGAAGATACCGCATAAGGTACAAACAAAATAGATACAGTCGAATTTAGTTAAAAACTACTATTATCATTGGAAAAAAAATTAATGAAAGTCATTGTCTGACTTCTCTGAAAATCAGTGCGATTTCAAATAGGAATAAATATAAAAGCATATTCTATTGTAAGTTTTAAGCGCGAGCTGCTGAAGAGGAGAGAGCCCGCACCACGGAGAGGTGACAGCAGTCCAAGGGCGATGGAATGCGAGACTTCTGCCTACGATAGAGCCGTGAGTCAGTCGTAAGCACGGAGAAGTCTCTCTCTACTAGCTTACGCAGTTCTTGAGCGGGAGAAACATGTTCTCGGGCATACCTCAATAAAATAGAGAGCCGAGACATTTGGGTGCTTGTACCGCGGGGGTGGTAGTGATGGCATCGAGCAAGTGCTCTTCCATTGCGGTCGTTGAACGGATGAGAGAAAACTGGACAGCTGTCGCAAGAGAATGTGGTGGGACTCATGTTAGAGAATGAAGACTGGTGGCGCTTGGTTTGTCGAAAGACTGCTCCGCACCAAGCACAGCAAAACCGAGTTGCAGTTCTAGCTGTCGGCCTTGGTATCTATGGAGGAAAACGCTATAGGCTAAGCAAAAACGCCCAGCCCGAAGTAATGAGGAAAACAGTTCTGGACTGGTGTCCTTGGCGCTAGAGGGAGGTGTTTTAGCCGACATTCCATCCAAGTTATTTTGGGTGGGAGGTCAGCACCTCGTTCGTTAAAGCATTTTGACTTCCTCTTCAAATTTTTTTTAAAGTCAGATACTTTCATTGAAATTTTAGGTGAGTTTTTTTTTAATGAACCATATGGTTGTCTCCTCTACTCTCCCCTTAAAAAAAGGCTGTGCAGGCAACCCGATAAAGAATTAGGTTTTGAATTTTTGTATGGGGAGAGTAGTGGAGACAACCATATGGCTCATTAAAAAACACTCCTTATATAATAGTATAATCATTATCTATATATTAATACGCTAAAATTAATCCGTTCGTTATATATTAATACGTAAACGGTACCCACTGGCGTTTCTTTAAAAATCATCTAAAAAAAAACCAAAAAGATTATTAAATTAGATACTATAATCTAGTACTTGTCATAGCCAATTTTGAAAATATCGATTTATGGCAACATAGCGGACGTTTGAACATAAAGAGTGATTTTTGAACCAAGAATTAGTTATTATTTTCCCTGTAAAACAAAAACTGAGTAACGAAAAAGAAAATCTTATGACAAGTACTAGATAATGGTCTATAGAATAACCACAACAAATTTCAAGGCAATCGGTTCATTGGTTTTCGAGAAATTTTGGGTACGGATTCGAGAAACGTGGTTTGAGAAAAACGCGTTTGAAAATTTGGGAATGAATAAATCATGAAATTTGTCAACTTACATGGAATCATCGATACCAGGCCCATAGTGTAAGTCTTTTACCAGATATTCTTGAGACCTCCAGAAAATGCAAAAAAAAAATCGATTTTTGCGACCATGCTAGGTGTATATCTCCCCTTAAAGAGTCGAAAATTGACTAAAATTCTGTGCGACAATGGAAACTATTATTATACATATAATATTGAATTTCGTATCAAGTCTAAATATCAAGACGTATTGGAGCTATTATAAAAAATTTGATTTCTTCATCTTTGATTTTCACTGTAAATTACGCATTATTAAATATATTTACACAGAAAATACTACTAAAGAACCGATGTACATTAAAGCACCTTTTTTTAATAACTGAAAGAAATCTGAAAACGTTTTACGGATGAGAACATGTGCCAGTGAATTGCATAGAATACCGTGCTTTCCAGTAGTGTTTGCTTACAAAATAACTGCCGAATCAGCAACTTCGACTTGGTGCATAGAAGGAGTCATTAGTGAACTACCGCCCAGAGATGGTTCACTGCTTTCTTAAATTGGAAAGCCCTATAGTTCTTCAACCAGAAGGGGTAGAACAGTGGTTAAGCATTCAGTTAAACGCTGCCAGTTTCGAATATCCTAAATTTCGAAAAAAAATTACGCGGAAAACTTAAGAACATTAACAAACAAAAAAATAAGCTTGTGTTAATTCGCTTCAATTGTTGTTATTAATAAAAAAAAACTTGTACATCTTACGAGTTTCGGTCAATTAACAGAAAAGAACTTACAAGTTGTAAAGTTGTGTGTTATAACTATTTCATCTTATTCAAAGAAAATAAGTTTATATCTTTATATAAAAAATTTCTAACGGTAAATCTAGACAAGCTGATTGTCACGTGTATACCATCAGGTCAAATACTGATACGCGGAATGCACGTCAGTCCCAAAAACTTACAAAAAGTAAGAAAATTCAATTTCTATTTCAAATATTTAGAACGAAAATTTAAATGATTCAAAACAAGAAAAATTTACAAAATATAAAGTTTGTCTTCCTAATTTTTAAGTAAAACTTACTTGAGAGTATTCTCCCGAAGTCTATTTAATTATTGGCAGCAAAAATTACAGAAGTCATGAATTGTCTTACATCAAAAGCAAAATGAGTGAAATACTTACATTTTTAGCAATTCCATTCATAGAATATCCGCATGGTTCAAAAAGATAATCATCAATAACCATGCCTGGAATAAGTTTATGAATTCCCGATTTCTGCAAAATTAAAACGCCTTAGCTAAACAGCATAAATAACAAACAAGTGAACACACACCTCAGTAGCCTCTTTTGATTTGGAACATTCATCTTTAGTAAAGATCGACATTATCTGTGGATCTAGTTCAGTCATTAAAATTTCAATTGTTTGGTCTGGTTCTGGTGGTTTATTGCTTTCAATGCATCTCTGAATTCCCCCTCCCCCGCGGCTCAATGTATATAAATACCAGCAGTCGCGGTTTACCGAGCCCAAGCAATATGCTCGTCCATCATCAAAGAATGAATCAAGTAGTGCTACTTCCTCTTCAAACCCACCGTGAGGAGAGATCTGTGTAAGTAATGAAAGAGAACGGATTATTTATATTCTTTTATAAATATTATAAACTCTGGGTATACCTGCAGTTCAGGACGTTTGAAGTTCTTTCTTGAATAGAACAATTCATCAACTTCACCGTATCCTATCTGTTCGGCCATTTCTAGAAGTGGCTCCAAACATTGAAGAGGAGTTGTAGTGCCACATGTCTTCAATATCCAACGACGTTTTGATACAAACATGCTGCTCTCACTGAAAGGATAAGCACAGTATTTGTATTAATTGAATCGCTACTTCAGAAATTTAGATATTTAGATTAGTATACAATTACCAACTGGTGAATGAGTTAAACGAAACGAGCAGTAAAATGACCGTTTGTTATTCGTGTATTCAGTTAGGTAAATGTTGAATTGCAATATAAAAAAAAATCGGTCAAGAGCGAGCCGAGCTCGCGCAATCAGAGTTCCGTATCAGTATATACATACATAAGTATATTTAACTCTGATACAAATCATTTAATTTATCATGAGACTGACAAAAAAAAGAGGCAACTTTCCTGTTATCTATTTAACATGTACAAACGATATTTTAGTTTTAGAACCCTAGAAGATCATGGGGGAACGGTGTTTTTTCACACATTTTGAGCTATATCTTTATAATCAACTAACCAAAAACTTTGAAAAAAATACTTTTGGAACCCTTAAAATTAGTTATTTTAAATGATACTCCATAAAATATAAAAATAACTCTTTTACCTTTCCCCTTCCAGCAATTGTTTAGGTAAATAATATTTTATAATGGTTTTCTTTTAAGATAAAGCTTCCACGCGTTTACACTCAAATAATACAATAATTACAAACATATGGCTTACACTAACACCCCTACGGGATAGACAGTGAGGACAGAGTGGTTAATAATTTGCTTTTTAGTGCAGTACTTATAAAAGCGTGTTTTTTTAGTTATTTGAACCATTTTTTTTTTATTTTCAAGAACAGATAAGCAGGATAAAAGCAGATACGAGTCTATTAATGTTTTACCCCTTGCATTATGATTTACATAAGTGGCGATGATGTTTGCCACTTCTGACGAGAATCTTATTCAAGCGTCGCCAATTGTAACAGTTCGATCTTACGCCCGATATTTTGTGTGGATATATTAGAGGGTCTGAGTTTAATATTTTAAGGGGTATTGCGCTTTGAACGTCATTTTTGGAGCAAGAGTTTAAGATTTTTTTTCTCAGAAACTATAATACAAAAGATATTTTGATTTTTGTTTTTGTTATTTATTAATGGTACCAAAATATATTTTTTTTGTTGACAATACAAAAATATTCCAGCTGTCAGAACTGGTCAAAGTAGAGATGTTTTTCGCGAAGGGGTTAACGGTCACCATGATTGCAGCCCTCAGAGATGTCTGATACAAAAAATTCCAAATTGTTCTTAATTTGTATCCAACTGGTTATCGCCTGAACTAGGGAAAAGTAAAAATATAGAAATTTGCAAAAGTTATACAAATTTTAAAAAAAAGTTAGATTTTTTGGTTTTTTTTTTCGAAGTAAATGTTGGATTAAAAAAAACTATTTATCGCATAAACAAAATCGTAGTTCCGGCGATAGCGGCTTGAGATATCGTGGTGACCGTTTTGAAAAATGTTGTTTCGAGAAAAACGCGATTAAAGTTTTGGATTAAGATAAAAACGTGAATGAATGAGCTCGCCGCTCCAACTTTGAGGCATCATAACTACGTCAATTTTATGAATTTTTGAAAAATTCGTTTTGGAATACAATCTTAAATACATTAATAGAAATATTAAAAAAAAAATTCGATTTTTTCAAAATTTCAAAGCGCAGTATCCCCTTAACCCCTTAAGGGGTTATATACAAAGTTGGGGCTCGAAAAATCGAATTTTTTTTTGCGTATTCTGAAAGTACGTACTTTCGAAAATATCTGTGCAAAATTTCATCCAGATCGGATCACTGGTTTTTAAATTACAGCCGTTTGCAGCGCGCTGGTCCTATCCATAGGCACTTGGCGCGCGGCTTTACAAAACTTTAAACACGATTATCTCGGAATGCGTTTTTTTCAGAAGTACTGTTGCGGTGATCATGATATCTCAAAAATGTTTCAACTGATTCTCAAAATTCTTTTTTTTGAATATTCGTATTTAAGATCTCGTGTACTTGTTCGATTCATTTTTCATCCGGAAATTTTAAATTTTTTTTTTTATACTTTTTTTTGAAATTTTTATCAACACAAAATTGATTTTTCTGTCAACTTGGTTTTTTTAGTAAAAAAAAAAAAAATTTGGGAACCTAATTCGAACAAGTATACTAGAATATATTTTTCTTGAATAATTTATTTACTTTTTTGATTTCAGTTGAGCGGTTCGCCTTGGGGATTGATCACCGCAAGCCTTTGCAAAAAAAAAAAGCGCTGTGGGGGAGGGGCCATAACTCCGACAATTTTCAAAATTTTTTCGAAATTTAAAGTGTTTTTATTTCTTTGATAGTACTGCTAAAACATTGTGTTTTGCTTTTCCCAATAAAATTCGCATAAAACCCTTTTAAAAAATCACGAACTTAGCTCACTTTTTCGCCCCAACTTTGTATATAACCCCTTCAGCGAACTACGCTGTCGGGCTAAATAAAATTTTCTATGCAAAATAAAACTTGGTGAAATAAAAAGTTAAAATTCCCCTGCGGAATGTAGCGAAGTAGAATGGTGTTCCCTCGCTAAATGGTCTGTTGCAGGGGTAAACCGCTAGGAGCGCTCAAAACTTTCCACCAGAATTTAGTTGGCTTTTGAGTGTGCACAGCAGTTATGTCCGGCGGAATTTTGGCGTTACGGATTACAAGGATTCAAAATTTTAACAAGTGTTTGTCTTCAGCTTTCACTTTTCACGGGTTTTGAAGACAGGAAAATTTAGTTTAACGCGAACAACGCTTTACGTTATAAGAACATGTGCACTATTTCTGAAATGAGACCCCATCTCTTATAATTGTCACTTTGCGTCGTAAAGTGCACCACGTCTTTGATACGTGGTTCCCACCTCAGGCCCAGAAAGAGTATCACAACTCCCACATGTTCTTATAGTGCAAGGTGTTCTCAGAGGAAAATTTAAAACTATGACGGTCGTCTCAAAACAGGGAAACAACACGTCCCCAGAAAACTGATTCGGACGACTTAACGAGGAACACCGCTGTGAGGAGTTGAAAAAAAACTTTTTTTTCGCATTTTCTTATATACATACATATGTACATATATTTACATACAATATACAGTGGCGGCACAAGACCTAAATTAGATGTGGGCAAGATGTAGGTATTTCGCGTGGCTTCCTGGCGAGGCGCCTCGTCAACCGAGCTACTGTGGTGAGATAACACCCTTTATCAGTGTATATTTATTCCTGCGAAAAAACGTCTGCTCGCAAAGGAATCGGGCGACTGTGTGCTAATGTGCAGTGCAAGAAACATCAATACACGCGAGTGATCAGCGTAATCAAGCCTAATTTTACAATTGCGAGACAATCGTGTGCGCTCTCTATGGCACGGTGAACGAAGTGAGAATTGCGGGTGAGCTTCTCACGAAAAAAACAATCGTCGAAAACAAAGGGTAGCGCTGAGCGCATAACGGTCTGCAAGCTGGAAAATCGAGAGAAGGAACACCGTAAAGAAAACAAACGCCGCATCGCCAAAATTCACGATGTAACGCAAGCCCAGGCAAAAATTCATACGCAGAATCGTTTCGAACTGCACGAAAAATTCACGGCGATGCAAGAAAACCCCGTTCCGGCGATCCACAAGCAAGCCACGCCCAGATGCAGCGGCTGGTGCAACGGATGGCGAAGATGACACAACCATGGACACGGACTACAATGCCTCGCTGCGAAGCTTTCAGAGCACATCAACTACGGCATACAAGCGGCGCGCATCGACGACGGAGGGACATGAGCGCGGCAAACGTGCACGCGTAAATGAGACAACAACAGACAACCAAGCTCAGAACAGAACGAACTGTAATGAGACAACTGGAAAACAGAACACAGCTCAATAGTCGCGGCAGAATACCAGTCATTGTGTGTGACTGGAAGGATGCAATCGAAAATCCCGCCACACTAAAATCCATCTCCGAATACGTAAGAAAGAATGAATGCGCATTCAGAATGAATCGGGAAACGGCAAAAATTATTCTCACCTCATAACTTAGCGACAAGAGAAAATACAATTATTTGGTTGAGATAATAAGATAATGTGCAATATCACACCTATGACGCCAAAGAGGAATATCGCCCAGCGAAAAAATATGTGGGGCTTATCCATACGGCCATACCAAAGAAGAGCTCATTGAAGATACTACCGAGAGATACGGACTCACTCCGCTCCGAGTCATACAATGAAGAATGCAGCGAAGACGCTAATTTTCTCGGGCGGCACCGACGCGCGCGACATCCAAACGATCGATATGACCCTCGCGCAACGCGTGAAGATCGTGAAATATAAGACGAAACTCACAGCAGTCACCCAGTGCTGCAACAAATAAAGAACAGACTATTCTTCATCCGAAGCCCTCGGGTACGCAGCCCACAGAGAAAACGAGGGTCGGCGCGACCAACGCGATGACTGCGGAAACGCTGGATAAACGAGAAGTCATTCTGCGACTAGCATCATGTATCGAACGACTCATGACCTTAGTAGAATTTAATGAGTTCTAACGAGTCCACCGTTCATACCCAACATAGACGCTCACAAAACCGAACAGAAGACCCAAGTATCTTACACGCCAACGTGGAAGGTATCCGGAACAAGTTTATCGAGATCATCAACCTCGTAGCGAGATATCTACCAAATTATCGTATTGAACGAGTGCAAAATCAATTTTGAGAAGGCCCGCTTTAACATCCAGGGCTACGACGAACTATACGCCTGCCTAAGCCCGCACTGGTGTACAGCTATGTACGTCAAACGGGGCGTACGCTGGTCGTAAATCGATCGCACAAAAAAAGGACCGAACAGAAAAATTGAGGGCGTGGCCATCAAATTGTTCCCGAGCAAACAGACAACGTCGGATCATAGTACGGGGCGTCTACATCTCACCGTCTGTCCAGTATTCAGACACGACGAGTTTCAAGATCTCATCGAATCGGGTAACGCTATTAAGATCGGAGACCTCAACTTACGCTCTACGCTACTTGGTCACATCGCTACACGGGGGTGCGGCGTCACGTACAACCAATGCAGAGCCATCGGCATGGTTAATGCGAACAAAGCGAATGCTCCATCGCGACCACTGTACACGCGAAACGGGATTCTGGACACAGCAATCGTACATATTGATCTTTTCCAAGCCATGGAATATACGCGCTGCAGGCAGCTCACATCCATCGATACAGATCATCTGCCGTGTACGGCGAAGTTTTCGCTACGAATAGTGGACAATCGCAGAGGACGAGGGACTTGAAGCCGTTACTACGCGATCCGAAAGCCCATAAAGAATTTATTCGCACAGTCAACGCGAACATCGACTTCACGTAAAGAATTAGGTTCAATGAAGCGTGCGAGGCGTACATCCATATGCTCGAGAAGGCAATTACCACGGCCCTGGACATGCATGCTCCCAAGCGCGAAAACAATCGTGTGGAGGAGCTCCCCGAACATATACAAGAGGCTATCGTCTGGCGTAATCAGCTGAAAAAGTGGATGCGAAAGTGGTCAGACTTTCCGACCCTCCGTAGCACCTATCATCTGCAAAAACGGCAGGCGCGAGAACTTCTGACCGAGTATCGTGAGCAGAAATGGCTTGCGATCATCAACAGCACCGAGGATAACTCTACGACTCTGGCGAATTTTTGGAGCACTCAAGAAGCCGAACCAACGTCTGCCACAACTCCCAGGGTGTGATTATGAGGAGGCTACTGTTAATGCGTTGGTCGAGCAATCGATAGTGCAGGAGGCGATGACCCTGACGAGAACGACGAGACCAATACATCGTACCAACCAGTAGAACCAACCACATTTTGCTAGGTGAAATGGACCCTTTATGGTTGTAAAAACAAAAAAGGTCCCGGACCCGACGGAATTCGAGCAAGTTGGCTGAAATTCGCGAAACCGGCATTCATACGTGCGCTCATGCGAGTCATCAACTACACCCTCCACACCGGCTACTTTCGCATGCGAATGCATATTAATCCATAAATCTGGGAAGAATTATTGAGACGCCAAATGCTATCGACTCATCTCGCTACTTAATATCATGGGCAAGGTATGCGAACGAGTGCCTCATTTCGAAAGAAATAAGGTCCGATGATTCCGCCATACCATAATCCACACCAAACGGTCAATTTTTGTGGATGATGATGATGATTCATGAACCACACGTGGATTTAACTCACTCTAATAGCGGCAATTTTGCCTGTTGACGAATCCATTGAGCCAGAAATGAGCTATCAAAACCAGATCATCCCTATTGGGAAACCCTTTATTCTACCCCCGCCCTAGCTGAACTTCTTCGTTATTCGGATGAATTGAAGAACTTCGGATAGGGGATGAGGACAGATATCTTCCATCCTCATTACGTCAACACCCAATACAGTGCGCCGCGAGAGAATCGCAGAGAAAGTGTTTTGCGCAGTCCTCATCCTACGCGCTCGACACGCATGTCGGGTCATGAGGATTTCCATGGTATGCAGGTCTTTGCCACATGAATTATGCCTTGTTACAGTCCCTACAAAATTCCCACATTATTTTCTGCTTAATTTAAACAGAGTTTCTGCAGTGCAGTGAGCCTCCGCATCGCACGGAGGCGAGTCAAACCGAGTCGAAAAACTCGGATCTGAAATTGTGCTACAGCCGATCCGAACCGTTTTGATCAAATAGGAACATTAACAAAAACGCCATCAGTACAAGTAAAATTTTTGTTAAATTCCCAAAGAACATATGATATGAATATTCGGGAGCATAGGATATTTAGATATCTTCTCAATTTTAAAACATGTGACAGTACCAAACTGCTTCTCTTATACAAATCGTTTAGATAGTTTAGAAAGCTCAAAAACTCTACAGATTGTTGAAAAAATAAAACACGATAAAATACACGTGCAAAGATTAAAAGTTTCAAAGCAATAAAAATGTTCAGGATAGTTATCCAATGCAGTGGCTGATTAGATAATCAAATTAATTAGCTGACGTTGACAAGTGTCTTTTGATTAAGTTTAAAATAGTTTTTATTATCACAAAGACTCAATTCGAAGAACCCTTAATTATATAAACAATTTCCATTATTTCTTAAATCAGTCCGTCACAATGTTGATAAGTCTAAACTCGTTTTGCTCAGTGCTGAGTGGTTTCATTAAGGCACATGCAAAATATAACTTTCATATTTATCTGCGACCCCGGCATGCCGTTGAATTACAATTGATAAGCGTAAATATGTTGATTAAAAAGTTCATTGTGTTCAATTAGAGTAATACTCGTTGAGAATTTATTTCAAGGAAGTTAGCCGGTGAAATCTGCTTGCAATATCACGAGGACCTTTGAATCGAGAAAAAAATTAAACAGGGTTCTTGTCGTCCAGTTATCTGGCCGCACGCACCATAGTTATCGCGGGTATACGTATTATCGGGCGGCATCAGAAATAAATTTACATGCTGTCTTGAAAAATTCACATGTCAATAACGTGTGTGCCATTGATACACTCCGAATTGTCTGCGAAAGATAAGGTTATTCCCGAGCTGGAATAATTCATAGAATTGCTTGCAATCTGACCGGGATAAATTACAGTGCTAGCAGGAATGAGATATTTTGCTGAATATACATAACTTGCAGGCTCCATGTTGCGGTAATGAAAAAGTATTCAAAGTAGCGAGTAGCCAAAAGTGGTAACACGCGTCTGCAACGTGCCCTAACCGATTCGCAAAAATAATGCCGCACCGATGTGAAATTAGCGATTCGCCCATTAATAAGTTTGTTGATAATAACAAACCACTCTAAAGCTCCCATTGTATGTTACGAGTATGCAGCATATCTGGGCGTAAGACTGTTAGCACTTCTTTCTGCAGTCTGAAGCTCAGGAATTCCTGTTTTTTTATTGTGCAGCAAACAATCTGCGACTCGTTAGCAGTTCAGTTCTATTTTCAATTGTTTTTAAAGAATTTTTGATTAAAAAAAAGAGATAAGGCCTTCATGAAATTCCGGAGCACTGTGGTATTATCATTGTATGTGAGCGCAAAGAACTTACAAACATATTAATTAAGCGAAGTCTTTTAGACAGATAATTATCAAATCAACAGGTAACACAAGATGTCTCAAAAATTAAATACCTACGTAAATTATTTGACATTTTACTCCAAGTGGGCGCGCTATGAACAACACACAAAATTCATGTTTTCTTAAAATAAATAATTTCATGAACATGCAATTCAGTATCTTCCATCCACACCTTCGTGCTACACACAAAAATTTTCAAGTATGTGTATGCAGGATGCATAATATGATTGACCCGCAGCGGCAAACTACTATTAATATTTGCAAAACTATTAGATATTATAAGGCCAACGCATATAACTTGTTCCCATCGTCAATAATTGAAGGAAATCTTCTTGTCGCTAAGTAAATCGCATATAGCGAGATCTCGTAGTCAGATATTTCTTTGAAAAATCGAATTTGCAGATTGGTCGACCCGGTAAATGTCTATCTACATCAGGGAGAGAAATGATATGTTCTGGGGAAAAGGCTACAATAAGCCAGGTCCATTAACTCCAAAAATGAAATATTTACGATTCGAAGGTTATCTTGTGCACCTGGTGGAATAAGAAGGGTGTTGTGTATTATGAACTTCCAAAGTCGCCCGACACTATCACTGCAGGTCGTTATCGATTGCAACTAATACGTTTGAACCAAGTCATTATACATAACAAGCTCATTCTGCTGCACTATAACGCTAGGCTCCATGTTGCAAAACTTGTCCAAAAATACTAGGAACGATTGAATTGGGATATTTTGCCCTACCCGCCGTATTCTTCAGACATTTCTCCTTCGCATTTTATATTTATCAATGCAATCGGCGCTTTTTGGAGATTGGTATACTTCTCATAAAAGTGTCAAAAAATGCTCAATGAACGGATCGGTTCGGAAGAACCGAATTTTTCCCTTCGAGAACTCCGTGTACTAGGTATATGAAAGATAGAAAAAAGTTGTCGCTTTCAATCGGAGATATTTTGAATATAATCATTTTTATTTCATTGTTTAGCACGTTCATTGTGATATGGCCACACAGCTACACTTTTCTATGTTGTTGTGTATATGTATATCTAGTACAAACATTTTATTTGTTGACTTCATTAAAGACCTAGTTAATTCCACCAAGAGTTTAAAAAAGTATTCTTTTTTGGAATATCTTTCTACCTAATAATGATATCTGCTTTAATTATAGGTCTAGGCGCCTACTCTAGTACATGTATGGTATATACATATATGTGTATATTTCCTACTTCACTTTTATTAGGAGAATAGGGTTTTCAAAAAGATTCTCCATGTCAAGGATCTGCTTCGGTTTCTTGAATCGTTTATATTCACTATGCTGGGTGATAAGCTCGCAGCAGCTATTCTAAGTGATGGTGATTCCATATAGTGTATAAGGCTAAGAAAAAATAAATTAAATGTAGGCATTCAATTATGTTTCTGAAAAAAAAAAGAAACTTCGCAGAGTATATGAGTCGTTTAGGAAAATTAACCGTTCACTGCTAACTAACATAGTTAGACTCTAAGTACAATAGCCGGTAAGGAAGATCGATGTACTCCGTCCCAAATATTCTCTCAATCTTAAGTGCGCATCGGCTTTTCAATTTTCCGCTCCTTTTCTGCTCACCCACAGTATTTTTCAGAAGTGCGATTAGTTTCCATGTAGCCCACAAGTTTTTAAATATTTTTGATTCGGTTATGACCGCTGAATTCACGTGTTTTATGAATTTTTAAGTTCGGAGTTATAAGTAACTCAATCGGAATCTATAAGGTGGTATGGCTGAAACACGTGCGGGAATCTTCATTGAAAGAGCCACAGCTTTTCAATTAAAGGAAAAGTTAACGTAGATGGAACTCCCTACTACAGGATTGAAAACTGCGCTAAAATTAAGACTAGGCGAGGCAGTAAAGTCTTTAAGTGAGGAGAAACCGGAAGAGTATTTCCCTGCTAATTCGCTTATGCCTGGGACAAGCTGCGAAAGAGAAGGAAGCGTTGAAAATTAAGAAATTGAGGAAAGTGGAGCAGCAATTGGAATTGGAGGTGTGCAGTCTGAAGAAAGTGAAAATCTCGATGCAGAATTGGAGGTTCTTCGACAAAAATTGGAGAAAAAACGCAAAATTGCGGAGCTTAGGAAACAATTATAAGAGCTGGAAGTCGCGGAGGAGACTCATGCAAGCCTGCAGCGGCATAGAGATGTGGCTACAGAATTTTGAGAAGTCAGCCGACGTATTGAACTAGGATTCCAGGGTCCGTTTTATATATGCAAAACGGTTGATGACCGGTACCACAAAATTGTTCCTGCGAACAACCAAAGTTAGATCATGGGATGAGCATAAGCGATCGTTGCAGCTGGAGTTTCGAAGAGTGCTGAAGTGCACAATGAAATGCGACACCGTAGGAAGAAAAGAGATAAAACGTTGCAGCAGTATCTGTTTGTAATACAAGGAATTGCATAGATGGGTAAGTTGAGCGAAGTCGACGGCATCCAGTACATCGTTAACGGAATCCCCGATTCTTGCGTTAATAAAATGCTGTTGTAGTCAGCGAACACAATTGAAGATCTTAAACAGGCGCTCAGGAAGTATGACAGAATGAAGGCCCATCACTCTTTTCATCGTCCGAGTCTACGTCTACATTCACAAAGCAGCAGCTATCTGGTTCAAGAATGCATCAACGCGGTGGCAGCCCTAAAACTAAATGCTTCAACTGCAACAAGGCAGGTCATCTGAGCATCAGCTGTCCTTAACCCAAGAGGCTAAAGGGAGCTTGTTACAAATGTGGTCAGCTTGGCCATGTTATTCAGAATTGTCCAAGCTGAGCTGCAGTGATGACCATCGAGGACAAGATCGTATTCTCTCCTAGCAATAATTTTGTGTATGATTTTAGGTTCGATTTCATTGAGTCAGATGGAATTTCGATTTTTTATAAACAATTAACTGTTGGTGTTTTCCCGAAAATCTGGAAAATTTTTTTCCTGAGGCCGCCATTTTGTTAATTTATAAACAAAAACAAAGAGCTTCGATCAGACACTAGCTTTTCATGTTTTCAAAAAGCTGTACAAATTTCATTAAAATCTATCGAGCGGTTTTCGAGCTACAGTGGCCACCAGTTCAAAACACATGGTTTCGAAAAAGAGCCATTACTTTTAAAATTATTAATTTTTTTTCTAAAATTTCTGTCAAGTCAAGTCGACACCTTATTTAATGATGCTATGTTTTTTCTTTTACAAAATAAAATAATTTACTGGCAAATACAAATTATTTAAAATTGTCATTTTTTCATTTCTCTGAGTACACCTAACCCCTTAATCCAGAAGACTATCATTTCTGCGGCATCAATAATAGTCCATTTCGGATAATTGCTGATTTCTTTATGAAGAAATCGAGTATTTGGGGTATGTTGCGAATATTTCAGCAGTACCTACGTCCTAACCTCAAAAATTTGCGTGCTATCAGAGATTTCCATGTGCCTAAATGTGGGAAAGGTGTCCATAGTTTCCTGGGTCTTTGCTCAGATTTTATTTTATTCTTTAGGAATTTCGCCATTCTTGCTAAGCCATTATATGACCTTTTGAGAAAGGACGCTAGTTTTAGATTTGGACCCGAGGAACTGGAATCGTTTGAGACCCTAAAGGCGAAGTTATTGGAGTCACCTATTTTGTTCATCTACAATCCCTTTAGCGAAACGGAACTCCATTGTGACGCAAGCAGTTTTGAATTTGGTGCAATTCTAAGAACTACCGACACGGAAGCTCGATATCACAGCTACGAACTTGAGACATTAGCAATTATATATGTTTTGAGAAGATTTAGAGTATATTTGTTAGGCATTGAATTCAAGATCGTAACCGAATGCCAATCTTTAACCCTCACTTTAAAAAAAAAACTACTGAATCCCAGAATTTCGGGTTAGGCATTGGAGCTCCAGAATTATAATTATAAAATCGAACATCGAGCTGGTAATAAAATGGCCCATGTCGACGCTTTGTGCCGTTGCACCTCAGTCCTTGTAATCGAGGAAGATTCATTTGAATATGCCCTAGCAGCTGCTCAGCATCGCGATCCTATTATTGCGAAAAAACTGAAAGTCCTATGTACGCGTTGATAAATGGATTAGTTTACCGTAAGATGAGCAATGATGTCCTCTTTTATGTTCCAAAACTAATGGAGGATAGAGTCATTCAAGCTCACCATGAGTCCATGTGTCATCTTGGAGCTATTAAATGTTATGAGAATTTGAGGAAGTCGTATTGGTTCCCAAACATGAAGCAGAAAATTAAAGAATTTATAGAGAATTGTTTGAAATACGTTTATTTTTCGCCTAATTCAGGAAAAGTAAAAGGTGTACTTCACAATATACCTAAAGGTAAAACACCATTTGATGTTTTACATATCGACCATTACGATCCGTTACCACCTACGCAGAACAAGCGAAAATATATATTCCTTGTTATTGATGGATTCACGAAATATTCTAGGCTATATTTAGTCAGTACTACTCAAACTTCAGAAGTAATATCGTGTCTAGAATCCTACATTTCCGTGTACAGAAGGCCAAACAAAATTATTTCAGACGCGGGACTTGCTTTATGTCTAAGGAGTCTGCTGATTTTTTGGTAGACAATAATGTTCAACATATCAAGATAGCTACCGGATCGCCAAAATCCAATGGGCAGGCAGAAAGAATGAACCGCACATAACGCCTATGTTATCCAAGCAGGCTGAAGAGGGGACAACAGGAAATTGGCACAAAAATTTAACAAAAATCGAGTTAGCACTAAATAATACGGTAAACAGATTTTGTGCTTGTGTTTGGTACGGATCAGAAAGGCGTGTGCTGTGTGTTCAAGGAAAAGATGTGCGGAATTTAGAAAACATATCAAATCAAGCTTCTAGTACGATGTAAGAGAACCAAAATTATAATAAGCAGTATTTTGACAAGAGGCATAAGGCCCCACATAAAAATAATAAAGGCGATTATGTAATGCTGAAGAATATTGTCACAACTGCAGGCGTAAATAAAAAGCTTTTACCGAAGTATCGCGGTCCCTATGAAGTTTTGGATAATGATCGTTATGTCGTCAAAGATATTGAGGGCTTACAGTTGACTCGTATACCTTTCAAATGGGTGTGCTCCCCCGCTAATATGAAGACCTACATTCATTTGTGATAACTGACTTAGTGAAATGACTAAGTTACATTACAAACCGCTCGACACTTGTATTCCAAAGCAATTACACAAAATTAAATAATCCGCAAGAGAAAACTAATTTATTTTTTCAACTTGTTGGTATTTTTCAGATTTCTTGCCAAATATTTAAACACTTCTCGTTCTATCAATTTATTCCCAAAGATTCAAATAATTAAAATAAACCCAGAAGCCTCTCACGCAGCCAAAAAGTGTACAATGAGGAAAAAAAGAGACAGACGCCTTCACCATGTTATTAAATAAACGATTCACAGAATTTGCACAGATGGTTTTCTATACCCAGAAATTGCTTCAAGTGGGATACATTTGCCAATATGGAAAATAAATATGAAATGCACATTGCATTGGCCCTTTCTCTTCTACACTTTCTGATAGACCTTGAATTCTACACTTGCTGAGACGAGATCCGAAATTATTGAAACTTTTGCTTAGCAACAGGGCTATAATTCGATTGAAATGCAAGTGTGAAATCACAGTGCTTTGTCCTGAATATAAATAGCACGAAATTGGCATAAATTGCCTCTTCATTTTTTGTTATTGAGTTTATTAATCTATTGTTAATTTGTTAAATTTATATCAGTTAGTGCAGTTGACTGACCGTTTTTCGTGATAACTTGCATTTAGGTCAATCTATTCGCTTAACTGGCGCAGTTCATTTCACATTCGTTAAAATTTAGTATTGGACATATTTTCTCCATGACTAACATGGAGTAGTCGTTTTCTTAAAATATTATATTACTACAATCTATGTACACCTTCCTTGAGTAACTTTACTCAATAGACCTTATAAAACGTAGATAGAATTGACTAATTATGAATATGAAGTGTACGCATTACTTTCAATCAATTAATTAACATATATTTGAATATATTAAACGTGTGCATAATATCATAAATCAATATTTGCGTTCCAAACGTTTTGGATTAAAAATTATTTTTAAAACTCAAATACAAATAAATAAATATAGCGTAATTATTTTTAGACTTGGGAAATATATTTACTCCTTCAAATTGTATAAAACTGCTTTTGGGAATGTTCCGTTCACTTCAAACATATTGTTAATTTTTATGTTGTTAATCTATTAGCAGATGAAATGTGATATATTGATAAGTGTAAACAAACTGTTGAAGAAAATTTCAAACGGCTGATATCAACTTCTTACCTTAAGACATACGCGTCAATATGCTCGTTCCTTGAAAAGCTAATAATTTCGCAGCGCACTGATTTCAAAAGAGCGTCCCACATTGCTCTGAAAAAGAAAAGAAAACGCAATTTTTATGTAAATTATTTCTAAATGTTTTTTCAAATGATATTTTGTTGATTCCACTTTCATTTTAGAACTTATTTGCAGAAACCTAATATTAATTTTTTTTCATTATCAGCTGTGGAAAAAATTTACATAATAGCTATTTATAAGAAATCTGACCGGTTAGCACCATAAATATTCTATTTTAAAAATTTATTGACGTTTTTAAAACGATGTTCGTAAAAAAATAATTTGACAAGGTCAAATAACCCAAGAAAACACTTTTGAATAATTATTGTTGGCGCATTTTGCTTTAACTACAGTTTTATTTACTTAGCTTACTACTTGGCGCTATATCAAAAGATGCATTAGTATTTCGTTTGTCAGCAGTTTCAAATGCAACGCTTGAGTAGTGCAGCAAGCGCTCGTTGCGTCGCAAGAAATGAGCGGTTCACAATCGTTTTAGCGCCACCCAAGTTAATTGTCGGGATTCACCTATGTTTGAGTCAGTCTCTGTAAAAATACCGCTGAATCGTCGTTAGATTTTCATTCTATGCTGTTACATTCGTCCCGCGCGGCCACTCATTGTCTATGAGCATGCAATTAATACTATTGACGCCCTATCTGCTCTAGCCAATCCGCTTGATGACATTATAGTCCTAGGTGACTTCAACCTTCCCCGGCTTCTATGGTCTCCCTCCGACGTAAATTTCTTTTATTCCACCGCTAATGCATCCTCAGCAACTGAATTAGTAATTACTGACCACCTCTCTGGCGCAGGTGTGAAGAACCACCTTGGTAGACAGCTCGATCTAATTTTCTCCTCTAACCCTATTGATTCTGTTGTAATTGAAAGCAATCACCTTCTTTCTACTTTTGACCTGCACCATCCTCCACTCTTTCTCACTTTTTTTCTTCGAATAATTAAACAATCGTACTAATTCTGAGCCCCTTTTCCGCTACAACTTCCGTAAAACAGACTTCTCAATAGGATGTTAGCCTTAGACAGCATCAGCATGCATTTTGCTCACTTGAAATCAAAAATTTGGATTTGGATCAATAGTAAATAATTTAGCCTTGGCTGCTTATCTTGAGTCCACCTTAGACCATAGTTTGCTTTTCTCACAGTTCCTCCGTAAAAAAATGTTGAAATCCATCTCTGATTAGCAGCTTAGTGAAACTTTACCACCGATTTGACTGACAAAATAAATATTTTGAATTATTTATAGATAGTTTATATGTAGTCATGTAGCGCACATTTCTTTCCCAATAAAGAATTGGAAAAAAAAGCAACAATGGTGATTTTTTCCATAAGAACGTAACGAATGAAAAAAGAGATAGATTAAGGTCATTTCAGTAAGAATTAAAATTTCATAATTTCAATACCGAACAGGGGAAAAAAAAACCGGTTAAGTGCGAGTCGTACTCGCACACGAAGGGTTCCGTACCATGGCACAAGATATAACACTATGTGCTTTTTAAATACTTTTGTAAAAAAAAACAAGAGGCGCTATAACATAATCGAAAATTGCATGACGGCCATTTTGAAATTCGCCATCTTGGTTTTTCATTGTTCGTTGGCATAGCGGCAATAGAAAAACACACAAATCCACAAAAAAGGCTGCAAGGGCGACATATCAAACTTTCGTCCAATACATAGCTAAACCATTCTGCATCCTTAAACTCTTCGAAAGCCTTATCTATGACTCCATGTCCTTCCACTGTAAGTCCATTTTGTCTTCATCTCAACATGGATTCCTCAAAGGTAGGTCCACAACTACCAACATGACAAGGTTTGTGGCTTGCACCTTGCAAGCAATGGAAAACGGTGTAGAATTTGATGTCGTTGCCACAGATTTTAGCAAAGCTTTCGACTAAATCTCCCACCAAATCATTGTTCTCAAATTAAATTATCCTGGCTTCCCACCCCGCCTCATCTCGTGGATTAAATCATATCTTAGTAACCGCCGTTACAGGGTTCGTTCTGATTCCACGATTTTAAACCCATTCATATCCCATTCCGGCGTCCCGAAGTCACCTTGGTCCTCTAATTTTCATACTAACCATAAATGATGTTGAAAAGGTCATCGATTATTCCGAAATTTAAATTTATGCTGATGACATGAAAATCTTTAAACAACTCACCAACACATGTCACAAACTCTACCCTACTTCAAAACGACCTGAACAGTTTCTCCACCTGGTGCTTGGAAAACTTCCTCGATCTCAATGTATCCAAATGCCAATCGATCACATTCTCCCGTAACCGCGCCTCCACCTCTCCTAGATCCTACGTTCTCTCAGGCGAACCAATCCCATCTGTTATCTGCGACAGTGAGCTCAACTTTCGTTCCCACATTGATCACATCGTAAATAGAGCCAACTTAACCCTTGGCTTTGTAAAACGTTGGTCCAAGGAATTCTCTGACCCTTATGTTATCAAATTACTCTACATCTTCTTCGTTAGGCCACTCCTAGAGTATGCCTGCCAGATCTGGTGCCTCTCGCAATCCACCCTCATTAACAGGATCGAAGCAGTTCAGCGTAGATTTCTCCACTTTGCGCTGCGTGACCTTCCTTGGACTGATAACTTCAACCTTCCTCCGTATGAAAGCCTTGCGTCGTGATGTCGCCGATGTTATCTTTATCCACCAAGTCGTAACCGGTCCATTGACTGTTCCGACTTCCTACACAGTATCTCCCTTAACACTAACCCCCGAAACGTTAGATCATTTCCCACCTTTCGCCTCGATAGTCATCGCACTAATTACGGCTACATCGAACCCTTCACGAGAATGCTACGGAAAGTAAACAACCCAGCAGGGTTCGACTTCCACGTTGACAAAGCCTCCCTTAGGCATTCCCTTTCCTCGCAGAACTCACCCCAATAATAAGCCTTCTAATTTATAATTAGCTCAGACTCTCATTCTGGTCATTTGTTTTAGTTCTTAGTTTAATTTTTAGTTTAATGTAGAAATCTGTAATGTACACAACTTGCTTGTTTGCTTCATAAAACGAGATTCTGTGAGAAGTGAGTCATGTGTGAAATCCATCAATTGGCTTCTAATCTACATACTTTTGCAAAATTGAAATCACAAATGTTGCTAAGGCGTCGAGTGCTGTGGCATCGACTGATAACAACTGTCGAGTGAATGCTGCTTCAAAATATGTACATAAAATGGTTTTGTAAAAACCAATAAATTTGGATATATAAAGGGTGGTCCATCTAGTGTTTGCAATTTGAACTGCCGGTAATTTGAAGTTTAGTTGATTATGTCACTCTCGACTTGACAGAAATTTAGTATAAGGTTTGACATTTACGAAACGGGACGGTATTCGCTTGAAGAAAGTTGCTAAATATTAAAAACTTATTTCCAATGTGATATCCGGTAATAACTCGTCCGGTGCGCTCAATCGAAAACATTGCTGCTGTTGCTCAAAGTCTGTGTGAGCAACCATCAACATCAACTCGTCATCGTTCTCAACAATTGCACATTGCACGCGTTTCTTTGATGCGAATTTTGCGTAAAGACCTTGCCATGAAGTCATATAAAGTTCAATTGGTACAGCAGCTAACGCCGGTTGACCATCCGAACCATACAGCGGACGCCACAATCGATCTTTTGCGCCCTATCTTCGGAAATCGCATAATCAGCAAAAATGGTGATGTGATTTGGCCGGCAAGAAGCTGCAATTTGACGCCGTTGGACTATTATCTTTAGGGAGCGGTGAAAGATAAATGTTACGCCAATAAACCAGAAACAATTCAAGACCTCAAGTACGAGTTTCAAGCTGATATTGCTGACATAAGACCCGAAACAATCGAAAATGTACTCAAAAATTGGGTGGACCGATTGGGCTACTGCCAAGTCAGCCGTGGTGGTCATTTGACCGAAATTGATTTCATAAATAAATGACACAAAACAACCTTTCAAATAAATGTTCAAACATTGAAAATATTGAAGCCGTTTTTCTTGTTACAACAAAAAGAAATTTCAATTTTTAAATGGGCCACCCTGTATTATAGTCTTCAGCAGTATTACTCTTTTGTTACATGATTTACTTGTCTACCCTTTAAACACGCCTGTACGTACTTGTACGACGAGTTCCCGCTTAAAGTAACACGTTCCGGCCGGCCGGCCGGCTTTTGTTATATAACCTGAACACAACACAGAACTTAAATGCATGCGATCATTTATTATATCAACACTATGCTTATGTAAATGCGTGAGCCATTAAAAGAGTATGATCTTGCATTTCTCGCGCGATGTGAGGGCTATTGTCATTTCGCGGTGTACGTACATTACTTATGTACTCTGACAGACCGGTTTTGAGAAATGTTAAATTGGTTTTGCTTCGCTATATTCGTGGTGACCAGCAGACCGTTTTAAAAATCAGTGTGCCGGTTTTATGGCTTAAATTTATGCTAATGCGAATGTAGGTGAGTTTTTGAAACGAAAAGTGATTCCTCATCCCGATGATGACTTTTTGTGATCGGTGCAGAGCAATCGTATATTTTAATGTCAGCTACGAACAATTTGTAATTTTTGAATTCTATATTAGACCAGCTTCATACTTTTTTATATGCACTTCCGCAATTCATGTTGTTCAATTGCATGTGTATGGTGTATGCAATGTCTCTGTGCACGTATTTTATCTACTCAATAATAACTATGGAAAATTCAATTTAAAACTGAACTAGAATTTATAATGTAGATATAATGCATGCATGCACTATATACAAATACATATCTAATATATAGTGCGATCGAATCACAAAATTGTGAAATATAAAAGCTTGGAAGTTGAACTATTCAAAATAAAAAAAATTAAATGTCATAAAAAGCTTTGATTGAGATACCCACATCAAAAAAATATATCATCGCAACTTCTGAATAAAATAATTTTGGTTTAGATACAATTCGTTAAAGGGAAATGTATTTTATCAATACAGAATATTTTTAGAGAAAGGCACGCTTTCATTCATTACGGTAAATGAGATACCCTGGAATGTCAAAGTATATACATACATATGTATTATCTACTCAATTAAGTGTAAGTAATAATATAAACAAACATTTCCAAGAATAGTACAGATGATAATAAGGCAACACCTAAAAAACATCAAGATAAAGTTTGAAAACAATCTTTTTGTTTCGAGTAGAATATTTACTCGCACTGTAAGTTGTATAAGCCTTAAAGTTCCTCCATAAAATGAAATACAGCATTTTCCCTTATCTCAACAAACGTTTGAACAAATAATAAAATTGTTTATTCATGGAGCCTTGATGCATTTGCTTGTACTGAACCTTGGGTGATGTGATGAGTAATTAAAAAGTAATGTCCACATACCATTCTATATAACCCTTCTTTTAAAATACATGCAATTAAATACAGTTGTGACGTATCGCAAATAGGTTGCACAATCGTGTTGCGATTTTCTAAGCGATTAGGTCTGACTAGGTGCGTATGTACGTACAAATAAGTTTATATAACATGAGAGATGGTTTAACGCACGATTGATGAGAATAGTTTCTATAACCAACAGCAGCAACAATATTTAAAGATAATAGGATGTTTGCTTTAGACAGCATCAGCATGCATTTTGCTCACTTGAAATCAAAAATTTGGATTTGGATCAATAATAAATAATTTAGCCTTGGCTGCTTATCTTGAGTCCACCTTAGACCATAGTTTGCTTTTCTCACAGTTCCTCCGTAAAAAAATGTTGAAATCCATCTCTGATTAGCAGCTTAGTGAAATTTTACCACCGATTTGACTGACAAAATAAATATTTTGAATTATTTATAGATAGTTTATATGTAGTCATGTAGCGCACATTTCTTTCCCAATAAAGAATTGGAAAAAAAAGCAACAATGGTGATTTTTTCCATAAGAACGTAACGAATGAAAAAAGAGATAGATTAAGGTCATTTCAGTAAGAATTAAAATTTCATAATTTTAATACCGAACAGGGGAAAAAAACCGGTTAAGTGCGAGTCGTACTCCCACACGAAGGGTTCCGTACCATGGCACAAATTATAACACTATGTGCTTTTTAAATACTTTTGTAAAAAAAACAAGAGAGGCGCCATAACATAATCGAAAATTGCATGACGGCCATTTTGAAATTCGCCATCTTGGTTTTTCATTGTTCGTTGGCATAGCGGCAATAGAAAAACACACTCTGCGAAAAGTTCAACTTTCTACCTATTACGGTTAATGAGATCCAGCCCGCTGACAGACAGACGGACAGCCGAGACTTAGTAATAGGGTCCCGTAAGGCACCCTTCGGGTACGAAACCCTAAAAACATGTCAGGGAAAATATTTTTAGAAATCGTTTTAATAGAAATTGTGCTAGTTGGAGTATTTAATTGTATTTTTTTTGGTAACTGACTCCGTCAATCTTTTTTTTTTAGTTTTTCTTCTCTTGTAATTACTAAAGTAAAACCAAATAACGATTTACTGTTTTCAGAATGCTGAATTGTAAAAGGTAAATGCATTATTCCCCGGCTATATTTTTGGCATAAACTAAAATGAGTGTAAATTTGAGTTCGCGAAAATTGGAAAATAGATTTTGCGAACAGCATATCTAAGCTTCAGCCCTCATATTGGAAAATAGTACTTTGCGAATATCTTGATATGCGATACAGCATATCTAAGCTTCCTATTTATAGTTTTTGTAAATTCTGTCGATAACGGTCAGTCGTATGTGAAAAACAGTGGTTATGAATCTTTTAAAGCATGAAATTACCTACAACGTTTATCCAAAACATTTTTTTCTAAGTTGATACATTCCAATTTACAGTGACACAAATGTCGGAGTCATGTTTGCTTAATCAAAGCAAATGATAAAATTCCCTACTACATTTGGTAAAATACAGTTATTCCAAACATCTGCTATGTGAGTCATTCTTCTGTGCGAAATGTTTGAAAAGAACGTTCGCAAGAGTTGTTAAAGCGCATATGGGGCATTCTTTTACAAACCGCACACCATTTTAATATCGACATTTTAGAATCGTCTGAAATTTTGTTTACAGCTTCTTAACATAAAATTAATCGACTCGTATTTCAGGATTTTGCTCTAAAGAATTTTGTTTCGAAAATATTCACATGTGAATTTTTCATAATTTGCTAGATTTTCTCCAATCATCTTATATTCGAAATTCATTATCTCCCGTTGTAATGATCGGATAGGCCTACTTTTATAGCAATTTTATTTAAGTTTATAACAATTTAATTGTTTAAACAGTTTTTTTATGCTGTTAGGTTTAGTTAATTTAAAAAAATATGTTTTTGTTACTTATTGTTTTACTTAAAAAATAAAAAAATAAAAACGGAGTTATCTCTATTAGGTCCAAAGTTATTAATTATTTTCGAGCGCTTGTCAGGCGGCCCGCGCGGAGCCGTCTTGCCGGGCGTAACGTGCGACAAGTTGAAGCCTGCCTGAACACCGTGCAAGCAAGTCTGCTTCAGTGTTAAACATAAATGTTTGCATTCTGTTTTTCGACAGCGCAGTATCGTAATCTAAAAACTTGGAGACAATCGTAAAGTGTCGGCACAATGCCAAAAGCATCTAAATCAAACTGGACGAGAATAGTCGTATGATGCCAGGTAAAAAGGATTACGTTTCTGTGAAAGTCGATGGCAATCGCGTTCAAATGCAGAAAAGGTTATTATTGATGAATTTGAGAGAAATCAAAACAGCTTACCCAGAAGCTAAATGCAGTTTTTCGTAATTTGCATCTTTACGACTAAAACATTGCGTTCTTGCGGATGCAAATGGCACACACTCAGTTTGTGTTTGTACAATTCATGAAAATGTCAAATTGTTGATCGAAGGCGCTAACATAAAAAACCTAACAGCCCACGCCCATGTTCCATTATAAAATTATCATGACTGCTTAAAATATATGATTTGCGATGAGCCTACAAATAATTGTTATTTTGGATAGTGCTCTGTGTGCCCAAGTGCAGACCTCTTAATCGAGCAACAATTTTTAAAAAAAATTTCATTGACGATATTACTTGTAGACAGTGGACTAATGTTGACAGAACTACCTTGCAATTAATGATTTCTCCAGTAGATGAATATTTACAAAAATTAAAGATCGGTTTGGAAAAATCACTTCTCAATTCATTCTTGGAAAAAAAGCAAAACGAGTTCATGAGCAATAAAAAGCAGACCCTAACAGAGAATGAGTGTATTGTAGTCTGTGATTTTCCTGAAAATTATGCATTTGTTGCTCAAAATTCTGCACAAGGCTTTCACTGGAACAATAATCTGGCTACAGTGCACCCATTTGCAATTTATCACAAAGATAAAGATGGCAATCTTCTCGTAAAAAGTCTTGTAATATCAGAATGTTTATACCACGACACTGTAACTGCCCATGTGTTTCAAAAATATTTGGTACATTTCATTAAAAAGAAACTGAATAAAATATCAAAAATCATATATTTTCTGTCACGTGCACAGTATAAGAATAAGAAAAATTTTGTGAACCTTGCGTTCCATGAGAAAGATTTCGGTCTAGCTGCAGAGTGGCACTTTTTTCCTACGTCTCATGGCAAGGGTGCGTGCGATGGATTGGGTGGCACTTTAGAAAGATTTGCTGCCAGAGCTAGCCTCAAAACACATCCAATCCAATTCAAACGTCAAAAGGATTGTTTGAATGGGCCTCTGAGTCTCTCCCTAATATTTCAACGAAATACGTAACTAATAAAGAATATGATGAAGAGGAACACAAATTAGAAGAGAGATTAAAAAAAGCGAGAACCGTAGAAGGTACATTGAAATTTCATTGCAATATACCTACGTCAAAAAATAAAGCCCTAGCCAGGCACTTTTCATTGCAAGAACGACATGATGCATGATGAAGTTGAAATTATAAAATAAAATTTGTACTATGTGCAAAAAACGTCTTGTCTAGTAGGTACTCAGAAACTAATAAATAAAAGTGTTCAAATGAATTTTCTTACTTTTATTTTCTTACATTCTGATATTCAATAATTATTTAGAAAACGAAAAGTAACTTGTCATGTTCTTTTAACTATGTATATTAATTGTTATACATTGATGTGATCAACAAATATTTGTTGATTACATTAATGTCACTGTCGAACAATTAAAAGTAAACATTTATGCTTAACACTGAAGCGAGCTTAATTGCACGTTCAGGTACACTTCAAATTGTCGCACGTTACGCCCAGCAAGGCGGCTCCGCGCGGGCCGCCTGACAAGCGCTCGAAAATAATTAATAACTTAAAAAAAATTGAGATAACTCCGTTTTTATTTTTTTATTTTTTAAGTAAAACAATATGTAACAAAAACATATTTTTTTAAATTAACTAAACCTGGGGCAACAGCATAAAAAAACTGTTTAAACAATTAAATTGTTATAAACTTTTTTAAATGTCAACAATAAATAATTTTTTCAAAACATTGTAAAGCTGACGTAGAAACACGTAAAATAAAAAAAAAGTAGTTCAATCCGATCATTACAACGGGAGATAATGAATTTCGAATATGAGATGATTGGAGAAAATCGAGCAAATTATGAAAAATTGACATGTGAATATTTTCGAAACAAAATTTTTTGAGCAAAATCCTGAAATACGAGTCGATTCATTTTATGTTAAGAAGCTGCAACAAAATTTTCAGACGATTCTCAAATGTCAATTTTTATTTTCCATGAAATTTGTGCGATTTGTAAAAGAATGACCCATATGTTAATACACCTGGGCCCTATTTTACGAAGTGACAAGTGTCACCAGTGACCAGTAAAAGAGGGATAAAAGCGGTCAGGACAAATTTGGTCATTTTCTGTTTTAGAAATCACTGGTCAGTCAGAAGATGGTTACTGATCAAAACCGAGGGGTAGAGCAGTCAAAAGCAAACTGACTTGCTGGTCAGTTACCTGAACTGCGCTGTGTCGCTGGTCTAGTCACTAGTTGCATCGTAAAACGAAACGAACAGGACTACAGTCACTCTGCGAGCATTATCACTGGTCGGACAAGACTTCTCGCTTTGTAAAATAGGGCCCTTTTTTCAAATTTCAATTTCAAAGTTACTAGTAATACCGCAATTCAAAGCGCTGCAGCCAATTTTGAGGACGGACATAAAACAAACTAAGAAGAAAAGCATCACTGGGACACTTACTTACACGAAACAGTTATTATATTACGTGAATGTTGCCTTATTTCCATGAAAGCGGGCATTTAAATTGTGCAAAAACAAGTGGACATTATCCAATTTTTCGGAAATATTGTAACAAAGCAGCTTAAGACATTTGCGTTGTTGCACTGAAAGTGAGGTCAGAAATGGGAAAGGTTAAAGATATCAGCAGTGTCAAGAAGTCTGCTATCATTGCCTTGCTGAAAACAGGGAAATTTTGCTTTCGCGAAAAAGGAAGAAAGGAGGAAGTGTATCATCAAACTGTGATAAGGACTACGTGGAAATCCAGTAGAGGAAATCAACCAGTAAAGCTGTAGGCGCCAAACAGTCGCGGAAGAAAAAAAAATTACCCTTGAACAAGCCGCAAGATCATCCAAAAGAATGGTTTTGGGTCTCTAACATGTCACACCAGGCCATACCAAACGAAGGGATTCGAATATCAGCAATGACTTTAAGGAGATGATTATACGAAGCGAACCCAAAATCAATAAGGCCTGCAAAAAAAAGCCCAAACTCACGGTGAGGATGCGGCTGGTTAGGCTACAGTAGGCTACAGCTTATCATCATTATACTGTAGCAGATATTAAGAAGGTAATTGTCATATTTTTGGAATTACTTTTAGCTCAGAAATAAAACATCTGATAAACATTATTTGGTTTATTACTTTCCGATAGTATTTATTCGTCCGAAGGATGCCAAGAGAGCAATGATGACTGCGTTGCAAAAACCATAAAACATTCACCACCCACGATGATATGAGTTTGTATCTCCGCCGATGGACCTGGACCACTGTTTTTTGACGATCGAACTATGAACAAAGACGTGTACAAGGAAGTTCTACGGAATTATTTTATACTTTATTATAAATATTTAAGATCTTGCGACATGTGTAACACCTTTATGCAGTATGGTGCAACCTGCCATACCGCTCGGTTCGACAAAAATTTTTTGAACACCTGTTATATCCCTATTCTTTCTTGGCCCGCCCTTCTCGCGACCTTAATCCCATTGAGAACGTTTGGAGTCTCCGCAAATCCAAAGTTTATTCCGTCCCTAATCTAAAAATAGCAGTTCTGAGAGAAAATTTCACTAATGTGTGGGAAAATAGCTTTGAAATAAAAGAAATTATTGAAAGAGGCTTTGAATACAAGCCACATAAAGCCAGTTATAAATTCAAAATGAGGTTCTACAAAATAAGAGTATATTTAATAAAAGCTGTTTTAACCATATAAATTATGTAAAAAGTAAAATCTTATATTTATATAATTTTTCCTTCCAATGTTTTTACAATTAAAGACAACACTTAACATTTAAAAAAAATGTAGGTGGTCCCAATTCTATAAACACGGGCTGTAAAAGACATGTTTTACATGAAAAAATTATTTCACAAGAATATGAACTTTTCATAAGAAGCGATACAACTTGTATCGTATGAGAGATTCCGATGAAAAACGGAAGGTGTGCGCAGAATTTGTTCCACATTTGCTTAACCACGACTAAATAATTGCTTACGTGGAATATTCGAAAGGACTTATTATACGCGCAAAATTGGACCCAAACTGACTGAGATCGTTTTCAACTGGTCATAAAACCTTGTGCTTTCAATACGGTCCAACGGTTGTTTTATTATCTACATGATATTTGTTACCGAAGTACACATGATCATATTTTTAGAATTTTTTTTCGCGAAATGGCAGTTGTTTGAAAAAAAACCGTTTTTTCGACGAAAAAACCCGAACTAAATGGCTTATAACTTTTATAAGGTATAATAAAGGTCCAGTTAAAATTTGAAGTCAATCGGATGAAAACTGTTCGGGTTAAATTAAGCTGGTAATAACCCCTTAATAAACTTTAGTTTATTTATCTCTTCTATTTTGCCGGTGACACGCATTTTTTTTAACTGATTTATCTGATGCTAAACTATCATCTAGCGAAATTTGAATTAATTCTACCGTTTTTTTAGTTTTCGATCCAGCCTCCTTAATAGCTCAATAGTAAGTCGCTGGGCTATCAACTCGGGATCTCCGGTTCGACCCTGGCTCGGAACACAATTGAGGTGCACTTTTTCTGATAGCGTTAGATGGTAGTCCCATCAGTCAGGATAGCTACCGCGGGCTAATCACCCAGAATAGTAAACATAAAATGATTACGGAAACCGCAACAGCGCCTGGAATAACAGAAGACAACACGGCAACGACTACTAGTACACGAAGACAGGCACGAATAGGACAATGGAATGCTCGTACATTAAGGGAACCCTCAAAGCTGGTCCAAGTAGAGAAAGAAATGAACTATAAATATAGTAAATTTGGAATCAGCGAGATGAGATGGCCTAATAGTGGGGAAATTACTACAATAGAAGGCAACACACTGATATATTCCGGCAATAGTATAAGTGGAGTTGGACTAATAATAGCCCGAACTATCAAAAGAAGTGTAGGCTTTCAGAACTTGGACAAGAAATAACGGCGATCTGTTCAGTTGCAGCGCTTTATTCGAAGTGAAGTGCGAATTAACAAAATGTTAATGAGTACCAAACCTCTCGAAATGCATCAGTCTCTCTTTATAGATAAGCGATTTGTTATAGGCACATCGACTGATATAAATCGAACGGGTTAGACTCTTACACTGGCTATTATTTCATATATGTATAAAATTTGACTAACGAGAACCTAATGGGTAAGTAAATCAGCTACAGAGAGTAAGTAACAAAAATGTTATCGTACTTAAATAATATTCGCATAACAAATTGATATTGTTTATTTTGAGATATGTCGAACGCCTACAGTCAAAATTGGATGGAGTCCAGTATCGGACAGAATCATAACAGAATACATACACAAATCGGGATGATTACAATTGTTCAATGCTACGCCCTCGTATTAGTGTACATTTCGTACAATAAATGAGATAGCCACATCTGCATCAGTCACAAATGGTAGCAGTCATTACTAGACGTGCAAACCTGGAGAGGGGCTCACATTCACAGTGATTACATGCTAATTATTGGAGACATACGACTAATACTAGTTAAAATAAGATCAAACGTAGGCTCAAGAAAGGCACGGCTCCACGTACGGAACAAGATACGAACTTGTAGCAAAACTCGAAGAAACCTGAAGAGAACACATATTGAATGAAGAAAGCTTACAGAATGTATACCGACAAACGGGGTAAGCGGTCTTAGGATCAACAAAACCAGAAAGGAAAAAAGGCTGGAAGAGAATCGAAGAAAGAGGAGAGAGAGCTCAAAACCAACTCCTAACTCAAAGCAACAACGATAACCTGAAACAGAAACACCGCGAAAACGCAAAAGAATTTGTTGGCAACCCTAGCAATTTAGTTTGTGGAGATGTCATGCATAGTACTGTCCGCACGACTTTTCATTCAGGCTACTCCGATCACAACAGAAGTAAAGATATCGGCAAGAAGAGCCAAACGAAAGTTCCACAGTATCATAGCCACAGAGGCACAAGAAGCAGCCGAACAAAATGACATGCGCACTCTACACAATAAAATATGAGTATTGACAAACAGACGCACAAAACAGAGGCAGTCCTTGAAAAACAAAGAAGGTCAGCTACTAGAATCACCGCAGGACCAAATTATCAGGTGGAGAGAGTACTTCACCGAGATCAACCAACACCCGCAACATCATTAATATACACAGGAGGATAATCACGGCCACACCAGCAGAGTAGATCAGGATCCCCTACACACAGAGAAATATTAAAGGCTGTTTTAAGGCTTAAGAACAACTAAGCCGAGGGCGCTGACGGAATCCCCGCAGAACTACTCAAGACACTGCTGACAGCACGGCCAATGTCCTTCAACCTATCTTGTAGCAAATTTGGACCACAGAAAATATAACATCGTCCTAGAAGACAGGAAGAACCATCAAGCTACCAAAGAAAGTGGATCTAAAAGAGTGTAGCAACTGACGGGACATCACAAAACTGAACGCAATAAACAAATTTCTAGGTCCCATAATACTCAACAGAATTGAAAAGGACATGCGGGAAGAAAAAGCTGGATTCAGGAAAGGACGGGGGTGTGAATCAATCAAACACCCTGAGGCAAATTGTAGAATAATCACTGGAATCGAACTCTCCCCTCTAGATCACATTCATCGACTTTGAAAGAGTATTTGACACAATAAATCGTGGCGCAATATGGAGGACACTATAGCAGAGCGAAGAATACCGGAAAAATTGATACGTCTGATTGAAGCGCTCTATGATGGCGCAGAACAAAGAAAACAACCTCAATACCACGAGGAATAATTTGGACGATAACCAGCCGACTAGAGGACCTAGACTATGTAGACGACATCGCCGTACTCGCCAACAACATGCAAACCAAGGTTAATACCTTGGCATAATATGCACCAGAAATTGGTGTGAAAATAAATACACGCAAAACAAAATGTATGACAATCAACACAGCGAATACCAACAATGTTACAATAGAAGACATAGTACAATTCAAATACTTCGGTAGTTTAGGTAATTACCACAAATGGAGGTGTAGAAGAAGATATTAACAATGGATTGAAACAAGCGAAAATGGCCTTCGGACGACTCAGGGCGGTCTGGAAATTCCCTCACCTCACCAGGGGGCCCAAACTTAGATAATTCGATTACTGCGTAAAGTACGGAAGCGAAATATGGTTTATAAAAAAGGCCAGCATGAACAAAATTCAAGTGTTCATGAACAAATGCCTAAGACATATCTGCAAGATATGTATTCTGGCCGAGGCAGAACACAAACACAGAACTGTGGTCAATGAAATCAATCAAACAAACAGCACGGAGCAGAATTCATTGAAGAGACTATATGGAAGCCATATTTCCTAAAGGGAGTGAGGAAGGAAGCAAAAAAAAAACTATTCACTATTCCATAATTTGAAAATGCAAATGAAATGTTTTCGTTGCGACAATATTGAAACCATCCAAGGGTCGACATGCTGAAGGCATTGAACTATTTTAAATGTTTAGAATTATTTTTAAATCGTACAAGTCGTGGTACTGCTTCAGGAGCAGACTGTTTTGACTAAAAAAAAAATACTTGTAATAATAATAAAAATATGTTCAAGGTATATTTTCATGTTTTATACGAGTCTCGTTTTCCCTGCAACAAACGCTGTATTATGTCATTTTAATACATACTTCTTTGAGCTGCTTATTGAACTCTTTTACCCGTAAGGCCTAAATATAAGATTGTTAATTTTTATTATGTATACTTAAAACAGACCAATCGTGAAAAGTGTAGAAATCAGTTGAATAAACTCAACATTGTGTTGTAGAATATTTTTAAAGTAGTGTCACTTTCAAAGATAATTTAAAATAAAAGGAGTTTCACATTAGACACAGAAACTTAATTCGCAAACAAATATTGTAAATTATAAACTTTGAAAATTCAATACAAATATTAATTGTAAAATGTCCTCGATAACACTGTTCAATCTTTTGCATCAGCTGAAAACATTTCATAAAACCCTCATATTTTAATCAGAATGGTATTTCAAAATACTAGTATTTGAAAATTCGTTGCTAGTTATCGTTCATGACTAAATAAATTAAAAAAAGCTAACACTACAAATGGCATATAAAAATTATTCAATGAAGATCAATATTATTAAAATTTTACTCCGTTTTTAACTCAACCGCAATAGAACTTCCAATCAGTAAGCCGTTTTTTATCTAAAATTATTTTGCGCTGATATTAAAAGACTGTCCGTGTGGAGTAGCACAGCTGGGCACAACAAATGTACTTCTGAAAATGCTTGAAAACGAGAATTAAATTTGTATATTAAAGCGTATCAAGAGGAAGGTACAGATTAGAGCTCGTTTTGGTGAGATTATGAAGATGAGAAATATCTCCGACTATGCATTTGGAATCTTATGAGAATTTATGGTTGAATTGTCTTTGTAGATAAAAATAATTCCACTTGCTTGCTCCCCTGATTTGCATGTTATTTTTAACAGAAAGAATTCGCATATTTATTTTTGATATCACAAGTTCAATAGACGGGGAGGAAAAACAGGAAATTATTTAATACCAGCGATAACGAGTCTATGGGTCATGTCATAGCACACACGGGGATTCGTTGATAAAGTGATGATTAACAAAACGACTAAAATCAGATCAGGACGTTCTCATTTGTGCAACATTATATGTATGTTTAACATCGTATTATTTCCGGTATTATATGCATTAAAAGTGATCATATTTCTCTTAAAATATTTTAGAATGTGTGCTTCTGTTAAAATTTTTTCTTTGAATGCGATTTTTGCATTATCAGCTTTGTTTGAAATTCAAGATTATCTTATTTGTAACTTGCCAATATTAAAAAAAGAGTCACACAGAAAATATAGGTATCCTGGCGATATTTTGATTTTTAAGATGGAGCGGCTTTAAATTCCTGCATAACTCCCATTCCTGATGGAATTTAAGAGGAATTGCATACCTTCCATTGTGCCTTGGAATCTCAATTACCTTTGCTAATTCCCATTACTAATTGAAAGGAATGAAATGAAAAAATCTCATTTCCAGGGAATGGGAATTTGATAGAGATTGATTCTTAAAAGGATGATTACTTTACAGCTCTGGTTTTAACCGCTTTACATCAATTTCCACATATGGTGAAAGTTAATTTACGTCTAATCTCTTTCCATTTGCGAGACCTTCATAAAAATAAATGTGAAATTTTTACTAAACAAATAAATCCCAAATGTCATAACTCATAAGGTAAGAAAGGGCGAATTCGAATTCATACATGTTAGTCTCCGGCTCGTGTTGTGACCGAGATAAAGTGGTGTCCATCTAGTGTTTGGAATTTGAACTACCGGTAATTTCAAGTTCAGTTGATTATATGTCATTCTTGACAGAAATTTAGTTTATGGTTTGACATTTACGAAATGGGACGGTATTCGCTTGAAGAAAGTTGAAAAATATTAAAAACTTATTTTCAAAGTGGTGTCTTCTGTAAGAAATTTGAAAAAAAAATTTGACAATAAAAAAACTTCCAAAAATCCAATTTGTGGACCAATTCGTGAAGCGAGCTCGTGAAACTGGAATGTTGGTGGATAAACCAACCCGCGTACGTACTCATCCGGTGCGCTCAATCGAAAACCTTGCTGCTATTGCTCAAAGTGTGTGTGAGCAACCATCAACTACAACTCCTCATCGTTCTCAACAATTGGACATTGCACTTCTTTGATGCAAATTTTGCGTAAAGACCTTGCCATGAAGTCATATAGTTCAATTGGTACGGCAGCTAACTCCGGTTGACCATCCGAACCATACAGCGGACGCCACAATCGATCTTTTGCGCCCTATCTTCGGAAATCGCATAATCAGCAAAAATGGTGATGTGATTTGGCCGGCAAGAAGCTGCAATTTGACGCCGTTGGACTATTATCTTTAGGGAGCAGTGAAAGATAAATGTTACGCCAACACACCAGAAACAATTCAAGACCTCAAGTACGAGTTTCAAGCTGCTATTGCTGACATAAGGCCCGAAACAATCGAAAATGTACTCTAAAATTGGGTGGACCGAATTGGGTACTGCCAAGTCAGCCGTGGTGGTCATTTGAACGAAATTGTTTTTCATAAATAAATGACATAAAACAACCTTTCAAATAAATGTTCAACCATTCAAAAATATTAAGCCTTTTTTTATAACATAAAGAAATTCCAATTTTTAAATGGGCCACCATTTACAGTGCGGAGCACTTGACCTAAAACAAGTTGTGTACAATGTTCGCACATTTTGATGATGATCTTTTAGAGCTAGTGAAGAATTTCTCTCGATATATCATCGTAATTTTTACACAAACGTCACTTTTGTCAAGTTCCCTTAAGATTTGTACGCTCCGGACCGTACCTTTAACGAAACGTTAACGAAATATGGGATAAGACTATTATGGTTGTCAGTATGGCACTTCATATATTCGTACCAATTCTTAAGCTGCCTTAAGGTCCCGTAAGGGTGTTATAGTTATGGCTAATGCTTTTGTTAAGTTTGATCTATAAATACTTGAGCAATAACATGTTGGGATGGAAAAATAGAATTAACTACAATTGCGTATCTAAATCACTCACCAAGTACCAATTTGGCTTTATGCGAAAGAAATTGTTGCACCACATAAGTACACGTCTTCCTGCAAGTGGCTTATATATAGTATTGGCGAATCGGATTACCGTGATGGACCGGTGCGCTGGGTTCATCTCATCAAGTGGATCAATTGATTCTGTTAACGGCAGAAACCCCCGGAATACACTGTGCCCCTTTGCCTTGGAATTGCCTGATTTCGCTCAATCATTTCACAGCTGCAGCAGCATCAGCGCTGCCGACTGATTATGTGACAAGCCAAATGAACTTTTTGGTTCTTTTCTTCTTAGGCATGGGGATGGGAGCTATGCGCGACGGAACCTAACCCTCAACCTCGGCCCTCGTGGAGTACATCTCCTAAGCTCAGCCCACAAGGAAGCATCGATTTTAGCAGTGCTCCTGTGCTGCGAAGGCTTCTCGAATATTCGTGGATTTCAAAGCGTAAGGAAAGTGAGAACTACTTGTATTATGACTCTTCCTCTACTCTCATCGCGCTTTATATACCGACTGCGCGCCTTCGTGCGACCGTGCTCAGTGCTGTGTGGTGTGGGTGCGCGAAACACCGGCTTGCGAGCTCTTGCATAAGAAAACTATATTTACGCTGCAGGATGCGTGATGAAAGGCGGAAAGCTGGCCGACATCATTAGAAATTAACAAGACCGAGAACTGGTGAAATTGCCAGTGAGAATCCCAGCAATTTCCGTTGTACGGCTGGGGGCTCACGGTATGGCAGGCTACACGACCTACCCACACAGTGGTGCGCTGCAGCTGATTTTATGTAATCGGTAAATGCCCGCCCCTGTGCCTGCCCTGGTTCATCGAGCGTTGTTTGCATGCCGAGCTGGGTCTCCTGCGATTCGTAATCGCGTTCTGCGATAATTCATGGAGCAACGTTTGACCTTCGAGGGGGACATGGGCAACAAAGCGTCGGCCAGTGTGCACTGCAACCGAATTGTTTTCGCATCGGCAGCAGGATAGTCTCAGAACCCCGATGACGGACAGGTCGGGGATGGGCTAGGGGGCTCTTCCGCACAAAATCAATACGATTGCTAGAAGGATCTGACAGGGTGGCGGCAAACCTACTAACCTTGGAATCATCCGTAAGTCTGCATTCTTCTTCGGGTTCGGCACAAACCAAATCTCCAGCAATTTTTCGACACCTTCGAAGTAGTGTATACTACTGTCTATATTCTCGTTCTCCGCCATAGCGAGAAGTGGGCTCAAGGGATTCCTCGGTTATCTTGAATGGAGCACTTTCCAACAATTTCACACAACCTTCCAACACGGAAAACGAACGGGTGGGACTTGAGGTTAGACGATCAATGGACCATCGACGTGCGTCTTCTCAACTAAACAAATCGAACGAAAACCGCCGGAATGAAACGAAAATAAATAAAAACACAAGCACCGAGGGGTGGACGACGCTCCGTACAGCTTATTTCATTCAATGTTTCGCCCTTGTCACTGAATTTAGGTAGTTGTTACGATATTTTGCGAATTTTGCTCAGAAATATTGGCCGCGAGAGAGAGGACCGAACCGGCTATACACTTCAAATAAACCTCCGCTCTGTGAAGCGATTCAGCGAAAACTGAAAAAATTTCCTTTGCGTTCCTGCTTTTTACTGCCACTGCGCGACATCTCGTGTAGGGTGATCGAACCAAGAGCACTATTATGAACAATTGCGAAACCGAAAGATGAAAAGATTAAAGAGTTGCCAATTGCCATGCGATAAGTAAAAAACGTGTGAACCTTCGGTCACCAGGAAGACAGCAAAAAATGATATAATGTCATGAAATAATCTTTAATGAAAATCACTTCCTAATAATGACGCCAATTTGATTATATCAATAAAATGTCGAGTTCACATCATTGCATACCCTGCAGCGCGTCAAACAGTCTGCTAATTTACTTGTAGTACTTTTAAGCAATTTGATTAATAGGAACCTAAAGGCTTTAAAATTCTCTAATTAAATGTCGGTAAATGAAAACAAAATTAGTTTAAATAAAACGAGTATCATTGGAATAGGAAAAAGTAAGCCAATTCAGTTGGCGCATGTTCTATTTTCTTTTTGCAACCGAGTACTTATCGAAGAGTTAGTACAAGTCGCTTTTGACTTTATTACAGAGGTTCACGCGAAACGAAAATTATACAACTCCAGTTCGTACAAGAAAATTTTCTAGTTGGTCCGTGCAAAATTTCGCAGCAAATAAAGAGGTCGGAAGTACAATAGCCGGTTGTGGCCGAATAGGATACAGTTGATCGAAATAAAAAGAACAATCAAGAAATTTTAAAATATTCAAGAACTTTTCTTTCAAGTCTTTAAAATTTTCAAATAAAACAGACCCACCCTGTACGCCGAGTGAGCACCGTACAGTCTTTAATTATCGCGTACGAAATGTAGGGTGACAAAATACTGTTTTTATATCTCACACTGTATATGCTGTACGCGAGAAATTTTTGCCGACTGTGGCTCTATCTTTCTTAACTTCTTACAAGAATACAATGATACTCGTTTGTTTCTACTTTAGCTAATAGGAAATTTTTCTGGATGTAGTTGCATTGCAGTAGACATTGCATATGGGTTATGGATTTGGAGGCGTACAGACACAGAGAGAGTCCCTTCTCGTTGTTAGATATTCTTTGTTGTTTCAGGATTATGAAATGGTTATGAGAATTTTAATTGAAGCAAATCTCTTTTAATTAAATATGATACTGCTTTTATTCATCAATTTTCATTAATTCATACTCTAAGACAGAAATTATTAATTTTTTAATTTGCAAATTTTGATGGCAGATTCGAAGTCATCGACCCCGAAAACCTCCTAGTGTGGATTTTTAATTAGATTCCTTGAATTTTAATTTTTTCGACAGCCATTTTAATCCTCCATCTTGAATTTGGAAATTTTAATGGCAGATTCGAAATCAGTGATCTTGAAAACCCCCCAATACGGACTTTCAGGGTATACCCTTGAAGTTTAACTTTTCGGTCGCCATATTGGATCCGCCATTTTGTGTGTTGGAAATTTTAATGTGTAGTATTGTGACGCAGTTGTCACGTTCATGTTCGGTGCGCAGGGTTTACAGTAAATGGGTAGGTACAACAAATGGAGATTCGAAATCAGTGACCCTGAAAACCCTCTAGTGCGGATTTTCAGGGAATTCCCTTAAACGTTTACCGGAGAAAAGGGAGCGCTACACTTTTTCGTTTGATCCAAACCAATTTACCGCCACTAAAGATCACTTCAAAAATCGCACCATCCTAGCAACATTTTACTCCCCGGGGAAAAGTTACCGATGTTTTATCTGTCATAACATTCATAAGAGAAAATGAGACAAGAAACCACGAAAAGAAGCTCGAATGCTTCTTTCTTTATCGGGCACATGTTTGTAGACGATTCATTTGTGTGGGGAACTTATTAGTAATTGCCTGTAAATTTTGAGAAAAGTGCATCAATTTCCCATGATTTTTGCTCACGTTAACTTCAAAAATTAATCAAAGAAAACTTAGTTCAAAATATGAAGTTTAGCATGAGATAAAATCAAAGAAATTTGATTTGCTTTCCCCAAAGTTAACATTAGTCGTCATAGGCAACTGATAGTAAGTTCCTATTCCATGTAAAAAATTTTGATTCTGAATCGAATGAAAAGAAACAACTGTTATGTTTGCACGTGGAATTCACTTTTACTTTTCCACGTACACTCCATCTTGCGTGTACGCCGTAAAATCAATGTTGCTTTTTCCACGTAAAATTTTGGTGGAGTTTTCCCCGTGGAGTTGACGTGAATAGTCCATGTTAACTTATACAGATCTGCCATAGGACATCGGTATACGGAATGTCACTCTATTTCAAAGTGAAGATACGTTTTCCCCGCAGATTCCACGAGCTTTTTTTTGCTGGAATCTACATACATACATACATCATTCTTTTACCGTGTTATACGAGCCTCTTTCAGCGTGTTATACGAACATGTTCCCAATATTTCCACCGTGTTATACGAATCTGTACTTACTCAATAGACTTCACTTTGGCCCTAAATTTAGAATAGCCCTCTTAGAATCTGAACATATAAGAAAATAGTTAAATTTTGTATATTTTAGGTATGCTAGTCTGTAAGATATACAATCTGTAGATTATAGACAAATAAATAAAGTTTGCAAACTTCGGTGAATTTCTTTTGTAGTTTGCATCTTCCGCCGTAAACTGCTCCCAGCTGGTTCGCTAAAAATTCATAAAAGAATCATTTCAGCGAGCATTTCAATCGTTTATGGTAGTTGCTATGAAAACGGGGGCTACTGATATCGAACTTACCATCGAAATTTGGAAATTAATGATGGTAGATCCAATAATGCGAAAATTCTCAACGTTAAATGGAAATGGAAAATGGTCTATTTACGTTTGTGAAGTGGCTGATTTCGAAACTATCGAAATTTTTAAATTAAGGATGGCGACCGAACGTTCTCAATTTTAAAGGATCCTCTGAAAAGCTGTTCTTTTACAATGTTTTGAGGTAGGCTGATTTCGAATCTACTATCGAAAAAAATTTAAAGTTGACGGACCCAATATGGCGACTGAATCCTCGCTTCTGCCGACCGTCCTTTGACGCACACATCTTTATTTGTAAAATGCAGATTTTTTTAATATTCCGTAAAAAGTTATCTTTGTATAAATTGTATATCCATTCTCTATCTGGACGTGGAAAGGCAATAAGATGGGCAATTTAATAAAACTAAAAAGAGATGTATTAATTACATAAATTTCGGAAAAAATGTACAAGGAACGTCCATTTTAGAGCATATATGTTTACTTTCGCAGTGGTAAAGGTAGATCAACATTGGTAGCATTTGTGAAAAGCACATAAGATTGCGTTAATTAGATCAAAAGATACAAATAAAACAATAATGTTCATCCCGTATTTATTAATCGAACTGTAGCTCCCAGATTGCCCTCCAATTCCATTTTTTGTTTGTCTAGGTGAGAGCTATCATCCCTCTCATTTCTGCATGCGTTATACAAAACACCTTGTATAAGATGTGCAATCCAATAGAAATTTTGGTATCACTTCACATGATTTGTAATTTGCGTTACACATTAGTCTTTCAGCATGCTGTAAGCTAGAATCTCGTAATCTCTTCGCTTATGGCTAGTCCATGTGTATTTGAATTTCATATGAATCATGTGCACCTAGCCCGAGCTACGGCTGATGTGCATGGTGTTTATTATTATTGACCACCCTGCAGAACAAGAGACTACGCGTATTATAACTGACGCGACTAGCAAACTGTAGAGTTTCGCTTAAAAATATCTGTGAGCATGCTGTAAGAGAGGCTAGGCCAACGGGCAACTTGTACGTAAATTAGAGGTAAAAGCTCTGGCGAAAATAAAAAAGGGTTTGGGTTTGCACATCTAGACGTAGTACGCTATCTCTGTCAACCTACCTTGTCAAATTACGGAGTGCTAAATGAATTAAAGCCTTTAATAATGGCCAATATTATAAAAACGTATAGGATGGTCCCTGAGCTGCATGTAAGTCAGGTCGCAGACTAATATTTAATTTGTTCAGAAATTCACACATGCATCAAAAGCTTCTGTTTTCTCAATAACTACGATTTTGCAGATTCGCTATTTTAGTCTAGTGCCGACGATATATATATTTAATGAAAGCTATGAAACAGAACTAAAATAAATCTGATGAAATTTATTTTACTCTCACATCACTTTCATTCGACAAATTCAAATTCTTGTATAAAATCTAAATAAAAAATTGTTCGTTTATTTTTCAACAAAATCACCACTTATGAATACCCCGTTTGTACAGTATCTATTTTGTAGCATGGGCGACAAACTATTCTTGATATTATAGGTATTAAGGAATGCATAGTAAATAGTATTGCTAATTTTTAAGAATGCAACAGTACAAAATATATTATATCTTTATAGAATTTAAAGCTGGCTTCACATTATTTTGTGACGAAGGGTGGCACCCAACCGCCAAAGGCGCGCTCCATCTCTTCAGCAACAGCCAAACAGTGACTGTCCCGATTGTGGGTGGCAACTACTTGAATTCCCAGTGGAAGACCATTGGAATCTAGGCCCATCGGTACCTTGACGAAAAAAATATTTAATTTACTTGCTGGACCAATGAGCATTACTTCTTACCTGTGTGCAGGGCGCCTTGATTACACTGAAAATGGTAAAGTAGCTAAAATCGGTAAATTTCACTAGATTGTAGTAATGGAATGGCGTTGTTCGTGGAGAGCTTTGATAGAACAAAATTCCATCGTCCCCTAGAAGTTCATTTAGGGCTTTTTCACATTTTGTCGTTATTTTCTTCATTTGTTCTGCATTTTCTGGAGGAAGTACGGAGTCGATGAGTGAATATATTGCTGCCATGGTGAAATTACTTTGGCCGGTTAACTTCTTAAATAATTCAACATAAGGATTGAGCACTACACCATCACCGAGGAGGACATTATAATCGGATGGTTCCTGTGTCATCCAGTAACGCCAAGCCTTCATCATTTGGTCCATTCCTGGTAGGGATGTTAAGATTACTCTTTCGCCGGTGAGATTTGAGAAGTGATTTACGACTCTGTAAAAGAGACAATAAAAATATAATCATTTACCGATAATACACGATTTTGAAAATGCTCGATTTTTCCCTAATTTCGAAATGACGTAACTTTCTAATAATTCTAAATTCTAAAAATTCTCTTGTCACAGTATTTGTAACAAAACTCCTCCGAAACGGCTTGACCGATTCTTATGAAATTTTGTGTGTGTATTCAGTAGGTCTGAGAATATAATATAAACTATTTTTCATACCTCTAAGTGATAAGGGTGGTCCACCCCAAAACATTTATTTTTATTTTTTGGACAACATTTTTTGTTTTGATTTTTTTATGATTTGGTATTAAAAAATACATAAAACCTTAAATTTTCACCTTTCTACCACCAAACCCTATTTTTTAATAGCGATATTAGTACTTTAATAATTTTCAAACATCATATCAGTTACCACTCGATCAGTTATTCCCACCAGGTGACTACGGGTGTCATTTATCGTTTTACTTTCTCAGTGAAACTGTCATACTTATTAGTTCTTACTAGCAAAATTGTTGGGGATCATTTTCAATTAAAAGAGAAATATATACGTATTTTATAATTGTGAAAGGTAGGTAAAATAGTAAAAGAACAAACACATTGTCAGTATACTATACTATTAAGTACTTCAATTTGATCTATTTGTGTGGTTTGTACAGTGTACAATGCCAGCAAGACGCAAGGGTCTGATTTTTAATTTCCACATTTCGATAGTAGGTTCGAGATTAGCGACCCCGAAAACACTCTGCAACACAAATACGGTAAGGGTAAGACCCTCTTCGCGCATGTAATAGTTTCATTAGTTCTACAACAGTTTTAATTTACAAATATGAAAAATCCGGCAAGGGACGGGTTTGCTATTGAATATATACCAGAGGAGGCCAAACGGATGCGCAGAAGCTTTTTTTCGACAATATATTGAAATTGAAAAACAAACAAAATGAAAATATTTCATTGAACTGGTGCATCGAGAATTAAATATCTTCCAAAAGATGCAAATAGATGAATTGAAGAATGAAAACGATTATTCGTCAATTTTACATGGAAAGAGAAAATTCCATTAGATTGAATATATTCCAGAAGAGGTCAAGCGGACCTTTTTATGAGCTTAAAAACTCTCACTTTTTTTATACTCTCTGAGAAACTTATATGGAAGTCTCTCTTCTGCAGATATGGTAATGAAAAAATCAGATCAAATAGGGGTGGAGTACTTCGGGATTTATATTGGGATTAATTGCGCGCTTAAAATTACAAAATACAGGTTACAACAACATTCAAGTATCAGTCTCCTTTTTCCATCCAAAAATCGACCAATGAAGGGCAGTCTCAAACGTGTGTCTCTCTAGAACTAAACTGCGCTTCTATCAACAATTTTATTCATTTTGCAACAGTTTAAATGCCCGGGCAAAGCCGGGACGGGTCTGCTAGTCTCCAAATATAATTAAAATTACCCGAAATATGGTTCGCTTTCAATTGTGCCTCACACAAAATAAAACTAATGCTGCTTTAAAAAATAGGAATGTGGAAACCCAATGAGCGCTTCATACGCTCCGACAGCTTTAAGAGCGTCACACGCTTTTGTCTTTTCTTGTAGCGTTCAAAGCTTTGACAGGATTGAGAACACAATGTACGCTTCATCTGTATTCTTGCAAAAAGTGCATTTTGCAACAAATGACATGCATTTGTCCGGTTTTGCCCGATCAGCAGCTCCCAACGCAAGCTTGGATTTTGATTATTAGTTTGCTTTATAAAAGAATGTCATTCGTAAGGTGGCCTTAAGCCTGTAATGGCGCGTTTGTTAAGAATCGCTAAAATAAAAACCAGGTAAGCGACAATTTTTTTCTTCAAACTTCTTTTAATACAAATACTGCTCTAATTGCCGAAAAACTTTATCTTTTATCATTTAAAACAAACATGTTCTTTACATCACCGCGAAACCAATATTTATCGTAAGGGACATGGAAGGGTCCGTGCGATAAATATATTATTAAATATTAAATTTGACGTCGTTTACGATACAGAGAAACTATGTACAACACGTACGATAGAATTCGCTACTTCTAATTATTTAACAGCACATACTAACGTCGGAAAAATGTGGAAAATTATGTAAAGTGCGGAATAAAGTAATTGCGACAAAAAAACCGAATTTTACAAAATTATCGCTTACGATAAATTGGCGGGAAGGACTCGATATATTGTTCGCATTGGTATCTCTTTTTCTTTCTGGTAGTACTAAGTGCAAACGAAATAAAAGGAATCAACCTTCTGAAAAGCAAGAAAGCACCAGAAGTAAAGATACCACCAGCAGTAGACCTTTTCGTAACGATTTATATGCAGAAACATACATATAATTGTTTCAGGTAGGTTATACAAGCCCACAAAAAAGCAAAGTATAAATTGCAATCAACTGTCAAGATGTCGATCACTTGACCCTTTATTCTGTCATTTTGACTCAATAGGCCGAATTCTTGATTCCGACGGAATTTAATTCCGTTAAGGGGGTCCTCTAGTTTCTCGGCTGTTTTTTTATGGCTTTTTCAATAATTTTTTACGAGCAAACCATCGAAATAATCAATCTCATTGTTTTTGCATAATCTTTATTAACATTTAAATAAGCTATATAAATTTTTTGAAATCAAAATATGTAATAGAATAAAAGTTATAGTGGCCGACAGGAAGACATCAAGTAAAAAAGATGCTTAACGGTTAGCAAGATTGCGGCTGTTCTGCTTATCGGAATTCAAAAAACCAAACGGCATTATAATCTTCATATTTAAGACTAGCGATTGAACTAGAATGAATTCTAAATTACAAAAATTGACTTTTTTATACATATTTGAAAATTACATTCAACTTTTTACTCATTTTTTCATAAGTTTTTCGCTCGTAGAAAAACAACTATCGAAGCAATCATGATAATCCTAGTTCAATCGCTGGCTTATAACATAATGAAGATGCTGTATAAATTTCAATAAAATCGGTGCAGTAGTTTCTGAAATATCGTGCTAACCGTTTCGAAAAATGGTGTTTCGAGAAAAACGCGTTTGAAATTTCGCGCATGTGATTTATGCTATTATTATTTACGTATACCTGCTCCGTTCCAGGGCCGTAACTTGTGAACCACTTCGAATATCGAAAAATCCTTTGGCACACATTTTCTACACATGTTGCAAATGTAATTTATGAAAAAAACAAAAATATATTTTTTCGATCCGAGAAACTAGAGGACCCCCTTAAGGCCTAAACCCATAGAGTCCGTCGGCATCAGGCGTCGCTTCAGGCGTCGTCGCACAACTATTGAATACATGCATTCATATGGGAGCTAACTCATAGCAGGCGCCGCGGCAGCGCATCGCGAGAGAGAATTTTAGAGGAACCTGCAATAATTCGGCAAAAGCGACGCGCCGTATAAGAGCTTTGCTGAGAGAGCTCTGACAAGTTGAGATTGGCCAGTTGGGATTCGTTGAATCAGCTGTTTATTTGACAAGTAAGGTTTGAATTTGATATCTGTGAACTGTTTTGGTGATTTTGTAATTATTCGGTTTCCTGTTTCTTCGTTTGGATTTCCTGGAGGGTGCCGAGTTTTTCCCGAATTCATTAGTCTAGTTTCTTGACGAATTGCTACTAGATTTCTTGTTAATTCACCTTCACCAGCATACTGCGCCAGTTGGCGGTTGGTCTCGAATTGTCATAAACAGCTGAGCGATAGCGAAAGCGACGCCTGAAGCCGACGGATTCTATGGGTTCGGCTCTCTCTTGCCGCGCTAAAAAGGTGAAAGCTCCGCGGCAAAGCGACGCGCCGACGCGTTCTATGGGGTTAGCCCTTTAGAAATGTAAGATACAAAGCGGCTAAAAGTGTGAAAGCTCGCCGCTTGCTAAACGCTCGAAACGTTCCGCAAAAGGCTATTTTATACTATCGTGTGCCACAGAAATAACAAAAAAAGCTGTCCAGAACAAAGGTAAAATAACTTTAAGATGTAAGTTTAAATGAACAGTGCAGTTAAGAGGACCAATCTGCAGATGGTATGTAGCCGTATTAATTATAATGTACCGTGAGTAAAGCTCTAGGTGGACTGAATAAATTAGTATTTCTGCTACTAAATGTAGGCAACCGTACATTTAATTCATCCAGCAATGAGGTATTCAATATTCCATTGTATATTCGATAAAGAGCGCATTCATCGAGATATATGTAATCTTCTATCAGCAAGTGACAACAGGTTTAGATTATTCAGTCTATTCTGGTAAGGAAGGTAGGATTTATTAAACTGCCATAGTAAGCTTCGCGTGAAGGGACTCCACTTTTTCAATTTTTGATAAGGTGACCAAAAAGGGGAAAAATTCTCAAGAACTATGATCAGTCTTCGAGCGCGATTAGGTCGTGCTGAAGTATATTACAGTCTTGCTTGTCATTGATCACCCTAAAAAGTTTGATGTCGTCAGCGTATAAAAGGCAGTTAAAAGTAATTTTCTCAGTCATGTCATTAATACGTAACAAAAACAAAGCGGACCAAGGACAGATTCTTGCGGAACACCACACAAAGGAATACACCAGAAGGAACCAGAAAACAATTTAATAACGGTCCATGAATACCACACCCCCTTATTTTTCCCAGAAGAATGGAACAACATACGTGATCAAAGTTTTTGAGAAGTCGGTGTAAATTGTATCCACCAGATAATGTTGCTCAAGAGCACGCGCAACAAAATTCTGAAACTCAAGCTTTGAGTAGACTTCCTTTGACAAAGCCATGCTGGTTGGGCGAGATTATAGAACGAAAACTTCGGATATGCAATTATGTATAAGTCTCTCGGAGATTATGCTGAAGCAACAAAGTATGGATATTGGGCGATAGTTGCTAACATCGCTTTTGTCCTCTTTTTCAACGGTTTTATTACGTTCGACATCCTGTATGGGTCAAAATTAGTGATTGAAATTTGACCCACTTGCTCTTACCCAATTGAGCTGAAATCTTACATACTGCATGGGTTGTGGAGACAATATAATATTTTAAAAGAAAAAAGTTTCTTCAATGGTGTTCTTATGTAGGGTTGTTTATGTGATTCAAATGTTGGGATTGAAATTTGACCCAATTGTCGTTATACAATTGAGCTGTAATTTTGCATTCTGCATGGGTTGTGAAGACAATAAAATGTATTAAAAGAAAAACATTGTTTTTTCAATGGTGTTCCATTTAACCCTACGTTTGCATAGTTAAAATTTAGGGTTTGAAATTTCACCCACTTCTCATTATTAAATTGAGCTGAAATTTTACTCACTACTTAGGTTCTGATGACAATATAATATTTTAAAAGAATCAGCATTAATTAACTAACTAATTGGGTGTAATTAATTAACTGGTATTTCATGAAATTTTAAATGCTCAATATTAAATACTTTTATTAAGTGACAAAATAATGTATTTTTCAAATTGTAAGAAATTAGAATAATTAATAATTAAACCAAAAAGTAAAAAACAAATAAATGTTAAAAAAAAACTTTTTGAAAACGAAATACATACATAACATTTTTTTAGTCTTTTAAACAGAAAACACTTGAGTGGAAGATCACTGACGGCATACGGGAGACAGTGCGGGAGGAAAAATCGCAAAACCCTGAAATTTTGTTAGGAATGCCTGAATATTTTATACTTATGAGGATATAAGGAGCCAAATCATCTAGGGTCCCAGCTGTTATAGATTCTGAGTAAAATCAAAGTTGTTGACTACGAATTTCATTGTTCCGCCGCCCGGCAGTAAGCGGCAGTGCTGTTATCACCCTCCTTCAGACTTACGCACACAAATAAAATTCACGGCTTGCATTTGTACAGGGTTTTGTTTGATAACACTAAGGGGACAACAGTTGCCGGTTTTTTAAGTGACATCAAGTTTCTCGCATGAATCTTATGCGGGATTTTAATAAATTATAGTGGTGGGTGAGATATTTTTCAGTAATGAGTGTGTTAACATTTCGTGTTAACGTTTTAGCGATAGAGGCGTGGAAATTAGTCCAAAATTTTATGTGAAATGTTCAGTGCAAAAATTAAATACCGCGTTTCGGTAGTTTTATTAAAAAGCTAATAAAGGAGTTGCATAAGCATATAAGGCGATAGGAGGAGACACAACAGCAGGAATGGCTACACGGATATTTCTAAGGGGTGTTTATGGATAAAAGTTGAATAAATCATTCTGAAATTATTTTTACTCTTTGATTCTGCTCCCCATACCGTTCTTATGCTCCGAATAATAATTAGCTTCTATTTATTTAAACTATTCAGCACGCATAAAAAATAGTGAGTGATTCTTTAATAATAACTATTGAGCTAAAATTTCCATAAGCAGTCATTTTTGGAATTCCTTATACATGACCCATTAAAAGTGTTTAAAGAGTCAATTTTGCCAAGCTACCCGACGCGAATATGTTAATATATACAGAGTATAGACTTACCATATTGAACATATAATACTTTAATTAATTTAACTGAAATATTTTTTTCGTGTCTTAAGTATAAATGTGATTATACAGTACCTACGCATAAAACATTAAATGCAGGTAATATAACGATACGCGTATATAGAGCGTTAAATGCAGGTACGGCACCTACGCCTAAAATGCATGTACAATGTAAATCGATGAACTTATCATACCCTTTTACAAAATATCTCCCGACTGAATATTTTCCTTTTACGAAATATTCTGTAGAATGAAATTTGTCTTCTCCAAAACATTTAATTTACTGAAGATTTTTCATTGATTACACAGTTTTAGCATTTAACGTTTCAGGTTTAGGTACTGTACTTGTATTTAGCGTTTTACGCGTAGGTACCGTAGCTGCATAAAATCCTAACCTAAACATTTAGTACCTTCCTACAAATCCTTCTACTAGTTTTTAAGCATGCTTATAAAGTTTAAATGTACATTATTTCCACCCAAGCAACACTCAAGAGCAAGCTTTTCTTACAATCGCCTTAAACAATTCAAAGATAATCTTTCCAAACAAAACAATTAAAACATAATAAATACACCCTCCTGTCTGCACTAGCCTGTTAGTATAGAAACCATAGAAATATAAACTAAGCACGGAACGGCTGTATCGTGTATAAAGGTCAAACCATAATGTGCATACCGTTCTGTACGGAAACCTGCCAAAACTGGACGAACGGAAGCTTATGCATTTTCGACAGGCTGTCAAAGTGTGATAAATCACTGCGATTTCTGTATTCTTAGAGTGCACAACATTAATAAAACTTTCAAAAAAATGTAAATCTTCATCCATTGTCCCCATTTTCAGCTAATGTCATTTTGCATATGCAAGGTGCGCTCCAAATCGTATAGCATATGCATAGCAAAACAGACTTGCCGAAACTTGACGAAACGAACAACTATTATCATTGTAGTTTGGGGATAGGTTTTGTGTGTAATCGCAAGTTTGCATGGGCTTTAGTGCGGAGAGGTATGTGCATTATGGTTTGGCATTTAACCCTGTACATGAGCGACCACCTAAAGATAACTACGCAGCACAGAGTAGTACAGCAACAGCGTGTATGAGGGAAGCTGAATAAAATATCAAAAGCATTATAGCTATCAGTGAATGGCAGCGTGTAAATAGATGTTAAGAGGTGGAAAGACATAATGGTAAATTTTGAATTGTAAGCCCTCTTCTGATTATGTCTTCATATTTACGCCTGCACTGAGCGACCAATACGAATACAGCCAATTCTAACACATTAGGGAATGTGGTACGCTAAATCTTGCTTACAGCCGTTCCGTGCTTAGTTTATATATCCATGATAGAGACGGCAATGGCAGCATAGATAAATGCGGCCAACGTGGTCATAAGATTGAAACAAAGTTAAGATTCCATTTGGGGTCTTATTGGAACTGCACCCTTGTTTCAGCGATAACAAGAGACATTTTAATAGGAAACAATTGAGCTGAGTGAGTGCGCTTTTATAAACTGGCTATGTCTATTTTTTATTATTATACTTCCTTTTGGTTAAGTAAAGTAAATTATATCCATTTATCAAAATATTCAAGTTCAGCATCAGTTGTTTGCGAAAGAAACTTACAATCAGTTAAAGTTAAGCTACATATTCTGAATCTGTTAAAAAGTGGCATAAGAGTTGCAAGAAATGGAAATTTTCATTAATTAACGGTCTACAGGGATGATTTTGCAGTAAATATGTAGTTTATACATATATTGGAAATTTACTAAAATACCAGTCTAAATTTGAGCGTAATTGTATCGGTAGAAAATAAAATCAAGTTTATGACGAAATAACCGAAGCTGTCGCAAACATAATTTTTACCGAATACAAATCACAAAAGTTATATATAATAGTGAATATTGACGAAGCCATTCACTACCCTATTGAATTTTTTAACTCTTTCAACCCTTCAATATTGCTTCCGCAAGAACGATACAATTGATGATGTTAAAAATGTTGTAATAATGCTGCTTCGGAACTTGATACTGCGACTGTTATGCAGCATAAGATGAATCATCTCATCTCTTACATCTTGGAAGTGTGTAGACGCTGTAGAAACTGTATTTTATCGCACATTCATGATTTGGTTAATACATATTACATATTTTAAAATCACGCTGTATATCTTTCATTTCGCCGATAGTGCGATTGCGAGTAGTAGTAGTAGTATGCGCGAATTTTATAAAATTATTAAATGTGATGCGAAAATTTGATATTTCTTTTCTTGTCCTTATCCTGTGATTTCTCTGAACGACTTGTGGTCTTATTATCGTGTGAAGCAATGCATACTGAATAGAAAGTTATTTATTAAAAGAACTAATAAAGAATTCAATCATTTGAATAAAGCAAATATATAAGAGTTTTTATTAACATTATAATTATAACAACCTTCTATAGAAGAAAAATTCTGACTGGACCTTTAGTCCTAATCCTACCGATGTTACTAATTCCTACAGATTTGTCATTTGAATTTTAATGGCTGTAATTTCCTATCAATGCTATTTTTTATGACTATAAATAAATAAGACTCAAGCTGGGTCTTTTATTGCATGGTGGATTGAGTCTGTTTTCCAGCTTTTGGTTTTGTTGGAACAGTTAAACAGTTTTCGATATCCTTCTGTGTTAACTATATTTAAAATTTAAGTCATTAAGTGGACCAAATTATCGTCTCCCGGGCGAGCTAGTATATAATTAAAAGAAAACATATTTTAACTTACTTCATCATGGCATCCTTGGTTTCTTTGCTTACGGGAGTAGTTCGTATGTCGTTGTTTTCGGGAATGTAATAGTACTTAAGTGTCTTGACGTTTACCTTATCGTCTAGTTTCAGCATAATGGAATTTTTAGGGCCAACGAGAATCTAGCAGAGTAAAATTGAATAAATAGTTTATGCTAATTAACTAATTTTTAATTAATTTCTATGACCAATTACCTTAAAAAGTGGAAGCAAATCGGTTGCGTATCTAGTCATGGGACCGCCGGTGCACATTGTATTAGTTTCTGTACCTTTTCTTAAAGTACAGCCTTTCATGCTAATGACTCCTTGGGAGGCTTTATGTCCGAACACACCACAACAGAATGCAGGGATTCTAATTGAACCGCCGATGTCCGTCCCTAAAGGAAACTCAGTTAGATTACAAAAAACTAAGGATACATTTATACCTAGTCCAAAAGAAGTAGCACAAGCTGCAATCAGAGAAGCTTCGCCTCCAGACGATCCACCAACAGACCTCCTCGAGTCATATGGATTGCTTGTTTGTCCGAAAAGAATGTTCCTTGTTTCCATCCACTTGTTCACTTCAGGGACATTAGAAGTAGCTATTATTAGGGCTCCTGCCTCCTTTATCAAGAGCACGATTTCTGCGTCCTCCTTAGCGCGGCAGTTCTTTCTTGATATCAGCCCCAAAGTGTGTAGCTTTCCCTGTACAGCTGTGCTGTCTTTGCAAGTGAAGGGCACTCCCAGTAGGGGTTTCTCTGAAAACTCATCCTCTGATATTTGGCCTTTTTCAATGCGCTCATCAATTTTCTTTGCTTCTTCAAGGGCTTCCTCGAAAGGTCCATCAGCAACTGCATTTAGCACTTTCGCTTCTTTCATCTGCTCAATATACGCCAGGACAACATCGTGGCATTTTACTTTCTTTTCCCGAATCATTTTGGCCACCTCGAGGGTGCTTTTCGTTACAAGACAGTCTCTCGCGGCGGGACATGTCTGCTTTTCACCCCAGTAGATCCCGAGAATTAGCTCCAGGAACCTGTCTATGATTTGATGGATGATTTGCAAAATATACACGAACATGCCGAACAAAAACCTCAGAAACAAGTTACGACACCGTACACGTCCAGCTTTCTAAAATGAAATTATCTCCCTACTTAGCATAGCTGTTACGCAAATGCCGGCATGTTCTCACCTGCCTGGAGTTCCTATTTGTGGCGGTTGTTTGGTCCAACAATTTTTTGCTCATTCTATCTTCTCACTGATAACACCCTGGGTGCAATTTTGGCAAATCTTGCAAGTCATTTGGATTTGGAGAACTTTGAACTCAATCGTGACGTGAGTCCAGATTTATAGAGTGGACCATGGCAGATAGATAACACAGGTAAACAAAAGGTAAGCGAAAAGTTGAAGTTTCCACTTGTTCCATGGTGCTTCCATGTTTATCGTTTTCACATTAATGCTACTTCTCAATTACTCATGTCACATGTCATTTGCTCACCATAGAAATATAAACTAAGCACGGAACGGCTGTATCGTGTATAAACCCTGTACATGAGCGACCACCTAAAGATAGCTGCGTAGAGGAGTATAGCAACAGCGTTTATGAGGGAGAGCTAAGAATTATAGCAAGCGGTGAATGGCAGCGTGTAAATAGCTGTTAAGAGGGGCATAGACATTATGGAAAGAACTTCGGAAAATTTTGAATTGTAAGCCTCTTCTGATTATGTCTTCATATTCACGCTTGCACTGAGCGACCAATGCGAACAGAGCCAATTCTAACACATCAGGGAATGTGGTACGGTAAGTCTGGCTAACAGCCGTTCCGTGGTTAGTTCATATTTCCATGGTGCTCACTATCAAAATTTCCAGCAAATTACGACTCATTTCAATTACGGGCTGTATCAACCAGTTTTAATAACCGTTGGACGAAATTGTTTGTGTCTTTGAATATACGATACAAACCAGTACCAATTGGTAGGGGGTCAAATTTAGGCTACCGATTTTCCCTGGTCATTTTGCCCCATTCTAATTATCCCCAAGTCCTTGTTTTCCCTTAACCTATTTTCTCAGTGATTAAATTTACCGCGGTAATTTTTCCCTTTCAAAGTTTCTAACCAAGAAGACTAGAAGCCAGGAGACTCAACTCCAGTGGTGTGATAGGCCGAAAAACGTCCTCTAAATAACCATCATGGCGGCGCACGTGTGATATGGTCTGTCATTTCGAGCAAGAAGACTAGTTCTCTATCCTTGTTGCCAGTCTTCTTGCATTCCAGTTGATGTTTTGTTGTCATCAAGAAGGTTGTCATTCGAGCGTTCCCAGTAGTTGCAATGGGATTGTGAAAAATTGTAAAAGTGGCGAGATATTGTTCTGTTGAGAATTTTGGAAGCAAAAGCCCCGGCACGATTCTTGTATCCCTGGTCCCGATTTTTGGGAACGGGGTTCGAATCATTTTGCTGTGCTTTGCATTCCTTTGTAAAAGGATAATTAACTCCAACGGTAGTTTGTAAAAGGAAAATTAACTCCACCGGTAGTTTGTAAAAGGAAAATTAACTCCACCGGTAGTTTGTAATAGGAAAATTGGCTCGTCAAGTATTAACCCTTTTGCCCTATACCTCGAAAACGGGTCGAGATAGAATTTTTTCATTATTTTTAATATTTTTATTATTATTTTTCCGTTGATTAGCACAGCAAAATGTTTCGAACCCTGTACCCAAAAATCGGGGCCAGGGATATAAGAATCCCCCCAAAGCCCCGCCTTTGGTCCAAATACACTGTTTACAATATATTGGCAACCATGGAAATATAAACTAAGCACGGAACAGCTGTATCGTGTATAAACCCCGTACATGAGCGACATTATGGCAGAACTTTTGAATTTTGAATTGTAAGCCCCCTTCTGATTATGGCTTGATATTCACGCCAGCACTGAGCGTCCAATACACACCCAGCCAATTCTAACCCATAAGGGAATGTGGTAGGCTAAATCTGGCTTAAGCTGGTGACACAACCAAATTTTGAACGCGTTGCGAGCGTTGCGTGCGATGACAGGCTTTAAAGCGCTTATGCAGTCCTGTACTTCGAGTTACAACGAATTCGCATCCGACGCGCCGCTATGCGACGCGTCGCATCCTTTGCGCAAATTTCTAAATTTTAACGCGGCGCATTCAACTTAACCTTACTTTTATTGTCATTCGTGTGGCAAAATGGAATTCGATGAGCGACTCATAGAAGAAGTGTGCAAACGCGAGTTTATTTATAACAAACGCATGAAGTTATATAGGAATATAATAAAATTATATATATCATAATATAACTGAAATTGCCTGTGTCACTTGCTTGTCAGTTGCCGCGTTCAATATTCTGTTGTAACTTGCCTAGCGTCGTATGCGTCGCTTCATAAATGTCAGCACACGCAATGCCGCGACGCACGCGTTGGTTGTGTCACTACCTTTACAGCCGTTCCGTGCTTAGTTTATATTTCCATGTTGGCAACCCAAGCTGAGATATTGCAAGTGTCAGAATGAAACCACATGAAAGACAAGATAACTACATGCGCAATCACACGTGCGCCACCATATTGAAAAAATGTTGGGATGTTTTTCGGCCTACCCCCACCGCTGATTTTTCGAGGAGTTGAATCTCCTGGTCTCTAGTCTACTTGTGCCTTTTAAAAAATATATACTATACTTAAATACAACAACAATCGGCAGGGTAATCTTAAACCCCTAATCGTACTAAGTTAGCTCCAAAAATTTTCCTGAAAGCTCTTTATATGTAGTATGTGAATAGCTTAATTTACTATAATTAGCACTCTAATCGAATTGAACACTCTACAACACAAAGATTGGAAGACGTATATCAGCATTTATCAAGATTAAATCGCCTAGGGGAAAGAGGGCGTATAAATATTTATATGGGAAAATTTATTTTCCTTGATCTGATTGACTTGAAACTTTTTATAAACGCTCTACAATGCAAATAATGGAACACGTATTCCAGAATTTCTTAAAAATCAACCCGGAGGTATAAGTCTTTAAATGGAGATGTTTAAAGCTGACACTCCATTGCCTCAACTTGGGATGTGCGAGTAGAATCCTATCGGTACTTGGACTAATTGGACCCACTGATGAGCAAATTTATTTGGTTTATGAACACTGCTCTTACCACTGGTGGGGGCTCAGTGACGAGTCCACTATTTCTTTCTGCTGGTAGTGAAGGTAGCACAACTGGTACTTTAACCCAGCTTTGAGGGAGTAGTAATTTTTTTTAACCCCCCGTCTAAGTTTTAATGTCGCTGGAATAATTCTCCACCCCATCGATTGTTAAAAGGTCATGGCTCAGGCAAAAATTCCAAATAGCTTTTGAAAACTTGTTTCAGATTTTTCAGTGTGAAAGAACACTTGGCTAATTCAACAAGGAACAATATCGTCGTCATCTGGTTAAGTCGCTATTATTTCTCAAACGGTTGTCTCGTGTTTCCCAAGAAGGACTCTTGCTGATCAAGAAAATTAAATATCGCTTTCAATGACTGCACCAGATTCGTTTACCAAGATTGAAGGCACAAGAGAATCCGCGAGAATCCAAAAGATTTTATCGAAAGATAAGGCCACGAATCTGGGCTAACTACAACTCTCAAATGGGGAGTACATTATAGATGACCAATCTATAGCGCTACATCTACTGGAAACCCATTTCCCAAGCTGTAAGCCGGTATCCGAGAACATCACTAGATATGCCGAGGAGTACAGCCCCCTAAATTCGGATTGGGAAACTGCTAATATGTTGATATATGAGGATTTACTCAAATGGGCAATATTTCCTTCGGCTGCATACGAGTACCACAAAGCTGGAGACTAGCGCAGGTAACCTTCATACCTAAAACCTGGCAGAGTAAGCGCATCATTTCGCCCTATTACCCCTTACTAGCTTTCTTATGAAGGCTATTGAAAAACTGTTTGTCGTATTCATCAGATCGACACATCTCGTGGGGTTCCCCCTGCGTGACGCACAACATACGTGTCGGAAAGGGAGATCCACAGAATCCGCCCTACATCACACCATTGCTTTTATTGAAAAGCTGCTCCATGACAACGACTTCACCATCCGGACGTTTGTAGACATTGTGGGTGCCTTCGATAATACTAGCTTCGATGGTATGGCGAACGCCATGCAAATGCATGGTGTGAACCAAACCCTAATTAAGTTGATAAGCAACATCCTGGAAAGCAGAATAATTTCGACCAAAATTGGCAAACACGAAGCCACAAGGAAGGCAGGCAGAGGGTGCCCTCAAGGGGGTACACATTCCATACCAGAAAAATGGTGCAGTAATAGGTGTCTTTCGGTGAACGCTGACAAGACATAAACGCTTGTTTTTACTAACAAGAGGAAACTTGTTGGATTACAATCTCTTCGAATTTTCCACAAGGAAATAAAATTTACAAACAGTGACAAATATCTGGGAGTTAACCTAGACACTAAGCTAAACTGGAAACTACATCTGGAAATCAAAATTCAAAAAGTTATAGCGATATTTTAGCAATGTAGAAGAGCGTATGGCATTTCATGGAGCTTAAGCCCTAAGATTCTTCACTGGATTAATGTTACAGAAAAAAGACCTAGTTTATGTTACAGTGCAGTAATCTGGTGGCAAGAAACAAAGCTAAGCTACTTCCAAACAGCCTCATCACAGATACAAAGAATGGCTTGCTTAGCTATCACCGGAGCAATGAGAACTACGCCAACAGCTGCTATTGAGATAACACTATCTCTTGCACCGCTCGTTGTAGTAGAAAAGGAAGGTTTTTGGACTCAAATGTAGTATCCTCGAAACTCTTAAGGGAATGCAATAATTCGCTTAACCGAATCGCAATAAATAACGAAGTTGTAATTGCTTGAGTCGCAGGCCACAGCATCATCGCGGGAAATAAGATCGCACATCTACATATAATAGGACCAGAAAACCCACACGGGCCTGGTTACCATTTGGATCTTTGAAGAGTGGGCAGAAAATGAGCAAAATAAAAAATGGAATGTTAGGCAAGGTTTCAGGCTGTTTAAAATTATGTTGAGAAAAGTCGACAAAGGCTTAAGTAAGCGGTTACTGAGTTATAGCAGAGGCTACATCAGCTTAGCCATGAGTGTCCTCATGGGACACTGCAAGCTGAATAAGCGTGTAGCTGACTCACCAACCTGCAAATGCGAGATAGAGGCGTAAATAGCCACCCATTTCTTGTGCAATTGTCCCCCCTCTACTTCAGTACAAGAGCAAAAATTTTCGGAGCCCAAACGATAGCACCTACGGAACTACCAAATCTTACGCTGCCGGACATAATGAGTTATGTTAGACGAACCAAACGTCTAGCGCCTCTTGACGGGCACCGAGAGTAATTGATGGTAGTCTTCTTCTGATGTATTAACAATGGACTACATGTTCTAAGTGCTGGGCGCCAACCCGCCTCTTGAAATCTACAATCTACTTCCCAAGATAATGCCACCACAACCAACACAATCAGTCAATATTTGCAATTGGGCGATTCCAAAAAATATTAAATTCGCTGACTATAACTTCAACGTATTAGATACAGTCGACCTACAGGGTGCAGAATTACATAACATATATTACCAGTTGATTTCGTGTGGTCAAATCAAATTAGTAGGCAATCTCCCGATACTACAGAACACTATCCTTGGATGGGTGATTGCAGGCAGCTCTTAGCTGTGAGATCTGTATTGAGAATGATATGGACAAACTACTCCAAAAATATTGGAAGCTTGAAGAAGTTGCAGCTGTCAAGGACACATTCACTCAAGAAGAAAAAACGTGTGAGATTAATTTCAACCAGACAGCCAAGTGAGATACCAACGGTTGATTTGTGAACAGTTAGATAAATTAGGTGAATCAAGGACCATGGCGATTTAAAATAAATGAAAAAGATAGTAAGAATAGGTGAAAGTTATGTATGGGGAAGTTTTGTATGAATGTATGCTTGATTTAATGAGACCACACTCACCCCGCTGGCTTTTATAGAAGAGGCTTGCATACGGAGAGGGTGTAAGATGGTGCATCACAATTAGTCGCCTAAGGGGGTATTGCGCTTTGAAATTTTGAAAAAATCGAAATTTTTTTTTTTATAATAATATTTCTATTGTTAATGTATTTAAGATTGTGTTCCAAAACGAATTTTTCAAAAATTCATAAAATTGACATAGTTATGATGCCTCAAAGTTTAAGCGGCGAGCGCGATGCGATGCGAGTGCGGCGATCTATCTAACTTTAATCGCGTTTTTCTCGAAACAGCATTTTTCAAAACGGTCACCACGATATCTCAAGTTCTACTTAACCGATTTTCTTCAAATTTATACAGAAGCATCCTTATACTAGCCACTATCGCCGGAACTACGATTTTGTTTATGCGATAAATAGTTTTTTTTAATCCAACATTTACTTCGAAAAAAATTCCCAAAAATCGAACTTTTTTTTTAAATTTGTATAACTTTTACAAATTTCTATATTTTTACTTTTCCCTAGTACAGGCGATAACCAATAAGATACAAATGAACAGCAATTTGGAATTTTTTGTTTCAGACGTCTCTGAGGGCTGCAATCATGGTTACCGTTAACCCCTTCTACTTTGACCAGCTCCGACAGCTGGAATTTTTTTGTATTGTCAACGAAAAAAATATATTTTGGTGCCAGAGACTTGTATTAATAAATAAAAAAAAAACAAAAAACAAAATATCTTTTGTAGGTTCTGAGAAAAAAATCTTAAAAACTATAACCAAAAATGACGTTCAAAGCGCAAGAGGGAAATACCCTTTATCAAACACGAAATTGTCTGTTAGTTCGTTTCGAGGTAGGATCTTCAATCCGGATCGAAACTTCCATTAGGATTAAGAAATCTCGGGGTGTTGAAGATCCAGACTAAATTCCAGTCGGAAAGTGGGATTGAAACTTCGATCCGGGATAAGCACTTGAATTAATTTGTATGGTTTTTGTGAGATCTCCACTCTGGCTTTATTCTGATAGCTTTGATAAAAGTTTCAAATAAATGTCATTTTCATTAAAAAGTAACTTTAATCCATCTACCGGGCATAAGAGAAATTAAAAACCCCTGGTGAAATTTGTGCTCAACTAATTGAATCTATGGGATTGTGTAGTTCAGTCACTGATCTTTAAAAATAACTCGATGGTTGATACAGCACGAGTCCAATTTCAAAGTTAGTTATAGTATATTGTGCAACAAGTGCGGTAAGTAGCCGATTGCGCCAGAAAACACTATTAATGCAATACTTCTTCAGCCACAGCAGCAGACAATCACTCTAAAAATCGAAAGACGACACTTGCGATGATATTCCCGCAACAATATTCTCAGCAATTAAATTTTAATTACAAATTCAAAATTGAATTAAATGTATCAGAGCTGACGGAGGTGAGGTGTAAATCTCCAAATAACACCAGGGGAGAGCATGAATATGTTTTCATGGTCCCAAGGGGACATACTCGATAAATACCCGCAATCCTGAGTGGAAACTATCGTGCCCATAGGATGAATGGCACGGCGTTAGTGTGTCTTTAACGACAGACTCTGAATAACTGGTGATCTTCAGTTTAATTTCATTCTGCCTGTAGCAAGCGGGGCTCTGCTGCAAGTGACCTCCCTTCCCTAGCTACTCGTGGGATCAAAATTGAAGACCATACATTATCCGATGAGGGAGGCGTCCCTCTAAATGCTCCAACTCCAAGTGGTAGACCTAAGTCCCACAATTACCGGTGACTCTATGGAGATCTTCTCCTAGGAGGAAAAGCGCTGTTCAGATCGCCAGAAATGAACGAGGCCGCATCCGCGAATGTGACTCTCGTTCCTATAGTCCCCATGCCCGCATCTGGTGCAGCTAAGAAGCGGTAAAATTGGCTCTTACAACAAGGCCACAAAGTGCAAGAGGCTAAGGAGTTGGCTCAGAGAGGAAGAAGGTGAAGAGCCTGAAAAGGATGCGCTCCGATGACTGCTCACCAGGTGGAGCGCAACCTGGCCTCAAAAGACCCAAGGCGGGAAAAGAGAAGACCGAAAGGCATGTCTCTCCACTTGGTCCACAACCTACGTTCAAGGAAGTTACAGCAAGCGTTAAATTGGGGATCATCCCCACCAAATATCCAAATGACAGTCTGACAACGTACCAAATTAGGGATGTTCAAACTGCCATCATCTTCAGGATCGTCGCCGAGAAAGAAGGCCCCGTGAAGCCGAAGTCTCTGGGCATTGCAGGTCGACCGGGCTGGATGGTTCTCATTTGCGCCAATCAAGCCACAGCAATGTGGCTGAGGAGGGCAATTGGGATCCTAAAGATATGGGAGGGGCCGATCTGAGGGTTGTAGAGAAAGATAAAAATCCTAGCCTTCAAATTATGATCGGGTACTTCCCGCAAAGCTTGGAAGATCCCGTGGAGCTGATACTCGATCTGATCGAAGGTCATAAGGAAGAGTTAAACGTGGCTGAATGGAAGGTGCTTCGCAAGATTCAAAAGCTTTCCTCAGTTGCTGAGGCAACTCTTTCAACAGCTCAAAAAATCTGGGTATGTGATAAGTTATAAGTTTGGCAAGGTCCAACTCAAACCAAAGGGTGGCGAGGACAGATGTCAACCCGCCCAACCGGACGGTGTTAAGACTGCCATCGAGCCCCAAATCAACCACCCCCAGAAATCACTAGCGGACGAGAGCGCTGAGCCTCACCTGGTGAATTCTGTAGGAAATGCCCCCGGAAGAAGGAGGGCCACCGCCACGCTAATTCTGCAGGGGATCCCCAACCCTCGACGTCTGCCCAGGCCCTTAGGCTCGGACAAGACATACAAAGACAAAAAACAAAATCTGAAGAATTACCGAAAATTAGTTTGGTTTTAACGCCGATTTCATAGAAAGTGGGAAAAGTTATTATAATTTTTTTTTAAACATGTTCATTGTTGACGCTGTTTTATTTTTCTCAAAGACTAAGCACAAATTTACAAAAAATTTAATTTGCATTACTTTCAAGACAAACTGATTATATTATGAATCCTAGGGTATGATATCGTAGTAGAAACGGAGGAATATACATTATATTAGTTAAAGTACATTTTAGAGCACCTTCAAACGGGCCGATCTCTTTGCTTTGAAACAGGTTTATTTTAAAAAATAAGTTTGGAACGCGGTGAAGATTGTGCCATTCGTGGACTTCATGAAAATCTGACGAATGCGGCATTGATAGAATGAAAAACAGAGAAAATTCGTTCTCATTCATTTTATTTTTATTTACAAAATTCTTACAAATATACAGATTATGGTAATCAAAACATCTAATACTATTTTATTGTTGATCACATTTCAGTACAAAATACAAAAATTAGAGAATAACATCATGAGCAGAAACACGCTATATTTTAAAAAAGGTAGCTCGTTTATGCGCGTACTGGAGCAATTTTTTCCACCTCTTAGAAAATATGAATATCAATCATCTTGTGGAGAAGGAGCACAGAAATAGCAGTAACAAATCGGGCGAAACTTTTAACTACCGAGCTATTGCTAATGAGCAATTTATAATAAATACATAAATATAACTTCTCATTAAATAAAATAAAATAATAAAAATTTTTAAAAAGCTAATGTAGTGGTAAATATAAATTAAAAAATAAATTAAATTCATAAAGTAAAAAACGATTTGGTGATGGTCAGAGGTTTGTTAAAAAACTGATTTTTTGGGTTTTTATAAGCAGTAGACGAACGTCCAGAAGAAGGCATTGAAAACAAGGAATGCAACGGGGAAGACTAGGCGGGCTCTCTTATCAATCCAAATCGATATCTCCTGTGGAGTCATTGTTGTCCAACCATTGTTCGGCAACTGTGATTGTGCTTCTGGAGGTTCTACATTTATTTGAATATTTCCGTTCTCTTGAGGTATATCTCCAACACTTTCGGTTTTAATTATTGGCAAGGTATTGTTGTAACCCTGGAAAATAAATATTACAATTATCAAAAATATCCCAAGTTCAATGTGAATAAAATACCGGTACTCTTTTTTTTGGAATAGAGTATTACTTATCCTAAGAAAGGAGTTAGAGCATTTTTATTTAAGGGCTCGGCTCAAATAAAATAACTTTGCAATAACTAGCTTTGATAACTTTATTACCATAACTGGCTTTGTGATGCAAAGTGGTTTTTGAATGTCAAAAAGAAGTAGTTTAACATTTAAATGACAAAGAGAATTGGAATTAAAAACTTGATGAATGTTTACAGTCACACTAATTATATTAATTAGATTTTATAAATTAATAATAAATATTTAGCTTATATTGTTTGAAGGAACTGGCTTGTATATAAAAACAGTTAATATGAACATGGAATACGTAAGAATTTATAATTTAGTGAAATAGTTAGGGAAAAAGATGTTTAATTTGGAAATTTATTACTTGAAGAAAGTAGCTCTACAGCAGTATATTTCATATTCGTCGTCTGTTTCCTCATCATCATCATAATCAGAATCAGAAAGCGGCATAATTGAGAAGAAAGCAAGAATAGAGAACTTTTTAGAAGTAATAGGCAATACGAACCACCAATTTAATAGACACAGTCCCAACAACGATTTATAGGTAATTGATTGATTTAAAATTATGATGAGTTATTTTATTCATGTGTATATGTGTTTTTGTAGAAATATATAAAACATATCATAATGATAACCAGGGAGGCCGAGCAGGATTATGATTGGAAGGAGACATTTCCCTGATACTGTCGTTCCTGGCAAATACCGAAACATACAGGCAAATTTCTGGCAGATTTAATGTTATTAAAAGTTCTGTGTACAGAATACTACACAGAGTTATAAGATGGATTGCTGGGAATCCGTATTTATGTACAATAGCCCACAGCAGTGCAAATGAGGGATAACCAAATGAAATTTACATTAATGAAAAATTTCCCAATGTTAGTAGGAGCCATATAAGAATCGGTCATCCACGAAATGATAGGGCGACCTATTATAACAGGAAAGGTTATTACAGTACATTACTTCAAGGAATCATCGATGCAGAAAAACGATTCATAGACATACAATGTGGTGAATCAGGCTCCTGTCGGCGTGTTTAAAAAATCAGGATTTTATCGTAAAATAACCGAAAATCGACAAATAATGATTCCTGGAGGCGTGCTATTAGGGGATTCAGCGTATCCTGAGAATGAATATGTGATTCCTCCATTTAAAGATTTTGGTAATTTGATAGCGAAGCAGCACAAATTTAATTATTTGCATTCGGCAACTAGATTTGCTGCAGAAAATGCGTTCGGATTGTTAAAGTACCGTTTTCGACCGATCAAATTTTTCGAAAGTCCACATATAGCTTAACTTTGTTGTAAATATCAAACAACATACATATTTTGAAGCACGAGCAGCGCATATAAAATGCAGCTGGCTTGAGATTTCAGAAAATTTTCACATAAAACGCAAAATAAAATTAACACTTCAAGTTTAACTTTTTTATTAATAATTAATATAGAAGATTTTAATAATAATCAATAAGAAGAAGGCAGAGAAAACTTGACCCATGTGAGATAACAACATAATCAGTCTAACATAGTAGTTTATATGTCAGTGGTTTCACCCGATAAAACTGGCAAATTATTAAAAAACTGGGCACCCGGCAAATTCTAATAACATTGAGCAGCTTTTAAAACAGTAGGAAAGCACGGCTGCAATTATTATATATATAAAATAAACACTGTATTTGTTCGAAACACGAACAGCATAATTAATCTTTCAAACTACACTTCCACCCGCCGTGAAAACAGTTTTTAAGGCAAATATCACAACATTTGGCAGTAAATCGGGAACTGTTATGTGGCAAATTGACTAAAAAACGCGGAGTAGAATACCGCGGTGTTATCTGTGGCGAAACAGAAATATTCTTCATGCTAAATTTGGCTAAAAGCTATTTGCTAATTCAATCGCGAGACACGTTCAAGGAAATGCTTGGCCATATTTAAGCGTAATCAGAGTGAATTTATGCGGCGTTATGTGACACTTGATTAAACCATTTTCACTACTGTACACCAGAAATGAAAGTGAAGTCAGCCCAATATAATATTTCTCGGCTCCATTTGGCAAACAAAAAACTGATCTTCGATCAAACGCAGAAAGCGTGCTCTTTTTTATACACATATAACATACTTGATCTGATATAATTAGGTATACTATGCGCAATTTGTTTGTTTACAAATAATGTTTGATAAAAAAATACCTTTCATTAGGAAAACAGATGGGTGAAGGTTGTTAGACGGGATCAGACTATTACCTACAGTAGGTGTTCAACGAATAAGACGCGCGTGCAGATTTATAAAAAAAATATTGTATTTTGTCTCCTTGGTGCATAAAAAGCCTTCAAAGAATTTATTTTCATGGTAATTTCAATTCATGATTATTTCTTGAAATATTAATAGCCGGGAAATCCAATATGTATCTTTTTATCAGGTAAGAGGTTCTCAAATGACGAAGCGTAAAGGTGGGTACAGAGTGAGCAAACAAATGCAAACACATGTACAGTACACGTATTTGCGAGGAATCAATATCTTCTAGGGTGTACGTCAAAAAAGCTTATTGAGCGAACAAAACGCACATAAACGAATTCGTTTGAAAATGTGGACGCCTCCGCGCAACCAAATGAACTCATTTGCCCGGGTTCCATTACAAATGTTTGGACGAGTATATGCTTGGTATCGTTTGCTTCTGTCCTGCACATGCGGTCGTGGAGTTACGAGCAAACGCCAACAAGTGTTTACGTCTAAACAAACAGATGTGCTTGCGTATGCATGTTTTTCATTGAAGTTGAAAAATCGGCGCACATGCGTAGAGGTAAAGTCAATCGATATCTTCGATTTTATTCCATTCGGTCGCATTTTGCGATTTATAAATGAAGTGATATGGAAGCTTCAAAAAATTATTGAAATAATCGATAATTATAGAGCGAAACCTTGTTTGTGGAATCCTCAGAATGAATTTTATAAAATTTTACCATAGGAAGGAAATTGCTCTCGATATTTTAATTAAAGTGTCTACTAATCGCATAAACGGATGGATAATACAAGACGTGAAGAGTTCCCTAATCTTTAAACATGTCTCCATCGAGCTGCAACAGCAAGCATTCAAAAATAAACACATTCGTTTTCTTTATAACGAGCGTTTACATTCCGCGAATTTCTGAATCCGCTACCATAAATTCATTAATATGTAATAGTAGTTCTGTAATTAAAGGCCCCCAAGTAATATTTTTCATTAAAATCGCATCATGATTAAGATTTTCCAGTCTACTTGAATTTGTTTGCCTTAACAGCAGATTTACAGCACCGGTCTTCCCATAAAAAGCATTAAATTTATGTACCGTTCAAAACAAGAAGCTAAACACATATATTACATACTATTAGATAAATGTTGTACACCAAATTAGGACATTGTGGGGATTGGCGGTCAAGTTAACCTTCCCGATTTTCCGCAGGTCATATTTCAGTCTATAAGATATTTTGTGTAGTATAAAATAGTGTATCAAATAATTTGTAAAGACATGTTTTAGCTTATTAGTCAGAAACTTAGAAAGAGAAAAATGGGGGGAATACCGGGGCAAATTTAACCCCTGAGAAAAAAGGCTAAGGGGAAACATTAGAAGAGGGAAAATTACCGGGGGAAAATCGAGAGGGTGAATTTGATCCCCTACCTATGAATGTACGAGATAGTGCTATGAACAAAACGCGTTGTAGTATCAAGCAGGGTAAGCACGTTTTGTTGCACCATTACATCAAAAGGGTCTTTCAATTAGGACGCTCAACTTTTAAATATAAATAAAACAAGTTGTGTGTGAGATATCCATTCCATTTTTATTTTATTTGAAACAACACGACACACACTACTTATAACAAATTTTACAGATATTTCTTTAACAACATGGCCGTTATAACCTAAAATATGTCTAGCGTCCATATCGAAAATCCCTTCAGTGTAAACTTGCATATTTTCGTAGTTGTTTTTATGGATGATTGCAACCAACTGTTTTTTACTCATATTGTAGCGATACAATAGCAACTACAACAAAGCATGAATACCCCTAATATATGTTTTTAAGAATGGAATTGAATCAATCCAAGAACTTAACTATTCAAATAAAGCTGAGATGATTTATTTTTTCTTATGTGCGACATTTGCAAGCACCCACGTCATGCATCAACTTAACGGCCACGTAAAACCTAAAGAGAAAAATCCGTCGATGTCGATCGTTTCGCTTAAATAGGATGGTTAACGCAAGAAACATGGTTTGTTGTTAAATTAGAGGCCGAAATGGGAGAAATTATTAACTAAATTAGACTAAGTGGTGCTAATTGCAAGCAACTAACGGATTCGAAGAAATTCTACACTGATTATCGGAGGTTAGTTTAACTCCGTCAATGGGGCAAGCGTTTACCTACACTACACAGTGTGTTTTAAGCATTAGCGCTAATAAGTGCATAATTCAGTTTAATATGTATGCAAGCTGTAAGACAATTTAAATTGATCCCGCTTTTTGAATAGCGTAGGTTTACCTTGAACCCACTTGAAATATTCTATGGTATCTATTTACGATGATGCTCCCTCCGACATTTCGCTTAAGTGCTCAAAACTCAATAACTGTGATAAAACACCATTCCTTGTTTGTTTAAAAAAATATTGTGAATTGATTTATAATTGCTTTCCACTTGATATGCCAAATTTAACTTATTGCAACAACAGCATTGTTTTTTGTCAAAATTTTCCTACAAGTTTTATCTAGTATTTTTCAATTTGAATCTTTAATAGACTCTTCAACCAACTTCAACGTTTTCAGAACATGATGTCTACTTGAAGTTCGAAGCGATAAGATTTTTTTATGTACCTTTAATGTACCTAATTACGGTTGCCATTTTCCGATTACCTATAGATGTTACCAAGATACTTGTTTTAGGAGTTGCACTTTCACACAAACGGAATGAGAAATTTGTTACTGTTCTACGATTTCTCTGATAACAAAATATTAAAAAACTACTTACATGCACTGTAAGGTAATTGTTGTAGGTTGGACTATTTTCCGCCTTGCTTGCTCCATTAAGGCTAGAGCAGGATCTTGACTTTTGCAACCCAAGTTCCTTTCGTGCAGGACGGGGTGTTAGAGTCGACTTAAGAATATATTTGCTGTTTACTTTTTTCAGTTCAACGTTTTTCTTTCTCCTCCAAATTGTATTGACGAATGCGAATTCGACAAGACTTCCAAATATAAATCCAGTGCACCCCAAAAACCAAATTTCAGATACCTTGATGTAGCTAACCTTCGGCAATGTCTTACCTTGGGCAGATGCCAAAGTAATGAAAGTTAACATAGTACTGGTACCTGAAAAGTTATTGTTGAAATCATTTTATCTTTTCAGTTAAACATGATTCATACCTAACATTATTCTGGGAGCAGACTGATCTGCTTGCAGCCAGAAGGATACCCATGAAATCGCAACAATCATCATTGACGGCAGAAAGTAGTCCATAAGGTAGAAACCCTTTTCACGAGCCAGCTGCACAGTAAAACCCAGTGAGCTATAATTCCCAGCTGAAAGCACATAGATATATATTGTGACAATTATAAGGATTGATATTGCAAAATTAAGTGCCTAAGTCTTACCGAAGGCTCCATGACGAAGGTCACTTAAGTCAGCATTTATAGTTGTCTCGTTCACCCAGTAGTTCATAAGAACGTATTCAGTGAGATGCAACTTTGGAGCTAGGGTCACTGGAGATTTTGTTTCCCAATGCAATGTTAATTCTGAAGTATTGTACATCCCTAAAAGTGTTCAACAATGTTATTTAATCATTTTCGTTTTAACTGACAAAGACTTACAGCTTTCGATTACAGTTGTACATTTCTGTTCGTCAAATGGGAATTTTTGTAAGTTCATCCAACAGTAGAGAGTTGCTTGAAGTCGAGTAGATATTATGACTGTGCCGTCAGGGGTAATAGATGTGAGGATATCCTTCTGATCTGTTCCCAGAATGCTTGAGTCTCTTTCGTTTGCGAAGAAGATATGAGGAACCCAGAGGTTGTCTCGAAGATTTTCTCCCAGGATTGCTTGCTTTCGCTTTGGTGCCACTTCTTTAAAAACTAATCGAGGGTCAACAAATCTCAATTGAAGAAGGGCATGTATCTTAAATTGTAAGTCATGGGCTTCAAGGTTTTGGAGGAAGTAAATGTATGCACGGGCGAAGACTTTCACTGGTAGTCGATTACCCTTTTCGTCATAAGCTGGAAAAATAAACTAAGTTTAGTTTGCGGTATTAAAATAAATTTCTGGATTTCTGCACAACACAAATAAAACGATTAAATAGCAATTCACAACGCACTCTTACTGGGGAATGGTTGATGATGGGACTTTTACTGGAGGGTAGAGTATGTACTGGCATTACTAGGTAGGCATATGGGGTAAGTTGGCATTGTGCGTTTTATTGATTTCGTAGTTGTGAGAGAACTTTGGTGATGACGCCACGTGATAATATCGTGAACCGCAAATTCCATAAAAGTTTCAGTGTGACGTAAGCAAATTTAAAGGGAGGAGGTGACAAAATCGGCTTGTTTATTAGTTGAGTAACTTTTATAGTCTTCTGAATTTTTAAATACTTGCGCACTACAGAATTCTATATGTTTAAAAGGTAGCATCTTAGACAAATAAATAAAAATATGACCCACTTCGAAAAAAACGCGAACAAAATTTCTGAGCTCTTTGTTTTATTTGTTTATTATACTTATTTCATCAATGAACTGATCACTACAAACAATTACGGCAAAAATTGATCTCAACGAGGCTGATTTTTAATTTGCTCTCTCGATGAATGAAAGTCGACATTTTTATAATTTGACTGCAGCGATGCCTCCACATAAGCGACAGCAACCGGCGAGCTCGATGCAGGAGAAGTCGCTGTCGACTCGCTCTGATTTTCATGTGGGCATGCGCAAGGTGAATTCAGAGAAAGAAAAGTAAAAAACAAGGCAACTGAGGGTACGCGCGATCGCTGCGCTAACCTCTAGAATTATGTCAAAATTTTCATTTGTTCAATTTTTTTTAACCGAAAAATCATGAAAAAAAACACGTTTTTCGAAAATTTTTGTATAAGTTGCCGCCATTTTGTTATTTTTGCATAAAAATTAATAATTCTAGTATACACCATAGCCACTGGCACACTGAATCTAAATGTTGCTGGTTTTTGTGTTTCAGGCTAATCTTCACTAAAAAATCAACAACACCGTTGACATAGCTTTTTTTTATATGCCTACACGAATTCCGCCATTTTGAATGTATTTGTTATGAAAAATAAAAAAAACATATTGTTTCGTATTTTGTAAGAGTGTGTTTATTTAGCCCAAAAAGAATTAAAACGATATATAATTTAGGGGCTGTGAAAGAAATTCTACAAAAAAGCTAAATTTTCAGGCCTTTAAACTAGGATGAACCCTTAAGACATATCCAAAGTCCCCGACTCTCATTGGCTTTTTGTACAGCAGCTTTCAAAATATAGTGAATTCACAGTAGAGATAGGTAATTGTTAAGATTAACTGCGTTACTTCCGATTTCGTGTACTTTTTTCCTGTATGACAATGGCGGCAAACTTATAACACACCTGTTTTTATGTCAGGGGATGACAATGGGAAATAACAGCAACAACATGAGAAATATCACTTTGGTTTGAAATCAAAAAGCGGGAAAGTGAAATGAGAATAAAAGTTCTCACTTCGGTCGGAGATCTTGTTTTTGTTTCCTTATTTGTAAGTGGTTCCTTCGTATTAAATCCTATGGAGTTTTTCACGAGGCAGTTTTTATATTAGGTTATGCTTGGTTATGCCAAGCGCATATTCAGAAGGGTAAAGAGAGAGGCCACTTGGACGGAGGGTGAGGTGAGCCGCTGTTGGGTTATTTTGGTGACGTAACGGTTACGTCATGACTATCGGTAAAATTTACGTCACGGTTTCCGTGCTGGTTTTCCTAATTTCATACCCCAACAAGATCATAGCGAGACGATAGAAGCTTCGCTTTATAAAACAAAAAAGTAATAAAACATGGTGGACGTCTAAGAAGAAAAATTGTATGAAAGTATTAAATTTGTTCGCTCTTACTTCAATACGAAATTTTGCAAGCAATAAATTTCCGCAGTTATTTAAGTTTATTATTCTTCCTTTAAATCTGTCCGTTTCTTGCGCACCCCAGAGTAGACGTAAAGATAAGTGTGTTTTTCGTGTATTAAGAACAAACGTTATAGTTTCTTCTAATGTTTTTCTTTAAATAATGTCTTTTCTTCTTAAATTTGGAATGTGGTTTTTCTCTCAGTTTACATGTTCGCAATAAAATATCATACCAACACCGATTGACTGTTATTCTTTGCATAAAATCTTTAAAATAGCTCTTTTTCCACAAAGCTTTATGATTAAGTTTTTGATATGATATTATATCTACATAGATAGATATACATACATAGATATATACACATATATAGTTGGTTATGTCTGACAAAGTTCGCCTTTACGAAGCTGTAGTTAATCAGAAAAGCCATTCTCAAACATATATATACACATATGTGTATATGACACTTGCATTATTATTATTTTTTACTTTCAAAGGTGTTGAATTGAAAATGTAAGAACAATTTTTGGGTACTCATCACCAATTCCATTGATCATATTTTGGATTTTAGAGGATGGTTTTTTGGGTAATTTAACCTTTCTTTAAAAAAACATTATCGATTCGTAGAAGAAAAGCTAATACGCCAAAAAGTATCAAAGGACTTCAGCGAACTTTGCGGGGATCAGTTTATGTGTGCTTTGAGTTTTTCTTTACACTGCAGTAACATGTCTGAAGTTTAAAGACTTGTAATTTTCTTTACAACTAGGTAAGTAATTCAAAAGTATCAATCGCTGAATTATGATTGAAAAATCCTCAATAAACAAATATAAGAAGCTTATAAAGAATTGTGCATATTATTATCTCTTCCGCTTCAGCAACGTTAAGGATTTTTATATTATGGTCATATGCATGTCTTTTTTTTTAACTCACCTAAGTTCTTGTAAATTCAGAAAAACGTTCCGAGGTTCAAAACAATGCTTGATATTCTTTTAATCTCTAAAATTGAATCTCTACAAATATTCAAAATATTCAGAGGTAGGTATACATACTCGTAAAGATATTCTGACCATTAGTTGAATTTAGATGAATCTTAAGGGAATTTGCTAAAATTGTGAAATTTTGTAAGTGATTTTTTGCTGCAATAACAAGTGGTAAGGTAAGCACTTTAAAGCTTATAGAGGGTCTTTCGCATGATGCATACATAAATAAGTGGAGTGATAGAGCAGCTCACCTAGCCAAACAAAAAATTGAATAGCAGGGAAGGGTAAATCGCAACCGTTATCGAGTTATAGGGTGATTCATAAATTCGGTATGCACATTATTATTTTATTTTTATTTATTTATTTATCTAGAACAAATGCAAGCAATGCCAGTAGCCGATGCTATCGATAAAGGGATAAATAGTGTACCTACGTAAAACAAAGGCAGAAAGAAGAAAGAAAGGAACTGGCTGCAAAAAGCAAAGTAGATGTCAATCCAAGAACGCTTTTATTTTTAAATATGAACAAAAGGTTAGGTTCAATATTGCACACGGGTGATACCGAGGAAAAATGTTACCATAATAACTTTAAAATTTTGGAATTACCCTTATTATCATTTCCTTTTATGACAGAGGCATGTAATATTTCTGCCGCTAAATATTTTTCAAGTCGGCGACATACCGGTTGCTTACTGGTTATAGGCGGCTCATTATTAGTGTTTAGTGACTATTTACACATTTTATGATTTTATAGCTATTTTAACACCGATAACAAAGAATTTAAATATCAAATGTGTATTCGTACAATAAAACTTTCAAACTGAATATACCCAAAGATGTTTTCACTAATTGTATCACAATGAAACCATAAGGCCCGCACGGCGACGATGCTTCGAAGATATTTTACGTGGACACTGCCGGTGCAGCAACGGAAACTCGTATGCACCGCCTCATTTGAAATAATGTACTGACGCAACGTGCGGCAGTAACAGGACCGCAACCGCACCGGTCGTCTGCTATGGGCCTAAGGGGGGCTAATTAGTAATTACCTTTTACATTTTATTACCCTATAATATTCTACTTATCAGATGTCATCGGAGTTACGTATATTAAGCCCACCCACTGATTATTGAAACGTTTTATATAAACGATTTATGGCGTGATTTGGATCTGAGTGTGACGAAAATGGTGGTAATTTGAAATTCTCATATCTTGAAACCTATAACAGATATCGAAAAACTAAGGGCATCTATGGATAGAGCAATGTTTACTTTAAGTGACAGTAGGCGTGGCTCTTATGTGCGTAAAGAGGGGCGGGTGGAAACACTGCTCGATTCGAGTGATTTTGCAACTTTGAAACAGAACAACTTCTAGTAGTCATATGGTCGTGATTGAGTGCTGATTGGAAAAGTCTCGACGAGTTCTTCCGAAATAATAACCATTTATCGTGAATTGGTAAGATTTTAAAAGCACTTTGAACAACTGTTCGAAAAAAATGTCATAGTTTTTGAAATGCCGTCGTATGTGAAGTTAAATAATAATGCAAAACACCAAAAATATATTGGAAGAAAGGGCAATTCAACACGAATTCAGCAAAAAAGTCATCTCTAGAGCGAGTACGAAAGTTTGAAGGTGGGGCCCGAAATTGGCAGGTCGAAACAAATCAACGTGCAAGTCATCGTCCGCCATTTTGTGCGAACCACTAGCGCCGCACGCACATATTTTGTTCAAATAAAACAACATATATTATATTGAAACTGGTGTTTATTTTTAAACTATCCTCATCATTTACCCATCGTTTAACGAAGACGGTTCCACGCAAAAGTCTGTGGCACAATCACTGTACTCCAAATAATTGTTTTTAATCAACGATATGGTTGTCTCCACTACTCTCCCCATAAAAAAAATGCAAACCCCAGCTCTTTATCGGGTTGTATACGCAGCCTTTTGCATGGGGACATTATTGGAAGCAAACATATTTTAACGCACCTAAAGCTTCGATACTTGACGTTTAAAAACTCCTACGTTGTTGGAAAGAAATTAATTTGAATAACTGCTGCATTACAACTGATTTAATTTAGGCGTTGAGAATTAATTTATGCACTAATACTTCATCCAGATTAGAAAAACCGTATGTTGATTATTAAAACTTTAAAGAAACCACATGACATCATTCCCTTACATAATTCATTTGACATGCATGACTAAAACGGAACTTTAACGACAAATCTGAAGCCAAAAGCGTTAAAGTGACTCAATAAATCTACCGTAATGAAACTTAATTAATAATTAAAGTAGAACTTGTGACTTCGCGGAGACATTGTTCCACTCGAACAAAGTTGATTGTCACTCAACCATAAATTTCAATTGTGATCGAGCAAATGCGTTGTTTAAGATGTTAGCATTAATTATTTTGTTACAATATCCAACAGAGAAAAAGCAAGTAGCGTGGATAACTTACTTATTGGACGCTCGAGTCTATCGTACCGGCAGCCATGAGTCAGCCGCTGGATCAATTGTGTTTGAGACAGACTGTCTGCATCGACCAGCGAAGGACAGTCTACATTAGTGCTGAAATGAGAAAATAAAATTATAAAATAAAGTCAATTATAAATTGTTAGCTGAGATATTTTATTAATTGTTCGAATCGTGCATATCATTAGAGCTACAAATATAATAAATAACTACGAAGCTACTTTTAGTAAATGTGAGGTGGTTAGTTTCATTTCAGATTACCTGTGTCCACAACTTTGTTCGCCCGGCTTATTCAGCGGAATAGACTAACAGTTAAATTAACTATTTTAAATGTTGTAAAACGGGGGGCTTTTGGGTAAGGGAGCACAGATGATAGATGGTGGAAGGTATAGTGGTTTGGAGGTAGCCAAAACCCCAGGAGCCGCGACATTACAAGTTGGCTCTGAATACCAAAAAAGGATCTTCGAATCGGAAACTCCCCAAGCTAAGGTAGAACAGTATGCGCAGAGGGCTGCGAGGCTAAGGGGGAGCTTAGTATATGGTATGCGAATTCCGGGTACCTGGCGACCTACGGATTAAATTCAGCCGTCTCGGATTAGCAGAATAGATCCCATAGGTCACGTTGCTTTTAAAGGGCACCTGAGGTTTTTGGGCGACCCGCTTAATAATACTCGTAATAGAAAAAAGTGATAAAAACACTTGTTGTTCCATAATTATAATTTATTTATAACAAACAGAGCTTGTTGAGTGCGACGCGTTTCACCTTTCTAGGGCATCCTCAAGCTATCGACTAACTCATTACACAGAAGACCTGAGCTATCTAGGAGAGCGGAAAAAATGCACTGGATCTAATTATGGACTGTTATTAAGGAAGTCTAGTTGGTCATTAAACATACTTTTGTTGAAAAATTCGCTTTCCCTATTTCAAATATTTCCGCTTTGGTTATGCAGCAAAGTAACATTATCTAATTTGGTAGAATGAAAAGCGTCATGTAAATATTTAGAAAGGCCTACAATATGTTCCGCAAATCTAGTTTTTAATTGTCGTTTGGTTTTTCTTATATAAATATACACCTTGGCAATCCTCATATTTAATTTCGTAGACACCACTTTTAAAAAACTTCTCTTGTTTTGGTTTAATTTTATAATTACATTGTTATGTAGAGTATTATTGTCGAAGAAAGCTGGTCTCACGTCACAATGCTTTAAATTTGTTTTCATTTTACTTCCCGTCTCTCTGATGTAAGGAACCTTCTTCCATTTGCCATCTAACACGCTATTACGCGGCGCGTAAAGGAGGTTATTAGCATCATTTGTCGATTCTTGTTTTGATAAATTTTAGAAGACCCGTTTATTATATCCATTATTTTTTGCAACGTCAATTATTGTTTTAAGTTCTAAATGAAAATGATATGGGGACAAGGGGACAGAAAGTAAACGGTGTAAAGCCGGTCCCAGACAATGTGTGCATTTGTCTAATATTTGGCAATGCGTCTAATTTTACGAGGTATGTGGGAGCTAGAAAGAGTAATAATTGTTATGCGTACTCTTTAGCCAAAACTTGTAATGCGTCCTTTTTTTCGTCATTTGTCTCTACGTTCGTGCACCAAATATTTGCTGTGTCTCTCTTTTAGCGAGGCATGTGGAAGACAAACGCAGGAAATATTTGTTATGCGTGCGCTTCCCACTAAAAATGGGAAGCAGACGATTATTCGTGTAATAACCTCCGGTTTAGCGGGCAGAAGCAAGCGTAAAAGAAGTTTTAGCTGAACAAATTGAAAATGAAATGGTGTAATGAATTCATCCTTGAGTTTATAGCTCTCTATGAACTTGAGCAAGTGATATGGGATTCGTTACATAAAAATATAAATTCCGTGGCTGATGTTTTCCTTTCGGCTTTTATTCAAAAATAGCATCCGTCATCTTCTCTTTCGTCTTTTTAGTTTAATAATAATAAGAGCAGCAGCACTAGCTATTACTTGATTTTTACTCTCCATTGTGCAATCGGAATCGGAACTGTGCAAAGCATACCGCGCACAACTGCGTGTGGGAACAAATATTTAACGCAGAAAATATTTGGTACATGCATTCTTCAAATAGATCGAAAGTGTGGGAGCACAAGCAAGGCGAGGGAAATATTTGACAAATTGGGAGACGCAGATATTTGTACAAATGCACGCATTGTCTGGGACCGGCTTAACATAGAATTAAAAGCGAACTTTTTTATATTCCACGGATGGTTAGAAGAATGTGGAAATACTGCATCCGATATATGTTAAATTTTGATTTATTCTCAGAAATTCCGATGGTCAGGTCTAAAAAGTTGATCTTATCAAGCCAAACTTCTACTGTGAATTTTATGTTATTATCTAATTTGTTCAAAACACTGCAGGAGAAGGTCCAGTTGACGTTTAGAACCTGTCCACACACAAAATACATCATCCACATATCTATTCCAAACCATTGCATATTTAAGACATTGACTAACGCTACTAAATAATTTTTTTTCTAAATGAGCCAAAAAATATTCTACGAAGAACGGGGAAGCAGAACTGCCAATAACAAGACCATCTTTTTGATTGTAAAAATTGTTATTAAAATAAAAAGTATTTTGATTAACGCAAGCTTCGGTCAATTTAAAACTGCGATGCTTTGTCAGAATTGGTAAAATTATTAGAAATGTCAGAAAATAAAATGTTTTTGAGCCTATCAACAGGTATGGACGGAAAAAGGTTAACCACATCAAACGAGACAAGCTTAGCATTGCGTGGAATTGTCAAGTGTGCAGTTTTACTAATTAATTCTACGGTATTTTTAACCAGAACATAGCCACTTAGACACGTATTGCCAACGAGCCCGGCAGGACGATGACACTATGAGTATATGAGGTCTCGCGTTGTCGTGTAAAAGTATTATCTTATCGTGTCGATTGTCCCATTCTGGTCGGGTTTCTTCAAAAGCTCGCTTTAAACGCATTAGTTGCCGCCTGTAGACATCGCCAGTAATGGTTTCAGACGGTTTCAGCAACTCATGATAAATAACACCTTTCATATCCCACCATAAGCAGAGCATCACCTTGTCACTATGAATATTCCGCTTTGGTTGCGATGGACCAGATTCACCAGGCTTAACCCAAGCTTTTTTACGTTTAGGATTGTCATAATGAACCCACTTTTCATCCAATGTCAAAAACCTTTTTTTGATTGCCTTTGCAGCAGTATTTCTTCAGATTTCTTTAATTTATAGAGAAGTATAACAATACTTCTCGCAAATGTACACGCGGTTATAGGGAAGTTATTGTAATGGGTGCGAAAATCAAAACCGTTAGTTTTTAACATATTTGGAAATTTGAAGGTCACTTTTTGTGACAAATTTACACTCTTTTGTATGGATTTTGTCCTGTTCGTGTAAGTTTTATTTTCACGAGATATAGACGAAATTGGCAAGTAAAATATTCTTAACCATGTTATTCCTATGGAAAACTAAAAAGTTAGATAAGCTTGGACCAGACTTTATCTTTCATGTACCTATTAACTAACTATTAAAACTGTTTCCCGAAAAAAAAATTTGAATCCCCTTATTAATATTTATATACATTGTCACCCAGTTCTGAGCTATGTGTAAAGTTTCAATTATATATACATACGTATATACACTGATAAAAAAAATAAATATATTCATTTTTAATTAAATTAGAAACACATCTGATTTGACAGCAAAATGATTTCATAAATCTGTTTGATATTTTGGTGAAGAGCTTATTATGCCGATTCGTGCCCCGTCCGTGTGTGTGTTTCGAATGTAGCGAAATTCATCGGAAATTGGCACAAAACAACTCGTAAAAGGAAAATTTCTCTTACAAATTGTCTAAAGCCTTAATATTTACATTTCACATAATATTTACGGACTTAAAGTTGTCTTTATGTTTTTTATTTCTCATTTAAGTCAAAAACTGTTGATTTTCAGTCATACATATTTTCCATTTCCATAGGGAATACGCGAACGAAAATTGCCTTCTTTTCCTATGTAAAGTCTTTGTGTGGTTTCTGATGAGATTCGAATTCGGGATGCCTGGCTTCTAGTCTGGACACACTGCCGCTATTCTATTAGACCCATCATATCTGCTACACTTAAAATATGACTCGTTAGGAAGGATAACAATCTGAATCATGTGGGATTCGATCTCGTTACCTCTGGAACATAAGGCCACCGCCCTAGCCATTGATCTACAGATAGCCGCGTTTGATTTCAAAGAGCGAAATTTCTCTGAGTGAACGCCCGACATTGTTTCGATCAAATATGTTACAATTTGCGTTAAACTGAATTTGCATTTGGGATTGCCATAAAAAAGTATCAAATCTCGCTCCCGCTTATGCGGGAAGCATTGGTTTTTGAAGATATTTAAACAGAATCGTGTTTGATGCAAATTTATTCATGTTTTTAAATATAAATTTATTTAATCAAACGTATTTTTCTTCAAAACGAAGCCAAACAGATGTATAATTAAAGTTTTCATTGTATTTTTTCGCAGTGTGTATATATAAGTATTATTTCCCGCCGCTGTGAAGTGTCCCCTGGTTAAAGGATTAGTTGGAAGATTAAAATTGATACAACAATAGTTCACCTAAGCCAAAGCCACTAACAATTATATTTCACACGTTTTAAAAACGTGGTATCTACATACATATATTGAAAAATTTTTTTATTTAAATAATTATTATTTTTCAATTCATTATAATAAGTTTCAGCACAACTTTGGGTGTTATGCCTTGAATCAGAATTACATTGCATAACGGTACAAAAAATCCAAATTTCTAATATCCAATAGATTCGTAGTACATATTCAAATGGTAGGTGCCAAGAAATATAAAAACTGAGGCGTGATTCATATTTAGTAGGTTTATAGCTTTCTTAGAGGCGTTCCCATGAGCAAACAAAGCTTTAACAGTGATCCAGAATAAATTTTGCCGTGAATTGTATCACCCAAACGTGATAAGCAATGTAACGGGTAACTTTTCTGTGTAGGAAACTGGTAAACCTTAAAAGTAATTGGAAGAGAATTACAGTCAGTGTCACGTGAAAATCACGCTAAACATTCTCGGAACATTTTCTTGGTCTTGCCTTTATTATAGCCGTGTATAGAAAAAATCTTAATAAAAAAAACTAAGCAACTTAAAAGTAATAAGCACTATTAATTAACTGGAATGAATGGAGGGGCTTTTTAGAATATTAATTTTTTTAAGCCTAAGTAAATTCCTCGGCTCCTAGGCTACCTTTCTTTGCAAACTAATTGTCAAGTGTGTTAGGTATAGACAATTTGCTTAAGTTGATAAAAGTCGAAGTTTCAAGTGAATAAAATAAAGTATTTTTAAAAAAATATAACGTGAATTATTCCATTATAAAAGAATTTTACAATATGAAAAATCATGTAGTATGCGTTCTAATGAGGCGCATTCTTTTACAGGTTAATGACTGTGCTGTTGTTATTAATTACTGTTGTTGCATAATTTTGATTTAACAACAATAAAAACGATAATACGTATACAATGGCTTGTCCGTTTATTGAATTGTCAATGAACGCGGCGGCGGGCAGGTATCAACCGATTATGTAATTGGATGGGAGCCAAACTAACGCTCTTGTAATGTACAATATATTCAAAGAAAAGTTGCAATAAAACTTCAATTGTATACAGAGATGTAACATATATAAAAATTTCACTTTCCAGGTGATGGTCATCTGTTTGTTATTGAAATTCTAAAGTTGTGTTGCTGCATTATTGTTTTAATACAATATCTGCATGGAGACGACATTTTATATACTTAAGTTGTTATGTTAGACAATGTTTGGTAAATATGTAATAGCATACAAATTACAGCGCATAACACAAAAAAAGTTGGATATCATTAAAGGGCCAACGCCTTTTAATTTTTAATCTACACTAGCTTGCCGGATACCATTAAATTTTTATTTATATAGATTTTAGTTTAGATTTCATCTGCAACCTCACTCCTATATGTTCCAGCATGGTGGGAGTGGTCTTATTAAATCAGGCGTAAAATTCAATCGGCAGTGGCAAACTATTTGCCGCTCTCAAAAAGTTTCGACTTTTAAAACCCACAGTTTCTCTTTCTACACTTATTAATATTTTCATCCCAAATCAGGCACACGCATTTCCCCGCATATTTTCTATTTTCCAAAATTATTTTCAGATCCTGACACCTCCCCTCTTTGTGAAAAAAAATAAACAGTAAACTTCTATCTCCATTACACTTTATTCCATTTTACTGAAAGTAACTATTAATCATTAAATCTTCATATATTAGCGTAATTAAACCACTCTCCAAGACGCTTCTATTGAGCCCACCCACAATACACTATGTTCAATAATTACCTAGATATTTCAATTGTTCTCTTCAATCTCGACAAAATCCATGCCTTCGTTGTTTTCACGCGTAAATATTTTTTCCTCTTTCTCCAAAGGTTTTTCTATTTTTGTTTTTCACATATATTTAGAAATTTATTTTCTTCATTTTACACCCTTCCCTATTGCACGCCCTATATTACCCAGCGAGAGGGGGGGGGGGGGGGGGGGGGGGGGGATGGTCTTTAATTTGGATGGCATATTCGAAATCACGGACCCCGAAAACCACTTAGTGCGAACTTTCAGTGTTCATCCCTGAAGTTTAACTTTTCCGGTCGCCACTTTGGATTCGCCGTTTTGTATTTGGAAATTGTGATGCCAGATTCGGAATTTTGTTTACATATCAGCCATCCCGAAAACCCCCTAGTGCCCTTTTTCATTTCATTTTCGGAAATAGCGATTAGGAACAAATGAACATTACATTTTTATTTATATAGATAACATACATATGTACATATGTATATCAAAATTAGAAAGAGGAAAAGTTTGTTTGCTTATAAATCTAAAATTTGTACATAGTCTCAGAAAATTGAGATAATACTCTCATATTACCTTTCCGCATGTTCAATGGCTTTGCAGGGTATCGGAATTTGTTACAAATTTCTAAAGAAATTTCCTCATTTCGATACGACGTTTTAAATAAAAGCATTTCATCAATTACCGTTATTTTTATTCTTAACATGACAAACGTGATAACATCTTTCTCTTCAGGGTTACATGTTGAAAAAGATTACGCTACAAAAATAATTTTGCATATATTATAATATATATGTATATTATTCGCTTTTTCTGCAAACTGTGACATAGCAATATCATTATAACAATATGTAGCTTAGGAACTTAGCTAGAAGTGATTGTGTGCTGGTATTTCTGTACGGAGCCCCACATTCACATATCCCTATAAATAATGTGAAAACAATTGGAGTAATAACCTGTTAGGAAACAGGAATGTAGTGTAGGGCATACGTTTGATGATGCTGCGTTAATTATATAAAAGGATGAAAATAAAATAATAAAGTGCATCCCGAACTTATTATTCACCCTATAAGTCGAAAACGGTTGAGTTGCCCCCTGTCAAACAATTTGTTTGTCTATAGGTAAGATCTATCAGGCTGCAAAGAACTAAAGTCTTTAAACCAGGAGACCTGGTGGGACATCTTGCCATCCTCGAAGAATTTCGAATAGAGGAGATGTCCAAAATGTTTGACCTAACCACAACCAAGCTGGATTTCGTAAACCATACAGTGTGGACTAAAAACCGGCCAACAATGGCATGCAAGTGAAGTGTCCCAACCGAAGGGATCAATGGTGTGGTATACCGACGGACCAAAAATCGATGAAGGGATGATCGGCGTGTATGACTCAAAGTGCCCCATTTCAAAGGCACAAGGTAAAAACCCTACCATACTCCTACTTGCATTAATAGAATCATAAGAGGTTCTACAACCTTAATATTATCAGATAGTCAAGTTGCACTAAAAGCACTTAAATCCTATAGTGTGGATTCAAAGCTGGTAACAAACTGTAACGAAGTTACGCTCATGTGGATCTCGGGCCATGAAGGCTACACAGAAAACGAAGTAGCCGACGGTCTGGCAAAACAAGAGGGAGAAACTCCCCTTATTAGCATCCAAGGATGTAGGCAATCCAAGGCCTTCATGGTCGCACCGCATGACAAGGCCGGGAAACTCCTTCTTCTAAGCAAACAGGAGGTCAGGACAATTACTGAACTCTTCACTGGACATTGCCCCTTAAGGTATCACCTTAAAAAGATTAGGAAAGCTGACTCTTACACCTGTCGCTATTGTGCGGAAGCCTTAGAGATAGCGGTGATGCATATTTCTTCTCAGTGTAGAACCCTAACAAGGCTCCGCCTAACACAGTTAGAGGACGCCTTTCCAACACCGGAACAGGTTTGGAATACTACTCCCTGGAAAATACTGGGCTTCTTCAAGAAGCTAGACTTGGGATAAAATGTGAATAGGGATTCGCAATAGATCCCAGCGGTCGCGCTGATCGAAAGGTCTTAACGCTTAAACTAAGATCTATTACAATTCTCATATTTCCATGCGTTATACGAAACACCCTGTGTATGTACATATAAACAAGTAGAAATTGTATGGGACGAGTAAATCCATTCTCAGCTCTGGTCAAGGTGTTTAACATTTTTACCTTTCTATAGTATAGTATGATCCAGTTATGTGGCCCTAGCATCAAAACCGTCGGAGGCTCAGTTTTATGGGTCAAAATTAATTTTCACTGGTACGTACCAACCTCCTCGCACGTTTCTTCCTAGATACCACTGCCTTATTCAATTTTACATTTTAAGACAGAATCACTAAAATTTGTCTCACAATTTCATTTTATTAATATTTGTTAAATTGTATTTGTTTTGAAGGTACATACTTTTATTGCCGTCATAAATTATAGATGGTAAAAACGGTATTTTTCAAGAAACTACACAAAGTAGGTACTTAACTCATATTATGCTAAAATCATATTTTGAATTTCCGCATACTTTGTCCCTAATTGCCTTAACTGTTTATACGACCTCAATTACTCCAAGAACCAGGTAGGCAATTGGGATAATATGTTGTAAATACAAATATGGTATTGATGATTAAGAAACGTGTTAGACCACTCACTATCGCTAATGAGTTTAACTTTGTAATAGTTCGCCCCATGCCATTTATGTATACTAGTATCGCCCAGTCTTCGAAATTCGACCAGGTTAATAGTTAATAATTTTAAAATGATAGTGATAAATGTACTACTAAAACTATAATTATTTTTTTCAGTTTGGATATTAGTATTCAACAGCATTGTACAAAGAAATAGTATTAAAATAAAAGGGTATAACTTATCGTCCGGGCGGAGCTTTAATGAAGTTGGCAATGATTGCTGCAAAAAATATTCAAAAAGTAGCGAATGAATTAGAAAGGCCGTTACAATTTCAAATAATGATTCTTCCGTAAGTAACGCAAGATATTTTGTAGAAATTTACCTGAAAGCGTGATAAGGTATGTAGTTTAACATAACATAATCAGAAATTTTGTTTCATTTTTCTTGTCAGACGCCCAACATGTTTTGTTATTGTGTTTGTTTTTTTAAACGAAGTTTCAATCATCTCGTTATGATCTTGCTTTGGGGTATGAAATTATGAAATGAGAAAAACCTACACTGACGCCGTGACGTAACTTTTATCGACAGCCGTGACGTAACCGTTACACCACCAAAATAACCCAACGCCGGCTCCCTCCACTCCACCCAAGCAGCCTTCTTCTCTTTATCCATCCGAGTATGTGCTTGGCGAAACCATCTATAATACAATTAGGCCGCCAGTCCACTGCGAACACGCTACACATGAATACGCGAAATTAGCTTCGCTTTGTATGAAAATAATGACATCATATAAATCACATTTTCGTGCGCGTGAGCTGCCTTTTGTTGAGGTCAGAAAGATGAAAATATCAATATTTCCTTACGGTGGAGCAACGAGATTCGTAGAAAATTTTCGTTTTACTCACCCTTAAAGCTTAACCTCCTAGTGCGGATTTTCAGCGAAATCCCTTGAAGTTTAACTCTTTCGATAACCATCTTGAATTTTATATTTTTTATATTTTTTATATTTAATACCATGTTGATGGCAGATTCGAAATCAGCGACCCCGAAACCTCCTGCTTCGGATTTTCAGTGCAATCCTTGAAGTTTACATTTTTTGGCAGCTATTTCGGTCCGTCATCTTGAATTTTGGTAGCTTTGAATTCTGCAACCACAAAAACATTAAATTTCAAAAAATTTATTAAAATTGAGGAATTTCGGTCGCCATATTGGATCCGCCATTTTGAATTTGGAAATTCGAATTTGAATTTCCCCTCGAGCGGATTTTCAAGGTAATCCTTTGAAGTTTAATTTTTTCGGTCCCCATATAGGATCCGACATTTTGAATTTTAATGGTTTTTGGGTGCACGTCTGCACCGCCTTTTCATTGCAATGCAAAAATAATTATTCAAATTCGTATAAAGGAAAGACACTAAATCGGTACCAAACGAATTTATGTTATCGTATTAATATGAAGATTATTTCTCCGAATTTACATGCACCCTAGTGTCCCAAATTTTACCATTTGAACTTTGATTAGTAGATTTATCGATAGTACTGAAAACGGAACGGTCTCTGCTTTAATTCTAAATAGTAAGTACCTATGTAATATTTATCTTAAGGGTACCCCGGTGGTCTAGAATTTTCAAAAAATCTTCTTTTTTTTTTTAATATTTCAAAAGTGTGGTCTTTCGAGAATAAACTGTTAAATTTTTGTAATGATATTGACAGTATTTTAGGTTGTACAGCATTTGTAGCAGGTAGCGTACGGTTGATCCGCCTATGAATGGAAACATACTAAAAACTGTAAACTCATTTATCTCGAAACCACCCTTTTCTGCACGGCAGGATGCAAAACAAAAAAACTATTCATCCGAATCATCCCAAATTTTAATATGTTATTTAGTACACTAGTAGCTATAGTCTGTTTTCGATATTAAAAGTTCAAAACGCGCTATTTTTGTCAAATAAGTTTTTTTCCATTTTTTTTGGTTCCGGCGATAGCTACAGTCATATAGATTAATAATTTCTTTATATTTTATTTTTCAAATAAGTGACAGAGCTAAAATTTCACCCGCCGCGCCGCCCAGGTTCATTTTTTTTGAGGGGGTCATATTCAGCGCCATTATTTAAATAATCACAATTTTTTTTTAATTATAAAAATATTTTTGTATGCCTGTTGTATTATAATGCACCTACAAAGTTTAAATATCGTTGTTTATTATTTTCACCTTCAAAAAAAAATGTTAAAAATCCCTTAAATTCAAGGGTGCTAGACCACCGGGTCCCCTTAATAGTGCAGAAAATATTTGTAATACGATTTTTCCGAATAACGCTTTTTGAGCTGCTTACAAAATAAAAGCACTAAACTTGCTTGATTTGAGAAGTTTATTGTAAATGATTTTTACTATTGTTAAAATATATTATTTCTGAAGATTTTTACAAAATATTGTGCTAACATACGAGCAGAGGTCTTTTCATTTTTGTATACATTCTCTTAATAAATTACAATGAAAAAGAAACGAGAAGTAGAAATACCTTTCACAGTCAAGGATGACATACATAGCTGGTAAATATCACATTTGTTGACAACCCTCAAATCTAACTACCAGAGACCATATACATAATGCTGCGGCGACAAAACATATTATTATACCTGTCGCTTTGGGGTTCTTGCAACTAGTTCTTGCATATTAATGCAACTATTTGTGGAAAGCAATTAAATTATAAGTTCACGAGCTGTACACACTTACTGGCCTCAACGCTTTCTGCCGATTGGATTGATCGCCTGTCTATCTGTGCAGGTATTCTATTGATACTCTTAGGTGAGATCACAGCAAATCTTTCTTGACGCGCTCTGCTGGTTACACACATCCATTATGCAAACAACTCAATGCTGATGTGTTCGATTATATTACATGCTTAATTGTTCTACAAATTGAGAATAATTCTGAGATTTCCATTCGTCCGATAATAGGAGGCAGGCGTTAATTGTATTCTTAATTAATTAATTTTTTTCATAGACTGTCTTTTCGGAAACGCTTGCTTGCGTTTATATTAATCAATATCCGTTTGCGATAGGTTAAAAGCAGTAAATTAGCATCAATGTATCTATGATTGCTTTTGAATTGTTTTCCAATGGATGATATAATTAAGACATTTTGAAATGGAATTTAATATAAATTTAAAAAGACAAATATAATTTTGAAAACATAGATATTGTTTTCTACGTATAAATTTCTATATACTTCCTCTACCTGGACGTGTTGTTCTTCTCTCGAAAGGCAATAAGATGGGCAATTCAATAAAAATAAAAAAGAGAAATTTCGGAGAAATTGTGGAAGAAACATAAATTTTAAAAAATTTCAGAACTTTTTTTGGCAAGTGACTGTTGGTACCTGCAGTGCTAGAGGTGGAATACTAGTTGCATTTTTGGAAAGAACATTAAGATAGTAGTGGTTTGGAGTGAGTTTCATGTCGCTGCGTTGGGTAGATCAAAAGATAAAAATAAGATAATAAATACACATTATTATCTTATTTTTATCTTTTGATCGAAATTTATGAATCACCCTGTAACTCCCAACGAATGAGATTGCCCCATCCCATGCCATACAATGTATTGTTTGTCTTGGTGAGATCTATGATCCCTGATGAGATACTTGCGCTAACAAACCGGCTCCATTCTATAATTTTTAATATTTTGTTATCAGAAAAACCAATTCCAAATAATGAGACACGCTTTAATTTTGTTCACTTCTGCAGAAACGATGACAAAAAATGCCAGAGGGAATTTTTCATGATATTTTCTGTAGAATCGAATGTTTCGATTGTTGAACAATCGGTATTGATTTTTTGAAGTAGCCGCTTTTGTATTAATTTGTTTAAGTAATTAAATTTCCAGTTTATAGGGAGGCTATTGTAATGGGTTCGAAAATAAAAATCGTTGATTTTAACATATTTTCAAATTTGAAGGTAACTTATAATGGCAAATTGTATATCTACTCCTTTCAATGGACTTGGTCCCATTCGTGTAATATTTTTCTTTCACGAGATAGTGGCGAAGCTCGCAAGTAATGTATTCTTTTCATGTTATTCTTATGGAAAACCAAAAAGCTCGATAAGCCACCAGAAAATATTAATGTTATGAGCTCTTCTTGGACTAGAATTTTCTTTGATATACCTGCAACTATTAAACCTGTTAAAAACATTAATTCACCTTACCTAACTACATTTATATTTAAAAATATAAACTTTATGCATATCCGCATACCTAAATTTAAGCGGATTTAATATAGATATTGTAGGTATAAGTTAGTATATAATTAAATTTAAAGTTTAATACTAGTTTCATTCCCCGACCCTTTTAGAACATTTTTCCTCTTAATTGCAAATCGACTTTAAAGCAAGTCCGGTCAAGTGCGAGGCAGACTCGCGCACCGAAGGTCTCCGGTTCCGTACAATATTACAAATCATTTAATTTATACAATGTAACTTATCAATTAAGGAGTTAGGATGATTTAAAAAATTAAGACACTTATTTATTTTTTTCGGAAACTATCATTTCTAGAACTTTTATTTTTCCTGTAATATACATTACATATATCAGACCTTCTATAAGTACTGTAACAAAATGGCCCCAAACATTTGTGGTGTTGCGCCTAAGTTTAGAGCAGTGGCATCTGGCACAATTAAAATGAGCACCGCTACTAACCGTTAAGTGTTAACTGAATTCAAAATTTGCAGGTTAGGAAATTAGTATCATCTAGAAAATGTGCTTCCACTACATTAAATTGATATTGGAAATCTAAGTGTACCTACAAAGTCGTTAAAGCAATGCGCTCCGAGTGGCGCCACACTATTTTGTCTATTTCAAAATTTTTAGACGTGTTTTTTGAAAACATACAATTTCGCGCACGTTGGAATGTAAAGCAGCGAATTCTCTGCTGATTGCGATCAAATTTTTTTTTCAACCATTTTCAAGTTACAGTATTAGTTAATTAGTAAATTCGGTATGCACAATTATTATTTTATTCTTATCTTAACGCAGCGATACCAAACTCATACAAAACAACTATTATCTTAATGTGCTTCCCAAATATGTCACTAATGTTGATCTACCTTCACAACTGCAGGTACAGTCACTTGCGAAATTGAAAAATTCTTTAAAGTGTCCTAAATTTCACCTTTCTCTCACATTTTCTCCGAAATTAATACACCTGCTTTTTAGTTTATTTAAATTTCCCATGTTGTTGCCTTTTGATAAAGGTACAACACGTCTTTACAGGTAGGTAAAGTTGTACAAATTTATACGTAGAAAAGTTTTTGCGGAATTTAAAGAAAATCTGCATTTCACAAAAAATTATCTTATATGAACCATAAAATGGTTTTTATCTAATTTAAAACTTATTACAGGCAATGCTAGAGCGTTAAAAACGTTTAATTTGAAAATAAAAATTTAACATACAGTTCGGAAACACAGCATTGGTAAAGTTGATTCAAAATTCACCATGACCTGAACTACGTGTATAAAAACGAATAGCTACATTTTTTATTGTTTCGGCGGTATTCAGTTTTCCATTTTAACGTGTGTTATATAGTTTTTCACACAGTAAAAGTGTGCGGGTGAAGTAAATTGAAAACTTCTTAGTTCAGCCACCAAGCATACAGTATACTGTATGCTTGGTGGTTCAGCGCTAATCATATTGTGCCCACCCAACTTTGATTCCCTCTTGAGCCACACCACATGTTAAACTTTTTAAAAGGTGCACAAATGTCTTGCTTAATTTATGGAGATTTACACCACATCTGACGCGTGACATATGAAAACTTCTTCCACTAAAAACATATGGGCATTTCTCTGTAAGCTCGTACAGGTCCCATACAAATGCTGTCCTGGCAATTTTTTTTAACATTTGCCAAAAAACTGTGTTCTATTTCGAAGATAATTAACTACTATTTTAGTTAGATAAGGAGGCCCACTGAATTTATACGTATTTTCCGAGTTATTAGCGATTTTCCAAAAAAAATCATAACAGGGGACTGTTTGAGGGATTTCAACTTCTCCTTTTCTCTCATTTCTTCTCTCTTTAGAGGGTCATTTTTTTCTTCTTTGCTATCGTAGTCGCTCTGCTTCTCTCTTTTTCTGTAAATTTTAATTGTAATTCCTCTCGGGATAACTTTTTCTTTTAAGGAGCCATGTCATGTGTTCGATCAGTCTGTATAAAATAATTTAAGTTTATAAAGGAAAATAATGCGAAGCAATGATGCTTTGATGATTCTTACATTATTAAAACAGACTAGCGGATAAATTTACACAAACAATACATAAAAATTAAAACCAATAAGCAAAATACACAGTCCCCTGTTGTGTAGAACAGTGCCATGCTGCATTTTCAGGCAGGGGACTGTTTATTTCGGTTAAATTTCACAATATTTACAAAACTGGTGTAAAATAGTTTTTTAAGAACCTACCGATCAATTTAGACATAAATAATAAAACAATATATTATATATAGAGATAATTAAAGTAATTAACATAGATATTATTACTTGCCAGGGGACTGTTTGCGGTAGCGGTTCAAACGCGTGTTCACCTTACTAATGACGCTCTGACACTAAACAAAATGGCGTCTCGCCGCCCCATTCGGCAAGGTTGCCAACTTTACAACAATTGCGTTTCGTTTCACTCAAAAAAACGTTTGTAAACATCACAGTTTTTTTATAATGGCTCTAACTTTTTGGCAGGGGACTGTTTGGAATTCTGGGGACAAAGTTTACAGGACTTTACTAAATAAATAAAATACGTAATGAGACCTTGTTTTACGAAAATAATATAATTGAGTTATTTTTCTTTATGATATTAACTGCCAAATGTATGTAGTTTCAATAACTTCTTCGTAAATCTCATTTCTAGGTGGCAATACAGTGATGGGGACAGCCAGGGGACTGTGTTTTTAGAGCTTTTATCACGTCTAGGAAAAAACTTAAAATAGTTACGGTTCTAAAATCAATGGGCCCGTAAAGCTTCGGGGTTAAAGTTTCATTAGGAGTATTTTTTTAAAAAATTATTAAATTACTTTTTGAAAAAATCGTTCGGGACAGCCGATTACGAGCTTACAGAGAATCGCCCATATATAAAGCTTTTAAGTTTATTAATATATATTTTATAGTCATAGTTTATTATTTAGTTTTTCAGTAACGCCCTTGATTTCTCGAACGTTTTATAAGATTTTTTGGAATTTCGAAAATTACCAAAGAAAGGAAAGAGGATTCTCTTTTGAATACTCCGTCCAGTGATATTGGCGCAGTACTACTAGTTATGTACGTAAATACGAAAACCCGTATTTCGATACAAAATTGCAATATTCTTTACCTGATATTTTCACTTTTGGTGAGGTGACAATTTCAGGTATAAATAATATAACGAAAAAATTTTCTTGTTCGAATCAAAACAGGCAGTTTAGACATAAGCTGTCACGTCACGAAAAGTGAGGTGACAACCAGAATAAGGTCTATTGATGTAGTCGCCCCCTAGTATCATAGGTATTGTGCCGAATACTTAACCAAGCTATTTAGCTCCGATCGGAGTGTATGTTAGAATAATGAAGAAAAATAATAACAGATCGGCGACTCCGAAAACGTGAGAGGACCCGATTTCTTAACAATCTTTCGAATTTAGGATTTTTTTGACACCATATTGTACCAGCCATCTTTAATTTCTATTTCGATAGTAGATTCGAAATTAGCGACCTCGAAAATAACAAAGGACCGAATTTCAAACAATCTCTCACAGTTTCGATGGTTGTTTCGAAATCAGCGACCCGAAAATTTAAAAATACCGAGTATTAGATAAATTCTTCGAAGTTAAGAAGTTTGAGCCGCCATATTGGATCCGTCATCTTTAATTTCCATTTCGATAGTAGATTCGAGATCGGCGACTCCGAAAACATAGAAGGCCCGAAATTTGGAGCAATCTTTCTGGAGTTAGGAATTTTCGGACGCCATATTGAATCTAACGTCTTTGATATCTATTTCGATAGTAAATTCGAGATTAACTACCCCGAAAACATTGTATGACCGAATTTGAAAAAAATCCTTCGAAGGTAAGAATTTTCAGGCGCCGTATTAGATCGGATATTGCTCTGCATACGGCCAGTAAAATTGCGACATGAGTAGCTGGCGGAAAAGTTCTGTAAAACAAAACAGCAAGACAACACATCAGCAACTTGCCAAGACTTTAGCTTTTGTCAATGTTTGTATACATATAACTAAATAAAACAGTGAATAGCACCACAAAATAAGAATTCACAAAAATTCACATGCGTATTTGTTTTCTTATCAAATATTTTGGAAGCTTTTCTAAGATTTGACATTCTAATGTAGGTCAAGCCAATTGTTTTCAAGTGCTAAATAATTTTAATGAGCTATGTTCATGAAGAGTAAAATATCAGTCATATCAGGAGATTTAGTAGATAATTTTGATAATTTGTAGGAGTGCTAACAAAATTAGAATCAAACAAAAGACATAGGAAATTATTTTTGTGATTTGCGTTGATTACATTAAAGGAAAACGCTTTTTTTTTCTATTTATAGTTATTATGCCATAGATCGTAGACCATAGCCGATAATTTGTACAAAAATAATCTTCAAGACCACATTGCTCACATTATTGTAAATAAGCTTTATGACCAATACTTTTCCCTGGTGATATGTCTAATTAAATATAATAATATAATGAAAAGATATAATATGAACAATTTAGGCATGTTCAGTTGAAAATATAGATTGGCCATACAATTTAATTTCAAAAATTACACTATTAGCAATTCCGTTATAAATATTTTATATATACAAAATGCGCTTATTTCAAACGGTGTATAAAGAAATGTTTAATGAAGTAAATTTTTTATGGTGGGGCAATACATATTAGAATTAACATTAAAATGCTATTTTTCTTTTTCTGGTTTTGTTTTTTAACACTTTTGCATATATAACAAAAGGTTGCTTCATAACACCCGTCACAATCTCCATACATACTCGTACTTCTGCAATAATTGACACTCCGATGTGCTTACTGGCGAGATAATGAAGGTTGTGCTGCTTTTGGTTTTAAAGTCAGATAGAATTCGATTTGTATAATGCAAAATATTAAATACTTACGTTAAACATTTTTATTGTTTGTCGAATAAACAAACGCACAAGTTAAACGTTTTTTGAAATTTGTAGAACTCGAAAACGTTTAATATTCACATAACGCTAATTGCGAGCGTGTCCAGATTAGAGTTTGAACGGCTTCAATGTTTGTCAAACTAGATTAACGTTTAGATTTAAGGTATTGTTATGCAATTTCTAGTAATACAGTAAATCCGCGAATGTTTTGTGGGCTCGTAGCGGCCTTTATTGTAATACTAATATTGTGGGACTGCAGGTGTTGTTATTCGACCGCCATCTCGCAAGTAAGTGTGCAATTATAATAGTTTTTTTGATTTATATTTCTATAATCGTGAGTTTGACAACAGTTTTGTACAAAGCATTTTTGTGGATTTAGAGAATAATGCTTTTATTATTACAATATAGGCTCACAAAGAGAGTCAGTGTACGCCCCTCTGAAGTCCGTCAAGAAAAATATACTTTCTCACTTTCTTATGACGTCAAATAATAGGTGGGTTAATCTTGGGACTTGTAGATTTTCTAAATTTACCTTGTTTTCATATTACCTTGGAAGAAAGGAAGAACTGCTTAAACGGACCTGTGTAGAGATTGCCAGGATAGTGGCGGTGCACACAGGCCATTGGTCAATAGGGAGCAAAGCTGGCAATATCCTTCAATAATTCAGGTCAAAAGAAGAATGTTTGGTTTGCGGGAATACATACCTACTTGATTTTCGGGCGCTGAACCCGCCGACCCGCTCTCCTTAAAGTCGAGCTATTTTTTTTGGTATACAGAGAAATATATTCGAAACCATTTTTTTCTACTCGCATCGGTATTTTTTAAATCGAAAAAACAAAACAAGTCATTCCTTAAGAGTCCTGATCATCCCTTGTAAAGTTACTTATTTTTTTCCTGCTAGTTAATAAGTTCTAGTTAAATTCTAGTCTTCAAGTTTTTATGCATGTATGTTTGTGTAGTAAGTATATGTAAGTATATCTGTATAGCTTGTATTAAGTTGAATTAATAATAAATAATAAATACATCACTTACAAAAGGTTGACTGAAAAATATAATATATATATTGTAACGGCTACCCAGGCAAAAGCCCGCCTGGCACCAAAACCATTAAGACAAGGACCACTCGGTGCCTTCTCGTAGCCATGAGTAATAATATCGGCGCCTCAAGGGTACTGCGGGAAAACCCAAAACGCATGTGCAGTACGAATGTGAGAAGGATGATTGCTATTAGTTTATTGCCGGCTTAATTAGGGTCAAGGAGTGTTTGTTGGGTGAAATCATGAGTAATGCGAGGTTTCAAGCTGGGTTCCTTCAGCCGCAAGATTAGATTACTGTTGGGCATGGCTACGAGTTGGTGCAGCTAAAAGTGATCCTAAATAAGTTAACGCACGCGAGTGTTATAATATATATCTTTACCTATAAGGAATATATCTCATGAGTGCCGTCAAGTTTACAAATTTTGAATTTTGACCAAAATAATCAAAACCTGCGGCTTCGATTAACTTCAATTTATTTTTTTAATATTGTCTACAAGAATTGAAAAATTCCAAATTTGCTGCATCTTATCCGGAAAATTTATTTCTATGTTAATTTTATGACAATTGTTTCACCGTCACTTGTTTAAGTTTTTAGGATGACCGATTTTTTTCACTAACTGTAGGCTTGCCTTCGATACTATTCAATATTTTTGGTAATTTTTAATAAGTGGGGCTGCAGGCCTACACCCCAAACTAGATTTTTGCTGACTAAAAAAACTTGACTAATGATTATATTTAAGTATGAAATGAAATGGCTAATAATAAATTATCATATTTTTAGTCCACTAAAATTTTCTTATATATTTTATATGTGAAAACTTTTTATTAACTTTTTTTTGACAAAAATAATTCATATTCAGTATTCATATTTTTCAACAAATTATTTTGCTTTTAACTCAACGATCAATCCTGGCTCTGGTATTATCCAGTCTATATATGAGCAATCCACCAAGAGTAGAAAAAAAATTTTCAGTTCTGAAACGACCAATAGGATGACGACTGTATTGACCGAATTAACGGGGATGTGGAAGGCATTCATCAATGATGTAAATCGCTGTTTAGCAGTTTATAGAATTGCCATTGACATACACTGCAAAACAATACTTTTATCAGGTATTAAAAAAGCGTTGGGCATCCAATTGAACTCTAGATTTATTTGCTGCACCTACATATTGCATATATTTTCGTTCAATGTTTGGATAATTATATGGCTCTCTATACGTTAATTATGAATTACTCCGGACCACGGACGTAGTTAAAGCTTTTAAAAGGGGATTAGTAGCCATCATATCACACGCAAGTAAAACTGCGGGCGAATGCTATTTAATCTAAATATGTACCTTTAAATAAAACACCTGTAATGTAGGTATGCAAGAATAACCCTGATAGCATAGCATATTACTAAAACATTTCAGGAATAGTTTTTGCAAAAATATCTCGAATCCCATGTATGTTCTGAGAATATTTCTTTGAGATTTTTTCAAAAATTTTCTTGGGGACGTCCTTTCGAGCACAGGATGATTAATATATTCGAGATGCACATTATTATTTTATTTTAATCTTTTGATCTAATTAACGCAGCGTCATCAAACTCATTCCAAACAACCACTATCTTAATGTGCAATACAAAAATGTTGATCTACTTCTACCACTGCAGGCAGGCACGGTCACTTTCGAAAGTGAAAAATGCTGTAAAATTTCTTAAATTTCAAGTTTTCCCCAATTTGTCCGCGAAATTCATGTAACTAATGCACCTCTTTTTTAATTATTGCATTGCCCATCTGTTGCCCTTTAAAAGAGATACAACGCGTTCAAGTAGAGAAAAGGTACAAATTTATGCGGAAAAATGTTTTGGACCATTTTTGGAAAGCACATTACGATTGTAGTTGCTTGCGATGCGTATTAGAAATATATTATTTAGATTAAAAGATAACAATAAAATAATAATGTGTATCCCCCGTTTAAATGGGCGGGTATCTACCTATACTTGAGACTTCAATCCGGAAATGACCTTCTTCAACCTAGCGGGATACTTTCTTAACACTGGCTACAATTGTTCAATTAAACGACAATTTTAGTGATCGTAGTGGCTATGACCTATTTTTTTTAATTTAGTTTTTTTTGAGACTATCTCATAGAAGCAAAAATTATAAAAGAGTGATATATAAATGAAAAAAAGGCATATTCTTTGACTGTCGAAATATGTGCGGATCGTATCGACTAAATAATGCCAAATTGCAAATTCTTACGTTACTTCGTTTTCGAGAAAAATATCTGTGATAGACAGACGGACGCAAGAGTGATCTAATGATGGTTCTGCTTTTTCTTTTGAGCTACAGTAACCTAAAAATTAAATCAAATTAGTCTGCCATCAATTTGCTGTTTTGTATCATACTATTTACTCTGTAAGATTCACAAATAAAATTTGAGTTGAGTTGCTGTTACGTAAACTTTTATTCGTGGGAGCCCAACTCATAAACTTCGTGAAATCCGCTCACTGAAGAATATTGACAGTATGTAGATAATTGGTAAGGTAAAACAACGCAGTATAACATGGAGTTGCGATCGTCCGAAAATATACTAAAAGATAGTCGATATAGTCCGCGATTTATAACTAATACACATCTTTTCTCTTTCGTCGCAGCTCTTGCAGTTGCCTCTTATCTCGCAAATTCCTATTGTATTCTCCACGTTTGACAAATATCTACATAATCGCGATTTACTGCTCTTGACAAGTTTGAATAAGAATTTGGAGAAAATCTATTCAAAGCAAGTCGTAAACATAATAGCCCACCGTAATTGCCCCCTAATGAGAACTAAATGCAAATTTTAACCACCGAATTACCTGAAAACTGATAAAACGTTACTTACGTGATTGTGACGCTGCTGTGGTGCTGCTTTGAGTTCATTTTTGCAATGCTTGCGTTTACTTCTGCCGGAGGAATAAGTTGGTCCGCCAGAGCTTGGGTTTGTGTCTCCTCTTCAGGTGTCGTAATGTTAATGATGAAGGTGGAGGAAGAATCTATACTAATCGTTGTCGAATTTGCACTTGTTGCTATTTCTGTTGAGGCAAACTGAAAGTTGTCTTCTTCGGTGTGGTCAACTGTCTTTTTTGTTGTTATTGTGGACGTTGTTGTCCATATAGACTTTTCTGTAGCGTTATCACTGGAAAATGTTTCTGTTGCAAATTCTGATTGATTTGTCAGAGCGCGCTCCAGCAATTTCATAATATGAAGTGCATCAGGTACTTCAGTTATTGACACCGTGGCTGTGCCTTCCTCCGCATATTCATTTTTCTTTGGCTCCCCTAATATTGAGCTATTTATATTCACATCCCCTTCCAGCTTTGCCTGTGCGGCTATTTGAGCAGGAATCATTTGGGCAATTAAAACACTTAAAATAATTAACCTATAGTATGCCATTTTCAGATGCTCGATACTTCTCGCGATCTGCTCAAGTACTCAAACTACTTTCTTAAGAAACCTCTACTTAAAATTATATAGTACAGGTAGTCACTATACTTCTTGGTATTAAGAGGTAGTTTTTCATACTGCTGGTATCTGCAATGAAAAAAGTAGAAAACGATATTTGAATATTGTTTTTACATGTTTTTTTTTATTTTAGTTCTTTCTTTATCTCGCATGTCATGTGCTTAACGTAATTTATGAACTACATCCTACATAATGATTTAATATTCGTAATACAAAATAACACCTGAGCTGATAAGACAGTCACTTTGAATTTCAAACTGGCAATAAAATTTTGTACTTTTACATTTTCTTTCTGTCTGAAGCCTACTAACAATAAGTGTAAAAAATGAGTCGTAAATAAAACTAATGAATACTGCTAATATAAAATATGGATGAGTTAGTGCCAAGTGTAATGAAAATAATTTGAACGCAAGGTTTATGGAAAACGTAACGCAGTAGGTATACTTCAACGTAATATTGGAGAAACAGTGATAACTGCCTCTAAAAAAGTGGCCAAGTGCGTGACGGACACGCATGAAATCAATGTACCGTAAATAAAAACAAAAACAACACGACGGTTTGACGAAGGTAAAGAGTAATCGTAATTTCCTGATCAATGGTTTTCCCGTTAGATGACAAACTCAGAAACAAGCAAAACCAAAACGCCGCGAGGTTTATTTGAAAACAAATGAGGAGTTTAGATTCCTTGCAAACTCCACAGTGTCAATCGGGACTTGAAAGATGAATGACTTCAACTAAAGACTAACCGCAACGCAGCACAAATAAAAAACAAATAAAAAATCCTTCCTTTCCGGAATATTTGTCATTATTTCACCACTTCTCATATCACTAGTTTGCTGTAGTAGTTCAAGCCGTTGATGAATAAGGTTGCCGAACGTCACACTTTAATATTGTATGCAGGATATGAAACGCGTTGCAGCATGGCATGTGAATTATCAATGATTCAAAATAAACATCGAAAACAGACCACATTCTTCAACGAACCAATTCGAACTCTACAATGAAACATATCATAACGGGTTACGAGACATAAGTTTATGAGTTTGACATGCAAACCAGTCAACAAACTTCGGAATGGCAAATTCTTTGTTAGATGTTTTTTGCATATTAATAAACCCACACCACATTTGGCATGGATAACAAAACCAATAGCTATACACAAATTGCTTGACAGATCACTCCAAAACTCTACGTGACAGGCACATCAGAATTAAGTTAAAAGCAAAAAAAATGTACATTTATTTTACACGGGCTTTTCAAATTATCAATTCCTGGTACTTTACACAGAATATTATCTGTGTCGGCATAATGCGTATATCAGATGAACGATCAAATGAAATTTCATATTGTTATTAGGGTTTTTACTGTAATGTTTAAATTAATATTAGAATTTATGTTCTGTTCCAATTAATTTAAAATGTGTGTATTTCCGGGGAGGGGCGATAAAATAACCCTAAAACTCCCTCCTGCTTTCGAGGCTGTGTCTAACGAACATCAGTAATTATGCAATCAGAATCGAAATATGTATCTGATTTCAGTCACATTAACGATATTGGCTCTAAAGCAGTTAAAAATTGTCCTGGAGAACGATTCACATTCCACTCTAACGAATAAAAACTATATGAAACTGAAAAATCCCAGCTATAATGACTATTGAGTCGGAGTTGCTGAAGCAGTGTCCCACGAGCCCACGACAGAAGGATCCAATCCAACTCTTAATAAGAGCAGCACACCAAAAGTTGGCAGAATAAAAATATCTATACATAGACTGAATGCACGTCCGCCGGTACACAAACTAAAACTAACAGCAAATATGACTAAAATGGCATGAACATACCTACGTATATTTCCCATTAGAAAATTGAAAGAAAATGAAGTGAAAAAATACGATACTTTTGCAATGAATTATTAAGTAAACCTGAATAAATGTAAGTGTACTTTTCCGATGAATAGACCTACTAGTGCTGCTGTTTAATGAAAGGTACACATACTCCATATATATGTATAATATTATATATATTATACATATGTATGTGCATGCATGCAATGCAACTAACGTATTTGAAAGAAGAAATGGTGAAATGTTTTGTCGTTTCGCTGTCATTAGGTTGCACAGGTTGGCGTCATTTAATTGTATTCTATAAGTATGTAGTAGATCGATATGACCGATAGACCAAGCAAGCTAAAATTGGTAGCACATCTTTAGCTCCTTAAGCTTTACTAAATTTGCTAACCAGAAAAACATCCCAGTTGTCATAAGGTAAGTAAATGCTCTGGTTCATTTCTGAAAAACAGTGGAAGAAACGGCGCTATATTTTTCCTTAGTGAAGTTGAGTACATAGTCATTTTACTGGAAGTATTTTACGACCGTTGCATAGTCAAATTAATTATTGCGTTTAAAAGTACATTATTTTGTGCAGTTATTTGTTGACTTCTCAATAAAATAAATATAGTTGTCATTTGTGTATGGTTCATTTTCAGTTATTTTTGAAATTCTTAAATATGAATTTTACATATATTTTTTATGTTTATGTTCATTTATAAAAAAAATTAAATTAAATATCTTCGTTATAATTAATTGAAACTAAAAAATTCGTCCCTGAAGAGGTTTAGTAGTAGGTGGTAGTAGGTAGAAATCTAAACATCTCGTTCACCATCACCTTAGTTTAAATACGCCACATTGTTTTCCTTGAAGATACTCGTACTTAAAGGCAAGTAGAAAACCATAAACAATGTAACAGATTAATGCAAAATATTTACGAGGAAATGTGATGAAGAATTTAGTCAAAAACACCTATGTATGTACATATATTTCCAGCGTGACAATATACATAATAGGAACACTGTAAAATAATTAAAATAAAAATGTTTTGTTTAATGTTATTACAAAATAATTTCATTCTTTATTCAAACCAAAGTGGCAACATATTCATTTTGCAGTGAAAACAACTATTGTTAGAAAAAAATTTTTAATTTTCCATATAGCCGTAAGTTTGTATTTGTTATACATGTTTTCATAGTTTGTTACGGAATTTATCTACCGTGTAAAAACACTTTACGTTTTATCCAAAGAGCTGGAAAGTGCCTTAAAGGTTTTTAAAAGAAAATATTTTTCACACTTGTTTTAATTATTTCCATTTTTTGCAACAGAATCAAGTCTGCCTCAATAATGAAGATTTTAGACACATTATCTAAATCCAGATTAATAAGTTTTTAATTTCCCATATTGGTATGGAGAACCAAAATCCACTTCAACGTTCTATAAGCATTATTAAACAAATTCAAAATGAAGTTTTTTGACGGAATTGTGGAACTATAGCAAAGCAAGGATATCCGTAAATTTCGGAAATAAATATGTTAAGCTAAGGCTTTTGAGATATAAATTATTATTCTTTGAGTTTACCAGCCGACATAAATTGCAGTCAAAATATATTCCATATACAGTCAAGTCTCCTATAACGCGATTAATTCGTACCGCGTTATATGGAAACCGTGTTATTATTATGAAAATTCATTCAAATCAGGATATGCGTTCTGGATATGGAAACCGCGTTTTGAGAAACATAGAAATAAGACAAATCAGATTAATCTATACCGCGTTATAACGTATGGAAACCACCGCCGCGTTATAAGAAACTCAGAATTAATACAAAGTAGATGAATTCGTACCGCGTTATAAGGAATCTCAGAAATAATTAAATTCTATATAAATCAGACCTATATAAAAACTGCATTCTCAAAGTAACAAGTTGTGACTGATACGGTTAATAAATAAAATTTTATAAAAGAAATGACACTGAATATGTAGATTTTTACATATTTAAATTTAGGTTTAATGAATATAATATGTAGTTCATATAATAAAATTATAAACTTAAAAACTTGTTTCAAGCAAAAAGCTTAATTTGATATATATTAGGTTGTTTTATTATTCATCATCACTGCCAAATATTGTAGCCTAGCCCTTTTTTATCTAATTGACAGGAAATCATCTTCACTTTGTAAATTTTCTTCTTGGTTTTCAAATCTAGTTTTATTTTGTAGTTCTTCCAAAACCTCTTTATTTGGAGCCAAGCAATTTTGAAATTATCTTTGAAATTTTGCTCTGCGTATCGTTGAAGGATCATTTTGACGTTCTAATTCTTTAGCCAAATCCAGCCCTTTTTTTAAATCATAACTGAGGTTTGAAAATAATAATTTATCCGTATTTTGTTCCTCAAATGCATTAGAGGTACTCATTAATTAATTCCACCAATTCCTCCTCATTTAAACTCTCTTCCCGAAGTAGTTCTTCTATATCTTCATGGTTTATATCTGTAAAACCTTCGGTAACCAAAGCAATGTTCACTATTTCTCAAAGTGGAGCCGAAATATCATTTCCCTTTTGAACCATTTGAGGTAAAAGAGGCCTCCAACATGCATTAAGTGTTGACGGTTTAATTTAACTGCACAAGCTGATGAGATTGTTCGATTGCAATCTAAAATGGAAAATTTTTCCAAACTTGAAGAAGAGTTTTACCTTCATCATTTTCTATTCTGTTGAAAATGGTTTGAAAAAATTGGCGTATGTAGTACATTTTGAAAGTTGAGATGACTCCTTGGTTCAGCGGCTGTATTAATGAAGTGCAGTTAGGAGGAAGAAAAGCAATTTTCACATTGCACAGTGGTTCCGTAGTAGGTCATAGCGCCCCAATCACGATGCTTGAATTATGCCATGATAGCTCGCCTAATTACTTGCTATTAGTCATACTACTTTAGGGTATAAAAAGAATTGTATTCAGTTATTTGTTTCATTTATTTTTGTGCATCGCAAGTGAACGCATCGGATAAGTCATCTCTGTCGTAATTACCAAGTGGTAAATAGCCTAATATGCGACGTGTGTTTGTCCAATTGTTGTGACTTGTGACTTGTGACCTCTTGTTTTGCAATGGATGTTCAAGTTGAAGGTATGTAAATATTATGTATTTTATATACTGTTTTTATTTTCAATTGAGTGAATTTTCTTAATACAATGAAACGCCAAAGCAATAAAAGTGATATTATTTGTATTATTATTTATTTTTATTAAAACTTTTATCTAATTTTTATCCCACGCATGATTTTTATATAAAAATGTTAGTTGACTTCTCTATATTCATTTAAAAAAAAAAATTGCTTGCGATTGGTTGCGACTGTGTCTACGTCGTACATCCAATCGTGTAGCATTCACTACGAGAGATCTATAATTCTTGAATGTGCACTTAACTGACTAGTTTTTGTTTTAGGTACAACTCTTAAGTGTTCTTTTACAAGAATGCTTGTACTTGATACTGGGCTGTCTATTGAGGACAATAGATCCGATGCTGACAGATGTCAAGTTTTTCAAAATATGGCAAAGTTACTACCAGATGTTGAAAATTTGAATACTAACGACTTAAAAAATAGGTTTTCCACACTTTGTATAATAAAAGATTGGCGATATATTGGAAGCAAGTCCAGCGATCACAATCTCGAATTGTTGCTAAATACAACGACTGGCTGAACGAAACAGAAGTTTGCGATCTGTCAACTGCGGCCCGCCACAACACCCAGCAGCCGACAGTTAATGTCTTCCTTCCACGAGCAGCCAGCAATATAGGTAGGATTTCAAGGACTGCAGCAAAAGGTCAAAACGGCGCATGTTAGCCAAGTTAGCTACGATTGATAATCCCGCGATAAACTCTTTACTTAGTGATTCCAACCGATCATCTGACACCACTTCTGTGGAATTCAACACTGACAAAGTATTGTCTTTTATAATTGAGGCTAAATTGACCATACAGTATTTATTATTAAAGTAGTTCATAAATTCAAAGTTACCGATTTCATTGCCATCATATCAAAAAGTGCTAGAGGCTGCCTGTGCTGCCATAGTAAGTAAATGAAAGTGAAGTACATATTTAAAATTCTGAAACAAATGAACTTGCTTTGAAATCACATATGAAGCTATCATTAGCTCTAGCGTAAATATTTTCTCATCATTTTGTGATGTTTTACAGTAATAAAGAATACGCCAATACCTGCATTAACAGAACCATAAAATGTTCTACTTTCTTTATATTATCAGATAGTCAAGCTGCACTAAAAGCGCTCAAATCCTACAGTGTAGATTCAATGGCTTGGCAATGCCTAGAATCCCTGAAGCTTTTGGCAAGCTATAATAAAGTTACGATCATGTGGATCCCAGGTATATATAGGATAAAGGCTACACAGGCAACGAAGTATCCGACGGACTGGCAAAACAAGGGGCGGAATCTCCCCTTATTGGTCCGGAACCCTTCTGTTGCATCACCAAATGCCACCTATAAGGAGACATTGAAAACTGGGAGAAGAGTAGCCGACTCCGATACTGGAATAGCACCCAAGGATGTCGGCAATGTAAAGCCTTCATAGTCACACCGCATGATAATAAGGCCGAGAAAGTCCTCCGTCTAAATAAACAGGAGCTCAGAACAATTACTGGACTCTTTACTGGACATTGATTCTTAAGGTATTACCTTAAAAAGATAAGGAGCGAGGACTCTGACACCTGTCGCTATTGCTCGGAAGCCTCAGAGACAGCGGTGCATGTTCTCTGTCAGTGTACAGCCCTGGAAAGGCTCCGACTAACACAGTTAGAGGATGCCTTCCAACACCGGAACAGGTTTGGAATATAGTTCCCAAGAAAATTCTGGGCTTCTTCAAGAAACTAAACCTAGGATGAAATGTGGATGGGGTTTCACCATAAATCTTAGCGGTCGCGGTGATCCAAAAGCTTATGCTTAAGCGCCTCCTACCCAACTTAACTTAAATTTAACTTAATAAAGAAAAATAATTGTTATTCCATTTATTATCAGCTGGTCTCCTCTCAACAGTTAAATTAAATATTGTGCAAATTTTTTTATATATGGATTTTTTTGATTTTGTGGACTTACATTACATACTAAATTAAACTAAACTAAAAACTAAATTTATACATTTAAAAATACTTTACAGTGGTTCTAAAGATTTTAAATGTTTTATATGGTAATAACGTGTAGTGTTTCTTAACCCGATCATCCAGTATTATATAGAACACTCGTATGATGTTCATTGAAGAAAACAACATCTTTCCTAATGAACAATTCGAGCACATCATTTTACTATACATCAAAAGTGCAGAATTTAAAAACATGCCAAAGATAACCTTACAATTGATAATTGGAGATCGAAAAGGCATTTTTTATTTTGTAAGTTTCGAAGATTTAAGTTTCCTGTATTTCTTATTAAAGTAATTAAAAGCTTTTTAAACGAAGGATCTTCTATGCATTGGTTCATTGAAATCTTCTTCTATAAAATACCAGCCGGCGTTCCACAGGGATCAATTCTAGGACCCTAGTTGTACAACATTTACCAGCAACTATTATTTTGCAGGCGATACACGAGTTTTTCCTCGTTAAAAACTGTTAATGACCCTTAAAACGCATCAGACATGATTTTTAAATATAATACTTTCACAAGTGGAAAATTAAAATAAACTCCAGCAAGATTCAAGCAATCTCTTGATATTCCTCGAGCGATGACTTGAAGTACTTGAGAATCATATTCGACAAATAATTGTTATTTGGAAAGCACATACAAGCTACTATTCAGAAAGTTTGATCAACACACCCCTTACAACTCGTTGTTCGGGTTTGAGGAAAGAAAACAAATTAATTATATACAACGTAATATTCAGTGCTGTGCTGACACATGGGTGGACTGCGGTAAAACTAATGTTAATAAGTTTAAAAGAATACAAAATAAAATTAATATTATATCAATTCACCATGGTTTTCTCTACAATTACAAGTACAGAACAGAGCAAAAATTGATCTTTTCTTTGTCCAAATATATAAATTACTCAGCAGCTTTACTTATACTACTTCTTTGTCGAATTTCTTTTCATAAATTACATATAACTAAGTGAAAGTGCAATAGTAGTATAATGAAATAATTATAATACTAATTATGGGTTTTTACAATTTTATTTAACTTTCCCTTCACACATGTCAACACTTTATTAAATATGTATATCTTGCCAATCCAATAATAAACCACAGACTGTTAAGAATTAGGATTCTAACCACTGTACACGCTATATCAAATTAATTGCACATGTTATATGCATGTATGTCTATCAGCTTAATAAAATAATAACATTAAAAAGAAATTGAAAGAAATCATAAAGCCCTCACTGAAATGATGGAAACAAAATGACGTAGGAACACAGTAGAATTTATAATGGAAATTGGCATCCATGTAGCAAGAGTTGCAGCAATAAAACATGAATCTGATGCGCTTTGTGCATTTGATCCTAGTCCTCGTTACGTAAGCAATAAAACAAGTGCACTTTTCAAAACTGTAACAATTTTTATAAATTATATTTAACCAATCTGCAACAAAAATGTTTGTTGAAATTTTAAGTTGATCACCTAACAAATCGACCCTAACCAAGAAATGTTTATTTGTTATTATAGATTATTTAAATTTGTTTTGTTGACAGGAATGATCAGGTGTCCCAATTTTTTGTTCTTTTCGCGTTTCAAGCACATATTTGCAATTTATAGAAGTCACGTCATTCGTAAGTAAATGTAACACATACACCAAGTTGACATTTTTGTTATTATGTGCATATATTGCACTTAGAAGAATTTTACCGTTGAATACTTTTATTACTTTTATATGTAATTTAAAGCAAACGTTGGGCTAATAATATTTAAAAGGCTTAGAAAACTAAAAAATGACTTCATTAGGTCGTCTAATATTTTTTATTTCTGGCTGCACAAAACACGTCTTTAGGTGCTTTTCTTACCTGCAATTTTATTATCCAAGTTTTTCTCATTTTAAATCTTACGACATATGTATGTATATCGACATTTACATTTAATGAAGGTATTTATGGAGCATTTTTATAATGAAAGGTTGTTTTTATGTTGTATATTAGTTAAAATTTTATTTTAGTTTATTTTTAAAGAAGATGTGACAGCCATTAGGTGGGTACGGAATTCTACGAAATAACACATAAAAACTAAAACCGTAAAAACCTGAAATTTGTTTCTGATATGGGGCCAGAGAAATTCCGTAGAACTCATAATTTCCTGGGCAACATTTGGGAACGTTACAAATTTTAAATAACGCTTCAAATCACCGCGACTAAAACAATTTCTAATTGCAAATGACGCAGAAACTAGCCTTTGTTAGAGGAAAGAACCTTGCTACTAAAAATCTTGAAAATGAAAAGGTGCGTTATGCCATTGCAAAATTCATTCACTCTATACGTGTATAGGGAGCACTTACTTCACTATTTTTTCACTTTTCACTTCAGTTAATTATTTAATTAATTCACAACTCTTACAGAGTAACGGAAACCCGATTTTTGTTCGATGTAGGCATCCGTGGTTAGATCTTACCCGATCCCGACGCGCTGTCCACTTTAAAACGTTTAAAGTGCTTTGCACGAGTAACAGGTGAAAACTGACTGAGAAATTGTCAAAGTACTAAAACTTAAAGGCGTGCTGTTTTACGGTCTTATCACAGTCTCCGATTCTAGACTATTAATGCGACAAGCTAGGTGATACATAGAGGTGGTTTCTACAGGTGAAGCTAATTTGCGGTTACAATTTCTTGGTGCTTTAAAAAGCTCTCTTTATCTGATAAGCAATTAAGAGATCTCGGTTAGATCTCTGTGTGGTTCCTTACCTTTCGGCTTTGATTTAAAGGAAATTGCTATCGAACAGAATAAAGTGGTGTGTCTCTTAATCTTTTTTTAAGTCATTCATTCATACTGTTACATTTTATAACGTTTGTTTTGGGCGTCTTCAAGCCTAGACATCTTAAATTTATTTATTCGTTAAAGGGAAAATTACATAAAGCTGAAATGAAATTACACATGCGCGCAACACAAAATTTCGTAGGATGCATTAAAGTGCGTACATCAAGTCTTCTTCGCTTTAAACAATAATTTTTAACATCACTCTCGCCGAACAAACGTAAACGTATGGAAATGTTTATGATTCTTCCGGCCCGTAAGTTTTTTTGTTGTAGTATTTTTGAATTTATCTATGGTGTATAACACAGCCACACAAAATAAAAAAGTGGGGATTACTTTTGATGCCATATGTCATATCCGTAGTAATTTTGCCTGCTGATCACGAATCCGTGACCAGAATTGAGCTTTGACGTCCAGATTTTTTTCTAACCTCCAAAAAGTTAAAATTTAATATTTTTAATAATTTAGTTAAAAATTAATAAAGAAAAATTTAAGAAAAAAATCATAACGTGATGGCTCAATTTTGGTGACGGATTCGTGCTCAGCAGGTCTCAATTCATATGAATATAGGTTTAAATGTTAAAAATAAATTTTTTCCGAATTTTACGAGTGTATTTTCCACGAATTTCTCTGTTTTTAACCCATTTTTTGAGGTTAGAAAAAAATCTGGACGTCACGGCTCAATTCTGGTCGCAGATTCGTGCTCAGCAGGCCAAAATACTACGGATATGACGTATGGCATCAAAAGTAATCCCCACTTTTTTTTTTGTGTGGCTGTGTAATCAGAGTGTCCACCGCCACAGGCTCTTGAAAAGAAAGTTCCTTAACTGTCGCTTGACTTTCACTGACCGTAAATTCCAAATTTCCTGACCAAATTTTTCGATATTGTAACAAAAATATTTTTTTCTATCATATAAAAGAAAAAAATAATATATATAGTTTCGGTTGACCTAGCTCTCCCTCACCTTCAATTTTTGTTATTTTTTAAATTTAAGCTTAATAATATTACTTATTAGGGATTTTCGATTTTTTGAAAATTCTAACTGCGTATAACCCCTTAAAATATTGTACTATTGAAGGTCCTTTTTTCTGGAACGAAATATCTTGAAAACTAAGCAGAAACGTCCTAGTTACATATTCTTATGCAGAAATACATAAAAATTGTTAAAATTATAATTTATTCACAAATAAATTTAAATGCATGTTTTAAACTTTTCCCTTAAAAATTTCACTGAACATTTTGGAGATAATTATTTATATATATAAATAATTTATTTTTCAAACTATCCTCTTTCGCCTACCTAAATTTCATTACTATTTCAATACTTTAAGGAATATGAATCTTTTAATGCAGCTACCCGTTTTAGCGGTCTTTGGTTTTGTCGGACAAATATGACACTCCTTCCATAAGTTTCATACCGCCGAGTATAAAAATCCTTCCTTTCCCACGTTTGAATGCAGTATAGGAGTTTATTATTTACATGAGATTGAAATGGTGAAAATAGAAGGGAGTAGCTTTCCCTAACTCTTTGAAAACGGAAAAGATGCATATCGCTTTATATACAGGGTGTCCCTTAAATAGTGGATTACCTGGAAACTGGTGATAGGGCTATTCATGAGCACAATATATCCTTATGAAAAGTCTCACAGTTTCCGGGTTATATAAGTTTTTTTTTTCCAAAATACCTGTTCCTTTTTTTGTATTAATATTCTGTCAGATAAATGATAGAAGTTTGCACCATCAGTTATATTATTTTTTCCAAAATGTGGCTCAACCAAATTTCTATGGCGCAGTTGGTGGTGCCAAATTTTTATTCCAAGCATGACGTGCGAGTTCAGAGTTTCAATTCGTATCACATTTCATATTTCTCTTCTGAAATAAAGAGGTATGTTATTGTTATTAAAACTGCAAAGAAACTATTTTACCGAAATTAAAAATTTGGCCAAAATGTGACCTCTGAAACATTAGGCCACCACTCTCCCAATTGATCTACAGATTACCTTGTCGCTATAAAAACTCTTTTATTTAAGCAATTTTACTTACTTTTTAAAATAAATTACATGTTTGTGATGTAAAATTCGACCTGGTTATATGAAAATTTCCAAAGCATGATAATATTGAACCGAACAGACACAGCTCTATCTGGGAATGTCTCTTTTACACGAATTGTGTTGTAAAATTAGCTCAACAAATTTGGATTTAAATTTCCGGCGGCGTAATTTTAAACGTTTTATGTAATATTACCCAGAAAATCCGAACTCAATAGTTTTTCGTGTATTTTTGCTGTTAAACAAATTGTTTTGCCCTATTTAATAATGTAATATTCAACAATTTTTTTACTGTGTAGAGCAACTTCAAGCGCGCAGTTTGAGAATCATCATATATGTATATTATATTATTTCTGAAAGGTGTTGTTTTTGTCGTATGCCATATCTCCCTTAATACTTCATCAAAATTAATGGTTGCGATATCATTTTTAAGATTACACTCCCCGCTAAAGCCGAAAGATAAACAAATAGTTTAAAATTAATGTTTTTTTTTAAAACTTTATTTTGAAAACTTCATGACACACAGCTGGTAGTCGGAGAATTTTACATTCTATACGCAAGTGTGATTTAATTCAGCTGTCGAACATCTTAGTTAAACCGATTGGTACAGATGGCGCCTACTACATTTTGCATGCAATTATGGTTTTTATAAAAACTTTTTAAAATAAAGTTTTAAAAAAAAACATTAATTTTAAACTATTTGTTTACTTTTTCGTTAGAGGGGAACTTGATCTTCAACATAATATCTCAATCATTAATTTGAGGGAATTCCTGTTATTCTTCCTTCAACTTATATTGGCAGTCCTCCGAAATATGTTTCCAAACAATAGAGAAGCTTGAAAAAAAATCATATCTGACAAAGCCAATATCTATAATTTTTTTAAATATCTACTTTTCAAATGTTTCACAATTAAACGTGCTAGCTGACCGATGCTGTGCGAAGTATTAGCACGGGTCAGCTAGTTTATTATAGTATTCATTATCTCCAGTGACACACTTTTTTGTTCCTTGTTCTTATTGGACCAATTCAGTAAAAATGCTTTTTCATTTTATTTCGGACCTTTTTTAATTCCCTAAAAAAAACGTTGGTAGTGTTCATCAGGATTCTAGTCCATAGTTGAATATGGTGCTGGTACCTGCCCTCATTTTGAGTGTGTTCAAATGTAAAAGTGTGATTTGATTTCATCATTTTACAGGACAGATTTGAAAATATTGGTCAGATTTTCAATTTGGGTAAAATAGCTCCTCTAACATTTTACAAGTAATAACTTTTTATTCGAACGAGAACTACACCAATTTAAAATCTGAATTAAATAGGTAAGTTTTTAAAATTCTTGGTACAAAAGTACCACCACCAACTGTTAATATCGCACCATAGAAATTTGGTAGAGTTTTGATTATGAGAAACAAATATTTTTCTGAAAAAATACAACTGATGCTGAAAACTTTAATCATTTATCGGAAATTACAACAGAATATTAGGCAAAAAATAGAACGGAAAAAATATAACGCATAAATATTATCATGTGTACCATGTATCATGTCATCATATAAGGTAGAAAGTTTGGAAAAAAAACTTAAATAACTCATAAACTGCGAAACTTTTCATAAAAAAAAGAATTTATGGTGTAAATAAATCAGGTAATAAATAAATTTGTTCGCTCTGTTATTGTTATTCAAGTACGAAACTCTGCAAGGAATAAATTCCTGCGAGGTTATTTAGCTTCGTTTTCGTTCAACTCGGTCCGTTTCTGTTTATTGCGCACGTCAGAGCAAACTTGAAAATAACCCTGTTTTACCTTGTTTTAAGAATCCGTATTATAGTTTCTTCCAATTTGTTTTCTTTGAATCTCTTTTTTCCTTGATTTTTGAATGTAGTGTTTCTCTCGATGTATGTAAATACGTTTGAACACCATCTTTAGACCCATACTGAAATATATGTAAAAATCAACAAAACCAATGACAGCATCTGAGCAATTGTGCAGTTATGTGAAGAATGCTCGACATATGAATTTATAATTTGCCACACTGAATGCAGCGATACACACGATTTTTACAATTGGTTAACAATTACGGTTTTTATAAACAATTTTAGGTCGTTTTTTGTCAATAATTCGATTCTTATTCAAATTATGTGGAAGTTGCAAAAATCAATATTATTTAATAATCATGCAAATAACAAGAAAGTTCTGTTTTTTCAGTGGAGCACATAAAAAAAGGGTGTAGTCAGTGTAGCAACGCTCAAGTCGCTATTTTATTGAAAAGATTGCTTGCATGCTTTGGGAGATGTCAGATGTAGTACAATAAAGTCTCGTAATTTCATTTTGATGGCTGTATTATTATTCTACTAAATATCGAAAAAAAAGGTTCCACTTTAAGGAAAGTCTCGTAATTTCATTTTGATGGCTGTATTATAATTCTACTATATATCCAAAAAAAAGGTTCCACTTTAAGGAGTGCCGATTAGGTGTAACCAAAGTGTAACGCCTTACAATATATTTTTGGTTCTTTTATAGAACATCAAGATTTATTGTTACCCAAGATGTGCATATTCACAGATTTTTAAGGCGATATTCACATTCAGAATCGAAAAAACACGTTGCTTCAGAATTTTATTGTAAAAAAAACTATTATATTATATTGAATAAAGAAAACCTAGTACATCTCTTTAAGAATATAAACAAATTTTTTCAAACGTTTTGGATCATTTTTAACGGCATAAGAAGGTATTTTCTAAAAGGCATTTTTTATATATTATAGTACAACAGTTTGTGGACTTCCTGTTAACAATAGAGTCAACATTTAAAATGGATTCTATTCTTTAGAACTTTTACTAGCCAATAAACCTAAAATGTCTTTAAATACTATTCATTGTCATTCATGTTGCAAACTACTCCTGTATAAGAAAATACGGGGTAGTAATTTGAATTTTCAAAGGTTTAGTGTTTAGTTATTTTGGATAACGAATCGATTGATTTTCGATTTTTTTAAATCGGCCGTTGAAATTGATTAGAATTGTTGTTCCAGTTCAAAATCAAGCTTTTAAATCAACGCAATCAAAAAATACGGTTAAAAAATTACTTTTAAAATAACTAAGCCTTGATAAAACACTTTAGATAAATTTGTAACCGTTAACTGCCACAAACTGACAAATTGTCAAATGCCCTGATATAACTTGATCTACAAAAATTTGTGGATCAGGAAAGATCGATAATTCTCAACCTAGATTAGGCTCAACGAACGCGGGCAGATCAGTTTAGATCAGAAAAGAGCATATGACAGTGCTCACCAAACACGGATCTCTTGATCTTTTCTGATGCAGATCGATCTAGATCAGTCAACCAACAGAGCTTGTGCATTTTCAATTTTTTTGGTGCTCTTTCAGGTTCTAAAATCACCATTTGGAAATCGACGAAACCACTCTTTGCATGTTGTGTTTAATGGTGAATTATAACCCTAAATTTTAACTAGCAAATGATGCGTTTCAGCAATACTTTTCTTTAAAGTGTAGTAAAGAACTATAATTTTCTTCAGATTTTTTGCGATGAATGCTGACAACTTCAACACGAAAAATATATTGTTTTAAAGGGATTTAATATGACATGTTTAATTACATTTCAAAAAATTTTTTTTATATTGGGTTCTGTAAAATTGTTATAGTTTCTTATAAACGATAAAATGTCGGAACTGCAGGGCCGTGACATACGGGCAGACGGACACACATAAGAGTTGCTAGTAACTTTGGAACCTTAAAAAGAAGGGGCACTGAACCAGATATACTAGTGTAAGCGGTCGACTTTTCTCAATTGCCTCGAACTTGATTGAATCTGAGCTGTTGCTGTTGGACATATTTGTAGCAGCATTGGCAACATGCTAAAACTAATTGGACGTACTCAAAAAGCAAAGGTTTCGCAAATTGCGATGTTTGCAGTGCCAGTGCATTAAAATAGTTGAATAGTCGCAGCACGCTCTGCAGTGATTGCCAATTGATTGTGCAGCCATTCAAATATAGGAGGCTCATGCGCTTGACCTTTGGGCGTATTTGTACTTCTGTTTGGTCGCGAAGTTTAGTTACCTTTTATACTTGGGCGAAATTAAACAAATTAAACTGAGGAGATAAGGTACTATCTCAAGCCTCTGCCGAATTCTATGTCGTCAGAGAAAGCCCAACTCTGCCATAGAATCGCGTGATCTGCCAATGTGCCTGCCGCTGTTGCTGGATATTCAGGTGTTTGCATTTAATTACTTACCCAGTTAATCCTGCGTTTGAACAAGGACTGTGCTGCACCGTGTTTACCTACCTAGTTTTTTTGTTGTATCTTTAGTTTGCTTATCGCACAGGATCTACGTACGTCTACTTCGTATTTGTTCCTGTATCGTGCGATTTAAATTCTTCGGGCTGTTAAGTACAATACAAATTTGAAGTTGTTATAAGAAATGTAATGATGTCTTGTAATTATTTTGGATATTTAAGTCGATTTCCTATTCTCTTCTTATTATTATTAATTAAGTGATCTATTTAAGTAAACGAAATAATCAGAATCTGGCGCTCTATCTGTGGATGAAAAAACTCTTCATCTTTCTTAAGCCTTTCGTAAATACTAAGCATACTGAAACCTTAACTTACTTAGGAGTATTATGGAAATGCAAAACAATATAACGGAATTATCCTTGGCTTGAAAGCTGGTTTAATTTTCGAAAATTTCCATGGTGTGTGGAAAATATCTTGTTTATTATTAGCAATGGAAACGATATGTTTTCGATTCTTGATTTTTTTTTCATAGTTATTGGCCTTCCAGTGCATTGACTATGGTGTACTATTATATTATTTGGTAGGTGAGTGGTTGGTAAAATAGCAAATGAAGTATAACTTTCATAACTTGAAATGCGTGATTTCTTTTATCTTTTATAGACAGCAATATCTTAAAACGTAAGTATAACATTTTTGAGTTTATATATATGAAATGGAAATTGTTACTTTTAAAACTTGTCCAATCCCAGTTTTAAGGTCATATTAAATAAAATTCAACTCAAAACTGTAGAAAAAACAAATAAATTCTTATAAAGCGTCACTCTCCGTTAAAAACTAGCAATAAGCTCCTATTAAACGGTCGTCCAATATCTACGCCCGAAATTTTTAGGATATAGCGACCATGTTGTTAAAGCAAGATCTGTCAAACTAGTTGTAAATTGTTCAGTAGTGTATGGCATACTACCATGGAAGGTTATAGCGTTGAAGAGCGTGTCAAAATCATCAAAATTTTATTATCTGGAGCAGTTGGAAGTTAACCCCAATTTCGCCAAAAAATCATCTTTAAGGACGAAACCTATTTTTGGATCGGTGAATATGTGAACAAGCAAAATTGCCGAATTTGGGGCGATACCAATCCATACGAGATACACCAGCACGCACAATGCATCCAGAGAAAGTCACTGTTTGATGCGGATTTTGGTTTGGCGAAATCATCGGTCCGCACTTCTTTCAAATCGAAACTGGCATTGCTATTACCGTTAACGACGAGCGCTACATATCGATGATAAGCAACTTCTGGTGACCTTAACTTGTTGATATGTATACCGACGACATGTGATTCCAACAGGACGGCGCTACGTGCCACACAACGCATGCCACCATGGATATTCAGCACAAGCGATTTGAGGGCATGGCAACCTCGCGTGGCGGCGACGTGAATTTGCCACCGATATCATGCGATTTAACGCCTTTAGACTTCTTCCTTTGGGGCTTCTTAAATAACAGGTCTATACGAATAAACCGCTCTCAAAGTCAACATAACGAACGCCATCTACCAAATTAAGCCAGATTTATGCGACAGTCATCGAAAATTGGACCTCCCGAATACGTGTCATCAACCAAATCCGCGGCGGACATTTCAGCGACGTTATGCCATACTTAATACAATAAAATATTCTTTCAAATAAAATTAAAATGGGATGAATATCTAATACACAACTTGATTTATTTATATTTAAATGTCGAGTTCCATATGTAATTATTTGTCCGACATTTTCCGGTGTTTTGTTTTCTTTTTGCATGCCGCTGAGAATTAAAAGGTTACGCCACTCTTCACCGCGATCGGCGCAGACGCCACCGATCAAAATGTCAGGGCCGTTTTTGTATCATTGCTTCCCTTCGAAGGCTCTAAGTTCCGTCTGAGCCATAAGATTTAAGAGGTGACGGGCCATTGGGGCAAGGATGTGTGACAGGTGGCGGTGCTGCTGCGGCGTTTGGTTAGTGTGGCAGAGATTGCTGGTCGGTAGTTGCGGCTGCGATGGGTACTAAGGCGGCATTGGTTGCGTCTGCGATGATCCCCGCGGCAGCGGCGGTCACTGCGGCGTTCGTTAGTGCGACAGTGGTCGCAGCGGCGGTAGTTGCGGTGGTTACTGAGGAGATGGTTCCCGCAGTGGTTGCTTTGTCACTGAGGTTGAGGTGGACACTAAGGCGAAGGTTGCGGCTGCAGTGGTTAGTAGGCTGGAGCTGGTCACTGGTCACTGATATGATGGTTATTGCGGCAGTGGGTGAGTCGGCGATGATCTGTCAAAGCTGGTTGTGACGGTGGCTGTCACTGTGGCGATGCTCGCAAGGTCGAAGACAGCAAAAAGAGAGCAATGTGTTGGGCTGTTCTGATTAAAAGGACTTCGTGAACCACACACTACGTGGCCCCAATAGAACCTGAAACGAATTGTTCCGTCCATAATTATTTGCCTGACCGCGCTGTCATCCGCCGAAATTAAAAAAAAACACAATCAGCTCAACAATTTTTTATTTCTCCAACTCGTTACATTTTCCGGTGTTTTTTCTTTTTGTATTCCCTGAGAATTAAAAAGTTACGCCACCTTGCACCGTGATCGATACCTCCTGTAGTGCCAGACGCCACTTATCTACATTTTTAGCGCAAAACCGCAAATGTTAGGGCCGTTTTTGTAACAATAATATGGTTTTCCGATCCTGTGTGCCAAAACACATAAAATCAAGTTCCAAACTCAACAAAACATAATTTTAAAAGTGATTATGGACCTTCCCTGTTCTTCTTTTGACCACACGAATACTAGACAAATTGTAAATATTCGCTCTGAGTATAAATAGTTTCTCAAATAATACATCCTCTATATTAGTAAGTTCAGCCAGCCGCTGAGCCAAGAAAGACCCTTCAAAATCAAGAGATGAAAATTGATCTTTCAATTCATCTATCAGTTTTGTCTATCAAATTGTCTCTGTATTTAGAATTTATTAATCATGAAACAACATTAGTAAAGAAGAAATGAACAAGCCATTTTCTACTGATGTCGGAGCAAACGTTAAGTGTGTATATCGTTTTATTACACCTTCATGTGCATATACATATGTATATGAATATATCATGACAAAATCTGATGGAATTTCCTTTTAAGTGAGTCGATGTTTTTTTTACCTCGCTCATCACATTCATAATTCGGGAGATATTTTATTAACTTAATAATTTCCATATTTCAAGATCTCACAAAAATTCTCCGAAATGTCATTAGCCTTTTAAAAATGCTTGCTTAAGATAACACGTTATCACTTAGGTATAATAAAATTGTAGGTTGTAATGGATGAACCATGTCTTATTTTAACTTTGCAAATGCACCATGTTTTGAAAATAATTTTTATTTAAAATTTTAAAAATATCTGCAATTAACGCCATTGACTAAAAAGTCAAAATCTTAGTAAATATTACAGATTAAAAGGCTTCCTTTCAACAAAATGTAAGTAATTGAAGTATACTAAGTGAATAACTTAACTTACATATATTAGGTACCATGCTTAGTACCGTTAAATTTGGAATAACTAAAAAAAATCACAAGAGATTAGACAACTAAAAAATGGTGTTTTTTTGTTTGGTGCTTTTTCCTACTTTCAGAATAAAAGAACAAAACTCAAATTTATATTTTTGTTATCTTCATCAAAACAGACACTGTTAATCTCTTTAAATAACTAACTGACTTCATTAATACCTTGCGGTAATTTCGCAATCGCTTATGTATGTAAATTACATTCTCCCCTTGTAATGAGCCAGATAAGAATTTCGTGGACACTTCTGCGATTTATTTAAATGTGCAGCTAATTCAGTAATAACTCCAATTTGAAACCGCACAGGCAATAACCTGAAAATGTTGTTTGAATAAACCGGAAAACACTCACTGTCTGTGAAAATGTTATGTAGAATAATTTAACATCAAACTGCTAGCAGTGCATTTCAAGCTACTATTGCATTTACACAAATAAGAACGACTATGTGCGTAATGGGAAATTAGATTTCACTTTAAGAGTATCAACTCTTCTATAATAACATGCTGGAGAAAAAGTTAAATTATGCTTTTTTTTGGCAACAGTTCTATCTCCGAGAGTTGGATCTTAATCGTGGATTATCCATATAGAACACATGCATTAACTGCATTATGATTCAACTTCCCGGAAGATTATTTAATGACTCTTTTTACAATGTAGGGCAATCCACAAATTATCTATTTATGCATACCAGACTTTAAACAGTGATTCACCCGCAATATAGCAACTATTCGACATCGGTTATCTTGTACATCTCCGGCTTTATCAAGGCAGAGGGCGCAATCTCAACGAGAGTATCAGTAAACACCCGGTAATCGCCAGAAGTCTTAGTATTGTACGAACAATAATAATTGTGGCCAACGGTAATAAGTAGTTAATTGCCGGCATAAACAGCAAATATTTGGATAGAGCCAGATAAGATCGATGTGCTAATACCATCCCTTTGTATCAAATGCCGATGTTCCCCTATGACGACATTGTATCCAAAAATATACGGATGAAACCAGGCACTACGCATCTTAGATTTTTAAATTTTATGGAGTTTATCTTTGACACCAAGTGTCGTGCAAATATTTAATAAACGTGACCCAACTTTTTTTTTATCTGTGCATTGCCCATTTGACATACATAGCCGAAAATCTCAACATGTGACCAAAGAGATTTATTTTGTTTTCAATTATAATAAGAGTCTTATCATTTGGTTTCAGGCGAGATTTTTTGCGTACGCTTCCAAGATGTTTTGTTAACTGATTTTAATATTTTGAATTTTCACTTGAATTTTCTAAATGAAGTTAATCTTCATCCAAACGGTCATAATTTTTCTAAAATAAATTCCATGAATTCTAGAATAAGTTCCATAAAAATCTGAATGCTGGTAGGCAGTTTAAATTGTTTCTACTCAAACAAGCTTTATTTTATGATCCTGCAATATCCTTGATCGGAGTTATGATGTTCTAATTAAGTGCACTTCTCGACTAAAAATTTCATTTAAAAAAAACAAAAATCATCTTTAGATTTTACGGAGGTCGAACCTTGATAAGGATGCTTCATAGAATCGATATATACAATGGGATTGGTCTTTCATATGTGCAAGCACCATTCAAAGTGTTAAATTTTATTACTCGTTATCCCATCTTATTATTTACTATCATATTATTAGGTACTTTGACAACGGATGATAATTGTATTGCGTTCTGATCATTCGTTGGCAAAATTATTATTCCGAAGGTAAAACATTTTGAAGGAACGCATGGTCATCATCATCTAGGTTCGCGCAATAGCATAGCAACACAATTGAAATAAATTCACTTTAGCTTCTTTTACTTCTTCATTTCTTATCATTATTCAAACATTAAATTAATCTTATTACTGTTTTTTTTTTATGTGTACCTACCTATTTATATTTCCTGGTTCTTTTCTCTCATCTTTATGCGATCTGCGACGTGAAGGTTCTTTTGCAAAATATTGTTAAAAGCTGACTCGTTGGCGTTTGGAAACTTTTAATGACATGCCGCAGACCTGTTTTGGCAATTAATCAAGAAATAATATGTAGTTAGCAAGTGACTTAAATTAATAAAATCAATTATTATAATAATAGCGCAGGTACGAAACAAATTCGTCAGAAAATGGATTTTAACAAGTTCCAAATTTCATTTAAAAATTAACTAGTTAACTGATTTGGAAGAAAATATAGTATGATGTGTTCTGACCGTATTAAATCGAATATTTGAAAATTTAAAGTGGCGCTTAGAAATTCCACTAGATAAACAAATTGCTGTTGCTCGCTTTAAGCAAACTAATTGAAATTGACAACCGTTTTGTGGAGTAGAGAAAATTTATCTGCCATAACTATAACGATTTTTTGTTTGGCTAAGTGAGATCTATCATTTTGGCATGCGTTATACACCCTGTATAGGATTGATAGCTTATTTTAAAGCTTGTACCTTACTTAAGAAACTGGCATTCATGAAACTAAAATATATTCAATATAAAATGGCAATTGTTTCATCTTTAAAGAGGCCCCCCAGAACCTATTATTAGTCCGGTTTGAAAACGGTTTTTGAAAATCAAGAATCAGAATGCCAGAAGCGTCCGATTTTATTGAATAAATCGCCAATACAAGTTCGTCAATAGAGACTTCACGAAAGGAAAAACTGCACGCACTATCGCCAGATGCTCGAATTGTTGCTGTACGATTGTACGGATGTGAAACATGAATTTAGTTCATCCGGGTCCACTCCGCAAGTAGCCTTATCCACACCACAGACACCAGCTTCACGCAAATTTCTCCATAGTTTCTTGGGATCTGAGCTACCACTAAATTTAGAACCATAGTACTGTCGCTTTGCCTTTATAGTTCCAGCATTGGCCTTGTTATGCGCCATTTTATAGTATGTATAATCGTGCTAAACTAGTTTTATGACGCCTATAACGATGGTGTAAATGCTCACGCTCTACTATCAGTGATCAAACTTCTGGAGAAAACCAAGGACAATCTTTAGCAGAAATATGTATGTCTAGTTTTTGTATGGACGTACTTCTGTGTAAAATAAGTGAAGATAACCAGTGGGCATTCATATATTGTATCCCAGGGAAGTCTCATACATTCACTGATTAGAGCATCAACATTAATTCTGTTGTAGTCGCGATAGGTATACTTTCTCACACTAGTTTCATGCTCTAGCGCACAGTCATAGCTGATGAAGAGTATATCATGGTCCAAAAAACTTGGAGCACTAATCTGAGTAAACCTAAACAACCTATCTACATCAGATACAAAAAACAAATCCAGTAAGGAAGGATTGTTACCATGAAAATAGGTCGGTTCAGAGTTGACTGGGATCAGATGTAGTGCCTGGAAAACATGCAAGAATCTGTCAGCTGATGTATCACGCCGCAAAATGTTGGCATTAAAACCGCCAACAACAACACTAGAGTATTTTTTAGGCATATGCGATAAACTGCTCTCTAATTCTGTTGCGCAATCACAATTGAAGTGATTAGGCGGAAAATAGACTGCAACCAGCACACACCTCTCCAAATTAGCAGCGACCTCCACACACAAAAATTCAATATCTTGATTCCTTGACGAGGATATTGTTTTTGCTTAGGTAGTTAATTATAAATTTATGTTTTCGTGAATTTAGTCTGTTGGGAAAATTGTTTATCGGGAAAGTGATGGGAACCTGTCGGGGAAAGTGTATTCGGGAAAGTGATCGGGGACCGAAAACACAGGTATCTGAATTTTCCATTGATGGGTTTTCAGACTTTTATCCGCTACTGTATGTACATATATACTTCATGCACTTAAATCGCTCTTTACAACGATCCCGGCGGAAAATTGGCTTATTACCGCATACAGGGTGTTTCGTATAATGCATGCAAAAATGAGACGGGTGATAGATCTCACCTAGACAAGCAAAACATTGTATGGCAAGAGGAGGCAGCATCTTACCCAGCGACATCAAATTTAAGCCAAACAACTACTATCTTCATGTGCAATCCAAAAATTCTACCAATGTTGATCTACATCTTGAGGTAGATCAACATTGCTAGTCTGCAGGTACCGTCGAAATTTTCTTCAAATTTACGTTTCCATACATTTTGTCCGACATTCATGTAATTAAATTGCCCATATTGTTGTCTTTACAAAGAGGTACAACACGTCCAGGTAGAGAATGTATATACAAATTTATGCGTACACAATCTTTTGTGAAATTTAAAAAATCTGTATTTTACTAAAAATTAACTCAAATGAATTCCAAAATTGGAGAGAAATGCAAAACTTTATTTGAGTAAGTCGTGACGCCTTAGGAGGGCATTATCAAGCTTGCTTGAAAGTGTTGCATAACAAATATGCACATTCTTCCCCGAATTGAACGTTTTTCGATAATCATTGAAAAAACACGTTTCAATGATTGCCGAAACTGATCATTCAAATATCAGGATAAATTTCAAAAATCATTGAAAATTCCCTTTTAATGATTATTGAAACAATAAATCCAGCAAACATAGAACTCGGGTTTCTCCACTTGAGATTTTTGTTTGTCCTAGACCTTAAGGCCTGCGTTGATAAATTCCAATGTACACACACGCGCAGCCGTTAAGAAGCTAATCGGAAAAACAATTCTCCCGGTTTACCGTCTGAGAATGGGAAATGCAGCGATAGCATTGTGGATCATCGCCACGCAGCAACAATGTAAAGGCAAGCCCCCATAGAATCCGGCAACGGCGAACGTCGACTTCACCGTCGCCGCACAACTATTGAATATGTACATGCATTTATATGGGAGCTAAACCATAGTCGACGCAACGGCAGTGCGTTGCCGGAGAGAAATTTAGAGGAACCTTCCATATTTCGTTGAAGCAATCCGGTGTGAGAGAGCTTTTGCTGAGAGACCGTTAACAACTGCCAGTTGGGATTCGTTGAATCAGCTGTTTATTTGACAATTGATGGTTTGAATTTGATATCTGTGAATTGTTTTGGTGATTTTGTTATTATTCGGTTTGCTGTTTCTTCGTTTGGATTTCCTGGAGGGTGCCGAGTTTTTCCCGAATTCATCAGTCTAGTTGCTTGACGAATTGGTACTAGATTTACGTGGTTAATTCACCTGCGGATTATACTGCGCCAGTGGACGGTTGGTCTCGAATTGTCATAAACAGCCGAGCGGGAGCGGATGCGTCGACGGATTCTATGGGTTCGGGTCGCTCTTGCCGGACTCAAAATACTTTAAGCTCTCAAGCTCTGCGGCAAAGGCGACGTTTCGTTTGCCGTTGCCGGATTCTATGGGGGCCAGCCTTAAAGACAGGCCCCCATAGAATCCTTCGCCTTCACGTTTGACGCAGAGCTTTGAGAGTTTTAGTGCAGCAAGAGCGACCCGAACCCATAGAATCCTTGACGCATCAGCTGTTTATGACAATTCGAGACCAACCGTCAACTGGCGTAGTATGCTCCGAAGGTGAATTAACAAGAGCACCAATTTTGCTAGCTGACTAAAAGTTTGTACTCAATTTATTAGTTGATAAAAGCTACCCATTGTACAATACAGATTCGTTGCCCGACGTGAAAACAACTACCTGTGACATAGGGTTTTATTTGGTAGGCGGTACGCTGCAACAGAGAGCGACGAATTTACAGGCCGACTGACACGGCATGTTCCCTAAGTAAGCGCTGAGCAGTTAACTACCTACAAGGGGATACCCCGCCCATATTCCATGTAACAGTCCAACGATTAACGAATGCCAATCCCTATAATAATACTACTACCTCCATCAAACAAAACTCTTTGTTTTTACTTCGACTCTCTTTTTGGATTATCACATAATATAATAATAATATATATATAATATCACATAGTACAGAATCTGTTCAAAATTGTACTTATAATGTAGTTTGGTAGTTAGGTTAGAGGATGATGATGATAGACAAGCACGATAGATAGAACGAGAACAATAGGGATGCGCTCGAACACAGAATCCTAAAAGCAACAAAAGGCAGTTCCGAAAAGGGCGAAAAGAAATCAAAAAAAAAATTTTGGAGTATTTTATTTTTCGTCAATTTCCATCTTGGCATGGGGCTGCATACAGTCCATGGCAAACTTTATAAACTTCAAGTCCTTAAGTAGTTCAGTCGTTCGCTTGAAATGCCGTTCGGTGTAAGGCATGCTCTCTTCAACAAATTTTCCCAAGCCGGATGGCTTGAATTTTTTCATTAGTATGTCGTTCAAGATAATATTTATCACCAACTGAGCCGGCCGACAATTCCTACTGTTTGTGTTCCATGTTACCGCGTGTTTTAGCAGACTATCCTTGTGCATATCATTGAGGGAGGAAATGGTGGCCCCCAGACCCTCTTCCTTATTTTTTATAATGGTGTTAATAATCTTAAGTGTTAAGTGAGGCTTCTCAAGCTTCAAGGCGAGTTTGAGTGCTTTCAGCATTTTTTTTTCGGCTACTAAGTTATTTAACTCTTGTTCCTGCAACATCACTTCTTCCTGTTCTTGGATTTCTGCAAGTTTCTTTTCTTCAGTAACGTCCTTCCATCGGATTAACTGCGAGTCTGCTCCTCCGCTGAAAAAATGCGTTTCGTCCTGGGCAATAGCAATCGTCCATATCCTAGCTTCATGCTTATCTAGTGTGGTAACACACTCGCTGGTTTTGATGATCCACAATTTAATTAGACCATCTGCCCCTGATGAAAGGATCTGCATCCCCTTGTTGAGGAACTCAGCACGTATGACGGAACTTTCGTGGCCTTCGAAGGATTTTAAACAGGTCGTATCTGTGATCGACCACAATTTCAACGTACAATCCGCTGAGGATGTAAGTAGAATTTGGTCGACTGGGGAGAAACGTATGCTCCAAACACCTCTCCGGTGCCCCCGAAGCACTCCCACGAGTTGAAGATCGCTGGATGACCAAATCTTAGCTGTTTTATCCTGTGAAGCCGTAGCTATAAGGCGGTCATTTGGAGATATTGCGACGCAATTAATATCCTTTTCGTGCGCCATTTGGGTAGTAGTGCACGTTAGAGTGGCTACATCGTCCGAAAATGTTTTCGGCACCTCCCAGACTTTGAGGCATCTGTCTTCGCTTACCGATGCACACATATTATGGGTGGTCTGACCGAAGGATACTGACGTGACACTGGATGTATGCTTGGCTCCCTTAGCCACGCACTTAACGCTAGAGTTTCCTGGATTTACCTCCCAGACACGAATTGAATTGTCTTTTCCACACGATAATAACAAATATTTGTAAGATGAGAGCCCCAGTACGATATCAGTGTGGCCTTTGAGAATCTGACAGTTCATGTTTAGTGTATCGTAGAACTTTATATCGTTACTATTTGTGGCCACAGCCAGGTAGCGATCCTTCTTTCCTACGAAACAAATATCAAGTATCTCGTCACTGAAGCCGATTAACTGCTTGCAGCTGTGGAATGTAGCGACGCTATGAAAGATTATATTGTGATCCGCACTTATCACGGCGATTAGGTTCTTCTTAGGGCAGTGCAAAAGTTGTGTGATGGCCAGGCCACCTTCTTCAGTTGCTTTAGAAACACAACTATTCGTCTGGGCATAGACCACTTTGCATTTCGTGCAATCCCAAACTTTTATCTCTCCTGATTCTCCCCCAATTGCTGCGAATATATTTGTATTGTTTTCTGGTAGGGCCAGATCATACCCGTTAGGTAACTTGTAGGTGTTAGGTAGAATGCAGACACTCTCCAAGGTTTCATAAATGGGGATAACCTTAACCTGTTCGGCTGTTTCTGTATCCCACAAAATTAAAACCTTATCTCTGCCGACGGAGACAAATTTTGTTAAGGAGGAGCAGAACGATATATCGGTTACTTTAGAAAAGTGACCGCTGTAAGTTACTACAACTTCCCGAGTGCTGTAATTCCAACAGTTTATTTTATTGTCATCCCCAGCTGCAAAAATTAAATGCTTCTCAACGTCCGGGTGGAACCTAACAATACTAATCACTCCCTGGCTGCCTTTAAGGGCTGAAATGCAAGTTTTCTGCTGATAGTTCCAAACTCTCACAGAAGCATCTGATCCACCAGTCGCAACTATGTCACCGCGGAGTCGAAAGTTTACTCTGGCTACTGGTCCGTTATGCATTGATTTCCACATCTTCACTAGTGAGCCATCTGCTTTAGACCACAGACGAAGTAACCCACTTTTGTGCGCGGTTAGAATCTGTTCATCGTAGCTGCTAAGGGCAAACGTGTATATGGTGTCTTCATCCATGCCCTCAACATCGTCAACGCCAATTTTTTTCACGATATTTCCAGTATCTACTGATATAACATTAATCCTGCCTGAACTTTGGCACAGTATCTCCTCGCCATCCGTTGTCCATGAGACAAGTCCTCCAGTGTAAAATGCCCCATATTGTGAATCTACATCAAACCTAAAAGTAATATTAATATTTGAAACTCATTCGTACAAGATATAAGTAAATGTAATAGACAAGTACCAACAAGTACGCATGCTAAATATTTTGAGGGAACTTAAACAAATACTAATAGAATTTATTATCTACACGATGTGTCCCGTATTTTTCCTCGTTTCGAATAGGTTTCGACAGATTTGCAAAAAAAAATATATATATAAAAATAATTAAGTAGTATTTATTTGGGATGTCTTTTACTGATTTCCATTGAACCTCCGTAAACGGCGGTGTTTTAGAGGAATTCCGACACCTCGCACCTGTTAGCTGGGGAGGTTCTTGTTATTCAGGCCCCAATTTTTGGGAACGAGGTTCGAAACATTTTGCTGTGGTAATTAACGGAAAAATAATTAAAAAATTCTATCTCGACCCGTTTTCGAGATATAGGTCAATTCGCGAGCCACCTAACGTTCGTAACTTTTGGGAAAATTCTATTATATATTATAATTTCCCTTTTACAAACTGTTGCTGTGCTAATTAACGGAAAAATAATGAAAAATTCTATCTCGACCCGTTTTCGAGATATAGGGCAATTCGCGAGCCACATAACGTTCGTAACTTTTAGGGAAATTCTGTTATATATTATAATTTCCCTTTTATAAACTGCCGGTAGAGTTAATTTTCCTTTTACAAACTACCGGTGGAGTTAATTAACACAGCAAAATGTGTCGAACCCCGTTCCCAAAAATTGGAGCCTAAGTAACAAGAATCGTGCCTGTTAGCTGGGAAAGGAATTTCGAAAATAATGGCATTGTATTTCCTGAATTTTTGTGAATGGGTTGCATTCTACAATCATAAAAGTACCTTCCCCAGGCAAAAGTAAACAAAACAACCAGAATTTTGGGAAGAGCGCAAGGAAGAAGCAGAACGACCGCTTCTCGTCACATCGAACCAGGAGTGGATATGACCAAGTCACGGCGGTGGGACCCACTACATTCGCGCGTCGTTCATTTCTTAAGAGGCGGCCCACTAACACTTTTACCTCACGATCGTCAGGTAGTATAAAAATATTTCACTGCCAGGCAAGGCTATGCTGAATAGGGAAAAAACACGAGGGTCGTGGGGTTTCGCACCTTTCTTTTACCTCGTTTAACGAATTTTAAGCTAAAGATGCAAAGGCAAGAACCCTCCAGTGCAAGGAGGATAGGATAAACAAATTTTCCTGCGAAGCAGAGTCCTCATTCATAATTATATCCAGCGCTTGGTTTTCGCTTTGGCAAGAACGCGGAAGAAGACACATTCGGCTGTAAAAACAGTAAGGGAATATGAGGATCTCTATTTCATAAACGTACGCTGGGGGTTGATTATCCCGCACTGCCTGTTCTTGGGGTTTCGGTTAGGCAAGAACGGCTTTCGGAGCTCCAAAAGAAGCTTACTATTGTGGATTACAACTGGCAATACCTTATCGGATTCGGTTGGCCCCTCACAATTTACACCAGCTTGTAGGATACGTAAGGCAGACAGATAATCCCAAATCAGGACTAGAAACCGGTTGTAGGCCAAAATCACGATTGCTCGTGTAAACCAGACCTGGGCAAACCCGGCTCTTTTGACTCCCAAGTGCTCCTCAGGTAGGATCTTTTGACTCCCGGTGCCCATCTCATTGCTGCTGCAAGTGCAAGTGAGAAATGCATACTCCTGTCGTGAAAAATTACTTGTGCGGCACACAGGACATAGACGAGTGCTCCGAGTGCAAGCGAGAAATATTTTTTTGGTGGCGAGAAATGCATACTCCTGTCCTGAATCAGTGATGGTGGACATGTACTCACTCCTCATTGCGTTAATGGAGCGACCCGAAATGACCCGAAATGCACTCGGGTATAACTCAGGTTTATGGAGGTGTTTATGAAGGTATACTGCTCCCATGAAGTTAAACTTTGCCCGGGTCTGGACTGTAAAACTGTACAGTGTAAACGACAAAAAGTGGACTAGTAAATTTTCCCTTGTGTGCTATCTGTGCGCGAGTAAGATTTATGACATTTGAGGAATCGAGTTTTTGCTCACACACATACAGATATATCAGGCCAAGAAGTTCAATTCAATCAAGGCTGGGACTGCCCCGTTTACACGGCAAAGATAATCGCGACTTTGGATATCGTGTATACGTAGTCATTGAAACGCAGGGTGAAACGCAAGGTGTATGTTTTTATTTTGAACAATTTCTATTTTCCAGTAAGGTACAAAACTTATTTCCTGATAATTGTCCCTACAAAGCCCACACCAAACACCTTATATGATGTTCACCCATCATATTTAAAAGGAAAGAACAGCTATTTAATTAATTGATTTTTAAAATGTTCCGAACTTTTCAAGTCAAGTCAAATCTCTCAATAAAATAACACCACCCTGCACTAGCTCTCTACCTACGTGAACACAGTCGCTATGAATCATTAGAAATCACCATTAAAATGCAGTGAAAAAACGAGAGCATCGTCGTACGTATATACCAACTACGTGTGCGCTACCTGCGGTTCCCCCTTCTTCATTGGCATTGTCACTATGCTTTATGATGACGAGGAGAGGTAGCACTCAGATGGTATGGTAATAGACAGAACTAGAAATCACCTTTAAAACTCCATAGTAAAAAATGCTGCATTTTGTATCTCATACTGTACATGCTGTACGTGAGAAATTTTTGCCGGTTATGGTTCTCTCTCTTAATTGCTTACAGGAATATGATGATACTCCTTCATTTCTGTTTTAGCTAATGGGAAATTTTTCTGGATGTTTTCCAGACATTGCATACCAGTTAGGCATTTTCAGGCGTATTAGAGTCTCTTTTTGTTATTAGATATTCTTTGACTGTACCCGGTTTAAGCAGAGTTCACTGCAGCTCATTCGGCGACTCTCCCAATACGCCCTGTGACAAGTCGCATCACTTCTGACTTTACATTATTCATCCAGCACAATAAAAATATATGCAGTGCCACGATTAAAACATCACATCGCAATGTAGTTAGTATTTACTTTATGGATTGATTTGTCTCGTTCCCTTGAAATTGCGACAATGAGCAATGCTTCTAAAGTTTTGAAAATGTAGGACTTTAATTGATACTCCTGGTTTGAAATTGCTCCACTAAAATAAATTATAGAACAAACTCATGAAATTTAAAGCCTTAGTGGAAAAATTGTTACTTACGATTCCTTAAGTTTTATATTTAATGCCATTTTTCACATTAATTAAATAAATTCGAAGGAACGCGATTGTAAACACTGCACGTGCTTGGCTGTCATTTAAATTATCCCTTGTCAACGTAGCACTGCATTATCGAAAATGAAAACTGAAAAGGGTGTGTTCTGTATTTTCCTTAGAATCATTCACGATATTTAAATATTTACAATTTTTTTTATTGTGTCCCCCGAAACATATGTTGACCCAGCTGATAAACATATAACCACAATTTCTTTAAAATGATACTGAGAACGAGTTTCCATACTTTCAGTCGTTTGCAAATTAGACCATCATTGTACGCTGGTATAAGCACTAACCAGTGTAAATGCTCTTCGGAAAAAGTTACTAGTGGAGGCTCTGACTGGGAGCCTATATTCAAGCTTCCTTTGATCAGATGGGTAGCTGCTTTCAACCGGCTGAAATTGTATCAACTGGGAGCCACGGGGCTGGGAGTTCCCGTCAGTTTTGCATTGGAATCTACAGGCCACGTCCCCTCGCAATTGGGATTAGTTAGTCTAGCTATAGGTGAGTGATATAAAAGCCTGTTAACTGCTCGAAACTTACCTCTTCTCTATAGGAGTGACCGGCTTCATCACATTGTGTATAAGCAGCTACTTCACACGCAACTTGATAGGATTAATCTACGTGAACAAAGAAGACAAGCTTAAATTAGCCTACGTCGACTACTGGGGTAGGAAGAAAGATATTGTGGTTCCAATCAGCGATTTATTGCCTCTTGAATATAATATGAAACAATTCCACATTTACAAGAAAGTAGCCGTAGCTGACACGAAGACTAGCTACATATTGTTGCAGAAATATGGGAAAGTGCCTGACCCGGAGAAATTTTTCTCAATTTTCGGCGAATAAAACCACATGATTACGTTAAAGTACTTTATTCATTTAATTTCAAATTTAGCTCCACCTATAATGCGCATACGCCCTATTTGCCTCGCACTGTCGGTGAAGATCGTGTTTCCGTTTCACCACCCTTCCTTGGCCGGCAGCAGCGTCGAGCAGTTCCCATGCCATCTTTTCGGGGAAATGCACTGTCCTTTCTTTTTCCTTTGCCGCCTCAACGAGCCACTTCATCGCCAGAAATATTGACCTCTTCTCAGTGACTGGGATTGGGACTTGGTATTTCACCCCGCCGCGTTTTATCGGTGTTAGTTGCAGCAAAGGTTTGGTATTGGCGATGGCTGTGTGCAAGATAATTTTGGGATTCGTCTCGATTTTCGGCTTCTCATCTCCATCGGCCAAGTTGTACCGCTCCACCTGGATACGCTTGATGTTCTCGAAGGTCTTTTCAAGTAAGTCCCTTGCGAGAACCTTTTTGCCCTTGCGCATGATATAGTTGGTGAATTTGCTGATAGTGTCGTCGTGGAACACCGAGCTGTTGTCATTATTCCTCGCAGGCTTTATGGGCACATGTGATATCTTGCTTGCTTCGCCTGTTTCATGCAGCTCTGCTTGCTTCTCCTTTTTGAAAATCGGTTCAATGTAAGTTTTAGGAAATACCGACATGCGCCGGCTTCCTGGCTGCCTGTTTAGATATATGTATTTATAAATGTAGTAAAACCTATTAAGCTTGCATATTTAGAACTTACAGTATACTCCGAAGTTTCAATAAACTTGGAAGCATTTTGCCTTCTCTCCCTAATGAAATATCGGTGGCTCAAAGCAGCTGTGCTACCTGTCAATTTTCCTTCAAATTGTGCACGAATTGCTGTAGTTCTATTCTAATGTGAGAATTCGGAATGTCAAAGAATTATAATTTGAACTGCTAGATGTCGTTGTTCAGGATTCTGAAAGAACATATTTTATAAAACTCGACATCTTAGATAATAGAGTACACAACACATTCAGCGACGGTCTTATGCGCACCAACTTTCTGACCATTTTAGGGCTTAAAGGTACTTAGCCGGTTTCTTTGGAATTGCCCTAAAACCTTATGGAAATGTTCCATTTATGATTGGAACGAGTGAATTAGGTAAGCATAAGTTCCCGGAAACAATACTTTCCCAAAAATTAACTTGTTTTAACACCAAAAATTGCAAAAATCAATTGACTTTGACGTCTGTTTTCGAGATATAAAATTATTCAGAGTGGCTATTCGCATCGTCCTTGCTTTGTACAATCGAAATTTGTGCGGTAAATAACTTCTTAAACATCGGTACGAAAGAATTCCTAATAAAAATTCAATTTTCTCAAAAAATTATTTTTGATGGATGATTTACCTTTTACAAATTGTATGGAAATTTTCAATTTTTGGTGTTAAAACAAGCGAAAACAAGCTAATTTTTGGGAAAGTATTGTTTGCGGGAACTTATACTTACCTAATTCACTCGTTCCAATCATAAAAGGTACATTTCCATAAGGTTTTAGGGCAATTCCAAAGAAACCGGCTAAGTACCTTTGTTCCCACACACGTATGCACCATTGCTAATATTACATTATACATTAAAGAATGTTATTAAAATTACACTGTACTTTCTTCAATAATGAAAAACACCGACTCGCAGAAAACGTATAAAAATGCTGCTGATATGACGACTCTTAAGGTAGTGACACAACCCACGCGTTCGTCGCGGCATTGCGTGCGTTGACATCTATGACGCGATGCACGCGACGCTAGGTAAAGGTAGTGACACAACCAACGCGTTCGTCGCGGCATTGCGTGCGTTGACATCTATGACGCGACGCACGCGACGCTAGGTAAAGGTAGTGACACAACCAACGCGTTCGTCGCGGCATTGCGTGCGTTGACATCTATGACGCGACGCACGCGACGCTAGGTAAGTTACAACAGAATATTGAACGCGGCAACTGACAAGCAAGTGATACAGGCAATTTCAGTTATATTATGAATTATATAATTAAATTCCCATATAACTTCATGCATTTGTAATAAATAAACTCGCGTTTGAGCACTTCTTCTATGAGTCGCTCATCGAATTCCATTTTGCCACACGAGTGATACTTAAAAGTAAGGTTAAGTTGAATGCGCCGCGTTAAAATTTAGAAATTTGCGCAAAGGATGCGACGCGTCGCATAGCGGCGCGTCGCATGCGAATTCGTTGTAACTCGAAGTACAGCACTGCCTAAGCGCTTTAAAACCTGTCAACGCACGCATCGCTCGCGACGCGTTCAAAATTTGGTTGTGTCACCAGCTTTATTCCCGCTGGAATTCTGGCGCAAAAACATAGCGACTGTGCGCACAGTAACTCAGTTTCATTCGCTATCCAGTAATAGTATAGATCAGTGTATCATCAGCTTGTACGCATAGAACCGTCGCCGTGTGTGATGGCCTTATAACAAATCTGTTCGTTGACTGATCTAGATCGATGTAGATTAGAAGATCAAGAGATCCGTGTCCGATGAGAACTGTTATTGCTCTTTTCTGATCTAAACTGATCTGCACGCGTTTGTTAAGCCTGATCTAGGTTGAGAATTATCGATTTTTTCTGATCCACACATATGGATCAAGTTACATCAGGACATTTGACAAATTGTCAGTTTTTGGCAGTTAAAGGTTAGTTGTTTTAAAAGGGATTTTTGAAGTAGCAAGGTAAAAATTATGTACTTCATATAGAATAAATAAATTTACCTCTTATATTAGATGGAAAAGGTCCAATTAGTTTCACCTAGTGGCAATAATCATGTGACCATATCTTTATTTCATAACCCGCAAATTCACGTTTGATAATTGTCAGTAATTATCTTAACTGATCGATTTGCGTTCGTTGAGACTTCTGATCTTTTTTGATATGAACCGAACTGACAATTATTTAACAGCAGATCTAAGTTGATCCTTTTGGATTTTTTCTGATCTAAATACCGCTTCAACGAACAGACCAAACAGTCGATGACGTATTTTGACATTCGGCTCTTTATTTTCTAGTGCCGTCTCCTCAGCACCATCCCCGCCCTCGCCTACTAGATTTAACTTCCTGCCTCTCGACCGCTGCAGGGCCGCGACCAGCGACTCCAAACAGTACCCTAGGCAGTTTCCTGAAAGAGTCCTAGGCCCTTCAGCCAAAGTCTTTTGCGCCTCTCCGGGTCAACGAAAGCCGCAGCTAATGCGTCCAAATGTGCCACTTCAGAAAACCAGCAACAACAGTTAGTTATAATAGTTAATACTATTCCAAAAAAATCCAAAATCTGAATTACCCCACTCTACTTCTGAAAGTAGTGAAGTTAAAGTTTAAAGAAATAACATTACCTTCAGGTTAAGAAGGAGGCTGAAAAATAAAAGCCTTTAAACCAGGAGACCTGACAGGACATCTCGCCATCCTCAAAAAAATTCGATTAGGAGAGATGACTAAAATATCCGACGTATCGTGACTATACTTTGTAAAGCCATACAGCGTGGTGTTTAAAACCCGCCAACAATAGCATACCAGTGAAGTATTTCCACCGAAGGGATCGATGGTGTAGTACATCGACGGATCAAAAACCAAGGTGCCGCATTTCAAAGGCGCTAGGTAAAATCCCTACCATATTTCAAGCTGAAATACTGGCCATACTAGAATGCGTCAATACCTGCATTAACAGAACTATAAATGGTTCTACTATCTTTATATTATGAGATAGTCAAGCTATACTAAAAGCGATTAAATCCTATAGTGTTTACTCAAAGCTGGTTTGGGAATGCCTGGAATCCCTCAAGCCAAATAACAATATTACAAACAATCATGTGGATCCTAAGCCACGAAGGCTACACAGGCAACAATAGGCGGAATCTCCCTTTATTAGTCCGAAACCCTTCTGTTGCATCTCCAAATGCCACCTAAAAGGGGCCTTAGAAAACTGAGAGAAGAGTAGCTGACTCCGATATTGGAACGACACCCGAGGTTGTCGGCAATCCAAAGCCTTCATGGGCGCACCGCATGATAAGGCTGAGAAACTCATCCGTCTAAGCAAACAAAAGCTCAGAACACTCACTGGACTCCTCACAGGACATTGCTCCTTGAGGTAATACCTTAAAAAAATAAGGAAAGCTGAAACTGACACCTGTCGCTGTTGCGCGGAAGCCTCAGAGACAGCGGTGCATATTCTATGTCAGTGAAACTTCCTGGTCAGGCTCAGCCTAAAGGGCGGCCCCCATAGAATCCTTCGCCGTCAACTTCACCTTCGCCGCCGCTGCACAATTATTGAATCCATGCATTTCATATGGGAGCTAACCCATAGCCGACTCACCGTGAGACCGTCGCGAGAGGAAATTTAGAGGAATAGTCAATAACTGGTTGCAGCAGACCGTCGTGAGGGAGCTTTGCTGAGAGGGCTTTTACAAGTTGTGATTGGCCAGTTGGGTTTCGTTGAATCAGCTGTTTATTTGACAAGTAAAGGTTTGAATTTGATATCTGCGAACTGTTTTGGTGATTTTGTAATTATTCGGTTTCCTTTTTGTTCGTTTGGATTTCCTGGAAGGTGCCGAGTTTTTCCCGAATTCATTAGTCTAGTTTCTTGACGAATTGCTACTAGATTTCTTGTTAATTCACCTTCGGAGCATACTGCGCCAGTTGGCGGTTGGTCTCGAATTGTCATAAACAGCTGAGCGGTGGCGGTGGCGGCGAAGGATTCTATGGGTTCGGGTCGCTCTTGCTGCACTGAAAAGGCTTTAAACTCTCAAAGCTCTGCTGCAAAGTTGACGGTGAAGGATTCTATGGGGGCCGCCCTTAACACAGTCAGAAGAGGCCTTTCCAACACAGAAACAGGTTTGGAATATGACTCCCAGGAAAATTCTAGACTTCTCTATGAAGCTAGACCTGGGATGAAATTAGATGGGGATTCACAATAGATCCGAGTGGTCGCAGTGATCGAACGGCTACACACCTAAACGCTCCTTTGCCAACTAAACTAAACTAAATAATACATTAGGAATACGAAAATAATCAGAAAGGAGATGAAAAATATGTTTTTGTATTTTTTTTTATAACACGCAAACAAGAATTTTTTAGTATGTGCGAAATCCTTTGCGTGCGAAGCTAACTCGATCTTCACCGGTTTTTTAGCCTGGGAGCCAAAGGGGTTGAGTCCAATGAAACGCAGCCAATAATAAAATAATTGTAATATTTATGTGTATAATTGGTAATGTTCTTGAGTCGAACATTTATTTAATCACAAAAACAAAAACGAAGTTTTATTAGAGTAGTAAAATATGAAAATAAATATAAACTGAACACAAACTGAAAACAAAAAAGGAATCACATAAAATTGTGACAGTCAGTTGCATGTACAGTTCACGAGCATGTAGTGCTTAAATATAATTCTTATCGCTTAAATTAAATAACTATACAAAAATTTGGTGTGGAAAGAGTTTAAATAAATTAAGTAACAATTAGGTTACCTCCCATTTCATTGAAGGCCTAGGAGGCTTACAATAAATCAATAAATATTTTTTTTTCAAATTGGGTATTTCAAGTCTAAAAATTTCTTATTGAATTCGACAATTGTTTCAAAATATTTGTAATAGATTACGTTGGCTCTGTCGAAGTGAATGCACTTTCAATTGTTGTGTCTGAGCTTCTGGGTTCTGTTGTCATTAGGACATCGTCCTTTGCTTCCTTAATTATGGATTCTGGTAGTTGATCGTAGTCAAATATCTGTCGACTTTCTCTGATTTCTTCCTGATTCGTTTTATGCGTACTGGTTTCCTGGTCATTTGTTTTATTTTTCGCTACTTCAACATCATTGAGGAAAAAGTTTCCCAAAGAAGTGTCCAAAAAGCTCAAAAGGCTCTTCATGGCTGATGGTTGCTCCGTTAAGTTCTCTTTGCTGAGGGCTTTCTTAGCCAAATGTTTGACTTCAGCAGCCTTGCCTTTGTCGTCTTCGGAAACAACGTGCTTGATGACCGGATCTTTTTTAACAGGAACTGGGACTATCTTGGGCTTATGAAGAATTAAGTCAGTTTCATTGTCCTTTAAGCCGTAAGTTTTCACCTTGGAGTGGCCTTCTATTATAAGATACATAGGTCCGTGAAAAGGTTGCGATGGTTGTTTGTAGTGCGAGAACAAGGAATCTGTAGTCATTGATGTGGGAGGAATTGTGGGTTGAAATATTGTGGGCGTTGGAATGTCTGTAGTAGTAACAAACGTGACTGGTACATATGAACTTAAAGTTGAACCGTGAAATTCATAAATATTCTTTGATGGCTCCATCGCAATTTCAGTAGCAATAGGTTTCGTGGCTTCCTTTTGAAGCAACTCGTGGAGCCACGGCTTTCTTTGAACTGTGTTAACAACATTGACCTCAATGTTTTTAAGAGGCTTTCGCTTAGGCGATTCTTCTGGTCGGTTTAGAGCTGCAAAGTTTATGGATTCGTCCGATCTTACATCATTGTAGCTCCAACCACTGTTACTATTAGGTTTATATACGTTGTACTGGAAATTGTTCTGATACCCTTCTGTGGATGACGTTTTCGGCGGAGGAATCGTTTGAAGTGGTGGAGGCATTAATCTTGTTGGTAAGTGGGCATAGTAGGAACGTCTGACCGAACTGAATTTCGGATCCTTTTTATGACTTTGTCGTTTCGATGTCACTCCTAGCAGGAGAATTTCTTTCTTTTCTTTATTCGTATCTGCCCAATAACGTACTCGGTCCAAAGTGGGTGGACTGTAGTCATAAGTCGGATCTTTTTTTAAGGGATCTCCACGTCCAACTGGTATCCATTCATTGTAATCCGCTCGTGGGCTAAAAAGTGCACGAACTTCAGGAATACCTGAAAAATGTATTATATATTATTTGAGCATAATAATTTCTTTAAAAACATTGTTGTATTTTCACTCTACATATTGTAGTCATTTAGAGGAAGTATCAACATACATGCTGTAAAACAATTGTTATGGGTTGGGTCAGACACTGGTTTTACTGCTTTTAAAATACTACAAAGAAAATAGGCTTTCCGCAAGTGGGCTTGACGAATTAACGCGGATTGAAATAATGGAGGTTAAGAGGTCATTAAGAGGTACGTAAATATACGTCGTTAATTTCTGTCTCCTAACTCCCCTCTATAAGACAAAATAAGTATATCTATTGAATTCCGAAAAATTATAAGAACATTTTCTATATTTGTTTAACTGGCATAGATATACTTCTCAATTAAAATAGAAAATTAAAAAAGAGTGGGGTAATAAAATTGAAATTTGAAATTTTAAAAAATTTGTAGGTTTTTTATTTTTTTATGTTAACACGCGATTTATTCAAATTTTTGCCAAGTATTGATTGTATTTATAAAAAAGAAGAGGACATTGAGTTTGTTTATTCTAAAATAATTTAAGCTTAGAAGTTAAGATCAGTCAGAATGTGGAACAATAAATTTCTCAATTTGTAAATCATTGTCAGCATTCATACGCAACAAATTCTTGAACTCGTAATATGATATGAGCCGCATGAGTCAAACGCTCGCCCAGTTGCAGGTCAACGGCTCAAGGGCGGCCCCCATAGAATCCTTCACCGTCAACTTTGCAGCAGAGCTTTGAGAGTTTAAAGCCTTTTCAGTGCAGCAAGAGCGACCCGAACCCATAGAATCCTTCGCCGCCACCGCCACCGCTCAGCTGTTTATGACAATTCGAGACCAACCGCCAACTGGCGCAGTATGCTCCGAAGGTGAATTAACAAGAAATCTAGTAGCAATTCGTCAAGAAACTAGACTAATGAATTCGGGAAAAACTCGGCACCTTCCAGGAAATCCAAACGAGCAAAAAGGAAACCGAATAATTACAAAATCACCAAAACAGTTCGCAGATATCAAATTCAAACCTTTACTTGTCAAATAAACAGCTGATTCAACGAAACACAACTGGCCAATCACAACTTGTAAAAGCCCTCTCAGCAAAGCTCCCTCACGACGGTCTGCTGCAACCAGTTATTGACTATTCCTCTAAATTTCCTCTCGCGACGGTCTGACGGTGAAGGGCGGCCCCCATAGAATCCTTCACCGTCAACTTTGCAGCAGAGCTTTGAGAGTTTAAAGCCTTTTCAGTGCAGCAAGAGCGACCCGAACCCATAGAATCCTTCGCCGCCACCGTCACCGCTCAGCTGTTTATGACAATTCGAGACCAACCGTCAACTGGCGCAGTATGCTCCGAAGGTGAATTAACAAGAAATCTAGTACCAATTCGGCAAGAAACTAGACTAATGAATTCCGGAAAAACTCGGCACCTTCCAGGAAATCCAAACGAAGAAACAGGAAACCGAATAATTACAAAATCACCAAAACAGTTCACAGATATCAAATTCAAACCTTTACTTGTCAAATAAACAGCTGATACAACGAAACCCAACTGGCCAATCACAACTTGTAAAAGCCCTCTCAGCAAAGCTCCCTCACGACGGTCTGCTGCAACCAGATATTGACAATTCCTCTAAATTTCCTCTCGCGACGGTCTGACGGTGAAGTCGGCTATGGGTTAGCTCTCATATGAAATGCATGGATTCAATAGTTGTGCAGCGGCGGCGAAGGTGAAGTTGACGGCGAAGGATTCTATGGGGGCCGCCCTTGAGTCGGCTATGGGTTAGCTCCCATATGAAATGCATGGATTCAATAATTGTGCAGCGGCGGCGAAGGTGAAGTTGACGGCGAAGGATTCTATGGGGGCCGCCCTTCATGCAATTTCGGCATAGCTAGCACTTGCCGCCGATGCAATCAATAATTCGTTGCGCACGAATGCAATCAATTAACAAGCATTATAATTTAACTAAGTCATCATTGTGATGTATATTTAAAAAGCCGCTTGGAAATAAAATGATCAGTTGTCGTTAGTATTGTCACCGTGTGTTTGAATTAACTAATTACCTTTTCAGAATCGTAGCTTAGTGAAGAGCTAAACTTTCGCCAGCAGCTTGTATACGTCGTTACGTCTCAACCTCACCTCATTTTGGGAATTGTTGTGAAGTGGTACATTGCACCACGATCACGCCATTAGAGTAAAGGTACCAAGCACCTTAACTCAAACCAAAATAAAGGCATTTTGGAAACATTGGTGACCCCGACGTGATATCTTTTCACGTACTCCCAAAATGAGTCTCAACGAACTTGCTGCCCAACAAGAGATCACCGGACAGGAGATCCAGCGATTGGCGATCAACTACAAGAAGGATAGTGTAACACGCAAGACAGAGCAATATCTTGCAGCACGCCTTAAATCTTTGGAACAACTATGGGATGACTTTGAGGCCAAAGATAACAAAATCCGGATCAGTCATGGACAACAACTGGACCACGATTACTTTGTAAAAGGGTACTATGAGGGTATCCGAGCCGGGTATTACGAGGTCCGAGAAGACATTCTGCAGCGAATGAAGAATGTCGGAGTTATAGAGGGCAATCAGCCCATTCAAAAGCAGCCGCAGCAGGATCAGATTCAGGAATCTCGAAGCTCCGGCAATAACGATGCGTCCACCAGTGCAAGAGGATCAGAGCATCAACAAGACGGCAATATCCGTCACAAAGCATATCTAATGCAAGTTTTGCGAAGGCTACTCACAAAGCATTCCCTGAGCACAACATTGCAGTCAGTCAATTCATATGAATTCATAATAAAAGCGATAAATGCTCAGTGGGAACAAATTCAAGATCTGCACAGAAAATTAGTAGATCAAGCGAAGCTTATCTTCTCGAACATATGGAAGACTACTTACAGCTTGAAGATCAAACACGGGACAAATTATTACTCCTCCACGAAGGCTTGAGTCAGTGTCAGCGTCAATCATCAGCTACTACAGTTAGCATTCCCACAGAAGGTGTTAGGTCCGCCATCAAGCTCCCGAAAATAGAGTTACCTAAATTTGATGGCGATTACCTCAAGTGGAGGCAATTTTACGACCTGTATACCGAATTAGTACATAACCAAACAATATCCGCCGGTCAGAAATTGTGGTATCTGAAAGGCAGTCTATCAGGCGAAGCCGAAAAATTAATCAGACATCTAACCGTGTCAGACGCCAATTACGCTACGGCATGGAAATTGATCTGTGATCGCTATGAAAATAAGCGATTACTAGTCACTGCACTACTAAGTAAATTATTAGCACAGCCAGCAGTGACAACAGAAAGCGCATCAGCTATAAAGATACTTCACGACACTACTCAAGAATGTCTACTGGCACTAAGCAATCTTGGGATCGATATCACGAATTGGGATCCAATTATTCTTCACATTTTGATAAGGAAATTGGATAGGACTACACACACCCTATGGGAACAATCTCTTAGTCAACCTCGATCACTACAATCCCTCCAGGAATGTCTGGAATTCTTAGAGAATCGTTTCCAATCATTAGAAGCACTCGGGAACAAGGTCGATAACAAAAGACTGCCCACGCAAAGGGCCTTAGCGAGTACAGTCAATTCAGGATGTCCATCATGCAATGGCAATCATCCACTGTTCGCTTGCAAAAAACTACTACAGCTGTCCCCAAGTAAACGAGTATCATTAATCAAGAACACTAAGGCTTGTTTCAACTGCTTGAAAATGGGACACAATCTGAGCAATTGCACATCCAGAGGTTGCTCTAAATGCGGAAAAAGGCATAATACATTATTGCACATAGAAACTACATCTCGCAGCCAAACACAACCCCTAGACCCAAAAACAACACAAGCACAACCTCCGCAATCGACAACGGACACTGATCAAGGTATTTCACTTACCACAAAGGCCTCAGAAACTAGAAATGACGTCTTATTGAGTACAGTCAGCGTAAAAGTGACCAACAAACATGGGACTAGTATTGAATGCAGAGCTATTCTAGATTGTGGCTCACAGTTAAATTTCATAAGCGAAAGGCTCGTCAAGAAACTCGGATTAACGGGAACTCCTGAAATCCTGAACATAGAAGGCATCGGCTCTGGTAAACAAAAGGCTCAGAAGCGAGTAAACATTCTGCTAGAGTCACGAATCAATGGATTCAGCACTAGACTGGAGGCTCATGTGCTGCCTCGCATCATTTCACCACAGCCTTCACAGGAAATAGACATTTCAACATGGGAAATACCGGCTAATATACAATTAGCAGATCCAAGGTTCAATCAGCCAGACAACATTGACTTGTTGATTGGACCAGGCTTATACTACTCAACTCTGTCTGTAGGCCAAATCAAATTGGGAGATTCATTACCAATTTTACAAAATACTGTCTTTGGATGGACAGCAGCAGGAACAGTGCACCATGCACAAGAATCACAAGCAAGTTGTGGAATATGCTCTGAGGAGGAAGATTTCAAGCTACAAATTGAAAAATTTTGGGCATTAGATGACGCAGAAACAGCATCAAGAGCGTTCACAGCTGCTGAGAGACGATGTGAACAGCACTTTGTGCAGACCACACGAAGAACAGATACTGGGCGTTTTGTAGTAAGACTTCCATTCAAGGATGACCCTAACAAATTAGGAGATTCGAAGAACATCGCATATCATCGACTATTGGCTATCGAAAGGAAACTCAGCGTACGAGAAGATTTAAGAAATCAATATATCAGCTTCATGGAAGAATATATTAAATTGGGACACATGAGAGAAATCAATTTTAATAAAGTCCAGGCACCCTATAGTTTCCTACCACATCATTGCGTCATCAAGCCTGAAAGTACAACTACAAAATTACGCGTAGTCTTTGATGCATCAGCCAAAACTTCCAGCAATATATCCTTAAATGATTTACTGTATACTGGACCTACTATACAGGATGATGTGTTTGCAATTCTATTACGTTTCCGCATGCCCAGATTCGTCTTTACTGCGGATATCGAAAAGATGTACCGGCAGATAGAAGTGCATCCAGATGACAGAAAATATCAGCTTATCTGGTGGCGAAACAGTCCTAGCGATCGATTACGTTGCTATGAGCTATGCACGGTAACGTATGGAACTACAAGTGCTCCATACCTAGCAGTCAGATGTCTGAAAATGCTAGCCGAACAGCAGGCTGATCAATACCCTCTGGGGACAGAAGTACTTAAACAAGACTTTTATGTAGACGATGTCCTCACTGGGGCAGACAAGCTCACTGTAGCAATAGAAAAACAAGCTCAGCTGCAATCTCTGCTACAGTCTGCCGGATTTAAGCTAAGGAAGTGGTGCGCTAACCACCCCAGCTTGTTGAAAAACATTTCAAGGGAGGACCAAGAGCTACAACTGGATGTCGGTAGCAAATCAGACGAGCACATTAAAACAATGGGATTAATATGGCGGCCTAAGAATGACGATCTATGCATAAAGGCAGCAGGAACTTTCAATCATCGAGTCACAAAGCGCACAGCTTACTCGGAAATAGCGCAACTCTTTGATCCGCTTGGCATCATAGGACCGGTTGTGGTTACAGCGAAAATCTTCCTGCAGAAATTGTGGCTGTTAAAATGTGACTGGGATGCTGCTCTGCCTCAGGAACTGCAGTCCTTCTGGTTGAATTTCCGTGAAGGTCTAAAAGAACTAAATAATGTTAAAATACCAAGACATGTGTTCGCTCACAAGATCCCAAGGCTTACTCAAATCCATGTTTTCGCAGATGCCTCAGAAAAGGCATACGGAGCCGCAGCTTATGTTAGATCAATAGACAATGATCATATTATAGCAGTACGCTTACTCTGTGCGAAATCCAGAGTAGCACCTATTAAGCAAGCCACTCTGCCTCGATTAGAATTATGCGCGGCGAAACTAGCAGCAGAGCTTGCACATCGCCTCAAGAAGGATCTTAACATCAAGAATTCTCCAATATATCTGTGGACAGATTCTGAAGTAGTTCTGTCATGGATAAATGCATCATCGTCGTCATATCAAACGTTCGTGGCAAATCGTATTTCTTCAATTCAACAACTGTCTATCCCTGAACAATGGAGACATGTGCGATCCAAGGAGAACCCAGCAGACGTATTGTCAAGAGGATTAATGCCCGAAAAGCTAGGCAAATGCAATCTGTGGCTTTATGGACCCACCTTTTTGCATGGTTCAGAAGATTTATGGCCACCAGCATATGCAAAGAAGAGCATTGAGAATGATACAGAAAGAAGGCGAAAAGCCGTAGCCGGAGCTTCAGTCAATGCAGAAGCAAAAACGTTGTTGGAAGGCATAGATCATAAAAATTCATTCCGCAAAGTGCAGCGCATTATAGCCTATGCACTACGATTCATTAAAGGGTCCAGAAAACAGAGCTCACGCAGTCCAGACACTCTCGTTGTAAATACACATGAACTTAAGGAACCTCAAGTAGTCATCGTCAGGCTGATGCAACAAGAAGACTTCAAGGACGACTTAGCATACTTGCAACGACAGGAAAATGTTATGCCAGGCACTATGGTATTAATAAAGGAGGACAATTTACCACCGTTGAAATGGATGCTTGGTCGAATAATCAACGTCATTAAAGGAGAAGATGATTTGGTCCGTGTGGTTGATGTAAGAACAGCAAATGGAATTAGTCGTCGACCAATTCATAAACTAGCACCACTTCCTGTGAATCCGGAACGTTCAGACAATGAATATAAGCGTCCAAGGGAAGAATCACCGGAAGAGTCTGTCAACTCGATAACTACCGACAGAAATGCCACAGAAAGCATTGAAGGCAACAGCCGTGAGCACAGCCCTAGAAAGGTACAACGAATATCACTAGGCGCCGCCATGGTATCGCTATTACTTACCTGTTTAGTTATGCCAGTAGCAAAGGCCGCAGAAATAGAAATAACACCATTCAGTCATCAACCAGGAATCTACTTTGAGAATCTAGGAGCAGCCAACATCATTTCAAACGAATGGGACCTAGTAGTTTATTATGATTTGGCACCTTATTGGAAAGAGTACGAATTTCTACAAAATTATACTACGTCTCTCAAAATGTTGTGTAGAAAAATCGAAGATAATCAGGCCTGCAGAGGAATTGTCAGCCATTTAGCACATCTGCTATCTGAATTAACCACGAACAACATATTACTGTCATCAAGTAATAATCAAAAGCGGAGGAAGAGAGGAGCCTTAAACTTCGTCGGAAATGTCGCGAACGCATTATTCGGGGTTCTAGATTCAGAATATGCTGAAAAAATGACCCAAACAATAGCCGAGATCAAGGGAAATGAGAATCACGCACTAGAGCTGATGAAAAACCAAACATCGGTTTTAGACGCCACCTTAAACATCATGCAAAGAGAAGAAGAGGCAATTAGTCACCAGTTCCATCAGCTACAGGCCAACATTGACCAAGTAACCAGACAAATAAATGGTATAATGGCAGAACTCTACCAAGAAAAACTGGCGCAAACATTTATCACGGCTACCCTGTCAGTAATTCTCACAGCAACCAACTTTCTTCGAATTCAGACCTCAATTTTAGACGTGATTGCTGATATTCATCACGGAAGAATTAGCCCACTACTCGTTGCTCCACAACAACTAAAGGAAGAACTTGTGAAAATTAAGACTCATCTTCCATCATCTTTGCAGTTGCCGCTACAACGAAACGAGCCAATTAAATATTACTCATTAATGAGAGTTCAAGGAAGAATTACAAACAGATACGCAATCTTCAAATTGATAATACCTTTACTATCAACAGAAGAATTCGAGCTGTTCAAAGTCACTCCTGTGCCAGTGAGGCTCAATGATAGCTATGTGGCAATTAAACCATCATCTCCCTTCCTGATGATCAACTTACATCGAGACCAATACTATCCGGTAACAGAGCAAGAACTTCAAGCATGCATCATAATCGAAGAAGGCAAACACCTTTGCAACCAAAACCACCCTATCTATAGAAAGGGATCTTCAGTCAGCGAATGCGAGATCAATTATATGAATCATGCACCTCCCTCATCCACTTGCCAGATTATCAGAGTTGAAGATGGACCTCATTGGATTCAACTATATACTGCAAATGAGTGGATATACGTACTAAGCAATGAGACGACGATAAATGTAGTATGCGGTGAGAAGATTTCTCAGCAGGTGATACAGGGAACAGGAATCCTAAAAATTCGAGATCGTTGCATAATTCGACAACCCTTGGTAACCATACAAGGACACAACATCTATCCATCTATTATGAGAGCATCTTACATCCCACTAAGCAACCTCACAGACATGAACATCGCAAATAGGTCGGATTTTACCCTTAATCACACCGTTGAATACCAGTCGTATGTAGCGGAAATAGAAACTCTAAAGCAGGAGGTCCAACAGCTAAGGATGCACACGAGTACGTCAGTGCAATTACCTGCACATGAGATACACCAATTTTCAATAGGATACGTAAGCCTCGTACTAATAGTTGTAATAGGAGTCACTCTGCTATGGAAATATCAAACCAAGATTTGCCCAGTACAAAGGGTATGGAAACCAGCCCCAGCACCACGGCAACAGAACAATCCAGAACCCAATGCAGAACCAGCCTTTAACATCCGATTCGACGTCTAGGATTTGTTGAATTGCCATTCAACGCGGGGGAGAATGTTTATTCTAAAATAATTTAAGCTTAGAAGTTAAGATCAGTCAGAATGTGGAACAATAAATTTCTCAATTTGTAAATCATTGTCAGCATTCATACGCAACAAATTCTTGAACTCGTAATATGATATGAGCCGCATGAGTCAAACGCTCGCCCAGTTGCAGGTCAACGGCTCATGCAATTTCGGCATAGCTAGCACTTGCCGCCGATGCAATCAATAATTCGTTGCGCACGAATGCAATCAATTAACAAGCATTATAATTTAACTAAGTCATCATTGTGATGTATATTTAAAAAGCCGCTTGGAAATAAAATGATCAGTTGTCGTTAGTATTGTCACCGTGTGTTTGAATTAACTAATTACCTTTTCAGACTCGTAGCTCAGTGAAGAGCTAAACTTTCGCCAGCAGCTAGTATACGTCGTTACGTCTCAACCTCACCTCATTTTGGGAATTGTTGTGAAGTGGTACATTGCACCACGATCACGCCATTAGAGTAAAGGTACCAAGCACCTTAACTCAAACCAAAATAAAGGCATTTTGGAAACAGAGTTAAATTGAAGCCGATAATTTTGGTCAATTAATCGCCACTGAAGTTCCCTTGACTTCCTTAGAATAAAATTTATTATTTTGACAGCAAAAACTATTGCTGTGAACTACTGACAAATATATATAATAATATACTTAGGGTTCGCTTCGAGCTTAGCTGAGTGAGAGCTGAAGCTGGCACTGTGAAATTGGGCATAGAAGTTTTAAATCGACTTTAAGGCGAATCAACTTCAAGTCGACAATAGGTATTGTGAGAGTCAATTGCAGTTAGGTACACTGACATATATCAGATTTTCCCGGACAGAATTGAAAAAACCGAGTCAATTCTATCGAGGTTGACTATGTTGGATATATTATGGAATTTTACATCAGGTTTAAGACATACATTTTGGCGTTCCTATGTTTCGTAAATTTTCGAGATGCATGGTAAATACCACATTAACTGGGCATTCTACCACATTCTACCATGAAGTTGTACTTTATCCAGTGAGCGAAATTACTTTAAGCGCAGTAGATACACTCGTACTTACAAAGCGTTTAATTTTCTTAACATTTTACTGCTATTATATATATCTGGGGGCACGGTAGTGCCCCCGCCAAGTCGAGCACCGCCGTACCATCCTTTTCTCGAAGCAGTTCAGGCCATTTTCGACCCCCCTATGACTTCGTTGTGGATAAAACTGGAAGCCTGAATTTTCAGTAACCAAGCAGGCATTGTATAAACACGGTATATTTCAAATTTCATTCAATTTGAACCAGTAGTTTAAGAATTATAACTAATAAAAGTTTCTTAATTTTGTCACTCACTGACTGACCGATCATCAAAACTTTAAGGCACTTCTAGCAGACATAGAAGCTTCAAATTTAGAATACAATTAGTGTTTAGTGTATAAATCAAGGAAAAACTTAAATAAGTTAGGGAAGTGGTTTAAAGAAGACAAATTTATGTAAGAAAATTAATATAATATGTATTTTGCAAATATTTAACAATAATAATGAAATTTTTGGATAAAAATGTTTTTTAACAAATCTAAAAGGTTTGTTAGGGACAAGCGAAATTCCAGAGGGAGCCATCTGCAAATTGCAGAGGAGCCACCTGCAAGTGAAGAAAATTGAAGCCAAATCAAAACAATGGACACTAGACTTGACAGGTAAGAGTTTTGGATTTAATATTATATTAATATTAATTTTTTCAGGCTTTAGAGTGCAGTGAAGTGCGAAAAAGTGGGAAATAGGGAGTGCAAGTGCAGGTGGCTACCCGCAATTCTAATAAAAGTACAAGTTTTGTTCGAAATATTCAACTTTTAATTTCGACGTTTCGTCAAAATTAAAAGTTGAATATTTCGCAAACTAGGACCGAGCCGCCCAAAATAGTTGACATGCCTTCGTTTTAGGCCTAAAGGAAGCCACCTGCAAGATTTTATTGCAGTAGGACGAACACAGCTATTCGCGACATAAGCCATAATCTATTTAAAAAATATGTCTCCATAGGCGATAAATAAAAGAATTTTTATTTTGAAAAATAAGTGTGGCCGTCACGGGACGCCCGGCAGATGTGAAACATTGGATTGTTGGTTACGCCGCACACACGCAAACGAGTAGAGAGGGGCGCACCTAGGTCGATTTGACCGATTTAGGCGGCCAAAAGTGAATTCACAAAATTATACCCGTTAGCAAAATAAGTTATTACATGCCCTGGCAGACAGTTCGAGGGACAATACCCAACCTCTCCAACCTCTCCCATATCCCTAGTATTGCGCGGGAGAGCTGCTACAGGTAGTTGGAATGTTATAGTCGCTCGTGGTATACGTATCTAATCTCGGTGCTCTCAGTGTAGACTAAATCTTCAATGTTAATATTTTTATGTTAGAATCAGGTAAGCACTTAGCTGACAATTATATTTTTTTTCAAAACTTGTTTCAATTTAATACATTTTTAGTCTTGTTACCGTATATTAGTACCTTTAGTAACATTAGTTTTAAAACGTCATTTTGTTGTGTATCCCTGTCGGTGTCGAAAACCACCAAAATTTTAGTGGAAAAGCCCAAGATATAGTTTACATGGAAAAGTAAACGTGAATTCCAAGTGCGAACACTTTTACATTCGATAGAAATTTGGTAGCAGTTACCTATGACAATTAATTTTAACTTTGGGGAAAGCAAATCATATTTCCATGACTTTATCTCTTACAAAACTTTATATTTTGAATTGAATTTGAAATTGATTTCTTAAAATTCCAAATTGTTCTTACACGTAATTACTAGTGAGTTCCTATTCAATGTAACTTTTTCTGACTTTGAACTTGAACCCATTGAAAAAGATACAGCTTGTTTGTTGTTTGTATGTTTTAATTTTGCGTTTAAACAGGCGCCACCAAGGTGTGGCTTGCTGATCCAATCGTCCTGCTAGATGACCCATAATGCCCACTCTCCAATGGGTATGCCATTACCATTAACCAACGAGTGACCAGTTGGCGGAATAGCTGACAAAATGCGTTCGTACATAATTCTATCAATGTAGATGTGAACAGTCAGAAAGCTCTGTTTGTTGTGATCGGTGAAATGCAAAGAAACGAACTAAATTTTATTTTATTTATTTTTAACAATTAGCTAATTTAGCAGAACTAGCTGCTTAATAAATTCCATTTCTTCGTTTCTACACACTTTTACACAATATTTACTTGAGCTTAAGCTCACTTTTGCTTGAAGTTTGACAAATTTCAAGTACTAAATACGTATCTAGGGCCCGAACCACTGCTAAAAAGTGCTGAATTAAATGCGGCAACTCAAATGGTTTAACTAACACAAAGGAAAAGTTAGAGCATGTCGACCAAAACACGAGCGAGAAGGGACACGCATTTTATAATGAGAAGGAAAAGGCAGCAGCATGGTTCGTGGTCGGTTTGTCGTTGGCATGCCCATTGGAGAGCAGGCATTAGTCTTCATCATGTCTTTGAGCGAGTACCAGCAGCGTAAAAAATACGTAGATAAAAATGAATGTGTGAATGACCTCTGATAGCTGATAACCACAGATGTGTGAGCCCGAGCCAAAGAATATCTATCGACAAGAAGGGACACTCTAATACGCCTGAAAAAGCCTAACTAGTATGCAATGTCTGGAAAACACATCACACGAATGAGTACCATCCTATTCCCGTAAGCAATTAAGAGAGACAACCATAGCCGGCAAAAATTTCTCACGTACAGCATGTACAGTGTCAGATACAGAATGCAGCGTTTTTTACTATGAAGTTTTCAGGCGATTTCTGATTTTTTCTATTACCATGCCATCTGAGTGCTATCTCTCTCTGTGATCATAAAGCATAGGAACAATGCGAATGAAAAAGGGGGAACGCAGGTAGCGCACACGTAGGTGATATATAGGTACGCGGTTGCTCTCATTTTTTCAGTGTACACTTTCAGGCGATTTCTAATAATTCATATCGACTGTGTGCGGAGCTCTTGCGGCTAGAGAGCTAGTGCAGGGTGGTGTTATTTTACTGAGAGATTTGACTTGACTAGAAAAGTTCCGAATATTTTGAAATTCAATTAAGTAATTAGCTGTTCTAAATTAGCTTTATAAAGGTTGTCAACTGTCAAGCTGAGTGGTCGTGTGTTTGAGTTTCTCCGTTTGTTTTTGTATATTAATTTTCCTGTTGCTGTTTATTATTTATTTATTATTTGGCGTTGTTCTTGGCTGTGATCTTCGTGTTTGGTGCATCGTGTCACTTGCTGTCTGTGGAATATTGAGCGGCGCTGACTTGTTTGGGCCACGACTGTTTTGCCCTCCCCGTGGACTGGATCTCCTGTGCACTGGATCTTTGTGCGGTTTCAGGATTTTGCTTTTTCGGAGTTTATTTTTCTCAAGGTTAAACTTTTTAGTATATGCCTCTGCCGAGGCTTTGTATACTGCCACCCTGAGATTTTTCGTTTATTTGCCAGCTACGGTGTTTTGAGGTTAGCTCGTTTCCCGCCTTGTCGGACAGCTTGAGTTTGGGCGCAACCCTTTCCTCATCAAGGACAACAACCTTTTCGATTCCCAGCAGGGTTGGTTGCATCGCTGACACCGGGGTGTTACCTCTGAAATCTCCAGTGATCCTCAACATTTACGATGGAATGTTGCAAGATTTGTTCAGAGCGTGTCACCAATGGCGGGGTTGAATGTATCGGTGTGTGTCACCAGATTTTCCACGCCTCTTGCCTCAAACGTACGGTAAGGATTGATCCTAGTGGTTATTTTACCTGCGACGAATGTGCTGACATCAAACCTTGCCATGTTCTGAGTTTCATGAAATCTTTTGCGGATAAGATGTACTCGGAACAATCTATTATTGCTGCAAAGGTAAACTCCATCTCGGCTAACTGTGCATGCATTCAGCATTTCTCCGATGACCTTAATGCCTTCCACGATAAGCTCGACAAGGTGCTTGATGCAATGGCTCAAATAAATGCTGACTCCTCTGAAACGCTTTCCAAGTTGCATATTACCTCAGGTAGGATTACCGATATCTTGACCTCTATCGACGATCTTCGCACTTCGTCCGCGGAAGGAAATCAGCTTGCTGGTATGGATTCAGGCCTTTTTATGCCCTCTCTTGACGACATTCGGCGTGGTCTTAAGCAGATAAAATCTGACATTGGGGCTTATCATTCCTCTGCTTCGAGGGGCTCAGAGCTGGTTAGTTCCATCGCTTCTGATGTCAAAGTTCTTTTGTCTCGCGATGCTGTTGGTCTACGCGCTCCTATGGCTTCAGTCCCCGACATGACAAAGGACTCAATGTCTGCTGGCTTAGACTTTTCTACTCAGACAGCATCCAGCGAGGTTGCCGTTAACAGGAGTGCCAACCCTCCTGTCTTGGACTTTTCGACTCAGGCAGCATCCAGCGAAGTTTCCGTTAACACGAGGGCCAACCCTCCTGTCTTGGACAACCACCGGCCAGCCCTACGTCACCGCAAGAATAAATTGCAGAAAAAACCGCAGAACGATCGCCAGTTGACTTCGCGACCAGCTCCTGCAACGTTGGACGCCACAGCTTCTTCGCCGGCACCGCGTAATGCGGGTGTTATAACGTTGAGGCCCACAGAATGTCCACGACCTATCTTCGTAGCACGCCTTCATCCGAAGACCACTGAGGATGAGGTGGTCCAGTTGGTTTCGTCACGTCTGGGTGTTTCTTGCAACTCGCTCGTCTGTACAAGGCTGAACTCTCATAGGCGCCGTTCATTTAATGCGTCTTTTAAAATTTTCGCACCTGAGGAGTTATTTGATTCTATCGTGTCGTCCAATATTTGGCCTTCTGGATGCATCGTACGCGAGTTTACCCATAGGGAGCGTCCTATCTCACTACAAGGTTCAAAAACTAAGCTGCGATTTGTCCCTCTATTTTGCTAATGTGACCGGACTCCGCTCGAAAATGACTCACCTATATATTGGTACGACTGGTTCCTGTTTTGACGTGGTCTGTTTGACCGAGACCAGGCTTCATAGAGGGATCAACGATGCTGAGCTCTTCACTTCGGATTTCATTGTCTTTCGACGTGACCGTCACCGTGAACCGGATGCTCCTGTTGGTGGTGGTGTTTTGTGCGCCGTTCGTCGAGATCTGCCTTGCGAGCGGATAGATACATCACGTTTTGAGGATTTGGAATTAATATGCGTTGTCCTTCGCCTTCCACACAAATCTATTTATGTTTCAACGGTTTATATCCCACCGAATTCGTCCTCTGCCTCATTTGAACGACTTGCAACATTTATCGATGAGCTCACGAGCGATTCTTCGTTAACCGACGAGATACTCCTAGTGGGTGACTTCAATCTGCCCTGCGTTAGTTGGAGTGAGTCTGAGGATGGCATTTTGATTCCATCCGTAATGGCGGCCAATTCTTGCGTATCATCATTCCTCGACAGTATTGCGTCCTCTGGATTGACGCAGTGTAATAACGTTACAAACGATAATAATCGATACCTGGATCTTTTGTTCTCCTCGGATCCTGCTGGGACAGTGGTTCGTCGTTGCTCTGCACCTTTACTGCCTGAGTCGAAACATCATCCGGTTTTTATTTTGACCTTCTCATTTGATCCTGTACTTTCTGATTGTTCGCTTCTCACTGATTATTCTTATAACTTTAAAAAGGCAGACTTTTTTAAATTAAATCAGTGGCTACTTAATTGCAACTGGGATAACGTGTTACAGGAGCGCGACATTAATAAGGCTGTTAAATCTTTTTATGATATTATCTCGCTTAGCTTTACACAATGTATTCCAGTTAGAAAGAGGAATGGTTCGAGTCATTGTCAGCCTTGGCTCAATAGTTTCGTGAAACATTTAAAAAATCAGTAATCTAAAGCCTGGAAGAGGTTCTGTTCCTCTAGGAGCGACTATGATTTTCTTGAATATTCTGAATTGCGTAATCAATTCGTAAATGCTGCTACTGAGTCTTACCGCGCTTATATTGACAGTATGATATATTCTCTTCGTGACTGCCCGAAACAGTTCTGGAGGTTTGTCAACTCTAAGCGTAAATCTGACGGTTATCCATCCTCTCTTTTCTATGGCTTTACTAGTAGTACCGATCCCAAAGTAGTTTCTAATCTTTTTGCAGATTTTTTTAAAACTGCATTCTGTGATACCAACTGTGATATTAATCCTAAGGATTTCTCAAATCTGACGAAGCTTCCGCCGACAACTCTTGAACTTAAGGACCTTGTACTTGACGATATTACTATTTATGATCATATTTCTAAATTAACTGACAATTTCTCGAGTGGCCCTGACGGAATCCCATCTTGTGTTTTAAAAAGGTGTGATTCTACTTTTGCCCCTATTCTCTGTTATTTATTTAATTTATCTCTTCGTTCGGGGGTATTTCCTACATCTTGGAAGCTTTCATTAATTACTCCCTTGCACAAGAAAGGTAATAGGAGTGATATATCAAACTACCGTCCTGTTGCTAATTTGAGCTGTATAGCTAAACTATTCGAAGCCCTGATCTGTGATACACTTTATTTCCACTGTAAGCCTTTTCTAATGCCTTTCCAACATGGGTTCATTAAAGGTAAGTCAACCACTACTAACCTTTTGGAATTCTCCAATTATTGTATTTCTGCTATTGAGTCAGGGAAACAGGTGGATTGCATTTTCACCGACTTCAGCAAGGCTTTTGACAGGATTAACCACACTATTCTTATTCATAAGTTGTCTGTACTTGGCTTCCCGAACTGTTTTCTTGATTGGATTTCATCGTATCTGTATGAGCGTGCTCAACGTGTCTATTTCCGTGGAATCCTTTCCGAATATATTGAGAATACATCAGGAGTACCCCAAGGTAGTCATTTTGGTCCACTGTTGTTCACAATTTATATTAATGATGCATCCTTTATCCCAACCCACTCGAGAATTCTCTGCTATGCTGACGACGCGAAAATTTTTCGCTTAATATCTAATGACCATGACTGTGAAACTTTAAACTCGGACCTTGACGCCTTTTTTAAATGGTGTTCTATTAACCTTCTCCCCCGCAATATTAGTAAGTGTACTTGTATGTCCTTTTCACGCAAAAAGAACCCCTTGCTTTTCAATTTCAGGATTGATGGGCATCTCCTCACCCGACTTGACAAAGTGCGTGACTTAGGGATCACACTCAATTCGCGTTTCTCTTTTGACGACCACATAAATACCATAATCAATAAGGCTAGTGCAACTTTGGGGTTTGTAAAAAGGTGGTCTAAGGAGTTTGATGACCCTTATATCTCACGACTTCTGTACTGTACATTCGTGAGACCGATACTTGAGTACGCCAGTCCTGTCTGGTCTCCTTTCTATGAAAAAGACATCAACAGAATTGAAGCTGTAGATTTTTGCGTTTTGCCCTCCGTGGTCTACCTTGGGATAATAGTCTTATTTTACCTCCTTATTCTGACAGACTCAAGCTAATTTCGCTTGGCTCTTTGGAGAGTAGACGAATTAATTCCAGAGCTGTCTTTGTTTTTGATTGTCTGAGCGGTGCTATTAATTCTCCAGAACTGTTGGCTCTGTTTAATATTTCAATCCCTGCGCGGTCTTTGAGGTATCATGACTTCTTCCAGTTAACACATCACCGCACTAATTACGGGTACAATGAGCCTATAGCTTCTATGTCGCGTTCCTTTAATGTATGTTTCCCTAATATTGATTTTCATCTTTCGAGAGCCCAGATAAAGGGTCTGCTTCGTTAATGTTTTTATTTCCGATGCACAATTTCTCATAGCTCTTATTATACAGTAATCAGATTGTTGATGAATTTGTCAAATAAACATTTTTTTTTTCTTTTTTAAAATGATGGGTAAACATCACATATACGTAAGTTGTTTTGTGTGTGGCTTTTGGAGGGACATTTATCAGGAAATAAGTTTTGTACCTTTCTGGAAAATAGGAATTGTTCAAAATAAAATCATGCACCCTTTCCCTCCTCAAATTTTTGTTTTGCTCTCACATATTACTGGTTTATAACTACATATCTATTTCCAACAAAATGAAACGTCTGGTCCGGTTAACTGTACCCAAAGTGACTAACAGATAAGGGAAAACATCACGAGTGTCCCTTCTTGTTGTTAAATATTCTTTGCCCAAGCTCTTTTTCTAATTTTTTCTCTTGTATTCGTAAGGCCACACACAAATGAATCGTCTACAAACATGTGCCCGATAAGGAAAGAAACATTCGAGCTTCCTTTCCTGGTTTCTTGTCTCGTTCTCTCTTATGAACGTTATGACAAGAGGAACCATCGGTGACCTTTCCCCGTGGAGTAAAGCTTTGCTGGGAAGTTAATCGGTCAAGTAATGAAGGGAGCTATACTACATACGTAGTAAATACACCCCTGGAACACAAGACTTCATAGTATAGTTTGATGTTTAGTTGTCGGAAAAAACTATGTCGTGCAAAGAGAATTGAAATAATTTCGGTGTTTTGAAACTCTTTCGTTTTTTGCACAGTTGTTTTACACCCTCCATTTCCTCAAGCCAGACAGAATTTATTTCAAATAAATTTTAATACAAAATTGATTAATAAATGTCAAAAGAGCAATTATTTCATTTCACACTGTAAATTAATGGCGTTGAAGTCGTTGTGCCATCAGATAAATGAAGTTTTCAGAATCAGTTGGGTTTTTTTCAGAAAAATATTATTTTTCTCAAAACATGTCTCTGCCAAATTTCTATGGCACGACTTTAAAAGTTGGTGGTGTAACTTTTTTGTACCAAGCAAGACGTGCCAATTGTTTTAAAAACTTGCCAACTTAGTTAGTGAGGTATCACTCTTTTCATTTCTTTCCTGAGGTAAAAAGATATTGTTATTATAATGACAATGAAGCTGTATAACAGGATTAAAAATCTGACCAAAATCAGTTTTTCTCAAATTCTATCCAGTAAATTGAAAACTAATTACTTGCCTACATGTAAAACCACGGAATATCTTTTTGCCGTCGAATGCTACGGAAAATCAAATGTTTTAAAATAAAATTATATAATCAGATAAGTGTTCGTGCAGTAGGGATGGATTAATCTGCACAGTTCGAAGTTAGGAAACCCATACAACATGAGAGAAGCCAGGCGTCGGGACCAATTAAAATAAATCTATGAACTGGAATCCTCAATGGACAGAACATAGGCCCATTCGAGCTACCTCATTCAGTACGACTTACGATTTGAAATTCCTTCAAAATTAACTCCCTCTGCTACTACTAGAAGAGCCACTTGCCTTGAGGGCAACAATGTCGCTCCAAAATGACGGATGTCCAGCACACTATTCGATGACTGTGCGGGATGCCTCGATAGTGTCTATCCTGAAAGGTGGATCGGCCGCTTAGGCCTTATTCTCTGGCCACCGCGATGACCGGATTTGAATCCGCTGGCCTTTTTTTTGGGGGATGTCTTAAAGGAAAAAACACAACAGACCCATAAGAATTACAGCTTAATTGATTACGCAAATCCGTACTGCAGATGAAGAGATAAATCGAAGTGGGCAACCTGCATCAGGGCAGAAGGAGCTCAATTAGATCGAGCATTTATTGTAATATTCACTATCTCCAGTGAGACACTTTTAAGTTCCTTGGTCTTATTGGACCAATTCAGTATAAATGCTTAGGTATTGGTAGCGTTTTTCATGATTTCAGTATACAAATTTGAAATTTGTGCTGGGACCTGTATTCCATAATGTTGCGTGGGTGCAAATAGAGAAAAAATGTATTTTGGTTTCAGCATTTTACTGGACCGAATTTGAGAATAAGCAGATTTTGGTCAGATTTTTAATATTTCTAAAACAGTTTCTTTGTCATTTTTATTTAGTAGTAATAAAAAGTGATACCAATTTGGAAAGTTAACTAAATAGGCAAGTTTATAAAATAATTGGCACGCCATGCTTGGTACAAAAATTTTACACCACCACCTGTTAAAATTGCGACATAAAAATTTGGTGGAGTCCCATTTTGAGAAAAATAATATTTTTTTGGAAAAAATTCAGTTGATGCTGAAAACGCCTGCCATTTACCTGCTGCCACAACAACTAAAGAATATTATGCAAAAAATAGAATGCAAAAATCTTATCATTTGTACAAATGGTATACAAACAATTGTTATGAGGTAGGCATTTTCGAAAAACAACTATGAACTTAAATAACTCTAAAACCGTGAGACTTCTCATAAGGCTACTATATTTTGTACTCATTTGATAGCTAATAAGCTGTCCTTCTAGGTTATCCATTATTAGGTTTCTAGGTTATCCATTATTTACGGGAAAACCTGTATATGTAATATTTAATCAATTTGACCACAAGCGAAACCTTATAGATAGATAGAAGGACAAGGGGTTCCTTAATTACTTACAACTTACAAGTATTTTAGAAGTTGACCGAAACTCACAAAAAAAAAGTGAAATTATGGTTAACCGATAACCAAAAAATATACGTCGGAAAATAACTTATTGAAACCTAGAATTATAAAAGTTCATGTTAATCGTTATCCCATAACAAAAAAACATTATGAATTATTTATGTTAAGTTGAGCAATTTTGTTGTGTTGTTGTTGGTTTTCAGGTTCGCCTACATTGAAGGAATCACTGCCGTGACTTATTTGGTCCTAGCTGCAGGAGGCTACAAGACTATGCCTCATGTGTAATTTTTATGATAAAACTTATAACAATTACGGTACCTAGTCTCAAAACGTGTTCTCAACACAAACGAAATAAACAAAAAATAACGTTATACGCTAACTTTTCAAGTGATTGATTTATGTTGAAAAGCTATTTAGGTTTTAAGCTTTAAAAAATCGCGAATTCTCAAATTGCATATTTAATAATGTACTGATGCCCGATTTTGCCTACGCTGCTTTAACTAGAGAAATACTGTATATTACATTAAATGTAAATTTTGTTGATTCTTTACACTTCGTAGAGTATCCTAAATAATTATATTGAACCTGAAATATGATGATCCTAGTATGATAATACATATGAAATTGTGTCAGTAAGGACGATTTTTTAAATATTTACTTTTCATTTCATTTACAATATGACAATGATTTTGTCCTTATAGTACTTTTACTTGTGTATTAATTACCAGTTAGAATCATTAAATATACCTGATAGCTTTCTTAATTCTTCATGAACAAATGAGTTTTGTAGGAGTACCCATCCACGGCTACGGTCGTAAATCGTAAAATAAAGTTATATTGAAGATATTCATATTTTCAGCAACCATCGTACCGCAGCGGATTGGATGATAATGATATTCGACTCTTCCGCGAATATGACTCTCTTCCAGTCATTTTGACTCCATGATCTATGCGCTAAGGCAAAGTTTACGCGCCCTCATTGGCACCGTCCGAGCCCTGTGTTTCCGGACTTTCGTGCAAATAGTCGACAGGATTGCAACTTTCATCGCACAGTTATCGTCTCACTTTGCTGTTTGAACTTTCCTAGCCTAGCTAATTCCCAAGACATTTTCTTTCGGTCACAAAGACTTAAATTTCTTAGAACACGATGCCCCGTTGGGTCCGTTTATTAGTTCTGCAAATCCGTCCTTTCTTCCTTTCAGCGGAACCAGTTTCACACAACAACGAACACTCAAAAACTTTAATAACAGTGGCATGGCTACATCCCACTTTACCGGCAATAATTCTACTTGATTGTCCTTCCTAGCTTAATGCACAAATCACACTTGTAAATTATAGCACAAATTTTCATTTGTGGACTTTTTGAACAAAAATGCGTTTTTGCAAACAAATAGCTAGTACATACTCGTAAATAAACTCGGAGTAAGCCATAAAAGCATTCTAGGTACATGTGATAGCTGCGCAATATCCATGCAAGTTCAAATGCGGCTGAAGCAGTTAAAGGAGAATTATGAACGTAACTGTGGATTTTCCAAAATTTTAAGGTGGTTTTATTTCACCCCTACTGTAGATTACTTTACAAATACATGCGAACAATTGCGAATTTCCTGTGTTACAAACGTTTAGTTGTGTTGGCTAGTTCTCTTTGGGTTGGGATGAATTTTGAATTTCTTTGACCAAAACAGTGATAAGTTTTGGTTCTACAGAAGATTCTATAGTGATTACATACACCTGGGAGACGAAGTGTGTGTTCGTACATCAGCTGGACTGGTAAGTCTTCAATAAAAGCGAATTGTGTACCTAAAAGAATTCAGGGTAACCTTTTGTGCCAATTTGTAGGGCTTTGCGAAAAGCGGATAGCAGTTTTAAGTTGTCTATACCGTTCAAATTGAAAGTTTTGACTAAGGGTGATAGGTTGTAGATCTAATGTGATTGTTTTCTAATATTTCAGATAATTTTCTAAAGAGCATTGATTCGAATTCTAGGCCTGGTCTGTCATCAGGGTTCTAGATACACGGTAACGTGATACCCAGTTCTCTCTTAATGCTATACAAACATTATCTGCTTGATATTTCTATGGCTTCTGGCTAGTACGAGAATCTGTAATCGTTAGTAGATAGCTGTGTATATCCTTCGATGGTAGGAGTGGGTCTACTGTATGGTGAATGTACTCATATGTAGATGGAAGCGTTAAAGTTACAGTGAGGAGCGACAATACGGCGGTGCGCTTTCGCCTTTTTGAAGGCGATCCATGTCCAATTGTTAGACCACTGATTGATTTTGAAGGGCAGAAGTATTTCGCAGTGAAAGGTTTTCTAGTTTATCTGATCCTAAGAAAGGATTTTTCGAAAATCATCCCTCAAGGGTTCAAGGTATTCATGTTTGCATGAGAAAAAATATTTTGTTGATCCGATTTATTTTGTATAAACACCCTCCCACATAAATAATGGAATATATATTTCAGCATTTCGAAATGAGTTATCCATTTTTGTATGGAGTAAAATATTTGTTAGATCCGATTTACTTGAAACCTTGCACAAATACTCTATAACATAAATAACATACATCATTTTCAGAATTTCTAAAATTTGAACCACCAAGGGGGTAAACGGGTTATTCATTTTTGTTTGGGGAAATATGTATATATTTTTGATCTGATTAACTTGAAGCTTTGCACAAACACTACACCATAAATGATGCGAAACGTATTTAAGCTTTTCTCAAAATTGAAGCCCCAGGGAGGTAAAGGGGTTATCCATTTTTGTATGGGGAAAATAGTTTTTTATCCGATTTACTTGATATTTTGTATAAACGTTCCACAACACAAATAATTGGGATGTACGATCGTATCTGGCAAACTATAAGCGATACATGCAATATTTTTGTACCGTTATGTAGCTTAAGAATTTGGCTGAATGGCACCAGCACGGGTATTGAGCGGGTTTCCGTGTCAATGAATACATATGGGGGTTTTCGGGGTCGCTGGTCACTTGAATATGCCATAGAAAGTTGGAAATTCAAGATGGCGGATCTTATAGGACTGAAAATATCAACTTGAGCGGATTTCTGTGTAATTATATGTGTGGGGGTTTCGACATTTTGAACCTTAATGGTGCGGCCAAAAGTTCTTAACGCAAGTGAATGTTTTAGGAATAACTAACTGCCTTTTACCCGCGACTCCGTCAGCGTATGTTACGGATATAAACTTTGTTAGATTTTAAATGCAGAAGATTAAGTTGGTCTGTTTATTTATGAATTTTCTGATTTCGCCAAATAATATTATTCTTTTTTAATGAACTTTTTTTTAAATATATGTATATGCTTTTGGGAAAAAAGTTCATTAGGAAAGAATCAAAAAAGTTATAGATAAACAGAACAATTTAACCTTCTCCATTTCAAATCTAACAAAGTTTATATCTGAAATCTATGTGGACGAGTTCGCGGGTAAAAGCTAGTGTAATATCTTACTATATTATTTATGCTTTTGATATATCTGATATCATTGGCAAACTGATATCAAGCATAGATTTGGTTCATTTTACATGGGGACGCCGAATTACTATGTAGGGGTCCACAATACTACCTTTTACTATTAAATTATTTCTGCGATTATTTATCTAAGGAATGGCTAGTCCTGAGTAACATTTTCACTGCAGTAAAACTGTCTAAACGGACCCCTTGGGATAGTTTAATTTTCGAATTACTTTTTTTATGTTTTAAATTATTAGTTCTCCTACAATTATTGAATATTTTGTCTGTTCTACTGTTTGCAATTGTTTGGTAATTTTTGCCATTGGATCTTTTAAAATTAACATAATCAAGCGGTGGAAAATTTTCCAAAGCATACGACTCAAACGAGTTATGGTAATCCACCAACTTTTATAGAAAGAGCAAGACTGAGTCTACATTGTGAAGTAGTTTTATACGCCATTAACAATAAATGCTATTTTATCATCTTCCAGGTTTTAATGACTCTCTATCACTTAACAACGTATTACCTGGAGGAAACATTGAAATTTATTTTGTTCCGATAATTGGTTATAAACTTGAATAATGTTTATTCCGCCTCATGCAGTAATAAATTTTTTTACAAATCCGGGAATCAACGAAAGATTTTATAAACTGGAAAAATCGCTTTCCATTTTATTTGAAAAACATTCAAACTGATTCTCATAATCAAGTAGATTTACACGAGAAGCGGTGGTTTCTTTGAAAGTAGTTTTTATCGCTTGACATAAGTGTTGTTTCACACAGGCACGTAAATATGGTTGGCTTTCATTCAGAAAATTCTCGAAAAAAGAAAAACTAAAAGAAGACTTTCCACACTTGCTAGGCAGCCCACTTGAGAAGATCGTGTAGTCGCCTATGAGCATGGTGTCACGATCAGCTCGATACAGCGGACACATTCGCAGTGACGAATTCATAACTCTTCACAATAAGTACCTGCAAATAGGTCCGATCCTTACCTGAATCCTCTGCAACATTACTGGCTTCCTCCGCTGCAGGTTCTTTGCTACTACCAAGCTCCACCAAAAGAGTGCTTATCATAATTAAGTAAAATAATTTGTACCGATCCGTGACCATTTCGGGTGATTCCTCTCCGGTTCTTATCTGAAACGAAGAAAATGTAAGAGTTACAGGTTGGTCACTGGCAAAAAAGTAAAAAAGGAACTGCGCGAATAAAATTAGGTTGTGAGAAAATATTCCCCGATGCGCCAAATGCGTCTTACGGCCGGCCAGTCGCGTATTCATTTGCAGTCGCTGTCTTGAGTTTATTTCAAATCGATCTTGATGAAAGCGAAACAGTGCTAAAACGAGATCGCGTAGGGAGTCACGCGGAGTACTATCTGGGCCCTTGGTAACCAACGGAAAAAAACTGTTGATGGTGGGACCCAAAACCCAACCGAGTTGAGAAACTGTTACAAGATCATATCGTTGTCATAATGTCATGTCATCGCTATATTGTTATTAAATTAAGTGGATTTGATCATCACGTCTGATTGTCACAAGCAAAATTGATTCACTTTCAAGTGGGCTTGTAGCATTCGTGAATTTTATTTCCTTTTGCGTTGGAGTCGTACTTCGCTGATTTTATTAGGAGCTCAATTAAAGGATTATGATTTATTATGCACCCTCGTGAGACATGGAACTGGCTTATGACGGGAATCGCATAATGGTAATAATTTGCATCGCGCTATAATTAATGTGTCTTTGGAATGAAGAGATTGATTTGCATTTGCAGGCCTGCTATTCGTTGTAGAGATGATTCACTAGCAATTGTGCACTTGTACGAGGAGAAAATTGACCAATTCAATTAGATGCGTTATGAGCAAAAATTTTTTTCATAATAATCATTTTATAACCACAGTCAATGGTATACTTTCTTCTGTGCTGGGAAAACACTTTAATAGAGTAAGTAAATATTTTAAGATTTAAGTAATTGAAAACTATGCTTTCAGTCGAATTGTTGGATGATTGCAATCTTATTTGGTTTGAATGGTTTTCAGTTCTAGATAATTTATGTTTTTCAAAATATGAATACGTAAAAAGGCCAATAGCTAATCAATAATGAAATATGTTGTTCAAAGTTCCGATTGAATTATGAATATCTCAGAGCAGCCAGAGTCCAGTTAAATTGTATTTTCTGCCCGCAACCGTCCACAATAGAGTTTATGATGTTTTAATTTTTGAAGTTACCGACCTTGAGCTTTCGTCGCCATGCTAATTATATTAGGTATGGGAAAGAGTAATTTACACTTTCAAATAGATAGCGGAACTCTTATTGAATGTATCACGTCTGAACCGGTTTGATATGTATTTGACAGGTCTAATGCCAGTGTCAGAATCCATTTTATCTCGATGTGTTCACAACAGAGTTTTTTTTGCGATTGAACATGGAGAGTTTTGTACCAAATAATCGACATTTGTGGGAAGTATTGCAGTAATTCTATAATCTAAAGAAATCCCTTGCTGAAAATCATCGTTTGCTAGTAAAAGTATACGGTGAACATGCTTTTTCGGATTGTATGTGCAGAAGATGGCTTAGACAGTTTAAAAATGACATTTTCGATGCTCTGCATATTGTGGGATGGGGGGAAACGCAGCCCTCTGTAGTGATCATGCAATTAATGCAACGATCACATATTAGCGGACAATGTGTAACGTTACCCCGACCTAATGTCGCACAGGTGAATTGACCAAAACATAAACTGAAATGTTACGTCACACGGAATCCCCACGACGATGACTCGATCAGCGCAGTACTATGTGCGGGCACGATAACGTTCAATGCGAAACCCTTCGAGTTCATCGCACTGGGTGAAGCAAAGCACCTTTGTGCAGCGCTATGCACTTATGACGTATGCCGGTGCACCGTGTGACCAGTAGATTAGAATTGGGTCAATTCACTGCGATTCATAATTTGGGCTATGAGTAATATTAAGATTTTCAAAGTAGATGTAGATGTATTACATATGTATAGAAATAAGATTTAGTATTTAAGCAGTTGTAAAATTGAAGAATACAGACAGTCATTGAACGAATCTAAACGCTGCCTTACGGCGTATTCTTTTATTTGATTGTCTCACCCAACTTAGAAATAGCGGCGCTAGCACCTCCGGTGTGACGCCATTCTACAGCGAGTATCCACCTCTGGTGTGACTCGCTACATTAGGTTTTCAGCTCCCTCTTGGATTCCCCAACTTACATCCTATATTACACCTCGAACAAAATAAATTCTGAGTAGGCCTCTTCCTAGGCGTGGCGTAGGCGTTTGACAAAGTCTGGCACCGCGGACTAAAATATAAAATCTCTGCAAGCCCACCACACAAATTCCACCAAATCCTCTTCAGCTACCTTGAAGACCGCAAATTCAGGGTGAAATATAAAGGCAGCCTCAGAAATCCCTATCCTATAAGAGCCGGAGCTCCACAAGGCACCGTACTAGGACCTGTTCTCTACTTAATTTACACAGTGGATCTACTTGTGAACAAAAACTTTACAACCACCACCTTCTCCAACGACACAGCCAATCTTCTCACTCACAGAACCCGACTACTAAAAGGATACTATAAGACTACACTAACGACATAATCGAATGGACACAAAAATGGAAAATCAAGATAAATGAAACAAAAACCGAGCAAACTACGTTTGCAGTCAGGAAGGTCACCTGCAACCCAATCAGCATTAACAACAAACAAACAAATCATCAATCCGTCAAATACCTCGGAGTCCACCTTGACAGAAAGCTCACTTGGAGGACCCACATAGAAAAAAAGAAGGAACAACTCAAAACAGCACATCACAACTTCTACTGGCTTCTTCATGAGAAATCTAAACTGAACATCCGCCCCAAAGTAATGCTATATAAAACAATAATAAAACCCACCTGGGCATACGCGATGCAGCTCTGGGGTTCCGCAAATTCATCAAACATCGTCATAATTCAACGGATGCAAACTAAGATACTCCCGAAGATACGTCAATAACGTTATCATCCAACGGGATACAAACATCAACCCCGTGGCTGATGAAGCTAAGAAACTAAGCATCAACTACGCTAACAGATTGCGCAAGCACCCCAACCCATCAGCTAAAAACATATAAAGAGCAAAAAAGTTCCAACGACTCAAAAGAAGTGACCCACTTCAAATGGCCCCATCATCAACTTTGGACAGGTTATAAAACCGCCGCAGTCAATAATAACTATCAGTCACAACCGAACACTCAAAGTACACCACGCTCAGACAAAGCACGCCAACATGGGAACCACCAACTCAAAAGAAGTCGACAACGCAGGGGAAAGAGTCAATATCATCATAATCAACCCAGAAGACATCAAATCCGAAAACATAGAGATAATACTGATAATCGTCGCTATCCAGGTAGGACTATCACTCGCCTATCATCTTTATGAGGACTACCGACGAGGCCTCAAAAAGAGATACGCCAACAGTCAACCATGGGAATCCTCCACACTAGCCTCAACCTACCAAGAGCTACTAACCTGCTGATTCATGTACTTGTAAACCAAAACGTTAAAATAACAATAAATTAATTTTGCAACTTTTCAAAAATACATTAAGGTAATTGTCTACCAAACTCGTTTTCATAAGATCTTAATGAAATTTTGGGGATCGGTTAAGGCTCTGAGAATGCGTTGTTAAAATTTTATCAATTTTTACCACATATTTAATAGAGTTATCAAACTCCAAAAGTACGGGATTTAACATGGGAAGCATAGGACAAACAAAAAAAACTAGCGAAATATTGCTCGCAAAAACATTAAAACCTTAAGAACTTTACAAAAAACTAATCAATATAGTTAAAAACCTAATGACTAATATGCGTGATTGAAATAGCATTTATTCTTCTAATAACAGAATTATTCCATAATAAATAAATCAAATGGGTGGAGTCAAAAATGCATCACATAATTTTTCTAATACCATAATGTCAAAACTTGCAGGTTTGCAGGGATACCCAACAAGTCCCATGCAATCTATACAAACTTAAACCTATCTGGACCTTTCGTGGTAGGGTACAATTTTTGAAAATTGCCAGTGGAATGAAGCCTTTGATTAATTTCAAATTCTTGATTATATTAGATCTCTCAATCGCTTTCAAACTTCTGGGGTTATTCAACCTACTACCCTTATAAGCAATCAATACAACCGGCGTTTGAAAAGATTCCAAGAATTGGCGAAGCGCGATTTTTGAAAGTACTTGAGTGTGTTAAGAGATGGCGTTATCAGTGATAGACGTGTCGCGACTTCACACTTGTCAAACTTCACCTCTCAGGTGAAAATCACGCCAACTGATGTTCAAGTCAACAAGTCAAATCTCTTTGACTTTTAGCCAACTTCACACCGAAGCCATTCCATTCTGAACCGCGCTGTAAGAAGCTGATGCAATCGGGCAAATAAAGTTTTACCATCTAAAAGTATTCTTTCACTGTAGTCCTAGTCTTTTGAGATCCCCATAAGTTCAAGTGGCCTTATGAACATTATATTATACATTATAGAACATAACTCATACAAGGACCACAGACGACTGCCTTAAGGCATTTTTGCTGACTTTAAGATTCATAAAGATTTGACAGAAACTTAACCAATCTTAAGGAAATTCCACGAAAGATCTGAGTTACCAGAGTGAGCCTTAAGGCTATTAGCATGGACTAACTGATCACACAAAGACTGCACTTAGAACAATTTCTGATAACGCTTACCTCGACATGAGAATAGAGCTGTTGATTTTCGAAGCTTCGCATTCGAAGTTTCAAATATCGGAGATACGAATAATACGAAGATTCGAATTATTCTAGCTTCAAAAATCTTTGATAGTTCTACGGCGCTAAAATTCATGAAAGTTGTGTTCTTTACGGTAGGGCAAATAACTAATAATCAAATCATAAGTTTGTATATTAGTTAGAGCATGCAGGGATTATACGGGATGTTTTCGCAAGCACTTTTCATGAGGATACGTTCATCCACGACCGTGGGAAGACACCAAGCCTTATTCAAATAATATTTCGAGCACAGGAAGGGATTTTGCCTGATATTGCTGAAAGGAACCCTGGACCCGCCCCTGTCTGCCGTGACGCACGTTGGTATGGCAGCTGCGTTAAGCTCATCATCATCATTTTCTTTTTTTGAGCCTCTAGAATGGCATTACTTTTCTTGAAATCATAAATTAAGTCAGTGGTTTATTATCCGCTCCCATTTCTTTAAAAAATTAACAAAACAAAACAATGAACTTCATCTTAGTCCCAAAACAACAAGGAAAAATTAATAACGACGCCTACCAACCATTAAAGAACTCCAGATAAATCCCAGGATACAACTCACGAAATTGATGAGCAAGAAAAGGAACTTCGTACCAATCGTATCAGTTATGTAGGTAGGACAAGAAAAACCTTATTATTTGTGATAAACACTCAAAGTATACCTAATTAGCGGTCGGAAGCTACGCATATTTTTGTTAATCTGTGTAGGTATGTCGTAACCCTGCACTGCAAGCCATGCGCCGGCACTTGCACTTGAACTTGACGCCACCAAAACATACCGGCTAGCGGAGTGATTTGTTTATCACCATGACCTGCCCTAATTGCGGTCGGTGATTACTCACTCCGTTTAATACGAAGCATATGCGGTCTTCACTGGGTTCTATGCACCCACGGGCCGATTGAGTAAACGTACTCATTAGCTCGGCCCAAATGCTAAATAAACAATTAAGCATGTGAAGAAACCGTAGCACCGGCGCCGTGTGAAATGCTTTGGGCAACTCAAGTTGCGTAAGACCATTGGGTCAACCATTTAGTGCAATGCGTGCAATAGGACACCCCTTTGCATTCGGGTGAATACTCGATGTACGTAAGAGAAAGAAGTATCGAAGAAAGTGCTAAAGTTCTAGAAGTGTGGCCGTCGTTCAGTGTTTAGCACAGCTGAACATTTTGTATAAATAGGCTAAGCAAATATCAATAAACAGGGATTATCACGACAACTTCGGTGGTTTTCACTTGGTGTGGCTCTAGTAGCAGCAACAATTGATAACTTTGAGTAGTGCTTGCTTAGTGCAGGCAATACCCCGAGTTTCCCTGAGGAGATAGTCTCCTCTACCTTTCCTGCATTTTTCAACCAGAGAAGAACATTTCACCACAGTAGCCTCCGACTGCCAATTAGGTATACTTTGAGAATTTATCACAAATATTGACCAGTTAGATCAATTTCAATAGAACTGATTTATTAATCGATTTAATTATGAATGTGTCTTGTTCACATCTTCTTAGTTCTTTTTACAGCCAGTCGAGCTTTTTGGTTTCTTAAATTAACTTTTTTATTTCTATCTTTTCAGTTCAGTTCATTCACTTACTTAAGAAGTTTGAAAATATTAAGTTTACAATTTTTCACGCAGCCGGGTTTTTTTGTTGTTTGCAATAATGTTATTTTTTTAGCATTTCTCATTCCAAATTACATTTAAACGTATAATTTGTATATATTTTTCTAAGCCATTTAAAAAACCCGTTATGTTGATAACCCACTCGATAGGTTTTGAGGCAACAAAAATTTTTGAAGACATGGCCAAAAATGGGCATTTTAATTTTTATGATTTGATATATATCAAGTGTCACTCTCGCAATTAGGACTAATCTAACGACACCTCTCAAGTTAAAGTCCATCAAGCCGTTTAGGCTACAGAGCGTGACAAAGGAATTAATGAATGCACACATGCATGCATACACACATACATACATACATGAATTCATACATATATACATCCATACATACATACACTTGAAAACATAACCCTCCTTCTGGCGCAGTCGGGTAAAAAGTAGTGCGTTCATTTAATGCTGCGCGTAAATATAAGCAAATAGCGATACATTAACTTATCTAGTTTAATGAATACTCTTATTATATATCTCACTAATTCGTAAATTTGCTACCTATAACTTTAATATTGCTGCGGCCAGCATGAAAGAGTCTACAAGTTATTGCCGTCCGAGAAAAAAAGGTATGCATAGCCTAGCTCGACAGTACCCCATATAAAGTGCGCCATATTTGGAATTCGCTCCATTCTAAAACTAGACACGGGCCGCCACTAGGCCCATGCACAAACCTACGTAGTATGTATGCAGTATACGCCTACTACTCCTTCGAACGGATCCCCCACCTTGCCGCGGTGAAGGAGCTTGCGCGCGTTCGCTGATGGACTGGGCTATGTCGACGGTAACCAAGGTTGCCGGTAGGGTCACCCATGTCGAACAGGCCAGTCTTGAGGCGCCAGATGAAGAGGGGTGACCACCCAAACATAATGGAGGTCAAGCCAAAGGATTTATTATCTGTACGAGGTAACCAGGAAACTGGGAATCCTCCCGCTGAAGAAGCGGCTGGAGCATGGAATGTGCAGGCTCCAACTCCATTAACTGCCGAGGTGATGGGACCAGGCCAAGGAGGAAGTACTCTAGTGGACCCCGAAGATAGGATGTCCACAGACGGACTATCATCGATTCGCACATTGACAGGGTCAATGGAGAGCCTACTTTTGAATCAGGAAAGGACCGGAAAGCAGTATTCCTCTGCGACTACGGTTAATCCTGTCTCGATTGACACTTCCACCCCCTTGCTTGAGGCTACAGTGGTAAGGGATCCTCCCTTGAACGTGGCGGACAGCAAGGGGATGTTCAAACGTCAGCTGCGACGGCTAAGACAGAGAGCGAGGAAAGCCAAAGTTCCGGAGGCGAAGGCCGGAGGACCTGATGGACTTGCTCGCTCTGCGTCCACCCCGATATCACCGGAGAACAAAAGAAGTAGATCCGAGGCGGATTCGTCCAACCCGGGCTCTTCGACTGTCGCCGGAAGCTCTGGGGTGAGCAAACCCGAGCAGCCAGCGAAGAGCAAAAGGAGGAAGGTCGCCAAGACCAGGCTCCCGAGCTCTTCGTCACCGAGCGAGGCAAAGGGGAAACCCGATCCTCGTATCGTAGCGCATAAGGAGATCAGCCAGAAAGACTTGGTCGAAGCTGGCCCTTCTAATGCGAAGTCGGGCTCGAGGACTGCGGACAAGGTGGTTGGAAAAAGCTTTGCCAAAGCTGCCTCCGAAGCCTTGGTCGCTGTGATCGAGACCGACAACCCACAAAAAAGCATGACCCAGCATCATGCTACTTTTGTGGAAGGTCACATTTGGAAGCTTCTAGGTGCAACCAAGGAGTCACCAAAGTTTGAGGGAATGGTCGTCTGCGACGGGGTCATGAAGGCTCAGTGCGCGGACGAACATTCGCTCAAATGGCTGCTTGCAAATGTGGCAAATATACCGGCTTGTGAGGGCATAAAGTTTAAGGCTGCAAAAGGCAGCGACATTCCCAACCTGGTTCGGGCCGTTATGTGGATCCCGGGACCTCGTAAGAGCCCTGGGGACATAATGGCCCGAATCCGGATCCAGAACCCGGGACTCGACACCAAATACTGGCGTGTCCGTGCGTACAGCGGGAAGAGGAAAAGCTCCAGTGACCCTGAGGGCTCTACTCTGGCGCTGGGCATAGACCTGGAGTCGTTACGAGTCCTGGAGTCTGTTTACAGACTCCGCCCGTACTTAGGGTTTGGCAGAGTGAAAGTTCACGTCTCCAAAAAATAAGTGCGGTCGACGAGTGAATAGGGGAGTAGTTGACTTATATGCCAGCGGACTTGAAGTTCACTCAGATTAATCTGCAGCACAGTAAATCAGCCACTGCATTACTAAGTGGAAGGTTGACCAAACTGCGGACATACCCCCAAATAACAAATACAAAATACCCCCCAAATACAAGAACAATGGGTGTGCAGAAAACGCATCTGTGGCCTTGGGATGGTTACTTGGGGTAAACTCTTCTATCACGATAGAAGTGACAGACCGAGGGCTTGTATGATTGTCCCAAACTCAATCGAAGCCATGATGTTAAGGCAATACTGTGTGCCAAGACGTCGTCGCGGTCAAAGTATCATACAAAAAATCGGGGGTCAGGTGCGAAACAATTATTGTTTCTGCTTATCTCCTCTATGATTCCATCGGCCCACCTCCCGCTTGGGAGTTACGGGAAATTGTACGATACGCTGAATCCAATAACTTGGGGCTGATCATCGGCTGCGACGCCAATGCGCAGCACACCCTATGGGGAAGCAGCAAGTGCAACTCCCGTGGGGAGAAGCTATTGGATTTTATTCTGGCGCACGACCTCGTGGTGAAAAACGTGGGCAAAGACCCAACTTTCATCACGAGGAGGCGGCAGGAAGTAATAGACCTGACACTGGCCAATAGGAAGGTGGAAGGTCTGATTACCAAGTGGCACGTTCTAAGAGAGGAATCTCTTTCGGACCACAGATACCTAGAGTTCCAGCTAGCTGGTGAGACAAATCTAATACCGGCGGGCCGGAATCCTAGGAAGACTGACTGGGATAAATACAAGCAGGCACTGGGGAATAAGCTAACCCCAGTGCCCAAACTGCACTCTAGGACGGAAATTGAGGATGAGACGAGGAAACTCAGGCGGACCTTGTTTGAGTCCTTCGAGGCAGCCTGTCCAGTCAGGAAGAGCAGATGTGGCAAAAATGTTCCGTGGTGGAACAATAAGCTACAAAGGCTCAGAAAGGAAACCAGGAAGCTTCTAAATAGAGCATTAAAAACTCAAAACGAAGAGGACTGGCAAGCCTATCGCACTTCGCAGCATAACTATAAGAAAGAGATTAGATCTTCTAAGCTCCAATCTTATAGGAAATACTGCGAGGAGCTAGAAGGAATGAAGGAGACATCACGGCTGCATAAAATATTCCAAAGGGATACCGCAGCCAAGCTGGACTCCATTCGAAAGTCTGACGGTAGCTACACGGACTCCAGGCAGGAGGTATTCAAAATCTTATTTGAGACACATTTCCCCGGTAGCAGAAATACCCTATCAGACGTAGGCCCAGCTGATGATCACTCGTTGAACATCACTAGGCTGGACAGATATATAGCATCCAGGGTTGTCACGTAGGAGAGGATAGAGTTCGCTTTATCCTCCTTTGAAAATTACAAAGCTCCCGGTCTTGATGGCATATATCCTGCAATGCTGAAGGTCGGAGGTAGAGTCCTGGTGCAATCCCTGAAAGAAATATTCAGGGCCTGCATAATTTGGGGATACATACCGACCGCCTGGCGAAAGGTTAGAGTTGTTTTCATTCCCAAACCAGGGAAGGACGACTATACTCTAGCCAAAAGTTTCAGACCCATCAGTCTAACCTCTTTTCTTCTGAAATGTCTGGAACGCCTAGTTGAAAAGTACATTAGGGGAGGGGTGTTGAGAAGATGTCCGCTCAATGTTCGTCAGCACGCTTACCAGAGTGGCAAATCCTGCGAATCAGCACTACACGATTTAGATCGAAGAATCGAGGGTGCGATGGAGCAGGATGCTTTTGCTCTGGGCGTGTTCGTCGATATTGAGGGGGCCTTTGACAATGCCACGTTCTCCTCCCTGTGTACCGCAGCCAAAGCGCATGGGGTGGACAACGTACTAGTACGTTGGATACAATCCATGCTGACACAGAGACTACTAATTGCGGACGGTGCGGACGATACCAGGGCTGAGGTAGGCAGAGGATGCCCCCAGGGAGGCGTACTGTCGCCCCTGCTACGGTGCTTTCTAGTAGACTCGCTGTTGGATGAGTTACAATCTCACAACGTACACGCGCAGGCATATGCCGATGACGTATGTGCACTCACTAAAGATAATTGGCCATAAAGTGCAGAGGACTTTGGATAGTATCCAGAACTGCTGTGAGAAGCACGGGTTATCAGTGAACTCTAGTAAAACGACACTTATATTGTTTACTAGGAAAAGAAAACTGAATAACCTTAAACTTCCAACATTAGAGGGTGTTACAATCCAACTCTCCACTGAGGTCAAGTATCTGGGAGTAATCCTAGACAGCAAGCTCACGTAGAGACCACATGTCAAACAAAAATCCGCCCGAGCATTAAATGCCTTCTGGCAATGCAGGCGGGCCTTTGGGAAGACATGGGGTCTGAGACCAGCGGTGGTCTACTGGCTATATACCGCTGTTATTAGACCCATCATAACTTATGCGTCTGTGGTCCTGGTTCTTTCAGAACAGGAAAAACATCTACCTGCACGATCCTAAACAGACTACAGAGAGAGGTATGCATAGGGATCACTGGGGCCTTTAGCTCCACGCCTGGTGCAGCTCTCAACGCAATGCTCAACTTGCGACCATTGGACATCACAATCCAGGAAGAAGCAATGAAGGCAGTCTGTCGTTTAAAGAGACAAGGACTCTGGCACGACAACCACAGCCATGGTGATCTATCACGAAGGCTCAAGGAAAACTGTGACTCGTACAGTATGCCAACGGATGACATGCCACCGGTAACACTGTTCGATCACGTTGAAATCCCGAATAGAGAGGACTGGGAAAACCCACACCATCTACTGGAGAGTTTTTCCCATGTCTTCTATACAGACGGCTCGAAAACCTCTACCGGTACGGGCGCTGGATGGTGTTTGACCACAGAAATCAAATACTCATATCCTCTCGGAGATTTTGCGTCAGTTTTCCAAGCGGAAATCAGCGCTATTCGGAGTGCGACAAACTGGATAATTGATCAGAGATGGCGTGAAAGGAAGATCGGTGTTTGCTGCGACAGCAAAGCTGCGCTCGGAGCACTACGAAATCCAATTACCCGCTCGAAAATTGTCCTGGAATGTAAGAGACAACTGCAGTCGGTAGCTCGCTACAATGAAGTCTCTCTTATATGGGTTCCTAGTCATCAAGGCATCGAGGGTAACGAAAACTCTGATAGCCTAGCAAAGGAAGGCGCGAAATGCAGCCCCTTTGGACCGGAACCACAGATTGGCGTAAATCCTGCAATAGTGAAAGACTGGATAACTCGACACATGGAGAAAATCCATGCGCAGAGATGGTCCATGTTACAAACCTGCAGACACACCAAACTCTTTATAGGTCGTCCCGATAAGTGCACTGCAGAAACTCTCCTGAAACTAAACAGGAAAGAATGCAGGAATCTTGTAGGGATTGTAACAAGGCATAGTACTTGTGGCAAACATTTACATACCCTGGGAATCGTCAGTGACCCTACATGCGCGTCGTGCGGGGAGGATGCGGACAGCATAGAACACTTTCTCTGCGAGTGTCTTGCGTTCTCCCAAGCGCGGTGCGCTGTATTCGGCGCTGACGTATTGAGGATGGAAGAGATCTGTCCTCGACCCCTATCCGAGGTTCTTCGGTTCATCAGAGCAACGAAGAAGTTCGGTTAGGGTGGGGCAGAGTACAATGGACTATTCGTCTGAGTGCTCGGGGCTTCGCTCCCCCCCTTTTTCTTACAAATACGGCTACTAACAAAATCTCGCTTTTACAGTATATTTTTAAAGACTTATAGACTTTTACTTTTTTTTAGGTGGCATAAGGCACTGTTCTTCTCACTAATATTGCAATCCGATTTTAATTTGATGCTTCAAATATGTTCCTTACAAGCTAAGTTCCTTCAGTTTCTAAAGGAGAGTTATGAGTTAATGAGTTATAATAACTACACGTACTATGTGTTTAATGAGTGTACTCGTCATCGCTTCATTTTGAGGACACAGTTAAAGAACACACACAGAGATCCCCACAGCTACATATGTTAACTGGTTGATTAGAGTTTAGATGGCTTTTCTCCTCCCGCTACGGTCAGCGTGCTCGAAGCTGACATGCATTAGCATAGTAATTTAGCGAAATATTTGTGTGTTCGTATTTTATAAACGATTTTTGACTTGAATAGGCTAGCTTGTTGTACATACATGGAACTCGTGTTGCACTCGGGCTCAAATTAATACAAGTTTCGATCCAAGTCAACTGTTCGCGGTACCAATCTTAGAATTTCGACCAGATTGGGCTAGGTTAAACCATCAAAATTATAATCTAAACGGAACGGCTGTAATCCAGATTTGACGTACAACATTTCCTGATGTATTAGAATTGGCTGTATTTGTATAAGTCGTTCAGTGCAGGCGTAAATATGATCATAATTAGGGAGCAGTTTTCAAAACAAAATTTTCCGATGCTCCTGCCTAATGCCTATATTCAATTTACACGCTGTCATTCACTCGACCAGTTCTGCTGCTTTGGTGGGAGATTCAGCGTCTCTCTTGCATGCTGTTATTTTGAACTCCTCTACTAAGCTAATTTTAGGTGGTCGCTCATGTACAGGGCTTTTACACGATACAACCGTTCAGTATTAGCTTGTATTTCTATGGGTTTAACCTAAACATTTGCACAGGTTCCATATATTTATGTGGAATTATAATAAAATTTACTTGTTCTTGTTTGGTTTTAGATAATCTAATAAATGAAGGATATAGGAAAAACCAAAATGATGGATTAAAGTAGTAATGCCACCAGTTGTGATTGTTGAAAGCTTCAATTCTGTAAAATAAAAGCAACTTCAAAACACGTCTTTATGCAATAAAGGTAACAATCTCCTTCGGCAGGGTATGAATCCTCACGTTTTAGGCTTATCGATTTTCATTTGTTTATTCTCGAAACAACATTTTTCAACAAGTGGAAGAAACTACATATATCTCAAGAAATTCTGGATTGATTTTATTTAAATGGTACACCATATCATCTTTATACTATCTAAAAAGTATTTTAGGTCTGTTTTCGATCGAATTTATTTATTTTCTTATTATATAATAATTTTTTTAATCCAAGTATCAATCAATTCTCAAACGTCTTTTCTACAACAAATGTTAAAAATTTGTCCTGCTAATTAGCTATTGGATTTATTAACACGAAAATGCTGGTCGAATCCTGACGATTCGGGTGGAATCCTGACGATGCTAAAAATTCCACCGTCGGAGATCTTCATTTAATTGCAACGAACACAACAATCTCCCATGCCTTGATATTTCCAAAAACTACGAGTCGACTTTATGCCAACTTGGTATATACTCGTCTAGTAATTCAATTATCTGTTTGGTTTTAGAGATAACGTTTTTATCGATTCTTGTAAAATATGTGAAAGAGGAGAATGCATATTTTTGTTAGTCTTCATAGGTAGCGTCCGACTGCCAATTAGTCATACTTTGTCAGTTTATTACAAATATTGACCAGTTAGATACCTTATGCCGTACTTATGTTAGCAATATAATATACCCTTAGGTATATGTATTTTTATGTTTTAAGAAACCCGTTATGTTGACTCGATAGGTTTTGAGGGAAAACAATTTTGTTAAGACATATAATACGGCGCCAAAAATCGTCCATTTTAATTTCTATAATTTTAATGTACGTATCCAGTGTCACTCTCGCAATTAAGATGAATCTAACGACACCTCTCAAGCTAAAATCCATCAAACCGTTTAGGCTACAGAGCGTGCCAAAGAAATATACATACATACATACCATCGAAAAACATAACCCTCCTTCAGGCGCAGTCGGGTAATCTGTCGACAGGATGGAGGTTATATTTCAACTACTAAATTTGATCCACACAAACAGGGCAAGCTAAATAAAACCGTTTAAAAACGCAGGTATTATAAGCTTTAAGTACCTTTAAGCTTAAAAGGTGAATAATTTGCAAGAAAATGTCGTCGTTGAATTCGCCAGATAAGATCTCTTCATTGTCGCAATTTAGTCGCTTTCTGGAAGGGAAATCTTTAGAACTTCAAAGCATTGATCAATGATGACTTCGTATGCCTCATTCAATTTTAAACCAGATTTCTAGAAAAAAGTTATTACTGCTGAAGGTATTCTTAACTACCACGTCCGTTTTATCATCTTAAGAGCGATTAAAAGATTAATATGCATGGTGGCATGGTGCACCCAAAAATCTAATTTTTTGACATGAATGCGTCTATACGTTAGGTACACGCTGGGAGGCACTTCAGAATTTTTGATGTGACGTTTACAGACCGATACAAAACCATTGAATAACTCGGAAATTATAATAAATTCCACTGGATTGCATTTGGTATCGAGTAAATGGGAACGGGCGGGGGTGAGCGAGGCTTTAAAAATTTCAAAAGTTATACAGTATACGGATAAAACATGATATGTAAAAGCCATTATGAAATATAAAAGACACATAGCAAAGAAGGTCTCAGCAGCTATCCAGAAATATGCCATTGATGAAGGCTGAACGGGTCAGGAGTTACAGGGCATGCCAAAATGCGAAATTCAGTACTAAATTTTCTCCCTTGCCCAATGTACATGTACAACAGTACATGCATCAAGTTGCAAATGGTTCTCCCGCTAGGAATTATCTTGTAGTAAAATAGTTAAAGTTTATTCACTGATTGGTACGCAGAATTCGAATTTTTTGGTTTTTAAAAATATGTCCTATTCGCACCATATCACATATGGTGACTAGTACAGTAGTACCTACCTCAATTTTTCATCGTATAATGTTAGTGGTGTCGCTTTTGCGGAATATTCGGGAGCAGACACTGAAATCTCGTTATTTCCATTGCATTTTTGTTATTCTTCTCACTCTAAAAAGTCCTGATGCATTTTACATTATTGACGTGTGTCACCTTATCGAATTCAGAGACACACAGCGGAATGGATGGAAGTTAGAACAGTTAGACAAAGCTTGAAATGAAAATTTGCATCCGTTTTGATTTTACAGCATGTACGTAAGCGTTACTCGCCTTACCGCTTGACCACTGCAGGAATAATGCCGGAACTAGAATGCAACGTCGACATCGGCGGCAGCGTTCGGCGGAATTGACGAAACTCGGGTTGCGTTTTAGAAAATGTCTACTGAATGAATATTATCCTTTTACAAAATATCTATGGACTGCAATTTGCCTTTTTGCACCGATGTGCGCATGGGCATACATGGGGTGCAAATAGGCACTGACCCGAGTCCGTCTCACATAGACTTTACACGATGAAAGGCATGGTGCAAATAGGCGCTGCCATAATCAAAAGCATAGATTTATGAACGTGCATTCATCCGGTTTCATGTCGTAAAACAAATTCGTAAGTGAAATTTTGTGCAAGATATTTTTGAATTAGACAGGAGCGCAATAATACGATCATGACTTTCACATGGACAAGGTTTCGGTGCATCCGTATTTTATGAAAGATGTTTATGCAATTACGCAATTACACAATTATCACAATGTGTTGTGAATTTATTCGGGTTTGGGTACATATTCGAAGAGGTTTTTTATACTGGTCCTAGCTTCCTAATTAGGTAGCTTATGAAATGGTTTCAATGATATTGACACGATGGAAAATTCAAGATTTAGAAGAAGAGCTTAATTATTCCTCCGTGTATTTACACTATCTTTTTAAGTATAGTTTTTCATATTCATTTTATTAGTTTTGTTTTAGATAATTATAACATTAATTCTTTTGTAATTTTTATATGTATTGACCTTCTCTTCTTTTTATCTTTATATTTATTTTAGTATGTATTAGGTTAAGGTTTTAATTTACTAAATTTTAATTTTTTTCTTTTTGTTATCTTAGATTCATATTAACTTAATTTGTTTTTTTTTATTAATTAATTTTAACACATAATAAGTTACAATCAGATAATTTTAAATACAGTGTACATCATAAGGCCAGTCCTTTGTACAGATTTTTCAAATAAATTATTATTATTATTATTATTAATTTATTTATTATATGTATTATTGTTTATTAATTGGTGTTACGAAGAAATATTACTTAAAAACGTAATTTAATTATCATCCTTGAGGGTTCCAAAGTGTGTGCATTGTCGTCACCTTTAAAATTGAGTTGGCCAAACAAAACCCACATATCACAAATATTTGTCAGCTTTTAAAATAAATAAGTTATTATCTTCAAATCAAGACATTTGTAGTTTAACGCTGACGCGGGCTACCATATTACTTTCATCATGTTCCATTTGAATCAGAAAACAAGCAGCATGCATTTAAAGCAGATGGGTAAATTGCAAGAGAAAGGTCATGTCGGCGAAATACCACAATGGGAATTCGAGAAAAGTAAATCATAAAAATTGCATTTTTCTTTCCGCATTGAAACGTGCGTTTCACAAAAACAGCTGCAAATTGATGCAACTTCCTATTCCGAGCGCATCAGAAAAATGAAATTTCTTAACGTGTTTCCTCTTCGTTCTCTTGAATAGCGTTCGCTTAGAGAATATAATTTTGTAAAAATATGCTTTGGGCTAAATTCAATTGTGAAAACCCTACAGAAAACGATTATACATGTCCGACATGTGACATGACCATGTTATGCAGTATTCCTGAAAATCGGAAATTCTTAAAATTAATTTGAATCCATTTCCAGGCCTTCTGGACCTCTGTGCACATGCTCTACAACACGGTGCAATAAAAAAAATTATGTTATGTGTTACAGTACATGTCACATACCATATAACGTGACGTGTGTTGTAGAGTATTCCCGTAAATTATTAATTGAATTTTATTTCTTATGTAAAAACCATAAATTTGAAAATACATTAATATAATTTATAAAGATGAGGTCATAAGAATCATAATGCTACATTTGGTTTAATCTTGCGACCCCTTTTTGTGCATGATTTTTTCTTTTGGAAAAAATGAAAATAATTATTATATTATTTTCGATCCCTGAGAAGAACTATACAACCTCATCCTTCACTGCAAGGGTAACAGTTTTTATTTAACGCGAATATTGAAGGTGCTTTATTTTGGAACATTTTTAAAATTGTATAAGACACAATAAATTTATTTATTGCCAAACGGTGTACATGATTCTATGGTTGTACTGTATGTTAGATCAATTGAATGATATATGTTTCTGAACATTAAAAATATTTTCTATTGTTCAACCGGATGGTTTTAAACAATTACCAATTTTTAATGATAGGCAAATAAGTCAAAATCGTCCTACTTTTCAAATTTAAAAAGAAATATCCGGTGACACGAAAGTTTTTGTAATATACTATGCATAAGTAAGTTTTTATAGTATATTACGATACAAGGGCGGTAAGTAGCCGATTGCCCACGATGGGTGTTAGACCCATGTTAATAGCCATCGTGGGCAATCGGCTACTTACCGCACCGTGGTTAATTGATGATTTACCGCATGGAAACCCGTGCGGTAAAGTACCACTTACCCTGCACGTGTGGTGAAAATTTTTTTATTTAAGATGAATGCAAACCGGAAAATTATGTACATCAATTAGCCATGCAATGAAAGCAGCTCTTCAATAAATGTATTGTATCGCAAACTATTGCTGATATTTTCCAGTAAAAAAATTTAAGGTGGTTTTGCAGTATATGTGCTTTATGTGTAAGAAATTTCAAGTTTTTACTTTCAATAATCGCGTCATAAATAAATCATAGAAATTCTCCTCCTTTTGAACTGGAAAGCTTATCCGTACCCTTTGAAACTAGATATACACTACTGTACAAAAGAAAAGTAAATAAGTTCAATGTGGAAGAAGCTCGCCTTAAATTATTACTATTCAATCAACAATAATGTTCTATCTACATTTTCAAACTTAATAATGGAAAGACACTCAATTAAATTTTTTTGAATAACAGAAACATAAAATTTAGGAATTTCCACTTGTACAACACAAAAGTGACATTGAAAAGTTCGAAGCAGCGCATTCGAAGCTTCGAATACGAACACTTCAAAGCAGACAAAAAATTCGAAGCTTCATAATATGCAGCCTTAAAATTAGCGAATATTAAAATGCCGCAAAGCTTTTTATTTTTCCGCAAGCATGAGGGATAAGTACCACTAAAACGCACGCCTTTGCGTGCGGTAAGTTGCTTATTTCCCACTGCTTGCTTTCGACGGTCAAAAAAACACGCTGCAGAAAATAAAACACGCACCTCGGTACCCAAGACAAGAGTCAAGACAAGAGATACGGAGATCCCTGTGTGCCGCACAACTAATTTTTCACGTCAGGAGAATGCATTTCTCACTTGCACTTGCAGGAGCAATGAGGAGATGCAGAAATATTTCTCTCTTGCACTTGCAGTAGCGTAAAGGTTTCGTTACGACAAAATCTTTATTGCCAATGGTCCTTTTTATAAGTGTTTAGGATTGAAATTTTTGTCCTCAACAATTTCCAGGTAATCAGCAACATTCTTGAAATATGCACGCAGAACCTTCCTCATTACTTTGCTGCAATATTTCTTTATTTTCACTAAGCAAAACTCGTTACAAGCGATAGTCTTGTTGTAATTATTTCTTAATCGCTTAATCGCTTCGCTCGTGCGTTTATTGCTGTCTGCGTGCGCAATCGGCTACTTACCGCACTTGTTGCACTATATGCTATTTCTGTATAGCCGAAATATCTTACACAGTACTCACAGTCATACGGTGTCTCATGCACAAAGAAGCGCACCCTTGTGTTTTAGCATTCGTGCACCGCGAACAATATGAGATACAATAAACATAACGTGAGATGAGGGAGTAAACGTAAATACAAATCCAAGTAAGCACGAGAAGAAAATATGTGAAGCGGAACTAGTATTATGAGCAATATCAAGCAAAATCCCGTCCTATGCTCGAAATATTATTTGCTTAAGGCTTCTCGTCTTCCCACGGTCGTGAGTGAACGTATCTTCACTGCACTTAACTGCATGCTCTGACTAATATACAAATTTAAGGTTTGATTATGATTTATTTGCCCAACACACCACAAAAAACACAACTTCAATGACATTTTAGCGCCGTAGAACTATGAAAGATTTTAAAGCTACATAGAATAATTCGAAGCTTCGAAACCCGAAAATCAACAGCTCTAATTTGTATACTTAAGCCGCAGTAAAATTTATGAATGCTCGAATTGCACGAAATGTTGGGAAATATTCACAAACTAATTTACGTTTTTATGATTTTACCACGATGTCAACACATTTGCAATTTACGCCGGTTTACGAAGTGAATCGAATCCCTAAGTATAATTTTTTTTTACTTTCAATAACAGCTGCTTATCTTTGCGGCCAAGTTACAGTTAGATTAGTGATTATACTTTAAAATAACAAATTTTTTCTTATTTGTTGAAAGATGGCAAATTCGTTTCTCGTAGACGATGCGAAGTGGGCTGCTCTCCGGCAAGATACGTTGCGAGATTTGCCGCTGTCAGTTTATAAGAAAAGCCGACATGCTGATAGCATATTTTCCAAAAAAAAATTTGCGTACAACTTTAGCGGAAAAATTGCTCACAGAAACAATAAGTTGACCCAGCACATACAGTATATCGAAAGCGGACCTTTGCCACAATTTCTATGCACAAGACGCACATGGTTTCAAAATAGGTATTTTCGTAGAATGATGCTAGGGGTATGATCATGATAATCCTTAAAGGATACCAACTATTGGACAAATTCTTAATTTTGAGTTCAATGTGAAGGTTCTTCACATAAGACCGTGCCTATATCTTGTTTGACATTGGCTGCAAGGCCTGATCACCCAAAGAATCTTCCTCAAAAAGAATTAGCATGATGACATAATACAGGCAAAAGGAGGAAGTAATAAATGCTTATTTTGTGTCGCTACGTTTTGATAGTGGAAAATTAATGGTCTAAAATGCTCAGTTCATTCATAATTTAACTGCGGGATACAGGAGATTTTAGGGCAACATTTGAGAATTTATGATTAGATGGAAAAATCAAGATTGTGCTTAAATTATCTATGCACATTGAAACTACAGATTAAAAGTTTAATGAATCAGTGAAAATGTACATACATATATCATAAACCAATCGAAACTTTTTTTCATTGCTGGGAAATTTCAGTTAGTTGAACAATAGAGCTCGGAATGTGTTGAAAATATCAGCAAGTCTCATTTAACCTTGGGAGTGCACGTAAGAACTTAGGAGCGCACATGGCGTCAAGTTGAACCCAGAGCATTTTATCTCTGCTATATTATATTTTTTTTAGAATTTATGGTATAAGAAAGTTTTTAACTAAGAGGATGGGCTTTTCGGTAGAGTCGTCGTTAGTTCGAAAAAACTGATTTTTAATAGCAAAACGATGTACTGAAATTGGACCTACCTCCAAGAATATTTCAGTTATTATGAATGTATATGCAGTCCAGGTTATTCCAAAGTTAAAAATACATGTACATGCAAGTACATATTTAATTAGATTTATTCGCCATTAGCTTTGACCGTGTTATTCCGAGGGGTATAGCAGTACTTTGGAATAAGAGCCGTCTCGTTTTACATCAAAAAATATTCAAGAATTGTAATAAATTCTTGAAGGGCTTCTGTCCCGATAACAGGTAGTAATTAACTTCACTCTTTTATTTTATTATTAGCACACTTTCGTGGTCGTCCTCGTGTGCGTTCCGCAGTTATCCCCAAACCTTCACTGCCGTGAATCGGCATTAAATCAAACGAAACCCCGAATTCCCACATCGCATTAATAACTCAAACCGCGGTTCCCACACTGATTGCGATCGTGCATACTCAATTATCTTCGTCTCTATTTGCAGTTGGAGCGTTTTTATGGACGGGAGAAGGAATATCATCGAAAATCAAACCGCCCGAGGATATTTATTCTTCTTTCATCCTTAGCATTTGCCGTGATCACAATACCTGTTCGGTGCCGTGTGCAGACCGGTCGCTGAATCAATAATCCTCGCTCTCTGCAATTACCGAGGAAATAAGTGGCTGGGGACACTGATTAATCTGCGGAGCTCTTTAATAATCCTTGGAAGTGAATCGTTTGCGCTGGATCAACTTTTTTATTTTATAAAGTGGCTTAGAGCCGGAACAACTTTTGCAAGGCACTGGCGTGGCTATGAGATTTCCGTTAATTAGTGAAAATTACAATTTCCCCACGACTGAGCACTATCGAACAGTAGAACTACCGTGCGAAATGAAGCATCCAATCCGTCAATCGATCCGCAAAAGACTGAACTGTACGCACCTGAGCGATCAATTTCATCGTGTCTTATTGGATACCTGTAAGCTTTGAGTCTGGAGTATTGTTGCTGGTCAGTTTCCTCAAGTTGCACGAAGTGTTGCCAGAGAGTTCAGTAGGCAAGCGGCGGCGTTTGGATGAGGTGGAAAATGTATAAAGCCTAATAGATAAAGTATGTACATACCTATTCCATTCATGATTTTAATACTTAACTTGTAATGACAATTTTGTTTCACCTATAGTGTGTACTGTATAACGTTTGGATACAAAAATTGGAATTGATGATAGCAGGAATAAAAATATGAATAGCTTCTCGTGCCTGGCGTTGCTCGAGCTTATCTATTCTTCAGAAGAAAATATGAACTGATTAAAAGATTTGAAGGTTGATTATAAAAAAATCAATATTGCATACATTTTAAGAGATTTTGGGAAATCCGCTAAAACATTTCTTATCACTTTTCACTATCGAAATATGGGCGTGATATAAAATTCAAAATAATAATTTATTTATTGCATTAGTACAAAGAACAACTCTTAATGTTGTACATAAAAACTTTGGAGCAAACTATTCGTTTAAAAAGTAGATTTTCTTTTTCAGCAGAGTTACATATTCTACTAATTTAAATAACATAATCCTGGGTACATTACGTTTATAAAAAGAATGTATATAATACTCCCCAAATTTCATTTTGCTAAGCCGAGGGGTTTGTACTGTGCATTGATGCACCAGTCAGGATTTTCATATGGTTTACCTTTTTGGGAAGGTGATGAAATGGGCAATTTAATAAAAATCAAAAGGTGTATTTTAATACATGAATTTCGGGGAAAAATCGGAAAATTTTTGGTAGGACGGGCATATCCTGCTGATTTTGGTATGGCCTATGTGCTTCGAATTTTTGGCTTTTGGATGCATCCATGAGCTGTATAACCTTCGGTGTCGCATTTGAAGCATCTGCCGCGCCAAGAATCTTTCCTTCTACATACATACATGTGCTGTGTGCACGAAGTCCATTTATTTGTAGCAATATACAGGGTCCACCTTTTCATGTACTCGACAAGAGGGCCAACCTATTTTTACCCTACCTGCATCAGGTATAGTTCACGAGCCAGGTCAAAAAAATGCTCTGAATTTACTACAGCTGATCATTTGACAATTGGTTATAGTAGTTGTGTACACACACATACTGCGGTCAGTCAAGCGAACGTTAGAACAGGCGTCACATATATGCTATCAAAACGCTTATGATTGCCGTGGTATTTAAATGAATTTACTTAAACTGAAAATTGTTATACAGATTGTAGATGCATATAAATAACAGTTATGTCAGTCAGTCAGCTAAATGTGAGAACCGAGCTGGTCAGTCAGCCCTAATATATGTACAATAAATAAATAAGATCCAATTCATTTATTAAACTTGAAATTTCTTTTAGGGGTACTTAATTGTATATATTAATAATACTTAATTGTATATTATTGTATGACCATAAATAAAATGGTCAGCCAACCATACTGTGGAACAACTCCCGTCAGTCAGTGAAAACAAAACAAAATTATTATTTTTTTTTATTTTTTTTATTATATTAGTACCTAGTAGTAGTAGCTTAGTCATTACTATCAAACTCTTCCTCCGAATCATGGAATTCGTTGAAGTCACATTAATTATCATCAGTATCAAACTCGTGGGTTTCCGATGGAGTTTCAGATTGGGCATCTAAAAAAATAAATATTATTTCTTTAAGTAGGTATATATTATACAATACAAAATATTTTTTTTTACGTAAATCAAATTTGTCGACAATATTGTCATACCTGAATTATCGCTGAACGTTATATGGTGATCAAATATCAACAACACAATTTGCTATTACAGTAGATGTTTGAGCAATATAGATAATAAGCATGAATTGAATTATTTTAAACATGCAAAAAATATTAATATGTAACTGTTTCTTACCTTAATAACTCTGTTCTGTATTTTTTACTGGCTGTAAATTTCATGTAGCACACTACATGATAACATTAAATATCTCTGGGATTGCATGGCAAATTGATATCTTCGTGTGTCAGTTTGTATTTTGAACGAATTTTCAAAATCGTATGACATGTTTTTAAAGTCTCCTCGGTAAATAATGTTAACGGCTGTTGTTTGTTAAAAAAGAATACACAAATTTTATTCATTTTGATACTGCCAACCACTAGCACCGTCAGCAGGAAAGTCGTTATATTTTGGTGGAAAAGACCTTGGGGGGACAACGGGTATCGATCCCTCTCTCTCTATCTATCTTACATAGGAAAAGACAAACTCCTGGTCCCTACTATAGAAATTTACCTGCACCTGAGTGCATTTTGGGTCGCTCCATTAACGGAATGAGAAGGAGTGAGTCCATGTCACTGATTCATTAACCGCGATGCAGATATCATTTGATGTATTGGACAGGAGTATGCATTTCTCGCGTGTACTGGCAGGAGCAATGAGGAGCTCCAGAAATCTACCTGAGGAGTCCTCGGGAGTTAAAGGAGCCGAGTTTGCCCGGCTCTATCCAATATTTAGGAAGTACATACATTTTTTAATATTTTTTGGCTGACTAACGGGAGTTGTTCCACAATATGGTTGGCTGACTATTTTATTTATGGTTAATATACAATTAAGTACCCCTAAAAGAAATTTCAAGTTTAATAAATGAATTGCATCTTATTTATTTATTGTACATACATTAGGGCTGACTGACCAGCTCCGTTCTCACATTTAGCTGACTGAGTGACATAACTGTTATTTATATGCATCTACAATCTGTATAACAATTTTCAGTTTAAGTAAATTCATTTAAATACCGCGGCAATCATAACCGTTTTGATAGCATATATGTGACGCCTGTTCTATATAAGACCACTTTTACTAATAAAGCTGCCCATCTACGAGTATTGCGGCATACGTTGGCAAACATGCTTACACAACCCTTAACGCGGGATTCTAACAGAAGTTGCTTGATGTTTTTCAAATTAACATAGTAAACTCCCTTAAAATATTCTGGGACATTTTTTGTTCGTTGAATTCGCAAGTCATTAAACCTGTTCTTTTGGCTCACAATTAGTAAACCAGTGCCCCCATTTTTATACCATGATAGTGAACTAATATTTTCAAAACATGCTAAAATTTCTCCATTAAAAATAAATAAGTATTTCAAAATATGTATGAATGCTTTGCAGTTGGTACGAAACTGGAAGCAAATATTCAGAGTGATTTTCTTAAAATTATGCATTTTTTTATTATAAAAAATCCCTTAACAAAAATTGTAGAGATCTTGTGTGGCGCGATAGATCTCATCTTGCCAAACAAAAAAGTACATACTACTTGAATTACATGCTGATTTATAAATTCGGTATGCGCATTATTATTTTATTTTTGAAGTGAAACTACTTTTCCAGCGGCTGGGTCTTTCGGACGAAATCAAGTCGGTTTGATGAATCGTAAAGTCTCTTCATTTGTGTGCGAGCATACATATAGTCGTTCCTACGTCTGGTCTAGTCTAGCCGTGCAGTAGTACAGTGCGAGTATGAATGGAGGAGGCAGCGACAGTGGCAGGGGAGTGCGCGTGCTTACGATAGCTGTTGGAGTAGGGGAGGAGGAGGGAGGAAGCAGCTGGAGCGGCAGGAGGGTGCTCGTGCCTGCGAGGATCAGCTGTGGGCATATAACGCCAAACTGACACGTTGATAAGTATCGTTATAATCAGTCGTTTTCTTCATTGTTATTATTAATAATTTAAAAAAAGTTACAACGTCAAACAAAATAAGCGAATAAAAAGATATCCAACCCGAAGTTTCACTTCGACCGACTGTCCCAGACAGAACCGGCTTACTTTGTTTTTATCTTTTGACCTACTCAACGCAGTGACATCAAACTCATGCCAAACAACTACTACCTCAATTTCCCTTCCCAAAAAGGTACAGTCATTTGTTCTCAAATTTCTTAAAATTCACGTTTTTCCACATTTTCTCCGAATTTCGTGTAATTATAATAATATACTTTTTTTTGTTAAATTGCCCAACTTATTTCTTTTCCAAAAAGGCACAACATGTCCAGGTAAAGAAAGGATATACACAAATTTATATATATAAACCTTTTATGAAATATCTAAAAAATCTGAATTTAAAAAAAAAAATCCGAATAATTAAATTGCACTTCATACAAAACAACCCTGCATACTAAGCCCATACTACCTAAGGTAAAGCGTAACACCATTCGCATCATATACTTATCCAAAACGTTTGCTTGATTTACGCATTGAGCAATTCATCCCCGCACTGCGGCTAATTATTAGTATACTTACTAAAGCAACTGTTGAAACTTTCTTGTTTTCATTTTCACATCTTCAATGAGACGTTGACAGTTTTCGTGTTACAACAATGTAACACAGTCGTTAATTATAAAACGGAAATTTCACCTCAATCAAGCGAAAACTGCTGTAGTGCCGATTGATTTATCAATTGATCAGAAATCATTCACTACAGCGCAATGAAGCAGTGGAGAACTGAGGCGACTATAAAAAATTCTAGGAAATGGGGAAATTGCGGGTGTTACAGGTTTGTGTTTTCTACGTTTTTTCTTTGCGGTTATCTATGGAAAACGCAAAAGTAAGCTTGACCATAAATGTGAACAGTACAACTTGCCAAGCAAGTGCATGGCTATGTTGGGAAGTTCTCACAAATGAAGATCTGCAGGCGAAAAGGTAAAATGGAAACATTTTACGTATGCACTTTTAACTTAATGTGCTATTAAAGCACTCACTACAGATGGGCATTGATCAATGGAGTACAACAATAAGTGTGGATTCTGGTTTCATTTGATTCAGTAAGTGAAATTAAAAACTGCCGCTGGAAAATCATATCATATTTAAACAGCAGGTAAAGTACCTATGCTTGCCAATATATACATGCATATTGCATATGCATGCACCTTAGATGAATACTTTTGGAATGTTAAACTGTCACCTTCTGTTACCTTTTAGACTTAGAGGTACGAAAGTAAAAGTAGAGAAGTCGAAATGCCGATAGATTTGATTTCAATGTTTCAATAAATAAGGCACTTCAATATTCCAAAAATAGAACCAGTGGTCAATGGGAAGTGATGCCTTAGCTTTCCCTACGCTCTGGAATATTATCGTGATCAATTCCGTCCAGAATGTGTGCAATGAATGTTTAATGTGGTTTTTACTTTTTCATTTTTCTTACTTCATTTGTTAAAATTCTGAAAACGTCTTCGTTTTCTTTTCTCTCCTACACATGTCCAGGTGTTAAACTGGCAATATGATTTGATATACTCCGACGCATGAACCGCTTTTACCGCCAAGATGTCTTAGACATTTTCCGCGGTAGCGCAACTACGCAAAACAATTTGCATTCTACACGTCTTTCTGACAAGTTCAATGCGGGAATTCATTAATAATTATGCGTAATAGAGCGTTCAGTGAACTGTCTAGTGAAATTGGAAGTCTCTTGTCCAACACGTATTTGCTACATTTGCGAATAGAAACTCTTGAATGTTTGTGCGTTTCTCAAATTAGTGTTACCATTTTGAGCTGATTTCGTAGCATATATACATATATTATAATATAATACTTTCACTTTATTTTGTTTTAATCTGTTTAATTTAAACTCGGGTAACTTCATGTGTTCATATGTGATTTAGAAAACTATCAAACGCATATATTTAATAATCCTAACTGATTTAATATACAAAAAAAATTACTATCAGGTCATTATAACAAACAAGCTTTTATGCCCGGCTTCACTCCGTGTAAAACAATTTACTACTGCGGATCCTCCATCCCATCGAAATTGGTTCAGGTAGTTGACAAATTTTGGAAGCCATATTAGATCCGCCATTAATGATTTCTAAATTTCAATAGTAGATTCCAGTTCAGTGATCCCAAAAAATATAAAAGGAGCCGTTTTCATAACAATCTTTTGAAGTTAGGAGTTTCAGTCGCCATACCGGATCCGTCATCTTTGATTTCCAAATTTCGACACTACATTCGAAATCACCCACACCGAAAATATAGAGCAACTCGTTTTCGTAGTAATCCTTTGAAGTTCAATCATTTCGGTCGCCATATTGAATACGCGATTTCGCTTTTTCGAAAGTTTTATTAGTGATCTATATTCAGTTAATAAGCTTTCGATCAGTGTTGGAATCATTAAAATCGGTGCAGAAATAAACTCATAGGAGGAAATATAAGTTCTCGCGTTAGACTTTTATAATTATACTAGATGACCCGTGAGAATATTTCGCGTAGTACCGGTCAGGTAGTATGTTTAATTGTAAAATATTTAAAAAGTAGATATTTAATAAATTATAGATATTGGCTTTTACAGATATGATTTTTTTTCAAGCATCTACTGTTTTGAAGCATATTTCGAGGGCTGGCAATATAAGTTAAACAGGAATTCCCCAAAATTAATGATTGAGATATCAGTTTTAAGAAAGACTAAGTTCTCCCCTAATGACGAAAAATAAACAAATAGTTTAAAATCAATGTTTTGGTTAAACAACTTTATTTTAAAAACTTTTTATAAAAACCGTATATGCTCAGAAAATGTAGAAGGCGCCATCTGTCGGTATAACTAACATGTACGACAGCTGTCGATTGGAGCTGTTTACATTCTTTAAAGACTGCAGAAGGCGCCATCTTTAGAAAATCTGTTTAACTAACACGCATGAAAGATATTAAGCAGAGTTGTATATCATGTAATACACAAATGTAAGCTAGCTGTAGGGTAAACATTTTTTTTATTTTAAGAACTTTTTATGAATATCGCATTTGCATTGAAAATGTAGAAGGCGGCATCTGTAGACAATCGGCAGACTAATATATTCGACAGCTGTCCGTTGAGGTTGTTTAACCATATTAATCATATTTGGTCCAAATCCCAGTAACATCCGGACAAATATATTAGGAATGAGAAAAGCAAATTTCGTTTTCTAATAGATGGCGTAACTCTTATTGTATGTATCACATCTGAACCGGTTTGTCATGTATTTGACAGGTCTTATGCCAGTGTCAGGATCCATTGTATCCCAATCAGTTAAAGTGTTTACAACAGAGTTTTTTTTTGCGATTGAACGGAGAGTTTTGTACCAAATAATCGACATTTGCGGGAATGTTGTTATAATTCTATAATTTAAAGAAATCCGCTGCTGAAAGTCATCGTTTGCTAGTAGAAGCATAGGGTGAACATGCTTTTTCGGGTTGTATATGCAAAAGATGGCTTAGACAGTTTAAAGATGGCATTTTCGATGCTCTGCATATGGTGGTATATGAAAGGTGTTATTTATCATGAGTTGCTGAAACCGTCTGAAACCAATACTGGCGATGTCTACAGGCGGCAACTAATGCGTTTAAAGCGAAGCTATTGAAGAAAAACGACCAGAATGGGACAATCGACACGATAAGATAGTATTTTTACACGACAACGCGAGACCTCATACAACGTAACCAGTAAAAACTATTTAGAAAGGCTGAACTAGGAAGTGTTATAGCTGTACTCACTGGACATTACACCGTCCGATTACTATTTGTTCCAGTCGATGCAGTCAGCTCTTAGTGGAGAACAGTTTCATTCTTTTAAAAGTGTCCAAATTTGGCTCAATATTTGGATCACCTCGAAGGACGAGCAGTCCTTTAGGGATGGAATCCGCAAGTTGCCAGAAATAGGGGCAAACGTTGTAGCTTCCGATGGAGCATACTTTCAATGATGTTCAAAAAAGATATATTTTATAAATAAAGATTTGTTTTTACCAAAAAAACGGAACTTACTTTTTTTCATAACTAATATCTACATACATAATACTTCCGTTGTCTGGTAAAGACAGTTAGAAGTGGAACACGGAAATTAGAGGGTTGCAGGGTTTCATTTGCAAATCTTCCTTCAGAATTTGTGAATGATGTATCGCTAATGGCGACAGAAAAGTTTTTACTTTAATTCTTGTAGTCTTTGGTTTCAATATTTTATAAATATGGTACATTACTCTTCATTTATAAGATAAGATATGGAAAGCAGATACCTCATATAAGTAGAAAACATTTTTCTCCTCGTGTTTTTGCATGAGTTTGTGCAAAAGAAGGTTGAGATTTAGAGGAAAGTCCAGGCACTAGGTTTTTGTAAAAGTTCTAACGCTCGCAGCCCTGTAAATGAATCTTGTTAGGTATATGCCAATCTTGACTGGAACTATGAACGTGTTATACTTTCCGCACTGATGACATTCATGCCATTGTAGCCTCAGATCTGATCTTAAATTACAGCAGTTATGCATGATCTTTTAAATGTCAATATACATAGATTCTTTTCAAAATGATTAATATTAATTCTTAAAATTACTAGAACGAAATTTCTTTGTTGTTATTGCTCTTTTGAACCACTATCTGCCATGTCAAAGAGTTTAACGCTTTTTCTTCTCTGCTTTATTTTCACTATGATAGAGTAACGTTAAAACTACTATTATTAAATGACATTTACAATTTAAACGATATATCTTATTGCTATATAAAAGAAAATTGATGTAGATTTCAAAAGTCGGGCTGAAACGTCCTGTTCATGACCATGTGGTCCATTGTACAAACCTCGGAAGAAGGTATGTCATCAATTACTCTTGTTTCCTACCGTGAGCCGCTAAAAGTTTTGTTCGTAATTGAGTTCGTAAAATTGAGTAGCCCCGTATGTTCTACCTTTTTGTCTCCAAAAATGTCAACTCGACACAAAATGGGTGACCTTTTCCTCCTCGAATTCCTGTCCTGGCCCCATTAACAAAATGCGTATCACTTTTAACAATTTAAATAACATTTCGAGTTTTGTATGTTTCCAATTAGTATTATGTACATATTGTCACAAAATATTCGAAATTTTTGTTTAAATGGTCAAAATGAAAAGTTTCTCCATGAGCATTAGTAGTTGACATCTCCAAGAGTGTGTTGAAAAAATGGCTACAAGAACTGTAGATTAGTTCAGTCATGACAACACTTATCAAATTAGCAGCAACAAATTATTACACGAAAAACTGTCTAACCGATTTTGATGAAATATGGTACGATGGCTGCGTTCTTTTGCGCACCTTGTTCTGGGTAGATTAAAAGCGCCTTATCCGTTTGATGAAATGTTTTGTACAGAAATAAAAAATGTCTTTGCTAAAAAAAATAATAAATATCGTACTTTTTTGCAGAGGAAATTAATTCATGCAGAGTAATTAATTTCATTTCAAATACACATTTGTTTACATCTGTGAGATGATAATTTTACCGAAACTTATAAAAAAACTTAGCAAGTAAAATATGGTGCCACCTAGATGTTAGTAGAACAACTAGATGGATAGCTTGTTCTCTATAATCTGCAGAGCGATGTGTTCTGTTCAATGTATTGTTGTTCCAGAACAAAGTAAACAAAAGAACGCAGCTGATGTTTCATAGTAGTAAGAGGTACTCTGTAGCTCATTTTCAAAATCATAAGTACAATCTAAATATTGGGACAAAATTAATGAAAAAAACCTTTTTTATATAATTATTTTCATTGATTTTTCCTATTTTGCAACAATCGTTTCTATCGTTTGTGAAATTTTATTGTGAAGCTTTTAATTCCACCTTTAACTTTTCTGTAAAATCAACACTTTTCGAGTTACCTTGGAAAGAAAGTATGATAATACATATAATAATAAAATATAAGAAAATGACATTTTTTGGATTTGTTCCAGTTGGATTTTTCCAAAGCTTTGTCAACTGGAGTGTATAAAATTTCATTCATTCCTTCAGCCCATCCGGAGACTTTTCAAAAAATTCAAATTGCAAAAAACAAAATTTGAAAAGAAGCAACACTTAGGACTTAAGTACTAATTACAAGATCTGAGAGCGATGTGAGAAAATTTATTCTCATTTCATATTTTCGCTTTTTTATTTTAACAAATCAAATGGATCTTAATTGCTAAATTGCTATTAATGTGTCTCATGTTGTTGTTGTAATCCCATACTGCTTGAAAACATCCCTATTAACTCGAAAAAATTCCAGTAACTGAAATTTTTATAATCTACATATATGCTACCTACCATATTTTGCATCACACTGAGAATAGTAAGTTACAAACAACTATGGGTATATTTGTAAATATTTTCAGTTTAATTGAAAATATTATGCATGAATGAATGTACATAATGTAAAAAATTAGTAACTGGAATAACATCGTGATAACGATGATTGCTCGAAAAAATGCATTCTAAATTCGTTTGAAGGACATGTTGTTGAAGCTGCTAAATTAATTTTGCGTTGCACGAAAATGTGAATACGAAAATGTAGTAATGGATACTATGAAAACATGGATCCCGATTTGTCACTTCTACCGGTACGAAAAAGGCTTCTTGTATATCTAGGCTTTAAAAACTATACCTACTGTGTAAATACAGAAATCGTTTATTATCACATGAAAATAATTTATTTGTATGTGTTTCCCATATCGATCCAGGTATAGTAAAACTGTTAAGTGAAAATCAAATTAAGGGTTCATCCTAGTTTAAAGGCCTGAAAATTTAGCTGTTTTGGAGAATTTCTTTCACAGCCCCTAAATTATATATCGTTTTAATTCTTTTTGGGCTAAATAAACACACTCTTACAAAATACGAAACAATATGTTTTTTTTATTTTTCATAACAAATACATTCAAAATGGCGGAATTCATGTAGGCATATACAAAAAAGCTATGTCAACGGTGTTGTTGATTTTTTAGTGAAGATTAGCCTGAAACACAAAAACCAGCAACATTTAGATTCAGTGTGCCAGTGGCTATCGTGTATACTAGAATTATTAATTTTTATGCAAAAATAACAAAATGGCGGTAACTTAAACAAAAATTTTCGAAAAACGTGTTTTTTTTCATGATTTTTCGGTTAAAAAAAAATGAACAAATTAAAATTTTGACATAATTCTAGTATACACGATACCCATACATGTCACAAATGTGTGGTAAAAATTTCAGAACGATCGGTCTAACCGTTCCGGAGAAAACTACAACACCGTATAAGAAAAAGTGATTTTGAGAAAAACGCGTGTAAAGTTTTTTTGTTGAAATATCATGAAAAAATTGTACTTACGCAAAACGAGACTAACGTTCAAATAACATACATATAAGATTTTTGGGTATTAGAATAGACTAATATAACTTGTTTTCAAGTATAAATAGGACAATTGTTTGCATTTACAAAGCCGAGAGCACCGAAGAGAGACGAAACAAGCGCTCATATACTCAATAGCACGCCGGAGAGCGCGCTCGAATAAAATCGAAAAAATATAGTTAGACTGCTCCTATCTTTATGAAATTTTAACATGATATTTCTGAAGTGATTTACTTTCGAAATTCATCATAAAAAAAAAAAAAAAAAATTTAAATTGGTAAACTAGGATGAACCCTTAAGAAAAAGTACCGCCAGGTTGATGCTTTGAGATTTCCCATGAGTATTTAAGAAGGACTATATCGCGCCATGTTGACAAATAATAGCATTTAAATGTATACAAAAAAAATTATGGTTTTTTTTTTATGTGAAAGGGGTATTTTCTTAAGTACAAGCACTATGGATGGTAATTTAGATACTTCAAGGGTCGCTAATGTTTAGGTATTTTCACTCAATTTTGAAGAACTTCCGACGCCCATCTATGGATAAATAAAAATTGTAAATGTTTTTGTTTTGTTGTCGTATGTTTTTTTTGAAGTGCTTATTTGCACCATGCGTTTCTTCGTGTAAAGTCCGTGTACCACTCATGACTCGGGTAGAAAACAATACGTAAAAGGAGAATTTGCCTTTTACATAATGTCTACTGACTACATATTTTTCTTTTTCACAATATCTATGGTCTGAAATTTGCCTTTTTGCACCGATGTGTGGACGGCCACACGTGGGGTGTAAATTGGAAGTGACCCGATTCCGTGTCACACGGATTTTACACGGTGAAACGCATGGTGCAAATAAGCACTCCTTTTTTTTGGTCTAGCGGTAGCTATTGAAAATTCCAAGATTCCATCGTTGACGGGAATATCATTTTTAACTCCTTTTACAAAACTTGAATAAAGATATACGCTTTCAAGTATATAATTTATGCTTCATTACAGCGTCTGCATATGAAAAACAAATTCATGGGCTGGTATTAAATCTGTAGAAGTCGCTAATTGGAGAAAAATCCCGGTAAACGCAAACAATCATTCCAGCACCAATTAAATAACAATTATGTATAGTTGAGCGACACAATTTATTTGCCTGAGTTCCATAGCAGCAGCGAAGACGTTTTGCCAAAGCGTCGTTACCTGCCTTAAATTTTTCCAGCCTCTGGAGTTATTTTAAGCTGTTAAGTAGCTGATTGATGGCACTAAGCCTCAAAACATGCGACAAAACAGAAAGTTGTCAATGCCCAGCAACCAGTGGCTACACACCTTATATGCTGTGTGCCGGTAAATATACATACTTTAATATCATTAGCATGGTATGTACATTTGTTATGTGTCCAGACAGAGCACTACAGACCTAAAGGCTCGCCAATATGACCGCCGGCATGTCTGACCACAAGAACTGGCACCCATCCGCGGTGTCTATTGGAGCTTGGATAGTTGGACACCTGATAGCTGCGCGCTTTTGAATGAAAGCGTGCCCTGCTGAAAACTCTTTTGCGGCCATGAACGGCGAGGAAGATTGTGGTACGAACAAACATATGCCCATTCTGTCTAGTTGTAGTCGAACTATAGGAGGGCCGGGAGTTGAAGAAAAAATTAGGATGACGTCCGTAAATACTTCCGCTTTCCATAATATTCCGTTAATATGAGACCGAAGGCGACGAAGTGCTGAGATACAGCAGAAATGTGTTGCATTTTCATTCATTCATAAAATCCTTCTAGTTCCTCTCTAGGCCAATAGGTGAGATTAGTCTTAGCTCATCTGATGGAAATTGTGTATGTGTTTAGTTTATAGCTATTGATGAATCTGGCTTAATTCATAACTCTAGTGGGGTTGCCAGATGGATAGTAAAAATAATTACAGCACATTTTAATATAAATGGCGAACACATTTTTAATTTTGTATTATTAACTGCTAAGCAATTCTAATTTATTGTTTTACAAATTATAAATTCTGAAGCCCATCAACCTTATTATACTAATACTTTATTAGTTTAATTTTCCAATTTACAACAAAATATTTATATTTACAAAAACTAAAAACATCAAACTTGACATACATAGGAACATATGTAAGTACGTACGTAGATGTAAATAAAAAAATTTTTTATAAAAAACAAATAACTCGGCAATGGAAGAAACGAAAAATATGAAACAAGAAAATATTCATTCATTATTTTTTACTTAATTCAAATCGACACATACATAGGTACGGTGATGTTCAGAGTAGGTATAGCGCTTGCCGCTTTGCCATACTTATATAAATACGCTATTATTGCGGCTATAGTCTTAACATAATCATACTTATATGTCGATTTGAATTAAGTAAAGAAAGAATGAATATTCTCTTGTTTCATTCTTTTCGTTTCTTCCATTGTCGGGTTATTTGTTTTTTATAATAATTTTGTTTGTTTCTCTTTTTATCTGTGTAATTAACGCAGCGACAATAAACTCACGTCAAACACCTACTATCTTAATTTGCGCTCCAAACATGCCACCAATGTTGATATACTTCTACTACTGCAGGTAAAGTCATTTGCGAAAATAAGAAATGCTTTAAATTTTCCTAAAATTCGCGTTTCTCCCACATTTTCGCCGAAATCCATGTAACAAATAGGTACACCCCTTTTGTATTTTCATTTAATTGTCCACCTTGTTGCCTTTCCATAGAGGTACAATGCGTTCAGGTCCAGAGGAAGATATACAAATCTATAACATCCGTAGAGAAGCTTTTGCGGAATTTAAAAAAAATCAGCATTTTCAAAAAATTAAATTTAAATGAACTACCAAGTTGCTTTTTCTCTAATATATGTTAATACTTATTACAGTTAATGGTTGTACGTTACAATCGTTTAATTTCAAAACCATTATAAAATTCAAATATTTTAATATTCCGCAAACGGTTTTCTACGTATAAATTTGCATGTTCTTTCTCTAGCTAGACGTGTTGTGTTGCATTTTTCACTTTCATAAATGACTGTACCTGTAGTGGTAGAGGTGTATTAAAATTGGTGGCATTTTTCGAAAGCACATTAACATAGTAGTTGTTTGGCGTGAGTTTGATATCGGTGCATTAATTAGATCAACAAATAAAAACAAAAAAAATAATAATGTGCATCCCGAATTTATGAATCACCCAGTAACACGAAAACGATTGAGATTCCCCCTTTGCCCTACGATTTTTTGTTCGGCTTGGTGAGATCTATCATTTCTGCATGCATTTTTGCTGCAATTCACCTTATATAATATTATGTCATCCGAAAATTATAAGTTTAGAAGTTATTTAGGTTTTAGTAGTAGTAGTAGCAAGAACTCCACAAATTTTGTTATTCAGGCTAAACTATTTGTACTATCATTATGATTTTTATTATAAACGTTGTACGATAAAGGAAGGGCCTATCATACTAAAAAATATTTTCAAATATGTACATATTTACAAAAGTTAAATGTTTAAAGTGAAAAATTACTCAATCACTTCAAACGTTTTCGCGAAAAATAAAAGTATATATAATATGTAGCTCTATTTGTTGTGACGTTATGTCATTTGACGCAAGGCTTATTTCTGACTGAACAATTTCCTCTTCTATTACAAATATTGAAATTCATTTCTGTAATGCCGCTCAGGAAGAAGCTCGTGGTGGATGCTCTATAGAGCCCATTTACACAATCGAGCTTTTATTAGGCATGGTCATCACGACTGAAGTAAAACTTCTTTAGCTCCATCTATATGTACTACATGTATTATATATATATATGTATATAATATCTCTCTCTTGCTCCTACAGTATGATACAGACAATAGGCCTGCACTGTGTCTTCTCTCAACTTCCGTTCGCCTCGCCCGATCACACTTTTCGTAACGCTCACGTCACGCATTCACCAGCATACTTCTCAAGTCAAGCGTGCGTAAAGAAGTTTTACTTCAAATATAAATGTATGACTCAATGATAACAATACAAATTACTCGAAGTGAATGGTAAGAGATAACTACATACATATATCTAAAGGGTGGTCCATTTAGTGTTTGGAATTTGAACTACCGGTAATTTGAAGTTTATTTGATTATACTTCATTCTCGACTTGACAGAAATTTAGTTTAAGGTTTGACATTTACGAAATTCGCTTAAACAAAGTTTGGAAATATTAAAATCTTATTTCCAAAGTGGGGAATTTGAAACCGTGAAAAATTTGAAAAAAATAATTGACGCAAAAAAAACTTCCAAAAACCCAATTTGTGGATCAATTCGTGAAGCGATCTCGTGAAACTGGAATGTTGGTGGATAAACCAACTCGTGTATTGATATAGTATTGATGCGAATTTTGCGTAAAGGCCTTGCCATGAAGCCATATAAAGTTCAATTGGTACAGCAGCTAAAGCCGGTTGACCATCCGAACCATACAGCGAACGCCACAATCGATCTTTTGCGCCCTATCTTCGGAAATCGCACAATCAGCAAAAATGGTGATATGATTTGGCCGGCAAGAAGCTGCGATTTGACTTCGTTGGACTATTATCTTTGGGTAGCGGTGAAAGATAAATGTTACGGCAATAAACCAGAAACAATTCAAGACTTCAAGTATGAGATTTAAGCTGCTATTGCTGACCTAAGGTCCGAAACAATCGAAATTGTACTCAAAAATTGGGTGGACCGAATGGGCTACTACCAAGTCAGCCGTGTTGGTCATTTGACCGAAATTCGTTTTCATAAATAAATGACAGAAAACAACCTTTCAAATTAATGTTCAACCATTGAAAAATATTGAGCGGTTTTTTTATAACAAAAAGAAATTCCAATCTTTAAATGGGCCACCCTTTATATATGTATGTATATAACATTTTCAGTGCATAAGGCTGAAACCACATTACGGCCAAACTACTTGACCGATTGACTTCATATTAGCTGCGTTCGACTTCCCACTGCCTCAGTGAGCCGACACATTTTGAAATCAGAAACCAAATTGACTTGCTCAGTTTCAACTCAGTGCACGTGGCTGTACAGCTGTTATATCAGTCATGTTCTCAAAATGGTTAGAGGGGTTGATTCTGATAGAGATTGCTCAGATAAGAAGTGTACTAATCTCACGTGATGCTAATATCTAACTACCCATCATGCATAAATGTCAGAGGAATTGAGCTGAGCCAACTCAGGCTTGGCTCAGGTAACTCAGTTCTGGCTCAGAAACAAGCAGCTATTCACAACATATTTTAGTTAGGTTGCGAAAAGTGTTTATAGTTATATATATAGTTATAGAATGGTGTAGTTCAGATAGGTGTCGCCACAATCTAACTTTTATATCAATGGGTCGATTGAGCTCATGTTCACACCATATATACCTACATAAGTTATTTTGGGAGAAACTTTATAGGTAGGTACTGTTCTCCGTATAAACCTTTGTATGGAGAAAAATATTTTTTTATCCAATTTACTTGAAAAGGTGTATAAACACTATAGAACACAAATAATGGAACACGTATTTTAGCATTTCTCCAAGTTCACATCCCCGGGTCTTTGAATGGGGAAGAAAATTGTTTTGAACCAATTTACTTGAAACTTTGGATAAACCACCTTTCCTATGCCATTTTTGAGCCACAAACTTTGAACGAATTCCAATAGAAGCAGTGACTGAGTGTTAAGCATATGCAACAATGGAATAGTAAGGGGAGCCATGGGTCCATGATTCAAAACCAGGCTGAAAATTTACTTTTCAACTTTTATTTTTACAAAAAATATTCACTTTATTTAATTTTTCCCACTTTGGTTTTTTTTTACTTTTGGGGTATATTTCTACATTATTATTAATTTGTTTTATTCATTTTACACCCCCCTCTATATGTCGTCGCAATTATTCCAAGTTTTGCAAACGCACTCCCAAACATGTTTTATATTTTCTAACATTGTTTTCACAACTTTCTCCCCATCTCTCTTTTCACAAAAAATTACACATTGAACTCCTACCTCTTTTACGCTTTATTTTATTTTACTTAAAATCTATTATACATACAATTTTTACATATTTATTCAATTACAATATTACAATTACAATTCAGGGCGCTTCCATTAAGCACACAATACATTACGATGAATAATCACCGAGATATTTCAATTTTGCTCCTTAATCTCGACAAAATTCATACTATTATACATATTGTGCTTTCAATTTTTTTCACTTTATTTCAAACGTGTTTTTTTAATTTCGTTTTGCCCATGTTTTAGATATTTTTCTATACTATTATTATTTTTTTTCCCCTCATTTTATACCCCGACCCTGCGGCATCTCCCTCCTATATGAGCTAGCGGGGTGAGGGTGGTCTCATTAAATCAAGTATAAATTCATACACAATACTGCATACATCACTTTCACCTATTCTTAATACTTTCCCCAAATCAAATCTACTCGAGTGAGTTTTGAGTAGTGCTGCTTCTTGCGAAAGTGAAAAAATAACAAAATTATGTATTTACGAACGTAGGCTAGGGCGAAACAACGTTTGCCAGGTCGTGATAATTCAAATATAAAATTTAAAATTATATGAATATGTTTAGTGCGAAATTATTCGCGGAGGATTTGATTGAATCTGTTCAATGCCATGCTTGCCTATTAGTCCAAGAAAGATGGACATTTGTAATGTAATTGTAATTGTAAGAAAGGGGGGGAGCGAAGCCCCGAGCACTCAGACAAACAGTCCATTGTACTCTGCCCCCACCCTAACCGAACTTCTTCGTTGCTCTGATGAACCGAAGAACCTCGGCTAGGGGTCGAGGACAGATCTCTCCCATCCTCAATACGTCAGCGCCGAATACAGCGCACCGCGCTTGGGAGAACGCGGGACACTCGCAGAGAAAGTGCTCTACGCTGTCCTCATCCTCCCCGCACGACGCGCATGTAGGATCACTGACGATTCCCAGGGTATGTAGATGTTTGCCACATGTACTATGCCCTGTTACAATCCCTACAAGATTCCTGCATTCTCTCCTGTTTAGTTTCAAGAGAGTTTCTGCAGTGCCCTTATCGGGACGACCTATAAAGAGTTTGGTGTGTCTGCAGGTTTGTAACATGGACCATCTCTGCGCATGGATTTTCTCCATGTGTCGAGTTATCCAGTCTTTCACTATTGCAGAATTCACGCCAATCTGTGGTTCCGGTCCAAAGGGGCTGCTTTTCGCGCCTTCCTTTGCTAGGCTATCAGAGTTTTCGTTACCCTCGATGCCTTGATGACTAGGAACCCATATAAGAGAGACTTCATTGTAGCGAGCTACCGACTGCAGTCGTCTCTTACATTCCAGGACAATTTTCGAGCGGGTGATTGGATTTCGTAGTGCTGCGAACGCAGCTTTGCTGTCGCAGCAAACACCGATCTTCCTTTCACGCCATCTCTGATCAATTATCCAGTTTGTCGCACTCAGAATAGCGATGATTTCCGCTTGGAAAACTGACGCAAAATCTCCGAGAGAATATGAGTGTTTGATTTCTTTGCTCAAACACCATCCAGCGCCCATACCGGTAGAGGTTTTCGAGCTGTCTGTGTAGAAGACATGGGAGAAACTCTCCAGTAGATGGTGTGGGTTTTCCCAGTCCTCTCTATTCGGGATTTCAACGTGATATCCCCTATCGAACAGTGTTACCGGTGGCATGTCATCCGTTGGCATACTGTACGAGTCACAGTTTTCCTGGAGCCTTCGTGATAGATCACCATGGCCGCTTCTGTGGTTGTCGTGCCAGAGTCCTTGTCTCTTTAAACGACAGACTGCCTTCATTACTTCTTCCTGGATTGTGATGTCCAATGGTCGCAAGTTGAGCATTGCGTTGAGAGCCGCACCAGGCGTGGAGCTGAAGGCCCCTATGCATGCCTCTCTCTGTAGTCTGTTTAGGATCGTACAGGTAGATGTTTTTCCTGTTCTGATCCACCAGACCACAGACGCATAAGTTATGATGGGTCTAATAACAGCGGTATATAGCCAGTAGACCACCGCTGGTCTCAGACCCCATGTCTTCCCAAAGGCCCGCCTGCATTGCCAGAAGGCATTTAATGCTCGGGCGGATTTTTGTTCGACATGTGGTCTCCACGTGAGCTTGCTGTCTAGGATTACTCCCAGATACTTGACCTCAGTGGAGAGTTGGATTGTAACACCCTTTAGTGTTGGAAGTTTAAGGTTATTCAGTTTTCATTTCCTAGTAAACAATATAAGTGTCGTTTTACTAGGGTTCACTGATAACCCGTGCCTCTCGCACCAGTTCTGGATACTATCCAAAGTCCTCTGCACTTTATGGCAAATTATCTTTAGTGAGTAGCCACAAACCAGTGCACTCACGTCATCGGCATAGGCCTGCGCGTGTACGTTGTGAGTCTGTAACTCATCCAACAGCGAGTCTACTAGAAAGCACCATAGCAGGGGCGACAGTACGCCTCCCTGGGGACATCCTCTGCCTACCTCAGCCCTGGTATCGTCCGCACCGTCCGCAATTAGTAGTCTCTGTGTCAGCATGGATTGTATCCAACGTACTAGTACGTTGTCCACCCCATGCGCTTTGGCTGCGTTACACAGGGAGGAGAACGTGGCATTGTCAAAGGCCCCCTCAATATCGACGAACACGCCCAGAGCAAAAGCACCCTGCTCCATCGCACCCTCGATTCTTCGATCTAAATCGTGTAGTGCTGATTCGCAGGATTTGCCACTCTGGTACGCGTGCTGACGAACATTGAGCGGACATCTTCTCAACACTCCTCCTCTAATGTACTTTTCAACCAGGCGTTCCAGACATTTCAAAAGAAAAGAGGTTACACTGGTGGGTCTGAAACTTTTGGCTAGAGTATAGTCGTCCTTCCCTGGTTTGGGAATGAAGACAACTCTAACCTTTCGCCAGGCGGTCGGTATGTATCCCCAAGTTATGCAGGCCCTAAATATTTCTTTCAGGGATTGCACCAGGACTTTACCTCCGACCTTCAGCATTGCAGGATATATACCATCAAGGCCGGGAGCTTTGTAATTTTCAAAGGAGGATAAAGCGAACTCTATCCTCTCCTCCGTGACAACCCTGGATGCTATATATCTGTCCAGCCTAGTAATGTTCAACGAGTGATCATCAGCTGGGCCTACGTCTGATAGGGTATTTCTGCTACCAGGGAAGTGTGTCTCAAATAAGATTTTGAACACCTCCTGTCTGGAGTCCGTGTAGCTACCGTCAGACTTTCGAATGGAGTGCAGCTTGGCTGCAGTATCCCTTTGGAATATTTTATGCAGCCGTGATGTCTCCTTCATCCCTTCTAGCTCCTCGCAGTATTTCCTATAAGATTGGAGCTTAGAAGATCTAATCTCTTTCTTATAGTCATGCTGCGAAGCGCGATAGGCTTGCCAGTCCTCTTCTTTTTGAGTTTTTAATGCTCTATTTAGAAGCTTCCTGGTTTCTTTCCTGAGCCTTTGTAGCTTATTGTTCCACCACGGAACATTTTTGCCACATCTGCTCTTCCTGACTGGACAGGCTGCCTCGAAGGACTCAATCAAGGTCCGCCTGAGTTTCCTCGTCTCATCCTCAATTTCCGTCCTAGAGTGCAGTTTGGGCACTGGGGTTAGCTTATTCCCCAGTGCCTGCTTGTATTTATCCCAGTCAGTCTTCCTAGGATTCCGGCCCGCCGGTATTAGATTTGTCTCACCAGCTAGCTGGAACTCTAGGTATCTGTGGTCCGAAAGAGATTCCTCTCTTAGAACGTGCCACTTGGTAATCAGACCTTCCACCTTCCTATTGGCCAGTGTCAGGTCTATTACTTCCTGCCGCCTCCTCGTGATGAAAGTTGGGTCTTTGCCCACGTTTTTCACCACGAGGTCGTGCGCCAGAATAAAATCCAATAGCTTCTCCCCACGGGAGTTGCACTTGCTGCTTCCCCATAGGGTGTGCTGCGCATTGGCGTCGCAGCCGATGATCAGCCCCAAGTTATTGGATTCAGCGTATCGTACAATTTCCCGTAACTCCCAAGCGGGAGGTGGGCCGATGGAATCATAGAGGAGATAAGCAGAAACAATAATTGTTTCGCACCTGACCCCCGATTTTTTGTATGATACTTTGACCGCGACGACGTCTTGGCACACAGTATTGCCTTAACATCATGGCTTCGATTGAGTTTGGGACAATCATACAAGCCCTCGGTCTGTCACTTCTATCGTGATAGAAGAGTTTACCCCAAGTAACCATCCCAAGGCCACAGATGCGTTTTCTGCACACCCATTGTTCTTGTATGAGAGTTATTTGGGGGTATGTCCGCAGTTTGGTCAACCTTCCACTTAGTAATGCAGTGGCTGATTTACTGTGCTGCAGATTAATCTGAGTGAACTTCAAGTCCGCTGGCATATAAGTCAACTACTCCCCTATTCACTCGTCGACCGCACTTATTTTTTGGAGACGTGAACTTTCACTATGCCAAACCCTAAGTACGCGCGGAGTCCGTAAACAGACTCCAGGACTCGTAACGACTCCAGGTCTATGCCCAGCGTCAGAGTAGAGCCCTCAGGGTCACTGGAGCTCTTCCTCTTCCCGCTGTACGCACGGACACGCCAGTATTTGGTGTCGAGTCCTGGGTTCTGGATCCGGATTCGGGCCATTATGTCCCCAGGGCTCTTACGAGGTCCCGGGATCCACATAACGGCCCGAACCAGCTTGGGCATGTCGCTGCCTTTTGCAGCCTTAAACTTTATGCCCTCGTAAGCCGGTATATTTGCCACATTTGCAAGCAGCCATTTGAGCGAATGTTCGTCCGCGCACTGAACCTTCATGGCCCCGTCGCAGACGACCATTCCCTCAAACTTTGGTGACTCCTTGGTTGCACCTAGAAGCTTCCAAATGTGACCTTCCACAAAAGTAGCATGATGCTGGGTCATGCTTTTTTGTGGGTTGTCGGCCGCGACCACAGCGACCAAGGCTTCGGAGGCAGCTTTGGCAAAGCTTTTTCCAACCACCTTGTCCGCAGTCCTCGAGCCCGACTTCGCATTAGAAGGGCCAGCTTCGACTAAGTCTTTCTGGCTGATCTCCTTATGCGCTACGGTACGAGGATCGGGTTTCCCCTTTGCCTCGCTCGGTGACGAAGAACTCGGGAGCCCGGTCTTGGCGACTTTCCTCCTTTTGCTCTTCGCTGGCTGCTCGGGTTTGCTCACCCCAGAGCTTCCGGCGACAGTCGAAGAGCCCGGGTTGGACGAATCCGCCTTGGATCTACTTCTTTTGTTCGCCGGTGCTATCGGGGTGGACGCAGAGCGAGCAAGTCCATCAGGTCCTCCGGCTTTCGCCTCCGGAACTTTGGCTTTCCTCGCTCTCTGTCTTAGCCGTCGCAGCTGGCGTTTGGACATCCCCTTGCTGTCCGCCACGTTCAAGGGAGGATCCCTTACCACTGTAGCCTCAAGCAAGGGGGTGGGAGTGTCCATCGAAACAGGATTAACCGTAGTCGCAGAGGAATACTGCTTTCCGGTCCTTTCCTGATTTAAAAGTAGGCTCTCCATTGACCCTGTCAATGTGCCAATCGATGATAGTTCGTCTGTAGACATCCTATCATCGGGGTCCAGTAGAGTACTTCCTCCTTGGCCTGGTCCCTTCACCTCGGCAGTCAATGGAGTTGGGGCCTGCACATTCCATGCCCCAGCCGCTTCTTCAGCGGGAGGATTCCCAGTTTCCTGGTTACCTCGTGCAGATAATAACTCCGTAGGCTTGACCTCCATTGTTTATGTGAATGGTCACCCCTCTTAGTCTGACGCCTCAAGACTGGCCTGTTCGACATGGGTGACCCTGCCGGCAACCTTGGTTACCGTCGACGTAGCCCAGTCCATCATCGGACGCGCGCAAGCTCCTTCACCGCGGCAAGGTGGGTGATCGGACGAACGAGAAGATGGACATTTAGAACGGAATAATTAATTCCTGAAATCTTGAGATTCATATCGACGCAGAATGTCACCCTTTAAGACATATCAAGTTTAACTTCAAGTTCATTTATTGCTAAATTTATGGGGTTTACAAATGTCCCCTTAGCAAGGTTCCCACAGGGGTATACAATAATTATTTACATTTCTTAAAGATAAAATTTTTCAATAGATTAGAAGATCAATCATTTCGCAGAAAAGCTCTCAAACGCATACAATTGCTGATATAAAAGTACACTTTTTTCATTTTAACTACGGAATCACAATTTAAGATATTACACAAAATTTCATTTTCGTTTCGGTTATTCTGAGTAATTGCCACAATATTTACAAAATGATTTCTGCACGGTTGATATTGAGGACATTTCAGTCATTTCATGTTCTAAGGTTTCAAGTTCATTTAAATTACAGATTGTACATATTTCTCTGGGATCAATTATAAAAGTGTGCTTACAAAAGGTTAGCTTACAAATATATTTTGAGGACATTCTCAGTTGTGCCAGGACTTTACAAATGTTTGGCGGACAGCGGAAATTCGAAAAAGGAATTACATTAAGATATTCAAAGCGTAGTTGTAAAGCGTTGCAGTTTGTGGCCTTCTCATAATCCAGAGCTCGAAGATAGTTGGCATATAGATCAATAGCTTTATTCTAATTTAGAATCCAAACCTCTGGGTCAGCCACATTTACAATCCAAGAGAAGTCAATTTCACACAATATTTTTTCCAGTTGACAGACCCAGTTGTATTTCGGATTTGAAGTGTGACTATGGGAGCTCTGCATTTTGAGTAGGCACATTTTAGGCAGACGATCATTTTCCATTTTCAGTATTCTAATAACAAACTTCCATGTCAGGGATAATACTTTCAAAGCAATACGTGTGGCGCCGCACTCTATGTTAGTCTAACGATACAATGAGGGGTGTTTCTTGGTAGCAATAAGAGCCTTTTAAAAAAATCTGTTTGGATGACCTCCAATTCCTCCATATAGCGCAACGCCCAAACTGGGGAGCCATATAGAAGAATGGAAAGTACTGTCGTATCAAAGAGTTTGATTCTGGTATCCCAGGAATCAATTTTCGCTCTATTCAAGGTAGATAGAAGTGCGCCAATAGCCTTTCTGGTTTTTGCAATAGCCCAGTTCGTCGCATTTAACCCTAAAGAGGAGCTTGATATGGTGGTACCCAAATACTCAAAAGTGTTAACAATTTCCAATGATTTGTCGCCATATACAAAGTTTTGTTCCGATTTTTTCAATTTCCCCGCCACCTTTTTTGAAAATCATCACCTTCGTTTTATCAACATTTACAGTTAAACCTTTCATTTCACAGTATTCATTAAGAGCTATCAATTTAAATCTCAAATCTCGTGGTGAGTGCGCGAATAAAATTAAATCGTCAGCGTATAAAAGAACTATAACATCGGTATGGTTATTTATCCAAACGCTATCAAAACCTTTAGCTCTAAAAAATTCATCTATATCAGAAAGGTATAATATAAATAACAGGGGGCTCAAAATTTCGCCTTGCAAAACTCCCTCTGTAATATCCGCTAAATTTGATAGTGTACCTCTAACATTGATTTTCAAGTGTGCATTTTGGTAAAAGTGACTAAGTATTCTAATTATTTTCGCGCTCACACCAATTTCATGTAAGTGAATCCAAAGAAAATTATGTGGAATTGAATCAAACGCACGTCTAAAATCGATCACAACGCTATACAATTTTCCCTTTATCTGATTTAATTTAAACTGTGATAAACTCAATAATACAAAAGTGTTACCAACGCAAGATCTACCCGCGATAAAGCCTGATTGATACGGAGAGAAAAGACCCACATTATTTACCCACTTCACAAGTCTATCATATATCAACTGAGTAAACTCCTTCGTGGACGTGTTAATCAGTGCGATACTTCTGTAATTGAGCGGATTCAACCTATCACCTTTCTTATAAAACATTGTAACAATTACACTCGAGCAATTTTTTGGAACTTGTTCCTCTTCCCAAATTCTACAAAACATTGTTGTCATATATAGACACCAGTTTTCTGGGAGTGCTTTAAGTAACTCATTTGGTACTTGGTCCTCTCCTGGAGTTTTGCCTTTTTTAATTTTTTTCAAAACATTCAAGACTTCTTGTAAAGTTATATCTGCATCCAGGATAGGGTCCAAGACACCCAAGAATTGTACATCGCAGGGTATTCTCGGTGGAAAAAGTTGTTCCAGAAAAGAGTTCCATGCTTCAACTGTAGGCATTTCATAATCTGTAATTTTATATTGAAAATATTTGTACGTTTTCCAAAATTCATTTGAGTTTTTTATCTCAGCGAAAGAATTTATTATTTTATCATCCCACTCTTTGTTCTTTTTTTTTGTCAAAATTCTAAAATGATTTTTTTGATTTAACCAGAGTATTCTATCCCTTTCTTCAAAATTACTTTTTTTACATTGACGTAAAGATTTGTTCAATAAATTTTTTTGTTTAACACATTCAAAATCAAACCAAGGTGGTTTGGACAGCCAATTATATTTCAAATTACAACTTTTAATTAAACCACATTGTTCTGCATTATTTGTAATCGTTTCAATCAAATTTATATATATGTCATTTATATTTGTCCCTCTCGAGCATTTTGCCACGTTGGGAGACCACAACATAGTTTCTGTGAATTTAAATCCTGCATCTTCGTGCCAAACAAGTTTTTTTTCTAGATATGAGATTATTTTGATTTGTCAATTCTTTTTTTGTTTGTTTTTTCATAGAAAGAGTAACTAAAACTGGAAAATGATCAGACAACGTGGAACGATATGTTACCTCAAGGTCAGTTATTTTATCAGCATATTCGATGTTTACCCAGGCTAGGTCGATAATACTTGTGCCTTGTGCTCCACAGAAGGTCGTCTTTGCTGGATAGTCGCTGTTGGTTCTGCCATTCAAAAGCACGAAGCCATGATCGCTCATAAAGTCTGAGAGAAGACGGCCTCGCGCATTTAAGCCGATGTCGGTGGTTGTTCTGGAACCCTGGAGGTTGGTATCTGCCAGAAGCCCTTCCGGAAAGTTGTTTAGATCGCCCACCTTTGAGTTGAAGTCGCCACCAATCAGCAGCATACTTCTCGGGTGGGTAGACTTGATTTCGGTGAGGCTCGACTCGAACAGGTCGAGGAGCACTTCCAGGTCATGGGAGGGGCTGAAGTACACATTTCCGATGATCAGGGACATGCCATCTGCAATGCATTCCACGAATTGCCAGTGGAGAGAGTCATCAATCAGGCGCAGGGTAGAGAACAGTTTTCGTCCTGCGAGTAGGAGTCCACTCCACCCATTGCTCTGCCCTTACTTTTTTCACGTGTGGCTGGTTTGGTGAAAAGATTGAAGTCTCGAAACTTTCCTCCGGCGATATCGTGTTCGACCCAGGTTTCGTTGCAGCACAGGACATCAGCTTCCGAGAGGTCATCAGCATTGTATAAATTGGCGACACCATGCAGATTCCAGAATATGACACGGGTAGCAGCTATGGGGACGTCTGTTTGTTTTTTGAAGAGAATGAGGAGACCGGAGGTTCCGAACTGGTTGAGAGAGTTTCATTCCGGGTTTGGTTCAGAACAAAAGTATCGAGGCGAAGTTGTTTCCGTAGGCCCGTTGAGTCCCTGTTGTTGAGTTTGTTTTCGTTTGGTGGTCTGCCTCGTTTTTTAGTTGAACTTGGTATGTTGGATAGAGTAGATGCATACATTTGTTTGGGCTTGCTAGCGGTTTGACTCGAGGCTGGACGAGAAACGATTTCAGACACGATTTTAAGACATATCTAAAGTACCCCAAAATGCCCGCATTTCAAAGTTTAGTGATTTCAAAGTAACGATGGGTATAATTGCTAAGATTGACTGCGTTATTTCCGATTTCAATAAAATTGAAATACGAGTATGTCATAGAGGAGGTTATTCGCAGAAACTTTTGCTTGGACATATGTCGCGAAAACTTACCGAAATAAAGGTTTACGCAATTGGGTATGTATGTATGTATGTAAGTAACATGGGTTACCTCCCCCTTCCTGATCCGTCGCCTTCTCTTCATCCACTTCAACTTCCGCCGTTCTGATGAAGGTTATAAAAGTTAACCTATTTTTTCTGAAAGTAGAAGATTTCAGCTTTCATTTGAACCCAATTTCACGGAATGGTTTTTTATAAATCTTAAAAACAAGCCATGATTTGGGGGACCGAAAATTCTTTGTCTGTTTGAGTAGGAGCATAAAATTGAGCTGAAATCTTCTGCTTTCAGAAAGTAAATAAATTTAAAACAAACTTTTTAAAAATAATGGTTTTCTTTTAAACCCAAATACAACAACAAGTAGAAAATAGTCTTATTTTTACAATGATTGTGAGCTGATCAGGAAAGGGAGGCAACCCATGCTATTTAGGTTTGTTTGAGCATAGTGAACCTTGCCTGAAGCTATTGTCCACAAACTCGGTACACTCCATGTATGGAAAGTGTTGTGCTCTACAACTTTTGTATCGAGATGTTTTTTATTATTATATAAGTTAGTTAAAACGAGATAAGTGCAAAAAACCAATTGTCCTAATTTTTAACCTTTTTCACGCTATATTTTTAAAAGTATTAACTTTACGAAAAAAGTTCGTATATCTGAAAAATGAAATTTAGAGATCTAAAAACTGTTTTCAATGTTTCTATCTAGCATGCCTGATGAGATATTTTACGAAAAACAATTTTTCTACTACATATAATTAACATTGCAGCGAAATTGCAAGGTCTATTACTACAGAAACGCCAACTTAATCTTTTCTAACCCTTCTATTATACATATCATCATCATTAGTTCTATTGTGGACGGTTTGCGACATAAAGCCATTGTACCCAACTGCGCCAGAAGGAGGATTATGTTTTTCGAGTGTATGTATGTATGTATATTGTAAACGGCTTGATGGATTTTAACTTGAGAGGTGTCGTTATATTCGTCTTAATTGTGAGAGTGGCACTGAATATATCAAAATTATAAAAATTCAAATAGCCGATTTTTGGCGCTATATTATGTGTTCAAAATTTTCCCTCAGAACCTATCGAGTGGGTTATCAACATATCGGGTTTTTAAATGGCTTACAAAAATATACACAAATTATATGTTTAAATGGAATTTGAATGAGAAATGCTAAAAAAACAAATATTGAAAAAAACACAAAACCCGACTGCGTGAATTGTAAACTTAAAATTTTCATTCTTACGTAATAAATGAACTGAAAAAATAGATATAATAAAGTTAACTTATAAAACCAAAAAACCCGACTGACTGTCAGCGGCGTAGCTACCTAGGGGCTAGGCGGGGCAGTGCCCCGGGGCCCTCAAGCTCAGGGGGCCCTCGAATCCTTACCGGAAAATCTCGATCGAACTGAACTTTTGAAAATTTCTCCCATTTTCAAAATAAATATGACAGGTTGCAATCCGACTTTAATCATTTAGGGAATTCCCCTGAATTCTTTCTGTGGGTTGGCAGTGTTGTCAATTTGACGAATTGCGTGCGTTTTATTATTCATTGATGTGCGTTTTATTGTGAATTCGAGTCAAGATTTTTTTTTCGAGAACGGTTAAAAAATTAATGCTGTATCAGGAGTAAGTAAGCTAATGTCAATAAACTTTTTAGTACTGGTCAATATAGTGGTTCAATTTTATTTGATTTTAGTACCACTCATATTGATGTCCGTTACGTCAATAAATCATGTCAAATCTTTAGATTTCGGCTACTCATTGTATAACGCGAAATATCGTGAAAAAAATGCAGGTCACCTGCAGTAGGTGCATTAATTCAGGCCCCCGAGCGAGGAGATCGTTCTTGGTCTCCACCGTTAAATGTGGTTACACTAGCGGCGATAAAATTAAAATGTTTGCCACGAATTCCCTAACGACGTCTTGTAACGTATCATTACGTTTCTCCTTCCTTTTACTTTTAACGTCGTCAGTGAACAGTGAGTACCTACTCGAGCACAACCTAATATAAATATTGCATAAATAAATTAGAAAACTCAAATTATGGACAAAAAGAAGAAACCCAGTGGTGCATTTAAACGCAAACAACGCCAAGAAAGAGAAGATAGTAAACAAAAATTGCCCAAAAATTGACAAGTTTTTTAGTCAGCCTTCTGCAAGTACTTCTGGACAAAATATTTCTATTGATAGTGACTCAAATAATGTGGTAACTGCAGTGTTGGTTGAGAAGCCTACTGAAGAAGATTCGACAATTATTGCAGTTGGGGATACCTCCGCCGCCGATCATGATGATGATAAAGTAGCTTAGCATTTTTAAAGGATTTGTATATTTAATATTTTTACTTGATAAAACCTAACTAGCTTAGATAGCAGTGGGGCCCCATTTTTTGACTTGCCCCAGGGCCCTTGGTTACCTAGCTACGCCACTGCTGACTGTAAAAAAGAACTAAAAAAAATGTGAACATGTCTCATTCATATCAAAATATATAAATAAATCAGTACTATTAAAATTGTACTTGCGTCGTTCTAGATGTATGCTGATAGTGAGTGCACCTAAAGGTACATATATTATATTGCAGACATTAGTACTGATGTACCTAGATATCTAACTGGTCAATATTTGTAATATTGCATAATATGCATATAGTATAATTAATTGGCAGTCGGAGGCTAGCTACACAGACTAGCAAAAATATGGCCCTCGACAGAATTATTTTGTTGTTGATATGGTGTATCATTTGTGAATACAGTAATTTTTCTAAAATTTTGCTTCGAAAACTTAAGATACTTATAGCATGAGAGTCACCAGGAACGGTAGGGAACGATTTTTAGATACAGGTATTATATAGTAGCTTGCTTCTGTAGAGTAGGAAATTGTGAAGTAAAAAGATAATGGTTTATCACGTGAGTTAAAGATTTAAGTAAATAGGGTAATACCATCGCATCCAGTGGCGTTCGATTTAATTGACTGCACGGCAATAACCACTTCGTACTCATCTTCACAAGAAAAGTGAGCCCTTCACTGGAAAAGCAATCAGAATAAGGCATCATGTTAGGCGATACAGTGCTGCAAGCAGCAAATGATGTGGTGATCAGGTTAGGGTTAAGCCCATTAGGTTATTGTTCCTTGCCATAAATACCAAGTTTCCGAATATTATTCCATAGTTCTTTGGGAGGCTGATCAGTATTTAAAACACTATTGTAGTGAGCTTGCTTCGCAGATTTTGCTATGCTATTGACCTTATTACGAACCTTTTTATATTTTAATGACAACTTTCAGAACCCGTGGCTTTACATCGACTTTCAAGAAACTCCCTTTCAGCCATTGCATCATGGATCTGCTTTGAGTTCCAGGGGCATTTACCATAATTAATTACGGAACCTTAGTACGTAAGAGAATGTGTTTATTAGGCGCACTTTTTTAATGATCCGCTCAGATCCGCTTAAAGGGGAATTTTCGAAGTCTGAAAACCGAAGGTTCGGTTCACTGCTAGAAATCTACAAATTGTCACTGCTAACAACAACCGAACTGGTAACAAATAGCAAAGACCTTTAATATGTGAAGACATCTCACAGCCAAAAGCTCAGACAAAAATGTACTGATTTCAGTAGATCGAAATGGAAAGCATTTTGCTGCTTTTGTTGGTTTTCCTGCTCACTGTGTTCTCTGGTTGCTGATGTCGCTGCCGTTTGCCGCTGATTCGGCTGATTGTAGGAAAAAGCAAAAGCAGGGTGAGAGAAGATAACATTTGATGGTTTGATGTTAGCCGACGGGTAAAGGCTGGCCCCCATAGAATCTGTCGGCGCGTCGCCTTTGCCACAGAGCTTGAGAGCTTAAAGCTTTTTTAGCCCGGCAAGAGCGACCAGAACCCATAGAATCCGCCGACGCATCCGCTCCCGCTCAGCTGTTTATGGCAATTCGAGACCAACCGTCAACTGGCGCAGTATGCTCCGAAGGTGAATTAACAAGGCAAATCTAGTACCAATTCGTCAAGAAACTAGACTAATGAATTCGGGAAAAACTCGGCACCCTCCAGGAAATCCAAACGAAGAAACAGGAAACCGAATAATTACAAAATCACCAAAACAATTCTCAGATATCAAATTCAAACCTTTACTTGTCAAATAAACAGGTGATTCAACGAATCCCAGCTGGCCAATCCCAACTTGTCAAAGCTCTCTCAGCAAAGGCTCTCTCACGCCGGATAGCCTCAACGAAATATTGAAGGTTCCTCTAAATTTATTTATTTATTTGTCACAATTTCATCAAATTACTGATTACTATAACAGAGCTTCAAGTCAATACAGCAAAATTAAATAAAAATTAGCGAAGACGACCTTTCAACTGGCTACGATTAATATGAAAATCTATAATATTGTAGCGGGAGTCGAAGGAACGTGACATTAATGAAATAGGCTTATGTAGGCCATAATTAGTGCGGTGATGATTAACATGGAGGAAGTCGTGATGCCTCAAAGAGCGAGCAGGAACAGAGATATTAAAAAGGGCAAGTAATTCAGGAGAGTTAATCGTGCCTTGCAGGCAGTCAAATGTCAAAACGGTTCTGCAGTTGTTCCGCCTTTGTTCCAATGATTCAAGGGAGATGAGTGCAAGCCTATCAACATATGGTGGCAAATGAAGGTTATCCTCCCAGGGTAGTCCACGAAGAGCGAACCTTAAGAACGTACGTTGAACCGCTTCAATCCTGTTGGTGTTGCTTTCATAAAAGGGAGACCAAACTGGGCCACCATATTCGAGAATTGGTCTAACAAATGTACAGTACAGGAGTCGAGAAATGTAAGGATCATCAAACTTCTTAGACCATCTTTTGATAAAACCCAAAGTGGCGTTAGCTCGATTCACAACGGTACCGATGTGATCCTCAAAGGAGAAACGAGAGTTGAGCACAACACCAAGATCCTTCACTTTGATTTTTCAGATTCAGATTCAATTTATTGTGACTTAACAAATGAAATTACAATTATGTTACAATGACGTTTCTAAATGTGGCAGGTAACTCATAACTCAACCGATAAGACTGACTTTAGGCGCCCTAACCTTATTCTCAGAGAGAATATTTGAAATTGTATGCGCTTGCACCCGGTACATATGGTTCACTGGCTCTGAATCAATATTCTTAAAGCTAAGCTTAACAAATAATAAATAGAAGAGGGAAATAAAGATAGAAATAAAATAAAAAGTAAAATAATAGATAAAAAAAATAAACTACAGCTATTGCTACTAAACATAACTAAAGGAAATTTATGCTTCATACATTGGCTAGTTGAATAATTAGCAGCATGTTGATAGATGTGATGTAATTCAGATGATGGGGATGTTGTGTTATTAGTATCATTAGGTATGGTTTCCATTCCAGCTATAGCATCTGTCCAAATGTCGCAGTGCTAGGTACGCTGGTTGTGGATGTTGATTGGAGATTTGTCGTCCACATGATGGGTATTGGTATTGGGGTCCGTTGTTAATTTTTAAGAAGTGGCGTTACACGGAATAGTAGGTCCGTTTTTATTTAGTCTTAGTGCTGGATGAGAAAATCTCGTCAGGAGATCTTCAGTTTGGTGTATATTATGTTTTCTTATTCGTAGGGTTGTTTCTGGGTATATCTTCTAGTCCGGTTATTAATGAATTGAATGGTTCAATTCTTTATAATGGTTGCAATACAGAATGAGGAATTTCCTTTTATTCTGATGCTCTTTGTGATAATGCTCATGGCGTGGTATGGAAGCCAATGAGTCTTTGGTTTTTTGATATGAGATTTGATTGGAGCTTTAGCTCTGTTGTGGGGATGAGGTAAGGGGGATATGTGTTGGGTTAGGGGATGTGACGAGATGGAGTCACTTTGTAGTGAGGATATTGGGCATCTGAACCTGAGGGTTTCCTAGGAATGGGTCGAGATGTTTGACGCACTATCTATTGGTACGACTTCTTAACCAGTTGTGGCATCCGATGGAGTCAGTGTAGGTTACTGACTGTGGTGCTGATTGGAGATATGATGCCTGCCTCCTGACGAGGCCTGGTAATGGAACTCTCTATGAGCATTCCAGCAAGGTGATGTTACTAAATTGTATGGTTCCTGCTGGACAACTAGCTGCTTGGGCTGGTTTGATGTTCCTGATGCACGTGTTACTATGAGTTTTGGCGCACGTGTTTGCGTGTGGAACATTCTCGTGTCTAGAGCCGTTAGTTGAATTTGAGTACCTGTTGCACTACTGGCTGATTGTGGCTGGTTTGATGTCCCTGATGCACGTTTAACTGTAATTTTGGAGCACGTGTCTGCGTGTGGAACATTCTCGTGCCGAGAACCGCTAGCTGAAATTCGTAGCTCTGAATCTGATGTGGTATTAGGTTAATTGCTTCTGTCTGTTCCTGGGAAGGGCACTTTAGTGGTACTGTATCCCGATATTTCCAGGTTGCACGGGCACGAGGGCCCCGACTCTTGCGGATTATGTAGATTAACTTATGGCAGATTAATATACTTATAAGACATTGAATCAAACCGATAAACTAAACTCGTATTTTATAGTGACTTGTTAAGAAAATTTTTAACTATTGGTCGATAAATGTGGCACAGTTTCTAAGTTACACTGTGGGGTAACGGTACAGACGGAATTACACACGTCCACACTCTATGGCACCCCAGCTCCAACTGCCTCCTTCACTTTGACAACTCGAGTGAGAGAACGTCCATTAATCGTGAAGTTATAAAGCAGTGGACACTTCCTACGTGAAAAAGTCATACAGGTGCATTTTGAAATATTCAATGGGAGGCGATTGATTAAGCACCAAGAATGAAAAGCCTGTAAGTCAGAATTCAGTAATTGACAGTCGCGATCATCAGAGACTATACAAAATAGCTTTGCATCGTTAGCATAGCAAAGAATCTTTGAGTAAGTAGGTATGAGGGTGACATCGTTGATGTAGATGGTGAATAAAAGAGGACCAAGATGGCTACACCAGATGTGTTCCTCAATATTTCAGAAAAAACGCCGCGGAAGCACGCTCAACCAGATATGACGAAATCCAACCAACAAAACAAAAAGGGAAACCCAATGAAGTCAATTTATATATAAGTATCCGGTGACCAATCTTATCAAAAGCCTTACTAAAATCGGTAAAAATACAATCGACTTGTTTACCAGATTCAATAGCTGAAATGCAGTGACTAGAAAATTCTAACAGATTGGTAATAGTCGATTTGCCTTTAATAAAGCCATGTTGAAATGACATCAGAAAAGGTTTGCAATGAAAGTACAACACTTCGCAGACCAAGGCTTCAAAGAGTTTTGCCATAGAACATAAATTGGCAATAGATCTATAATTGGAGATGTCGTTTTCGTTGCCCCTCTTGTGCAGGGGGAAAATCACAGAGATCTTCCAAGGCTTAGGAAAAACACCAGTACGAAGAGATAGATTAAATAAATAACAGAGAACAGAGGACAAAACAGAGTCACACCTACGCAAGAAACAAGACGGAATGCCATCAGGGCCAACTGAGTAATTGTCATCTAAATTAGCAATGTGTTTTAGAACAATATTGTCATTAAAAACGAGGTCGTCAGGTTGAATGAAAGTCTGCGGAAGCTTCGTCAAGTTGGTAAAATCATTAGGATTAATATAACAGGTAGTATCACAGAAGGCAGTTTTAAAAAAAAAATCTGCAAAAAGATTGGAAATTACTCGAGGATCACTGCTACTCGTGGGGCCATAGAAAAGTGGAGATGGGAAACCGTCAGAACCACGTTTGGTATTAACAAATCTCCAGAACCGCTTCGGATCATCACGAAGAAAGCTTTTCACATTACTAATGTAGGCAAAATATGAGTCTTTTACAGCAGCGACAAATTTATTGCGAATATAATTTGATTTGATTTGATATAATATTTATATGCGTGAAAATCCAGATCACTCCGAGAGGAACAGAACGTCTTCCAAGCCTTACTCTTTATGTTCTTTAAATGTTTAACCTCGGAATTGATCCAAGGTTGCCAATCCGAATTATTATTAGTCCTCTTAACAGGGACGAGAGAGGCAAAACAGAGAGGTATAATATCGTAAAAAGACTTAACAGCTTTCTCAATGTCACATTCATCCAGGACGCTACTCCAGTCACAATTAGAGAGCCAGAGACTCGTTTTAGAAAAGTCGGCTTTTTTAAAATTGTAACAGAGATTGCATGGTAAAGATGTAATGATAAAGTAGACATAAAGCAGGATGATGTGCACTTTCCGGAAGCAACGGTGCAGGACAGTGTCTAACTGATGTGCAAGATGGATCCGTAGAAAAAACCAGATCAAGAAATCTGTTATGTTCATTCGTCACAGTATTACATTGCGATAGTCCAAGGGAGGCAATGTTGTCAAGAAAAGATGAAATAAAATGCGGACCGCCGTTCACCGAAGGAAGCCCAATATAATAATTTCTCTCGCAACGCGCTGCCGTTTAGTCGGCTATGGGTTAGCTCCCATATGAATGCATGTATTCAATAGTTGTGCGGCGACGGCGAACGCGACGTTTGAGGGCGACGGATTCTATGGGGGCCAGCCTTAATGCGCGGAGAAGGGCTAAAGGCTGGCCCCCATAGAATCCGGCAACGGCAAACGAAGCGTCGCTTTTGCCGCAGAGCTTGAAAGCATAAAGCATTTTGAGTCCGGCAAAAGCGACCCGAACCCATAGAATCCGTCGACGCATCCGCTCCCGCTCAGCTGTTTATGACAATTCGAGCCAACCGTCAACCTTCGCAGTATACTCCGCAGGTGAATTAACCAGGTAAATCTAGTACCAATTCGTCAAGCAACTAGACTAATGAATTCGGGAAAAACTAGGCACCCTCCAGGAAATCCAAACGAAGAAACAGCAAACCGAATAATTACAATATCACCTAAATACAATTCACAAATATCAAATTCAAACCTTTACTTGTCAAATAAAGAGCTGATTCAACGAATCCCAACTGGCAGTTGTCAAAGGTCTCTCACGTCGGATTGCCGCTACGAAATATAGAACGTTCTTCGAAATTTCTCTCCGGCAACGCGCTGCCGTTGCGTCGGCTATGGGTTAGTTCCCGTATGACTGCATGTATTCAATAGTTTTGCGGCGACGGTGAAGGCGACGTTTGCCGTTGCCGGATTCCATCGGGGTCTGCCTTAATATTATGTGGTTGATGCTATTGATGCTAATTCTTTTTTGGCTTGCGTGCGGGATTCCCTGAGAAATCCTCACAGTTCAGAGCTGTACATATGAATGAAATTCTCGAACAGATTTTGGAAAATAGAAATTGTTGATAACATGCTAACTCTCGATAAAAAAAACACCACCATGAACTGGCTCTCCAGCCGAGCCAGCTCTACATACAGTCGCAAAAAGTCGTTAACCATCGCCTGCGAAATGCAGAGTGAAAAGATATACGTATACAGCCGCGTACGTACTGCGTTTCACCCTTTTTCATTCGCACTGTCCTTATGCTTTATCATCGCCAGGAAAAATGTCATGGTAATACAGAGAGTTAACCGCATCGCCTGAAAATTCCGTTGTAGAAAAATGCTGCTCTTTGTAGCTCACATTTCACATGTTGTACATACAAGAGAAATTTTTTCCGACTATGGGACTCTCTCTCTTAAGTGTTCGTTTCTGTTTTAGCTAATGAAAAATTTTTCTGGATGTAATATATGTTCCAGCCATTACACACTGGTTAAGAATTTGTAGGCGTATAAGAGTGTCCCTTTCTTGTTGAATAGATATTCTCTAGCAGAACACGCTTAGCTCCAGATATTTACGAAACACTGCAGACCCAATACATGTAACTAAAGTGCCAGGAGTAAGTGCGGTGCCTCTTCATCAATTCGGAAACATCGGAACCTGCAACTATAGTTTTGGATCGAGTCACAAGATATACATTCATATGTATACTATTATTATTATTATTATTCTATGTATATGTAAGAAAGTTTTGCGTTTTTTTCTTGAGTGTCATTTCTTTTTTTTATTGCCTAGAGAGAAGATTAATGGTTTTGTGTGCCAAGGTAACTTAAAAATAAATTCTTTAAAAGATAAAATATCATGCGAATATACATACTATACTACATCAATACAATTAAAATCTCGTGGGAAATATATTAAATACTTGTATTGCATGTCTAGCATTAATTCAGCTTAAAATCATTATTTTAACAAATTTATCGCGAATTAAGGCCGACGGCTGATGCTTCTTTATTATTTTGCGCAGTTCCTTTCTCGAAAAGCATTTTACCGTAGCAACCAAAACTTTCATGTTATCCTTTTAAAACAAAATCTATGACATCAATAAGAGAAGGCATACAAAATGGTAAAACCGGAAGATGATACCTGCCCCTGCCCCGATGATTTTATTTCTACATTCACTAATACGACCGGCAGCACAGTTCCTATAGATTTGTTGGAATTTCAGTAAGTTAGTTTTTGTAGCAGATGTTAAAATTTTATATTTCCTACGAATTACTTCAGATATTCCTTCGGGTACGATGTTAAACGCTTGTTTAATCTCGTCTGGATTGAGCCTGATGTGTTGGTGTTTGCTTCAGGTAATATACTTACCATCTTTCGGATTTCCAAAAAAGAAGCAAGTTTCAGGAGAAGTGCTAATGGTGGTGGCATAGGATTTCTGACGGTATCAAAAAGGTTAAATGTAATTTTACTGGCTTATGAAAATTTTTTTTAGAAAAATCCCAATCCGAAATACAACTATTTAACTGTTGCGGAAAATGGCCTTAATCCAAAAGTGATTATTTACAAATTTCCGGAGTTTGAAGTAATCGAAGTCCTAGAAAATGCTGCTGAACGCTGTTTTACATGTGTGTCATACGACTCTACTGGAGAACTTTTAGCCACTCAAGCTGGAGAGCCGGATTACATGTTAACAATATGGAAGTGGAGAACTGCTTCAATTGTCCTGAAATCGCAATCTTTTCAGAATGATGTTCTTAATGTCGTTTTTTCACCTTATAATCCAGGGCAGTTGACTACATGTGGTTTGGGCCATATTAAATTTTGGAAGATGGCAAGAACCTTCACAGGACTTAAACTTCAAGGCGAGTTAGGACGTTTTGGAAAAACTGATTTTTCTGATATATATGCTATATGGCCCCTGGCAGACGAAAAGGTTATATCTGGATGCGAGTGGGGTAATATGCTGTTATGGGATGATGGGCTAATCAAATTTGAGATTTGTCGAAAAAACCGAATACCTTGTCACCATGGTCCAATTACCTACATACATATGAGGAAAGGTGAAGTCCTTACTGCTGGAATGGATGGATATGTAAGGTTTTGGTTTTGGGAAACAGTAGAAATCTCGGACCCTCCAGAAGATGATAAGTTCGTCGAAATTGAGCCGCTTAATGAGTTTCGAATTGGCTCGGCGCAAGGCAAACCATGTGAAATAAGACACGTAGTATGGAGTGATCCTTCGGATGAAGACAATTTTTATTGCTATATTCAGGTACTTTTTAGTTTGACTTGCTAATATGGAAAGTAAATACTCACGTATTCACAGGATGGATTCGGAGGCCTTTGGTTTTGTGATGTTAACGTTGACGTTGTACCAAAACCTCCACAGCAAATATTTCATTGTCACGGTGGTAAAATTGTGGGAATTAGTGCGAGCCCATTTTCCTCACATATTGTTACTTTATGTGAATTCGGTAAAATGCACGTTTATAATTATTCGACAAACAAGCTTTTGTTTGTGAAACAATTTTCTGCTGCGGGCGCTGATTTAATTTGGATTTCAGCAACCGTAAGTACATACATATAATATATATATTTATTTAAGTAAGCTACTCAGGAATACTTTGTTTAGTAGCAACATTAAAAAGTAATATTTAAAAAATGGCGTTTTATGAAATGTAATACAAAATCATATATATTCATTGCACCTCGTAGATCGTTGTAAATAGGCCGACGTTTACTAAATTTCATCAGTTTCCTTTGTAAGAATATTTACGAAAACTTCATTAATGGTGGCAATTCGTAAATTTCATGATTTTTCGATTTGATCGATATATATGTATATGACGATTTACGAAGTGAAAAATAACATAATTATAATTAATAGCAATAAGCATTGCATTTGACTACAGCACTTCGTAATTTTAACCACAGTTTGTATTTTAAAAATGTCTCAAATTGTGTTTTCTTAATAGGGAATTATTAAAGACAACTGCGGTGAATCTAGTATGCTTGTTTCACACAAATAAATTATTATGTGGAAGCATGGCATCCTGGATAATTAGGAGAGGTAAATAAGTATGTAGGGATCTGTAGTCAAGTGATCAAAATTATTATCATTCAGTATGGGGGGAAAACAATGTCTCGAAGAATGATGCAAACATATCGAACACTTTATAATTTTATTACAAAGTAGACTTTGGCTTAAAGTTTATAAAATAATCTTTTAAGAAATTTAAAAAATAGAAAATATTTATATTAATCATTGCAGATCGATCCCAGTGGATCAGTAATAATTATGGCATTTGACGATGGAGTCATACGGCAAGTCGTTGTTAATGTAGAAGAAAAAGGACCTATTAAAGAACATTGCTTTCTTATTAATGCAATCAAGGCTCACGCTGCTCCAATCACAAAACTATCTATCAATAAAAAGGAGACAGTTTTAGTATCTGGATCAGAGGACAAAACAATATTTGTTTATAGTATAGTCAAATCAAGACCCTTCGTCCAAATAGTTCCCATTGGATTTATTGAGCTTTCTTCTATTCCTACGTGTTATAACTGGAATCCAGGAAACGTAAGTACAGCAACTATTGATAATTGATCTGGCTTTCATCCGAAATTATTCTCATTAAAGGTTTACAAGGCCTCAATTTTAGTCAAAAGAATTGGTGGGTAGTAGGTAGTCAGGGGTACTAACGCACCGAGAGCAAAAACCTATTGCGTTTTGTACCAAGCTAAGGCTTCCTAAGATTTGCTAACTTAACTTAAAATAACTTTGTTAATTTTCCTTGTCGCTTGGGAAAGTTTTTGAACAAGTTTTAGGCAATATATCTTCGAAATTGTATAATTGATATGAAAATTTGCTAACTCAACTTAACTCAACCAGTTCAACCATCCCATTGTTCTCATGCGATCCGATTTTTGGTGAGCATTTAGGAAATGGGGCAGCCATTTTGCTGATAGCTTTTTCATCCTCCAGCTGTTCAGTAATGTCATACCTGAAAATAAAAGTAAAATAAAGGAAACCTATTTTATTGGTAGTAAATAACATTATCTTTAAAAAATATATTCACATCTTCCTTTGAAATCTGGTAACCAATACTATGCCAAAATTCGAGATAAACGATTTTGACGGATTTGTACATATATGTATGTACGAAATTATGTTGCGTTTTCCTCCTTCGGGTACGGAACACTCAAAAATAAAAAATCCTATCACAATGACTAGATTATATTATTACAAATAACTATGGAAAATTTCAATTTTCGCAAACTACATATTTTGAGAAAAAGGCGTTATTTTCAAATTACATATGTACATATTGAACGCGCTCAAGCGCTTGACCACTTTCGGATATAACTTTGATAAAAAGAACCAACTTTTTCAAACAATATTCTATGTAACCGCTTATTATTTTCTGCACACACAAAATATAAAATTAACTTTCTAAACTAATAGCCCACACATGAATGTAAGAAATGCTAATAACGACTTTATTAGTGAACTGTCGTTGGTGTAAGAAAGGCAGGTTAAGTTTTAAGTTATTTAAAAGATTATTGATAAGTTTTATTTAATTGATTTGAGTAATTGTAATTTTTCAGTCCTTAACGATACTTATTGGATGTGCTACTGGAGAGGTTTTTCAAATAGATTTGCCTGGTCATCCTCAGACATATACAGGAGCTTCGTTCCAATTACAGGATATTGAACAGAAATATTTTCAATTTAAGTCATTTAAAAGCGAAATACGTCGGGAAGTTTATCTTGCAGAAAGAGAGATAAAGAAACTAGAAAAAAGACAGCTTAAAATGCTTGAGTTGGATAAATTAAGATTAGCTAATCCAGGGATTGAAATTGACGAAGATACATTTCTAGGTAAGTTATTTAATTGCCTATGGCTTGATTTCTTTATTTTATTTATTTCTTGTGCACTACATGGAAGAATGTGAGAAATTTAATGAAACGTTGTACAGACTCATAGTGTTAATGACATAAAAGTTTGATGTTTGCTTAACGGATGTGTATCTTCCTCAGTAGATGATTTCAGTTTAGAATTAAATTGTATTGTATGCTTGAGTGTGACTATTCCTACACAGTACACACTCCCGTGCTTACACGGGTGCATGGGTACGCATCTACATACATATGTGAACGGGTAATTTCGGTTGAAAAATCACCACACGTAGGTATATGGGCATTCAAATTACCCGTGACACGAGTCATCAGGGGAATTACCAGATGCGCCCCAAATCTGGAGTCCATACGTCACGATAGGCTTTATTATGGCCTTATAGACTGCAATTTTAGTGCTAATATTTATTGTGGACCATTTGTTTAACAGTCATTGCATTCTTCTGTAGACATGTTTGATTTGCTCAATTTTCTTAATTATTTGACACTTCCAGGTGGGTCGATTGCCGTCTAGCTGCATACCCAGGTACCTGACTGAGTTAACAGTTTTAATCTTATTACCATTGATCACTACCGGCCTGCATGATTGTTTCCTTAATTTAAAAGTGATCTGCTCCATTTTATTCTCGTTCAGGTTAATGCCCTATTGTTTGGACTAGTGTAATATTTTATTTGTGTGTTTTTGGAGCACTCTCGTGGCGGGTTAGCGGGTTCGAGTGAGCGAGCAGGATTGCCGTGTCGTCTGCGAAAGTTGTAGTATGCACGTCTTTGCTAGTGGGGATGTCTACCGTGTAGACTGTATAGAGAATCGGTCCTAGTATACTGCCCTGTGGTATGCCTGTAGAAATTGGATAAACTCGACTGGTGCTTCTATTGAATGCTACTTGAAAATTCCTTTCTTGGAGATAACTAAATAGTATATTATGGAATTTTAACTGAAGTAAAGAAAGCCTTTGTGGCTGACCTTGTCAAATGCTTGGGCCACATCGAGAAAGAGTCCTACGCAGCCCTACTGTTTCATGCGCGGATAAAATTTCGATAGCAGATATAAAATTAGTAACCCCCGAAACCCCTGTATGTATATTCATGTTAACGGAAATCCTTTGAGTTGAGAATATTAGATCCATATTGGATCCGCCATCTTTAATATCCCTTCCTATAGTAGATTTAAGATCAGCGACTTCGAAAACATAAAATGAGCCGTTTTATAGCAATCCTTTTAAGTTTAGATCCGCCATTTTTATTTTCCAAATTTCGATACTAGAGTCGAGATCAGCGACCCCGAAAAGACCAGTTTTCACAGCAATCCTTAAAAGTTGAGAATTGTCGGTCATCATATCGGATCCGCCATTTCTAAATTGATAGTTATTTCGCTTTGAAACAAAAGCTGAATTGGTCCCAGGGTTACTGTTTATAAACTGTGTAAATTGCATGTTGATAGAAACAGTAATTTTCGGCTTAAATCGGTTAAGTGCATAAATTATAAATGTTGTCCACTCTCTTTGAAAAATGGAGGCTTTCTAAATACATATACCGGGCCCGAATGAACATTGCCTGCATGGCAAGTACACATTATACAAGCCTCTACTTATACATTTTGGTCTTCTTTTTCTTAGTCTACAACACCTATATCACTAGTGGTAAATATTCAGCCGAAATTGCCCTAGTATGTTACACTTCGTACACCATTGTGAACACGGGATTATTCGAACAAATTCTATTTTGCGAACGTCATATTAACACATATTTCAACTGTATAGTTTTGCAGACATATATGGATTTTCTCTATTACAGCTGATTCCGAAGACGAAGAAGAACTTGAGCCTTTGTTTTATCCAAAAAATCCCAACCCTGTCTTATTTTTGCGCTACACACCAGACTCTACAATATGGTTATCAATGGGAGGATACGATGCAGGATACATTTATGAATGTATTTTAGATAGTCCAGATAGTAAGGTTCGAGCCACTCTCGTAAGAGATGCAGGTGACATTGAAATCCATTCATTTTTACAATAGTAATGAAACATCTGGCAAATATTGTGCTAAGGTTTAATATGTACTTTCTTACAGTGGAAAATACTTAGTTTTGGGTATGCAGGACGGCTCCGTAAGGATAAATGCTATGAAAGATCAAGATTTCCGCGATCTGTCCGATTATTGGAAGATTTCAATGCACAGCAACAGCAACGGTGTCATACCATCTATTGAAACTAGTTGGGATGGGAAATACCTATTTACAGTTGGTTTCGATGGAGGCATATTTGTATATAAATGGAAAGAATATGAGCAAATGAAACCTACTACTAATATTGTTTCTTTACTTGAACCACCTCAAACTGTGCCAGATATTGAGGATAGTAGTTTCTTGTCTTTGGAACAGCAAAAGATTAAAAAGGAACACGATCGTCGAATGAAACTGGCAAATGATAGAAAACAGAAAGTTCTTGATGTTCTCGCTGATTACAAGATGCAGTTCAAGGAAATTATAAAGAAGAACAAATCGATGCCTGTTTCTCAGCAATTAAGTGCACGTGAGCTAGAACTAGATGAAAGAATTACTCGGGGTTTGATAAAAAACCTCGATGCTGATCTCCAACTGATGAGAAGGAAACTTGCTTTTGACGTGGAAAAATCAACTTTGGGACGGAAAAAAGTTATCGATTATTTTATTAATCCAGTAGAACATTTACCTTTTGAAATCTCTACAATAAAGTTAGTGTTTCCTCTAATTGGTTCTTGTATTATAGATTAAGAATTCTGTCATTTTTCAGGAAAGATACTTTGGCTAAGTCGTTCAGAATAATGAGACTTGACGAAAATTTTTATAAAGCTAAAGATGAATGTGATAAGAAAATAGAAGCCATGAACACAGTTACCGTGACGTAAGTATTCGAAATTGTTACTTTAACGTTCTTTTCAAAATTGAATTTTTTTGCAATGCAAGCGAGGATAAAAGACATTCATTAAAAAATGGGTACAATGCATCATTCAGATGTGCAATTCTTCTTATACAATATTATTCTAATAAAAATAATAAATTGCAGTCACGAACCTGTAACGGTGGCACTACCGGAACAAGAATCTAGTCAAGTGTTGATTGATGTACCAGATTTTGAGAAAAAAGTTTTAATGGGCGTAAAGGCCTCTGAACTTCCACTAAATCTTAATCCAAAAATGTCTCGACTTCTTGAGAGATATAGAGCTCGTCAGGTACAAAAATTTCATCGCAATTTAGACTGGATAGCACTTAACTCGCAAAAGCCTGATATTAATAAGAATAGTGATGAAGATAACCACGCCATTGCTGAAGCTGAGGCATCTATAGGTGATTACAAGTTGAAAGTTGATTCAGAGTATGAGCCACCAGAAACTGAAAACACTGTTTATAAGTACAAGCAACTACTCAATTTACGTGAAGCACTTTACAAAATTCGACTTGATTTCAATAAAAAGGTCCTGCTACTGCGATCAGATAAACAAGAACTTTATAATTTTATAGCTTTGCAAAATGATAGAATGGTTTTAATTCACCAAGATATTCCCATTGAAAAACGGCAGCAAATGCCGAAGGTGTCTCCAATTGACATCTCTAAGGAGTATCCAGACATTAACCTTAAGGTGTGGCTTCTGGTCCAGTCAAATGGTGGGAAAAAACGGGCAATCTGAACATTTTGGGAAGGCAGCGGTTTTTTTTTTGGGAGGTCAGTGGTGAGTATAAAACTCAGTTTCAGGAAAACAATACACGATTTCCGAAGGAAAAATGTCTACTGACTGCAATTTACCTGTATGCGTGTCATAAAGGATATCATTCTAAGAAACTCTGCCTTTTGACATATACCGCGTAAACCTACAGGAAAAAAATACACGGTGCAAGGAAAAATGTCTGCTGACTCAAATTTACCTGTATGCGTGAATCTTTTCCCTTCGGGCAAAGTTTCGCAAAATGACCTACTTTATGATATATTTTTATTTTATCGAAATTCGACGAGGAGATCCCCTTTCCGAATTACCTCCACGGCATTCAACATTGGGTGTACCTTTTTTCTGTAGGTTTCCGCGGCATATGTTATGTCCAAATCAAAAGTTCACAGAATGAGGTCCTCTATGACATACATATTTCAATTTCATCGAAATCAGACGGGGAGTTCTTTCCCGAAACACCTCCGCGATTTACATACAAATACAAAATGGCATGTATATTTTCCTGTAAGTTTCCGCGGCATACATATGTCCAAAGGTAAAGTTTCTTAAAATGACCTCCATATTTCAATTGGATCGAAGTTAATCTTAACAATATTGCCTATCGATTCACTACACGTTGAAAGAGACTGTACAAAAAGCCAATGAGGAATGAGGGGAATTCGGGGGATTTTGGATATTTCTTAGAGGGTGCCATTCTGCATGAATTCCAACCTTCAGATTTTAGGAATTAATTATTTCGACCCATAAGTCTATCCTTTTTGGACTAAAAGAAAGGGCAATACTTACACAAGCGACAATCATGTCAGTGCCATGGAAAAAATATTTTTTTATCGGATTTTCTTGAAACTTAACTCTACAACACAAATAATGCAACACGTGTTTCAGCATTTCTTAAACTTCAACCCCTACGGAGTAAAAGTGGGTACAACAATTTGTTATGGATAAACAATTTTTTTTTACGGATTTACTTGAAACTTTGCATAAATACTTCACAATACATATGTATAATGAAACAGGTATTTCAGTATTTTTCAAAAGTCAGCAATTACTAAAATACTGAATTGATTGTAATATTTATAAACGTGACTTACTCTTGACTATCGCTCGTTTCTGAGACTGTATTGCCCTTAAAAGAAATGATTATTCAAAGAATTACTTTCATAAGATTCTCTAGAAAAAATCTCTAATGCTTTGTTTTTGTAAAATTGAAAATATAAAAGTTTTAGCGTCTCAAAACATTTGTTGATAAAATATTTTCACCTTTTGCGCTTTCTAACTTGTTTATTATTAATTTTACGTGAAAAGGTCATTTAATAAGGATGTTAGAGAATCTTATTCGTAAGAAAAATCTTTTTTTTTTTTGTACTAATAAAGGTTAGCGAGATATCGCTAAAATATAGTTTGCACCCTTCTGATGTGAAAAATGGGGGGGGTTTTGGAATACTCACCACTGACATCCAACAGATTACAAAAATAAATGCTGCCTACCCAACATTTTTAATAAAATTACCATTTGATTGGGCTTTTCATAATTTAAACGTATGCATGTTGTCAATAATATATGATTTATTGTAGCCCAACGTGGAGATTACAAACATCAAGGAAATACAAGACGTGATATTTGGGATCTCTGAAATACATGCTGCTACACAAGCTGTAGCACACAATGGCCAATGCGAGTATATAATGGAACGATTAGCTGCCAGTGTTATAAAATGGGATCAAAACAAAGCACTGCCACCTTTCTTGCAAATTTGCGATGAAATTGACGAACTACCAAAATTATCGGAAAATAAGAACGCTATCGTAGATTTTTCTACTCGTTCTAATCCAGTGCCATGGGAAATAGAGTTGAAATACAATTTAATGATCAATAGAATTATAGAACAGCAAACAATCGTAGCAGAGGTCGAAGAACGCATCACTAATTTCGACAGTGAAGTCGAAAAATCAGTGGAGAACTACAATAGAGTAGAAATTGATGCAAAAGTTTTGGAGGAAAGGATTATGAGCATGAACCAGGAGCTCATTATATTGAGGGACTGCGAAAGACTAGAAGAAAGCATTATTAAAGAAGTTGAAATGGCCGTAGAATTGAAGCAACAGTTCATTCGACTAATTCGTTCAATGAAAAATTCGATTGACGAAAATTCAAAACAAATTGAAAGAATTGAGGAACTGGTGAAGAATGTCCAGAATAACTTTTTGGGCCAAATCAAGGGGAACAAGTTTTACGATTTCCTACGAAGAATTTTTAAAAAGAAATTTAAGCCTCCAAAAATATATCAAGATGGTGAGTTAGATTAAATGTTATTATCTTCATTCTTATCCTTTACGTATATGTATAATATACAATGTATGTACATAATGTTGTTTTAGATATCTGATAGTTGTAGACAAAGTAGGTGGTAGGTGACACTTTAGCGTAACTGTTATAATAGTATTCATTCTATCATACACGATATTCAGATTCCTTACCATTTGTGCATTTATGTAAAATACCTCAAAAGAAACTTAACGCTTATTCTTATAATGCCTCGCATCGTAATCGATGATAGATGATAACGCTAGAAGTAATATTACTGACTATTTGTAATTTTTTTAACCTCACTGTATAACCGGGTACCCATTTGAATGATGTCAATGTAATGCATATTATCAGTATTTTGCGTAGTAAATATATTTCAAAAGAATTCCTCGTTGCATAACATGACTTCAGTAGACTGATATTTGTAAATTTTTTTTTTAGGGGGACCACCTGAAAAAAGGTGATTTGTGGGAATTTTTTGAAAGAAAACTACTGCATGGAATTTTTTAATATTTCAAGAATATATTTCTGGATATGTATGTAATAAATACACGATAAAATTTCTGAACCTACAAATTGTAAATTCAGCGAGTTATTCCCAAGGCCCCAAAGATAAAAGTCCCCCCACTACTGCAGTGATGCGACCTTCACAGTGCCTCAAATTAAAGAACCCTAAAAGTTTATTAAACTAGAAGTTATTGCCCGTAGCATGACCCTCGATCGAAAAAAAAAATTTAATTTAACAAAATGGCGTAGTTTATAAAAAAAAGTTTCAAATTTCGCTTTCAAAATTTGATGATTTTTGGCCTGCCAAAATTACATTTTATATTCGATCGGAAAACTGGAAGTTCATGGTATGGAGAAACGTATCAAACTTTATTTATTGGGAACAGTGAACCGGTCGGACTGCGCCACTTATATATTTTTATTATTTTTCACAAAAATATATTTTAAAATAAAACCAAGGAGAAGGCCAAAGAAAATTAAAACACCACTTCACCTTTTGAACCGTTTATTTCCGTCGTTATACCTTCCTTCCGTTTTGGAGACCGAGCTTCGACTCACTTAAAAACTGACTGACAATCTATTCATTTCATGTAAGCATTTTTATTTATTATGACGATATAATTTCACATGGTGTTTCCGCGGCTCTGCTGAATCTTCGCAAATCTATCGTGAGAACGTTAAATTTGCGATCGTTGGATTACCAAGCTTAAGGCTTTGGTCGTCTGGGAATTTCGCAAGTTTGAAACTTCGGGGTGTCGACTGTCGTCATGTCACGTTACAGCTCAATGTAGGTAACTCGTGCGGGCAGGAACATGGCAATGTCTTCAAAACCTCCACAGGGTTCGAGCCTGGTGCCTTGCGGTTCGCCGGTTCTTCGTATTCCGTGCAGCCTCTCTGAGTTCGTTGATCCTGCCTCCTTGAGTTTGATATGGTAGATTGTGCTGCCACCATTGGATTTTATTTCTTATTATTCTTTATTTTATTCGCTGCCATTCCGGCGGGCCTAACACAGATACGTTTTAAACTCAACTTCCTATTTTCATTTCACTCATGCGATTACTAAAAGAACAGGGTCCTTTCACCAATTTGGGTTTGCTTGATTAAGTCTTATACTCGCATACTTCCATTGCTTGCCGAGACAAATTGCAGTAAATGCAGCATAGCAAAAGTGCAGTGGTCAAAGGGCAATAAATTCATTCAATTAATCGCTGCAATAAAAAATAAGGACCTGTTTGACATTGATATTATATGTCTTCAAAACAATTTTTCCATCAAAACCTATCGAGTGGGATCATCATAACGGGTTTTTTAAATGGCTTACAAAAATATATACAAATGTTTAAATGTAATTTGGAATGAGAAATGCTAAAAAAACCCCGACTGCGTGAAAAATTGTAAACTTAAAATTTTCAAACTTATTAAATAAATGAACTGAAAAGATAGAAATAAAAAAATAATTTAAAAAATCAAAAAACCCGGCTGACTGTAAAAAACTACTAAAAAGATGTAAACAAGACACATTCATAATCAAATCTTTAAATAAATGAGTACTATTAAAATTGATCTAACTGGTCAATATTGGTCAATATTTGTAATAAACTCACAAAGTATAACTAATTGGCAGTCGGAGGCTACTTGCACAGCCTAACAAAAAAATGCGTGGCCTCCGACCGCTAATTAGGCATATTTTGTGAATTAGAGGTGAATTATGTGCTAACTTTTACAAAAGACGACATAAATATAACTACAAATCATTGTATATAAATAAATAACGGTGCTTTATCACCGTGCGACTATTGGCGGTCTAGCAATGTGGCCCACTCCATCGTTCGCCCCTTTAACCATTTGAAGTTTTGTCGTGCAACGCGTAGTTTTTGAAATATATATTTCAATTGCCCACCTTACAAAATAACAATACCTACCACTTATCTGAAATTATATTGAATAAGTAAAGTCTAAGTCGAATTTTGGTGCTAAATCTACGGATTTTAGATTATAAAGATTTAAGCGAATTAAATATTTCCTAAGAAATACAAATATAAAAATTATAATGCGCAACCTTCAACACGATATCAGCCGTGTGCCGAGGCTGGTTGCTTTCAAAATGCTTATTTCAGATATCTTTCCGATAACTACCTGTTAAATAATTTATCAGAGTACTGAGTGGTAAGACACAACAAAAATATCAGACAAATTTCTCTGGTAGATATTTTATCCTACAGATTACTATATGGCACTTTGTCAATAATCGGTGAAATTATTCTACACATTTTGTATTATTTTAAGATTCTGAGAGTTCTGAAAGTGAATCATCAACAAGTGAAGAAGAAAACCAAGGAAGTGACGATTCTCTGGATATGACGCCAGTTAGAATGGATGAGAATATTTGTCCTCCGGGTTGTGACAGGCGTTTGTACGATTTAGCTTTTAGCTTGCGAGCAGAAAGACATAGCTTTGAACAACACATTCATATGCATGTGAAGCAGATAGAGGAACATAAAAAGAAAGTCGACGAAATGGTGAAGAAGCAAAAGGATGCTATTGATTTTTATCATGAAAAAAAGAGAAAGCTTTTAGATTTTAGGGTAAATTTATTTGAAAATCTAAGGTTAAGCAATTTCTTTACATAACTCTTATATTGCAGCGTGAACGACAAAAGGTTATCAATAAAATCGACACGTTGGTAGTACTTCGACTAGATCAGCTCCAATACATTAAAGAAGGCAGTAATATTGGGGACATTAAGGATACATTGCTGTTTGACTGCAACTCTGTGCTAAAGTTGTATACCCGTGTGGGTCAACTGGGTTTAGAAACCTTGGCCACAAAGCGTTTGCATCGTGTCAATATTGTCCATTTGCAAAGAATGACCACCGATTGTAAATATATGAACAAGCAGATTTCTGAACTACAGGACAAACTACAAGATACGATGTTTAAAAAATTAGGGTTTATTGTGGATTTGGACGAATTAGAAGAGGCCGTTTTGAGAAAATTCGTGTTCGACGCAAGGTCAGATATAAAAGACGAGCAGAAGAGGTTCCAAAAGGCAATGGCAGAAAAGGAGGTACTCTCGATGATTATTTTACTTTAGCTGCAAAATATTTGCTTTGTGTTTTGTAGAGAAAAATGGTAAAAGCTGAGGAGGAGCTGATAAAAATTACTCAAGTGGGTACAGAGAAGTTAAATATTTTGACTGTTCTGCAAGAGGAAGAAAACTTTTTAGTGGAAGTTTTACAATACCAAACAAAATTATATGAAAAAGAATCAATTAGTAAGCATATTGACCTAAAAAGAGATTTGAATAAACTGAATGACATATGTCTACGTCAGCAAGAACAAATTGAGGTGAGATTTTATCTTCTTGTGCCACACTCATTCAGTCGTAGATATCCAGTGCGCTATATAAAATGTTAAGGCTCGATTTCTAACGTTACAAATTTTATTGCAATAAAATACGATATTAAGAATATATAGGGTGATCCAACGGTTAGTGTGGAAGTTTTTCTTAAATATAACACACATTTTATGAGTGAACACGGAAATCGTGGAATACAATGGCATCTACATATGGCAGCTCGAATGTTGTCGTTCAGGTGAGGAAATGTTTGCGGATTATGGGTATATATTTTACTATTTCAAATAACCCCAAAGAAAGTAATCCCTAGAAGAGTTAGATCCCATGATCTTGGAGGCCAATTGACCTCGCCAATTCTGCAAATGATGCGATCACCGAACTTCGAGCACAATAAGTGATTGTTTCACGACAGCAGCAATGGGATGTGACGTCGTCTTGTTGAAACCAGAGTAGGGATGTGGCGTCGTGTTGTTGAAACCATTGACAACCATTTAATTCACTTTAGGCCGTAAAAATTCTCTCAGCATGTTTAGATAAGATCAAAGAAGTTTGGATAAATTTTATGCCTTTCTCGGTTGAAAACATCTCCATAACTAAAACTTCCATTGTTTACATTTCACATATATGTATATATGTCAGAAAATATTTCCATGGAGGTGAATTATAAGGTAGATTATACCAATCAACATCCACACCATCTGTTGGATCGACCTTTATATAATAAATACATATGCCTATACCACGTAGTTATATAAAACATTTTCCAAAATTTGTATGTTTAAATATCAACAATGTGCGTGCATGGATCGAAACTTTTCGGAAGATTTTTTAGACATTCACAAAAATATGTTTGTTCAATAGAAAAAAGAGAGAGAGAAAAAGAGAAAATGTTCGATTAGAAAGTCGCTGGCTTAGTGCATGCGATTTCATTTTAGCATTTCACGCACAGATTTTTTACTTGAATCCTTGAACTCCTTGGAGCATTAGCAGCAGGACAGTCATTTAAATTATTAAAATTTAAAATGAAAAGCGATCGTAAGCATAAGGGGTCGTCACAGTGCGAAATTTTCGAAAAATCGATTTTTTTTGTTGCATTATCGGATAGTATACACTGTAATAAACATTCTCTCAAATTTTCAAATCGAAATTCAAATTATTACGGTCGCTACAGCGTTTCTTGTAGAAAGGGAACGGAGGGAACTGATGAGAATCCCCAGCATCAGTATTGTCCTTCGGGAGGAGATTCGTGGTGCGAATGGCACAAAGCTGAGGCCAATGGATTTCAGGAAAAATATTCTCAACCACCAGCGCTCGATGGCGATGTCCAAGAGGTTTTGAAGCCAATCAACGAAGATTTGACCACCGACGATTTGTTAGAGAGATGTACGGGCGCTTCAATCTTTAAACGCGTTTTTCTCAGAATGGTGTTTTTCAAAACGGTTTCCACTCTGAAAGGAAGAGTTTTGAAGATATCTAGTTCCAATTTGGAGAGAACATTTTCAACGGCATTCTTTATGGCGCTATTGAAGCTTCTTTTTTTTCTGAAATCTTCCTACTTTTTTTTACGAAAAACTGTCGAAAAAAAGGGCCAAATTCGATACTTTTTGTTCAAACCGCCGCCATTTTGTCAAATTAAAAAAAAAAAATCCTTCCATAGCGCCATAGCGACTTCCCTACAGATTAATAATCTTTTTGAAATTTTTGTTTCGGACCAAAATTGCGGCCGCAATCGTGGAAACCATACAGGACCCTTTTTTTCGGGTCATTTCAACTATTTATTGAACTATTTTACACCCAATAAATAAACATAAAAAAAATCATTTTGTATTCGTCATGAATGTATTTATTTATAAAAAAAAAACCGGACCGATTAGGTTATTTCAACATTAAAAAAAAAAATCGCGAAAATCAGTGATTTTTCGGAGGGTCACACTGAGACGATCCCTTAATACTCTGTTTGCGCAATTTGGTGGCAAAGTAGCCACTATTGTATTATTATACAAACAAACAAGCAGGAAGCGGAAAAGACTGGACAGAAATAGGGTAAACATTGAACGAAAGTTTATGATAATTAACCTTAGCGTTATCAATAATCTCTACATATATTGCCTGCAGGTCTAAATAAATTCACTATTTATTCAATTGTTTTCAAAATACGGATTGAACCCAAATCTCTTGGAAATACATTACCTACTTTTTACCCGACTGTGCCAGAAGGAGGGTTAGGTTTTTCGAGTGTATATATGTATCTATGTTGTTGTTAGAGCGAGTCCTAGGCAGTCCGGCTATGCTGTCCTTCCGAGGTTTGCGGCAGCTCTGCTTACCCACTGCATCGCTGGAACGGCAACAAAAGCAAAAACGACTCCTGGTCTGGTCTTGGGTAGGTCGATGGACCCGACCAATAATTTTACATCCCCTCGAGTCAGACGATCGAGAGCGAACGGTTTGCGTGGGAATTCTGCTGGAACTTTTCGGTCGCAAATGATGTTTTGCTGCATTTTAGCAACCAAAGTGAATTTGTTCGATGCAGAATATATGAAATATTTCCCAAGGCCAGATTTTAAAGTGCTTAACTCAAATTTGCCTTGAGCTCAGCAAGTAAATTTTTCTTTTTATGGCTCGCACAAGCTCCTGGTGGTAGGTATCAATCGTTTCGGCAACGATTGATAGCAGCAGCATGGGCTGTCTTTTCTTGACCATAGCAATGTATGTATGTATATATGTACATATGTATGTATGCCTCTTTCTTTGTCACACTCTGTAGCCTAAACGGCTTAATGGATTTTAACTTAAGCGGTGTCGTTAGATTCGTCTTAATTGCGAGAGTGACACCGGATATATCAAAATTATAAAAATTAAAATGGCCGATTTTTGGCGCCATATTATATGTCTTCAATAATGTTGTTTTCCTCAAAACCTATCGAGTGGGTTATCAACATAACGGCTTAAAAAATACATACAAATTATATGTTTTAAAAAACAATTATTGAAAAAAAACAAAATCCCGACTGCGTGAAAAATTGTAAACTTAAAATGTTCAAACTTAGTCAATGAACCGAAAAGATAGAAATAAAAAAGTTGATTTAAAAAAAAAAGTCGACTGACTATAAAAAAAACTGAAAAGATGTAAACAAGACACATTCATAATTTAACCTATAAATAAATCAGTGCTGTATAATAAATCTACATCCATTCATACATACATCCATACATACATGCATACATCCATTCGAAAACATAACCCTCCTTTTGGCGCAGTCGGGTAAAAATAATTCTTTCTATAATCAACAGGCCCGCGTCTAACTCTTTTGGCGCTCTTGTGCATTTGTATTTTATTTTGAAATCTGTTCAGCGGTGTAACAACTGTAAACTACGATTGTATTTTTCTGATGTGTTGATATAGATATACATATTATACAGTCAAACCTGTTTTTGTGCGGTCTTTTTTTACGCGTTTTTTTTTTGTGCGGTTTTTTTTGTGCGATTATTTTTTTTTATGCGATTTTTTTTGTGCGATTCTTTTTTTGTGCGGTATATGAATATCGACACATTGAATTTCGCCGTGAGCTTAGGTCAATCTGAACTGTGGTCGAATTACTTTTTTTGCTATCAGTGTGTATGTACATGTTGCATCAGCCTATTTCATTAGGCATGTTCAATATTCTTATGCATATAAGTTAAAACTTTATTTTTTAAAGTTGATAAAAAAATTTATTTCGAGGTTGGCTTCGCCAACCGATCTAGTTTACAATCCATTACAAAGTGCGCTTAATAACTAATTTGCTTAACTCTACGGCTACCTGTTCTACCTGTGGCCGGATGGGAATTCTGCCGTCTAGACGCGCGGTCAGCATATTTCAGGTGCATGTGTACTTCGGTCACGTTGCAGCGGTGACCCGGTCGTTGGACTGCAGGTGGAACGATGTGAAAATGCTGATTATAATGTTTGTAGTTAACTCCTCCCTTCTAAAAGTTCGACGTCCTCGTTGAACCTCAAAAGTAAGGAATTTTGTTCACACTCGTTATCCTTGGTGGTTCGGGCAACTCTCCTTCTTCTGGTACTTTTTCTGTACTTGAAGATGCTGGGATGTGAACGGAGATAGGTGTGATGGCAGTTACAGATGACTCCGGCTTTCTTTTGCAGCGAAACCTCACGATGCCAATCACAATGATGGCTATGATGGCTAAGGACGATAGGCTCAGGTTGGTAAGAAGGCCTAGTTGATTCCTTGTCCCCAGGAGCTTTATTTCCTCGGTGTTATTGAGGTGCAATTCTTTCATTGCCTCGAGTGTGAGTATTTCCTCGTATGCGCTGAGGATGGAGCTCGGTTGCAAGATCGCTGGCAAGGGCTTGAAGGTGGAAATTTCCCTCGCGGTGAATTTCTTGTTGCCAACTGTGATTGTCACATTGGCGAAGTGGACAATGAACGTTCCATTGAGATTCGTCGCATCTCCGTTGATCAGGATTGGTCCGGTGTACTGGTTCAGGAACACCACTCCGGGTCCTATTTCTTCTATTGTGGGTACGTGGAGTCCAGTTGTTCTGGTACAGGTCGTTTGTTGACTTCTGAGCAGCCTCGGTACGCACTCGTCCTCTTTTAATTCTACTAACCTATTTCTATTACAAACGTTAAGGTTATTGAAACTGTCACAATTTTGTTTAATTCCGTATACTTTATTTTCACAAGTTAACACTTTTTCGTAGTCAATTTTATTAATGGTATTTTTAATTTTGATAGGTTTTATTAACAACATGTTACATGGATTTATGTCAGTTATCGGAATGCCCATAATGTAAACAAGGGATTCATTACTCGCTGCTAACTTTACTGTAGCTAGTTCGATCGCTTCTTCTATATTTACATATGAAATTTTGCTTTCTTCAAATTGTTCCTTTATAACGTTAAGTTCTCTATCGTCTAATACAAATGAATTGATAAGACCAACTTTGGCCCAATGAATTGCGTATTCTATGTTTGTAATTTCTTCTTTGATTATTTCTAGTTTGAATTTGATACTTAAAGCTACCTGATTTTGGAGTTTATTACTTGTCTGTACAATTTTCACTATTTGGTTCATAATATTCGATAGTTTATTCATTCTTTCTAGGACGACTTTGTTTACTACTACTTGTTTGTTGTTATTTTCGAGAACATTCTTTATCTTTTCGGTTAATATTACAAAATCTTCATGATCGGGGTTCCCGGCTATCCATTTCCAGGTTTTCCCCAAAAAATCTAATGACCGCTGGACTTTTGTCTTTGGTTTCAATCTGTTTAAGTGGGTTTCAATATGGGCTATTTCATGGGCTAGGAAGGGGTAAAGGGGGTCGTCCTTGGCTATTTTTGAGTTAACTGTCTCTGCTATTTCATCTATTTTCTTTTTGTATGCTGTTAATTCGATCACATGTATCAACCGAAAGGTTCCCGTCTGTATCCGTGCTTTCCCTACGTTAAGAGCAACCAGCTGCGAGTTCGAATAATCTAATATCTGCACCTCGGCCGAACATCCTGAGACAAATATCCTAGAAGAGATGAATATTAATTTTTTATGAAGCTCTTATGAACGATTCTGTCTGATTCTGTAATGATTGTACTGTTTTTATTTTCTTTCACGACTTCCCTTTTGTATCGGGGTGTAAGCTTTGTTCCAAGGCGTTTATTAATTTTGACGTAGACTATATCTCCTGGACTATAAGTTTTAAGGGTTTCTCTGTTTTTATTATGGGTCTTAAGATCGCGTTCTTGTTTATCTATTAATCTCTGGACATTATCTTGCCTAGCTTTTTCATACGTTTCCGGATCTATACGAACTTTCCTCCCAAAGAATACTTCGATTGGTTGTTTGCTTGTCGTGGAATGTATTGAGCAATTGTACTCGTATATTGCTCGGTCAACTAATTCATCAAAGGATCTTAATACATTTTCTGCTCTTAAGCACCGCATTATTTCCGACAGCGTAGAATGAAATCTTTCTACCTGTCCATTAGCGCTACTGAAATAAGGGGGTGTCTTGAAAATTTTGATACCTAATTGGTCTTGTACCATGAAGATAATGGAACTGGAATTTAATGATTTTTCGTTATCTATGACTAATGTCTCTGGTACCCCGAACATAAAAAGGAGTTGTCTCAACGGCTCTCTGATGTCTTCCGCCGAACGCGATTTCAAGATCTTCGCTTGCGCATATTTAGAGAATTTGTCCACCGCAGTAAGGACCAACTTTTTCTCGACGATGTATTATATATGTCCATGTGCAGGATCTGCCCCGGGTATTGAGGTATTGGTGTCTCCCCTATTTCTGGATTAGCGGGATGCCTTTCGTATTTGTGTTGTTTACATGTATTACATTGCTTGACCATTTCCGTTATTTTTTTCATCATTTTTGGGAAGTAGAATTTTTCCGAAAGCTGCATTTTGTTTTCCCTCGCATTGCGATGGGCCCTTCTGTGTTCCAAAATGATTTTTTCATCTTGTTCCAATTCCGAAGTTAAATCTTGAATTTTCGTTTGTGTGAATCTAATTTTGTAATTCCTAAAGTGAAGAGGGTAGATCTTTTGAATTATTCCCATGATGTGTTCTGATGTGAAAATTCCATTCGCTATTGCTGGATTGAGATGTTTCTTAAATATTTCGATTAGTTTTTCCTCGGTATAGTCTGTCCGAGTAACAACGTGTCTATGGTGCATTGGGAAAGGGATGTGAAATTGGTAATTATTCTCGCTACCTATTTGAAGCCATAATTGATTTTTGAAGGCGTTTATGGGAGATTGGACTGTAGGGATAAGATCATGATTTGAGCTTTCTGCGCTATGTATCGATCCTGTCATGGAATTAATTTGGACTGCTGTACTGTCTTGTGGAGGTCGAGATAATGCATCTGCTACTATATTTGTCCTGCCAGGTTTATAAACGAGCTCATGATTATATTCCTCCAATATCGCCTTCCATCTTTTCATTTTTGCGTTGTTGTTCTTTTGGCTCAGCGCATATGTGAGCGGCTGATGATCAGTAAAAATTCTGACTGTTGATGTCCCGTACAAATAATTCCTTAGAGAATTCAATGCCCAGATTTTGGCGAGCATTTCTTTCTCGTTGGCCGCAGAATTCTCTTCTGCTCTGTTCAAGGTTCTCGATATAAAGGTGATGGGTTTGCCATTTTGTTCGAGGACCGCACCAATAGCATATTTGGAGGCGTCCGTTGTTAATTGGAATTCTTTGTGTAAGTTCGGGTATGCCAGAATAACTTCTTCCGAGACTAATGCGCTTTTTATTTTATGAAACGCTTCCTTAGCTTCATCGTCCAATTGTATGATTTTATCTTTCGAAAAATTTTTGGCCAGTCTCCCGTCCTCCCCTCTTAAAAGTTTTGTTAGGGGTTTTGCTAGTTTAGCATAATCCCTGACAAAACGTCGATAGTAACCGGACAGGCCCAAAAAGGATCGGAGATCTCTCAGTGTTTTCGGTTGCGGGAAATTTACTATTGCATCTACTTTTGCAGGGTTGGTCTTAACACCCTCGGGAGAAATTATAAATCCTAAAAATTCGACGCTTGTTTTGAAGAACTCACATTTGTCTAATTGAATTTTCATATTGGCTGCACTAAGAGTTTCGAAAATAGTTTTGATGTCCTTTATGTGTTCTTCCTCATTTTCACTAAATATGATTATATCGTCAATATAGACGAAGCAAATCTTACCTATGTGCTCCCTTAGTATGTCGTCTAATGCTCGTTGGAAAATTGCCGGAGCATTTTTAAGACCGAATGGCAGTCTAGTAAACTCGTACTTGCCATTATTTACTGAGAAAGCGGTCTTCTCTATGTCGGATTCCTTTAATGGAATCTGATGAAATCCGCTTTTCAAATCTATTACCGAAAACAATTTGTTTTTTCCCAATTGCATTAGTACCTCACTGATTTCGGGTATGGGGTACCGGTCTGCAACGATAATGCTATTTAATTTCCGGTAATCGATTACCATTCTAAATTTCTTTTCGCCAGAAGCATCTTGCTTCTTTGGCACAACCCCCATACGGGTGAATTATAAGGGGATCTTGACGGTCTAATTATTCCGTCGGTTAATAGCTTGCTAATTTGTTTTTCAATTTCATCTTTTAAGGACATAGGATATGGGTAGAATTTTGTGTAAACGGGGTTGTCTGTCGTTGTACGGATCGTTCCTACCACTTTCGTGGTGTATGTAAGCTTTTCGTCTGGCTCGGCGAACAGTTCCTTATTCTGCTCGGCTAAATTGTTCATTAAATTTCGTTGATTGTTTGTCATGTGACCACTTCTGATATCTATGGAATTTACGGATTGGGCTGTGAATTGTTTTATTAAGATTTTGATTGAGTTTCGGATTATCATGAAATTATGTTTAGTATGGATAACGGCGGATAGCTCTTTAAGGCTGTCGTTACCCAATATCGCGTGGAATGATACTAGTGACCGTAGCAGAAAAAATTTAATTTTTTTATCTTTTAGGTTGAAGAGGTTAACAAAAGTATGATGGGTGATTTTAACCTGTCCCCCTACCGAGTTGGCAGAGAAGCATTGTTCATTAGGAATGGGTTTTTTTATGAAACGGGGTTGAATATAATTTTTATTGGAGCCTGTGTCTATTAGGACTTTTAGTATCTCTCCGCTTTCTGTTTTACAGTCGAAGTAAGGAAGCGAAGAGTTCCTCATCCTAAAAAATGAATGTCGGCAAGATTACTGGATTCATTTTCTAAATTTTGTTCGCTGAAGTATTCGTCACTATATTCCGCTAGGGTTTGATTATAGGCGTTTTCGTTATCGGCTTGCAATTGAGCTTCCCTATATTCGTCAGTGGTTTCCAGTTCCTGAGGCGGCTGGCAGTCCTCGGTATTAGTATCTATATAATAGTTCCTCTGCATTTTTTGAGGATGGATTGGCCTTCGGATTGAACTATCGGCTGGTGGTCTTTTCCCAGCATATTGCATAGGTTGTGGTTTGTTAGCATAATTGACTGCTTTCGTCTGAATGCTTTGATCTATCTCCATTGGCTCCGGCCTTGGCTGTGGCTTCGGTGCGAATGGTCTTTGAGGTGCATGCTGAGGCTGTTGAGCTTGATTGGAAGGTCGAAAAGTCTGTTGTCTGTCCGAATAATTTATAAATCCGGGTTTAGGCAAATAGGCCAGATTTGGGTGAAAGGTTTCATTATGATTGAGGTGGGGTTGCCGAATATTTCTGGATGGTACCGGAGGTGGATAATGTTGTGATTTTTTAATATTGCCATGGTAATTATTCGCGTAATTGGCCCTAAAGTTTTGATTTTCAAGTTTGAGACAGAAATGTAAAGCTTGTGGTAGGTCAACCGGCTCTTTTATGCCAAGAAGTCTTGGTAAATCGCCATTGAGTCCACGTATAAACGTGTCTAGGGCTTTGTCCCTGTAGGTTTCTGTCAGTAACCGCATTGACTCATCGCCTATTTCCATGCAGGAAATTTTGTTCAATATTAGCGATAGGTGGGAGTAAATTTTCTGATAGTATTCTTGGACGGAGGCTCTGCCTTGAATGAGGGATGTTAACTGGTACTCTAAAGTACTCAGGTCTCGTTTGTCCGCGTAATGGATCGTCAAGCAGCGGCAGATTGCTTTCCAATCCAGTGGGGTGTTATACGATTCGAGAGCTATGTCTGCGTTGCCCACGATTTTATTTCTTATTACGCTTAGGATACCGTAATATTTCGGCGTACCTTTGCAAGACTCATAAATTTGCAGCACACGCTCTACGCTCTTCCGCCAGGAAGAAAATTCGCCTGGATTGCCGGAGAATTCTCTAAGGCAACGGACGATATCTGGTATCTTATCCAGTTCGGATAAATTATTACGATATTGTGCCTCTATGGTTTGATCCTTAGCCGTGGTTAGCTCGGCATTGGGATTTAGATAAGTTCGGACTAAGTCCTTGGCTTGCGAGCTTAGCACTAGGGTTACGATAGACGTAATGGTTGCTTGCAGTTCGCTCATGTTAATTGTGTTACCGGGTGCGGCAGGTGGATTTGGCGTGTTTGTTTGAGGAGGTGGTGTAGGATTATTTAAGATAGGGGGTCTCAGCAGATTGCTTGGATTTGCCATGTCTTGTTAATTACTTTGCTCTTCCCTTTTTATAAGAAAGGTTCACTTACAAATAGATTAAATACGGAAGTCTCTATGGATTATTAAACAAACCGTTTTTCTTTTCCCAAATTTCCAATTTTGTGTATTATACTTCATTTTTTTATATTATTAATTCTCGATTTTTATTATTGAAATCTTTTATTTTATTTGCTACAGCTCGCAGGATCTGCGAGGTGAATTTTTTTCTGTACGTTAGTCAATAAAAATTTTCTTTTATTCACTTATCTTTTCACTGGCTATTAAATTTTCACAATTCTCCTTTCTTCGATTCTTTGCTTACTGACTATTAAATTTGCATGGGTTTTTCTGTACGTTTTTCAATAAAAATTTTCTTTTATTCACTTATCTTTTCACTGGCTATTAAATTTTCACAATTTTCCTTTCTTCAATTCTTTTCTTACTGACTATTAAATTTGCACAACGAAAAATATTCTTAAAATCTTACAGTAATATCAGGAACATGCTGCTGACGATGCGTACCGGGACTGTAGTGGATGACTCCCTTTTCTCCTCTTGGTGACTCAGGATCCTCCTATCAATACCGCGGTGACGAGCGCAATTCTCCTATTGGACCTTGCGCTTCTAGCAGCTTCCTTGGTTCGGGACACAGGATGCACTTCTTAAGGGCTTAATGAGCTCTTTGTTAACACTGTGATGATTTCCTAGCACTACTTGAGGGCTTTTAGGAAATATTTTTTTTTGCACTTCTTGAGGGCTTATTAACTCAGGTGATTTCCTCGCACTACTTGAGGGCTTATTAGGAAAACTTTTTTGCACTTCTTGAGGGCTTATTAACTGAGGTCACTTTTTCTTTTTAAACTCACAGTTCACAAAGGACTCACTCCTGTGCCCCACGTTGGGCGCCAGTTAAAACTTTATTTTTTAAAGTTGATAAAAAAATTTATTTCGAGGTTGGCTTCGCCAACCGATCTAGTTTACAATCCATTACAAAGTGCGCTTAATAACTAATTTGCTTAACTCTACGGCTACCTGTTCTACCTGTGGCCGGATGGGAATTCTGCCGTCTAGACGCGCGGTCAGCATATTTCAGGTGCATGTGTACTTCGGTCACGTTGCAGCGGTGACCCGGTCGTTGGACTGCAGGTGGAACGATGTGAAAATGCTGATTATAATGTTTGTAGTTAACTTATATAACCCAGTCATATTAGAATTTCACCTCGGAATAAGCTGTAGACTTGTATACACCTTCATTTTGGTGTTCTCAAAGTTGTCTCAAAAGCCTCATAAAATCTCGTGTCTGCGCCGTAAGTTATTCAAGGTCAAAGGTCACAAAAATCAGTTTTTCGCGATTATCTCGGTTTCTATAGCTCCAATGATGTTAACATTTATTATAAAAATTGTAGAGCATAAAATTTGCGACAAATTTTGCTTTAGGAATTTTTCATACGCCCAACCGTTTTTGAAATAGAGGGGATAGAGCTCGCAGCGCTCAGCCATACTCACTGTAATGGAAGGTTAACCGTGATTCTCTGTGAATAATATCTTGTATAAAGCTGTTAAATCATTGAAATATCATTAACAATAAATAATTTGTATAACAATAGCTGCAGCATCTTCGACAATCCTTAATCGTTCTACTTCTGGAGTACTTGTGTTTTGTCGTACCAACTTTTTGATAATACGTGTGTGTGTCACGAAAAGATATGATAGTGAATGATCCTACTTTTCTCGTAATTACTATATCAGTTACATATTTTTCTTGAAGTCTTGCTATAATAGTCTTATCATCTGGTACATACTCCGTAAGGACATTTTAAAGCTCTTTTAGTGTAAATTGCGAATCTTCATGATTTTCTAAATAACAAAAAATCTCCTTCATTGCTTGAGTAACTTGATTATCTTCGCGAGGATTATTCTGAGTAACTGGTGCTAAATGCAAAAAATTATTACAGCAAACGCTATGGTACTTTGCTTCAGCCGCTATCAAGTCATACACATAAAGTACACGACCTTTGACTAATTCTACTAAGGAATACTTCCGTTCTTCTGCTCTTTTGATGACATTGTCTTTAAATTCCAGAGTACTTACGTTACTGATCGTGCGTGGACACTTTTCTTAATTTTTGACTCCGCTGCTCCATCAGCTGTTTGGCCACAAAATAAACACAGTTTTTTAAAATCAAGCACTTCATTCTCTTTTTTACGAGGTACACTGGGTGATGGTAAAGGTTCGCCTTCTTCTAGGCGTCGTTTCGATGCCGCTATGGAGTTTTTACTGATGTGCACTTTTCGACACTCAACATGCACATTTACAGAGGTTAAAGTATTTAAGAAGTCTATGTGACCATCATTTCTTTCGAAAATTGCAGTTTTTAAAGTTTTCAAGCCACGCACTATATTAACAAAATTACCTTCTGATAGTGACTTCTCACATATAAAACACAAATCAGCCATAATTTTGAAAAGTATTTTTAAATGAATATATTAGATACATGCAAAATATTATTAAATATAATGTATTAACTAATAAATAATACAAATTATTTATTGTTAATGATATTTCAATGATTTAATAACTTTATGCAAGGTATTATTCACTGAGATCCACGGTTGACCCTACATAACAGTGAGTATGGCTAGCACTGCGGGCTCTCTGCCCTCTATTTTAAAAACGGTTGGGCGTACGAAAAATTTTTTAAAACAAAATTTTTCCCAAATTTTATGCTCTATAATTTTTATAATAAATGTTAACATCATTGGAGCTATAGAAATCGAGATAATCGCGAAAAACTAATTTTTGTGACTTTTGACCTTGAATAACTTACGGCGCAGACACGAGATTTTATGAGGCTTTTCAGACAACTTTTATAACACCAAAATGAAGGTGTATACAAGTTTACAACTTATTATCTCTCATTCCGAGGTTGACCCCTTTTTTTTGCTTGTGACTGGGCTAATATTGCATCAGCCAATTTCAATACATACTGCGCCATCTAATAACTTTAGTGAATTGCCGCCGACCTTCTACCCATTAAGATAGGATTAATTTTATAGTGAAGTTAAAGGTAAATTGGTTTCCTTATTTATATGGTTTTTTATGATTTTTATTTTATTTTTAGACATAAGTACTGTCAGGAAAACCAGGGGGTCGTGCAAAAAACTGCTCAGGTTTATTGTCTAGTAAAAAAGATTTATTAGAACACAAAAAGGTACAATTTGTCTCGACTGAATACAAAGAAGAACTGAATTTGACAGCCAAAGTTGAGTATGATTTTGAACAAATGGTAGGCGGCTACACAAGCGACAAGTAGAAGTTACTAAAGGGCGGTTCGATTTGGATGTAGAACATAAATAAAAACACTAATTTAACAAGTACACCCTTAAAATGAATAATCGTAACCAAAAAAAAGTGAAAAGATGACAATTATAATATGTATGTGCATTTTAAAAATTTCTCCATGTATTAAATTAAAAATTAAATTTTTTTTAAATGTTTCAATGTGTAATTTAATTACTTATTTTGTTTGGAAAGCAATTTATTGCTATTTCGTGAAGCTTTGACATGTTTTCTAAGTGAGACTTTTTTTTATGCGGTACCTCTCTACCGCATAAAAAAAAAATTCTTTAATATGTTGTGCAGAATTATTTCTTATAGCTTATTTATCAATTTTCACCCCGGCACACACACATTGTCATTATGATTATGTTGATGTGTATCAAGCAGCGGTGTTAAACCGGTCTGCATATTGCATGCTAAATACACGTGCGGAAAGGCCAATTAGGAATCATAAACACCACACTGTTAAAATTCTATATTAATACTAGCTTGCCCGCACCCGGCGTTTCCCGGGACACTATTAAATTTGTATTCCACCACCGCCTTTCCTATGTGGCTCGAGATCTGCGACCCCGAAAACCTCCAATTGCCTTTTTCATAAAGATTCCTTGAAGTTGGAAAATTCGCTTCGGGAATTTCGATTTTTTCTATTTTCCGGCTTTTCTATTGGGGTTTCCCGATTTTTTTTTTAACATCCCCTGTATTATAGCGAACAAAACAAAAAGAATTATTGAAATTGGTCAAGCCGTTTTTGAAATTCATTGGAATGACAGTGGCGCCATCTGTCGAAAATTGGTTGATTGGTGAAAAAATTATTCCAATTCATGCATACACTTTTCTTCCACAGCCGTTTCAACTTTGTCGGCACCCACCGAAAAAACCAAGTTTTCACTATTTTCGCCAACTTTCACCAACCCGGCCCAATTTCCTATAGTGCATCTTCTTCCTGCCACTGAGATACACTTCTGGGGTGTGTCACCCCTCCCCCGCAACAAAAACACGTTTCCACCAATAATTCCCACATTTCACACTTTTGACCAACTTTTCTTTCACCAACACATTCTACACTACCTCCCCTTTCCAACGGTACCCATAACATGGCACACGCATTACTAATAGTATAATTATGAATTTTTACAACAACTGCAGCGCCATCTGCCGGGCTGATTTGTGAATCTAAACCATCCGGGGCGCCACCCAAACGCATACAAAAAAACTCATTCAAATCGGTCCAGCCGTTTAGGAGGAGTTCAGTGACAACACACGTACAGTAGAATTATATATATGAAGATAAAGAAGACTAGCAGACCCGTCTCGGCTTTGCCCGGGCATTTCTACATTTGTAAATTTAAACTGTTGCAAAATGAATAAAATTGTAATGGAATTTTCTCTTCCATGTAAAATTGACGAATAATCCTTTTCATTCATCAATTCATCTATTTGCATCCTTTGGAAGATATTTAATTCTCGATGCACCAGTTCAATGAAATATTTTCATTCTGTTTGGTTTTCAATTTTATATTGTCGAAAAAAAGCTTCTGCGCATCCGTTTGGCCTCCTCTGGAATATATATTCAATAGTAAACCCGTCCCTTGCCGGATTTTTCATATTTGTAAATTAAAACTGTTGTAGACCTAATGAAACATGCGCGAAAACGGTTTTGGATGTAGCCTGCATCATGAACGATAAAATGCTGTACCTTCCAGTAAAGGCCTCATCGAAATCGGTTCAACCGTTCTCGAGATTAGCCGTGACACATAGACAAAATTTGTAGACATGTTTGTGTAGATTTTGGTATACTGTAAGTAAAGATATGACCTTCGAAAAAGGCAGGTATTTCAAAACTACGGACCCTAAGAACCATTATATTCAATTACACGGATTTCCGTTCCAGTTGAGTCCGCATATTTGATCCGCCATCTTGAATCACCAATTAACGATGGCACAATTAAGATCAGCGACGCCAAAAACCCCGTATATGTATGAAATCCTTTCATTAACCGATTGTTCTAGGGTCACTTTATATGCAGAAAGCCCCCTACTCCCACGGGCAGGAATTAAGACACTCCGTGAATATAATATCGGGGCAATTTCACCAAGGTCTGAAGCTGTATAACGGTTTAACGATATTGCATGTATCACTTATAGTTTTCCAGAAAAACCGATGATAGACAGATAATTTTCGTCACGCAAACTTTCTGAACCTGCCTGATGCCTGATGAGTGTACCGTCAAAAAATATTTTGCCATACATATATATGTATACCCTCCTTCGCGGTTGGAATTTGAGATATGCTGAAACATCTGTTCCATTATTTGTGTTTCAGAGTGTTTTCGGGGTCGCTAATCTCGAACCTACTATCGAAATGTGGAAATTAAAAATCAGAACCTTTGCGTCTTGCTGGCATTGTTCACTGTACAAAACACACAAATAGATCAAATTGAAGTACTTAATGGTAGAAAACAGTATACTGATAATGTATTTGTTCTTTTATTATTTTACCTACCTTTCACAATTATAAAATACGTATATATTTCTCTTTTAATTGAAAATGATTCCCAAAATTTTTGCTAGTAGGAACTAATAAATATGACAGTTGCACTGAGAAAGTAAACGATAAGTGAGATCCGTAGACGCCTGGCGGGAAAAAGTGATCGACATCTTATTCTCAGACCTACTGAATATACACATACACACACACATAAGAATCGCTAAAGCCGTTTCGGAGGAGTTTTGTTACAAACACTGTGACACGAAAATTTTATATATTAGATAATAAACAAATTTGTTGGAGTTTACTCTTTTAGGATCGTTTCTCAGGCACGGTTTCGACAGAACGGGAGTAGAATCAAGTGCTACAAATTTTCTTTAGATGAAATCGTTAAAGTCGATATCCGGAGGGGGACCACAAGATGGCGGATCACCATTTTTTTGGCAACCTCCTTGATATGGATATCAAAAGAAAGGGTTTGATGAGTAGAATACCACAGACCACGCAACATTATTCCAAACTAAGTCTAGAAATGAAATTCGAATGGCTTATAGTTGGCGCTTAAATCTAACTTCTATACCATTTGACCGACTGACTTCATATTCACATCACATGTTAGTTAGATGGCGAGAATAGTTTTTCGTTAGGTATGCTAACCATAGGTTGCGCTAAAATCTATCTTCTTAATTCTATAAAAACTTGAGCTATCGTTTTGTGGTGGTTGTCATATTAATACATTTGTTACAATCCTAATCCTAAAAAGAAAGTAAAATTAATTTTTCAGAAGTGAAAATATAAATACTTGACCTATTGCCTTCATATTCACATCATATGTTAGTTAGATACGGTTTATAGTCAAGTGTGCTAGCCATATCACCGTTTTATTTTTGAACCTTTCGGTGCATCCAGCGGCGTACCAACCATTGTCACCATTGAACTTCTGCGGCTTTCGATATTCACCACCAAAAAAACCGCGTTAGTTTTAAACGTATGCACAAGACTGTTCTTAGCTTGCATTTACCAATTTCACTTATTAATTTACTTGAAACTTATTGGAACTTCAACGGGGATTTCAGTAACTTTACTTATAAATTCTAGGGTTTATTTATTGTATTTTGATCGAATCGCTGCTACATCTTTTACTGCTTTCCTTTTAGTTTCTGGAAAAGGAGATTCGAACCTTGCGATTGCGCACGAAGCCTTTGCAACAACCGACAACCATAGAGCAGGAGGGTGGAGCATTTGTTGAAATCTTACCTCCACCTAATGAACGCCTGTACGAGGAAGCCGCATACAAAACATTAACAGAGGCTAGACCTCCGGCGCATGGACTAAATCCCGATTCCACTACCAGTGCACATATCGCTCGTGTTGTACGCAAATTCTTTGTAAGAACGGTGGGTACTCATATGCCTGAAGAAAGCATCCGGAAATACACACAAAAGATTTCTAATTACCTCGCATTTGTCGCCAACAATTTCGAGTCTGACGAAGGAGATAGAGTCATCGATTGTATTGTGGATAACTTTCAGATGATGATTCCACACAAATATCTGCTGTTCATCAAGCCTAACGATATTAAGGAGCTTTTCACTGAGGTACTACAAGTTTTTGACTTGGAGAATGTGGTGGTCAATGTGAAAGACGTACTCTCTGGAATCGTTTCAAATGCTTTAGAAGTTTGTTCTGGCATTAAGTTGGCAAACTTTTCGCAGGAGGTTGTTGCTGAAGTGTTTAAGGAAATAATTGAAGTTTTATCCATGGAGGATGTCGCAAATCCGGTGAATATAGAATATCTCTTCAAGCAACTGAGGGCCATTCCGGAAATTAATCCGAAATGCATCAATATTACACATTTGCTGGAGAGGTTGGTAAATCATGCTCGTGAAAATTTATTGGATGAATTCGACATGAGAACCGTCCGCAATGTTGCTGATCAGATTATAGAAAGTTTGTTGAGCTACCGAGGTCGACAGCCAAAACCTGAAAAACCCATGGAATAATTCAGTGCGGCTATTTTTTTATTTTGCTTTTATTTGTTCATTAATAAGTTTATTATTACATCATCCATTGCATTTTTATTTATCGGCCCCGGCTTTACCCGGACATTTTTGAAAACTAAAAAAATCGATCTCAAAGATAATAATTTATTTATACAATAGTAAGCATGAAGATACTTGGGCATAGGAACCAAAACTGGTTATGCTTATTAGACCATTACGGTCAAGAGCCATGGGCTTGGAGGACGCTTTTCAACGTCAATGGCATCCGGGTGGCGGTTAAGGTCTTGGAGGTCAACAACAAGAGTTCAAGTTAGTAAATGTAATGCAAGGAGTGCTCTACTTATTATTGAATCATAGAGAACTTACAAATTAACATAAAAAGTTTTCAACCTAAATGGTTGCAACTTATTATAACCCGGAAGGTCGCGGCGAACGCTCAATGACGTCATCGTCGTAGGGATACAAACACAATGTCAGCTTCTATGTCGATATGCAGACACAATGTCCGTACGAACACAAACACAATGTCTGTGTGCGGATGAAGGCAAACACAATGGCAGCTATTGCCGAATCCGACGGATTTCAGACCCCCGCCGCGAAACAGTAGGCCTGACTATAATAGTCTTATGAGATCATAAGACTGCTTATGATTTTGTACCATCATATGAAGTGCCACACTGACAACTATAATAGTCTTATCGAATCTTTCTCTCACTTTCGAAATCTTTTCGAAATCTTTCGGCAAATCATAAAGGTACGGTCCGGAGCGAACAAATCATAAGGAATCTTGACAAAAGTGACTCTTTACTTGCTCTATGAATCTTCAAATCTGCAACGTTATCTTGGCGGAACCGACAAGTCAAAATCACTAAGGGAGATCCGACTCCTCCGTTTTCGACAATCGGGGGAAACGTTCACTTTCGCTTGCAACGTTTTCGGTAATCGGAACATTTGGAATCCGCATTCACATTCCCGCCGGCGGATTCGGCAATAGGGGCCAATGTCTGCGTCGTTATATGGACACAAACAAGCAAAGTGGGTGGATTAAAAATCGTCAATTTTTTACGCGAAAAAGAATAAGAGTAGTAAAACGTAAATTTCAAAGAGCACTTGATATGTATGCTATGCCGATGCGTTATTGAACGCGTGATTTTAGTCAGATCAAATTTTATGCGTTTTTGAATCCGCCCAAAAGAGGTAGAGAAAGTAAGTAAGAAAAGTAGAGGTCCAAACTCAAAGAGAATATGTGCGTCGGTATATTTATTCAAACAGGAACACAATTACTGTGTTTCCATGCAGAGTGAACTCTGGGTTAGCTCGAGTTAGAGTTCATGGAAACTAGAGTTGAGTTGAGTTGAGTTAAACCACCAAGCATACAGTATATGGAGAACTCATCTCTAACAAAAATTTGTCCGCCGTGCTTATGAACATTTTGTCTTCGATTGGCTCCCACCGCGTTCATTTCACCAGAAATGAATCCAAGAATTCATCCGACTTCAGAGCTCGGCACCGAGACTACGCTGGCCCGTGATCTGCGGCCTGGCTGCTGTTGTGACTTATCTGTATGCGTTGGAATATTTACATCTGAGCAAGCAGGTGTTTGTGCCCATTGCGCTCGTTCTTAATTGATGAATGCAATTTCGGGTGTGCGGGCATAAAGGGCAACAGCTCTGAAGTCGGATGAATTCTTGGATTCATTTCTGGTGAAATGAAGGCGGTGGGACCCAATCGAAGACAAAATGTTCATAAGCACGGCGGGCAAATTTTTGTTAGAGATGAGTTCTCTATATACTGTATGCTTGGTGGTTAAACCCAGCTAAACTCCACGAAAGAGATTGAGTTTGGCTGAGTTATGTAATTGTGTTCGTATATCGTTTACTTTTGTATTGAAAATAGCGTCCGGTCGAGTTTTTTAGAGAGAGGAAGAAGTTGAGTTGTTATTAAATGTTATATTTACTGCAAGATGTGTCAACTTAACCCAGGTACATACAAACGTACAGGGTTACCCGAATTCCCTTGAAACTCAACGAAAACTGAACGCTGTCCATGGAAATACAGTTAATGTCTGTGAAGACTGTAGAGGGCGCCATCTGTTGACAATTGGTTTAACTAACATGTACGACAGCTGTCGGTTGAAGTTGTTTACATTCTTTAAATACTGTAGGAGGTGCTATCTATTGACAATCTGTTTAACAAACATCCATGACAGCTGTTAGTCGCCGTTAGGTACATCCTATACGTGTGTTTCAGTTTTTGCTTCGGGGTTAACCATTGTCTTCTACGGAAGCAAATGCTTTCGATTTGAGGGAGTCATGACTCCAACCGTGCTTTCGATTGTTCGTTTTTGACACATTTTATTCTGGTGCTAGAATTGTCCCTGTGCATTCACTGCACTATGCATCTATTTTTAAAAGAGGCTAAACCGCTTCGGAATGTCGGACTGCAAGGGCGCAAAAACCCCTATGGAGGAAAAACTCAGCTACGACAAGGAAAAACAGGCCGACAACCCAATTACTACAAAACCATACAGGCAATTAATTGGCTATGTAATGTACCTTATGCTCTCTCTAAGGCCTGATCTAAGTGTTTCCGTTAATTATTTTAGTCGTTTCCAGAGCTGTGTAACAGAATGGGAGTGGACTGTGGACGCAAGTGTGTCCTGCGCTATGTCAAGCATACGGCAGATTTTGCTCTAACTTATAAACGAAGGAAGAATCCAGCACTCATGGCATTCGCCGACTCAGACTGAGCCTGAGCATGATCGAAAGTCAACGACGGCTTTTCTGCTGGAAGTATATGGGAACATCGTATCCTGGACTACAAAGAAACAAACTATTGTGTCACTCTCATCGACGGAAGCGGAATACGTTGCTCTGGCTACCAGCAACAGCTGAAGTTGTTTGGCTTCGAAATCTTTTCCAAATATCTAACCGTTGCAATTGAAGATCCGATGACAATTCAAGAGGACAATCAATCCTGTATCCACCTACTTGCTAAATGGGAACATCATAGACTCAAACATCTAGATGTGAAGTATCATTTCACAAAAGACGTTGTCTCCAAAGGGATCATTCGAGTTAAATATGTAGTCAGTCTATCGAAAGGCTGACATCCTCACCAAGGGTCTTGGAAAACCGCCTTTGGAAGGGCTGAGATCTGCAATTGGTATTGGCATCTGTTAAAGTAAATTGATTAAAACTAATGTGTTTCAATCTATGAATTTGAAGGGTCATTGTAGGCCATATGTACTATTTTCTTTATTTAAAAATTATTTTTGCATTGTATAAATATTGAATTTATTTTTATGAAAACCAAAAATTGAAAGGGGTCTTAGGGGTGTAACAATTTACGGTTAATTCATACACACCAATTCTCATGCATAATCTTCTCTTGTCATTGAGTACGTATACACGACAGTCCCAAATCAGGACTAGAAAGCGGTTGTAGGCCAAAATCACGGCTGAACGTCTAAACCAGCCTTTCCCAAAGTGGGCGATAACGCCCCCTTGTGGGCGCTGCAGGCTTAAAGGGGGGCGGTAAGAGACCCAGAAAAAAAATACTAAATAATAAAAATAAGATACTCTGTCTGAACACTATAAAGTTGCGTTTCAATAATAATCATTCTCATTGGCAGGTGTAGCCCGTAAGAGTTAACTTGAGGCCTGAGCGCCGTTGTGTACTACCTACTGCGCTCAGATCTCAAGTTAACTCTTGCGGGTTATAGTAAAAGTGTCGTTTAGAATGAATGTTTAATCTCCGCTAATATAGCTCACAATAATTAATTAATTTAATTTGAAGTTATAGTGGTTCTTAAGTAGGTGAAAACATGGGGGCGCTAAAAACTTATTTATTCTCAAAGTGGGCAGTAGACAAAATAAGTTTGGGAACCCCTGGTCTAAACGATACAAAGTGGGCTAGGAAATTTGCTCTTGTGTTCTTTCTGTGTGCGAATAAGATTTGTGACATTTGAGGGATCGAGCACACAAATACAGATATATCAGGCCTAGGCACAATTCAATCGGGGCTAGGCCAAAATTGGGACTTGCCTGTTTACACGGCAAAGATAATCGCGACTTTGGGCCTCGCTAGGCCAAAGTCGTGACTTTGGATATCGTGAATACGTAGTCATTTGAAGTCAGTCTTAGTTCAGCCACACTGCGATACACATCTATCAAATAAAGCGTTCAGCTTATATTTAAAGTCTTTTACTTTTTCGTTAGTGACTTGGCGCTTAGCTTCCGCACTCTACAAATAACAGTTATTAAGTAATGACTGCCTTCCGAATAAACACAGGTTATTTTATTGTATTTTACTCTATACAGTGTACTTTATAATTTGTGATTTCATTGATTTGAAAAATCCTAGATAGAATAATTCAAAAAAAAAAAGAAAGGAAGAATTGTTATTTTGACTGTATTATAAGCTGAAAATGGTAGACTGAATCACAATCATTCGCTCACACATGTCAGTTGTAATGTGAGAGTCGGTATCAGGGTCATAGAAATATAAACTAAGCACGGAACGGCTGTAACGTGTATAAACTCTGTACATGAGCGACCACCTAAAGATAGCTACGCAGAGGAGTACAGCAACAGCGTGTATAAGGGAAGCTAAATAAGAATTATAGCTATCAGTGAATGGCAGCGTGTTAATAGATTATAAGGAGGGCATAGCAAGAACTTCGGAAAATTTAGAATTGTAAGCCCCCTGCTGATTATGTCATCATATTCACGCCTTCGCTGAGCGACCACTACGAACACAGCCAATTCTAACGCATCAGGGAATGCGGTACGCTAAATCTGGCTTACAGTCGCTCCGTGCTTATTTTATACTTCTATGATCAGGGTGATACAATCCTTGTTAGTATAAGTTCGCGCTAACTTAGTATTAAGTTAACGTTAGTAGGCCAATAGATGCTTTAGTTTAAAGTAACACAGCGGTTCCAAATGTGTAAATCGCACTTCAGGTTTTAGTCTTGTCAATGACAATATATGCTTGGCTGTATGAAAATTTCAATGTGCACAAGTAACTTGAGCCACACACTTTATAGCTCATAGCTTTCCAGTCCTCAAAAACGCATATCTAGTATACGTCTGCATTTATCGCATCGATCCGGTCATAAATTTACATATCCCTGAAATTGTCAAAGTTGTTTTGTTTGTTCATTGGTGAATGTCGACAAACTTCACTTTATTGTTAATGTGTCAAAAATATCAATGACATGTCAGTAGTTACTGCTGGGATGTTTTTGTGCTTGCTGTAAAAGTAAATTCCGGTCATTATGGTCGTGCCAAAGGAGACATTGACTGATTTCAAAGAGAAATACGAGAAGGCGTACAAACTGGTGGATGAGGAGAGCCGAAATGACCCAATAACTGATCCTTACCGGTCGCACTATGCTGCCCGGGAAGTTCTGTTAGAAATGATGGAGAACCTCAAAAACTCGATTCATTCGGAAGAAGACAATCCAGAAAATCAGTTCACGTACAAAGTGATACTTGCATTTGTGTACAAGGACTTAGGTAGGATAAGTGTGTTCACGGAGGAGACATCGACGGGCGTGAAGTACCTGCAGAATTGTATCGACTTAATTGAGGAGCACAAATTGGAGCCCGAAGCAATTATTCCTTACATGGGGGCTCTAAACGAATTGGGAATTGTGTGGTCAAATCGCCAGAACCCCGAGGAATCCCGTAAATTCCTCACGCGGGCTGAAAATATGTACAATGAGTTCAAAGGAAGTGGGCAAGATGCTATGGCTATTACAGATGTTTTCGGAACGCCCGATGAAGTGGAGAAAGAGAAAGGACCGCGTGAGCTCGAGAAGCTCTACACCTTGGCGATGTACTACATGGCTCAAATTTTGAGGTATTTAGAAGAATTCGATCTCTCAGCGCAATATTGCAACGCAACTTTGAGGAGGCAGCTGGAAGCTAAGGATTACGAGCCCATAGATTGGGCCCTCAATGCAGCTACGCTTTCACAGTTCTTCATAACGCCTACTAAATTTACAATAGCGAGGCATCATCTGGCCGCTGCTACGTACATTCTGACTGAATACGAGACAAAAATGATAACGCCCGGAATGTCGGAGGACGAGCAGGCTGCAGCTCAAGAGAATTTCAAGCACAGATTCGCCGATATAGCCCGTTGCTGGGCCAAATATGGGCTGGCTTTGCTGGAATCCTCAAAGGAGCATCTGTTGGCTGAAACTGATGAATCAACAAGCGCAAATGATGCAGATAAACTGGACAAAGGTATATTTCACGTATTATATGGCGATTATATTTTAAACTGCGTTTCTTCAGATGTAGCAAACATGCACCTTCAGGAGGTTTCCAACTCATTCAGATTCCCCACACTAGAGATATCTGCCTACGAAGACAGAGTCCCTGACAAATTCTGTTTAACTTTTGATGATGCGAAGATTGTGTTTCAATTCGTAGTGATGTGGCTGGACAGGGCAAAGGAGTATTACACAGCTGAGACAGAAGCTTCTGAATATGCCAAGGTTATCACTGACTTCGCCGACATCTATAAGCTCTTAGCATTTTTCGAAGACAGTCCATCGAACCAGAGCAAATTACAGAAGAAGCGCGCCGACTACTTGGAGGATCTGCTTAATCTGTTAAATCCAACTTATTATCTTTCCATATGTCGGGAATGCTGGTACCAGTGCGGACAGGCGTACTCAGCCATGCTGGATGTTAAGCTGGACGTCCTTGCAAAGTTGAAATTCGACGAATCTCCCACCCCGCACCAAATACACAAAATCAACACCTTGTGCGATAAGGCGATAAAACATTTTAAGGATTTTATTGGCTCCTTCAAAGACAAGGATGGAGAGAAGCTTCTGCCGAACTTGTCTAAAGAAGAATTGCAGATCTACCTATTCGCACACTTTCACATTGGCAGGCTGTTTTATAAGATAATGACTCCTAATAAGGAAATGCTACTCAGCAACCTGCAGAATAGCCTTAAGTTTTACAACCTTTTTGTAACAGGTTGTGAAGAACACGAAGAGGCGGCGACAACTTTCGGTGGGGAGATTGGCGTCTGCAAAGAGATGGTATCTCTTTTACCGCTAAAAATACAGAAGACGATGGGAGAAATCCAACAAATGTAATATAACTCTTCACACTTACACCACCACCTTCCGAAACCATAAATTATCCCTACTTTAGCCACATGCATGTCTATTTCCCGTCATACCTTTCTCTTCAACTTGAACAAGGAAAACTCCCACATTTGTTATTTAGTTGTTTTTAATTAAATGCTTGTTTTCTTACTCATACAATTTGTGTTTTATTTACCATAAAATTGCATACTTTCTGGTGTATTTGGGTATCGACTACCCAATACAGTGGAAGTGGGTTATAATGAAAACCAAGGTCCGGCGAATTCGTATCGTTTTCCATTGACCGTGGGTTAAAATAGCTTCTGTATTTTAGAATCTGAAACATTGTAATGAGGTGGTAGTACACCAATACGCAACTGGTAAATTTTTCGCAGTATGGAAATCACCGGCAGTCAAGCGAGACGCTGATAGATCCTGCACTATGTAAAGTTAATGTTGAATGAGAAAGTAATAGAATTGCTATTAAAATGTAGTGAGGATCTCGTCGAGTGATAAATTTAATAAAAAAGATATTTTGTTAATAATATTTTAATATTTTCTAAGCTTTTAAACAGTAGCTAATTCGAAGTTGCGTAGGTACTAAAAATATTATTGGAATCAGTCACAAAACGGTTACAAGAACAGACCAATCGGAACACTCGACACTAAGCGCAGGGTGAATTTTTTCGTCGTACGGCGTTATATCCGGCCTGACCCTGGGCTCAGCGGAGCGTTACAAGCGACGTTGTTCTTATGCACGACTACAACCGCGTTGTCGGATTTAAAAATTCAACGAATTCTCTAGGCTTCGATCGTTATAAATATGGGAAACGGATGGAGAAATAAAACAATCTCGTGATTTGTGAAGACAACAAAAGGAATTATTATTGAAAAAATAATTGTTTTACAAGTAAATCAAAACAACTTAAGAGATGTAACTCGCGGCTCGGCTAAACTCGTACTGCCCTGATGACCGGGGATCTCTAATGGCGCTGAGCTCGTTCGCGCGACATCTACTTCCTCGGCGGGAAAACTAAGAAATTCCTCTTCCGATTCCACATTCGGCCGTCCTGAGGTTCATCCGACTCGCATGAAAGATGTTCGCTTATTCAAGGCTTCATATGCTCCGCACACGTCGTGGTCACTCCAGGTCCCTCATGGCTGGGACTTTCTCGGCGGACATCGTAGGTGTCGTTGGTCTTCACTTGGGTCACTCGGTAAGGTCTAAGATGTTTGACTTTCAGCGTCTGGTATGGGTCCAACTGGGTGCGTTTAATGGCAACCAAATCGCCAACTTCGTACTTGGTTGGTTCCTTGCGTCCTCGATTGAAGCTTGCACGATTCTCAGCTTGCACACTCTGCATTTGTCTCTTCGTACATTCACCAGCAATGTGGCCAAACTCGTTACAATTAAAGCACTTCCTACCCTTCCCCTTGTGCTTACAATCTCTCGAACTATGCCCAGTATCTCCGCAATTGTAACATTTCTGTACCCCGTCGCCGTCTGCTACTTTCTTCTTTCCGTGGTCCCATCGCTTCTTCTCCTTCTCGTTGGTATTTCTCGAGCCACCTTGGAAACTGTTTTGACTCTTCGTATTCTTCTTTGGTTGAGACTGCACCGCCATCTCGTAGCTCTTCATCCTCATCCTGGGATGCTGCTCGTCGCCACGTCAAACTCGTCCTTCAAAGCCTCCTGCAAAGCAGTCCAAGATGTGAGCCCCCTCTCACCTTGAATTAAGCTTGGCCAGACCGTCGAGTGATTTCTTCGCGAAGACAAACTTCTGTAGCTCCGACCATCCCATCAAAACCGCTGTCTCTTCAAAATCAGAAATCCACTTCTTCACTGAGTATCCGTCCTTGCCGTCGAATGTCTTCAAAGCGCCCTCCACATCACGAAACGACAGTGAAAACTTATGCGGCCCCTCATGCCTTCTGTCAAGCAGGTTAATCCTTTCGATTGCTCGTCTTAATTCCTCGTTCTCCTTATCTGTACCTCCAGGATCAAATTCTTCTTCTTCGTGTTTTTGCTTCTTCTCTGCGTCTTCCTCGTTCCTTTCTGCTTCTTCCCATGCAATGTCGTCAGCTATCTTCAATGCCAGCTTATCCAGCCTCCTCAAGTAGTAACAGAGGTGGTCAATCATCTCTTATTTTTTGCCACAGTCGATACCCAGGACATGGGTAGCAGCAAAAAGATCGGAATCCGAAAATGCTTCGTCAATAAACTTCTTTTTGGCAGTATCTTCTTCCGGTTCACCCTCGAATTTAAATCCGGTAAACTCTCGAAGCCGCTTCCGATTTCTCCTGTCAGTTGGAATCAATTCGAAAATGAGGTTATGTAGGATGTACGACCAGGCCCGGCGAAACGCGTTGAGCCCAGGTGGGTAGTTTTTTAAATGGCAGGAGGGGGGGGTAAGGGATATAAATATTTCATAATTCGATTTTTTGAGGTGAACGCAACACTTATCAGATTTTAAAAAGTTTTTTTTATATTTATTTGAAAAAGCATACAATTCTTTTAGGCTCGTTTTCAAAATCATGAATCGTTCATGTTCGAAGTGCAAAAACCGTAGTCCGTTTTGCACTTTTGCAAATAAATTCGTCCATAAGAATTTCTAAATCGAGCTTATCAACATATACAAGGTATGAATGTAAAATTGCGACATGGTTCAGTCGGTTTTGCGCCATAGTCGATCGCAGGTAGTTTTTCACTCTTCGTAAAACAGAAAAACTTCTTTCATTGGAGCAAGATGACCCCGGAATAGTCATGAGCAATCTGATGAATTTGGAATATTCGGGAACGAGTTCTGGACACCAATCATTTTCTTTCATGAATTGCACGACATTTTCCAAAGATTTTGGTTTGCCATTTTTACGTTCCATCAAAACCAATGCCATTTCTCTATCACTTAATAATCTAAATTCATCAAAGTCCCCATTGTAAAATTTGATGATTTCTTTCACGTCTACTGCTTCGCCAATGATAAATTGCTCTAATGTTTTGAAAAACTTGGCTGAATCAGTATCAAATCTTGTTTTCAGTGAGCAAATGACTTGGTCGAATATCTCGCAAAAAATTGTGGGGCCAGCACTACCAACTTGATACGCGATCAACGCGATATTTAACCTGGTAGCTCTGTTTTTTTTTACCGCTGGGTAACAAAATAGCGGATTGCCCAGTGACGCTGGGTAAATATAGTACTGCGCATGGCATGCGCATTAAGACCGCTGAGCATCGGCCTCGAAAACGCCATTTTTGTCTCTCGAAACAGGGCTAAAAATGCTCATTTTTAATGTTTGAGAGGCAAAAATAAATTTTTTTCCGCTCAAATTTCCAGGTGGGTAATTACCCATCTTCCGATATTCCAGGTGGGTAGTACTCCCCACCATACCCACCTCTTCCGCCGGGCCTCTGTACGACCGTTTTCACTGGTGCCGCTGCCAAGTTGTCTTTTATTTTGTCTATTTCGCTGAGCATCGTCATCTTGAATCCTCGTCGGTAAAGTCGTTCCCCAACGTACCACCAGTCGGTAACGTAAGAGCTCTAACCCAATACCGCTTCCCGTCGTTATCTTTCTCTGTAGCCGCTGTCCTCCTCTCGGATTGAGAAATAAAACAAACAAGTGAAGTAAACAAAAGGAATAATTATTGAAATAATAATTCAGTTTTACAAGTAACTCAAAACAACTTAAGAGATGTAACTCGCGGCTCGGCTAAACTCGTACTGCCCTGATGACCGAGGAACTCTAATGGCGCTAAGCTCGTTCGCGCGACATCTACCTGCTCGACGGGAAAACCAAGAAATTCCTTTTCCGATTCCCACATAAATGCCTTATACTGTACTCGAATTAGCATGAAAGTATGTTACCCATGTTAATGAATAGAATCTAATGCGTAACGGCTGTAAATTAAATTTTGCGTGACACGCTCTCTTTGTAGTAAGATCTGTTCTACTTGTACAAGCTGAAAACTGGGTGAGACTAAAAAATGCCACGTGTTTTTCTCAAAAACAGTTTAGGATAATACCAGAGTGATATCTATGAAAACTGTAGGGGAAAACGTCTACTGGTGACCTTGCATGACCCTGAAAGCCCAGAGAAATATCCCAGGTATTTAACGCTAATAATCCGCTCCAGCGGCCACTACGCTTGACAGGTAAGAGTTTTTGGTTTTAATAATGAATATTATTTTTTGCAGGCTTTACAGTGCAGTGAAGTGGGAAAAAGTGAAGAATAGGGGAGTGCAAGTGCAGGTGGCTACCTGAAATTCTGATACAAGTGCAAGTTTTGTGAAAAATATTAAACTTTTCATTTTGACGTTTCGCTAAAATTAAAAGTTGAATATTTCGAAAACTAGGGCCGAGCCGCTCAAAATATTTTATATGCCTTCGTTTTAGGCCTAAAGGAAGCCACCTGCAAAATTTTATTGCAATAGCAGCACCGCCCATATTCTTGACATGTTCCCAAATCACAAAAACGAGAGATTAGGCAACCCGGAAATGCAGCCCTCAGAATTATTTCTCGTTCTTGAGGAGTATAACGATTTCTGTCTCATTGACGTGTATTTTGTATCTGCTTACTTCACAAATGCCAGAGCAGAACTGAGATTTGCCGCCATTTGCAAAAATTATAGCATCTTCCGATAGGGTGCTAAGTTTTGCTCCACCTTGTACATATGTCACGCATTGTCATTAGATTAAATTCACCAAAAGCTTGCGTAGTGGAGTAGAACTTAGATTTTTTCACGCAAATTTTTACGATTTTTACCTGTAGGTTTATTAGGGGCACAAGGCAAGCTGTGTAAGTGGCACCCCATGCGATTATCCCGTATTGCAGAATGGACTGTATCAAGGCAAAGTAAACCGTTCTCATAAGAGGCAATCTTAAATAGTCTAACAGTTAATATTTTATATAGCATTCTCCTAATTCTATTGCAAACAAATAGCACATGTCTATCCCTTTTAAAATTACGGCCCAGTATTTAACCTCGCTTACAGATTCAAGCGCACTAGGTTTAAGAATTGTTTCTTTCTACTTTTACTTAAATTTTTTTGATTCAAGATTATGAACACGTTTCATGTTTAGAGTTAATTTATGACGGCGCGGCGTGATCAACAATTAACAATATTCATACCCTGATCAGCAAACGCCGTTACAGAACAGTACAACAGAAGGAGAATATCATCCGCACATGCTACAATATGACCCTTCAGCGAAGATTTTTCTTAATTGCATAGCTCGTTAATATAGATTAGGAATAGGATTAGACCTAAACCTGTGCCCTGAGGGACTCCACATTTCACTGGTAGAGGGTTACTGTTGACATGGCTAATTCTAACAACGTCAGACAAGTAAGAACGAAATAGAGAATGCTCTTTGTTTCTTACGCCAATTTTATCTAGTTTTTTAATGAAGACATCGTGATTTACAGTATCAAAAGCTTTCTTAAGGTCTAGAAAAATTGCAATAATCTTACTATTTTCATTTAATGCGGAGTTTATAAAATGTATCATATCATCGATTGCTTCGTCAGTCGTGCAGTACTTTTGAAAACGTATTGATTGCTTATTATTTTATATGTGTGAAGGTAGTCATTTACTGTTCCTAACACATTTTTCGAATATTTTCGAAATAATAGGTAAGAGAGATATAAACCTATAATTATATAGATTCAAATTGTCATCAGCTTTATATGGAGAATAATCACCGCGCATTTTAACTAAGTGGGAAAAATCCCACTTGCAAAACATATGAATGTTAAAAATATATGCAAGAGGAGCAGCTGTAAAGAGAGCAATTATCTTAATTAGTGTAACCATCTAAGTTTTGAGCTTTATTGTTAAGTAGTTCACTAATAAAGCGATAAATTTCGTCAGATGAAACAGATGACAAACTAAAAGAGTTTCGTGAGCTAGAATTGAAAGAGAAGTCATTTGACAATTCAACTGTATTGACAGGCTCAAGAGATTCCAAAGTTCTTTCAGTTACGGGAGCAAAATGTTTAGTAAAAGTTGTGGTAATTGCTGGACAATCCGATGAAATAGTTCCTGAGTTAGATTTTAATTTTTGTATAGTTTTTCCCATGTTCTATTTGTACCTTTTAGAATCATGCCTGACATTTTGGATCTTTTTTTATAGAAGTTACCTTTCGCCAGTTTTAAATTTAAAAGTAAAATTTTTTTTTAATACGTTCTAAGATAATTTTTTAGGTCTACGTTAAAAGGTTTCTGCTTTACTTTCCTTGTTAGTCTTCTCTGAATTGATGTTATTAAACCTCCAGTTACCCAATCCCTAACTATTTTTGACTTACGGGTTGGCACAGCATGTGTGGTTTTAATCTTACCTATTATTGAATTCAATATTTCATAAAATTTGTTCACTTTTTTTTATATACTTCTGACCAATATTCTGAACTTACTTCCCTTACAAGCTTATAATAATCATATTTAAAAGAAATAGAAGTACTATCCGAGTTAACAGTTCTATCGTTATTATTTTGGTTCTCACCAAAGATTAGTTTAACCAATGTATGTTACTATAATGATCTGTTATATAAGTTTGGAACAAACTGGCCATCGTGTTTACAATATATCATATATGGTCAAGACATGTTTGCTTTGTTTTGCCAACTCTAGTAGCTCCCGATAGAAATTTAGAAAAACTAAATTTAGTGAGCGTGTCAAAGTAATCATGGCTACCCGAAGAATTTCTATTTTCCAAAATACCAATATTTATATCACCGATTATAAGACCATTCGATGCATTCCTGAACCTCTCTAATCAAGGCATGTATTGAATATATTTGCATTAGAACTTGGAGATCTACATATATATAGCTAACATAATCAAATCTATTTGGATTTTATGGATCTATTCGAAGATTATCAACTTTGCATTTACGAACGGTATGCTCCGCCTTTACATAGATAACAATCCCATCACACTTACTCAATTTACTGGAATGAATAAAAAGATCATATCCATCTAAATGAAACAATCTCTTTCATTCAACCATGTTTCAGTGAGTACAATAACGTCCACGTCTTATTGAGAATTCAGCCAATTTCTTCGCCAAGCTACGGATATTCATATGGAAAACATTCATTATTATTACCACAGAAAATGATTCTTGCCGCTTCCTCATGACCCAAGATCTTAGTAGTCACATTATTGTGTTGTTCTAAAGAGTTCATACAAAACCAAAATTTGTGTACACTGAAGTATTTCTAACGCACATTAAAACTATACAGTTTATATACTTTCTATATGTAAGGCATGAAATGCGACGCTGATGGGCTAGACCTCGTGAACAGCAGATTTTTAAACTAGTTTTACCGTTTTACCTTTTTGACGCATATATTTGGAAGACTGCTAAGGTGTCCCTATAGCAAAAAATAACGCGGCTAATCTTCCTAATGACCATAGGCCAATTAGTATCTTGCCTTATTTTTCTAAGGTCTTTGAAAAGATCAGTCACCAGCAAATAACTGATTCCCTACATGAACATCATCTTTTGTCTTCAAGCCAGAATGGATTTCGAAAGGGGCATAGTACCCTCACAGCACTTGTAAGGCTATCTGAAAATGTTCGAAGCACTATTGACCCAGACAGAGCCACTTTTCTTGTACTGTTAGATTTCTCCAAGGGTTTCGACTCTGTTGACCATGGAATTCTTCTGGCTAAACTTGAACATCGTTTTGGATTCTCTCCCACATCTATTGCGTTAATAAGCGACTATATCGTCGACCGACATCAGGCTGTCCAAGTGGATGACAGTTTTTCTGATCGTATAACGTTATTTTGTGGGGTTCTTAGGGATCGATTTTAGCATCTCTTTTATTTTCAATATAATTGATGATCTGAACTCTTTTGAATTAAGGTGCAATTTAATTAAATATGCAGAATGTATGTATCTGTCCTCAAAATTTCAATCTGTGATACTATTCATGACGTAAATAAGGACCTTGAATGGGTGCATAAATGGGCTAAGTGCAATAATTTAATTAGTAACAGTAAGATTCAGGCTATCATAATTTATAAAAACAACATTGAGGCATCTAACTTACCAAAATTCCTGTGAATGTGATTGTTCCATTTACAAAGAAAGTCAAGAACTTAGGAGTGATATTTAACTCAACATTAACCTGGTCTGACCACGCTGGCTATTTAGCAGGACGGATATTTGGAATTTTCAGGCAATGGTGGAGTTCCTGTAAGGATTCATCAATTAGAGTCCGGAAGCACTTGATTATAACCAATATCATGCCGCTCATAAATTACTGTGATTGGCTTTTCATATCTCGACTCGGAGTCATCTGTCAAATTGCGAAAGGCTTATAACGCCTGTGTCCGGTTCGTTTTTAGCTTGCGCCGATTTGAACATGTGTCACCCTATTCTAGACGTATACTAGATATGAGTCTGGAAGAGCACTTGAGCTTCCGTAAATGTTTGTATTTGTTCCAACTAATTAAGCAGAGATCACCATCGTTTTTATATGACAAGATAATTTTTTTACCTTCACTACGAACGAAAAATTTACTTATCCTGCAATTTACATATATGCAGTCAAAAAACTCATTGTTTGTTTGCGCAGCTAAACAGTGCCCTCCCAATTAAATGCAGAATGTCAAAAACTCAGAGCCAATTTAAACAGACTTTAGGGGTTATTACCAGCTTAATTTTTGTTTTCCATTTTTTGTTCTATTGGCTTAAATAATGCCTAAACATCCCTCGAATCAAAATATACTCTGTAGAAAGGTGTATGTAAATGTTAAAATGTCTCTAAACCAATTTTTCCGAAGCCACTTTTTCAATTATTTTTTTAAACGCGTTTTTCTCGGAACCACGTTTTAAAAATCGGCCGGCAGTAGAACTCGAACATTTTTCATCCGATTGACTTCAAATTTTAACTGGACCTTTATTATTAAATTATCTAAATACATACGATTCTAGCGATTGTATATCAGTAAAAAAAGTTATAAGCCATTTAGTTCGAGTTTCTTCGTGGAAAAAACGGATTTTTTTCAAACAACTGCCATTTCGCGAAAAAAATTCTAAAAATATAATCATGTGTACGTCGGTAGCAAAAATCATGTAGATAATGAAACATTTTTTGGTTTTTTTAAGTCACTTTGGACGAAACTTCTACTGCCGGCCATGGAAGGACCTTTTTTAAACGGTAGTTCACGAATATTTTTCAATTTATTTTGTAGTTCAAGAAGTACTTAATCAAATGTAATATCATACTTATAAAATTTATCTTAAATGTATTTATGAAAAATCATTAAAAACAACCCTTATTTTTGGGCAATAAGCTGGTAATAACCCCTTAACGGGAATTATGTATCAAGAACTAAACAATTGACGTTACACCAACTCTTTTTATATTTATGTATAGTTTATTATGGATTCTCTCCCACATCTATTGCGTTAATAAGCGACTATATCGTCGACCGACATCAGGCTGTCCAAGTGGATGACAGTTTTTCTGATCGTATAACGTTATTTTGTGGGGTTCTTAGGGATCGATTTTAGCATCTCTTTTATTTTCAATATAATTGATGATCTGAACTCTTTTGAATTAAGGTGCAATTTAATTAAATATGCAGAATGTATGTATCTGTCCTCAAAATTTCAATCTGTGATACTATTCATGACGTAAATAAGGACCTTGAATGGGTGCATAAATGGGCTAAGTGCAATAATTTAATTAGTAACAGTAAGATTCAGGCTATCATAATTTATAAAAACAACATTGAGGCATCTAACTTACCAAAATTCCTGTGAATGTGATTGTTCCATTTACAAAGAAAGTCAAGAACTTAGGAGTGATATTTAACTCAACATTAACCTGGTCTGACCACGCTGGCTATTTAGCAGGACGGATATTTGGAATTTTCAGGCAATGGTGGAGTTCCTGTAAGGATTCATCAATTAGAGTCCGGAAGCACTTGATTATAACCAATATCATGCCGCTCATAAATTACTGTGATTGGCTTTTCATATCTCGACTCGGAGTCATCTGTCAAATTGCGAAAGGCTTATAACGCCTGTGTCCGGTTCGTTTTTAGCTTGCGCCGATTTGAACATGTGTCACCCTATTCTAGACGTATACTAGATATGAGTCTGGAAGAGCACTTGAGCTTCCGTAAATGTTTGTATTTGTTCCAACTAATTAAGCAGAGATCACCATCGTTTTTATATGACAAGATAATTTTTTTACCTTCACTACGAACGAAAAATTTACTTATCCTGCAATTTACATATATGCAGTCAAAAAACTCATTGTTTGTTTGCGCAGCTAAACAGTGCCCTCCCAATTAAATGCAGAATGTCAAAAACTCAGAGCCAATTTAAACAGACTTTAGGGGTTATTACCAGCTTAATTTTTGTTTTCCATTTTTTGTTCTATTGGCTTAAATAATGCCTAAACATCCCTCGAATCAAAATATACTCTGTAGAAAGGTGTATGTAAATGTTAAAATGTCTCTAAACCAATTTTTCCGAAGCCACTTTTTCAATTATTTTTTTAAACGCGTTTTTCTCGGAACCACGTTTTAAAAATCGGCCGGCAGTAGAACTCGAACATTTTTCATCCGATTGACTTCAAATTTTAACTGGACCTTTATTATTAAATTATCTAAATACATACGATTCTAGCGATTGTATATCAGTAAAAAAAGTTATAAGCCATTTAGTTCGAGTTTCTTCGTGGAAAAAACGGATTTTTTTCAAACAACTGCCATTTCGCGAAAAAAATTCTAAAAATATAATCATGTGTACGTCGGTAGCAAAAATCATGTAGATAATGAAACATTTTTTGGTTTTTTTAAGTCACTTTGGACGAAACTTCTACTGCCGGCCATGGAAGGACCTTTTTTAAACGGTAGTTCACGAATATTTTTCAATTTATTTTGTAGTTCAAGAAGTACTTAATCAAATGTAATATCATACTTATAAAATTTATCTTAAATGTATTTATGAAAAATCATTAAAAACAACCCTTATTTTTGGGCAATAAGCTGGTAATAACCCCTTAACGGGAATTATGTATCAAGAACTAAACAATTGACGTTACACCAACTCTTTTTATATTTATGTATAGTTTTGATACTTTTTTATTATATCGACATTATCTTCTTATTATTTAAGTATGTATTATGTTAGTGTTTCAATTTACTTACATAATTTTAATATGCCTTTTTGTAAGTTTAGATTAATTATTAATTTTCATCATGAAATAAGTTAGTACCGCGTCATTTTATATATAGTGTACATTATAAGGCCAGGCCTTTGTACAGGTTTTAAAACAAATTATTATTATTATTAAATATTATTATTATTAATGCAGTTCTGTTAGAGGGAGAGCCAGGTCAAAAAAATGCTCTGAATTTACTACAGCTGATCATTTGACAATTGGTAATAGTAGTTGTGTACACACACATACTGCGGTCAGTCAAGCGAACGGTAGAACAGGCGTCACATATATGCTATCAAAACGGTTATGATTGCCGTGGTATTTAAATAAATTTACTTAAGCTGAAAATTGTTATACAGACGTAGTTAGTTAGTTAGTTTGAAAGGGGGGCGTTCAGGCTTGTTAGGCCTTCCGTTCACCGCGACCGCTAGGATCTATTGTGATTCCCCATCAATATTTTATCCCAAATTTAGCCTCTTATAGAGGCCTAGGATTTTATTGGGAGTCGTTTTCCAAACTTGTTCAGGTGTTGGAAAGGCATCCTCTAATTGTGTTAGTCGGAGCCTTGCTAGGGCTGTACAGTGACAAAGGATGTGCACCGCTGTCTCTGGGGCTTCCGCACAGTAGCGACAGGTGTCAGAGTCAGCTTTCCTAATCTTTTTAAGGTGGTACCTTAAGGAACAATGTCCAGTGAAGAGCCCAGTAATTATTCTGAGCTCCTGTTTGCTTAAGTGGAGGAGTTTCTCGACCTTTTCATACGGTGCACCCATGAAGGTCTTCGATTGCCGGCATCCTGGGCTATTATTCCAGTACCGGAGTCGGCTCTTCTTCTCCCAGCTTTCTATGGCCCCCTTTAGGTTAGACACGCCACAGAAGGGTTCCGGACCAATAAGAGCAGATTCCGCCCCTTGTTTTGCCAGACCATCGGCTATTTCATTGCCTGTATAGCCTTCATGGCCTGGGACCCACATGAGAGTAACCCTGTTGTGGGATGCTAAGAGCTTCACGGATTTCAGGCATTCCCAAACCAGCTTTGAGTCTATACTGAAGGACTTGAGTGCTTTTAGTGCAGCTTGACTATCTGATAATATAAAGATAGTAGAACCGTTGATGGTTCTGTTGATGCAGGTATTGACGCATTCTAGTATGGCCAATATTTCAGCTTGAAATATGGTAGGGGTTTTACCTAGTGCCTTTGAGATGCGGCACCTTGGGCCATACACGCCAATTCCCACCCCTTTATCTGTTTTTGATCCGTCCGTATACCACACCATCGATCCCTTCGGTGGGGACGCCTCACTGGCTTGCCATTGTTGACGGGTTTCGATTACCACGCTAAATGGCCTTGTGAAGTCCAGCTTGGTTGTGGTCACGTCAGATATTTTGGTCATCTCCTCTAATCGAATTTCTTCGATTATCGCGAGATGTCCCACCAGGTCCCCTGGTTTGAAGACCATGGTTCTTTGCAGCCTAAGTGCTCCCAGGAGAGCCTCCTTCTTAACCTGAAGATGTAATGGTGTAAGATTAAGAAGGAATTGGACGGCTGCAGTGGGGCGGGTACTCATTGCGCCTGTGATCCCCAAACAGGCTAGTCTTTGCACCTTTTGTAGCTCGACTTCCGCCTTTTTTTGTTTTGTTTTTGGCCACCATACAAGGGATGCATAAGTGACCATGGGTCTAATTATTGTTGTGTAAAGCCAAAACACCATCTTCGGCTTCAGACCCCAAGTTTTACCCACGAAACTGCGGCAAATGTAGAGTGAGGTAATCGCTCTTTTAGTCACTTTCGACAGGTGTGGGTTCCAAGTGAGTTTATTGTCCAGGGTTACCCCTAGATACTTAACCTCACTTGAAAAACTGAGTTCCGTATCGTCGAGTGTTGGAGCCGTAAGGTTTAGCTTCCTCCTCTTGGTGAACGGAACCAGAGCAGTTTTGTTCGCATTGATGCTGAGACGATGTCTCAGGCACCAACTGCGAATCATGTACAGGGCTTCTTGCATTAGTGTCGAGACAGTATGATCATACTTGCCTCTGACGGTGACAACTATGTCGTCTGCATAGCCCTGAACATTAAAGCCAGAGCGAGTCAGCTCCACTAGGAGATCGTCGACAACAATCGACCACAGTAGTGGTGACAGCACCCCTCCCTGCGGGCAGCCCGTAGCGGCTATTACCGTTATCGATTTTTCTCCCAGGTTCGCCGTTATCCTTCTGCTCTTGAGCATGGAATCAATCCATTTTACCGTGGCAGGTTCGAAACCCCTTTCCACAGCAGCTTCTTTGATTGCCTCGAAGGAGGTATTGTCAAAGGCTCCTTCTATGTCGGCAAACGCACAAAGGGCAATTTCCTTGGCTTGAAAAGTTTTCTCAAGGTCCTTGACCAGTGTGTGAAGGGCAGTTTCCGTAGACGTGCCAGCTTGATAAGCAAATTGCTTTGCATGGAGAGGTGATCTTTTCAGCACACCTTCATTAAGGTGTAGGTGTAAGATCTTCTCCATGGTTTTAAGCATAAATGACGTGAGACTTATGGGCCGAAAGGACTTCGCAAGCGTGCTAGGTCTCTTTCCTGCCTTGGGTATAAAAGTTACCCTAACGTCTCTCCAGTTTCTTGGAATATATCCCAAAGAGTAACTAGCTCTAAATACTTTGAGTATGGAGGGTAGTAGCTCTTCTATGCCGTACTGAAGTAGGGCTGGGAAGATGTCATCCCCCCCAGGAGATTTATAAGGTTTGAAGGTGTTGATGGCCCACCTGACCTTATTGGGAGTGAAGATCCTCCCTGTAATCGGTAATCAGGTGTGTCGATCCCGGTAGGAATTTCGTTGCCTTGATTTATTATCCGAGAGCTTGGAAAGTGAGTTTCCAGGAGGAGTTTAATTATCTCCTCTCCGCTCTCGGTGTAGGTTCCGTCTTGTTTTTCAAGGGAGCCTATACCATTTGAGCAGGGATGGATTTACATTAGGTGCTCTTGGTGCTCCGGCACAGGGCGGCAAATTTTGGGGGGCGGCAAATTTTGAGGGGCGGCAAAATTTAAAACATCAATTAAAAATTTTTTTAGTTACAAAAGATTTTCTTTAAATACCTGAAGAAAGGCATTATGCGTTTCAGACACACGATATCATCACAGTTCATTTGCAATTGCGATAATTTTGGCTTTATTTGTGGAATATTGATTAGTTACAACTTTCTAAAATTGACTCGGTAATTGTCTGATATTAGTAATATTAATGGAAGTAACGAAACTAAGTTCATTCTACAATTTTAATTTTTTCACGCCACGTATATAGCACGTATATGGTACGTACTGAACTCAAATTCAAATTACGCGCCTCAGGATACAACGACTACTGATCGCAACGCTACAAATAGTCTAGCTATTCTTTGCATTGAGTCGGATTTACTCGAAGGCTTTAATTGTGAAGATTTAATCAATCAGTTTGCGGAAAAAAAAGTCAGACGTGTTTGCATTTGAAAGGTGTATCAAAAATATATCAAGCCAATTGTAATTTTTGTTACAGTGTAGAGTTCAAAATGTTGCTTGTCAAATTGTTTTTTTCTTAATAGCGGATTTTGTCGACGATGAGATACTTAATGCGAATAAGGAATTACCATACTTGACCTACTTCAAGCCGTTTATTTTGCAGATTAATCTAAACTTATAAAAAAAATCTTATAAAAAAAATTCTTCAAGAAATTATGAGATGTGTTCCAATGAATAAAAAAAAGAAAAAAAACCTTATGTGATTATTCATTATTTACCACTGAACAATAAATAAATCAAAAGCAATCGTTTTTCATTTATTTCATCTGTTAATTTTGTAAAGCCAAATTAAACTAACATTTCATGCAAGTACAGGTTTCAATTAAAATAAGGGCGGCATTTTCCACAGTGCACAGGGCGACATTTCACGTAAATCCGGCCCTGCATTTGAGTGATCCCTAGATAAGACCTTATGGAGCCTAGTTGCCGCAGGAATCTGGTCAATTCCCTCGCAAAAAGTCCTCCAAGTCTTCCTCTTGGACTTTCTCAGTTCAATGTTGTAATTTGTGAGGGCCCGCTTATATTCAGCCCATTCTCCGGAGCGTTTGGCTCTATTGAACAGCTTTCTGGCTTCCGCTCTTTTCTTATCCAGCTCCCTGTTCCACCAGGGCACAGTTCGTGTGCCCATTTTTTGTTTCACAGGGCAGCTGGTTTCGAAGGCTGTCATGATAGCTGTGTGGAGTTGCTCAGAGGCGAGGTCCAGTTCCTCTGCAGTACTGATATGACTGCTGAGGTTGACGTCCTGTGCCTTTAGGAGTTCTCGGTAGAGCTCCCAGTCAGTCATCTTTGGAACCCTGTGAGCCTCTTTTTGAGCTAGGATAGACTCGATGTCGAATCTAATATGCATATGGTCCGACATGGAGACCTCATTTGATACATGCCATCTTTGTATCTTTGTGCTTATAAATGCGCTTGAGAGAGTTAAGTCTAAAACCTCTTGCCTAGCCGCATTCATAAAGGTTGGTTTGTCGCCTTTATTATTGATTTCTAACTCGTTAAGTATTATGAAATCTAAAAGGTACTCACCCCTTGTGTTGGTGTTGGTGCTCCCCCATATTAAGTGATGGGCATTTGCGTCACATCCCACCAGCAGTTGCTTGTTCCTCCTTTTGCAATGATCCACCAGGCGTTGCAGCTCACTTGGAGGTATCTCATCGGAGTCCCCTGGGAAGTAGGCTGAGGCTATAACAGCCTCTACATTGCCTCCTGCAAAGGGGATCTCTACGGCCGCTGCAGCTAGGTCCCTAGTGATCAATCTTGAAAGTGGAGTGAAGTTTAAGTTAGCTTTGAGCAACAAGGCTGCTCTTGGGCTCTCGTGTAATGTATCATAAATCAACTTACACGAGTTAGTGGGCAGTCCTCGGATCCTTCCTTGGTGCGCCCACGGCTCTTGAATAAGCGCCATGCTAAGGTTCTCCACGATGAACCTCCTGCTAAGCACGTCAGACGCCGCTTTTGCATGATGGAGGTTCACCTGGACACATCTTAGACTGGCGCTGGTCATCCTAGGCCTTTTTGTGGGTGGGGCCAGACTGTGCCCCTGCCTTGGCTTTAGGGCCAGGCCTGACTTTAGGCTTTCGCCTATTTTCCTTGCGGAGGGTAGAGGCCCTCTTCTCAGCCGCTTTGGAAGGCCGGATGTTCGGTCCGGGCCTAAGGACCTCGGTGGATGTTGATGGCTGTTGGGGGTCCCTTGTAGACGCAGCAGGGAGGCGGCCCCCCTTCCGCTGTTGGCCAGTATTGGCCAAGGCTTTAGCAGTCGGGGAGACCTGCCTCTCAGATACCACCCCGGGCGGCCCAGTGGCCACTGTTGGTTTCTGGGGGTTGCTGCTTGGGGGCTCGGTGGCAGTCTTGTCACCGTCCGGCTGGGCGGGCTGACGTCTGTCCTTGCCCCCCTTCAGTCTAAGCTGAACTTTGCCGAACTTGTAACTGATTACAAGTCCGGACTTCTTCAGCTGTTCGGCTGATTGAAGATCAACCGAAAGAGTCACTTCAGCAACTGATGAGGGCCTTTGCACTTTGCGTAGCACCTTCCATTCAGTTACATTCAGATCCTCATTCTGACCTTCTATCAGATCGAGGATCAAATCGACAGGGTCCTCCGAGCTTTGCGGGAAGTATCCGACCATGATTTGAGGGCGAGGAATTTTGTCTTCCTCTACAACCCTCAGATCGGCTCCTTCCCACAGCTTTAAGCTCCCAATTGCCCCCCTCAGCCACATTGCTGTAGCCTGATTGGCGCAAGTGAGAACCATCCAGCCCGGTCTACCTGCGATGCCGAGAAACTTCGGCTTTATAGAGCCCTGTTTCTCGGCAGCGATTCTCAAGATGATGGCAGTCTGAACGTTCCTTATTTGGTCCGTTGTCAGACTGTCATCTGGAAATTTGGCAAGGATGATCCCCAACCTAACGCTCTCGGTAACTTCCTTGAACGAAGGTTGAGGGCCACGCGTGGAGACATGCCTTTCGGTTTTCTCCTTATCCGCCTTTGGTCTTTTGAGACCGGGTTGAGCTCCACCCGGTGAAGAGTCGTCGGAGCGATTCCTTTTCAGGCCTCTTTCTGTCTTCCTCTCCATCGGCTTCCGAGCCAACTCCTTAGCCTCTTCCACTTTGTGGCCCTGCTGGAGGAACCACTTGTACCGCTTTTTAGCTGCCCCTGATAGTCGGGGCATGCGGACAGTGGGAACGAGAGTCGCATCAGCTGATACGGTCTCGCTCGGTTCAGGCGATCTCAGGAGCTTCTCCTCTTCCTGTGAGGATATCTCCATAGATTCGCCGGTACTTGCAGGACTAAGGTCTACTGCTTTCGCTAATGCAGGGATATTTTCCCCTTGCAAGGTTTTTGGAGCATTTTGAGGTGCGCCTCCCTCATGGTTTTCCAGAACTTCAATTTTGTTCCCACGAGAAGCTAGGGAAAGGGTGGTCACCTGTAACAGAGCCCCGCATGTCACAGGAAGGCTAAATTAAAACTGAAGGTCGCCAGGTATTCAGAGTCCATCGTTCGAAGACACACTAACGCAGTGCCATTCATCCTATGGGCACGATAGGTTACACCCAGGATTGCGGGTTTTATCGAGTATGTCCCCTCTAGATCCGTGACGTTTTGTTCAGCGGCCATCTCATCCCGAAGGATGAGATTTTCGCTTTAGCAGAGGTACCTCGAGCAGGATGTGATAATAATCACTACCACGATCCTGGGACCATGAAATCAGATTCATGATGATGTCCCCTGGTGCTATTCAATTTATTCACTCCTCACCTTCTATATACAGATGTAAATAGAAATAGTGATAAATCCGCACTATAATTCATATAAATTGTGGATAAAAACACTCGCCTTTATTATATAATTATTAAACATTTTTATTATAATAAGCAAATGAAAAAAAAATTTCTTTATTTACAAGAAGAAGATAAACAATGGTTAATAATAAGTAATTTTTACAAGGTATGCGTGGAAATAATTATAAATCCATGATGATAAACTCCATGAATCTTAAAATTTAATAATGGGTATTACTTCCTTTATTAAGAATTACTTCGTAAATCCTGTTACGCATAGATCACACCAGTTTTTTTAATTCATTTTGTTCAATTTTTCGCCAGGCTTCACGAATTTCACATTTTAATTCATTTACAGTATTAAACTGTCTACCATTTGCATAAACAAGCCGAGTTAAAGTTCCCCAAAGATTCTCAATGGGGTTTGGGTCCGGACTGCACGCTGGCCAGGCTAGAACATTAATATTTTTTTAATTTAACCAGGTTTTAGTTTCCCGTGATGAGTGTATGGGTGCGTTGTCATGTTGAAACGTCCAATGTTCTCCCAAAACGGTATCACCAAATTCAATGAGCACTTCTTCCAATAATTGAATGTAATGCGTAGAATTCGTTTTTGTCGAAATGAAGCAAATAGGCGACTTACTTTTACTACAAAAGGCTGCCCAAACCATCACAGAACCTCCTCCAAAATTGCGACTGAAGATTTTTCTGGTTCTTTTCTAAGATCGTGCCAATAGAAGTGGTTACCATCAGGACCATCTAAATTAAATTTTTTTTCGTCACTAAAAATAACTTGGTCCCATTCTTTGGTCCAGGACATGTATTTTTGAGCGAACTCCAATCGTCGTACTTTATGATCATCTTTCAATGCTGGTTTGGCCATCCTCTTCATCCATTTAAGTGTGCCACTGTTGCGTAAAATTTGACGAACACGTCGAGAGGACAGGGGTAAATTTAATTCTGTGACAATACTCGCAGAAGTGAGCTGCTTTTGTGCAGCAATTCTGATAATGCTCCTTTTAACCCTTTCAGACACTGTTGGAACTCTGCCCGAACGTTTTGTAGTGCCGTAATTTTCACCGTTTCTTAAAAAATTACCCACAACAGTATGAGATCTTTTCATTTTTACCGCTATTTCCCTATTTGAGAGGCCGCATTCTTTGTAGGCGCTAATTTTGGCTTGCTCAGAAACACTTAACTTTGTACCTCTCGGCATGTCTAATTTAAAAAATATAATTAACCAAAGTTCTTCAAATTTATTCGGTATAATTTCAAATTACCTCTATTTACAAAAAAAAATAACAATTTTATAGTCAGGACTAAATTATTTGCTTAAAACTTAACCGGATTTATACTTATTTCCACTCAAATATTGAATAAAAATGAACTTTTCCAATTAGCATCGTAATAAGAGTGTGCATATGAACCACGTTGCAGCGAATGAGTTAGAGCATTTAGTTGCCCGATCATAATGCGCGTTTGAACATGTATAGCGATTTTCAGAGTTACCAGAGCAGAGTTTTATAATGGATTTATAATTATTTCCATGGGTGTATATTGCATATAAATAACAGTTATGTCAGTCAGTCAGTTAAATGTGAGAACGGGGCTGGTCAGTCAGCCCTAATGTATGTACAATAAATAAAAATAAGATGCAATTCATTTAGTAAACTTGAAAATTTTTTTTGGGGTACTTAATTGTATATTTACCATAAATAAAATGGTCAGCCAACCATATTGTGGAACAACTCCTGTCAGTCAATGAAAACAAAAAAAATTTATTGTTTCACTTTTTTATTTTTTTTTTATTATTATATATTAGTACATAGTAGTAGAAGTAGTTTAGTCATCACTATTAAACTCTTCCTCCGAATCAACGAATTCGTTGAATTCACATTCGTTATCATAAATATTATCAAACTCGTGGGTTTCCGATGGAGTTTCAGATTGGAAATATTAAATATTATTACTTTAAGTATATACAATACAACATTTTTAAAATCGTATGACATGTTTATAAAGTCTCCTCGGTAAATAATGTTAACGGCTGTTGTTTTTTTAAAACAGATCACACAAATTTTATTCATTTTGATACTACCAACCACTAGCACTGTCAGAACTTTACTGATGCTGACAGCAGAAAAGTCGTTATGTTTTGGAGTAAAAGACCTTGGGGGACAACGGGTATCGCTGACTCTTTCTCTCTATCTACCTTACATAAGAAAAGACAAACTCCTGGTCCCTACGTATTGTAAACAAACATTCGTGTTCTTACCTAACAGTATACCTGCTCGCTGTAAGCATTCAGTATTATTCGCATGAATTTTACTTTCCTTATATTGAATATCCAATATTGTCGGAAGTACATTTTTTAATATTTTTTGGCTGTCTGACGGATTTAATGGATAAGTAATTCCCCGAGAATGAAACTTGAATTTCTTCTTCCATAATTATTGCAGAAAATATCTCTGTTCCTTTCTCAGGGATGTTTTGCTGAACGACCATATTCAAGGAACGTATGGCTGTTTGCTAAAAATTTTTAACTGCATAATTTTCTGATGCAAAGTGCCGCAAACAGATATATCTACATATGTTGTTTTAACAGCATCCACATTAAGCGAAAAAACTTTGCACCATTCACTAAATATGGTTGATCCCGCTTCCGGAAATTTAAAAAATCTTAACACGGAAAATTTTCTTTTGATTGCTCCATATGATGGTTTAGGCAATTAACCTCACTTTGTCAATCGAATAAAGATTTATTAATTTATGTTGCTCCTTGTTCTAAAGTTTTGTTGCGGATCCTGGTCCCATCAACCATAATGGATTTAAGTGGATACCGTTTTTCTTATTCCGTTCTGAGCATCAGACTTGTTTTATGAATTAACTGCTTAAACTAGGCACGCCAGAACAAGAGCAAACTTCACTTGCGTGACCGAACGGCAGTAAGACATTCCGTTACCTATAAGTAAATTCTTATTAGCATGCCAGTTACAGTAATCTTTATTTCGTACAATAATACAGTTCAGTGTTCGGTACCTTAAAACCTAACTCGTGATAACGCCGGCACCTCTACAAACATCGTTTTAATTGTTCATTCAACCACACTTCTGGTTTCGGATCGAACAGTGAAGGAAACTCGAAATCTCTTTTTGACTGAAAGCATGCCAAGAACCTATTGCAATATATTTGTTATTTCTTTATCTAGGGTGTTAGTCAGTTATTAGTTAGTACTTATTTATAAATTAATTGCTGGTGTTATGCAAGCTAGAACAATAGACAGAGCCTCTGCACAATTTTTCATTTTAAGCAAAATATTTCATTTTATGGTTTGTATAGATATGATTCGTATCTCATCTTTTATATTTGGACTTAAAACAAAACAAAAATTAGTTACGAAGCAAAGAATATGATTTATCCTGTATATACATTATAAGCAAGAGTAATAAATTAGGTCTGATTATCTTTGAAATTCGTCATTATACATTGTGGAGGAAACAAGTTTCTCCTAAATTGAGTGTAAGGCAGCAGCAGACACCGAGCTATTCCTAACTTGAGAAATTTTAATTAATTTAAAGATGTTGTTATCCTGTGGGAAATTATGTGTTGTCATTTTCTAACTTTTATCTCCCTCGCACCAGCCTGGCTTTCTTGGGTGACTTTTGCAAGTGGGTTAAGTTTTTCGAATGAATTCTCTTTCAGAAGGCATCTATTTCCCTGGACTGCATGTGACCTCATATTTTTCCTTGGCTTATTAATTCATGCCCAGCCTTTTGCTTTGAGATATTAATTCTCCCACAAAGCATGCAGCTCTAAAGTCCTTTCTCCTATTTCCTGTTCTATTTTCCTTTGGCTTTAGCAGGCGATGTTTTTATTGGCCTTTGGTAAATAAAATTTTTCCGTTCCTTGAATTGGCACTTTTACAGTTCCACAGAAAGTTGTTTAGAACGAAGATGCTCATAAATACTGTGCCATGACAGTGGGCGCAATTTTAATGGTCCCTGAATTATGGGCTTCATGCTCATTTGGGTGGAAAGGTTACTTTTGTTTGATTGGAAGCTTTTGAAACTTACAATAAAGTATCTCAATTAGCGAGCTTTGTCAACTGATATAGGAATAAGGTCATGCGATCATATCTTTGGATTATTATCTTCAGACGCAAGATCATACGCAGGTTTTTATTGTTTGAACTCCCATGACACCTTTTGTTTTATATAAATAATGAAAGTGATGTACATAATTAAATTGAATAATTCTGAAAATTTTCAATATAATAGTAAATTAGGGAGCAACTCATAATTATGGAGACTCCTATCATTTCGAGATGTTCCCTGATTCACCTTTTAGGGTTCCCCGTTTTTCTCAGTATCTAACTACTAATCCTATCGATTTAAAATGTGGCACAGTTAGAAGTAATGTGCTTGCATCTATTCCCGGCAACTATAATGCATTAGTTTTTGACTTATGCCCAAATTTGTGGGAAATAGTACTATTCCTCTTATCTCTTATCCGGCGATCTTTCCGTGGCCGTCCAGTGTTTCGTACGGACAACATTCCCCATTACCTCACTCCAACAAGCACGTAGCCCACTATATAATCCGGTGTGGGCTGACCCGTTTCTACTTCAGCGGCGACTCCCCTCTTCGACCACCGATTACCTGTTCCTGCAGTACAGGCTCACGGGTGTCTGGACCTTTCTCATCCTGTGGATATACGACCGGAAACAGCCGTGTCCGGTTAATAGCTGCGTTAGGTAATAATCGACATCTCCATGCTTGCGTCCGACCCGCGGTCCAATGTGCTGCAGTAATCTGGCGGTTAATCGTCCCCTATAGCAGATTTTTTTTTATGAAGCATAGAATTCTCTCCACTTCTTGAATAAAAACTCGAATAAAAAAACGACACGGGACGTTTTCGAAGTGTGGAACTAATAGGTTCAGTTAACTGCTGAGAAATAGCAAATTGTCAGAAGATAAAAGGGTTTGCCATTTTCCACAAGGCATGCAAAAATCAAAAGACTAAGCCGTAATTCCGTTCGACGGAATTGACGAAACGCCGCTTTTTCACAATGGAGCGTCCATCAGCTGAAAATTGCATTAATTGTCATAACGAACAAGGACGAAGACAAAGACTTAGATTTGGACAGGCGTTGGCATACAAATATATGTCAGTGGTTGGTAGTTATTCTTATTCTATTATTAGGTAAAGCTAATACCATTCAGCAGGCAGACTAGTGATAAACTCACAATTCCAACGGCATGGCAGGCAAATCACAAAGTAAACATTCTTCGTACTCAGGCGGGCGGTGGGCGTCAAGATTATTCGGTTATCGACAGTTCAGCAGTATGTTAGCACATACAACCAACACACAACCTTGTTTGACGCTGAAACGCCGGACGCGACGTTGTATTCTGTTTACGGCCTGCGAGCGCTCGCGAACATAGCGGCGTATTTCACCAGGTAATATGAATATCCAATCTGCAAGTTCGCACAGTATTAATAAATGCAGGCCTTGATCAGGCGGGAGCTAGGAGAGGCTCAAGCCCAATGCCCTAAACTTTGGGAACCACGCACTTTGCAAGCCGAAGTTTTTGAAACCGCAGAAAACCACAGTAAAGCGAGCATTCGATTCAAATTCAAATGCATTTATTTCAGGTGTCTACAAAAATATATAAATCTTTTAAATATGCATAATATTTGAAACAAATAAAAGAGATCATTATTAGATACTGATATATAGTTTCAAGAAAAAAATAGAGAGGAAAAGGATTAAATAATAATAATAATTGCCATGCTTATTAATTTTGACAAAACATTTTAAACACTATTATAATTTTCCAAATAAGTCCACCTTCTGATTCGTAGCAGCGAGATGTCTAGCATCAATAGCCAAATTGTTCCAGATTCTAAATGTTTGAACAACAAAGAGTATTTTCCAATATTAGTCTGATATCGAGGTATTGGAAGTGCCATCAGGCGGGGGGTCGCAGAAAGCATATACATACATATAACACAGCCAACAAAAAAAAATTTCGAGCCTGGGGATCGGACTATGTGTTTCATATGTTTTTGGGGTCGCTGAAACTAAATCCGATATCAGTTCAAGCCCATCACGTCAGGTTTTTGACATAACCTCAAAAAACCTCAGCAAACACGAGGGAAAAAATAAAAAAATTTCAATCTGGGGATCAGACAATGTCTTTTATATGTTTTCGGGGTTGGTGAAACCGAATCCGATGTCTTTAACCCCATCACGTCAGGTTTCATATATACGTATATAACATATAAGTAAGTGAACATCCCCAACTCAGTTGTTGATAATTTTTCGCGCATGGAGAGTTATAAGAAAATTTATGAAGAGACAATAGCGTTCATTGTAGTAATGCCCAAGTTATCTTTTGCCTGTGTTCACTGAGATTCATCGTATTGTGAAGAATTTCCAGTTTCAAAATTAATTTCTCACCAAAAACAAGAAAAGAGAAAACACCCAACCAAATGATAAGCCGTATGGGCGTGTCCATGACTGCATTAGGAATCATAAACACTACACTGTTAAAACTTTATAATAATATTTATAATACACAAATTTGTTTTAGGTACTCTAAGGGGGTGAACCAATCTAGATTGTCTTTGTTTAGTAGGTAATATGCAAAAAATTGCGGAATGAAGTTTCTTTTATTATTTAGTTATTATTAATAAAATTCTAAAATTACTGTCGCATAATATTTACTTACAAAAAAGTTCTGAAATGGAATGAAATTTGTCTCATAACACTCGAGTCACTATATACTATAAATATTGTGACCGTTCATTTCTCTCATTTGGCTCAGCGCGAAAGTCTTAAGTAGAAGAATACGGGTACTTATCTCCTGCGCATTGGGGGAAATTATCAACCAATAATAAATTTATACATTTATGTTTCCGAGGTCGTGGATTTCAATCAATCGCAATGGAAATTAAATATGTGGATCGTTTATGTTTTCGGGGTTGCTGATTTCGAATCTACTATCGAAATGGAAATTAAAGATGGTGGATCCAATATGGCGACCGGAAATCCTCAACTGAAAGGATTGTTATGAAAAAGGGTCCATTTATATTAAGGGGGGACACCACTGTGGAGAGTTGAAAATTTTTGTTTTTTTGCGTTTTCTGAAAGTACATATTTTCAAAACTATAAAAAAATTTAAAAATTTCTGTTCATGGCCTTAAATGTTCAAACGCGTTTTTCTCGAAACGACTCTTCTCAACCTGGAAAACTGCATAACACCAGTTACAATTATCCGATTGTAAATTTAAAATCAAGAAATTATTTGTGATAGCAGTGATAATCGTTCTACGAGTTTTTTTTAATTTTTTTGTTAATTAGTATATTTTTGAGCTTCTGGGATAGAAGCAAATGTAGCGTAAAAGTCATACCAGTAGCGGTTACTAGTTTGAACACTTGCCATTTTGTGAAAAAATTAAAAAAAACGGCCACGACTAACGAAAACTACAATATAATTAAAAAAATATTTGGATTTCCAAACATCATAAAATGGCGCGGTGGATAAAGATTTTCATCAACGATGAAGTCTTGCAACATATGTCTACTTTACAGTGCAGTGCAGTGTTTGAGAAATCATTTTTTTGGAAGGTTTAGAGAAGTTTGAACATCGTTGGACAACACGTTGTGAGCTGAAAAGGTTGAAAAATGAATTGGATTTTGGTATTAACAAATTCTTTAATTATAAAGTTTTTCAGGTTTGTCTAATCAACCACATCTCGTACAGCCTAAAAAACAGTCGACACCCGATCATCTATTGGATGTCATTTTCATACAATAGTAAAGTGAAATGTGTTATCCGCCATTTATTGCGTGCAAAATCGAAGTGTGGGTGATACATCTCTTCGTTTCTACAAGAGTTATATGACTACAATTTGCAAAGAAATATTTTCCAGAAGATATAATTCACAACGAATGTGACCAGCAACTGCCTCTTGCAAGCTTTCGAATCGAAAGCAGATTGAGGGAGTGCGATATTGCGTGGGTGGAACTTAAAGCGGGTTGTTCGGCGAGAACTGTGACTAAGCTTAGTTCGTCTTTCAGTAGATGAGAAAGCTTGCATACTACTGGCTGGAATGTCGAAAAAGCACCCGTTAGCTTTTCCACTTTCCCCGCCAGAAGAAACCATATTCGCCGAACTTTTCATCCCGCTACCTTCCAAGAAGGGCTAGACCAGAGGGAAATTTTTGTGGCTTAAACTTATCTTGGCCACTCGACGTCTGTCCGCTGTCGGTTTACTTGCAAAACTTCGCAAGGGATTCAATTTGTTGTCACATCGTTACACCGTTTAGGCCCGCGAAATTTTAATCGGAAGTGGATGAAGAAAGCGTCGGCGTGGTTAGCCGTTGCATCACAGATTTTTCAAGAAAAGTAAAAAGTTGGAAGGTCCTCGTTCGACCACGAATCGTTAGTTAGTTGTGCATGCGATCTAGTGGTACAAGCACTGCAGGTGAATCCGTGCGGCTGATACAGTGGTTGCCCTCAGATCTATAGCCCATAATTTTTGCACCGGTGCATGGTGTAACGGTCAATTCGAATTCTGCGTTAGTACCCCGTTTATGGTGCGTCCTATGTTTTGGGTATTTGGTGCAGCAAAGAGGACAGTTGATTGGGAGGCTAATTGCACTACAAACTTTCTTGCGACATAGAAATTGGTCCGAAAAGAGTCTGCCGTTCTACGTGTGTGCCGTACGTTTGCGGAAGGTTATGTCGTGTCCTAGTTAATTGCCGCATTCACAATTAATGGTCCCAAGGGGCTAGTGCCTGTGGCTGTGTGCAGCCGCTGGAAGTGCTAAGTTCTGATTAAATGTGTTACTTTCCCCGGGCATTCGCGCTAGGCCACGGTATCAGGTTGCTGAGGTGATAATTTAATAAGCTTTTTATTAATTGGGTTAAGAATGTTCAGTCCCCAGTGTTTGCATAATAATTAAGGCAGCGTGCCTGTGTGTGTGTTCCCAGTGAGTATAAGCATAACCGTGTTAAGTGCAAGTAAGCTTCAGAGGTTGAGCCAGAATTGTAACGATTCATAGAATACACCGCACCACCCAGCCAGAATGGAATTGCTTGGATATTTCAGCTTCGCTTCTTTCATAGGTAGGTTTGTACTCTTCGATCCCGTTTTCTGTGTATTTAGGTCAGAAAAACGGGAAGTATCCCTTCCGCAGTAATTCAGGATTTATGGAAAATTCTTAATGCAGTGGCACGTTCAAGTTGTGACTTATTAGATTCTTCATACAAAAGGCCTTCAGATGGCAATATGCCAAGGGAATATTTCGATCAACTTTGTTCCGAAGTTTGTACTTGTAGGCTAGATGTTTAGAACTTTGGACACTTGGAAATAAAAGGACAAACTTTCGATAAACTGAAATGAAGTCTGCGAGCTGAAACCATAGTTCCTGGTAAAGGAACAATTCAATTTGCAAAGTTTTGGATTATTAACCAGCAAAAAGACAAACCAGCAGAAAATAAAGCAGTAAAACGAAACTTATGCGAATTGAATTGCTCTAACTTCCTACTAAAAAGTAACAAACACACAATTTTTTTTTGTTCCTTATTCTTCTTAAAGTGTGCCTGGGGTAAACTGAAATGTACGATTTTGCAAATTTGCTGTAATTTAGTATATGAGCTGAATTGGCTGGGCTAAATATTTAGAGGAGGGCAGCAGGAACTGAAGCCTGAAGCCCCGATGGTTCCACATGATAGAGGTATCCACACATTTTCATATTTGGGAATCATGCCTCAACTGAAATTAAAAAATTCGGCAAAAAACAATAATAGAATTAATAAATAATGTTTATATTCATGCCAATTCCAAGATTGGTCGTAATTTCGATTTTGTCACCAATCCTGAAAATATTATTTTACGATCCGAATGTGTGATCCGAAATTCTCTACGAATTCTGAAAACGGTATGCTCCGAACGAATCGAAGGTTTGTCATTAATTGTTACGGATGTAAGTATTTTTTGGAACTTGTGAGACCTCAGAGGAAACATAAAATATAAGCATTGTTCTTGGGACTCATGATTTCATTTTATGAGCATTTCATTGAAACAACTTGGAAAGTCCTGACTATCTAGATTTTCAGTCAAATGTACAAAACTCTCATATGCAGTGCCGCAACTTTTTGCTCAAATGTTGCAAGATTTAAAAGATTGTTAGATTATATTCCCACGTATTACATTTGAAAAACAAAAACATTAGGATATGTTAAGAATAATGAATCTGTTCAACGTATTAGTTTTAAAAATTAGCACATTTCAATATTTTCTGTGGCCTCCTTTTGAGCGAATGACTTCTTCTATTTTCCTTAACATTGAGTGCACCAGATTTCGGCACTTCCACCCTACTCCACAACTCATCCAGCGATCGGCATTCCCCCAATTGTGCTACTATTTCTCTCTTGAACTCAACTCTCGGTGCTCAATATGATTCGAGTCGGAAGAGTGCGGACTGCGGAGGCCAGCCAGACTTGACAATAAAATATTCTTGTAATATAGGGAAATAGTTATAGTCGATCCAAATTAAAAAATAAAATAAAATAAAAATGTAGGTAGGTACCGAGCGGTTAGCCGACAAATCTTGCAAGAAAGAAAACGTTCCACGGAGAAACCATCGACAGGGAAAACTCCTCTCCAACGCGCTGCCACCCACGAAAACCCTCTCGAGACCGAAAAGCAAACGGAAATGAGCTTAAATAACCAGGTTTTCTTTTCTTTTACAAAAAAAAAAAATCAATAATCCCGGCACGTGTCTCCGCCGACCGATCCGCACACCACGACTGACAGATCCTTCTTTCTTCATTTTGGTAGTGCCAGACGCGAATCAAAACTTGGCCCAACACTACAAATGTTTGGGGCCATTTTTGTAACAATACGTTTGATAAAATTTCTGTCCCAGCCTTGTTTGTGGACCCGCTGGACGTATGTGACTCCTTAAGGGATTTATAGCAAATAAAAGTCTAAAGTAAATAGAGATTTGTTTAGTTAATGATAATATATAGCCAAATAAAAAGAAATTATTTTGTTAATAATTTATTCATTATATTTAGAATACTGTGCGGTTCCGGGTTCTACTCTTATGAATCTGGCAAAACAAAATTAAAAAGATTTGTAATCAGTTTGAGTTTCCTTATCGCACGGACTACGATTATTTTGATTTATAATTTATTAACAAAATGGCAACGGTTAAAAAAATGAGGTGTTGGGAAAATTGCGTTTTATCGTAGAAGTACTATAACAATAAGACAATGCCAACGCTTCGAAGGCGCTTTGAAATGCCAATTTCTTCAGGCAAGTCGTCACTGAGGAATTCATTAACGATCAGGCAAAGGGTAAAATTGAAAGATGGGAAACGTTTAGCGTTAGCATTGCATGGGATCTATTGATTGTTCTAATTCCCCAAGTTTCTACTTTTGCTTAACAGTTCATTGCGTCAAGATCGCCTCAAATGTGTTGTATTGTGCTTTCGAACGTTTTCTACGCTGGACACTCGACCATCTCTATAACTTCCGCGCTTTTCTTTCCTTGTCTTAAGGGCAGATTTTCCATATTTTTACTCTAATCTCGTTAATTTTTAGGATTTTTTTAAATAAAAAATAGAAAAGTTATTAATTTATAATTTTCTTCAAAAATATAGCTGCAAATCCTTATAGATAATACATATTCAGGAAGAAACTTGATTGAGACTATCTCAAAGCAAAAAAAAAGGTGTTTTATTTTATATACAAGCAGTTACTGTCAGCACTTCATTATATATACATGTGTACAGTGGCGTAGCGTAGTAGGGGCGGGGGGGCGGCCCGCCCCGGGCGGCACTTTAGGGGGCGGCAAAATTTCACAATAAATAATAATAATATCTTGTAAATATTTGAACCATCTCATATTTTTGTTTCGGGCAGATCGAAATGAGCATTCATTACTTATACTGTGCTGAAATCGGGGAATCCCTTTCTTTAAGGAGGCTGGATCGAAAACTAAAAAAACGGGAGAATTACTTCAATTTCGCTAGATGATAGTTTAGCATCATATAAATCAATTACAAAAAAAAAGTACATGTCACCGGGGAAGAGAAAAATCAAACTAAAGTTTATTAAGGGGTTATTCCCAGCTTAAGGGGTTACATAGGTCTTGAAGGAAAGAAAAAATAACTTTTTCAAAAAATTGTATTTTAAAAACCAAAACTCTATTTTATTTTAAATTTACACATAGAAAAGTTTAGCATCTTAAGAAGTTGTTAAGAAGAATTTCCAGCTAAAAATAATGAAAATTGTCGATTTTCCTGCAGTTTTCCTCGTCCAGCCTTTTTTTGCGGTAGGCAAGATTTCTCGAGAACAAATCGACCGATTTTGCTGAAACTTTGCACAGTTTCTCCTAATAGTATTGTTTCGTAATTAACCGAAGGAATTGAAAAAAAAATGAAATTTAAAGTTTAGAAATAAGTTTGAATGTATTTTCGTCACAAAATTTTTAGCATTTTTCCGATTCTCATCGTTTGTAAAACATTTTTTTCGTATAAAACAAGAAAGAGTCAACCGATTGAAAATCCCTTCGGTTAATCACGAAACAATACTATTTGTGCAAAGTTTCAGCAAAATCGGTCGATTCGTTCTCGAGAAATCCTGCCTACCGCAAAAGAAAAGGCTGGACGAGGAAAACTGCAGGAAAATCGACAATTTTCAAAATTTTTAGCTGAATATTTTTTTACAACTTCTAGAAATGCTCAACTTTTCTATGTGTAAATTTAAAATTAAAAAAATTTTGGGTTTTAAAATACAATTTTTTGAAAAAGTTTTTTTTTTTTCTTTCAAGACATATGTAACCCCTTAATTCAACTCGAACAGTTTTCATCCGATTGACTTCAAATTTTAACTGGACTTTTATTATTAAATTATCTACGAAGTACACACGATTATAGCGATTGTATATCAGGAAAACAAGTTATAAGCCATTTAGTTCGAGTTTTTTGTCGAAAAAAACGGTTGTTTTCAAACAACTGCCATTCGCGAAATAAAGTTCTAAAAATATAATCATGTATTCTTCGGTATCAAAAATCATGTAGATAATGAAACAATTTTTTTTCGTGGAATGGCAGACATTTTTAAGGGTTTTCACAAAATTATTTATAGGACTAATGATGTGTATGTATATATGACCAAAAAGATTAAAATATTTTTAGCCATATGACATCAAGTCCAAGTGGAAAGTTCGACTTCGGCGAAAATATTTCACAATTAAACAATTTGTCCGTTCGTAATACAATAAAAGCATCGTTTCTGAATATGCTGTAGGAACATCAAGTTAATAGTGCAATATGTTTTTTATCGACTGAACCAGATGTGAAAACGTATTTTGAGAAAATTGCATATAAACGTCTCTGAACAATTAACTGCGTGGAGTCCTATAACTTCGGTACTTTTAAAATTTGTTATTTGAAATTTTATATAAATATTATTCAGTAGTTAAACTACAGAATACCGAAAATAGTCGAATTTTTGGTCGAAAGAATTTTTTCTATATGCAATCTTTTATACATATATGCATTTTACAATATATTTTAATTTTGCGAAAGTTAAAATATGAAATGATTTTTATGGGGGCAGAGGGTGGCAAAATAGTGTAACAGATCAATTGTATCAATTACATATTTTTTCCTTTTTGTTTCTTCTTGTGAAACCTCCAAATAGTCGTGGTATCGGGTTGCATCGACATTGGCAACAAAGACTATATAATATGTAGGTATATGCAAACACACATATGTACATATATATACATTCTCATTCACAGTCCAGTTCATTTTTAAGATCGGTTCTAAACAATAACCAATTTCATTCACTTGAATTAATAAAATGCTTATCTGTTTAGACGACAATTAGCAGAAAAATATAATTTTTTGTAAGTAATTCTGTAAATAAAATATCTGCCAACCCAGATAAATTCCAGTTTTTACTCAAAGCATTAATTTGTTATTATCGCAGAAATTACGTCGTTATGAGCTTTGGAGTCGAAGCAGATTAAACGGCAGGTCTTATCGTGCTAAACGTTCAATCGCATTTCTCTTGAGTTCAACTGAATTTTTGTTATGGTGGACTCGGTAAGTATCACAGTTTCTTATTTGTAGTAAAATTTCCTAAATTTCATGTTTTTCCAAATTTTTCTCCGAAATTCATGTAATTAATGCACTATGCTTTTGTTTTTATTGAATTGTGCATCTTGTTGCCTTTCTAAAGAGGCATTTCCAGGTAAAGATAGTTTTTGAGTTTTTGAAAATGTATCCGATAATAATGAAGAAATGTGTTTTATCCGAAGAGCTGTATGCTAATTGCTTAATGCGATTTTTGCGTCATTTGTTAAATTCGCGGTTGAAAAGGATTTTCTTGTTTTTAGCAATGTTTTCGATAATGGCCCTTTCAAGATCCCCGAATTTAGATTCTATTCCCTTCGTAAACTATTTGTCTGTTAGTTACTTGTTTTCCAACTTCCAACCCCCTTTAATATGTAGAACTCTTTGGAATCTTGATTAGCGGTGCCAATTTTAAAACATTATATAATTAATTCACTACTCCCCAAACAAATGTTTCTTTCGATGTTTAAAATTGATGGGCTACATGTGTATCGCCAGAATTATGCAAATTGAAATGTCTTACTCCCGAAAATATGACGTGGCGTCACTCCTCTACATAAGATTTTGGAAGACATGTGTAACCTGCCTTCTTTATGCTTTCCCTGTAAAACATATTTGGTTGTTTTTTTTTCCAATCTAAATGTGATTTTGGTTGACATTTGTTGAACATGCCTTGTTTATCTTGAAAGCAACACTTTTGTTTGGCTCACCGTAGTATTTTCCTTCGGTGAATTTATCAAAATTGGTGGCTGTTTTTTGCGAGCAGCTAAACTTCTTATTATCTGTTGTAAACCGATTTTTGCCATAATATTTGTTTTGCAAAATGAATGCAGTCTGATGAGATCTTGTGGTTTAATTATTGACCGACAGCATGATTTAGGTACAGATGGACAAATTGCATTATGCATTATTTTGGCAATTCATATTTAATAATGCATTTGTGTCAACAAAACTTAATGTCAATGAAATCAAATTTTCATCACCATTAAAAAGTAATTTTTTAAGGTCAAAGCACTTTTTAATATTTATATGGCCAAAATAGTGCATTGAGCTCATTACGCATCGCATCAAAGGACCCCGCACAAAATGTTTGGAAAATGCCGGAAAAGTTCTATACCTAATAGGCGTTTAGTTATTTATTTTCTTTTAATTCTTTAATTATATGTATAGTGAAGCTTCCAAAATAATAACGAAATTAAGTATTTTTTGGCTTAGTTTTAGGTGTGTTTATAAAGTGTAAATAAGTAAAAGTGCCATTGCCCGCGCTCTCAGCCCACCCACGATACATTTCAATGGCTGTTAATATTGTATTTTATGAGTTTTGCCACTTTTCCGCTCTAATCTATGCGTTTTGAATGTGCTCTGTGTGTGTGTGCATATGCTAGTTCTCTGCCTTACCCAGGATCAACGACGAGGACGTGATAGCAACTGACCCCTTGTGTGTGTGTGTGTGTAAGTGTGCGCGTGTGTGCGTTTGCAGTGATAAGGGCCCCACAGCTCGTCACTTCCGTAGTATTTTTTAGCCAAACCCTCGCTAAATTGTGTGTGTTTATGTGTGTGAGTGAGCGCGCGTGATAATCTTTTGAGGGTTTAATTAAATTAAATATTAATATCAATATCTGCATTTAAAATACTTCCGGAAATTTTCAGAGAATGGTATTTTACATGCTGTTCATGCCTGGCATATCCCAACTACCAAAGAGTACAGGCTATGTATGTGAGCGCATGCACCAAGAGTTTTGGTTCCTACTTTACAGGTACAATAATGACCTAAAATTGGCTCATTTTGATTAGCATCCTCATTATCATTATCCGGTACATATTCTTCGATAAATGCTATACACGAACTTTATGTGCGGAGTCCTTTGTCAGTACACAAAATTCAGTTTTATACAGTTCGAGACAACTAGGCAATGAACCTAAAGGCAACTAAGTAGTGTGTGAGTGAAAATTATCCGCCGCGTTTTAAAATTAATTTTTCACCCATTTCTAGGCTTTGTAGAACTTTCACCTTACGCGGTTTTAAGGGTGGTTCCCGAAGATGCTCTACAACATGGTGCAATAAAAAATGTGTGTTAAAACCCTCCTGGTTTTCTCCAACATGCTCTACAACATGGTGCGTTATATTAATTTACGTAACGTGTCGTATCCCATATCACATACATAACATGTAACGTTACCATGTTGTGGACAATTCGCGCAAATAACTGATTTCTATTGTAAAATTAAAAGTAAATTCATAAATCAAAAAAGTGATTAAAAAAAAATTTTAAATCAAATATATTTGTTACTTCTGATATACTATAATATAATACGAAAATTTTTTATTTTTTTATTTTAACGTTTGGGTTTACAAGTACATGAATCAGCAGGTTAGTAGCTCTAACATGTAATTTTTCAAATCTTATTCTAAGTTAATATATGCTGTTAGAATCTATTTCTAGGCGGCTTTGTTGTCCTGGTGTATCACTCTACAGCTGATATTGGTAGGTTGAGGCTAGTGTGGAAGATTCCTATGGTTGGCTGTTGGCATATCTCTTTTTGAGGCCTCGTCGGTAGTCCTTATAAAGTTAATAGGCGAGTGATAATCCTACCTCGATGGCGAGGATTATCAGAATTATCTCTATGTTTTCGGATTTGATGTTTTCTGGGTTGATTATGATGGTATTGACTATTCCCCCTGCGTTTGTCGACTCTTTTTGAGTTGGTGGTTCCCATGTTGGCGTGCTTTGTTTGAGCGTGGTGTACTTTGAGTGTTTGGTTGTGACTGATGGTTATTATTGACTGCGGCGGTTTATAGCCTGTCCAAAGTTGATGATGGGGCCATTTGAAGTGGGTCACTTCTTTTGAGTCGTTGGAATTTTGCTGTTAGTATGTTTTTAGCTGATAGGGGTGCTTGCGCAACCTGTTAGCGTAGTTGATGCTTAGTTTCTTAGCTTCTTCAGCCACGGGGTTGATGTTTGTATCGCGTTGAATGATAGCGTTATTGACGTATCTTGGGGCACCTAGGATGGATCAAAGTTTCTTAGTTTGCATGCGTTGAATTATAGCGTTTGATGATTTTGCAGAGCGCCAGAACTGAAGCGCGTTGCTTTATATAGCACTACTTTGGGGCGGATGTTCAGTTTAGATTTCTTAGAAGCCAGTAGAAGTTGCGATGTGCTGTTTTGAGTTGTTCCTTCTTTTTTTCTCGATGTCGGTCCTCCAAGTGAGCTTTTTGTCAAGGTGGACTCCGAGGTATTTGACCGATTTTGCTTGTGGTACTGTTTTGTTGTTAATGCTGATTGGGTTGCAGGTGACCTTCCTGTGTGCTAACGTAATTTGTTTGGTTTTTGTTTCATTTATCTTGATTTTCCACTTTTGTGTCCATTCGATTCTCATCATCTGAAGCGTGCAGGCGTGTTGCTTAGTGTTCTGTTCAGTATTTTCATTTTCTATTGAAATTTCTTGTTGTTTAAATAGCTATGGCTGATTTGAAGGATCATAGCAACTGTGGTAAATGTGGCGAAGGACTTTTCGATAAAAAAACATTATTTGCTTTTTGTGCGAAAATTTCTTTCATAAACGTTGCTCAAGGCTTGATGACGTTGCAATTAAAGCGATCGAGACTAATAGTTGTGTTGTTTGGAAATGTGGAAAGTGCATTGGGACATCGCTAAGAACTTAAAGTGGACTAATAGACAAGTTATGTACTGAGGTTACCTCTCTTAGGAGTGAATTTGGTAAATTTGCGATTCAGTTAGTGCTTCACGTAAATGTGTGATTAATAAACTTCCGAATGAACAAAATTCCTCTTTGAATTCTGATTTTTTAAATACTCCGTGTACTGATTCTTCCTCGGTTAAGTCTGTCGCTGGTGGTTGTGCTGTCGCACTCGAGGAGACTTTTAGCGGATCAGCTGGTGCCACAGTTATGGCCAATGACGTCGCTCTGCAAAATGACGATGTTCAATCTGATGTCTCGCTTGTTGTTGAAGTTATTGCCCCTGATGTATCTTCTGTGAGCGTGGGAATCAACGGTATTGCTTCGAAACTTCAACATGCATCTCAAACTTCGGACTGGACTACGGTGCATCATAAGAAGCAAAAGCGTTTTTGAAAATTGTTGGATCCGGAGTTAATAAAGGAGATGTATTGGGTGTTGTTAGCTATAAATGGCTTCACTTATCCCGGCTTAATCCAACGACTTCTGAAGACAACATTATCAATTATGTTACCGGCTGCTTAGAAATGGAAACTTCTATTGTTAAATGCAAACGTTTGATGTGAGTTGATGTGTTCCTACTTAAATACACAACATTTAAACTGGATGTACCTGATAGATTTCGGCTAAAACTGCTAAATCCTCCTCTATGGCCAATGGGTGTTATTGTTCGCGAATTTGTCAATACTCCAAAAAACGAAAGTCAAATAACTGCGGACAAATTTAAAACTTAAGCTTGAATTGTGTGACCAAACTTCTTCTGGTACTACTAGCCATTCAAGTAACTTTTCATGCTACTATCAAAATCTACGTGGCATGTGCACTAAGGCTATTGAATTTTATTTGAATGTACTTGATAGTGAATATGATGTTGTTGCTTTAACGGAAACTTGGCTTTCTGCTAATATTCTCTCTTCTGAATTTTTTGATGAAAAGGAATACATCGTCTACCGATGAGATCGCTATCGTGTGGCCACGGGACGTTCGAGAGGAGGAGGAATATTATTTGCTGTAAAAAGTATCTATCAGTCTAAACGACTAGAGATTCCCTTTGATGATGGAACCATCGAACAGTTGGCAGTGACTATAGCGTTACCGGGACTAGGAAACTTAAATATATGCGTTAGCTTAATCCCCCCTGGAAGTTTCTTGGAGATATACGAGGCGCATGCGAATAATGCTAAGCTTTTGCTTTCGGATGCTTCTACGGATGACTATTTGTGCTGTATGGGGGATTTCAATCTTCCTAATATCTCTTGGAAGTGGATTGAAAATTACCAGCAGTTAATTCCATGTAATGTCGAACATGCATCGAGAGGGTAATTGTGGATTCATTTTGTTGTCTGACGCGATACCAGACTTTGTCAAACGCCTGCACCACGTCTAGGAAGAGGCCTACGCAGAATTTCTCTTGGTCGAGGGCTGCGTTGAACTGATTTACTATCTTATGCACTTGCTCTATGGTGCTATGCCTGTTCCGGTATTATACCTTAATTGTTTAAAGTTGGCAGCATTTTATCCAGTAAAAGTCTTTCAAAGAATTTGGAGAGGATAGGTAGGAGGCTGATTGGTCTGTATGACTCGATTTTTGTTCTATTTTTGCCTTGTTTAGATATGAGGATAATACTGGCATCATCATTGGCTATCAGCTATCCATTTAACTTTGGAGTTGCTGATTGGGGATTCGACTTGTATTGGTTTTTTTTATTCTTTTCGCCACCTTCCAGATTAAGCAGCTGGATTCGGCGTAGTGGTCCAAGCCGGCTACGAACTCTTGGATTTGGGTGTTTTTGTAATTTGTGGCTTCATTCAGGATTTCTTTAGCTTTTGGGGATCTCGTTTTTTGCCTTTCTGTTCTGGATTTTCTCTTGGCACTTAGTAGTTCTAGTATTGACTTATTGTGGCGGTTTGGGGTTCTCTCCTCGCTTGCTGTTTCTGGAGATAGCTTACAGTTCGTTTGTGGTTGATGCGCTTATGTGGGATTATTGATGTTGATGTTTTTCGAGATCCCGAAGTCTATGATGTCTGGCATTTTTCTTCGATCAGTTGGCCAGTGTGTGGATGAGCCTCCTGATATGCATTGAAGATTTTGGTGATATAATGATTTAAGGAGTTGTTTTCCAGGCGGGGCGGGAGCCCCAGTAAGTATATTTGGCATTATAGTCTTCTGCTGCTAGAATAAAACGAAATTTATATTGAGATTTTTATTTGTGATTTTTATGTAACATAAAAAACCGAATTTCGACCACTTTTCCTACATAATTTTATAGTTTATGAAATTGAATATTATTGTTGTTTTCGAACCCTGGATAAAAAAGTTATTTAGACACTCATTGTAGTTTTTTCTGGCAATAAAATATATTTTTTATAAATAACGTAAAGTTTTAATAAAGAGATGCTTCCAGAATATCACAAAAAAAAATATATATGTTTTATTTTTATTAAACTTATTAAAAATTACTGTGCCGAGTCATGTATTATTATTAGATGCAATGAAAAATACAATGCTAATGAATGTTTTGTTACATTACCATTTTCAATGATAACGAAAACTCAATGGTGATCTTTAAATGCCAATCCATGAATGAACTCAGAGTTTTAAAAATAGCGTTTTTATTTCATACTTTCAAAAGGTGTCATTTTCAAGTGATGTTCCTCTTCTCGTCTTCTCTGTATGCTTTTTAAGAAGAGTTTTTGCGATATTTGTTTACCGTAATTTCTTTATTTTTGCTGCACAGCAAACATCCTTTATTGAAAGTTTCCTTTTCCACCTAAAATATTGTTAAAATAAGTGCTATATTTCAATATTTTGAAGGTTTCAACGTTTCACTTAAACTCGGCTTATTTATCTTTATTCATGTTAGCTGCTTTTACTTTCAGAAAAGATTTGTGTGCATTTGGATTGTACATATTGTTGCAAAAAGTGCATTTTGAAATAAATAAATAATAATGCATAAATGGTGTTGTCCGATCAGCTACTAACGCAAGCTGGCACGACTTCTGATTTTCGCTGCCGTTAGAAGTATTCCCCTTGAACTTCTGAAAAAGAGGAGTAGTTGGACGAGTCGGATCGAGTGTGTGCGGGCGATAAGCGATAATGACGGCTATGATTGTTAACCCAAATGAACAAAAAAAAACATTAAATTGAATTTTAAAAACTCGAGCTTTTGTGTTTTTCCTTAATGTGTCCGGAACTACGGCCTTGTAGCAAGCTTTGCTCCCTCCTGTCGAGCGCTTCTTCAAAAACTTTCGGTAGTGCAGCGGAAAACACATGGACTTTCACGCCGGAGTCTGCGGTTCGAGCCCATACTTCAATTCTTTTTTTTAACATTTCCGTCACCGAGATTTGTCAGCTTCGCTCGGCTGGCAAATTTTGTAACAATATTTATAAAACGATTTACAAATTGTAGCACACAAATAAACAGGGACAAGCTACTCTACCATCCAGTGAAAGTCCCATCGAAACGGTTCAGCCGTTCCCGAGGTAAGCCCTGACAAACAGACGAACGTTTTTAGGATGTTTGTTTCGGTTTTGGTATTGTGTTAATAAACGTAAGAGCTCAGAAAAGGGAAGTCATTTCGAAATCACAGACCTCAAGAACCAAATTTCATCACAATTCATTTATGTTGATAACATTCGACCACTATGTTGAAGTTCGAACTTTCGACAGCAGATTTAAAATAGGCGACCCCAGAAACCCTTACATATATGCATCCAACTCCATTCATGTTGAGAATTTTCCGTCGCCATAGTAGATTTCAGATCAGAGACCCCGGAAACATAAAAGGACGCATTTCCATAACAATCCCTTGAAGTTGAACTTTTATTTATCCGCCATTTTGAATCCGTTCAATGACATAAAGCCTAAAACCTTGTCGAACAGCCAAGCTATCCAAAATCCATTCGAATCCATTTTGTAGTTTGGGAGACATAATGTAACAACTCGAAAAGCCTTCATCATTTATATATGTATACAGATAGATTTTCTGTAAATGTCAAGTAAATCCGACTAAAACTGATGGAGCTACATAGATATTAAAATTCAAAGTACATATTCATATTCTAGGCAAGTTTTCAATCTTAAGGTATTTTTCTCAAAGCCGCTTTTGTAAAATCAGTGATCAAAATATCTTGGAAACCACTGCATTGAATAATTGTGAAGGCTTTTTATACACGAACGGTAAAAAAAACGCACAATGGGAAAATTCCACTAATTTTGAATTTTATTATATAACAGTACCTACTAAAAATATATAAAGATAATTAAAATTATTCCCACCAAGTATTTATTTACTTATAGTTTTTTAGGCAATTAGGTACATAGGTACATACTTATAATTTATTGGTCCTTCTCATCCTTGATTGGACGCTAGTATATAGGTAGTACTGCGTCGAAAGTCTTCAATTGTCTTTGGTTGCATTTCCCATACAAGACACTCCATCCGACTTCATGCATTTTCTATCGGATTGAAGTAGGGGATCTCTGCAGGCTAATCTAATACATACGTTAAACCCGTGGTTTGATAAAATCAGAAAAGGAAAACAAATACAATGCAGTTGTAAGATCAAGTGTAAATTTGTTGGAATTATTCATACCAATATAAACAAAGAATCTAAAGTTATTCTTGGGAGCTTTGTGACAAAAAACGAAATGTTGAAAAATGAATTCTTAATTTTTGGAAAACATGTGTTGGATAGATGGCAGCAAATATTCTCCTAGAATGCTCTTATATGTAGATCGAACCACTCATTGAGTCTGCTTCCGGTATTTCAGTTGCTGATATGATCGTTCTATTCTTTATGCTATGTATGGTCTTATAAAGCGTTTCGTCGGCTTTTTGCAAGTTAAATTTTCATTCGTCCGAAAGGATCAATCTGTTCCAGAAGTCCGTAGTCCATTCAACAATTCACCGCTGTTTTAATCGAATCTTCGAGGACATCCGTTGTACAAACCAGTCGAATTTTCTTGTAGTGAGTCTTGACCGGCCTGAACCCGTTTGTCTTGCCGTATTTCCAATCCGTTGTTGTTTCTGAATTAGCTTCACTATATGTAGTTGAATGGGAACACCTTATTCTACGAGTTCTTTCAGAAAAAATCAATATAAAAATATCTTTAGCGTATAAAGCCGTCAGATTTTTTATTCTTTTAACTGTTTTTAACTTATTGGTAGCTTATCACTACTCAACCAAATATTTATACGTAATTAACCTCCTGACCTTTATTACTCATATTCTTTTTATTAAACTCCAGGAAATTACCGTGATGCTTTTTTTTGGTGTATGTATATCTGTCATTCCATTATTAAACTGCCCGCTGAGTTTGACGCAAATTATTTTATTATATTATCTATAAAACTATACATATATTTTTTTTGTGCCGAAATAGTTTCGAAAATGTCCACAGAGTACATATTTGGTTACCTATGTAAAAAAATATTTTTATTTCTCAATCATGTATTAAAATAAATTTTCTTCAAAGTATCTGAACACGAAAATATATGATATTTTATATAGGCTGAAACGTGCAATGATCATTCAGAGCTTGCGCGTCAGACGCAAGCGCAGTTCCAGGGATTATTTGTTTTCAAAAAGTTAGAGATTTTGGAAAATATAGTGCGAAATAGGTTGTAGTTCCGATTATTTCATAATTCCTGGTGGGCACACCTAATGGAAGTGTAAAAAGGCTGGCACATATTTTAAACTTTTCGAAGCGGATCTCTACAGACCAGTGATATGTATGATGATGTACAGAAGGGTAAATGTGAGAGACTTCCTATAATTAATTTAGCAATGAGATTACAGCCATCATCTCGGATCAAATGAAAAACGGAAAGCACACCAGTACACCAGTAAATTGATTTACTTCCAATAAACAGTAGGGGCAAAAATACTTTCGATAGAACTTTTGTATTCTGGCTCCCGCGTATTCTGAACACGAACTTTTGCACTATCAGCACCGGAAAGATTAAATTTCCTCTAATACAACGATAAAATCCCCATCTAATCCGTTTTCCTGTGAGACTTGTGAAGCTCTGTTGATCTCCTGATTGAGATGGCGTAATTTTTAACTTTGCCTCGGCTTTATTTCAGGTATCCTGGCTGACAAACCACATTTCGTAATATCCTCTTATCCGCTCCGACGTTGATTGAATACTTTCTACAAATGGCTTTCGGAGATCTGCGATAACTCAACTTATTGAAAATAGATTAAATCCAACTGGAAATAATATCCCTTTTCGATGGTAAGTTTGTGCCCATCCTAGTTCGTGGCAAAGTTTCTTCTTCTTAGTGAGGAAGTCGATAAATGCATAATGGACGAATTTAATTTTCAACGAACTTATCCTCCTCATAATGAATTCTTTATGTAGTCGGAAAACACGAACGTTTCGAGAAATAAGGGGATAAACAAATGAAGGAAGTGGACAATTTCTGCGGATTTCTGCGATATATTAAAGAAATATTAAATTCCGCTCAATGGGTAACATTTTAATCCAGTCATGAAAGAGAATTGCGGAGTCTAACAATAACGCGAGACTATATACATACATATATCCTTAGTTTTCAAAAGAGGAATGTGAGGAAACTAGAGCGTGCAATTCGGACTGACGATGACGCGGAGAACAAATTAATACCCTATAATAGGTTATCTTTACAACTATTTAATTTTCATTTGCTCCATTTTCAATGGAATTGCAATTAAGTAAAAGAGTTCTTAGTTTTATTATTGTTATCTTACCATTTATGTGACGTACTACACATTCAACACAATGTCTATTACACTTCTTTGAAAATTAAATCATTAAGAATATAAGCTATCTAAAAATATGTAAATAATGTATATACATCTTATGATTCTAAATATATCTAATTACCACAGAAAGAAAAACTAGAAATGCCAAATGTTAAAAATGTTAATGGTTTTCCAATTATTTTAGTTCTATCAACTAATTTAATTACATGGCTGAAAATCAACGAATATAATAGAAATATTTCTAATATTTTCTTTCACTATACTCTTGTCTAAATGAATGAAATTAAATAGTTATTAAAAACCATGTACCCATTTTTTATTTTCAAATAATTATTTATAAAGTAATCTTCCAAGCCCGTATGCTTTATGCGGCTCCCATTTGGTCCCAATGTGCAAAGAAACAATTAAAAAGGTATTACAAAACATGATACATTAAATGATATTTAATTTACCCTGGCACTTTTCTACCACCGAACTACATGGCTAACGTGGAGTTAATAGAGTTTAAAAAAAAAGGTATTGTAGACAATTTCTATGAGAAATGTTCATGCTCTGAAAAACTCTTAATGAGAGAATTAACTACATGATAGGATAATATAAGTTTCAGTTAAGTATGTAAGAATAGTTTTTAACTTACTGTCACTGAGTTTCTTCCAAATAGTTTTCTCGCAAAGTCAAATATCATTACCTAATTGCTACTCTGGTCAGGCCATATTACATAAAAAATATTATAAATGAATGGATTACAAATTCTACCAACAAATGAATAAATTGTATATTAAACTTACAACAAATATAAAAATTGTGGCTTATTTTACAATTTTACCATTTAATATTTACTGGTGGATGTAAATAAAATCGGGCAAATACTTTAATAGGGGGAGACACGTGCTAACAATATTCCAAATCAAACACGTTATAATGAATGTTTTGTAGTGTAAAGCCAGCACATGAAATCTGCATGTGTTGGATTAATTTTAATTACCTACGATTTTTATATTGATTCAACATTATTCAAAAATAATAAATAATAGATATGTTTAACGTATATCCACCGCTGGTCACGCAATTATGGCAATTCTTTGCTTTGCGTTATTAGTAAAATTACCCCTTAATTCCGTGGTGGCACTGCTATCAAGCCCCGCCTGTACGTCGACTAGTTGCGTTATAAGTGACGTTTCTCATAAAATTAGTGTAGATTAGTTCTAAATTATGTTTTGAAGCTTAAATTATTTTCTACAAATATTTCGTAAACTACATAATCCGAATTAGAAAAAAGACGCGACACATACACATACCCTGAAATGACATAAACATGTATATATTACTGAAATAACTATTACCTAAAAAAGTCGGCTGAGTTTTCTATACCGTCGAGCTATTTGACCTTCCTTTTACAAATTTTGGACCTCATTTTTTCGCTTTTCATATACTATAACGTACATGCACTCTCGAAAGCTTTAATTAAAGCGAGTGGGTGATTATAATCTGTTGTCAATTTACGGTGCTTTCCGGGAACATATGTTTCTCTCTGGAATCTTACATGACCAACTGACCACATAGCAACAACATTATTTCTCTTAATGAGACCTTTTAACACATTTCAACTGAATAGCCCAAAGTGGCAATTGTGCGGCGATCAAAAGTTTTAATATGAAACACTTGTGAGTGCTGGATTAAAGCTATACAGAACTTTAAAGGGCACGTGTTTTGAAAGACTCACCAGTTGGCACTATTTTTTGTCGTCTACGTAGAAAAATTGAGAAATGTAATTGTGAAGAAGTACTTTTCAATGGACGCGTGCTAAACTGCTGCGCATCATTTTCTAATTGGTCGCTGGATTATTTGAAGTGTGAACATAATCATTTTAACGGTTAGGTGTGTTATATTTATTATTGTTTATCTTACTTAATACAATATTAAATCTTTTTTTTTCTGATTACTGAACTGTAGAAATAAAAATCGATTCGTATATGGGTGCCCAACATTCTTAAATCACAATTAATTTCTGCCATGTTAATAATGTAAATGTTATAATAGTTAACTATTGTTTGCGGCTACATAAGAAATGTTTTGAGCTCCTAATAAAAATCGTTATCATAGGGAGTAGGGTCCTGTCGGGAACGGTGACTTACTATTTTTCGTCAAGCAGAAACATCAACACAATATTTAACAAGCATTCTGACAGACTCACACAAGAAAGCCTGGTTGTTTGCCTATCTTTCGGCTTTAACATATCTTCAGTAACGGCCGCCAAAAACGGTCCAGTCAGATTTAAAAGAGAAATGGGAATTGAGCCACTGTGTACCGTGTACGTGGGCACAGTGACTCACCCCAGCAGTACACAGTGACTCTAATAGTACACAGTGACTTTGCAGTACCTACTTAAATAATAAAAACAAGTATATTTCTTTCTAAATTCTTTAATTCGTTTATAAAAAAAATGTGGTTTAACAATACCAAAATAAATAAAATTCTCTGAAATTATATATGTAAATTATAAAGGACAAAAATCATTGCTTTTCAGGAAAACAAAAGTAACTTATTAGCGACTTTACTTGAAATCTAATAAGAGCAACTTATTAAAACCAAGTAGCTCAACAAATATTAACCGTAAAATAAAAAAGCGCAATGATTGTAATATTCTTTGAGTGTTTCCGCTTGTGCCGATGTGAATGTCTTGGTAACGGGATAATTGGGCTCTAATCGCTCATTCTCAAATGAATTAGAATTCTTTGTTTTCTGAGATTCTTTCCTTATTGATATTCCATCCCTTAACAATAGTAAGCCTTTTTTATTTCTTCTCCTGAATGATTTCTTATTTTGCGCACCCTTGGGGCGTGGCATTCTATAACCAAATAGAAAACCTGTCATCGAAAAACTTTTGACATATTCTTAAATAAAGTAAGTTGTTACTAACTATTATGTAAGAGGCACCCACAATAGAAGTACACAGTGACTCATGAGCCACTCTGTACCCTTTCAATCTTATCCAGCGTAGACCTTATTGCCATTTTGAATTGTTATTGAACACAGGTTTAAACTTATCAACTAAAATTGTGTAAGACTTGTCAACACTGGCTAGACTTATTCTACTTTTAGACTGCCAATCGACTAGTTTAAATGCGTTCGGGAATCGAGCGCTTCCGATGAGTTAAGGGGCCGATAGGAAGCGCTTTTCTTTCGTGACGAAAAATTCCCGAGTCACTGTTCCCGACATTACCCTATTTGTTTTATTGATTTTGTAGAAGTTTTTTCGTAAATTAGTGGATTAAGTAGGAGATATAGAATTGGTGTTTTTTAGACTTTGAAGAAGTCCCAGAGAAGTCCAGAGCTGTTCTTATCATGAAATTGTTTTACTTGGATCAATGCTAAAAATATATTTAAATTTTGGCGTATAGTAACTGAAAAACATTGTACCGTGAATTTTATTTTTTTGTTTGTTAACTAAGGCCTATCCACATACCGTCTAAAATTCTTTCTAGAGAAGAATCGAAAACGTAAGTTACTTGTTTACTTATCAATACTCGTAAATTAATTACCGTTTCGTGCGCAGATATACATATATGTATTTAAATGAATACGTATATTTGCTTATGTCAATAGTTTTACCAACTTTTAGTTTAATTTTTTATAGTGCTTTACGAAACTTTTGATTTATCGGTTTCACTTGAGATAAAGCCATAAAACCAGATACACATCGGCGCGCGGTAATGATGGCGGTAGCTCTGTATCTAATGGTGGCGATGGCATTCTAGATATGAACACGCACATGTTGCTAATATTTTCGACTTTGCTTAGATATGAACACACCGACGCGGTAGTGGTGATCTATTGGTCATACCTCCGCCTTTTGTAGAAAACATTTTTAAATCAGAAATAATTTAATTGTTCCTAATATTATTTGGCGATAGCGGTCAAACACAGAATGCACTACCCAACCGCCGCTTCCTTTGTTTCATAACTCTCAACGCACCTGGTGTACCCGTGGTCTATTGCGCTGAACGAATAGCAACTGACCATCACCATCATTGTTAACGCGACCGTGCATTCCCACCTTAAAACTCAAAAGTCGACAAATTGATGATAAGTAGATTATGTATATTTAAAAACCAGATTAAATTAGTCTCTTTAACTCAGAGATAAGCATCTTGCTACCAAGAGCCTCAAGTTAAATTTCTCAAAATTCTAGACTACAACACAGTTTACTTGGAAAGAGTAACATCATAAGGAAGTAGAAATGAGAGGGAATTTTCCCTTCTGCATGAAACTTTAAAGTCATGAAAAATCGTAAGGCGAAAAAAAAAAAACAAAAAACCATCTTTTTTACTTTCTCTTCACGATAACTGGAGAACTATTGATTTTATACAAGTTTTATAGAAAAGACTTTTAAAAAAACTAGATGTTCTATATGAAACATCCAACCCAAAACAGGTTCCGTTTGGACTATAATTTTACCAACATACATATATGTATATGAATATGTCCCAAGAACTTGCAAGCTTAAGAAAAAATATCCAACTTGGTACTCCAATAGTATAAAAGAAAATAATCGGCGTCTTTATAAAATTAACAAATACCCAGAATTTTACAAAGCATTCTTTTACTTAAGGGGAGGGTAAGGTATTAAAAATTTTGTTTTCCTTCTTTTTATTCGATTTTCTGAATGAAGAAGCTTTGGAAATATTATGTGAAAATTTGAGACGGATCGGAGCAAAACTAACGAAGATACAGCAGTTTAAGCAACTCGCTTATGAACGTTTTACTCTAAATTTTTTAGTGTTTAAAACTTTAAAGCGTTTTTCCCACAACTCATGTTTTCAAAGTCGGTGCCGCTCATAAGTTCAAAACTACTGCACCGATTCTTTTGAAATTTTGAACACTATTTCTGTACATGATTTACGATGTAACGCGGGAGAGTTTTTTTCAAATTTGTCAATATTTTTTATTATATAATAACAAATTAACCGATTTTTTTTTGCAAAAATCGCGTTTTTCACTTCAAAATGTTCCCAAAAATTGAAAAATTGAATTTTCGGAAAACCTCCTCGACGGCACCTGGCGAAACTGATTATCTGACGACAAAAATTTCCTTTTTGATATCAGACGATCCAGCACCGAGTTATGAGGGGCACCGAAATTCTACTTTTTTCGGAGACGCCACCAAATAATTGCTGCCATTGCCGTATTTCTCAATATTTCTAAATGAAAATTTTACAAAATATTCTTCAAATGTTATACTTTGATGTACCATTGATTTTAGTAAATAGATTTCAACTGTGTTGTCGAAAAAAAATCACAAAAATGTGCCTTTTTTTGTACGAATTAACCTTACCCTCCCCTTAACGAAAATCTAAGTCCCTTTAAATAAAACTCAAAACGCGGTCCTGGACAAAACACCCAAAGTTTTCCATAAACACTGCTCTACGCTCTCTATTCCCATTCACATGCTTCTCAACTTGTCAATGAAAGTTATTTTAAACATTTCAAATCACATCCCTTTACTTATACACATATGTACATATTAACCTAAGTCTGGTGATCCCAAGCAAGTAGAAAATTATAGACCCATATCTATAGCCATATCAAATAGTCTAGCATTTATATTTGAAAAAGTCTCCTTATATCTGAAAGACCGACAGCACATGTATTTCAGTAATCAGTGACCACAAATCTAACCCCTTCTTTGAAACCAAATCTCTGGTGTTCCCCAAAGCACTATTCGTGGCCCTCTTGTTTTCTCAATTTACATACATATGTACATTACTTTGTCCAATCCCTCTCTACGAGTTGCCTTCAATATGTTGCCGATGACACAACTGGTATAAGTTTTGATTTCGCCGGACCTTGACTACTATATAGCGCGATTTGATGCAAATAATAGAAAAATGTTAAGCAAAAGCGGTAGCTTTACAGCAATGTAATTGGAAAGTAAGGAGTTTTTAATCTAGAATTAAGTAATTTTTATTCTATAAGGGCTTTTAAGATTCCCACAAAATAAAAAATGGCCATTTGTGCAACCTCGTTATCTTTGAAAGAGATAAGAAATAGTGTTTGATAAAAATGGCATTGCCATCTCAACATGTTTTAAAAATGAAAATGGTTATATTTTGATTCCAATCTTTCATATTTAAGCTACAAAAGGACTGTCCCAAAGTTGCCTCACGAATGTCTGTAGTTAGTTATATATTATACATTTATGATTTTTTTATAAGGAAGAGCGTAGCGTAATTTCCAAAAGCACTTTGACCAAGTGCTTGACACAAAGTTTTCTTCGAAAAATTGTTTTACTGAAAACTGTCACATAACACTTTCAACGGAAATCAAAATGAGAAATTGGATCGACCGAAACTTAAATTGAACAGCAGTGGGCACTAATGCAAATGTCGCGGGAAAACACTTCTTAAATGTTTCATTCGCCCTGCTAAAAAGGGAGATTTATCTTCCACGATAGAGAAATTAAAACAAGTGACGCTGTCATAGGCTCCCCGAGAGAGAGATTTGCAAGGAAGTTCCCAAGGAGCCGCTCGACAAGACTTCTGCAGAAGTCAAGACAAATAGCTTTTGAACAGCTCCATGCATCTCGAAGTGCACATTGCTGCTGCTCAGTTTAACTACGTTTCCAGTTTTCACTTGAGGCATGCAGCGAAATCGATAATGCTTTTCATTTTGACTTATTCACCAACAAATAAAGTTCTAGTGCATTTGAAGACGACGAAGTACCACTGTGACCCAGTTCTGTGCAAGATTGAAGAGAGCTTAACTTCAAAGGCGATATATGCATGTATCATACTCGTATATCAGTGCCCCCGGAACGCCATCCAATTGCCGTCTTCAGAGCTTATAAAACTAATAACGGCAAGCGCCCGTTTGATTAATAATAGCGTCACCCGCACAAGACGTGAATTAACGACTTGGAATTATTCTTAGCGGCCGCAATCCTCCCCGAAAGTTGTGCGGAACGCACCTCATTAACGAGATTCTCGCCTATTCTGATTTATGGTCATGAGGTGTTTCTCACTTAATTTACTCCGCAAAATTGTGGCGCTTTGCGGCGTATAAAATTAAGACTTCTCATAATCCCTGGCAGAGATAAGCTTGTTATTCCTGAAAGTCTTGCGGAAAAACATTTCTTTGAACGGCTGTTGTGTCTGTATGACGTCTGCTAAGTTCTCGTTAAATTGGATTGGTGTTGGATCGATATTAGACGCGTATTCTGCACTTGATTGGCTTCTTCGGCAATTTGGGAAATGGGTTCAGAATGTTCCGTGTTGCTGTATAATTAAAATCCCACAAAAAAAAAAAAATTGAAATTTTTCTAAGAAGAAGTGTTGATAGGAAAAAAGGGCTCTGGCAAACATTTCTTGTACAAAAGACCTTAAATATAATATGAAGACCTTATAAATAATAAAAATCCAGCAACAAAAAGAACTGATATGTGCGAATATTATAAGAATATAAGATTTTCGCTGATAAGTGGGTTGGAGGAGGAGGATGCATTACACGTCAATACAAGAGAGACAGCAAAAGAAACCAACGATTCTCTTCAAGACTATCAACAGCCCGCTTTTGCGTACAGATACATACTTGTTACAAAATAAATACTGAAATTAAAAGTGTTTAATTTGATTACTTTTGTCACATCCCTTAAAACTAACACTTTGAACACTGACATCATGTAAGCCCTGCCTACTTACCTACAGGCGGGCGGTAGGTACAGGCAGACCTACGGAGTTATATGTTTTTTTATCTAATTTTCCTTTTTCATTGCTATTATTTTATCAATTATTCTTTCTTTCATTTTATCGCGTCAAAATATAAAGTCTACGACAAATAAAATGTTGTTCTCTTATTTTCAACTTTTATTGTTGTTTAATCAATTAATTTAATAAAATTCTTTATTTTATTGTGTCAATTGAAAGTTTTTTGGAAGTACTGTCAGTGCTGTTGCAGTTTATCTGTTAAATGGTCACGCTTGAAATACTTTAAAATATATGCTTGCCTCTCTCGGTATCATTTCATACCTTTGTGGGCTCCTTCCTGAGCGTACTTATTCTACGTACGATCTAAATTTTTAGGTTTCGCTAAAAGAGGGCTGTTGATAGTCTTGAAGAGAATCGTTGGTTTCTTTTGCTGTCTCTCTCGTATTGACGTGTAATGCATCCTCCTCCTCCAACCCACATATCAGCGAAAATCTTATATTCTTGTAATATTCGCACATATCAGTTCTTTTTGTTGCTGGATTTTTATTATTTATAAGGTCTTCATATTATATTTAAGGTCTTTTGTACAAGAAATGTTTGCCAGAGCCGTTTTTTCCACTTCAACACTTCTTCTTAGAAAAATTTCAATTTTTTTTTTTTGTGGGATATCAGTTTTTTTTGTTGTCGATTTATAGAGTATATTAATTAATTAATAATTAATTAGTGACGTTTTTAGCAGGAGTCACTTTTTTCTTATTAACGTATATGGCGGGCGCGTACACAGGAGCGGTTTTGAGGTTTGAACTTCCACCTATCCCCTTCCTTCCCAAATGTCAGCAAAGTTGTTGTGCACCAATTTGCGGCGATTTAAATGGCGACTATAACATATAAAGAAACAAAACTTAAAATTGTCTTAAAATTGCCTTTAATTAAGGTCATGTCTTTTGAAAAAACCCAAAAAAATCGTGCTCGCTACGCTCACCTTTGCATCATATAATACTGCAATGTCTATAATCAAGCCGGCTCTGATAAGGTCAGCTTAAGGATATGAATATTCGTCTGTTGTTATGTAAATCGCCCCTGAACATTTTTTTCCACTAATTTTTTTATTGAGTTACTCACTGTTGCTGAAGAAGCAGAATATAAACCCCTTTAGCTTTGTAAGGCCAGAATTTTCTCGTAACGTGTAAGTCGTCAATTTCGACCCAGTTATTTTTATCTCGCAGCATACTTGTATAGTGCCCACTCTCAAGAAGTCATTTGATACCCATATCATGGGGGTGCATTTCAAATAGCCTGTCCGCCATCTTGGATGTCCGCTATGTTGGATTTAAGTCACGTGACTATTTTTTTCGTATTCCTGACAGCAAACCCTCTCATTTGATACCCATATCATGGGGGTGCATTTCAAATAGCCTGTCCGCCATCTTGGACGTCCGCCATATTGGATTTGAGTCACGTGACTATTTTTTCGTATTCCTGACAGCAAACCCTTTCATTTGATACCCATATCATGGGGGTGCATTTCAAGTAGCCTGTCCGCCATCTTGGATGTCCACCATGTTGGATTTAAGTCACGTGACTATTTTTTTCGTATTCCTGACAGCAAATCCTTTCACTTGATACCCATATCATGGGGGTGCATTTCAAATAGCATGTCCGCCATCTTGGATGTCCGCCATGTTGGATTTAAGTCACGTGACTATTTTTTTCGTATTCCTGACAGCAAACCCTTTCATTTGATACCCATATCATGGGGGTGCATTTCATATAGCCTGTCCGCCATCTTGGATGTCCGCCATGTTGGATTTAAGTCACGTGACTACTTTTTTCGTATTCCTGACAGCAAACCCTTTCATTTGGTACCCATATCATGGGCGTGCATTTCAAATAGCCTGTCCGCCATCTTGGATATCCGCCATGTTGGATTTAAGTCACGTGACTATTTTGTTCGTATTCCTGACAGCAAGCCCTTTCATTTGATACCCATATCATGAGGATGCATTTCAAATAGCCTGTCCGCCATCTTGGACGTCCGCCATAGTGGATTTAAGTCACGTGACTATTTTTTTCGCATTCCTGACAGCAAACCCTTTCATTTGGTACCCATATCATGGGGGTGCATTTCAAATAGCCTGTCCGCCATCTTGGATGTCCGCCATGTTGGATTTAAGTCACGTGACTATTTTTTTCGTATTCCTGACAGCAAACCCTTTCATTTGGTACCCATATCATGGGGGTGCATTTCAAAAAGCCTGTCCGCCATCTTGGATGTCCGCCATGTTGGATTTAAGTCACGTGACTATTTTGTTCGTATTCATGACAGCAAGCCCTTTCATTTGATACCCATATCATGGGGGTGCATTTCAAATAGCCTCTCCGCCATCTTGGATGTCCGCCATGTTGGATTTAAGTCACGTGACTATTTTTTTCGTATCCCTGACAGCAAACCCTTTCATTTGATATCCATATCATGGGGGTGCATTTCAAATAGCCTGTCCGCCATCTTGGACGTCCGCCATATTGGATTTGAGTCACGTGACTATTTTTTCGTATTCCTGACAGCAAACCCTTTCTCTTGATACCCATATCATGGGGGTGCATTTCAAATAGCCTGTCCGCCATCTTGGACGTCCGCCATATTGGATTTAAGTTACGTGACTATTTTTTTCGCATTCCTGACAGCAAACCCTTTCATTTGATACCTATATCATGGGGGTGCATTTTAAATAGCCTGTCCGCCATCTTGGATGTCCGCCATATTGGATTTAAGTCACGTGACTATTTTTTTCGTATTCCTGACAGCAAACCCTTTCATTTGATACCCATATCATGGGGGTGCATTTCATATAGCCTGTCCGCCATCTTGGATGTCCGCCATGTTGGATTTAAGTCACGTGACTACTTTTTTCGTATTCCTGACAGCAAACCCTTTCATTTTTACCCATATCATGGGGGTGCATTTCAAATAGCCTGTCCGCCATCTTGGATGTCCGCCATGTTGGATTTAAGTCACGTGACTATTTTGTTCGTATTCCTGACAGCAAGCCCTTTCATTTGATACCCATATCATGGGGGTGCATTTCAAATAGCCTGTCCGCCATCTTGGACGTCCGCCATGTTGGATTTAAGTCACGTGACTATTTTGTTCGTATTCCTGACAGCAAACCCTTTCATTTGGTACCCATATCATGGGGGTGCATTTCAAATAGCCTGTCCGCCATCTTGGATGTCCGCCATGTTGGATTTAAGTCACGTGACTATTTTTTTCGTATTCCTGACAGCAAACCCTTTCATTTGATACCCATATCATGGGGATGCATTTCAAATAGCCTGTCCGCCATCTTGGACGTCCTCCATATTGGATTTGAGTCACGTGACTATTTTTTCGTATTCCTGACAGCAAACCCTTTCATTTGATACCCATATCATAAGGGTGCATTTCAAATAGCCTGTCCGCCGTCTTGGACGTCCTCCATATTGGATTTAAGTCACGTGACTATTTTTTTCGCATTCCTGACAGCAAACCCTTTCATTTGATACCTATATCATGGGGGTGCATTTTAAATAGCCTGTCCGCCATCTTGGATGTCCGCCATATTGGATTTAAGTCACGTGACTATTTTTTTCGTATTCCTGACAGCAAACCCTTTCATTTGGTACCCATATCATGGGGGTGCATTTCAAATAGCCTGTCCGCCATCTTGGATGTCCGCCATGTTAGATTTAAGTCACGTGACTATTTTTTCCGTATTCCTGACAGCAAGCCCTTTCATTTGATACCCATATCATGGGGATGCATTTCAAATAGCCTGTCCGCCATCTTGGACGTCCGCCATATTGGATTTAAGTTACGTGACTATTTTTTTCGCATTCCTGACAGCAAACCCTTTCATTTGGTACCCATATCATGGGGATGCATTTTAAATAGCCTGTCCGCCATCTTGGATGTCCGCCATATTGGATTTAAGTCACGTGACTATTTTTTTCGTATTCCTGACAGCAAACCCTTTCATTTGATACCCATATCATGGGGGTGCATTTCAAATAGCCTGTCCGCCATCTTGGATGTCCGCCATGTTGGATTTGAGTCACGTGACTATTTTTTTCGTATTCCTGACAGCAAACCCTTTCATTTGGTACCCATATCATGGGGGTGCATTTCAAATAGCCTGTCCGCCATCTTGGATGTCCGCCATGTTGGATTTAAGTCACGTGACTATTTTTTTCGTATTCCTGACAGCAAGCCCTTTCATTTGATACCCATATCATGGGGGTGCATTTCAAATAGCCTGTCCGCCATCTTGGATGTCCGCCATGTTGGATTTAAGTCACGTGACTATTTTTTTCGTATTCCTGACAGCAAACCCTTTCATTTGATACCCATATCATGGGGGTGCATTTCAAATAGCCTGTCCGCCATCTTGGATGTCCGCCATGTTGGATTTAAGTCACGTGACTATTTTTTTCGTATTCCTGACAGCAAACCCTTTCATTTGATATCCATATCATGGGGGTGGATTTCAAACAGCCAGTCCGCCATCTTGGGGAGGCCGCCATATTGGATTTGTAATGACGTTTCTTATCTAGTCATTTATTGTCATCAGAACTCAGAGCGTGTGCAAAATTTCATCCTAATCGAAGACCGGGAAGTGGGTCAAGTGAAGCTAATAAAAGCGTATTAAAAATCGTCTACGAGCAACGGTTTCCGAGATATTAGCATTTTTGTTTTTTAACGGCTCCTGAATAATTAAAGTTAGTAATATTACATTTTTTGAAATGCCAATGGATTCTATATGCTCTCTCCGGATAGGGTGATGGTACCGGTGGGGGATAAAATTTTCATTAAAAATCGTCTACGAGCAACGGTTTCCGAGATATTAGCATTTTTGTTTTTAACGGTTCCTGAATAATTAAAGTTAATAATATTACATTTTTTGAAATGCCAATGGGTTCCATATGCTTCCTCCGGTTAAAGTGGTGGTACCGGTGGGGGATAAAATTTTCATTAAAAATCGTCTACGAGCAACGGTTTCCGAGATATTAGCATTTTTGTTTTTAACGGTTGTTTATGATGAATATTCAAAAGTTCGGTGTGATGACTTCGCCTATTATATGCGATAGAGTAAAGGCGTGTAGCATCGCAACTGGAAGCAGCGGATGGCTGAAAAATATATCGCACACTGAATTCGATAGAGTAAATGCGTGCAGACATCGCAAGACATCGCAACCGGAAGTACCGGATGTCTGAAGAATCGTCGCACACTGAATAAAAATTCAAAGTTTTTTAGAAATGGAAACACGAATAACTTCTGAACCCCGCGACGTAATTGATTGAAATTTTTTTTGCTAAGATAACTTTTGGATTTCTGTCGAATACGTTATCGACATGTTTCAACATGTCTTTAATTATATCAATGAGAACTAAAACACCAAAAATAACGATATTTTCTCTCACTTTCGCGTAATAAGTCTTTGTTCGGGCGCACGAAAATTTTTTTTTTTTTTTTTTTTTTTTTTCTATCAACACGGCGCCCGACCGGGCGCCTTGATGACAGGATATTCTACATTTCCTTTTCATTATTGGTATTCCCCTTGTTACATTCGAAATAAACTGGAATATTGTAATAATAAAACAAAAAAAATTATATTTTTTATGGAACCATTACCATTTACGAAATTCTTTACTTCGTGATCTACCCCATGAAGTTTTTTTTGCAATTGTATCCAACATCACCCATAACCTTTAACCGTTTACCAATTCCGACAATATGATGGGTACTTTAAACTTAATTAACCTTGTTTAAATAAATTGAAGCCATAAATTCTACAATATTCAGCTTTTAGAAAACTGATTTTTTCTTAATAAGGTATTGCTTTTCAGTGTGTTTCCGAGAGTGTAGTTAATCTTCCAGTTCAGTCTATTAAGTCGAATGCCAAAGGTCATGATTATTATTAAAGTTTACGTGGTATTATTAAAGTGTTAACACATGTGATGGGCCATTGCCTTATTACTATCCAGTTTCCAGCTATGTATATGAAAGCGAGCAACTGTAATAACGGTAATCAACAAAATTGTTCATACTGGTTATAGCGACCTTAGAACTATATAGTCTCGTAGGTGTGAAAATGAGGTGACGGTTATACAGTGACGTGCAACTAATTGATCGGCTTAGTGATAAGCATTTATTTATTTATATATTTATTGTACAAGCTACAAGGACTTAACCTACGCACCTGTTTAATATAGCGCTCTCGGGAGTGGAGGCCAAATGGCGCTCTGAGGCCAAATGTATTTTAAAGATAAAACGTAAAATGAGAAAGTAACTAAATTCTGATTTGTATTCTAAGTTCTACGATTAATGAGTTTTAAGGCAAGAGGAAAGCAAGACAAACAATCCTTATGTACTTAACTAGGTGCAGTGAATGCGACTTTTGTGGATAACACAATTTAGCTGTTTCTGTTGCTAATCCTACGAGAAGTGAAGTAAAAGCTTCACAATACTTAAGCTGATCTAAATTACTTAATTTAAATGGGGCCAGAATGATTTCGATATATAGTAGGTACGTATGAAACTCATTCTTCCACGTTCTTAAACCTACACACAGAGTATAAGTACAAGAGCGAGTTCAATTGTGCTAAGCCAAATAATAGAGGAGTGTCAAATTCTTAGTCTTGCGAATAATGAGCAATTGATTCATAGAACAGCCACACAAAAAAAAAATTTCGGGCCCGGGGATCGGACATGTGTGTTACATATGTTTTTGGGGTCGCTGAAACTAAATCCGATGTCAGTTCAACCCCATCACGTGAGGTGTTTTTGACATAACCTCAAAAAACCTCAGCAAAAACGAGAGAAAAAATAAAAATTTTCAATCTGGGGATCAGACCATGTCTTTTATATGTTTTCGGGGTCGCTGAAACCTGACGTGATGGGGTTAAATCGACATCGGATTCGGTTTTTCCCTCTTAGGAAAAAGGGAACGCCATTCCAATGAGCCGGCTGCCTCAACCGAGAGAGCGCTATCTACGAAGTAATAAAATGTCCTACTAAATTGCTTATTCTGGGGATTCCCCTAGTAAAATGCTTCAAGTTCCACCTTCCGCTGACATATGTCCTCCAGTGACAATAAGGACTAAAACCTTTTCGCTGCCCAGTCTCCAACCCACAAAGCCGGAAATTTCCCCTCTCTTATAGCGGAGGTCCTGAAATGGATAATTTCCTACAGAACAGCAGCTCCAGTTTATATATAAAGGGACAACACAGGTACATTTCCAAATCCGATCAGTTGCGAGCGTGTGGAATGAAATTATTATTTTTCCCAAATACGATGCATTATTTAATTTGTAACAACATATTTTACTCAATTACAATTGATTCCTACGGGAAAAAGTGTAGCGGCCTATTGAAATCCGCAAAATGCATGGCCTACTGACTAAATATTGTCTTTTACAAAATATCTATGTACTGAAATATGTTACACACACACATGGAGATACATGGGGAGCAAATAGGCACTGCCTTTTTTAAGGTAAAATTAACTAACATAACTATTTACCTCGAAAAAAATAATAATGTACTAAATATTTGCAAAAATCTCGAATTCAACAGCTTTAGCCGCTTTAAAAAATCCACCCATTTTAAGGTACTTTTCAGGATATGCTAAGGACATCGAAATAAAGGTTTCCACAAATATTTAGCTCGGTCAGACTTTTTTCGTAATCGAAGTCTAACACTTTAGCCTCAGAATGTTTTTAAAATGTGCAATTCGAAATACTGTTAGTCGAACCCTCTGCATTTACATTGCATACCTTGACGAGTATGGCAACAAAATGTATAACAATATAAATTTCTTAATTTTCCCTTCTAACTATTATAATTACATTAATTAGTAAATTTTCTGTAACACAGAAGGTGTGCACTGCATGGAAATTCCATTAATTCATTTGCATTTTTTTCATGATGCCTAGGCGTATTGAAATTCTGCTAGGATAGAAGCGCCAGACGGGCATTTCTAAGAACCATACAAAAAGCTCGCTTTGTTGTTCATTTAAATTTCGACAATAATTGTCTTGATGCCGGAAATATAAAAGTTTTGCTATTAACGCACACAATGGCCTTTCTTTTGGGAGACGACACAATCAGCTATAACCATGAGAACGACTAAACTGTGTCTATATTTCGGCAAAGAATATCTAACAACGATAGATATTCTCTGATTTCGGTCAATAGCTTTCAGGTCAGACCTGCCGCTCCGCTGCTGATCCATTAGACCAGTATTCTCTTCCCTCCTCATCGCTAATAGGAACCCTCGACTAGACAGTTTACATAAGTGCACTTTGCTAAAAAATTTCTCTGGCATTTTATATTTCCGCGATGTGCAGTGAGCTCGCCGCGCACTGTGACTGTCAAACAGAAAAGCCGCTTATCACAAAGGACCTGGTGGAGTCGCAATAGAACAACCAATATTAAATGGAGCTCTGGGTAAATCAATCCTTTTCCGAAATCTGTCGGTGGCAGTGATTGAATGTGCAAATTCTCTCCTTCAACAAATAAAAATCATTGGCTGCATTCGGCTGGCGCGGAAGTGGTGCGAAGTAAGACTAGCAAAAAAAGTCATTCCAGTCATCAATTTGGCGGTGAACAAAAACGCAATATTGCAGGTGAAGGAAGGATACATGTTTGGTCATATTTTCATTTTAGCCTGTGCACTCAGCGTTTCCCCCTTGTAAACAAAGTTAATGGAAAATCTCAATGAATCTGTCGTAGTGCAACTAATGGGGACTTTCCACCCAGTGCTTCGCGTTCTATCTAGTCATTTTAGTTTTTGTCGGTATTCTGGATTTTAAATTGAGAGGCGCTTTTAGAATTCGCCAAAAAATGAAAGGCTGTTTCTTTGAATCGAACTTTATTTTATTTTTTAGAGGGAGAATTTTGTGTATTTTTACCAATTAACTCTACATTTTACTTTGTGTTTTCCATGTTACTTGAATTAAGATGAGCTTGTACAAAAAATAATTGCAAAAGGGTATTATGGAGTTTTTATGATAGGCGTTTGTTTGTGACCATTGTGTATGATGGACCTTAAAATGAGCAAGAGTAGTTTTTACGAGCAATGCATCATATACTTCTGTCAGGCGCGTACGCAAAAAAAATGTTCGGGAGGGGTTTCAATAAAAGCCAACGAATATCATTGTTCTCAAATGGATTTGTCCGATTTAAGTAAGCAATGTTTACACGGGCGAAGCGAGCGCACGTTCGTGGCGAAATTTTTGATACGCCCCACGATTTTATTTTATTGTCTGATCAATGCCCTAAATTGTTGAGGGGAGTGGTGTGTTGACTGGTACCTAGGCCCTACTGAATTATTTATTAGTTTTTGTACGTTATCTACATCATTATTACCTTTATTTTCAATAAAACCGTTTAACTTAAATTTTTTTTTTTACTTTTTTTTTTTCGACTGAACTGAAGTTCCGTCGCCGCTCAGCGCTGTTCAAGTGTGCATGAAATTTGCTGGTGTCTGCCTCGGCCGGCCGGTGTCGTTCCGTGCTGTTTCGGTAAGTGTGCAGCGACCTTTATGCCCACTCTCCAATGGGTATGCCATTACCATTAACCAACGAGTGACCAGTTGGCGGAATAGCTGACAAAATGCGTTCTTACATAATTCTATCAATGTAGATGTGAACCGTCAGAAAGCTCTGTTTGTTGTGATCGGTGAAATGCAAAGAAAGTTTTATTTTATTTATTTTTAAGAATTAGCTAATTTAGCAGAACTAGCTGCTTAATAAATTTCATTTCTTCGTTTCTACACACTTTTACACAATATTTACTTGAGCTTAAGCTCACTTTTGCTTGAACTTTGACAAATTTCGTGTACTAAATACGTATCTAGGGCCCGAACCACTGCTAAAAAGTGCTGAATTAAATGCGGCAACTCAAATGGTTTAACTAACACAAAGGAAAAGTTAGAGCATGTCGACCAAAACACGAGCGAGAAGGGACACGCATTTTATAATGAGAAGGAAAAGGCAGCAGCATGGTTCGTGGTCGGTTTGTCGTTGGCATGCCCATTGGAGAGCAGGCATTACTCACAACAGTACATAATGAATCATTTACAATTTTTTTGCAAATTACATGCTCCGAACCGAATGATTTGTAGAAAAAGTTAAAAATAAAATCTTTTAAAGAAAACAGAAACAGACTAGGGCACTAGAAAATTGAAAATAATTGTTTTTGGAGTCGGTACCAACCCGTATGATACGCATTTGCGCTGTGGTGGCAAAATGACTGTGAACGTCGCCTGCCCGTTCGGGTTGCCCACTCAACCCGTTTGTCCCTCGCGTCGGCCAAGCTACTCGACACAGCATTGCGCAGACGTGTATCGTATGGTTTGGCACCGACTTCAGAAACAATTATTTTCAGTCGGCCTCGGATGTTGACGACCAGGGGCCCTGGCATTTCCCGCCTGCTGACGTTAGCGCGATGGCTGTGAGGGCTTAGCCACGAAAGGTCGTTTTTTATAAGTCTCGGACTGCCTTTTCGCATGCCTGCGCGTCTTTAAGATCATCTGAAGAAGACGACCCAAAGAGCCCTTCGTCCATCGGGGCATTGTCCACTGCGTTCTTTTCCAGCAAACTCAAGGATGGCTTTATGAAATTCCGCGCGTTAGGGAAAGTCTATACTGGTGGTCCGCCAGGAGGTGGAAGGCCTCCGTCGAATTTGCTCCCTTTGAAAGCTGAACTCTCAGCTTGTGGTACCAAAAGTTCATAAATTCCTAAGCCAAGAGCGTTTAGCGCCCCTGCGACAAGCACAGTCGCTGATCTCAGTTTAAAACCGAAACTGTTGCTTTGAGAGCCGGCAACAGCAGTTTATTTTACCTCGGTGGATCCAGAAAAGATAGCTCTCCCTTCGGTATATTTTCTGACAGCAACCTTGAGCGACGCTCTTCTTCGAGGCCTGAATAAACTGTGGTTCTGGTGAACGACAAAACAGTTGAATCCCAATGAGTATCAGAAGTCCGCTCTACAGCCGGACTTAAAAAACGCATCTCATATTGTTGTGGCCTGAAACGCCACATTACGAGCTCATTCTGCTCAGATTGTACCCTCAGATTGTACAAGTATATCTTCAAATGATGTGGTTCCATCCTCGATGAATACTGAACCTCCTGCAAGAAAGCAGGAGTGTGATAAACAGGGTGGGAGAAAAGAGTGCGTTATGTCCCCTCTATGCCAAAATTTCGAACCGTTCGAAATAAAGGGTCGACAAAAGGCCATACCTGGTTCGCTGCCCGGGAAATATTGAAAACTTGTTTCCAAAGTGGTGAGTCTTCTACTCAAACTGTGGGAAATTTGACGAAAAAAAACTTCCAAAAACCCTATTTGTGGATCAATTCGTGAAGCGAGCTCGTGAAATTGGAATCTTGGTGGATAAACCAGCCCGTGTACGTACTCGTCTGGTGCGCTCAATCGAAAACATTGCTGCTGTTGCTCAAAACGTGCGTGAGCAACCGTCAACATCAACTCGTCATCGTTCTCAACAATTGGATATTGCACGCACTTCATTGATGCGAATTTTGCGTGACCTTGCATGAAGTCATATAAAGTTCAATTGGTACAGCAGCTAAAGCCGGTTGACCACCCGAACCATACAGCGAACTCCACAATCGATCTTTTGGGCCCAATCTTCGGAAATCGCATAATCAGCTAAAATGGTGATGTGATTTGGCTGGCAAGAAGCTGCGATTTGACGCCGTTGAACTATTTATCTTTGGGGAGATAAATGTTACGCCTGCAAACCAGAAACAATTCAAGACCTCAAGTACGAGTTTCAAGCAGCTATTGCTGACATAAGGCCCGAAAGAATCGAAAATGTACTCAAAAAATGGGTGGACCGAATGGGCTACTGCCAAGGCAGCCATGATGGTCAATTGACCGAAATTCTTTTTCATAAATAAATGACATAAAACAACCTTTCAAATAAATGTTCAACCAATTGAAAAATATTGAGCTGTTTTTTTTATAACAAAAAGAAATTCCAATTTTTAAATGGGCTACCCTTTATAAGGATATACACAGGAAAATAATTAATTAACAGAAAAACACACAACAAAAAACCAGTGCCTGTAATCGCCTTACGCAACAAGGACAGAATAATGTCTGTAGCGATTATAGAGTGCGCTCAGTGGTGTTTTTTGTTTTGGCGGTATATTTGAAAATGTTGCAAGGTGCGTGTATAGGCGCTACTACAATGTAATTTATTCGGAGGAGACCTTAGACATAATCATTAATTTTGATATTATAAAAATTCTTTTATTCTTTTGTTTTCCCTACGTTTGAATTTTCAGCTAAAAACAGCCCAAAATCAACGTTTGGTCCTAAAATTTCCGGCAGTACTATATTTTGTGCTTGGTTTTACTTTATGTGCTTATACTAAAAATGCTGGCTTTGTCGTTTCTGGAGATTTTAACATAATTTTTTGTTTACATATTTTTTAAAGTAGTATACATCCTTTCAAAAAAATCAAAAAGTCTACTCCTCACAGTGGTGTTCTCCCTTAAATAAAAACAAATTTTAATGTTGATTTCTTACTGCTTTTCATATTTAAAACTGTAAAAGGACGACGGTTCTATGTTAAAAGTGGGTACGGAATCCTCATTGTATGAATTCGACTCGCACTTGACCGGTATTTATTAAAATGCGGCGATGTCAAGCAAACATAGTAAAAAATTTTCATATATTCTGAGGTTAACATATATATATGTACATGTACTCGTACGTATGCTCATATATCTCGAATTCAGATAGTAAATTTAATTCATCCAGGCCGATACGAGTATATCTCGTAATTTTGAAACGTTTTCAGACATTACACCCCTGAAAATCATGCACATTTATAATTCTCATAAAAGGTTTTCATTCACTTCCATAACAAACTAGAAAACGGCTCAACTTTTGTAGAGGTGCTATACCTTTGAGGGTTTTTGTGTGTAATTGGTGTCATTCAAAACGTTACAACTTCCTTTTGGAAAAGGATAGGGTACTACAAAATGGTAATTGAAATTTCACAAGATACCGAGAATCCCTGATTCTACTTATTATTCCCCTAGCATTCCTCCGATTGTACCCTAAGTGTTGTTTGTATTACCCAACCTTATATCCGAAGTTGTTTATGTGGGACATAAAAGCATGTCGGATGTGAGTTCCCACGTAATGGCAAAGGGAATCCTTTAAAAGTTTGATTATTGTACTCACCATTTAAATTCCTTGGATAAATTGAACTTTCTGTGGCTTATAATTATTTAAAGTAAGTTCTTGAAGTGCCGATCACATATATTAAGAAAGGGCTTTTCATTTGCGTTAGCACGACTTGATACGAATGGTTTCGTTCTACATAATTTAGGATTAAAGTCTGACTCCCCGTCAGAGATGTACGTAATTTGTGCATTAAGTAGAATGAAAATTGACTTTTGATTAAAATAAAAGTTTAGTTTCATATAAGCATGTACGGTAATCGTTATAATTACAGTAGGAAAACTATACGTTGCTACATATATCCCTTATCAGGTTATCTTCTAGCACTACAGGTAGTAATTCAAGAACAACAATTATCACTTGGATCACTTTCGAGAATAATAGTAATGTATAAATAATTCAAGGTGTAGCAAGTGTAATTGACTGTAGGAATATTTGAAATAAGCTCAGGAAATATTAAATGGATTTGAAAAAAATCTTTTCTGTTTGAAGATCCAATGTGTCGGACCAGAAATGGTAAACTATACAGATTACCTGTGTTGATAAATACTGTTTTGTATGGGGCTTTTCAGGACTACTCTTCCATAATTGAAGAATTAGATTATTCACGACTATTTAAAAAAAATTTGCTCCTCATAAAAACATTCAACTTAAATAAACCTCGAAATGCTTTTTCTAAAATTTCAAACTTATTACAGTTAATGTAAATACGTTACAAAGGTTTAATTTGAAAAAAAAAAATTTCAAATTCAGATTTTTAAATATTTCGCAAACGGTTTTTTACGTATAAATTCGTATATCCTTTCTCTACCTGGATGTATTGTGTCTCTATGGAAAGGCAATAACTTGGGTAATTCAATAAAAAACAGGGGTATTTATTATATAAATTTCGGAGAAAAATTGGGAAAAACGTTAAATTTAAGAAATTGTAGTGCTTTCTTTCAATTCCGCAAGTGACTGTACCTGCAGTGGTAGAGGTAGGTCAACATTTGTGGCATTTTTGCAAAGCACATTAAAATAGTAGTTGTTTGGAGCGAGTTTGATGTCGTTGCGATGATTAGATAAAAATATAAAAATAAAATAATAATGTGCATCCCGAATTTATGAATCACCCAGTAACGCGAAAACCACGCAAAACCGCGAAACATACATGGGGATAATGCAGATACCCCTTAATATGAGGCACCTAAATTGTACCTTTAGACGTCACTTTCCCGGCGCCCTGCATAAAAATTCAGCTTCTGTATGTTTGTATCCGCAAAATTCGAAAAGTGTTCTATTGATTGACTTGAAATTTTTATACAACGTTGCATTTTTATATAAGAGTGCATTTTCCCCTTTTTCTGGAGTTCAAGATGGCGGGTCCAATATGGCGACGAATTTTCCAACTTCAAGGAATCTTTATCAAAAAGAGCATTCGGGGGTTTTCGGGGTCGCTGATTTCGAATCTGCCATTAAATCCAATATGGCTACCGGAAAGGTTAAACTTCCAGGGATTTCCCCTAAGTCTGCACTAAGCGGTTTTCGGGGGCACTGATTTCGAATCTGTCATCAATATTTCCAAATTCAAAATGACGGATGCAATATGGCGACCGAAAATGACAAACTTCGAGGGATTGTGCTGATGGTCCGCACTAAAGGTCTTCGGGGTCGCTGATTTTAAATATACCATTATCAAATCCCGAAATCTGAGACCACCCGCACCTCGCTGGATCATATTGGAGAGGGTGTGCAATGGGGAGGGGTGTAAAAATAAGAGAAATAAATTCACTAATACTGTTGATTGATAATCGAAAATAGAAAAACATTTTCAAATAGTGAAAACATTTTACCCGTAAAAATTAAGTAAGTAAGTAAATTAGTAAGAGCGTTGAGTTTTTCGAAGATTGAAGAGAAAGGAGTAGTATAATTGCGTAAATATATGAAGCGAGGTGTGTGCGAAATTTGAGATTGAATTATTATTAAATGTAGAAACTGTGGGTGTTCAAAGTGAGAAATTTTTGAGAGCGGGGAAATGTTTTGGCCTCGTCTATGGATCTATTTTTAGTAAAAACGTATTGAGAATAGGTGAAAGTGATGTATGGGGGAGTTTGTATGGATTCACACTTGATTTAATGAGACCACCAGGAACATACAGGAGAGGTGGTGCAGAAGGGAGGTTGTGTAAAATCTATATAAATAAAAATTTAATATCACACCGCTACAGATCAATGATAAGCACCTTGTTGTGGCCTAAACTGGATGATATGGATACCGACGACATGTGGTTCCAATAGGGTGGCGCTACGTGCCACACTGTGCATGCCACGATGGACATTCTGCCCGAGCGACTTGAGGGCATGATAATCTGGCGCGGCGGCGACGTGAATTGGTCTATGCGAATAAACCGCAAGCAATTGATGTCCTTAAAGTCATTGAAAATTAGAAAGTATGCCATAAAATATTCTTTCAAATCAAGTATAAATCGAGTGGATATCTCACACACAACTTGTATTATTGACATTGAAAAGTCGAGCGTCCTTTTTGAAAGACTCTTTAGCATTTACACGTCAAATGCAACCATTTCAACGATATGTACAACATGTACATAACAAATCAAATTCTAAACCAACCAAATCAAAATTAGGATCAAGCTTCAATAACAACTATTTCATGCCAAACACAACTTATTTTATTACAACCATTTCATTTTAAATTTAAAAAAGTAGGGTAAAACTTATAACTGTTAATGGAGCAGACGTATTTTTTTATACATAGATCCAGGAAGTGGTTTCTGAAGCAGGAAGAATATAAAATGTAAATATCATGGAAAAAATGTTTTTGTCTAATGTAGTACATATACATATATATATTTAAATGTATTAGCGAAGCGACTTCCTTTCGAAGAAAAGCAAGAAGGCTTTATCACGCTCATAACTGTTTACAGAGAAAATGAAATTATTAATGAATACATGGTTTTTATATTCTTAGCAACAACCTTTATTGAATTTGAAAATTGTTTTATTGTTTTGGTTGATAATGTTTTTAATTAGATTGGCTTGATATAGCTGAAATGGTTGTAATTGAATTTGAATAAATTTTTTTGGGATGAATAAAGTTGTTTTCCACGTTGAAATCGTTCTTATTGAAGTTTTGTATGGTTGCATTAATTTGAAAAACTTGTTAGTTATGTTAAAAAATTACTCTTGATTTTGATTTGGCTCTCAATACACCAAAAAAGATTCTTTATGCAAGTGGTGTGCTTCGTGCGCTTTGAAAATTAATTATATCATATTATTATTTTATATCAAGATAAGGCAGTGTAGGAAGACGATTTGAAATTAATCTTGAATTTACAAATCACTTAATTTGGTATTGTATTTCTCAGTGTTTCAGAAAGCACAATGCTACAAGGTTACAGTTTTCTACAGATCGGCAATTACAACTGGGGCCATTCAAGTATTATGCAATTTGGTTGTTTTTTACCCGCTCTCCCTATGTAAAACAAATTAAAGAATATTGTTTACCCTAATCCCCCTAAAGACTAAGATATAGAACGTTGTTTTTATATTATTTTTTTTATTCGTATATAATACTTTGGTGTAATAACTTTATTTTCTAATTTGACAAACAGCAAGTAATAATTGTTTTTATTTTTATAAGAATTCTTTGCCGTCTCGTTAATTTTGCAATTGCAAAAAATATCTCTGTAATATTATATTATATTTGTTTCAGATTTTGTTGCATACATTAAGTTTGAATTAATAAATGATGTGGATTTTATTTAATTATTATAGTTCAAATATCAATAAAAATTAAGAATTTAATTAAAAACTCATAATTTTTGAACATATTCTTCATGTTAAACGTAAGAAAAATAAGATCATAATTTTCCATGAACTTTGAAAGCGTCCATGGGAAGCAAACAAAATTTGAACGATAAATTCAATTATAGCATTTGAACGTTTCTTCTTTCTCCTTCGAAAGATTGTTTTTCATTCCTGTGTGATTTTTTTTACTGAGTTATCAGCTATCAAATGTTTTATTTGATATAAATGCTCAATGTATGTATGTATATGGTTAAAATTACGGAGAATTAAAGCGTTCCAATTGCAAATCGAGGTAAAAACTGATTAAACTATGTATGCGAAACATTATAAAGCAGTGCCAATGCACATTTTAATACGGTATATACAGTAGCCCCGGGCACTTGCCATTTTTGCTTACCACGGTTACTTCAGCAATCCATTTCACGTTAGAACTTCTGCTGGCGGACGCAAACAACATGATTCTATTTATGATTCATGCAGACAGACACTGGGGATGGGCCGATTTGTTTTAAACAACGGTGCCCTCGCGGACCACTGCAGCGACATCCAGCATTGGTATCAAGAGTCAATCAGGGGCAGTGTGCATGCACAGATATATTCAGGGCGGCCGGCATCATGCAAATCAAAACTGCATTCCGGAAATAAACGAAATTACACCATTAGGTTGTGGTTTGCGCTCCGATGGTCAAGTGGTTGACAAGGCCCACTTGCTCAGATGAAATGGTTAAGTGAGCGCCCCAAATTAGTAGCACGAGATTCTTCTGCAAGCGGTTGCGGACACCTGCCAATTGACAAGAGTGGCCGAGCACTTGGGCGTTGCGGTGATGTAGGTCAAGTAGCTTGAAATGCTTTGTGGGGAATACTTAATTCCGTTGGGCAATTGAAAGAGGGGTGACGCTTAAGTTTGGGCCATTGTTTTGACGTAAACAACTGAATTATGAGTTCGAAGTTTGAACGCCAAAATTATTCAGTGGATTTATCGCATTGTTATAATAAAATTCAGATAAGGGTCGCAATTGGTTAGTAGTCAAACATGCATTTTAAAAATATTTTAAATAAAATCATACGAAACTGATTCTTCTTCGGTGGGAGGTATGCTAGATGTTTCCAGGAGCAAAACTTCCAATGTGTTATTTGAGAAGGGTTTGCTTATAGTTTTACCTTCGAACCATAAAAAAGTGTTATAAATGAATCAAAAATTGTATTCTAGTACCTACACGGACTAAAAATGTAAAAAATAAATTATTGTATTATACATTTACTTAATTTTTTTAAAATGGGATAAAAATTGCTCAAGATATCGTGGCAACCATTTTATGAAACCTAAGGGGTATTCACGCTTCGGGCTTTATTGCTAGAGTCTACTAGGAATCGACTTTAAGGTGATAAATTTGTACTGTGAGATTCGAATTCTAGTGAACATTTTGTATTTTGCAAACTTTTCAAGTCTATTGACATTTTGTGCTGGATTTAGAATTTAATGGTGCATTGTTAAAACTAGAGCCGTTAATAGTGGAAAATCTGGAGATTAAAAGAAATTAGAAGAACATTTTAATTATATTATAATAATAATTCCTTTATCGGAACACAGTACACAAGATTTACAATCTTCTAGAGTACCTAGTCGATAGGCTCAAAAAAATATGTTTTTGAAAATTGGAGAAATGGCTAACCCTACAAAGAATGATTAATGTAAAAATAAAATACAGGAAAATATAAATTAAAAGTAGAGCTTACAAAAAAAAAATGCTATACAGGGTGATTGGGAGATGGGTGCAAAGCTGTAAGGCGCAGCTAGTAGAGACAATTTAGAACCATTTAAGCCATGGTTGTCTTAGACGAAGTCTGACTATTGTTTTTACTAATATTTATGTTATTTTTACAAAAAATGCCATTATTTTACAGTTTTCGGCTAATTACAGCCAAATTATTAGGTACCCAAAAATTCGTATTTTCTCCCTTAAATTGGTTTGTAGGTCTTAATTTCAGCAATTAGTAAGTTAACCGAGTAAATTATACCTCAAACTAAAGAGCGATAAGTAAGCATGTTTTTAAAAGGGTTTGAACGAAGTTACCTACACCCGTTTTTTTTAAAATGAGGTCAGAAAACGGTGTTCTTGATTTTTTAAATTTTTTTCATAAACTTCAAAAGTTTGTAAAGAAAAAACCTCATAACACAGAAGCTTCGATCATGTTGTGCTGGATGGCTCACACATTACTTTAATTAAATAAAATGAATAACAATTTAATTGTCATTTAATTTGGCTGTAATTAGCCGAAAACTGTAAAATAATGGCATTTTTTGTAAAAATAACATAAATATTAGTAAAAAAAAATAGTCAGACTTCGTCTAAGACAACCATGGCTTAAATGGTTCTAAATTGTCTCTACTAGCTGCGCCTTAAAGCTTTGCACCCATCTCCCAATCACCCTGTATAATATGTACCCTTATAAGATTCCTGAATGCACCAACCGAACCTCTTTGGGGAGAGAATTTCAGAGACGGGCAGCCTGGACTGAAATATAACCCTCGATGATCGACGTCGTATTATGAGAGATAATAATTTTACACGTACGAGTGAAAGTAGAAAGCTAGAATAGCTCCCTGAGATAATCAGGCTGATTTTTCCTTAAAATATAGAAACTTGGGTGAGTAGCCTAAGCTTCCAAAAAGAAGCAAGACCCAAGTGCGGTTGTTTCAATTGCGAAACGTGGTCAAATCTATGAAGCCCAAAAATATAGCGAATAAAATCCTTGAAACCACTTCCACTTTTTTGACACATTCGCAATACAGCCTAGGAAAGATATTGCTTCCAAAGATCAAACAAAGTATACTTAACGCCTTCACCAACCTCATTTCAATATCAGTGTTTAAAAAGGTTGCGGATAATAACTTAATGTAGTATAACACGGCACTTTCAATTTTTTTAATTTCTGCTTTTCTTTTCGTGTAACCGTCGACCAAAATCAGAAAATTATGTCATTTATGTGAAAACATACGGAATTTTTTTCCGGTTTCAAAACTTAATTCTGAAAAGTTTGCTCTGGTATGTTTATTATAAATAATTTATATTATTGCTCATATAGGAGCATATTTTACAAAGCCAAGAAAATATTGGAAAAATTGATCAGTTTTTTTAATAATAGTATATAATTGAAAAATGGGACTTTATTAATCAGTACTTTTATTTTTTCTTGAGTTTAAAGCTACACACCTTCCTTTTTAATTCACAAGAAGAGTTGGCTGCCGCCACTCGTCCATTTTGGAAAAAAGGCCATCGAAATGTGACCTACCTTAGCATATTAAGGCATTTTTTCACGCTTAAGTAGGTACATTAGAACTTTTAGCTACACATTGTATTTTATTATGAAATGACTTTAGTAGGTTTAACACATAACTAATCACCATTATCTTTAATGGTTCAAGTAAATGTTATAAGTATCACGATAGAAAATAATTAATTTATTACGGTGCATTTAATTACTTTACGAATTTAAAAACCAATGGTATTGTAGTTGTCAGAAGAATCATAGGAAACTAAAAATAAGGGTACAAGAAAAAAATAGGGAAAAGAACAAATCTTTTGATCCCTGTATTTCATCAAATAAAAGGATAAAACACAAAGGCGCTATAGTATTGAAGTATATCCCAAAAAATGACTGATTTATTTAATGTAGAAGACATGGATAGTATTTCTAAATACAAATATTTTGTAATTAAATCAATAAATGAAAACTTTAAATTAAAAATTTTTTTTTTTTTATTTATTGCTTTTTAATTTTTTTAAATTTCTTTTTTTAACTTAAATTTATTATTTAATTGTTACACATATAAAATTATTAACATTTCAAAGGAGAAACGTTTTAAAACTTCCTAAACATTAAGAAAATGATTACCCTATAGTAGTATATAGATATCTTTAATTACCTTTTATTGAAAGTTACCAGTGAATAACGAATATGCATATTGTTAGTGTAAGTTCGCCATATGACCATTAAACCCCTATATGTACCTACAAATTGGTTTTGTTGTCCAACTGATGCTTAGTGATATTAAAATCCTTCTAATATTGGTTTGCTCCGACTAATCGCACTAAATGAAATGAAAGAAATATTCTGCATATACAAAAACAACTATTATATAAATTAATAAACGTTACATGTACATACATATATAACTTGATAACACAACATGCAGCTAGGTATCCACGAGAACCTTCTTTGCGGGAGCCTGTGCCTTGGACTTCTTCTCTTTTGGAAGTTCGCTAGGCACGTCAGGTAGCTGTTCATAAATGTCCTGCTCTGAACCCTTCTCTATCCGCTTAAGCTGTCTTCTTCTTCAACAAAACGTCCAACTCAGTCAGTACATCGTCCTCATCTCGCCTTGCTCAACAAGCACTCTCGTCAGCATCTCGTCAATCTCCTGCAGCTTTTCGACACCCTCCGTTGTTTCATCTGACTGACTGGATATCCTTCAGCGCCGCATTGCTCATCTTAAGGAGCCTATTGTTAGACCAGTGCGAATTTAATATCCGAATCGAGCTTCTACAGGTTGTCCAGCTGGTCGTCCATGTTTTCTAGGAGCTTCTTCTGGCTCATCTTCTTTCGTAGTCATTTACGCTCAATCCGTAGATAATCAGCCCGCTTTTTTCCGCGCCGTTACCCTGCTTTTGCTTATTCCGGCTTTTTGGTTTTTCCTCAAAGCGCTCACTTGCCCCAAAGCATTTTAAACTAATGTCATCGACTTTCACGATAACGGCCTGATTTAAAATTACTTAATTTGTACATTGTCAAAACGAGTTTTTGATAATGGAAAATCTAAAGCTTAAGTAAATTAATTATTTTAAATTGTGCATTATTTTAATTATTCCGAAAAAAAACATTCAGCAACAACAACAGTTGGGAAAATTAGCCACTTAATGAAAACAAAGGCACTGGTGGAAAAAGGAATGTGTAAAAACCCCGATGCAGGTAATTACTGGAATTTCGTAAATAAGGAGTTGGCCAGGAGAGAATTGTCGATAGGCCTGTTTATAGCACATGATTTAAATACTATAGAAAAATTTTATTTCCATCTTTGTTTGGGCCTCGACTTTAACTTGGCGGGATAATAAAATTACCTAGTGGTGGTTCCTAAAAGGATGTAGTTTTTCTGAAAGTATTGTAAATTACTTTAAACCAATATCAGTTTGACAAATTTCCCTGGACATTTTTATTTAAAAATTGGAAGAGGTCAATCGCTTTACGCGATATCATGGCTTTTTCCGAAAGAATCGGAAAGTGTTGAGTCGATTTTGCTGACATCGTCTCTAGCGATAAGTCCTTTGTTTCATTTGCTATATCTGTTTGTATCGTTGCAATACAAGTAAATCAATCGGTTGCCGTAGAAATAACTATGAAATTTTACACTTGCTAGAGATATGTATGCAACAAAGCGTGACTACCCCTCTAGTTTTGAGGAAAACGTATTTGAAATTTGCGTCGGCGAAAAGAAATAATGCGAATATATTATAAGAAAGTAAAAAGTATGTAAATAACTCGTGTGGAAATTTTTACCTTGTTTGCATGTAGAGTTAAACTTAGGTTGAACCCGAATTCAACTCCGTGTAAACCCAGGTTGAGTTGATACTGGGTTGACTCGGCTCAAGTCCGGTTTGAAAGATGGGTTGACTTGAAATGTCGAATACAGATGCATGTAAAGTCGAGTAGGTGAGGTAACAGTTTTTCATTCCCGCGGTAGTTTGTGTTTTGTTTTTGTTCGAATAATCAAGTGCAATAAAATATTTTATTAAAATTTATGTTTCTCTCGGTGAAGCCAATCTTCAAATATACAAGCAAACCCACAATTGCAAAAACTCAGGTTATATTTGTGTAGCATTTAAACTCGGTTTCGACTCAACTACTGAACCCTGGCGGCTAATACCACGTGTAAATGTTAATAGATAAAAGATAGAGTCGAAATTGGGTTGAGTTTTCGACCTGCGTATATGTGCCCCCATGGGTTTTTGATGGGATATCAATACATTTTGTAAAGTTACATTCTGCTTAATTAATTTGTCGAATGAGTAATGGCCTAACTCTATGCCAATTTTCAAGTTAGTCAACTGGGAGTGGTCTAAGTTTTTGACGAATCAGTGGAGTGTGAAATGCAGCGATATTCCAGCTATTTTCAAGGTTTGGGATAGATAAACAAAATTACAAGCGTGCAGATTAAATAGAACTTTAGTTATAACGGGGTCGAAATATATATATAAACGTAGATATTTTAATAATTAAAACAACATTCAATAAACTTTGTTTTGTAGACCTGTGCTATTTTTATGGCCGGAATTATGAACTGTCTTTGCATATGCCGATCGATCATAAAGTGACGACTCAGGATCGGAAGATTAAATTTTAGTTTTTGTCGTTTTAATTATATATCCATTGCTAAAGTCGATGTAGACCAAAAATTCCCATGTCTATAGAAAAAACTATTTGGTTATGGGAGATTTGCTAAAACTGATTTTTGTGACATTTTGACTTTTTGTCCTTAATGTTAACGAGCTAAAACAAGTTTTAGTAATCAGCCAAAACATATTTTTTGTTTGTCAATTTTATTTCAGTTCACATTTGTATGTATAATACATTTAGTGGTGCTCTTTGGAGTTAGTAGCCAAGACTGTTTTACGTATATTCATTCCTATCCCCACCTACGTCTGCAATACATCTCACGCAATGAATTTAAATCACAATGTATGTCACCGAATGCTCCCCAAATCCCACAGCATGCAAAGAGACATTTATTTGGAAGGTATTAAGACCACCATAGTTGGCCAAGACACTTTGTTAATTGACTAAATATTGTTAGAATGTTGCAGAACGGACAATTTTACTCGACGAGATGAATTTGCACTTAACGTTTGTCTTCATCCTTAATAGGTCTGCACATGTTCCTGTTTGTAGGTTCTTAATAGCTTGGTACAGCTCGTGCCTGTTTTAGAACTTTATACAAGGGGGGCAGGCTTACGTCACATACAAATGGAAAGTCCTTCACTTAAGTTATTACACAAAGCAAAGGAGTTGAAACTTCGCAACATTATGGCTTTCGGAGCAGACTGGAATTGAATTAATAGTGTGGTTTAATTAATTATAAGCAACTTTTTATTATTACCTCGCCAAAAGCGCAATGTTTTTAAACATATGTAAAAAAACCGTTTGTAGCAATAATTGATTTCTTATCATTACTCTGAACCAACGTTTTGCTATATTTAACATCATTGAACTGAGGGATGAACATTTTTATTTCGCGCACCCCATTGTGTCGTGTCGTTGAACAGGTCTTTAAAAATGTAGTGAATTTTTCGCCAGATATAAGCTCCTAACATTGTTAATAATGGGACCTCTTCCCTTTAACTTTCCGACCATGTGATTTAAAAATCTGGAAAATATCAAGATGGTAGCACTTTATAAATACTTTGAACTAGATATGTTAACCAGTTTTTTTAGATATCCACTATTTTAAGTTTTCAATATCAATACTTATCTAAGTAGATATAAATTAAAAATATTTTCAATATTACACTTTATTCATTTACAATAATAAAAAGATCAAATTGCTTGCACATTCAGTTTAGGTTCACCTTTCGTTTATTTACTTGAATGCTGAAATACACATAAGCTGTGATCCTTTCATACCTTAAGTCGAAAAAAATAGTAATGTATAGCCGGATGGTTAAGGGAGCAGATACCTTTAGATTTTTCAAAAAATCGAATTTTTTTTTTACACAATTCGAAGATATAATATGTTAACAATATACTGTCAAAAGGACAAATCGAAATATTGAATATTAATGGAGTTATTGGTAAAAACGTCAGAGCCCGTATACCGTTATTAACCAGGTAGTCGGAGAGCTTGGGTCGGAGCAATGCCTTTTCACAGTACGTTTGTGTATTCTTTTGTCTCATAACTTACTCTAAGGTAAGCGAACGCGATTATCTCGAAACTGAGTTTTCAAAAACTGCTCGTTCTGTAACTCAAAAAGTTATTGACCGATTAAGCTGAAACATTCAGAGGTTTCTCTTTATAGTACTATTCGGAGGATGTACCTAAAAGTTTAAAGATATCGGGTTAATAAATAATTTTTTTTGGGGTCAAAACTCTTGAAAAATAGCCAAAAATCTGGACCTTTGATTAAACAGCCGATATAAATTAAAATTTCTAACTTTTTTATTATTTTATAGGTTTATCCTTCTCTTTGATATGTTAGTAATCGAAAACAAAAAAACTTTTTTATTTCCGATAAATAGAAAAATTTTGACAGCTGCAGCAGTTTTCGATAACCCGCGGGAGACGCTTGAGGAAATATTCTGCAGAGCCGCCATTTTGTAAAAATAAAAAATCTCATGTTTTTGTACACTTTAATAATGTATTAACAATATGTCAAAAGTAATAAATGATCCAATTATTGTATCACCTTGAAAAAAATTCATTAAAATTGACTGATTTCACCCGTTCTAAATGTATCTGCCCCCTTAAGTGTTAGGAGGGTTCGCAGGAGGATACATGAAAAATGTATATTTCCAGTCCCCTTCTGACGCCATTTTTGAGGCTAAGCTTTTTTTGAAAATATAGAAGTCAATCCTACTGCTTAAGGCCTACAGTTGATACCCACATTCAGGAAAAGTCCCTTGAGTATTTAATTCGAAAATTTATCTTCTAAATCAAAAGTTGACATATTTTATAAGGCAAGAAAAGTGCGGCCGTATATTATTTATAATTTGTTTTGCCTTTATCGTAAATATTATTGCCAATAACACTGAAACTAAGCAAAATTCGAGTACAATAATATTACTAAGAACAAATTTGTTCCTCATTAAATAACGAAGCTATCTATGCTTTTTAAATAAGTATTATAATTATCCAACAATCAAGACATGTTTTTGATTGCTTTAGCCACAAAAATTACCACGTGTCATTATCGGTGGGTATTGCAGATTTTTATTTGCGCGGGCAGTTCATTAGTGTCGGTAAGTGGATATGACGCACAAAACTAAATAAACACAGTGCTGAGGTTCCTAAAATCTCCCCACTATTATGAAAAAAATAGCAGCGTCAACTAATATTTACATATATACACCGACAGTGGTGAACCGCCACGCCGCCGTGCAATTATAAATCTGTAATACCGATATTGACACGTGTGTATTGTACGTAATTTCCCAGCCGAGCGGTTAGCTGACAAATCTCAGTTACGGAAAGGATAAATATAAAGTTAATTTAAAAAACCAAAAAAACGTACTGACTGTAAAAAAGAACTAAAAAGATGTAAACAAGACACATTCAAAAATAAATCTTTGAATAAATCAGTACTATTAAAACTGATCTAACTGGTCAATATTTGCAATAAACTGACAAAGTATAACTAATTGGCTTTCGGAGGCTACGCATATTTTTGTTAGGCTGTGTAGGTAGCCTTCTTGTTCTCTCTGCTTTACAAATCGGCGACAAATAACACCGGGTAACATTTTTCATGTTTTTTCTTGTTACAAAAGAATTGATAGATAATTTGTATGGTATATTGTCCATAGCCTTAAACCCTGCAAGAAAAAATTTTCCATCATGTAAGATTTTCAGGAAAATTAGAGTAAAAAAGTGAAAAAAAACCATTTTTAAATATTAAAAAATAATTTTCAAGTATTGCCTAAAAATGCAATACCTAGACTCAAGAGCTTTAAGGATTTTTTCTAAATCTTGAATTTTCATCAGCAATTGCTTTTCCCTTGTAAAGAATATAGAAAGGTGAGCTTCAAATGACGAATGTATGTATATATGAAAACATGTTGTACTAAAGAAATATGTCCAGTTTTTGGGTTTATTATATTTTAGAATCATAATTTAGAGTTTGTCCAATTATTTGAGGTATATCTATATTAAATTTCTGGAACAACTTAAAATTTTTTAACGAATTAACAAAAAACACCCAATAGCGGATTTTTCACATTTTGACACCGATTTTCTCAAAAACTATACATGATACAACGTTTTCTGATTCGTAATCTACAGAAAGAAAATCATCGATGTCTCCTATTTATATTTCTGTAATAAAATCCTTGTCAACCAGTGTAATTCATGAGATCCTACATGTATGAAAATCAACACTTCACCTTACTGCAATTACCTATTTTACTCTAAAAGATAACCAATATCCTTTTTCATTTTTTAGCAATTATTCGAATATTTTAAAGACAAGGACATATCTTTGATATTATTTCATGGGACCGTTTAATATTCGCTCTAGTACTTTCAATTCGTTCGCCTATGTAAACTTATCCATTGTTGTTTCCATAAACTAGCTAAAGAGCAGAACTACTGCAAATATGTGTGAATGTAGGATTCCAGGTTATTATTGGCAACACAATTAAATTAAAATTCACTTTATTTATAATTCAATATAAAGTATTCAAGTATTTAAATAGTTTGATAATTATCAATTAATTATTAATATTATTAATTATTAATCACTATTAAGTCCACAAGTCCACTACGACTTTCCACTTCTACTTTATATGGGCTATCCACTTCCACGGTAGGTCAAAGACTAACTTCATACGATCAGCCGAGCCGAGCAAATCTCAGAAGACAACGGTGATTTTAGGTACAACTGCACCGAGTAAGTTAGTTTCAGCTCGCTGATCGGTGATGGACTTTTGAGATCATCCTACATGTATATATTTCGTGTACATTGACGGTTATGAATTAATTCACGGTTAACACACTTGCAGTATTATCGTATAAAGGCGAACCTACGTCACAGAACTCTTTCGAAAAATTATGGACTTATTCGTACGAGATCAGGAAGTACATACTTATGTAACTACCTGAATAATTTAAAATTAAATTGGTGTCCAGTCTTTCCACATTAGCACACGAGCTCACTTTCTAATATTTGGGTTAGATTATCTTTTACAGCTAAATAATAAGTCTTTAAACTTACAAATATTCAACTTTTATTTTAACAGTAAATGTGAGTTAACTTGTTCTTTCCCTGCACACTACATATATTTATATACAAACACTTTTGAAGGTCATAATTAATAAAGCTTTAGTTAAATTGAAAATAAAAATTGTGTGAATTGCGAGAAGATTCTTTACTTTCCTTTGTTCATCTAAACCAAATTGAGCTTTTAAGGGAGCATGCATTTATATACTGAACTAGCAAAGAAGAAATTTGGCTTCCCCCTGGCACCGCATGGCAAGCATGGAACTACAAACAATAAAATGCCCATAAAGTTTAATGCCAACGAAATTACTCTAGATGGAACCCTTTTAGTCACCAACTCACCACCCACGCACCGGTTTGCTATTCTCAATTTTTGAAATTAAGTTGTTAGTATTCTTTGTAGCGAATTCTAAAGGAGACGAAAATAGACACATATCCCAAATACCTTAGTGTGCGCATCTCTTACATACCGCTCCTTGGGCTAAGAATAAAGTCACCATTGCGCGCCTTCATCTCCTTATATGTTTTAAGCTGACAGGGAAATGACAAAGCTTCGTGACGTAAAAATATTTTTCGCACACCATCTTTTCCCGCACGTCCTCGACGGGCCCTAAAAGTGTGAATCCAGCACACTATGAGATAAACATGACTTTCCTAGACTTTCAGTTACCGCCGATAATGTGTCGTGTTGGCAAGAGGTTCTCCTTTTGTTCGAGGGCGCCATGTGTTCGAGCGTATGTATTACGTGAACCTGACGGTTCCAAAATTTAAAACTGTCAACTTTTCCACGTTAGGAACGGCATGGCAGCAGGATATTCCGTCATCACCCTTCTTTGAAGAAATAGCGGAATATGGATAGCGCTGGAAGTAAATGACGCGAAAAAGTTTTCTGAGGCAGGGACATATGCAAACAACGTGGTGCTTAACCGTCCGGTCAATGAATGGGTACCCGGGTATCCATTTCAGTTTCAAAGGTGGAATTTATCAACTTTTTCTCAACAAAATTTTAAGACCGTCCGGATCCCCAAAATAGAAGTAGTTTGACACCCAATTTTCGTCAAATTTTTTAAATAATTAATTATTTAATAACATTTATTAACTATCAAACTTGATACCCCCTTCGTTCAATAAACGGGTACCCGGGTACCCACTACAGTTATTATGTATGAATACCGGGTTTATACACACTAAAGAGACTGTTTTTTAAAGTATTGAGGTAATTTGACTTTTAAATAAATAATAAACAATGTCGTTTGTAATTTCTTTTATTTACACAATTCTTATTATAAACAATAGCAAAGATAATAGGTAAGAAAAAATAATTCCGTTTATATTTATTTTAGCAAGAATTTTTATTTTCGATTATTTGTTTATTTATATTGTTTACATTTTATAATAATACAATGCCACACAAGAATAAAAGTACATTTAATTATTTCGCACACTCTTTACATGTCGTGGTTGTAATACAATGTTCATCACAGATAGGATTCTCACACATCGAACATATTTTTCTAGTTTTGCGACGTTTTTTAAATTCACTTTGAAGACAAGTATAGCATGCACCAGTAATCCTTTTCCTTCCGGTTGAATCGAGCTGTGTCTGGGGTGTTGATGATCCAGGTGTTGATGATCCAGGTGTTGATGATCCAGATGTTGTTGGCTGCGCATATGGATTGATAGCTCGTCCAAGAAAAGATTCTATCGCCACTTTCGTTGTGAAATGCTTCATGATATGTGGATTATGCGAACGACTCTGAATAAATGTAGTACACAGTTCTCTGCCCAATTGCCGATAAAATAATCGCCGTTCATACGACTTTTTAGCAAGCATTTTATTATTCTCATAATACAGAATATATGCTGCAAGGCAGGCGACATCGAGGATATTATAGAAAAATGCTAGAGGCCATCTTTGAGTAGATCTTTTTGTAGTATATCTACCAAGCATTTTATCCATTGTGTCCACTCCAGCTTTTGACCAGTTATAAAACTCAATAATTTCGGGTTTTTTCTGTGCACTTTCACTAATTTTTGCTTCATGATGCATTGATGATAGCATAATTACTGCCTTTTTTTTTTTTGGCACATAACTGCACATGGTTACTTTCTCATGAAAGCCAAACACAGTGGATAATTCTTCTCGCGTTTTCGATGCAACCATTGCTGGTGGAATATATGCCTTATTTTTCTTCAAAGTGCCAACAATTGTCAAGTTCCAGGATACTAAAGATTTTGCCAATGGAAGAGTAGTGAAATAATTGTCCATTGTAATGTTTCTACCGGATCCTTTGTACGGTGCCACCAGGTCTTTGACAACTCTCTCACCAACGTTTTTTTCACGACCTTCACTCGATTTCCCAGTGTAAAGCTGTCCAGTAAGTGGATACGAATTTTCAGCATCACATATCCACCATATTTTGATTCCATACTTAGCTGGCTTTGATGGAATATACTGAGTGAATCTCGTTCGACCACGGTATGGATAAAGTTGTTCGTCGATTGTCAGGTATTCCGTTGGCTTATAGTGTTTTGCTAAATTACTATTAAGCATTATCCAAATGTCTCGTATTGGAGCAGCTTTATCAGTCTCCATACGCTGAGCTCGAGTATTGGCATCATCAAATCGAATAAAACGAATGATGCTCCAGAAGCGATTGATGCTCATTGCTGCACGATATAATGGATATGAATACGTCTGCCACATATCCCTCGTATTGTCAGTATTTGAGTTGTTGGCGCCAGAGGTTATCAAAATAGCCAAGAATGCATAAAATTCCTGCAGCTCAAGATTTTTCCAAACTAATTGTTTTTTCTCCGGATTTTTTTCATTATACGCTGCATATGTTGAAATTCCTTTTTTATTAGTATGGCGTATAATGATATCTGCCATTTCTGGAGTAAAAAATAATTTGAAGGTGTCGAGAATAGATAACATATTGGTGTTTTTATTAGGTCCACATCTCTCTCGCACAATATTACGCGTTCCAACTTGATGTTGACTTGGTGGTGTCGCAGCCCACTGAGTACCATCTTTTGACGTCATTCCTGACCCCGTCGCTGCTACATCACTTTCGTTATCTTCATCTTCATCTCCATCTTCTTCATTCTCACTTTCTTCATATTCATCTTCATCTTCATTGAATGCAAATTCATCAGCTATTCCGTAAAACATACATAATTTATAAAACATGATACATCAGAATTATTGACGTACATAAAATAACAGAAATGGTTATTACCTGTATCGACACAATCTGAACCTGCAGCTTCACTCCGTGGAAAATATTCATCGTCGTCACTATCCGAAAAGCGGTCATCGTCAGATATTTCGGCTTCGAATGTTTCCTCGCAATGCCTTCTTCTCTGAGAGCGAGTGATTCTATTGGAAAAAGTTTTCACTTAATTATTTACTATTTTTTTAAATATTCAAAATATAAAATCATTTACTCGAAAATAAAACAAGTAAATCTCTCCTTACCGTTGAAAACTCGATGAACCATCCATCGTATTTATATTCAATATTATTTTATTAATTAATTTTGTGTATTTCACTTCACTTTCACTGTAAATTTTGTACGTTATTAGTTGTAAGTTAAGGTAGTACAGATATCCAACGTCTGCTCACTACGCTTCTAAAATGACGAATGCGACATACACGCATCCTACTAATTACTTTTATACCTGACACACTATACACTCCGCGACACATGATTGACCTGATCCTCATTTCTCAAGTCTCCAGACAAATAATTATTTCTGAGAGGTCTGACCATAATTAACTATCAACGTCGGAAATTCCTAATTACTGTATGCAACAATTCTCCGTATTCGTTGCGTTGTGCATTTTTCATAAATTGTTACCTGAAAAGAGGTATAAAAACGTGCGACACATGCCACACATGCAACATGTGTCGCGGAGTGTACGTGGGTACCCGGGTACCCGTTCATAGAACGAAGGGTGAAAATTTTTTCATTGACCGGACGGTTAATAGAAAGATTAAATCTTTGCCAGCCACTTCCTGTTAGTCCCTAATTCTGTCCTTGTTGCAGCGCAGGGTAAAAGGAGATGTAACTCATGAAAATATCGCGCTGGGAAACAGCGGGATTCAATTAGGCAGGAAATGGGTGCACCTGCCAGAACATCAATATTTACTCGAGAGCAAAGTTTGCCAAGGAACAAGCGAGGGCGGTCAGTGCAAGGAGTGAGGGTATTGGCCTTTATGTTACGCTAATGTTTTCGACATTATTACACATTGTGAGAAGGAAAAAATACAAATTGGAGCAGTTGAGCAAATAGGAAAAATGTAACCTCGATTAACCGGAGTTGGGTTATCTGGAGAACGGATTAACCGTGTGCTTCTTGAGCGATGGCCCACGTACTCTAAATCGGAGAAAAAAATCTCTGACGCAAGCACTTCCGCTCTTGTCAATTTCACCCATCGCAAGCTAGAAGAAGCACAGGCGCGGCGATCTGAAGTTCGTGCTGGAAAACAGTAATGTCTCCTATTTGCCTAACTCGACAAATTTTTTTATTGTTTTTCATAAAAAAGTTGGGAAGAAATAAGAAGTTTTATTATTTTCTTTGACTTCTGTTCGCAAAATATGGAAACAAGAAAATAAAGAATGGAATTCGAAATTCAAGGACACCATTTATATTTTTCGAAAAGCTGAAGTGTGCCACTTCATGACAATTCATTTCATCTCATTTATTTCATTTTCAAATATGCACATTTAAGAAGTGATTTTTTTTAATATGTACTGGCACTACATTATTGACTGAGCTACAAAAATTCAATCCAAGGAATAAAAAGTAATTACAAATTATGGCGTGATCAGACTTTTAGAGTAAAATGGGAAAACAAGTTAAGAAAAATATAATAGAACTTGGAGAATAATAAGTAAAGATTCATATATAGATAATATACCAACTACGAGTTGACGAAAGGAAAAACAAAAATTAAATGATTACACTACATTCAATATTATGCACTTTCCCCCGATTCTTCGATAAAGTAGACACTAACACGTACCTAAGCCCAGCAAGAGTAGGCCGATGTTTAATTTTCTCTGGTAAAGTGTTGTAAATTGAGACACCATGAACAAGAAAATATCGTTTTATTCAACGCAGAGCGAAACGCGGAATGAGGAGATTGCCAGTTGCCATTGCCAGTTTGAGGATGTCATGAATTCAAGGTTTTCGTAAGACATTTTGGTTTATGAGAACTTATGAGTTGATAAAGAAAAAAGCATATTCGTTTATGAATAAATATGTTTCAAGAGAACAACTTATAATGTCCTTTTCATATTATGAGACATGATCATATTTTTTAAATTTATTAAGGAATCTAGTAGAGTGGTTAAAAGCCACCTTTAGCTTCCTCAAAGACTTACGTATTAGAGTCAAGGCAGCCGTACACTACGTCTACATATGAAATAATAGGCACAATAAGCATTCGAACAAGTTTCATGCGGACATGTAGCGGAAGATAATCAGAAAAGGTCCGAGGCTGCAGATTCGCATAATGAAACTATTTACGTAGTCAGTCAAAGTAAATCCATTATTTATCACTAACCCCAGCTTAGTAGCTTTATCAACATAAGGAATTTTCATGACATTACGAAAAGTTATAGGTGATAAGTCAGCCGCATTAATTTTATGCTTGTAAACCACAAGATATTTTGGTTCGCCAGGGTTAAAGATAAATAGAATGTAAATCATCGTTTATTTTTCAAACCGCATCCTCGACTAAATTCAATGAGCAACTGCATAAGAGCTATAATTGCAAACATCATAAGCACAAGCGTGATACTTCCAATAGTTTAAAATAGTTGGCAAATGATTAACGAAGATAGAGAATAGTAGTAGGCCAAGAATCGAACCTTGAGGTACACCACAGCAAAGAAGGACAGGTGACAACTGTGAAGCAACCATTGTGGTTTTTTTGCGCTTTATTAGAAAACTGGCAGTATTGGAAAACCTGATCTTTTGCAGGAGAAGGTCATTATTTACAGGATCAAAAGCTTTAGCAAAATCAATGAGTGCCAATAAAATTATGTAGGCCTTATCAATTGCTTCTAGATCAGTATCAGTCATTTTAAGTAAGGCGGTTGTACAACTGCGTTGTTTTCTAAAACCCGATTGCATACTGCAAAGAATATTATTTATTTCAATAAAGTCATCATCATAAGTCATCTTGTTCTGTCTAATAATTTCAAGGGCTTTAGAAAGAAAAGGTTAGATAATAGTGGGTCTATGTATAGTCCGACAGTGACAAAGAAGTTGATATTTTACGAACAGGGATTACCGTGGAAACCTTCCAAGCGTCCGGAAAATAAAACTGCGTAAGACAGTCATTTAAGATCCAATACTATATAGACATTAGTTACATCAACCTCTCTGGCGTTCTGAAATAAAAAAGAAGAAACGTTCTTAGACATGGTTTCAGAACATAAAACAATACTACTCTGGTTATCGGAAGCAAGGGAGCCACTAATGCTGGCAAAATAATTTTTCACATTAGTTGAGATCATACAAGTTGTCTTCACTTACGCACATTGAACGTAAATTCTGCCAAATAATTTTATCTTAGCCGACGAGTAGCCAGAGTTGTCATCCTCATACAATAAATTGTTCCCAATTTGTTAAGGACTTGTTACGCTTCCATTCATTACATAAGTAATTACATTCATCAATCTCTGAATGTGCCAAGGAAGGAGAACCAAGGGCAAGATAATTTCTTCTTAACTTGCTTTACACGCACAAAGGTGTCAAATAACTGCACAATGTTATTACTGAGGAACTCAACCTCACGGTCGTAGACAACATATTTTAAATATGTATCATCCCATGGCAACTGCATATAGCAGGCGCAAGAAGATTTTCAACGTCGACAACAGAATAGTCTTTGAATGAGCATTCAATCACTTTATCACATCTAGGAATTCTTAAGTTGTACACGTGTGTATTTGTGAGAAATATTTATTAAATCGTGGACAGACATTCCAGGAAAGGATAACTGATCATTAAATTATTTAGGTATTTTTTATTGACAAGACTTTTTGAAAGAGAAAACTTTCTGATGATTTGGGTTTTTTAAATATTTTTCCTTCATTTTTTTTGTATTATTAAAGTTATATAGCAATCAGAGCTTTTGCAAGATATGATACTCGTATGTAGAAGGGTAAGGAAAATAACTGGAAAAAATATACAGTTTTAATTTATGCATCGAACACTGAGAAAAAATATATAGGTATTTACGCAATAATATATATATAGAAGAAGTAAGATTATTGGATGTACTACAATAGTTATAACTAATTTCCACTAAAATTATCAGTCCTTAACTTATAAGACTAACAAGGTTGCCAATAAAATGTAGCACCATCTCTTATGGAACAATATGTATATAATGACACAAACTTCTAAAGAATGTGCCATATTCCTAAATGGTATAATCTGTCAGAAATTCAGTTTAAAATGCAATGTATTATTTGAAAATCCTATTATATTGAAGTTTTCTCGAAAGAGTCGAAGAGGGCCAACCTATATGTAGATACATTCTTTTAAAACTCTGAAATTAACGTGGAGCTGACTGTGGCATTTACTCGTATTTCGATTTTGGTTCACTCGTTGTGTTAGAAAGAGAGACCCGGTAAGCGCACCCAAGCAGAACACGTGATTGTGTAAAATGGTTTCATAATTAAATCATTTTCAGATTGTGTTGTACAAAGTTCGAAATGAGATTTACTGTGATACAGTGCAATAATGAAGGAATATATTAATACTACAGGTTGTTTTGTATAACGAATGCAGAAATGAGAGGGGTGATAGATCTCACCTAGGCAAACAAAACATTTTATGACCAAGCGGTTGGGATATCTCAACCGTTTGCGAGTTACAGGGTGATTAATAAATTCGGGATGCACATTATAATTTTATATTTATCTTTTGATTTAATTAACGCAGCGACATCAAACTTACGCCAAACAACTACTTTCTTAGTACGCTACTACCTCTACTACTGTAGGTAAAGTCACTTGCGAAATTGAAAACAATCCTCAACATTCACGCTCCTCTCACATTTTGCTCCTTTTTTTTGATCGAAACGTAATTCGTAGAGTGTCGGATGTTCGCTCAGAGAAATATCGCTCTTTGAAATTAAACGCGGCTATCTGTAGATCAATGGCTAGAGCAGTGACCTCATCTTCCAGAGGTCCCGGGTAGGAATCCCACAGATTGTGATAGTTTTTTCTTCTAAAGAGTCATATTATTAAACATAAGTGCAGCAGATGTAAAGCGTTGGAAAATGGAGTAATGTCAACGTATTCGCACTAGAAGCCATGCGTCCCAAGTTCGAATAATGAAATCCCATCGGGAATCACACAAGGACTTTACATAAGGAAAGAAAAAAGAATCATTCACTGTGGAATTAAATATGAATGACTCTAGAATCAATATTAATTTTTGAATTCAGCATTTTCAATGACAACAAAATATCAAACTGATTAATATTTAAAACCAATTGAATTCATTTCGGTGCCAAATCATATGTATTTTTTTTTAATTAAAAATGAATCTATGTTAGAAAAACCAGGGGGTCGTGCAGGAAACTGCTCAGGTTTATTAAGAAAGATTTATTAGAACACAAAGGTACAACTTGTCTCGACTGAATACAAAGAAGAACCGAATTTGACAACAAAGGTTGAGTATGATATAGAACAAATGGTAGGCGGCTACGCAAGCGACAAGTAGAAATTACTAAATGGCGGTTCGATTTGGATGTAGAACATAAATAAAAACACTAATCTAACACCCCCCCTCAAAGCGAACAGTCTACTTTTCGATGCCCAAGTAGTTTAGACAGTTCCAATGTTTGGGACTGGTTAGCCCTTTGGTGAGCACGTCTGCTGGCATCTTCTCAGTAGGTAGATACTCCAGATTGACCTCGCCTGCGGATATAGCCTCTCTCACAAAGTGATGCCGTGCATCTATATGTTTGGTTCTCGTAGGTACACGGGATTCTCTGCCAACTTCTTAGCACCCTGGTTATCGATGTGAATGTCGATTGTTTTCGGTGGACGAGCGCCAATCTCCTCGCTCAGTCTCTTCAGGTGCATCGCCTCCTTGGAAGCCTCGGTGAGTGCCATGTACTCCGATTCCGTCGAAGACCGTGCGACTGTGCGCTGCTTCCTCGATTCCCAGGAGACAGGACCACCACTCATCGTGAACACATAGCCGGTGTATGATCTCCGATCATCAATACAGGCGGCCCAGTCGGCGTCCACGTAGCCAGTCAGGCATCCTCTCTCAGCGCTGTAGCTCAGGCCCACGTTGAGTGTACCTTTAAGATACCGCAAAACTCGCTTTGCAGCTTGCCAGTGGCTGGTTCCGAAAGAATCGTTGAACTGGCTCAGGGTACTCGTTGCATGTGCAATATCCGGGCGTGTGCACACGGACAGGTAGAGAAGGGCGCCGATGAGTTCTCGATACGGTGGTTTATCCCCGTCTTCCTCACTCTAGATGTCATCCTTGGACAGCTTGGCTCCAGGAACGAGTGGTGTCGTCACTGGTCGACAGTCTGACATCCCAAAGCGATCAAGTATGTCCAGGATATACCTACGTTGACTCATGGTGATCGTTGACTCGTCCCGAGAAAACTCAATTCCCAAGCAGTATGACACGTCGCCCAAATCGTTGATCTGGAAGGACTTGCTCAGGAACTTGTAGACCTCGTCGATCCTCTTGGTGTCACGTGACAGGACAAGAATATCGTCAACGTACACAACGATCACGAGTGGGTCGTTGTCTGCGTCTTTCACGTAGACGCTTGCGTTTCCTGACGTCGGTTTTTCTCCAAACTTCACCAGCTCCAAGTTCAGACATTGATACCAGCATCGTCCCGCCTGTTTCAGGCCGTACAGAGCCTTGTGCATCTTGCACACCTTGTTTCCAGACGATAGCTGGGACAACATCTTTGTAGTTTTGTTTACCACGTCACGAAAGCCGTAGTTGTTCTCCACGATGAACTTCAGGACATTATTTGCGTAATGTGGCAACTCCATCCAAATCTCCTCGTCGATGACGCCGTTCAGGAAGGCTGTGGAGACGTCAAACTGTCGCACGTGCATGCCATGTTGTGCCGCAAATGCCATGGCAAGTCGGATCGAGCTGAATCGAGCCACAGGCGCGTAGGTTTCGCCATAGTCCATCCCGGGTCAGCTCTGTACTTATTTCTAAGTACTATTCGGCTTCCGACAGTTGTGCGATTCTTCGGCCGATCTTCTAAGGTCCAGGTATTGTTCTTTAGTATCGATGAAAACTCGTCCGCCATCGCCAGCATCCACTCGTGTTCCTCAGGCCCAGAGACAGCTGATTTGAGTGGAACTTCCGCGATCAGAGCCAAATCTTCATCTCCGGTTTGGTAGTCCTCTTCTTCGCTCCTATCGCCTTCTGCAACCTCGTTCCTTCTCGCAACTTCGTTCGCCTCCACGACAGGACGCTTCCTTGGTCTACCAGGTTTGCCCGTGAGGATATTCCTCGGTCTACCTGGTTTGCGCTTCGTCGTTGGAGTCGGCCCGACTGGACCTGGGGCTGGGGCGTCAACTGGTTCAAAGCCTCTAAAAGGCTCGTTGTCTTCGGCTAAGACATCCACTGGTTGTTGCTGACCTGATCGCTGAACCGTTTTCTTCGTCGAAGGAACTTCTCCTAGCACAACGTCGATAACATCATCCGTCACTGTGGCAGGGCCCTCCAGACCAGGGCTGTTACTACTCGAGTACTCCTGAACTCAATTACTCGAGTATTTGAGTACTCGAGTCCAAAGATCCGAGTTTGAGTAAAGGAGTCTTGAGTACTCGAGTACTCGAGTACTTGAGAGCAAAACGATCCGAGAACTCGAGTACTCGAGTACTCGAGTACTCCTTTCAGGAGTATTCGAGTATTCGAGTTTGGGAGTATTCAAGTATTTGAGTATTTGAGTCCTGTAGGTTTAATACATTAAGAAGTAAGAAAAACAAGTTAATAAATTGTATACTTTATAATTCATGATAATTTACGCTTAATTACAGAAAACTAAATCTTTGTTTTGGAAAAGAAATACTAGAATATTGACATTATCGGGATTTAAGCAACTTCTGCTGGAGCTTACTATATTTCCTGCTGTAGAAAACACTCGTTCAGATGTAGCAGAGGTTGCTGGCATGTTAAGATATTTTTTTGCAAGACAAGCAACATTAGGAAGTGCGGTTTCTTGGCATTCCCAACATGATAATGGATTTTGCGTTAATGGAATTTATGGAATAGCTAAATAGGAATTAAATTGAGATAACACATCTCTTGTTGATCCACTTTTATTTATATTAAATTTAAACTCTAGTGCACTTCGGCGTTGTTCCTCTTGGCTGGAATCTCCGTCTCGCTCATTTTCAAGTTTAGGCAAAAGTTGTTTGGCTGCAGATCGGATGTGTGCTCTAGCCTGTTCTGGTACAGGTAGCAAGTCTTTATATCGCGGATCAAAAAAGGATTAGGATTAGGATAAGTTTTCTATTGGCTTCATTTAAGTTGCCGGCGACAATAGTCTCCAGTGAGCTCCTTTCGATATAAACTCACAGGTAGTGGAACAGTTTTGTCGCCGAGCTGTCGCCGCCCTGCGGAACTTTCTGTCTCCGTCTCCTTGTGTCGCCGAAGTGAGCGTGCGTCGCAGTGGAATTTGCCAAGGCGACAGAACGTCGGCGTACTACAGAAAGTCGACGGTATGGTTTAGGCCTAAAACAAAATTCTCCGAAGTTCCTGGAATAATGCCTATGCACCCTTATATTCAGTTTACGCGCTGCCATTCGCTCGACGAGCTATGCTGTACGATAACGCAGCAAATATAACTAATGCTGTGTCGAGAATGGAGGACAACATTAACGGTATTGGCTGTGCTGCACATAACCTTCAATTAAGCCTAAGACGTGGTTTGCGAGAAAAACGCATAGAAGATCTGTCTGAAAATGCAGGAAAAATCGTAACATTCTTTAGGCATTCTACAAAAGCTACAAACGCGCTAAAACGACAGCAGACATTTTTAGGTTTATCAAACCTAAAACTTATACAGCAGTGTCCAACAAGGTGGAATTCATCTTTCCAAATGTTTGAAAGAATTCTTAAAATTCGTAGTTCAGTTGTAGCCGTGTTAGCAGACAGAACTGTAGTAAAGGAAGATACTGCACAGAAATTAGAAATGCCAGAATCTGACTAGATCGATATTACATATATCTGTAAAATACTCAAACCTTTTGATGTGGCCACTAATCTTTTATGTTCCGAAAAAGATTCTACTTTATCGTTGATGAGGCCAGTAATCCGAAGCCTTATAGATAACTACTTAATGGAAAATATACTTGAAACCGAATTAGAAATTTCTTTGAAGTCAACCGTGGCACAAGATTTAAAGAATAGGTTTGAAATGGAGTGGACTGAAGGAGAAAGCAATCTCAAAGTGTCACAGATTGCATCCTTTTTTGATCCGCGATATAAAGACTTGCTGGCTGAACCAGAACAGGCTAGAGCACACATCCGATCTGCAGCCAAACAACTTTTGCCTAAACTTGAAAGTGAGCGAGACGGAGATTCCAGCCAAGAGGAACAACGAAAAAGTGCGCTAGAGTTTTTATTTAATATAAATGAAAGTGGATCAACAAGGGATGTGTTATCTCAATTTAATTCCTATTTAGCTATTCCATAAATTCCATTAACGCAAAATCCATTATCATGGTGGGAATGCCAAGAAACCGCACTTCCTAATGTTGCTTGTCTTGCAAAAAAATATCTTAACATACCAGCAACCTCTGCTACATCTGAACGAGTGTTTTCTGCAGCAGGAAATATAGTAGGATCCAGCAGAAGTTGCTTAAATCCCGATAATGTCAATATTCTAGTATTTCTTTTCCAAAACAAAGATTTAGTTTTCTGTAATTAAGCGTAAATTATCATGAATTATAAAGTATACAATTTATTAACTTGTTTTTCTTACTTCTTAATGTATTAAACCTACAGGACTCAAATACTCAAATACTTGAATACTCCCAAACTCGAATACTCGAATACTCCTGAAAGGAGTACTCGAGTGCTCGAGTACTCGAGTTCTCGGATCGTTTTGCTCTCAAGTACTCGAGTACTCGAGTACTCAAGACTCCTTTACTCAAACTCGGATCTTTGGACTCGAGTACTCAAATACTCCTACTTGGGAGTACTCAAATACTCAATTATCCGAGTCAGTCTTAGAGCCCTACTCCAGACCCTGTCAGGCGTTCGACTGAACGTTCGTCTGCTCCAGGAAGAACTCCTCGTACTGGTCGATGTTGTTTTGTGCACTAGTTTTCAGGAACTGAACATCTCGTGAATCCTCGGTATGATGTTCCTCAGGGATCCATACCCTGAGCGCCTTGGAGTCCTCAGCGGGGCCGAGGTAAACGCCCTTACGGGCACGAGGTTCGAACTTTCCAGTGCTCTTGGTCCGGTTCAGGCAGTAAACCGGTGCGCCAAACTCCTGAAAGCTGCTCATGTCCGGTATCTGTCCCATCCACAACTCGCACGGAGTTCGGCCATTCAGTGCTGAGGTTGGACAGCGGTTTCTGGTGAAGTTCGCGGTGCACACAGCTTCCGCCCAGAAGGAAGGTGGGAGACCAGACTGGATCAACATACATCGGGCCATCTCAACTAGGGTGCGGTTTCTCCTCTCGGCTATACCGTTCTGTTCCGGGTTGTTCGGAACAGTCAGTCGACGTTTAATGCCAGAGCTCTTCAGGAAGTCATCGAACTGGCAGCTCGTGTACTCAGTGCCATTGTCCGATTACAGGCACTTGATCTTCCTGTTGTACTGCGTCTCGATCATCTTCTTGAAGGCCTGGAACTCGGAGAACACCTCACTTTTCTGCCGTAGGAAACGCACCTCACACCATCGAGTAGCGTCGTCTATGAAAGTGACGAAGTACCTGACGTGGCCGTGGGACTGCACACGCATTGGCCCACACACATCCGAGTGGATGAGTTCGCCAGGTGCTGACTTCCTCTCGGAGACCTTGGGAAATGGTTGGCGTGTCATCTTGGCCTTGATGCACACCTCACAGTCCAGCGTTGCTTCGTCGTCGCTCAGCTCAAGTCCTCGAAGAACGTTGTTCTTAGATGCCTCATGAATATCCTTCGCGTTCAAGTAACCCAAAGCCTTGCGCCAATCCATCAGCGACTTCTCGTGATTTCGGCTGGCAATTGCGGCGCTCGGCTGCTCAGCAGCGCGCGAGTCGTTCACAAAGTAGAGTCCGTCGGCTCGCTCCGCACGCAGCACAATACGATCGACCTTTTCGCTGACAACTTCCGCCGAATTCTGGCAAAAGGTCACTCGGTAACCTCTGTCCACAATCTTCGCGACCGATAACAAGTTCATGCGTAAATCCGGCACGTACAGCACGTCACTCAAGTTAACCGTCTCATCGTCTTTTTTTACTCGTGTAACCAGTCGCGCATCACCTTTGGCACTGATTTCCGTGGAGCTAGAGTTGGCCAGCTTCAATGAGTCTGAAAAGTTCTCATCTACACACTCGAAACTGTCAATGTCACTGACCATGTGCGCGGTACAACCACTATCTAGACACCACCGTGTTTGCGTCGGATATGCCAGCAAGGAACTCACGTCGCCAGATCCACTGAATTCCGCAGCATACAGAGATATACCCTGTGTTCTGTTCCTCTCCTGATCATGCTTTTTGGCTCGACAGTCCGCTGCTTTATGACCCGGCATTTTGCACTTGTAGCACTTGAACACAGGCTTTTTCCCGTCACGTTTGTCTAGTTTGCGTGATTTCCATTGACTTGACCTGTCCGCTACCATCGCATTCTGCACTCGATCTTGCCTATTGTTCTTTCGCGCGTCATTCTCTTCCACAATTTTGATTCGCAGCGTTTCCGGACTCGGGAGCTCGTCACGTGACTCAATAGCAACTCGAAAACTATCGAAGCTGGCCGGTAAACTGTAAAGCAACAGTATCGACAATAGGTCAGCGTTTATCGGCACTTCCATATCGCTCAGTCGATCTACAGCGTCAAAGAATTTTCCCAAGTGGTCGCGAACGTCGTCACCCTTGCTCATCCTCTGCAGGATGATTTGCTTCAGCAGGTTCGCTTTCCTCGCGGTGCCCTTGGACTGGTGAATGGTTTCCAACTTAAGCCAAAGTTCTCTCGACGTTGCACAGTCTTTGACCTGTTTCAGTTCCGAGGATGAAATCCCCAGAAAAATATCCGACATGGCTTTGCTATCACCCGTGATCCACTCCTCTTCCTTAGCATTGTCTTTGTCGTTTCGCTTGGGCTTTACTTTCGTTGCACTGACGTAGCCCCATGCATCATTTTTTATCAGTAAGGACCTCATGTGGATCTTCCACGTGTCAAAGTTGTCCCTTGTCAGGGGTTCGATGCGTGAAATGGTGGCAGCCATTTTGGTTGCCTCGTGGAACGTTCGAGAACCGAATACAACCTCAATTTCGCGTATCGATTTTCGACCAATCTAACTTACTACAGTTTCTTTTATTTCGCGTCGCGTACCCTGGGCCCATAACCTGTTAGAAAAACCAGGGGGTCGTGCAGGAAACTGCTCAGGTTTATTAAGAAAGATTTATTAGAACACAAAGGTACAGCTTGTCTCGACTGAATACAAAGAAGAACCGAATTTGACAACAAAGGTTGAGTATGATATAGGACAAATGGTAGGCAGCTACGCAAGCGACAAGTAGAAATTACTAAAGGGCGGTTCGATTTGGATGTAGAACATAAATAAAAACACTAATCTAACAATCTATTTAATTTTTTACTCAGTGTATGAGTCCCACGTAAAGGTGTAGCGTACATAATTTCGCTTGGTGCAAAATTCTTCAATGTGAACCACTTGGCTATAACAGAAAGACAAATGCCTTGCACGTATAACAAAATTGAGTTCTATTAAGAAAATTGTATTTATTTAGCGCTGAGCACCTTTCATGGCTAAAGCGATCGATTCAAAATTCATTTGAACCTGCTCTAGAAAATAAATTCCATATACATAGCACGAATAAAGCACTCAGTTATGTATTTCTTACAAAGAAAATTTCTTTTGCCTTAAAAAGACACCAACTCTACGCCCAGGGGAAACCTAAGACTTAACAAGTTAAGGAAAAATGATATTTTGCCTAAAGTGGTTTTGACCATCAAAGCATTATTCCGCCCGTTTTAAGTCTAGGGGAAAATTTGCCTTTATGTGGTATTCTTCTGACCGTTTCCTAAATGTCTCTCCTTAAATTAATTTTCTTGCCTGCTAATGACTACCACTTAAGGAGAAGATAAACTCGTCCGTCATATTCAAACCTAGCCCATGCCATTCATCGAATACATTAGTGTGATAGCCTGGACAAACGGAATTGAAGCTGTTTGAAATATCTCTGAAACGTTACGTCTTTCATTTCGTAAAAGGGTAGCATCTCAAGGTCCGGAAAAGTGCCATGAGCAAAAGTTGCTCCAAGATTCTTTGGATGCAATTTCATTTAGGTACCATTTCTATTTCATTTTGGAAGACATCCCTGAGAGCGTATAACTTTTGGAAAGAAGTCAAGACGTCTCTGGGAAAAAATATTTGTTTCCTACTTTACGGCGACCATCGCTGTATTTCTTTTCAGTTAAAAGCATCTCCTAAGTGCAAAGAATACTTGCAGCCGTATGCATTTGCCTATGCATGATACAGCAGCCATAGCAAACGGCAAGACGTAACGCGCTAATAAATTAAGAGGACCTCAGCTTAAGTTATAATCCACTCATACGAAGAGGAAATTTACTCTTCCAGATAATAACTTCTCGTTGAGTTATGTCCCAAGATTAGGGGGCACTTAAATAACTTCAGAGATCCCAGTTACTTCGACGGGTGCTCCAGCAGGTCTCTTAGCATCCCAACCGGCGAATATTAGGTCCATTCAGGAAAAGTGCCGAGAAGTAATATAAATCAAAAGCTCTCGCAAGCTCTAAGAAAATGGAATGATATTCTGAAAGCGAGAGAAATTTTTCAAACTGCCATTCACTGTAGAATAATGGGAAATTGTTGTTGGGCTTACCGAAATCTGCGACACACACATGGGCGCTTAAAAATGTGAAGCTTTTAAGAGAATCTTTTTTGAAAAATCGTGAGATTGCGCCAGCACAACAAGAAAAACAAATTATTATGCAAAATTTTGCGCGCTCAATTTAGACAATGGAGCATAAAATCTGGTAACTGAATTATGTTCTAGAAAGTCGTGGCAGCACAGTATTCTCCAAGAAATCCCCAAAAGGTGTGTATTTCAAAGGTGGCGGTAATCTCTAAGCTTTTGTGCGTATATTTTCATGATTTATGTACTTAAGGGAGTATTCTAGTTTAGCAGTACCTACAAATTTAAGGTGTTTTTTAAAATTCGATAAAAAAAAAATAAGAATATTTTTATTAGCCATTTTTTTACTAAATATTTATTAATATGTTAACAATACAAAAAAATATTTAAACAGAAAATTTTGAAAATTGAAAAAATTACAGGTTGGTAAAGTGGGGTGGTGAAAAATAAGGGTGCGTCCTTGTTGACATGATTCCAACCCTTCTGGTGATTAAAAAAAAAAGAAAAAAGATTCTTAATCAGTAAGAATGTCGTTATCGTCTGAACTAGAGAAATGAAAAAAAAAAATTTTTTTTCATAAAATGGCGGCTGCTTGAAAAAAAGATATTGATTTTTTGCCCTTTTTTCAAAGTTTTGAACTTTTTAAAAATATTAAAAAACAATGTTTTTACATAATTTTAGTTCCAACGTTAGAGGGATATATAAAAAAGTTCCACGCCAAATTTCAAGTTAATCGGTTGATTAGAACTTGAGAAATCATGTCAGCCGTATTGGAAAGAGTAGTTTCGAGAAAAACGCGTTTAAAGATTTGAGCAAAGTTTTAGGCAGTCTGTACTTACATTTCATTAATCGGCGATTCATGCTCCATACATTGGGCCTACACGTACTCTACGATAGCTCAGAGCAAACTGAGCTGCACTGCACACATGCGTATACTATAAAAGACTTTCTGTAGGATGATTCATCCTCAGGTAGTTAGGGAACGTATACCGCCTATTGTTCGATTCACTGTAGCAGGTCCCGTTTACTCGCTGTGTCACTAAAATAGATATAACTCTGTAAATATTTGAAATTTTCAAAATTCCGTTGGAGGATATATTTTTGAAGGTCTGATCTTTAAAAATATATATCACAATTCTAGACTATAATACCCTCTCAAATAATAGTTTAGAACGGTTGAGACAGTTCATAATGATAACAAATTGTGTATTGTGTAGAGAATATCTTTTTGATCCAAAAGCAATGTTGATAGGTAGGTATGGCTATATGGTAGAATTCCAATTCCGTTTTCAAAACCACATTAGTGCAAGAGAAGCAAATACATAGATTATTGATTTTCCGGATACTGACAGTAACTGATTGGTTTTAACGTAGGAGCTAAATTATGTTATTCGGTATGATTTTACCCAGGGACCGAAAATAACTGATATTTTTCAATTTTTAATCCATTAAAGCTGAGAGCTCACCATATAATTTTAAAAACAACATCCAAATGTTGTGAATAATGCCCTCGTTATATTCATGCTAAGCTCCTCAAAATAGTGGGCTCGAAAAATAAAAAGCCAGGTTGGCTTTTTATTTTTTCAAGTCGGAATTATAAAGTTTGAATAACTTGTCTGAAGAAAATGTGAAAAAAAAGTCGAAACTGGTACGGTCCCTGATTTTACCAGTTTTGGTTATACCCGTAGCTCCATACACGTTTATTAACAACAAATAATGTTAAAACCCGTATATAGTATAAATAAAAAAATTCATTATTAAGTTCACATGGTACCGTAGTTAATTGTACTAGAAAATTTAGTAATTACAAAACGTTTCGTATAGTTCTAAATGACTTTTGGTTTTTCTGTGGTTCCCGATGGGATTCGAACCTAAGATGTTCGAACTTCTAGGTGTTGTTACGTTAGCACTATAACATACCCATATAATACTTCATAGTTAAATAACAAATACATATAAACTGACCTTTTAAAAAGTAAAACAATCTTTTTCGTGTGGGATTCGGACGGTACTTCTGAAATAGTACTCCACATCTCTCACCATTTACCTATAGATACCCTCGAGGTAAAGATATTACTACATCTTCATTCTAGTTCAATGTAAATTTGCAAAAGATACTCTACGATTTCAAATTTAAAAAATGTAGATGTTAAATGTACAACGCCACATGGGGGTATTCTGTAGTGACGGTTTCAAAAAATCAATTTTTTTTATTTTGCGTTTTTGCATTCAGAAAACATGGTGCATGGTGCATGGTGCGGTGAGTGATATTTAATAACTTCAAACCCGTTTTTCTCGAAACCATGTTTTTCTAATCAATGACTACATATACCCCGATATCCAAAGTCGCGACTTTGGCCTAGCCTAGCCCAAAGTCGCGATTATCTTTTCCGTGTAAACGGGCAAGTCCCAACTTTGGCCTAGCCCGGATTGAATTGGACCTAGGCCTAATATATCTGTATGTGTGCGCTCGATCCTTCAAATGTCACAAATCTTACTGGCACACATATAGCAACCAAGGGAAAATTTCCTAGTCCACTTTGTGTCGTTTACACGAGCAGCCGGATTGTCCTAGTCCTGATTTGGGACTGTCGCGACATACGTAGTTACTGACCACGATATATCGAGTTCTACTAAATCGACTCATTTAAAACTTTTACAGTAACTTTAGTTCAATTGCCGCTATAACCGGGACTAGAATTATGTACGTTGATATGTATTTTCTTTTCTTTTTCAAAAGCATTTTAATGGAAAAAAACTCCCCGAAAATCTCTCTTTTTTGTTTGTAACTAAATAAATGTTGTAATTTTTAATATTTTGACCTCTCTGTTATCTCGGCTGTAGTTAACAGAGTAATAATTAAGCCCGGCGTATCCTGATTGCAGGATTGTTACGGGCTCTTACTGCACAGCTTGGGCAAAGCAGGCAACATTGCACGCTCGGTCAAAAGGTCAAGAAAAGGATGAAAACTATCCGCCACGTCTTAAAATTTGATTTTTCACCAATTTCCAGGCCTTCCGGAGCTCTGTTCACCAACAAAAAAATTATTTCACGTGTCATGTGACATTTAATTCCACATGTCACATAACATGTAAAGTGGCCACCTCTACAACATGGTGTATCTGATTATAACAGAAAAAATTATAATTGTGCGGTCCTTGCTTTATAGCAATCAGCTTCAATTGCTGAATCCACTGGGGCATCATGAAAACTTGTACTTATACAGCAGCACAGTGACGCCATTTTCTTGCACGCTTGCCTGCACTATCGCCATCACCGCTCTCAGCAAGCGATTGAGTAAGAAAACATACACCGTGGGCGCGGGGCTTAAATAACAACTTTGAATTTTATGTGTCAGATTGCCCAGAAGGCGGCAATCGTGGTCACCGTTTGCACCTGCGCTTCGGATGCTTAAAATTGAATGCGCGCTTAGACATATAATTTTTGTCACAACAAAATTTTTTTTTATAGTAAAAGGTCGAATAAATATACAAAAAAAATTTTAATTATCTCTTTTTGCTTCCCAGAAAAAAATTCATGAAGTTGTTAAATGTACGACGAAATTTGTTTACTATAATATTTTTTCACATGGTGAAGTATCAACAACTGAGAAGTTAATTGTGCTCTATGTGCTAGCAGCTAAAACCGTGTCGTTGAAAAAGGGGAAGAAGAACACAAAAGTTACACATCGAAGGACATACAAATATTGGAACAAAGGTACAATGCTGGTGTTTTTGGAATTGCCCTAAAACCTTATGGAAATGATCCATTTATGGTCGGAACAAGTGTATTAGGAAAGTATGAATTCCCGCAAACAACACTTTCCCAAAAATTAGCTTGTTTTAACACCAAAAATTGAAAATTTTGTAAAAGGAAAATATTCTGTCAGAAAATATTTTTTCAGAAAGGCAAATTTTTCTTACTAATTATTTCGTGCCAATCTACGAATTATTTAAAAAATTATTTACCATGTCCATGAGCGCAAATTTCGATTGTACAAAGCAAGGACGATGCGAATAGCCACTCTGAGTTATTTTATATCTCGAAAACGAGACGAGATTGACTTTGATTTGATACTTTCCTAATTCACTCGTTCCGATGCAAAAGATGCAATATTAGCTATATCACCAAGCACTTGGAGCTGAATAACAGCAACTACGCTACTGTTGTCCAGCTCATTCAGTCGAGATATAATAACAACAGAAAGATATAACAACTTACGTCAATACTATAATTGATGCTAAGAAAACTGAATATAGGTGTAAAGAAGATATAATTATGTTTTAGGATCAGATATGAGAATGGCTTAAAGCGTTAAAAAATTTGGACTGCAAAACCGCAGAATAGGGTCCAATGATAGCAATTAGACACAGAGAGCCTTCGATTGTTTGAAAAAACTCTCTCCAATTCTAAATATGCCCACAGTAGACGAACTACTTCGTTTCTTGGAAAAGCCGCATCAAAGCTCAAAAAAAAGGAATAATAGTAGGTATACATGACCAATTCACGAGTTTGCCTTGTGTGGAAAAATTCGCATAACATACATTTACCATCGTCCTGAGTTCAAGAAAATGAGTATTGACGACCGAAACTCACTCATAACTCAACCATCATAACATAACCAACTACAGCTGTATGAATAAAAAATGCATTTGGGCAAACTGTGCAGTTGAGAGCCTTGGTAGATCTGGATTCTGGGATCTTAAGTAAGTTGCAGAACTAGATGGAAATTATTAGTAGAGATTTAAACGAACAATGCGAAGAAATCTGCCGCAACTCACAGCAAAGGGATGAACAAGGAAGATATGTCGTCCGACTTCCCTTCAATGGGAACAAATTCGATTTGGAAGACCCAGAAATACTACATTAAAACGTCTCCTTCAAGTTGAAAAAAGGGTAGCGGAGAAATCCCTCGGATGCAGAAGAATATAATCGATTTCTTTTCTGAATACCTCGATTCTAGCTGAATACCTGGCACTGGGGCACATGAGTCCTCCACCTCTAATTATAGATTGTACAAGTTAACACGACACCTTGCAAATACTTAAAAGATGGTAACGCAACGTGACCACCCTGCACGCGCAGGTAATGCGAGGGTGAGTTGCTGACGACTAGTAACATGAAGATGGGAACACGGTAGATTTAGGTTTAATTAGGTAAAGCTTAGTTTTAAGTTCTTTTTGTAACGAGCAGGTCGAATAAAGGAGAAGTTGATATCCCATTCCCACCTCAGGAGATACAAAGGAATTTTCACATAAATACGGGAACAAGCGATGAGCAATCAACGCAAAAACCCGACGGTTACTATGAGGAAGCACAACTACTAGCGGAAGAAGACAATAGCTATGACCAAACTTTAATGGAATATAGCGATCAGTACAGGGCCATGATGGAACCTAATGAGGAACAGAACAATACCATTCTAGACATTCATTTTTCAGAATGTGGAACTCTTCGCTGCCGTACTTTGAATGCAAAGCAGTGAGCGGAGAGGTTTTAAGGATATTTATCGACACGGGGTCGATAAGTCCCTAACAACGAATGCTTTTATACCAACTCTGTAGGAGGCCAAGTGCGAATCACGCACCACATTTTCACTAACCTCTTCAATGTAGAAGAGCCCAAAATTAAATTTTACCTATTGCCGTTGCTAGCGTCTTTCCATGCGATACTAGGCAACGACAGCCTCAAGGAGTTGTCTGCCATTATCCATACGAAGAACAATTATGTCATTATCCAAGATTCAATTAAAATTCCCATAAAACAACTATAATAGAAGCGGAATGCGTAAACTCAATTACTATCAGAACTAGCCACAAGTCGGATAGCCAAGCTAAGACCACGGGATTCCTAGTAAAAATGAACCAAGAATTGTTCTCTGACCCAGATAAGAAACTAACATTCACCACAAAGGTCATAGGCACTATACGCACAACTTCTGACAATCCTATCTACCCAAAATTTTACCCGTATCCGATGTCCCTAAAAGACGAAATCGAACGGCAAATAGACAAATTGTTAGCTGATGGCATAATTAGACCATCCCGTTCATCGTACAACTCGTCTGTTTGGGTCGTACCCAAGAAGCTGGATGCTAGAGTACAGAGTGGTAATTGATTACAGCAAATTAAACAGCATAACCATGGCAGACAGATATCCTATACAAGAGATAGACGAAGTCCTAATGCAGTTAGGCAAGAACAAAATCTTTTCGGTGATAGACCTGAAGAGTGGCTTTCATCAAATCCCTCTAAAGGAAGTGCACATTGAGAAGACTGCTTTTTCTGTAAACAATGGTAAATATGAGTTTGCCACATAGCCATTTGGGACAAAAAATGCTCCCGCGATCTTCCAGCGCGCCATAGATGATATCCTTCGTGAACACATATGCAAAATATGTTTCGTCTATATCGATGATATCATCATATTCAGTGAAAGCGAGGAAAAACACGTGAAAGATCTGGAAGTAACATCAAGGTGCCCGGTCGGGCGCCGTGTTGATAGAAAAAAAAAAAAAAAAAAAAAAAAATTGTTTTTCGTGCGCCCGAACAAAGACTTATTACGCGAATGTGAGAGAAAATGTCGTTATTTTCGGTGTTTTAGTTCTAATTGATGATATCCAAGACATTTTGGAAAATGTCGATAACGTATTCGACAGAAATCCAAAAGTTATCTTAGCAAAAAAAATTTCAATCAATTACGTCGCGGGGTTCAGAAGTTATTCGTGTTTCTTTAAATAAAACACTTTAAATAATTATTCAGTGTGCGACGATTTTTCAGGCTTCCGGTACTTCCGGTTGCAATGTCTTGCGATGTCTGCACGCATTTACTCTAGCGAATTCAGTGTGCGATATAATTTTCAGCCATCCGCTGCTTCCAATTGCGATGCTGCACGCCTTTACTCTATCGCATATAATAGGCGAAGTCATCACACCGAACTTTTGAATATATTCAGGATATATTCAGGAACCGTTAAAAACAAAAATGCTAATATCTCGGAAACCGTTGCTCGTAGACGATTTTTAATGAAAATTTTATCCCCCACCGGTACCATCACCTTAACCGGAGGAAGTATATAGAACCCATTGGCATTTCAAAAAATGTAATATTACTAACTTTAATTATTCAGGAGCCGTTAAAAAACAAAAATGCTAATATCTCGGAAACCGTTGCTCGTAGACGATTTTTAATGAAAATTTTATCCCCCACCGGTACCATCACCTTAACCGGAGGAAGCATATGGAACCCATTGGCATTTCAAAAAATGTAATATTATTAACTTTAATTATTCAGGAACCTTTAAAAACAAAAATGCTAATATCTCGGAAACCGTTGCTCGTAGACGATTTTTAATGAAAATTTTATCCCCCACCGGTACCATCATCTTAACCGGAGGAAGCATATAGAACCCATTGGCATTTCAAAAAATGTAATATTACTAACTTTAATTATTCAGGAGCCGTTAAAAAACAAAAATGCTAATATCTCGGAAACCGTTGCTCGTAGACGATTTTTAATGAAAATTTTATCCCCCACCGGTACCATCATCTTAACCGGAGGAAGCATATAGAACCCATTGGCATTTCAAAAAATGTAATATTACTAACTTTAATTATTCAGGAACCGTTAAAAACAAAAATGCTAATATCTCGGAAACCGTTGCTCGTAGACGATTTTTAATGAAAATTTTATCCCCCATCGGTAACATCACCTTAACCGGAGGAAGCATATAGAACCCATTGGCATTTCAAAAAATGTAATATTACTAACTTTAATTATTCAGGAGCCGTTAAAAAACAAAAATGCTAATATCTCGGAAACCGTTGCTCGTAGACGATTTTTAATACGCTTTTATTAGCTTCACTTGACCCACTTCCCGGTCTTCGATTAGGATGAAATTTTGCACACGCTCTGAGTTCTGATGACAATACATGACTAGATAAGAAACGTCATTACAAATCCAATATGGCGGCCTCCCCAAGATGGCGGACTGGCTGTTTGAAATCCAACCCCATGATATGGATATCAAATGAAAGGGTTTGATGTCAGGAATACGAAAAAAATAGTCACGTGACTTAAATCCAACATGGCGGACAGGCTATTTGAAATGCACCCCCATGATATGGGTATCAAATGAAAGGGTTTGCTGTCAGGAATACGAAAAAAATAGTCACGTGACTTAAATCCAACATGGCGGACATCCAAGATGGCGGACAGGCTATTTGAAATGCACCCCCATGATATGGGTATCAAATGAAAGGGCTTGCTGTCAGGAATACGAAAAAAATAGTCACGTGACTTAAATCCAACATGGCGGACATCCAAGATGGCGGACAGGCTATTTGAAATGCACCCCCATGATATGGGTATCAAATGAAAGGGTTTGCTGTCAGGAATACGAAAAAAATAGTCACGTGACTTAAATCCAACATGGCGGACATCCAAGATGGCGGACAGGCTATTTGAAATGCACCCCCATGTTATGGGTATCAAATGAAAGGGCTTGCTGTCAGGAATACGAAAAAAATAGTCATGTGACTTAAATCCAACATGGCGGACATCCAAGATGGCGGACAGGCTATTTGAAATGCACCCTCATGATATGGGTACCAAATGAAAGGGTTTGCTGTCAGGAATACGAAAAAAATAGTCACGTGACTTAAATCCAACATGGCGGACATCCAAGATGGCGGACAGGCTATTTGAAATGCACCCCCATGATATGGGTATCAAATGAAAGGGTTTGCTGTCAGGAATGCGAAAAAAATAGTCACGTGACTTAAATCCAACATGGCGGACATCCAAGATGGCGGACAGGCTATTTGAAATGCACCCTTATGATATGGGTATCAAATGAAAGGGTTTGCTGTCAGGAATACGAAAAAATAGTCACGTGACTCAAATCCAATATGGCGGACGTCCAAGATGGCGGACAGGCTATTTGAAATGCACCCCCATGATATGGGTATCAAATGAAAGGGTTTGTTGTCAGGAATACGAAAAAATAGTCACGTGACTTAAATCCAATATGGAGGACGTCCAAGATGGCGGACAGGCTATTTGAAATGCATCCCCATGATATGGGTATCAAATGAAAGGGTTTGCTGTCAGGAATACGAAAAAAATAGTCACGTGACTTAAATCCAATATGGCAGACGTCCAAGATGGCGGACAGGCTATTTAAAATGCATCCCCATGATATGGGTATCAAATGAAAGGGCTTGCTGTCAGGAATACGGAAAAAATAGTCACGTGACTTAAATCCAACATGGCGGACATCCAAGATGGCGGACAGGCTATTTGAAATGCACCCCCATGATATGGGTACCAAATGAAAGGGTTTGCTGTCAGGAATGTGCAAAAAATTGTCACGTGACTTAAATCCAATATGGCGGACATCCAAGATGGCGGACAGACTATTTAAAATGCACCCCCATGATATAGGTATCAAATGAAAGGGTTTGCTGTCAGGAATGCGAAAAAAATAGTCACGTGACTTAAATCCAATATGGCGGACGTCCAAGATGGCGGACAGGCTATTTGAAATGCATCCCCATGATATGGGTATCAAATGAAAGGGTTTGCTGTCAGGAATGTGCAAAATATGTCACGTGACTTAAATCCAATATGGCGGACATCCAAGATGGCGGACAGACTATTTAAAATGCACCCCCATGATATAGGTATCAAATGAAAGGGTTTGCTGTCAGGAATGCGAAAAAAATAGTCACGTGACTTAAATCCAATATGGCGGACGTCCAAGATGGCGGACAGGCTATTTGAAATGCATCCCCATGATATGGGTATCAAATGAAAGGGTTTGCTGTCAGGAATACGAAAAAAATAGTCACGTGACTTAAATCCAACATGGCGGACATCCAAGATGGCGGACAGACTATTTGAAATGCACCCCCATGATATGGGTATCAAATGAAAGGGTTTGATGTCAGGAATACGAAAAAATAGTCACGTGACTTAAATCCAATATGGCGGACGTCCAAGATGGCGGAGAGGCTATTTGAAATGCACCCCCATGATATGGGTATCAAATGAAAGGGTTTGCTGTCAGGAATACGAAAAAAATAGTCACGTGACTTAAATCCAACATGGCGGACATCCAAGATGGCGGACAGGCTATTTGAAATGCACCCCCATGATATGGGTATCAAATGAAAGGGCTTGCTGTCAGGAATACGAAAAAAATAGTCACGTGACTTAAATCCAACATGGCGGACATCCAAGATGGCGGACAGGCTATTTGAAATGCACCCCCATGATATGGGTATCAAATGAAAGGGTTTGCTGTCAGGAATACGAAAAAAATAGTCACGTGACTTAAATCCAACATGGCGGACATCCAAGATGGCGGACAGGCTATTTGAAATGCACCCCCATGTTATGGGTATCAAATGAAAGGGCTTGCTGTCAGGAATACGAAAAAAATAGTCATGTGACTTAAATCCAACATGGCGGACATCCAAGATGGCGGACAGGCTATTTGAAATGCACCCTCATGATATGGGTACCAAATGAAAGGGTTTGCTGTCAGGAATACGAAAAAAATAGTCACGTGACTTAAATCCAACATGGCGGACATCCAAGATGGCGGACAGGCTATTTGAAATGCACCCTTATGATATGGGTATCAAATGAAAGGGTTTGCTGTCAGGAATACGAAAAAAAAATCACGTGACTCAAATCCAATATGGCGGACGTCCAAGATGGCGGACAGGCTATTTGAAATGCACCCCCATGATATGGGTATCAAATGAAAGGGTTTGTTGTCAGGAATACGAAAAAATAGTCACGTGACTTAAATCCAATATGGAGGACGTCCAAGATGGCGGACAGGCTATTTGAAATGCATCCCCATGATATGGGTATCAAATGAAAGGGTTTGCTGTCAGGAATACGAAAAAAATAGTCACGTGACTTAAATTCAATATGGCAGACGTCCAAGATGGCGGACAGGCTATTTAAAATGCATCCCCATGATATGGGTATCAAATGAAAGGGCTTGCTGTCAGGAATACGGAAAAAATAGTCACGTGACTTAAATCCAACATGGCGGACATCCAAGATGGCGGACAGGCTATTTGAAATGCACCCCCATGATATGGGTACCAAATGAAAGGGTTTGCTGTCAGGAATGTGCAAAAAATTGTCACGTGACTTAAATCCAATATGGCGGACATCCAAGATGGCGGACAGACTATTTAAAATGCACCCCCATGATATAGGTATCAAATGAAAGGGTTTGCTGTCAGGAATGCGAAAAAAATAGTCACGTGACTTAAATCCAATATGGCGGACGTCCAAGATGGCGGACAGGCTATTTGAAATGCATCCCCATGATATGGGTATCAAATAAAAGGGTTTGCTGTCAGAAATACGAAAAAAATAGTCACGTGACTTAAATCCAACATGGCGGACATCCAAGATGGCGGACAGGCTATTTGAAATGCACCCCCATGATATGGGTATCAAATGAAAGGGTTTGCTGTCAGGAATACGAAAAAATAGTCACGTGACTTAAATCCAATATGGCGGACATCCAAGATGGCGGACAGGCTATTTGAAATGCACCCCTAAGATATGGGTATCAAATGAAAGGGTTTGCTGTCAGGAATACGAAAAAAATAGTCACGTGACTTCAATCCAATATGGCGGACATCCAAGATGGCGGACAGGCTATTTAAAATGCACCCCCATGAAATGGGTATCAAATGACTTCTTGAGAGTGGCCACTATACAAGTATGCTGCGAGATAAAAATAACTGGGTCGAAATTGACGACTTACACGTTACGAGAAAATTCTGGCCTTACAAAGCTAAAGGGGTTTATATTCTGCTTCTTCAGCAACAGTGAGTCACTCAATAAAAAAATTAGTGGAAAAAAATGTTCGGGGGCTATTTACATAACAACAGACGAATATTCATATCCTTAAGCTGACCTTATCAGAGCCGGCTTGATTATAGACATAGCAGTATTATATGATGCAAAGGCGAGCGTAGCGAGCGCGATTTTTTTGGGTTTTTTCAAAAGACATGACCTTAATTAAAGGCAATTTTAAGACAATTTTAAGTTTTGTTTCTTTATATGTTATAGTCGCCATTTAAATCGCCGCAAATTGGCGCACAATAACTTTGCTGACATTTGGGAAGGAAGGGGGTAGGTGGAAGTTCAAACCTCAAAACCGCTCCTGTGTACGCGCCCGCCATATACGTTAATAAGAAAAAAGTGACTCCTGCTAAAAACGTCACTAATTAATTATTAATTAATTAATATACTCTATAAATCAACAACAAAAAAAACTGATATCCCACAAAAAAAAAAATTGAAATTTTTCTAAGAAGAAGTGTTGATAGGAAAAAACGACTCTGGCAAACATTTCTTGTACAAAAGACCTTAAATATAATATGAAGACCTTATAAATAATAAAAATCCAGCAACAAAAAGAACTGATATGTGCGAATATTACAAGTATATAAGATTTTCGCTGATAAGTGGGTTGGAGGAGGAGGATGCATTACACGTCAACACGAGAGAGACAGCAAAAGAAACCAACGATTCTCTTCAAGACTATCAACAGCCCGCTTTTAGCGAAACCTAAAAATTTAGATCGTACGTAGAATAAGTACGCTCAGGAAGCAGCCCACAAAGGTATAAAATGATACCGAGAGAGGCAAGCATATATTTTAAAGTATTTCAAGCGTGACCATTTAACAGATAAACTGCAACAGCACTGACAGTACTTCCAAAAAACTTTCAATTGACACAATAAAATAAAGAATTTTATTAAATTAATTGATTAAATAACAATAAAAGTTGAAAATAAGAGAACAACATTTTATTTGTCGTAGACTTTATATTTTGACGCGATAAAATGAAAGAAAGAATAATGGATAAAATAATAGCAATGAAAAAGGAAAATTAGATAAAAAAACATATAACTCCGTAGGTCTGCCAGTACCTACCGCCCGCCTGTAGGTAAGTAGGCAGGGCTTATATGATGTCAGAGTTCAAAGTGTTAGTTTTAAGGGATGTGACAAAAGTAATCAAATTAAACACTTTTAATTTCAGAATTTATTTTGTAACAAGTATGTATCTGTACGCAAAAGCGGGCTGTTGATAGTCTTGAAGAGAATCGTTGGTTTCTTTTGCTGTCTCTCTCGTGTTGACGTGTAATGCATCCTCCTCCTCCAACCCACTTATCAGCGAAAATCTTATATACTTGTAATATTCGCACATATCAGTTCTATTTGTTGCTGGATTTTTATTATTTATAAGGTCTTCATATTATATTTAAGGTCTTTTGTACAAGAAATGTTTGCCAGAGTCGTTTTTTCCTATCAACACTTCTTCTTAGAAAAATTTCAATTTTTTTTTTTGTGGGATTTAACACTCTCAAAGCAGCCAACATGAAAATTCTGGCAGACAAGAGTGAATTTTTCAAACAGAGCGTAGAATTTCTTGGATATATTGTTTCCCCCGAAGGTGTAGAAACAATTGCAACTAAGGTAGAGGCGATCGTTAAATTTCCGTTGCCAAAAACATTAAAAGATCTCCATTCCTTCTTGGGATTATCAGGGTATTACCGCCGCTTTGTCAAGGATTATGCGAAAATAACCAAACCCTATATTAAAGCCACTTCAAAAATAATGATACCAGCGTAGAGGGCTCTTCGGGCACTACAAGTTTGCCTAATGCGACAATTGTAACTGTCACGGGAGCCGGGGGGTGGAGCAACAAGTGCACAAATTGTTATAGCATTTCCTCGGCTCCTTTCGCAACTACGACGAAAGTGGTGATACCAGCGTAGAGGACGCAAGTTTGCTTATCATGACTTTTGTTGTAACTTTTTGTAGTGGGCTCTTGGACTAAGGCGAATACATCATTCAAAATGTCCGAATCCCCCGTCGTCAACCGCGACAGTTACAAGAGTTATAGTGAGCAAACTTGTAGTGCTCTCAGCGCGCTCTATGCTGGTATCATCACATTTGTTGAATTGAAAAAACAATTTTTGCACCTGTTAGGCTCCCCTCTGTTTCTGCGGTCCTTAAAATACATATGTACATATGTAGAATTTTGTGCATTTGAAACGCATGAAGCACATGCACAAAATTAGCGAGGTAGGTGAGATTTTCATAATACCATAGGGAATATCTCCCTGCGGCTGTACTACTCTAGTATTAAACAATCATGGTGACTTTGACTTCTAGGAACTTCCTTCCGAATGGCATTTTTCGGGTCCAGTATTTGTGTTCCTGGAAATGCTCCGAACGAACTCGGAATACATGTGAATTTATATTTGACAGTTTCTCACGGAATTTGTTTGAAGACTGATCAGAAAAATGTTTTGAGTACTACCCGGTGTGTTTTGCTCTATTATAGAATTTTAATTTTACCGATAGTAGGCTTGCTTGTTTTTACATATTAACAAGCCGACTAATTTATTTTAGTTTATTTTCCAAGTTTAGGAGAATATACCTGTGCCAGCCAGACACATCAAGTGAGTAGGTTTGAATTTCATTTTTGATTCAAAAATTCAAATTTTTCCCATCATCGAACATATTCTCCCCTAATTGAACATTCCCCCCTAATTGAACATCTCCCGCCTATTTTACTTCTAAATCACATTTAAACGGCATAAATGTACGAAACTTGTGCTTTGTAACTTGAACTTGCATCTTGTTCTGCATTGAAAGTCCCGTCACAGAATATAGTTGGTAATGTACCGCAACGTATAAATTTGCGACAAAAGGTCCGTAGCTTTTGGGTGAAATCCTTTAATCTCCATACGAAAGGTTTACGTTTAATAGACGATAAATTGCAGAACCATGTAAAGTTAATTCTGGCCTTTTGAATTTTTAAAGCTCACTATTAAGCAAATTCTCCCTGAAACTAGCACGGGCACAATTCCCTAAATCCCCAAAGCAAGAGTTGAATAAAAAAATGTTTAAATTTTGGCTGCACTGAGGGAATGCAATGGCTTGTGATCTTTTGTGACCGTTTAAATATTTTTAAATAAATTAGCTGGAACCAGTTGGTAAACGTGGAAACCGAAACTTTCCCCAAATGGTGTGGTGATCAATTGCGGGTCTTTTCCTACTCTTCGCCCGGCATTAAGCCCAGTGGGCTTACTATACGTAGCCGCACATATCATGATTCAGAATTTCAACCGAAATTGCTCATTGGTCAATTGTTGGAGCAGCTCAGGAAACGCTACAGGAAATCCTTGTAGCTTTCGTGTTGCGGGATTTGTCCCTTTCCTGAAATGGGCGGTTGCTAGCTACATTATAAATGCTGTGAACAAAGGTTTTAATGGCATTTTTGGGTTCGGAGAAGACTCTCTCTGTATTCCGCTTGTGTCGCTCGAATGAACTAAGTCCACTAAGTCCTGTTTAATTTTTGTGGACGGCCCGTGAAGACTCTCAGTCTGAAAGAATAATTAATCTTCAGAGGTTGAATAATTCATAAAAACCGTACAGCCTGCGTTCATATCCAAAGAAAACAAGGGAAAGTCTTGGAGTTGGCCGAAAAACACTAACTACCAGACTGTGCGACGGTTTGTCTCCTAACATTGGACGAAGGCTGGTTTGGTGCGCTGAGTAACCTTAAAAATAAACAAGGATTCCATCTTGCTAGAGCTAAGAAGTGGTAAAACCTCAAAGAGGAACTTAAGGTGCAGACAGACTCAGTGGGAGGAGCATTCCGCCTAAGTCCCGGGAAAACAACTCACGTTGAAACAAACGGATTAGCAACGATGGAGCCCAAACCGCAAAATAATTCCAGCGAGGAACTGCCAACAAGGACATGTGGAGTATCCTCTTACAGGCTTCCTTCCTTATTATTCAGGAATATGTGTCGTCTGCAGCAAGCATCTGCGGAAGGTGCATGAAACCCACCCCTTCACAACTTGTAAGTACAAGTTCATGTTACACCTCTTTCAGGGAGAGTTACTTGAACTTTTGCCTTTGACACCACCAGCAGCTAGTCCGTCATTCGAACTCTGACAGGCTTCAAGTCCGTCTCAGGATCACTGCGGAAACTTGAAATGAAATGACATTGCTTATTAGGGCGGGCAATTTTAATTAAATAATCCTCGCCATAAGTTGCCAGATTGCGGCCCGACACCCACTGCCCGCCCGTTGTCTAGAGCTCATTTTAAGCTATCGATTCATCGTGAACTGACGGCTATAGTTTGACCATGTGGAGGTCGCCACTTACCCTATGTCAAGGGAAGCTATATATCTGGAATGGGCAATTTTGGAAGTCCCACGTTGATACATTACTGGGTTTCAGTCGAAATGAATTTAGACAGGGATTGGACCAGTGAAAGATTTACTGTAGTCGTTGAAATTTTCGATCCCGGCGAGTGATTAGTTGCGGGATAAGAAACATCAATCAAGGGGATCCCGGGATTGACGGGCGTTTTATTGAATTTGAAGGATAAATCTCAGAGCAATGAATTTCCGAACCCGTATGTCTGCCGGGCCACCTCCACACTTCGATAATTAGAAACCGAGCGAATTTTTTTCATTCCAACATAGCACCACATATGAGGACGACTTGACGCAACCACGCTCCAACGGCTTAGTCATACTACCCGAAGGAGAAGCCACTTGGATACGCTGAAATTTAATCTGCTCCGAGATTCGGTCCTGAAATTGATTGATTGCGACGGTTTAATCAGAATCGCTCAATATGGAAAATGATTGTGCAAATGTTTCGACGGTTCATTGTGTGCGGACATGATGTGGAATATTAAAATCCACGTCCCGAAAGATATAGCTTTAGACGTGGAAATGCGATTTTTGTGCCCAAATGAATATTTGCAGAATTCCTTGCAAAAAATTTGCAATGCAGTTTGCCTATCATTTTCTATGTGAAATATTAAAAAACCTTCCCACATTTGCCTGCGAGGTATACACTATACATACTATATACCGAAACATGAACCAGATCGTGAGTTATTCACCGCGTTTTATAATTCCTCAAAAATATCTAAACTTCTTGCAGTTTTTAAAAATTGCTTTAGTGACACATCAGCGAAGAATGGGTAACATAGACTGCACTCTTACAAAAGTGAAAAGTTGTCGGTATCGTTTATAACAAATTTATGCTTACTCTATGTTTAGACAGGTAACTGCACAGGTAAACGTGACAATGTAATTGGATCTAAGGTGAATGAATTTGAGTTTAAGCTAAGTTTATCAAATCTACGAAAATGATTGGATAGTGAAAATTAAAATTAAGCAAATTTAGTGTATATTGCTGGTGCACATACTAAATTTATGCTATGTATGTATTGCTTATTCATGCATATGTATGGGTGTGTGTGTGTGTGTATATTACTAATGATCTATCATAATAGCCTGAACTAAGTATAACGACCTTACGACGACGCCTTAAGAAAGCAGTGGATATTATACGATTGTGGAAAGTGTCATACTAACATCTACATATGGTATATATATATAATTGCCTTATCCTATCTTTCCTTACTTTCCGAGTTTTACGTCAAGTCTTAAGGGTCCAGTCCACAGAGCATGCAACTCAAGGAAAATTAACAAATGTGATGTTAGTGCAAGCAATTAGGGTATTGAGAAAAATTTTTTTGTTAAGAGATTTATCTTTGCTGGCGAAATTAGTGGGAGATTTGCAAAAGGAAAGGAAGATCGTGCAGTGCCCGCAGAATTAATAGAGACCGCGAATGAAAAATTCTTTTTTATTAGAACGATCTTGCGGGTGTTACCCTAAATAGAATCATTGAAAAATCGTTTCTTTTTACAAGCTTCTCTTTAGTTTGAACTGAATATATGTATGTAATGGAGTCTTGCAATCAGAATTCCGAAAAGTTCTGATTAATCTAGAGCTTTGAAAGTCCAGTGACAATGCAACATAGTATATCCAATATCCTTCGAAATCCAATATGGGCGGATACCGCAAGATGACGGATTACCTTTTCTTGACAACTCCCTTGATGTGGGTATCAAATGAAAGCTTTCAACAAGTAGTATACGATAAGCCACGTGATATCATCTTCAACTCAATATGGCGGATTGCCTTTTTCTTCACAAGCCCCTTGATATGTATATCAAATGAAAGCTTTTGACGAATGATATACGATAGCTACGTGACGTCATTCTAAACTCAATATGGCGTACATCAAGATGACGGATTATCTTCTTTTTCACAACCCCCTTAATATGGGTATCACATAAGAGGCTACGACCAGCAGAATATGATTAGCTATATGACGTCATTAAAATCAAAACTCAAATAAAATAAGAATAATTATGTGATTAAATTAAATTAAGTTTAGCTATGGCACGGTTGAACGAAGATTGTTACCAATATTTTTTTCATGGGCATCTACTGTGTAAACGATGCAAAGTAATTCTGTAGATCACACCGTCATTTACTTGGGACCAAGGCTATTTACAGAAGACCAAGCATATGACACTCTTAGCAGAGTAAGAACACTCAATGGAGTTCGCATTGAAGAACTCAACTACACAAAGATCACTGGAAAGAAGCCGTGTAATAATGACGCTCCGCCAGAAATGGATCGTATACGAAGATATCGACTGAACTAAACGTATTATAGAATTAGCAAGCGTTTTTCAGACGTAAGGATATTCATAGTGACATACTGAGCACGAATCATCTGGCAGCTGTCATATTGGCTGTCACTAGATTGACACACGCAGTGTTGCCAATGTGAAAAAACCTTTAAAAAACACCCTTAAAGAACACTACTTAGAAATCAGAGCTTTGATAAAGCTGTGATTGATAGAGAAAAAAATTAAAGCTGGTAGAAATATTAGAAGTTGTTTCCTTATCAATTGGAGTTTCTAATATTGAACTGATAAAATAGTATATTTGATTCAATATATCCTCAGTATCACTGTATTTCAATGTGGTGGATCTTATTCGGTAAAAATATTACATGTACGCTACGGCTTGTCTGTTTCCAGTGAATTCGAGCTCACAGCTTGCGCTTGGGAATCTGATTTCTTGTCTCCAAACTTAAACATCTTATAATATTTAATTGTTGCAAAGGTTTTATTCATTAGTTATTTGGAGTAATCTCGCAATACTAATTAATAGGTACTATCGTTATATCGCTATATTCTGAATAATTGAATATTGGATTTTATTTATATAAACTTCAATACCTACATTACATAATATTTGATTGGTACCCAATTCGTCCGTATCGATTCTGGGTTTATGGTCCATACATTTCTGGACCATCTACTTTGCTTTCAATTTTGAAAAGTCCACATTTTTTTTATTTCTTCGAGTATTAACAATAATTGAAACAAGACACCAAACAAATGTAACTTTTCGAATTTCGATTGAGTTTATTTCTATTTTCAAACCACGGAGTTTTACATCATTATTACAATATTTTAGCAACCTAGTACTAGAGTTACCTTTCTAAACATTGTTTTTTGTTCTTGCAGGTATGTATGTACGATGAGTGAATAAAACGTGTCTTAAACTACTGGAGGTGGTAAGTAGAATGCGGCTCAATTTGGGAAAAGTGGCTCTTGTGAAATTGATAAATTTAACAATGAAACACAAAATTAGGTGGTGTGCAGGAGAGCAATTATAAAGTTTCATGGAACTTTCATTAACATAAAATGCACTATGGCCTTAAACTGCACGTACATTATAAAATGTGACGGTAGAAATTGTGTGAAACACCAGTCGAATTGCAAGTCGAGTTTTATGGCGTCGCACGACACTTGCTCTGGCTGCAGCGACGAATTCGAAATTTTAATAGAAACTTTCCAACTGCTTTAGAATTAAGGAATTTAATGAAAGCTCGTGAAACTCTGGATTTCTCTGAATTGTCAAAGGGGGACGTTTCTGTTGCGCTATACACGAAATTTGCATAGTAATTAATTCCCAACTTGACTTTCTAGAAAAGGGGCGGGACCGCAGCCCGCGTGTAGTTTTTGCTGTGTTGTTGATTGTTTGGAATGGAGAATATTCCTCCAGCATTATACCATGTACATCGCATGACTTTTTATCTTCACCCATTGCCTCTATTCTGAAAATCTTGTTTCTTTCTTTTACATGCAAACTGCTCCAGGCAATTAGGAAAAAGAATAAAAATGTGTCGATAGACTTGGTCACGCGATTCAATTTGTGAAGAAAAATGCTTTTTGAATTGTTTGAGTGCAGGAAGTTGAAAATTGTGTTCCGTGTAATATTACACGATTTAAAGTGTAATGGATAGAAATGAAAAAAATGGATTTGATTTCTTTTTTTTATAACCAAGTTACAAAAAGGAGGTAAAGAATTAGATCCAATTGATGTACACCGACTTTCTACTGTCTGCCTTTATATTTGTGGAACTTGTTGCATCTGATAGCGTGACTTTCGGTGGTATAATCTCATATATAAATACGAAAGTCTTAAGGGCGGTGGGCGGCAAAGTAGAGGGTATAGTTATTTCCATAATTGTTGAATGTTGTATGATTTGCATAAAAAGTGGAGAGAATAGGGTTGATCACTCATTTCGAATAAGCTTTTCAATTTTGAAAGTTCAAAATGGTGGACTTCGAAAACCACCTTGCACTATATTTTCATATAGTTGGTACATGTGATTTTTTGATCGCTGATTTCAAATATGGTGCTCATTTTTACAAACTAAAGAATGCATTTTCAATATGGCGGATTTAACATACCTACTATATACATATTATGCACATTGGATTTTCATGGATATTTCCAATTTGAAATTTAATCCGGATCATCTAATTCTAATAAAAATCGGGTTTTTCCGGTCTTGAAAAAATAAAGAGAAGAGAAATCCAACTGACAGACTGACTTTCAGTGGCACGTTCCATTTAATTTAGGGACATTAATAACAAATACGATGGCTAATTTTGAAATGTAAAGATTTTGAACGTTGATTAGCTTAACTCTTTATTCGCATTTTGCGTTTTCCGTTGGGTTTTAAAGCTCACAAAGCGTGCACTGGGTTTTCACCGAGTCATACGAACCCAAATATCATCTTTGTTAATTTGGGTTTGCGCTTTCACTGTAAGTCTATTATTGGTTAATTCTATAATGGATTTTCCAAAAGAAAGTCTACTACAAGAAATTTAATGGAATTCCTCAATTATTGTCTTCCTTTTGTAGAATACAAAGGGTTTTATTTTTATGAATTTCACACAATATCATCTTTCATTAACTTTCCTTACTTGGGTTTCCCCCTTTGTTCAAAGAAGGTATCTTCTTATCTATCTTCGGTTCTATCGCACTGTACCTGTTGCCATTGTTTCGTGATACGCTTTCCTCTAGTAGACGGAACTTTCTTGGAGTGCCTCAATGTAGAGTGCTCGATCCATTCTTGTTTATCCTTTTGTAGATGTCTTTCTGATTCTATTTCCTTCTAAAATTATCTTTTATACTTACGACGCGACGGGGGAATATTTCGTGTGGGTTCAAATGAAACTGATTCTCCGCTTCAAGAAATATCTTCTTGAAGAGGGTGGAAGTCTATTAACTAGGCTCGACAAGAGAAAGGACTCAGGCGTTATCCTCAGTATTGCACTTTTTTTTGAGGACCATATTAACTTAGTTGTTAATGAAGAAAATTCAAAACTCGTTTATTGCCAAGGTTCTTTATTGTGCCTGTGTGTTTCCCATTCTAGAATATACCACTCCTATTTCGTCTGCCTTCTACGTTAATCAAATCAATCGAATCGAGGCCGTCAAGTCAAAGTTTCTTTGATTTGCTCTTTGTGGGTTACCTTTGTCCGCCACATTACCTGAACAGTCTAGACTCTCTTAAATTGTCATGGTTGCAGCGGATCTGTCAATTCTCCGGAGCGGTTGAATTCAGTGCGACCTTAGGTCCCATATTGTTCCTTGGGACGCATGATCTTCTTCACTTTTAGTATCACCGCAGTAATTCGGATAATAGGTTCACCTCCATGTTACGTATCTTGAGCGCGCATGTGCTCAGTTTTATGAGTATGACTTGTCAATGTCAGGATTGAAAAATTGGCCTCAATCTGACGTTACTGACTGAATAAATTTACTATACTTACTTTGTAGTAAGCAGTTTTTTGATGAATATTGTAAGAATAAAACTCTAGCCTTATCTCCTTGTTAATAGGAAAATTCAAACAGTGAAAGCATACCTACTCGAAATATGAAATCTTTAAAATCACATATTAATCTGTTGAGTTGAAGTTTTGGTCACCATTTTAAATCCTACATCTTAAATTATTAAAATTAAATTCCCGAATTTTCAAGGCAGAATCAAAATTGTGAACCCTGAAAGACTAAGCAATATTCTCATGAAAATTCGTTGAAGTGAAGAAATTACCGTTGCCTTAATGGAATCAGCTATCTTGAATTTAAAATTTTTAGTGACAAATTCGACTTCTACTGTTTTATTATATGAACAATTAAGACATAAATTTATAAAAAACAGTATTTTGACATTGTAAAGTGTAATTGTTTATATTAGACACGGGACAAAATATCAAATAGCCCAGTTTCATTGACAGCTGCGTGTCCTTTTGACGAAATTTTTGAAGCCGTTTTGGAGTCAAGCTGTATTGCACGAAGGTGGAGTTCGATTTCTGCGTTGAGTTCATGAATCGTCCCAGGGTGGTTTACATAGACCTCATTTTTTACAAAACTCCAAAGGAAAAATTGCAAAGATTAAATCGCAACTTCCGGCGGGTCTCCAAAACGAATGAACACACGACCTGAGACCTTAGATTGCAATAACATCATCTTTCGCGTGCTATGTAGCAATCGGATTCCTCCTGACGAAGTCACTTGTCATTTAAGTCCGTTCCATTAATCCATCTCTAAAATTGTCTCCACTTTTGTAATGCGTCTTCACAATTATTAAAATTTCTTCCTCTTACATATATTTCCTATGACAGTTACCAAATATGATTGAATAAATATTTGAGAGACGGAAATGGTGCAACTCACTAAACCTCGCTGTGGCATGCTTGCCTGCAAAGTTCTTTAATTCAGTATATTTGGCAATTTTTGGTTCTTTCCTCCGGAAAATTTCGTTGCGCATCTAACGGATTTAGATAAATCCAAGTGGAAGGAATTTGAACAGTGTATTTTTCCATACCACAAACGATAAACATGTTTTACCTAAACTTGGTGGAAACAATTCATGCACCTATTTATAGTTAGATGGTCTGAAACATGGAGGGGATGCGATGCAATCCCGGAAACTGAATTTTAAACTCCATACCCACCTCCAATAGATTAAAAACTCGCTTCCTTTCCAAGTTCTTTTTTGGCGACCATTTGACTGGACTATTATACTGTAGAGGCGAATTCCAAGTGTTCATTATATCGAAGAAAAATAAATCAGAGAACTTCACTTCAATTTAGTAATGTTGCCAAATTTGTGGTGATTAATATTACCGGCATAATATTACCGATATTAATTGGAACTTCCTAAGAAAACTCAGCATTTTTTATTTTTGCGTAATTTGGCATTTAACTCAATATTTGACACATTAATATTTTTTCTGTACATTTTACAGGCCGACAAATAAAAATTTCTTGTCTTTTGAGTGAGGTACTAATATTCCCATTTTTTGAAGCGTAAATTTTTCATTAGCCTCCCTACAATCTCCAATTATGAGTCAAAATTAAACTTGACTTAATAAGTTATACTGAAGGCGGGGGACTTTTATGATTTAAAAAAAACAGGTTATTATACGAATAAAAATTAAAAATCAATTTATAACCATTTATAATAAAAGTGACTAATAAGCGGTAAAAAAGACTTATTTAACAGTCGTATGATGAAAGTCAATAGATAGTTTTATTTTTCAGTCAAATAATGAAAGAATTTTTTTAATTTCTTATTTGTCCAGTGTAATAATAAAAGTCATTTGTTAAAATATTCCGCATTTTAGGATATTGAAAGCAGATATATGTATAGTCAAGTTCAATCGGAATATGATTGTAACATATTTTTCAGCACACGTGCGGGGTAAGTGGTACCTTACCGCACGGGTTTCCATGCGGTAAATCATCAATTAACCACGGTGCGCTAAGGAGCCGATTGCCCACGATGGCTATAAACGAACTCGCTTCGCTCGTGCGTCTAACACCGCCATCGTGGGCAATCGGCTCCTTAGCGCACCGTGGTTAATTTATGAGTCACCGAATGGAAACATGTGCGGTAACGTACCTACTGCTTACCCCGCACTCGTGCTGAAAAATAGCATACGTAACTCGGGCGGTAAGTAGCCGAGTGCCCATGATGGCTGTTAACGCACTCGCTTCGCTCGTGCGTCAACACCGCCATCGTGGGCAATCGGCTACTTACCGCCCTTGTATCGTAATATACTATTTCCGCACGCATGAGGGATAAGTACCACTAAAACGCACGCCTTTGCGTGCGGTAAGTTGCTTATTTCCCACTGCGTGCTTTCGACGGTCAAAAAAACACGCTGCAGAAAATAAAACACGCACCTCGGTACCCAAGAAGACAAGAGATACGGAGATCCCTGTGTGCCGCACAAGTAATTTTTCACGTCAGGAGTATGCATTTCTCACTTGCACTTGCAGGAGCAATGAGGAGATGCAGAAATATTTCTCGCTTGCACTTGCAGTAGCGTAAAGGTTTCGTTACGACAAAATCTTTATTGCCAATGGTCCTTTTTATAAGTGTTTAGGATTGAAATGTTTGTCCTCAACAATTTCCAGGTAATCAGCAACATTCTTGAAATATGCACGCAGAACCTTTCTCATTACTTTGCTGCAATATTTCTTTATTTTCATTAAGCAAAACTCGTTACAAGCGATAGTCTTGTTGTAATTATTTCTTAAATTATTATTATTTCTGTTTCGTTACAAGCGATAGTCTTGTTGTAATTATTTCTTAAATTATTATTATTTCTGTTGTGGGGGGCTCTGCCCCCCACACCCCCTTTCCCTTTTCGCGCCCTTTCCTCGACCCCCCCCCCCCCCCCCCCCCACTCCGACGGTCGCATGCCTCACTAGTGCGGAAAAATAAAATGTGCAACTCGGGCGGTGCGTAGCCGATTGCTTACGCTGCAGCTAAACGCACTCGCTTCGCTCGTGCGTTTATTGCTGCCAGCGTGCGCAATCGGCTACTTACCGCACTTGTTGCACAATATACTATTGTCGTCCTTTGAATTATTAACCTTGTTTTTGCAATATTATTCAAATATGGACGCTGCCACTAAAATAAATAAAATAAATGGTTTTTGTATTATACAAAATTACACGTATTTACACAAATGAGGTGTAAAAAATGTGCCCGAAACGTATAAAATTTTAAATTTGTTTTCCTTACAGATTCATTTATTTGCCAGCCGTTTTTGCGTTTTCATACAAACAGAGCGACAGAGAAAGAATATTAAACAATTGATATATGTATATCGTTTCTACAAATAAATTTTAGCCCACCACCTTAATTTCAGATAAGGAAGTCGGTATTCCTGTAAAGACTAAAAGTAAAGTAAAACAATTTAGAGATAGTTTTGTTGAATTCGATGTACGAAGTTTTCTCTCAAGGGAAATTCAACAGACGAGTGAACTTGTTTCGACGATATACCACACTCTGTCGTACTTTACAGCACCAATAGTGTTCTGTAATAGCATGTCGCTATAAAGTTGGTGTAAGTTCAGGCATGTCACAGAACTCATTAGACAACTCCGCAACATCCATTTTTCCACGGACACTAGATGAATTGGCCTGTCACAGAACATTGGAAAAATCCCGCAAGTGATTTATCAAATTAGTGCAGATCTCTCGGCCTCGTGCAAACATTCAAAAATTGGTTAAGCCAACTGGGAGCCTTTTCATTGAAATCTCCTGCTCGGCAATAGAATTTTTCATTCATTTAAACGCAGCTCGCTGCAGGGCCCAATGACAAAACTGTGCTGTGGCACTATCCGTCCATTTATCGGAGAATTCATCCATCCGTCAAAATCGAATTAAACTTTTTTGCAGCACTGAGTTAAATTTCAGGATCTATTTTTAAGTTCCATCGCATGAACTCTTTGACTTTAAGCCTCATTGGATCAGGAGAGGATTTCGAGGGATCCATCGATTTCCTTTTATCGGATAAAGTGTTCGTGCAGCAGCGATGTACATAACCTTCTCCTTGAGATCGTTTAGAGGCTTTTCAAAAGTCAACGGTGAAAATAATGCTAAGCTCAAAAGGAAGTGACTCCCCTAAAAGTCTTGATTCTCGACAGTATCCACGAACTGGGGCTTGCTGGCTTCTATGCGCCTTAGTTCCTTATGGGGCTGGAAACAGGAATTTGAAATCACTTCGAATGAATGGAGCATCGTATGTGTACTCGCACTTCCATTTTTAAGATTTATTCTTCTATTTTGATACCTTTTAATAAGAAGGGGATTTGATAATGGAATGTGTTTCACTTCATCGTGTAAGAGAAATCAAGTAAGTTGATTTGTTCCCGTTTTGTTGTGTGAACATGAGAGGCGTGAACGCTTAAATTATGAATATATCATCTGTTTTTTTAAAATAAAACCCAACGGCAGTGCACACATCAAGGCGGCCGCTCGGGAGCCGTGTTGATAGAAAAAATAAATAAAAAATATTTCTTTCTTGCGCCCAAGCAAAGACTTATTACGCGAAGTTGAGAGAAAAAATCGTTATTTTTCGTGTTTTAGTTCTCATAGATAATCAAACACATGTTGAAACAAATCGTTAACAATATTCGACAGATGACAAAAAATTATCTTAGCAAACAAAATTTCAATCAATTACGTGGCGGGGTTCGGAAGTTTTTCGTGTTTTTCGATTTTAAAAAGATTAAATTTTTGTTGAGACTTTTCAGACTTCCGGAATTGTTCAGACATCCTCTACTGCCAAAGCAAGTATGGTATCGTTCGCCGGCAAAACACCACAAGATGTGGTGCTTCTTCTGCTTTTTCTGCACCAAAAGCCATACAGAACCCAATTAATGATAACTTTCCGACCTCTTTTCCCATACAAATTAATACTTTCTGTTTTTTTTTTCATACACGTAATCTGTAACGCTTTACCAATCTTTCTATGCTAATCTCAACTAATTCACAGCCACACAAAAAAACAAAAGTGGGGATTACTTTTGATGACATACATCATATCCGTAGTATTTTGGCCTGCTGAGCACGAATCTGCGACCAGAATTGAGCCGTGACGTCCAGATTTTTTTCTAACCTCAAAAAATGGATTAAAAACAGAGAAAATCGTGGAAAATACACTCGTAAAATTCGGGAAAAATTTATTTTTAACATTTAAACCTATATTCATATGAATTGAGACCTGCTGAGCACGAATCCGTCACCAGAATTGAGCCATCACGTTCTGATTTTTTTCTTAAATTTTTTTTTATTAATTTTTAGAGAAAAATCAGAACGTGATCGCTCAATTCTGGTGACGGATTCGTGCTCAGCAGGTCTCAATTCATATGAATATAGGTTTAAATGTTAAAAATAAATTTTTTCCGAATTTTACTCCACGATTTTCTCTGTTTTTAACCCACTTTTTGGAGGTTAGAAAAAAATCTGGACGTCACAGCTCAATTCTGGTCGCGGATTCGTGATCAGCAGCCCAAATTACTACGGATATGACATATGGCATCAAAAGTAATACCCACTTTTTTTTTTTTGTGTGGCTGTGTTATTGTTCCAAATACTATAAATTTTGATAACTCCTATAATATCATGCCTACGCACCTCTTTAAGAAATATTTTCCTTCCTTTTTTCCCATACAAATATTGTCTTTTCCCCCATTTTTCTTTTTCATATTCGCAATCTGTGACCCTTTACCAATCTTCCAATGCTAATGTCAACTCATTATTGTTACTAATACTATGAATTTTACTAACTCCTTAACTATCATGCCTACACAGCTCACTAAGGTCTTCAAAATTCACATAAATTCTCACCAGTCCATTTTTCTCATTTTAATTTTTTTACTAATGGTACTTTTCTAAAAAAAATCAAAATACAACTTTTCACCACCTTTTCGCCAAAATGTATTCACTTTTATCCAAATATATCGAAATATTATTTTATTTCAACATTCTACCTCACTTCCCCCTCTCTTACATACCAATATCATATCACTTTTCTTACTAATAGTAATATATTTAAAAACAAAAACCACCTTTCCTCTGTCATCATACTATTCCTTCGTACATTTGACATTTCTTTTAATACTTATGCAATTATTAACTTTTCTCAATTATCACTCTTTTATTAAATACTACGATCCCCCTTTATAACGAAATACCAATAACATAAAATATTCCTTACTAATAGTACCTAAAATTAATCCAAAACCACTTTCCTATGAGATTCATATCAAAATTTAAACCAATTAATATATACGAAACAAAATACTTCAGCCTTCGCGAAATAATACTTTTCCTCTTCTTTGCGCAAAATAGCTATTCTTCATTGCCTGGTCGGTGGTGGTGAATTCGAAGCATGCGTGAACGGCTCTGGCAAACATTTCTTGTGTAAAATACCTTGAATATGATCTTGAAACCCAGCAACAAAAAGAACTGATATATGCGAATATTACAAGAAAATAAGTTTTTCTATGATAAGTGTGTTCCTGAACGAACCAGGGTAGATAGTGCTCCACGCATCTCATCTGTGGCTAAGGCGCCCACAGCTATCCCTAAGCATTTTGCGCAGGGACTGATGTAAAAATAAGACACCGTTTTTGTTTTAACATAAACGTGCCCAGGCAAGTTTATGACAAGTTCCATGGATGCGGGTGCATTTTAATGTCCTTTTGAGATTCTTAGTTGAGTTTTCGTGCGAGGAGGTTGGTTTTTCTTTAAAAATAATTAGAGTGATTGATGAATTGATTAGAAGTGGAAATTTGGAAGTGGATTATGAATATAAAGACTAAAGAGCAAGAAGAGGATTTAGGAGACTGCATTGTATTGTTTGGTGAGTAATCACTGAGCGTTTCTATTATGTGCACAATTATTTTAATTTTGTGTCATCCATGTGTGCTAGCTTAATCTTTGTGAGATAGTGCTCTTGCGAGGTTTCGTTTTTGTTAAACCCTTTTTATATTTAATACAAATTGATAGGAAGGTAGTGTGAGAGATGTGTCCCTGTTGCGTGAGCTTTGACGAGTGTACCTACATAAATATATACATACATATATGGTTTTATTATCGCGCCGCAATCGTTGGTAAATTAATTTTTGATTCTGTAGAATTGAGGGTATCAATTCGATCAGGAACTCAGTGTGAAAAGCCTTGGTTGAGGATGAATTCCAACAGGTTATGTTGATGCATCTCCTCAGAGTTGTTTGAAAGGTTGGGTAAACCGTGCCAGATCAGGGCGTGTAGTTGTAGCCGCGCGTTTACTCTACCTGGGAGACATCGGGTTTGAGTGAGAGAGGTAACCAATCCCCTCACGATATCTCTGCTGAGCCTCAGTAAATTGTTCAGGGCATGAACATTTTTGCTATATTTATTTGTACTAACGACGATTGCGACGTTACGCATGTATGAGTTTGTGTGTGTGTTTATATTCGTTTGCACATTGGAGAGTGCTCATTGTTGTTTTCTTCTTCTTTAATTACAGGCCTAACATAAAATTACCGCCTTGCCGATTAATAGCCTTAATAATATTCAAAGGAAAAATAAAATTTAACTAAATAAGGTGCTGGAGTTTTATTTTTGAATGACGTCATCGTCTATTTTTTTTCCCTTAAACCTAAATTGTAGTTTTATTATAATCGTATCATACTTTTCTTGTCAGCTTCTGTCTATATCTTTACCTACACACAAACACATAACCAACGAACTTATACGTTATCGATTTCAAATTTTCAAATGGGAGGATTTCTATCGCATAGATATATGACAAAGATTAAAGAAAAACCAAGCTAAGACTCTCTTAAAAATTACCTTAGAGAATCCACATTTAAAACTTGATATAGGTATCTTTTATGTAAGCTGAATTCTCACCTCTCGGTTTTCATATTTCAAATAGGGGGAAAAGTTCTTTCCATTGACATTCTCCAAGGAGTACGAAAGTTGGGAAGTTAGCAGAGTTACAGAAACTATTCTTGTCAATTAAATTGATGTGAGTGTTACGGACTTCAGGGCTAGTTGTTGGAAGTGGCTATTTGAAGCAGGATATTGATTTTATTTTTATATTACCGTTATTCAATTTTCTCGTCCCAATTTGTATCTATACTGCGTAAAAATCTAGCATAGAACAATATTTTTAGGATAAATTCTTGTACTAGGTACACAAAAGGCGTTTTTCTGTAAGCCAATGGTGATATACCATTTTATTCTTTATCTTGGACAGCCGGAGCAAAATCGAGAAATATACATACATATATTCCATTGATTAGTTCCCTCAACTAATTATATAATTAGTTGAATGTTGTAAAATCCTGAGCTTGTGGGTAGAAATATATTAATATATTGGAATAGTAATATTTGGAATTACTTTGTTTATCTCCCCCAATGAATATTTAATTTTTTTTTTCACTGAAATTTTAATTTTTGGTGGAAGGAATCTCCTGAGACCCTCGCGGCGAAAGACATCAATCGGCGGGATTTTTGCTTCTGTTACAGCGATCGGAAATCAAAAATTTTGGCTTGAGCGTGTTCATAAAACATGTATGTTCTAGTTCAACCAATACAAAAACAAAAATGCCAAAAAATCGTAAATTGGCACGCCTCAGAAAAAAAGGGCGATTTTTTAACCTTTTTTTCGGTTTTTGGGCCAAAAATGGTACTTTTTGAATTTTTTTTTGGCTTTTTTGAGGTTCATCTAACATTTTAATACTATAGAGAAGACGTGTGCCAAATTTCATAAAAATCGGTTGAGAACTTTTTGATTTATCTGGCCCGCCAATTAAAAAAAAAAGAAGTTTCGAGAGAAACGCGTGTAAAGTTTTGACACACAGAGACTCTATGATTACAGCGACTTACCAAATAGTCAGCGATTCCAGGGCCATACAGAAGTCGTTCATGGAATTAAGGAATAAAAGAGTTTGTGAACATCTGCTTGCTCGGGTCGTCAATACAAAAGACCCCAAGGTCAGAAATTTGAAAAGCAGTGTACAGAGTCGAACGCTGTACAGGCAATAGCGCTCGAGCGCCGAGTTGAGACGGAGCACTTAAATGAGTTTTTAATCGATAAATAATGCGAATTTCATTCTAAAAATTTACAGGCATATTTTTGAGATGTTATTTTAACTATTTATGCAAAAAAAAAAATCGATTTTTTTTTTATATGTATCCGCCCCACCAATGTAGCGAGTTCGGCTAATAAAAGTCAGAGTGAAACAGAAGCGTCGTCGTGCCAGTGGCCATTGCAAACCATTAAGTCAGTGGAGTGGATGTAATAAATAAGTTTGTGAAAGACACATCTGTTAGATTATAACAATTGATTTCCCGATGGGATCACCAGAATGCCAAAGTAAAGTGGACCACTGGTTCGCCAAATGGAATCACCAAAATGCTGAGTGAAGAAAATCTGGTTCCAGAATGGAACCACCAAACTATCCCTCGTCGACACAAACTCTGAAAAACTCTACAGAAAACTCTATCTCCTACTTTATAACCGTCGACAGCTCAGTTAATATTACTAGTTGTTCAAGACTGCTACTTTTGTGGCCTTACTTCACCTTGCGGAAATTATGAGATTTCGATGGCAGTTGTTTAAGGCGCTTGATTCTCAGAAAAACATTCTGAGTACCTACTACCCAGTCTGTTTTGCTCTATCATAGATTTTTAATTTTACCGTAGGCTTGCTTGTTTTTACATATTAACAAGCATACCAATTTATTTTATTCACAGGTACATCAACCGAGTAGGTTTGAATTTTATTTTTGCTCTAAAAGTTCAATTTTGTTCGTCGCAGTTCATCGAACAACATGGCTAATTTTCACACAAAAAATCTCAGACAAAATGACCACATTACAAACTGTAATAAAAACCAATTCACCTGAAAGATATAATGATGCAATGCTGCACAGACTTGACAAAACGAAAGATCTTGGAGTCTGGTTAAATGGCCGTTTTTCATTTGACGATCACATCGATGCCACTGTTCGCAAAGCGGGTGCTACCCTGGGTTTTATCAAGCGGTGGTCTAAGGAGTTCAATGACCCTTATATCACACGAACTCTTTTCTGCACATTTGTTCGACCAATACTCGAATATGCGAGTCTGGTTTGGTCTCCATCCCTTAAATCGCACATTAATCGTGTTGAGGCCGTACAACGAAGATTCCTCAGGTTTGCTCTCCGAAACCTTCCCTGGTCTGACCCTCTAATTCTGCCTCCGTACGTGGATCGACTCAAACTTATTTCATTAGAATCTCTTGAGCAACGCCGCAACAACTTTAAGATATTGTTTGCTTTTGATTGCATATCAGGTAACGTCAACTCCCCTGAACTTGTCGGTCTGTTTAACATCTGCGTTCCGGTTCGCCCGACTAGACACTATAATTTCTTCCAAACGCCTCTTCATCATACAAACTACGGATTGAACGAACCTATTACGTCAATGTCACGCACTTTCAATGCTAATTTTCATCTTCTTGATTTTCATGTTTCAAGAGTCACGATTAAAAGTCAGCTTCGTTAAAATTGCTTTATGTTTTCCGTATGTTATGTAGTAATCAGTTCTTTGATGAAATCGAAATAAATAAATAAATGTTCTTACAATGTTATTATAGTGGCTCAGCTCAACTCTTAATTATGCGAGAGTTGAAATGTCGGCGAAGTTTTTAGATAATATGTTTAATGGATTGTGTTATTTATTCAGGTTCATCAAATAACTAATTACATAGAATTATAGAATTACAAACAAAATAAAAAGAAACCAAGGAAATTGAAAGAGGCTAACAAGATAAGCCAAGACTAACCTTAACTAACAATAAGCCGATCTTTTACTTGGCGCCGTGAATTGATATCTGGAAGAAATCATGGTGCCTAAAAGAGCGGACTGGAACCGAGATATGAAATGTTGGTAGCAACTCCTACGAATGAATAGTCGAAAGCAAAGATAGTTTTGGAAATATTACGTCTTTGCTCTAAAGTGGCAAGAGTCTAAGCCTGTCCTTCAAGGAGGCAGAACATAATAATCGTTCTAAAGAAGGCTGCGAAATGCAAATCTTAGGAACCTTCGCTGAAGCGAAAATAGTTCGCATAATATCTGACCATCTTGACTGTGATGCTTTAAACTCCGACTTAGATGCCTTGAATAAATGGTGTTCTATTAATTATCTTCCACATAATGTTAGTAACTGCACGTGTATGTCTTTCTCCTGCAAAAAGAATACGCAGCTTTTGGACTACTCAATAAATGGAGATTCTCTTCCTAGACTAATTAAGGTGAAAACTTTGAGTGTTGTTTTCAACTCATCGCTTTCTTTTGAGGATCATGTTGCATCAATTAGTATTAAAACTAATGCAATCTTAAGATTCATCAAGAGATGGTCCAAAGAGTTCGATGATCCCTACATCTCTTGTTTGTGGTATTTTACTTTCGTGAGACCTATTTTGGAATACGCCATCCCGGTCTGGTGTCCATTCTAAGAGTCCATATTACCCGTATTGAGGCAGTTCAACGTAGATTTTTACGGTTTGATCTTCGTGGACTCCCCTGCGAGAATAGTCTTGTTCTGCTTCCCTATCAAAAGGCAAAAGTTTTTAACTATAATTGATAAATTTTAGAAATACGGACAAGCATACCTCTTAGAAGGATTATCACCAATTCATATAACAAAGGCCTTCGTAAATTTTATGACGCATCACGGAATACTCCAACTTTTAGTGCTTGATAACGGAATCGAGTTGAAAAATTATATAATGAAGGAATTCACAGCTCTGCATAATATAAAAGTTCATTACACGACACCACGCAATCCCAATTTAAGGAATAGAAAGGTTCCACTCAACAATGATTGAACTCTTGTGAATATTCAGCGAAATGAGAAAAGAGCTCAATATTGTCGACCAAATGCCTTACATATGTAATTCTAGGCCACAATCATTATATGCACTCTACAATGGGTCAAAAACCAATCAATATCATTAATGGTCATTTAGATACCCAAAACCCCTTCAATCTTGACATTGATAAGCTCGTATATTTTAATTACATAAATGAACATAAAAATAAAACCAAGCGAATTTACGAAAACCTGAACGACAAAATGCGCAGCCAAAAAGTAAACCTCATTACAAAACTTAATCAAAATCGCGAAGAACCCTTAAATCACCCACCCAACACTTTAGCATTCCACAAAACTAGAGCTCGAAGGAAAACAGAACCCCGCTTTAAACCCCAAGTTGTCCAAAATAAAGGCGATATTACAACAGAACTAGAAACAACTCCTAGAAATACCTACCATAAAAGCAACTTAAGAAGACGCCTTTCTAACCAAAAACTGAACTTTTATTGGCAGGAACTTCTTCGCCACACTGGCAGTAGTAGTCGCGGAGAAGATTAAACTTACAAATCTAGAATCCAATCCTGGCATACTTCCCTTCAAATTAGGTAACCTCATATCATACATCATCATATCATATCGATCTTGAACCTATAGAAAACCAAATCCGTTCCATTTCGGATAATTACGAAACTGTGTCAACAATCGAAACAAACAAACAATCACTCAACTCCGGATTAAAAACCCAAAAAAGCCTAACAGAAATCCAGTTGCAAACGGCCCAACAAAAATTATATTCACTAATATATATGTATCTCGAAACCGCGAGCAAAAAGGGGAATCCCCGATGGATTAGGGACACTATTTTAAAGTATTATGCGAAATTTAGGTGCGCAAGTCGGCAAAAATTTCGATGATGCTGTCAAAACCTTAACATCCAGCCAAAATAAAATAGCACAAACAAATAGACAAATTTCACTAACTAAAAGTATTATCCAAGAATATAGCAAAACAATAAGCCTCATTAAGCAAAACGAAGACAGGTTAGCCAATAAAAGAATTGGTATTGCCAAAATAACCACTACAAATTCAATCGACTACTTCAATGCTAAAAACGTATACAGATACTATATAATGTGGAAAATGCCGCACATTCGCGAGACTAAAAGTCATGCACAATAGTATTCTAAACCTAAAAGACTAGGAGTACATGGTCAACAAAGTTTTGCAACTTCATTCTCCAGACGAATTACTGTTTGGGAACAAGACCACAGATATTCATAACTACTATGACGTGTTAAATGTAGAAGCCCACTATTCAAATTATAAAATAGTATTTATTATTCACTATCCCTTGACACGTCCCGAGACTAACTCGTTGTACCGTATCTACCACATTCCAAACATATACAACAAAATTATTATTCCCCTGAAACTACTCCTGACATTGGGGAATGGCACCTACTATTTCGACAACAGAGAATGCAAGAACACCGGAGTAACATTAAATTCGGACACACCGAGGCAACTACACAATACCAGCCAAGATGACTGCATCCGTGAAATTACACAATTCCGACAAACCATATCTACCCCCTGCAAAACCACAACAGTAAAAATCAAACGGCGAATTCATCGAACAGATCAAAACCAACCAGCAAGGCAGCAATATTCCAGAGAACAACATTAAGTATCTGTCTTGCGAACTGAATTTTTTTCTTATTTCGTGGTGCAGCATTTTTTTATTTGGCTAGTAAGTCAAGGGATTTTGATGTGAACAGATAGAATCGTTTTGAATTAAATAATTTATTTTGAATTCAATTCAATTCAATGTAATCACTTTTTTATGGCTGCGTGAACTTTAATTGCTTTCATTGCAATTTAAAAAGTTGTGAAAGTACACTGAAGCAGAATATTCAATGCAAGAGTTGCGCGTGCACCCATAGAATTTTTAAGAGGTTGAATATCCTGTACGAGTAAAGTACTACTTGTACAAAACCTCAAAAGCAGTGTATGTAAGTACCTCACCACTTTCTGCATGCACCTATAATGTTCAAAATTTCATTTCCTTGCTTTCTCCTTTCATATTCCTGGTTGGTAATGCATACGATATTATTCATCATCCTACGTGCTTTTCCTTATCTATGCAAAAGAGCGCACTATTTCATATATATCTATGTACATATTTACTGTGTGTATCCTCGAAGGTAATTTTACCCTTTGACATCCTCATGGGGCCTTTCAGAGTGAAGAAATCAAGCGCCTTTAACATTCTAAAATTTAAAAAAAATAAGAAAAATGCATACAGTTTTGCTGTCAGAGTTGTTAATGCTCGTTGGCAGTAATCTGAAACTCCGTGAAAACTTCCATGCCAGCATGTGACAAAAAGGGGTTCTACGAAACTTTTTCCAATGGATGCTGCCATGTGACACATTTGAGATGTAATGGGGCAATTAAATACGAACCAAGCTGGAAAATATAATTTTTAGTAGGGGGTACAATTATCCAAATTATAATTGCCAAATTAAAGTTGTAAGAGTTCAAAATATTGCTTTATATTACACAGCGCGTTATTCCATCTGTTATGAATTAAAAGTGAGGCTATAAGAGCACACAAGAGTTCTTTGAAGTACCTCGCCTTAATCGTACATTCTGCGGAGGTACATTTTGAATGTTTGACATAATTTATATCTTGTAATAAGCGCAAAAAGTGGGATTGGTTCGCCTTGCAGAAGGAAATTTAAAGATATCAAATTTAAGAATTGCAAAACAAATAGTTTGCGGCGCGTAGTTTTACCATTTTAGGAACTGCATTTCATGTGGAATTTTATGGATTCAAAACATAAAAAGAGGAAGCATATTTCGTTACCTCTGTCTATTTGGCTAAAGAGGTTATCTAATCTAAACTACTAAACTGATTCTCATGACATCTTCACAGCTGTATCTCTACGTTTCACGGGAGTATTATAAGATATAAAGGGATATCATGTGGGTAAACATATGTAGGAGGTCTTTTCCGGTCAGTCAGACCTGAGTCTATCCTTCCACCTACCGGACCACTGTTCGGTTTTGCAGTCGGACGTAACGGCAGTGACATAAGCCTCAATGTGGCTACGGAATAACATCGTCCCCTTTAGGGGCGTTTGTATTTTCACCAACAGCCAAGCCGCAATAAAATCGCTAACAGGTAACTATACCACTTCGGAAGTAGTCCAGAGTTGATGCCCTAAACGACGTGACAGGACGTTTCAATCTAATACTTATATGGGTTCCGGGATAGGCTGATATTCAGGACTCACGAGCCAAATCGTCTCGGCACTACCTTGACAGAATCAGACATATCTATCCATCCTGGCATGCCATTAGAGGGGTGCAAGATGGACATTAGACTAGCGGCCATTAAGGTCGCACACAACAGATGATACGCCGAGGACACCTGTTCAACAACCCGGCAGATATGACTCTTGACTTAGCTAAATCAAAGAAGTTATTGTCATTCAACTGAGGCGTGATTGGCACGGCTGTGGCCGTCATAACAGGCCACTATTCATTGGCAAATACGCCAATAGACTCGGAGCAGCGTCGCGAGACTTGTGCAGAAGATTGTCAAACGAAGAAGAGTTGGAATCCATCAGGCACCTTCTCTGCCACTGTCCGGCACTCACCACAATTAGACCCCGACACCTGGGCACATCTCACAACTCACTCACTCACATGGAACTGGGGTCCATGGACATAAGGGACACAAAATGGTTCGATTTGGGCACCTAAGAGTCATTCCTGTGTGGTGTCATAATGGGCCTAATATGATCTAAGTACATATGCTCTTTATGTAAGGGCAGCCACGTGAACCAAAACCTAATGTAGGGGGTGAGGTTGCGAAAAAATGCTTTTAAAACGATTATTAATATTATCAAGGCGCCCGGTCGGGCGCCGCACAGTGGGGCGAATGGCCTGTTTCGCTGGCCAAAAGTCGAAAATCGAAGGTTTCAATTTTCATTTTATTTCATCATAGTTTGATAGAGAGGACTTTGGTGCATATAAATCTGTAAGGATAGGTCGATGGGTTGTATACCTGACCCTCTGCGTCATTTCAAAGTTAGCCCTCGACCACGTGCAGGTGTGACGCTCAGGCAACGTTTATAATACGTAAACTTTGAACGTTAATATTTTGGTAACTAAGTGTCCGATTTGAGTGCTTCAAAATGGATATTGATCGCGAAGGTATGTACAATAAGAATATGTGATTGAGTTTTCGCTACAGCTTATATTTGTTTACTCCCATTATTATTAAGTATGACACTGCACTTCCCATAAATGAACTTTTTTTCTTAATTCGATTGGAGCTACGTTTTTTGTTTCACGATGTTTCGCTCTGATTCTTTCATGAAAACGTTCGATGAAGTGTCTTGTTTTCGTATGCCAAGTAACTAGAGCCCGTTTTAGCCCGAAAAAAAGTTACAGCTGTTAGAGTGACGCGCTGCATGATTTCACGCGCGCCGCAGCACAGTGGGATGAAAATCGAAAATTTGATGAATCGTTTTGAAAGTCGGTATTGTATGGTTTTCGAGGGCGCTGATTACGAATCTGATATCGGATTTATGAAATTCAAAATGGCGGACCGGAAGTGACGTAATGTTTTTCGAAAAAATTGAGTTAGCGCTTTGAAACTCGGTATTATATGGTTTTCTGGGGCGCTGATTACGAATCTGATATCAGATTTACAAAATTCAAAATGGCGGACCGGAAGTGACTTCAATTTTCCGCCATTTTGAATTTCATAAATCCGATTTCAGATTCGTAATCAGCGCCTCCGAAAACCATACAATACCGAGTTTCAAAGCGCTAACTCAATTTTTTCGAAAAACATTACGTCACTTCCGGTCCGCCATTTTGAATTTCATAAATCCGATATCAGATTCGTAATCAGCGCCCCCGAAAACCATATAATGCTGAGTTTCAGAGCGCTAACTCAATATTGTCGCAAAAATTTAAGTCACTTCCGGTCCGCCATTTTGAATTTTTATGTATCTCATATCAGATTCGTATCAGCGATCCCGCAAATCATACAGTACCGAGTTTCAGAGCGCTAACTCAATTTTTTCGTAAAACATTACGTCACTTCCGGTCCGCCATTTTGAATTTTACAAGTCCGATATCAAATTCGTAATCAGCACCCCCGGAAACTATATTATACCGAGTTTCAGAGCGCTAACTCAAGGTTTTCGAAAAACATTACGTCACTTCCGGTCCGCCATTTTGAATTTCATAAATCCGATATCAGATTCGTAATCAGCGCCCTCGAGAACCATATAATACCGAGTTTCAGAGCGCTAACTCAATTTTTCGACTTTTGGCCAGCGAAACAGGCCATTCGCCCCACTGTGCGCCGTGTTGATAGAAAAAAAAAAAAAAATTTTTTTTCGTGCGCCCGAACAAAGACTTATTACGCGAAAGTGAGAGAAAATGTCGCTATTTTCGGTGTTTTAGTTCTCATTGATGATATCAAAGACATGTTGAAACATGTCGATAACGTATTCGAGAAAACCAAAAGTTATCTTAGCAAAAAAAATTTCAATCAATTACGTCGCGGGGTTCAGAAGTTATTCGTGTTTCTTTAAATAAAAAACTTTAATTAATTATTCAGTGTGCGACGATTTTTCAGGCTTCCGCTACTTCCGGTTGCGATGTCTTGCGATGTCTGCACGCATTTACTCTATCGAATTCAGTGTGCGATATATTTTTCAGCCATCCGCTGCTTCCAGTTGCGATGCTGCACGCCTTTACTCTATATGCGATCTATAGGCGAAGTCATCACACCGAATTTTTGAATATTCAGGAACCGTTAAAAACAAAAATGCTAATATCTCGGAAACCGTTGCTCGTAGACGATTTTTAATGAATATTTTATCCCCCACCGGTACATCCACCACCCTAACCGGAGAGAGCATATAGAACCCATTGGCATTTCAAAAAATGTAATATTACTAACTTTAATTATTCAGGAACCGTTAAAAACAAAAATGCTAATATTTCGGAAACCGTTGCTCGTAGGCGATTTTTAATGAAAATTTTATCCCCCACCGGTACATCCACCACCCTAACCGGAGAGAGCACATAGAACCCATTGGCATTTCAAAAAATGTAATATTACTAACTTCAATTAATCAGGAACCGTTAAAAACAAAAATGCTAATATCTCGGAAACCGTTGCTCGTAGGCGATTTTTAATGAAAATTTTATCCCCCACCGGTACCATCACCTTAACCGGAGACAGCATATAGAACCCATTGGCATTTCAAAAAATTTAATTTTTAATTATTCAGGAACCGTTAAACTTTAATTATTCAGGAACCGTTAAAAACAAAAATGCTAATATTTCGGAAACCGTTGCTCGTAGGCGATTTTTAATGAAAATTTTATCCCCCACCGGTACATCCACCACCCTAACCGGAGAGAGCATATAGAACCCATTGGCATTTCAAAAAATGTAATATTACTAACTTTAATTATTCAGGAACCGTTAAAAACAAAAATGCTAATATCTCGGAAACCGTTGCTCGTAGGCGATTTTTAATGAAAATTTTATCCCCCACCGGTACCATCACCTTAACCGGAGAGAGCATATAGAACCCATTGGCATTTCAAAAAATGTAATATTACTAACTTTAATTATTCAGGAACCGTTAAAAACAAAAATGCTAATATCTCGGAAACCGTTGCTCGTAGGCGATTTTTAATGAAAATTTTATGCCCCACCGGTACTATCACCCTAACCGGAGAGAGCATATAGAACCCATTGGCATTTCAAAAAATGTAATATTACTAACTTTAATTATTCAGGAACCGTTAAAAACAAAAATGCTAATATTTCGGAAACCGTTGCTCGTAGGCGATTTTTAATGAAAATTTTATCCCCCACCGGTACATCCACCACCCTAACCGGAGAGAGCACATAGAACCCATTGGCATTTCAAAAAATGTAATATTACTAACTTTAATTATTCAGGAACCGTTAAAAACAAAAATGCTAATATCTCGGAAACCGTTGCTCGTAGGCGATTTTTAATGAAAATTTTATCCCCCACCGGTACCATCACCCTAACCGGAGAGAGCATATAGAACCCATTGGCATTTCAAAAAATGTAATATTACTAACTTTAATTATTCAGGAACCGTTAAAAACAAAAATGCTAATATTTCGGAAACCGTTGCTCGTAGGCGATTTTTAATGAAAATTTTATCCCCCACCGGTACATCCACCACCCTAACCGGAGAGAGCATATAGAACCCATTGGCATTTCAAAAAATGTAATATTACTAACTTTAATTATTCAGGAACCGTTAAAAACAAAAATGCTAATATCTCGGAAACCGTTGCTCGTAGGCGATTTTTAATGAAAATTTTATCCCCCACCGGTACCATCACCCTAACCGGAGAGAGCATATAGAACCCATTGGCATTTCAAAAAATGTAATATTACTAACTTTAATTATTCAGGAACCGTTAAAAACAAAAATGCTAATATCTCGGAAACCGTTGCTCGTAGGCGATTTTTAATGAAAATTTTATCCCCCACCGGTACCATCACCCTAACCGGAGAGAGCATATAGAACCCATTGGCATTTCAAAAAATGTAATATTACTAACTTTAATTATTCAGGAACCGTTAAAAACAAAAATGCTATAATAATATCTCGGAAACCGTTGCTCGTAGACGATTTTTAACACGCTTTTATTAGCTTCACTTGCAACTAACTAACTATGTATGTAAGAAAATCTTGGAATCTTAATTTGACCCACTTCCCGGTCTTCGATTAGGATGAAATTTTGCACACGTTCTGAGTTCTGATGACAATACATGACTAGCTAAGAAACGTCATTACAAATCCAACATGGCGGCCTCCCCAAGATGGCGGACTGGCTGTTTGAAATGCACCCCCATGATATGGGTATCAAATGAAAGGGTTTGCTGTCAGGAATACGAAAAAAATAGTCACGTGACTTAAATCCAACATGGCGGACATCCAAGATGGCGGACTGGCTATTTGAAATGCACCCCCATGATATGGGTATCAAATGAAAGGGTTTGCTGTCAGGAATACGAAAAAAATAGTCACGTGACTTAAATCCAACATGGCGAACATCCAAGATGGCGGACAGGCTATTTGAAATGCACCCCCATGATATAGGTATCAAATGAAAGGGTTTGCTGTCAGGAATGCGAAAAAAATAGTCACGTGACTCAAATCCAATATGGCGGACGTCCAAGATGGCGGACAGGCTATTTGAAATGCACCCCCATGATATGGATATCAAATGAAAGGGTTTGTTGTCAGGGATACGAAAAAAATAGTCACGTGACTTAAATCCAACATGGCGGACATCCAAGATGGCGGACAGGCTATTTGAAATGCACCCCCATGATATGGGTATCAAATGAAAGGGCTTGCTGTCAGGAATACGAAAAAAATAGTCACGTGACTTAAATCCAACATGGCGGACATCCAAGATGGCGGACAGGCTATTTAAAATGCACCCCCATGATATGGGTACCAAATGAAAGGGTTTGCTGTCAGGAATACGAAAAAAATAGTCACGTGACTTAAATCCAACATGGCGGACATCCAAGATGGCGGACAGGCTATTTGAAATGCACCCCCATGATATGGGTACCAAATGAAAGGGTTTGCTGTCAGGAATGCGAAAAAAATAGTCACGTGACTTAAATCCTCTATGGCGGACGTCCAAGATGGCGGACAGGCTATTTGAAATGCATCCTCATGATATGGGTATCAAATGAAAGGGCTTGCTGTCAGGAATACGAACAAAATAGTCACGTGACTTAAATCCAACATGGCGGATATCCAAGATGGCGGACAGGCTATTTGAAATGCACGCCCATGATATGGGTACCAAATGAAAGGGTTTGCTGTCAGGAATACGAAAAAAGTAGTCACGTGACTTAAATCCACATGGCGGACATCCAAGATGGCGGACAGGCTATTTGAAATGCACCCCCATGATATGGGTATCAAATGAAAGGGCTTGCTGTCAGGAATACGAACAAAATAGTCACGTGACTTAAATCCAACATGGCGGACATCCAAGATGGCGGACAGGCTATTTGAAATGCACCCCCATGATATGGGTACCAAATGAAAGGATTTGCTGTCAGGAATACGAAAAAAATAGTCACGTGACTTAAATCCAACATGGCGGATATCCAAGATGGCGGACAGGCTATTTGAAATGCACGCCCATGATATGGGTACCAAATGAAAGGGTTTGCTGTCAGGAATACGAAAAAAGTAGTCACGTGACTTAAATCCAACATGGCGGACATCCAAGATGGCGGACAGGCTATATGAAATGCACCCCCATGATATGGGTATCAAATGAAAGGGTTTGCTGTCAGGAATACGAAAAAAATAGTCACGTGACTTAAATCCAATATGGCGGACAGGCTATTTGAAATGCACCCCCATGATATGGGTATCAAATGAAAGGGTTTGCTGTCAGGAATACGAAAAAAATAGTCACGTGACTTAAATCCCACATGGCGGCCTCCCCAAGATGGCGGACTGGCTGTTTGAAATGCACCCCCATGACATGGGTATCAAATGAAAGCGTTTGCTGTCAGGAATACGAAAAAAATAGTCACGTGACTTAAATCAAACATGGCGGACATACAAGATGGCGGATTGGCTATTTGAAATGCACCCCCATGATATGGGTATCAAATGAAAGGGTTTGCTGTCAGAAATACGAAAAAAATAGTCACGTGACTTAAATCCAACATGGCGGACATCCAAGATGGCGGATTGGCTATTTGAAATGCACCCCCATGATATGGGTATCAAACGAAAGGGTTTACTGTCAGGAATACGGAAAAAATAGTCACGTGACTTAAATCCAACATGGCGGACATCCAAGATGGCGGATTGGCTATTTGAAATGCACCCCCATGATATGGGTATCAAATGAAAGGGTTTGCTGTCAGGAATACGAAAAAAATAGTCCCGTGACTTAAATCCAATATGGCGGACAGGCTATTTGAAATGCATCCCAATGATATGGGTTTCACATGATAGGGTTTGCTGTCAGGAATACGAAAAAAATAGTCACGTAACTTAAATCCAATATGGCGGACGTCCAAGATGGCGGACAGTCTATTTGAAATGCATCCCCATGATATGGGTATCAAATGAAAGGGTTTGCTGTCAGGAATACGAAAAAAATAGTCACGTAACTTAAATCCAATATGGCGGACGTCCTAGATCGCGGGCAAGCTATTTGAAATGCATCCCCATGATATGGGTATCAAATGAAAGGGTTTGCAGTCAGGAATACGAAAAAAATAGTCACGTGACTTAAATCCAATATGGCGGACGTCTAAGATGGCGGATAGGCTATTTGAAATTCACCCCCATTATATGGGTATCAAATGAAAGGGTTTGCTGTCAGGAATACGAAAAAAATAGTCACGTGACTTAAATCCAACATGGCGGACATCCAAGATGGCGGATTGGCTATTTGAAATGCACCCCCATGATATGGGTATCAAATGAAAGGGTTTACTGTATGGGATACGAGATAAGAAGACTAAAAAGTATAAAATAAAAATAATAGTTTAAAAAACTCAAAAACACGCTTTTAGCACGCACTAAAAATTACAAAATAATTCGGACATTTAGTTTGATGACTCAATAGTTTTCCCTTTGGCAAATCTTCATTAGATCGCAGGTAAACATAAACAATTTCAGTTCGTGATGAACGATAAATAATTACCTATGCGAAATGGTTATAAGTAGGTAATCATCTTTATTAAATAATTACTATGATTTATTATGAAAGAAAGCGTGGAGCGTTTTGTCCAAAAAGAATAAAGATTACATAACCTCTCCACGCTTTCTTTCATAATAAATCTTCTTCTCTTCGAGCGCTGAGTCATAGAGAATGCGGAGCTATGGAAGCTGCAGACACATTGCTGGGAATTTCAATACATGGAACCGATCCTCGCACAACAATCAGATGGCTCAATGTCAATGAAATACGCGCCAAAAAGTTGAAGAGTAAAGCTGACATCGAAAATTTAGAGCAGGATTCCACGGATTTATTTTGTCCAAATATGACGGACGATTACTATCCACAACGTCCTAAAAGATTGGAATTTTATTGTCTGTATGAATTTGTCAAGTGGTTTGATTTTATTAGAGCAAGACCAAAAAATGATGACGCTGAATTTTATGAAATCGGCAAAAATCGTCATTTAAAGAAACGTCAACGTCCATGTCTCATTAATCACTTTAAATACAAACCAGAAATGTTCCCTGAAAAGTACTTCTTTTCGCTCTTGTTCCTTTTCCAGCCTTGTCGTAAAATCGAAGATTTGAAGAATGGGTGTGACAATTATGTCGAAGCTTTTGACAGAGTCAAAGACACTTTAAAAGATGCTATGGCATATCATCAGAAGAGAAAAGAAATTGACGAGGCGTTTGAGCATGTGCAAGAATTGATAAAACAGCGGATGGAGGATGACATTGTGCCGTCGCAAGAAAATAACGATGCAATTGAATGTGAGCCTATTGAAGCTGCCGAGGCTATGAAAGATTTTAAAGACATGGATGAAAACCTCGAAGATGTTGATCTTGACGAAGTTATGTCCAAGTTGAACCCTGATCAGAAACGTGTATTTGATCGAGTTACTAAAGCTTTGCCATCAGATGCTTCACTATCGAATAAGGAAATTTTGCGTCTTTACGTAAGCGGAGAAGGCGGAACAGGAAAAAGTTATTTGATTCATGCTACAAGATGTTGGGCTAAAAAAATTTTAAGCAAGCGGGTAGCTGTAACCGCCCCAACTGGAATCGCAGCGTTTTCAATACAAGGTTTGACCATTCATCCATCGGCTTTTTCAACTTCCGGTTGAACATGGCACTACACCGAAATACAGGCCACTTTCAGATATGGTACTGAAAAAAATGCGCGAAGATTTTAAAGAAGTTTGTTTGATCATAATTGATGAAGTTTCTATGATATCAAACATTACTTTAATGTACATTCATCTTAGATTAGCTGAAATTTGTGATACTGGCGATAAAAATGATGGTTGGTTTGGAAAAATACCGCTGCTCTTGTTTGGCGATTTGTTGCAATTGCCCCCTGTTCGTGAACTCCCTGCATACGTTCAAATATCATCGAAAGAAGCCGTAAAATATATTGGATGCTATAGAAATTTCCATTTGTGGCAACAACTATTCGCATATGAAGAGTTGCTAATTAACATGAGACAAAAAGGAGATTCCTCCTATCGTGATATGCTATCCAGAATAAGGACAGGCTTCCTCACAGCTGAGGATGTGGAGGTCTTTAACTCTAGAAAGCTTGAACTTTTTAATAACACTGTTGAAGGCAGACTGCAGGAACTTTGTCAATTCATTGCTTCAATGCCTACTGAAAGGATTGCTCTATTTGCACGTCGCGATATGTGTGATGCGTTAAATTAGGAAATGTTGAAGATGCTGCAGTTAAATGAAATTCAACTTAATGCACACGATTCTATTGATTGCCGACGGTACATAAGGAAAAAAGTCGAAAACGCATTAAAAACTGATGGTGACGACTGCAGTCGTACGGGTGGTTTACCGCAAACTATACGCATTAAGGTCGGTGCAAAAATTATGATCACAAGAAATATCGATGTTACTCTAGGTCTAGTAAACGGTACAATTGGCGTGGTCAAATCAGTATCACGTAACGTCCAGAATCACACTGAAATTGAACAAGTTAGAATAACACTGTGTTCGGGTGAAGAACAGAATATAGGAAGAATGAGTATTAAATTCGAGATCATGGAAAGGGCTTACGTAATTAGAAAGCAATTTCCGCTTTGCCTAAGCTATGCCATAACAATTCATAAATCCCAAGGTTTGAGTCTCCAGAGAGCGATTATCGATGCAGGAAATAGTATGTTTGCCCAAAAACAGGTCTTCGTCGCGCTATCAAGGATCACATATCTTGAAGGCTTACATTTGATTAATTTTGACCCTGCAAGTGTAAAAGCCAATCCAAGTGCGATTGCTGAATACAGCAGATTGCAACGTAAATACAGACCCGATTTACCAAATATAGAAATTGTCGCTCACTCAATGGGAAAAATAGTTGATGACAATCTATGGGCTGTACCTGCTAAAGTCCTCAAAGTCCAAGACCTAGTAAAAAGTAGCAAGAAGAACACCGAATCAGAAAAACTATTTAACGTTCGAGGTCTTCCAAATGATGATGGTGTTTCATGTTATGTTAATGCAACCATGCAATGCATATTCAGTTGCCCTTCTGTGAGATCGAAAATTGAAAGTTTGCCATCTGATCATATTTTACGGCAATGCCTGCAGAGGTACATGACATCAGACAATAATGTTGACACGATTGAACTTCGCCAGTATGTTGACGCTACTGTGTATGGAACAAATGAACAACAAGACGCTGCATTATTTCTAACCGATCTCTTGAACCGTGAATATATCCTTAGAAATATTGTTGAATGCAAAGTACGTTATACTAAGGCATGTTTGAATGTCGCGTGTTCATACACGAGCACAACGATAGAACTAAGTACTGTCCTTGCAATATCAGTTGCTGGTGCAGAGAAAAACACAGTAACACTTCAGAAACTTCTAGACGGGGAGTTTGGGAAACGAGAAAAAGTCGATGCTATCTATGAGCACTGCAATCATATTCAGAAAACTCGAAAAGCCGAAGTGGTATCTATTCCATCAATTTGTGCGATACAGCTTAAACTGTTTAAAATTCAGGATGGTGTCATTTCAAAAATTGCAAAATATTCCATTAAAAGTATCCCCACTTCTAAACTTAAGATTGCAGGTCATTATTACAAAGTCGTGAGTGCAATATTTCATCACGGACTTCTTGAGAGTGCGCACTATACAAGTATGCTGCGAGATAGAAATAACTGGGTCGAAATTGACGACTTACACGTTACGAGAAAATCCTGGCCTTACAAAGCGAAAGGGGTTTATATTCTGCTTCTTCAGCAACAGTGAGTCACTCAATAAAAAAATGAGTGGAAAAAAATGTTCGGGGGCGATTTACATAACAACAGACGAATATTCATGTCCTTAAGCTGACCTTATCAGAGCCGACTCGATTATAGACATTGCAGTATTATATGATGCAAAGGCGAGCGTAGCGAGCGCGATTTTTTTGGGTTTTTTCAAAAGACATGACCTTAATTAAAGGCAATTTTAAGACAATTTTAAGTTTTGTTTCTTTATATGGTATAGTCGCCATTTAAATCGCCGCAAATTGGCGCACAACAACTTTGCTGACATTTGGAAAGGAAGGGGGTAGAGGGAAGTTCAAACTCAAAACCGCTTCTGTGTACGCGCCCGCCATATACGTTAATAAGAAAAAAGTGACTCCTGCTAAAAAACGTTACTAATTTATTCAAGGTATACTCTATAAATCGACAAAAAAAAAAAACTGATATCCCACAAAAAAAAAAAATTGAAATTTTTCTAAGAAGAAGTGTTGATAGGAAAAAACGGCTCTGGCAAACATTTCTTGTACAAAAGACCTTAAATATAATATGAAGACCTTATAAATAATAAAAATCCAGCAACAAAAAGAACTGATATGTGCGAATATTACAAGAATATAACATTTTCGCTGATAAGTGGGTTGGAGGAGGAGGATGCATTACACGTCAACACGAGAGAGACAGCAAAAGAAACCAACGATTCTCTTCAAGACTATCAACAGCCCGCTTTTAGCAAAACCTAAAAATTTAGATCGTACGTAGAATAAGTACGCTCAGGAAGGAGCCCACAAAGGTATGAAATGATACCGAGAGAGGCAAGCATATATTTTAAAGTATTTCAAGCGTGACCATTTAACAGATAAACTGCAACAGCAGTGACAGTACTTCCAAAAAACTTTTAATTGACACAATAAAATAAAGAATTTTATTAAATTAATTGATTAAATAACAATAAAAGTTGAAAATAAGAGAACAACATTTTATTTGTCGTAGACTTTATATTTTGACGCGATAAAATGAAAGAAAGAATAATTGATAAAATAATAGCAATGAAAAAGGAAAATTAGATAAAAAAACATATAACTCCGTAGGTCTGCCAGTATCTACCGCCCGCCAGTAGGTAAGTAGGCAGGGCTTATATGATGTCAGAGTTCATAGTATTAGTTTTAAGGGATGTGACAAAAGTAATCAAATTAAACACTTTTAATTTCAGAATTTATTTTGTAACAAGTATGCATCTGTACGCAAAAGCGGGCTGTTGATAGTCTTGAAGAGAATCGTTGGTTTCTTTTGCTGTCTCTCTCGTGTTGACGTGTAATGCATCCTCCTCCTCCAACCCACATATCAGCGAAAATCTTATATTCTTGTAATATTCGCACATATCAGTTCTTTTTGTTGCTGGATTTTTATTATTTATAAGGTCTTCATATTATATTTAAGGTCTTTTGTACAAGAAATGTTTGCCAGAGCCGTTTTTTCCTATCAACACTTCTTCTTAGAAAAATTTCAATTTTTTTTTTTGTGGGATAATATTATTACAGAAAATCGTCAATATTTTCACACCGCAACCAAAAGATATCTTTGTGCGTGCTTATTTATTCCCAATTCAATTAGAGATTTTTCTAGAAGGCCATCGTGTTTCACATTCGATAGTTCCCACAGGTTTATAATGAGACTAGTAAATTCCGCCAGTATAGTTGTCAGCTTAGAAGCGATACAAAAAGCAAATAGGGTACGACTATTGGGGACCACCCTCAGTGAAACTAGAATATACCCTGATGGAAAGGGAGTTATTACATTCATTGTCACAGAACCTGAATCACCGTGGTAATCCATGGGTATGCAGAAATTGGTAGATTTAGATCCAATGAAGAAAGGGATTCGTTAGGAGTGAGTATTGGGTCGCTTGGGACAAAGAATATCTATCCAACAAGAAGGGACACTCATGACGTTTTTCCTTATTTATCAACCACCTTGGTACCGTTAACCGGACCAGTCTAACCAGTTTATTAGAAATAGATAGCTATAATAGTAGTAATTTCTGAGAGGAAGACAAAAATGTTGGGGGGAGATGATGTATGATGTATTTGCGGTAGTAAAACGCCAAGTCGTAAGAACAACACTCCACTTATTAATTCTTCAGTTCATTTATTGAAATATAATTAGATATAAAAAAAACGTCTACTGTCCGGGCGAAATTAAACCAAACTGCCTCGTTTTAATGGTAGAAAAGGCTCGGCATCGTCAAATATAGAGTAACCCAGTACAAGGTCAGCAGCCTAAAAAATATCCTTTCACATATTACAATATGAAAAGTGAACACTTTTACAGGGTGCATGATTTTATAAACATTTTCTATTTTTCAGTAAGGCACAAAACTTTATTCTTGATAATTGTCTCCTTATATGATGTTTATAAACGAACCATGGTTTTGTGTGCAATCGATGTTTGAAAATTTGGCATTATGAAATGACTGATTGAGAGTTGTTTGTGTTAGAAGATCTCAATATCAAGATTTATATGTACAGTTTTCATGATTATACATATATGTTAGTATTTTTGTAATGGAGCTTGAAAAACAACTTTATGTGAAAGCGGATGGCGGCAAGTTTTCCAACTTCAAGGAATCTTTATGAAAAAGCGCACTCGGTGGTTTTCGAGATTGCCGATTTCGAATCTGCCATCAAAATTTCCGAGTTCAAGATGCCGTATCCCATATGGCTACCGAAAAAGTTACATTTCAAGAGACGTGAAGCTTCTCGACCAGTTCGATGTCTTCAGAAATCAGGAAGATTTCACTTTCAACGACACAAGAAATGGACGGTTCACTGTTTTGGAAAATTCTCTCGAGGATCCAACCAAATCTATTGAAGTCCTCTAAGTTCTCCACAAGATTATTCTTTTCCGTTAATCCGACATTGATCCCACGATCAAAGAAGCAAACCGCCGAGATACTCCTAGGGCCCAACAAAAGAGAGGTCTCTGATGCCCGGCGATAGTCAGGACCGGAAAAGGAGGACGTCCGCAGAAGCGATATTGCATGCAGGACTTTCCCAACTCTGAGTCTCCCAGCGATAGCCGCAACCGCAGAACTGATGTTCAAGAGGATCATGACGAATTCTCATTGGACCGCAGCAAAGCGTCTGCTTAGATACCTCAAAGGTACATCCAAATACTCCCTCGTCTTCAGGAAGGACGGAAATCTTCTTCGTGGATACGTCGACGCCGACTTAGTTGCAGCATTGATCGTCGTTTCTATACGGGAAAAACTTCACTCTCGCTGGTGTATTTCGTGGGATAGCCACAAGTCGCAGATGGTCGCCCTGTCCCCTACCGAGGCGGAATATATGGCCCTCTCCGTTTCTTTCAAGGAATCCATTTATTTGCACACATTCCTCAAAGAACTGGGCTTCCCTAACTTCAGTCACTCAACCCTATTCTACGACAATCAAGGTGCCGGAAAACTGGATCAGAATCCGGTCTCACACGGTCGATCAAAGCAAATCGACATCAGATTTCACTTTATACGCCAAGCCAAGATTTCACTTTATATGGCAGCTGACAAAGAATCTTCCAGGACAGAAGTTCGAGTTTTGCATCGGGGGAATGGGTCTACAATTTGTGAGGACGCTCGATAGAGGAAGGGTGTTGGGTATGTGCATTTCATAAGCCCCCACTTTCAATTACAGTTCATTGTCCTTGTTTTATACTCTACGTTTTTTATTTGACGTATCTACAAACTTTACAAAATTTATGAAAGTAGCACTTTAAAATTGTGTGGTTCAGAAAACTACGTAAGATACCCTATATTTGCTACTCCTAATATTTTACCTTTTGTTAAAAAAAATATACCATAATATCACCAGAAAACTAATTTTCTAATAGGCAAATAGGATCGCAACAATAAATATTCATATTTGATTTGAGCTGAATCTCTACATCCATATCTTTTTTGTTTGTCAAATCACGAGGGTCTGCGTATGTATAATATTAAAACAAGATTAGTGAAAATACGACCCAACGGATTGCCCAAATTCTGACAACTGAAGTATCTGCCAGCTGAAACTCTATTCGGAGAACTGTGAAATATGTAATAGTTACAGATTAGTTGCTTCGCAAATAAGTCAAGTTAGCTACTCCAATAAAGCCACTTTACATAGAGGCAGCTCAGATGCTTTGAACGAACCTCTTAAGTGGACATCTCTTTGTTATAGGGAAAGTCTCACAGCAGTAAGGCGAACGGATTACATGCCTTTCCCAGAGTAGCAGATTTACGGGACTCAGATTATGTTGAGTGCAGCATACCGAAATTCTGCACCACTTAACAGAGGTGCCAGAATGCATAAGCTTCATTCACTACAGTTGCATGATTAAGCTTTTGGTTGATTATCTCACATAAGTCTGCTTGAAGCAAATTGATTCTGTCTCCTTTAACGTAGCAGTGGTAGCACCTTATGAAATTAGCCCTAGTGGCTATTAACTTGTTTGCAGAAAATAACAAAGGCTTTGGTTCCAAAGAGGAGCTGAGTCCGCTGGTTCATTCTCGCCTTTTTTCCTGTTTTTCTCGTATGTTCCCTGAGCTGGCGAAACATTGTGATGAAAGAAAGAAATCCTAATTACCCCACAGCTAGGTTTTTCCCATCTGCCGAATTGGAGTGGTCGAACAACCAAAATAGCAACCCAAATCGAAACTCCCTACTACGTGCCTTATTCGCCCAACGAAAACAAGGGAACACATCCTAGCTGGCCCTAATTCAATAAGCGATAATGCTCCGTGACTGGGCAAATTTCACACAACAGCTTTTTAACGACTTCCTATCACTTGTTCTTGTGCCGGTCTTATTCGTTGAATTTGCGCCAGTCACGGAGTCCCCTGTCTGCCCAGGCCGAGACCCCTAGATAAAAGCTCCTTCAGGTGGCTTATCTAATTATGTTGTCTTTTGCGAGAGCCGCAGCTGGAGCACTGCGGTGAAAGCTCCGGTCTACCTAATGCCAATAATGAGCAAATAAATTTGGGATTGTGAAAAGCCCAATAACTGCTGCGACAAACGAAGCCACAGGGCCCCACTAAATCTCCTGATGTCGAACAAAGCTATTATAGCGGTGGCGTATCATCACACGAGCGACACCCATTCGTAAGGTGCACACAGAGCTACATATGTATGTATAATCGACGGAAATAAGTCCTAATCTTTAGTACTGATGAACTCCTGGAAATCCTTTAGCGTAGCTCGACATTAGCTTTATCTAGCTGACCTTTTTCCCTATTATCTCTTAATGTCCCAAGTAAGATTTCATTATCGCTTCCCTAATGTCACGCTTTGTCTACAGGCATAAGCTCACGTAGATTTGTATGCCGATGAATCGAGGCCTTTGGACATTCATATATTTTGTCCGGACTTAGCTGCTCCACAATGGCACCCGCCAATAATCATCTTTTTCCAAAATATGCTTTGTTCAGCTATTTGCCATTATTGGCGAGCCTTTTATTATCTTTTCGGAAATGGCGACTTTATCTGAAGGCGAAATTGGATAACAAAAGTGTAAAAGCGTTACGCAACTTTACACAATTCCATGCTCAGAAAAGGGGTGCTCATCGGTCCCAAAGGAAAAATGCGATGAAAGTGTTCCCATTATTAAAAATTTAAGAATTCTTTGGAAGACCCTCCTTTGCTTTGAAATGTATCAGCGGGGACATTTATTTGATCGCTTCGAATGCTTGTATTCAAAAGTATAAATTTTACAAGAAAAGAAGCAATAACCTTGGCCAGGTCTTTTGGTCAAATGAATTTATAATTTTAAACCCTTGTGCTGGAGGTACGTGCTGTGAGGTTGCTTCCGTGACTAAATTTTTTCAAATATTATTTTAACATTTCATATTTTAGTTGCATTTGCAAGTGAGCATGAAAGTGTGCTGGGTATTAGAAAACGTGAAAAAAAGAACACAATTCTGAAATAATTATATAAACAATAATTTGTTAGCTTACAATATGCAAGAGGGACCAAATTTACTGATTCATTGTCGGTCGCAGCAATTGGAACTCTGTCTGCCCCTATATGGAAAATGTATGTTGATAAACCAGCAGCAATGGACGACTTGGAAGCCACCATTGTTCGTGTTATTCGTGACAGGCGGCCGACGTGAACGGCTCGAAAAAGTGATTCAAAATTAGTCTGACAGAATGTTGTGATACAGAATTGTTACTGTGACCATATGTCTGTCATGCATTAATATCAATGCCATGAATTTAGCTTTAATAGTTGATTGATTTTGACTCCTTAATAACACGTTGTACTGAGTATATTATGAAAGTCAATCTGCAATGTTAAAAATTAAAAGCGATATTTTTATTGCTTGTTTCTTTTTATTTAATTTCCACTTAATACAATTTGGATTACGCAATCAATATATGCAAAGAAAAAATTCTGTTTAAACTACACATTCAGCAGAAAGAAGGGCTTGACATATCAAATTCTTAATTAAGCCCTTAATGTACTTTTATACCCCCTACCTATTGACCTATACATTAAGTACTAGGCGGCTTGTAGTGCGGTTAGGCTCAAAGAGACAGGATGCTGAAATATAAGGCCATACGTTCGCAACAAGATCCTTGATTTGATACCTAAGGAGCTGGGCACCCGCATCAGTACATCTCTTCCAAACAGTATTTCGCGAAAAACTTCAGAGTAAGGTTTCCCATTAGAACAGAATGGGAAGAAAACGACATAACACAAACCTATGATATGGTGATATTTACAGACGGCTCCATATCCGAGGATGGAGTTGGCGCGGGTCTCTGTTCTGCCACGCTTAGTCTCCAGTAGTCATACCGCCTACCAGACTATGCCAACGGCTTTCAGACAGAGGTATTGGCGATCCTTAAGGATTGTGTTGCCTTAGAAGACATTACATCGAGGCAAAATATATAGTATGTACTGTATCTATCCTCACGGACTCGCAAGGCGCAATCAAAACTCTTGGTTCGGCTATAGTTTCACCTAATCTGGTGGAACAGTGCCGCGAGGAAGTTGCTAGTTTGGGAAGCTTACTCTCTATAACTCTTCTCTGAGTTCCAGGTCGTAGGAACATAGAGGGGAACGAACAGGCAGATATACTGGCTAGATTAGGTACCACTCTTGGCGGAGGCAAAGGGAGTTAGTGCACGTCGCTCTGAAATCTGTCAAGAAAAAACTCGTTTCACACTTTTATAGGACCGCTAACAATAGGTAAGTAAGTAAGGCCTTGTTACAACCTTGGAAGGACGCGGGATCTCCTTAGGTGGACACGTGTGGAAACTGCCAGGATTGTAACGGTGTACACGGGCCATCGGCCAATAGGAGATCATGCGGCGAAGCTAGGGATATTCTTCAATAACCTTTGCCGAAACTGCAACGACCCAAATGAGAAAGAGACACTCTCTCTTTTTCTGTGCAAATGCCCATATGGGTATAGGCACTGCTATGTATAGACTGGGCTCATATGTATAGACTGGGCTCATATTTTATAAACGACCTCAGAAAGGCTTCTAAGGCAAGGATTGGAGAATTGGTGCAATCTATGATCTCCTCAATATGGCTCCAATCTCCAATCTCTCGAGTGGCAGAAAACCCACCAACAACAACCAGGCCATATCATGTGGCATCAAAACGGCGCGGTGCGCATTTAAGCGCGCTAATTGGACTCCGACCAGTATGGTCGAGTCGCCACTTAAACCAGCCAACCAAGCAACATATTCAGCAAAACTTCATGGAGGTGTTCTCTGAGACCAGGCGGAAGTCACTGCAAATATGAAAACTGAAACAAAAACTCAAGATAGCAGGTCCAATATAGTAGACCAAAAATTCTAAATGTTGGTCGACTTTCATAAATTTTGTCATACGGGGTTTTTGTGGCTGTTGATTTCAAAATGATTATAACAATTTACATACATATATAATATATTGCGGGCTCATTTTGGCAGACCCAAAATAAGAATTTTCTGGGTAGTGATGTGATGGTTATACGTATGCGAAAACTATTAATCTCACAAAAAAAAATTATTAAGATAGATTTTTTTACGGTCTGTGAAGTGGCGTGGAATCCAAAATCATTTCGTTTCAAACGCACTGGTTTACGCGTAGAGTAACTAACTTCATGTCGAGCGTCACCGGCTGAATAGGATTGATAATATACTCTTTGTTTGAATTTTAAAGTGAAATAAACGTTAAACAATGAGTAAACAAATTGATTTCTATACTCTAGAATACTGGCAGATTAAAGTACGCAGCTGAAAAATTAAAAAACAAAATCTTAATTATGCAACAGCGCGGATGAAATTGTCTCGTAAATAGCTGGTCATTTTCTATAAAAAATATATGTTGCACTTCAAAGCTCGTAAAAGTAACTAAATCCCTACGTTACGTTAGAAAAGAAACATTTAGTGTATTGACAACGCAATAAATACCAAAGAAAACATAATCATCACTTTTATAATATACTCCTCGGGTTGACGCTATAAATGGAATTATCCTTTATAATGAGGTATGTACGTATACTGAAATAAATTCAAACATGGCATCACTATGAATCTATTTTTTGCCACATCAATCACTCTTTTCCAGGTGATGTGCTATTTACACCTGACTTAGAACGTTCGCAATATAAACTGCATCGATAGCATACAAATAGTCATACCAAAATCGCTTCTTATTGTGGAAATGGGGCAAGTGTTCGTAATGCACAGCTAGTGTTACCACAGCTTGTGGAAATCCAATTAGCGACATTATTCTGCAAAAGTCGATGAAATTCAACTTGGAAAAAATGAAGAACAAGCAAACCAATTTTTCAGCGAAAGCATTTCAATGATGATTGCAGCTTAATATTCGTTAGATAGAAGGTATGAGTTCTGGCAATTTTGATTCACCATCGGGTTGAATTTCGCAGCGACAATCAATCTATTTTGAAAGTTCCACTTAATTGATGCTTAAAAGTTGCCCCCCGACGCCTTTCTGAATGCCTCTAATTTGTTTATTCACATTTCAGATATGGGTACCACGACCACCGCCATATTCAAGAAATTAATTTGTGTTGCTAGGATACCATAGAAATCAGAAATTATGAGTATGCTTTCAGGTACATTGAGAGAAATTACAGCAATTTGTTCAACAAAAATTGTCGTTCGTTGAATAAATGCGATTTTCATTAGATAAAAGATATTTTCTTTCTCAAAATATTACCTCTATTGAAAGAAAAACAAAAACGTATTTTTAGTGCAATAACTGCAGGGTCATCCATAAAATATAGCTCCTGACCAGTAAAAAATAAGTTTGCTGTACACACTTAGTTTTTAATTGTCGAAACATTGTCGAGTTACAGGGTGATTCACAAATTCGGGATACATATTATTTTTTTATTTTTATCTTTTGACATAATACACAACAGCAAAATTGAAAAAAATGCTCTAAAATTTATCCGACATTTTCTCCGAAATTCCTGTAATTAATACACCCTTTTTTTATTTTTACTAAATTACCTATCTTGTTGCGTTTTCAAAGAGGGATGGCATCTCTAGGTATATATAACGGATAAAAGTGGGCGGAACATAAAAAATTACTGCTTGAGTCTTAATCGGGCTCTTGACAACCTATTCACGTTCATGGTGCTGATACAAAATCGCCTAAAAACAACGGGAGGAAAGCTGTTTGTCCTCTTCGTGGATCTTAAAAAAGCGATTGACTCGGTACCTCACCAACTCCTATTGAACAAACTGCAGAGACTGAGGCTAAACTTGAAAATAACATTACTTTAGCTAATTTATACAGCAAAGCAACAACTGCAAGTCAAGACAACTGACGTCCTGTCAGGAACATGTCCCATCTCAGAAGGAGTATTTTAGGGAGATGTACAGTCTCCACTATTATTTGCTCTCTATATCAGCGATATAGAAGAATCTTTGATAAACGAAGGTGTCAGAGGGTTCTCACTGATTTGCGGATGACATGGTTTTCATGACAGATTCCCACATTCAGCTGAGAAGGACACTGAAAATACTATGTACAGTATATAAATACTTCGACATGAATGGGCTAAGATTGAATATAGCAAAGATTGATATTATTATCTTGCAGAAAAGGGGCCATGGTCACTTGAAGAAATTTCAACCCTTTATATAAAATAATCAAAACATCGAACTGACAAAGAATAATACCTTCTTGGGAGTCACTTTCACACAAACGGAAATTTTTGAAACCGCATGCAACGAGGTTGTTAACATAGTAAAACCCGTCATACCCGAAGCAATAGCTTCAATCAACAAAGTAAACATAATAGACTGGCAGTCATGTCATAAGTTGTACGAATCACTTGTATAGTCAGTTGCCCTATAGGCTGCGCCCGTGTGATATATGGATCAACTTGGAAAATAGCTTCATTAGGTATCTACTGATTGCATCTGCCAAAAACACACCTAGCTATTCATTATGGATTGAAACGGGTATGCCAAATATAAGAGTCGAAATATTCAAACTCTTTCTAAGCTTCATTGAAAAAACACTAAAACTATCGGACAACAGATAAACAAAAATAAGCTGCATTAGAATCCAAGAATTGGCAAAAAAACTAACGGACTCAATAAAAAGCACAACTGGTCTCTTCATGTGCGTGAAACATTTTTTGAAAAAAATAAATGCAGAGGAAATATGGGATAACCTAACGCTTGAGCTCCTTGTAAAACAAAAGAGAAACCTACTAGCAAGATACGAAGAGTATCTTGACAATTTTGATTTGGAACAGTCTACCTCACTTGCAATTCATACCTTCCTAACACCCAGGAGTCTTAACAGCAATTATTTGCACTTAAGGATCCATATGCACTTACAGTTCAACTAAGGTTAACCAATGTATTCAATAACAAGGCAATAACAAAGATAGGTCGATTCGTCGCAGTTCAGAATAATTTCTGCTACCTGTGCTCCAAAAGTAGCACACTGTTTCACATGATTAGCGAATGTGGATATGATGAAATAAGGCGAAACGTAATGTCTGACCCGGACAACCAACTAGATAATCCACTCAACATTTTGACAGCACCAGATCGCTTCGAGATTGACAGACTTGAGAAGCTAGTTGAAAACTTATTCTTCCTCAACGTTAATGCATAAAAACAAAAATGCTGTGATATTCTTTGAAATCAATATGAAAAATGCACAACTAATGTATTAATGATCAACATATGTAAATCATGTAGACAAACAGTCCTTTGTATAATTCAATGAATTCAACAAATAAACTTATTATTACTATAACGGATATATTATACAAATATAAAAAGTTTTGTGAAATTATACAAAAGTCCGCATTTTTAATTTCTTTAATTTAACTCAAATTAACCGCAAAGTGACAAACTTATTCTCAGGCCTCGAAAATAACTGGTATAATTCCTAATATGCAAACGCAAAAGTCATGTACAAAATGGGCACTACGATAAAATATATTTTAATCGTATGTGAATTTTTGACTGGTGGGATGATCACGAACAAATTGACTTCTTTTTTTATAGAAGTCATGAAGAACCCGGTAGTTTTTAACTTTTATTTATATTAAAAGTCGAAAAATGGTTTTTTTCTTTTCAGTCAAATAATAAAAGTCAACAAATAACCTTTATTTTTCAGTCAATTAATAACTTTTATTTTATAGTCAAAAAATGATTTTTATTTTTCGGTCATATAATAAAAGTCCTTTCTTTATTTTTTTCAGTGAATCAATAAAAGTACTTTTTTTTAATTTTAATAATGCAGTTCATTTATAAAAGAAATTTTCATTTTCGGGTATTGAAAACAAAGATGCAGTAAGTAGGAATTCAAGTAGATACGTATCATAAGCCAAAAATATTTAATGAGCAAACAACACTAGCAAACAAGGAAATTTTACATTAAATGGCTTTTCTTCAATTTAAAAGTTTCTATTTAATTTTACAAATAGTAAATTGTGAATGCTTTCTTTTGCTGAACGCAAAAGTGAGCATAAGTTTAAATGCTGAACAAGCCTTTTCTACACTTGCTTAATAAGCTATAATAAGTTATTTTCATTTTAAATATTTATAAGTCTCCTTATATTTTCCAAATTATTTTCATTGTAATATATTCGTACATTCATCATAGTCGCTAATAACAATAACTGGTCTAGTATCGTTTTCGACAATAATTTCGTCTCCGTCACTTGTTTCATTTTAGTATGAGAAAAATTATTGTCAGGTTATTACGTTTCGTTTCTCTAGGAAATATTCTCCATTTTCTAAAAATTAATCACAATAATTTCGGAGAAATTGTGGGGGTAACGTGAATTTTAGAGCATTTTTTAACTTTGGCAAGTTACTGTACTTGCAGTGGTAGAGGTAGATCAACATTGGCGTGAGTTTGATGTCGCTGCGGGAAGTAGATCAAAAGATAAAAATAAAATAATAATGTGAATGCCGAATTAATGAATCACCCTGTAGCTCGTAAACTACGCAAAATCGCGGATCATACATGAGGGTAATGCCTCACATACATTTTACTTTTGGACGTCACTTCTCCGGCCATACTGTATATATAAGTCTTAAACTATTGGCGATCACGTTATAATTTTTTTTTGTGAAGAATAAGTACATTTGAAGCTTTGAATTAAAAATAAAATATTTAAAAAAAAATATGTCGAAGTTACTCCAATATCGATTTGAAATGTTCACTTCCGGTTTACTATACGTAAAAAAATTCAAATTTAGAATTCGATAAAAAAATTAAAAACTTCAACTTTTTAACTATAAGAAGCAACACTTTTTGTTTTTATTTACAAATAAATTGATACAAATAATAAGCATCCAAAAATAACCGACCTCATTCTTAGTAAATTTTTAAAAGCTCATAACTCAGCAATAAAGCTACAGAAGAAAAAAAAATTGTGTGTACACATCCACGTCTACTAGAAGTAGACTGACCAGAGTATAAACAAAATCCACGACCTCATTTTTTTTTGGTTGTCCGCTTGACATGAAATGCCCCGTATAATAAAATTTACGGAAACCAGATATAATAAATGGATTTAAAAGATTTTTTCTTTATTTCTAATTCCATATACTTAAAGGTTGCACATTGAAAATTACCGCAAATTCGGAAATTTGTAAAATTGATATGCTGTGCGTGCCTACGCCCAACCACAACTGAGGCGTCCACCCCGGGGGAAACAGAACCCCTCATATAGTGTTTTAATGTATTATAGTCCAGGCTGGATCTGATTTGGTTTGGATGCTTCATATAGGACTTCCAGTTTTATTATTAAAGTCTCCGGATGGGCCTAAGGAATGATGATTTTTATATGCGCCACTTGAAGAATTTATGCAAAATTTACGAAAAATCAAAATTTGAAAAAAATCCAACAAAATTCCGGTTTTTTCTACTTTCTTTTCAAGGTACCTCTTCCAGCAAGTATAATTAACGAAAATAATAAAATACAAATAGGTTTTCTCTTGAATTACTCCATCTTCAACTTCTACCTTGAAAAGAAAGTACAAAAAAAACATGTTTTTTTTTGGATTTTGTCACATTTTGATATTTCATAACTTCTCCTTTCTTTTCAATGGGTACATATAAGAATCATTTAATTTAATATAAATTATTCAAGTTCATTAAATAGCTGATTACAAAAAATTACACAAGTAAAATTTCATTAAAATGATACAAAGGAAATCCAAGCAAATCGAAAGAGGATAAACAAGTTAGACTGACCATAACTACGCCAACCTTTTACTTGGGGTCTAGAAAAATTAAAATCTATCACATCATTATGTTGATTAAAATGACGCGATATAGATGACATGGGTTCGTTCATACCGTAGTTGCTACGATGAATTGAAATCTGGAAAAAACCAAATGCCTCAAAGAGCGCGCTGGAACACAGATATTAAATGTTCATAGCAACTCCAGCGAATTAATATATAGGTAGTTCCCTGCAAACAGTCGAAAGCAAAAACAGTTCTGGAATTGTCACGTCTTTCCTCTAAAGTGCTGAGGGAAATTAGTCCAAGTCTGTCCCTATAAGGAGGCAGAACAAAATGATCTTTCCGAGGAAGGCTCCGAAGTACAAATTTTAGAAACTTTCACTGGACGGCCTCGATTCGATTAATGTGAACCTTGTAAAATGGGGATCAGACCGAACAAGCATATTCCAGGCTGGGTCTAACGAAAGTGCAATAAATAAGTTTCGTTATGTAAGGGTCATCGAACTCTTTAGACCATCGCTTAATGAGCCCTAGAAGGCATTAGCCCGGTTGAGGTTGCTCTCAATGTTATTCTCAAATGAAAACCTTTAGTTAAGCAGGACGTCGAAATCTTTGGTTTTTGTAGTCTAGTTAGGGAGATAGTCAATACTAAAATTAAATCTCAGTGGTGGTTTCTTACGTGCAAAGGTCATGCAGGTACACTTACTGACATTTAAACGAAGATAGTTTACTTTTCACCAATTTTGGAAGGCTTTCAAGTCCGAGCTCAGAAGCTGACTGTCAGTAATGCCAGAAAATGTTCGCAAAATCTTAGCATCGTCAGCATAGCAAAAAATCTTCGAGTGGTGGGAAGCAATCAAAGATAGATCATTAATGTAAATGATGAAAATCAATGGACCCAAATGGCTGCCTTGCGGTTAACCGGAGGTATTCTTAATAGCGTCAGAAACAGCCCTTCGGAAAAGAACCTTTTAAATACGTTCAGACAAATAGAATTGGATTCAGACAAAACATGAAGGGAAGCCCAAAACGGACAGCGTATGAATCAGAATTTTGTGATTGATTCTGTCAAAAGCCTTGCTGCAATCCTGCTAAAAAAGCTGACAAAACTCTAACAAGTTAGTCGGGGTTGAATTACCTTGTACGAATCCGTGCTAAAAAGATGACAGGAACGGTTTGCAATGAAAATATAGAACATCGCAAACCAAAGCTTCAAAAATCTTCCCAAGACAACAGAGGTTGGCAATGGGTCGGTAATTAGAAAAATCATATTTGTTGCCTGTTGTTGTGATTGATTATTGACAACATCCAAGGTAACGAAAAGGCACCACTACAAATAGATAAATTAAATACATAATAAAGAATAGGAACAAGAGATGGGCAGCACCTTTTAGTAAAAAAACGGGAACACCATCATGACCACAAGAATAACTGTCAACCAGTTGCAAGATCCATCATTCCTTAAGTCCTTCCGGAGACTAAAAAAAACAAAAGCTCTTATATGAAACAACACAATCCTTTTTAAAACAGATCTCGCCTGGACTATTAGGTACTATTGAGTTTTCCCATGCTCTACGTCACGTCGAACATCCTGCTCTATCTCTCCGTCTATTATATTTTGTCCGATTAATTATTCAATTAAATTGCTTCATCTTAAATAACTTAATAACTGATTTTTCCCCAACTATGCAATTTCTCAATTTATTTCAGTTATTACAGTTAACGTTACAAGCATATCGGGCAGAACATAAAAAAAGGAAATATTTAACAAAGTGGAAAGAAATTACAAAGTGTGCAGAATACTTTCACGGACTCGCCAACAAGCGCTCAAGAATCCTTAAATCAGTAGTTGTAAAAGCCTATAAATTAAGCGGAAAATATGAATTTCCTGTAAGCTTATATTAAAGTTATTTATGAAGAAATAGAGCGACCAAGTTTGCGACGCCAAACACGCCAAGTACACAAGAGAAATAATTTACTACAAAGTTACATATGTACATCAAGGCAGCAAAGGAGTATAAGAGTGTTGCATGCCGTAGCAGCAAGCAGCCTTGAAGTCGACCCACTTCCTGCAGCGTCAGAGAAGACCTACAACGAAAGGCGTCTTAACACAAAAGGAACAATTTACCTAAATTTCGAGATTAATCTGAGCCAGCGGAGATATTCGTTAAATGTAAGACTCTTGTAATCACAAAGTATTTGCCTCATTAAGAAAATGGAAGTGACGAACAATCATGCAATTTGTATTCGGCCTTAAAGATTTAAACACCTCGAGAGTGGATATACCATCGTGGAGTATAAGAAGGCGATTCATATCCCGCCAGAGAAACCTTTTAAGACGTCATAAAGCTTAGAGTTTCATTGGGCGCTGAGGCCTCCCATTTGTACAAGAGTATGAGCGTCTACAAGGAACAGAATAAAGCACGAAGATTTCGCACTGTTTATCTGAATTCTAAAGCCGCTGTACCGGCCTGTAATAAGTCACGACAGGCATTGAAAATAAGCAAAGTGGGGCGGTATTGTTCCAAGGTCAAGAACCACGATCGCTGAAAGGGCGACGCTATAAATGGGAGCCCTCCATTAGAGCATGAATTCTGGCCGCAACGTGCTTTCACATTACCCCTTTGTGCAACTAAGTGCCTGCCGTACGTAGCACTGCGGCACTTTTAGGCCATTAATGGGCAAACCCAAACAACTTTTCATAAAAAGTCCTTCAACGTACTTGACACAAAATAAAAGTTTTTCGTTATAAAAAGCGTGCGGATGTCGAGGATTTTACGTAGAATTAATCTTGTTTAATTTGGTGCGTTGAAAATCCCCTTAACCCTCTTAATCCATTTCGATGGTAACAGGTGCTAAAATATTCGTTAATCAAAGGGGCATAATTAAATAAATTTGGGCTTCTGGATATTGTTCAGGAAAGAATATTTTGAGGGCGTAATCTGCTTCGCAACCTTTCGCATAATTAGTTAGCCATTGCAGTAAACACAGAGCCCTCAAAAAACCTTCGCTTCGTGGAACCCCGCGCAACTGAAATATTGAAATATTCTGTCGGCTTTTGCTAGCACCGCAGCTGATCGCCCGAATTAATGACTTCATTCGAAGGGGTAAATAATTAAGGAGGCTCGGTGATTAAATTTAATAATTGATGAGAAAATTTTCAAAGGAAATTCGTTTTCCAGGCGGCTAATTGGATCACTTGCTTGAGCCCGACGGCCCTTTTGCCCACTGATCCCGTTCCGATGAGGAAGCAGCAGCAAGTGCGAATCATGGGACCTTTCGAAATATTAAAAAAATTTTAGGGGCGCCAAGGCGGTGACCTAATATTTATGTATGCGGCAAAAGCATTTCGTGACGGGAATGATATGAGAAACCCGTAAAGTGAAGTGTTTGTGTGTGCACTTGCAGGGATTTTCTAAGGATTTATGGTACTTTCAAGGAAAAGTTGTAAGCTGGAGGAAATTTAGGAAGTCCTGAAAATCTTATACGCGAACAATGCAGGCAACGACACGTTTTCATGTGAACTTTAAGACTCCAAATATACGAATAAATCTACATTCATGTCACCGTCAGCTTCACAGTTTGAACCACCCTTGTATCCCAGACAGTCTGGAAAAATTGTTGACAAATGATGCTGTTGCTAAATAGTGTGACACTTCTTCCTCGTTAAAGAATTTATTACATACCTGTCACGTGCATAATTCAATTGTTCGACGGAAATTGGATCCTCGGAGAACATGCATGAACTTGTTATCGGGTGGTTGCAATTTAAGATAATCACGTTGCTGTCAAGTGAGAAAAGATAAAGTTTGCGATAGTTGTTTCTGTAACAAATTTAATAAAAAATATAATAAATTAATATTACTGAACTTCATTTACGGGAGGAAAAAATGGGCTAAATCCTAGAGGCTTTCACGGATTTATATATTTATGCAAATTATACTTGTAATGAAAGCAGGTTCCAGATTCTGCAATATGTAAAGCTTGATAATTTTTTATATAATGATCAAGTTGTTTACGTCACACGCAAATATAACTCAATCCAGCGTTGGTGATTTATTTGTAAGCGATGTGTGCTTTTGCAATGGCGTGGACTAAAAGACTATTTAAGTAGTCAGTAGAAGAGTGATCCATAAATATACATTTAACAATCTTGCAAGTCTGCCCAAACGAGACAAGCACATTTGGCTATACAACATCCTTGTATCTAATTACCAAGTCGACAAATTATTCGACAAAAGAATAAAAGCAAGGGTAACATCATTAACCAAGCTGATGCCTCCCAAGGTTTATTTCATCAAGCGATGATTCAAGAGAGTGATGACAATATATTTCGACATGTGTCGCATCACTGTAGATTGTAGAATTTCCTGCTTGTATCACTGAGCGAAATTATTTCTTAAAACCGTATAACTATAGCATAAATCTGATTTGCATATGTACATATATGCTATGTAGCAATTTTACATTAAGATAATATTATAACAATAATATTTAAGTTGTTGTTATAATATCATTAAAGAATTTAACCGCTGTTAACAATAACGACACAGCGGTTAAATTTCTCAACAAACATGATATCGCGAGCAACGGTTCAGATTTCGACTGGTATGGGCTGAACGCGCATGCAAAGGTCTGCGCTGAGCAAGCGTTTTGCACGAAGCCGCAGCGACGAATTCTAATGCCACCTGTCGGAATCGCGGACTCAGCAAAATCTGTGAACGGTTGGCAGGGAACCCTGAGGAACCAGCAAAGAATAGTTTTGTGTGCACAAGAAAGGATTACAATAAATAACTGATAACAGCTTGAAACTTGTGTTATTGAAAATATCCTAAATACGCAAAACGTGAGTGAGAGACCCTAGCAGAGGGTATAAAACCAGTTGTGAAAATAAATACACAACATATACCCGATTTCACAACAACCATATTTTTTATTGTTTCTAGACATAACTTGGCCTTGGCCAAAAGTATTAAGCCACCCTAAATTATTCTCATTATTTGAAAATTAAGTACAAAAATACCTCGTTATCACTTTTATTGACTCAGTTACAGGTAAAAAGTCATAAATAGGTAAGAAACATCCCTCAGAAAAGGATGAAGGGCGGGTAATTAAGGATTTCTCAATAAATGCATCAGCTGTAGTTTATAAGGCCTTAAATTCTGAGGTAAAGTTCAAAACGTGGTTAGTTGTTAGTGAAGTGTTGAAGAGAGTACTTGTTGAACCAAAATGCCGAAAACAAGTGAGATGACATTGACTCAGAGGATCAGGATCCAATTTTTACACGAGGAAGGTAAATTGCAGAGGGAGATTGTGAAAATCGTAAAGTGTTCACGTGGTGCTGTTGAGCATACTCTCAAACGTTCGTTAACGCGATTACTGGTTCTCATGAGAACAGGCCGAGATCGGGCAGAAAAAGGGCGTCTTCTTCTCCTGGGGATCGAAATTTAATTCGATCCTCTCTAAGAAATCTCTAAGAAAAAAACCTCGTCTGAGTTGGTTGCTGCAGTACCGGAGAATACAAGACGACAAATATCGGCAAGGACTGTCAGATGAAGACTTTTGGATGCTGGTCTAAGGGGGTACAAAGCGAGGAAAGAGCCATGGCTCTCCAAAAAGAACATAAAAAAACGAAGAAGATTGGTCAAAGGTGGTCTGGTCTGATGAGTCCAATTTTTAACTAAGTTGTTGCTTAATACGATAAAAATCAATTTGACACATTTGAAATTTATTAGGCCTCATTTTGGTATTTAATCCACAACCTAATGTTTTTTTGATTTGGTAGATATTTGGAACTCCTGGTGCAACGGTTGTACGAAATTAGTTTGTATTTCACCAAATAAAATAGATGCTGTAATAAGGGTAGGGGGGGGGGCTACAACATATTAATAAATTTGACGTGTGATACTTTCTTATAAATGTGTGTAACTTAATTTCATTACCACTCTGTATTTACCTTAGAAACCCAACATTCAATAGGTGGCTTAATACTTTTGGCCAAGGCTGTAGTATTCAAGTCTTTTGTGCAAAATTATTATAGTACAATGTCAATTATGAAAAGAAAGAAAGTTAATTTCGAAGGAAATATTTTTCACTGGGATCAAATATATAGGTGGAGGAGTAATATCATTTAAAGTTTTATACATCTTTTATAATAAATATTTTAATAATATGTATAACGCAGTCTCACAGTTTCACACATTTCTAGAGAAAAATATAAATATTTTGTATATAATTCACAGAAAAATTATGGTTCATCCTGAATCAAGCATGTGTGTAGGATATTCACAAGAATATTGGAATGTTTAGAAATGTCAACAAATTTTGAACCAAAGATAATGTACATATACATATAGATATGTGCAATCCAATGGAAATTTTGATATTACAAAATGAAAACTTCTCTACTAAAAAAGAGCTTTCTATATTCGCTAGTTAACGTGCGCTGCGCATATTGAAATATAACAGCTATTTCACTTGTTTCGTCTCAAAAAGATAGCTAGATAGACAAAATAGCTGAAACTGATTTAAAACCCTCTCGGTATCATATTTTAACCCTAAGTTTTATACTTTCCGAAATGCTTACGAAAATTAAGTTTTTATATCTTTTGAAATAACTTCCATACATTATATTTTGCTAACAACGTTATTTATTAAAGGAGTGACCTGAATATTTTGTTCGTGCTTAACACTGAACCGTGAAATAAGAAGTGAAATTAAATTAAGCAGAACTAAAACCAAATTAACTAAATATCCCAAATAGTGCACTACAAGTCAACAAACCAAAACCAAGAGAACGCAATTGGCTGAAAAGCTCTCTGTTTTACTAAAGCTTTGGTACTTAATTATATAAAACACCCAAACTCAAGTTACAGTTTACGCAGAACAAAACAACTGGTGGTCTTAGACTTCTGCGCAAATTCTCGTTCGTAGAACTACTGTGACAATTCTCCGCCAAAGTCGTAGCAACTTTCCACCAACTTATATAAACCGCCCACCACAATCACTCGATAAAAAACAACTTGTGCATGTTATCTAAATTAAGTCGGTCTGGTCTCCCTTTGGAAATCACATGCAGTGTTCCTTTAATTAATTACCAACGTGCATCATGCATCGTTCTTATTTAAGGAAGTTCCCAAGTTTGTAAACCATTAATAAAATAGACGCTGGAAACTTCTGGGACAGTTTGCGCTGATATTTTAGCAGAGTTCTGTTTTTGTTGGATAGGCCCCTTCGTTTAATACATCTCCAACTGCAGTAAATCATTTTTTTATTTAATGTGATATTAATTTCCCTGCGCTCTTTTAATTAGTTTCGTTGTTATGGACCGTGGAATGAGAATCATTTTTTTGCACGCCTTAAAGCTGAAGGGCTGCAACTTTTCCGCACAGCTGTGCACATACGCAAGTTTTAAAATACCAAGTGAATTGCAACTAAGGCAAATAGCTAATGTAAATTACTTTTGCTTGGCCACTTTGAGTTGAATATGTATGTCTTATGGACGTGATTTCAGTATGTCTGTTTAATCTGCAAGTGTTTCAATTGCGTGAATATCTGGTTCGGCCTTTGAGAGGATATTAAGTTGTCACTTTAAAGATTAGTTTGGAATTTTCTTGAAAAGGCATTGTGGGTCTTTATGTCAAAATAATTGCAATACTTCACCGTACCCCGTTTCGAAGTTACCACAGTTCTTCCTTATTCTGCAGCAAAAAAAATCTTAATTAATGCTTCTTTGTAATTTGTTCTCGCCTTACAATTTCTCGACAAGGTACAAGCAAGATCATGGCGCCCGTCTGTGTGCCAGGCAAGATTTTGCTGCATCGTGCACACCGCACCGTTCACTTAAACAAACCAACTAATACAAAATAGATACTCCTACTTCCTGGAATATGATGACTGGTATTTATTCTCAGGCGAATTGATTTATAATTTATACCACAGATAAGTACATAATACAGATGCCCAGCCACTGTTTTAAAAAACCGACCCAATGCAACATTTCCGCTAGCCAAGTTTTCGGCTCTTAGCTAAGGGATGTAGCGTAGCAAATAAATGTTGCAAATCTTTGCGGGAGCCTTTGAACTTGACCACTTGGTCGAGCGTCAGGCCACGAGAGCAGCGAAGAGTTTGTTTGCACCGATCTAAACCAAGGTGAGGCGAGGGGGAATTTCAATGTTTCAAATCGGCACCACCCATTGTGGGGTGGGCTTCCAAGATGCTGACAGATTCACGGGTAAAAATACGAAAACACGGAGGGAAATTCTAAGAATTTTAGTTGATGACGACAACGGGTTGATTTTGTAAGCAATATCTAAGAATGTTGTATGTTGTGGTAATTATTTGATTTATCCAGTCAGATTTTTCAATTTGTATTTTGATGTTCAGAGTTTCTTTTGGGTGATACCTATTTGAATTGAATTTCGTTGAGTTATTATATATACTTCAAAGAATTTGTTGGGTTTCATATTTTTTTAAAGCAAATACGCGGGATATCGCAATTAATCGAATAAAAATACTAGAATATCAGCAGCAATAGCAACATCAGCATCAGAAACATTATTGAAATAGCAGTACGAGTGAAATTATATAATACCATAAATATGAATGGAAGATTAGTTTTTTACGCCGACTTTACATAAATATGTTACCAAGTCAGAATTTTAACATGTCATATTGCAAGTAGAAATGAAGCAATCTAATTTAAAAATATATCATACCTACTCTTTAAGCCTTTAAACTTTTGCGGGCGGTTCAATTTGTTTAACACGGCAAGCACGTTTCCCGAGTATAAACAAGCATTTGAGTCGACTGACAAGGTTGATTCACAATAATCTGTTGGGGAATCGGTAGTAGTAGTTGTATAAAACTGAGTTTCCGGGATTCTACCATCCGCCATTTTGAAAACAAGGGTGAGAATGGTTTTGCAGTGATATCGCACTAACCGTTATTCGTACGAAAATCCTCAATAATGTTTTTTTCTTCAGAGAATCAAATTCTCTACAATTCTTATTAAATAAATTTTTCGCGTGAAAAATATTAAACAAGTTAGAACCCGAAAAAGGCGAAAAGATTTGACAAAAAATATTTGAAACACTATAACTTTTTCATTTGACATTTTACGAAAAATATGGATTAGAGCTTTTTCCTACAGCATCTTCTTACAATTAATCTACTTTTTTTTCAATTATCATTATTTTAATTATCATTATTTTTAAGGGTTTTATAGCATCACAAAGGAGGGGCAGTCAAGAGTAACATAAGTCATGTTTATACAACATGATATACTATTGAAATTGACAATCATGTCAATATTCTAGGAATTGCTGAATTTATGAAAATACTAAAATTCCTGTTTGTTTATATGTATTGTGACACACATTTTTTTTCCCCATACAAATTTTTTAAACCCCATTTTACCCCTTAGGGATTGAATTTTGAAAAACGTTTTCCATTATTTCTTTTGTAATAAGTTTCAAGAAAATCCGGCAAAACAAAAATAATTTTTTCATGGCACTGACATAAATGTCATAATGTATGAACATCTCTTCCTGATCATGCAATACCCTTAAAAGTTATGGCAATTGAAAAAAATAAACAGGTAATCATTTTTGCAAGCAAATCCTCCAGAAAAAAGCTCTAATTCATATTTTTCGTGAAATTGAAAGTTGGGCTATGACCTGCTACCTGCGATTATCTGGGCTTGGTCTCCAGAACGAATCTCAGCGGCTGAAAAATTAAACCACCACAAAACTTAAAATTGAACTATCAAACTTTAAATTCTGAAATATTTTAATATTTTTGAGCGATAAAATATCTAAATAAGGAAAATATCATACTGGAAAGCAGTAAGCAAAGTATTCGCAATTCAGTACACAAAGTAAGATTATTTCTGTTTATAGGTAATTGCCAATAAACTATACTACTTTTGAACAATAGATATATCTTGAATGCATTTAGTATGAGGTAACTACGTCGTAGTTATAATGTTATGCCTAGAAACGATATGAAATGTTATTGTCGTGAATACGGATTTATGCTATAAATTATGCGGTTGCAGAAAAAATTTTTTTGGTTTCATGTTTAAGAATTCGTGGAGTAGTTGCTTGTATGCAATCTTTTATAATATTTGTAAAAGAAGATACCATACTATCATTTGGACTATGATTTTTAATAGAAGAAAGGGACAATTGGGATAATTTAGGTAACTTCTGCTTAATAATGTTTGGGAATTTTAACCAATTTGTTGCTTTGAAATTAAGTTTGATTTGATCTTGCACGCAGGTGTCTTTATTTAAGTCAATAGTTACCGGTAAATGATCAGACGATAGATCGTTTATTGCAATTGATTGTGAAAATAGTTCTGGACACTTTGTTAGAAAAATATCCAACACAGAAGGATTTAATTTAGAACAGCTTGGAATATAGGTGGGATCTGAAGGATATAGTATTGTGAACGGATAATTTGAATTTAGTCTGTGTAATGTGTTTCCCCAGCAGTTTGCTCTAATACAACCCCATGCTCGGTGTCTACAGTCAAAATCTCCACCTATGTGTTAATTTTAATATTATATATCTGTCCGTAATAGGTTTTTCGTGTGATTATTAGATGAACCCCCCGGAAAATATGCACATATGACTTTTATTTGTTCATTCATTTTATCTGTGACTTCCACACCTAATGGTTTCAATAACCTTGCACTTAATTGTTGTCATTAGTTTGACTTTTAATTTTTTGTTTGAGGCAATTGCAACTCCTCCACCTCTGGAATTTTCTCGCTCTAGTCTGTAGCAATTATAATTGTCATTATAAAATTTTAGATTAGAATTTAAACCGGTTTCAGTAATTAAAGCTATGTCAATATTATTACTATTCATAAAATTAAAGAACTCTATTGTTTTGGATCTAATTCCTCTAGCATTCCAAGTGATTATCTTAGCATTTTTATGACTTATCATTTAGGTATTTAAAGGCTAAGTCTGTGATAGCATTGAATTGCTCATATTTGTCTTTACACAATTTTAACTTAGATATTATTAAAATTCATAGGTGAGAGTTTGAATTTCAGTTAGTGTAAATCCCACAAAAAAAAAAATGGAAATTTTTCTAAGAAGAAGTGTTGATAGGAAAAAACGGCTCTGGCAAACATTTCTTGTACAAAAGACCTTAAATATAATCTTGAAACCCAGCAACAAAAAGAGCTGATATGAGCGAATATTACAAGAATATAATATTTTCTCTGATAAGTGGGTTGGAGGAGGAGGATGCATTACACGTCAGTCAACACGAGAGAGACAGCAAAAGAAACCAACGATTCTCTTCAAGGCTATCAACAGCCCGCTTTTGCGTGCAGATACATACTTGTTACAAAATAAATTCTGAAATTAAAAGTGTTTAATTTGATAACTTTTGTCACATTCCTCTACGACAAATAAAATGTTGTTCTCTTAGTTTCAACTTTTATTGTTATTTAATCAATTAATTTAATAAAATTCTTTATTTTATTGTGTCAATTAAAAGTTTTTTGGAAGTACTGCCAGTGCTGTTGCAGTTTATCTGTTAAATGGTCACGCTTGAAATACTTTAAAATATATGTTTGCCTCTCTCGGTATCATTCTATACTTATACCTTTGTGGGCTCCGTCCTGAGCGAGCTTATTCTACGTACGATCTAAATTTTTAGGTTTCGCTTAGCGGGCTGTTGATAGTCTTGAAGAGAATCGTTGGTTTCTTTTGCTGTTTCTCTCGTGTTGACGAGAAATACTTTTAATTTAATTATTTCGCAATTTTTGAAATGACACCATTCTGAATTTAAAACAGTTTAAGCTGTATCACTGCATTTCTATTATATTCTGTACGGTCTAAACTTCTCCATTAAATTGCATAGCAGGCGATGCAATGAGGAGGTAGAAAAATTCACTACCTATTCAGTTTAGGTAAATGGTATATTTTACAAAATAACATAAATGCGATTGTACCATTAATATTGAACTTGCCCGCTAACCTGTAATATAATTGGTCCTACTCCATATATGTATATATATTTTAACGAATGTTAGAATATAACACAAACGTCGTCTGAATGTCAATGAATAATTAAAGTTATGCCAATGGATTCTATACAAACTCGGAGACTGTGGCACTGGCAACCCTAGCTCAGATAGCTCAGAACACAAATTGAGATGAGACTTTTGCAAATGAGAGAGTAGGCGTGGCCTATTAATGCGATTACATGCGATAGCGTCGCATATAAACGCAATTACTTAAAAAATTATTTTCAACTTCGGGTTATAAAGGCTTTGTCGGCGCTGCTTTTCTATCAACACGGGCGCCCGATAGGGCGCCTTGATAATGCAGAACTATTTGTGTGACAAGTAGGTATCACCGCCGGGATTTATGTTAGATCTGAAGGTCGATCATGCAGAATTACCATTATGTTGCGAATAGTTTCCATTCCTCAGAGGCGGAAAATCTTCTGGATTGATAACATATCCTCTGGGATGGGAAGTCTTTCGCGATTGTTTTTTTGGTGATAATTTTTGTTGAAATTCTACATAATTACTTCGGCTAGGACATTCAGGATCAGTTGACGCGTGATTGCCGTGACAATTTGCGCATTGTTTAGTGTCCTTGGAATTGCACTCGGCCGTTACATGGGATCCAGAACAGTATGCACAGTAGGTTTTGACACGGCAATGTTTTGATCCGTGGCCAAACATTTGGCAATTGTAACATTGTGTTACTTTCCTCGGTAGCTTTCTATTAAAATTCCATTTCACAACACTTCTATTGATTATACTGTGTTTTTCACGGAGCTCCTTAAGCTTTATTGTGCCTCATTGAATATAGACAATAAAAAGTTTATTTGCCCTAAGGTTACTTTTTTGCATATGGGCTTAATATCTTCGTATTTAACGCCAGCTTCATCAAGATACGATTTTAATTCTCCAAGATGTTCCATATCCAGTCTGGATAGATTGACTTTAAATGGCAGTTCTGATTTGTGGCTGTGAGAAAAGTATTCATAGTTAGAGGTCTTAAGTAGATTGCAGATCTTCCGATAGCTATCAATAGTTGTAGGTAGAATTTTTATGCCAATAGACATATGTATGTTTGATAGTGTATTCGTTGACCCCGTTATTAGTCAGAATTTTGTGGATCTCCTTACTGTTTTTTTTAATCACATTTATTGGCGGAGATTTAGGCTCAGAAATGTTGCTTGCTTTAATACCAGCTGACGGGTCGTCCTCATCACTAGAGTCATCATCCGCAGCAACAGTCTGCAGCGGGGCAAAAAAATTTCCACTTTGCGATGTAAGGTGTTCACTCTGTCTTTTGCTTCTTGATGCACGAGTTGTTTTACTCGAACTGGTTCTTTTATCACTCATTGTGATGTATGATTTTCGAATATATTGTTTGCAATTGTTCAAATGATGCAATTCAGACTCCTCGGATTCATCATCACTGAGATAGTCTACGCGTACTCGCTTAATGTTTTTTGATTTAGTTAATTAGTATGGTCAGATACCGTTTTTCTAGAACACTTTAAATAACACGTCTAGTCGCTACGAGTATCACACCGAGACTGCTACGTACTTATACTTAACTATTATATTTACTAGAAAGTTTTTTTTGCTGCGATGCGATGCCCACTGCAAAGGTATAGGTAAGTAAATTCAAAAGAAAAAATCGATTTTCCAACTCTTTTAACAATCGTTTGTGATGATATGTTAAAACTTTTTTTAACAAATTTTTTAAAACAACTGTATAACTCATTTCAGAATCTCCCTTTTACTTCTACATAGTTATTATAAAAAACTTAGACCACTTCCAAAAAAATTTCCCAGCGCACTGAAAATATAAGATAATATCAGCTTAAAAGTCCTCTAATGCTACTTACAATATGTACCTATATATCCTCAGATCGATGAATCAAATAGAATTGATTTGCATAAACGAGCGGAATGAATTAAGAGTAGGGGACAGTGATGTATGCGGGTATTGTGTATGAATTTATGCTTGATTTAATGAGACTACCCCCCCTCCGCTGGGTCATATAGGCGAGGGTGTGCAGTAGGTAGGGGCTGTAGAACAAATAGGAAAAACGAAATAAAAAAAAACATTTCGAAAGAGTGAAAAAAACATTTTTCCCGCCGAAATGAAGGAAGCATCTTCCTAGCATGGGTTTTGTCGAGAGAAGAAAAATTTAAATATATCGGTAATTATTGGACATAGTATAATGTGGGTGGGCTAAATGAAACAGTAGAGAGTAGTACAATTAAGTCAATATATGAACATTAAATAAATAATAGTTTTTAAGTAAAATGGAATAAAGTGTAAAAGAGGTAGCAGTTCAGTGTGCAACATTTTGCTAAAGAGGGGTGGGGGAAAGATATAAAAATAGTTTTAGAAAATAGAAAACATGTTAGAAAGTGCACATGCAAAATTTTTGAATGAAAATATTAATAAATGTAAAAACTAGGGGTGATGAAAGAGTGAACTTTTTGAGAGTGACGAAAATGTGAAAGTGATGTATGGGCGAATTGTGTTTGATTTCTTTCTTGATTTAATGAGACTACTCTTAACCAGCTGGGGAATATAGGAGGAATAATAAAGTAGTAAGGATTTGTAAAATGAAGGAAAGAAAAATTAACAAGTTTTGAAAAAAAAGCCCGAAAAATGAGAAAAATGATTGTGGAAAAAATTGGAATAAAATGAATAATTAAGTGGTAAAACAGAGTTAAAAAGTAAATTTTCGGCACGACTTTGGTTTGAACCACGCGCCCACAGCTCCCCATATTATCCTATTGTTATATGTGGTTACCACTGAGCCACCGTTGCTTTGAAATCCATTCAAAATTCGTGGCTCATAAATGGCATAGGAAAAGTGGTTTATCCAAAGTTTCAAGTCAATTGGTTCAAATAATATATGGTGTGAATATGGGCGCAATTGGCCCATTGGTAAAGAAGTTGCGTGTCATTGCGGAGTCACCTACCATGACCACACCCAACTATAAACCATTCTCGCAATCTTACTAACATACTTATGTACATATGTTGTGAATAAAAAGTCAATCGGTCAAGTGTTTTGGCTTGCCATTCGTACACCAACCATTCGCTTTTATATACTACATATGTATTATATATAGATTTGAAGTCGTCGCGGAAACCTTGCCTGATATGTAATATCACAATACGTCCTTGTATCGACAAAATAATCATCGACAGACGATAATCTTGATAATAAAATGACTATGACATCTTATTGTGGAATTTTAGTTAAATTTGGATTCAGGTCGTCATCGTCATCTTGAATTTTAAAAATTGGAATTGGTACTATTGTCTATGAAGACCGTCTTATAACAACTTACAATTTTACCAAATATAGTACCTACACCTAAGTATGTCAATAAAAAATCGATTATTTTTAAAAAATTGGCGTTTTATATTTGTACCACAGTGCGTTGCTACATTGAGATACATACTATGTATGTACATATGCAAATGTATGTATGTAATGTAGCTATTAAAATATTATGATCCGTAATTTACGTGGATTAACTTTATGCGTTGTGTGTATTCAACGACTCTATTTAAAATCAAACTACCGAAATATTCTTACATTATCTAAGGTACAAAGATTGGCCTGCTTAGCCATCACAGGGGCAATGAGATCTTCTCCAACGGCTGCGATTGAGTTGGCTCTCTCCCTGGCTCCGCTCGATATCATCGTGTACAAAGAAGCGATGAATTCGGCCCTGCGCCTTGTTCAAAACAATCTCTGGCGACCCAATCATCGGCTGATAGGGCACTCTAAGATCTGGGACAGATTGTTACATACCAACAGTCGCGTCCAAATGATCTCGGATTATGTAACGCCCCGTCTCAGCCTATGTAAAAGGTATGTAGTGTCCATTCCCTCCAGAACGGAGTGGGATGAGGACTAGCTCGGCAACACAGTGTCGGATGCAGGCTCTGCGTGGTTCACGGACGGATCCCTCACAGAGGGTCTGGCTGGAGTGGGAGTGTACGGTCTGAGTGAAGATGTGTGCATCTCCCGCTCGCTAGGCAGGTTCGTCTCCGTTTTCCAGGCGGAAGTTCTTGGCATCTTGATCTGTGCACAAGAGATTTTGAAGAGGAAACTGAGTGGGAAAAACATTTTTATTTTTTCCGACAGTCAAGCTGCTCTTAAAGCACTTGACTCGTATTTGGTCTCGTCTAAACTTCTCAATGAGTGTCGTCACTCGCTTGATCTTATTGCGACCACTAATCAAGTCTCAATAATCTGGGTCCCTGGCCACTGTAACATAGCAGGCAATGAGACTGCGGACAGGTTGGCGAAAGAAGGGGCCTGCTCTTCCTTTATAGGACCAGAACCCTACGTGGGTGTTGCACCATCTCTCATCAGTCGCTTGATGGAGGATTGGGTCCGCTCTGAGCACAATGAGAGGTGGGCCGCGAGATTGGATTGTAGACAGTCTAAGATGTTCTTGCATCGGGTCGACTTAGGCCTAGGTAGACGTCTACTCAACCTCAGTAGATGCCAGTTGAGTCAAGCAATGGCCATTATTACTGGCCATTGCAAGCTGAACAAGCATCTTCATACTTTACGAATAGCGGATTCGCCGCTATGCGGATGCGAGTTGGAGGACGAGACTATTGCTCACGTTTTGTGTGCATGTCCGTTCTACAACAGTGCCAGAGCCGCTTTATTCGGGAACCATCATGTAGATCCCAAGGATCTACATAAACTCACGCTGCCCACCATCTTGAGCTTTGTTAGAAGAACTGGTCGTCTAACGGCTCAATCTGGGCACCGAGATTAACTCAGATGTCGGTCTCTCTTCTCGAGGTTTGTACAATGGACCTTTAGTCTAAGTACAGGGTTTATTTACCCGCCTCATGATAATCTACATCTACATCTACATCACCGAAATATTCTTAAGAGGATAAAAAAAAATTGACATTTATTTTATATCCCTCCCAAGTTTTAATTTGGTTGACTCCATTTGCTTCAAGTTAACTGCAGAAAGCTCTTAAAGACAGCCCAGGTGATACTTTTCTGTGATAAGAAGTTCGTCTTAATTAAGTCTTCACGTTTTAATCACCCGACTTCCACCAAAGTAGTTCCACTTCACAGTAAATAAGAAAGAAAAGTGCAAATTAATTTACAGTGCTATGACCTCTTATTCCCTAGCATTTAAAACTTCAAATTCGCAAAAGTGGTAATTGAATTATGCTGCGTCTTTCTAAGTTCTTTCTGAGGAATTTTCTCATCCCATTTTTTCTGGCCCCACCAAATATAGGTAAAGACATAATACCGGGCAGGTATGGAAGTCCGTAGGCGAACTGACCATGAAATCGAAGGATCTGTTCGCGGGTGAACCCACTCTGCAAATTGCGCTTTCATTTCTTGCTGTACCGGAACATCATCTCGTTCTACCCCTGGAGCAATGAAAAGTAATAATCGTCAAGGAAAATGGCTCCCAGGAAAGTCCTAGAGTAACCGAAATGGAAAAATAATTCTTATCGCTTGTGGGGGTTTTGCAATTAAATTAACTTCATATCGATTCGTCATCGAACTGTACTTTGAAAAAGGAGCCCCTGAGATGGTTTTCCCCAGTGAATCTAGTAAGAGTCCCATTTGAAGCCTCTTCCTGTTTGAGGGGATTTCCCTTTTTCGAATCATTAGGCAAAAGGAGGCAACAAGCAACAAGAAAAAAAATGCCATGGCAAAGGCGAGAGAGTGGCTAGCACAGTGCAAAGTTTGCAAACCCTTTCCAATTTACTTTCAATTTACAAACAGGCAGCTGGAGCAACGATGTCTTTGTCCATAAACGGAATTTCAAAAAGCGAGCTTAGGCAAACAAAAAGTTATACTGAAATTGAGTTGGTTTTTGTGAATAATTTATTTTTTTCTTCCTTCTCAGTTATATGAATTTTAGTACAGGTTTTGTGATAAAAAATTATTAATATTTCCTTACCCAGAAACGTTTTCCAAATTGTGCATTACAGAAGTAGGTAGGTATGGAGTACCTATTCTGAAGAAGCATTGCTTAAGCATGCCGGGTAAATTAGTACATACGTACAATTTTATATGGTTCTTATTAATCAGACCATGACGAAACCAAAAGGAAGGTTTATGGTCTTAGCAGTAATTGTACACTCAAAAAATATTTTTGGTCAAACCAACAATTTGGGCTCGTTGATTAGTATTGTAGTGTAGTCAAACCTATCTGTTACAAAGTAACTACGAAGTATCACATAGCCCATTGCTAGTGTAACAAGCTAGAAGCATCTCGGGTTCGAATCCCATCGGGGGCCACAGGTAAATCAGAAGGCAAGCCATATATATACAATAATCATTATTCTAGATTTTCTTGTACATATACAAATAATTAAATCGGTGTTATTTCCATTTAATTTCCAAAGCCTTTTTCTGAGTTGGTTTTTTTAACTTTTATTTTAATTAGGTTTAACTAGCTATTAGAGGTATATTTTATCATTGCCTATATAATCTTTTTAATAAGCCTGTAGTTAAAATAACGAGAACGTTTTATATTTTTCAACTAGACCTTCCTAGTTACGCTGGACAGAAACCTTGTTAAGTGATAATAATTAAGAAAAATGGTTAGCTGAACTACAAAATTAGTTGTTCGAGCAAGAAATTTTTTTGGGTGTAGGTTGTTTGCAACTAGACTAAATGGAGGTATCAATCGGTTCGTCTTTGTCGCTCTATTGACATAGACTACACACATTTTTAAATATCTGAAAATGGCAATTATCTGAAGAAATATTGAAATTAAATTTTTTTTATCATAAAGCATCATGACTGGCAGAAAATAAAATGAATGAAAATTTCGGTGGTGAAAACTTCCTATGGAAAAAATGGAATGATAATTTCAGAATGGGAAAAATAGAATGGAAAACCTTCTTTAATGAAAAATACTAAATATCATCAGATTTTCATAAAAGCTAGGATTTAGAGATTTTGAGGGCGTTGATATCAAATATGATGGTCACATAAAATCGAAATGATTAGTACATAAAAAACGTAGTGAAAAAGTTCTTTACTTTTGTATATATAACGTATTTTTTCAAACTGTTAACACATCTATAAACGAATTGCACGGTTTCAGTTTAACACGGTTGGATAAGAGCAGAACAACTTCCACTTATACCCATTTTAAAATGATCGGGTCAGAACAATGGAAGACAGAAGAAATAATTCATTCAAAGTAATTGGGTCCCGAGGTCTTTTTCCTAAGCCAGTCCACTAGTACCTATATAAAAATACAACACGCCATTCTTTTGACATTAAATAATTTTAAACTCTAATAAATATACGCGGTCTTGCAATAAGAACGCCCGATTTAAATGTAAATAAAACAAGGAGTTGTGTGAGATATCCACTCCATTTTTATTTCATGGCATTAAGCAAGGAATTTATATTTTCAATATATTTTCGTTGAAATATCCGCCGCGGCTTTGCTTGGTGGCATGTATTCGGGAGGTCCAATTTTCGATGACTTTGTCGCAAAACTCTGACTTAATTTGCTGGATGGCGTTGTTTATGTTGACTTTGCATCAATTGCTTACGGTTTATTTGCATAGACCTATGATTTAAGATAGCTCCAAAGGAAGAAGTCTAAAGGCGTTAAATCGCAGGATCTCGGTGGGTTCACCTCGCCCTCAAATCGCTCATGCAGAATGTCCATCGTGGGATGCGATGTGTGGGACGTAGCGTTATCTTGTTGGAAACACATATAGTCAGTCATATCATCGAGCTTAGGCCAAACAAAGTTGCTTAACATCGATCTGATGCTCTTGTTTTTTTGATTATTTTCGATGAGGAACGTTTCTCGAACGGAGCACTAATTTTGATAATATAATTTGCTGATTTGCACACGGCCTTCAACGTGATAATCTTATATGGTAATTTGCCAGACGCTACTGAACAATTTACAATAATTTTGATAGATGGTGCTTTAACAACATGGCCGCTATAACATAAATAATTTCGAGTGTCCATATTGAAAGACCCTTTACTACCAAAATAATTAAATCATTACGCTACAACTGTCTGTAAGAGGAAAAACTTATGCGTTAACAAGTACATAACGCACAAACCTCTATGCTTTTCATCATAAATAGAAAAATTGCTTTGACTTGAAATGTTGCAACCACTTTAGAATTTTCCATTATCACATCCATAAAGAGCGATAAAAAGTCACTTGACGTCTAAGTCGAAGGGTTCACTCAGTCGTCACTATTGTAAATGATAAATATTCAAGAGACTGAATTTAAATGTCCTTGAACGGAATCTAATATGTTAATAGAGAAGGACGATTCGTATGCACTTGTGCAGCTAATAGAATTGTATGGTATTGGTGCCAATGAATTGCACCTATCCAGTGGTAACTCAATTGAACGACAGCAATCCAGACAAAGTATTAAAATTGTCTTTCCGCAGGGAATTTATTCCACAGAGGTATCATTTCTTTTGATGAAAACAGAAAACTGAAGTATGAAAATTTACTTTGAGAAAGATTGAAATTGATCACCTCTAAAAAAGCTTATATACTAAATTATGCTGACAGGTGGGGAGTCGTAAAGACAAATTGCGTATTTTCAATTTGGAGCATAAAACTAAAACGTAAAGTAGTGGAGAGGAGACGGACAGCTTTAAAATAACAGGGCTGACCGGATATTGATTTACTTGGCGACACGTTTTATATTCACAGAAGTCATTATCTTTTGAATGGATTTTCAATGTGAAACCGCCAGTGCAAAAAACAAGCGTTATGCATTGGGTCGTGAAAGCTTTATCGATTTAGAGTGCGAATTTTTATAAAAATTTTCAGGAGCAGGTGCATTTAAACCGGTCACGTAGTTTTTCAATTAAAATCGGGCTGCCGTTATTCCTGATGTGGAATATAATAACCAGACCGAACATTGGGCATTTTTATTTTTAAATTGAACCAAATCTAAAATAGAATTGCATTCATTAAATATCATGTGCGCACCATTGGGAATAATTTGTTCAGCTTTTCTTTGTGTTGAAATCTTCTGCTATTGTTTTTCGATTTATTTTGTCCTCAACTTTAATCCTGCATATTTATAAAAGTTGTATTTTTGGAGGTATACTGTATATAGGCGATGAAAGAAAAACATATGAGGCGCCAGGCTAACAGCCCGCGCATGTAACAGCGACGAAGCGAAAAGGACTCGATCTGACCGTAATGAAATTGGTATGTACATGTGTCAAAAAACTATTATCAGTATCGAGATGCAGAGTGAAAAGCTTTGTCGTTAAAGCTTTGAAGGAAAAAAATTTATTAATCTTTTGTTGCACGAAGTAAAACACTTGTTTCTTCTAAAGCACTTTTATTTCTCAACTTTAATTCAACAGCACTTGTATTCCTGATACAATTTCCTCCTAGAACTTAAGTATGTTCTAATCACAGAGGCTTTATTAAATTCGACTTGTCGTTTTCAAGGTATGACGGGAATTAACTTTATATTCTTCTCCGGGTTCCTCGGTCAAGCGGTATTCTCAAGAGGTCGCGTAACGATTCTTGGAAATAGCACTTGATAAGTGCAGGTGTAGACGCGAACTCGGTGTTTTTAGGAAAATTAGATCGGGCGCTTGTGAATAGACGCGAATGAAGCAGTTTTGAATGGAACTTGATACGTTGAGAAAATGCATGTCGAGATTAAAGGGAATTATAGAAATGTTGTGAACGCGAAAATATGAGAATGCGAAAAATAAGAAAACGAAAAATAAGATATATTGGGATTGTTGGAATTATTGGAATTAGCGGTTATAATATTGGGAGTTATAACAATACAGCAGGTTCGTCCCGACTCAGGTCCCTAGACTAGAGTGCCCATCGACGGACCAGCGTATTTGGGAAAAATCCAAATACAATAAGCAAATAAACAAAATAGAAGAATAAAATGGAAGGTATAACACTTTGCAAAATAAAACTTGAAAGCCATGACACCGATTTTCCCGACATTTACTATATACAGCAATGTGAGCTCTAATTGTGCAATTCAAAGTTAATTGCTTTCTCCTTCACCTTGGCTTTGCACTCATATCACATCCGGATGATGAATGATTAATCAACCCGATATCGAGTGCCGCTGTATGTTGAAGTGCAGCAAACGGGAACGTCGCTTTCATACAAGGCATGTGATGTGATAGCACAGATGACATTAGTAGAAATGCTTTACTAGCTGGACTCATTACTGAACTGGATTTGAATTACAAGGTGGAAACGAATAAACGGTTCCAACAATACTTAATAGTTATGAGGGCACCTACGACTTACCTATTTACCTACCGCAGAAAACATCCAATAAAAAATGTTAAGTCGTTACTTGGGGGTATACCTACTGATATAATCAAAACTCAAGCAAATCTACATTTTGTCACTTTTTTACGCCATTTCGTCTGTCTCTGAAATAAACACATTTATTTAATTACATGAAATGATTTAAAATTTGTATGTGAAATGAAAACCATTTTAAAAGTTGTATGTACTGAATTTAGCATTTGAAATTTTGGATGAACAATTGAAATTTGTGGTTTAGGAACAATAACTAAAAAGTTTTATCTTTGTTACAAAATCAAAAGTTTTGAAAGTCTGATACAAATATTTGTATTCTGGTTAAAAACTTTAAAATATCCATTTAAGGGGTTATTCTCATGTGACCACTTCGAAAAATCGATTTTTTTTTCATATTTCGATAGTAAAACCTATTGAAAATATGCTGTGAAAAATTCAGACCGAAATTCCTAGTATTAAAAAAGTTACAACTCATTATCGCCGCCGCGCCAGGTCTGCAGCTGCTACATTTCTATTGTTTTCACCGGTCTTTTTTAACTGCGTACGGATTTTCTGACGGTCAACTTTAGTATATTACCTACCTGTGTATATGTGGAATAGTGTATATAAAGTTGCGACGTGAATTGTGAAATTGTATGGTCCAGGCATAGCAGATTAGTGTAAGTATAAATTTTCCACGAAAATTCTGCTCTTGAAACTTTAAACGCATTTTACTCGAAACATCATTTTTTAAAACGGTGGGGATCCTAAAAAAAAACAATTCAACCGATTGCTTTGAAATTTATATATGTTCTTCTACTCATTAATAGTTATCGTCCGTACCAGAATTACTTATTTTCGGAAATATTTTCTTATTTTTTTTTAACGATTTGTACCAAAAAAAACCAAGATTTTCGTAACTTTTTTTTCTGCAGTCCGCCATTTTTTGGTTTTTCAATGAAATTGAGTAATTCTGGCGACGGACCTACTGAACAATAATCCATTCGATTTTTTCATTTCGGACTACATGAACAGCCGCTATCACCCCCACCAGTGACCTGCTTTTTTTTGGTGTCTATTTTAATTAAAAAAAAAACATGTAAACAATGTAAAATAAGCAAACTAAATAATTTTTTTATACAGTTTAAGATGTAAATAAAAACATGTAAAAAAATTAAAATGATTGAATTTGATTGTCTTATAAAAAAAAATTCCCTAAAAAGAGGTAAAATTTATGCGTTCACATGAGAATAACCCCTTAATTCAAGTGCGAAAATTAAATATCCACGGATGTTTTATAGAACGAATTAAAAAAAGAATCTGACAAACTCCTTATAGAATATGTTGATGTGTTGGCAAAAACTGGAGAGAAAATAACTTTGAGTATTTGTATTCTTACGGAACTGTAATATTCCAAGTACCTACTCGTAGTACATCCTTCGGGCAAAACACAATGATATTTGTTTAAAAAATGAGAAAAGCGGTGTACTTATAAGTTTTTATAGCTCTGTACGTTATGTTTGAACAATTTTTTCAAAATAAAACGGCACTCAAGCACTCGAATATTAAAAAAATAAAACATCAGTCAGTCACAATATAAATTTATTTATATATATTAATTAACGATACATCAACCTCTCATCGTCATAAATAGTTTTATTGATCGTTTTAATCCAACATTAATTGTGTTTTTGTCAACGCCCTTATGGTTTCAACAGTCAATCAACAACAACTATAGAACATCTCCAACCATCAATTAAAGGAAAGACACTTGGTGGAAATCCGAGAATAGTCAAGCAAAAAGCAAAACTCTTGATATTTTTCCCAATTATAAAGGGAACGTAATTTTTGTAGATAGATCAACATTGGTGGCATTTTTGTAAAGTATATTAAGATAGTAGTTATTTGGCTTGAGTTTAATGTCGCTGCGTAAAGTAGACCAAAAGATAAAAATAAAATAGTGATGTGCATCCCGAATTTATGAAATACCCTGTAATTCGAGAACGGTTGAGATCCCCCACACCTGCCATATGATTTTTTGTTTGGATAGGTGAGATCTATCAGCCTTATCATTTTGGAATACTTTAACTGATACACCCTGTATATAGCTGTATTAAATCCGCCATCCTGAATTTAAAAAAATCCCCTTATGTCTTTTGCGCAAATAGCAAAACAAATTAATGGTTTCTCAAAACTTTACTGTCGTACCTCTGATATTTGATATGTACCTATCATATTCCCTTCCGAAAGTATTAACAAAATCGGGTCACGGCCTACGAAGTTATTCGGCTACATACATACAAAAATAGAAATACAAATATTATTATACAATTCTGCAAAAATTTAAAGGAAATTCATTAACAAATAATTCTAATTGTATCATTTAAGACTAAACATAGATTTTAGTATTGTCATGCCACCTACCGTTTGGAAAGTTGTTTTAATGCCACCACTTCTCAAACGCTTTAATATAGCATTTATTGTAAGCATCTTCATTTCTGGCAAACGTTTTGTAAACATTTGTCATTCTTCAAAGATAAAATCGCGCAAACCTATTCCTGAGAAATGTTCAAATATCCATACCCCTCTGTTTCTTTTTTCAGAATCCATAGAAATGAAAATACCCTCTAATAAGCATCGGATTCACCCACGTAGAAGGTGTTTGCAAAAGAGAATCCCATTTACTATTCATAGCCATGAACAAAGTGAAACAACAGGCTCACAAGAACATCATAAGAAGTCCCGAGGAAGTGAAGCTTAAATCAATTTATCCTGGTGCTTTCAGATAAGCGCTCCATCAATTGTTAAACGTCTTATAAAATCTGAGAAATTTATTTTCGAATCCTGTAATAATTCAATTCTCACAGTTTTGCTGGGGATGCCATCAATAACAACGAATGGGGACACATGCCATGAAATTGCAGCACAAAATAAAAAATGTCACCCCTTGCAGTGCTGAGACAATTGCTATATGTATTCTCTAATTGCAGTGGGCGAGCAAAACAAGAAATTCGCGGGTTACAATTAAGAATGATTCTCACCAATCAGTCGTTAAAAGGAGAAGAATGAGATCTATAATACTATATATGTATATCTATGACAGTGTATACTGTAGGGATAGATATAAATAGTGGGGGCAAAATGTCAAACGTTGCTTGCCATCGCTTGAATTGGAAACGACTCTCTGTTGCCATTATATGTGTAATATATGTAGGTCTTACTTATATAATTTGCATTGAATTTTAGGTTTAATCTGTCGAATAAATAAAAGTGTATTTTTTTTTATAAGCAACTTCGTTTGGTCGTTACAGCAACCGCTGAAAGTTTTCTATAGATATCGTACGTACCGACAGGTCGACGTTGATCTTGGAAGCTGAATCCAATTGATTTAACTCGTTTTTTTTAAAATACGTTGATCCGCTCTTATTTAGCATACGATTTGTCGATATTATATTTTAATTTTATAACTGTTTACGAGTACTTTTCGGAATTCTTGCACGCATCTTTATGTATTCTACATATACATACTACTAAGAGCGCTGCCGCTTACACAAATCCGACATTCTTCCTTCAAAGCTTGTATTAAGCGAATAAATAAATACTTTATTGTAAGTCTGTAGCTTGCATTAAGCGAATAAATAAATACTTTAAATACTTTAAACATACAAAAACCCAGAATGTTTGCTTTTTTCTAAAGGCCGAATCTTATTCAATGGTGTTATAATGTTCGAAACGCAATCGAGCTAAACTTTCGCACACAGCTTCGGTTCTGATGTCAACACAATACTTTATAATCAATTAATCGCCATTAATTAATTAACTAACTAGCTACAATGAATTGGTGTTATTTGGAAATTGAAATACGCATGTAGTCTTTATATAAAGGGCCTTTGATATGGACGCTCAACACTTTTTAGCTTATAGCGACCAAGCAACATCTGCCAAATTTATTGTGAATTGTTCAGTAGTGTGCGCCAAATCACCATTGGAAGGTTGTTGCTTTGAAAAACGTGTTCAATTCATCAAATAATAAGGCAGGTGTATTCCCTTATTTCAATTTCTGCACCCCAATTAAATATCCATTATGAAATCTCATGCACTCAATCCTCTATTCTTGATCAATCTGCACGCTCTATTCCCTCCTCTTCCTCCATTTCTTCTTCCTCTTCCGAACCAACAACCTTCCGGCTCGAGCTCATCTGCTCCGCCCCCTCAACTTACTCACTGTTCTGCTCCCTCCCCACCCGCCAGTACGACTATACCAAAACCTTGGGTCCACTGAAGGACGTTACCTTCTTTCTCGTCTGCGCAATCGTAGAATCTACGATAATATTCGCCTTCTCTTGGCCTATAATAAACCTGACTCTGTCTGTATCGATGGTAAAACCAAGAGAACCGACTCCAAAAAATCTTAAGCCCTAAAATGTTTTAAATTATTTCATTTTAAAATCCCCTGCTACTACTTTCAACATTGAATCCTAATATATTACTAGATTTTGAAGTCGATCGGAAAACCTGACTAACTTTAATCCAATACTGACTACTCCAGACAAATTGAATATCTTCATTACTCCATTCAATCAGGCAATGCAAAATACCATGTAAATCCATGTTTTCCGTTTTTTAATTCTGTAGTAAAAAATGCATTAGTTAGACCATAATGAAAAAAAATAAAATTACAGAATCGTAAAAACAAAAACAGGGGCGATATTTTCATACGAATTAACAGTTTCATCCATTTTATGATCTCTTAACACATTTTGAAGAATGTTTTTCTGCTTTAGTTTGTTATGAAACTTTTTTCTTTGATTGCTCGGACAGTTTCTAAGATGACAAGGAAATCCTTCGAGTGGATAAGAATTTTTCGGGAAAAATAGCACTTTGGCATGATATCTTCCTGCTTTATTCTAATTAAAACTTGAAAACTTTTCTGTTCGCTCATAAATCTTAAATTGATTCTTTGTGCACTTAGAAAGCTGATACTTTTTCTTTCACCATCTTTCGAAATCCGTGCCGATATTGACAGAACTTAAAAAAGTGTCATTAAATCGATAAAATAATAAAAAAAAGCAATCCTCAAGAGCTGAACTCGCAAGGATGGCACCAAGTCAAATTGGGAGTTCGAGAAAAGCTCACCATCCGGATTCTGTTTGACCTAGAAATGGCGACGTCCAGACGCCAGGAGATACAGACGGCACAAGTATAATGGGGAATGATTCGATCCACTTTTGCGCAATAAGTCTATGTGGGGCAGACAAATGGCATTATAAAATCAGATTGAAATGTGTGACTCTTTAAAATCAGATTGAAATGTGTGACTTTTGCCAGGCTATTGTTCCGTAGTTGTGCCATAAAAATTACCCCATTCAAAAACAGAGGAAATGCCAGAACCTTCTATTTCCTCCGAAAATGGACTGTTTGATCCCATTTCAGTCTACGTATTTTTAATATATTTTTCTTCAGGCTTGTTATTGACATTTGTCTTAAAGACATTTTCACTTTCATTATAAGTAAGTCCTTATGAATAAAACATTAATTAATAATAATAATAATCATAAACATAATTTTTGCATTTATTGCGATAAAACACTCTTTTTTATATGCTCTTGAAGCATATAGTATAGTTCTGTCACGATAGAAGTGGACTGGTACAATGTGACATTTTATGTACATTCCATGTCTAAACATTGATACATATTATACATATGTATTTACATGCATATACAATTTTAAAATCACGGCGGGTCCACCAAAAAAGACTCTCTTACCAATATCTTATTAGCCCCTGCTAACACTAAACTGCAAATTCATAATATTTGTACTGTTAAGTTTTTTAACAAGAATATAATAAATAAATGAAAATCTTTATTTTTAGGGTTCCGTACCTTAACCCCTTCAGACCTGACTGACATTATAATGTATGTTAGGTACTCTGGGTTAGAACTTCAATATCTAATTTAGAATATTAATGGTGAGACTACAACGATATGTAGACCCTAGCTTTAATCATTTTTTTTATATGAAATTGTGTTGTACCTCCACCTATTTGATTTTATTCAAAACATGTGATATTATTGGTAGTGGTACTGGATTATGTCAAAACACAAAACAAGGTTTAATTTTGGGCTAGATATACATATGTATTAGTTTTTGTAATATCAGGACATTTTATGCAAGATTTTTGATTCTAAATTAGATATATCTGAATGTACGTAATGTCTGGCGTCGTGCATTAATTATGTCCATTCTTGTGTATATTGGTACCAATTTTTAATATTGAACTACATATCTATGAAAACATCATTTATATCATCACATGCCCCAGATGGATGATAATAAAGAAGCCACCAGATGCAAGTTGCCGGATGTAAGGGAAGAACCCACGTTTTTTGGGATAAATGTGGAGTTCACTTATGTTTTGAAAAAAGCGGAAACTGTTTCTCAAAATTTCATAGAGATTAAGATTGAAAACAGTGAATTTCGTAAATGTTACAAGGGATGACAAAAAAAATGTTGTACACTGAATGTGCTATTTATTTTAATTTTGATTTGTTAAATTTTGTCATCAATTATTATAAAATATACTACATTGTTTTGGTGGGAACGAAAACTTTTTTTATTTATTTAATTAGACTTTTGTTCTTGTGTTTGACACATTTTTTTTATTGTGGAGAAAACGGAATGGAATCGTGCGTCTGTCTCTCACAGACGTTTTTATCGAAAACAACTAGACGTAGGAATTTTAAATTTAGTATAATATTATTATCAATATATTAGGTCCTCATGACGCCCACATAGTTCGACAGTCAATGTTTACGATATGTTTTTTGTTTATTTTTTAAACAAGGTAAAAATTTTTTGTTTGTGTCGCATCATCGGGTATCATTTGAATGGACGACTTTTATGGATTCCAATAATATTTTCATCAACATTTTTGGTGAATGGTTAAGGGATATAGCTCAAAATATACGTAAAAGTACCGTTCCCCCTGATCTTCTTGGTCTCTAAAGCTAAAATTATGATATTATCAGGGTTTGTAGGTGTTGAATTATATATGATAGAAAATCTGAAAGTTTTTCGTCAGTCTCGTGGTTGCGGAAAAATAAACATTTTTGTGTTTTTGTGTTTACATATACCACTTTTACTAATAAAACCACCAGTTCATGCGGTAGACGTTGTCATCTCAACATATTATTTTATAGTATACATATATATGTATATGTTTACGGAACTTAACATGCGACACTTTAACCCGCAGCTGCCTGATTTTGTTTTTATTCACATTATTAATCAGAATCGAATTATTCTCCTATGAACTTAATTCTTCCTCGAAATCACTCAAATTGTATTTCAAAATGAAATGAGCATCATACATTAAAAATGTCAAGTGATTTCACAGTCGCGTATAAAATTTGCTATGCTACACGATTTAATGGCTAGTTGAACAGTAACTAACTAACTTAAACAATAATTTGATGGAGTTTTGGTATGATTAACTTTAATCCATTCGTTATTGAAGGCTGCGTTTAATTTGTTTTTGGTTTTTTTATAATGGGACGTGGTTAATCACTCCAGGACACTACCATGCCTCTGAATGTCAGTGAGAAACGTGTAGCTTCTCATCCAAGAAACCCAAGTTCAATTCTCGCTTGGACCAAACTAATGACCGAATTCATTAATTGGGCATAGATACTACATAATATATTCACAATGGTGGCTCACTTAGCAGCTATTCAAAACATATTTTTGTATTTTAGTAATTGGACACACTCCTTGGTGATAGTGGTCTTGACCCAAAGTTTTTTCAATTATCTGTACAGATCTATTTCATACAAAGGATTCTTCCGCATCCCTAGACAGATTGTGGTGTAATCCTTTTACCATTAAAAAATACAACTAATAATTCAAGAAAAAATTATTTCAGTTATCATAGCAGACAGGAATACATTTAAAATTTTATGAATAAACAGGCTTTAATAATCTCCCCGATTATGAAATTCGACGACAATCAAATCCGTCAAGAACGTACGAGATTTTGAAGCAGTGTTAACCGTTTACAGAATTTAGCAAGCGCTGAGCTTTCAATTAGTTACAGGCCGCTTTAAATTCTCCTACGTTCCGAACGGACTTGATTTCCGCCGGATTCCGTAATTGGGGTGAATGAATTTTAGTTAATCTTATTGCCTATTTACATATATACTAAATTATATGTAGAAAACCGTTTGCGGAATATTAAAAAATCTGAGCAAAGTGAGGGAAAAGTATATATGTAACTGAAAGTGTGTCTATCTTATCTCGGCCAAAAGAAAAAAACTTTTCAACTATTTATTTGCAATAAGTTCAATAATTTCACAGTTGGGCTTCTTTTTGTCTTAACCGTGCGTTTCTACGCCCAGACTGCCATTGGTAGGGTAATATGTTTAGCCTGTCATTTATTTATTATTACAATTTCATCAACAATCTGATTACTTAATTAAAACATTACCGAAGCCGACCCTTAATGTGGCTTTTCGATAAGTGGAAGTCAATATTGGGGTAATTTAAGTTGAACAAGCGCGACATTGAGGTCACAGGCTCATTAAAACCATAATTAGTACGATGGTATGAAAGGTGAAGGAAGTCACCATTTCTCAAGGTGCGAGCCGGCACCGTTATATTAAAAAGAGCCAGCAGTTCAGCAGAGTTGATAGCACCCTGCAAACAATCGAAAGCCAAGACAGTTCTGGAGATGTTTCGTCTACTCCTCAGCGAGTCAAGAGAAATAAGCTTAAGTCTATCAAGATAGGGAGGTAGGGCAAGACTATTCTCCCAGGGAAGTCCACGAAGAGCAAACCGTAAGAATCTACGTTGAACGGCCTCAATACGGTTTATATGGCACTCATAAAATGGACTCCAGACCGGGCTCGCATATTCCAAAATAGGTCTCACGAAAGTGCAATACAACAGACGAGAGATGTAAGGATCATCGAACTCTTTAGACCATCTCTTGACGAAACCTAGGGTTGCATTAGCTTTCGTAGCAATTGATGCAATATGATCATCAAAAGAAAACGATGAGTTGAGCACAACACCCAAGTCTTTCACCTTAGTCAGTCTGGAAAGAAAATGTCCATTTATAGAGTACTCGAAAAGCTGCGTATTCCTCTTTCGGGAAAAAGACATACACGTACACTTACTAACATTAAGTGGAAGATAATTAATAGAACACCATTTATTAAAGGCGTCTAAGTCGGAGTTTAAAGCGTCACAGTCACGATCGTCAGATATTATGCGAAAGATTTTCGCATCGTCAGCATAGCAAAGAATTCTCGAGTGGGTAGGGATGAAAGATATGTCATTAATATAAATAATAAATAGTAACGGTCCAAGATGACTACCTTGTGGCACGCCAGACGTGTTGTCAATAGAGTGCGATAGTGCACCGCGAAAACGAACACGTTGGGTACGGCCAGACAAGTAGGATGTAATCCAATCAACAAAACTAACGGGGAATCCCAACCTAGTCAACTTGTAAACAAGAATATGGTGATTAATCCTATCAAAAGCTTTACTGAAGTCTGTAAAAATGCAGTCAACCTGTTTGCCTGACTCAATAGCGGATAAACAGTAATTTGTAAATTCAAGGAGATTCGTTGTAGTCGATTTTCCCTTCATAAACCCATGTTGAAAGGGTGATAAAAAGGGTTTACAGTGAAAGTGGAAAACCTTACAGACAATAGCTTCAAACAACTTGGCAATACAACTCAATTTAGCAATAGGTCTATAATTGGAAATATCGGATTTGCTGCCCTTTTTATGCAAAGGAATAATTTCAGAAAGCTTCCATGACAATGGGAACACACCAGAACAAAGGGATAAATTAAATAAATAACGAAGAACAGAAACCAAAGTTGATCCACATCTTTTCAAAACACACGAAGGAATACCGTCAGGGCCACTCGAGAAATTGTCAATTAAAGTAGAGATATGTTCAAGAATAATACTATCGTCAAGTATAAGGTCTTTAGGTTGAAGAGATGTTGGCGAGAGCCTCGTCAAGTGGGTAAAATCCGTAAAATTAATATCACAGGAACTATCACAAAAAGCGGTCTTAAAGAAATCCGCAAAAAGGTTGGATATTATTCTAGGGTCACCACTCTGTAGAGGGCCATAAGAAAGAAGAGAGGGGTAGCCGTCAGAATTACGTTTGGAATTGACAAATCTCCAGAACCGTCTTGGATCATCATGCAATAAAGATTTCACATTAGCAATGTAAGTATCATACGAAGAATTAACAGCACTTAGGAACCGATCACGAGCCTCAGTGTACGATTGGAAAGCGGCATCGCACCTTGAGGATAAAAAAGCCCTCCAAGCTTTGCTTTTAAGGTTTTTTAGGTGCTTAACCGTACCGTTAAGCCACGGTTGATTATTAAACGAGTTATTGGACCTTTTGATAGGAAGACATTGAGCGAAACATAAAGACAAAGTGTCGTAAAATGACATCACCGCTTTATCAATGTCACACTCGTTCAAAACCCCACTCCAATCACAAGCCAGGAACCACTGGTTTAAAAGGGAAAAGTCGGCTTTTTTAAAGTCATAACAATAAGAGAAAGGAACCGAACATTCAGCCACAACGGAATCAAATGAGTAAATCAGTAGAAGAGCCTCTGCGTCCAAAATTCCTCCGCACAACCAAGTCTCGGTTAAGCAGACCACGTCAAGACAGGAACTGGTGGAGCTGATAAAAAGGCGACTCGTTTTTGAGCGTAACCCACTTACATTGGCATAGTAGATGGATATGTCCTTGGCAAGTTTTTTGAAGTGCCAGATGAGGTGGGAGAGGGACGCATCCTAGGCGTGAACTCACGAACGATGCAACCAGTTGGCCAGATGTCGGAGGATATTATGTCTTCAAACAGGCTGTCAGGTGCAAAAATTTTAAAAGAAGCAGTATTAGACCGCCTGTTTCGTCCCAGGGAAGTGTTGAGCTTCTTGCAGTCCACGGAGCCACGTGCCGTTGTCAAGCGCGAAGAAATCAAGCTCAGTATTTCGGTCTCTGTAGTCTCAGGATGAATTCGCGACACAAATATTGAACGGGAACATAATGCAGGCCGCAGAGGAGAAACCTCCATCGTATGGGAATTCATAGAATCCGCGTTCGATAGTCCCACGAGATGCGGCGCAACGTCGGCAGAGTCCACAATCGTGGAGGTGGGTCGCGAAGCTCGATGACGTCTGCGATGAGGTGGTCGATTGGGTTTTGGACGAGACTGTTCACCAATGATTGCCCTATTAGCAGAATCACTCAGGGGGATGTTGTGTGTGTCATGGAGATGATTTATGGACTCACAGCTCATCGATGGAGGGACAGGTGGGAACGGCTGCTCCTGTGACGGGCCGTCGCACGTCACGGGTGGAACAGTCTCTGCACCAGAGCCGATATCCTTGCAGGTCACACCTGAAATAATCTCGGCACCGCGGGAAGCAATAGAGCGGACATCCGACGAAATAGTGTTCATAAGCTCCGATTGCTTCAAAACGTGTGAGTGACACGATCCAACATCAGTTTTAAGCTGCTTAATTCCGCGGCGGATGTCGTCAAGCGCGGGAAATACAGGACCGGATCCGGCAGTAGTTGAATAATTACCTTCCGCAAACAAGGAGCGAAGGTCGTCAATAGAGGAAAAAGTGTCAGAGATTTTTCCGGAGATGGTATGAAATTTAGATAGCACTGTGGATGTATTAGTGTTCAAAAGTGCAGTGGCATCCAATAATTTGTCCAGCTTATCATGGAATGATACCACATCATCCGCGAACAGTTGAAGGCCAGCGCAATTGGCCGAAATAGCATTGACCTTCGCAGCTATCATTGATTGCTCCGAATACATTTTGTCCGCGAAAGAGTTCATAAACCTTAACATATGGCAAGGTTTGATGTTGGCGCAATCTCCACAGGTGAAGTATCCATTAGAGTCGGTTCCATCACTTAATCTAGCACATGAAGCGTGGAAAGACAAATTGCAAACACCCATGCAATCTACCTTGTCGTTGCTGATGGTAGTGGAACATACCCTGCAAACAGCCATGGCCAAAACAAGGCAAATATACGAGGTAAAAAAGTTGTTGGCAGTGTTGAGAAACGCTGATCATCCGGGACAACAACACGGTGTGCGGCGGTTCAGATCCTGGGTGTTGAGAGGATTGTGCCGAAGCTTGGTCGTCAAGTTGCGAAAAAGGCGGGAAGGAACCCAACCTCAAACTCAGCAACACAAAATAAAATGATGCAATAAATTAAAATTGGTAGATCAAAGCCTCGGCAGAGGCATATACTAATGAGATTACCCTTGGGGAAGCAAATAGGTCCAAAAATTAACTATCAGTTCAGCCCACAAGATCCAGAGTGCATACAGCCGGCGAGTCCAGGGGACAAGTCACAAATTCCACTGAAAGCAAGGCAGCAAGAGATCCTCAAACGCCAAATGAACAAACAACATCAATCAGCAAAGAATGAAGCACAAAATCGCAATTACAAACAGCGAAAATAAGTTAAAACAGAAAACATCACCCGAACAAAATCAAAACACAGCCGACCAGGTTGACATATTTGACAAGCGTTGGGTTAGGGTTATTGATTGAAGAGTTGCCAAGGTTAAGGCGAATTTGCAAACTTCGTGACAAATGTAAAAGGAGTTATATTTGTCAGGAATGTTATCACTTTGCACTCGAATGTAATAATTGAAGGTCAGCTCTGAGCTGACCGTGAGCCTCTTTCCATATTTCTTCACTTACTACTATACTACACGCAAAAAAAACGTCGAGTACAAAAGGTTAATTATCAAGACCCATTACAAAAATGAAGACAACTTTACTACCAATAGAGAAATAGACAGGCATAATCATAGCAAAAAAAATGTCGAGTGCAAATGGTTAACTATCAAGACCTATTACAAAAATGAAGACAAGTTTACTATTCGCAAGGAACGTGTTCATTTTGGTGTCCATAATCCTCTGTCTTTTGTGGCCGGAATTGGATGGAATAAATGAAAATAATAGTTTCAACTGGAATGCGCAGCCCGCCACACCGCACGCGAAAAAATGATGTTATTGCAAGCCAAGTTCTCACATCTCGTCATATTTCGTTGTGAAGAGGAAAACAGGCCACGGAGAAATCACAATTTAACCTGTTTCGAGTTTTTTCTCCGGAGACTTGCTAAAAGTAACGTCAATGTGATCCACCCTGAGAGAATGAAACAACTCAAGGAAGAAATCGAAAATGTTCCACCATTTCGCCATTTTTTCCTTGATATACACTTTATAAGTATTTTTTCTTACAATTACATTTAAAGGCAAATGCTTTCAAGTTGTTAGTTCCTTTTTCTCAGTGCAGGGTGTAGGTGCGTCTCCTTAACTAGGAGCGATCATTTTAGTCTGAGGGATAATTTCACACCAGTCTCCTCTACACTACTTTTCAAATTGAATTGGGCGATGGATCTTTGCTGTAAAAGTTGAAAGCACTCAACATTTTACGTGACACGTCAACACTGTGCTTTCTTTGTCGTATGACGTCCTGACGAGTTTTTACAACTCAACTTTTGAAGACGTGTTGTAGAATAACTGACAATTTGAATATTGATTGCATGTAGTAACGTACTCGCGTGCCTACAAGCCCCTACAGTTCTGGTATGACCTACATTGCTCTGTGAAACTTCAGCACAACTCAGAAAACTCCTTCCTGTAGCTATTTTTGTATTTTGAAAGACCGTCCACCAGTTTATTATTGAAAACAGAAAAATTCGAGATAATTTGGGTACAAGATGTTACTTGCGACACATTCTTCCGAACAGACATCGGCCGTGGCGTCCGAATTCTAGAAATTCTTAAATTTTGCAATTTGCAAATTCTCCGAGGACATCACTATTTATGGCACGTATACCCGGGGCAGCGGAGATATGCGAAAACATGTTTCGAATTCAAAGAAGCAAAATGCAAATTGGAGAGAAAATTTTTCTTTGGTGTTCCACTCCCTGTAATTTGCGAGATCTCGTCCCTCCCTTCTAAGTCTTGGCATCCTTGCGTGCTTGCCATGAATGATGGCAGTAATGTACTTATTTTTCAAGAATTCCCTGAACTATTCCGCCGCCTTTGCCTAGCATTTTTCAATAAAGTTATCTAAGTTTGTGTAGAGACTGCTGCAGCATCAATTATTAAAATTAAGCTCTCTTGTTTTTTCAGTGCGGGCAAGACGCGTGATGAAGGCTATAATTAATGTATGTTTCCTTTGATGTCGGAAGCATTTGTTGCAGCAATTATTCTGTTGGTAGCTCCCCCGCCTTTCAGCAAAAAGCAAACACTCCTTAGCAGCGCACCTCAACGAGCGCCCCTTAATTTTCCGTCTCGTTCAACTTGCTCCCGGTCACTTTTGACCTATTACCCAGCCACTTGTTAACCACTTAGGGTTAACCCACTCGGCACCCCCGCCCTCTTCACACTAAGTGGAAAAGTTCATGGCTGGCAATGGTATTTCAAATTGTCTTGGAAATTAATCACCAGCAACGCAGAACGGCGAAGGATCTCGCCGTCGAAGCTAACCCCGTCACCGCCTCACGCCACCGCACCATCGTCCGTGAATGGACTGAGCGAAGATTGCGGCCAGGAGGCGTATCAGAAGCTCCCAAAATAAATAAATCCGAGATGAATCCCATAAATTCCAGGATGTTGTGAATGTGACAGCATGAAAAACGTTCCAGCTTTTGCCTTTGTACCCGAAGATTCTATTGAACTTTTTTGACCCGTACAGCAGGTTTGGGAGAGCACGGTGGGTGGTTGATAGTTGTCGCCCCTTCCAATCCCCTTTTTGCTGGGGTCGAGGCAGTTGTGCACTCCAATAAAAGCAAACATTTGTACGTGGCAATATTTGATAGGAGAATCTTGCAGCCCGCTAACCTGCTGCATTCTTTAAGAGTTCCACTTCTGTCTCGAAGGATGGCAGGGTGAGTCTCGGGCACGCCTTTGTGATAACCTCACAACAAAGGGATGAAATATTATTGGGACTGCAGCTCTGCTCCGGGATGGCAAGTGTAGACTCACCCCATGCGGAAGGTCAATGAGGGTGCTTCAGCCTCTGGGCACGGGGAGCTGTGACAAACGAAAATTGGCCACACGCTGCACTCCAACCAAGGACTGTGACAGCAGCTAAATTTAAATGGGAATGTGCTTCTGTAGCGCTTGCTGCATGACAAGTATTTACTTTCCTAATTATAAATGAATGGGCTTGCTTCATTCCGTAATGGAGACATTTTTCATGTTTATTTTATAAACGTATCGAGAAGCAGCCACTCGGGCTGCAGATGAATAATGAACCCGACAATAATCGGTAACATTGCATGATTCCTCATGGAGCAATCGTCCTTGATCCTCATTGAATTGTGCCTCTGTTCGCGAGAAAAATCTCGTCCTATTTTTGGTCCATTATTTTGTAACATATTTGGCATATTATTATTACTGGGGGCACATCAGCCGCGTAACAAAGGATGCAGCATTTGCATTTGTTCTTGAATAGGTAATCAGTTTTATCCTTTACCTAGCTAAATAAGGGGCTACACATGTGTATAGTATACATTCGGGAATGCCCAACTTAGCTGCATCGGCCAACAATAGCCAGTGTACAGCAACCCAACTCCTGCAATGTTCTCGCAGGTTTGATTTGTGCAGTTTCGTGTTTTCCTCCTGCATGTCGTTGGAGGGCCATGTCAATCTAGATCCTAGAGATTGCGCAAGTACTAAAATTCATCCACTCTTTATTGGCAATCAAAAGAAAGTAAGTCTGATATCCCTTTGCCATCGATCTCAGAGTAAGTGAACTTGCACTTCTGAGTTTCCTCGTTATTGAAGCCTTACTTAGCCAGTTCATTTCCTTTTATGTCCCTATAACTTGGAACTCAGAGTACAGCGATATCGAGGATGTTACTCAACCTCGTTCACGGCGGTGTTCCACCAGTTTTAGAGGATATCGTATTCGAATCGAGGACATTGACAGTGGTCTGAGAGTCAGTAAGGCTGCATTCGTAGTATCGATGGTAACACCGCAGATGCTATTTGAAATGCAGAAGTATGTATGTAGATTATTTCTCATTGATGCAAATCAGAATAAGCAAAATAGATTGTATAACCCAGTAGGAAATGTAAGCAATACCGCATCGAAACTTTCTTCAATGAAAGGAACTCATAGTGCTTAATCTCTGCATGAAAGCTTCGATGAATTTAACATTGCGATGTCGTAGAAGAGATCTGTAATGCCTACTCTCTCTCACTCTTACCTATTCATCGAGGAATTCAGTTATGAACACGAATCGAGGAAATTATCGATGAAAGACGGCTGTTATACGGAGGCTTTTGCGTAATATTTTATATGTACAATACATGTATGCGTTATACTGTATTATTTGTATACTAAATTATTTGTTCATGACATATTTACAATATCTGTAAGTATATATGAAACTGCAGGATATTTTATTATACCCCCAAACCAAACTAAATAAAACTTCACCAAATCAATCAAAAGTCGCTAACTAAATACGCTCATAAGTATAATATTATAACCGAAAACAATGGAAAAAAAACGAGTTCTACGTTTCTCTCATCAGTTAGTATTCTCTTCGTTGAAGCGAATGAGTCATCAGTGCCTGCCAAACGCTTTGTTTAAGAATTAATCAGGCACACACTTATTACATCGCTGACTGTGCATGAAATAGAGACTGAAATTTCCATGTACATATTCTTATTATGACAATTTCATGCAGAAATTCATCGAAGCAACATGGAATCGGTTCTCGATTTTCCTACTGGGAAGCTAATCAATTTATTATTTTTGAGACTACCACTCTGGATAAAAGTTTTTATGGTCATCCTCAATGTATTCAAAATATTTGCGGGGATATTCCCTTAATTGTGGGTACCTACAAATGGTGCAATTCTCCAATTTTTTTCGATTCGGGTTCATTGCATGAGTTTTCTTTTTCTTTTTAAATATCCACCATATTCAAACGGAAGAATTCTGAAGCCATTTCAGCGTCTAAGACTGCAAGAAACGTGGACATAATACATATGTATGTAGTTTCTCGCATGAATGCGCATTCGCTTTGCTTGCGCGATCACTTGGCTTGGCTTGTCTTCGCATATAGCGTGCACTATGATCAATGCATCCTTATAATAGCAATACTTTTATTGTTTGTTCAGTCCTCTAGAACGAAACATGACGTCATGATCGCCAGCACATCCGCCTGGAAATCGCTAACGTGATTTTCGATTGGGAAGGCAAAAATACCTTTCGACATTAAGTTCATACAAGAAAATTCCGGCGTCTACTCCCTTCTAGGTTTTGAAGATATACATAGCTCAGTGGATCGAGTTGAAAGAACCGAATTTGTTCCATCAAAGAATCCGTCTGAAAGATGGGAGAAAGTTATCGTTTCTAATGACACATCCTTTGAATAAAATCGCTTTGTATTTAATTGTTTTTTTTTCGAATTTTTGTTTTGAATCCTAATATCCGTAGAAATGTCCCCGTAAAAGAGTTTTCCGGAATTGCTTCAATTCATTGAAGAGCAAAAAGGTTGGCCGGCGCATTGGGTGTGAACCTGCGCCTCGTGGCGCTCGTCATTTCAAATTGGTGAAAAAAATTCCGCACATTTTTTATGGGAATTGGGTTTCGGCCGAATTGGTTCAATTGTTGCAGCTTTCTACATTCTGAACAAAAGTCTTCTTGGCACAACTCCCAAAAATCAAGTGTTAAAGAGCTACACGCCATTTAAGTGGTTGGAATTGGTTGAGAAGCAGTACCGAGTTGTATCATTTGCGTACGTAATGCGATTGAACTGGCTCCATGCCTATGAACCTGGCTTCATCGTTTATGTGTATGAGATTTACTAAATATTTGTGCTACTGAGGACCCTGACTGCTGAGTTATTGGATTGTGCAATATAAATTGCGATTGATATTAAAAATTAAATATCATTGTCTAAACAGTACACACAAGGATATTTTTATATTTGCTGAGTGTTGAAAATCAGCAGCGCATTGACATTGGTAATTTGTTATTTTTGTCAATGATTTATGATACGACCGACTTACACTGAAACCAATAAATCAACTAAAAATGTTTGCACATCATCGAATTCCCCAAGGAGTTATAAACGTTACAACCACACAACCATGTGCGGGCATCTGTTACGTAATAATTTTCTCCTACTTTTTGTAGCTACGTCCTTTCCATTATTCCTTTTAATTTAAAAATTGTGGTTTAAAAAGTATAATAGGTCTTTTAAGGGGAGCTGCAAATTAATTACCTGAATTAAACGAAATTAATCGACGCGGAATTATATTTTTTCCACACATAAATCTTTTTGGGAGAACTTTAAAGCATTAAAATTTGTAAAAACTGTAAATTGCTCTGGTAATCCGGTTTCGTAATTAATTTTTATGTCCATTGCTGTTAATCTCTCGCGGAAGTAAACTTTTCACGCGTAATTACGAAACATTCCGACGAAGAACCAGTGTGGGTTGGCAATGGCATAGAAAATATCCTGCCAGGGAAGGAGATCGCGATAAAACAGCAGACAAACAGGCAAACACGAAACAAATCGACGAGTTAATCAATGCCCACGTCTAAATCAAATTCCTGATTATATTTCTGTCACTCGTTGAATACTTCCACACCATGTCTTGAAGGGCTAAATTGTTTAGAATTAGTCCCACAAGTTAAACAAACACTAATTTGGAATTAGAGCGCCACAGCAAATGTGACCGCGTAGACGCCGCCGCGCCAGAGCTCATTCACGCGATATACACACCTCTATTTTAATTAGCTCGAGGTAATGAAAGGCGAATATTTCACGAAGTTGTGGAGAGGTGCAGTACCAAAAGAACTCCTGTGCGGAAACTTAGAGTAGAGGTAAGAAATATCGACCCGAGCAACGCCGAAGGAGTCGAAAGGGTAGGGAAACGTTAGGTTTGTTGAGGCGCTCGGTGCAAATTTTATTGTCTGGGGAACTTTTTGGTATTTAGTATTATACGTTTATGGTTATTGCCTTTTTGAAAACTCCTTTGAGCATATCCGAAAATAAATGCGAACAGAAAGCTGTGGAAAGAAGTTTTGAAGAAAGTTGGCAAATACTCGCATTTGCACCGGAATGCAGCTTCAATACGCTTTCTGAAGGTATGAAAATAATTTCAAAGCGGGAACATTTTCTTTACAAAACGAATCCTGTGGGAGTTCACCTCTTGGACAGACACTCCGCCAAATACACGGTATCTTGGGAAAATTCCAGTTATGAAACAGTAAGACAAAGAAAATAGTTGAGTTTGTCGATTGTAAATAGAGTTATGCCGTAAGATTCTGAATAATGATCTTAAAAGATGAATACCAGTTTGTACAGTTCTCAATTATTTATGTATGGCGTATCAGCACAATTCAGAAAATCTTAGTGGAGCATTCATTCAAATGTGTTGGACAGATGGCTTCGGGCATTGTTTCAAGTCTTGCTATTCAAGTAGTGAAATTTTGTCACATTTACAGCATAGGAATATCTTAAGAATTTTGACACAATAATATCTCAAATATCTTTGCAAATAGTATTTGATTTACCTCCAGGTATAGCTATCGGTGATTTAATTTTTGTTGTTGCTATTTTTTTTATCAATGCTAAAAATTTTAGAACGTTTATACAATATTAATTGAATAACGAATTAATGTTATTAATAATAATTTAATTTTTCAAAACTTGATTCCTTAAAGTTGTCTGTTGCAAAGTCACACACCAAACATCTTATATGATGTATACCCATTTATATACACACATCAAAAAATGCTAAGCAACACGTAGTTTTTCCTTTGCCATTTCCAGGGACAATTACCGATCATTTTCATTTTTCAACTGCAGGTAGGTAAAAGGTAAACGCATCCTAGGGTCACCCCGTTTCAGGTAGATTCGTAAAGGTAGTGGGGTTAATTAAATAAATATCAAGTTAAGTGTATTTTTCTTTCAATCATGTGTATGTTGTGTACAGTGATACTTCTTATTATTCAGTAACCAGCAGTTTTAAAGTTCTGAATTGTTCAGTAAGATATGGAACCAGGTCGTACGCGTCGCTATCTCACCTCTAGCGAAATGCATTTAGCCGTAGGAATGGTTCAAAGTGGTGGAACACAAGCTGATGCAGGAAAAAGTTTTAACGTCGATACAAGTGTAATTTGCCGATTGTGGCAGCGACAATGTGCTTCAGGGAGTCCACGCGAACAACATACTCATCGGTCTAGGTCAACAACTTCGGCACAAGATCAGTACATCGTCCTTCAAGCTCGATGGGGTCCAGCATTGACGGCTCTTCAATTGGTTGCAAGCCTTTCTGCAACATACAACGTCACGGTTAGTGACCAAACAATTAGGAATAGACTACATGAGTCTGGCCTTCACTCTCGTCAAGCCCTAAAATCTCCAGCACTTCGACGTGGGAATCGAGCCAGGCGGGTTCAGTGGTGTGAGCAACATCAAAATTTGGGTGGAGAACAATGGTCCAATGTACTGTTCACTGATGAATCTCGATTTGGATTTCATCCAGCTTCAAGACGTATGCGAGTTTAGAGGAGATCTGGAAATTCAGAAAGGCTCAGAACTGTTCAGGAAGTGACCAGCTACCAAGGTGGCACCGTTAGATATGGTATGGGCCGGGATAACGATTGGCGGTCGAACATCTCTCGTTTTCCCACAAGGCAATCTAAATGTTTCGGTTATGTTAGTGAAATACTGGAACCTGTTGTTCTTCCATTTGCACAGTAAGTTGGACCCCAATTCATCTTCATGCAAGAAAATGCTAGAATACACACTGCAAGGAGAGTTAGAGAATGGTTGAGTTCAAACGAAATCAACGTTTTACCATGGCCTTTGCAATCTCCAGATTTAAATCCAATCGAACATGCATGGGATAGACTTCAATTGTTTCAGTTTCGTTCAGAAGCGAGCTATGTGAGCTGCTTCAAGAGGATTGGAGCAACATGCCGAGAAGATGTCGTGCTGTTTTATCCGCAAGAGAAGGCAACACCTCTTATTAGACTAAAGACAAATTTTGTCATAGAAGTACACTTTCCTAGGAATTTTACAAATAAACGAAATTTAAATTTTGTCACAAAAGGAAAAATCTTGTTTTCCCTTAATAAACCCCCCCACTACTTTTGCAAATCTACCTGAAACGGGGTGACAAATGGCAACGGAAAACCCGTGTTGCTTAGCATTTTTTGATGTGTGTATATAAAAATGAATTGCTGTGCGGTACGTCTCGCTAAAACTCAAAAACGGCTTGACCGATTTCGATAATTTTCTTTTGTTTCATTCGCTATAATATATATAGGAAAGCCGGAAAATCGAAATAATCGAAATTTCCGTTTTGTATAGGAAGCGAATTTTCCAACTTCAAGGAATCTTTATAAAAGAGTCAATTGGAGGTTTTCGGGTTCGCAGATCTCGAGCTTGCATTCAAAATTTTGGAATTCAAGATGTCGGATTCAATATGGCGACCGAAAAAGTTGAACTTCAAGGGATTTCACTGAAAATCTGAACTTGTATTTTTGGTTTGGGTTTAACATGTGCAAAACGCTGGGTCACATGGGAGAGGCGGTGGTGCAGTAGGGAGGCGTTGTAAAATTAAGGAATACAAATTTAATACATAGTATCCCGGGAAAAGCCGGGTCCGTGTAGGCTAGTCATTTATAAAATGAAAGAAAAGTTATTTGCTTAATTACAATTTAAAATATTCAAGAACTTTTCATGTTTCTAAAATCTCTCAATAAATTAACACCACCTTGCACTGGCTCTCTAGCCGAGCGAGTGGCGCATACAGTCGCTGAGAATCGTTAGGTGTCGCCTTTAAAATGCAGAGTGAAAAATGTGAACAACTGCGTAGGTACTTATCATCTGTTCGTGCGCTACCTGCGTTCCCCCTTTCTTCATTCGCATTGGCCTTGTGCTTTATAATTGCCAGGGGAGATATAACTGAGATGTCGTGCTAGTAGGGAGAGTTAACTATCACCTTTAAGAATCCATTGTATAACAATGCTACGTAAAATGTAGTTCTCTCTCTCTCTTAAGTTCTCTTCTCATTTCTTACAGGACTAAGACTCGTTCCTTTTTGTTTTAGCCAATGGGAAATTTTTCTGAATGTAATTGTAGACATTGCATATGGGTTAGAGATTTTCAGATGTATAGAGAGTGTCCCTCTTTGTTATTAGATATTCTTTGGCTTTGACGTGTTCCTCATACGCAGTGTAGACTTTGCGCTATGTGTGTACCACGGCGGCCATTAATTGCCAGGTATTTGATGTACCCACACAAAAAGGCAAATACTTTCTCGCCAGGAACCAAGAAAGTCCTTAGCAGGCTATACTTTTGGGCCGACGACTTGGTTTCTGCAAAGTAAACAGGAAGGGCTCTATACCGAATTTTAACTGCCAGTAGCTACGAACCCTGAATTAAAATGGGAACTAGCGACGACCGTAGCGAATAACCGGCGACCTTCGTAACATTATATAATATTTGCATTGATATTTAGTAAACTTTTTTTTAAATAGGTACGTACATATGTATTATTAACATATACCGCAATTTCTTTGTTGAATATCTACCTATACGTATTACAGTAGATTGCTGATTTTTTGACATATCTTGATCAAAATAATTTTCGTTGGAAATATTTATAAAGTACTATCTACTATTTTGAATTTTTTTCATATTTTTCAATCATGTTGTTGGAAAGTTAGAATGGTGGGGGACACATTATTAACGAGTTTAGGAGCTTGTATCTCGCTAAATAATCACCTAAGGAAAATGCTTGAACCTTTATTGTATTTTTACAATCCTGTCTAACGATACCCAATACATTGGGGGCGTGCGATAATAACAATTTTCATTCCTCAATTCTATGTATGCATGGAAAGTTACTCCTACATTTTTTTTTAATTTCATTACACAATTAAATGACGTCTGGGATAAGACTCATGTCCGTAATTTCATCAAAATCGGTGGAAAGATTGTGGAGTTATAAAGCTGTGTCGCGCAGACAGACGGACATGGGGAGATTATAAGGGTTCCGTTTTGCCTGCAGAACCTTAAAAACGAGAGAAGCCTTAGACGTTATCGCCCTAGAAGATCGACTGAAAACATCACCGCCATAAGCGACGGTGTCACAGGACCACCAAGCACGTCCGTCTGGCATTACGCCCATGAATTATCCATTTACCATGGCATGTTGACGAAATCTTTGAGAATTGGATGGAATGGACGTGCCAATTGACCACAGGATGGCACGACCCCCACACCGCATGCTAAACAATGACGTTATTGTAAGCCAAATTCCCAGGATGTGTCCCAAAACTGACCGTCGAAAAATTGAGGTTTAACTGTTTGGACGACGACGGAACTGTAAACTGCCCATACGTACATCAGTTTTGATTTTGTCTTTCCTAAGATATTCAGCTCAAGATACGATGTTATCGATAAGTCACCGCGATCACCTGCTTTGGCGGCCACCGATTATATTTTTGAGGTACTTGAAAAGTAAAGTTTACGCTAACCAACCAATTGCCTTGGACCAATTCAAAGACAAAATTCGACAGAAATTACTGCAATTACGACCCTTCTGGAAAACCAATTGGGTATGGATACTCTATACGGCTATCAGCATGCATACATCGGTGGGTGAGTTCTCTCGAAAGCTTTGTTATTTTGATTATTCCGCTGGACTTCAGCAAGCTTAAATTTTCAAAATGAGGCACCAAATTTCAAAAGCATGTTCCAAGATGTATAAAAATCTAAAATTTGAAACCCACCATCTCGTACATGCAAAATTAAATGCCGTATATGAAATCAGCGACCTTAACGTGCAAAATGTTTTAAAAATGAAGGAATTTATAGCCTGGATATTTTTAATTATTTTAATAATTCAAAACGATTTTAACTAAATAAGAACTATAGTGCATTCGACTCCTCACTCCGTTTAATATGATACCCCATACCATTCGACCAATTTTGGAAAAGCGATTTATTTGACCTTGACATTTTTTTTAAAATTATTGCTAGTGCAGTCAGCGGGGAGGAGGCTTAGGTGGAGCACTCCGGTGCCACCCCATACCTTTCATTAATATTTCACTGGACTCCGATTTAACGCAAACCTAGCCCCTTTTTCGACGATTTGACTGGACTTGGCCGTGCCGTTATTTTGAATTTTGAAGAAAAATGTTATTGAGAAGAACAGATTTACACCTCAGTTGCTGATATCAGTCTGCAAGGGAGCGCATGAACTTCATAAGTGAAGGGTGCAAAATTCATAACACTTAATTTTAGACTTTGTCGTGATAGTAGAGTACTCGTGCCCATGATTTTAAATTGCAATGAGATTGATAATTTTGCTTCTGAGATAGTTATAGGTCAATATAAAATAGTTTAGTAATAAGCACGCTACTGGAGATGCATAATCGGAATGCAAGAGTGAACAGCTTTTAGATTTGTAACCACAAATATCACCTTGCGAAAGAGTTCTTGCTTGAGATTTATACATATAAGTAGGTTAGGTTAGGTAGAAAGGGGGGCGTTCAGGCTTGTTAGGCCTTCCGTTCACCGCGACCGCTAGGATCTATTGTGATTCCCCATCAATATTTTATCCCAAATTTAGCCTCTTATAGAGGCCTAGGATTTTATTGGGAGTCGTTTTCCAAACTTGTTCAGGTGTTGGAAAGGCATCCTCTAATTCTGTTAGTCGGAGCCTTGCTAGGGCTGTACAGTGACAAAGGATGTGCACCGCTGTCTCTGGGGCTTCCGCACAGTAGCGACAGGTGTCAGAGTCAGCTTTCCTAATCTTTTTAAGGTGGTACCTTAAGGAACAATGTCCAGTGAAGAGCCCAGTAATTATTCTGAGCTCCTGTTTGCTTAAGTGGAGGAGTTTCTCGACCTTTTCATACGGTGCACCCATGAAGGTCTTCGATTGCCGGCATCCTGGGGTATTATTCCAGTACCGGAGTCGGCTCCTCTTCTCCCAGCTTTCTAAGGCCCCCTTTAGGTGGCATTTAGACACGCCACAGAAGGGTTCCGGACCAATAAGAGCAGATTCCGCCCCTTGTTTTGCCAGACCATCGGCTATTTCATTGCCTGTATAGCCTTCATGGCCTGGGACCCACATGAGAGTAACCCTGTTGTGGGTTGCTAAGAGCTTCAGGGATTTCAGGCATTCCCAAACCAGCTTTGAGTCTACACTGAAGGACTTGAGTGCTTTTAGTGCAGCTTGACTATCTGATAATATAAAGATAGTAGAACCGTTGATGGTTCTGTTGATGCAGGTATTGACGCATTCTAGTATGGCCAATATTTCAGCTTGAAATATGGTAGGGGTTTTACCTAGTGCCTTTGAGATGCGGCACCTTGGGCCATACACGCCAATTCCCACCCCTTTATCTGTTTTTGATCCGTCCGTATACCACACCATCGATCCCTTCGGTGGGGACGCCTCACTGGCTTGCCATTGTTGACGGGTTTTGATTACCACGCTAAATGGCCTTGTGAAGTCCAGCTTGGTTGTGGTCACGTGAGATATTTTGGTCATCTCCTCTAATCGCATTTCTTCGATTATCGCGAGATGTCCCACCAGGTCCCCTGGTTTGAAGACCATGGTTCTTTGCAGCCTAAGTGCTCCCAGGAGAGCCTCCTTCTTAACCTGAAGATGTAATAGTGTAAGATTAAGAAGGAATTGGATGGCTGCAGTGGGGCAGGTACTCATTGCGCCTGTGATCCCCAAACAGGCTAGTCTTTGCACCTTTTGTAGCTCGACTTCCGCCTTTTTTTGTTTTGTTTTTGGCCACCATACAAGGGATGCATAAGTGACCATGGGTCTAATTATTGTTGTGTAAAGCCAAAACACCATCTTCGGCTTCAGACCCCAAGTTTTACCCACGAAGCTGCGGCAAATGTAGAGTGAGGTAATCGCTCTTTTAGTCACCTTCGACAGGTGTGGGTTCCAAGTGAGTTTATTGTCCAGGGTTACCCCTAGATACTTAACCTCACTTGAAAAACTGAGTTCCGTATCGTCGAGTGTTGGAGCCGTAAGGTTTAGCTTCCTCCTCTTGGTGAACGGAACCAGAGCAGTTTTGTTCGCATTGATGCTGAGACGATGTCTCAGGCACCAACTGCGAATCATGTACAGGGCTTCTTGCATTAGTGTCGAGACAGTATGATCATACTTGCCTCTGACGGTGACAACTATGTCGTCTGCATAGCCCTGAACATTAAAGCCAGAGCGAGTCAGCTCCACTAGGAGATCGTCGACAACGATCGACCACAGTAGTGGTGACAGCACCCCTCCCTGCGGGCAGCCCATAGCAGCTATTACCGTTATCGATTTTTCCCCCAGATTCGCCGTTATCCTCCTGCTCTTGAGCATGGAATCAATCCATTTTACCGTGGCAGGTTCGAAGCCCCTTTCCACAGCAGCTTCTTTGATTGCCTCGAAGGAGGTATTGTCAAAGGCTCCTTCTATGTCGGCAAACGCACAAAGGGCAATTTCCTTGGCTTGAAAAGTTTTCTCAAGGTCCTTGACCAGTGTGTGAATGGCAGTTTCCGTAGACTTGCCAGCTTGATAAGCAAATTGCTTTGCATGGAGAGGTGATCTTTTCAGCACACCTTCATTAAGGTGTAGGTGTAAGATCTTCTCCATGGTTTTAAGCATAAATGACGTGAGACTTATGGGCCGAAAGGACTTCGCAAGCGTGCTAGGTCTCTTTCCTGCCTTGGGTATAAAAGTTACCCTAACGTCTCTCCAGTTTCTTGGAATATATCCCAAAGAGTAACTAGCTCTAAATACTTTGAGTATGGAGGGGAGTAGCTCTTCTATGCCGTACTGAAGTAGGGCTGGGAAGATGTCATCCCCCCCAGGAGATTTATAAGGTTTGAAGGTGTTGATGGCCCACCTGACCTTATTGGGAGTGAAGATCCTCCCTGCAAGGCTTTTATTCCTATTCTGTGATCGGTAATCAGGTGTGTCGATCCCGGTAGGAATTTCGTTGCCTTGATTTATTATCTGAGAGCCTGGAAAGTGAGTTTCCAGGAGGAGTTTAATTATCTCCTCTCCGCTCTCGGTGTAGGTTCCATCTTGTTTTTCAAGGGAGCCTATACCATTTGAGTGATCCCTAGATAAGACCTTATGGAGTCTAGTTGCCGCAGGAATCTGGTCAATTCCCTCGCAAAAAGTCCTCCAAGTCTTCCTCTTGGACTTTCTCAGTTCAATGTTGTAATTTGTGAGGGCCCGCTTATATTCAGCCCATTCTCCGGAGCGTTTGGCTCTATTGAACAGCTTTCTGACTTCCGCTCTTTTCTTATCCAGCTCCCTGTTCCACCAGGGCACAGTTCGTGTGCCCATTTTTTGTTTCACAGGGCAGCTGGTTTCGAAGGCTGTCATGATAGCTGTGTGGAGTTGCTCAGAGGCGAGGTCCAGTTCCTCTGCAGTACTGATATGACTGCTGAGGTTGACGTCCTGTGCCTTTAGGAGTTCTCGGTAGAGCTCCCAGTCAGTCATCTTTGGAACCCTGTGAGCCTCTTTTTGAGCTAGGATAGACTCGATGTCGAATCTAATATGCATATGGTCCGACATAGAGACCTCATTTGATACATGCCATCTTTGTATCTTTGTGCTTATAAATGCGCTTGAGAGAGTTAAGTCTAAAACCTCTTGCCTAGCCGCATTCATAAAGGTTGGTTTGTCGCCTTTATTATTGATTTCTAACTCGTTAAGTATTATGAAATCTAAAAGGTACTCACCCCTTGTGTTGGTGTTGGTGCTCCCCCATATTAAGTGATGGGCATTTGCGTCGCATCCCACCAGCAGTTGCTTGTTCCTCCTTTTGCAATGATCCACCAGGCGTTGCAGCTCACTTGGAGGTATCTCATCGGAGTCCCCTGGGAAGTAGGCTGAGGCTATAACAGCCTCTACACTGCCTCCTGCAAAGGGGATCTCTACGGCCGCTGCAGCTAGGTCCCTGGTGATGAAACTTGAAAGTGGAGTGAAGTTTAAATTAGCTTTGAGCAACAAGGCTGCTCTTGGGCTCTCGTGTAATGTATCATAAATCAACTTACACGAGTTAGTGGGCAGTCCTCGGATCCTTCCTTGGTGCGCCCACGGCTCTTGAATAAGCGCCATGCTAAGGTTCTCCACGATGAACCTCCTGCTAAGCACGTCAGACGCCGCTTTTGCATGATGGAGGTTCACCTGGACACATCTTAGACTGGCGCTGGTAATCCTAGGCCTTTTTGTGGGTGGGGCCAGACTGTGCCCCTGCCTTGGCTTTAGGGCCAGGCCTGACTTTAGGCTTTCGCCTATTTTCCTTGCGGAGGGTAGAGGCCCTCTTTTCAGCCGCTTTGGAAGGCCGGATGTTCGGTCCGGGCCTAGGGACCTCGGTGGATGTTGATGGCTGTTGGGGGTCCCTTGTAGACGCAGCGGGGAGGCGGCCCCCCTTCCGCTGTTGGCCAGTATTGGCCAAGGCTTTAGCAGTCGGGGAGACCTGCCTCTCAGATACCACCCCGGGCGGCCTAGTGGCCACTGGTGGTTTCTGGGGGTTGCTGCTTGGGGGCTCGGTGGCAGTCTTGTCACCGTCCAGCTGGGCGGGCTGACGTCTGTCCTTGCCCCCCTTCAGTCTAAGCTGAACTTTGCCGAACTTGTAACTGATTACAAGTCCGGACTTCTTCAGGTGTTCGGCTGATTGAAGATCAACCGAAAGAGTCACTTCAGCAACTGATGAGGGCCTTTGCACTTTGCGTAGCACCTTCCATTCAGTTACATTCAGATCCTCATTCTGACCTTCTATCAGATCGAGGATCAAATCGACAGGGTCCTCCGAGCTTTGCGGGAAGTATCCGACCATGATTTGAGGGCGAGGAATTTTGTCTTCCTCTACAACCCTCAGATCGGCTCCTTCCCACAGCTTTAAGCTCCCAATTGCCCCCCTCAGCCACATTGCTGTAGCCTGATTGGCGCAAGTGAGAACCATCCAGCCCGGTCTACCTGCGATGCCGAGAAACTTCGGCTTTATAGAGCCCTGTTTCTCGGCAGCGATCCTCAAGATGATGGCAGTCTGAACGTTCCTTATTTGGTCCGTTGTCAGACTGTCATCCGGAAATTTGGCGGGGATGATCCCCAACCTAACGCTCTCGGTAACTTCCTTGAACGAAGGTTGAGGGCCACGCGTGGAGACATGCCTTTCGGTTTTCTCCTTATCCGCCTTTGGTCTTTTGAGACCGGGTTGAGCTCCACCCGGTGAAGAGTCGTCGGAGCGATTCCTTTTCAGGCCTCTTTCCGTCTTCCTCTCCATCGGCTTCCGAGCCAACTCCTTAGCCTCTTCCACTTTGTGGCCCTGCTGGAGGAACCACTTGTACCGCTTTTTAGCTGCCCTTGATAGTCGGGGCATGCGGACAGTGGGAACGAGAGTCGCATCAGCTGATACGGTCTCGCTCGGTTCAGGCGATCTCAGGAGCTTCTCCTCTTCCTGTGAGGATATCTCCATGGATTCGCCGGTACTTGCAGGACTAAGGTCTACTGCTTTCCCTAATGCAGGGATATTTTCCCCTTGCAAGGTTTTTGGAGCATTTTGAGGTGCGCCTCCCTCATGGTTTTCTAGGACTTCAATTTTGTTCCCACGAGAAGCTAGGGAAAGGGTGGTCACCTGTAACAGAGCCCCGCATGTCACAGGAAGGCTAAATTAAAACTGAAGGTCGCCAGGTATTCAGAGTCCATCGTTCGAAGACACACTAACGCAGTGCCATTCATCCTATGGGCACGATAGGTTACACCCAGGATTGCGGGTTTTATCGAGTATGTCCCCTCTAGATCCGTGACGTTTTGTTCAGCGGCCATCTCATCCCGAAGGATGAGATTTTCGCTTTAGCAGAGGTACCTCGAGCAGGATGTGATAATAATCACTGCCACGATCCTGGGACCATGAAATCAGATTCATGATGATGTCCCCTGGTGCTATTCAATTTATTCACTCCTCACCTCCTACATATAAGTAAATTTAAGTTATAGCAAAAGCCGATAGTAAAACAGTTGCTCAGCATCGAAATTTGGAATTAAATAATATTTTATCCAGTTACTTGCACATTTAATTTTATGGACCTGTGTGAAGAAAATAATGACGTTTTCGTGAAACATGGAACTGGAAATGCTTTTGAAACAAGAGAACGCTGTGCTGCACTCTTAGGAACAATGCTTCCAGTTTAATTACATCCGGATGCCGTGATTCAGGGCTTAAAAAGTTTTTGAATGAGCGCATTTACTCCTGCCGATGACTTCGATTGCTCTCATTAAGCACCAGCCACGAAAGCAATTCGATTCACGATTATTGTAATTGCGGTCTTATTGAAAGAAACCCTCCGTGCAGCCAACATTCAGTGAAACGTGGAAAATTGCAGTGGGTAAGAGTCAGGTAGTAGCAGTTCTTTAAGTATACCTCTACTTATAATGTAAACTTCTCGCAAATTAGAGTTCCCTTGACGCCGCCGATGCTCCGTTGTGCCTCTTTTTGCATTTCGGTAAACAACCTGACTGCGATGAAGCGAGGGTGGTTTTGTGAATAAATGGTGGTCACAGGCTCTTTCTAATTTCACTCTGTAATTGCTTACCTGATTGTGCAGGTAATGCACAAATGTAAAGTCTTTTTGCAGTCTAACTTTTTGCATCCATGGCTTTCTCCTCATTATGATACGAATACTCTAACAGAGACCATAATTTCGACCGGAGTGCAGAAGGAACTACAAAAGTTTTTAATTTGGGTCAGTCGCCTGGAGAGAGGAGCAACTGAAGAATCGAGCGAATGAGATTTTCCTCATCAAAGGACATTTTTCTTTTGGGCCAAGAAGCTTATTTTATTACAATAAAGGGGAACTGTTATAAAGCTTCTGTTCCATTCACTTAAATGAGGCTATAGTATATTACGATACAAGGGCGGTAAGTAGCCGATTGCCCACGATGGCGGTGTTGACGCACGAGCGAAGCGAGTGCGTTAACAGCCATCATGGGCACTCGGCTACTTACCGCCCGAGTTACGTATGCTACTTTTCAGCACGAGTGCGGGGTAAGTAGTAGGTACCTTACCGCACATGTTTCCATTCGGTAACTCATAAATTAACCACGGTGCCCTAAGTAGCCGATTGCCCACGATGGCGGTGTTACACGCACGAGCGAAGCGAGTGCGTTAATAGCCATCGTGAGTTCTTATGGTCAATTTAAGCGGACCATCTCGCAAACAAATTAAAGAATTCCTGTCCCTTTTTAAAACCCCTCGGCTGTAATAGCCCCGGTATAAGCTGAAAAAAAAAAAAAGAAAACAAAAAATTTCCATGCCATCCTCGTAGGCAACAAAATTCAATTGTATGATTGCTAAATGCAGCCCATAACGGCCCCCCGTCTAAAAATAGCAATTCGTTTTACGCTGGCTCAGGGCTCCTCTAGCTAATCGCCTCTAAAACAGCTATGACTGGAGAGAAATTCTCAACAAATTCCGCTAAGTACAGCCGAAACAAAATTTAAAATATATGCAATGCATATACGGCAGACGGAAAAATTCGTCACCAAGAGCCCTTTTACGGCAGCGGTGACTGTAAAGTTTCTCTAGGTCCTACTTCCCAATAGCGCACTAATTTGTGGGAAATTATAAACGGCCGAGGAGACCAAAAGAATGAAGAGCGCAACAGCTATGAGGATCGAAGCAACTGACTCATAAACTTAGCGTCTGGCGGCAAAATGAAGCGGAGGGATCTCCCTTCACGGACACGAGAGCTTCTCGTTAGGGAGTTGAGATTTGGAGCACACATCGGTCGGACGAGTGGATAATTGATATTTGAATTTGAAGCCAGTTGGACGGGAAAAAGGCGGAATTTTTCTTTGATTGCGTGGGGGACACAAGTTAAGTTCTGGGTGGAGGACAACGGCACGGTACGCGGAAAAATTTTGATTAAAAACGTTGCCGGAAAGTGGTTGATACCGAATTAATTTGCAAGATGTCGACTGCTTGTGAAAATCAAAAACGGAGATTCGAACTTTGTCGAAGGCGGTCGAATTATTAGCGCCTACGCAAATTAATAAGTGTGCAAGTTACATTTGCCATGATTGCAATCAAATTTCGTCGAGAGACAGTGTTGTGGACATGCTGTTTACAAGCAGTGCCTGAATTCGGTGCAAGTGCTCCTGTGCGTTTAGTAGCGAGGTTTTTAGATAATTGGCCATCGAAAAGGGTGTACGAAAATCTTGAATACTATTCGTGGTTTTATTAAGTATATTATTCGCTGGTATTTTAAGCAGTCCGGAAAACATTGCGTTTGGTGAAAGACGTTCGTCATATTCTTGTGGAAAAATTGTGTTAACTATTATATCTGAATACGGCACCACGGCAGAATAAAGCATAATAACTTTGCGCACCCGTTCTAATCGTGCAGAATTCGCGGAAATTTCACGTGAGACTTTTCGAAACATATCGCCCCAGGCTGGCTGGACGGGTGAACTCTCGCCGCGGTGGAAATATTTCCACTTTAATCCTTTACATTTTGTGTGTTTAAAGATTATCTCTTATTGGCGATATTAAATTAGGAAATTAGAGAGCTAGTAAAGGTCTGCAACGATATGAGTATTTCTTAGGCAACCGTCGCGAATGGAATAAGTTGATTCGAAAGAGAGGTGTGATTGTAATAAAATCAAATGGAACCAAAATCAATGCAAACCTCTATAAAACTATCACGGTGCGTAACAAAAAAAAAAAAAAAAAATTAATAAAACAAACAAATTATATAATAAATCTGCGAAGGATTTCTAAATGAAAGGAACTAATTTTTTTTTGATAAGAAAACGAATCAATTGAAAGTTGAACCCCGAAAACATTTGGTGACCTTTAAAAATAATTAATAACACGAAACCTAGAACAAACTGTAAATAAAAGAAAAGTGTATGAGTTAAAAGAAGAGAAAGAAAAATAAAAAGGGAAATGAAGATAGAATAAGTGCTAAAATAAATAAACTAAATGTGTATAAAAACATTAAATGCTAAAATGAATAAACTAAATGTGCATAAAAATAAAAAGCTAAAAAGAAAATAAATAAATAAATAAATTTGAAACAAAGCAAAGTCAAAGTAAAATAAACAAAAAAAAAATAAAAGAAAAAATATATAAAAAGAAAAAAAAAACAACATAAAGAAAAAAAAAGGGAACGCTGGAACGAGACAACAAGGGGGAACCGAGGAGGGCGAACGTATGGACCTCCACCCCCACCACGAGGGAGCAACCCTACACTTTCTTCAGCAGCAGCAGCGGCGGCCGCCCACTCCATCTTCAGCCTCATCAGCAGCAGTCACAGCAGCTCTACCACATCAATAGCATATGCTACCGTCAGGTTTTCTTTTTGTTTAATTTATTGTTTATTATATTCTTTCCTGTTATCATATTTTTATATATATTTACTTATATTTTTTTTTCTCTCGCGAAATTATACAAAACAAATTTATTTCCACTGTTTTGCACTACGCTACGATTATTTAACTATTATTATTGCTATTACATTATACCCTTGTTTATTTAAATGCAAATGATAAAACACTAAAATAAGAATATTTTTTTTCATACTTGATTAAAGAAAATTTTATATGGAAATAAAAAAAAAAAAAAAAAAAAACAAAAATATATAACACTAAGGGGGGTTGAAAAATTAGCAGGTTAGTAGGGATTAAATTTTTTTTTTATTATTATTTTTTTTTATTATTATTTTTTTTATTGCTTGTACATATAAGAGACAGTTGTAAAAATTTAAAGGAACAAAATTGTCAGAGTCTTTCTTGGAGAGGACAAATAAACTAGAAGATGTTGGTAATGTAACTTAAATATTTTCTTGCTCCTTAAATCCCCTCGATCTTCTTCAGCCTTTCTCTTCGGTTTTCGCGCTTTCTGAATTTAATAGGGACCTCCCAAATATTTTGGGCCAATGGGAGGTCATTGGGCGGTTGGGGATAGGCCAGGGGGATCCATTCCATCGGGATCCCCCTTTCGGAGAGTCATTCGCCGGCAGGAACAGGGGTTCCTCCTGCCGTAATCCCTTTCCTACCCTGAAATTTTTTCGTCCTGTCTGCGCGAGATTTTCGTGTTGCGGGCAGCTCGTCTCTGCGGCGAAATGCGGCTTTGGCAACCCCCCCACACTACCGCTACGCTAGCCTGCCAGCTCGCGCTGCCGCCAAACCGCAGAGCAGACATTTTAGCCGGGTGACTGAGAGCTCGCTCCCACAACAATATGGCGCCCAACGTGGGGCCTTCCCTATCCCCTCCCCTTTGAGCTGAGTGCTCCCAATTTTCACTTACCTTCCCTAAATCCTGTCGAGGCCCTATTGGTCCCTCCTGGAGTTGGAGTGGCCTTGGGATCCTTTGAGAAGTACGTGGAACTGGCAGTGGTGCCAGTTGCCCGTCTCAGGATCTCAGGACCGCTTCGTCTTCGGGAGAGATTGGTAGTGGGGATCCTGTCCAGTGTGCACTGCTGGGCCTGTGTGGCAGGAAATGCCGAAGTGTCCTCCTGGAATTACAGGAGTTGGCTGTTTGGTGTGCCAGCTCCTGTCCGGAGGAACACTTCGGACATTTCCGGTCACGCAGTCCTTGCAGTTGTGCCTGGTAGGGATCCCTTCCTCAATTTTCCTTTCCTGTAGGAGGAATGCTCGGTGGCCAGTGATTGGCTCTCCGAACGTTCGTGATTTTTTTTTCGAAAAATTATATTCTGGAAATAATGAGGTAGGCTGAAAAGTAATAGAGGTGGATGGCGGGAGCATGATTTTTTCTAATTTTGTTGAACAAATTATATTGGAGAACTAACAATTGGTTCGTTTTCCTTCTTCTTTTTACTCTCTGCAAGTTCTCTTTGAATGATCACAAAGGGAAGTGACATAAAGTTGGAATTTTTATAACTGCTTTTGCTGTTGATTTTTTTTGATCTCTTGTATGACCTATGTAATTGCTGTCATATTGAACTGTGAGACAGCGAATTTGATTAAGAAAATTAATCTTAACGGATTTTGTACGAAATTGTGAAAAGGTCACCAAACTTGCGCGATACTAATCAATATAATAATTTTTTTTCTCTCACTCTCTTCACTTCCTTTCATTGAAGGAAAAGAGCACGAAATCAGTGCTATTATTTCTTTTTCTTTGAGTCAGGTCTCGGATAAGACCTGAGAAAGTGTATACAGAAATAAAAGCAAGAAATAAAGAAGTTTTATTACGCTTCTTTGTCTCTTCCTTTTAAGGATCTTGTTGAACTCAATTTACTGAGATTTTCGGTAGGCTAGATTTCGTAAAGTTTCGTAAGTTCTCTCTCACTCTGATCGGTCATTCTTTATTCTCACCATGGCGGTAGCGCGATCACCCGTAAATCTTTATAGCTCGCTCGCGCCCCAAGAACCATGCTCTATATGCCACCAATCGGATTGGTCTCCTTCGACGGAACCCGTAATCACGTCCTGCGCACATCCTTTTCATCGGAAGTGTCTGGGAGAGTGGCTGCGGAAGGAAAATAACTGTCCGATTTGCAGGCGCGAAATAAATATAAATGACTGCAAACCATACACGGGTACTTTGCCGAAACGATACAATACGCGATCGGTAAATAAATCGACTGCTTCGGCGCCGCTGATTTCGCAGCCGCCCTACCAGACACTTCCCCCTCGGATTCAGGTGGGAGGGGACGATTCCCCACCAAACCCAGAATTGGCTAGTCGAGGCTCAAGTCGTGAGCCTGGCTCAGTTGAGCAAAATTCACCAGCAACGCCACGCCAGGAGTCAGCTGCGACTCAGGCCCTATTTAAGATTGGAGATGGGCGATTTGATTCGTCAAGAAATTTCTCGTGCCGTCGGGCCTATTCGCGAAAATGTCCCAGTCGAGCGACAAGACTGGATGCCTCCAGTATCTGCATTTGTTCCTCCTAGCCAACCGGGTCGGTTTAGTGTGCCTCCAACTTATCAAGCGCACGCCCACCAGTTCGAACGACCCTTGCCGAGATATCAAGCCCCTTTTCGAAATCAGCCCCCGACATCACGCCGTTCCACTAGTCCTATGAAGGGCTGGAACTTAATATACGACGGAGATAACCGAAAATTGAACGTTGATGAGTTCATTTTCCGGGTAGAAACTTTAGCGTCAAATACGATGCGTGGAGACTTCCCCATGGTTGTCAGCGGCTTCCACCGGCTGCTCAAAGATAAAGCAGCAAACTGGTATTGGTCGTTCCTAAGATCAAACCCTTCCCCTTCATGGGAAATGTTAAAAAGGGCGTTGAAAATGGACTTGGGAGACCAGTTACCAGACATCGACATTAAAGCCCAGCTGCTGAACAGACGACAGCAGCCTCGAGAAAGCTTTCACGATTATTATCAAGACCTGTTGGCCTTGAAAAATCGACTGAGAAGCCACATGGCGGAAGGCGAATTCGTCGAAATAATAAAGTGGAATTTGCTGCCATCTTTCAAACGTCTCATCCTGCACCAGCGCACCGATACGGTAGATCGTCTCCGTCAGGTGATAGCCGATTCACAAATGCTGCTGGCAGGACCGACGCTGCTGTCGCCTGTTCACCACAGGCCTAGGGTTGAAGAGGCTTATCCTCCAGTAACACCAGACCCTCTCTACGATGATGATCTTGAAGATCCTACGGAGCTGGTGGAAGCCGTTGAAAGGTATAAACCGAAAACCCTTCAATGCTGGAACTGCGACGAGGAGGGCCACACTTATCAAGAGTGTGAAAAGGAGCCCATAGGGTTCTTTTGTTACGGCTGCGGACGAAAGGGAGTGGTCAAACCGCGATGTCCTGTGTGCATCAGAAAAAACCCGCGTCGGGCCGAGGGCACCAACACCCGTCCTCGGTCAAACCCGATACCTGCAATCACAGCGGCGAACACGGGGACCACTCACTCTCGTCCCCACCCGTAACAAACCCCGAAGTTTTGGAGACTCCATCTAACTCCTGCGAAATATCGGATGAACCCTCAGAGATAACTACTTCTACGCCTCGAGATTCTCCGCCACATGAGACTCCCTCTCGAGCAATTACGATTTTACAACGTGCCTTTTCGCTCCCAGAGCAGCTTAAATCGACTCCAGTCATTCTTCCACGCAAGCCATACCATCAAAGGCTGCTAGAATATCGAGCTGCTCGGGAGAGAATCTTCATGTCGGCGGTAGAATACCCTGAAGGTTATATCTCGGACTTCCCCTCTCGAAGACCTAAACGTTCGACCACGCGTCTGCGAAGTTTCTGGTCTAGAGTATGTCGAATTAGAAGGTGCCTCTTGTCTGCATTCGTGTCCGTGGACAAAGACATTCGCCCTTACGCCGAGGTAGACATTCTAGGAGAAAAGGTAGTGGGTTTGTTGGACAGCGGCGCCAGCGTTAGCATTCTTGGTAAAGGAGCATTAGACAGACTCCGCGACCCGACCATAAAATGGTCCAAGTATCGATCATCGATCGAGGTAGCCAACGGAGAGCGACCCGAAGTGCATGGGCATGCCGAGATTGATGTATCTTTCCGCGGAGAAACCAGAAAAATAACGCTATATATCGTACCCGCTCTTACACAATCATTATATTTGGGTATAGATTTCTGGAAGGCCTTTGGCTTAGCACCCGATGTACTCGGATCGCTCTCCGTGGTAAATACCCCAAGTGTCCCTACCGTTGATCCAAATCAACGTCAATTATCCTTCACGGAACAACAGCGCCTTGAATTGACGAAGTCATTGTTTCCATCCTACTCTAACCGAGGGTTAGGTAAGACCGAGCTGTTAGAACACCGAATTGACGTGGGCGACGCTGTCCCAATAAAGCAAAGATTTTACCCCGTCTCTCCAGCAGTCCAGAAATTGATGGATGCGGAGCTCAGCCGAATGCTCTCGCTTGGAGTGATAGAGGAGAGCCAGAGCTCCTGGAGTTCTCCAGTCGTTCTAGTACGGAAGCCAGGCAAGGTCAGGCTCTGTTTCGACGCCCGGAAGGTGAATGCCGTCACAAAAAGGGATGCATATCCTCTTCCCCATATAGACGGCATTCTAAGCCGCCTTCCGCCGGCTAAATTCATAACGAGCCTGGACCTAAAAGATGCCTTTTGGCAGATTCCTCTGGACAAGGACTCCAGGGAGAAAACAGCGTTCACTGTACCTGGTCACCCCCTCTATCACTTCAAGGTGATGCCATTCGGTCTGTGCAACGCTCCACAGACTATGTGTCGATTAATGGACAAGGTGATCCCACATGATCTCCGGGAGACGGTGTATGTATACCTCGATGATTTACTTATCCTTTCAAAGGATTTTGAATCACATTTATCAACTCTGGCCCGTGTTGCAAGTTGTCTGGAGAAGGCGGGCCTCACCATAAACGTGGAGAAGAGCCGATTCTGCTTAAAAGAAACCACTTACCTAGGTTTCATTGTCGGAGAAAACGGAAATAGGACGTCTCCGGATAAAATTTCTGCTATGGTTGATTATCCACCGCCAAAAGCCGTACGACAAGTACGCAGATTTATGGGAATGGCGGGGTGGTACCGACGATTTATACCAAATTTCGCAGACCTGTCCGGTCCTATTACCGACACTTTAAAGAAGTCTAGAAAATTCGAGTGGACGGCAGAAGCTCAATTAGCCTTCGAAAATCTCAAACAATGTTTGACTTCGGCTCCTGTTTTGGTCAGCCCCGACTTCTCCAGACCATTTATTATACAGTGCGACGCCAGCCAACATGGAGTGGGGGGCGTTCTGCTACAAACGGACAATGACGGCCACGAACGTCCCATAGCGTATGTATCCCAAAAATTGAATTCGGCCCAACGAAACTATTCGGTGACCGAACTGGAATGTTTGGCGGCCATTATAAGTATCAAGAAATTTAGGCCATATATTGAACTCATGCCTTTCAAGATCGTTACTGACCATGCCAGTTTGAAGTGGCTTATGAGCCAGAAGGACTTGAGCGGGAGATTGGCGAGATGGAGTCTGAAGCTTCAAGGCTTCGACTTCGAAATCGAACACCGGAAAGGTAGCCTGAACGTGGTGCCAGACGCCCTTTCGCGGACGGACTGTTGCGCGCTGTCGGCGCTGGAAGCCGAGCCTGAGGTCGATCTCAGCTCCCCACATTTCTCTTCTGACGAATATGTGGAGCTGGGACGACGAGTTGAAGAAGATAAGGCACGGTTTCCAGACCTGATAGTGCGTGACGGCTACATTTACCTCCGCACTGAGCCCCGTTCAGGTGATCCTCTCCAAGAAGAAGAAGCCTGGAAGCTTTGGATTCCATCTGGCTTGATCCAATCCATAATCTCGAATGCTCATGATCCTCCACTATCTTCGCATGGCGGTATAGGCAAAACACTTGAAAGACTTCGTCGTCATTTTTATTGGCCACGAATGGCAATCGACGTTCGTAAGTATATTCTCTCCTGTGACACCTGTAAGGAGACGAAGTCGCCAAACATTTCACTTCGGCCACCGATAGTGACACCACCCAAAGCCGAACGACCTTGGCAAATGATTTATACTGATTTGCTAGGACCGTACCCACGTACCAAGAAGGGTCATGTTTGTATTCTAATAGTACTGGACCATCTGTCGAAATTTCCCTTGCTTAAACCGCTGCGTAAAGCATCTGCGTCAGCCATAACTGAGTTTCTGGAGAAAGAAGTTTTCCATACATTCGGAGTTCCTGAAGTCATCGTATCAGATAATGGCCCACAGTTTAAATCTGCCCAGTTCACCAAGCTTTTGGATAGCTATGGCATCCAACATCTGCGTACAGCAGTATATTCTCCACAAGCGAATGCTGCGGAGAGAGTGAATCGCTCTATCTTGGCAGGGATCAGGGCCTATCTGAAGGAAGAACACACCAGGTGGGATGAAAATTTAAGTAATATCGCTAGCTCCCTTCGGAGTTCAATCCACCAAGCGACTGGTTATTCTCCCTACCGACTTTTATACGGTGTAAACATGATTACTCATGCTTCTTCCTACGATCTTTTGAGACGCCTCCAAAGCCTAGACGAGCCCCTGAATGTGGACACTTCAGATAAACTCAAGTGCATTCGTGCGAAGGCACAGGAAAATCTTGCTAAAGCTTTCCAGCAAGGAGCCAAAACTTACAACTTGCGAGCTAAACCAATCGAATTCCGTGTAGGCGAGGAAGTTTACCGGCGCAATTTCCAGCTGAGCAACTTTGCGAATCAGACCAATGCGAAGCTTGGAAAAAAATTCATAAAATGCCGAATTCGCGCACGGAAAGGTAACGCATTGTATGAACTAGAGGATCTGCAGGGTAAGCAACTCGGCATATTCCATGCTAAAGATATTAAAAGGTGAATGAAACTGATCGATAAGGAACTGATCTTCTACTTTTATACTTATTTATCAGACTGATTTCTCAAATCTGTCGAATAAGGGCGAATTTTCATCTGTTGCCGCTGCTGGTCACAATTAACGCCGCTTATTAAATTTAAGATTCTTTGGTCGGATACCTTTATTGATATGTTGATCTCTTATTAGAGATATATTTTTTTTTTCGGTCGCCCTAATAAGGCATCCGACCAGCTTAACTGGTATCGGGAGTGTCGAAGAGCCGCCTCTACCGAGTATTGCGGTTGACACCTCCCTGTTCAACCCTTCTCCCTTCCTAGTTAGAGTTCCCTTAATACCCTACCCTTATCCTATCCTCCTTGCAAATTGTTTACAACATTTTATCACCACCCTACCTTAGTCCTGAGAGGCCCTGGCTTCGACCCTCGGAGCTGGGATAGCCTCGAGACCTCTCGAGAATTACGGTTTGGTTGGACCTGGGCCATCCACCGTCTCGAGGTCTCGGGGCTACTCTGTCTTTGAGGCAAGAAGTCAGGGAGGGTCTCCGCTGGTCTGCGCTGCGGGAATCTGTGCATCGGAGACGGCAGGAGAACTCCCTGGAATTACAGGGATTAGCTATTTGGTGGGCCAATCCCTGTCCGGGAGATCTCTCCTGTCGCTCTTCGTCGCCGGATTTCCGTGGAGTAGGTCGGCGGGGTACCCTTTCCTCGAAGGTTCGAATTATTCCCACACGGTCACCGGACCTTCAGTCTGGTGATTCCGCATTTTGTAGTTTTTCTCCCTCAATTTTTATCAATCCCCCCTTCATATGGCTTAGCCACTCATATATTCAAATTCACAACTAATCTTCAAAATTTTTTTTTGCTTTTTTTTGTCGGCTCCGTTTGTATCTATTAACTAAGTATCCATTAATTTTGACAAAGGCTAAATTTTGACAGCAGTGGCAGCAATGTTCCTTCCTTTTCTTCGGTCAAGACGTCCTTTCCGGCGGTTATCCGTAGGAGGGAGAAGTCTCCACCTTAACTAATTCACCCCAAAGGTCGTAGCAGATACATAATAACTCACTTTAAACACATACCGTCAAGACAAATAGCAGAGCGTCCTCCCCCGCGAATGTCCACGGACACGAAAACGGTACGAAGTCTCCACCATCACTAGCGTTATTATTAAATCCCCTCCCCACTTTTACCTGCCCCATTTTCTCACCACCCCTAAAATTTTTTTTACGACATGGAGCACCTGTACTCCATCATCCCTTATCCTTATGCAAATTACTGATGCGAAAGACTGCACAACAAGGGATCTGACAGGGGATTCCCTTCTCAGAAGACGTAGTAGGAGAGAAAAATTTTACGGCAACTCCACACTCCAAGACTCCACGGGAACAGCAGCGCCCCGAGTCAGGGTCTGGAGTGATGCGGGCCTGTTGGACAGGTGAACCCCATCTTGGGAACTGGGATGGCCGCGGAGTTGGTTTACAGCCAAAAAACCCCACCGTTTTGCTTCCTCCTCTTGATAGCGATCGCTATCCAGACAGGAAGGTGATTCGCTGTCAAGAGAAGGGACATAACGGAACAACCCCGAGCCTGACGCACGGGGTTGTACTAAATAGATCTACCTGATTCGACACAAGGTCCTTTGCCTCGTTTCCGTGGGACTTTGTGAGCGGCCCACTATGGACACGGGCTCTGGACGAGTTGGCAACTCACTTGCGCTGACGAAGGAGCCTACCTCTCATCAGGGTAGTGTTCCTTTGCCAACGCAGGGGAGTGGTTGAATCAGCTGGATCTCTTTGGCCCCTCATTAAGGCCAAGGAGGTCTAGTTCTGATAGTAACCGGCTAGCTCAGTCTAGAGCGTGGGTTCATCGTGGGTCGAGCTACACATTGGGCGCTTGAGGACCATTTCTCAGCTCCTTTGTCCACGGGAACGAGGCCAACGGACCTGCCCTGTTATGGTCAATTTAAGCGGACCATCTCGCAAACAAATTAAAGAATTCCTGTCCCTTTTTAAAACCCCTCGGCTGTAATAGCCCCGGTATAAGCTGAAAAAAAAAAAAAAGAAAACAAAAAATTTCCATGCCATCCTCGTAGGCAACAAAATTCAATTGTATGATTGCTAAATGCAGCCCATAACGGCCCCCCGTCTAAAAATAGCAATTCGTTTTACGCTGGCTCAGGGCTCCTCTAGCTAATCGCCTCTAAAACAGCTATGACTGGAGAGAAATTCTCAACAAATTCCGCTAAGTACAGCCGAAACAAAATTTAAAATATATGCAATGCATATACGGCAGACGGAAAAATTCGTCACCAAGAGCCCTTTTACGGCAGCGGTGACTGTAAAGTTTCTCTAGGTCCTACTTCCCAATAGCGCACTAATTTGTGGGAAATTATAAACGGCCGAGGAGACCAAAAGAATGAAGAGCGCAACAGCTATGAGGATCGAAGCAACTGACTCATAAACTTAGCGTCTGGCGGCAAAATGAAGCGGAGGGATCTCCCTTCACGGACACGAGAGCTTCTCGTTAGGGAGTTGAGATTTGGAGCACACATCGGTCGGACGAGTGGATAATTGATATTTGAATTTGAAGCCAGTTGGACGGGAAAAAGGCGGAATTTTTCTTTGATTGCGTGGGGGACACAAGTTAAGTTCTGGGTGGAGGACAACGGCACGGTACGCGGAAAAATTTTGATTAAAAACGTTGCCGGAAAGTGGTTGATACCGAATTAATTTGCAAGATGTCGACTGCTTGTGAAAATCAAAAACGGAGATTCGAACTTTGTCGAAGGCGGTCGAATTATTAGCGCCTACGCAAATTAATAAGTGTGCAAGTTACATTTGCCATGATTGCAATCAAATTTCGTCGAGAGACAGTAGGGGTATTCACTCTTCGGTGTATTTGACCTTGTATCATAGCAAATTCATGCTACATTGTACTCAAATACAACGTGCAACAACAAAATACACGTGACACATCTTGCAATAGATGTAAAAGTTAACAATAGGCCTTGCCTCTAGCTTTTGAATGCTACACTCTTGTAAATCATCTTTTGTCTGCCAGCTGTTTTTGACACTTAAATCCTTAAAATTGTGAAATTCAATAAGCAAATTTCAGTCCGATTTATTCTTGAAATATGACGGAATCCATGGATGAATGTCGTCGACGGCATTATCAATTAAAAACTTTATAATTTGAGCCTTTTTGCTTTGCCTCGGCATTTTTAATACTTTTCAAAATCGTATGTCAAGTAATCAAATGATGACTGTCAATTTAATCAGCTGATGGAAATGTTACAAGAGTGTATTCATATTCTGCTACAGGGAGCTCACTCTTCGCTGTAAGAAAATACAACGAATTTGCTATTTGAAGGAAAATACACCGAAGAGTGAATACCCCTAGTGTTGTGGACATGCTGTTTACAAGCAGTGCCTGAATTCGGTGCAAGTGCTCCTGTGCGTTTAGTAGCGAGGTTTTTAGATAATTGGCCATCGAAAAGGGTGTACGAAAATCTTGAATACTATTCGTGGTTTTATTAAGTATATTATTCGCTGGTATTTTAAGCAGTCCGGAAAACATTGCGTTTGGTGAAAGACGTTCGTCATATTCTTGTGGAAAAATTGTGTTAACTATTATATCTGAATACGGCACCACGGCAGAATAAAGCATAATAACTTTGCGCACCCGTTCTAATCGTGCAGAATTCGCGGAAATTTCACGTGAGACTTTTCGAAACATATCGCCCCAGGCTGGCTGGACGGGTGAACTCTCGCCGCGGTGGAAATATTTCCACTTTAATCCTTTACATTTTGTGTGTTTAAAGATTATCTCTTATTGGCGATATTAAATTAGGAAATTAGAGAGCTAGTAAAGGTCTGCAACGATATGAGTATTTCTTAGGCAACCGTCGCGAATGGAATAAGTTGATTCGAAAGAGAGGTGTGATTGTAATAAAATCAAATGGAACCAAAATCAATGCAAACCTCTATAAAACTATCACGGTGCGTAACAAAAAAAAAAAAAAAAAAATTAATAAAACAAACAAATTATATAATAAATCTGCGAAGGATTTCTAAATGAAAGGAACTAATTTTTTTTTGATAAGAAAACGAATCAATTGAAAGTTGAACCCCGAAAACATTTGGTGACCTTTAAAAATAATTAATAACACGAAACCTAGAACAAACTGTAAATAAAAGAAAAGTGTATGAGTTAAAAGAAGAGAAAGAAAAATAAAAAGGGAAATGAAGATAGAATAAGTGCTAAAATAAATAAACTAAATGTGTATAAAAACATTAAATGCTAAAATGAATAAACTAAATGTGCATAAAAATAAAAAGCTAAAAAGAAAATAAATAAATAAATAAATTTGAAACAAAGCAAAGTCAAAGTAAAATAAACAAAAAAAAAAATAAAAGAAAAAATATATAAAAAGAAAAAAAAAACAACATAAAGAAAAAAAAAGGGAACGCTGGAACGAGACAACAAGGGGGAACCGAGGAGGGCGAACGTATGGACCTCCACCCCCACCACGAGGGAGCAACCCTACACTTTCTTCAGCAGCAGCAGCGGCGGCCGCCCACTCCATCTTCAGCCTCATCAGCAGCAGTCACAGCAGCTCTACCACATCAATAGCATATGCTACCGTCAGGTTTTCTTTTTGTTTAATTTATTGTTTATTATATTCTTTTCTGTTATCATATTTTTATATATATTTACTTATATTTTTTTTTCTCTCGCGAAATTATACAAAACAAATTTATTTCCACTGTTTTGCACTACGCTACGATTATTTAACTATTATTATTGCTATTACATTATACCCTTGTTTATTTAAATGCAAATGATAAAACACTAAAATAAGAATATTTTTTTTCATACTTGATTAAAGAAAATTTTATATGGAAATAAAAAAAAAAAAAAAAAAATATATAACACTAAGGGGGGTTGAAAAATTAGCAGGTTAGTAGGGATTAAATTTTTTTTTTATTATTATTATTTTTTATTATTATTTTTTTTATTGCTTGTACATATAAGAGACAGTTGTAAAAATTTAAAGGAACAAAATTGTCAGAGTCTTTCTTGGAGAGGACAAATAAACTAGAAGATGTTGGTAATGTAACTTAAATATTTTCTTGCTCCTTAAATCCCCTCGATCTTCTTCAGCCTTTCTCTTCGGTTTTCGCGCTTTCTGAATTTAATAGGGACCTCCCAAATATTTTGGGCCAATGGGAGGTCATTGGGCGGTTGGGGATAGGCCAGGGGGATCCATTCCAGCGGGATCCCCCTTCGGAGAGTCAATCACGAGCAGGAACAGGGGTTCCTCCTGCGACGGTCCCGTTTCCCCCCTTTGTTGATTTTTATTAATCGATCCTGTCTGCGCGAGATTTTCGTGTTGCGGGCAGCTCGTCCTCGTGGCTACATGTGGCAATGAAGCAACCCCCCCACACTACCGCTATGCTAGCCTTCAAGCTCGCGCGGCCACACACCACGAGGGTACAGTTTTAGCCGGGCTGTACAGAGCTCGCTCCCACAACAGAGTAATCGGCTACTTACCGCACCGTAGTTAATTGATGATTTACCGCATGGAAACCCGTGCGGTAAGGTACCACTTACCCCGCACGTGTGCTGAAAAAATTTTTAAAGAGATAATCATCGATATTTTAAATGATTGATATCGGATATAGCCAATCAATAATTACCTATGTATGTATTATATATCATTATGGGTATAGGTTTATGTAAGAAAGACCGATGCACATTGGGAAAAGCAAAATTGCGAATTGAGTATTATATATATGTATGTATACATATGTACATACAAATCCTCGCATTGTGTTTTCTGAATTTTTGTGAATTGCATTCGAAAATCACTTAAAGTGCCTTCCCCAACCAAAAGCCAACAAGATAACCGGAATTTTGGGAAAAAGAGCGCAAGGAAGAAGAAAGACAAACGCTTCTCTTTTCACCGCTTCAGACCTGGTGGGACCAAAGTCACGGCGGCGGTGTAACCTAATATTTCTTATGAGGCGAACCCACTTGACATTACATTAATACTCCTACCTTAGCGATTGTTAGACAGCGTAAAAATAAAAAACAACACAACGGTTGGGGGTTCGCATCCTTCCTGAATGAAATGCAACTTTAGCCTGCATTCGGTACTTCGTTTAACGAATTTCAAGATAAGGAAGCAAAGGCTGGAACCCTCTAAAGTGAGATATATTCTTGCGTTTCGCTTTGGCAAGAACGAGGAAGAAATATTCAGCTATAAAACACAGTAAGGTAATATAAGGGTATCTCTTTCATTTGCCCGCAACTTGGGTCTTCAGCTTCAGCTAGGCAAGAACGCCGAAAACGAATTCAACTGTAAAAAGAAGAAAGGAAATATGCATGAAGATATCGCTTTCATAAAGTACATACGCCGTGATAGATTTGCCTCGATCGCTAAATGCCAAGCAAATGAAGAGTTTTGTGCGAATACTAACTAAGTTCGAACAAAATAATTCAAAACTAACAGGTGCGAGGTGTCGTCTTACATCTACAAAAGTGCCATCCGCGCTGTTCTACCACTGGTGGAGCTCAACGCATGTGAAGTCGAGCTGTTCAGCGCGCCTTGCTTTTCGTGTGCTGTGCACGTTGTTTTTTTGGTCTTCTTTCTCGGAATTCGCCCTGCGTAGCACATGCCTACACATCAGGGCGTACGAAACAACTCGGACTTCTTCTGTGTCGACCTCGCCGGTTGCCGTCGCACACGTGGAGGCATCGATGTGGAGCTCTTACAAATTTTGGTCACTTTTGGTTTGTTCGAAGCGGGTAATCTTTATATTTATTTGTCTATGCTTCCTCCTTCTTCGTTATAATGGAAATAGTTGGCACCAATAAGATAATGTTGTTCATTCATATGCATCTATTCATAAAAAGTTTCGAATTAGTTTCAATAATTTAAACTGTATAAAATTGACGTAAGAACTCTCCTGAAATGCACCCTGAAAGCGTTATTAAATGAAGGGCGATCTGCGTATCAGAGAAGTGTAAAGTGATCCATCGTCTTCATCAAATCATAGTGCAAGATGATAACGCCAAAGATGCTTTGCTATCGTAAAGAATGCTAAGGTCTTTCACAGAAGCGGATCGAATATTAGCCGTGTTCAAAAACTCCTACCTGAAGACTTTTCATCTGGTCTAGACTGTGCTAGAGTAAGACAGTCATATGTGTGTAGTTTGATCATCTTCTAGGCACACACCACATTTCGCTTCATTGCACAGGCCCAACTTATGTATCTAGGTGATATCTTAGCCAGATAGGTAGCCTACCAACAACCTGACATCCAGTTTCCTCAAGGCAGTGATTTCAGTTTAGGAATAGTGTCTAATAAGTTCTTTAGCCTGAAGAAGCCCATTTTCATTTTCCAGTAGAGATACTGTGCGTGACGTTAACTCAGTAGTAGAGCTAGTTCATCAGCGCACTGTTAAAAGAAAAGGAAGCTAACTGAACTCAGCCTAGGAAACGCTAGTCGAGTAATTAGTTCCTTGAGGGAGTAGGAAAAAGTTATTCAAGAAGACACTTGAATGCTGGTTGGAATGGGAATAATTTAATTTTCAATCATTGGGTCTTTTTATACAAATTAATAACCTACTTACAATCTAAGAATGAGACTACAAAAATTACACAATAATAATATTGCGGCAACGCACATATGCACATTCAGCTGGTGCACTTCCCGGTGGTCAGGTCAGTGCCAGTAGCGCAAGCGCACTTTGCTGAGAGGGCGACTTTAACGCGGTCAGCAGTCGAGGGCACGGGCGCTTTGGCTTGTTGACTAAACAGATACTATTGTCTCAGAGCCCACTCTTTTACTATAATGTGATGGTAAACAATTCCCACCTACTTCATTAGCGACATCATTTCAATCAATACCAGAGTGTCCCGGTACCCAGCAGAGTGTAAGGTCGTAAGTCTGTTGAAGGTAGCTATGCTTTGAAGGGTCTGAAACCACTCTTTAGTTAGCTTTTGTGAAAAACGCAACGACGAGGCCTTGATGGCCGTTGGCTATCGAAAAGGATAGTAATAACAGCACCTTTCAATCCCCTGTTGAGAAATGAGAAGAGCACAGACTTCAATTGCATGTCACAATCAAGACCTCAGTATTGGATCCATACCGTCCAGCACTAGCACCTGTCCTGTGCGTTTTGAGGCATATGTAAACCAATTAAATTTTATAAAGTCCAGTCTGGAACCGTTTAGATGACATTGACATCTCAGTTGATATAATAAATACAATGGGGGTAGGCCCCATCTGCTTTAACTATAAGTTCAAAGTTTAATGTTAGTGTAGTCGGTACCTATGCATTTATTTAAAATATACGACATTAATCTGTTAGTTTCGTGCGAAGTAACATATATGGTTTCTCTCTTGAGTCATTCTAATTATTATTTATTTATATATTTCGTGTTTCACTCCAGTTCTCTATACTGAGTGATAAATTATAGTCCGAGTCATGCTCTAACCCGGGTCTCCGAGATGATAGCCTAGCGTATCTACCACTGAGCTATTGGGTCTTTATGTACTTCCATTTTTCCTAAATAGGGGTTTTTATACTCTTCTTTCTTCACATTTATGCAACTCGAACCTTTCAATATTTTGAACACTAATAATAAGTTTTACTATTTGATTACAATCACATATAACGATTATTTATATCAGCAATATATAAAAAAATTTCCAAACTGTATTGACCAAGCTTTTGTTTATTTTTATTTCGCACTGACAATCTTTGCACATCTGATACATACTTCTCATTTTCCCGAACTATCGTCTAGCTTTTGCACATCGTCATGAGTTAGGCATTCATTGAAGTATGTATTTATGCAATTATGTATTAAGAGCTTTTTAAACTCTTATTTAGCGAGATATACCTACGTTATTTTGTTAATAAAGTAAGAAAAGGAAACTTGCATTGTAGCATCTCATTATCAGTCCTCAATTACCCGAACTGTGCTATTTTTCAATGGAAGCAATAAATTATTAAAAATCAAAGAATATATAAATTGTGTCCTAATGTGCCCCTCTTTCCCCTACAAATTGAATTATGGAAGTTTGGTCACGTTTTGTCCTCAACTCTTCCACATTCCTGACGTGATGAGCAGATACCAGCAGTTTGCGGTTGACAAACAATCTGGATTTTATAATTTTGCTCATTTTGGGTTAAAAACGATATATCATTTATTACTTGTGGTACAGTATGCATGTCACTTTTTAATGAAAATGTTTGTATAGATTTATTTCTCCTGTTTTCCAACAAGTCACAAATTTCATGTGAATTGTACTTACTTTAGTTAATAATTTAATTAATTTAGTCAGAATCGCCAGTGCCTACAGAGCTGCGAGCTCTATGCGGCACGGCACTGATGTTTCGCACGGAGTGAATACTGTAATATACAGCGTGGGACAAAACTGTTCACATTACATTGATATCGGTGAATATTATTTTCTAACTTATGTTGCGTAAAAGAAAATAAGGAGAAAGTTTTATATTAAATATATTATGGGATAATTTAACATTTTCCACAGTAAAAGAAAAAAACAGGTAGATAGAAAAAGAAAAATTAAACATTTTCCATTAAATGCTCAATGAACACTTTTGTCGTAGGTGAACATTTATTAAAAGTGAAGTCAATTTTTTATTCATTTATTTATTTCAATTCATTTGTTTAAATTAATTAATATTTTGTATTTCCTCCTTTTGCTTTTAGCACCGCAGCTATACGTTTGGGCATACTCTCCACTAATTTCAGTAAATAGTTTTCGTCCACTTCGTCTCATATTTTCTGGACAGCTTGCCAGAGGTCTTCGTTATTCGCTGGAGTAGGCTTAAGGAGGCTTAACTTCCTTTTTATGTAACCCCATAGGTGCTCTATGGGGTTAAGGTCTGGAGAATTCGGAGGCCGTGTGAGAAGAGAAATATTATTGTCGGAGAGCCATTTTTGCGTGATTTTGGGTGTATGTTTAGGATCATTATTCTGCATGAATGTTAAATCCGTTGATTCACAACCGAATTGTTTAATACTTGGCAAGAGGTTCTCTTCTAATATGGGTATCAAATCTGTGGTTCGCATTATGCCGTCAATTTTTCGACATTTTCCCAACTTTCCTCCACATAAACACCCCCATATCATGACCGAACCTTCACCGAATTTCAGCGTTTGCTGAATATTTCGATCTTGTAAGCCTGGTTTTTGATCAACCCATGTCCAAATGCGACCATCTGATCCCAACCGATTAATTTTTGTTTCATCTGACCAAATAATATGTTTCCATAGCTCAACCGTACGATTTTCATGCAAGCGAGTAAATTCCAGACGCTACTTTCGATGGCGGTCAGTCAGCACTGGTTTTTAAGCCTTCGCTCAAGTTTTAAAACCACATTTTCTAAGAGTTCTGCAGACAGTTTTTTTGGACATGTTTAGGTTCAAAGTAAACCATTCTTGTTTCCGGCGACAGTTTTTGTAGTCGACCCCCAACGTTCTTGTCAAGGTAAATCACAAATTTTTTTTAGTTTTGGCCACTACTTTAATGGAAACACGAAACTTTGCCGCAATTATCCTGTATGGCAGGCCATTTGCAATTCCTTTTGCAATTTCGGCCGTAATAGACGACATTACCATCTTTGCCATTTTAGTGATTTAATTGCACCCAAATGAACTGCGCGAGCTATGCACTAACAAAAGATATATGCCGGTATAAGTAAATGAATAGTTCAAATCTTCTTTTTGGTTTATTTTTTATATAATTCAGATATGGTATAATAGATATATATATAGTATTTATCAGGGGCGCAACTAGATATTTGGGGGCCCGGGGCAAAAAAATTTGGAGGGGCCCTTCTTCTAAAATTTTTTTTTTATTATTATTATATAAATTTATATTCCAACTTTTACATTTTAAATTTACATTTGCCTCCTCGCTTTGATGGCACTGAAATCCTTTATAATTTTGTCATAATTGATTTCACTCGCTTTTTCGTGTTCAATGGAGATTGTCAGCAAGTGGTTCAACCTGTCCTCGCCCATCGTGGATCGTAACCTGTTCTTAATAAGAGCCTTTTTCCTAATTTCATTTCCTTTGTCTCATTTTTCTAAATTGGGGAAGCCTGCGCTCCTCGCTGAAATTTACCTGCTATGAGCCCGAACCCCCTGCTAAACATTCATATGCACAGATCTTGCTTGTGCACGATTCCTTTCCCATATTGCACAAATGTGGCTTACTCAACGTATCTCTACTGAAATAAATGCGTTTAGATTTTCAGCCGGTTTTTCCCTCGCATGAAACGTAATGGGTATTCTATCGTAACGATATCATAGGAAAATTTTTCTTTCCAAAAATCAAAAATTTTGCGTTTCTATTAAATATTTTGAATATTGCTAGAGCTATTTTTTATTTGAGTGAGTAAAGTCAAATGAAACATTCAACAACCACGACAAAAACTCTGATGATTCGACCACTCATCAAAGTCCGTTTTCGAAGTGTAAAATTCAAACAAATGTATAGTAACTTTTCAAGTTCAAGGAACTCCAAGCAGGATGTTTTAGCATTTTCAATTATTTTTTCGCGATCCGCGCGGGGCCCCCTTGAACCCGGGGCCCGGGGCAGATTGCCCCGGTTGCCCCCCCCCCCCCCCCCCCCTGGTTGCGCTCCTGGTATTTATAGTGTAATCTTCCCCTGGTCCCTCTTCTTTGTAGGGCCTTTTACTGGAAGTTTTTTGTGGCTGCTCCTCGTCTGGTGCAGCTTTCAGGTGCTGCTATCTGTGAGCGATATTGATGGTTTAATTCTAGTACGAATCTCTTGATTTTATTTGTCAATAAGATTTAGGAATCTTATTAGATTAACAAAATATGAGATCTGATAAGACAATCAACTTTGATTGTGAATAGTTTGTGCCTCTGCTATAGATGGGCAGATTACATCCTCGTGGATGTGGATATGGTATTTGATAGTTCGGATTAAATCTCTGAAAGTTGCAGATTAAATCTCTGCGAGTTACAGATTAAATCTCTGTGAGTTTCAGATTAAATCTCTGAGAGTTGCAGATTAAATCTGTGCGAGTTACAGATTAAATCTCTGTTAGTTTCAGATTAAATCTCTGAGAGTTGCAGATTAAATCTCTGCGAGTTACAGATTAAACCTCTGTTAGTTTCAGATTAAATCTCTGAGAGTTGCAGATTAAATCTCTGCGAGTTACAGTTTAAATATCTGTTAGTTTCAGATTAAATCTCTGAGAGTTGCAAATTAGATCTTTGCGAGTTGCAGATTAGATCTTTGCGAGTTGTAGATTAAATCTCTGCGAGTTTCAGATTAAATCTCTGAGAGTGCAAATTAGACCCTTGCTGGGTGAGACCATGAAATGTTCTGAATATTCCATGCTTTTGCATGGTTTATATACTCTTTTTTTGGCAATTCCGCCTACTTGGATGTCAGCTATGGTGAAATAGGTGAACTATTTTACTCATGCTTGTCAGTAGGCCTTGACAAATTTTATGACAGTGGACCGATGTGAAGTTGTTTAAAAAAAATCTGGATTCTAGACGTTGTGACTGAACACAGCTGTTCGATGGCTCGAACATGAACACTTAATCCTATAGAATTTATTACGCATATTAATAAATAATTAATATTATCTACCTATTTACTGTGTTTTAATACTGAGTCAAAACTGTTGTGATGCAAATGTGAAAAAATAACCTAGCGAGCTGTTTGTGCTACTAATGAGAGACATTACCTACCGTAAAAAAATGTTGTGCATTCCCGAGCGAAAGTTACGACTTACAGTATACTAAATGTATTCATTTTCAATACAAGTGTGAACAGTTTTGTCATACATTACAGTTTTACATATAAAATTCTTTCGGTTCGTGTAACAACATAATACACGCACTTTCTCAACCATGCAATAAAGTTTGTTTGCAAAAAAAGAAAATACATAAAAATTCTATGAATGTATTAAACATGTAAACAATATAATATAATTAAAAATATAATTAGACTGCCACATGGTTAAATAGTGCTTTCTTTAGTGTGAGTTTAGAATTATTAAAATCCAAGCAATGAAAATAATTATTGTAAGATCTTGACATGGACGACTTAGGTTCAAAAGTGCCATAGTTTGTCCAGTGGTAGGACGAATATATAAAGTCTCTTCCTCTAGTCACTCGGGGCGTGAATTAATAATATTGACGAGACTTAAGAGGGTGGGAGAGTCTATACCGCCAGTAACAATATCATGCATAAATAGAACACCCGCAACCTCTCTACGCTTCGAAAGCGGCGTCAAACATAATAACCTCAATCTGCTTGCATATGGAGGAAGTTTGCAGGGGTCCGCCTATGGCAAGAGGCAAAGAGCGTAGCGTAGGAATCTTTTCTGTACTGCCTCAACACCATTGATATGCACATCATAGTGTGGCATCCACACTATAGATGCGTATTCTAGTATGGGACGGACGAAAGTACAATAAAAAAATCCTTAAGTTAAAAGAGTCGTCAAATTCATTCGACCAACGTTTTAAGAAATGCTGAAATTCGTCGGATTAATTATATTATTGATATGGCGTTCAAAATTAAATTTATAATCGATGGTTAAGCCAAGGTCAACAACATTATCTTGTCTAGACAAAGTCTTGCCGAGACTTGTTTATGTTAAAGATAAAAGTAATAGGCTCAACGACTGGAACACCACATTTACGTAATACAACTCCAGTGACAATAACAGGAGAATCCGAAAAGTCTTCGTCAATCTTCCTTATGTATTCTAAAACAGTGCAAGCGTTTAAGACTATATTTGGAGATTGCATCGGAAGACATGTCAAGTTGTTAAAATATTTTAAATCTATATCACAAGTATTATCACTATCGGCACGGGTAAAATGTTTAGCAAAGAGGTTAGAAATAGTAGCTGAATCATGACCTGTTTCGTTGTCAAGAGTTAACACGGCAGGATAGTTGTTAGTCTTCCGTTTACTATTTACAAAATTCCAAAATTCTTTCGGGTTAGTTTTAATGTTAGATTTTATGCGACACATATACCGGCGATATGGACACTTAGAGTAATTATGGTATTGTCTTCGCAAGTCAGAATAGCTCAGGTAATCGTCATCTCAATGAGAATTCTGAAATAGGCGCCAAGCACTATTTCTACGATTTCTCAGCAGTCTTAATTCTTTATCATACCAAGGTGGACTATGTAAAAGGCCCTTTTTCTTGACCAGAGGAACGACACGAGAAACACTCATCGAAACTAATTCATAAAAATTACTAACGGCGTCATCAAACCTATGACCAGTCGCAGTTATGCAAAAAATTACAAAAGGAATCAAAGTCAGCCTTCCTAAAGTTATAGGAGTATTCACTTACTCTATTGTCAGATGGTGGGATAAAAACCAACAAAAAAATCAGCAAACCGGGATGGTCTGGAACTGCGTTGAATATCTGGTCCATGCATAAGTCAACCTACGTAGAGACGTCGAAAGAAAGTACCAAGTCGAGAAATCGTTGACGAGAATTAGGTACCCCACTAAACCGATAAAGGTCAAGGTTGCCTTCGTTGTCCACAAACTCCTACTCCACAATATGCCCCACATTAGTTGCCGTCAAATAGTCAGCATCCTCGGAGTATTCCCAGTTAAGAAGTGGCAGATTGAAATCCCCCAGCACAACAACCTCCTCTTTGTATGAGCATTAATCAACCACACTCTGAAGATTTTTTTTCAAGTCCTGGTATACTGAGATCGGACTGTCAGAGGAAATATAAGCAGTGCAGTGCAGTTTCCATTTACTGCAGTACGCACAAATAAACATTTTTGATTCAAAATTTAAAATCTTTCAATTGTCCCTCGGCCTAGGCCCTTGAAATCCAATTCTTTTTTTTTGCAGAACTTAACATAAGTATTAATTTTTATTCTTGATGAAATCAAAAGATACCCACCGAATTTTTTCTTGATAATTCTTTAAAAGTTGAGCTATAAGTAATATTTTAGAACAATTTGTTGCTCAACATATACTAATTTTGTTTTATAAAGTTGATTCACTTAAGCCACCATAATGCCAATTGTCGAACATGTATACTTAAAAATCTCTACAATTTATAAAATCCAGGTTACGTAGAATAATAATGATACCTTGGAAACGCCGAGTATATGTTAAATAGTGTTTTTTGGTGTTTTACTGTTTCCAAAAGATACTGCACAAGGATCTTACAGAGGAAAAAAAAAGTAGTTTCTAAAATGATATATTGTGTAAGACGGCGCTTCACAACACTTTAAAAATCGAGTTAACTTCATAAATCTATTTAGTTATAAAAAGGACTTTAACATAGATGCAGAAATACATTTCCACGCAACGGCTCATGGAAAGGGATCATGTGATGGTATCGGCGGAAACCTCAAACGTCTAGCAACACGTGCAAGTTTGCAGTTACCTGCGAGTCAGGCTAAATCACACCAATGCGTTTATACGAATGGGCAAAAGCTTCTCTTACTCAAACGGTGATTTACTACTGTCCTAAGGATGACATTCAACGCCAAAGGGTTTTTCTACAACCCCGATTTAATTCAGCAGTTACCATTACAGGAACAAAAAAACTGTATACCTTCATTCCCACAACTGAAGGCTTAATTATTAAGAGAACTAGCAACAGATTAAGTTGTAAAGTTGTAAAAATTACAAAATAAATATATAACTATTTCGTGTACACTCCTAAATTGTTTCATTAACCTTATAAAAGAAAAGTATTATGATTTAAAATACGCATGTACTCGTAAAGCAGTGTATTGAATAAATTAGTTCACAAATTGGTCGGCTCGGCTTACGCGTGCAGCGCGTCACGTTGTACATAACGTTCTCTATCTCAAAAACGAATGCAGATCCCATTTTGAAACTTTTGGTGTAACATCTGCATAGCTTTAGCTCTATTTTGAGTAAATAAAAATTTAAAAAAAATTTGCCCTAGTTAAAAAAAAATGGCCTTAAAAAGTTCACTTCCGGTTTTCTATAAAAAAAAAATTTTTTTTCTTGTTATTGTCGCATAATATAAAAACCACGTATTTTTCCTCGATAAGTCACTACATAAAATATATTTTTATTTACTTAGTGATCCCAGCAACACTATCCAAAAAATGTGTACTTCATAGAGAGTGCAATCTTTCGTAGTCCATAACTTCACAACCGAGTCTCACACAAGAAAAACAATGAATGTGTACATTCATGTCCTCAAGGACTATAATTAACCTGAATATGAGCGAAATTCAAGATGTCACTTTTTTTCTTATGTCCGCTTCACGTGGAATGCTCTAAATGTGAAAATATTTAAGATTTCATTTATTCGAAGTTTTCAGTAATCGATACAGCGTGAGATCCTTTGAATAATTTTCTTTGTATTATCTGTCCAATCTCAGTCAACGTTTATATCAAATGAATATTAAACGCTGAAATTGACGCCAGGGAAAATCGTATTTATCTGCTCGTCACATTCCGGCTCTTTGTCTCAATCACTCAAATGCTTGTGTACGGCATTGATGTGCCAAAGAAGTTGTCAAAAAGGGTATTCTATTTATAGTCCAGGCACGCATATCTCCTCAGCAGAGAACTTATCCAAGCACACCCATTGCCGGAATGATGAGTTAAAATTGGTTTTGTTGTTTTAGTCCGTAATTTAAATGCCACCCTATGCAACCATCCGTGAAGCAGATAAGGAAGAAAGTCGAAGTATTTTCACTGACCAGTTGAGCGGAAGAATCCCTTGTCATACCAATATCACACAAGTCAAATGACATGGGTTGCTCCAAAGAGCAGGCATTAATTTTTTACAAAATCAAAGTGCTACAGAATTGGCTATTTTCGTGATCGTTTTCATTACTTTAAATTAAATTTACTGAGCGCGTCTCATTTTGCATCAAATTAGAAAAAAGGGTGAGGCCTAACCTGACATTTATTAGTCCTAACAGTAGTGAGAAAGAAAGGAGAGTCTCGTAGTGACACTAAATTACGAACTTTGCAAAGTACCTGCCTAAAATAGAAACGAGGTGTCACCTCCAAGACGTCTTTTTCGTTTCTAAATTCCGAGTTGAGAAGGGTCGTGCTGAGTGAGCGTATTAAGTGAAGAACAAAAGGGTGTACTAAAAACGTTAAAACTGAAAATGAAAACCCAGAAATAATAGGTCATTGCTTTTTGGTCAATAAACCAAATCTGTGGGACTTTTCTGCCCATCATGCTGGCTTCCATGGCCCGTCATTTTTGGCATGAGAAAGCTTAATTAATCCAGCTACTGGATCCCAACATATGATAAAGTTTTCAATCTGATTTCATCCTTTTGGCTAAAAGCTTTTAAGGTTTACGTCACACTCACCTTGGCTATGTATTGCATGAGAAGTTCAGGGAATCCAGCTTTTTCGTTCCGGAATGTGTTGTTCCTCAGCAGAATAGGCCAGGAACAGGAAGATACACGGCAGCATAAAAAACAACAATTCCTGAATTAATCATGTAACGAATATAAATGAAATGCCGTGAAAGGGTATCCGCCCGAGTTCGGATGTACATACAAACGTATATATTTACAATTTAGATCGCAGCAAAGCTGGTGGAGGATCCCTGCTTGCCGGCTGCTTCGAGGTAGCTGCGGAATCAAAGGTGACTCGATGCAAATTTATCTACAATTTCAGAGATTGTGTTCACGCTCCATTTACCGCCGAAATTAGATATCGATTCGGTTATCATGAAAGATGTGCATTTAGATAAGTGTTTACTTGAGCGGAACGATGTCAAAACTTAATGGCAAACTGCCTCGGAGGAATCCTGCGCGAAGCGACCCGTAAACAAATTTTTGTAACCACATTTACATACAATTTGCATTCGAGGTACTATCGCTCGGGGCCGGGAAAATGAGCTCTAAAAACAAATTATTGCTTGTAAATGTGTTTCCGGGTATCACAGCGGGGCTTTTGATTAGCAAGCCGCTCCGATAATGGAATGGAATTTTATTCATGCGATAACGTTTTGAAACTCCCAAAAATTCGGCTGGGCAAAACTTAAATTAGCCCAAAATGAGATGTGTTGATAAATTTTCCATAAGGTGTTTAAGCAATATAAGTCGCTCAAAGCAGAGAAGGTGTGTAATTTGATATTTTCTAAATAATATCTTAAATCATTGAGGGATTGGTAAAATGTACGACCTAGTCTTCACAACACTCCGATGTTCATATGGTTTCATAACTTTTGACGATGCTTTTACTAATTGTGGTTTATTCATTTTATCGCTCCTGGAAAATATTTTGGTAAATAATTTTGGAAAGCTTGACTGTATTAGTGCGTGTCTCTGCGTATGTTTTTTTCTAACTTTGGAAGGTGGTTTTCTTCAAAAGACTGGTCGCTCCTGCGACACCTGTAGTGTGGAGATTGTTATCCTCTAAAACCACCTTCATAGATCTCACAACTCCCCGCGGCATCACCGTACAGTATTACCCCACGAGGTGATGGTATGGCATTTAGAGCCCCCGATAAACATGTTGCGCTCTGCACTACTGCTCCATCGGTCGACAGATGTCCTTCATGACTTGGGCTGCCAAGTCACATGCCGCATCTCATTTTTCCTGGATCTCGAACATATGTTGAATGATATTCTGTGTTGTTAATTGCTCGCTGAGTACTGCCAGAGAGAAGTGGAACATATAGAGGGCCTACGCCATAGAGCCACGAACGGAGCTCAGGCTTCATACATTTGATTTCAAGCGTCGCGGCCGTCTTTTCAAAGTTTGGCGGTCTGATGAAAGCTGCGAGAGAAACTTCTGTATGCAGCGCCGTGCGCTCTTCAAGTTCTTTGAGCAAAGTTGCTTAGCTTACAGCAGACAGGATATCTAACATATGTATGTGGATGAGGACACAGTAAACTTATTTACAATTTTTAAAGTAAAACTTCTTTACGCACGCTTGACTTGGGGAGTAAGCTCGTGAATGCGTTACGAAAAGTGTGATTGGGCGAAGCAGAGCTTAAGAGCTTAAAGCTTAAAGCTTTTTGAGTGTGGCAACAGCGATAAAGAACCGCGCCCGCGTGCACGTGGACGTGGACACGTGGACTCAAAACTTCAAGTTTTTAGCACACGTACGGAGATAGGCCAACCCATAGAATTCATGGGCGTTATCCGTTGCCGCACAGGTATTATTTGGCAATTCGAGAATCATATTTTATCGAGTGAGGAATAGCCCAGTAAAATTAGAGTTTGAAGCCTGAACAAGCTGGATTTTTGTGGAGTCCCTTTACTTTGATGGCTTAAGCATATCCTGAAAAGTTGCCTAAATTTGAGCCAGGGGTTCTTCTTTTCTTTTGGGGTGAAAGGGGCTTAATTTCTTTTTTTTTGTAAATATCTCATAAAATATAAATTTGTCGAGGAAACTAGTTATGAGAAAATTGTGGCTTATGCAGTTCTGCACAAAAAAGGTCCTCACACTTTTTCATCGTTTTTGTGTAAAACGTGCAGTTTGCAACATTCTTTTGAAGTAAAACTTCTTCACGCACGCTTGACTTGGGAGTAAGCTGGTGAATGTATGACGCGAGCGTTACGAAAAGTGTGATCGGGCGAGGCGAACGCTTGACTTGGGGAGTAAGCTGGGGAATGCGTGATGAGAGCGTTACGAAAAGTGTGATCGGGCGAGGCGAACGGAAGTTGAGAGAAGACACAGTGCAGGCCTATTGTCTGTATCACACTGTAGGAGCAAGAGAGAGATATTTGTAGAAAATTAATATATGTATATAAATGTATATATTATACATATATACATATATAAACACATATATATACATACATATAGATGGAGCTAAACAAGTTTTACTTCAGTCGTGTGGTCTAAAGCACACTCGTATTTTTTTTGACTGCCTCGCTCTAATGCCATTTTTCAGAGGAAATAGGTGGAGAAATATTGTCAATAATTTTACAGTGTGTTCCTATCCTATCATGCCTTCGTAAAATGGGAGTCCGTTTGTAATAATTATGAATGAATATTTGCTGCTCCTGGGGTTATCAATGAATTTACACTAGCACTACATAGAGTGGCGCCAAATGAGAAAAGAGTGGTGCCGCATTAAACTCTGCAATGTAAAATTCCGATTTGAGCAAGCGCAAAATGCTTAATTATAGGATATGGCAATATTGTTTATTCAAATGGCTATTTGCATGAACTAATGCTGGCGATTGCGAGTTAAGCGTAGATATAAATTAAATAAGCGATTATTGTAAAAAGTTGTGTCTTGCGTGAAAAAAATTAATTTAAACGTTTGTAACGCGCTATCAATAACTACAATATAATTGAGAAAAAGCATTTTGGGGTTCATTTCAATTATATTTATTGTAAAATTCAGATTTTTTTCAAATTCCGCGAAAAGTTTTCTACCCATAAATTTGTACACCCTCGCTTTAGATGAACGTGTTGTATTGTAGAGGTAGATCAATGTTGGGGGCAATTTTGGAAAGAACATTACAATAGTAGTTCTTTGGCGTAAGTTTGATGTCGCTACGTTAAACAGATCAAAATATAAAAATAAAATAATAATGTGCATCCCGAGTTTATGAATCAACCAGTAACCCGAAAACGATTAAGACCCCCCTTTTATTCGATTTTTTATTCGGCTAGGTGACATCCATCACCTCTATCATTTCTGCATGCGCTATACGATACACAATGCATAAATAAATTTTATTAAAAGAAAATGTGTTTACATATACATATAATTTAAAATGGGTACGGTTTACTAGGATTGAAAAGATATTGATAAATCAAGAATTTTTCTTGCTTTATTATTATTAAGAAGTATGAAATTTTTTACCTGTCGACCAATCGACTCTTACCATTTATAGAATTTACCCAGCTACCCGACATCGTATATGTACTTACAGCAGTTTATATGCATTTCCCCATACCTCTGGTAGCAAACGTGCTAAAATACAAATTTGAAAAAAATTTGTATTGAAAATTCTTAAAGGTACAAACTTTCAAGAAAAAGAGATACATTGTCTTTATTAAAAATTGCACCGTGGAATACCCATTCATTTGAGTTGTTTGACTAATATTCAAACAAGTCAATTTAACAAAATTGTAGATATGTACAATAAATATAAAAATATTATATTATAATATACTAAAAAGTGTTCCTTCGCTACACCTAAAAATATTTATCCGCCATTCCGAATTTATTCAACATTTAATTCCTCGCAGTCGCAGAATTAATCGCACAAATCAATTCACTTGAGGACAACCCCCAGTCATCACATCAGTGTCTCATTCCAAGAAGCAGAGTTGCTCGAGTTTGGCACCGATTTATGGCCGCTGAGCTGAGAGAGCTAGCGCTCGTGAGTATACCACGCAAAGCTTCCTTGCACGTTACTTGCGTCGTCTTAAGGCAGGCCCCCATAGAATCCTTCGTCTTCACCTTTGACGCAGAGCTTTGAGAGTTTTAGTGCAACAAGAGCGACCCGAACCCATACAATCCTTCGACGCATCAGCTGTATATGACAATTCGAGACCAGCCGTCAACTGGCGCAGTATGCTCCGAAGGTGAATTAACAAGGTAAATCTAGTACCAATTCGTCAAGAAACTAGACTAATGAATTCGGGAAAACTCGGCACCCTCTGGGAAATCCAAACGAAGAAACAGGAAACCGAATAATTACAAAATCACCAAAACAATTCACAGATATCAAATTCAAATCTTTACTTGTCAAATAAACAGCTGATTCAACGAATCCCAACTGGCCAATCCCAACTTGTCAAAGCCCTCTCAGCAAAGCTCTCTCACGACGGTCTGCTGCAACGAAATTATTGAAGGTTCCTCTAAATTTCTCTCTCGCAACGGGCTGGCGCACAGTGGGACAGAATCCCAAAAAGCTGGCCAAAAATCAAATTTTTGAGTTGTGTATATTCGTCTATATACCATCAGATCTTGTTTAGGGATAGTCCTAGAACATAATTCCGGACCGGGCAGGTAAATATCTGCTCTAGGGTCGCCTCGACATCAGTCGACATTCAGCCTCCGTTGAGTGCTCAAGAAAAAAGTGTGCGCGTCGAAAAATTCTTACCTGTTTCAAGTGCTGCGAAACTGAGGACACTAGTTCAATTCGAATTCGGCAAAATGGATTCATTTTCTGGAGGTATGTAGAATATATGGTTATACACAATTATTGTTCATTTTATGTTTGTGATATTTAAATCTCGCGACAATTATATAGAAATTTTTTTTTATATTTATATAAAATCGATTTTCTAATGGAGTTTTAAAAAAGTATCCACGGGTATCCGTCTAGTTTCGACAAGGAACTGATAGTGTACAGTGTTAAATATAACATGTTAAAAAACTGGCTGCTCTGGACTGCTCCTTGAGTAGTGAGACTAATTTTTATGGAAAAACGCGTGGCGCAACGTTAAGGGGGTATTCTCATGTGAACGAATAAATTTTACCTCCTTTTAGGGAATCGAAAAATAATCGAATGGAATATTGTTGAGTAGGTCTGTCGCTATCGTCCCTACCAAAATTAATCAATTTCATTCAAAAAAAAAAAAAATGGCGGACTGTAGAAAAAAAATTTACGAAAATCTTGGTTTTTTTGGTACAAATCGTTTAAAAAAAGTAAGTAAATATTTTCAAAAACTAGTAATTCTAGTACGGACGATAACTATTAATGAGTAGAAGAACATATGTAAATTTCAAAGCAATCGGTTGAATAGTTTATTGTTTAGGCCCATGACAGTTTTAGAAAATGATATTTCGAGAAAAATGCGTTTAAAGTTTCAAGAGCAGAATTTTCGTGGAAAGTTTATATTTACACTAATGAATTTATCATATCAATTTTACAATACTTTTACGATGTTTTTGCTCTAATTTAACTCCTGAATCGTAAGCAATAACCTCGAAAACCAAATTACATGAGATTTCACTTCATATTTTCAACGTATGAACCATAGTCCGCCATATTGGATCCGCCATTTTGAATTTTGAAAATCTGACCTCAGATTCGTAATCAGCGATCCCAAAAACCCCCCGAGTAACCAGTTTCAGTCAAATTAATAGAAATTCGAATTTTTTGTCCACCATATTGGATCCGCCATTTTGAATTTTGAAAATCTGACTTCGGATTCGTAATCAGCGACCTCGAAAACCCCCATATAGGTAATTTGGGATTTTTGGCCACGAAATGGGGATTCTGTCCCACTGTGTGGCGTTGCGACGGCTATGGGTTAGCTCCCATAGGAATGCATGTATTCAATAGTTGTGCAGCGGCGGCGAAGGATTCTATGGGGGCCTGCCTTTACACTTTCCCCTATGCTTAAGCGCGCTCCACAAACTCTGGCACGGATTTTGTTCTACCTCTATCACCTCTATGTGTTCCTCTGCTCTCTGAGTATTGCTTACAGTATTGTTCTGAAACTGTTGTATTTCGGGCAGGAGAAGAAGATATGGTTCGCATCCTTCCCATTCCCTTCGCAGAGCGAACAAGTGCTCGAAAACTCATGCCCCATCAAAAACTGTGTGATATGGAAGTTCACCTCGCCATGCGCTCTGCTAATTTAGTCTGAGATTTTGGAGTCTCCACGTCCATCGGCCTTTCTGCGATCGCTTCTGCCACTCTTCCATCCTTTCGCACCGGCGACAGCTAGACGCTCCTTTCGGCTTATCTGTATATGTATGCTGTGTTTTTTTCATCGGTTCGCGCTCTGGTTCAACGTTTTTATATGGAAAATCAACAAAAATAACCAAATATGTGTTGTTACTATCCTATGTTAAAATGCTGGTCCAAAGCAAGAACTCGATGAAAAATCACAGCTATTGTGTCTGCTAGCGAAAGGGCTCTTCGCTTTGAAGCAAGCAAATTTACGGGGAACAGGTCTGCTACAACAAGCGTCGCATCCTCTGATGTTGTGCCCCCTTAACGTGTGGGTTTTGTATAGGTCATTGATGCTACAGGCGTACACCTTTATCTTCATTTTATTTGCCCAGATTGGCGCTCCATGAGGTTCCAGCGTTCTGATGCAGGTTTGTAAAAGTTAACCTTCTTTTTTTCTGAGTAGAAGCATGATAGTGGGCTCAACTGAAAGCTGTATTCCTCTACCGTGTATGCACGTACATTTGAGCATTGTGTTATTTTTCATAGTGTTTAATTCCATTTAGGTAAACAATATTTCTAAACAATCATAAAAATTCATTGTATAAACGTGATTTATGCTGTTCTTCTTGCATTGTGTGCAAAACTGCGCGCTGTTTAGGGGTTACGGTGTTCAAAATAAACAAAATATCACCATGGAGGTACATACATACATATGTGATTAAAAGTACTTGATAGAATAGATTGCGCAATTATTAGTTTCGAGTCCTTTGTTGATTTTTGAAGCCAAATAAATTAAAATATTCGACAAAAATCTCCTACGCTATTTCTGTGACAATAGTATATAGAATATTTGATCCGAATTTCAATAAAATCGGTCATGTAGTTCTCGATATATAGTCTCCAAAAGTTTTAAAAGTACAGTTCCAAGAAAGAGAAAAAAAAACGAAAAACCAAAAAGTGAAATCGACAAACCTAAAACAATTTAAGTATTATATTATAAATCAAGTATTATAATTTTTGGAATATATCCATACTTGACTTCGTAAATTGTTCTTGAGCCTTCAAGCATGTATTAAATTAAAGCGAAAAAAGAAAACTCGATTCTTTGAACATATCAGGGAACCTTTGAAGTTGACGATGTCGGTCGCCATATTGGATCCGCCATCTTTAAATTCCATTTTGATGGTTCTTTCACGCTGAAACAAAAACTAAATTGGTCCTTACTTACTGTTACTGGTTACTGTCTATAAACTGTGTAAATGTTATATTAATAGCTACAATAGTTTTTGAGTTAAATCCGTTGATATAGAGAGACAGACAAACGGTTTTTTAATGATAAATTCGACTTAGTAGTAGAATATCCAAATGAAATAAGTATTTAAAAGCTGAAAATTCGAAAATCACTGCCAGACATTTTAAATGTATATACATATGTTTATCCACTACAGAGTAGTAAACATGATGATAGTAACTTCTGTAAGAAATAATAATAGGATTATATGTATATATAGATTTCTTTTTTGAGTTGGCGTCTCTGCTATTGAAGGGTAACTAAGGTGGCTTACAAAAGTAAGAAATATTTTATTCACAGCTCCTAGAAGTACCTACATATAGGACAAAAAATGTTTCGATTGGGTTAGATGAAGTATTAAGGATATAAGCTGCGCACAGTATTCGAATCGTATTACACAGAATACAGAGTTATTTAAAATAATTAGTTTTAAAGTCACATTAAATTTTGCCTTAGTGTTTCGTATGAAGCCTGAAGCGTTGAATGCAATGAAGTTAAACATCTCGCTAACCACAGCATCCGCGAAAACTCTCAAAAAGTTATTATTTTTCGTTACCCATGAAATTATGAAAATAGCCTGCAGGAAGTTACGAGCTTTTCTTTGAGCTCGGCTGAAAAAAACGTATGTAAGTAGTGAGCTTGAGCCCGTTTCTCGATGGATTACCGTGCAGTTTTATTGCAAATTAATTACATCCCTCTTTCGCGACTGCCTTTGAATAACACAGTAGCTTGAAATCTCCGTCATTCGGTTCAGTTGGGCGTACAGGACTAGTACATATGTATGTTCTTGTACATACCGCGAAACCCCATCGTTAGATCCCCACCTCTTGAAGATTTTAAATTTCTCTGAAATTAAAATGTTAATAAATTTGCAATTTCTTTTTAATCTCGGCATAATTGAAATGCTGCTCCTCCGTTCTTCTGCAGGGGTGGCTAAGTTACATCTCCCAAAATTAAAAATATTTTACATGGCACTTTTATTAGCTCCATCTCGGATGAATTACAGAATGCCATTATGCAACGCATATGTTTCCTAGAATGAGTTTTTGTCGTGCTGTTTTCAGTTGCTTCGGGGTAGAGACTGTGGTTATGAAATGGCCAAACTGCTCGGTATTTTCAAAGTGACCTCCTCTTGGTCTTGGCGGTGTACTGAAAATGCAAGTTCAGTTCCTACCAGACATGTCGTGCGAGACACTGCCGACGAAGAGTTCTGCACTCTTCCAGATAAAATCTTCCAATCATCCACTGTCTTTTCAGTAGAGCGGATTTCCTCTGCTGAAATGAAGAAAGAAATCAATTGATTTTCAGGGACGACGAGGACCGACTGCTCGCAAATCATTTTCTCGGTTTCCGCCTCTTTGGCGCCTCGAGAAGGTTATCAATTTCATTTTCCCCTGGAAGCTGCTGAAATAAAAATTTTATTCGGCCGAAGCCTTTGCCTCTACAGTCTACATATATTCATCCGCATAATTGGATATTTGTCCTTTTTATCTTTCATTAATTTTTATCCTCTTAGGTCTTTTTGACAACCGCAAGCTGAGAAGATTAGTGAATTCTCGAGAGATGCTTCCTAATTCCCGTAGGATTTATAGGGAGCAAGACTTTCCTAATAAAGACCCGAGAGCAAACCGACCTTGGCTTTATCTTGTGGGGCACAGTTGTATCCTCGCCTGAAATTCAGCTTAACCTTGCTGGTCTGCTTGTGGTTATTATCTCTGTTTAGTTTTGTATCTCTCCAGGGAAAACGTGCAATATCAGATTTCGGGATTTTCTCGGAAAATGAAAACACAAGTACTGGTCGTGCCGAGATACTTTTATTTTTGTTCAAATTTATTTCCATAAAATACGAGAGAGCCATGTACCTTCCTGATTGAAGGTAGATGGTTTCATCTCCCCTTGGTTCTTTGTGTTATCGCGAATGCAGAGTGATTCGAAATTTTATCAATTATGAATTTTCTTTATGTAAATGCCTTCATAATTTAAATTCCCTGTTCTTTAAGCATAATAAAATATTTAAAGAGCTCGAATATGTATCCATACCTGTATGTACATACATACATGCCTATACAACACTGCAAAAGTAAAGGAAACGTCAAGGTTAAGCAGAGTTCACCCACGGATTATTTGCAACTTGTTCATTTTGCATGGGTGAAAGTCATATAAGAAGGTAAAATATACACTTTATAATTTTCTCTGCACTTTCTTCCGCTAGCCGTTTCAGAAGCTCTACGATGTACTTTCTCCGTCATTACATAAACATATCCATCCATCGCCTGGTAATTGTCCGGACCGTGTAATAGGACCATTCTAATTTTGTGTGTGAATATTATGATGTATGTACATTTATTTGTTATTATGTGTGTGTGATCGCCAATGTACACGAATTTAATCAGAGCTATACTTAGTAAATAAAAGGAGTTAATATGACTCCATTGGGCATTGAGGGTGAATATGAAAAATATAGTTAAAACTGCGGCGACTAATGTAAGTGATATCATTCATTTAAACCACAAATATAAGTAAAATTCACGAGAATGTTTTTCGCAAAAAAAATTGGAAGCATACATTTTAGTGTTGACCATACCAGTGAGCATAAACGGGAAGTTGCAGGCTGCGTACTGTAATAAAAACCTGTCAATTGTGAATCGGACTCGCACACGAAGGGTTCCGTGCTATCGTACAAGATAAAACAAAATGTACTTTTTAAATACTTTTGTAAAAGAAACAAGATAGGCGCTATAACATAATCGAAATTTTTTTATCTAATTGCCTGGCGGCCATTTTGAAATTCGCCATCTTGGTTTTTCATTATTTGTTGTTATAGCGGCAATAGAAATACACAATGTTGAAACTAGTAGTAGAGGATTATTAATTGAAATTATTTAAAACTTTTTGGGGCTGAGATTTTTTGGAGGCGGTTCTATTTTTTAACCTACTTAAGGGGTTTTAGTATATAACAATATATTCAAAATGGCTAATCCAATATGGCGACCGAAATTTTCAAAAGTATTTTGTAAGAAAACGAAACAGCACCTCTTTCTATCCCGCCTTTGCTTTTTAATAAAAGAAAAAAAAAATAGTTCACGCTTTTGCGTAATGGAGATGGAATACGGAATGACGTGTGTGCTTTGAAGCCGCGTCGTAAATCCTTTGTGCTTGTCATGCTTTAGCACGGTGAAGGAGAAGGGTCGTCGGTCGGGAAAATTTTAGTTCGGCTGTCGTTCGATCATCTCTTGCAACTGACCTTCTAGCATTCGTTAGGTTAGCAAATCGTCTTCTTCGGTAATGGGGTTTTGGTGCAAAAGACCTCCCTGGTGGCATGTAACAGCCAAATTACATTTGCTCAATGCTGCTATCCGCCTATGTAAAAACTTCATTCATTTTTTAAGCTTATATTTGCGCGAACTTTGACGATATTTCACTAAATTTAGATTTAACTTCGCTTAGAATTATTAACCATACTTTAGGAGGGCACATAAAGACTATACAAAAACTGTAGAGATCCCAAATTATTATTTTTTAAATATTTTGGGTGGTGTACGGAAATACGAAATTCCTTGCAACTTGATTGGCTTTCGAATAGCAAACCTGATTGTTAGGAATATGTTCATATTTGTGAGTAAATGAGGTAATTTTTGTAATTTCGTAAGCACTTTAAAAGAATCCATTTAAACAACTTCCAAAAAAAATTCACATCATGATATTTTCCTGAACAGCAGACAGCATGATATTATTTCCATTATTTTAGTTCCAAGCTTTCGCATAAGTAACACAAAATAATTGGAACTTTGTAGGACACCTATGGTCAAGTGCAAGAGGCAATATAATTTCATAGCACAACACATTTTTATAGATACTAAATTTACAATTTCGTGGTTATAAAACTTTGAGAGCTCTCACTTACATGAACAAGTAGTTGAAATTACATGATATCGTAAATATTTTTATGTTGCCAAAGCCCAAAAAGGCATTATTGATTTTTCAGAAATGATAAAAATTATGTCCTTTGCTGCGAACATGCATCCCGAATAAACGAAAACATACATATTCGGACGATACGGAATCAAGCATTTTTAAAATTCCAAACCCTTATTTTCCTCTTCAGCAAATCCAGTCAGCAAAGATTATCCCGGAAAAGATAAATTTAATAGCATGTGCCAAGAATTCATGGGTATTGTCCTAAAGGACATTAAAAATATATCGAGTGACCTTAATGCAATAGCTCCGTCGGGAAAAATAAGTAGAGGAGTGACCATAGGGCAAAATTTTCAGGACAGAATAACGACAGTGGACACACTGTATTGGATTTTTCCTGTAGTATAAATTTTATGGTTATATCGAATTCCGGAGAGGTATGTATTTGGAATGTGGGTATTCTTCGATGACAGTTTATGCAATTAAATGTCCATCACATTTCCTCGGGCAGCTTTGAATTATCGATTCTTATAATTCCTGCCTCGGCATAACAAGTGCAAATTTAGGCGAAGTATTTTCGTTGATTGTGACTTTAAATTTGTAAATGGCAGAAATTGATGTTAGGAGTTGAACAATGCTCCTACAATATTTAAATTGATTATGATTACCTTTAGATGGGTATATTTTTCCGGTAATCTTTATCACAAGAAACGAGAAATACATGTAATACACTAAATAAAGAAATGTGCTAACTTTCCTGTACCCAAGCCAATGATATGCACTGCTTTATTAGAGTAGTGTGGCCTAAAACAGATTTATAAGAATTTATGTATTTAAATTATTGAGATCAATTGAATTATTAATAACACTTACCGATTTTTCTGAAATGTAACACAACGGAACACAACAGCAGTATTGGGCGAGGCGCGCACTGAAGTGCTAAGCAAGTTTTGTGGCGTGGTGCTCAAGTGGTAGTGCAATAGGAGAAACAAAAATGGTAGTGCGCTGCGACGAATGATATAGCGACGGTATTGTGTTTTGCAAGTGGTCTGGCATCATTTACTCGTATTCTTGCTCTCCGACTAGTTAGATTTTTAAGCTGCAAATGCCGCTGCACCCACATTTATCAGTTACTTTGTGCGGACCCGGCGTTTCCCGCGATACTATTAAATTTGTATTCCTTAATTTTACAACTCCTCCCTACTATACCGCCTCTCCTATATGACCCAGAGGGGTGGGGTGGTCTCATTAAATCATGCATATATTCGTACAAACTACATCCCTTACATAACTTTCACCAATTTCTAATATGTTACTATTTATTTCCAATCGGCAAGGGTAAATTTTTGCCGCCCTCAAAAATTTCCAATGTCAACCACCACAGTTTCTACATTTATTAATATTTTCATCCCAAATTTGGCATACATATTGCCCTGCTTGTTTTCTATTTTCTAAAATTATTATAACAGCCTAACCCGTACCCATCTTTTCGCAAAAAAAGAAACAGTAAACTCGTTCTCTTTTACACTTTATTCCATTTTACTAAAAAACAATTATTTATCAAGTAAATGTTCATATATTTACGTAATTATACTACTCTTGAAGGCACTTCCATTGAGCCCACCCACAATAATTACTGAGATATTTCATTTTTTCTCTTCATTCTCGACAAAATCCATGCCTCTTCATTTTACGGGTAAATATGTTATTTTTTTTGTTTTCTCTTAATGTTTTTCTCTTTTCGTTTTTCACATGTTTTTTGTGTATTTTCCAACAGTATTATTAAATTTAGTTTTCTTAATTTTCCACCACCTGCATACTGCACCCCCTCTATAATATTTCCCAGCGGGTGGGGGTGGTCTCATATTTGGAAAATTTTATAGCAGATTCGAAATCTGTGATCCCGAAAATTCCCTGTGCGGATTTTCAGGGAAATCCCTTTAAGTTTAACTTTTCGGTCGCCATATTGATCCGACATCTTTTATTCCGAAATTTTGATGGCAGATTAGAAATCAGTGACCCTAAAATCTCCATGGTTCGGATTTTCAAGGCTATCTCTTGAAGTCTAACTTTTTCGGTCGCCATATTGGATCCGACATCTTGAATTCCAATATTTTGAATGCGTGCTCGAGATCAGCGACCCCGAAAACCTCCAATTTTCCTTTTTCGTGCGGAATCCTTGAAGTTGGAAAATTCCTAAACAAAACACAAATTTCTATTTTTTCTATTTTCCGACTTTTCGAGTTTTGGAGTTTTACGAATTTTCTTTTTTTTTAAACTACCCCTGTGTTATAGCGAACAAAACAAAAAAAATTAACAAGACTAACGAACCGTAATTGATTTTTATATATGTAGAAAATTATTGAAAAAAATATTTAGTAAAATAATGCTCCGCCTGTCAGTTCGGTGCGCTTAAGTCACTTTGATACCACCCCGTCACCCTTTCAATACCCCATCTTTACTGTTCCACACACCATTCCAAGACCACGTTACTGCTATAGTGGCTTAGTTGCCATTATATTTTGAACTATTATTTTAAATTTTTGTTTTTTTAAAGATGATTTAAGTTTGTGTATTTATTATCATTTCATTTATTTCTTGATTAGTCACAATTTCTTATTTCGATTTTTACCATAAAATTGGACTCACTAATTATTATGTATTCAGCTACAAAATGTTTGTTGTTTTAAATGTGAAAACAAAATCAGACTGACATTATCATATTAATTGCCTTTAATCCCCAAAAACTTAAAAGATTTTGAAACTGTACACAAAAAATTCAATTTCAGTGATTTATATTCCACCGCCCACACGCCACACTAAAATACCATACCATTTCACCGCCAGTTTTACGATACAGTAGCAGGATTCTGGTATGTGGGAAACACATAAGATTTATTTGATCACTTATAACACTTTATTATTTGCTGTAAGTACGGTGTATACTATTTTTAAATTAATACTTGGTTATTCTTCGGAGTGAACCTTTAGTTTTAACGGCGGTCTTCAGACTCTCTTTTTACTACTGAATTATATTGTTTCAAATGTTATAAAACTGCTTATCTAGCAGTTTTCACGGTAAGATTTAGTTTTATCATCTGGGTTACTAGTACGAGGCGGAGTTGCATGTATCCATATATTACTTTATATGATATCGCATTACATTTTCCGTTCGAAAGAATAAAGTTCGTCTGGGGAAATATGGATTAGGCTTTGACATTAATTTTTAATTAAGGTAAGAAGTGTTTGGATCAGTGTCTGTATTTCCTTGGTTGTTAGGGTTAGGTACCTAATAGTCAAATTACTTAATCACTTAGTTTCTTTTTTTTAAGAAATAAGTAATATTGAATTGAATGCATTTATCAGGGCCACATTTTCCTCACAATCAACTCTACGAATGTAATTCAAATAAAACCCAAAATGTTGGGAAAAGTGGCGGACAAAACCAAAAGTATTTTAAATTAAGGGGTTAAGCCACTCTAGAGGCCGAAAAAACAGGCTTTTTCAGGATTTTTTTTTAGAAGTACTACAAAATAAATCAAGATTCTAATAAAGAGTATTTATTATACATATCAGTGACTGTACACAATAATATTTTTGAAGCGCTTAATTTCAAAATGGCGGCTGTGCAGCATTTTTGCGATAACGTCTCCGTTTTGTTCATGGTCCACGGCCGGACAAACAGCTCCTGTAATTTTTGAATTATAAGAATCCAATTAATTTTTTTATACCATATAATAACTGCTATAGAAGTACGTAGGTTTTTATCGATATATTAATTTTGATAATTTGATATGTATAATTAATACTTTTTATTGGAATCTCGATTTATTTTGTAGTACTTCTGAAAAATAAATCTTAAAAAAGATTATTTTTTCGGCCTCTAGAGTGGCCTAAACCCTTAAAGAGTTTAATCCCACTTTTAATTTTAAGTAGTCATTATATTGAATCGATGAGAAAACTATATAATCGCAAGGTAAGTACTACGTATGCTATAAAAGTATAGTTTGAATTCTTTCAGGGGTGTTTATAAAGTGTAAAAATATTTATTTTTTGATTTCTTTTAAATCCATTTTTATGGCACAAGTTCTATATGCCATCCTTGCTAGCAGAGATTTGATCGCGCTTTTTCAGAATCAGCCTCAAATATTTTTCCAAGATTCCCATGACCCACAGAGATACGATCCATGGCATCATAAACTAATTTATACATTCTACACATTTCATGTCTGTCCGCCGCCCGTGGGTGTAAACTCCATACTATGGTGCCCAATGACCTTTGTATATTCTTTCTCTACCTAAACGTGTTGTACCTGTTTCACTTTCGTAAGTGGCTGTATCTGCAGTGGTAGAGGTACATGAAAATTTGTGAGATTTTTTGAAAGCAAAAATTGAGATAGTACTTGTTTGGGCGTGAATTTAATATAGCTGCGTTGAATATATCAAAAGATAAGAATCGAATAATAATGTGCATACCGAATTTATGAACCCTGTAACTTCCAAAAGGGATCCCAGCTTTTGATTTGTGCTGACGATGATAAATGTTTAAGGAGATTTCATGTTTTGACGACTGTCTCTTATTGAAGGATGATCTGAATCGTAACCGTCTCCGTTTGAATGTGGATAAATATTTTGTCATGCCGTTTCCACGTAAGATTTTTTGGTGGACTTTCACTTATGTTTTAAATGGATCTCTTTTAATAAATCTTGATCGTATTGTGGACTTGGGTCTATATTTGATCGAAACATATTGATTATGTCCTCAATAAAAGGAATTCTTTGCTTGAGTTTATAAGGCGTTGGTCGAAGGAAATAATGGAACCCTATGTTCTGAAATCACTATATGTGGGACTGGCTAGATTGTTTCTTCAGTATGCGAGTGTTGTATGGTCAGCAAAATACTCGATACATATATCAAGGATTGAGTCAATTCAAAAAAGATTGCTTCGTTTTGCTTTGAGCAGATTGCCATGGCAGAATCGATTTGAGTTGGCGTGCTACGAGAACAGAATGGGGTTGATTGATTTGTAAACATTGGAGTGCTGTCGCGAGATATTTAAAGTTATTTTTATACATTTAGTGCTGACCCGAGCTCTTTCCAATGTTGACCCGAGCTCTTGCCAATGTTGAACATTAACGTGGCGACAAGAAATCGATCGGTTACGATTATTTGAAATGTGATACTCATCGAACCTAACATAATGTACATTCCAATTGATTCCCTAATGGCATCCTATAATAAATATTTTGATAGGGTAGGTATTCATAAAGATAGATATAAACCTAAATTTAAATCTATTTAACGTTCATTAATAATAATTATGTACAGTCAGAGCAGTTATCTGTTGGCTTAATAAATAAATAAAAAAATGCAATCATTGCACATCATCACACAAATCGTAACAGTTTGGAATTTTGACGCACCTTTGTGTGAGCGCAGGACCTTTGTGCAGCGTGCCAAAATTAAGCTCAATAGCATAACGGGAAGTGTGATAAATTTCAAACATTAAATTTTAACTAGACAGACAACCGAAAATAAGAAAACAATTGAAAAAACACTTTTTCTTTTAAAATATTGTATTGTATTCTGAACCTAAGAAGTGTGCCTAATTTCAGCTCGATTGGATAACTGCAACGGGGTATAATTTCAATTAGGTCCAAAATTTAACCCATACTGGTTATCGAATATAATAAAACCATTGACCATCAACTATTAATAAAAAACTTCGGACAAGCTGGATTTTTGCGGAGGCTTTTATATAAAAGATTCACGCATATTCTGAAAAGCACCTTAAATTTTAGATTATAGATTTTATTATTAGGGTTTTTGTTTTTCAGTGGATTAAAATGGGTCAATAATATTTTTTTGCAAATATCTCGTAAATCATAAATTTTTAAGGCAAATTGTTTGAGGAACTGTAGCTCACAAAATTTTGAACCAAAAGGATTCTAGACTTTTTTCCGTTTAATTTTTAAATAAAGAGCTGCAATATATTATTTTTTCAAATACACATTCTTTTAGTGAACAGAATTGGCTAAGATTGGTATACCGAAAAATTTAAAATATTTCAATAATTTCATGTATGTAAAAGAATAATATTAATCTACCGCCACGGTGGCGTGGATAAAGGTATGTGTTTGAAAAAAAAGAATATATTGCAAATTTACCGATATTTTCACCCAAAAAATTATCATTCTACGGAAAAAAGGCTGAGGTCTATTTTTGTGCAGAATTTTATAGACTATAACTCTGTCATAAATATTTTCCTCGAAAAATTTAAATATACAAGATGTTTGCAAACACCTGGAATTCACCCGCTTTAACCCTACATAAAAACCTTTGTAGAATCGACGACCCGGATTTTGAAAATATACCTCCTATACAATTTGTATTTCTAGCTTCACATAATTTCAATTAGTTTCCTGGCGCACGGATAAAGGTTATATTTTTTGCGTGTGGGTTATTCCACCAACCATAAGTCATCGGTTGAACGAAGGTTGTTCACAATGTGACTTTTTATTTAATTTATTGTGAACTTTTATTTGTTGTCTTTTATTTATTCGATTTTATTTCTATTTTTATTGTTTATTTTATGTTATCTTAAGAAATTTTTCGATTATTGTCAGAAGAAATCAGCAAGGACGTGTAACTGTCGTCTGGAAGTGAAACAAACACTTAAAATTGGTTTGTGGGACTCAGTTACATATTTGCTTCATGTCACAGCCAAATAAATAAAGAAATAGATATAATATTATTAAGACTGGCGAAAGAGCAGAATGAAGTGCATCGCGAAAAAGGAATATATGTATGTGCCTTTTATCCTTCTCCAAAACAAAGAATGACTAAAAGTTAATGTACTAGGTGTAATATATCTTTATATGAGGAGCATATGGTACAGATCAGTCACAATTGTATTAATTGATTAGGGAATACCAAATATTATTTTGTTGCTGCTATATTGTTCCTTTTACTTGCAAAATTTAACTCTGTTTTCAATGTTAATTTTTGTTTTATAATTTTTGAGAGTTTTGTCAAAAGATTGTGCTAATTTGGCACGTAGGAATTGATCTCAGAATATACAATAGAATCATTTAAAAACAATTATGTGTTTCTTATTTATTGAAATGAAGAATCAAGTTATAATACTAAAATAAATTTTATTTTTAAGGAAATAAAATTCGCATCTTTTCTTTTTAAATTTTAAAGCTTTTCTTAAGCGTAGTCGATTCGACGAAAGTTTGTGATTAGCGTTATATAAATAGGGGTTGTGATCTAGTGTTAACGCACTAAAACCCCACGACAAATTTTTAGGGAACTTTTCAGAATATGCTTAGGACATCGAAATAAAGGTCTCCACAAAAATCCAGTTTGGTCAAACTTTGATTGTGATCAAAGTGTAATTTTACTAGGACAACATTTTTGGGGCGCCTCTATAGCTGGGAAAATATTCATTGAAAACGCATAGAGTACAACACCCTTTGAAGTTTTGAGCAAAATAGGATGATTAAGCGCATTTAAAAGTAAAAAAAATTGGTGCAAATAAATATCTGTAAAGTATCATATTGAATTCCATGCGGTATGTATTTGACAGTGTTTACAATTTTACTAGACTTAGAAACCGACATAAATGTCATCTACTTACTTTTCCCATTTCCTTAAAGTGGACTTCCAGAAATTGTTCGCATTTGTCTTAAATCTTCAAAAGGAGGTTTCCTTACACTTTTTCAATGTTTCTTATATCAACTCATACATTTATAATGCAATCACTCTCACCGTAAATTTTGTACAGTGCGTTAAGGTCACTATGTAGTGAACTCCTTATTCCACGAAGAAAAAGATATAGCAGAGCCACTTTTCCCTGGCAAGTAAGAACAACAATAATTGAAGAAGAAAACGAGTTGTACCTTCCAGTTTTACGAACTTTATCATCCGAGCGGCTAAGACGATGCTTCAAAATTTGTTAACTCTTAGCCCATGCAAACGTTAATGATAATAATTTGCAAACATCTTTTCTTGAGTACAAAGTGCAAGGAGCTAGTCCACGACGTTGGCAGGACACTAGTGACGTGATAAAGTCCGTGCAGCAGGTACTGCAGCCCAGTTAACATCAATAAAAGTTTCCTGGCGAAATACGTTATAAAACATAATGGCAGATGAAGAGGGTAAAGTGTACGTGCCAAACACGGTTCATTTACATGGACGAAGTCCGGATCTCGAAATGCCCTAGCATATCTTTAAATACAGATTACCATATTACAAATTGCCCATCCGACATCATCTGGTGCTGGCTCCTGCAAAGGTTCAGATACTGTGGCGCTCTAGCTAGATGCAGTCGACGTCCATGCGGACACAAGCATCGACTGAGGCAGCGGCAAACATTATAAAAACGTGTTAAGCATAAGCGATTAGTGGTTATGTTGGCCATAAATTCAGGATTAAAGTCCAGGCCATTCTGGTAGAAACCAGGCGCTCTCAATGAGCATTTATTAAAGGGTGTACTCGTAATACGGGCAAGTCGAGAAAAGCAACATCTCAGAAAACCCACCATTTTATCGCCACTTTATGGGCATCCTCTGGGTGATTTGGAAAAAAAAGATTGCGGATTTAGCTGCTCTCGGTGCAAAAAATAAAGCCATGCTTTTATCCTGTGCGGAATTATGCTTTCAAGGCCTCATAATTACTTGCCCGTTTTATTGTTTTACGCGCTCCTGAAAATGCTGGGTATAAATGGAGGATTTTCACTTTTATGATTATGGGGACATTACGATCTACCATTAGAAATTCATTTTATACAGGATATTCGTAAGTGCACTCAAATGTACTTCCTTTTTGCTTCTAGTCTATAAGATTAAATAAATACGCACAGCTTGCACACTCCGATGGCAAATAAAGAGAAGCTGCCACCAGGAAGGTTCTAGTTCCCGAGAGCTTCGGTGAAAAAAGGGCATGTTTTTAAGATTTTTTTTCGATACAGATTGTGTTGGTTTATTCAGTCAATTTCCATATAATAAGGCAACATTTGGACTATATTTTCCTATATTTTAATTGCAAAATATTGAAAAGTGAGCGAATAACAGTGAATCTCCGAAGGCACCTCGAAAAAAAGTTGTTTTGCGGTGTACATCATAACTCGCAACAGAATCATATGAAACAAAAAACACAAAATGCGTTTGTTAAAGGAGATGTTTCTCTAGGTAACCCTGGGAGGATTTTTTTCAATTTTTAAATTTTTCTTAGCACTTGGAAGCCACAAAACCGATTTTCGGTAAAAAAAAAATCGGCTAATGTGTTATTGTGAAATTAATAATTATTAAAAAATAACAAAGGCTCGCAGGGATACCTGGTGAATTACGTGAAGAAGTAATGTGCAAAATTTTAAAACCATTGGTCCAGTAGATTTTAATTTTAGAGTTATGATGTACACGGACTTCAAAAATAACAAGTTTCAGAAAAATGCTTTAAAGTTTTGCACACTAAAACAGAGTCATACAGCACGGCATACAGCGATCAACTATGTACATATATAGCATGCCTTGAATATACGCAACGCTACCTGAAAAGACGCTTCTATCAAAAAATAAATTTAGGGATTATAATTGAATACAATGGGGCGCCAGGTAAGCACAGCTGTCGCGCAGGTATAGAAACCTGGCCTGGAGCAATGGACGCTCAAATACTTATAACTTCGTCAATTTTACTCCGATCGACTTGACATTTTGACACAATATTCTTGAGATATTATGCATTCATTTGAACTTCGGGTTTCGAAGCTTAGAATTATTCAAGCTTTAAAAATCTTTAATAGTTCTACGGCGCTAATATTCATGGAAGTATTGTTCTTTGTGGTATGTAGAGAAAATAAATCATAAGTTGAACAAGAGTTATATGATATCTAACAATTTTTTATTTAAGTTCAATTAACAAAAAACATTTCATTTGGTAACTACTGGAAAAGTGAAAAAAAGCTGTGAATCACAAAAATCACGAATTGCATTTTTTCATTGCAAGGATATGAACGCGTTTTGAAGTAAAAAAATACATATATCGCCCGTTGCAGAGCGACCGTCGACAGATTTGGTAGCATGTTGCCAAACCCAGCTCATCGTATCAATTTGAACTCTGAACTACTATGTATGTTAACTAACTATAAGTGATAGTTGAGAAGTATACCGCACTGTGTGGAGAATGACATATTGAGAAAAAACAATATTTAACGAGAGACGCAAGGTCATGGCGTGCCCCTTTAAATTTAGTTCCTAATCCACCCAACATATTGCCGCTCATGTTTACTTGGATTTGCGTTTACGTTAACTTCCTCATCTCACCCTGTTTATTGTGTCTCATATCGTTCGTGGTGCACGAATTCTAAAATACAAGGGTGCGCTTCTTTGTGTATGAGACGCCGCCGTATGACCTTGTGTACTGTGTAAGATACTTCGGCTATACAGAAAAATAAAAACTATTGCGGCATTTTAATATTCTCTAATTTGAAGGTTTCATATTACTTAAAGTTTCAAAGCTCTAAATATTCGAAGTTTCGTATTGGCGCAGCATCGAATATCGGATTTTTGGCTGATTCGAATTTTGTCAACAGCCTTATTATTTACTCTACGGCCCTTTTCGCACACAGACGGTTGCCGCATAAACGGTGCCATATGAAAGTAGTGGTATATGAGCTGATATGAGCGCTTTCACACAACACGGCGACGACGGTACCGTTACCGTACGACAGTCTGCACATCCACTGTACCCACGGTTTTTATACGACGACGGCGGTGCACTGCTTAGCATCTGTGTGTTCACACGACCAAGCCGTAAACCCGGCACGGGTTGTTAGAAAAGCTTCAGTTTCAGATTTTGAAGTCACAGACCTTAAGCTTTCGTCGCCAAGTTAATTATTATAGAAAAATCATTTTCGCAAATATCTCACTATCTGACCATGCGAGATAAAGAAATATATCCGTACAAAAACTGTAGACCTTAAATTCCGCTATAGTTTTTATATGTAACATTTTTCCCTACAACAAAAGTTTAAGCCTCTAGATCGGCGCGTAGATGAAAAACATGTTTTTCTTTTGGAAAGAGGTGGCACACCAAACTGACCATATGTATACATATATGTATCTGGATTTATTTTATAGCTCGTCTATCTCTGCCCTCAAGTAAGTAAGAGACTCTGTATCTCTCCGATCCCACCGCCTGTATTTGTTAAAATTCAAGAAAACCTTACCTTTTTCGCTTGTGTTTCGTATTTATACGACGAAATTCAATACTTCCTATCTGCGCTTTAGCGCACTTCAGATCAAGAAAGCCTTATTAATAAGTTTTGATTTAAGTTTTGTTTTCTTTTGACATACTCTATCAATTAAATTCATTTATATCTACAAGAAAAATAATAATTCCATGTTTACATAAAGCTCTTTAGAAAACCTTTGTAATCAGAAACAACCCAGTAGCACTAGGGGAATAATAGAGGTTTCTACGGACAAACTCCCACCATGCGGAATTTATAACCTATCCATAATAACATTTTTTCCAGGAGAAACATATTAACTTTGTCACCCCTACTAGTAATTCACAAAATATATATACAATGAGATTAAAGACAGGTGTAACGTGTAACATTCGGTGGTTTTGCAGACAGCATTCGACATTTCCACATCCAGCGGCGATTTAATGACAGTGTCACATTTTCCCAAAAAAAGAGGAAAAAAAAACAAATTATTTCAGATCAATGAGCACATTGCTGACTTGGTCAAAGTAAAAATTCAGTTGACATCCGCAGAAAAACAAAAGCTCACGACAAAATCCATAGGCACGCATTGATATGAGGAAAGGAATATGAGATTCAGCCGTTGGTTCTGCCTTTCATGGCCATAAGCAAAACAAAGGTGGGTGGTGTGGATGAAGTCAATCTGAAATAATGTTAATTTTTATCTGTCATATTGTTTGGATTATTTTTTGCAGATGTGATTTGATTTGATTCCTATCATAACATATTATACGTATGTGGAGATCGGTTGGCTTAGTTAGTCTTATTCACAGTGGTTACAACGAGACATAATGGAATACGAACACATTTTTGGACAGCGGGTCAGAAAGCTATATCTGTTAAAATGTTTAATTGTAAAAGAATGGTTTTGCAAAACATTTCTAACTCTCTAACTAAATGCTTTATGTTTTTAAATCATACATTAAGGGGGTATTCTCATGTGAACGCATAAATTTTACCTCTTTTTAGGGATTTTTTTTTTATAAGACAATAAAATTCAATCATTTTAATTTTTTTATATGTTTTTATTTGTATCTTAAACTGTATAAAGAAATTATTTTTTTTGCTTATTTTACATTGTTCATATTTTTTTTTTAAATTAAAGTAGACACCAAAAAAAAAGCAGGTCACTGGTCAGGGTAATAGCGGCTATTCATGTTATCTGAAATGAAAAAATCGAATGGATTACACAGCCACACAAAAAAACAAAAGTGGGCATTACTTTTGATGCCATACGTCATATCCGTAGTATTTTGGCCTGCTGAGCACGAATCTGCGACCAGAATTGAGCTTTGACGTCCAGATTTTTTTCTAACCTCAAAAAATGGGTTAAAAACAGAGAAAATCGTGGAAAATACACTCGTAAAATTCGGAAAAAATTTATTTTTAACATTTAAACCTATATTCATATGAATTGAGACCTGCTGAGCACGAATCCGTCACCAGAATTGAGCCATCACGTTCTGATTTTTTTCTTAAATTTTTTTTTATTAATTTTTAGAAAAAAATCAGAACGTGGTGGCTCAATTCTGGTGACGGATTCGTGCTCAGCAGGTCTCAATTCATATGAATATAGGTTTAAATGTTAAAAATAAATTTTTTCCGAATTTTACTCCACGATTTTCTCTGTTTTTAACCCACTTTTTGGAGGTTAGAAAAAAATCTGGACGTCACGGCTCAATTCTGGTCGCGGATTCGTGATCAGCAGGCCAAATTACTACGGATATGATATATGGCATCAAAAGTAATACCCACTTTTGTTTTTTTGTGTGGCTGTGAAATTAATAAAAAAAAATTTAAGAAAAAAATCAGAACGTGATGGCTCAATTCTGGTGACGGATTCGTGCTCAGCAGGTCTCAATTCATATGAATATAGGTTTAAATGTTAAAAATAAATTTTTTCCGAATTTTACGAGTGTATTTTCCACGATTTTCTCTGTTTTTAACCTATTTTTTGAGGTTAGAAAAAAATCTGGACGTCAAAGCTCAATTCTGGTCGCAGATTCGTGCTCAGCAGGCCAAAATACTTCGGATATGACGTATGGCATCAAAAGTAATCCCCACTTTTGTTTTTTTGTGTGGCTGTGTTATTGTTCAGTAGGTCGGTCGCTATCGCCCCTACCAAAATTAATCAATTTCATTGAACAAAAAAATGGCGGACTGTAGAAAAAAAAGTTTCGATAATCTTGTTGCTTTATGTTAAAAATCGTTTAAAAAAAAAAGTAAATATTTTCGAAAATAAGCAATTTTGGTACGGGAGATAACTATTAATGAGTAGAAGAACATATATAAATTTCAAAGCAATCGGTTGATTAGTTTTTTTGTTAGGACCGTGACCGTTCTAGAAAATGATGTTTCGAGAAAAATGCGTTTAAAGTTTCAAGAGCAGAATTTTCGTGGAAAATTCATACTTACACTAATCTGCTATGCCTGGACCATACAATTTCACAATTCACGACAAAACTTTATATACACTATTCCACATATACATAGGTACACAATATACTAAAGTTGACCGTTAGAAACTCCGTACGTAGGTATAAATGACCGGTGAAAACAATAGAAATGTAGCAGCTGCAGACCTGGCGCGGCGGCGATAATGAGTTGTAACTTATTTAATACTGGGGATTTTGGTCTGAATTTTTCACTGTTTTTCAATCGATTTTTCGAAGTGGTCACATGAGAATACCCCCTTAAGGGAAAACATGTTAAAATAAAGTGTAAATATATTTAAATCAATTAGTTGTAAATGTCAATAGTCAGATAAGTTTGAGAATAGTTTATTGGTAATGGTATAACAAGCAAAAGCGCATAATTTTGAGTCTATTTTATTTTGAACTTGAGAAACAGTTTTCATGGGAAAGGAATCTCAGTAGAGTTTGCTTAATTGCCTTCTAATGTACGAGTATGTAAAGTCTTTAGGTGGTTCGAACTCGGCACGCCTGACTTCTAGTGTGAACACGTTAGCATTGCTCTATTAGACACTTCTATCTGCTAGACTTATTATATGACTCTTAAGAAAGGAAATTAATTTGAATCATGTGGGACTCGAGGCGGAGACCTTTAGAGCATTAGTCCTCTGCTCTCGCCATTGATATACAGATATTCTAGTGATTAAAAAAATTCTTCTATATCACAAATGAGGCTTTTAAAACATTCCAAATGTTGCTACATTTTTAAAACACCACTTTACAAGTTAGTGAAGTGTTCTACAAATAACACTTCAATCTTAAAGCGACACTTTGAAAATCCAACCATTTACTTTCGAATCAATTCAAATCAATGCATTAGTAGAGTAGAGTATTAATCGGAAATTTATTAATTAATGGAGTATAGTGAAATCTGCTGCAGATTTAAAGGAATTGGAAATTTTATAAATGTGCGCATTTGGTGCGCTATTTCCGTTAACATTTTTCTTTCTCTGTAATTTTTCCTTCTTCTGCATACAACCTGCTCTCTTATTATTTCTACATCCTTAAATATATTTTTCAGTCCAAAACTAATTTTCACTCAAATAACCTTGTTTTCAATCGATACAAATTTGATATTTCTCCGAAAAGCAAATTAATAACGACATAGAAACGGTTTAGTAGTAACTTTTCAGCAACTAAAAATTTAATATGTTGCTAGTACTAAAGTTCACCCTAAGTGTTTAATGGGTACCAAAAATTGCTAGTTACTTTTAAAGCTCTTATTATCGACTTAGTGAAGGTTTATAAGTAAGACCCATTGACTTTTAATTTTAAAACTGGTTTTTTCTCTCATTGTGTATGCTATTTCTGCGTGTTCTCAATTTTAAAATTTATTAGTATTATATATTTAAAACAGCCGTGTTCCTCGAATGGTAATGATATGTTCAGGAACTAACTAACCAACCATCATATTTTATTAAAGATTTGATGTACTTCTGCCTTTCTATCTAATATTATTTATGGCGGGAAAATTTGTATGTTAATTTTATCTGTATAAAGGACCTCAAAATATTAAAGGCATATGCACCGTTTTAAGGAAAGAAAAAATGGTCTACCTATTTCATTCCGATTAGAGTTGGATTCAATTTCAAAAATTCGGGACACACGGTTTTTTTTATGTCGCTTGGACTTGGGGTCGGTTTGAATTTCAGAATTCGTTCCCAACATCTAATTCGATGGATTTAATTATAATGCTTATAGGTATTTTGTTTGAAAGAATATACACGAAATTTTACTCGAAAAAACAAAAGGTTTATGTTTTCATTAAAATTTGAACATTTTTATTCCAATGTTCGTATAAATGTAAACAAGTTGCCCGTTTCAAAATTTATAAACCATTTTACAACCATTACCAATTCCGTAAATCATTTCTATAACAATAGTCAACAAAATTCGGAAAACAATTTTTTTTTGGACCATAAAAACCCCAAATAACGCAATTCCGCTGGCGAAATTGCCCTTGAAATGTTTTATCGCATTGTTATCGCATACCTGGACCTACAGGTACACTCTCAGTGAAACCTTGAGCTCGCTAAAACTTTTTGCTACTCAGCGAACATGGCTTGAACCAGAAAAAGTAAAAGAGCATAGCATCTGCATGAGCAATCCAAAACAAATTGCGATATGACACAATTTCGCGCAAGGTTCACATTACACAGCATGTCAACTGCGCGCGGCGCTAAGTACGCCAATTCGCCACACAAATTTTTTTTTTTAACTTCCCATTCATTCTTCACCAAAAAATTAAATTAATCCCAACCACATAATGGACAAAATAAATTTAACCCATTTCCCTACTTGCAGTTCTACTTGAAAAGGCAATCCAAACAAAAATACAATTTGTCTCGAACGACTCGAACCACACAATTCTTTCAGATTCTTCAGCACCATAGAATAGAAGTAATTACCCCGGCCTAGCCAGGCCCAATAAACACGAAATTTGATAGGCGCGAGTCGTAGTACACAAACTGCTGAATGAACAGCGAAATGCTCTCGCCCTGCCAATTGACGAAAAAAATTAAAAACCAAATAAAGATTTGTTTTTATGTCATATAGCTGGAAATAATAACGCTCACCTGCCAAAGTAAATCACCTGTAAAAAACTAAAAAACAGACCATCCAGCAATATTTCATTATTATAAGCGGCAGCTATACCCATATACATTCATATTTAGGTAATTAGCAACCATAGCCATACTTAGCGAAATACATTCCAAACATTAGGAAATAGAAAATTGTCAATAAAGTGTTAAGAGATTTTTGTATTATATTATAGATAATTTGCTTAGGACCACTTGTACAAAATAATTTCGGTTGAACATTAGGGAAATTACTACAAAATAGAGGATAGTTTGATATGTATTGTAAGCAAAATAAATGAGTTTTATTAAGTATGCAAATAAAATTAAGTATATAATAAAATTGTGAACCGCCCGCGACTCCAGAGAAAAAAACCATAGTCAAAATCATTCCATAAAATTTACCACAACTCATCCCGAGAAATTTTCCTCTTCAAAGATAATTTCTCTTTTTCCAAAGGGTGAGGATTGTTACATACCACACCGGCAAGTTACTTATCATCGAGATAAGCTACATGCCGAAGAAAACAAAGTTAAATCAGGAAGCATGATCTTGAACGGCTTAAGCATAATTTGTTCAGACGAACAAAATATTGCTTAAGTGCACTTAAGTGCCCAGAGCAGTAAATTGCGAAACAGTCAATTATTGCTCCAGCGCATATTCGCCCCACAAATTTTGTCACAACATAGAGAGTGAATCAAAACGGGGGCACGCGTCTTTGCTTGTCACCGCAAAGGGCAAGAAAGTCAGCGTGGGCAAAGAAAGCATTTAAGGGAGAATCGAAGAAAACTGCATAAGAATACCTGATTGGCTTTGATTAATAAATCCGGCCGGGGGGACATTTCTGTTCCGCCGCAATTCTTGAATTTGGCAGCGGCCTTAAGTCCGGCCAAGAACTTTGAAGTCGAGTTGTAATCTGGAAAAGAAACTGAAAGGTCGTAGTTGAGTCGCGGGTGAAGTAAAAGGATGGTTAAGTGATTGTGAGTGTTGGCAATAAAGCTATAAAGTAGCTAATAGCTTCAGTGTTCGTGCTTTATCTACCTGTTCCTGAACAACCTTCCCCAACAGCAGACCGTGCTCGGATCAACTCCACCACGTTAAGGGTATTCTCCAATTCACGTGAGAATACGTACCAAACAACAATATCGCCTGTGCTTACATCGACCTACCCCGCTTAGTGCTCAGGTGTTTCACTTGAGTGCAGTCATCATAATAGTGCATAAGTGCTTCACCTATACACCCTTCTCAACCAAAGGAGATTGAACGCACTTAAGTAGACGATGGGCCAGATTCTTCCCAGTTATGCCTACTTCCCTACAGTCGCGGGAAGATACACAACAAAACCAGCTACAATAAAAAGTTGTAAAAAATTAAAATCCTGGGACTAATAATCGACGACAAGATATCATGTGCTCCGCATATAAAAAGCCTAAAAAGTGAATGCAATAATAGGCTACGAATATTGAAGGTACTATCATTTATCCACTGGGGGCGGATATGAGTGTACTCCTTACTATTTATAAAGCTTTAATAAGATCAAAACTGGACTACGGAGCAATAATCTATGACTCCGCCAAACTTTCAACTCTTAAAGGCTTAGAAAGTATCCAGAACATTGCATTCCGACTGTCCTTAAGTGCCTTTAGAACCAGTCCAGCTACCAGCCTAGCAACGGAAGTAGACGAAATTCCGCTTGACATCAGAAGAAAAGAACTTTGTGTTAAATATGCAGCTACAGTTTCCTCGACTCCAAAAAACCCTGCATACTTGAATACTTTCAAAGCCTACAAGAATTCACAGTTCACTGCATCACCATCGCTGCCAAAACCACTCCGCATACGGGTCATTCTTTTAAAAATCGCACAAATTTCATGGAAACAAAAAATTTACATTTTGGAATCGTCTGTAAATTTTTGTAGAACTTGTTAACATTAAATTAATCAACACGTATTTCAGCATTTTGCTCAAAACAATTTTCTTTCGAAAATATCCACATGTGAATTTTTATTAATTTGCTAGATTTTCTCCAATCATCTCGTATTCGAAATTAATTATCTCCCGTTATAATGATCGGATTGACCTACTTTTTTTTTATTTTAAGTGTTTCTACGTTAGTTTTACAATGGTTTTTTATGAAGCAGACTTGCTTGCACATTCAGGCATGCTTCAACTTGTCGCACGCTACGCCCGGCAAGACGGTTCCGCGCGTGCCGCCTGACAAGCGCTCGAAAATAATTAATAACTTTGGACCTAATAGAGATAACTCCATTTTAATTTTTTGAGTAAAACAATAAGGAACAAAAACATGTTTTTTTAAATTAATTAGACCTGGGGCAACAGCATAAAAAAACTGTTTAAACAATTAAAGTGTTAATAAATATTTTACGTCAACAATAAAATAATTTTTTCAAAAACCATTCTAAAGCTGACGTAGAAACACGTAAAATAAAAAAAAAGCAGGTCAATCCGATCATTACAACTAGAGGCAATGAATTTCGAATACGAGATGATTGGAGAAAGTCTAGCAAATTATGAAAAATTCACATGTGGATATTTTCGCAACAAAATTTGTTTGAGCAAAATCCTAAAATACGTGTTGATTAATTTAATGTTAAGAAGCTGTACAAAAATTTACAGACGATTCTAAAATGTGGATATTAAAATGGTGTGTGGTGTGAAAGAATGACCCATACGCATCAGTTCTTACAATAATAGCTTAAACTTTAACCTACCCCCTATAGCCACTAGATCTCTGAGCCACTGCCCCCCCTGGGCGAAACTAGCTATACCTGTCGATTGGACATTGACAAAACACAACCGACAACAAACTACAGCTAAAATGCATCAACAGCTATTCCAAGAACTAAGATGTAAACACAGTAGCCACTACCAATACTACACGGATGGATCTAAAATAAATGAAAGTACTGGATATGCGATCACCTCGACAGGCCAAATACTCGAAAGCTGCCGTTTGCTAGACAACAGCTCTATTTTTACATGCGAGGTTTTTGCTATCCTTAATTCCATAAAACACATCAAAGGTAAAGATAGGGCTGGCAAATTTGGAATCTATACGGACTCTATGTCATGCCTGCAGGCCATTAATATAATCAATTCAATCCTCAACCCTTAATAGAGCAAATACAGCAGGCCCGCCGTAAGCGGGCGTGCAATGCGTGCACCGCACGCGGGCGGCACGTCCAAGGGGCGGCAAATCGAGCGACTCATCACGTAATATTCAAAGTCATTGTCATAATAAATAGCCACCCCACCTACAGCATAAGAAATTTCATCGCATGGAAAAAAAAACCGACCGGCGCGGCGCACAGTGGGGTAAAACGCCAAAAAGCTGGCCAAAACTCATTAATCGAAGTTTTTTTTTCAACGTTTCAACGATTCAAAACGTTGTTGTAGTACCCCTAGTACAAGAAACGACCGTCGGTGACGGCCTGAGGACGCTACCTGCGTCAGGAATTCATTTGTAGTGTGAGTGCGCAGCACACCCGCGTTAAACAGCTGTTCTGTGAATAAAGTGAGCATGCATCGTTTGTAACAGAGCTTCTTCACAGATTCATATTTTTCAATTGTGCAAAATGGAATGTGCTCCAGCTCTAAGTAAAATAAAGGAATTTGAGTAACATAGTCATTTCTTAATATGCAGATTGACCCCGAGCCATATAAAATTAGAGATTTTTTGTTTTTCAGTAATAAAAATTATGCGTTTCAAAAGCAGTGAGTTACTTCCTTCGCGTTCCTCCGCGCCAAACTCATCCAGAAGTTGTTTATTGAACCCACTTTAGTAAACACACAAATTTAGCTGCTACTTTTTGCTACCTTGGCGTTGATCATATAATAGAGCCGCGAATGTAAGAATCTTAGTGAATAAAAGCACTGTAAAGTTAACGTATTTCGTTTTAAATATGAATTTCCCTCAATGATAGAGTTTGATAACTTAAAAACAATGATTTTTTATTAACCTAAACTCACTTTTTGCATTAAAAAAAAATAAAAAAAATAATAAGAAAAATTGTGGATTTTTTTTTTTTTTTAGAATTTCAAGGTCACCATTTAGTTTATTCAAAAAACTGTCGCCAGATTCGTAATCAGCAATCCAAAAAACCCCTATATACGATATATTGCGAAAATTGATTGATGCTTTCATATTTTGGCCAGGTTTTCGGCGTTTTGGCCCACTGTGCGGCGCGTAATCTTAGCGTTAACATTGCCATCTATTGGCATCCGTTAAGACTAAGATGCAATACCAAACGTCGTCTGTCACCAGGTGGAACCGCCCGCCCGGCTTGGTGGCGCCCCAAATTTGATACAAGTATCCATAGGCGTACTCTATGAAAGGCAGGACTGGCGAAGTTAGGGGAATCCGCTCTGAGCTTATTTGTCAGTTGGTAGGTTACTTGTAGGTACTTGTACGTATTCGCATGGTGGATAAACAGTAACGATCGCACATTAAATTGCAATTATTTTGTTAATAGTTCCTCTGAGGTCCAAGACGAGAACCAACACAATTTCAGTATGAACACAATGATGAGGTTTTAGTAGACCTCATAATCAAATATAGAGTAGAGTTTTATGTTAGAATCCTAGATCAGACAATAACTTCTTAAAAGGATAGATTCGAGGAGTTAAAAACATTTACCGACGTATTTGGCTTTTTCAGCGTTAATTTATTTAATAACTCCAATGATGAGTTAATGAAACATTGTAAAGATTTATAACTGAAGCTTAAAGATGATTCAAGTAGTGAATCAGACATTGACGGTATTGATTTGTTTAATGAAATTATTGCATTGAAGTTGCATTATGGAAAAAACCAGTCTAATGATCCACAAACCCTATTACAATATCTTTTTACCAATGACTTAATTTCAACATTTCCTAACACAGCAATAGCGCTAAGAATATTACTTACACTGCCGGTTTCAGTTGCATCTGGTGAAAGATCCTTTTCAAAATCCTTAAAAAAATTAAAGTAATTTAGCTATAGTTTCAATTGATCATGAAATTTTAGACAGCTTGGATACAAGAAAGTTGATAGAAGATTTCGCAAATATAAAGGCAAGAACAGTTAAATTTTTGTAGATAAATATTTAAGTATATGGTTTTACACTTCAGTAAACAAAAATAACGAAGTACCTAATCAAAATAAATGTTTTATTTTCGTTAAGATTTTTTTGTTTTTTTCCTTCCATAATGGAAAAAACATTAAATAGCCTTTTTTTTAACAAAACTCAGCATATAGAGTCGTAGGGCGGCATAATCGGTATTGCACGCGGGCGATCAAGCAGTTAGCGGCGGGCCTGAAATACAGGTAATTCTCAATCAATTAATTACCTTGGACTAAGACATTATGCTTTGTTGGATCCCAGCACACTAAGGAATTCCTGAAAAACCAGACGAGTCCGCTAAGGCAGCAATAAATCCAGAGATTCACCCCCATTCTAAACTAACACACCGTGAAGCAGCTAAACTCATCCGCACTAAAATCATGGAATTTTGGAACCAATAATGGCAACAGCTCGTCCCAACATCTCTTCACCAAGTGCGCAGCAACATTTTCGACGGGTGTCCAAAACTTCCCAGACTTAACAAATGTGCTATCACAAGACTACGTATCGGCCATACCAACTTTAGCCATATTCACCTTATTACATAAACAAACCCCAATACCTGCCCTCGATGTGACTGCAGACTCACCGTCCACCACCTGCTACTAGAATGTGATCAATTCCACCGAGATAAATCCACAGTCAACCTGCCTAATGTTGAACCCCATCGATAACAGCAACCGATCTATAAAGTTCCTTAAAACTATAAAAATGTATCAAAGAATTTAAATTAAACATATGTATGTAACTGCCAAAGTGGTACCATTGTAGTTCTACAGCGACCTTAAATAAATAAATAAAAAAAAAAGTTGTATGGCGGGGGGAAGGTAGGGGGTAGTTCATAATTTCGGTATGCACATTATTATTTCATTAACACACTTTTTTTATTAAATTTTCCATCTTGTCACAACATTTGCAGCTAGAGATATGCAAATTTATACTGTAACCGTTTGCGGAATATTAAATAATTTTAATTCATGCATTAACAGAACTACATATTTATTTTCGCATCAATTTCTATACGAGACGGCTTATGATCTATTTACTATGACGTATTGTAATATGTTCTTAGCTTAACATTCAAAGCCATGAAGAATTACGATAGTTACTTTAAATATAAATACGTAGTTGATAACAAAGCAAATCCTAGTGAGCATGTCGTTAAATGTACAGAATTAGTGCCAAATTCACGTGAATTAAAAATACAAAAACTAAATTTCGATTCGGCGTAAAAAATAGACACATGTTTTAGTTATACAGCATATGAAAATTAAAAGTATAAATGCAATTTAAAATATCAGTGGTAAATAATGAAAAAATCAATAAAACGTGATCACATCTCTAATAGTAGACAAGATGAAATGAAACAAAATGTGACAGCAGCAACCTATATATGGTAAATTCGTTTGAGATTAATAATTTGTTCGCTATAATATTTATTTTCGTGAAGGCCTCCTGGAGGATACAAATGCAAAGCACCAATTGGTTCAAACATTTTATCCAAAGAAAGAATGAGTAGGCCCAATGAGATTTTTCGACCAATGATTCTGGAGAGGTTATTAATTGATTATTATAATAATATAGTATTTGTATGCCCATTTACAAGTTATCTTCAATAGTTTTTCAATAATACACTTTTTAAATAATTGCAGTACGCCAAAACCAATACAGCTTAGGGAAGGATCTGCCATTAGCGATGGTAAGATTTAAGTAAATTTTCGAGGGTTAACAAGCTCTTTGCTTTTAGAACTAAACCAACTACGCGCGACATTGTATCATTCAAAAGGGACTACAAGGCAGTTAATGGATACAGTGGAGAATTTAATGGAGCAGGCAAACATTATTAAGGGCCGCTTCCTTGAATCAATCGCTGGGTTTCAAACAGAATTGTGCGACTATTCGAATAATTTGGTCCTAAAATCCGAAATGGAAAATATTACTGATTCTGACAAAGAACCCGACAAAACTAATGAAGAGGCCAGGAGCTCTGCAAATATGAAAGTGGGCAAAAGCCCTTTTTATGATTGCATTTCAGCAAAAAACGTTTTCAAGCAAACGCCAAGGACACTTAATTACATCAACATGGCCAAAGAAATTCACAAAATCCAAACTGATCTGGAAGAGTTGATTAGTGAGGTTATTCCACATTTTCAGGCTAAGAAGAAACCCAAAAATGAGGGGTTGCACCAAGAAGAAACTAATGAAATCTCTTCGACAAAACTAAAAAATATCTCTTCAAAATATAGACGTGTTGCTACTCAAACGGAAGATTCTCTTCTAGAGAAAGGAATTGAGGTATCTACAGAAACTGACCACTTGGTTACTGAAAAGATATCGAACAAAGTATTGAAACCGATATTAGTTCAAAATCCTGTGTGTTACATCAATTATGTGCCGTCAGTTGAGCTCACGATCTCAGACAAGCCAAACATAAAAGAAGAAGATGATTTAGTTTCTAAAAATGTGCCGAATAAAATGTTGATGCTCAGATTGGTTCAAAGTCCTGTGTCTTATGTCAATTATGTGCCGCAAATTGAGCTCACCAGCCAAGGAAAAGAAAAAAAAAAAGATGAAGAAAGCACTGATTATCCTGCTTCTGAAGAATCTGTTACAAAACAAGAGAGTAGTCCTAAGTCAATTGAGGAATGTGCGTTTCATAGATTAGTAAAGTAGTTGGTCGTAAAACTTGAAACCTTTGTAGGTGACCTAATGAAAAAAAAATTGGAATCGGTACACCTTGTGCCCGGAACAATTTCCAAACCACATGAGCTATCAAGCGGACAGGAGAAGAAAGAAAAAACCGCTAAGGATATTAAAAGCAGAATTCGCAATGATGGTAGGAAATTGTTATTTATGTACTTTACGCGTCACATTTTTTTCTTGTAAAAGCCGTTCGTCTAATCAATGAATGCTTGCGGTCAAAAACTGAAGAAAGTTTACGTACCCAAGATAAGGAGCAGTCAAATAGCCTGTCAAGTGCGGTTTGCAAACCAGGAAAATGTAATTGTCTGCATGCAGTGTACAAGGTTCTCAAAGAATGTCAGTCACGGAAAGGTAAATTTACACCTCTGGTACTATTGTATTGTGTATGTAGTATACTATTTGCTTTAACGGGTATAACTTTAAATCCCGAATTGTGGTCCACTCGAACGAAACTTGCATTAGAAGTTCATATTCGTAGTTATTGCAGGATGATTGAGGGAACTGCGAAATGCTTAAAACTACTTGCTGATTTGTTCTTATTGTTAGTTCTATACTAAGCACTTTGGAAAGAAAAAACGAAGATAAAGACAGATATCCTTAATTGTTTTATACGTTGTGCGCAGTAACAATAACCAAAATGATGGCCATAATTGTTCTGAAATTTATCTTTCAAAGTGTTTCATCTACCCTTGGTAGATCAATTTTCATATATTATACTAAATTATATCAGCTCGGTCTCGGCGTCATCATTTCAGAATTCATTTTTAAGATACATAGAATTATTCAGTAATTAAAGGATGCGCTTATATTTTCAGTTTCTATCTCGCAGGAATATGACTTTTAAAGATTTCAATTCCTTGTCGAAGGGGAATGAAAATTTTTTTCATAAAGTTTTTAGGTATGAAAAGAATACCCACCCAATTTTTTAGTGATTCGCACTAAAAATTAAAAAGAAATTAAACAACCGGTGTATGTCCATGACGAGCGGTTAAATTTTACATACTTATAGTGTTAGGAATGGACCAAATGATATCATAATTATTCACCAAATTTTTTATGCTTCGGTGCTTGTTGAGTTATAAAAATATTTTGTATATATTTAGATAAAAATAATAATAATGTGCAACCCGAATTTATGAATCACTCTGTAATTCGAAAACGGTTGAGATGGCTGTTTGCCTAAGTAAGATTTATCACCCTTATCATTTCTGCGTGGTTTTTAAGATACTCCCTGTATACATATGAATACTTCTGCTATTGAACATTTTATTACGATCGAAACGAAAAAAAGTATTTCTTTGAACATGAGTACTTAGGAAGTTTCGCGGTCGCTGATTTCCTGTCTGCTTTTAAAATATTGAGAATTCATAAGGCGATATCCAATATGGTCGTCATATTAATAAATTATTTTTGTGCTCAGATTGTTTTTATATTTCCATAATGGAAAAGTCAAAGAATGGGTTTGCTGCTCAGAAAATGTAATTTAATAGCTATTTAGTAAATAATAATTAACAAGCCCAGGCAAAAAAACTACCTACAGGAAAACTTAACATTACACCCCATTCGTCGGATACCATCGTCTATAAACATAAGTTATGCGGGTTGTCCAAAACCATTGAATTCGTAAACTGTTTGTAGAAAAACCGAGCACATCCGTTTGAATGATTGACTGTCAACTTGTCGTTTAATCTGTTTCGAAAATAATTCAGGTTGGCACTGTGTGCTACTCATAAACAGTCGGTGTGACTGTGGTTCCGTACGATATCTCTTGTTGGAATAAAGTTCTTCTTCCAGTTGAGTATTGTACTCGTATCTTCAGTTTTTTTCGGGATTGCTATGCGAGCAGATTTGGAAAAAGGGTTAAAAGATGTTGATAACCAAAAAATATGCAAAAACTATTATGGGTTTCTTTTGACTGGCTTTTGTGTAGAAGGTCTAGTTAATTTTATCACGCTATTCAAGTAGGCACCAGCCGATGCAATTTCCGAAAGAAGAAGAAATATACATATGTACATATTTATTAATAATTTTGTTTTCAATTTCCATAAAGGCTCTACAATTACCGTATTGGATACTAACAAGATAAGTAGTTTAGCCGTAGTTCAGAAAAACAGCCACGGAAAAAGGAGAGGTAACATTTTATCATTTAAAGATAAAACATTTTTCAAAAATACCGTTAATTTGGACAAAAAGAAAGTCTTCATAAACTATACGATAAAAGAAAGCGAGAGCACAAGTCTTCTGGGAGCACAATATTTTGCGATAGAGGGAAACAGGCTGTTAAGTGCGATGGGCTAAGTGAAATCGAAAATTGTAAGGGAATTGCAAACCACATCACTGATACATTGACATAGCTGAATTTAATGTCTTTGCACTAATAAAATCGTGCTTTGTGTCTACAAGCACAGTTTCTAATAGAAATAATAATAATAAATGTTAGTTATACAAAAAGATAAACAAAGAAAGTAACACAAGCAATACCATGCATTTATTAATTGAGATGATATTGAGTTAAGCAGTGTATCAGTGACCTAAAATAATAAATAATAAAATTTCACTATAAAGATTTGACAGACAATAAGTATAAAAGCTCGGCAAGTTTTTTTAGTTATACAAAGAACTTAAAAGTTGGTAATTTTTTTTATTATCAAAAGGTTTGTGAAATCACTAAGTAATTTTCTTCAGCCTTAAGAAGCACTGGTGCAAAAATAAAAATTGAAAAGGATCGCGCAAGAAAAAGATGCAAAGAATTCTCTATCAACTGATGAAAATGTACGCATCAACAGAAAGAAATCTCTTCAAAACTGGTATCCAAAGATATACAGGTCAAAAAAAGGTAAACTTTTTAAAATACTTACTACTTAAGATACAAAACTGCTAATACTATGTACACTACTGCACTGAAGAGCAATCAAACTTTCATAATCTTCACCTTAACCACGAATATCATACTTTCGAGAGTTTGACCTAACTTTACCTACAGGGTATGTGGAAAATAATTTGGGTATCATCTTTGTATTTCTGTAATTCGAAAACTATTGGTTTGGCTAAAAATGGTTTTCGATTAAAAAATATAAAATTGTGTTGAACAATCAAATCGTAGGATCAACGGATACCGGGGATGTGCACTAGAGGATTTTGGAGGGTTTGAACTCCCGTCTCCCCCAAAATGTGCAAAAATTACAACGCTTCTAAGTTAGTAACATATTTAATTGTATATATTTGCGTAAAAAGGGGAGTGAAAGGCCCCGAGCACTCAGACTCCATTGAGTCTATTGTACTCTACCCCCGCCCTAACCAAACTTCTTCGTTGTTCTGAAGAACTGAAGCACCTCGGATAAAGGTCGAGGACACTATCTTCCATCCTCATTACATCAGTTCCGAATACAGTGCGCTGCGCACAGGAGAATTCGGAACAATCGCAGAGAAAGTGTTCTGCGCAGTCTTGATCCTCCCCGCACGACGCACAGGTAGCAAAGCAGATGTTTGCCACATGTATTATGCCCTGTTATAGTCCCTACCATACCAGATTCCTACATTCTTTTCTGCTTAATTTAAACAGAGTTTCTGCAGTACACTTATTGGGACATTCTGTAAAGAGTTTGGTGTGTCTGCAGGTTTGTAACTGCCACCATCTCAGCGAGCGCAGCTTTGCTGTCGCAGTAGATTCCAATCTTCCTTTCATGTCATATCTGATCAATTATCCAGTTTGTCGTACTCAGAATAGCGAAAATTTCCGCTTGGAAAACCGACGCAAAGTTTCCGAGAGCATATGAGTATTTGATCTCGTTGCTCAAACTATCTATCGCCCGTACCGGTAGAGGTTTTCGAGCCGTCTGTATAGAAGACATTGGAAAAACTCCCCAGTAGATGGTGTGAGTTTTCCCAATCCTCTCTATTCTGGATTTCAACATGATATCCCTTTTCGAACAGTGTAACCGGTGGTACGTTATCCATCGGCATACTGTACGAGTCACAGTTTTCTTGGAGCCTTCGTGATAAGTCACCATGGCCGTTTCTGTGATTGCCGTGCCAGAGTCCTAGTCTCTTCAAAACGACAGATTGCTTTCGATTGTGATGTCCAGTGGTTGCAAGTTTGGCATTGCGTTGAGAGCCGCACCAGGTGTGGAACTGAAGGCCCCAGTTATCATCTATACATACCTCTCTCTGCACTCTGTTTAGGATCGTAGAGGTGGATGTGTTTCCTGTTCTGATCCACCAGATCACAGACGCATAAGTTATAATGGGTCCAATAACGGCGGTATATAGCCAGTAGACTACCGCCGGTCTCTTCAAAAGGGCCGCCTGCGTTGCCAAAAGGCATTTAATGCTCGGGTGGATTTTTGTTTGACACATGATCTCCACATAATCTTGCTGTCTAGGATTTCTTCCACATACTTAATTTCTGTGGAGAGTTAGATTGTGACACTCTTTAATATTGGAAGTTTGAAATTATTCAGTTTTATTTTCCTAGTAAACAATATTAGCATTATTTTGCTTGGATTCACTGATAACCCGTGCTTCTCGCATCAGTTCTGGATTCGACCTAAAGTCCTTTGCGCTTTGTGACAAATTGGCTTTAGTGAATACCCACAAACTAGTGCATACACGTCATCGGCGTAAGCTTATGCGTGCACGTTTAGAGTCTGTAACTCATCTTACAGCGAGTCTACTAGAAAGCACCAAAGAGGGTGTAACAGTACGCCTCTGCCTAGCTCAGCCCTGGTATCAGTCCGTAATTAGTAGTCCCTGTGCCAGCATGGAGTGTATCCAACGTACTAAAACGTTTTCAATGCGCTTTGGCTGCATTACACAGGGAGGAGAATGTAGCATTGTCAAGGGCCCCCTCGATATCCACAAACACGCCAAGAGCAAAAGCACCCTACTCCATCGCATTCTCGATTCTGCGACCTAACTCGTGTAATGTTGAATCGCAGGACTCTGGTAAGCGTGCTGATGAACACTGAGCGGACACCTTTTCAACACCCCTGCCCTGATGTGCTTTTCAATCGATCGTTCCAAACATTTCAGAAGAAACGAGGTTAGGTTGATGGGTCTGAAACTTTTGGCTAGAGTGTAGTCGTCTTTCCTGGTTTGGGAACGAAACAACTTTAACCTTTCGCTAAGCAGTCGGTATATATCACCAAGTTGCGCAGGCCTTATATATTTCTTTTAGAGCTTGCGCCAGGACTCTACCTCCGACCTTCAGCGTTGCTGGATATATACCCTCAAGTCCCAAGTTCAAAAGAGTATTCTGCAAACTTTACTCTCTCTTCCGTGACCACCCTGGATGCTACATACATATATGTGTCATACCTAGTGATATTCAACGAGGGTTCCTCAGGTAGGCCTACGTCTGAATGAGTGTTTTTGCTACCGGGGAAATGTGTTTCGAATAAAATTTACATTTCCTTCTGCCTGGAGTCCGTGTTGCTGCCATCAGACCTTCGAATAAGGTCCAGCTTGGCTGCGGTATCACTTTGGAATATCTTATACAGCCGTGGTGTCTCCTTCATCCCTTCTATCTCTTCACAGTATGTGAATCAATATGCGATCAATATCATAACTCGAGTTTAGAAGAACTAATCTGTTTCTTATAATACTGCTGCGAAGTGTGACAGGCTTGTCAGTCATCTTCTTCTTGAGTTTTTAAGGCTCTATTTATAAGCTTCCTGGTTTCTTTCCTGAGCTTTTGTAGCTTTGTACTTCTTGCCGCCTTCTCGTGATAAAGGTTGGGCTATTGCCTATATTTTTCACCACGAGGTCGTACACCAGAATAAAATCCAATAGCTTGTTACCGCGGGAGTTGCACTTGCTACTCCCCAATACGATATGTTGATCATTGGCGTCGCAGCCGATGATCAGTCTTAAGTTATTAGGTTCCGCGTACGGCATAATTTCGCGTAGCTTCCAAGCAGGAGGTGGGCTGATTGAGTCGTACGGCAGATAAGCGGAAATAATAATTCTTTCGCACTTGACTCCCGACTTTTTGTGTTATACTTTGGACCGCGCCAACGTCTTGGCTACAGTACTGTCTTATCATCATGGATTCGATTGCACTAGAAACAATCATGCAAGTCTGCGATCTTTCACTTCTTTCATAACAAAACAGTTTCCCCCAAGTAACCAATGAGTAAATCTCAAGTCAGCTGGTATGTAGGTCGCAGCTATTGCTTGGACATCCCCTTGCTATCGGTTGTATTCAAAGGAGGATCCCTTACCACTGCAGCCACACGAGCATAAGTAGGAGTCTCCATCGGCACAGGATTAACAGTAGTCACAGAAAAATACCGCTTTCCGATCCTTTCCTGGCCCTGGTCCATCGGGACCGAATTAACCGTAGTCACAGCAGAAAGCTGCTTTCCGGCCCCTCCTGGTCCAAAAGTAGGCTCTTCATTAACCCTGTCAATGTGCCAAACGATGATAGTCCGTCTATTGACAATCTATCATCGGGGTCCAGTAGGTTCCTTCCTCCTTGGCCTGGCCCCGTGACCTCGGCAGTCAATGGAGTTGAGGCTTGCACAACCCGTGCCCCAGCCGCTTCTTCAGAGGTAGGAATTCCAGTTTCCTGGTTACCTCGTATAGGACAAAAATTTTATTCGGCTTCACCTCCATTGTTTATGGCCACCCTCTTCGTCTGACGCCTCAAGGCTGGCCTGCTCGACATGGGTGTCCCTACGGTTGTCGTCGACATCGCCCAATCTATCACTGTACGCAAGCAAGCTCCGTCACCGCGACAAGGTCTGGGATCCATTTTGAAAGAGAAGTTAGTGATATAAGTAATGCCCGTTTTTGTTCTAATTTTTCTAGTTTTTAGCTACACCCGATAGCTTTTTAAATTGAAATAAAAAAAAAGTATAAAAAACAGGAAACCCGACAACGGAAGACACAAAAAGTATGAAACAAAAGGTATTCTTCGTTCCTTCACTTAATTCAAATCGATAAGATTAGAAGGTCTTCTTCTAAAACGCATTTATTTTTATTATTTATTAATATTCATTTTTAAAAACGGGTATGCTTTGCCAGCCTTAACGTTAACACCCTCTATAAAAATGAAAAAGTTTCTATACAAAAAAATACTTGAGAAAAATATTCTACAAATCAGTAATTTTTTCACAGTAAAAGAGAAAAAGACCCCCTTGATATTATTGTGAGTATGATAGGATTTTGAAGGATTGATCCATTTTGAACTGTGCCACAAAACCAAATTATTACTGCTGAAATCTACTGCCAACAATTGTTAAGACTGATGTCAGCGTTGGACCAGGAACGAGCTCTTGTGAACTTCAAAGGTGAAGAAAATTCTCCTATAATTATAATAAAAAAAAAATAAAGCTAGAATCGCCTGCACACACAGGAATGTGGTTGGGAAAAAATAGTTCATCCTCCCTATTCTTTAGACAGCTCTCGACCTCAAGATGCTGTTAAAAGTTTGTACGACGGTAATGAAAAGTAAACTCAGAGAGATCATAAGTGATGAAGAAAATTGCATAAATGAATAATGTTTTATAAAATATAGACCTTTTTTAACTTTAAAGTGTTCCTTAAAAATAGCGCGTTACTTATGTTACAACCTGATAATTTTTTCGATAAAAGATATTGGGCTCTATTCTGGTTATCATTCGTGACAAACATTACCGTCGTTGTCATTGCTCTCGCTTTCGGCACTCGCATCGTCGATTGACGTGAGGATTGTATTAAGTGAATCTTAAACCAAGTATCGATAGTAAGATAGGATATATAAAGCCTTACTGAAATTGTCAGAGATCTCAACGCTGAACTTTCCAAACGTTCCAGCCTGCTTTTAAATTTCCTACGTCCCGGCCGAATTTGAGATATAATACAGTAGCACACATAAAAACTCTCTCATAACTTACTAAAACATGATTAATCATATAAAATATCTGACATCGGTTATGAACTCGATTTTCTTCCGTCTTCTGTAAAGTAACTCTAGTTTGAGTCTTTTATATTCCGGCTTCTCTAGTTGAAGTTTTATTTCTTTCGGTTTTCTTCCATTCCTTTTTCTTGCATATCCTTATATATTTTAAGCTTTTCTTAGTTTAACTTAAAAGTAACAAATAAAATAATAATAATATTGTTACGTATGCCAGGTCGTGCGAATAAACCTAAACATAAACTATTTATCAATCTGTTCACTTCTTGCCACACTCTATTATATGTTTCTCTGTCAGAGTTAAATACACGTACTTTTAGTCCACGAACAGTTTTGTTGCCAAGTCTGTGAAAATTTCCCGCCAGAGGTTATTTGAAAACCCATTAAAATCTCACTAAATTGTACTCGTATAGGAATTTTTTCATGTTTTAAATAATCTAATATGTTATACATACATATGTTATGTATTATATTTACTATTGTAAATAAATAAACTTCTCTTGGATGAAAATATAAATTATCAATATTAAAAGATAACTTTTCGGTATCAGACTTTCGTGGGAACTCGTTCTATTTTGAGTAACCAATCTTTAAACTTCGGCTCTGTGTGCCAAAAGTCTCTAAACTTTTAAATGTAACCCTTAGTTTTCACTTCACTCATACTGAGAGTGCTTAAAACAATAAAATAAATCAATATCGAGCTTTGGCTGGTTTCAAGAGGTACAGGTGGTAAAGAATTTCACAAGAATCACTCACTTCACATGAAAGAAAGTATTATATAATACGCACGCATTACGTACACAACGCAGGAAAAAATATAAAGAGTAGAATACATATTTTCGAATATAGAGCGTAAAAAAATATATATTTAAATATAGAGCATAGATATAATAAATTTAAATATAAAGTGTAAATTATTTGAACCCGCGGACAGTGCCATTTCTCGCTGGAGATCTCTCGGTCTTAGTTTTTTTCCCACTTACGTGGAACGTATAAAATCAATCAGATTTAGTGAGAAACCCTCAACTTGAGACCAAATTCGCACATTATGGCGACTAAGCGCTCAAAATTGTTTATACCAGCTATTTTTGCTCTATTATTTCAAAATAATAAACAAGTGTAACATTTCAAATGCTTACAACATTTCTCCTTACGATTTCTCATTCTCTATAATATTTGTGACCTGCAATTCTTTGCCGACTAAACTTGTCACTTTCGGACGATATACACCGCTTTCAAGTGAAATTGAGAATACTGTGAGTTTCGATACACATCGGCATACACCGACCGAGAATACCGAATCACTAAGCAAAGAACCAGAATAGGGCCCATTAGTACGTCTCATATTGGGGAGTAAAAAGTACTTACATGTAAATATATGACAGTTATGACATTAATATGACAATTTTATTTTTCGTAGTTTGAGAACCGAAATTTTATCGCGAGATGTTCTTCACTTTTCTTAGGGTAAGATCAGTGAATCTCGCTCCCTCCTTTCTTGAGAAGGGGTACGAGATGTGAGGGCACAAATAGAAGGTGACGTCCCACGAAATTTACATACATACTTGCCGCCATTTATCCCAGCAGTGGTTGACTGGCGAACATTTGATTGCACGGATGACGGAGAGAGACAGCGCTTTGCGGCGAATGTAATGTGTACTCAAACAGCCAATCTAGCTAAGCAGGCAACAAAATGACAAGCAAAATTCTGCGTGACTTTTATCACGAAAGAATGAGGAGTGCCCTCAGAAAATATTTCTGCGTACGCCCCTGACAGATACCGAGATAATCGCAAAAATTTTTCTACAATATGAGGGCTGCCGGCAGGACATATTTTTGGTTTAACACTCGGGAAGCCCCCTACTAATCCCAAATGCCAAAACTGATCGTAGAATGTGTGTAAATTATTTTATTTATTTGATTAAGATATTATTGCTACTATAAAGACTTCACCAGCCTCCTATTAGAGCGCATATATTATGTATTATATTTTAGCATTCGAACTACTTATATATATTAACAACTGTACCGACTTCATGAATGAACGCTCCAAAGAAATTTTCAATGGGTCTTTCTAACAGTGAAAAAAAATTTACGAAGTATAAATGCGGTGGGAATTACAGAGTGAAGCAAAGTAAGAAATTGCAATAAGCTCGAAAACGAGAAATCAGTTGCTTCGATAATTTCGGAAATGTTATTTCGAACATAGATTGCTTTACGAATTTTCCTATTTTGGAAAAAAATGTGATCCGTCCGAAAACTAGAATAAGGGTAACAAAAAATGGTTAATTGAAGTTTGAATACAATTTAGCAGAAAGTTTAAAAATTCAATTGAGGTCATGTCGATTACGGTGCCGGTATTACAGTTGAATTAACATAACAATTTGTTACTATTGATATATCTTACCACTACCCTCAAAGTAAAATTTCTTTTCATAAACATCCTGTACCGCACTCTTGAATTGACCAATGTAGAAGTATTCTTTACTTCATCTCTCTATCTTTACCCCATGGAAATGTAAACTGAGTTCTTATTAATTATTTTTGATTGGCAGAAAGCTTTCGTGACTTTCATTGTATTTCTATTAAATGTAAAATTGAAAATGAATCGTTAGAAAAAATTATTCGGATGAAAGGAATGACGTTTTCTGGCAATGCCACAAACCCGTTACTAAATCAAGTTGACCCCATCCACAGCTTAATATCACACCTTCAACTTAAACACTGTAAAATAACGTAATGGATGATTTATTTGAAGAAGAATTATTTTTAGTAATACTCCCAGAAAAAATAAGGACAATTTAATTTTGTTAATTTAATTGAAACCAGAAAAGCTAAGATATATGCAAATATGAATATAAAAAAATTAAATTTTAATGTAATCAGCATAAAACATATCACATCTGTTCTCCATTCTGAACAGTTTGTCGGGGATTTAATTCAAATTGTTTTTTTTTTGTATTTATTTTGCTCTTTTTTAAATTTTGTATACAACTGTAATAAAGTAATGTAATTAATATAACTATTACGTGTATATATAATACATATAAATTCAAGCCACGGACTTCGACAATAGAACGGTATGAAGACACTTTCCTGCTCGCATTTCTAGCATTTTCATTTTCAGATTAAATGAAACTATTTTTCAAGTTGATTGAAATCTCAGAATACCAAATTTAATGTGAATTATTTTATTCGTTTTTTTTATTTTATGTAAATAGTTGAGAGATACAACAAAGTATTAATCAAAACATAAAATGATTGAAACAATACATAATTTTTTATTGCCGAATTATATTTCCATGAGTGGCTATCATAAAAATGACTGACTTTATTTATCTTAATACTAATTAAGAGGTTGACGATCTCTTACGCAATAAGTATTACTGCGAGATTAGTCCCTGCCACTGGTGGCGGAAATTTAATCTTCATTAAATTCATCAAAATTATCTTGTTGAATGAAATGGGAGATAGCGGAAAATCATATCAAAGTAGGGATGGCAGCCAAGACAACATCTCAATTTCTCACAAAGAAAGACAAGCCAAGACACGATCGCAGTTATCAAGTTAGCTGCCATGCCTTCACGTTTCAGTTTCCATACAACTCCGCATAGATTAAAAATCACCTTTACAAACACTGGACTAGCGCACAATGCGAACGTGTGAAGCGGCATTTTATTTATTTTTCGTTCCATTTGAGTAACACTTTGTACTCTCGAAAGCAGTGAAAAAATTAACACCTATGTAGATGAAATTACCTGTGTATATGGTATACACAAATTCAAGATGACAAACCAAAAATACTAAATTTATTTCGATTTTCACAAAAGTTAGCACATTCAGGATTTTTGGGTTTCTGCTTTTAGATATGGTGCCAAAACCTTAAAAATCCAATGTGCCAGAATCAATATATGTAATACTAATAATAATATATTTTATCCATAAATAAAAATTTACAATTCTTGTAATCGACCTTATCCTGAATTTCGGGGAAATAAAATTCCACTGGAAATATAGGGAATGTCAAATGTATCGAACTACAACCTTACGCTTGATCTAATCCAGTCTCTTTAGACAAGAATATGGCTTCTGAACGAAAAAATCAGATCCTCTTTTTTTTTATTTATCGGTTTATTTTTCAAATTCTCATCAGCTGTTATAGTTCCATTCCCTACTCTACTACTAGAAAAATCACATTACTAAAAAGAATAGTTTTTATGGCGATCAAAGTACACAACAAACTAGGTGCTTTCATGATTTAAACTGAAAAGGTTTTCGGCTGATTTGGCTTTTTATAGAACGTGGTGTTCATTTCATGATGTCATGGTGTGCTGCTTTATGATATAATGCTAGGGCACGCATTTCATTAACTTTATTTACGAGTATAGTGCTTCGCAATTAGTAATTGTGTGGTGTTTAACCCGGCGGGAGTGTAGTGACAAAATGTTACAAAGAGTATGTGGCAGGGTATGACATAACCGCGTACAAAATTGACTAAACAACTTCTTTAACAAATAGATGATAGCATTAAAGTAAATGTGTTTTCTTGTAATAGGCAATATGATAATATAATTTTAATGAAACAGCTGTGGTAGTTTAATACTTTTTATATGAAAGTCGAAGGAAAACCACATTACTTAACTTTTCAAACAAAAATATAGGCTCTTTCAAAAAAGCTACAAAAGAAATAAAAATAAGAAATTGATGATTGATCTACAAATTCTTAACCATCATCTTCAAGAATATGTGGACAAAATGTTAAATGTATGTTACATAAATGAGAAGTTACAATATTTCAAGCTTTCAAGTTTCCATATGTACCGATCTACAGTTGAAACTTTAAACGTTGACATTTCGCTCTCCATTATTCCTATTTTGCTTGTTGGTACCAGAAAAAAACCTGGAACTTCGGGATGTTTTTCGCCGTTTTCTGAACATTTCTAATAACAATGAAAATTCCCGCAGTGCGCATGTAATTCTTCAGGATGATAAAAATCTGAAAACTTGAACTGTGATCCTTTTCTATTCATGGGTCACACCCCAAGGTTGTGCACGGTGGTGCATACCTGACGCGGATAAAAGGCTTATTAACCCGGACACATCACAAATTTTAGAGCTAAAAATCTCAGATTTTCCCATGGGCTCCGGATGGTTTTCTGGTTGCGTGATTCGAGTTGACATCATCCTCCTCGGTAAGATATGACAGCTACATCCTTTCATGGATTTAAGTCCTGGATCCCGACGTTGCATCAAATTTTCACAAACTTTTAAACCCGCCCTGGACCGCTCGCATAAATCGAGTTGATACTTTCCAGCAAGCGGAATTTACTTGAATGGTTTCTTCCGCACGGATTGTGTACTCGCACAAAGGAGCTTACGTCTGCCAACTGAAACGGCCACAAAGGACAAATTACTAGTTACAGCAGTCCACGTTGGACATTTTGCTGCCCACTTGCATCTTTGCTCAGCGACGTTGATGGCTTGTAACTGCTAAAAGTTTCCCTTTTTCTGTTTACGTTTTCAGACACAACCGGATCCGCCAGTTCATTTCTTTATTGGAGTTTCCGTGCCAGGGTTTGTCTTTCTTTTCTGTCTTCGAGGATAGGGAGCAGCAGAAAAAAGTACTTTTGATAGTACAGGAAAAGTTTTTTAGTTGTCTGATTTTCTGTGTCATACATTTGGCTCCTTTTTCGCTTTGTGGCTGCCGAGAATGTTTGAATTCCTCTGAGTGTTCTCTGCGGCAAAAAAAAAATCGGAGCACCGCGCAAGTTGGTTTTATATCCTACAGAGCTTACGTTTAATCGTCGATAAACTTTTAACTTTCAATTGCAATGTTCCACGGGAGTGCATCCACTTGGGACGTTGCACAGCTGGTCTTTGAGCACTAAGCGCATTGTCGAAGTTTCGGGAATGTTTCGAAGCTTCTAAATTAGGTCAGCCACAAAACAATCGGTACAGGCTCTGTCCTCTTAAAGTTTATTTTAACACACATCCATAATATTATACATTGCAATATTTATTATCTGCAGGTTACGATTAAACCTTTGCAAAGAAAAGTAAAATAAGGTCATGTAGGTATAGTATTGTAAATAACTTTAATATTTGAATGCTATATATTATATATTTCTAGATATTGGATATATAGGGTATTCCATCTTTAGGGGACAACATGAATGGTTTTTGCGTTGATAGATCTCACATAAGTAAATAAAAAATCGTAGGTACAGGGTGATTAATATATTCGAAATGCACATTATTATTTTATTTTTGTCTTTTTATCTAATTAACACAGCGACATCAATCTTACACCAAACAATTACCATCTTAATGTGCCTTCCGAAAATACCACAAATGTTGATCTATCTCTACCATTACAGATACAATTGGATTGCGAATGTGGAAAAATGCTCTAAAATGTCGAACCAGTGTAGATTTACACCCAGTAAGAGTTCCTCCGATATATTGAGAAAGTAATTGGAGGTTTTCTTGATATCAAAAAGGCATTCGATGATAATTGACCATAACATACTCGTGGATAAGCTTTGGATATTGGGTATACGTGATGGTTCCTATATGCTGCTGAGATTTTACCTTGAATGCAGGACCCAAATGGTTAAAGTGCAAGAAGAAAATGTACCAACTGCCTTCTCAACACCCGTGTGACACATGGTTGGTCCAATCCTACCCCTGGTAACATATACGTATATGAATTATGCAAGCTTGAAAATATTGTATTTAACGGTTAATAGCCTTTTCTGACGATACGGCGTAACTCTGTAAGGCAGTCAACTGGCCCTTGGCTCTGTCATCTGTTAATAACAGTATAACTGCGATTTATATATAAATAAAAAGGATATGTAACCATACGCCCATGCCCGGCAGATCATGTCTTGCCCGTGCTGGGAATGTACATATATGGAAGAAAAAAATTCACAAATAAGGAATTAGCAGGCGTAACATTTACTAAATAGAATTGTTGAAAGTGGACGATTTCTAATATTTTCTCAAAATTTGCGAAGTCATCCAAATCTTCTCTATCAGATGTATTATTTACGTAATTCTACAAAGCTGTTTCAAAACGTTAAAATTATCTTATTTTGACAAGAATTTCCGTGAATTAAATCCATTCTAATATTTTTCACAAGAAATGATAATATATTATAGCTGCTGCGGGTTCCTAATGATTCCAACTTTATTTTATCTCAAGACTATTTTATCACATTTTCCGATATACGATTCTCAAATCACCATGTTTTGTTACGCCTTGCGTTTGGAAAAATTGCTATGCTGCTTGGAAAGAGCGGGGAGGGATTTCGCAGAGGTTCATGGAAAGTCAACCAAAAATGTGTTAGTAAGAATATAATGACGTAGTCTCAATGCAGCCAACAAAGGGCACACCAAACAACATCATATACGTATTTTCAAATTTGTGTAACAATTTCAGAGAAACACATCCTGTTTTGCATTTTAAAATATTATCGAAACATATGAAATAAAACAAGGCACTATTTATTACAACCCCTAATAAACACTTTCCGCAGTTTCGACAAGAGAAAAATGTTCCTTGCTGTCCACATTACTTTCTGCAGCGGCAGTGAAATCTAAGATATATTAATGCGCTGAAAAATTGTCGTCGCAGGTCATAAATTTTGCTGGTATTGTGACACAATCCTGAAAAAGTTAATTGCTCGAGTCGAAGTATCACACGCTATTAATTTTCTAAAGCGATGCCTTAGTCCTTATAAATCTTTATTTTATGGCCCCCGAAAGCTATGTGAGTGTACGAGTCAATTAAAGAGAGACATTTGCCCGGGGCTTGTTATCGTAAAATATATATTTAGAGCATACTATGGGCCCACGACTACAATACAGTAAATGTCACATCTTTCTACAATCAACTCTAATCGAAGTAAATTGCTGGCTTATCGGAAACGTGGTAAAGCAAATTACTTCTTGAGTATATGTACTTCAGAAGTCTTCCACTTCTGGTTTAAGTGAATTTCAATGCAACATCAGGAGCACCAGCAGTAGTACCAGCATAATACATAGTCTTCCTTCCATATTGTCCAAAACTGACTTATGAAAGCAAGACATGATGCGCTAATTAAATTTAGGAATCTTCATGAATGTGCTTAATAAATGAAATTGTTATATACATATGGAAGGTATTTTCAGACGCTTTCCTGAGAGCAATTACCACTTTGGTAATCTTATATCTATATTGTAAAGTATTAAATAAAAAGAGATTAAAATACTGAAACTCGGCGTGACGACAGCAAAACAAATTGCCTCTTTGTAAATTGTATTTAAATCTTTGTGTAAGTCAAAGACAAACTTTGGGACCCGTGAGTGCGGTTTTTACCTCCATTTAGAGATCTTTCTCGAGAAAGGCTTTAGGCTATATATGTATCAACATGCTTTAATATCCAGAGGTTAAGCAGTGAAGGAAAATCTGCAAAATTTTAAGTTACTATCGAAGAAGGCTTTAATTTGGTTATTGATTTTGTCGCCAAATACGTAGTAAGGTAGGTTTTGAGCCATTTTTATCAGATTTATATACGATGCAGTGATGTGATATCGGGGATATTTCCCTATTTTGTGGAATTTTCAACTTTTTTGGGCTCTACGGGAAAAGGAAAAAAAGGAAAATTAGAGCAAAATCCAAGGAAACTTTTGAGCTTACTTTGGGAAGAAATCATAGAAGGTATACTTTAGTATATACAGACCAATCCTAACTTACCTCCACTTCCACTAAACTTCCTGACAGCTTCTTTCCAATATACCGACCGAAATTCTTCAATTTCAAGCAAATTTTATGAAAAGACTTCGCACATTTTGTCTGGAAAAAATTGGCTGAATTTTTGGTATTTTGTCCATTTTTTGAAGCTGATCAAAAGTCTCAAAAGGCAAAGCATCCCAAATCGCCAACACTTGGCTTTACGCCGTTCCGAAGAAAATGAAAAACAGTGCATAATGAATTCATCTGCAAAAATTATATGCGATTTTCATAGTTTTACACACATAAATATGTGGCGGAGGTAAACTTTTGAACACTTAATGCAAAAATCGGAACGCCTATTTTTTATTGCAGATTCAGATTCTATAGGGAAAAATACGTGACTTTTATTTGGAATATTTTATCGAATCGAGATAAAGGGTCTTTCAAGGAAGCTCCATAAGTTGCGTGTGAGATATCCACTTCATTTTTATTTTATTTGGCATTAACTACGGTAATGGTTCAAATGTCCGCCGTTGCTGTACCTGGTCACACGTATTCTAATTTTCGATGACTTTGTCGCATAAATCTAGCTGAATTTGCATGGCTTTCGTTATGTTGACTTGGAGGGCATCAATTGTTTGCGGTTTCTTCGCATAGACCAGTTACATACCATACGGGCATCTTACTTATCATCGAGATAAGTTACATGCCGAAGAAATCAAAGTTAAATCAGGACGCATAATCTCGAAGGGCTTAAGCATAATTTGTTCAAACGACCAAAATATTGCTTAAGTGCACTTAAGTGCCCAGAACAGTAAATTGACAAACAGTGAATTATTGCTCCAGCGCATATTCGTCCCAAATATTATGTCATAACATAAAGAGTCAATCAAAACGGGGGCACGCGTCTTTGCTTGTTACCGCGAAGGGCAAGTAATGCAGCGTGGGCAAAGAAAGCATTTAAGGGAGAATTGAAGAGAAATGCATAACCATACCTGATTGGCTTTGATTAATAAATCCGGCTGGTGGAACATTTGGTTCCACTCTAATTCTTGAATTTGACAGCGGACCTTAAGTCCGGCCAAGAACTTTGAAGTTGAGTTGTAATCTGGAAAAGAAACTGAAACGTCGTAGTTGAGTCGCGGGTAAAGTAGAGGGATGGTTAAGTGATTGTAATAAGTCAGATTTAAAGCCAGAAGCGTTGGCAATAAAGCTATAAAGTAGCTAATAGCTTCAGTGTCGTGCTTTATCTACCTGCCCCTGAACCACCTTCCCCAACAGCAGACCGTGCCCGGATTAAGTCCACCACGTTAAGGGTATTCTCCAATTCAAAATCCAAACGGGAGAATATGTAACAAACAACAATCTGACCTGTGCTTACATCGACCTACTGCGCTTAGCGCTCAGGTGTTTCACTTGAGTGCAATCATGGTAATAGTGCATCGTAATAGACAAAAAGGAGATTGAACGCATTTAAGCAGACGATAGGCCAGTTTCTTCCCAGTTATGCACACTTCCCTACAGTCGTGGGAAGATACATAACAGACCTGTGATTTATGATAGCTCCAAAGAAAGAAGGCTAAAGGTGTTAAATCGTACGATATTGGTGACCTCAAATGGCTCGTGCAGAATGTCCATCGTGGCATGCGCTGTGTGGTACGTAGCTCCGTCCTGTTGGAACTACATTTCGTCGGTATCCATATCATCCACTTTAGCCCACAAGAAGTTGCTTATCATCAATCAGTAGCGCTCGTTGTTGACGGTTATGACAATGCCAGTTTTGAAAGAAGTACTGACCTATGATTCCGCCAAGTCAATATCCGTTCCAAACAATGACTTTCTCGGGATGCATTTGCTGCTGGTGTATCTCGTGTAGATTGGTATCGCCCCAAATCTGACCATTTTGCTTGTTCACATATCCATTTATACAAAAATGGGCTCCATCGCTAAAGACCATTTATTGGCGAAATTTGGGTCAACTTCCAATAAGATTTTGATAATAAAATTTGATGATTTCCACACGTTGTTCAACTCTTACCTTCACCTGCGATTTGCCACACACTACTAAACAATTTACAACAAATTTGACAGATCTTGCTTCAACAACATGGCTGGTATAATCTAAAAGGATTCCAAGTTGACAACTGAATTCCAAATAACACTTCCACTAAAGGATCATAAAGAGATTTTGGTACATAGAAATCTTTGGTCCAACGAGCGCCGAATGCAGATGCTGAATAAATGTTAATTTAGGAACATATATTACTTACCATCTGTTTATTGGGAATTGTTCTATACCAAATGCCACCTGCCATTTTTCTTGGGCATGCAGGGGGAACATGTTCAATGTAGCACTGTTTCGAACGACTCTGATAGATTTTTTAATCTCATCTTTTCATCGATCTCCGAGGATTTACTCCTGAGAAGATGCTTAAATCCTCTTCTTCCCCTTCAAAACGTACTGAAAGCTCCCGGCCATGGCTTATTCGAACTTGAAGAACAAAGCATGGATAGACTTTTGTGTCTCGGGGAGCGTGGTGACTATTTGAGGTATGCTAATCTTAGAATCCAGTTTTCTTGTGATCCAAGGTCTCTTACAAGAACTATTTATCTGACACGGCTAGACAGTTTTGGATATTTGTAAACTCCAACCGAAAATCCGGCGAGTAATCTTCATCCTTTTCGGTTGGTAATGTTAAGTGTAGAGATCCCTCTTTAATAGCCAATTTGTTTGCTGAGTTCTTTGATTCGGCTTTCTGCGATTCTGACTTTGATATTAGTTTTAAGGATTGTAAATGACGAAGCTTCCTTATACTTCCTTGGAAACTAAAGACCTCGTGTTTGTGGAAATTTTCATTAATTTTCGCGTTACATAAAAAAGGCAACAAATCCGATATTGCCACAATAATCGAGACGCATCGTTAACGATGAAATTGTACGATTTCATTGTAGTTATATTTTAGGCTGTAGAGTGTAGTAGTGAGTAGACTACAATCAATTTGCTGGAATTTGTGCACTACTGCCTTCCTGTAGTGAGAACAGGTTGACTATACCTTCAAAGATTTCAGTAAGGCGTTTGACAGAATTGACCATAGAATTCTGCTCTGTGAATAAATTGCTCTTGGTTTTCCACCCCTTTTTGTTGACTGGCTGACTTCATATTTATCTGGTCGTACGCAACGACTTTTCTCTCTTCTGAAATAGTCAAATTTCCGGCGTCCCCCAGAGTAGTATTTTCGGCCCACTTCTGTTTATTATGTATGTTAACGACGGACGTTTCTTTACTTCTTTTATCAACCAAAACACTTTGTTATGCAGACGATGCAAAGTTGTTTCGTGTAGTATCTAATGAAACTGATTGTCACCATTAACTTTCTGACTTAACCATTTTTATAAGTGGTGCTTCGTTAATTGGCTTCCGTTGAATGTGGCTAAATGTACGGTGTGACATTCTCTAAGAAAAGTCTATCCTTAATTTCAACTGCATGGATTGAAGCTCATTAATTAGATTTGACAAAATCAAAGATCTAGGCGATATTCTAAATTATGCACTTTCCTTCGAGGACTATACATATCAATGCAGTCATAAACAAAGCCAATTCTACGCTAGGCATTATAAAAGATGGTCCAAAGCATTTGACGATCCTTACATCACCAAGTTTTTATATTATACCTTTGTTAGGCCCATTGGAATACGCTAGCCCTGTATGGGCCCCATTTTACACTTAGGAAATTAATCGTTTAGAAGCGGTCCAGCGTAGATATCTTCGGTTCTTTCTCCATAGTCTACCTTCGCTGGAAAAGAGACGTGATATCTCTAGAATTGCCATGATGTGTGACCTCTTGAAGGGTTCTAATAACTCAGAGTTCTTGGAGCGATTTCTACCCGGTTTCGCCTCGCTCCTCATGAGGGCTCAAAATTTTCTTCGCCTGCCGCATCACAGAACCAACTACCGAAGGCATTTACCTATTACATTGATGTCCCGTTTGTTCAACAAGCAATTCTCCTACTTTGATTGTAACATACCCAAGTTAAAATTGAGAAATTGGGTCAAGTGTAATAATAATTAATTAACTCATTGCATTGAATGAATATGAATAGGTCAAGGCCCAGAGAGAGAAATAGAGTGAAAAAGGGAGAGAGGGAGAGTGAGAAAGGGAGAGAGGTAGAGAAGGAGAGAAGGAGAGAGGGGGAGAGGGAGAGAGGGTGGGAGTGATACAGGGAGGGTAGAGTATGCCGATGGATGCCGTAACAATATCAGAAAGGGGGTATCTTGTTGAAATATCTCATCCCATGAAAACTCAAATCATATTCTACAGAGTTATTCAAATATCTGCTATACAGATGGCTCGAAAATCTGTACCGGTACGGGCGCTGGATGGTGTTTCAACAAAGAGATGAAATACTCCTATCTTCTCGGAAACATTACGTGCATCGGTTCTCCAAGTGGAAATTTTCGCTATTCTGAGTACGACAAAATGTATGATTGATCAGAAATGGCCTGAAAAGAAGATTGAAATCTGCTGCACGCTCACAGCACTCAATCTTTCTAGTCCTCTTCTCTTCTTCAAGCCTTACCACCCACTGAAACATTTTCTACAATGCACTCTCTTTTATATGGGTTCCCAGTCATCAAGGCATCGAGGGTAACGAAAACTCTGATAGCCTAGCAAAAGAAGGCACGAAATGCAACCGCTTTGAGTTTGGAGCGAAACCACAGATTGGTGTGAATTTTGCAATTTTGAAAACGGGATAACTCGGCACATGATGGCAATCCACGCGCATTCGTGGTCCGAGATACAAACTTGTAGACACACCAAACTCTTTTTAGGACGTCCCAATAAGTGCACTGCTAACTCTTCTTAAATCAAGCAGAAAAAAATGCGGAATTCTTGTAGGAACTGTAACAAGGCATAATACATGTGGCAAATACCTGCATACCCTGGGAATCAGTAACTCGACATGTGCATCGTGGGGGGGCGAGGACTGCGCATAACACTTTCTCTGCGACTGCTCTGCGTTCCCCCAAGCACGGCTTACTGAATTTGGTGCTGACGTAATGAGGATGGTAGATATCTGTCCTCGAACCCTGTCCGAGGTTCTTCAGTTTATCAGATTAACGAATAAGTTCGACTAGGGCGACGATAGAGCACAATGGACTCGGTGAAGTCTGAGTGCTCGAGGTCTTTCGCTCCATTCTTTACCAAAATATAAATGTCAAATATAAATGGCCTATAGTTACTTCATTTCTTATTTGTTATAATTAAGCGTACCGTCCAGATACCCCAGGTGCTTTTCGAAAGGAACGTAGTAATCTACAGTTTTCTGGGGAGTTTGCATTTGACACACTCATCAGCGCCAATATGGACGCTCCGAAATGTGTCAACCCTGGCTGGAGGATTGTCTCTTGCATGGTCTTTAATAGGGGTGTACTGAAGGTCTCTTCAGGGGGGACACTATTCTGTCTGGACTGATCTGCCTGAGCGTCGAGCGCCTCTGTTTCGGAGAGGTCAGCCAGCTCTTCGGGAATAAGGGCGACGCGACGTCTGGGACATCAAGCCCCATAGAGTTACTTACGAAGTCCTTCATCAAGAAATACACCCTTTGAATTTTGATCGTATATCTGCCATCTAATTAATAGATGGTTCACATATGTATAGTACGTTAGTTTTGTTGTTGTTTCATTGTTTTAAGATTACGTTAGTAATAGCATAAACATATGAGAATAATAGTAGTAATCTTCACTTTCAAAGTATTTCAGTACTTCTATTTAATCATTCCAAAATATTATAGAATATTGAGATCAGATTGACAACAGCTACACATAAATATTTATATGTAATAATCCAAACTCTGAAATTTAAAGAGGCAATTGAAAATTACAACTATATAACTATTTTCGAAAATTAGACTGCAAGACTTAAGGGTAATAAAGTTGCACAACTAGAACTATGGGAAAAATAGTATCTCATAACAATATAAATTCCACCAGTTTAATACATACACGCAGAAATGTACATATGGATCTTTCTTTCTCCACCTTAATTTGCTAAATACCCATAGTCCTTATAAGAAGTTGTGTTCTAATTGCTATCCCAGATAATGAAAATGATGTAATACAAATAAATCATGCATTTGAAAAATTCCGAACAAAGAAACACACGTAATTAAATTGTTCTCCTTGTTTCCATATTTATAGTGCTGACACTATCGAATCACCACGAGAAGGTCACCATCAGCCCCACAACGTCGGAGGTCGTGCATTATGTTAACGATTCCCACATCGTCATATGTAACTTCCCGAAAGACGCGAAGGCACAATGGATAGCGCCCAAGGGTGATGTCGTCACCGAAAGGAAAGGAAGGGTCCACGTCGAGGAGAAACAATCAGGTGAGAAGCTTAATTAAATTGTCCAACAAAATCAAAACGAACTGAATCTCCAGGGCAATTGGCCCTGGTGTTTGAGCAAATTGCGCTACCCGATAAGGGGGAGTGGACATGTATGATTGAGGATGGAGCCAAGAAATCATTCCGGATGGTCATTAATCGTAAGTTCTAATTAAGAAACCACACGGCTATGGAACATAATTTCTTTAATGTGTCGGTGATAGGACCAATTTCCTTCATGGACACCGCCATTCTGCAGACTGCCAAAGAGGGGAAGGATGCCAACATACGCTGCGAAGTGCGGGGGGATCCAGAACCAACTGTTTCGTGGTCATTTAATGGAAAATCCATTATCCGTAAGTACAGCGTCATTTTCAGGGCTTCTAGGCTGTGTTATCTATTCTGGTCAGATGTTCCATAATTTGTATTTTCCTTTCCGCACAGTACCTCACGCCAAATTCACGAAACTTGCGGATGGCTTATTAGTCAAAAAGGTGTCCAAGAACGACAGTGGCGAGTACACGTGCAGGGCATTCCAAATATCCGAGACTATCAATGAAGTTGACGAGCGCGTCATCCTGCTGAAGATTGAACGTGAGTATATTAGGACCATTTCCATACAAGTAGGTTTGCTCCCTCTGGACCTCGTTCTCTCGAGGACCCTTAGGGCTAAGAACCCTTGGGAACTCCGGTGTAAGCAAAAACCAGAAGCCCCTTTCCACTTCAGTTTTCTGAGGGGGTCACGACTGCGAAGAAGCGTAATTACAATAATTTGGAGTTAAACAGTTTCAGCCTCTCAACGTGTAGAGGAGCTCAGTGAGGAAAGGAGGAAATACCGGGAGACAACATTCTGCCCTGCAGGCCTAAATAGCAAATATCGCCATTCTGTTTACTACATTTACTGCCATGTTAACAAATAAATCTTGCACAAAGGCACCGCTTGACCTGAGGTCAAATTTATGCCCCATGCGCTGGGCAAGATGTGCTTAAGTAATCAAATTCAGAGTTAATCAACTGGTGGAGAGCAACTCGATAAAGGAAAGTTCCGATATTATTGGAGCCCTTCGTTGGTCCCTCAGTAGCCAATAAATAATTCATCTGGGACAGAATGCAACCGCTGCTTTGCTTTGTTCGTGTTTGAATAGCAATCTCACAGAGTCGCAAGCAAAGCAATTTAGTTCGGGTGTGCAATTTTCACCAAAATTTATGATATCTTCAAGTTAATTTACCTTTCGCGGAGCTCAGGAAATACTCGCAGTCATTTGTTCATTTCAACAGGGACAATGCGCTTCCGCGGAAATTTAAAGATTAAAAAACTTAATCTTGAATTTTGCAATGCGTCATACCATAAATCAGATTTCAAAAATTTACGGGAGCTCCTGATGAAACGGTCGTTCAGTCAGCCATCTTTTTTATATTATACACCGTATAGGGTTGTAATGAGCGCCTAAAATACGGGAAACATTTCATATGAACTGAATTTAATGTGCTTAGAGTAAAATTAAAATGCATTTCAGGTTTGGCTTAGATATTATGGGCCTTAAACAAATGTTTACACAAAACTCTTGAGAGATATCTTTAGATTAGTTATAGTAGTCTCTTTTTACCCGACTGCGCCAGAACAAATGTTATGTTTTTCGAGTGTGTGTATATTTCTTGGCACGCTCTGTAGCCTAAACGGTTTGATGGATTTTAACTTGAGAGGTGTTGTTAGATTCGTCTTAATTGCGAGAGTGACACTGAATACATCAATATTATAAAAATTAAAATGGCCGATTTTTGGCGCCATATTATATATCGTCAAACGTTTTTTCCCCTCAAAACCTATCGAGTGGGTATTTTAAAGGGCTTACAAAAATTTATATAATACAAAGTATATGTTTAAATGTAATTTGGAATGAGACCGCCAATTAGGTATATTTTGTCAGTTTATTACAAATATTGACGAGTTAGATCAATTTTAATAGTACTGATTTATTTATTGATTTAATTATGAGTCGGGTCTTTCGGTTTATTTAATTAACTTTTTTTTACTCTATGAGTGTTCTGCTGTGTGAATCACAAAATCAAAAATAGATATTTATTTGCCTATTGACTAGAACAAGATTCATCGGAATTTTGTTTTTCATTTACAATATACATATCCTGTCCATATCTTCTCCTCTACATTATTATCGCCGCACGCACAGGATTATGTGAAGATGATCATCGGTCTTGTTCTATTATCATACGATGATTTCCGAGCGGAAAAAAATTCTGAATCTTCCTAAGAAGCAAATATGAAGCATGTTTGGAAAATTTTAAAGCTTTTGTCCATTCTGCGAGTGAAAGGAGCTTCAAAACATATGGCCTTGGCAATGCAAAGGAAGATTTTTTATTTTCATGGATATATATTATATATATTCTAAGGACGATGATTTCGTTGTGAAACTCTATCTGATGAATCATTTCAGTTCATTTTCGTTTAGGTACTCGAGAATGCAAGTACGTCTTTTCGAAACTTCTCTATTGTTTTAGTGAAAGGGAAAAAAATGTGCACTATTGCCTTTAGACTCACGCATAAAAATATCCTAATAATCTTCTTTAAAAGGACATACGCAAAAAGCTCTATAGTTGCTTCGCTCCATGTCCATATCCCAATAATCTTCCGAAGACGCAACCAGGAAGAAAACAGAAAAATCCTCCAAAAAAGCACACGGGAAGAAAACAGAAAAGTCTGCAAATCATTTTCCAAAAAGCAAACGGAAAGATAATAGGAAAATCTTTCTTGAAGAATCCGAAAAAAGTGGATGAAATTAATTTTTTTTTATATTTCGTAGATATATATTTTGTGAATAGTTGAAAGGAAGCACACTGCATCTTTCTCTGGAATAATGGTCCCATTAGGGGAAATCTCTAACTCCTAAGGGATCGAAAACACTACCATTCTGCCTAACACCGATCGATCGGGTTTCCAGCTAGTTGTATTCCAACTGTTGTGTAGAAAAACAAAAAAAGTCCTACTAAGTGCTACCTTCAAAAAATATTTAAAAATACCTTAAGCCTTGTTTTATAAGATAAAAGGAAAATCTAAACCGCCTTCAACCACCTTTTCCAAATATATTATATTTTTTTAACTTGTGTCACATTCATTACTTCATCACATGTAGTGGGATCAGGAGTCAGAAGAGGTACCGATATAATCATTTCAAAAGTTGTGAAAATAACTCCCCCCGGTGCTGAACTCGAATATGCTAGCGAAAATTTGTTTTAGTGCCCCCCCCAAACGGTCAAAAAACCTCTTTTTCCGTGTAGGGGAATCTGGCAATCTAAATGTCGACTAGTTCTAATTAAGTTAGAGCTTTGAAATTTTGCATTAGTGTATAGATGCAGTGCCAATACAATATAGTATATTTATGTAATACCTAATATGGCGGACACCAAAGATGGTGGATTATTTTTTCTTTACAACCCTCCTTACATGAAAAAGTTTGATGAGTAAAATGCGATTACCTACGTGACGTCATAATTAGCCTAATATGGCCGACGCCTAAGATTGAGGATTACCTTTTTCTCTACAACCCCCTTGTCATGAACACCAAATGAAAGAGTTCGGCGAGGCCAATGCGATTAACTATATTACGTATACGTCATTCTGAAACGTGTGCAAATTTCCAAAGTTTTAGCTTAATTAGATTAATTACGTACACGAAGAAACTGGAAAAAGGGGTGATATTTACCGTTTGAGGAGGAGGGTCGCAAGTGTGAAAATTTGTTTTATTATTTTGGGTTCAGCACCCTCGAAAACGGAAGAAAGCTGGTTTTACAGCTTTAGCAATTAGGTGGCATTTACCCTAAAATTCTGACTCCTGACCTCCACTAATGATGCCTTATTAATATTCCTGGAGACACGAAAGTTTAAAGATTTAACTGGTTATTTTGTTTCAGTTATCAATAATAATAACATAATAATATAAAAGTACTTTTCTAATGAATGTTTTGCTCAATATAAACACAAAGCCGAAGTTTTAGATATTTTAGAGTTTTATTAATGTTTCACCCCCTGAAACATCCCCTCCAAGTTATTGATGTTTTTAAATATTTCTCCAATGATTACCTACCTTGTGCCATTACATTTCTATATCAGGCTCACTAAATAATCTGCAGTACCAAATGAAATACAAATGCACACACTCCCTGCAAATGGTATGTTTTTTAAAAATGTTCGTGGCTGAGATATATGTACAATGTATGTTACATATCTCGATATTTGAACTAAATACCCTGAATTTAAATTTACGTCGTGTAAAAGCCGCGTAAGCATAAGTCAAGGCAGATTTTGTAAATGCATTGAGTAATCCTTAAGGGATTATTTTCCGGATTAATTATGCTGCGACTGTGCACACGACTGCGATTGAATAACTCCTACCCATAGAACGAATCCCTGTTGATTAAATATTAAAGTTGAAATGCTGCAAATGCTCCGAAATATGTGTGCATGCGAACAAAGAAAGCTCGAAATAATACCATCAGTTTAATTTAAATTTGATTCGAACTCCATTCACAGATAAACCACTGCCCGTGGAGAAAAGTGCAGATGTGCAGTACGGCTATATCAACGGAGTTGTGAATTTAACGTGCGAGGCCCTAGCTGAACCGCAGGCAAACTTTTCCTGGTATCGTCATGGGAAGAAAATCAGTCCTAAAGTTCACCAAATATTCGTCGGGAATCACAGCTCGATGCTGCAAATACCAATAAAAGAGGCAACTGCATTCGGCGATTACAAGTGCAAAGCAACAAACCCACTAGGATCCCTGGAGAAAACGATAAAACTACAGGAGGGAACTAAGCCTGAGCCCCCGACACAGTTCACCCTGCGTGGCGTGAACTCCGACACTTTTGATATCGACGTGGGTGCAGTTCGAACGTCGAAAATCCGCGATGAAATGGACATTAATGGCTACACGTTCCAAGTCATTCCCGAGCACGAATGGCGGGCATCCGGTGGCAACTGGGAGAAAGCTCGCGAGTATAAATTCGGCTTTGAAGATGGTAAGATTTATTCATTATATTGTTCAACTGACGTGTTTTTTGCAACCTTTTAACATCGGCAGGAGTCACGTTTTTAATTAACAACCTCGCACCCAACACGACCTTCCTGGTCAGGGTAGCCTCGAAAAATCTTGCTGGCCTTAGCGACTGGACGGAGACCAAAAAATTTACGACTTACCCCAAAGAGCCTATGATGAACTCAGGATTCAACAGGATATGCCCACTCAGCGGTTGGGGCACCCTTGCGATAGCAACAGTTACCACTTTCGTGAGTACGTACGCTGCCAGCGATTCCTTCAATATCTTAAGAATTTTTCATGTGATTTTGTGAAAATATACCAGCTGCCAGTAGCTTACATGGGGGTCTGGGGAGGCGATCTAATTTTAGTGCTTTTATTTGCCTTTGTACACTATTCTACTTATTTTGTTACGAAAGGTGTAAGTTAGTATGCGAGTCTAGGTTAAACGAATATTGTTGTCTATTCCACGGAAGGAGAAAAAACACTTTGTTATCCTATTTAGTACATAAAACATTCCAATCATAGTTACATCTAGTGACCACAAGGGGTTCGTTTTGGCTCAATAAATTATGCTTCAACAAGCATTCCAGTTAATCTAGTTTATAAATAATTTATTTTCTATTCTTACAATTTACTGTTAAGATATTAACCTACTAGTACCCAATGTGCTCAAGGCATATTTAATGCAGTTTTTGATTATGATGCAATGAATGTTGCACTCAAATATTATTTTTCCAGATATAATAATTTTGTTAGATGGCCCTAAATGTCGCCAACGTGGTGAGTGTACACTGTTTTTGCCGTTAGGAGGAAAACATAAATCAAATTTACCATAGTGATATACAGTGGTAATGCTGTGCAAAAAAATGCCTCACACGGATGTCGAAATAACTTAGAATGTGATGCTAATGGATTAATTGCACTATGTATTTCAACGCGTTTATGACTCTTTGTATTTCGCTTACCTACTACTTATATGAAGCAGAAAGGAGTGGATAAAGGTAAAAGGCTGTTTTTGGGCCCAACTGATGGAAATATATACAGAAATAATACTTATTAATACCCTTTATTTTTAAATTGCTTCATTTATTTAAGGTTTTGTTCTTAATATTTCATTGGTCTTTTCACTTTTATTTTCACCTTATTTTTTTTATTTTTTTTCGAAACTTTCCAACCTTGTCAAGATGGTCGTCCAAGTATTCGCCATCAAGTCCTTCGATGATGTTGTTGATTCCGGTTACTTCCTTGCTACTTTTAATGTTATTATAAACATTGTTGATGGGATTCAAATCTAGGCTATAAGGGGCCAGTCAAATATCAATTTTTCGTATCTTCGAAGTACTTTTACCCCTTTTTTTTTAATGCTTGATGCTGGGCATGCTTTCCCAATAGTGCCGGATTCCTGTGGAGCATTCAACGAACTAATAACCTACAAGGAACGGCAAAAAGGGTAAATTGATGAGCCAAAAACAAATACTATTACAAGGCAAACTAACCCAAAAACTAGTCCACTGAATTAGCGATTTTTGAATCAATAAGCATTATTTCTCGATGTTAATATTAACGACAGGTCTTAATACCTATGCCATATCATTACTTCAAATGCACTTGTGATTGCGTTTTTTATACTGTATATCGCGGTAACAAATTGCAGTTTTCCTTTATGTAAACAAAAATGTTGACAGCAGAGTTGCAAATATTTGGAATTGACAGTCCGGGTTTTACATGTTATTAGCGTTCGTTATATGTTCTTAGTTTTTTGGGCGCAGTTTACTGACTAAAACACTTATCTTGCTCACCGGACACCGGGAACCATTTTGCACATTACTTCGGGCTAGGTACTTTTGTTTTTCCGTTCAGGCAACCATATCGCCCTCTATCAATCCAGGGTCCTAGTCTTACCTAGTTCACTGATGTGCCTCGTGGCCTTTCGGCTTTCCTCGCTCCACCTATGCTTCCACCTGACCAGGGTGGAAAGTCTTTGCTCTCCACGCACCGCTGACTAGTTTCCATCTGTCCAACTTAGGTAAATCGCTCTTTGCTCCTTAGCCAGTAAGTCAATAGGGATAACCCCTTCGATCACCAAAATGCCTGCTTCAGAGTTGGTACTGCATGCCTCGTCGGGGTTCTCGTTTTGGTCACAACTCAGTATTGTTTAGGGCCAGCGTTAATCCGTATGACGGCACACTCTCTAACTGTTGTGGATCACATCGTTTGGCTTAGCTTAAGTTGCGTCTGATGCACATATCGTGCGAGATGAGTTCAGCTACGTCATTCGCGTATCCGACTAGGACCTCTTGGTAAATTGGTGTGCTGCAAGATTAATAAATATTGTGTCCCTTCTGTTATCCTTAATTTTTAGGCTTCTTCCCCTTTATTCTGTTTAACATAGTTTCATTTAAGTTATCTTTTGTATATTTTGGTTTGTAGAAAGTATTAAGCGAATGAATAAATAAATAAACATCCAGTGTCACCAGTAGCCCCACATGCTGCGGTGAATTGTACATACATATGTATTCAAAACATCCCCAGACCATATCTGCTTTTTGAGGAAGATTTCGAAGACATTCATCGCTGATGCTACTATTTTCAATATGCAACTTGCACTTCGTTTCATCTGAGAATATAGTGTTGCTTCATATCTCATGTGTCCACAAAACGAATTTCTCTCCCCAAAATACTCGTTTTTGGATTTGTAGCTTGTACTGATCGTAATCTACAAATGTACAAGTTTCTTCTTGACTGACTTTTCCACGGATGTTGTTTTTCTTTACCTTACAGATACATGATATATACTGTCTGTCTCGCGGAATTTGTTCAAACTTGCATGCGTACGATAAGGAATGTTCAATCGTTTAGCAATTTTATCAAATTGTCAGAAACCACATAAAAACTGCACAAAATTTCCAAATTGCCCAATGTAACAATTTTCGCATAACCATATTTCATTCCAGAGATTAACAATGATAATTTCCAAATCAACTTCAATATATGAATGTGTGTATGTATGTATATGGTTCCTATGTGTTTGAGTATTGTTATTCCAAACTTTAACTGTTTAAAACACAATTAAGTTAAAAATACGCAACAAATTCTGCTCACATCACAATGCACATATCTTTATGGCAGACAGGGTATTTCTACCAAATTATAATAATAAAATTATATTTCCTATATTTAAAACTCTGCATGCTGTTTTGCAAATACTATGATATTCAAAATATATAAAATTTATATATGCTTCCCTAAGTAATTTCAAAACATGTGTTTGCTGAGAGGGTTCAGCAAGGGGACGCATGAAAAGAATTTCCAAGCCCCTGATGATGCGATTTTTGCGAATACAAATTTAAAAAAATAGTGTCCAATATCACTGCTTGAGATATACAATTGTTAACTATTCAATAAAAAGGTTTTCATTTTATCCATATACAATATTTCACCGGGGCCGGTATATTTACCTTTGGAAAACTATTTATGTACTGCAAGTTTCCTCTTTGCGCCGATGACACACATGGATCACCACCATCCGTGTACCACACGGCACGCACGCACGTACCTGGCGACCTAACGATTGCCGGCTTACGTTGGCTTAGAAGAGATCAATTCGGCGTAAAATATAGATATCCTTACGGATTTGTAAGCCTTCGATCATCATTTAAGCTGGTGGAACAGCGCCCTCAGCGATTTGCCAGGTTGGTAAGTGTAACCTGGTCATGTGGCGCACGGCGTATCTACTTAAGTGCTTATTTGAATCCGACCAGTATGGTTGAATCGCCACTCAAACCAATTAATCAATAAATCAACGTGTTAGCACCTATACGAATCCCAAGTAGTTGGAGGTAGTGCGAGGTGATTGAATGAACTTCTTGAATGAATGAATATCGCCTCGGCAGAAAAATTGTTTACTCTATGTATCTTAACCGCACTAAAAATAGGTATGTAATAGCAGGTTTCACACTCCTCGTAGTAAAATTTTTTTACACTACTTGAAGATCACTAGGAGTGTAAGTGGGTTCGTCTCTTATGAAATGAATGGCGCGCATTAAGGGAGTAACACCTAAGTGTTTTTTTGAAAAATCCCAAACTGCCTAGGTGTGACACAAAGCACGGTTTACTTACGGTTAGCTTACTTCCCAACGATCTCTGTCCCAAAATTCGGATGTTTTTGTTTGCTTTTGGCTGGGGAGTGGATTTTATGATATGTAATACCAGACATTCACAATGTCACTATTTGTGTCTATACACAAATTCTTTTTCGATAATCCTTTCCCCAACTAGGTGTTGAATCGTGAGTACACACCTCAACTAGAGTTGCATTCTGCGCTGCGCTTTAGAAATCTCGATATTATTCTTATTTTTCGTTTTTCTGCAAAATTCCTTTATCTTTACACCCTGGGAGTCATATACTTAAAAGAGGTTCTGGAGTGGTGTAATTAATCATTTGACCTTATCAATGGTATAAATTGTTGATTGGTTTCGAACTTTATATACATCTCTAATTTAAAATTGATAATCACAATTTATTTCACATTTACCTCATAATAAATAATTTAAGATACTGCAGCTGTTGTTAATGTGTTCAGAATCTTCATAACAAACAAGACAGGTTCGAAATAGTGTTTCCTAGAGAGTATTGGTGAACTCAAAAACTCATCAATCGTTAAAAGATCAAGAATACCTCGTAAACATCAACATAAGTGTGTTTATAAGTAACGCAAAGGAACGAATCATGTCAATCTATGATATACTGGTTTGTGTGTCTCTTAAAATTAAAAATATTTTTTTGGCCCATGAAGAATACGGAAATCTCCTGTATCTCTTTACTTTCATTTGGTTCATAGTCTTTGAGGCATGATGTATGTATAGACATAATATTTGTAGATACAGTGGCATAATAATTCGGTAATCTAGGTATTCATAAAAATATCATACAAGAAAGGTGTCTTTTTTAATTGTGTCATTTTTATGGGAATTCGTAAGAATTTTATCATAAAAAATAAATAATATAATGTATTATATTAACATTTATCATTATTTATTATTCATATTTAAAATTTTGTGTGAAAAGGGTTAAGGGTTCAAAGAAGATTAAAAGTAGAAGATCAGAGATCAGTCAAAAACCTTTTAATTAATGTCAACCATAGGGAGGAGGAAGGTAAGAGAGTTCAACGCACTCGTAGTCTCGAGGCTAGGTCAATGCCCTAGCTAGTCAATTGGCGGACAGTAGGTCAGCCCTTTGCTGGGAAGAGACTCGTGGAGACGCGGTAAACTTTTAAAATTAACACTCTCTAGACATTGTTCAGGCTGGATTTGGTCTATGGGGGCTACAGACAAAAAAGGTTCTCAGGAACCCAGGCCCACCGCAAGTTCTTGAAGGTGATAAAGAAGACAGGTGAGCACCTTAGATATATTTAAGGTGGACAAAGGTAAGTCAACGCTTACATCGGAAGGGCAATTGGCATTACTGGGAAAACTCTCAAAGTCAGCACATTTAATTGTTTGCCTGGAAGGACGCGACCTTTCTGCAGTCAGGCCATCTCATCACTCTGAATGACCCGAGCTCGTATTACACGAGCACTGCATTTAATACACGCGGCTCCCACCGTACCGTAGGTATAGACACACATTCAAAGGTGGAAGTTTGACGTAGGCTTGCAGTGGTCGGTGGAAGGAATGAGATGGTTACCAGAGTAAAAAAAGAGTTGATAAAATATACTTTATAGTTGGCAGGCACACACACCCATGTACATATCTATAATTTTCAGGTGCCGAAGTAGTTTCAGGGGGCGCAGCTTTCCTCCAATGCCACCCTTGCGTATTTTTCTTAGACTAGAAAAGACTATGTAGCTGAATCTACAATTAAACTTTATGTGAATGGCAAAACTGACGTAATTTTTTTTTCTAATTCGAATTCATCGCATCGCGCCCCAGTCCATTAAAATGAAATTTGATCCTTACATCTAACCAGACGTGCTGCTTTTCTTTCCACGTAAGAAAGAAAAACTTTGATCATCGCTACGATAGTCTTTTTGGATGCAACAAGTTGATAATATGTAGTTATTAGTCGAAACACTTTAAAAGTTTTGTCAACAATCAAGATAATGAATCAATTTTGGTAACAATTTCAGTAATACAATCAAGTTTTGCCATTTTGCAGTTCTAAGGCGGAACACATTTTTTTTTCACCGCATCTTTCTTTAGAACGTAAATATCCGGCAGTAATTTTTGCGAAAACTTCTAAGAGTTGATTTTTTTTTCACTGATCCATATTGAAAGGAAATTCCAAAATGATTTGTAATTTATTAGCAGTTACCTATAGAACCACATATTTTTAGTTCTGAGAAACACGCTTCATGTTGCTATCAATTATATCTGAACAAAATACAAAACAAGTTATGTGAAAATTTTTAGTTATAGTGTTAGTGTATTAGTTAGTTAGTGTACCTAAGAGTGTAGTTTCGCATAGAAAAGATAATAATAATTTCATGCGTCTTTTTCAATATTTATTTTATATGTAAACGTAGATAATTGGTAATAAGTATCAAACCAATGCATGTATCCAATTTCCGTCTCGTGTGGATTACTGAAGAAAGCAGAGCTAATAAAGAATTTCTTGAAGATTTCAAAAAAGATCTAAATCTCCTAACGTATATTTCAATTAATCATGTCTTCACATTAACTTTAAAAAATCAAAACTATTTTTGCCACGGACTGTAATTTAAGAAACAATTGATTTAACGAACAGATTTGTATATTCAGTGTACCTACACAAAAATAGAATTTAGAAACAAAATAAAATTAAATAGGATTTTTGAACTTTTCTAGTAAGTTTATAAGTAAATACGATTTATTAAGTTAAATTTTCAAAGAGGAATTCTTCATTTTTATTGGTGAAATAAATAAGAAACCTAATTTTTGGTTATCGGTAAGTGTTGTCTATTACGTCTACCTTTAGGACCTAAATGGCATTGCATAATTGTGTAATTGTACTCCTATTATATTGTAACCATGACTATGGGACACTGTTATTCAACGAATATTATTCATTATATAAGATTATGCAGAGCTGATTAATTTAGCAACATAACATAATAGGAGGCTTAAAGAAAATCGTTCAGAAAAAATTAATCTTTTGCAGGTTTGATTCTTATAAGCAATGCTGTCATATTTATTTCGTTATTAATTATATTGTGTAACTCTGGATTACATATTAGTAAAATAATTTGTCTTTTCAAATTCGTCAATAGTTAAACCATATCTACAGAAATGGACCAAAACGAACCCCTTTACATAAACTTCTAAGCCACATTAACATAACTAACGGTGTTAAATATAAGCTAAATGTAAAATTAATGAATTAACTGATAAACATGCTTTCAACGGCCAAATTTACCTAAATCGTACCATGTAATTAAACTCAAAAGAGTAAGTGTAGTGTTCTTATCGATAAGGTAAAACCATTACGAAATCAAGTCCATGCCAAAATATTAAAAGACGTAACACGAATTCATCTCTACTTATATGTTTGAACATTTCCCAAATCTCGCTATATCGCTTCATTTCTATGGTTAAGGTAAAATTGTGATCTACGCCATAACTGTAAGAAAATTAAATTGTAAACAATGATTTATAACACAATACACAAGTGAAACTCAGAGGATCAGAAAAAGGAACTGAGAAAATAGGAACAATTATTTGGGTGCCCCTTTAGAATACTTTTAGTATTGAAAGCGTTATACGTACTGATTGCCGAAACCTTAGATTTTTATAATGAGCAGAAGCAGAAATGGAGTCAAGGACAATTTGCAGTGGCCGAATCAGGTTGGCATGCGCATTTTTATTAAGAGCCGACATATTGAATGTGAGAAAGGCCAGTGAAAATCTTTTAAGTGTAGTATACACTCGTTTAGGACATGACATAAAAAAATGATAATAGGAAATTTTGAGATTAGGAAAATTCAAAATAGTTCAAATTTACTTGGGATGGTCATTTCGCATTGAATTTATTACAAATAAATTTTATCTAACGTTTAAGTATACAGAGAACAAAAGATTATTTAATGATGGGTGAAATTATTATTAAACGATTTTTTACAGGGTGTTTGTTCACATTTATCAAGTTGCTATAAATATTGAGATATGTACTGTACCTTATGCTTAACAGATCTGATACAATAAAAGGGTAAATACAGTTGCAGTTTTTTAATTACCTAAACAGTTTCTCTCACAATCCTTTATGGACCCATAAATATTACACATGTGTTTGGCTGGTAGTGGTGAATTTTCAAGGCTTCGAAATATATCCATATATAGCCTGAGTTAGTTTAATGTAACAGCATAATGTGTTACACAAAGTGTCAGGGGTTCCGAGTATTTCTACATTTTTAATCAAATTTTCTCTATTTCTCCGTGCCTCATTTTATATATAAAGCAAAGTATTGCTGACAAGATCCTTAAATCCTTTTTTAATAGCTATGTTCTATATAGCTATCGAACTACGCTGAACTACACTAAGATGTACATAAGCCTGCTAACGTGGAAATAAATTCCAATTGTCATAAGGTAAATAATACTATCAACAGACTATATTTATTTATTTATTTAATTCAGCTTAATACAAGCTATACATACATTTCGTATTACAAACAAACAAACAAACATACAAGCATAAGTGCTTAAAACTAGAACTTGTGAGATGGTAAGGGGAACTTATAACAGATAAAGGGTAAATTCTTAATTTATTTATTAGGTCGCTTAGTGCAAGCTATAGACTACACTGAAATTTACGGTAAAGACAGAGCAATGATAACTTAAACTAAAGAACAAGAACTGGGCACGGCAAGAAGAAACAATAACATAGAAATAGGCGAGGGTAATGACAGGCAGAAGAAGGGGACAATGTTACGTAAGCAAGGGAATCAGGAGGGGCGGTGTAGGTCGCGTTTAAGGGCAGATTTACTTAGGTGGAAGTCGAAGGAAGGAAAAGAGTTGGCCTTCCGAGGCATACGGGTGAGGGGTTCAGAAAGGCCATAGTTAGTGCGGTGGTAATCAGGGCGGAAGAGAGATGCCGATCTGAGGATACGGGGGTTGGTATGAAGAGAAACCCGCTGAAGCAGAGAGGGGCAGTCAATGTCACCAGAAAGCAGCTGATGGATGAAGGTAATATCAGCGATGTCACGTCGCTTCCACAAGGGCTGCAAGTCGATCAACATCAAGCGATTCTCATATGGGAGAAGATTAAGACGATCAGACCAGGGGAGCCCCCGTAAGGCAAAGCGGAGGAACCTACGCTGGACAGCTTCAATTCTATTTGTGTGGGTAGATTGAGAGGGAGACCAGACTTGACAAGCATACTCAAGGAGAGGCCGGACAAACGAGATGTATAAGGATTTAGTAACATAGGGGTTAAGGAACTCCTTGGACCAACGCTTGACAAAGCCAAGTGCGGAGTTAGCTCGAGTAACGACGCTATCAATGTGCTCCCGAAAATTCAGCTCACTGTCACAAATGACACCGAGATCACGAAGGGAGGAGACACTCGGGATGGGCTCATCAAGCAGCAGATACACTCTGAGGGAGGAAAGGGGACGTTTCCGGGAGTAGGTAATGGACTGGCATTTGGAGATATTAAGTTCGAGTGAATTTTTTTTGCACCAGATACAGAAATTGTCTAGATCGTCTTGAAGCAGTTGGGAGTCGGTGGTGGAGGAAATTAGTTTGGAGATTTTCATATCATCCGCGTAGGTGGAAATATCAGAGTGCTTAATGATATACTCAACATCATTGATGGCCAGAATGAAGAGCAACGGTCCTAAGTGGCTGCCCTGAGGAACTCCCGAGTTAGCCACGAACGAGTTGGAAGTTGCAGAGCAGAAGAGGACTTTATACTGGCGTTGATCTAGATAAGACTTTATCCAAGAAAGGAACAGCTGATTGAAGCCAAGGGAGCAGAGCTTGAAAAGAATTAGATTATGTGAAATCTTATCGAACGCCTTACTGAAGTCAGTAGCAATGACGTCAACATCGTTTCCGTTTTCCAGGGCACACAGCGTTCCCGAGACGAAATCGGTAAGATTTGTGGCAGTCGATCTACCCTTAAGGAAACCATGCTGGAAAGGGGAGAAGATGGATTTACAGTGGAAGAATATGCACTCGTAAACGATGCTTTCAAAGAGTTTGGGAATACAAGAGAGTTTTGCTATGGGACGGTAATTGGAAATATCACTCTTACAGCCCTTTTTGTGAATGGGGATGATGAAAGAGTCTTTCCAGCTTGCAGGGAAGATACCTTGGGTAATTGAAAGTTGAAAAATAGAGGTGAGGTCTGATCAGGTGTTGGGCGCATTTTTTCAGGACAATGGCCGGAATCCCATCTGGGCCTGGATTATAATCATCAGCAAGTGCCAAGATGGAGGAAGCAACCATTGCTGGGTCAATGTTGATGGAAGCAAGGGTTGTTTGAGGACAAGATCGCAAGAAATGAAAATAGCTTGCATCAGGCTCAGCAGAATGCTCACTGAAGGATTGACTGAAGTAGTGAGCGAAGAGATTAGAAATTACGCGTGGGTCTGAAGAAGAGGTGTCCTCAAGATTGAGCGTTGAGGGGTAGCCACTGGATTTTCTTTTGATATTGATAAATTGGTAAAAGCGTTTAGGATCAGAGATAAGAGTGGATTGCATACGCTCAACATAATCGAGATAGGAGGATTCACTCCGCTCAGAGAATAGAGAAGCTACTGAAAGGTAATTGGAGAGATCGGGGTCAGAGCGAGATAGGAGATAGGCCTGCCAGAGTTTGTTTCTCCTATTACGGAGGGACCGAAGTTCTTTATTATACCAAGGAGGAGAAGAGGCATAGTCTCTCCGAGGTTGATAGGGGATAGATTGGGTCAGGCAGACAAATATCTCGGAGTAGAAAACGTCAAGGGCATCCACAACAGATGGCTGTGAACCGTTTGTGAAGGAGAGAAGGGGCGATTGTTCGAGTAGGTAGTTTAATTTGCAGAAGTCACCCTCACGGAAGTTGAAATAGTATAACGATTCAGAAATAGTATTGAGAAGGGGAGGTTCGAGCGAAAGAGTAAGGAAGAGAGGAGGGTGATACTGATCAAGAGTGGAAAGAAGATGGGTACTCGCAGTAACCACAGAGTTGACAGGGTCGGATGTAAAGATAAGATCAAGCTGTCTGCCGAGGTTGTTGGTTATACCACTGATTTGACAGAGTCCGGAGTCGGAGAGACGGTCAGTCAGTAAGGTTTCTTTGTCGGAGAGGGCATTAGAAGGGACATAGTGTAGTTCGTCATCAGACCGAAGCCACTGAAGACGAGGAAGATTGAAGTCGCCAAGCACGACGACTTCATCATTAGGACCAAGAATATTAAAGAGAGAATCGATCGCATCGGTGGCAAGCTTGTAAGCTTCAAGAGGTTGGGAGGGACGAATGTAAACGCAGAGTAAGTACAATAATTTGCCGGTTAGACTAATTTTGATACAGACGAAGTTGCAATTTGAGGAGTTCGAAGAAGAGAGGAGACTAGCACCAAAACGATTATGTAGAGCGAGAAGGACGCCACGGCATGTAGGGGTGGTCTCGCTGTCGCAGGCATCAGCACGGAAAACAGAGAAGTCAGAGGAAAATAATTCACTACTGTTTACGCTGGAAACTAAGTTGGTTTCAGTAAGAGCGAAAATGTCGTATGGAAAAGCGAGGGAGTTCTGGAAAACGGAGCAGGTTTTGGTACGCAATCCTCTAACGTTTTGGTAATATAGGGAAAGGCAGCAGGGGGAAGGAGTGTGATTAGAGGAGGAACTGGGCAAGGGAGCGAAAGTCGGTGGGGACCTATCAAGGTTAGGAACAAGAATAGTTCCTACGATCGGGACTGAAATAGTTTCTATGATCGATGCGAGCTCTTTGAAGGTGGGAAATGCGACGGGCGCCAACGTAGGAAGCGAATGTAGACAGATCGGTAGATACCTTATCATGAGAAATGCCGAATTCGGCATGATATTTCAAGAAGAGCTCACGCAGAGTATCAAGGTCAGTGGGGAGGCCCTCCTGATGGATAGAAACCAGCAAATTAGTCTTGGTTTTACCATCGATACAGACAGAGTCTGGTTGATCGTGGAGGTAGGCAAGGAGGAGGCGGACATTGTCATATATTCTATGGTCACGCAAACAGGACAGTAGATAACGACCTTCTGTAGATCCGGCAGATTGCATGGTTAGCTTAACAACAGGTGGAAGAAGGGGATCGATAAATGAGGGTGTCGGTGGGCACAAGTTAGAAGGCGGTTGGCCAGCGGAGGAAGAAGTAGAGCCAGCAGGTAGATCAGGGGTAGAGGGGCGATGGGGTTTGAGGAAGGTTTAGAGCCAGCGGGTAGATTAGGGGTAGAGGGGGCGATGGGGTTTGGGGGGGGCCGGTGGGCACAAGTTGGAGGGTGGCTGACACAGAGAGGAGGAAGAAGAGGGAAAGGGGACAGAGGAATGAGTTGAGCGTACAGAGTGATTAGGGTACAAAGTGTGAGATTTCACAAAGTTAGGGTATTTAATTGGAGTACAAAAATTAAAATTAGGGAATAAGCCTGCCTTAAACTGCCAATTGGAGTTGGAATTAGAAGCTGGAGCAACAGCGGGTTTAAGAGGATTTGAGGTAGTATTGGAAGAGGCAGATTTCAACTTCTTGGGAGGGGGATTAGCAATTACATTAGGTCTACTGGTGTAGGCCTTAGTGGACTTACGGGAATTAGGAGCTTGGGTAGAAGCAGATTTCGATTCAGAGGAAGGGGGGCTAACAATTTGACTGAAACTGTTGGAGGGAGATTTCAATTTAGTCGCGAAAGAGTTCTTAGATAAGTTAGTATTGGAAACATTAAGAGGTTTAGTTGAAAATCTTACTGATTTGGAGACCCACTTCGATATCCTGATGTTTCCGTGGGGTGATGAGTAGCTGATGGGATGATGGAACAGCCATGAATATTTAAAGTCAATCGACACTTTGAAATTGGGCGGGCTGACTGGTCTGGGGGGTTGGAGCTTCACACAGTCGAGGGGTGTGATGGAGAAACGCTCAGAGAAAAACTCTCGAATCCAGAGAACACCAGCGTCACGAGGACCGCCCACAACGAGGAGCTCTGAAGATATTGCGGTGACGTCTACGTTGACTCGGTGCAGTTTCTCCAGTCGAAAATTCCATTCGTTTTCTGTCCAAAGAGTTCCGAATTTCCGGACGGGCTGGGCAAGATCCGGGTCCGAGGTGGACGGAGACGGATGAGATAGGAGGTCGAGGGCGCAGCACTGGTGGAATAACATCAATGAAGGGAGCGCAGATGACTGGGGCAGCGGCAGCCAGAGGAGGTGCTAGTGGCGCTGGTTGGGTGAGGTCGATGATAGTTGGGCGAGTGACTGGGGCAGCAGCAGCCTTGGGAAGTGTTGGAGGCGCGGCAACGGGAGGCAGCGGAGATGGAGAGCAAGCTGGTGAACGTAATTCAGTCGAGATAGAGCCCAGAAGTGCTGCATTAGCAGTCACAGTCACCGAGCAGCAGCTGAGGTCGCTTCTAATCTGTTTCAGGCATTGACGCACATCATCAACTACCGGCATTACGGGAAGATCAGCAGCGGAAAACGTTGAATACAAATCGTCCAGGGTGTGTGCCGCAGTTGATACAGTTGAATAAAGTAGATGAGATTTAGCAAGGAGGGCTTCGGTCTTGGACTCCGCGGCAGCTGCAGTGTTGAGAATTTTGTCGAGCTTGTTGTTTAATGCGGAGAGTTCCTCGGAGACGGATAGGAAGCAGGAGCAGTTGCTCATGAAAGATTGCACTTTAGCAGCCAGGAGAGACTGCTCGCTGATGATGGAGTCGGAAGCGGTAGCGAGGGCACGAAGAACATGACACGGCTTGACGTCAGAGCACTCATTGCATGTGGAAAGGGGCGCAGAGGAGAGCGACCGGGCGCCACGCTTTAGGCAAACCATGTGGAACGCCTGACCGCAGATACCGTCGCACACGGTAAGATCGCCAGAGAGAGCACCGTTGCATACCTTGCAGGCGCTCATCGTTGGAACCGGACAGTAGTTGGCAGTCGACAGCAGATGACGTGAAAAAACAAGGTGAAGCACAGAAGGCGGCAGGTTGGGCGGCACTTGAACTGCAAACTTCGACTAGTTGGGCTAAGTAGGTGAAGCCCAATCAGCACAAAATATCGCGAGCACAGCCGGCAGTTATAAGCACAACAGGTAATAGATGGTAAACAAACCGAGTTGCGCAATAATACTAGCACATCAAATGACGGGTACCAAGATAGGGGTTGAAACGGTAAGGGGTGGTAACGGCTCAGGTAGAGCCAGTAGCGAGGGCGGCGAAGAAAGAATAAGAAAGCGGGAGGTTTAATAAAACACGACTGCACTGCACGACAGTTCGAACGGCGAGTTATATAAATAACGCGATAATAGGACCCTAACTGGACGCTCACCCGTAGAATGCCAGTGTGAAAGTGGCATCTAAGGGTAGCAGTGATTGTGTGTTTTGAAGAGAGAAAAAGTTCTCGTTTTCAAGAAGGCACAAAATATTTAAAATTTGACAGTTTTTAATAAAACCAAATGGAATCGTCAGTTAAAGATTAGTAGAATATTATAAAATTAATTTAATTACTGTATTATTAAACACTAATTTTAGAGAGAGATAGAGTTTTTTACATTTTACAACTCAAAAACTATGTAAGATGCCATGTTACAATGGAAATATATAAAAAGTTCCGCATAGTACCGCTCTGAAACGATTGGAGGTGATAAATTGGATAAATAAGAAATAAAATTAAGAAAAATCAGCGCGGCATATCACTGCCTTTGGATTTAATCGATTTTTTTCGAAACAAATGTATGCATAACCTGTTACGCTGGACAAAAATCGAAAAAGTGATGAATCGTTTCAAAAGTCGGTATTATATGGTTCTCGGGGGCACTGATTTCGAATCTGATATCGGATTTACAAAATTCAAAATGGCGGACCGGAAGTGACGTAATATTTTACGAAAAAATTGAGTTAGCGCTCTGAAACTCGGTTTAATATTGTTTGCGGGGTCGCTGATTACGAATCTGATATGAGATACATACAAATTCAAAATGGCGAACCGGAAGTGACTTAAATTTTTGCAATTTTTAATTTTATAAATCCGATATCAGATTCGTATTCAGCGCCCCCGGAAACCATACAATACCGAGTTTCAAAGCGCTAACTCTAGTTTTTCGTAAAAAATTACGTCACTTCCGGTCCGCCATTTTGAATTTTATAAATCTTATATCAGATTCGTAATCAGCGCCCAAGAAAACTATATTATACTGAGTTTCAGAGCGCTAGCTCAATTTTTTCGTAAAACATTACGTCACTTCCGGTCCGCCATTTTGATTTTTACAAATCCGATATCAGATTCGTAATCAGCGCCCCCAAAAACCCCCGAGTGAGAGATTTCAGATCGATAACTTGAATTTTTTAGTTTTGGCCAGCTTTTTGAGATTTGGCCCCACTGTGCGCCGTGTTGAAAGAAAAAAAAATTTTTTTTCTTGCGCCCAAGCAAAGACATATTACGCGAAGTTGAGAGAAAAAACCGTTCTTTTTCGCGTTTTAGTTCGCATAAATAATCAAAGACTTGTTCAAACAAATCGATAATATGGTTCGATCCATGACAAAAAATTATCTTCAGCAAAAAAAATGTCAATCAATTACATCGGGGGGTTCAGAAGTTATTCGTGGTTTTCGATTTTAAAAAGATATCTAAATTGTTGAGTGTTCCTGATTGTTCAGTCACTCGCTTTTATATACCATTGAATTCTTCGTGTTAGCCGGTTGGCTCGGTAGGTAGTCTAATCGGTAAGAACATTCGACTCTGGTGGTGCGTCGCCGATTTCGCGATTTTCACCCCTTTTTCAGCTCTAATGCCATTTACTCAAAAACGGTGAGGCCAGGCCTATACCACTATTTGTCCCCTAATACCCAACATCCTACTCCACCAACTATAAAAATTCCTATTGGTGCATTCATGGAAATTTAAAGATATGATTTTTTGAAAATCACTTTTTTTCACTTCAAAATCAAATCCAATTCCGATCGTTCGTCGCCAACAAAGCTCAAGATGCGCTGCTTCTTCTTCTTTTCGTGCACACAAGCCAAACAGAAGCCAATAAAGAAAAATTTCCTTCCTCTTTTCCGATAGAAATACTTTCTTTTTCCCCATTTTTTTTTCATATTTGCAATTTGTGACCCTGTCCAAATCTTCCTATGCTAGAATGAACTCGTTATTGTTGCTAATAGTATGGATTTTAATAACTCCTAAACTAGGTATCATGCCTACACACCTCACTAAGGTCTTAAAAATTTAAATAAATTCTCAGCAGTTCATTTATTTAATTTTCATTTTTTTAATAACAGTACTTTTCTAAAAACATCACAATACCTCTTCTACCACAATAATCTTTTAATGGCTTTTTATAAAACCGCAATCTGTAGCGTTTTCTTGATTTGCTTACCCAAAACTTAAATAATTTCATTTACTAATAGTATGATGTGTCTCCCTTATTACTCATCTTACCTTGGTGGTGGGGGACATCTCAGTAGATCGGGAACTCTAATGTTTTGAGTTGTACTGAGCCAAACGCATCGACGCTTTTGCACGTACATAATTAGTTTTAATCGTAATAGGTCACGCCTTCTCTCTCATTTGTTGTAATCATCTCCGCTCCTGAATCTTCTGTATAAATGCGTTGAAATATATGTAGAACAAACAACTCTGACTCATGGAATAGGGCCAAGTATGCAGCAGCAAAGGCCGTTGATAGTACTTGGATGGGGGACGAACCCCACACCGACATGGTTGTGTTTCGAGACTTGCCTTTACTTTATACTTATCTGCTTAGAAATAGCGAACGGAATATATTTTGAATATTTTATTGCGTCCTTTATTTCGTTTCATCAGGGATGTTACATATCGGCATGAGGGCAGAGTTCCGATAAGCCAACATGCCGAACGAACAAATTAAATAATAAGACTTGCATCATAATTGAGAAGCCAGAAATGCTTAAATTCCTTAAGCACTTCTGGGGGCACTTAAGAAAGAATTTGTTAGCGAACAAATATTGCTTAAACATATCTATTTAGGCCAATAACAATAAGTATCGCAAGAGAGCTCAAGTCATAGATATATACTTATTGCTTCACAACTTATTAGACCCAAGCGCGTGAAAGAACTTGAAAGTGCACCAGCATCCTAAGCAAATTTGTAAAATGAAGAGATTCTCGATATCTCGATCGGGAATCGAAGAGAAATGGACAAGCATTTCTGATTGGCTTTGACCAATCAATCCGACGGAGAACACTGATGACCTTAAGTCCACTTAGCCAAAAAGAATTCTAACTTTTGCGTCCCAGACAGACCCAATTTGTGTTCTTACGGTCGCTGTAAGCACTAGCATTTAAAACGCATTTCATCTTGTAGGCCTATAGGCCAGCTTTTTTGCAGCCAGTTGGTGTGCCATTAGATAACAATGAGAAAATAATGAAAAAAATGTTCGGGAAAGGTGTGCATAACAACAGATGAATATACATGTTCTAAAACAGATTTTGCCAGCGCCGGATTGATTCTAGATATTGAAGTATATGTTATTAGTGTGAGCGGAGCGAGCGCAATCTTTTTGGGTTTTTGCAAGGACATGACCTCAGTTAAAGGCTTTTTTAAACGCCTGATTTTAAATTTCCTATATGCCGAACGAATTTGAATTACATCCGATTCAAGAATAGAGCTGAACATCGAAATTTGCTTGGACTCAATAAAAGGATTTCCTAGGATCCCATGCCTGTTTATGAAATTATTACGTTTACCTAAACTAGTACTTGCTGAAACTTGGTCTCGATATTATTGAAATTAGAAATGAATAGATAAAGTTTATAATTCTCCAAAAAAACGAAGGAGAAGAGAATAGTAAGATAGCTTTGTCTCTTATCACTGAATCGGGAGTGGGCCAAAAATGTTCGGAAACAAATCGCATATTTTCTATATCATTTAAGGAGATTAACAAAACAAAATGTTCACACAATAAAGCGGGAGATCAAAACCGCATTGATACCGCAGTACTACACAATTAAGCGTAGTAGTCTTTGAAGCTGAATTGTGCAAATTTTTGGGTTTTTGCAAAACACGACCTTAATTAAAGGCAATTTTAAGACAGTTTTAAGTTTTGTTTCTTTATATGGTATAATCGACATTAAAACCGCCGCAAATTAGCGCACAACAACTTTGTACACATTTGGAAGGGAGGGAGGGACACCACTCCTGTGTACGCGCCCGCCATATATCGTTTATAAGAAAAAAGTGACTCTGGTTAAAAAACGTCCTGAACTAATTAATTCAAGTTATACTCTATAAATCGACAAAAAAAAACTAATATCACAAAAAAAAAGACGAAATTTTTCTAAGAAGAAATGTTGATAGGAAAAACGGCTCTGGCAAACATTTTTTGTAAACAAGACATTGAATATAATCTTGAAACCCAGCAACAAAAAGAACTGATATGTGCGAATATTACAAGAATATAATATTTTCTCTGATAAGTGGGATGGAGGAGGAGGATGCATTACACGTCTCTTTGCTGTCTCTCTCGTGTTGATGTGTAATGCATCCTTCCTCTCCATCCCAATTATCAGAGAAAATCTTATTTTCTTGTAATATTCGCACATATCAGTTTTTTTTTGGTACTGGGTTTCAAGATTATATTTAAGGTCTTGTTTACAAGAAATGTTTGCAAGAGCCGTTTTTTCCTATCAACACTTCTTAGAAAAATTGCAATTGTTTTTTTTTTTTTTTTTGGATATATCTAATTGACTGATAATTTCCCGCGCGGTTGATTGATTACATAGTACCTGTATTTAACGTTTTACGCGTAGTACCGTATTTAAGCCCATCCATAAAATATTTTAACCTTTTTAAAGGTAATAGGATGGGCCATTTAATAACAAGAAAAGAGAGGAGTGTTAAATACATGAATTTCGGAGGAAATTTGGGGAAACGTGAATTTCAGAAAATTTTACATCATCTTTGTCAGTTTGCGGTAGGTAGTTATGTGAACACCTTGTATACGATTCGAAAAGAATAGGTCTTAAATTTCAATTATTCTCACAACAATATAGAAATTAAGTAAAACGATGTAACGTAATTTAATTTCTATTCACTTACCTACATATACATACCCATGTGTGCCGTTTCAACCTATATTACATTACACTTTATCTACAAATATTCTTTATTATAAGAATTAAACAAACTGTGTAGCATAAAAAGAAAACAAAAAGCTTTTATCGTAATTTTATGGTGCACTTATTTTAGAATACAAAAAGAAAGCACGTCTAAACATCTGAGCGTCTTCTGCAAAATTTCCGCTATATTGTGCTCCTTCGTGCAAGCAATACAATATTGCCTTCCCCGCAGTCTTCCATCAAATAAACTCGGAGAAGATACTCTGCTGCAAGGCTGTGTCCTGTTTTATCATTATCGCGCTTTATCGTGAATTCCCGGTGCACCATTACATAGAAAAAATTGCGCCCTTTTAGCGCATTTTATCCCAATTATCGAAATTTGTATTCGTAACCGCAGAGATTATGTAGAGATCTATGGGACCTATATCTGGCCACTCGCCAGGAAATTCTCACGGTTTCTGCATGTTCTGCAGAAAGGAAGGGTTTAAGCGCAGAATTTTTCTTCCGTTTTTGTGCATCGCCTGAATTTATGAATGTAACAGATGGAAATGTTTGGCTCTGCACCGCCTGAATATGGAAAATATAACGCCACTGGGGGATTTTTTTTTGTTGAACGAAAGTCGAAAAAATCAATATTGCCTTCCTGCCGAACAGAAAACTCCACAAGGAGTAAATGTAACAACTGACGGCATTCGCTCTTTTTCGTGAATAAAGTGAGAAAAAGTGCCCTTGGTATTTGACTTCTACGTTCCAGGTTCTATTAATACCCAGGACCTGGGTTATTTCATTCAGACGCGTGGCCACTCATCCGATTGTCTACGTAATGGAAGTCATGAAATGATTTACAGTTCAGTCTCCATGACTCTTCATCAAATGCTCTACCTCCGAACAATAATGGTAGGCTCGAAGCACCGCTATTTTTCTCCATATCTTCACAGCTATCCTATGAACAGTGAAGAAATTTATTCGCGTGATTTCCATCTCTGACCCGAAGCAAAGTCGTGAATACATCTCTTGACGAAAAGTATCATCTTGCGAAAATGACCGTCGTTTTAGAAAAGCAGCATGAAATGGAGCTCTAATGCGAGTTTTATGATTGCAAAAAAGGTACGAGACCATGGCTCTTGGAGCGGCTGCTGATTTGCATATATTTCAACCGCCGAGCGCTCGAACCTGCCCGCTCCAGCGACTCCGTGGAAATGAAAACTGGGCCGTGGGGCACAAATAATAAAAAATCTCCCACTTTCCTGTAGTTTATAAGTTTTCCTCTTAACGACTCTCTGTCCGGAAAAGCATCGGTGATAAGAAAATTACTTAGGATAATGGACTTTAATATTGGGTTATCTGAAAGAAGTGTCGCTAATGCCATTAGAATAAAAGCACCACTTATAGCACTATTAGGGCACTTTCCTTAATTTTTAATGGAAGTGTAAAATAAATACTAAACCGCCCGGAAATTCTCTACACGGCTATGATGCCAGAACATACTTAAGGGTTTTAATGATCTATTTTACTTAACAGCATCCCTTTGCACTAAAACGCATGTGCTTAGGCTGCCTTGCTAATAAACGATGATAAAATGTTGTATAAAAATGTTATTGCTGATGTCAATTACATTTCTGTAAAGCAGTTTTAGCTATTATGCTAAAGGATTTGACATTTGTATTTCAGCTCAACGGGTCTCCCATAATATTTATTCAATTAATTGTTTATTTTTGAATAATACCACTCAATTCGATTCAAACATTATTTATAATCTTATTTAGCGTTAAGCCCATAACTTAAATCTTCCAAACGAATATTGTCTTCCCTAATTTCGGATTTTCCTTGGCTCAGCGTTCAACAAACCACCCCCAGTGTAACTTGTTTTTTTTTTGTGAAAAATTAGCTCAGACATGGTGAACGTTCCGTTCTTTCAAAAGGCCATGTAACGATCTACAAATTCATGTTGAGCACCTTAAAGCCACTCAATTTTAATTTAAAGTTCACTAAATTCGATTACGGGGCATCCGAAATTATAAACAATGCCGGGGTCTTAATAAGCAACTTCGTTCTTGGAATATCAAAGAAGTTGCCTGAAACTTTGATATTTTCTGGGGAACTCACGACAGCTGGCTGACTAATATTCGCCGCACGTCTCTCACGAATCCAATATTATATATCATATCTGAACTTTATAATTTTTATTACTGCAAAAGCAAGCCCGCCGACACAATAGCAGAATAATGTGCTATAGATGTGGCCTATAGATGACCCAGCTTTCTTTTACTCGCCCTTTTCTATCTGTCTACACCTTGCGAACTATACCTTCATGCGGACAGGATTATCTCGACGAAATAAGGAAAAGTTAAGTCAAAATAGAGACTTTTGTGTTCTGAATTTAAATGTGGATCACGTCTAGTTTTCAAGACGGAATCTCGATGTCCTCCCTGATTACGTCCTAAGAAGTTTATTTGGGTGGGGAGCCGCAATTACATTTTGTAGATGCCAGTGAACAACAAGTACCGCCAGAGACACAGTGCTGGCTCAGGAAATTGAGAAAACAACTCAATTAAGTTCACCACAGTTTCTGCAGTCTTTGGTTACTCAACCCTAACAAGGAGTCTATAGCAGCGCACTGATAAAGCTCCGCAAATTGAATTAGGGAAATGATTCTTTTTTTAAATGTAACCATTTGGGCAAGAAAATTCCGTGGGCATATTTTTCACGTAATTCAACGCTCTTACTTTTATTTTAATACATTTCGTCAATGATCTGATATTTATTACTACGCATTTACTGCATAACTATACGTTTCCCGAAAACCGCTTTATTTATTGTAATTATTTAATATTGCTTACTGCGCGACGGAAACGTAGGTATGCGTTAAATATGTAGTAATAATTAATTTAAGTTCATTTCCGTGTGTTTTTAATTTCGAAAACGGCTTATTTTCTAAAGGACGTTATTTTGTATATAGCACACTTTTTTTAAATATTCCGAAACGTCGCGAGGTGGATTTTTTCATTATTGTTCCCGTCTATGCTGCTAGAAAGTGCTTCAGAAACTATTCTCAAATCCAAAAACCACGGATATGATAGAAGATAGAAATGCCGGATCTTTAAGAAAGGCATTAAAGATATTTGAAAAGAAGTGGAAAGTCAGCGGACACACTCCTTCACTTTGGTATTTCAACTTGCTATCGTTCACAATTTAACACGAAAAACTAACTGACAGCTTAGATAATAAATATATTAGATGAAAACATTTTTTCTTTGGAGGAAATAATGAGCAAAATGAGTATGTAGTGGAAGTGCTAAGAGGATCCTTTGAACACGAAGAGGTAAGTTGAAATAAATTTTAAGCATAAAATTTCACTTTATCTTTATTACTAATTTATTAGTTTAAAAAACTATGGGCATTGTAAATCAAGCTTTTCCATGTTTAAGTATGTCATATTTTCAGGGCATTTGTCATTCTTCCAAAAAAGAATTCAAATAGTTTTTTCGATTTCCAGCACCATCAGACATCACGGCTACAATCGCTTGGTGGTAATGAAGCAAATTCATATGGATCTTCATTTCTCCAGTATTACATACATCTATCATGACTTTGGGGATCTTCAGTGTCAAAACTATTCCTTTTTGCACAAGTTTTTCCTGTTCAAAGCAAGCAACCAATTAATTAATTATCTTATATATGCCCAGCGAGTCGAAAACGACCCAAACCACTTCATATTAGAAAACTGTCTTTGTGGCATTTTAGTGTCGTAAATTTTAACATCCAGCGCCATCTCACATATTTAGAACAAATACACTTAACGAGTTGTTTAGAACTTTGGGCGGGAAAGCTATGTTATTCGGTATTTTGTCACTTAACTTGGCAACTTCCATTCTCGAAGTGCGCAACACGGCTTGTTAGAAATGTGAGTAATTTTATTTATTTATGCTGATGGAATATCTTTGAGCATAATATATAAAATTGAAGATCTGAGCACAATTTGGGTGTGATTCTGTACATTAGAAAAAATTTTCGTGCAAATTTAGGTGGGATTTACTCGAAGGGTCGAAAACGACCCCATGGGCACGTAGCATTACATTTTATTCTCATTTTCAGGCCAAGAAGAGGTTTAACAACTGTGGAAATCGCGGATCTTTTAGAAGATCTTGACATTGAGGGTGCGGTATCAGTGGATATACACATTGATCCACATGGGGATGTCCAGGTTTCAGATGAGGATTCAGGAGATGAAGATGACACTAGTTTGGAGCATCTCTCTAGACACCAATTGCTTTCTGCTGGTGAGCTGTATCTGAATCGAGAAGAAGGGAGGCAGTTCCGGCGTATTCTGTTCAGCTTCAAGATCGACACTGAAATGACACGAGGTTTACCTGAAATAATACCTGTCTTTGAGCTTCCACCTCCTCGTACAGTACTAACTTTTTCAAACGCTTCCGAGCCAATAGAGTTCTTTGGACTGTATTTTAGTCACAAGGTGATAGAACAGATCATAAGGCAAAGTGTGTATGCTGTTCAACAAAACGTTACCAATTTCATGCTATCTGTCAATGAGGTCTACTGTTTTATTGGGATTCTGATTCTTAGTTTCTTTACTCCTTTGCCTAGACAAGGGATGTATTGGGAAAATATTGAAGATACCCATAACATTCTTGTGTCAAAATCAATATGCCGCAACAGATTTCAGATATTTCCATGTTGCTGACAACAGTAATTTACGCCCGAATGACAAAATGGCAAAGGTTATACCACTTATTGATACTTTAAACCAGAAATTTTTGCAATATAGCGTTTTTGAAAAAGAAATAAGAGTGCATCAATCAATAGTAGTATTATGGAAGACACGGTTGCAAACAACACATACGAGGCAAGCTGATTAGATTTGGTTATAAGATGTGCATAGCAGCCATTCGACTCGTTTATTGTCCTTTTGTGGATCCTTACCAAGGAAAAGGTGAACGTGTTAATGTAGGATTATGTGAGCATGTTGTACAAATGCTTTCTGCAGCTATTAGACAAGAATATCCCAACATACCACTTTCAATTTATTGTGTCAATTTTTCCACCTCTCTGCCTATGTTCGCAAATATGAAAAAGAGAAATATCTTTGTCACTGGAACAGTAAGAAAAAATTTGATTGAAAACTGTCCTCTCAAAGACGTGAGTATCTTCAAGAAGAAAAAAAAGATTATCGACTTGACAGAGATGACGAAATTTGTGCTGTGCGTTGACATGACAATAACATGGTTACACTTCTATCAACTGAACATGGAATAGAACCGGTTGAAAAAACAAGAAGATACTTTACTGCAGCTAACGTATTGAACTGCAGGGACGTATTGAAATAGACCAGCCGAAGATGATTAAGATGTGTAATCGTTTTAAGAGTGGTGTGGACAGACTGGACGCTAATGTCGGCGTTTATCGCATTACAATCAGGGAAAAAAAGTGGTTTATGCCCATCATACTATGGCTTATAGATGTATCTAGGGACAATGCTACTCTGCTTGCGAAAAATTTTTATCCGAATATCGACACCCTTGAGTTCCGTAGATCAATTGCCAGATCTTTGCAACTGCAACAGATTGAACCTGGTCGTCCCTCCTCTTCTCACGTCGCTTCCCATGTTCCAATATCTGTAAGAAAGCATAATTCAGACCATATGATAGGGTCGGTAATTAATTACCTAATTGTCAACTTGAAATATTATAAAATTCTTATTTTCTTGAGAGGAGGTCATGTTTCTGCCCATGGGGTCGTTTTCGACACCCACTGAAAAAAAGCAGTTTCCTGGGCAAATATTACTTTTTTTCGAATAAGTATTCATTTAGTGATTTTGACTGACATAAATGAAAATTTCAAAAATCCGAAAAAAAAAAATTCGGGCATATATGTATGGGTTATGTAATACACATACGGCGGCAACTACATACACAGTACTCTCAACTGCGACGCTTATTGGTGTATGTAAAATTCTTAATTTGGTTCATATTAATCCGAATGCATTTTCTACAACATTCCGAGCTCGTGAAAGGCGGTAGTTATAAACAAGTTTTTTCTGAATTTAATACAAACTGCGAGAGATATTTTTACAATGCAAACGCTTCATTACTAATAAATTCAAATTATGATCGTTTTCTCCATTCGGTGGAAAGTTTATAGTATTATTTTCTATTATCTCATGTAAGTTTGTGTATCAAATACAATGAAATCTAAAGTTCTCCTATTTTTTCCAACATCAATATAAATATAATATGTATATTCATAATAAACATTTACTAATGCTAGAAGAACAAAGCTGTAAAAAAATTTGTAGTCGCAGAATTGGAACTGTTCTTATTCTGATGCGTTTTCCGTCGAGAGTGCCTCCACAATTACGCATTTGTCATTTCCCTTTGAACCCTCTAGCTATTTTCGCCCATTAATATTTCGAAGACGGGAACTGATAATAAAATATAATATACCTACATGTATTTGTTTTAGACAGGTGAAAGAGTTGTTTGTTCTTCGAACAATAAACGTATCGGAAAGGGAGAGCAAACTACCAACAAGAGTTTTTTACGGTACGGCAGCTTTGGGAACTAAGCCAACAAATGATGAGGATCATATCTCACAAAATAAAGAATTGAAATCTGAAGAACAAAGATTATTTTCAGAAGGACTCATACTGCAAACTGTGCAAAAGGCAGCTCTAAATTAATGAATGAACGAAAACTCAATAGTATACAATACACCAACTCCATGACCAGGTTTTGGGAAGAAAACTCCAATGACTCACATTGGAACAGTCAAACGGTGCATAGACACGCGGAAAGATTCATCCCTCTAAGCAGAGGATGATGGAACTCCTAGCGCTTAACTCGTCCGGATCAAAGATCATGACCGATTTACTTGCTGGGTACTATTCCCTAAAGCACCATCTTGAAAAGATAGGTATTTCAGTCGATGATAAATGTCGCTTATGCATTGAAGAAGAAGAAACAGCGAAACACGTACTCTGCCAATGCCCAGCCTTTGCATTGTTTGCTTTGATATTTTCTTTGAGACTAGGAGCTTTATAATAGAAGAGGTCCATTTGGAGGCTTTACGAACAACAACGAAAGAATCTTAAAAACGTGATTTGAAAATATGATATCTTTATTCTTCTTGGTATAATTAACTATCTTCTCTAAAAATTGCATCTATAAGTGCCTCGATGTCATTAGCAATCCGCGACGTGAAGCTGAAACAAACAACAAAATACGTCCACTTGACAACAAAATGATACAACAAAAAAAAAAGCATCATCAACTGACTATTTGAACATAACAAGTTAAATTTTGTTATATATGGTGAATTATAGAACATGCTGAATAAAATAGTTTGAAGTGGTTGACAGTTTACACCATAGTGATTATTCGAAAACACCATTATTAGCGTAAGTACGACCGTGTTTACATTCAGTAAGACTGTCCCAAACAACCAGGCTCAAGGCTTACCACACAGGCGCTGTACGATACGCAGGGTTACAGAGAAAGTCGTGCTGAATATTAAAGGACGTTATTATTCAGGTCATTTCTGATGGATTTGATTCTGTAATATGGTGTCCGAAACTTAACCGTTATGCGGCTGACGAATTTGGCGGAACCTGCGAACTTCTGCCGTGAAAAATAATTTAAGAAAATAATGAGAATTTGTGTAAGAAATAGCGGCGGCCATGTCGAACATGAATTATAAAAATATTGCTCTGTTTTGTTTTTGTTTTATTTACGTATTTTAGCTACTTTTACCTCAAACTAGAAATGTACCCTCTACTACCTTAACTGTTATTTGGTCAATGTTTTGCCTATTTAATAGCAAGTGTTATACGTTTTTGAATAGATAAGGAGACGTAGAAGTTTTTAAAATTATTTGCAGAATAAGTTAGTTAGTAGTTAGTTTGAAAGGGGGGCGTTCAGGCTTGTTAGGCCTTCCGTTCACCGCGACCGCTAGGATCTATTGTGATTCCCCATCAATATTTTATCCCAAATTTAGCCTCTTATAGAGGCCTAGGATTTTATTGGGAGTCGTTTTCCAAACTTGTTCAGGTGTTGGAAAGGCATCCTCTAATTGTGTTAGTCGGAGCCTTGCTAGGGCTGTACAGTGACAAAGGATGTGCACCGCTGTCTCTGGGGCTTCCGCACAGTAGCGACAGGTGTCAGAGTCAGCTTTCCTAATCTTTTTAAGGTGGTACCTTAAGGAACAATGTCCAGTGAAGAGCCCAGTAATTATTCTGAGCTCCTGTTTGCTTAAGTGGAGGAGTTTCTCGACCTTTTCATACGGTGCACCCATGAAGGTCTTCGATTGCCGGCATCCTGGGGTATTATTCCAGTACCGGAGTCGGCTCCTCTTCTCCCAGCTTTCTAAGGCCCCCTTTAGGTGGCATTTAGACACGCCACAGAAGGTTCCGGACCAATAAGAGCAGATTCCGCCCCTTGTTTTGCCAGACCATCGGCTATTTCATTGCCTGTATAGCCTTCATGGCCTGGGACCCACATGAGAGTAACCCTGTTGTGGGTTGCTAAGAGCTTCAGGGATTTCAGGCATTCCCAAACCAGCTTTGAGTCTACACTGAAGGACTTGAGTGCTTTTAGTGCAGCTTGACTATCTGATAATATAAAGATAGTAGAACCGTTGATGGTTCTGTTGATGCAGGTATTGACGCATTCTAGTATGGCCAATATTTCAGCTTGAAATATGGTAGGGGTTTTACCTAGTGCCTTTGAGATGCGGCACCTTGGGCCATACACGCCAATTCCCACCCCTTTATCTGTTTTTGATCCGTCCGTATACCACACCATCGATCCCTTCGGTGGGGACGCCTCACTGGCTTGCCATTGTTGACGGGTTTTGATTACCACGCTAAATGGCCTTGTGAAGTCCAGCTTGGTTGTGGTCACGTGAGATATTTTGGTCATCTCCTCTAATCGCATTTCTTCGATTATCGCGAGATGTCCCACCAGGTCCCCTGGTTTGAAGACCATGGTTCTTTGCAGCCTAAGTGCTCCCAGGAGAGCCTCCTTCTTAACCTGAAGATGTAATAGTGTAAGATTAAGAAGGAATTGGATGGCTGCAGTGGGGCAGGTACTCATTGCGCCTGTGATCCCCAAACAGGCTAGTCTTTGCACCTTTTGTAGCTCGACTTCCGCCTTTTTTTGTTTTGTTTTTGGCCACCATACAAGGGATGCATAAGTGACCATGGGTCTAATTATTGTTGTGTAAAGCCAAAACACCATCTTCGGCTTCAGACCCCAAGTTTTACCCACGAAACTACGGCAAATGTAGAGTGAGGTAATCGCTCTTTTAGTCACCTTCGACAGGTGTGGGTTCCAAGTGAGTTTATTGTCCAGGGTTACCCCTAGATACTTAACCTCACTTGAAAAACTGAGTTCCGTATCGTCGAGTGTTGGAGCCGTAAGGTTTAGCTTCCTCCTCTTGGTGAACGGAACCAGAGCAGTTTTGTTCGCATTGATGCTGAGACGATGTCTCAGGCACCAACTGCGAATCATGGACAGGGCTTCTTGCATTAGTTTCGAGACAGTATGATCATACTTGCCTCTGACGGTGACAACTATGTCGTCTGCATAGCCCTGAACATTAAAGCCAGAGCGAGTCAGCTCCACTAGGAGATCGTCGACAACATTCGACCACAGTAGTGGTGACAGCACCCCTCCCTGCGGGCAGCCCGTAGCGGCTATTACCGTTATCGATTTTTCTCCCAGGTTCGCCGTTATCCTTCTGCTCTTGAGCATGGAATCAATCCATTTTACCGTGGCAGGTTCGAAACCCCTTTCCACAGCAGCTTCTTTGATTGCCTCGAAGGAGGTATTGTCAAAGGCTCCTTCTATGTCGGCAAATGCACAAAGGGCAATTTCCTTGGCTTGAAAAGTTTTCTCAAGGTCCTTGACCAGTGTGTGAATGGCAGTTTCCGTAGACTTGCCAGCTTGATAAGCAAATTGCTTTGCATGGAGAGGTGATCTTTTCAGCACACCTTCATTAAGGTGTAGGTGTAAGATCTTCTCCATGGTTTTAAGCATAAATGACGTGAGACTTATGGGCCGAAAGGACTTCGCAAGCGTGCTAGGTCTCTTTCCTGCCTTGGGTATAAAAGTTACCCTAACGTCTCTCCAGTTTCTTGGAATATATCCCAAAGAGTAACTAGCTCTAAATACTTTGAGTATGGAGGGGAGTAGCTCTTCTATGCCGTACTGAAGTAGGGCTGGGAAGATGTCATCCCCCCCAGGAGATTTATAAGGTTTGAAGGTGTTGATGGCCCACCTGACCTTATTGGGAGTGAAGATCCTCCCTGCAAGGCTTTTATTCCTATTCTGTGATCGGTAATCAGGTGTGTCGATCCCGGTAGGAATTTCGTTGCCTTGATTTATTATCCGAGAGCCTGGAAAGTGAGTTTCCAGGAGGAGTTTAATTATCTCCTCTCCGCTCTCGGTGTAGGTTCCGTCTTGTTTTTCAAGGGAGCCTTTACCATTTGAGTGATCCCTAGATAAGACCTTATGGAGCCTAGTTGCCGCAGGAATCTGGTCAATTCCCTCGCAAAAAGTCCTCCAAGTCTTCCTCTTGGACTTTCTCAGTTCAATGTTGTAATTTGTGAGGGCCCGCTTATATTCAGCCCATTCTCCGGAGCGTTTGGCTCTATTGAACAGCTTTCTGGCTTCCGCTCTTTTCTTATCCAGCTCCCTGTTCCACCAGGGCACAGTTCGTGTGCCCATTTTTTGTTTCACAGGGCAGCTGGTTTCGAAGGCTGTCATGATAGCTGTGTGGAGTTGCTCAGAGGCGAGGTCCAGTTCCTCTGCAGTACTGATATGACTGCTGAGGTTGACGTCCTGTGCCTTTAGGAGTTCTCGGTAGAGCTCCCAGTCAGTCATCTTTGGAACCCTGTGAGCCTCTTTTTGAGCTAGGATAGACTCGATGTCGAATCTAATATGCATATGGTCCGACATGGAGACCTCATTTGATACATGCCATCTTTGTATCTTTGTGCTTATAAATGCGCTTGAGAGAGTTAAGTCTAAAACCTCTTGCCTAGCCGCATTCATAAAGGTTGGTTTGTCGCCTTTATTATTGATTTCTAACTCGTTAAGTATTATGAAATCTAAAAGGTACTCACCCCTTGTGTTGGTGTTGGTGCTCCCCCATATTAAGTGATGGGCATTTGCGTCGCATCCCACCAGCAGTTGCTTGTTCCTCCTTTTGCAATGATCCACCAGGCGTTGCAGCTCACTTGGAGGTATCTCATCGGAGTCCCCTGGGAAGTAGGCTGAGGCTATAACAGCCTCTACACTGCCTCCTGCAAAGGGGATCTCTACGGCCGCTGCAGCTAGGTCCCTGGTGATGAATCTTGAAAGTGGAGTGAAGTTTAAATTAGCTTTGAGCAATAAGGCTGCTCTTGGGCTCTCGTGTAATGTATCATAAATCAACTTACACGAGTTAGTGGGCAGTCCTCGGATCCTTCCTTGGTGCGCCCACGGCTCTTGAATAAGCGCCATGCTAAGGTTCTCCACGATGAACCTCCTGCTAAGCACGTCAGACGCCGCTTTTGCATGATGGAGGTTCACCTGGACACATCTTAGACTGGCGCTGGTCATCCAAGGCCTTTTTGTGGGTGGGGCCAGTTTGTGCCCCTGCCTTGGCTTTAGGGCCAGGCTTGACTTTAGGCTTTCGCCTATTTTCCTTGCGGAGGGTAGAGGCCCTCTTCTCAGCCGCTTTGGAAGGCCGGATGTTCGGTCCGGGCCTAAGAACCTTCGTGGATGTTGATGGCTGTTGGGGGTCCCTTGTAGACGCAGCAGGGAGGCGGCCCCCCTTCCGCTGTTGGCCAGTATTGGCCAAGGCTTTAGCAGTCGGGGAGACCTGCCTCTCAGATACCACCCCGGGCGGCCCAGTGGCCACTGGTGGTTTCTGGGGGTTGCTGCTTGGGGGCTCGGTGGCAGTCTTGTCACCGTCCGGCTGGGCGGGCTGACGTCTGTCCTTGCCCCCCTTCAGTCTAAGCTGAACTTTGCCGAACTTGTAACTGATTACAAGTCCGGACTTCTTCAGCTGTTCGGCTGATTGAAGATCAACCGAAAGAGTCACTTCAGCAACTGATGAGGGCCTTTGCACTTTGCGTAGCACCTTCCATTCAGTTACATTCAGATCCTCATTCTGACCTTCTATCAGATCGAGGATCAAATCGACAGGGTCCTCCGAGCTTTGCGGGAAGTATCCGACCATGATTTGAGGGCGAGGAATTTTGTCTTCCTCTACAACCCTCAGATCGGCTCCTTCACACAGCTTTAAGCTCCCAATTGCCCCCCTCAGCCACATTGCTGTAGCCTGATTGGCGCAAGTGAGAACCATCCAGCCCGATCTACCTGCGATGCCGAGAAACTTCGGCTTTATAGAGCCCTGTTTCTCGGCAGCGATCCTCAAGATGATGGCAGTCTGAACGTTCCTTATTTGGTCCGTTGTCAGATTGTCATCTGGAAATTTGGCGGGGATGATCCCCAACCTAACGCTCTCGGTAACTTCCTTGAACGAAGGTTGAGGGCCACGCGTGGAGACATGCCTTTCGGTTTTCTCCTTATCCGCCTTTGGTCTTTTGAGGCCGGGTTGAGCTCCACCCGGTGAAGAGTCGTCGGAGCGATTCCTTTTCAGGTCTTTTTCCGTCTTCCTCTCCATCGGCTTCCGAGCCAACTCCTTAGCTTCTTCCACTTTGTGGCCCTGCTGGAGGAACCATTTGTACCGCTTTTTAGCTGCCCCTGATAGTCGGGGCATGCGGACAGTGGGAACGAGAGTCGCATCAGCTGATACGGTCTCGCTCGGTTCAGGCGATCTCAGGAGCTTCTCCTCTTCCTGTGAGGATATCTCCATAGATTCGCCGGTACTTGCAGGACTAAGGTCTACTGCTTTCCCTAATGCAGGGATATTTTCCCCTTGCAAGGTTTTTGGAGCATTTTGAGGTGCGCCTCCCTCATGGTTTTTCAGAACTTCAATTTTGTTCCCACGAGAAGCTAGGGAAAGGGTGGTCACCTGTAACAGAGCCCCGCATGTTACAGGAAGGCTAAATTAAAACTGAAGGTCGCCAGGTATTCAGAGTCCATCGTTCGAAGACACACTAACGCAGTGCCATTCATCCTATGGGCACGATAGGTTACACCCAGGATTGCGGGTTTTATCGAGTATGTCCCCTCTAGATCCGTGACGTTTTGTTCAGCGGCCATCTCATCCCGAAGGATGAGATTTTCGCTTTAGCAGAGGTACCTCGAGCAGGATGTGATAATAATCACTGCCACGATCTTGGGACCATGAAATCAGATTCATGATGATGTCCCCTGGTGCTATTCAATTTATTCACTCCTCACCTCCGCAGAATAAGTTGCATAAATTCATAAATTTTTCAAAAAAAGCGCTTCTAAGTTAAAAACACTTAGTGAAAATACTTTAATAGTAACCGTTGTCGAGCAGTCTTTTTAAGTTGTTAGTAGTAGGTTCAGTTTTTGTTAATCATCTTTATTAACTGACATGCCCTCTAACTAGATATATCAAAAAAACGGACCCTAGGAGCTGTAATGCGAAAAAAAACTATTAAAAAGGCAAAAGATAAAGGATTTTTTAAAAATTCTTTGAAATTCAATATCTGCATAACGCTTAAGTTTCGGACACCATATTACAAAATCAAATCGATCAGAAATGACCTGAATAATAACGTTCTTTAATATTCAGTACGACTTTCCCTGTATCCATGTATATATGTATACTCGTATGTACATTTCAAACATCTTTTCATGAAATCGCACTCTTTTACGGACCCGCGCTAGACCCGCGAGATTGGGATAGATCGCGTAAGTAAAGCGCGGTCACTGTGTACTCATTGTCAGTCAGGATTAGAAATCGTCGTGGATTCCTCGTTAGATGAGGAATTAATTTTGTTAGTAGCTGCTCTATACAAGTAGAAATAGACAAAAAAGCACTTCCGGGTAGGTGAGTCATACCTTATTGAAATAGAAAAACGTATTCCCTCTGGTAGATAACGGTACGAATAGCTTGAAGTTAACCAATGTGATGTAGAAATGCAAGACCGAAGAAGAATGCGTCTTGGCTTGCCTTGGCCGGACAACACCGTTTCGCGTTCTGCGCGCGCCGATGTATAGCTTTGCTCCGGCGATATATCGAGAAATAAATCGCGTAATGTTTTATTTATTTAAAAAAACAAAGTTCTCTCTGCAACCGAAAAACAGGAAGTAAATAAGCACAAATGCCTAACATTTTGGGAGTACACTTTGAAAAAATTAAATTGAAAAAATTAGAATTTTAAGCAGTCAGTGTGCGAACTCATCAATTTTCTCCAATATTTCACAAATTGCATAACACTAGCAGAAAGGATAAATTACATTTATAACTACATATGATTCAGTAGAATTGCAGCATTGCCTAGGAATCTCACAAGGCTTAATATGGTATGATAGTTTCTTCATTTGATTGTGAAGATTTTTTTATTAGCAATCGCAGTTTTCCGCCCTTTTTTGCTGATAATGTTATGTTGGCAGTTACATGAAATCGAAGTGACGCTGTACACAGTAAAGTTGTATAAATTTAATTTCATTTTCAGTACGTCGACTGGAAACATTCAGTCTTGATGCAATTAATTAATTGTAGCTGACAGCAGCCGGTGGGTGTCAAGGAAACGACGAGATTGTTACTGGCGGGGCAGTCGCTGCATATTGGGATGGTTCGAGGTTCGAGGGCCCGCCAGTTGCACTGCATCTACACCGTGCTGATATCATCTGTACACCAGATATTCTCCTATAATTGTTGGGGCCGCACAGACGTTGCAACGAAATATAAGAAAAAGTGAAACGACCACTGCAATTACACTCGGTAGGAGCCCACTGAAGCAATTTAATATCTAAAAATGCCGGCCACTTCTTGCGATAGGTAAGGTCCATAAGTATTTCTACTGGCAATTGCCGAATGAAATTGCTAGGTCTGCAATGCTTGCAAAAAGCAGCCAAAGTTCCGTTAATTTTAGGTCTGGCTATATTGGAAGTCCATGTCAAGTCCAAGTGGTACTCCATACACTACAGAGATGCAACCCTGATGATTCTTGTCTACCTAGGTTAAAACGTCTTTCGAAAGGAAAAATGCTGTACACTTAGTGGGTCGTAGCAGTACTCTCTACAGTAGGTACTTAATCTGAAGTTGTAAGAACTGCCTGGACTGTAATCGTGAAGGATATGATGATTTCCCAAGTTTATAACTTCACGTTAACTATCAGAACTGGGTCAGAGCCGCACCATAAATATGGCTCTAGTATCGCAGCTGACTTGAAAGCTCTGCATTAATAATCGCTCCTTCGTTGAAATTTCAGGAAGGGTCGTTGATAATGGCCGTTGGAGTGAATTAAGTGCACAACGGTAGCAAGTTTCAAAGGCATCCCTCGAAGCAGGACTGCGCTTACAAGTTCACCTCTACAGGGCAAATTTTCTGAAAATTTAGGGAAAGCGGATGAAACCTTAATAAAATTACACCCGCCATTCGAGTAATTCGGTCAAAATTAAAAACAGGCAAAAATTCAAATATTTCGCTGAATTCGCGCATTCATTGCAAGAGACAAAATGAAAAATATCTTCAAATTATCAGAGAAGTCCTGGGATGATTTCAATTTTGCATTTATTGCGGAACATGGAGGATCCATAATTCATGAGGGAATTTTTCCACCCAATTTAACTGGATTTCGTTGCAATGTGTATTAAAACTGAAAAGCAATCGAATTTTGTGTTCTATTTATTTCGCTGTAGAGTAAAATTTAAGCCCCCTTTTATCCCAAATGTGTTTGCTTTTTCGCGGAATTTTTTACTCGTCGATTGGCACATCGTCGTTTAATTTCAGAGGAACGTTAAAATGTTAATTTCATTAATTTTCCTGTACGACTTTACTGCTTTAATGCATCCATATTGCCTTTAAATTTTTATTTGAAAATGTCAGCATATAACATTGTGCCAGTGCTCGATTATATGAATTAACACCTTTAATATTCTTCTCAATAGTAGGACAACGGGTCGCTTAATGTTTTAATGCAAAATATTCAAACAAAGCAAAAAATATTTTTTTCTTGATTGAATCCTTGAGCTCATTAGTAGGGCATTTTAACAAATCAGCTTTGAAGACGATAGTCGCAATTAACATTCATTTTTTTTAGGCGATGGTGATTTATGGCAACTTAATGAGGGTTTCGGAACAGGATTCTCACTCTCCGTTGGTAAAAAGTTAATGGGTTAATCTTTAAGGCATTTTTCGCTTGTAGTATATATGGAAGTAACGTAGTTTGTAGTATAGCGTGGAAGAATTAATTTTAGTACAATATCTTTGCTGTGCTCGGTTATTACAATTAACTGAAACGAGGGTTCTGAAATTGCGATAGAGTATTCTGTATTGCGTAAAATTCCTATGCAGTAATCTACAATAAAATAACAAATTATTCTCAAATAGCAACATATCAGCAATAAACATTTACAAAGGGAAACGTAATATGTAATCGCATCGTGTGGTTTTACCACTCTCAACAGAGCAAATTTAGTAGAATTAACGTGAATTCTTTTAACGTGAATACGCGTCGACATTAATGAAAATCTCAAGGAACAGAGAGATAAAGGTCTTCAAATAAAGAAATTTAACATTTTGCACTGTATTGTCGGGGATAAAGTTAAAAAAAAAAAAATTTAAAAAACCATAAAACCCGACTGACTGTAAAACACAACTGAAAAGATGTAAACAAGACACATTAAATAATTAAATCTACAGTGAGCGTCAAAAGTGAGTAAACACACAAAGCACTTATATTTACCTTGAATAAAAATGCCCTAAATTGTGGAATATTTTTTAAATTATAATTGCACATTGGAATACAGTTCATACAGGTAACGAGGTAATAAACTAAAATTAAATAAAATTTCATTTTACAATAACTAAATGAAAACTAAAAAAATTTCTTGCAACTTACGCATCATAAGTAAATAAACATCTAAGGTATTTTAACTCTAATACTTGGTGGGGCCACCTTTTGATGTGATAACAGCTTTTAATCGGCGAGGCATCGAGTCCACTAATTTTTTTGTTGTGGCTGCAGATATTAGGCTCTACTTTTCGGACAAAGCTGTTTTGGAGGTCTCCCTATTCGTAATATTTCTTTTACGAATCCTTCTATCAAGTTCTTCCCAAAGATGTCAATTGGGTTGATATCTGGTGATGGGGACGGCGAATGAAGTTGTTTTGGGATATGGTAAAGTAACCATTCTCTGACGATATGCGCCGTGTGCTTGGGATCATTATCATGTTGGAAGATCCATGCCTGTTGGAGTCGCCAATTTTTCGACGCTGTAATGCGAGTGATCCTTTAAATATTTGAATAGCCATACCGATTCTTGGTTGAATCTATAAACACGAGATCACCACCACCAGCAGCCGCCACACACCCCCACACCAACACTGAACCACCCCCATGCTTTACAGTAGGTGCCAGATTTTGGAGTTCCAATGCAGTATTTCGTGTCCGCCATATTTTGTTCTTTCTTTGCGAGCCAATTTGCTTTCATCAGTAGAAATAACGGTTCTCCAAAATTCTAGTGGGGTGTTTCGATGCTTCGCTTCGATGCTTTCGATCGCGAATTCAATCAGCTTCCGTTTGTAAGTGGCGCTGAAGAGTGGCTGCTTTCGAGGTACTCGGTCATGTAAGCCTTGCTTGTGAAGGTCTCTACGTACTGCACTGGCACTAATTCGTTCTTCGGCTTCTTCTGACAATTGTTCGGCAAATCTAACAGCACTTTAACGTGGATCCTTCTTTACATCTCGAACTATTTTATTTATGTGCCTATCATTTAATTTTTTTGGGCGTCCAGTGCTTATTATTGACATTGCCGTGCTGTTTGAACTTATTTATAATATTTCAAACAGTGCAATGATTGCGCTTAACTAGCCTCGCTATTTCGCGTGAAGATTTTTCCTCGTAATGTAACTGTACTATTAAATTTCGCATTTCCAACTCCGTTTCTGTTCTTCGGACACTCATCTTAATTACAGCTCTAGAAATTACTGCTTTTGCGACAAAGAATGCAACAGACTAATGGAGTGCGCGCAACTAATTTGCTATCGCAAAATTTTTATTCCAGTCTAAGCAAGAATACCGTTAGAAAATGAATGTGTCATGGAGTGTTTATTCACTTTTGATGCATAATATTCATAACTTTTTCAAATTTAAGATTATTTATTGTATAACGGAATATGTTTTTTATTTTATTATATTTTTTCACATTTTAATCTAAATGGACTGAATTACAATGTGGAATGAAATTTTGAAATATTTTCCAAAAATAAGTGCATTTTAAATCCCAAATAAGTGTTGCTAATTGTGGTGTTTACTCACTTTTGACGCTCACTGTCTAAATAAATCAGTACTATTAAACTTGGTTTAACTGGTTAATATTTGTAATAAACTGACAAAGTATACCTAATTGGCGGTGGGAGGCTACGCATATTTTTGTTAGACTGTGTAGGTAGCCTCCGACCAATACTTCTTTTTAAAACAAATCCCGCTTGGCATAAAAAGCTATCTTTTTAATATTTTTCAATAGTTTGTCACAATGGTGCTCGAACTTTCTTCCTTGGAAAACAAAATTAATGAGGAAATATTGATTCGTGCCTGAGATAATCCAGCTCCCCAGTGCATGAAAATCACAGGCTCAACGTACACAACAAGGTGCAAATTTTATTGCTGCACGAATAGGTAACCTTTGCTCTGATTGAAATATATTAGCAATATTTTTTTCAGCACACGTGCGGGGTAAGTGGTACCTTACCGCACGGGTTTCCATGCGGTAAATCATCAATTAACCACGGTGCGGTAAGTAGCCGATTACCCACGATGGCTATTAACACACTCGCTTCGCTCGTGCGTGTAACACCGCCATCGTGGGCAATCGGCTACTTAGGGCACCGTGGTTAATTTATGAGTTACCGAATGGAAACATGTGCGGTAAGGTACCTACTACTTACCCCGCACTCGTGCTGAAAAGTAGCATACGTAACTCGGCCGCTAAGTAGCCGAGTGCCCATGATGGCTGTTAACGCACTCGCTTCGCTCGTGCGTCAACACCGCCATCGTGGGCAATCGGCTACTTACCGCCCTTGTATCGTAATATACTATTAAACCCCGCTTACCAAAATGCTTAATCTGTAAGAGATTATGGGACTTATTTTCTCCCAAGAGTTAAATAATTATGATATTATATCGTCTAACGACTAATTTTTTTCAATTAAATGTGGTAACCCGATAAATCTAGCAATATCCCACTCAAATCCGCTGATTTGCTCGCCAATCCATTAACCCATTAGCAGGCTCGAATAAATCGCAATGGCGAAATGATTGATTACTTTAAGAGCACTCAGCTTTTAGTTAGAGTCGCTTTTGTTGCTCGAGCAGAATGATTAAGGATAAAGCCAGCCAGCTGCAGAAGTTTCCACTGAAATCATTCCGAACGCTCCTGGCAGGAAGATATGAGAGCAACAGAATGCATTATCCTACCATGCCGGGCCGTCAGTTTGGCCTCTTAGTTTACTTTGCCTCCAATTGCTCTATTGCTCTCTGCAAGAAAATTACCCATATGGCAAGGGCAACTAGCTCATTAGGATCATTAGAATCCTTCAACGAAGCAAATTAGTGGAGAAGTTTGATTTGCACACATTCATTGTCTGGACTCTGGAAGTTCGAGTATACATATCTTGTTCAAGCAACCCCAGGAGAAAAGCAATGAAGGAGTTAGTTGCACATAGGCCTGCCTCTATTATCAGTGTAGTGCGAGGTTGCTCTTAATTATTCAAATAAAATCACTACTTTGACAGTAATCCAGGAAAGTGAAGGCATGCAAAAAACTCACGTATAGCCTGCCAACACGCAAGTTTCCGTCATGTCACGTGCATAATGGTGAGCTTTACATTACATGCGTGCGCTTGATAGAAGAGTAAAGGCTCAGTGAGGCCGCTTGCAATTCAAATGTCCCGTCCAGCAAGAGCCACCGAGTTGGCAAACTTTCATCTATTTGAATTAGCTAACAAGGAAACTTGTATGAATTTTCCGGTAAATGTAGCAAGCACATCGGAGTAATCATGGGCAAATGGGATCATGTTGAGCCCGGGCCCGGGAATTTATAGACGTGTTGGAGCATTAATATGTTCGAACGAGCAGCCCCTAGCAAAGCACTCCATTCTGGGGATTTTTATAGCATACCTGAGAGCTAGCCGGGCAATGGCTCAATTCGGAAACTTTAAAACTCCCCGATATCAAAACAATAACTCGAGCAGGTCTGCTTAGAAATCAGTTTTCGAACTAATCCAATTCAACAACAAGAAACTTCATCCAGTGTTCAGCTTCGCCCGCCTCCGCCCGCATTGAATAATTAATCCTGTTTTTCCAGATGTATTGCAGCGCAAAGTTTTACTGTTTTTGCGCTAGGAGCGTGTTTGTGCTCGTTTGGGCGAAATTTTGGCTCACGGTGCACAGGTACTCAGATACTGAGGTACTCAGGGATTATCTCTTTCGTGTGCATTTCGCCGTGTACCTTGTACTTTGCTCGCCTACATCCTCCAGGCTAAGTGAGGAAAAGTAACTTTTCGAAGCTCATTGGAAACTTTGATTGCGATTGGCAATTGATAAATTAGGTCAATTGCACGCTTTCATTTTAGAAATGCACGTAAATAGATGTCGATGCATTGGAATCAGAAATAAAAATTTTGTATGTCTGCCGAAATGTATGATCTTTACTGTTACTGAGGTAATTAGAAAACTGATCAAGTGGACTCCCACATAAAGCTAAAGAAATGTTCGCCTATTTGTGGCTTTCGCGAGCTCATATAGTACCCTACAAACTTTTTTCATTTTACGAATGTATTATAGAGCCGTCTTCAAATATTTTCCATGTTCGGAGTTCCACGGAGTCCACGGAGTTGACGGAACAAATTCCAGTATGTAGATATTTTGTAAAAGGCAAATAATCCGTCAGTAGGGGGTGCATTTCGTGGATTTCAGTCGTACGTACGGATACACACACACATGGACACATCAGTTCAAATAGGAACTTCAATTTTTTTAACCTTCGACTTCAAAATTAGTTTAATCCGTATACAGGGTATTTCGTATAACGAAGTCTAAAATGAGTGATATATGATATGGTAGATCTCACCTAGGCAAACATAAAATCTCAATCGTTTTCAAGTTACAGGGTGAATCATAAATTCAATATGGATATTATTACCTTATTTTTACCTTTTCATCTTCTCAACGCAGCGTCATCAAACTTACGCCAAACAACTACTATCTCAATGCTGATCTACCTCTTCAATGGAGATACAATCACAATCAAAATGTTCTAAAATTTCTTAAAACTCACGTGTTCCCCACATCTTCTCCGAAATTAATGTTATTAATACCACTTTTTCTATTTTTTGCTTAAATTCTCCATCTTATTACCTTTCTAAAAAGGTACAATATGTCCAGGTAGAGAAAGTACATATAAACATATTATATATTCAATTTTTGCGTAGAAATCTTTTGCGGAATATTAAAAAAATTTAACTCGAAGTAACCCCAAAATATAAAACCTTTTATTAATTGAAATCTTATTATAGTTCATGATAGTACGCCACAAAGATTAATCTGAATAACTTTTTTCAAATTCAGATTTTTTATTATAATATTACAGTTTACAGAGTTTCCGTAACTATTTGTATATCCTTTCTCCACCTGGGCGTGTTGAACCTCTTTGGCAAGGAATAAGATGGGCAATAAAAATAAAAAGAGGTGTATTAATTTAAATACGAATTTCGGAGAAAATGTGGGAAAACGAGAATTTTAAAAAATTTTAGAAAATGTTTTCAATTTCGCAAGTGACTGTACCTGCAGTGGTAGACCAACACAGCATGTGGGAAAACATGAATTTTATCATAGAAAATTTCACGAAATGGTTTCCAAATTTCGCAAGTGTCTGTACCTGCAGTGGTAGAGGTAGACCAAAGCTGTTAAAATTTCTGGAAAGGATATGAAATTGAGATAAAAGTTATTTGGCTTGGGTTTATTCTCGCGGTGTTGAGTAGATAAAAATATAAAAATAAAATAATAATGTGCTAACCATTTTTTTGAATCACCCAGTAACTCACAAAGGGTTGAGAGTTATTCCCTCTTCCTTATACATAAACATATAGTATGTAGTGTTGTTTGTTTGCCTAGGTGAGGTCTACTACCCCACTCATGTTGGCATGCGTTATACGAAGCATTCTATATATTGTTTTCTGCATCTGATAGATAATACTTCAATAGCGATATCATGCATCTACCAGCTTTATAGGGGATTGGAAGGCGTTACAGTAGGAGGAAAGGAAGAGGAAAGTAGTTAATCATGCGGGAGGTACTGGGAGGCATATTATTACATCTTTCTAGGATTAATAAAAGAACCAATAAAATAATTACGGTTATATAAGTACATTTTATGGCATTTTCCCCTTATTATAACTTGTCGGGATTCAGTGATAATTAAAACAATTGGTGAAAATTTAATATGCCGTATTGCATTTTCCACAGTTTATTCGTGGGGGCAACTTACATATTGATCATTGTGCTTTTTAAGTTTTTTCTGCATTAAATGAATGAGAATTGTGAAATTAATTTAATTAGTACGTTGAAATAAGAACTCTTCATACATTAAGAGACAATGGTCGTGGGTTTTTAAACCACATATCTAAATCTGATTACATTTACAAACCAAAACTATTTCCAATGGAATTGACAAGGACCGCTCATTATAAAACAAAGCCGTCGCCGTGGAATGACTTTATTAGCAAATTAAACATTTAAAATAATCAGGTTGGCCAGAAGCGCTTCAGGTGATTTCAGCACTCGAAATTCACGTCCAAATCAGTTTATTGTTTTAGTTCGATACCGTTTTGTGGTGAACTCTCGGTGTGTATCGATTTCAGATTAAAACGTGAAAAATGTCGTGTCACCACATGACTGCGAAAATGAAAATGCACGGTACACATGAACGGAAATTTGGAATTCATATTCATCGAGAGTGCATCGGCAGTGGCTTTGTGTTTCAACGCAGCGTAATGAATCATTCAGGTTTGATTTTATCTAATTAGGTAGTTTGATGGGTGATAAGCAAAATTATCATCACAAATGAAGCTCCGCAGTTCAGTCAAATGCAGTCGAAAATATTCCTGGTTTCAAGCAAATATGAAAATGCATAACATTGAATCCAATGCGGTAGATGATGAAATATGTTATGTTTTAGGAAAATATTTTTAGTTCTGTAATTATGTTATTGCAGGCAATGCTTTAAAAGTAATTAACAGAATTAATTTTCTTTAAGGGATATTCCACTGTATGGGCACCATTTGTAAAAATGTATTTAAACTATTTTATTTCTTTATAGCTAATTACTGTTAGGGTTTTAATCTATGGGGGACAAAAATGAATGAGATGATAGAGAAAAGATGAATGAGAAAAGTCGTGTGCCAAGGGGCGAGGGGTGTCAGCTGTTTTTGAGTTACAGGGTGATTGATGAATTCAGGATGCACAATATAATTAGGTAATTGTTACGTTAATTCAATCCACCTTAAATGTTAAGTTAATTTAATCCACCGCATAAAGTTTGTCCAACATGCCTCTCACTCTTTCTTATTGAAATAACCTACAGGTACCCGGGTATGTCAGGTAGTAAACAGACGACTATACTAGATTGAAGTCATATAAATCAATTTTGAAAGTAATAAATCCTTTAAAATTCCAATAATGGTGATCCGAACGCATAAATGGATGTGGCACTCATAAATTGAATAATTCTAAATTAAAGTCCAGCGCAGTAACATTAGGGTTAAGAGTATGGTGTTAGAGGTTTATGGCGTTATGGAGTTATGGTGTTATTTGAGTCTCCTGAATGTCCTCACATATCTTATCCATCTAATATATATATAGATATATAATCTAGACGTTTATCCCGAGTATTATAAATAGTTACACATATTTTCAATTGTTTGTTTGTTTTGTTTTTTGAGGTTAGACACAAATTGAGAGGACCCATAGCAAAACTAACACTGCATTCATATTCAGCAACTCTGAAAACATATGAACCAGCAGCCCACTGGTCTCATCTTCGTCACAAGGAAACAAAGGTAAATATAAATAGTAAAATATATATACTATACATCTATATAAATAAAAATCAATTGCCGCATGTATGAAAGATCATTACTTGAATACGGCTCGACAGAATTCGCTAATTATTTTGTTGTTGTATTGTATTCGTAAGACAGTTGTTGACTCCTGTGATTTTGGGGAAAAATTTAAATCAAGTAAAATAAGTGAAAATAAAATTAAGAAATTAAGTTATTAATGAAAAAATAAATTAACAAAATAATTAAGTGATCAATGTAGTAAATGGGTACGCAAGTCAATAAATAATTAAAAGTATGTTAACCACACAAATTGTAATTACACATCACAGAAAATCAGTCAATAAATGCGCCTATCAAGTGAAATGGTTTTCTGAAATTTTTGCTTGTACTTGCTCATACGTAGCACAAAGTCACAATTTCAGCATTTCGCTCTAAATCCTGTTACAAATTAGGATTGGCTACATATCTGAGCTGACTTGCTTTAGTAAAACACATTTCTCAATTACAACTTAGAGCTAAACTGGCCCGTCAACCTGTGCTCTGCAAAGCTAATACAGGTCGATTTTTCAAATTGAAAATGAGTCTGTTTTTCTCTGTCATATTTCATTTTGTAAGAGATTGAATGTACAGTTAGTCAGAAAAGCGAGTAGACATAGGTACACTACAATCCACAACTAATTGCATTCTTCTTAAAAACCATTGCTTGTTTGTTTAAAAAAATAATCATTTTTTTACTGGTCAAACATCTCCTTATATAAATAAGCAATACTAATAAGAACACAAACAAATGTTAAAAATATCCGAACTCAACTAAATATAATAGATAATTCATATCACGACAGTAAATATTTTTTTGTTCGAATTTATGCCTAACACCTACTTTGTGGTGTATCTCTTAAATTTTGTAATAATTGTCATTTATGAGAGCGACTAATTGACCAAGTTTTTCCAATCAGATAGAAGAGGAACTCTCGCATCTTATATCGCCCCAAAAAGGATGTCTTCTATAGTTTTTGCAACTTTGGATATTTTAAGGTTTATTTTCCCTGGGCAGATAAAACAACAGCCAACTCACAACAATATTGTAAATGCTTTAAGTATTGTACGAAATCTCTAGGAATTTTTTTAGATACATTAGAACATAGGTATCTAAACATAAAAATTTTGGGAAAATACTAGCAAACTAGAAAATATAAATAGCACCTCCCTATAATATTTTCCAGTGCCATACCGCGATGGAGCTGTGTCGATAATATCCTGTCAGGTTGTTTTTGAGCGAGAAATTGTCGTGTTTTTGTCCTAAGTGTGCCTCCTGTAATTTTAATGCACACTGTTTCCTCCTAGTTTCTTCAAAATCCCCCGGAAAGCGATTTTCTTGTAGAGCCCTGAAAGCGCTTTTCAATAGAATTAATCCGTGATTAAACTAAGTACATAGCATTTCTTGTTCAGATACTCGGCAATGCCCCTATCCATCAAACATTAATTAAACGGCACACGTTTCGTTCGCAGATACATTTTAAGCCACATGTTAGGATCCCCAAAATGTGACCCAATCAGCCACCTAAATTGCGCCCAAACTAATTAAATTATGCGGGATAAACGGGCTTAAAACTTAAATTGCAACACAATGATACGGGATTACAAATCTGATAGAGTAGATTAATGCTCGGAATAACTGGAATGAATTTGTTAATTTGATTTAAATTGCGAACATTTACGTTTTAATTAAAACCAGAAGTACAATCGCATTGCAAACGCCATTTTTCTACTGTGCTTGGTGCTTGTTATAATCAAGTTAACATGAATTGACAAATTTTCGTCATTTTAGCCATATTGCTCTAATCCTTTAATTGAGCTCCGATTAAATTACCAGAATTGGATTTTTTTCTATCCAGGAATTTTTTTAAATAATAAAAGTTTTCTCAAATTGGACGATGCATGTAATGTAATAGAAAATTGAGAATCAGGGGCTTAATTGTTTGGATTTTTGTTCTCAATCGCGCCTTAACGGGTTTGGATGACACTTGGTAGATAACGATAACATAGCAAGTTTATGTCCGAGTTAGAACATAATCTACTTCTAATCCAAGATGGTTATCGAAAAAGTTAAATTTCAAGGGCCCGCCATGAAAATCAGTACTAGCAGGTTTTCGGAGTCGTTGATTTCCAATCTTCCAACAAAATTCCAAATGCAAAATGTCGACCGAAATTCTTTAATTTTAAGCAATTTCAGTGAAATTTAATATGAAGATGTCTTTGGGATTACAGCTTTCATATGTACCAAGATTCAAAATGGTTACGCGAAGAGATAAACTTCAAAGGATTGGTCTTAAAAGTAACACTAGGGAGTTTTCGGGCGTGCTGATCTCTAATCTACTATACAAATTTTGAAATTCACGGTGGCGGATCTGATATGGCGAGCGAAGAGGTGTACTTTCAAAGGATTGTATTGAAAACGAATGCTTTTATGTTTACGCGGTCGCTGATTTTGAAGATCTCTCGGAACAAATATGGCGACAGAAAGTTCTCAACGGTTTTCCGTGTAAATGAAGATATAAGAGTTTTTAATTAAATTCCTGTTAATTCCCTTTTCGACCTGCTGCGACAGTAAGCTCAACTTTCGTTCCCACATTGATCATGTCGTAAATAGAGCCAGCTCAACCCTTGGCTTTGTAAAACGTTGGTCCAAGGAATTCTCTGACCCTTATGTTACCAAATTACGCTACATCTTCTTCGTCAGGCCACTCCTAGAGTATGCCTGCCAGGTCTGGTGCCCCTCCCAATCCACCCGTATTTAATGAGGCTACGGAGGGTGAAAATATTTCCGCTAGTTCACGAGGGAATCAAATTCGTGTGAATTGAATTTTTAAATCACTCATGAACTTTATTTTTCATTTCATGAACTTAGCAAGTTGAACTCAGAAGCGACTCAAAAAATTTGAGAGTAGCAAATTTAATTCACTCGCGAGCCGAGTCGAAAAGAACAGTTCGTGAAGTAAATAAAAAAGAAAACGAGATATGGATGGTGGACAAATTTAAATTGAATTAATTTATTTTTAGCATCTAAATCGAATATAATGTTCTTGTTCTTAGCTTATTCTAAACATATTTGGTTTAATAAATTTGAATTTAACTTAACTAACAAAGTATTAATTATAGTTTCTTTAGATAATTTTCTTCTTTGTTTGGTTAATATAGTTGATAACGCACTGAATGCACGCTCAACTGACACTTGAGTAGAGGGTACTGCAAATAGAGTTTGAACCAATTTCCCAAGTTCTTGATTTTTATGATGAAAATTCCTCCAAAATTCTTGAATATTTGTATCAAAAGAAACCTGTTGTTGTTGAACAATTAGCTCCCATTAATGAATGAAGTTTGTCTTCTAGTCTGGAAAATGGACCGTCTAATGTGGTGACCGAAGTGGAATTAGTGGACTCTTGGCCACTCAAATTCTCCTTAAGCAGTGTTCCGGTTAATCTCTTTATTACAGCATTTGTGTTTAGTAAATGGCGCTAAAAAGAATTAAGTATTAGTTTAAAATTGTCAAACATTAAAACAATACTTACTGTGGCTACATGTTTTGCGTCTCATTCAAAAATGGTGTGTATAAAAAATTAAACCGTGGATCTAAATAAATAGCTGAAACGAAGGCTTCATTTTGTAAGGCTTTCTTTGCGTGAGTTCAACGATAAAAACAATCGCTCGAATAATTGACCGAATCATCTTTGAAATTTTCTGCATGTATTTCGACGGTTTTCATTACATCATGGGCGGCAAGCTGAATTATATGTGCAGCACATCTGACAACAGCTAAAAGTGATGTAAGCCGACTGTGAATCTCTTCGAAATCATCGTCACTCTCAATCGAAATTATCTCGTCGTTATTGTTTTCGCTAAGTCCCTGAAAAAATAAACGAAAATCTTTTAAATATTTTTGATTTTTCATGTATGTTTCTTATTCTTACTTGCTTTTCATCCTGAAGCTCTCTTAGTAATTTGGATGCTTTAAGAACATTAGCTCCGTTGTCAGTGGTACTGGAATATAACTGGTTTATGTCGACATTGTATTCGCGAAGACAATTTAAAATTTCCTGTCGCAAAAATTCACCCGTATGCCTCTTTTTTATTTGAATCATGCCCAACATATTTATTCATATTTTGTTGCCTTTCATATACTGCACTTTTATTCCTAAAATATGTGCTTCCATACGTGTTGCAATGTCGACTTTTTAACTTATCATCCTCTAACTAACATTTTTTTTTATAACTTCTTTGATTTTACTTGCAGCTTGTGCCACTGTTTGGGGAAATATTTTTGGAGTTTATATTAATTTTAAACTGTTCTTCGTATGGATTTATTAATTGGTTGAAATATTCAGTGTCATCAAAAATTCGAAACGGAATATTTTTAACTGTAACTAGTCCAATGCAGCAATTGAGGAATTTATTTTTGTCCATTTTAAATAATCTTGACTTTGTCTTTTTCTCATTTCTGGTCTAACTTCTCGCGGCTCATGATCGCTGTCATTTTCATCGACATTTTTCTTATGAACTAATTTATAGTGTCTTTTAATGTTTGCTGTTCTGGTCTTTCAATTCTTTATCACAAAATAGGCACACAGAAGTATAACTTTCTTGTCTATATAGCACATACTTCGAAGAATTAAAGTCCTTATGTCGTCCCATTTTCTTGGAAATTTCGGTACACTCAAAAGTAAGTTAAAACAATACACTAAATACTAAAAAATTATTTAAAAAAGCCGGTTCACTTCACAAACGCTGAACGCAACACACTAGAAACAATTAAGAACAGAGATAACGAATGATTCTTTCCGGCTCTTATTCACTCCAAGAGTCGTAACTACAGAGAGTCATAAATTCAGCTCGCTCCCGAGAGATTTAAATTGTAAAGGAGAATTTAGCTCTCGCTCTGAACTGAATTAAATATGTAGTTAAAAACTCGGAACTGAATTTTTGGCTCTGAAGTTGAAGGTGATTTTGTTCACTCGGGAACCAAAAAATGTGAGCGAGCTAAATATTTTTCGTTCGCGAGTGAAAAAATTTTGTAACCTGTTAATTTTAGATCTGCTATCGAACTTCTAGATGACGGTCAAAATATAACCAATATAAATGAACCCAAAAAAAAGTGCTTAGTTGGCGTCACTTATAATGGTCAGTTTCAAACTAGACTTGACTTGGAGTGGACGTTTGAATATTTTGTGAACACTGTGTGTATTTTTTTGCTTGAAATTCGTTTGTTATAGTGACAAAATTGTTATAAATAATGGAAAATTTATCACCAGCTGAGTTTTCAAGGCACGTTAAAATTTATATATAAATGCTAGCAGTTGTATGTACTCGATGTACTTTATATGTTTATAAACGCTTATTTTATAATTATAAAATTAATAACTTAACAGACTGACGATTGAAGACATGAGTAGATATTTGAATGAATTATTGGGAGAAGATACCGCTGTCGAGGACTACATGCCTAACAGAGAGCGTTCAGAAGTCTCCAACTGCGAAGAATCAGGTAAGTACTATTATATTTTTCCATTATTATAATTTCTCTATATTCAAATATAATTGCGATTATATTATAATATTTTTATGATTTATATAATATTTCGAGGATGACGATGAATCTACTGGAAGCTTTCCAACTAGTGGCGAATCGTCACAACTGACGACAATATTTACTGCGAAAGATAACACTGTTTGGTCTAAAATACCACCAACGGAGAAAAACGCGAAAATCATGTAAAGAATGTAATAAACCAGTTTGCGATGAACATTCCAAAGCAATTACAAAATGTGACGCATGTGTTCATGAATAAATTCAATATAACAATATTTCATGTATAATTTATAATAATTTTTATAATAAAATTAATTAAAAGTTAAATAAATTCGTTTATTTATATATTAAGTAATATTTCTTATCCGAACTGATAAGTTTATTTATTTATTACTTTACTTTGTAATTTTGTAGACGTACTAAATTCTTACATATGGGTACACGGGTATCCCGGGTATTGATAGAGAGGGTATTTGACTTTAACTCTTAGTTTCTTTATTTTTTTACATATTTCAATACCTTACGTATATGAATCGATGTTAATAGACTCCGAGGATCTAAAAGGATTTGATAATTTGTCGTTAAATACAAAAGCTATGTAAGTAAGAATACGCAAAGGGTACTAGGATACCCGTGTATTGACATAAGGGTTAAATCGTCATTTCAATAAATCGATGTTTTGAATCACTTATACGAACAAAGTCTCCTACTTTGTACTTTGGGCGCGATTTTGATTTTGGTTTTTTATACACAGTTAGCAATAAACGAATCTCATTAGCGGGGCCTACGTCTATAGGTCTCATCTTGATAGTTCGATGCTTTGTTCTGTTATATTTATCTGTTAACTTGTCCAGCATACTCAGCCAATGATAATTACCATTCATACTAAATTCCTTCCACATAATATTTTTCAATGTTCTATTAAATCTTTCTACAATTGACGCCTTTAAAGAACTATAAGTTGAGTAATGATTAACATCATATTTTTCCATCAAGCGTTTGAACGGTTTGTTGTAGAACTCTTTTCCATCATATGTTTGCAAGTTTCTTGGAATGCGCCCCTGATTGAAAATTAGCTGCATTGCTTTAGTAACTTCTATCCCACTTTTGTCTTTAATTGGTAAAGCCCATGCATATTTAGAAAATGTATCAATGACAGTTAGCAAAAAACGAAAGCTTTGATTTTCTTTCGCATATGAACTCATATCAACTAAATCTGCCTGCCACAGGTCATCTTTACCTTTAATCGTTACATGACGACGCTTAAAGTTTTTACGGGCAGATCTATGTAGTTCGTTAATAATTTGCTCTCTGCTCATTCTTGAAAAGAGTATATAAGTACTCCTTGTAAGATGTGTGGTTTATATACAAAAAAAAAAAAGCTTATTGTCAAAAGTTTTTGTTTTTGGAGCAAAAATGATCGCATTCAAACACCCATTTACAATGATCGTGGCAGGGCCTTCTGGATGCGGAAAGACTACGTTTATTAAAAATCTTATGAACGATGCCTCGTTAATACAGCCGAAAATTACTAAGATTATATGGTGTAATGCGGAACGTGAAGCTCTGCGAGTAGATATTGCGCCCACAAACATAAAATATATAGACAGTGTACCCGATGAGTTTATAAATTACACAAATGAGCCCACGCTAATAGTTATAGATGATATGATGTTAAATGCTTTCAGTAAGCAAGTCTGTGAGCTTTTTACTAAAGGCTCGCATCATCGTAATTTTTCAGTGATTCTTGTGACGCAAAATGTATTTCATCAGGGAAAGTTCTGCAGAGATATATCGCTAAACTGTAAGTATCTTGTCGTTTTTAAAAATCCCCGAGATAAAAGCCAATTCGTGCATTTAGCGAGACAGGTTTATCCTGAAGATAGTTTGGAACTTCTAAAAATATATAAAGAGACCACTCAGGAGCCTTACGGTTGCTTACTGATAGATCTTACTCAGGAGATTAACGACACGTTAAGATTTCGAACGGATATATTTAATAAAGATTTCGCAACCTGTTTTTGCCCGCAAAGTTCCTTGAATAGTAAAAATGGTGTTGGGGTGAAGTCCGTTCCTCTCTCTAAACCCTTTTTCCTACACTACACTAGGGCACGGGCACAGCACAGTGGTAACACAAAATTGAATAAAAAGAAGAATTTACCGAATAGCAATTTAATCTCAATTATATTAATTTCAAGGTATAATAAGTCGAACAATTTAATCTCAATTATATTAATTTTAAGGTATAATAAGTCGAACAATTTAATCTCAATTATATTAATTTTAAGGTATAATAAGTCGAAAAATATATTCCCGCTGATGGCTCTGATCAAACAGAAGACTACCTGCCCTTCTCGCTCAAGGCTTTCCGGTGGCTTCTCTATATCCATGGACATCTCGGGTTGCATTCCGGTCAGCATTTTCCGATGGCACTGCGATTTCGGCATTGATCGGCAAAATCAATGCAGGTGCGCAATGGATTGTGTATCGATCAGCGGGAATTTCGCAGGTTAACGACACGATCGAGGGTAGCGATTGCTCGGGGCAAGGAACTCTCTCACGTGTCGTAGACATTCCGGCGGGCCTTGAAACCCCATGGTTTCAATAATAAAAAAATGTATAAGTCTTGTGGGCATTTCCTCCTCGAACAAGGTTAAAATTGGAGTTACTTAAAGGGCGCTCCGACTCGCCCGGATTTATGAGGGTGTAGGGAGGATGGATAGAACAGGTGAGGAGCATTAGGCCGAAAGTGTCTTTGTCTGTCGTCTTAAAGATTCGAGATTAATTGCTGGCGCATGGGGATCTTGCCCATGGATAGTTATAGATGTAGAGCCGTTGTCCTTAGCGATCACTTGATCATTTGGACTGGTTGTTATGGAGGTTAAGTATACATCTGGCTCTGCATGCGGTTGTTGCCGTTGTCTATGCAAAATATAGGTTGTAAATGAGTTACAGAGGGCTCCCAACAACCACCAGCTTCTTCCATGAATGTTACGAATCATTCGCAGATTTATTAAAAGACAGGCGATGTATTTCACTGAGCGAATGATCAACCAAATGCCCAGGGAAACAGATGTTAGATTCCCAAATGCGGCAAAGATCGACCAAATTGCAGGAAGGTATTGTTGAATTTGACTCATATGCTCCGTGGACAGGAGATGTAGTACATTGATATTTTGTCGGTCTGTATTGTGTCCAATTATGGTTTTGGTCAGGACATTTTCAATGGCTTTTCTTTCTGATGGATACATTATCTGCCTGCGGAGTTCTTCAGTGGCTTCATAGGGATAAATGCCTGATTTTATAAGATCATGGGTGTCCTCATACTTCCATGGTACATCCTTTGTCGGATTCAAGAGTTCCGGAGCTTCTAGCTTATGACTTTCGGGAGTGAAGCCATACCAGGCGCCATGAAGTAGATATGCAGAAGTCAAAGTAGTGGAACATGGTATTTCCGTTCCATATTCCTGTAGCAAATGGTTGGTTGGGGCCATGAAGTAGCTTTGATTGTTATATGTCACGGCGAGTTCATTATAGCATCGGTCAGTTTTCCTGACTGTGACTTCCACAGCCTGGCATCTAATGAGATATATGACTTCTCCGCGTGAGACGGCTGTGTATCCAGGTTCTTTCATTTTCATGAAGGCAAACTCTGAAGGATGATGATGGGCGACCGCCAACTGGGTCTCTAGGACTTCACGTTCTACCTCACATTTCTTATGTATTAAGTGGATATAAAGATTTTCAATTTGTTCCTTAATGTGTCTCTCGACATAAACAAACTTAGCGTTGATATATGTGAAAAGGTCTAAATTTTCATTGGACTTTCCTTTAAAAAAGTATTCACTAGTGGTTTTCTTAACTATTACTAGCTTAGGATGTTCTGTTTGGAATCCTAGATGCTTACATATAGACGTGGATTTGATAGCCTCCAATGCGAAAACAACATCACCGGTGTTGACAGTATATATGACGTGCGTTTTTTGTTCTGTTAGATCAAACGTTTGAACTTTGGTTGCATTGCCTTCATATAAAACAGTGTAGGATTGTGCTTCGCATGAAGTATCTGGGATCATATCCCAAAAACTCATTCCATATTCTGGGTCTACACATTTTCCTTTGAGATATGGACATATCACATTACTACGTAAGATAACCTGGTTATCTTCTAATCGAACTTTGCTGATGTAATCTGTGATTGTCAGTTCCATGGCATGTATGACGATGACTTTGTCCCAAGCACTCGCGCCGTAAGTATATGAGGCTCCGGCACAGTTTCCTTTTGCATCCAAAGAACCAGCCACCGTTTCGGTATAGCGGGACGTGGCGTTACGCTCAATGTTTTCCAACAGTTTATTGTTTGGAAGTCGATAGATCCCGTGGCGTTAGATACTCATGCATTCTTCCTGCGATAAGTCAGCAATGAATGTGCTTAAACCTCCCGCAGCTAAGGAGAGATGGCTGAACATTCCACAGAAGTAAACTGTTTGTAACACATTAATTTTACATTGGTAGACATGAATTGCCGTAACCTCTTTTAATTCTAAGAGTTGAATGTCTTCATAATCTTGAAGAATGTTTGGAGATTCGAATTTACATTTTTCCACACCCAAAACAGAAACTCTTGTTCTATTGATCCTTTCGTGGCCACAATCATATGCAATTAGAGCGATGGTTGCCTGAATGAACGCTAGAGAGCAGACGACGTGATGCCACATGATATTTTGCTTGTCTGTGGAGGAGGTGTAGAGATTGATTACGTTAAGATACAGGTAGCTATAACTAAATGAGTAGATTAGATGATGGTTAAATTTAACTTGAATACGTGTTTACCCGTGAAGACTTTCTCTTTGGAATGGTAAAACACATATTTTGGTGATAGGTCTCTTTTTTTGGGTACTCGAAGTTTTGAGCGTTACAACTCGAGTGTGATGATCTGTACCTTCGTGTAGTTCTAAAACTCTGGCGAGTTTCCAAGCTGATGGAGGTTGATTCTCATCCTTTAAAATAACCAGATCTCCTACGCGAATAGGTGGCATTTCAGACTTCCATTCTTGTCGCTGCTGCAGACGAGAGAGATATTCGGTCGACCATCTTTTTACGAAATCGTTTTTATGCTGCCAACGAGAGAGTAGTGATATTTTAGCATGGTCCCAGCCTCTGGTAAAGCTATTGGAGCATTCCCGATTAGAAAATGCCCTGGGGTGAGGGGGGTTAAGTCCTCTGGATCAGCTGTCATTGGGCATAGCGGCCGGGAGTTAAGTATCGCCTCAATTTGCACCAAAACCGTGTTGAGTTCCTCAAAGGTCAATAGCGCTTGTCCGACTATTCTGCGAAGGTGATATTTGATCGATTTAACACCTGCCTCCCATAAGCCACCGAAATGTGGCGCAGCTGGGGGAATAAAATGCCATTTCACGTTTTGTATATTAAAGCTCTCACTAGCCTTTTCAATGTTGATTTTGATAGCTTGATTTATTTCCTTTTCCAGTATATTAGCTGCTCCAACGAAATTGGTTCCATTATCGCTGTAGATTTCTTTGCAGACACCTCTTCTGGAGAAAAATCTGCGTAGCGCTGCGAAAAAGGCCTCCGAAGTGAGATCACTTACAAGTTCAATATGAATAGCTTTTGTTGCAAAACAAATAAAAATAGCGATATATGCCTTAGACGTCTTAGCATTCCGAACTTTGCTTAGCTTTATATTGATAGGACCTGCGAAATCGATACCGGTGGCATAGAAAGGCCGTTCCAAGTTTACTCGTGGTGGAGGCAAATTGCCCATAATTTGCTTGGAAGTCTCTTTTCTCCAACGAAAGCACGTAGCGCATTGATATAATATCCTTTTAACGATGCTCTTGATGCCGGGTATCCAGTACCTCTGCCTTAAAGTTGCTATCACTAGATTTAAACCTCCGTGCATTGTAGTTATATGAATATTGCTTATTATTAAAGATGTTAACTTCGATGTGCGAGAGAGTATCATTGGATGCCTCTCTTCGTATGTCAAGCTTGAATTCTCGAGACGACCTCCAACTCGTAGAATTTTATTGTCGTCCAGAAATGGATTTAGAGAGATTATTGGACTTTTTGAAGATATTTGCAACTTCTTCTGCAAGGTTGCTACCTCGTCGTGGTATGAGTGTTGTTGACTTTCTCGAATGAGGGTGAATTGGGCTTCTTTTAACTCAAGTGTGGTAAGAGGAGTGGGCCTGAAAGACTTACTATGATTCCTTGGGCATTTGTTAAAAAATCGATGACAAAATGCGACAACTCTCTGAATGCTCTGTTGAAATTAGAGAATCGGGCAACTAACTCTTCTGTGCCTAGTTTGAGTTGAAAAGATTTCACCTTTTTTATTTCTTTCGCTGGAATATCACAATCAAGATCTACTGTGCATTGTGGCCATTCGGTAGGCTCTTTTCTCAGCCATTGTGGACCCTCCCACCATAGTTGACTTTCTAGAAGCTCAGAAGCGTGCACTCCTCTGGACGCTAGATCTGCAGGATTTTGATCTGAGGATACGTGCCGCCAACGACATTCAATAGTATTATTCTGGATTTCTGTGACTCGATTGGCCACGAATGATTTCCATTTGTTTGGGTGGTTACTGAGCCACGCAAGGACCACTGTTGAATCTGTCCAGAGATGAAATGCTTCGGTTTGTCCTAGATGATTGCGTAACGTGACTACCAATTTTGAGAGAAGATGTGCCCCGCACAATTCTAATCGAAGAAGAGAAATTGTCTTGACGGGAGCAACTCGGGTTTTGGAAATGATCAGTTGAGTAGAAACATTTCGATCAGACGAAAGAATTCGTGCGTAGATCACGGCAGCATATGCTCGCTCGGAACTATCACAAAATCCGTGATATTCGATTTGAGCATTCGTAAGATAACCTAGCCATCTGGGGATTCTTAGTTGCTCGATGGCTTTTAGATCAAAGGCAAATGTAAGCCATTCTTGGGACAGATCTTTAGGTAATTCAGCATCCCAGTCTACTCCTAGAAGCCAGAGTTTTTGCATTAAAATTTTTCCGTAGATAATTACAGGGGCAAGCCACCCCGAAGGGTCGAATAATTTCGCTATTTTTGATAAGATACTTCGTTTAGTTGGTGTTCCGCTGAGATCTAGATGCAGTTTGTAGCAGAATGTGTCTTCCCTTGGATTCCAGCTTATTCCCAATGCCTTAATAGTGGAATTTCCATCAAACAATAAAACAGTTTCTTTAGCTACATATGTCTTTAGGATTCAGATCATTAAGTATTTCCGGATGATTTGCTGAAAATTTACGCAAGTGGAAACTACCTTGTTTAAGTAATGACGTCAATTCCTTTCGTAAACTCACCGCATCTTTGATGGTGTCACGTCCAGTTAAAACATCATCGACATAAAAATCATTGGATAGGCATTTTGCTGCTTGTGGAAACTTACTCTCCTCGTCGTCAGCTAATTGCTGGAGAGTTCTGATTGCTAAATAGGGTGCACAGGAAATTCCAAAGGTTACCGTTAAAAGTCGATAATCTCGCACCAGATGATATGCGGCTGGTCTCCATAAAATTCTTTGATACTCGGTATCATCAGGATGGACCCAAATTCGGCGATACATTTTCTCTATATCGGCTGAGAACACGAATTTGTGAAAACGCCACTTTAAAAGAATTATTGTTAAATCCTTTTGAAGGGGGGGGACCAGTCATTAATAGTTCATTTAATGAGTTTCCTGACAATGTTTTACAGGAACCATCAAACACTACTCTTAATTTAGTGGTGGAGCTCGCTTCCTTTACTATGCCATGATGGGGAAGATAATTACTTTCAAATATTGTTCTGTCACCTCTAAACGTTGTTTTTTCCAGAGGGGCTATCTTCTTCATCTGATTCGATGTGACATATTCTCTGAGGACTTCGTTATACTCCTCAGACAACCCTTTTTTTTGATTGGTTTTTTCTGTTGATAGAAGACGTCTTAGAGCAATGTTGCGGGAAGAGCCTAAGCTTAGCTGCGGGCTTGGTTTGAACGGTAATCGAACAATGTACGATCAGTCAGTTCTCCGGCGGTGTGTAGTACGGTAGAGTTCTTCGCAGAAGTTGTCTTCTGGATTTTCAGGGCGTACTGAAGAAGGTTCTTCGATTTCCCAGAACCTTTTGAGATCGAAGTTGAGCTCTAGAGTGTTAACTAGGGAAAGAACCTTAATTTTAGATGTTTTCGGTGGATTAGTTTGGATTTGTCGGGATAATATCCAGCCGAAAATTGTATTTTGGCCTAAGGGAGTACCGATAGGGCCGATTTTCACTCCGTCTTGAATAATTGAAGGGTAAATATCCGCTCCAATTAAAATATCCACCTTATTTGGGACATGATACTTAGGATCTGCTAGAGGTAGGTTTTCGATATGTCCCCATCGACGTTCCGGCACTGCTTTGGACGGTAATAAATCCGTCAGCGTGTCAAGAGCTACAGCATCGGCTTCCACGCTACGGTTTTCATATCTTGATCTTAGGATCAACTTTACCATTTTCCGAGAACTGGCCGCTTCACTATTTCCTAGCCCCGTGACCTTAACGAAGGTATTACTCATTCTGAGTTTTAGGCGCCGGCATAGTTATTAGTCACAAAAGTTATTTGAGATCCGGGGTCTATCAACGCTCGTGCTACTTGAAGCCCATTTGGAGTTTCCACATATAATAGAGCAGTGGCCAGTAGTACTTGTCGGTTTTCTGAAAGAAAAAGTGTAGAAACACTAGCCGTTGTTGGTTGTGCTTCTGTTTGTTGTGGCAGGTCATGACAGTCGACTTGGCACTTTTTCCTGCTGGATGATGCGTAGTGATCGCTTTGTTTATTAAAAACGGCGTGCAGTAAGGTATGGTGTTTTCCTTGGCATTGAGTGCATCGTGCGGTGCTACGGCATTTACTGAAGGAATGGTATTTTCCCAAACAATTCGTGCAATATCCGTTTATTTTAGTAGTTTTCAAGCGTTGGTGTGGATCCAATTTTAAAAATTTAGGGCATGATCGAATGGAATGATTCTCCTGGCAGAGTTTACATGCTGCCTGAGCGGTATGGAAATTTTGAACGTTTGTTTTCTCTTCATCTGTTTTTTTGTTTCCATTCGATTTTTGCCGAGTGCCTGATATTGCTTCTAAGGTGCGAAATCTGAGCTCTAAGAATTTCTTGAACTCATTCCACTGCGGAACATCTGTGGTGTCGCCTATAGATAATTCCCATTCTTTATGGGTTTCCATCGGAAGCTTTTGAACTATCAGGTGCACGATAAGCGGATCCCAGTGCAAGGTGTTAATTTGCATGTTGTTCAGTGAGGCAAGGCAATCACTCGTTACATCCAGTAGCCCTTTAATTGAGTGTGCTGTTTCAACAGAAACTTTTGGTTGCGAGGTTAGTGTTTGGAGTAACGATGATGCCAAGATACGTTTGTTTTCGTATCTTTCCGCTAAAGCTTTCCAAGCAGACGCATAATTCGCTTGTGTCATACTGAATTGCTTTATGACTTGAGAAGCTTCACCTATCACAGAAGTTTTTAAATACTGGAACTTCTGCACATCTTCCAGATTGGGGTTTTGATGGATCACCGCAAGATATAAATCTCGAAAGCTGATCCAATCATTGTATTTACCAGAGAATTTTGGTAACGAGATTCTGGGCAGATTCGTCTGCCCTAAAGATTTTGTCTCCGAATTTGTTGGAGAGCTTGGCAGGGAAGACCCCGGAACTGTAGGATCACAGGCCCGTGCGGCCTTTTCTAGCTTCTCAGCATTTTCTATGAGTTCGCTTTTAAACTCATAGAAAACTGATTCTTGTGTTCCAAAGAGGTCGTCTGTGAAATAATCCCTTTCTGAGTCTGCAGAGCCTTTCAAATGGCCAATTTTTGTTTCATTTTCTAGAAACCTTTGCCAAAGATCATGCCAGCCGTTTATGCGCGCGACATAGAAACCGTGTGTACGACGGGGAAGAGGGGTTTTTTTTGTGTTCGAGACAAATTTGGTCATTTGTTCGATTAAACACCCTTGGCTTTGAATCAACGACGCAACGGTATTTTCCATCATGGACACTTCACTTGCTTAGCCTAATAAGAAAGTTGGGACTCACGGATTTACTGATGTTACTGGAGTTTACAGATGTAATATCCGGTTCGAAGGACCAAATGTGGGGGTGAAGTCCGTTCCTCTCTCTAAACCCTTTTTCCTACACTACACTAGGGCACGGGCACAGCACAGTGGTAACATAAAATTGAATAAAAAGAAGAATTTACCGAATAACAATTTAATCTCAATTATATTAATTTCAAGGTATAATAAGTCGAACAATTTAATCTCAATTATATTAATTTTAAGGTATAATAAGTCGAACAATTTAATCTCAATTATATTAATTTTAAGGTATAATAACTCGAAAAATATATTCCCGCTGATGGCTCTGATCAAACAGAAGACTACCTGCCCTTCTCGCGCGAGGCTTTCCGGTGGCTTCTCTATATCCAGGGACATCTCGGGTTGCATTCCGGTCAGCATTTTCCGATGGCACTGCGATTTCAGCATTGATCGGCAAAATCAATGCAGGTGCGCAATGGATTGTGTATCGATCAGCGGGAATTTCGCAGGTTAACGACACGATCGAGGGTAGCGATTACTCGGGGCAAGGAACTCTCTCACGTGTCGTAGACAAATGGTGTCACGGATGAAGCGATTAAAGGCCAACAAGCATTTGCTTTATGTACTTCAAAAATCTAAATCAAACTTGAGAAATGCTATTATTAAAAATGCAGATCCCGAAGTTATAAAAACACTTTGTGAAATCACACTTAACACACTAAAAGGAAACCATATGCCTCATGGCAAGATATATAATTCGCTGTGTAAGTATAAAAAGGACATGCGGAAATTAGTTGCCGGAAAAAGATCTGTAGCAAGACAACGTAAATTACTAATACAACGAGGAGGATTTTTGCCAGTTTTATTAGGAAGTGTGCTATCGGGGGTGATAGGCTCGCTAATTGAAAAATATGCATAAAGCTAATAACCTTAACAAAATGCTGCTTCTTTCACCGGAAGTATATAATATATTAAAGGGTGAAATTGAGCAATCTGCAGACTTATCATTATTTGAGAAATCAATGAATAAGATATTAAAAAGTAAAAATCTGTCTGACAAAGAAAAATGGTATAATTATAGGAACGAATTAATAAAGTTTTTTAATGTAAAACGTAAAAAGGCCCAAGTTATCGAAAAAAAGAAAACTAAAATTCCCATCGAAGTAAATTTACCAGCTAGACATGAAAGTTTCAGAGACACAAATTTGTATTTACCACGAGAACAAAACGTGAGGCAAAAAAGTTTAAGAGACAGTGCAACACAGACAAAAATGATATTTAAAGATGAGATTTCCACCCAAACCTCCCCCGTCAAATTCAACGAAGAGATTTTCGAGATTGAGGAAACAACACCACCAAGGCGATCTTTATCGCCAGCCGCAAAACGACGTTTATCAGCTAGTGGGATAGCAAAAAGTCTTAAGCCCCCATCAAAAGTACCAAAATTGCAAGATAAAGACTATAAAGTAGTCACCGATGCTGACGGTATAACCCAGTATACCGTGCCTGTGGATATGAGTATTGACGAAGCTGCTAGCCTTATAGACGAGTTAGAGCAAGATGATCCAAAAGAAAAGGTTCGACTAGGAGGCCTATATTAAGGCCCTCACAACTAGATCCAGGGCAATACGAGCTTGCATTCCCAGCGAAAAAAGGACTGCGACAAAGTGAACGTTTAAAAGGTAAAAAAGAGCGAAGTTCAAGTGTACCAGACGTCGCTTGGGTTAGGTTTTAATATATAAAAATGCCTGTAGACATAGTGAATAAGGACTTTTACGTATGCCGTTTTAGCAACAATTCTATGCAAATTTATCCTGAAAACACTTTGTCAGCTTTTACAAATGCACTTGCCAGCCCATGTAAATTTTCTAATAGCTGGAGTGTTGGGGTAACTGAAATATCATTACCGAACTATGACATAAATAAAAAGAATGGGGTGAAGCGCGATGTGGCTGACACGATAGATGAGAGTAGCATTAAAAGGGTAAAGCGCGAGACACCTGATAACCCGTTAAAGGAAATAAGAGAGCAACAAAAAGAAGAATTCAAATCACTGACAGTAAAAATAAATGATAATGTCAAGCTTGAGTGGACAAAAGAAGGTCTTGAACAAGCTAGCTATAGAGTAGGACAGGTAAATTTTTCGGCCTTTCTACTAACATTTTACAATGCAGTCAGTCCTTCTTGGTACACTATGTTTTTGGATGACGTTAAAAAAGCAATGTGGGATCGGCTGGAAGCTGACTTTTACGATGATGTGATACCTGAAATAAGTTACACACAAGAGCCGGACGAGTTTATATTACACATCTATCAAGGGAAAAAAGCTTCAGAAAATGTCGTTTTAAAGTATAAGGACTATGAAACAGTTGAAGCATTTGTTGATGACATTATTGGACAAATTTCTAGAAGAAAAAGAAAGCAAATTGTCATACAGAATTCAATCGATAATTACACACATCCTGCCCTTAGCATTAAAAAAGCCCGAGATAAAGCCACAAAAGGTACCGCCAAAAAGGTGCATGATATGTTTGAACTACGGCTAGAAGACTTGAAAGTAACAATAAAGATAACAAAACCACTACCATCACACCTTAATGTTAAAGATCTTGTCACGTTTTTAATATCAAATGTGCATTTTGACGATCAATCAATTACCGAGCAAGAAAAGCAAAAAAAGATTATTCAGATTAAAGATACAATTTTCGGTATTTTAAACAGGCTAAAAAAAGATTCATTAACTGCAAAAGCACCTGATCCGCGACAAATTGCTAAAGATAGTAATGTTTTGGATGTACCATACGAAAAGCAGAGTTCGGGAGAATACTTGACAACACCGGTGCCTATTGATACAAATATAGAAAATTTGTCGGATTTCTTTACGGATATATTTCTTCAGACACCTGAGGAAAAGCGTAAACCTGAGGCAATACTTTCGGAAATAAAAGAGTCATTTAACACTGCCGGACTACGTCAAGAGCATATGTCAATTATTAATAAAATTAATGGTCTGGAAAGTACAATCAATGAATTAATACAAAGATTCCCCCGAGAATCTATGGAGATGTCAAAAGAATGCTATGATAAAAACTTGATTTTCATTTACACCGATATTATTAAACCAAGGATTATTGGTAATAAATTAGCACGATACTTACGAGTGATACCGACACAGTCGTGTGAGGGTGTACTAAGATTTGAGCATGTAGAATACTGCCCAATCGAGAAAACACTTGTAGAAGGTATTTCTATAAAGATAACTGATAGCCAGGGTGAATTGGTAAATTTTAAACCAAGTTATATTCCAACTTATGTGATGCTTCATTTTAAAAACAATAGGCTATAAATATATGTGCACCCCCCAACCAATTTTCAATTTGACAGCACTTTGTTTGACTCTAGCCTTTATTAAAAAATGAATGCATATTATACTCGATACTACTTACTGCAGAGCGGTGGTAACTTGTCGGATATAGGAGAATTGTACCGAACGCCACTTACTTACCAGCAAGGAAGAGGCATTGGCAGCTTCTTCAGCGGACTATTTCGTTATTTACAGCCATTAGTTGCTTCAGGAGCCAAAGTTATAAAACAGCAAGCCCTGAAAACTGGAAAAACAATACTGCAGGAGATTGGCAGCAAGCCGGTTAAGGATATTTTAAAAGAACAGGGAAAAGTTGCAGTACAAGACCTAGCGCAAAAGGGTATAAATAAACTCTTCGATAGTATGGGCGGTGCAGGTATAAATAATCGCACAATTATTAAAAGAGCTAATCCATTTACGCCGTTACGCTTAACCAAGTCTCCAAAACGAAAGAGACGTTCAAAACAAACAAAACAGACTACGAAAAAAACAGCAAGCAAGAAGAAAAAATCTATAAAAGGCAAACGCGGTTTTCGTAAACGCGTATTAGATATTTTTGATAAATAGACAAAATGTCTGCTTATAGCGAGTGCATGAAATCTGAGCTGGACCTTTTCTCTACACCGGCTATTCAAAGCAATATTTTAAAAACCGAAGAAGTAGCCTACAAACCTATAGCCTCATTGGATAACTCATCAGTTTTGGAATTTGTTTCGCTGGGACATGGAGATACATATCGAGACTTGTCAAGTATATACCTACGTTTAAAAGTGCAGCTAATTAAATTTAAAGATGGAAAAGAAGTACTTTATACCGGAAACGATATTACCGTAACTGCCCCAGATGGGTCCGAAAAGACTGTGACTGATGAAGGCTCTGGTGTTGTCAATAACGTGCTTCACTCGCTCTTTCGTCAGTGCACTATTTACCTAAACGGGAGACCTGTTGTTCAAACTGACAATAACTACAATTATAGGGCATATATCGAAAACTTGTTAAATTATGGAAAAGATGCGGCATCAACACATTTGGAATCTGTTGGCTGGTATATTGATGAAGACAATATGGAGGTTGTTCAAAGTCCCGAACAAAATATAGGCTACTTAGCAAGACAAAAACTTTTTAATAAGAGCAACGTTGTCGAGCTAATGGGGAAAATACATGCTGATATGTTTAACCAAGATAAATTATTAATGAATGGTGTGGATCTGCGCGTAGTGTTATCACTTGAAAAACCCGAATTTTACCTTTTGTCAAGAGATGATGACAACTCCCCACGAGTTAAGATTGTAGAGGCTACCATGTACATGAATCACGTATCTGTTAACCCCAGCATCATGCTGGCTCATGAAACTGTTTTACAACGGTCAAATGCTGTATACCCATACAAACGTGTCGAAGTTAAAACATATACTATACCTGCAAACACATACACATTATCCTTAGACAATATTGTCATAGGACAATTACCAAATTTACTAGTGTTTGGTATGGTTGATAACGACGCATATACAGGAAATCGAACAAAAAATGCCTATAATTTTAAACATAATAACATCACAAGATTTAATTTATCAGTAAATGGTGTCCAGATACCAAACCAGCCTATAGAATTCGATTATTCAAGAGAAAAGCCAATTAGTACAAGGGGATACATGTCCTTGTTCAAAGGCACTGGAATACATTATTTCGATAAAGGACATCAGATTTCAAAGAAATTCTTTGACAACGGTTGTTTTCTTCTCGCTTTTGATTTAACTTCGTTCATATAATTCAACCTGCGGAAATCTACTAAACCAAGGTACGGTTAGAATTGAAGGAAGATTTAAGGAGGCTTTGAAGACAACAGTAACTTGCATAGTGTATGCTGAATATGACGGAAGTGTGGAAATCGACAAAGATAGAAATGTATATACCAGCTTCTAAAAAGGCTATATAAGGTGCTACAATTTAAAATTAATCATAGTGCATCGCCAGTGAACCCTGCTATCATGAGTTGCTTGATAAATGTCGAATACTTTTCTGGAGCTTGCTTGACCTTCTTGAAAAAGGTTTCTTTTGCGGGATTCACTGCACAAAGCAAATTATTTACCAAGGAAATTGTCTTTAAATACCCTACATCAGCTCCAGGGTGTATTGACCAATCAAATAAATTGGGAAACATTGAACTTAGACGTTTAGATGAAGACCTAATAAAAACATTAGCAAAATTTACCACAATACTTGTTTGCGATGCGCCAACTAAGGAATTTATAAACAACTATGTTAATTCCTATACCAACGTTATTGACGTAGGAATAGCAACCCAGGCTTCCGAACAAGAATGAACACGATTGATCTTACAAAGTCACTAGCAAACAACCCTACTACAAAAAGGCTCTTTAGAGGAGTATTTGCTTGTGACCGTCTACCAAAAGAAATAAAAAAGCCAGCATGCGTCATAGCTAATACGGACCCTGCACGAAAGAGCGGCACCCACTGGGTTGCATTTTACATTCCAAAAAAAGGTCCGGCAGAATACTTTGATTCGTATGGTAAACCCCCCACTAACAGGTTTTTTCGCAACTTCTTACATACAAATTCAGATGTGTTTGTAAACAGTAAAAAACGATTGCAAGGTGCACTTTCATCTACCTGTGGACATTATTGCTGTGTGTATCTGTATTTTCGATGTAAAGGAAAAAGTTTAAAACATTTTCTGAAACAATTTTCCTTCAATAATTTTAGATTAAATGATAATAGAGTTGTGAATTTATATCGCAAAATATACTTGAAAAAATGTTTAAAATCTGGTGGGGGTAAATATAACCAGCTATGTACACCGGAAAATAAGAGTATAAATACGATGCGATGGTGATGCACACTTAATGTTAAAGTATAAGTCGTCGTTTTAAGATGGAACCAGCATCTAAAGCTAAAAAGTCTAAACAGTTGAGTGCAAAAGAAAAGAAAAGTGCAGAAAAGTTTAAGGTGATGGACACAAAATCGAAAAAGCAAAAACTTAGATCGATACAAAAAAAGGGCAATAAACGATCAGAGGTTCCGGGCGAAAATCTTTTGCTAAACTATACATATCATCTGGATCATTACCATAATCAGAAGGCCGTCCTCGGATTTGATACGACTTCGTTTGAGGCAAAGATTGTCTTCCACCGCCATGGACTCGCGCCTGTATCAACATTTTACTCTGGATGGCTGGAAGTTTACAAACATCTATCCAAACTAAAAGACGAGGTTATTCCAGACATGTTCCCGTCAAACCAAGAAGTGCTTCAGACGATATACACAATCCCCGTTGGTACAGGAACTATTCAGCTGACCCTTGACGAGCTCTATAAATTGTTTGATATGCAGGATTTCTTTAAGATTGTTATGTTCCACAATAACAATGCCGCCGAAAGTGTGAAGGAGTACTATAAGCAATATTGTGAGAAGTGTAAAAACAAAAATGTAATTTTGCTGTCAGACGAAGACTTTTTTATTCCGTCTAGAACTTCTTATGTCCATCTAAATTATTCTAGACTTTTCTTTGAAATACCCTTATACTGCAGCACCAATATTCTTTTTGATGTAATAACCATATAATAAAAAGCTTTTAAATATAAAAACACACAGTTGTTTGTCTTCACGTAATAATTTTATTAATTAACATATACAGGTATATATTTATACAATTTTGCAGGGCACAACGTACAAAAGACACATTGTTGTGGACTTCACAATAAGATTGAACATTTACAAGTTCACTTAATTTAGGTATCTGTACAAGTTCTATTATTTCAGAAGTTGGCGAGTATTTTCTAATGAATGAAGCCTTTAATTCACCTTTCACGTATATTGTAGCATTTTCAAATTTTGAAAACACCTCAGTCAAATTGTTATAGCTGATAGTTCCGCCACTCCAATGGAGGCCGTTTATATTTTTCACGTCATACTTGTTCTGCCTCTTTGCCCTTGATGACAACTCCTGGTATGGGTAAGGTGGCATAAAATAGTAAACCTTGGGGAAGCTGGTACCCATAGTAAGAACGGCCAGCTCTTTAATAAAATATTGTCCATTGTTTCCGCAGACAAACTGGATGTCCAGAATAAATTTATCCATGTTATCGGTTGGCGCAAAAATACTGAGTTAACTAATATTGCGCGCGTATATTTATATATGTTTTTTATCTCAATAAGTTGCGGATTTCTTCGCTACAGTTGCGGACGGGACAGTCAATATGGCTATGTATCTTGGAGTTTATAAAATGTTCGGCATCGTTGTACAAATGCATTTGATAACTGCCGTATGCAATTTCTTCAGGAAGAAAGTATTTTAAGTCCCAGATGTAGCTGTTTAATTTAGCGCACAAGAACAGGTCACAGAAAAGTTCAATCTTGATTTTACCGGTTAAATATAAATCGCATATAGTAAAACCTCGGTAAGACTTCCCTCTGATTTCTTCATATATTTGTTTTAGCCAGTCATTTTTCTCTAGGTCTTCTAAAGCCTTACTGTGAATAGTGTTTAGGTGACATGCAACACATTTAATTGCGCTAAATAAATCATTGACGCCAACCGAAATCTCGTCCTCACACGTCCACATTATCGGCTCAGTCGAAATCTCGCCTTCACATATCCACATTGTTTAAGTGGAAGCTTTTGTGAAATCTTGGAGGAGGGTGGTTGACCCCAAAAATAGAGTACTGGTTGCTGCTGTTGGCTGCTGTCCGTTTTGCCCCCCCCTACAATTTCACGTTCTTTACTTGTACGTATACCTAAGGCACAGTGGTTCTTCTATAGCATATTATTATTTTATAGTAATACATTTTTATTTACCTAACTACAACAACAAAAATTTCAAAATATCTTACAACTAGTACATCAGAATCGGTTAATTTCGTTTCTTTTTGAAACCAAATGGGTAAAAAAAATAATCGTCTGTAACAGCTCTTTTGTCAAAAGTAAATGATAAATGCTTTTTTTCCAATGCGGATATAATAACTCCCGGGCGTTTCCGTTTAATCTTTTTCTCATTTTTTACACATACGCCATCTTGAAAACTCTCTTCGGTAACCATTGATTTCAAACACTCAAAATTAATAATTTTAGAATTTTCAAAATTAATTGTAATACCTTTGCATTTAATAATGTATTCAGGACCTTTCTCTGTCTCGACTATAAGTTTTAGGGCCGGTACTTACAAATTCTGAAATGAAGGCGCTAGTGCCGAAGCATTCAGCTTCGTCAGTTAAATCCCCCAAAAAGTCGGAAATTTTGAATGAAAAAGGGTTTTCTTTATTGTCCACAAATATTATACTGTCGGTGTCACAATATAAAATATTCTCTCCTACTTTTTCTAAAACTTCATATAACTTAAGTCTTGCATATGCTGTTGTGTAGGCGGCAATAGGTATATTTACGTGGGGCAGAATATTTAGATTTTCTTGTATATATTTCCACGTTACCCACATGGTGTTTTCATTAATTGGATGTAATGAACAAATTTCGATTCCTGGAGATTGTATAAAGTCGCAAAATTCTTTGAAATCATTTAAGACTTTAGTGTAGGTTCTGTCTTCCCTTTGGGCGAATTTACCCCATAAGGAGTTTAAACAAATTTTTGCCGTGTTACGCCTACCAATGTTTTTATGAATTTGGGTTTTATCTAAAACAACACTTTCTTTTATCTCATAGTCCTTTATGAAGTTATCTCTTTCCTCCTCAGTAGTACATTTACTGCCCCACCCGCTAGCCTCCTGCTTGATTTTTAAAAAAGTATTAACATACTCTGTAAATAAACCCCCATCTTTTTCAGCCGGGTCATATACGGTATAATCATATAATACTTCCAAACTTCAAAGACTTTTTTTATCTTATACCCCTTTTTAACGGCCAAAGCTACTTCGGGAATAATCCAAGTACCTGTAATCTGCCTTTCTTCTTCATTATGTTGGCAGAGTGAAATTCTATTTTCATCTGCACATTTTTTGCAAAGTGCGAAATACAGTTTTAAGTTAGTTTTAAAAGGTAACACGGGTAAAAACAAATTAGACGGTGCCACAACAGAACACATAATGAAACCATGCATTGACAAGATTTCCGATAATAAAGGCATGTGATCGTTTCGAAATATTTGTGGGTGTCCAATAGGGTAGGGTGAATATTTATTAATATACGGGTACAAGCTAGTAAAGTCCAAATAACGAATTATTTCTGCTTCTTTCACTTTGTGATATAATTTGAATACCTCAGTACGACCTCCAAAAACAGCACTACGTGGGTTAAGCGGTAAGGTCATGTTCGCCGCAAGATTATTTAACCTTTCATTTATGAGAGGATTTGTTTTTAGAAATTGTTTGAACTCACATTCCCAAATGTAGACCAGACTATAGCCGTGATGTCTGATTGCTGTAATTCTTTTCAGAGTGGCCTCATACCTTTGGCTGATAGTGTCTAGCTTTTGATGTGGGCTATCTGTATATTCTCGAACTTTAAAACAGTCGTTACAACCATGGTAAAAGCAGCCAAAAAACTCATAAACTGTGTTGGTTTCTGAATTGAAACCATCTACCTGCAGCCCACACCTCTCCAACTTTACCTCACCTTTGTTGTTTGCAGAGACAATCTGGTGCCTCGTTTTCGAGCTTTCCCAAGCAAGCCATTTGGCTGCAATAAACGAATGATTTTTGGACTTTAAATAACTATTTTTAGGCATTATACCTAAAACATTATTTTTTAAATAGTTTTTCCGGAAAACTAGCATACAGGCTGATGCTATAGTTAAAGACTCCACAAAAGGGTTTATTTGCGTTATGTCAAGAAATTCCCGCATAAAGCGTGTACATCCCAAACGTAAAATGTCAACGTCATTTATATAATACAATATTTTAATATTTCTTCTTTGTTATTGAAAACCCCTTTGGAAGCGGCGTTATACCAATTTAGAAACATCTCCCCCTCTTTTTTCTTCATAGTTGTAAAGCCATATAATTCAGGAGGCGGGTAGACTCCAATGTAGTCTACATTCTCGGCTGTGTTAAAATAATAAGGGTAATACCCTTTCACTTGAGCCTTAATATCAAACACCTCAGGAAACTTAGAGAGAGGTAGCGCCAAAAAATTTAGCGAGTCAATAAAGACCAAATTTTCGCATGTTAATTTCATTATTTTCGTGCCGTTCATTATTGGCTCTATCTTTAAATTTCTAGCCAGAAGTTCGGAAATAAGAAAATGGCCATCATACCCCTGCAAATTATCTGCTATACAGTACACATTGGCTATTGAAGGGCGAGGTGTTAAACAATAATCTAAAAATCTTTTTACAACGTTCGTTTCGCCATCGTATTGAAAAATATACTGTCTGTCGCCACAAACGTTACATTTTTCTTTTATGTCCGACTGTTCATAACAATTATAGCAAATCTGTTGCGCAACAATTAAATTTACAATGTGCAGAAAAGAAGTATCGCTACTTTCGTATAAAGTATTTTGAGTACTCTCGCAATCAAAGAAAATTAATAAATATTTTTTATCTTTCCGCCCGATGTACCGCTTAATGTAGCAAAGATGTTCAGGCGGTACAATTTTTGAGCAAATTTGACAAAAATACTCATTGCAGACATGGTCGTTTAATTCTCTTTTAGTAAGATTCAGAAATTTGGAGCATAGCTTGCAAATTTTAAAACTGTTACATACACTTTTATCTTTAATTTTATTTTGAAGATGATTGGTAAAACAGACTTTGCCTCTAAATGTGCGATCGCAGTTCTCGCACCCTTGGGTCTTTTCAACAAATTTACATGGCGGAAAGGAGTCACAGTAAGTACATTTTGCTTTGCATTTGTGTAATTTCGCCTCTGATAATTTATCACAAAAAGGGCAGGTATATCTCTTGTTAAAAAAACCAGTCAAGGATTTAATTACATAAAAATGTTTTAATGTTTGCGAATAATATAGACAAATTTTTTTTTCAGAACCGCTTTCATTTGGCAGTTTGAATAAGATCGAGTTTGGGTTTTTCAAATCGTCAAACACAATGATTTGATAATTAGTTAAAAAGTTTTGGAATTTATAGAGGTCTATTAAAATGCACCCCTTTGCACCAACCGTGACCTTTGAATTTTTACACAACTGTTTTGCTAACTTGTCCAATGCACAAATAACAGAAAGACTTCTTTCTTTATTGAAGTTTCCCGAAAGCATTTCAACAGCATACCATATACTTCGCGGGAGACAATTCACGTCATTTTCCTTCCCCACGTCTATCACGCTCGTTTTTTTAGCTAAAGCCACGCTCTCCTCTACAAGCTTAGGGTTTATTTTACCCCCAGCAAAAGGGAATTTGGTTATGTATGCATTTAATTGCATGGCCTCGTCAGAAAGAAAAATTGTGTTGGATTGGATCACATTGGAAATTTATCCAATAATATATTCCCCGGATAATTCCGCAATAGGCCTAAAGCTAGACCATATGAGTTTTACGTGCGGCGAATTAGGCAGCGCAATCGAAAAACCAATTTTGCTGCCTTCCACAGAATTTGACAGCAGCTCTTTAAGCATATTATCAAACGCATGTTTTAATGTCTCGAGAGGGTTTTGACTGGTGTTACCAAAATCTTGTAACTGAAAGGCCAGCTTAACACCTACCGTTTTAAACCTCTTGTAAATCTTCGTCTGCTTTGATAGCAATTTGAAGCCTTTGTTTAGACCACTACCACACTGAATTATTTGCACTGTGTCACGTTTTTCCTGTAAACCTATACTTTTAACAGTTTCACAAGCAATAGCGTTCTGTTCAGTAGCCCCCACCTCAGAATTCAGGAAGTTAATGGCGCTTTTAACCACACTATTGCTAAGAGGCACATCATGCAAAATTGCGTGCTTTGTTATCAATGACAACAAGGAAAACTTTTCGCGATCCGAAAATACAACGTTATTTTTCTTTACCGTGTCTACATTGTGTGTGTGTGTCACACATTTAGCGCAGACAAAAATATGTCTGAATTTAAATTTACCGCACTTTTTAAATGAGTAACAATTTCTTCAGAAGTCATTTTAATTCAAACGTTATTCTAATTTCTTAAACTTACATAAAACTATTCTTTTGTTGTGGTAATACTCCCAAAAGTCCACGGTGTCGGCCTCTCCCTCAAGATCGAAACTCGTTTCTTCTTTAGGGGGCGCAGGAAGGGTCGGCACTTCTGTCGCTATTTCACCAGTAGTTGATGGGGCCAGCTCTTTGCAATCCATGAATCTTTTATGGAAAAGAAAAAAATTATACATATGAAATTATAATGAAAAATGAAAAAGTAAGAAGAGTTAAGGGGGCCGATACATGTAAAAGCAAAATAATTTTTTTTTTTTTTTTCGTCGGGAATATATTCTATAAGGTGTTGAGAACGTGTGTCTAAAGAGCGTTTCCCGATATCTCAATCCGGTCTCATGGAATCTCAAATAGAAGCCGATACATGTAAAATCAAAAAAAATTTTTTTTTTTTTTCGTTGGGAATATATTCTATAAGGTGTTGAGAACGTGTGTCTAAGAGCGTTTCCCGATATCTCAATCCGGTCTCATGGAATCTCACATAGAAGCGGCGATGTCAAGTAGCGCGGGTGAGAAGCTGTCCATCGCCCCGGCTCCAGACCGCCCCGCTCTTAGCTTTTCGTCTATTATTCCCAAATTCCTCAGCTATTGTTCTAATCGAAGACACATATTTCGAATTATTCTCGAGTAACGAGCGCAGACCGGCACACATTTCTCGATTCAAAACAAGCAAGAACGGCTCGGAAAGAAAAAACTTTTGCCGTAAATCAGCTGCGTGCACAAGAGGAAGAACAACTCTACGGTGCAGGAATAGCCGACTAAAATGTAAGTAGAGAATTCGTCTTTTCACTTCCCCAAACTTTGAACTCAAATTCCTCGAAACGACATTTTCGACTACTCGCTGCACGATAACTTTATTAAGAAAGGTTCAATTACGCTGAAAATTTTACCGTAGCTTCAACAGACCCTTGTCTACTGGATGAACCTAAATTAATAGCCGATTTCGCGAATCCCCGACCGTAGAGGTTGCGAATTCAGCCAAAAAAACAAGCAAAATTTTCATTCAAGTCGCATTTGGGGAAAAAAAATTTTTTTGTCTTAAAGTTAGGTTCACATTGAAGCCACAACTGTTTTTTAACAATTTCTTCTTCCTCCTTTGTTTCAGACCAATATTACCGCCGCGAGAACGCAGCGACTGAAATATGAGGGGGCTGTTGCGTCACGGGCTTCGCCGCCATTTTGAAACGCCGGCACTCGAAAAAAAATGTTTTATAATGTACAAGCTCTTGTGGTAAACTAATAAAAAAATTAACTCGATCCGCTTATTCCTTCCCTATCAAAAAAATTCTTTAAAAAAACTCACTTTCAATGTATCGGCCCCCTTAAGTTAAGAGCTAAGAGTAAAGAACTATATTTTTGTACTTACATTTCTTGCTGGGGCACTTCAATACACCTTATTTTTACTTATTTTTTACTTTTATTCACCTCACAATTTAGTTCAGAGTAATATCGCCTTTAAAAATCTGCCGAAGACCGTCTCCGCAAAATTTAACTCTGGCCTTTTATAAAGGGTGTTTTTTTAGGAGGTTTGTTTTTCCGATAGATGTCGTTTTATTTTATGGCAGTTGTTTTGACAGCTCAAAGTGGCATTTCTACTCAGTATTGTTTGGCAAATCATTATGAATAGGTTAACTCCAGAACAACGTTTTCAAATCGTGGAAATTTATTTTCAAAATCAGTGTTCAATTAAAAATGTTTATAGAGCACTTCGTGAATTTTATGGTGCACATAATCGTCCGTCAGAGACCACCATAAAGAACGTAATTACCAAATTTCGGTCTACATTCACTCTTTTGGATGCCAAGCCACCGACAAGAATGAGAAGAGTTCGTACAGAAGAAAATATTGCTGTCGTTGAAGCCAGTGTCGAAGAAAACGACAATTTATCGATTCGTCGTCGTGCTCAGCAAATTGGACTTTGTCCATCGACTTTATGGAAAATTTTACGTAAAGATTTGGGTTTGGTGCCATACAAAATTCAATTGGTGCAAGAATTAAAGCCACACGACCATCGTTTGCGCCGTGAATTCAGTGATTGGTCGTTAAATCAATTGAACGAAGATCCATTTTTTTACCGTAAAATTCTCTTCAGTGATGAGGCGCATTTTTGGTTAAATGGATACGTCAACAAGCAAAATTGTCGCATTTGGAGCAAAGATAATCCACACGCCGTTCAAGAATTACCAATGCATCCTGATAAATGTACTGTTTGGTGCAGTCTATGGGCTGGTGGGATCATCGGTCCATATTTCTTTAAAAATGAGGAAGGACGACGCGTTACCGTGAATGGAAATCGATACAGAACCATGATCAATGAGTTTTTGTTGCCAAATCTTGAAGATATGGATATGGATGAAATGTGGTTTCAACAAGATGGTGCCACTTGCCATACAGCACGTGAAACAATCGACTTATTGAAAGAAACTTTCAACGACAACATTATTTCGAGAAATGGTCCGGTGAATTGGCCTCCGCGTTCGTGCGATTTGACGCCACTCGATTACTTTTTGTGGGGATACGTGAAGTCATTGGTTTATGTGGATAAACCTCAATCGATTGATGCTTTGGAAACCAATATTCAACGTGTCATTGCTGACATACGCCTCCAAATGCTTGAAAAAGTGGTCGAAAATTGGACCTCCAGAATGACATTTGTGAAAAATAGTCGTGGTGGCCATATGCCAGAAATTGTGTTTAAATGTTAAATGCCAAAAAATTATCTACCAAATAACAACCTCTTAAAAAAACACCCTTTACAATTTTATAGCGACCCCCTCTCACACATTAAAACAGAAAAAACAAAAGCGAGGTCTGCTTGAGCCTTCTTAGATCTATAGTTGCTCTGTAAATAACACACCCATTAGCACGGCCAGTACAAGTCAGCCATGCACAATTTACAGGCTTATTAAAATCTTTAAACCTGTTAGAACTTTAAATTATGGATCTTTATCCTACGATAGGCGGAAAAGAAAACAGACGCTTACTCAATCCTTCTTAGAACTATCATTGTGCTGTAAATAACACACCCATGATCACGTCCAGTACATGTCAGCCATGCACAATTTACAGCCGTATTAAAGGCTTTAACTATAAATTTTGGATCTTTATCCTACGAGGGTCACAATTTAAAACGCTTCCTCACACTCTTAAACCTACCAGAACAATAAATTTTAGATCTTTATTCAACGGCAAAAATTGCAACTTTTAAATGCGCCTGCAGAAAAGTACAAAGAGAAGGTAACGTGTTTTTATTTAGCTCCTGAATATCTAATAAAGGTGGGCTGTGCGTTTTCAGGGCCAGAAATAGTATATAAAGTCCAGGCTATTCTTCAGGAACTTCAGAAGATTTTGAAAAGCAGCTACGGTCTATCACTATTCTTCAGGACAAGAAAGGGGTACAATGGTAAGTAATCATACATTAAATATTTAATGATTTTATTTCATAATTTTTACTCTACAGAGCGCCTTTGAACTACTGACAAATGTGGCTGAAACTGTCCAGGACACTTTAGTTCAGACAACGTCGCTGGAAATTGGAAAGGAGTACGACGTCAAATATTTTCGTCTTGTGAAGACAAAATATGGATTACGGCTCACGGTGCATTTCGTGGATAACACCTACATTTTTCTTCCTCCTAGATTTACGGAGAAAATAAAAACTCAGCGCCAGTTGGAAGAATTAAACCCGCCGGCCTTGCACTCTCTCATTTTTGAAGGACAGAATGAATCAAGAGGTGGATTTCTTAAATTTAAATTTAAAAAAAAATAAAACCGGTAATCGACCATAACATCGATATATGCACTCTATTTCTTTTAAAAAAAAAAAATACTTATGTATAATAAAACCAGCAATAAAAATATCTCAGCCGAATTCGCCTTTTATTTTAAATAAACCTTCGTTCCTTTCGTTCGCTCCCCTGTCTTCAAGTTCACCGGCACAGTCTTCCTCATTTGCTAGATCAATTCTTATGCAACTGCATGTAAGCATCGCACGTGCTCTCCAAAAAGCACATGCCTGCCAGAACCGCAGGCAAAGCAAAAAAGCGATTCTTTATTTTTACCTGGTTTTTGTCGCCCGTCTCTTCTGAACACTCCGGGCTGCAGGTTTTCTCTGTTTTTTGGGATCTTCTTTGGTGCTGCACTTCGTCCGATCACTGCGTCCGCTCCATTTGTTTTTATTCTGCACTAGGCCCCGTGTTTGTTGCACAGGTTTTTTATTTTTTTGGGATCTTCTTTGGTGCTGCACTTCGTCCGACCACTGCGTCCGCTCCATTTGTTTTTATTTAGCACTAGGCTCCGTGCTTGTTGCACAGGTTTTTTATTTTTTTGGGATCTTCTTTGGTGCTGCACTTCGTCCGACCACTGCGTCCGCTCCATTTGTTTTTATTCTACACTAGACCCCGCGCTTGTTGCATCTTCTTTACTTTTCACATCCACAGATTATAACCGAGCTACGCTACCCAACTCTCTCACCCCGACCGCAAGTTATTTTAAGCATGGTAAAATAACTAGCTCTCCCCTTTCAACCAACCACCCCAACAACAGGCTCCTTTTTTTTTCTTTATACCTCCAAAGAAGTGCGACCAGGACGTGTCTATCTAGCTCCCACCTCAACAAAATCCTATGACCGGTGGGTACATGTCGTCGCAAAAACACTCCGGTGGGGTACTTTTAGGTCTAGGTCTAGTTCTGTTCCTACGCCACCTAGTGCACTCTGTACGGGCGGTGGGCTCCTTACTACTTGAATCGCTGTATCGAAAGTAGAGCAATTAAATAGGCACCCAAGAAAGTCTATATATTTATATACACATTTACTAAATTTAGGATGATCTACGACGTAAAACAAATACCCTTAATATTTCCGAAGCTTCAGGTATTGCACTCGATAATAAGTTTTGTGTTCTTTATTTTCCAATTATTTAAATTCTACAAGTCATTCCCAAAGTTTGTCTTGGACATATTGCAAGTCATTTTGATTTCAGCATTTCTAGAGATATTCAATGAACTGCACATCTATGAGACTATATTAAGATTTTGAGTCATTCAATATCCATTTCCTCATAAATTCAAGGCAAAGAGAGTCTGGGCACAATAGGATTAACGGCTCTATTTTGTCTTCTCTCCTTCCTGCTTTCAATGCTTTCAATAAATGAAATGTTTAAACGAAGTTAAGGGGTTTTTCCATATTGCGTAATCTTTAAAGATATCAGGATATCAAAGTTACGTAAAGTAATTGCTAATGTGAATGAGCCTACGAGAACTTTGAAAGCGGGTGAAAGAACTATAAAGAGCACGGTACTTTAAGAATCCCACAGGACTGGTGCACACTGGAACAAGGTTTCTTCCCCTCGCTTAGCTTAAGGATGAAAATATTTCACCAACAAATGAAATTGAGTTAATTAGAGACAATCATACCGCTGTTTCTGAGATGCATACATATATTGTTCCCTCTAGCGTCTCCGCACGCGCCAAACATGAACTACGGATGAATAATTAAAACCAAGAAAGCGGGCTCATTCCCCTTAGAATCTGTTACTTCTGCACCGGCTGGCATATGCAGGCAATACCTCACAAGAAACAAATCTTCAAGAACTATTGCATGTTAGGTGCATGTGTCAAGAGTAACACCAAAGGATATAATGGCACTGCAGAAGGCATCCTGCGGAAGCTCAAAAAATAAGTACTATGGCGTGGCAGGGATTGCTTCTGCTTGTTATTCCTAAACCGTCTGCACAAAGGATACACACGGTGCCTTAAGAGCATTTGATATACATATGTAGAGTTATTAAATAACCTGTTACGGTTGCACGAAGGGTATTACCTTCAGATGGTTCGTGCACCGATGGAACCAACATAGCAATGTCTTTCGCACTAAGAAAAGTCTTGAATGACAACCCAGCAACACGTTGCATATTATGGGGCTATGCCAATTTTAGATTTTGAATGTGTTTTCGGTTCCACGGCTTAGAATTATGTACCATACATACGACATTCTTAACAGAGCCTTCCTAGTCAAGAACCTTTTCAATGAAAGCCACGAACTAAGCTTTTATTAGTGAATACAAGTGGCCTGAACTGTCCACAAAATAACCTTGCTTGGGAGAGATTCATGAAATACACATCAGGTTTTTGCGAGGCAGGATTGGTTTTTCGGATAGAAGACATCAAGATCATTAAGGGAGGGGTATGGGTTTCAGCGTTAAAAAAAACACTTTTTTTAGGAATTTTTTTTGAAGGAACGGATGGAGCAAATTTATTGAAACCTTTTGTACATTATTAAGCATACCTTTAACAATACTCTGTAATTTTTTCATGCAGAAATATTGCAAAACAAGCCGGTGATAGAGCTTGCCCCAGATCGTCTTTGAAAAAATACAATTTGCGGTGATCACTGTATCTCGGTCGGAAATTATCAAAAATCAAAAACCATTAAAATTTAGTCAAAGTATTATCAAATCCTCCCCCCCTCGAGCTCCGATTTTTTTTTTTTTCATTTAAAAATTTTTGGTGGCCATCTAAAGTGTAAACTGCTATTTTACACGAAAAATTCCGCCATTTTGTGGGTGGGAAACCCCCTTAATGTAAAAAAAAAAATTTTAACGAAACGAGAGGGGGAGGTATTTTATATGTAGAAAATGTGTACCAAGTTTCAAATGAATCAGTCTAGTAGTTTTTAAATGGCAGTGAACACGGACTTTGCAAAAGTAGTTTTGAGAAAAACGCGTTTAAAGTTTTTTCACACAGCATAGAAGCATAGAAGACAGCATGAGAAGCGGTCACTTGAAACGCTGTATCTTCGTAAATCGACGTTCGATTTACTTGAAATTTTGACACGATACTTTCGACATGTTGTACATTCAGGAAAAAAATTAAATAGAAAATGCTAAAAAAAAAATTACAAAACCCTACCCCGCCCTTAATTGGATTCCTCATTTAGTGTAAAACGAGATGGTATTAGTATCTAAACCGGCTATTTGCAAAATAAAGAAGAAGAAAACCAGACAAAATCAATTTCCGATTCTGACACCATCTTGCCTTATCTAACAACAACAAAATAATAATAAATATTTTGGGTCTTGATAGTCCGTTATCTTGAATTCATTGGTTAGTTAGTGACCTCGAATACCCCCATGCACTATACTTTGCATGAAAATCACATAAACATAACATCTGACCGTCCGCATCCCGAAATCGTTATTATTGACAGCAACTTTTGACGAATTCGTAAATTTTTACACTATGTTGGAAATCATCTATCCCCAAATCTTTCAGGTGTCTGCTAATTTTGTAAAAATCCCACATGAAGAAGCCGAGTTTTGGTATTATGCATAGAAAACGGCTAAACTTCTATCAAGACAAGATCTTACTACTTATTGTTAGCAACAACAAAAAACTCATATAGTTTGTGTTTCGGAAATCTTCGGAATTCATTAGTTTTTAAAAATAGACCTGTGACTAAAATCCACGAAGACTCCAAAATAATAAACATTGCAAATCACACGATAGTTAGGATCTGACCACCGCCACCTTCAGTTTGTTATTTTTTACAGCAGTCAGTGAACCGAATCATCGAAAAATACTTTATTTGGTGAAAATTCTATTGCATTCAAGATTTGTCAGTTCACCATTTTGAATTCATTATTTTTGGCAGCAGAGTTGAAATAAGGAACCATGAAAATCATCAAATGCTACACTTCATGGAAACTGCTAGAAGAGTAAAATTTACCAATCCGCCGCGCCGTCCCCATTTTTTAAACCCTGAAATATACATACATATATCGGCATGTGGGTATATTTTATAAGCCAATATGCCGAAGAAAGCAAATATCAAAAATACTTGTCAATTAAGGATACTTAAGTAATTTGACACTGCAATGTGTCAGCAGAGTTCGGAAAAAACGCGGCGCACTGACTGTGTTATATTATACACGAACCATGCGAACTACTTTCGACTCCCCTATAACTAAAATTCTATTTCAGCTATGCATTTGTAATTTTGTTATCTGTGAAGACCCTCCAGCTAACCAGAATTTTGACTTTTATAATAATAGCTCAAATAGTTTCAGAGTTATTGACATATTAACACTCACTCATTCACTCATTTAAAACCTAACTTTATCAATAATATATAATATAATAAAAAAATAATCAACTTTCAGTTGACTTAGAAACTTGACAGTTGACATGGAGTTAGGTTTTCAGGACGTACTTTTTAATTGCGTTGACCTAGACACTTTTTTTATAGCTCCAAGGCACTGTAGACCTAAGTATTTGATATAAATGTGAACTTGATACCTTCATGCGTTCTTGAGCAAAAGTTCTTGACAGACAGACACTCGGACATCGAAGTGATGCTATAAGGATTCCTTTTTTCCTTTTCAGATATGGAGCCCTAAAAAAGCTCAAATAGTTCGCGAGATATTAGCTTCCGAATATCGCTTCATTTATCACTCACTGATTTATCAAAAACCATGATCCCTTCTAGTTGACTTACTTCAAAAAGAGCATGCAGTTAGGTCATTACTAATTAGGCATAAAGGGTTTCCCAATAGGTTTTTTTACAGGTCTGTTCAGTAAGGTTTGCGCTTTCGTTTGACATGTTTCACTTTGATCCAGCGCTTGGAAATTGTCCAAAACTATTACGCAAATTCGCATTCTCTTATCGGTACTTTAAGAGCGCTTCGTGCAAAAGACGGTCGTCATAATGCTCTTTCTGGGCGCGCCATAAGACGCATAATAACAAAGTTTAAAAGTGAATTCACTCTTTATGACACAAAGGTGCCTGTAAGACAAAGAAATGCCCGAAGTGATCAAAATATTGCTGCCGTTCAAGCCAGTGTTCGTGAAAACTCAAATGCGTCTGTTCCGCGCCGTTCTCAAGAGTTGGGGCTCCCCAGGATGACAACCTGGAGAATTTTGCGATTGGATTTGGGTCTGCATCCTTATAAGATAGTATTGGCACAAGAACTCAAGCCAACCAACCACCACATTCGTCGTCAGTTCGCTGATTGGTCACTGGAAATGTTGAAAGCCGACGGCGATTTTCATCGCACAATCATCTTCTCAGACAAGGAACATTTCTGGCTCAATGGATTCGTCAACAAGCAAAATTGCCGCTATTGTAGGGAGTCAAATCCATGAGTGGTTCATGAGTCAGCATTGCGTCCACAAAAATTGACCGTTTAGTGTGGATTATTTTATGGCGGAATCATCGGACCTTATTTCTTTCGAAATGAGTCAGGAGATGCCGTTACAATTAATATCAACCGTTATAACACGATGTTGACCGATTTGTTTTTCTTCGGAATTTGTGAAATTGATGCGGACGACCTTTATTTCCAACAAGACGGTGCACTGCCTCACACTTCCCGACTTAAAAATCAGTCACCAAAAATTGTGTAATTTAAATAAAATAAAGGTAAAATATTACCTAAAATTTGGTAAAAGTAACTGGAAATAAGTACACCATTCATTTCCACCAAGTTTAGGTAAACATTTCTGACCGTGTAGCGAGATCGAGATTAGATCCACTTCCACTACTTAGTCAAGAGTAAAACAAAATTACCACAAGGACACTGGGCGTCGCACAGTGGGGCCAAACGCCGAAAACCTGGCCAAAATATGAAAGCATCAATCAATTATCAATCGCAAAATACCGTATATAGGGGTTTTTTGGGCCGCTGATTACGAATCTCACAAAATTTTTTTCGAAAAATCCAAATGATGACCTTGAAATTCCAATGTCGTATATGGGGTTTTTTGGGGTCGCTGATTACGAATCTGACAAATTTTTTTCGAAAAATCAAAATGGTGACCTTGAAATTCTAAAAAAAACAAAAATCAATAATTTTTATTATTTTTTTCTTTATTGCAAAAAGTGAGTTTAGGTTAATAAAAAAACATTGTTTTTAAGTTATCAAACTTTACCATTGAGTGAAATTCATGTTTAATAGGAAATACGTTAACTTTACGGTGGATTTACTATATTTACTAAGATTCTTACATTCGCGCCTATATTATATGATCAACGCCAAAGTACCAAAAGATAGCAGATAAATTTTTGTGTGTTTACTAAAATGGGTTCAATAAACAACTTGTGGATGAGTTTGGCGCGGAGGAACCCGAAGGAAATAACTGACTGCTTTTGAAACGCATAATTTTTATTACTGAAAAACAAAAAACCTCTAATGATTTATGGCTCGGGTTCAATCTGCATATTAAGAAATGAATATGTTACTCAAATTTCTTCATTTTTCTTACTTGCTGTGGAGAAGCTCTGTTTAAATGATGCGCGCTCACTTTTTACACAGAACAGCTGTTTGACGCGGCGTGCTGCACAGTCACATTACAAATGAATTCTTGACGCAGGTTGTGCCCTCAGGCCCTTACCGACGGTCGTTTCTTATACTAGGGGTACTACTACAACGTTTCGAATCGTTGAAACGTTGAAAAAAAAATCTTTGATTAATGAGTTTTGGGCAGCGTTTTGGCGTTTGGGCCCACTGTGCGTCGATACCCTAAACCTGAGTGGCATCTAGTTTAATCGTTCAATTCAAAATTATGACTTATAAGTTCCTTAATATTACACTGGTCGACAAGGATTTTTTCCATGAAATACAAATCGATGTAATATTTTCTATAGATTACGAATCCAAAATCGAAAACGTCTTATAACGTATATGGTCGATTTTTAGAAAATCGTGTTCAAGAAGTAAAAAAATCCGTTTTTGGGTGATATTCGTTAACTCCTTTTTTAAAATTTTCATAAATTTGTTTAAAGGCGTTCGAGAAATTTAAGATTTAGCTCAAATAATAGGGTAAGTATTACATTCTGACATATAATAAACCTAAAAGCTCCACATATTTTCTTAGTAGGAAATGTTTTCATGTACTTGCGTCAAATGAAGCGTAACTCTCCATATTCCCTTGAAGGAAAAAGCACCTGTTGACGAAAATCAATAATTTTGAAAAATTTCATGAAGCTCTAGGGTCTATTGCATTTTTAGGTAATAGTTAAAGCTTTCATTTAGGGTATGTGTCGACTTTGTACGAAAGTTGATTTTTTCAAATATGGAAAAATGGTTGGAAAACATCAATTTCGTTGTAAACAAGACAATATACTACACAAATAAGATTGTATTCATTATCACCGTCTCTGCAAAATCTGAAATACTCAGAAAAGAAAAATCTTGAAGAAGACACTCGTATTTTAAAACAGAATATTTCAGCGAGGGATCATTGATGAAACGTCATGGATAATTTATAAACCAAAGGACACTTCGCGAAAAGGCAAAGAGCTGTGTTTTAATTAAAAACATCAAAGGCACAAATGGTGCTCATGGACTAGAGAGCGTAACTCGGTCGTGTTGTGCATTTAACTAAAAATTGCCAGAATTGCTATCTCCGGATAAAACTAATTAAAAAAAAGCTACAAGTCTCCTAGTTCCGCTTGTTTTTAAAATTTAAGTGAAAAGCACTTTTATTGAATACTTTCAGTGTTTCCTTCGCTGGAGCATGCTTTTCTGTCGTTGTTTTTTCCTTAGCAAGAAAGAGGAAATGAATCATGCAGCCAGCGGATTCGAGAGTATCTGGTTTAATTGCATGACTTGCACATACCGTTTTTTTGCTCGACATTTAAGAAATGTGCTCTTAATTGGACTCTTGAATCATTTATTGTTTGTTCTTAAGAAAATTGGTGTTTTTCAGGCAAGTTTTTAAGGGCTATAATATATAATAAAATGAACTAAATTTTAACCATTAAGTTTTTTTTTTATGAATGAGTTTGTTATTGTTAAAAATGTACTCAAATGACTTTTAGTATTATTATAAATTAACTGATATAAGCGCGCGAGTTATATTGCCGACAAAAGAGATATTCGAAAAATATGAACAAAAGGTATGATATTTCTTTGTCTTCATAATTTGAAAAAAGATAAACTTATCGTCACATTTTAGATCTCAGACGAATCATAAGAACCGAACGGAATTTAACAAGTGTCAAATTCTGATGCATCGGCGTTTTCCACGAAGCGACGCCCTTGCATCGAATCGCAATGCAACAACGCCGATAATTTTTAAGAAAGAAATTCTGTGATTCAGTCTTCTGTTAACTCTGGACTTAAGTCGAACTAAATTTAATAAAGAAATTGTTTCACGAACTCAATTGAATTCAAATTAAATTTTTTTTTATAAAATAAGTATATTTCTGGCGCATTCGGTAGGATTCCTCTCCAAAGAGAAGGAGAAATCCAGCGGTAAATCGGACAGTGCTCATAAGAAGTGCTTAATATGAACAGTGCCCATAAAATGTGCCTAATGCAATTAACAGTGGTCATAAGATAAGCTTAATAAGTGCTCAAAAGTAATTCTCATGATTATCATAATCACAAACGAATTATATAGTGCCTACAAAAAGTGCTCAACCAAAAGAAAATTCTTACCTAGTGTTTGTGCTCCCGAATGCATGAACAAATTTCGTGCCTCCTAAAAATTAAATAGAAATAAAAATTTTGACTGAAATACAACCAACCAACAGATTAAAAATGTGATCGAGCAACAAGAGGATCAGATCATCGCATTTAGAGCCAAAATAGAGCAATTAAACGTAGCTGTTGCTGCAGTCCAACAACCAAGGACCCAAAATCTACCGGAACAGTTTGTACTACCACCAGACCAGTTTTTTGAATAACGAAAATAAAATGAAAAGCTTCAACGGAAAAGACGAATACACAGTAAACGAATTCATCAGTTCTGTGGAGAGAGCCTTCCGAAACCTACCCGAATTAAAGACGTGAGCCATGAGCATCTTTTTTGACGAAAAAATCCAAGGGGTAGAAAAGAGATGCATTCAACGATTAAGAAACGACATAGCACAATGATGGAAAGAAGTAAAACAGGAACTGAGACCACATTTTTGACCCAGGGAAAGCTGTGCGGAATTACTTAATCTTTGCAGATTTTTACGAGTAAGTAATTTAAGGGAACCTTTTAACCAGGTTAGGGAAATAAATTACAAACTAAATGAACTCTACGAGTTCGATAAAACGAAACCACCTGCTTATCAAGCAGGCAATAATGATAAGTTTCTGGTTGACATAATTACTAAAAAAAGCCAGGGTTTCGTACGGGGAAACATCCCAGAAAATTATTGTGACATAGAAATGTACAATAAATTTGATAAGTTCAAATTATTAGACAGTGAAGATGACTGTTGACTCTGAAAGTACAAGAAATAGGACAACCTTTAATGTAAATAAGAGCAATAATAATGTAAAAATATATAATAATAACGAAAACAGGAATAATATTAAATGAAAAAATAACAGGAACATCTCTACTTCAAATAATTTTTCGCAGCAACTTCCTACTAATTTATGTTTAATACATTGCCTTCTTTTTGACGTTTTACGAGTTCGTTTATTTTATTATGGTAATGTTTTATTTTGGTTTTTCTTAATTCGCATGTTGTTTTCCAATACATTTCTCAAGCATATATAGTATTTATACTATGTAGGTCACTACAATATTATAAGTCTGGGAGGATGGAAAATCACATCCTCCGAATATGAAAACAAGCAAGCATAAACTTGCCGTTCAGCTCCGGCTCTCAGATGATTCATTCCTGTACCACATGTTGAGCTGTGCAATTGTGCGTGCTTTCCTAATTTCCTGGAAAGAAAGATTAGAAATATCAGCCACTATTTTCGGTGATACTCAACCGGCTAATCATATTACGCGATTTAACTATAAAACAGATAGAAACCCATAAACTGTTTTATGAATGGCATAAGGTAACACTACGTTACGGATCTCCGATATCGAAGAAATTTTGCCGGTGCCTTTTATTTGCCCTAAAATGAAAGAATCTCAAAGAATTTCCTGGTCGGCTATAGTTTCCAAATAATTCAACATTAAGTTTTGGCAAACTGTCAACCCACCCGTGTAATTTCCTCGAAATTACCGCCGAAACCTTGGAAATATTATATCTCGAAAACGAGACGAAATTGACTTTGATTTTATCAATTGTTGGTGTTAAGCTAATTTTTGGGAAAGTATTGCTTGTGGGAACTTATACTTTCCTAATTCATTCGTTCCGACCATAAATGGAACATTTCCATAAGGTTTTAGGGCACTTCCAAAAAAATCCGTAATGGAAACTTAAGCCGAAACCTTTTCACTACACTTATCACTGCACGTATATACTATTCGTTTATTTAAAACTCTAAAAAAGTCATTATTAAAAAAAAAAAAATCTACCTACTCACCTGCTTGCCATTCGTCACACTTCGCAAATGCGTTATTGTCATTTTGTCATATTCCACAAATGTGTGCTTGACTGCGCGACAACAGGTGAACAGATGTTTGTTTTACTTTAAATAATGCTTTTTTTCAGGGTTTTAATTAAATGAATAGTGAGTACCTACGTGTGGTATACAATTTTCGTCTCACTATCGAGGAAGGAATTTTTTAAATAATAATAATATTAGTAGGGATTTATTCATCAAACAAACAACAACATTTAATGAGACCACCCCCCGAATTTTTAATCTAATATATGAAATTCTCGTGTCACAGTGTTTGTAACGAAACTCCTCCGAAACGGAATGCCCTATTCTTATGAAATTTTGTGTGCCTGAGAATAGGACTTAAAATATTTTTCATACCCCTAAGTGATAAGGGTGGTCCACCCCAAAACATTTTGTTTTGTTTTTTGGACAACTTTTTTGTTTTAATATTTTTATGATTCGGCATTAAAAAATACACACAACCCTAAATATTCACCCTTCTACCACCAACCCGTATTTTTTAATAGCGATATTAGTACTTTAATAATTTTCAAACATCATATCAGTTATCACTCGATCAGTTATTACCGCCAGGCGTCTGCCGGTGTCACTTATCCTTTTACTTTCTCAGACCAACTGTCATATTTACTAACAAAATTTTTGGGAAACATTTTCAATTAAAAGAGAAATTAATACGTATTTTATAATTGTGAAAGGCTCGGTCCGTTTTTATAATATATAAATTACAAATAGTATAATTTTTACAAATCAATTACAGGGCGAATTTTCGATGTATATAAATAAAAATTAATGGCCATGCTAAGTGCAAAACTCGAGAACGGCTGGACCAGCAATTTATTTTTTTCCAAATATTCGTTGAAGTCCGAGGAAAGTTCTTATGAGGAAAGAAATTGGAAAAATTGCGCGGAAAAACGTAAAAACCACATTATTCTTTATTACATTCAAATATAGGGATGCCGATCTGAGATTGATTAATCGAAGAGTCGATTTTCAGGGTCGTAATTATCGATTTGAGCAATGAATCGATCAAGCGAATTGATCTCAGACACCCTTAAATCGACTTTCGATTCATTTATGTTACGTACTGTTTCGTTTTTTTAAATTAAAATGTGATTTCCGTTTATTCTTAATCGCTAATCTCCGAAAGTTCTTCACCGATTCCTGATGAAACTTTGATGAGTAGTTGTGCGCTTGCTGGGGAAGGTTTTAGATACAAAAAATTTTCCACTTCAAAGAATTTTTATGAATAAGGGCATTAGGGCGTTTCCGGGGCTGCTGATTTCGAATCGGAGAGTAGTATAATTACGTAAATATATAATGATTTAATAATTAATAGTTTTTTTTTAGTATCTAAAATGTAATAAAGTGTAATGTAGGTAGGAGTTTACTGTTTATTTTTTTCCGAAAAGATGAAGAGGGGGTAAGGGTGTGAAAATAATTTTGAAAAATAAAAAAACATGAGAAAGCCTGTGCCAAATTTGGGATGAAAATATTAATAAATGTAGAAAGAGAAACTGTGCGTGTTGAAAGTCCAAAATTTTTGAAAGCGGCAAGAGGTTTACCCCTGCCGATCTATAGTAAAAAAAGAGTTAGGAATAGATGAAAGTGACGTATGGGGGTATTGTATATGAATTTCGCCTTGATTGATTGAGATCACCTCCACTCAGCTGGAATATAGAGGGGCGGTCGTAGGGAGGGTGCTTCAAATCTATATAAATAAAAATTTAAGTATCCCGGGCAACGCCGGGTCCGGGAAAGCTAGTATTTATATATAAATATATAAACAAAACAAAAAATATATAAATATAAAACATAATTAAATATTTAATAAATTAAAGCAGTCGTAAACAAAATTCTCTTCGGACCGTGGGATGTCTAGCTCCTCAGCTATTAATTTAAAATAGAAAGACAGTTATATTTAGACTGCATAAAATTACTAAGGTAGACCTTAATTTTGAAGCAATTTTTCCTTTTACAATTAAACATTCTATCATAGGTACTAGATAAATACATTTTGATAAATTTAACATATTGGGCAAGATTTGGCCAAAGTCAGGAAAATTAGTTTAAGAAGCTAAACATTTGTGGATGTATTCTTTGGATAGCCTGGAACAAAATATAATACCAAAAGTGCCAAAAGTTCTTCCTTTGGGGAACAAGCCGTCCTCTTGGAATAAGGGTCGCTATCTTGGATTTTCACTTGATATTCTTTTAAACTGGATTACTCGGTATCCATGGGTGACATAAAGCGGTTTGCTCAGAAGTACTTGTGTGTACGTAATCCAGTAGGAAATGTAATCGTTATCGAATCGATTCTATAATGTCTTTTGGTAATTTAAGTAATTACAGAATAGATTACATTTACACAGGATGTCCTAGAGTGGTAAGTACCTACAATCAAGGCGCCCGGTCGGGCGCCGTGTTGATAGAAAAAAAAAAAAAAAAAAAAAAAATTTTTTTCGTGCGCCCGAACAAAGACTTATTACGCGAATGTGAGAGAAAATGTCGTTATTTTCGGTGTTTTAGTTCTCATTGATGATATCCAAGACATTTTGGAAAATGTCGATAACGTATTCGACAGAAATCCAAAAGTTATCTTAGCAAAAAAAATTTCAATCAATTACGTCGCGGGGTTCAGAAGTTATTCGTGTTTCCACAAAAAAAAAATTTGAATTTTTATGCGACGATTGTTCAGACATCCGGTACTTCCGGTTGCGATGTCTTGCGATGTCTGCACGTATTTACTCTACGAATTCAGTGTGCGATAATATATTTTTCAGCCATCCGCTGCTGCGATATATTTTTCAGCCATCCGCTGCTTTCAGTTGCGATGCTACACGCCTTTACTCTATCGCATATAATAGGCCGTTGCTCGTAGACGATTTTTAATGAAAATTTTATCCCCCTTTCGGATACCCCCTAACCGAAGTTGGCATCAAGGCGCCCGGTCGGGGGCCGTGTTGATAGTATAGAATAACTTTAATTATTCAGGAACCGTTAAAAACAAAAATGCTAATATCTCGGAAACCGTTGCTCGTAGACGATTTTTAATGAAAATTTTATCCCCCACCGGTACCATCACCCTAACCGGAGGAAGCATATGGAACCCATTGGCATTTCAAAAAATGTAATATTACTAACTTTAATTATTCAGGAACCGTTAAAAACAAAAATGCTAATATCTCGGAAACCGTTGCTCGTAGACGATTTTTAATGAAAATTTTATCCCCCACCGGTACCATCACCCTAACCGGAGGAAGCATATAGAATCCATTGGCATTTCAAAAAATGTAATATTACTAACTTTAATTATTCAGGAACCGTTAAAAACAAAAATGCTAATATCTCGGAAACCGTTGCTCGTAGACGATTTTTAATGAAAATTTTATCCCCCACCGGTACCATCACCCTAACCGGAGGAAGCATATAGAATCCATTGGCATTTCAAAAAATGTAATATTACTAACTTTAATTATTCAGGAACCGTTAAAAACAAAAATGCTAATATCTCGGAAACCGTTGCTCGTAGACGATTTTTAATGAAAATTTTATCCCCCACCGGTACCATCACCCTAACCGGAGGAAGCATATAGAATCCATTGGCATTTCAAAAAATGTAATATTACTAACTTTAATTATTCAGGAACCGTTAAAAACAAAAATGCTAATATCTCGGAAACCGTTGCTCGTAGACGATTTTTAATGAAAATTTTATCCCCCACCGGTACCATCACCCTAACCGGAGGAAGCATATAGAATCCATTGGCATTTCAAAAAATGTAATATTACTAACTTTAATTATTCAGGAACCGTTAAAAACAAAAATGCTAATATCTCGGAAACCGTTGCTCGTAGACGATTTTTAATGAAAATTTTATCCCCCACCGGTACCATCACCTTAACCGGAGGAAGCATATGGAACCCATTGGCATTTCAAAAAATCTAATATTACTAACTTTAATTATTCAGGAACCGTTAAAAACAAAAATGCTAATATCTCGGAAACCGTTGCTCGTAGACGATTTTTAATGAAAATTTTATCCCCCACCGGTACCATCACCCTAACCGGAGGAAGCATATAGAATCCATTGGCATTTCAAAAATGTAATATTACTAACTTTAATTATTCAGGAACCGTTAAAAACAAAAATGCTAATATCTCGGAAACCGTTGCTCGTAGACGATTTTTAATGAAAATTTTATCCCCCACCGGTACCATCACCCTAACCGGAGGAAGCATATAGAATCCATTGGCATTTCAAAAAATGTAATATTACTAACTTTAATTATTCAGGAACCGTTAAAAACAAAAATGCTAATATCTCGGAAACCGTTGCTCGTAGACGATTTTTAATGAAAATTTTATCCCCCACCGGTACCATCACCCTAACCGGAGGAAGCATATAGAATCCATTGGCATTTCAAAAAATGTAATATTACTAACTTTAATTATTCAGGAACCGTTAAAAACAAAAATGCTAATATCTCGGAAACCGTTGCTCGTAGACGATTTTTAATGAAAATTTTATCCCCCACCGGTACCATCACCCTAACCGGAGGAAGCATATAGAATCCATTGGCATTTCAAAAAATGTAATATTACTAACTTTAATTATTCAGGAACCGTTAAAAACAAAAATGCTAATATCTCGGAAACCGTTGCTCGTAGACGATTTTTAATGAAAATTTTATCCCCCACCGGTACCATCACCTTAACCGGAGGAAGCATATGGAACCCATTGGCATTTCAAAAAATCTAATATTACTAACTTTAATTATTCAGGAACCGTTAAAAACAAAAATGCTAATATCTCGGAAACCGTTGCTCGTAGACGATTTTTAATGAAAATTTTATCCCCCACCGGTACCATCACCCTAACCGGAGGAAGCATATAGAATCCATTGGCATTTCAAAAAATGTAATATTACTAACTTTAATTATTCAGGAACCGTTAAAAACAAAAATGCTAATATCTCGGAAACCGTTGCTCGTAGACGATTTTTAATGAAAATTTTATCCCCCACCGGTACCATCACCCTAACCGGAGGAAGCATATAGAATCCATTGGCATTTCAAAAAATGTAATATTACTAACTTTAATTATTCAGGAACCGTTAAAAACAAAAATGCTAATATCTCGGAAACCGTTGCTCGTAGACGATTTTTAATGAAAATTTTATCCCCCACCGGTACCATCACCCTAACCGGAGGAAGCATATAGAATCCATTGGCATTTCAAAAAATGTAATATTACTAACTTTAATTATTCAGGAACCGTTAAAAACAAAAATGCTAATATCTCGGAAACCGTTGCTCGTAGACGATTTTTAATGAAAATTTTATCCCCCACCGGTACCATCACCCTAACCGGAGGAAGCATATAGAATCCATTGGCATTTCAAAAAATGTAATATTACTAACTTTAATTATTCAGGAACCGTTAAAAACAAAAATGCTAATATCTCGGAAACCGTTGCTCGTAGACGATTTTTAATGAAAATTTTATCCCCCACCGGTACCATCACCCTAACCGGAGGAAGCATATAGAATCCATTGGCATTTCAAAAAATGTAATATTACTAACTTTAATTATTCAGGAACCGTTAAAAACAAAAATGCTAATATCTCGGAAACCGTTGCTCGTAGACGATTTTTAATGAAAATTTTATCCCCCACCGGTACCATCACCCTAACCGGAGGAAGCATATAGAATCCATTGGCATTTCAAAAAATGTAATATTACTAACTTTAATTATTCAGGAACCGTTAAAAACAAAAATGCTAATATCTCGGAAACCGTTGCTCGTAGACGATTTTTAATGAAAATTTTATCCCCCACCGGTACCATCACCCTAACCGGAGGAAGCATATGGAACCCATTGGCATTTCAAAAAATGTAATATTACTAACTTTAATTATTCAGGAACCGTTAAAAACAAAAATGCTAATATCTCGGAAACCGTTGCTCGTAGACGATTTTTAATAAAAATTTTATCCCCCACCGGTACCATCACCCTAACCGGAGGAAGCATATAGAATCCATTGGCATTCCAAAAAATGTAATATTACTAACTTTAATTATTCAGGAACCGTTAAAAACAAAAATGCTAATATCTCGGAAACCGTTGCTCGTAGACGATTTTTAATGAAAATTTTATCCCCCACCGGTACCATCACCCTAACCGGAGGGAGCATATAGAATCCATTAGCATTTCAAAAAATGTAATATTACTAACTTTAATTATTCAGGAGCCGTTATTCGATAAAAATAGTCACGTGACTTAAATCCAACATGGCGGACAGGCTATTTGAAATGCACCCCCATGATATGGGTATCAAATGAAAGGGCTTGCTGTCAAGAATACGAAAAAAATAGTCACGTGACTTAAATCCAACATGGCGGACATCCAAAATGGCGGACAGGCTATTTGAAATGCACCCCCATGATATGGGTACCAAATGAAAGGGCTTGCTGTCAGGAATACGCAAAAAATAGTCACGTGACTTAAATCCAACATGGCGGACATCCAAGATGGCGGACAGGCTATTTGAAATGCACCCGCATGATATGGGTACCAAATGAAAGGGTTTGCTGTCAGGAATACGAAAAAAATAGTCACGTGACTTAAATCCAATATGGCGGACATCCAAGATGGCGGACAGGCTATTTGAAATGCACCCGCATGATATGGGTACCAAATGAAAGGGTTTGCTGTCAGGAATACGAAAAAAATAGTCACGTGACTTAAATCCAATATGGCGGACGTCCAAGATGGCGGACAGGATATTTGAAATGCACCCCCATGATATGGGTATCAAATGAAAGGGTTTGCTGTCAGGAATACGAAAAAAATAGTCACGTGACTTAAATCCAACATGGCGGACATCCAAGATGGCGGACAGGCTATTTGAAATCCACCCCCATGATATGGGTATCAAATGAAAGGGTTTGCTGTCAGGAATACGAAAAAAATAGTCACGTGACTTAAATCCAATATGGCGGACGTCCAAGATGGCGGACAGGCTATTTGAAATGCACCCGCATGATATGGGTACCAAATGAAAGGGTTTGCTGTCAGGAATACGAAAAAAATAGTCACGTGACTTAAATCCAATATGGCGGACGTCCAAGATGGCGGACAGGCTATTTGAAATGCACCCGCATGATATGGGTACCAAATGAAAGGGTTTGCAGTCAGGAATACGAAAAAAATAGTCGCGTGACTTAAATCCAATATGGCGGACATCTAAGATGGCGGACAGGCTATTTGAAATGCACCCGCATGATATGGGTACCAAATGAAAAGGTTTGCTGTCAGGAATACGAAAAAAATAGTCGCGTGACTTAAATCCAATATGGCGGACATCCAAGATGGCGGACAGGCTATTTAAAATGCACCCCCATGATATGGGTATCAAATGAAAGGGTTTGCTGTCAGGAATACGAAAAAAATAGTCACGTGACTTAAATCCAATATGGCGGACGTCCAAGATGGCGGACAGGATATTTGAAATGCACCCCCATGATATGGGTATCAAATGAAAGGGTTTGCTGTCAGGAATACGAAAAAAATAGTCACGTGACTTAAATCCAACATGGCGGACATCCAAGATGGCGGACAGGCTATTTGAAATCCACCCCCATGATATGGGTATCAAATGAAAGGGTTTGCTGTCAGGAATACGAAAAAAATAGTCACGTGACTTAAATCCAATATGGCGGACGTCCAAGATGGCGGACAGGCTATTTGAAATGCACCCGCATGATATGGGTACCAAATGAAAGGGTTTGCTGTCAGGAATACGAAAAAAATAGTCGCGTGACTTAAATCCAATATGGCGGACATCCAAGATGGCGGACAGGCTATTTAAAATGCACCCCCATGATATGGGTATCAAATAAAAGGGTTTGCTGTCAGGAATACGAAAAAAATAGTCACGTGACTTAAATCCAATATGGCGGACGTCCAAGATGGCGGACAGGCTATTTGAAATGCATCCCCATGATATGGGTATCAAATGAAAGGGTTTGCTGTCAGGAATACGAAAAAAATAGTCACGTGACTTAAATCCAATATGGCGGACGTCCAAGATGGCGGACAGGCCATTTGAAATGCATCCCCATGATATGGGTATCAAATGAAAGGGTTTGCTGTCAGGAATACGCAAAAAATAGTCACGTAACTTAAATCCAATATGGCGGAAGTCCAAGATGGCGGACAGGCTATTTGAAATGCATCCCCATGATATGGGTATCAAATGAAAGGGTTTGCTGTCAGGAATACGAAAAAAATAGTAACGTGACTTAAATTCAATATGGCGGACATCCAAGATGGCGGACTGGCTGTTTGAAATGCACCCCCATGATATGGGTATCAAATGAAAGGGTTTGCTGTCAGGAATACGAAAAAAATAGTCACGTGACTTAAATCCAATATGGCGGACGTCCAAGATGGCGGACAGGCTATTTGAAATGCACCCGCATGATATGGGTACCAAATGAAAGGGTTTGCTGTCAGGAATACGCAAAAAATAGTCACGTAACTTAAATCCAATATGGCGGAAGTCCAAGATGGCGGACTTGCTGTTTGAAATGCACCCCCATGATATGGGTATCAATTGAAGGGTTTGCTGTCAGGAATACGGAAAAAATAGTCACGTGACTTAAATCCAATATGGCGGACAAGCTATTTGAAATGCACCCCCATGATATTGGTATCAAATGAAAGGGTTTGCTGTCAGGAATGCGAAAAAAATAGTCACGTGACTTAAATCCATTATGAGCGGGATTTTTTTGGGTTTTTTCAAAAGACATGACCTTAATTAAAGGCAATTTTAAGACAATTTTAAGTTGTGTTTCTTTATATGGTATAGTCGCCATTTAAATCGCGGCAAATTGGAGCACAACAACTTTGCTGACATTTGGGAAGGAAGGGGGTAGGGGGAAGTTCAAACCTCAAAACCGCTCCTGTGTACGCGCCCGCCATATACGTTAATAAAAAAAAGTGACTCCTGCTAAAAAACGTTACTAATTAATTCAAGGTATACTCTATAAATCGACAACAAAAAAAACTGATATCCCACAAAAAAAAAAATTTAAATTTTTCTAAGAAGAAGTGTTGATAGGAAAAAACCGCTCTGACAAACATTTCTTGTACAAAAGACCTTAGATATAATATGAAGACCTTATAAATAATAAAAATCCAGCAACAAAAAGAACTGATATGTGCGAATATTACAAGAATATAAGATTTTCGCTGATAAGTGGGTTGGAGGAGGAGGATGCATTACACGTCAACACGAGAGAGACAGCAAAAGAAACCAACGATTCTCTTCAAGACTATCAACAGCTCGCTTTTAGCGAAACCTAAAAATTTAGATCGTACGTAGAATAAGTACGCTCAGGAAGGAGCCCACAAAGGTATAAAATGATACCGAGAGAGGCAAGCATATATTTTAAAGTATTTCAAGCGTGACCATTTCACAGATAAAGTGCAACATCACTGACAGTACTTCCAAAAAACTTTTAATTGACACAATAAAATAAAGAATTTTATTAAATTAATTGATTAAATAAGAATAAAAGTTGAAAATAAGAAAACAACATTTTATTTGTCGTAGACTTTATATTTTGACGCGATAAAATGAAAGAAAGAATAATTGATAAAATAATAGCAATGAAAAGGGAAAATTAGATAAAAAAACATTTAGCTCCGTAGGTCTGCCAGTACCTACCGCCAGCCAGTAGGTAATTAGGCAGGGCTTATATGATGTCAGAGTTCAAAGTGGTAGTTTTAAGGGATGTGACAAAAGTAATCATATTAAACACTTTTAATTTCAGAATTTATTTTGTAACAAGTATGTATCTGTATGCAAAAGCGGGCTGTTGATAGTCTTGAAGAGAATCGTTGGTTTCTTTTGCTGTCTCTCTCGTGTTGACGTGTAATGCATCCTCCTCCTCCAACCCACTTATCAGCGAAAATCTTATATTCTTGTAATATTCGCACATATCAGTTCTTTTTGTTGCTGGATTTTTATTATTTATAAGGTCTTCATATTATATCTAAGGTCTTTTGTACAAGAAATGTTTGTCAGAGCGGTTTTTTCCTATCAACACTTCTTCTTAGAAAAATTTAAATTTTTTTTTTTGTGGGATTATTCTTACAAGAAAATTTGTATTTCACAAGCGTGAGGTGAGGTATATTTTTCGCTTGAACTTCAGATTCAAAACCGTTGTCATTACCTAGTCGCATCTTAGTGTTGTGAATAATTCCACACTCTGCTAGGGTCTGTCACTGATGTTGAAGGGATTCGGGGTTTATTTGTAAAACACCAAATTGACACTACTGCACTATTTGTTGCCTACAGCTAACTCCTCCAAAGAAGATCCCCTTTTTGTTTTCACTCACAAATGGTATTATCACTAATATTCCGGGATAATGTATATTGAACGACTTTTCCTCTTTCAAGACTTATAATCGACTCAGGGTTCCCTGCCAACCGTTCACAGCTTTTGCTGAGTCCGCGCTTCCCATACGGCGGGCGGCATTGGAATTCGTCGCTACTGCTTCGTGGCAAACGCTTGCTCAGCGTTCGGCCCAACGAAATCTGAGCCGTTGCTCGCGTTATCATGTTTGCCCAGGAATTTAACTGCTGTTTCGTTATTGTTAACAGCGGTTAAATTCTTTAATAATAATCTAACAACAATTTAATATTATTTTTATAATATTATCTTTGTGTGAAATTGCTACATAACAGTCCTTTCCCCCTTGAAAAAGAGGGCTATTCCTGGGAAAGGAATAATTCTCGGAGATAGGACAGCAGTTGAGGTAGATCGGAGGAGCGTCGCTTGGCTTACAATGTATGTAGTTACAAATATTTGCCTTATGCTATTAATCACAATTTTCCCTCATAGGGGTATGTCACAAAAATTCTTTTTTCCTTACCCGGCCTTTACACGAGACAGTATTACTGTCGGACAGTTCTGTCTGGAACTGTCAAAAACTGTCCAGCAAGCCGATTTGCATTCGATGAACTGTCAAGACAGTTCATTTCAAAAATGTCACACGTTGCGAGGGTTGCAATTACATCTTTAATTTGTTTAAAAGTGCTTGAGGATATTGAGAATGATGGAAAACGGAGACGCAGGAAAAGAAAATATTGGGTAAATCCGTTTCTTTCAAAGCGGGTTGATTTTGAGATTGAAGGGAATTTGTTAAAGGACTTGCTCTATTCTGATAATAAAGAGCATACAAATTTCGTCAGGTTACCTTACGATAAATTTTGGTCTGAAAATAAAGTTAATTTATTAAATTGAAATCGATGGCGGAGCTCTTGCAAGGACTTAACACTTCAAAATCACTTTTCGCCATTTTGATTTCACAAGCTGTCAAATAACTGCCTAGACAGTACTGTCGAGATTGCAATCTTGGCAGTACTGTCGCGACAGTAAAAAATACGGGATTGTAGGCATTTACACGAGGCAGTGACAGCGGCAGTGACAGTAACACTGTCTCGTGTAAAGGCCGGGTTACTGAGGATATTTTACTTAGTTATACAAGCATTCATATACATTTTATTTACATATATGTATATAAAAAATTTGGGGTTTGTTCCCAGGTGATGGGTTTGTTCACGTTTCAGAACTCAATGATATGCTGCGCGCCGGTAACCATTAAATGCGGTTACCGTTCAACTTCCCGACAGACCATTTTCTCAACAGATCATTTTCCGACAAGTTCTTTTCCCTACATTATTGATAATATAATGTTTTAACATACTCAAGAACATAAAGCTATAAAAAACTCGCAGTCGGAACAAATACCTTGAGTCAAAAAATTTTACCTAGGGTTTTGCCAACAGAGCCCTTCAGCTGTAGTAGTACAATGAATAGAAACAGACATTCGTATTCAGACGCTTGTTACAACGGAAGTTGACAAAAATGTTTTGATACCTTCATCTTGCGAAGCAGTTGCACCCAACAATCTTAAAGGAATTCAAGTGCGAAATGTTATTCTTATGGGTGCGTTGTTGTATATTGAACATGCGTGTAGCTGTCCGCATAAGCGCTTGGCAAATACAATTCTAGGAAGTGCGGCTTCTTTGATTGCCTCAAAGGAATATCAAAAGCAACTTCGATGTTCGCAATCACACATAGGGCAATTTCCTTGAAAAGTTGTCTCAAGGTGTCAATAGCCCTAAACCATACTTGCCTTAACGCGTATTTCGGACTGTTCTTCAAATCCTTAAGATTGGCTAAGTTGCAGTCAAAGCTTAACTAGTCTTAACCTAAACCATATCCGCCTTAAAGTAGACAGCTTCTCAACTTGAACTTTTGGATTTGTTTACTTTTTCCACTAATTCGGTTAAAGTGACCAAATTTCCAATAACTCTAAATATTCCTGATACATTATTGGCCTGAACTGTCCTACGTTTAAGTTATTACGAAAAAAGTCTTTAAAAGCCCAGACTATCTAATATCAAAGACCTATAATATACGAAGACGTCTTACAGTCGAAAGCTCAGACAAAAATTCGCTAATTTCAGATAGATTGAGATGGGAAGCATTTTGCTGCTCTTTGGGTTCTCTGGTTGCTGCTGTCACCAAAGATGATATTTAGCGTACAATTGTACCAAAATTGGTACAATCAAGCCATAAGAGGTTCAATTGTACATCTAAATAAATTTCGGTGCATTTACAAAGAAGTTTAGACGGATAGACAGAAAAATATAATAAGATCATTGTTCACACAAAAATCTTTGCTCTTTTGAAACATTTTTGAAATCATCTGGCATTTTTAACAACAATTAGGGTTGGCAAAAATTTGGAAATCGTTTTACGTATTAGAGTTTTCGATAAGAAGTGTTGTGACCGTTTCCTAGATTTAGTACCTGTGTGAGATGTTTCAGATCAAGGATTATTTAAAACAATTTTAAGGTAACTAAATGAACATTAAATCCCACTAGAAAATATAGTATCCGTTTCTGCTGACAACTGTTCAGTGATGATGGGAGATTTTAACGGTGTTCAAGCTAAATTAAAAAATCTGAATCCTAATGTTTTTGTACAGGGATGTATTTGTCACAAACTTAATATTGCTTCACAGGCGGCTTTTGCGAAACTTTCACTTGAAATTGACAAAATTTATTAAAGAAGTAAACCTTCACTTTTGCAATAGTCCTACCAGAAAGGAAAATTTCAATGAATTTCAGGAATACTCTAGGACTGAGGTGCATGCAATACTTCGTCATAATGAAACACGGTGGCTTTCCAGGTCAACAGCTATTAGTAGATGGCTAGAACAATGGGAACCTCTGACGCATTATTTTAATCCAGGAAATTTTGAAAATCATTATACAAATAAAAATATATCATTCATATTCAATTGTCTAACGAACCCTGCATTTCAATTGCACTTCATGTTCTTAAACTATGTTTTGAAAATTATAAACGATTTAAATATTAAAATGCAGTCTGAGGATTCTCGCATGCACATTTTTCTTTCAAGAATAAATTTATTATTCAAACAAATTTGTAGAAATTTTTTAAAAAAACAATACATGAATTCAACTCTAATTAAAAATTTAAATTTCCACGATAACAACGAAATTCTAGAACTATGGCAAATATATTGTGGAACTGAAGTTGAACTTCTTCTTCTCCTAAATAAAAATATTCCTGTCCTTAAAAAAATTGATTTGAAAACAAATGTTTTGAACTTTGAAATAACTCTTTGTGACACTTCACGCAAAAAAATCGATTTTAATAATGAAGTGCTTAATTTTGTTCCAAAGTTTTCCCCCGAGAATGTGTTATCTGGAGAAACTAAAAGTATCTTGCCACTAATTATTAATATATTTCCTTCAAAACAAATGCAAGGTATTGAACAAATCAACGACGAATTTCGATGCCTCGCAGAATCCGAAAATTAAGAAATTTAGAAAATATTCTGTCAGAATTTTGGAATGAAGTCGGTGTAATTAAAAACGAATTAAGGAGGCTGGATCGAAAACTAAAATCACGGGAGAATTAAATCAAATTTCGCTAGATGATAGTTTAGCATCATATAAATCAATCAAAGAGAAAAAATTTCAAGTCACCGACAAATTAGAAGAGAAAAATCAAAATAAAATTTATTAAGGGGTTATTACCAGCTTAATTTTTTTTTCCATTTTTTTTCCATTGGCTTAAATAATGCCTAAACATCCCTCGAATCAAAACATACTTTGTAGAAAGGTGTATTTAGATGTTAAAATGCCTCTAAACCAATTTTTCCATTTCGTAAAAAAAAAATTCTTTAGATATAATCTTTTGTACTTCGGTAGCAAAAATCATGTAGATAATGAAACAATTTTTGGTTTTTTTTTAAGTTACTTTGGACGAGACTTCTACTGCCGGTCGTAGAAGGACCTTTTTCAAATGGTAGTTTACGCGACCTACTGTATAGCCACCATTTTGGAATATTTTTCAATGAAACAATTTTTTTTATGTAGTTCAAGAAGTACTTAATCAAATGTAATATCATACTTATAAAATTTATTTAAAAAAAAATTAAGCTAGTAATAACCCCTTAATAAATTTTATTTTGATTTTTCTCTTCTAATTTGTCGGTGACTTGAAATTTTTTTTTTGTAATTAATTTATGTTATATGTTGCTAAACTATCATCTAGCGAAATTTGATTTAATTCTCCCGTGATTTTAGTTTTCTATCCAGGCTCCTAAAGTCAGAATATGTTCGAAAATGAATTCGAAAGGAGTATTATCGTTGCAATATTCATCAGATACTCTCGATCGAATCTTTTCTTATCAAAATTTAATATAAAAAAAGTGCAGGAACCGACTTGCAGTAGAAACAGTTTCAGCTTTAGTAAAAGCGAAACACCTTTTCAGGGCAACTTCAACTTCTTGCTATAATTGTAATGTAAATAATAAAATACTGAACGAAAACATAAACACAAATATGTAGAAGATCCAGTTCTGTAAATGTACCAAATACATTTTTTTTATCTAATAATTTCAAAACAGCTCTGAATGCCAAATATTTTATTTTATTTCCCTTTTTGTTACTGTTAAATGTAAGAATGCGTGAATGAATAAACATATATTTATAATTGTGCTTTTTATGAAAAAATTACAAGAGTTCCTAAAAGAAATGTAATTTTGTTACATTGCACTCGTTTATTCTAAAGATTATCTAATTGTTTCTTTATCTCGTCCATATAATTAAAAAAACTGAAGATACTTTTGTTTCAATATATCGATTTTTTGTAATTTTATTACAAGGGGTTTCTGGATTTAAGAATATGTATAGGTACCGTACCAGTTGCGTATTTGACATAGGTTTTAAAAAATGGTACAATTGTGTAAGAATTGGTACAATTTAGTATGCGTAAAAGGTACCCCAGTAGGAAATGTAGCAAGCGCTTACCCTAAGAAGGCCTGATATCACTACTTCCAAGGATTTTCAATATTGCCTCTAGCATGGCTTCACAGGCACCCCTGAAATCCTTGCAACCTGGGAATCGAGTGGGTAATGAGTAAATGAGTCTGGCCTAAAGAACTCTTTTGTTTTATGACGGTTTGCGATGCGCTTGCATTTACATTTCTGCAGGTACCCCTAAAATCATTGGTTCCTGAGAATCGAGCGGGTAATGTAAATGGGTTTTACCTAAAAAATTTATGACGGTTTCGTCATCGTGCGATGGGCTTGCATCTGCGATTTGAATTCACTCTGGAAGAGAAAGTGCGCAGGATAAGTGTTTAAATTTTTGGTGAGTGAGTTAAAAAAGTTTAATGAAGTGAATCAAGTAGGAAGTAAGAGGAATTAGAAAATAATAAAAACAATAATAAATAATATAACAAAATGAATAGAAAAAGCAGCAGTAGAAGTACTCTTCACAGAATGATTGTGAAAGAAAAACATAGACTTATAAGTAAGCTGAGGGAGTGCGGCGCAGGCGTTGAAAGGAATGAACATTTGGACGAAAATTTGAACTGTGCTTGTGAAAATTTAAGTGAAAATTTGAACTGTGCTATTGAAGAAAGTGTTCCTTTTAATGAAATTGAAGATGAACTTCCAAATGAATCCAATACAACAAACTCTAGCGGCGAAAACAATTTACGGGAAAAGTTAAGAAAGTGGTACCAAGAACTCAATCCTTCAAGGGAGACCGTAGAATCGCTTTTAAAAATATTGAAGTCTGAAGGTCTGGATGTTCCAATTAGTTTGAAGGGACTTTTAAAAACTCAAGGTGAAAAACTAATCATTCGGACTGTACCTCCAGGAACATATTTTCACTTAGGTATTGAAAGACAACTAAAAAAAGTTAAAATGTTACTGTTGTTTTGCAGAAGCAGTCGAAAAAGATGTCGGTACGAGAGATAACTACATTAAGGAATTGAAGAAGGGGTTTAGATTACATAAAAATAAGTATCACAAAATTAAATGTTTAGGCAATAAGAAAAGTACAGAATAAGAAATTAGAATTAGAACTGAATAATTTTTTTTTTTATGAGCTGAACTATTTTTTCAATTACAATATATAATAATCTTTATGAATTAATATTTTTTCTTAATTAAATGAATTAAATGAATAACTTGTTATTTATTAATTTATGTTTATGATAACCGGGGCAAAACACCAGTCTCGATTTGTATATAGAACACTGAAATTGAAATTTAAATCAAGTTCGGTTTTTCTGTATAAAAATTGAGGCTGAGCTTTTGCTCAGATTATTATAAATCGCCCTATTTTTCCATTTATTTTGAATGACCTCTTCTATCCCTGGTTCTTGTGGAAGCGAAAATAGAAGCGCTTACCTTACACTTCTTATAATTGTCATTCAGCATAAGTGATTATTCCATTGATTTAGAATAACTTCTTCTATCCCTGGTTCTTGTGGAAGCGAAAATGCAAGCGCTTGCCTCCAATCCCATCGTGGGTAAAAAAGAAGAAGGAAAAGAATCGAATCGGGAAGCACAGCTGCTTGCTCGAGAAGCAGTGATATCACTTCTTCTTAGCCCTTCCTTTTCCTACTGGGACAATTCAACTTTGTGCCATATCGTCCCTGGCTGTCACTGCCGTTTGCCGCTCATTCGACTGATTGTAGGAAAAAGGCAAATGCAGGTGGAGAGAAGATGACATTTGATGGTTCGATGTTAGCCGGCGGATGTTGCGCGGTGAAGAGCCAATATTGTGTGGTTGATTATGCTATTGAGCCGAATTGTGTTTTTGGCTTGTGTACGTGATTCCATGAAAACCGAGAATTCTTCCCAGTTGAGGGCTACATATGTATGTTATGAATGAAATTCTCGAACAGTCATTGGAAAATAGAAATTTTTGATTGCCTTGGTTCATTTTATTTTTCACAAGAAGTTAGCAAAAATCGTGAATATTTATTCCTTATAAGTAGACAGTCGCAATTTTTATTAATTCATTTTATTATTGCATGTACATGCATATGAATAATGATTTACTACAAAAGCAAAGAGAAATAGGTATTCAGGAAAAGTTTATTGGATAATAACGATTTCGAAGAAATTTTTATTGGGCCATTATACAGGAATTTTATAAATTACACTCACCAACAATTTTAGGACGTGTCCCAAAATTAGCAAAAAGCATATACTCGTACAAAGGAATAAATTCGAGGAAAGAGATTAACTTATGCAACACAAATATTTAGTTCAATGGTTGTTGCTACAATTAAAACATGCCTTGACTCTGATAAATTTGCAAAAGAAAATCAAAACAAAGTTTTTTAAAAATCGTTTCTAAATGTTACTTACAATAATTAATTATTACTGGATTATTAACAACCAATCGAAAAATACAAATTAAGTACTTGATAGTCGTTATTTTGTAATGTATATTTTTTTGATATTAGGTAGTAATTGGTCAAGTGATATAGAAGTTAAATCATAGCGCCACCTATAATCTGCGAACCTATCTATAAACCGTTCTCGCAATCTAACTAACACATGATGTGAATATAAAGTCAATCGGTCAAGTGGCATAGAAATTAGATTACAGCGGCACCTATGGTCTGCAAATCTATCTATAAACCATTCTTGCAATCTAACTAACTCAACTGAAAATTCGAACTCGCTCAGGATTTGACTTTACGCCACAAGCTCAAAATTTGAGCTAGCTCGGATTTCGAGTTAAGCGCAGATTTAAGCGCGACCATTCACATCGGTAGCTTTTAGGTACGGAAGTTTAAAAATAACTGCGTATTTAGTGAAAGAAAAAGTCCTCATCGAACGAATGCATGAAATCACTTTCCGAATGTCACTACAGAATGAAACGCGCTTCTCCTATTCACACAGACATTTTCTCGGTTTCGCATGAACAAGCTCAGCTTTCAGCTCAGCTCTGCTACTCGCGCGCAGCTTTTCTAGAGGTGTCACGAGTCCAAGCACCTGTTACTTTTGAATTATTTTGTTCGAATTTCGGCGTATGTATATAAAAGTGATACATATCATCGTCTTATTGCTTTTATGAGCTGAATACGTCTTCGCCATTCTTCCCTAGATGAAACCCCAAGAATAGGTAGTGCAGTGCAGGGTAATCCACCCCCAGCATACCCAAACCCATGTAGGTATCAGGTAGCACAGGGTATATTTATGAATTAAGATAATGAATAAAAAGATCCAGCCTCGTTCGTTAAACGAGGTAAAGGAAAGATGCCCCATAACGCTCGTGTTGTTTGCCTTTACAGCATAGCCTTGCCTGAAAGTGAAATATTTTTACGCCACCTTACGATAGCGCAAGGTAGAAGAAGCCTTAGTGGGTTCGCGCATGTAGTGGATCACGCCTAAGTGATTTTGGTCATACCCGGTCTGGAACGGTGCGACGAGAAGCGTTATTTCTTCTTCTTCCTTGGACTCCTTTTCCCACATTTTTTTGTTTTCTTTTGGCTGGGGAAAGTAGTTTGTCATTTTCGAATGCAACACATTCAGAAGAACTGAGGAAATACAATGCCAGAATTTGTGTTTGTACGCACATTTTTGTTTGAAATTCCTTTCCCAAACTAATAGGTGTCGTGACACCTCTATAAATAAATCATTTTGCGTTGATTCGGCAGCATTTTTCAGTATTGCTGTCTGTGCAAAGTAGACATGTATGGGACGTAATGCATACGTCTTGTCCTAGATAACATTAGTAAGTTCTATACTGGGAAGGATTATTTTACCCCAGTCTCCCCAATACCGATTATAGTGATTATCTATTATTAGAGAAAATCTCAAATCAGCGAGTTTTTGTATCACTATAGATAAAAGTTTTATTTTTATCAACTTTTAATTGCATCCGATTTGAAGTAAATACTCGTCCGATTTTCAAGTACCTTCATTAATAATTCTAGGATTTAATGGGCGAAATTAACTGGTTATTCGGAATAACTTATTCCAACATTAATATATCTTCTCTCGGCATCACACCTTTCCAAGTCGCACCACCCACATGAAAAAACTTTATTAGTACTTTCCATGCTGACTTGTAAAGCAGGGATGACTTAGATGTTTTCTTCCAATTGCTTTCTTTTAACAGCGTAATTACGAAAAATTTAATCTTAATGCTTAGCTTGGCAAACCCTGCAGGCTCTGTTGTCTTAAAACTAATTGTGTTTCTGTAATATCACCATTGCAGCGAGTCTTTGGCATCTTATATAGCTATACAGAATTATCCTGCTAACAGCTCTGTAAAGTTTAGTGAACTCAAGGAAAGCATGCTGATTGTAAGTTTTCTTATTTGGGACTTAATTTCCCTGCTGCACCAGTATGTGCATGAGTGAAACAGTTGGGCGCCTCATTCATTTATTCGAAGACCCTTCCGCTCTGCCCTTAAGTTTGCAGGGCGCAGGTTTGGTCTAATCCCTGTGATAAGTTGGAACAATGCTTGATGAACCGTTGGTGGTTTCAATTGCACAGCAAAATATAATTTAATGAAAACAAATAGCTACTTCGAATAATCTCAGCCATTCAATTCTGTTTATACAGAGCAAAATTGCACTCATGCGCTTTTATCTTATGCTGGTGCACGCGTTGCATTCTCAAGATAAATTTCTCATGGAAAGCAAGTGGTGCTGTGAAATATTAGCCCGACATTCAAAGCAGAACTGTCGGGCTGTGGAACTTCAACCCTGCCGGCTTAAATACACTCATTTCTCTCTATGAATGAAATTCCGGTATTTTACAGCAGTAAACTGATAAGTAGATGCGCAGGGCAATGTAGTTAAAGACATCTTAGTAATTTATATTTCTATTTCTCAGCTGAACTAGCCCGCATTGCTGCTCGGCATGTAATGAAATTTCCTTTCTTCATGGTGCGGGCGCCTTTGTGAATTTACTTTATCTTTCCCACCATGCAATTTGCGACCCGAAAGCCACTTTAGCTTATAGTGCTTTGCAGCTGGCAAAAGTTCAGGTGACAAAGATACGTTGCGAATGAAGGTGAGAGCATTAATTCCTTTCCTTTGCCGTGTCCGCCACGCTCCTCATTGTTATATAGCAGATGGAAGCTGAGCGCTTTTATCATATGATTTTTAATAAAAAAAAAACATTTTATACAGCTGCATTGTAATACAGATGAAATTGTAATAGCACATTCAAAGCAAGTGTTCCCTCTACCTTTTCAGTCGCTGTGAATTGTGCTCCTGAAAGGCCCTTTATTCTCGGCAAACACAAAATTTCCACATTTATGGGAATTTCCAAGATATCTTGTCTAATTTGAATAAAGTTCCATCTCGCCGCCATTTGTTAGTGGAAAGAATTATTATGCCTAAGACCCTTTCACAAATTGCGCCGGAACTCGAATTCAGCGGACTGTTTAAGCGGACAATCTATGTTACTATGTCTGAGCACATGATAGACGCTTTCCCAAAAATAGGAAAGGCGCAATAAAATTAAAGTCTTAAGCAGTTATTGCAACTGCTTTGTCCCATGTGATTTACATTGAAATAATATATGACATATAGTCGGCTGTATTCGTGTGTTACATTAGTATAACGTTTGAATGGCTTAGTATGAAGTTGAATAAGTGCCAAAGGACTATATTCGGTTGATAATCCTGGATTTTCGCGTCCCTTACCACATTACACCAGGGCATACAAGGCGAAGGAATTCAAATATCAGCAATGACTTTAAGGAGACGATTACACGAAGCGAACATAACATCAAGATGACCTGCAAAAAAACCAAAACTCACGGCGAGGATGCGACGAGCGAGGCTTCAGTGGGCTAAAACTTATCATCATTATACCGTAGCAGATTTTAAGAAGGTGATTATCATATTATTAATTAATTAACATATTTTTGGAACTATTTTGCGCTAAGAACCCAAATATCTGATAAAACAATTTTTGTTTACTTTCAGATAGTATTTAGCGACGAATGCGGGTTGGAAGCTGTTACGGAGAACTCTAAAATCGTCCGGAGGAGGCCAGGAGAGCGGTACAATGAAGATTGCGTTGCAAGAACCGTAAAACACCCACTAGCCACGATAATATCGCCTTGTATCTTTGTCGATTGACCTAGACCACTGTTTTTTTTCGATGGAATTATGAACAAGGACGTGTAAAGAAGTGCTCCAGGACATTTTTACATCGCATTATAATTATTTAAGATCCTGTGACATGCCTTACACCTTTATGCACCAAGGTGCACCCTGCCATACTGCTCGATCAATCAGATATTTAATGAACAGCTCTGGTATTTCTATTCTTCCTTGCCCAGGCAATTCCTGACCTTAATCCCAACGTTTGGAGTCTCCTTGAATCTAAAGTTTATTCAGTCCCCAATCCTACTATAGCAGTCCTGAAGGAAAATATAAGTAATGTGTGGGAATGTAGCCTCGATATAAAAGAAATGATTGAAAGTTGCTTTGAAAGCATGCCACATAGAATTAAGGCAGTTATAGATTCGAAGAGTGGTTCTACAAAATATTATTATAGTATGTTTTATAATAAATTGTGCCCGTTATTTTTTAACCACTAAATATACTATGTAAAAAGTGAACTTTTATTTTTATATTATTTTTCCTTCGTGTCTTTTTTAATATATAAAATACCATTTCAACAAAACCACGAGTGTTCCTAATTCGATGAACAGGGGCTGTATACTTCTGTAATGTAATGCAATGTAATAGTAAATTTTTTTCCGTTGTGGTCTGAATTTATTTTCAGCCTTCTTTTAATGATTAATTTAACATGCTCGCCGACTTTTCGGATACAGCTTGGTGAAATATTCTCGTATTATTTTTTGAATAAAACGGTTTTCCTTTTGATTCCAGCACAGTTTTTTATTTGAGCCAACGCGTTTCGCATTTTCATTTTCAAAAATTTGTGGTGTTGGGTCAAAGTTTTGATCGGCGTGTGGCAAAACCAAAATTATGGCGAGGAAATTAAATAATAACTGTGTGCAGGCTTATTTTCTCTTTATTGCATGAATCCAATTCACAATAAATACACGGTTTATTCTTTATACAATATTTTCGGTTTTTATAATTTTTTTAGCCTTTATCTGAGGTTCTTAACATATAATATCTTGGCTTCTGACGGAAATTTCTTGATCAAATAATCCCAGCTCACCTGACCTTAGATTATATGTGGTTTTTATAACATTGGCCCTTGAAGTGTAGTACGCTTGTGATTAAAATACCGTAGACTGGGCATGTAATTAATCACCTTAACTTCGGCTCAACAGATTGTGTTATATTTATAATATTAAAGGGCACAATTCACAGAATATCAATTGGGAAATTACCAAAAATATGAAAAAATGTGGAAAAAATTAAAAATAGTGCATGGACTATGTTAAAAAATTCATCTTCATGAAGCAAATTAAGAAAAACTAGAACCAAACAAAACTCTATCACTGCTTATCCCAATAAAATCACGACAAAAATATCCTTTAAGCCACATTGTCCACAAATGAACAAAAACATGAAAGAACAATACCCTTAATGGCGCGAATATGGTTCTAATGCAAATAATTATATGACATAACTCTCGTTGTTAACTTGGAAAAAATCACTGTGTAAGAGAACGATTAAAGGAAATCCAAAGGTTCCCAACAACTACAACTAATGCTAATGGCCATCCTTTTGCTTCGTCTTTTACTGACTGTTATAACGTTTGGATGGCTTAGTATGGAGTTGAAAAAGCGCCGAAGGGAACTGTATTCAGTTGATAATCATGGATTTTCGTGGTTTCAGGATGTCTCCAAATAATACGTTGAAACGTTGTATGATCGGATGTACTGCGATCATGTGGTACATTTTCTCAATATCAACAGTTTTGGTTGTAACACCGGTCCATTTAAAAGAACGATTTTTCATTCGGTGATTTTGCCGAGTCGTGTTAATATTTATTCATGTGTTAATATTTGATTTTTTGCCGCAATCATGGGAGCGACCAACCATTTTAACGCGAGACCACAGACCGTAGAACACTACTCAAAGATTTGTCGTAGTACCGTCCTTGATCACCGCATGATGCGGTATATAGTAATGTGGCTCTTCATTACCTGGAGAATTGAAAAGGTTCATGTGTCCTAACTCGATAAATTCATCCAAACATTTTTCATATTCCCTTTTAAATTCAGTATTTTTCATGTATAGTTTTTGTAGGCCAAATTGTTTGAATGCTTCGAATCGTGATTGGCCCAGAATCAGCGGCTGATCGTTGTTGAATAGTAGTACTGTAATGAACCATTTTATTAACACTGATGTGTGGCATCGTATATACGCTCACTTTCTTGTTCTTCAAGGTTGAGCAAGGAAGCTGCGGGAAACTCTTAGATTTCCCAGAAATTTCCTCGTTTCCCTCGGTAAACGAGGATGTGGGATTGTAAGTATTTAACGTTGATCCCAAGAGAATCCATCGTACTAATGGTGGTTGGTGATGTATCCGATTCATTACGAATACCATTCCGAAGGATTTTGATATAACACCGGGGTCCTAATAACGCATCTATTAGACCAGGTTTCCAGAATGTAGGATCGGCGAGTTACAGGTTAATTAAATGTTAGTGTTCCTACATGGATACCCTTTTACTTGGTAATGCGTTTGTGAAGCGATTTAAGATTAAAAATTCTTCCTCAATCCTTGCATTTCCTTGAGTATTTCGAGATCTCAGAACTAATTTGGTTTTCTGACTTGAAGTAGCTGCAGGACTTGTGTTCAATCCTATGGTTGCCACGGATGCAGGGCTTCTTTTTGCTCCTAATTTGTTGCATGTCTCTTCCGTTATGAACGAGGATTGCGAACCGCTGTCAATTAAACAACGTAATATTAATGGTTCACCAGAATTAGATTCTGTCAAAACTAACGCTGTTGAAAGCAAAGAATTTTGGTGTTCCGTATTTATAAAAGTTTAGCTAGTGTTTAAGCCAGGAATATGATCGAACGATGGTTTTCCGAATTTACTGATTTAGATTCAGCATTTGGTTTAGATATACATTGTTGGGTTTGTTCCGTATTATTTTTTTCTTTCGAACGTTGATGGATTGTCTTCTTCGTGATTGTGAGGCTCATGCAGTGGTGTTGCGTGATGTCGCTTATTGCATTTGTTGCATTTATGCTTTCTTGTTTGGGCAGTGTTTCGTAGGATGAATTCCCAGAAAATTTAGACAACGTTCAGCTGCCTTTAAGGTGTTATATCGTGTTGGTAAATCCATGTCGATATATTGTGAGCACCTTTGAATAAAAGGGTTTGAGTTGCAGAGTGGACATATGAAATCCTTAGTGGTGTGATATGCTTTTTCTGATGATACTATCCGAAATAGATTCTAGAACTCTTTATGAGTTTCTAAAAGTTATTTAAATTCCTGTTAAATGTTGGTGTATCTTGAGTTCCAGTCGCAGCGTTTCATTGTAGCGAAGGGAAGTTTTTGAATCAACAAATAAATGAGAAGAACATCCTGTGAAGTCGTACTATAGTTAGGCCTTTTAACTGATATAGATATTCTGCTGTGGTATCGATTATTGATTTTGCTGTCTCTGTATTGACTTTAGCTGGATTTGTTAACGCCTTTAATTGATGATTAATCAGAATTCGTTTATTTTCATATCTCTCCTTTAATTTTTCCCACGTGGGAAGATGATCATCATTTGTGATGGGGAGTGTGCCGTAATAATTTTTCTGCATCACCGAATTAGCAGATTTTCAAATTAAGCAGCTTTTGAACTGCTGTTAGCTTTGTAACATATTATTACGCACGAGTGAAACGAACAGATTATGAAACGATCGTCACAAGTCATAGTCCCCGTTATATTTTGTCACACTGATCTTTGGTAAAAAGGATTCCGTTTGAATAACGGTTGTTGAGTGCATTGGAGATGTTGACGAGGTTTCCTGCACGGCTAAGAGTTTTCGTGACCCCTTAACTAGTTCACTGAGATATTCAGAAAATTTGCTTCCAACGAGGTTATAATTGTCTTGATCGGTATAAATACACAGTTTATTTTTAATAGAATATTTTCATTTTTTTGTTATTTTTTCAGTATTTGGCTAAGGTTCTTAGCATATAATGTCTTGGCTTCTGACGGATTTTAGATTATACACCCAGAAAAATTTCTAGTCAAAAATGACTATTTTTTAACTATTTTTCTGATTCAATATGGGATAACTAGAAAGATAGTTACATCTAGTCATTTTTGACTATAAAATGTAGTTAGTCCGGCATTGACCACAAATATATTCAGTTTAACTTTTTTTCTAGTTATATCTGACCAGAATTAATAGTTGATGAATCTGTGACTATAAATCTAGTCACTTTAACCACATTTGCAGTTACTTTCAACCAGAAACCCTGTTGTCATTTTTAGCTAGAATTTAATGCTTTCTTGACCATAATTATAGTCACAAACTCACTAAATTTCTAGTCAATATTTGGACTATAATTATAGTTTTGTCTTGTAATTTATTATTTATTATCGCCATGGAAATATATGCAGCTGTTTAAATATGTTTCATCTAACCTGGAAATTAATATTTCACATACAGAACAAATAAAACTGTTCTTATAAAAATATTCTAATGACTTTGCTCAAAGTAATCTGCGAAAAGATATTTTAAACAAATTGCTTAAATCATGGTAATCTGAAACTTTAAAGGACGTTGAAAGGAAAGGTACACACTACTGAAAAAAATAGTATTTTCTTGGAATAGTTTTTATTTATCCTGTGGGGAAAATATGTTTACATAAAAAAGTAAATTTCTTCTTCTCTTAGGGCTTAAAAAAGAGAAAAATCTTTAAGTGTATAGAAAATAAAAAGTTTATTCACTGTGCTTTAAAAGCACTTCAATCTAATGACATTTTTATTTTTAAATGTTGTCAGTAAATGCAATGGAGGGCTTGTTATATCTTTAAAATTAATTATTCTTACATGAGACGATTTATTGGAAAGTTCATAAGCTTCAACGTGTTCGTCAAAAATTACACATTCATATTGCACACAAGAGAAAAATATACCGTTTCTAGTTTTTATTATTTTGTTTAGTTCAAATGTTTGTAGACAATTATTGCAGATTATAATTATAGCACCGGCCTTATATATTAAACCATTAATGATACACTTAGAACCAATAAGAATGATTTCTTCTAAATCATTTGATATTTGCTGTTGTGAATCAATGTCGAAAATAACATCACACAGTCTTTGTTCCGTAAAATTGTTCAATTCAATTCTGTCTTTAAAACCTTTAGGATTCAAAGATGCAAACGCGTTCATGTACTGGAGTTTGATTCCAAGTGACCAAGGAACATTTCTCCTACTGGTAATATTGTTTGTATAAAGTTTTAATGAGCGGTGCTTCGCCTCAAACCGCATACAATTAAGATATTTTATGGGGCCACTTTGTCTTACAACTGTGGGGTAATGGAGTAAAATATGATGCTTTGGTTTTAAGGATTCAGAAAATAATTTGACATACATTTTATTCATGTCTTCAATTGTTACTTGCATTAACTCAATAGTATGGGTATCAAAAGAAGGAAGATCAGTTATATCAACAAGTTTAAGCAACTTTAAAAAAAAAAGCCATACTTCATTATCAAGAGGTAGAAGATCTCCTATTAAAATTGAAAGATGGTGTACAAAGCACCACATCTCTCTCGCGGACATACGCATTTTATTATTTCTAATATGTTCAATTTTTAATAGAGGTGGGCAATTATCTATTTCGTTAGGTCCATAAGAAAATAATTGGAGTCGATTATTCAAAGTGTAAAGACTAAATATTTTATTTTCGATGAAATAGCTTAATATTTTAGAGAGATTATAATGACAAACTCCTTCTAAAATATCATGCATTGAATCAACTGAAAAATTGAGAGTGACATGATAATTGGAAATTGAATTAAAGATAGAATTTTCTACAATACCTGTGGAAGTGCTATCATTTAAAGCTAAGTCATTATTATAATTAACAATATTTCGACGTAGATTTACGTCTTCGATATAAGTAACATGTGAGAGAGTTTTATGTAATTTGCAAAATCTGCAAAAAAAATTAGATGAGAATGATTTTTTAAAACCTAGTGCTGAATTCAATCCCAAGTTGTCCCCCAGAAGAAGCTCAAATGAAAAAAAGACCTTAAAATCCGACCTGCTTACATTTATTGTTATTCCTTGGGTAGCCAAGTAATTAATTTCGTCAATCAGAGCTTTAAAACAGGCGCTATTTCCGAATGTTTTATTATCTGATGATCTTAGGAGCATAGCAACACCTATATTTTCTAATGATGCTAAATTTCTTGTTGGCAGTACAGGAAAGGAATAGTAAAAAGCTGTTAAAGAGTGAGTACCACTATGAGACCCTAAGGGATTGTTAATCTCTAAGTCATCAACATAAAGAAAGTAAGGAATCACAATTTTCCCTTCATAGTTCTTTATCTTATTCTTCCATAAGTCCCCGTTAATAAAGTTACATAGTTTGTCTTTGCTTATTATATTTTCGATATTATCCATAACAGTTTGAAAAACATCAGGTAATTCAAAAAACTGCTTAAACTGGAACCTTAAAGGCATGAGTGTTCCAGTACAGAGTTTAGCATCTAATGTTGGTTCGAAATGCAGGATCACTCTTTCAATTTCATTACTAATACTGAACTGCCTTGGTAATTGTACAAGGTTCCGTTCTTGTAATTTTTTTTGAAATTTATATTCAGTATCTATTTCGTTAAAAAACGAATCAGTGAAATTTATTAATTTTAAAAGGTCATCTTTTATGATAAAGTTATCGACAACTGAAATATTTTTTAATTGTGAGGACAACGGAAGAAGTATATGTTCTTTGATTTCATTTATTATGTCTGTGACACTTTTCCGAGACAGGTTGTTCTTGCTATATAATTTAATTAAAAAAGTTAAAGCAGATTCTGGGTTTAAAGCTGATTCAGGTATATTTGGTTTATGAATTACCCTATTAATATTAGTTTCAGGATACGAAGTTATGTTTATTGTATTATTATTTTGTACTGCTGGGATATCAAACGCTGGATTATTATTTTTGACGCCATTAGGATGAAACCTTAAAAGATGTTTCTTGAAAGCATTTATACTGCCAAGAATTTGAGGGCAGTTGCCTTGACCACATTGAATAAAATTCGATAACAAAATATTATGAACATATTTTAAATGATTTATAAGTATTTCTACGTTTGTAAAGAGTTCTTTACACCGAACGCATGAAAACATTTGAATTTTGAGATGTTTAAGACAAAAATTGATTTTGAAGAGATCATTCCTATTGGCCCAAATTGTTTATAAAACTTGAAATTGATGTTGACACGTTTTTAGTGCTAGATAAACTATAAAAATATTTTTCAATGAATACCCATACTTGCTCACATTCAAGAGCGTATTTCAAATTGAAAATAAAATGGGCTTTGAAACAAGAATCAAGACATTTAAGAAAATTAGAAAATTTGTACAAAATGTTATCAATCACCAAAAAAAAATCAGTCAACTTACATATGGAATTACCGACACCAATCATGTAAGGCTGGCAACTTAAATCTAAATTTTTATAAAATGTTGCTCGTTCTTCCGTAGTTCTAAGAACATCCGCGGGATTGGTGACGATAATGAAGAAACTGTCTTGGGAAGCCTTGATGCCCGGTTTCCAATAGGATTTTCCCTCCTGTGTTTTGACTTGTAGGCGTCGAACAGGTTTCAAAATAACATGCAAAAGCAAAGTTATAATTACATCTCTGCAATCTGAAAAAGATAAGAAATAATGTTTGTAACATTTATAACATATTAAAATTAATAATAGTGTTACCTTCTTCGGTATTTGCTTCTAAAAATGTAAGTAGTTCTTGGCCACTTTTGTCTTTTATATTTTTTTTACTGGGTTCAAAACTGTTTACAAAAGCGGGCCACTTATTAATGAGGTTCATTGAAATTTCTTCGCCGTATTGTTTTGAAAAATCTCTGTCAATCTAAAATATCAAGAGCTGTAATAACTTCACCTCAACAAAATCTCTGCTTAGTCATATCATAATTATAATATAATAATTACCAAAGTATGTCCTAAATTATGTCGGAAAAGAGGCCAGGCATTTAGTATTGCAGAAATATTTAATCCTTTTTCTGAAGAAATTTGTTTATTTCTGCCGTTAAAAGTTCTATCCCATCGTAAAAGACAAGCAGCCCAATCTTCAGCAAAAGTTTTCATGAAGTTCTTATCTGTTTCAATTTGGCTTGCTGTAAATAGGTATTTGCATTGCATTTATAGTTTTAGTATTTGCGGATAGTAATCACAATTTTGATCATATTAAGAAATTTATATGTGGAATTGTGTGCCATTAATTTAAAAGCAATTAATGACGAGAGTTTAAGTAATATACGTTTGAGCATAAGAAATCCTGATATATGTAATATGCAACAATTTAATGTTTAGCGGCGCACTCTTTTTTCCAGGCGCGGTTAAGCCTAACTCTAGCAGCTACTTTCTCAGAATAATATTTTAAAATATATCAAGTGTTACCATTATTTTCATCTTCTGTTTCTGTTTCTGGTTCGTCTTTTAATTTTTTAGGTGTATGTATTGCTGACGGAAAGAGGGATTTTTGACGAAGTCTTTTTAGTCTATTGTTGTATCTATCATACAACTTTCCCTTGGCTGGGATACCTTCATTGCGGGGAGTGAAGTAAATACTTCTAACAAAACAATTTATTTTTAGTTAAAAAAATTAAATAAAAATATTATGTCGCTTACTTTTTTTCACTTGGGAACAGTTTTACGATTTCAGCAGAAAGTTGGTCAATATCGCTTATTTTAAGCTTTATTTTCTTGTGAAGAAAATGTTCAATAATTACATTCACAAGTTTAATTCTGATGTCGTCGTTAAGTTTTTTATTAGCAATGAAAAATTCTCTAATTAATTGCCCTGAATCATTATTCAGTATTTCAGGAAGGTCCTACGCACGTTTAAAATATATATGTAGTAAAAACAAAACCTTCAGTAATTTACGCTTTCTTACAATATTGGGTGTAATAGGAGATGTGGATTCACTACTAGCTGGTTCATTCTGATCATATAACCAGTTAATGACCTTGCTATTGGCGCCAGAAGTACTGCAGCCAGGACTTATTTTTCGTTCTATGAGCTATACAGAAAATTGAAAGTTAAAAAAATACACCCCAACCAAGAACTTTTTTACCTTCGAAGATTTCCACTCTTCTAACTTTCCTTTTAGTTTTATATATGTTCCGTAAGAGCTATCGTTACTCCCGGTTACTTTCAATAAATCTTCTTTGTCCATAAATTGAAGACATTCATAATCTATACCCAGCTCTAATAAAAATGATGATATTAACAAAACACAAATTTATATTATGTTAATGAAAAATCAAGAATTTAAATAATGCTAATTGAAAATGCCCTGGTATAATAATTATGAGCTTACCAACGAACTTATCATAGAGATGTTCAAGTTTCCAATCACACAAAAGTTTTTGCAATTGGTTGCTTTCACTTTCTGGGGTGTATGGAATGGTAAATGCTCCGTCCGAAAAAGTCAAGGTGTCTGCCTGATCTATCGTTGGCGGCGTTTCTTCGTACTGAAACTAGTAGTTTCAAAATTAAAAAAAATCTGTTTCTTAATCTCATTGAAAACTCACATTACTATCTTTGTTAGAATCCATTTTGGCGTTAAAAAATTCACAAAGTGTGTACCTCTTCTATTAAATATTGGTTAGAAAAGTCTGAAATGCGCAATATAAAGAAAAATGAAGTACGGATTTATATTAATTACAATGCCCCATTTTGATTAAACTGAATATTGTTTATCTGTCAATTGTGTTATTAAAATTCGCAAATTTCCTCGAAACGCAGTTATAAAAATCTCAGTTTAATGCATTACTTTCGATTATTGCAACTAATTAAGAAAATTAATATATAGTTACGGGCAAAAGGTAAAGGTGTACCCTTGTATCACTTAATTAAGAGCTTACCTTTGCTTAAAATTTTTCCCAATCAAACACGCACTGGTCACTACAAGACACTTCACAACCAATCTACGAGTGAACGACTGAACAACTGAACGACACAAACGCAAGTCCTAGATTCCTAGTACCGCCGATTCCACGGCTCCAGCTCCGCAACAGGCGCACTGCACTTACACGAGTATCACACCGACACCAGGCAGGTTCACACTGTACACATACCTACACTATCTGATAGCTTGGGCTTCGTTTTCGTCAGACGCAGTTAGAGCTCTTGCACACTTATGTATGAATCTGCCGTTTTTTCTCCGAAAATATTGCATCATGCAAATATATGTAACTATAAATCTAGTTATATATAACTAGAAATCTAATCAACTTAGAGTAGATAAATGACCACTTTATAGTTAACAAAGTGACTAGAAAATAGTTGCTTATTGTCATTATTAACTATTTTACACATTTCAATATTTTTATTGGAATTTAACTAGAAAATAGTTAAATTCGACAACTTTCTGGTCAAAATGACAGACAATTTTCTAGTTAGTAATAACTAGAAGTACTATATTTATAGTTATTATTAACTATTTTTTAGTCATTTTTAACTATTTATGACGTTTTCAAGAAATTGTTAATTTTGACCAGAAAAATAGTTACGAATGACTAGAACAATTTTTCTGGGTGTATCTATCTGACCAAAAATTTAAATTAATTGTAAAATACAGATTCAAACACCAGCAAATCGTGAATAAAAAACTCGACAATATACACTATACTGCAATCAATATAAACGAACTAACATCAAACTTCAACCTAGCCGCAATCTATTGCCCACCTAAATTCCCTATCACTACAGCTCAATTTGACACATTTTTTATTACCTTGGTCCACGTTTCCTGGCTATTGGCGACTACAATGCCAAATCCACCAACTGGGGCTCGCGCCTCACAACATCGAAAGGTAAACAGCTACTCAAGTTCATTCTAAACAACAACCTGTCATGCTCAGCTGGCGGCCTACCAACATACTGGCCGACGGACAAGGAAAAGTTCCCGGTTATAATAGATTTCTGTGTCTACAATAACATCAAACCAAACCAACTCAACGGCAAAACAACCCTTGAGCTGTCATTCGATCATGCGCCCACCATCTACTCCCTTTCTAGTACCCCCACAACAATCAATATACCACAATCCCTCACAGACCACAGAACAAATTGGAACAAATATCAAAAGCTTATGGAAAAATCATTCTGCCCTCACATCAAACTCAAATCCAGAGCAGACATCGACAATGCTTTAAGCTACCTAATCGACACCATCAAGGAATGCGCAGAGCTCGCCACGCCATCAATACACAACCCACCTCCAGACAGAATGCACAACCATCTCAACAGGCCCATACTAGAACTCCTTGAAAACAAAAGAAAAGCCAAGGCGAGATGGCAATTATCCAGATTATTTGAAGCCAAAAAAGCACTAAACCACGCCACCAAGAGCCTAAAAAATAAGTTTGCACGAATTTATATCTGGGCTAAACCACCTTCCCGACACTAAGTACTTGATATGAAAGGTCACGAAACGAATAAAAAAACCCATTCAACCCCGATCAAAGACCTCCACGGTAACTGGATTTCTACACCATTAGAAAAAGCGGAAGCATTCGCACGACATCTGGCCGGCGTATTCCAACCCAGCATTACCGCCTCACACAATAAGCAAACCTACAGTAACATAAATAACCTAAAACCAATAAAATTTTCCATTAAAGAAATCCAATCAAAAATAGCCAACATAAATCCTACTAAATCACCAGGACACGATGGCATAACAGGCAAACTAATCAAAGCACTCCCAATGTCTAGCATCCTCGGTATCACACACATCTTTAACGCCATACTCCGCCTAAACTATTTCCCAAGCACCTGGAAAACATCAAACATTATCATCATTCCCAAACCTTGTAAGGATAAAACCAAAATCGACTCTAACAGGGCTATCAGCTTACTACCTATCCTGTCAAAAATCTTCGAGAAATTACTACTAACAAAAATTCAATCAGCCCTAGACACGAGCCACAGCATACCAGCCCACCAAATCGGGTTCCGAAACAACCATAGTACCATTGAGCAGGTACACAAAATAGTCAACGTAATCAAAGCAGCATTTGAAGGGAAAAAATATTCCGTATGCCTCTTCCTAGACGTCGCGCAAGCCTTCGACAAGGTGTGGCATCAAGGACTGCCGCAAAAAATAGGATAATCACTCCCTCCCAAATTTCATGGTATCATCAACAGCTATATCTGCGACAGATTCTTCAGAGTTAAATATTACGATCAGCTTAGCAACTCATACCCCATTAAGGCGGGCGTACCCCAAGGCAGCGTTTTAGGCCCAACGCTATACCTACACTACACAGCCGATTTACCAACTAATAAGCATATCTAAACTACCACTTTCGCCGACGACACCGCAGTCCTTGTAACCCACCCTAATCCGCAAACAGCGTGCAGAGAGCTCCAAACCCACGTCAATCTCATAATGGAATGGACCAAAAAATGGGGTGTCAAGCTCAATGAGAATAAATGAGAGCAGATCGTGGAACGTGGAATACCCACATTAACAAGAAATGCGAACAGCTGAAATTAAAACTTAACAGCCTATATTGCCTCCTCAATAAACATTCTAAACTAGAAATTGCCACGAAAACAACAATTTACAAATCAATCCTAAAACCCATCTGGACCTATGGCCTCCAGTTATGGGGAGTAGCCAAAACATCCAACATGGCCAAAGTCCAACGTGCCCAGTCAAAAATAATTAGAGCGATCCTAGGTGTCCCGAGATACGTCCGTAACGAAATTCTGCTAAACGACACAAACCTTAACCCGGTCGAACAAGAAGCTACGAAACTCAGAAGAAATTACGTTGAACGTCTGGCCATTCCAACATAACAGCTAGAAACATCTTGTCATCAAAAAAATACTGCAGATTAAGGGGGAAGGCCACTGTGATGGGTAAAAAAAAAAAATATTTTTTTTTACATTTACATCTTAAATTAAAGCTTATATATTCAAAAATATGTGCACAAAATTTCAGGTCAACATTTCAAAAATTGACAGAGTTACAGCCATTTTAGTATAGTAGTAGTAGTAGACCGACTGTTTCCCGCTTGACGTCCCGATGAGAATGGCACGCCCCTAAGTCCCTTGTTCAAACGTATTTATCAATAGATGACTTATTGGGGTTCTTTTCTTCGAATTTCTTTTTTTATTGCTATGTAAATATATTGTTCTATTGTTATATAAATGAGCGAGAAAAATGGACTAAAAACTTTAAACACGTTTTTCTCGAAATGACTTTTTTCAAACTGGTCGCATCGATAACTCGATCAATTATTAACCGATTTTCAATTTTTTCTTTTTGTTTTGTTCGTATTTGCAGTTGCTATGGTAGAGCGTAGCCGATTTAAAAAATTTTAATTTTACTATTTTTTAGGCTGTTTTGAAACAAAAAAAAAAGGTCGAAATGATGGAAAAAATGTTCAATTGGTCGCCATTTTGTGAAAAATCAAAATAACAAAAATCGGCTACGTACGACGAAAACTACATTCATATAGATTATAAAGAACTTTTATTTTGTTTTTTCTGATAACCGCTTCTTGAGTTATCGATGCGACCATGGAAGGGCAATGTTTTTTTGGACTCTACGGCAACGCTCATAACTTTAAAACTATTTAATATTTTTTAATAAAAATTTATGCAAATATTGGTCAATGTACACTATATAAAATAAATATAAAAGAATCCTGATATTCCTTAATTTTCCCAGCCAAAAAAATTCTCGAAAATCACTCATTTTTTCGGCCGTCACAGTGGCCTTCCCCTTAACGCGTCGCGACCCCTAGGAAATCACTTATAAGCACCTCACGTCACCACCCAATATCAATAACTGTCTAAGTTTCACTTAGGTAAACCCGCTTCGCTTAAACGACCACTCTTGGAAAGGGCATAGCGAGCCACCCACTCATTATTATCAAGAGTGTCTTCCTCGCATCGTATATCCATTAATGCATCACACAATCTCTTCCTAAAAGAGATTATGGAGCAATTACGAATATTTCCAACAAGTCATCCAGCATCAAGCAAGTCTCTTCAGGCGAAGAGAGTGGAGAGCTGCTAACCGCATCCTGCCTTATCACAAAGCCGATGGTCAGTTCAAGATCGATAGCCAACAACCCAGCTTATCATCAGGAGACGATCGACACGAGAAGAGCAGCCCAGCAGCCCAGCAGCGCAGCCCAGCAGCCCAGCAGCCCAGCAGCCCAGCAGCCCAGCAGCCCAGCAGCCCAGCAGCCCAGCAGCCCAGCAGCCCAGCAGCCCAGAAGCCCAGCAGCCCAGCAGCCCAGCAGCCCAGCAGCCCAGCAGCCCAGCAGCCCAGCAGCCCAGCAGCCCAGCAGCCCAGAAGCCCAGAAGCCCAGAAGCCCAGAAGCCCAGCAGCCCAGCAGCCCAGCAGCCATATTTAGGAAGCGATCGCAGCGTGCCTTCCAAAGTAATTCTCTAAGTGGCGAATTAAAATAAAAGTTAATTGTGTGTAGTTGATCCCGGGTATTTTAGTTTTTCCCAACGGCACCCAACTCCCCAAAACAATAACCATGGGACACCAACAGACGAAACAAGTGGACAACACCGGGGAAATCATCAACTCGATAGTAGTCAACCCCGTTGACATAAATTCCACTAGGATTGAAACCACTCTAATTACCGCACTAGTCGGGTTGAACCTGGTATACCAGCTGTTCAAGGACAACCGGAGGTCAATAAAGAGGAAATACCAGGACAATGGCAGCTGCGCCTAGTAACACCACATCCATAAACAACAGCAGCAGCCAGCACGCACCGGAAATCTACCATAACTACTGAACCCACACAACTTGTCGCACTGGTGAACAAGTTATAACTTCTCTAGGTTAAAAGAATTAATGAAACTTATGCTAGAGGCCCTGCGTGGCCTGATTCATAAATAAAACAATAAAGAGTTTAAATAAAAAACAAAAAATTTGATGTTCATCTCTAAACATTCCATCATTTTTTTTTTTATCAGCCGTTGCAAGTGTGTTTGCTCTACTCAAAATGTTCTAAAGAAACTGTATATTATTATATTTTCATGCAGAGTTAAGTCGGGGTTAACTCGAGATGGATTACATGGATCAAATCAATAAATACTACACATTTTTTTCACCTCCCATTTGATTTCGTTTTACGATGAAAATTTAAATCCACAGAACTTCATTTTGTCAATTTCATATTGAGAAGCATTATGGTTGGCACTAATAGTTTTTCCAGTTTTAGTTTTGAATGCTTGATTTGTATGCTTAAGATATTTATTCACAGCTTTCTTCATGAAGTTAAAATCATCATCAGGTGTCGGGCCAGTACTAGCCATTTGCAAAAGTTTTTTTATTGCTCAACAAAGACGTATATTCAGATCCAGCGATAGTTGTCTTACTGTGTGCATGTGGTCCCGGCACATTTGTACGTACACCTAGAAAAGTAGCTGGAAAATGTTTGCTTCCTATCATGAAAAGAAAGGTTTACTATTTAGATGAGTTGTTTACTTTGTTAGAAAATGGAATTCAATATGTGAAAGAAAGAATTTCAAGTTTGGGTTCAGTTCTTAATGAATACAGACGTTTTTCCCAGGGTACTGCATATCCCTATTTCAATTGGCAGCACAGAATTTGTTCGAACAAGTCAAAGCCTAAACAGTATAGCAAGCAGCGGGCAGCGGCAGCCCCACATCGTAAATCGAGAGTTTGAAACAGAACGGCTGACAGCTCAATCAACAACTTGTCTTAATCGGCGGGTTTTCCCGATCCGTGCGTTATAATTTATTCAAACTAAGCGCCAAACGCTACTGCTGACGCCATACCGCTACCGTTGTTCTGTTTCTGGCTTCAGTTGTGCTGAAATGCACACACAAACTAATAAGACGGCGTCGAAGCCACAATGGAATCTATTCTAATTTGGATGCCGGTCGCCAGAGCAGTACCACGAACCATCATGAACTTGATGACGAATTTTCTTTTTTGTCATTTGCTTGCCTATGGATTTTTTTTTGTCACTTGGCTGGTGCGAAGCTTTTATTCAACTGGAATTTGATAAGGATTGTCCCGTCCCTTCACCCTCGCAATGTGATATTCAAAATAACGTAGAGATCGTATTGTCATAGCTTCTTTGAATTTGGGACATAGAACACATCTCAATTCAAAATTCAGTGGGAGAAAGTCTTTTTTCCAACTATTGTCCGAGGATAGAATCAATGTCTCCAAAAACAAAAGATGAGGTAACGTTGATGCTAAAATCGAAAGCAAAAAATGCCTTTATCAAAAAGCACGTAGCAGGTAAAAAAGGCATCCAATTACACAGCCAACAAAAAAAAAAAAATTTCGGGCCCGGGGATCGGACTATTGTGTTCCATATGTTTTTCGGGTCGCTGAAACTGAATCCGATGTCAGTTCAACCACATCATGTCAGGTTTTTGACATAACCTAAAAAAACCTCAGCAAAAACGGGAGAAAACAAATTTTCGGACCCGGAGATCGGACTATTGTGTTCCATATGTTTTTGGGGTCGCTGAAACTGAATCCGATGTCAGTTCAACCCCATCATGTCAGGTTTTTGACATAACCTAAAAAAACCTCAGCAAAAACGGGAGAAAACAAATTTTCGGACCCGGAGATCGGACTATGTGTATCTTATGTTTTTGTGGTCGCTGAAACTGAATCCGATGTCAGTTCAACCCCATCACGATAGGTTTTTGAAATAACCTCAGCAAAAACGAGAGAAAAAATAGAAATTTTTCAATCTGGGGATCAGGCCATCACTGAAACCTGACGTAATGGGGTTAAATCGACATAGGATCGACCCCGAAAACATATAAAAGACATGGTCTGATCCCCAAGTTTTTTTCTCCCGTTTTATCTGAGGTTTTTTGAGGTTATGTCAAAAACCTGACGTGATGGGGTTGAACTGACATCGGATTCAGTTTCAGCGAACCCAAAAACATATGAAACACAGTCCGATCCCCGGGCCCGAAATTTTTTTTTGTGTGGCTGTGTTATTAGTCCAGTCACTTTAGACAAAAATATGGCTTCTGATCAAATAAATTAGATCCTTTATTTTTTTTATCGGTTTATTAAAATTTTAAAAATCGAAAACGGGATCACTGTCGCATAAAAAATTATTTAAGGCCAAAGATTACAAATAATGGTTTTATGCAAATATCGCGCTTCCTATGGATCGAAAGCCTATTATGAATTATTATATATATATTATATGTTATTATGAATACCTCGTTCCGGTGACAACAACCCAAAAAATGATCTCTTCCAATCCGCGAAAATATGATATCTTCCATTTTTTACGTACAAAGAACGGTTTAGGCAAAAATGTGGTCCGAAGTTTCAGTCATTTTGCTAACATGGCAACTGTTCCGGTGATAAGAACCGAAGAATGTTTATTATGAAAGCCAGTTTGGTTTTTTATTTTTCGAGCCAGGTTGGCTGAGTAACTTGTCTGACGAAAATCTGCGCAAAGTATTATTTGTTCATTTTCACTCATGACTGTATATAAAAAGCTTTAAACAATACAGTTTTTTTGAACCACATTAGTCCCTACATTATAAAACAAACAGTTATGTTGGGCTTTTACATTTGTCAGAAAAAAAAATAAGTTTCAAAATTTGTTATTTTTGGCTAGTAAAAATAAAAGGCTTTTTAATTTATCTAGAAATCAAGCCGTTGAACTTCCTTTTCTTAACTGGGAATTATTTTTGGATGGGAGTAACAGATAAGCAACGCTTTTTTCAAAAAAAGTCGAATCCAGGTTATAAGGCAAACCTACCAACCAAGCTCAAATTATGTTTACGTTATAGGAAATTATTCATTATGAATAGTCTACACTGTATATACAAAATAACCAATATCAATGATATTGCTGCTGCGATGGAATAATTTATTTCTGCAGTCCCAGCACCACTGTACTGAAGACCGGGTTCTAATCAATTTACCCACAGTCATACTCTTGTTTCATTGGGTTGCCTTGAGCGTAACGAATTTTCTTGGGAGTACAGAGGGAATTAATTAGTGTGCCGAAAGCAACTGAAACTTTTATTTAAGGAAGTTTTTAATGAAGCTTCGGGTGGAGTGCAAGGAATGAGGGCATCTTTGTGCATCGGAAAGCAGAACCTGTCACTCAAAGCATTGCTTCGTGGGTGTATTAATTGATGATATTCTTTGGTCTCCACCCGGATTTCTACCGCACTCTTGAATATATGCATACGAAGCATTGGTTCCTTCGTATGCGACACCATTGTAGTCAAGCCAACCCTAGCACATACATATGAAGAACAAGGACCCAAGCGCAGCCCAGGAATACCAACATTGAAGAAAAATTAAATTTCGGAACTTTTACGCAAAGTTCTGAAACTTTTGCGAGCTTGAGTTTTCCCTCGCATAATCTGTACGCCAACAAATAGGTTTATTTAAAGCAGTCGGGTTGCTTCTGTGCGCACGAGTGTGAACTGTAGACCTCCTCATCAATACCAGGGAATACCAGCCAGAGGAACATTCAAAACATCACATGTGCATGGTGACAAAGTTTATGTGTGCCTGGTGCCGCTTTATCCTGTTGCAGAATTTTCAACTTTCCTGCAAGATTCTATGGAAATTTGCAGGAGACGAAGTTATGAAACTGCTGCTCTAAAGTATCGTTGGAGATTCCCAACTTTGCACGATACCACCACGCCACGCCTCCGGCTTGTCGAGCTGAATTCCACGATTTACGATAACTCTGGAGAGTCTGAAGTAAGACACTCTGTTTACCTAGACCCTTAGAAAAAGAACATGAAGTCAATTGCACAGCTCCTGCAACCGAGGAAGCCCCTAATGGCACAGCTGTGTTTCTTGCTGCACTCCCCCCTCGGTGGGGTTTTTATCTAATTGTTTCGAGTTCCATTCCAATTGTGGAATTCGCCAGAAAGTTGGTATTGGCCGAAAAAGCCATCGTCCTGGAAGTTAGCCAATTTAATGGCTCATAAAGGACAGAAACGCACGATTGCCATTCGAAAAGAGTGCCACTGGCATGGACAGACAGACGAGTCGCCTACTGAAATAAATTTCTCGAGGTCGGCGACAAACCGAAGACGGTTTATGTCTCATTAGACGACGAGTCGAGAATAAGGTCAAGAAATCACTCGCTTCCATACATAGCGTCGAACGAGTCCTGCAGCCGGGAGGAAACTCGATGTGCATTTCGCATAACCCTTAATCCTTCACGAAGACAGATTTCATCTCGGCCTCTGTTTAGATAAACTTGGGAGAATAGCGATTTCCTGCTCGAATCAGGACAGAAAAGTTTTGCACTCCCTGGCGAAATGTGGCGCTCCTTTGTTTTTGGGCCGAGTTCAAAAACCTCAGTCCTCTCAGTTGTCTCCTCCTTCTCTGGATGCTTTTGTCAGGAAGGGAGATCTGTTCGTGAAGCTGTTTCAAACGAATCGTGAAAATTGTTTGCTGTAGTAGTTAAAACTATTATCCTGCAGAAAGGAAGACATAAATTAAGTTAGGAACCCATTTGTTATTTCGAGCTCGAGGTCGAGCCATGGTTCCCTTTCATTCTAGGCGTCACAAAAGAGTTCGACTCGCATAATATCTCGAAAAGTTGGCACCAGCCAGTGCAGCTCACAGTTGGCTTAAGACTTTTTTTACGATGTCATACTTATTATGGCGATGCTTTAACGCAGTTATTTGGCCTTGTAATAAAGTTTTTTATGTGTTTATTTATGAAAATGCACTTTTTACGGCTGTAAATAATTAGCCCGTCAGATATTTAGGAAAATAATTAAATGCTCCGGGCAGCGGTTATATCAGTATATATTAGATTTAGATCTAGTTTTCGAGACATTTAAAGTAAAAAGACTCGAGCTATCGTTATCACAACTTTATTCGTTGAAGGTCGAAATATAATAGTACAAGTGGGCAAGATACATTCTAGGAATGCTGTATAGATTTATTCTGGTACACTGTTAAGTGACAATATTTAGAAAACCAATGATGAAGTGTAAATAGCCAAATAGGCCAATGAGATGAGCGAATTAGTACAGAATGGCAATTAAATGAATAGCAAGAATATAGGAAATGCTTAAGATTTAAGTTTAGGTTGGATAATAACAAATAGAAGGCTTGCTTGTTTTTACATAAGTATTAACAACCGAGAACATTTGCACATGGTGTGTAGTAGCAGCAGCTATTTAAATAGTCACGTAAACACAAAGCATACATTATTCAAACCATAGAAATACAAACTAAACACGGAACGGCTGTATCGTGTATGAACCCTGTACATGAGCGACCACCTAAAGATAGCTGCGTAGAGGAGTACAGAATACAGGAGTACAGCGTTTATGAGGGAGAGCTAAATAAGAATTATAGCCTGCGGTGAATGGCAGCGTGTAAATAGATGTTATGGGGGGCATAGACATCATACACGGAACTCCAGAAAATTTTGAATTGTAAGCCCCCTTCTGATTACGTCTTCATATTCACGCCTGCACTGAGCGACAATACGAACACAGCCAATTCTAACACATCAGGGAATGTGGTACGCTAAATCTGGCTTACAGCCGTTCAGTGCTTAGTTCATATTTCCATGATTCAAACACGTAAACTCCGCTGTGGCTGCTGCGCGAAACCAGCATACTGTGGCCACTGGATTTGTAGGCATACAAAAGTGAACATGCTCACGGACGCTGAACCAGCCAATCGCAAAAGTGCTAGCGACAGCGTTCATACTGTTCCCAGTAGATCCGCTCGAATGCGACTTATAAGAAGAAAGTAATATTGCTCGTTAGCACTCAAATGGTTAATAACAAGGCTGGATTAATATTTTCCTTAATAACCCAGAGAATCTACATATATACATATGTATATATAAAAATGAATTGCTGTGCGTTAGTCTCGCTGAAACTCAAAAACGGCTTGACCGATTTCGATAAGTTTTTTTTGTTTTGTTCGCTATAATACAGGGGTGGATTAAAAAAAAGAAAATTCGGGAAACCCCAAAGGAAAAGTCGGAAAAACGAAAAAAATCGAAATTTCCATTAATATGAATTGATACGTTAGTCTCGCTAAAACTCAAAAACGGCTTGACCTATTTCGATATTTTGTTTTGTTTTGTTCGCTGTAATACAGGGGAAGTTTAAAAAAAAAGAAAATTCGGGAAACCACAAAGGAAAAGCAGGAAAATCGAAAAAATCGAAATTTTCCAACTCCAAGGAATCTTTATGAAAAAGGCAATTGGAGGTTTTCGGGGTCACACACCTCGAGCTTGCATTCAAAATTTGATTGATCACTGATTTCGAATCTGCTATTAAAATGTCCAATGTGGGTGATATAGGAGAGGAGGTGCAATAAGGAGGTGGTGTAAAATGAAGAAAACTAAATTTAGTAATACTGTTGGAAAATATCTAAAACATGTGCAAAACGCAAATAGGGAAACGCTGGGTCACATAGGAGAGGCGGTGGTGCAGTAGGGAGGCGTTGTACAAAATTAAGGAATACAAATTTAATAATATCCCGGGAAATGCCGGTCCGAGCAAGCTAGTGTGGAATAAAAAACATTGCGTAAAAAGTACCTTACATAGACGTAATAAGGAAACTAAATACATATTAGGTACTCTAGTTTTTGGCGGCTTTAAAATAATTATTTATTTACGTATTGAATTACTTGAAATATTTAGCCATGCCTGATTTATAAGCGTTATTATTTTCAGACCATGAATATTTTCTTGCATGATGTATGAAGTGCAAAATACAAATATTTGCAACATCTTCTTAAACGATAGGATTTACAGTAGTAAGACCTACCATAAATAAATAGAAGGTATTATTCACGCTAGAAACCATAAAATCAAATCAATCCACTTCAAGCGTATTGTGCAGCCTTTCCTCGAAAGCTTTAGCCTGCCTAGACATGAATTTGTGTTGTATAAATTTACGTAATTCTGATAAAGCGTATGGAGCAAAGACAATAGAATATTCCAGTTGAAAGCATATCCTGCATTTCACCAGAAGCATGTATTTGATTAAATTCACAAGAAGTCTGCCAACTGCAACAAGGAGTAGGGAACTCCCAGGAATTTCTCCGTTCATAAGATATAGATCTGGAAGAATCGAGTTGATCTTCTCGAATAGCTAATGTACGATGAGAACGGATACATGCATGGAACAATGGCATCCATGCAGTATCTTGAGAAAGCTCACATAAGTGCTAATATCGATGGCCATCTCGACGATGGATAAAAATGAAAATCATTCCTGCAAACACTTCTGGGACAAGAAATCATTGCTTCGGCCCCACAGGAGATGTGAAGGAATTGAATAGATTTTTCAGTGAATTGCAGGGAGAATCGAATTCCACATGTTGTTACGGCTCGATTGGATGGTAGGAACATATAAAAGAGGGATTTGCTAATCTAATGCAACCAGACCAAAAGAGCCTTGCTCAGTTGTTACGTTGCAGTTTCGGAATCAATCGGACTGAAGTGAAATATTGCATTTAGAGGGGTAATCTCTGCAAAGCTCTGCGGATATACCAAAATACTTAGTTAATTGAAGGGTTCGCAGCCATGGAAGAAGCTAACATGATTGCTCACTTCTGAGAAGACATAACGTAAGATTGCAAGAAGGGAGGGAGTTAGTTTTCATGTTTGAATACAGATGATTCATTAAAAGATAATTGCTATACGATGTTGTTTTTGGGTTGCTGAACTTGAATCCTTAGCCAGAATTGGCCTTATCTGAAATCACAATATAAACGGGCTATGAATATATGTTAAGGGCAGGGTAACGTATTAAAATTTTTTTTTTCTTCATTATTTATTATTATTTCATATGATTGCACAACATCTTAAGATTGTTGTGTCAAAATTTCAAACAAATCGGAGTAAAACTAACTAAGATATAGAACTTTGAGCGTTTGTTGCTTTCATGTATAATACTCGATTTTCAGGTATGCAAACCTTTAAAGCGATTTTCTGTCGCTTGTCATTTTTGAAACCGGTGAACATTTTAAATCAAAATCTACTCAACCGATTGTTTTGAAATTTTGTATACAGCTTCTTTACATAAATGACCAGGTAACGCTGGGAGCTTTTTGTTTTTTTCATAATTATAGATTTTATAATAACAAATAGGTTCATTTTTTAGACGAAAATCGGTGTTTTCACTTCTAAGTGTCAGCAAAAATTGAAAAATTGAAAAAAAAAAATTTCCTCCAAAGCATACTGTTCCTCCGAAAGCTCCAGGGCTAGGGCTGGTCCATAGGGCTCGCAACCCACGGTGAAATGGACACTGGAACATTAAAAATAAGGGGCTTAAAATTTGATATTTTTCAATGTAAATATTGAAATACTTACCTGAAGGATTCGTAGAGGGTTTGTTCCTCAATGCGTCACTCGGTAGAGCTCCCCAAAAGCATAAAAAATGAAAAGTTTAATCGCGGTTATCAACATAAACAAACTTACCTGGATCATAATCCAGTTGGTCGCGCAGGTGCACGCATCCATGGTCCATAGGCATCACTCCCTCCAGAAATGTGCTGCAAGGAAAATGGTAGCATTAAAAATTAATAATTTATTAATATTAGTACAAAAACTTACCTCGAAAAGTTGGTAAAGTTTGACCTGTCAACAGGTCATTTCACCGTCAATTTGACACTTCACCTTTAAAGGCACCCGCGACTTCGAGCAATCAATCGACGGAGAATTTCGCGGCGATTTCGATGATTGCAATTACTTAGCGAACGGAGGGCAAATTTACGAAATATTTGCAAATTTAGAATTTCTCATAAGTATAATGAGAGTAAAAGAGACAAAAATATGAGCGAGATGGAATGTCTCTTGTTGGAGAGTTTCGGCGAATTTTCGTTCCACGATGCAGATGGACTTGCCAGACGGAAATTCAGGCGCAGTCGATCAACATTTTAAGAGTCAAATTTGGAAGGAATTTGATGTTAAATTGCGACAATTTAATGTCGCGACAGTACTATAAAGGCAAATGTACAAATAAAACGGAAATTCATGAGGATACCTGCATAAAATGTAAAATGAAAGCAAAGTGGGTCGTATTATTTGGATCCCACAACTATATGGCAGGCTGAACGAAGGTGTAGAATCGCCACCATTTTGAAGAAATTCAGGCAAGAGCGCTATAAAAGAACGTGGAGATCGTTTTAGCTGGAGGATATCGCAAAGGAATACACAAGAAGGTGGAAATTCCATTGCTCTTCCAAAAGGCTCTTCGCGTTCGCGTACTAATCCCTAATTTAGACTTAGAAAATTTTGGTGCTAGGTTCATAATACTCATTGTTTGGTGATAGGATTTTATTGTAAAATTTAAATAATTTGTTTGAGATTTCAGAATTTTTTTTCCTTTCAATTTGTTAGAGATAAGTTCAAATTGTTATCACTAAGTAAGGAATTTATTGTAGTTATTTCCTTTTTGTGCTGAATTTTTTATTGAATATTGCATTGTTAAATAATTTGTGAAATTAACAAAATCAATTGTTATAAACATTGTGAATTGCCAAGTATTATATTTTTGTTTCCAATCTTTGATATATAATATATTTTTTTTATTGTAGAAATTTATAAACGTTTCCGATTCTTCTTTTTTCGTTTAATAAAAGCAATCGCAAGTTTCGCATATCTGAACTAGTTTTCATTTCTTTCCTGTGGATTTCCATCTTCCGCTACTAACAATACTGTTACCTTTTTCCCCGGGTCCACTGGGAAAAAGCGAAGGCCGAGTCCCGAGAGGGTTGTTTTTTTTTATTAGCGACTGCCTTGTGCCGATGTGTCGGAAGCGACAAAGTTTACAGGCAAAAGACTGGCAACGAAAGGTTGAGCACCACTGGCTGTACGGAGGGGAAACGTCCTCACTGCAGCGTGTGTGGCTCACCGTCGAAAGCTCTTTGCAAAATTGTAATGGCCGCCCTCTGCACTGAGCCAATCGAGTTCTTCTCCACGTGCGCTGTGTACCCCTCACAGTGTATGGGTGCCGGCCACTGTTTACCGGCTGTCAGTGGCAATCGCAATTCAAGTGCTTCGGGCACCTGCACTTGATCTTTGCGTAAATGTGGTATCGTGGAGTGGTCAAATTCGGTGGATATCGACACGGGGAAATAGTGCCGAGGAAGATAGGAGAGTAAAGTGTTGCACAGAGACGGAAGTGCGCGGAAGTGATGGTGTTTGTTTGGTTTACGTTTCAGGTGGGCAGCCGGGCCCAGAGAAAACAGCCGCCGCTGGATTGCCGATGGGACACCGAGGAAACACCGCAAGCGCCGCTGTGTAGGGCGCAAGTTAGGGGCCTGGAAGGAAGACGCGCACACGGATTGACAGGTAAGTACTCCTGCAATCGTTTCCTTCAAATCAAACCCGGGATCGGCTAAGTTTGGGTAGTGATTCGCACAGCTGCCTTAACTCTCGGCGACAGTGAGGGCTTCTTCGTGTGTGTGTGTGTAGATGCAGCGATGACGTCGAGCTCTCGGAAGTGTTGTGCTGTGAGTGGTAGGCAAAATTATCAGCCGGAGACTGTAATGGAGAGTCAAAAAAATTCTCTTTTTTGGCTCTGTTTTTAGTTGACCGGACCGGCTGATCTTTGTTTATTTTTTCCTTTCCAAGGGCAATGGCCTTCACGGCTTTTCTGATCGTTCAAGGGCGGCTCGAATTGCGAATTGTTTATCGGGCTTCGCCGTGAATATTTCGGCGAGAGAAACAGGCTCGCGAAAAAGATATAATCGGGCGATTGTGTTCCCAGGGGCGAAGAAAAACACGGAATAAAGAAAAAACAGTGGAGGGTACTCACCTTGGATGGATGCCTGACGATTGGTGTTCTGATGAGGTCCTCATGCAGTCCTGGGGCTGTAATCCAGAGTCCGTGGTTCCCCCGTTGTCGCACTCACAGCACTATGTCTTGGGCGTACACACATAAAAAATCCGAGTCTCTGCGCAGAATAATTCACCCACGGAAAAAAATAATGGATGCAAGTTCAAGTTCACGGTCCTTTACTTCGATAGATTGCCAATTTAATCACCATCAGTTAATTGTAGTCCTTAGAACTTTCGGCGCGATCTGCTTTTCACGGTGGTTCGCAAGCAAGAGAGCGAGCCAGAGCTCTCGAGCCGAGACGGCGGACCGATGTCCCGCTACGGGTCCTTCCGGTACCCCGCGGACCAAATTTCTTCGGCCTTGCGGGTGAGTTCGTTGGCCCTGGGGCTTTGATTAACGCCTAAAGTTAATGCCTTTTTTTCTTTCAGCGAGAAAAATTCTTCAGCACCCCAGGACCCTCCGGAAAGAACACGGAATCCTGCTGCGAGGGAAAACAGGTATTCCGGTAGCCGTAGTTTCGTCAATTAATGTTTTTTCCTTTTATCATTTTAGGAACTTCTGTAACACTGCCCCCCACGAAAACAGGGAGTCGTCCTCGACTCCGATAGCCGTGCGGACCTCGGAAAGGCCGTAGTGTTGCCGGAGGGGGGCAGGTGAAAGGGGTCCTTCTGCACTGCTGGAAGCGCAGAAGAAGGCCCCAATTGACGCCTCAATGGATTACAAGGGACCAAACAAAAAAAAAGAAAAATCATGGCCGGAAAAGGGCATAGTAAAAGCCCAAGGATTTTGTTGGTCGGCGGTGTCCTCAGCCTCTTCGCCTTCGGGGAATTGTCATGCCGGGACTTTCCAGGATTCCGATGGAAGATCACCTGAGCCGGTGGCATTTCCGCCCGCGACGCGCCGAGGGAATTTAAATCGGTTTCGGCCGGCTCAAAGTGATCCGGGATCACGGGAGGTTAGATACCAGGCGCCTGCCACTCGCCCGACACGGAACCGAACGCGACGAACAGGTGAGTACCCCTTCCGATGGTTTTTCTTTCGTTTTTCTTTACTTTAACTTTGCCCAGTTGGAATCATTTGCGAAGGAAAGTTGCTTGGCTCTTTCGCTTCTGATTCGCAGCTGCTATTTCTTTGCCCCTTTCTTTTATTTTTCAGCCTTATTTTCTAGCCCTTTAAGTAGTTTTAAGTCCAGCCCTTTTTAATTTTTTTTGTTTTGTTTCGGCCTCATTTATTTTTATCCCGGTGGTGGCGGTGAATTCCGAATAATTTTTTAAGCAGCCTTCGGGTTGGGTGGTAGGTGCTTCCACCTCTGCTAGGGTCCCGGTCCTGGTCCTGATGGTCCCACGTCGAGCTGGCTTCCTGTCGGCCGATGGTAGATCCGGATGGCCTGGCTGAGGAGGCTTTAGTAGACGGCAGTTTCCTACGGCGCGTCAGGTAGTGCGGTCTGGGTCTTCCTGGACTTCACGCCTAAGCGTGATCCCAACACCGAAAGAGACCAGAGAGTCCGGTTTAGTCAAGCTGACGGAAGGGCATCAGCCTATTCCGGTGCACTACCTGGGTTTTTGCCTTTGCTTCGTGCTTAATCCGGTAGGTCACGTCGCTCAGCATCTCCAGGATCTGGTACGGTCCATCCCAGTCCCTATGTAATTTTGGGCACCTTCCCTTCTGCCGTTTCGGGTTATAAAGTAGGACCCAGTCTCCTACTTTAAACGGGTTCGCCCTCGCCGATAAGTCGTACCGGTCTTTCATCTGGCGGCCAGTCTGCTGCAGACGCTGTCGGTTGAAGCTGTAGACAGCCTCCAGTCGATTTTCGAGTGCCTCCAGGTACTCTATGGCCGGGTACTGGCTAGGGGGCGGAGCCAAGTACAAATCGAATGGCAGCCGGAGCTCTCTCCCGAAATTGAGCATCGCCGGCGTATTCTGTGTGGTGTTATGCACCGCTGACCGGTAGGCGAGCAGAAGGAAGGGCAGATGCTGGTCCCAATCTCGCTGATTCTCGGCCACATATTTGGCAAGGTAATCCAAGATGGTTCGATTGAACCTTTCCACCATTCCGTCGGACTGCGGATGTAGTGGAGTCGTCCTCGTCTTCTCGATTCCGAACCTTTTCAGGACCTCCCTGAAGATAGTCGATTCGAAATTTCGGCCTTGATCCGAATGGATCTGTTGGGGAAGGCCAAACCGAGAGAAGACATGCTCAATCAGCGCCTCAACGACAGTTTCCGCTGTCTGATCCGGGAGGGCGAGAGCTTCAGGCCACTTGGTGAAGTAGTCCATCACCACAAGGACGTACTTGTTACCTCTCGTAGTAACCGGTAATGGGCCGAGAATATCAAGAGCGACGCGTTCAAAAGGAGCTCCCACGTTGTATACCCGCATCTGGGCTCGCGTCCGTGGCATAGGGCCTTTCCTCTGCTGGCAGAGCGTGCAGCGCTGACACCACTTGATCACGTCCTCAGCGCATCCTGGCCAGTAGTATCGAGCTTTTACCTTCGCGGTGGTCTTGTCGATACCCAAATGTCCTCCGCCCCGGTTGTCATGCAGCTGCCTCAGGATTTCCTCTCGTTTGCACTGAGGAACGAGGACCTGGTAGTGTGTTCCGCTGCAATTGGAGAACATTCGGCACGCCGTATCCTCTTGAAGACATAAAGAAGGCCACATGGACCAGTAGCTCTTTAACGCTGGATGAAGGGCTGTGATCTCTTCCCGTGGTGGACGCTCTCCAGCCTTGAGCCACTTTTTGACCAGCTGCAAATGGTCGTCGCGATCCTGCTGTTCCCCCAAGTTTTCTTGAATTACAGCCACGCGCAAGACGACGAGTTGTTGTTGATCCAACCTATCGCAGTACTGGCAGTCCTGTGCCGCACACGGTCGCCGGGAAAGGGAGTCGGCATTGCCGTGTTTCTTGCCAGGGCGATGTTGGATCTCAAAATTGAAACTCTGCAGTCTCTCCAGCCACCTGGCCATCTGTCCCTCTGGTTCTTTAAAATTCATGAGCCAACGGAGGGAAGCGTGGTCGGTCCGCAGTAGGAACTGGCGGCCCAGGAGGTAAGGCTTGAGAAGTGTCTTGCTGTAATATTCCACGACCTTTTCCTCTCCGTTTTGAACCTGGGAGAGAACTGCGCCCCAGGCATATTGACTCGCATCAGTGTCCAGGATAAACAGGTCACTGTCACTGGGTTGGGCGAGTATCCGGGCTGTCGTCAAGCGCTCCTTGAGGGTGTTGAATGCGAGCTCCTGTCCTTCCGTCCAGACGAACTTGACCTTTTTCTCAGTTAAGCTAGTGAGCGGCCTAGCTATAGCTGAGAAATCCTTTATGAATCGCCGGTAGTAGGCGCATAGTCCCAAAAAGGATTGGACTTCGGTCTTGTTCTTCGGCTGTGTCCAATGTCGCACGGCAGAGATTTTTTCCGGGTCTGTTGATAGGCCTCTTCCGGTGATGACGTGCCCCAGAAACTTGACTTCCTTCTGGCATACTTGGCATTTGGCCGGTGACAACTTCAGGCCTTCTCCCCGAAGACGTTGCAAGACAAGCTGCAGGTGGTGAAGCAGCTCCTCGAATGTCTTGCCGTGTACTATCACGTCATCCAAGTATACCAGGCAGACCGTGTAGGGAAGTCCCCGGAGCACCACCTCCATCAAGCGCTGGAATGTGGCTGGGGCATTTGTCAGGCCAAACGGCATCACCGTGAACTCGAACAGACCGCTTCCAGTGGAAAAAGCCGTCTTGTCTCGGTCAAGTTCGTCCATCTCTACCTGCCAATAGCCCGATTGCAGGTCCAGTGTCGCGAACCACTTCGACTCTCCTAATGCGTCGAGGGTGAGGTCAATCCTCGGCAAAGGGTACGAGTCCTTGCGCGTGAGCTCATTTAGCCTCCGGTATTCCACACAAAACCGGAGGGATCCGTCCTTTTTCCTCACCAAGACTACGGGGCTACTCCAGGCACTCTCTAATGGTCTGACGATCGCCTGCTGTACCATATCCGTCAGCAAAGCCTCGGCTTCCGTGCGACGAGACAGGGGAATTCTCCTTGGGGGCTGCTTAACGGGGCTGGCATTTCCAACGTCGATTTTGTGCCGGAGTAGGGCCGTGCGTCCCAGATCCGTCTTGGTGTGCGAGAACACATCGCTAAAGCCGACTAGCGTGTTCCAAAGTTGCTCTCGCTGTGCGCTAGCCAAGGTGGACACGCTGCGCTGAAAAAGGTCGTTGAGCTCGGCCGAAGTGGTGGGGGCCGGTGTCGCGGTCTTTAGCTGGACTCTGCTTGGCTCTTTTTCCAGGACTCCAATCGGTGCAATCGCCGGCAGTACAATTTCTCGTTCTGCGAGATTTGCCAGCCGAACAGTGACAGTCCCATGCTGTTAACAAAAGGGACGGCATAATCAGGACTTCCTGTTCGTCTTCGGCATTCGTCTGTAGCCGCACAGACACTTCGGCTCCTTCAGGTATTTGCACCGTCTGGCATAATTTAGCGGCCAGATTAATGGGGTCCTTTTGCCCGAAAGGAATAATCTCCTCCTCGATCACCAAAACTCCTCTTTTGAGATCGAGGGTGCAGCCGTAGTGGATGAGGAAATCTACGCCGATGATGCAGTCATCCGAAATTTCCGCTACGTAAACGACGTGGGCGGTGGTAAAATTGCCCATCGAGATCTCCACTTCGATGGTTTCGCTTACCGGAAATGTGTCGCCACTCACACTCTGGATCTGTGCTTTGGATGGTGCCAAAGCAGCCTTCAGATCTGTGTTTTTCAACACCCGAGGGTGGACGATCGTCTGACTGGCTCCAGTGTCGACGATGAGCGGACAATCGACGTCGTTTATGCTGCCTGCAACGTAGAGATTATTCACGCTGCCCGCCGATCCGATAAGGATTTTTATGGTATTGGAGGCAGTGCTCTCCGCCAACTCTTGCCTCAACGAGTCAGCGGGCAGAGGTTTAAGTCCTTCGGCTCAGCTTCTTGCGGTAGAGGGGTAGGTGGTGTGAAGAGCGGATTTTCGCGCCAGGGAATTTCAGCCGCACTTGCTGCGGTGTCCTGGATCCTCTCTTCCTGGCTGGTGGGGCGTTCTTGCCGCTGTCGCTTCTTTGCAGCAAAACACTTCCCTCTACTGCACCTCCGGCGATACCACTGACGTTGATCGCGTACGGCCGCTGGTTGCTCGATACAACGTCAAAGAGGACGGGTTCATTTTCCTTTAGCGAGGGGGTCCGATGTTCGGGATTAGGCCGCTGGATCCTAGTGGCGTGTACAAACACGTCCTGGCCGTTATCCTCCCGTGTAATAAACCCGTACCTCATCCTCACGTTAAACCACTTTACGCGGCCGCGAACCTGGGGCTCGTTCGCTTGTGAGCTGGTACCTGCTTAACGATCTCCGGCTGGAAGAGATCTCGGCGCCGGAGTGGGCGGGCAGTTCCTGGGCGGAGATGGAACGGAAGGACGATTTCCGGGGTTTCCTGTAGATGACTTGGTGTTGGTTCTTCCGTTCTTTCCTCTGGGAGCTCCTTCTCCACTCCTTGTCGCGTCCTTCGAGCCGGTGGAGGGTGTCGGTCGGTTCCCACGAGCAGTTGCAGGTGTCGTCTTCCGCTTCTGGGGCCGATTCCCACGATGTTGCCGATGAGGTCTTCTCCTGTGCTGGTGGCGGCCTACGTCCAGCCTCACGAGCTTTCTTAGGCTCTTTCCGGGGGCTTCTTCTTCTCGCCTGGCGGTCGAGATTTCTGCACTGGCGGCGGTGTTCGGCGCCCAGAATCGCCATGGTCCGGCTGGGGCTTCCCCCTGAAGGGATTTCGGGCAGTCGCTTCAGATTTTTTCTGCTCCACTGGTGTTGTTCCTTCCTTCACAACGTCAGCGAAATTAACGTTCCTCGTTTTGGGAGCATTCGAGGATGCTGGGCCCAGTCTGCGCTCCGTTAGACTGGGCGACGTTAGTTTCCCGACTGCTCTTGGGTTTCCTCCTCATCGCCGATGGCCCGTCGGTGAGGAATAACGGAGTCCGCCCCTCTCCCCATTCGCCGACTAATCCTGGTCGCGTCCCGGCTAGCTTCGACCCTTGTAGCCTGCGCTAAGGCCGCTTCCAGCGTTGGAGGGATCGAGTCTCTCACCCTACGCTGAGTGTCGGCGTCCGCAATCCCATCCACAAATTGCCCTAAGGCAATTCGATTGCGCGCCGTTTCGGGACAATCGTAAAAGCTCAGGTAGGTGAGCCTCTGGACATCGGTGGCGAACTCCGTCAGGCTCTCGTTAGCCTGCTGCAACCTCCCACGAAGCTGGATGTGGGCGACCGACACCTGATATTCCTCGCTGAACCTCTCCTCCATTGCTCTACTCAGGACCCCGTAATGGTCCCTGGTCGTCGCCGGCAGCGTGTCGAAAAAATTTAGCGCTGTACCTCGAGGATAAGGGACCAGGTACAATGCCTTGAACGTAGCGTCCCAACCATTTACCCGTGCAACGGCCTCAAAATGTCGCCGTTATACATTCCACGGCTCCTTGCCGTCATAATCCAGCGGTGTTAGGGGAATACGGGCCGGCTGTATTACTGGGAGAAAATCCCTCCTTAGTACCGGAGGCTGATGGTGGGCGAATGTCTCGTTCACCGTTCGGGAAGGTGGTGATGGAACCCTTGACCGTTGGGGCGCACGAAACACGTATGGAGCATGGTGAGAGCAGAGAGGTGGCTCACACACCTCCGCTGGCGGGTCCTGAATCCGTACCCTCGTAGACGAGATGGGACCGGGAGTGAAGGGCATCGGATTACTACTCTCGTCCGTCTCCGGGTCTCTTCGCGTCTCTTGTGGTCGAGACGGACCAGGCTCGGATAATACCGGCAACGAGCTGGGCCCGGAGGACGAGTGAGGTGGTCCCCCTGTCTGCTCCTGTCGCTTCGGGGAGGTCTGTGGCGTGGAGCTGGCGGTCATCTCCTCCAAAATCTGGTTCACAGCCCCGGCGTGACTCACCTCAACTCGCTCGATCCTCTCCATCAGCTTGGCCATCATGGTGGTAAGATTGGCCATCTGTTGACGCTGCTCAGACATCTGCTGGGTTAACCCTATCAGCACGTTCTCATTGGAAGTCAGGCTCAGGCTGGTATCTGCTAGAGCAGCTGAATCCCCCGTGGGCTCTTCCCGTCGTCGGTTGCCTTTCTTATTCCCTTCCGACATCTTAACGGATAAATAGGGTATTTCCTTCGAAATATGGAAAATACCCCACACCTGACACCAGTGTTACCTTTTTCCCCGGGTCCACTGGGAAAAAGCGAAGGCCGAGTCCCGAGAGGGTTGTTTTTTTTTTATTAGCGACTGCCCTGTGCCGATGTGTCGGAAGCGACAAAGTTTACAGGCAAAAGACTGGCAACGAAAGGTTGAGCACCACTGGCTGTACGGGGGGGAAACGTCCTCACTGCAGCGTGTGTGGCTCACCGTCGAAAGCTCTTTGCAAAATTGTAATGGCCGCCGTCTGCACTGAGCCAATCGAGTTCTTCTCCACGTGCGCTGTGTACCCCTCACAGTGTATGGGTGCCGGCCACTGTTTACCGGCTGTCAGTGGCAATCGCAATTCAAGTGCTTCGGGCACCTGCACTTGATCTTTGCGTAAATGTGGTATCGTGGAGTGGTCAAATTCGGTGGATATCGACACGGGGAAATAGTGCCGAGGAAGATAGGAGAGTAAAGTGTTGCACAGAGACGGAAGTGCGCGGAAGTGATGGTGTTTGTTTGGTTTACGTTTCAGGTGGGCAGCCGGGCCCAGAGAAAACAGCCGCCGCTGGATCGCCGATGGGACACCGAGGAAACACCGCAAGCGCCGCTGTGTAGGGCGCAAGTTAAGGGGCCTGGAAGGAAGACGCGCACACGGATTGACAGGTAAGTACTCCTGCAATCGTTTCCTTCAAATCAAACCCGGGATCGGCTAAGTTTGGGTAGTGATTCGCACAGCTGCCTTAACTCTCGGCGACAGTGAGGGCTTCTTCGTGTGTGTGTAGATGCAGCGATGACGTCGAGCTCTCGGAAGTGTTGTGCTGTGGGTGGTAGGCGAAATTATCAGCCGGCGACTGTAATGGAGGGTCAACAAAATTCTCTTTTTGGGCTCTGTTTTTAGTCGACCGGACCGGCTGATCTTTGTTTATTTTTTCCTTTCCAAGGGCAATGGCCTTTACGGCTTTTCTGATCGTTCAAGGGCGGCTCGAATTGCGAATTGTTTATCGGGCTTCGCCGTGAATATTTCGGCGAGAGAAACAGGCTCGCTAAAAAGAAATAATCGGGCGATTGTGTTCCCAGGGGCGAAGAAAAACACGGAATAAAGAAAAAACAGTGGGGGGTACTCACCTTGGATGGATGCCTGACGATTGGTGTTCTGATGAGGTCCTCCTGCAGTCCTGGGGCTGTAATCCAGAGTCCGTGGTTCCCCCGTTGTCGCACTCACAGCACTATGTCTTGGGCGTACACACATAAAAAATCCGAGTCTCTGCGCAGAATAATTCACCCACGGAAAAAAATAATGAATGCAAGTTCAAGTTCACGGTCCTTTACTTCGATAGATTGCCAATTTAATCACCATCAGTTAATTGTAATCGTTAGAACTTTCGGCGCGATCTGCTTTTCACGGTGGTTCGCAAGCAAGAGAGCGAGCCAGAGCTCTCGAGCCGAGACGGCGGACCGATGTCGCGCTACGGGTCCTTCCGGTTCCCTGCGGACCAAATTTCTTCGGCCTTGCGGGTGAGTTCGTTGGCCCTGGGGCTTTGATTAACGCCTAAAGTTAATGCCTTTTTTTCTTTCAGCGAGAAAAATTCTTCAGCACCCCAGGGCCCTCCGGAAAGAACACAAAATCCTGCTGCGAAGGAAAACAGGTATTCCGGTAGCCGTAGTTTCGTCAATTAATGTTTTTTCCTTTTATCATTTTAGGAACTTCTGTAACAATACCTTTGGAAAGCGGTTATCTAATCACACAATTTTTTTTTTTAATTCAGATGATCCACTCTTGAGTAATATTGTTCACCGACAGACAAGTTTTTTTCGAGGCGCCTCCGAATATTTGCTGCCGCCGGCTTAATTATTTATATTTTGTTTTAAAAAATTTAAGAAATATTGTCCACAGTTTAGCGTACCATTGATTGTCCCAAGATTGGCAAAAAGTTAGTACGCATAAAACCGTCGCCGTGTGTAGGATCCAATCAGCTGATACTTTACAGCTGTCAAAATGTCCAACAATGGTTAAAGGGAGAATCCATTATCGATGCTACGAAATAAGGTCGGTCCTCAAAGTCCAACTAAGGACCAGACGGCTGCTGGGGAGAAGGAGCGAGCAGTTGGAGAGGGTTCAGCGTCGCTGTACCTGCTTACTCCCAGGTGCACGAATAAGCAGTCACCACACCAAGTCCCTAATGGTGGTAGGGATAAGGGAACGAAAACACATTGGCGTACGTTTAGATTATTAGTGAGCTCTAGAGCTAGCGAACTGGTATCAAATGTCAGCACAAGTGGCGAATTGCACTTGTAAAACAAAACGATGTTCAAGTTATACGAAAGATGATCCGGTGGAACGAGCGGCTGTAAAACATACGTAAGCATGCCAGGAGGTCAGTGGGACGAATATAGGTCCGCGCTCACTGAATACAAAAAGGAAAAAAGACGTTCTAAACGTGAGTCTTGGCGCAAATACTGCGAAAGCATAGAAGCCTTGCCGGAAGCAACTCGCCTGCAGAAGGCTTTAGCCAAGGATATCTCAAATGGGGTAGGACTCCTGAAGAAGCAAGATGGTTCCTTCATCGAATCCTAAAGGGAAACACTCCAGTATCTTTGACAGATACACTTCCCTGGGTCCACGACAAGAACTGAGATATAGCCTGCAACCACCGATCATAGGATCAACGTAAGCCGTAGAGCTCATAGCATGTCTGACGTCATCTTTGATAAAGACAAGGTTAAATAGACAGTGGCCCCTTTTCAACCTTTCAAAACCGCCGGTGGAGACGGAATCTGGTATGCCTATTTAGGGCTATCTTCACTTGGGGATACATCCCACTTTCGTGGAGGAAGGTGGTTGCAGTATTTATCCCAAAACACAACAATAGGCCCATTGAGCTATGACAATCCTACAGACTAATAAGTCTGACGTGTTTCGTACTAAAAACAATGAAAAGACTGATAGACCTCCACATAAGGTGTAAACTGGAGCGAACTACACCGCTCCACAAAACACAGTTTGCTTACACAAAGAGTAAATCAACAGAAGTTGCTTTACACAGTCTTGTCGGAAAGATTGACAAATCGCTTCAGTTAAGGAAATAGCCTTATACGCCTTCTTAGAGATGGAAGGAGCTTTCGATAATACTGAATTCGACTCTATTTCAAGCTCTTGGGCACAGATATATAGACCAGTATGTATATAATTGCATGGTAGACGCTGTGTGTTCCCGTAAGCAGGAACAGTGAGAAAATGTATTTTGTTTTTACAATGGAGTTTTTTTGGTTATTGTTTACAATTGATTATTGGTATGAATTCCGCTTCGGGTTCTTCAGGTATAGCTAATATTGTCTGCCTGATAGGTCAGTACTATAACACATGAAAGTACTAGTAAAATATGGTGAATGGAAAAATAATTATTAACACATAAAATAAATGGGAAATAATACCAAATAAAATAAACGCGATAAAAAAAGATAAACATAAAATAATCAAATGAAGTATTTAATGAAATAAACTGAAACGGTATTCGATATAATTCACAATCTCATTACAAGCACATTTCGGAACACGTGGCTCTAACCTTAGATAGTTTCTGTATAAAACCGATCGCATTTACTTTATTAATAAAAGCCTCAAGTGATCCTCTAAAGAAATCGGGAATTAAGTACAGCACCTACATCTCTCTCTTTGTCAAATATAGTTAAGGAATGTCCATCGATAGTAAAATTGAAAAGCAATGAAGTTTTCTTGCAAAAAAGGACAAACAGATTCATTTACTGATATTTAATTACTTATTCTCCAGATTAAACATCTTGAAATTCAAAATGTTTGTCCAGTTCAAGTAAAGTATCTATGTTAGGTTAGTTCGTTGATTATTACTGCCATTGGAATGGAGACTTAGAGATGTCATTCGACGAATCATGTCGGTTGTTGGCTCGAAAGTTGGGCTACAGCAGCGTTCGGCTTGCACCCCTTTAACAGATTCGATGCTCAATATTGACCCAACTATAGTTCGCGTAATTAAGCGGTTTCGTGTCTTGGTTTTAATTGAATTCACCTTACTGAAAAAACGCTCGCACTCTGCATTCGAGTGGGGAATCGATAACGCCTCCAAGGCGAAAAGTGGAAGTACCTTCAGATAAGGTTCACCTTTCGAATTTGTGTATTTCGAAACCTGTAATAAAATGTATAAAGTTAAATTAATAAAGCACTAAAATACATGTTTGTAAAAACACGAAAAATTACTAACCTGTTCGGCAAACGCTAAACAATTACTAATAACGTGATGAAAAGTACAAATCTTTGATGTATTTGTACCAAACGGTTGGGAATTTTTATTCAAAAACTTTTTTTTAAGATTAAAAATGAGAATTGTCCCATATTTACTAAAACGTTTGATAATTTTACTTAATGAATATTGTTTCACCTTGTCCCAAAACAGGTCAACTTGTGTTTCTTTAATGATTTCTTCTGGAAATTGGATAAAAGGCATCTGTATCCATTCATCATCCAATTATTGAATTTCATTGTCGCTGGAAGGGCTCACTCTTGGTAACATAGATGTCAAAGGAATCAACGATTGTGTTGTGTATTGTTTGTGTAAGGATAAAGCTATTTCGGGAGCCAAAAATGCAATTGAAGAGAGTGTAAAATTTCAAATTTTCATAGTTGTTTTTCTATGGTAACCGGTAACGTACTTTTGCACTGTTTGCAATAATGCAAAACCTATTTGTACCAATACGTAATTACCCCTATGAATTAATATTCAAATGTTATTTTTAATTATTTCTTACCGTCCATTTCGATTTCAATTTCACCTAACAAATTAACAGCTGACACAACGTATGACAATTGGCAGTTGTCAAAATTCTCTCAGTGAAAGCTTTCTCACAGCGGATGTTTTACGGGTGAAAATTGTGAACATTTATCAACTTTTCTCTCCGGAAAACATCCATCCTCCGTCTGCTTGCGTAGGCTATGGGCCACGTCTCATATGAAAACATGCATTTCAGTTGTTGTGCGGCAATGTCAATGTACTATGGATTCTATGCACGCGGCCTTACCTGACACGAAATCACAGCTACCACAAACCATAAAAGAATAAATTATATACTAATATTTTCTGGGAAATCTCCACTTCTTCAGTATAATGTCTCATTATCAAGACTTACGGTTTTAGCTTATCAAGTTAATTTAATTCTATTCGGCGAAGTTGCATTGTGTATTATCTCGTCAATCACTACAACTACAAAGACAGAAAATTCTGCTTGCAACTCTAAACAGCTAGAACTTCTAAGAACCATTACATGAACTTAAGGCTAAAATTTAACCGTATACTGTTATAACACATGCAACAATGTCTGGTTAGGTTCTTTATAATCATTTTCATTTTTTTCAGAAATTTTTAAAAACCGCTTATGTACCTTGAAGCTGTTTTGAGACATTTTTTAATTTACTCCTAATTTATGTTCACAGGAGAGGTGATTTACTGATATACATATATTACCCATGAAAAAATTCTTATCCCTCTCTTCTAGCAGTAGGTATTATACCGCTAAAAAATATTTTGCCCTGAAAATTGTTCCCCACAATTTTGTTTCATATGTCATACTACCTGGGGTATTTCCACAGTCCTGGAAGCAATCAATTAGAACTCCTTACTTATCAGACAATTCTTTTATTCTCATAATCGCACAAATAACGCACAAAATTCAGTCAATATATTTTACGTCTCTCACTCGATAAAATATGGTCCTCGAACTACCAAACAACAACTACGGATTAAAGTCGACGGATTCAATGCGTAACCTCTCTCCGTTCGCGTACTCAAAAATTGGAGCTTTAAGCTCTGCCGCAGCGTCCACGTCCACGGACAACGGATTTCGCAGCATGCCCGCAAGTTGTAGTATTGTCTCCACTGCTCTGGTCCCTTGTGGTGGACGCCCTCCTGATCAGGCTAACTGAGCTTGGTTACGAGGCTGTCGGTTACGAAGACGACTTTGCAATCCTGGTTACGGGTAAGTTCGACAACACAGTCCCAGCATAATGAGGTCTACCCTCCGAGTCGGGTTGGACTGATGTGGCAGGGTGGGCCTCACTATAAACCCGACCAAGGCTGTCCTTGTACCTTCACAAGGAGATGTCTTCTGGACTTATATCTGTTCAAGGAACAGTTATTGAGTACACCAGTGAAGGCACGATTCTTATATCCTTGGCCCCAATTTTTGGGAACGGGGTTCGAAACATTTTGCTGTGCTAGTTAACTCCACATGTAGTTTGTAAAAGGAAAATTAACTCCACCGGCAGTTTGTTAAAGGGAAATTATAATAATATGTATAATAGAATTTTCCGAAAAGTTACGAACGTTAGGTGGTTCGCGAATTGCCCTATATCTTGAAAACGGGTCGAGATAGAATTTTTTCATTATTTTTCCGTTAATTAGCACAGCAAAATGTTTCGAACCCCGTTCCCAAAAATAGGGGCCAAGTATATAAGAATCTCCCCCAGTGAAGTTAAATATCTTGGCATTTGCTCGATAAGCGACTGAACTAGAACACTCAATTGGATAACACCTTATGCAAAGCCACGCGATCTATATGGGTCTGCAGGAGATTCTTTGGCAGGACTTGGGGTATCAATCCAAAGATGATCCTAATAATACAATTGTCAGGCCAATTGTCACTTTTCGTGCTCTCCTATGGTGGCCTAAGGTTCAACAGAAAATTACTATGACCAAATGCAACAAGCTAAAACGGCTTGCCTGCCATCTCGAGAGCCACGTGATTTTTTCCAACGCTGGCTATATAGGCTATACTAGGACACACCCCAATGCACATTCTTATTTGTAAATCAGCAGCAACTAGTGCTCTGAGAGTCACCCCAAAAACGCCAATTGCTGACAATGGTTACATGAGTATCCTACAGGGCATCCCTGGTCAAAATTCTTTTTTATAGCGGACTATATGACTAGGGAACTATGCTTCGGTAGGTCTGGGAAGTCCCTGACCCTAGACTGAAGCCCAAAAGCCTTAACTGATGTACAGATGGATCAACAACGGAGCACGGTACTGGTTCTGGCGTCTATGGACCCAAAACCAAGGTCTCGATCGATGGACAGTTGGCCTAGTATTTTCCAAACCGAAAACCACGCTATTGAAGAATGTGCCCTTCTCATTAGCAAAGTAAGTAAAGCAAGCGGTTATCAAAGCGCTTTCTTCATGATGTTGGCAAAGGAAAGTTGACTACCTCCAGCAAAGTACTCTCTGTTGGGTACCGGTACCGGTACAATCCGTTATTGAGGGTAATGAAATCCTCGAAAAAAGCTGCGATAGAGACCTGGTCTAACGACCAACAAACCCCATATTGGAGAAATATCTCTGGGCATCGTCAGGCTAAAGAGCTCGTCAACCCACTTGCATAATTCTAAAACACTGCATTTCATAGAGCAGATCTCAGACTACTGGCAGACTACCCTTCAGGCCACTATGGGCTAAGTTATTACCTAAACAAGATTGGCCTGTCTAATGTGACTGAATGCCATCTATGATGTTTTGAAGACCGCAAATCTGCGTCACACATGTTGTGTGCTTCTCCTGATTTGGCACGGATAAGAGGAAGAATCTTCGGCCGGGAGCTGTTGGGCTTAGCCGACGTTCGATCATCTCCGGCAACTGACATTCTACCGTTTCCTAGCGTAGCAGATCGTCTCTTGCAGTAGCGGGGTTTTTAGCATAAAACATCTTCTCTGGTCGCAGTACCCACCCGTAGCGTCACCCCATTTAATATAATAATAAAATAGTGTAACAGAATTAATAACAATAAATTATATTTACGAGTAACAAGTTTTACTCTACTAAAGGAATGGGAGCAGTTCTTCCCTCCAGTAATTTGATTGACGAACTTTCCAGTAAAATGCAGAATCTCGAACCTGTCTTAATTTAGCTTCTATTGTACAACTCCATAGTTCCTCTCATCACGTAGGCAAGAACACACTTCCATGAAAAGGTTTACTGCTGACGCAGCAAAGACACTCCAAAATCAATTTGAGCGGCGAAAAACGAAAGTCAATTAAAAGTGGCAAAGTTGCTTGAGAAAAACTGCATAAATGCCAATAACCATGCACAAGGGGGCATGTCCCGCTCAACCCCAACTACCAGACCTCCATCGTGCTCCACCTACAAATGCGAAACTTTCTGCATTTCCCTGCGAGCATAATTCAACTTTGCCAAAGCCTTCGAGGGCAGTCAGGGTGGTTGTCGGTACTGCATTGCCGCTGAAGCGGTTGTGTTGCCCCGAACCGGTGTGCTCAGCCACATTTCTTTGAAACTGCACTCAGCCTTCAGCCCGGAAACTGCACTGGTTGGGGGGCTAATGGGCGAGTATTGTTCATCACGGAACGCGTCGGGTCCCGTCCGCGTCGCCGCTAATTTATTTTTCATGGCGATATCCTTTTAAATTCCCGGCAAATTTTCAGGTTGTTGCATTGATTACCTGATATTAATCAGACGTCGAGCAACCTTTTATAACCGCACAGGGCGCAAGTTAGCTCACAATCGTTGGACTGAAAGTTGGTCGGGGCCTGTAAGTGCTTTCGCCTGTAAAGGGTTACCGTTTGCAGGAAGTTTCCACCTTTTGCAAGAAACTTGAAGTGGAACAACCGCTAGTTTTCTTTGCATAAAAATATGGTTCTGAACCACAATTGCGGCGAGTTCGTTTTTCTGCTTCTGTAAAAGTGCACCATGCACCGAGCACCGCTCCCTGTTTATGCGTTCCGTTCTGGAAAGTAACTGATTTATCTGAAAATAGAGGGAAAATAGGTTCAGGCGAAGGACTTCCTGGAAGAGCTCTGCATAGTTACTGTGTTCCCCCATACGGCTAAGGCACTGGGAAGAACTGGACATTTTTATTCCTCCTCACTTCCTCTTCGGGATTCTTTGAACAAGGCAATATCGACTTAGCTTCAGGATACTTTTAAGACATTTCGAACAACCCGAGAAGCGAAGTCTCAGAGGAGAGCTCGGGATTCCTATTTCATAAAACTGCCAAGACAGCCGCCACTACTGCACTTGGTCTGCTCTGCAGAGTCGTTTCTTTTACACAAGTTCTCGGTATTTTACTTGTCACTTGGATTTCTTAATGGAAAAACTTATCTCCAAAGTGGCGACCCACGCGGCCATGAGAAAATGTAGGTCTTGGCAATGGGTACCATGCTATGTCGGAGCTGTGCTTCCCACGCTTGCCATTTTATTAGTTTTATTGTTGTCGATGAAAATATTGAACTTTTCGACAAAATCCCATTCGCTTGATGATTTAAAAATGCTGATCGGTTGAAACAGATTAATGACATTATATGTAATTCTTGCCAAAAACATTCCGACCTGCAGTCATGCTACGTTCAAAATTATTGGCCACACCCTCTAACATCCCGAATATATTCCCACGGCTAGTAGGGTTTCGCTTTACTGCAGCCAACAATATACATGCAGTCAGTGACGATAGCAGCCAGCCAGTCAGGAGAGCAAGCGCTAAGTGTGGGCCGTTACCGATAACAGTTGCAGCTGCTAGTTAGTCAAGCAATCAGGCAGTCAGTAGTTAGTCTTGTAAAAGTTCACTTCCGCAGAGTAGTTACCACAGATGTGCACAGTTGTCACAGTTGTTAAAGTCGCTATATACAAATAACTCTTGTTGGAACCTAAAGTTGTTATCCGAATAATTTATTTGAAAGTTGTTATCGCAGTGTAATTATCACGGTTAAAAGTTGCCTGAATTAAAAATAATTATTATACTAACTAAACATTATATTAATTAATTATATATAGAACTAATAACTAACGGGTGTTCTTCATCCTACATTTGGGGGCTCAACAAAAAGGACAAATTTAATAAAACTTTGTAAAACAATATAATTTATAATTTTAATTTACTAGTGCTCGCTATTAACTGTGAAGTGAACATGCTGAACGATCTAACGGGTGATCAATTGAGAAATGAACTCTCAAGACTAGGTTTAGACAGCAAAGGTGTTAAGGCGGAATTAGTAGCTAGACTGGAGGAAGCAATGAATTACGGAGGAGATACGGATCTAGATGAAACGATTCAAGAAAGCGGATTCAATGCTACAGGTGGAAATCCCAAGGACAAAGGTGCAAGCGTTGCGGGTACATCTCGAACGAGGTTGCCCACCCTTCCTTGTACGTCTCAGATGCAAAATACAGGTAATAACAACACAATTAACACAAAGGTTGGAGCAGCCGATAATGTAAATATCAGCACATGTCATGAATTTAAGGTAAAAGATATCGAAAATTTAATGAAATCATTTAGCGGTGACCAGGGTAATACCAAAGATTATAAATATAAACACAAAGATGTAGCAAAGTGGCTAAAATCCACTTCGCGCTTCAGGGGCCGGTGCTGGCCCCCCATAAATGTATCGGTAACACACCTATAGGAACTTTCTCTCAAATTTTTAATTTCTCTGGCTCTATTTTCCGAGTGCACCGAGCGAAACGCGAATGGAAGACGAGGCGCTTGTGAGACTGGCGAGCAACAAAAAAAGGAAGAGGCGAATAATGCACGGGAGCATGTAAGCGGGGTATATTGTGGGGTGGTTCTGTTGATTCCGGGAACATTTTATAATATGAATTCTGCTGTCGACCCTTGTTTTGAGCATAAAAAGGGAATGTTAGATTTTTTGATTTTAGTACTCCTACGGAAACATTGCATTTGGTTGACTAAGAAAGAACACACTAGCAAGGAATCAAAATTAAAAATTTTAACTGCTTAGTCCGATGATCTCATGCCGCCAAACGCGATTAATTGCATAGGTTGATTCGCAGCACATTTTTACGAATGGCGGTATATAGTACCACAATACATTTTCGATTATTGAAGCTAATTAAGATCAGCCGAGAATGTCGCAAGGACCGATAGTATGATTTTTATATGAAACATGAAATGCAATTAATAGGTTTTTATAATATTTAACCAAACATGTTTCCCAAAATTCTTTCTTAGTGGATGCACACGTCATAAAATCTACATATGTACCCCCCCCCCCAACATTTGTCTCCCTAAGAAGTCAATCAGTGAAGGTATCATTTTATCCAATAAAGTAGATATAAAGACGCATTTTGTTGAAAGATAAGCCTTTAAATTGAATCAAATTATCTTATTGCACGAAAATTGTTACCTCTTTGGATTAGTTTTAAAATTTGTCTATTCCTGATTCGTGGAAACCCAAAGTGATAAAATGTAAAAAGGAACATATTTGGAGAAAACTCAGAAATAATAAAATTAAGGGACAATAACAACGAAATCAAGAAAACAAAAAATATCTTAATTAGCCAAGAATCGGAATTACAGCTCAAATTCCCGGAATATTTGAGAGACAAGCAACCCCACAATATACCCCGCTTACATGCTCCCGTGCATTATTCGCTTCTTCCCTTTTTTTTGTTGCTCGCCAGTCTCACAAGCGCCTCGTCTTCCATTCGCGTTTCGCTCGGTGCACTCGGAAAATAGAGCCAGAGATTTTAAAAATTTGAGAGAGAGTTCCTATAGGTGTGTTATCAATACATTTATGGGGGGCCAGCACTGGCCCCTGAAGCGCGAAGTGGATTTTAGCCACTTTGCTACATCTTTGTATTTATATAATCTTTGGTAATACAGTTATCTCTTGGTTTAGAGAGTATGAGGAAATAGCGGTTATGATGAAGTGGAATGATGTGGAAAAATTTATTTATACAAAAAGATTGTTAAAGGGGAGAACAAAAATATTTTCTCGAACTGTTGTTTTTAAATCTTATTTGGACTTGAAATTAAAACTTATAGACGAATTTGACCGTAAAGTTTGTAAAGCGGACATTTACATGAAGTTGCAAAACCGCAAGAAAAGGTATAATGAAAGTTATAGAAAGTTACGCATGGAAAAAGTAAAATTTAGGTTTTCCTGAAATCCAAGAAATAAAAATATAATTCCCAATATATGTTGTATGTACACATACATTTAAATAATAACCATTTAAAATTTTTTTTAGCGATTTACAGAAGATTCATCGAAATTAGTGATTGCATGCTAGTTATTATTAATTAATAATAATTGTTTAAATATATTTTTGATTATTTAAGTGAAACATTTCTCTTCAATAAGCACTTTGTTTTTTTCTTGCTTTTGCTTTTACCCATCAAAAGTTATAGCCATTTTTGTACGGAGCTCGCCTACTTTTTGGCTCATACGTACGTACTACGAAGCCATATATTAGATCTTAATTAGCAAATTCACATCTCCAAGGGATTTGATTATACAAAATAATTTCTTACAAATTGATTGTAGGATGTTTGTTCCATTGTATTTTTTTCATTCTAAAATTTCCATTCCATTTTTGCCATTGACACTTTTTCACTTCCATTTTTTTTATGGACATTTTTCCATGCCATTTTATCCATGGTAATATTTTCCATTTCTTCATTAATTCTTTTTTCCTTTAGACATTTTATAAAAGCCAAATATTCAGTCAGCAGACATTTTGTAAAAGGTAAATATTCAGTCGACAGTTATTTGTGAAAGGCAAATAATATTTAGTTATGGAAGAAAGAATTAATGAAAAAAATTTCCATGGAAAATATGTCCGATGGCCAAAATGGATTGGAACAAAATTACCATGGGAAAAAGAATTCATGGAAAAATGTACTAGTGGACAATTTATAATGGAAAAAGTAACCCCTACCATTTGGTTTAATCACTGAGCCGTTTATTTTTCAATACGGAAAGTGACTTATGCCACTTTCAAAATATATATTTTAGATAAATTACTAACTTATATTAATTTTGTCCAATGTATTTCAGTAATGATGTTTTGAAAGTGTTACGAGCCGCCTATAAAGCCCCGGGAGGCCCTGCCTCGAGGCGACAGTCGACCGGCGAACACCGGACCAGCCATAGGCGAGCAGTCGGTCGGAGTCACCGGTAGGCCAACAGCTGTCCCCAAGATCAGGAGACGAGCACCAGAAGCCGCCGCAGCAGCCGCCGTAGACAGCAGCAACACCAGCAGCCGTCCCGCCCACCAAACAGCAGACGCCGTCACAACACCCGCCGTAAACTTAAGTCATTAGCTTTGTAGTGGTAGGATACCAGAATATATGGCTCTGTAAAGACAACCGCTGTGTTTTCCTTTCGCATGTGCTCCTTCACACCGACCCCGGACTCCGGCGAGCCCAACTCGTGGCAAGCCCGAGATCACCCCGTAACATGGCGCCCGAGCAGGGACCGTGGAGCATATGCGGGGGGAACACGCGGAACACAGACTTCGGCCGAACGCACTCACGCAGCTCATGGCTGGGGAACTCCGGTCGTATGTGGCACACCGACCAGCTGTAACCGGCCACATGCGGCACTTCCCCATTTCGAAAGCTCGTGAGTGGGGACGGCCGAATCTGTATATAAAGAGCCGCGGCGAGCTCAGTCAATCAGTCGACTCCGGTCGAGCACCGAAGGCAGAAGACTTACGGTCGACAGCTATCACCGCTCATACCGCCGACTTTTTTGTTGAGAGGTTTCCCTCGCCCTGAGAGGTTTGCCTCGCCCTGAGAGGTTTTCCTCGCCCATGAGAGGTTTTCCTCGATCACCACCGAAATGAAGCTAGACGAATGGGTCGATGGCCTTAACCACAACACGCTGGTCCAGCTCCTGAAGGCCAGGGGCCTCAGTGTAAAGGGGAAGGGCCATGAACTCAGAGCCCGTCTTCGAGGGTTTGCCACGCGCTACCCTGAACAATTCCCCGACATCGACCTAGCCGACAGCGAGACACCTCTTTCCCATCCCGAGGCCCTGCTGACAGAGGAACCAACGCCAGGACCCTCCACCCGCCGGCTGAAGAGTACTACCACCGCACCGGAACACGACTACAGGAACTCACCTGACGCCGCTCCACCCGCCACCATACCGGCACCCGACTACAAAGGCCAGTCCGACGTAGCCCCACACGTCACCACTCCGCACCCGCTCACCGATCCAGGACTCAGCACGCTACTTGAGAGGTTGCTACAACCACCCGCCCGGGAGCCCAGGACAGACGCCGGAGACAGGCTGGACAAGATCCGCAAATGGAACTGCCGTTTTGAAGGGAAAGATCCGCTAACTTTTCTGGAACGAGTGACAGAGCTTAAGGAGGCTTATGGATTCACCGATCGACACCTGCTCCAGGGACTACCAGAGCTACTAAAGGGAGAGCCATTGGCTTGGGCCAGGAACCTGCCAGATTCGTAGACCACCTGGCAGGATTTTGAGCGCGCTCTGAAGCGAACGTACCTCACGACCGATTTCCTGGAGCGAACGGCCAACGAAATAACTGAGCGTAAACAGCGCCAAGGTGAACGGTTCTCCAGCTACGCTACCGACCTGATGACAAAGCTCCGTCGCCATGGAGAGTATTCCCCTGACCAACAGCTTCACCGGTTGTATTCCAATATGCACCCAGACTACCGGTTCTACGTGAAGCGAAACATGGTGACAAGCATCGCCGACTTGCAAGCAGAGGCTGCGGCTTACGAGGAACTCGTAGAGGAGCACCAGCGCACGACCCCCCCCCCGAGCCGACCGAGGCAGATCGCCGCAGCTACTTATGAGCGGTCTACACACTGCTGGCGATGCAAGCAGCGCGGGCATCGAAGAGGAGAATGCCGCAACGAGCAACAGACATTCTGCGGGACGGCATCTATTCCCGCGACTGCGATTGTTCGAAGCAACACCAGCCAACCTCCTAACCAGAACCCGCATACCGGGTCCACCGTCGGCCTACTACCAGACCAGAGCCTGGATACCGCCAGGACCTGGATACCGTGGCCGATCACCCAGCCAGAACCCGCCAGAACCTGGATACCGCCAGAACCTGGAGACTGGCCAATCACCCAGCCAGAACCCGCCCGAACCTGGATACCGCCAGGATCTGGATACCGCCCGAACCTGGATACCGCCAGGACCTGGAGACCGCCCGAACCCAGATACCACCAGAAACTGAACACCGCCAGAACCTGGACACCGTGGCCCCCACCGGCCAACCTCCTGGCCAGTATTTATTAGAAGTTGTAGTTTTAAGACAATGAATTAGTATAATAAAACGAATGAATTATTGTAATCTAGTAATACGAAAAGGTAGATTAGAGTGAGGGACCACTCTCCCCAACACAGGGGCTCGCATTATGGGACACCGCCGCCTATAAAGCCCCGGGAGGCCCTGCCTCGAGGCGACAGTCGACCGGCGAACACCGGACTAGCCATAGGCGAGCAGTCGGTCGGAGTCACCGGTGGGCCAACACCTGTCCCCAAGATCAGGAGACGAGCAGCAGAAGCCGCCACAGCAGTCGCCGTAGACAGCAGCAACACCAGCAGCCGTCCCGCCCGCCGCACAGCAGACGCCGTCACAACACCCGCCGTAGACTTAAGTCATTAGCTTTGTAGTGGTAGGATACCAGAATATATGGCTCTGTAAAGACAACCGCTGTGTTTTCCCCTCGCATGTGCTCCTTCACACCGACCCCGGACTCCGGCGAGCCCAACTCGTGGCAAGCCCGAGATCACCCCATAACAAAAGAACAGTGATGTAATGAAATAAAATACATATATAATATAATAATGGCTAGTAAAGGCAGGGAATCTTTAAATGTGCTCTTTGACAGCAATTATGAGAGATTCTTCCATTTTTCTTCTCGAATTCTCTGATTTTCCACGCAAATCTTCACCAGGAACATCATTTTTAAGATCATAAGCCAGTCGTCCTATTGAGATGTTGAAAGTATCCAGAAAGAATTTTTCACAAACCAACACACTTACATTTTCAGATGTCAAATAATATATGAATTTTGCTTCCTAAAGTATCAAAGATAAGTTCTCGATTAGAAGAATTTATTTTATTTCCACAATTTTTCAAACAACAAGACTGAAGTACAATCCTTTTTGGCAAAAATGATTTTGTAGTTCGCTGTTACATGTATTTCGCCACTATTTCTTTTATCCTTATTAAGGTTTTGAGTATAATTTTTCTCGTTTCGGCATCCTTTTTTTCGTATACGATTAATTTTTTTGTTCCTTTTGTTATGTTGTTTTCTGTTTCTAATGACTCCATATGTCTTTTTCTGGGGGTTAACGCTTTTCCGCATAACAGGGATTATTTCTATAAAATAATGATGCGCATTGAAAGCCACCTAATTCCATAACTAAAATAAGTGTGTTTTACCTGATTCACTGTCTGATAACATTATAGAAATGTAATTTTAACATTTTGACGGCCGTACTTTTGATAAAAAAACACTTTGCACTTGTCGCCAGTATATTGATGAAAACTACTGCCTGCCGCCGGTACTTTAATGTTAACCGTTAATGAAGTGATGCCACGAGATTCAGGTCGACAATTGTCAGTTATTGAAGTCATATAAACGTAATGCCTGCCGCCAACCGCCAGCAAAATTAAGTACAGCGACTTACGCCACTTTCCAAATACAAATGTTTGTTATAGCGTTAATTAGCAAAACTTCTCTCGAACAAAAAATCAGTGGTTCTAACATAACATTTTTTTAAAAATGAAGAGATACCGTTAAATTGTAATAATAATGTAAAATAATGTTATCATTACCTTGATTTTTTTGAAAAAGTGACTTATGCGACTTGTGCGTTCTATGCACGAACAGACAGATATTTGCCGGAATAAAGAACTAGTTCAAATCTCCTTTTTTAAAACCATTTCAAGTATTCACATAAATTAAAAATTTCAGTTTTCTTCCAATGTGTGGTGTCCCCTTGTCGCTCAGGTCACATTAACGGAGGGCTGTGTGGCTGCTACTCTCCTGGTGCTGCTTCCTGGTTTGTACTATCTGTTGAGCGATATCGGTGGTTAAGACTACTAAGAATTTCTTGATTTGATGGTTGTTCATTCGTCAGGAAGATTTAGGAATCTTATTAGATCAGTAAGTATGATGCCGGATATGACAATCAACTTAGATTGTGAATGGGTTGTGCCTCTGTTTAGAAGGGCACATTATATCCTTGTGGGTGCAGATTAGAACTCTGTGGGTTTCAGATTAAATCTCTGATTGTGCAGATTAGAACTCTGCGGGTTTCAGATTAAATCACTGATGGTGCAGATTAGAACTCTGCGGGATTACAGATTAAAACTCTGTGGGTTTCAGATCAAAAGTCTGATTTTGCAAATTAGAACTCTGCGGGTTCACAGATTAAAACTCTGTGGGTTTCAGATTGAAATTCTGAATGTGAAAATTAGAACTCTGCGGGATTACAGATTAAAACTCTGCGGGTTTCAGATTAAATCTCCGATTGTGCAGATGAGAACACTGCAGGATCACAGATTAAAACTCTGTGGGTTTCAGATTAAAATTCTGATTGTGAAAATTAGAACTTTGCGGCTTTACGGATTAAAACTCTGTGGGTTTCAGATTAAATCTCTGATTGTGCAGATTATAACTCTGAGGGTTTAAAGATTAAAACTTCCGTGGGTTTCGGATTAAATCTCTGATTGTGCAGATTAAAATTCTTCGGGTTTACAGATTAAAACTCTGCGGGTTTCAGATTAAATCTCCGATTGTGCAGATGAGAACACTGCGGGATTACAAATTAAAACTCTGTGGGTTTCAGATTAAAATTCTGATTGTGCAAATTAGAACTCTGCGGGTTTACAGATTAAAACTCTGTGGGTTTCAGATTAAATCTCTGATTGTGCAGATTAGAACTCTGAGGGTTTACAGATTAAAACTCTGTGGGTTTCAGATTAAATTTCTGATTGTGCAGATTAAAATTCTTCGGGTTTACAGATTAAAACTCTGTGGATTTCAGATTAAATCTCTGATTGTGCAGATTAGATCTCTGTGGGTTTATGGATTAAAACTCTGTGGGTTTCAGATTAAAGCTCTGATAGTGCAGATTAGAACTCTGCTGGGTGAGACCATGAAATGTTCTGATTTCTCATTGCATTTGCATGGTCTTTTATACGATTTTATCCTGCAATCCTACCTTGCCTACTTGAATTATTCTCAGCTATGGTAAATAGGTGAACTATTCTGCGCATGCTTGTCAGTAGGCCTTGTCAAATTTTATGACAGTGGACCGATGTGGACTTGTTTACAATTGAAATCTGGATTCTTGACGTTAAGACTGAACACAGCAGTTCCGTTGGCTCGAACACACTTTCAAAATAAACGGGTTAACTATTACAGCGGAACTTTTTAGGAAGCGGACTTTTTATCATATATTATTGATACAATTTAGAAGTGAATGGAAAAAATTCCGCCCTGTTACCTAAAACTTCGAAGCTGATTCCTTATTTTACTGCACTATCTAAGGAACATAAATTTTGTACAAACGCTTTAAAGTTTAAAGGAATATCCTCTACACCTGGCAGTTGCAAAAACCGAAATTGTCGAAAATCTTTATTCAAAGATATAGAACCATCCCACAGGTAGATGTTGGAAATAAAAGTTTGCTTCAATCCGTCCTCAACATGTACGGAACCTTTCAAAATTACTCACCCCTAATAGTCTAAATGCAATTTTTAGCATTACATGTACCCTGTAAATATCAAATTTGTGTATTTTTGCATAAATTACTGAATTTTTGAGCTTTAAAATAAAATCTTACTCATTTACATATATATATGTAATATATATGTATGCGTAATTGAAAGCAAAAGTGTGCAAAACTCCCTTGATGGGGAAGACGACAAGTTTGAAAGAAAATTAGAGAGCCAAAATAGTTCCATGACAAGGGGCTAACAACAGAAGCAGGAATGCAAAGTGCTGCACCTAATTGCTGACCTGTTTCAGTGGAGCTCTTTAATGGCTACCTAATTAAAGTTAGTGAAAACTTTCGAAACATACGCCCTCAAGAGAGTTGACGAGAATTAAGGTAAATTTTAATGGCACTTTTTAACGAGTTCCAGTGTCGATGAAGTTGCGTCTGAATTAAATAATGCTTGAAATTATCCAAATTATGCCTGGAAAGGTTAGCGCTGCAGGTGAACAAAGGATGAAAGCCATTGGTTAGCCATATAATAGCTCTGAAAGGATCGTAAACCGCAAAAATATTTTCAACAAGTTCCAGTCAGTTTAGTTGAGAGTTTTAATAGGTATTTTTATTTCTGTCATACGCACCCACGTAGTATATGTATGTACTTCGAAACCAGAAATTAAAGGAAATTGTTCCTAGAAAGAAATTCCAAGACGTATTATTATTTATTTTATTAATATTATTAAATATTACATGATTTAAATTGCCATTAAGAAGTCAATATTTTAAATATATTTTAGTGATATATTCATTATTAGCAGAAATTAATATATGTCCTATGTACACCATTTCAGGAATGATTTTGGTTGCTACTGGAGAAATTAGGTGTGGACGCAACGCGAGGATAATTGAAAAAAAAGACAATGCGTCCGATGTTAGGAACGCTTTATTGCAAGAGAGCTTCACAATTTTCTGTGCGATCAGCAGAAGACTGTTGACCGCTAGAATGTACCATATACATACATGCATAAATTATTAGAATGCACATTTGTGCGTAAATTGCATTTATGACTGCGGTCATTAGGCTTGTACTTTTAGAGCGGTACAAGTTTAAAACAATGTTGATCGTATCGATAACGTGTACGTATGAGTGTGAAAACTGCTTATCATCTCCGATGCAGGGTGAGACATATTTGTTACATTTTGTGTACATAAATTTTAATAAATTTTCTTCTATTTATTTCAGTTAAAGCTGTCACCGATCACAACTCGGTTAGATCTGAGAACAAATCGTCCTCGATTTTATGCACAAAAGAAATTATGAACATCATCGCAAATCCGTATACGATTACATTATAATTATAATGATTTGTACAATACTAAGAAATTGATTCTAACTATCGACAATACCTACATATTTACAGGTAATGTTACATACAGCATCTTTTCTTAGGAATAATAATCAATTGAGTAGGTATATGCATGCTGTTCGTATAAGAAAATGAACCTAAGTAACGACAATGTCTACATATACTAATAGCATCTTTATCAAAGAAAGCATAAATTAAATATCTATACATGCTGTGCTAATCTTAGATAGGGTTTCATATTTTCCGGAGACGACACTCCTTCGTAGAGTGTTCTCGAGATTTGCAAGTTTTCGATATCTCTTATAACGTAACGATCATTTGGCAGGACTTTCACAACCTCATAAGGACTCATACTTTTCGATTAATTTCTTATTGGTACCAGCGGTACTATCTACATTTTTGATCATAACATGGTCTCCAATCTCATATTTATGAGGTGTCTTGTACCTTTTATCAAAATGTATTTTATTTCTATTTTGGCTTCGAGAAATATTTTCACTTGCCTCTCTTATTTTTTCTAAATTTCGTAATTCTTCATATGCTATGCTACTACTACGGTGGTCCCGTACTTTATCAATTATTTCTCCCCTTTGATCAACACGAAATTGCAAAATACTAGGAATTAAACCAATACTTTTATTAACGGTGTTATTAATTGCATACTCGAATTTACGTAAGTATTTAGTCCAATCTGCTGGTTCAATTTTGCACTCCTTCGACAACATTGGCGTAATAACTTTATTTACCCTCTCTACCTGTCCGTTTGACTGCGGAAAATTTGTGGTTATTTTAATATGCAATATGTTATTATCAGCACAAGTTGGAAAATTCTGCGGACGTAAAACAACTTCCTCTGTCTGATACTATTCTATTCGGTATGTTGTAATTTTCAGAGTAAGATTGAAGGCATGGTTCACCTCTTTTGTACTTGTGCTCTTAACCGGATAGAGTTTTACGAATTTTGTGAAACCGTCAGTTATGAAAAAGATAAATTTTTTGAGGTTTTTAACTCCTGAAGGAAGAGGTCCGTAATGGTCTATGTGTATGGTATTAAATGGCTTATCGCCCTTTGGAATATTATGTAGTACACCTTTCTTCTTACCGGAGGGTACCGAGAAGTGTATTGAGATATTTGTATTGTACATTTGAGACAATTTTTGATGTGATCTTTTATTTTATTTTTCATTGATGGGAACCAGTAGGTTTTTCTTAGATAGTCACATAATTTGTCAACTCCTACATGACACAACCCATCGTGATATGTCTGGATGATATTTCTCTCCATTTGAAGTGATGTTTTTTATGGCATCTCATTTCCTTTTGTAGGTAGTCTTCCTTTTTTCCTTTTTATTTATACGTATACAGGTAGGTACACTGATTCATTCACTGCAAATGTATAAATTAATCTGGGGTCCTATATTTATATGGGATTACAAAGTTATTTATGCAGTTGGTGTATCTAGAAAGCTGGACCGAAATTGCAAAATATTTTAGTTTTTCCTTGATTTATACACTAAACACTAATTGTGTTCTTAATTTGAAGCTTCTTTGTCTGCTAGAAGTGCCTTAGAGTTTTGATGATCGGTGAGTGAGTGACAGAATTAAGAAACTTCCCCCCTCCTATTCCACGTTAAAGGTTTTTAGCAGATCTCCTAACCTACTAATTTTAGAGATAGCAGATGTCAAAAAGAATCGCTATTTTGGATAGCAGATTTGTGGAGAATGTTTGGGATAGCAGATCAAGCAAGCGGAGACTTGTCAGATTCAAATCAAGATGATGTACTTAAAGGTTCCTGGATGTTTCTATCATAATAAATGACAACAAGGAAATGGGTTCTTTTCTTTCTACATAAGTAGCACTTTCACGAAAGTGAATTAGTGGCCTTATTTCTTGATAAAAAAAACGATTTTCTCTTCGAAATACTTCTAACCAATATTCAAAGTATTTTTTCCAAGCCTTCAAACTTAATTTTTAATATAGGAAGATAACCAATAATCAAAATGAATACATAAATGTATGTGCAAGAGGCCATAGAATTTCATACAGGAAGCTTTTTAATTTCCAGGAAAAAACAAACAAAACAAATTTAATATATTAGTTTTTAATTGCATTTTCAACGAATTTTCGAGAGGGGTTAAATAATTTGTTCTCCATGCAGATAAAGTTGTCGAATGCCCATTTTTCGGTAGATTTCTTTGCCTCGTTTTTATCCAAGCATCCATTAATTCCACTAGAAGTTGCCACCTTGAGGTATTTATTTACAACTCCTATTATCTTTTGCGCGAGTTATGTAACTTTGCTAATATTTACCGCAGCAATAAAAAATCCAATCAAGAGTAACAACTTCATAATGCCGGCTGATCTATTAGTTCTGGACTTACTAATTTACGCAAACAACAAATTTCTCTTTTAGATATTCTTATTGTAGGTTTATCAAGCAAACACGTATCTTTGTAAAATAGTTATTAACATAAAATCACTATTGATATCCATTTTATAGATATTCCGCGACTTCCAACGAATTTAAAATGACAATATTACCGTACCGTATTACAGCTGACACAAGACAAGTAGCAATTAGCAGGTTAACAGCACCTCTGTGAGGAGCTGTTAACTTAATAGACATTTAAGGTTAGAACCGTCTGTTATCCTTTTAACCAGAATACGAAAATCTGTTAATTTAAGTCTCCAAGCAAGTTAGCAAATCAGCTGTAGTTAGCAGCTGTCAGTTCTGCTATGCAGAATAGTAATTTCTGCTATCTGAGTAGATAGCAGGTTAGCAGCTGTTTTACCTGGAATAGCCCCGTTCGATTAGTTATAATTCTTAGACTACTAGTTCAAATTGAATGAAATTTGAAATATACCGTGTTTATACAAAGCCTGCTTGGTCACTGAAAATTCAGGCTTCTAGTTTTATCTACAACAAAGTTATAGGGGGGTCACAAATGGCCTGAACTGCTTCGAGAAAAGGATGCCACCAGATTGATACTGGAATGTTGTTGTAACCTGTCTTCTTTAATTTTAAGCGCGCGATTGATCCCGATATAAATCCCGGAGTACTCCACCTCCATTTGAATCTGATTGTTGCATTACCATATCTGCAGAAGAGAGACTTCCATATAAGTTTCTCAGAGAGAATCAAAATATTGAGAGTTTTTAAGCTCATAAAAAGGTCCGTTTGACCTCTTCTGGAATATATTCAATGTAATGGAATTTTCTCTTTCCATTTAAAATTGACGAATAATCCTTTTCGTTCATCAATTCATCTATTTGCATCCTTTGAAAGATATTTAAATCTTGATGCACCAGTTCAATGAAATATTTTCATTCTGTTCGTTTTTCAATTTTATATTGTTGAAAAAAAGCTTCTGCGCATCCGTTTGGCCTTCTCTGGAATATATTCAATAGCAAACCCGTCCCTTACTGAATTTTTCAAATTTGTAAATTAAAATTGTTGTAGACCTAATGAAATTATTACATGCGCGAAGACGGTTTTTCATTTTTCCCGCGGGAACCCAAAACAATTTGGGATAAAATGTAGCCTGCATCATGAACGATAAAATGCTGTACCTTCCAGTAAAAGATATGAGCTTCGAAAAAGGCAGTTGATTTAAAACCACAGACCCTAAGAACCATTATATTCAATTACACGGATTTCCGTTCCAGTTGAGTCCCCATATTTGATCCGCCATCTTGAATTATCAATTATCGATGGCAGAATTATATATGTATTCATTAAGTCGAAAATCCTTTCATTAGCCGATTGTTCTAGGATCACTTTATATGCAGAAAGCCAACCTACTTCCACGGGCAGGAGTTAAGACACTCCGTTAATATAATATCGGGGCCATTTCGCCAAGGTCTGAAGCTGTATAACGGTTTAAAGATATTGCATGTATCACTTATAGTTTTCGAGAAAAACCGATGATAGACAGATAATTTTCGTTACGCAAACATTCTGAACATATGACTGATGAGTGTACCGTCAAGAAATTGTTTCCCATTCATATATTTATACCCGCTTTTACCTACTCGGCAGTTGAAATTTGAGATATGCTGAAACATCTGTTCCATTATTTGTGTTACAGAGTGTTTTCGGGGTTGCTAATCTCGAACCTACTATCGAAATGTGGAAATTAAAAATAAAACCCTTTGCGTCTTGCTGGCATTGTTCACTGTACAAAACACACAAATAGATCAAGAATTGAATCATAGAATTGAAGTACTTAATGATAGAAAACAGTATGCTGATAATGTATTTGTCCTTATAAGAAAGAGATTAGATCTTCTAAGCTCCAATCTTATAGGAAATACTGCGAGGAGCTAGAAGGGATGAAGGAGACATCACGGCTGCATAAAATATTCCAAAGGGATACCGCAGCCAAGCTGGACTCCATTCGAAAGTCTGACGGTAGCTACACGGACTCCAGACAGGAGGTGTTCAAAATTTTATTTGAGACACACTTCCCTGGTAGCAGAAATACCCTATCAGACGTAGGCCCAGCTGATGATCACTCGTTGAACATTACTAGGCTGGACAGATATATAGCATCCAGGGTTGTCACGGAGGAGAGGATAGAGTTCGCTTTATCCTCCTTTGAAAATTACAAAGCTCCCGGCCTTGATGGTATATATCCTGCAATGCTGAAGGTCGGAGGTAAAGTCCTGGTGCAATCCCTGAAAGAAATATTTAGGGCCTGCATAACTTGGGGATACATACCGACCGCCTGGCGAAAGGTTAGAGTTGTCTTCATTCCCAAACCAGGGAAGGACGACTATACTCTAGCCAAAAGTTTCAGACCCATCAGTCTAACCTCTTTTCTTTTGAAATGTCTGGAACGCCTGGTTGAAACGTACATTAGAGGAGGAGTGTTGAGAAGATGTCCGCTCAATGTTCGTCAGCACGCTTACCAGAGTGGCAAATCCTGCGAATCAGCACTACACGATTTAGTTCGAAGAATCGAGGGCGCGATGGAGCAGGGTGCTTTTGCTCTGGGCGTGTTCGTCGATATTGAGGGGGCCTTTGACAATGCCACCTTCTCCTCCCTGTGTAACGCAGCCAAAGCGCATGGGGTGGACAACGTACTAGTACGTTGGATACAATCCATGCTGACACAGAGACTACTAATTGCGGACGGTGCGGACGATACCAGGGCTGAGGTAGGCAGAGGATGTCCCCAGGGAGGCGTACTGTCGCCCCTGCTATGGTGCTTTCTAGTAGACTCGCTGTTGGATGAGTTACAGACTCACAACGTACACGCGCAGGCCTATGCCGATGACGTGAGTGCACTGGTTTGTGGCTACTCACTAAAGATAATTTGCCATAAAGTGCAGAGGACTTTGGATAGTATCCAGAACTGGTGCGAGAGGCACGGGTTATCAGTGAACCCTAGTAAAACGACACTTATATTGTTTACTAGGAAAAGAAAACTGAATAACCTTAAACTTCCAACACTAAAGGGTGTTACAATCCAACTCTCCACTGAGGTCAAGTATCTGGGAGTAATCCTAGACAGCAAGCTCACGTGGAGACCACATGTCGAACAAAAATCCGCCCGAGCATTAAATGCCTTCTGGCAATGCAGGCGGGCCTTTGGGAAGACATGGGGTCTGAGACCAGCGGTGGTCTACTGGCTATATACCGCTGTTATTAGACCCATCATAACTTATGCGTCTGTGGTCTGGTGGATCAGAACAGGAAAAACATCTACCTGTACGAACAGACTACAGAGAGAGGCATGCATAGGGATCACTGGGGCCTTCAGCTCCACGCCTGGTGCGGCTCTCAACGCAATGCTCAACTTGCGACCATTGGACATCACAATCCAGGAAGAAGCAATGAAGGCAGTCTGTCGTTTAAAGAGACAAGGACTCTGGCACGACAACCACAGAAGCGGCCATGGTGATCTATCACGAAGGCTCCAGGAAAACTGTGACTCGTACAGTATGCCAACGGATGACATGCCACCGGTAACACTGTTCGATAGGGGATATCACGTTGAAATCCCGAATAGAGAGGACTGGGAAAACCCACACCATCTACTGGAGAGTTTCTCCCATGTCTTCTACACAGACGGCTCGAAAACCTCTACCGGTACGGGCGCTGGATGGTGTTTGAGCAAAGAAATCAAACACTCATATCCTCTCGGAGATTTTGCGTCAGTTTTCCAAGCGGAAATCATCGCTATTCTGAGTGCGACAAACTGGATAATTGATCAGAGATGGCGTGAAAGGAAGATCGGTGTTTGCTGCGACAGCAAAGCTGCGCTCGCAGCACTACGAAATCCAATCACCCGCTCGAAAATTGTCCTGGAATGTAAGAGACGACTGCAGTCGGTAGCTCGCTACAATGAAGTCTCTCTTATATGGGTTCCTAGTCATCAAGGCATCGAGGGTAACGAAAACTCTGATAGCCTAGCAAAGGAAGGCGCGAAAAGCAGCCCCTTTGGACCGGAACCACAGATTGGCGTGAATTCTGCAATAGTGAAAGACTGGATAACTCGACACATGGAGAAAATCCATGCGCAGAGATGGTCCATGTTACAAACCTGCAGACACACCAAACTCTTTATAGGTCGTCCCGATAAGGGCACTGCAGAAACTCTCTTGAAACTAAACAGGAGAGAATGCAGGAATCTTGTAGGGATTGTAACAGGGCATAGTACATGTGGCAAACATCTACATACCCTGGGAATCGTCAGTGATCCTACATGCGCGTCGTGCGGGGAGGATGAGGACAGCGTAGAGCACTTTCTCTGCGAGTGTCCCGCGTTCTCCCAAGCGCGGTGCGCTGTATTCGGCGCTGACGTATTGAGGATGGGAGAGATCTGTCCTCGACCCCTAGCCGAGGTTCTTCGGTTCATCAGAGCAACGAAGAAGTTCGGTTAGGGTGGGGGCAGAGTACAATGGACTGTTTGTCTGAGTGCTCGGGGCTTCGCTCCCCCCTTTCTTACAATTATTATTATTATTATTATTATGTATTTGTCCTTTTATTATTTTACCTACCTTTCACAATTATAAAATACGTATATATTTCTCTTTTAATTGAAAATGATTCCCAAAAATTTTGCTAGTAAGAACTAATAAATATGACAGTTGCATTGAGAAAGTAAAACGATAAGTGACACCCATAGACGCCTGGCGGGATCGAGTGGTAACTGATATGATGTTTAAAAATTATTAAAGTACTAATATCGCTATTAAAACATAGGGGTTGGTGCTAGAAGGATGAAAATTTAGAGTTTTATGTATTTTTTGCCGAATCATAAAAAATTAAAACAAAAACTTTTGTCCAAAAAATAAAAATAAATGTTTTGGGGTGGATCACCCTTATCACTTAGGGGTATGAAAAATAGTTTACGTTCTATTCTCAGACCGACTGAATATACACACAAAATTTCATAAGAATCGGTTGAGCCGTTTCGGAGGAGTTTTGTTACAAACACTGTGGCACGAGAATATTATTAGAAGATTTAATTCGTTGTCACAGCAACAAATTTAAGTCTACTCTATTACCTTCAAAAGGCACAACACATTGTACCTTGCCAAATACCGCTAGAAGACTATCGTTGATAACGACGAAATTCGCTGGTTTGGATTCTACTGGCGAGATAAGGAAAAGGGGAACGTAACACTCTCGGATGAAGCTTATGGGGCTGGCGGTGTCGATCATCGTGTTTGCTTTAAAGCTGGTTGCGACTTCTCGTGCTGTTCGTCTGATAAATGAATAACTAAAAGAACAACAGAAATCGTTAGAAATGTTTACAGATTTATGTTTAATGCCCCCTGATGGTCCGTCTTCAGCCGCAATTTCCTGAGAAGTATTGTTTCGCCGCGCGTTGTGTTTGGGTATTGTGGTGTTCATCGTGAACAGCTCCACACACTAAGGAGGCAAGTTCCTTTCGCCTACTGTCAGGCCTGAAAGTTGAACAAGTTGTCGGTAATTTTGTCCGGGGTTGGAATTTAAATAAAACAAAAATCGACTCCCTCTCGGCTAGTACTCGTAATTTTGAGCTCCAATTATTTAAGAACGAATTAGCAGCAACCGAACGCGTCGGTAGTAAAATTCGTAAGAATATGTAAAATTATAAATATCTATAGTGTTATCCTGTATGCGTGCTGACACAGACTGTTGTGGCAAAAATTTGCCAAAGATTTTCTAGTAAAATTTCTTTACTGTGGCAATAGAAAACTGATCTCGGGGACTTTTCAGGCTAGCGAACTTCAAGCAAGACGAAATCTACAAACCATCTAATGTTCTGTAATGCCGAGATCCGAGAAGGCAATAACGCCAAGTTGCTTCGACAAAAAGATGTCGTGTAGAGCAGCAAACTCGTTGATGCACTAGGTATGCGCTGTGCACCCAGATTATGTAATTGCATATCAATTTTCCCATTTTTGTGTATTCGTAGCTGGTTAACTGCTGCGGCATAACCATATTATGAGGCACCCAAATTCAGAACAGAAAAAGCTGTGAAATGTTTACCATACTTGCGATGTTTTCCATGTGTTGTCGTGGTGAGTGAATTAATCCTTTTCCATTTACTGAAAATTCCGAAAATCTCCCACTTAAAGCCGCAAAAGGGACTGAAATATGAGCAGAATATTTATGCATAGAAATTCTTCCTTATTTATTTTCCAGCGGATTGTGGTGCCATTTTATTTCCCACTGAAATGATGTGCACACGACATCGCGGTGTTCCCAACACATTTTATAGCGACAAGTGACGTGACAGTGCACGTCGTGCATTCATTACCGCCTCTTGCAGTTGTGTTTTGATAGAGGCTAAACCCTGACGTCCTAAGCTTTCCTGCGTGTTTTCATCTGCATGAAAAATTATTTTGTCATGAACTTCACTTCCGCACTGGGCCATTTTCCTGCATCAATGCAAGTGAGAGGGCGGAGGTAGAGATCAAATCAGTTCACATTTTCCGTGCAACTTCTGCTCCGCTCCCTTAGAAACACCAAACGTTCTTTTGCCAATACCTTGGTAATCCAGAAGTAGGATATTCGCCAGGTGAAAATAAAATGGTACCATACCAGCGGTTGTGCTTTCTCGAACTACGAGAGAAAGTAATTTTGCGGCTGGCTACGTAAAAGCCGCAAGATAACTTTTGACGCCGAGTCTCCTTTTGATTGCGCTGCAGCTAAGGTTTTCAGGATTGTGGTCGGAAAAATTACTCTTCACCGACCAAGTTAGCTGGCTAAATGAATTAAATCTGCACCCAGTCTCCATGTTTTTACCCCAGCTTTAATGATTGTGCTTTTCTGTATGCCAATAGAATTTTAATTAGATTCGAAGTTGTTTTAATCCACTTAAACTCCTCTGGCCCACATCGGATTACTGTACTTGTATCACAGGCCGCTGTGTACTTTTGGGCTTGAGCCCCGGTCAATTCAATCACAAGGGCGAATATCTTATTCAGGGAGGAAACTAACAACAACGACAGGAGGAAGTTTAAAGGAACTTTATTTTGATTCATTTCGGGCAATCTTACTTTCCATCTGGTGCTAATGACAATCTACCGAAAGTTTCAATTCAATTTGTAGTTGGACATTTGCAGACGCATCAAACTTTCTTCACGCAATTATGGAGGAGTACTCTCGTGATTGCGATTTTCAATTTTTATAAATTTGTTAGACATTGAAGCAATCGCATGATCTAAGGTAAAAAGCTTTTAAGATACTTCGTCTGTCAGGTAAGATGTGTCTCGAGAAAGTTGCGTGGAAAATTCATTATGGATTTTCCTGAAGTTTCTAGTGTCGCTGATTATAAATAATTTGTACTTACATACATAGTTCAGGAATTTTAATTGCATAACTAATGTAGAAATATTATACAGGGTTTTTCGAATAACGTATGCAGAAATGATATATGAGGTGATAGATCCCATCTAGGCAAACAAAAAATTGTCTGGCAGGAGGGGGGCAATCTTACCAATGCATTGGGAGTGAAAAGCTGATAAATTTGAAATTTACATGCCACAGTATTAATTAATTTCTTTTGATCTATTCAACACAATGACATCCAAATCATGCCAAACAGCCACCATCTCAATAACCATTTCAAAAATCACAACAATGCATATTTACCTTTCCCACTTCAGTTACAGTCATTTGCAAAAGTGAAAAAAATGTTTTGTGATTTGGTAAAAATCACGATTATCTCAAATTTTCTCCGAAATTCATTATTATTATTTTTTATTACATTGCTCATTTTAGTACCATTGCAAAAAGTACAACATTTCCAGGTGGAGCAAGAATATACAAATTTATACGTAGAAAACCGTTTGCAGATTATTGAAAAAAGATGAATTTCAAAGAAATTATACTCAAATGTCTATTAAATAAAATAATTAATATGTGTAGTTAATGGTAACACATTACAAAATTTTCTCAAAATGCCCTTCGTCATTCTCGATGCATACCAATGAGCTCCTTCTAATTACTCGTACCTGTTTGCGGTGTACTGTAGTCAGTCTCTCCCATATTTTCAATTATGGTCATTGATTCCTCTCTTGCGTTAACTGGCCTTGCGTTAACTTCATCCTTCATTGTTACCCATAAGAAAAAGTCTAATAGAGTAAGGTCTGGAGGTCTAGCAGGCAAAGGAATCGTCCCATCAGGCGCTTATGAACTTTTTCATTGAATATTTGCCTTCACAATGTTACTAGTATGCACTGGATCTCCTTCGCATTGGTAATATTCATTACCCTTCAATTATCCAGAAAGATGTCCTCTATAGTTCTAGGAGTTCCGTCAGTGTATTCTCCAAAATACCACATAAATTTGGTTATTAGGCACTTGCGGCAAAATAATTTTTCCTGTTAGATGGTTGCTGATATCAGCCCAAGTTCCAATGTTGGTCACTTTCCGACCAGATATGGAGATTGTGATAGGTTGTGATACCATCCCTGCTCAATTGCGATTCATTCGTCCACAAAATTTGGTTCTGAAAAGCCCTGTTCCCTATGTCGCATTTAACTGAAGACACAAGGAATCCCACAAGGATGAGAAGCTATGTTGTTGGCAATTTCAGCAGTTTTTTCATCAATAAATAAACACGGAAAATTAACTTACTTCACATTAATAAAAGAAAAATTCGAAATATTAATACACCGACATAGAGAAAATTATTTTGAAAAGTTAACTTAATTTCGTTCGAAAAAAGCCATGTTCGGTATTGTCATATGCACTAAAAACTTATTTTCAGCAATTTCAATATATGAAGCTGAATACTGCGATTGCAGTGGAAATGACGATGACAAACACGGATAATGCTAAAACCTTTTCCATAGATCATACCAAATATGGACAATAAATTAAAATCAAAGAAAAAATATGGTACATTAATTAAAATCTGTAATAATGCTAAAATTTCGTAATATTTTCAATTTAAAAAAATACCTTTAAGAGTAAATGTAACGTTCAAAGTCCAATTCTGATATATCCATATTTTTCTTTCACACGTAAAAAGATTACGGTGCTTTAGAATTTCACTATTGGCGGTGCCTCCTTAAGCGACAGATTTAGGTGTCATAATCAACTCACACCTTACCTTTACCTTTTGTGGACCATATTGTACTATCACGAACCGAGCCAACGCAATCCTGGGCTTTGTGAAGCGTTAGTCTAAGGAATTCAATGAGCCTTCTATGTTACATACATCTACATGTTGTTAGAACGATTCTGGCTAGTCCTGTTTGGTCTCCATTTTATGAATGCCACATTAAACTAATTGAATCTATTCAAAACAGGTTTCTACGGTTTGCTCAGAACAATTTTCTACTGCCTCTATACTCTGATAGGCCCAAAAATATCTCCCTTGAATCGTTGGAACGCAGACGGAAAACCAGAACTGTTCTAACTTTTAATTGTTTGCCGGGCGTTATTAACTCTTCGGATTTGCTTGCCGCTTTTAACATTTCGGTCCCAATGCAGCTCTCTAAGCAACCATGACTTTTTTTATTTAGCTCACCATCGCACAAATTATGGCTTTAATAAGCCAATATCGTAGATGTCCCGTTCCTTTAATGCCCCGTCATTAATACTCTTAAATATGTATAAAATTGAAGTCGACTTTTTCAGTAGACTTGTTATATCTTTAATTCTCTATCTCTCATTGCAGCTCCTCCACTGTGAGAAGTTGGAGAGGGGGAAAATCACAGATTATTTTATTTTCCTGTTACTTTTAGGTATGTCAAACGTAACCTGCAAACCAAATTTGAAGTTTTTAGGTCTGCTAGAAGTACCTTAACATATTTTCGCCTGTACAATCTGTACCCCCCCACAGTAAATGGTTGAAGGACGAAAATCAAAGATATTTTTGATAATTTCGTTCCATGTACACTAAACCCAGCCGGCATACCAAATTTCAAGATTTCAGATTTGCTGGAAGTAGCTAATCTTTTTGATGATCTGTTTGTGAGTCAGTGACGAAATAACGAAATTTTGATGGTCCATATTTTGTAAACTATGTATAATTGTTAGAAACTTGTAACTTAGTGCATTATGTACTCCAGGAGACAGATACATATTTTAGGTTTCAAAGTGCCCTGAGTTACTTCGAGAAAAGATAGTACGACCATGCTTGTTCGACTTGGGAGGCACTGCTGTGCCATCAGATAGTTTAACTAGTAAATAACAGCAAAATTGGCACTACACACTATGGAAGTAATTTTTATTATTTAGTTTAGAGCAAAGGAAAGTAGGGATGGTAGTTAATTTTCCATCGTTATCATTTTTATAAATTAAGCTCTGCTTATATATTTTAATGTTCCTGCAATTTCATATATGTACTTGGAAACCAAGTAGGTGCCTCCTCTTGTTAAATTTCTTGTGGTCTGGTATTACTGGAAGATACTTCGGCTCTATTACCATTGTCGAAGATTCGTTGAATATCACCAACGTCGTGGTCGTAACTGTTATTAAATTCTTGAATGATCATAGGATCCGTACGCACACCAAACACTATGTTCTTCGTTCGTTTACTCGCTTTCTTCTGGATAAAGAGCTTCTCTTTCAGTTTTGTATTACATACTGCAATTTTCTTTCTCATTAACATATACAGAGCATTGCCAATAGTGCGTAGTCTTTTCTAAATTCTGTTAATGAATTTTTTTACAATCAGGAAAATAACACCACGAACCTGTCCATCCAACAATGTTTTATTACGATCTAATTCTCCATGGGTTGATTTTTGTGACATTTTGCTTGCTAGTCTCGTATAAAATTAACCAAATTTGTTTGATAATAACACAAAATGTACATAAGTGTAAAGAAAGTAATTTATGTCAATTCCAAATAAAGAACTTTTCAGGAAGCTTATTTAAATAAATTTAAATTTGGATTTTATGAGGACGAACAAATTTTAATGTAAAACTTCAGCAGGTTACTTAAATGCGCAAAATTCATTGAATGGGATTGCAAGGTTAATCATTTTTATGTGCATTTGAAGTTATAGATTTTGAAAATATTAACTTGCATATAATAATTATAATAATAGTACAAAATTTGTTGCTATTAAAAACATTAGTTCTCGTACATGAAGAAGTACGAAACTGTTTATTTACATATGCTCTATTCAATATGGCAAATGTAAAAAACCCCTTATCACCGAAATGAAGAGGTTAAGAATCACTTAACAGTCCAGATTAGTCCTTAAGCTGTCTCTGTAAATCTATAATATATATCTTATGTTAAAATTATCCACAGAAAACCAGCTCAAGTGGCGGCACCATCTCGTTTTCCACCTTGTCGAAGGACACCCACCACTGACAACCACAGACTTTGAAAAACAACAGGACAACAATTTACAAGGGTCAATGGTGAAAATCAAACCTACATTTATTTAATTTATTTATTCATTCCCTTAATACAAGCTACAAACAAACAAAAATATGCAAAAGATAACTTACATTAAACTACAAACTAAGTAAAGGGGAAGAAGCCTAAGAATTTAGGGGTAATAGGGCGGACGCAATCTTTTTTCAACTTAATATAAAAAAATGAAAGAGGGGCAACATACGTATAAAATTTAAGAGGTGCGTCGCGGCGCAGGATACTCCTAAGAGAAGATTTTCTCAGGTGGAAGTCAAAGGAAGCGAGGGAATTGGCTTTCCGAAGCATACGGGTGAGGAGTTCAGAAAGGCCATAGTCAGTGCTGTGGTAAGCAGGGTTGAAGAGAGGGGCCGATCTAAGATTACGGGGATTGGTATAGAGAGAAATCCGCTGAAGCAGTGAAGGCCCTTCACTGAAGTGCAGTCAATGTCTCCAGAAAGTAGCTGGTGGATGAAGGTATTATCTGCAGAGTCGCGTCGCTTCCATAAGGGCTCCAAGTTGATCAGCATCAGGCGATTTTCTTAGGGGAAAGATTAAGACGTTCAGACCAGGGAAGCTCTCGTAGAACAAATCGAAGGAACCTTTGCAGGACTGCTTCAATCCTGTTCGTAGATTGAGAGGGAGACCAGACAGGAGTGGCCTGACGAACGAGACGTATAATGATTTTGCAACGTAGGGATTACGGAACTCTTTAGACCAATGCTACACAAAGCTAAGTGCAGAGTTGGCTCCAGCAACCACGCTGTCAATGTGATCACGAAAGTTTAGTTCGCTGTCACAAATGACGCCGAGATCGCAAAGGGAGGAGGCAGTCGGGATAGGTTCATCAGATAGCAGGTAAATCCTAAGCGGAGAAGAATTGCGTTTGCGGGAGTAGGTAATGGATTGGCATTTGGAGACATTGAGTTCGAGGAAGTTTTAGTGGCACCATAAACTAAAATTGTTAAGATCGTCTTGAAGCAGTCTGGAGTCCGTGGAGGAGGAAATCAGTTTGGAAATTTTCATATCATCTGCGTAGATGGAAATGTCAGAGTGCTTAATAATATAATCGGCTTCATTAATGGCAAGAATGAAAAGCAACGGACCTAAGTGGCTACTCTGAGGGACACCCGAATTAGCCACGAAAGAGTTGGAGGAAGCAGAGCAGAGGAGAACCTTATACTGGCGTTGATCAAGATAAGACTTAATCCAAGAAAGCAAAAGCTGATTGAAGTCAAGGGAGCACAGTTTGAAGAGAATTAATTTATGTGAGATTTTATGGAACGTTTTACTGAAGTCGGTAGCAACAACGTCGACCTCTCATCACCATTGTCCAAGGTGCATAGTGTTCTAGAGACGAAGTCAGTTAAGTTGGTGGTGGTTGATCTACCTTTGAGGAAACCATGCTGGGAAGGGGAAAAAATTGATTTACAATGGAAGAGTATACAATCGTAAACAATGCCTTCGAAAAGTGTGGGTATACAGGAGAATTTGGCAATAGGGCGGTAGTTGGAAATGTCGCTCTTGCAGCCATTGTTATGAATGGGGCTGATGAATGAGTCTTTTTACCTAGCAGGGAAGATTTTTTGGGTGAAGGAAAATTGAAAAAAGGAGGAAAGGAGTCCGATCAAGTGTACAGCCCAATGATTCAGAATAATAGCGGGAATGTCGTCAGGACCTGAACTGAAATCATCAGCAAATGCGAAGATGGCGGAGGCGACCATTGCTGGGTTGATGCTGATGAAGACAAGGGAAGTCTGGAACAGGAGCGCATGAAATGGCTAACATCGAGCACGGAAGAATTCTCACTGAAAGATTAGCTGAAGTAGTGAGCGAAGAGGTTTGCTATTACAGGAGGGTCGGAGGAAGAGGTGTCACCAAGTTTAAGTGTTGAGTGGTAGCCACACTTTCTTTTGATATTGATGAATTGGTAGAAGCGTTTAGGATCGGATATGGGAACGAATTGCATGCGCTCGGGATATTCAAGATAAGAGGATTCTCTGAGATCAGAGAACAGAGAAGCCACAGAAAGATGGGTACTCTCAGTGACAACCGAGTTAACGGGGTCGGATGAAAAGATCAAGTCAAGTTGTCTACCGAGGTTGTTGCTTATGCCACTAATTTGGCAGAGGCCACGGTCGGAGAGACGGTCCATGAGTAAGATCTCTTTATCATATAGCCTGTCGTATTCTACTCATCAAAACCTTTCAATTGATATCTAAATATAATATATCAGGGGGGTTGTGAAGAAAAAGGTAGTACGGCATCTTGAACGTCCTCCATATTGGGTCTAAATGACGTTATATAGTTTTTCTTATTTGATAGCAGATTCAAAAATATTAATAGCATAAATCAGTGACCCCGAAGTCCCCATGCGGCGAATTTTAAGGGCAATCCCTTGAAGTTTAGCTTTTTCGGTCGCCATATTGGATCCGCCATCTTGAATTTGAAAATTTTGATGACAGATTCGGAATCAGCGACGCCGAAAACTTATAATGCAGATGTTCAGGGCAATCTTTTGAAGATTACCGGTTGTTATTCTTCGCTTCAATGCTATTTGTATGGGGAATGAATACATATTTACTTTTATTCTGATTTTTACCTACTTTAACGACACCATATATGGTTTTTTTGTTGTGTACATCTAAACTGCTTTATGTTTGTAACGGTAAAAAAAATTTTTACAAGGGAAAGACACTAAAATGGTACCACACTCGATTTTCCTTCGCGTAAATGTTTATGTAGTTCCGAACACATTAAGGCAAAACACACCAGTTCGAGTTTTAAAATTAAATTTAATGTTTTTTTGTTCATTGGGAACAAAAATCGAAAATCAATTTAAAAAAAAAAGTTGAATTAAAAAGACTGACTGTAAAAAAGAACTAAAAAATGTCAACAAGACACATTCATATTTAAATCTATAAAAAAAACAGTACTATTAAAATTGAAGGGCACAGGAAAAGAAGGGGCTCATTAACATTCTCATTGTTTTGAGTAATCAAATTTGCAATTACAAATTACTTAAAATTTCATTCATTTCATTCACACAAGGAACAGTGTACATTTAACACAATAGACTATTGTTTAGTTACATTAAGTTAGTAAATAAATAATGCTTTAATATTTTATTGCCTAAGTCCCAAATGTACCTGGAAAGAAGGTGTATTCTAAAGTCGGATTATTTTACTTGGACTTTACTTAAAATCAGCTGCTTTCACCAGTTTGTAGATAACGTGGTCTGATTGGTCTTATAAAAACGAAGTGAATGGTATAGTTAATTCAAAATAGAAAAATTGGTAATGAGCCCCTTCTTTTCCTGTACCCTTCAATTGTACTTGCGTCGTTCTATTTGTATGCTGATAGTGAGTGCACCTAAAGGTATATTATATTGCTAACATAAGTACTGATGTACCTAGGTATCTAACTGGCTAATATTTGTAATAAACTGGCAAAGTATAACCAATTGACAGTCTCAGGCTACCTACACATACTAACAAAAATATGCGTAGTAAAATATAGTATATCGACATCATTTAAACATTGTGACTCTTTTTCTACTTTAATTATAGTTTTTCACTCCATGATTTCTATTTATTTTATAATATCATTCACTAAAAAACTGTGATAAATGTAATTTTTTAGGCTAGGCTTTAATACTGTTGTGGAAATAAATTATTATTATTATTATCAAAACTCACCCCAGTTTTATGAATTCCACAAACGCTCAATATTTTTATTTTCACAAACATCAAGAAAATTTACTAGCAAACGTCATTTTTTCATTAATTAGTTCAGCTTATCTCGTAGCATAACAATGGGTAGTTGTCCCCGTTAGGTAGTGCAACATAATTGAAACTTACTTAGATACTTATTTTATTAACGAACATTCTCCTACATGCTGAAAAAATTTCATAATTAAGAAGCTATGCATAAATAATGATATTTTTCCGTATGAGCAACACCCGACTTTCCCAGCTAAATGTTTTTTAATCTTTTATTGCCGTCGTTGTGTTTGCTGGATACACTCTCATACGAAACTTCACTTTGTTGAGTTGTAAACGGTAGGCTCAAAGAATGGGCTCGAAACGAACGGACATGATAAATTAATAAAGATTTCTCCTAAAACTGGCAAAAGTTTACCTTATTGATTTAAGTTCAAGAAAACTGTGATCGGTGTTACAGAAAAATGCCAAAAGTTTTTGACCCGAAAATATTGTAGATCATTCGGGTCGCCCAGGGAAGAGATAAATAGCAAAGTTACACCTACTCAAGGCCACTTACTGGCCGACAGCGCAGCAGATGACTGCCAAGTTAAAAGTTGACAAATGGGATGTGGCGGGTCTCTGATCTTGCTTGGAAAGGAAAAGGAAACTCGCTTAAATGAATGACTCTAGTTGTGCTAAATCTCTTCCAGGCTTGATTTGAACATAAATTACAGCGTGTGTCCTTTGTCCTGAGCTGCTGTGGTTTCAGCTTTCCTTGCCTGCCACCCAATCATGTCCGGCCTTTGTGCTATCACCGGGATGAATGCTCTTCGCCCATCGTGGCTATCCATCAAGCTGTCGCCCTGCTATCAAATAACTGAAGTAGCTGCGGGGAAGCATGAAATTTGCTAACAACACACACACCAGAACACCTGCCGTCATCCATCTGAATCAACTCCTACACCTGATAACTCAAAATAATTGAGGGCATTAAGCACTAGTTCTACCGCACTGGGAGGTGCAGCTTAATACCTTCGGCTTGAATTATTAAGCAGCAACAGATGGATGGAGGAAGGCCCTCCTCCTTTCCGCGATTATAATATGCCATAAAATTTCATTCGCTAACCTGATTATTTGCGAGCTAAATTGATGTGGAAATAATATGTAGGCGAAGCGAATCGGTTGCCATCCGGTAGATGGCGGTTTCACGGGTCTCCTGGGAAGCCCACTTCGGCGGAAGCCTTGCCGATGTGGTTTTGAAAATTCGTGAATGTGATTACCCAGCTGAGCCTTAAGATATCCAAGCGTATATCCTTCCGATCAATTCCACCGCGCTGCAGCCAGCAGGTCCAACTCTGAATTTTCTTTGAGAGCTTAGAGGGGATTCCACTAAGATTTGAAAGTAAACACAATTCGAAAGGATCCATAAAATGAGTAATGGGCTGGGGGCTCGGAGCCTCAGGGATTTCAATTGTTTGGAAATTTCCTCTAACGTTGTTATAAATTGTTTCGCATTTGCAAACAAACAGAGCACCCCGGGCTAGCCAGCTGTTTCCTTCAGCATTAAGCCGTTTGCAGTAGACACTGAAGGTGATAAATAAATAACACCTGAAAAGAGTTCCTTTTTACAGTTGTTTGCGGAGGACTTACGGCTGGAGTATTCCTTACTTTGCGTTGCCTAGGACCTTCAACCGTTGCACGATTTCATCTTGGAAAGATATTTACAGTTTAGCTCTAAAATTCCCTCCAGAAACATGCAGCATTTTAAAATAGATATACGGGCTAAGTTAAGTCCGTTTAATTGTTAAGAAATTGCTTGGCTGAAGTTATAATTGTGCTTTGAAATATCTGCAGTTTTCGAAAGTAATGGACCGGAAAAACGATTTAACGGTGTACGTATGTTATGTAATTTCAAAATGTAAAGTCAATAGGCGTAACTAGAATTTATGGTTGTGATTTTCTTTAATATTTTGAGTTGTATTAATTGTTCGGCTAAAATGGAAAGACAAGTTGCAGCCCTGTTTACAGTTACACATTATGAAAAATATAATGCAATTTTCCCAATCACAAGATTATAAGTAAATAAATGACACACAATTGTCAATGATAATTCAAAAATGTATATGAGCTATCTGTTGATGGCTTAGTGCAATTCTTTGCTAATTGCCAATTTACAATTTCAAGAACTATTTATTGCTAACTTAATGAGCAATTTTGCAGAATAAATTATTCAAATAATAACCGTGTTTTATGATTAAGGAGAAATCTTTGTGGTGAAATTTCATGTTCATGTTTGAGACACACAATAATTGGGGGCAGTATTGCGCTACAATGTATTGATTTGCTTCTTAGGATTAATTACAATATTTGTTATGTGATAAAGTGGACACCACTAGGCACTAGATTAACAAGAGTGAAAAAGCCTTCACCTTAACCGCTCGATTACATCCAAAGTGTCCATGTGTGTCCTTGTGGCAATGGAACCTTATCTCTTGTAGTTTAACTTTTGACGGCTAGAGGCCTGGAAACCTGTTCAGGATCGCCACATCTGTTCCCCCTGAGTGACTTTCGGCGGGAACTTTGAAAGTCACGTTGCGTGTTTTGTAAGTCCGGATGGGTTTATGCATAGATCACACACGGGCAAACCCTGCTCCTGTGACTCCCGAGTGCTCCTCAGGTAGCTGTTTTGACTCCCGAGTGCCCACCTCATTGCTACTGCAAGTGCAAGTGAGAAATGCATACTCCTGTCGTGAAAAATTACTTGTGTGGCAGGCACACAGGACATAGACGATGCTCCGTGTGCAAGCGAGAAATATTTTTTTGGTGGCGAGAAATATTTTTTTGGTGCCTCCTGCAAGTGCAAGCGAGAAATGCATGCTCCTGTCCTGAATCAGTGATGGTGAACATGTACTCACTCCTCATTGCGTTAATGGGGCGACCCGAAATGACCCGAAATGCGAAAGGTTTATGGAGGTTTTTATGGAGGTATACTGCTCCCTTGAAGTCAAACTCTGCCCAGCTATGGCATAGATAGATGAATCCCAGTGATGTTGTTGCATCTGTTATGGTGAAAATGGGTTTGCCATGCTACTAGATAACTGACACTGGCAGTTTTAGCTGTGTGAAGTTGAGACATGTTCTTGAGGTTGCTTCCTTTTCTGCTGATGTAACTGCTGTTGAAGAGCCTCTGTCAATTTTGCATTTGTTGTTGCTGTTTTTTTTTCTGTGATTGATTTCGAAATGTTGATTGAAGATGCTGTGCTTGGAGAAAGTTTGCGGTTGTTGTGAATTTGTCTGTTGTGTTGCGACTAAATGTGAGTTTGCTGACTGGTTTGATTTGGTACCAGTTGTGCAGATTGATGTACCATTTACGCAAACCTTGAAGAGTCTATCAGATATTCTCTCTATGAATTTGAATCCAGTGTATGGACCTTCCAGCGGAGCTTTTACATGGCCACAGAGTATGAACACTTGTGAATAGTTGTACGAATCTTTTAAAATAAATATACTCGATTTAGTGTGGTGAGCTGTTGGAGTTGGGCGTAGACATCGCATGAAAAAGCGATCTTTTTGAACACAAATCTATGGATCCGGTTGAAGTTCTGATGAGGTGAAAAATTCTTCTGGGATACTCTTTATACGCGATTCAAGCGCGATTTATGATTTGAATGAAATATCGGCCAAATAGCCACCGCGGCTCCTCTTGCACACGTTCATCCGCTCACGCCAATTTTCGATGACTCTGTGCAACATTTCAGCCGGTATCTCAGCTATGGCTTGACGAATAATGGCTTTCAACGCCTAAAGAGTTATAGGATGGTTGCTGTAAACCTTCGACTTAATGTGACCCCAAAGGAAATAATCTAAAGGCGTTAGACCACACGATCTAGGCGGCCAAGTGATGGGATCATTACTGGAAATTAACGACTCACCGAACTTACCGCGCAATAAGTCCATGTTAAGACGGGAAGTTGGAAATAAAGTCCAAGATCGTGATATAGCGGTTGCATTTAATGGTAACGGCATCTCCTGCCTCATATCGAAAGAAATAAGTTCCGATGATTCCGCCATAAAATAATCCACACTAAACGGTAAATTTTTGTGGATGCAATGGTGATTCATGAACCACTCGTGGATTTGACTCACGACAATAGCGCCAATTTTGCTTGTTGACGAATCCATTGAGCCAGAAATTAGCCTTATTTGAGAAGATGATTGAGATGATGGAGAGCCCCAACTCTTGAGAACGGCGCGAAACAGACGCATTTGAGTTTTCACGAACACTGGCTTCAACCGCGGCAATATTTTATTCACTTCGGGCATTTCTTTGTCTTACAGGCACCTTTGTATCGTAAAAAGTGAACTTACTTTCAAACTTTGTTATTATGCGTCTTACAGGGCGCTCAAAAGGAGCATTATGACGACCGTCTTTTACACGAAGCGCTCTTACAGTACCGACAATGCGAATTTGCGTATCATTTTGAACCATTTCTAAGCGTTGGATTAAAGTGAAACTTATCGTGATGAAATCACAAACCTTACTGAACATAACTTCACAGACCTGTCAAAAAACTATAAACAAATATGGCCACCACGGGCTATCAAAACCAGGTCATTCCTATTGGGAAACCCCTTACACGTATACCCATTAATATACCTAAAGGAAATCATACAAAAGAAAATTGTAGTGTTAATATTCTTATGTGGGTGTAACTAGATTAGTTAAAATGAATTAGCTGGATATTGCAATTTAAAATTCCTTAATAAATTTCTGCCATAGTTAAAATAAAGTTCATATATTATAGTTAAATTAACTGCAAGTTCTATTACTTGATTTAATATTTCGCTGTAAATATAAACACATCATTCAATTATTAAAAAAATAAATACAAATCATTATTTCTTAAAATATTGTTTTTTTATTATTTGCGATACCCCCCCTCCCTCACAGGGAAAATGCCTCGTGAAAGATCCATTTTATTTTATCCCATTAATAAGTAACACTCTGTATGACGCATGACAATAACACCCTTTCCACTTCTGGCTGCACATTTCAAGTTTTCTTCCTTTAAAGGTTGGTTTATTTCGAAAATAAAAATGGGTGATTTCACGCACAAATGTCCTATGATTCCAAATGATCGATTTGTCTAATATGTTCTAAATAATATACACACATTAATAATTTCGAGGTAAGTTAAGGGGTTATATCCACTTGTAAGTCCGAAAAAACGTGGTTTTTTGTGAATTTTTTGTGAAGAGGCTTTTCATTAAATAAATACATAGAATAAATGTACATATAGCGAATTTAATGTATTTTAAGAATTCGCTATGTATTTACAAAAATATTCGGTTCCGTTGTTCCTGTAGTAGATCTCCTAGAGGACCTCCACAAAAAGGTGTCTGGCGGTGAGCAAGATATCGCTGATCCAAATTATTTGAAATAAAAAAAACCAAAAGATTTAATTTTAGGATAGATGAATACAGGTAATGATCGAAGGAATAGTCGAAATTTTGATTTTTGACAAAATGGCGGCTTCCCAAAGAAAAAAATCGTTTTTTTCAAGAAAATTTACAGTTTAAAGGGGCTTAAAAAATCAAAATTATTATCAGAAACCTTATTCCTTCGATCATTACCTGATACAAGTATCTAAGAAGATTGTGTGAAAATTTCAAGCCGATCGCTCCAGCCGTTTTGGAGAAATTTTGCTCACCGACTTTGAAAACACCGTTTCGAGAAAAACGCGTTTAAAGTTTTGGGAACCATTTAAACTACTTTCAAACGCTCGGAGACGTCTTTACAATTACGCTAATTTCTCCGAAACTATTTGCCGGATCAATGTGAAATTTTCGGACGATATTCTCAACTATATGTACATTCAAAATATGCAAAAAAAAAATTTCAATTTTTTCAAAATTACAAGTGGATATAACCCCTTAAGCCAACCCGCCCTGAACTTTCACCTCTAGGAATCATTTCGGTGTATATAGACAGCAAATAGTAGATTATTTAGATCTAACCTACCTGTGCAGTATTTACCTTTTATGAATTTCAGTCCAAAATTTGGGGGCCAAATTAAATTATAACCTGGAACGTTTTAACTTATTCAAAACGAGCAGAATTACTTATCACAACTTACTCCAACTACAAATTCATGGGGTTCCTAATTGGGTCATGTAGAGGGCGAACTTTTTAAGGAGTTCTACGTATGCCCCACTCTTTTATTCATCCACTTCATTTAAATTGGGTTCATTAAAATTCCATGCTATCGCCTTTATACATTTTACTATGAAAACACCTGTACAACAGCATGAATGCCTTGTTATTTTCTCGTAGCACAGCCGTGCTCGCTTATGTAGGTGCCAGGATACGAGACCCAACTGAAAGTGTTTTGTCATAAAACCCTCGGGGTAATTTAAGAAATGAGAACACCTGAAGAGAGCTCCGCTGCAAGGTGTTGACTGTAAAGGTTTGCTAATTATGTACAAAATTCAAAACTATTTTCAAAGAGCTTCAAACTGAATCACAATAATTAAGGCTGTGGGTCTTAAAATGATCACCTGGCTGGTCCTCGCCCCTGACCGTCGTGGCACAGTTAACCTAATATAAAGTTGGGAAGCAGAGGAGATTTCCAATTGTTTTTCATTAAGCACTTAAAGGGAGAAAAGGAATGGGATAATACTTAATAAAAAAAAATTCAAATTCTCTCAGAAACTTTGAATTGTAGGAAACAAAAAATGCCCTGCGGAAAGTAATAAAGGACTGAATGCGATTGAAACACTTAAAAATATGTGAAATAAAAGATCTGAGAGCGAAACAAAAGCTTTCATTCTCATTTCACTTTCCCATTTTTTTAATTTTAACCAATCAATTTCCCTTTCTTTATGTGACCTTAGATACCGTTAACCGGACCAGACGTTTCATTTTGTTGGAAATAGTTAGTTATAAACAAGTAATATGTGAGAGCAAAACAAAGATTTGAGGGAAGGTGCTAAGAAAATTGAAACACTTCTGCAGGGTGCATGATTTTATTTTGAACAATTTCTTTCCAGCAAGGTACAAAACTTATTTCCTGATAATTGTCCCTTGCAAAGCCACACACAAAACGCCTTATTTGATGTGTACCCATTATTTTTAAAACGAAAGAGCAGCAATTTGCTCACTGGCTCTGTAGCTGCGTGAGCGCCGCACGCAGTTGCTGAGAATCGGTAGAAATCGCATGAAAGTGCACAATGAGAGAGCAAAAATGGGAGCAACCGCGTCCGTATATATCAACTACGTGTGCGCTACCTGCGTTCCCTCCTTCTTCAATTGCATTGTCGTTATGCTTTATGATCACGGGGAGAGGTAGCACTCAGATGGCATGGTAATAGAGAGAATCAGAAATCGCCTGAAAACTCCATAGTAAAAAAGCGCTGTATTTTGTATCTGACAGTGTACAAGCTGTACGTGAGAAATTTTTGCCGGCTATGGTTCTCTCTCTTAATTGCTTACGGGAATGGGTACTCGTTCGTTTCTGTTTTAGCTAATAGGCAATATTGAGGCATTTTCAGGCGTAATAGAGTTGATAAATATTCTTTGAAGTGGTTGCTTGGAACTATTCTCAGTTTGGTTGAAAATTTTAGGGTTGCCTAATGTTTACTTAAAATTTCATATTGATCAAACATGAAATGTGTTGTGAAATATTGTACGTCGGTGTGTCCGGGGGTAAAAATGTTTAACTTTCCGAAATTTGTCAAAACAATTACGTAAGCATTAATCATCCGAATATAGAAGTTTCTAAAACAAGAATATTTTCCCCTGGCGACCCTAATTTGTCTCTCAATTTGTACACAATATTTCGTCTGTCTTACTCATTCAGAATTTTACTGATGTGTGGTACACTGATACTTTTCTGATGCATATGAAAAAGATGGAATGATTTAGCTATGCTTCTTTCTCATACAAAATACAGATTTTTGCATGTTTTGTTCCTGTGCTTCCTAACTTTATATTAGGTTAACTTTGGTCGTGGTATATTATTTTGATAATTCACTTTGATTATGCACCGAGCCGGGCAATGTGGCACAATTGGCATTCGGCATTAGCACCTGCAGTGGCTTACAATACCCGACTACATTAAAAAGTGTGATTTTATTGGACTTTTCTTTAAATGTCTTTCTTGTTTTCTTTTATCATCAAAATAAATAATTTTCTAATTGTAAAATCCAATAAACATTTCAATTTTCACAGTCCCCGAATCCCATGCAAATATCAGGTTTACTTTTTCGGCCTTGACTAAAATAAATGTGGCCTACATTGTCTTAATCTCCTGTAATAAATTTTGTTCCCACCTACATTGCTTCTTGATTAAAGTTTAAAAAACAAATTTAAATATTATATAATTTTCAAAACTCAGAACTTTTCCAATATATTAAGAGAAACTGAATATCTCCTCTCACAAATCCTTTGCAGAAATAATTTTTATCACTGATAACGACAGAACTTTATGTTAAGTGGATATGACGCGTCAGCACTTCATATGATAACTCAAGTAGGTACACCGAGGATACTGGCTGGGGTAAGAGGTAAAATCTTGGTGTTTTTTTTCCCAATCTTATTGCTTCTAGTTTGAAGTATTTATAATTTAATTGTTCAAGTAGTTGGAATAGAGATTTATTATCCTTGGTGGAGTTTTAATACCCGCTGTAGCCCCGTGGCGCTATAGAAACAGGAAATTAAAGTTTCAACTATTTTTTGAGCAAATAAGAATTTCAATTAATAACTTCTCGGAGTTTAGACCTAATTCATATTATTCGATTAAAAAAAGATTCATTTATTGTTCATACTTTTTTGTGTTCCGACAATGCTATTTATGTAGCACTAAATTTCTGCCCTATACGAAATAAATAGATAGCCGAATGGGTACTGGACTCTGGTGTGAAGAGACGCGAGTTCGAACCCGGAATATAAAAAGCTATATTTTATGATATTTTATTTAAAATTATTAAAAATAACATATGTATTGTCATACGAGGGCATTTTGATAAGTCAGTGACTTTTTCCCGCGCAAATACTTTAAATTCATCACTGCTGCCCTTAACTGCCATCTATTAATAGACTACTGTCAAATTTTGAGCAAGCTGAGTCATTTAGTTTATGCTTCACAGCCATTGAAAGCAGACAACCTCTTGACTTTTAACAGAAATGGAAATAAGTGAATTTCGTGTGCTGATTAAGCATTATTTTTTGCGTGAAAAAACCATCACTGAAACCAAGGAAAGGCTTGATACTATGGGGACACTGCACCTTCAATTGCTATGGTTAAGAAGTGGTTTACTGAGTTCCGTTGCGGACGTTCAGGTCGCCCAAAAGAGGTCGTTACACCAAAAATCGTCGATAAAATCTATGGAATGATATTGGATGACCGGAGAATTAAAGTGCGTGATGTGGCTGAGGCGGTAGGCATCTCAACTGAGCGGGTACATCACATTTTACATGAATATTTGCATATGAAAAAGCTATCTGCGCGATGGGTTCCGCGATTGCTCACACTCGACCATAAGCACAACCGTGTGACCACTTCAAAGGATTGTTTGGCGATGTTCAGCCGCAATCCGAACGAGTTTTTGCGCCGTTTCATAACCACTGACCAAACATGGATGCATCACAATACACCAGAGACAAAGGAACAATCAAAACAGTGGGTTTCTGGAAGTGAACGTGCACCAAAGAAGGCGAAATTGTGTTTGTCAGCCAACAAACTCATGGCTACAGTTTTTTGGGATACACACGGTATCATTCATATCGTTTACCTCGAAAAGGGCAAAACGATCACCGGTGTACATATATTATGCAGAGCTTTTGGACAGATTTGATATTGATTTGAAGCAAAAACGAACGCATTTGTTCCATCAGAAATAAAAAGCTTTTTTGCCGAAAATATTATAATATATTTTATTCAAAAAGTCACTGACTTATACCACCGCCCTCGTACTATAACATATGTTAGTTAAATTGCGAGAATGCTTTATAAGATGGCGCCGTAATGTGGCTTTCTGTACCACTTGACCAATTGACTTAATATTCACATCATAAGTTAGTCAGTTTGCGATAATGGTTTATATTTAGATGTGGTAACCATAAGTGGCGCTGTGATCTAAATTCTTCTCGTGTCTACGCTTAAATGTTTGCTGTGTTCTTTCGCGTATTTACTATGAAATTAACTTTTGAATGAACAGTTTCTCACTGAGGTAAATGAAAAACTAAGAATTTTCATTTTTGAAAATTTTGGTTTTAAATACATTTTCACTTGATTTCAATATGTTTTTCTCTCAGTGTAGATTCGAGTATGCAAAATAGGAAGGACGTGATCTGCTAACTGTCCTCCCACCATGATTTCAATGATATTGAAAAATAAATGAGATCACTCTGAGAATTTTTTCCTTTTGACACATGCCGCGGAAGCATATAGCAAAAAAATATATTATAATATAATATATAAGCAGTTTTTTGTATATATTCACATTTTCAACTTCCAATAAATTTCAGCGACTTAAATACATATACAAAATTGCTTATAGGTTGCTTCCTGTAAGTTTTCGCAACGTATGTCTAATTGCAAAGTTTCTCAGAATGCCCTTGTTTATAATATATTTTATTTCATCGAAATCGAGCGCAGGGAGTCTCGGTTCTGAATTACTTATGCGCGGATGTATGTATGTAAATATATATTATATAAAAAATTCCATATATGTTTTTTCCTCCCGTTATATGTTGCATGTCCAGAACAAAAGTTTCTTCACCCTTATCCCATATTTCAATTCAATAGTGGCATACTCTCTCCACTATTATGGTGCATGATGTTAGGCGATCTGGTTAGAATTTTAAACAGCCTAGGCTACTTTTCAGTTGCTTACGCCGATGACTTTGTGATACTATTTTCATTCAATTTCGATGTGAAGCCAATGTCATCTGCACCTTTCGTCTGGGGGAGACCGTACTACACGTTTTTAGTACTGACGGTGTTCACGGCCCGACAGCCGCAAAACTTTGAAAAATTGTGTGAATTATATTGTAAACACACTTGCAAATTGTGACAGTAATCATCTGAAGCGTGCAGGCGTGCTTTCTATTGTTCTGTTCAGTATTTTCAATTTTCTATTGCAATTTCTTATGTTGCAAGGGGGTAGTCTCATGTTCGATCTTCAAAAAATCGATTTTTTTTTTTGCATATTTTCAAAGTTTCATAAGTTGAGAATATACTGTGAAAATTTTAGACTGATACACTAAGTCATATTAAAGTTACAGCCAATAATAGGGGAGAGCGTACCTTGCAGCTGCGGTGCTCATACCTCAATGAAAATTTTCTTCTCCAAACTTTAAACGCGTTTTTCTCGAAACTACTTTTTTTCCGTCGGCACGGATGATTACAAAAAAACTATTAGATCGATTCGGCTGAAATTTTCACACAATATTCCACACATGAATGGTTCTGGCCGGTACCAGAATTAGATGTTTTTATGCATTTCTTTCTGTTTTATGTCGATTTTAAACCGAAAAAACCGTCGATTTTTGAAACAAATTTTTACAAGGCCGCCATTTTGCTATTTTTCACTCAAATCTTTTAAATCTGCTACGGGCCAGAATGACAACCCCACTGAATAATAATCATTTTGGAATTTTGATTTTGGATGATTACAAAAGGAGCATTCGGGGGGGGGGAGCCACCTATTTTTTTGAAGAGACTTACTTCGCCTCACCAAAATGACCTTAAAATATTTCTTTTTTTATTTAAAAAAAATGTTTTTGTATTGTTCAATAGTTTAGTAATAACATATAATTATCATAAGAAGATTGTATTTCATTTTCCACAAAAAAAAAATCCTTAAAAACCTTCAAAATTTAAGCTCGGACATTAGACTACCCCCTATGGCTGATTTAAAGCGTCATAGCAACTGTGGTAAATGTGACGAAGGACTTTTCGATAAGAAAACCGTTATGTGCTTTCGAGACTAATAGTTGTGTTCTTTGGAAATGTGGAAAGTGCATTGGGACATCGCTAAGAACTTTAAGTGGACTAAAAGACAAGTTATGTATTGAGGTTACCTCGCTTCTAAGTAAATTTGGTAAATTTTCAATGGATGATTCAGTTAGTGCTTCACGTAAACGTGTGATTAATAAACTTCCGAAAGAACAAAATTCCTCTTTGAATTCTAATAAACGGCGCTCACTCTCTACGTCCTCGGCTAATTCATTCAAATCAAAAATTGGCCTTGTAATCTAATGATTCCTCATCTAAGGATCATATTCTGGAAATTCCAAAATGTCTTCACTGCCTCTCCAAATAAAAACGAAGGCTGCATCGATGGGTAATCTTCTTATGACGAAGCGAAGCAATAATTCTTTATCGTTAGAGAAGGAGGTTGCTGATGTTTTCAATGGTGCATGTACTGATTCTTCCTCGGTTAAGTCTGTCGCTGCTGGTTGTGCTGTCGCACTAGAGGAGACTTTTAGCGTATTCATTTTTGAAATTAATAGAAAGCATTTTTGAGTTAATTTGCGTTAATTTTTTTTTGATTAAATTTGTTTCGATGTTCCGCAAAAGGTTTTCAACGTATAAATTTGTATATCATTCATCTACCTGCACATTTATTTATTGGAAGACATGCTCCGTATTAACTTATACATATTTCTATGGTCTCTAGTCGAACACGAGATCGAAGTTGTTTCAGTCGAATTGCCAGGATTTATTAGAAATTAGCTTTTATGGTCGTATGAAATCTTCACAGCTAATTGGGAAAAGAGACATTCGAGTTTAGGGATATAATTCTACAAACACCAAAGAAATTTATAGAAAAAGTAGTACTTTAATCAAAATTCATCTTGGATTTACGAAAGAATAATTTACACGAATTATGTCTAATGAAGGTGGATTAGTAGAAAGAAATCAAATTAATCGATTCGCTTGTAAATATCAAATAGAAATAAACCAAATCGGTCATATAAGTACATGAGACCAAAAGTGTCAGCAATTTTAGATAAAACCTTTCTAAGACCATTTGGTAGAACAAGCTCGTTGACGTCCAAAATTACATTAACGTTTCGTGCAACCTTTGCATGTATATTAAGCTCCTTTAGAATCGTTTTGTGTGTTGCACTGACTGACCCCAAATAATTTGATTTTTCTGAGAAAATGTCCAAAAAGTAAACACTTTCTTTACTTTGGTAGTCCGGTCGCGCATAGATCTTGAAATTTTTCTCCCCAGCTAAGTTAAAAATTTCCCCCAGCTCATCTGATCGTACCCTTAGGCCATTGTACTTTTTAAATAGCTCAGTTACTGTTAGGGGTGTGAAACTAGGTATCCTTTTTATCTCACAGAAACAGCCCCTATCAATTAGGCATCTAGTGTGCTGAATAATGGGTTCCAATTCCTTCTCAATGTTTAGGGACTTGGATGAAAGGAAGGTAAAATACTTCGCAAATATTCCGCCCTCTTCTAATGTAGTCAAATATTTCTTTGACATGCAAAAGGATCCCAGGTGCTGTTTATAAATTCTGTCGATTGCATGAACCTCCAAGACCTCGGCTTCTTCAAATGTGTCACAGTTATGGGGAGTTATTAGTATCAATATCTCACTGTCCCAGCTACTGCCTTTTATTTCATTAACTGCATCCTGAGGTGTCAGTTTAAAAGTTTCACTTTCAGCGATTATTTTATTTGCTGGAGGATCTCTTATAAAAACGTTAACGATTTCAATAAATGCGGTAGGCATAGACAATGAAGATGAAGCAGAACTTTTGTCTTCTGACTGTTGTTGTGCAAGTGGTACGAGAGCTCCTTTAGAAGCAGTTGTCCAGTTGTCCCTGTAACACGTTTCATCTTTTATATTATTTTCAGGTTCAGTTTGGACTGCCTGTTGGTCCTTTGAAATTTTTGTCTTTTTTTCTGTTTGTGTGTCTTCAGAGAACATAACATTTTGGTTTTTGGCTTTGATTCCCCGATCTCTCTTCGGAATTTCTTCAGGGACTAATCTATTGTTAGATGGCATTTGAATTGCCTTTTCTTCATTTAACATTTCTGCATGCTTCTTTGTTTCTTCAGGATGTAATTTATTGTCATATGACGTTTGAATTGCCTTTTCTTCTTTCAAAATTTCTGCCTGCTTCTCCATAACAAAATTCGGTTTTATTTCTATTTGGTGCCGGGATTCCTCGGAATGAGATACAGTTGATTTGCGTTTCGCTTTTTCCGATTGTAAGACAGTTTGTGCTTCGTTTGAATGACTCGAATTTACACGTATTCTTTCATCATCACTACTGTCAGAAGATATGGTACTATAACTCATTCCAAATTGAGGACCTTCACCACTCCACGTAATTCTTCTTGGCGTTTTTACCAGAGAATCCGGTCTTTTGGATAACCTTTCTACCTCACGAAACTGTTGGGGAAAAATCATCGACCCGGTCGGTGAGTTAACATAGAAGCTATCTGTTTGCACTAACTTTTTATTTTCTTCGGAAGATAGTTCGGTTTGAGAAAAGATTCTGTATATTTTAGGATATTTTGGCAAGACACGCTTTGCAAAGTATCTGTTTCGAACAGTTTCTACTCTCGTTATATCAGTTTGTACACCTCGTTCAACTGCTTTTATTACCACATTTTCGATGTCTTTTGGTAACGCAGGAACTATTAAGTTTCCACCACTTTGCACAGATTCAATGCTAGTGATTGAGCCCCTATTAAATACCTTCGAAGGACGAAAACGATATCTTGTTGCGAAACGCCTTTTAATATTATACGTAACTCCAACATTCTTTTGATCAAAATTGCAAGCTTGGTCATTTGAGATGTTTATTTCTATATCTTTATTCCAATCAGATTTTTTTGATTCAATATCGGCCAAGGTACTCCTACCAGCGATATTCGCTTGAACTGCTCGAGTGTTCCACTTAGGCTCATAATCCTGTACCGAACTTGCATCACTGTACACCGTGCTTACATTATCTTCTGTTTTATTCTTCACATTCTTATTCCCTGAACTAGATGCTTCATTCAAATTGGATCGTCCAGGTACCGACGACTTAGCACGATTGAAAGCATTTTTAAATTTCTTCATTTTTTATCCCTTATTTTGACCTGAGAGGCAAACATATTGTTGCTGCCAATATTTAAAAAGATATCAAACCAGTTATACTTTTATGATATCATTAATTCTTCTTATTAATTTTTCCACTTTTAATACAAATCCAAAAGAATTTTAATAAATAACCTATTTAACTAAATTTTGAAACTGTAAGAACTACATAGCTTAATTTTGATGTTAATAGAAGCAATGCCGATAAAATTTATTCGTTGCAGGGTTGTCAATTTCAAGTCAAACTATGAAGGCATGGAAGCCTCAAAGCAAGCTGCGTTCTCGACTAGACCACTTACATAAAAGTCCAGGCGGTACCTGTTTTAAAAAGGATTATGTTGAATGTAGGACCACTAGTTGTTTTAATAAAGTCTCCGGAAGGGCTTAAGGAATGATGATTTTTATATGCGACAATTGGAAAAGTTGTGAAAAATTGCAAAAAAATAACGCTTTTTTGTACTTTGTTTTCATGGTAACTCGAGAACTATTGATTTTAGAGAAAAGTTGTAAATGGAGTGAAAGTTTCAAAATAAAATTATACACAAGATAGGTCACCTTAGATAACCTATATAACCCCTTAATTTAACTCGAACAGTTTTCATCCGATTCACTTCAAATTTTAACTGGACATTTATTATTAAATTATCTACGATGTACACACGATTATAGCGATTGTGTATCAGGAAAACAAGTTATAAGCCATTTAGTTCGAGCTTTTCGTCGAAAAAAACGGTTTTTCTACAAAGAACTGCCATTTCGCGAAATAAAATTCTAAAAATATAATCATATGTACTTCGGTAGCAAAAATCATGTAGATAATGAAACAATTTTTTTTTCGCGAAATGGCAGACATTTTTAAGGGTTTTCACAAAATTATTTATAGGACTAACGGCAATACATAAATGAAAAAAAAACCTTTCTGCCCCACGAGCACCACGCGCCTAACTCTATGTTATATTTTTTTGCCCTCAACGACTCAATACAGTACACAATAATGATGCCTGTTCTTGCCGAAAAGTTCATTAGAATTACTGTATATTATAGTCTTTTAAATTGAAATACCTAAATAAGAGGGCGGCAACATTTTTTGCCGCCCCGGGCGGCTGACACCCACTCTACGCCACTGAGAGTGTCTGTCCGACTTTGATGCCCAGTAAGTCCATTACTTTTAAGGTTGCCAGTGCACCTTCATTAAATATTATTGCCGAATTAACTAAAGCTATTTCAACAATAGTAGAACAACTAGAATTGGGCTTCGGTGCAATTTGCCACACTAAAGCATTAAAGCTCTCGTTGTTGTTTTGTGTGAATCCACCAACACATCTTTCTAATAATGTAAGGTCCGAGAGGTCTTCATAAATAATTCAAATAATGCTTCGGCAATATCTTCCGGAAGTGGCGGTTTATCAACAAACGAGTCCAAGCTATTTGTCGATACAGCTTTCTGGAACTTACACCAAGAATCGGCTCCTTCAGGGCAGAGAAAATGTTGGGGATCTTCAGATGACGATAAATTTTTGAACAAAACCTGAAAAGCAATTCGGGAAGTATACTAGATAAACTAGAATCTCCGTTGGTGAATACAGCCCTGGGTGTGTATATGAAATACCTAAAGACAATTTGAATGAGTAAAAATTATTGTTTTTTTATAATAATGGGTCCATATTATATCAAATTTGGAAATTTATATCAGGTACCGTACCTGGTTCGGTTAATTGTTCAAATAGTGGCAAATTAATTAGTAAACATATCTGGATACTTACAATTCGTGTTATTTAGGGATTATCAGTTATTTAGGACACTTAATTTTTTCAGCGCAAAATAATAGACACCTTCAAACTTTAATTTTTTTTGTGAGATGGGAAGTGGCACAAAACCTTTTATTTTTCTGGTGAAAATAAAAGGTATTTTTGAACTTTTATTTCTGGCAACCAAAGATGGTGGATTACCATTTTCTTCGCAACCCCCTTGATATGGGTATCAAATGAAAGGTTTTGATGACTAGAATACGACATGCCATGTGTTGTCATTTCATTACCTTTTCCTTTACAACCTCTTGGGTTGGGTTTGAAATGAAAAGGTTTGCAGTGTGAAATACGATAAACTATGCGACATCATTCCAAATTCAATATGGCGGACGTCCAAGATGGCGGACTACCTTTTTCTTCACAACTCCTTGACAAGGGAAATCAAATAAAAGGATACGACGCAGACAAGGACATGGGTATCAGCTAGTACGAGTACATACAGAGAAAAAAAAACATATTTCATTTTGGATCTACGTTTAAGGCCCATGGAAACCATTATTGCTGAGGTTATTTCACAATAAAAGGAGAGAATAATGTTAAGGTTGTTGGAGTTTTACCATCAATCCGGATTGGTCTGTCGGTCTTCCGTCAGCCTTTTTAATTTGTCCGGATTTTTGGCTTAGTTGGATAAATTTTCTTGAAATGTTTAATTTTCGCATTAAATTAATTAAAAATAAAATATAAGTATTAAATCAGTTTTCAATCTTTATTAAACTACATACAGCTAGTTCAACTAGTTAATCAGTATCATTTTAATTTAAAACAAACAACTTCCAGCTCAAACAAAATATTAAAACTCTTTTCTCAATCAATTAAACGAGTTCAAACATAAAATATTAATCTTCTGTTACTAACATGAAGTAGATCAAACATAAAATAATAATTTTTTGTAGGAATAAAATAATTTAAATAAAACAATTATTTTTAACGTTACTCCGAGTTTTTTTTAACTTATTACTACTTATAGGCAAAGTAATCTCAAACTTGAAGCGCGTGGGATTTATTATTCCCTTTTGTGACTAAAATGTGCGGCCTTTTTGTGAAATGTCCAGCATTTATCAAGTCTTTTAAAATTTCAAAATGGTTACCCTTTAGGTTGAAATGAATCCAGGATTGGTAGAATTGTTTATTTTATCAGGCATCCCGGGTGGAAATGAAAGTTTTAAAAAGAAACTAAAAAGAGACTGAAAATATAATTTTACACGGAATCTGAAATAAGGCGAAATAATTATTTGCACTAAAACTCACTGAAAGTAAACTCAAAATATGTATATAATGTTACATCAAAAAAGTCCGATCGGGCTTATGACTGATATAAGACGGACAAATTTTCTATTCGAAACGGTGTCTGATGTCAGACTAACAATTGTATATTACTCCAGCTTAATCGGTAAGCAGACGGAAATGTTTTAATTTTAGGAAATATAGGGGAACTGTGCCTAATATTGCACGGGTCTTTATATCCCAGGGGTTCCTAATATCGCACACCCCTCTAACTTCTCTCGTGAGTATTGCAATCTACCAGAGGGCGTGTCAACTACTTGTAGTAGCTCACTCAACGGTTAGTGAAGCGCTGAGAGCCACCGAGCTTGGTTTTTCTAGATACTGATGAATTTTGTTGTACTAATTCTTGTGAAGCGTTAAATCCATTACTGATTGTACTGCAGTAAAGTAGGCCGTGTTCATTACCAATTAATTTTACTACGTTAATGATAGTGGTTTAGTTAAGGTTTATGTTACTTTAAAATAGATATCAGAGACAGTTATATTTACAAAATCCGCCATGTTTGATGTAGTTAAGGTTTGCGTTACTTTAGAGTAGATAACAGAGATAGTTCTCCTTACACAATCCATGTTTGTTTCTTTCCTTGTACCTAATACCGTCCACCACTACAACCACACATTTGTGTCATAGGCTATTTTTTTAATTATTTATTTATTTACATACATATATACATTTTTCAGCCTGTTTTCAGTCTGAATTTAGTGCTCAATTTCCAATCGAATTTAATATATTTTCATATTCCGATACATATCGAATTGTAAGTGTAAACTTAGCTTTAAAAAAGTACCGCTGCATTATTTTCATACCGATTGATGGTAAAAACAATAACCGAAATAACAGTCAGTCGTCGCATCCGGGGTGGGGGTCTCTGTGGGAAACCCATTGATAATAAATTTTCTGCAAGTCATATCATACGGCTTTAAAATTTGTGTTATGAACTTTATTTTAATAATGATTTAAATCAAGAATATTCACGTTATTGCGGAGGGGAGATTATATATACCTCAGCTACTCTTGATAAAAATTGGCGACCGAAAAGAATGGATTTATCATGTTGGAAAAGAATGTTAAGAAAAGGAGCATGATGTGCGGACAAAAGCAAACTTCTACAGGTTTATTATTATAGTTTATATGCATATTTTCAGATCGTTTCCAGTTTTTTCCCGCTTACGATTTTCCGATACTTGTACACTCCTTCAGTTTTCTTTAAATTTATTATCCGACAGTCTATTAACAAGAATATATAACTCGAACAGGGTGATTTCAGTTTTATTATTTCACCAGGGATATGCAAATAAGTATCTAAACAGACAGACGGAACTGTGTATTTGACAAAATCGTATTAAAAAGGGCGAAGATTATCCATCAGATAGGGTTGGAGATCCAAATCGTGCTTCTTTGCGGCTTTAACTACGCTAAAATGAGGTGCAGAGTAGTAACTGACAATTTAAACAACTGTACTTAAATCTGTTCAGTAGTTTCGGACACATGTACGAAGGAACAGATAAACACATTATTTAATTAAAGCTATCAATAGAGTTGACAATGGTCTACCTCCACATCAATGTGAGTAATCAGTCATTACAGAATAAGAATTAATTTTTTTTTTATTTTGCCTTTATTACGTACTCGCAATTGGACACAAATTAAATAATTTCAATTTACCCAATTCTCGGTTTTTATTGCGAAATTTCTGCATGACAATTTGCGTCTACTTAAATTGGTAATGTGATTAATTATTTTTCCGAGCCATTGAAGCCAGCGATGAGATGCATGCTTAATTACTATACTTTGAATATGTACTAATTATTACTATTTAATTTAATATAAAGTTCTCTGGATTTATGAACGTGAAAATAAAATTTAAGTGCATGTTTACATAAGTACATACATACATATATACACATGGTTTAAATTTTTTAAAGGGCTTTTTAAATACAAATACTTTATTTAAATAAATGCTCGTTCATGAGGTCTTAGGCTTAAGCTAGTTAGTGTGCATGGGAATAAAGGTGAAGGAATCCAGCACCAGTGAGCGACTCTAAGTGCACTGCACGGAGTTAAGGCTCACGTAAAAGCTGAAGATTTTTCCACTAGCGTGAATTGGGTTCGGCGCTATTTAGGTGATAAATGCCAATATAAAACCAAGAAAAAAAATCACGGCTTATTAATTAGCAGAACAGTTTATAGCGGCAAAGAAACTGGGCACGAACTTAACATTGCCCTTACCCTTTTCTTTTCAGTGGGCGATCGTTAAATCCTGCGGGATGGGGTTCAGTGGTCAGCCCAAGGCCCGTACTGTAGGCTGAAAAGAAATTGTGGCTGAATTGGCGGAAAATAATTATAGACCTTCCAGATGTGCAGCATTTTATTCCAGGTCTTACGTCGTCACAATGTTCTTCACTGTACAATCAATCCACTAATGACTTCGCAATAATGTCGATTGATCGAGTGAAATTATTCCAACCAAGCAACTAGATTTCAATTACAGCTTAAACTAACCCAATTCTTAAACTTTTTAGCGCACCGAAATGAAACTCTTCTGCACCTCACATTGAAAGAAGAATGTGTCAAGGTCGATGGCGGACAGCTGGTCTTCCAGTCTTGACCCAGTTCTTTGACCAACCCTGGATGGGCTTAGTCATCTGCACAAGGTCAGTGTTTTAAACATTTTCCTTTCCTATGAGAAAGAAATATAATTTAAAGGCCTTAAACAAAAGTAAATAATTCAATTTTCTCTTTTTTTTAGGTGGGAAACGCAAGTCTGCAACAGTATTCTAGGGAACCCCATTTGAAATACCCATCGGCACCATGACGGGCGCTCCGAAATGTATCAGCTTTGGCGCCTTAAGGCTGGAGGATTGCTTCTTGCATAGCCTATAATTGGCCTGCACTGAGGGAGGACCCAGTGCTGCACTTTGCTGACCTACATGGGCGTCGAGAACCTCTGTTTCGGAGAGGTTAACCAGCTCTTCGGAAATGAAAGAGAGTTTAGTGCAACAATGTTTCAAGTGGTGTCCATCGACGACATATACTTTTTTGTGTAGATTACCCCCCCTCTACAAATTATTATTATAAATGCAGGGTCCATATCAATCCTGGTGGCCAGGAGAGCGCCTCTGAATTATAAATTTACAAAAGTACAAAACTAGTGATGTCCATGGCAAAAATTTTTCATCGGTGGACAACTCCTTACACATCTCTCTATGAGGGTAGCGTCTGAGACATCAACCCAAATTTCATCAGGGCCAACTAATGTCCCAAAATGTGGCCCTTACTGGTTTTCTGAGGAATTCAATGCTTCCTCGTGGGGGACATTTGCCACAGTTTTCGGCATTTCAGAGATAGTATGAACCTTGTGTAAACTTGTGTTTTTATCGGTATAAAACCCACGAGTACGGGAGTGAATATCACAGCGAAATATAAACCGAAGGCCTCCAGGTATTCGGAGTTCATATACTACCTATGTATAACTATTAAGCTTCCCTTAGCCAGGCAGCCCTCGACGTATTTTGTTCCTGTTGGGGGTGTCCGGTTCGGAGCTTCTTATTTGGTATTCAGACCTACCCTGAGGACGAAGCCTCCGCGGCTTCCACCGCTTCACTTCAAGACGTTTCACTATCTACCACCTGTAGACCCGCCGTGTAGCTGACACCCAGCCCCCCTCCGTTCCGTTCCAAACCCATTTTCCGGTCTTATTATGAGAGTGGTGAAAGACAACCCATTTTTTCTGAAAGTAGAGAACTTCAGCTTTCAATTGATATCAGTTTCATTATTCTAGTCAAAGGGGAACTACAATATATTACAATATATTATTATTAACTGTCTTCTTTTAATTTTATAAATTAATCTATATACATATATAAAAATAAATTTCTGTGCGTTGGGCTTGCTAAAACTCAAAAACGGCTTGACCGACTTCGATAATTTTGTTTTGTTTCGTTCGTTATAATACAGGGGAGGTTTAAAAAAAAGAAAATTCGGGAAACCCGGAAAATTGAAAAGTCGAAATTTCCATAAAAATGAATTGCTGCGCGTTAGTCTCGCTAAAACTCAAAAACGGCTTGACCGATTTCGATAACTTTTTTTTATTTGTCGCTATAATACAGGGATGGTTTAAAATAAGAAAATTCGGGAAACCCCAAAGGAAAAGCCGGAAAATCGCAAAAAATTGATATTTCCGTTTTGTATAGGAAGCGAATTTTCCAACTTTAAGGAATCTTTATGACAAAGACAATTGGAGGTTTTCGGAGTCGCAGATCTCGAGCTTGCGTTCAAGATTTTGGAATTCAAGATGTCGTAGCCAATATGGCGACCGAAAAAGTTAAACATCAAGGGATTTCACTGAAAATCCGAACTTTTGTTTTTGGTTTGGGTTTTTGGTGTCACTGATTTTGAATCTGCCATCAAAATTTTGGAAATTAAGATGTTGGATCAATATGGCGACCGAAAATTAAACTTCAAGGGATTTCCCTGAAAATCCGCACTAGGGAATTTTCGGGATAACTGATTTCGAATTTGCTATTCAAATTTCCAAATATGAGACCACCCCCACCACGCTGGGAGATATAGGAGTGGGGGGTGCAATAAGGAAGTGGTGTAAAATGAAGAAAACTAAATTTAATAATACTGTAGGAAAATATCTAAAACATGTGCAAAATGCAAATAGGAAAACGCTGGGTCACATAGGAGAGGCGGTGGTGCAGTAGGGAGGCGTTGTAAAATTAAGGAATGCAAATTTAATAGAATCCCGGGAAACGCCGGGTCCGGGCAAGCTAGTTTTTACATAAAAACTATAGTTAGCAAATATTATTTTATTTTTAATGCTACACATATTTAAAGTGGATAGATATCTTTAATCTGCACCAAATCAATTCCCTGTATACCGATAAGATCTTAACACATGAAGGAGAGTGAAAATCATTCCACGCAACTACTTTGCCTACTGATTTTCGTCAAAGAAATATAGCGAGAGTCTCCTTTATTGAATTTATAGAAGAGGCCTATGGTAAGCGGTGTTCGATTACTTCAATTCGTCTTTTCTATTAATATGGTTACTGCACCCGCAACATCTTTTTCTTTCATTTGTAATGTGCGAATCTTCTGGTTTCTGTGAACTGTCTGAAAATTTACAGCAGTGAGGTTTTTTGCAAGGGCAAGTAGTTGATATTGACCGCAATTCGACAACCGAACTACTTTTTCTAGAATCATAACAACTAGGTGTTACTGACCACGATTCGGCAACTAAACTACTTTTTCTAGAACCATAACTTCTTACAGAGATTATATCAAGAGTATCTTCATCTGATGTATCAGAAATTCTTGGGCTTGTTATTCTTCTGGCATTTTCGTCGTGTGTTATGATAGAATCTGTGTCGCCGTCGTAGTGTTCCATTGATTTCGCATGTATATTCTTTGGACTCTTCCTTAAATTCGTTGTGGCAACAGCTTTAGGTATTTGGACCCTCCTCTTTGGTGATTCTCTTTCTGCTACCTAGAAAAGGTAATATCAAATTGTATTCCTTTCTCATGTATGACAAACAGAAATAATTTTATATGTAACTACTAATCCTTTCATGGCAAGATTGTAGCAGTACAAAACAGCATTCAAGCGGAGAAGGCAAAATTTTTACAAAAAAATCCAATAAAGGAATTCATTTCATTTTTGAACTCGTAAAATTTTCGGGCATAAGCATGCACACTATATAAAAATCAAGTTTTTTAATGTACAGGGTCTTTCAATAAGGACGCTCGACTTCTATATATATAAAAGAAAATCGTGTTAGTTACACTATTTATAACTCAAGAACGGCTGAACCGATTTGGCTAAGAATTGGTGGGGAGGTAGCTTAGAACCAGGAGACTCTTTATCCCGTTCGACCGCGTTCCCGTCGCGTCCAGGAAGAAGAAGAGAAAATTTGTTGTAAAAATTCATAATAATAATATTAGTAATGCGTGTTGCTGTTGTGTGTAATGTTATGGGTATCGTTGGAAAGGGGAGGTAGTGTAGAATGTGTTGGTGAAAGAAAGATTGGTGAAAAGTGTAAAATGTGGGAATTATTGGTGAGAACGTGTTTTTGTTGTGGGGGAGGGGTGGAGGGTGATACCCCCCAGAAGTGTATCGCAGGGGTAGGAAGAAGAGGCACTATAGGAAGTTGGGCCGGGTTTGCGAAAGTTGGTGAAAATAGTAAAACTTGGTTTTTTCGGTGGGTGCCGACAAAATTTAAACGGTTGTGGAAGTAAAGTGTATGCATGAATTGGAATAATTTTTTCACCAATCGATAGCTAAGGAACAGAGTAATCTATGTATATAAAAATGAATCCCTGTTTCCCTTGGTCACGCCATCACGCGTGAACGGCTGGACCGATTTCGCTAATTTTTTTTGTTGTGTTTGTTATTGTGAGGACAAGGTTCTTATGAAAGAAAAAATTAAGAATATTGTGCGGAAACTTAGAAAATTATGTTTTTGTTTGGGTCTTTGGGGTCACCGATTTTGAATCTGTCATCAAAATTTTGCAAATCAAGATGCTGGATCAATATGGCGACCGAAAAGTTAAATTTCAAGGGATTTCCCTGATAATCCGCGCTTGGGGTTTTCGGGATCACTGATTTCGAATCTGTTATTCAAATTTCCAAATATGAGACCACTCCCACCGCGCTGGGAGATATAGAAGAGGGGGTGCAATAAGGAGGTGGTGTAAAATGAGGAAAACTAAATTTAATAATGCTTTACAGTTTACAGTTAAAAAAGTATTAGGAATAGGTGAAAGTGATGTATGGGGTGTATTGTATACGAATTTATGGTTGATTTAATGAGACCATCCCCACCCCACTGGGTCACATAGGAGAGGCGGTTGTGCAGTAGGAAGGAGGCGTTGTAAAATTAAGGAATACAAATTTAATAGTATCCCGGGAAACGCCGGGTCCGGGCAAGCTAGTTTAAATATAAATAAAACAAATTGTGAATGTGATATCCACTCTTTCTTTCACTTCTTATATTATTTGAAAGAATGTTTTATGGCGTCAATTATGGCATATAACGTTGTTCAAATGGCCGCCGGTGCTTTGCTTAGTCGCATGTATTCGGGATGTTCAATTTTCGATGACTTTGTCGAATAAATCTGGCTGAACTTACTGGATGGTGTTCGTTATGTTGACTTTGAGGTCATCACTTCTTTTCGGTTTTTAAGATAGCCCAAAAGAAGAAGACTCTATTGCCGGTTTCACGATTCTTCGTTAACTGGCAAATGTCCGAATAATACTATTATATTTAACGTCAAGTTAAGGCTAGCGAGTCTTACATGACGTGCTAGCGGGCGTTTAAATGCGTTGATCAGGCATTCAATTTGATTGCCGCTCAGAGTAGTCGTTAACCTCTTAACGACCTGTTATAGTCAAAATGGAAACTGAATATCACTTTATTTTCGAAAATTAAGATGGTTTGGGAACGTTAAATAAATAGTTTATACTACTTAGTTGATCCCTGCGAAATTTCGCAGCAACTACTCGTAAAGAGGTCGGAGGTGCCGTGGCTGGTGAAGTTTAACTTTTCCGGTCGCCATATTGGATCAACCATCTTGAATTTGGAAATTTTGATGGCAAATTCGAAATGAGGCAATTGATGCCGTTACCATTAATAGCAACCTCTATAACACGATGTTGACGTATTTTTTTTCCGTAATTTGATGAAATTGATGCGGCCGACCTTTATTTCCAACAAGTCGATGCACCACCTCACACTTCCCGACTTAACATGGACTTATTTCGCGGTGAGTTCGGTGAGTCGTTAATTTCCAGAAATGGTCATATCGCTTGGCCGCCTAGATCGTGTGATCTAACGCCTTTGGATTAATGGGCCACATTAAGTCGAAGGTTTACAGCAACCATCTTACAACTCTTGAGGCATTGCGCTAAGTATATGTATGTTCAACATGGCTTAATGAAAATGTATCAAATTTTTTATCTAAGGAGAGGAGGAGTGACCATCACAATCAGGAAACTTAAATATCCTCAATATTATTATATGCAGAGCCAACCTGGAACGTTGAACAGACATTTAAAAATCGTTTGCTACAGATATGTCATAACATTCTAGATGATGTTCTCCATGCCGCAGCATGCCAGCTTCTCTGGCAGCCTAAAGCTCGACTCAATTGAAAACGCTAGCTATAACGGAATTCGAAACTTGCTGGTTGATGGCAGAAAACGGCAAAGTGACAGAAGCCAGCTGAAAGTTTCCGGTCTATTTCGTGTGCACTTTTAGAAACCTTTAATGTACTTTCTTTAATTTTGTTTTGGCTCAACCGAGTAGCAACTCTAACCATGGATCAAGCCTTTTATATGGACTCCATCTACGAAGAGAAGTTTGCGATGGAAGATGAATGATATTTAGGACTTTTGCGGGTCGCTGATTTTAAATCCGCTACAAAAACTTCGAAATTTAAGATGGTGGCCGATCCATTATAAATGTATTTTCATGAAAATGGGTTGTTAGAGAAGCTGAATTCGAATCCTATATTGAAATTTGGAAATTAATGATGGCAGATCCAATCTGACGACTGAAAATTCTCAAGCTAAAGGGAATATAATAAGAGTGATATATAACGGTTTTCAGGGATGCTTTCTAATCTGCTATTGGAATTGAGAGATTCAATCTAAAGAACTTGAAATACTACATTAAGTACCTGGAAGAAATGGTTACGATACAGATTGGCATGTCTTCAGTATGAGCCAAGAAAATTAAATAGGGAAGTAAAATATTTAATCAGCCAGCACAGATATAAGAAGTGGAGTACACTATTAGAAAGCTTGGAAAAATGTTCCAAACCATTTTGGCAAATCACTAAACTAATAAAGAAAAAACGTAATCCGATACTCGCACTAAAGTCTCAGAATGATAAATTCATCACATGCTTAGAAAAGGCGGATCTGTTTGCGCGGCAATTTGCTTACAACTTTTCTGTTTTTGAGAATCTCAATGACTCTTCAACACAAACACAAGTTGAAACCTCTTTAACTCAACTGAACTCGATGCAATGTTGCCACGAACCTGAGTGGTACGTTCGCGCTAAAGTAATAAAAAATATTATAAAACAGTCTCGACCAAACAAAACTCCTGGGTTTGATTTGGTTTGGTTTGAATTCCCAATTTAAGCTTAAAATTACTTCCTAAGAGCGGGCTTGTATACCTCACTTGTATAATCAATTCTTGTCTCAAATTATCGCACTTCCCAAAAACATGGAGAACTGCAAAAGTCATTCCAATATTGAAACCATGAAAACTTGCAGATGACCCAGCCAGTTACCGGCCAATAAGCCTCTTAAGCAATATTTACAAAATTCTAGAAAAAGACATTAAAATCAAAACACTAAAATTTACAGACACGAATAACCCAACCAACAATTTGGTTTCAAATCAGGACATAATACTTCCCAGCCTGTTCTGAGGATCTCTAGAAATGTGAAAGAAAATTTCGAAAGAAAATTTCGAAAGAAAATTTCGAAAGAAAAAGATCTACAGGACTCGTACTCCTTGATATCCAGTCGGTTTTCGACGTAGTCTGGCATTATGCTCTAGTACACAAAATGATGGTTTTTAATATCCCTTATCATATAATCCGTTTAATTCTAAGATTTCTAGAAAATCGCCAATTCAAGGTATACCTCGCACCTGAAATCTCCATAACCAAAAATATATTAGCAGGGGTTCCTCAAGGCTCTGTCTTGGGATCATTCCTATATAATATATTTACATCTGATCTCCCTTACATCCCGCAGTGCCTCTCATCAATCTTTGCTGATGATACTGCTATTTTTAGTACACATGAAGACGCCACTAATATCTGTGATAATCTGCAGAAAGGCCTTGAGTTTCACTGTAGCTATTTTCATGATTGGAAGATAAAGGTTAACTTAAACAAAACCCTAGCCATGTTTTTTACACGCAGAAGACTACATTTTAATAAAAACACTAAACCCATTTATTAATAGACGGTCCACTCTTAATGTGGAAAATAAATTAATAATATACAAAGTAATTTTCCAAAACTTTATGTTATACGGTGTCCCCATATGGTTTCAATGCGCGCGTTGCCATATCAATAAGTTGCAAACCATACAAAATAAAATACTATAGATGATCCTCAATCTGTCATGGCACTTCTCCACCTCGGAACTACACGACATTGCGGAAATAGAGCTTCTAAACACGAAAGCAAACAGAATTGCAAGTAAATTTTTTGAAAACTGCTCGTTTTCAGACAACCCTTTAATTTTAAAGCTATGTCAAAATGGATTGTACTAATGATAGTTTTAATTAGGCTTAAGTTTTAACGTTTGAACTCCTGATTTTTAGCAAAATTTCACTGGACAACAATTTTTTTTCCCAAATTTTTCATATCTACATAACATTTACCTTGTTTTTTCTTCTGCTAGACTACATAAAACTATTATAGATGAATGTGTCACTCTCGCAATTAACACGAATCTAACGACACCTCTCAAGTTAAAATCCATCATGCCGTTTAGGCTACAGAGCGTGAAAAAGAAATATCCATACATACATACATACACTCGAAAAACATAACCCTCCTTCTGGCGCAGTCGGGTAAGAATCATGGAAATATGAACTAAGCACGGAATGGCTGTAAGCCAGGTGTAGCGTACCACATTCCCTGATGTGTTAGAATTGGCTGTGTTCGTATGGCTGAAGTTCCTTCCATAATGTCTATGCCCCCCTTAACATCTATTTACACGCTGCCATTCACCGCTTGCGCTGATTCTTATTTAGCTCTCCCTCATAAACGCTGTTGCTGTTCTCCTCTAGGAAGCGCTCATGTACAGGGTTCATACACGATACAGCCGTTCCGTGCTTAGTTTGCATTTCTATGGTAAGAATTAGACCTTCTCGTAATCTGTTAGTAATTAAAATGGCAGCCGAATCAGTTCAGTGGAGCCGGCTCCGAGATATGTATGTATTACATGCAAACTTTCTTAAATTTGTGGATTTTGAGCTTGTGGCTCTTTTGTGGTTTGAAATTTAGAATTTATAAATTTTAATAAAATTGCTTTTGATTTGCGAATTTTGATTTGTTTGTTTAGCACCCAGCCCGGTAAAGTCTCCAATTTTGTAAAAATAACTAAATATTTTTCATTCGTATATATGCAAGGAAATTTACCTCAGATTCCAAGCCACTCTTTCTCGAAGACCAAGGCTTTAATGTTGACTCTTGCTGTTCAGAGGGATCAGCATCATTTCCTGCACTAATACGATGTGCAATAAATAATTCTGTAGAGTCTTCATTGCTTTTCGAATTGCCATTATTGGATGGACTCAAAATAATCCTTTCGGGCTTCGAATTAAAGTTTTCTCCTGTAGTCCTTTTCTCCTTTACGTTTGTGGAATATCTGCAACGTGATAAATTTGCATCAGCATTGTTGTTTTCGGACACGTTTTTTATTGGACAGGAAGTAGGGCGATTATTTTCCTTGGAGAAATTTGCAAGTACTTTAGGCAAGTAAATTTCATTATGATTCAATGATTCGGTCTGAATGATATTATCTTTTGAAGTTGCATTTGGATGCAGCGATCTCGATTCCATAGCTTGTTTGGGCATCGAGCCTTTAGAACTACTTGTTGTACCTTCTAATGAAGGTTGAGGGCTACTTTTGCTTGCACACTGAATGGATGGTTCACTTTTCACCTACCATTTAAAACTGATGAAATTTGGTAGAGGAATGCATAATAATTGTTACCTTCGCCATTTGAAAATCCTTTTCCATAGTTTCCTCTATTCCCTTCTCAAGTCTTAAAAATACTTCCAGATATACTACATGGAGTATTTTCTGAAATTCTTTATCGGTTACGTGACTGCAGTTACTTAAACTATTAATTGTGGGGAGATTATATGCAAATTCCCCCGACAGCGGTGTGTTAAAGGGCGTTCGATAACGGTGATCTCGGGATGACTTTTCAGTGAACCTCCAACCGTGCAACTTCTTATTCACGTTCTCTTCATTGACTTGTTGAATCAGTTTCCGAGCAGCATATTTTAGTTTGTCTTCTTTTCTTTTATGAAAATAATTGAAGAAGTTTTTTATAAATTTGCCCATAAAAGAAATTCATTTAGGAAATTTTGATACAAGGCCGAATATTTTACATGGCGTGATGTGTGAGTTATATGACTTTATTTTCATTGCAACACAGATACTTGGAACCCCCAGGGAAGTCATTAATTTTACAGTGGATTTATCAAATGAAAAATGTAATTATCAGGGGTTGGAACAGTTATTTAACTTTTTCAATTTCTTGCATTATATCAGTTAGGCTAAAACCTTTTCATATTAGCCTCCAAATATAACTGTTCCTCTTGATACATATCATTAAAAGTCCGGAAAATTAATATTCCTCACGTAAGAGATTTTTTTTTTAATTTGAAACTTTTCCGTAAGAAATATAACGAAGAGATATTTATTTAAAATAAAAAGAAATAATTTGGCCTCTTCTTATTTTTATTTATTCTAATAAAACAACTTCTCTATTGCCGGTATTTTTCATACTCATACGTAGATGCAGTATTAAGTAATCCTTACTTTACAAGAATTAGAAATGAGTTTAACCGGCCGAGTTTGAGTTGCAGTGATGCCATTAATGAAGTGTGATTGTCAAAAATAAAATAAAGGAACGTTGCCATAAGAAATTAGTTTACTCTTGATAGTAATTTAAATCAAAGTGAACGTGAACAAATTTTTCGGGATCGCATTTAACCAACTTAAGAAAACACTTTCGAGCAATTGCTTCAAAGGATAAAATGGCATCGTAAGAACATCTCCAAAAAAAGAACAAACATATTACAAAAGACCCTGTCTGAATTGCTTGTAGTAAGCAAAAGCGAGTAGGCGATTCGTTATTTACTATTTGTAAACCGGCACAGAGAAAGTTCTCACTAAAATCACAAGACGCTTTACTACGATTTAATAAATTAACATTAAAACCACCACTTATGACACAATAGCAATAACGACATGAATAACAATTCACCATCAAAATCTATTCACTCGGGTTCACACGAGGTCGGTTATATCATAGAAAAATAAGGACAAAGAAGTACCGTGCCAAACAAAAATTTGAAACGCTTTTCCCGAAAATATTTTTTTTGGTTTTTTTAACGCAAGACCTCTAAAAATTTGCGTAATTGATCGTAGATCACCAAAATATTCTTAAAAATAAAATAAAACTATATCTTTAGAATTCTACCGATCTTCAAAGTTTTGAAAACTTGTCATTTTTATGGTAATATTTCGCAATCCTTAATTTCGGCGCCTGAACTAAATATAAAAAATATTTACTTTTTGTTCTATTTAGGTGTAATACATGCACGACGTTTTGTATGCAACAACACGTCACCAGCGACTTCGAATTTGTTAAGTTTCAACCTGCGAATTCCCTCAAGTTTCAACTTGTTTCGAAGATTTCCTTGACTTGACTTGACAGTTGACTTGCGAGTGTTTTCTTCGTAGCCAAAGCAATTTTTATGCTATAAAAGTACAGTTGCGATTGCTACAGTGTTAAAAGCGGATTATGTGATTTTTGAATAATGAATTCGAGGCGTAATAGTACTTGTGCTATATTGGGACCATACAAAGAACTTGACGATCGGCAGCTACCAATTATAAGGGACAACAGTAAATTTATTTTATTTGTCAAGAACGAACTGAAATTGAAGTATGATGAGAAGGTTCCATCCAATTCAGATATATTTGCGATTGTTTATGAAGAGATGAACAATATTTTGACCAAAGCTTCGATTCCAATCGTTGAAAAGTACCTCAATTTGAAAAGATACCCCAAAAGCAAACGAATAAATAGTTTTGAAAACAAACTGAAGTGTTTTTTGGAGTCATCTGAGAACGTTGCTGCTTGTAAATGCACTTCATTTAAATCTTGTTCGTGTTTAAAACCTAAGAAAGCTTGCATCAATGAGAGAAGATCTTTGTTGGATCAAAGAAATGACAGGAAAATGGTTATCAGCGGTGTTGATAAGAAAGAAACGGCTAGATTAGTGAAACGACAGCAGAGACAAGTTGAAGAGTCAATAAGGGCAGCAAAAAAGTCATGTTCTACTCAAGTAACCGATTCTGTCTCAGCAAATTGCGATGAAGATTCTGTACGAGAATCTTTCCCAGAAACTTAGTGATAACAAAGGCATCCCCGGCAAACACGTCTTCGCAAGAGACACCATCGACTTCAACGGCGAATAGGAATACATTGCCATTGCCAACAGTTGCTAAGATGTGTGATAGATACGGCTTATCGACGCGATCTGCTGCTGCTGTTGCTTCTGCGGTTTTGGTAGACATCGGCTTGGTTTCTACCGAAGATTTACCTAACTCTGGTCATTGATAAAAATAAGATCCACAGAACTATATCTAAAGCCCGGAAACAAGCTTCAAAAGATTTTCGACGTATTGTAATAAAAAGCATTTACTTGGATGGACGAAAAGACAAGACTCTAATAACTGAGAAAATAGGGAATCGTTACCATCGCAAAAAAAATTTCAGAAGAGTACATCTGAATTTCAGCAGAGCCGGAGCACTGCAAGTCGTGGCACTGCACTTACTTCGATCACAACTTTATTAGAGGGTCAAGGTTGGAATTTAGATGGCGTGATTTGCGTTGGATGTGACGGAACTGCAACTAACACCGGTTGGAAGGGTGGCGTGATTCAATATCTAGAGGAATATTTGGAGAGACCGTTACAATGGTGTGTTTGTATGCTTCATGCCAACGAGTTACCCTTTCGTCATTTATTCTTGACCTTAGATGGTTGCACTTCGGGTCCTGGAGAATATTCCGGGCCTTTTGGCTTGGCTTAGCTGGTTGCGAAAATAAAACCACTATGTCTTTTTGTACAGTGGCTGGTAATTTGTCCAACTTGCCGACATATGTGGTCGATGAACTAAGTGCGGATCAACAATATCTTTATGAGATATGTCAAGCTGTATCAACTGGTTCCTGTACTCTTGAGCTGGCAAACCGTCAACCTGGAAAAATGGTGCACTCTTGATGGCTAACTTCTGCTAATTGTATACTCAGACTTTACGTAAGTACTCTTAATCCATCAGAAAATTTGCAATTGCTTGTCAACTACGTGGTTAAAGTACACGCTCCGATTTGGTTCCTAATCAAGCAAAAGACGTCTTTTAAGGACGGAGCCAAACATATCTTTCAACTGATTATGTACTCTCGATTTTTACAAGAAAATCTGAGATCTGTCGTGGATTCTGTTATCGAAAGAAATGCTTTTTTTGCGCACCCAGAAAACTTACTTGTCAGTGTTATTTGATTCCCAAATTCGGGAGCTGGCATTGCGAAGAATAATAAAAGCTAGAGAAGCTAAAAGTAGCACTAAACGCAGGATATTTAAACCACCGAAAATTAACTTCTCTGCTAGAGATTACACCGAAATTATTGCGTGGCAGGAGTGTCAAGTTACAACACTGCCAGTTCTTCGATATACTTCTAATGAGGACCTTCAAATCATGGCAAAAGATAAGAGCTTGGAAATTGTTGATTTTCCTTGTCGCACACAATCTGTGGAAAGATGTGCTAAACTGGTAGCAGAGGCCTCGCAAAGTGTAACTGATGATACTTCTAGAGATGGCTTCATTAGAAACAGGCTGCAATCTCGAGCAGAAATACCAAATTTTGGACACAAAAATAAGTTTAACTTCTAAGTTTTTTTCATTGATTATAAGTTCAATTTTGTTTATTTTGTTTTCTTGTGCTTTGTTTCATTAATATCAATAATAAAATACCTTTTAAACTTGATTTTTGTATTATATTCGGCACACGGTTCAGGTCTGTAAAAACGTAAAATTTACAAAACTTCAAAATGCTGTAGAGCCTTAGAGACGACACACAATTCTAGTTTTTGTACTTTTCTTCTGGGTAAAATCACGCAAATTTTGGTACCTCTCGCGATAAAATGCAGCTCGTAAAAAAATGTTTTCATACATGGACGGGACACCCTAATACACAGCCCTAATGAGGCAATCACTGGACAGATCACCAGAAACAGACACAACGTTGACCTCACATCTAACATAAATGCCAACATCACTTCCACTATGCGGTGGTTAGGCCGATCTTGTCGAAACAATGTGAAACTGGGTATGCTAAACAAACATTCGGGAATGGATTTTTGCAGCCAGCTTTCTCTTATGCAAGCTATAAGTTAAGGAATACTTGCGGGTTGTTTGTTAAAAAAATAAATTTTTATTTCTAAACTGAATTACAAATGCTTGGTCTTAACTAACTGTTGTATACTCGCTGACTGTCCTGAAGAAATCTCCCTATGTTGTCCGCTGAAGGCGTCGCAGGTGCCTCGCCACGTGAGGCGTCTTCAGATTTCGCATTTCGCGGATTCTTCAATTGACGCGGTCGTCTGGGTCTGGCGCGTGTAGGAGTTGCTGAGAGGTAAACATTATGGTGAAGGTATTCTCGAGGATTTATACAGGCTGCGAATTGACGCGGGAGATTTGATTTTAAAGAAACACATTGAGCAAGGGAAAAAGAATGCAAGCCACCGTTCAGTGGATATTCAAATTATTGGTATTTGTGGAAGCGTTATTAAGGCTGATATTATGAAAAAAGTGAAAGAAGCAGCAACATATAGTGTGCTAGCAGACGAAACAGCTGATATTTCTGGCACTGAAGAACTATCGATTGGGATGCGATATTTTGATGAAGAAACACAGGAAGTCCAAGAAATGTTTGTCGGATTCATTGAGCTAAAAGATTTGGATGCGAAATCGATTGCACATAGCATAGATGAGTTTTTGACAAAAGAAGATCTGAATTTAAATAAATGCGTTGGTTTTGGTTTTAATGGTTGTTCAACGATGTCAGGAAAAGAGGGGTACAAGCGATCTTACGCAAAAGTATTCACGAGTTAGATTCGGCACAAAATTGTCGCATCTTTTGTAATGATTCATCGTATATCGCCTCCTCGTTGGCTGCTTTTCTCACAAAAATCTGACCATTCAAGGTAGTAATAAACAGCTGACAGCATCGTTGTCCTCCAGAGTTGGCTAACTTCCCGATAAATTTGCGTGTCGTCATGCGTGAGGCTTTCATTAACGAATGATCTGGAGCTTCAGTCAGTAATAGAAGGGCACAGATCAACGACACCGAGCAACTTGTAAACTTTCAAGTGCGCAGACAGTTTATGTAGGATTTATTTTTTGTCTGTTATACTATTCATTTTAATTATTATCACGGGAGGATTATTGTCAACAGCTTTACGTCTTGGACAACAAATGCGTTTGAGGCTCCCAATTTAGAGTTTTGCAAGGATTATTTATTGAACAGAGTCTGTTACCGGAACACAATATTATTATTATTATGCGGTAACCCTAGTGGTGGGCACTGCGATAAAGGACGTTCAGAAATGGATTTCCTTTGCATGTTTATAATATTCGTTATCATTGCAGACAAAGAGCACTCAAATGCTTTTAATTTGTTGGTCATAACATTTCCTTTCAGAGCAAAATCAGTTTCAATTTTTAAAAGTTTATGTTATTACCGACTTCTGTTTAAAAGTGAACGAGCTTAAACTGATGATAACGATAGTATATCAAGAAAATAGCACTATTTCTAATATCACAGATGTTACATAGTATATGTTATAATGTGGAAATTTAAAGTAGTAACGGACTGCAACTCTATGCGGCTAACACATGAAAAGAGGGATTTGATACCTCGGATCGCACGTTGGTGGTTGAAAATAGCATAGCACGATTTTTAGCTGGTTTTCCGTTGTTCATGATGATGCCCTCAGTCGATGTCCAGTGGAAAGCGGAAGTGAAAAGGAAACTGTAGCGAATAAAATGCTGATAGTTGGCCTTCCTGTGAGCAACTGGCTGACGACTTAACAAGATCAAGATCCGAGACTGGTGGAAATTCGTCAAGTGTTGGATGGTACTATAATGAGTCATGGGGATAAGGACGGAATTAAAGCGAGTTACACATTGGAAAATAATACTGTGTATAAGAGAACTCCGGAGGGTGAGCGGTTCGCGTTACGTCGAGGAATTAGGTGGAGAGTCATTAAAACATCTCATGACGATATCGGGCATCTTGGAGCAGAACCCACGCTAGAGTCGTTGAAGAAACATTACTGGTTTCCTAATATAAAGCATATCATAACAAAATATGTAAATTTGTGTGTGGACTACATATATAACAAAAGATGAGTAGATGAAACGAGGTATCACCATCATGTTCGGGATAAAGAGCCAATACACTTTCATACCGTGCATATAAACCATTTAGGTTCGTGTCCTAGAAGCATAAGCGGAAATATGAATATAATTGGAATGGTTGATTCTTTTACTAAATTTGTGATACGTAAGCCTACTAGAACGACAACTACTCGAGGCGAGGTAAGAATGTTAGAAGAAGTAACACAATATATGGGAATACCAACCAGAATAATTACCGATCGAAGGACGGCCTTAACATCAAGTGAGTTCAGGAAGTTCTGCGAGGACAACGTGATTAAATATATCTTAGCTGCCGTCGGAAAACAACGCGGTAATGGACAGGTGGAACGCTACTTTAGAACAACCTAGATGGCTATTGCTACCATGGCTCAAGTGCTAGATGGAAGGGACTTTGACAAAAGTATACGCGTAATTCAATGGGCATTAAATAGCCTAAAACATTCGACAACTCTTTGCCAACAACTTTGCCGCAGGAATTGCTGTTCTGTTACCAGCCTCGGAATATTCTGAAGAACAAATTATTACTGGCGTTACAAGAGACCATTGAAACTAATCGGGAAGAAGATGTTACGGGTCGCTGGGAGAGAGAGAATAATTTTGTTTGTCATCCTCTTCGGAAAAAAAGAATTACTTTAAATTTCGTAGTAATCTGCCCGGAACTTTTTTTGTTTGGATTGTTGTAGGAAACTAGAAATTGGAAGCGAAGGATGAGATCCACTGGCCTCGTTGCCGTGAGAAGAGAGAGACGATACCCTCCTTGCGCCGCATGCGCATAATCCTTAGCCATCCTAAAGTTAATTGCACGAGCTTGGGACTCCGAAATATAGGTCGAAGCACCCACCCAGAAGTGAAAGCTTAACCGCTTCTTTGCTGACGCCCACCAGTTAATCTAGGCCAAATCCTTACAAATGTAAAAACTTATTTACATTTGCTCAAGTACCGCCATCACGTATTCTACGCCCATTATGTATTCGAGTCTTGGAGGAGAGAAGAAAGCAGCAACCATCGATCATCTTTAACGCAGCCTGCGACCGAAATTGCTTTGACGACACCGTAGTCCTAAGTCTGACCTTTATTTGTAATATCTAAATGCCCATATAGCGCTTCACGCAAAGTATTCGTTGTTTTGAGTTCATTTTATAATTAACTTAAGTTTGGCATATTCTAATCGACAATGGCGCTTCACGCAAATTGATTCAAAAGATGATATTGTAACCCATTAACTGGACTTTGAGAATTGCTTCCTTATATATGATGTATGTATATTTTTTATTTTGAACTAGTAATTTTTCGATGGGAATAGCACTTCACGCAAAATGATTTAAATTTATTTATTTATTTATTTCTTCCCAGGTACAAGAAGCTTAATTCTATGCCCCGAGCTAAGGTCTGGCGCTATCGGGAATGAAGTCCATATGGCGCTCCTGCCCTACTTCCTATACGATTGTGATTCACAAATATGATCTTAATTACTAGTGTATGTAATCTAGCTTTACCGAGAAAGCTAAAATAAAGAAACAAAAAGGCAAGATTGACTTCCTGTCTTTGAGCTAAAATTAAGATGTTTACGAATCTAGGTTTAAAACTTACGCAAGGGTCTTCTTAAATTGTTTGAATTAACTAGGGTGGGAAAAAAATATAAATAAAAATTATCCGAAAAAATAAAACAAAATAAATGACATCCTGTCTTTGACTTAAACTAACATTGTCTTATGGATCTAAATTTAAATTATCGAAGGAGTCTTCTTGACTGGTAAGTGTTAATATTTAGGCTGAGCTGATTTTTAACCGTGTAGAAAAATCAAGGATTAGGCTAGTATCGGAAATGAAAAATTTTAGGAAGAGAGCAAGTAAATTGCAATGATGGTATAAATTCGAGGGTGTAGGTTAGTACCTGCTATTATAACTGCTGACTAATCTAAAATCAAATCTAATTGCAAAAGAATCTAAGTCTTTACAATTTATGCATAAGGTTAGTTAGCGATAGAATGTTAAGAAAGATGTCTGGAGTTTCCGGGTTAAGGAGGACTGGAAGAGGAGGGAAAGGGCCTCCGAATAACCTACGTGTAGTAGCGCAATCTTCCAGTATGTGCTTCATGCTGAGTGGGTCCTGGCAGTGGTGGCAGCCGTTTCGGGGGCTTCTGGTATAATAGTGGCCATGGGTCGGCAGTGTGTGTCCTGTTCTTGCCCGTAGGACTTGAATCCCTTCGGCTCTGGTCAGCTCTTTGTTGTAATTGGGTGGCTCAGCCTGCCGCCAGTGTGTTGCAAGGAAGGTGTTGTCTCTGCTCCAAGTAGTCTGGATGCGGTTCTTGATGGACTCTCTACATCTCCTATATATGTTATGTATGTAGGAGGCAGCCGGGATATTTTCCTCTGTCCGAAGGTGATTAAAGGCCTCCTTAGATTGGTCGTCTGCGGTTTCATTTCCGGTGATGCCTATATGGCCGGGTATCCATTCCAGCTTAATCGAAAGTTCGCAGCCTGCGATCAGCGCCTGGCAGCATTTTATTAGGGGCTCCTTGGCTTTCGCGTTGTTTAGGGCCAGTAGGGTGGCCCTAGAGTCAGAGAAAATGGTGGTTTCCTTGCCTTTTGCCACCGCGTAGACGATGGCCTTCCATGCGGCAAACATTTCGGCTTCGTAGCTGGAAGCGTGGATGGAGATTTTGTGGCGCTGTGTGTAAGGGTGGTGTGAAGCTTCGGGGAAATATGCCACGAAGGCGGCTGCTGCATGTCTCTCCGATTTTGACCGTCAGTATAGATCCGGATGGAGTGGTTGTTGCTGATCTGCGCAGCATGATGAGCCATGAGCTGGCTTTGTCGGCCCAGTCCTGGATGGGGAAGCAGTCGCTCTCAATCCAGAGGGCTCTCACTGGGGTTGATGTAAGGGCTCCCATAGCGGTCCGTAGGCTCTGGTTGATGGCGGTTTGAACTTTGTTCAGGATGTTTATAGCCGTTGAAGCGTTTAAGACGAGAGCGTAATTAGTAAGTCCCTCCGCGAGGGCTCTAGCTATGTGGACGGTGGCGTGAAAGGGTGCTATTGCTCTCATTAGGTTATTTATTTTACCTTGTTTATTCGCGGTGGTGTTGCAGTGGGCGGTCCATCTTAATTTGCTAGTGAATTGGACGCCTAGAATTTTCAGGGTGTTGACTATTGGAATTTGATGGTCTCCTGCTATTATAGAGGTCGGTAGTGGGGCTCTTCTCCTCGAGAAAACTATAGCTTCTGCCTTATCCATGGGTATAATTGCTCCCGTGTAGTAGGCCCAGATGGCTAACTTAGCGGCGGCTCTCCTCAGTTCATCGTTGGAGTGGTAGTCATCCGAAGTCAAGAGTATATTGTCAGCATAGGGGTCAGATATAAGGGACGTAATGTAGAGGTTGAAAAGGGTTGGGGATAAAGGTGATCCCTGGGGGAGGATGTTTGTTATATTATTTTTAAAAGAAGTGCAGCCACTGATTTTGACGTGCATAGTTCGTGATGAGGGGAAATTATTAACCAGCTTGATGGTAGGTTCAACGAAGTCCCAGCTATGGAGCTGGTTGGCGATAACATCCCTGCGTACCCTGTCATAGGCTTTTTCTACGTCAACCGCGAGGAGCTCACGCTTCTTCGTCTTGCTGTGGAGAAAAGAATGTCGGCCTCGAGCTCCAGGAGGAGCGAGATGGTTCCACGGTATTTTCTAAAACCATGAATCTCGTCTATGCTGTCGCCAAAGCGACGCCGACGGCCGATTATCTTCTCTATTAGTCGTGACATGCAGGGCAGCAGGGATATCGGACGTAGATCCCTGGGGGTGGTGTTACCATTGGCCGAAGTGATTTTCTTACGGATGGGGATTTGAACTGCGTTTTTCCAAGCGTGTGGAAAAACTCCGCTTTCCAAGATAATGTTGACCAAGGAGAGAAGTCTCTCTTTGAACGAAACAGGGGCTTATTTTAACATCCGGTAAGATATCCTATCGTGTCCTGGCGCCGATCCTTTACATTTGCTAAGCGTTTGGCTTAGCTCATGAAAGAATACTGGGTAGGTGAACGTGCGACGTTGATCAGGGGGGTGGGCTTGTCCGTGTAGGATCATGTGTCTTTAAGAAGAATTTGATCTGGGCTGGAAGTTTCGTCGCTAGAGTAGCTAGCCCAAGCTTGGGCTAACTCAGTGGCAATTCGAGTGGAGTCGCTATAGGTCCTGCTATTTATTGTTAAATTGGCAATCAGGCTATTCTGCCTGTTACTGGAAATAAATTCAACTTTTCTCCACGCGTCGGCTAGGTTAAGGCTGGGATCAATAGATTCTGCAAAGGACACGCAGGTGCTTTCCTTTGCTTCCTTAGCCAGGTTTTTGGCTGTAGCCGATTTCCTACGGTATTCTCGCAGGTTTTGTTCCGTAGGGTGCCTTTGATAAGTCTTCCATGCCCTATTTTTCTCCCTGATTTTGGAGAGGATAGAGCCATTGATCCAAGCTGGTTGCGATGATGGTACAGGGCTTGAGACCGGCATTCTTTCAGCCGCTGCCACCCTCATCACTCTAGTAAGCTGCGCTGCCTTTCTGTTCACATTTGTTGTGGGTGGCCGTCGGGCAAGCTCCTCCTCCACTGAGGCTCTGAACTTTTCCCAGTTGGCCTTTTTTTCCACGAACCTAACGATTGGTTTGGCCCGTGCAATATTTAGCTTAGTTCTTATTAGTACTGGAAAGTGGTCGCTATTTTCGGGATTATCGTGAATTGACCAGTTTAGTCGATGGGCTAGATGTGGAGGGGCCAGGGTAAGGTCCAGGCACCAGTACGTGCCCCGTCCGGATATGAAGGTAGGGGTGTTATTGTTGAGGGCACACAGGGGCCTGTTGTCGATCCAGTCGGCCACCCGTCTCCCCCTACGATTCCAACGCTCAGAGCCCCAGATGGGACTATGAGCACTGAAATCTCCACCATAGATGGTGATTGGGGGGAGCTGATTTGAAAGGGCCTCCAGTTCTCCCACCGTTACCGCCTGCCCGTTCTCAATGTACACCGATGCTACTGAGACCGGACTGGATGCCTCCAGAGAGACAGCGCAGGCCATTATGGGGCTGTTTAGATTGATTTGGGTGGCAGGGATGGAGTTGTGCACCAATACGGCCACGCCGCCATTCCTGGTTTCCCTGGTTGAGTTGAAACCAAAAACTGGTAATGACCCAGCCTTACTGGGTGTTCTCCTTGCAGGGTATTTGTTTCCTGCAAGAGTATAATATGCGGTCCGTATTGGCTAATTTAGGTGTCAAGGCTAGACCTATTGTTGTAAAGGCCTCTTATGTTCCACTGCAGGACAATTATATCCTGCGTGGGTAGGTGGGCAATTAATCTTTGGCTGCACATCATTCGTAGTCGAGGTGAGAATTATACCTCCTTGTTGTTTTTTTTTCCTTTTCAATCATTTCGGTCTCTGAAAGTGACGATAACTCGACGTCGAGTAAGGAATTCTCGGAATCCTCAGAATCTGAAAGGGTGCGATTTGGATTTTTATTTTTCCTGTTGTTTCTTTTTGTATTTTTGTTAATTGGTTTGTAGCTGGTAGTTGAGGGGTTTTTCTGGGGCCTGGGTAGGCCCAAGTTGGACTTTGCTATAGGCTTTAGCAAGTCCAAGGCGGCGGACAAATCCGTGACCGGCGCTCTGCTCTCCGGAGTGAGCTGGAGTTTTTTCGGAATTGTGTTTCTTTTAGGGGTGGTTTGTGTTTGGGTATTATTTAATTGTTTCCTGCTGGGAGTTGGGAATTTATTGGGTTTACTGGGCCTGGGTTGTTTTTTGTTGGGGTGTGTGGTGTGGGGGGAGTTATCAGTGGTCTGTTGGCCGCGGCTACTTGCGCGTTACGAGGGGTGGGTTTTTTTTGATTGTCCCGATATGTTTCATTAGCCTCAGCCACGCAGCATTTTTTGGTCGTTTTAATTTTAATGATTTCCCACTGCTTGAGGAATTCTGGGCATTTTCTGCTACGTGATTCGTGACCTTCCGCATAGCAGTTAACGCAATACCTGCTGGTGCATTGTTCCGTGGGCTGTGGGCCTGGTAAGCTGCAGGTGCTGAAGATTTCCGCTAAACTCTTGCTACGTGTTGTTTGGAAAACCTCCGTCAAACCCTGTGGGGCGAACTCTTCGAGGAGTTCTTCTTTCGAAAGCCCCACAAAATCGTGAGAGAAGATCGTACCTTTAACGCAATTTACATTGTGGTGCACAGCGGCTGTTACCGCTATCCCTGCGATTGAGGTGGTTTTTATGAAAGTTTCGGCTATTTTAAGGTTATCCACCAGCAGAATGAGAGATCCATCTCGCTGGTAGCTGGCTGATTGGAATCTTTTAGATATGTTGTCAACACCTTTCCTTACTAGGAAAGGGTTGTAAGCTCTCATGGGCTTGCTTTCATCAACCGTTTTTATTACGATGAATTTGGGTTGCGCCGCGTATTCAACGGCCTGTTGCTCTTTGGTTGGGAGGGCCGGGAAATTGAATTCCTGGAGGGTCATGGTATTAGTTTTCTGCCGTTTAGCCTTTTTGCTGGGAGTCGTGTGCTCCTCCAGCAAGGCAAAACTATTGGCGTTGGCCAGGCCAGACGCCATTATCCCCGCCTTCGTTTCCTAGTAGGCGCTTAATTCACCACTTTTTAAAGGAAAACGGACGGATAGAAAGGTGGACACCAAAAGGAAATGGAATTGCACAACTTTCTTCTGTAAACGTACCTTCGTCAAGTAACATTGTCCAAGGTCTGTGAACGCACCCCTGTGGTCGAAAAGGTTACTCCGTTGACGCCCAGGTGGCGCGGCAATTGCTTAAGCTAGCGCTGACGGCTATCAAGTGACAGCTAAGCGCACGTGGTCATAGGCACTGCTGGTCTCTGTGATCTGCACCACACACCAAAAACAAAAGGTACTGCCTGCCTCCGTCGCAGGCACTGGGGAGATTCTGTAGATGGGGAAAAACTCCCGATCCCGCTTTGACTACTTAACGCTCGGTAAATGAAAGACAAAAACCGGAACTTCGCCAAGCCGTCAGTCGATACGTCCGAAACGCTTGGCTGCTATTCGACGACTGATGATTTAAAATGAATTCTGGAAAAAAAAATAATGGTAGCTAACTATTTTATAGGCAAGTTGTGAAATGCCTAGACAATTGGCGACAACCGCGTTGGTCACGGATAACGAAATGTTAAAATTATTATGAGCAGTGAATCAATAATGGCACAAATAAATTTGGTTTTGCGGACATACATATATGAGTATAAGATCCGTCATCTCTGTCCCTCCATGGGCCCCATCCAACCTCACGCAACTATCGATATCAAGGGTACCTCAACAGAACAAAATACACTTGACATCTGACGTGAAGTACTTATTTACTTCACTACATCATACACCTGATACGCAACAATTAAGGCTCACCACACGTAATACCTCACACCTGACATGCAACATTGACTTATATACACACATCATACACCTACACACTACACAGAACATGAAAACACCACACGCAATACGTATGACATGGACGTAGTGGAACAAAATTTTCGACAAGATCACTTGTTCTTCGCAACCCGGGCAGTATTTCGGAAAGGAGGTGAAATTAGAATTCGAGACTCGAAGTAGCCCGGTAGGTGAAGCGGCGGCCTCGTGGGTGACGTTCCCTCTCTTTTAGTTTCGGCGTTGGACAAGTCAAGTCGGAGTTTGAAGTTTAGACGATGAAAATAAAGTTAAAAAAAGGAAGAAAATAAAAAGAATATTGGAAAAGTGAAAAAAAGGAGCGAAAGAAGTTACGGAAGGAGGATCCGAGGAAGAGGAAGAACCGCCGAAGTAGAGTGGATGGACCGCCGTTATATCCGGGAAAAGAAAAAAAAGGAGGAAAGGAAAAACAGGAGAGGCACGAGGAGGAAATCAAAAGTTAAGAAGAATTATTAACCTATAATTATATTTTTTGTGCCATTTTGTGTTTACGCACTCGACAATTCGATACTAGAATTGCCCCCTTTTTCTTTTCCTTTTTTTGGTGATTTTGATTTTTTTTGCGGGTCCACGCGACCACAAGTTGCGGGGCATTCCAGGTATGTATGTAGAAAGAGAAAAAAATATATAGAAAAAAGAGTTTCTCGATTTCCCTTATTTTTGTTGTTGTTTGCGAATTCAAGTGAAATCGAGTGGGGCCCTGAAAAGAAAATTAATATAACCTGGAATTCTTCGAACTCCTCCCACTCTCCAAGCGCAGGCTGGGTGCTTACGCGCGGAAAAAAGTGCTGTAACAAACAAATGCCGTTATCAGAATCAAGATAAAAAGTCCGTAATAGAATAAAGGAAAGGCAGGAACATGCTGACAAATTTAACTCCCTTCATAAACAACCTCAGAAATATCAGAAAGAAGATCTGGTGTTAATCAGACAGGAACCTGTTGCCCGGGTCAACGACGTAAAGTGCAGCCTCGTTATAAGGGTCCTTACAAAGTGTAAGCAGTACTACCCAATGACCGATATGTAATCGTGGATACGGACAACACTCAAGTGTCGCAGAAAAGTTACGAATCGGTTCACTTGGCGGATAGAATGAAGCCGTGGCAGGCAGTCGGAACTAAATTTCGATGACGATAGTTCAGATGATGAGGAACAACCGAACGAGGTAAAAGGATACGAAGAGATTGAGAATTAGGATGGAAAAACGCTAAGTACCGAAAGATATGGAAAAATTATGCCAAGAGAGATGCGAGAGTTATGGATTGTGCATTGTTGTGAGTCGGAATGTACATGACATGCGTGTTAACATCTCACGCATGATTTAAGTTTGAAAAATTAACGATTGAAGACCAGGCGTATTTTGTGGTGTTACAGGCTGAAGGTCAAGTGAAAGGCGACCGTGTGCGTCACTGAGGACAGTGAGAAAGCAGGTTGGCCGAGTTGTAAGAAGAGAAAATCAACCGATCACCCCAAGACAGAAATCAGATAAAATCCCTCACTGAGTCTTGCAGGTACGGGGCTGCGAAGGATGATCTTCCCCTCTCTATGAGCAATAAGTGTTCAGACAAACCCTAAAAAGAAAGTAATTAATAATAATGAAATTTAAAATGAATTACCTTGATATAATTAGGTCCGGAGACCAATACCTTGCACATATATGAAATGCTGAAAAGAAAAAGAAAACTTTGATAAATGACACATGAATGAAATAAACCACATGTATAAGAACATAATAATGTATTTAACATGTTTCCAAGGAAGCCCCTAAGTTAACCGGGTCTTTTGGAGGTTTCCTGGAACATTGGCAATCGAGCTGGAGTCAACCAAATACGATCCGATCCGAATGCATTGTATTTGCATTGATTGACTATTAATCAAAAACAAACTATGAACTTACTATAAATACAGCAAATTAATTCATGAAGAGCTCAAACACTAAACACTGACAACTGCCACTTATGCCAAATTTGACATTGGCATATCTCAGCGAACTTTATAGATCACGTTACAGCGGCTCTTTCACTAAGGTAAATTTTACATGGGGAATTTCATGGAAATGAAATAAAGTTATGAAATATTATAGTTAATAATTTTAATTCACATAACCCCACATATTAAGTATAAAAGAGGCAAGTGATAAAATTAAAGAGATGGATATGCGCTGGAAATTTCCACTATCCACAATGCAGAGTTGCCGCATCAAAAACCCAAATATGTATACGCAAATTTGACGCAGAATAAGATTAAAACGTGGGATTTTTTGGCAATAATTAAGAAAATGAATTTCTAATTGCTTCATATAATTAAATGAGTTGCATTGCGCGATGGTTCGCATGAATATGCATCAATTTAACACATAGAATTTATCATGCAAAATATTGAGTTGTGGGACGTGTGGTGAGTTAAATTCCACAATGCACGCAAAGAAATTTGAGAATGGCAAGATACCAAAAACTGGAAATTTTTAGTATAAAAGAGCGTGCAGAAGCGACATCAAGCCACTCTTGATCTTAGGATGAAAAGGAGTTGTGGTAAGCAAGGTAAACAAGGTAAATCAAAACGCTCGGAGGAAACTGCAGGAATAGGCACCAAAAGCGAAAAAGTAAGGCACATGGTCTTTGACTGAAAGACGTACTTTGCTGTATGGTGAAGAGTTGGAAAATTGGTCGCGAAGTGTGAAGAATATTAGAATTATTGAAATTTTGAATTATTTAATTGTTTTTATTTTATTGGAATCTTAAAGTAGAGAATTGTACACGAAGTGTTAAATATTATTATAATAGCTAGAATAATTCAGAATTGTAAAATTTAGGAAGTTATAGCTAAAGCGGTTTTTTGTATTGATTTAGAATTGTAAATTTGTAGGATTGAGTTTGCTCGAATAAAACAGTGAAATTGAATAACATTTTTGAACTAGTGATCCAATCCATATTTCAGGTATCAATTGGTCCAATAAGCTGGAACAATATACTTAATTAATTAAACAGCCAGTAAGGGTTGCATGGGTTAGGCGGTGAATGTGTGTATGCATGTGAAGTCGGCAGCGACTGGACCGAAATTATGAGTTAGTCGTAATTAGCTATAAAGGCTAGATTGCAAGCGGGCTTGGAGAGTGGATGATCGTAATCAAGTAACTGAATTTTACTGTCCAGGTGTGGGGTAAAGCCTATAGCGCAGTAAAAGTGTTATATTTAAATTCACAAATTTTACTGAAGTATAATATATAATCAATTGGTGAGATACTGAAAAACTTGTTAGTAGGGAAGTAAGAATATACATACTTGTGGAATTGAAAGTTAAACTGTGAGAACAAGTGAGAAGGAGTGAATTGGCGAATTTTTGATTTTTAAACGAGCTTAATTTGTGTTTTGTAAACAAGGAGCCACAAATGGAAGGAGTCAGCGACCACGTCATGGATCAGGGTAGCCAGGATATATTCGTAAGTGGAAAGGGAGGCGAAGAGGTGCCAGAAAAGGTAGGTGGTCCCACTTTCTGAAGTAGAGTTACTAAGGTGGGAAAATTCCTTGTTAAAAAAGGAAAAAGGGTTAAACTGCCAACAAAGGGCAATAACAAGTTTAGCGTCAGAGGAGGCGGATGAAGGATCAAGTGATTTCGCTCGGCAATCAGGTGTAGGGCAATTAAAAATGGGGATTAAGGAAGTGAAGACACTGATTATCGAATTTAATTCTTCTATTCAGGGAGGTTTAAATGCAAAAATCTGGGTAAATCCTGTTGAAGGGTTAAAAGCAATTTATAGTTGGGACGTGAGAAATACCCTGTTTTGTGCGACACTTCGGCTGTATTTAGAAGTTGGATTTTAAATTTTTTTTCCAAATATATATAAAAACTGAGTTTGAGAGAGCTTCGGTTGCTTACTTCCCATCGGGTAGGTGCTCCAATAACAATTAAATGTTACCTTCTTTGGACCTGCATATCTGTAATAGGAAAAGAACAGCTGCATTTAACCATAAGCATCTTAAGCTATGAAAACCATTTGAAGTAGCAGGTGGAATGGTGTATTATGATGCATCACTAATGTAGCCCCTGTAAACAGAGGCTTTTATGAGTCTTAACTACATGCCCTGGGCTCTAACTCCGACTAATTAATCAGTAGGTCTGCTCCTATGATATTTTTGGAATGGCATTTGTGAGTCGTGTTGAGGCATGAGCTATTATATCTTCCCCTTAACCTATGGTTACCTACTGATAAGCTATCTTAACGAAGCCTTACTAAAATGTAAATATATTTTCATTTGCGACATATGTAACTATCGCGGGGAAACTAATTAAAACGCAATCCTATATTCTCTGCCGCTCCACTTCACCGAAGTATGTCAACAGAGCTAATTATCTTGGAATACACGTCATTTCGTCATCGTGGCAAAAAGCGCGATCCCTGCCCCAGTAATGGTTACGCAATACAGGCATCAAATGCAATTACCCCGAAAGACCCTTTGTTCACCGTAACCCGGCGCCCTGTTTAAGCCAAAATGCTCAATTATCTCCGAGCACACAGAACGAGCCCCCAAATTTGTCACAGGGACCAGAGTCCTTTGCTGAGCTCATGGAAAACCTTCGCTGAAATCATTAGTGGGATGCATGCACAACGTGCCGATGCCACCCACTTACATAGCGTACACTTCACTGGCAATTCCAAAGCACGCATTCAACGGATGCCTCGGGCTCCGGAGTAGGCTGCTAGCGCGTATTACCTTTGGAGTAGGTACATCTCATTTTTCTGGGTCATTGAGTCGGAAGGGATTTCCTCATGAAAATGCTCACCGGGTACAACGAATCGATTATGAATGCGAAATGAACTGGGAATCGCTTTACGTTCTACGCGCTCCCAAGGAATTGGCTGCTTCTTCAGGCAGTCCGAAGTGCCTGAATTTGCTGCTCGAGTCCCTCTCATTTGTCGTAAATGGATTTGAAGAAAGCAAATAAGCCCGACGATAGGGAGCTATTCAGTCAAAGGATAAATCGAGAAATATTGCTTTCCCCGTTTGTTTTTCAATCTTGAGCGGTAAATTATGCGTAAAACATCAAAATCCATAATCGTCTCAGATTGAGGCGTACACATCTTCAATGCTACTGATGCACCGTATGCTTTACAGAATTGCTTCGTTATCGTGAATCAAAAATAAATTCTGAATTGGATTGTGTCTGTGCTTTAAGGCATGGATATCAACATACTTACGAATTCATAACGTACCGCCACTGTGTCTCAGAAAACTTGCCCTGATGAAACCGGAAAAAATTAAAAATAAACAAATATATTTAAAACGCTTTTAATCCCAAGAAGTCAGAATAAAAAATAAATATCAAAACCAGTTATAGGTTGCAAATTTATCCAATTGTTTTAGAAATAATGAAATACTTCAATATTTCTAGCACTTGGATTTAAATTAAACTCTTAGCGGCACAGAGAAATATGAATGAGTATTCGGGTCTTTTATGAAAACATAAAGAAATTTACTAAAGAGTGTTTTTTTTTTTTGGTGTAGATACAAGTTCCCATGTGGATAACTGTCAATCTGACAGATCTTTTTGGTATTTATGCGCAGCAGGAAAAGTCTGGCGATTAAAATATATTGACGCTTCGGAATAGTTAAAAAGGTAGACTGTGCTTGTTCTGCTCTGGATAGCAACCACAAAACAACACGGGTATAGAAGAAATGGGGATATTCTTGCGTAATTCGTCCGATGAGAAGGTGTATGTAGAAAGTCATGATCTCGCAGGGAACAGCAATGTTGATGGTATTAAGTAGCTCAGGTGAATTAGTGGCCTCTGGAGTAAATAATAAACAAAAACCAAAATTTTAAATATGGACTTTTATTAAATGTAATGAAATGTTTTTATCAGATGAACTAAAAGTAGAAAATAAGTTTTATTTCAGAGCCACCTGTATCTGATTATTAGTAGATTTCTATGCAGGGTTGAGGTGGCTCAGAGAAAACATTATTTTCTGCTTTTAATTCATCTAATAAAAGCATTTCATTTCATTTAATAAGAGCTTGTTTTAGAATAATTTTAATGTTTTACTATTTCTACTTTTTAGTCTATTATATGTCTTATTCAAGCTCTTAATTTAATAATACCCAAGTCTAGGAGGTTGATATATGCACGATCGATGTAAAATACATAGCTAACCATGTTCTGCCCATGAGACCCATCAATTTGATTCCTATATCAAGTGAGTTGTAAATATTATGGTGATCCGCTATCTTGGCGTATCTGTCATATTGAGGTAGCTTGTCGTACTATAATCATCAAAACCCTTTTATTTAATACTCATATCAAGGGGGATGTAAAGATAATTTTAATCCGCTATCTCATGCTGCCCATCAAATTCGATTTAAAATGACGTCACATTATTGTATTCTACTGGTCCTACCTTTTCATTTGATACCCATGTCGGGAGGATGTAAAGATAAAGATAGGTGTCCATTGTGGTTATCGATTCATCTTTCGATCGAAAAGCGAATCGTGCTTCGATTGAATATATCTTTGATATTGCGTAACACAATCGAAAGCACACAAAAGCATTGCCACAGTTTATTTAGACGAATTGTCATATCTGTGATCTATTGTGAATATTTTGCTTTTGACTGCGTCAAGTGAAAGTGAAATTGTATGTGAAAATTTTTATTGAGTTATTTTAAAAATGAGTTTATTTGAGTTCCGTGAAAGTAGTAGCAGTGAAGATGACAGTGACGAAATTTTAAAGTTAAATTACCAAAGGAGAAGAATTCGAGACTCATGTAATCCACTTGAGTTGGATGAATTTTGGTAATACGTTTTTGAATTTCAGTTTAATTAAATTTTTATTGTTTGGGTAGTTTTACTCAGAACATCCGGCTAACAAAAGCTGCTTTCTTAGACTTTACTGCAGGAAATAGAACCTAAATTGAAACCTTCTATAAGGTCTTCATCGGTACCAAGCATAATAAAATTAAGCAGTGTTTTAAGGTTCTTCGCGCAGGGATCCTATCAAACAAGTGTAGGAAATGATTTTAATGTTGGACTTGCACAACCAACTACATCGCTCTTGTTTAAAGAAGTGTTTGATGTGTTAGAACAGTACGTTTGTCCAAAGTAGATCAATTTTAATTGCACCGAACAAGACAAAAATCGAGCAAAACTATACTTTTATGAAAAAAGTGGATTTCCAGGGATTATAGGTGTGATAGATGGAACTCACGTCAAAATAAGAGCACCTACTAAAATATGCAACATTTGTATTATAACAATTCTAAATTTGATTTTTGGTGCCATATTGATAATACTATTAATAGAGCCAATTGAATATTAATTATGCTTCGTTAAGGGGTTATTACCAGCTTAATTTTGTTTTCAATTTTTTTTTCTATTGGCTTAAATAATGCCTAAACATCCCTCGAATCAAAAGAAATTGTGTAGAAAGGTGTCTTTAAATATTGTAATGTCTCTAAACCAATTTTTCCGAAGCTACTTTTTCAGCTGGAAACTTTTGTGGACGCGGAAGGATGACTGGGATCTGCTATCATAGCGTTAACTCGTTACTATACATATTTGCTTCGGTGTAATCATACATATTTCAAAACTTTAAACCAGTTTTTATCGAAAACACGTTTTTCGTTTGAATCGGTGACCACAATATCTAGAGTTTTTAAAAATTGTCAAGTAGTAGAACTCGAACGGATCCGATTGACTTCAAATTTGTGTACTTCGGTAGATAATTTAATAATAGAGGTCCAGTTAAAATTTGAAGTCAATCGGATGAAAACTGTTCGAGTTCTACTGCTTGTCAATTTTTAAAAGTGGTTCCGAGAAAAACGCGTTTAAAAAAAAATTGAAAAAGTAGCTTCGGAATAATTGGTTTAGAGACATTACGACATTTAGATACACCTTTCTACAAAGTTTCTTTTGATTCGAGGGATGTTTAGGCATTATTTAAGCCAAGTAAAAAAAAAATTGAAAACTCAAAATTAAGCTGGTAATAACCCCTTAAGCATAATTCGTCCCTTGACTTCACTGACCCTTACATTTTAAAAGTTTTGTATTGTACTTTTGTTCGCCCAATTTTAGAATATGCTTCAGTATTGTGGAGGCCTCATTAGAATCAATACAAATATAAATGCCATCGAGGAGGTGCAAAAACGGTTCTTACGGTTTGCTCTTTGTCAATTGCTGTGGATGGATCGCTCAAATCTTCCTCCATATGGGGACAGAATAAAATTTTTCGATTTGTCGTCTCTCTTAAAACGTAGAGATGTTGCTGGTATTACGTTCACGCATGATATCGTTATTGGCACCCTAGACTTAATATTAATCTCTTAAAACTCTATCTGTCTTAATATTTTAAAACTTTTAAATATTAATTGACGCTTCCGCGTGTCTAGAGGACAACATTTTCTTTATGTAAATAATCACAGAACCAATAACGGCTATTTTGAATCTATATCGGCCACGTCAAGTGATTGAAATGCGTGTTTTACAATTATTGAGTTGTAATGTGGTAAAATAGAGCTAAAACAACGATTATATGTTATAACTCTTCTTATTGTTGTATTTAATTTTTATCTTGCTTAGCATAATATCTTCTCTGTAAACGTCAGACGGTTTGTACCTGTTAATGATCAATAAATAAATTATTAACGACTTATGTTAGGAACCTATATTTTCCGAACTATTCACCTATGGAAAAAAGTCTCTTAAGAATCTTTATGGCATTTTTAGAGACCTGTCCAACGATATCCCATGCATAAAAAAAAACTCATTCCTCTGGAACGCTGTCCCTTTATAACTAAGTGAAGTTCCACACAAGGCACCTGCATGCAAAACTTCATCAGAATAAATGGAAAGATGACGGAGTTATAAGGCTGTGACATATGGACCGACAGACGGACGTGGCGAAATTATTGGGATTCCATTTTTGTTATTTCAGTACCGAACCCTAAAAATCTATGAACACAATCGCGGCACCGTCTATAGCGGCAATTGTACTATAAGTGGTGTAAAAGTATAATAGTAGAGTAGAACTTTAGATATTGTGGTCACCGATTCAAACGAAAAATGTGTTTTCGATAAAAACTGGTTTAAAGTTTTGAAATATGTATGATTACACCGAAGCAAATATGTAAAGTTACGAGTTAACGCTATGATAGCAGATCGCAGTCATCCTTCCGCGTCCACAAAAGTTTCCAGCTGTGTCACTCTCTCTTCTCTTTGTTCAATCCTATTACACAATAAAAAAAAGGGGCCAATTGTTCCCGCGCGTCAGAGGTCTGCACGCAGCCAGGCACACTCGCCCGCCGCTCCATGCTCGTCGAACTTCTAAGACCTGTAACTTCCTTAATTATACGAACGTCCCGAAACCCTTATTCTAAAGGATTTTTGAAACCGTCATCCTTTAAGTGAGCATCATTTCATATTTTTTGTGGGTCAATATGAAAAACAAATAGCTTATATGTATGAAATACGAAAATAGATAATTACAAGCCCAAAATGTTTGAGAGGTGTGAAGTATTGACGAAATTTGGGTAAAAAATTAAAAGTTTTTAATTTCGTGCTATTGAGGCACAAAGCAAATATTTTTCAAACTGAGTTTCATAATATATAAATATATAATATATATATGTATAATTGTGGCAATTCCCTTTATTTGATGAATGTTGAAAAATTAAATGTTGAAAGAGAGAAAGATATTTGTTTGATGAAATATGATTAAATACTATTGATCAATTCTTCCAAAAATATAACCAAAAATTTTCTTTGAAAAGTGTTTATCATTTTGAAACAAAAAAGAAGGAGCACATTTTGGTACTAATTTTCTTGGAGTCCATCGAAGGGCTCAGCATCACTGTATGAGCGATTTTACGACGAACATGCTTACAACCAGCAAAATCGATACTGATGGCGCCGAAGGTATATCATTGAAAGGATACGCCTCATAGATTTTACAGCTGAACTTGGTTTCGTATAAAAAAAATCGATGATTAGTCGCAATTTGTACAAGGAGGGGTAGGCTTAATGGGCGTATGTCAGTTGGGATTTGTGCTATAATTCAAGATTTAAATCCATTTATTTGTTAAAAAGTTGAAAAGGGCATCAAATTGAAAGGGCCCAGAAAGTACCATGGCCATAACTCACGGCGGTTTTCACGCCAAATGAAAAATGATGTAATTTCCATCTAGGCCCTTTCGTGACCAGCTGCGAGGAGTAGATATTGCAACGTAAACATCAATATCTCCTTGAAAAATAGCTTTTTAGTGATACCTCTATACACATACATAACTGCTATTTCCGGTGGCAATAGGGGCTTGCAACGCATGCTGCCAACACACCTCTCGCTGGATATTCGTTTAACATTCTGCAGCCGTGCCACTGCAGACCTTGCATAAAGGGCTCAAGTCTGAAGTATGCTGCATGCGCGACGAAGCCCATATCTAGAGCAAACACATTAGCTACCCACGTTGGCGATCTATGCAAATTTATACCAAATTATGAAGCCGTTCGGGCACTTGCCAGGCTACGTTCATTGAGGTGAAAAAGTTCTGAGCAAAGTTCTGAAGCCAGAGCCAACACATGGCTTTTTCCGCGATGCATTCATCCCATCGACTGTGTGCGGGTAAATGAGAATTTGATTTGTGGTTTACACGCAGGAAGTGCTGGAAGTTTTCCCCCCCAAGCTGCCGACCCGGAACAACAGGAACCGAAGTATAATTCAAAATCAACAGGGTGGAGACTAATGGCCCAAAGTTTCTCGCTTTTCGTGAAAAATGTCTATTCCTGGTTCCTTTGCTCGTGAAATGGCCGGAAAAAGCATGTACACGTAGTCAACCAACCACCGGGTACTATTAGCGTCATTACAAAGGATCATTCATGGATGTATGTAGTGGGCATACGTGGGTTTATAGTAACGCGTCCGTTGTTGCTGCTTTTGGAAGTCGAACAACGCTTTCAGGATTGAAGTTAAAACATTCATTAGTTTCCATTGTGAAGTCCACACGTTTTGCAGCACTTGTGTTTGGGCACAGCAATTGTCGCGTTTGATTTCAATTGAGCGAAAAGTAAACAGCTCTACATTTTGCAAATTCGTCTAATTTATTTAATCTCAGCACTGTCAATGCATTTCTGTTTTTTTCTTTAAAACGCGTGCTCTAGACTGTAGCAGTATAGAAGAAATATTCATTATATATATGTTATACACATAAAACGTGTAAAAATATTTTACACACAAATACCAATTGAATGCGTTCTGCAAAAACTCGGCCGAAAGCTAGTAAAAAGGGCCTACATCAAAGTGAGTAGAAATAACCCACTTGGATTTGCAGTGCATACAACATGCCCAAAAAACTCGACTGCTTTTCTAAAGAACTCGCATTTGTTTAATTGTATTTTTAGTCGTACGTGGTTTAGTTTTTCGAAAATGTGTTTTCAGGTGATTGGCATTTTTCAATCCGAAGAACATTCTGCAAAACTCGTAGTGCCTATGATCTACTGAACAGTAGGCGTACAATCTTATATTACAATCAATAATTACTCTTTATTGTCACCGAATGATATAAATGTAATCAATCTCTTCATTGTAAACAACCCAAACTGTAATCAAGGGCCACTCTAATTTAGCATTCACTGTAAATTGACATTGTACTGAATCGCTACAACACTACACATGCGTTAGGTAGGAGTTCCTCATCCTCTGAGATAGTCATTCGCATTCAGAAGCTCACGCAGCAAAGTGGCAGGTTTTTGTCGAAGGCTCTCTATTGAAATAAAGTGTTGTGAAAAAAAATCAAAAACTCTTGATTTAACATCTACTGAGAATGCGATATTTTCCACATCTTTTTTTTCCATTTCGATTTGATGGAAACCACTCCTAAATCAATAGTCGAAAAATTATTGCATTTTCCTAGCTTTTCGAGAATATCTTCGACTGATCTTCGATGGTCTTCTCGTTAAGCCGCCTATTAATCTACAACGAGTCTCCGGTTTGCTTTACCTGTAGTGCATAATTTGTTAGGAACCACCCAAACCGGGCTATTATAAGGGCTACAACTACATACATATGTATACTAAATAATTCCGTTTTCTAGCATTTCTTAGATTTGCCTTTGGATCTCTCTATCTCTTATGTATTATATGTACTCATATCTATAAATTGTACATTGAATTAATGTTATAATTTCATGTTTTATTTCGTTCATGAAACCAAGTTAGGTTAGGTTAGGTTAGGTTGCAGTGGCTGCCCGAGGGCATACTACACCACACAGTCTCCCTGTTAACCAAAGCCAAACCATTCAATGCCCTTGACGTCGTCGTGAGGTCGTGTATGTCAACGGACCACAGTTCAATCAGGACTTCAAGTCATTATTTATGTCACTGAACTCCACCTAAGCGGCTGGACCGATTTTGATGACATTTTTTGTGTGTGTTTAAGAGAGTCTCTGGATGGTTTAGATTCACAATTGGACCCAGTAGGTGGGGCTGCGAGCGAGTTCAAAGACAATTTTTTACGGCATCTTGTTGTTTTTAAATCTCAATTTCTGTTCGCTGTGTTTTGATATTCCAAGTATTACAATTACGTGCATAAATAACGTTTTAAAAATGTACGGAGTGTTAAACCATTCATCGAAACTAAACAACAGGTAGATTTGTTCAACTAATTATAATACTCATCAAATTTAAATATAAGTTACATATATTTAAGTGTTGTGTGTTTATTAAAGAATAATGCCACGTCTTCGTGGACGACGATGAAATATGGTCGACGTACACGGAATTCAAAAATTGTCCACACCTGTCGATTAAATAGAACAGCAGAAGATCAATTGACAGACAATGAAAATTTAATAGACCCGGTTGCAAACATACGTGGAAATGAAAATCAAATAACGCAACGAACGCGTTCGAACTAATGCATAAAGACAAAGACAGGTGTCAACAAGCCACCGACGCACACAGAGCATATGAATGACAGCGCCTGCAAGTACCTCGCATTGACACATGCAGCGCTTTTCCGCCTAGCATTCGAATATGAGTCGGACATCGACTCTTCGTCACGTTTACAAATTGTCATCGGCGCTGTGGACAAAGAATGCCAACACTGTCATGCATTCAAATAAAAAGGTGAATCGATTGGTTTCTGTAGCACGTCTGGAAAAGTTATACTGCCACCATTGAATTCGCCGCCAGATCCATTGAAAACACTTTTGGCTGGAGTCACACCTCTATTATAATTGTTTTTGCGCAAAATTCGTAAACTCTATTCTTGCTTCCAAATGACATCATTTGGAGTAACAAAAATCGTTCAGAATGAGGATGGTCGCAATTTTGAATAAAAGTTTAAGATTGAGGGCCAAGTGTATTATCAAATTGGTTCTTTAATCTCAATGCCTGATACCGTTCCAAAATTCTTGTAAATCTACTTCATGGGCGATGAAGTGCAACATATAAACACACGCTGCCAGTAAAACCACATCGAGCAGAGGGAGGAGCGAGAAATTGTGGCGACTTTGACCCGTTTTTGAGAAACCACAACCAGTTGGTCCAGATGTTAACCCTTAACCCCCTAGCAGCGGTCACTATGCCCGCAGCGCCTTTTCAAATTCGAATTTCTCGACTTGTGTGAAACGTACATAGTTATATTCAGTGTGCCCTTAGGTACCTTTCCTACATTCCATCCAGTGACTCGCTTGTGCTTGGCCACTGTAGATGTGCGCGCTTTTGACTTTGGTAAGTAAACATTTTCCTTTAGTGGTTGCGTAATTTTTTTTTGTGTTGCATTGTTTTTACTGTTTTAGTTAACAAATGAATAAAAACGAAGAACAAATTAGAAGGTGCCTGGAGGAAGAGTTGTCAGATGAAGAGGAGATGCCGAACGAGGATTGCAGCGATGTGGATATAGATGTTTCTGCTGATCATGTGTTCCAAGAGGACTGCGAATCTGATTCTGAAATAGGTGACGGAAATGAATTATCCTCTGAAGAAGAAATTGATCCAAGTCAGCTACAAAGTACGCATCCAGTGTCGCGTGTGCAATCATCCTCTGAAGATGAGGTCCCACTTGCTCAGTTGCAGTCTAGTCAAAGGAGAGAAAATTATTATGGAAAGAATCGTTTTCGTTGGTCATCTCAGCCGAACATCAGGTGTGGAAGAACACCGTGGCACAATATTGTGCAGGAAAGACCGGGAGTAAAACTTGCGTACCGTAATGTTCTCAACACTTCTATTACGCCATTGGATATATGGAGCCTTTTTTTTACTTACGAGATGCTCCAAAAAATTGTAGTGCATACCAATGAAAAGATACAAAAGATGAGTCCAAAATATAAAAAGGAAATATCTGTTCAACATTTGGATCTCATGGAGTTCAAAGCGTTTACAGGGCTTTTATTTTATACTGCCATATTCAAGGAGAATCACGAACACTGCACTTCGTGGTACAATACTGACGGCTTGGAAGAGAAATATATCGCTGTATGATGAGAAAAAATATATTAGAAGTCCTATTGAATACAATTCGGGTTGATGATGCAGAAACTCGAAATCAGCGCCGTGAGGTCAATAGATCTGCGCCTATTTCCGAAGTCTTCGAATCCTTTAGACAACAATGTCTAAAAGTTTATTCGATTGGAAGTAGTGCTTGCGTGGACGAAATGTTAGTGGCTTTTCGAGGTCGTTGAAAATTCAAGATGTATTATATATGCCAAAGAAACCAGCCAAATACGGCTTGAAAATAATGTGCATAACAGACGCGAGAAACTGCTATCTTCTCGATTTATCTATGTAAAGATTCAGATGGGCTTAATTTGACCCAAGAACAAAAGCGACTATCGAAACCTACACAGGCAGTTCTGCGCTTAATTGCGTCAATAGAAGGGTCCAACAGGAACATCACCGCTGATAACTGGTTCTGCTCCATAGAACTGGTCAAGGTATTAAATGAGAAGCAGCTAACTCTTGTCGGTACATTAAAAAATATAAGTGGGAGATACCGCCTGAATTCAAGCCATTCAAAAAGCGGACAGTTGGGTCATCAATTTTTGGTTTCACCAGGGACATGACCCAAGAAAAATAAAGCGGGCCTCATGATATCAAGCATGCACCACACAGCGAGAATTGACCAAAGCACCAAAAAACCAGAAATAATATTGTACTACAATCAGACGAAAATTAGAGTTGATTTACTTGATCAAAGGTGTTCAAATTATTTCACGGCTTGTCGAACAAGAAGATGGCCTTTGGCTAGTTTTTGTAGAATACTGGACATATCAATTTCAAATGCTTACGTCGTGAGCTTAAGCAACCAATCACAACGAACTGGAAGCAGATTCAAATTTCTAAAGAGATTGGGAGAACAGCTCACAAGGCCACACATGGATTGCCGATCCCACATTCAGCGGGACATAAAGATAGCTATTCGCAGTATCCTACAGGTCAGTGAGGAAATGTTGGGCAATTCTGAGACAAGCTTGAAGTACGCAAGACATGTTTCACTTGCGATCCCACAAAGAACTGCAAGACGTACCACTTGTGTTTTCTATTCAAGGTTCTGATCTGCGTAGTGTGCTCACAAAAAATGTGCTGTAACAGCCGCGAAAAATTCGAAGTTTTTAGGCGTCCCAATTTATCAAAATATTATTAATTTTGGTAGATTTGGTTATTTCACTATATAGTATTATTATTGAACTCATCAAAATGAATACAAAGAAGTCATAATTATTACTTCCTATTTCTATAAATCTCATTATCCGAAGACTGTTAATTTTTGTGGTAAATCCTAAGTTAATTTTATGACTGTTTTGAACGGAAAGTTAATTGTTTCCTTTTATTTTTTATTTTATTATAACAGTTACGATCCTAGACATGCATTTTACTTATTCACCTTTCCCATAATTGTACCAGATTTTAAAATAGTTACATAATTCGTCAGCGGTCACCATGACCGCAAGTAGGTGGTTATGGGACGAAAATCGGGGGAAAGCGGCTAAGGGTTAAATACCTTTTCAAACAGACTGCAAAACGACAACTACATGATCGTCATCAAAGCAGACAAAGTACCATCTGCAGAGCATGCAGGCCGATGCAATGCACCTACCGTTAATTAAGTTGCAGTTTTTATGGTTGGCGACGCATTTGAACGTCCAGATATACGGATCCAACGCAGAGATAACATGGTGCAGACAATTCAAGACAGTCATCGTTCTTATGACGCTTTGCAATATCCACTAATATTTTGGGAAGGAGAAGATAAATATCATTTCAACATCAAACAAAGAAATCCAGCGACAGTTACTATCTAAACAATATTTTCTTTTTCTTTTTCTGTACAATTAATTTTTCTTTGTCTCATTTATATTTTTATCTTGCCGGTGCAGAAACTAAAGTAAGCGCGATGAACGCATATCGGTTGATGATTCGTACCAATGAACACAACAACATTCTCGGATGCTGCCAGATGTTTCATCAATACATCGTTGATATGTAGCCCACAAACGAGCTTAGCAGTTTTCATATCTCCAGGGGTTTTCAACCGGTTGCGAAAGTTAGGTATAAGTGTTGTATGGTCCTTTCGATCCCTGCCCCTGCTTAAATTAAAGCTTCCACTACGATTAAATCTGCACAATCTGTCACTAAAGCAAAATAATGGCCAGCAGTCAGCGAATTGGTAATCGAATATACAGGAAAATGAATGGTCGAGGATGAAGCAAATTTAAAATTAATTTTCGGCTTAAAAGTTAAAGTATTATACGTATATGCTTCAGAACGCGCGATTAAAACGTGCGACTACCTGCGGTACCTTGGACAAGCCAGTTATGGGTGCACTGGGAGCATTTTATTATCGTATTTTCGTCAATTTAGCAATAAATGATTTTTCCACTCGAAAAACAGTTTTATTTATTTCTCTCTTATATTTATTTATATTGTATGGATATCAACACTGGCTTGCATGCAGGCACGTTGCTCTTAAAATAATTGGCATAAAGCGTGCTTCATGGCGACGCACGCAGGACTGCACTTGCGGCGATATTGCGACATATGTATGCTATTGTAGCTGGATTTTCCTATCATGATAATTAAGCCTGAGGCTGACCTCCATTAGTTTTATGTGTGGAGGCAAACATTCGCGGATTATAACATAACATACACTGCAAGCCGTCAGTATTTCAATAATAATACAATACATCGCAACTTTGGTCGGGTTAGTCCCCACGGCAATTGCATTATTTTAATGAGTTGTGTAACATATTAACGTTCGTTCTAGCCCGCTACTTTGTTTATTCGAAAATAAGTCTTTGATTTGCGATTTTCTCTCCAACTTCAGAACTGTATTAGTTGAACTCCATCGACAATAATATCAATAGCCTAAAGTTCGTATTATAATTTTACCCAGTATACTTTGTTAACTCTACAGTTAGATGTGCTCCGCTGATTAGTAATAATTGCTCCCGATGCAGTTATTTCGATTGATGAACTTTGAAAGTAAAATAATCAATCACAAAATGGAATTGTAATGGAATTTCGTATTTATTTAACTGACCAGCTATTATCTACATCTATTATGATAAACATGCGGCCCTTTTGAATGCAGAGAAGTCCTATGGCACAGGAATCACCAATTTTATTAATATTTTTTTCATATTTTGAAAAAAAATATCAAATTCGTATTTTCAGCCAATGAATAATTCTCCGTTTTCATATTGATTTCGTAAACTCAAAATTCGTTAATCCATTTAAACAAATAAGTCACACAATACAAAAAATGCATACCTACTCCTTTGATGTACCTATTATGTTTTGCGCCGCAATATGTTTCAGGGATTTTTATAGCTCGATTGTTGAAAATTTATCTGAAACGATTAAAAAAATTTTGTAAGTAGCAAAGAAGTTTTTCATTTTTTATTTATTTATTTATTCTTAGCAAAATTTATATTTTTAACATATAGAAATCGAATTATAATTTCAAATTCCTACAACTGGGATACAGTAAATTCAGTACATGCAAATATTATTAAAAGACTCCTACAATTATTTTTACTGTTTTATTCTTGAAGAAAATGTGCAGTAACATATTGCTTTTACATAGACCACCCAATTAAAACTTATATACATATTTTACTTCAATACAATAGAAACTGTATATGAATTCCTAAAAAATATTGAAGAAACACAAATGTATCCAAGAAGTGGTGTAAATTTCACACTTCATTTGTTACATATCTAATATATATAGTTGTCGTGCCACAGTGTTTGTAACCAAACTCCTCCGAAACGGCTTGACCGATTCTTATGAAATTTTGTATGCATATTCAGTTGGTCTGAGAATAGGACGTAAACTATTTTTCATATCCCTAAGTGATAAGGGTGGTCCACCCCAAAACCTTTTTTTTTTATTTTTTGGACAAAATTGTTTGTTTTAATTTTTTTATGATTCGGCATTAAAAAGTACATAAAACCTTAAACTTTCAACCTTCTACCAGCAACCCCTATTTTTTGATAGCGATATTAGTACTTTAATAATTTTCAAACATCATATCAGTTACCACTCGATCAGTTATTCCCGCCAGGCGTCTACGGGTGTCACTTATCGTTTTACTTTCTCAGTGCAACTGTCATATTTATTAGTTCTTACCACCAAAATTTTTGGGTATCATTTTCAATTAAAGGAGAAATATATACGAATTTTATAATTGTGAAAGGTAGGTAAACTAATAAAAGAACAAATACATTATCAGTATACTGTTTTCTACCATTAAGTACTTCAATTTGATCTATTTGTGTGTTTTGTACAGTGAACATGCCAGCAAGATGCAAAGGGTCTGATTTTTAATTTTTACATTTCGATAGTAGGTTCGAGATCAGCGACCCCGAAAACACTCTGCAATACAAATAATGGAACAGACGTCTCAACATATCTCAAATTTCAACGGACAAGGAGGTAAAAGAGGGTATAAATATATGTATGGGAATAGTATTTTGTGCAACTAGGGTGGAAACTAGCTGATTGCCCACGATGGCAGGGTTAGACGCACGAGCGAAGCGAGTGCGTCTACTGCCATCAAGGGCAATCGGCTAGTTTTCACCCGAGTTGCACACTGTATTTTTCCTCATAAGTGCGGCGGTGGGTTCGATAAGGAGGTCGGGGAAGGAGGAGTCCGTGGGAGTGGAACGGGGGGTGCGGGGGGCGGAGCCCCCTGCAAATAAAAAACAACAATTTTTGCTGTAATTATCTCTCAAAATTCTAAGGTACAGATGTTCAAAGCAATATACTATTACACTCATGCCCGGCTTAAATAATTTATTTAGGTATGTACCTGAAAAGCATTAAAAGGATGTTTAACACGTGCGAATAAAAAAAAAAAAAATGGGATTTCTTGAAGAAATATTCTGAGTGCACGAATCTTAACCAGAGCCGGGCAAACTCGGCTCCTTTGAGTCCCGACTGCTCCTCAGGTAGATTTCTAGAGCTATTGCAAAAGCAAGCAAGAAATGCATACTCCTGTCCAGTGATCAGTGATGGCACATGTACGCACTCCTTCTCATTGTGGTGATCGAGCGACCCAAATGCACTCAGGTATACGGCTCCCATGAAGGATTTCTTGAAGAATTGAATTGAAGAAGAAAGAAAATATTCTGAGTGCATTTCCATTTCAGGTACCCTTGCGTTATTCGAAGTCTCGCTTGGGTTCTTTAAAATTACCAGTGGGTTATTCCCAACAGGCTTTACAGTGGGCAATCGGCGTGTTTCCACACGCAAACCCGTGCGGAATAGTAGTGGTTTCCGCGCACGTGCGAGGAAATAGTATTTTGTGCAACTAGGGTGGAAACTAGCTGATTGCCCACGATGGCAGGGGACGCACGAGCGAAGCGAGTGCGTCTACTGCCATCAAGGGCAATCGGCTAGTTTTCACCCGAGTTGCACACTGTATTTTTCCTCACAAGTGCGGTGGTGGGTTCGATAAGGAGGTCGGGAAAGGAGGAGTCCGTTGGATAGGAACGGGGGGTCCGGTGGGGGGGGGGGGGCAGAGCCCCCTGCAAATAAAAAAAAACAATTTTTGCTGTAATTATCTCTCAAAAAGATATACGAAAGGTTTTTATGATATCTAAGGTACAGATGTTCAAAGCAATATACTATTACACTCATGCCCGGCTTAAATAATTTATTTAGGTACCTGAAAAGCATTAAAAGGATGTTTAAAACGTGCGAGTATATAAAAAAAAATGGAATTTGGGAAGAAATATTCTGAGTGCACGAATCTTTACCAGAGCCGGGCAAACTCGGCTCCTTTGAGTCCCGAATGCTCCTCAGGTAGATTTCTAGAGCTATTGCAAGTGCAAGCGAGAAATGCATACTCCTGTCCAGTGATCAGTGATGGCACATGTACGCACTCCTTCTCATTGCGTTGATCGAGCGACCCAAATGCACTCAGGTATACGGCTCCCATGAAGGATTTCTTGAAGAATTGAATTGAAGAAGAAAGAAAATATTCTGAGTGCATTTCCATTTCAGGTACCCTTGCGTTATTCGAAGTCTCGCTTGTGTTCTTTAAAATTACCAGTGGGTTATTCCCAACAGGCTTTACAGTGGGCAATCGGCGTGTTTCCGGAAAAATATTTTTCCTCACACGTGCGCGGAAACCACTACTATTCCGCACGGGTTTGCGTGTGGAAACACGCCGATTGCCCACTGTAAAGCCTGTTGGGAATAACCCACTGGTAATTTGAAAGAACACAAGCGAGACTTCGGATAACACATGGGTACCTGAAATGGAAATGCACTCAGAATATTTTCTTTCTTCTTCAATTCAATTCTTCAAGAAATCCTTCATGGGAGCCGTATACCTGAGTGCATTTGTGTCGCTCGATTAACGCAATGAGAAGGAGTGAGTACATGTCCCATCACTGATCACTGGACAGTAGTATGCATTTCTCGCTTGCACTTGCAATAGCAATGATGAGCTCTAGAAATCTACCTGAGGAGCACTCGACTCGACGGTTAATAAGACTCGTGTACTCAGAATATTTCTTCAAGAAATCCCTTTTTTTTTATATACTCGCACGTGTTAAACATCCTTTTAATGCTTTTCAGGTACCTAAATAAATTATTTAAGCCGGGCAATGGTATATTGCTTTGTACATCTGTACCTTAGATATCATAAAAACCTTTCGTATATCTTCTTGAGAGATAATTGCAGCAAAAATTGTTTTTTTTTATTTGCGGGGGCTCCGCCCCCCGCACCCCCCGTTCCGCTCCCACGGACTCCTCCTTCCCCGACCTCCTTATCGAAACCACCGCCGCACTTGTGAGGAAAAATACAGTGTGCAACTCGGGTGAAAACTAGCCGATTGCCCACGATGCACTATGGGGCCAAATCTCAAAAAGCTGGCCAAAACCTAAAAAAAAAAGTTTTCAAATTGGGATTTTTTAATCTCAAATTGGCTAAAGTACTTCCCAGTGCTATAGAATCAAGCGATAATAGGACCCCAACTGGACGCTCACCCGTAGAATGCCAGCGTGAAAGTGGCATCCAAGGGTAGCAGTGATTGTGTGTTTTGAAGAGAGAAAAAGTTCTCGTTTTCAAGAAGGCACAAAATATTCAAAATTTGACAGATTTTAATAAAACAAAATGGAATCGTCAGTTAAAGATTAGTAGAATATTATAAAATTAATTTAGTTACTGTATTATTAAACACTAATTTTAGAGAGAGATAGACTTTTTTACATTTTATACTCAAAAACTATGTAAGATGCCATGTTAAAATGGAAATATAAAAAATGTTCCGCATTGTTCCGCTCTGAAACGATTGGAGGTGATAAATTAGATAAATAAGAAATAAAATTAAGAAAAATCAGCGCCGCATATCACCGACCGCGTTTTTAATCGATTTTTTTCGAAAAATGTAAGCATAACCTGTTTCGCTGGACAAAAATCGAAAAAGTGATAAATCGTTTCAAAAGTCGGTATTATATGGTTCTCGGGGGCACTGATTTCGAATCTGATATCGGATTTACAAAATTCAAAATGGCGGACCGGAAGTGACGTAATATTTTACAAAAAAATTGAGTTAGCGCTCTGAAACTCGGTTTAATATTGTTTGCGGGGTCGCTGATTACGAATATGATATGAGATACATAAAAATTCAAAATGGCGAACCGGAAGTGACTTAAATTTTTGCAATTTTTAATTTTATAAATCCGATATCAGATTCGTAATCAGCGCCCCCGGAAACCATACAATACCGAGTTTCAAAGCGCTAACTCAATTATTTCGTAAAACATTACTTCACTTCCGGTCCGCCATTTTGAATTTCATAAATCTCATTTCAGATTCGTAATCAGCGACCCCGCAAACCATATAAAACCGAGTTTCAGAGCGCTAACTCAAGTTTTTCGTAAAACATTACGTCACTTCCGGTCCGCCATTTTGAATTTTATGAATCTGATATCAGATTCGTAATCAGCGCCCCTGAAAACTATATTATACCGAGTTTCAGAGCGCTAACTCAATTTTTTCGTAAAACATTACGTCACTTCCGGTCCGCCATTTTGATTTTTCTAAATCCGATATCAGATTCGTAATCAGCGCCCCCAAAAACCCCCGAGTGAGAGATTTCAGATCGATAACTTGAATTTTTTAGTTTTGGCCAGCTTTTTGGGATTTGGCCCCACTGTGCGATGGCAGGGTTAGACGCACGAGCGAAGCGAGTTTCCACCCTAGTTGCACAAAATACTATTATGACGGTACGGGTACACTCATCAGGCAATTGTTCAGAAAGTTTGCGTAATGAAAATTATCTGTCTATCATCGGTTTTTCTGGATAACTATAAGTGATACATGCAATATCTTTAAACCGTTATACAGCTTCAGACCTTCGCGAAATGGCCCCGATATTATATTCACGGAGTGTCTTAAGGGGGAAGGCCACTGTGATGGGTAAAAAAAAAAAATTTTTTTTTCCATCTTAAATTAAAGCTTATATATTCGAAAATATGTGCACAAAATTTCAGGTCAAAATTTCAAAAATTGACAGAGTTACAGCCATTTTAGTATAGTAGTAGTAGTAGACCGACTGTTTACCGCTTGACGTCCCGATGAGAATGGCACGACCCTAAGTCCCTTGTTCAAACGTATTTATCAATAGATGACTTATTGGGGTTCTTTTCGTCGAATTTCCTTTTTTATTGCTATATAAATATATTGTTCTATTGTTATATAAATGAGCGAGAAAAATGGACTAAAAACTTTAAACACGTTTTTCTCGAAAGGACTTTTTTCAAACTGGTCGCATCGATAACTCGATCAATTATTAACCGATTTTCAATTTTCTCTTTTTGTTTTGTTCGTATTTGCAGTGGCTATATGGTAGAGCATAGCCGATTTAAAAAATTTTAATTTTACTATTTTTTAGGCTGTTTTGAAACAAAAAAAAAAGGTCGAAATGATGGAAAAAATGTTCAATTGGTCGCCATTTTGTGAAAAATCAAAATAACAAAAATCGGCTACGTACGACGAAAACTACATTCATATAGATTATAAAGAACTTTTATTTTGTTTTTTCTGATAACCGGTTCTTGAGTTATCGATGCGACCATGGAAGGGCAATTTTTTTTTGGTCTCTACGGCAACGCTCATAACTTTAAAACTATTTAATATTTTTTAATAAAAATTTACGCAAATATTGGTCAATGTACACTATATAAAGTAAATAAAAAAGAATCCTGATATTCCTTCATTTTCCCGGCCAAAAAAATTCTCGAAAATCACTCATTTTTTCGGCCGTCACAGTGGCCTTCCCCCTTAACTCCTGCCCGTGGGAGTAGGGGGGCTTTCTGCATATAAAGTGACCCTAGAACAATCTGCTAATGAAAGGATTTCCGTCTTAATGAATACATATACGGGGGTTTTGGCGTCGCTGATCTTAATTCTGCCATCGATAATTGATAATTCAAGATGGCGGAGCAAATATGGGGACTCAACTGGAACGGAAATCCACGTAATTGAATATTAAGGTTCTTAGGGTCAGTGGTTTTGAATCAACTGCCTTTTTCCAAGCTCATATCTTTACTTACGCTATACCAAAATCTCAACAAACAACAAATTTTGTCTGTGTCGGGGCTAATCTAGAGAACGGTTGAATTGATTTCGATGAGGCCTTTACTGGAAGGTACAGCATTTTGTCGTTCATGATGCAGGCTACATTTTATCCCAAGATTGTTTTGGGTTCCCGCGGGAAAAATGTAAAACCGTCTTCGCGCATGTAATAGTTTCATTAGGTCTACAACAGTTTTAATTTACAAATATGAAAAATCCGACAAGGGACGGGTTTGCTATTGAATATATTCCAGAGAAGGCCAAACGGATACGCAGAAGCTTTTTTTCGACAATATAAAATTGAAAAACAAACAGAACGAAAATATTTCATTGAACTGGTGCATCAAGATTTAAATATCTTCGAAAGGATGCAAATAGATGAATTGATGAACGAAAAGGATTATTCGTCAATTTTACATGGAAAGAGAAAATTCCATTAGATTGAATATTTGTATTCCAGAAGAGGTCAAGCGAACCTTTTTATGAGCTTAAAAACTCTCACTTTTTTGATACTTTTTGAGAAACTTATATGGAAGTCTCTCTTCTGCAGATATGGTAATGCAAAATCAAATCAAATGTAGGTGGAGAACTACACATAAATGAACCGTTATCATTTTGGGACAGTGTTATTTTTAGTGATAAGGCTAAATTTGAAATATTCAACACTTCCCGGAAGAAAATTGTGTGGAGGAAGCCTGGAACCGAATTCAAAAAAGAGAACTTGCAACCAACTGTTAAGTTCGGGAGTGGTTCTGTCATGGTGTGGGGTTGCATGTCGGCGGCTGGGGTTGGTAATTTAGAATTTATTGATGGTATAATGAATCAAAATGTTTATATTGATATTTTGAAGAGAAATTTAAAAACTAGTGCGGAAAAGTTAGGATTACTAAGAACCTTTATATTCCAGCAACACAATGATCCTATGCATTGTGCTAGGAAAGCTTAAGAATGGGTTTTATATAATGTGCCAAAACAACTAGGGACTCCTCCACAGTCGCCGAACATGAATCCCATTGAACATTTATGGGCTGTATTAAAACTTCTTTTAGTAAACACTAAATCTCTAATAAAGAAATGCTGAAGCAACATTTGCTAGAGGAGTGGGGAAAAATAGACCCAGAATTAACAAAAAAAAACTTGTGCATTCTATGCCTGACAGATTACGAGCTGTTTTAAAAAGTAAAGGTTACCCAACCAAATATTAATTATAGAGAATAGGTTGTCTTTTAATAATATATTGTAAGTGGCCGGATACTTTTGTGCCCTTTATTTTGCATGTTGAAAAAGAAGTCTTTTCTGAAGTATATTTAGTTTTTTTAAATATGTGTATTCGTTTAGATACTACTGGAATTTATGAAAGTAAAAAAATATTTTATATTTGTTCTTTTTTTACTTAAAACCCAATGTGTACGATTAATTTTCCTGGCTAATAGAGGTGGCCGGATACTTTTGTGAGCAACTATAACCTTTTTTTCTTTCGACCATCTAATATTTAAAATCCAATAGGTCCCCACGACGCTCGAGTAAATCACCCTTTAGCATCGTGGGCTCCCCTACTGTTAAAAATAGTGCGCGCCTCGCTCTTTCTGGCGACACGGTGAGGTGACTGCGTGAAACATCTAGGCACTCAGCAATAACAGCGATCCATGGGGCTGTGTAAAGCTAAGAATACCTATTAACAAGAAGGCACCCAGCGGGAAAAGAAGCGCTCAAAGATGCAAACTGAAGCAACTCCTGGGAAGCATGTAGTGATTCCCTTTCCGTTGGACACTCCATGTCTTTTTAACATTGCATGTCCGCAGGAGGAAGCAGTAAAAAGCTTTTTTTACTGCTCCCAGCTTGCTGCTTTGGAATGCAAGTGGAATCAGGTTCATACCTGCTCCCAGCTTGCTGCTTTGGAATGCAAGTGGAATCAGGTTCATACCTGCTCCCAGCTTGTTCAACTTACTGAACATTTTGTTCAAGTTACCTTCTCTTTGATGAACACAAAACTGATTTTATTATACAAAACACGCAAAAACGCCACAAAAACACAATAGAACACAAAGAAACGCACCTTACTGCACAATAGATAAAACAGGAATGAGCAAGATTTCGCTTTGTTTTCCTTATGAGTCATGACTTGAAAACAAAGGGAGAAGGTTCGGTCCCAGCGATCAATTGGGTTGATGCCTACCTGCATTCCCCGGAATCAACAGGGAAGCAACATATTTTTCGCTCGCAAAAAGCTCAGTTAGGTGATGCCTGCCTGCATTCCCCGGAATCAACAGGGAAGCAACATATTTTTCTCTCATAAAATTTGCTGATTCCAAACCTGCTTCCCTAGGAATGCCTGACTAAATTTCCCGCTGGGATGGGAAACATTTTCTGAATGTAGTTGACATTGCATATGGGTGAGAAATTTGCAGGCGTATAGAGAGAGAGTATATACCCAGCGGGAAATTTAGTCAGGCATTCCTAGGGAAGCAGGTTTGGAATCAGCAAATTTTATGAGAGAAAAATATGTTGCTTCCCTGTTGATTCCGGGGAATGCAGGGAGGCATCACCTAACTGAGCTTGCCTGCGACCGAAAAATATGTTGCTTCCCTGTTGATTCCGGGGAATGCAGGTAGGCATCACCTAACGGAGCTTGCCTGCGACCGAAAAATATGTTGCTTCCCTGTTGATTCCGGGGAATGCAGGTAGGCATCAACCCAATTGATCGCTGGGACCGAACCTTCTCCCTTTTGCTTTCAAGTCATGACTCATAAGAAAAACAAAGCGAAATCTTGCTCATTCCTGTTTTATCTTATGTGCAGTAAAGTAAGGTGCGTATTTTTGCGTTCTATTGAGTGATTTTGGTGCGTTTTTGCGTGGTTTTTATAATAAAATCAGTTTTGTGTTTTCATAAAAGAGAAGGTAAGTTGAACAAAATGTTCAGTAAGGTGAACACAATGTTCAGTAAGTTGAACAAGCTGGGAGCAGTATGAACCTGATTCCCCTTGCATTCCATAGCAGCAAGCTGGGAGCAGTATATGAACCTGATTCCACTTGCATTCCATAGCAGCAAGCTGGGAGCAGTAAAAAAAAAGCTTTTATACTGCTTCCTCCTGCGGACATGTAATGTTAAAAAGACATGGAGTGTCCAACGGAAAGGGAATCACTACATGCTTCCCAGGAGTTGCTTCAGTTTGCATCTTTAAGCGCTTCTTTTCCCGCTGGGTATACTCTCTATACGCCTGCAAATTTCTCACCCATATGCAATGTCAACTACATTCAGAAAATGTTTCCCATCCCAGCGGGAAATTTAGTCAGGCATTCCTAGGGAAGCAGGTTTGGAATCAGCAAATTTTATGAGAGAAAAATATGTTGCTTCCCTGTTGATTCCGGGGAATGCAGGCAGGCATCACCTAACTGAGCTTTTTGCGAGCGAAAAATATGTTGCTTCCCTGTTGATTCCGGGGAATGCAGGTAGGCATCAACCCAATTGATCGCTGGGACCGAACCTTCTCCCTTTGTTTTCAAGTCATGACTCATAAGGAAAACAAAGCGAAATCTTGCTCATTCCTGTTTTATCTTTTGTGCAGTAAGGTGCGTTTCTTTGTGTTCTATTGTGTTTTTGTGGCGTTTTTGCGTGTTTTGTATAATAAAATCAGTTTTGTGTTCATCAAAGAGAAGGTAACTTGAACAAAATGTTCAGTAAGTTGAACAAGCTGGGAGCAGGTATGAACCTGATTCCACTTGCATTCCAAAGCAGCAAGCTGGGAGCAGGTATGAACCTGATTCCACTTGCATTCCAAAGCAGCAAGCTGGGAGCAGTAAAAAAAGCTTTTTACTGCTTCCTCCTGCTGACATGCAATGTTAAAAAGACATGGAGTGTCCAACGGAAAGGGAATCACTACATGCTTCCCAGGAGTTGCTTCAGTTTGCATCTTTGAGCGCTTCTTTTCCCGCTGGGATTAGCTAAAATAGAAACGAACGAGTGAGTGTCATTATATTCCTGTAAGAAATTAAGAGAGCGAGCCATAGTCGGCAACAATTTCTCACGTACAACATGTACAGTGTGAGCACAAATAAGTAATAGAGATGCCCAGTCGAATAGGCAAGAAAAATGCAAAGTTGTCGAATTCTATGTACATATATAGGTACAATTTGGTAGAAATCTGCAGCTGAAGTTGTTTAAACAAAACAAATCTTAGCTGGGGCTAAAGGCGCCAGGGCATGGTAACCAAAACCGGTAATGCTAATGAGGTGTCATCTTTTTTTAAAGAGGATAAATTAGGGAAAGTAAAAGTGGAAGTCAAGTTCAAGATCAAGGCTAAGGTCCTGGATGTCAATGACCGCTGGCCCCACCTCAAGACGTCATTTGGACACGAATGCAAATAATGTCTGTAACTGCCTGTGGACCCTAATGCAAACACAGTGTATATATATATTTATTTATAGATATATATATTGTTGCGGACCAGCGTGGCTCATCAATAAAAAAAAGAGGATATTAAATTAAAATTGTAAAACAAAAGAGAATCCTGAAAACTAAAATTTTTTTGTTCGTAGGCAAGGGAAATTTTTAGTACTCACCTGGCGACCGTGCAGAAAACCATCTGGAGCTGGCCGAACGCAAGTAGGTCAAGGCCGGAAGCTCAGCTGGCGACCATGATTTGGCCTTGTCATTTTTCACTCTCTTCTACATGTGGCCTTCACCGAGCGTGGACGTGATATCGCAAAAGTTTCGCTAAAAAGTCATAAAAATTGTGTAAAGTAGGGCACTATCGATTAGTGTATTTAATTAATTTAATTTAAACTTGTGTAAAATTTGTGCTGAGGGACCCAAAGGTGTTGATTAAAGCATGCAGAACCCAACGAAGACAAGGTGTTTGTTCCCGCTATACCATTCCCCTTTCAGCGCAGGAATTTGGGGCTCAAATCCAGGATTTTCTTCCGCAGTATTGTGCGATCGAGACACGTTGAACGCCTGCAGGATCTCGCAAGTATAGGCGGTAAGTCCGTGCCCAGATATTTTATAATAAAAAGCCTTTCGGTTACCAACCAAATCGGTCGCGATTTTATTGTGCAAACAAAATTTACTTTCCGGCAAATTATTCGCAAGCACTAACAACCGCTAATCCGTCCCGGATCGCTTCCGTCGCTTGAACCGGACTTCTCAGGTTTTAATAAATCCTGGTTTTAGCCAGAAGTCCCCAAGCAGAGTTCACTTTTCGGCTCGGAATTTTTTTGTTTTTTTATTTGAACATTTGAGTTTACAGGTACATGAATCAGCACTTATTTAGTAGCTCTAACATGTATTTTTTTAAATCTTATCCTAAGTTCTTCATATGCTGCTATGGTCTGGTTCTAGGCAGCTTTGTTGTTCTGGTGTATCACTCCACGATTGTTGTTGGCAGGTTGAGGCTGTGGTGGAGGATTCCTATACTTGGCTGGTGGTGTATTTCTTTTTAAGGCCTCGTCTGTAGTCCTTGTATAGCTGGTAGAAGAGTGATAGTCCTACCTCGATAGCGAGGACTATGAGTATTATCTCTATGTTCTCGGATTTGATGTCTTCCGTGTTGATTATTATGGTGTTAAGGGGGGACATCACAGTAAAATTTTCAATGTTTCGAAAAAAATTTTTTTGGCTTAAAAGGTGCTTTAGGGTCTTAAAAATAATATACCAAATGATGGAATGCGGCAAAAGTGTCCGAGTGCCCAAATTTTTCATTCTGCGGTAACGCCTCTCAGGTATTTTCATATGGTTTCTCAGGAATTAAAACTTTAAACGCGTTTTTCTCGAAACCACTTTTTTTGAGCTCGCCGAAGACATAACTCGAGCAAATCTTTACCGATCGACTTGAAATTTTCACAGTAGCTTCGAAATATCTTTCTCCACGGAGCTACGTAGGATTTTTATTTTATATGGCTTAGTTTTTGTTTTATCGACGATTTTATGGCGTTTTTTTTGTTAAAAATTAAATTTTTTTTTCAAACATGCACCATTATGTGAAAAATCAATATATCGAAAAAATCCTACGTAGCTCGCTAGCTGTTGTTATGTGAAAACTAAAAAATTTTGGTTTTTCCTTCCCGGTCAAAAATTAAGGAGTCTACGTCTTCGGCCATCGACACGGTTTCAAAAATAGGCGCCTTGGGGCATATGCTTCGCAGCCGCCATTTTTAAATATTTTTTATTGAAAAAATTACATTTTTTACTTTTTTAGTATTGCTATAAAACCTACTTTACAGATTTTCGATTGATACTTTTATTCAGCCAAAATTAATTCCCGAAAATATGCTTATTTTTTTGTGTGCTACTGTGATGTCCCCCCTTAACTATTTCCCCTGCGTTGTCGACCTTCTTTGAGTTGGTGGTTCCCATGCTGGCGTGTTTTGTCTGTCAGTGGTGTACTTTTGAGCGTTTGGTAGTGAGTGGTGGTTATTGTTAATTGCGGTTGTTCATAGCCTGTCTGGCTCGGAAATAAATAAAAATCTGACTGCAGACTGAAGTGCGCCAACCCAGCTTAGTGCGGAATCAGACACCTTCCGTACAACGATAGCCGCAAATCCTTGATCTGCATACAAAACGCGTCTTCTTTCAGAGCCTGGAATCATAGCCTAAGTGACAAAAAAAAATTGAAGTACGATAACTCCGCAACGCGTAACCGAGCCTACTTCTTAGTGTCCTGTCGCAGTGCACTCAAGCCGCTCACTTGCGCCGAATTTAGCCGCAAAAATTCCACCGTCCGCAAATTTCACAAATAAAAACACAAAAGCGAACTTAAGTAACTCACCTGAGAATTCTGCCCCGGAGTGCTCTGTCCAGCGGCAAGTCCTCTATCCCACCTGAACCTCTCCATCCTCGTGGGACAATCTCCGGTCCTTTCCCGCGTCTCCTGGTTGCTGCTATCTGAAACACCGGACAAGAGCTACTTAGTTGGGACAATTTTTGTGAATTTTAGTGCCAGTTGGAGACTCCGCACTGTGGGGCGAAAAAGCTGTCAACTGCAAGAATATTGCGAGCAACATTGTTACAGCCTCTTGTTTCCCTAGCCGACTCCACTCATACCGTCACACCCGGTCTGCGTCTAATTGCCCAGCGCGACCGTTGCTAATTTATTGCGCCGATTAGATTAATCTTACGAAAAAGGACAATCGATTTACCTGTTGCATAATCCAAGAAGGCTCCGACGAAGGCAGAGCCGGCTTCTCTTTCTGGGCTGTGCTGTCCCGAGCTTTCACCGCCGTTCCCCTGAAAAGCAAAACAAAAACATCACTAACAGGCACTAGTTTTCGGACACTTTTCCGGCAGTGTCCAGGATCCACTACCGCACTTTACAAGGAAACACTTAGCACTTTTCCTGGGAAATTCGGAAGTTTTCCCAGTACCCATAAAATTACTGGCAGAAGACGCGCCCGAGCCTGCCGCCAACGTAACCGCCAAATAAACAACTGACGCTCACACACATTCTTGCGCACACGTGAGCTTTGGCGTAGTTAGCTTACGCCGTCGTGCGCTGTTGGTGGCGGCCATCACAGAAAAGCTCCATACACTGCGGAGACGAGTTTTTCTGAACAGTGCGGCCTGGGACTTTTTCTGTTTCCTTTTCTTATCAAGTTGTTGGAAATTTCGTCCGAGGTTGAAAGTTTGAAGAAGAAAACACTCCCTCTCGGAAATTATCGGCCAGCCGTTACGAGATCCGGTTTTCAAGAGCGACCTAGCGAGAGCCGACAACGTCTCTAGGCCAAAAATCGTAACAATTGGTGCCAGGTGTGGGGTTTCACGATTTAACAATTGGTGCCAGGTGTGGGGTTTCACGATTTAAATTGGAAACAATTTTTTCCCACACACCTTTGTCTTTTGTTTGCCTTTCGCCGACCTAGGGAAGGAAAAAGACAGAAAACCCGGACAAAAGAAAAAACGACCCTCAACAATTGAAAAATCCGGCCGATTCAGGACGAGGAAGTTTTTCGCCCATGAATAACGACCGTCTGCAAAGAAGACCCCTACCCGTTCCTCGCACCAACATGGAGAGCTCAATTGCACAACCAAGCGAACCGTCTCGTAGAAACCGATCGGGAACACCTGCCGCGTCCTTCGATCTGGACGGTATAGGCCGACTGATGGCACAGCAGGCGGAACAGATTAGCGCCCTAACTGAGGTAGGTGAGCTGGCCAGAAAAATCAACCGGCTGGAGATGGGCCACGATCAAGCGGTCCAACTGGCTGCCGAGCCCATTCCGCCGATCCGACATCACGAACCTCCGTCACAACCATTGGCCCCTCGGAACGGCGATCTGTTTTGCTTCGACGATCTGGAAGCTCCGCCGCATGCAGGAGCCCGCGTGACCGAACGAGGAGCTGATCAAAATCCGTTCGACAACGCAATCTGCTCCTCCACGCGAGTAGAACCCCGTCGTCCACCACAACAGGGTCTAGCTTGGGCTCCATCAGTCCTTATACGGGGCACTAATGAGCCGCTCGCACAACGCCAACTTGCGGAGCGCAGCAGAACCGCATCACCATCAGCCCGAAGGACTACGCCGGCAAAGAGCCCTGGCCGGCCTATAAGCGCCACTTCGAGGCCGTGGCGCGCGTCAACAACTGGTTCTCCGAACTTAAGGCGTTGTACCTAGTACCCTACCTCATAGGCACCGCCCTCACGTTTTATGAAACGCTTCCTGAAGCGATCAAAGAAAGCTACGAAAAGCTGGATGCAGCTTTCGGAAGTCGCTTCAGTGATAATTACCAGCAAGGCAATGGCGCATATCCAGCTGAGAGGGCGGGTACAACGGAACCATGAAAGCTTGTCTGAATATGCCATCGAAGTGCAATTCCTTTCTTACCTGAGCTTCAGTGGTCGGCCAAGGTGACTCAAAATAAAAGCCTAGGCCGCCCTACGAAATTAGTTCCCAAGAGCAGCCCAAAACGCACCAGGAGGGGACCAAAGTCGAAGGCACAGGCGACAAAGAACGCTAGCCCAGTGTCAGCTGGGCGAGGTTCATCTGACTCTCCCGTGTCCCACTCACCGTCCTCCTCCATCGTGAAGCGAAAAGTTGGGGGCACCGTCCGCTGGTTTAATGTGCGGATGCGATGCGGCTTCGTTAGGGCTTCGTTAGGAGAGACGATACGGGAGAAGACATTTTTGTGCAATCCACGGGGATTTCCAAAAACAATCCCCTGAAACGAGTGCCATCGCTAGAGGAAGGAGAACGGGTTGTCTTCGACGTGAGACAAGGAGAGTCTCGAAGCAAGGTCGTGAACGTCACCGGCCCTGAAGGAGCGGCTGTAAAGGGCAGCCGATATGCACCGGACTGGAGAAGCTCCAGCTCGACCAGGCCTACCGTCGCTGACAATCAGCAGGCCTTAACTGGATCTCCTGCAATCACTCCACCGACACCGACGCCAGCCTATCGATCGAGACCGGCAGAAAACTAATGCCCACTGATCGTAAGGGCCAAAAATCAGTGGGAAAGCCGGCCCCCCTCACGATCTCGATCCGATCAAAGGAGATTGAAACACCCTCCGTCGCTGGGAAAATTAATGGGGTCGATTGCAACCTGATCATCGACACGAGAGCCGCGATAGTACGTCAATCCGGCCGTGTTGCAGAAAGCGAACTTCAGTGCCAGCTTGTCGCCTTGCTTTGCCCGTATCTAAAGCGTCACCGGAGAACTCTTCCCCTTGATTGGCACCACCGAAGTCCATGTCCACTTTGCGGACTTCTCGGCCACCCAGGAAATCTTGGTAGCGCCCATCGCCGATGAATGCATACTGGGCATGGACTTTCTCGACGGGCATAACTGCAACATCGACCTCCGGCAAGGAATTCTCCTAGTCGAGCAAAAAACGGTCCCACTCCAACGCAGGCTGTGTAACACCTTAGTGGGTTCCGCGAGAAGAGTCCTATTTTTCCTATTATTCCTATTCCTATTATTTCCCTTATGTACGTGATCTATATATGTACGAAAATATTTTAATACGTGATATATGAATATAGAATTGAAATACTTACTAGTTCATGATGGGGAATATTTTCGATATTTTTATCCAAATTCCTTAGTTGCTCCAAGTTTTCAATTGGAAATATCTTGATACCCGATTTCGTTGGGAATAGTTTGGATGGCATCAGTTCCAATAACACATTTTGCTTTGCTAACATATTTTTTAATTCCATTATTTCCTTCGCCTGTTCCTTCACTATGCCTAGTATTTCATTGATATTAATATATTGGTTTGAAGTATCTGAATTAGGAGAAATAAGTGGTTGGTTAATAGGTTTATAGTAAGAATTTCCTTTTGCTACCTGAATTTTCTTTATTGTTTGTATCGTTTAATCCAGTAGTCGCATTTTGCCGAAATACTGGTAAAGGATCATACCATATATAATATATATAATCATATCATATTTTTAGCTTGAACATTTAGAACAACCATTTCCGGCAGTATGGCCACCCGTACCAGGGAGAAATGCTTTACCAGGGGTATCACAAACAAATAATTTTATTTTCAATTGCACTTGTCTTTCATTAATAATTATGCATTCAATTAGTATAGATTTTATTTCCTTTAAAAATTCATGAAGGTACTCACTTGGATTTTATTTTATTCCCGGAAAATCAGATAAAGACCCTAGAAGTGGCCATAAAGTTTGCGCTGAACTTTTAAATAAGGGCAATCCATCCACACCAATATTTATGTATAAAGTATTTATTCCTTCTTCAAATTTAAGATTCACAATTTCTAAGGATTTTGTCAGCCTTAATGACAATATTCGCCTGGAGGTACCGAAATGACATCTATGGGTGTGCACTTTATATTCGTTAGGGCTTTTCTTGACTTAGAGATATGTAACCCTGCTTTATGTAATATATCTAGCAAATCTTCCGTGGCCACTCTACTAATGCCATACGTGACAACCTATTTTCTATTATAATTTCAGTTGATAGGTCATAATGTTTACAATTATTTTGCATTTCTTCCGAAAAATTAACACCTTCACCACAAGCTTCATTGTTGTCAACATTGTTGCCCACATAGATTGAGGTCATTTCAGGACTATTTTCAATTTTATGTTCAGAATTAATACCTTCAACACCAATTTCATTAAATAAGTTAACATTCTTGCCCAAATTGGTCTCGCTTCTACCGAGTCTCTTAAAATGCCATTTACTTATCCCAGCTACCGCAGAATTCATTATGATTGTTCCTAAGAAGATATATTTTAAGTTGGGTACTTTTAAAGAAAATAAAATCTTATTTGGTGAGAAAACGTAACGTTAAAGTTTAGCCCAATTTGCTAATTATTTCAAAGGAAACATGAAAATAATTTACTTAGTTCTTATGAACAGTTATATTTATTAAAACCAACATGTTTATATTAAACAGAGTATTTGTTTTTCTTAGCATGCGATGCAATAAATAAAATCTAAAATATAACTTATTTATGCGAAACTTTCTAATATAATAAATAATTTAAATAATACTTACCGCAAACAGGTATGTAAATTAAAACTCTTTAACCTTTCACTTAATTTGTATTTAATAAATTTAACAAGACTTTAAACAAACTACAACTACGATGAACAATATGAAAAACTCTTAGAACTTTAACACGTTTAACCTAACGACTTCGACGACCTCCTGGAGACTGCCGGTTGTAGACCCATGGATTTTCGTCGTCCATCGATACCTTTTGTAAGTTGCAAATTCGGCAGCAGGTCAATCGCGCGTGCATTGAATTGGCAGCTTTCGGGTCTCTGGCGGGTTCCGATGTCGTCTGGGCTATTTCCGGCTAAAGTTCTTAGGTGTCGTCTGGACAGCAGCGTCCGGCAAGATTGCCGACCTCCTCATTGTTATTGGAGATCGATTATTGGAATGTGTAACATCCCGCCGGCCTTGAAATACTTCGGTATTTAAGTATGTCCTGTGAAAAAGAAAGAAAAAGAACATCTCCTTATCGCGGCATTTCCTCCATGCAGACAAGGAAGCTGTTCAAGAACGATGGGGTTAGTTAAAGGGCGCCCGACTCGCCTGATGGTAATACGCAGACAGATGAAGGAAGGTTTGGAAGTTAGGAAGGATAAATTGGAAAAGTGGTTTCGGATCGATAAATTTGTGCTTTCAATTGTTCGATTGTGGGTACAAGTTCACATTGTTCCGCAGAGTCTGCAAAGTAATTTCAGACTCTGCGCGAGGGCTTAAGTGCGATGTAGGTCCTCGCTCGAGCTCTTCTATAGTCTCTTCTTGGACTACGTTCGGAATTGCAATAGATTCTCTGCTTCTGCGATGATGTCTGTGTACAACAAAGGCAGTTAGTGAGTTCAAGAACGCAGCGAAAATGTTCCAGCTTCATCCATGAATGCTTCTGATGATCTGAACGTTGATGACTGTACTAATTCCAAAGATGCTTGCGGTGAAAGACCCAAAGTAGGATAAGCCTGACCAAGTGCTTTGTATATAAGATGATATTTTGCTGACATGGGATGAGGAAAGTAGGTTCATGATGTCTAGATTCCGTGTATCGGTGTCATGACCCATGACAGATTGTGTCATGACATTTCCAATGGCATGCCGTTCTGATGGAAACATAATTTGACGACGCAAATCTACAGTTTCTTCGAAAGTGTAAATTCCAGATTTTATTAGATGGCTGGGGTCTTCATACTTCCAAGAATTATCCACGGATGTACTGACTGATTTAGGTTCCTCCATATGATGAATCTCTGGATTGAGACTGTACCATTGCCCATGTAGAAAATAACCAGGCTTCATCATGAATGAGCAGGGAATCTCCGTTCCGTGCTCTTGAATCAGATGAGTCGTGGGTGCCATGAAGCAACTTTTGTTGTCATACGTAATGGGTAGTTCGTTGTAGCAGCGATCTGTTTTCCGTATGGTTGCTTCCACAGCCTGGCATTTTATTACGTAAAGGACTTCTCCTCGCGGGACCACTGTAAATCCAGGTTCCTTGAAGCGTATCAATGCGAATTCCGTAGGATGATACTGGGCTATGGCTAACTGCGTTTGAAGAACTTGGTTCTCCAGTTCACATTTTCTTCGCATGATGTGCTTATACATAGACTCCATCTGAGTCTTTATGTGTCTCTCTACATACACGAATTTTGAATTGAAGAAAGTGAAAAGATCTAAATTTCTTGCGGTGACTGCCTTTTTGGTGAACCAGTAATTCTGTCCTGATTTTGGCACTATTACAAGTCGAGGGTGTTCGGTCTGATAGCCGGTGAATTTGCACACGGAAATGAGTTTTGTGACTTCGAGTGCGAACACAACATCCCCAGTGTGTACTGCATAAATAGTGTTCACAGTTGATTCTCTGCTGATGGTTTGACCTTTGATAGCTGCTCCTTGATAAAGAACGTCATATTTCAGATCTTCACAACTTGCATCTGCGATCATATCCCAAAAACTCATCCCTGATTCAGGGTCGGTGCAAGTCCCATTTATGTAAGGGCACACAATGCCAGCTCTTAACACAACCTGATTATCATCAAGCCTTACAATGCTGTCATAATCGGTGATGGTGATTTCCAAGGAGTGCATTACAACCACCTTGTTCCATGAATTGGACCCAAAAGAGTAAGGAACACCCTCGCAATTGCCATTTGTATCGACAGAACCTGCCACTATTTCGGAATATCGTGATGTCGCGTTGGATTTTATGTCAGCCAGAATTCGGTTATTTTGAAGAGCGTAGATTCCTTTGGAATGTATAATCAGACAATTCTCTTTCTTTTGATATATCGGCGATAAATGTACTAATACCACCTGCTACGATCGACAGATGGCTGAACATGCCGCAATGCATGACAGTTTGCAAGATATTAATTTTGCACTGGTAAATGTAAACTGGAGCTACTTCACTCAATTGTAAAAGTTGAATATCTTCCTTGATTTGTTGAACCGGAGTATCTTCAATCTCGCAGTTTTGGTTACTGAGGAACGATATTTTAGTCAAATTCATCCTTTTGTGTCCACAATCGTATACAATTATGCTTTTAGAAGGGAGCAAGAGCGCAATTAACGTGAGATAATTAAGCCAAGCCATGATGCTATAAATAAATGAGAGTTCTTAAATACTTATGGTAATCCCAGGAAAACCAACTGGGACCTTTACAGATCCGCTCTGGATCTGAAACTGGAGGGATGGCTGCCACGGATCAGTACCGTCAGCGACCTGGACCTGTCGATTAGGGTAATAGAGAGGGCCATTACCTCTAGCTTCGAAGAGGCTTGCCCCCTTACCACCCCCAGTTCTAAGGGCAAATGCCCCTGGTGGAATCGCAGGCTTATGTTGCTTAGAAAAGGAGTAAGAAAGCAACATAACCGTGCTAAAAACCTCAACTCTGAACCCGATTGGGAACTCTTTCGAGAGAAACAGAGGGCCTACAAGAAAGAAGTTAAATCTGCCAAGCTACTTTCTTGGAAAAAATTCTGCTCAGACCTTGAAGGGATGAGAGACTCAACGAGAATCCACAAAATTCTCAAAAAAGACAAGGCAATCCAGCTGGGTTCACTCCAACTACCCTGTGGTGATTTCATAGATGATGACCCCTCGGTCGCGTCTCATCTGTTAGAAACCCACTTTCCTGGTTGTGAACCGGTACAAGAGGATCACATAGCGGCTGTACAGCACAATCCGGAGGCTTCGGACTGGGCTGTCGCCAGGTCTGTTATAGACAGAGATCTTCTTAAATGGGCGGTCTTTTCTTTCTCACCTTTCAAGAGCCCGGGTAGAGATGGCATCTCCCCGGTCATGCTGCAAGAGGCATTCTCCATGATTCAGGATCATCTGACCACAATTTTCAGAGCGGTCCTGGCTTTCGGGTACATACCTTGCAGCTGGCGCCTTTCCAGGGTAATATTCATACCAAAACCTGGGAAGTGCAACTATAAGGTAGCAAAATCTTTCCGGCCGATCTCACTCACTAGCTTCATGTTGAAATCGCTTGAGAAGATGTTAGACACGTTCATTAGATCGAACAATCTGAAGGCTTTCACGCTGCATGTAGCGCAGCACGCCTATCAGAGAGGGAAATCTACAGAATCGGCCCTCCATCATGCAATCTCTTTCATTGAAAGGGTTTTTCATGAAAAAGAAGCGGCCCTTGGCGTCTTTCTGGACATCGAGGGAGCGTTTGACAACACCAGCTTCTCTGCAATGGCCTGCGCCTTGCAGGAGCATGGTGTAAACCCAACCGTAACCAGGTGGATTATAAACATGCTGCAGAGCCGAATTGTTTCCACTGAGGTAGGTTCCCACACAGCGGTCAGGAGGGTAGGCAGGGCTGTCCGCAAGGTGGTATTCTGTCTCCTCTCCTGTGGTGCATGGTGGTTGATGGCCTCATAAGGTTACTGGACAGTAAGGGCCACTTCACGGTAGCCTATGCGGATGACATAGTGCTATTGTGCAGAGGCAAATTCCTCAGTACTCTCTGCGATCTCCAGCAGCAGGCTTTGTGGGTGGTGGAGAGGTGGTGCAGGGACAAGAACTTGTCAGTCAACGCTGACAAGACCTCTGCTCTACTCTTCACTAACAGAAGGAAGCTGCAGGGTCTCAGGCAATTGAGAATATTCGACAGAGAGATTATCTACGCCATTAGCGTAAAATACCTAGGAGTGATCCTGGACATCAAGCTGGACTGGAAGCTACATCTGAGCTGTAAGACACAAAGGGCTATCTCGACCTTTTGGCAGTGCAGAAGAGCTTTCAGCCGTACGTGGGGCATTAGTCCAAAAATCATCCACTGGATGTATACTGCAGTCATCAGACCGAGTCTTTGCTAAGGGGCGTTGGTCTGGTGGGAAAAGACAAATCTAAGCACCATCAAAGGTACATTATCTAAGTTACAAAGATTGGCCTGCTTAGCTATCACAGGAGCAATGAGATCTTCTCCAACTGCATCGATTGAGTTGGCTCTCTCCCTGGCTTCGCTCGATATCATCGTGCATAAAGAAGCGATGAAATCGGCCCTGCGCCTTGTTCAAAACAATCCCTGGCGACCCAACCATAGGCTGATAGCGCATTCCAAGATCTGGGATAGATTGTTACATATCAACAGTTGCGTCCAAATGATCTCGGATTATGTAACGCCCCGTCTTAGCCTATGTAAAAGGTATGTTGTGTCTATTCCCTCCAAAACGGAGTGGGATGAGGACTATCTCGGCAACACTGTAGCGGATGCCAGCTCCGTATGGTTCACGGACGGATCCCTTGCAGAGGGTCTGGCTGGAGTCGGAGTGCATGCGCCGATTGAAGATGTGTGCATCTCCCGCCCGCTAGGCAGATTCGTCTCCGTTTTCCAGGCGGAAGTTCTTGGTATCTTGTTCTGTGCACAAGAGATTCTGAAGAGGAAACTGTGTGGGAAAAACATTTTTATTTTCTCTGACAGTCAAGCTGCTCTTAAAGCACTTGACTCGTACATAGTTTCGTCTAAGCTTATCAGCGAGTGTCGTCACTCGCTTGATCAAATTGCGACTTCAAATCAAGTCTCAATAATCTGGGCCCCAGGCCACTGTAACATAGCAGGTAATGAGACTGCGGACAGGTTGGCGATAGAAGGGGCCTGCTCGTCCTTTATAGGACCAGAACCCTACGTGGGTGTTTCACCATCTCTCATCAGTCGCTCGGTGGAGGACTGGGTCCGTTCTGAGCACAATGAGAGGTGGTCCGAAAGATCGGATTGTCGTCAGTCTAAGATGTTCTTGCATAGAGTCGATCTAGGCCTCGGCAATCATCTACTCAACCTTAGCAGATGCCAGTTGAGCCAAGCTATGGCCAGTATTACTGGCCATTGCAGGCTGAACAAGCATCTTCATACATTACGAATAGCGGATTCGCCGCATTGCGGATGCGGGTTGGAGGACGAGACAATCGCTCACCTTTTGTGTGCATGTCCGTTCTACAACAGCGCCAGAACCGCTTCCTTCGGGAAACCTCATGTAGATCCCAATGATCTACATAAGTTCACGCTGCCCACCATCTTGAGCTTTGTTAGAAGAACTGGTCGTCTAACGGCTCAATCTGGGCACCGAGATTAAATCAGTTGTCGGTCTCTCTTCTCGAGGTTTGTACAATGGACCTTAAGTCTAAGTGCAGGGTTTATCTACCCGCCTCAAGAAAATCTACATCTACATCTAAATACTTATGTGCGAGAAATATCTATTTTATGTGTTCTTATATGAACAAAACAAAAGGAAAGAGATTGTAATAACTTGTTATTGCGGTAATGGACAGACCTTTGTAATAGATCTTTCGAATTCACCTTGTGGAGTTTTGAGGTGCACAACCCAGATTATATCATCTTTCCCGGGGAAAACAGCTGTTATACGGGCCAACTTCCAATGAGATGGAGGTAGGCCGTCTTCTTTAAGAAGCACGACATCTCCTAATTCTATGTTCTTAATGGCCATCTTCCACTTAGGTCGTTGTTGCAATTGATGCAAATATTCAGTTGACCATCTTCTCCAAAAATCTTGGTGTAATTTTTGTAGTAACTTCCAACGACTAAGGTGTGCTGTTGTTGTGTCCTCGTAGCTTGTTTCGGGAAGGCTATTTAATGAGCTTCCTATCAAAAAATTCCCAGGTGTAAGAGGGTTGATGTCGTTTGGATCCGAAGATAATGCGCTGATTGGCCGTGAGTTAAGGACGGCTTCTATTTGAGTCAGAACAGTGCTTAGTTCTTCGAAGGTAAGCTTGGTTTGCCCTACGATTCGACGCAAATGATGCTACACAGACTTGACGCCTGCCTCCCATAATCCACCAAAGTGAGGCGCTCGGGGGGGTTTGCATACAGTTCTGCTGCTGACAGTTGATATGATTTAATGAATTCTGTCATTTCTCTTTTTAGGCTCCTTTCTGCTCCCACAAAATTTGTTCCATTATCGCTAAATATCTTTTTGCTAAGGCCTCGTCTCGCAAAAAATCGTCGAAGAGCGGCTAAAAAGCAATCTGTTGTTAAATCACTGGCAAGTTCAAGGTGCATTGCCTTCGTTACGAAGCAGACGAAAACTACAATGTAACCCTTGAGAGTTTTGGAATTCCTAGTCTTATTAGCTTTAATAAGTACTGGTCCAGCGTAATCTATGCCTGTGTATGTAAATGGTCGGCTTGGTGTTGTACGTTCCATAGGTAGTTGAGCCATTAAAGTGTTCATGTGCTCTTTCCTACAAAGACAACAAGTGACGCATTGATGCACGATTCGTTTGATAATCTGCTGAGCGCGGGGGAGCCAGTAGTTTTGCCGTAAGGTGGAAAGCATGATCTGCTTACCACCGTGGAGAGTGTCCTTATGTATCTTCTTGATGAGTAATTCGGAAAATTTGTTTGAGGGTGGTAAAATTATAGGATGTTTTTCAACCCCGGACAGATTGGAATGTTCTACTCGTCCTTCCACTCTCAAAATGAGCTGCTCGTCAAGGAATGGATTCAAGCTCAAAAGTGAGCTTTTTCGCGATAAGGGTTCCTTAGAAATTAAGCAATTAATTTCTATGGGATATACTATCGATTGTGCTTGTCTTATCAGACATAAATTGGCTTCTTCTTCTCTTCCGTGAGCCCCTGTATAGAAGATGAGAGGATAGTTTTGGGCCACTCACGTTGACCTGCTTGAAGCCAGGTTAGACCATTCCACCAGAGTGAGTTTCCTTTTAATTCTGAAGAGCTTAGACCGCGCGAGGCAATATCAGCAGGATTGTGTTGGGAAGGAACGTGTCGCCATTCAGTGTTGCCCACATTTTCGATTATTTCTGTAGTTCTATTGGCAACGAACGATTTCCATCGATGTGGTAAGCTCCCAATCCATGACAGGGTTATTGTGGAATCTGTCCACAATATTGTTTTGCTATCTTGCCTCAAGGTTTCTCGGAATGATTTTATCATTTTAGATAAAAGAACAGCTCCACATAATTCTAGGCGGGGAAGAGAAATTGTTTTCAGAGGGGCAACTCTCGTCTTGGATGAAATAAGATGAACAATTGTAGATTGGCTTGCCGTGGTAACTCGAAGATAAATAACTGCTGCATAGGCCTTCTCTGAGCTGTCGCTAAATCCGTGCAGCTCTATTTCCGAATCCCGATGACTATTGAGCCACCTTGGAATTCTTATATTCTCGATGTTCGGTAAGTCGTCTATGAAACACGTCCACTCTGATAAAAGATGTTCCGGTATTTCTTCATCCCAATTGCTGCCTGTTATCCAGAGATTTTGCATAAATATCTTCGCACGAATGATAATGGGACTCAGCCATCCCAGAGGATCAAACAATTTCGCTATGTGGGATAACACTAGTCGCTTTGTCCAGAAGCCTTCTTTCGTGACCTTTATTTTAAATAGGAATTCATCGGATTTAGGATCCCAATAAATGCCTAAGGTTTTGAAGGTAGCTATATCCGACAATTGCATCTCCATTGCTTCTCTTGACTTGTAATTTTCAGCGACGTCTTTCAGAATATTTGGATGATTCGAGGAAAATTTCCTTAATGGAAATTGACCGCTTGCCAAAAGACTAGTCAGTTCCTTCCGAAGAGATTGCACTTCTTCGATCGTGTCTCCGCCAGTTAAGACATCATCCACATAGAAATCGTTCGTAAGACACTCAGAACCGCGAGGGAATGCTTCTCTTTCATCTTCGGCTAGTTGTACTAGTGTTCTCATAGCCAAATATGGTGCACAATTAATTCCAAATGTGACGGTTCTCAATTCGTATTCTTGAATCTCTGAGCTGGGCGTTGGGCGCCATAGTATCCTCTGAAATTTGGCATCATCGGGGTGTACCCAAACCTGCCTATACATCTTTTCGATGTCGGCAGTAAATACATATTCGTGATGCCTCCATCTCAGGATTATTTGTGTTACGTCTTGCTGTAGTATTGGGCCCGTCAAAAGGTTGTCGTTCAAAGAAAGACCATTCGTGGATTTGCAAGAGGCATCGAACACAACTCTTAATTTTGTAGTAGTGCTCGATGGTTTTATTACTGCGTGATGTGGAAGATAATATCTATCCACACCGGTTGTGGGGAGGCTATCGCAATGTACCTTTGTCATATGGCCCAGACTTACATATTCTTCTAAGGTTTTATAGTAATCCGCTATGTAACCCCTTCTGATATTGCTTCTCTCTGTCGATAAATACCTCTTCATTGCGATCGTTCGGGACTCGCCCAGACTTGGCAGGCCTTTCTTGAAGGGTAATCTTACTACATATGACCCGTTCGAGTTACGGGAGACCGTAGCCTTATACAGTTGTTCGCATTGCTCATCAACATCAGAATTTTGCCTTAGTGGGATTACTTCTTCCACTTCCCAGAATCTTCGCAATTCCTCAGATATTGGGCAAGTAGATAAATGCGTGTGGAGGTACTGATGCTGAGAAACATCAGAGCATATCTTACCGGTTAATATCCAACCGAAGATAGTGTTCTGTCCCATAGGAGAGCCTTGGGATCCCTTTCGTATTCCTTCGCAGATGATAAGAGGATAAATGTCGGCACCGATAATTAGATCAATTTTAGCCGATACGCCATAATCTTGGTCCGCCAATTCTATATCTTTCAAATGATCCCAATTCGAATTTGATAACTCCGTCGCTGGGAGAAAATCTGTGAGATTATCTAGAATGAGCGCTTTAACCGGCACGGTTGCTTTCATTTTGGAAGCAGTGATAACAAAGCGCACAGATCGGGTTGCTACCGTTGCTTCGCTTGAACCTATTCCGGTGACTTGTATTGAGGTAGGTTCGGGTTTTTCATGTAATTTTGCTGCTAAAGCAGAAGTTATGAAGGTGGCTTGTGAGCCGGGGTCAATTAACGCGCGAGCAGTGATAGTGCCCACTGACTTTTTTATGTTTACCCTTGCCGTTGCCAGAAGAACTGCTTGTTTCTCATTCACGAAATGCGCAGCGACTTTGGGAATGGACGTGATATTTTGCTCCGTTTCGGATTTGATATTTTCTCCCGATTTTTTATTGTGGTTATGAAGCAGAGTATGGTGCTTCCCTCCGCATTCATTTCAGCGCGTTTTACTCCAGCATTTGGTGATGGAGTGATATTCTCCCAAACAATTAAGACAATAGCCCTTAGACTTGGCTACTCTCAATCGTTCTGTTGGGTTGTGTTTCAAGAAAATTTGACACACTCGCAATGAATGGTTCTCCCGGCATAATTTGCAGAGCTTTTGCGTAGCGTGAAAGCTCTGAACAAGAGTTTCGGGTTTTGTTGCCTTTTTTGATACTTGGCTGCTTTCGCGTTGAGTGCCGGTTAGAGATTCTAGCATTCTGAATCTTGTCTCGAGAAAGCCTTTTAAAGTTTCCCAAGACGGGTAGATATCACTGTCAGATAATTTTTCTTCCAATGATCGGTGTGTTTCCGCTGGAAGCTTCTGAACTAGAAGATGTACGAGAAGAGGGCCCCACTCTTCTACTGATATTCCTAAGTTGCTTAATGAAGCAAGACTTTCGGTGGTGCAGTCAACTATTGATTTGAGTGCATTAGCTGACTCATTCGACACTTTAGGTTGGGAGGTTAAAACCCGTAACTGTGCGGAAATTAGTATCCGCTTGTTGTCGTATCGTTGAACTAATGCACCCCAAGCTGCCTGGTAATTTTCGTTGGTGGTCTGGAACTGTTTGATCACCTTGCTTGCATCGCCTACGACATTGGCCTTTAAGTAATGCAATTTTTGAACACTTGCCAAAGAGCTGTTGGAGTCGATAAGTGATTTAAATAAATCACGGAAACTTATCCAGTCGGTGTAGTTCCCAGAGGACTTTGGAAGCGTTATGGAAGGTAATTGCATTGGGGACGCGGCTGCAAGTCTTTGCGTGTTAAATTCTTGAGGGGGGCTACTAGTTGATTAATGCCCGGATTGCTCTTGTGATTTATCGAGGGAACTCAATTTGTCAGCTAGTTCACCTTTGAAGTCGTAAAATAACTCCTCACAAATGGAGTAGTGATCTTCGGTGAAGTACGGATGTTCTTTTCGAGCTGATGGGGTAGCTATTGCGGACAGGTTTCTGTCGTTTGCAGAAAATTTCTGCCAGAACTCATGCCAACCATTGACTCGCCATGAGTGCGTTTAGCCACGGCGGTTTTTCTCGTGTTTACCACAAACCGATTCATTTGCTCCGTGAGCGATTTCTGATCGCTTATAAGAGCCTCGAGGGATGGAGGGTTTTCCATGGTAGATGGAGAGTCTCCCACTGTACCTCCCATTATGAACTTATGTGTAGAATATTAATCGAACACCGAAATACACTAAGAGATAAGAGAAGGTACTTACTGGAGGTGTCGGGAAGGGGTGACAAAGGTTTGTGTTTTTTCCTGGTGCATCTGATGCTGATGATCGTCTGAACGGAATCGGCTGATGTGAGGCGGTGATCTGGGGAAGTCTTCTTCCGGCTCGGGATGTTTTCTTCCGGCTCGGGATGTCTCCACTAATTCACTTGTTACTACACAAAACTTTTCACACGTGTACTATCTCGCGAAAATATCCGGCTCGAAGGACCATGTAAATTAAAACTCTTTAACCTTTCACTTAATTTGTATTTAATAAATTTAACAAGACTTTAAACAAACTACAACTACGATGAACAATATGAAAACCAATGTACACAAGGAATATCAATTATTCAATAAACTAAGCAAGTGCCGTTGATAAACTCTATTAACTAAAAACCACTTGTAAATATTCCCGTGACTTAAAACGCAACTGCACTCTCGAGCAAAATTAACTGAAATGCTTCAACAGAAAGATAATTTCACATCGAAATGATGTCATCGCCCTTTTACGCATGAAAACATAGAACATCTTCCTTTGCATTGCCAAGGTCATATGTTTTGAAGCTTTTTTCACTCACAGAATAGGAAAAAGCTTTAGCATCTTCCTGACTGCTTCATAAAGACATTGACAGTAATCACTTCAAATTTGCTTCTTAGGAAGATTCAGAATTTTTTCCCGTTTCCAGAGTTTTCTCGAATTTTTTTTTCTTAGCTTAGTCTTATTTACGCTTTCAGCGCTAGAGGGAAATAATACGCTTCGGAGGGGTAAGTGTGAACTAAGATGCCTGATTTCTGTCGGCTTCTGGTGTAGTAAGGGGGCAGTGTACATATTTGATAGGTGACGTTTTGATTTTCGCCGCAATGAGTTCGGGTCAGCTGGCAGCGGTTCTGGCCAGTAATGTTAGAGACCGGCTAATAGAAAGAACCCAGCGGGAAAAGAAGCAGTCCAAGATGCAAACGGAAGCAACTCCTGGGAAGCCATGGATGCATTCCCTTCCGTTGGACACTCCATTTCTTTTTAACATTGCATGTCCGCAGGAGGAAGCAGTAAAAAAGTTTTTTTACTGCTTCCACCTAGCTTCTCCGGAATGCACATGGAATCTAGTTCATACTGCTCCCAGTTTGCTTCTATGGAAGTATAAACTATAATGCATGACATGTTTATGCGTGTGGATTCTTTCACCGAATTATTTTCGTTTACCTTCTCTTTTATAAAAGCACAAAAACAATTTTTCACAACTGATTTTATTATTAATAAAACTCAAAAAAACTCTCAATACAACGCAAAACCAAAAACGCACCTTACTGCACGAAAAGATCAAATAGGAATGAGCAAGATTTCGTTTTGTTTTCTTTTATAACTTAAAAACATAGCGAGAAGGTTCGCTCGCAGCAAACTCAATTCGGTGATGCATACCTGCCTTTCCCGGAATCAACAGGGAAGCATCATATTTTTCACTCATAAAATTTACTGATTCCAAATCCGCTTCCCTAGGAAGGCCTGACCAAATTTCCCGCTGGGAAAGGCTCGTCAAATTTTTCCTGTGCCAAGAAACAGTTCACAGGAATACCATACTCGTGTGGAATGGCGACTCCACTTAACTCGGAATCAGTAAATTAATTAACGAGGTGGGTGTACACCTTATAATGTCTCTATCCTGGAATGAATCGTAGATCCGCGATGACACCAAGGTCCAATGGGGTTTAAGCAGTTCGGTCTTCATACTCGGCTTCCCAATTATTGTCAGTTATTTCACTCGGTCCAATCCGTTAATCCACTTGGTCCGATTTTTTATGCACTATTTCAATCCACTGATTTTCAGCACTTAGTCGCTTCGTACAGGGAAGCCACTGGCGTAGCTACGCCACTATCTAATTTCATGCAATAACCACTACCCTACTGCAATGAATACATTTTCTTTGATTTCCTAGTATGGTTCTAACTCGCTTTCAATCCCACGTCTGCACTCTATCACGTTCGGAAGAGAGCGATCGGTCGTTCTTTTCTCAGGGAAAAGTCCTTCCAGCCCATTCCGCTACGGATTGGCTGACTGAATTTCCCTTCGGGTTATTGGTGATTTTCTTTTGCTTCCGTAGACTTGACCAACAATTAGGCACACAAAATTTAACTTTTGGTTTCGTTTTGTTTTAGGTCATCTTCAGCAGACTAGGACCACGGAACGAAGAAGGCCTCGGCGTTGGAACTAAGAAAGAGGTATTTCGTTAGCCGCCCAGTTCTTAATTAATTTTTCAGTTCCTTTCTCCTTTAGCGAAATTGGTCAGTTGAGCGGTGGCCGAAATTGTTACCGAAATTCGTAATTATAATGTTAACGTCTAGTGCCAACCTGACAGGCGGCCTCATGATACTGCTACGCAATAATATGAAATTATTTTACTATTTAGAACAAGACTGAGGCAGCTGCAGAATTTAAAGCCGTTTTAGCCGGCGGCGGTGGAAAATTTGTTCGACTGAAAATATATGTCGAAGGATCAATGCGAACAAAATGTTCTCATCCATTCATTCAGATTGCTGCTTGCATAAACTGGTCGGCATATCATATCAGCCGGGCGGCGGCTCCCGAACGGAAATTGTGTGCATGACCACTATCAACCTATTATTCCGACCATGCTACGGCTTAAGAGAATTCAGGTCACATGGCGTCGACTAGGTTTATTGCGAACACGTTTCAAAGTTAAATATTATTATTATTATTTCAGATTTTAATTAGTTTATTTTTAATACATATATTTATATATATTTTTATTTTTTTCCCCTTTACTCTGCTTAATATAGTTTAATTTAAGTTATCTTTTGTATATTTTTGTTTGTTTGTAGCTTGTATTAAACGAATGAATAAATAAATAAATAAATAAATCCCCAGTGAGATACTGAAGGTAGCTTTCCGGCATAGTCCATAGCTGCTGCTGGACATGTTTAACGCGTTTGACCTCGAGGATATTTCACAGCAAATGGAAGGTGGTCCGTCTGGTCCTGCTAAACAAGGGTAAGGGAGACCCCAGAACCCCCGCATTATACCGTCCCTTGTGCATGCTGGACACGGCGGGCAAGCTGTTGGAGAGACTAGTCAAAGAGAGGCCCAAAACGGTGATTGAAGCCGCAAGAGACTTATCCCCGAGACAATTCGGCTTTGGGAAGGGGATATCAATAGTCGGTGCAATCCTGGAGTGAGTCAGAAGAACCGAAGATCACCACCACTTCTCCCGCAGAGTGATACATACATAAAAGCGCCTTCAATTCATCAAAGTGGAGCAACATACTGCAGTCACTGGAGCAGGTGTTTGGAGTGCCAGCATACGTCCTACGGCTACTCGATGACTGAGGGATCGAGTTTTGATTTACACAACCAACGAGGGACAACGTCTGACGAAAATAACAACAGGAGCTGCTTAGGGATCTAAAGTAACGCATTCTGTGACAGCTTGGTCAGGCTGGACATGCCAGACGAAGTGTGATGCGTGTCATTGGCAGGTGGATGGAAGCTTATGGGATAGCCCTTAGCAAGACAGAGGTCTTGACAAAAAAGAGAATACCGACCATTATCCCGGTGAGAGTTGGACAGGAGATCGTAGTGGCGAGGCCAGCAGCAAAGTACCTTGGGGTGATGATAGACTCGCAAATGACCTTCTTCGAGCAGATTCGGAAGACAGCGGACAAGGCTGCCAGAGAAGTTGCAGCACTCAGCAGGTTGATCACCAAAGTTGGCGGTACAGTCCACCGTGCTGCACGGCACAGAGGTATAGACATGTGGCGGCAGGCACAACAAACGTACTCGAGGTGCACAACGAACGTACCCGCTGGACACACACACACACACACACACACACACGCGCGCGGATTAAAGTAGGCAATCGTGAAAGCAAAGAAAAATTGCGACATTTTAGTAGTTCAGCCGAGCACCTGCGTTTGCAAAAAGCTTTTCACCTTTTGTCTTCCAAACTAAATAAAGACTTTTCATAGAATCTTTACTGTGTATCTTTTATTATCGCGCTTAGAGAAAAGACTGTGAGTAGCCTCCTGGAGTCATATCGCAGGAGACTGGGCCAGATGCAAAGACGGGCAGCGCTCAGATTTGCCATTGCATACTGCACCGCCTCAGAACCAGCCCCTTTAGTAATCACCGGAGTCATCTCCATTGACCTGCTGGCGAAAGCGAGAAGAGTCATCTACAGGAGGAAGACTAAAGTTGTGGAGGCTCATCGCAGAGGTTGAACCCTGGATCAAAAGGGACCATGAAGAAGTTGGGTATTACCTGATCCAATTCCTGAGTGGCCATTGGTACTTTCGGTCGTACCTCCACCGGATGGGAAAGTTTTGGTCCGCGGACTGCCTGTACTGTCCAGGCACGAAGGACGACGCGAAGCACACTTTCTTCAGAAAACCAAAAAAGATGTTAATAATACAGTGAATGCTCTATACCAGAGTACACCACAATACATAAAAAAACTACATTTTACTCCGAAGAGAGCTGCATTGGTGATCAAATCTCTTAAAAATAGAAAAGGAACTGGAAATGATTTGCTAAAAGCTGTAGTATTTAAAATGCTGCCAAAACAAGGCCTTCCTTACCTTTATTTTTAATGCGCGCTCAACACAATTTGCAAACTGTTTGAAAAGCTAATCTACGAGATGATTAAGGGGAGGGTAAGGGTAATTCGTACAAAAAAAAAGCCACATTCTTCCTCCACAACCGTTTGGCTTCAGACCTAAAGTCACTACAATCTATCAACTAAGAAAGATAACTCACCACATTAAGGCAAAACTGGAGCTAGGATTATCTAAAGGAGTCTCACCTTTCGACGAAGAAAAGCGTTCGATTCTATCTGGCATACCGGCTTAATCCACAAAATGATTAAATATAATTTCCCCAATCATATCGTAAAACTAGATCACAGTTTCCTATCAGACAGATATTTCTATTTGTCTATAGAAAGTGTCAACATAATAGCGGGAGTTCCCCAAGGATCAGCACTCAACCCTATACTTTACACCATTCACACCTCACATACATATAACAAAAAGCGCAGATTGCCACATCAGCCTTTTTGCAGATGACATGGCCTTAGACCAATAAGCTAGAAAAAAATCGTAACTCTCTCAATACATATTTTACAACGACTTCCAGGTAGTAGGCAGAAAATCTGGGGAAAAAAGAAAAAAGGGAATCAAAGGAGTTCCAGGGCAGTTCCCAACGGTGTGCGAAGAGAGTCACAGTTCGAAAAAGCGGAGAATGGAAAAAAAAGATAACGTGCGAATGGAGGAATAATTTTAATTTGAACTTACTAATTTTGTTGAAAAGGATTTTGATCGAGTTAATGTACAGTTCAAGAAGCTAAAGCTGTTTAAAGCATGTTAGGGGCAATCTTGCAAGTGTATGTACGTGTTTCTGTGTCACAAATGATGGTAACGAATAAAGAATAATGAAAAGAGAAGCGAAACCTGGCCTTTCGACTACTTATTATTTGCAGACTTCCTATGGCAGCCTATGCAGCCTATGCAGCCTTGAGAAGAGGGACTGCAAGTTAACAACGGTAAGTATGTTACCTTGTCCCATTGGTTAATTTTCACAGACTTAATTGTCCCCCAAGGGAATAAAAGAAAAGAGAATCCACTCCCATGTATGATGAAGCACAAGTTGAGGATCATATTGATTCGAGCCAACGCATACTTAGGTTTTGTAAAACGTTGGTTTAAGGTATTCAACGAGCCTTACATTTCCAAACTTCTATACTGCACCCTTGTCAGACCGATCCTCGAATATGTTAGTACTGTTTGGTCTCCCTTTTATAGTTGCCATATTAAACGAATTAAAGCTGTTCAACGTAGTTTGTTCTACTTTGGTTCAACTACAGTTTGTTCTTCTTTGGTCTTCACTGGAAAAACAATTTTTTGCTGCCACCATATTCCGATAGGCTCAAACTTTTTCCTTGAAGTCTTGGAACACCGACGGCAGGCCTACAGAATTGTTCTAACTTTAGATTGTCTGCAGGGTGTTATCAACTCTTCGGAGTTGCTTTCCGTCTTCAAATTTTCGGTCCCAACCAACTCTCTGAGGAACCATGATTTTCTACCATCGCACAAATTTTGGCTTTAATGAACCAATATCGTCTATGTCCCGTTTAATCCTTCTTTCACCTTTACTGACTTTCATATTACTCGAAGCCAGCTGAAAAATCGGCTTTGTCAGGCCTAATATCCAGTTTAAATTACACTACAATACGCATACACATACGCAACGCGAACAAAAACGCGGTGAAGCACGCGCCTATATTCCGAATTACTATTTTCGGTAGTAATCACAAACTTGGCTTAAGCACTTACGATGTGACGGAAAATTTAAACTTTTTTACAATTTGGGCACCGTAAACACGGGTTTCTTTAGCCCTTATTTAGTTATTTTAGTTATAATATTTTGTGTTATAACTGCATTAAAATTAGATTCTACTTTGCCAACAGCTTTCTTACATTTACTTCCCAACCTGTGATAGGGTTTCTTTCGTATAAGATAGTTAAAAGTACAGGTTTTTTCATAAAGCAAAAACCGTAAGCCAAAGTCACCCTCCCGTAAGGGTTGTCCTTAATTGTCCAAAATTGGGACAAAAATATAATGCACTTAAACACAATTTAGTTTTAACTTGCGCATTGTTATTTGTTTAGTATACTTCAGAGTTGATATTAAAGTCAATGTAACATTAATAGGCCCATAATAAAAGAAACCACAGAGTGATTTGTGAAAACTATTCATATTTTTGGCCAAAGTAACCCGTGTTTACGGCACCTAAATAAATAAATTTTAACTCTTTCTTATTATTGAACCCGTTCCATTGCTATACGTATTCCCCGGCGTTGGGTAGAATAATTACAGATAAGGTGTGAATAACATCTGAATCTCGACGGAAGAAAAAAAACCCCCAAACTCAACTGTGCTTTCCTCAACGCTGTACCGAAGTCAATTCCAACTTACCTGGAGATCCTAGCTAAAGCCGTATTGATCGCCTTCTGTTGGTGTCCTTATCACGTCCGCACCTCTTCTTTCTGCCTCCTAAAAGCAGAGATTGGTGCCGGGTTTTTCACACTGCACGCGCGGTATTAATTACAGGAGTCCCGAACAAGTCCTGTAACAACCAAACTTCCGAAAGTAAATCTGACTTTGTTAATAGCAAACGGGAGACCAATAAATATCCTTCTATTTTAATTCGAGACAAAGAAATTGGTTGTGAACCTTCTGCTATTTCTGACCTTTTTGCGAATCATTTCAAAAATGCTTATTGTGATGACATCTGTGATGTAGCCTTAGATTATTTTAATCATATGACGTGTCTTCCTTCATTTACAAATAACTTTGTTTTTGATGACTACCGTTTTAGAGTACCTAAAAAAAATTGACGAAGATTACTCGGATTTACTCGATAACATTCCTGGTGTTGTTCTGCGTAAGTGTGGTACTGCACTGGCTAGACCCCTTACTTTTTTCTATACTTTAATTTGTCTTTGCGATCTAGTGTTTTTCCTCGCCAATGGAAATTATTTTACGTGATACCCATTTTTAAAAAGGGAAAAAATAACCAAATCGAAAATTACGGATCTATTGCTAAACTGTCATCTATTTCAAAACTTTTTGAGGCTATTGTGAAAGATTATCTGACGTTTTACTGTAGTTCTCTTTTGTCGATGCACCAACATGGCTTTGTGAAATATGGGTCAACTGTGACTAACCTTGTGGAATTTTCGAATTTCTGTCTAAATAATATCGAAAAGCTTAAACAGGTCGACTGTGTTTACACTGATTTTAGTAAAGCATTTGACAAGCTTTCCCATAAACTGCTTCGACTTGGCTTTCCCAAAAAATTTGTTCTTTGGGTTCAATCCTATCTTAATAACCGATTCTTCGAGGTTAAATTTTCGTCTGCCTATTCTTCACCTATTTCTGTTTTGTCCGGAGTTCCACAGGGTAGTCACCTTGGGCCATTACTCTTTGTCATATTTATAAATGATTTGTTTCCCTTCGTAATACTCACGTTTTGCATATGCAGATGGTTTGAAGATCTTTAGAACTATTGAATCTCTTTATGATGCTCAATACCTACAGGACGATCTTCTAATATTCGCGGAGTGGTGCTCCAAGAATCATTTGAAACTAAATACTAGAAAATGAAATTTTATTTCTTTTTGTAGGAAGTTCTCCATTGTGGAGTTCTTCTACAAAATGTTTGACAGGCCCTTGTCTCGAATTGAAAGTGTTGTTGATCGATTGTAAATTTGACTTTGGCGCCATATTGATAGTATAATTAATCGAGCCAACTCAACGTTGGGGCTCGTTAAACGTTGGTATGTTGACTTCACTGACCCCCACAGTTTAAAAGTTTTATTTTGTGCTTTTGCTCGCTCAATTTTGGAATATGCTTTCGTAGTGTGAAGGCCTCATTATAATACGAACATAAATCGAATCGAGGCGGTGCAAAAACGTTTCTTACGGGTCGCTCTTCGTCAATTACCGTGGAATGACCCCTCCAATCTTCCTCCATATATGAGGACAGATTAAAACTGCTGGGTTTGTCTTCTCTTTTAAAACGTAGAGATGTTGCTGGTGTTATATTCATGCAAGATATCGTAACTGGCCTTATCTTTTAAAAGTTTTAAATGTTAATTCACGCCCCCAAGTGACTAGAGGACAAAATTTTCTTTATGCAGATAATCACCGAACCAATTACGGTTATTTTGAACCTTTGTCGGCTATGTCTAGAGATTATAATGCCTGTTTCTTAATTATCGATTTTCATTGTGATATAATTGAACTGAAAAAACGACTATATACAGTTTTTCTTAATACATATTATAATTCATTTTATACTGCTTAGCATAATTTCTATTTATGTAATCTATGTATCTATCTTTGTAATGTCAGATGGTTTGCACCTGTTGATGAGTAAATAAATAAATAAATAAACTCGACTAAGGGTCTACGCACATAATTGTGTACCGGCCCGGTGTCGTAGGGAAACAACCGAAACATAGTTACTGGTGTGCGAAGACCCCAACCTTAACATATGTCATGCTAGTGTTGCGACGAAAGTGAAAAAGTCAGAGTGGTCGCGAAGTAAGGAAATATCGAAATTCTCTCGTGGCATAAGCCGATAATTCGACCACAACGAAGTGTCTCTCTCCACTTCTCGCTACCGTGAAGGCCAACTTGTAACAGTATCAGGAATTTATTTGGACAAAATGTTGACATGCATATAAATAAAACATTAGATAAAACGAAGAAACTAACAAAAGTTTGTACCCTCTAATTAAACGCCACTCTGCACTTACCATTAAATATTGTTACAAAATTCCTAAAAAGAAAAGGAAGAAAAATTATTTGAGGAAAATCTGGCTACCGGAATACCTGTTTTCCCTCGAAGAGCAGGACTCCGTCTTCCTTCCGTTGGCCCTGGGGTGCCGAATTTTTCTTGCTGAAAGAAAAAGGAAAAATTAAATTTAGGCATTAATTCAAGCCCAGGGTCAACGAACTCACCCACAAGGCCGAAGAAATTTGGTCCGCAGGGTACCGGAAGGACCCGTACCGGGACATCGGTTAGCCGTCTCGGCTCGAGAGCTCTGGCTCGCTCTCTTGCTTGCGAACCACAGAGTGAAGCAGACCGCGTCAAAAAAAGTGAAGAAAGGAATTAGCTGGTGAAATTGAATATAAGTGCCGAAGTTCGTAGTCAAAAGTGATTTGAATTAATTAGAAGATTTAGAACCCGGGTTAGTGAACTAAACGGTGATCTAGTGCGGATTTTGATTAAGTGCCCCGAGAAGGAAACAGTTGTGCAGTGAGTAGACATCGTGGGACTTTGCCGACTAACGGACTCCGGACTACCGCCCAGGACCATAGGAGGACTCATCCGAATCCACCAGTGTTCATCTGGCCCATCAATCCACCAAAGGTGAGTACCCTCCGAATTTCTTTGTTTTCTTGACAATTTCGCCCGATTATTTCTTTTCGCACGACGAGCCCCTTCAAAATTGCTTTTGAGCTGCCCTTGCTCGATCGCTTAAGCCGTGAAGGCCATTGCCCTTGAAAAAAAGGGAAAATAAACAAAAATCAGCCGGTAGTCGACCAAAACACAGCTGAAATACAAAAGAGATTTAATCTCTTCAGCAAAGTCGCCGGCTGATCAATTCGTTCGCCCACCACCCACAGCACAACACCTACGAGAGCTCGACGTCATCGAGTCACAAACACATCGCGAAGAGCTTTCACTGTCGCCGAGAATCAACCCGCAGGGTGAATCTCCGCGAAGCTTAGGCGCACCCGGGTTCGCAAATAGAACAAATTCTGGGATTACTTACCGAAAAATCCCTGTGGCACGTTCCCCTTTTGTGGCCCCTTCAAATCCAGCAGCGCTTGCGGTGTTCCCTCGTCGGTCCAGTGGCGAATCTCTGCGTCCATCTGCCCACCTGGCGAAAACGACCCAAGAAAAAAAGCACAGCCGCTTTTGCCCATTCACGGTAAACACTGCACTTTCCTGTCACCGCGACACTATTTCTCCGTGGCGATATTCGTCCAAAACACACCACTCGGCGATAAAGAATTACGCAAAGATCAAGTGCATTCCGAAACACTTGAATTGCGATTGCCACTGACAGCCGGTAAACAGTGGCCGGTACCCATACACGGGGAGGAACACAGAGCGTGCGTGGGGAAGAGCGCGATTGGCTCAGTGCAGCCGGCGGCCATTACGATCGCTACAGAGCTTTCGGCGGTGAGCCACACACACGGCAGTGAGGACATTTCCCCTCTGTGCAACCAGTGGTGCTCAACCTTTCTTTGCAAGTTGTTTGCCTAGAAACTTTTTGTCCGACTCCGACTTACCTGCACAAGGCAGTCAAATAATAAAACCCTCTCGGGACTTGGCCTTCTCTTTTTCCCAGTGGACCCGGGGAAAAAGGTAACAATATTGACAATAAGCACCTAATCCGCAAAATGATATTCCAACCTATTTTAACCTATGCAGGCCCCATATATTCAAACTGTGCAAAAACCCTGAAAAAACTGTAAACACAGCAAAATAAAATACTAAAAATGATAACAACAACCTGGTACTGCTCAGCAAAACTCCTTCACCAATATAAAAATATAAAATATGTTGAGGATATTTGCAGATTAAGCACGAATAGATTTTTAAATGTCAAATATAATATTAAGCAGTATGTAGTATGAGCCTGATTAGCTAACGAGTCTTTTCTAGCAAACCTTAGCGTAAGTTTTACTGGTTTTACCTTCTGACCCCACTATGAGGTGTTAACATTTTTTCCGCTACAAATTAAAGATTTTTTTTTAATTGTACAAGTTTTTTTCAAATAAATTATTGGAAGAAAATTAGAGTGGTAAGATTTGTCATATTTCTGTTTCCCTTACTAAATTACTAGACTAGATTAGCGACCAAATGAATTATCTTTATACTTACTATCACGCTAAATAAATGAATCGAATTGAATTGTATACTTATTCAATTGCTTTGATTCCCTTTTACCAGCTTGAACCAATTAGTCCATAGAAGATTTAGACGTTATCAATGAAAGTAATGAGCCGTTGGAAATAAATCACATTCATCAAATCAATAATTTCCCTATTCTCAGTAGGAATGGAAAGCAGCTTCTATTATTTCAATTTTATAGTAAACTCTCCTTCCCTTTAAAATCAACTGATATTCCAATCTCTGCTACAATTCAGGGCAATATCGTACTCCGAAATGGAAATGCTGCCCAATTATAAGCACTTTAATTTTTGCCTACCTGGAGGCCATTTTTAATTGTCCCAAGTATTTTAGTGCTTTCCATTTGCAGTATATTATCGGGTATCGAAGCAGGAACATTGCTCTCTGGACTAATATCATTTTCATGATTACTTCTCGATATCACAAACATTTATTAAAATATTGTGCAGTCGCCCTGTTCTGTGATTGCAATTTATTGAACAATGCGAGGGTACAGAGCATTCGCCCTACCACCTAGTATTTTCTGGTCCGGGATATTCAAATGTGTGCACGTCCTGCTGATAATTTCAGCGCCTGTTCTCGGAAGAATGCCACGGGTGCCCTTTAATTGAAGCCGAAATCGTCATAAAGTGCCTCCACAAGTCATGCTGGATGGCTGCATTTCATGTCCCCATTATCTGTTGTCTGGCCTGATTGGGTATAAAAGTTTAATCCCTATGATCCTTACCAGCGAATTTCTCTCGGTTACTTAACATTGCACAACTGAGGCGTTCACATTAACATGAATGGTGACAGCGGTGGCAGTTTTGCCAGCGAGAAAGCCAATAACAAAGGCTTCAACTACTCCTGAATGGGGGCGAATTATCAACACAGTAGGTCTGGGAGTGAAACAAGGACATTCTAAATGCATACAAAGCTCCACTTGACATGGGGTGATAGTTTCAAGTAGCTTCTGTTGTGCACAAACCAGCAATCATCCCATCATCTAACATATATGCGGAACCTTACCATGAAATTATGTTGCAAACATGAGCGCGTACGCTTCTTATATACGCCCTCTGAAAATTAAGCGAAATTGTTGGAATTCTACTTGGTCAGCCTTTTCAACCATAAAAAATACGTGACTCCAATCGTAGAGCTACATAATTCGCTATTTAGAGATAAAATTTTACTTGTAATAGATACTCACACATAAGTAGTGCACATGTGTATGCAGCACTATATTTCAAACCCAGGCGATGCACAATATGAGGCCCTTTACAAAATTTAGTCTGGAATATCGAGTGGTGACTATTTTTCATTACTGCAATTAGGGTATTCGTTTCATCATGCAAATTTTTGTGAATACTTACGTCACTTAGAAATTTTGAGAACCTTGGGTTTTCGCATTCGTAAAATACTAATGTGATCCCAGTCTGATCCTTCTAATTAATTTTTACGGACTCATGAACATCTGGGCTGGCGGTGTGGTGTTATAACATTATCTTCTCGATATCTTATTCCACCATTCCGGTAGTTTTTCTTTTATATTTCGCTTCAAACGTAATAATTGTAGTCGGTAACGTTTACCAGTGATAGTTTCAGACGGTAGCAGTAGTTCAAAATACATCAACCATTTTTTAAAGTGCTCCAGTAATGCCTTTATCACTGTGATTGAAATTTTTACTGTTAAATAGTCTAAAAACCAATACTCCCAGGTTTTTATGGATGGAGAATATTCACCATAAATTTCTGACATTAACGTATTTGCGGCGGCGGGCGGCGGGAGCACTTGTCTTTAAAATTAAGTAATGCAGTAAAACTCTCCACAAATGCTGTTTTGTAAGAGTATCGATTTTCAATTGAGTAAAAAAATACTTATACCGAATATGGGATCTATTGTGTAGCGGTTTTACATTAAAGATAATTATAACAATAATATTTAAATTGTTGTTATAATATCACTAGAGAATTTAACCGCTGTTAACAATAACGAAACAGCAGTTAAATTCCTAAACAAACATGTTAACGCGAACAACGGCTCAGATTTCGTCTGGGCCAGTTGTGTAAATTTAGTGTTTTGATAATAAACTCGAATCCCCTCAACGTGAGTGATTTGTGTGAAATAATATACAACAGATCTAATACTACAATAATGCAGTTGTAGCAGTGTCCCTTACCAGAGATTGCTAACAAATGTTATAAGCTGTCTCTTTAAATCTGTTTCTTGTAGATTTTTGTTGCCGCCGCATCTATGGCTGCTGTCGGCCTGTCGGGGTCACCAGTGTAGCAGTGTCCTTCAGCAGGGATTGTTAATAACGTAAATGAAATTCAAGAAGAGTGAATACCTTTTTAACGCTAAATTAATGGAATAACTAATTAGTCAATTTATTTATTTAATTGTGATTTATTGGGCGGACAAAATAAATTGTTTCATGCCTGAAAAGCTGTCTCTTATTTTTCCCTAAAACTACACACAGTAGTGTACGGCCACACATTGTTCTCAAATTAAAATAAATGCGAGCCGTACTAATGACGACACCTACCGAAAATCGCTCAAAACTTTTTTGTGTACTCAATACATCGTAATGATTTTTTCGTAAATAGACACCACAAAAAAAAACTGTAGGAAAGAAATTATAGCATGGAGTTTCTTAATTTTTAACCACTTTTAGCACTTTAAACAAAGCAGAGAGAAAGATTGTCAAATACCTTGTTAATATGTTGCTATGTTGCTGACATCAATTGCAGCGGTAACCCAACCAAAGCAATGGATGTCACCAAACATAGAGCTTGCAAAACAATTAAATTTTCCTCCAGCCGTACTCGCTGTAAAATGGTACAGGTAAAGGAACATCAAATGTGGCATTGAATCTTCTAGCATAACGCTCGCTAAAGATAAATCCCTAATACCCGCCATGCCCCACAGAATTTGTACCTGAAAAGGGAAACGCTAACATGTTGCATTAAGGGTTCATCCTAGTTTAAAGGCCTGGAATTTAAGCTGTTTTGGAGAATTTGTTTTACAGCCCCTAAATTATATATCGTTTCAATTCTTTTTAGGTTAATTAAATACACTCTTAATAAATGCGAAACAATTTTTTTTTTTAATTTTTCATAATAAATACAATCAAAATGGCGGAATTCGTGCAGGCATATAGAAAAACCTATGTCAACGGTGTGGTTGATTTTTTAGTGAAGATTTGCCGGAAATACAAAATCCAGGATAATTTAGATTCAGTGTACCAGTGGCTATCGTGTATACTAGAATTATTAATTTTTATGGAAAAATAACAAAATGGCGGCTATTTTAAAAAAAATGTTCGAAAAAGCATTTTTTTTCATGATTTTTCGATTAAAAAAAATAGATAAAATTAAAATTTTGAAATAATCCTAGTATACACGATACCCATGCATGTGACAAATGTGTGGTAAAAATTTCAGAACAATCGGTTAAACCGTTTCGGAGAAAACTACAACACCGTATGAAAAAAAGTAATTTTGAGAAAAACGCGTGTAAAGTTTTTTTGTTGAAATATCATGAAAAAATTGTACTTACGCAAAACGAGACTAACGTTCAAATAACATACATATAAGATTTGTGGGTATTAGAATAGACTAATATAACTTGTTTTCAAGTATAAATAGGAAAGTTGTTTGCATTTACAAAGCCGAGAGCACCGAAGAGAGGCGAAACAAGCGCTCATATACTCAATAGCACGCCGGAGAGCGCGCTCGAATAAAATCGAAAAAATATAGTTAGACTGCTCCTATCTTTATGAAATTTTAACATGATATTTCTGAAGTGATTTACTTTCGAAATTCACCATAAAAAAAAAATAAAATTTAAGTTGGTAAACTAGGATGAACCCTTAAATTGCCCATGCACAAGAGAACAAAAAAGCATAACATTCGCCGTGCGTTCAAAAGGCCGGAAAAACCATTTGAATTAGGTTTCATGCAAGTCAAATGGCTTGCATGCAAAAATCTCCCAAACCAAATGCTTAACTGCGAGTGCCCTTATAAGGTAACAAAATCAGAAAATCAAGCTGTTCCTAAGTTGCTCTGTGAGTAAAATTTCAGCCAAAACCAATAGCTTGGGACAGGCTGTACCGCGGCAACAGGCTAAATATAGACTCGCCTAGCGGAAAACAGTCTCGGGTGACCCGAATCTACTAATCGGGAAAATCTCGCCATGCATCCTAGCAGTATCGCACACACACAATGTGCGCAAAACAAAAAGCTGTTAGCGTCGGTGAGTGGTACCACGAGAAGCGAATCGGCAGTTGGTAATGAGCACACTCTCAGCGCTGTCGGTCGCAGGTCTTGGGCTCGATAGACAGTGAGTCGGTAATTTCAGGAGACAGGGCGAACGGCGTTAAAAAGTTATAAGCCCTCGCGGAAAGGGCCGCGTAATTCGTGAGATCGTGGGCTAGTTATCAGTGCGGCAGCCGTTGTTTAAATTGCATAATTTTTATTGAAGGAACAAACTGAGTTCGGCAACAAAAAGACCCATCAAAGAGTGTATTCGTGATCTCTGTCGTAAAAATTACACGTGCGGCAAACTGATTATTTATTGCGAAGTGGAGTTCGGTCCTTATAAAATATTCAGCTTGTAACTATCGCGCGCCAAACATTTCGAGAATTTCACAGAGTAATTGAATTACCCCGCAAAGTGCCCAATTCAGGCATAAACCTATATTTAATCGGTGACATAAAGGATAACGGAACGAGACCGCTGAGTAATTCCGCAGGGTGCACGTTTTTTTTTAACCCCTGATTCCGCGGAGGCAGTGCCGGTGAAGGACACAATTATGTCCTAAAATAATATACACAATTTCGGTAGTTGGTCTTCGATAGTTCCTTTCCTCGATATTTCGAGAAATAACCAGGATGAATCCAGTATTGCCTCTTGTTCTACTTATGCTTGTAACATTGACTTTTGGTAATGAGCAGTTTGGTGGCCTCTGAAAAATAATGCTGACAATAAAAGAATAGAAAAATTGGTGACCTGTAATAAAATTAAAATAACACTAAAACTGACGAACTGTAATAAAGGAATACATAATTTAAAAATAAAATCAAAATAAGTAAATAAATAGATGAACAAAAAATATAAATAAGTAAACTAAATAAAAACCAAAGGAAATAAATTAATTAAATAAAAAAAATAAGAATAAAGAAATAAATAAACAAAATAAGACAAACAAAATCCGTGTGAACGAGCCATCAGGGGGACCCCGAGCAAGGGTAAAACATGGAACTCGCCTTCCCCCAACGAGGGAGCACCTCTACAACCACAGCAGCAGCGGCGGCCGCCAACACCAACTACAGCAGTTATACCATCATCAACAGCATTGCAGCACCAACCACACGTGATAAATACAGGTTTTTCATTTCTTGTCTGTTTGTTTGTAAAGTACTTTCATATTTTTTTATTATAATATAATTTTTTTATATACATACATTTATATAAGTACATATAACAGAGAAAAAAAAGGGAATATATATAAATTTTTTTTTGTTCTAAGAAAAAAATTACGAAATATTAAACTGAAATAGAATTTAGAAAGAATTTTTGAATAAGGCGGGCTCATAATAATTATTCGTCATTTATTTGTTTTTTGTTTCTTTTTCTTTTTTTTTTGAGTTAGAAAGAAAATGATCATACTCCGTTAGATTTTCCTTTTAAATAGTGGTAATCACTACTAATCTTGGTTAACTATTTTCAAAAGAAGGAGGAAGAAAAAAAATTAAAAATATATGTCTTAAGAGCTGAGATAAAACGAAATCCTGATGTACGATAACAAGGAGGCAAAGTAATGTGTTCTTTGCAAAGGTAACCACGAACTTGTTTAATAATAAGAAACCATTATAACTACACAAATCTAGCCGAGGTTAGTAGGGGTTTGATCCTTCTTATTTCCTAAGTTTCCGATTGTAGAGATTTTTTTTTTTGGTTGGATGTGACCAAGAGTAAATGGAAGCGAAGAGCAATGTACAATGAAAGCTATGTATTAAATTTGAGCCATGTCGTAATTAGAAAGTGACTTTGATTGCTCCTTAACTCCCCTCGACCTTTTTTCAGCCTCCTCAACGGTTTTCGCGTCTTTTCTGTAAATTTAACATAGGGACCTCCCAAAATAAATGGGCCAACGGGAGGTCATTGGGCGGTTGGGGGTAGGCCAACGGGGGATCTATTCCATCAGGATCCCCCCCTCATCGGAGAGTTCAGGCAGGAACAGGGGTTCCTCCTGCCACGGTCCTTTTTTCCCCCCTTTGATTTATTCGATCCTGTCCAGCGCGAGAAATTCGTTGCGGGCAGCTCGCCTCCGTGGCAAAGTGCGGCTTTTTGAAGCAACCGTCCTACACTACCGCGAAGCTACCCTTCAAGCTCGCGCGGCCGCAAACCACGGAGGGTACGGTTTCAGCCGAGCTCCCGTAACAACCTGTCAAAATAGATTGCTGGGAAACGAATAAATGCGATCCCACCTGCGTACTTGCTTTATGACACTTTTTGGCATCGCAAGCAAAGGCAGATTTGTTACATGAAAAATGTATGGAAACGTTTATGAAAATACAGTAAAGTTTACGAAAAACAGAATATTCGACGTTTTCAACGATTTTACTAAACTTTATTAATTTTACCCTTGTTAGCCAAAGAACACACAAATATCAAATAGTTTTTAACCTATTGATCCATGAATCAATAAATAAATAAACGCTTCATAAGAAGGTACCAGTGAGCTATGCGTTCACAGTTGATTACATTCAGCGGAGTAAAGAACAGTACTCGCACGCGATCGGCCAGCAGCAGGTATAATCTTCAGAAGGATGCTGAGGACCCCATCGACCCAGCTCGATCTGCCGGTGCTTTAAGCACCCGTGACTTCCTCGCGAAAGGGTTGAATAGCGTGCTGCCGCTCCCCTTCCTCCTCCTATCTACTCACTCCTTCTCCAGATTTTTGCTCGAATCTATTATAATTCTTTTTGGGCACAATATTTCCCACATTCAGGTACGGATTCGCGTTCTCGGACCACAGCCGAGGCAATTGCCAACATAAACGCCTCCCGCTCTCCCGTGCTCTTTAGAAGGTCACTACCACTCCGGCCATCCTTTCCGCTCTTCGAACAAGCCCCGAATCACCAGCAACCTGCCTCCGAGGGTTCTGTAGACTTTCAGAGGAGTGCCGCTCTACATCCGTTCTCCCAAGCTCTGAGGTGTGCTACGTCCTAGAGCCGCAGTTCCGCACGGTTACGAATGCAGCAAAGAGGCGTTTTGGTTGACGAAACCCCGCAAGCCCACTGCCCCCCAATCCACAGCTGAATCCCACCCTCGTCTCACTGCATCATCCGTGTGGGAGGATATACGACCGCCAGGTTCGGTTGAGACCTCCGTTTGCATAATGACCCCGCTGGATTTTGGTGCCCCTATGCGACAGTAACCATAAAGCTCTTAATAATGGGACATGCAGATTACTCAGTATACCACATTTGAGGGAAAAATATTGATAAACGTGGAAACTGTTAGTGCAACAATAATTGAGCCCAAAATACATATGTTAAGATCCAAACAATCAGACCGAGAGATTCAACGACGATTCCCACTTGGGCTTGCTTCGAGTTGATTTAAATGGAAATTGAACGTGTGGACACACTTTGAAGGAAAAACGAATCAATAATCAATCCATGGACTGCAGCTTGTCACTTGCCATGTCACGTTTGTCATCTAAGAACTGGTGCAACTTGCAACAACCGTGACACACTCAATTTATTTTGAACTAGTTCAGTTTCTCCATTTGATTATTTGCTACCGTTTTATAGAAATCCTTAAAGTTAGCATTAACTTCTCCCTGACTATTAAAAAATCGAATTACATTTATTTTTCATTATTTGCTTTCATCTTCCGTGCTTTTTTTTGCAAAACACCATTGAAAAAGAAGTTTTATTTCAGCATTGACAAATTTTTAATAACACCTTTTCCACACTGGCGCTAACAGCAGCAAAAAGTATACAAACTCAGTTTGAACCAGGGGTTGTGCGAATCTTTGAAGTAGTTCAGCAATGGGAATTTTACATGGGCAACGTCATTTGGACGTCAGAAACCAGTTCGAGAGCTCTAGTCTGTCCAGGGCATAGTGAGCCGTGACGCTCACTTTTTTTCAACAAGTTATTCGTAAAAGTTTCACAGCTCTCGGACATATGTATAACATTATGTAAATATAAATCGAAGCTGAGGCTTAGTTTACCTACCTTAAATAAAAAAAAGTGATGATACTGATAATGTGTGGAGAACCCATGAACACAAAAATATTAGTTTATGTGAGGCTCATAAAGGTTAGCGGTAGCAAAATTGGTACTTTTCTAGAAAACTTAAGTTTAAAAACTCTCTCATATTTCACGGCAACATCCTGTACAAGCTTTTATTCCTTCCTACTTTTGGAAACTTTTCCAGTAATATTTCCCTACTTTATTTTTCATCGGTACGTACATATGTATAGTGATTCTCTTTGGTATTCTAACAGCATTGGATCCACTCGGGAAGTTTCCAACCTGAACCTGACTAGTGTGAAATTTTTAGATGCAGCTGGTTGTTTTGATGCTCTTGAACATTCGAGCATGCCCAAATAAAGTGTTTTAAAGGATTTTATTAAAACCAGAAAGGTGTTCTGAAAGATAAGAAGGCTAATGTATTTATCGATTTATTTATACCTCATTGGGTGAACAGAACACATTCAACAGGCAAAATCTAATCTTTCGGAAATACATATTTTCCGTTTCTCAGTAATGCGGTTCAGAGCTCTTCCCAGACGCATTATATGTATATTAATGTTTTTAATGTTAGTTTTGTATAATTCACACACATACATGTGGGGGGAGTAATTTATTTTACCTGTGTAGTTTTTCTCAGTGGAGCGGATTTAATAGGTATTTCATTAAATTCACTTAATGTTATAGTTTTATGTTTTATTCAGATTATTTTAATTCAAATTAGTAGAATTCACTGATTTTACGTACTTAAGTATTATTCGTATTATAATAAATTAAAGGATAGCGGCACATTAATTTTGACTTGAGTTCGACTTAGCACATGTTAACAACTCGACAGCGTAACCAGCAGTAAACTCGCTGGGCAGATGTCTGGAAAAGGTAACGGGTCAGCTTCAGCGGATGGACCAGCTGGACATTAAAACTCTGGAGTCGAGATATAGTCACAAATTGATGCGGGTAAAGCGGTTATTTTTTAAATTAAATTTGAATTGTTTTTTCCAGGCTCGGGATCCCACATACGTATCTACATATGTATATTAGTTCTTATTCTTTTTACGGGAATCATTGATAAGCTTTATTGTATTATGTGAAAATTTATATTATATATTATGAATCAGTTGTCAGTGATTGTCGTTGCGTGCGGACGTGCTCTGATCTGTTCTGGTCATTTAATTTTGTTGCCGGCAAGACAAGCAATTAGTTTTTGTGTGTAGTTACACCTCATATAATCTGTGATTTTAGTTATTACTTCAAGCAACAATAGTGCACTGCATACCTGATCTGTGATTTTACACGACACCTACCATAGACTGTGACTTGTATTACTTGTAATATACAGTGATATTTTTACTCTGCGTGTTATTTGGTATATCTGGTTAGTTTAGTGGTTGCCCCTGTTTTATTTATTAATAATTATTCATTTTGTGCCCGCTATGGCAAATCGTACCACTAGAAATAATTCGAAAGCACAAAACAATCCGCCTTCGCGCGTGAGCTTATTTGGTGCTTCTATGATATCTCCCAAGTCATCTGCTACATGTTCGGGGACTCAATTGTCGGTGCAAAATTTGGAGGTGAACTTGCTTTCCAGGATCACGATTTTAAAAACATCAGTCCTTTCCGAGATCACCTCACTAAAGGCGCAAGTGGCTTCCTTGGAGAATAAGTTGGATAATATTGATTCATTAATCACTAAGCTAACTCAATTGAACTCTGAGCCGCTACATAGCGGCCCCCATCACCGCCCAGCTGCAGTTTTACAAGTTCATCAACCTCCATCAAACAATAATTGCGCTGATTCTGCAACCAGTGAATGCGTATGGCGTTGGATAACACAAAACACGAGTTTTTATGAGAATACTGCCGCTCATATAAAATGTTTGGATCTATCCGCGAAGCGCAGAAAGGCCGGGAACCTAACATTCGCTTCATTTCGGCTAATCGTGCTTGAGGATGTGGTTGGACTGCTGGGCGAAGCAAATTTCTGGCCCCCTGGTGCCTTGGTAAAGGGTTTTGTTCCCCGATTGGGATTTCGGAAAGGCCATCGACAGTCTGCCAAATCCACAACGAATTGTTAATATAGTAACAGAACGTCAATGGATTACGGACTAAGGCTGGCGCATTATTTCGGGCCTCTTGCGAAGAGGCCTTTGATATCATCTGATTAACTGAAACTTGGTTGCACTGCGGTATACATACTATTATAGATGCTGAGGTTTGCAATAATACCTACGATATTTTTCGTCGTGACCGTCACCCCGATATGCTAAACGCACCGGTTGGAGATGGTGTTTTGATCGCAGTTCATTCAAGGTGCTCATCACTTCTGATGGAATTACCTAACTCGACGAACGTTAGCGCTGATTTAATTTGCGGAACGGAAAAGGATTATACTGCAAGCGTGTTTTTATTTTCGCTTCCTATATACATCCAAATAGCCTATTGATGGGCTATCAGATCTTGTTGGAACCTTCAACATGTGTCCGATATGTGTTCTTATAAAGACGACTTAATTTTTCTTGGCGATTTTAATCTGCCGTATCTTGTCTGGGACTACTCGCTTGATTCCATCTTTTTTTTGGCTATTAATGCTAGGAGTGCTGTTGAGCAAGAATTTGTGGATAACATGTGTCAATTGGGTTTGCACCAGCTCAGCGCCGTTGTTAATTCCCGGCTTCGCCTTCTGGACTTAGTCTTTTTTTCCTATGCATCAACTGCACACTTAGATGCTTGTCGTGACATTATTTTTAACGAACCTATCGATCATCCTGCGCTGCTAACTTCAGTGACTTGTTGTAAACCGCCATCTGACGATAACAAAATATTTGATTTTCCCTTAATTCGTTTTTGTTAAACAGCAATTGGTCCGCAGTTTACGATTGTCCTGATGAAGTAATTTGTAAGTAAATTATTATAAATTGTAAGTAATTTCTATGAAATTATTTTAAATGGAGTTCATCAGTTTGTTCCTCTAGTCAAAAGGAAAAATTTCTTGAGTAGTCCGGTCTGCTATGACGCTGAGTTGAGATCGTTGAGGAACCGCAGAAACGGCGTAAATTCCGTAGTACGAATTTAAGGGGTGATTCTCATTTTTATGCGGACTTACGTAAACAATTTAATAATTATTCAATAACGTTATATCGCCAGTACACGATTCGCACAGAAAATAACATTAAATCTAATCCCAAACAATTTCTTGACTTTGTTAATAGCACACGGACGACCAATAACTGTTCTTCTATTTTAATTCTAGACAAAGAAATTGCTAGTTAACCTTCTGCTATTTCTGACCTTTTTGCTAAGCATTTCAAAAATGCTTATTGTGATGACATCTGTGATGTAGACTTAGATTATTTTAATCATATGGCGTGTCTTCCTTCATTTACGAATAACATTGTTTTTGATGGCTGTACCGTTTTAGAGTACCTAAATAAAATTGACGAATATTACTCGGATTCACCCGATAACATTCCTGGTGTTGTTCTGCGTAAGTGTGGTACTGCATTGGCTAGACCCCTTACTTTTTTGTATACTTTAATTTGTCTTTGCGATCTAGTGTTTTTCCTCGCCAATGGAAATTATTTTACGTGATACCCATTTTTAAAAAGGGAAAAAGGAACCAAATCGAAAATTATAGACCTATTGCTAAACTGTCACCGATTCCAAAAATGTTTGAGGCTATTGTGAAAGATTATCTGACGTTTTACTGCAGTTCTCTTTTGTCGGTGCACCAACATTGCTTTCTGAAATATGGGTCAACTGTGACTAACCTTGTGGAATTTTCGAATTTCTGTCTAACTAATATTGAAAAGCTTAAACAGGTCGACTGTGTTTACACTGATTTCAGTAAAGCATTTGACAAGCTTTCCCATAAAATGCTTATATTTAAACTGCTTCGAATGGCTTTCCCAAAAAATTTGTTATTTGGGTTTAATCCTATCTTAATAACCGATCCTTCAAGGTTAAATTTTCGTCTACCTATTCTTCCCTTATTTCTGTTTTGTGCGGAGTTCCACAGGGTAGTCACCTTGGGCCATTACTCTTTGTCATATTTATTAATGATTTGTTTCCCTTACTTCGTAATACTCACGTTTTGGCATATGCAGATGATTTGAAGATCTTTAAAAGTATTGAATCTCTTCATAATGCTCAATACCTACAGGACGATCTTCTAATATTCGCGGAGTGGTGCTCCAAGAATCATTTGAAACTAAATATTAGTAAATGTTATTATATTTTATTTCTTTTTGCTGGAAGTCCTCCATTGTGGAGTTCTCCTACAAAATGTTTGACAGGCCCTTGTCTCGAATTAAAAGTGTTGTTGATCTTGGACTGTTTACCGATTGTAAATTTGACTTTGGGCGTCATATAGATAGTATAATTAATCGAGCCAACTCATCGTTAAGGTTCGTTAACCGTTGGTATGTTGACTTTACTGACCCCCACAGTTTAAAAGTTTTATTTTGTGCTTTTGTTCGCCCAATTTTGGAATATGTTTCCGTAGTGTGGAGGCATTATAAAACGTACATAAATCGAATCGAGGCGGTGCAAAAACGTTTCTTACGGGACGCTCTTCCTCAATTACCGTGGAATATCCCCTCCAATCTTCCTCCATATGAGGACAGATTAAAATTGCTGGGTTTGTCGTCTCTTGCTGGTGTTATGTTCATGCAAGCTATAGTAACTGGCGCAGTAGACTGTCCTAATCTTTTAAAACTTTTAAATGTTAATTCACGCCCCCCGAGTGACTAGAGGACAAAATTTTCTTTATATAGATAATCACAGAACCAATTACGGTTATTTTGAACCTTTGTCTAGAGAGTCTAATGCCTGTTTCTGAATTATCGCTTTTCATTGTAATAAAATTGAACTGAAAAAACGGCAATACAACTTTTCTTAATATTTATTATAACTCATTTTATACTGCTTATCATAATTTCTATCTACGTAAATTATAGATCTATCTTTGTAACGTCAGATGGTTTGCACCTGTTTATGAGTAAATAAATAAATAAATAAATAAATAAATTAAATAATCTGGATATTCATAGATCTCGAATAGAATTTTTTTGTTATTTACTTCGATATATTTATTCTCTAAGTTTATAAGATAAGATTATAGTGCCATGGATAGCGGAACCTCTATCAATAAGGCATTTAGTTTTTTGATTCCCTAATGATAGGACTACTTCCGGTAACTTTGGTCTCTTCATTTAAGCTACCAATTTCCATCGGTTCTGGGGCGGTATTATTTCTAGCTTGTCCGGAACTTGGTCGCTGTTGAGACCAATTATTGGGACCTTTATTACTGTTACGAACGTGACCTGAACTATTGTTGTTGAAATTTCTGGAGTTATTACCGTTTCTACTACTGTCAGAGTTGTTTCGCTAGTTGTTTCTGTTATTGTTAGAGTTATTTCTGTAGCTTGTATTAGCATTTCTACGAACGTTATTATCATTATTACCTGAACCTGGCAGAGAGACGGCCGTGTGTTCTCCTGCACGGACGATGCAGCGAGCCGGGGAGGGGGTGCATCTGGAGGTTGAGGTGAACGTCTGCCTGCGGGATTCGGGACCCAACACGCCTCTTTGGTGCACTCGTAACCTCGAGGAGCTGTGGCCCTAGGGAGTAGCACACCCTAGGTCCAGGGAGAAAACCCCGCTCTGATCCTTAGGTCAGACGGGTGGTGCAGGGGGGTGCTCCTTGGAAAGCCTACGGAACCCTCGGAGGCAGGTCACTGGTGATTCGGGGCCTGTTCGAAGAGGGGAAAGGACGGTGGGAAGAGGAGGGCCTTCCTATAAGTACGGGGGCTGCGGGAGGCGAAATGCTGGCGGTTGCCTCGGCTGTGGTCCGAGAACGCGAACCCGTACTCGAATATATTTTAAATATGATTCATGGAGAAATATTTAAAATCTTATGGGGGATCAGGGGGGGTTGATCAGGGGAGCGGCAGTACTCCTGCCAATCCCTTCGCGAGGAGGTCGCGAGTGCCCCGCTCACCGGTGCTACAAACGCCGGCGGAGCGGACGCGCTCCCGGGAGTCGTCTGTGGACTCTACATTGGCCGGCGATGCATCGCGCACGCCAGCCTCTGAGGCAGTCCCGGATGCGCAGGCGGTCCCTAATGTGCGCTCGCGAGAGTCCTCCGCGGACTCGTCGGCAGCTGGGCCGCCGGCTGCCGAGAAGGTTCGGGCGGCGTGCTCCACGCCTCACCTCGAGGACAGACTCGGGGCGATGGAGGCCCGAATGGAGAGGGGGTTCATAAAAATGAGGTTCCTCATAAAGGAGATGTTGGCTGCCCTGAAAAAGCAGCCCAATATTTCCAAGGTCGTCAAGGACGGCCTTCCTGCATTGGAAGAGGCCCTTGACGACCTGGAAGAGTCCAGGAGGACATGCGCCGGGGCTCGCCGCGGTCTCCCCATGGGGAAGCCCACGACGAAGCCCTGTTCCACGCAGACTTCCCCGCCGGCGGCAATGGGCGTGCGGGCTGCTTCGCTGGGGGGTAAGAGCCCCCCTCCCAAGGTAGCGCCGGTGAAGTCCTGTGGTACGCAAACTGCCCCGGTTGTGGCAGCGAGCGTGCAGGCTTCGCCGGCGGTGGCGAAGAGGGGGGCCTCCAGCCCACCCCTTCCTCTGGAGGAGGATGTAAGGAAGAGGCGGAAGGAGGAGCTTACCCTGCCCTGGACGGAAGTGATCGGGAAGGGTAAGGGGTCCAAGAAGGAGGATAAGGAGAAGAAACCGGGCAAGGAGGGGACGCAGGGTAAGAAGAAAGGGAGGAGGAAAAAGAAACAGGGGGCAGCGAACGCTACGGCTCCGACCCCGGCCCCGCCCCCGGCCCCAGCTCCCAGCCGACCGGCGGGACCCACCGGGAGGGCCAAGCTGGAGGCCATTCTGCTCAAGCCCGCAGCGGGGAAGACCTTTGCGGAGGTGCTCAGCACTGTCCGCAAGGCGGTTAACCCCGAAAGCTGCGGGGTGCAGGTTAAGTCTGTCCGGCAGACTCGGGCTGGTGAGGTGCTGCTCGAACTCGGGCAGTGCACCGCGCAGACCCGGTCGGCCTTCTCCGAAGCCTTAAGGGGCGCAGCCGGGTCAGCAGGCAGCGTCAGGCAGCTGGTGCCCAGAACCACCCTGGAGATCAGGGAGCTGGACGGCTGCACGGCCAAGGAGGAGGTCCTCGATGCCCTCAGGCAGGTTCTGGGAGACTATGAGGGCCACCTCCGGGTCGTGCTGACTCGGCCTAACGATCGGGGCCAACGCTTGGCCATTATCGAGGTGGAGGTGAAGGCTGCAGCGAGATTGCTGCAGGCTGCCCGTGTGAAGGTTGGCTGGGTCGTCTGTAGGATCCGCAGGAGGGTGGTCGTGTCCAGGTGTTTTAAGTGCCTGGGCTACGGCCATCTTAGCCACGCCTGCAAAGGCCCAGACCGGAGCAAGTGTTGTTTTAAGTGTGGGGGGCCAGGGCACAAGTCGGCGGCGTGCACCGTGTCCCCGGTATGTTTCCTCTGCCCGGAGGTGGCGGGGAATGCCGGGGCGCGGCGTCACGCCGCGGGGTCGGGCGAGTGCGGGGCCCTCCGGAAGGCCCTCGCTGAGTGTAAAGGTGTTTGATGGTGATTGTCCTTCAGTGTAACGTAAATAGGAGCAGGACGGCACATGACCTGTTGGCCCAGATCCGTCTCGAGAAAGACGCTGACATCGTTTTAGTCAGCGAACAGTACCGAGTCGGGTCTGAGCCGACATGGCATCGTGACACCCTTGGCACGGCGGCAATCTGGGTCCCTGACCTGCGGCGTTTCGACGTTGCAGACCATGGCGCGGGCGCTGGCTTCGTTTGGGTGAAGAGCAGGGACGTCACATACGTCAGCTGTTACTTCACTCCAAACGAGCCTATCGCGGACTTCCAGGCCAAGTTGGATGGTCTGGAGGACGCAGTTCGCGGCATGGATGGGGAGCTGGTGGTGGCTGGAGACTTCAACGCGAAAGCCTTAGAGTGGGGGGAGCCAACACCCGACTCTCGAGGTGGACGTATCCTGGACTTTGCGTCCAGGACTGGGCTGATTGTTCTTAACACTGGCTCGGCGTCCACCTTCCGGCGTCCTGGGTACAGGGAGACAATCATCGATGTCTCCCTAGCGACGGAAAATCTGGCTGCACGCGTGCAGGACTGGCGGGTGATCGAGGACTATACAGCCAGCGATCACCAATACATCACGTTCCGCGTGCGTGATGTAGCGCCAGTGCGGGCCCGGCGCTCGCAGGGTCCGCCCAGATGGGATGTTACCAGGATGGACGTCGAGAGGCTGTCTCTAGCCATTGAACGCGGCCGGCGAACCATCGATGGGATACCAGAGGGTTTGCCACCTCTCGAGCAGGCTGTACGGGCGGTGGACTCTACGATGAGTCTCATCCACCGGGCCTGCCGGGAGGCCATGCCAAGGAAAAAAAGTTACGGGGGGCGCCGTCCTGCGTATTGGTGGACGGACGAAATCGCGGAACTGAGGCGGATATGTCTCCGCCTCAGGCGGTTGGCCCAAAGAGCTGATCGACGCGATGCCGACGCAGCCCGTAGATCTGCCGATCATTTGGTAGCAAAAAAGAACCTTCGGAGGGCCATCCAAAGGAGTAAGCGCCAATGCTGGCAGCGGCTGGGCGAGGACCTTAACAAAGATCCCTGGGGATTAGGGTATAGGATCGTTCTCCGCAAGTTGGGGGCGTTCTCGCAGAGCGCTCCCCTCGATGCGGAGACGGTCCGATCCATTGTGGATGCCCTTTTTCCCACCCATCCGCTGGTGCCAAATTTCGCGGCCCGCGAGGCACTAGATCTTCCCCCATTCACAATGGAGGAGTTAATCAGTGCCTCGCAAAGCCTTCAGAATAAGAAGGCACCAGGGCCCGACGGACTTCCAGCAGAGGTGCTGAAGGCGTTGACGGCGAGCAATCCAGGGCTCTTGCTTGATATGTACAATGCCTGTCTGAAGGCGGGAGTGTTTCCCTCCCGCTGGAAGACGGCTAGGCTTGTGCTTATCAGCAAGGGCAAGGGACCAGCAGGGTCCCCCGGGTCGTACAGACCGCTGTGTATGCTCGACACGGCCGGCAAGCTCCTGGAGAAGCTCCTGAAGCCTCGCCTCCAAGCAGCGGTCGAAGCTGCTGGAGACCTTTCCGAGAGGCAGTATGGCTTTCGGAAAGGGAGGTCGACGGTGCATGCTATCCAGGAGGTGGTCGATGCGGCCCGGGCCACCGAATGCGGGAATCATTATTCTCGCCCGGTGTGTCTGCTGGTCACTCTGGATGTGCGCAACGCCTTCAACTCGGTTAGGTGGGGGGACGCGCTCAATGCGTTAGAGCGCGACTTCAGGGTCCCTCAGTATCTCTTGCAGATGATGAGGGATTATCTGAAGGATCGCACCCTTACCTTCGACACGGAGGATGGCCCAGAGACGAGGGTTCTCTCGGCAGGGGCGGCCCAAGGCTCCATACTGGGACCCGACATATGGAATTATACATATGACGGGATCCTTCGTATGGAGATGCCTGAAGGGTCTTTCCTGGTTGGGTACGCCGACGACATCGCGGCGTTATTACCGCCAGAGATGTCGAGAAGGCTCAGATGAGACTCAACCAGGTGATGCGTCGGGTGAGTGCCTGGCTACGCGACCACGGGTTGGAGTTGGCGCTGGCTAAGACCGAGATCGTCCTTCTTACCAAGAAGCGCATCCCCTTGCTTTTGGAGATGCGGGTTGGAGACATGTCGGTCCAGACGCGGCCTGCGATCAAATACCGAGGGGTGAGTCTCGATTGTAGGCTCACCTTCTGGGATGAGATCAAGGGCCGGGCCGATAAGGCGGCTGCGGTGACGGCAGCGTTGAGCAGGATCATGGCCAACATTGGGGGACCCAGACCCTGCAAAAGACGTCTGTTGCTCCGCACCGCCGAGGCGATCATGCTCTACGGAGCGGAAGTCTGGGCCGACTCGATGCGGTGGGAGAAGTACCGGAAGCGTATCCTTGCGGTACAACGCCGTGCGGCCCTCCGCATCGCGTGCTCCTACCGTACGGTCTCGGAGCCGGCGATTTTGGTGGTCGCGGGGGTCATTCCAATTGACCTCTTAGCCAGGGAACGGCAGTTCGTCCACCGGAAGAAATTTGTCTTGGGGGGGGAAACATCGAGGGTGGCCCGAGCCAGGACCATTGCGTCCTGGCAAGCGCGTTGGGATGGGGAGGCGCGAGGCAGGTGGACAGCTCGGTTGATCCCGTGGCTGGGCACCTGGCTGGACCGTCAGCATGGTGAGGTTGATTATTACCTCACACAAATGCTGACGGAGCACGGGCACTTCCGGTCCTTCCTCTATAACATGGCGAAGGTACCGAGTCCGTGCTGCGCCTACTGTGATTCCCCATCCGACTCCGCTCTCCACACATTCTTCGAATGTGTCCGGTGGAGGGCGGAGCGGGTCGACCTGGAATCGGTGACGGACAACATAACCCCTGACAACTTAGTCGGGGTTATGCTGCAGTGTGACGACTTCTGGCGAAGGGTTGCTTCGTTTGTGAGAGGGATCCTCCGCCAGAAGGAGAGAGACAACAACAGGGGTTCCTAAGGGGCCCCTGTTGGCTCCGTGGTTGTGTGTTAATTTATTTAACTTATTGGCGTGTTTGTCTGTTTTGGTGACAACGGCGGGTGCTCTCTCGGGGGCACCCGCTGGCTAGTTCAAGAAGGGAGTGCCGACAAAAGCAGGGGTCTCTTAGGGGCCCCTGCTGGCTGTGTGAATGGCATGCATGTTGCATGGAGTGGTGTGTGCCTGCGTGGGCGGGCGAGTCTACAGGGCTCCACCCCGAAGTAATGTCTAATAAGATGGTTCCGGGGTGGGGTTCCTGGAGGGGGGAGCGGGGTTTTAGCCGGTAGGCCTGGCCTTTGGTCAGGGAGTCCGGCACAGGGGTGGCTCCGGCCTCCCCAGTGCGTAACGGCATTTCCCCGCTTCCCTACAAAAAAAAAAAAAAAAACAAAAATTATCATTATTATTTCTATAAGTGTTTCTGTTGACCGAAAAATTATTTGAAGTAGAGATTTTCCTGTTATTGTTTCAATTAATATTATTCCTATTTTCGTTATTATTATATTTTGTTACATTATTATTGCTCTTATTCACATTAGCGTTGTCCTTTTTTTTCTACTTTCAGAGTCAATAGCATCTTCACTGTCCAATAATTTTAACATCAAATTTATTGTGCATTTCTATAGTAGAAATATTTTCTGGGATCTTTCCCCGTCGGATTTTGCTAGTAATTATTTCAACCAGATACTTATGATTATTGCTTGGTTGATAATTAGATGGTTTCGTTTCATCGAACTTGTGGAGTTCATTTAGTTTGTAATTTATTTCCCTAACCTGGTTAAAAAGTTCCCTTAAATTACTTACTTGTAAAAATCTGCTAAGATTAAGTAATTTCGGTTCTTGATTGTTGGAGTTGAGCAACAGCTACATATGTTGGCTCTAAATGTGATGATCTGAGCCACTTGTTGCTCGATCACATTTTTAACCTGTTGGTTTATTTCCTCCATGTTTCTATTTGTGTCCAAATTTTGATTTCTATTTAATTTTGGGAGGCGCTAAATTTATTCATACAGTCGAGAGCATCAAGACTTGGCAAGTCTTTACGATAATCATGAGTACTACTTTTGAGCATTTATTAAGCATATTTTATGACCACTGTTAATGTTAATGCATTAGGCACTTCTTATGAGCACTGTTCGTATTGAGCACTTCTTATGAGCACTATACGATTTACCGCTGGATTCCTTCTCGTTGGATAGGAATCCTACCGATTGCACCGGAAATATTATTTTATCTAATAATAAAAAAAAATCTCCACATATGGTACATGTATTTATGTTTCCTGTCCTGTTTTCTTTGAGCGAGCCAACTTTGCGCAAGGAACTTCAATGAGACCGAATGAACTTTCTCTCATAGCTTTCATTACACACACCACCAAGCTTTGATTAAACTGCACTTTAAAAAGAAATGTATGAAGCCTGAACTCCATTCGTGGCTGTATGGCGTTGGCCCTCTATATGTTCCACTTCTCCACGTGATCCACACGTTTTCTTCCATTTCCGCTAGATTAAAATTACAAAAAGGCATTGAATGTTGGATGACGAAACAATCAGATAAGTTTTCATATATTCAAAACTAGGCCTATGATCTCTTGTGCATTGTTTTCCAGGATGACGTTGCTGTTTCCTCAACAATGACAGATGATCTTAAAAGAGGAGCGCCACCTGTTCTAATTCTTCTGGATAGCGTCTTCGTTGCTTTTAGAATGATTACATTCTTTTATTAAATATATAAGACTTAAAAAACGTGACAGAAAGTAAATAATTTTAGTCTTGGATGGCCATGCTACGCACACCAAAAATATTGCCGCAATTCGACTTGCACGCGAGCAAGGGATCATCATGATATCTTCACCTTATAAGCACAGAATTACGTAAGAATGTCCTCTGGTATCGGAAAGCAAGCACCAAACTTTTCGACAAATAGTTTGAGTTTGAAAGGCAGCATTAAGATATTTCACCTTTTGCAACCGTTCCAAAGCAATTTTAAGATGTTGCTTGCTTTTCAGTTGCAATTTCCATTTCAGTAAATTATTTTCATGACAAGTCCATGTAACTCTTTATCATCAATATAATTTCTTCCTCCAAATTCCAAAAAATCACAAATATAGTTATATTAATTTGCTCACTAAATCACGTAAAAAATGTACATAAAAAAATTCATAAATACGTTACAAATCAAGACGTCAAGTTGACAAGAGAAAATTAAGTATGAATAATTTGTCACCACATCATAATAATAATGAGGTATAGACTGTCATTAGCATAATATGAGCAAAAACTCGGTGCGGTAAGTCGACGACATATATTTTAACAGGGTTATTAGTGTTAACAGTAAAATAATTAAGCAATTATTATATAATTTTCTTGTGATATTTATAAAATTGCAGCTGTCACAGCTCTATAAGGAAGTTAACGTCATGCGGCATCTTAATTCAAAGATCATTACAGGACTCTTATCTAATAAGTTTGGGTGCTAGTCCCAGCACGCGTGTTCGGAACAAGTAGGAGAAGGCCGAGCTTCACTACCTGGCCCCACAAAAATCACTTTATCTCTGTGAATGATCGGAATAATGATAAAATATTTTTCTAAATTAAATTCGTCACGTTAAACTGCAATAATATGAAAAACTTCGATTTTATCGAAGTTTCAAGCTTAAGAAATATCACATATAATAATTTAAATATTCATGAGAAAAATATTTTTATTAAATATTGGTGTACTGAAATGAATGAAATGAAATAACATAAATGATAAGTATATTATGGAATGGAGGTTGACCATTTTTTTTTAATTGTAATTACTTAATTATATATACCTAATTAACAAATTTTTTTAATAGCTATTCAATATCCACTGATCGTTGTAGTAGTATTGAAAATCTGATAAAATTTGGATATATACATATGTATGTAGCAACTTAATGGGGTTTTTCACACTTACTGCAATAGTTTTAAAATTTATTTATCTCACAAATGCCGTAATACTATAGTAACATTAAGCTAACTAAACATGGGTCTCCTTTCTCCGTAATCTTTCGAATTGTGACTTGCTATCCACCGCACCCTATCCGTTTTGTATTTCACAACATAATATTTCAAAACAGGCAAACCCAAAGGACGGAAATATCCATAATTGAAAGTTTTCAGGTCACAATTTCCATTTGTATGCGTAAGAAAACAAAATTCGATACAGGAATTCAGCAAGGCTTGGTCTCGAGCAAAGGGACAGAATTTTCCAATTAATTGGGTCAGCCATCCTTGCCTCCCTCGTGCCTTCATCTCCTACAGAGACGAGAGGCGACATGTTGTTGTCAAAAGCAGGACTTCGTTTCTGGTTAATAAATCGGAAGATTTTTCCCTTTGGGTGTAGAATTTGGAATGGTCCCAGTTGTGTATTTCTGACTAAATAAATATTCAACCTATAGAGCCCACTGGAGCATTTGGAACCCTATTTAGATAAGGTTACAAGAAATTTGCACGCATTTTCCCTTAAAATAGGTTGGGCTGGAAAATTTTATTTATCTGAAAGATTTATTATATTTAACGCCTCTGTGAATTTATTTTTTCCTTAGCCATATACACCGTAAAAGGAAAATTTAGTACTGATTTGAATTTTGTTTTTAAATTTCTCAACATCCGCAGGTCAAAACAAGGATGAACCTCTTGCATTCGCTAGCATTTTTGATAGTATTTTGTGATGCCGAAAAAATATTACTTGACTTGACAATTTTTCCCACAAATCATGGAAGTTATGAATTCCAATTCATTGCTCTCCGCCAGCCTAGAAGTCGGCAATCAAATGGCTATAAGCCTAAAAGCCGGTGCCAAGTGAAACGTTCGTGCGCTCAGGCAGTGCCATTTCCGACACATATTACCGAAGTGCCATAAACACAGCACAACCGCGCAGCGACACTGCTTGCATCAAGTAGTCATACTGAGCGTGGGAAAACGAGACACTTGAACTCGTCAAGTGCATTTCCTAGCCAGATACCTGACCGAGGCTGGCATGAGCCACCAAGCCGTTGCCAAAGCTGGCACGAGCCACCGAGCCATTGCCTAGCAAGAGCATAGCCCTACCCAGGGGTGTAAACTGAGACTTTGCAGGTGCGCGCGCAGGTCAATGTCTGTCACCAGGCCAAAATGCAATTATTCATTTTAGGTTTTCAGGGAAATGAAAACATACACTGATTGATATTGAACGATACGATATCGATTGGAGGGGCGGATTTTCCCCTAAGTGGATTTTGAATAAAAGGAGATGATTTCGACGCCCGAACTAAGAAGTGACCTAAATCGGAAACCCAGACAGAGTCCCCCTACCCAAGGTAAGGCCTCCTGAATATTCAAAAAGTACAGAAGTTCCATTCTAAGTGTAGCTAGTCTATTGTAAATAAAATTTCCAAAAAAGGCTCGAAGAAAAGTAGTGAATAAAGTCTAAAGTCAGAACCGAGTGTTTTTCAATCCGATCAGCGAAGGATCCCAGGCCCGGATCCCAACATATTCCCGATCATCAACATGGATCCCAACATGGACCAAAAACGAAAATGCTCATGTGGCTCCGGTTTTACACAAAAATAGGGACACAGCGAAAGGAATTCGAATTGAGGAATATGCATTTCTAAAAAAAATAATTATGCACACAGGAACCTTTAATACAGCTGAACTAAAATTGTTTCATATCGACGCAAATACGATCGATGCTGCCCGAAGAGCTGAAAACAAACGGTGCAGTGTAGCGGTAAAGAAAACCGGGTGCGGTGGTTTACGATTCCTTTATTTTGACCTTCTTTATGTATAACGCAGAATATTCACTTAAACCTATTTAAACAATAAATCGAAAGGCAAACTACTGAAGGAAAATTAATTTACGAAATGATAAATTGAAACTAGCAAAAATCAAAAAAAATTTGAATTATAGATCAAGAAAATTACAAATTGCAAAAAACAACCAAGAAACTATATCTAATAGTTAATAATTAAGAAATATTCTGCCGCGGAAAGAATGAAAAGCTTAAAATGAAATATAAGATACACTGCCCAAACAAAATCAATTTTCAAGTCTTGAATGGCTCTATGTTCAAGAGCATTACTTTGATCCAACTGATTTTGTGTTTGTGTCACTTCGGTAAATCCTAGCGTCACAACACTTCCGTAATTTTGAAAACAAGAGAGAGTGGAATCCCTCGTAGCACGTCCTTATATAGGGCTGTAGTATCATCAAATTGTGACCTGAACTCAATTTTCATGCGTGGGAATAATTTATTTTATTCACGGTTCTCCTCAAATGTAGGTTAGAGCGTAAGTGCCGCCATTAGCTTTCGTGTTGTTACTCAATCATATATTTCCATATTTGCATTAATGCACAAAATCGATATTTTTTAAATTCGCCGCAGTTTTATCCTGTCAGCTGACGAACATGAATAATGATTTATTTTTCTTGGAGAAAAAACAGGATTTTGCTTGAACAAAAAAGTCAGTCGAAAACCAACACCTCAAAACAAAAAGTACTACCTTTTCATGACGAGGATAAAAACCTAATTGTCAATGCGTAAATTCAAACATCCCACTGGCTTAAGGGGGTATTCTGTTCTAGAGGCCGACATTTTAGGAGTTTTTCGGAGTAGGATAAAAAACAATGACAAACATTTTTACTATACATTTATTTACAAGTTGTTTATTGACTTTTCAAGAATACAAAACAATTCAAACAAAATAATCAAAAATTCGATGAGTTACAGGTTAGTGACTCGACATGCTTCCAACCCTTGTAGTGTTCTAAAACAAAAAATTATGTATATTCTTGATTAGTAAAGATGGTATAATGATAATGGTACTTAAAACTATCATTTGGTTAATCGGCGAAACCCTGGATTCATACATTGGATCTTTTTCTACTTCATAATTAAGATTTTCTTTTCGCTAAGCGAGCTGTTCTAGCTTTTTTAGAAGCAGCTGAAGCTCGCAGCTCAGAGCGGTCAATTCGATTCGCTCTGACCGACCGGTTTAGTTACCACTGCACAAAAGCCACTGTAACTCCGAAAATAATTCGAATTGTATCAAAACCTCTTGAGGACATGTTCTTAAAGGTCTTAACTTTAAAAATGTGTAACAAAAATCAGAATTCTAGACCAGAATACCCCCTTAAACATAAATAAAAACGTTATCCACCATAATTGACTATAATTAGATTTATAATAACGTCACGTAGCTTATCGTATTCTACTCGTCGAAAACTTTCAATTGATACCCATGTCTAGGGGGTTGTAATGAAAAAAGTAAATCGCCATGTTGGGGCATCCGCCATATTAAATTTAAAGCGATATTATATATGCTATATTGCATTGCCACCGGACCTATACACGTGTGCAAAATTGCAAAGCTCTAGCTTAAGGTATTTAAAAAAAAAGGTCCTGTATGGTTTCCACGATTGCGGCCGCAATTTTGATCCGAAACAAAAATTTCAAAAAGATTATTAATCTGTAGGGAAGTCGCTATGGCGCTATAAAAGTTTTTTTTTTTAATTTGACAAAATGGCGGCGGTTTGAACAAAAAGTATCGAATTTTGCCCTTTTTTTCGACAGTTTTTCGTAAAAAAAGGTAGGAAGATTTCAAAAAAAAAAAAAAAAAGCTTCCATAGCGCCATAAAGAATGCCGTTAAAAAAGTTCTCTCCAAATTGCAACCAGATATCTTCAAAACTCTTCCTTTGAGAGTGGAAACCGTTTTGAAAAACACCATTCTGAGAAAAACGCGTTTAAAGATTGAAGCGCCCGTACATCTCTCTAACAAATCGTCGGTGGTTAAATCTTCGTAGATTGGCTTCAAAACCTCTTGGACATCGTCATCGAGCGCTGGTGGATGAGAATATTTTTCCTGAAATCCATTGACCTCACCTTTGCGCCATTCGCACCACGAATCTCCTCCCGAAGGATAATACTGATGCTGGGGATTCTCATTAGTTCCCCCCGATCCCTTTCTACAAGAAACGCTGTAGCGACCGTAATAATTTGAATTTCGATTTGAAAATTTGAGCGAATGTTTATTACAGTGTATATATATATATATCCGATAATGCAACAAAAAAAAAGTCGATTTTTCGAAAATTTCACACTGTGACGACCCCTTAATTAATTAGAACTCGCCTACGCGTGGAAACAAAAAAAGGGGGATTTTGACCATTTGAGGGGAGAGCGCATGGTAAAAACTTTTTTCACTGGCATATTCGGATTCAGAACCCTCGAAAACGGGGGAGGGAGGTGGTTTTACAACATTCGCAATTAATTGGCATTTTGCTCTAAAATCCCGAATACTGACCTTCACTATACCTTTAACCTAATGCAAAGTTAAGAAGCACAGGAACATAACATGCTAAAATCTGTGTTTTGTAAGAGAAAGAAACATAGGGAAATCATTCTACTTCATCTTTTTCATCGGTATACCACACATCAGTAAAATTATGAATGAGTAAGGAAGACAAAAAGTTCTGCACAAATTGAGAGACAAATTAGGGTAAGGAAAAAATATTCTTTAGAATTAGAATAGGTTTAGAAACTTGTATATTAGGATGATTAATGCTTTCGTACTAGTATTGACAAATTTCAGAAATTTGAACTCTTTTACCCCCGGACTCACCTTTAATTTTCAACAAAACAACACATTTCCAAGAAACGACTGCTAACTTATTTTCACTCATTTTTGCTTCTTTTCTCAATGAACGCACACATAAGAATGATGATTGATCAATATGAAATTTTAAGTAAACATTAGGCAGCCCTAAAATCTTCAATCAAACTGAGAATAATTGCAATAATAATTCCACGTGCTGCTCAGATAACATGGTATTTACAACAATGGGAAATAAAGCAACAACATGGGAAATATCTATTTTGGTTGAAATTAAAAAGCGAGAAAGTGAAGTGAGAATAATAGTATATTACGATACAAGGGCGGTAAGTAGCCGATTGCCCACGATGGCGGTGTTGACGCACGAGCGAAGCGAGTGCGTTAACAGCCATCATGGGCACTCGGCTACTTACCGCCCGAGTTACGTATGCTATTTTTCAGCACGAGTGCGGGGTAAGCAGTAGGTACGTTACCGCACATGTTTCCATTCGGTGACTCATAAATTAACCACGGTGCGCTAAGGAGCCGATTGCCCACGATGGCGGTGTTAGACGCACGAGCGAAGCGAGTTCGTTTATAGCCATCGTGGGCAATCGGCTCCTTAGCGCACCGTGGTTAATTGATGACTTACCGCATGGAAACCCGTGCGGTAAGGTACCACTTACCCCGCACGTGTGCTGAAAAAGCTTTTGTTTCGCTCTCAAATCTTATATTTCACATATTTGTAAGTGTTTCAATCGCATTCCGTCCTTTATAACTTTCCGCAAGGCAATTTTTAGTTTCTTACAATTTAAAGTTACTGAGAGAATTTGGTTTTTATTTTTTATTAAATATTATGCCTTTCCTTTTCCCTCTTTAAGTGCTTTTAATGGAAAACAATCAGAAATCTCCTCTGCTTCCTACCTTTATGTTAGGTTAACTTTAACTATACTGTCAACGTTCATCACTGAACTCAACTGAAACAAAACCAAAGTGGCTGTAATTTTTTTCAATTTTAATACATATATGTATGTAGTTGTATTCAGTGTCGCAAAATGTATCTTTTTTTAGTCAACTGCGCACGGGTAGTACTTAATCAGTTAAATCACAGTATCCGAATATGGAAAACAGTATGTGTAGGTAGATAGCCTATCAAAAATTAATATTTACTTGATACTTCTTCTAAAAACATTAGAACGTTGAGCTTAAATTGCTTATGCTCCATATTTTCTGGTGTTAACATTTTCACACGTATCGCATGCTATGCTGGTAGGCAATTATAATAATCCGCAAGGGCATCAAAGCTTCCAGCACAGAAGACGACTTGACTTTACTAGCCCTTAATGCAAGCCTTTAACCACCCCGTGAAATTCGCATCAAAGATTATTATGTAGCGGCTATAGTGTTAACCAAATTTTCTGGGATGCGATCGCCTATATTGCCAGCATTTCTTGCCATATTGCATCACTCTGTAACCATTAATAACTCGTAGCAAGACGTTTAAATGGTCCTGCTCTATTCATGTGGCTCCGGGTCAACACGAGTTCGGCACGAATTTATGTGAAAAGACGTGTAGTTTTGTGCCAGGTCTCAGTTATTGCCCGCCTGGCTACAACCGACTAGGGACGTGACTTACTCCTAAGCACCTCGCCTTGAAGCCAAAAGCTTAGCTCAGTGTCAACAACCTGGTCAACAAGTAGTTATTTCCACTTCTGCTTTGCGACTATACACAGGCCACGTACTTTTATAGGTGGCCCCAGAAACTTCGTTTATACGAAGCTTTCGGTGTGAGAGCGGTGGCTTTTCTAAAATGGGGCTTCATCCAAGGATACACCATTGAAAAGCGAGGGCTATGCGAAATGGGGTTTGAAGTACATACATCTGGCTGTTTTAACATGACTTTACAAGACACATTCAGTGCTGATGGACCCAATAGCTCATGCTTCCTGGTGATAAGAATAGACTCTCGTTTCCATAATGCATTGGTCATTCAAAGCAGTAAGAGATTTCGCTGAAAAATTGATTAGTGAAGCGATTATAAATCAGTGCGTAAAAGTAAATAATTTCTGAGAAAGCAATTCTGTAAATTGTATTCATAAAAATGTATGCAGGTAAAGGTTAAGTGGGCTGTGGCTTAGACCGGGAAATTATGGAGGTTAGCAAATTTTGTTGTAGTTATTTTATATTCATTTTTAATCTATAATATTATAATATGGATGGCAGTGTGAAAATTTTAAATTTTGCTGATTTCAAATATGATACCCTTTTTTTAAAACAACTCAAATATGGCCGGCACTAAGCTTTGGTGCTTTTGCAGTTGCTGATTTCAAATATGTTATCTAAGAATGTGTTGAGACATATATATTATACATATATGCAGCGGTCTACAAATAATAAATTTCTTAAGAAGACCATAATTCGCCACTTAGATATTTGAAGAGTCGGTTATTTCGAAATTGCGAAGTTACTATGTCGGATTTTAAACAACGTGCGATCAGTTCATTGAATACATAATTCACTCTAAGTTATAGAACATGAAAAAGCTGACGAGACCTAATGTTAGGGATTGCTGAAAGATCGGATGACCCGGAACCCGGTGAGGAATTTCTTCCGCTTAAGCGGAAGAACAATGTTCTCTTTACACAACACCGCTGGAAGTCGGTCATCCGATCAGCCACCGCACGCGTCAATGTCGCAAAAACCTAATTGCAGCGGCCCGTTTGTGCACTGGGTCTCGTTACACAACAACGTACCCAGTTGAGTAACTAAACGGGGCTGCCGACAGCGACCAGGTGCATTTTGGCCGAATCAGCAACCCTGACCTAGGTGACGAGGTGAGCGCTGAAGAAGCTCAAGTTGAGTTTTAGCCAGAGAGTTGCCGCAAAAAGTAATTGAATACCCATCACGAAAAAGTTACGGCGTCTCGGTAGTAGCCCGCGTATCAACGGAAAAGTATCAAATTTAACACATGAAATAAAAGTGAAAATTAAGGAAAGGTGGTGATTCTTATTTATCCCGTGATCTCTACATTTTTCGAGAACCAGTGAAGTGTTCACTACAATCTTGGAGAACCAGTGAAGTGTTCACCACACTAAGGTAATGGGTGAGGCAAGACGATGGATTTAACTGCATATGATTTTTCAAACACCGCATTTTAAAACTGGTTAAAGCTCATCCTGCAATTAAAAATCTCAATTGATCTAAAAATGTTCAAATCATTGGCGTAGTGTAACACGTCGAAATTCGGAATAAGAGGACATAAATCATTGATAGAAAGCATGAACAGTAAAGGCTCAATGCTACCTTTTTGGATGCCGGATTAAACGGAAATAGTATCAGAGAAAGTACATACCATATAGTACAGTCAATCTGTCGCAAAATGAATAGTTTGAGTGAAAAAATTACAATAGTCGGAAATTTTGTTTTATTCGTTGAAGAATAATGTACTTAAGCTACCTTCGCGATGGGCACGTGCTACTTTGGTGCGTTTTTTTGAAAACTCAAAAAAACTTCCAAAAAAATGTTGGATTGCATTTTTCTCGGAACGTGTGCATTTTACTGGAAAATTTTTCAAACCAAAAAAGTAGAGGACGTTGCGATCTACAATTAATGTCATTGAAGCAATGCTGTACAGCAAGAAATGCGCACGATAGGTGGCGCTCAAGTTTCCAAAAAAGGGTTTTTCCACTTTTTCGCCATGAAAATATTATTTTATCGCAAAAATGTAAATGTGAAACTTGTTCCTTACATTATTATCAACAACTTTTATTTAAACATTTTTTTCATACAACTTACCGTTTTCAAGTTACAGTGCAATATAGCGTTGCGTATACAGCACCGTGCTGTTAACGGTAATTTCGTCGGTCCTACTGACTTTCTCCGGCGTCCATTTTTTCCAAATTTTCAAAGTGTCAATTAAACAATAACAATTAAAAGTTGGTATCTTGTTTGTATAAAACTATTACTACTAAATTTACTAAATTTTTTTGGAAACTTCAACGCCACCTACCGTGCGCATTTCTTGCTGTACAGCATTGCTTCACTGACATTAATTGTAGACCGCAACGTCCTCTACTTTTTTTGTTTGAAAAATTTTCCCGTAAAATGCACACGTTCCGAGAAAAATGCATTCCAAAATTTGTTTGAAGTATTTTTGAGTTTTCATAAAAACGCACCATAGTAGCACGTGCCCATTGCGAAGGTAGCTTAAGTACATTATTCTTCAACGAATAAAACAACATTTCCGACTGTTGTAGTTTTTTCATCACTGCATTGACAGATTGACTGTACTAATAGGGAAAATGAACTTTGAATGCGCGACACGTCCAATGACCTAAAATCCTAGTCGTAGCAGTTTCAAAATTAATACTTTATGGGAAAGCTTGTCTTGTATTTTTAGATTAACTTTCATTTCGTTCGCCATTATGCTATGCTAAAACAATTCCTTTTTTCGGTTCGTTTACTCCTGAATTGCCTGAAAAAGAAAGTATTTTCCAAATAGTTCGTAGGGCCTGTCCGAATTCTAATCTTCGTCTCGTTATGAGTTAATGTCATCAGCTAAGCACTCATATTAAATAAAGCAATAATAACAATATATTTGAATTGGTTTGCATAGCTTGTAATTTGAATTGACTTTTGTAAATAAATGAATTTTTAAATTACCCTTTCTTGGCTGGTAAAAGTGTTCCCTTTGCTTGTGCACTATTCCACGTAAATTAATTTAAGTACTTTGCCAACTTCACGAAAATCTACCTGAGGAAGTCAATCCTAACCTTAACTCGCTCATAAAGCTGAGTAATATGCTTAACTGTTATACTGCGTAGCGAACTTTACTGGCATAGAAATTAATTCGAGCAGAGCTTAGAAGCGTGAAATCACCCAATGTACTTCGACAGTCTCGCAGGTATCCTCTTATGACAAACATTCACAAGTATCTCCAATAACCTCACAGGATTCCCATATACCTGTCTTACAAATACAAAGTTTGGTACGTCCACACAGATTCTTATCTGTTGACCGGCAACTTCCGGCAACCAAGAATTCTCTCATTGGTATTCGACAATAATAAAAAAAAAAATAATCTTCCCCAAATACCCTCTCACGACACAACTGATTGGAGACAGCGCGTAAAAAAAAAAAGATCGAATAAAAAACGATAAATTGCAAAAATAAACCGAAGTATGGTTATTACCAACTGCATGCAAAACAAATGAAAGGTATTGAAAACTACAGGTCACGTTAGTGACGATTTCGCGCCGCGAGTGTCTCCAAACAGTGTTCCCCGTGTTCGATTCTCCCGGAATATCCCGATCCCATAGGGATTTTCGGAATTTTATCGACTTTTGGCCGACCGATCGTCTCGCCGATTTTTGCGTGATTTCGCGCTAATTCAGTGATTTCGCGTCGCGAATTTGATGTAGTCGGTCGGCCAATAACCCGTGCATCGATTGCACCGGTCCGTTCCCCGGGGAACATGGAGTTCCGGGAGAAATCGAGGGAACACCATTTGGAGGTTATGTCACCTGGTGTTGTAGTGTGTTGTGGTGTTCCTGGCGCGCTGGGCCGTCCTCTTGTGGTGTTATGTTCTCCTCTGGTGTCGTCCTTTCTTTCCATGTCTTTTCCATGTCTTTTCCATATCTTCCTAGAAGATATTCAAATCTTTTCCTCCCTTTTTAGGTGCCACGAAGATACCACCCTGGAAGCCACTGGAAAGGGCCCTGGACCTCGGGCAGCATCCCCTGAAAGCCTAGGAAGGCATGGAAGAGAGAGAAGGAAGGACGTAGGAGGGTGTGGGGGATGAAGGGTGAATAGGAAATCCCTTTTCGACACCCCCTTCAAAGGTAAGCATTACAAAACGTTAAACGTTAAAGCACTAAAGGAAGGTGTCTTAGCTGCTTGGAACAGTATGCCCGACAGGCTCATCGAATTAATTTCTAAGAATGGAGCTTCAACACATTATTGAAAGTACTTATAATTATGCTTCTTATTCCTTAAATTAATATAATTATGTTAGTAACAAAAAGTAATGTAAACAAGTGATCGTCATTAATCGCGATTCTTAGAAGAATAAACCTATTAAAAAAAATTTAACTGCGCGTTATTTATTTACCTGTTACGCATATTTGTACCTATTCAAGTACTCGGCAGTGTATCCAATCAAATATCATACAAATTCCAAAACATCTAAAAGAACTAAGTCCTAAATAGAATAACCTCATAGCTATGGAAAAGAAGTCAAGAGCATACTCATGAGATTAGCTTAGCTTCTCGGATAGAAAGACTAATACATTTTTGTACCTCGTTTTTCAACGAGTACCTGCATTCTCAAAAATTATACTTAGGTCTCCATTCTTGTAGAAAATACAAGAATTTTGCGTTTTGTTCACTCTTTTGTATTCACCTATTGAGTGTTATATGACAAAAAGAAAAACATCAAACATGTTGACCAGTGTAGTTTTTCTTTTACTTGGAATTGCGAAAACTATTATGCAAAAGGAAGTCTTTCGAAATGTTTCTCCATATATTCTAAAGACTGCAAACTACGGTCACGACATGTATACAGCCCCTGTTCATGGAATTAGAAACACTAACACTTTTTCGTATTTTTTGGAAATATCTACCTGCAACACATTTAAGTTGCGGGTTTTTCCGAAGAGAGTCGTTTTGTCTTGATCCCATTAATGTTTTAAACAGAACATAAAATAATTATTACACAGCATTGTCCCTTAATCGTTTTGAAGGACGATTTTTCTACCTGACCATTTTTATGGCTGCTTTCGAAAAGTTTTTGTCACTATAAAAACTAGCGAAAAATACGAATTTCATCACTTTTGAAAAGTGTTTGGCAAGTGATTATCTGTGCGTTAAAAGGCGATTGTGTGTATCAGTTTAAAGGAATCGGAAGATGTGTTTCCTAACTTTTGCGGTAATTTGCGAAGTTGTGATTTTTGCAAGGAATTCTTGCAAAAGTGCAAAAATGGGAAAGGCTAAAGACATCAGCAGTGCAAAAAAAGTAGCTATCATTGCCTTGCTAAAGACAAGGAGAGAGGAAGGGAGGAAAGAGGAGGAATCTTCTCAAACTGTTATAAGAATATCTAAAGGACTACAGGAAACTCCAAAGGATATTAAACAGTAGGCGTCAAAATTGCCGCGGAAAAAGAAAAACGACAACTCGAAGAGACCGTAGAATCATCCAAAAGGCCTGTGGAAATCGTTTTGCGTCTCTTACCACATTACACCAGAACATACAAAGCGAAGGAATACAAATGTCAGCAATGACCTTAAGGAGACGATTATACGAAGCGAACCTAATATCAAGACGGCCTACAAAAAAGCCAAAACTCACGGCAAGGATGCGACGAGCGAGGCGTCAGTGGGCTAAATCATATGATCATTACACAGTAGCAGATTTTAATAAGGTAATTATCATATTTTTAAGTAATCAACATATTTTTGGAACTATTTTGCGCTAAGACCCCAAATGTCAGAATTATTTTTTTTACTTTCAGATAGTATTGAGCGACGAGTGCAGGCTGAAACATGTTACAGAGAACCCTCAATTCATCCGGAGGAAGCCGGGAGAGCGGTACACATACCCAGTAACCAGTAGCCATGATGATATGGTCTTGCATTCTGCCGATGGACCTGGACCACTGGTTTTTGTCGATGGAATTATGAACAATATCTTGTACGAAGAAGTGCCCCAGGATATTTTTATACCGCATTATAATTATTTAAGATCCTGCGACATGTCTTACACCTTTATGCACGATGTTGCATCCTGCCATATTGCTTAGTCAATCAGAAATTTATTGAACAGCTCTGGTGTCCCTATTCTTCCTCAGCCAGGCAATTCTCCTGACCTTAATCCCATTGAGAACCTTTGGAGTCTCCTTAAATCTAAAGTTTACTCAGTCCCCAATTATACTATAGCAGTCCTGAAGGAAAATATAAACAATGTGTGGGAAAATAGCCTCTATTTAAAAGAAATGATTGAAAAGTGCTTTGAAAGCATGCCAACATAGAACTAAGGCAGTTATAGATGCGAAGGGTGGTTCTACAAAATATTAGAATGTTTTATAACAAATTGTACCCGTTATTTTTTAACCACTAAATATAAGTTAATGAATACTTCTGGATTTTTCCTTAAAAAAAATAATCTTTATTCTTCAAACGTTTAAACTTATCCCGACTACTTCTATTCTAAGACTAAACTAGAATGCATGGTTCTGATCCACAGGGGCACTGCAGGTGTGTCATCTGATTCCTCTGGAATTTCTGGGTTTCTGCAAAATTACGATCGTTGGTCGTGGGAGCGTCTGGCTTTCGTGGGAGCGTCTGGGTTGGAGTAAAAGCTGTGTAAGCTTTTTTTGTGGTGGGAAAGAATTTTTAGGAAAGATAATGGTTTAAGGTTTGATGTGAGTTAACTATAGGAAATATGTATAAGGGTTTAAGGTTTGATGTGACTTAACTCTTCCCCGCTTAGATGAGAGTCCTCGCAAAATTTAGTGGATTTAGAAGAAAGGAATCTGGTACAGGCTGCCGTGAGGGTGTCTTCCTTTTATAAGCTTCCCTCCGATTTCTGTGTTCTGGTGACTGTTCTTGTCTGCGATCGTTTTCAGGTGGTGAGTTAACGAATAAGGCTATTTTATTTTTTCCTCTTTTGTTGAAGAGCATCCAAATGATTACAATTGCGATGATAACTCGCATGCGCCATAATTTATCAGGTCCGTCAGTCTTTCCAAAGCACTTATTTTTGAAATTCTTCTGGTATTATTGAGGTGTAATTCACGCATCATTTCTAGGGAGAGTATTTCTTCGATTTCTTCTATATCTGGGCTGTTCTGGAATAATGGGGGCAGGATTTGGATGGTTTTTGATCCTTGGGAGATGAATTTCTGATTATTAATTAGGATAGAGGTGTTCCGGAATTTTAGGATGTAGGTTCCTTTAAAATGCTCCGCCGACCCGTTTGTGTCTACTGTTCCATCGAAGTCGTTGAGTAGGATGATTCCTGGTGAGATTTCTTCTACCGCAGGGATATGGTAGCTGTTGGTTTTTGTACAGTTGGCGGCCTTGCCCCTCAGAAGTGACGGTATACAAGATGAATTGCTTACATCTTTGATTTCCTTATTTTTACATATAGATAATTCGTTAACGGTTATACAATTTTTCCAATTCCAAAAAATATTTCTTTAGATCTTAAAATTTGGGAAAATGAGATTTTTTTAACAAAATTATTTATTATCGTATTTACTTCATTTCTTGATGGTATATTGGAATTGACAATATTTGATTTGGCTAGCTGAATAGATTGTAAATAATTAATAATTCTTCTTTTATTAGTTTTATCTTGTACTGTGTACTTAATATTAGAGTTTGTTCAAATAGGCTATCTTTCTTGATGATATTTAGTATTTGGTTAGTTGTTTTGGTAATTTTGTTAATTCGTTCGTTATGTTGTTCATTGATGAGTACCTGCTTATTGTTATTTTCTATTGTTTCATCTATTTTTTTAGTAGCTAGTTCAAAATCGTCATGGTCGGGGTTACCCGCGATCCATTTCCAGGCGGTCCCTATGAAGTTTAAGGAACGCCTTGCTTTATGTACTGAAATTTGGTGGATATAATTTTCAATTTGGTCAAGTTCGTGGGTTAGGAGTGGGTAAAAGGGACTGTTTGGGGGAATGTTTTTATGGACTAGGGAGCGTGTTCCGGATAGGAATTGGTTGTATTGTTCCATTTGGAAAATATGAATGAGCTTACGATTCCCATTCTGTATCCTCGCTGTTCCAGATTTCAGAACGACAAGCTGGGAGTGTGTATAATCTAATATTTCAACTTCTGCGCTCACGGCCGTGGTGATAAGTAACATGAAATGAGATGGATCGATTAATTTCTGATATCACTTTTATGTATTTTTTTTCCCGAATTTGTTATAATGAATGTCGGTTTGTTTTCTCTAATTATTTCTTCTCTATATCGAGGTGTTAGTTTTGAGCCGACTCTTTTGTTGTTCTTTACGAAAACCTTTTGTCCTACTTCGTAGTACTTAATGGGTTGCCTATTTTTATTGTGTGTAGTCACGTCCTTTAATTGTCTTTCTCGTAATTTTTCGATATTTTCCCTTCTTGCTTCCTCGAGTTGTTCGGGACTGGTTGACACGATTCTGCCGTAGAATACTTCTATGGGTTTCCTTGATGTGGCCGTATGGATAGTGCAATTATATTCGTACATTGCACGTTCTAAAAGTTCCTCGAACGTTCTGTGGGTTCTATCTGTCTTCAGGCACCTCATTATCTCAGTCAATGTAGAATGGAAACGTTCGACTTGGCCATTTACTTGGCTCTTATGCGCAGGCGTTCTATAGACGCTGATATTTAATTGATTCTCCATCATAAAGGTTATGGAGGCTGAGTTAAGGGACTTCTCTCCATTAGTGACAACGCTAGCTGGGACACCGAAGAAAAACAATAATTCACGAATGGGACCTCTCACGTCTTCTATTGCCTTTGATTTGAGGACACTTGCCTGGGCAAACTTCGAGAATTTGTCGAGCGCAGTTAAAATTAGTCGCTTCTCAGTAGAGTACATGTCTACGTGCAATGTATGACCGGGGTATTCCGGCAAGGGGGTAGGTTTTAAAATGGGGTTGTTAGGGTGTCTCTCGTATTTATTTTGCTTACATATTGTGCACTGTTTTACGATTTTCTTTATCTTCGAACCCATTTTAGGAAAATAAAACCTGTCGATAATTTGTAATCTATTTTCTTGAGCGTTTCGATGTGCCCTCTTGTGAAATTGTAGGATGGTTTCTTCCTGTTCTGTTTCATTCTGAATGTTTTCTACTTCCTTTTGAGTGTATCGAATTTTGTAGTTGGTGAATTAGAGTGGGTAAATTTCTTGGATAAGTCCCATCGTTCGTTCGTTGGTCAGTAATCCGTTTATTACGTTTGGATTAAGACACCTTTTGAAAATACCGACAATATTTTCTTTTGTGTATTCGGGTTCTGTGAATATGTGTTTGTAATAGTTGGGAAAGGGGTTTTTCTAAATTATATGAGGTCGTCTCAGCAATATTCAAAATGATTTGTGTTCGGAAAGCGTTAATGGGTATGGTAACCGTAGGGATTAAATTATGAGAGGAACTTTCGTCACTATGAATTGTAGGTGTCGCTTCATTTTAGCGTTGGTATTTTTGTTGCTCAGGGCGAAAGTCAATGGTTGATGGTCCGTTAATATAATGATCTTTTTCGAACCATACAGATAATTACGTAAAGAGTTTAGGGCCCATATTATGGCCAGCATTTCCTTTTCATTTGTTGCATATCTTTCTTCTGTTTTACTTAAAGTTCTGAAAAGAAATGTAATCGGTTTCCCATCTTGTGCTAACACAGCACCTATCGCATATTGCGATGCATCTGTCGTGAGTTCAAATTCTTTATTGAAATCTGGAAATGAAAGCATTACGTCTCTTGACGTAAGAGATTTTTTTATTTTGGAAAATGCTTCGAGTGCACTATTGTTTAGATCTATTTTTATTTTATTAGACACATTCTTCGATACGCGCCCTTTTTCGCTTCTTAATAACGACGTTATGGGACTAGCTAGTTTTGCGTAGTCGCGAATAAACCTGCGGTAATACCCCGCAAGACCTAGGAAGGAGCGTAACTCCTTTAATGTTTTAGGGGTGGAGAAATTATTAATCGCCTCCACTTTTTTCGGATTGGTAGTTATACCGTTCCTTGAGACTATAAACCCTAAAAACTCGACGGATTGCTTAAGGAAATCGCATTTGTCTGCCTGCACTTTCATGTTAGTTTGTTCAAGTGTTTTGAACACTAGCTCTAAATTTCTTAAGTGTTCGTCTTCATTAGTTCCGAAAACTATAATGTCGTCTATATAGACATAGCACCTAACGCCAATATGCTCTCTCAATATGTCGTCCAGTGTCCGCTGGAATATTGAGGGCGCGTTCTTCAATCCAAATGGAAGGCGAGTAAACTCGTACTTACCATTGTTCACGCTGAACGCAGTTTTCTCGATATCGCACTGTCGTAGGGGAATTTGGTGGAAACCGCTTTTAAGATCTAACACCGTAAAATATTTGCTGCTGTTTATCTCGGGTATTGGGTACCTATCGGGAATGGTTACGGTGTTCAGTTTCCTATAATCAATTACTAGCCTATATTTTTTCACCCCTGAAGAATCCATTTTTTTCGGTACGGGGGCGTTGTAAGGAGATCTTGATGGCCGGATTATTCCATCTGTTAGTAATTTTGCTATTTCTTCGTTCACTATGTCCTTAAGGGCCATAGGATATGGGTACGACTTAGAGTACACGGGATTATTATCTATGGTACGAATTTCTCCTTTTACCTTGGTCGTGTATGTCAGCCTCTCATCTGGCTCAGAGAAAAGTTTGGAGTATTTCTGCACCACACTTAGGTAGGAGTTTATTTTGTTGATTTTCCGGGAGATGAGTGGTTCTCACACTAACGTTGTTCACTGATTGTGATGTGTGCTGTTTTAAGGGGATCCTTACATAACCGTTAATAATCATGAAATCTGCTGCAGTATGAATGACTACCCCAAGGTCTCTTAGGCTGTCATTTCCTAAGATCCCGTGAAATGATTTGAGTTCTGGGAGAACAAAAAATTTTAGGCTGGGAATTTCAGGACCGAATATGTTGAGGTTTGCGTAATGAGTAATTTCAATATGGCCAGCGATAGAATTTGCCGAAAAAGGGGTTTCGTTTGGTATGGTGTTCAGGACGCGGCATGGCTGAATATAGTTTTTGTTTGAGCCTGTGTCAATTAAAAACTTTAAGATATTTCCGCTCTTCGCTCTGTACTCGAAATATGGAAGCGAAGAGCTTATATTCCTAAAAAATGGAGGTTATGCTGGTCTTCTTGGGTAAATACGTCTGGTTCTTGAGCTGACAATGGGGAATTCGTGTTGGCTTCCGTTCCCATGTAGTCTATCAGGGTTTGCTCCTGCATATTGTCTGCATTATTTAAGTATTCGTTATAATTATCGAAATCCTCGGCCAAATTCGACCCCTGCGTGTGGTATACGCGTTGTTGTTTTCTCGGCGCGTTTACTTGTTGGGAATATGGCCTTTTGGGAGCTTAAGGAGGTGGTGGAAGTCGATTTTGGTAGTTTATAGCACGTGAATGAATGGATTGGTCCACATCCATGGGCTCGGGTCTAGGTTGAGGCTTTGCTGGCAAATTTTGCCGATTTTGGGGCCTGATAGGTTGATAGGGCTGATAACTGTTTGAAGGGAAGGGTTGTTGTTGCTTGTACGCAAACTCGGGGGTGAAATTGTATCTTGGCGTAGGGCCGCGGAAATTATGTACCTGTCGTGGCGGAGCGGGAGGAGGAATATTGTATTGAGTTCGCCGTGCTGTTCTGTTATTACTGTTGGCATACTGTGTACGGTAGTTAATATTTTCGAGCTTCAGGCATAGATGGAGTGCCTCTGGCAGATCGGCCGGTTCTCGCATGCTCAGTAACCTTGGCAAGTCACCTCTCAATCCGCGAACGAATGTGTCGAGCGCTTTTTCTCTGTACGAGTTCACGAGGATGCTCATGGCTTCTGCACTCATTTCCATGCTTGATATTTTATTAAGTATGAGTGACAGGTGATGATAAACAGATTGGTAAAATACTTGAATAGTGTCGTTGCCCTGGATTAGGCATGTCATTTGGTACTCTAGGGTACCGAGATCCCGCTTGTCTGCATAATGCAGAGTTAAACAACGAGAGATTCTCTCCCAATTTAAAGGAGTACTGTAAGATTCTAAAGCTTGGCCGACAATTTTGTTTCTGGTCACGTTTAAAATTCCGTAATATTTTGGACTTCCCTTTTGACTTTCATAAATTTTGAGGATCCGCTCTACACTTTTCTTCCAGGAGCTGAATTCTCCTGGCTGACCGGAAAACTCGCGGAGGCTTTTCACTACGTCGGGAATTTTGTTCATTTCCGATAAATTGTTAAGCTGATCATCGTTTATTCTTTGATCTGCTTCAAGATCGGGATCGACGCCTGGATTTACGACAGAATCGATTATTCTTCGACATTCGCGGTCTACTATTGAGGAAACGATCGATTCCACTTGCTGTCGTGATAAGCCTGGCACATCCGGTGGAATGCTACCGAGGATAGGTGGTCTCAGTAAATTATTTTCGTTTCGGGCCATATTGCGAAATTTAGTAACTTGTTCTAACGATAACGATTTATATGTAGCACGACTTTTTCTTATTTGTAGGCTCGTATAACTCTTAGTAATTAATACACCTTAGCCTATTTATTTCCTTTTTACTTTTCACTTTAAATTCCAATATAAAGGGAATACTTACATTAAGGGAAAAAACATGATGGAGCGGCTGTCAGTTCTGGCTGACTCCGTTTTGCCTCTTCTTCAGCTACTCGGGGGCCTCTTTTCTCCACACACACAGAAGTGTTTTTTTTTTTTTTTAGCACCCGCGATTTCCGATCGTACGCGATCCTTCGTAAACAGTTGCTTTACACTTTGAACGCGGTAATTTTTCGAGCTTTCGTAGAAACTTTTACACTTCGGACGCGATAATTTTGCGAGCCTTCGTAAAAACTTTTACACTTCGGACGCGATAATTTTGCGAGCCTTCGTAAAAACCTTTACACTTCGGACGCGAAGTAAGTCTTAATTTACCTAAAACTTTCTTTCTGCGGATGAATCGCGGGTCCCTGCTCGGGCGCCAGTTAATGAACACTTCTGGGTTTTTCCTTAAAAAAAATAATCTTTATTCTTCAAACGTTTAAACTTATCGCGACTACTTCTATTCTAAGACTAAACTAGAATGCATGGTTCTGATTCACAGGGGCACTGCAGGTGTGTCATCTGATTCCTCTGGAATTTCTGGGTTTCTGCAAAATTACGATCGTTGGTCGTGGGAGCGTCTGGCTTTCGTGGGAGCGTCTGGGTTGGAGTAAAAGCTGTGTAAGCTTTTTTGGTGGGAAAGAATTTTTAGGAAAGATAAGGGTTTAAGGTTTGATGTGAGTTAATTATAGGAAATATGTATAAGGGTTTAAGGTTTAATGTGACTTAACTTATACTATGTAAAAAGTGAACTTTCATTTGTTATTATTTATTTTTCCGTCATGTCGTTTTTAATCTATAAAAAGAACATTTAGATAAAATTACGAGTATTCCTAATTCGATGCAAAGGGGCTGTACCTACATATAATAGAATAGTATTATTGCTTATTGACAACGTTAATTTTTATAATTAAATTGTCCCAAATCCATAAATTGTTGAGAAATATATACTAATGATAGATAATCTTGCCACTCCCAAATGTCCAAGTAAATTATCATATCGTATTGAACAAGATAAGTTAGAAAAAATACCTTTGTTATATATGTAGGTAGTTCTCTAAAACAGTTGAGGGATATCGGGCCAAACTGAAATCGTTATTTTAATTCAGCAAATTAAAATATGTAGAACATACCTAACGGCAAGAAAAGAGACTCAATTATTACGTCACCGATAAATATGCCAAATGCATTACGGTTGGTAAATGGGAAGATTTCAATCGAATTAAATCGCAAATCTGCCCCAGGAAAATTAACCGTAATTCCAGAGAAATACATATGGCAAGGACTATGCGAAAACATCTCATACGGAGAGAGACCCTTTAATGGCATTGTTGTGTCTCTGAATAAGAAATGTGTAGCCGCACCGCATCAAGATATTTATAAGATGCATGAAATCTGCCTTTAAGCGTTACTTAGATGCAGAACAAGGGCTCCCTAGACTTGCAAATATGTGCAAGCGAGGAAAGTAGCATATTCGCCGTTGAATGCATAGCGATATCAATATCCATTTAGCAGTGACGTTGTAAGCACTAGCGAAGCTGCCCTCAGCAAGGGGGTGAATGATTTGTTTATATGGAAAAAGGTTTTTTATTACACTGATGGGACGTGGTGTACGATCGAGCAACACACTACATGGCTCCTCTGATAGAGGCAAAATATAATCAACATCCGTTCCACTTTAAGGTAACAAGCTAGTTTACGTTAAAAGCAATGCGGTGCGATTTAGTTCTTACGATGTAATGAAATGATAAAGATTTGAGGTTCTCAATTATTTTTCCAAATGTGACTGTGGATGGCTAAATTCGTTTATGTGAGTCATGCAGATGATTGACGAAATTTACACAATTAAATTGGTATAATTGAAGGTACGTAAATTAAGGCGGTGGGTGAAACTTTACAGATGTAACAAATCAGCATGAGTGAAAAACTCAAAATCGAACGAAAATTGTTATTTTCAAACGAGAAAATAAAACTTACAATTTTTTTCACTCTGTACTTAAGTATTATTGACAAGCGAAATAATTAATCTCATCTAAAAGTATTAAATCTCAATTTTTATTGACTTACTTATAAATTTAAAATCATTATGCTGCCGTGTTTTCCTCTGCCATATTTAAGATGTCGTTTGCTCAACATTTTTAAGACTGTCTTTATTTTCTGTTTGTTTTTTTTGTAGAAAGATCTCCTCACCTAAAATCTTTAACCCAGTTATCATAGATTCAAATAAGGTCTGAGGTCGGATAGTAATGAAAATCGGCATACATACCTACGCATTGCAGGCCATACATACACTCCGCGACAACTGGATAGCACACCCCTGCAAAAACACGATTTCGGCGTATTTTTCAACAGGAAGGTACACACATTTTCGCAGTTAGAGATTCCCTCATTGTCCAAAGACAATTAGAAAGCTTTTTCACCTCTTCCCCTCACTAAAATTTTCCTCTAATCTAGAATTAGAGTGCGCCAAGTGAATAGCACAGGTTATAAAAAAACAAAGTTTTAATTGATCGGACACAGTCAAAATTTACAGTTTGTATTGAAACAGTAGGTAAGAATATCAAAACACAAATTATCAAATTATCGAGCCAAAATTTCAGAAAATGGGACGCGCAAAATGCTTAATTGTAACGGAGATTCAGTGCATTGGGCGAATTCCATATGTGCTCTATAAATCAAATTGCCAAAAATTTAGGTCGAAGCCGTAAAGTAATTAGTAATTACTTAACTGATCCCGAAAAGTACGGCAGAAATTACATTTCATGCGGAAAATATGTCCTTTCTAATCGGGATGAGCGGGCTTTGCTGCGTGAAGCCTCAAGTTCTACTTCAACAACAAGGGAAATTGCAGTAGCAGCTGGCATTGCCAATGTTCAAAAAAAGCTGCGGACGTGCCAGCGTCGGTTAGCTGAAACAGAACATCTGAAGAGGAAGATGTGAAAGAGAAAACCATGTCTTCTACAGCGTCACCGCGAAGCCCGACTGACCTTCGCAAAAAACCATTTAAATTGGAAAAAAAATGTAGAATGGTCATCTTCACAGATGAAACACGCTTTTGCCTTGATGGTCCCGACGGCTTTCGTCATTATTTTCATGATCTTAGGAAGGACGAGTTATTTTCCACATGAATACAACAAGGCCGATGTGGCGTTATGGTCTGGAATTGGATATCGTCAACGGACGAATATTCGTTTCGTTAGTGATCGCATGAACAGCGATGACTATCTAAAACTTGTAGATGAAGAGGTTGTCCATTCCACGAACAGCAGATTCGGTGACCACTACATTTCAGCAAGACAACGCCGCAATCCACACTGCTCGGAAGTTAAGCAGTTTTTCGAGCGTGACAGCGTGCAGTTTCTTAACTGGCCAGCGCTATCCCCCGACCTAAATATTATTGAGAACGCCTGGGGGCATCTCTCACGGATGGTGTACCAAGGAGGTCGCCAATACACCAACGTTGAAGAACTTAAAACTGCCATAAGGACTGCGTGGGAGAGGTTGCCAAAAAAGTATATAAAACGACTGTTTAAGTAATTGAGGTCAAGGATGTTGGAAGTTTTTGAAAAAAGAGGTGGCCATACACATTACTAAAATAAAAATAAAAAAATTGAACAATAATAAATTGTTTGCCTATGCTATCCACTTGTCGCACTCTAATTTTCAGGGAAAAATTCTAGAATATAATCAGGGGAGGTGTCACATAATTATAGAGCCACCTACAAATTCATCGTTTTCAAACTTCCCTTCAGAGCTGGTGTTTATGGGCTTGCAGCTTAATATTGTAATAATAGCTATAAGAAAATAGCTAAGACAAATACTATGTCCAATACCTGTATAAATAAGAAAATATTTAAACAAATTTTATTTTTACTCTGTCCAAAAATTATAAGCAAAATTTGATATTAATAAAAAAAAGTGAAGAAATTTATGGCAAAACAACAAAAGATTATGTATTTAATTATAAGTTGCTAAAGCAATATAAATAAAACAAGGGAAGGAAAAAAAGGTATTGATGTAATATAATGGGATAACGTAGCCTTAAGTAGGATATTTCTCCAAGCTCAAAGTAGTGACGGTACCGAAGCTAACCAATATTTCGACGTGCTAAGGTCACTACAGTAGGAAAGCCAACCATAGACTGACAGTCACGGATAATTTGTTTATCAAACATTGTACCCAGTCTACCTGTGCAGAATAAGCACCACGTAGGGGTCTAGTAGGGTTAGCGAAACTAGCCGGCGATTCCCGGCAACTGGATACGGCTCTTATCGGAGTCTGACGACACGATCTCAAATTCCCTCTCACAACACCATGTAGCGCATTCGGGACCAGTTTTAACAATTTTTTTTTTCCCAAACCACTTTTTCATAAAATCCATTTTTCCCAAAACCTTTTATAATAATATTCTTTTTTCCCAACAACCATGATTCCTAAAAAGAATTCAGAGTACTGAAATAAAAATAATAAATAAAAATTTACCTTTCTTAAAAAATATCTTCTGACCGATGATTTTCCTTTAACAAAAGGAGCATTGCGAACTTGTTCCAAGAACGAAATTTTATACAAATCGGCATTATGAATATGGGCATTCGGAATTATGGTTTTAGGAAAATGGGTTCTGGGAAACCTTGATTTTAAGAAAAAAGGTTTTATGAAAAAAAAATTGTGAAAACTGGTACCCAATCCATGTACCGAGACAGTATACTATAATTCGAAATATTCTCCGGCGCGGCGGCGTGACGAAATATGCCCCCTTGTTAGTTCTCCTAAAATCATTCGAATCAAGGCAGTATTATTACGTTAATTGCATGCACGAAAGAAAAAAAAAACAATCTGTCTCTAAATAAAATAAATTAGGTAAACAAAACTAGCATATCGAAATAGCCCAAAGCTGTCAGTTAAATCTAAACAATTAAAAAATGTCAACTACTTGAGGAGCGCAAAAGAAATGGTAGGAAATTAAAAATAATTGGGCAAAATAGCGACCGCACGGAAATGTTCGATGTATAATCGGCTGGTATTGAAAGTAGAAAATTGTACGTCCAGGCTACGAGGACTCCTCTTGTGTCCGCAACTTCGTCAAGTCTTCAGCAGTTACAGTCGAGGATCTAGGTATCTGGTTTAACAGTCATTTCTCTTTTAATAACCATCATCAGCTGACATAACCCTAGGTTGCCCCAAACTTCACAAGAATTCCTTATTGTACATTTTTCAGACCTGTTATTGAACACGCTTGCCTATTTTGGTCTGCAATGTGTAGGTCTCAGGTGTACCGTTTCATGGCAGTCCAGAAAAGATAAGTTCTCCATTAGAGGTCTTCCTTGGACCAATCAGTTTATTCTGCCTCCTTATTAGGACAGACTCAAAGTCCTCTCCTTGCAGCATCTTGAGCAACGTATCGCCATGCTCAAGGTTTTCGCCATGGACTGTATGTTGGATCGAATTATTTGGCCAGATATTGTCTTTTTCTTTTCTGTTTCTGTCTTCGCTCGTTCGCTGAGGGACCATTCTTTCTTCTATGTTCCAATCGCACGAACTACAGTAAGTCTGAACGAAGCCTTCACATTTTAGACTTTAATCTTTCGAGTAGCGAATTGAAGAGTCGGCTTCGTTGTGGTTGATGCTTGCTAAATTTTTGTAATGAATGTAAGGCTTTGGGAATTTTCTTCCCAACCTGCCTGGTGATGAAATTATAGTAACTCAGCGCCAGACGCCGCCACGCCGCCGCCGCCGTTTCAATGAATGGTGGTTATTTCGCTCAGGCGCATTTTTTTCATAGAAAAAATGGAAAAAAAAATTTGCACGTCAAATAACAACTTTAAACGCTTTTCTCTGTTAGCGATGCATCCACCAACCTCTATCATGAAAATCTCACACACACTCATGAATTATTCTCATTCAAAGAACGCATCGTTCAGGCAGGACAAAAAGCACTCCCCTGCGCGCATACGCAACCGAAAGGGAAAGAAGATTTTATTTTTTACGATGCGAGCGCCGGATTAGTCTCCAATAGGGGGTTTGATTTAGGCATTTAGGCTTTGATTTTCATGGCGATCTGCTGAAGTTAAAGAATTTGGCAGCCATTAAGGCTTCGCTATCTTGAAATTTGACAAGTTTGAAATCCATATCCCCTTAGGCTTCATTATATTCATTTTCATTAAAATTCCTTAAAGTGGAAGAGTTTCGGTCCAATTGAATTGGAGTGGATTTGTATTTGGAAATATTGATTACTGCTTCGATTCAGCATTCCTAAACACCACCTTGTGTTGGTTTTCATGATAATCCCTTAAAGTTTAAGTTATTCTGCAGCCATGCGTCGGCCATATTGAATTCAGGGTAGGTTTGAGTTATATAACCACGTATTGGATCCATTATTTTGAATTTTGAAATTTTGATGCCAGATTCGAAATCAACCACCCCGAAAACCCCTTAATGCGGATTTTCAGAAAATTCTTATGAAATTTAACTCTTTCAGCAGCCATGTTGGACCCGCCATCTTGAATTCAGGAAATTTGAATTTAGTAACCCCAAAGACATCTTCGTATCAAATGCAATGCTTGAAATGGAGGACTTTCGGTCGCCAAATTAGATCTGCCATTTTGAATTTGGCGATTTTAATGGTAGATTCGAAATCAACGACCTCTTGAGGTGTAACTAATTTAATAATTCAACTAATCTGTAGCCGGTCCGGTTTATCAAAATCACAAATTTCCTATATCTTAAGTTGGGCTAAGTACCTACTACCTTGTGCCAAACATGAAGCCTATCGAAGCAACCGTTTAGGCGTGATTAAGTAACAAACAAAGAAACAATCTCACTTTCATTTTTATATATTCCTAGATCATAGCATAGACGTATTGTACCTCTTTGGAAAGGAAATAAAATGGGGAATTTAATAAAAATTAAAAAGGGATAATAATTACATGAGCTTCGGAGTAAATCGCAAAAACCAGAATTTTTGTACCATTTTCCAGCATTTTTTCACTTCCAAAAATGACTGTGCATGTAGTGGTTGAGGTTTATTTCATCAACATTGGTGGAATTTTTGGAAATCACATTGAAATAATAGTTGTTAGCCGTGAATTTGACGTCGCTGCGTCGAGTATATAATTTTGACTTGATTTGGCTTGTTTATGAACAATAAAAAATTATAATAAGTTACTTACTTCCTACTCTCTAAACTAGCGAAACCTAAATGGAATGCAATTATCTTTAATTTTGCACTCTCTCTAGAGATTTCATTAATTTAAGAAATAAATTGAAGTTACAGGCCCATATCTGATGAGCAGGAAGAAATGTTTCAGCAATTTAGTTCTTGATTGCTCTGTTGCATTGTGTGCAACAGTGCATGCACCCTTATTCCATTGAAATAACTTGCGAACCCTCAATTTGCTCCGCTATTTCCATTTAATCAAGTCGTTCAATCTTGTAATTAACTTGCGTAGCACCAGCCTCTCACTGTACTGGAAACCGCCCACTTTTGCTAAATGAGTGCTTTTGTTGCTTGTTTCCAAATAAATTTAATTTTGGGCTCAACCAAATAAATAGAAAGTCTAGTGCTTTTGGTTCCGCTAATAGAGGTAGATTAAATAAATTGCAGTAATATAATACATAGTTTCGAATAGGAGATGTGAGTGTCATGTATAAATTGATTGCGTCCACGAAGCGTCATGTCATGTGGTTTTATGTGTCAGATAATAAAAGTATTATTTGCGCATGTTTATTTCAAATGTAGTAAAACTATAGATGTGTTCTTCTCACGTGCAGAACAGATCGACAAAATATGCATTGATTTTGAATTTATGAATAGTTACCCATAGCAAAATTATTTAATTTTGTGGACCACTTGCGTCAACAATTTATGCAATGTGGATGTTTAAGAATTATGGCACGCGTACATATCGAACATGCTGTAATAAAAAAAATTATGTGGCACGTGTCATGACACGTTTCACATTTCATATCACATGCCTCAAAACATGTGATGTGACCACTGCTACAACATGGTGCATCTGATTTTTGCGGAAAAAATCATAACCGTTACGGTGCCTGATCGATATGAATCAACTACCGTTGTTCAATTGGTGCCAGGCTTTAGAGAACTCAGAGCACTTGATGATTTGAATGCGCTTACTCATAGTTGTAGGCGCTCAGCTCAAAAATTTTAAAGGATATGAAAATTCACCTTCATAAAACTGCTGTGTCTGAGGCAAGCAAAAACGACTAGTGACCCAAAGGAAATGTGGCGCTGGAAAAAGGATGATCTCATCCGAGAAACAAACTTTAATATTTCAAAACAAAATATTTCTCAATAGGTAATAAAAAATGAATTGAAAAGTTTTCTTTTCGATGACAAAGTGTCCAGTTTTCAATTAATAATACAGCAACACAAAAAAAAAAAATTCGGGCCCGGGGAACGGACTTTGTGTTTCATATGTTTTTGGGGTCCCTGAAACTGAATCCGATGTCATTTCAACCCCATCATGTCGGGTTTTAGACATCACCTCAGCAAAAACGGGAGCAAAAATAAAAATTGTTCAATCTGGAGATCAGGCCATGTCTTTTATATGTTTTCGGGGTCGCTGAAAGCTGACGTGAAAGGGTTAAATCGACATCGGATTCGGTTTCAGCGACCCCGAAAACATATAACATACCTGAAAGACATGCTCTGATCCACAGATCGAACTTTTTTTTTCTACCGTTTTTGCTGAGGTTTTTTGAGTTTATGTCAAAAACCTGACGTGATAGGGTTGAACTGACATCGGATTCAGTTTTAGCGACCCCAAAATCATATGTAACACATAGTCCGATCTCCGGGCCCGATTTTTTTTTTTTGTGTGGCTATGTAATTTTACAACTACTTCCTTTGGAATGACAGGTCTGAAGCAAGAATATCTATATACCAAACATTCTATATTTTGCACTGAGACGTCGCTGATTAAAGTATAAAAAAATTTGACATATACGCAGGTGATGTCGATTGACTAGTATGTTTTCTACTTACTTACATGGAGAATGACATGTCGACCATTTTTCTTCTGCTCTCTCTGTCTGTCGCTGAAAGCAATCGCTGGCACAATAACCTGGTTTGCTGCAATAATTGCGTACTGATAACCACCGTGTGATTATAAGCTTTTAGTTTTAGTTGAAAAGCGGGCGTTTAGGCCTTAAGGCCATACGATCACCGCGACCACTAGGATCTATTGTGAATCCGCATTCACATTTTATCCCAGGTATAGCTTCTTGAAGATATCCAGGATTTTCCTGGGAGTCATATTCCAATCTATTTCGGTTTTATACCGAGGGGCCTTATCATGCGGTGCGGTGCGACTACGAACGCCTTGGATTGTCGACATCCTTGGATCCTATTCCAATATCGGAGTTGGCTACTCTTCTCCCAGTTTTCTATGACCCCTTTTAGGTGGCATTTAGAGATACCACAGCATGGTTCTGGACTAATAAGGGGAGTTTCCGCTCCTTGCTTTGTTAAACCGTGCGTGCACGGCTACTTCGTTGCCTGTCTACCCTTCATGGCCCGGGATCCACATGAGCGTAACTTTGTTATAGTTTGCTATAAGCTTCAGTGATGGATTCCAGGCATTCCCAAACCAGTTGAGCGCTTTTAGTCCGGCTTGCCTATCTGATAATATAAAAATAGTAGAACCTCTTATGGTTCCGTTAGTACAGATTTGACGTATTCTAGTATGGCCACTATTTCAGCTTGAAATATGGTAGGGGCTTTACCTAGTGCCCTAGAAATGCAGCACTTTGGATCATAGACGCCGATCCCTAACCTTTTATCGATTTTTGATCCGTCGGTGTACCACATCATCGATCCCTTCTGGGTGGGGAAACTTCACTGGTGATGTATGATCTTACGAAATCCAACTTGGTTGGGGTTACGTCGGAAATTTTGGTCATCTCCTCTAATCGAATTTCTTCGATGATGGCGAGATGTCTCACCAAGTCTCCTGGTTTAAAGAATTGGAGCCTGAGAGCTCTTAGGAGAGCCTCCTTCTTAACCTGAAAATGTAGTGGTGTAAGGTTAAGGAGAAATTGAGCGGTGGACAGGTACTCATTGTGCCTGAGATTTCCAAACAGACTGTTCTTTGTACTTTTTGTGGCTCAACCTCTATCTTTTTCTGTTTAGTCTTTGGCCACCATGCAAGGATTGCATACGTGACCATTGGTCGTATTACTATTGTGTAAAGCCAGAACACAATTTTCGGCTTCAGACCCCATGATTTGCTTGCAAAACCGCGCCAGATATAAGGCGAGGTTATGGCTCTTTTAGTCACTTTCGAAAATGTGAGTTCCAAGTAAGTTTACTGTCTAGAGTTATCCCCAGGTACTTATAACTTCACTTGATAAGTCGATTTGCATACCACCAAGTATTGGAGCTGTAAGGTTTGGCGTCCTTCTTTTGGTGAACGGAATCAGAACTGTTTTATTGGCACTAATACTGAGGCGATTCCGCAGCCACATCTACGAATCAATAACAGAGATTCTTGCATTAGGTTAGAGACAGCCTGGCCGTGTTTGCCTCTAGCAGTGACAACTATATCGTCTGCGTAGCCCTGAACATTGAAGCCTGAGCGAGCTAGGTCTGATAGGAAATTATCGGTAACAATTCACCACAAAGTCACACACTTCGTTCCTTACTTACATATGGATATGTGGAGTCGGTAACTATACAAATAGTTTAGATTGTGTATTTCTTGAATAGCAAATCAAATTCATGCCAATAATATTCTCCTCTTAGTATTCCCAACAAAAAGTTTTCGGAGCAAATGGGAAACAGTCTGCACAATTATGTAAACTTTGCTTGCACAAGTGCCCTGAATTAAAGTAAATTTTCCTTTTTAATTACTTCGTCCAAAATGAAATAACGCCTTTTCCCAGAGGTTATTATTTTGGCTCCATACCATGTTCACAGTTGGTCCATTTATGTTGTTGCAAACGAGTGCATGTTGATAGCATTCAGAACGCCCTTTGTGAAATGTTTTTGGCTAGATTACTCTTGCAAGTTGGAAATAAAAATCATAACATGCTTAAATTATTGCTTCTAGCAGCATGCACTTTACAGACGGGTTTGCTCACTCCACATTGAAAACTGCAACCCGAAGTATTTAATAGGGCGAAACAAGGAGAACTCGAAAGTGTGCCACACCAGTTGAAGAGCTTTGAAACATTAATTCAGATTCAGTCTCGAGATGAATGTCTACGCTCTCACATTTAAAATTTCAATTTGAAACAGTCGGAATACGTATGTTACGTATAGAATATCTCTCTACCTGTTTCGATATTTAGTTTTGTGGTCAGAATATTCATCATTGAATTCATCGTTTATCTGGATTAATAATGTTTTTGACGATTTGGTTGTACATATACCTTTTATATACGCTTGTTCTATTTAATATTAATATTACCATATTTTCTAGAAGAAATTGACGAGGAGACATTTGTGCATTTACGTAGCTTCGGTAGGTACCTAATAGGTAGCTATTACATTCTTCTCGAAGACAGGTCTTCCTCAAAGCCGTTGATACATTAACCACGAGAAAACGCAGCGAGGGCAGCGTTTAGCCCTAAACGACTGCTATACACGTTTACCACATTCATTCAGGTTCCTTCACACGAATTCTAATATAAATTTATGAAGTTCCCCCATCCGGTCGAAAAGCTTCAACGGCATATTTTCCCCGTGGCCCGCGCGATGCATCTCTCCGGAAACATTATGGTCTTTGGCTAGACGATCCAGCTGTACTATTTGCCTTCCTGGGCACGTCATATGTTGACATATGGCTGAATAAAATGAAAACTGCAAAGGATAACGGAACGAACATGAAAAAAATGTAGAGCACTAAGATGAATGTTAGAAGTACGGCGGCGTGCCATGTAATTTGCATTCAATATTTACATATGAAAATTCCCGGAAGCGTCTTTGGACTTCATGTAGACATCCGCTTTTTCGGGCACAATCAATAGCAGCAGGGGCCGAATGGAATTTAAAAAAAAAAAAAAAAGAGGAAAAAATCTCCGCTTTTCAAATAGGGCGTATTTGGGCCGATGGCTTGGAATAACCGAAAGTTCTGCTTTCCCAGCGATCCAATGCAGATGGTTAGGCATCAGGTAGAACGTGGTACAATTGCTTTCGTTATTTGCACGATTTTCGGCTTCCATTTAGAGCACATGGATCGTAAATAGGTTAATTCGCTATGCCTATTCATAATTCATGGATATATCGATTAATTTACTTTTTAACCCAAATAAATATTTCACATACGGCAGTGTAAAATGGCTCTCATAGACGAAACCGATTTTCTGGGGTAATATTGCATTCAAAATTCAATTCAGCCAAATTGATGAAAAGCCTCTGAACAGATTTTTTTTTAAATTCATAAAAATGCGCATGGCGAGCCAAGTAAATATATTTTTGAAAGAAAAATTGTTCAATACATTTGTTACAAATAGTCCACCTCTCAGTTAGAGAATTTAGTGCGGCTATGTATTGTAGTCAAACTTTTCAATTAATTTGATAACTTCAGAAGCATATTGTGGTTCTCTATGGCAAAATGAGTAATTGATTTATACTTTTGGCTTTCCAACAACTAAGGGTCGTATAGGTATATGTCTATCGTCAGAAAACTTTGTGGGTTACAATACTAAAGAACATTTATATACCATATCAATACATGTGTAGCTATGGTTTTCTCGTTTTTAGCGTTTCTTACCAAAATTATCCTTAAATGGAAGCCGTTATGAAAGGCTCACAGTATCAGCATGTCTACCACAATATAATAACCTTTTAAACCGGAATGGTAACCTTTAAAGTTGTTTTTTTTTCCTTCAAGACCTATGTAACCCCTTAATTCAACTCGAACAGTTTTCATCCGATTGACTTCAAATTTTAACTGGACCTTTATTATTAAATTATCTACGAAGTACACACGATTATAGCGATTCTATATCAGGAAAACAAGTTATAAGCCATTTAGTTCGAGTTTGTTGTCGAAAAAAACGGTTTTTTTTTTCAAAAAACTGCCATTTCGCGGAAAAAAATTCTAAAAATATAATCATGTATACTTCGGTAGTAAAAATCATGTAGATAATGAAACAATTTTTTTTCGCGAAATGGCAGACATTTTTAAGGGTTTTCACAAAATTATTTACAGGACTAATGACAATACATAAATGAGAAAAAACCTTTTTGCCCTTCTGCCCCATGAGCACCACGCGCCTAACTCTATGTTATATTTTTTGCCCTCAACGACTCAATACAATACACAATAATGATTCCTGTTCTTGCCGAAAAGTTCTTTAGAATTACTGTATATTATAGTCTTTTAAATTGAAATACCTAAATTAGAGGGCGGCAAAATTTTCTTCCGCCCCGGGCGGCTGACACCCACGCTACGCCACTGACTAATTGACGTATATGAAGAAAAGCAATGAACCCAAATGGCTTTCCTGTAGTACAAAGGAAGTATTTCTAATGACATCAGAAAGAACTCCTCGGAAAATAACCCTTTGAGCGCGTTCAGACAAATAGAATTGGATCAACAAAATAAAAAGGAAAGCCCAATACGGACAACGTATAAACCAGATTTATGTGATTGATTCTCAAAATAGCCTTGCTAACATAAAAATGAAATTGACTTGTTTACCAGCTTCCATAGCTGATATCCGGTAGTTAAAAAATTCCTAAAAGTTAGTCGTAGTCGGTTTACCTTTTATGAATTCACGTTGAAAAGGTTTGCTATGAAAATAAAGGACATTGCAAACCAAGGCTTCAAATAACTTCCAAATTCGGTAATTATAAATACATTTGTTGCATTTTTGTGTAAAGGAAAAATTACTGACCACTTCCAAGGAGACGGAAAAACACCACTGCAGATGGTTAAATGAAATGAATATCAGAGAATAGGGACCACAGATGGGCAACACTTTTTAACAAAACAAGCGGGGACACCATAGGGACCACAAGAATAACTGTCAACAAGTTGCAAGATTCGGTTAGGAGCTGCAAATTCTTCAAAAAATAAAGTCTTCGGGTTGAAGGGAATTGGCGCGAGCTTTGTCAGATGAATGAAATCATCAATACTTAAACACATTAAAATCAAGAAAGTAAGGTGAAATTAAAGTGAGCAAAGTTTTTGTATACTTGGTCGAATTTTAAAAATATGGGCTTTTCCGCTAAATGTTAAGCCACCTAAATATTAGGTGTACAAATAAGTTTCCGCGGTTTTTTATAAAAAATTAGGAATTTATTGTGAAGGAACAGTACATTACGTTTTATTCAAAGTATTTTCCATCATTTGCCACTACTTTTCCCCATCTTTCTGGCAACATTCGGATACCCCGTCGAAAAAACTCTTCATCTTTTGACGCTATCCACAAATCTACCCAATTTTTGGTGTCTTCATATGATGTGAAGCGCTGCTCAGACGGACCATGTGCCATCGACCGGAACAGGTGATAATCGGAAGGGGCTAAGTCTGGTGAATACGGCGGGTGGGGAAAAACTTCCCAGTTGAGTGTTTCCAAGTATGTTTTTACCGGCGCCGCAACATGTGGACGAGCATTATCGTGTCAAAGAATAATTTTGTCGTGTCTGGAGTAGTAATGGGCGCGTTTTTCCTTAAGTGCCCGACTCAATCTCATCAATTGTGTTCGGTAGAGAGCTCCAGTAATGGTTTCGCTTGGTTTCAGCAATTCATAATACACGACACCAAGCTGATCCCACCAAATACACAGCATGAGTTTTTTTCCATGAATATTCGGCTTAGCTGTCGATGTTGATAGTTCGCCGGGCTTAACCCATGACTTTCTCTTCTTTGGATTATCGTAGTGAATCCATTTTTCGTCACCAGTGACTATACGATGCAAAAAACTCTTTTTTTTAATCCTGGCAAGCAGCATTTCACTCATGCATAATCGGCGTTCAACGTCTCTCGGCTTTAGTTCATATGGAACCCAATTTCCTTGTTTTTGAATCATTCCTAACGATTTTAAACGATGTGAAATTGCTTGTTGAGTCACTTGTAATGTAAGTGCAAGTTCTTTTTGCGTTTGGGACGAATCTTCCTCCAATAGTACTTCTAATTCCATGTCTTCGTACACTTTCGGCCTTCCACTGCGTTCTTTGTCCTTCACGTCAAACTCACCGTTCTTAAACTTTTGAAACCATTCCTGACAACTTCTCTCACTTAAAGCAGCTTCACCATATGCTTCTAGAAGCAATCGATGCGCCTCAGCTGCAGATTTTTTCAAATTAAAAAAGTAAATCAAAAGTTCCCGCAAATGATGCTTCTTCGGCACAAAACTTGACATTTTTGCACGAAAAAAATTACGTGATGCTGATACGGAATCACTAGTACTTTAAGGTTATGGTGTTGCCGGATGACGAAACTTGGGATATTACGTTTTACATCTGACAATTTCTCCATAACCTTCTGGTGGGGCCATCTTTTGACAAACCGCGGAAACTTATTTGTACACCTAATAATTTTTTGCGTGCCTTTCTACAATCATTATAAAACCATTTTTCTTCGCCTATTCTTTAACAATGTTAACACTTGAATTGACATTTACGTTCAAACTTGGTTCTTTTTTAATACATCCATTACTAAGCTATATTCTTGTATAATAGCATAAGAATCAGGTGTGACAGATGATCACGGATTTACATATTTATTTGTTTAGGAGGCTATAAGTATTAAGTTAAAATAATAAATTCGAATTGTGCCGGAACTTCGGTAAGGATAAGGTGAAGCAGACAATGTGATTCGTAGATAACATATTAGATCTGTTCCCGTACTCAAATTCAAACGAAAACTTTCGTACGTTTTTACCGGAACGCACTCATGAACCCACTGATTGAGAGAGAATTTGCTAACTAACGTCACATATCCCCTCCGAAGAAGTTTTCGTAAGTTTTCACTCGACAAATTTCACCGTGTGAAAAATTGAAAGCAGCTGATATTTTTAGGCTAGATTAGACTAGATAGAGAAGTGAAGTTCCGTCTGGCATTGGAATGTTCCCCAAATACCTTTGAATGATTAAAAACAGCTAAATTAAACGCTTTATGCACATTATAGAAAAAAAAATTGATTTAAAAAACCAAAAACTCCGACTGACTTTAAAGAAGAACTAAAAATATGTAAAAAAGACACATTCATAATTAAATCTATAAATAAATCAGTACTATTAAAATTGATCTAACTGGTGAATATTTGTAATAAACTGACAAAGTATACCTAATTGGCAAATTGGTCTATGCAAATACTATTATAGTTTCATCTGCACCGAAACAGTGCATTTTGAAGGATATTTTGCATGAAGATTCCTATGGAAGGGTTGTCTTATGTAAACTATCGAACTCAAAATGCACCAAACGTTTTCTGGTGGGCTTAGGTCAGGGGAGAAAATGAATATTTTTGTTTAAAAATACCACCAATTAATGAATTTTGCCGTAGTGACATGGCAACAAGATATTTGTGACTACCGTCAATTCCTCTAACTTTAGAGCAGGAGCCCAATAACGGACTGCTGTTACTGTTTCCGTGATATTTCAAAACTGTCACCAAAAAAGACCACATGAAAATCCGTTTAAGTTGACTATTCTCTGTCGCCATCTTTAATTTTAAAATTTCAGTAGTAGATTCCAGATCAGCGTCCCCGAAAACATGAAAGGATCCGTTTTCATATAAATCTCTTGATGTTAAGCCATCGCCATCTTGAAACCCTACAATTATTTATAGCCTAAAACCTGGCCAGAGAACACATGTACAAACTGAAAAATGCATGTGAATAGGTTCAGTGGTTCTCGAGTTATGAGGCTACTATTGGACTTTCACCTCTTATTTCTCCTCCTTAGGGCTTGAATTTCCAAGACTGTTTTCTTAGCGGATGTATGCGCCGTATAAAAAACCTTCCTTCTAAATTTCAAGTTTTTAGGCTTCATAGTTCCCGAATTTTCGTGATCAGTGAGGAAGTAAGCGGTTTTCGCTTTTATATGGTTAGTGGTTTAAATTTGCTAACGTCACACCTAAACTTTTATGGAATGTGCACTATATGATCATGAGACGTCATCACCAGCGCTCTTTCACAACTATGAAATAAATAAAACGTAAAACCCCTCTAGCCCCTTTCACCTCTATAATATGGTTTAACGGTATATGTCGGGACTTCCGACAACATTTACGGCGGCAACGAAAAAAATCCCAGCCAGTTCACAACAGGCAATAATTACAAACTAATTATGAAGGGACACTTCGTGATGACACTAACGTTGTTTTGTCAGCCAATCTGTCAGAGATTCCAGCTAACGCCATCTGGGATTTCAAGCAGTAAGCTTAATTTCCCAAAGGGAAATTTGTGGTGGAACATATGATGGAAGGGGAAGCTCCATATAGCTCCATGTAAACTGGGGCTATATAAGGAGCTCCCCGAGCACAACTGATCATTCAAGTTTGGTAAACTGAATCGAAAACAACTCAAGTCTAGTCCGACTGAGTTACAATACATCAGGTTTTGTCCGATAAGGAATAATCATTCAAAGGAAAAATTAGGTATTCCACCCTTTTTTACTTTGAATATATTCTTCACCAAACTAAGGGCTACAATTTCTCGTAGTTCAAATAAGGTTTTATACTATTTGAACGCGAGAAATAGTAACTTAGAAAAATTAAGAGTACAAATTCTTTAGGATATCAGCCGGGGAATTTGTGCTTGAAATTCTTCTAAGAATACGCTAGAATTTTTGGGTTTTTACATTTTTTCGCATTATTGACTTCACATTTTCCATTAAATCCATATAGTTTCCGAAAACTAATTTTACAATTTTAATCTCGTTTCAGAAATTAGATTAAGTAGTTTTTACAAAACCTTTTTAATTTTGCTTAATTGTCATTTTCATTTTGTTTGCTCATTTTTCATTTGAATTATTATTATTTGTTGTAAATCACGAAAAGTATTTATTTCATAATAAAATACTTTATTTAAAACATCAAATTATTCAGTGTGTTTCAAATTATAGATCCTGACCCAGAGTCCTTACACATCCACCACTTTCATTTCATTTCAAATTCACTGGGCTATAACGCTATAAGAGGCTATAGCTTAGTGAATTCTTTCTTTTTACTGCTACGGCTATAAGAGGCCGTAACATTTGGTCCTTCGAGCAGGATATCTCTATAATCAAACACATTGAATAAAAAACATTAACGTAGACAAACTCTTGAAATAATAATCCAAATAAAATTCAATTTTTTACATCAAATATAAAAATTTCTGAAACGATGAAGGGGTTATACAAAACGCAATTCTTCTTTAAAACATCGCTTGATCAAGCTCTGTCAAACTTCAAAAAGACAGGAGATGCAAGAAGAAAACCCACGTATTTATCCGATAGGATAAACCAAATTTCCACTCTTTGGAAAGAATTCAAAGAGAATCATCTGACTATCAGTATAGCAGATGATGAGAAAATTGCAGCTCATAAAGAGCTAATGGAAAAATACAGTAACGAATTAACCTATGAAACATTCGAAGCAACATATTTCGAATTTCATAGTGAGTTAAAGGAGCTATTAGCACTAAAACAAGCTGCAGAAAGCTCCAGTGATAGTCAAGGCGCACAACCACAAGGGAGAGTTGACGTGAAGCTTCCCCGCATTGAGTTACCAACATTCAATGGGGACTACAAATCGTGGAGAGCATTTCATGATATGTTCTCGTCACTCATTCACAAAGACTCACGAATTCCCGACGTGCAAAAACTACATTATTTAAAATCATGCTTACACGGCGAACATGATAGACTTATCAAACAGTTTGACATGACAGAGTCTAATTACAAGACTGCATGGCAAACATTGATCGAGAGGTACGACAACAAACGTACACTCATCACAGCACAGTTAAAACAACTGTTTAGCCAACCATTCATCAAGCATGAATCCAGGAAGGCGATTAAAGAATTATTGGATCACACCAAGGAATGCATTTACGAGCTAAATGCATTGGAGGTGTCAACACGAGACTGGGATCCAATAAACACATACTTAGTGGTACAGGGATTACCCAACGAAACACACAAGCTTTGGGAACAGGAGATATCTAAAAAACGAGATCCACCAGATCCAGAGATCCAGGGGTTGGTGGAGTGCAGTCTAGCAGTGCGGACGTGTTTTTGATTTCTGCTTTCGTCCTGGCTTAGTTGCGGTGTTCCTGTATGTTTTTGAATTCTGAATGCCAGTGCAGTGACTTAAATGTTGTGCCGATCGCGGTTTTTATGCTCTATTGATTTGTTCCTGTGATTAACTTGTGACAATTGTTCTCGCAATCAAATGCAATCGGGACGGTTCATCGACCTCGCTTCGCTTTCTGCGGCCTCGCTAGTCTCCTAACGGTCGCTTTTTGGTGGTACTCTGTGGTTGTTTTTGGAGCTGATGTGCTTATCGGTCGCATTGTTGGTGCCCCAGTGTCGTCATTAGCCAGCGCTCCTGGTCAGCTGTGATTTTCACCGTCGATATCTGGGCTGTTACGTATGAACATCTCGCATCGCGGATTGCGGTTAAGTTGGACACTTTTTATAAACGTTTTAGACTTTTAATATTTATTTATATTTGTTGCCTCCACCAACTGTGATATACGTTGCTTAGTTAGCTATTTTAATTGTCCATTATTTATTGAAGTGAAAACTTCTTTAGCGGGGCCTTGCACTTTTTTGGGATGGGTACAAAATGTTAAACTCGCGCAGGTGTCACGTGTCCTGATCGAAAATTCGTAAGACAGAGGAAGAGTGTGAAGGCCAGCGCGGCGTAGGAGAGGAAGTAATATCCCCCTCGTTTAAGCGGTGCAGGGCGCTTGCGCGAGTGTGCGTGTGTGTTTGTACTACAGCCTGCTACGCGATCCACGGATGGTGTCTGCTGATGGCTCGACCGTCTGTATACTTGTAAAATTCGTGTATATACCGATTGCCCACGATGGCGGTGTTAGACACACGAGCGAAGCGAGTACGTTAATAGCTATCGTGGGCAATCGGCTACTTATCGCCCCGTGGTTAGTTCACGACGGGTTTCCATGCGGTAAAGTACTATTTACTCCGACGTGTGATGAAAAAGTGTTTTCACTTCTGCCGGCACTCTCAGAGTGCACCCGTTATTTTTATTTATACAATTGCCGTCGTGTTATTTATTTGCTTTTTGTTTGCACGCATTGGTTTGCCCATCTGTGGAGAATGAGCGCCTGCAAGATATGCAATGGCAAGATTGCTGGAGCACTGATCGAGTGCGATGGAATCTGTAAGCAATTCTTTCATGCTACCTGTTTGAAGCGCAGCGCGCGTGCTCAAATTACCCCAGCTCCTTCTACGTGTGCTGAGTGCTCGGAGATCAAACCATGCCATGTCCTCAGATCTATTGCTGCTATAGCCGACTCCATATACAATAAGCAATCTCTTTTGGCAAATAAAATGCAGCCAATTTTCGCAAACTGGGCCAGCTTGCAGTCGGTATCTGACGACTTGACTACGATTAATGACAAGGTTGATAAAATGTTAAATGCTGTCTCCGCTGTGGAAGCTATTTCTAGTGCTCTTCTTGAGAGATCGCATGGGATCTCTTCTAAATTATCCCTCATATCGGGTACCCTGGATGATCTACATTCGGCGTTTTCGGTTTGTGATTCGCCGGCGTCTGTTATGCCGGTGGTCGAGGACATTCGCCGTAGCATGCGACAAGTAAGGAACGACTTGGGTGCCTGGTCAGCGACGGCGACGGCTAATTCGGAATTGATGGGGTCTATTGCGGCGGGCATTGGATCGCTTTCTATGCGCCAGTCGGGCGTGGGACTTGAGGGCTCGAATGGATCGCCGTCTTCACCGCCTCTTTTGGTTGTGTCTCAGGCTGGTGCTACAGATGTTGAGGATCTGTCTGTCCTGCCTCCTATGCAAACCACTGCTGCTGACGATGTTGTGACTCAGGATTCGTCGACTAAGCGAAGCGCTCCTCGCCGGCGCAAGGGTGGAAGGCGTCGCCAAACTGCTACTGTTATCAGCGAAATTTTGCCCCCTTCTGCCGCGGTGCCCTCGTCACCATCTGAGGCTCTTTTCACTCCCTCTGTTGCTACCATCACACTGCGCCCGGCCAAAATTCCTCGCCATATTTTTGTTTCGCGGCTCCATCCGGACACGACGGAGGAAGAGATTGTCCAGCACATCTCGTCTCACGTTGGCACCTCTCGGGAGTTGGTTGCTTATAGACGAATCACGCCTAAGCGCTGCCAGAATCTTGCGCTCTATGCGTCATTTAAGGTATTGGTTCCTGAGGACCTGTTCGCTGCTGCTGTATCCTCTAATATCTGGCCATGCAACACCATTGTTCGCGAGTTCACGAATTTTCACAGGAGCAAAACCTCAACGTCAACGACAAAAAACGCATCAGCGAGCTCTCGTTCTACTATGCCAACGTAACTGGCCTACGCTCTAAGACGACGCACCTTTACAAAGGATCTGCTGATTTTTCATTCGACGCCATTTGCCCCTCAGAAACGTGGCTATGTAGCAATATATCCGATGCTGAACTTTTTTGTCCAGGATATTTAGTTTTCCGTCGTGATCGTCATGGCGCCGCTATTGATGCACCGGTTGGCGGGGGAGTTCTCTGCGCTATTCGGAGTGATATCCCATGCTGCCTGATCGACGTCGCTCATTTTGACGAGCTTGAACTGCTGTGTGTGGCTTTGACGCTCCAAAAAAGGAAGATCTACCTTGTTGTAGTATATGTTCCGCCCAGGCCTCAACCTGCAACTTACGAGCACCTCGTGGCTAGTATCGACGGGATTGCTGCAGCTATGGATCCGCATGACGAGCTCTTAGTTTTCGGCGATTTTAACCTACCCTCAGTTGGCTGGTCTTTCTCGCCCGATGATGACTATGTTGTACCTTCCTTTGCCACCGCCTCTCAACATGCATCACGCTTCATTGACGGATTGACATCATCTGGTCTGACGCAAACTTGTGGGGTTCCTAACACCAGCGGCCAGTTCCTCGACTTAATTTTTTCAACCGATCCAGAATGCACGACGGTCAAACATTGCTTGGCGCCCCTTATCACCGAGACTGGACACCATCTTGCTCTTCAGATCATCTTGTCTACGGATCCATTCTTTTTGAGTTGTGAATTTCAGTCCGAGCTTTGTTACAATTTTAGAAAGGCTGATTTTTCCATTCTAAACAAATGGCTCTTGACTTGCGATTGGGATACTGTACTCCAAGAGCGTGATATTGACGTAGCTGTTAACTATTTTTACACTATACTCGCTAAATGCTTTCAGCATTGTGTTCCAATTACTAAGTCTCGTGGCTCGAAGAATAATTCGCCTAGGCTCAATGACGTTACTAAACATGTCAAGAATAAAAAAAATAAGGCTTGGAAGAAATTCTGTGTTTCAAGGGACGATGCCGATTATGAGTCTTACTGCTCCCTTCGTCGTCAGTACATCACTGAATTGGAGTCCTCTTACAACTCCTTCCTCGACGATGTAAAACATTCCTTGCGCGAAAATCCTAAGCGCTTCTTTAATTTCGTCAATTCAAAGTCTGGCTCTGATGGATATCCGTCTTTACTTGGCCTCGGTGATGCCATTAGTGACGATCCTCAGAAGATTTCTAATCTCTTTGGTGATTTTTTTGAGACTGCTTTTTTGGCAGACTGTGATTCCGTTACCTGTGATATTAGTTTTAAGGCTTTTTCACATTTGACGACGCTTTCGCCAACTTCTCTTACGGCTGCGGATTTATTTGTGGACGAAGCTAAGATTTTGACTACAATTTCAAACTTAGCTGATAGTTTTTCTAAGGGACCTGATGGCATCTCCGCCTCTTTTATCAAACGTTGTGCCGTGCCTCTTGTTCCTATTTTTTGCTACTTATTCAATCTGTCCCTCTCCAGTGGGGTCTTCCCGACATCTTGGGAAATGTCGACTATTATTCCGCTACACAAAAAAGGCTCTAAGGCAAATATATCTAATTATCGTCCTATCGCCAATCTATGTTGTGTAGCTAAAATTTTCGAATCTTTAATTTGCGACACCCTTTATTTTCACTGTAAGCCTTTCTTGCAGTCTTTTCAGCATGGTTTTCTCAAAGGGAAATCCACCACAACCAACTTACTAGATTTTTCAAATTACTGTATTTCTAATATTGAAAAAGGTAAACAAATTGACTGTATTTTTACAGATTTCAGCAAAGCTTTTGATAGAATCAATCACAGAATTCTGCTCTATAAGCTTGGCCTTCTTGGATTTCCCGCTCTCTTTACCGAATGGCTTGGCTCGTACTTGTCCCAACGTTCGCAGAGAGTGTCTTTTCGAGGCGTTCTGTCCAGGGAAATTTCTAATATTTCGGGTGTACCTCAGGGTAGTCATCTTGGCCCACTCTTGTTCATTATATTTATTAACGACGTGTCGATGATCTTATCAAATTCTAGAATTCTCTGTTATGCTGATGACGCCAAGATCTTTCGCGCTATAACCAGCGAGCAGGATTGTATTCTTTTAAATTCTGACCTTGATGTTTTTCATAAATGGTGTAGTCTCAACCGCTTGCCATTAAATATTGACAAGTGCACTTATATGTGCTTCTCACGTAAGAAAAGCATCATCACTTTTAATTACAAGATTGACGAATGCTCGCTGCACAGACTTGACAAAACGAAAGATCTTGGAGTCTGGTTAAATGGCCGTTTTTCAATTGAAGATCACATTGATGCTACTTTTCGCAAAGCGGGTGCTACCCTGGGTTTTATCAAGCGGTGGTCTAAGGAGTTCAGTGACCCTTATATTACACGAACTCTTTTCTGCACATTTGTTCGACCAATACTCGAATATGCGAGTCTGGTTTGGTCTCCATCCCTTAAATCGCACATTAATCGTGTTGAGGCCGTACAAGTTACCGAGGATGTTTCAAATGTGGACAAAGACACCACACCTCCCTACACGAAGACAAAAGGAACAGCAATCAAGACGCTCCACAGGGTGAAACTACCCAACCAAACGCAGAACAGACAATAAAATGTCACTACAATAAAATGCACACGCAGTCACTCTTAGCAACTGCAATTGTTAAGGTGAAAGGTTATAAAGGAGTATGTGCATCTCTTCGCGCACTTATAGATTTGGGTTCTCAAAGTTCCTTTATATCAGAAGCAGCGTTATAAACACTCCAAATCAAAGGAGACCCCACATACCTACAAATTTGTGGGCTTGGATCGATAAAGTTAACAACGTCCAACAAAGAGGCGTCCTTTATCCTACAATCCAAAACTACGAATTTCGAACTGCCAATGAAGGCATACGTAGTAAGGAAAATTACTAATGTAACTCCGCCAAAAACTATACCAACAGTCAGTATAGGGCACATTAGTAACTTGCGGTTAGCAGACCCTGAATACATGAAACCAGGGGACATTGACTTACTGTTGGGTGTAAACACATACGCCAAAATTATCATAAACGGCGTCATAAATAACGAAGACAAAACAATTACAGCTCAAAACAAAAAATTGGGTTGGATACTGTTTGGCGAAATACCAACCACAGAAACAGATGGATATACCAGCTTCTCAGCTTTTGTTGAACAAGCGGCAACAATAGAGACGCTCAGCTCACAACTAAAGGAGTTCTGGACCAGTGAGGAGATTCCTGCTAAACGGCTGTCTAGAGAAGAAAAGGATCGCGAAGTCCAGTTACCATCGAAGCTCTTTGAAGACAAACAAAGAAACGCATTGGGTATGAACTGGTATCCAACTGCGGATTACTTTTCTTTGGCAATAGACCCAAATCAATTCAACAACCCACCAAGCACCAGCGGTCATACTAGTCAAAATTCTAATGCAAGAGCTATGGCTATGTAGTTGTTCATGGGATGACCCTATCCCAGCGGAGCTTGGAGACGAATGGAAAAGGTTTAAAGAGGAATTAATACATCTCACCTCTATTAAGGTACCACGATGGATCCATTGGCATCATTCCATACAAAACATCCAGTTGCACGCATTCTGTGATGCGTCCACAAAGGCATTTGCTGCTGTAGGATACAGTAGGGTAGTCAACCAAGATGGAAATATTCAAACCAAGCTGGTAGCCGCAAAGACTAAGGTAGCTCCAATTAAACCGGTTTCGTTACCCCGTTTAGAGCTGTGCGGCGCATTACTGCTGAATCGGTTAATAAACCAAGTTAAAACCGATATGGATTTACAAGATACCCACAGTTTCTGCTGGTGTGATTCAAAAATCGTTTTGTCTTGGCTAAACAAACAAGCAAATAATTGGCAAACATTCATAGCCAATATATAGCTCTACTGGGCAATTTTGAAAGCGACCTTTTAACAAGGTACTCGTCATTTGAAAAACTACTACGAATCAGCGCATACTGCCTGAGATTTAAAAATGTTAGGAATAAAAAAAGGAATTACGGCCCCCTAACAACTTCAGAACTCCCACCAACACGGCTGACGGAGAAAACATACAGTCTCACCACAGTACGAGGGGACGCCTTCTCCATGTCGTTCGAGGAGCTGCAGGAGATCCCGTTCGAGCAGATTCGGCAGTCAAAACGGAGGCGTTACACCGTTTTCCTACGGGAAGGAGGACGTGTCCGACTGAAACTTGTTGGACCCAAGTTTGTATGGTATAACCTACAAAGGTATGTATGTTATTATGATACATAATGGGGCGGGAGAATGTCGGGACTTCCGACAACACTTACGGCGGCAACGAAAAAAATCCCAGCCAGTTCACAAGAGGCAATAATTACAAACTAATTATGAAGGGACACTTCGTGATGACACTAACGTTGTTTTGTCAGCCAATCTGTCAGAGATTCCAGCTAACGCCATCTGGGATTTCAAGCAGTAAGCTTAATTTCCCAAAGGGAAATTTGTGGTGGAACATATGATGGAAGGGGAAGCTCCATTTAGCTCCATGTAAACTGGGGCTATATAAGGAGCTCCCCGAACACAACTGATCATTCAAGTTTGGTGAACTGAATCGAAAACAACTCAAGTCTAGTCCGACTGAGTTACAATACATCAGGTTTCGTCCGATAAAAGGAATAATCAATCAAAGGAAAAATTAGGTATTCCACCCTTTTTTACTTTGAATATATTCTTCATCAAAACTAAGGGCTACAATTTCTCGTAGTTTAAATAAGGTTTTATACTATTTGAACGTGAGAAATAGTAACTTAGAAAAATTCAGAGTACAAATTCTTTAGGATATCCGCCGGGGAATTTGTGCTTGAGATTCTTCTAAGAATACGCTAGAATTTTTGGGCTTTCACATTTTTTCGCATTATTGACTTCACATTTTTCCATTAAATCCATATAGTTTCCGAAAACTAATTTTACAATTTTAATCTCGGGTCAGAAATTAGATTAAGTAGTTTTTACAAAACATTTTCATTTTTGCTTAATTGTCATTTTTATTTTGTTTGCTCATTTTTCATTTGAATTATTATTATTTGTTGTTAATCACGAAAAGTATTTATTTCATAATAAAATACTTTATTTAAAACATCAAATTATTCTGTGTTTCAAATTATAGATCCTGACCCAGAGTCCTTACATATCCACCACTTTCATTTCACTACAAATTCACTGGGCTATAACGCTATAAGAGGCTATAGCTTAGTGAATTCTTTCTTTTTACTGCTACGGCTATAAGAGGCCGTAACAGTATATTATTTATAATCCAAGCGTCTTTTTATATTAAAAGCATTGGCCATAAAGTGGTCAGAAACCTATAGATTTAAGGGTATATTGGGATCTATTGTAGTCGTAGAAACCAGAATTTATATAGTCGCAGTAACATAAGAGTCACTGTGAATATAATATGACTGCGTCTTTTTACTTTCGTCATGACTTATGTTCATCATATATTGATATCTATTGCAGAAAACCCATCTAATAAGCACTTCTTCTATATTTAACGAAGCTTCGTAAAGTCTTGGTAGGTGAGAGGGGGGTAAGACGGAGTAGCGGGTAAGACGGGGTACCCAGCAAAATTCACAGTTTAAACTGACCAATCACGCTTGTTCATGCATCGTTCGATGCGCCGCTATGACACCTACCAGTTGTCCGGCCATTATTTGTTCGCAAATGTACGCGTGGCGAAATAATCTAAAAAAACTGTTTTACTGCAAAGTGTTTATCACAATTTCTTCCAGTTTGACACGTGACTGTGGTTTGTTAAATAATATTAGCTGGTGAGGTGTGACTGCTATTGAGGCTTAAACTAACCTACAATAAGGAAAACATTGTGTTTTCTTGAGATTGCCGACTGTCACTTTTTTGTTTTAATTCTTATTAGAAAATGGAACGGTAGACAAGATGGGGTAATGACTACCCCATCTTGCCCCAAACTGAGAAAAAGTTTCTTTTTGTTTGTTTTCCGTGAAATGGGTTTGTATGCCATTTGTTGTTTGTATGTATTGTATTTTGTGCGCTTTTAATAGTTTTTCTTTTTAGAATGGTTCGTGACTACAAACGCACGACTGACAGAAGGTCTTGGTCCGAAGAATCCATGCGAGGAGCAGTTGAAGCTCTTTTGGAAGGGAACATTGGTTATTATAAAGCAGCAAGACAATTTTCTGTGCTACAAACGACATTAGAAAGAAAACTTAAGGCTGCTCTCTCAGTATTGAACAAAACATCTGACGATAATTTACCCATACCCATTATAGTACCATTGGGCCCTAAGTTGCGTGTTTTTACTGTATCTGAAGAAGACGAGCTTTGTTCCTATTTATTACAAATGGAAGAAAGATTATATGGACTTACGCTTAAAGATTTAAAGACGTTGGTATACCAGTTGGCAATAAAAAATAAAAAGTCTAATCCGTTCAACCCTGAGATCGGTCGAGATATGCTTCAGTGCAGCAGGAAACTACATGCCACCAATGCTTATTTGTCCTAGAAAAAGGATGATCCCAGAGCTTAAGGCCGCTTCACACGATGCAAGTTTCCTTGCTGGATTACTTGCTGGGACTTTTACCGGCAACTGAGCTGGCTGTGGAGACGGGAAATGACGTCACTGCGGGCTCTGTTGCTTGAAAGCATGCTGGATTCTACGGATAGAACCTGTGCTACTTTTGTTTCTCTGCTGGATTTGAGTCAGAACCAGCAAGTAATCCAGCAAGGAAACTTGCATCGTGTGCAGCGGCCTTTATGGGGAATTCACAAGCTGGTTCTTGGGGCACATGTAGTGATTCGGGCTGGATAACTTCCGAGCTGTTCCTCCAATGGTTTAAGAGATTTGTGATTATCATTGGAGCATCAAAAGAGAGACCCGTGCTTCTTTTACTGGATGGGCACAGCACCCACGCTCAGAACATTGACCTGGTCAATGAAGCCAGAGCTCATGGTGTTATAATTTTGTGTTTTCCCCCACACACGACGCATCGTTTACAAGCAGCGGATGCTGCTTTCATGCGACCTTTAAGTGTTTATTATGACCAAGCCGTTACAGCCTGGCTACGGTCTAATCCCGGACTTGTCGTTACCATCCGCCAAGTCGCTGAAATCTTTGGAAATGCTTTTGTTTAAGCAGTCACTATGTCTACAGCAGTAATTAGTTTTCGTAAGTGTGGGATTTGGCCGTATAATCCAAACGTATTTTCCGACACAGATTTTGCCCCTTCTCTGACAACCGAGATCTAGTTAAATGACGTTCAAACTTCCACAACCCGAGTATTTCAAGATATGAGCATTGCCACTACTGCCCAAACATCTGTTGTCCTTCAAGAAATAGAAACCACAGACAAATATTACGTTGTTAGTGACTCTTTAAAAGGATGTTCCCACTGGAATGATAGAATAGTTACTCAGGAACCAGTATCACCTGCATCAGCATTACATCAAACTGAGGAGCAACCAGAGACCAAATCAATCTGACGATAAAAGCGACAGTAGCTTTGCTTTGACTTTTTCAAAAAAAAACTCCTTCAACTACCAGTTACCAAAAAATCCATTCGTGTTACTAAAAAACGTGGAAAAACAGCAATTATCACGTCGTCTCCCTACAAACAAGAATTAGAAGTCGCCGCCCAGAAGAAAAAAGATGCTGAACAGAAAAAACTAGAGAAAATAGAAACAAAGAAGAGAAAAGATGAATAGAAAAAACAGAAGAAATCTCTTACAAAATCTTAAAATAAAAAATCACGGAAGAATAGTAGAACAGCGAAATCAGCTAAACGACGAAGAGTCTCATCATCTGGAAAAGAAAGTGAACAAGAGGAGGACACGCCATTTATGTATTGTATGGAAGTATATTCCGCTTCCATTGAAGGGTGGATATCATGCCCAAATTGTGGAAAATGGGCACATAATAGCTGTGCAGGAATCGACGATGATGATGATGAAGCCTTCCACGTCTGCGAGCTGTGCCAGTTCAAATAATCATCATTCTGTCTGATAATTCTCATTACCCCATCTTACCTCAGGGAGGTACCCCATCTTACCAGCACCATGGGGCAAGACGGGGCAAAACACCTTTATATTTTTTTTTAATTTTTTTTCTAAAATGTATAATGAAAAGTTCCTAATTTCACCAAATATTAGAAGAGTTATAAATAGTTGTTAATTAAAACATAAATATGATTGTCTCACTACATAAAGTTTTCTTTTATGGATCTTCAAACCCATCTTGCCACCCTCTCCCCTAATAGCAATTGAATAGTTCTCCCAGAATACAGTTAAAAAATTTCTTCCAGTGTAGAATCATATATGTATATAAGTTGCGACTTTATTATGTTGCTTTTAATGATTATACAAAAGCTTGTAAAAAACCTCGCTTGCTGGAAAATTTACCGAAGATATCCCCTTTCTTCACTTAATATTACATACTGGGTCAATAGGTGAATCAATATTCGCCGCCCTTCCTTCACTTAAGTTTTCGGTAGCATGTGTCAAAGCTTTTATATGGAGAGTGTGGTAACGCCATGTCACAGTGAAAATTATATTAGCAGTATGCTCAGCAGGGCGATTTAATAATAATAACGGCAATGTCTAACATTCCCTTGTATTAAATAACCTTGGAAGAGCGGAATGGCTTGTATAACACATCCGACCTCTAATGACTAAATGACTTTAGAACGTGCCGAAATTGCCGAGCACCCCATTTAAATCAGGTTGCGTCATCTATTTCATGCCGGAAGAAACGAACGAAAAATACCATCGTCCTTTGCACATCTAGCTGGCAAAAGGACAAAGACCTCCACTTCACTGCTTTCGGTGCCGGCTTACCCTCGGAGGGTAACTGATAAAGCACTAGGGACGTCATAGCTTTGTGAATCAACCACTTATTATGGGTCTCACGTTGCTTTATTTTTTGTGCTCTACAAGACTACGGCGTAATTATGATCAAATCAAATCAATTCATCATCAGGTGGAAAAGAATCTTTTGCGCCAGAAGCCACAGCCACTCCCGTGTTATGCAGCCAGTGCCGGGCGGCGTTCAATTTGCCCAAACAAATTACGCGGTCATGTTCTGCATCGGTAATCATCGACGATGTCTAATTGCGGTCGGGTCAACACTCCGTGGTCCTGGGCGACGTGCATCGGGATGCATTCAGGCTGCATCATTATTCTGCGTTCACTTGCTCCTGACGGTGGCGGCGGCATCTATTTACATTATTTGGCTCAGGAGTTCGGTTTTAGTTAGCAAGCATGTAATAAACCCCAGGGGCTCCTTCGACATCATTGCTCATTAGTCACTGTGGTGGCATATGAAATTCATTTACTGAAAAATTGCCATCCTATCACATCAGCCGAATTTACATATTTTCGATCAACCCTGATGTGCCTTTTGGTAGCGCATATCACGTACAATGACGGAGCACTTTGGGAGTCATGGCTCAACAAATATTGAAATGCGTGCAATCTTCGTCCTTATCGGGAAAATTATGTCACCGTCGCTTCGTGAAATAGATTATGCAATGGAAACGACTTTATTTGAAATTGTACGTATTATATAGTTAACTGTTCCGTCAAAACACGCTTTCCAATGATTAGAACACAAAGATTAAGTGGGCGAGAACTGCTTTATTTAATTAGTCTTTACAATTGGCACCTTACTACAGACTAAAACTAACAATCATTGCTTAAGCTAATCGTGCGCTTCTTCGCGACACATGTTACGGACGGACGCGTGACTTAGGTACTTGAAAACTTTGCATTCCCGTGCGAATGCAACTTTGCTTTTTTGTGGCGCCTAAGATCTTCGTAGCCTGATTCATCCTAGATGATTCTAGGAAAATGGTGAGATGCTGTCTTCGTGGGACGTAACACCTCCCTCCTTAAGCTTCGACTCCTGGCGAACATTTTCCAAATTTATTTTTACATTTGTCTGATGCTTTTTGCATTTAATAGCTAAATAAGTGCAAATTACTATTATTGCCATGATAATAACAATATCTATTCAAATACAATTTTGTCTAAGTGCTTGGTATTATTAATTTGTCCAGAGTACAAATTTTCGATATGAAATTCCTTTAAGACATTCTCTATCGTAATATTACGCTCTACAATTGGAACAATTTTTTCGTAGTATTCGCCAATTCTATTCTCAAATTCCAAATTTTTTATTGAAATAGTACAATTTTCAAATCTAATTACGTTATTTCCTTTTATTTTTACAGTTTGTGGTTGACCACAGGTGTGTGTTAACAAAGCCTCCTTTAAGTTTTTTGTTACTATTATGTTATCAGCTAACAGCTTGATTTCTTCTGTACCGTTATTGTGTCTATATTTACACTTCATCTCTTTAGCATTCATAAGATTTGAAATACATTTATCTTTAAATTGAATTAATTCTTTCTCCAGAATATTTTTCTTTTCAATATTTACCAAAACATTTTCTTTGGAAGCAATAACCTTATCTACATCATTACTTATTTCCAATAATTTATTTTTTTCGGGGCGTTTTCTATTAGAACACTAGAGTACATCTTCTCGACGAATTTTGGTATTGATATTACAAATACAATTAAATTATGTAAAAAAGTACGCAATTTTATATGTAGGGAAATTTCGATTTTAATGTTATGTTTCACAATTTCTTCTTGTTGTAACATGTTCCTAAGCAGAATTTCTAACTTACTTGCTAAAATCACCTCCTTAATATTGGCGATTTGTTTAGAAAGCATATTGATATTTTCGCTTATTTCGGACGTAATGACAAACATTTTGAATTCTTTGTGGACTTGATTAAAATTTGACTCAAGCTCGTTTATTTTTGAAATTATTCTCTCTTGTACGGCATTTACAACATGATTTGTATGTCATTTCTGTTAAGAAATATTTCGTTTTGAATACTTTCAACTCCTTAAGTGGGACGGGGATTAGATATTCTTTCTCTTCTTCGGCATTGAAGAAGAGTGAAATCTCATTACCCGTATTTAATTTCAAAATCCAGCCTTGGCCAAAAGTATTAAGCCACCCTAATTTATTCTCATTATGTGAAAACTAAGTACAAAAATACCACGTTATAACTTTTATTGCCTCAGTCACAGGTAGAAAGTCATAATTAGGCATTAAACATTACTCAGTAAAGGATGAAGGGCGGGTAATTAAGGATTTCTCCTTATTGACGAGTAATTAACGATTTCTCAATAAATGCATCAGTTGCAGTTTATAAGGCCTTAAATTCTAAGGTAAAGTTCAAAACGTGGTTAGTTGTTGGTGATGTGTTGAAGAGAGTAGTTGTTGAACCAAAATGCCGAAAACAAGTGAGTTGACATTGGCTCAGAGGATCAGGATCCAATTTTTGCACGAGGAAGCTAAATTGCAGAGAGAGATTGCGAAAATCGTAAAGTGTTCACGTGGTGCTGTTGAGCATACTCTCAAACGTTTTGCGATTATTGGTTCTCATGAGAAGAGGCCGAAATCGGGCAGAAAAAGGGCGTCATCTCCTCGTGAGGATCGAAATTTAATTCGATCCTCTCTAAGAAATCCGAGAAAAACCTCGTCTGAGTTGGCTCTCTGTCACACATCTCAGACAACAAGACAATCGATGGAGGAAAATAACATTCGGCTTTTGGATTGGCCGGCTCAGTCACCGGATCTCAAACCAATTGAGCATTTGTGGTCTACTTCAAAGACTAGGATCAGGAGTCATCAAATAATAACAAAAGACAGCCTGAATACCGCTCTATGTGAAGAATGGAACAAAATTACCACAGAAGATTGTAGAAAATTAGTTTGTAGTTTACCAAATAGAATAGATGCTGTAATAAGGACAAAATATTAATAAATTTGACGTGTAATACTTTCTTATAAATGTGTGTAACTTAATTTCATTGCCACTCTGTGTTTACCTTAGAAACCTAACATTCAATAGGTGGCTTAATACTTTTCGCCAAGGCTAGTATGTTATTACCTATTAGTCCATCAAATTTATCGTGAAATTTTATCTCCAAATTTTTTTGTTGCATCAAATTCTAGAAATGGGTCAATTGTCACTAGTTACACAGGGATACAACCCTGTTAGATTTTTGACATTAATGCGATTAATTTTACTTTTGTAAATTGGATTACAGATTCCCGTATTCATAATGCTCTTTGTAGCTCCAGTATCTAGTATGAATTTAACAGGTCTTCCTCTGGATTGAACTTTTATATAAGGTAATTGTTGTAGTTCTCAGAGGCTGCTAACTGAAAATTTTCCACATTTGCGACTTCTAAAGAGTTTATTTTGGAATTGGTAGATACATCTACGTCCATGGGTTCGGAGATGTTATTAAAATTGTTATTAGCTTGAGAATTTTGGTTGGCACTATGCGCTCTATTGAATTTATATATATATATTTGTTTGAAATCAACCTGAAAAAGAAGAATAGATCAGAGCACTGAAATACTATGACATATTGTCAATACTTCCCTTGTACCTGGGGACTCTACAGGTACTCCTATAAGATGAATTACACCTGAAATACAAAAAAAATGAATTTAAACTACACATTTTATTTCATAAACAAACCCCCCAGCAACGGCCCAACAACAACAAACAAGGCGAGATTGTGCATGTTAATATTTCTATTAACTTCAATCTCTCCATGTACCAACATGACTCATTTTATGCAATGAGACATGCTGATTGTAGTAATGACTACAAAAATACAGCCAGAAGCAATTTTACAATTAAATTCAACCGATAAAGTCAATTTTGACAGTTGGTCGAATGAAGGAATTGTTTCCTAATTTATTGCCAAACAACGCAATATCACGCAATAAATCATTCTAAAAAACTAAAAGAGGCTTACCTGTCGTCGATTAATCCATATTTACAGGCACAAAACACACTACATCGCACAAAAACACCACTAGAAAAATCGCGACTTTCGAATTAAATACCGGCCGATCAAAAACTGTCATCCATGATCTGACAGCACAGTCGGGTGGAACAGTGGGTGGCGAATTTGGCGGTATTGCCCGATAGCGAATAAATTCGCCAATTAATCAAATAAATTCAAAAATTTGAATTTACAATTATGACAATAAGAGGAAAAGAGACAATATCAACAATGTAGGCATTCTTGTCGCACAACGTCGGTAATGCAGGCAAAGAGAAATGGACATAATACTGACAGAATAAAACCGCGGCGAATTTGGTAAATACAATAAATACATAAATTTTGTGCAAAAATGCAAACATCAAAAAATAAATTCATGTAACAACACGAAAACTAATGGTGGCACCTACGCTGTAACCAGCTTTTTTGACGAAATAGGAATAAAATAAATTATTCCTACGCATTCAAATTGAGTTACGTCTCAATTTGACTATACTACAGGCCCTATATAAGGGCGTGCTACGAGGGATTCGGCCTCTCTTGTGTTTTTCAATTTGGCATCAGCGTAACTTAGTGATAGATAAACAAATCGGTTTAAATCAAAGTAATGCTCTTGAACATAGAGTCATTCAGATTGGAAAATTGATTTTGTTTGGGTTTGGGCAATTTAGTTAGATTTATTTTAAGTTTTTTTTTTTTCATTCTTTCAGCAGAATATTTCTTAAGTACATTTAATAGTGATTTTTTTCGTTTTGGTTTTTTTTGCAATATTTAATTTTTTCTCGATTTAGTTATTTATTTTTGCTAATTTCAATTTATTATTGTGTAAATTAATTTTCAGTTAGTAGTTAGCCATTGAATTTTTATTTAAATAGTTTTAAGCGAATATTCTGTATTGTAGACAAAAAACGAAAGGGCAAAATAAAGGAATCGTAAGCCAATAGTGCACGCGTTTTTTATTTACCGCTACATTCCACCGTTTGTTTTACAGCTCTTCGTGCAGCGTCGACATATTTACGTCGATTTAAAACATTTTTTGGTGGTTCCATCCAGGAACAGTGTGCAATAAGTTTACGATTCCTTTATTCGGCTTTCGGTATCGGTCTTTAACTAACCTACGTTACCAATATTATGGCTGAATTTAAGAATTTATTGGCCGAGGAGTCAATTTTGAGAGACCGACTAGAAAATTCCATTGAGAATGGCAAAAAAACTCCAATTGCCAGGCGAACTCAAGGTTTTTATGAAGCTAAAAGCCAAGATCTGAAAATGCTCTGGACAACATACAGAGAAACAGATTTCAAAATTATGAAATGTTTGCAAGCAGCCTCATCTGCGGAGCCTCATGCATACATTAAGCAAAATAATTTCGGTACATTGGAGGCCAAATTTTCCGAATATATGGGAGATCTACTCGAAGGCTTGCGAAAGTTCACTACAGCAACACCTTCAACGCATAATGAGAGTGTCACACCAAGCAGCGCTACGGTAAATTCTCATGAGTCGACGTTTCCAAAAATCTCATTACCAAAATTTAATGGCGATTACGATACGTGGCGATCATTTCATGATTTATTCGTAGCGATGGTGCACAATCATCCTAAGCTTACTCCAGCGCAAAAATTATATCACCTAAAAACGTGTCTTATTGGCGATGCTGAGCGAATTTTACGGCACACTCCAATAACAGATAGGGATTACGATATCGCTTGGAAAAAACTAACGGAACGGTTTGCAAACACTCGAATATTGGTTAATCATCAGCTGAAAACGCTTGTTAACCAACCAAAACTCACGCATGAAACTAGCAAGGGCATTAAAACACTCATTGACGTCACAGAAGAGTGTTTACAACAGCTGCAAAATCTAGAAGTAAATACGAGCTCCTGGGACGCACTGCTAATTTTTCTTTTAGTGCAAAAGCTTCCATTTGCAACACTTAAAGAATGGGAAGAAGAACAAGGTTCTAAGAAAGATTTGCCACAATTTTCCCAATTCAAGTCATTTCTGAATACGCGACTGAAAATTCTAGAATCTATAGCTGATGCAATTGGATATAAATCAACACAGCCCAAGGCACTCAACAAAGAAAAAACATCGTCCTATCACATCACAAAGGAAGGAAAATGTCCTGCTTGTGAAGAAAAACACTTTGTGCAGAAATGCCCGAAATTTAAGGCTATGAATATACAAGCTAGGCGCAGAACTATCCAGGCATCAGGCAGATGCCTGAATTGTTTATCCAAAGCGCATGTACTCGCTAACTGTACAAGCAAAAATCGCTGCTTCAAATGTAACCAAACCCATCACACATCATTGCATGACGATAACTTTAAACCCCAGCCATTACTATCCTCACAACACAAGAACAATCCACAAGAGACAAAATCATACCAAGCTAATCAGCTACAACAAGCAAATAGCTACAACACTGATGGGTCACAAGTCACCCAAACATTTTTAACTAACCAAAGTCTTCAAGCATTACTTTCAACTGCATTAGTAATTGCTCGAGATACGAACGGAAATGAAGGTATCCTTCGATGCCTCATCGATCCCGGATCACAATCGTCTCTACTCACAGAAGCAGCCTGTCAAAGACTCAATGCAACCTGTAGGTCGACTTCAATTGCTATAAAAGGCATAGGTACTGGTCCAGCTGCCAGCTCCTGTAAGGAAACAACCTTGCAACTACAGTCTTCTAATGCAAATAGTCGCACAGTAGAGGACACCTTTTTAATAATAAAAAAAATTACGGATCATTTACCAAGGCAGAAACTTCCTAGAAATGACCTTCAGCACATCATAGGGTTACAATTAGCTGACTCCACGTTCTGGAAGCCAGGAAAAATTGATGCTTTACTCGGAGCAAACATTTATGCACAAATACTCCAAGATGGCATTGTTCGAGGAGCTGACACGGCTCCAATAGCAATCAATACCATATTCGGTTGGATATTACTCGGTCCGGCGACCAACTTACAGCATAATTCAATTTCTATGATGATAACCGCTGAGAATGATCTTAGTACCCAACTTAAAAAATTTTGGGAAATTGAGGAATATCCCTCAAACCTCCTCTTCAAAAAAGAGGAGGCAGAGTGTCAAGCTCATTTTCAAGAAACTGTTGAACGTCTAGAAAATGGTAGATACCAGGTATCGCTACCATTTGTAGACAATCAGCAGCCAACATTAGGCGACTCTAGATCCCAGGCTCTGATCAGGTATGCAGCTCTACAAAGGCAATTTTCGAAGAGACCTGAGTTCGCAAAGGATTACGCCAAATGCATGGACGAGTATATTCAATTAGGGCACATGGAAACAGCGGAACCAATCCGTAACAATGCACAGCACTACTATATACCGCATCATGCAGTCTTCAAGGATAGTAGCACTACAAAATTACGCGTAGTCTTCGATGCGTCTTGTAAGACCTCCAATGGCAGATCCTTAAATGATCACCTATTAAAGGGACCGGTGCTACAACCCAAGCTATTCGCTACGTTGTTGAACTGGCGAAAATTTCAGATAGCCATGACAGCGGACATTGAGAAAATGTACCGCATGATTATGGTAAACCCAGAACATTGCCGATTCCAGCGAATCATTTGGCAACACCCTCAAACGCATGAACCACAGGACTTCGAACTGAAAACTGTGACGTTCGGCACATCTTCAGCGCCCTATTTAGCAATAAGGACTTTGCTACAGCTAGCAGAAGACGAGCAAGCTAAATGGCCTTTAGCTTCTAAGGCCACGACCAAAGGTTTTTACGTTGACGACTTGTTAACGGGAGCCGACAATATAGAAGATGCGAAAAAGCTCCAAACAGAATTTATCGAAATGATGAGAGCAGGTGGATTCAAACTGAGAAAATGGGCCAGCAATGACAAAAATCTTATAAAACATCTGCCCATAGAGGACTGCGAAATAAAAGAAACGTTGTCATTCGGCGAAAAAGAATCTATTAAGACGCTCGGAGTTCATTGGCATCCACTTTCAGATCATTTTTCATTCTCATTTGCACCAAAGACATCAAGTTCAGCAACAACTAAACGCTCCATTCTATCGATCGTTGCAGCACTGTACGATCCTCTGGGTTGGCTTGCACCACTCTTAATAGTTGCTAAAATCTTAATCCAACACCTGTGGATCTCAGGCTCCGGTTGGGATGACCCAGTGTCAGATAATATTAAAAATCAATGGGAGAACTTCAAAGGTGATCTCCTCAACATAAACAAAATAAAAATTCCTAGATGGGTACGGTATACATCAGATTCATCAGTTCAGCTCCATGGATTTTGTGACGCTTCTGAGAAAGCCTATGCAGCCGTCCTCTATCTTCGAACACAAAACAAACATGAACAAATTTGTACAATGCTACTAACCGCAAAGACAAGGGTCACACCTATAAAACCCACTACAATTCCACGACTAGAGCTCAATGGAGCAGTATTGCTCACTCGCCTAATCAATACCACCTTACATGACATGGAATTATTCAATGTTCCCGTATTTGCATGGACCGATTCAACGATCGTATTGCAATGGATAAAGGAACATCCATCGCGGTGGAAACCGTACGTCGCTAACAGGGTTGTGGAAATTCAGAACATTGCACGATGTGACAAATGGCGACATGTTCCTTCTGAACAGAATCCAGCGGATCTTGCTTCAAGAGGAATCACCACAGCCGAATTAATAAGCAAGGACCTCTGGTGGCATGGCCCAACTTGGTTACAAGGGCAGGAAACAGAATGGCCGAAATCTCCAAAAGGTTTGGAAAAAACCGAATTGGAAGCCAAAAAAATCACCACGTCTAATTTTAAAATAGAATTTGCTGACGACATAATTCTTAAATATTCCTCATACGACAGATTAGTACGCATAATTGCCTTCGTATTGCGTTTTAGCAACAATTGCAAAAATCCGCAAACGAAGCAAACCGCAAATCTGTCGGCACAGGAATATAGCCACGCAGAGACAACTGTGCTTCGACTAACACAGCGAGCAAATTTCGTTTCTGAGTTCAAGGCACTTTCGGAGAAACAACTATTATCTCGGAAAAGCAAGCTACTGCAATTAAATCCATTTCTTGATGAACAAGGACTAATTAGGATTGGAGGTCGTCTACGCAACGCGAGTATACCGTACAATCAAAAGCATCCGATAATACTTCCTCGAGAACATCACACAACTAAAATATTAATTGACAAAATTCATAAAGAAACGCTGCACGGTGGTGTATCTCTTGTTTTGGCCACCATTCGCCAGCAATATTGGATTTTAGACGCCAGGCGGACTATATCAAGTCGAATTCATCGATGCATCACATGTACTCGATATCGCAAATCGATGATCACTCAGTTGATGGGAAATCTTCCAAAAGCACGAGTGAATGTCTCGAGACCCTTCGATAGAGTTGGAATCGATTATGCAGGCCCAGTCACAATAAAGACTTCCCATTGTCGAAAGGCAAAGCTTTTGAAGGCTTATATATGTCTGTTTGTATGTATGGCCACGAAGGCTATACATATTGAACTTGTCTCATCTCTCACATCAGAAGCCTTCATTGCAGCCTTAAAAAGATTTACGTCTCGCAGGGGATTGTGCTCAGATATATATTCCGATCGTGGCACAAACTTTGTCGGAGGAAAGTCGATTCTCGATAAAGATTTGCAAGACGCAATCGCAAATACAAAATCGTCAATTTCTGAATTTTGTACTTCAAAAAAAATAAATTGGCACTTCAACCCTCCAGCTTCTCCTCATTTCGGAGGAATTTGGGAAGCTGGAGTGAAGTCAATGAAATATCACATTCGAAAAAGTCTAGGAAGCACTATCTGCACATTCGAAGAATATGCTACGCTGCTCGCCGAAATCGAATGCTGTTTAAACTCACGACCATTGTCGTATGTCAATACTGATCCAGAAGAGCCATTAATATTGACTCCTGGACACTTTCTCATCGGTCAAGCGCTGAATGCGGTTCCAGAGCCCAACTACAATAACGAACGCAAACCGTTAGCGCAACGATGGAAACACCTGCAGCAACTACTATGGCAGTTTTGGGACAAATGGTCCAAGCAATATTTGCATCAAATGCAAAACAGACCAAAATGGACCACGAAGGAACAAAATTTGCAGGTTGGCGACATCGTTTTAATTAAAACTGAAGATGCGCCACCAGCAACTTGGCCGTTAGGCACGGTCGAACGAGTTCTGCCCGGAGCAGATGGGCTAGTTCGAATCGCCGATATACGAACTAAGACCGGAGTTCGTCAACGACCGATAGCAAAACTAAGCAAACTACCTATAGACGGAGAAGAACAGAACTAACAAATCGCAAGAAAAGGGATTTCAAGGCTAGATGTTATCTGTTCGTCCGTTCCACTGTGTTTGTGTTGTCCATCTTGAATCAATACTTATAGATTATTACTTACAGATGTATTACGAAGACAATGACATCCTTACTATTTTGGAGGATATTTATTTTTCGCCTCCAGCGAGCCCTCAATCCGAGACGACTGGATCGTCCTCAACGACTGGTGTTCCTAGCTCAGCGACCGCCGGCATCCAGGCTCCATCAGCAAGCGCCAGAATCAACAGGACTGCAGATCATCCTATGCAGCAGCTGGCAAGGAGGGGGACTACGCATTCCAATCCGGTGATCCCAGAGCCAGCTACCATCAATGGAGCTAGGGAGATGACGCTTCAGCACCTAAGAGTAACATCAACAGTACGAGAACTAGAAATGCGTATTGAAAATACTCACCAGCGTTTCGTGACCAGAGAGGGTGTTGATATTTACTTAACTCGCGAAGTCCTGAAGCGAATTAACTTCGACGAGATCAGTAAAAGAAGAAATCGCGAAAAAACAATCAACCTTCCCGAGCGCTATCAAGTGCGTCTCAAGGTGAAGCCAGATGGTAGCCTGAAATTTTTCCACTACCACAAACGAGGCGTAGTGAAAGGACTACAACGGTTGAACAAAGTTGTTCAACGGGCGGGAGGATGTTTGAAATCAACCTGAAAAAGAAGAATAGATCAGAGCACTGAAATACTATGACATATTGTCAATACTTCCCTTGTACCTGGGGACTCTACAGGTACTCCTATAAGATGAATTACACCTGAAATACAAAAAAAATGAATTTAAACTACACATTTTATTTCATAAACAAACCCCCCAGCAACGGCCCAACAACAACAAACAAGGCGAGATTGTGCATGTTAATATTTCTATTAACTTCAATCTCTCCATGTACCAACATGACTCATTTTATGCAATGAGACATGCTGATTGTAGTAATGACTACAAAAATACAGCCAGAAGCAATTTTACAATTAAATTCAACCGATAAAGTCAATTTTGACAGTTGGTCGAATGAAGGAATTGTTTCCTAATTTATTGCCAAACAACGCAATATCACGCAATAAATCATTCTAAAAAACTAAAAGAGGCTTACCTGTCGTCGATTAATCCATATTTACAGGCACAAAACACACTACATCGCACAAAAACACCACTAGAAAAATCGCGACTTTCGAATTAAATACCGGCCGATCAAAAACTGTCATCCATGATCTGACAGCACAGTCGGGTGGAACAGTGGGTGGCGAATTTGGCGGTATTGCCCGATAGCGAATAAATTCGCCAATTAATCAAATAAATTCAAAAATTTGAATTTACAATTATGACAATAAGAGGAAAAGAGACAATATCAACAATGTAGGCATTCTTGTCGCACAACGTCGGTAATGCAGGCAAAGAGAAATGGACATAATACTGACAGAATAAAACCGCGGCGAATTTGGTAAATACAATAAATACATAAATTTTGTGCAAAAATGCAAACATCAAAAAATAAATTCATGTAACAACACGAAAACTAATGGTGGCACCTACGCTGTAACCAGCTTTTTTGACGAAATAGGAATAAAATAAATTATTCCTACGCATTCAAATTGAGTTACGTCTCAATTTGACTATACTACAGGCCCTATATAAGGGCGTGCTACGAGGGATTCGGCCTCTCTTGTGTTTTTCAATTTGGCATCAGCGTAACTTAGTGATAGATAAACAAATCGGTTTAAATCAAAGTAATGCTCTTGAACATAGAGTCATTCAGATTGGAAAATTGATTTTGTTTGGGTTTGGGCAATTTAGTTAGATTTATTTTAAGTTTTTTTTTTTTCATTCTTTCAGCAGAATATTTCTTAAGTACATTTAATAGTGATTTTTTTCGTTTTGGTTTTTTTTGCAATATTTAATTTTTTCTCGATTTAGTTATTTATTTTTGCTAATTTCAATTTATTATTGTGTAAATTAATTTTCAGTTAGTAGTTAGCCATTGAATTTTTATTTAAATAGTTTTAAGCGAATATTCTGTATTGTAGACAAAAAACGAAAGGGCAAAATAAAGGAATCGTAAGCCAATAGTGCACGCGTTTTTTATTTACCGCTACATTCCACCGTTTGTTTTACAGCTCTTCGTGCAGCGTCGACATATTTACGTCGATTTAAAACAATATTCGAATTATTAATGGGATTCTGGTTGGTTTGAATTCGTGAGTTGTTATAGTTTTGGTAACGGTTATTGTTATAAGATCTATTATTATCCTGGTTATTATAACGGTGGTTTTTATTATGATTATTGTTATTATATGCTATATATATTGCATTTGATTCATCTTTGATTTTCTTATTTAATCTTCTTTAAAATGATTTTATTTGATTATACAGATCAACACTGTTTGTATTAAACGTAACACCCCGTAATTCATCAAATAATTGGAAACTTGATTTTTTATCACTGAATGATTTTATTAAAACCGTTTTAATTTCTGACCACGTCCGTATATGATTATTAATCTCTATTGTTTCTCTAGTCTTAGGTGTTAGTTCACTTTTAATCCTATTTAACAAAATGGTCTGACTAACTGAGTCGTATCTTAAAATTGATGGAATTATGACATCTACTAATTCTAAAAATTAGAATAAGTCTTCACCTTGGCCACTGAGCACAGGTAGGCGTTCGATGTATTTCAACGGCTCAATTTCCAGCACTAGAGGGGAGGTCATTTTTGCTGGTTAGTTGATAAACGTCTTCTGCTGTGGTTCTTCCTCTGAGATTTCCTTTAAGATGTCGTCTGTGAGTCTGTAGCGGTCCCTGAGCTCCTTGGATGTCCGGTCTGTTTCCGCCACTTTAGATGGTTACTACCGTTAATTATAAAGGTTTTCAATTAAACCTTTTAGTTTGGACTAGGCACTCTTTTTTTCACAAGCCACCGAGGCACTTTGGTTTTTCTTCGCAAGTTCAAGTATTGAGGTTCTCAATTGTGTCTTTCGCGATTCGCGTGCTTCTGTTATTTTTTATTTCAGGAGTTCTTTAATAAAGATTTCACCGACTGCGCAAGTTAACTATTCGGTCAAAACACGCTTTCTAGAACTTTGCATTCCCGTCGGAATGCAACGTTGCTTTTTTGTGGCGCCTAAGATCTTCGTAACCTGATTGATTGGATTGATTGATTGGAAAATGAGACTGTTAACTCGTTGATGTTTTTAAAAGCTTACATACAAATCATGTTTATCTAATATGTAAATACATACTTTCAAACGACTAAATATATACGGTCTCTGCGATTTGACGTAGAACACGTTTTTGTGCGCAACTTCTATATTAGGATCCATTCTGGAAAATGGTGGGACAAACTTATAAAAGATTGAAAACGCTTTTTAGTATGATCCGAGAGCTAGCTGAAAAAAACGGAACTCATTTATTAAAGCATGAAGTTTTCAGGAAAGGTTGTACATACTCATGGTGACCCTATTTATAGCAAGCGATACTTAACGAAAACCTGACCTGTGATATCCTCATTTCCGGTTAGGTCGCGTAATACGAATTGCCGGATTTGCTGATATTTCGCTTCACGTGAGACCCATTTATTGACGGTTTTGCAACGCTTCTCCAGTTCTTCGGCTAGGGATGACAAAGTTCAGAGATCAGTTTTCACGACCCATCGGAAAACGTCATCCTCAACAATTACAGGTGGCGCTTCATGATGATTATTTTTTGAGTCCTCCTCTCCAGAACGGAATTTTTTGAATTACCTCTATAGGAGAGACTTGGTAGTTATTCCTAGGGAGTCTTGATTATGTACTACTAGATGTTTTTTTAAACTATTTACTGGCAATAGCACTCACTAGTTTCAGTCAAATATTTTAAATGTTTTAACAACCACTGAGCGACAATAACAATTGACAGACTAAGCGGATTTGTTTTAATTTGGTATGTACTTCACTTGGTTATTTCAAACCACACACTGCGGCGCACTTGACTAGGTACTAAATGGCAAATATGCGTACACAACATAACACGTCTAGCCAAATTTTTTTGAATGGGTTTATTCTTCCAAGGGTTGCAATTAATGGAAATCACTTTCCCATTACCATGGGAATTTTATGAAAAAAACTACCTGCATATAAGAAAAAATCTTCAAAAAAGCGGTGCATTTGAATAGGTCATTTATTATTAATTAGTAAAATACTGAAATTGACTTGTAAAAGGTAAATTGTCTACTGTTGAAAATTTGACACGAAAGCGATGTAGCGCCTTAAGGGGGGCGACACATGTAAAAAAAAATAAAACGTAATTTTTTTTTTGCATGAATAGTTAAAATAACATCCCAAAAATATGTGTATAAATTTTTATAATGATATTCGCATTATTTATCGATTAAAAACTCTTTTAAGAGCTCCGCCTCAACTCGGCGCTCGAGCGCTATTGCCTGACCGGAGCGTTCGACTCTCGCTACCTGCTTTTAGTTGAACCTCAAAAAAGCCAAAAAAAATTAAAAATTACCATTTTTTACCCAAAAACCATCGATTTTCTCGAACTTTTTTTTTTGAGGCGTGCCAATTTACGATTTTTTGACTTTTTTGTTTTTTGATTGGTTCAACTAGAAGATACATGTTTTATGAACACGCTTAAGCCAAAATTTTTGATTTCCGATCGCTGCAACAGAGGATACAAATCCCGCCGATTGATGCCTTTCGCCGCGAGGATCCCAGGATATTTGTTACTACAGCGGCCATTTAGAAAAAAAAATCAGTTTCTTGTTTTTTAATATATAATGAATAAACATACAAGATTTTAAAAACGATTCATTTATTCCTTACCTTTTAAATAAGCCTCTGAAAAGCGGTCAAAATTCAGGCGGTTGCGTGTATCGCCCCCATTAAAGACGGATTGGAAATAGTGCCCGTTGGGAAATGTTTTCATTGGGTAAAATGTCCACTTGGAATTAAGTATGAAGTGGGAAATATGGATTAGGAAATGTGTTACCCAATCTTTGTCGGCAAAAAGTGCGATGTTGTTAATTATTAACTGAACTGTCTACGTTTTCTAAACTTATTTTTATGCGTATTAATATAAATCTTGAAAATATATTTATAATATAATATATAATTTATTATCCGTTAATTAGAAGTCCAACAGGCTCTCACTATTACCAATTTTACTTTATTGACCTCTCTTCACAGAAAGCTTAAATTCAGCTATTAAACGTGATGACTGGTTTTTGGTTTCCAGCATGCTTCCGCAATAAAAGCCGATAGCGCGTATGATTATGCAAAATCGGAAAAATAATAAAATTATCGCGCGGCAACACCATGCATTTACCAAAGTATTTATTTATCAGTGGCAACCGAAACAGGAAGGCTCTTCAATAAGAGTGGAAATTATTCAAAACGATAAGCGAAATAAATTCGCACTGTCGCAGATTGCACCTTTTTAGAAGTGGTTGGCTTAACCTGGAGCAAGGGCTTATGTCTTTCAGAAATGATTAAGTTGCTCCCAAGCGGCGCTAGAGAGTTCGCGTGAGGCGAAAATCCGCACAAAGCGCACGCTAAGTGAACGATGAAATGAGGACTCGGCGCCGTACTACAGCAGAGAGTGCACCTGTCGAGGATGGAAATTACTATATTTCCAGTGAATATAAAAATCAGGTGCAGGAGTCCAAATGTATATGAAGATATCAAACCAAGACGAGAATTATCTATGTACCTACCGGTGCTCTTTGGGGAAGACTTCCGTAAAAGGCGGACGCGGCTGAAATTGCAATTTTCGCTAGTTCTTTTCCAGTGATGCCGTGAAAGAACCCAGTTGGAATGTTGTGCCATGACTAAATTGATGATATATCCCGTGACACTCCTCTGATGCAAATTTGCGATACGTTATCCACCAGCAGTGCAATAAAGTAGTTGAATCTCACTCGGAATTGGACTCTTAGGGAAGCCAAAGAAAAGCGATCTAGTTCAGGTGAAATCTGGAGAAATCAATTTCCAATTTAGCTTCTTGCGCGACAGGTACTTACATACAAGAAAACTATTTCGAGTTCAGACCAACTTGCGGGTAAGATCTTATTCCTCAATTTTTCAAGTGAATGCAACGCAACGGGTTAGGTAGTGTTACTGCTCCCACGTGACGTATGGATGGTGGATCTACTAGACGAGGATAATCCGCTTCCGTCTAATTAACCCATTTAAAAAAAGGTCCTTAAAAAACTTAATTAGAACAGCCGACGTCTAAGTGGCCCACGTGGTGTCATTAGTATGCAAATTTTTTTTAATGATCAAAAATGCGGGTAAGCGGTTGTGTTCTGTGAAACTTTTCGAGAGACGTGAGAATAATTTTGTTTGCGAAAAGAGTCAAATATTTATATTCCCTCATATTGGGAGAGAGATAAATTTAAATTCAAATGGTTTGCAGACAAATCTAGAACACGACATAATTATGTTTGCCCAGGACATCATTAAATAACGCACAACTACAACCATCCTGACCAGAAACTTGTGCACAGGATTTGTGCTTGGAGGGCACTGCGGCTTGCTCATTGTACACGTCTGGATCATGTGTAACTAATGGAATTTAAACAGTCTAGGGCTGTCGCGGAACAACTGAGCACATAAGAGCTCACTCGTAAAGAAAGTCAACGTTCTCATCTTTTGGAGAGCAAGTAATGGCTCTGGCCCTAAAGTATTATAGAAGCCGGAAGTTTGCCCACTAGACCTGATGAGTGCTAAGTTGCGTTATGAATTGTTCAAAGATCTGCAAACGTTTCAATTGAGTTACAATTACTGCATCGTTGCCAGAAATAAGCACATGAAATTGAAATGCTAACTACAAATCGATCTTAAAGTATACCTTTTTTTCCCTGTATGTAGCAGTGTCGTTTTTAGGCTTTCGGGGGCCCTGGGACAGACTTTATTCGGGGACTCTGATTCTGACTCTGAACTGCCCTTCCAGTTACTTTGCATAACATGCAAAACATAATTCGTTTTGTTTAGAGTTATTGAACGGTCTCTTCATAACATTTTGGTTAGGAGCAAATTCAGCTGTCCTCCAAAAAAAAATTCATGCTGGGGGTCCCAACAGTTAGTTCACACTCCGGTTATTCGAGGGCTCGTGAATTTTGAACGGGTCGTAGCACTTGAATTTGAACCAAAATGTTTCTCTTAGTAAAGAATGATATACAATGTACATGACGCGAATTTGCGGCGCGAAGGAACGATGAGAAAATTCGCGTGCTCTGATACAATGTGTTCGAGTTACAAGATTAGTAATAGCTTAGGGATGCTCATTATTATTTTATTTGTATTTCACCCACTCACGCCAAACAACTACTATCTTATTTTGCTTTCCAAAAATGCGGAATTTGCAAAAAAATCATTCGGATATTACTAAAAATTTAACTTAAATGAACCCCAAAATGTTTTTCTTTAATTTAAAACATGTTATAGTTAATGATAGCACGTTACAAACGTTTAATTTTGAACCCAAAAATTTAAAAGTTGGATTTTTTAATATTTTGCGAACGAGTCTCCACGTATAAATTTGTACATCCTTTCTCTACCTAGACGTCCTAGACGTGTTGTATTTCTTTGGAAATACATTAAGATGGGTATTTCAACTGAGGACATCGATGTGATGTCCTAGTACTGTTAGCTGCCTTAACTCCTAATAAGAGAGAAATTCATGATTCTAGATTAACTGGAAGTTCCCTATAGGTTTAGATTTATTTGCGAGTGTCAAATTTTGCGGCATAAATGGCCGTACTTATTTGATTGGTTTAACTAAGAAGCTTTTTATAGCACCGAGGGACCGTAAACCTTAGTATTTGGTATTAATTTCAATTTGATACCTCCACGGGTTCCTTAGAAAAAGTCTTGACAGAAAGACAGACGGACAACTAAGTGATCCTATGAGGGTTCCTTTTATTCCTTTTGAAGTACGGCACCCTAAAAATTAGCAAAGGAATTGATTTCTGCACACATACATACAAGCAGATTAAAGCACGTAACTCAAAAATTTCGAAAAAATTCTTAACTATGCAGCGGCTGGTGTAAATGTCTCATAAATGACTAGTGGTCCGAGAAAGATGAATTTTGAGCCGAAATAATTAATTCGTAAAATCTGAAGGTTAGAATCGACGCAGAATGTCACTCTTTAAGACATATCCAAAGTCCCCCGAAATCCCCTCAGTGGCTTTTTATATAGTCGCTTTCTCTTAAAATAAGTGTTTCACTTCAAAGCTCGTAGAATTAACTAAATCCTGAAAAATTAACCTACGTTACGTTACAGTTCGTTGGGGCATTGACATCGCAAAAATAATCATCACATTTATAATCTACCCCTCGGGTTGACGCTTACATCACCCTTAAATATAATTTTAAATAAATGGACTTGACTTGTTTTAAGTAATTTTTTCCTTTTATAATTTTTATACAAACAGAGAAACAAAGAGACGTTTCAATAATTAAAACTTTTCCATTTCCTATGTATACTGATGTTGCAAGTCGAATTTCAAGTGACAGCTGCAAGTAATAAAAAAATGGCAGCATATCAAGCTTGCAAACCTCTTAATACTCAATTAGTCCATCACTCCAGTAACAAACAGATTTAAATATTGCCATCATTTTCCGCTTTTAGATTAATTGGCTTGTAGGCGACTTAAATAAAAATCGTTTAGCTCTCCGCCGAGCTAACATAAACTCTTTAAATGCTTTATCCCTCGTGGACCTAGATTAAGATTTCGGCTGAAATTGCTTTTTATGCTCCCAGAGGATCAATTGGTAGCACCCATTTAGAGCCTCATAAAATTTTATTAATTTCCTTTGTCGTGAAGTTTCCCAACTCGATGGCTGTGAAGATTTCTGGCCTTAACGAGTTAAGTTAGTCTCGCGGGTATTGTTCCTGCTTTATTAATTCAGTGAACATCGCTTTCAGTAAATATTGTTCCCACAGGGCACACAGATATTAATTATGACTGGAGTGCTTAGATAAGCCGAAGCAATTCCGTTCGAAACCGTATCGGCTGTTTCTCACCTCAGCCTTAAAATTCAGGCAGGTAGGTATATTCGAATCCAACTGAGCACATTAATAATAATTCCGCTGGCATTGTTCGGCTTCGGTAAGACTTACGGCTGACATATGGCACCCAACCGTGGTAATTTAATATTTGAGGAGTAGACGATTTCCGGAAATGTGTGTGCCAACTTTGGAGGAAACTGGAAAATTAGTTCAGGAGCTTCCTGTCATACAAAATGCTTAAAGCACAATTCCGCGCTTCCGCTAGAAAAATTAAAATAAAACTTAATTTTTGCAGGAAGAATAGAACGGTCCCTTCATTGTCGGGAAACCGCAGTTGCCAAGTCGCCAGGGACCGCATTGTGGAATGCAAGTTGACTGAAAAAAAAATATGGTGCAGCACTAAAAACTGCAGTCTTTCCTATTTAACGCTGGAATTTAACAAAGTTTGCCTCGAAGCCTGGGGAAATGGAAAGAAAGGTATTTTGCCCGTAAAACGCTTCTTCTGAAGTCTCCTCAGACAGGATGAAAAAGTTCGGCGTTGAGGCAACGCAAACACAAAGATGCTATCTAGTATTACCTCGTTCGTCCAGAAAACTTTTCCAATATATTTTACACCTCGGGGAGAATCAAAAGGGTCGCACAAACTTTATTGCAATGCTAAGCCATACGTAAAATATTAGCAGCCACACAACCCCAGAACGTTTACCCAGCAAACCCTTAATTTGATTACTCTGATAGCTGACGTAATTAAAGCAAATAAATGGGGTATTTTGACAATAATAACTCCTGGCATAACCCCGGTCTCAGTACGATAGGGTGGTTTCACTTAGCGCAATTAATACGCAACTGTCATTATCACAATCGCGACCAATTGAGGCTATTGTTGGTTATATACCCCCACTCAGATAGGTGGTGACAAATGGACTTGCCAATTTGCAAACATTGTTAAGCTCTGTTTCAGCTGCGGTGAAGTTGTGAAGTCTTTCTTTTGATTAATTGACGCTTGCGGATTTTCAATTGTTTTGCAACCGCATCATGTCACCTATGCGTCATTATTAAAGCTCTTGCTAAAGATCTCGCTATATAAAACGTCTTTTAGTGTTATGGTACCAATTAGCGTTTTATTAGCATTTTCTAAGATAAGCTAAAGTTAAGTTTACAAGAAAACGCAATCGCATTTTGCTCTTTTCAACATGGCTTTATCAAAGGTAAATCTACCAACACCAACCTGCTAGAGTTTTGGAACTTCTGTTTATCTGCGATGGAAGCTGAAAATCAAATCGTCTGTATTTTTAGCAACTTTAATTGTACCCAAGATTCTTATCTTATTTAGTATATGTGTAACCAGTATAATAGAAAGAAAAATTAAGTGAAATGAGAAATACGTGAACAGGCAATAATCTAAAACTAAAATAGATAGATAGATAGATATATAATTGAAAGGATGATATACAAATATTTATACAATAAGAATCTTTTATTTAGAGCCAGAATTTAAATTCATTCATCTATATTAGTTATATGTAGTCTAGCAGAAGGAAAAACAAGGTAATGTTATGTAGATATGAAAAATTTGGGGAAAAAAAATTGTTATAGAAAAACCCAGTGAAATTTTGCTACAAATTAGGAGTTCAAATGTTAAAACTTAAGCCTACTTAAAACTATCATTACTACAATCCATTAGGACATAGCTTTAAAATTAAAGGGTTGTCTGAAAACGAGCAGTTTTCCAAAAATTTACTTGCAATTCTGTTTGTATTTCCGCAATGTCGTGTAGTTCCGGTGGAGAAGTGTCATGGCAGATTGAGGATCATCTATAGTATTTTATTTTGTATGGTTTGCAACTTATTGATATGGCAACGCGCGCATTGAAACCATATGGGGGCACCGTATAACATGAAGGTTTGGAAAATTACATTAAGAGTGGACCACCTATTAATAAATGGGTATAGTGTTTTTATTAAAATGTTAGCTTTAGTTTTTACCATATCTATATGCTTAGAATAAGTCAGGGTCTTATCAAAGTTTATACCTAAATATTTTGCAGAATCAGTCTAAGGGATATCGCATCCGTTTAAATTTATATTACGGTTAGGAAGGAAGCGTGTATGTCTTCTGCGTATAAAAAATATGGCTTGGGTTTTGTAAGTTAACCTTTATCATCCAATCATGAAATTAGCTACAGAGAAACTCAAGGCCTTTCTGCAGATTATCACAGATATTAGTGGCGTCTACATGTGTACTAAAAATAGCAGTATCATCAGCAAAGATTGATGAGAGGCACTGCGGGATGTAAGGGAGATCAGATGTAAATATATTATGTAGGATTGGTCCCAAGACAGAGCCATGAGGAACCCCTTCTAATATATTTTTGCTATGGAGATTTCAGGTGCGAGGTATACCTTGAATTAGCGATTTTCTAGAAAGCTTTGAATTAAACAGGTTATATGATGGGGGAAATCAAAAACCAACATTTTGTTTACCAGAGTATCATGCCAGACTGTGTCGAAAGCCGGACTGGATATCAAGAAGTACTAGTCCTGTAGATCTTTTTTTTTCAAAATTTTCTTTCACATGTCTAGAGATCCTCAGAATAGGCTGGGAATTATTATGTCCTGATTTGAAACCAAATTGTTCGTTGGGTATTGTGTTATTCGTGTCTGTAAATTTTACTATTTTGATTTTAATGACATTTTCTAGAATTTTGGGAATATTGCTTAAAAGACTTATTGGCGGGTAACTGGTTGGGTCATCTGCAGGTTTATTTGTTTCAATATTGGAATGATTTTTGCAGTTTTCCATGTTTTTGGGAAGTACGATAATTTGAGGCAAGAATTGATTATAAAAGTGAGGTATGCAAGCCCGCTCTTAGGAAGCAATTTAAAGCTTAAATAGGGAATTCCATCAAACCCAAACTATAATACAATAACAATATGAAAAATAAAAAGGAGAAAAATTAATGTGAAATAAGATTTCTTTCATATCTTAGATTAGTTTAGATAAATAAACGGAACGAAAAAAAGAAAAGAAAGCGAGAAAGATTATTTTATTAAATTATTCAAAATTAATTGTATGAAGCATTTTCCTAAAATCGCCCAAGGAATGCGTCCTTTGCAGATCTGGGTGAAGACTATTCCAAAGAAGAGCTGTTTGAATCAAGTAAGAGCCCTCCATAGCGACTTTATTAAAACAAAGAATGAGTAAATCTTTCCGTCTGTTAAATTGTAAGAGCCATATCTGATCAATTAGGTAGCTGTGAATACATCAGTTCATAAAGAAAAATTAGAGCTCTGCACTTCCGATATTTAGTCAGCATCCCAACAACGAACTCCGAAACGGCGTTATATGACATGAACGCGGGAGATGGTAAATAAAACGCAAACAGTCGTACTATAGATAAGAGTTCCGTAGACAACATGCGGAAGAAGAAGACTCGCATTCCGAGGAAGAAATCGGAAAGTAGGCTGGATGGGAACAAAGTACTTATTTAAATTATCAGGACTAAATCCATATTGAGAATGTTTATTCGGAATGTAAACCTAATTTCTTAAGAATTTTCTACAATACAGATAAATTTACTTTTGGATCAAATCTTGGCAAAAGGTACTCTCGCTTCGCCTTGCCAATGGCAGTTGTTGCTTTATTTCGGGATTTCACTTACATTTCTTCAGAATTACTAGTCCTCAGTCTTCTGTTTAAATGATAAAAAAAAAAATAAGTAAAAAACACTTTTTAAGTTAAACGGTTTTATTGAAAATAAAGATAATAATGATGTAGACAGTGTATTAAAAACTAAAAAATAATTCAGTAGGTCTTAGGTACCAGTCATCACACCACTCCTCTCATCAATCTAGGGCATTAATCAGACAAAAAAATACCGCTCATATCATTATAAATGCTATTGCCATATTTATTCAAATTATGCCACGCGTATAATGTAAGTATAGACTCTCACAACTCTATGATCCGCCATGCACTGTGCTCTACTTGTAAAGCCCTTTCATTTCAAACCCATATTGAGGGGGTTGTGAGAAAATATGTAATCTGCCATTTTGTAGAGGCGGCCATCTTAGATTTACAATGATACTGATTATATAAAATTGTATTATCATCAGAACTAAAGGTGTGTACCAAATTTTAGAACAATCTGTCGACAGTAAGGGGGTTAAATTTCAACTACTAAATTTGACCCAACAAACAGGGAAAGCTAAATAAAACCGTTTAAAAATACTCACTTTCTTGTATAAATGAATGTTTTGAAGGATTATTTTCGTGTTTTAGTTACTTGCTCTCAAGTGGAACGTATTTATTTAGAAGATATGGAATGAAATCCTGTATAATATTAACTTGTTCATCAGTATTCAAAAATTGGCAAACAAATTCACTCGCAAATTGATCACATTCCAGGGAAACGTCATTGAAAATGTTATTATAATTACGAAAACTTACTATGTCCTTAGAAACAATCAAATCAAGTTCGTATCACAAAAATAAAATGTCAAGATACCTGGGAGGATTGTGCTCGTTTAGAAATTTAACGCGGCTAGTATCAGTGACCATAAGTATGTAGATCTAATTGCGAAGAATTATTTGTGTTATTATAATATGTCGGATCACCGTTAATTACTTGCAGGTAACAGATTGTATAAGATCAAGAAAGACGTCACTAGCATGTGTTGAGTTCGTTTGGCTGCGCGCAGGTCTCCACAATTTTAAACGAATTCGCTTGTGCGCATTGTGTTTGCTCAAAGCCATTTTACGTATATACTAAAAGAGATTGATACCAAATGTACGTACACATGTTTCTGCGTTTGTTTGCTCAGTCTGTATCCACCTTTAGGTTTCAATTTATCTAATCAAATTATTAAAACCACATTAAAAACGCATTTCATGCGTAGCGTAGAGTTTCCTTTTTTTAAGGTTCCGTACCTAAAAGGTACAAAGAACTCTCATGATGAGATTTTGGTGTTTGTCTGTTTGTATGTCACTTCCATTTTACTCAGTAACTAAACTACTAACTATTGCTATCGGCTTGAAATTTGGCAGAGTTGTTGAGGTCATTTGCCTGCATTTCCGATGAAAGTGGTCTAAAAAATTTAAAATAATTCGTACTATAAGAGGATCTTATATATTATATATTATAGGACATTAAACACGTTCCAGATATTTGAAACTTCAGAAATATATTAAATATATAACCTTCTTAATTGATAGATTATATTGTATGAATAAAATGATATATATATACGGAACTCTCGGTTCTAAAATGTTGAATAAGATCCTAAGCATCCTAGCTCCTAGGATGAGATCCAGCTAATCAAGAGAGAGGGAAAACCAAGTTTAGAGAGTTTAAATGCAGCACTTTATGAGAAAGCTTGTCAAATGCCCTTGAGAAATCAGTGTAAATGCAATCAGTTTGTGCCTTCTTTCCCCAGCTACCAGAAATAAAAGACACAAAATAGGTAAGATTAGTTGCAGTAGAGTGTCCTTTCACAAAGCCGTGTTGTTTCAAACTTATAAAGGACTTGCAATAAAATGTTAAAATATCACATATAATACTCACGAAAAGTTAGGCAGTGCCGGCAACTGGTCTATAGTTGTCAACATGATTATTTTCCCTTTCTTGAAAGTTAGGATAACATATGAAAGTTTCCAAGTATCTGGAAATACGTTCGAAGTCAAGCATAAATTAAACAAAAAGAGCGGTGGAACACTAAGATAATTAAAACATGAATGACATACAACCAGTAAAGCCGTCACTCTTCTATTTGGGATTAATAAATTTCCAAAATAATTATGGGCACTTTTTAATGTTTGCCTCGAAGTTACTTAAATGTGAGGAATACATGAATTGTGCTTGTTCCTTAAATAATTTCTTTAGTTCGGAGCAGCGAGAATAATTAGTGGCAGATTTATTGGCAGAATAGACCCTCCTAACTTTATTATGAGCATTGCGTAACTTACGTAAATTATCATCGAATAATTCTTAACCCTCCTAAATGGCACTGCAGTAAGGAAACAATTAAATATTAACTCATAGAACTTCGACAGACAAGCTTCAACATCGGTAAACATGCAAAGAGATAACCAATCAATAGAACTAAGCGCTACATTAAGCTTTTCCAAATCTGTCCTGGCAAAATCAAAAGCAAAACCTACATTATACTGTATGGATTCCTCACAGAAACCGTTAAGAAGAATTGTCAGAGCTGCATGATCTGTTACTTCTGTTGCAACCGGGTCCGAGGGACGGGAAACACTGCTACTGCAGATTTCGTTAATAAAAACCAAGTCCAAGATTCTACCGCGATCATTGTACATATATGACAATTATATGCTTAAGACCACATGAGGATACTAAGCCGAGCGATTCACGGCCAGCCACGGAAGATATGTCGGAGGGCGTAAGAGTACCTCCGTCATCAGAAGCGGTCCATTTAATCAGAGGGAGATTGAAGTGACCATAAGTCGTTATAAGTAGCGCTCCCAGATCCAGGAACAATGTATAAAGCAATGATACCTATACAGCGGGGATGAGTTAAATTTGATCCGGACACAAAGAAATTCCAAACTATCTGATCCATTTAGTTGAACTGACTCAGCATGCAGATTAGGTTTGACAGCAATTATTACACCATCTTCAACATGGCTGTAAAGCTTACTCTGATATCTGTCACATCCACAATTCGAAAAAAAAGTTTCTAGATAGAGTTTTTTCATCGTTAAGTTGGCTGAAGTAATCCTCTAAGAAATCAAAACCGTTCGCAGTAATGTCCTATACCCTAAGTCCCCTCTTTTCTTTCAGTCGCAACGTGGCCTTCGCCCAAACATCATATTAATTGTAGATACACAGGGAAAGCTATACACGTGTGAAAGTTCTTGGCATAAAGGAAAGCTAACAAAACCAAGTAAAATCTACGTCTAAAGGTTAGTAAAATACGTAAAAACTTTAGTAAATATCAATAGCTTAACAAAAAATTTTAGCAGTAGAGATATGAGGATATATTATTCGTATTTTTTTATATAAAATTTGAGTTTTCACACCATATAGTAATAAAACGCCCTCGTATGCTGCCTTAAAACCTATTAGAGGTTACTTAGAAAAGTATTAGTCACCGTATAAAACTAGATTTAGCTGCTACCATCTGCTACTTTAGTTTTTATGAAACTATTAATGAAAAAATACGCAAAGTTATTTTGACAAATTTTAATTGTGGAATAGAATTTTTCAGTAAAATACATAGTATCTACGACAATCCTAACTAAATCTTAAAATATGATTATTTGTTGAATTTATTCCAGATATTAATTTTTGTTTAATTTATCAACGTAATTTAATGATGATAAAAAAATATGTATTTATTTTTTAAGTTCCAGTAATACGACGGAAGGTGATTTAACAAGACTGAAATTACTCAATGATATAAAAAAACATTTCAAAGAATGATATAAAAGAAATTTATGTTAAGGTGGAAACACTTTTATCTGAATGTGAAAATTCAAGTTATCAATTATCAGATAAAGAAAAAAAGCAAATATCAGATGTAGTACATAAAATGAGATCAAGATGGGATTCAAGTAAAAGAAAAGAATAAAAATTTTTGAAAAAAATCATGATTGGTTACAAAAATACATTGAACTGCAAAAAGATAACCAAAAGAAGAAAAAAAAACAAAGAGTCAAAAAATGTTGAAAAAATTCCAATGCAGCTCGGCGAGAACTCGGTTTCTCAGAATCTTCTGAACGAAGTAAACGCAGGAAAAGAGAAAAATTACGATCATCCAAGGCCATCATCACCAAAATATTATCGGCCAATTATAATTCAATGTGCAAAAGAATTAGTTGACTTGACGAAAAAAACAACTAATGACATACAAAACCAGATAAATGATCTGAATCCATTTGAAACTACTGTTGACGGGAAAATTGTGTGTGTTAAATATGATTTGTCCTTGACAATGATAGATACGAAAGTATGCAACTCATTGACAGATACAGCACCTACATCAAAACATTTCAACGACATAGATGCAATGCTTAACAAAAAAATTGTTTCAGATCACTTCAAATTTGGCCTATCATCTCTACATTGTTGGATTAGGTGTTTCGAATTTATATTACATTTGTCGTACAAATTAAAAATCGAAAAATGGCAGGCACGTAAGGGAAAGGAAAAAGAGTGGGTTGAAAACAGAAAAGCTGCTTTTAAAAAAGAAATGGGCTTAAATGTTGACAAACCAAAAACTGGAAGTGGAACATCGAACGATGGTAATACGGCTCGTCATTTTTTTGAAAAATGCCAACAATCTGCAAAAATAACTGGAATTGATCAGGATATTATACATCGTTTTTATGTTATATTGCAAGCCATATCAAGTGGACATGGCATTAATTTGGACAATTTTAGACAGTATACTGTGAAGTTAGCTAGAATGAATGTAGAAAAGTATGATTGGTATCACATGCCAACTTTAGTGCATGAGCTATTCATTCATGGCCCAGAAATCATTCAAGATTCAGGTTTACCTATCGGTCAAATGTCAGAAGATGCACAAGAGGCCTGTAATAAATTTTATTCGATCTATCGCCTGAGCTTTGCTAGAAAAAACTGTCTTAAAAACACAATGGAGGATGTGTTCAAAAGATTATTAGTGGCTTCTGACCATACATTTCTAGTTGTAGAAAATTGCCAGCCAAACAGCTAAAATCTTTATCAGCAGATGCTATTAATTTATTGTCGTCTCCATCTGTTGATAAAGAAGAGGAGCACCATTAGCTCTACCTCTGAGACAGAGACAGATGTAAATGCTTATGACCTTGATGACAATGAACATTTTTTAATGTAATTCTTCTTGAAAGCAGGAAATACTTTCCAATTTTATAATATTAGAGTATAGGTTTTTTAAATACTTGTACAAGTTATAATACAATTCGAAACTCTAGTTTCGTGTATAACCTATCATTTTCAATTTTAATAAACATTTTTGTGAAAATTTTAAAAATGTTTGTTTTAGTACATTTATTTAGTATAAATGAAATTATCCAATATTAACAAAAAAAGGAATACGAAAAGTTTTAGAATTCTTTGCATGACACCATATTAGATCCGCCATTTTGAATTTCTTAATTCTGATGACGGACTCGTAATCAGCAACCCCGAAAACCACCGAAAGGTTTCAGATCGATCCATCAAGTTTTCGGATTATGGACACAAAAACGACGCGATATTGGATCCGCCATTTTGAATTTCGTAATTCTGACGACGGATTCGTGATCAGTGACCCCAAAAACCGCCAAGTACGAGGTTTCATGTCGATCCATCAAGTTTTCGAATTATGGCCGCAAAGTGCGGCCTTCGTTGGAAAAATTTTCCGCGTCAAAGAATGACCCACCCAACCAGTTTCAGTGAAAGCTATAATATCGCAGTCGGTGATAGTGATATTTACAAAAACACTTGAAACGTTTGTTCTCAAGCCATTAACTTTCTGGTAGTATATTTTTAATTCCATGCCTTTCATCGACTGGCGAAAGTTCCCAAGCAGGAAATTTGGTCAGGCCTTCCTAGGGAAGCGGATTTGGAATCAGTAAATTTTATGATTGGAAAATATGTTGCTTCTCTGTTGATACCAGGAAAAGCAGGTATGCATCAACCCAATTGATCTTGCTAATGCGAACCTTCTCGCTTTGTTTTTAAGTCATAAAAGAAAACAAAACCAAATCTTGCTAATTCCTGTTTGATCTTTTGGTGCAGTATGACGTGCGTTTTTGGTTTTGCGTTGTATTGAGTGTTTTTTTTTGCGTTTTTTTAATGATATAATAATTTTCGTTCAATTTTTGTTCGTCTTTTGATCTGTCCTTTACCTTGATCTTTGACTTAAAACGAAAATAATTCGGTGAAAGATTCCCCATGGATAAACATGTCATGCATTATAGATTATACTTCCAGAGAAGCAAGCTGGGAGCAAAATGAAAGTTTTTCAAAAGATTCCACTTGCATTCCATAGAAGCAAGCTGGGAGCAGTATGAACGAGCTTCCATGTGCATTCTGGAGAAGCTAGGTGGAAGCAGGAAAAAAGCAGGAGAGCAGGCATTATTGACGACGGAGAACTTTTGGCCAGATGGAACAATTATGCATGAATTTAAGACCCGTAAGAAGCCTTTTTTAGGAAGGACCCAGCGGGAAAATAAGCAGTCCAAGATGCAAACGGAAACAACTGCTGGGAAGCCATGGATGCATGGAAGCTTTTTTACTGCTTCTTCCTGCGGACATGCAATGTTAAAAAGAAATGGAGTGTCCAACGGAAGGGAATGCATCCATGGCTTCCCAGCAGTTGTTTCCGTTTGCATCTTGGACTGCTTATTTTCCCGCTGGGTCCTTCCTAAAAAAGGCTTCTTACGGGTCTTAAATTCATGCATAATTGTTCCATCTGGCCAAAAGTTCTCCGTCGTCAATAATGCCTGCTCTCCAATGGGCATGCCAACGACAAACCGACCACGAACCATGCTGCTGCCTTTTCCTTCTCATTATAAAATGCGTGTCCCTTCTCGCTCGTGTTTTGGTCGACATGCTCTAACTTTTCCTTTGTGTTAGTTAAACCATTTGAGTTGCCACATTTAATTCAGCACTTTTTAGCAGTGGTTCGGGCCCTAGATACGTATTTAGTACACGAAATGTGTGAAAGTTCAAGCAAAAGTGAGCTTAAGCTCAAGTAAATATTGTGTAAAAGTGTGTAGAAACGAAGAAATGAAATTTATTAAGCAGCTAGTTCTGCTAAATTAGCTAATTCTTAAAAATAAATAAAATAAAACTTACTTCGTTTCTTTGCATTTCACCGATCACAACAAACAGAGCTTTCTGACTGTTCACATCTGCATTGATAGAATTATGTACGAACGCATTTTGTCAGCCAACTGGTTGGTTGTCGGCATTCCCATTGGAGAACGGGCATAACTCTCCAAGTCCACTGTTCACAAAAATTTTGAATGACGACACAAAGCGATTATCAGCTGTTGAGTTCAAATGGAAGCAGTTGTACCCCTCATTGTGCGGTATATTGCATTTGGAGGCAATATATGTACATATTTATTTCGAATCATCATCAGCTGTTGTGTGAGGCGACAGGCGAGAGACAAAAATGCAGACGGGCTTAGGAACCGCTGAAAGAATTGACATGGACATACTGCTAGCTGAAGAGGCAGATGAGTGTTGATCTACAGGGGCGGGCGCCGCACTCGGCCGAGATTTCTGTGCATTTATTGCAACTGCAAGTTGGGCAGTTAGATCTTTAGCTGAATGTGCTACAGATGATTTATTATTATTACCGGATGCTAATGACTTGCCCTGCGATGTAAGTTTAACTTGCGAAGAGCCCTTTGAGAAACTCCGAGTGATGCGTTTTCCACTTGGATGATAAGGAGCGTCGTTTATTGAAAACATTCTTAGAAGGGCCCGGTGATTGTGCAGCCAAGAGCTTTTTAAGCATAGTGGTCACCTCAGTCAACTTTTTTTCCAGGTAGAGAATTGCAGGAGATGAGCACGAAGAGCAAATCCATAGGAATCCGTTCGAGCCAGAAAGCGCAGCAAATTGATCCGACGATATACCGGCACAATCGGCATGATATTTCAAACCGCAAAATTTTTGAGTTTTTTGAATAAGCACTTTTGCACTGATCACAAGCAGTAAAATTAGCCATTTTTTATATTAATAAAATAGGAATAAAATGTAGTTCTAAATAAAAAAAGAAAACGAGCTTAGCAAATGCGTCTGTTGCCAACGATAGCACTCATCTATGGGACGTGTGCCATAAAACATAAGTCACGCACCTATCTATCCCGAACAGGTCAATTTTATTTATGGTGTTTTCCTTGAGCATCAAGAATTCGCCGAACACAAATCCAATAGTATCTCCCGCGCAAAATATTCCCAACATGTATCATTCTTTCGGATGCAATGTCGTTTTGTTTGCTGCGGAATATTCATGTCAGCGGGACAAACACGGAGAGAGCTCCTGAAATATGCAATTGAAAAGTTCACATCCTGAATACGATGGCAGCTCGGTTCCGTATCCCACGGGCATATGAAGACGAAAATGCAAATTGAATTCATAAAGTGCGATAAAATGCGATGCGAGCCAAGGTGTACTACGACCGGCTTCCTTCAAGAAATGCAAATTACTGGAGTGTGGAAAGTGACATTCGAATAAAAAATAAAAGCAAATGGCAGGCAGCTCAGGCGATTTCATTAATTTAACCGAAATATTTCGTCGCATTTTAATTGAAATCGTGCACTAAGCGCTCCTGTACGTGTTAGTTAATGCCCCCAGCGGTATGTTTCATGAATAAGTACCGAGAATATTTTACTGTTTCTGTTAGGTTGACATCATAAAATGAAATTATTTTACGAGGTGAAACGCACTAACAACCGCGCGATAATATACAACCATGTTTTGTTTTCCTGAAATACCACATTTTTGCAGCATTGCGAATTTTTGCATTTTTTATACCCGTCCCATTCAAATTCATGCGGCTTTCCAGCAAATGCAATAAAAGATTTCACAAAAATATTAATTTACAATTGGTTGCAGTAATTGCTTTAAAATATTAAATACCAACATAATTACCGCTGCTACATTTAGTGGTGAACGGCGGCGATCGATTTGATTTTCGTCAGCGTCATGCCACAGGTAGGAAGCCATTTTGAAATTTAATGTACTGCATAGAAATTCCAGTGTTTTCTCATAATATAACTACACATGATATTTTCTCCCTAAATGAGATATCACTACATCACTACATAGTATTATAATACAACAAAGTACCCCGCCGTAATTGTCTGCCTGTTTGGCTGTGGTGATTTTCTCCGTAACTATACTGAACGAATTTTGTTCCGGTGTTCACTATTATACAGGGTTACAGGGAAAGTCGTTCTGAATATTAAAGGACGTTATTATTCAGGTCATTTCTGATGGATTTGATTCTGTAATATGATGTCCGAAACTTAACCGTTATGGAGATATTGAATTTTAAAGATTTTTTAACAAATCTTTAATTTTTCGGTTTTTTTATCGATTTTTTTCGGATTAGAGCCCCTAGGGTCCGTTTTTTTATGTATCTAGTTAGAAGGCACGTCAATTAATAAAAATGATTAAAAAAAATGTACCTACTGCTAACAGCTTAAAAAGACTGCTCGACAACCGTTAGAATTATAGAATTTTCACTAAGCGCTTTTTTTTAAAAAAAATTTATGGAACTAATTCTGCAAATAATTTAAAATCTTCTACGTCTCTTTAGCTATTCAAAAAGGTATAACACTTGCTGTTAAATAGGCAAAACATTGACCAAATAACAGCTAAGTTAGTAGAGGGCACAGTTTTAGTTTGAGGTAAGTAGCTAAAATACGTAAAAAAAAAACAGAGCAATATTTTTATAATTCATGTTCGACATGGCCGCCGCTATTTCTTACACAAATTCTCATTCTTTTTCTTAAATTACTTTTCACGACAGAAGTTCGCAGGTCCCGCCTCATTTCCTCAGCCGCATCAATAATCTTTTGTCTTCGTCTAGGAACTTCGATACAAAAGAATCCGGCTTACTACCTGGCACTTTTAAACAATGAAAGGGTCGGGTAGCCATTTTTTGTGCTCGGGAGACGTGTGATCTCAGGTATGTTATTTTGAATCTTGGCGTTTAGTCTGCTCATGCGATTCTTCCGTGGTAGATGTGTTATCCGTGCTCTTCGATAATTTTCTGTAAAAACGCGACTTGTCTTGGATTTTTGGACTGTTTCATCTTCTAACTATGTGACGTGGCTTGTGACTGGACTTTGATTTGTATTGTGAACAACATTTACCAACGAGGAATATGCTGACATCCTAATGTGTTATAAGGAGTGTCGTTGCGTGCACGCAATGAATACATGCTACGGAATCCTACTCGTCGAGTACCTGATATGGGCGTATTTGACAGAGTTTATCGAAGACTACGAGAAACTGGTTCTGTTCTAGTATGACGGACTGACATGGGACGACCTCGTATTCTTGATGACGACGATGACGACGACGACCCATAGCAGGGCCGGCGAGGAGCCCCGACTTAACGCCGATGGATTTTTATGTGTGGGGTCATATGAAAAGCCTAGTAAACGACCAAATTACGCCGATCGCAAATGTCGATATTTTGAGACAAAAGATTATTGATGCTGCTGAGGAAATGAGGCGGAACCTGCGAACTTCTGTCGTGAAAAGTAATTTAAGAAAAAGAATGAAAATTTGTGTAAGAAATAGAAGCGGCCATGTCGAACATGAACTGTTATTTGGTCAAAGTTTTGCCTATTTAATAGCAAGTGTTATACCTTTTTGAATAGCTAAAGGGACGTAGAAGTTTTTAAAATTATTTGCAGAATAAGTTCCATACATTTTTTTCCAAAAAAAGCGCTTCGAAGTTAAAAACACTTAGTGAAAATTCTATAATTTTAACCGTTGTCGAGCAGTCTTTTTAAGCTGTTAGTGATAGGTTCAGTTTTTGTTAATCATTTTTATTAACTAACACCCTCTAACTAGATACATCAAATAAACGGACCCTAGGAGCTCTAATCCGAAAAAAATCGATAAAAAAGCCGAAAAATAACGAATTTTTTAAAAAATCTTTAAAATTCAATGTTTCAATAACGGTTAAGTTTCGGACACCATATTACAGAATCAAATCCATCAGAAATGACCTGAATAATAACGTCCTTTAATATTCAGAACGACTTTCCCTGTATACAATGATTCATGAATAAGTTTTACATGTATAATTGATGAATGTTTTGTGTAAATTAATCGACATATGTATTACAGTAAGTGAAAATGTCCAATTTTAAGGGTTGCTAGTTGTTATGAAATTGGGAAATTTCATGTTTTCGGTTTCCGTGAACTTGAATCCTCCTATCGTAATTTGAAAATTATGGATGGCAGATTCAATATGTCGATTGAAAATTCTCAACTTCAAGCGTTTTCGGTGTAAATGAATATTGGGTTTTCCCGGCCGCTGATATTATATCTGCTACCGAAAGCTTATGCCGGGAATACTTTGGATTCCCTCTGGAAAAAATATAAAACAGTTTTGATTTACAAGTACAGGAAAAGCCCTCTTAAGGCCGGGCATGCTAGTGTCTCTGTTAATGCAAGAAAATCAAATTCTAACCTATACCTTATTGAGAGTTTTCGAAGCTTTGAAACAATCAAATGTGGCAATTAGCACAACTTCAACAATCATAAAACATTAAACTAATTTTGATCCCCGGACTCATTGGCATTAAAGGAAACATGAAGGCTAAATAAGCCAACCACGCAACATAGCTCATGCCATCTAGTGAACATATTCATGCCAGAGACGACGAAAAGCCAAAAACAAGCTACTTTCCAGCTGACATCAAGAGTGGACGGTAACAAGCAAAATTTCCTAAGGAACTGTTGTCCTATTACTGGATCACTTTATTTTACTGATGCAACACGTTTTGATTTTATAAATTTATTTATTACCACATTTATTTTTCACAATCTCAGGCGGCGTCCCAGAACTAACTGATCTGCCTTTGTCTGGTATCCCATAGTTCGAGAGGAAAATGGTATAAGTTGGAGAGTTTTGTTTTCGTGTATAATAATAGACTAGAGGAACACAATTCTATGGGTAAATTCAGCTACCGCTACAGGAACATTAAAACTACATACAATATTACCCTGGAGATATCCGAACGAAATAAACAAGAAATTATAAACAATTACCACAAGGCTCAGGACAGAACACACTCGGCTGATGCACAACTAAGTTTTAGAAAAAAACTTAACAACCGACTTGCAATATGTATATGAAAAACAGTCATTGATGTAGAGCATCTAATTAGCTCATGTCGAAAATACAAAAACGAAACGAGAGATTGCAAAATAAAGGGACCCAACGGACAAGCATCCTCCAACGACACAGACAAAGTGAAAAACATACCGAAATACCTTCAACAACCTAACCTAATCAATGCGCTTCAAACCTAAGATATAATCTAATACATATATAAAATTCTCGTGTCACAGTGTTTGTAACAAAACTCCTCCAAAACGGCTTGACCGATTCTTATGAAATTTTGTGTGTGTATTCAGTAGGTCTGAGAATAGGACGTAAACTAGTTTTCATACCCCTAAGTGATAAAGGTGGTGCAACATAAAACATTTTTTGTTATTTTTTGAATACAATTTTTTGTTTTAATTTTTTATGATTCAGCATTAAAAAATACATAAACTCTAAATTTTCACCCTTCTACCACCAACCCCCATTTTTTAATACCGATATTAGTACTTGAATAATTTTCAAACATCATATCTATTAGTTACCACTCGATCAGTTATTGCCGCCAGGCGTCTACGGGTGACACTTATCGTTTTACTTGCTCAGTGCAACTGTCATATTTATTAGTTCTTACTAGCAAAATTTTTGGGAATCATTTTCAATTAAAAGAGAAATATATACGTATTTTATAATTGTGAAAATCCATGTAAAATAATAAAAGAACAAATACATTATCAGTGTACTGTTTTCTACCATTAAATACTTCAATTTGATCTATTTGTGTGTTTTGTACAGTGAACAATGCCAGCAAGACGCAAAGGGTCTGATTTTTAATTTCCACATTTCGATAGTAGGTTCGAGATTAGCGAACCCGAAAACCCTCTGCAACACAAATAATGGATCAGATGTTTCAATATATCTCTAATTTCAACCGCCAAGGAGGTAAAAGAGGGTATAAATATATGTATGGGAAAATATTTTTTGACGGTACACTCATCAGGCATATGTTCAGAAAGTTTGCGTAACGAAAATTATCTGTCCATCATCAGTTTTTGCGGGAAAGCTATAAGTGATACATGCAATATCTTTAAACCGTTACACAGCTTCAGACCTTGGCGAAATGGCGATATTATATTCACGGAGTGTCTTTATCTCGCATAGAGCTGTAATTTAAGATAATCCCAAAGGTAGAAGTTTAAAGGCGATAAATCGCACCATTTCGGTGGCCAGTCCCAGTTTCAAGAAGTTTTTTATCATCGATATGTAGCGCTCGCCGTGGACGTGCCTCGCTGAAGAAGATTATTTTGGCGAAATTTGGGTCAACTTTTGAATACGTGCCAAATTTAAAAGTCAAGCGTCCTGATTGAAAGACACTTTAGCTCACTTTCACTCAAAATTAGCAAAACTATTTTAATCCATCTACCAATTCATTAATCAAATCATAAAAAAAAATTTAGGAATATATTTGCTTAACTAACTGTGAAATTTGTGCTTGACTATTTGAATCTATAGGTTCGCGTACTTCAGCGCAATCACAAGTACTCGGAAGTAGTTTGCCAGCCCAACTGAAACACAGCTATGTTCGCCGAGCTCCGTAGAAATAAATTAATGTATTAAATCCTGAAAAACAACATAAAGGTAAGATACTCAGGACGTACACAAACCGGTTAATGCTCAGAAGAAACACCCCCGGTTTTCGCGCAAAGACGTGGTACAAGCATTTCATTTAGTATAATCCGATTGTATTGCGAGTTTTGAGCATTTATCCTTTTCTATAGATGCGCAACACAATAACAGCAGCATCGTCTTGAAAAAAAACCGCGGGGCTAAAGAAGTTGCCTCGATGCCAGAAGAAACTTTGATGTAGCACCACCAGAGGGAGATGGTGATGAGAACAACTGAAGAGAATAGCATAGCGGCAGTACAATTATACATCTTACGAGCAGGCACTTACAATTAGAACTGGAAAATCCAGTTTTCAATTGAAGGAAGTGTACCCAATTCAATTTAATCAAAGGAACCAGATTAGGCCGTTTTTTTAAATATGTAAGCAGGAACAAATTGTATTCTCATTACAAGGGTTACTGTAGGGACAAAAAATTCCTTATCATACTAAGATTAGTGATTCCAAGGACACAACATTTCCGTGAATAGTCTTAAGAGTAGTGGGCGAAAAATTGTAGGGACATAACATTTTGAATTTACAGCTCCCTCCTTCATCAAAGCCGCATATCCATCAAAGGAATAATTTTTATGAAATCGTTGTTCGATTTTCAGAATTATAGTAAATATTGTTCTCGTTAATCAATTAAGTTGATTTATGTAATCAGATGTTATTTTGAACTCTGTTGAGGAATAAATAAAATAGAATGACAACTCGTAGCTAATTTATCACATCGCTACACGATACTTTTATGACCAAATTGTTGAGAAATTCACATCACGTGTGATTCATCCACTTTGTTGTTCTACTGTGTGCATGTTCTTTTCAGGATCCAAGGTTTCTACATTTAGCTATTACACATTGTGGTGGTTCTATAAGACGAATCAATTTGCTCAATTAAACAGCTGTTATGAACTGTTTTGGCTTCATGATGACATCCTAGATAATTATGACATGTAGTGTGTCAATTTGTAGTATTATGTGTTACACCGTGCGTCATTTCGATAGCTGTCCTTGTAATGTTTACCATCATAATGACAGTGTCATGTATCCAAAGTATAATGCTATTGAAACACTACACTAGAAGTAACAGAAAATTAACAAATCTTCCGTAAACACGCGTACATATTAACTCAAGCACACTGTTGATTGGTCCGTAATAAGTACTTAGACGCGAATCAAATATTATAGCATGATAAACGTATTGTTAAACTTAATCTTCCATATTGGTGTGAAAAATTTACTAGAATAGAAATAAAATTGTTTACCATGAAGCACTCTAAACAAATAACTTTCACATTTTTGCGGTTTTAAATAGTTTTATTTTTAAAGAGTATAATCATAAAGTCCTTTTTGGTCATGATATCGAAATCCTTGCAAATGCTTCCTGACGTGACTATCCGTAATAGGCATAAGGAGACGAATAATAACCAGAGTAAGGGTAGCTTCCGACGTATGAAGTGTACCCTGGATAGTAAAGCTGAGGTTGTGGTGCGGCCAAAGCAACAGCAATGAGTGCCAATACCATAAAGAAAATCTTTTGAAACAAAGAATAAGCAAACATAATATAATCACTTAAATATTTCTTGAAGAAACCAACTCACTAATTTGAACATTTTGGTGAATTTATCCTAACTCAAAGCACTAATTGAAAGCGCAAGCACAACTGGTGTCGGAAAGACTCTGAAGAAATTCTTATATACCCCCAAACGTACACCAAAAAATGTCGAATCTATCGAGTCTGCAGATATTAGTAAAAGTCGACTCACTTACAAATTCAAAATGCGTTCCAACTCTTTTGGTGAGCACACTTAACGTCATCCACTCAATTTCGGTCAGGCCTTTGATAGATTTTTGTTGGAATTTCCGAGGTGCACGAGAAGCAAGGTTTGTTTACAAATAATCCACGAGGACGAGAATTATGGTATTCGAATGAGCAAAGAATATGGACAAAACAATGCCGCAGAATGAAATAAAACAGAATGAAATGACATTCACACTATGCCTGCGTCATTCCATTCAATCTTATTCTAAATGGTCGCTACATTTTATGCCGTGTGTATTGGCCAATTCGACATTTCGTCAGCGAGGTTATTTTTGTTTGAGCCATGATTTTTTCAATGTTATGAATTAGTAAATTGTTTTGGATTTAATGTTCATTATGATAATTGATTGTGATGATTACCTAAGTTTGCATGTTACTAAACACTAAAAGAAATTATACAATGTAACTGTGTTGCAGTAAGCGTTATGGTGTAAGCGTGTGAATGTGATGTTTAAAAATCTCTAGGGCCAGGGCTGAATCGATTATGACCAGTTTCTTTTAATTTTTTAGATAATGGGTCAAGTGAATAGCATGCGCTCAAAGCAAATGATTTTAGTAAAAGTATTTACTGGAAGTGAACCAACTCGAGCTAGTAAATGATTTTAATTATTGCATATGTGAATAAACTATTATTATTTTATTTTTATAAAAGGATTGATGTTAATACAAAATATGTACGACTTTCACAGAAAAGGATCAAACGTAGTCAACTCTTACAGATTTTCCATAAAATATACCTTTTGATACCGCGGCACGGCGGTGTTTCTGGACTTGCGGCGTATCCCTGTGGCAGCTGACATTACACAATCGGACGACTGGCTGAATACGTCGCGGTGCATTCAACGTGATTAAAAATAAGGATTATAGGTTTTATTATTATAGGTTCGGTTCAAATTAAGTTTTATATTGAGAACTTAATTGTTTTGTGATCTTTCTTTTCAACATTCATGAAATCCATCTGTCTATAAAAAAACACCGCTACTTCAACAACGAATAGGATGGTACGAAGAGTTTATATTTACGAGAGGGCTTAAGGCAACGACGGCGACGCTTGAAGTTAGATATTGCACTAAAATTTTGTGGAAATGTTCCTTTTATGGTCGGAACGAGTGAATTAGGAAAGTATTGTTGTCGTAAAACAATATTTTCCAAAAAATTAGCTTGTTTTAATACCAAAAATTGAAAAACAATTTTTGGTGTTAAAACTCCGAAATTGTATCTTTCTACACTTTCTTTAGTGCTATATGTTAATCACAATGCACTCACCTAGTTCCCCGCCAGGATGTCCTCTCGCAAAATCCGTCGAAGAATCCTCAGAGCTCCATAATTACTGAAAATATAAAAATTGTTATGATTAAACCTTACAACTTTACACAGAGAAATGTCACTTGACATATTCCCATGCAAAATTTCCCATAAATTTCTGTTGGGATATTTTATCGGCATGCATTCAAAAAGAGAACATGGTTTGCTTGCAAATTTAAATGCGTTTGAAGCAATTTTAATTGTTATTGAAAGTCATAATTACAATTGTCATTTTAAACAAGGAAGATTATCAAATCAAAATCAATCTCGTCTCGTTTTCGAGATAAAAAATAATTCAGAGTGGCTATTCGTATCTTCCCTGCTTGTCTACTGCCTAAATTTTCCTTTAACCAAATGTCTACTGGCTGAAATTTTCCTTTTACAAAATATCGGCTGACTAAAATTGGCCTTCTACCAAATATCTACTGACTGAAATTACTACTAACAATTGTTTCTTTTCTTAAGAATAACATCAATAACACTTAAAAATTATAAAGTATTTTCGTTGAATTTCTTGCATGGCGATATAATATCCCAACAGAAATTTATGGGAAATTTTGCATGGGAAATGTCAAGTGACAGTTTTTCAATTTTTGGCGTTAAAACATAGCAGTGATATCATTTGAAAAGAGTAAAGAGAAATGGGGCAAGTACCGATTCTTGTGGGACCCCGACAGTAAGTGGCAAAAGTAACGAAATCCTATTTCTTGCTTCAATGTTTTGTATCCGACCTGATAAAAGGCTAAAAATGAAATTTATTGGTCCAGAACTGAATTTATAAATACGAGGCATGTCCAGAAACTAAGTGTACCTCATTTTTGTAGGTTTCAAACAATTTGTTTAAAAAAAAAGTTTTACATGTTTACATCAGTACATATGTGAACTATTTTCCCACGTAGTCGCTATCCCTCTCAATGCACGTAGTGAGAGGAGGGATCAATTTTTTTATGGCTTGGTCAAAGAACTCTTCCGTCCACTCCTTTGCCCAATTGTTCACATCCCCTTTCACTTCCTCGTGAGCTAAAATTTTGTTGACGCCATTGGGATGATTGTATTTTGGTTTCAGGGGTATAGTGGGCAACCCAAGTTTTGTACCCTGTATCAGTAAAGTGCAGAAAATCATCACCTTCAAGTTCATACCGCTCCAAAAACTATTTGGAGGTTGCCACTCGATTCGATTTGTCAGCTGTTTTGGGACCCACCTTGCACTCAGTTTACGAAATTCTGTGTCTTGTCTTCTTCTAGTCTTTCTGTGATTGTTTCCTGCAGCAGAGATCTGGAAATTTGTGGAAACATAATCGAAAGTTCATCCAAGTCAATTTGCGTTCGCCACGAACAGCTTCCTCAAGTTTTTTAACAAGTGACGGAAATTTTCCTTTCACAACCAGATAACGGATAACCCTGCGGATATTGCACTTGGCGGCAGATTCTATCAACATGGTTCACGGGACACGTTGCTGTGACCAAAGTTTTGGTCGTACTGACGCGTTCTTGGGCTCGTTCGTAATGCCGGGAGCTAAGCTACACGGCAGTGTGACCAACATAAAAAAAAATCTCTCTGCCCGTGAGGGCCCTAGTACACTTACTTTCTGGACATGCCTCGTATTACAGAGCTTGGTACAAACCGAATCAAACCGAATTAAATTCTTTGGAAAGGTTCCATGTTAATATTGAAACTAAGTTATCGTCTAGGTATGCACAAATATCATCGGTTTTTTTTTTTTTAGTAAAGCGGTGGTACAGGTATGTCCAACGCGGAAACCGAACTGCACGTCATGTGCAAATGATGTGTGTTTACGAAGGAGAATATTTGAGACCTCATAATATTCTCTAGGACTTTGATAGGAAGGGAAGAACGCTAATTGTACAAGGATGTTGGGGAACCGACGCTTTGGATAATTTTGGACGGGTATGGTATGACCATCGCAAATCTCCACTTAAAGGGGAAGTGGCATACATGAAATGGAGAGCAAACTATTAATAAATCGAAGCGAGATATTATCAGTTTTTAGCGTATGGTTTAATTGTAATAAAACACTGGTTTCGTTTTATGTTTTAATTTATTCATCAGCCAGATTTGCGGCCGAGTCTTTAAACTGTTTTTAGAAACTTCTCCAAAACCGTAATCGCCACACTCCCAGGAAATTGTTTCGCGCCAGGCTTCTGTGATTTCCACTACTACTGCGATTGTTGAATTTAGCCGAGTAGGGAAATCACACTAGCAGGCTTGATGGCCAACTGTGGCTAAATCCTGACACCACAAGTTCCAACTGCTTTCGATTTATTTTATTCTATTTCTATTGCTATTTCTTGCAATATCTTATTAGGTTAAACGCCACAAAAATCAAAGGAAGATTCGTTATTATCTGTCCAGTGTTGGTTAAAAAGTTGAGTAGTAGACGCAATATAAGGTGATTTTCAATTCAACCGGTTCAATGTCACAGTGTTCCGCAAGTTCTATTTAATGCCACAAAATATTCTTTCAAATAAAATAAAAATGAATTGGATATGTTACACACAACTTCTTTTATTTTCACTTAAAAGTCCAGCGTCTTTATTAAAAGACCGTGTATATTGGTGAATGACCTTATGATTAAATAATACTTTTTTTTTGTGTTCTACATATGTATTATGTGAATACTTTTTTATAGTCCTTTTTTATACTTCTGCCTTTTTTTTGTAAAATTAGGTTAAATTGTCACCGGAAGGCAATATTTCTTAAAGAGCATTCAACAACCCAGAATGAATATTGTGTTTTTATATTATAATGAAATTTCAAGTGTGATTACTTGGTACAATATCGAAAAGAAAGAAATATTAAACACAATTTTTGCCACGCTTCTAAGAACACGTAACCCCTTAGCTTACAATATAAGATCACTTTTACTTACACAGCGGCCCGCGCTCTTATTTAAAAGACATAACATTTTATATTATAATGTATATAGCCATTATAATATAACAAATATTTTAGAATTTATCAATGTTTTAATGAATGGGAATGAATGCGTCATTTAGGGAGGAAAATATTCCTTGTTTTGACCCTGATAATCATAATCAGTCAGCCAAAACATGATGCACAAAAATCGACGAACTCCGACGAACTGTTTTTAAATGGAATGAAGATGCGACAATTTATCCTGCATTGCAAAGCTACGTGGAATGGCTGTAGTATGGTACAAGGGGCTTGCTACTATTACATATTCGTGGGAGGAATGGAAGGTTAAAATTCAAGAGGCTTTCAGACATAAGAAGGAATTTTTTGACATTCTGATTGAAATAATGCGAAGAAGAAAAACATTTGAGGAAACCTACACGGCATTTTTTTTTGAAAATATGGCATTTATAAACGCGGGTAAAATTAGAGGAGAAGATGCAGTCTCGTGTGTATTAGCAGAAATCGAAGACAGTATGATCAAAACAGGAGCAAAAGTCGTGCAGCATAAAACCCCTGAGTCTCTTTTCCAATTTTTAAGTACTTTTAATCAAAGCTTGCCATCAACTTCGCAGCAATACAATCGACCGCGTAGTCAGCAAAAATTTATATTGAAGCGAAATAATTATCGTTAGAAGGCGACCGTAATCAAGCCGGCAGATTTAGTCACGTATTTTAAATGCGGCAAAAGTGGGTATTATGCCAATAGATGTACTGCCTCTGTTCTGAACCGGGATAAAAATCAGTATATTAAATGCCAAATTTGTAAAAGCCGATTTCATATTGAGAAGGTATACTTGTCGACAAAAACCGAAAGACAACTCTGGCTCTATTAGAATTAAATCGAGATGGAACTTCAAATGAAAAATATTTTAAATATATACATACGTTGTTCGTAATGAATCATGGACAATAACAATTTCAAAAAATGCCATTTGGGCTGCGCAATGCCCCCAGTGTTTTTCAACGCTATATGAATAGAATGCTGCTTCCTGTCAACAATATAGTAGCAGTCTCCTTAGACGATATTCTTCTTCATGCAAAAAACGTAGAGGAGGCCATGAGTGGACTACGGCAGAACCTAGAATTATCTCGAAGGAAGAACATAACATTAAACGTAAAGATATGCTCATTTCTGATGGAAAAAGTGGTTTTCCTTGGATTTGAAATCAGCAATGGCAAGGTTCCTGATGTGGAACTGACAAAGTCAAAGCCATTAAAGAGTTTCAGGCACCCGAGAATAATAGTCAAATTCGACAATTCCTAGGACCAACGGGGTATTTTCGACATTTTGTACAGGATTATTCCGTCATTACTAAACCGCTAACCAATCTACTCAGAAAAGCGACAAAATGGCAATGGGGTGAATACGAAAACCAAGCCTTTGAACAGATGAAAAGTAAGCTGATCACTCAGCCAGTGTTGGCTATTTATAATCCGAAAGCAATTACCGAGGTAGATACGGATGCCAGTATGACAAATTTAATGCAAAATGATCGCCAATATTAATATACTGTTACGAAATTTGCCAGCCGAGCGGCTAGCTGACAAATCTCGGTGACGGAAATGTTAAAAAAAATGAATTGAAGGGGGCTCGAACCGCAGACTCAGGCGTGAACATCCGTGTGTTTTCCGCTGCACTACCGAAAGCTTTTTGCAAGAGCTCGAATGCAAGTAGCTAAACTTGCTAAAGGGCCCTAGTTCCAGGCACATTAAATGAAAAACACACTGGCTCGAGTAATTTCCATTAATTTATTTTTTTAAAAAGACAAAATAAACCGGTCGGGAGTCCAAAAAACTTAGCCGTGCTGTCAATGCTATCGCCCGTACACACTCAGTACGACTGGTCCATCACTCTCCTCTGAAGATCTACTCTCATGCTGTTTTCGGAAATGCAGGGGGGGTTATTCCAGATGTTGAGGACTGCTTTATACCTAAGCCCACAAATGTTTTGGACCAACAAGCGGTTTTTGTACCAATACCTACAGAATTCTCTATTAACTATGAGGTACCTCTTCTCTACTATCCTTAGATAGTTTGAAGTCATAACGGCCTTTATTTTGACTGTAAAGAAGATATAAGCTAAAACCAAGGATTTGTAAGTAAATAATATTTGTTTTTTGTTTTGTTATTATTTATTCTTCACGCATACTATGTATATTCAATATTTTTCATTTTTCGTCAATAAGAGTCGATTCACATTAGTAACAGCATAGTTCTTATCCATAGTAAGCGTAAGGATATGCAACATATCCTGAGTAGGCTGGATAACCGCTATAGTAAGAACTATAGAGATTCTGTGGCAAGGGTTTCGGCACAGCCACAGCGATGGCGATAAGGGCCAGAACCACAATTAGGATCTAAATAAAATTAATAGATTAGAATGGGAATTGTATCTGCTATGTACATTTTGTGACTTACTGTTCTGAACATGATTGCTGATTAGAAACCGTTCGTTTGAAGACGCTGATGTTTAACTGATACTTGCTGGTGGCTTTATGGCGTTTAAATATACAAAGAAGTGCCGTCAGAAACTTTGCCTTGATAGAATAAAACACCTTTCTATGTGCAATACAATTCAATAACACTTGAACATACTCAGCCATTACTATGACTTTAAAGTAAAAGAGAGTGCATTTACTTGTGTTGACACAGTTCGTGGTTAACATCTAACACAATTAAATTTCACAATTTGTATGCAAAGCATACAATAGACACAAGGCTATGTTTCGTTTACAGACTGGGTAGAAGTTCATGGTTAAAACTTTTAGTGATTACCAGATCTGATGCAGATAAATTTATTCAGTTCGTTCATGACAAGTTTGTCATATTGAAGGAAAATTGGGAAATGCAAGAGAACCTTATAGGAGAAGTTGTAGAGTATCCGCTGAATTTTGTTATGCTGTAAGTTGAAAGACGACAATACAAAAATTATTAATATTAAATCAAGACAATGTCAGTCGGGGTCCATGCTGATGGAATACTTGATTTACATAACATGACTTCATGAACAGGAACAGATAAAAATAATTAATGATTTTTTTCGTGCAGATTATCCAAAATACCTATGATGATTTTTTTATGATTCATCCAATGAATTTCCTTTTACCTAGCAAAATGTACAAACAGAATAGAAATTGGCAACGAAAGGTCTATACTGACACTGAGAGAAAAATTAAAGTAATTCCATCTGCTTGAGAAATTTTTTCCAATCTTAATCCATTCTGCACTTGATGATGGCATCTGGAAAATATATAATACAATTTATTTTTTGGCGACATGTTTTCAAAATACAATTTTTTCATTTTTATTGATTCTGATTGATGACAGTAATAGCAGAGAAGGAAACAGCAGCGAACGAATCCAAAATAAGCCAAGGGAACAGGTACCAGAGGAAATAAACATTACCAATGAAGAAAATGACTACTTTCGATCTCCAGAATCTGTAAAATGTCAAAGAAAAAAAAATCAAATCAAATAACAATGACGTATGTCTTCACGATGCGGTGAAATGTATGAAAACACTTAGTGAAGCGGTTTCACAACGTCACAAATATTTAGTCAATGGGGAGCATGTTATGCACAAATTACGGAGATGAGATAGAAACAATTTCACAATTGCGATAGTGCAGGATCTTCACCTGACGTGATGGGGTTAAATCGACATCGGAATCGGTTTCAGTGACCCCGAAAACATATAAAAAACATGGTCTGATCCCCAGAATGAAAATTTTTTTTCTCCCGCTTTTGCTAAGGTTTTTTGATGTTATGTCAAAAACCTGACGTGATGGAGTTGAACTGACATCGGATTCAGTTTCAGCGACCCCAAAAACATATGAAACAAATAGTCCGATCCCTGGGCCCGCAAATTTTTTTTTGTTTAGCTGTGTTATGGATATAACTTGCTTGAAAATTTTAAATTTATAGGACACTACCTTGCTAAACCCTAAACTGTTAAATTTGTATTCCTTAATTTTACTTATCAGTTTTCAGGGAAATCCCTTGAAGTTTAACTTTTCGGTCGCCATATTGATCCACCATCTTGATTTCCAAAATTTTGATGGCAGATTCAAAATCAGTGACCCCAAAAACCCAAACCAAAAACAAAAGTTCGGATTTTCAGTGAAATCCCTTGAAGTTTAACTTTTTCGGTCGCCATATTGGATCCGACATCTTGAATTCCAAAATTTTTAATGCAAACTCGAGATCTGCGACCCTGAAAACCTCCAATTACCTTTTTCATAAAGATTCCTTGAAGTTGGAAAATTCGCTTCCTATACAAAACAGAAATTTAGATTTTTTCGATTTTCCGGCTTTTCCTTTAAGGTTTCCCGAATTTTCTTGGTTTTTTAAACCTCCCCTGTATTATTGCGAACGAAACAATACAAAAATTATTGAAATCGGTCAAGCCGTTTTTGAGTTTTAGCGGGACTAGCGCACAGCAATTCATTTGTATGGCAATTTCGATTTATTCGATTTTCCGGCTTTTCCTTTGGGGTTTCCCGAAATTTTTTTTTTTTAAACCTCCCCTGTATTATAGCGAACAAAAAAAAATTATCGAAATCGGTCAAGCCGTTATTGAGTTTTAGCGAGACTAACGCACAGCAATTCATTTTTATAATAATTTGGATTTTTTCGATTTTCCGGCTTTTCCTTTGGGGTTTCCCGAATTTTCTTTTTTTTAAACCTCCCCTAGTGAACAAAACAAAAAAAAATTATCGAAATCGATCAAGCCGTTTTTGAGATATACCGAGATGTACCTCACAGCAATTCATTTTTATATATATAGATTAAACATGTGTAGGAGTCTCCGCTCGCAAGAAAATGTAGAGTCTAATCTATTTTTTGGAGGAATTGTCTGTCTAAATTTTGGGTCCTTACAAGCAATTTTGCACCAATCCTATTTAAGAAAATTTCAAAGTCAGTTGGAGTCATTCTCGTAAAATTTCTGAATCCTTGACCGTCTTCCAATTTTAAATCCGCCAAAAGACAATTTACATAATTATGATTTTTTTTTAAATAGGTTTAAATAGGTGAAAATCAACTAATAGGCTTGGCACTAGACATTGTATACGAACAGTCTATGTGCTGTTTCATACAATGTCTCGCGATTGTATCTTGGCTGTATATAAAGTGTTCCTTACTACTGCGACTTTGTATATAAGTGTGTACTAGCCTTTATGATGCTGCTCCGCAATAAGCTTGAATTTGCCCCTTTCTTGGGATGATCTTGAAATCCATGCTCTGTGTAGGTCAACTTCAAAAATTGTTGACATAATCTGTATTCTGTTCACAATCTGATTCGGATCAGGTTTAGCAGTAAATTTTACATTGACTTGAAAATTAAAACAAATTTCCCATAAATTGTCAGCCAAATGTAATAAAAAAATACTATTTTAATTCAGAAAATTCTGTTCGCAACGCAGCTCAGTCTTCAACTATCGTCCAGCTTAAGTGCAAAATACAAAATGCAAGTTTTTGGTATATTTATATATTTGGCTTATGAATTGAGTGTATGCTGTTCGATTACAAGAGATTTGCATTGTTGCCCTCTACATTGGCAAGGCCGATTCAAAAAGTAAAACGAGCTGCCATTCGTAACTCATACAGTTATAAGGCAAAATTAAAACTGAATAAACAATTTAGTATTATTCCATGCATATATTTTCATTTCCCAAAGTATTCTTCTCATATCAGCAATTTTGAGCGTACTATTATTAGTATTATAAATAGAAAAAATCAGAGCTTCCTTTGGGGCTGTTGTTTTTTATGTTAGACCACGCTTGGCAAATTACTTGACATGCTATTATTGCTATCACTATCTTAAATATTCAACTCACATTGAGAACTAAAATTTCATTTTCATCCGCTCCCAATAGTTTTAAAATTCAAAGTTAGCACTGCCTACTCCTGGTAAGCTCTTGTCCGCTAGCTGACCTTATTGGATATTCGGGAATATCTGCCGGATGTTTCTGTTTACTTTTCACAATTACGTAAAAAAGTGTCACGTTCCAAACAAAGAGCTGACGATCTGGCCTTGCACTTGATACTCATTTCGAATATTAAGAGGTTCCCGGTTCCTATTCTATTTCAATAATAGCTGGGTGAATTACGCAACTGATATTGGGTAACACTAACATAGCTTGCACAGCGATGATTTAAAAGCGATTGAAACGCTTCTGGAATTTTTAAACGAACTGTTTACTTTGATTTTGGCATTGTGAACTGTTTTTTCAGAGTTCATTTTGCACTAAAGTGTAGGTGGTACTGTCTTATAAGCGCAAATTTTTAGCCCAATTAAGAAATCGATTGCATTGTTTGAGGCTTTGATGGTTTCAAGGTTTGTGTTTTTTTCAAATACTTGTAATAATTCTTTTTGAATAGTCCTCGTCGAAGAGACATTTTTAATGTATGTACATATGAACTTACGTCAATATGAAGTTATATTTTAATATGTGTGTATTTGTCAAAAAATATGTAACGATATTTCCCGAAATTAAAAGTGATGTATTTTCACCAAATATACTCAAAATAATACAAAACGGAAACGAGTAAATAGATAGAATAGAAAACGTGCACAAATTTTTAATTACGCTCCCACCACAATAAAGCTAAGATTTGGGTGAATCAAGAACTTATGTAATGTTGATGTTATTTGACGAATCATTTAGGATCATTCGACATTATCTCTGAATTTAAAAAATTTTGTGTTGTTGATTCTCGAAGAAGTTGTCGACGGGATTTTTTACATTGGTTTTGCGAATGAGTTAGACATGTACATATGTGTAAATCTTTTCTATTTTGGATTGTTAGCAAACATATATGTATTTTGTATGAATTTGGCCTTTCGCCAAGTACGTTCTCAGTAAGACAACTGAGATATTCTCAGTTGGCTCACTGAGACGGCGTCTTCTCGTACATCAGGGCCTTTCGGCAACCACGTTCTCAGTGAGACAAGTGAGATATTCTCAGTTGGCTCACTGAGACGGCGTGTTTTCGCACATCGTCTCACTTTCACATTGAGCAACAAAAATGAACGCAGCCTTTGAGTAACTGAGCCATCTGAGATGGATTTTCTGTGTCTCACTTGTCTCAGTTATATGTTGTTTGTTGTGATAGCCTTTGAGTAGTCCTCAGAATAAACTTTTACTTTATTATAATTATTTTCCAAGCGAAAGTGCCTCTTCAAATCGGCATAATCATATATAATGGGTCTTATTCTGGTAAACACGACACGACTAGCCAAGACACTTTCTAAACCAAGGATTTTAGCATTGAAAGTGTTCCTTGGCTAGTCGTGCCGTGTGGAAACAACCACCAGAAAAAGTCGATGCCAAAATCAGCTGATTAATCCAATTATCCTACCCAACTGAGACAGTTGCTCAATATCTTGTCTCAGTTGTCTCAGTGAGTACGTGCTGCCGAAAGGCCCTATCGTCTCACTTTCACATTGAGCAACAAAAATGAACGCAGCATTTGAGCAACTGAACCATCTGTGATGGATTTTCTGTGTCTCATTTGCCTCAGTTATATGTTGTGTGTTGTGACAGCCCTCAGAATAACCTTTTACTTTATTTTATTTTATTTGCAAGCGAAAGTGCCTCTTAAACTAGGCATATTCATATATAATGGGCATTATTCTGGTAAACACGACACGGATAGCCAAGACACTTTCTAAAACTAGGATTTTTGCTTTGAAAATTAATCTTGACTAGTCGTGTGATGTCGAAACGACCACCAGAAAAATGCCTACTATTTTCAGAAAACATCTACTATCTACCAGAAAAAGGCCTTCTATCCCTCTGAATTATTAAAAAAATATTTGCATCACTTTGCAACAACGATCTCTGCTATGTCAAAATTAGCTGATTAACCCGATTACCCAACCCAACTGAATCGACTGAGACGGTTGGTCAAAATGTTATCTTATTTGCCTCACTGAGAACGTCTTGGCGAAAGGCCTTATTGAGGAGTACTCTAACCACACAGCACGTAAATCAAACACAATTTATACACAACACACATTCATACACAACGTGTAGAAAACTTAGCTGGGATTGTTATATCCTTGGCCCCAATTTTTGTGAACGGGGTGGGGAAACATTTTGCTGTGCTAATTAACGGAAAAATAATGAAAAAATTCTATCTCGACCCGTTTTGGAGATATAGGGCAAAATATTTAATACTTTACGAGCCAATTTTCCTTTCACAAACTACCGGTGGAGTTAATTTTCCTTTTACAAACTACCGGTGGAGTTAATTTTCCTTTTACAAACTACCGGTGGAGTTAATTTACCTTTTACAAAGGAATGCAAAGGACAGCAAAATGTTTCGAACCCCGTTCCCAAAAATTGGGGCCAAGGATATAACAATCGTGCCAAAACTTACAATACACACGTAAAATACACAAATGATGTGCAAAATCAGAAGCTACTACAATTAAAAGCCGTGCCTCGTTCAACGTGACAGCCATGACAGTTATCTATTTTGTTTATTATGTTTAATTACTTAATGAAAACACATTTAAAATTCATCCCAGAGAGTTTCTAATTTAATAGTGGAGGTGCACGGGTTAAACATATGAGTGTATATCCTTCAGGTACCTTAAATTTAAAATATTGTCAAGCCATAATTTGGGAACAAAAGATTAATTAAACGCACACAATAAACAATAAATTCTTGACATTTCAAATTACTTAGGTTTAAGGAACAGGAACAGGAACAATATAATTATTTCTTATAATATTTTTGCCCAATAAACTGCTAACTGCACACAACGGTATACGTAAATATAATTTAAGCTTCCACCTACCTCCAAAATAAAGCCTTATTCTTTCGAGGGTAATAAAGAATTCATTCTTTCGCATATTTTGTGAATGGATAAGTGAAATCCTTACCATAAACCTGATTTAGGTGTAGGTACTGTGCGCTCTGCATAGTAGTTCAGACCGGAAGCTTCTTGGTTGGATAACTTTTGAGCTCCAAAATCCTTTTATAGGCTAGACTTGGGGAGCTAAAACTCCTCAAACTGTTCCGGCGTTGTGCAGAATTGCACGTGTGGTGCAACTTTTGAGCTTACTTTGGAAAAGTAGGAAGCATTCTTAGGAACGAAATCAAATGTATCCACTTCACTGATGTACTTATGTAGATAGAGCTCGAAAAATAATCAACTAATATTTTTGTAAAATACCATGGAAAACAAAATTCAGCATTCACATATTTTTAAGTAGGTAACATATTTTTCCGCTACTGGCGCATGCAGGAGCAAATAGTATTAGGTGTACAAATAAGTTTCCGCGGTTTTTTATAAAAAATTAGGAATTTATTGTGAAGGAACAGTACATTACGTTTTATTCAAAGTATTTTCCATCATTTGCCACTACTTTTCCCCATCTTTCTGGCAACATTCGGATACCCCGTCGAAAAAACTCTTCATCTTTTGACGCTATCCACAAATCTACCCAATTTTTGGTGTCTTCATATGATGTGAAGCGCTGCTCAGACAGACCATGTGCCATCGACCGGAACAGGTGATAATCGGAAGGGGCTAAGTCTGGTGAATACGGCGGGTGGGGAAAAACTTCCCAGTTGAGTGTTTCCAAGTATGTTTTTACCGGCGCCGCAACATGTGGACGAGCATTATCGTGTAAAAGAATAATTTTGTCGTGTCTGGAGTGGTAATGGGCGCGTTTTTCCTTAAGTGCCCGACTCAATCTCATCAATTGTGTTCGGTAGAGAGCTCTAGTAATGGTTTCGCTTGGTTTCAGCAATTCATAATACACGAGACCAAGCTGATCCCACCAAATACACAGCATGAGTTTTTTTCCATGAATATTCGGCTTAGCTGTCGATGTTGATGGTTCGCCGGGCTTAACCCATGACTTTCTCTTCTTTGGATTATCGTAGTGAATCCATTTTTCGTCACCAGTGACTATACGATGCAAAAAACTCTTTTTTTTAATCCTGGCAAGCAGCATTTCACTCATGCATAATCGGCGTTCGACGTCTCTCGGCTTTAGTTCATATGGTACCCAATTTCCTTGTTTTTGAATCATTCCTAACGATTTTAAACGATGTGAAATTGCTTGTTGAGTCACTTGTAATGTAAGTGCAAGTTCTTTTTGCGTTTGGGACGAATCTTCCTCCAATAGTACTTCTAATTCCATGTCTTCGTACACTTTCGGCCTTCCACTGCGTTCTTTGTCCTTCACGTCAAACTCACCGTTCTTAAACTTTTGAAACCATTCCTGACAACTTCTCTCACTTAAAGCAGCTTCACCATATGCTTCTAGAAGCAATCGATGCGCCTCAGCTGCAGATTTTTTCAAATTAAAAAAGTAAATCAAAAGTTCCCGCAAATGATGCTTATTCGGCACAAAACTTGACATTTTTGCACGAAAAAAATTACGTGATGCTGATACGGAATCACTAGTACTTTAAGGTTATGGTGTTGCCGGATGACGAAACTTGGGATATTACGTTTTACATCTGACAATTTCTCCATAACCTTCTGGTGGGGCCATCTTTTAACAAACCGCGGAAACTTATTTGTACACCTAATATAAAAACTCACTTTGAACTACATAATTATTTATTTATTGATTCATTAGCTTAATACAAGCTACAAACAAACAAAAATAATCAAAAGATAACTTAAAATAACTACAAACTAAGTAAAGGGGAAGAAGCTAAAGAATTAGGGATAACAGGAGGGACGCAATATTTATTTAACTTAATGTAAACGACAACAAGAAAGAGGGGCAACATACGTGTAAAATTTAAGAGGTGCGGTGCAGAATACTCCTAAGAGAAGATTTGCTCAGGTGGAAGTCAAAGAAAGGGAGGGAGTTGGCTTTCGGATGCATACGGGTGAGGGGTTTAGAAAGGCCATAGTTAGTGTGGTGGTAAACAGGGCGGAAGATAGGGGCCGATCTAAGGTTACGGGGATTGGTACATATATATGTAGTTCAATCGTGCGGATCTTTGAACTTGTTCAGCAATGGAAATTTTATAAGGGCTACGCTATTTTGACGTCAGGAACTAGTTCAAGAGTTCTAGTCTGTCTAGGGTTCAACAAACAATACTGAATTAGCATGGCTTTTAATTTAAAATATGTACGTACTTACTTTGGTACCCTTTAAAGAGAAACAACTCATACCTATAGGTGCACATATTGCTTAATTTTTTATTGGCAAATTTTATAGATTTATTTATTTATTTATTTATTTGTTTACAAATTCATCTAGTGAGCTGACTACTAAAGATAAAAGAAGACAATAGAAGAAACTAAGAGAGCAGACTTCTAAACTGAGTTTTGCTAAGGTTAAAGTCCACGCAATCCTTATAGTAGAAGTTGAATAGCCGCGACATAGAAGGTATCGGTATATTCTTACCGTAATTTGTGCGGTGATAAGAGACATGCAGAAGGTCCGAACCTCGCAGTGAACGAGGGAACTGAAATACTGATCTGACTCATAGTTCCGGGGAATCAATAGACCCTGAAGCATGTCGAAGAGGAAGGTCATTTTGGATACTTCGCGCCTCTTTTCGAGGCTGGCCAGGCCAATCAGCTTCAGTCTGTCTGAGTAAGGAGGTAGGTTAAGAGGGTCCCTCCAAGGCAGGCATCCGAGAGCAAATCTTAAAAATCTGCGCTGGACAGATTCCACTCTTTTGTCTCAGAGAGATGATACGGAGACCAGACTGGGCAAGCATATTCAAGGATGGGCCTTACAAGTGCGCAGTAGAGTTGCTTGCAAATATACAGGTCATTGAACTCGCGGGACCACTTTTTCACGAAACCCAAAGCCGCATTAGCCTTAAGGACAACAGAATCAATATGATCTGCGAAGGTAAGCTGGGAATTGAAAATAACGCCTAAATCTCTGCATTTGTCAAGTCTAGTTAATGAACTTCCTCCCACCTCGTAGACAAAAGAGAAAGGATTTTTATTACGGGTGAATGACATAACAGAACACTTAGGTATATTTAAAGTTTTTATGACGCCAATTATTGAAAAGGGTCAAGTCAGAATTTAAAGAAACACAATCTGAGGAATTATTAATTACGCAGAATATTTTAGCGTCATCAGCGTAGCATAGGATTATGGAATTAGGTACAGTAAGGCAGATATCGTTGATATATATAATAAAGAGTAAAGGGCCAAGGTGGCTGCCCTGCGGAACCCCCGATTCTATTTTGATTTCCTTGGATAGAGAAGATCTAAAAATCACTCTCTGTGACCCATTACATAAGTAAGAGGACAACCAATTGATAAAAAGAGAAGGAAACCCTAGAAGTTTAAACTTGTATAAAAGGAGCTGGTGATTTAGGCGGTCGAAGGCTTTGAAAAATGGACCTCCCGCCCCCGTGTCACCAAGCAATGCCGCGGCGGACATTTTACGGCGTTATGCCATAAAATATTCTTTCAAATAAAATAAAAATGGAGTGGTGACGGAATATATATATATATATTTATATATGTGCGGATGTCTGCTGCTGTATGGTGGTCGCTCCTATTATTTGTTCTACTCAGTATTATTTGTTCTACTCAGTATTATTTGACCTACTCAGTATTATTTGGCCTAATCAGTATTATTTGGCCTGCTCAGGATTTTTTGGCTGATGCGCGATAGCCTTCACTTCGCTTTGACATGTTTTACGAATAGGACCTGCGAGCCTTCTTTTAATATAACAAAACTGTACTTATAATTTAAAGGCGCGTGTTAAATAAACTAACAAGAATTAACAGCTGTGTATTAAATTCTCCACTACATTTTATTCCCATCAGGTTATGGGCCCAGCACGCTTCCACTGCGCAAGTGCTTTTTATTAAAAGGAGAAAATCATTCTTTGGTGTTAGTAATTAAAAAAGAGCAGTTGTTAATATTAGTGTGATATAATAAAGGTGCGGTGTATTAAAACTATGGAAGAGGAAATCATTCACACAGCTGAGACTGAGAAGGAGGTCCAGATTGAGGTTGATGAATCTGATCCAGTTAAAAATGTCCATGCTGAGAAGGGTAAGTTACAAAATTGAAAGTATATTAATGGCGCGCGAGTGAATTATAATATAACTTCTCGATTTTGTAACGGTAAAATTTATTACTACTATAAGTAGGTACATGATGCGGTAAATTCTTACAAATCCGGGGAAGTGACCGGTCGAAACGGGTGTATGTGTTTTAAAACAAGAGAACATGCGTTCAAAACAAGCGCGTGCGTTCGGATGAGTAGAGTTTGAGCTATAAGGCGCGAAGCTCGAGCGGGGAGGATAACGTGTATACCTACTGCGCTGTGTGTGTACACGTATAGTTCTCTTTTTCCTTATCTCTTGCTTGTCGTCGCCTGGCTTAGAGTGCGCGCATATATGATATATGTGCCTATATATATGGTCATATGATCGCTGTATATAAGTACTGCGGACGCGTAGTACATATGTACGGGATCATTTTATTGCTTATCAATAGGAAAATGACAATTCGAATATGTTCGGTGCGAGTATATATGTATGATGTATATGTACATATATACGTATTTATATGTACATATGTATATATTTTGGTAATGAAAATTGAATAAATTATAAAATGATGCGTATGATAAAATTCGTGATGTAATAAACGTATACGTAATTATTAATGATCATTTCAGCTGATTCCCTATTGGAAGAATATTGGAGGTATCTTATTGATGCGTTTAAATTGATACGTTGCATCCAGATGAACAAATCGAGCTACAGCTCGAGGGTGATCGCCTTCTTCTAAAACCAGAGATGGGATCTGGTTATTATACCGGTAAGTGTATACTGTGTATACACAGGCGTGCATTTATTGGCGTGTATATATATATGTGTATATGAGGAGCGTGATGAATGTGAGACGCGGTATGTACTATAATAATGTGCGCGTGCGAGTAGGTTAACATACTCGTATGCTGTAACTGATCACTTTTACACGTAGATGTTATAATCTATATTGAAAATTAAATATATTACTTTTATTTTTAATTAAGCCTCTTATTTGATTCAAGAATGTTGTGTGCTTGTGTTCGGTACGCGTTTTCTTATCAAATTTAGCGGGTCTGTGATTGATCTTGGGTTCAGGTCATCACTTACCTAGCTTGTCTAAGAAATGTCTTACTTGTGTTCGGTAGATTATTTCTGAGACTTGGTCCTCGGCTGAACATATGTATATATGTTACATATATATGCTTATGTGATCCCATCGTATATATGCCTTGTTATTATTTTGTTAGCTTTATCTCTCTTTCACAGCAAAACGTATGGTTGATGAAGCAACATGGAATCGTTTCATTGAATGGAGGGAAGAGAGACTGATAGAAGGACAGGATTTATATATGCCGAGACCTTTAATAGAGTCAAAGTCGATTCCGCCCAGCGCATTATCCAATGTGCATAAAAATCTGGTGCGAGATGGCGAGGATAATGAAATCAGTTCAGAGGTGCGAGATGGTGTGAGCAATGGCGCGACTGATAATGAAAACTCAAATAAGGGCGAGGAATGTATAATTGACTTATTAAAACAAGGTAACAAGTTACCAGAAAAATTGAGTGTTAAACCTATCGAGCCTGGCGATCCTCTGTTACTTGACAATGTTGCCAGTAAAAGTAACGTTGTTTTAGACAATTCCCTAGTCCTGGAGCGTCTAAATAAACAGGAGCAGACAACCAATACCCTGAAAGGGGCAGTGGATAAATTGAGTAAGTCTGTCACTGTTCTGATAAAGTCTGCTCAATCAGAATTGGAGAAAAGCCAGGCTGAAAGACAAGTTCAGCAACGGAAGTTCACTGAACTTATGCAAACGGTGCGGGAAGATTATGCGCTTCAAGTAACAAGATTTAATGAAATAATTGCTAAATTTGAAGCGCATATATCCGATTCTGAGTCATCATCGGAGGTGAGAGGAAAAATAATTGATAATCCGACCAATCTTCGCAATGAAATTTCTAGACAAATTAAAGAACAAATAAACTCATTGAATTTAAACAAATCAGGCTGTCAAATTGATTCTATTGCTAACAATGTAAAAGAAACTTTGAAATAATTAATAAAGGCGCGGGCGTCAATCGAGACTATAAGTTAAATTCGAATACGAAATATGAACATTTTTATGATTATTTGTCATCTGAATTGAGACTCTGCGGTTTATTACATGTCATTGAAAACGGAGATGTCCTTAGTGATATAGACCAAGACACTTTAAACGAACAACGTTTTAAAGTTCGGGATACTTTAATAAATCGCTTAGACTTTAATTATCATGCAAAAGTTATGCACTTGAAAGACCCTGTAGAAATTTTGGAAAAACTAAAGGAATTAAAACGGTGCGAAATAAACATAACATCCCATTCGGTGCGCAAACAACTATATAACATGCGTTATATAGTCGGTAAAAATTCCGCAGTAGAATTTTGTGAAAATTTTGACGAAACAATAAGAAACTATGAAAATTCTCCTGGCGCGAATCCTCTATCTGAAGAGGAAAAACGAGATGCATTTTATAATGCGGTTATGATTTCTGTTCCTTCTGTTCAAACAATTGATTTCATATCTAAAAATACTAAAGGTAAAAATATATCATTTGAAGAACTTAAGTCTCTTGTTATGCAGGATGAAGCTCAGAGAAATCAGGTGACAGGGGCGGGACAAGGTGTGACAATGGTGCGTGCAGCAAATCTGGCTCAAAGTGAGAACACCAGGTGCTACGAGTGTCAGGCGCGAGGACACATAAGTAGAAATTGCCCAAATGTGGGAAAAGGCATCTTATGCTATAGATGCAACCTACTTGGGAATCATAAGCAGGACGAATGTCCTAACTTATCGACTTCCAAACAAGGCCCAAGAGGTCGAGCTAGAAACCTCCGTCGTGATGACAGGCATGTTAAAAATGGAAATATTGGCCTAGGTAAATTGAGTGTTAAACCTATCGAGCCTGGCGATCCTCTGTTACTTGACAATGTTGCCAGTAAAAGTAACGTTGTTTTAGACAATTCCCTAGTCCTGGAGCGTCTAAATAAACAGGAGCAGACAACCAATACCCTGAAAGGGGCAGTGGATAAATTGAGTAAGTCTGTCACTGTTCTGATAAAGTCTGCTCAATCAGAATTGGAGAAAAGCCAGGCTGAAAGACAAGTTCAGCAACGGAAGTTCACTGAACTTATGCAAACGGTGCGGGAAGATTATGCGCTTCAAGCAACAAGATTTAATGAAATAATTGCTAAATTTGAAGCGCATATATCCGATTCTGAGTCATCATCGGAGGTGAGAGGAAAAATAATTGATAATCCGACCAATCTTCGCAATGAAATTTCTAGACAAATTAAAGAACAAATAAACTCATTGAATTTAAAGAAATCAGGCTGTCAAATTGATTCTATTGCTAACAATGTAAAAGAAACTTTGAAATAATTAATAAAGGCGCGGGCGTGAAACGAGACTATAAGTTAAATTCGAATACGAAATATGAACATTTTTATGATTATTTGTCATCTGAATTGAGACTCTGCGGTTTATTACATGTCATTGAAAACGGAGATGTCCTTAGTGATATAGACCAAGACACTTTAAACGAACAACGTTTTAAAGTTCGGGATACTTTAATAAATCGCTTAGACTTTAATTATCATGCAAAAGTTATGCACTTGAAAGACCCTGTAGAAATTTTGGAAAAACTAAAGGAATTAAAACGGTGCGAAATAAACATAACATCCCATTCGGTGCGCAAACAACTATATAACATGCGTTATATAGTCGGTAAAAATTCCGCAGTAGAATTTTGTGAAAATTTTGACGAAACAATAAGAAACTATGAAAATTCTCCTGGCGCGAATCCTCTATCTGAAGAGGAAAAACGAGATGCATTTTATAATGCGGTTATGATTTCTGTTCCTTCTGTTCAAACAATTGATTTCATATCTAAAAATACTAAAGGTAAAAATATATCATTTGAAGAACTTAAGTCTCTTGTTATGCAGGATGAAGCTCAGAGAAATCAGGTGACAGGGGCGGGACAAGGTGTGACAATGGTGCGTGCAGCAAATCTGGCTCAAAGTGAGAACACCAGGTGCTACGAGTGTCAGGCGCGAGGACACATAAGTAGAAATTGCCCAAATGTGGGAAAAGGCATCTTATGCTATAGATGCAACCTACTTGGGAATCATAAGCAGGACGAATGTCCTAACTTATCGACTTCCAAACAAGGCCCAAGAGGTCGAGCTAGAAACCTCCGTCGTGATGACAGGCATGTTAAAAATGGAAATATTGGTCTAGGTAAGGGAGGTGGTGGCTCATATACTAACACTCAAGTCGGTGAAAAACGGAGTGCTAAAAATATTAACAACACTGATGTGACTGATACGAAAAGGGGCAGGTTTAACTATAGAGGTCGTGGTCGGAATAACAATACCAACAATCGGAAAAATAGGCAAGCTTATCAAGTCAACACATCAAAGACAAAGGGTGTGGATAACAAAGGTGAGAATAAAGAATTAACGAATTATAATGTAAAACACATTGCTTTTTATACAAATTCGAACTCAACAAATGAAAATATTTGCTCAGAGTTCATTGCAGATTCAGGCGCGACTGAACATTTAACAAATTCCAGAATAGTGTTTAAATCTTTAAATGAATCTGAACAAGGGATGGTTAAATGTGCGAATAAAGATGATGCAGCTAATTTAAAAACAGAGGGAGTAGGTGATGTTCAGATAAAACTTGACAATGGTAAATTAGTTAACATTAATAATGTCATTTTTGCTAAAGATCTAAAGGAAAATTTACTGTCTTTAAGGAAATTTGCTGAAATGGGTTTAGCTATTTATTTAGACAGCGATAAAATCGATATTTTTGACCCACAGTCTGAAGAAACATTATTGTCAGGCGTGTATAGTAAACCATATTGGCTGATAGAGCTCGAGATTAATAAAAGCGATTTAGGGCGCGACAAATCAATTAATCAAATAAATAGGCAAATATTAGCAAATTTAGCAGAAGCTAGTTCAGAAGTGAAAAAAATATATTACTCATAGCGTATCAGCAAATGCTAAAATTAACGATGGCTTTTTAAATAAAGAAAATTCTATAACTGAAACTCTCACGGAGTGTGATAAAAGTTCCGAAACTAATAATGAATCTGAGGCGAATATAGAAAATGATAATGATAATAGTAGAACACAAATCATTCATGAACATTCAAATTTTGATACTACGATTTGGGATAGGAAATTTCATAATGTCAATGATTTGCCGGTTGTAGAAATTCCGGATGATGCGTCTCCTTTTTCTACACAATATAAAAACCTAATAAAAAATAACAAAGCTTTATTATGGCATTTGAGATTTGGACATGCTTCCTTATCATATCTCAAAGAATTGCAAAAGAAGTTCCCAAACAATAGAGACTTGAATAATGCGATATTTGATCAGTCCGTTATGGAGTGCGAAGTTTGTAAAATTGCTAACTTCAATAAACTGCCGACTAAAAGTATACGAACGCGTGCCACGGCGCCGTTGCAAATTATACATTCTGATCTCATGGGTCCTATATCCCCAGTGTCTCATCCCCATGGGTACAAATTCATAGCAGTATTTATTGATGATTACTCAAGGTTAGCATTAGCATACCCTATGAGAAACAAATCTGAAACAGGCCACTATTTGAAATTGTTTGTTAAAAGTGCAAGGAACTTATTACGATCAGATGCTAAAGTGTGTTATTTACGGAGCGATCAAGGAACTGAGTTTACAGGGGGTTATACAATTGAAGTATTATATGAACTAGGCGCGGAATTACAATTGGCATGCCCTGACACTCATGAACATAATGGTGTGGCAGAACGATTTAATCAAACCATTCAAAGAAAGGTTAGAGCTTACATGTATGATGCGAAATTACCGGAAAAAATGTGGGACTTAGCGTTAACTGCAGCGGTTTATGCGTACAACCGAACACCACATAAATCAAATAATATGATAACTCCCTTGGAAAAATTTGCACCTTTTCATAATTTTGATATTAATCAACTGAAACGGTTTGGTTGTGTTGCCTATATTAAAGAGCAAAGAAAAACAGGGCCTAAATTCAGAGCTCAGGGTCGACGTGTTATATTAGTAGGTTATACGCCTACGGGATATCAATTTATCAGACCAGAAGAAGGAAAATATTATGAAAGTAAAGATGCGCGATTTAATGAAAAGATAGTTTACGGTGATTTATATGGGAAAGATAAAATTAAAGACTATCCTGAAAATTATGAAGTTATTGAAAAGGATAAATGGTTTATTAATTTTGAGGAAAAGGATAAAAGTAGCTTGAACGAAAGTATAAAAACAGAGGGAGAATTGAAAATAAAACGGCGCGGTAGACCACCGAAAATATTGAATGGAAAAATAACAAATAAATTTATTAATGACACGAGTTTTACTAACTTGCAAATTGAAGGGACAATGAAACAAAATATTAATGAATCTAACAATAATGAATCTGATGCAAACTTTATTACTGATGTAGGTTATCATGCATTATTGGCTGAAATCAATCAAGATCCAACTAATTATAAAGATGCGATGAACTCAAAAGATAAGTTTCATTGGCAAAATGCTATTGACGATGAACTTAAATCTATGAATAAAAATCAAGTGTGGGAAATTGTAAACCGGCCTGTTAGAATGGATGATGGTAGAAAGGCCAATATTATTGATTCAAGGTGGGGTTTTAAAAGAAAAATAGAATCAAGCGGCGAGATTAAACATAAGGCGCGCTTAGTTATACGAGGATTCAAGGACAGAAATTCATATGAATTATCTGAAACTTATGCTCCTGTAACAAGACTCACTCTTGTAAGAGCAGTACTGTCAATAGCAAATAAATACAATTTAGAAATGTGTCAATTGGACGTGAAAACAGCCTTTCTGAATGGCGAGATAAATGAAGAAATATATATGGAAATTCCTGAAGGTGTGCACTGTGTTGAAAAGCAAAACAAGGTGTGTAAATTAAAAAGGGCTTTGTATGGTTTGCGAATAAGTCCGAAACGATGGAATGATAAATTTACTCAAGTCGCGTTAGGTATAGGTTTACAAAACTTTGAAATAGATCCTTGCTTATTTGTCTGGCGAGATCAAGGAAAATTCCTTATTATGCTATTATATGTCGATGATATAATAATTACAAGCAATTATTGTGGAAAATCAAAAGAAGTACAAACAAAGTTAAGTAGAGATTTTAAAATGAAAATCCTGGGTGAACCAAAAGAATTCTTAGGAATAACCATTCGGCGCGATAGACAAAACGGTGTTATTGAATTATATCAGGAACGATATATCGAGAAAATATTAATGAAATTTGGGTTCGATAATTCACATCCTCAGAGAACACCTATGAATACTAACCAGGTGTTGAATAGACAACGGCGCGAAAGAGAAAACGAGTACGATGCGGAACAATTAAATTCTACGAATTCTCTTCAAAATGCTCCATATAGAGAAGCAGTAGGTAGCCTATTATACTTATCAGGCGCGACACGACCCGATATATCATACTAGGTGAATGTGCTCAGCAGGCATCAATTGCAGCCCACTGAAGAAGATTGGCTAATGGTGAAAAGAGTATTCAGGTATCTGAAAGGAACAAGCTCTCTAAGTCTGAGATACACTGGTGAATTGAATGATATTCAAGCTTATTCAGATGCGAGTTTTGCCGATTGTAAGGGTGCGTTAACAACATGCGGATTTATAATCCAATTATTTGGCGATGCGATTGCCTGGAGGACGCATAAGCAAACATATGTGGCATTATCCACTTGTCAGGCGGAATATGTCGCGATGAGTGAAACTACTCAAGAAATGTTGTCCAATTATAACTCTTTGAAATTCATACTTACAGAACCCCTGTTACCAATGACGCTATGGTGCGATAACAAGGCTGCTATTGCTAGTGCAGAAACAAACGGAGGAAATAAGCTTAGACACATGATTGAGGCGCGAGAACATCATATTAAACAATGTATGAGGCTGAAATTGATTAAGTTAGAGTGGGTGCGTTCTAGAAAACAATTAGCAGATATTTTTACTAAGCCATTGGCTTTTGATACACATAAATATTTATCTGATAAAATTTTCAATGTTTAATTGTTCTGATTTTGTTCACAGGAAGTAATTGAAGATTTTGGGAGACGATCAGACATCCGAGAGGGAGTGACGGAATATATATATATATATTTATATATGTGCGGATGTCTGCTGCTGTATGGTGGTCGCTCCTATTATTTGTTCTACTCAGTATTATTTGGCCTACTCAGTATTATTTGGCCTACTCAGTATTATTTGGCCTGCTCAGGATTTTTTGGCTGATGCGCGATAGCCTTCACTTCGCTTTGACATGTTTTACGAATAGGACCTGCGAGTCTTCTTTTAATATAACAAAACTGTACTTATAATTTAAAGGCGCGTGTTAAATAAACTAATAAGAATTAACAGCTGTGTATTAAATTCTCCACTACATTTTATTCCCATCAAGTGGATATCTCACACACAACATATTTTATTTACATTTAAATGATACAATTAGTGATATGAATCTTGACCTTGAAAGCGTGCCTCAGTGAGCCTTGTGCAATAACTTAATTCTGAACCCTTTAAAAAAACAAACAATTGTTTTCGTTAAAGGGGAAATTGACACAATTGGGCTATCTACCGTTAATATCGGTGGTACTGAAGTTCCGCAAGTTTTCGCTTATAGGTAAGGATGCAGTATTTCAGCTCAAATTACATGAAGAATCGTTGTCTTATTCCTCTCCGAATATGTTGCCGTCAGAATTCCGTCTGAGATATAATAGACCTCTCGATTTGTTCTCGCAGGAATAATCCAATACGGCGGAAAATTGTCACTTATGACCACAATATGTGCAACAAGAAAGGTCACAAAATATTGCGCACATTCTAAAGGTCAGAAGAAAGAAATATAAATAGTTAAATTCCATAAACTTCGTTAATGCTTACAAATAAATCAAAAAAAGCAGAGCCCATTTTAGCAATTTGTACCTATCTACAGTCTTGCAGAAAAGTTTAAGATCACTTGTAATTCCAGACGTTCGATGAAATTAATACCCCTATAACCTAATTCCTCCAAATTCAAAACATACGAAATTTTGCATATGAAAACTCTGAAACATTGTCATTAAAACAGTATGCTTTATTATATTAGGTCCGCAACTAAGTTCCCGCTGTTTTTCAATAGATGGCTCCAGTAGTAAGAGTTGGTCGATTATAGCATTACTAAAACGTCATGAACCAAGCTTAGACATATGGTAAGCAAGCCGCTTTGATACATTTGTGATTTTGTTTTTGGAACATATACTTTTGGTCGTGTGAAAATGTCTGATTATGTGCCAAATAATCGTCATTTGCGGGGAAGTGTTGCTTTTCGTTTTTCATTCGAAGAAAACGGCGGCTCAAGCGCATCGAGAACTCCAAAAAGTTTACGGAGATGCTGCTCTAAGTGAAACAACGTGCCGTGATTGGTTCCGTCGCTTCAAAGACGGTGATTTTGATGTTGACGACCGTTCGCGTGAAGGAAGGCCGAAAATCTTCGAAAACGCTGAAAAGACGTTGAAACCGAACGAAACGATCACTGGGGAACGGTATCGAACTCAATTGATGCGATTGAGCCGAGCACTGCGCGAAAAGCGGCCACAATACGATCAGGGCACGAAAAAGTGATTTTACAGCACGACAACGATCGGCCTCACGTTGCCAAACCCGTCAAAACCTACTTAGAAACACTCAAATGGGAAGTCCTACCCCACCCGCTATATTCCCCAGATATTGCGCCGTCCGATTATCACTTATTCCGTTCGATGGCACATGCTCTGACTAATCAGGAGTTCCGTTCATATGACGACATCGTAAATTGGCTTGATTCATGGATAACCTCAAAAGACGAACACTTCTACCGTGACGGTATTCGAGCTCTGCCAGAAAGATGGGAAAAGGTTGTCGCTAGCGATGGGCAGTACTTTGAATAACTCATTTGTAACAATTTTTTCATAATAAAGTTTTATATTCATAAAAAAAAACAGCGAGAACTTAGTTGCGGACCTAATACATTATACTATACTAGCTTGTCCGGACCCGGCGTTTCCCGGGATACTATTAAATTTGTATTCCTTAATTTTATAAAACAATGCCTCCCTACTGCACCACCGGCTCTCCTATGTGACCCAGCGTTTTCCTATTTGCGTTCTGCACATGTTATAGATATTTTCCAACAGTATTATTAAATTTAGTTTTCATTATTTTACACCACCTCCTTATTGCACCCCCTCTCCTATATCTCCCAGCAGGGTCGGGGTGGTCTCATATTTGGAAATTTGAATAGTTGATTCGAAATCAGTGATCCCGAAAATTCCCTGGTGCGGATTTCAGGGAAATCCCTTGCAGCTTATCTTTTCGATCGCCATATTGATCCACCATCTTAATTTCCACAATTTTGATAGCAGATTCAAAATCAGTGACCCCAAAAACCCAAACCAGAAACAAAAGTTCGAATTTTCAGTGAAATCCCTTGAAGTTTAACTTTTTCGGTCGCCATATTGGATCCTAAATCTTGAATTCCAAAATTTTGTATGCAAGCTCGAGATCTGCGACCCTGAAAACCTCCAATTGCCTTGAAGTTGGAAAATTCGCTTCCTATACAAAAGACAAATTATGTTTTTACGATTTTCCGGCTTTTCCTTTGGGGTTTCCCGAATTCTTTTTTTTAAACATCCCCCGTATTATAGCGAACAAAACAAAAAAAAATATCGAAATCGGTCAAGCCGGTTTTGAGTTTTAGCGAGACTAACGCACAACAATTCATTTTTATGGAAATTTCGATTTTTTCGATTTTCCTGCTTTTCCTGTGGGGTTTCCCGAATTTTCTTTTTTTTTAAACCTCCCCTGTATTATAGCGAACAAAACAAAAAAAATGTCGAAATCGGTCAAGCCGGTTTAGAGTTTAGCGAGACTATCGCACAGCAATTCATTTTTATGGATATTTGGCAGTTATCGATTTTCCTGCTTTTCCTTTGGGGTTTCCCGAATTTTCTTTTTTTTAAACCTCCCCTGTATTACAGTGAACAAAAAAAAATTATCGAAATCGGTCAAGCCGTTTTTGAGTTTTAGCGAGACAAACGCACAGCATTTCATTTTTATATATATAGATCAATTTTTTCGATTTTCCGTCTTTTCCTTTGGGGTTTCCCGAATTTTCTTTTTTGAAACCTCCCCTGTAGTATAGCGAACAAAACATAATAAAAATTATCGAAATCGGTCAAGCCGTTTTTGAGTTTTAGTGAGACTAACGCACAGCAATTCATTTATATATATATAGATTGATTTTTTCGATTTTCCGGCTTTTCCTTTGGGATTTCTCGAATTTTCTTTTTTCAAACCTCCCCTGTAGTATAGCGAACAAAACATAATAAAAATTATCGAAATCGGTCAAGCCGTTCTTGAGTTTTAGCGAGACTAACGCACAGCAATTCATTTTTATATATATAGATTTATATATTTATATTATATTATTATACATTATAAAGCAATATAATCCCAAAATTATAAGGAAAAGATTCAATTAAATGTTGCAGAAAAATTTGATATCACCTTGATCAAGATTTTTGGACAAGAATTAATTTAAAAAAAGAATATCATAATTTATGGAAAATCAATTGAAAAGGTCGTGACGCTCTCTTGTGAAGGGAAATATTGCAAGGATTCTAAGAATAAACAAAACTTGTGTCTGTGTGCAACTCACTTTGACGAGGTACAAAGAAACAGAATCAGTGGAGATCAGGATCAGGACGTCCATTAGTTATGAATAAATAAGTTAAAAGAGAGTTCATTAGTATTGTGAAATCCAACAGATTCGCCTCAAGCCGCGAAATAGGAAATAAACTTCGAAACAACGTTTTCGTTTAGAACTCTAATTTATTGAATCGATTAGTCAGGCGGTTACAAAGCTAGTGCCCAGTTAGTCTCCCTACTAAAGCGGAGACCGCAGCTGAGTACCAAGGGTCAACTCTTCAATGTCCGTAGCATTTCGAGATGAGAGGTCAGGATTGCCAGAATAGTAAACAATGCCAAATCTTCAATAAATCGAAACCGCAAAAAGGAGTGCAGTGCATTGAACTACCTACGGAAGCAATAAAAATATTAAAACTTTAAAGAACTAAATTTTCTTCATTATGTAATCTGACTTCGTACTTTTTAAACAAATTAGTATGATCCATGTAAACTTTAGGGTTAACGACTAAAAAAACGGCAATTATATCCGCCCATCAGTTTTACGGGGACATTCTGACACCCGTGAACTACACCTGCTGACTGTAACGAACACTTTTATTCGCACTATCCGCTGTCACGTTCGATGATTTATGCCTTAATTACATTGATGAACCCCTGTATGCCGGGGCTCCGCAGCACCAGTCGCCATAAATTTGGGATATTTAAATCTCATTAAATATTTGCACTGTTCCATGCTCTTCCTGTGCTATGCAAGCAGAGGCTCCGATATTGCGAGACGTCAGGCATGTTGGATATGCTCATCCCGTACCGTACCCACTCGGTGCGAGTGCTCTACTTTCGGAATTATTATCACGTTTATTTCCCGAACAAATGTTAAATATCGCTCCAGTCGTGGTCCCAGTCTCTCGACCCAAAGTAACGTTCCTTTGAAAAAGACAACGCTCCCCGCAGGGCACGCGTGATAAATAGTGCGCAAGAAAACCTTCATCATTGAAATTTTTATTCTATGCTGGATTTCCTCGGCTCGGAAAATCCTAGTAGCAGCAGTGCTAGATAATGATTATGGACGGGTTGGGATACCAGGGAAATTTGTTTTGTTTTCACCAGGAGTGCTAGGAATTCATCACCGAGGGCAAGTTTAAAGCCACGACAGGTGAGGCGGCAGCGCATAATCTTCACACCTGCCATTTGAATTTCATGACAACTTGCTAAATACACTTTGGGCGCTCCGAGCGACGGATTCACTAATGATCTGCGCTAGAGGAGACTTCGCTCTCAAGACGGGCAGATGCTGCTGATTGTGGGCGGGGGTAATGTTTCAAAACGTATCTGGGCCCCAATAAATCACAGTTCCTGCTGAATGCCTGTGGATATTTTGCTTAAAAGTTCGTTTCGATCTGCTGCAGGCACTGCCCTGGTCTATACCTGCCTGATGCTTTCCTGTCAATCCGATTTTTATTCAATTTCTCAACGGCCTATTCATACCGGAATTCAGGCGTAAATACTCTCAGGTCTTTTCTTTTTTTCCGGCAACCTAGGGAAGCTCTGGTTGGTTAATATACTCGTACATCTACTTACTCGGGGCTGCTTTAATATGGAAACGTGGATCGAACGTCTAAGATTTATCACCTCAAAGGACGGAACCGGGTATAGCAGCGCATAAGAACACATGGTAATGTTGACATTGCTGTGTAGAATGCGCTCGAACGTAAGCTCAACATAACAGTCAACTTGGGTTGAGGGCTTGGGGCAAGGAAGATAAATTAACTAACACGATCTAATATGTAACTCCAAGAGAATTGAACTCCTTGCGGCTCCTCGTAAATTATTGGCCGAACTATATTATAAATAAAAACCCCAATCATGTATTATTTAAATGTTTCCGGTGGCAGTACTCCCCACGACGAACGGCAAGTTGGGATAGGCTCCAGCTAGGCGGCTGAAGCCTATTCAAATTTGGCGAGTAGCTCCTGAATATGAATGGAGTTAACCAACTGGAGTAGAAGTTCAGGGAATATTTCCAGTTTAAATATAGAAAAACAAACGGGGAGAGCGTAAAATTATTGTGCTCGAGAAGCCTTAGGCAGATTTTCCAGAATTTTGAACATTTCCTGGGCACTGACCTGGAAACATTTTTGATATGTGCATTATTAAAGTGGAATTACCTGTGTGCGAGCTCCGATTACAAATGTGGCTTGCACGCGAATGGAGCTGAGGATATACCTTTAGCTTTCCTTTCCACATTTCCTGAAGTGTATTCCTGGAATTTCTCATTGATTTGATTAATTTTTGGTTATCTAAAAGGGATAACGTATTAAGTGATGATAGATAGTGTGGGTTTACCTGCTTGTATGAGTAAAAATTAACTTGATATTATATTGAGCTGAAAATATTGGAATAGTTGAACGAATTAATTATTCGAATATTCGCAGTATTAGGATTTTTTGAGCGTTTTGATCTATTCGGCTAGTTCTACGGAAGCTAAATTTCTTATTATTTAGAGTCGGCTATTGCTTTATCCGTAAAATACAGATGCGAAAAATTACAAAAAGCACAAAAAATATCTTTAAAATAAAAATCACAAAATGATTTTCGGGAATACTCCACAAAATGGTCACGTTACATATTATGTGAAATGTGATATGACACATGACATTTATTCTTTTATTACACCATGTTGCAGAGGAGGTTCGAGAACCCCCATAGAAACCCCGTAGGGATGAACGGCTTTCAAGGGCTCTCTTGACCCTTACGGGATTTATAAGAGATTTTCTCGAACCTAGTCTACAACATGGTGCAATAAAAAAATGGTTATCACTTGTCACGTTTCATATCACATTTTACATAACATATTACGTGACCATATGGGGAGTATTCTCACTTTAACCATGCGATGCGCTAATCACTCTAGTTATGTTCAAAAGTGAACGTGATCTCTTAATAGAGGGAGAGCTGACTGCAAAATAGCTGGTCTATCGGGCATAGAATGAAATGTGTTTTAAATGTTAGTACTCATAGCGACAGCAAGAAAAATCCTGATGTGCCTGGGCAGATCGATGACTCAAGCTTGGTATGCTAATCATCAAGTACTTTTTCAGCACACGTGCGGGGTAAGTGGTACCTTACCGCACGGGTTTCCATGCGGTAAATCATCAATTAACCACGGTGCGGTAAGTAGCCGATTGCCCACGATGGCTATAAACGAACTCGCTTCGCTCGTGCGTCTAACACCGCCATCGTGGGCAATCGGCTCCTTAGCGCACCGTGGTTAATTTATGAGTCACCGAATGGAAACATGTGCGGTAACGTACCTACTGCTTACCCCGCACTCGTGCTGAAAAATAGCATACGTAACTCGGGCGGTAAGTAGCCGAGTGCCCATGATGGCTGTTAACGCACTCGCTTCGCTCGTGCGTCAACACCGCCATCGTGGGCAATCGGCTACTTACCGCCCTTGTATCGTAATATACTATTAAAATCAAAGTTAATCAAATACAAGCCTTCAAGAGATGTGATCCTTGATAGCGCGACCTAAACCTGTCCATGGGTAAACATAACATTTTCTGCATCGATGATCGCTCTCTGGAGACTCAAACCTTAGGATTTATGAATTTTTATGGCATAGCTGAGGCAAAGTGTAAATTGCTTTCTAATTACGTAAGCCCTTTCCATGTTCTCGAAGTTAATACTCATTCTTTCTATATTCTGTTCTTCGCTCGAACTCAGTGTTATTCTCACTTTTTCAATGTCATTGTGATTCTAGGCATTACGTGATACTGATTTGACCGAAGCAATTGTACCGTTTACCAGACCTAGCATCGAAGATTCTTGTCATCATCATTTTTGCAACGACAACCCAAGGGATGAATGTGCGACGTTAGTTAAACTATCGTCTTAGGACTAAGTTTAAGGAGTCGGCTTTTACGTTCGATAGGTGATTTTTTATCAACTGTTCGATATCTTCTTTAAAATGAGATTGTTGGACTATTTTTATCCACACATTAAGAGCCCCTTGAATTTCCACTTCCTTTAGATATCCTGCTGTCCTTTCCTTCCCTTGTAATGAAGCTTTTAAATTCCAAACAAAACGTAACCAATATGCTGTAACTCTTGTAAGCTTTGCAAGCGACGAGTACCTACTATTTATTGTGGTATGTGACATTATTGTTGGATACACTTTGATTTTTCGAGCTTCTAAGTCCATTTGTTGGATGCTAACTCCTGTTGGTCAAGATGCTTTATATTTCGATAACCAGTCTGGTCCATTCCACCACAATTTATGTTGCAATAAGTCCGTCGAAAATAATCCTCGGGATGCGCAGTCTGCGGGATTTTCGTCCGAGGAAACATGAGACCAAACGGCTTTGCTTAAAATTATTTAAATTTGCGCAACTCTATTGGCCACGAACGTAGTCCATTTGCTAGGATGAGCTTGAAGCCATTTGAGAACTATCTCTGAGCTAGTCCAAGCATAAATTGAAACGTTTAGAAGTTTCATAGTTTCTACGGTATGACACATTATCTTTGCTGCTAAGAGAGCTGCTCAAAGCTCTAAGCGTGATATTGAAATTGTTTTTACCGGTGCAACCTGTTTTTTTGATATTAAAAGGCTAATATGCTTTTTCCCGGATTTTTCTACCACGCACTAACTAACTAACTTTGGTTGCCAAATACGGTGCACTTTTGGTTCCAAACGCAACAGTCCTCAATTGGTTCAATAAATGGTAATTCTACTTCATAATGGCCATTCGATATTCGTATGACTTTCAGTCAGCAATTCTTCACACAGTCCTTCTTCCGTATACATTTTTATTGCTAGCATTTTTTCCATCTCCCAACATTTTCGCAAATCATGTTTAAGCTCGGTATAAGTGTGGAAATTATTACCATTGATGGTTTTATTTTCATTACTTGTATTGCCAGACAGAACCCATCCAAAAATGGTTGTCTGTACTGTGGGAGTTCCTATAGAGCCTCTGATAAAATACATATATACAATGATATCACGGTAGACATCAGCACCTATCAATAAATCTATTGAGCCAGGTTTAAAACAAAGAGGGTCAGCTAATTTGAGTTCTTTGAAAGATTTACTGTGGTCTGGCAAACCTAAATTGCATGGATTACCTCCCCCTTCCAGATCCATCGCACCCCAAAGTCTACCTATTTCTGAAAGTAGAGAACTTCAGTTTTCTTTTGACCCCAGTTTCTTGCTGCTATTCAAATGAGTTTTTCCATATTTAGAAAAAAAAAACCAAACCAAGGATTTCCGGGTCCTGCCAAAGTATGGCTTGTATGGCAAATAATATAATGTATGTACGTATGCATTTCAAAATCCAAGAAACAGTAAGGTGAGGCTGTCCTCATAATTATTCAAAAATTTAGGCTTCGTCTCTTTATACAAGGTCTTTCACCAAACGTCTCACCAAATGAATGGGATGATAAATGTCACCTATAAAACAAAAATATGTATGATAAATGGTGTGTGGGGGGGTCAATCTTAACCGTTTGGGTGTTACAGGGTGATTCATACATTCGGTGTGCACATTATTATTTTAATTTTATCAACGAACACGAAGTTTAGGTATTTTAGACCATTTTTAAAACTAACTGTACCTGTAGTGGTAGATCAACACTGGTGGCAGTTTTGGAAAAAACATTGATATAGTAATTATTTGGCGTGGGTTTGATGTCGCTGCGTTGGGTAGATCAAAAGATAAAAGCAATAATGTTAATCCCGAAATTAATAATCATCCTGTAACTCGAAAACGGTTGAGATGACCCCTCCTTTCATACCATTGTTTATTTGCTTAGGTGAGAAACACCCTGTATATCATTAATATATTTTTTGCAGTGTGGTTTTACTAGCCCAATAAAATTAGTCACAAAAAGGTCAAAATCTCCGGATAAATCTGACCAAGCTTAATTTTTGTGGATACCTTTATTTCGATGTTGTGTGTATTAAAAAAAACCCTGAAAATCCAGGTTGTTCGAACTTTTTGGTATAGTAGTCAAAATTTAATTTTACGGAGCTATGGTGATAGTTTTCTACAGTTCAATAATTGTTTGGCATCCTAACAGGTATCCATATAATAATTCTTATCATACCTGTTTAGCACTTTTACAATAATGACCTGCATAAAAATACATGCTGGTAAATTTTTAACCTGGAATTACATAGTTTAAATACAACAGTAAATGTGGAAATAATTGGCTAACAATAATAATTAAAAATTGCTTACAAATTTAATGCAAGACTTGATTAAATTTTTGTCATCGTAATGTATTTTCTGAAAATTCAATTCGAGAAGAAATATAAATACACTTAGCAGGTGAGAACGCTCATGGCTTTTCAATCGATTTTAGTTTTCGGCAATTGTGCACCGAAGCGACCTTGCACCTAATATGTGATTTGAATTATAATTCTCTCAAAATGGATCTTTTGTATGCCCACACGTAGAGTAACAGTGAAACAAATTAATTCACCTGATGCCACTTACCCAAATGTCTGGTTAATTCACCAAATGGTGAGAGGATGCATCGGGAATAGAGAAGCAGGATTATGGAAATTGTTTGAATGCCTGTCGAGGAGGAGAATGATTGTGGTCACAGCTCTGCGGCTATATAAAAGCCACTAAAATATTTGTTCGATATCAGTTCCACATCAGATTCTTCGGGAAAAACGTCAAAGGAATCAACATGTTCAAAGTAGAGAATTTGCAATTCAGGTAGATTCTCTTTTCTAGCGTAATTCATTTATCTTTTCCAGATCCTTCTTATGGTTTTGGCTCTCATCGCAGTAGCCTTGGCCGTGCCCAGGCCATTGCCCCAACTTCTTTACGGCAATGGATATTATGGCAGCTCATATCCTTACTCTGGTTACTACTCATCTCCATATTCCTACTACGGATGAGGGCAATGCTGAGTGTGCAAACCCAGATTTCCGCTGATGACTCAACAATTCTCATACAGGCCGGCCATAAGGATATCTTAATCATATTTTGTGTTTTTAGTTTCAATAAAGTCAAAGTGCTCTGATGCAATGAATTTTTCTCTGGCGGTTGTTATAAGACAGTTAAATGTTTACAAGGTGATTGAAAAAATTACACGCGCTTCACCAAAAGCATGGTTGGAGTCCGAATAAACGAAACCTTTTAACAGCCAGAAGATGAAGTGTGTTTGTTTCGCAGGTAGAGAGAAATTAGTAATTTTGTTTACTGTTTTCATTAATCGTCCCACAATTTTAAAGTGCAACTGTCTGATATAGACAAAAAACTGTAAACTCTACAACCGATTTAATTCTCAAGCAACACAGCATAAATTAGCTGTGTCTCGAAATCAGGAAAGATTTTAATATAGTGCAATTACTGTAGTAATAATTCATAACAGTCCATCAAAAGTAGCAGTGGCATCAAAATTCAAACTATTTTTTGCAATATATCTTTTGTTGCGGGTGGAGCGGTGGGTGAGCTGAGTGATGCTTCCATTTTCTAGAATTTGTGTGATCAGTTTAGCAACAGTTAACCTGCAATTGTTTCGAAATTACTTACATATAAACTTTACAATATTTCCTATTCTTTTTCATCAATGTTCACGTTATGATGCACTTGCTTAATATATTTGATCTTTTTTCGATTAAAATCGAAGGAATAATTACTGTCGGGAAGCAATTTTCAGATTTTAATTTCGTTTCTTTGCGAGTGGGGGAGAGAGTGTTCAACAGAAATGAGTTAAAAATATGTCTCTTTCTGTTTCTTTCCGTTTATCTCTCCCATACGTGTTACTATCATACCGACATTATCTTACTGGCATTTACCTATTCAGCTGATAAGTTAAGGCTGTTAACGGGACGTCTGCGCTTATTGTTGGGTAGTTAATTATTTAGGCTGAACATCATATAATGAGACTGGAGTTTCAGTTCATTTGTCCCAGATTGGAGTCAGACACCATGTTTGCATCTGTTAGCCAGTTACACCCTTACTTTTTTGGTCTACCGCTATTAATAACCTATAGGAAAAAGAAAGCGAGAAAGAAAGGAAAAAGAATAAAAAACTGTTGTTCGTTAGTTTTTTTTAAGTCGACGCACGGCTGTGACCTCACCTTAATCACACTGGAATCCACTGACCGAAATGTTTACCACTGCTCTGTATGTACATACATACATATACATATGCTACCAGCTGCTGCCAACCGCTTGCTGACAACCGAAAAGCACCTGGTTTCTGCACAGGCACTATAGGTCTCTTTACACACTCAAACTGCACTGTTATGTGTTTCTCTTGCAACATTGCAAGTTTAGAACCCTTGCTAGAGCTTGAACCATAAAGCTTCCTCACTTTGTGGAGCGTATCGACACACATCCGTTTCAAGGCAAATCTTCACATCGACTGCCATATGTAAGTAGTAGCAGCCTAAAACACTAAAAAAAATAATTATGTTTATGAGAAGAAAGCTAATTGATGATAAATTCAAACTGGAAAAAAATATTATAAAAGAAAGATGAATATTACTAAAGACGATGAAGTGAAATATTTAAAACTATGTAAAGTAATGTAAGTAACTAGATTTCCTGAGTTATTGTCGCAGTGTTGATTGGGGAATTACCTTGACACAGACAAAATGTTTTCCTCGTCTCAAGAAAGCATTGGATAGTTGGTAGATGAAGTGGTACAGTATTTTGCAATGTATTGTATTACTTGATACAGCCCCATGTTTGGTAAGTTCACTTTGGAGCACTATCATACAAAATTTCCGAGGATATAAACATATTCACGTGAGGTGAAGAGGCACCCACAAAAACTGGAGTTCATCTAGTTGGTAAGCGACATTTTCAGGAAAGGTTCCTTATTCTCGGTGGAACTTATCTAGCATGGATTGGAATCGAATTCGATTCGGGAGGTGGAGCTTTAGATTCGACAGGACACACACGCCTCACGCGAAACTACACGCTCGACACGACACACACGTCTTAAATGAAACTACACGCTCGATCCGCCACATACGCCTCACGCAAAAAAACCAAAGATTACCCAGAACGTGTCAAACACTATCACACCCCACACGGTTCGCCTAAATAGGCATTTCCAATACATATTGTGAAGGCAGTATGAAATGAAAGAAATCATGAGCACTGGATAGGTATGCACCGCAATTGGCGGAGGACATATAAATAAGCTTTTGTAACGTGGTGTTAATAAGTTTTTATTGTAATACAAAATTTTTTTGGATTAATGTGGGTTTAGTATCCTTAAAATACAGTTTTTATATTATTATATTCCTCAAAAGGTTTGCTACGTATAAATTTGTACGTTTTTTTTTTCTTTGTACAAATAGGAAATAAGATGAGCAGATTAATCAAAAAAAAAGGCGTATTAATTATATAATTTTCCGAGAAAATATGAGAAATCGCGAATTTTAGGAAATTTCACAACATATTTGCATTTTTGCAAGTGACTGTACCTGCGGAGGTAGAGGTAGACGAACATTGCTGAGATTTTTAAAAGAACATTGCAATAGTAGTTTTCCGGTGTAAGAGTGTCGCTGCGATGAGTGGAATTTGTGAATCACCCTGTACCTAACTCCAAAATGGCTGTTTTTGTTTGTCTTTGTTGTGAGATCTATCACCCCACAAGATGCGTTATAAAAAAAAGTCCATGTATTCATATCTCAAAATGTACTGAAGATTGACTGAAGATTTTCTTCTTTATCGTTTAAGTCGTTTTAAATAAATAAATAATCATTTAGGCTTTGTTTTATACTAACATAATGTCCAGCAATTTCAGAAATAGAGCTGTACCTAATAAAAGTAGTATAAAATCATCGGTTTTGTATTCTTGTTACTCAGCTGTTCTTAAATTTAAACAATAATAATATCTTAGAAAGATAGGTTGGAAAAATAATTTGTATTTCAACCCCGTTTACATATAAGAGTCCCCCAAAAACTTGTCAACCTGTACAATTTTAAATACGTTTTTTCGTTTTGGTTGAAAGCAATACATTACCCTTTTAACAAAAAGGATGTGTCTAGGCTAAGCTAAGACACTCTCACAAGCGGACGTGATGGACGAGCGGGCAGACAGACAAAGAAATTCGGTTTGTCACAACTTATGGCTGAAAAGTGTGCACTGATATACATTGTTCATTACCCCTTTAGTGCATAACATTCTCCCTACACCGCGACGTCACTATTACAAAATGAAAATATATTTATATTTCTAAAGTATGTTTTTTTATGTGTATAGTATTGCATACTAAATTAAACATACGTAGGTATATAACAATAAAATAATGAAGTAATCACAAATTTATTAAAACATGGAACTTTGCAGTTAAAATGCATTGTAAGGGGCCATTCATTAATTACGTAAGGACAATTTTGGTGACTTTTGACCTCCCCTACGCCTACCCCTATGAAAGGATGCATAAGAATTCTCGAACTCCCCCTCCCCTTTCTTACGTAAGATTCTATATCGTTCTTCTAAATAATAAAATGTTAGAAAAAGATCAATTGCACTAAAACTTATAGTTTAACGTGAATCAAAGTTTTTATTTTTTAACAAATAATAATTCAAATTATACTCTTCTATTGCTATAAGATTCAGATTAAAACTATATTATTATTAGAGAAGCATTTGGTATTAGAATTAAAAGTGATTTTCCAAATAATTAAAATACGATTAGTACACGGGAAAATGTACTATGATTTTTTCTATAATATCAAAATGGATAAAAATAAAAACATTTAAAATTTTAATAAGTAATTTTTTCAATATGCAATAAAAATGTTTCAAATAGGATTTAAATCACATTGTACACTATAAAATGAAGAAGACCCTTCGGAATCTAAAATGGAATTAGATTCCTAATATGAAATATCGATTTACAAAATATTACCTAAGAATGAGTTTTACCCCCCTACCCCCAACATAAGGACATGTAGAGATTTTCTTAACCCCCCCTCCCCCTCGGTACCCTTACGTAATTAATGAATGGCCCCTAAGCCATAAAATTTTGTCATAGATGTGTATACGAATAGTTAACACCAACCAATACTAACACTAGTCAACAAATATTGTGATCAAAAGCAAACCCATCCCAAAATGTGTCAGCAAAATCCCGCACAATTTCCGCGAACAACTTAATTAATTAATCAATTTGAAAACTGCAAATGTGTTTGATGTCATGTTCAGTCAAATCTCCAAAAGGAAATGCAATGCATAGTATGGGCTCGTACATCCGATAAAAGCATCCATTAATATTTGGTACAATTTATTTTAAAAGTAAATAGTGTGCCTATACATACATAAATACAAAAATGGATTACTACCAACTGGGGCCGCGCATTTCTGCAAAATTAAGCAGTCTACAAATTGATCCAATTAAAAATCAATTTTCGATAATAGCTTAACATTAATTTCATAATTTGGGATTCCCCAATAATTTTAAGGTGTTAATATCACCTCGGGGTCGGACTCTCCTAATGGAGCATAATGCGATACTCATTTACGAACCCACCGCGAATTTTAACATCAAAAATTGATATCGTCAACTTCCTCAATAAATGGCGGCGGTTTATGTCGCTATGTACCTCTCAGGCTGTTTTATTTAAAAACAACATTACCGCAGTCGCAGCTGAGGTGTTCATCGGAAATAATTGCCCTTCTCTCCTCGCTACTAGAATCGGAAGTTGCTTTACATATTTCGCTTAACTCGCGTGGAAAGAATTATAGAATTAAGCCACGTGCTAAAATATTACGCACAATACATCACGTAGCTTTGGATGAGAAGAAAAACAACATGTTTTCTTTTGTAGGATTATTCTAAATGAAATATTTTGCGGCGCGTGTACTCTCTGTAATATAACAATCCATTTTGGGTGGGTATCACAATTTAATACCGCTTGTGATGCGTTCCTTTGTGATGAAAGAACAAAGAGAAAAAAATTACTAACTTTTCAGATTAAATTTGCGAATGCAAATGAGCTACAAACAAAATGGAACGAGCTCTCCAAGTTTTCAGGTTTAATTTTCCTGACTAGGAGTTGCATCATCGACAAAAACAAGGCAAATTAGAAAACTTTCCGAAATGTACCTACTCAGTTTTTGTATACAAGAAGAGAAAGCACTGAAATCTTTTCGGAAACCCAAGATACACAGCTATTTTACCTTTTATTTTAATATTTTATTCTTTTAATGAGGAGATTTTGATCTCCACCGACCTGTTCGCTCTGTATACGTTTTGAAATGCACAACTACATACATATCTATGCATCATAATACCGAATATAGTTTGAAATGCAGAATATAGTTTGAAATAGAATAATAACATTTTAATAAACACGTTGACTTAGATAACCTTTTCGATGAATGAGCAGAACTTCATTGTGCTCGCATTTAAGTTGAAATAAGTTGACTTCAAAGTTGACTAGCACAACTAATGAACTATCTATCAGAAAAGGATGTTCCTTTATGATTGAGGTTTAGTGTAAGTTGCCTATGATAACCGCTAAAATTAGACACCTTATATTAGAATGGGAATACTTACATACGTATATATTATATATATCACCAATATAAATGGATTCGATCGAATTTTTTTTTGACTATGTGTAACCAGTTGCTACTGCGCAAAAAGGTTTAAAAGTATATTTCATCTCCGTTTAGCAAACCTGGCAAATGTCGCTACCTTTAAATGGATCGTACCTGAGTCAAAGAATATCTATCAACAAGAAGGGTCATACTAATACGCCTGAAAATACCTAACTAGTATGCAATGTCTGGAAAACACAACCAGAAAAATTTCCCATTTGCTAAAAGAGAAACGAACGAGTACCATCCTATTCTCGTAAGCAATTAAGAGAGAGAACCATAGCCGGCAAAAATTACTCACGTACAGCATGTACCTACAGTGTCTAGGCCTAAAGGCCTAAACCCATAGAGTCCGTCGGCATCGAGTCGCGCGTCGCTTTTGCCGCGGAGCTTTCACTTTTTAGCGCGGCAAGAGAGACCCGAAAGGCCTAAACCCATAGAGTCCGTCGGCATCAGGCGTCGCTTTGTGCGGCGCCGCACAACTATTGAATACATGCATGCATATGAGAGCTAACCCATAGCCGAAGCGCGCGGCAGCGCGTCGCGAGAGAGAATTTTAGAGGAATCTTCTATATTTCGCGCGGCAGCGCGTCGTAAGAGAGCTACTTAAGAGAAAAGCGACGCGAGACGGATTCTATGGGTTTAGGCCTGAACCCATAGAATCCGTCGGCATCAGGCGTCGCTTTCGCTGCCGCTCAGCTGTTTATGACAATTCGAGACCAACCGCCAACTGGCGCAGTATGCTCCGAAGGTGAATTAACAAGAAATCTCGTAGCAATTCGTCAAGAAACTAGACTAATGAATTCGGGAAAAACTCGAAACGAAGAAACAGGAAACCGAATAATTACAAAATCACCAAAACAGTTCACAGATATCAAATTCAAACCTTTACTTGTCAAATAAACAGCTGATTCAACGAATCCCAACTGGCCAATCTCAACTTGTCAGAGCTCTCTCAGCAAAGCTCTTATACGGCGCGTCGCTTTTGCCGAATTATTGCAGGTTCCTCTAAAATTCTCTCTCGCGACGCGCTGCCGCGGCGCCTGCTATGGGTTAGCTCCCATATGAATGCATGTATTCAATAGTTGTGCGACGATGCCTGAAGCGACGCCTCATGCCGACGGACTCTATGGGTTTAGGCCTAACCCATAGAATCCGTCTCGCGTCGCTTTTCTCTTAAGTAGCTCTCTTACGACGCGCTGCCGCGCGAAATATAGAAGATTCCTCTAAAATTCTCTCTCGCGACGCGCTGCCGCGCGCTTCGGCTATGGGTTAGCTCCCATATGCATGCATGTATTCAATAGTTGTGCGGCGCCGCACAAAGCGACGCCTGATGCCGACGGACTCTATGGGTTTAGGCCTTCAGATACAAAATGCAGCGTTTTTTTACTATGGAGTTTTCAGGGGATTTCTAATTCTCTCTATTAACATGCCATTTCAGTGCTACCTCTCCTCGTGATCATAAAGCATATGAACAATGCGAATGAAGAAGGGAGGAACGCAGGTAGCGCACACGTAATTGATAAATACGTACGCGGTTGCTCTCATATTATCACTGTGCCCTTCAGGCGATTTCTACCGATTCTCAGCGACTGTGTTCACGCAGCTAGAAAGCCAGTGTAGGGTGCGAGATTTGCCTTGACTTGAAAAGTTCGGAACATTTTAAAATGCAATTAAGTCAATTGCTGTTCTTTCGCTTTAAAAAATAATGGGTACACATCATATAAGGCGTTTGGGTGGCTTTGCGAGGGACAATTATCAGGAAATAAGTTTTGTGCCTTGCTGGAAAATAGAAATTGTTCAAAATAAAATCATGCACCCTGTAGAAGAGTTTCAATTTTCTTAGCACCTTACTTCAAATTTTTGTCTTGCTCTCTCATATTACTTGTTTATAACTATATATTTCCAACAAAATGAAACGTTTGGTCTGGTTAACGATACCCAGGGTCACTAAAAGATAAGGGAAAATGTCAAGAGTGTCCCTTCTTGTTCTTGGACATTCTTTGCCTGAGTACTTGATGGGGAACCTGTCGTGGAACAAGGTACCGGAGGGAACGGGAAGTGGGCGTGACGGTCACTATGGGCGGCAGGGACGCGTGACCTTTTCCCACAACGCACAGTGGCCGATTTGTCGAAAAAGCTGGCCAAAAGTCGAAAAAAAAATTGTTTCGTTCTGTTCAAGCTACCATCCTATGTCATAAAGAACCTTTTTCTACACATTTTGGCAAAATAACAGTAAAGTACTGGTAAGGGATTCAGCATTAGAGCAAGTCAAGGTGACTCTCTTCGACGCATCATCTGGCACGCTACTTTAACCTGGATTTGTACTACGTCGTTTTGAAAGTGATAACAGCTTTTCTAGTGGCTGTTTTCAGATCGCGTTCAGTAACGGGTGTTTCTGAAAGTATAGAAAGTACCTACTAAAGTTCCGCTGTGTAAAAACTTTTTTTAAACAGAGTCATGCACGTAAAGCTTTTTCGTGTTGACATTTTATAAAAATGAAGAAAAATAGTTAGAAGTTCCGCAGAGTTCCACGATAAGATCACTTTTATTATGTAAAAGAAAGTATTTTCTTTGATTTTACGAAAAAAGCAGCTGCGATAATTTGCGATATTTCATGAAACATAATTTTCAATCTTGCGGACTGAAACTGGCCGGTTCCCGAAAAAGCTGGCCATAATTCGAAAAATGATAGGAATTACACAAAACTTCGCAATTTTATGTTTTTGACGTCGCTGATCACGAATATGAAATTTATTTTGCAAAATTCAAAATATCGGATTCAAAATGGCCATACGAAATTTTGTTGAAATCAAAATGTTTTAAGAAGTACACGTCCGGCATTTCGAATCCGCCATTTTTAATTTTGGAAAAAATGTCATATTCGTAATCAGCGACCTCAAAAACTAAAGCACAGAAAATTTTGTTGAAACGGAGTTGTTTTAAGCAGTAGACGTCCGCCATTTTGAATCCCACCATTTTGAATTTTGAAAAATAAATTTCATATTCGTAATCAGCGACCTCAAAAACATAAAATTGCGAAGTTTTGTGTAACTCCTATCATTTTTCGACTTTTGGCCAGCTTTTTCGGGAAATCGGCCACTGTGCAACGTTCAGTTCCCTGTGCTGCACTACACGGAGTGCCCGCTGTCAGTGTAGTGCGTTTAGTTTCGATATTACCGAAGGTCGGATGATAAGCTTGAAAATCCTAATTTTTGGTCAGCGACACCAAGGTAACGTTATAAGCTGCGTCAGACTTGCCACTGCCTCAGTGAGCCGGCTCACTTTGAAATCAGCTGTCAAATTGACTTGCTTAGTTTCGGCTCAGTGAGCGTGGACCTGTGCAAGAAAAACGATTAGAAGTGATTTGATATTTGAGTTGTTTTCTCAAAATAGTTTGAGGGGTTGATTCTAAACAGCAAATTGGATCTGACATCTTGAATTCCAAAATATTGAATGCAGGCTCGAGATCAGTCACCCCGTAAACCTCCAATTGCCCTTTTTGATAAAGATTCCTTGAAGTTTGAAAATTCGATTCCTATACAAAACGCAAATTTCGATTTTTTCGATTTTCCGGCTTTTTTATTCTGGGGTTTCCCAAATTTTCTTTTTTTTTAAACTACCCTTGTATTATAGCGAACAAAACAAAACAAAATTATTCAAATCGGTCAAGACGTTTTTGAGTTTTAACGAGACTAACGAACGAGCTTCTGCTAAAATTTTACACATTCGCGGTTGCGGAATCAGAACTAAAAAAATTACATGATAGCTCGTACGCATTTCAAAACTCACGGTTGCAGCGGGCCCTGGTGGAGCTGGTAGAAACCCGACAATAAATTAATCCTCTCCTATGATTAGTCTTGATGAGTAATGTTGTCCTCGGTGGTATTAAGTTTTTAATTTCCAAGGAAATAAAAGCTTGATTTAAGAAGATGGTAAGGTATTTAATTTTTTTTTCTTTTTCTTCGATTTTGAGACGGATCGGAGCAAAACTAACGAAGATACAGCAGTTTCAGCAACCGTGCCTCAAACATGACTCAGCGCACCAGAAATTACCTGCCCGATCCGAGCCTGCTATTGTTACGTGGCAGATGTTTCGCTCTCTATGTAACCCCTAACCTTCTTATTATGATGACATTATGGATGATAGCAACATCCTTTATGGACCTGTCATCGATGATTCAGTGAGAGGTAAACTGATAAAACTCGCTTATGAACGTTTTATTCTAAATTTTTTATTGTTTAAAACTTTAAAGCGTTTTTCCCACAACTCACGTTTTCAAAGTCGGCGCCCCTCATAACTTAAAAACTACTGCACCGATTCTTTTGAAATTTTGAACACTATTTCTGTACATAATTTACGAGGTAACGCTGTAAAGTCATTGTCAATATTATTTTTTATTTTTTTTATAATAACAAATTATCCGATTTTTTTGTTTGCAAAAATCGCCTTTTTCATTTCAAAGTGTTCCCAAAAATTGAAAAATAGAAATTTCGAAAAACCCTTCCAACGTAACCTGGGGAAAGCGATTATCTAACGACAAAAGTTTCCTTTTTGTTATCAGACGATCCATCACGGAGTTATGGGAAGCACCGAAGTTCTACTTTTTTCTGAGACGCTTCCAAATAATTGCTGCCATTGCCGTATTTTTCAATACTTCTACATGAAAATTTTACAAAATATTCTTCAAATGTTATACTTTGATGTTTTGGGTTTTAATTAATAGACTTTAACTGTGTTGTCGAAATTCACTAAAATGTGCCTTATTTTGTACGAATTAACCTTATCACCTTATCCCCTTAAACAAGTTGTTAAAATTTCAGAGTGGAGTACCCGCTCTATTCTCGACGAAGCCGATATGTACATTTACTTTTAATTACTTGCAAATCGTCACCATACTGATTTATATATACAATTGCTTTGAACATTTTTGAATCACCATCTCCTATATAATTACCGTGTTTCATATTGAACTTTTCCTCTGATCTCAAAAGCATCTCTGTAATAGCCTGCAGATGAGTTAAGTTCACAGGTTATAACATCAGAAGTAACATACTACGAATTTTGCTTTAAATCTTTCCAATCATATTCTTGCGATGTCATGTTAACATTTAGAAAACATTGTTGAACATTTTTGTGGACTCCAAAGGTATTCCGTTCACCATGTCTGTGTGTGATTACGGCTTTCTGTCTGTGTTTCTCTTTAAAGGATGTTCAGATTTTCTCGTATTTATTATTTATTTACTTGCTTAAAATACCTACGACTACAATTGTTACTAATTCTCTTGTTTTTGACATCAAAGCGATCGTCTTTAAATTTAATTTCTGAAACTATTAATGAATGCTCACCATATTTGAAACACGAAATTCTAGTTCAGATGGATGCTCATTTGTCATTCACTTCGGTCAACAACTCCATACTTTTGCTTACTTACCCACATAGCCACATTTACGTCTTAAAAGCCAGGGATATTAATTTAAGAAGTGAGTTCTCCTCATTTGACAACTATACATGTAGCACTTAGGTCTACTAACAAATATAGTTCAGCCAGTGTCCTAACGTCAAATATCCGATTAAGAATTTAATTTTTGGTAGGAGACAAATGAATGCAGCTCTCACTCGAAAGCCCGTGAAGTACCAACTTGAATTAAACTTCGGAGGATTCACCTCGAAGCAACTCTTATACGGAACATTCTTTTGTTTATTTATTAAAAGTGCAAATGCAGCTGAAACGGAAGCAGAATGGCTAATGACTGCAAGTGAAAACTTCAAAATCAAGAAATTTTAAAGTTTGCTGAGCTTCTGCTGAAGTTTCCCTTCAGTGAAGTAAATAAATTCTGCCGAGGGCAAACCAACTGAATACTTAATATTTTCAGGTAGACATAGATCTATAGCGTCCACTTATGAAAAACTCTGGCAATGGGCAGTTGAGGGCAGAAAAGTTTGAATCTCTGCCCTCCATTAGGAAAAAACCTCATTATAAGGATTTTAGTGGGTCAAAATATTTTGCTCCATCTGTTCTTTATGGAGTTTCTGAACAAGCACAACTTCTGAGAAATAGCTTTGTTTAATGAACCTCACATACTTAGCTTAACATAATCGTATTTCTTGTAGTTTACTGTTATTAGAATCGGAATCCAAGTAGGTAAGTATTTGGGTTAATCGACTTCCGGAGCTCTTTTTAGCGGTACAGTACCTGAAGTTCATCAATTCAATATGTTTTAATTTCAGTATATTCCGTATCAAAACTTAACATAACATAATAACAATAACAACATTACATAAAAAAGGTGCACTAGGTGAAAGAAACATCCAATCTTTTCCGTGCGGCTTTGAAAGTTTTTCAGCATTCTACATGTGCTTTGTCTCTGTAAAGTTATTGATGAATATGGTAAACTTTATTAGCATTTCTTTTTGTACCGCAATCTCAGGTTTCCAATCATCTCTTACGAACAATGTTCAAAACCGTTGTCTAGACAACTTTGGACTTTGTGCCAGAGGAATTCACGTTTTGTAATAAATAAACCTCCACAGGAGTTTCTGTAGGTGCAAAGGTGTCCTTAAATCAAATTTGTGAAGGGTGGTTCAAATTTATAGCTCATATGCCTTAAAGAGGCCATTTGTCTCGACCGTACTAGAATTTTATCTCCCAAAATAAGCACGGGTCCGCCAGTACTATAACGTTATCATAGGCTAGCGCGTGGGACCTGCACCGAAACAACTTCCTGTAAAAAACAGGAAACCATTCCGGTAATGGGACACCTACTCCTGCCGTGGTTATTCTATTGGATTTCCATTGTTGCCGCACAATAACATATGCTCCTAATATGAGATTTATGGCCCTGATATATATCATAGACCGCCCCTAACCAAAGAGTGGAAACATTCAAATTATGCGAAGGCCGCAAACGCTGCCGGGATATACCCACCCATTGAAGGGTTGAAGGGTGAATTTGTTGAGTGAAAGCCCTATCTGGTGATTACCGGAGCGAAAATGGAATGCTCTGTGCATACGGTTTGGCGTGGCAAACCGTCATAAAACAATATATTTGATTACAAATTATTTGACTGAAACGTTTCGGCACGCAGCGCTGAGTGTTGAAATCAATGATTTATGTGGGAATTTTACAGCCTCGGCCTCTAAGCGTGAAGTGAAGTTTTGCTGAACTAGGTGCATTCTATCAATCGGAAGACCCTCAATTCATCGCTGCCCAGTGAAAGCATGATTCGTGTTTATTTGAATTTCCAGCGGTCTCGACGCACGAGTGTGTGAAATTACCCTCATGAATTTTGGAAATATCTGTTCATTACATTTACATACGTGTGTGCGAGTAGTAGCAAGGTGGACACATTATTTACTACGCAGTTTTTCCTTATATATAATGTGGTTTTATTGCAACGTATCATTTTTGACATTTCAAGATGTATTACCATAATTACTACTCATGAATACCAGAGGGTAAAGCCTCATAGGAAATAAGGAAATATTTTAAAAGTCACTATTTAACACTTGATTTATCTCACCACTCGAAATGCTCTAACATTTTGTGAAATTATTTTTTCAAAATTTTTCTCCGAAATTCATATAATTAATATCCCTCTTTTTTATTTTTAATGACTTACCCATCTTATTACATTTCTAAAAGGGTACAAGACGTCTAGGTAGAGAAAAGATATACACATTTATACGTAGGAAAGATTATGTGGAATATTAAAAAATCGAAGTTTTGAATTACTTTTTTTTCCAAATGAAACGTTTGTAACGTACTACCATTAACTGTAATATGTATTAAATTAGAGAGAAATCATTTTTGAGTTCATCTAGGTTAAATTTTTTGTTAAAAGCAAATTTTTTTTTTGATTCCGCAAAAGGTCTTCTACGTATAAATTTGTATCTGGTCAGGGTAGTGTTGCGCTAAATCAAGATATTATGTGATCACGGCACACATAAATTGAGGTACCGCAGCTTAAGGGGTCTACCCTCTTTTCGGAGGGAAAAAAAAGGTTAATTTCAATAAAGTTTTCGATAGGATTAAATTATGAAAATGGAAAATAAATTGTTACACTCAATAAATACACTCTCGAACTATATCAGAATTTTGCTTTTTTCATTTTTGTGAAATTTTAAGCATGGAACTGCTGGTCGAAAATTGATCCAAAAAACGAGAGGGGTGTGCGGCGTTGATGAAATCTCCGAGATGCATGGTCGGGGAAAAAAAAGCAAAGAGGTTTAGGTTCAATATATTAATAGCTATAGCGCATCTGGGGCGATTTTTGATTTTTGCGAAATTGACAAAATGGCGGACATTTTTTGAAAAACTACGAAAAAAACATGTTTTTTTTCACCGTTTTTGGCCAAAAAAAAAATATTAAAATCAAAATTTTGAAAAACCCCCTCGATGCGCTATAGCTGTAGTCATAAAGAATGTTTGGTAAAAATTTGGTGCGAATCGGTTCGGTAGTTTCCGAGATTTCATCAACGCGGCGTCGAGAAACGTTATTTTGCGAAAAACGCGATTATATTTTTGTTAATGACATCGTAAAAAATTTCACCTAAGCCTAATCAGCGATGCCTGGACCATACACTATGCCTTATTCTTCCTCAAAATGCACATTTTCATCCAGTGTAGCGTTCCTGCGATATGTTCTGGCTTCCTTGGAGGCATCAGTGCTGCGCCGGCCGCACGCCGCACTTCTCGATTATAACAACCCCTTAACAATGTTCCTCCCATGTGATTCTTTTTTAAATCACGGAATTATTTTTTAGTTTTTAGTACATTATATACATCATTATTATCTTTATTTTCAATAACTTAAAAATTTATTTTACTATATTTTTTTGTTTCCATGTTGTTCCCACGAGTAATGAACATTACAACGGTCGACCTCCCCAGAGGTCCAATCAAGGGCCAAGGCTATCATACAACAAGATGTGCCCAAGTCTTGAAAGGAAAACGCTTACGACATATCATTTTTATCCACCCTAATGCCACACAGTCCTCGACACGTTTTAACCATTTACCGTAAATTGAGTGGTGTACCGCTAAAGACGTATCATTTTTAGCCACCCAAACGCCACACAGTCCTCGACAAGATATGAAATCTTTACTTGGGTGGGAGATCTAAGCTTGAATCCCGATTCTAAGTTGACGAAGTTCTTTGTTTCGATCAGATGCCTAGAGTTTAATTTTAATGTAAATATAGACTGTCCCAACTCTTTGATCCGCCATGCACTGTGTTCTACTTGTAAAGCCCTTTCATTTGATACCTATTTTGAGGGGGTTGTGAGAAAATATGTAATCCGCCATTTTGTAGAGACGGCCATCTTGGATTTATAATGATACTGATTATATGAAATTGTATTGTCATCAGAACTAAAGGTGTGCACCAAATTTCAGATCAATATATCGACAGGAAGGGGGTTAAATTTCAACTACTAAATTTGACCCAAACAAACAAATAAACAGGGCAAGCTACATATGTTAAATAAAACCGTTTTAAAGTTTTAAAAGTGCTGAGAGAAAATTGTTTAGAACAAGTGCAGTCCGAAGTGTTCGAAAGCAGAACTTTGTAAATTTATGAAATTAGCAGCATTTGTTTTTATCTTTCTTATATACTTTAACTTGATAACTCTCGTTTTTGGGTATTTTTTTGCTATTATTGTAACAAATTGATTCGAGCCTACTCCTACTTTCGAGAGCATTTATATTTTGAATACAAATGTAGTTTTTAAAGTTAAAAGTATTGTCATGTGTCAATAAATGAATTATTATTACATATTATTATTATTACTAAATATGTCATACACGAAATTGTGTTTCTGGCAATATAATGCAAATAAGGCATTGTCAATGTTTATGAAAATGCTTTGTTACTACCATTCAAAAAAAAATCAAGGCCATTGAAAAATTAGATGCATTTATCATTGAACTTTTCAAAACTATTGAAAGCTATAATGCTTAAACGCCCATATCTGGCGCATGAGAAACATAAGAGTCTCGGTAATATGGCTCTAGATATAAAGATTACGAGAAATCTATTTTATATATCCTAAGCTTCTCCTCTCGCCGATTTTAAATGCCTTAAAGTACGAATGCCGTTTTAATGCTGACCCATAGATATGTAGTTGTTTCTAAATTGCTAACATACCCGACTTCTACACCAAGTACTTATAAATTGTATTGTTTTATCAACATCAATGCAAGTTATCTTATTACAATCCATATTGAACAAAGACATTAGTGCATATCTTCCAGCTTACGCCTTATGCTTTGATTAGGCTCCGCGAAAGCAGTAAATTAACTATAAAGTACCGAAGTAGACCTCGGATCCCCATTCCGCAATTTCATTGCAATGAATTCATTATTCCCAGAGCCTGAAGCCGGCGTAACCCGGCAATATGCTAAAAGTTTGGTCATTAATCTGTTCACGAACTTAATCTGATTGTGAATTTGCCGAAATTCACAAATTTTCTTGTGGGAGGAAAGATTTAATTGACGAAATCACTGGAGTAATTCATGGCTGCAGCAGATCTTAATGAGGGAAAATTTAGGTGAATCTTTGGGGAATAATGTAGGTATGCCTCGTCAGTGCAATCAAATGACGACAGTTTGAATTAGTTGTAGAAATTGTAGAATATAGTTACTAATATATATATCGAGCATAGGTACGTGTTTCAAAGCTACTTGGAATATGACGATATGGTATTGCTCCTACGTATCAATATTATAAGTGAGTTATCTAACAATGACAATGATGAATTCTGACAAGCAGTACTTTTAATATATTTATATCTCATTCTCATAGAACTTCTACATAGAGAGTAATAATTTAAAAGAAAGAATAAATTAATTTGCTAGAAAGGGCTTTCGGAGTAAAAAAAAGTGTCACTGATTTACACATCTGGCGTAAAATCGGCTGGCTACCCAAAATGCCGGATAGACTGAACTGAAAAAGTTTTGTAAATTTTTCGATTATTGGTTGAATCAAAATATCCAATTGGTCGCTTTGATTAATTTAAAATGTTTGGTAATTTAAACATGTAAATTAATAATTATCCGGCCTTGCTCAGGGTTTTCTGTACTTGTAAATTAAAACTCTTGCACAATGAAAGAATTTTGTTTCATGCGCGAAGAAGTTTTTTTTTATTTGTCCCGTAGGAACCCAAAACATTACCGGCGTAAAAAAAGAATCCTAAATCGTGCCCGAAAAAAATCTCAACCTTCCAGTGACAATTCCAGCCAAATCGGTTATGATCTTCTCGAGATTAGCTTGGACAAACGGACATACAAAAATTTTAAAAAACTTTGTTTGGCTTTTGGTATCATGTAATGTAAATAATCATATACATATGTTATATGAGTTTAAAAAAATTCAGTTACTTCTAAATCACAGACCCTAAGAACCCAATTTGATGAAAGTTCAATCATATTGATAACTTCTGCCAGTCATCTATAAGTTCGAAATTTCGAAAGCAGACCCCAAAAACCCCTATATTTTCATTTACACAGAAAACCGTTGAAAATTTTCGGTCGTCGTGTTGACACCTCGATCAGCGACTCCAAGAACATAGAAGGACCCGTTTTCATGGCAATCTGTTGAAATTTGACATTTTGATCGCAATATATAATACATATAAGGGAGTTATGGTGTGGGGATTCATCAGGTGTAGGTGAACTAGGTTTCATAGAAGGCGTAATTGACAGTGGCTTATTTTAATATTTTAAAAGAAAATGTAAATTTAGGAATCACATATGCAGCACAAAATTTTATTTTGGTTGTGGTTCCGAATCCAATTCATGCAAACCCTTAAGATCGACGCAGGGTATGGAGCTTCACCCCGAAAAGCACTTAAATGAGCAGCACAAAATTTTATTTTGCAGTACATAAAGAGCACATAAAAAGTACATAATTCTCATGTGGTTTCGAATCCAATTCGTGCAAGCCCCTGAAAACGGGGATTTCAACGGCAGCATCAAGCTGCACCCCGGACTTTGAGGCTTTTAAAAAACCACTTAAATGAGCAGCTCTCATTGCTCATTGCTCTCATTACAGAACAGTTCTTGGGTTTTCCTCAGAATTCTTTACATTTGTTTTTATAATTTTGTGCAAGTTCCAGCCTAGTTTTTTTTAAGAGAAGCTTCTATCATCTTCTTATGATCTGGGCTGCTTAAGGTGTCAAATGACAAAAGCGACACCGTGACGTAACTTTGACCGACAGCCGTGACGTATTCCCCCCCAGCCAACGTGTGTAGCAAGTACGCGGGATTAGCTTCGTTTTGTATGAAAATAATGACGTCAATGACGTCACGGACACACTTTTCATATCGTCGGGCGCGAGTTATAACACCCGATATCACTCGCATCAAATAGAAACGACAATAGCGCTAGAACAACGAGTTTCCAAAAAATCCAAAGCCAGTAGTTGCGACACCTCTGATCCAGTTCACCTGCCGCACCTGTTTACCTGTCCAGCGCACTCAACGTGACCACCGTCCTGTGACCGGCTGCAGTCTAGACCTAAGTCAGCATATTGTAATCTTCAACTTAGGATCTCCCTTGAGGATATTTATTACTGTTTAAGTCATTAGCGAATAAAGTAGCCAGCTTAGATTTGTTAGTTTTAATTTTTTTTGCATTCCTTCGGAGTTGAAAATATATTTCGCGTAAACTGGCCTTTTATTTGTTGGTTATGTAAAGTGATCTGAAAGATGAAGGAGGAGGCACGAAATTCGTAGAAAAAAAAGTTGTTTTTCTAGGAATCTATAACGGCTACGGGAAAGTGTACAAATCGGGTTAGTTTAGGACGACTCCAAACAGACGACCCAATATAGAGAGCACGAGTTATAGAAGCGGAATTTGGAAGTGCAAATACTTAAGCGGCTTTATTGATCGGCATAGTGAGGTGCATCCACGCGCATTCTGGGCTAGACCTTACGCAATTGAGCCCAACATCGAAAATTCTCAGAAGAGACCAAAAATTCTGGTGCGGCAATCCATCAAAAATTCTTAGAAAATCACACTGTATCTGCCTGTACTCTGCGCCACATCTTACCGAAATGGGTGACTTTTTCCAGAGATTACAATATCCCAACGAGATTCTTTGTATTAAGGGGATTCAAATCACTAAAACTTCAATATTATCTTTATTGCAAGGAATTTAAGGTGAAAAATCTAATATTGGTAATTAAGCCGCCTGTCCGTTGCGACACGAAACATCAATGTTGAGAGATGGCGATGTCAAACGTCGTGACTTCGATGCTACGAGCAAATAATCGAAGTGACTTATAATATTAAACTTGGCTTTGAGATTCTTTTACTTATCTCTGTATGCAGGTCTATTCGGGTTCTCACCGATACGAGGTGCCCCTAAATTTGAAAGCTAATCGACGGAAAATTATTGAAAAAATTCGTGCTCCTCCCGTTAATGTAGTATTTAATGTAGTATTTAGTACTTTTGCAGTATAACTTCGATGTTAAAAGTTCAATGATAATAGGACATCAATACTTACATAGCTACAGATGTTAACATCGATGCTAACATTTCGTAACATCGAGCATTCCTAATAATTCAGCGAAAATTTAAGCAATTTCATTGCGCCAAAACAGACCACATTTTCTTTATTTACTCGAGAAACTCGGACACGGACAGGCGATTCCGAAGTTTGCCGAGAAACGTATCCGTGTATCCCTGTGCCCGTGTAAGCAAAAGTTCACACGGATCACAAAAAATCCCGAAGTTTGCCAAGCAACCCGTGTACCCGTATAACCGTGTACCCGAGTAAGAAAAAGTTTAAAAGGGAAAATCGGGTGCAAATAGACACTTATTATATTAATATTTATTAATATACGTGAACTTCCCATGCATTATATTTATTTCTGGCACGCACTATGAATGCAGCCGATTATGTCAAAAATATTAAGAGCTATCAGTTGTTCAGAAATACTTTGCTTTGAAATCTTTTCAATTAATTTAAGTACATGTAATATGGATATCATTAGAAATTTAACTAAGGCGTGGTGGCATGTAGCCTAAAGCTTTCCTCGAAAAAAACTCTAAATGTAGGTGAAAGGAACATAGAAATCTGTTCACAGGTTTATCGGACTTACGCAAAGATAGTTACACACAGAAATCGTATTTTATATAAGTAGAGTATTTTTTTACTTAAGAGATATTTGCAAAAAACTTGAATTCAACCCTAAACCCAATAGTTGAAATTAACCGTACCTTACACGACAGCTAAAAGGACATCCAAATAGAGGTATCCACAAAAATATTGCTTGGTGGGACTTTTTTCGTAATTTTGACCTTTTTGGTAACAAATTTTACTAGGCTATAACCCTAATCTTGCATTCATATGTATTGTATAATTTCAATCATACTGCTCTTTTCACTAATATGGGCTGATATTCTCATAATTATTTTCGATTAAATGCGGTACCACACGTATTTGCTTTACAAAATATGAAACCCAACAAATTCATTAAAGTACGCAACGTACCTCAATGATATTCAATTCAAATAGGTAGACGCAAATCACCTAAAAGAAAAGCTAAACAACAAAATACAAAATTAGAAAATCAATTAATTATCACAGCACACAAAATGTTTAAATATTGCTTACAAAATCCACCCGCCGTTTTCATCAACTAAAATTCTAAGAGTTTCCCTTCGAGTTTTCGTATTGTTATTCCAGCTCATTCCTAGAATCTCTCGACATCTTGGAACCCCACCCCACAATGGCCGGTGCCGAATAAGACATTGAAATTTCCTTACGCTCACCTTTGTTTAGGTAGGTGCCAACAAACTCTTCGCTGCTCTCGCGGCCTGACCCTCGACCAAATGGCTAAGTACAGAGGGCTTTTTACTATTAATATTTGGTCGGTCCGCCCTTAGCTTTTATTACCGCAGCTAATCTTTTAGGAATTGTGCGTATAAGCTTTAGACACTCTTCAGGACAAATTTTGTTCCACTCTTGCTGGATGACTTGTTTTAGTCCTGTTTTGGATGCCATGTTGTGCTCCCGTATCTTCCGCTTCAGTATGCACCAAAGATGCTCAATTAGAGTGAGATCTGGCGACTGTGCAGGCCACTCTAAAAGGTCAACATTGTTTTGTTCCAAATATCGCCTACTGGTTACAAATGTGTGGCATGGCGCGTTGTCTTGTTGGAATTTTATATTGTCCGCATTAGTGCCACCGTAAATCTTCATGAGAGATGGGTGTAGAACCACTTTCAACACGGTAATATATTTTTCGCTATTCATGCGTCCTTCACAAATAAACATTTCATCCACTCCAAAGGACGCCATACAACCCCAAATCATAACGCTGCCCCCTCCGTGTTTAACCGTGGACCCGACGCATTCGGGAAGGTAAGCTTCACCTACCCTCCTCCTCACAAACGTGGAACCACGGGTTGCCGAAAATCTGAAAAATTAAAAAAATTTAACATTATTTTCAATATTCATGAAATGTTTTCACAAACGGACTGATTACGATTCCACCATTATAAATACATAATCGAAATTATACAAAAAAAAGCTTACCTCACAGTTTGATTCGTTGGACCACATCACGTTATCCCAATCGGCCTCCGTCCAAGATTGATGTTTTAAGGCCCATTGAAGACCTGAATGAAGATCTGAAGATCTTTTTTATTTTTTGCTGAGAGCAATGGCTTCTTCCTAGCCATGCAACCTTTCAGCCCTGCCTCTACAGATCTTCTTCTTGTGGTTCGAGCACTAATTGTTCTGCCAATCTGATAAGATAGACCAGCAGCGAGCTCAGAAGACGTTTTTTTTCGATTTTTAACCAAATCAAATTTCGGTCATCACGTTTCGAACTGACTCTTTTTCTACCTATTTTTTGTCTATTACTGTGTGATCCAGTGTCCAGAAAACTTTTAATAGCACTTTGCACTGCACAACGAGAACATTTCACAGTTTTTGCAATTTCAACTTGAGATTTGCCTTGTTCATACAAAAACCGAATTCGCATCCGTTCTTGCTCACTAAGTTCCCTTGTTTTAGGCATTTTCTCACTATTAGTAACCAACACTTCAAACTCCGTTAAAAACCAACAATATTTAGGCACTTACTACGAACAGTAATTGCAAACTGAAATTTTTTTACAAAATCCTCAAAATTATAGAATTTCCCAGCCAGACGTTTTATGGTCCTTCTAGGAAAGGGTTTATTACATTAATTACCATTTATGATTGTTGGGAACATATTGACAAACAAGATAAATCTTTCTAGGAATTATTTTGTACGACACCTGCAAAAAGCTAGGGTGTCTAATACTTTTGGCCAAGGCTGTACATGTGCCTCAGTAAGAGGCAATTCGGCAACTTTGCATTTTTCTTGCTTATTCGATTGGGCATCTGTATTATTTATCTGTGCTAATATATACTTCATTAGCAACAAACTAAAAACGATTACCAAAAGGTTTACTGAAAGATATAATTATGTTGACAATCCATTGGTTTGACAATTACTTACTAATGATAACATACTGTAGTTTAGGTTAGGACATACAATAAGATAGGATAGTTATAGTTAGATCACTTTCTTTTTATTGGGTGTTCTAAATTTGTTGCTCTGAAATTAATAATTATATAACTTGCACTTTGGCCACCAATAAAGTAATAATATTGATAATTGAATTTATATATTCCGCACTAAATATAAAAGCCCTATTGTATTACACTGTAAATGATAACATACTGTACAGAATTGAAATTCTCAATTGAAATAGTTTTTATTGGGATAACTGCACAAAATTATTGACTCTGCCTATTGGGTATGTGCTCCGTGCAGAGTATAAGGTGAGGGTAACGAAATTGATCGGAGCACAGCAGTGGACAAAAACTGCAATAAAGGCTATCTATTTTAAGTGTTTCTCCTTTTTCAAATCTGTGCTAGCATTTTGATTTTTGTAAACAGATAATAGCCTGATTAGTAGTTGCTGTGATATAGTTGGTAAAGTTACGGATAGAAATAGTAAATGCAAGTTTTAAAGTTACCCTACGACAAGTGAGTAATTAGAAAATGTAATAAATGGATAACTGCAGTCAAAACCTTCTTTTGAGTATACATCCAAACAAGGACTTATTTCCGCTAAAACTTAACACTATATTTTTTGTTTACTTTCTTACAGTGTCTTTTACTTTTCCCTAGTTTTCATCATCTATTGTTATTTCCAATTTTGTAAACATGTTCTTCCTTTTAGTTCCATAATGCTAATTTTTATATTAACCGACTGCATTCTTGTTTATCATTTCTTCAAATAAAGTTGGGATTTTTGCGTGAACTGACTAAATGCCGACTAAACCAAATTTTACCATTTTATGCCGATTGTTCAATATTTTATTTACTTTTTATGGGACGCTACCAGCAGTGAATTTTGTTGCTTCACCAAATATTTTCAATATTTATTTAACATTTGCGAATGCGTTAGTCTAAACTAGATTATTACCAGGTTTCAGCATCAACAAAAAATATTTCACCGTGTATAGCGATTTATCGACTTATGTATGTACCTAAGTCGAATTTAAAAAAAAAACCAATAAACTAAAAGTGGATTTATATTTTTACTTTGTTTTATTATTGATAAAGAAAAACATATTGTCAAAACATTTTAAATCCGGCCAAAATAATATATACGATGCAATGAAACAAATTCTCAAACATAATATACGTATGGGGACCCAATGTACGGAGTATACAATGGATACGAGTAGCTTCCCAGAGCCCTTGATGAATAAGTTGTTCTGGGATCATTCGCAGGTAAAGCAGCCGCAAGAGCGATTACAACCAAAATCAATGCAAATATCTGAAAACGGAAAATTATTCAAATATAGAAACCAGAACACTACACAAGTAACTCACAGTTTTCAACATTTTTAAAAGATATATCGCTGAGCTTTGCTGCACTTATTTTTCAATCTAAACTTAGACTGAAGCATGAATTTGGACCCGTCTGCTTATATACTTCCACAGAAACATTCAGAATGGGTTGGTTATTCAGGAATCTTATGAAAAAAAGCTTCACTAGATTAATCGTTAGACATAAGTTTGAATTTTACACTTTTGTGACAAATTACCTTGCTTAGTATTCTAAACAAGCGAGAGAAAATGTTGGTTCTTTCGAAGAATTTCAACAATAACAAAGCATTATAAATTCTTTTGAGAAAATTGTGGCTATAATAACAACTGCTGAAATGAGGTGACTGAATGAAATGTTCATAATTATCTATAACGGACAATTATAAGTATTACAAGCTTTTATTGAACTTCACTTGTATGAATTTTGGTCAAATCTTGCGACTCAATTTTGATCCACATACCTACAAACGTGCATACATTTTGATTCTACATATCTGATTGTTTTGACATTTTGCATGCATAAGTGGTCTTCTTGACAATACACTTTAACCCTTTTTCACATAAAAAATTGTTGATAGCTGGTCAATCGACAATTTTTATCACAAATACACTCAGTGGCACAGGATTTGGCCTAAGCTTAAAATATCATTTTGATAAACATTACTAACATTTTGAGTCAAAATTGGTGGGGTGCTTGAGGGTGAACTGTGGGGATTGACTTCAAAAATGTTATAACACATAACTTATCAGATTTTGATTTAAAACAATGTGCATTATTAACAAATTTGTGTAAAATTAGACATTTTAATTCAAAAAAATCCTCTTTTGAAAATAGGAAAAAAAAGAACAGCCAGACAAACTAAAAGTTGAAATTTAAAATTAATAATAGGTGTTGCCCCCTAGGGCTCTTGCTGCCTGCATGAGGTCTGACATAATCTTTTTGTGAATTCGATGGATTTCTTCCCAAGCAAATATAAAAGAGGCTTTCAGCTCATTGAGGTTTTGTGGTTGATGAAGACTAGCGCCCACTCGTCTATTTAAAATGTCCCAGACATGCTCTACCGGGTTTATATCTGGGTTGCGTTTGCCATTGCATCTTACGAATACCAACCTCGGATATATAGGCTACGACATATCAAGCGATGTGGACTCTGGTGTCATCGTTTATATGCCAAAAATCTTCAGCACCGATGAAACGCTAATATGGTCTCGTCTGTAAAGAAGACCTTGCGCCGCTGCTTCACATTCCAGATAGAGTTTTAACGGGCAAATTGAAGCCAATCTACTGCTGTGCTTAGTATTATTATTATTATTATTATTATTATTACTATTATTATAATTCAGGACGACCTGCACCATATTCGTTATCAGCGACCTCGAAATCCATTGTGTAATAAATTTCGTGAAAGTCAGCTGATTTTACGAAAAAAGGTTCGCCATGGAAAATCTAACAAAATATTCGTTATCAGTCACCTCTCAAATATTTGTATACTAAATTTAGTGAAAATCGAAAGTAATTTTGGAACAAAGGCCACCATTTTGAGTCCGTTGTTTTTTTTTGACAAATTTTATCAAAAATTTCAAAATTAGTGACCTGGAAAACTTAGTACTAAATTTCGTGAAAAAAAGGGTAATTTTGTAATAAAAATATTTCGCCATATTATCATCTGGAATGTCAATAGCATATTCGAAATGCACCAGCCCCTGAATTATTATACACATTCGTTTCGTGAAGATCGCCGTCAAAGATTTTCTATTTACGTACATCTTTTTTGCGTTTTTCTTCACTGTACGCTACTTAGAAAAACTAAGTCGTCCTTCATCTCGTGCACAATGAAGTGAATAAAAAAGATAATAACAAAGTGAAAAAAATTATTAATTTCATACAAGCAACTGTACTGTTCTGGAGAATTACTGACAAACAAATATTATAATAGCATTGAATATTTCCGGTAGTTGAAATGACAAAAATTGGGTTGAACTTGTCCTTGAGCAAATAACGAACGTCTTTCCTTATATTAAAATATCCTTTAAGGAATTCTATGCATGGCTAATAACGTCTCCTAGTTACGGACAATGTAGTTTTACAGAGCTAAGATGCCAGATCAATTTTTTCTCTTATGTGCTCGACTGTAAATCTTCACCAGTTTTGAAATCTGTATTTAAAATTGTTCAAAAACTCTAAGAGAGACAAGAAATTGAAATCGGCACCGGTCCGACCAAAGGAATATATCCCTTTAATTTATGAACGACCCTAACTACACCGCGAACGTGAACCAACGCAAACGCGAGCCCAGTTCTATCTCTAGGTGAACTTTCTGACTCCGAATTCACCCTTCGCTCTCAAATGACGCGACGAACGTTTACGAAAACAAATCGTGTGAATAGGTGCAAAGTAGGCATCGGGGTCTTTAAGGTACCCAATTTAAAAAATTTAAAGTGGCGGAATAAAAATAAGTACTGATTCTTAAGTTAAGCGTAAAGCCCACGCGACCGATCTTTTTAATGAAATATGAAAACAAAATTAAAGAGTGTGAATTGAAATCGACAGTGAAACTTTCCGTTTTAGAGGAATGAAATAGACTCCTATTTTCTTAGTTTTTAGACGAAAATCATCTTTAATCGAAACTTTACTTAGGTACTTTATTGATATCAATTTAAAATTCAAAATACGCACAGGTTCAGTTTGCCTTAATATAATGAAAACAACAATATACATTCATATGTTCTTCCATCCACTTGCACATGTAAAACATGAATTCTTTAAATTGCGTGACATGAAAAGTTGGCGCCTCCTCATGTACCATTTATTTTAATACATTGTTTATTTAGTACACTCCATAGAAACTACGGTGTTTAAAAATTCCCTGTCAGCAGAGTAACAGCAGCAAAAAACTGCAAAAACATGTCGGGTGCTTAACAAGCCAGCAAATTTAATTTTTTCAAGCACACCAGCACTGGCGGCAGAATGCGAACTTTCCGCTCATTTCCATTTACTCGCCTCAAAGAGAAAAACAAGAATACCACAAGCCAGATCTGATTTATTTGTTCTTTCGACAAGACCAACCAAAAAGTCATAACCTACTCAGGTATGCAAATGTCTTGCTCGTGTGCTCTTTAAGGGTGAGTGAATTTTTTACCATCGATTTTTTTACGCCCTTTACGCTGGCACGATGGGGCCAATGCATGTGTAACCCCTGAACGTTTCACATCCGTTTTTCTACCCGATAAATCGCATTTGATCATCGAATACAAGTACTTCAAAAAAATGTTTACGCTGCATAGGTATATTCAAAAGGGAGGAAAAATAGAATTCTATACCCTACTAAAGGAGAAACGGCACAAAAACACAAAAACTTAAATTGCTTGCCTGCTTGTATAAAACAGGAAAACAACCAGCGGGCAACCCATATTGACTGTTATCTCGATAGTTTCATTGCCACAATAAAGGCTGGGTAAGCAGTGCATTCGATTTGGCAATAAACCGGAAAAGAGTAATAACTGCATAAACTATGAAGTGAGGTGTGAATATTTAGTCTTTTTTGTAAATATAAGATAATCAAAAAAATGAAATTTACGTGTTACATAAATACAGCAGTACGTACGGACCCAAACCAGGAAACTTCTAAATAGAGCATTAAAAACTCAATAAGAAGAGGACTGGCAAGCCTATCGCACTTCGCAGCAAAACTATAAGAAAGAGATTAGATTTTCAAAGCTCTAATCTTATAGGAAATACTGCGAAGAGCTAGAAGGGATGAAGGAGACATCACGGCTGCATAAAATATTCCAAAGGGATACCGCAGCCAAGCTAGACTCCATTTGAAAGACGGACGGTAGCTACACGGGACTCCAGACAGGAGGTATTAAAAATTTTATTATAAACAAATTTTCCCGGTAGTAGAAATACCCTATCAGACGTAGACCCAGCTGATGATCACTCGTTGAACATCACTAGGCTGGACAGATATGTGGCATCACGGGATATTACGGAGGAGAAGATATATGTAGTTCTCTTTATCCTCCTTTGAAAATTACAAAGCTCCCGGCCTTGATGGTTTATATCCTGCAATGCTGAAGGTCGGAGGTAGGGTCTTGGTGCAATCCCTGAAAGAAATATTTAGGGCCTGTATGACTTGGGGATACATACCGACCGCCTGGCGAAAGGTTAGAGTTGTTTTCATTCCCAAACCAGGGAAGGACGACTACACTCTAGCCAAAAGTTTCAGACCCATCAGTCTAACCTCTTTTCTTCTGAAATGTCTGGAACGCCTGGTTTAAAAGTACATTAGGGGAGGGGTGTTGAGAAGATGTCCGCTCAATGTTCGTCAGCACGCTTACCAGAGTGGCAAATCCTGCGAATCAGCACTACACGATTTAGTTCGAAGAATCGAGGGTGCGATGGAGCAGGGTTCTTTTGCTCTGGGCATGTTCGTCGATATTGAGGGGGCCTTTGACAATGCCACTTTCTCCTCCCTGTGTAACGCAGCCAAAGCGCATGGTGTGGACAACGTACTAGTACGTTGGATACAATCCATGCTGGCACAGAGACTTCTAATCGCGGACGGTGCGAACGATACCAGGGCTGAGGTAGGCAGAGGATGACCCCAAGGGGGCGTAATGTCGCCCCAGCTCTGGTGCTTTCTAGCAGACTCGCTCTTGGATGAGTTACAGACTGACAACATACACGCGCAGGCCTATGCCGATGACGTGTGTGCACTAGTTTGTGGATACTCACTAAAGATAATTTGCCATAAAGTGCAGAGGACTCTGGATAGTATCCAGAACTGGTGCGAGAAGCGCGGGTTATCAGTGAACTCTAGTAAAACGACAGAAATATTGTTTACTACGAAAAGAAAACTGAACTTCCAACATTAAAAGGTGTTACGATCCAACTCTCCACTGAGGTTAATTATCTGGGAGTAATCCTAGACAACAAGCTGACGTGGAGATCACATGTCGAACAAAAATCCACCCGAGCATTAAATGCCTTCTGGCGTCTGTGGTCTAGTGGATCAGAACAGGAAAAGCATCTACCTGTACGATCCTAAACAGAGTACAGAGAAAAGTATGCATAGGGATCACTGGGGCCTTCAGCTCCACGCCTGCTGCAGCTCTCAACGCAATGCTCAACTTGCGACGACTGGACATCACAACCCAGGAGGAAGCAATGAAGGCAGTCTGTCGTTTGAAGACACAAGGACTCTGGCACGACAACCACAGAAACGACCATGGCGATCTATCACGACGGCTCCAGGAAAACTGTGACTCGTACAGTATGCCAATGGATGATATGCTACTGGTAACACTGTTCGATAGGGGATATCACGTTGAAATCCCGAATAGAGAGGACTGGGAAAACCCACACCATCTACTGGAGAGTCTTTCCCATGTCTTCTATACAGATGGCTGGAAAGCCTCTACCGGTACGGGCGCTGGATGGTGTTTGAGCAAAGAAATCAAACACTCATATCCTCGGAGATTTTGCGTCGGTTTTCCAAGTGGAAATCATCGCTATTCTGATTGCGACAAACTGGATAATTGATCAGAGATGGCGTGAAAGGAAGCTCGGTGTTTGCTGCGACAGCAAAGCTGCGCTCGCAGCACTACGAAATCCCATCACCCGCTCGAAAATTGTCCTGGTATGTAAGAAACGACTGCAGTCGGTATAGCTCGCTACATGAAGTCTTTGTTATATGGGTTCCTAGTAGTCATCAAGGCATCGAGAGTAACGAAAACTCTGATAGCCTAGCAGAGGAAGGCGCGAAATGCAGCCCTTTTGGCCGGAACCACAGATTGGCGTGAAGTCTGCAATAGTGAAAAACTGGATAACTCGGCACATGGAGAAAATCCATGCGCAGAGATGGTCCGTGTTACAAACTTGCAGACACACCAAACTCTTTATAGGTCTGCACTGCAGTAACTCTCCTGAAATTAAGAAAGAATGCAGGAATCTTGTAGGGATTGTAACAGGGCATAATACTTGTGGCAAACATCTACATACCCTGGGAATCGTCGGTGACCCTACATGCGCGTCGTGCGGGGAGGATGAGGACAGCGTAGAAAACTTTCTCTGCGAGTGTCCCGCGTTCTCCCAAGTGCGGCGTGCTGTATTCGGTGCTGACGTATTGAGGATGGAAGAGATCTGTCCTCGACCCCTATTCGAGGTTCTTCAGTTCATCAGAACAACGAAGAAGTTCGGCTAGGGTGGGAGCAGAGTACAATGGACTATTGGTCTAATTGCTCGGGGCTTCGCTCCCCCCCCTTTTACATTTATTGATGAGAAAATCTTTTCTTGTTTAATACGTTTTCGAATGCTTACAATTGTCATTAAAAGCCCGGGGGCATTATCCTTTGTTATATTCAAATAATTTTTATCGAATACTTGTTTATTTCACACTAGCAGACCCGTCCCGGTTTTGCCCGGGTTTTTCCACACACAGTAAAAAATTGACGGTGTGAACTGAAGATTTAATTATTAAATGGTTTCAGAATGAAATTCTTTTGGTTTATTCACAGCCATACAAAAAAACAAAAGTGGGGATTACTTTTGATGCCATACGTCATATCCGTAGTATTTTGGCCTGCTGAGCATGAATCTGCGACCAGAATTGAGCTTTGACGTCCAGATTTTTTTCGAACCTCAAAAAATGGGTTAAAAACAGAGAAAATCGTGGAAAATACACTCGTAAAATTCGGAAAAAATTTATTTTTAACATTTAAACCTATATTCATATGAATTGAGACCTGCTGAGCACGAATCCGTCAGCAGAATTGAGCCATCACGTTCCGATTTTTTTCTTAAATTTTTTTTTATTAATTTTTAGAAAAAAACATGTTTAGAGCAGTTAATTCATTGGTTTTATTTCTTCGTTATTTACTATATTTATTTGTGTTGTGCTTTGCAAATTTATTGATTGACCTAATAAATAAATTTTTTAACTGTTCCAATTAGTATGTGAATTCAAGCGCGGTGAAACTGTTGTAGAATACATTAAACTGTTTTCATTTTTCCCACGGGAACTGTAAATATTTCCGGAATAAAATTTCGATAACAGCATTATTTAGCAGCCAGTACATTTTCTTGTAAATCTGATCTTCAAGAAAATTTACTGGCTGCTAAATAAAAGGTCAAAACTAACCCTAGATACGAAAATAGCAGTATGCAAAAGCATCATTAGACCGATCTGGACCTACGGCATCCAACTCTGGGGAGCAGCAAAGACATCAAATATCGACATCATCAAAAGAGTTCAATCAAAAATTATCAGGTCGATAACTGGAGCACCGCGGTATATGCGCAACAAACTTCTGCTGAGAGACGAAAGAGTGATTGAGGTCGAACACTTAATAGCAAAGCTAAGCTACACATACCTAAGTAGGTTAAAACAACACCCGAACAAAACCGCCAGAGCCATTCTGACGGCAAAACGTTTTTCTCGTCTAAAGAAAAATTACCCAATAAATTGTGCAAAACATAACGCATAACAAATCGCCCATATATAAACGTAAAACGGAAAACAAACTGGCAGTAATTAACTACAGACACCAAGCCAAGATGGGAACAACTAATTCAAAAAAGCTGGACAACGCTGGAGAAATAGTAAATACTATTATAATTAATCCAGAAGATATCAGATCAGAGAACATAGAACTCATCCTAATCATACTGACCATCGAAGTAGGACTATCCTTTACATACCAGATCTACAAAAACTACAGAAGGGGTCTCAAAAAAAAGTACACCAGCGAAGCCGCTCACCGGCAAAACCGGGCATTATGGATAGCGAACAAACTACAGAAAGCAGTTGTCTAAGCAAAGAGCCTAGCAATATATTTTTTACCCTAGATTAAGATATTGAAATAATGTATGCTAGAGCCATGAAAGCTAATTCATATAAATAAAGCAAAAACGTTTTACCAAAAAAAAAAAAAAATATTTAAAATCATATTATCAATATTCAATTAAATGGAAATCCTTTTTAGTTAAGAATTGTCTATTAACATGTTGGATCCGCCATCTAGAATTTCCAATTATCGATGTGATATTCGAGATCAGCGACTCCAAAAACCGCTGTAGATACATACATTCATTTCAACCGAAATTCGTTCAACTTCCCCACTATATGCCGTGGAGGACTCTGGCAACTTGATTCACTAATGGCGTTAAAGCCTAGCTGCTCTAAGTTATAACGCAATTTATAATAAAAATCTTCCTCGCGGATCAATCTATCTAATCGTATAAACAAAAACCGTTCAGTACTTACGGAGAAAATCGCTCGAAGACACAGGCAGACGCGGCGGGGAACTTTGTTTTATAATATGAATTGAAATGATGATGCTAAGTTTTTGATAAAAAAATCATAAAGTTGACAAACTTATTATATTAAAATTGAGCCTATGTAATGTAATAGCGGTCCAACGACCGGATCACTTATTCAAGATGAGTTCGTCGGGATAAAGAAGAAAATAAATTCTGTGATCCATTTATGTAAATGTAGTTTTCATTGTACGTAGTCCTTTCGCGATTCTTCAAAGCGCTCTATTAAATATGACTTTGAGGCCATTAAGGCATATAATAGAATGGAATAGAATATTTATTGTGTCTAGGAAAGTACAATTCCATCACGAGGGTTCTGTTATTCGTTAATTATAAATGCTCGTATACGTAGACAGTTTGAAACAAAATAATAAAAACAATTTATACAATTTTCATCTTTTGACATTAAAAGTTTTTCAGTGTTTGTTGTTTCGTCTAAATTAACATCAATGAATTTTCTAAGTAAAACACCTCTCAAATTTTGGTATATTGGACATTTTAAAAGTACATGCATAATCGTTTCATTCTCATTTAAATTACATATCGTACATAATTGCTCCGCGTAAATTTTATAAGTTAGGCCTTTGATAGTTATAATACATATATATTTCGAGACGAGCCTCAGTTGACCCATGAGGCGTTTTCTGGCGAAGGTACAACGGTTATAAATATAATCAGCCGAAGACATTTCACGATTGAGTTTAATCTCACAAAAAGTGGATTCGGTGTATCTTACAAGGTCTTGTTGTTTCAATATGGATTTTAATTCGTCACATATGCTTTGTCTTTTCTGTGCCCAAAAACGTGGGTCTTCATTCTCCCAGATATCATCATCATAACCAACTTTCGATAAGAATTCATTTACTTGTGCTATCCAATTATAATTAACATTTCTCATTCCTGCTCTATACAATTCTAAATGCCGCTAAAAACATATTTTTGGTAGACGGTTATCTGGCAATTCAAGCAAATGTATTATCCAACCAAATGTTAAGGTGACCTTCTCCTAACTGGGGTACAAAAAAATCGATTTTTTTTTTTCACGGAAAAACATACCTTAAGGGGACCTATATGGCTAAATTTTCGATTTTTTTTTTATTGGCTTTTCTTTTTGTTCAACTATTTCCGAGTAAAACACTGCAAACTAGACCCAAATCTGTAAGAAAATAACGAAGTTATGCCTTTTTTTACTTTTAGACTTTAGTAGTTAAAAAAAGTACTTCAAATACTCTGTAATAACGGAAGCCTAATTGACGCGCTAAATCCACGCTATTTTTGGTTCACAACAGAGCAACTACGTTCCCTGTGATTCTCTGTTGTGTTTGTTGTGTAAACGAACCTTAATCAGTGCGTTTCTAAGTAGCATTTTCGTTGATAAACTTTGTGTTTCTTCTGTAAAGTCAAACTTTAATTCGATTTTGCTCGGAATTCTGTGTTTTGACCGTTGCCGTAGAAAATTTCAAAAACCGTTTGCTCAAATTGTTTGAAATTTGGTGGGCTGGTTTATTATACGTCTGGTCATGGAATGAATTAAAAAATATTTGAATATTTAGATGATAATTATTTTTTAAAATATTTATTAGTTCAGTAAGTAATGAAAAATTTCAAAAATTGAACTCTAAACTACACAAAATCAAAAATAATTGCAGGAAAGCAAAACTAATTAATTCATTCTGTGCAGTCAAGTATTATCTAACAGAAAATGTCTTGTTTATGTGTTTCAGATCAGGGGTTCTGGAAAAAGGCTACGGCAACGGCGAAATTCCACCATTGCAAGAGACGCTCAACCCATAAGACCCCATGGGTATTTTTGTGATTTTTATAGGCCATAAACAATCTTAAAGTATTCAGTAATAAACTAGTTTCCTCATTTCCTAGATTTTATGTGGTTTTTTTCTTGAAATAAAAAAAATCTTTTGACTCCGCCAAACCCCATTTAAGCCATATAGGTCCCCTTAATATGTCTATAATCGTGTCCCAAAATTTCACGGAAAAAAAAATATGGTTTTCGAGTTATAGTGCTATATATTTGGTGACCTCCTAACTGGGGCAAAAAAAAACGATTTTTTTTTTTTTTACCGAAAAATATACCTTAATATGTCTAGAATCATGTCCCAAAATTTCACGAAAAAAAAAATATGGTTTTCGAGTTATAGTGATATATATTTGGTGACTTTCTCCTAACTGGGGTCAAAAAGAATCGATTTTGTTTTTATTTTTTTTTACAGAAAAATGTTCCTTAATATGACTAGAATCATGTCCTAAAATTTCACAAAAAAAAAACAATGGTTTTCGAGTTAAAGTGCTATTAATTAATACTGTAAGTCTGCTCATTTCCTCGGTATTGTGCGAAATATTCCACTCAAAAACTCTTTTTTCTTTAAAGGCATTTTTCTCGACTTAATTTTTTCAATCGTAGTTCCACGATATCTCTTGAACCGCTCAACCAATTTCCATAAACCTGAGTTCAATTTGTTCTGAATTCAATTGTTCACAAATCTGTCTAGGATATAAGACAAAACCCAAGTAGTTTTTTTTTTACAGCACTTTTTGTAAAAAATTTGTCGATAAATTCTCGATTTTTGACTTCAACAGGCTGCAATTTTTTTTTTAGTCGAGCGATTCCTTAGATCCTAGTTAGATTTATACATTCTAATGTCTAATTTAAGTGGTTTTTTGATTTTTCTGTGTCAGATGATTTGGCGAGCCGCAATCACGGAATTACGGAAAAAGGCCGATTTTTTTTGGCGCCCTCTGGCGGCGACGGGTGAGCGAGAAATGAAAAAATAAAAAAACAATTTCTAGTTTTTGTTAAAGACTTCCAAATAAAAAAAGATTCAAGGTCATATGTTGTTTGGTTTTCTTGTAAAAAAATCCCAAACTTTTGCTTTTTTTTTAATTCAGTTAGGAGAAGGTCACCTTATCAACAATTTTATGTTCAATTTTATCAATTCCCAATTCCAATCGTAAAATAGAGTTCGACGTATTTCTCGGTAGACATAGAAGTTTTTTGAAAAAGTTGAGTTGGCCTTTTTCTAGCAATTCTGTGTATCTATGTTAAGACTGCATATAGGGGCGGCGTACAATAGTGTCGCTGAAATAATCGCGTCGTACAATTTCAATACTCCCTGCCACGAGTCGTTTTTACCTATCGCTAGCGTGGACAATACGCTGCCGGTTGCTATCTTAGCTTTTCGCAGTGCCTCCTCAGCCGCTAATCTTACCTTGGCGGAGCACGAGATATTCACACCTAAATATGTATACATTCTTACAGTTTCAATCGTTTCGTTTTTGAATACAAATTCTCTCTCACATTGCTTACCACCGTTTCTAAAATTCCACAAAAAAAAACTTGCAATTTTTCTAAGAAGAAGTGTTGATAGGAAAAAACGGCTCTGGCAAACATTTCTTGTACAAAAGACCTTAAATATAATCTTGAAACCCAGCAACAAAAAGAACTGATATGTGCGAATATTACAAGAAAATAAGATTATCTCTGATAAGTGGGTTGGAGGAGGAGGATGCATTACACGTCAACACGAGAGAGACAGCAAAAGAAACCAACGATTCTCTTCAAGACTATCAACAGCCCGCTTTTAGCGAAACCTAAAAATTTAGATCGTACGTAGAATAAGTACGCCCAGGAAGGAGCCCACAAAGGTATAAAATGATACCGAGAGAGGCAAGCATATATTTTAAAGTATTTCAAGCGTGACCATTTAACAGATAAACTGCAACAGCACTGACAGTACTTCCAAAAAACTTTTAATTGACGCAATAAAATAAAGAATTTTATTAAATTAATTGATTAAATAACAATAAAAGTTGAAAATAAGAGAACAACATTTTATTTGTCGTAGACTTTATATTTTGACGCGATAAAATGAAAGAAAGAATAATTGATAAAATAATAGCAATGAAAAGGGAAAATTAGATAAAAAAACATTTAACTCCGTAGGTCTGCCAGTACCTACCGCCCGCCAGTAGGTAAGTAGGCAGGGCTTATATGATGTCAGAGTTCAAAGTGTTAGTTTTAAAGGATGTGACAAAATTAATCAAATTAAACACTTTTAATTTCAGAATTTATTTTGTAACAAGTATGTATCTGTACGCAAAAGCGGGCTGTTGATAGTCTTGAAGAGAATCGTTGGTTTCTTTTGCTGTCTCGCTCGTGTTGACGTGTAATACATCCTCCTCCTCCAACCTACTTATCAGCGAAAATCTTATATTCTTGTAATATTCGCACATATCAGTTCTTTTTGTTGCTGGGTTTCAAGATTATATTTAAGGTCTTTTGTACAAGAAATGTTTGCCAGAGCCGTTTTTTCCTATCAACACTTCTTCTTAGAAAAATTTCAATATTTTTTTTTTTTGTGGGATATCAGTTTTTTTTGTTGTCGATTTATAGAGTATACCTTGAATTAATTAGTAACGATTTTTAGCAGGAGTCACTTTTTTCTTATTAACGTATATGGCGGGCGCGTACACAGGAGCGGTTTTGAGGTTTGAACTTCCCCCTACCCCCTTCCTTCCCAAATGTCAGCAAAGTTGTTGTGCGCCAATTTGCGGCGATTTAAATGGCGACTATACCATATAAAGAAACAAAACTTAAAATTGTCTTAAAATTGCCTTTAATTAAAGTCATGTCTTTTGAAAAAACCCAAAAAAATCGCGCTCGCTACGCTCGCCTTTGCATCATATAATACTGTAATGTCTATAATCGAGCCGGCTCTAATAAGGTCGGCTTAAAGAGATGAATATTCGTCTGTTGTTATGTAAATCGCCCCCGAACATTTTTTTCCACTCATTTTTTTATTGAGTGACTCACTGTTGCTGAAGAAGCAGAATATAAACCCCTTTAGCTTTGTAAGGCCAGGATTTTCTCGTAACGTGTAAGTCGTCAATTTCGACCCAGTTATTTTTATCTCGCAGCATACTTGTATAGTGCCCACTCTCAAGAAGTCCGTGATGAAATATTACACTCATGACTTTGTAATAATGACCTGCAATCTTAAGTTTAGAAGTGGGGATACTTTTAATGGAATATTTTGCAATTTTTGAAATGACACCATCCTGAATTTTAAACAGTTTAAGCTGTATCGCACAAATTGATGGAATAGATACCACATCGGCTTTTCGAGTTTTCTGAATATGATTGCAGTGCTCACAGATAGCATCGACTTTTTCTCGTTTCCCAAACTCCCCGTCAAGAAGTTTCTGAAGTGTTACTGTGTTTTTCTCTGCACCAGCAACTGATATTGCAAGGACAGTACTTAGTTCTATCGTTGTGCTCGTGTATGAACACGCGACATTCAAACATGTCGTAGTATAACGTACTTTGCATTCAACAATATTTCTAAGGATATATTCACGGTTCAAGAGATCGGTTAGAAATAATGCAGCGTCTTGTCATGTCAACATTATTGTCTGATGTCATGTACCTCTGCAGGCATTGCCGTAAAACATGATCAGATTGCAAACTTTCAATTTTCGATCTCACAGAAGGGCAGCTGAATATGCATTGCATGGTTGCATTAACATAACATGAAAAACCATCATCATTTGGAAGACCTCGAACGTTCAATAGTTTTTCTGATTCGGTGTTCTTCTTGCTACTTTTTACTGGGTTTTGGACTTTGAGGACTTTGGCAGGTACAGCCCATACATTGTCATCAACTATTTTTCCCATTGAGTGAGCGATAATTTCTATATTTGGTAAATCGGGTCTGTATTTACGTTGCAATCTCCTGTATTCAGCAATCGCACTTGGATTGGCTTTTACACTTGCAGGGTCAAAATTAATCAAATGTAAGCCTTCAAGAGATGTGATCCTTGATAGCGCGACGTAGACCTGTCCTTGGGCAAACATACTATTTCCTGCATCGATAATCGCTCTCTGGAGACTCAAACCTTGGGATTTATGAATTGTTCTGGCATAGCTTAGGCAAAGCGGAAATTGCTTTCTAACGTAAGCCCTTTCCTTGATCTCGAATTTAATACTCATTCTTCCTATATTCTGTTCTTCACCCGAACACAGTGTTATTCTAACTTGTTCAATTTCATTGTGCTTCTGGACGTTACGTGATACTAATTTGACCACGCCAATTGCACCTTTTACTAGACCTAGAGTAACATCGATATTTCTTGCGATCATAATTTTTGCACCGACCTTAATGCGTATAGTTTGCGGTAAACCACCCGTACGACTGCAGTCGTCATCATCAGTTTTTAATGCGTTTTCGACTTTTTTCCTTATGTACCGTAGGCAATCAATAGAATCGTGTGCATTAAGTTGAATTTCATTTAACTGCAGCATCTTCAACATTTCCTCATTTAACGCATCACACATATCGCGACGTGCAAATAGAGCAATCGTTTCAGTAGGCATTGACGGTTCCGAGATATTAGCAGTTTTGTTTTTTAACGTCGTCTGAATAATTAAAGTTAGTAATATTACATTTTTTGAAATGCCAATGGATTCTATATGCTCTCCCCGGTTAGGGGTTTGCGAAAGGGGAATAACATTTTCATTAAAAATCGTCTACCAGCAACGGTTTCCGAGATATTAGCATTTTTGTTTTTAACGGTTCCTGAATAATTAAAGTTAGTAATATTACATTTTTTGAAATGCCAATGGGTTCTATATGCTCTCTCCGGTTAGGGTGATGGTACTGGTGGGGGATAAAATTTTCATTAAAAAATAATAGTTTAAAAAACTCAAAAACACGCTTTCAGCACGCACTAAAAATTACAAAATAATTCGGACATTTAGTTTGATGACTCAAGAGTTTTCCCTTTGCCAAATCTTCATTAGATCGCAGGTAAACATAAACGTGATGAACGATAAATAATTACCTATGCGAAATGGTAATAATTAGGTAATCATCTTTATTAAATATTTACTATGATTTATTATGAAAGAAAGCGTGGAGCGTTTATGTAATCTTTATTCTTTTTGGACAAAACGCTCCACGCTTTCTTTCATAATAAATCATAGTAAATATTTAATAAATATGATTACCTAGGTACTTATAACCATTTCGCATAGGTAATTATTTATCGTTCATCACGAACTGAAATTGTTTATGTTTTCCTGCGATCTAATGAAGATTTGGCAAAGGAAAACTCTTGAGTCATCAAACTAAATGTCCGAATTATTTTGTAATGTTTAGTGCGTGCTAAAAGCGTGTTTTTGAGTTTTTTAAACTATTATTTTTATTTTATACTTTTTAGTCTTCTTATTTCGTATCCCATTCAGCAAATCCTTTCATTTGATACCCATATCATGGGGGTGCATTTCAAATAGCCAATCCGCCATCTTGGATGTCCGCCAGGTTGGATTTAAGTCACGTGACTATTTTTTTCGTATTTGTGACAGTAAACCCTTTCATTTGATACCCATATCATGGGGGTGCATTTCAAACAGCCAGTCCGGGGAGGCCGCCATATTGTATTTGTAATGACGTTTCTTAGCTAGTCATGTATTGTCATCAGAACTCAGAGCGTGTGCAAAATTTCATCCTAATCGAAGACCGGGAAGTGGGTCAAATTAAGATTCCAAGATTTTCTTACATACATATGTAGTTAGTTAGTTACAAGTGAAGCTAATAAAAGCGTGTTAAAAATCGTCTACAAGCAACGGTTTCCGAGATATTAGCATTTTTGTTTTTAACGGTTCCTGAATAATTAAAGTTAGTAATATTACATTTTTTGAAATGCCAATGGATTCTATATGCTCTCTCCGGATAGGGTGATAGTACCGGTGGGGGATAAAATATTCATTAAAAATCGTCTACGAGCAACGGTTTCCGAGATATCACCATTTTTGTTTTTAACGGTTCCTGAATATTCAAAAATTCGGTGTGATGACTTCGCCTATTATATGCGATAGAGTAAAGGCGTGCAGCATCGCAACTGGAAGCAGCGGATGGCTGAAAAATATATCGCACACTGAATTCGATAGAGTAAATTCGTGCAGACATCGCAACCGGAAGTAGCGGATGCCTGAAAAATCGTCGCACACTGAATAATTATTTAATGTTTTTTATTTAAAGAAACACGAATAACTTCTGAACCCCGCGACGTAATTGATTGAAATTTTTTTTGCTAAGATAACTTTTGGATTTCTGTCGAATACGTTATCGACATGTTTCAACATGTCTTTGATATCATCAATGAGAACTAAAACACCGAAAATAACGACATTTTCTCTCACTTTCGCGTAATAAGTCTTTGTTCGGGCGCACGAAAAAAATTTTTTTTTTTTTTCTATCAACACGGCGCCCGACCGGGCGCCTTGATGTACAATTTTTGTTTTTTTTGAGTTTACAGTTAAAAAGTTTTGATCGCAGTATTCCCCAATGATAATTAACTTTTTACATAGGTCTATCTGTGAGTTAGCTAAAATTATCAGATAATCTGCATACATCAATAAAATAACATCTTCTCTACCGTTCATCTGTACTCCTGCAAGCCCTTTCTTTCTGAAAAAATCTTCCATATCCGCGAGAAATAATATAAATAGTAAGGGGCTAAGAATTTCTCCTTGAAGCACACCCTCCGTGATTTCAATTTCTTCAGAAAGAACATGGCCTACTCTCACTTGCATTTTTGCTATCTGATAAATATTTCTCAGGATTCTAATTATTTTTCCGCTCACTCCCATAGTAAAAAGTTTATGCCAAAGATAAGAATGCTTCACCGAATCAAATGCTCGTTTAAAGTCTACGAATAAGCCGAAAAAAGAGTTTCGAGGAAAACGTAGTTGGAATTGGGCAATCGATAAAAGTACAAAAATATTTTCGGCGCAACTTCTACCCGATCTGAAACCTGATTGACACTCGGGAATCAGTTCGAGTTGTTCGGTGCGATTCTTGAGCCTATCATTTATAACTGCTGTAAACAATTTGAGCGAATCATTCATAAGGGCAATACCGCGGTAGTTCAAAGAATCTCTCACATCCCCTTTCTTGTGTATCATTGTCATTACGGCGGTAGACCAGGATTGTGGAGGTTCTTCGGTATGTAAAATGTGATTAAACATCGTAAGAATATATAATAACCAATTATCGGGAAGATTTTTAAAAAATACGTTTGCTATTTGGTCTTTGCCAGGTGATTTACCTATTTTCATTTTTTGCACGGCTTTTTTCAATTCATCGAAAGTTATATCAGTGTCAGTATAAGGATCAAGTTCGACTATAAAATTGTTATCATCTGGAATTCTAGGAGGGTAAACGCTCGCAAGAAATTGTTGCCACTCTTGCATATTTACATTAACATTATTCTTTTTCCTAATTTTACATTCGTTGTACACCTTCCAGAATTCTTTAGAATTTTTTATATTTTCAAATTTTTTCTTTTTTTCTTGATCATGTATAGCTTTTTTGTCATTTAGAGTTTTTTTAAACAGCTTCTTTTTCTTTAAATATTCTTCCTTTTCTTTTTTTCAAAATTGTTTTTTGGCAATTATCAAGTGCTTTTTTAGTTTCTTTTTTGAGTGCTATACATTCTTTATCAAACCAAGATTTTTTACAACTAAATTTAGTTTTTTTCTCCTGTGAGCAAGTTTCTAACATTTCTTAATCCCTAGCAACCTCGAAAATAGATTCATTAAATTTTTTTAATTGACTCTCAGTGGTCGAGTTTGCAAAATCAAAGGCGATTCTCGGATACCAACCATGCCATTAAGGCATATAACGATATCAGTAACCCTAGACTAGACCTACTCGGATACCACGTATGTAGTTAAAAAAACGCGTCTGGTAACTGGTACTCAACCTCTAAGGTAATACGGGAGAGAGTATGTTACATAACATACAGTGAGTAGCGCAACACTCACGATTCTTCACAGCACTTTATCTCACGAACGGTCACTCTTACGAATAAATATCAATTACCTTTTTTCCAGAGAATTAACTCAGCTACAAATTATTATTGAACTTTAATTGTCGGAAAGTTCACCATTCTCGAAATATTTGCGAAAATCCGTATTTCGCGCGCTTTGACCCCGCGGGATCCCGCATAACTCATTTTTGAAGCGTTTCGTGAACAGTTGCGCGTACGGCAGATCGGGGCTAGTTGGCATATGGGGTAAGTTGGCGTTCTGCCTTTCGTAGTTCCATTAGAGAGCTGATGATTACTTCACTTGATCATAAAGGGCAGTCGCACATTCCATAAAAGTTTCAGTGTGATGTAAGCAAATTTAAAGTGAGGAGGTGAAAAAATTGCTTTTTTTTTAGTTGAGTAACTTTTATAGTCTTCCAAATTCTTATTTTTAAATAATTGAGCACTAAAAAAAAATCAGTCCCTGTATAGTATGGAATTCTACATGTTTAAAAGGAGGGCTTGATATTCCTTGCTTATTTGTTGTAAACGACTCACAATTTTTTCCATTAATTTGATTCCAAACATGTCGTGAATATGAACTTTACAATCTACAGCCCTGTTAATCGAATTAGGAACACTAACACTTTTTCGTATTTTTTGGAAATGTCTACTGCAACACATTTAAATTGCAGGCTTTTCCGAAGAAAGTCCTTTTTCTCGATTCCATTAATGTTTTAAAACGAACATAAAATAATTAGTACACACCATTGTCCCTTAATCGTTTTTAAGGACGATTTTTCTACGTGGCCATTTTAATGGCTATGTTTTCTAAAAGTTTGTGTCACCGTAAAAACTAAGTGAAAAAAACAAATTTCATCACTTTTTTAAAAGTGTTTGGCAAGTGATTATCTGTGCGTTAAAAGGCGATTGTTTGTATCAGTTTAAAGGAATCGGAAGAAGTGTTTTTTTTCCAAACTTTTGCGGTTATTTGCGAAGTTGTGATTTTTGCAAGGAATTCTTGCAAAAGTTAAAAAATGGGAAAGGCTAAAGACATCAGCAGTACAAAAAAAGCAGCTATCATTGCCTTGCTGAGACAAGGAAATTTTTCTTTCCAGAAATCGCAAGAAAAAAGGAAGTATCTTATCAAAATGTTATGAGAATATCAAAAGGACTACATGCAAATCCAGAGGATATCAACAGTAGGCGTCAAAATTGCCGCGGATAAAGAAAACCGACACCTCAAACAGACCGCAGAATCATCCAAAAGGCCTGCGGAAATCGTTTTGCGTTTCTTACCACATTACACCAAGTCATACAAAGCGACGGAATTCATATCAGCAATTACCTCAAGGAGACGATTATACGAAGCGAACCTAACATCAAGATGGCCTGCATAAAAGCCAAAATTCACGCTGAGGATGCGACGAGCGGGGCTTCAGTGGTCTAATATAATACATGTCGTCATTACACAGTAGCAGATTTCAAGAAGATAATTATCATAGTAGGTATTAACTAAATAAGATAATATTTGGAACTATGTATTTTGCGCTAAGAACCCAATTATCTGATTAAACAATTTTTTTTGCTTTCAAATAGTATTTAGCGACGAGTGCAGGCTGAAAGCTGTTACGGAAACCCCTCAATCCGTCCGGAAGAGGCCATGAGAGCGGTACAATGGAGATTGCGTCGCAAGAACTGTGAAACACCCACTAGCCATGATCATATGGTCTTGTATCTCTGCCAATTGACCTGGACCATTGTTTTTTGTTGATGGGATTATGAACAAGAACGTGTACGAGGAAGTACTCCAGGACATTTTTATAGCGCATTATAATTATTTAAGATGCTGCGACATGGCTTACACCTTTATGCACGATGGTGCACCCTGTCATACTGCTCGGTCAATCACAAATTTATTGAACAGCTTTGGTATCCCTATTCTTCCTTGGCCAGGCAATTCTCTTGATCTTAATCCCATTGAGAACCTTTGGAGTCTCCTTAAATATCAAGTGTGTTCAGTCCCTTATCCTACTATAGCAGTCCTGAAGGAAAATATAAACAATATGTGGGAAAATAGCCTTTGCTATTGCTAGGTGCTTTGAAAGCGTGCCATATAGAACTAAGTCAGTTATAGATGCGAAGGGTGGTTCAAAAAAATATTAGTATGTTTTATAACAAATTGTGTTCGTTATTTTTTAACCACTAAATATACTATGTAAAAAGTGAAATTTTCCTTATATATTATTTTACCTTCATATCGTTTTTATTCTATAAAAAGAACATTTAAACAAAATTACGAGTGTTCCAAATTCGATGAACAGGGGCTGTACATATATAATATATGTCAACTTACCGCACCGCATATGTCAACCTACCCCGCTTGTGCGGCAAGCTGGCATAGCTGGACTAAGCGACTTCAAACACTTTTAATGGGCCATGTATAAGATTTTTAAAAATGACTGCTTATGGAAATTATAGCCAAAGAATTACTGTTTCAAAGTCAAATAAATAGAAACAATTAAAAACATCGATACTTTCAAACCTATGCCAACCAGCCCCGGTCTCCCCTACGAAATAAAAGTTTTTATTGGAAATTGCCTCAGCTAAAAGTTGGTGGTAGGTACATGCTTTTATCGAAAAGTCCACCGTTCTCGAGATGTTTGCGAAAAATCGTATTTCGCGACCTTTGACCCCAAGTAATTCACCGTGCGCCACTTGGATAGACATGGATACAAGAAAAAAAGTTTTCAGCAAATATTATCCAGTAAATCGTACTTAACCACTATAAGCGTTAATGTTGAACGGTTTTCTACTTTTTAATTCAAATACATATCTGATAGTATTATAAGTTTTTATAAAAAAAAACAATTTACAAAGGACCAATATTGTCCATATGTCATCAAGTGTAGGTACAATTAGCCACGCGAGGCAGAGATGACCGCACCATTTATGTCCAAGTAAACTTCATAATTTTTCCGAATTTAAACTGGACTTGTTTTTTACATATTTTAGAAGATACATACTTTCAGATAGGGTAATAAAGAAATTGTTTAACCCTTCCAGTGGTGCTCATAAGAAAGGGTAAAAGAATTTAATTGAAATTTACCGGCCTATTGCCAAATTATTGCCCTTTCCAAAATTCCCCGCAGCCATTGTAAGGGATCATTACCTTTTAACTGTAGTTTCGTGGTGGTAATTTATGTTTCACTAATTTGGAAAATTTGAAACATGTCGATTGTATATGCACTGAATATAGCAGAGTGTTTGACAAGCTTTCTCATGAAGTGCTAATTTTTAATTCTTGTATGCCTTATTATGATGTGCATGACAAAAGCATTGAGTCAATTTAAAAGCGTTTTCTTCGCTCCGCTCTTCGCAACTTACCCTGGAGTAACCCCTTTAAATCTGCCTCCACAGAAGTTGTTGGTGTTTTATTCATGGACGATATCGTTGTTGGCACTATAGATTCTCCGAATGTTTTAGGACATAAATATTCACGCCCCCGACTGTCAGAGGACAGATTTTTGTATACGCTCGTCATCACAAAACTAATTACGGATTTTGTGAACCAATATCGGCCATATCTAAAGATTATAATCTTTATTGGATTTTCATCTTGATAAAAACAGCTTAAAAAAATATTTTTCTTTTTTTCTTTACTTGTATGTTTATTAACATTTTCTTATGTACATACATTGTAACGTTAGATACTGAAACATTCCTGTTCACAATAATAAATATACATATAAATATATACCTAATAAACTAGACGAATGCGTTGAACAGCATCGAATATCATACTTTGTAAATAATACCCAATAATGTTATGTACTTCCTATTTCAAAGCAGGGAAAAATATCTTCTTCTTTATGTTTAACAAAGTTCAACGTTTTGCTACGTGGTAAATACATAAATGTAGACGACGGCAGGTACAGAGGCATTTCTAGGCAGAAAAATGTGTTGACCTCAGTCGAATGTGAATTGCCTTAAATGGACAACTCTGACGCCTCATGGTTACACAAAAGCTGCGAAAATCATTTTTCGTAAGAATTCGCAAACGAAACTCATTTCACATTTTAACGAACTTCGAAGTTCCTTCTCAGCGCCCAACATATTTTTGTACCTACCAGACCTTATTCTGTTATTGACAAAGCCCACCCACTCCTTGATCCGGCACATTAAAATTTATAAACTGAAAATGAAATGAGCCCACACCCATAATCAGGAATGCCTAGGACTCAACCGGCCCTATATTGGTTTCTTTGTGCCCCACTCCGCCCAGACCAGCAGTATTTAGCTGATACCATCAGTAGCTCGTTCTTTTCCTATATATTTTATGTACAAAACTATCGACAGTAAAAGTACATGTAGCCAAAAAAAAACCCGGCCAGATATGTCCTGCCAAATAGTTCCAGCAGCCCTCGCCACCCACACCCGACAGGAGTGAGAGCGGGCTTGTGCCCGGACCGACAAAGGTGAAGGCTTCCGCTTTAATGTTATATAATTTAAGGAAGTTGCAATTTGTGGAGCAAGACGACACACGTCCACAGGTCGAAGTCGTCCGAGTCCGAATGGTAACGGCTCTTTCATTACTGCAAACAAACCGGTCAGACGGCCTGGTCCAACTTTAACCACTGCATCACGCAAGATTTGAACGGGGTTTCCTTCCTACAACTTCGGGCCACAAGGCCGAACCCGAAGCTCTCTGTGCTGCGGACTGTGGTTTTGCTCATCATAATCATTTGTTTCCAACTTTTGCCATAAAGGACGCAAAATGGAAATTGTGTGTAGCGGGCGATGTCAGCCGCTATTAATCCGAACAGCTCGAGTGGACCCGGAGCTCATCTTCTTTTCCCTTATCACGATGTCATCTCGCTCGTCGTCCCACCCCTTGCGGCTAATTAGACACTCAAGGAGACCTGCTAGCGAGCTTGCTTGCTCCTGCTAAGGAACTGCAAATCTGCTGCAACAGCCTTGCATAACCTCTTGCACCGATAAGAGATTTAATAACCAGCCCACGTGATAAATAGGAAATGGCTGACCCGCGCAAAGTCCCCTATTTCCAGTGAAATATCCCTTTTATGGGGTTCTCCATTTTCGAATACCCCGTCAGGGGCTTAAACAGCGGCTCTCAAACTTTTTGCTCTCCTTGCAAAAGAATATATTTACTTAGAGCAGTAATGAAGAACAAATGTTGTGATGTTTTTTTATGTATTTTTGTGATTTGTAATAAAATATGTAAGGAGAAAGGTTAGTAGGCTGGTATTTCGGGAAATATGCATGCGTAAATTTAAAGGAAAAATGTGAAAGACGCAATAATTCCTGAGGTTCGCTCCGCTGAGCAAACTAAGCAGGTTTATTGCAGGCTACCACTAAACGGGCATCGTTTAGAGAAAGGATCGCGCATCTATAATTATACAAAGGGGTGCACGTGCCCGTCCGACTGACGTCGGGACCACGCATATAGTTTCGGGCAACATTGTATTTATTTCTTTTTCCCTAATTGAGAAAAGAGGGTCGTTTATGACGCCGTCATAAAATCCCGAGTAATTTTCCTTGAATTTTAAAACGAAAGCGAAGGAAGGGATCAGGCTGAAAATGAAGAACAGGTCAGTCGGTTTAAAGACGGTGCAAAGTGCAAATCAGCAGAAAATTGTGAAAATTGAAATTGAAAGAATAATTAATCCGTATTAGTTTTGTTGAGGCTGAAAGAACAGAGTGAGTATCTCACTGAGTGTATGAATGTATATGTAGTGTAATTAATTAATTAATTGATCAGTTGTGTCGACGTCGAGACGAGTGTTTGAAACGTATTTCTTTTTAATGGTTAATGTTCGTATAATTAAATGTGCATGGTGTCGGGTGGTGTTTGTATACCGGAAGGTTGATTCCTTTTTGAACCTGAGGAAGACAGAGGCTTTGGGGATGGCGATCCTCCTCATTGGCCTTGAGGATGGCGATCCTCCTCACCGTCCAGGGTGGTTTGCATCGTGTGACGGCGATCCTCCACGAGTGCAAGGAGATGGCGATCCTCTCCGCCCCTTTTTGTGTTTTCGCAAACGGTTTGTCGCATCGTCTCGCGCGTGTATCCCTTGATGATGACCAGGTTCATGAGAGAGCACTTTATTTATATTCGGGGGATTAATTAGTTTGCCCGGCATCCATGTTGTCTGTTTTTGTAAAAGTTCATGCACTCATTAGTTGTTTTGATTTAATTGCAGAAACACGGTTCATCCACGTAAACATTCGGCTCTGGACATCCTCGCCCGTTTTACCATTAATGTGTATAGACAAACGTACAGATTTTGAAATATATATTTATATTTGGTGTTAAAGCCGTCTGGTTTGTTTTATTTATATTTATTCTGGCGTTTTCTTTTTGATTCCTAACATATTTGGAATTTTTATGTTTTACATCTCAGAAGTGGGATCCCAGAGCTGAATAATTACGTAATAAAGTTTTTATCATATAAAGTGGTTGGACCGTCGGAAATTGCAATTGTTCTCATTTAATGCTTTATGAAAATAAGAATATATTTGAGATTTATATAAGTTCTGAAAGTTAAATAAAAATTTTGGGTGTTCGATTATCTACTGACCAGGTTTTGAAGGAATATTGCGAGTTTTTATCATTATGGGACGTACAAGGAAGAGGTCAAGTCGTCATTGCAAAAGAGATTCCTCTTATTCGTCTGATGAGGGTGCTAACAGACGAAGGAAAAGGAAATCCGGAAATAGTTCGAGAACCACCGTCGAATCATTAGAACGGTTTACGGAAGCCATCACTTCAGTATTAGAAAAGAGTAGTGTTAGTCAGCCGAATATTGGTTTCAAGGGCGATGCAGTACCAGTTTTTAATCCGGAAGATAGGAATCAATCAGCAGAGATCTGGTGTCGGAAAGTAGATGAGTTGAGGGAAGTTTTTTCATGGACTGAGGAAGCGACTATATATTTTGCTTTGTCGAAATTGAGGGGTTTGGCGGAGGTCTGGTACAAAGGTTTGAGATCGGTTAATCACTCATGGGCTGAATGGAAGGATAAATTGCAGCAGGCTTTTCCGTCTGTAAGGGACTATCATGAAATGTTGACTGAAATGTTTAGGCGAAAGAAAAGAAGTGATGAAACCCATGCGAAATATTTTTATGAGAAGCTCTCTTTATTGAATGCCTGTGAGATTAGTGGAGATAAAGCCGTTTCTTGTATAATCGGTGGATTAGAGGACCGCGTAGTGGTAACCGGGGCGAAAGCAGGAAATTTTAAGTCACCGGAAGAATTGTTCCGCTATCTAAGCCAGGTAAATGGAACGCAACCTTTTACGTCCAGATTTCACAAAACTAGAACAGCGATTAGGAGTAATGAAAATAATCGGTTCAGAAGAAATCAACCTAGCACGAGTTCTGGGCCTACTTGCTACAAATGTGGAAAAACTGGGCATTATGCCAATAAATGCGTGACAAAAATAAATAATGATTACCGTTGTAATATTTGTCGCAGTGGTACACACAACGAATCTAATTGCCCGCGAAAGGAACAGAAAAATAAGACAGTAGCATTACTTGAAGCAAAATCCACAGATCCGTCCAATAGAAAATACTATAAGGATATTAAAATTAACGATATGCCAACTAAGGCTTATATAGATTTTGGCAGTTCATGTTCAATAATTACATGGAGTGAAGCACATAAATTAGGGTTAAATATTGACGAGGACAAGATAATTTTACACGGCTATGGGAAAGGTGTAACTGAAAGCAAAGGTTCAACACAAATTAAAATAGAAATTGATCAAGTAGTGGCAAACATCAAAGCAGTGGTAGTCTCCGATGAAGAACAAGGAATACCAGTAATTGTGGGACGAACTTTTACAGAGCTACCCGAAATTGTTGTTATCAAAAGCGACGAAACTCTACGATTCCTTAAAAGAATTGAAGATGAACAGTTACTGATGCCTGATCTTGAATCTGCTATAACTAAAATAATACTACGATCATCAGATACATTTACCATCCCTCCCCAACATCAGGGAATAATAAAACTTAGAACTGATCAATTTTCTGGAAACGTTTACGTTGAAGCTTCTTTACGACCGAAAGAAGATCAGGAAACCTGGATTCCCAGAACAGTTTTGCGCATAGACGATAGTGGAAATACTAAAATACCTATCATTAATTTAGGAGATGAGGACATCACTATAAAAGAAAATACTGTTGTCGCTCGAGGCTGGCGTTGTGAAGAAGAGCATAATGAAGTCGAAGAAATTATGACTATATTAAACGAAAAGGACTACGAACCAATTGATATCAATGAAATGAATATTGGACCAATTAGTATGGAACAAAAACAACAACTCGTACTAATTCTGAACGAGTTTCGAGACTGCATTGCAAAAGGGGTTAACGAATTAGGATGTGCCCAAACGGCCGAAATGCGAATAAATTTAGAAGACGATAAGCCTTTTACATATCGTCCCTACAGAATGTCGTTAAAAGAACAGGAGGTAGTTAGCGATATGCTCCAAGAACTTTTAGAAAATGATATCGTTCGAGAATCGGATTCCGAATACGCTTCACCTATTTTATTGGTCACGAAGAAAAACGGTGAACAAAGAATGTGCATCGATTTTCGAAAGCTAAATTCCAAAACAATTAAAGATAATTATCCACTCCCTAGAATCGATGATCAAATTGATAAATTGCAAGGTGGAATTTGGTTTATTAGCTTAGATCTTAAATCAGGATACTACCAGATACCTATGGAGGAGTCCTCAAAAAAATATACTTCTTTTGTTACATCAAAAGGGCAATATGAATTCCAGCGAATGCCCTTTGGACTGTGCAACGCCCCACGGGTCTTTCAGCGATATATGAATCGAATATTGAGTCCAGTCAGTGACATAGCAGCGGTTTATCTTGATGATATTTTACTTCATGCAGAAACAGTAGAAGGTGCTTTGCACGGTTTTAGAAGGATATTGGAAATTTTTAGACGGGAAAGAATAACCTTGAATTTAAAGAAGTGCTCGTTCCTTGTGAACAGGGTTGTTTTTCTTGGCTTTGAGGTGACCGATGGTAAGGTTAAACCTGGAATTGGCAAAGTTAAGGCAATTCAAGAGTTTCAGGCTCCTAAAACAGTACACCAGGTTCGACAGTTTCTTGGACTCACGGGATATTTTCGTCATTTCGTGCAAGGGTATGCACTCATTGCAAAGCCACTAACAAATCTTCTTAAAAACACGACTAAATGGAAGTGGGGTAACCAGGAAAATCAAGCGTTTGAAAAACTTAAAAGCAAATTGATTACCCAACCTATGCTTGCGATATATAACCCGAAGGCTGTTACAGAAGTTCACACAGATGCCAGTTCGATTGGATTGGCCGCGATATTGTTGCAATATCAAGAAAATGGACGATTGCAACCTGTTATCTATTACAGTCGTCAAACCAGAGGAGCGGAATCTAAATATCATTCTTTTCAATTAGAAACGTTGGCAGTTGTGGAATCCTTGAAAAAGTTTCGATCGTATTTGCTGGGTATCAAATTTACTGTGATCACCGATTGTAATTCATTAAGAGCTGCAAGTCAAAAAAAACAATTAATTCCACGGATTGCGAGATGGTGGTTACAGTTACAAGAATTTACTTTTGAAATGAAATATAGACCAGGAAGTCGTATGAAACATGTTGATGCCTTGAGTCGTAACCCGTCACAGGAAGTAGACGGTGAAGACATTTTACACATAACACAAGCAGACTGGGTGCTCTCAGGACAGCTGACAGACGATAAAATTGTCGAAATTCATAAAGTCTTGTCTAAACCCCCTCAAACAAAATATGAAAAAGATATTTATAAAAACTATGCTTTACGTGATGGTCGAGTATACAGAATTACGGCGCGTGGAATCCAATGGGTGGTGCCGCGAGGAATGAGAAATCAAATGGTCAAAGCTTGCCATGATGACCTCGGACATTTTTCGGTGGAAAAAACCTTGAGACGGTTGTGCGAAAATTATTGGTTTCCCCGGATGCGACACTACGTGGAAAGATACATTTCTTGCTGCATTCGTTGTTTGTTCAATAAGAAGAATGCGGGTAAACGAGAGGGTTTTCTTCATCCAATCCCGAAAGACAAAGATCCAATGAAAACTGTCCACGTTGATCATTTGGGACCTTTTCCAAAGAGCAAACGTGGTAATGTACACATAATAGTCATTGTAGATGCATTCACCAAATTCACTTTCTTAAGAGCAGTAAAGTCCACGAAATCTAAGTATGTAATCGAGTTCTTCAAAGACTTATTCAGCAGTTATGGAATACCACAAAATGTAATCTCGGACCAAGGTAGTGCGTTTACGGCCAAGGAGTTTAAACGTTTCTGCGAACAGAACAACATCAAACACATTTTAAATGCAGTTGCCACTCCTAGAGCTAATGGGCAAGTCGAGCGATTAAATAGGTCCATACTTTCGGCACTATTGACATCTACATTGGAGGAAGACCTATGGGACCAGAATATAAGAGCAGTTCAATTTGCGCTAAATAACGTCGAGAATAAAAGTACCGGAAAGACCCCAAGTCAATTGTTGTTTGGCACAACACCAAGATCTGGAAGCGATATGCTTCTATTAGACGAGATTAAGCAAACTACTGATATTATTACGGATCTTCAAGAGGAAAGAAGTAGGGCACTAGAGAAAAACCAAAAAGCACAAGAGCAACAAAAGAAATATTTTGACAAGAAAAGAAAAAGCCCAAGAGTATATAAAGTAGGCGACCTAGTACTAGTTCAGAAAACAGAATTGGCACAGAGTACTAGTCGGAAATTGGTCCCACCGTACAGTGGACCGTTCGTAATTAAAAAGGTGTTACCAAATGATCGCTATGTGGTAGCGGATATGGAATGTACCCATCGAACTTCACGGAAAGGGACATATGAGCGCGTAGTTGCAGTAGATCGGATGCGACCTTGGAGTAAACCAGGTGGAGTTTCGGATGAAACAATGAGTGAAAGCGGAGAAGATGACGTCGTTCTGTCGACGGATGAAGCGGACGATTAACTCGGGACGAGTTAGCTCCAGGATGGCCGAATGTAAGGAGAAAGGTTAGTAGGCTGGTATTTCGGGAAATATGCATGCGTAAATTTAAAGGAAAAATTTGAAAGACGCAATAATTCCTGAGGTTCGCTCCGCTGAGCAAACTAAGCAGGTTTATTGCAGGCTACCACTAAACGGGCATCGTTTAGAGAAAGGATCGCGCATCTATAATTATACAAAGGGGTGCACGTGCCCGTCCGACTGACGACGGGACCACGCATATAGTTTCGGGCAACATTGTATTTATTTCTTTTTCCCTAATTGAGAAAAGAGGGTCGTTTATGACGCCGTCACAAAATCCCGAGTAATTTTCCTTGAATTTTAAAACGAAAGCGAAGGAAGGGATCAGGCTGAAAATGAAGAACAGGTCAGTCGGTTTAAAGACGGTGCAAAGTGCAAATCAGCAGAAAATTGTGAAAATTGAAATTGAAAGAATAATTAATCCGTATTAGTTTTGTTGAGGCTGAAAGAACAGAGTGAGTATCTCACTGAGTGTATGAATGTATATGTAGTGTAATTAATTAATTAATTGATCAGTTGTGTCGACGTCGAGACGAGTGTTTGAAACGTATTTCTTTTTAATGGTTAATGTTCGTATAATTAAATGTGCATGGTGTCGGGTGGTGTTTGTATACCGGAAGGTTGATTCCTTTTTGAACCTGAGGAAGACAGAGGCTTTGGGGATGGCGATCCTCCTCATTGGCCTTGAGGATGGCGATCCTCCTCACCGTCCAGGGTGGTTTGCATCGTGTGACGGCGATCCTCCACGAGTGCAAGGAGATGGCGATCCTCTCCGCCCCTTTTTGTGTTTTCGCAAACGGTTTGTCGCATCGTCTCGCGCGTGTATCCCTTGATGATGACCAGGTTCATGAGAGAGCACTTTATTTATATTCGGGGGATTAATTAGTTTGCCCGGCATCCATGTTGTCTGTTTTTGTAAAAGTTCATGCACTCATTAGTTGTTTTGATTTAATTGCAGAAACACGGTTCATCCACGTAAACATTCGGCTCTGGACATCCTCGCCCGTTTTACCATTAATGTGTATAGACAAACGTACAGATTTTGAAATATATATTTATATTTGGTGTTAAAGCCGTCTGGTTTGTTTTATTTATATTTATTCTGGCGTTTTCTTTTTGATTCCTAACATGTTTGGAATTTTTATGTTTTACAAATAGTCTCTAAAGCAAAGAATATCTATCAACAAGAAGGGACACTCTAATACGCCTGAAAATGCCTAACTAGTATGCAGTATCTGGAAAACACATCCAGAAAAATTTCCCAAAAGCTAAAACAGAAACGAACGAGTACCAGCCTATTCACGTAAGCAATTAAGAAAGAGAATCATAGCCGGCAAAAATGTCTCACGTAGGTACAGCATGTACAGTGTGAGATACAAAATGCAGCATTTTTTTACTATGGAGTTTTAAAACTGATTTCTAATTCTCTCTATTACCATGCCATCTGAGTGCTACCTCTCAGAGATCATAAAGCATAGGAACAATGTGAATGAAGAAGGGGGGAACGCAAGTAGCGCGTAGTTGATATATACGTACGTGGTTGGTCTCATTTTTTCACTGTGCATTTTCAGGCGATTTGTACCGATTCTCAGAAACGTGTGCGGCGCTAGAGAGCCAGTGTAGGTTGGTGTTATTTTGTTGCGAGATTTGCCTTGACTTCAAAAGTTCGGAACATTTTGAAATCCAATTAAGCATATAGCTGCTCTTTCCTTTTAAAAATGATGGGTACACATCATATAATGCGTTTGGTATGTGGCTTTGCAAGGGACAATTATCAGGAAATAAGTGATTTGCCTTGCTGGAAAGTAGAAATTCAAAATAAGATCATGCACCCTGTAGAAGTGTTTCAATTGTCTGAGCACCCCCCCTCAAATCTTTGTCTTGCTCTTTGAGTCATCTTCGACATAACCCTCATGTGTTAGAATTGGCTGTGTTCGTATGGTCGCATAGCGTAGGCGTAAATATGAAGCCTTAATCAGAATTGGGCTTGCAATTCAAAATTTTCCGAAGTTCCTTCCATAATGTCTATGCCCCCTTTCACATCTATTTACACGCTGCCATTCACTAATAGCTATAATTCTTATTTAGCTTTCTCTCATACACGCTGTTGCTGTACTCCTCTGCGCAGCTATCTTTAGGTGGTCGCTCATGTACTGGGTTTATACACGATACAACCGTTCCGTGCTTAGTTTATATTTGTTCGAGTTTGCTCGGACGTAGAATAACGCACAAATACGGAACAAAGCCCAGTGTTCAATGGAAGGGAATTAGCAATTAGAAAACACCTTCCGTGTATCAGTAAGCGCTAATTTATTCGCTATGTTTTACAGCATGAAATACAAGAATACAGAAACTGAGTATGATTACACACGAGACGCACAAGTGATGATGAACTCCGCGTAGACTTCTCCAGACTCGACTGGTTCAGTATTCGACGCGCGGCACTAAGCTTTGCTTGCGTGGATGGTGCTGCCGCTCAGTCGCTTGTGAAGTTAGGCGTGCTTCGTGCCTTGGAGCAGGCAAGGGTGCCACAGTCACTCCCCCCCTAGTGGATGACTGATAAGGAGGGCACGAGATTGGTGTTGAATGACGATTGTCAGGTTGAACTATTGGCACACTGAACCTCACTGAAGGTTGGCTAGCATGAGTAGAGGTCTCATCGATCGCCATGTGGGCTGGCTTGAGAGCATCTATTGAAATTGTACGGGGTCCTCCGTTGATGTCAACAACATAGCGCTTGCTGTCGAGACGCTGAAGAACACGATGCGGTCCAGTATAAGGTGGCGTAAGCGGAGGCTTAATAGAATCAACCCTTCGGAAAACATGTGTACATGTAGAGAGGTCTCGATGGATGAAGTGCTTGGCCTTGACATGGTGTGACGTTGGCATTGGCTTTAATAGTCGAAAATACTCCTTTAACTTTCCGACAAATGAATGCGAATCTACTGAACAATCTCGAGTCGTGAAAAAGAAATCTCCGGGCACGCGAAGGGTGGTTCCAAAAAGTAATTCTGCAGGTGACGCGCGGAGGTCTTCCTTATAGGCAGTTCGTAGTCCAAGCAGGACAGTTGGGAGCAGTTGAGTCCAGGGTACCTGAGGGTTGCACATCAGGGCTGATATCAACGTTCTGTGCCATCTTTCCAAAATCCCATTAGACTGCGGATGGTATGGAGTAGTTCGGATTTTTCCAGCACCTACAAGTCGAGCGAGGGCCCTGAAAAGCGCGGACTCAAATTGCACTCCCTGGTCAGTCGTAATGGTCAGTGGCGTTCCAAATGAAGCAATCCAATGATTGAAGAACACTGCCGCCACTGTGTCTGCTTGCATATCTTTTAACGGTATTGCATGAGGCCATCTGGAGAAGCGATCGATTATTGTCAAGCAGTATCGAAAGCCATCAACGAGAGGTAATATGATCAGGTCCAGATGCACGTGGTTAAATCTTTGATCCGGCACGTCAATGTTCATTGGTGATGACTTGACATGGCGATGGATTTTTGCTCGCTGGCAAGAGAGGCATTCCCGCGCCCATTTTATGGCGTCTCTTCTGATCTCAGGCCATATAAATTTTTTTCTAAGTTGCTGAGATGTCGCACGACCACTAGGATGTGCTGGTCCATGGATAACATCAAAAGCCTTTTTTCTGAGTGACAGAGAAGGTAAGGGCGGATAATTCCCGTAGAAATATCGCAGAGAATGCGATAGTCGTCTACGTCTAATAATTGCAGCGTCAGCGATGAAGCAGTAAGCCTATCGTCCTGAGTGGCGTTGTCAGCTTGTTGTGCTTCATATATGATCTCTGGCGAAAGAGTCGTGGGCATATCAATTACCTCAACTCGTGACAGAGCATCTGCTACTATATTGTCATTGCCTCCGATGAACTCGAATGTCAAGCCGAATTGACTGATATAATCAAGTTGTCTTATTTGTCGCGGAGATGCTTTTTCTGGTCGTTGATCCAAGGCCTTCGTAAGCGGTTTATGGTCGGTACGCACCACAAACTCGTGCCCCTCCAGAAGGTGCTCAAAATACTTGATCGCCGAGAAAACAGCAAGTAGTTCCCGATCGTATGGGCTGTACTTCATTTCTGTTGTTGTAAGTTTTCTCGAGAAAAAACCAATAGGATACCAGACATTGTCCACAAGCTGGTCGAGGGCAGCTCCCAAGCATGTTGAAGAGGCGTCCGTAGAAAGCGAAAGTGGCGCACCTGGAGAAAGGAAATTAATTCTTGAGGCTGCTGCCAGACTCTTTTTGCATTTTTCAAAGGTCTCAGACAATTCCGGCGTCCAATCGATCTTCCTCTTGTCTTTTTTAGACTGCGTCCCGCGAAGAAGGTCTGTTAGAGGTGCCTGAAGCGCTGCTGCGTTTGGTATGAGTGCACGATAATAATTGATGACTCCATTGAAGCGTCGAAGATCCATTATGGTTGGAGGCTTAGGATATGACAAAATTGCTGAAACTCTATTAGCTGGAGGTTTGAAACCATCTGGTGTGATGTAATAACCCAGGAAATTTACTTCAGTGCAAGCAAAGGAGCACTTGTTGAAGTTTAGAGTTAATTTATTATCTGCTAGGATCCTGAAAACTGCACGTAGATGTTGGAGATGCTCCTCCTCACCAGTCGATATGACGAGTATATCGTCTATGTAGACTCTGACGAATGGAATGTGTCTGAAGAGATTATCCATATATCGTTGAAATGTTTGTGTGGAATTTCTTAATCCAAGTGGCATACCAATAAACTCGAAGAGCCCAAAAGGCGTTGTTATAGCCGTTTTTGTTATGTCTTCTGGCGCAACAGGGATCTGAAAGTACGCCCTGTTTAGATCTAGTGAGGAAAATATCTTACCTTCATGCAAACTCAGCAGAAGGTCTTCTATTCGAGGGATAGGATATCTATCTGGCACCGTGACCGAATTCAGCCTTCTATAATCTCCAGTGATTCGCCATCCCCCCTTTTCCTTCATGACTAAGTTTAATGGACTAGCCCATTGACTGCTTGAGGGGCGGATGACCCCGTTAGCGAGTAGAAGTTCGAACTCTTGTTTAGCGCCCTGAAGTTTCTCTCCCATAAGTCGTCGAGCCCTGCTAAACACTGGAGGACCAGATGTAACGATGTGGTGCTGTACAGGTGCCGATGGACCGATGTTTGGAGATAGGTCGGGCTGAAGAAATTTGTAGAACTCGGTGATAAGTGCCTTGAAACTATCCTTAATAGTATTGGCGCCAAGCTGTGGTGGTGCAACTAAGTCAATGCCGTGTAATATCGGTTTGTGTGCTATGCCCTCTGCGAAACATGGCGTAGTGCGTCCATCAGTCGGCGGCGCTTTGTGTCAACCAAGAGATCAAAGTGTGCAAGAAAGTCGGCACCTAGAATCGCGCATTTAACATCTGCAAGTGTAAAAACCCATTGGAAAGCACGTCGAAGGCCTAAGTCCAGTGTTAGTGCTTGCCGGCCAAAAGTGTTGATGCTGGAGCCGTTGGCTGCGATCAACCTCAGTGTGCTCGAGGCGGATTTACACTTTGACATTTTGTATGGCAGCAAGGATATAATGGAGCCTGAGTCCACTAGGAATTTTATTCCTGTTTTTCGATCGAAAACGTGAAGACGTGGTTCTGTAGATAGGCTTTCAGTGGGAAGGCTGCCATTCATTGCCTGTATTGAAGGCAGCCCTACAAGTTTCCCTGATTTGCAGGTGATAACGATGATGCGTTGAACTTGCACGGCTTTAGGCATCGGTTTGCCGATGCGCCCCAGCGCTGGTGGTAACGACATATGCCATTCGGTCGAGCGGGTGATGGGGAGCGAGAGTGTGGCCGATAGAAATTGGTTCTGCTGCCCCTGTCTGGTAAGGCGACTTTTGTGAGGATCTCTCTTGATATACCGATAAGCTGGGTAAGGAGCATCTTGATATCCTCCGAATCTGCACCGCGTTGGACCGCGTAAACTGGTGCATGTGAGACGGAGGGGTTGACGTTTGTTGAGAAGGTCCCCGGGATAATGGGTGTTTCCATCAATTGATCAGCTGCTGAAAGTAACTCATCGAGTGAATTGGTTTTAAAAATTTTTAATATGTTCTGCACGTGGGTTGGCAACAACGCGAGCCAGCGGATACGTAATGCGTCTTCTGTGGCTTTGTTCCCTGCAAGGGTCTGCATGTGCCGTAAAAGCTGTGATGGCTTTCTGTCTCCAAGCTCGAGTTCATTGAGCATTTTTTGTAATTGGCGATCTGCTGAGTCCGTAAGACGTTCGAGGATGCGCGTTTTTAGTAAATCATATTTACCTTCTTCAGGAGGAGCTCTTAAAGAGTCAGCGACTTCCGCGAGCGTGTCAGCGTCTAGTGCGCTTACCGCTAGATGATATTTTGTCTCATCCGACCGGACACGATTTACCTGGAAGACCGATTCTATTTGATAGAACCAAAGTTGTGGTTGGGAACGCCAAAATGACGGGAGGCGGCAGGAAGCCGAGACGGCGACATCTGGGGCGTCGTTGTTAGCGCTCTCGTTCTTTGACATGGTGAGGCTCTGGCCGACAGCAGTTGCTAGCACTATGTGTTGCCGTTCGTCCGTGCTGTTGCAATTATACAAGTTTATTACGGTGGGTTCTGCCTCTTCGTCTGATGCGGGCAAGTGCTCACTGAAATTAAGTGAGACACGTGGTAGAGAATTGGCGCGGAGCGGCGTTGACGCTTGTGATGGTGTTGGTATTACTGCTTGCAACATACCCAACCATCAAAGCGCGGCCATTTTGCAACACCGCCGAAATGTTCACTTTTTATGTTTTACAAAGAGTTCTGCCTTTTTGTATGTTCAGGGGGATTTATGAGATTTTCCTTTACAAATTAGCACTCATTAACTGCGTCGGGGTCACCAATGTTCGGGTTTGCTCGGACGTAGAATAACGCACAAATATGGAACAAAGCCCACTGTTCAATGGCAGGGAATTAGCAATTAGAAAACACCTTCCGTGTATCAGTAAGCGCTAATTTATTCGCTATGTTTTACAGCATGAAATACAAGAATACAGAAACTGAGTATGATTACACACGAGACGCACAAGTGATGATGAACTCCGCGTAGACTTCTCCAGACTCGACTGGTTCAGTATTCGACGCGCGGCACTAAGCTTTGCTTGCGTGGATGGTGCTGCCGCTCAGTCGCTTGTGAAGTTAGGCGTGCTTCGTGCCTTGGAGCAGGCAAGGGTGCCACATATTTATATGGTTCAAACCAACTGAAGCGCTGAACATTTTTGTTTGTTTACTTCTCGTTAATTGTTAGTTTGACAGTTCGTGGTGTTAATATTTGATTTTGATTCGGTGATAAATTAATTTGCAGACGTTTACCATGGGCCTCACCCCACACTCCCCAGACCCGCGACGTGGCGTCAGGTGTCAATTTAATTTCCCCATCACCGCAGGGCAAAGGAAGCACACCAGGTCGGCAACGCACTGCTTCCCTTTGTGCCCTTCCCCAAGGCATCGGAAACAGAGCCTGCTCCGATCCGGACCCTTGCTTTGGTGTTCGTAGCCCAGGCATTTAAAGCACACACACACCCACCGGCTTGCGGATCCTGCCCTCCACCCTACCGATCCTGACCCAGCCAGCCTTCAACAACCTCACCTCAGCCGTCTCCTCCATCCCGACTATGGCCATGCATTGGCCGCGGCCATTTGACAGGGTCAGCCTGACTTAGAAGTGGCCATTATATTTTCCTAGGTTTGAAAGCTTCCAGCACCTCCTCCTTCGTCGTGCAGCCTTTAAACTCCCTGTCATCATGTTACCATCAACTCTTTTAATAGTAATTTATTATTATTTTCTATTTTCTCTACTTTTGTGAAGTACATTTACGGCTAGGCCTTTATACTACTTGTCTGAATAAATATTATTGTTATTATCTTTGTCCCTATTTAGCGGGAGCCAAATGGCGCTTTCACCCGTAAAATAGGGACAGAATTCGTACTTTCGGCACACTAGGGAGCAAGTAGGACATCTCAATCCATGTGTGATATTACCATCCGAGCCGCTCCAACATTCGGCGGGGGTATAGTAAAAAATGTTTATTTCATATTTGATTGGCGAACTATTGTTAGTTTCGGTAGTATATATCTTCTGCGTGAATTATGACTTCACCTTTAAGAAGTTTAAATATCTCTTCTTGTAGTAATCTCAGAAAACTGGTAATAGGTAAGCAAATAGTGTTGCCACCTCTCGGGGTTTCCCCCGAAGTCTCCGGGTTTGTATCAAGTTCTCCGGGCTCAGGGTTATGATTGATTTTCTCCGGGTTTGATACCTATTGATGACAAAAATGTTTTTTGTTATCATTTCCTTAATAGGTCAGACGACGTTAGTGTCATATCGCATTTTGAAACGTTAGTGTCTCACGCGAAATCGTGACTAAACCAGTATTTGAAAACACAAGACAATTAGGATTATATTGAACGAAATAGTACGTCTGCTGACTTTCTTGTAAGTTAATAATTCAACTTTCTTTCTATACTCAGAATTTTATTCACAAAACTATAGATAATAATTGAAGATGTGGTTATTTAGTGTTTCATAATGCCAGGATCAAGTCCACCAGCGAAGAAAAAAAAAGTTTACTATTGTAGTTTTTAAGATTATCTAAAAATGAATACAAAAACTGCTTACGAAAAGTTGACAGGAACTCAGCAGAATGCACAAAATGCAGACTGCGTTTCACAATAAAACATGAGGGTGAACACATTTAAAACGTGATGGTCACCAACAAACTATGAAATCTATCATGACAAACCAACTGATGACAGCTTTCATGCGGCCTGTTAAAGGTGTTCTTATTATAACTAGAGCTATCATTTTATATGTAAGGTTTTGTTTTTCTACATTTATACTTAACATTTTTGCGTGTTAAATACAAAATTTAAGGAACTCCTGAAGAATTAAAAGTAGTAGTAGCTGAATTAGTGCAAGTATATCATGGCATTAATCACCATCATAGTTATCTGAGTATTGATTGCGGAAACAAATTGAATGCCAAAGTGTTCGTTGATAGCAGTATAGCGAAGAAAGTACAATGTGGATGAACAAAATCAGAAGCCCTTGTTGTGAATATTTTGGCGCCAAAATCAATTCAATTAGTTATGGATGAGATGAAAGCGAAAAACAAACCCCCAGTACCTTTCTCCATAGCCACAGATGCTTCGAATAGAGGCAATATCGAACCGATTGCAGTTAAATATTTTGATGTAAACTATGGCATTCGAGATTGGATTATAGAATTTCACGAAGACAATGATGAATCATCTCTTGCTATAGCAATACGATTAACGTCGTGTTTGGTGAAATTTGATCTCGATATTTCAAATGTTAGTTCTTACTCGGCAGATAATGCGTCAGTTAACTATGGTGAACATAATTCAGTATATAAAAAACTTACGGATTTAAATTCTAATATAATTAAAAGTACTTGTAATGCTCACGTGATTCATAACTGTGGTAGATATGCATGTAAAACTTTGTCATATGACGTCGCAAATTTAGTTTTTAAAATCTACGCCGAGTTTTCAAGTAGTGCTAAGAATGTAGCAAAGTTGAAGGAGTGTTTTGAATTTATGGAATTGAATTTTTTTTTAGTTCTCAGGGAGAAAAATAAACGCATAAAGCAATTTGGGATTTCGTAACAGACCAAGACCATCAGCTTGAAAACGATCTAACTTCGAATCTCACTTTACCAGAGTGCTATTTATTTTCCGTCCATCATTTCATGTACATTATGACTCAATCTATTAAACCATTTGAATTAAAAAGTGTCATGAGCTCCATGGAGTAATGGTTTCGTTGAAAAAAAAACTTGAGAACAGACGGAAGGACAAATTTTTTGACAGTAAAGTTAACTCTAGTTTGAAATTTCTTGTTCGAAATCAACAAAAAAATTTAGAAGCGGAAGCAATTGAAGTTTATACAAGAGCAATAACATATCTCGAAAGATGGTATGATTTTGAAAGTAGTCCTTTTCAGTTTTTTTCAGTGATAAATTTTAAAAATGAATTTCTTTCTCGTGAGGACTTTATGAAAGTTACAAAGGCAGTAAATGTTAAACTGAATGAAGATTCTTTGTACGACGAAATTCAAATAGTCCAAAAAATTGCTCCCAAAGTCAAAGATCTCGATGTTCCTATAGATATAAAGTGGACCAAAATATTTACAGAGTCCGAAGAATTAGAAGAACTTCCAAAATAACTAGGAAAAATACTATCAATTCCTATAAGTAATGCCTATGTAGAGAGAGTTTTTTCGATAATGGGGAATGTATGGGCAGATGTTCGTAATCGAATGAAAGTATAGCTTGTCAAAGCTGAACTTATAAGCAAACTCAATTTTGATATGAGCTGTGAAGAATTTGAAAAATTTATCCGGAACCAGAGCAAGTTCCACTTATAAAAACTGTATTATCCAATGACAAATATTCGTGGAAAGAAAAAAAAATACGAGTGTGCTTGAGACCACACGACTGAAGTAAAACTTCTTTAGCTCCATCTATATGTATGTATGTATATATATATGTTTATATATGTATATATATATAATATATAAGTTAAATTAAATTATAGTAAAAATACTAAAAAAATATATTTCTTCTGATCGGCTCTGCGATCTTTATTTTACGAGAGTTGATTACAAACTGAAGTACAAAATTCTTAAAGTCTACCTTGCTTAATCTAATTCGTTCACCTGGGAACCGTCGCAGACATGGTGTCAGCATTATTGCGGCATTTACCTGCGCGCGTGTACCGGTCACGTTGGTCACGTTGCATTGGGTCAGCTTTTAGCTCGTGCGAGTTGGGCCGTCAGCGATAAACAAAATGTGTTGTTAACTTATACATACACTGTTATGGTCAGCATAAATCGCCCACGCTGATGACTTCAATTGCCGCGGTAATACCACCGAAGCAATTGATGCCACCAGCATAGAGCTTGCAAACAATCAAAAAAATTCTTCCCACATTTTCATATTGCCCCACTGCATAATTGCACCGAAAAAGTACATCCCTATGCGGCATTGCATCGCCCAGCATAAAGCTCGGCTAATGTTAAATCACTAATGCCCGCCTTGCCCCCGAAAATTAGTACCTGAAAAGGGAAAAACAAACCTGCAATTATTCTTAAAAAAACCAAATGCTAACTGCTGAGTGCTCATAAAGTACCCAGCAGAACATTTTGGTTACAGTAATTACTTCGGTTGAAATTATCCTCAACCATAGTCTCACATTTTGGCAGCGGCTGTACCCACAGATTAAATTTAGAATCTAACAGTACAATATGACGCGACCGTACGTACGTACCGCCGCGTACTTCTAAAAATTACCGCTTATAAGCATCGACCAATCAGAAAAGGGCTTTGAACGCAAACCAAGCAAATCTGTTGGCGTCGGTTAAGGACGGCGTCAGTGGCTGAAGGCAGTTGGGAACTGATCTTCACCGCGGTCGGACGGAGTTAGCATTTGATTTTCACGACGGGCAGACGCGGAGTTGGAATTTAGAATTGAAAGCGGGCGGACGGGCTGGTAAATGACACACGTCGGGTTTTTGATTGAAGGCACGGTACGGGATCGGAAAGTAATAAGTTTTTTTTTGAGATCGTTCCCGAAGGAGGAAGGTCGTGTGCGACGCGATACAAAAAACGCAATTGTGCAAGAAAGAAAAAACGTTTTTTTTTTATCCAGCGCTCTTGTCAAAAGTGAGTCGAAGTGCTGAGGAGTGCCTGTGCGTGGCATAATCGCAATACCTGCGTAAAACTTTTCGTGGAATTCTCTGGCGGAAAAACCGTGACAAATTTGATTATCTCGAGAGTGTTGCTTACGGACTATGGCTCTGGATTCTCAGACATTGCCAATAAAGAGTTTTTTTGTGTATGATGGACAATTATGCCCAGAGCATTGGTCGAGGAATATCTATCCGATAAAGGCCATACCGTTACCCAACGATCCGAACTTAGTTTATGTGAATTTTGAACAGTTCTTTTGACCGAATTTCGAGTGCCGTGAGCTCTTCAGACTGAAGCACCGTTGCCAAGTGCTGGTAGGAACTCTCATAAGCGTTTCTGGATTTTTATTGTTTTTTTTTGTACTTGCCCCTTTTGCAGGACATTGTTTTTGCGGACTAACTGTGTGAGGGCGTTAAAATTTCAAATTCCATGTTTTTATGTTGTTTTTTTTTCAAAATGCACCCAAAATTTGTGGCACTCTAAGGACCCGTGTTTGCTATGTGCCGAAAAATTCAAAAGATATAATGATTAGTTTGGTGGCCATCTGAAAGTAATAACGAACAAAGGAAAATTTGTGAAAGGGTGCATAAAGAAACTGAAAAAGTACAAATGTGCATAACATTAACATAACGGAAATTAAGAATTAAAAATGCAATTAACAAGATAAGAACTAAAGCTGTAAATAAGAAAGTTAAGTAAATAAAATAAAATATAATTAAACAATAAATAAAAGAGATAAAATCAAAAATAAATAAAATAAAAATAATCTAAGGAAATTAACAAAATAAGAACTAAAATTGTAAACAAGAAAAGTTAAGTAGATAAAATAAAAAAAAAAAAGAAGAAATAAACCAAAATAAATAAATAAACAATAAATTAAATAAAGAACAAATAGATAAATAAATAAATTAATTAAAGAAAGATTAAAATAAATAAAACAAACAAAAGCCAGGGGAAAAGTGGAAAAAAGAAAAAAAAAATAAAATAAATAAAAAAAGGCAACCCCGAAGAAGATGACCACTGGAACGAGACATCAAGGGGGACCCGAGGAGGGTTAAACAAAGGACCTCCACCCCCCAACGAGGGAACAACCCTTTAACTGCAGCAGCGGCGGCCGCCCAATTCTTCACCACATCAGCTATTTTCACCATCACAGCAGCAACAGCCACAGCAGCAGCAGCATCGCCATCACTACAACAGCCTCGTCATCACCATTTCATCATTAATCAGGGCAAAATAAGGTTTTTATGTACTTTTATTTTAAAATTTTTTTTTATTTAAAACGGATAAGCAAAGATAAATGTAGAAGTTGTATACCACGAAACTTCGTTACATTCATGTGAGATATATCAACTTCGTGCAACAACTCTCACTCGCGCGGAGTCTACATTATTTTCCGTACCTATTACTTTGGTTCTTTTTTTTTTTTTTGAATGCGCTCAACCGCGTGCATCTTAACAGGTTAATTCTGTTAAATAATTATTAATCGTTTCTTAAATCGGATCACATGATTGTGTGCACGAAGGTGATACAATTTTTTTTTGTGTACTATTTTTTTTGGGGAATGTACTTCCAATTATAAAAATTACAAGTACGGATATAAAAGAAACATCTATTTTTAAGAGCGGAATTGAAAATAAAGTGAATTTTATAATTGCCAGGAAGGCAAACTGAAATGTCCCTTGTAATGGTATGAACCATTTGAGCGTTTATAACAAGACATTAAAAATACATATATGTAGCTAGATTAGTAGGGATCACTCATATCATTAAGATTTTCATTTTGGCCAGCTGTATTTTCTTGTAACGATTCAATGAATGGACGAAACCTGAAGGAGAAAAAGTAAACGCAGAAATGATAATGTAATTTAAATTTTTATTTGCTCCCTAACTCCCCCTCTACTCTTTTAGCCTCTTCGTTTTCGGGTTTCGCGTCGTTTTCCTAAAATAATTTCTATAGGGACCTCCCAGAATATATGGGCCAACGGGAGGTCATGGGCGGTTGGGGCATAGGCCAGGGGGATCCAATCCATCGGGATCCCCCTTTCGGAGAGTCAATTCACCGGCAGGAACAGGGGTTCCTCCTGCCCTAGTCCTTTTCCTTAACCCCGAATTTTTTTTCGATCCTGTCTGCGCGAGATTTTCGTGTTGCGGGCAGCTCGTCTCTGCGGCAAAATGCGGCTTCGGCAACCCCCCCACACTACCGCTATGCTACCCTGCCAGCTCGCGCTGCCGCCAAACCGCAGAGGGTACAGTTTAGCCGGGCTGTACCAGAGCTCGCTCCCACAACAAAATGGCGCCCAACGTGGGGCCTTCCCTATCCCCTCCCCTTTGAGCTAAGTGCTCCCAAATTTTCACTTACCTTTCCCTAAATCCTTCGAGGCCCTATTGGTCCCTCCTGAGGTTGAGGTGGGCTTGAGATTCTTAGAGAAGTACGAAGAACTGGCAGTGGTGCCAGTTGCTCGTCTCAGGATCTCAAGACCGCTTCTTCCTTAGGAGAGATTGGTAGTGGGGATCTTGCCCAGAGTGCACTGCTGGGCCTGTGTGGCAGGAACTGCCGAAGTGTCCTCCTGGAATTACAGGAGTTGGCTGTTTTGGTGAGCCAGCTCCTGTCCGGAGGATCACTTCGGACAATTCCGGTGACGCAGTCCTTGCAGTTGTGCCTGGTCGTGATCCCTTCCTCAAATTTCCTTACCTGTAGGAGGAATGCTCGGTGGCCAGTGTTTGGCTCTCCGGACATTCGCGAATTTTGTCCGAAAAATTTTATCATCTTAAATGAGGTAGGCTGAAAGAGAAGAGTGGGACGGCGGGAGCAATAATCTTCTTAATTAAATTTTCTGATTGTCTGTTGGAAAGAATAGATACATAATTTGTTCCTTCTCCTTGCTTTTCATCTGGTGTGTTTCTTTTTATAAGAGTCGGCTTACTTAAGATTTATGAATGATTGCATGTTTTTATGAGATTATTATAAAACAAAAATAATATTTTTTTTTTTGTGAAAAAACTTTAGATATATATTGTGAAGATTATCTGGAAAAGGCCACCAAACTTTCGCGGTATACCTTGGATTTTTTTTGTGAAATTGCTTCGAAGTATCGAATATTTCGGAAGTTCAGATAGTTAGGTAGGTCTTCGATTTGACATACGGGTTTTGTTTGTCTTTTTGGTTATCCTTTTCTCGTCATTTAAAGATAACGAAAAAGCAAGACAGAAAGAAGTTTTTGGTTTTCACACTTCTTTCTCTCTTCCTTTTTAAAAAAAAAAAATTTCTTCTTTTACGCTTTGAGGAAGATACGGTCTTTTGGTCCACCACATTCATAGACTTTGGGTTTATTATTTTTTTTCTCTTTTTTTTTGAGAGCTTATAAAATATATAGGCCTAACATTGATTTGGTTTCTCTTGAGTTTTTTTTTGAGAAATTCCCTAAAATTCTAATATGGCTGTTGCACGGTCTCCCGTTGAGTTCGTTAAAACTCCGGCCCAGGTCGAAAAATGCTCGATTTGTCGAGTCGAAGATTGGTCTTCAAACACAGATCCGATAGTCACGGTCTGCTATCATATATTCCATAGGAGGTGCCTGCGGGAATGGCTGCAAACGGATAGCAGCTGTCCGAACTGCCGGCGCGTAGTGAGCATGGCTGACTGTATATCTTATACAGGAGCAGTTCCCAAAAAATATAATACGCGATCAAGTAGCAAAAATTATACAGCTGCTACTCTGGCGCTGCCCCCTTCGCAGCCATCCTCGCAGCCACTTCCACAGCGAGTTCAACCAGTCGCCGAAGATTCTCCGCCGCGTCCAGAAACTGCGAATCGGAGCAGTAGTCGTGAACCCAGTTCGGTTGATCATGACTCGCCGCGAGTCGATTCTGCCGCGAAGGAAGCGTTGATGGCTGGATTAAAGTTTCAAATGTCCGAATTAATTCGTACGGAAGTGGCTCGAGCGTTCGAGACCAATACGCGCGGGAATATACCACCGGAACCCCAGCAAAGGCCGCATTCACGACCGACGCCCTCTGCCTTCAGACCCCCGCCACAAACAGAGCGGTTCAGTCTGCCTCCGACGTTCATGTCACAGCAACAGCTTCCTGATCGTCCGATGCCCAGATACCAAGCATCGCAACATAATCGTTTTCCGGCTTCTAGTCGGTCTAGTAGTCCAATCCGCCACTGGAAAATCCAGTATGATGGAGATAATACCAAGCTTCACTTGGAAGAATTTATCTTCAGGATTGAGACTCTCACCTATGGTACCCTTCGGGGAAATTTCGATCTTTTGATCGACAACTTCCACTCGTTGCTTGGTGGCGCAGCCACAAATTGGTATTGGACAATTAGGAGAGCTTATTTAACACCTCCGACGTGGAATGAGTTAAAAGGGGCTTTAAGAGCGGACTGGGGAGAGCGTCCAAATGATATAGAAATTAAACGACAGATGCTGAACCGACGGCAGCGGCCAGATGAGCGTTTCGCATCATACCATCTAGCGCTAGTCAGCCTGAGGAATCGGTTGGCTATTACTATTTCCGAAGCGGAGTTTGTGGGAATGCTGAGAGCAAATCTGCTTCCGTCAATTCGAGAGCGAATTTGCTTCCGGCATACCCACACAGTGTCTCAGCTGAGGGAATTAGTGACAGAAATAGAGGAAATGCGCCGAGAAACCAGAGCCGCGCGGTTGCCGTTCGTTCACCGTCCAGCGCGTATCGAAGAGACCTATGTCTTTGATGACATGGCCGAGACCTTGCCGGAAGAGTATGCAGAGCCGGTGGACGCTGTAGTGCGTTGTCCGCCTACAACCAGTAAGTGCTGGAATTGCGACGAACCCGGCCATTTTTACCAGGATTGTCCGAAAGAACCCGTAGGGTTCTTTTGTTATGGCTGCGGCCGGAAAGGAGTGGTCAAGCCTCGCTGTCCTATATGTTCGGAAAAAAACAGACGTCGGGTCGGGAGCAATTACACCAGCCCCCGACCCCTTCGAACGCCAGCAATAACAGCGGGCGAGCCAACGAGCACTCCTCCCCGCCCCCAGACATAGCCAGTGACGATTCGACAAATTTACCTTTTTCTTCTTCAAATTCCACTACCTTAACGGAAATTCAGCCTCTGAATTTTGTACCCTATGAATCTCCCTCTCGAGCGGTTACGATTCTACCGCGTAAGGCTGGTTCGCGAATTGAAAAACGGTCCGAACCATTTCTTTTCCCGATCAAGCCTTACCATATTCGGTTACAAGAGTATCGAGCCGCTCGGAAGAGAATTTTCATGGAGGATATTGAACACCCGCTGGACAGGATAGCTGAAATAGCAAAATTTTCCAAGCCCAAAAGATCTACATTACGTATGAGAGCATTTTGGAGGCTTGTTTTATCTAATCGCCGGAAATTGGCTACCGCTTTCGTGTCAGTTCCAAAAGACGTTAGACCTTATGCCGAAGTTAGTATCATGGGTACTACAATTGTTGGCTTACTGGACAGCGGAGCGGAGTATTTTGGGCAGACAAGCTGAAAGTCTATTGGAGAACTCGAAAATTAAGTGTAGTCGGTACCGATCTGTGATCGAGGTGGCCAACGGAGCCCGACCTGAAGTTCAGGGACACGCTGACGTAGATATTTCATTTCGAGGCGAAACTAAAACCATTCGCCTCTATATAGTTCCAAGTTTAACCCAAAATCTTTACCTTGGTATCGATTTTTGGAAAGCTTTTAACTTGGCTCCAGACGTCCTGGGTCCGGTGTCTGCGTTGGACACCCCGATCACGGTGACGACCAATACTGCCGCACACGTATTACCATCTGATCTCCAGAAGCGTCTAGATGAAACAAAAGCGAAATTCCCCTCCTATACGTCTTTGGGCTTGGGAAAAACTCACCTTTTGGAACATTCAATCGATGTTGGAGATTCCAAACCGATTAAACAGCGATTCTATCCTGTCTCACCGGCTGTTCAAAAATTAATGGACGCAGAACTAGACCGAATGCTCTCGCTTGGAGTGATAGAGGCAAGCCAAAGTCCGTGGAGCTCGCCAGTCGTATTAGTCAGAAAGCCAGGTAAAGTCAGACTGTGTTTCGATGCCCGGAAGGTCAATGCGGTAACTAAAAAGGATGCGTATCCTTTACCGCATATTGATGGCATTCTGAGTCGCCTTCCACCTGCGAAATACATCACCAGTCTGGACCTGAAAGATGCTTTCTGGCAAATCCCTTTAGAAAAAAGCTCCCGGGAGAAAACGGCTTTTACGGTCCCCGGTCATCCCCTCTATCACCACACAGTGATGCCATTCGGTCTCTACAATGCCCAGCAGACGATGTGTCGACTGATGGACAAAGCCATCCCTTACGACCTGAGAGAAAATGTGTTGGTGTATCTCGACGATCTTTTAATCCTGTCTCAGGATTTCGATACACACTTAACACTTCTCTCACGAGTGGCTGATTGTCTGCAGAAGGCGGGGCTCACAATTAACGTCGAGAAAAGCAAATTTTGCTTGAAAGAGACGAAATACTTGGGCTTTATCATCGGCGAAACAGGCATGCGCATGGACCCTGAGAAAATTTCTGCAATCGTGGATTACCCCGCCCCCAAAAGTGTACGACAAGTACGTCGTTTCATGGGTATGGCTGGCTGGTATCGGCGATTTATTTCCAACTTCGCAGATCTCTCAGGTCCAATCACCGACACTCTGAAAAAATCGAGTAAATTCTGTTGGTCCGCCGAAGCGCAAACAGCCTTTGATAAATTGAAACAACAGCTGACTACAGCCCCTGTATTAGTGAGCCCCGACTTCTCCAGACCATTCATCATCCAGTGCGACGCAAGTAGCCACGGAGTAGGTGGAGTTCTTGCTCAAGCTGATGATGAAGGAAATGAACGCCCTCTGGCTTTTGTCTCTCAGAAACTAAATTCGGCTCAGAGGAACTATTCGGTGACCGAATTGGAGTGTTTGGCAGCAATAGTAAGCGTAGAAAAATTCCGACCATATGTGGAATTAATGCCTTTTAAAATCGTCACGGATCATGCCAGTCTGAAATGGTTGATGTCTCAGAAAGAATTGAGTGGTAGACTAGCGAGGTGGAGTCTGAAGCTTCAACGCTTCGACTTCACTATTGAGCATCGAAAGGGTAGCCTGAATGTCGTGCCGGACGCTTTGTCCAGAGCCGAAGCCGACGCGCTGTCAGTTCCGGATGAAGTAGTGCCTGAGGTCGATCTCAGCTCTCCACACTTCACTTCGGTGGAGTATGTAGAGCTGGGTCGACAACTGGAAAACCACCAGGCAAAATTCCCGGATCTGACAGTGCGAGACGGCTTCATCTACGTCAGGACAAAGCCGCGTTCAGGTGACCCTGTTCAAGAGGACGAAGCGTGGAAGCTTTGGATTCCACCCGCCCTCACTAGCGATTTAATTAAACATGCTCATGATCCGCCACTGGCATCCCATGGAGGAGTTGGAAAAACTCTCGAAAGAATCCGACGGCATTTTTATTGGCCACGTATGGCAGCTGATGTACGCAATTATGTTCTCTCCTGCGATATCTGCAAAGAGACGAAAGCTCCCAACACTCCACTTCGTCCACCTATAGTAACTCCACCTACCGCTGAAAGACCTTGGCAGCGCATTTATCTAGACTTGTTGGGCCCTTATCCACGAACTAAAAATGGAAATGTCTGCATTTTTATAGCCCTGGACCATCTTTCCAAATTTCCCTTATTCAAGCCTCTGCGTAAGGCATCCACTTCCAATATTTGTGCATTTGTCGAGAAGGAAATCTTTCACATGTTCGGAGTTCCCGAAACGATTGTGACCGACAATGGCACTCAATTTCGCTCGGCTCAGTTCGCCAAACTACTGGAAAAGTATGGTGTGCAACACATGCGCACGGCACTTTACTCTCCCCAGGCTAATGCCTCTGAGAGAGTAAATCGATCAATCCTAGCAGGAATTCGTGCGTATATTCAGAACGAGCATCAAAGGTGGGATGAACATCTCAGTAGTATTGCCGGTTCTCTTCGGAGTTCAATACATCAGGCAACTGGTTATCCCCCTTTCAAAATGCTGTTCGGTCTGAATATGATCACCCATGCTTCCAGCTACGAACTGTTACGCCGTTTGCAGAGTCTAAATGAGCCGTTGGATGTGGAGCTGCCGGATAAACTCCAATTTATTCGAGCCAACGCACAAGAGAATTTGAAAAAGTCCTTTGAACAAGGTGCAAAGTCTTATAATTTACGGGCTAAACCGACAGATTTCCAAGTGGGCCAGGAAGTCTATCGACGAAATTTTCAATTGAGCAACGCTGCTCAGCAGATAAGCGCCAAGCTAGGGAAGAAATTCCTAAAATGCCGAATTAGAGCGAAAAAGGGGAATTCACAGTATGAGCTGGAAGACCTGAAAGGGAAACTCATCGGAACCTTCCACGCTAAAGACATCAAGCGTTGACACCTGGATCTTCAAGGACACGGTTAGTTCTAATAAATGATCTTTTCTCGTCACTTATTTTCTCTTCGCTGACACACACTTGTATAAAATGGGTTTTATTGCTGGTAGGATGCCTTATATATATATATATATATATATATGATATATAGTTCTGACGTGTTTTCGTTCAGAAAATGTCATTTTTAATCGGTCGCCCTAATAAGGCATCCGCCCAGCTTAACTGGTATCGGGAATGTCAAAGAGCCGCCTCTACTTTGTATTGCGGTGGACATATCCCTGCTCAACCCTAACCTATCCTAGTTAGCGGCCCCATTACCTTAATCCTATCCAATCCCCTTCCTTAGAGCTTTGAGCTCAATTTCAACCCTTCTTCTTTCATTCGTCCAAGAGGCCGCGCTGGTGACTCTCGGGGGGTGGTGGGTTCGAGACCTCTGTGAAATACGTGGGGTTGGCGATGGCGCTGGCTACCCGTCCGGAGGCCTCGGGCTCACCTCACCCTCGGGTCGAACCGGCGTTGGAGAGACCTTTCCACGGACCCCACGGGGTGTGTGCGTCGGAGAGCTTTCCTTGGAATAGCAGGAGTTGGATGATGTAAGCTAGCTACCTGACCGGGAAAATAGATATTTTTGGGGTTGACCTGTTAAGTTTTTGTTTGTCTCCCATGCACAGATTCCGTGGGCGAAGTTGAGAAAGGTCCCTTTCCTTGAGGACTTTCTTCCTGCACGGTATCGTTAGGGCAATAGCCCTAGCTATTCCGCCTTCTTCAGATTTTTCTCCCCAATTTTTATTAACCCCCTGACATGGTGGCTGAGCCCCATCCTTCATTATAAATACTTTCACATCAAAATTTTTTTACATTCGTTTTTTTTGGCTTGTATCTGAATATATCTTTCGTATTTAAATAATCTTAGAACCATTGCATGCATACATTTCTGGTATATCAGTATAAGTATATATATATATAAGTATATCTTATATTTCAAAATATCTCGGCATCTAGATATATCTCGTGCATCTCAAGATATCCCTTGTATATCAATATATAGTTGTATAATATTTTTGGCGGGTGTCAGAAGATCCAGATGTCAGCGCTGATGACAGCGACGCAGGCTTGCGGCGATCCGCCCTGCTAGTCGCCAACAATTTCTTCTCTCTCTCTTACGCTCTCGATTCGACATATCGTCTGTAAACGGTCTCGGTCATGTCTCATCATATATCCATATTCGACGAATAACACCTCTTCGCACCGACAACTTGGAGGCAGACTGAACCATTTTCAAGGCCACACAAGGGCGAAAATTATTACGAACCCTCTTTCTCTCCCCTCCCAATTTTTACCCTTTCCCATTTTTCTCCTCCATCGTTTTCTACTACTACTTGGGAGCCTGCACCCCAATCTCACCTCTTCAAGCCTAAAGACTGCCAGACAGGGATCCTGCAGGGGAACCTTTTTTCTTGGTTCTTTTGTTTTAAAGACCAATGCCAAACCCTAGAAATTTTTCTACCAATCCCACACTCATGCCCCGGAGTCGCAGCAGCCCACAAGTAGGGGACAGAGTGACACGGACCCTGGGTAGGTGGGCCCGCAGTAGGCCGTGGGATGGTTTTTACCACCACAAATTTTTTGGGGATAAGCTTCCTCTTCCTGACAGCTATCACACTCCGAACTGGGAAGCTGATTCGCTGTCAGGAGGAGGGACCTTATCCTTACACCCCTGAACCAGACGTTCTGGGGTTGATTTCTTACCTAGACGACAGGTAGTCCCTTTGCCTCGTTTCCGTGGCCCCGGATTCGGCCCATCGACGGAAACAGGCTCTGGACGAGTTGGCAACCCTTTTCTTTGTCAGGGGGGCCTACCTCTCATAAGGGTAAGCGCTCCTCTGCCAATGAAAAGGGGAGGACTAAATCAGCCCTGGACTCTTCGACCTCTCATTAAGGCTCGAGAGGGTCCAGTGCTGATAATGACCGGCTAGCTCAGTTTAGAGCGTGGGTCCAGACGTGGGTCGAGCCACACAATGGGCGCCTGCAAAATGACCATTTTTCAGCCCCATTGTCCACGGAAGCGAGGCCAATGGACCTGCCCTGTTATGGTCAGCATAAATCGCCCACGCTGATGACTTCAATTGCCGCGGTAATACCACCGAAGCAATTGATGCCACCAGCATAGAGCTTGCAAACAATCAAAAAAATTCTTCCCACATTTTCATATTGCCCCACTGCATAATTGCACCGAAAAAGTACATCCCTATGCGGCATTGCATCGCCCAGCATAAAGCTCGGCTAATGTTAAATCACTAATGCCCGCCTTGCCTCCGAAAATTAGTACCTGAAAAGGGAAAAACAAACCTGCAATTATTCTTAAAAAAACCAAATGCTAACTGCTGAGTGCTCATAAAGTACCCAGCAGAACATTTTGGTTACAGTAATTACTTCGGTTGAAATTATCCTCAACCATAGTCTCACATTTTGGCAGCGGCTGTACCCACAGATTAAATTTAGAATCTAACAGTACAATATGACGCGACCCCATCCACCAATCCGCCGCGTACTTCTAAAAATTACCGCTTATAAGCATCGACCAATCAGAAAAGGGCTTTGAACGCAAACCAAGCAAATCTGTTGGCGTCGGTTAAGGACGGCGTCAGTGGCTGAAGGCAGTTGGGAACTGATCTTCACCGCGGTCGGACGGAGTTAGCATTTGATTTTCACGACGGGCAGACGCGGAGTTGGAATTTAGAATTGAAAGCGGGCGGACGGGCTGGTAAATGACACACGTCGGGTTTTTGATTGAAGGCACGGTACGGGATCGGAAAGTAATAAGTTTTTTTTTGAGATCGTTCCCGAAGGAGGAAGGTCGTGTGCGACGCGATACAAAAAACGCAATTGTGCAAGAAAAAAAAAACGTTTTTTTTTTATCCAGCGCTCTTGTCAAAAGTGAGTCGAAGTGCTGAGGAGTGCCTGTGCGTGGCATAATCGCAATACCTGCGTAAAACTTTTCGTGGAATTCTCTGGCGGAAAAACCGTGACAAATTTGATTATCTCGAGAGTGTTGCTTACGGACTATGGCTCTGGATTCTCAGACATTGCCAATAAAGATTTTTTTTGTGTATGATGGACAATTATGCCCAGAGCATTGGTCGAGGAATATCTATCCGATAAAGGCCATACCGTTACCCAACGATCCGAACTTAGTTTATGTGAATTTTGAACAGTTCTTTTGACCGAATTTCGAGTGCCGTGATCTCTTCAGACTGAAGCACCGTTGCCAAGTGCTGGTAGGAACTCTCATAAGCGTTTCTGGATTTTTATTGTTTTTTTGTACTTGCCCCTTTTGCCGGACATTGTTTTTGCGGACTAACTGTGTGAGGGCGTTAAAATTTCAAATTCCATGTTTTTATGTTGTTTTTTTTTCAAAATGCACCCAAAATTTGTGGCACTCTAAGGACCCGTGTTTGCTAACCGTTAAACAGATGCAATAGATGGTCTGGTCTGTGATGATTGTTTGAAGACGTTTCACTAAGAACTAAATAACCCTGTGCCGAAAAATTCAAAAGATATAATGATTAGTTTGGTGGCCATCTGAAAGTAATAACGAACAAAGGAAAATTTGTGAAAGGGTGCATAAAGAAACTGAAAAAGTACAAATGTGCATAACATTAACATAACGGAAATTAAGAATTAAAAATGCAATTAACAAGATAAGAACTAAAGCTGTAAATAAGAAAGTTAAGTAAATAAAATAAAATATAATTAAACAATAAATAAAAGAGATAAAATCAAAAATAAATAAAATAAAAATAATCTAAGGAAATTAACAAAATAAGAACTAAAATTGTAAACAAGAAAAGTTAAGTAGATAAAATAAAAAAAAAAAAAAAGAAGAAATAAACCAAAATAAATAAATAAACAATAAATTAAATAAAGAACAAATAGATAAATAAATAAATTAATTAAAGAAAGATTAAAATAAATAAAACAAACAAAAGCCAGGGGAAAAGTGGAAAAAAGAAAAAAAAAATAAAATAAATAAGAAAAGGCAACCCCGAAGAAGATGACCACTGGAACGAGACATCAAGGGGGACCCGAGGAGGGTTAAACAAAGGACCTCCACCCCCCAACGAGGGAACAACCCTTTAACTGCAGCAGCGGCGGCCGCCCAATTCTTCACCACATCAGCTATTTTCACCATCACAGCAGCAACAGCCACAGCAGCAGCAGCATCGCCATCACTACAACAGCCTCGTCATCACCATTTCATCATTAATCAGGGCAAAATAAGGTTTTTATGTACTTTTATTTTAAAATTTTTTTTAATTTAAAACGGATAAGCAAAGATAAATGTAGAAGTTGTATACCACGAAACTTCGTTACATTCATGTGAGATATATCAACTTCGTGCAACAACTCTCACTCGCGCGGAGTCTACATTATTTTCCGTACCTATTACTTTGGTTCTTTTTTTTTTTTTTTGAATGCGCTCAACCGCGTGCATCTTAACAGGTTAATTCTGTTAAATAATTATTAATCGTTTCTTAAATCGGATCACATGATTGTGTGCACGAAGGTGATACAATTTTTTTTTGTGTACTATTTTTTTTGGGGAATGTACTTCCAATTATAAAAATTACAAGTACGGATATAAAAGAAACATCTATTTTTAAGAGCGGAATTGAAAATAAAGTGAATTTTATAATTGCCAGGAAGGCAAACTGAAATGTCCCTTGTAATGGTATGAACCATTTGAGCGTTTATAACAAGACATTAAAAATACATATATGTAGCTAGATTAGTAGGGATCACTCATATCATTAAGATTTTCATTTTGGCCAGCTGTATTTTCTTGTAACGATTCAATGAATGGACGAAACCTGAAGGAGAAAAAGTAAACGCAGAAATGATAATGTAATTTAAATTTTTATTTGCTCCCTAACTCCCCCTCTACTCTTTTAGCCTCTTCGTTTTCGGGTTTCGCGTCGTTTTCCTAAAATAATTTCTATAGGGACCTCCCAGAATATATGGGCCAACGGGAGGTCATGGGCGGTTGGGGCATAGGCCAGGGGGATCCAATCCATCGGGATCCCCCTTTCGGAGAGTCAATTCACCGGCAGGAACAGGGGTTCCTCCTGCCCTAGTCCTTTTCCTTAACCCCGAATTTTTTTTCGATCCTGTCTGCGCGAGATTTTCGTGTTGCGGGCAGCTCGTCTCTGCGGCAAAATGCGGCTTCGGCAACTCCCCCACACTACCGTTATGCTAGCCTGCCAGCTCGCGCTGCCGCCAAACCGCAGAGGGTACAGTTTAGCCGGGCTGTACCAGAGCTCGCTCCCACAACAACACATATATTAATTTTCTACAAATATTTCTCCCTTGCTCCTACAGTGTGATACAGAAAATAGGCCTGTACTGTGTCTTCTCTCAACTTCCGTTCGTCTCGCCCGATCACTCTTTTCGTAACGCTCTCGTCACGCATTCACCAGCTCACTCCCCAAGTCAGGCGTGCGTAAAGAAGTTTTACTTCAGAAATTTTAATTAGTAGTTAAACATAATTAACATGATTAATGGTAACATTTAATACATGTAGAAATAATATGCGTCTAAATAGTTTTACCTGACTGTGAATTTCCACTAACATTCCCCCCGTCGGACTCTTGTTTCGGTTCTCCGGTTGGCAGCTTCAGGCGAGGTGGTAACCCTATAAGCAAACGAACTAAAAGTTGATCTCTATTTTCATGGGAATCCAAATTAGAATTCCGTATGATAGCACTTTCTTGGAATTATATTTTCTGATATATATATTTAGAATATTAGGCTCGAAGGACTAAACACTATCCTTCAAAGAAACACTTCACACACACACACTTTCTTTTGTACAAGAATTGACACATTTTAGTCATTGATCCGTAGAAAACGGCTTTAGCTAAACTTCAATAGATTCCAAAACACTGTAGGGATTGGTGTTTTAGTCCCATTGAAAAGGTCTAGCAGCAAACTGCAAAGAAGGATCACTTTGACGTAACCAAAATGTCCTAGCAAAGGATGTCCTACAGTTTGGGAACCACGCTGTAACGGGACTATAAAGCTCACTCCAAAACACTGTAGGGATTGGTGTTTTAGTCCCATTGAAAAGGTCTAGCAGCAAACTGCAAAGAAGGACCATTTTAACGTAACCAAAATGCCCTAACAAAGGATGTCCTACAGTTTGGGAACCACGCTGTAACGGGACTATAAAGCTCACGATAGGATATGGTTTCGGTACTTGCTGTCAAAACCGTAAAAGAACTCAATCGGTCTTCCAGGATTAAGTGGTCCTGAAAAGAGGAATTTCTGACGGGGCAGTACTTGCCTAAAACGCAAAAGGATTCTTGCTTTTGAACGGTATGCGTGATGCGTCCAGAGGCAATATTTCGCGGCTCACTTCAACCGTTGGCCGACTTTTTGACTGGTTGACTGACAGCTAATATAAAACTTTACCCATTTATATTTCCGGGAAGTTCCGAAGAAGGGAGCAACTCAGCACCAACTCCGGCCCAGTTGCGCATACGGGAGCAGAAAGTTACGAGATAAATCACCCGAGAGGAAGGTGGCAAATTTGCATTAAAACAAGTTCACAAGGCGCAGTAAATCCAAGGACAAATAGCCTAATGAACACAGAGCAGGAGGTGCTATCGCTCACATAGCCCTGCCGCCAACTAATTCCCGGGAGAAAATCGTGGCAGGGCAACATAACTCAAACAGGAGCCGATTTATGTCCACCAAACCGATGCTGGGCCATACTGCTGCCGGGGTCCACATGCACTCTTTGTCGACAGCGCCAACGTTCGCAGGAATCTGGCGGGTCCTCCGGCAGAGCGAATTCGGATTTGGGTCAATAAAACACCCCCACCCTCGTGCCTTTATTTATGAATTTGCGAGTTTCCTGCGGTGCACTTCCTGCTAACCCGCCATGCCGCCGGGCGTTCTTGTTTTTCTGGCGCTTTTTGCCCGGCACAGCCCTGTCCAGTCCGAATGAGTTTAACGATTGTTGCGGCTTTCGAATGGACGAGGATATTCATGCATATATTCCGCGCAATTTTTTCGCAATTTTTTCAATTAAGAGCCCTCAGGAGCGATGATGCTCGCGACTCCTCGTGAACTGTTAACAGTGCTGGCCAGCTGGCTGCTGGCTGTAAATCTTCCCGTATTTATGAACTACTGGCGTCAGGTCGGCACTTAATCACCCCGCTCGACAGCAATTTAGAACTTTTCAAAAATATCACAAAGGCCCCGCTGTCCAGCATCCGAGGCATCCCTTCCGGATTCGTGTCCCATGTAGATAGCCTCCCCTGGACTTAAGTGAAATTTTATGCATATTCGGCGGCCTTTATTCAGATTTATTCAGGCGACTGCAGACGACCAAATTGCGAAGCATGTGGGTGAAGGGGGCTGGCTGTCTTTTAGACGTCCTTGCTGTATTGCTATATACTCTCATGATGGCCCTGATGAGTTGTTAGAAATGAGCACTACAAAGAACGCCTGCAATGAATAGATTTCCGTAGTAACTATAAGGAATTCATATTATTCAGTCCTACCCAACGGTTTCTCTGCCATAGCCTTCTAGCACCCGCGAAAGTTTTAAACACTTTATACATTGCAATACCATTTTTGAAGAGAAAATGTAAAGCTATTATTATTTAAGGGTCAGGGTTTAAGTCAGAATTTTGGGGAAAAAAATCGATTTGTGGTTTTTTGCATTGTTGTAAAATCTTTCCTGATTTATTATTTATATTATTGCAAATCCATCAAAGATCTGTTTACTAATACACAGTAAATCAAAAACATCAACAAAATTTTATGAGATCTGATAGTGCAAGAGCTGACTGCAAAAAAGCTGGCCTATCGGGCGAGGGATGATTAATTAGTCCAGACTGTGGTGGGGAATGAAAAGTTTAATTCTGCTCTAATATCGGGGAATTTTTGGAACCGTCACTACGTTGTCAAGGGCGAAGGAGATATCAGTATATGAACGCGACTCGTAACTTTTAATTATTATTTGTTTAGAACGCTTCAACGTTGCAAAATACCGGTTTTTTCAAAATTTTTCGATCTATAGCCTAACATAATGATTGTATTGAAAAATTTTTTTTCGAAAAGTTGTAGAGAATTCAAAAACCTTCAATTTGAGCAATTGTAAGTTCGATTTTGTTGAATAGTTTTGCAAAAATGGAGAAAAACTGTTCAAAATTGTAATTTTTTGTAATTACAATGCTTATTGCAAAAGTTACTTTTTATATATATTATATTTTTAAGGAATTATAATGAAGCCCTTTTATAGGACCCATGTTTGTTGCTCTAGATTTAAAAACAAAGCAGAAACTTCTTTTAAAGCTGGATTCTCTCCTTGTAGACTTATATTTTCATATTCTAATGAAAAACAATGCCAAACAAAATTCATGTCTCGGGATAAATATAATATTATACATTAACATATCTCAGCAACAAATTCAAGGTTTCTGAATTCTAAACAACTTTTGTAAAGAACTTTTTTCAATACAACCATTATGTTAGGCTTTAGATCGAAAAAACTTAAAAACCGTGTATTTTGCAACTTTGAAGCATTCACATACGGATTTACAAAGTAATGTAGGTCCTGAAAATTCCTCGATTAAAGAGCATTATTTTCCCTACAGCGTAGAATTGATATGTATTTTATATATAATATTAATACTCGCAGCGACAGTAAGAAAAATCCTGGCGTGCCTGGGCAGATCGATGGCCCAAGCTTGGTATGTTATTAATATAACTTAAGAAGTATTAACTTTACGAAAAAAGTTGATATAACTTAGAGAATTTTGAGATCTAACAAAATGTTCATCTAACATATCTAGAAGATATTTGCGAAAAATGATTTTCCTACTATTATTAACATACAAAACTTGGGCCATCGAACTATTACGATGATTGCACTCAAGTGAAAAAACACCTGAGCGAAGCTGGGTAGATCGATGTAAGCACAGGCCAGATTGTTGTTTTGTTTATGTATTTAATCCCGTGAATTGGAGAATACCCTTAACGTGGTGAAGTTGATCCGGGCATGGTCTGCTGTTGGGGAAGGTGGTTCAGGAACAGGTGCATAAAGCACGAATAGTTTGCTAGGTAGTTTAGATTGGAGTAATTTACTTTTAGAACGAGACATTGATGCTGCGGTCGAGGCTTTTTATAAAAACCTTTTCGCCTGCCTTTCTCTGTGCGCCCCTATGTGCAGGTCGAGCAATGCTTCCTCAGTTCCCCCCTGGCTTAATAGCTCATTTCGACACCTCAAGAATCTAAAAACTAAAGCCTGGAAAAGATTCTGTGCCTCGGAGAGTGGGGAGGATTTTCTGATTTATTCTAGTTTGCGTGATCGGTTTATCGCGGGTATCGAGAATGCGTATTCGGAATACGTTAATAGCATGAGGAGTGTCTTATTAGCTGAACCTAGACGGTTTGGAGATTTATGAATTCCAAGCGGGACGGGTACCCATCATTACTTCAGCTCTGGGAATCGGAGAGTGGCGATCCTCTGGCAATTGCTAATCTTTTCGCCGATTTCTTTAAGACGGCGGCGTTTGTTGTTAATACCTGTGATATTAGCTCTAAGGATATTAATACGTTGACGACTTTCCCTGCGACGACATCGCTGGAAATGAAGTATTTACTTATTGACAACAACGCAGTTACGCGACACTTGTCTGGCTTGTCTGACAGTTTTTCATGTGGTCCTGATGGGATCCCTGTTTCTCTTTTTAAAAATTGTTCCACATCTCTTGTTATTGTTTTGTGTAATTTATTTAATTTATCTATCTCTTGTGGCGTATTCCTTGTTTCATGGAAATCTTCGTTTATTATCCCTTTGCATAAAAAAGGTGACAAGACCGACATTTCTAATTATAGACCAGTTGCAAAATTGTGTGCTTTTGCTAAAATATTCTAGGCACATATTTACGACGCTCTATACTTTCATTGTAAGCCATTCTTAGGTTCCATCCAGCACGGCTTCAGAAAAGACATTGACTAACCTTCTCGAATTTCTGTTTGTCTGCCTTGGAAACTGGTAAATAGGTTGAATGTATTTTAACAGATTTTAGCAAAGCATTTGACCGAATTAGTCACGACATTTTAACCCTCAAACTCACTGCACTTCGGTTTCCACAATTATTTGTGAACTGGTTTGGTTCTTACGTCACGGGCGGCACTCAAAGGGTGTTATTCCGTAGATTCTTGTCTAATGAAATAGCAAACACATCTGGTGTACCTCAATCTTGGTCCACTTTTTATATAAATGACTTGTCTGGGTGCCTAAGACACTCCATCATTTTATGTTATGCTGACGATGTAAAGATTTTTCGTATTGTGTCTTCCTTAAATGACTGTTTTCTTTTAAATTCTGCCTTGGACACCTTCTATAAGTGGTGCTCTGCAAACTGTCTCCCTCTCAATGTAAGTAAGTGTACGTCTATGACCTTTTCAAGGAAAAGGGTCTCTTTTGACTACGTTAACAGCATTAATAACTATAAGTTGTCACAACTTGATAAGACCAAGGATCTGGGTGTGTGGTATAATCGTCGTTTTACATTTGACGACCATATTAGTGTGATTACAGGCAAAGCTAATGCTACTTTGGGCTTCATCAAAAGATGGTCCAAGGAGTTTGATGACCCTGATATAACTCGGCTGCTATATTGCACCTTTGTGAGACCCATTTTGGAATATGCCAGTTGTATTTGGGCACCACTCTACTCCATCCATATAAATCGCATTGAAGCTGTCCAGCAACGATTGGTCCGGTTTGCTCTCCGTGCACTTCCGTGGAGTGATCCCTTTTTTTGCCTCCTTATTCATATCGCCTCAAACTAATAAATCTTGATTCTTTGGAATCTCGTCGTGAAGTCTCCACTTAATTTTCTCTTTTGTAAGTAGGATACTGTATCTATATGGTTTAACAATTCACACATATATGTATTTGTAAAGTAATCAGCCTTTGATGAATTTCCAATAAATAAATAAATTAACACTAAAGCTATTTGCTACTTTATGACCTTACTTACCACACTACTTGTGGCTTTAATTCCGATTTATTAGAATCACTTAACAATTCTTCTACTACATCCGCGACTCGGCTACGGTCTTTTACTTTCCTGTCCAGATTACAACTCAACTTCAAAGTTCTTGGCCGGACTTAAGGTCCGCTGTTAAATTCAAGAATTGGGGCGGAACCAAATGTTCCCGGATTTATGAGTCAAAGCCAATCAAGTATGCTGATGCATTTCTCTTCGATTCTCCCTTAAATGCTTTCTTTGCCCACGCTGCATTTCTTGCCCTTCGCGGTAACAAACAAAGTAGTCCAGGGAAATAAGCATTTGTTCGGGACACTGACTCATCCAGCAAACCAATATGATTTTCGCGAAGTATTAACCAATAGCAATAATACCTATACTCTTGCCACTCCTGGTTAGCCGGGGCTTTCGAGTAATAAACAATTATAAGTGAAAAAAGTGAAATTTTAACAGATTTTTACGTACCAGATTTAAATAAATAGTTTTAACAGCAATTTATTGCAATCATCTTGTAGGTAATGCAAACACCGACAATTGACCGAAATCGATTTTGAAAATGTCAATTTGTTGCTTAGATAATTGCTAATTAACAATTAAAATAGCTAAATATTCAATTAGCAATAACTATTGTAAAAATGTATTTGAAAACTTAAATCCTCGTAAATAGGTATGCTCTTGTGGTACCGAATAAGTGTTAAAAATTTGAAACCGATTCTTTGGATAGTTTTTGCAAAATTGAATTTGTTATCCGGAACACTGTTTTTTTGCAACAGCACTCTACGCACATTTCAAAAAAAATTTCGGTTTTGTCAGTGTGATATTAAAGGGGCAGAGTTATATTTTCAAAATATTTCATTAGATGTACAAAAAAATAATTCGGGCTTTAATTAGCCCGAGACGAGTAACCCTCGGGAGCAGTGATGCCGTAGTCCTCCAGCCTTCTCAGAGTGCCATAAATTTTAGATAGGGATGCATTGACTAGATCGCAACAGGTCATCTTCCTATTAAGAAAAACGCCCAAACTACGAACCTTATCCATGCGATCCAAACCTGAGAGGTTAAGGAACACAGGCGGCAAATTAGGTTCCTCGTCGAACTCGGCAAAGGAAAAAATGATGTAACAGGACTTAGACGGATTAAGGTTTAAGGCATTATTGATTGACCAATCAGAGATTAGACTCAAGTCCTTGTTCAACTTTTCAACGAGTAAGTCAACTTGACTGCGGGGACCACTAATATATAACTGGCGATCGTCGGCATAGAGATGAATATTAGAATGTTGAACACTTGCGGGTAATTCATTAATATAGAGTCCAAAAAGAAGCGGGCCTAAGATGGAACCCTGAGGAACACCACCCGATAATCTGGCAACAGAGGAAAATTTATCGTCGGTTTTAACCTGTTGAGTTCTGCCAGAGAGAAAGCTATGTATGAGCTTGACGGCAGGAGAAGACAAGTCAAATATTTCTATTAATTTTTTAAGTAGAGTGTCGTGGTTAATACTGTCAAAGGCTTTGAAAAAATCAAGTAGAATCAAATAAGCTACTTCTCAATTGTCCAAAGCAAACCTTAAATCCGAGGTGACCTTCAGTAGGGCGGTCTCATACGAGTGATTACGACGAAAGCCCAATTGCCACTTCGTTAAGTACCTATGACGATTCAGGTATCGAAGAAGTTAATTGTTTAAGAGCTTTTCAACAACTTTTGTGAGATAGCATAAAATGTTGATGGGTCTGTAGTCAGAGAAGCTGTAGGACTGGACCTATTGGGGACAGGGATAAGGAAAAGACAAAGAAGAGACAATGTGGTTGAACAAGTGGGTTATTATGCCCACTCTCCAATGGGCATGCCAACCACGAACGAACCAACCAATATGCTGCAGCCTTTTCCTTCTCATTATAAAATGAGTCTCCCATCTTACTCGTGTTTTGGTCGACATGCTCTAACTTTTCCTTTGTGTTAGTTAAACCATTTGAGTTGCCGCATTTAATTCAGCACTTTTTAGCAGTGGTTCGGGCCCTAGATACGTATTTAGTACATGAAATTTGTCAAAGTTCAAGCAAAAGTGAGCTTAAGCTCAAGTAAATATTGTGTAAAAGTGTGTAGAAACGAAGAAATGGAATTTACTAAGCAGCTAGTTCTGCTAAATTAGCTAATTATTAAAAATAAATAAAATAAAATTTAGTTCGTTTCTTTGCATTTCACCGATCACAACAAACAGAGCTTTCTGACTGTTCACATCTACATTGATAGAATTATGTACGAACGCATTTTGTCAGCCAACTGGTCGGTTGTCGGCATTCCCATTGGAGAGCGGGCATTATAGGTCAAATGGAGGGTAGTAATAATTTAAAGAATTTGGGAGGGATCCCATCAGGGCCTACTGCCTGAGACCACAGATAAGATATCAGATTTCTAAGCCCTATAGAAAGCTGTAAGCCAGAATTTACTCGTAGCAGGCAGTCACCGTAGCGGACAAAAGCTTTTGAACCTCAAGGCCTAAACCCATAGAACGCGTCGGCGCGTCGCTTTGCCGCGGAGCTTTCACCTTTTTAGCGCGGCAAGAGAGAGCCGAACCCATAGAATCCGTCGGCTTCAGGCGTCGCTTTCGCTATCGCGCAGCTGTTTATGATAATTCGAGACCAACCGCCAACTGGCGCAGTATGCTCCGAAGGTGAATTAACAAGAAATCTAGTAGCAATTCGTCAAGAAACTAGACTAATGAATTCGGGAAAAACTCGGCACCTTCCAGGAAATCCAAACGAAGAAACAGGAAACCGAATAATTACAAAATCACCAAAACAGTTCACAGATATCAAATTCAAAGCTTACTTGTCAAATAAACAGCTGATTCAACGAATCCCAACTGGCCAATCGCAACTTGTCAGAGCTCTCTCAGCAAAGCTATTATACGGCGCGTCGCTTTTGCCGAAATATTAGAGTTTCCTCCAAAATTCTCTCACGCGACGCGCTGCCGCGGCGCCTGCTATGGGTTAGCTCCCATATGAATGCATGCATTCAATAGTTGCAAAAGCGACGCCTGAAGCCGACGGATTCTATGGGGGCCAGGCTTCAAGGGCTAACCCCATAGAACGCGGCGGCGCGTCGCTTTGCCGCGGAGCTTTCACCTTTTTAGCGCGGCAAGAGAGAGCCGAACCCATAGAATCCGTCGGCTTCAGGCGTCGCTTTCGCTATCGCTCAAGGGCTAACCCCATAGAACGCGTCGGCGCGTCGCTTTGCCGCGGAGCTTTCACCTTTTTAGCGCGGCAAGAGAGAGCCGAACCCATAGAATCCGTCGGCTTCAGGCGTCGCTTTCGCTATCGCTCAGCTGTTTATGACAATTCGAGACCAACCGCCAACTGGCACAGTATGCTCCGAAGGTGAATTAACAAGAAATCTAGTAGCAATTCGTCAAGAAACTAGACTAATGAATTCGGGAAAAACTCGGCACCTTCCAGGAAATCCAAACGAAGAAACAGGAAACCGAATAATTACAAAATCACCAAAACAGTTCACAGATATCAAATTCAAAGCTTACTTGTCAAATAAACAGCTGATTCAACGAATCCCAACTGGCCAATCGCAACTTGTAGAACTCTCTCACCAAAGCTATTATACGGCGCGTCGCTTTTGCCGAAATATTAGAGTTTCCTCTAAAATTCTCTCACGCGACGCGCTGCCGCGGCGCCTGCTATGGGTTAGCTCCCATATGAATGCATGCATTCAATAGTTGCAAAAGCGACGCCTGAAGCCGACGGATTCTATGGGGGCCAGGCTTCAGCTGTTTATGACAATTCGAGACCAACCGCCAACTGGCGCAGTATGCTCCGAAGGTGAATTAACAAGAAATCTAGTAGCAATTCGTCAAGAAACTAGACTAATGAATTCGGGAAAAACTCGGCACCTTCCAGGAAATCCAAACGAAGAAACAGGAAACCGAATAATTACAAAATCACCAAAACAGTTCACAGATATCAAATTCAAAGCTTACTTGTCAAATAAACAGCTGATTCAACGAATCCCAACTGGCCAATCGCAACTTGTCAGAGCTCTCTCAGCAAAGCTATTATACGGCGCGTCGCTTTTGCCGAAATATTAGAGTTTCCTCTAAAATTCTCTCACGCGACGCGCTGCCGCGGCGCCTGCTATGGGTTAGCTCCCATATGAATGCATGCATTCAATAGTTGCAAAAGCGACGCCTGAAGCCGACGGATTCTATGGGGGCCAGGCTTCAGGCGCAGCAGCTTCAACCAAAGCGCTTTATTTCCTAGCTATATATGAATTTAGGGCTACGTCACAGCTGTTATATGTATGTACATCGCGAAGGTCTGGCTGCGTGTGCTCTGCTGGTTGCTATATGTAAGAGTGCCATGGTGAATTCTTAGGACACGAGAGCCGCGGTGAATGAAATGTATTGGGGTAGGATATTATTCATTTGCTAGCTGCTGAAGTGATTTGACGAATATTTTCGACTGGATATTCTATATAGTATTTTAGACCTTTGTTGTGTAACGGTTTTACACCAAATTATAACAATAATAGTTAAATTATTGTTGTAATATCAATGGGGAATTTAACCGCTGTTAACAATAACGAAACAGCAGTTAAATTCCTGAGCAAACAAGATAGCGCAAGCAACGGCTCAGATTTCGTCTGGGCCAAACGCGCATGCAAACATTTGCACTGAGCAAGCGTTTCCCATGACGAAGCGGCGACAAATTCCAATGTCGCACGCCGCATTGGAAGCGCGGACTCAGCAGAACCTGTGAACGGCTGGCAGGGAACCCGAAGTTCCCAGCGAGCGGTACACAGGGAGTTGATCGCTAGAGTCAAACCGAAAAGGTCGTCGAGAAGAAACTAAAAGTGAGTTCCTCGGAGGAGTTCGCTCGAAGATAGAAAAATACTATAATAAGTTAGTCTTGTTATTTGGAACGAGTTAAAATAAATAAGCCGTTTGAAAATAAATTGGTGTTTTGGTTAATCAATCATATCCAACACCTTTGATTACGAATTTGGATTGTTTTTTATTGGACTTCGATTTGACATTTGCTGAATTTTTGTATTGATTTCGAAAAGCGTTTAGCCTTCGAAATTAACTTGAATTTTCAAAACTATTGTTTTTTATCTTGTTTTCGTTTTGAAGAATATTGGAAGGATCCGATTTATTTTAATTATTTTGTTTTTTTTATTAAGTATTTCTTGGAAAAGAACTAAATGTATTATTCTTTCGTGCCAAGCTACTGGCAAACATTTTCCTGGGAGAAGATTTTTCCAGTTCCCTAAGGAAAATAATGTTTTTTATCATGCTTGGGTTGAAGCTATAGGCGAGTCCGCTGTTGTACTTAAAACCAGGAAGCAACCTTATAGTACATTTTGAAGATAAATGTGTGGGAAAAAAATATTTGAGAAAAAGGGCGATTGCTTCTCTTCTTTTGGGAACTAATTCTTCCCAAAATATAATAAGAGAGGAACTCATCTCTGGCTTCGATCCTACAAAGGCAACGAAAACATATTCGAGAAAAAATATGGTAGAGCCAATGGACTTCACTGCGGAAGAGTTAAACGCCTGTTCCAAGTGCATGCCATCCGATGACAAATGCACCGAAAATGAAATTGTTTGTTCCAACTGCATGAAGTATTTGAAAGCCAATAAATATTACGTGAAAAAAATGAAAATGATGGAGCAACAATTTAAAAAGTTTAAACTTAAAAAAGGTTTGACAGCTAAGAAGAATAAATTTTGGAAAAACAAGGCAAAAAAATATGATTTGTTGAAAACAACCACTGATTTTAATTGAAACAGCCGGTTTGATGCTCTATCCAAGCAAATTATAATGCAAAAGTGTTTTCAAAATCAATTTTAAATTTGGGAAATAATGCTGACACAGATGCGGAGAAATGGTTATCTCAGTGTATATATTTTCATCATCTACAGGATATCGTTTTTTAATAGATGTTTTAGCTTTTCATTTGCCTTCCATTGCCTCACTTCATAACTGGATCAAAATAAAAAGTTTGTCTCCAGGACTTGATGAGTCTGTTCTCATCGAAATTAGTAAGGTTTCGAAATTGCAAACTGAAGAAAAAGATGTTGCTTTGATTTTTGATGAAATGTCTATACAAACTAATTTAGTATATAATAAATATAAAGACAGAATTATGGTTTTGTTGATTATGGCGATAGTAGGACAGAAACATTGCCAAAATCTCTTTGTGTCTTTATGTTGAGAAGTTTAATTGGAAATTTTAAAGTTGCAATTTATTACGTTGCTTGCCCAGGTTCTATACCATCGGACTGCATTCAAAAGGAAATTGAGAAGTCTTTAAAAATTGCTGAGCATATTGGATTAAATGTGAAAGCAATCGTATGTGATCAGGGACCTACAAACAGGCAATTTTGCAGAAAGTCTAATATCACTCCAGAGAAGTTGTTATTACAGTTGATGATAAAAATGTCTACACAATGTATGATGTACCACACTTATTTAAAAGCGTACGAAATAATTTACTTAATTCTAATTTAATTACGCCCGATGGTGAAATAAGCTGGCAAGTTATAATTGTTTTATATAATTTAGAAAAAGCTGAAACAACTAAAATTTGCCCTAAACTTACCTCATCTCAAATATGGCCAACCAATTTTCAAAAAATGACAGTTTATTTAGCTGTTCAAATATTAAGCAGAAGTGTGGCAGTGGGAATAAAAGTTTTACTAAATTTATTATTAAATTTTAAATAAGTACCCGGAAAACCCCAGAGGTATAGCGACATCAACTTCAATATTTCTAGAGAAGATGAACAGACTCTTTGATATTCTGAACGGTGAACCTCCTATAATTCGAAATTCCCCAGATTTTATTTTTTTGTCGGAATGTACTCCTATGTACTTCAAATAAAACCTAAAACGAAAAAGGACCAATCTCATTGTTTCAAGGGACTTGCAATAACAATAAAATCTGTACAGTGTTTGAGGCAATCATTGTTTGATTCCTATCCTATGATTAATTTCATCAAAACTAATAAGTTTAATCAGGACCCTTTAGAAAATTTCTCTTATCTGTGCTGAGACCTTATGCTGCTCATTGCCTCTAGAATCTCAGATTTATCAAAATTACAGAATGAAAAGCTATCGAGCTTCTGACCAGGCCAAGGAGGCGGTGAGTCAAGACCAACCGCTACTACATGTTGGAGAGAAGTGAAGAAGGTATTCAAGCTGTCGGAGTCCAGATTACATTGGGACTCACCCCTCTGGTGTACACCGAATTTTCAAAGATTCTTTGATCATCATCTACAGTTACTACATTCAGCATTGTAATAAAATATTCGGCTGCATAAACGCCGTAGTCAGACGTTTTATCTCAATTAAGGCCACCCGGTGGTCTAGAATTTTCAAATAATCTTTTCTTTTTTTTTCTTTAATGTTTCGAAAGTGTGGTCTTTTGAGAATATACTGTTATATTTTTGTAATGATATTGACAGTATTTTAGGTTCTACAGCCTTTTTAGCAGGTAGCGAACAGTTGATCCGCCTATGAATGGAAACATACTAAAAACTTTAAACTCATTTATCTCGAAACTACTTTTTTCTGCACTGCGGGATGAAAAAAAAAGAAACTATTCATCCGAATCATCTCAAATTTTAATATGTAATTCAGTACACCATTGGCTATGGCCGGGACGACCAAAAATTTTTTATTTTAATAACTTCTTATTTTTTACGTAAAAAAACTAATGAAAAATAGTCTGTTTTCGATATTCAAATTTCAAAACGCGCTATTTTTGTCAAAATAATTTTTTTTCCATTTTTTGTTGGTTCCGGCGATAGCTACAGTCATATAGATTAATAATTTCCTTATATTTTATTTTTCAAATAAGTGACAAACCTAAAAATTCACCCGCAGCCCAGATTAATTTTTTTGAGCGGGTCATCTTCAGCGCCATTATTTATCTAATTACAATTTTTTTTTTTAATTATAAAAATATGTTTTGAGTATTATAATATACCTGCAAAGTTTTAATATCGTTGTTCATTATTTTCACCTTCAAACTAAATTTTGAAAATTCCGTTAAATTCAAGGGTGCTAGACCACCGGGTGGCCTTAAGATAAATTGTTTAATTACGTGTGACTAGTAATTACTGTATGTAGTAATTGTAGATGATGTATTTATCATAAGAACTCGTTAACATATTATAAATATCCAGACGCTCTCAGCTTTAGTACGAGTGGAACAGTCTTTATAAATTCTTTAAAAAAAATTGTTATTGTGTCATTAATCGCCGGTAACCCGCAATGTTTTGTCGACCTATCAGACCGCTAAGGCTAATTATTACTAAGTTTTGGCTTTTGTTGACAAGTGCTCCCATCACTGTCAGGAAAGTGGGAATTTAAAAGCGCGCAGGTACTTTTCTAATACACAAACCTTAGCGTATACAGTGCGAAAGCTCTTTTCTAAGCGAATATCGACACCGCAACGAAAATCCCAAAATGTCTTCCCACCTAGTATTCTCCTCGGCAAGTGTCAAAATCGTCTCAGCAGAAAGACGCGAATTTGTTTGATAATTTCGCGTTGCAGAGATGTGCAATTAGTCGGCGGAAGCCCGGTCGGTCGGCACTCGTGAGCAACGGAAAAGCATGCTATTGCGCTGCCTCAAGATCCTCACTGCTGTCGTTTTGAGTTTGATGTTTACGGTTTCTTTAGCCAAGTTGGTGCTCTGCTTTTGGGACAGTGTGGCCGTGGACGAGGAGCTGGTGGAGTTTGACGTAAACCAGTGGCTCGAGCGGAACAACCTTACCGAGTACCAGCAGCTGTTCAAGGAGAAAGGTAAGTACCACCGAGAAGCACTGCTTTGCCGAGTTCATGGAAATGACAAAAAGCGCAGCACGCTAATGTTTCCGCTGCTCAAAACAACCGATCTGTGCTACAGAACAAGGGAATGTGCAATAGGGGAAAAAAAAAGAAACGAGGTAAAAAAGTAAGGTCCCACCGAGACTTGAACTCGGATCGCAGGATTCAGAGTCCTGAGTGCTAACCATTACACCATGGGACCTTGTGACGCTATTCATTCCAAACCTCTAATATGAGCTTATGCACCTCTTATCTAATTACCATAACGTTCAATTTACTTTTAGTTGAAAAATAAACAATGATTTGCAGCTTATAACTATACCTGCAGCTCTTTGGAGACCACACGAATTATTTCACGCGGTAGACGGAGTTAAAATGACGAAGATGACCTTTTATAACTAGGCAACTGTTGGCTTAAGAGTCGATTATATTCTTTGCTGATGTAACTAATGTACACATTTTGATGACCTTGATGTTCTGCCAAAAGAATTTCATAAATAAAGTTAAATATTACACCAAATCGAACACCACTCCGTATAAATAGAAGTCGTAATAAGCTTCAGCTCACGCAGAAAAAACTTTAAAAAATGAAGTTACCTTTGCGAAGTAATTATTTTAACGTTAAGAGCAAAGTTAAACTAATATAAAGTTAGGAAGCAGAGGAGATTTCCGATTGCTTTCCATTAAGCACTTAAAGGGAGAAAAGGAAAGGGATAATATTTAATAAAAAACAAAAAACCAAATTCGCTCAGAAACTTTAAATTGTAAGAAACACAAAATGCCCTGCGGAAAGTTATAAAGGACGGAATGCGATGGAAATACTTACAAATATGTGAAATACAAGAAGCAAGAGCTTTCATTCTCATTTCAGTTTCCCGCTATTTAATTTCAACCAATCAGATAGACATTTCCCATTGTTGTTGTTATAAAAATGCTATTTGAGCAGCACGTGCTTGCAGTCTAGGAGCAAGCGACAGGTTTTTCTTACCAATTTCCTTACGGCTAAAAAACTCCTAAAATGCTTTAGACAGTCGTACCATATAGCATTGTGGCCGTCAGCTGCGCTACTATCGGTGGAATAGACAACTGCAGCCTCCCACGCACGGGAAAAAAGATAATATTTTTAATCATTACCTATCGATTGTAAACTTGTCAAACGATAGTTATTAATGATCCTTTTAAAAAAAAAAACGTCAGCTGGCTGTAAGATGCTGGATGTTACGTCAGCTGATCATACGAACTTGACGAAATGAAATATGAATTCAGTCATTCCCTCTCACATGAAACTTTGTCAGAAGATAGTTTTTATAACATTTAAAATAAATAAAATTTTCAGCTGGTTGCATATTGGGGGAAAGAAAGATTGTCAGCTGACAGAAAAGGGTGTAGTATAAGAGACAGTTCGGAACGTCGATCGCGCTTTTACATAGCCTGGCTGGCGTGTTTTCCCCCGGCAAATTACCAGCTGATTTTTTTCAATATTTTCTTTATGATGTAAATAATTACCTGACACATTTTCAAATGGAAAGAAATGACGTATCTGAAGTTATTCGATCCCATGCTCTTTGCGCGTACAGAATATAAATGTGAGTACTTGAGATCCATTTAAATACGACAAAATTTTTATAGATATTTTTATTAAATAAATGAAATCAAACATAAACGAATAAATTAATTATTATTTCTAAATAAAAATGGTATAGATATTTTCTTTTTATTCAAATTAACTGTAAATTAATAATTTTTATTTATTATTTGTAATCGAATTCTGTTTCGCTCGAGCTACATTCTTCACTCTCTGATGCACTGTCAGTATCGCTGGCAGAGCTGTCTGTCATTGTATCTTATTTTTCATCATCTGTTAAAAACAATAACAATTAGGCAATAATATTCATTGTAATATAAGCAATACGAAGAAAATTTTTAAAAAACTTCACCTTTTTCAGGCTGAAGAGTAATTGCTGAAATCGTTTTTGGGAGCTGATCTCCATCAAACCACGAAAAGGCGAATTTGTTGTCAACTTCTGTCCAGCCATAATCTGATGGTATGTCGGTGCTAATAATTTTTTTGTGTGCTTGTGACCACATTTGGGCTATATAACATGCCCTTAAAATTGCTTGTGTAGTTCTAATTTGCATGGAGGTAGGGCTGAGCCATCAATGCTGTTTTTTGGTTTTGTGAAACATAGCTACTCTTGCCTCGTTGATATTTTTCAAACTTTTGAAACTGTACATTTTACATACGAACTCTTCTATTTTACCAAAAACATTTTCTCTTTGCTCCGAATTTGGCTTTGCCATTTCCATAAAGCACTCCGTAAACTCTTCGGATTTAGTCATGATGGAAAACGGTCTCTTTTTGCCTTTTCTGAAAAATACTGGGGTGTGATCACACCCTGTAAAAGCATGAACTGCTGGAAGAGCTGCACTTAAATTATTACCAAGAGCTTCATGTAATTTTGTTACGTTGCTGAGTCGTCGATTGTTTCCAACACAGACTTCCATACACACTTGCATATTTTTCGATAATCTACAAACATTATAATTAATACGTCGTCGGAACACCGAATGTGACGTATGCATCAAAGTCTAATTGACAAATATGGAAGATCATATTAGTATCGGCTTCCTCGTGCGTCGGGCATGTTAATGTTGGTTCTAAAGTTTTTATGTTATATAGCCCAAATGTGGTCACAAGCACACAAAAAAATTATTTGCACCGACATACCATCAGATTATCGCTGGACAGAAGTTGACAACAAATACGCCTTTTCGTGGTTTGATGGAGATCAGCTCCCAAAAACGATTTCAGCAATTACTCTTCAGCCTGAAAAAGGTGAAGTTTTTTAAAAATTTTCTTCGTATTGCTTATATTACAATGAATATTATTGCCTAGTTGTTATTGTTTTTAACAGATGATGAAAAATAAGATACAATGACAGACAGCTCTGCCAGCGATACTGACAGTGCATCAGAGAGTGAAGAAAGTAGCTCGAGCGAAACAGAATTCGATTACGAATAAAAAATAAAAATTATTAATTTACAGTTAATTTGAATAAAAAGAAAAAATCTATACCATTTTTATTTAGAAATAATAATTAATTTATTCGTTTATGTCTGATTTCATTTATTTAATAAAAATATCTATAAAAATTTTGTCGTATTTGAAAGGATCTCAAGTACGCACATTTATATTCTGTACGCGCAAAGAGCATGGGATCGAATAACTACAGATACGTGATTTCCTTCCATTTGAAAATGTGTCAGGTAATTATTTACATCATAAAGAAAATATTGAAAAAAATCAGCTGGTAATTTGCCGGGGGAAAACACGCCAGCCAGGCTATGTAAAAGCGCGATCGACGTTCCGAACTGTCTCTTATACTACACCCTTTTCTGTGTCAGCTGACAATCTTTCCCCCAATATGCAACCAGCTGAAGATTTTATTTATTTTAAATGTTATAAAAACTATCTTCTGACAAAGTTTCATGTGAGAGGGAATGACTGAATTCATATTTCATTTCGTCAAGTTCGTATGATCAGCTGACGTAACATCCACCATCTTACAGCCAGCTGACGTTTTTTTTAAAAAAGATCATTAATAACTATCGTTTGACAAGTTTTCAATCGATAGGTAATGATTAAAAATATTATCTTTTTTCCCGTGCGTGGGAGGCTGCAGTTGTCTATTCCACCGATAGTAGCGCAGCTGACGGCCACAATGCTATATGGTACGACTGTCTAAAGCATTTTAGGAGTTATTTAGGAGGAAATGAACGACCTAAATATGTCGCTGGCTCATAGACTATTGCGTGCAATTATTGTCAATTTGGTTGAAGATTTTAGGGTTGCCTAATGTTTACTTAAAATTTCATATTGATCAATCATCATTCTTATGTGAGCGTTCATTGAGAAAAGAAGCAAAAATGAGTGAAAATAAGTTGGAAATGTGTTGTGGAAAATTAACGGTCGGCGATTCCGAGGGTAAAAATATTTAAATTTCCGAAGTTTGTCAATATATGTACGAAATCATTAATCATCCTAATATAAAAGTTTCTAAAACAAGAATATTTTTCCCTGGCAACCCTAATTTGTCTCTCAATTTGTACAGAATATTTCGTCTTTCTTACTCATACAAAATTTTACTGATGTGTGGTATACTGATACTTTTCTACTGCAATATGAATGATTCACCCATGTTTCTTTCTCATACAAAAAACACAGATTCTAGCATGTTTTATTCCTGTGCTTCCTTACTTTATATTAGGTTAACTTTGGTTACGAGTTACAGTGCTACTTACGATTGAAATTCTATCGAGATATTTGAGCCGTTGAGAATTATAGTGGCAGGTCTCTATAGTTTAAATTAAATTGATGTCTTACATATTGCGTCATAAAAAATCTGCTCAATAGATTCAAAGCAATAAGTTTTTTTTCCAGTCTAGAAACCTTCAAAATATCATAATATGAGCCTCACCTTTTTGGAACAATTATACATTTATTTTTTACAGGATCCAGGGCCCGTATTTGGGAGTTCGACTCGATCACGATTTGTGTCGAATCGAAAACTTGTTGTTTGGCAACACGATTTCGCCCAATTGCCAGCTAATAAGCTGCCCTACCACCAGTTTCCAGTTTATCCACTACCTACGGGACACCCTGTATATACATATAAAGGGTGGACGGAGAAGTTACGTCAAAGGTAAAATGTAGGTGGCTCATATTCTCGAAAACCACGCAAAATCGCGGAACAAACATGGAGATGATTCGGATACCCCTTAATATGAGGCACCTACATTTTACCTTTAAACGTAACTTCTCCGGCCACCCTGTATACTCTTGGATTTGCCAAATATCGACCCTCATTGAATAAATATCAATTTTAATAATATAGTTATAAAGTTTGCGGAACCTATCCTCCTTTCTTTACACGGTTTCAATTTACCCGATTTTCCGTGCAATCTATACCCATGGAGGGGTGTACATGTGCTTTGTGATAGACGGTCTGGAACATACGCAAGTGCGGTATTGAAAATTAATAATGGTCAGTTCCCAAATGATTTTTATAATATGGTATCTTCGGTTGAGGAATTAATTGTGAATGTGTTATGTTTCACACAACTAAAGCAACGAAAGTAATATAGGTACGCATCTGTCTAAAATTTTGAGAGTATACTTCGTATGATCAAAATTGCAGTAGTTTATATCGACTATTATTATATCGCTTCAGTAGTTGCGGCTTCCATTAGGCTATACTTATTTGAAATAACAGCATGGACGAATTGCAATACGAGTTTATAAAACAATTTTGGCCTTCTTCGGAGGACGTTAGCCAGGAAAAGTTTATTATTATCTCATTTCTGGTGTGTAGGTGAGGGCTCACTAACGCTTACATTTCGATACAACAACTAGCTTGAATTAGGTTTGTACATGTCCAAGGACTACCTTGAAATTGTAAAACGATTCAGGTTTTGATCTTGACACAAAATCGTGGATTCTGTTGATCACTTCTTCAGTTGGAACTTAAATTCACTTTTTTACATTGAAACAAAATATACACACCAACGTTTTGCCGTTGCTTTAGGAATATAAAAAAAATAAAAAATATTCAAAATGTTCTCCTTTACCTCTTACACATTCGATTTTAACGGCCAGGACCCACTTAAAAGTATGGACGACTTTTAAAGTAGTCGAAGCTGTTTTGACTAAATCTGCCCACAATTAATTCCATATTTTGGTGAGGTGTGCTCTACCTTCTCCTCTAAAACATTCCATAAGTCTAAAATATTCAGATTAGAACTTCCATCGTGTCGATCTTCATCCGGAATTCCACTAAACCACTCAAAAACACAAAACACGCTACTTTACATCGGCTGAAAACTGTCCTCTTGGAGGCCTAGATCTGAATCTGTTATACTACCGCTTATGGAATGTGTTAAAGGAGAAAACGTGATCAAACCCCACCGAAATCGAAGGTAGATTTAGTAAAATCAGCAACTTCGATTTCTTTAAAAGTTATGCGTACTTTCATGGGTTCTGGCTTCTACAAAAAAATGTGTGAAAGCTAAGGGAGGACATTTTGAATATTTTTTAATTTTTTTATATTCCTTATAGCCTAAACAAAAGCACATACATATAAGTTCATTCACCTAATTTTTTTCACTCTCTTTCAAGCAAATTTATAAGAGTGTGAAAACTTATGACATGACTAGGTATATATATATAGTAACAAACAAGCTTAACGAATCGTTGTTAACTTTAGAGTACGTCACTATCCTTTAGTACAATACCGTGACGGCACGTGAACTGAAGTAACTGTTTTGCTTGTTTCTCTGTTTATTTCACGATTCCTTTTTCATTTTCTCTTTTTTTCACTTATTCAAATTTAAAATCCTTCCAAAAATTGGAAAGTTGATACAAATCTTTGAATTATTCGATATTTTCTGCAAAGAAAACTGTAATTACTTTACGTTCGTATTTCGGGCAATATATTAGTTTTGGTATAAAATGGTCAGTTTCGATACATCCTTATGATATGTTACGTTTTTATCCAGGTTAAAGTAACATAAGCATATAACGAAACTGAAATTATGCCAAAACTGACTTATTGCCCGAAATACAAATATAAAGTTACATAAGTAGAATGCAGAAATTATCGAAAATTTATAATATTTGAATGAACTTATGAATTTTTGGAAGAATTAGAAAAATTCAATAAGTGAAATAAAGAGAAAACGAAAATGGAATTGCTAAAAAAATGAATAAGCAAAACTGCTACATCAGTTCACGTCTAGTGTGACCCTTACGGCATCTAAAGGCCAAACCATAATGTGCATACCGCTCTGTACGGAAGCCCATGTAAACTCGCGGTTACACACAAAACCTATCCCCAAACTACAATGGGAATAGTCATTCGTTTCGTCAAGTTTCGGCAAGTCTGTTTTGTTATGCAAGGTACGATATGGAGCGTGCCTTGCATAAGCAAAATGACAACAGCTGAAAATGAGGACAATGGATGAGCATATTATACATTTTGTCGAAAGTTTTATTAATGTTGTACACTCTAATAATATACAAATCGGAGTGATCTGCATATTATGGCTTGGCCTTTACTTAAGGCTAGTGTCGTTGCCGAAACTTAACTCAAGCTAGTTTACGTCCATATAGGTAGACCGCATACACTTATTCACGTTCGCACTTTACGTTATGTTATGTTACTTTATTCTTATTCTTAAGGCTTAATCTAGTGGGATTTTACACGTGGTAAATGACGGTTTGCGACCGAGGTAAGCGAGGGAGTAACTTGATCCAAGGTACTTGTCATTTGTGAACACTCCCTTTAATAGTTTTTATAGGCAAGTCAAGTTGCCTAGTTGGCAGACAAGGCAAGTGAATTGATCGGAGATATATTTTTCATGTAAGTATTATAGTTTTCTCCACAACCACGAGCAAGCTATTGTCTCTTTACTTGTCACGTGTACATTTTCAGTATTGTTAGAGGCGTGTTTATTGTTGTTTTTATTAAAATTGCGGTGAAATTATTGCCAATTAGACGCTCCACTTCCAACTGGCCAACCATACGTTTAAACACTATTTGCCCCGCCACTTGCCAAACTCAAGTAACTGCGTTGCCTTGCCCACCAGCTCACCAACTGGCTTCGTGCAATCTAGCCTTAAGTGGTAAATTAATTGCTCGTGATGATGATGGAAGCCAACTTGCCAATTCACTTGCCTTGTCAACCAATTTGATTTGCCTAAAAAAACAATGCAAGTGAGTGTTCATAAATGACAAATAACTTATAGCAAGGTACTTGCTCACTTGTCTTCGCTTGTCCGCTAACTGGCTTCGTCCTTTTCGACACTAACCGGCCTTAACAGAAGGTGACGAGCACATCGGTAGTGAGGTTCGTTGATAATTGGCAAAGAGTAGCCACAAATTATTTATTTGTGGCATTATCTCTGGGTCGAGCTTTCTTCGCATCTCTATGAAGCTTGTATTAATTATCCGACAAAACAACAAACAAAATTTTTAAGTCACTGTGATAAAGCTCATTCAGTAGTCTCTCCTTATAGCTTTCAGGACTTTCGTGTGTTTACCCCGGATTTCGCCCCTGGCGGATTCTCTCATTGTATCATCGTGGTGCGGAATGAACCTGTGCAGCTGTGCACCAGATGTGGGGCTCTTTCGCTCCCCAGTCGTATTAAATCGTTTGAGTTGACCTGACTAGAATCCGGGAAGTGTTCTTTTGGTGTTCTGTTCTTAACCCACATTTGCCACACACCATAACCTCTTAACCCCATTTTCCCTTTCGATTTCTTAGCCTTTCTGTTGTCGCAAAGAGCTCCCCACCCCATTTATCGCGTATCCATCTAAACTTTTCCTGTTTTCTTCTAATTATCGTGTCCGACGGTAATCATACGTTTTGGGTCAGTCAGCCCAGTCCTCCTCCCGCGCGACTTATCTGTCGGAAAAATCTAATTGACGGGCGCTCGAGTTATTATGTGTATCGCGATGTGATATCCGTGCGTTCGTGCGATGTTGGAAAAGCTCCTGATACTTATCGGGGAAAACTCCTTGTTGCTGCTCATTGTTAGTTTCGCTGTTACCTTCGCTGGTGGTGTTGTTGTTGACTTCTTGTCCCCGGTTGCCCGGCAGCTGATCCTGTGAGCCAGGCGAAATCCCTGGCAATCGCCTGCAGTATATCATTCACGGTCCGGAGCACACCCTGCTGGCTTCCAGGAACAAACATAAAAAGTCCTTAAATTGCATAATTGTTTCGTTTGGTCCTGATGAAGTGAGAGTTCTCAGCAGAGCAGATCGGGAGGAAGTCTCTCCCGCTTGACGACGGCTGTCTTCGGGCTGGACTCTGGAGAGTCCCCCAATTCTCATTACTTGCAGATGGCACACATCACGAGTAGTTCTAGAAAGAGGTTTTATGAATGAACGAAGGCGGCGTTTAGCCCGGAAGAATCGTCTCAATTAAAGAACCGTGGATGGTGGATGTGACTATTAAGGCCCTCGGGTCGCTTGAATTGTTCCGAATTTAAGAACCGTATACTGTCGTCTCCGGGGCCTGGATGCTATTTGCTATTGGCTAGGAGTAGCCTGTGTTCTGTGGTATGCTCTCGAGTTGGCAAGGTTGAAAGCGCCTGTAGATATTTATGCACCGGAGAGTACTCATGCCACGCAGAATGCCTCGCCAGTTCCTAAGAGGTGCTTGACCTTTCCGAGTGTTTCTAGTTATTTAATTTTTTATGACATTATTTCTCGTAAATTTTATATAATTATCTCTGCGCCCTGCAGCGTCACACGTCCGCCAGGGCGGGCGGGAAAGTTCAAGGTTTCTTGAACTAGGGTCGAAACAGCCTGGAAATAAATGCACCACTTGCAGAGTGGCATAATCAGCTAAAATTCAGCCGTTCGTTGCGTGAGAACGACTGATTGTGTTGCATTGCAACTAAAAAGCTTGGCTCAGAGCTACGCAAAGTTTCCATATTCCGCTCTTCTTGACTTCGCTCGAATGTAATTTCAAACCCTTATTTTCCTTGCTCACAGCAAGCGCCCACCCATTGGGAGGAATGCTGGCCCGCATGCATTTCCCGCAAAGTTTATCCAAAGCACCAATATACGGCTTAACGAGGCGTAAAACGAACACACCAAACTTTACCTGTTCCTGCACCATGCCGAGCAAAGGCGTTTGAATAGAAAACAGAAACAGTGCCTGCCGTTGAAGCAGGTCTTACAATGGACCCGCTTGACCGGAGACAGCCCGCCTCATTTGCAATTTAAGGGAGTTTGATTAAAGTTTAAATTGTGAAAAAAAACCTTTGTTTCAGATGCTCTATCAACGCAAAACGAATTAAACTTTTTCACCCAGTTTGATATAGTCTAATTGGAATTCAAATTACAATCCAATTCCTGATTGAATTAGCCCCGAGTATCATTTTACCTACCGGTTATCGTTTAGGGAATTTTGTTAGTCGGCTCTATCACCTGCTCCAAATAAAAAATTCATAATGTATGTATTTAGGTAATTCGTTGATTTTATTAACATGGGTCAACATTTTAAAAGCAAACAATGAAGATAAAGTTGCATCCGGTAAACCGTAAACATGAATAGGGTGAACGCCAAACAGCTGCTTGTGTTACGATAAACGTCTCTCTGGGCACAACCTTCCTTCCTAGTAAATTTCTCATCTAAATTAGATGAAGTGTCTTTTATCCCTATTTAAGGATTCTATATCTGGACTATCTTTCTGTCGGTCTGTCTGTCATGTAGTTCATTTCACGGGCAAGTGTGCAAAGTCGATTTTGTGTGTATTTGTTTTAAGTTATTTAATTTTGAAAATGTGACTTTACAATGAGTTTTCAGTTAAGAACGAAGTGGTGTGTAAACTCGACCTTGTTGTTTCTTCTAATTACGACAGCATGATTGTTTAATGCAGCAAATATATTGTACCGAGATAGAAGACACAAGATAATAAGCAAGAATCAAGATGATTCGAACAAAAATAAGGCAACACAACTGGGCTTACTACAACTTCCAAATAGAGAGTACATTTATGATGACCATTCTATAGCGTCACATCTATTAGAAACAACAACACCGAGAAGTATAATCTTCTAAATTCGGATTGGGAAGCTACAAGTTCCGTGATATGTGCTACAAGAAGCAGTACTACTAATTCTAAATCCTCGGACCAAGCTGTTCAGATTGATTTTGATTTTCGGTTGCTTCAAAAAGCTGACGGAAATCGAGGGTGATATTTATACCCAAACCTGGCAGAACGCGTAATAAGGTAGGAATATCACGAGATTTCTTTTGAAGGCCATGGGAAAGATAATGGACTTATTAATCAGATCTGAGAGATATTCCTCTACATGAAGCACATCATGCGTACCAGAAAGGAAAATATGTACAATGAGTCTGGCTTACATCATACTGTGTCTTTCATAGAAAAGGCACTCAATGGCAAAATATTCACCATCGGGACGTTTTTGGACATTGGGGGACCCTTTGACAACACCAGCTTCGATGCTATGGTTTGCGCTATGCAATAGGATGCTGAAAATCAAACACTGTTCAGGTTGATTAACAATATTCTGCAAAATTAGTAACCATCAAGCCGTAAGAAGAACAGATAGATGTCCTCAAGTAGGCACACAACTTTTCTTCTGTGCATTTCTTTGTCCTACAGGCACATTTGTATCGTGAAGAGTGAATTCACTCTCAAACTTTGTTATTATGCGTCTTATAGCGCGCTCAGAAGGAGCATTATGACGACCGTTTTTTGCACGAAGCGCTCTTACAGTACCGACAAGAGAATACGAATTTGCGTAATAATTTTGGACAATTTCCAAGCGTTGGATCAATGTGAAACGTGTTATGATGAAATCGCAAACCTTACTGAACATAACTGCACAAACCTGTCAAAAAACCATTAACAAATATGGTCGCTACCAGCTATGAAAACCAGATCATCCCTATTGGGAAGCCCTTTAGGTCCATGTCAACAAGAATTTAATTCGAAGGTGTAATATATCATTTATATGGGATTTTTCCACATATTACGAATCTGACCACGACAGAGCTGAATTGTCTATTTTTTTAATAAAAATTTTATTAAGAAGAATGCACTCAAAAATACCTTTTGACCAGTTTTGAATATTTGTACAAAGCGGGGTTGTCAATGAGCCGACTGAAATACTGCGCTCAACTCGAGTTTGTTTAAATTTCGAGCTAATGGCTGAACTTAAATCATGAGCGAACTCAAATTTTGAATTGAGCGAACTCAAGTTTTCAATTGTTCGGGCTGGAATTTGAAATCTCTAAAGCCCGACGCCCACGGTGCGCAAGTTTTTATGATGCCTCATATCAACCAAGGACCGTAAAGGTTATGTGATGCTCGGCTTCACACGGTGGTCGCCAAAAAGTATCTAAATAGATGGAAAATTAACTGCCGCGTCCTAAAATAGATTTACATACACCCCCTGGGGTTTTTAAGGAGCGGTTATCGAACATAACAATTCATTCGAACTTACTTTTTGGAGCCAGAAATACATGCTTACTCCGGGTGCTTCTGGTACGCAAAATTTATCTGCATGCAAATAGTATTTAGAGCTACAAAAAAATTTTTATTTATTCCATAACGATCCGTTTTGTTTTTTATTTTCTAATTAGACTACACCTACTAATAATTATATAAATTCACCTTGCTTTGATTTCTTGTTTGGTGCTTGTACCTAAGTATCTTTCACTTTTAGTTTTTCGCGCTAGCTGTTAAAAAACAATAAATGAGGCCCGATTATAAATATTGGGTTTGCACGTACGTGACCTTAAAAAAACTGCACCCCCGTCACCGCCCTAAGGTATGGTAGTAAATTTCTTCTTTCACTTTGTACTTCTATCCAGGTTTTCCTATAAAAAGTAATATTGTATCATGCCTTAAACTGTCATATAGTATTTGGCATGTTTATTTAAGGAAAATTGTTTTTATTATCCAGAACCGCACACCAATATAAATCCGTGAGTTTTTCATCGCACATATTGTGCGTATTTGTGTCATTTTTCGTGTGGCGCAATCTCCAAATCAACAAAATTGTCATCAAATGGAACGCAAAAACTGTTTGATATGTATGATATTATTATACGTGGTTTAATGTTATCGATTTTTCCTCCATCATTTGGGTATTTGCTACATTTTACCAATGATATTTCGAGGGTGGAAAAGTATCTATTGGCACATTTTTTATCATTTTGTCCAGTCAGATTAGGCTTTAAAATTGCACATAGCAAAGTTTCGGAGATTTTTCAAGTCGTTTTATGGCTCATATGGTGAGTATATATGTATATATGCTACTTGCCCTCTATAAAGAAACCATCATCTTGTAAAAAGGGTTGCGCCGTGTGTTTTTCACTTTTCTTGGTTTGACCTATATGATTTTTTTAAGTGATTGTCGACGCCGCCAAATTTCGACCTTTTCGTAAAATCTATATCCATCGTGCAACAATTATTATTTTCGCCCTTATTTTTCAATTAAGAACAAATTATTGTCCTATTCAGAAAGGGTTTGTTAGTGGTACTAACTTCGTGATTGATAAAACGACTGTACTTCTGTTTGTAAGGTGTGTGTGCACTGTAGTTGACAATCGTTCGAAGTCCCTCCAGAACGGAGTGCGAGGAATGTAAAGGACGCCATTTCTGTGGGGTTTACGGATGGATCTCTTGCTGGCGGTATGGCCGGAGTTGGGGTATGTAGTCTTACTGAAGATCTGCACATTTCCAGTTCTCTAGGCAAGTATGTCCTGTTTTCCAGGCAGAAGTTCTCGGTATCCTGATCTGTTCCCATGAGATTCTGAAAAAGAACTTTCGGGAGAAAGACATCTTAATTTAGCTCAGATAGTCAAGCTGCTCTCAAAGCACTTGACTCGAATGTAGTGTCTTAAGTTCTCAGCGAGTGTCGTAACTCGCTTGATCTCATTGCGGCTTCTACGTAACAAAGGCTCAATTATCTGGGTCCCTAGCCACTGCAACATCGCAGTTAATGAGACTGCTGATAGGCTGGCTAAGGAAGGGGTCTGTTTACCATTTAGAGGTCCGGAGTCTTACATGGGTGTTGCACCATATCTCAACATTCGTGCTCTGGAAGAGTGGGTTCGAACAGAGCACAATGAGAGGTGGGCGCGGGTCGACTGCGGCCTGAGCAGACGTCTACTCAACGAACGCAGGTGTCAGATAAACCTTGCAGTGGACGTTATCACAGGCCACACAATACGCCTAGCGGATTCACGGCTATGCAGATACGACTTGGAGGATGAGACTATCACGCATCTTCTGTGTGTGTGTTCAATCTACAATAGCGCAAGAGCCGACCTGTAAGGATCTGCACAAGCTCACGTTGCCCACTACCATGACCTTTGTTAGACGGACTGGTCGTTTAACGGCTCATATAGGGCATCCAGATTAACTCAGATAGAAGATTCTCTCCTCGAGGCATCTCCAATGGATCTCAAGTCTAAGTGCTGGGTATATCTACCCACCTCGTTTCAATCTACATCTATATTCACTATATGATCCCTAGCAAACATTAAAAAATTCTTCAACTCCTGTATGAAACTGGACTAAAATTTGGTTCTAAGTGAAAATAAAGGAGTATGCATAGGTATCTACATATATACAAACGCACCCCCGAATAATACATACACCTACAAAACAAGCCAATCTATTCTGAATAAAATCCTTCACATAGTCGACAGGAGTTTTAACGAGTGACGATAGCATTATAAATTCCGAAATGGAAGTACATATGTGAGCACAAATGTGCGTATATCGTATCTTTAAGAAGCATTTAAGGATGCGTAAAGGTGCAAAGTAAATCTTCTCGAATAAGTCTCAGCAACCTTGAGAATACAACTATTCCCCGGAGGTACAGTGTTAATTCACGCGTTATTTAAAGCGAATGAATTAAAGAACGCTACTCAAAAATTCAATTGATGATGAAGCATCACATTGTGTTCCTGTTAAGGTATGCACGTCACAGTCACATCATTAATCGTAATTATAGGAGGCATTGAAATTTTATAAGTGCATAGGAACGTGTCGCTACTGCTGCTGTTCCACAAGCCAAATAATGATTTAGTCCAACTAACCCATTCTGAAAGAAAATTATCCTTCCTGTAGTTACACGTAAGGTGCGCACAGTGCTATAATGAATTCAATGCAGCACACAACCGTTTCACATGTGTATCATGCTATATCGCCGAAATTATGTACCTACGGAATCGCTTTAAGCCCCCCCTAGTCAACCTGGTGAAATTTTAATCATCCTGAAAGGAAGCCAACAACAACTATGCACAGCAGGCCACGGGAAAAATTCCGAGATAAATGCGGAAAATCGATTTTTACTCAAAAGCTTTCACAGGAATTTCTTGTCTTTATGGCTATTAAGAGGAGCCTCTAACATTCACAGGGGACGGGTCGTACCTACACGTAGCGAACACACCAAATCGGGGCGTTTAAGACAAGTGATGGGAGCCGAACAATTTCGTGAAATCGAAAGGTCATGACTACCAAAACAAGGATAAATGCGCTCGGCGGTTCGCTCCGAATTAAATTAAGTGACCATCCACAAAACGATTAAAATTAGTCAGACACTGTTCAAATAATTCTCGTTTTTCGGGTTTTTGCCGTTTTTGAAACGGGCTTCGTAGTTTATAAGAGTTTTGTAGAAAGTGATTCGACTAGTGCTAGAGAGTTACACGAACTTAGTTTTATCGACCGACTAAATATCTACATAGAGCTACAACTGTGATTACTTCATATCAGCAACCATGTGGTCCCCAGAGTCAGAAATCAACTCCATCGCCATGACCACAATGCGAAACTCAACGTCAGCATCTTCAGGTTTGTATCCTTTTTATTGCAAAATTGTATGTCACTTCCGCAAAGGTACCATTTATTGAAAATGATTCGGCAAACCCCCAACGGTTAATTGTAATAAATGACCGAACGCGAGTAAAACTGCCATTATGGGGAGTGTCAAATAATAAAGTAAGGCTAAATACTTAATGAACCGAAATTAAGACGTAATCAGTTTTCCTTTCAAATACTCAACAAGGATTCGGTTGAGTGTGTGTTAACGAAAAAGAGGATAAATAGCAAGGAATCGTGCGACACGCAAACCGAAAGACATTTTCCGGCATTTAAGACTCGATAGTCGAGATAATTAAAACTTTCCTACTCTCTGTCCCTTGTTCGTACTTTGTTCCTGGACTTTCTCCCAAGTGGGGCTTTCGATAATTATTAATGAATTGCGACGAAAAATAACTTGAGAGCAATTTTAATCGAATACACATATGCTACAAATCTAACACAGTTTCCTTAGTATAGGTTTAAATAAATTGGATTTTCGTAGGTTGTTGGAGGAGTTGAAAGGAGTTGTTAATCTCTCATGGATTATTCTTCAGTTTAAGGCGTTGACTGTGCCCAATACATTATTTGAAAAAACAGTGCAGGAGTTATCCACGCGTGTATGGTGTAAAATAAATTATGAAAGTCCTATAAATTATGATATTTTATAAATTAAGCATATTTTCAAAGCGGTTTCGCTGGACTTTAGTTTATAAAATGGAGGTACTGTTGAATCCAGTTGTCGAAGTACTCAAATATTTTATTATTATATTATCAGATTTTAGTATAGAATGAACTGAAACTCAAACTCTAGTCCATTATAAACGGAATACATCGAACAGTATTTACTGCTTAACGTTTCTTTGGTTAGATATTTTCGAAGTGCTTTGTGCGTCTCTATTAGTTTTGTTCAGGTACACCGTTTAAAATTGTCACCAAAAAAATAAAAATGAAAAATTTGCATTTACATTGCATGAAAATTTTATAATAATACGTGAAATTTAAAGTGGTCGTTCACAAACAGACATCTATCCAACATTTAAATTATAAACATTCTGCGGTTTTGGCCAAATGCTGTTTCAATGGCTTCTACAAAAAAGCTAAGAATTTCCAATAAGTAATTCAGGATTATGAATTAATGCTGAAAATTATTGAGAGTTTAAATGTACATAGTTTTGGAACGTTAGCCAGATTCAAAAAAGCATAACATTGTTTTTGCGAAGATATGTGGAGTAGACCGTAGACATTTATGTGTTTCATTTTATATTTTTGATGTAATGAACATGACTTGGTATTGTTGAATTAAGCTTGTTTTACTTTTATAGGTACATTCGGTCATAATAAACCAATTACCGCGGTACCTGGAAGTCCATTATAAGCGGATTACAGCAGGAGCAGACGTTTAATTGTTATACCAGGCTTGGTTACTAATTCTCGGCAAACCACACTATATTATTTTATTTATTTATTTAATATCCAACCATAATTTCGTGCCTTTCATTTCTGTTGATATAAGAAATTGGAAAACCTGTGATTAAAAGACATTGCACTTTTAAATATTTTCCTAATTGCACAAATAGGATACTCCTTAATGCACACTATGCTACTTTGTAAATTGTAAATAATCTTGTATATAAAAACACACTAGCTAAAACATGCTTCTTCGATCGCAGATCCCGTCGCTGTGCGATACGTAGGAATACGACCAAAAACACGCATATCCATACAATGGCTTATTTATGTAAAATTCATAGGATACTCATTCATAGGGACTTTTGCTTTATAATTGGATTTGTAAAAATGCCTCCCCCAAAAGTGGGAATTTTCCCTTGAGTTTTCTTCTATCACATTCGTACGCCTTTGAAGAAAGACATTTTGACGGTGTATTCAGAAAGTCCCCGACCACCTGTTTTTCTCGGAAAAAACGCATCGGACAAAAATGCTCGGGATAAAAGTGTGATTGTTTTAATTCGTAAATATTAGTTCAACCTGCCTCTATCCCTTTTAGGGAAAGAATCTTGATATTTCTTTCATATGGGAACTCCCTTTTATGGAATATTCTGAAAATTAAATTTAGAAATAAGAAATTTCTATCAAAAATATTTGAAGGAGGTCCACGTGTCCGAAACGGAATCTATAGGAAGGAACTATTAATTAATTAATATATCTTTAATGGACACATTAAAGTATTTCAATAATATTTGGAGCTGCAGAAGTGGTAGGGAGTTTGGACTTGGAATACTTGAAAGAGTGATTTTTTTTGTTTTATTATAATACATTAATTTTTACTTATTTCAACCAAGTGTCTCTTCCTTTGTATCTCTGTATTATTAACGGATCTTATAGCCACATGTTGAAAGCAATGTAGTGAATTATTTTCATCAACAATGTCTTATAAATTGAATTTGCAGAAGAGTGGCGCCAATTTATTTGGACGGCTAACCACCGCTGAAATTTTTGAACGAAAGACAGTCGATCAAATATGCCCAGGCACGTCCGATTGAGAATTTTCTGGGGTCTACTAATTCGTTTAGTGTACGATGGTGGCTGGTAGGCCAAAACAACGTCAGTTGGTTGGCAGAATTAACAATCAGTTGCAGTTGCGCAGAATGAAAACAGCAAAGAAAGAAAATATTATTGTTTTTGTACTTAAATTATTTTCTCAAATGTTGTGATGAGTTTTATTTATATTCTTACTATTATAATTTTCAGCTTTTTACCTTTACCTTTCTTGTAAAAAATTGCGAAGGAAAATATACTATTTTCCTACTATTAAATTCACAAATTTCAGTCTGTGGTAAATCCGTTCAGTCTGTGACGACAATTTTATAAGCGCAGTACTCGGTAAACATAAAAAGTAAAGTTCCCACCAAGCGGCATGTTTACAGTAGTTCTTGTCCTAACAATCACTATTCATCGATATTATTTTGTCGGAGTATTTTGCATTTTAACGCTCGTTATCGAAAATACTCGTAGATTTAAATTTTTTTCGGTCCCCATAACTTCGGTAATTTTGAAGCGTACCTGCATCCATTAAGGGGTTATACGCAGTTAGAATTTTGCATTTTCAGAATGTCATACATATATTTAAGTATATTCTCTGAAAATTTGAAGCCAATCCGATAAATATTATCGGAGATATATCTGAATTTGTAAGGCCACTATAAGTAATTTTGACTATTATTGCGCTTGGGTATTGCGCTTTGAACGTCATTTTTGGAGCAAGATTTTAAGATTTTTTTTCTCAGAAACTACAAGAGATATTTTGATTTTTGTTTTTGTTATTTATTACTACAGGTCTCTGGTACCAAAATATATTTTTTTCGTTGGCAATACAAAAAAATTCCAGCTGTCAGAGCTGGTCAAAGTACAGATGTTTTTCGCGCCCTCAGAGACGTCTGAAACAAAAAATTCCAAATTGTTGTCAATTTGTATCCTATTGGTTATCACCTGAACGGTTTTTTGGTTTTTTTTTTCGAAGTAAATGTTGAATTAAAAACAAACTATTTATCGCATAAACAAAATCGTAGTTCCGGCGAAAATTTAAAACAATTATTACTATTTTTTTTAACAATTTGGTGCGAAAATTTCAGTAAAAAACGAAAAATGTTTTTCAAATAGACGCCATTTTGTCAAAAATCAAAATTTGTATTATTCCTTCGTACCTCAATATCTGAGGAATATATCTAAGAAGATTGTGTAAAAATTTGAGACCGATCGGTTTAGCCATTTCTGAGAAATCGAGATCACCGCCAAACGCCTTTTTTTAGAGGTCGTTCGGGACATCACCTACAAGAGCGGTGCACATTAATATTTTTACATGATTGACGTGCTATTGTATTCTTAAAAGTAAGCTCTATTTGAATTACCATCACTTGTAATTGATAATTAAAAACTGTTTCTATAAAAAATTCATAAAAGGACGTCTTTTTTGAGCCTCGCAACTGCGTATAACCCCAAGAACAACTTGAAACTTGCGTCGTTTGCTTTTAATTTGATCAGAGACATCATTACTCAGCTCAAAATTCGGTGTGAATGTCAGTTTGAGACACGTGGTATCGCTCATTAAACATTTTAGTTTTCGCATGCGTAATACTTAATACTTGAAAAAATATGATTTCACACACATATACAGAAGTTACCTATAGTAAAAGTGCATCATTGAGGAAAAAAGGATTCTTGTAACGTTGCGTATGCGTCTTCTACTTTTAAGAATGTCTGTTAACATATCAGCAGTTCTATCGATATGCAATACTGATATAGTAAAGAGTTAACTATTACATTACGAAAAGTTTCAGAAAGTCGTACGTAATTTCACCCTGAAATGGCCTTGAGCTTATTCGCCACTTTTGAAAATAAATGATTCCTTTGGCATATTTCTATCGAACCAATAAATCAAAGCCGGGAATCATTTTACCGAGTACCTATACGTGTCATAGCCTCGAGGCTTCTACCATAAAAACCTTCGTTGCCACTGAAATATGTATCCATCCTTCGGAATTACATATCGAATTTTGTCTTCAAAGTTCACTTTTCAGTTATTTTACCCTCACCCTTCCCACGATCTAAGGACCTTACCGGTCGCTCGTTGTGTGGCTTTAATGCAATACTCATATGTTACAAGATCGCAATTTGTAAATTCAGATTCGAATCAATTACAATTACATACCTGTGCGGGCAGGGCCGTAAGAACATATTGCTTTTCACGTGAATCCAATTCTCAAGTTTGCAATTGCTTTTAGCTCCTTATGAAATTCACATTTCCCACTTCGAACGGCCCAATTAAAACGTAAATCGATACTTCCCTCTCTTTAGCAAATATTGGTTTCGAGTAGAGCACATGTGGTGGCTTCAGAAAAGCAATAAAGGAGTTTTCGATTTATGCTGTTGCGAACAGACACTTGAACAGGTGATATAAACTTAGTCGATTATTTACAGCGGTAGTCTGGTAAAACGGGTCAGAATTATAAATTTGTGATATTGAATTCGAACTTTTTTTTATGAAATTTACCGTTTGACGTATGGCTGTATGTAAACAAATTTAATTTAACCGTTTCGAAGCAACAGAAAGATATAAAATATTTACAGTTTTGGCCCTAGAATTGATGATTTAGCGAACAGATTAGTCATTATGGTAAATACAGGGTGTTTCAGTTAACGGGGGCCAAAATGGTAAAGGTGATAGAGCTCACATAGGAAAAGAAAAAATCGGTTTGAGTGGGGAGGGGGGGAGATATTATCCGAATTCGAGTTACAGGGTGATTCATAAATTCGGAATATAAATTATTATTTTATTTTTATAATATCTTTTGATCTGCCTCTACCACTATAGGTACAGTTACTTGCGAAAGTCAAAAAGAGCTCTAAAATTTCGTAAAATTTACGTTTCTCTCAATTTGTCTTCAAAATTATGTAATTAATGCACCTCTTTTTTAATTTTGTTAAACTGCCCATCTTATTACCTCTCAAGGAGGTACAACCGTCAGGTATAGGTGAGATCTGTCACCTCTATTTTAGCCCCGTTAATTGAAACACCCTGTATATCGTCGCCGATACTCGTAAGATTGCATATATTCCTTTGCCTGGATTTTTACCAATAATTTGATTCATGTAAGAGCGATTAAAGGAGTAGGTATTAAAGTTCATATTGCTTATTATTATTATATTGTTTTTAATGCTTTTTACGGACTTAGGTAAGCATTTCCTGGAAAACACTGATTGTAAGTAGAGTCCTTTTATACTTGAGGGTTTGTCTCTTTTTTAATAAGTCAAGGGTTTATAATTCTTATTGCAGTTAATTGTTTTTAACTGGAAACTTTTCTGTTCGAGTTATGCCTTAGAAATTTGAACAATGAGAAGTGGGCCGATTTTTTTGCTCCCAAGTGTATTAACAGAGCCATTTTTATTAAAAAATAGTTTAAAACGTGCCATGTGGATGTAATTTCCTGGAAGTCGTTCGGTGACGTCACCTCTAGGGTAACCATTGTATTATGTCATTTTATGTCAAATTAAGAAATACAGCTTCCTAAAGTGGATAGAAATAGCCAGTTTCCAACGTTCCTAGTTTTTAAAGTATCATTTTTTAGAAAAATGGCGCCTGTTTTAATGTGGAGTTGTGATTTTCTACAATATCTTTATACTGTGGCGGTCGTGAAGTTCTTTTCTTCTTGGATTAGCTTGAGAAGCTTTGAGAGTCTGGGTGGATGGTTTCCCCGGCTTGGGGAGAAGTAACCACAGTGTTTGGTAAAATCGCGGTTGTCCTTTCGATTCCGAGTGCGTAGGAAGAGTTTAAAAAAATTAGCAGTAGCTTTAGAAAAAACCGACTTTGGCACTTTGTAAGTTTCACACTTTGAAACCGGTGCAGGGGTGCAGGGAAATCAAGTAGCATCAGAGGGAGAAATTAATTGTTTGAGAGAAATAAAAGTCAGTGTACATGGAAGTTTTGTGCTTGTAAGGCGAATATATGCCCTAAAGAGTTAAATAAAATATTATTTTCAAGTGCGAACTCAGAGTTTTCCTCGCGGCAGCAAATATCAAGAGCCCTGTTCAGAGACGCACCAGGGCATCTTTCTATTTAATTTCAGCTCTACCAATAAACGCGAATCCAACGGATTCGCTGCCTACCATCAGCTAATTTCCTGCTGCAACACATCAGCTCCATCCAACGAAGTCAACCTTGGGCTGAAGGGCATACATACGGATACTGGCGTATCCCGACTTCCCTTCCTTCTATACAATTCCACCGACTGCACGTTAGCGACGGGGATTGCGTGGGCCCCAATCCGGCCACATCAGGACTTCAAACAGACGTCCGACCCCCGCTACATTGGTGACCCCGACAAGAAAAAAGAAAAAAAAAAGAAGATCGAAAAAAGAAAAAAGAAAAAAAAAAAAAGAAGATCGAAAAAAAGAAAAAAGAAAAAAGAAAAAAAAGAAGATCGAAAAAAGAAAAAGAAGATCGGAAAAAAAAGAAAAAAGAAGGAGGATCAAGAAAAGAAAATTTTAAATAGAAAGAAGTTGATGCAAACAAAGGAAGAATCCTTTAAGGGAGTACCTTTTATTTTAAATTTAGGCACACATTCTAGCACAAACAGAGTTTATTGTTGAAATATATTTAAAGTGTAAATTTTCCTCCGCACTCCGCGTTCTCTCTCGTGTGTAAAAGAAATTTTTAACAAATTATGAATAACGCAAGTGGTGACTTCTCGCGAGTCTCCGTGATTCCCGGGAATCCATCCGGCCTTTCAGAGTCTCAAAGTTTTGAGGAAGGTGTCTTAAGATTAAGTCCGCTTCCAACACCACGTAATTTTGCGGCCTCCACACCTTCTGTTCCAGCGATTTCCGCGTTTTCGGTAGTGGTTCCACCTTTTTGGAGAAATGCTCCAAAATTTTGGTTCAAGAAAATTGAAGGGCAGTTTGAGCTGGCCCGTATAACGAGTGAATCCTCGAAATACAACCATGTGCTTTCTGCTTTGGATGAAGGATTAGTTTTTATATTAAGTGATATCCTTGATAATCCAAATTCTCAGCGCCCATATACGGAACTTAAAGAGGCGTTGATATCTCGCCTTTCAGACAGCGAGACTTCGAGATTAAACAAGTTACTCGGTGACTTAGTTTTGGGTGACAGATCCCCATCCCAATTCCTGCGGGAGATGAGGAATCTGTCGAACGGAAATTTAAGTGACGACATTTTAAAGACCCTTTGGTTGCAAAGGCTTCCCGAACACATGAGGGCGATTTTATCGTGTAATTCCGGACCACTTTCAGAACTTGCGAATTGTGCGGACAAAATTTTTGAAGTAAATTCGAAACCATCAATTTTCGCTCTGTCCTCGCCAAGACAAGAGAGTAACTCTTGGAACAGCTTGACAGCGGAAATTATTAAGTTAAATAAAAAGATGGATGAGCTATTGCTGGAAGTACAGGCAATGAAACGGCAACCTAGAACAGCTAGCTATTGTTCCCATAACGGCACAAGATTTTCAGCGAGTCGTTCGCCATCGCAGCCTGGATCTGATTTTCGTAAAAATATGTCAAAATCTCGTGATCGTTCAGGATTGTGCTGGTACCATTCCAAATTCCACAATCATGCAAGTAAATGCATCCCACCTTGCTCATTTTCATCTTCAGAGCTTTCAAAAAATTAAAAAGCATATCATCAGCAACGGCGGGTGATAAAAGCATTTACAACAGCCGTTTGCACGTTTGGGACAATTCAACTCGGCAATATTACCTAATAGACACAGGTGCGGATATTTCCGTTATCCCTGCACCTTATATAAACAAGTTACTACCATCTGAAATAAAATTATCGGCAGCAAATTCTTCAATTATAAACACCTATGGTACCAAAATTCTAAATTTAGATCTTGGTTTACGTAGAAATTTTCAATGGCACTTCTTAATAGCAGATGTTGAGAAGCCAATTTTAGGAGCAGACTTCCTGTTCCATTTCAGATTGTTAGTTGATTTATCAAAAAGGATTTTAATTGATCCGTTAACCAATCTAACTTCGAAAGGTAAGTTACTTAACGGTTCATCTTCAAATTTATCACTTTTAATCAGATCTTCAATTGATTTGGATGTTCAAAGATTGCTTCGCGAGTTTAGAAGTATAACCATCGATACTGGTTTTTCCAAACCGGTCAAACACCAGATTACACATCAAATTAAAACGTCGGGTCAGCCGATTTTCTCGAAAGTACGTCGATTATCACCAGAAAAGCTCCTGATTGCAAAGAAAGAATTCGAGTTCTTGCTTAATCAGGGCATCTGCAGGCCGTCCAGTAGCTGTTGGTCTTCCCCTTTGCATATGGTCCCGAAAGCCAATGGGGAATGGAGACCTTGCGGGGATTACAGAAGATTAAACGCGGTAACAGTGCCAGACCGTTACCCGATTCCCCTCATTCATGATTTCGCGTCCAATCTGCAGGATTGTGAAATATTTTCCACTTTAGATCTAGCTAAAGCGTATCACCAAATTCCGGTAGAACCTGAGGACATCCCAAAAACAGCCATCTGTACACCTTTTGGCTTATTTGAGTTTACAAGAATGACTTTTGGACTGTGCAATGCTGCTCAGACTTTCCAAAGATTTATTCATTCGATATTAAAAGATTTCCAATTTTGTTTCGTGTATCTAGACGATATTTTGGTAGCCTCAAAATCTAGACAACAGCATTTAGAACATTTAAAACAAATTTTTAAAAAATTTCAGGAACAAGGGTTGATTATAAACGTCGAGAAATATAATTTCATGCAACAAGAAGTGAAGTTTCTCGGCCACTACATAAACTCAAAAGGTATCAAGCCTTCACCTGAAAAAATTAAAGCAATTATTGAATTTAAACAGCCAATCACAGTTAAAGAACTTAGACGTTTCTTAGGGATGATGAATTTCTATCGTCGCTTCTTACCACATGCAGCTGAATATCAGCTGTTACTTAACCAATATTTAACAGGAAGTAAAAAAGACGGCAATAAACCTGTCAATTGGACATCCGAGGCACTTAAGGCTTTTGAAATTGCTAAAGCTCAACTTTCAAAAATCACCCTTTTAGCCTTTCCAAATTCCAATTCGCATCTAGGATTATTCGTGGATGCTTCTAATGTCGCAATCGGTGCTGCTTTAAACCAAAAAGTAAACGATGAGTGGCAACCTCTAGGATTTTTCTCTACTAAACTTTCTTCGGCTCAAATTAAATACAGTGCTTACGACCGCGAATTGCTAGCCGCATATAAAGCCATTAAATATTTTCGATTCCATCTCGAAGGTCGAACGTTTACACTTTTTACAGACCACAAGCCGTTAATTTTCGCCTTCAGGCAAAACCCAGAAAAAGCCTCCCCCAGACAAGCGAGACATTTAGACTATATCGGGCAATTTACCACAGACATTCGCCACATAGCTGGAAGGGACAACGTGGTAGCAGATGCACTTTCGCGAATTGAAGAACTTCAATTGCCAGCCGCGGTAGATTTTGAAGCTATAGCTCTCGCGCAAGAGAACGATAGCCAGCTTCAAAGTTATCTGGAAAATCCTAATTTCAAATTTTCCAAATTACCAGTCATTGGCTCAGATAAACAAATCTTTTGTGAAGATTCTAAATCTCTTAAGAGACCTTTCATTCCCGAATCATTTCGATTACAAATCTTCAATGCAGTGCACAATTTGTCTCATCCAAGTATCCGGGCTACTAACAAAATGGTAACAGCCAAATACTTTTGGCCATCTATGAATAAAGACATCAACAATTGGAGTCGAAGCTGTCTAGCTTGTCAAAAGAGCAAAATTTCACGTCACATTAAACACCCTTTGGTTCTTTTCCAGTTTCTTCTTCTCGTTTTGAGATTATTCACATGGATATTATTGGTCCACTTCCACCTTCGCAAAATTTCAGGTATTGTCTCACTATCATAGACAGATACTCTCGGTGGCCAGAGGCAATTCCTTTAGAAAATATTTCAGCTGAATCTTGCGCGCGAGCCCTTTATCACGGATGGATTTCTCGTTTCGGTGTTCCTAAAACTATTGTCACAGACCAGGGTAGACAGTTCGAATCAAATCTCTTCAGAGAGCTAGCAAAATTCCTAGGTTTTCGACACAATAGGACTACCGCATATCATCCACAGTCAAACGGTTTCCTCGAGCGATGGCATAGAACCCTCAAAGCGACCATTAGAACATATGAATCAAATTCTTGGTCTGAAGTACTTCCGGTTATTTTACTTGGTTTGCGAACTTCCTTCAGGGAAGAGTTTACAGCAACGCCCGCCGAGCTCTTGTATGGCCAGTCCTTAAGACTCCCCGCAGATTTTATAGAGCAGAAATCGGCAAGTTGCCCGCAAAGTACATTCGTGATGCAATTGCGTAATTTTTTCGACCACGTCCGTCCTGCCTCGGCCTCAAATCATTCCAAGCCTAAATTTTTCAAATATAAAAATTTAGACTCTTGCTCTCATGTATTCATTCGGAATGATGCAGCTAGGGGGACTTTCCAGAATGTATACGATGGACCATTCCCGGTTGTGACTAGACATCGAGATTTCTATACAGTCAGCGTTAGAGGGAAAGATATCAACGTCTCTTTGGACCGGTTAAAGCCATCTTTTGTTCCCGAAATTCTAGAAGTAAATCAAAAAAATTTTTGCAGATTCAACCAAAATTATTCAAGCTAGCTCAACACACAAAGAGGGACAGCCAGAGTCTGTCCAAACAGGACAATTCCTACAGCATAGACCAGTGTCTGTGAGAGGATTTCCACAAGAAAATTCACTTTCCACTTCAGACATACACAAGATCAAAATTCCTACCGCACATTACAAAAAAGTTACCTTCGGCCAGGTCAAAATTGTTGTAAGATAAACTTTCGCTTGCCTTATGCCGTCGCTGGAAGGGGGGTGATGTGGCGGTCGTGAAGTTCTTTTCTTCTTGGATTAGCTTGAGAAGCTTTGAGAGTCTGGGTGGATGGTTTCCCCGGCTTGGGGAGAAGTAACCACAGTGTTTGGTAAAATCGCGGTTGTCCTTTCGATTCCGAGTGCGTAGGAAGAGTTTAAAAAAATTAGCAGTAGCTTTAGAAAAAACCGATTTTGGCACTTTGTAAGTTTCACACTTTGAAACCGGTGCAGGGGTGCAGGGAAATCAAGTAGCATCAGAGGGAGAAATTAATTGTTTGAGAGAAATAAAAGTCAGTGTACATGGAAGTTTTGTGCTTGTAAGGCGAATATATGCCCTAAAGAGTTAAATAAAATATTATTTTCAAGTGCGAACTCAGAGTTTTCCTCGCGGCAGCAAATATCAAGAGCCCTGTTCAGAGACGCACCAGGGCATCTTTCTATTTAATTTCAGCTCTACCAATAAACGCGAATCCAACGGATTCGCTGCCTACCATCAGCTAATTTCCTGCTGCAACACATCAGCTCCATCCAACGAAGTCAACCTTGGGCTGAAGGGCATACATACGGATACTGGCGTATCCCGACTTCCCTTCCTTCTATACAATTCCACCGACTGCACGTTAGCGACGGGGATTGCGTGGGCCCCAATCCGGCCACATCAGGACTTCAAACAGACGTCCGACCCCCGCTACAATACAATAAAAATCGATCTTTATTTTTTATTTAATAATTTATTAGTTTAGTTTAGTTGGAATGGGGGCGTTTAGGCGTGTGGCCTTTCGATCACTGCGACCGCTAGGATCTATTGTGAATGGCTATCTAGATTTCATCCCAGGTCTAGCTTCTTAGAAAAGTCCAGAATTTCCTGGGAGTCATGTTCCAAAACTGTTCCGGTGTTGGAAAGGCCTGTTCTAACTGTGTTAGTCTGAGACTGGCCAGGGCTGCACACTGCCAAGGAATATGCACCGCTGTCTCTGAGGCTTCCACGCAATAACGACAGGTGTCAGTTTCAGCTTTCCTTATTTTTTTTTAAGGTGATACCTTAAGGAGCATTATCCAGTGAAGAGTGTTCTGAGCTCTTGATTGTTTAGACCGAGGTGTTTCTCGGCCTTATCATGCGGTGCGACCACGAAGGCTTTGGATTGCCGACAACCTTGGGTGTCGTTCCAATATCGGAGGCGGCTACTCTTCTCCCAGATTTCTATGGCCCCTTCTAGGTGGCATTTGGAGATGCCACAGATGGGTTTCGGATCAATTCGTTGCCTGTGTAGCCTTAGGCTTGGGATCCACATGAGCGTAAATTTATTGTTGCTTGCCAAAAACCAGTGGGGACACTTTACTGGTATGCCATTGTTGGTGGGTTTTAAACACCACGCTGTATGGCTTCATGAAGTCCAGCTTGGTTGTGGATACGTCGGATATTTTAGTCATCTCTTCCAATCGAAAGGAGGTTTAAAGGCTTTAATTTTTTGCAGCCTTAATGCTCCAAGGAGAGGTGAGGAGAAGGTGTAAAGGTGTAAGGTTAAGGAGGAATTGTACAGCTGCAGGGGACAGGTACTCATTACGCCTGTAATTCCCAGGCAGGCGAGTCATTGTACCTTTTGTAGATCGATCTCTGTCTTTTTCTGTTTGATCTTTGGCCACCGTGCGAGAGCTGCATACGTGACCATGGGTCTTATTACCATTGTGTACAGCCAGTACAACATCTTCGGCTTCAGTCCCCAGTCATCTTTTAGTCACTTTAGACACTTTGCCCCTAACGGTGACAACTACGTATTTGTCGTCTGCGTAGCCCTGTATGTTGAAGCCCGAGCGAGTCATCTCTGTTAGGAGATTGTCGATGATTATTGACAACAGTAGTGGTGACAGCACCCCTTCCTGCGGACGACCTTTAGCGGCGACCACTGTGACCGACTTCTCTCCCAATTTCGCCGTTAGCCTCCTGCATGAGCATGGAATCAGTCCATTTTACTGTGGCTTGTTCAAAACCTTTTTCCACAGCAGCTTTTTTGATTGCCTCGAAGGAAGTGTTATCGGAGGCTCCTTCTATATCAGCAAATGCACATAGAGCAATTTCCTTGGCTTGAAAAGGTTTCTCAAGGTTTTTGACTAGTGTGTGAATGGCAGTTTCGGTAGACTTGCCAGCTTGGTAAGCAAATTGCTTCGAATGGAGAGGTGATCTTTTTAGAGCACTTTCGTTAAGGTGTAAGTGCAAGATCTTCTCCATAGCTTAAGGACTTCGCTAGCGTGCTGGGCTTTTTGCCTGCCTTAGGGATGAAAGCTACCCTAACGTCCCGCCAGTTTTTTGGTGTATATCCCAAAGAGTAGCTAGCTCTAAATACTTTAAGAATGGTGGGGAGCAGCTCTTCCATACCGTGCTGTAGCAGAGCCGGGAAGATGTTGCCTCGCCCTGGAGATTTGTAAGGTTTGAAAGTGTAAATGGCCTACTTCACCTTATAGGGAGTAAATACTTTCCCTGCAAGACTTTTGCTTCTGTTTAATAATCGGTAGTCGGGTATACCGCTCAAGTCAGGAGCTTCATTGTCATTGTTTATGAGAGCCTGGAAAGTGGGTTTCCAGAAGGAGTTTGATTACTTCCTCTCCGCTTTCGGTATAGGTTCCATCTTGTTTTTCGGGGGATCTTACACCATTTGAGTGATCTCTAGATAAGATCTTATGGAGCTTGGTTCCCGCGGGAACCTGGTCGATTCCTTCGCAAAAAAGTCTCCAAGTCTTTCCTTTTTACCTTCTCAATTCCCTATTGTAGTCTGTGAAGACCCGTTTATATTCGGCCCAATCCCCCGAGCGTTTAGCTCTATTAAACAACTTTCTGGCTTCTGCTTTTTTCTTGTCCAGTTCCTTCTTCCACCAGGGCACGTTCGCGTGTCCCTTTTGTTTTTCACAGGGCAACTAATTTCGAAGTCCGTCATAATAGCTGTTTGAAGTTGATAAGAGGCCAGGTCCAGTTCCTCAGCAGTACTGATGTGATTGCTGAGGCTGACGTCCTGTAACTTTAGGAGTTCTCGATAGAGTTCCCAGTTAGTCATCTAAGGGACCCTGTGCTTCTCATTCTGAACTTGGACAGTCTCAATGTCGATCTTATATACACATGGTCCGACATGGAGACTTCGTTGGATACATGCCATCTGTGTATCTTAGTACCTATGAATGCGGTTGAGAGAGTTAGATGTAAAACCTCTTGCCTAATTGCTTTCAGAAAGGTGTGTTTGTCGCCTTTGTTGATTATTTCTAATTCATTTGTTAGAGTAAAGTCTAAAAGGTACTCACCCCTTGTGTTGGTGTCGGAGCTCCCCCATATTGAATGGTGCGCGTTCGCGTCACATCCCACCAGCAGTTGCTTCCTCCTCCTTTTACAGTATCTCTCCAGGTGTTGCGGCTCGTTCGGAGGTATTTCCTCGGAGCCCCGGGAAAGTAGGCTGAGGATATTACAGCCTCTACACTACCTCCCGCCAAAGGGATCTCCACTACTGCTGCCACCAGATCCCTGGTGATGAAATCTGAAAGTGGAGTAAAGTTTATATTATTACATTTTTATGTTTTGCTTTGTTATATTATTAAAATGGTTAAAAGTTTGTTTCACATTGTTAAAAATAAAGCTTAAGTTATGTTAAAAGATTATGAGCATTATTCTTCACGTAAAAGTTTGCATTGCAAATTTCATAAAATAGCAATAGTTGTGTTGTGAAGATCTTTATTCCTAATCTCCATAGAACACCAAACAAACGAAACACTAAAAAAAATTTTTTTTGTACTTTAAAAGTAGGTAAGCAAAACCTTCAAAATTGTACTGCAGATGGTTTCAATGAAATATACAAAGTACTTTTTGAGATATATAATTTTGAACGGATCGAAATGCTTCCGCGCATGTGGACTGCTGGAAATTTTGAACGCATTTCCTCAGAACGCTATTTTTAAAACGGCGTGTACATTTTCTCGGGCTTTAATTAATGAATCAAATTGAAATTTAGAACAAATGATCACAGAATTAGTAGTTATCATCTGACGTAGGACTTATTCGATAAATTTGTTTATTCACAAGCTATCAGCAATCGTATTGAGTAAAAATCGTTAAAATATTTTGAGCATTTGTTTTTTTTAACTGATTAATATTTCATAAAAAAGCACATCAGATGATATCTAATACAATAGGTCTGTTAGCATACGAACGCGTTTTTGAGAACGCCCTCACGTAATCGAAAATTGAGAGAGAGAGAGAGCTTAGGTCACGTTTCCCCTAAGTTTTTACTTGACAGATTTCATTCGCGTAAAAACTTGAAAACTATTAAAGTGTAACAACTATATATTTTCAAATTAGATTCTAATTTGGCGTAAAGTGGAAAGTACTTTGCAATAAGTATGTCAATCAGCTATTGTGGTGGAATGTTCACCAAACACCATACATACATATCAATTGGTTAAATTACAGTTATTTGACATTTGAAAACATTTGGATTTACTTCAATTTGTTCGCGTATTTTTATTGTTGTTCTCTTTTCTCAAGGTTTTATTTAAAAAGTACGCGATCAGATCTAATATGAAGGATTATACAAATAATGCTTATTTGATTAAGGTGTGTTCTGATTGTATCCCCAAAAAAAAAATCGGTCTTATAAATTGGTTTCAATTAAGTCCTCTAATTTCTATTGTTTATTTCCCCATCACAGTAGACTGTCTCCTGTCGGGTCTCCTTAGAGGTAGATTGTATGAAAACAACATATAAAAAATTATATATTTTACCAAAGACCTTAGCGCTAATGGTTCACATCTGCAAGATATTCCGATGCTTGTGCTAAATATGCAAAAAGTTTTGTGCCGCAATAAACCTATTTGGTTTATGTTTTAATTACTACAAGAACAAAGAGCTCTAATTTATTAATTCGGCTTAATACAAGCTATACAAACATGCATACAAACATAAGAACTTAAGGACTAGAACTAAACTAGGACTTATTGAATAACAAGGACAAAAAAGGAGACTTTAAGAGGGACCATTAAAGCATTTATCATAGGATATTTTTAAAATTCGTCCCAAATTTTTTCCTATACAATATTTCTATATTTTTGTACTTGAACGAAGTTACAAACAATCGTTATTCATTTCCCAATCTCGACAAATGTCAAAACAATGTTGTTAATCTCTTGTTCCAACACCCTGCATCACCAGCAATGTGAATATTCATGCTTGTTATTATATAATTTTCCAACAATTCTTTTAAACTAATTGTCTATTTTCCCTGCATTTTGATATAAAAATTCTCTGGCATTGAATTAAGATTTGAAATGATGCAGCTCAAATTTTTTCCTTGGATTTTTCTTATTTTAAAACATTGGATGAAAGCCAACGTTGAATGCAATCATTAAACTTTACATAAATTCTCCGTTTGCTTTTATGTATGTAACTTCGGATGGATATAAACCATTGTTTTCATGAAAATCTAGCTCAAGGGATCTCATCCCTGATAAATTTTCGCATGGAAAATGAGGCAGTCGTTTTAATGATTGTAAAGATGAATTTTTCAATGTCATGCAAGTTGAGCATAAAGCCTAAAGACAATAATCCTGACTCTGTCTGTATCGATGGTAAAACCAAGACTAATGTGCTGGTTTCTATCCTCCAAGAAGGCCTCCCTACTGACCTTGCTTCCCTACGTGAGCTCTTTTACAAATATCATGCTGAATTCGGCATTACTCGTGATAAGGTGTCAACCAATCTATCCACCTTCGCTTCCTACATCAACTCACAGCGCGTCTCCCATCTTCAATCCCTAGACACTTGTAAGGTGAAAAACTACTCTAAAATGTTCTAAGAGTCACGCTTCCCCCACATTTTCTCCGAAATTCATGTAACTAACATTTCTTTTTTGCTTTTACCCGACAACGGAAGGGTTATGTGTTTATCAGTCTATGTATGTATGCATGTTTGTGCGTATTACGGCCCAGAGCCGCACTGGGTTAACCGATTCCGATTCCATAAATGGGTAGCAAATGATAGCGTTGGACGACCACAATACGGTAAACTATGAGACGTCATTCTAAATCCAATATGGCGGATACCCCAAAATGGCGGATTACCACTTTCTCCACAACTTCCTCGATATGGGTATCAAATGAAAGAGTTTTATGAGCCATTCTAGTCATTCTAAACCAAATATGGCGGACGTCCCAAGATGTTGGATTACATTTTGTCTTCACAACCCCTTGACATGGGTATCAAATGAAATGGTTTGACGAGCAGAATACGACAAACTGTGTGACGTCTTTCTAAACCCAATATGGCGTGCACCTCAGGATGGCGAATTAAATTTTTATTCACAACTCAAGGGGTTATCAGAGTATAGCCACTTTGTCATAGGTTAGGTTAGGTTGCAGTGGCTGCCCGAGGATACACTTAGGCCATACTATGCCCGTTGTGATACCACACAGGGAAAACTCCCTGTTAACCCAAGTCAAACCATTTAGTGTCCTTGTCGAACCGTATGAGGTTGTGTGCGTCAACGGATCCCAGTTTAGTTAGGACTTTAAAGTGGGAAATACCCAAGTGCCGAGCCCTACGTATAGCGAGGGCCGAAAAGTGACGGAGTGCTCGGCGGTCTCCTCGTCTACATTTTGACAGCTTCTGCAGTAATCCTGCGAAGGAGCTCCAAGTCGTCTGGCATGACTAACTATGAGGGAGTGACCTGTGATCACAGCCACAAGCTCATAGAGTCACGTCGAGTTTCAGCTGTTTATTAGATCTAGCTTGGTTTAGGGTTTGCTAGAATTTTCGTGTTTTGAGGCACGTGTTCATTCAGTAATGAACGGCAGTCTTGGACGATCCTTAAATTGGTGTACACACCGGTCAGAGTTTTTATTGCTGCCTGGATATCAGTGCAAATAGAGAAATTCCCATAAAGGATCCCGATTGTTTAGCCAGGTTGCGAGTTCTTTTAGGGTCATTACCTTCGTTTATATTATATAATAAATAAATAAATAAATAAAATAAATAAATCACCTTCGTTTGAAAGACAGAACAGTAGTCCGGCAGACGAAAGGAGAGGTTGAGGTTTAGGCAATCCGAAAAGACACTCCCGACACGCCACCATTCAACTTAGAGACATCTTTGCAAACGAACGCCTGGTCGTTCGATAGGGCCTTCCTTCCACTCCCCCTAGGGGGGAAGTTGCATAAGTATTGCCAAAGTGGCGCTTGGGGGTGACATAATATATTGTTATCCAGTGGCAGAATGTGCAGAATACTTTCCAGTGCTTTTGTGGGTGTTGAGTTCAAAGCCCCTATGATCAGCAAGCGTGCCAATCTTTGACCCTTTTCCAACAATTTTATGTAGGTAACCTTTTATACAGTTGGCTACCAAACTAACGCTCCATTGGTTAGAATAGGTCTGACAACCGCGGTGTTGATCCACCACCACCCTCTACCCTCGGTACCAATCTCCACTTCTTGCAGATGGCGTTTTTGCACGTCAAATTGCCGCGACGGCTTTCTGTGACCTCTCAGTCAAGTTGGCCTTCCAGGAGAGTTTTCTGACGAATATAATGCCCAAGAACTCTACCTGAACAGAAAGTTTCAGGCTTACCCCGCTGAGCGTCGGTGTGTTAAAGTGTGGAATATTGTGTTTCCTGGTAAAGAGCATCAGTTCTGTTTTGTTAGGATTGCCGAACAGACCACAAGCGATACATCAGGAAACCATTTTTTGAATGTATTGCAACACTATTTGCCAGTTACCACTAGAACAACGTCGTCGGCATATGCGACGGCAAACTGTCTAGAACAGTCCATGTCTTTGAGAAGACCATTTAGGACTAGGTTCTACAGGAGCGGTGAAAGAACGCCCCCTTGCGGGATGCCCCTCACAGCGTACCTCCGTATGGAGGATGCTCCCAGATTAGAGTTAATGACCCTGTTGATCAACATGCAGTCATGGAACTCTATAAGTCAATAGCCTCCGGTTTAAGGTTGTTTAAGGCGCCCTCTATATCCAGAAAGGCTGCCAGCGTATATTCTCTTTGGGCAATTGATCCTTCTATACGCTCAACGAGCGTGTGTAGAGTCGTTTCTACAGATTTGCTTTTACAATAGGCGTGTTGCGAAGAGGACAGCTTCATCGAATCAATGATCTCTCTAATTTGGAGTTCGATTAGCCGATCCAGGGTTTAAACAGAAAATGAGGATAGACTGATAGCTTTAAAATCCTTCCGTTTAACATGTGAGGTCTTACCACCTCTTGGGATGAAGATTACCTCGATCATCCTCCAAGATTTAGGTATATGTATAATTTAGGCAGGCTTCAAAGATGCTTTCCAACTAGGGAATTAATATGTCAGAGCCCCTTTGAAGTTTTGCTGGAAGTATACTCGGATTAGTGGCCAGAATTTTGCGTAGACGACTCGTTACGGAGGCACTTTCTATTTTACGACAAAACTGTCTCCAGGCGGCCCTCTGCGCGTTCCTTATTTGGAAGTCCCTAAGACATTATTTATGGAGAGATCAGTAATTGGTTCTCTTGGCCAGGTTGAACTGCTTCCTGCATTCCTTTCTAGAGAACTAAGTTCCGGCGACCATCATGGTGGTTTGGGTTTACCCCTTGGTTTTACCTTTGGGCAAAAGACGTTAATAACGTTATTGCATCTTAATTAGGGTATCCACTGCCCCATCAATATCCATCGGGGATGAAATGGAGGGTGGGCTGATCCTGGTAATGGCTTCTTCCAGTGAAGTTCTGTATTTGCCCCAGTTCGTCCTTTTCGTATTCACAAAAGGTGTTCACAAGTTGGTACGATCATGTTGTGATCAAACTCAATATATGTATACATGGTCAGATAGGGAGGATTCCTAGGAAATCCTCAGCCCACTAATATAGCGAGCGGACCTTTCCGTAACGAGGGTTAGATCTATGACCTCCCGCCTACCGAATTAATGAAGGTGGGTTCGTCATCCACGTTACAGATTTGGATATTCGTTTCTACAGTAAAATATATTTTAAAATCGACTCACTCTTTTCGTTTGTGTCTGAGCTGCCCAGACAGTATGATGAGCGTTGGTATCCGCCCCTATCACCAAGCCAACCCTTCTTCTATTTGCCTCCTCAACGACTCTTCGCAGTTTGTCCGAGGTTGATTACTGACCTCTAGCATAACCCTAACGATGTCCTTGTCATTGGACAAGACAAGGGTGTTGTAGTTATTTTTGAACATTACACAGGATCTAGACTGAACTGGTCCCGCCGCTTTGTCATACTTAAATAAATACGCTGTTATTGCGGCATGCGACCACGGCTATACTCTGAACATCAACGTACCTACATATGTGTCGATTTGATTTAAGGAAAGAAAGAATGAATATTCGCTTTTATACTAATAATTTTAATAACTTTTCGTTTCTTCCGTGGTAGGGTTTTTGTTTTTTTTAATAATAATTTTTGTGTGTTGAATTGCCCATTTTGTTGCCTTTCCAAAGAGGAACAATTTGTCCAGGTAGAAAAATGTTGTACCAATTTATATGTAGAAAACCTTTTACGGAATATTAAAATATACGAACTTTAAATGTTTTTTTTTTTTTCAAATTAAACGCACCACCATTAACTATATATAATAAGAATAAAAATTTACAAAAACATCATTTCAGTTAAATTTTTTGTGAAATGAAGATTTGTTAAAATAATATATAATTAATAATAATCAATATAAAATAAAGCACTATTCTAGTTAAGAAAGTGTTATTTTTTCCATCACATCTTACAAAAATTTTTCAAGCCTGTTTACCTGGAAGCGTTAATTATTGGCAGATCATAAATTGTTGAAATGACGCGTAAAAAAAAAGGTCCTGTATGGTTTCCACGATTGCGGCCGCAATTTTGATCTGAAACAAAAATTTCAAAAAGATTATTAATCTGTAGGGAGGTCGCTATGGCGCTATGGAAGGTTTTTTTTTTTTAATTTGACAAAATGGCGGCGGTTTGAACAAAAAGTATCGAATTTGGCCCTTTTTTTCGACAGTTTTTCGTAAAAAAAGTAGGAAGATTTCAAAAAAAAAAAAAAAAAGCTTCCATAGCGCCATAAAGAATGCCGTTAAAAATGTTCCCTCCAAATTGGAACTAGATATCTTCAAAACTCTTCCTTTGAGAGTGGAAACCGTTTTGAAAAACACCATTCTGAGAAAAACGCGTTTAAAGATTGAAGCGCACGTACATATCTCTAACAAATCGTCGGTGGTCAAATCTTCGTAGATTGGCTTCAAAACCTCTTGGACATCGTCATCGAGCGCTGGTGGATGAGAATATTTCTCCTGAAATCTATTGGCCTCAGCTTTGCGCCATTCGCACCACGAATCTCCTCCCGAAGGACAATACTGATGCTGGGGATTCTCATCAGTTCCCTCCGTTCCCTTTCTACAAGAAACGCTGTAGCGACCGTAATAATTTGAATTTCGATTTGAAAATTTAAGAGAATGTTTACTACAGTGTATACTATCCGATAATGCAACAAAAAAAACCGATTTTTCGAAAATTTCATACTGTGACGACCCCTTATTGTGGCCTTATTAGCTAAAGATTATGATCGCAAAAACAATATTAAACATCAGTTGTAATTAAATTATTTAAAGTGAATTGAAAATAAGCAATATAAAACGAACAATATTAAATGATAAAATTTGTTTTTGAAGCAGTGTTACGTTTTGAAAACTAATAAGGGTCTCGTCATGTCGCGTGAGAAAGATGAATCAGAAAATCGAATAATTAGCCCTGGTGGGCATATTTTCACTTCCACATAAATTATTGCAACGTTGATACGTTTTCTGAAGCGACGCAGGCTAGAAGTTAAAATAAGACCAGATCGTCTTTATTTATGCCCGATGGCAATGAATGCTGCGACTTAATGTAGTTTGCTGCACACCTAAGTAAAATTTATAGCAACTTTATGCAAATAACCTGCAATAGTTTCATGGTACTTTCAAAGTAGGGCGCAATAGTACTCGTAGAGGGTGGGAATGAGCACGTTTGCATGTTTGGAGAAATAATAAATTACTTCGCTGAAAATTCTGCGAATTATAAAACTAACAATTATTCCTTAATGTATATTGCCTTTAGTGTCATTTTTATATATCCAAAAATTCAGGCGTGTCATGTGAATGCGAATAGTACAAATGTACTTGGATATTCCCCATATAATGCGCCAGCTGCTGGAATAACTCGTCGCTGACTCAACTGAAAGGGAGGGTGAATTTGCATTTTTAATCTGATTTGCTCAAGGGCTTTATCCCTAACACCGCCCGAATTTATAAAACCGCAGAGTATGGGCTTGTATTTGGATGTATCTCTCCCTTAAAGTCCAGCCTGTCCCAACCCGAACGTGGAACAAAAAAGTACTTACCCCAAACGTATTTGTTCGTTTGCCAGTTTGCTCAGCAGACATTCCATGCCCCACGGTGCGGTTATGTCATCCTGGCCGTACACGTAACGCTCGTAGATAAAATCACAACCTACCTTAAAGCTCTAATCATTAGGAAGACCTGGAAGGAACCCGGTGAATGTTAGCGATCGAGCAACGGATGGACGGGTGTGCGACAACTATAGCAACCGAGTCGGGTCTTTAAGGGGGTCTACTAGTGTGAAATTTTTCAAAAATCTATTTTTCTTTTTTTGCATATTTCGATAGTCTATACCTTTAAAAATAACATACTAAAATTTCAAGTGCATATCTCAAATAGTTTTTGAGTTACAGCCATATTAAGAGCAGCCGTTCATCGGTTCGAAAGTTGCGGTCAAAAAACAGAATTCTGAGCAAAATCGAATTAAAGTTTGACTTTATAGAAGAAAAACAAAGTTTATCAACGAAAAAGCTACTTAGAAACGCATTGATTAAGGTTTGTTTACACAAAAAACGCAACAGAGAATCACAGAGAACGTAGTTGCTCTGTTGTGAACCAAAAATAGCGCGGATTTAGTGCGTCGATTAGGCTTCCGTTATTACAGAGTATTTGAAGTACTTTTTTTAACGACACATCTAAAAGTTAAAAAAACGCATAACTTCGTTATTTTCTTACGGATTTGAGTTTAGTTTTCAGCGTTTTACTCGGAAATAATTGAACAAAAAGAAAAGCCAATAAAAAAAACAATCGAAAATTTAGCCATATAGGCCCTTAAACTTTAGACGCGTTTTTCTGGAAACTACATTTGTCAAATTGGCTGCAGTTATAACTCGAAGACAAATCATCCGATCGATTTGATTTTTATTGCAGCTTCTTTCAAAGATTTTTCTACGTACCATGAACCTCCAGTTTTTTGATCAAATCATAAATGTAATTTTGACAGGCCAAAAATCATTAAATTTTCGCGCGAAATTTGCAATTTTTTTTAGAAACTCTGCCATTTTGTCAAATTTAAATTTTTTTTTTAGCCCGAGGGTCATGGTACGGGAAAAACCTTTAAGTTTAATAAACTTTTTTGTTTTTCTGATTTCAGGCACTGTGAAGGTCGCTATCACTGCAGCCGTTTAGTGACTTTTTTTTTTGGAGCCTTAGAAGATTGCAAATAACTTGCTAAATTTTCGATTTTTTGGTCCGAAAATTTTATCATGGATTTACTATATATCCACAAAACTATCCTTAAAACATTAAAACATTCCATGCAGTAGTTTTCTTTAAACAAAATTCCCAAATATCACCTTTTTTGAGGCGGTCACACTAGTAGACCCCCTTAAGGCAAATGATAGTCAGCGGAATTGTGGGACAACTCCTGTGCCGATGAATTTTGCATGGCAGGACAAAATGGCATTAATGTAAATTTAACTGAGTAATTTGCATAAAAAGCCACTCGTATGAGGATATGTTTACTTTTGTCCTTTGCCAAGCGAACGGTGCCATTATGTGGTGTAGTTTTCGCCAGTGTCAGTGTGTACCTAGCCGCGTCAGCACCTTACGCGAGGGCGAGGGTTATTTAGCGTCAACGTGCTGAAATGAAAAATCCGATACCCATCAGCAAGTACAGCTCATGTATAAGGAATTTTTCATTTCCCGAAATAGGAGCGTGGGTTTGATTGAGCCAGTATGGAATTACGTGGTAGCACGAAAAAGGCAACAGGATGATGTAAGAAGGTGTTGCTATACTGCTACGGACTTAACCCAACAAGCTCGGTTTATTTGTACACTCTGACTCACGTTGCCGTGCCAATATGCCTCAGATTTATGGACGAAGTTCGGATATTTTTGCAATTTGCTTGAGAGTTATATGCTTGGCTTTTACCTTAGAAGGACGACCTTTAAACTTATTGCTTATAACAAAGTAACATAAATACGAACTGGTGTTGACGCATAGCAATAACTTAAAGGAAATAATTATAGTTTTTAAAAAACAACAAACAACTTTTTATTTACGTGAAAAAAGATTCTCGGTTTCACTTGAGGCCGGAACCAGAATGCAACGTCGACTACGACGTCCCAGCGTTCTGCACGTTTGTGTGTTGCATGTACACACATACACTGCTGACACGCGACGTTCAAGCAACATAGGGCCTTTTCTAATTTGGACGCTGACGCTGGCCTTCGATGTTGCATTGTAGTACCGGTATCAATCTTTGTCTACATCTTCACATACTCGCAAATCATGGAATTGATTGGATTGAACTCATTCTCATTAGTTTTTAAGATCATCGTCAGCTTAAAGTGCAAACCTACTAAATTCATTTAATGGAACTTTGCAGGGGGAACAATTAACTTAAAAGATATTATTCTTAATATAAACATAAAACTAACTTTGTGTTTATATAGTTTTTTTTTAAGTAATCATAGATTCGCACGTAAATAAAATTTTGATTTAGGCACCGTAGTTGAGATAAGCGACCTCAAAAATCCTCACGTCCCAGCTTTTCGTTATTACTGATTTTACCTTTGAAGCTCTTGTATGACGGATAGATGCAAAGTATTTTATGCTTTTTGAGACTAGACGACCCATCCGCCTTGGCCGCGCTCTTTCGATGTATGTAGATAATTTTAAAAAAAACCGACCACTAACATGTATAATTTATTAATCTAATCACTATGTTAGATCCGCTGCACACATTCTCAAATTTTGAAAAGAGACTCGAAATCCAGAAGTCCGGAAATCCCTAAATTGCCTGGTTAATGCATGTCCCGTGAACTTGAAAATTTTCGATTGCACATCTGAATTGTAAGATCATAAACGTACAAAACCGGCGATCTGATTGGTTCATATTGTAACAGCTTTTGTCCGACCGAAAAATGATCTCAATTCAAATTTCAGCTAATTCAAACAATCCTGGCCCTCCTTCAAAAAATACTCTTTCAGTAGCAATTTTGGGTCAAATAAGTTCCGGATATTATTATATCTCGCGAATATTTTTACGAGGAGATATTTTACACCGGAAATTTTAATACAAGGAACTATTGTCTCCGGATATTATGACGAGGTTATTTTGACCCGGATATTTTGTCCGCGGATTTGGAGGCGCGCAGCCCTCATGGGGGGCCTTTAAGGATTTTTCTCAATTAAATAACTCGGCACAATTAAAAAAACCTACAATAGCACCATATAAACTTCTGTTTTCTTGCGGACGCAGTCAAAACGCCTCTCTAGTCTCCTTATAAGGGACCTTTTAAAATTATTTTACGTAATTCGAATTATTTCCATTAATCGATTAAAATCCTGTTGCAATGAACAAATAAATAGCCTCCTTCACAGCAAGGAAGACTTGTGTGTGACAAGAAAAATCCCGAAAAAAGTCAAAAAGTATCTGACGATACATCAAAGATATTTCACTGACCAGGTTCTTCAAAAAAAAACAACGTCAAAATATAAAAAAAAAAATTCAATTCATCATAAACTAACAAAAATTCTCTAATTTTATCTATTCCAGGAAAATAAGGCGAAAAAACAACCGTTGTGCGAGAAAAACCGATGTGAAGTTTTCTTATCGGGATTATCTTTATTTGGGTTGGAATCGTGTGCGCAAAAAAAATTATTGATAGTCAAGGTTATGCAAAATCTTGTTGAAACCAGTAATGCGCCATTCCAATTTCGTCCAATTCAGAAGTCACATACTCGATAGATGCAAGCCAAACTGAATACGGGGGCGATACGATATTTAAGGATTTGTTCAAATTTGCTCCGTGCAGCATCAATAACATCATTACTTGGACGTAGACGTACTCTAACTTTAGGTCCCTCGGTTGCCACTGAACCACTATCATGAAATTTTGCACTAAACGCCGGATTGTCACTTTGTTGGCACTTTTTTCGAACGATATTTTGCTCTGTACGCTCGTTGCGCTAACGTAACAGAGGACTGATTTTGAAAATAAAATTGAACAATTTCGGCTTTTTCTTTTGGCGTGTAATGCTTCATGGTTAAAATTGTGCTGTACTGCAGTTTATGACAGGAGCTGTCAGATGGCGATGCTGCCATAATTATACAAAAAAAAACTTCAGGTACCACAAAAAAGTCACCCTGTAGTTGCGCCAATTCCCTATAAAAACGGTTAAATACAGTTTTTCTGTACCCGTAACCGTTCACGAGTACGTTTCATAGAATCTCGAGGTTTACATTCAAAAAATCACTAATCACTAATGATTAACTGATTTACGCCAATTACACCACGATCAGATCAGATAAAAGTTACGAATTTTTCCTGTAGAATCTGAATTATTTACCAGTTACAGAGCTTTAGCATGAACTAGGGTTATACAGGCAAAATATTACATATATCGGGTTTTTTTAACTTTGAGTAACGAAATTTTAGTGGTTTTTCAAACTCTTAACTTTAAACACGAGCTGTTTCGTTTTTATGCTTTCATCCTAGTTCATGCTATATATAATGTTAAATATGAGCTGATTATTGAGCTCGCTCAAATTTTGAGCTTGCTGCGTTAACTAAAATCCTGAGCGAGCTCGAATTTGTAGTTGAGCGCCTAAAATTTGGAGTTTTAGCGCGCTCAAATCTTCAATTGCTCTCGCTGCGATTGAGTTCTCTAAAGCCCGGCACCAATTAAAGCACGGTAGTTGATTCATATCGATCAGGGACCGTAACGGTTGTGAATTTTTCCGTAAGTATGAAACGTTTTTTCACGTGTGTGCTAGCATACATTGGTTATACACAAGAAAACAAGAGGATGATTTTATGATATAATATGACTTCTATACCACTTGACCGATTGACTTCATATTCACTTCATATGTTAATCAGATCATAGGAGGCGCTGTAGTCTAACTTCTATACTGCTTGACCGATTAGCTTCATATTCACTTGATATGTTAATTAGATCGCAAGGTTTATACTTAGGTGTGCTAACCATAGGTGGCGCTATAATCTAACTTCTATGCCACTTGAATGATTGACTTCATAATCACATCATGTGTTAGACTATAGTTATGTGAATATGAAGTCAATGGGTCAAATTGGTAGCACTCTTTCTTGTGTGTAACCAATGTATGCTCTCACATACGTAAAAAAACATTACATTTCAACACACCGACTTGATTTCGTGCGAAAGACCCTACCGCCGCACAGTGTTTCCTTTTCCCGATTTTGTGGCCAAAAATACTTTTTATGGTTTTCAGGGTCACAATTGCCATGTTGTAGGTATCGTTGCAAAGGGGAGGGAGCGTAGAATGCGTTGGTGAAAGAACGGTTGGTGAAAAGTGTGAAATGAGGGAATTATTGGTGAAAACGTGTTTTTGTTGTAGGGGAGGGAGGGGGGTGATAACCCTCAGAGGTGTATCTCAGGAGTAGGAAGAAGAATCACTATGATAAAATGGTCCGTGTTGGTTAAAGTTGGTGAAAATCATTGAATATCGTCAAAACGTAGTTTTTTCGGACGGCACCGACAAAATTAAAACGGCTGTGGAAGAAAAGTGTATGCATGAATTGGAATGATTTTTTCACCAATCGATAGCAAGGGAAGCAGAGTAGTTTACGGTAGAAGAAGCATTTCAAAAACTATGTACATAAGAAGTGTATAATATGAAAATGGAGTGATGGGGAAATTTGGTGTGAAAATTGTGCGATTTTTTGGGGGGAAAGTAAAAGAAATGTGAAAGTCTCTATAGTTCTCTGTAATAGGGGGAGTGAATAGCTATTATTTGAGATATGAATAAAAGTTGTGTTGCCATATTGCCACAACTAAGGTTGGAGATTGAGAAAACTGCTCCGACAAAATGTGAAAAAAAAAATTCATTTGTATGGAAAAGTAAAAAAAATTTAAAGTCGAAATATTTAAAGGACATAAGTGTGCATCTAATAAAAATAGTCGCAAAGTGCTAACAATACTAGAAAAAGACGAGAAATTTTGGGGTGGTTGAAATTGTTCAAAAATCGATAAAAAAAAAGAAGAAGAAGAAGATCGAAATGGTGTGACATTTTTGATAGTCCTCCCCACCACCTTTCAAATGAGACCAAAAACTCATAAATCGGATAAATAAATTGTCAACGGCCTCGAGCGCTAAATTCCTATGTCGCGCGCGAGCTAACTCTAATGGCGCCCTAAAGCGCTAGAGCGCCTAAGAGCAGCTGGAAATCGCACAAATCGCAAGTTTAGACTTCCCTTTAAACTTTCTATATGGTGTCAATTCTGAACACGGCGGTTCATGTAACCATAACTCTACTTGAAAATCAGTTATCGGAAAAAAACACCGATTTTACAAGACTATATACTAATACACATATAATAGTGAAAAATCACATATTTCCATGATTCAAGCATCATTATTTAATATACTTACACCAATAAACAAAATCCAACAGGAATTGTTGAAATAGAGTCACTGAGTTTGGAAATATACTAGGTCAAAGATCGTATTGTCAGCAGAGCGGCAAGTGCTCGAAACGTACAGCTGCTTTCACGTAAACTCCACAGTGCCCCTGTGTCTCAGGGAATCGGTTTGGGGCCGTAATATTCGGGATTTTAACGTATCGTACCTTCCTCTACAAAACCCAAAAAAAAAAAAATTCAATATGACAACCTTCGATTTTGGCATTTTTGGCCACAAAATCGGGAAAAGGAAACACTGTGCGCCGGGAAAAAATTTTTACTTCAAAAAATTATGTGTCACGTGTCTTAACACGTGCTATGACACGTTTCGTATTTCATATCACATGTCACAAAATATGTATCCTGACCACCTCTACAACATGGTGCATCTGTATTTTAAGGAAAAAATCAGCTGCCGTGTACCCACTGAGCCATCATGAAAACTTGCACAGAAAATAGCATCCATTCTACCAGCCAAACCCTTTACGACAGCCAGCGCAGGCTCTTTGGAAGCGATTAAACAAGAAAACATGCTCCGTGGGAGACGAGCTTTAGAGAATGCCAGTGAAAATGAAGATTTGAGCGCGTTCAACTCAACTCTGGAGCTAGCGCAACTGAGGGGTTGAGTTGCTTAGCTCAAATTTGAGCTCGCTCAGGATTTGAGCTTCGTTGCTATGCTCGTTATTTGAGTTGAGCGATGATTTGAGTTAAATTTGAGCTTTTTACATTCCTGCCACAACATTAGTTGTGTTTTCGCAACTAGTAGAGCATACCTAAAAGGGGAAAACCATAACTATGGGTGTGCAGGAGAAATCAATCCCTATTTATGTCCGCATAGCAGATTACGCCCACATATAGGCATGTAAGTCGAGAAAGTCAAAATAAACGGGATAAGTTTAAATCGACAAATATCGGAAAAAAACTGAAGAGGAGTTTCCCCTTGAATCCCGACAAGATCGCTTCGAATATACAATATAGTACACCGTATCGAAATCTAGAATAATAAGTAGTATCAAATCCTAAAATTGTTTAAAGGCTCAATTTCATAAGCGGCAATTAGTTACAGGCATCAAATCGTTGTGCGCGAAAATTCAATAAAATTGCGACTCTTGTACACAAACCGAAGACGTTTAATTTCACCACTTAAAACTTGTGTGTCATGTAAGTTCAATAGTGCACAGATTAACACCGGGGTTCATCACGCAAAAATCCGAGGTTCGAATCTCGTTGCAACAATTTCTTTGCGATTTCCTTTTTTTTTGGTTTTAAACTTGATCACATACGTAGATTTGTTATTTGCACCCTGAATATCCGGCATTTGTATTTTGGTGGCCTGATGATGATATATATACATATATATATATTTATAGCTATTGTGCGCTCCCCCAGGAAGGTTTTAAATTAAAAAAATTGTTTTAGAATTCAAGATGGTGGATCCATCGAATTCCATCCAAATCCACGAATTTTCCAGTTTCAAGGAATCGTTATGAAAAAGGGCACTCGGGGGTTTTCGGGGTCGCTGATTTCGAATCTGCCATCAAAATTTCCAAATTTAAGATGGCGGATCCAATGTGGATACATGAAAAGTTAAACTTCGGGGCACTGATCTCGAATTTGCCATCAAAATGCCCCAATATAGCATGGGTTTTTTTCGAAATTGAGGAGATAATTTGGAATATTTCGCTAATTAACAGACGTAGTGTATTGTGGATGGGCTCAATGGAAGCGCGTTAAAGAGTAGTATATTTACGTAAATATATGAAGATTTACCATATTGATTAATAGGATACAAATGGAAATAATGTGTAATGGAGGTAGGCGTCTACTGTTTGGGATGAAAATATTAATAAATGTGGAAACTGTGGGTGTTCCCAAGTGGAAAATTTTTGAGAGCGGGGCAATTTTGTGCCCCTGGTGCTTGGACGTAAATGGAAAAATATTGATTTGTATTTTTAAATTATTAAACAAGCAGATATTTGCAATAAATTTTCTTAAAATGTTTGGCGTGTGCTTTATAATATTTTCCATTCCTTCATACTACGACGTTAATCGAAATTACTTTCAGGAACAGGACACTTCAATTAATTGACAAGTTAGAACCCTTTCACTTAGTTTTATTTTTCTTCAAACCAATTACTTGCCAGTAATGCACAGTTTTTACGAATTGCAATCCTTCCTCCAATCTAAATTGATAGAAGAACATTCACAGTCTAAAAATACCACAGAAACTGGAATCTCTTTCCTTCATACTCGAGCTTGTTCAATCAGAACGGGGTTAGTCTGTTGATTACAGAAACTCTTTGTTGTGGCAAATGGAGTCTGCACGGCCATAATGCATAAATTTCTGGCGTGTGTAGGAGCCTGGGGCACAATAAGTCGCCTTATTGTCCATCCTTCATGTCCTGATTTAATTAAAGAACAAAAGTTGCGTGCTGCGTAGCAACAGGTCTTTTCCTTTATATACTTATCTTAAAATTATTGCCTGACAAGCCTTGACATTTCTAGGACGTTTTTCTAAACATACTTTTTGTCTTTCCATTTTCAGGAATTTCCTCGTTATCCAGCTGCGGGGACCCAGAGCGCCTTCCTGAACTTCCCCCTGGCGATGAACAGCGTCTGCAACGAGCTGCATTGCACCTCCAGCAGAAATTAATTTTTCGAGAATGGTTGAAGGAGCACAGACTGCAGCACCACTATACCAGATTAATTGGAATTGAAGTATCATCCCTCGAAGATGTGTACTGGCTCGAGGACTCGCGGGCAAGCAAGATATTAGGAAAGGATTGGCAAATCTGGTCCCGCGCTCGTCAGACCTTGCCCACATCTAAGCCGCTGTTAGATGCTCTAAAAGCGCAACTATGGTCAACGGTGGTCAAGTCTAGTCAGCATCAAGACGCATGGACATGGGGTGGAATGCTAGTCGTATCTGTATCCGTGGCTGGTTTAGTGACTTTGGCTGCAATGACTCAGCCCTCCTTAGCACCAGAAGCTCGGCACTCATTGTTGCAGTATGTCACGGGGAAGTACTTACTGCCAGCTAACTGTAAAGTTCACTGGGATTGGACAGACCCACATGTTGTTGGCGGTACCATGTGCTTTATCGTTCGATTTTATCAGCGAAATGGACAGCCTTACCCCATCTGTGATACCGATCAATTTTTTGTTGAAGTCACTGAAGGAACTCGCAAGGTAATTTTTAAATTTATAACATCTCCAAACAAATGTCGCAAATGTTAAAATCAAGTGAAGTAAAAATCCGAAGAACATTTCTATATATTACCATAGATAAGTAATACCATAGATGCCATAAGAACTAGATGTCGCATCGCCTAACAAATCGAGTATACACATTTTAAAAGGCTGGGACGTTCCGGAACGTACCACATCATGTATCAGAGAGCACCGAGAACAAATGTTGCTTTAACAGCAGTGCTGTACACATTTGGTCGCCGCCGGGAACACAGCCGATGCGGGCCAATGTGTATCAATCGACGTATTCTCTGCTCTGCTGGATGTTTCTATCATCATTTCTCTTTTCATGTTATTATTCTGATTCAGAGTTTATGCGCCGAGCTCGAGCCAGAGTTTGTGGGCCCAGGTCGAGCTAAGGGCGACGGCGTGAAACGAAAGCATTACACTGTGCCGAGAAGCATTCACTGCCAGACGGTTTTCACGAGAATTGGCTCTATATTTGTAGCATGCGTGTTCCTACTTTTATGCGCTGCTGGGTTAATCGCCGTGGTAAAAAGGATGATGGACACCCAAAAGACAAAATGGTAGGAAGTGTTCTCTTCCGCATTGTGAAAAAACGAAAAGAACCCATCCTTCGATAAAAATCTTTTCCTGCCCTTCTAATGATTCTTACCTTGGCCATGTGGAGACACCGATGTGGTATTGAAAATGACGACCACAATATTTGGATTTGTGAAAAGCATTTTCTTCCAGAGTAAATTGGAAAAAGAAATTTAAGAAAAGAAGCAATTCCTTCCTTGAATTTAAAGCCAAGTGGAGCAGAAGAAATGGAAGAAGTTTTTGTAATAAATTCACCTCCTCAGTTATCTTCTCCAGATGATTCATGTAAGAATTGTAAGAAGAATATTAGAAATTCGAAACTTTCCTTGAAGAAATATGCGTTTGAAAAAAAAAGAAATAGTTACATTAAAAAAAACGCTTAAAAGTCTAAAAGGAAAATATAGAAGACTTTATGTTAATCACAAAAATGTAATAAAGAGAAAGAATATGAAGCAAATTGAAACTAAACATATAAATGAATTTCAAAATAGTTATACATCCGACAATTCAGAAACATTTTGTAAAATGTTAATGAAGTCTGGTAAATCGGTTTGGTCATCTGATGAAAAATTGCTATGTCAAAATATATTTTACAGGATGCGTCAGGTAACCTTTCACCTATTTCTTCGAAATGGTTTAAAATTGAATATGCCGCATATAAGTTCGTTGCACCGTTGGGCTCCGGTGAAAGATCTTCAACCAGGTTTAGAAAATAACGCCACAAGTCTTTTTAAACAAAAAATTGAAGACATGACAGATAGAGAAAAAATATCTGTTTTGGCGTTTGATGAAATCAGTATCAGACGAGATCTTACGTATAATAGCAAATCAGATTTGATTGAAGGATTGCAGGACCTTGGGTTTACAAGAAGTTCGGCTATAGGAAAACAGGTTTGTGTGTTTATGGTCAGCGGCTTAGTAGACAATTGGAAATGTGTTCTAAATTATTTTGTCGCAGAAAAACCAATTGAAGGAACAATTCTTAAAGATTTAGCTTTACAAAATTTAGACTTATGCTACAAAATAGGGCTAAAGGTAAAAGTTGTCGTTTGTGACCAAGGTTCCAATAACCGTAAGTGTTTTTCGCTTCTAAGTATTACACCGGAAACACCTTTTGCTGTAATATCAAATGAAAATGTTTACTTTCTATACGATGTCCCTCATCTGCTCAAATCTTTTAGAAATATTTGGATGAAAACTGATTTCAAAACTCCTGATGGCATTGCTTCATTTAATGTTGTCCGGGAAATATATGAACTAGAAAGGAATAAAGTGACGAAAATGTGTACAAAATTAACAGAGCAACACATAAATCCTAATGCTTTTGAAAAAATGCGGGTAAGTCTCGCTACGCAAGTATTTAGTAGAAGTGTAGCAGCTGGAATTAGAACAGCTGTAGAACTTAAAAATTTTCAGAAAATTTCAAGTGAAGTAGCGATTTCCACAGCTAATTTTATAGAAAAAATTGACAAAATATTCGATTGTATGAACAGCAAATCGTGTTTCGATCGAAATATTTTTAAACCTGGTATTAAAAGAGATGGCTTAATGGTCAAGTACATTCAGGAATTTTTAGCATATTTAAAAGATATTACCATACTTAATCCAAAACAAAAAATTGTATATTGTTTTAAAGGTGCAAACCTTTCATTATGCTCTACAGTTTCACTTGCAAATGATATTTTTGTTTCAAATACAGTTACTTCTATTTCAACGGGACGATTTAATCAAGATCGTTTGGAAAATCTCTTCGCTTTACTTCGAGCAATGGGAGGAAATAATAAGAATCCTTCAGTTAGTGAAATAAGCAAACTGTTAGCGAAAATTATTTCCTCAAATTTATTACAATATAGTCCGACAAGTAATTGCGAAACCGATGAAGATGAAATGCTTCAAATAAGTTTTGAGGATAATGATCTATCATTAATTAATGAAGAAAATGGTAATAGCGAAAAAAGGGCAGAATATGTAAGTAATACGACTATTTATGAAAAATATGAAGAATTAATTACAGAACACATTTTCGATAGCGACACCAATATTGAATTAACTTCAATGCGATATTTTAGTGGCTACTTACTATATAAAATGTTACCTAAATTGAATTGTCCTAATTGTGAACATATACTTACAAAAGAAGATGAAGTATTAACTTGTCCTTCTGAACTTCTTATTTTTGCTCGGAATTATTGTGAAACGGCGATTTTGGTAGCTTACGTGCTCCGTCTGACACGTTTTTCAAAATATGCAGTATTCACTTCATTATTTTTGAAAAATTTTTTAATAATCATAAAGAAATTAATGATATTAAAAAAAATATTGTAGACAAATGTATTGAAGCTACAAACCATCATGAGCTTTATAATGAATGGTTTAATACAGGAGATACTTGCTATGAACACCGGAAAAGAATTTTAGAATTTGCCATCCTTGTTTTGCTTCGCAAACATTGCAAATGGATTGTGACCACAGGCATAAAAAGTAAACATTCACGAATGCAAGTATTATTGTCCTAATTATAAAAAAAAACAAAGTTTAAATTACAAATAATATCTAGACAACCTGCCAAATTTATCAAAATCGTTAGAGGCGTTTTCGAGAAAGCGATTATATACAAAAAGACAATGGGAATGCCAGCGTTGAACGTGTATTGTGGAAATATAGTTCATAGGAACATGCTTCCTGCTATAACACCGCTGTTTGGGTGTCCATCATCCTTTTTACCACGGCGATTAACCCAGCAGCGCATAAAAGTAGGAACACGCATGCTACAAATATAGAGCCAATTCTCGTGAAAACCGTCTGGCAGTGAATGCTTCTCGGCACAGTGTAATGCTTTCGTTTCACGCCGTCGCCCTTAGCTCGACCTGGGCCCACAAACTCTGGCTCGAGCTCGGCGCATAAACTCTGAATCAGAATAATAACATGAAAAGAGAAATGATGATAGAAACATCCAGCAGAGCAGAGAATACGTCGATTGATACACATTGGCCCGCATCGGCTGTGTTCCCGGCGGCGACCAAATGTGTACAGCACTGCTGTTAAAGCAACATTTGTTCTCGGTGCTCTCTGATACATGATGTGGTACGTTCCGGAACGTCCCAGCCTTTTAAAATGTGTATACTCGATTTGTTAGGCGATGCGACATCTAGTTCTTATGGCATCTATGGTAATACTGATGCCCAGCTACTGTGTTAAAAATCCGACCAAATGCAATATTTCCGCTAGCCAAGTGATGTTGCGAAGCAAATCAATCTTGGAAATCCTGGAGCCTTTGCACTTGGTGACTTATTCGAGCGTCAGGCCACGAGAGCAGCGAAGAGTTAGTCGGCACCGACCTAAACGAAGGTGAGGCGTGAGGGAATTTCAATGTTTCAATCGGCACCAACCATTGTGTGGTAGGGTTCCAAGATGTGGAGAGATTCTAGGAATGAGTGCGGGTAAAAGTACGAAAACTCGGAGGGAATTTTAGTTGATGACGACGACGCACGGGTTCATTTTGAAAGCAATATTTAAGAATTTTGTATGCTGTGATAATTAATTAATTGATTTATCCAGGCAGATTTTTCAATTTTGTATTTGGCTGTTTAGCTTTTCTTTTAGGTGATTTGCGTACACCTATGTATTTGAATTGAATTTCATTGAGGTACGTACTTTAATCGAAAAACTTACGAGAATATAACCCCACATTATTGAAAATACATAGCAGTATGATTGAATTTACGCAATGAATATGTATGCAAGATTAGGGTTATAGCCCAGTAAAATTAGTTACCATGAAGATCAAAATTACGAAAAAAGTCCGACAGCTGAATTTCTGTGGATACCTTTATTTGGAAGTCCATTTAGCTATCGTGTAAAGTGCGTTTAATTTGAACCATTGGATTTAGGTAATGGATTCTAGTTTTTTGCAAATATCTCGTAAATTAAAAAATACTCTACTTATATAAAATACGATTTCTGTGTGTCACTATCTTTGTATAAGTCCAATATAAACTTCGAAACCTGTGAACAGATTTCGATGCTCGTTTCACCTACATTTGGAGTTTTTTTCGAGGATGGTTTTTGGCTACATACCATCACGACTTACTATTCAGAGGCTAAGCAGTGAGGGAAAATTTTAAAATTGTAAATTTTATTGATTTTGTTGTCAAAAAAGCAGTAGGTTTTGAACCATTTATATCAAATTGATATACGATACGGTTATGTGATATCGGGGAGATTTCCCAATTTTAGAGAATTTTGAACTTATTTTGGGCTCTACGGGAAAAGGGAAAAATGGAATTTAGAGGAAAATTTTGAGCTTTGGGTAAAAGTTCGGAAAACCACAGGGAAGACCGGGTAATTCCAGCTAGTAAAATATTCGAAGAAAATAGTTATATGAAAAATTATAGTTTATAAAATTCTGCATAAATCAGTCCCTTTTCCCTTTTCGTTTTTCCGTCGAATCAGTACTCTTTTTCCTTTTTATCTTTTTCTAAATTATCCAAACTACCACCTACATCGAGTGCATCACAACAGTATTTATTTAGAGTCTATCTCCAAGTCTAAAAGTAGCTTGATAATGATTTGAATCCCGAAGACTGCGGCAATCATATTTAAACAAATAAATAAAACAAGGAAATATATAGTAATGCAGATAGCGATGAAAAAATGGATCTAATGTTTAGATTCAATAGATGAAGATGATAAAACTGACTAATTTTTGTTATTGTTATTCAAAGAGGATTAGGCCTATTGCGGATAACACATAAAATAACGCGCCCAATACTCTACCTCTGCTGTGGTGTCGAAAAGAGTTTGTACTAATTCTACGGTAAAAAGAAAAGGGGCTGTTTTGTGAGAACTTTATAAACAATAATACAATTTTTCTTACTATTTACAATTTACGAGATATTTGCAAAAAAACTAGAATTCACCCCTAAATCCAATGGCTGAAATAAAGCGGACTTTACACGATAGCTAAAAGGACATCCAATAAAGGTATCCACAGAAATTCAGCTTGGTCGGACTTTTTTCGTAATTTTGACCTTTTTGGTAACTAATTTTACTGGGCTATAACCCTAATCTAGCATTCATATCTCAACAATGTGGGCTGATATTCTCGTAATTTTTTTCGATTAAATGCGGTACCAAGCGTATTTGCTTTAAAAATATCAAACCCAACCAATTCATTAAAGTACGTACCTCAATGACATTCAATTCAAATGTACGAAAATCAAATACAAAATTTAAAAATCTGCCTGGAGAAATCAACTAATTATCACAGCATACAAAATTCTTAAATATTGCTTTCAAAATCCACCCGCCGTCGTTATCAACTAAAATTCTAAGAATTTGCCTTCGAGTTTTCGGACTTTTACCCGCACTCATTCCTAGAGATTCTAGCATCTTGGAACCCCAGCCTATAATGGCTGGTGCCGATTGAAACATTGAAATTCCCTCACGCCTCACCTTCGTTTAGGTTGGTTCCAACAAACTCTTCGCTGGCCTCGTGGCCTGACCTCTCGACCTCGACCAAGTGGCCAAGTACAGAGACCCCAGCTAAGATTTATAGTGTTAAACATTTTCAGCTGCTGATTTTCACCAAATTGTGCCTACAGTATATACATGTGCCTAAGTAAGAGGCATTTCGGCAACTTTGCATTTTTCTTGCCTATACGACTGGGCATCTCTATTACTTATCTGTGATATTACACTAGCTCCGTTCACTCTTTCGTTGAAATCAGTCATAAAATATTTTGATATATTTTCTTTTCAATATTTTACAAAGTTATTATAGTTATTCCAATCGTCGATGAGAACATGAACTAGTAAAACTATTAGGACGGAAAAGTAAAATATTACTTATTAATAATAATCTTTAGTATATCTAGTGATGATGATGCTGAAATTAGTGGCTGCGAAGTAGATACAATTTTACGTTTTTTTCGAATGTCTCAATCTTTTTTCTCTATTCACAAAAACAATAAAGTTGAAATATGAACCGTTTATTTTGAAAATGGCGTAAGTTGGAATTTTTTAAATCGAGATATTTAAGGGTTCGCGTTTTAACATCTTTAAAAATATTGATTCCAACTTTCTAGCAGATTTTCTTGCATTTGTTATGTTAGAATACTTTTTTTGTTCTCAGTATAAATAATTTCGTATACTTATTGAAAATTCACTACTTTTAATTACGGTAGAGTGACTTATGCTACTTTCAAAATAAATAGTTTAGAAAAATAATTGTCTTACAAATGTTAATTTCTCTGATGTATTCTACTGAAGTGATGTTTGAAAGGACAGTGATTTGAGAAAATTGATGAATTTATACTAATATTATATTTATTTATTTATTTCGCTTAATACAAGCTACAGATATATCTGCATAAGTACATTAACCTACAAATTTAACTAAGAACTAAAGCAAATGACCAGAATAAAAGCCTTAGCTAATTAAAAATTAAGAAGAGGTATTATAGGGGTGGGTTGGGGGAGTAAAGGGAATGCCTAAGTGAGGCTCTGTGAACATAGAAGTCGAAGGTTGCTGTGTTGTTGACTTTCCGTTGCAATCTAATAAAGGGTTCGAAGTGACCGTAATTAGTGCGATGACTATCGAGGCGAAAGGTGGAAAATGATCTAACGTTTTGGGGGTTAGTGTTAAGGGAAATACTGTGTAGGAAGTCGGGACAGTCAATGGATCCGGTTAGGACTTGATGGATGAAGATAACATCACATCGCGACTTAAGGTAAGAGGCTGGAGGTTAATCAGTTTTTGCCGGCTTTTATACGGAGGAAATTTGAAGTTATCTGTAAAGAAGGTTACGCAACGCAAAGCGGAGAAATCTACGCTGAACTGCTTCGATCCTGTTAATGAGGGTGGATTGGGAGGGGGACCAGACCTGGCAGGGATACTGTACGAGTGGTCTAACGACGAAGATGTAGATTGATTTGGTGACATAAAGGTCAGATAATTCCTTAGACCAACGTTTTACAAAGCGCAGTGTTTAATTGGCTCTATTTACGATATAATCAATGTGGGAACGAAAGTTGAGCTCACTGTCGCAGATAACACCCAGGTCACGAAGGGAATCAACAGATGGAATTGGTTCGCCTGAGAACGTAAGATGTAGCAGGCACGTTTACGGGAGAAAGTGATCGATTGGCATTTGGATACATTGAGATCGTGGAAGTTTTTCATGCACTAGGTGGAGAAACTGCTCAGGTCGTTTTGCAGTAGGGTAGATGTGTTAGTAAGTTGTTTAAATATTCATTCATGTCATCAGCATAAATTAAAATTTCGGAATGATTGATAGCCTTTTCAACATCATTTATGGTTAGTATGAAAATTAAAGGACTAAGTTGACTGCCCTGTGGGTCGCCGGAATGGGATATGAATGGGTTTGAGATCGTGGAGTCAAAACGAACCCTGTAACGGCGATTGCAAAGATATGATTTAATCCACGTGATGAGGGCGGGGTGGGAAGCCAAGATAATTTAATTTGAGAACAATGATTTGATGGAAGATTTAGTCGAAAGCTTTGGCACAATCGATGGCAACGACGTCAACTTATACACCGTTTTCCATTGCATGTAAGTTGCGAGCCACAAAGCTAGTCAAGTTGGTAGTTGTGGACCTACCTTTGAGGAATCCATGTTGAGATGAAGACAAGATGGACTTACAGTGGAAGGAGATGGAGTCCTAGATAAGGCTTTCGAAGAGTGTATGGATGCAGGATAATTTAGCTATTGGACGATAGTTTTACATGTCGCACTTGCTACCTTTTTTGTGGATTGGGGTGAATCTTTCCAAAAGTTTGGAAAAGTACCCTCGGAAAGGGAAAGTAGGATAAGATTGGTGAGTGGATTAATTAAATGGGTAGCACATTCCTTTACAATTATGGCAGGAATCCCAGAAATATCAATATCTTTAAAGCAAATCGAAAGAAAAAGAGCTGCTTGCGTCCTATATGGGCATGCGCTGACCAAACATAGATATGTTAGTTAGGTTACCAGAATGGTTTATAATTAGGTGTGGTAATCATATGTGGCGCCGTAATCTCATTTCTATACAACTTGACCGACTGACTTCACATCATATGTTAGTTAGATTGCGAGATTAGTTTAAAGTTAGGTGTGGTAACTAAAGGTGGCGCCGTAATATAACTTCTATACCACTTGCCCGATGACGTTATATGTACAACATGTGTTAGTTAGATTGCAAGAATGGTTTATAGTTAGGTGTGATCCCGCAATCTAACTCTTATACCAATGGGGCCATTTACTCCATATTCACACCATTATCATATGTACATATGTATGTTATTTTCCAAAACAAAATTCATGGCTTCTACAGTTCTCAAGCAAAAATTAATTTAAACATAAAAATAAATGAAAATAAAAATTCAATCAAACTAATGAAAAACAATAATACTAGCCATAAATTAAAAACAAAGCCAGAAACAATAGTTATACCAATGTGTGATAAATATAATATTGCTACTATTTGTCAGTTGAAAGTTGCACTATTCTAAGGTATTGAAATTGATAGAAGGCTACACTAGAATACAAGACTATAGCGAGGAAAAGTGAACTAGGCACGCACCTTTGAATCCATCAGAGGGCTGCAATTTGACAAGGTAGATTATTCCAAATAGAGACATCATGGAACAAGAAAGCAAATGTACTCAAATTATATTTATGCCGCGGTATGAGGAGTTGTCTAGTACGTGACGATTTAAGGTAGCTAATGTTATCAGACAGGTAACCCGGACATCTAGAATTTATTATTTTGAACATCATGCAACATATTCTGTATTACATATAATTGTACAATACATATACTTCTGGAAAATTGAGAGATGTATGTGTTCACGCATACCGAGACCATAAATATATCTTGCGCAGGAATTGTATGAAACATTTATTTTCGTTCGACAACTACTACTCAGTTTCGCATAGATTTCACATCCATTAGTGATAATTGGTAGCAATAATAATGCGTATTTCGCAAGGTATATATGAGGTGTGACGTCACAATACTCTATGTCCTCCATATACTTTGCTTAATTGCATGTCGACATACTTCTCCCAATTAAATGTTCTATCGAAAATCATACCAAGGTTTTGAACAGATGTGGCCAATGGAATGAGTTTATCACTTAGTTTAATGAGGGGTGTTAGCTTGACGCATGATATTTGGAAATTAACCCAATTAAAAGCTTTGCTGAAGTGAAGTAAACATAGAAGTGTTGCTTGCTTCGCCTCTACGTTTTTACTGATGTCTTTCACAATTTTTAGCAGAGCCGTTGCTTTTGAACAAACCCTAACTGTCCGTTACTAATAAATTATAAGACTCTATATACCCAATAAGCTGAACTGAGTGACAGGTTCAATTATAAACGATAGAATTAATTTTATAAATCTAAAATTTGTTCCGTCAAGTCCTACAGCAGTCGGCTTTATTGATCTGAAAATTTAACTTCTTTAAAAATTTCCAAAGTTCAGAGTATCTAAGGTTTGGGTTTAATTTACATTGACAATACTTCACTTTCTTTCTCTATGCGCGTAATACCGACAATCTTGTTTCGTAATTTTCGAAAATTTTTGTTACGCCTCTCCGTTTTGTATTTTTTTCCCAAAGTTTGTGTGCATGATCACGCTCGATTATGAGTATTTCTATTTCTTTGGTGAGCCTGAGTGGCTTGTCTGTGGCTTTGGAAGATTTTAAAGGCACGAAGTTATAGTAAAGCCCCAATAGCGTTTCATTAAGGTATTAAATTTGCTCATTTACGTTATTAGTCGAGTATACAAAATCCCAAGATGCAGTACTGCAGCAATTGGTCAATGTCAATGGGTTTAAAGTCTCTATAGGAAATTATTTCATCTGACAGTGAATCTGGCACACTGAGCATTATTCGCACGGATGCAAGGACTACTTGGTGGTCGCTAATACCTAAGACTTCAAACTGGTTACTTCCATCAACGATGTCAGCGTGATTGGTAATGAATAGATCAAACAAAGATTCACCAAGCGGGTTAAATCGTGTTGGTTTAGGGTTAATAACTCTCATTCCAAGCATCTTTAAATACGATAGAAACTCTCTACTCTTAGCGCTATCTGAAAGGAGATCAATATTAAAGTCCCCACAGACAACACATGTATCATAAGCGCTGCTTAGTTGAGTCAGCTTATTAAAGAAGTCATTTAAATCAGAGGTCGACGGTGACTTATATACACACCCAAGAAACTTTTTGTTGGATCCCCTATCCACTTCAATAAAAACATATTCCGTTATTTTGAGGTAGAACTAGAATGTGATAAAATCTTAATGTTGCCGATCCTGTCGTTTCTGTAAAGCCTAAAACCATCCAAGTTTACATCAGAGCCAAGAATATCCTTTTTTGACCAGGTTTCAGACAACCCAATTTCAATATCATGTTAGCAAAAATGTACCTAAACTCATCAATGCTAGACACAATGCTCCGCGCATTGATATGACAAACACGCAAATTGTCACGATGCTTCCATGCTGAATCATTTAGCTCTTTTTTTGTGTTCTGTCCATGGTAATGTTATCACTATAAATATTGACGGTATTCGGTCCACCGACGGAGATCAAGAGAAGTGCATATTATCCCAGTAATAGACCTTAAGCAAAGTAAATATAAGTGCAGCGATCTAGAAAGAAAATGTCTGTGGGAGATTCTAAAATTCACTTCATTAAAATTCGACAAGTAAGGAATATATAATATATTATATATTTATCGGGAATCATATTTAATTATCTTCAATACCTCTCCTAGGGAATAGAAAAATAGTAATTCAAAATGTTAACTAATATGTTCAACTATTGACAAAGGATTTCAGCTCATCGGTAGTTGTAATTTTAACTGGCGGCGCCACAGTCTTGTCCTCACTCAACCTGATATATGCAGATAGTACCGTGTAAAGTGTAAACTGATTGAAGCTTTTTGGCTCTTTTTAGCTTAACAGCTGCTTGTAGGATTAAATTTCTTCCAGTAGAAAGACTTTCCCGAAAGAATATGGTACTGTCCCCATTGAAGCCCACGTCGCGTAAGATCGGCCTCATAGCTAGCGTGAATTTCAACTTCTCAGTAGGATTAGCGAATTTCACGACAACGTTTGGTGAATTCTTTGGGAAGCCTTTGTTAGCTAAGCGAAAAACAGCAGTTTGTTCAGACAATGTGCATCCAATCACACGCGCTACATTTACAACTATCTTTCGAATGTTTTCTCTTTGCATTTGCGGTCAGCCACAGATAAATGCATCACATGATTTTGAAAGCTTTTCAAATTGATCCAGCTTATCTTCGAAATGAGCAACTTTCAGTTTGGTGGCGTGCATGTAATATTTAACGGTAGATTTTTCAAGGCTTCTAACGCGAGCAGCTAGTCTCAACACAGCTTCCTTAATATCTTTGGTGGAATTATGTACCGATGTTGATATCTCACAAAATTTAGCGGATAGTTTAGACTCAAACGTTTTCATTTTTGTGTCGAAATATGTATTGTTTAATAGAGTCAATAGCACTCACTAAGGGTGCTGTTGTTAAAATTCACCCCCAGGAGATTAAAGTGATCTTTTTATGAAGAAAGTTATATCTTTTAACGGATTGACTTGAAACTGTGCATAAACACTGTACAACACAAAGATTTCAGCATTTATCAGATTTCAACTGCCAAGGGGAATGGGCGTATAAATATTTGTAGGGGAAATTTAATTTTCTTTATCCGATTTATTTGAAACTTTGCATAAACACTCTACAATGCAAATAATGGAGAACATGTTTCTGAATTCCTTACAATTCAAACCAGGGGGTATAAGTCTTTGAATGGGGAAGATTGTTGTTTTGAACCAATTTACTTGAAATTTTGGATAAACCTCTTTTCCTATGCCATTTATGATCCACAAACTTTAAACGAATTCCAATAGCAGCGTTGGCTCACTGGTAAGCATATGGTGGGATAGTACGGGATAGTAGCAGTGGTTCCGTGGTTCAAAATCAGGTCATGCCGAACATTTACTTTTTAATTTTTTTTCACAACTATCACTTTTTCCAAATTTTATTTATTTATTAGTTCATTAACAGGTATTGACCATCAGGAATTACAAAAAAAAATGGGTAAAACAACATCAACATTTTTAGAGAATAAAACGTTTAAAATCTAGGAAGTTAAAAAGCGATAAATAAGATAGTTATTTCAAATACACCGTTTCAAAGTGTCCCTACATAAATTAAAGTCAACTAAATGACAGAAAGTATTGTACTTCCCAGATATGGCAAATATGTAGACAAGGGTTTAAACACGCCATAATTCGTTCTATGCTGGTCGGAATATAAAAAGTTTTGTCCTCTAGTCATACGAAGGCGCGAATTAATATTGACCCTGCTAAGAAGATCGGAAGAATTACACTCGCCAGTAATTAGATCATGCATGAAAACCACAGATGAAACATCCCTGCGTTTGGAAATAGTTACCGTATTTAAATCGCTTTTGAACATTGTCAACTCGTCTAATGTGCAATTTATAATGAGGCGTCCATACTATTGATGCATATTCCACGATTGGACGAAAAAATGCATTTTTGTTTTCCGAGAGAAAAGTACTTCTCCCACTAGTGAGAAAAGGACTTTCCCCACGGACAGGATTCGAGAAATCGCTCATTTTTCCCACTCCGAATAGGCCTCCAAAATGGTGATTCCAGAGCGGGTGTTGAAAACGTAAATTATTAATCAGCTGAGCTTGTTTCAGTGCAGATGAGGTGCATCAGAGAAATGAATTCCAGTCAAATAGAGAAGAACTTTGAATTTTGGTATAATCACAGTTTTGTTTTCCCCCCAAGAATGGATGTCGTGTGACTTATGGGGTTTGTCAAGTAACAGATTCAATTGTTATAATCATTTTAATTGTTTATTTCCTAATAACTACTGCATCATTCTCAGAAAAAGTTTTTTTGACTAAAATTATATCTCACGATGTAAGAACTAACTTTGGTCCTTACACGTTTTTTGTAATCGGCTCTGGCAGCCCCCACATTCCCTCAAAGATAGCGGACGTCGCATAACTTTCTTTCCTAACATAGGAAAATTGCATATAGTGACTGGACTACCACTGTTATTCCACCTCAATTCGCTGGACAGTTTTTGAAGAGCTCAGAATGAATATTACATTAAAACAGAGAATAGAGATGTTTTCGCCCCCTTAAATTTGCTCGTCAGAGTTAAAATTACAAACGATTTTTTTTTATTTCCAAAAGTTATAGTTTTAAGGTATACGTAATAATTTTCATTGAAAGTTGCTAAGTTTTTCTTTCACTTTCGTTAGGGGATGCATAATACATTTATGTATATATGTATAATATAGTAACCCATTTTGGAGTCTAATACCTCGGGACTGAAGCGTAAAAATGAAAGAATGTTACATATGTTTCACATTAAAATATAGGAACTACGATACCGGACAGACGGACGGTTCTTAATAACTACGCAACCCTGAAAAGACACATACTATATGGACCACTTTGGCTCTTTTATTATTTGCTTGTAATTTTTACTGAAAATGAACGTTATTTGCCGGAAACACTATTTGGAGGTTTTGTAAAATATATTTAACTTTATATAAAGGCAAAAAAAAACAATTTATAGGGCAATTACATTCCGTTAAGTTTTGACATTGTTATTCATTTAATATCACTTCGTATTAATAAATAATTTGTGTAAAATAATCAATTATTAAATTCCATGTTTTTTTTGGTAGGTGGTCACCATCAGTGAGTTGGGATCATCGACAGATCCTAACAATGCGAACATAGCCAAAGTAAAATTCACCGTTAGAACTGCGGGGCAATACAAAATTTCAGTATTAATTGGATCTAGTCATATCGCTGGAAGCCCCTTTACAAAAACGTTCAATCCTGGGGAGATGGACGCGAGACGTTCGCGATTCATTCGACCTGCTAGTACTGTTGTATGCTGTGCTGGTGCTCCTACACTTTTACACATTGAGCCGAGAGATGAATTTGGAAACGCCTGCGTTTTCAGGCCGGATGATGACCCTGTGAAGGTAATTAGTTCTGAGGCAGTATTTCAAAATTTAAATGTCTATGATTTTTACAATTTAAGGGCTACAAGGTTGAGATATTCGATTTGCATGGAAATGCCGTCGAAAAACTTTCACGTGCCATATCATTTTCATATGATAAAGTGAACTCCCGAGTAGCGGTTACAGCGTTGTTCCCAGAGCCAATATGTCTTCGTGCAGCAATTAGCCATTATTCTCAAAAATTGCCCAACGGCGATTTCGACATAATCGTACTAAGCAGTAAATCACTCTTATATTCAACAAACTATAAGCTTCTTGAAACCTGTTTTTACCTTCACAGGCAGTGACACCACATTGGTCCACAAAAATATCGCTTCACGGAAACATAACATTTGTTACGAGGCCAAACTCCTTAATATCTTTGGTCAGCCAAAAACGAAGCCTCGTAAAGTTCTTTGTTACGTTGGACCCAAGCAAGTGAGACAGAACTACTTAAGAACCTTTAAAATGGTCATCAAAAATTACTTCAAGAAATCACTTCTCTTCCAGGTCACCATCAAAGAGATGATTCTGAAATTTATTCCTAAGCGCATAGCAACATTCCGGCTATGTCCCTCGACAAAATTCCACTTCCTTCCGCACTCAACCTTGCAAACTCATGGTCCAGTGTTCATTATCGACGACGGATCTCAACCGAAAATTGAGCTGGCCTCAAAGGATCGGAATATTATCGCAGCTACTTTCACTCACTTTCTCCTAAAAAATATCGGCGGGTCCGAAACCTTCAAAGACAAACAGGATTTCTTCTATCACGAAGTGAGAAAGTTTCACTCGCATTACTACCATGAGAAACTATCCCTTAAAGTTCAAAGGGAAAAGATTCTAGAAAGCAGTATGAAGGCGACAAAGGGATTTTCTGTATCGGACTGGTGTGGGAATTTCGAAGTTACTTTCCAAGGGGAACAAGGTAATTACTGATTAGTATTATGAAGCCAAGTAAATTAACTGCTATCTGTGCGCCTACAGGTATAGACTGGGGAGGCCTGCGGAGGGAGTGGTTTGAGCTAATTTGTAGCTCTTTGTTCGACCCTCGGGGTGGACTATTTTGCACATTCCATGATAAACGCCAGGCTCTTGTGCACCCTAATCCTCATCGACCAGCTCATTTGAAATTGAAACACTTTGAATTCGCTGGCAAAATTGTTGGGAAGTGTTTGTATGAGAGTGCACTTGGTGGTTCCTATCGGCAATTAGTACGTGCTAGATTCACGCGCTCCTTTTTAGCACAGTTGATTGGCCTCAGAGTACATTACAAGGTTTGTAAATTTATTACACATTCAATTGCAATCAAAAAACTAGTTGTCAGTACTCAAGAAAATTTGCAATGCCAATAAATAACACTACATGACAATTTCTTAAATTATTTATTACTATACCAAAGAATTTGTTTCAAATGATTTTATGTATTTAAGAAATTAATAGTCAAAATTTAAAAAATTTTATTATATATCACAAAAAATTAGGAGTTCGGTATATTTTTTTTGTAAACATAATTTAAGAAAAAAGCCAACAACCGTTTAGCTACCAATAAATATAACAATTGATTTTAAAGAAAATATATACTTCATAGCATATTCATAATTGTTAACAACTTATGCACAACAACGTAACATTGAACCAAGTTAATAATAATATTTATTCAGTACTATGTAGTTAAATTACCCGGCCTTGTCCGGGGTTTTCTGTACTTGTAAATTAAAACTGTTTCGCAATGAATGAAACTGTTTCATGCATGAAGACACCTTTTTATTTCTTCCGCATGTACATAAGGTAAAAAGTAGCCTAATTCGTGCCCGACAAAGGTCATTCTCTACCTTCCATTGAAAGTCCCGTCGAAATCAGTTCACCCGTTCCAGAGATTAGTCCGGACAAACAGATAAGAAGAGATATAAGAATTTTTCCTTGGTTTTTCGCATCGTGATAGTCAACATATGAACTTATAAAAAGGCAGTGATTTAAAAACCACAGACCCTAAGAAAACTATTATATTTCATGAAAATTAATTTACGGTGGTACCTTGTGGTACCGTCATTACCGAAATCCATTCTGGTTGAAAATTTTCGTTCGCCATATTTGATCCACCATCTTTAATTTCCAAATTTCGATGGTAGATTCGTGATCAGCGACCCGGAAAATCTTCTGCTATTGATTTTCATGTCAATCCCTTGAAGTTTAAAACTATCGGTAGTCATTTTAAAACCGCCATTTGGAAACCTTATACTTTATCAAAATTATGTACACAAGAAAACCAAAGATCCTATTTTTATTAGATTAAAAAAACAAGGAATAATAACAAAAAAACGAAAAAAAATTAAAAATAGGATGGCAATTTAACAACTAAAGATCGAGAAGCAAAAGGAATACATAACTGTAATCACAGATAAGTGATACAGATGCCCAGTCTTATAGGCAAGAAAAATGCAAAGTTGCCGAATTGCCTCTTTCTTAGGCACATGTATATAGGCACAATTTGGTTGAAATCCGCAGCTGAAAATGTTTAAACAATATAAATCTTAGCTGGGGTATCTGTACTTGGCCACTTGGTCTTGGATAGTGTCGTGCACGCAACACGATAGCGTAATGACCAAGTCACAAATTTTGTTTGAACTGATAAAGTAGAGATTTGAGTTATTTGAGAATCAAATGTTCATAAGACCAACAGACTTGGCGCTACATGAAATCCTATTATTTTTTTTTAGATTGAAAGAGTTTCGACTCAATTTTTTACATGAAATGTTTTTGATGGGTTTTTATTTGCTACTCTGGCAATGTCCACACGATCCCGTTTTAAAAGTAAGCAGTTTTATGCAATCTGCTACAGTTTTGCCGCGCATATTTTTAGATAAAAATTGAAACAGTTTTGTTCATTGTGCAACAGTTTTCTTTCACAAGTATGAAAAATCTGGGATGGGTTTGCTAGTTTTAAATAAATATAAGTTTTAAAAAAAAGTAGGTTTAAAATTGCGAGTGAACATAACACAGCCACACAAAAAAAAAAGTGGGGATTACTTTTGATGCCATATGTCATATCCGTAGTAATTTGGCCTGCTGATCACGAATCCGTGACCAGAATTAAGCCGTGACGTCCACATTTTTTTCTAACCTCCAAAACGTGGGTTAAAAACGGAAAATCGTGGAGTAAAATTCGGAAAAAATTTATTTTTAACATTTAAACCTATATTCATATGAATTGAGACCTGCTGAGCACGAATCCGTCACCAGAATTGAGCCATCACGTTCTGATTTTTTTCTAAAAATTAATAAAAAAAAATTTGAGAAAAAAATCAGAACGTGATGGCTCAATTCTGGTGACGGATTCGTGCTCAGCAGGTCTCCATTCATATGAATATAGATTTAAATGTTAAAAATAAATTTTTTCCGAATTTTACGAGTGTATTTTCCACGATTTTCTCTGTTTTTACCCCATTTTTTGAGGTTAGAAAAAAATCTGGACGTCACGGCTCAATTCTGGTGGCAGATTCGTGCTCAGCAGGCCAAAATACTACGGATATGACGTATGGCATCAAAAGTAATCCCCACTTTTCTTTTTTTGTGTGGCTGTGTAATCAAACGGCTTTTACGTTCTTCAGATATTTTAGAACTAGCGTTAGAAGAGGAGAATAGATATTTGTACCCATCATATTTGTCAAAGAACTAGTTTTCACTCCAGAGAGATAAGGTTATAACGGATTTATAAATCCTGGGCTGTTTGCATACATTTTTTAAAAGTCGCTAATATATAATAAAGTGTCAAATTTCGTCAAATAATATATCTCAAATTTAATATAGGGAGCAATAAATTGAAAAAATTCTACATTCCTATATTTCAACTAAACAGAGAACGTTTGGGAATTTTCAGTATTTCGAACAAGATGATCCGGATTTGTATTTGTCGAAAATCAAATATATTTTGGACACGGATCTAGACACAAGCGAATCCTTGGAGTTATATTTTGTTGAAGAGGTGTACGATGTGAGCGGACAGCTTTCTAAAACAGTTGAGCTTATTCCCAATGGCTCAAAGGTAAGAGTCACAAACTCGACGAAAAATCAGTACTTGGATGCCCTTGCGCAACAGAGACTATGCAACAGCGTTCGGGACGAAGTTGATAGTTTCCTGAAAGGCCTGAATGGAATCATTCCAGATAACTTATTAAGTATATTTGATGAGAATGAATTGGAGGTAAGAATTCAGCTTCAAGTTAAAATTTCTTTTATTTATCCGAACATAAACAGCTTCTAATGTGTGGTACTGGAGAGTATTCAATAGCAGACTTCAAGGCTCATCATATTGTTAATGGGAATTCACCGGAATTTAGGCGAGTCCTAGGATGGTTTTGGGCAGCCGTTAGCAATTTTAGTCAAACGGAAATGGCCAGATTGTTACAGTTTACAACCGGATGCTCCCAACTGCCGCCTGGTGGCTTCCAAGAGCTGAACCCTAGATTCCAAATAACAGCAGCGCCAACTTTTGGAAACCTACCCACGGCACACACCTGGTAAGCACTCTTCTTGTATTTTCATGTTTACGCTTAAACATTCTGTGTTTTTCCCAGTTTTAATCAGCTGTGCCTTCCCGACTACGAAAGCTACGAGCAGTTTGAAAAAGCTCTGCTTTTAGCCATCAGCGAAGGCAGCGAGGGTTTCGGAATGGTTTGAGGCCTAATCCACATTTACCGGAGCTCATCAGTGGGATGACTGACTGGGCACGTGATATTAAGCGCGTTTTGATAGTGCTACAGTTATTTTAGGAAACAAACGTTCTTTCATTGCCGTTCATAGTTTCGCTAAATTTTCGCAAGCTTTAATATTCGACTTAGCGAATTGCAAGGATATCAAACTTAAAAGGCGGGGCGTTTGCACAGACCTATAAAGGCCTAATCGGGCCTTCTCTCCTAGAATTAAATTAAGTAGGCCCTCCGTTAAACTAGGCTTTCAAATTTAATGCAAATAATAGGATTTCCTTGTAAGATGCGAGTTTATTTTTAGGCTTCTCGCGTGTTTTACAATAATTAGTAAGTTAAAAAGTTGAAAAGCTTTATAAGTACTCTGTTGGATTCACTTTGCAGTTACTCAATTTTGCGATGAGAAGTATCTTGAGCATTTGTAAAGTTATTGTGTTAACTGTAGTATCTCAATACTAGTAGAGATATAATTTTTAATTAACTATCGAGGGATGAAATTTAGCTACTAATGCAAGACAATGGTTGGGATAATGTGTTGTGTACTCACAGCCGTATTCATAAAAAGTTTCCCAATTATTTAATTTCTGGATTCCCACCCAAAATTGATATTATAGCTATTATTAGTTATTAGTTGTCAGCCATTCCTTCTAAGAGTCTGGGACAATTTGATGATAGCATTGATTTAAATTACATACTGCCTACATCAGGATGATAAATCTCAGATGACAGGGGAGCCAACATTAGTGCCAATGTTCCACCCGTTTCGCTCACTAAAATAATTGGCTGTCTGTTACGTGTAATTTAAAGTGCGCTCTAATTTCAATAGCAATAGATAAAAGACTGAATTCTTATAATCCTTATCATCTAAGCGCATAATAGCTTTATATGCTTTTTTATCAAATGTCAAAAACTTCTATGAAACCTTCATAAAATCATGGCCGAAACCGTGGTAGAACTGCTTGTTATTTCTCATTGGGATACAACTTAAAAATTCCAAAAAATTATTTTATTCCAATAATAGTTGTAACAAGATTACAAAAGACATGAATAGTTTATATTTAATAGGTCCATTAGTCTTAAAAGGGTTTGTAACTATTTTAAGATATTATGAATACGGCTGTTATATTTTAGTACGACGAATAGATTTGCTTCCTTTCCTTTGTTTCCTGGATCGATAATTAAATAACAAATATAGGCCAATATATGGTACATGGTAAATTTTCTTGCTATGTTTGAGAAAGAATGATTCGAATTTTTAAGTCGTGTCAATCCTTAATATATTTCCTGTTATATTCCCTTTTTGATTTTTAGAGAGCATATGTAGCCATTCACAGTTATTTTAAGGGATAAGCAATTGCTTTCTCTAATATACTAAGCTTTGTAACGAAATATGGTTGTTGCTTTAAAAATTCTTCGTGTAATATGGAAATAATGCATTAAACACAAGTATAACATATTGGGAGCACACCGAATTTTGACAGATTGTCCAATTTGAATCGGATAATTGGTAATTTTTTTATACAATTCATTTTAATTTCGCAAACATTTAGTTACTATTAAGATCTGTACGTTTCATACACATATTTATTTCCATCTGCATGTCATTATTTACTATACCAAAATTTCATGTATTTTTAACTTTTGTGTGTAAAAAGATCATTCCGCATGTAAATCGTTTTCGAATTGGGTACGCATACTTAATAAAAGTTTCTATATTTGGTTTACGCTTTACTTTAAAACTTTTGTATGAAATATTTTGCCCAACCTCATATTCTGCGGGGGACTGATTAATTCTTAATTTTTGAGAAAACATTCGATACATTTTAACTGTCAAGTCATCTTCGTTAAGAAGTACTAATCGGAAACTACAAAGGAATGAACGAGCATGAAGAAGTTTTTACACAGTGTATCCACATTGTGGAAAATAAGGAAAAGTCACTGAAGCAGGTGTAGCTAATTTAAAATCAGGGATTTTAAGGAAAATGTCAGCTCCAGTTTTTATATTATAATATCATTAATATTATAATAATTATTTAAACGAATCTGGACGTATGTACGGACATGCCTGTTTTATAGATTACGAAAAATCGTTTGACAAAGTTCGTCATGACTGAAATTCTGGTGAAGAGAAACTTGACAAAAAGAAACATTGAACAACTTTATTAAGAGCAACAAACTGCGGTAAGAACGGAAGATTTTGAGACGAAGTCTAGAGATAAGAAAAGGTGTAAGACAAGGGTGCATCTTATCTTCTTGGTTATTTAATGCTTACTCTGAACAGATCTGGAATAAAGCATTATGTGATTCAGAATTTTGAATCAAAGGTGAATGAACAAATAAAATCAGATTTCCTAATGATACTGTATTGATAGCAGATAACGCAAAAGATCTCCAAACACTAGTCTCGAATATCAATGAGTGTAGCTCAAAATATGGCTTGAAAATGAGCGCTAACAAAATGAGCTTCAGTTCAAAAAAACTCAGGTGCTCTCTAGAAAAAGTTGATCACATCTGGTACTTGGGGTCAAAAATCAACTCAAATGCAGATAACAGCACGCAAGTTGTGTTACGGATTGAAATAGCCAGGTAGGCCTTCAATGTACAATAAGTTTTCTAAAAAAAATTAATTCAAGCTTAAATTAAAATTAAGATTGTTAAAGTGCTACATTTGGTCGGTCCCTGAAAAAGAGTGATGTTGCGAAAAAGTGGTTGTGCGGATGGACTTTGTGAATCTTTTAGACAGATAAAATAAGTCACGCGAAGGTACTAAATATGATGGGCACTAAGACGCAAGTTATGGAAACAATCAAACGAAGGAAAATAAAATAAATGGGCTACAATGGGCAAAAAGAACGCGATCCTTCGACTAGTCCTACAAGGAAAAATCATAGGAAAGAAATGCAGAGAATGCGGAGAGGCACCTTGAAGATGAAGAATGATTGTTATCTATGTCGGTTAATTTGAGGTTGTTTTCTTTCCGGAAAAATTTTTTTATTTTAACCTAGACGCGACTAACATGTTTGGGTTAATTAATGTTTAAAATTTGCGATAACATTTATCAATTCAAATTTTCCTTGGGAAAGTATAAACAATGTTGCGTTGATCCAAAAATAAATTTTGAGAATTCGTGATAGTTGTTCATCTATATGTGCGTGTAAAAAAAAATTGACGGAAACATGCCTTTTTTTAAAAAGTTCATAACTTATATGGGTCATTCTTTTACAAACCGAACACCATTTTAATATCGACATTTTAGAATTGTCTTTACAGCTTCTCTATGTAAAATTAATCGACACGTGTTTCAGGATTTGGCTCAAAAAAACTTTGTTTCGAAAATATTCACATGTGAATTTTTCATAATTTGCTAGATTTTCTCCAATCATCTCATATTCGAAATTCATTATCTGCCGTTGTAATGATCGGATTGACCTATAATACTTTTTTTTTTATTTTACGTGTTTCTACGTCAGCTTTACAATGGTTTTTGAAAAAATTATTTTATTGTTGACATAAAAAAGTTAATAACAATTTAATTTTTTAAACAGTTTTTTTATGCTGTTGCCCCAGGTCTAGTTAAATTAAAACAATATGTTTTTGTTCCTTATTGTTCCACTTAAAAAATAAAAAAATAAAAACGGAGTTATCTCTATTAGGTCACTTACCAACAGTTGCTGTTATTGATTATTTTCGATCGCTTGTCGGGCCGCCCGCGCGGAGTCCCACACAATCCATCGCACGCACCCTTGCCATGAGACGTAGGAAAAAAGTGCCACTTTGCAGCTAGACCGAAATCTTTCTCATGGAATGCAAGGTTTACAAAATTTTTCTTAATCTTATACTGTGCACCTGACCCATCAGAAAAATATATGATTTTCGATACTTCATTCAATTAATTTTTAATAAAATTTACCAAATATTTGTGAAACACATGGACAGCTACAGTGCCGTGGTGTAAACATTCTGATATCATTACAAGACTTTTTACGAGAAGATTGCCATCTTCATCTTTGTGATAAATTGCAATTGGATGCACTGTAGTCTGATTATTGTTCCAGTGAAAGCCTTGAGCAGCATTTTGAACAACAAATGCATATTTTCAGAAAACTCACAGACTACAATACACTCATTCTCTGTTAGGGTCTGCTTTTTACTGCCCATGAACTCGTTGTTCTTTTTTACCAAGAATGAATGGAGAAGTAATTTTTCCACACCGATCTTTAATTTTAGTAAATATTCATCTACTGGAGAAATCATTAGTTGCAAGGTAGTTCTGTCAACATAAGTCCACTGTCTGTAAGTAAATTCGTCAATGAAATTTTCTTCAAAATTTTTAGCTAGTTTTTCGATTAAGAGGTCTGCACCTGGGCATTCAGAGCACTGTCCAAAATAACAATTATTTGTGGCTCATCGCAAATCATATATATTAAACAGTCATGATAATATTCTAATGGATCAGGGGCGTGGGCTGTAAGTTTTTTTTGTTAGCGCCTTCGATCAACAATTTGACATTTTCATGAATTGTACAAACACAAACTGAGTGCCACTTGCACCCGCGAGAACACAATGTTTTGGTCGTAAAGATGCAAATTTCGAAAAACTACATTTAGTTTCTGGGTAAGTTGTTTTGAACAATTCATGAAGTTCTCTCAAATTCATCAATATTAATCTTTTCTGCATTTGAACGCGGTTGCCATCGACTTTCACAGAAACGTAATCCTTCTTACCTGGCATCATACGACTATTCTCGTCCAGTTTGTAAAAATTCGTTATTAAATTTACAACTTCTTTTTCTAAAGAAGCGTGACTCTTTGGGGTCGCATCAGACAAAATCCCCTTTTCTTCCGCGATTTTCTTTGCAATGTTAATCATGTGGCAAGTAGCGGAAGGAAAATGACGTTGAATTTTTCGGAAAGACCAGTCTTTGAAAATAGTCAATATTTTCATTGTCTTTGAACGTTCTGTAGTCACGTTAAATTTGCTTTTCAAAACTTGTAATAAATGATCTCCTTCACATTCCTCATCGCTACTAGACGTAACCAACCAACTCCGAAGAGTTGAGCGAAGGAAAAATAAAGTGTTTTCTACTAAGTCCCCAAAAACCCGGGTAACTCGCGGGCGGCCTGACAAGCGCTCGAAAATAATCCATAACTTTGGACCTAATAGAGATAACTCCGTTTTAATTTTTTTATTTTTTAAGTGAAACAATAAGGAACAAAAACATATTTTTTCAATTTAACTAGACTTGGGGCAACAGCACAAAAAGACTGCTTAAAAAATTAAATTGTTATTAACTTTTTTTTGTCAACAATAAAATAATTTTTTCAAACACCATTGTAAAGCTGACGTAGAAACACGTAAAATAAAAAAAAAAGTAGGTCAATCCGATCATTACAACGGGAGATAATGAATTTCGAATATGAGATGATTGGAGAAAATCTATAATAACAAATTAAGAAAAATTCCCATGTGAATATTTTCGAAACAAAGTTTTTTTGAGCCAAATCCTGAAATACGTGTTGATTAATTTTATGTAAAGAAGCTGTAAAAAAAATTGCAGACGATTCTAAAATGTCAATTTTTTTTTTCCATGAAAAGTGTGCGATTTGTAAAAGAATGACCCATATGTATGTAATGTACTATAATCAATATTTTCTTAATTCGACTGAATTTTTGCTCACTATATTAACTCATATCTCCGGTATTTGTAAACCAATTTGCAAGATCCCTTTTTTTAATTAAAGGTGGTCCCCTGATGATATGCTAAAGACCGGATTATATTTTCGGGGTCGGTGATCCCGACTCTACTTTCGAAATTTGGAAATTAAAGATGACGGATCCAGTACGGCGACCGACATTTTTCAACTCGTTCGGATTTCCTTGTTCTTGGGTTCGCTGATTTTAAATCTGCTATCGAAATTTCATCCCAGGAATATTTTGAGTTTCCGTGATAAAAATGAAAAACCGTATCGGAGACAGTTTCATTCATTCTGTCACCGTTTTAATTTACAAATATGAGAAAGCCCAGATAAAGCTGGGACGGGTCTGTTAATATGAACTAAATCACAAAAAATTTAAAAATAAAGTATTATAAAACATATGAAATAAAAAACGACTTCAATAATATAAACTAAAAGATCTTAACGATTGACCCTCATTTCGAAGCCATTTAATTAATTATGTTTCACGCGTGCCAACGTACTCTAATGGAAAAAAATGTTTTATAATTACTAAATTCCATTTAAAACATTTTCACTGTTATTTTGATACAGGAATCTTCTTCTGTCTGTTTCTTTAATTTTTTTTTTGTGAACCCTCTGCAAATTACAACTGCCATCTGATAACGAAATAACACATTAACACATACCTCGAAGGCATATAAAAACTGTTCCGAACGGCACCTGTGAATAAAACAATGGCATTTCCGGTCCAGTAACTTACGCAAAATATAGCTCCTTAATAGCGGGATCAATTACGCCATGGGATATCCTGACTAGGGTTGAAAATTCTGAAGAAAACAATTTTTGGTTGTTTTTTTAAGAAAATTTTGAAAAATACAAAAATAGTGTCCTTGAAGGAATAAACAGGAAAACTATTATATGAAAAAACATGGATTGATTTTAACGGAAAATGTTTTTTTCGGAAAAATATGATTGAAAGTTTGATTTTTCACCCATTTCAAGGCTTTCTGGGGCTCTGTACACCCCTCCGTGGTTTTTAAGGGTGGCGGAGACACGTATGCAAAAAGTGGACCCGAGAGGGCTGATAATATTTTTAGGAAAGGTTCGTTATGCTTGGAGAAACCTAAGTAGCATTGGTTCCGCCACACCTCCTGATTGTCCCGAGTGACAGCGAGTTTATTATTCATTGAACGCATAAGTTTTTCTCACTATTAAAAAATTAGTCCTTATGGTGGACAGACCAAGGAAACGAACGAATGCTGCCGTCCCGTACATTACCTTCCATTATGATCTATATATTTAGAAGAAGAAGGTTAAAAAAAGATTTATGATGATCACGCTGCCGTATTTTGTATTTCAGTTGATGAAAATCAAAAAAAAAGTTTTAGATAGTTTATTTATTTATTGTGAAGATAATATTTTTAATTTTTTTAAAACATTTTGCAGATATTTTCGACACTTTAGTTAGAATCCACATATAACATTTAATTGTGTTGTTATTGTTTTTCTTCCCTGAATATTTTTTTAGCATAACGAACTGCACATCTAAATCCTATATCATAATATCCTCACACTAAATTGAATACACAAAATTTGGTCTTAATTTTAAGGGGCGAAATCCAAATGACGGATGGTGATGCAAAATTGTTAATTTTATGAAAATGTGTAGTTAAGAACTTTTCAGCTTGAAGATTATGATGACGTATCCAATATGGCAATTAAATTAATAAGATTGTTTTTATTCTCAAGAAAGAATAAGCCCGGGTAAAGCCTGGTAGGGGTCTGCTTGTTATAAGTTCAACTATTTTTACGCCTGCCCAAGATACTTAAGGGAGATGAACGAAACTTCTATTGGAAACATTACCAAGCCAAGTAAAAACATTAAATTACGGGTTATAATAGTTTTTATTAATCTCATTAACATAGTTTTGCTGTTTACCAAGCAGAAAATGACGCACATTAAAATTTAAGAGAAAGAAACAATTTTAGACTCAACATACTGCTAGAAGTTAGCATAGACATACATCGCTTAAATAGAGCCTGGAAAAGAAAGGCCAATTAACGTAATTTTCCCGAGAGAGCATTAAGAGATCGAGCAAACAAATTTTAGTGTTCTTTTACAAAACAAAGTGTACATATTATGCTGTTTTGTGATATTGAGAGTAATTTCTGTGCTCCACGCAACCAAACTGTATGAAAACCATTTGAAATACATAAATTAAAAACTTAGCAAATTGCATTTCAAGTTATTTTTTGGAAAATTAATGTACAACATAACGGACAGAATAAAGAGTTCGGTAGTGTATTTTTGTTTTACTTTGTGTTCCCCTTAGTGAATAAAATAATATATATAAAGTGATCAACCAAACATCGGTTTCCTATAAGAATTCACTTTGGCAATTGAATTCTTCAACGCAGCCCTTCTCAATACCAGTCTTTTTGTTTCATAAGTTTTTTATTTCACAATGCACCGAAATGTGCGTCTTGGATTCAAAGTTTACAAAAGAACATCAAACGAAAGAAAGGGCAAGTAGTATCAAGTCTTAAACTTTTATCACAGATAAGTAATACAGATGCCCAGGCCAGTGTGTTAAAAATACGACCAAATGCAACATTTCCGCTAGCCAAGTTTTCGGCTCTCTAGCCAAGTGATGTTGCGAAACAAATGAATCTTGGAAATCTTTGCTGGAGCCAGAGAGCAGCGGAACACATAGAGCAGAGAGCAGAGGAACACATAGAGGTACAAACCTCGAACAAAATCCGTGCCAGAGTTTGTGGAGCTCGCTTAAGCATAGGGGAAAGTGTAAGACGCAAGTAAGGTGCAAGGAAGCTTTGCGTGGTATACTCACGAGCGCTAGCTCTCTCAGCTCAGCGGCCGTAAATCGGAGCCAAACTCGAGCACACATAAGCAGCCTGCTTCTTGGAATTACACCCTGATGTGATGACTGGGGGTTGTTCTCTGGTGATTTGATTTGTGCGATTAAATCTGCGACTGCGAGGAATTAAATGTTCAATAAATGCGGGATGGCGGATAAATATTTTTAGGTGTAGGGGAGGAACACTTTTTAGTATATTATAATATTTTCATATTTATTGTACATATCTACAATTTTGTTAAATTGACTTCTTTGAATATTTTTTAAACAATTCAAATGAATGGGTATTCCAAGGTGCAATTTTTAATAAAGACAATGTATCTCTTTTTCTTGAAAGTTTGTACCTTTAACAATTTTCAGTAAAAATTTTCTTCAAATTTCCAAGTATTTTAACACGTTCACTACCAGAGATATGGGGAAATGCATATATAAACTGCTGTAAGTACATATGCGACGTCGTCGGGTAGCTGGGTGAATTCTATAAATGGTAAGAGTCGAGTGGTCGACAGGTAAAAAATGTCATACTCCTTAATAATTATAAAGCAAGAAAAATTCTTGATTATTCAACTATCTTTGCAATCCTAGTAAACCGTACCCATTTTAAATTATATGTATGTATATATAAACACATTTTATTTTAATACAATTTATTTATGCAGGGTGTATCGTATAGCGCATGCAAAAATGATAAATACTAATAAATTTACTTTCTCGATTTTTAAATACTGTGTTGGTATGTAAATGTCATTAAATTTTAGCATCAAGCAAAATGGATAACTTTACGCTAAATTAACAACAATACGTTTTGATATTTCCCAGTGACCATAAACTGGTTATTGGACGAATTATGATAATTTTTAAAAACTAATAAACTTTCCGAGGGCTCTAACAAAGAATACAATTCTTTAGAAAATTTTGTTTTGCAGCTTAAACAATTTACTTTACCGAAAAATTTAAAAAGTACAAAACCTGCAAAATATCTCCTAGAAGCTAAATCAATGGGCTGGTTAATAATTTCTACTTCTAAATCTTCGGGATCTAAAATTTCTATGTGTATGTGTTCAATTTCTGGAATAGTATGATCCTCGAAAGTTGATGGCTCAATATTACTTTGGGTAGGCTGTGAAATGGATTCTGAATGTGTTGAAGGACCATTCGATTTGGATATTTGCAAGACTTTGTGCCAATCGACACCTAAAAATTCGTCTTTATCGGTCTGGCAATTAGATCGCGTTGATGGACGTATGATGCGTGCGGACGCTATTTTTCCCATAATAAAGTTTAACTCGTAAACCGATGGATCCGAATGATTTCCACACATTGACCGTATTAAAGCAAATAAATTCTCAACCGTATCTTGATTCAACCTATTTAAAAAATTCGTATGGTGTATTGCCGGTTCTCAAGGGCTTTTCCATGGGATTCCGACAGTGAAGAGTCTTACTATTTAGTGCATCAAACAAGTCGTTCATTTTTGAACAAAAAGTAGCAGTGCTGTCAGAAATCTCCTTCAGATTTGACTTGAAATGTTCTTGAATATTATGCGAACGAATTGCAGCAGCTACTGTTGCACTAAAAACTTGTGTAGCTAAGGAGACCGACATTTGTTTATCACCTATTGGATTAACGTGGGCTGGTGTTAATTTAAGCGCTGCTTTAGCAACCGTGTGTTTTTCTAATTCGTAGAGTTCCGTAATAACTTTCCAACTCGCCATTATCGCGTTTTCCACGTGGTCGTCATCTGTTTTACCATGCCATATAAAATTATGTTTATAAAGCGAATTTCGCGCACATTTAATCATGTGTGGTACGTCAAAAAGAGTATAGATTTTTCTATTCTTGAAATAAAAAAATGGTTCTACATTCGTGATGCCAAGGTCAGAAAACAATTTGCTGTTATTTCCACCTTGATCGCAAGTAATGGAAACAATACTAACACCTATTTTTTCAGCGTTTTCTAGAACTTCGAATAATAACTCATTCAGTCTACCGGGACTTATTCCATTAACGGAAGTAAAATATCCTAATACATGTTTCCACGGTGTGAAAAGCCCACGCGCCATGAAGACAACTACATACTTAGCTAATTCATTTTTTCTAATTTTGCCATCATCATAAAAACCTTCAATTTGATCTGCCGTTACATTATATTTCAATTCCCGCCTAACAAAGACCTCGTCAAAGACCAGAACGGCATTTTTTGACTTTTCATCAAATTCATTAATTGCCGAAGCAATAAAGGGTTATAATTCTTCATTGTGGCCGGGTTTCAAATTCTTTACTGGAATCCAATTCTGCAAAGAATTACGGCTAGGAAGCCCTAATTTTAAATCATTTTTTAAAAACCTATAACACGATGGGGAACGGAAGTATAAACTCAAAGAAATTGTTTTTTCGTCTTCGGTATATGGGACATTCTTTCGCCTAGTAAACAATCTACACATGGTTATAACATTATTATTAAACGTTCCTGCTGATAAATCTAACATATCCTTTTGGTTATTTTGAGTTCTAGTGAAACGTGCTAATCTAGAGCTTAACATTTTAACCTTTTTTTTTCAATATAGAATTTTTTTTCTGAATATTTTGAACTGCTGTTTTCAGCTTATTATTTTGCTTTAAGTAAAACCGCGTATTTTCGGCGGACTTTTGGCAAAATGAACATAATGGCTGAATATCTTCATTACTATTACTATTTTCCGGTGTAGTTAAGTGGACTGGGGCAATAACGCTTTGATTTAATACAATTTCAGCAGGAGTACACGAATTAGAAGTACAAGGGGAAAAAAGTCGTTTAGAGTGAATAGTGCTGCAGGGGGGATCAATTTGTTCGGGTAGATTGAGTGTAGGATTTTGCTCACTACTCAACTTTTTTTGCCCCGGGAATTTTAAAATAAAATGCTTTTCGCAAATATAAAACCGTTTAGGTAAAAGTACTTGTACATCTAGGCAGCACAACTTAATCCACTCCTCACGCTTGACAGAATCTCTTGGACAAAAAAACGTAATACTTGAATCTATATCTCTGCAACTCTTACAACCTGGGACAATACACCTAATACCTATTTTCTTCCGTTTTGGCAAGGGGATCCTTCCTGCTCTCTCCATTACAACGAAAACTACACAAAATTTAATTCACAGGCACTACACACAACACCTCTACTATAATTGGAAAAGTACAATAAATTGTTTCTAACTAAACAATTTTTTTCATGCAAGACACAACTCTTTACAAAAATCGCTTATTTAATTTATATCTACGTTAAACTCGCAATCGCCAGCATTAGTTCATGCAAATAGACATTTGAATAAACAATACATATTGCCATATCCTATAATTAAGCATTTTGCGCTTGCTCAAATCATAATTTTACATTGCATAGTTTAATGCGGCACCACTCTTTTCTCATTTGGCGCCACTCTATGCAGTGCTAGAGTAAATTCATTGTTAACCCCAGGAGCGGCAAATATTCATTCATAATTATTACAAACGGACTTCCATTTTACAAGGGCACGATAGGATAGCAGCACACTGTAAAATTATTGACAATATTTCTCCACCTATCTCCTTCTGAAAAATGACATCAGAGCGAGACAGTCAGAAAAAATTGTAAATAATTTTACCGTGTCCTCATCCGCATACATACATATGTTATCCTGCTGCTGTAAGCTAAGTTAAAGAACTTGAAGCTGCATACAGAACTTTCTCTCGCAGCTTTCATCAGACCGCCGAGCTTTGAAAAGACCGCCACTTGAAATCAAATGTATGAAGCCTGAGGTCCGTTCGGCTATATGGCGTTGGCCCTCTATATGTTCCACTTCTCTCTGGCTGGAGCCTTTGCACTTGACGACTTGGTCGAGCGTCAGGCCACGAGAGCAGCGAAGAGTTTGCTGGCACAACCTAAACGAAGGTGAGGTGCGAGGGGATTTCAATGTTTCAATCGGCCCCAGCCATTGTGAGGTAGGGTTCCAAGATGTCGAGAGATTCTAGGAATGAGCGCGGGTAAACTCGAAGGCAAATTCGTAGAATTTAACGATGAAAACGGACATGTTGATTTGGTAAGCAATTTTCAAGAATTTTGTATGCTGTGATAATTAATTGATTTATCCAGGATTTATTTTGTATTTGGCTGTTCAACTTTTCCGTTAGGTGATTTGCGTACACCTATTTGAATTGAATTTTATTGAGTTACGTACTTTAATGAATTTGTTGGTTTCATATTTTTTTCATATTGGTACCGAATTCAATCGATATACATATAATATTATATATAGAGTAGAATTTTGGAAAATTCAAAAAAAAAAATGGAAGGGGTCGGACTCTTCGAAAATGTTGATTTTAATATTTAAATGTTAATAAACGTAAATGTTTTGGTTTTTAGATTCTAAAAAAACTGGGAATACCAGCTGAAGTCGTAGATGCAGGCTATCCTGACTTCAACTGGGAGAACAGGTGGTGACCTCAGTGAGATGCTGTTAACTTAATAGACATTTAAGGTTACAACCGTCTGTTATCCTTTTAACCAGAATATAAAATTTAAGCCTCCAAGCAAGTTAGCAGATCAGCTGTAGTTAGTAGCTGTCAGTTCTGCTATGCAGAATAGTAAATTTTGCTATCTGAGTAGATAGCAGGTTAGCAGCTATTAACTTTTACCTAGAATAGGACCCTAACTTCTAAAAAGCTCATAGATCACTACGTTTCAGACGGCGCCGTTTAAACGGAAACCGTCTGAGTGTGAAAAGACTCTAACACTGCATTTGGACGACCGAAAAATGATACCAATTCAAATTTCAGCCAATTCGGTCAATTTGGCAGGTTTGGCAACATTTAAAAAAATGGAAAACAATAAAAACATTAGGATTACAAATAGAAATATCTAAGAGGATGGATCGTATTCGACACCGTTGGGAATTAAAATAACCGAATACACTAACTGTGTAGACGAAATAAATCCTTTGATAAAATTTTTTAAGTTGGCTGTAATATTTCGACTTTTCGCTATGAAGTAGGCTGTAGGAGAGGATTTTACTGTTGGCTTAACTCAGTCTACGTTTCCGGATGTTCTGGCAGAGATTTTAGATATATTCCAAAAATCCGTATGCGAAAAATTGTTGAAATTTAATTTCACTACATTTTTTTAACTAAAGGACTTCTAATTTCAAACAGGCGGACCTTGGACATTCATCTCCTCAGTTAAATTGTCCTATAAATATTTCGAATTGGTTTTACTCTCAACTGAATTTAACAATCTCTTTGTTACATTTCTTTTCTGCTCTATAAAGGCTATAAGAGTTTTTGACTCGTGTATTTATCCCGAAAAGATAAATAATATTGTTTTAATTACTTTTGCATTGAATATTACAGAAATTATTTATATTTTTTGTTCTTCAAATTGCACACTGAGAAAATAACGTCTGAATTCGATTAGTTATCTGTCAACGAGTAAATCTTTCTTTTCGAGTTGCGTGATTCCAAATTCTCGAAATCAATCGATATACAATATAAAGTGTCCATTACCACAAATATGGACAGACTGCATTTAAATTATATTTTATTGGGAAAAACACTTATGGATTGAGATTATTTAATAATACTTGATAATTAAAATTACTTTGAAGGGGTGTCTCGACTTTGTACGAAACCAAATTTTTTTTTTTTAAGAATTTAAAAATCTTTGGAAAAGGTTGTTTTGTAACCTCTTCAGGATTAGCGTATGTGGCTGAAAATTAAAATTTTGCATTATCCACATCGAGACGACAAATTTGACCTCAATATCATCAATGGACAAAACTAAGATTTTGTTTTTTAAAAATTGCCACACCCGATAGGATTCGCCGAATTCAAAAACGCACACAGGTATCACGTGGCCATTGCTAGGTAAGCTTTCTTTCATCATTCTCTAACGACCCACCAAGTTTCATTCGCAGGGTTGATTTCCGAAATGAATTTGACAGATTGACTGTACTAAATAGAGACATAAAGTTCCTAAAATTCTTAACAAATCATTCCAGTAATCTTTAATCTAGTTTTTTGGTACGAAACGTTAAAATAATTCTATTTTTCTACCGAAGTACTGTACTTATCCACTCCAAATGCCGCGAATGGGACTTGCTAGATTAATTTTCAAGTCATGCAGGTTATTTAATAAACTTTTATTATGTAAACAAATTATTCCAAGACACGGTTCAAAAATTTAAACTACAACTAATATAAAAAAATGAATCTAAAAATATAAATAAATAAAATAATTTCGACGGGTCGTATTTATCACCAGCTCACAAACAGCAACGGAACACAGAACTTTCTTAATAATTCCAAATAAAGTTTAAAGCCTTGTTGAGCTTCGGAGCTGGAAGGCTTTGAATGGTGGGGGGAGGTAGGGCTGGTAAAAGGTAAAACATCACTAGGTGAGCATATTGAAGGCTCTTCTCAGGCAGGGTGCTGAACATCGACTTCATCTTGTACTTAAGGGTGCTGTTCAATTCCTCCTGGAGATCAGTGATTTGGCCTTTAAGCCCCTCTATCATCTTTCGTTGGGCCAAATCAAGTTTTTCATATTCCTGACATTGAATTTCCTTCCTGAAAGATAAACGTTACTTCGTTCCTTAGATTCCTTAAGTACCTTACATTTTCAGATCACAAAGCTTCTTCTCAAGCATATCCAACTGGTTGTGAAGCTTTGTTAACTCCTCATCCTTCAGAGAAATTTGGTCCTGCCATGTAATTTGCTTATCACACGATTCAAACTTTATTTGAGCAAGCTAAAAATATTTGTGATATTTAAAAGTTCCGTTGTTAAAATAATTTCTAGTACTTCAAAAACAAAATAATACATATTATGACGTCATTAATAACGTATAATAGCTTGCGTTATCAGAATTGCGATTTCCAGGAAAAGCTTTAGGCCTTCGTGGAATCGATTAAAAGCACGCGTTGTTGCGATTGCGGCGGGTCAAGGTTACACAATGAACCTTCCGGTGAAGTCGAAGGGCAGATGGAGGCCTTTGACAAGGACATTGGGTTTGCTAAATCAATACGAATCGCCCTTGGCTTCCGTTAATATAACTTTTGGCGGCTCCATGCCATCAATTTTCCGTTGATTCCGTAGGTAAGAGCGCTTTTGAGAATTAAGTTTCGTAATCAAGGGATCGGACAAATTCCAAGTTATATTAAATATTACGAGTATACAAGCGCATTTCGAATTTTGTTTTGGTACAGACGTTTTGGTAACCTCAAATTGCAGTGATTTTGTATTCATATTTTTCTATATTTTATGTCTCAGCAAAGAATATAAAGCTATGAAGAACTCGCAGTGGGAACATATAATTTAAACCGAAAAATTAGCTCTAGGTTTCTTCCGTGCGGACCCTATAACTGTAGTAGTACAATGAATACAAGCAGACGTTTCTTGCATCGGAAGTGTGACCAAAAATTTCTGATGCCTTCACCTTGCGTTGCGGTACCAACCAGTAAGCGAACAAAAATTCAGGCGCGCAATGTTATTCTTTTGGACTTTTGCGATGGGGTGTGCCGAGCATGTGTTGGTATACGTATATGTCTGACTACCCGCATGACTTCAAAAATTTACATTTAAAAATTAACGGCCGAAACGGCACATCACGATATCGAAAAATGAATTGCAAATGAATCATCTGTCGGACTGTTTGGTCTTTAAGGGGTTATTACCAGATTAATTTTTTTCCATTTTGTTTCTATTGGCTTAAATAATGCCTTAACATCCCTCGAATCAAAATATACTTTGTAGAAAGGTGTATTTAAATGTTAAAATGTCTCTGAACCAATTTTTCCGAAGCCACTTTTTCAATTTTTTTTTTAATCGCGTTTTTCTCGGAACCACGTTTTCAAAATCGGCCGGCGGCGGTAGAACTCGAACAGTTTTCATCCAATTGACTTCAAATTTTAACTGAACCTTAACTATTAAATTATCTAACGAAGTACACACGATTATAGCGATTGTATATCAGGAAATAAAGTTATAAGCCATTTAGTTTGAGTTTTTTCGTCGAAAAAACGGTTTTTATTCAAAGAACTGCCATTTCGCGAAAAAAGAAATTCTAAAAATATAATCATGTTTACTTCGATAGGAAAAGTGATGTAGATGATGACAACAATTTTGGATTTTTTTTTAAGTTGAAGGAAGTGGAAGGACCTTTTTTAAATTTTTCGCGACCTACTGTATAGCCACCATTTTGGAATACTTTTCAATAAAACAATTTTTTTTTTAGTTCAAGTAGTACTTAAGCAAATGTAATATCATACTTATAAAATTTATTTTAAATGTATTTATGAAAAATCATTAAAAAATACCCTTATTTTTGGGCAATAAGCTGGTAATAACCCCTTAAATCGTGAAATCATATATGTATGTATGTAGATGTCGCTTGCCAAATTTCGAACATTTCTTCGATCCGTATTTTATTCCAAGTTTACGAACCCTCGTAAAATTGTTTGCTGGGTACCCTACTACAAAAACAAATACCCTTGCAACGCAATCAATTAGGTCAGCAGTGACGGCGACGACCGACGAAATTTGCTTGCCGCCGGCGTCGAAAAATGTTATTGTACGGAAGAGACAGAGACCTGTCTTTGCATCTTTACTTTAAAATTCGTTCATCTGACTACAGTCGCATATAGTGCGATGTAAGATGTAGGAAAAATCAAGCAGACGTTGACACTTCCAATGTTCGTGGTATTTACATACATCGTATAGCGTGAAAAAACACGACCAGTGAGTAGCTATAGCTTTAAACGAGGTACTGAATGCGTGTTGACGCATATCCTTGCCTCGGTAGTAATATTTATTTACCCTACCTGAAGATCGCTAAAGGTACGAGTTCTACTGGGATCGTCTCGTAAGTAATGAACGACATGTAGTCGTAGTGGGTAAAACCCGTGTATTTTTTGGGCAATCCCGGTCTGGCTAGGCTAAGGTCCACGGATTTTTATTCTGCTAAAATGTGGATTATTTTATTTCTTTTTGGCTGAGGAAGGTAATTTTATGATTAGATTTAGAATTATAATTTAAATGCAGTCTGGTCATATTTATGGAAATGGGAACTTTATATTGGCTGATATAGCGCTAGGATTGCCCAATTTGGCTGAAAATCGTTTTCGTCTTGTGGAGCTCTTAAGCCAGTGGCACCATTTTCACCCAGGAACAACACTTGTTTTCAAAATTTACTTGTCGCAATTTCGAATAAACGCAACACCAAAATGGCTGCTCTTGGAGACCGTAGATTATTGTTTCATCTATCTTAAATATTAAATTTAACTCCAGCGAGATTTTGCGGTAAGATTCGAATTTTTGTTTTTTTTTTGTTTTAAATTTTCTCATATTTTTCGTTTATTTTAAATGTTTCCAAACTCGCTAGGATTGGTCGAATGGGCTGAAATTTGAATTCGGATCATTTTTTGGTCGTCCAAATGCAGTATTACAATTTCAGCCATGGCCATCACTAGTTTGTTTTTGTAATTTTACAATTCAGACGCGCTTCTCCTGGCCACCAGGATTGATATGGACCCTACATTTATTATATAATAATAATTTATAGAGGGGGTATAATCTACATACAAAAAAATATTTCGTCGATGGACACCTGACGCATTATTGTACTCATCTCTCTAACTATGAGCAGGCGTGAGATTGTACTCCAATACATTTGACATTCCCTATATTTATATTATTCCTTCGGAATACGCGATAAGGCCGAATATATTATGGTAATTTTAACTACTAAATATTTTTCTCTCTCGGAGAGGAACTTGAAATCCATTTAGACTTAGCAAACAACTTCGCTGTTCAGCTATTACGTTTTCAGGTTTGAATTTCAAAAGCATTTCAAATTTAAAAACATTCAAAATGAGACTCCATTTGGTCTTAGCACCTCCCTAAAATGTTGGTATTTGCTTAATTTGACAATGAAAGTATACGCTGTGTGAATTATAAAGCATCGTAACCACCCAATTGCCCCAATCACAAACATCTCACCCCTCAAGGATGCATTCCTGAGCTATGACTCATCCACTGGATACAATACCAGAAGAGCTTTCTGCAAAGGGGAGCAAAGTGAAAGTATTTTATTGATTGTTCTCATTCAGAAATTGCTTCCTGGAAAAGCGACAGCCCTGGAGTTTGTTGAAGCTTTTCCAAGAATCCTGCCTGATTCACAGTTGCTGAGTCATACCATATGGAATGCGAACGAAAAAGGCAACAAAACGGAGAGGAATTTCGATCCGATTGTAATCAGACCCAAATGTAACTTAAATTAATTTGATTTTACCTGGTTCAGCAAATCGTTTTTATTATTCTCCAACTCCTGATTTTTCCGCTGCTCGCCGGATAGGTTGGACTCAAGTTCTCGTTCATGGGACATGCACTTGAATAATTGGCTTTTTGTTTCGCTCAACACCATATTCACGCCTTCGTATTCCTTCTCACGAATAACCAGCTCCTTCTCCACCAAGCAATTCTTGGCCTTAAGCTCTACGAAGGACGCGTTCAGTTCTGCGTACATGTCCTGAATTTTCTTTTGATCATCCATCATCCGACGGAGCCTGCCATTCAACTCGTCATTCTGCTTCTGCTCAATCTTGAACAATGAGTTGAGCACATGGATCTGGTTTTTAACCCGAATCGACTGTAACGAGGACGTTAATTTAGGAATAGATAAGTTAATAAGGCCACTTTACATTTTTTTTCATTCGGCTGATTTCTTCGTTTAATTTTCGCACATCGTCTCGCCGTCTCCGCCAAGCATTTAGCATGATGGACGCGAATATCCTCATGCCGGCTAGCCTGGCGTCGTCTGCTTCAGCCTCTGCTCCTCTGAACCGGAAATAGTCACCATTCATCCTAAATGATCGCTCCACCGCATGTTCTCCCCTGGGAGTAATCGGTTTTAGAGCCATGCTTACGGGGACTATAGCCCTTGAATGTCGACTGCCAGGCTTTCCTCGTTGGATATCCATTTGGGAATAAGACTTTCTCGTCCTAAATGTTCGTCTTGCTATGTATATAGCCCTTCTGTCCTTGTCTAAATTTCGAAGCTCTTCAAAACAACAAATGCTTTCCTCGCTTACAGTCTGTTCGCTTTCTACTTCTCGGCTGGACGGCCTCGGTATTTTCGTTACGTTGTGATCTGGATCAATTTTCTTCTCTGCGCAGCGCTTACTAGACAAACTAAAAAATTTTGATAAATTTATTTATCTTTTATTTCCGACACACTCTAGAAATTTTCAATGGAACAATTTTCGGAAATTATATTAAGCAAAATTTCGCCCTCTTTTCTGGTATTTCTACAAATACTGCGACTACAATAATATTTTGTTTCTAATGGTTGTCATGGCAGCCTCGATGCCTCGTTGAATCATGGCCCGCTGCAATAAAATAGATTTACCTCAGCTTTTTCTGGATTTTCCTTCCATGTTGAGTGTTCGCTGGCACAGCTGGACCATCTCCCGAAGGGGAGGAAACTTCCTTGCTAGAATCGCTTGATTCCGTAATGATCACATCAATAGTTGTGGTCGGTGACATTGTACAAGTTAATTAAGTTTTTAAAAAATATCTTACTTTGTGCACAAGTAATTAACGTAATAATCTTTCAATTAAAATGCTGGTTAAAACTCACAACTCCTGGAAATATCCCTTGCAAACTAAAGTCTAATTGAAAATATTTTTTGTCTTAAATAGATTTCAAGCCTCTCTCAACGGTTGCTTGTAGAAATGTAGAGGCAACTAAGTATTTCCATCTGTACAGTGAAGTAGGGTAAGATAACCATTTATTTATTTTATTTTTTATTCCATTATTATAAAACAATTTCCACAAAATGTATATTCAAGAAATAACTTCTTTTAATACTGGAACTACATTATTGGCTGAGCTACAAGATTCAATGCAACAATAAAAAGTAATTACAAATTAGGGCGTTATCAGCCTTTTAGACTAAAATGGCGAGAAAAAAAAACTTGATAAAATTAATAATAATAAAAAAAAAAATACATTATGTAATATGTTCAAAACAGGAACAAAAATTGAATGATTATTGTATTACTCCAAATTAAATGATTACTATTATACATTAAATACTACGCACCTCCTCCCCGATCCGTCGAAAACTTGACACCAACGCGCGCCTGTAACGAGCAAGAGTAGGCTGATGTTTAATTATGGCTGGCAAAGTGTTTTGTTGCTATTGAGACACCATGAACAAAGAAAGAACGCTGGGCTCTACTCAGTGTAAAACGCGGAATGATGAGATTGCCAGTTCCATTTGGAGAAGTCATGAAGTGAAGTTTTTCGTACAGATATTTAGGTTTGTGAGAACTTAGATATTTATAAATAAAAGTGCATATTCGTTTATGTAAATTTGTTTCAAGGGAACATCCTAGAATATCTTTTACATATTGTGAGACATGGTCATACTTTCTTAATTTATAAACATATCTAGTACAGCAGTTAAAAGCCTCTTTTAGCTTCCTCAATGACTTAGAGTCAAGGAAGCCGTATACTACGTCAACATATGAAATAATAGGCACAATAAGCGCTCAACAAGTTTCATGCGGGCATGCACGGGAAGATAATCAGAAGAGCCCAATCAGCCTCGCAGAGTGCTGTAAAATCTCTTAATGACACTATTTACGTGGTCGGTCTAAGTAAATTCATTTATTCATCACTATGCCCAGGTTAGCAGCTTTATCAACGTAAGGAGTAGTGGCGTCACGTAATGTTATAGGCGATAAGTCAGCTGTATTAATTTTATGCTTGTAAACCACAAGATACTTTGATTTGCCAGGGTTAAGTGAGAGACCATTCTGTTTGGACCACTGATAAATAGAATGCGAATCATCATTAATTTTCCAAACCGCATCCTCGACTGAAACTTTCAATAATTCAGAATAGTTGCAAATCATTACTTTTATGAAGACGGTTCTTTCTACGCCATAATGAATCCGCCATTTAGAATTTCCAAGTTTTGATAGCAAGTTCGCAATGAGCGTCCTCAAAAACCCCCTAATTAATTATGGCAATCTCTTGAAGTTTAAAAATTTCAGTAGCCATTTTTGGTTTGCCCTCTTAATTTTAAGAGTTTTTGATAGATTTTAAATCAGTGGCCCTGAAGTATTCTTCGTATTTACTTTCATTGAAATTGCTTAAAGTTGAGGAATTTCGGCGTCATATTGGATCCGGCATTTTGAATTAAACAATTTTGATAGAAGATTCATCGAAATCAGCGACACCCAAAGCCTTCAAGTATTCAATTTCATCACACTCCCTCGACATTTCAAAATTTTGGTCGACATATTGAATCAGCCATTTTGAATATATACACACTGTTATATACTAAAGCCTCCCCAGAAATATACAGATTACTAGCAGACCCGTCCCGGCTTTGCCCGGGCATTTCTACATTTGTAAATTTAAACGGTTGCAAAATGAACAAAATTGTTGATAGAAGCGTAGTCTAGTTTTAGAGAGAGACACACGTTTGAGACTGCCCTTCATTCGTCGATTTTTAAATGGAAAAAGGAGATTGATACTGGAATGTTGTTATAACCTGTCTTCTTTAATTTTAAGCGCGCGATTGATCCCAATATAAATCCCATATCTGCAGAGACATATAAGTTTCTCAGAGTATCAAAAAAGTGAGAGTTTTTAAGCTCATAAAAAGGTCCGGTTGACCTCTTGTGGAGTATATTCAATCCAATGGAATTTTCTCTTTCCATGTAAAATTGACGCATAATCCTTTTCATTCATCAATTCATCTATTTGCATCCTTTGGAAGATATTTCATTCTCGATGCACCAGTTCAATGAAATATTTTCATTCTGTTTGTTTTTCAATTTTGTATTGTCGAAAAAAAGCTTTTGCGCATCCGTTTGGCCTCCTCTGGAATATATTCAATAGAAAACCCGTCCCTTGCCGGATTTTTCATATTTGTAAATGAAAACTGTTGTAGACCTAATAAAACTATTACATGCGCGAAGACGGTTTTTCATTTTTCCCGCCAATATTGGGATAAAATGTAGCCTGCATCATCAACGATAAAATGCTGCGCATTCCAGTAAAGGCCTCATCGAAATCGATTTAACCGAGATTAGCCCCGACACATAGACTAAATTTGTTGACATGTTTGTATAGATTTTGGTATAGTGTAAGTAAAAATAAGAGCTTCGAAAAAGGCAGTTATTTCAAAACCACAGACCCTAAGAACCATTATATTCAATTACACGGATTTCCTTTTCAGTTGAGTCCCCATATTTGATCCGCCATCTTGAATTACCAATTATCGATGGCAGAATTAAGATCAGCGACGCCAAAAACCCCGTATATGTATTCATTAAGACAGAAATCCTTTCAGTAGCCGATTGTTCGAGGGTCACTTTATATGCATAAAGCCCCCCTACTCCCACGGGCAGGAGTTAAGACACTCCGTGAATATAATATCGGGGCCATTTCGCCAAGGTCTGTAGCTGTATAACGTTTTAAAGATATTGCATGTATCACTTATAGTTTTCCAAAAAATCGATGAGAGACAGATAATTTCCGTTACGCAAACTTTCTGATCATATGCCTGATTAGTGTACCGGCAAAAAATAATGTCCCATACATATACTTATACCCTCTTTTACCTCCTTGGCTGTTGAAATTTGAGATAAGCTGAAACATCTGTTCCATTATTTGTGTTGCAGAGTGTTTTCGGGGTCGCTAATATCGACCCTCAATCGAAATGTGGAAATTGAAAATCAGACCCTTTGCGTCTTGCTGGCATTGTTCACTGTACAAAACACACAAATAGATCAAATTGAAGTACCTAATGGTAGAAAACAGTATACTGATAATGTATTTGTTCTTTTATTATTTTACCTATCTTTCACAATTATAAAATACGTATAATGTATATATTTCTCCTTTAATTGAAAATGATCATCAAAAATTTTGCTAGTAAGAACTAATAAATATGACAGTTTCACTGAGAAAGTAAAACGATAAGTGACACCCGTAGACGCCTGGTGGGAATAACTGATCGAGTGGTAACTGATATGATGTTTGAAAATTATTACAGTATTAATATCGCTATTAAAAAATAGGGGTTGGTGGTAGAAGGGTGAAAATTTAGAGTTTTATGTATTTTTTAATGCCGAATCATAAAAAATTAAAACAAAAAATTTTGTCCAAAAAATAAAAAAAAAACCTTTTGGGGTGGACCACCCGTATCACTTAGGGGTATGAAAAATATTTTACGTTATATTCCCAGACCTACTGAATATATACACAAAATTTCAAAAGAAGCGGTCAAGCCGTTTCAGAGGAGTTTTGTTACAAACACTGTGACACGAGAATTTTATGTGCATATTAGATATCAGTAAAAGAATCATCAAAATCGGTCCATTGGTTTTTCAGAAAATCGTTGACAACCAAACAAACATACAGAACTTCCTTTTTTAAAGTCGATTAAAAATACCCAAAAACTTTCGCGCTAAACTTCCACACTAAATTGCCTCTAGCGTATTCTATAAGCAGCTATTCCGTTAAATTAACAAAAATTGTCCAAATTATCTATCTCACAAATTCGTCAATATATAGGCGCAAATAACTGCCTAAAACTTAAATATTGTTATATTGTTGTAACCCGTAAAAATAGTCAACAAGTTTATATGCCCAGAGAAAATAGATATAAGTAGCTTGGTTTCCACCTAAACCTAGATCGGGCCGGCAATGGCAAAGTGTGTTGGAATCTCAGTTTGGACACTTCTTCAGGAACAAAAACTTGTTTTTAGACAGATTTGTTTATTAGTTCTTTCGAGACCAAATAAATTCCGAAAATTGGTTTCCCCCGGAAACAATTGCTCTGGATCCGCCACTGTTTACCTACATATTTGACGACCGCGTTTAAAACTTCGAGTATTAAAAAACTTTCGCAACAAAAAAGGCGTTATTTGATTTTTTGAATTGAAATTGTCTGACTATTTCCAAAAACCAAATTTTGGAAAACAATTTGGGGGGACAGGGTCTGAGAACGCTTACCCGGGGCTCGAAATTCCTAGCGCCGCCGGCCGGCCCTTCCTAAGTTTGCTACTGTGACTAGCCAGTGCAATTCAATTAAATATTTTATTATAAAGATAAAATCAATTTCCTACCCTCTATGGGACAATGGGATACATAGGAAGTAATGTTCATTATTTTAGAAGAAGTCATTAAGGTAATTGGTTATAAAGGACGAGGAAGTGATCGCATTAACTCAGCTGTCCTTAAGTATACATTCCTAATCTTTCATCTCACGTAATCCCTCGTGGCAAGGACTTTAACATTTGCGAAGTAATTCCAGTTGTTTCCCGCCTAGTTGAGGCGAAAGGAATCTTAAGTCCTCAAATTGTTTGTGCCCGCACTCTGAGTCACCCAAGCAAGTAAATTCCTAGAACCTCTCGAGAGAACTTTGCCCAATCGACGGCCCTGAACTTCCAGGGACCTAATTTTTATGAATGAATTTATCCTAAGGTGGTGGGAACTTCGCCAAACTCTGCGTAGTCCATTGCTGGCCGACTATAGGTAGTGATAGTCACTGCCGTCAGAAATTTCTTGGAAAAGCTCCATTTATTATGAATGGAGAAAGCGTAGGAAGCGAAACTCAGCGCGTGACTCATTTTGTTGGAAAGTAGACCCGTGCTCTTTGCCCTTTAACATCCGCATCCCTTTGGGCACTTGATTATACCTAAATGGCAGCTGGATCATGATTTATTCGTGAGAATTTGACACAATTTTTGTAATGTCCTAGTCAGGAGAGCATTGCTCACGAGTCACGGCCCTCATGTCGCAATATTATGACGCCGAGCGAAGCGCCACACGCAATTGCCTACCAGACGCCGTCGGCTGGCCGAATTTGTCTACAGTACAGACTACCTACAGTTGGACGATGACTAAAGTTGTCTAATTATCGTTGGAGACGTCACAGTTTCACAGCTTATCACCGTTTCAGAGCTTTAAATCACTTCCCTGATGACTCTGATATTAATGGCAGACGATTGCTCCCACGGAATTTGCTTACTTTTGAGTCAACACTATTTCCACTGCTATGTTAAGTCAACATTCAGCAGCATCTTTTGGGAGTGGGTAGAGCCTACTGAAACAATATTTTTCGTACAAAGTAAACATTTTCATAACGCTTTCGTTTCGTATCAATTACATGCTTGGGCATAGGTATTTAGCCAAATTATCGAAATGAATGAAAAGTATGTACGTGTGGCATAATGGTGGGAAATTCCTCATAATTTGCACGAAATACGCGTACTCATACTCAAGCAGTCAATCGATAATTGGTTTAGACATCTTGAACGTTTGAATAAGTGAAAAAGATCACAATTGCGCTTCTGGTGACAGTCACGTGCTTGGTACAGGACATACTTCACGTAATACAACATTCAGGCAGCCAATTGGTAGTGGTTTTTCGAAATCCCATCAATCACTATTCGCACGGTAATATCGCCATCTCGACTTTTTTTTGTCAAATAATGTTTGGTAATTAATTGGAAGCATAGCCTTACGTGATGTTGATGATTTTGAAATGTGTTGGTGAGGTCATCGCCCCGCGTGTAATAATGAACTTTAAAGTGCAAACTAGTATTCCTTGTAGACAAAACTATTTTCAAGTCGGACTTCAGTGAAAACAACATTCTCGAAAATTGTTATTGTAGAAAAGTAATTAGCTACGTTTTTTAGGGTTTCCTAGCCTTTTAATTTCATCATGTCCGTCTGTCCGTATGTCACAGCCTTATAACTTCGCCATTTGTTCATGGATTCTGATGAAATTTTATATGCAGGTGTCTTATGATAACCTCCACGTAGTTATGTAATGAAATCACAAAAAAAAACTAATTAGGGATTGCGTTTCATACTTAGAACTTACCCCATTCTGTGGGGTATCGTTTTATACATATATTATAAATGAAATTAAGGTTTATAAGAGATTTTCTTCCTTACGTAAATAGTTCCCGAGATATAGGCTTCTAAAGTCGTTAATAATGTGCATCCTTTATCTTTCGAACTATTTGATTAACAAATCTTAAAAAAATGCAGGTAGTAGCACTTCATACATACTATAACTGAAAAGTATTTTACGAGTAGATATCCACAATTACCAGTTTTCAATAGCAATTGATTGCATTACATATTTACATTTCTAATTGGCTTGATTTCGTAGCATGTAGCAAAACCCTTGCTCGCCCACATGGTCAAGGCCTAACACACTCACACAACATAAATTTTTGAATAGGTTTGGCAACAAAATTATATTTCAATTAGGGTGAATTGTTTTTATTTTTGACAAAAGAAGAAATAACTCTTGTTACTTATTACATGCAACGGAACCCTAAGTTGATGCGTGTAAGATACGCTCGGTTTTTTTTTATACTGCTCCTGTGCTAAGTGAAAAGAACGATTCAGCTCAATTACCAGGTCAGCGATTTCGGGTTTGAGAAGTTGGAATGGATTTCTCTTGGAATTTTTCAAACTAAATTTGACAACAGAAAGTAAAGTTGAAATTTGTTTTGTCCTGTAGCGATTTAATTAGTTAGGTAATTATAAAACATTTAATTATGTTAATCACTAACTACTAGAAAATGGATTTGAGCTGCGTTTTGAATAACAAACAGTCCTCTTTAACCATGAAAATAAGGCAGTCGCATACGCCGTCTATTGAAAATTTAAGAACTAAATTGAGGATTTAAATTTACAGCCACATAAAGAGCTGGGTTAATTTTTTGTTGTTGTAAGTCACATAAGGAGTAGGAGCGGGATGAAAAAGACGCAACTACGTATATTATAAATTTTACTCACGTATGTAAATCCCCGTATTAATTAGTAATCTTGTACTGATAAAAATACGCGGTGTTCTATAAACATTTTTGTGGAGTTAATATGCATATGCATAATTGCATAAGATAACCCTAAAAAGTGTACAATGAATTATTTATGGATTAAAACTCATAACGGTCTCCAATTGGCTTAAATTATTTCGTAAGATATGTGCTTTATGTTTAACATTTTATATTTCATAAAATTAAATTTATAATTGGCAAGCTTTCTTTTAGCCTAATGGAACTTTAAATTTTAAAATAAAACACCAAAAGTTAACATCTGATTATAAATCTTATTTTATTCAAAAGACCAATTCATGGCATTAATACATATTTAAAAATGGGATAGGTATTGCCAATCGCGACTGTTCTTGACGAACTGCATTCTGTCAATCTAATTTTCGAGCGATGTTGGCCGTATGTCACAAATATCACTTTTGGCTTCGAAATAGTTGTTGTTGGGTTATTATAAACTTGGCTTCACGTAATCCCATAGGAATAATATTATACGGGTTTTTATGCCTGGCTTCGTACGGTGTAAAACTATTTACCAGTGTGAATATTCCACCCCATCGAAGCTGGTTTAAGTTGTTGAGAATTTTCAGTCGCCATATTGGGCCCGCCGCATTTCTTTAATTTCCATATAGATAGTAGATTCGAAGTCAGCGACCCCGAAAACATAAAGGGACCTATTTTCAAAAATTTAAAGTTGAACCCTTTCGGTCGCCATATTGCATCCACCACGTGAATTTTTTTTATTTTGATGGTTGTGATGTTCCATATTCAGTTCATAAGCTTTCTTTCAGTGCTGGAATCATTAAAATCGGTACAGAAATAAACTCACTGGAGGAATCATAAGCTCTCGCGTTATAATTTTAATTATTTAGATGTACTAGTAGACCCGTCCCGGCTTTGCCCGGGTATTTCTACATTTGTAAATTTGAACTGTTGCTAAATGAATAAAATTGTTGATAGAAGCGCAGTCTTGTTTTAGAGAGATACACACGTATGAGACTGCCCTTCATTGGTCGATTTTTAAATGGAAAAAGGAGATTGATACTGGAATGTTGTTATAACCTGTCTTCTTTAATTTTAAGGGCGCGATTGATCCCAATATAAATCCCATATCTGCAGAGACTTCCATATAAGTTTCTCAGAGAGTATCAAAAAGTGAGAGTTTTTAAGCTCATAAAAAGGTCCGGTTGACCTCTTCTGGAATATATTCAATCTAATGGAATTTTCTCTTTCCATGTAAAATTGACGAATAATCCATTTCATCAATTCATCTATTTGCATCCTTTGGAAGATATTTAATTCTCGATGCACCAGTTCAATGAAATATTTTCATTCTGTTTGTTTTACAATTTACTATTGTCGACCTAATGAAACTATTACATGCGCGAAGACGGTTTTTCATTTTTCCCGCGGGAACCCAAAACAATCTTGGGATAAAATGTAGACTGCATCATGAACGATAAAATGCTGTACCTTCCAGTAAAGGCCTCATCGAAATCGATTTAACCGTTCTCGAGATTAGGCCCGACTTATAGACAAAATTTGTTGACATGTTTGAGTAGATGTTGGTATAGTGTAAGTAAAGATATGAGCTTTTATATGTATTCATTAAGACGGAAATCCTTTCATTAGCCGATTGTTCTAGGGTCACTTTATATGCAGAAAGTCCCCTACTCCCACGGGCAAGAGTTAAGACACTCCGTGAATATAATATCGGGGCCATTTCGCCAAGATCTGAAGCTGTGTAACGGTTTAAAGATATTGCATGTATCACTGATAGTTTCCCAAAAAAACCGATGATAGACCGATTTGTGTTACGCAAACTTTCTGAACATATGCCTGATACCGTTAAAAAATAATTTCCCATACATACATATACTTATACCCTCTTTTACCTCCTTGGCTGTTGAAATTTGAGATAAGCTGAAACATCTGTTCCATTATTTGTGTTGCAGAGTGTTTTCGGGGTCGCTAATATCGACCCTCTATCGAAATGTGGAAATTGAAAATCAGACCCTTTGCGTCTTGCTGGCATTGTTCACTGCACAAAACACACAAATAGATCAAATTGAAGTACCTAATGGTAGAAAACAGTATACTGATAATGTATTTGTTCTTTTATTATTTTACCTATCTTTCACAATTATAAAATACGTATAATGTATATATTTCTCCTTTAATTGAAAAGGATCATCAAAAATTTTGCTAGTAAGAACTAATAAATATGACAGTTTCACTGAGAAAGTAAAACGATAAGTGACACCCGTAGACGCCTGGTGGGAATAACTGATGGAGTGGTAACTGATATGATGTTTGAAAATTATTAAAGTACTAATATCGCTATTAAAAAATATGGGTTGGTGGTAGAAGGGTGAAAATTTAGGGTTTTATGTATTTTTTAATGCCGAATCATAAAAAAAATTAAAACAAAAAATTGTGTCCAAAAAATAAAAAAATGTTTTGGGGTGGACCACCCTTATCACTTAGGGGTATGAAAAATAGTTTACGTCCTATTCTCAGACCTACTGAATATACACACAAAATTTCATAAGAATCGGTCAAGCCGTTTCGGAGGAATTTTGTTACAAACACTCTGACACGAGAATTTTGTATATTAGATTTATTGGATACAAAAGAATCTTTCACGTAAAAAACTTCAGGATGGTGAGGAGAGTGGAAAAAATGTAAATGCATAGTTACAGTTTAGCAGAAATCCAAGGTGCGAACTCATACTATTCTGTGACACATTGCAAGTTTAGGAAGTTTGTGGAAAAAACGTTCCCGTAAGCAATTAAGAGAGAGAACCATAGCCAGCTAAAATTTCTCACGTACAGCATGTACAGTGTCAGATACAAATTCAGCGTTCTTTTTATTATGGAGTTTTTAGGCGATTTCTAATTCTCTCTCTCATGCCATCTGAGTGCTAATTCTTCTCGTGATCATAAAGCATAGGAACAATGCGAATAAGGAAGGGGGGAATGCAGGGAGCGCACACGTAGTTGATATATACGTACGCGGTTGCTTACTTTCAGGCGATTTCTACCGATTCTCAGCGACTGTGTGCGGCGTTAGAGAGCCAGTGTAGGGTGGTGTTATTTTGTTGCGAGATTTGTATTGACTTGAAAAATGCAATTAAGTAAATAGCTGCTCTTTCGTTTTAAAAATGATGGGTGCACATCATATAAAGCGTTTGGCATGTGGCTTTGCAAGGGACAATTATCAGGAAATAAGTTTTGTGCCTTGGTGGAAAATAGAAATTGTTCAAAATAAAATTATGCAGCCTGTAGAAGTGTTTCAATATTCTTAGTGCCTCCCCTAAAATTTTATTATTACATATTACTTGTTTATAACAATCTGTTTCCAACAAAATAAAACGACTGGTCCGGTTAACGATACCCAAGGTCACTAAAAGATAAGGGAAAACATCACGAGTGTCCCTTCTTGTTGTTAGATATTCTTTGGCCATGTACAATTGTAAATTTATATGACTAGTGTATTCTTAGACCGAACTACAGCCGATGGACGTGATTTTTTTTTATTATTCACTACCCTGTGTGACACGAGATTACGGTTGGTTATTCTGACTATTGCAAACAACAAACAGTCAAGTTTCTCTGAATAAAGTGTGTGAGCATGCTGTAAGAGAGAATTTCGGAATCTCTCGGCTTATGGCTAGGCTTACGTGCGAATTAGAAGTAAATTAGAAGTGAAATCTCTGCCGAAAATTTTTTGTGGGATTGCACATTTTGGAGTATGTTAGTAATACATTATTTCTGGTATTACCTAACTCTTACTGTTTTCGCAATAATCGGGAACCATTTAGAGAGAAAGCACACACATTTGCTGATTCTGCTACTCTAGTTGCTTCACGTCAATATATAATTCGTTATTACAAGATAACAAAACAAGTTTGACAGTCTCTGTCTATCATCGATAGCAATCAGACCTGCACAAGTGCTTATACGAGTATTCAATCCGGTATCGTTCTTTCTCTGAACTCTAAAATAACAAACAAACGGACACTATCAAATTCCTCCGAAAGCGGAGATGATTCGCTTAATCAAATAAGGAATAAAATTAAAAGACGAGCTGTGGAATATAATAAAATAAGTGCAATGCATAGCAGTCGTGCAAACCGTTTTGCCATTCTCCAGAATGCGGTGGAAAAAGACTCTGCAACTGGCTCAGGAGAACCAGCAACAAACTCTGTGCAAAATGTGCAAGAAGTGGACAAAATCAAAATCCCGCCTGTGGTACTGTTGAACAAATCAGCTGAAGCTGCCCGTGCACTAATCAAGCAATTAAATAGCAAGTTTGTGTTCACGATTAAGTTAACCTCAATCGGTGTTAAAATAATTGCCTCCTCCGAAGAAGAAGCACAATCCCTTAGAGAGCTTCTAATAAAAAACAATTGCGAATTCTTCACGTACCAAAGCAGACAAACTCGCCCGTTAAAAATTGTTCTTTCCGGACTACATCAAATGCCATCCATCGAGCTGTACGAGGAGCTTAGAAATCTAGGCATTCAATGCGAAGATGTAAAGCCTATGAGGCTAAAATTTAAAAGGTATGAAGAACAGTCCAACTACTTGCTCTATTTCCGAAAAGGGGCTATAAAACTAAGCGACCTACGTAAAAATAGAACAATTTTTAACACCTTGGTCAAATGGGACTTCTACAGAAAGCCCTCTAACACTTTCACCCAATGCAGAAAATGTCAAATGTATGGCCATGGACAAGACAACTGCCATGTAACATCTAAATGCGCCTTTTGCTCTGGATCCCATCTAACATCCGAATGCACTAAGCCTGATACCAACAAATGCAGCAATTGCGGTGGAAACCACAAGGCTTACTCCCAGACCTGTCCGAAACGAATGGAGTATATTTCGCTCCGAGAGAATTTAAAACTAAAGAGCAATAACGCTCCTTGAACTCGACTCCCAACTAAGCATTACGAGCCAACAGCTTCAGCTAACTACGCCAGAAACTTTCCGCCACTGGTCACTATGAAGCACGCAGCAGCATCTAGTAATAACCAAACACAGATGGGTAGCTCTACCAACGCTTGGTCCTCACTGGCAGCAAAGCAACAGACATCTACCAACAATGAATTATTCACACCGGATGAGCTAATCAACATTACGGCTGAACTTATATCTAAACTTAGACTCTGTAAGACAAAAGAAGACCAACTCCAGGTAGTTACTACTTTAGCCATCAAATATGTGTACAAATAATACCAAAAATTACCTTAATTTAGTACTTTGGAACGCACAAAGCATAAAAAATAAGCTAACTGAATTTATTGAGTACCTAGATAGTAACCAAATAGACATTGCCTTAGTTACGGAAACTTGGTTAACACCTAACATTTCGCTAGCAGTCCCCAATTATAAAATAGTTAGATTAGACCGAACAGAAGCCAGGGGAGGGGGTGTCGCAATTATTATAAAGCAAAATATAGAATATACCGAAGTAGTGGAAAAAAACGTCAAGGAAATTGAATGTGTAGGCGTAAATATCTGCTCGGAAAGTGACGCTTTAACCTGTTTTGTATGCTATTTTCCTGGCGGGAGGTGTAGCGGCAACAAAAACAAATGGTTTGCTAATGACTTAAAGATCCTGACCCGTAATTATAAAAATTGCATTTTAGGAGGAGATTTTAACGCTCGACATTGCAGCTAAGGATGTACTCGTTCGAACCTCTGGGGAAAATCTCTGCATACCCTCTCTTTAACGCACCCCATATCAATCTTATATCCTTCTGAACATACTTATCAACCATCTAACAACTTACTGACGCCATCTGTATTGGATCTTTTTTTAACAAATAGCCAAATAAACCTTTCTACGCCTACTGCCGACTATAGTCTTTCCTCAGATCACCTGCCTGTCCGAATAACCTTATATCATAAATCAGTAAATACCATAACCAGACAAACATTAAACACAAAAAAAACCAACTGGAACATCTTCAAACGCTTTATAACCAGTAAATTAAAGCTTACTAGCCTTTCTCTGGCCTCCATTCGTATTGAACACGACATTGACAATCTCGTGGATATATTCTACAATTCCATTAATGAAGCGCTAAAAAACTCAACACCAAAAATAAACATTACTAAATTCCGAAATATGAAAATTCCTGGCGATGTCCTTGAGCTAATCAATGTTAAAAACAAAACACGGAAGCAATGGCACACATTTAGGACAGTCGCTCTCAAACGCGAACTTAATAAGCTAAACCGCAGAGTTAGGCAACAAATATACATGTTTCGTAATATTTCATGGTCCAATAAGCTTTCTTCTCTCCAGAAAGGATGCAAAACGATGTGGAACCTTACAAAAATTATGAAAAATAAATCATACCATTTACCTCCATTATTCCACAATACTACAAAATTTCTCACTACACAGGAAAAGACAAATGCACTAGCTAAACATTTTAGTAGTTCTCACGCAGCTACTATAAATTTTAGTGATCAGAATACTATAAATGAAGTTAACAATGCAATTAGAGACCTACACCAGACCGCCTTACCAACACCAAATAAACTATACTTCACCCCTAAACAAGTATTCTCAGTTTTAAAAACTCTGAAAAACAGGAAGGCTGCCGGAGAAGACAATCTTAAGGCAGAGGTGTTTAAACAACTACCTAAACAGGGCATTATTTTCCTTACGTTCATTTTTAACGCATGCGTAAAAATCGCATATTTTCCGAACAAGTGGAAAACTGCTAAAATCATTCCCATCCTCAAACCCGGAAAGGAACCTAAAGATGTTAGTAGCTATAGGCCTATAAGCCTGCTAAACACAGTCTGTAAGCTATTTGAAAAGTTAATCCAAGAAATGATAAACTCCCATCTTGAAAGCTATCCTATTCTCCCCCCACAACAATTAGGCTTCAGGCCAAAATATACTACTTCGCACCAGCTTAGAAGAATCACTCACCACATTAAAGATAAAATGGAGTCAGGATTGTCTACAGGAGTGGTACTCTTGGATATCGAAAAGGCGTTCGACTCTGTTTGGCACGAGGGTTTAATATACAAAATGATCAAGTCGAACTTCCCTGTCCATATAGTGAAAATAATTAATAACTTTCTCACAAATCGAAATTTCTATGTTTCGATTAACGACACCTTCTCCGATACAATGAGTAATACTGCAGGTGTTCCCCAAGGATCCTGCCTCAGCCCTGTACTATATAATATATACACCTCCGATATAACCGAAAATATTGATTGTAACATCAGCTTATTCGCTGACGACACGGCCCTATACCACTCTGATATAGATCCTACTAAAATAATTGATAAGTTGGAAAAAAATTTAGTATCCTTGCAAGCTTACTTCCATAAGTGGAAGATAAAAACGAATGCATCCAAAACATCCTGCGCATATTTTAGTAGGAAAAGAAGCCAGAAACTACTACCTGATAGGCCCCTAAAATTCAATACCAAAGACATCCCCTGGTCTAATAACATAAAATACCTCGGTGTCCATTTAGACAAAACGCTAACCTACGCCCTGCATGTCAATAAAACCATAGAGAAAACAAATAAATTAATAAAATCATTATACCTTCTTATAAAGCGTCACTCTCCCCTAGATATAAGCAATAAACTTCTAATATAATATATAAAATGGTTTTCCAACCAATTTTAACTTATGCATCTCCCGTATGGGGAAACTGTGCTAAATCACATAAAAAGAAATTACAAACACAACAAAACAAAATCTTGAAAATGATTATGGCGCTCCCTTGGTACTGTTCTACAAAATTATTGCACGATCTTACTAGCACAAAATTAATAGAAGATATCTGCTCCAAAAGTAGCAACAGATACAATAATAGCGAAATGTATTGACAGCAGGAGTCTTTAAATAAAATTTAATATTAACCTTGATAGTGAGGTATATTAGGTAAGTTTCAACTCTTGTTATGAGGTTTTGCGTTTTTCCTCAAATGTATTTTCTATTATACAAACATCAAATGTATTTTCTTATAGTTTCTATAATTTAAGATTGAAGTGGTAAGAAATTTTCTCATATTTCGTTTCCCTTAATGTACGAAACTAGTGTTAGTGACATCTGAAATGTTGTTATCCATGCTAAATAAATGAATTGAATTGAATTGAAAACAAGTTTGACAAAATACTGAATCAATTTAACATGAACATACATATTTGTTGGATAATATCATACAATAATTATGAGAAGAACAATCAAATTCAATTATTAGTCTGTGGTTTTAAAAATGGTTCAAAATTCCCCATTGTGTGTACATACATATGTATGATTGTACTCGTATGTAGGTGTCACATGCCTGCGAAGAGCAAGCATAAAATGTTTACATAATAAAAACGTAAAATGTTCCGTCCTTTCTCAGTTACTTCGTAATAGTTTCAAAATACTTCATAAATAATTCATTTTGGGTCTATTACAATCGCCCGAAAGGGTTTTCCTGGAAATTTGGCAAACAGCTTTAAATCGATTGTGCCACGTGAAGTTGAAGGTTTGATTACAAGTTTGCAGCTAAGGTCGTGGCATGAACTAGAACCTGTAAAAGAAAATACTCGTATATTCCCTTAGCTTTATTGCAAACTGGCGCAAATCAATATCTCTAGCTTTCAGAAAAAAAAGTAAAAAGTATACAAAACCTTGATGGTCAGTGAAACGTACTAAGGAAGGAATTAATCAGTTGCCATGGCTAAGTGGGGTGATTGATGATAATAAATTGGGCGGCGGAGATCCGCGTGAGATTAATTCAATTATATAATTCCCCAAGTTCAAAACCATTCCATGTCACGGTATGGATATTACAGGCCTACTTATTATCAACGTAATTTACATAATAGCAGATATGTATTATATTTAAATTGAATAACCAAGGTATCCTAAGGTAAAGCTATCAACTAACTATTTATTTAAATATATGCACATTATAGACTTTATGCATACATATGTACATACTATCACCTCAAGGGACTACGAAATCATTTTTTGAAAATATTAATTTCGTATTCGACAATCTTTAACTATATGCATTTTTGGGAACGGGTTTCGAAACATTTTACTGTGCTAATTAACGGAAAAATAATGAAAAAATTCTATCTCGACCCGTTTTCGAGATACAGGGCAAAATAGTTGGCTTAAGTGTACGACGACTGTTTTTGGAATAGGCCTACTTTGTGGAAATGTTCCATTTATGGTCGGAACGAGTTTTAGCTTTTTGTAGCTTGTTTTAACACCAAAAATTGAAAATTTTGTAAAAGGAAAGAAAATATTCACTCAGAAGGTATTTTTTAAGAAAACCAAATTTTTCTTACGAATTATTTTGTGCCAATTTACGAATTATTTTAAAAATTATTTACCATGTACATGAGCGCAAATTACGATTGTACAAAGCAAGGACGACGCGAATAGCCACTCTGAATTATTTTATATCTCGAAAACGAGACGAGATTGACTTTGATTTTGTTTTATCTACTGTCGAACGCGAAACGCGACATTTATTATGGCGACAGTCATGTCGTACCCAAAATTCGGGGAGGATATAACAACTACACGATCATTTGAGATGTTTACCATTTCAACTTTTTCGTATTACTTCATTCGGCGATCGTCCAACACGATTGAGTTTGCAATATTTTCAGTGGTAACTTCATTCGGACTATCCAGGTGCTAGGGATGCTTTGAGCTAGTACGATCACAATAAAATTTCATAAAGCACCTGATCCTTTACATATTTTATGTTATGCACTATTGCATGTAAAGCACAATAAATGGCCTACAGTGAGTGTAAAAAGTCTACGTACAAATATAATGGAAAAACAATATTTCACCAAAACCGTTATAATAACTTGATTATTTCTTTACACCATATAATTATTTTAAACCTAGGAAATAATATTGTATTCAAAAATAATAATTAAAAAAAATCAGTAGTGGAGAAAAGTTCCACGAAACAGAAATCCTCCCTGTAAGCCGCGCAAAAAGTCTTCGTACGGTTGCACGTGGAGGAAGTCCCGTTATTTTTTCAACATTTGTCGGGGAAACGGACAACTAGTCAGTCAGCAGGAAGTTTCAACCTGATTTTGTTCTTTTGCGTGCTAGTGTTGCGTCACTAAAGTGAATAATTAGCCAAAATGAGCCCAAAACGGAAGGAAGCTAGCGAAGCAGAGAAAAAATCATCATCCGACTGCATAACCAGTGCAAATCATCAGGACAAATTGCTAGTATCACTGGAAGGCCCAAATCAACAGTACAAGGAATTGTGGATAGGTTTTCAGAAAGAAGAACAATTGAAAACAATCGATGTGGCCAGCCCCGAGTTCTAAATGATCACAATCGGCGTATAATTCTGCGAACAATTAAAGATAATCCCAAAATAAGTGCACCAAAAATTTCTTCACAGCTCTCAGGAAATGCAGGCATTGATGTATCGACAAGTACTGCAAGGAATGTCTTGCGATCGGCTGGATATTACGGTCGAACAGCTAGGCGAAAATATTTTATTAATGACATCAACCGAAAAAATTGTCTAGAATTTGCGAAAAGGTACGAAAACGAGCCCCTAGATTTTTGGCAACGTGTAATATTCACAGATGATAGTAAATATTTAATAATATATTTAACTCAGACGGAAAATGTACGGTATGGTGAAAAGCGAACAGCAGAATTTATACCCGACGGACGGTGAAACACGCAGGAGGCTCTGTTCTAGTCTGGGGGTGTATGAGCGCTTTCGGTGTAGGGAATTTGGTGTTTAGAGAGGGTATAATGGACCACAAACATTATATTAATATCCTCAAGGATAATTTAGTTCCGAGTACAGAGAAAATGGGGATATTGACCGATTATATCTTCATGCACGATAACGCGTTATAACGACCCAAAGCATAATGCAGCGAATACTCGACTTTGGCTCCTGTATAATACACCCCGTGTACTGCTTACCCCTCCACAATCACCGGATATTAATCCTATAGAGCATTTTTGGGATGTTCTGGACAAGCGGGTTCGAAAACGGAATATTACAAGTAAGCCAGCCCTGAAATCAGCACTACAGGAAGAATGGAACTTAATATCAGCTGATGTGACCAGTAACCTTGTCAAATCAATGTCGAGAAGATTAAAGGCTATAATTAAAGCGAAAGGGTATCCTACTAAATATTAAGTGTGTAACGGTCGAGTGAAGTTGTACACAAAAGCCCGTTGTACAGAAAAAGCCAAATACTGCCGGTCCTTTCCACATATGGAAAGGATACGACAGCCCGCTATTGTGAGTGAATGCGGATTGAGTCGACAGCCCGTTCCCTATAGTTTGCAGTTCAGTGATAAGTACAGTAAAGTAAAAAGACATCGACATAGGAACGATAATGCTGGCAATGCCTCAGAACGAGATTCACTATGATAAGGGCGCAATGGCGGGTTAGTCGGTTCGGTTTCTTAAAATAAGATTTTATTAAAAATACGGTAGTAATTGCGCTAGTCCGGTTATATTAAGTCAGAAGTGGGATAACCTATGTCCTGTGGGAAAGAAATTGTTGCTCCGGGTGATTTTGATTAATTTAAGTGTGCAGGCCAATGAGTCTGACAAGGATGAAGCTAGGCAAATTTCCTTTGTTTTGTTGCCTTATATGGAGAGCTAAGATGACATCATCTTTTGTGTTTTGGAATGAGATCACCTCTTGCGTTCTAAAGGAACAAAGTCGCTAATTCTTTTTAATTCGTAGTCTGGACCGCAGTGGCAATAAGTATTTTTATAGTGAGGTGCCGACAGTGACTAAAAAAAAAAACGAACAAAACAAAGGACTGAAAAATAAAACATTTAAGGGGGGACATCACAGTAGCACACAAAAAAATAGGCATATTTTCGGGAATTAATTTTGGCTTAATAAAAGTATCAATCGAAAAACTGTAAAGTAGGTTTTATAGCAATACTAAAAAAGTACAAAATGTAATTTTTTCAATAAAAAATATTTAAAAATGGCGGCTGCGCTGCATATGCCCCAAGGCGCCTATTTTTGAAACCGTGTCGATGGCCGAAGACGTAGACTCCTTAATTTTTGACCTGGACGAAAAAACAAAAACTTTTTGGTTTCCACATAACAACAGCTAGCGAGCTACGTAGGATTTTTTCGATATATTGATTTTTCACAAAATGGTGCATGTTTGAAAAAAAAATTTGATTTTTAACAAAAAAAACGCCATAAAATCGTCGATAAAAAAAAAACTAAGCAATATAAAATAAAAATCCTACGTAGCTCCGTGGAGAAAGATATTTCGAAGCTACTGTCAACATTTCAAGTCGATCGGTAAAGATTTGCTCGAGTTATGTCTTCGGCGAGCTAAAAAAAAGTGGTTTCGAGAAAAACGCGTTTAAAGTTTTAAGTACTGAGAAACCGTATGAAAATTTCATATACCTCTAACCGCAGAATGAAAAATTTGGGCACTCGGACACTTTTGCCGTATTCCATCATTTGGTATATTATTTTTAAGACCCTAAAGCACCTTTTAAGCGAAAAAAAATTTTTTCGGAACATTGAAAATTTTACTGTGATGTCCCCCCTTAAGTACCCAGTTAGTTGATATTCTTTTAATTTAGTTTTTATCGTATTTGAATTAGATATTTATAATAATAAAAAAAATAATAGATAAAGTGAATTTCCTTCTTTCGTTTTGCTGAATTTTGAATTTGCGTTTCTTTTGTTTCTCGTGTGCTCTTCTTTAAATTGAGTGTGCGCTATTCTTTAAGTTTGAACTTTTCATATTTTGATAATTAAATTTTAGAAATAAGTCATTTTCTTTATTCTTCGGAAGTATTGCAATTTTTATAAAATAACATGAAAAGGACGGGTTGACCACGAGACCCAGTAGGGTCCAGACGCGGTGTTGCATCTGATGGCTCGGGTGCTCCGAACCAAGCTTTAACTGACATCTCTAATAGCGATAATGATGGTACCCCACTCCGTGTAGTGGGGCCGATACAACAGAATGAAATTAGCTCCGGTATATTGGCGTTGCAGGAAGTTCGGTCCGTTTTGCCCTATCGGATGGGAGCTAACGAGATTGTTGGTTTAATACCCGAATTCACACCCGGAAATGTCCATAGTCTTACCGCGGAAGAATGGGTCGCGAAAATCGAAAGTCTGCGTGCCATTTACGGATGGGACGATCGTAGCACCTTGCTTTATGCGTCGTTACGGCTCAAAGACGCCGCCCAATACTGGCTGCAAGGTCGCCAAAAGCCAGACGATACTTGGCAAATATTTAAAACTGATTTAGTACTGGGCTTCCCTAATGGTTTGGATACTGCGTCTATCCATGCAAAGTTGATGACCCGCAAGCGTAAAGCCGATGAGCCAGTAGAAGCTTACGTCTATGAAATAGTCTCGTTAGGTAAACGAATAAAATTAGATGATCAATGCGTCGCTAATTACATTATTTCCGGGTTGGTCGATCAAAAATTAATTACGGTGTTAACGGCCGCTGGTAGTACTTCGCCAGTGGAACTGCTCGCTCATATTAAGAGATATGAAAATATCAAAGAGCAGGAAAAGCCCAGAAATTTGTTAGAAAATTCGCGATCAAGGATACCGATACCAACAACCTTTTCTGGGCAGAATACATTCGGGAAAGAAAATAAAAATAAATATTACCGAAATGTGCCGACTCCGTATAGTCGGCCACCAAGAGAGAATTTTAACGGGAAATGTTTTAGGTGTGGAAGATCGGGGCACAGAGCTAATCGATGTTTCCAAAAAAATGAAGACAAAATAAAACGAGTCCAGGTCATCACTGAAGAAAATAGAGAACTATATCAGATAGTTCAAATAGACGGGGTTCCCATAGAGGCGTTCATAGACCTGGGAAGTGAATGGACTACCTTAAGGTTGAGGGACTGCCGCAGAATAGGCTGGTCAATCTCTCCAGGAACCATCGTGCTTAAAGGCTTCGCTGGCGGGAAGTGTAGAACACTAGGCTCCCTCAGAAAATCACTAAAGTTAGGGGAAATTGAGGCTATTATCGACATTGCAGTTGTTGCCGACGATGTACAAGATACCCCAATGATTGTCGGGCAAAATTTTATGAATCGACCGGGAGTACGCGTTGTTAAAAGTTGGGGAAAATTGGAGGTGGTCAATGACCCCAAAGAGTCCCTAGCGATTTCCGTAGAAAATAGTCCACAAAATAGAGTTGACCAAATTGGAAATCCATTTGGTATAGCCGATTTAAATATCGGTGCAATAGGATTGCCAGAAATAAATGAAAGCTTAGTCACTCTTCTCAATTCTTATAGAGACTGTTTTTCCATCAATTCTTCGGAGTTAGGAAAAACAAATTGGGTGGAAATTAAGGTGGAATTGACAGACAGAAACCCTATTCGGTATAAGCCTTACAGGGTTCCATACCATCAAGAATATCTCTTGCAAGCTATCATAGATGACCTTTTAGAAAATGACATCATTGAGGAGTCCACGTCTGAATATGCCAGTCCTACTTTATTAATTCAAAAAAAGGACAACTCTTACCGGATGTGCGTCGATTATCGGCGTTTGAACGCGGTCACTAAGAAAGAATACTTCCCCACTCCGAATATTGAGGAGATAACAAGTATGCTTTCCGATGGCAAGGTGTTTATGTCACTGGACCTGATGAGTGGATACCATCAGATTCCTGTTGAGGAAAATTCAAGAGCACTCACAGCGTTTATAACTCCAAAGGGGCATTATCAATATAAACGTATGCCGTTTGGTTTATGTAATGCTCCAGCCGTATTTATGAGGCTAATGGATGCGGTGTGCAAAAAAGTAGACGACAAAAGACTCCTTACATATATGGACGATATGTTAATTGCCGCTGCATCAGTGGAAGACTGCCTGGAAGTCTTAGAGAAGTTGCTTAAGGTTCTCAAGAAGGGCAATCTCACACTCAATATAAAAAAATGCTTATTCTTTGGCAAATGTGTGAGCTTCTTGGGTCATGAAGTAAGCAAAGAAGGCGTCAGACCTGAGGAAAGCAAAACTAAAGTCATTACAGATTATCCCCGTCCTACAAACGTAACTGAAGTTAGGCAGTTCTTGGGGCTTAGTGGGTATTTCCGGAGATTCATTCCCAACGATGCGCAGATCGCCGAGCCCCTAAACGCATTGCTGCGCAAGGATGTGGCCTTTGCTTGGTCTGAAAAGTGTCAGAAAAGTTTTCAGGAACTTAAAGAAAAATTATCAGCTAAGCCATTGTTAGCTGTATACAAACCCTACGCGGACCATGAACTCCATACGGACGCCTGTTCCCATGGATTGGCCGGTATTTGATTTCAAGCGTCGGAAGATGGAATTAAACAGCCCGTGTCATATTTTAGTCGAAGTACTACTGTTACGGAGCGAAAATACCATAGTTACGAATTAGAAGCTTTGGCAGTTGTAGAAAGTCTTACTAGATTCAAATATTACTTATTAGGAAAAAAATTCAAAGTAGTGACAGATTGTGCTTCGCTTAAAGCGACCCAAGCCAAAAAAAATATTGTGCCAAGGATAGCTAGATGGTGGTTAAAAATCCAAGAGTATGATTTTGAGATGGAGCATAGGGCTGGAAGTAAAATGGCTCATGTTGATGCTCTGTCTCGTACCACCCAATTCCAAGGCGCTGATAACGAAGAAATAACTAAAGAAGTCTTGGTGGTGACACTCCCAGAGACTGACTGGGTCGTCAGTCTTCAACGCCAAGATGGGGAAATAAACGAGATAATTCGCATTCTATCGGATCAAAAAGATAGGAAACACAAACATATGAGACAGACTTATGAGATGAAGGGTGAAAAATTGTTTTGTAAAACCTCTGATGGTTTGAGGTTTGTAGTTCCTAAAGGAATACGGTGGCATATTGTGAGAACTTCTCACGATGAGTTTGGCCACTTAGGACTGGATCGTACCTTAGCTCACATCAAAAAGACATATTGGTTTCCGAGAATGAGAGGTTTTGTAAGAAAATATATCGACAATTGCATAGCCTGTGCTTACAATAAAAGAGGAAAGGACGAAACTCATTTTAAGTTGAATTCTTTTCGAACGGAACCTATTCCTTTTAATACCATACATATTGACCATTTGGGGCCCTATCCCAGAAGTAGTAAGGGAAACATGTATTTGGTTGGTAGACCGGTGAAAACTACCTCAACCAATCTTGTTGTGAAAATCTTAGCAGAATTATCCCAATTTCTTGGATCTCCATTAAAAATTTTTTCAGATAGAGGTACAGCGTTCACCTCTAAGTCGTTTCAACAATACTGTTCGACCAATAATATAGTGCACGCAAAGACAGCAGTGCAAACCCCACGCGCGAATGGACAGATAGAAAGATACTTCCGTACCATTTCAGCAGCTATAGCCGCCACTACAGCTCGATCAGACGGGCGAGATTGGGACGCTCATTTGGAGAGCATACAGTGGGGACTGAATTGCTTGCCCCACAGTATAACGGGTCAAACTCCGCAAAAATTGTTATTGGGCTACGAACCAAAACGAGTCCTTCATAATGAATTAACGGCTGCACTTCATAATGAAATTAATGATGAAGAAGATTCGATATCTCTTTGCGAACTTAGGAAAAGAGCCGCGGAAAATATTGAACTTAACAGAAACAAGCAGGTCCAACGGGAAAACGCAAAAAGATGTGGTCCACGAACATACGCTGTCGGTGATTTAGTTCTAATTAAGAGCGAGTCTCCAGCTACAGGTCAACCGCGAAAGCATATGCCGCGATATAAAGGCCCCTACGTTGTCGACAAAGTCTTAGGTAAAGATAGGTACCGCATAAGGGATCCTCCTGGTGTGCAGGTCAGTAGCCGTTCTTTTCAATCCACGTATACGGCAGCACGTATGAAGCCGTGGTGCAGCTTAGAGGAGCTTAAATTAAGCGAGGAAGGTCTAGAGCAGACCGACGTAGAGGAATCAGAGTAAATAATGTATATTAAATACAATGGGAATATTTATTGTTTCTTTGGCGAAGAACGCCTTTAATTTTAGAAATTTTACTGTTTTGCTGAGAGCACACGAATTTGCTGGAATATTCATTTTCGAGATAGGTATGGTACATGTCTGGAAGAGAAATAATGATAATAATACTGAGAAATGAAGAAAGAGGAAACAGAATAAATGGTAAAAGGCAGAATGAATTTAGTTGACTTCCCTATTGAAGAAAGATAATTTTAACGTGGCGAATATATGTATAAGCGAATGTTAAGATAGAGAGTGTACCCTAAAATACGAACTGACGATAACTGTAACGAAATTGAACTGAAACTATCGTAAAAGTGGCAAGGCACCTCACTCCGACTGTTTCGTTGGGTAACCACTGCTTGGGAATGGAGTTGGAGATATCCAGGTAAGGATCTAAAATGTTGTTATTACATTACCAAAATGAAGGAAGCGAAGAGGAAAATTTGAGAAGGGGGCTGTGATCTGCGAGTGACCGGTTTGGTTTTTCAACCACTCTAACTACTCGCGTCATGATCAGAAGCTGCTCTTTGAAATTGTGTGTGGAAAGAGATGGCGCTTGTGTAGCGCGAGATATGCTAAGAGGTGGGACCTTAATGGTCGCTAATATCCTTGGGAAGGCAAGGATAATGTTACAGACAGTATCCTGCTGGTGTGTGTTAAGTTTGGTTGTTAGACCTCTCTGCAGCCACCGGTTAGGTCATCTGCTGCTCTGAGGACGCTAATAATCACCGAGACGGTGATTGCGTCAGGAAGGCCGAATGTAACGGTCGAGTGAAGTTGTACACAAAAGCCCGTTGTACAGAAAAAGCCAAATACTGCCGGTCCTTTCCACATATGGAAAGGATACGACAGCCCGCTATTGTGAGTGAATGCGGATTGAGTCGACAGCCCGTTCCCTATAGTTTGCAGTTCAGTGATAAGTACAGTAAAGTAAAAAGACATCGACATAGGAACGATAATGCTGGCAATGCCTCAGAACGAGATTCACTATGATAAGGGCGCAATGGCGGGTTAGTCGGTTCGGTTTCTTAAAATAAGATTTTATTAAAAATACGGTAGTAATTGCGCTAGTCCGGTTATAAGTGTAAGTAAAACTTTATTCCGTATATTTTAATATAATTTGGTAATATTTACTATTCCAAAGGGCCGTCCGTACGACGGCTTTTTGCGCCGATTATATGGAGGTTTTTTTTTGGTGAAGCTTTTTTCCAGTACTGAATTTTTATTCTATAAACTATTGTTTTTAATAAAATGTTATTTCCTAGTTTTAAAATAATTATATGGTGTGCTGAAATAAGGAAATAATTATAACGTTTAGGTGAAATATTGCTTTTCAAATGAAATGCTCGAAAAGTAACGATGGACCACATCAAAGTGTAGAATTTTTTCATAAAATATATGTATGTACATAAATATACTCGTACATCACATTGCTTTTGGATGGAGAGATGGGGCAAAGTCGCAAAATTATTGTACACATGTTAGAGATCAAGAATCAAGAATCAAAAACTGAATTAATATAATTAGAAGAATTCTACTATTATATTTTCTTACGCCACACATGCTTGCTGGCTTTTAAAAATTGATAAGGTTTAATTAATTCTTTGACCCACCTCAATAAATAACGATGGTTTTATCAGCCGACTGCACTTTTGGATTGTTCCAATGACGTCTTAGCTATGGTCAATTAATCCCTTTGCGTATTTTCACTCATAGTTCTAAGCAGACAAGTGGCATTAAGTAGGAACGCTATGAATAATTTAAAGAATTTTTGCGTCAAATTGGAAAGGTCTGCTTCGTGTATATAATACTATTCATATTGAATCCATTATCATCCCGCTTGGATGCGGGCACGACTGATAAGGTATTTTGCACTTGAATTGCGTTGCGCTCCAAAAACCCACATACCCTCCTAAGCCTTTGAGCAGATAGCTCAGTGGCCGAGCTGCGCGTCTGCCTATTTTAACTGCATAAAACCGCTTGACAATCGCGGGCATTACTAGTGGTCAGTGGTTTACTTGGTTCACATCACTCACGGACATTAGACTAATATCTGAGATTTAGTATAGGAAGGTTAAATAAAATTTTCGAGTTGGCAAGGAGGTTAATCAAAGTGGTAGTCTGAGTCGAAGTAGTTGTTATCGGACTTTAGTTTACCTGAGAATATATTTAAGTAGATCGGGATGGTATGCTAATCGCGTTAACGAAATAAAGGGACCGGGTACACCAAGCAGCATACAAACGGTGTTTTATGTTATCACAGGTTCTTGAGGAGTTGAAAGTCACACTGCTGTGGCCATACATGCACAGGTAGATCATTTCAAGTGGCTCCGGCTTCAATGAGCCCCGCTGAATATCAAGTGGTGCTCGAAACGGCGTTCTCGTGCGCATAGTCAATGAGTAATCAGTCATGTGACATCAATCCACAGAGTTTAAGCGCAAAAAAATATCTACCGGAGTTTAACCATCGTCGTCGGCTAGCCAGTACGAATTTTCGGTAGACAACAGTCAGTCGTCGGTGGGTTATGAAAAAAGTCGTATTGTCGGCAACGGACTCAATCGGCCTATTGAAAATGTGCTACCCAAGAGGAGTTATATGCCTACTCCTACAAGTGTCTTAAGTCATCGATAAGATTCGCAAACTGTTAATTAATTTCAGAAATTTCGACTGCTTCGATATGGTGGAAAGTGTTTTCAAGTGTTTATAATTGGCGTGAAGTGAATCACTGATATCAGGTGTATTTTGCCGCTTTTACTGTGTCTGCAGTTCATTTGTATATAGCAAATGTGTTTCTCTTAGAAATAAATAAAACAAATATTTCTTTCCTTTAACTCTGGGTGTGTGCTTTAGTGTGAAATTAAGCAGTACAGCTTTCTTACCGCCTTCTTACCGAGGATTTCAAATATTTTTTACCCGCAAGAAGTGTAAGTATTTCACATATTTTTTCTTTCTAAATATTCTAAATATTTACAGATCTGCTGCAATTTTATTGTCGACAGCTTTCAGTTTCAGTAAATAGAAAAATACGAGACTTAAAACTGTGTTTACGATGCTAAATGCTTCTAGCCAACTTCTAGATTAAGAAGATCTTCTAATTGTCTAGGTTTTAATTTATTTTGTTATAAAGCACTAGCACATAATGCTAATTTATCACTATCAAAAGAATTTGGAATATTTTTCCGGCATAGGTAAAACTTACGCACTTTTGTTGTGGTTTCATTGAAATATTATATATGTTATTTATATATTACATTAAGTAAATTTTGGACGATTAAAAAAGCTAACGTCATATTATTCTGAAACAAAATAAAGTCAAATTATAAAAAAATTCACACATTTTGTTTACAAACTTTGTACGTTTGTAACTTAAAGTGACAAGTAAGACTGTCTGGTTTGGCCGTCAAAACATGCATGAAAATTATTGGATTAATTTTAACATTCATTTGCAGAAGATTAAGAGTCGATAAGGGCATTATGTGTATTGATACTACTTCCCAAAATATTGTGACCAACGATATCTCACAATTCCACAGAATTGGTCCAATAATAATAATAATTAATACAATATTAAAAAACAATGCAAGATAACACAGGATTAATGTTAAGTATGTTTATTTTTCGTTATATTCGATTATAATTTTGGTGAACAGGAAATTTTATTTTTTGTATATAACGGCATAGCTTCCGTTCTGTGTGGTACATACATACTAAACAACAAATTAATATCTAGTCATTTCTTGCGGCATGGGAGTCATGTATCTTATATTTATTAAGATGTCACTAGAAAGAATTAAAAATATGATTAGTTATTATGGATAGCCATTATAGACAAAAACGAACATTTAAAATATTAGTATAAACTCTAAAATAAAATAGCAAAAGTGGTATTGGAAAGGCATTTTGACCCTCTATTGTTCATCGACATTTTATGACAATCCGATAACCCTGTCAAAACTGACGCATATTGACGGAAAAATGCGAAACCGTAAGGTATGTACGTCAGCGTTGTTAACTAGTCAAAGTTATCATGAACCACCAAGCAGTGGTTATAGATATTATTGGTAAAAGGTGGGATATACGAGTATACCAAGAAACTGGAGAGACATTAAGATAACATTCATCCCTAAGGCAAGCAAAAGACCTAGCACTCTAGCGAAGTCCTTTCGGCCTATAAGTCTCACATCCTTTTTGCTTAAAACCATGGAGAAGATCCTACACTTACATCTCAATGAAGCTCCAAAAAGATCACCTCTCCATGCCAAGCAAAGTTGCTTATCAAGCTAGTAAGTCTACTGAAACTGCCATTCACACACTGGTCAAAGACTTTGAGTAAACTTTTCAAACCAAGAAAGAGAAAGAGCTTTTGGTAACACTTCCTTCGAGGCAATCAAAGAGGCTGCTGTGGAAAAAGTTTTGAACCACCCACAGTAAAATGGATCGATTACATGCTCAAGAGCAGGAGGACAGCTGACAGTGAAGTTAAGTACCTTAGGGTTAGTCTAGACAATAAACTTATTTGGAATTCACATTTGTCGAAAGTGACTAGAATAATCATAACCTCGCTCTACACCTGTCGCAATTTTGCAGGCAAAACTTGGGGTCAGACGCCGAGAATGGTATTGTGGCTGTACACAACAGTAATAAGACCCATGGTCACGTATGCAGCCCTTGTATGGTGGCCAAAAACTAAACCAAGAAAGGCAGAGGTCGAGTTACAAAAAGTTCAAAGACTAGCCTGTTTGGGAATCGCAGGCGCAATGAGTACCTGCCCTACTGCAGCCGTTCAATTCCTTCTTAACCTCACGCCATTATATCTTAAGCTTAAGAAGGAGGTTCTCCTAGGAGCACTCAGGCTGCAAAGAGCTATGGTCTTCAAACGTGGAGACCTGGTGTGACATCTCGCCATACTCGAAGAAATTCGATTAGAGGAGATGACCAACATGTTCGACGTAACCACAACCAAGCTGGACTTCGTAAAAATAGAGGGTGGTACTTAAAACCTGTCAACTATGGCAAACCAGCGAAGTCTCTCCACCGAAGGGATCGATGGTGTGGTACACCGACGGATTAAAAATTAATGAGGGGCTAGATATGGGCGTGTACGGCCCAAAGTGCCGCATCTCGAAGGCACTAGGTAGAACCCCTACAATGTACATTTCAAACTGAAATACTGGCCATACTAGAATGCGGCAATACCTGCATTAACAGAACCGTAATAGGTTTGTAGCGGGGGTCGGACGTCTGTTTGAAGTCCTGATGTGGCCGGATTGGGGCCCACGCAATCCCCGTCGCTAACGTGCAGTCGGTGGAATTGTATAAGGGAAGTCGGGATACGCCAGTATCCGTATGTATGCCCTTCAGCCCAAGGTTGACTTCGTTGGATGGAGCTGATGTGTTGCAGCAGGAAATTAGCTGATGGTAGGCAGCGAATCCGTTGGATTCGCGTTTACTGGTAGAGCTGAAATTAAATAGAAAGATGCCCTGGTGCGTCTCTGAACAGGGCTCTTGATATTTGCTGCCGCGAGGAAAACTCTGAGTTCGCACTTGAAAATAATATTTTATTTAACTCTTTAGGGCATATATTCGCCTTACAAGCACAAAACTTCCATGTACACTGACTTTTATTTCTCTCAAACAATTAATTTCTCCCTCTGATGCTACTTGATTTCCCTGCACCCCTGCACCGGTTTCAAAGTGTGAAACTTACAAAGTGCCAACATCGGTTTTTTCTAAAGCTACTGCTAATTTTTTTAAACTCTTCCTACGCACTCGGAATCGAAAGGACAACCGCGATTTTACCAACCACTGTGGTTACTTCCCCCCAAGCCGGGGAACCCATCCACCCAGACTCTCAAAGCTTCTCAAGCTAATCCAAGAAGAAAAGAACTTCACGACCGCCACATCACCCCCCTTCCAGCGACGGCATAAGGCAAGCGAAAGTTTATCTTACAACAATTTTGACCTGGCCGAAGGTAACTTTTTTGTAATGTGCGGTAGGAATTTTGATCTTGTGTATGTCTGAAGTGGAAAGTGAATTTTCTTGTGGAAGTCCTCTCACAGACACTGGTCTATGCTGTAGGAATTGTCCTGTTTGGACAGACTCTGGCTGTCCCTCTTTGTGTGTTGAGCTAGCTTGAATAATTTTGGTTGAATCTGCAAAATTTTTTTGATTTACTTCTAGGATTTCGGGAACAAAAGATGGCTTTAACCGGTCCAAAGAGACGTTGATATCTTTCCCTCTAACGCTGACTGTATAGAAATCTCGATGTCTAGTCATAACCGGGAATGGTCCATCGTATACATTCTGGAAAGTCCCCCTAGCTGCATCATTCCGAATGAATACATGAGAGCAAGAGTCTAAATTTTTATATTTGAAAAATTTAGGCTTGGAATGATTTGAGGCCGAGGCAGGACGGACGTGGTCGAAAAAATTACGCAATTGCATCACGAATGTACTTTGCGGGCAACTTGCCGATTTCTGCTCTATAAAATCTGCGGGGAGTCTTAAGGACTGGCCATATAAGAGTTCGGCGGGCGTTGCTGTAAACTCTTCCCTGAAGGAAGTTCGCAAACCAAGTAAAATAACCGGAAGTACTTCAGACCAAGAATTTGATTCATATGTTCTAATGGTCGCTTTGAGGGTTCTATGCCATCGCTCGAGGAAACCGTTTGACTGTGGATGATATGCGGTAGTCCTATTGTGTCGAAAACCTAGGAATTTTGCTAGCTCTCTGAAGAGATTTGATTCGAACTGTCTACCCTGGTCTGTGACAATAGTTTTAGGAACACCGAAACGAGAAATCCATCCGTGATAAAGGGCTCGCGCGCAAGATTCAGCTGAAATATTTTCTAAAGGAATTGCCTCTGGCCACCGAGAGTATCTGTCTATGATAGTGAGACAATACCTGAAATTTTGCGAAGGTGGAAGTGGACCAATAATATCCATGTGAATAATCTCAAAACGAGAAGAAGAAACTGGAAAAGAACCAAAAGGGTGTTTAATGTGACGCGAAATTTTGCTCTTTTGACAAGCTAGACAGCTTCGACTCCAATTGTTGATGTCTTTATTCATAGATGGCCAAAAGTATTTGGCTGTTACCATTTTGTTAGTAGCCCGGATACTTGGATGAGACAAATTGTGCACTGCATTGAAGATTTGTAATCGAAATGATTCGGGAATGAAAGGTCTCTTAAGAGATTTAGAATCTTCACAAAAGATTTGTTTATCTGAGCCAATGACTGGTAATTTGGAAAATTTGAAATTAGGATTTTCCAGATAACTTTGAAGCTGGCTATCGTTCTCTTGCGCGAGAGCTATAGCTTCAAAATCTACCGCGGCTGGCAATTGAAGTTCTTCAATTCGCGAAAGTGCATCTGCTACCACGTTGTCCCTTCCAGCTATGTGGCGAATGTCTGTGGTAAATTGCCCGATATAGTCTAAATGTCTCGCTTGTCTGGGGGAGGCTTTTTCTGGGTTTTGCCTGAAGGCGAAAATTAACGGCTTGTGGTCTGTAAAAAGTGTAAACGTTCGACCTTCGAGATGGAATCGAAAATATTTAATGGCTTTATATGCGGCTAGCAATTCGCGGTCGTAAGCACTGTATTTAATTTGAGCCGAAGAAAGTTTAGTAGAGAAAAATCCTAGAGGTTGCCACTCATCGTTTACTTTTTGGTTTAAAGCAGCACCGATTGCGACATTAGAAGCATCTACGAATAATCCTAGATGCGAATTGGAATTTGGAAAGGCTAAAAGGGTGATTTTTGAAAGTTGAGCTTTAGCGATTTCAAAAGCCTTAAGTGCCTCGGATGTCCAATTGACAGGTTAATTGCCGTCTTTCTTACTTCCTGTTAAATATCGGTTAAGTAAAAGCTGGTATTCAGCTGCATGCGGTAAGAAGCGACGATAGAAATTCATCATCCCTAAGAAACGTCTAAGTTCTTTAACTCTGATTGGCTGTTTAAATTCAATAATTGCTTTAATTTTTTCAGGTGAAGGCTTGATACCTTTTGAGTTTATGTAGTGGCCGAGAAACTTCACTTCTTGTTGCATGAAATTACATTTCTCGACGTTTATAATCAACCCTTGTTCCTGAAATTTTTTAAAAATTTGTTTTAAATGTTCTAAATGCTGTTGTCTAGATTTTGAGGCTACCAAAATATCGTCTAGATACACGAAACAAAATTGGAAATCTTTTAATATCGAATGAATAAATCTTTGGAAAGTCTGAGCAGCATTGCACAGTCCAAAAGTCATTCTTGTAAACTCAAATAAGCCAAAAGGTGTACAGATGGCTGTTTTTGGGATGTCCTCAGGTTCTACCGGAATTTGGTGATACGCTTTAGCTAGATCTAAAGTGTAAAATATTTCACAATCCTGCAGATTGGACGCGAAATCATGAATGAGGGGAATCGGGTAACGGTCTGGCACTGTTACCGCGTTTAATCTTCTGTAATCCCCGCAAGGTCTCCATTCCCCATTGGCTTTCGGGACCATATGCAAAGGGGAAGACCAACAGCTACTGGACGGCCTGCAGATGCCCTGATTAAGCAAGAACTCGAATTCTTTCTTTGCAATCAGGAGCTTTTCTGGTGATAATCGACGTACTTTCGAGAAAATCGGCTGACCTGACGTTTTAATTTGATGTGTAATCTGGTGTTTGACCGGTTTGGAAAAACCAGTATCGATGGTTATACTTCTAAACTCGCGAAGCAATCTTTGAACATCCAAATCAATTGAAGATCTGATCAAAAGCGATAAATTTGAAGATGAACCGTTAAGTAACTTACCTTTAGAAGTTAGGTTGGTTAACGGATCAATTAAAATCCTTTTCGATAGATCAACTAATAATTTGAAGTGGAACAGGAAGTCTGCCCCTAAAATTGGCTTCTCAACATCTGCTATTAAGAAGTGCCATTGAAAATTTCTACGTAAACCAAGATCTAAATTTAGAATTTTGGTACCATAGGTGTTTATAATTGAAGAATTTGCTGCCGATAATTTTATTTCAGATGGTAGTAACTTGTTTATATAAGGTGCAGGGATAACGGAAATATCCGCACCTGTGTCTATTAGGTAATATTGCCGAGTTGAATTGTCCCAAACGTGCAAACGGCTGTTGTAAATGCTTTTATCACCCGCCGTTGCTGATGATATGCTTTTTAATTTTTTGAAAGCTCCGAAGATGAAAATGAGCAAGGTGGGATACATTTACTTGCATGATTGTGGAATTTCGAATGGTACCAGCACAATCCTGAACGATCACGAGATTTTGACATATTTTTACGAAAATCAGATCCAGGCTGCGATGGCGAACGACTCGCTGAAAATCTTGTGCCGTTATGGGAACAATAGCTAGCTGTTCTAGGTTGCCGTTTCATTGCCTGTACTTCCAGCAATAGCTCATCCATCCTTTTATTTAACTTAATAATTTCCGCTGTCAAGCTGTTCCAAGAGTTACTCTCTTGTCTTGGCGAGGACAGAGCGAAAATTGTTGGTTTAGAATTTACTTCAAAAATTTTGTCCGCACAATTCGCAAGTTCTGAAAGTGGTCCGGAATTACACGATAAAATCGCCCTCATGTGTTCGGGAAGCCTTTGCAACCAAAGGGTCTTTAAAATGTCGTCACTTAAATTTCCGTTCGACAGATTCCTCATCTCCCGCAGGAATTGGGATGGGGATCTGTCACCCAAAACTAAGTCACCGAGTAACTTGTTTAATCTCGAAGTCTCGCTGTCTGAAAGGCGAGATATCAACGCCTCTTTAAGTTCCGTATATGGGCGCTGAGAATTTGGATTATCAAGGATATCACTTAATATAAAAACTAATCCTTCATCCAAAGCAGAAAGCACATGGTTGTATTTCGAGGATTCACTCGTTATACGGGCCAGCTCAAACTGCCCTTCAATTTTCTTGAACCAAAATTTTGGAGCATTTCTCCAAAAAGGTGGAACCACTACCGAAAACGCGGAAATCGCTGGAACAGAAGGTGTGGAGGCCGCAAAATTACGTGGTGTTGGAAGCGGACTTAATCTTAAGACACCTTCCTCAAAACTTTGAGACTCTGAAAGGCCGGATGGATTCCCGGGAATCACGGAGACTCGCGAGAAGTCACCACTTGCGTTATTCATAATTTGTTAAAAATTTCTTTTACACACGAGAGAGAACGCGGAGTGCGGAGGAAAATTTACACTTTAAATATATTTCAACAATAAACTCTGTTTGTGCTAGAATGTGTGCCTAAATTTAAAATAAAAGGTACTCCCTTAAGGGGGGACATCACAGTAGCACACAAAAAAATAGGCATATTTTCGGGAATTAATTTTGGCTGAATAAAAGTATCAATCGAAAATCTGTAAAGTAGGTTTTATAGCAATACTAAAAAGGTACAAAATATAATTTTTTCAATAAAAAATATTTAAAAATGGCGGCTGCGCAGCATATGCCCCAAGGCGCCTATTTTTGAAACTGTGTCGATGGCCGAAGACGTAGACTCCTTAATTTTTGACCTGGAAGAAAAAACTAAAATTTTTTAGTTTTCACATAACAACAGCTAGCGAGCTACGTAGGATTTTTTCGATATATTGATTTTTCACAAAATGGTGCATGTTTGAAAAAAAAATTTAATTTTTAACAAAAAAAACGCCATAAAATCGTCGATAAAAAAAAAACTAAGCCATATAAAATAAAAATCCTACGTAGCTCCGTGGAGACAGATATGTCGAAGCTACTGTCAACATTTCAAGTCTATCGGTAAAGATTTGCTCGAGTTATGTCTTCGGCGAGCTAAAAAAAAGTGGTTTCGAGAAAAACGCGTTTAAAGTTTTAAGTACTGAGAAACCATATGAAAATTTCATATACCTCTAACCGCAGAATGAAAAATTTGGGCACTCGGACACTTTTGCCGTATTCCATCATTTGGTATATTATTATTAAGACCCTAAAGCACCTTTTAAGCGAACAAAATTTTTTTCGAAACATTGAAAATTTTACTGTGATGTCCCCCCTTAAAGGATTCTTCCTTTGTTTGCATCAACTTCTTTCTATTTAAAATTTTCTTTTCTTGATCCTCCTTCTTTTTTCTTTTTTTTCCGATCTTCTTTTTCTTTTTTCGATCTTCTTTTTTTTTTCTTTTATCACGTCGGGGTCACCAATGTAGCGGGGGTCGGACGTCTGTTTGAAGTCCTGATGTGGCCGGATTGGGGCCCACGCAATCCCCGTCGCTAACGTGCAGTCGGTGGAATTGTATAAGGGAAGTCGGGATACGCCAGTATCCGTATGTATGCCCTTCAGCCCAAGGTTGACTTCGTTGGATGGAGCTGATGTGTTGCAGCAGGAAATTAGCTGATGCACAGTGGGGCCAAATCTCAAAAAGCTGGCCAAAACTAAAAAATTCAAGTTATCGATCTGAAATCTCTCACTCGGGGGTTTTTGGGGGCGCTGATTACGAATCTGATATCGGATTTGTAAAAATCAAAATGGCGGACCGGAAGTGACGTAATGTTTTACGGAAAAATTGAGCTAGCGCTCTGAAACTCAGTATAATATAGTTTTCTTGGGCGCTGATTACGAATCTGATATCAGATTTACAAAATTGAAAATGGCGGACCGGAAGTGACGTAATTTTTTACGAAAAACTAGAGTTAGCGCTTTGAAACTCGGTATTGTATGGTTTCCGGGGGCGCTGATTACGAATCTGATATCGGATTTATAAAATTAAAAATGGCAAAAATTTAAGTCACTTCCGGTTCGCCATTTTGAATTTTTATGTATCTCATATCAGATTCGTAATCAGCGATCCCACAAACAATATTAAACCGAGTTTCAGAGCGCTAACTCAATTTTTTCGTAAAATATTACGTCACTTCCGGTCCGCCATTTTGAATTTTGTAAATCCGATATCAGATTCGAAATCAGTGCCCCCGAGAACCATATAATACCAACTTTTGAAACGATTCATCACTTTTTCGATTTTTGTCCAGCGAAACAGGTTATGCTTACATTTTTCGAAAAAAAAGGCGGTCGGTGATATGCGGCGCTGATTTTTCTTAATTTTATTTCTTATTTATCTAATTTATCACCTCCAATCGTTTCAGAGCGGAACAATGCGGAACATTTTATATATTTCCATTTTAACATGGCATCTTACATAGTTTTTGAGTATAAAATGTAAAAAAGTCTATCTCTCTCTAAAATTAGTGTTTAATAATACAGTAACTAAATTAATTTTATAATATTCTACTAATCTTTAACTGACGATTCCATTTTGTTTTATTAAAATCTGTCAAATTTTGAATATTTTGTGCCTTCTTGAAAACGAGAACTTTTTCTCTCTTCAAAACACACAATCACTGCTACCCTTGGATGCCACTTTCACGCTGGCATTCTACGGGTGAGCGTCCAGTTGGGGTCCTATTATCGCTTGATTCTATAGCACTGGGAAGTACTTTAGCCAATTTGAGATTAAAAAATCCCAATTTGAAAACTTTTTTTTTTAGGTTTTGGCCAGCTTTTTGAGATTTGGCCCCATAGTGTGATGGTAGGCAGCGAATCCGTTGGATTCGCGTTTACTGGTAGAGCTGAAATTAAATAGAAAGATGCCCTGGTGCGTCTCTGAACAGGGCTCTTGATATTTGCTGCCGCGAGGAAAACTCTGAGTTCGCACTTGAAAATAATATTTTATTTAACAGGGCATATATTCGCCTTACAAGCACAAAACTTCCATGTACACTGACTTTTATTTCTCTCAAACAATTAATTTCTCCCTCTGATGCTACTTGATTTCCCTGCACCCCTGCACCGGTTTCAAAGTGTGAAACTTACAAAGTGCCAACATCGGTTTTTTCTAAAGCTACTGCTAATTTTTTTAAACTCTTCCTACGCACTCGGAATCGAAAGGACAACCGCGATTTTACCAACCACTGTGGTTACTTCCCCTCAAGCCGGGGAACCCATCCACCCAGACTCTCAAAGCTTCTCAAGCTAATCCAAGAAGAAAAGAACTTCACGACCGCCACAGGTTCTACTATCTTATTATCGGATAGTCGAGCTGCACTAAAGGCGCTGAAGTCCTTTAATGTAGATTCAAAGCTAATTTAAAATGAATGGAATCCCTGAAGCTTTTGGCAAATCGTAACAAAGTTACACTCTTGTGGATTCCAGGCCATGAAGACTACACAGACAACGAAGTAGCCGATGGGGGCTGAATCTCCCCTTATTGGTCCGGACCTCTTCTGTGGCATCTCTAAATGCCACCTAAAAGGGGCCATAGAAAACTGGGAGAAGAGTAGCCGATTCCGATATTAGAATAGCATCCAAGGAAGTCGGCAATCCAAGGCCTTCATGGCTGCACCGCACGATAAGGCCGGGAAACTCCTCCGTCTAAACAAAATGGAGCTCAGAAAAATTACTAGACTCTTCACTGGACATTGTTCCTTTAGGTATCACCTTACAAAGATCAGGTTGTTGACTCTGACATCTGTTGCTACTATGCGGAAGCCTCAGAGACAGCGGTGCATATTCTTTGTCAGTGTACAACCCTAGGAATTAGGCTCTGACTAACACAGTTTTCCATCACCGGAACAGGTTTGGAATACTGCTCTCAGGGAAATCCTGGGCATGTTCAAGAAGCAAGACCTGGGATAAAATGTGAATGAAGATTCACAATAGATCCTAGCGGTCGCGGTGATCGAAAGGCCTTATACCTAAACGCCCCCTTTCCAACTAAACTAAGGTGGTAAAACTCAGAATCTCTTCAATTGTGATAGAGTGTTTATTCAAAAGATACTCTATCTTGCGCGATAGTCTGCGATTTAAGGAGGGCAGTGAAAATCTTGAATACGACGTACATGTCGGTGTGACGAGTTCGGCTCGAAATGACGAAGTGAACGAAAAAGTGCGTAAAATATTGCAAATTGATGGCATCGTGACAACAAAAATAAAATCGTAAGTAAAATCGTCGAAAAAAGCGGCTAGGTTTGCGTTAAATCGGACTTCAGCGAAGTTTTAGTGGTAAGTAGGATTTTTTTGGAGGAAGAGGATGCCTTGTGCCCCGCCAGGGGAAACTACTGGTGTATGGGGCTCGCACCCTCTAAAAAAACCTCCTCCTCAGGCCTGGGACGCTACCCCGGAGCCGCTCATCGCACTACTTCGGGGTGGGGACCTATTTTGCTCTCATCGAGCTACTCATTTTGTCTAATACTTTTCTGGTTGTTACTGCCCCTGTGGTGCTTCTTGAGACTCACAACATTTTCCTTTAAGGACTCTTTGTGTGAAGGCTTCACGTACTTCCAATTCACTCTGTTACAGAGCATGGTGTCGAATATGTTGTCGAGGGTTAGGTTTCCTACCTTCCCCTCTAGTTCCCGCTTATTCGCGCCCAACCTGGGTCAATCGAAAAGGTGTACGGGGCATCAGGTTAGGGAGTGCCACCTAAAGACTCCACCTAAGTTTCCCCCTCGGGTTTTGCATGGTTGAGTCAATTAACTCGGTAAATATTGGTTTAACGTGAAAAATGATCATTACTAAAATTTTTAAGGACAATATTTTTAGCAACTTTTGTTTGAAACTATTTTCAAAATTTTGAATATTTAAAATGTTAGAAATTTTCAAAAAAGACAGGTAACGGTTTTTTAGATTTTTCGACGAAACCACCAATCAGAAGCGAAAAAAAACCAAAAAAAGTTGTGGCCCATGAAATTCACTACAATTCTCTTATGTTTATTTTTGTAGCATTTGTCGTACGACTACTTATACGCAGGAGACCAAAAGGCGAAGAGTGGAAACGAGTTCACACGTAGGAAATAGTGTGAAACTGCAATAAATGGGATGAAAATGAGTAAGGCACGCGTTGCATATATAAAAAACATTGCATAAAATGTGCAGTTATTTCCGAGCAACAACTTGATAGCGGCGCGAGTCGACTTTTGGCGCCCTCTGCAATCGTAGCACAAATGCTAAAAAAATATCAGCATATGATAATTGTAGAGAATTTCACGGGCTACGACTTTTGATGTAACTATTTTTCGCCTCCGATTGATGGTTTGGTCCTAAAATCGGTAAAACCCGTTCTAAACCCCAAACTGTTATTTTTGAAAATATCAAAGTTTTTTAATATTAAAAATAGTAAAGATAACTATTTTTGTGATAAGCATTTTATACTTAAAACCAATATTTACCGAGATAAATAACTTCACTCCTAAAATTCAAAATGGCGGCCATCTATTCCGAAGAGATAAATTTTGGTGGAGTATTCCGGGAGCACCTCCTTTACCTGCCATTAAATTTTCGCTGGACTCCGATTTAACGCAAACCTCGATGTATCTACTATTTGACTGAACTATATTCTTCGTTTAGTGACGACAAAAAAATTGCTCATGTAAAATATTCGCCAGAAATATTATAATTATGGGCGGAAAAATGGACCCAACCTTCTGAAATCTATTGTTACTGATAACAAGGCGTGGTGCTTTCAATGCGTCTTAGGCGTCAAAAGATGAACCAAAAGCGAAAAAAATGACGTCTTCAGAATTATACAAATCAAATTTAAATTGTGCGTGTCATTTTATCACTTCTGGAGGAGGCTGTTGTTAATAGAACAGGAATAATACCCTAAAAACAGTGAATTACCGTACAGGGGTTTGTGAAACAAAAGATAATAAATCCTAAACATGGAAAAAAACAAAGAAAAATATTCCACCAAGCTTTATCTACAAAGTTCGGAAACTACTTTTATGTCATTTCGAGCAACCATGTTTTCCTATAGCTCTTAAGTTACGCAATGCTCACTTGCGACAAAGCAATGCTCAACTTGCGACCACTGGACGGCACAATCTAGGAAGAAGCAATGTAGACAGTTTGTCGTTTGAAGAGCTTATAACTTTAGCACGACAATCCCAAAAACGGTCAACGTGACCTATCACTAATGCTCCAAGAAAACTGTGACTGTATAGTATGCCGATGGATGACATAACCCCGGTAACACATTTCGAAGGGACCATCATGTTGGAATCCCCATTCCAATGTTTTTTATGCAGACGGCTAGAAAACACCCCACCGGTACGGACGCTGGATGGTATTTGAACAACGAGACCAAATACTCATATTTTCTCGGAAACTTTGCGTTGTCGGTTTTCCTATCGGAAATCTCCGATATTCTGAGTGCTGAGTTTGATCAGAGATCCTACCACCCACTTGAAAGTTTGTCTTGGAATGTAAGAAACTAATGCACTCGGCAGTTTCCACAATGAAATCTCCCTTATATGGGTTCCTAGTCATGAAGGCATCGAGTAGCGCCAAATGCATCGCCTTTGGTTGGACCGGAACCAGAGATTGGTGTGAATTTTACAAACTTGAAAAACTGGATAATTCGGCACATGAAGACAATGCATGTGTAGAGATGGCCCGAGTTAGAAACCTGCAGACACATCGAACTATTTACAGGACGTCCCAATAAGTGCACTGGAGAAACTCTGCTTAAATTAAGTAGAAAATAATGTACTAGAAATCTTGTAGGGACTGTAACAGGGCATAATATATGTGGCAAACACCTGCATACAATCGTCAATGACAAAGAATATTTTCTCTGCGATTGCCCTTCGTTCTCCCAAGCACGACGCGTTGTATTCGGTGCTGATTTAATGAGGATGGAAGATATCTGTCCTCGACCCCTGTCCGAGGTTCTTCAGTTCATCAGAACATCGAAGAAGTTCGGCTAGAGCAGAGGCAGAGTACAATGGACTCCGTCTTTCGCTCCCCTTCTATCATTTTCTTCATTTCCAATGGACTACAAGCACACACCCTGTACTTATAAGTGAACGTACCTATTAAATAATTATCGCTAAAAAAATTAGCTTACTTTACGATAGACTTTTAAAATGTTCCCTCTTAAAATTATAATACCCGATCTTGCAGACAATACAACCTCAAAAAGACTTGAAGGAGTTAGGTGGGCTTTAAGAATGCTTTTCCAATTTAAAAAACTCAAATTAGTACGACCAGCCCGTGGATTTCGTGAGCGAGTCTATTCCATCAACTATTTTCAAACAAACGATTCAATTATGAAAGTAGTAATGCTATCTCTAATTCTGTTTGTTGTTAACAGTAAGAAATTTGACATTTTAGGAGCTCTGAATAAGAATTAATTCTTCATGCTTGTCTCTCCTGTGTTTGTTTTTCTTTGCTTTAACTTCCATAATCACAAACATATTTAACGCCATTTTCAGGAATGAACTACAGAGTGATTTTTTTTTGTGGTAACTGAAGTTTTTTTATTAACTATGACAGCTGCCATGTCTGTTAAATCGTCATCTGACTGCTCTTGTCATAAACTTCAGTCCAGTACAATATTAACCATGGAACCATGCCACAACATGCCAAAAGAAAAAGCCGAAGTTGTACAATTTTATTTTTAAAATCGGTCCTCTGTTACGTTAGCGCAATGAGCGTACAGACCAAAATGTACCAACACTGACGACAATCCGACGGTTAGTGGCAAAATTTCGTGGAAACCGAGAGGCCTAAAGTTAAAGTACGTCTATGTCGAAGTAATGATGCTATTGATGCTGTACGACGCGACGTTGAACAACATCCCCAAATTCGTATAAACGCCGTGTTCAACAGTTTGACTTGCATCTACTGACTATGTGGCTGCTGAGTTGGACGAAAATGAAATGGAGCATTACTGGTTTCAACAAGATAGTGCAACATGACATTCTGCACGCGAAACAATCGATTTGTTGAAGGCGATTTTCCCCAATCGATCTAACTAAAAAAAACAGCGATTCCGACTGGCCACCACGTTCACCTGGTTTGACCGCTCCTGACTTTTTCTTGTGGGGATATTTAAAAAGCAAGGTTTATGCTAACCGACCAGAGTCTGTCTCTTGAATAACTTAAGGCCAACATTCCCAACGAGATCGCTGGAATTTCACGTGAAACACTTCAAACAGTGAAAAATGCCGATAAAAGGCCTGATTTGTGTGTGGCTGCAAATGGTGGTCATTTACTAGATCTCATTTTCAACAAGTGATAGAACAAATTGTGCAAGCCCAAATTAAATTTCAATAAAGAAAAAATTAAAAACAAATTAATTTGTGGTAAATTTATTCAAAAACAAAACTTCAGGTATCACAAAAAAATTCACCCTGTATCACGTTAGGCAAAGATATGATATTAATCCAATTATCTTAGTACAATGTAACCAGGGTATGGAAATTACTTTCTGGCAAAATACTCGTATAAGAGGTGTTTCCAAAGATTCCAGGAATTATTTCAGAAGGTAACATAATAACGCAAGGCCACATACGACGAAAACTTTCATAGACATAGTCCCTTCGGATTACCGCTTTCGGTCATTTCAAAACTACTTTATTGATTCACACCGCAGTACATCCGAAAAGAAAAGATAAGGCTGGAGCTTATGAATTTAAAACATAACTTGATTGTTGTTATGAATAATTACACGTAGGCGCAATGTTAAAAAATCACGGAGAATTAATTTTTACAGTATTGTTAATAAATTATTTCTTGACAACAATAATTTTTAGTTACTAATGTGCTATTTCTCTTGGTCCTGACGACCTAACGTAACGACGACGTTAAGCCTAATTTATCACAATATACTCAATTTTTATTATATATTTTATATTTATTCTTATTCGGCCTATTTACTTGCATTTTTATATTACGGAACAATAAGTTTCACATTTGGTGTAGAAAGCGACAGAGGATTAATTAGGGGAAAAGTAATAATTTCTAGCAAACTTGACGAGTAATCTTGCAATCATAATAAAGAAATCACAAAATAATTCCATAAAATAATTGCCTTTTCTGGTCGGTTTTCAAACATCAATTCATCACAAGATTTGTTCAAGACAATTTCTTCCGCGCACCTATGTATGTACAATGTACATACATATGTACATGCATACCTACATTTTTCTGCGCGAGAATTCAAATTCTATTATGACAACTGTTTTTGCTCTTAAATCGAAACCCAACCCATTGAATAACAGAGAGAATTAAAAATAGCTTTTTACTAAAAAAATTGACATTTAAGAACATAAAATAAAACGAAAAAATGTCTGGACTTCCTTTCCTACTTTTATCCAGCGAAAATATTTTTAAGGCACAGAGCCCTTGGATACCATAAAATCTGGGAGCTCTACAGATTACGTAAACACGAAAACCTGTTGTGAAACTGAATGCAGAACTATACTCGTACATGGGTGCTTCCAGAAATTTTAAAGATCATCATAATTTGATGTTATCCACGTGCGGGAGCTCTTCAAGATTACGCAATAAGTTGGAACAGATGGGAGAATTGAACGGCAATAACAGATCTTGCATTTGAACAAGTGTGCGCTAATCGTTAATTATGTACGTTATAATTATAATGTCAGCCCACTGAGAGAACGTTCAACTGTTACACGGAACCCATGGGAACAAGACTTAGAACTCATTAAAATCAAACTAGCAGGTACTACATTAATCTTAAAAGTTATTAAAATATAATAGTTAATAAGCCCAGTATTTTATAAAAATGAAGAGATTGCCATAAAACTAAAAGATAATTTTTATAATCGCGACGACGACAACGTTATACTATTTCAGTAAAATTTTACGCCTTACTAAAAACAAGTATTTGACAGTAATGCACATACGTAGCTTAACCTAAAATCTATTATTTAGTCACGCAGTCAGGAACAAAATTTATCACAGATTATTATTCATCGATGCCCTTATATCAAAGGCACGTGTATTCATTTTAATTTAAACTGTGTTAATTTGAATTGAATTGAAATTTTCCCAAATTAACAAATTTGATTATTATCTTATCGTACATAGCAAAAGCATACAGACGTACCCATTATTTATACGCATGATAGGAAATAAAAATGAATTTTTTATCTTATCGTAAATAGTTTTATTAAAATTCATACAATTTTCTTAAAACAAGTTCAGTAATATTAGGATATTCTAGGGAAATGGTCTCAGCAAGCTGGAATAATTCTGCTTCATTTTATGGTTGTTAGTAATATATTCAATCTTGGATTCTAATCTATTCGATTTGAGATTCAAATTTCAACAATCAATATTTGTGCGACAAAAATATTTGTAAAAGTAATGGGTAAGGAAATTATCTTTGAAATTACCCACTTACTTACACTCTTCCGGTTTACTTACTAATTTTTATCTGAAGATTTGAAGATATATGTACCTACAATAAGCCGTTAATTGCAGAGGATATTATGGGCGTTAGTTCTGAATATTTCATTTATTTAATTTAAAGCTGCACGTTGCTGGCAAACTCTATAGCATGCAAGTTCACGCAATGTGCATATTCGATTATCACTCGACATTTTCTAAGAATGTCTTTATACTTTTAAAAGCTTATTATAATACCCTACCCTTAAGCACTAACATAACTACCAGTTGCATGACCTTACCAGGTATCAGAGACTCCCTTTGAAAATTATTAGAAAACATCTTATATTTTTACAATCAAACTCCAAATTAATTTTAATAAGAATTCAGCCCATATAATTAAATGAAATTAGAATTAAATAAATACAGGGTGTTTCATCAATGCGGGACAAAAATGAATAGGATCATAGATCTCACCTAAACAACAAAAAATTGTATACCACTGGGGATGGAGTGGGGGGGGAGGCATCCTCAACCATTTGGGAGTTAAAAAGTGATTTATAAATTCGAGATACACGTTATAATTTTATTTTAAACTTTTGATCTAATTAACGCAGCGACATCAAGATCCCACGAAACAACTACTTTGTATCAATATGCTTTCTAAAAATGCCACCAATGTTGATCGACCTCTATCACTGCAGGAGAGTCACTTACGAAAGTGAAAAATGCTCCAAAATTTCCTGAAATTCATGTTTCTCCCAATTTTTATCCGAAATTATTGTAATTAATGCCCCTATTTTTTATTTTTATTGAATTGCCCAGAGAGAGGTTATACAAATTTATACGTAGAAAACCTTTTGCGGAATTTAAAAAAAATCTGCATTTTACTTCAAAACTTATTATAGTTATTTATAGTATGTTACAAATTTTAAAACATTTTTCCACTTTCGCAAATGATTGTACCTGCAGTAGTAGAGGAAGATCAACATTGGTGGCATTTTTGCAAGGCACATTCAGATAGTAGTTTTTTGGCGTGAGTTTGATGTCGCTGCGTTGAGTAGGTCACAAAATAATAAAAAATAAATAATATAATAGCGATCCGGGCAATAGCCCGTCCTGGTTAAAATCTACATATTCTTGTTAAGACTTGTTGTCTTCCCGTGGCCATAAAATTGTTGCATTAAGATTAAATAGCAAGTGTAAATATGAGTCAGCGTGAGTGACTGAGTAAATTAGGAAACCGTTTATTTGACCGGCAGTTAGGAGCTAGAGGTGTGAATGCGTTTCAGTGATCCTTTGCCTTCCTAAAATATCCCTCAAGTCAAGAGTCAAGCACATAGATGCTAATTAATTATTCATTGTCCCAATGAGCGATCCTCGCCAGATGGTTGTTTTATAACTTTTCGTCTGTTGGTGTTGAGTGACGCAGGGAAAAGGTTCGCATATCTGTGTTTTATGGCTCTTTGTTTACTCGAGCGGATTCACAGATGCCATGCGTATTAGACGGGTTCGGCTATCCTCCTGAATATTATCGCTGCTCCATGGTATGCTAAGAATGGAATATAAAATGTAGCGCTTGGAATTGCAAGATCAATGCACCAAAAGGCATGGCGAAGGGTTGATGGTGCAAGTAATAACGGTTTTTCAAATTAAATTAAATAAACCAGAGTGTAGATAATTACAAATTATTAAATATTTCATAACTGCGAAATATTTTTTAAAAACATAGTTCTCAGAACGGTCGCGACAATGTTTAATTGACGGAAATCCTACGACCTATCGTGCGTTTAGAAGGTCGAAAGCTGCAAATCCCAATCAAGTTGTTATAATAATTAATTAATTAATCACAATTTGCGGTGAATGGCATTATATGTAAATATTTCTACGCCACATAGCGACAATCTGAAATGGAAGTAGAGTACAAAAATCGAAATGTTATTTTACGGGAACACAGCATCCTGGTCCCGCATGACATCAAGTGCTAGCTTATGAAATTTATTTTAGTCAGATTTCGACTATTGCTGACGAACAGTGGCCGTAGAGAGCCGCCACAATTAAATTCCAAGATACTCACAATTCCTAATAAATTAAACGACAAACAGCGAAAGTTGCGTCGCGCACACTAGAACGACCTCGCTGAAAATGTCCAAGTTCAGGCTCAGCTTGGAGGATGGAACCGTTCCAGGTGGTCACTCCAAAGCCTGGTCCAGCCCGAAATATGTAAAAATTGGATGCTGGGTGATGAGCTTACACTTTTACAGACGGTTGTTAGTGTTGCACGAATCCTCCAAACCCGGCAGGTTGTCTGAGTCAAGTTCAAAAGTCCACTCGCAATTAGATAGGAGAAGCTGGGCGAGCTGCCGCGACTTTTGTTTATAATCAGCAGCCGGTTTGCGCGCGCATAATCATAAGACGTGAAAGCTCCGAGTTGGGTGCCTTTTGTACATTCGCTGCCAGGTGGTATCGAGGCGGCACTTTAATTCCTCAAGCGGTTCCAATCCAACTAGGACTCGGTTTCAAATCCAAAAGACTGTTGGCCATTATCAGTTTGACCGAGCTCGTGGTTAGTCGAGGATTTTTTGCAAGTCGCGCTTGCAGTATCCTTCGGTTCGCCAGCTGTCGTAGTGGTGGTGGTGAAATAGTGAAGATCCAAACAATAGTCTGAAAATCGTCGAGAGTGAAAATATTTATTCAAACTGGCGGTCATCCAACATTTACCGGGCCAACGGCTTATAGTGCATATTCTGTGAAGTGCTCCAATTACTGTTCATCTGATAGTTGCAAACAACTTTTCTGGAAATAGAAGCACTGTCGTGCTTTAATTCTCATTTGACTTTATTGGACGTGAAATTCACTATATTGGCTTGCTTGTAAGTTTCTCAGTATTCCACCTGATGTAACAAATTTTGTGATATTTCTGCGTATTGCTTTCTTAATTAACACTAGCAACTGGTAACTAGCGAGTTCCGGCGTTCGGGAGGAGTGAGTTTTATTTCACCACGCTTTTGATATCATCAGAGATTTCAGTCACGTTTATCACTGTGCATGAAGTTTTTTACTTTTTAAAGTTAATTTTGTTAGGACGTGACCAAAGCCGGCGGCTTGAGCTTTTTTGGCACAATGCTGAGAGGCTCATCAAACTCACTCTGCTTTGTAACACGCTCTTAGCTGCACTGTCGATAGATATGACGTTATCCAACCGTGCATTGCTTACCTGAATTCATGTTTTTTGGTTTATTATTATTCCCTTTGTGTACAATCTTATTAGAATTTTTTTTGTTGAGTTGCTGCCAATTTTAAACTCATTGTTTAGCGACGTGATGTGGTACGTTTTGTTATTAAATCTGTTGCTTGTATATATTTTTTTCGTTTTTATTTTGCAAACTTATTATATAACTTACAATACAGAAAATCATTCTAGTTGACTAAGCATTGGTTTATGAGATGTTAGATGTGATAATAAGTTTCACTTGGTTGTTTACATATCTACCGGAATATCGAGATTGAATTGATGTCCAGTTTGGAATATATTTATAAGAACTACAGCGATGGGAATTCCTGTCGGCGAAGTTGTGATTTGGAGTGACGAAAAACGGTTTTTCAATTACCTCAGTGATTTTTTTGCGAGTTTTATTTGAAATTGTATTTTTTTTAAATAATTACGTTACCAGTGATTATCAATCTGAAGTTTGATTCCCCTTGGGTGGTTAAGTGCTTACAAATATGATAACTAAGTGTCATCACAGTGGGATTTACTTCAAGGAATACACACCTAACAAATTTTTGGTTGTTGAGGTGGCAAATAAGGTTTTTTAAATAGTAACGATGTGTTAATTTATTTTAGCAGAGTACCAACTGGCAATTACGTATGTTAGGAATTATCCGCATGTACCAGTAACGATTTTAATAGAGTTTAAAACTAGTCGAAAGAAAATCAGTTTTAAGTGAATCCTCGGAAATTAAAGTGGACTTTTCGGCTTGAGTTTTTTTTGCGCGGTCGTGAATAAAATGCCGCTTATTTTATTGGGCTAGTTACAAGAATTTTATAGCATTAAAATAATAAATTGTTACGGTCATCGCCCCGAATAAAAATAATATTACCCTTGCTCAGCTATAGATTTATAGATACGTATGAATATTTAAAAAAGAAAATTGGCAAAAATTCCCAAATCCCATTTTAATTAATGCTTTGTGCGTGCATGCGTGTCTTTTGGTGTTTGTGTATTTATTTAAGGGGTTACATGGGTTTCATTGTTTCAAAAAATCGAATTTTTTTATCGTCTTATAATTCTAAAGCATCTCTAGAATATTGTCTTGAATTTTCAAGTCGATCGGAGTAATAGTTTCGGAGATAGAGCCTTGGGAAGTTGAGCGCTCAAAGCCAATTGCTCCCAGTTTTATTGTCACTCAAAACTTTAAACGCGTTTTTCTTGAAACTGTGTTTTCAAAGTCGGTTGTCAAGATTTCTCGAGAACTACTTAACCGATCTTGATGAAAATGTACACAGGTCTTCGACATACAATTTACAAGTGCCTACCTAAACGAAGGTTTTTTTTTTCAATTACAACCAATTAAAAAAAAAAAAAAATCACGAGATATTTTAAGCGAAATTTTATTTTTGTAAAAACCTCCGCCAAAAATCCAATTTTAATTTTTTTTGTTTTCCTTCGTTCAGGTTCTTCTTTATAGTCTTAACTAAAACACGTATTTTTTTTTCACTTTTTATGATCCTGGTAGGAGTTCTGCTGACAACGCGGACACACCTTTTTTCCGAGGGCTCGCCGGAAATGACGTCACAATGGCGGAGTTTTAAAATTTTCTTACTAAAATTTCAGAAATCTTTTATCTAATGTGTATCTTTAAAACAATAAAAAGTATGAGTGAAAAATTTAATTTTTAACATGAAAAAAAATTATTGAAAATAGGCCGTTTTTTCCCGGAGGAAACCCATGTAACCTCTTAACTTGTTACTAATAATGCTCAAATTATTACAATAAATATAGAAGGAAGGAAAATGTTAACAGGTACAAATACTTCCTTTTCCATCTATACAAAGAACTTGTTAGCTTACTGCCCCTGGCTTTAGTTTCGGAGATATTGAGCTAAATACATCGGCCTACGTTCAATAAAATTTTTTTCAGCACACGTGCGGGGTAAGTGGTACCTTACCGCACGGGTTTCCATGCGGTAAGTCATCAATTAACCACGGTGCGGTAAGTAGCCGATTGCCCACGATGGCTATTAACGCACTCGCTTCGCTCGTGCGTGTAACACCGCCATCGTGGGCAATCGGCTCCTTAGCGCACCGTGGTTAATTTATGAGTCACCGAATGGAAACATGTGCGGTAACGTACCTACTGCTTACCCCGCACTCGTGCTGAAAAATAGCATACGTAACTCGGGCGGTAAGTAGCCGAGTGCCCATGATGGCTGTTAACGCACTCGCTTCGCTCGTGCGTCAACACCGCCATCGTGGGCAATCGGCTACTTACCGCCCTTGTATCGTAATATACTATTATATACACGCAAGCGTGAGTGAATGGTTTGGTGCATCTGTGCGTGTGGCTGATCCGGGTTATCTGCATCGCTGACACCTGTCAATTTCCTAGAGGCGTGTGATTAACTCATATCCTATACAGCAACATATTTATTTAGTCCAATATCGCCGAAACTAAGATCAAGGCTGTAAAGTATTGAAAAAAATTATTTTCAGAACTGGCAAAGTGAGCATTCTTACTTAACGATATACTGTTTATTATCTAAATAGTTGTAGTTTGGCCAATTACAAATTTGATGTATAGGTGCGTGTACGCTTACCCATTCGCACACATTCCCTCTTATAGGCATACACAGAAATGTTAATTATAATGAGATTTTTGTATTACGCATATATATGTATATGCCCATATCTATGAAACTAGAGTTGTACACATATAACAACATTTTTCATAATTCTCAAAAGAGGGGAGGGGACCTATTCAAGGTAATTTCCGGAATAATAAAGGTCCTGTACATAAAAGGTACAAAGAACTCTTATGCGGAGACTTTGGTGTCTGTCTGTCTGTGTCATACATTTGGCTCAGTAAATACTATTGATATCGGCTTGAAATTTGGCACAGTTTGAGAAGACATATGCCTGCATCTATTCCCGGTGAAAGAAGTTTAAAAATATTTTTATTAAAATAAAATAAAAAATTAAAAACTGGAATTTTTTTGTTTTAATTTTTATATACATATGTACATCGAGTGGGATATCATTTCAAAGAGCTTGCATTGAGGATTATATCGCCATTCCAGAAGAACAATGACGTAACTGCCAAAATGATAATTGTTCAGAAAACGCAAAAAACCGGAAGTTATTTTTTAATAACTCCATAAATCAAAAGATAATTAATCTATGGAGTTGGGAGTTGGTTATAATATGGTTCACAAAAAAGTTCAGATGTTAAAATTTACGCCATACACCCACCATCACTCCCTTCAGCAAAGGCGTCATTGTTCTCCTAAAATTATGAATCAAAATAACAAATTCGGGCAAAAATGGAAGGGAAAAAAAGGAGTTTTAGATAATTGCCTTCTAAGCTATCATTTTATTTGATAGTTTCCAGGGACTAAATTAAAAAGAAAGAGTTTAAGCGAAGATAAACTAGATGGTAGATTAAAATATACGAAACTAAACATTGTAAGTAGAAAAACAAACATAACAAAACATACAAACTTAAGTAACGTAACGATAAAGAAAACATTTCACAATTTTTTAATCAGTTAGAGAATCATAGAAACCCTTATAAAATCTGGGAATGCTGTTCATCAAACTATTTAAATCTCGAATTTTATTTTCTAGATAAACAATGACACAAAGTTCACTTACGTCGTTGTCGTACTAAAATCTTAGTTAAGTTGTACAAATTACGCTGAATTTCACAATTGCGTCGTTGTTCCACCGGACACTAACACAGAATCGATCACGTCAGGCACAGAACTGACACATGCGGCGATGTTCTACCGAAATTTTGTCACAAATATATCTGTGATACTAGTTTAGAATATACGAGCCCATTTATTTAGCAGCGATACACAGTGCGGCAAAAGGCCAAAAGTCGTTAACCAATTTTTTTGAAACATGGTATAAATATTGATGTAATACGAAATTGATGTCATTCTTTTTATAAACAAAATAACCGCTTCAAAATGGCGACCGGAAGTAGTACAAGTATTTAAATTTCCACGAAACTTGGTATCGAAAGGTTTTTCAGGTCGCTGATTACGAATTTGAAGTAATTTTTTTTTCATAAACAAAATGGCGACCGGACGTAGTGCAACGTACTCCAATTACCACGAAACTTGGTATCAGAGGGTTTCCAGGTAGCTGATTAGTTATCCGAAGAAAAACCTCTACCGACTGCAAGGTCGCAAACAGTCGCACGGAACTTTTTCATATTTAATGTAGAAGTATTTAACGAACAAGTTAAAACAGTTTTTAAGGCAGGAACTAAATAGCAGGAATTCTTTCGTAGGGCTTCTTTAACAAAAGAATTTTCAGCGTAAGTTATAAAAAATGAAGCGATATTCAAAAATTAATAACTATTTAGAGATTTTCAATTAGAAAATATTGCCTATTGTACTCAATTTTGCTTACCTTGAGGAAGAAATTCCATTTTGTTTCGTGCAAATAACTCTTCACACAACAAAGTTATAAGCAAAACAAATAACACCTTCTCCGAGCACGCACAAACGCACAGAAACGCTCGCTGAAACGGTCACTTTTGAAGTAGTACTACGATAGGAAAATTGGCACCTAGCTACTGTAACCCAGTTTTATGTATGGCAGGGATCCCCTACTAGTAAATTCAATTCGAAAATCAAGTAAAAAGTCCCAAAATCAAACTTCGATTTTCCGACTTTTTACCAGCTTTTCAGCCTTTTACCCCACTGTGCAGTACAAATTCAAAGGATAATCGGCAAACATTTATTGAAGCGTGGCTAAAGAACCAATACTGATAACACATATGACATTAGATAGCTATAATAATGTACTGCAATTACTATTATGGCCGCCTTATTTCAAATCTCAATTTGAAAAAAGTTATGCCGATGTTACGTAAAATGGATTATTTTCTGATTGCATGTTGTTAAGAAATAAAAAACAGGTAAATTGAGTAAAAAATCAGTGTATTTATTATTATTGTTGGATTTTAAACATTGTCATCCACAATCGCATCTCTTTTATATTGGCTGTAGGACCCATGAAGGGGCGATGCTTGTTAAATCCTAAATATGGCACACTACGGATATTGACTCATATTCTAAATACTGAGCAAAAGCTCTGTCTCAATTTTTATACATATAGAAATCTTGAGATCGAGCTCGGTTTTTGCTTGTAAAAATATTACTACTACTGTGCGTCGCTCAGTCAAACAACTGCAATTATACTAACATTATGTATTAGCTCATATTCTTAAAATTGAGAATAAGCTCAATGTCAATGTTTATATAGAAAATCGAGAACGAGCTTGTATAAATTAGGTCAGAGTTTTTGCTCAGTAGGTACTTAGAATATGAGCCATTGCATACCGTTCGATGTCACACAAAAGAATTGATTTTCGATCTTGCGCCGGTCGCCTGCGCAGGTTCAAGACACTGCACAGGTCTATTCCAACACACACTCCATTCGGCGAACCTGCACAAGTAGATCTCATCGGTGGACCGTAAAACGTGTAACGTGTCGGCTTTATAAGTATGTCTCTTCTGCATACCCATACATCTTGTGGAATATTATAACGATGTAGGTACGTAGTTCTACAGGTGCGTTATCTTGATATATGTACTTTAATAAAGTGCAGATCTTCATTCATATGTTCTCTACTGTATGACCTCATGACTTTTAAATGATATTTTCCTAATGCACGCATCATGACATCATTTTCTGTAAGGTGTGAAATTCCTGTAAGTGAGGATATTCGGATTTCATCTATTGAAAGTCACCCCTTGTGTATTTAGACGCATTTCATTTACCTAATCAAACTGTTGAAGCCGATAACAGTTCACAAAACTAAGTCCAAGTGGGAACACAACGTAATCAACTTCTAACATACGCACCAACGAATGCATTGGCTTGACATGTCGTTTCGATCACGCTCCTATCCCGCTTCTCCGTGCAGGCCTCGCACTACTCTATAACAGCCGATTACGGGGGAATGCCGCGCTTAGCATAACTTTTCGCTCACAGCAATTTGAAATGAACCGCAATAAAAGCTACTTAGTACATTGAAATAGTTTTTCAATAACATATGTGTAGTTGTTTTATGGGTCATGTAGACGATTTGAACTGGTCCACCTTCACATTTTACACTTTTTAATTTGAAAATGATAGAATTAATATTATTTGGAAGAGTTAGTTATGGCTATTCTAAATAGTTGCGCCTTATATTGTAGTAAGTTTTACTGTTCCTAGATAAATTCATAAAATGTAGATCGATGTTACCTTTTACTGCTCACCACGAGCCTAGAAATGGAAAAAAATAGAAGTAAAATTAGGGTATCCCATCTTGTTCACCTACCTCATCCCCATTCTCCTCTACTTCTTTTCGACCTTAAGAAGATATCATAAGATTTTTACTTAATGTTTAAGGCCGGCGCGAAAACCTGCCGGGTATTGATCACATACATATACAACATTACTATAGGCAATTAAGCAAAAACTAGTTAACTATGTCGACAATCAGTTCGGCTTATATTAACATAACATAAAGCTCATACTGTAAACTTTAAAAGCGGAAATCATTGGTTGTTATTACCTAATTTCTAGTTGCTTCGGTTATCTTCTATTATCAGCTTGTAGGATTATCATCCTTCATCAAATTGATAAACTTGTAATTGCTTCTCTGTTGGATTAATGCAAACCAATTTTTATATTGTGTTGTTTATGATTTTAAATTATATCTTAAAACTAGCGGACCCGACAGACGTTGCCCTGCCCGACACATGCCCCTACCTACACCAACTCCTTATTGCACCCCCTCACCTATATCTCCCAAAAACCCAAACCAAAAACATAATTTTGTAATTTTCCGCGCAATATTCTTATTTTTTCATAAAAACTTATTCTTTCATAAGAACCTTCTCCTGACAATAACAAACACAACAAAAAAAGAATTAGCGAAATCGGTCCAGCCGTTCACGCGTGATGGCGTGACGAAGGGAAATAGGGATTCATCCTTATATATACAGAAGATTACTCTGCTTCCTTAGCTATCGATTGGTGAAAAAATTATTCCAATTCATGCATACACTTTTCTTCCACAGCCGTTTCAATTTTGTCGGCACCCACCAAAAAAACCAAGTTTTCACTATTTTCACCAACTTTCACCAACCCGGCCCAATTTCCTATAGTGCCTCTTCTTCCTACCCTTGAGATACACTTCTGGGAGGTGTCACCCCCCACCCAACAACAAAAACACGTTTTCATCAATAATTCCCACATTCCACACTTTTCACCAACCTTTCTTTCACCAACACAATCTACACTACCTCCCCTTTCCAACGATACCCATAACATGGCACACGCCACGGCAATATATGAAATTCATTACATTCATACCGACTGCAGCCCCATCTGCCGGGCTGATTTGTGAATCTATACCATCCGGGGCGCCACCCAAACGCATACAAAAAAACTCATTCAAATCGGTCCAGCCGTTTAGGAGGAGTTCAGTGACAACACACGTACAGTAGAATTATATATATAAAGATATGCTAATAATATTGCCGTTAACTTAGGTTAGTTATTGATGCTTGCACAATTGGGGATATTCAATAAAAATTCTGAAAACCAAAAAAATGTTTTTGATCTTGCTTATCTATAACCATTCAGAACATTTAGAAACAATTTTTAAGATATATTTTTGAAAAATGTGATGTAGCTCCAGCATTTTATAATATAAACTAGCTTGCCCGGACCCGGCGTTTCTCGGGATACTATTAAATTTGTATTCCTTAATTTTACAACGCCTCCTACTGCATAACCGCCTCTCCTATGTGACCCAGCGGGGTGGGGGTGGTCTCATTAAATCAACCATAAATTCGTACACAATACACCCCATACATCACTTTCACCTATTCCAAATACATTTTTAACTTTAAACTGTAAAGTATTATTAAATTTAGCTTTCCTCATTTTACACCACCTCCTTATTGCACCCCCTCTCCTATATCTCCCAGCGGGGTGAGGGGTTGTCTCATATTTGGAAATTTGAATAACAGATTCGAAATCAGTGATCCCGAAAATCCCCAAGCGCGGATTTTCAGGGAAATCCCTTGAAGTTTAACTTTTCGGTCACCATATTGATCCAGCATCTTGATTTCCAAAATTTTGATGGCAGATTCAAAATCAGTGACTCTAAAAACCCAAACCAAAAACATAATTTTCTAATTTTCCGCGCAATATTCTTAATTTTTTCTTTCATAAGAACCTTCTCCTCACAATAACAAACACAACAAAAAAAGAATTAGTGAAATCGGTCCAGCCGTTCACCCGTGATGGCGTGACCAAGGGAAATAGGGATTCATTTCTATATACATAGATTACTCTGCTTCCTTAGCTATCGATTGGTGAAAAAATTATTCCAATTCATGCATACACTTTTCTTCCACAGCCGTTTCAATTTTTTCGGCACCCACCGAAAAAACAAAGTTTTCACTATTTTCACCAACTTTCACCAACCCGACCCAACTTCCTATAGTGCCTCTTCTTCCTACCCCTGAGATACACTTCTGGGGGGTATCACCCCCCACCCCTCCCCACAACAAAACACGTTTTCACCAATAATTCCCACATTTCACACTTTTCATCAACCTTTCTTTCACCAACACATTTTACACTACGTCCCCTTTCCAACGATACCCATAACATGGCATGCATTTTTGCAATAAATTTCCTCTTCTTCTTCCTGGACGCGACGGGAACGCGGTCGAACGAGATAAAAAATCCTATGTCCGTCTCCCGGTTCTAATATACCTCTCCACCAATTTTCAGCCAAATCGGTTCAGCCGTTCTTGAGTTATAAATAGTGTAACAACTAACACTACTTTCTTTTATATATATACGTACCTATATATGTACATATATATGTAGAATGTAGATAACTTAATACAATTTGCAATAAAAAAAATGCAACAAAGATTGAAAAATATAGTTAAAAGCGAAATTTATTGTATTGATTGTAGTTATTGCAAGATAATTTATTTAAGCAAACAAACGTTTATTTATACAAAGAACATGTATCACCGCCATTGGAAAGTTCAATTCAAATATTTTATTAAACATATTTTAATATTATGTTATAAAGTAAACTGAAAGGAATCATTTCTGGAAAATGGCCAAATATATTTTATGAATCATAATTTAAGAGAGCAAATTTCAATGTCCCGGTAATTACGATAGTTAGTCGCAACATATGATGCGTAGGTTCTTCAATTTCTTTATAATGCTGTAAAACGTGTCGCGTCTCAATATAATAGAAACATTTGGATTTGTCTTTCAAAAGTAATTCCAGTCTACAATATCATCGATTTAGTATATTAGTTAAAAGATTGAATGTCGACGTCGATTATTAAATTAACGTATTATTGTTTTGCGCGTTAAAGGTGTCCCTCGGATTTTGTGTTGTTTCCGATTAGATCGTGTTCGGCACATTTTAGTGTGGCTTCAAATTTATTTTCTCAAAGTGTAGAAAATTTTTATATATTTTGTCTACGTGCCTACAAGATAGAAAATCAAATCCAAATTCATCTAACAACAAAATATTTGCTGCCTATGTAGGCTAAGTAATTTTAACAACCAAAGAGATAGTATGCCAACCTAGAAATAATAATAACATTTCAGTAAAAATCGTGAAGTAATAATTTTTTTTCGATAATCATTAAGCGGGCCATATCTGACACGCGTAACTTATGTAGTAAAAACTTTTCCGTTTACATGCGTGTGTCAAAGTAACATAGTATATAAAAAAATATGCAATTGCGAAGTTGCTACCTTGTTTTTGAGACTAAACGTTTTTTGTAAAAAAACATTTATAAGATACAAAGAATAATATGACAAACTTTCTCCTTTGTACACATTAGTTATTTTTGCTGCTTGATGAGATTCAATATACATCAAAAAATACGCACTCTTCTCGTATTCTTTTAAATTAGAAAGCCCTGAAGAAAGCCATGACCTACCACTTCAATTGGCACCAGTGCCGGTCGAATGCTTGTAGAGTGGAATTTTCCCTTCCCTCGGAGTCGTCCACAAAAAATTAAAAGTCAAATTTCTTCGAATAAATTCGCAATAAATTTCCTACACCATGAAGTCCACTATAATAATAGCCCGCGCTCAGCCAACCCGCACGCAAAGCTAAGATCGACAAAACCTCAAACATGACGAAACTTTCAATAAATCGTGTCTATAACAACATGGAGCTGGGGAGTATGTAGTTGGACAGCAGCAAGTCTCAATCATAAGGTGGATTAGTGAGATGAGTAATCGTCTGGGATTCCCCGTTCGGATCATGAATTTAGTAGCTGACCAAAACGACTCAAGCGCACCTCGCTCACTGCGCGGTAATATGCCGCGTTTTGCCACTAATAACAATCAATGCAATTTCACTGATGCGCGGTGAGAGGATTTTTACCAGAAAAACTCGAGGTAAAAAGTATTGAAAGAGGTCAGTTATAGGTGAATGTGCCTGTCTCGGTATGATTACAGGTGCCGCTTAAAGGCACTACAAATCTACTAGATACGCCTAGAATACCTTTTCTGGAAACTAGAGCAGTAAATTTCCATGGGAATGTTTTTTTTAAACCCCGCGAGGATGGTAATAAACAGCTCTTCGCTTGATCAGCAATTACAAAAGTCCCTCTTTACGTGAAGCTGGTGATCCAACAACCGTTTGCTGCAAATTCTGATAAACTTTACATTGCGGCAGAAAAAGTCTCAGTCATTGACAGACTGTATTTTTGAACGAGCAGCCTTTGAACAAGTCGCCAATAGCGCAATATACCAATTTCCAGAAAATTATCTTATCAGCAGTTTCACTTCCTACTGCTGCTTGTAATGATTAGCAAAATGAGTAATTACAAATATTTTAACGACAATAAGGAATTATAGAGATGTTTTGTAGAAGATTTTGATTATTTTATTTTAAAATATCTCTTCCAATTATATTCACATACGAGTATTTATGGCTTGCAAGCCCATAGAATACATATCCCCAGAACATTATGTTACATAAACTTGGAATCGTCAAGCTTTGTTTTATTGAACATTTCCTATTTTTAAGGCTGGTACACTGGCGCGTTCGTAATTGCGATCGCATTCGCTTAGGCGATAAAAGAAAAAATGGCGATCAGATACTTTCACACAGGTGTAATACGGTCGTGATACTACACTTTTGCACAAGTCCTTCCCAAGTTCGTCCCAATAGTGGGCCATGCATGGTTAAGGAAACTTGCCATAGAAAATGGATGAATTTTTCTGTTAAATATCTTCACTTTGTTTGTTGAGTTTTTTGCCGTACACCATTCCAGGTTACTTTGTTTGAAACTGAATCTGTATCTAGTGGACATCTAAGAAACTTGTTAAACATCAAACTCAGTTTGCTTAGTGCTCAGAATTCCAATTTTCATGACAAGAACTTTAAAGCGCCTCACACACCATCAAATAACTTTCAACATTATTCACATTTAGTAATTATATATATATGTATATATACATATAAGTTCCTTGATCATGTATTGTTATTATTTTCCACTTTTATGTTCTGCATGTGATAAACCGTACAAACTGAGATAATTTATCTTACTTTCGATTAATGAATGCTTTAGTAGTTTGCCAATATTTCTGTTACACGTGTTCTGCGTTCAAAGGTATCAAGACGCGTGCACAATCTGAACAAAACATTGCTTGTTGAACGTTTGCGATCTATGATCTCAGTGTGAACAGGTGAATTTTAAAACAGCCTTTTTGCGATTTATCGTCATCGCCTTCACAACGCGATTTCAATTTCCGAAATTTGTGCACCGCTTTCCTACATTGATTTGTATGAAGCTCTAGGTACACAAGGTATTTAAACTGGGCGATAATATTGTAATTTTCTTTATGAACATTTAACGTTAATTTGACGGTTGATACTAGCTACTTTTCGGGAAATTCCAGCGTTTCCAAGATGTTGATGAAAATACTAAATGATTTAAACCATGATATGTATATACCTAACTATCTATCTTTCTAATCTAACCGGATTCAAACGATATAAAACGATTTGCCAGTGCCGATGATCCATCGCATGGAACGATTAATACAGCGCAATAGGTTCAACGTACCTGCACTAAATTTATGCCTGGCCAATGTCTCCACCTATGCCTGTCACTGGACAGTACCTGAGTCACTACTTGTATCGTACCTAAATAAATATGTATGTTATGTATGTACATATTTATGTATGGACATATTTATGTATATACCTTCCATCCATATTGGCTGTATAATTTTAAATTTCTATTGATAATTTTATAAAACTTGAAATTCATTTCATATTTTAAGTTCATCATATAAAATCTTTTGATTACAATAGAAAATTCGACATCAGGATCCTTGAAAACTGCTATACATATCAGTTTCCGTAGTGTTTCTGCTACTTTGAGAATTTTTAGTGATCATATTGTATCTATGGTCATAAATTTTAACAGCCTTAGGAACACATTTTAATGAAAATTCTTTTACGTTGAGAATTTTTGATCGAATTGCATATTTAAATTCAGCGATCCCAAAAACCTTAAAGCCCTATGCTCCTAACTGGAATGAAATAGTGAAGGAGCAAGGAGACCAACATGATATTACCCAAAAATCTAGATCACAAAAAAGAAGAATTTGAAAAGTTTATTCATCTTTGATTGTTATAAAATACTTCATGGTACGAAACATAAGAGCCAACAAAAACATTAATATTTGCAAGCTTCGGCATTCGAGCAAATAACTTATTAATTTTATCTCGTGTAATGTTATTCCAGCTATTTTGTAATACATCCCACATGTCTGCTTTTGGTCTGACTCTACCCATAGAAGCTCAATCAGATCAAAATCGGGTGATTCCGGTGCCTAAATTATATTTTTCAAAACACCAGTTGTTTGTTTACTTACTAGAAACCCTGTGCACAACTTCGAACTGTTATTCTCTTGCAGGGTAAATCGAGTACCGATTAAACGAAAGATGGTGTAGCATTCTCTTTTAAAATTTTGTTAGAGAGTTATTTTTTCACTATCGGATCGATTCGGACCAAATCGCCTACGCCACTGCCAGAAAAACAGCCCCAGGCCATTGCACATGTACCTCCGTACTTCACCGGCAATATATTTGCGGTAGCACGAGGCACGTATACTCCTCTCTTTGAACCAAACAATTCAAATTTTGTACCGTCTGTCTAAAGCACTTTATTTTTAAATCGTCTTCTGTCCAATCATGATGTGTTAATGCCCACTCTAATCGTTTTTCGATTAGTTTTCGTATAACTACACCATATGTCCATTTAACTACACGTGATCTAAACTTTGCTAGTTAATTTAACATCAACATTAAAAACTCCTCTATATTCAATATCATGAAAATTCCTTTAAAATAAGAATTTTTGTGAGGGCATATGATATCCGTAATTTTGAATATCCAAATTTCGCCTATATGTATATTAAGTTGATACATGAAGTACCTTCTGGCAAAAATCAAGCCAATCGAAATTTAGGAGTGGTTGAAAGGCAAACAAACAAAGTGTCGATTTCATATTTTATAAATAGTATATCAAGCAAGTGAAATGGGACTGATAAATATAATACATATGAATGTATATTTGATTCATATTATTTCTTTAATCCACAACCAACCCCACAAAATTACGGACATTGCCTAAAGCCGAGCTTACTTACATACAGGGTGTTAGGTCTCACCTACAAAAACAAAAAATAGTATAGCGTGAAGTAGTTACAGGGTGATTCGTAAATACGGTATGCATATAATTATTTTACTTTTATCTTTTGATCTACTCACATCAGCGACATCAAACTTACAACCACTATTTCAATATTCTTTCCTAAACTGCCACTAATATTTATCTACCTCTACCACTGAAGGTACAGACACCTGCGAAGTTGCAAAAATGTTTTTCCAAAAAAAAAAAATTTCCGAATTATTTCAGAAATTCATGTAATTAATGTACCACTTTTTTATTTTTTTTTAAATTTCCCATCATATTGTTTATTCAAAAAGGTACACATGAGCAGGTAGAGAAAGAAGAAATTTATACGTACAAAACTTTTTGCGTAATATTAAAAAGTCTGAAATTTAAAAAAAAATTAAGTAGGATTGCACTTTAGGAGAGGAAAGCAACGACCGTATTCGTTTTTTTTCTTTGAAAAAAAGAAGGCAGTGATCTTCTTGAAAAAATGTCTGATTTTTGTTCCAATAACTCCAAAATTGCGGCGGTAGTGTGGGATTTCGCAAAAGAGGATATACGCACTTTGAGCCGAGTAGGTTCATCACCAAAAAATAAAATTGGTCCAAAAATAAGAATACCATGTCAGAAAGAACAAAAATGCAAAGTTTCTCCTTTACATTCATTCATAAAAAATATAGTTGTTATAAATAATTGAAATATCATAGAAGAGCATAAGTGCTCCAATTTTCAAGTGGATCGGTTAGATAGATAACTTGCTATAGATGTCCAAAAAATAGTTTCGAAAAAAAGGGGTCAAAGTTTCGGTAAAAGGAAAATCATGAAAACTAGAGATTCTCGCACTTCTGTAGGTCCACTAATCAGATTTTTTCAACTGTAGACCTTGTGAGCATCTCATCTTTGTTCAGAGCAATAGGAAAGACATTTTGGGCCAGAGCTGTGAGATAATGATGGGTTCGTGACATGACGTTCATGACATTTTACAAAATCGTCGAAAAAAAGAGGAAATACGTGGAATATGGAAACAAGAACAACTTGGAAAACTGTAATCCCCCCTTAATTCAAGTTAAACTTTTGTTACGTACTACCATTAACTGTAATAAGTTTTTAAAGCATTTAGGGGTTAATTGTGTATGAAAGTCTAAAAAAATATATTTGTTTTAAATTTTTGCCTTCCGAATAATATGCGAGAATATGCCTGCAAAAGGGTTTCGGGAAGTTCGTGCAATTAAAGAAGTTACAGGGCATAGAATTTTTTTCAATTTTAGCGTGGAGTGCCGAACGAGTTTACCCGGCTGCGTACAGACCCCTGACGTGCGGGAACAATTGACCGACCCCGTTTTGATTGTATAATAAGTTTCCTCGTCAGGTAAAATATACCTGGCGACTCCTCGAAAGTAAGGAGCCTTCTAACTATTTAGTTTAAGAAGATTAAGCGTAAGTAGATTTGTTTCGGTGTAATCATATTCCAAAAATTCAAACCCGTTTTTCTCGATACCACGCGTTTCGAATCGGTGACCACGATCTCACGATCTCAGTTTTACTGCACTGATTTACTTGAGACATTCATAGCACCTTTAGTCCAATTGCCGTTATAGCCGGGACCGGGATTGTGTTGACAGGTCCTTTTTAAAAAGGAAAAATAAACCGAAAGTCACCATTTTTTTTTGTGACTAAAAAACTTTTGTGATTTTTGATATTTTAACTTCTCGGCAGTCCGGGCTATAGCCAACAGGGTAACAATTCATAACAATTTAAAATTTTCTGTGTCAGACTCCCCAGAGGGCAGAAATCGTGTCGCGTTCACCGTGCTTCGTCACGTGCTTCGCACACCTCAAATTCAAGGCGCCTTGTGCCCACAATTTTTTTTTCAACGAATACAATGTATTTTTATATTAAAAGATCAAATTAATACACGAAAAAAAATCGTGTAACGTTTTCAACTCTAGCGAAACACTTATCCGGATTTCGTGTTCAACTCTCACAAGAAAAAGCAACTCTTACACAGAGTAGTTGTTCAGGTCTTAATTCGACTCTGCAAAAGAGCTACTTCCAATATGCTATTTCTGCTACCAAGTTTTCGACGGAGCAGCCCGAGTACACTGTAAATTTCTCTTGTGCTTTACCAATCAGTGGAATCAATACGAACAATGACAACAGAAAAATTTAATAATTGTTAAAAACAATTTGTGTCCTATATAAACAAATAAATCTACACGTACAGCTACTCTGCTGAATTGCTGTGCATTAGTTTTAATTGCCTTCCTTTATTTTAACAGCGCAACCTACACTGGTAGAAAAATCTTATTATTGTTCTCAAGTGTAATCTTTCAGAGAGTGACTCCCACTGCGATCCAGAGTAGCTCTTTCAGAGCTTTTACTAATGAAAGAGCAGATTTCTGTAGGTAGAGTTAAAACGCCATTAATTTCGGATCCCGCTGTTCAGCTGCTGTAAGGCTATCGATTATTTTTACTCGGGTATTATTTAATTCTGTAAGTACTAATACCACAAAATATCACCCATTAGATGGCGCCACATATTTGTTCCAAATAGGCAGATAAGCCAACTTCTAAAACTCAACACATATGTAAAATTCGGTTATTCGCTCACGATCGATCAACCACTCTCCATGCCCGATTGCAATCTAGCCTTTTTAACTAAGTACGTCTAACTCATCAGCTCGGTCCAGTCACTACCGGCTTCACACGCACACACACATTCACCCTCGTACAACCCTTACTGGCCCTGGCTTTTATTGCTCATAGAGAGGGGAAGATCATCCCTCGCAACCACGTACCTGCAAGACTCAGTGAGGGATTTTACCTGATTTCTGTCTTGGGGTGATCGGTTTATTTTCTCTTCTTACAACTCGGCCAACCTACTTTGTCACTGTCCTCAGTGACACATACGGTCGCCTTTCACTTGACCTTCAGCCCGTAACGACACAAAGTCGGCCTGGTCAATCAATCGTCAATTGTTCAAACTTTAATCATGCATGAGGTGTTAACACGCAGTCCTGTACACATCGACCAACAGTCATGTACATTTCGACTCAAAACAATGCACACATCGACACGAAGTCATGCACCTACTGCCATACGCAGAACTCCATCATTCCATCTACATGACTCTCAACATTTCATCTACATTCCTTCATTCAACATCTCTTCATATAAACATGGCACATAATCAGACACCACGACACGAAGTCATGCCACATCGACCCGAAGTCATGCCCTTTCTATGGTTATCGCAACTCTCTATATCTTCCACTACTAACCCATAACTCTCACATCTCTCTTCGCATCATTTTTGCATGTCTTCCGGTACTTAGTGTCTTTCCATTCTAATTCTCCATCTCTTCGTATCCTTTTACCTCGTCCGGATGTTCCTCATCATCTGAACTATCGTCATCGAAATTTAGTTCCGACAGCCTGCACCACGGCCTCATTCTATCCGCCGAGTGAACTGATTCATAACTTTTCTGCGACACTTGAGTTGTGTCCGTATCCACTATTACATATCGGTCATTAGGTAATACTGCTTGCACCTTGTAAGGACCCTTATAACGAGGCTGAACTTTACGTGGTTGATCCGTTGCAACAGGTTCCTGTCTGATTAACACCAGATCTTCTTTCTGATATCTCTGATAAGCAAGAAGGGAGTTAAATTTGTCCGCATGCTGTTCCTGCTTTTCCTTTATTCTATTAAGGACTTTTTCTCTTAATTCTGATAGTGGCATTTCTTCTTCCCGATCGGTTTCAATGGTCTCTTGTAACGCCAATAATAATTTGTTCTTCAGAATATTCCGAGGCTGGTAAGAGAACAGCAATTCCTGTGGCGAAGTTAGTGTTGTCGAATGTTTTAGGCTATTTAATGCCCATTGAATTGCGCGTATACTTTTGTCCCAGTCCCTTCCATCTAGATCTTGAGCCATAGTAGCAATAGCCGTCTTAGTTGTTCTAAAGTAGCGTTCCACCTGTCCATTACCGCGTGGTGTTCTGACGGCGGTTAAGATATGTTTAATCACGTTGTCCTCGCAGAACTTCCTGAACTCACGTGATGTGAAGGCCGTCCCACGATCGGTAATTATTCTGGTTGGCATTCCTACATATTGTGTTACTTCATCTAACATTCTTAACACGCCTCGGGTAGTTGTCGTTCTGGTAGGCTTAAGGATTACAAATTTAGTAAAAGAATCAACCATTCCAATTACATGCATATTTCCGCTTTTGCTTTTAGGATACGGTCCTAAATGGTCTATATGCACGGTATGAAAGGGTATTGGCTCTTTATCCGGAACATGAAGATGATACCTCGTTTCATCTACTCCTCTTTTGTTATATATGCAGTCCACACATGAATTTACATATTTGGTTATGACATGCTTCATATTAGGGAACCAGTAATGTTTCTTCAACGACTCTAACGTGCGTTCTGCCCCAGGATGCCCGATATCGTCATGAGATGCTTTAATGACTCTCCACCTAATTCCTCGAGGTACCGCGAACCGCTTACCCTCCGGAGTTCTCTTATATACAGTATTATTTTCCAATGTGTAATTCCCTTTAATTCCGTCCTTATCCACATGAGTAATTATAGTACCATCCAACACTTGACGAATTTCCACCAGTCTCGGATCTTGATCTTGTAAAGTCGTCAGCCAGTTACTTATAGGAAGTCCAACTATCAGTATCTTATTCGCTACCGTCTCCTTTTCACTTCCGCTTTCCACTGGGCATCGACTGAGTGCATCAGCATGAACAAGTTGATTCGCCGGTCGGAAAACTAGCTCAAAATCGTACTCGGCTATTTTCAACCACCAACGTGCGATCCGAGGTATCAGATCCCTTTTTTCATGGGTTAGCCGTATAGAGTTGCAGTCCGTTACAACTTTGAATTTCTTAAATAATAAGTAATGTTTGAAACGTTCCAACGTCTCAACCACGGCAAGAGCCTCGAGCTCATAGCTGTGGTACTTTGCTTCTGCTGGCGTTGTTGCTCGGCTAAAATACATCACCGGCCGAATGTCTTTTCCTTTTCCCTGCATTAAAATCCCGGCAATCCCATGACTACTCGCATCGGTGTGGACTTCATGCTCAGCTTCCGGTTCATATAAAGCCAACACGGGTCGTTGACTTAATAACGATTTAAGTCGATCAAAAGCCTCCTCTGCATCGTTATTCCACCTGAATGTGACGTCCTTCTTCAATAGTCGATGAAGCGGTTGGGCAATTTGTGAAAATCCTTGCACAAAACGGCGAAAATATCCCGCCAACCCTAGGAATTGCCTAACTTCCCGGACATTTTCCGGACGTTTGAAATCGCTGACAGCTATTGTCTTATTAAGGCCTGGTTTTATTCCATTTGACGATATTTCATGACCTAAGAAGTTCAAATTATCCTTAAAGAAAACACACTTCTTTACATTCAGCGTCAGTCCTGCAGCTCTTAGCTCGCCTAAAAACTCTCGTAATACTTCCAAATTTTCATCAACGGTAATTGTGGGAATTAAAATATCGTCCATGTACGCAATTATTTTGTTCGCATCAATTTTTTTGATGACTTTAGACATGAGTTTCATGAAAACAGCTGGAGAATTTGTGAGCCCAAAGGGAACTCGCTTGAATTCATAATGACCCTCTGGAGTCACAAATCCTGTCAAGTGACGACTGCTTTCTTCGATCGGTATTTGATGATATCCGCTCATCAAATCCAAAACCGTAAATATTTTTTTTCCTGCCAATGAGTTCAGAGTCTCCTCGATATTTGGTACGGGAAAACTTTCCCTTAATGTGACTGCATTCAACTTCCTATAATCTACACACATTCTGTACTCCCCGTTCTTTTTAGGAACTAACAGAACAGGACTAGCATATTCCGACGATGACGGTTGAATGATATCCATCTTTAGTAACTCCTCAATACTCTTCCGCAGCACAGGTTTTAACCCATACGCTACTTTGTATGGCTGATACCTGATAACACTGTTTTCCTTAACCTTTATTCGCATTTCTATTAAATGAGTTTCTCCTAGCTCCGAAATATCATTAGCAAAACAATCCCTAAATTCTTTAATTAATTTCATCAAGTCGCATTTCTGAACATCATAAATTTGTTCACCGCATGTTATTTCGTCACCGGAAATTTCCGAACAATTCTTCACGCGTCCCGCTTTCTGACCAACATCCTCTTCTACGCGCTTGATTTCAAATATCCCCCATCGTTTAATTATTTCGAGGTCTGGCCTGTCCATGAAATTCTTACCGATAATCATCGGCACATGTTGCGCACCGTCTTCCACGACCATGATATCTGTTAAAACGTTTATACTCGCCACGCACAAATATTTTTGAATCTTCCCCAGAACTTTCGTTACCTGCCCCCCAAATCCACGAAGAGAAATATCGCAACTTTCCATTTCCCAAGAATGCTGTAGTAAAATGCGTTTCTGAATCATTGTGCATTCGCTTCCCAGGTCGAAAAAGGCTAAAATGGGTTTTCCCTCGACGTATACCACTTTATGGTATTCATCTGGCAGATTCGGTGCTGGCACTTCCTCCGTCTCATGCACATTAGCGATATTTTTTACCTTGCAGTTCCTAGCCATGTGTCCTGTCTGACGGCATGTGTAACATTTTACTCCTTTATTGGGCGACGGACATACTCGAGCATAATGGCCATATTCAAAGCACCTAAAACATTTCACTGGCGCCTTTCTACGCTCTTCCTCATTAAAATTTTTGGGCCCGTCTCTATCTGTGCAATAATTATCTCGAACATCTGGCTTGAAAGGATGATAACGCGCGGATTTTGGTGATCTATAACTTGGGTAATCCCGCTCGTATGGCTTGTAAGTGTTGCGTTTCTGCCCTTGTTCCTGAACTTCTTCATATTTTTTTACCCGTAATAATAGCTCAGCCAAGGATTGGCAATTTGAAGCCAAGAGTAAATTAGCTAAATTCCTATCCGGTAGCCCCGATATGACATAAGTTATAATAGCTGAGTCTAATAAATTGATTTTTTTCGCCAATGCAGCTATCCCATATACATAGTCCTCTATGCATTCTCCTGGACGTCTCTTGCGCTCCATGATTTTTAACAATGTGGAAGCATCATCCTGCTCTGAGGGAAAACTTATCACTATTTCTTCCTTAAACTGCTCCCAGCTCGTGATTTTATCTTGGCGACTTTGATACCAGTTCGTTGCCGCCCCCCCCAAGTCGAAGTGTTGCATAAAACAGGGTGTTTCTTACGTCCCAACTATAAATGGCTTTTAACCCTTCAACAGAATTTACCCAGCGTTTTGCATTTAAACCTCCCTGAATAGAAGGATTAAATTCAGCAATGAGGGTCTTCACTTCGTTAATTCCCATTTTTAGTTGCCCTACACCTGATTGCCTAGCAAAATCGCTTGATTCTTCATCCGCCTCCTCTGACGCTAAACTTGTTATAACCCTTTGTTGGCGGTTTAACTCTTTTTCCTTTTTTAACAAGGAATTTTCCCACCTTAATAACTCTATTTCAGAATACGACCACCTACCTTTTCGGGCACCTCTTCGCCTCCCTTTCCACTTACGAACATATCCTGGCTACCCTGATCCATGACGTGGTCGCTGACTCCTTCCATTTGTGGCTCCTTATTCACAAAAACACAAATTCAACTTGTTTACAAACCACAAATTTGCCAATTCACTGCTCACTTGTTCTCACTGTTAACTTCAATCTCACACGAGTTTCAATGCACGAGTTTTTTTTAGTTTCTCAGTTGATAATAATTAATTCCACTTCACTCAAATTTGTGAATTTAAATGTAACTCACTTTTACTGCGCGATAGGCTTAACTCCGCACCTGGACTGTAAAATTCGGTTATTCGCTCACGATCGATCAACCACTCTCCATGCCCGATTGCAATCTAGCCTTTTTAACTAATTACGTCTAACTCATCAGCTCGGTCCAGTCACTGCCGGCTTCACACGCACACACACATTCACCCTCATACAACCCTTACTGGCCCTGGCTTTTATTGCTCATAGAGAGGGGAAGATCATCCCTCGCAACCACGTACCTGCAAGACTCAGTGAGGGATTTTACCTGATTTCTGTCTTGGGGTGATCGGTTTATTTTCTCTTCTTACACATAGATTGTCCAAATATAATAGTTTTTTTTGTACGTTTCGTACTGATCCAGACAGTTATTGCGAAATAAAAACACAGCTTCTGTGTTTGGCTTTGACATAATAATGACAAAGCCAGTCATCAAAAAACAGAGCCTGGTCATTATGTTTGATCTGCAAGTTTTGTTGACCTTTATGAACATTTTCATACAAAAAATCGGACTTCATAAGTCCCCCTTATCTACTCATTATTTTGATCTTGCTATTTAAACTGTTTAAAAAATATTTGGGAATTTTTTTACGCATTTTTTTATTTTCATTTTGAAACGTCGAACCATTTGAAATAAGAGCTTCTGTGAAAACCACTAATCAAAAATATTTACAAGTTCTTCTGCATAATTCTTATGACAGCGACACTTGTACAAAGAATAAAGTGTTTGCATTGATTGTTGTTGATGCTATTAAAAAATAAATTGACGTCATTGCTCAGCCGGGGAAACTGGAATTACAAGTTGTCTTGTTTGCAAAATTCTCTGTCAGTTATACAATAATTTTTCTTAATCACCAAAATTTTACAAACGCTAAAACTCGATTACGCTTATCAATGCGAGCAATCATCAGGGAAGCTTTAGATTTGCCATTGCATTTTTAAAAGCAGCTTTTATCGTTTGAGAGAGCTCCAAGCAGTGAGGAAATTTTTTATACATATGTGTGTATTCATACATCAGCCTATATGTTTTGTATTTATAGAATAATTGCTGGATAATTAACGGCAGTTGCTTTTCAAATGGTAAAACACCGCCGTCTTCTTAAGAACCTGACACCACTCGTATCAAATTGTACTTGTAGAATTGGTAGATTAATTTCGCGCAGGGGTACTCGAGCAATTCACAGATAAAATCCCCAAGCGCCAAGTGAGTTCGCAGTTTCGCACCATTCATGAAGCCCTGGAAATCCCGGAGTTCGAGTTTTCATCCAAAGACTGGATTGTTTGGGATTCAAGCACGAAAATTATGTAACGCGCAATCGCGTACGAAACAGACACCCGTCCCTCTCAGTCGAGAAATTCCCACCATAAGTTCATGTAATATTTACGTTGATTATCACCTTCCACTTCCAGCCACCGCTAGCAATGCAAATGTTGATCTGTTGTTGACTTCTTGGAAATTACTTAATTTCAGTAGCCGATGACTCACGCGATCTACGGGGAAACCGCTTGTGTGAAAGAGAAACTTTAGAGTCCGACGAGGCTCTTTTGCATTGCTATTCGTTATAAACTATTTTTTTTTCAATTCTCGGTTGATCAATATCCCAATTCCGTATTGGAAGTAGGTACCAAGTTCATTTGTGGTGAATGGAAGGTAGTCGAGTTTTTTTTTAGCTGTTCCACACGTCATTGATACGGCGGCGGCGGCGCTCAGATTGTAAAAAGTACGCTGTGTACTTGTCAACGGTTGACCCAATCGAGAAATTGTGACGCACGCATGTGGGAGCTGGTTGCAATGACTTCTGCGGTCACAGGTTATGTTGGGCGGTCGTCGGAACATCAACCGTTCAATCCAATTCAAATTGATCAACCAGTTGCGCATTCTTAGCCTGATATATATAACATATGTATGTTGTCTATTATATTACTGTTTACTACTTTTAATACAAATTGATGTAATTATTAAATTTAGTTTGGTTGTTTTTCGTTAGTTTATTTTGGGCTAAACAACATTTAGTGCAAAGAACAACAGAATTGCGCTGCTTTATTTTGAGGAACATGGCGATCAATTATATTTTACTAATATTATTTGCACTTTTGTACTGTTAATCTCAAAAGATGCAATTAAGCAGTATTTCATTATTTTTAACCAGCGATCCTTAGAAACGCTAAAGACACATGTCCTTATTAAGTAAAATAATTCCATAGAGAATTTCGCCATTAATCAGTGCATACATTATCTAGCGACTGCCTCTTTTGAGATTGTGCAATTTTATGGAATTTCTTTGAGCGCCTTAGACGTCATACTGAAATAGTCAGACGTTATTTCAGTTTTATTATCAAAGGTATTAGTTAGGTAGCTAAAGAAAACTAGTTTATTAGTCTCTCTATACGAAGGCTATATCGCTTTTGCCAGTGCGCAAATAACGCAAAATCTTAGAGACCATGGTTTATTTACATATAATTGCTTGCAGCGGCGCGGCGTCGAACATGGCTCATGAATTTAATTTTATCGCTATCCTTGTTTAATAATCTGTAGATTATTGATATCACGATAAATAAATTGATGTAAATAGTTAAGCGTCTAAAATGTTTGAAACGAAGAACACAGGATGAAAGCCTTGATATATAAATGTTTTATATGTACCTATACCTACACCTACTCCACACAGACTCGTAGCGAGGAATGTTTTATTTTGGGGGTTGGGGGGCATACGAAGGGTTCGGTTCCGTACCACCGTACAAGATATAACGCTATATAGTTTTTAAATACTTTTGTAAAAAAAACAAGAGAGGCGCTATAACATAATCGAAAATTTTTTTTCTCTAATTTGCATGGCGGCCATTTTTAAATTCGCCATCTTGGTTTTTCATTATTTATAGTTATAGTTATAGCGGCAATAGAAATACACACTCTGTGAGAATTTCAACTCTCTACCTGTTACGGCTCATGAGATATAGCTCGCTGACAGAGAGACGGACAGACGGACAGCGGTGGCTTAGTAATAAGGTCCCGTAGGGTATCCTTTGGGTACCGAACCCTAAAAAGCAAGATTTATGTATATATGTTATATATGTATGTAGGTGCAGTGGTCAGGCGCGTACCCAGAAGAAATGAACAGCAGGGGCTAGCGGTTATTAACGGTTATTATAATTATTTAAATATGATCTAAACGAAACGGCTGTACGCCAGATTTATCGCGCCACATTTCCTAATGTGTTAGAATTGGCTATATGTTTGTATTAGTCGTTCTGTGCAGGTGTAAATATGAAGACATAATTAGAGGGGAGCTATCAAAACAAATTTCCGCAACTTCTGCCATAATGCCTAAGCCCCCCTTATATTCAATTTACACGCTGCCATTCACTCGACAAGCTCTGCTGCTTTGGTGGGAGCTTCAGCGTATCGCTTGCTCTCTGTTATGTTGTACTCCTCTACTTAGCTAATTTTAGGTGGTCGCTCATGTATAGGGTTTTTATACGATACGGCCGTTCCGTATTAGCTTATATTGATATATCCAAAGCAATGTTTTTTTTTGGGAAGATATTTTCGGAATAGTTTTTCATCTCACATGAATTATAAACAAACTTGGCTACAAATAAGTTTATGTTCCTGAGGAGAGGTTCAGATTTTGATCACAATGAGAAATGAATTTATGATGAGAAATGTGTAATTATTTTATTTCGCTTCGAGCAGGACACGCGCATACACAGAAAAAATATTCGGGAGTGTTTGCATAAAAAAAGACAAATATGCACAGTTTTAGAATGGAGCGAAATATTAATATGGTGCCATTATTATGTGGTTCTCTGACCGAAAACTTGTTGACTCTGTCATGCGGGTCGGAAGAATATTCAAGGTTGACGCAGTTAATTGACGAAAGAGCGAGATGGATAATTATTTTGAATTTTTCTTTTTGCTAATTTTTCAAACTAGGCGTTTACACAAAAAAAACTGAATCGAATTAAATATGAAACATTAGCGCGAGCCAGTGAGCTCAACATTTTTTGGCTTTTTTATCTCATTACACTGTATACAGGTCAAATTTTCTAGAATTTGGAAATTTGGGGAGGGCCTACACCCTTAAGTCGCCCTCCCCCCTGGCTTCGTACCTGACTCCATGGGTTGAACTTTCCATGCACATACATATACATATTTCAACCGGAATGATTTTTGCATATCGCAAAATAATATCATGAAGATAATCGTAATGTGCATTGAATATTGTTAATCCAACAGTGATCATAATACAACTGCTAACATCAATGTAATTTTTTGAAGTTCTTTGGATGTTCGTACATTGCTACGCGCTACGGCATTTCGTTGAGGAAATTTTAGCCTTAAAGATGACCCAAGTTGATCATTTCACTGTAATAGAGACGCTGTGGGGGTGATCCTCGCGAAAAAATAGGCAACTCGACAGGAGAGTTCTCCTTCACCTCCATATTTACCGTGAGCATGCCCAGCTGTTTCAAATCCTACAGCACTAAAAATTCTTATTATATAGAATCAAAGCAGTCATCTTGATCCACTCTGGTTCATCATAATTATTAATGATTTGTCGATATTCTTATCAAATTGTAGAATTCTCTGTTACGCTGATGATATATTTGACCAATACTCGAGAATGCGAGTCGGGTCTGGTCTCCATCCCTTAATACACACGTTAACCATGCTGAGGCAGCACAACGAAGATTTCTTAGATTCGCTCGTCGACACCTTCCTTGGTCTGACCCTTTAATTCTGCCTCCGTATGTAAATCTACTCAAATTGATTTCATCACAACTTTAAAATAGCGTTTACCTTCGATTGTGCATCAGGAAACATTAATTCCCCTAAACTTGTCGGTCTTTTTGACATCTCCGTTCCGGTTCGCCCGACAAGACACTATAATTTCCTCCATACGCCTCTTCATCATACAAACTACGAATTGAACGAACCTATCGAACCTCAATGTCACGAACTTTCAATGCTCATTTTCATCTTTCAAGAGACACAATAAAAAATCAGTTTCTTTAAAATAGATTTTCGCTTTCCGTATGTTATGTAGTAAACTAGTTCACTGCATCCAAAGGATCCGTCTGAATATAAATTATTCTTTATTTTATCATCACTACATAAATCAAAGTCACCCGCCGCGTCTGCCTGTATGTTTGTGCGCGATTTTCTTCCGGATTTCACAATTAACATAGCTAGATAAAAATTTTCATATCACTTATAGAAGCTAAGAATTATCACTACTAGGTAGATTACAGATTTCCATGTAAATGAATATGCATCACTGAGAAAATTTACAATGAAAAGTTTAAATATAAATCTGTTTGGAATATTTGAGAATACATTTGATTTAAAAGATTTATAATGAGAAACATGAATACGTTTGCATTAAACACGATTCTGTTAAAAGGTATTCACAAACCCTCAAATTTCATACGTTCAGTCAGAGAAATTTCTCTTTTTGAAACAGTACAGGCGACAGGGACACCCCCCAAGCTCACCGTCAGTGACCCAAATTCACACAATTCTATATTTTTTAAGGCCCGCGGGGGTGGAGGTCTACACAAGGGCTTTAAATAAGAAAAGAAGGCAATTTTCGTTCGCGTGTTCACAGTGGCGTAGCGTAGTGCGGGCGGGCGTGGCGGGGTGGGGGGGCACTTTAGGGGGCGGCAAAATTTCACTCACAATAAATAATAATAATATCTTGTAAATATTTGAACCATCTCATATTTTTGTTTCCGACCGATCAAAATGAGCATTCAATACTTATACTGTGCCGAAATCGGGGTATCCCTTTCTTTAACCCCTTAAGGTGACCTTCTCCTAACTAAATTTAAAAAAAAGCAAAAGTTTGGGATTTTTTTACAAGAAAACAAGACAACATATGACCTTGCATCTTTTTTTATTTGGAAGTCTTTGACAAAAACTAGAAATTGTTTTTCATTTTTTTCATTTTTCGATCACCCGTCGCCGCCAGAGGGCGCCAAAAAAAATAAGCCGTTTCCGTAATTTCGTGATTGCGGCTCGCCAAATCATTTGAAAGAGAAAAATCAAAAAACCACTTAAATTAGACATAAAAATCTATAGATATAACTAGCATCTAACCAATCGATCGATTAGAAAAAAAATGGCAGCCATTTGAAGTCAAAAGACGAGAATTGTTCGCAAAATTTTTTACATAAAGTGCTGTAAAAAAAAAACTACTTGGTTTTTGTCTTATATCCTAGTTAGATTTGTGCACAATTGAATTCTGAACAAAATGAACCAAGGTTTATGGAAATCGGTGGAGCGGTTCAAGAGATATCGTGGAATTACGATTGAAAAAATGAAGTCGAGAAAAATGCGTTTGATTTAAAACTATCGGTACGATAAGTGGCCACGTAAAATATAACTGAATTGAATTTCTTCCGGCGTCCCAAACAGCGTGCTCGAGCATCAGCTGCGCCACCGTTTTTTCTCTCAAAATATATAGCTCTATAACTCGAAAACCATATTTTCTTTTTTCGTAAAATTTTAGGACATGATTCTAGGCATATTAAGGAACATTTTTCCGTAAAAAAAATAGATTCAATAGACACCAAAGCGGAGCCAACTTGGGCGCCCTATGATATGCAAAGACATGTGTAACATACAAATAGTTTATAAGTAGACACAGGATTATATGCAAATGAATATTCTGCATTTACCTTTCGGGTTGAATCCAAATCTAAGTCTGCCTGTTGGTGTTTTAAATATTTTTAAGACATTTTTAAGGGTTTTCACAAAATTATTTATAGGACTAATGACCAGCTACAGAATTTGGCGGATAAGTTTGCTTGTCTAACGCCGGCTATATTACTAAATTCGGACGACACAAATTGTAATCTAGACTACGCATCTGCCAAAATTGACGAACAGGACTTCAAGCTGGAACGACTTCGACTGCGAACTTTCATTGCTGCCACAGGCAACGAAAATTAATTAATTAAAGCGGACTCAATTGAATTATTAAAATTTATTGTGAAATCTAAGCTAAGGAAGATACTCTGCCCAATATTATAATAATGCTCCGAATATTCTTCACAACTGCCATAAGCAATGCCAGCTGTGAGGGAAGTTTTTCAAAATTGCAACTGATCAAAAATTATTTAAGATCAACAATGAGTACGTTATGGCTAACCAATCTGGCTATCTTGGCTATCAAGCAAGTGGTGTGTGATGCTATAGACTTAAAAAAAGTAGACGAATAAAGCTTTAGTTTAAGACAGAAGTTTTAATTCTAACAAGTATATTAATTTTCAGTAAAAATATAAATATTAACAGTATCGTCGTAGTTCTAATCGGAAGTCGATTTGCGTTTTATATCTAATTCGCTATTAACTTAATCTTGATGATCGTCAAGGTATAATCATAAGTGTTCTATAATATATATATATATGTATATATGACTTTTTTATTTGTAACCTGTACAATACACAATAATGATGCCTGTTCTTGCCGAAAAGTTCTTTAGAATTACTGTATATAAGAGTCTTTTAAATTGAAATACCTAAATAAGAGGGCGGCAACATTTTCTACCGTCCCGGCTGACACCCACGCTACGCCACTGCGTGTTCAATATGACATTAAATATGAATAACTTGTTAATCTATGTACATTTCATGAATCTAAGATTTTCAATGACAGGAAAATATCAAACAGATTTATTTTTAACACGAATAGAAATAATTTTGGTGCCAAATCATATGTACATTCTCGTAAATTAAGAAAAACCATAGCAAATATATTTAATTCAGAGTTTTAATTTTTCCTGCGGGGCCCAGAACATGCGCGGAGTAAAAAGTGCCTCAAACCGGACAAATAGACAGATAGACAGATTCAAGCACACACACAATTTTCTTACTCTTCGCGTAAAATTTTAAGGGTGCATACGCGAGTTTGTTTGTAAATTAAAATGTTTGTATACGAGCATTGGCTGTGAATTCAACTTACCACAACCGACAATGTACCTACATAAATTAGGCATTTATTAAAAACTGCAGGGTATCTCAATACTCTTTTAGTAGAGTACTATAGTAGAGTAGAGTACTTAATATACTCAAAACACGTATACTCAAATTCGATCCAACCTACGACGAGTACATGGATACTCGAAATTCCAGTACTCAAATACTCGACTATCCGATCCATTGTTAAAGCCATATCGCGTACCTCCTAGACAAAAATCGAGTTTATATATAAAACAGTGACCCCAAAAACAACTTAAATCACTTGTTAAACTCCCAATAGAGCTTGAGGAACTTATGCATTAACATATTAATTAAATATGAATCATAGTAATTCAGAATAAATATAACTATTCTTGACTTACTGGCTGAATATTTACATGCGCCACTATAATAAGTTTTAGATTTTACAGTGGCTTACAAAAATGTTTCGTTTACTTAAGGGGGGCGCAACATGTAAAAAAAAATCGATTTTTTTTGCATTAATAGTTAAAATGACATCTCAAAAATATGCCTGCAAATTTTTAGAATGAAATTCGCATTATTTATCGATTAAAAACTCATTTAAGTGCTCCGCCTCAACTCGGCACTCAAGCGCTATTGCCTGTACTGGAACGTTCGACTCTCCTACCTGCTTTTCAAATTTCTGAGCTTGGGGTCTTTTGTATTGACGACCCGGGTAAGCAGATGTTCAGAAACTCTTTTATTCCTTAATTCCATGAACGACTTCTGTCAGGTTCTGTTTGTTTTTCAATTTTATATTGTCGAAAAAAAAGCTTCTGCGAATCCGTTTGGCCTCCTCTGGAATATATTCAATAGCAAACCCGTCCCTTGCCGGATTTTTCATATTTGTAAATTAAAACTGTTGCAGACCTAATGAAACCATTACATGCGCGAAGACGGTTTTTCATTTTTCCCGCTGGAACCCAAAATAATCTTGGAATAAAATGTAGCCTGCATCATGAACGATAAAATGCTGTACCTTCCAGTAAAGGCCTCATCGAAATCGGTTCAACCGTTCTCGAGATTAGCCCCGACACATAGACAAAATTTGTTGACATGTTTGTGTAGATTTTGGTATAGTGTAAGTAATGATATGAGCTTCGAAAAAGGCAGTTATTTCAAAACCACAGACCCTAAGAACCATTATATTCAATTACACGGATTTCCGTTCCAGTTGAGTCCTCTTATTTGATCCGCCATCTTGAATTACCAATTTTATCGATGGCAGAATTAAGATCAGCGACGCAAAGACTCCGTATATGTATTCATTAAGACGGAAATCCTTTCAGTAGCAGATTGTTCTAGGGTCACTTTATACGCAGAAAGCCCCCCTACTCCAACGGGCAGGAGGTTGAATGTATCACTTATAGTTTTCCAGAAAAACCCATGATAGACAGATAATTTTCGTTACGCGAACTTTCTGAACATATGCCTGATGAGTGTACCGTCAAAAATATTTTCCCATACATATATTTATACCGGAAGGGGGTCACTTTTCCCATTCTAAAATTTCCACTAGGACATTTTTTCCATGGTCTTTTTCTCCATTGTCTTTTTTTCCATGGTCGATTTTTTCCACTGGATTCTTTTATCCATTGTCATTTTTTCGGTAAGGGGCCACTTTTTCCATTCTAAATTTTCCATTAGTACAATCTTTCCATAAATTATTTTTTCCATAACTGAATATTTTCCTTTCACAAAATGTCTACTGATTGAATTATTGGCTTTTACAAAAATTTGGGCAATGGAAATAATGGGATGGAAAATTTGGACAGGGAAAAAATAGAATGGAAAAAATGACCCGCAATCATTTATACCCTCTTTTACCTCTTTGGCGGTTGAAATTTAAGATATGTTGAAACTGATGCTGATGGTGAGCTGTTTGGCTCTGATTTCCAGGTCTTCCGGCGCGACCGTCACGCTGGTTTGGACGCTCCTGTCGGCGGTGGAGTTTTGTGTGCGGTTCGGAGCCATGTACCAAGTGTATTGGTTGACACATCCCATCTTGCTGATATTGAGATATTGGGTGTCGTATTGCTCTTGCCGCATAAAAGGATATATATTATGACGGTCTATGTTCCTCCAAGTTCGGCTTCGAGTGTGTATGTGCAGCTGTCATCATATATGGACGAACTCTCGAGCCGGATTGCTCCTTCTGACGAACTTTTATTGATAGGGGATTTCAACTTGCCCTCCCTGGACTGGAGATATTCTGAGGATGATGTTTTGCTTCCAAGTGTTCCGGCTTCTCCTCAATACGTATCAACATTTCTGGATGGACTCTCTTCTGCTGGATTGTACCAGTGCAATTCAGTAGCGAATGAATCTGGCCGTTATCTGGATCTGGTTTTTTCCTCCGATGTGGCAGGAACTACGGTTAAGCGTAGCACTTTGCCTCTGTTGCCCGAGTCGGGTCATCACCCAGCACTGTTGTTGACGTTTTCTTTTGATCCTGTTTGTGATCTTTCTGCTTCACCGTATAAATATTGTTATAACTTTAAAAAGGCCGACTTCTCTAATTTGAACGAATGGCTCTTGGCTTGTGACTGGAGTGGCGTTCTTGAAGAGCGTGACATGGAGAAGGCTGTGAAATCGTTTTACGATATCATCACGCTTAGCTTTATGAAATATGTTCCAATTAAAAGATCAAATAATTTAAATGGTGGCCAGCCGTGGCTAAATAGCTCTGTGAGGCATTTCAAAAACCTAAGAAATAAGGCTTGGAGGAGGTTTTGCATTTCCCGGAGTGACGATGATTTCCTCGCTTATTGTGAGCAGAGAGATCAACTTAGTGCAGCGGTTAGTTTGTCCTATCACGCCTATATCGCCAATGTCAAGTCATCCTTACGTGAAAATCCTAGACAGTTCTGGAGTTTTGTCAATGCTAAACGTAAACAAGACGGATACCCATCTTCGTTTTTCTTTGATTCGGTACATAGCAGTAACCCAGATGTAATATCTAATCTATTCGCTGATCTTTTTAGCACGGCATTCTGTGATTCTAACTGTGATATTAGTTCTAAGGATTTTATGCACTTGACGAGGCTTCCGCCGACTTCACTTAAATTTAACGACCTTATTCTTGACGAATCAACTATTCTCAGAAAAATCTCTGGATTGGTTGACAATTTTGCGTGTGGCCCTGACGGCCTACCACCGTGCTTTCTAAAAAGATGTACCTCCGTCGTTCCTGTTTTGTGTTATTTATTTAATTTATCTCTTCGTGGTGGTGTCTTTCCAACTCCATGGAAGGTTTCCGTGATTATCCCTTTGCATAAAAAGGGCAATAAATGCGATATTTCTAACTACAGACCCGTTGCGAATTTAAGTTGCATAGCTAAACTCTTTGAAGCGCTTATCTGTGATACACTTTACTTTCACTGTAAACCTTTTCTTATGCCCTTTCAACACGGCTTTATGAAGGGTAAATCAACTACAACTAACCTTTTAGAATTATCCAATTTTTGCATTCCAGCCATTGAATCTGGTAAGCAAGTTGACTGCATTTTCACAGACTTTAGCAAGGCGTTTGATAGGATTAATCACGGGATCCTTATCTATAAGCTGTCCGCTCTTGGTTTCCCCTCTTGTTTTGTTGACTGGATTTCGTCATATTTGACTGGACGCACTCAGCGTGTCCGTTTTCGTGGGATCCTTTCTAAATGTATTAAAAATACGTCGGGTGTACCACAGGGCAGTCACCTTGGTCCATTATTGTTTATCATTTACATCAACGATGTGTCGTTGACTCTATCTCACTCGAAAATTCTTTGTTATGCTGACGATGCGAAAATTTTTCGCATAGTATCTAATGAGTTTGACCGCGATGCTTTAAATACTGACTTGGATGTCTTCCAAAAATGGTGCTCCATCAATTGTCTTCCGCTAAATGTGAGTAAGTGTACCTGTATGTCTTTTTCACGCAAAAGGAATCCAATGCACTTTACGTATACGATTGATGGCCATTCTCTTGCTAGATTTGACAAGGTGAGGGATTTAGGGGTCATTCTTAATTCGCATTTTTCTTTCGAAGATCATATTGATTCCATTGTTTGCAAAGCTAACACGACTCTAGGGTTCGTTAAGAGGTGGAGCAAGGAGTTTAATGACCCCTATATCTCTCGACTGCTTTATTGCACTTTTGTAAGACCCATACTTGAGTATGCTAGTCCTGTCTGGTCTCCAATCCAGGACTGCCACATTAACCGTATCGAGGCTGTTCAACGCAAATTTTTACGGTTCGCTCTTCGTGGTCTTCCTTGGGAGGATAGCTTTTTTCTGCCCCCATATCTGAATAGACTCCAGCTAATTTCGCTTCACTCCCTGGAGGTTAGGCGATTTAACTCCAGAACTGTCTTTGCGTTTGATTGTCTTCAGGGAGTCATTAACTCTGCTGAATTGTTGAGTAAATTTAGTATATCGATTCCGGCGCGTTCTCTGAGGAATCGGGATTTCCTCCAACCAGCCTATCACCGTACTAATTATGGATTTAATGAGCCCATATCCACTATGTCGCGCTCTTTTAACTCGCAATACTCTGACATTGACTTTAACTTATTGCGAGCTATTATAAAGGGTCGGCTTCGTTAAAGTTGCAGATTAGGATTTTTTTATTGTAATTCGAAGTAATCAGTCTGTTGATGAAATTTTCAGAAATAAATGAAAATGAATCTGTTCCATTATTTGTGTTGCAAAGTGTTTTCGGGGTCGCTAATCTCGAACCTACTATCGAAATGTGGAAATTAAAAATCAGACCCTTTGCGTCTTGCTGGCATTGTTCACTGTACAAAACACACAAATAGATCAAATTGAAGTAGTTAATGGTAGAAAACAGTATACTGATAATGTATTTCTTCTTTTATTATTTTACCTACCTTTCGCAATTATAAAATTCGTATATATTTCTCTTTTAATTGAAAATGATTCCCAAAAATTTTGCTAGTAAGAACTAATAAATATGACAGTTGCTCTGAGAAAGTAAGACGATAAGTGACACCAGTAGACGCCTGGCGGGAAAACCTGATCGAGTGGTAATTGATATGATGTTTGAAAATTATTAAAGTACTAATATCGCTATTACAAAATAGGGGTTGGTGGTAGAAGGGTGAAAATTTGAAGTCGAGAAAAAATAGATATATGTATTTTTTAATGCCGAATCATAAAAAATTAAAACAAAAAATTGTGTCCAAAAACTAAAAAAAAATGTTTTGGGGTGGACCACCCTTATCACTAGGGGTATGAAAAATAGTTTACGTCCTATTCTCAGATCTACTGAATATATACACAAAATTTCATAAGAATCGGTCAAGCCGTTTCGGAGGAGTTTTGTTACAAACACTGTGACACGAGAATTTCATATATTAGAGAAGATATATAAGCGCCTAAAAATAGGCCGACAGATTAGTCATGGATATGCTTGCCATGCCTACCTATCGAATAATAAGGTCTATGTATTAGTTTAAAAAAACCTTATTTTGATATAGAAAAAGATGTTAGAAGATCTTGATGGGATGCGATGTGTAATTTTTAGCTGAGCAATAGCAACAAGCAACTTACAACTGAGGATTAACAAGTTTGAAATACTCATTTGTGATTGTAAATCTTCCTTTTCTATTTACTTAATTGTTAAAGAGAGTTAAAGAACTGTGTAAACGGTCCTGATTATTTCTTTTTCTATATGCTATATTAAATGTCATAAAATCGATTCAGTTCTATTCCATTCAAAAATACTGCGTAAATAAGTGCAAATAGCATATCTAGAAAAGTACAGTACAAAAAACGATAAAGCATAACTTGCAAGTTATTATTATCCTACACAATTAAAATGAATTAATTAATTTTTTAAATGGGAGCTCAATAGCAGCGGTTTCTTAAAATTTGTGCCTGAGTGCTAAGATCACCGCCCACTGAAACGTGTTCACTGAGCGTGTTAAATCGAGTCGCCAGACAACTAGGCTGCCATTGCATGTTTTAATCACTGAACAAGAAAAAATTAAAAAGTAAACAATTTTTAAAAGTACCATAATTTCGTGCATTTCCAGCGTATTGGTAAACGAGTGCTTTTCCCAGGAATGCCAGTAGATTTTCAAGTTTGTTTTCCGGTTGCATTCGAACGAACGCTAGAAATCAACTTTGGAATTAGAAAATTGAAATTCATCCACATCACAGCAACGTGCACACCGATCGCTGACTTGATCAGCGCGACAACTCGGATCGGATCGGCCAGAGGTTCGGAGCTGTTGTCGTGTTGATGACTATCATTCGTATAATCGCCACCACTGACTGGATTGCTCGGTGGTATGAGTCGCTGGCAATTATAATAAATATATGAATAAGCGCGTGTCGCTGGACAAAATAAACCCGCGATATGCACAAGTCCCATTAATATCAACACAGATGCGATCGTGCCATTCCCATGAAGATTGGGCCATGTAAGGCTGTGTTACCCCGATATAGCTTTTAGCAAAACTACAGGCAGGGCCCAGTAGCCAGCCGAGACGCAAATACGATCGCGTGAATAATCTTTCACGTTTTTGTGGATTTCGCTTGATCGTTTCATGGAAATCACAAAAACTGCTCTATCACAGTTTCTCTCTGTCTTTCAACAGCCTATCTTTCTTCCACTCAATTTTCCCTGCGGATCAAGTTTCAGCGGTTTCGATCTTCAGTCTTCTTGACCCGTGTGGCAGCGTTTCTCGCGCGGCTTGTCAACTCTACTAGGCGTCTGTATTTGTGACTGGGTGGCAATCTGGCAGTGGTGCTTTTACTTTCGATTCTGTTTTTCTCGTAGAAGTCACAAAAGTCTTGTACTAGCGACGTTTCGTGGAAAATGATGTTCTTGGATCGCACGAGTAGTTCGCTTTCTCACTGAGCCAAAATCACCGCGCCCAGTTCAGTGTTTTTAACCACGCAAAGATTGCTGTGCCGTGAAACACTGCAACTAGTTGCCAACAGTTGAACTCTTTCAAGCGAATGAAATTCGCGCGCGCTAATTGAGTTTTATCAGTTTTTTAATAATTTCCGTGTTGAAAGAAAGATGTAAAATTGCGGGAATGTTCAAAACTCCAGTGCGATCCTGCTTCTAATGAAAAATTAATTTTAAAATTGTGCCGTGGAAAAACGGAACTAACTTCAGCAGATACCCAATTGTTAGTGTTTTTAGTGAAAAGTTTATTTGCGCACTAGTTCTTAAAGTTCTTTGTTCAAGTGTGTTTTTGTTTTTGTTTTGCGATTTTCCGGTGTGTGTTGGTAATAATAACTTGTGTTTTGATTCACATAATTTTAAGTCTCCAGCCATAACTTGAATTCTTGCCTGACATGTCGTATATGTGATCTACTCAGTCCCTCAAAAAGTATTTGTGTTTTGTTTATCAGGTCATCTGTTACGAGATCAACTCTACTTTATTTATTTCTTTTATTACTAATTACATTCCAAACGACTGTACATGTTTGTTTTATGGTTGAGTTTCTTTATAATTGCTACGAGATACAAGTTTTTAGTCGTTTTATTGCGTTCTTACGTTTTAAAGCACTACTGAAACAAAATATGTCAGCTGTATAACAATTTGAATTATCGAATATTAATTTTCTGATATGCTTTGCAAAGCGATCAACCCCTCTTCTTCTTGATTAAAATTCTTAGTGATAGTATAAATCTTCTCCTTTACATTAAAACGCGGTACTAAAAAACAAAATTAATATAAACAATTACTTGGTTTCTACGGGAAGTTAATTGTCTACGGTTTTCCGTCATCTTCGTACAACAGGGGTTTACCCACTTTGGACTCTTGGGCTAATTTTTTTTTCCCGCGTCAACTAACCAAACTAGTTTAAGAGAAAAAAATTTGTAATTCCAAGCAAACAAATTTATTACTACGAAGCGCTACACAATGGGAGTTAAGAGATTAAAAGGAGATTAAAGAAAAATCTAGTAGTAATTGCTCGATGCCAAATTCTTTTTATTCACTAAAAACATGTTCTATGTTGGTGCGCAATTCAGAGAAATACCTAATAAACCGTTCATAGAAAAGAAATAAAAAAACCCGGTTAAAAAAAATTAATGACATCAGTAATGAACACCTTTTTTTGTTATAAAAATCTACTGGAGCATTCCGCGCCAAATTGACCACCTCTGTGTATAGTCATTTGGGAATTTGATGAAACTTTTTCAGCATATTGATTCACTGGTCCTGTGAACTTACACCACGTTTGCCTATATAAACTGCGTAGACATTTTGGCGTTCTATCGATCTTCTTTCACTACACTGAAAATAATTTTTTTCATAGATCACAATGAACAGTGTTCGTTAAAATATTTTACATTGATTCAATAAATAATTCATAGATATATTTCTGCAGGCTATGATCAACTTCATTAAAACTACGAAACATAGTTATTTGATTTTATGTACTCAATTTAGAAAGAATTAGTTCATTGAGTTAAGATAAACTTTCATAGAATGCACATTGCACAACCCAAAAAATTCTATGAATCTTTTCATTAATTTTAAGAAAATGTTCATCCATTTTATGAAAAATTAACTTCACTGGATTATTTTCCCTCAATATATTATAATTTACATTTGGAATTTTTACTGTATATCATAAGTATTCTGATATCTTTTAAGAAGAATAAAGACTAGTCCTCTTGGAATGAGGAACATAAAGATTATATACATTTATCGTATATATTTATATTGATAATCCCTTTATTTAATGAATTTGTTGAATATAAATCATTAATTCTATGAATTACTATGATTTATTCATTTAGTGAACTTCATTCATTAACTCTATGAACTTTCAATAAGATCAAATTTTAATATATCACAATTCACTGAAACAATGAACAAGTTCTTCGGTGGAATATTAATGAAATATTCATTGTCCCAATGTGCTTTTCTATTTATATTATGTACCTTTTCTTCTCAGTGTAGCTTCATTACATCTTAATAAAAATAAATTTATTTGAATAGTTCGTTTGTATATTGTGTATATTTTTGAGTCTTTTGCATGGTGGGATCGCTTTTTTTTTTGTGATGCAATGTAAAAACACAGCAAAATTTTGAAATTAAACGTAGATTAATAATTTTTAAAAAAAGGTCCGAGTTCCAAATTTTGCTGCATATAGTGTCCACTTTACATTCCCAAATGGGCAAGTTAGGATAGCCTGTAGTTTTATGCCAATTTCCATTCCCCACGTAAAAGCGTGTGCTTTGTAGTAACGGGTATTTTTCAAGCTACAATCGGCCCTCGCTCACACACTATACACACATGTTTTGTCTATATTGTACCAATATTATTTGAATAATTTGAATATCAGAATTATAAATAAACCTTGTAGTTTATTTTTAAGCACTGAATGAAAGCTTTCACAAATTGTGTTTACTGATTAACTTAACTACTTAATAGATATTAACAAAATAAAGTTATTAGAAAGGAACGTACTAAATCAAAAGATTGGCTACAGTTACTTATATTTCACAGTTTCAAAATTGATAACGCACTTTCGGTATACCAAAATATAATTCCATTGAAATAACTATCAGCAAAACTTCAATGATTATTAATAAGGACGTTTTTTACGTCCTCCAAGGCCCAATATAGTAAGATGCAAAAATTAAGCTTTTTCGTCTTAATTCTAACGAGCAGCCAACCAATAAAAGCTGGGCATATGCTGCCGTCTAACTATAATAAAAGCTAATTTAATGCAATTAATGAAGGCCACCAAGAATTTGCGCACAGGCGCACGCACTAACTACTTTGTAATACACTAACCTGTCATACTTGACATAGCGGTATCAAATTTCAACCGAATACTTGGAGATAAAATGGTAATTGATAGCAATAGCTGACGCAGGCGTACACAATTAAAGTGATGAATTTTTTTTTCAATGAATAAAATGCCCAAGTTGGTAACCCTATCGGCAAAATTCAATACGATATTACTGAAATTTATTTTCATTTGAAATAACCACTTGATTTCAAAACGCATTAACTAGTATTTTTCATATGATTAGGCAGTTTAAATAACACTAAATTAAAATCAACCAAGTCAAAATCAAACACATCTTTTGAATGAGATGAACTTTAATAACCACGATTTCAACTCAAATAGCAGCTCTAATGTTCCCAGTCACGACTAATTCAAATACATTTAAAATCCATTAAGTTTCACAAATGTAATTACTAATGAAGGTGCTTCATTATCAAAAGTGCTCAAAAATACATCTTCTTATCCTTTTACATTTTTTCCCAATATACTTCCCATTAAAAGCATTTTTGAATTAATATATGTATACATACAGTATTATTAAATCAAATAATAAAAATATTCGCTCAATATAATTACCTATTTTATTTCAAATAATCCTAAAATACTTAAATGTACCTAAGACAATTAGAACTAATATTTCGTTAGTCCTCCTCTTCCCACAAGTACCACTTAACATCTTCGCCTAATTGATGCTGTTAAATTTTTTTCAGCACACGTGCGGGGTAAGTGGTACCTTACCGCACGGGTTTCCATGCGGTAAATCATCAATTAACCACGGTGCGGTAAGTAGCCGATTACCCACGATGGCTATTAACGCACTCGCTTCGCTCGTGCGTCTAACACCGCCATCGTGGGCAATCGGCTACTTAGCGCACCGATGGTTAATTTATGAGTTACCACATGGAAACATGTGCGGTAAGGTACCTACTACTTACCCCGCACTCGTGGTGAAAAGTAGCATACGTAACTCGGACGGTAAGTAGCCGAGTGCCCATGATGGCTCTTAACGCACTCGCTTCGCTCGTGCGTCAAGCACCGCCATCGGGGGCAATCGGCTACTTACCGCCCTTGTATCGTAATATACTATAGAAATCGATGATGGTATTCACTGCCATGTGTCTTCAACTAAAACTCTTATGTTGTTCACGGATACTGGACGATGCTTTGCAACCTGCAGCTTGTGAAGTCCAAATGCTTTCAATTGGGTTCAAGTCAGAACTGTATGGTGCCCATTTCATTAAGGTAACATTGGTATCTTCGATGTATTCTGGCACCTGTAAAATAAATAAATGGTGTTAGGATTAATTTATGGGAAAAGTAATTATTCAAAAATAAAAGAAACAATTAGACGTATGGCAGAGAGGATTATCCTGTTGAAAAATGAATTCGCAGATGTCTCCGAAGAGAGTTAAATTAAAACAGATGGCTTCAATTCATTTTTCAGAATGTCAATGTAAACATTTTTTTTTATCTTGAAATTTACGAAGCACAACCTTCCATTTCCGATCTTAAGAAGCATCACCACAACATTCCTTAGATTTTTAATACTAAAAAAATTATCTTTAATTCGCGTTGGTTTCTGCGGCCGACTTGATCCTCTTTTCCGTTCTGTTGGTCCGGTTTTACGGTATTTTTATAATACAAAAGTTTTTGCAATATCCAAGTCTCTCCGCGATTTGCCAAATTGTTAAGTTCTCCCGTAGCACCACCACTATACTCTTTTCAACTCCGCGCTCACTTTTTACATACTTCTAATTTAATCTTAACAATTGAAAAAATTTAACGGTAATCATATCCTACGCTTATAGGTGCCAGCAAACACGAATGGGGTGATTAAGACAATTCCAGGATATTTTTTCCATAGTATATAATTAAAAAGGATCTTTCAATAAGGACTCTCAACTTTTAAATGTAAATAAAACAAGTTGCGTGTGAGACGTTCACTCCATTTTTATTTTATTTGAAAGAATATGTTGTGGGATTTTGTGTGGAATATAACGTCGTTCAAATATCCGCCGCGGCTTTGCTTGGTGGCACACATTTGGAAGGTCCAATTTTCGATAACTTTGTCGAATAAATCTGGCTGAATTTGCTAGATGGCGTTCGTTGTTTTGAGTTTGAGGAGATCAATTGTTTTCAGTTTTTTTCGCATAGACCTGTGATTTAAGATAGTCCCAAAGGAAGAAGTCTAAAGGTGCTAAATCGCACAATCTCGGTGGCCAGTTCACGTCACCCTCAAATCGGTCGTGCAGAATGTCTATCGTGGCATACGCTGTGTGGCACGTAGCGCCGTCCAGTTGGAACCACATGTCGTCGGTATCCATATCATCCAGTGTAAGCAATAAGTTGCTTTCGTATCATCGATCTGTAGCGCTCGCCGTTGATGGTTATGGCAATGCCAGTTTCGTTTTGAAAGAACTACTAAACGATGACCAAGTCCACACCAAAAAGGGATTTTATCGGATGCATTTGGTGCTGGTGTATCTCCTGTGTATTGGTATCGCCCCAATTCCGACAATTTAGCTTGTTCACATATCTATTCATTCAAATATGGGCTTCGTCGTTAAAGATGATTTTTTTGGCGAAATTTGGATAAATTTCCAACTACCCTAGAGTCCAACAAGCAAACACCCGGCGTTGTCTATGGTCATTTACCTTAAGTGCGTGGGGAAACCCAAGTCCCGACGCAAAATTCGCCAAGTTGGAATGGCAGAAAGGCCAAGTTCTTGTGAACGCCTAGAAAGTGACTGCCTTGGATTTTCCCTTATGCTATCATACACAGCAGCGATGTTTTCAGCAGTCCTTGCATTTCGGTGACGTACGAGTGTTGCCTAATTATTTACCGAAGCAGTTGACTCGATTTACTTGGCCACCAAACGTCGAATAATCGACTCGGTAGGATGGTTGTGGCGAGAATAAAAATCACGTAATATACGGAACGTTTCTCGAACGGAGCACTGAGTTACATAGTAAAATTTGATGATTTGCACACGTTCTTTAACGCTATAACATTCCATGGTGATTTGCCACACACTACTGAACAATTCACAACAAATTTTAAAGATGTTGCTTCAACAACATAGCGGCCATGTCACGTGGCATGTCACAGTAACCTAAAAAATTTCGAGTGTCCATATTATATAGTATAAACTAGCTGTGCCCACGACTTTGTTCTCCAGCATTTTTTTCCAGGATAAAAAGTGTCGTGTAACCTAGCCAATGACATAAGCTATTAATATGTCAAATGCCAATCATTTCTATCCCTCCAGTAGTTTCGACGTGATGCCTTGCACAGACAACCAGAGAGACAGATAGACAAATTGTAAAAATTGTTCTTTTGGTCTCTATATCGATAATATTGGCAAACGCGATTATAATTCAAAAAAACAAATCTTTAAAAAACCGTTAAAGCTTACTTCAAAAATATAAACTAAGGCACTAAAAATTGATATTGTGTTTGAAGTCTGTGTGTCGAGTAACTTCCGCGACGCGAGGGACGACCGTGCTGGAGTGGGCAACATCACAGACGCGTATCCTACGGTTTGGCACCGACTCCAAAATCAATTATTTTCAACTTTTTAGTGCTTTTATTTTATATTTTTGAAGTCAGTTCTTATTTATTTATTTTTAACGACTTTTTTTTAACTTTTTAGTGCAGACCCTCTCGGGATTTTTTACTTGTAAAATAAAACTGTTGTAAAACTTTGCTTTCTCACACGATGAGAAAGCTTTGACCGCGATGGTGAGATTGCGCAATCTCTCCACTGAATAAACGATAGCATTAATCTTATCTCCTCAGAGAGATCCCCCTTCCTTTTTTTTTAAGTTGGTTAAAAATATTTCGTTCACAAATTCGGTCCCGCTACAGTTTTACTATCGCTAGGTAAAGGCTAACATAAAATACAATTAATAAATTTTTTTTGTGTCACGGCTATTATGTGAAACTGATATTGGTCCCTAAGACCGAAGACATCCTTCTTAAAACACTTTCACTCTGACTTTTAAATTTTTTATAATTGACTATATATGAACTTAATGTCCCTTTTCTCTATACTCTCCAAAGATTTCCAGATGTCCGAGTGCCTCTTATTACCTTTGGATAAAGAATTCCATTTTTCGACATCTTACAATTTTTGTGGTATAGAACATCGTTTGTATGTAAAAGCATAAATGTAATATTTATATAGTAAGGCATCCGCTAGAAAATAGCACAATTTGTTTGAAAACATGAAAACAATATTTAATTATAATATTTTCTATAATTACTGCAAAAATTAAACTCACAACAATTCTGAGAAGGAATTCCTTCTACCATGTCTAATGACAGAGTACAATATCGCTGTAACTATACTATCCACGTGGAATATCATTAAATTATTATTGTAATTTACACAGATGCATTTTAGAAGAAATCCTAAATTTATTGTGGGCCTTTTGCATATCTCCCAGCAAGAACAAAACGTTTAAAGTGAACTTGACATCACCACTGGCTGATTAATCTGCATTGATGAAGTTATGGCTATTATTATTAAGGTATGAAGAGTTGTCTCCGTTTTTAATTATTTCATAATACGGGACCCAAAATTCTGCAACAAATTTTTTCCTTACAATATTTCTATTGGTAAGCGCTTGAATATGTTTAAATGACATACAAAAAATATTTGAATTAATAAAATTCTTCTTTTTGGTCCATTTGTGGTTTAGTATTTCACGAAATCAAAAAATGTGTAAAAATACCGAATAAACTGTGAAAAACCACCCAAATATCAATAACTGTTTAAGTTATTTGTATGCTAATACAGCAAAGGCAGCGTCGAGAGGTAATAAATTAGAGATTAATCGGGCTTTCAAAAAATGTGTATTAAAAATATTTGAAAACACTGCGCATGTTTGGGTAACATAACTATAGAGATAAGCACACTACTGACAGAGCACTGGTTTCGGGAATGATTAGTTTACATGCAAGGATTTTATGATATAAGTCTGCCGGCGAAAAGTGCTGATAGAGTCAGAGTAAAAATTCGCAAAATTTATAATTAGCACTGCATACGGAACAGAACGTCAGAACATATGAATATTTTATTGAGCAATGCAATAAATCATTTCTATCATAAACAAAAAATGATTTATTGTATTGCTCAATAAATTTTCACAATTTTTAAAGTTGTACGCCTGATATCATTCTTGGATTACACCAAAAACTCAAAATATTTTAACTTAGAAAAACTCAAAGTTTATTTATTCTTATCTCAGCATGTCATTGCAAAATGCTAAAAATATATATATTAGGCTTAGAAGTGACTCACCGGAAGGGGGATTAGGCGGTCGAAAAATTATATTTCTCTTTATCTTATTTTATATTTTCTTAAATTTTTATTTAAACATTGAAGTTTTAATCAAAACTTCATACACAGGTATTTTATGTATATTGCGAATTTGCAAACCAACAACTTAATAAAACTTGACTGAGCGGAAATTGTGATAAAATATTTTCATATTAATTTATTTTTGGTGTCGCTAAAAAGGTCTTTTAAAATGTGCGCCCCACGAGTATGTATGTATGTTGAATTTTTGCAGTGATAACTTGAAAGCTTCAGTTCTTGTTTATGGCATGAAGTTTAGAGTATGTTATAAGTTTTAGTCTGACTGATAAAATGCGGTTTTCTAAATAAATATTTAATTCAATTTTTGAAGCGCTTTCAACACTTTTAAAACATACATATACATACATACAAAACAACACACAGGAATGTAATTGTAATTGTAATTTGAATTTCATTGAAAATTATATTTACTAAACTTTTGTAACATTGGTAGTGATTTTGCGAAATAGAATGTTGATATTTCATATTACTGTTTTTTTTATTATTTACTATTATTATTTAATAATATATTAATAGTTATATTCGTGACGTTAACATTTTCCCTCCGAATTGTTGTTGCATTTCCCCTCTGAATAATTGTTACTATAGGCGTTTTTATTTTTTTAATCTAAAGAAAGCTCTGAATAGAGCTTGAGTACGTCAAGTAAGATTCATTTCAGAGCGCACGTTAGAGCACTTAGCTGTCATGTCATGGTTAATGGCTATTTGCTATATTTTATTATCTTTTATGTCAGAATAACCAAACTCGTCCATCACTTTGATTGTGTTGTGTTTGAAAAATACGCTCTTTTGCCTCCAATCATACGTCAAATTATCCGTCCTCGGTTTCTTGCTCGAAATGCTCGGCCAAAAATGTCTGAGTCTATAGAGCGTGCTCTGATCATACTCTGAACACAAAAAGAAACACAGCATTGAAGCTCTGCTCTGAACTAAAAAGGAAAACGCTTTAAGTGAAACTAGAAAAGTGTCAAATGAATCTAACAGCTGACCGGCACGGTAATTCCCTAAAATAAATATTTGCGTTTCACATGATGAAGCTCTCAATGCGTTCATGGCTATCAAATCTAATGATACTGGGTCTGACGAAATCTCTTCAAGGTTACTTAAAATGTTTTTACTTGTTATCAACGACAGCTTAGTTTACATTTTAAACTCCTGTCTCACAAATTGAGTTTCCCCAATTTTGGAAAAATGCATTGGTGGTTCCTTACTGTTTACTTACTGATCACAGTTTACTCCTAGCAAAACTTCAAGCCAAATACTATTTTTCACCCACTATAATCAAAATGATATCAGATTTTTTATCAAGTCGTTCTCAGCAAGAGAAATCAAGTTGGATTGGCATTGGCCGTGGTGTTCCCCAAGGATCCATTCTCGGACCGCTTATTTTCTGTTTATTTATCAATGATCTTCCAGATGTTGAGGATTATAATATACACATGTATGCCGACGATGTGCAGATCTGTGATTTAATAAAAATTTCATCATGGATATCCAGAAATTATCTCCTTTTAAATCCTGTTAAACTTACCTGCTTAGCCTTTTATCGTAGAGATATGGACACGTCGATTTTATCACCGATAAATTTAAATGGAGTGCTCCATATGCTGATAAGGTGAAAGAGCTTTGGGGTTATTTTCAATAATAAAATGGAGTATTGCGATCATACAAATTCGACCCTAGGTAAAGTTTATGGTGGGCTCAGATTACTCAGATTATCAAGCAATGTTCTTCCAACGGTTCTAAAGCTCAAACTTGTGAAAGTTTAGTTAATTCCACATTTCAGTTATTGTAGCACATGCCTAAAGAGATTTAAAACTAGGGTGTAATTTAAATACCTACCTTGATTTCAGCGCTGAAGTATTTTTGAATAATTTAATGAATACTATGTGTCCATCATTTCTGTACAATCATCTTCGATTCCTATTTTCTTCCTGACTAAAGATCTATTGATTCCTCAAGCGCGCTATTAGTTGGGCAACGTTTGGAACCCCTTACCTGTTAGCGTTAGAAGGTTTGGCGGGCCTGACTTTGGACGAAGCGTGAACAAGGAACACAGTCTTAATTGTGAATTACAGTTTTCATTTTTTCAATTTTCAATAATTATACATAGTTTTTATTTTCATTTATATTTTGAAAGAATGCCTTCTTAAATTTAACTTTTATATATGTGAGTTATATATATAAATGAAATTTAATTCAATGCATTTTCCAGTTGTTAAGTACGACAAATTTCATAAATAAGTTATTATTATTATTAGTTGTTATTATATTTGAAATGAAAGGATATCTTGTGTCATAAATAGATGAAAGGAATATATTCGCGTTAATTTTTCTTTGGTGCCATGATACAAACCTACATACATAAATCGGTTCCAGGAAAATTGAACATGATCGGAGGACCAATCTGGATAATAACGAAAACTTAACTGGCGAAGCGAGCGAGTGTTCGTAAATTCGTTACAACTATTATAAATTTGTTCGTTATAAATGAGCGCCGCCTATCATATGTATATGTGAAAATTTGAAGGGACCAAGGTGTTACTGTATTATGGTTTTTTTATATAGCAATTTTTATTTTTTGCTTGTTTGGGTTCAAAAACTCTTCATAATTACAAAAGATTTGTACGATAAATTATACACTAACTGAACCCATATTCACACCTACAAATTCGTTTCCTTTAAAAGTAAGTAAATTCAAATCTAATTATAAAATTCCAGTAAATATTGTAAGTCATGTTTCGATAATCCTATATGCTCACAAGAATCTTCACATGTGAGTGAAATCGGTCTAACTTAGAGCTCTAAGTGAAACAAGAAATGTTAATTGAATCGGAATATTGCTCTAAATTTACAGTGATCTAATACAAATATTTATTTTACGTGATTGCCGACAGATGGCAACACTGCTGTATTTTGCTCTAACTTAGAGCTGTCATACTGGCTCTTTAGACTGTTTTATGTTAGGGAATCGCAAAGTACTCTAAATTTAGAATTAATACTTTAAATTCTAACTCTTAATCGTTGCGGAATCCCATTGTAGATATAAAAATAACTGAACCTACATTGCGTCTATCCCTTCTAATGTAGAATATTTAATTTTTTTATTTTATTTATTTATGTATTTCATTACTAACGCTTCACACACAAAAAAAATATTTTTTGTCAATCTTGATATGGTTAAAAAGGAAAATAAAAATAGAAACAATATGTAGTAACCATATATTTACATTACTTACTTTAATGTCTTTAATATTGGGGTCGGAAAAACAGAAAACTCATTCAGCTCATCCCATATACATATTGTAGTAATTTTAGTTTAATTCTGCTTTTACTATTATACTATTCTTGGAAGTAGTCGGAGTGCTATGTCACAACCCGATGGATTGGATAAGAAATTACCAAACTGGCTATGGTAGTCACTTCTGATAACCACTTCATCTCAAGATGGCCTAGAATATATTATATCATGCAAAACTTCATAGCATTCGACGATCCAAAAGTTGTAGTCGTCCCTTATAAGATTAAGAATAAACCCCAAAATCTTTGCACAAAAATATTGTATTAGGAGCAATTTTTGGCTCTAGTGATAATTATTTATTGTGCTGCTAAATGAATATCTGTTAATTCTTTAATGGTAATAACTAATAACTGTCAAATTAATATTTCATACATTGTATGGTTAATGACGTTAGTAAAACTAAATTGAAGAATGCAGTAAAGGCTATAAAATATTATTAAAAATATTACATACATACATAGGTACTACATTACTACGAAATTTATTCATTAAGTATAATGAATGAGCCGTTGAAATGCATACATGGGAAAAAACGAATTCATCGTTATACCAATGTATAAAACAACAACTCGGAAAAAAGACTATATTTAACAAAAGGGTAGGCATGAAGGTTTAAATTTTGTTCTTTTAATTTGGCTTAAAATGTTAACTTTGAAACTGTTTTGATTTTTTGATAATAATTTAATAATCTTCAAGATAAAAATTGTGATATTTAAAAGCACATATCTCGAAGATATATTTTAAATTTTACTCTCTTAAGTAGGAAACAATTTTCTCTGCGTGATTTCTTTATTTGCAAAAGAACAGCCAAACTATTAAAATAGTAGGTCACTTTATATTGAAGCAAGAAAACCAAGTCTATTGCAAAATGTTTACCATATAGTTGTATAATTATGCCATAATTATATTACCTTATTGGTTATTCTTTGCAAATAACGGCATGGAATAAATTAAATGCTCAGCTATTAGGTGTACAAATAAGTTTCCGCGGTTTGTCAATAGATGGCTCCAGTAGTAAGAGTTGGTCGATTATAGCATTACTAAAACGTCATGAACCAAGCTTAGACATATGGTAAGCAAGCCGCTTTGATACATTTGTGATTTTGTTTTTGGAACATATACTTTTGGTTGTGTGAAAATGTCTGATTATGTGCCAAATAATCGTCATTTGCGGGGAAGTGTTGCTTTTCGTTTTTCATTCGAAGAAAACGGCGGCTCAAGCGCATCGAGAACTCCAAAAAGTTTACGGAGATGCTGCTCTAAGTGAAACAACGTGCCGTGATTGGTTCCGTCGCTTCAAAGACGGTGATTTTGATGTTGACGACCGTTCGCGTGAAGGAAGGCCGAAAATCTTCGAAAACGCTGAAAAGACGTTGAAACCGAACGAAACGATCACTGGGGAACGGTATCGAACTCAATTGATGCGATTGAGCCGAGCACTGCGCGAAAAGCGGCCACAATACGATCAGGGCACGAAAAAGTGATTTTACAGCACGACAACGATCGGCCTCACGTTGCCAAACCCGTCAAAACCTACTTAGAAACACTCAACTGGGAAGTTTTACCCCACCCGCCGTATTCACCAGACTTAGCCCCTTCCGATTATCACCTGTTCCGGTCGATGGCACATGGTCTGTCTGAGCAGCGCTTCACATCATATGAAGACACCAAAAATTGGGTAGATTTGTGGATAGCGTCAAAAGATGAAGAGTTTTTTCGACGGGGTATCCGAATGTTGCCAGATAGATGGGGAAAAGTAGTGGCAAATGATGGAAAATACTTTGAATAAAACGTAATGTACTGTTCCTTCACAATAAATTCCTAATTTTTTATAAAAAACCGCGGAAACTTATTTGTACACCTAATATAATATATGTCAACTTTTCAATGACAAGTGTTGTGAGATATATGACTTAGAAGTGGAATATTTCTGCCATGGAACAAGCTTTTTCCTTGTTTCCATTCTTGCGCTGTCAATCATTTGTTTTATCAGATACTACTAAACACTATACATAGAAGTAGGTATATCATTGAAACTTATTAGCGATGTGCATAGTACCTATTCAAATAGACGAAACAATTCTAAATAGTGCTTGCTCTGCATCCCATTTATCTGCATTTCCATTTGATATCTCAAACGATTTAATAAGGCTACGCTTTTGCCCTAATAAAATAAAACGTTATCAGTTAATACATTATTAAGTTAGTGATTAATATCAACTTATCAATCAACGCAGTCGAGTAGTATGGCATTTTATATATTTGATGTATGTACATATTGTGCTTATCAGTGTTGGTATTAGGATATAATGTTATATACACTGTAAATAATGAATTGTAAGGTCGTTGGAGAAAATGAAGCTGTTTACTTTTGCCTTGAAGAATTAATTGTTATTGAATAGCGTTTTTAATTGAAGCTTATATAAGAAACATAGGTTATATGTATATATAATAACATGTTTAAGGCTCCTTAGTACACTGTGTAATTACACATAATACGGCACAAATTGATAATTATAACTTTACTCCATACTGGGTACCGTTGGAACAGGAAAAGCCTGCAGAATAATACAAATTTTGATTGAGGATACAATAAAATACATATCTTCGTTCAAAATTTAAGGAAATTATATATTTTGATTTTTTATTGGTGTAACAATTGTGCTTCTTTAAAACATTTTAACATTATAAATGAATAATGATTTGTTTTTCAAGACATATAATAATAATAATCTTTTTTTAATATTGTACAAAAGCCAAACTTTATAATGTACACTAGAAATGTATATAATGGTTTTAAAGAAAGACGTTGTAAACTTTATAAAACAATTCCAAACGAGAATCAATTCATTAATATATATCTTCTTATCTGCTTTCGACGTGCTGTCTTTTTGTAAGTATTTATGGTATTAACATATGTAATACACTTTTTATATATTGTATTGCAAGAGCATCCCAAAGCAAATAAAATGCTTGCAATTTTTCATTATATGTATAAGTTTATGTATATACATGTACATATGCAGCCTTAACCAAGCACTCTAACTCATCATCAGTGCCAACTGACGTGAAACAACTCGTTATTGCCTCTTTGACATTAACCTGACCTCAGATTGTACTTCTGGTTACGATGATTGAATCAACTGTATAATTCAATTCAAATTCATTTCATTTAGTTTGTACATACAGCCCCTGTTCATCGAATTATGAACACTCGTAATTTTGTTGAAATGTTCTTTTATAGATAAAAAAAGACATGAAGGAAAAATAATATAAAAATAAAAGTTCGCTTTTTACATAGTATATTTAGTGGTTAAAAAATAACTGACACAATTTGTTATAAAACATACTAATATTTTGTAGAACCACCCCTCACATCTATAACTGCCTTAGTTCTATGTGGCACGCTTTCAAAGCACCTTTCAATCATTTCTTTTATATCGAGGCTATTTTCCCACATATTGTTTATATTTCCCTTCAGCACTGCTATAGTAGGATTAAGGACTGAATAAACTTGATATTTAAGGAGACTCCAAACGTTCTCAATGGGATTAAGTTCGGGAGAAAATCCTGCCCAAGGAAGCATAGGGATACCAGAGCAGTTCAATATTTTTCTGATTGACCGAGCAGTATGGTAGGGTGCACCATCCTGCATAAAGGTGTAACACGTTCTTGTTCGTGGTTCGTCGAATGGTCCAGATCCATAAGCAGAGATACAAGACCATATCATCATGGCTAGTGGGTGTTTCACGGTTCTTGCGACGCAATCTTCATTGTACCGCTCTGCTGGCCTCCTCCGGACGGATTGAGGGTTCTCCGTAACAGCTTCCAGCCTGCACTCGTCGCTAAATACTATCTGAAAGTAAAACAAAATTGTTTAATCAGATATTTGGGTTCTTAGCGCAAAATAGTTCCAAAAATATCTTAATTAATTAATAATATGATAATTATCTTCTTGAAATCTGCTACTGTATAATGGCGATAAGTTTTAGCCCACTGAAGCCTCGCTCGTCGCATCTTCGCCGTGATTTTTGGCTTTTTTGCAGGCCGTCTTGATATTAGGTGCGCTTCGTATAATCGTCTCCTTAAAGTCATTGCTGATATTTGAATTCCTTCGCTTTGTATGTCCTGGAGTGATGTGGTAAGAGACGCAAAACCATTTCCGTAGGCCCTTTGGATAATTCTATGGTCTGTTCGAGGTGTCGTTTTTCTTTTTCCGGGCCAATTTTGACCCTACTGTTGATATCCTCTGGATTTTCCTGTAGTCCTTTTGATATTCTCATAAATGTTTGAGGAGATAATTCCTCTTTTCTTGCGATTTCCCGAAAGGGAAATTTCCTTGTCTTAAGGAAGGCAATGATAGCTGCTTTTTTTTTGCACTGCACTTAACCTTTCCCATTTTTGCACTTTTGCAAGAATTCCTTGCAAAAATTACAACTTCGCAAATGTTCGCAAAAGTTTAAAAAAAAATACCTCTTCCGATTCCTTTAAACTGATACGCATAATCACTTGCCAAACACCTTTCTAAAAGTAATGAAATTCGTATTTAACAACAAATATCCAGATACTGAGTACCCTTGACACACATAAACTGGGTTCGCGATATCAAAGTTGTGTCAAGTTAACATTTCAAAACGAAATCAGAAATTCATTAGATTCTAAAACATAGAAGAATTAGTTGCACTAATCCAGATAAAACAATAGGAAATTACTAAATTTCTCCAATTTATTTGCCCTTTTGGTTGTCCCCATTGGATCTGTATTTTGCCATTCCACTCATTTTAATTGATCACAGTAGCACCAGTGTTGGTGCTGTGTACATTAAAATTGTCCTCTACCCAGAAGTTTTCGGGAGTTAGTCCAGGGAAATAAGCAAAAAAAGCAAGTTCGGGACACTGAATCATCCAGCGAACCAATACGATTTTCGCGAAGTACTAACCTATAGCAATAATACCTATACTTTTGCCACTCCTGATTAGCCGGCGTTTCCGAGAAATATACCGTTAAAAGTGAAAAAAGTGAAATTTTAGCACATTTTTACTTACCAGATTTAAATAAATAGTTTTAACAGCAATTTATTGCAATCATCTTGTAGGTAATGCAAAAGCCGACAACTTGGCCGAAATCGATTTTGAAAATGTCAATTTGTTGCTTAGATAATTGCTAATTTACAATGAAAATAGCTAAATATTCAATTAACAATAACTATTGTAAAAATGTATTTGAAAACTTAATTCCTCGTAAAAAGGTAGCTCTTGTGGTACCGAATAAGTGTTAAAAATTTGAAACCGATTCTTTGGATAGTTTTTGCAAAATTCAATTTGTTTATCCGGAAGGCTGTTTTTTTTCAACACCACTCTACGCACATTTCAAAAAAAATTTCGGTTTTGTCAGTGTGATATTAAAGGAAAAGACTTATGTTTTCAAAATATTTCATTAGATGTACAAAAAAATAATTTTTTTTGTTGCAAATTGATTTTACAAAAATGCAGTCATTTTTACCATATAAACAAATGGAATAGCTTTTTCCTTGAACATATATATATTATATAATATTTTTGATGTTTTTTTTTTAATTTGAGGTAGCTTCTCGAACACATTCCAAATATGCTATTTTCCACATTGTAACTTTAATAAATGACGTTTTATCTTAGTAATAAAAGATTTATATGATTTATTTTGTGATTTAACGAATAATTTAAAAAAATATGATTTTTATCAACAAAATATTTACAATAAAAGTTGAAAATAGTTATTATGTGGTTGTCAACCAAAAAAACAAAAAAAATTGATTCGTAAAAAAAAAAATGTTTTGTTGATTGTTTAAACAAAATACGTTGTTTATTTATGTTTAGATTCATAAAAAAATTGCACATTTGTAATGTGTTCGAGAAGCTACCTCAAATTAAAAAAAAAAACATCAAAAATATATATATGTTCAAGGAAAAATGCTATTCCATTTGTTTATATGGTAAAAATGACTGCATTTTTGTAAAATCAATTTGCAACAAAAAAAATTATTTTTTTGTACATCTAATGAAATATTTTGAAAACATTAGTATTTCGCTTTAATATCACACTGACAAAACCACAAAATTTTTTGAAATGTGCGTAGAGTGGTGTTGCAAAAAAACAGTCTTCCGGATAAACAAATTGAATTTTGCGGTACAACAAGATCTACCTTTTTACGAGGAATTAAGTTTTCAAATACATTTTTACAATAGTTATTATTAATTGAATATTTAGCTATTTTCATTGTAAATTAGCAATTATCTAAGCAACAAATTGACATTTTCAAAATCGATTTCGGCCAAGTTGTCGGCTTTTGCATTACCTACAAGATGATTGCAATAAATTGCTGTTAAAACTATTTATTTAAATCTGGTAAGTAAAAATGTGCTAAAATTTCACTTTTTTCACTTTTAATTGTTTATTACTCGAAAACGCCGGCTAACCAGGAGTGGCAAAAGTATAGGTATTATTGCTATAGGTTAGTACTTCGCGAAAATCGTATTGGTTCGCTGGATGATTCAGTGTCCCGAACAAATGTTTATTTCCCTGGACTAGGTGTCGATACCCAGTTCATACCCTGTTGTTTCTTTTGGGAATATGGGATGACACACGCGGTATGAACGGAATATTTCGAATATCTGGATATCGATACCCCATGTCTATCCCGGGCATTACCTACCATCCAGAAGGAATCATTAATTCAATTTGTAAAATTGTCGGCGAATATTATACGACGCGGTGAGAAGTATGAAGCGGCTTACACCTCATCATGCATACATTTTTGAGACCGATCAGCGCTATGCGGCTGCTTTCTCTGTGTTACATATAAGTTGAATGCACCTAAAATTTTTTATTGAAGCCCTCCTCTGCAATAATCTTTCAGAAAATTTATTTTCGTTTATGTTGCTTATTCTCTCCTTTTCTTGTTTTCTAACCGTGTGAATAACTACAAAACTGGATTGATAATTATGTACTCAACATTTGTTGACTATATTCTGAGGTCACATCCAAGATAAATTTTTGGTTAACCACAAAATGTCAATAAGCAAAAACTAAAAATGTAATAAAATTATTATTGTAAATTAGCGTTACGTAAAATTTGTTATTGAAATTGATCTAGACTTTATGGGAATACGAAAAATGGAAACAGTTTATGACGCTATCTATTATTGTATTTTATCCAACTTCCGCAATTCTTTAATCTATTATTTGCATGAAACCAAGAATAGCTATGCAAGCTTGTCGAAAACATCATAATGAAAATGAAATTAGTTTAGCCTTCAGATAATATTGTGCTTTATTGTATAAAAATAATTACAGAATAATTTATGATCAAATTTGTGTAGTTAGTCTAACTCCTATAACGTAATAAAGCGAAGCTGATACCGATAAAAGTGGTCGAATAGAAAAGGACTAAAGCTCCGAAATGATGTTGAAAAGGTTGATGTTTCCCTTTTTGAAATGTTTCCCTTCTAATTAAATAAAAACTATTTCGCCGTATAACTTTTTGAACAATTATTGTTTTGTTTTGAACAACAGCAGTTACTCACAAAATTAAAATCAGATCTTGTATCTGTTACGCCTTATAAAAGAATGATATCCACTAACTCATTTACATAAACCTGAAGATTTTATTACCCATTTCCGGGTGCGGTCAATTTATGGTGAATATTAAATAATGTTACATTGCTGCCTAACGATATTTAGATTTTTTTTAAATATGGCAATAAATTTTCTGTTCAAGTTTTAATAACTCTAATTGTTGTTTTGGTTTACCTATTTATTATATTCGAGTCCTTCTGACAGCAATATTTTTTTTTATTTGTATTTATCCAGCTTTGCAGTGAACATGTCAAAATGTATAATAAAAATTAATAGTTGATATAGTAGCTTGTTAACGTACTGCATTATTTCACACAGCCAGTGTATGCCATACCAGTTTCACGAAAAAATCATTTTAAACGCACTTCAGTGTTTAGCTCTTCTGTTTTGTCGAGAATTCTAGGGAAATTGATTACCATATTCGTGAGAACCGACGAGTTCTTACAGGTTAATTTACAGGTGCAGCGCTTGAATTCTTATATAATATAATCAGTCTGCGCCAAGCACAGTCGGTTTTGAGTAGGTATTTTCTCGAGATAGCATACCATTTTTAGCACTGTAACGCTGTTGATGAATAAATTAAAGGTCAATTAATGATATTTATTAGAATTCCTTGATTTTTTTTGTGCCGCAAGAAACAAAGTTGAGGTTTTTAGAACTGCACGGTATCAATCTGTATATCTTTCTATTAATTTTCTTGTATAAACAACAACAACAAAAGTAACTTAAATATAAATTAAAAGTTGTTTAAATGAATTGGAAAAACCCATGGTCTAATTATTAAGCTGTCTTTGAACTGAAATTTTTGCAATTTGATGTGTGCCAGATCGATCCATGAAAAAACAATTTTCAGTGCTTGGGAAGAAATGAACAAAAACAAGTATGACAGAAAAATTGACTTCCTATTTAAATATCTATACAACTGTGTTTATCTGGTTCAGCACCTTGACAAAGCCCTCAATTTCGGAAATCAAATTGCTGTGGGAGGTTTTTTTTGGATGTCTATTTTTTCTTTGTAGGACTGCTGAATTTCTCCTAATATAAAAGAGTGCCTTTAATAACTTAGAACAGGAGTCGGCAACCAGTTGCTCGTCATAAGTTTTCATGCGGCCCGACAGACAATAACGAATTACAGCTGCAGGGCTACAGCTCTTTCCTTTGCTTTGCAATTTTGTCACCTATCTCGCATACTTTGGTCATCATGCGCTAACATTGTCCTCTATGTGAGAATGACCATTTTGCGTTGCCACATGCAACACAGCGCATTTGGTGCAGGTTTCTGACACTGAAATTTCACAACTGCATTGCTAATAATGTGTACAGACTTTATTTGTCAGCCAATTCAATTCAGCCAAATGGGTTTTTGGTTTGGTTTTCCATGGAGATTATGCATTAGTATCTGTAAAACGCTGCGAGGAACAAACGAATGTGGAGAGGAACTCCGAAGTGAAAAGTAAAGCGAATTTTAAAGTAATGTGAGTTTGAACTTACATTTGATTTTAAGTAGTTGCTCAGTACAGACGTTAAAGTGTTGCGAACAAGGTGGGGAGTACAAGAACAAATTTTAAATTATTAATTAATTAATAATTAATTGCAAATGAAAAGCTGTAATACGAAAAGATTTAGAATATTGCTCAGTCCATGAATTAATCATTGTAAAACAATATGTATAGGAAATATTTGTTTGCCTCCCTTGAAAAATTATGAGATGCCGATCCTCATGTAAACCAAGCTTAAAATGTGACAAATCAATGATTTGCATTTTTGGAAGCTCAAAATATATTTTCAAAAGTGAAAGTACAGGAGAAGGTTGGACCGATGACAATTTATAAAACATTCTAAGGACCTCTGTATCTCAAACTGAAGTCGGCTTGAATAAATTATCAAAAATTATATATACAATGGATGAGCTTGTAGTTTCAGAAAATAGCGTTTTACAATCTTCGATTAAATACTATGTTTTTATAAGTAATAAGCGTCCACAGCATGCTCCACCTTCAGTGCATGTACGGTCACGTTTAAAATCATTTAGATATCCAAAAACAACCTTTAGCTCTTATGCGAAGTGCCCATGAACTTCACCTAAATCGGCTTTAATCTGCGCTTCCATCTACTCACATAAAAATGTTTTATTACTCCACAGAACTTGTTTTATTTTCCATTTTTTTGGCAAATGTAAACATGGTCGATTCCGATGATTGTCAAATATGAATTTCGCATCGCATCTATCTGCAACTTTGTCAGAGGTCGTTTGAAGAATAGTGCTTCCCGACAACGATGTTGGTCAATGAATGGTGCCACTTTGTAGAATTTTTTCCAAACCTTTCAATCACCGTATGTACTCCAATACATTTGTAAGATCGTCTCATGCATTTACAGAAACTTTGCTTGGAAGTTCCTCAAATATAAAAAAAACGGACATATTTACTTTTTTAATTTTAAGCACAGGCATGTTTTCAATAATATTGCCTGAAACATATTCATATATGTATTTGAAGAAAATTGCTTACTCAATTAATGCTTTTGCACTCAATTATACACTTAGTTGTCGTTTTCAAAACCATTTATGCAGTTTAGCTACTGTTTAATTGCCGAACATTTCATCGACCTGATAAATAAACAAAACACAAATACTCACATAATGTCCGGGAGTGTATTAACCGCTTTGAGTGTTTTATTGCTTTAACTGAACGTGTTGCTTATACCAATATTCCTAAAGTGTTTGATTTTTTGCAGGAAAAATCGCTTCTTTAGCGACTTCTCAAATATGTACCTGAAATCATATATCAGTTGCCTGTTTTTGTTTCGGTGATGGTGCTTTCAGTGCAATAAGAAGTATTAAAATATTTTATCTAGCAAAAGTAAAAAAATATCTTCGGAAGAAACAGCTTTAATTTGCCTCCGCGAACTTTCTAATCATCTTCTGTCTGAAGTTACCGTTAAATTTCATAACGTGTATGTCATCTACCCTGCTACTGTTGCTTCTTTGGAGTCTCAAGGAAATCTCGACCAGAAATGGAAATGGACGAAATAGGTGAAATAGGTATAAAATAAAAGGCTTCTTTCTGTAGTTTTGTTGTGCTTTCTTCCCGTAGTTCCAGTTTGTTTGAATGTTCAATAAAGTTATTTACCTTTTTTGCAATGTGCCAGACATTTTTTGTGATACTTAATTGTCTGCTTGAATAATTAGCGTGTTCATATGAGTGATTTCATTTGTGAATGCATTGCTATTTTAGTTTTTCCCATCGCAGAAGTTCCGTAATCTTTTGCAGTTTGCCTATGTAAGTTGCGAAGAGAATGGAGTAGTAACTTACGTGACGGTATTTTTTTAAATCTGCAATATTAAAGTGCTTTTTTGATACTATTAATTGAATCTTAACATTTATTATAAATTGTACATTTCTTTAAAATATGTATTTTTGAAGGATTTAGGAATTGAGTGTTATATTTAGCTTAGTGCTTGTACTCGTATGTATCAGATGTTCAATTTAAATTCTCGGTCTTTTTAAGAAATTTAATATCACCATATACAAAATCAGACTATCTTTTCATTTTGAACATAATCTCCATCGGCTTCCATACTTGTCTACCATTTGGCGAAAAAGAGCGATGACTTTTAGTCGATAAAGGCGACAATCACCTCTTGAGTCAATATCAACTAATCGAAACATATGTTACAAATGGTACGAAAAGACTAATTGGGAGCGAACTGTGAACTCTAAACTGAACAAATTATTTTCTTATCCTCTGTGGAATTTTTTAACTGTATAAGAAAAACATACAATGCAAGAACTGCAGTGACGAGTATTATATGTATTTTAAGAGTTAGTTCTTTAAACGGTTAATCGTTAATAAACTAAGTTAACATTTTGTTTAACGAATTAACTTTTAAGTTGAAATTGTAATTTGTAAGAAAGGGGGGCGAAGCCCCGAGCACTTAGGCCAATAGTCCATGGTACTCTGCCCCCCCCCCCTAGCCGAACTTCATCGTTGTTCTGATGAACTGAAGAACCTCGGATAGGGGTCGAGGACAGATCTCTTCCATCCTCAACACGTCAGCACCGAACACAGTGCGCCGCGCTTGGGAGAACGCGGGACAATCGCAGAGAAAGTGTTCTGCGCTGTCCTCATCCTCCCCGCACGACACGCATGTAGGGTCGATTCCCAGGGTATGTAGATATGTGCCACATTATATATTATGCCCTGTTACAATCCCTACAAGATTCCTGCATTCTCTCCTGTTTAGTTTCAGGAGAGTTTCTGCAGTGCACTTATCGGGACAACCTATAGTTTGGTGTGTCTGCAAGTTTGTAACACGGACCATCTCTGCGCATGGATTTTCTCCATGTGCCGAGTTATCCAGTTTTTCAGTATTGCAAAATTCACGCCAATCTGTCACAGATTATCTGTGGTTCCGGTCTAAAGGGGCTGCATTTCGCGCCTTCCTTTGCTAGGCTATGAGAGTTTTCGTTACTCTCGATGCCTTGATGACTAGCAACCCATATAAGAGAGACTCCATTGTAGCGAGCTACCGATTGCAGTCGTTTCTTACATTCCAGGACAAATTTCGAGCGGGTGATTGGATTTCGTAGTGCTGCGAGCGCAGCTTTCCTGTCGCAGCAGATACCAATCTTCCTTTCACACCATCTCTGATTAATTATCCAGTTTGTCGCACTCAGAATATCGATGATTTCCGCTTGGAAAACCGACGCAAAATCTCCGAGAAGATATGAGTGTTTGATTTGACTTTTAAGTTAATCTCAAAAACTATTAACGTATTAGGTTAAGTTACGTTCCGTGGCAGCCCGGAGGCACACTTAGGCCAACGAAAAGGCCCATTGCGATATCACATCGGGGGGACCCTTAGAGTAACCTTAGAACCATCTGGAAACTGTGATGAATCGTTCAAGATTTCTAATGTTCATTGAACCCAGGTCTAACGGGTCATCAAAGAAAAGCGAGCCAAAATAACAGCATCTGTGAATAGGAAGGGCAGGGCATTGGCAAAGGAAATGATTAATATTTTTCTCTTATTCCTCATTCAGACAACTTCTGCAGAAGTCTTTTAACGGCACGCCAAGCTTTCTGGCATGCATATTAAACAGTGTCCAGTGATAACCGCTACGACACTACTGATGGCGTCCCTTTTAAGTGAGATGAGAGCGTTTGACCTCATCCGATCTAGGGTTGGTCAGATTTGTCTGGTGGCCACGCAAGTACTTTCGCGTTTCCACCTACTATCTGTGATCTCTACAAACGATCGTTTAATCTCCAGTTTATAAGAAGCGAACGGAACTCCTATAGATTGGATCATGTCCGCTTCCGAAAGAATTGTCCCGTGCCTAGCAAGCTCATCCTATCTAACATTGTCCGGGATGTCGGTTTACGGATACGAAGTTACTCTCTACCCTCTCGGCAATTTGATTGAGCACATATTCTTTTTCTTCATCACAGTATGAACTCTCGGCCTTACTAGACGGCAAAATAATTATACTAAATATACAGGGTGGCCGGAGAAGTGAGTCCAAATGTAAAATTTAGAATAAGCATATGGCTTAATATTTTTTTACCAAGATCTTAATAGTCAAAACAAAACTCTTCTGAGCCATCCATATCAAGCCATTTTCATAAAAAATGTTGTAAAGCAAATTTAAATCGTTTTGTTTTCATGATCCGTTATCAACGGAGACTTATTTCAGTCTTTTAAATAAAGCGTGTTCGTTCTTCGCTTTCTTGGAAGCATCTATTTCTTGAGAAATTTTTTTTAGTGTTATTCAAGCAATTTAAAATAAAATGCTTATCGTTTCTGAAAACAGCAATCATTTTCTGCCTACTGTTTTCTTCATTTTTTAGATAATTAGAATTCAGCCGACGGCTTGTTTTAATAGCGAACAATTCGCTAAACAAAAAAACTTCGGTTTGCTGTACCAAAAGGCTAAACCATTTTTAACAAGATTTCAATCAATCAAACTCAACTAATATTGTATAATTACAAACATTTCACCTAAATCTTCTGTAATATTAACCCACAAAAAAAAAAATTGAAATTTTTCTAAGAAGAAGTGTTGATAGGAAAAAACGACTCTGGCAAACATTTCTTGTACAAAAGACCTTAAATATAATATGAAGACCTTATAAATAATAAAAATCCAGCAACAAAAAGAACTGATATGTGCGAATATTACAAGTATATAAGATTTTCGCTGATAAGTGGGTTGGAGGAGGAGGATGCATTACACGTCAACACGAGAGAGACAGCAAAAGAAACCAACGATTCTCTTCAAGACTATCAACAGCCCGCTTTTGCGTACAGATACATACTTGTTACAAAATAAATTCTGAAATTAAAAGTGTTTAATTTGATTACTTTTGTCACATCCCTTAAAACTAACACTTTGAACTCTGACATCATATAAGCCCTGCCTACTTACCTACAGGCGGACGGTAGGTACTGGCAGACCTACGGAGTTATATGTTTTTTTATCTAATTTTCCTTTTTCATTGCTATTATTTTATCAATTATTCTTTCTTTTATTTTATCGCGTCAAAATATAAAGTCTACGACAAATAAAATGTTGTTCTCTTATTTTCAACTTTTATTGTTATTTAATTAATTAATTTAATAAAATTCTTTATTTTATTGTGTCAATTGAAAGTTTTTTGGAAGTACTGTCAGTGCTGTTGCAGTTTATCTGTTAAATGGTCACGCTTGAAATACTTTAAAATATATGCTTGCCTCTCTCGGTATCATTTTATACCTTTGTGGGCTCCTTCCTGAGCGTACTTATTCTACGTACGATCTAAATTTTTAGGTTTCGCTAAAAGCGGGCTGTTGATAGTCTTGAAGAGAATCGTTGGTTTCTTTTGCTGTCTCTCTCGTGTTGACGTGTAATGCATCCTCCTCCTCCAACCCACTTATCAGCGAAAATCTTATATACTTGTAATATTCGCACATATCAGTTCTTTTTGTTGCTGGATTTTTATTATTTATAAGGTCTTCATATTATATTTAAGGTCTTTTGTACAAGAAATGTTTGCCAGAGTCGTTTTTTCCTATCAACACTTCTTCTTAGAAAAATTTCAATTTTTTTTTTTGTGGGATATCAGTTTTTTTTGTTGTCGATTTATAGAGTATATTAATTAATTAATAATTAATTAGTGACGTTTTTAGCAGGAGTCACTTTTTTCTTATTAACGTATATGGCGGGCGCGTACACAGGAGCGGTTTTGAGGTTTGAACTTCCACCTACCCCCTTCCTTCCCAAATGTCAGCAAAGTTGTTGTGCGCCAATTTGCGGCGATTTAAATGGCGACTATAACATATAAAGAAACAAAACTTAAAATTGTCTTAAAATTGCCTTTAATTAAGGTCATGTCTTTTGAAAAAACCCAAAAAAATCGCGCTCGCTACGCTCGCCTTTGCATCATATAATACTGCAATGTCTATAATCAAGCCGGCTCTGATAAGGTCAGCTTAAGGATATGAATATTCGTCTGTTGTTATGTAAATAGCCCCCGAACATTTTTTTCCACTAATTTTTTTATTGAGTGACTCACTGTTGCTGAAGAAGCAGAATATAAACCCCTTTAGCTTTGTAAGGCCAGAATTTTCTCGTAACGTGTAAGTCGTCAATTTCGACCCAGTTATTTTTATCTCGCAGCATACTTGTATAGTGGCCACTCTCAAGAAGTCATTTGATACCCATTTCATGGGGGTGCATTTCAAATAGCCTGTCCGCCATCTTGGATGTCCGCCATGTTGGATTTAAGTCACGTGACTATTTTTTTCGTATTCCTGACAGCAAGCCCTTTCATTTGATACCCTAATCATGGGGGTGCATTTCAAATAGCCTGTCCGCCATCTTGGATGTCCGCCATGTTGGATTTAAGTCACGTGACTATTTTTTTCGTATTCCTGACAGCAAACCCTTTCATTTGATACCCATATCATGGGGGTGCATTTCAAATAGCCTGTCCGCCATCTTGGACGTCCGCCATATTGGATTTAAGTCACGTGACTATTTTTTCGTATTCCTGACAGCAAACCCTTTCATTTGATACCCATATCATGGGGGTGCATTTCAAATAGCCTGTCCGCCATCTTGGATGTCCGCCATGTTGGATTTAAGTCACGTGACTATTTTTTTCGTATTCCTGACAGCAAACCCTTTCATTTGATACCCATATCATGGGGATGCATTTCAAATAGCCTGTCCGCCATCTTGGACGTCCGCCATATTGGATTTAAGTCACGTGACTATTTTTTTCGCATGCCTGACAGCAAACCCTTTCATTTGATACCTATATCATGGGGGTGCATTTTAAATAGTCTGTCCGCCATCTTGGATGTCCGCCATATTGGATTTAAGTCACGTGACAATTTTTTGCACATTCCTGACAGCAAACCCTTTCATTTGGTACCCATATCATGGGGGTGCATTTCAAATAGACTGTCCGCCATCTTGGATGTCCGCCATGTTGGATTTAAGTCACGTGACTATTTTTTCCGTATTCCTGACAGCAAACCCTTTCATTTGATACCCATATCATGGGGATGCATTTTAAATAGCCTGTCCGCCATCTTGGACGTCTGCCATATTGGATTTAAGTCACGTGACTATTTTTTTCGTATTCCTGACAGCAAACCCTTTCATTTGATACCCATATCATGGGGATGCATTTCAAATAGCCTGTCCGCCATCTTGGACGTCCTCCATATTGGATTTAAGTCACGTGACTATTTTTTGGTATTGCTGACAACAAACCCTTTCATTTGATACCCATATCATTGGGGTGCCTTTCAAATAGCCTGTCCGCCATCTTGGACGTCCGCCATATTGGATTTGAGTCACGTGACTATTTTTTCGTATTCCTGACAGCAAACCCTTTCATTTGATACCCATATCATAAGGGTGCATTTCAAATAGCCTGTCCGCCATCTTGGATGTCCGCCATGTTGGATTTAAGTCACGTGACTATTTTTTTCGTATTCCTGACAGCAAACCCTTTCATTTGATACCCATATCATGGGGATGCATTTCAAATAGCCTGTCCGCCATCTTGGATGTCCGCCATATTGGATTTAAGTCACGTGACTATTTTTTTCGTATTCGTGACAGCAAACCCTTTCATTTGATACCCATATCATGGGGATGCATTTCAAATAGCCTGTCCGCCATCTTGGACGTCCGCCATATTGGATTTAAGTCACGTGACTATTTTTTTCGCATTCCTGACAGCAAACCCTTTCATTTGATACCCATATCATGGGGGTGCATTTTAAATAGCCTGTCCGCCATCTTGGATGTCCGCCATATTGGATTTAAGTCACGTGACTATTTTTTTCGCATTCCTGACAGCAAACCCTTTCATTTGATACCCATATCATGGGGATGCATTTCAAATAGCCTGTCCGCCATCTTGGACGTCCGCCATGTTGGATTTAAGTCACGTGACTATTTTTTACGTATTCCTGACAGCAAGCCCTTTCATTTGATACCAATATCATGGGGATGCGTTTCAAATAGCCTGTCCGCCATCTTGGACGTCCGCCATATTGGATTTAAGTCACGTGACTATTTTTTTCGCATTCCTGACAGCAAACCCTTTCATTTGATACCCATATCATGGGGGTGCATTTCAAATAGCCTGTCCGCCATCTTGGATGTCCGCCATGTTGGATTTAAGTCACGTGACTATTTTTTTCGTATTCCTGACAGCAAGCCCTTTCATTTGGTACCCATATCATGGGGGTGCATTTCAAATAGCCTGTCCGCCATCTTGGATGTCCGCCATATTGGATTTAAGTCACGTGACTATATTTTTCGTATTCCTGACAGCAAACCCTTTCATTTGATACCCATATCATGGGGGTGCATTTCATATAGCCTGTCCGCCATCTTGGATGTCCGCCATGTTGGATTTAAGTCACGTGACTATTTTTTTCGTATTCCTGACAGCAAGCCCTTTCATTTGGTACCCATATCATGAGGGTGCATTTCAAATAGCCTGTCCGCCATCTTGGATGTCCGCCATGTTGGATTTAAGTCACGTGACTATTTTTTTCGTATTCCTGACAGCAAGCCCTTTCATTTGATACCCATAACATGGGGGTGCATTTCAAATAGCCTGTCCGCCATCTTGGATGTCCGCCATGTTGGATTTAAGTCACGTGACTATTTTTTTCGTATTCCTGACAGCAAGCCCTTTCATTTGATACCCATAACATGGGGGTGCATTTCAAATAGCCTGTCCGCCATCTTGGATGTCCGCCATGTTGGATTTAAGTCACGTGACTATTTTTTTCGTATTCCTGACAGCAAGCCCTTTCATTTGATACCCATATCATGGGGGTGCATTTCAAATAGCCTGTCCGCCATCTTGGATGTCCGCCATGTTGGATTTAAGTCACGTGACTATTTTTTTCGTATTCCTGACAGCAAACCCTTTCATTTGGTACCCATATCATGAGGGTGCATTTCAAATAGCCTGTCCGCCATCTTGGATGTCCGCCATGTTGGATTTAAGTCACGTGACTATTTTTTTCGTATTCCTGACAGCAAGCCCTTTCATTTGATACCCATAACATGGGGGTGCATTTCAAATAGCCTGTCCGCCATCTTGGATGTCCGCCATGTTGGATTTAAGTCACGTGACTATTTTTTTCGTATTCCTGACAGCAAACCCTTTCATTTGATACCCATATCATGGGGGTGCAATTCAAATAGCCTGTCCGCCATCTTGGATATCCGCCATGTTGGATTTAAGTCACGTGACTATTTTTTTCGTATTCCTGACAGCAAGCCCTTTCATTTGATACCCATATCATGGGGGTGCATTTGAAATAGCCTGTCCGCCATCTTGGATGTCCGCCATGTTGGATTTAAGCACAGATAAATAACTATACAGATGTCGCCTCGGCATAGGAAAACGAGAACGCATTTCTGTTCCTGTCGTTATAAACAAGTTCGGGTGAAAATGTTTCAGCAATATGAATCGAAGCTGAAGCCTCTGCACTTGCCCACTTGGTCGAGCGCCAGGACACGAGAGCAGCGAGGTGTTCGGTGGAGCCGACTTGAATGAAAGTGAGGCGTGAGGGAATGCGCAAAGGGATTATTCACGGCAACGACGTAGAGAAATAGCGAAGCGAACGGGGAAAATAGTTTCCTGGTATTTCATCACGTTTCAATCCGCAGAAGTGGACTTATTCCGTTTTTGGACTGCGACTTGTGAGGATTTATTGTTGGAGCGTTTTGGGTTTGCGATATAATTGACGATTTTGGATATTTTACTTGGCTTTGGATTTTAGGATTTTGATATTTGGATTTATTGACAATTTTTTGATTACTTACGTTGACGACTTTGGCTATTTTTATTGATAAATTATCAATTTTGGCACAGATATTATTCTTATTGACGACTTTGGCTACGTTTCAGGATTTCGAGTTTGGTATTTGCTTTATATCTTTTCCTTGGTACCAATTTTTTTATAATAAAAATGGGTAAACCTTGGAATATAAAATGTTGTATAATATCTTGCTTGGCAACGGCAGATAAATACCCTGACAGGCGGTTCTTTCTGTTTCCCAAACCCGGTTCTGACAAATATAAAAAATGGATTGATATTTGCGCTGAATCTGCTTCCGAAATAGAAACAAAGACAAAACCATATTTGTGTCATATTCACTTCGCAGATATGTTTTTAGGGAAACAATTTTTAAAAAAGAATGCTCTACCGACACTTTTTTTGTCATTTTTGCCACAACACAGCTCTTTTGCCGCTGATTCTGAAGCCTTGTTAGCAGAAAATAATATAAAGGTTTACAAAAGACAGAGCTACAGTAATATTGATGATGACTTAAATTTTGATGAACTAAATAAAATGTCTACTTTACCAATGACTAGAAGAAGTTCAAGTGCATCCCCAATTTCAATGTATGCTTGAATAGTGTAAAGCAGGTAAAAGCTTTTAGAAAGAGTGTCGTAAAAGTTAAAAAACAAAATTTAAACCTAACAAGCAAAGTAAGAAAACTACAGACCATAGGGAGAAAACAACGCTGTTATATTAATAGGATTAAAAAAATGAACGCAGAAATGAAAGAATATACTAAAGATATTTCTAAAAATATAGATAGTTTATCTAATGTCAACGGAAATTCGAAAACATTTTCTAAAATGATTTTGCAAAAGCCGCGGGTATATTCTGAAGAAGAAAAAAAATTTTGCCAATTTTTATTATATAGATCTTCTGCCGGATATCAATTTATGCGGAATATACTACAGTTCCATTTGCCACATGCAGCTTCTTTGCATAAATGGGCCAAACTGAAGCACCTGTCGCCAGGTATTGATTTCGAAATTTTAAACGAAGTTAAAAACCAAGTAATGAATATGCCATTGAAGGACAGGGAAGTCGTTTTAGCATTTGATGAGATTTCTATTGAGGAATGCCTTATCTATGAAAATTTTTCTGATGTTATTGTTGGCTATCAAGATTTTGGATCAAATGAGAGATCAACAGATTTGGCGAAAAGTGTAATGGTTTTTATGGTGAGAAGTTTATGTGGCAAATTTAAACATGTTATGCATTATGTGGCTTGTTCCTCTTCTATGAAAAGCGAGGTGCTATATAATGAATTAATGAAATGTTTGAATGTATGTCATATGATGGATTTAAATGTAAGAGGAATAACATGCGATCAAGGTTCACTTAACCGAAAATTATATAAAAGTTTAAACGTTTCAGAAGTAAATCCAATGTTTTTCATACAAAATAGAGAAATCCATGCTATGTATGACGTGCCGCACTTATTTAAAACATTAAGAAATCGTTTGCTTATAAGCGATATCTGTACACCTGATGGAACAATAAGCTTTGATGTTATTCGATTTCTTTATAACTATGAAAGAGATAATGTAACAAAATTATGTCCGAAATTAACATTTTATCACATAAACCCCACAAACTTCCAGAAAATGAGCGTTAAATTAGCTTTGCAAGTTATTAGTCATAGTGTTTCTTCGGCTATTTTGAGTTTGCTCGCTTTAAATAAATTTTCTTTTGAATTAAGGGAAAAAGCCAAAGCTACCGCAACTTGTTTTCAAAACTTAAATAAACTCTTCGATATATTAAACGGCAAACCTGCTTTTACTCGGAGTTTTATTAATATCGAATTTTTACAGGAAATGGAAAAGTATGTTCTTAAAATGAAGCCTGTAAAAGGAACTTCATTTTGTTTTAATGGGTTATCTATGACAATTAAATCTATTATTACTATTACACATTCAATCTTTTTAAAACATGATGATGTGTTTTATATATATGGACAAAAGTTTAATCAGGATTGCTTGGAAAATTTGTTTTCACAGATAAGAGCACGAAATGGCAACAAGAGTAATCCCAATTTATTTGAATTTAACCAGCTACTTGGTAAAGTCATAAGTTTAAAAATTTTTTATACTTCTTCATTTGCCAATTGTGAAAACGATAGTGACGAATATTTTGATTTTGATTGGTCGGCTGTGCTAAATATTCCAAGTTCTGATAAAAATATACCACCAGAAATACATGACTATGGAGAAGGTACTAGCTCTTCTCAGGAAAATATTTTTGATGGTGGTAACGATCATGATGAAACTATACATTTGCGAGATGAAGATAAGATTTTCAATTTTCCAGAAAATGTACAAATTGGAGCAGATGAAGCCGCATTTAAATATTTTGTGGGGTATTGCTGTTTCAAGATAATTAATAGAATGAAAACACCGTGCGAAAATTGTTTGAAAGATTTAACGGAAGGAGGAAATAATGATGATATGTCAAATATTTTAATAAAAACTAAAAGCCTTTCTAGCATTAATAATGGTCTTACCACTCCCTCGAATCATTTATACAATATTTGTAAAGTTCATATAAAAATTTTTGAAGACACTTTTAAATATCGTCCTCACATTGCAAATATTAAGAAATTCATCATTGAAAAATGTGTAATTTCAACGGAGAATTGGTTTGCATCCAACGAATGCTATCCTCATCGAATGAGTATTTTAGATTTCATGCTAAAAGTGTTATTAAGAAAGCATTGTTCGTGGGCCGTCGACCAATACCGTGCTAAAAAAAAAGAAACAAAGCATTCTAATACAAAAAATAAAAAATTCAAAAAGTATTACGTGTAATATTAATAAGTTTTGTTAATATACATATATCTGGAATACAATATACCTTTGTCATAATATTACACTCATATTGGTAAATAAATAAAACTTTGATGCAAATCAAAATATTCATTATATATTGTGATATTGCTTATGCGCTTATTTGTGACAATAAATTGCTGAAAAGGTAGCTCCTCGGAGATTCAGATTGAGCCAATACTTTGTGGACAATGTAAAATAAGAATATATTCTAAAAGATTTGTAGCGCACGTTAATCGTTTTCGGAATATAAAATCTTTATTAATATTATCAAGGGGTTTCTGTATATTTCCATTTCTTTCGCTCCTTCAGGTCAAGAGACATAAGTTTCAATAATACCCAGCAACCTACTTGGCTGCGATTTGCTGCGCAACATACTTGGTTATGAATCTAGCTACAAACTTGGCTATGAGAACGATTTACTTGGCTATTGGAAATGTTGCTACCGTGCCTCTTTTTTAACATGGCATGCGACATCTGTATAGTTATTTATCTGTGATTTAAGTCACGTGACTATTTTTCTCGTATTCCTGACAGCAAACCCTTTCATTTGATACCCATATCATGGGGGTGCATTTCAAATAGCCTGTCCGCCAACTTGGATGTCCGCCATGTTGGATTTAAGTCACGTGACTATTTTTTTCGTATTCCTGACAGCAAACCCTTTCATTTGATATCCATATCATGGGGGTGGATTTCAAACAGCCAGTCCGCCATCTTGGGGAGGCCGCCATATTGGATTTGTAATGACGTTTCTTATCTAGTCATGTATTGTCATCAGAGCTCAGAGCGTGTGCAAAATTTCATCCTAATCGAAGACCGGGAAGTGGGTCAAGTGAAGCTAATATAAGCGTATTAAAAATCGTCTACGAGCAACGGTTTCCGAGATATTAGCATTTTTGTTTTTTAACGGCTCCTGAATAATTAAAGTTAGTAATATTACATTTTTTGAAATGCCAATGGGTTCTATATGCTTCCTCCGGTTAAGATGATGGTACCGGTGGGAGATAAAATTTTCATTAAAAATCGTCTAGGAGCAACGGTTTCCGAGATATTAGCATTTTTGTTTTTAACGGTTCCTGAATAATTAAAGTTAATAATATTACATTTTTTGAATGCCAATGGGTTCCATATGCTTCCTCCGGTTAAAGTGATGGTACCGGTGGGGGATAAAATTTTCATTAAAAATCGTCTACGAGCAACGGTTTCCGAGATATTAGCATTTTTGTTTTTAACGGTTCCTGAATAATTAAAGTTAATAATATTACATTTTTTGAAATGCCAATGGGTTCCATATGCTTCCTCCGGTTAAGGTGATGGTACCGGTGGGGGATAAAATTTTCATTAAAAATCGTCTACGAGCAACGGTTTCCGAGATATTAGCATTTTTGTTTTTAACGGTTCCTGAATAATTAAAGTTAATAATATTACATTTTTTGAATGCCAATGGGTTCCATATGCTTCCTCCGGTTAAGGTGATGGTACCGGTGGGGGATAAAATTTTCATTAAAAATCGTCTACGAGCAACGGTTTCCGAGATATTAGCATTTTTGTTTTTAACGGTTCCTGAATAATTAAAGTTAATAATATTACATTTTTTGAATGCCAATGGGTTCCATATGCTTCCTCCGGTTAAGGTGATGGTACCGGTGGGGGATAAAATTTTCATTAAAAATCGTCTACGAGCAACGGTTTCCGAGATATTAGCATTTTTGTTTTTAACGGTTCCTGAATATATACTGAATATATTCAAAAGTTCGGTGTGATGACTTCGCCTATTATATGCGATAGAGTAAAGGCGTGCAGCATCGCAATTGGAAGCAGCGGATGGCTGAAAATTATATCGCACACTGAATTCGCTAGAGTAAATGCGTGCAGACATCGCAAGACATTGCAACCGGAAGTACCGGAAGCCTGAAAAATCGTCGCACACTGAATAATTATTTAAAGTGTTTTATTTAAAGAAACACGAATAACTTCTGAACCCCGCGACGTAATTGATTGAAATTTTTTTTGCTAAGATAACTTTTGGATTTCTGTCGAATACGTTATAAATGTCTTGGATATCATCAATGAGAACTAAAACACCGAAAATAACGACATTTTCTCTCACATTCGCGTAATAAGTCTTTGTTCGGGCGCACGAAAAAAAATTTTTTTTTTTTTTTTTTTTTTTTTCTATCAACACGGCGCCCGACCGGGCGCCTTGATTGATTTATTTTTCTAATAATGCTTTATTATATTGTAGTTTTGTCGCGCTAAATGAAATGTCGAACGTGCAATGCAATTTAAAATTTAATATGTATAAATTTTAACCTTCAAGCGAACACTGCATAAGAGTTTCTAGAAAAATTATATGGGTTATTTATACACATGTAATTATTGCGGAGCTGCGTATCACAATCTTAACACTAATTACCAATCCAGTCAATCCTTAATTGTTCTTTCGCTATCTCTTTCCTTTAAGCTTTAAACTGTTACAAATAACAATGCCTATTTTCGGTTTTATTACTGTTTCGCAATGTTTTCGGTTTAACGAAAGAATATGTAATATGTAACAAAAAATGCTAAAACACTAATTCTACAAAGCGCTAAGCCATGATAATCAAGAGATGCATAAGTGCTTGTCATAGTTTTAAAAAATCGCTTTTCCTTTTAATAAATGCAGATTTCATCATCTCACAGTTTATTTTTTGGTTAGAATTACATATTCATTCATTTAAAACCAGTTTGGTTGGTGGACACGGGAAATCCCAACCCACACGTCTAAGCGAAATGGGCATTCCCCTTTAAGCCATGACTCAGAATTATAGCAGCGTAGAAATAATAACGCCTATACTGTCTTGTCTCAACGGCTGAAATTTAGATAATGATTACAGTAACTTACTTGAGATAATTGCTGAGGGCTTAAAATTATTTCATTACCTACTTTTAAAACTTCTAATTTCATGAAAATAGAAAATTGAGTAAGTTATAAGTACCTACATCTAAGCAGAAGAAACTTCTTGAATGGGTGGTGAACACTCAACGATTGTCGGTTATTCGCCGCAAAGAAGAAGACATTTCTGATAATAATAAAAGGTATTCGATGTTACTGATAAAATAATAACAATTTACATATACTATATACTTGAGAAGTATCCAATGTGCTGAAAATTTGTTTCTCGTTTTGCTAGAAAACACTAGTACATTATTTCTGCATACTTGCACACTCTTATACGAAAATGTATATGGTGCTAAGGCAACAAACTCTATTATTTTTTATTTAATACTTTTCTACATACATACATACATACTCTTCTCAAAAACAATTTAATGTAGGTCTTAATTTTTTCACGGCAATTGAGGAAATGTTATTTAAGTACTTGAGAATTCATATCGAGCTCATCAAAATTCATAGAAAGCTACTGACATTTTCGTTAAAAATTAGTATTATTATTTTAAATACTACATATACTCAGTAACCACTCAATTAGGGTGCCAATTTGAGATCTCATAAATCCAGGACACTGAAACTAAACACAGAACACAGGGTCAAAAAAAAGACGATTATTGTGTTTTACAGGTTTTAGATCATACATATATTGTACATTATAAGAAAACTATATACATTAAGAGCAAAGAAACATCGACGAGTAATAATTATAAATTAAACAAATCGAATTGCATTTCAATAACGTTTTTTATATATTCTCCATATAAAAATTGCTGTCGAAATGAAATTTTTAATAAATAAAATAATTTATTAATCATTAGTTACGTAGGAAGGAAGTTTGGTTATTAATTGCACTTCGAATTGGAAAAATTTAATCTATATTTTAAAAGAGTATTTTATTTTAGCAGCCTGAAGCAATGCCTTGTTACGAAATTCGAAATTATAAAATTCTTTGCAATAAAAGCAAAGTTTAACTTTATCTGTAACTCCGATTTGGCATGATCGCACTACACAATGAATACATACGCGTCCAGAGTCAGCATTTAATCCAAATATGGAAAATCCAAGCTGACCTATTTTTAAAGTGATCGCGAGATTTGGAGTAGATTCGAAAATATAACTTCATATTTCACGCTTTTTTTGTAACCTCTTACACATTAAATTATAGCTTTTTTCATTTGGCAATGTTCTTCGTATAGAAAGTCGATTTCTATATCATTTTGTAATTGTAAAATTTTTACTACATCAGATAATTCTTAAAATGTGAAGGTTTCCTCAACGACAAAATATTAAGTTTCTGTTGTTACTAAAAATATCGTACCTGGTCTCCAAATACTGAAGAACATTGCTATAAAACTTTTTGCAAGTTTGTCTATTTCTTGCTGAATATGAATGGGAAGATTTTTCAAATATCAGAACACAAAAATTCTCAAAATTCAGGAGAAGGCAAAAAAGCCCATTGGGGTCAATAATAATTCGTATTGAAATGACTGATGCAATTTTCAGGTCGGTTCTTTCTCGTTGACAATAAATGTCATGAAAGTCTGATGTGCACTGATCTGAAACATAAACAAACTACGCTCGACGGACGGACTGACGCGACACGCTGCGGAAGTTATTTATACTAGAGAAAAAATGGCTAATTTTAAATTACAAACCTTTCGATAAAATCCAGGACAAAAGCTGTCCTTCTGAGGCTTTTGGAAGGACGCTTAGATTTGGGCTTAAATCCAGGACGTCTTTCCGAATACAGGCGATTGGTAACCCTACACTAAATAGATTACTTAGTACCACTATGAAAACACCTCCTGACAAAGGTGGTAATAACGCTACATGGATTCTTTAATAAACTAACAACTGAACAGACTATCAAATATTTTCACACAACTGATGTTTTCCATATAATTACATATATGTAAATTGGTTCATATTATAGAATCGATGTCATTGTGACAACTTCACACAGCTATTAAAGAAATTATTTTTTAGTAACTGAAGGAATTTAAATTAAATTTATCATATTTTATTTTGAATAATAACCCCTATCGTTGCAAATCGTCAAACTAGCTTTTCTTTTAAATCACCATAGTATCTTTTTTTAAGAACTTATATGTTACCTACAGTTTACGTGCCTTATTATTTAAAAAACTGGATTTTATTTTTTTTGTCAAAAATAACGATTTTAATCAAGAAAATAATAATAATGACAACAAGTGTTCGTAATTCCGATTTATATGTATAATCACGGCCTTTTTATTTTTGTAGAGTAAGGCTGATTTCACCATTCTCCGTTAATTAGTAAATTGCCGGTTAATTCTTTTTAACTGTTAAGGTTAGCGAATGTTTCACCACGAGATAACGGATGAGTAGAACACTAATCAAGCATTGAATTTAAGACGCTCCGTATCTGTGTAATATACGTGTAATCTCAATGTACACGGAAGTACACGGAGTACATGCAATGATAACATGAAACATGATAAATACATGGTACAAACAGGCAAATTTCAGCCCATAGATATTTTGTAAAAGAAGAATATTCAGTCAGTAGACATTTCGTAAAAGGCAAATTTTTCTTTTGCAAATTGTTTTGTGCGAATGTGCGAATATATATGTGAGTTTTGTAAGGTTTCTTGACTCCCGTATACTTTCCGCTTAGTTCTGTTGAACTCATTTTACTACACGGAGATTACACGGATACGGAATGACGGTGCGAATAGACGCTTCCTAAATATAATTGTGGCTCAAAGCATTCGTTAAACTCTTAACGGTCTTTTATTGTTTATAGGTTTTGGAATCGTTATATAAATTTATATAATATAATGTCTTAAAACTTATAAAGAACCAGAGGAAGGCCTGTACATGAGTAGGAACTCTATAGATTATAGAACACCTTTTTTTGTGTAGAAACGCTGCATGCCTTGGGCATGCGAATTAAATTAGTAACGTTGTTTTTTAATTTTTTAAATGCACGGGGAATGGATTATTTGAGAATATTGAAAGGAATTTACTGGATCACCCAAACATTATAATAACTTTAGTGATTTTCAAACCACTGTATCTCCATGAAAGAAAATAAAGATTCCAATGAGCCAGGACTCATTTTAATATTTTGTATCTGATAATTTTTAAATCAAAAACTCAGAACCCGCATTACGTGTTGTTGCAAAAATTACCCCCTATGATTTTACAAATTTTGAAAGAAAATATGTTAATGGGAAGCTTACATTCGAAGAAAGTTTTTTTTTCGCTCCATAGATTCACTTAAATTTAATAAAAAATTAAAAGACACAAACTTGCTAAGTAATAATTTTTTAATTTTTCTATTTTATGCAGATATACACAGATGTATTTGAAAATCATTAAAAGTAAAAAAATTTCGGCGATTTTTGGTTGAGGAGTTTAGTTAAAGGATACCTAGTCATTAATAAAAACTTGAAAAACTTGTTAGCTACTCCGAAATCCCTTTAGGCTTGATCCTCATATGCAAGAATTATTCATATCTAGATGTTAACAGTAGAAACCCTAAAAATGTTAAACTATTCTAAAATAGCTATTGTGTATTTATTTAAATTAAATCAGGGTTTTAACGCCGATGACAAAGTTTTGAGCAGCAGTGCATTTTTCGTTCACCTAAAAAGCAGTTAAAATTTGTATCTTTAATATCGTCAATTTCATACAAATAAAAACATGAGTATATCATTCAGATAGGTACGTATATAAAATAAAAGATTCGAAGATTTATTTAAAAATAGCCTAACCTTATAAACTCATATTTGTATATTACCGCTATGCAAATTAGACTTATAAATATGAAATGAAAAAAGATTTCAAATTAATATTTTTAGTATACTGCCTTAACATGAAAGATTTTATTAGAATAGTGTTATAACTTTAAAAATTCTGTTATCCAAATTGGTGTAATATAATAAAACGCTCACAATTTCAATTTCCGCCAAGCATAGGTAATACTTGCATTCATACTATGGTAAGGTGCATGCGACATTGTGAGCGCTCCGAAGAAAATAAGTACAAATTACCTCCAAAGTGTTTTTATTGTATAGCAGATCATTGCTTAATATAGGACCGCATACCTACCTGTAGCAAAGTAGCTGCTAATTCAAGATATACAGGCACACCGCTATCATGAGAGTTTGTCACAAATCAATGAATTTCTTATGAAATGTTATTTTATATACAGCCACCCCGTAGGTGATGAACCTTTTAAAGGTTAATTTTTCGCATAATCAGTCATTTCATGCGTAAATTCCCTTTATGGGTATCTTTGGGTAGGTGTTTTTCAAATTTTTGCCAGGGTTTAGTCTATATTGGGGCATCACAATAAAAAAGAAGTTCAAGGGCAAATATCCGCTTAATACAGGAGTTTTTGATAAATATTTCAAGTAATTAATATAACTTGTGAACTTATTAATTGACGGAATATATTCCCGGCAAATATCTACAGAATATACATATGTATGTATGTAGATACAAATAATCCTGTGAAAAGAATTAGATATCTTACAGGGTGTCTCAAACCATTTCTGTTGTAGTGAGAAGAGATTTTACAGGATCTATATTGGGTTGGTATCGCAGTTCTTTTATTTACTATATTTAAATTGTTTTTATATAATATGTAACTATTAAACATCTTGGGCTATATCTAAAACTAAAAACATTTTATTTCGCGGCTCCGAATAAAACCCACACACAATGTTTTAAAAATTTTTGTAAACTAAGTTCAACTTCAAAACTAATGTAAGCTTTAGTTTACAAGGTTCATACTTCATCATTCTCCATGACGTTAACACAAGAAGAAGAATCTACCGAATCCATCATTGCCGTGAATATTAATTTTGCATTCGTCCATGAAGAGAGCGGCCTCCATTATTCCAGTGACCAATTTAGGTACGAAAAACTGCACTTTGCAAAAAACTAGACTTCACCCCTAAAGCCAATGGCTGAAATTAAGCGTACTTTACACGATAGCTAAATGGACATCCAAATAAAGGTATTCACAAAAATTCAACTTGTTCGGACTTTTTTCGTAATTTTGACCTTTTGGTAACTGATTTTACTGGGCTATAACCCTAATCCTGCATTTATATTCATTGTATAATTTCTATCATACTGCCATTTTCAATAATGCGGGCTGATATTCTCGTAATGTTTATCAATTGAATGCGGTACGACGCGTATTTGGTTTAAAAAATATGAAACCCAACAAATCCATTAACGTACGTAGTACCTCAATCAAATTCAATTCAAATAGGTGTACGCAAATCACCTAAAAAAAACTGAACAGCCAAATACTTAAATTGAAAAATCTGCCTGGATAAATCAATTACTTATCACAGCATAAAGCATTTAAAAAATGTAAATGGTATCTACTAATGAAATTACCTGTAACGTAGTACATTTTTATTGCAAAATTTAATTAATTCACAGATCAGAAATGAACACCGCATATGTTGTCCTCGTATGAATATGTGCATTGATGGAAATTGAATAAAAGCTTAATTTTTTAATCTTTGTAGAAATGCAGGAAAGTCGAAAAATAAAGCTGTACCGAACAGCAAGCAATAATTAACCGCAGTTGAAGATTTTATCCACGTTTCCAATCCAAAGTACTAATTAACAAAGGGATATTACACAAACCTAATGGAAAGTATTTCTAAAAATAAAACATGAAAAATATTGCCTTGAAGTTATTTATAACTGACTGGCTACACTTACCCGAACGAATTAAAGCTGATTTAGCCGAACAATACTTTATTTGCTTGCCGTAGGGCTTAAACCGCACGAATTCTTGTTCCAATAGTTATACCAAAAAATGTGTGCTGGAATAATGAGGGCTATTTTTAGCAGCTCGGCTCCAGACATAACTCAGAAAAGGCTTTTTATAGAAAATTTTCATTCGCTAAGAAGAACCGAATAAAAAATGTGCCCCCGACAGCATTCCAACAAAAATAATAATTCTTTAGTAGGGGCACTAGAGTTAAATTACAACCCTACCTAAGTTTTGATTTTTGCATCAGAAATCTATTTTTGAATTGAAGCTTCCAGCTGACTCGTCTATAAAAGTTTGAAGTTGCTGTGGGAACAAATAAAATTTGTAGATTGTAGTAATGCTCTTGCGACAATCGATGGAGTTTCAAGAATTGTACCCTCATGAGTATTCATTACCGGGTATATCGACAAAATATAGAAATCCCTCCTGGTTTTTACAGTTTTCGAAAAGTGTGTTGTTTTCTATTTTTACATGCCGATGGTTAATATTTGTTGTATACCCCGTCCGCCTAACTTTGTGTTTACGTCTGTTTGTGTTATATAAATAGAACCTCCACTGCTTTAGAAAATGTTCGGGAAACTTCCTCAAGAGGAAAATTTACTTCATTAAAATATAATTCGTCCGTTTACTTTTGTAAAGTGAAGTTACGACATTTGGCATATTTTGAACTCTTGAGTAAAAACACATTCCTGAAATTCTTTCGTGGCCCACAAGTTATTTGTTACGAAATTTTTACCCTTGGGATCTAGAATACTAAAGGAATTCTAAACCGAGCTGGGCAGAGTATTTAGTTAGAGCTCACGGTAATGAGAGTGTTGTAGTACCATTACGATTCATCTGTTAATTCACTTAAATCCTTCCCGAATCTCTGTTTTAAGAATCATTAACATTTAATCGAACTGCAAATAAGTGTATAAATAGTAGGTATAAGAGTTTCTTTTCAATTTGACTTAAAAATATTATGTATCTATTTTGGAATACCTATTTGCATTATTTTTTTATTTTAAATTTAGCTGAACAATTCACAATTGTTGTCACTGATTTGATTATAATTAATAAAACATAAATTTGTATTAATTTTCCAACCCTCCGAGTGAATTCATGAAGATTGTTTGCCAAGTGCCAAGCTTGCTTGAAGTTTGGAACCTAACCCCTACGGTTGTTGAGGGATTATTGCGTTCATTTGTAGTACTTCATTTGTTTATGAATATCAACTCTTCATCTGGCATTTAAAAAAAACAAATCGATATAGGATTCAACAATATAATTTACACTGGCAAATTTTATTTATTTATTCTTCAGTACAGAAATCAGTCTAAATGTTTTTTTTTCTTTTAAATTAAAAAAAATAAATTGACGCTATATCAGGTTCAGTGATGTGAATCTTCAAAAGTAAATGTTTCATCTTTAACAAATATGTAAGGTCTGTGCGCACAAACTTGAAATTGAGAAAATTAGAGGAAAAATTCTATCAGCAACTATCAAAGAACACGAACAACATCAAGTAAAAATGTTTTCTAATGTCAAAAAGCTGACAATTAACCAGTTGTCGTAAAGGAGATTTTTGAAGTAGAGAGGAAATACCGCCCAGTTTTTAATTCACATTTTTTAATTGTTCTAAGGTATTTGGTGAACGTTTTACAACAATAGTTGATTGATCTTGTTAATGCAAAGCACTTTCCATTATACATCAAAGGACAACCTAATCGCATGCCACGTTTTACTGCTCTGTGGTTACAAATCTGGGTTTGAAGCTTAGCGAAACCTTGTCCTGGGAGCAGCAGGAGTCAAATCCTGGTAGCCATTCCGTTTTTGTTGCGATCACAAACTGGTTGCTCCTCTAAGGTTGCTTCTGGCTACACTGACTTCCTTGCCTAAATTCACATATGCATACATAGTTTGTTTCTAGGGATGTGATGTGGTTCTTGTCTCGGAGTAATTTTGATCATGTTGGATTGTTATTCTCCTCAAATTTGCCTACTACCTTTATGGTAACCGCTTGCATCTTGACCTTTATATATGTAGTAGGTCTTATATTTTATATCATAGTTTAGCTGCATTAAACTGTGTCGGAACAATCTTAATATAGAACCCTAAGTCTTGATTGTTATGGAGTTGCTTGATAATGCTCTCATAAGGCGAAACGCGTCGCGACTCACTCAAATAAACTTTTGCAGAACAAAATCAAATGGCCTTTCTCTCCGAAAGTGATATAAAAACCAAAATGTTCTACCAAGTGCCTACAAAAATATCAATCTTATCAAAGAAATAAAAGAAATAAAATAAAAAAGTAAATAAATAATCTGAAAATATCAGTTATACACTTAGGCAAGTTTCAAGTTTTTACACGGATGAAATTTGTCGAATAAAAACTTCCGAAAACTTCTTTGAATGGGAAACGTGACGTAGCAAATTCTGTCTCAATTGTTTGACTACGTATGCATTTGGGTACGCGAATAGGCCTATTAATAAGAATAAATTCAGAATTAAATAAATGACTAAAGGCGTAGGGAAACTCAGTTGGCGGACATCTTTTAAATTCTATTTTGCTTCAAACTGAACACCATTAAAATACTTCGGAGAATTTATTTGGACATATCTGCTGCACCGATTGTTGTTTGCTGCAAGGGGCTCAATCCAAAAATATTAGTGATCTAGATTGACGTGTAAATTACTACTAACGTTATGAATATAGCACAGGCAAGCCATTGACACTGATTTCAAAATGGCTGACGGGCAAATAACTGTCTTTATCTTTCGGGGAAGGGTTCTATCGTAAAAAATTCACAATATTGTGTCAAAATTTCAAGAAAGTATTCAGTTTAAATTTTGTTGAGAGCAGTTTAAGACTAATGGCAAGAATGTTGTTTCAAGAAAAAACTTTTATGTTTATTTCTTGGAGCCCCTTCTCACGCTGGCAATATAATTGTCGTGGTTTTGTTATTTTTCTACATTTTGCGAATGGTATAATTTAACTGAATTCAAATTTAATTTTATATTTATTGTAACACACTTTATGTACATATATAGCGAAAAAGTGATCACTAAAATTGCTTTTCATATTTCTTTTGATAGAGAGGCATAGCATTATTTTATAATTTGATTGGAGCTTCTAAATATATTTCCATGAAAAGCAAAACATTATATCGAACACATATCAACCTGCATCATTGATGCTAATTTAAGGGGTTCCATTGGTTCGAAAATTTCCAAAATCGATATTTGCTATTGTCTTATTAAATAGTACATAGTATATTAAGGCAGCTGCTTAACTATTGTTTATCTCTCTTCCTCGCTCGCTTCTCTCAGTTTCTAAGGGAAACTAGTTTTAAATATTTTATTTTATTGTTGCTTTATGGAACTGGAATCGACGATTCTACGTAAGTTGAAAAAAAATTTTTCCTCTGTATTATTTCAACTGAAAACTTTAATCGCGTTTTTCTCTAAACTCTATTTTGGAAGTCGGTTCACATGAATTCTCAAGAAATAATGAACCGATCTTGTTCAAATTTTGCACACTTCTTCAAGAAAGATTGACTAGTGCTTGAACGAAAGATTTTTTTGTCACAACTAATTTTACAAGGCAATACGTAGTGCAAATTATACCATAAATAGATATAATTTGGTTCTTTTAATTTAAGATGAATCTAACATGAGTTATTCTGACAACGCCAAGGGAACTTTATTTGGGGGCTCACAGGAAATGAGGTCCCAATCGCTGAATTTTCTAAATTATGAAATGAAAATTTCACAAAATATTTGTTTAATATATATCTTTAGTATGTTGAAAAGCTTGAATAATAAATTTCATTCATCATATGAGAAAAAATTAGAGAGCTTTTTTTAGCCTTCCAAACCCATGTAGCCCCTTAAATATTTTTATGTCTCGTTTTATCATGCATTTCTGTGGATATGGGTTAAAACGAGAAATATTCGGAAATCAGTTGTACTTTACATCCAATTTTAGTCTTGATGTTTATTTGCGCCTAATTCTAAATTTAGACTTAAAATTATTCGAAGCACAAGCTCTTTTATTATTTGTTTAAATGGGGAATATCGATGAGTCGTGTATCCTGGCAAGTTTATGCGATGAAGCAGCTGGAGGCCAACAATTTACCAGAGCTCTATACACAGCAATGTAATTTCTGGTATGCTACGTTACTATTCAACAAAAACTATTTCATGTTAGAAACAAAATTATTATTACTATAATTGGGTTAGCAAATGGAACATTATTTTTTTACCGACAATTTGAGTCAAATTTATCTTGATTTCGAAAAAATATTTACTTGTATTTTCAAAATTATTTTATGTTTTAAATGATTGTATGTATAATGATCATAGATGCCAGCAAAGGACTCAGCATCAAGATATTTACTCGAATTGTTATTGCATTATGTTGTATTTTCAAGTTTGTAATTAGAAGGTGTTTATTTGCACTCTCCGTTTCCGTGTAATATTCGTGTAATTTCCGAATACACGGAAATACACGAAAGTAAGCGCATATCGTACATCGCACATCGGCACAAAACAATTCGTAAAAGGAAAATTTGCATACTTTTACAAAATGTCTACTGACTGAATATTTTCCTTTTACAAAATATCTATGAACTGAAATTTACCCGGACGTACCGTGAATTTATTCCGTGTACTTCGTGTATACAAATATTACACGGACACGGAGAAAACAAATAGACACTGCCTTGTAATATTGTTGCAACCATAAACTAAATTATATTGGAATAAAGATGTATATTTCTAGTTCAAAACTATTTAATAAGTAAATTTGGAAACCGAATTTTACCAAAAATCTCTAATAAATAGAGCGGTTAACTTTGTTGATTCTTTTTTATATCAGGAACAAAATTATGTCAGAGTGGTATGAGTTATTAAAAGAAGTACATAAAATATAAGGCAAGAGGTAGATCAATTAAATACAAAATTTTAACTTGGAAATTTTTCAATATTACAGTTATAAGGACAAAAAAACTATAAAATAAACCACTCTGTCTCTTTTTGTTTGACAGAGGTATATCGTGACGGAAGTGTAAAATACTGAAATAGACTGTTTGAGATTCCAGTCCTTTTACTTAATTATAAAAAGAATAAAATTTTAAATCAAATGATGGGTATATATTAGGGAGAAAAAAAATTAAAACAAATATTTGAATTTAAAAATATAAACTTGCGTTACTAGTGACGACCGAATAAAAGCACCACTTTTCACGATTTTCGGACGATAGAATCGGTTATCGTGTTGGCAAACACTCTGTTGCCGAACTCTCATGGTCTAAAATATGATTCGCTCACGAATTTGATTCGTGAAATGCGTTACGAAAATTGTCCTATTTAATTTAAAAGATCTTGATAAATACAAAAATCAAAATCTATTCAATGATTCACTCTTCTACATATTACATTAAGGAAATCAGTGATTTCTCCATTTCATATTAAAGCAAAACATAGATTGCAAATGTCCTAGCAATCACCAAAAAATCGAATGAAATCGACGCAATAAGAATCGTTTTACAGCTAGTAGCAGGCACACTCTGAAAAAGTCTTGGCCACGTGCTAAAATATGCGAAAGGTGGACGAACTTAAAGTATTTACCCAACGAATTTCCCCAACAAAAATAATACAAGCCAAGTTGCAAAAAAGAGAAATAAATCTAAAATTTCGTGGAAAACGACGAACCATCCAAGCGTTTTGGCATTTTTGAAATACTTTTAATATCTGCGCGTTCCTAACTTATGCATTCCACGGAGGCTCTTAACCAATCATCAACGATTTACACAATAATTCTCAGAATTAATTTGGCACCTGGCACCCAAAACATCCGGCGTTTCGCAAAAATTCACCTGATTCATAAAGTGCTTTCACTTGAGGGTCAGCTGGCGACATCTTATGGTCTCTTATGTAAACAAATTTATTAACCGTTCAACCAGTACTTAAATCGCCTTGATTTATTTGTAGAAAATCATTTGCTCGATTAGTAAGAAAGTTTCAATTGTAAACAGTTGGATGCATAAATCACCGCACGTTGTTTCTAAATCTATCTTAGTGCGAATATGAACATATGTGCTCATTTGTTGGCTTGTTAAGCATTCTTCGCTTTAAAGTAGATACTTATCATGTTTAAAAGCCGTGCTCTGAAATATTTATGTGCAACTGACTGAAATATGAAGTTATTTTACAATAGACATTAGAATCTGTAGAATAAGGAAATAATATTTTTGAAATTTTTCATGCTGTTAACCTGATCCCTGAAACCTTCAAGAATTAATTGTATGTCTGTGTGGTTGCTGTTGTATGTATGTATATAACAAACCCATGTCATGTCTAAATTTCTAAATTGAATTATTCTATGAAGAATTTTAAAGCCGTTAGTCACTCAAACGCACAGGACATACGTATATCATATGCACACAATTTTGTCGTTTGAAGCTAGATAAAGAAACTTTCATTGCCGAAAACTGAATCTACTGTTACCCTAATTAAGTGAACAATAAATACCCATTTTTTGAAGACCACATATAATTTTAAAATTAAGGTTTTATTTTGTATATCGACAATTCTTAAGACTTTATAAATCGGCTTCACTATGCACGATATTAATAGCTGGTTTATCAAAGGCAAAGGTGGACATATACTGTCATAATTTAGCAAATAAATAGTTTGGTTCTGGTATTCTTATAAGTGATAATTTTGTATGCAGTTTGGGATGTATTTAAAATCTAATTGGCTTAGCATAAATTGATATCACGATTAGGTGATTCATTTTATGTAATGAATGTTTTGTTCATAACCTGTTTCATAAACAAATAATCAAAGCATATAATACAAATTCCTTTGAGGTGACGAAAACGTTGATTTAATGAATGAACTGTTGAGGATTTAGCGACGCTGTTGATAATAATCCAAAAATTGGTTCACTTTGTGGGGGTGGTGTGGGCATAAAAAGTTGTTATTGGTTTTTCGTCAAAGAATTTTATTAGTCACTCTATATTAAGGTATCTCCAAATCAAAACATAATTGGTTCAATTTAAATGAAAGCAATAGGATGAAATAATAAAACAAAATTGTTGGCTTAAACCCATCGAGGAAGATATTTGTTTAGTTACAATGACCTTTCTTGTTTACATTTCTGAAGTGAAATATTTCATTCAGTAAAAATTTCAAATGTCTCTTTTTATTTGTTGAATATTTTTAAAAAGAACCGGATGTTTTCATGAGTCACAAAATTCCAGATGGAAAATATCAAGAATATTTTTAAATGTCCTCTTATTCTGAATACACCAATTTATATACAATTTGTTGCGTAAGTCGAAATAAACGATTTTCCCTTAGACTGTTCTCGTATTTGGTCAAAATTTGCTATTGTGCCAAGTTCAAAATAACATGCAATCAGTGTGTGCTGATTCTGATTTTTTATCTAAGCTTTATTTATGAAGTAAAGGTAAACAAATTATTCGTTTTTGACAATTTCAATAATTTTTGGGTTTGTTTTTGTCTTTTTTTAATTCTTGCTTAGAAGCTGATGAAAATATTGCGGCATAATCAAAGGTGATTTTTGTTGCAGTGATAGCTTCACTCTAATGTGTGAAATAAATATAATAAATGAAACGAATTCTTCAGGTAGAGACTAAAAACGAGTCCTTGGCCCACCGAAACATATACAATATAAAACATTAGCGCAAGTTTAAAGAAAAAAAACCACCAACGGAATAAATTTCTCAGTAACTTGTGGGAATTTTGACCTGATATTTGCAAATATTGGTTTATGATTTCATGTATATCATGCAAATTGATGTTTGCTTTTTATAGAAATTTTCAAGGATCTCGTGCGTGTTTTTGTTTATTTCCGGTGTCCTTCACAGTGTACCTTTTATTCTTTGAATTCAACAGTTTTGTTAAGAATCATAGACAGAAAAGATTCGGTAGTTATTTTGTAAAATTATTTCTTGAACAACCGATTTCAATTTACTATGGGACACCTATAACCTTATAATTTAATGTGATTTGAGTCATATTGTGGCAAAGTAGGACACAATATGATCTTTATTGTGGGCTTGTATTATAAATAGTCAAACTCACCAATTATTTCAGGTTTATAATCACATTATGACAGCACCTTTTCAAAAATTAAAATAATTAAACGGAACAGAGTTTTGTCGAACTACAGAATACAAAAGAGTGAAACAAAATATTATTTTAAGAAAGTTGACATTTCATGAAATAAATACGTATGAATAATTTTTTTTTGAAAAAATATTCGAAATTATTATTTCCATTCGTTCTTTATTATCTGGCTTAAAATTAGGTCAACAATGTTGTTGTGTGTTTAAATTCTGAAATTTAATTAATTCATTATGTTTTCCAGGAAAATATAAATAAAAACACTTTTTAAAAATTGTTTGAAAATACTGTAGTTTAAAAACAACTTGTAACGCAGCTTTAATGAAGTTTGAACACTAACCTATAGCTCTGAAATATAATCAACATAGTAAACTTACTAATAATTTGTTGGTATGCGTGTTCAGGAGTGTACGCTAATTGTAACATCCATGCATGGCATGAAAATATCCGCTTATGACAAAAATGAGTTACTCAGATTATTTCGTAAGACCTTATTAGCTAATTATTATCTGGTAATTCCTTAAGGTTCAAACTTTATTTTGAGCTATATCTATATCAAATTATACAGTGTATGTATGTGTAGTAAACGCCACTTCTTGAATAAATATTTCATCTAAATTAGTAATTCTCTTATGGAAACAAATCAATAATCATAACACAGCCACACAAAAAAAAAATGTTCGGGCCCGGGGATCGGACTATGTGTTACACATGTTTTTGGGGTCGCTGAAACTGAATCCGAGGTCAGTTCAACCCCATCACGTGAGGTTTTTGACATAACCTCAAAAAAACTCTGCAAAAACGAGAGAAAAAATAAAACGTTTTCAATCTGGAGATCAGACCATTTCTTTTATATGTTTTCGGGGTCGCTGAAACCGAATCCGATGTCGATTTAACCCCATCACGTCAGGTTTCAGCGACCCCGAAAACATATAAAAGACATGGTCTGATCCCCACATTGAAAAATTTTTATTTTTTCTCTCGTTTTTTGCTGAGGTTTTTTGAGGTTATGTCTAAAATCTGACGTGATGGGGTTGAACTGACATTGGATTCAGTTTCAGCGACCCGAAAAACATATGAAACACATAGTCCGATCCCCGGGCCCGAATTTTTTTTTTTTGTGTGGCTGTGTAATCGTAATTGCGGTGAAATATAATAAAAGTCATTAAATTTTATTTACTTCCCTGATCAAGTTTTGCGAATTGTTTCTTTTTTGTAATTGAATAATTTTGATTAATTTTTTTTTAAATTAATTGGATGCACTAGCTATTCATGTTTAGATTTTCAAGTCAAACAGTACCAAGGTAACGTAGTTTTAATCCCAATTACTGTGTATTCAAGAACTAAAATTATAATAAGAAGAATGAATATTAAACATATGTCTCTATAGAGTCTACCGTTAAGCGAAAAATTAATCATCTATGGCGCCATTCTGGATCCGAGAAATCAAAATTTAAAATGTCGTTCTCAGAAAAATTGACGAGACAACCTTGCAGAACTTCTTTTGAATCTATCATGATTCAATATGCCTAAATATTTTTACTAATCACATTTATACTAAGCGACCAGAGACTGTAGTTTTGGAGAATTATCACAATATTGGATTTTTGTATTAAAAAATCCCCTTAGCAATTTTTCTTTAAAGAATCAGACGCTCGCTTATAGTGCATATTATGTATCTAAATACATATGTATAGAGCTTTGAATGTTGGTCAAAACCATCCATCGTGCACACCCAAAATTTATATCTTTTTCTTAAAACTCTTGTTTGCAAAAGAGCACAATGATTTGGTGGGATTACCTACATAATAAAACGGCACAGTCATTATATAAGTATTACATATTACAGCTCACTTCTCTACATCTATTTCGGTTCCTATTAATTTTATTTTGCTCAGAAATAAAAAGCACTTGAAACAGCGCGATATAACCAGCAATTTATATTTTTTATTTTACTTGATGGAATGAAATTTATCATACTTCCTGTCTTGAAATGCTTTTCTTATAATTTACCATATTGAAATACTTTTCTGTAGCATTCCTTTATTTGTAATTACAGGAGACCTCAAACTACCAATTATCGGTGTCAATCTTCGTGATGATGATAACAGCCAGATAAACATAAGTGATGTCAGTAAGTATAACCACAGCCCCTCTGATTGCCTTCCTCTATTTGTAGGTAAAACAAGTTTTGTATTCTTAAGCTACCGGTGATAGAAATCGGTACACCTACAACCTGTTCGGGAACCACAAGTATTTAAGTATTTATTCGCCATACAGAATGACGACGCGTGTTCTGTTCGGGGAACCACTTTCTCATTGTTATTATAAGGTCTAGCGTGCAAAGATACATTTGGCGTTTTTCGTCTCTCAATATGATTTGTTCCTATGGACACAAGTCAGTCAGACAGATTAGTTGTGGTTTCATTGTCAAAATTCTCTGGGGAAGCACTTTTAGAAGGTTGTAATTTTGTCTTTTTTTACGCAAGGTATGTTCAATTTACTTCTAATAAAAACTTGGCTATTAATTCAACTTCCTCGCGATGATAAATCAGCTAAAAACGAGTTAAGTCTGATGCTGAGGCCTAAAGATTACGAGGATGAGAGGAATTGTATACTCAGTTGTTTATATTTTGGTTAATAATAATTATTTTCAGCTTGCATAGTAGGAAAACCCCGCTTTAAGATAGTAATCTTTTTGTGATTCTTTAACTAATTATATTATCATGCTTTCGGTTTTTAAAATTGCAAACTCTTTTTGAAAGATTAACCAAAGAGTATTTTTTATTGGCATTTGTTTTTAGAGTTTCGTACTGAAAATGGAAAAAGGTACCGTGTTCTGGTTAACTAGCACAGCATACATGTAACCTCTGCAGGAAGGAGTTTTTATTTCAGCAATAGCAGAAACATTTTAGTTTTGTTATTTTTTTATATGCTAAAATTAGACTATGGTATACAGGAATACAAAACGAGTGCTTTTATTAACCTCATTATATGCATTATTATGTTTTATTTTATTTTTTGATTAGACAAATGTTGTATTTTTATAAGTCTGCAACGGTTTTGCGATTGGAAATTGTTCACGTAAAAATATTACTTGGAGGACTAGTAGCTACCTATAAGCAAAATAATTTTTCAAGAAAATTCAATACGAAGAATTTTATTTCACGTTGATTAAGTAGTGTGCCTAAACTTTCCGGCCTAAGATGAGTTGGATATTCATGATTTTTTTTAACGGTTATTGAAGATAGAGGCTTGAAATTTCGCATCCATAGCAATGTATTTGACTACAAAATTAATTTGATTTTTTTATTCAAATATGTATATTAATATTTTTTTGCGATACAATTAATTTATTGAAGAGCTACATTGCCAATCGGTGTATCTATGTACATACATTACCCGGTATGTAAGTAACTTCAAAAATATACAATTTCACACTCAATGAAAAGGGTTTAAGGCGTATTTGCACCAAAGCATGAATACCCATAATATGTCTTTCCATTTGTTAATAATTGACAAATTTGTGGTGCAAAATACTACCCTTTTTTTATAAATGACTGCCAATTTTGCAATTTTATAAATTTTAAAATATTATCCAATCACATATAGGTTTCTTCAATGTAAAGTATTTTTTCACTTTTTTATTTAAAATGAACACAAACCGTAGATTAATACATAATGGCTATGTAACGAAAACTGTTCTTCAATAAATTAATTGTATTAAAAAATATTGTCAGTTTTTTCCAATAAAACAATTGAGGTTTTTACAGTTCATGTCATACGACATTTGAAATCTTGACATAAGCTGAGTTTTTTATGTATGTACCTACCTTGTTCTGGAACAGTCATACTTTGAAGAGAATATATTTGTTCTGCTTATTGAACAGAACAAGCGAACAAATAGTGTGTCAATGAAAACTCAGGTGACGCTAAATTCAATTTCTGAGAAGGATTCATTAAAATATCAGCTAATAAATGTAAACAAGTTTGTATTCGTAATGAAGTTAATTGTGGGAATTCATCACTTTGCATAATTAGGTTCATCTGCGGAAAAATGAAATATTTATTACTTTGTTCACCACATAATTCTACCATTTCTGTATAAAACGATTCAACACACGGATAATTTCCTTAAATAAGCGGAGTAGAACAAGTGACACAAAATAACGCAGTTATTATTTCTTTTAAATTTAACATCTCAAGCTAAACTTTCGCTTATTATAAAAATAAAGATAAATGGTCTTGGGTTAGTGTACGTTTTGTATTTAAACTTCTTTTTAATAGTAATGACTTATTAAAAATTAATTACTTAGCAATGACTCATCATCTCACTTGTGATAGATCTAATTACCATGCCAGCCGAGTCCAGAAATTCTCGTGGTTTTGAACACCGCGCCATGATAAGGTACCTTGTAAAGAAAGGAAGAACGGCGAAAGAATTTTTCGAAAGCATGTCAACGGTTCTGCAGGAATTCGGACTTTTATATGTCATGTTCAAAAAATGGACTCGCTTATTTCAACAAGGACGAGAATGTTATGAAGTTGATGCCCGCGGGTTGCGAGCCAGGCCCTGAAAGACGCTAGCTTATAAAAAGTTACGAGTGCAGAGATTTTCCGATGAGAATGAAATCAAGGCGGTCGTAGAAAACCATTTTGCTGACTATATAGTTAGAGATATATTATAGTTTTTAGCGGTTTAAAGGCACTATATTCCCGATGTGCTGATATTTGATATATTGCAATTGTGGGAGATTGGGTATATGGAGAAATAATTTGCTTGTATGAAAACTTTTTTTTTATTTAATCTCTAGGTTGCAAGCTTATCTGCCCCTTCTCGTATATATATAAAAACCAAATTCTCTTAATAATAAACCGAGATTGTTTTACCGTGTAAGGTCCCAATCAAAACTGCTGATAACTCCGCAAGAGAAAACTATTGCGATAATTTAACATTTGTTTGTTTTATATTTCACATTCTTTTTCTTCGTTCTGCGAAATATCGCCTCGCAGGGATTATCTTGTTTTACAAAAAAAAAAAAACAAAGTTGCGCACCTAACACTATTTATACCGAGTTTAGACTCTTTGAAATTTCCTACATAAACCGGTCATGACGTTTAATGTTAATGGCCTTTCAAACAAACAAAATATCACGACAATATTTTCAGTCTTTCAAAAGTTAATCTTAACATTATTATGGAATCAGAAAGCAGCGATTTCTTCGTAATTCAATGGAGGATAATTTAGTACAGGGAGTGCCTACTTTGTTGTAAATTTGGACGATGCGGTCATCATTTGCGTTTTAAATGTGATCATAGCGGACATTTTTAAGCGATTTTTACTGGGTGTTTTTGTTGACTTCGTTTGTTTTTGGCTTTGAATTGAATGTAGAATTTTATTAGGATTTTGGCTGTGTCTAGGATTTCGGATTTGAATTACCAATTTAATGTTACTAAATTTTATTAGATATTCACTGATATTTTCTTATAGGCCATTGTAAGAAACATTATTCCTTTACTGTAGTTTTAAATAAACTTATTTTATAATCCTGCAATATCTTTCACAGGATTTATGACGGTTTAAGTAAATGGACTTCTTCTCAAAGTCAAGACAAATTTAAACCAATCGGTGAAGAAGTGATTTTATGGAGGGTATGTTTGTTATCAAATGTGCGATCTAGTAGTACCCAACCCCATAAAATAGATAAGAAATATCAATTTCAAACGAAGAGGATGGAATGTACAACTGTTGCGTATCAGAGTTCTGTCATCGATTATATTTACGCGTTTCATATCAACAATGTAGGTCTGACTGGTAAGTCAATCTAGATCTAATCTAGAGCCGAATAGGGTTGTTAAGGAATTGTTGATGCTCTCCATGTTAAAACGTGAATCGGGAACGTGAACCGGATGAAACAACGCAACTAATATGTATATTAATTAATCCCACAAAATATGATAAGCAAAAATAAAACAAATATTTTATTTAAACAATTTTCAGAAAAAGGCAAAGAAACTCTCACACTTCATTTACCACTTTTCACGCTAAAAGGAAAATTTTAGAAATTTTAAATATCACTCTAAACAAATTTTACTACCTTCAAAGTAGTACACTTTAATGCCTGCTATGTGCAGTGAAATTTGTTGTGAAATTGCTGTGAATATGCTGAAATGTATTGTACATTTTCAACTGTAAAGGTATTTAGGTATGTCAATTTCCTTAGTCATTGTGAACATTCAGTAGTAAAACATTACAGCGGGAAATGTATAAACGTAAATACATACACACGCCTGCTGGTTTTTTTGTGGTTTCCGATGGAATTCGAACAAGGGACATCTTTCTTCTATGTACAATGAACACATTGGCCTTACTCTAATTTTACACTTCATATCTGCCACACTTAAAATGTGACTTTCTAAAAAGCAAAACATGGGAGATTCGAACCCGGGACCTTTGGAACAATAGTTCACAGCTCTCTCCATTGATCTACAGATAGCCTTATGTGTGGCTATAAAAATTCCTTTCTTCAAGCATAATTATAATACAATTTTTTTACTTAAATTTCCACCTTTTTATGTGAAAGTTTTCAAAGTATAGCAATATTGAACCAATTAAGTAATTTTTCAAAAAATACTTGCTATTTAGTAATATTGTATAGATAAGATGAACTTTCCATTTAATTTAGTAAAAACTAGCTTGCCCAGACCCGGCGTTTCCCGGGATACTATTAAATTTGTATTCCTTAATTTTACAACGCCTCCCTACTGCACAACCGCCTCTCCTATGTGACCCAGCGGGGTGGGGGAGTTCTCATTAAATCAACCATAAATTCGTACACAATACACCCCATACATCACTTTCACCTATTCCTAATACTTTTATAACTGTAAACTGCAAATTATTATTAAATTTAGTTTTCCTCATTTTACACCACCTCCTTATTGCACCCCCTCTCCTATATCTCCCAGCGGAGTGGGGGTGGTCTCATATTTGGAAATTTGAATAACAGATTCGAAATCAGTGATCCCGAAAATCTCCAAGCGCGGATTTTCAGGGAAACCCCTTGAAGTTTAACTTTTCGGTCGCCATATTGATCCAGCATCTTGATTTCCAAAATTTTGATGACAGATTCAAAATCAGTGACCCCAAAAACCTAAACCAAAAACATAATTTTCTAATTTTCCGCGCAATATTCGTAATTTTTTCTTTCATAAGAACCTTCTTCTGACAATAACAAACACAACAAAAAAAGAATTAGCGAAATCGGTCCAACCGTTCACTCGTGATGGCGTGACCAAGGGAAATAGGGATTCATTTGTATATATATAGATTACTCTGCTTCCTTAGCTATCGATTGGTGAAAAAATTATTCCAATTCATGCATACACTTTTCTTCCACAGCCGTTTCAATTTTGTCGGCACCCACCGAAAAAACCAAGTTTTCACTATTTTCACCAACTTTCACCAACCCGGCCCAATTTCCTATAGTGCCTATTCTTCCTACCCCTGAGATACACTTCTCCAACGATACCCATAACATGGCACACGCATTACTAATAGTATAATTATGAATTTTTGCAACAACTGCAGCGCCATCTACCGGGCTGATTTGTGAATCTAAACCATCCAGGGCGCCACCCAAACGCATACAAAAAAATTCATTCAAATCAGTCCAGCCGTTTAGGAGGAGTTCAGTCACAACACACGTACAGTAGAATTATACATATACTATATAAAGATTTACTGCATTTAAAGTAGTGCAATATTATTAATTTTTTAGAGATTATCTATACAACATTTTTTGTAAGTTCTTGATTTAACAATCAAGGGAAGAGAGATATTTCAAAAATCAATCCTCTTTAACAGATGCCGGAGATACCAACAGATAACAACGCCCGCAGATTCCAAAACAAGTCGCGCACAATCAAAAGTTAATAGGACCAAACCCATTTTGCCAGGAAACCTGTTTTTCTCAGACAATATGACTATACTAAATGTAGGAGTCAGTTTTAGGTGTGTATTGTCAACTGTTGCGGAAAAAATCGCTCTATCTAAGTGCGCTTCCTTTGCGTTCGAAAAAAACACTTTAAACCGAAAGTCAACATTATCACGGGACTCTGGTACAAAATATAAGTTCCCGTGATTTCTTGTCCAATAATATTTAGAAATTCCAGAATTCCCTTTTTTATTACCCGGCAACCCTTCGTTTCGTGTAATTTATTTTAATGATAAACGTAAAGACAGTGAAGAAATGATACGAAATTATTGACTATTATTGATAGTTTTATATTAGACTAAGTATTTCCATATATGTATATTTTTTTAATTATTATTTACATATTGGTATCTGAATGAAATGTTTTTATTTTTACATTTTTTTATAGTATTTTATTCTTATTTTATTAATATCTGAATTAATAGTATCATTAATATCACATGCTAAATGAATTGCTTATGATCTAATTATATCTCAGTTTTAAGATTATGATATCATTTCCAAAAAATCTGTTAATCCTATGTATAACATTTTAATATGCCTTAGAACATGTAGTTGGTAGCACTATGTATGTGTGGTGTAATTGTCAAGCGAATTACTTTTAATTACATCTACTTGTGTTTTTTTTCATGGCACTAAACTATTTGCGTCAACATTGTTAATTGGGGTCTTTGTTTGTTTGAATTCTGCAACAAATAAGACTACTTAATTATTCATTCAGTCCAGAACCAAATTAACTTAGGTCTATGCTAATGCAAACCAATAAAATTTGTAAGAGGAGGACCCCCAACAACGAGTTGTCACGGGACCACATACACTCTTGTTACTGTCAGGAGCATTGTACTGATATGATATCGGACTTTTAATGACATCGGGTCGCTTGTCGTTGTTCCGCAAAATCAATTTAGTATGGCTTAATGCAGCAATTTTTTGCTTTTTTTTCTTTTTTTAATTCATACGTAAAAGATGCTGTAAGTGCATCTAAGTAAGTAGTGCAAAATATAAAAATAAATAAATGTCGCCAATTTGAAAACAAATTTCACAATACGGACTGTTGATGTTTTTACTTTAAACACACGAAAAATGTTAGAAATGGATGTTAATGGTTTATAGGAGTTTAAAAATGGAATTAACTATGCAAAATGTATAAGACTAATAATTTTTTTTAATCACTAGGACCAAATTAAAGAGCATTAGTAGTTTTGGAGAAAACGCATTTAAGGCTTTGTTGCTATTTTGTCATAACTTTGAAAATAACCAAATATTTTACTTCAAAATCGGCTATCCATCAAATAAAGTGTGTTTGATTTAAGCGGGTATGACAGTGTGAAAATCGATTTTTTAGCTTAATTTACTCTATAGCTCTTTCTACGTCGAATGCTACAAACACGGTCAAAATTAAAAAAAAGAATTCCCAAAACGATGCGATTATTTTGACTTTTATTCCTGCCATAGTATTAACTTTAAGGGGTTATTTTGGTTAAGCGATTAATTTTTGGAAATATGTATTGGATAGTCAGTAACACGTAGTTAAATTTTCGCGTCGAAATTCGTTATAGTTTGTGAATTACAGCCCTTTAATATATGCTCTCACAATGGCTCGCCAGTCGTGCGGATTTTAAACTAATTTTTCTCGAAACGATGCTTCTGAAAAGTGCTAGCGTTTCATTTGGGGACGGATTTTGAAACTCTTGGTTCACTGAATAGCTCCACATCCAATATCTGATCAATCAAAGATAACATTCGTAACGAAGTTATTGCAATTTTGACAACCATTCTGGAAAATGTGATTAAAACGTTATCGAAAGGTATCGCATATGTCCAGAGGCTGCCATTTAGCCGATGTTATTTACACACTTAACTCCCACACCTTACTATTCGTTAACAAACAATAGTTTTTTAGTTCCCAGTTTCGAAAAATCTCACAACAAAATTGTAAACCTCTTAGTCAAACACCAAGCACAAACTAGAATTTCATCTTTAAGAGATAACGTACCTACATATAATTATTTCATTTCAACTTTGCGCAGCAAGTACGACTCTTAATGCTCCAAAAACTGTAGGATTTCTTGAGAATGTGGAATCTGAATTCAACAACTATCGTGTTTACAAGGAAAAAATCGTAACACCAAAACTAACGTTCTTGTCTCTATCTACTAAGAAGGTCTTCCTACTGACCTCTCTACTCTACGTTCTCTTTACGTACCATGAGGCTTTCTATATCCCACCTACACAGGTATCCGACGATTTAACAATCCTGCACTGATTCCACCAAGCTCCAAATTCCTCTCCCCAGGCTTTCTCCCCACTACACTTCAACAACTTCTCGCCAAACTGCGTCGCGTTAGAGGACTGCGCACCAAAACCAGTCATGTATCCTCCTGAAGTCTCAGTCTCTTCGCTACGAAATCTTCGAACTAACTGAAACTAACTTAACGCCCGATCTTAATAATAATGAATTATGTTAGTCCGATTTCACCATCTCTCGAGCTGACCCTAGCTCAAATAATTCTGGTCCTCCTGGGCCGTGGCGTTCTTCTCTTGGTTCATAATCGTCTCAAAACATCCCAAATCTATCCTGCCGATTCATCCTTGTTCGAATCGATCTCTGTCACAATCACCCTCAATCGTCGTTCTCTTTTAATTTCACAGCTATACAAAAAAAAAATTTTCGGGCCCGGGGATCGGACTATGTGTTTTTGGGGTCGCTGAAACTGAATCCTGTGTCAGTTCAACCCCATCACGTCAGGTTTTTGACATAATCACAAAATACCTCAGCAAAAACGGGAGAAAAAAATAAATTTTCAATCTGGGGATCAGACCATTTCTTTTATATGTTTTTGGGGTCGCTGAAACCGAATCCGATGTCGATTTAACCCCATCACGTCAGGTTGGCATTATCCCTAGCATCCATTGACATTGACCCTTATTGCTGCCAAAATCGCTATAACTCTAGGCCCGACGGGATCCCCGCCAATCTCTTTCTCTCGATTTATCATATAATAATAATTTGTTTCGTTTTGTTCATCCACTTGGTCAAGTCAATAAATGATGTATTATATATTATTATGATATATTATTCATATTTTGTGTTAATTTATAAATCCCGCCGCGAATTTTTTCTCAAATAAATTGGCTGGATTTGATACTATTATAGCTGCTTGCCGATTGCATTCTTTCGCTTGCCCAACACGGCTTCATAAAAGGTAGATCTACAGGTTCTTTCAATAAGGACTCTCGCCTTTTAAATGTAAATAAAACAAGTTATGGGTAAGATATCCATCCACTCCATTTGTATTTTATTTGAAAGAATATTTTGTGGCATTAAGTATGGTCGTTCAAATGTCCATCGCACCTTTGCTTGGTGGCATTCGAGAGGTCCAATGACTTTGTCGCATAAATTTGGCTGAATTTGCTGGATGGCGTTCATTATGTTGACTTTAAGGGCATCAATTGCTTGTGGTTTATTCGCATAGACTCGTGATTTAAGATAGCCCAAAAAAAAAGAAGTCTAAATGCGTTAAATAACATGATTCGGTAGCCAGAGTCAAATAGCTCGTGCAGAATGTCCATCGTGGAATGCGCTGTGTAGCACGTACCGCCGCCGCCCTATTGCAACCACATTTCGTGGGTATCCATATCATCCAGTTCAGGCCTCAAGAAGTTGCTTATCACCGATCTGTAGTGCTCGCTCTTAACGTCGCTCAAGATGATTTTTTTGGCGAAAGTTGGATTAACTCAACTCTTACCTCGATTATCGTCATTAGATACCATGTTTTCGCAATCTGACTTCCCTCAAGGTATGAATTAAGCGAAATAAATAAAATAATATTTATTTCCTCCCAATTTCCCGCAGAATAAGTTTTTCGTTGTTTTTCAGCTGAGTTGTGTCTATCTATAGTTTTCTTCGTTTTGAAGTAGAGCTTTTAGGGCTTAAATATATTAAATTATATTAATAAAAAAAACAATCTAGAAATCTAAAATATCATTATTTTACTTGTCATTTAACTGCAGGACGTGAGATCAGATTCAGATTTTATTCCATAATGTAATATCCAAAAATTTTGTAAATAAAGCAGGAATAAGCAGAAATGGTACAATAATTGCGTGCATTACATATAATCAAAAAATTCATACGTACTAAAGCAGTATAACGTGTGTTTAGGAAATCAGTTCATGTTTGAAAAAAGTAGTTTCAAGATAGAGCAATTTTACGTATTTATTCATAGTATACATACTTTGGGACAATATTATCGGAATACGTATGTGTAAAACTATCTCTCTCTTTTATGATTCATATAGTCAATCAGCAGACTATCGTTAGTTATAAAAAAAATTAATATTTTGATTTATCATAATACTTTGGGAATAATAATACACTCTATCAAAATTTAAGTTTTTTTCCCGAAACATAATTACATTAATGGGGATTATTAAATATTTAAAACAAAAAACGCATGTTCACGAGTTTAACAGCCATATTTCATTGTAAATCTATGTAGGGTTGGAATGATGAACATTAAAAATCTGCAAATCATAGTTTAAGCTACGTTACATATGTTCATTATTCAATGTTTATACTTTCCTTCTTGGCTCCGGAAATATGTATAAGACTATTTAAGTCGTCAACGTCATGCTCTAAAAAAAAACACAATTCTACCTCTTGCCAAGATATTGCCTTTGAAAATTTTCTTTGTTCGTGAGTGGCTGGTATTCGATATGAAAATTCTCTGGGAGTCATTAATAAAATTTCCTTAACTCCTTAGCGCCTGAAACAAACTAAGCTCTTTTCCCAATCGACAAGGCTAGATCTACGGATAAAACTTTTTAAACGTAATTTTCTAAACTGCTCCGGAAATGCCATTAGCCACGCGTTTGCTTTTATAAATTTATCGTACTTCTTACAAAACAAAAACAAAGTGAACATAAGCGGCCAATAAAAGAAAAAATATAAATGATACGTTGACACCGTGCCAAAGAAAGGAGCCAAGCAACGCATCATGGAGTGGCTGGGCTAGTGACCAGCAAAATGAATAAGAAAAGCTTTGGACACCGCACCGATCCAAAAATAAAATCGGCGCACTTAGCAAAATCTTGCAGACAAAAATGATCGAAGATGTTCGTATTCGACTATTTGGTTGGCTTTGGTTTCCCTCGTCCAAACTAACCATCACTTCACAGATCGGCCGAGTTACAGATATTCTTTACTTTTCAACTGAAGATTGCAGAGACGCCCACTTAAGGTACTAATTTTACTCTCATGGAAGAATGAAGAGCATCTTCCGGGGTAATTTGAAGGAGAGCAGACGATGTTATCATCAGTATTTAATAGAGGCGATATACTCATAAACACAAATAACTTCACGTGCGTGCACTGTGCCAACATATATAATACGTGCATTGTTTGCCTTGATATGCATAGCTTTAAGTGCTAATGATGTTGTAATAATGCGTTAATTATGAAACTACCTTCATGGTAGGCCTCTGACATTTATGTTCTAGCCGAAATTTTCTTGGCAAGCATACATGTAAAAACTAATAAAGCGAGCTCATAAAAGAGATATCCTGTCCAAACTAGTTCAATCTGAAGAGGAGAGTTTCTTTAAGAACCACAACATTTGTATTTCTTTACTAGTCTACTAGTCTACTATATTGACTAACTATACAGGTCATTAAGCTTTCTGTATCCGGACAAAAGATAGAGGATTTTCACTGAATTTTGTCTGCAAAATATGAATCCGAAAACGATAATACTCCATTAGTTCTTGTTTTAGTAAAAATTATTTTTAAATACTTAAAAGCGAGTTTAAAAAAAATATAAAATTTATAGGAACTCGTAACGCAGTTCAAGTGCTAAACATATAATATTTTTCGAAAACATAATCGACTTATGTACCTTACTAAGATTTTTTTATGAGACACATTCTTTCAAAATCGTGCGCTAATCACTAATGAAAAAATTTACTTCTGAAATAAAAGTGGATTGCTCGAAATATTTCGTAAGAGTTTAAGTTTTTTATTCCCATTAAATTAAAAGGAAAATTGTTAAAATATTAAGAATACATATATGACAATTTCACTAGAATCTATTTATTGATTTTTAAACAGATTTTTCGTTAATTAAATTACCACATCCCATTCAACTAACATATATTATTTTATAATGAAACGACTGCGTTTCTGTCATATCTACTTTATGTATATTTGTTATGAAGTGAACTCATGTTGATCAAATCACTGAGATAAAAACCATCTGTAGATTAATTGTCAGAGCCATGGACGACTGTTTCAGAGGTTCCGGGTTAGAATCCCACATGAATGAAATTGTTTGACTTTCTAAAAGATCGGAGTATATGCATCTGTTATAACTTAACTACGAAGTATCATGATATTGGCGTATTGCTAGCGGTTCCAAACTAAAAGTTCAAGCATCGTGGCTTGGAATCCCATCGGAAAACACAGAAAAACCTCAAGACAAGTCATACACAAGTATGTTTCTACATTTCCTTTTATAGAAATAATTGAATCAATGTTATTTCCATTGATTTCACAAAATTGTGTTTCTTAGTTGGTTAATTGCAAGTTGATATGAAAAGAGGTCCCTGTCGTTTTATGATTGCCTCTATAATATATTTAGTAACTTCTGTAGTTGAAATAGCAAGATCATGTTGTATTTTTTAACTAGACTTTTCAAGTTACACTGGCCAGAAACCTGGTTAGGTGATAATTATAAGGAAAATAGTTAATTGAAATACGAAATTAGTTGTGCGAGCTGGAAATGTTTTTCAGTGTATAACCTAACAGGGTGCCTCGATATTATATATATATAATAAGACTGCTTAAATGGTGATTATATAAAGATACAAAAAAAACATGAAATGAGGTCATCTTTTTTAATATTTATTTTCAAAAAATTTTGGCTAATGACTATATTCCGTACTCAATTTCAGTTAGCGTATTTTATGAACAGCTATTCTGTACAATAAAAAAAAATAATCAAAATAATTATCTATCTAGCTAATTTGTAATCTGACTACCCGAAACTTGTATATTGTTCCAAGAGAAAAGCTATAGGTCGCCTGGTTTCACAGTATACAGGGTGTATCGTATAACACATGCAGACATGATAGGGGTGATAGATCGCACCTAATGAACCAAAAATCGTATAGCGCGGGAAGGATCTCAACCGTTTTCGTTAAATTCAAGATGCACATTATTATCATATTTTTATCTTTTGATCTAATTAACGCAGTAACAGCAAACTCGCGACAGTCAATTACATACTATCTTAGTGTGCTTTCCAAAAACTCCACCAATGTTGATCTACCTCTACCGTCACCTGCGAAATTTAAATTATGCCCCAAATTCATGTCATTAATAGACCTCTCTTTAAGGGTTTCGTACCCGAAGGTTTCCCTACGCGACCCTATTACTAAGCCTCCGCTGTCCGTTGACCAGGATTGAAAATGGCCGCCATGCAAATTAGAAAAAAAAAATTTCGATTATGTTATAGCGCCTCTCTCGTTTCTTTAACAAAAATATTTAAAAATTACATTGTGTTATACCTTTTACGATGGTACGGCACCCTTCGTGTGCGTGTCCGACTCTTGAGCGGTTTTTATTGTATTGTATTGCCCATTTTGTAGCATTTCTAAAGAGGTACAACACGTTCAGGCATCTCGAATTTATGAATCACGCTGTAACTCGAAAACGGTTGAGATTTCCCTCCCCCTGGCAAAAGATTTTTTGTTCGGATAGGATAATCGAAGCGAAATAAAATATGGCCACCCACCCATTATCGAAGTTTCTCGTCCTAAAATTTGTAAAGTTTACAAACTAAAACTACACCGTTATACAGGAAAAATACAAGGAAGGCTATGACTATCACACCTTTTAAGAATTAACCAATTTTAACTGAGCCCAAGATATGGAACCCGCGTTTCGCGAATAAAACTACATATTATACAAATACGAAATATAATAATCTAACGTATTGTTTTAGACCTCTACAAGGTAATTTTTTAATCATTATAGTTTCTCAAAATTTGTAAAAGGTTTTTTCTTCGCAACCCTTACAAAGTTTTTTTGCTACGAAGATACAATTTTCGCAATGATGGATCTATTGGAAACAAGTCTTGCAAAGTTGGAAATATTTGGAATTTATAAAAAGATACGTTAATTAAAAACGGAAACTAATTTTCGACGCATTTTTCGTTTTCTTTTCGATTCCACAATTTTTCACATGTTGATGGTATGTTGAACCCTTTTGTATAGGAAAACTTTGTGTCGGTTATCTCGTTAACGATCAGTCTTACGATCAAATGCTTATGATGAGATATGTAACTCATGAAATTTCCTTCAAAAAAGGTCAAATGACTTTGGAGATACAGTAATTTATATAGTTTGTACCCTTATATTTCTTGACATCAGAAAAATCTAACAAATGACGTAAAACACGAGGCATGGAGAGCATAGGTGGGTGCAAAAACCCGGCGCGGTAAGAGTGGACCTAGCATTAGCAGTAGCGGTAGCCGTAGCGTGGCGGTGGCGTAAGAAGAGTGGATCAAGCATGGTCATAATATGACCACACCGACACGGTAGCCTATTAGTAGCATCTCCGCCTTTTGTAGAAAATATTTAAAAACCCAAAGTTATTTGATTATACAGAAAGTATTACTTGGTAGCGGTCGAACGCAGCTTGCGCTACCCACCACCGCGTTCAGTGAGCACCTCATTAACTGTGTTTCCTCGTATCTAATCGCGTCGCATCTCTGCGTGGCTATTGCAGTCAATGTTTCGCAATTAACCGCCACCGCTACCACAGCAATGTGTTCATGCTCTTAACTGTTTGATCAAAAATTACTTACTTACATAGATTTTTTATTAAACAATTTATATACACCTGGGTCACTTTGAAAGTTTAAAAATATTTAAAATAAAAAGTCATTTGTTTGTGCCGAAGCGTCTCGTATAGTAAAGTGACGACGTATTGATAACATCATCCCCTATTGACAAAATACAAAATATTTAAGTATTGTTTAACAAACCTTTAAGTCAATCGGTGTTGTTGGATGTTTGATAAGTAGATAAAAAATTGACATAGTTATTGGGATAAATTTCTTTTTGTATCTTCCCCTGGTTATAATTCGTTTAAAATTTAAAAGCCAATCCGAACTCGATTCGTCCAATCACTCTTGAGGCGCATATGTATGTAAAATGTTCCAGATTTCAGAAAATGATTTTAAATTTCTGGCATACAATTGCAACCTTTTAAGATATAAATAATAGGAAAGAAGTATTTCAAAGACAAAAGTCAATGCCCATGAATCAAAAAGCTTCAAGTTAAACAATAAGACGTAATTTCCAACGTACCTATGTATTATTGGGTGTTATTGCAATAACCTGTAGTATTTATTTTCAAAACATTTCAATCCTATAACTTGCAGACCCTCGCTGCATGGGATTTAATCCCCACAATTTGCTATTTTTTGACCATCCTAGTTGTTTTCTTTAACAAAACCGAACAGCAAACATTATCTCCCATTAATTAAAACATCTACACGAAAGCAAACGATCGCCAGTACTGTACGTACTGGTTCCGTTTTCGCAGAAATTTTCAATATTCCTCTGGGCATCAAGGCATCTGCGAAATATTATTAATAAAAACATTGAAGACATAAAAATTTATCCACGAAATTACATAACATCATCGATGTCTCTCCAAAGCCCCCAATTTCCAAATAAATCGCTTAGCCAGCAAAAATAGCCGTTGAAATTGAAATTGCTTGGAGCATTATGATGGCCAGGATTGTGAGAGCAGACACGATCGGGTGCTTTCAGTAGCATCGTGAGTTTGTGTCTGCTGATTTCCTCAAGAAAACTTTCGAGTTACGCAAAATTTATTTTTAAAACGAATTCATTTTCCTCTCAGCCGAGCGATGGGCATAATGGAGAGATTATTCTTTTATGTAGCCCCTAATGAAAGTTGTCCAATCCAAGAGAATTTTCTTCTCGTTGAATTTGGTACTGATACTACCACAGCCAAATCATACTTTTCGCTCGCTAAACACACAACTTAGCATACGTATTCGGACGAGGAGAAAGGTGGTTTCTCACCAGAAATTCATTCTAGTTTGCTCATCTTCTTCGTTCACGTCTTCCCGAATTTTATTAGAATTTTTTCTTGTGCCCCAATATACGGAAATCCATTAAAACGTAAATATAAATAATTATATTGTGAGTTTTCTTAAATTTATTGCGGTTCGAGCTCGTGGCGGTAGCTGTTGACTAAAATTAATCGAAATTACCCAATCGAAATATTAACGTACCAAATGTTTGCTTTCCTTGCAGTTGAAGTCATCCAGTCAACAGATCCAACAACAGCGATCGCCATGTTTAATCAGAGCACAACAGTTGGTGGTGGTGGAGGGGGGAGTATCGATCAGCAGCACTCACCCACAGGAGCTAATGGACCGGCTGCAATGCAAGGAACGCAACCGCGACAGCAACAGCAATCCTCACGAAATTCACGTAAGGAAGCTTACGTCAAGATCACAGAACAGCCGGCGAGCAAAGCTCTTAGGTTTAGGTATGAGTGCGAAGGTCGATCAGCTGGATCAATACCAGGCGTCAACAGCACCCCCGAGAATAAAACGTTTCCGACAATCGAAATTGTGGGATACAAAGGGCGTGCGGTAGTTGTTGTATCATGTGTTACCAAGGATCCCCCGTACAGGTAAATTTTAGTGCAAACCTCTTCTATACATAGCAAGGTCAGCAGTCATTGACTATTTCAGACCCCATCCACACAACTTAGTTGGTAAAGAAGGTTGTAAGAAAGGTGTATGCACCGTGGAAATAAATAGCGAGACCATGCGGGCAGTATTCAGTAACTTAGGTATTCAGTGTGTTAAAAAGAAGGACATTGAACAGGCACTTCGGGCACGAGAGGAGATCCGAGTTGATCCGTTCAAAAGTAAGATATATTTCTAAATGTCAGCTATTTGCCCTCAATTATATTTCCATATTTCAGCTGGATTCTCACATCGCTTTCAGCCCTCTAGTATAGACTTAAACTCAGTTCGCCTGTGTTTTCAAGTGTTTCTAGAAAACGAACAGCAAAAAGGACGATTCACAAGACCATTGCCGCCAGTCGTGTCCGATCCCATTTACGACAAAAAAGCCATGTCTGACCTGGTTATTTGCACGTTGTGTAGTTGTTCAAGCACAGTAGCTGGTGGAAGAGATATAATCCTTCTCTGTGAGAAGGTAGGTTATCTGAAAAGTTTTTAGGTTTATTGTGCCTATAGAATGAACATTTCTTAGGTTGCCAAAGAAGATATTTCAATTCGGTTCTTTGAGGAGCATGATGGACAAGTTGTTTGGGAAGCATTTGGAGATTTTCAACATACCGATGTGCACAAACAGACTGCCATCAAATTTAGAACACCGAGATATAGAAGCCTGGAAATTGAACAACCAGTTAAGGTAGGTGAATTATTTTATAAAAAGAAATAACATCACATAATAGTACTTTTCTTATCAAGTTTATTATGAGTTCTAGCCACTTGAAAACAATTTTACAAAAGTTGACCTCAGAATAAATTTGTTACATCACAGAGTGGTGCATTATTTGTGGAATAAGTATATGCTTATAGAAATGTATAAGTATTATATATGCTCAGACAAATGTGAGTAGGTCTTGCATGGTAGGGATACCGAAAACATATAGTACTCGTAATATGTTTGAGATAACAGGGTGCGGTGGATAAGTTAACATAAAAACACAAAAACGTTTTCTTTTGCCGCAACTATGAGACTGATTGACTACAGTTTTCCTGTTATCTATGAGTCAATACCTACTATCTCTGATAATATCGTAATGTTAGCTTTAGAAACATAGAAGATCAAGGGGGAGCTGTACTTTTTTGAACATTTTGATCTATATCTCTATAACAAATTCACCAACAATTCTGAAAAAATATTTTTGGAATCTTTTGAATTAGCCCTTTTAAATGATACTTAAAAAAACATTAAAAAAAATAACAAAAAATGTTTGGCCTTCGTAATTAAAAATAAAAAAAAAATCGTGAAGTATGACTTTCGAATCATGACGGATTATAATCGAAGTAGCTCAATAAAAGAATTTCACCCTTTTTTTGTCTGTACACACACAGCAAGAGAATCCTAAAAAAATTTCGGCCGAATTTTACTATTATATAAAGGTGAGGATTTTATCCAGAAAGATCACTTATGTATAAGAATTTTTAGATTATTAGCTAGGTACTACTTCAATATTTTATGAATACAACCAATTTTTGTTCATGATATATGAAAAGTTTAGTGTTTTTGGGATCTTCTAATAAATAAAATTTTATTTCAGTGTCATAGCTATTAAAAATATGAAGAGTGAAAAGCTACGAAACCGTATTTGCACGAAATGCACTTAACTTCTTTGCATTTTCTCATCCAATGCAAAACTCTAAATTTACAAAATTCATTTTATATTATAATTAAAACATGTAAAATTACGCTTTCCCATAAATTTCGTTTTGTACGGAATTCAGGACCATACAACATATCTCTGTGCTTTCGAGTGTACCCGGCCATTTAAATCTTGAATGTTTTCCTAATCCCATAAAAACAGAAAAAACTGCAATATCGTAAAAAAATATTAAATTTCTAAATTGTTCCAGGTTTCCATCCAACTAAGACGACCCTCCGATGGTGCAACAAGTGAAGCTCTGCCGTTTGATTATCTTCCTCTAGATTCAGGTAGGCGCTCATTTTGGGCACTTCGAAAAGGATTGAAAGGGAAGCCCGATCTTGACATATTTCAAAGGATTTTATCCGAGGACAGTGACCTCACACAAAAGGTGTCGTCAGCAACGAATGGTCACTCTAATCAGTCCGCTGAAGTTATTGTCCTAGACACGCCAACTACAGAAGAGCATAAGACCCTCAGCGATGAAGCTAAAAAACAATGTGAGAATGAGGTAGATAGCATTGTGAATGAGCGGGCAAAGGAAATGGAAATTGAAACTGATGCGCTTGCTATCAATGGAGACATTCAGCAAAATGATGTGAACATTCCGAACGACAAAACTACAGAATGGGTAAAATCAAGCGAATTCGAACGAACGGACAGTGTCAGTTGTGCTGCTACAAGTGGTGGTGAGCCCGTCACATCGGATGATGATAAAACGCTGAATGATCTGCTCGAGAAAGTTGCCGAGTTGGATGAAATATACGTTGATCACCAACTTCGCCGTGATACATTTGAGAACACTATTGCAAATGAGCTCAGTAGTATTGAACATAGTCTTCCAAAAAGCAATAATTGTGAACCAATGGATTTTGATGAATTTTTTGATGATGCAGCTACCTACACAAGCCTGCAGAAGGCGTTTAAGAATCCTGTAGCTATGACCGATATAATGCCACCTACGCCACCTGCATCACAACTTGCACCCGAGGATACTCACTATGACCCTGTGGAAATAATTATTAATCCTCCAGGCCCTGTCATTGATATAAATACCTTAAAACGCGAGAGTGAGTCGCAGGAGGAAGAAAAACTTCCCCCACTTCCGCCCAAACGTATTAAAAAGCAGGACAACATCGAAAACAGACCCATAGGTGCAAATGAAAATATTAAAAACAATTTATTACCGCGCCCTCAATCACAGATATTAATCATGAAAACGCCGGACCAGTCACCGCCTACCAAAAAGTTGCCCCCAACACCTAATCAGAATTCAAATACTCTACCGAAGCAAAAGAAGCCTGGCTTCTTTTCGAAACTGTTCTCTAGGCGGAAGAGTAAGCCCGATTTGGCCAGTGAAAATGGAAGCACTCCGCACTCAAAGAAAACGAGTCCGGCACAGTCAAGAGAATCTAGCGTGATGCATTTTAATACAAGCGATCCGAATCGGTCGTCTACCAGGTCTCTTAAGTCACTCCAGCCCAACTCAGCTATAGCTGTGAAGAGCAAGACTAAACCTGTGGCGCGCAGCTACAGTAGTGTGTCTGGAAAGAGGCCCCATCTAACGCCCGATATAATTCATATCCCACTCAAGGGTGATACCTCAAACAGCCTTCCTATGAACGAGGCGTACTCCAATGCGAGTACTATAACGCTCAACAACAATTTGGACCGCAAAACTGTAAGCGCTCTACAACTGGCTGAAGTGCCCTTGCAGGATGGCAACATGGAGCTAATAGCCATTGCAGACGCACAAAGCTTAAAAAATCTGTGCGAGGGTCAGTTCGGTGTAAAGTTAGACCCTAGCGTCGATCTCACTGAGGCAGAACACTTTGCACTTTACACAAGTATTCCCCCACAGGCAACAGTTAGTGAGTTTGATGAAAACTCCTGTTACTATGCCCCTGTCGACGCTGGGGAGATCCTCACACCTGCGGAAGTCGCCAAAAGGTTAAACGATATGAACCAGTGACAGCAGTCCTGTTGGAAACCTTGAACTCACACTTTCGTGTTTTAAGTTTTAACACCTAGAAGCGCTTACTTTATTCTAGGCGGGACTTTGAACATGAAAAGCTTTTTGTAAAACTTTGGTACCAGGGCAGTACGCACCGGCCGCAATGACTTTTGTAATTTTGTGAAGTGCTTGAAAACTGCTGAAGAGGTCTTCAGATGCACACTCTATTCTTAAATAATTCAATTTAAATTTTCGACAGATTTGAGGAGCACGTATGTGACCAATTCCAGACACATTCCCTTTTCACGCTCGAATTCCAGATTGGCTATAATACCGGTTTTTGAAGACCTCTTCGAAGTTAACAAGCACAAATCCATTTTTGTGAAACCTTTACTTACGAAAAGAATTTGTTGTCTCCTAAAAAACCTATAAAAGGAGCCATATCAATATTTCAGATATTTATGAACAAAATAAGAAAGAATATTTTGACAATTTTTGATAAAATTTTTGGAAACACTTTTTTGTAGACCCCGCTGTCCTAAAGCGTAAACGACAAAAATTTGGCGGCGAAGCTAGTATGCATTTGTTAAGGCATTTTCAGACCCAAGAACGTCACCAGAAGCACCAAGACCTTCAGCCGCAGGATGGCCGTAAGTCTATTTTGATCCTTTTGCGTACTCTCATTGGGTTATTCATTAATGGTGGCGGTTACAAACAAGCACAAAAATATTCGAAATTTCTCGAAATTTTTGAAAGTTCTTGTTTTTGTGAGAAACATTTTTCATGATTATTGGCATCATTAACTGAACTTAAACGAATTTGTTAAATGTACACTTTACAGAAAATATAATCTCTAACTTGCGATTTTTGAACGCAAATTCTTACTGGTAATCTCTAAATCAGTAAATAAAAAGGCTCTTTTAACGTTTTCTATATGTATAAGTATTCTAAAGATATATTTGCCTGTATGTTAAATTAAAGGTAATTAAGTAAAAATTTGTTTCAATATTTTGCCACATATATTTGTCTTAAACATAATTCGAAATGTTAGAGATGTAAAAACGGTGTTGTTCGGAAAATCAACAAAAGTTTATATTGAGTTATATAATCCTGTTATGTAGATTTCACAATTATTTATCTCTCAATCCACTATCACAATCCTCAACCTTCACCTCGCAATCCTCAAGTTGAGGTACGCTACGCTATTTCTGTGATACTTTCAAGTTGTTTCCGAATGGATTGATGTTTTGGGTTTTGTTATATTCTTTGAAAGAATGATAATGTGATGGATAATAAATTTGTGCCTCCATGTCAACTTGTTGTAAACATGTCTCGTTTAAATATTGCTCCTTTTTATTAGGTCTATGTCACATGTCAATAGTAAACTAGAGAAACTCAAAATTATTCTTTGTTTTCACTTTCCGATTTTCGGGTCGAATTGTTTTCTCATAATTCTTGGTTTGGTTAATGATTTTTAATGGAAAATAAGGACCTATATGTGTATGTGAATTAATGGAAATTAGCAAAAAAAAATTTCCAGTAGAAAATTTGTTTGTGTTTGAAACTAATTATGCAAGATGTTCCAAGAACAAGTGTGCAAACGAAAATTATGAAAGTAATTATGACGTTATCAGTTCTTTATAATCATGTTAATTGTGATTATTTGGACATAACTCCTAAATTATTGAGCCAACAGAAACTGTAAAATATATCGGTAAACCGTGATGATTCTTTTAAAACTGGCTACAAACCTACGTGTTTTTTCACAATATACAGTGCTGACCGTACCCCGAACATTGGGTGTGTTTATGACAAATCGGTTGATGAAAAACCTCGTATGCGATCTCAAGGGTTGGTTAAGGGCGATTAAGATCGTAAATCGTACCACTTACTTCCCACCACGTAGGTCTGTATCGAGCTTTAGACATTCTATACTTTTAAACACAAATAGATTAAAATTCTCAAATTGTTTAATGTCATATGAAAAGGACAACACTTTTACCTCAAGTTTCAAAAACGTTCATCACTGTATCTGACTTATATCTATTGTTAACAGCACAATCAAAGATAGTTTGCGAGACATGTAGCATGTGGGAGAAGGGAGAGACAATATAACCTAAACTAAAATGCCGTTATAGTCAATTAAAGCTGGGCATGGCTAACTTTTGGTAAATATCTTCTTTTATACAAAAACCTTCATGTTTAAACGAAGTCAGGGTTCTCTAATTCTTCCGTTTCACATAATGTGAAATGGCCATAAAAATAGTAAGCTAACAATAGATTGGTGAATGATTAGCACCTCGCGCACAAGTAGCACATATGCAGGTTTTTTATTTCTTAACTTATGTTATGTTTATTTCTTAGTGATCTACAACTACATATGTATCTATTTTTTGGTGCTAGAATTATATAATTCCCTTGAACTGTTTATTTTATATAAAAAAAAACATTTGTTACACAACAAAAGCAGAATAGTAGTGACTTCCCGCTCTACAGAAATCATTGGGAGCCTCTTGCTGACTATTATGTACTGTAACCGGAAATTGTGTGAATGTGTTTCGAAATTGTCAGCGAAGATAATGTCATCGAAATATTTAAACGTGCACAGCCCCCTAATTACGTTATGTAGCAAAGCAAAGATGTATAGTGGAAGAATAGCACCAATCTCCAACTTCAGATAATAATTTTGTATTTCTAGATAGGTATAGAATATAGATGAATGACTTTATTTAATAAAATTCTAGTTACCTCCTGCTTTACTATTCAAAAATGTTTTCTCGCAATGAATAACCTTATTTTTCTATTATACTTTTCTCGCATATTTAGATTTTTTTTATTTCTATTTTCACTTGTTTTGTATCATACATATGAAACTTGATTTGTGTTGACAATCAACTATTTTATCATGGCTTTACAGCGGAAAAAAATTCTGAATCTTCGTAATAAGCAAATTTGAAGTGTTTCCTATCAATATCTTTATGAAGCAGTTAGGAAGATGTTAAATCTTTTGCTTGTTCTCTATTCTCTGCGAGTGAAAAATGCTTCTTCGAAGCATATGTCCTTGGCAAAGGAAGATGTTCTATGTTTTCATGCGTAAAAACGTGATGACATTCGTTGTGAAATTATCTTTCTGCTGAAGTATTTCAGATCAAGTTCATTTTCGTTTAGGTGCTCGAAGGTGCAGTTGCGTTTTTAAGTTACGGAAATATTTTCAAGTTCTGAATTCATGCTTATTTAATATGAATATATCTCCCCTTATAAATTTTAGTACATAATATATAGCGGCCTAATCCGCTAAAATCCACAAATATTTCCTGCGAAACCAGGGAACGAAAGAGTTATAAGCTCTATATCTGCTTCGCCTCCATATCTATCTTCCAATAATTCCAATTCCAAACGACTAAAGACGAAGAAAACACACAAATTTTTCAATAAGCCTCCAAAGAAACACACAGGAAGAAAACAAACAAATTTGGCAATCATCTTCCGACAAAGCACACGGGAAGAAAATAGAAAAAGCTTTCTTCCTCGTAATGACATGCACAGCTAAAAAGATACGGATAGTGATACGAGTGGCAAGCCTTTTAAAGCTTCTAAAAATTTCTCTTTCATGCCTTCTTGCATGCTTCCAGTTCCCGCTGGGAATTCATGTAAAGCTCATTTTCATGATTCAATGTTTAATTTATATATAATAGAAAAAGAAGTTGAGTTTACAGTAGTGGCATAGCAAGTACTAGTTAGGTCCCAGGAGTCAATATGTAATAGCAATTGCGAAATAACACATTTGTATCACCATTAAATTCAATGTTATAGATTATTTCTCCTAAAAATTAGAATGGCTGTTATAGGAAGTAAGACTTCTTTTTATACGATTTCCCCCATTTTGTTTATTGGATTAATTTAAATCTTGTATTAACTTGTAGTGCAAGCAGAATGTGAAAAACGATTGGAATGATGTTCAAGTGTAGGAGAAACCTGTTGCCAAGAATTTTATTCCGTTCGAATGTATGACATTTAAAAGCCGGCTGGTGCGTTTTGTAAATTAATTAAGCGTTGACCTTTCTCATACTTCCAGTCTTCTTTTAAATTTAATATGTTTCGAACGGATTCTCTTTCCGTCGGAATCAAGAAATGCCCATCATTTACTAAAAATGATTTTCAACAAACTTGTAATAATTTCAATGAAAGAAAAAGAAAAGCTTCTCTTAATTGATTTGCAAATGTGCTGCTTAATCCTTTTTAAGGATGCAAAATGTTCAAAAATGTGATACACTTTACATAGGTACCGTAGACCGTAATAAAATTCTTAAATCAAGAACAAATCTCCTTTATCCAAAGTGGAACAGGTAAGCATCATAAAAGGAAACGATTTCATGGGAAACCCCATGACATTAAATTGAAAACCCCAAAAGTTGTTATGGAACAATTTATCGAGCAAGCCTCTTATCTGAAGTAAGATTCCGGCAACTGGCCTGATACCAGCTAGAACATTTAATAGATACTGCAAGGATGTATGCAGTAGTTATGACTTAAAATCAAGTTTTCTTTCTTTGCAAATTGATAAGACTTTTACGTATATGTGAAAGCAAATAAAAATAAATTTTGAAACGAAATTATGAAAATTAGTACTTGATCTTATTGTGAATTAAACGTATAGACATACATATATATGTACTATGAATTTTTTTACACATGGAAGGAAAATGAAATAGTCTATTCAACGTTCTAAGAGCAATAAAATTTTACGAAACAAATTTACTGTAAAATGACGTGTTAAGTTCAGTTTTTGACAAACCACTGCCGTTCATTCTGGACTTTAAAATCCTGGCTTTACTCTTCTGGAATCCGGGGCCACATTTGTCCCTCTTTATTCGCATATGTGTCTTTTAAAAACGATTTTCAACAGACAAACCAAATGTTCGCCTTGTTAAAATCTCATAGAGTAAGAGAAAGTTGTAACAATAATAGTATTATACGCGGAACTCTTCTAGTCGTATGTATAATCAAAATAAACAAGAACCCCAAAAATGCTGCAGGCACCTTCAATTAGAGCAACGCTGCATGTAATCGTATTTCTAATAAACCATTTTTTTGGACCTTGTAATTTTAAGGATAATTTCATTGAAAACAATTAAAATTATATGTATACATATATTTTGTCTAACCAAAGAAAAAAAACTTAACAAATTTACAAAATAAACTGATTTTTGAGACTTAAATGAGTAAAGCATAACAATGCAATACTCTACTTGTAATGTAAAACTTGGAATAGCTTAATAAAAAATATGTTGAAAACTTTGCGTAAGATAGGTTTTTGATATACAGACTTAATATTTGTATGAAATATTTTTACACTATTGTATACCTAGTACCTAATTTGTGGAAATTTCCTAAATTAACAGTTTTTCTAAATTTAATAATGCACAAAGAAGTCTTTTACTGAACAAAACATATTTGTTCTAACTTTGGTGATTTTGTTTTGGCTCTGAAATATACCTGAAACATAATGATAAGGATTTAAATATTCATTGTATTTCAGTATATTCAATTTTGCACGCCAAACAAAATAATGATAAAAAATTTTGTACATCAGTTTTGAGTAAAAATTGGTGATCCAGTTAAACAAAACTCAAAACAAATTTTGTAAATTATTTAATGCGAACAGCAGGAAAATAAATATTTTTAAAAATCGTAATTTGAAGAAATATACATTTTAATGTATTTTAAATTGTTCAACGACAGAAGATTGGTAAAAAAACATTGTGAATTATTATACAATGAATTCATCTTAGGGGAATTTTGTCTCATATAGATTTGTTAAAAATTAACCAAACGGTTGCAGTCCCAGTGAGGATTTTTGTTGGTATTCTTATTTAAGTTGTTTAAAAGAAAAAAAGTTGTGAAACATGAAAATATGTAAATTATATGTTTTTATATTTATATCGTTATAAAGAGATTGATCCTGTTAGATATTGTGAAACAGAAGAAAAAATGTGTTTTGTAAGAAAAACTTTGTGAGTTTTAATTACTTTGAGTTTCTTTTATTTGTTGTTTTTCTTATTTGACTTTATCCATTAAACTTATTCGTTCGACACGGGAATTAAGATACGAAAGGATATAATAATCACCCCTATTATTGAATCGGATGAGAATCCGTTCGGATCGTAGAAAACTGTGAAACAGGCTTGGACATTTATAAAATTTAGCAAGCGTCGCTCTTTTCGTCATTTGCAGGCCAACTTAATATTCTAAGATCCGGCTGCAAGATTACTACGTTCATCTAATTTTTAATCAAAATCTAATTTTTACATATATTTATAAATAGGGGAATATATTTTTGCTGAGGAGCCTATCAAAATGTGGCCGCTGGTATTTTTAATAAAAGTAATATTAATTGATTTTTCGAAAAAATTTCATTCACTTGTTTATAAAAATAAAATAAAATCCACTTCACAGCAATATTTGTAAAGAACTTGAAAAGTTATGGTTGCCATTGCGCACTTGAACGCAACCTCTTTGCAGCCAGGTGTAAACAGATGCTACTTTGTTATTTTTATACGTTCATAACGTATATTTATAATTTATATATCTAAGCTAATTTTTTTCTGTTTTTGATGGAATACGTCTGCCTATGTAAAATTGGCCGCAATTAGGGGTTGCCAGCTGTTAAATATAAATTAGAGTGAAAGAGTAACACAGCTCGTCAGACGAGGATGGCGATTGTCAGTTGTACCAATGTTAACCTAATATAAAGTTAGGAAGCAGAGGAGATTTCCGATTGTTTTCCATTAAGCACTTAAAGGAAGAAAAGGAAAGGGATAATATTTAATAAAAAACAAAAACCAAATTCTCTCAGAAACTATAAATAACAAGGAAAAAAATATGCCCTGCCGAAAGTTATAAAGGATGCGATGGAAATACTTACAAATATGTATTTGAAATACAAGATCTGAGAGCGAAGTAAAAGCTTTCAATCTCATTTCACTTTCGCGCTTTTTAATTTCAACCAAGCAGATAGATATTTCGCATGTTGTTGCTGTTATTTCTCATTGTTGTGTTGCAAGAAGCATGCTATTTGAGCAGCATGTGGTTACTTGCAATTATTTGGTTGAAGATATTAGGGGTGCCTAATGTCTACTTGAAATTTCATATTGATTGTTCAATCATCGCTCCATGTGAGCGTTCGTTGAGAAAGAAAGCAAAATGAGTGAAAATAAGTTAGCAGTCGTTTCTTGGAAATGTATTGTGGAAAATTGTAGGTCGGTGAATCCGGGGGTACAAATGTTCAAATTCCTGAAATTTGTCAATACAAGTACAAAAGCATTAATCATCCTATTATAAAAGTTTCTAAAACTAGAATATTTTCCCCTGGCAATCGTAATTTGTCTCTCAATTTGTGCAGAACTTTTTGTTTTTCTTACCCATCCAGAATTTTACTGATGTGTAGTATACTGATACTTTTCTACTGCACATGAAAAGAATAATAATTTCAGATCACAGATTTTAGCATGTTTCTTTCCTGTGCGTCCTAACTTTACATATGTATATTGGATTAACTTTGGCTGTACGAGTTTGAAAAGCCATTGCGCATGCGTCGAAAGCTAGTGTTCTCCACTGAACAGCGCAGTGTAATTTATTAATTTAGACCACGCTGTCTTGGAGCTCGAAATACATAAAGTTGTTTTTATTATTGTTGTTTTATCTAACTTTACATATAATTACGTTTGTTAAAGTTTTTGATTTCCGGTATTTCTTTTCTTGCGTATTAGTAAGCTATTTTAACAGGTCAAAGGCTGATTTGCAACTGATGAGGTAGTAACGGTGGCACAAGCTTATGTAGCCCATCAAGTTGTAATATCGCAAAATTTGATTTAATGCTTTTTATGGACCTAGGTAAGCATTTCCTAGAAAGCACTATATAGAGTCCTTACACCTGAAGGCTTATATCTTTTTTAATGAGTCAAGGGTTTATTCTTTTTTTTAACTAGAACTTTTTCTGCTTGAGTTATGCCTCAGAAACTTGAATATTGTGAAATGCGTCGATGTTTTTGTTCCCATGTATATTATTTATATTTATTACATTTATATATTACAACAATAACGAAATGCACAATAGATTCTCATTTTTTATACCAAAATGGCTAGTTCCATATTCAAATCTTTTAATAAAAGCTAAGGAAACAACAAAATTATATTGCTTGTAAATGGTATGGGAACGACGAACAGATGGACTTTAGAGAAAAAAATAGAAAACCTGATGACCAAAAAAAATATCCTTGACTTTCCGAAGATTTCTTACTGCTAATACCGTGATGCAGTACAAATCTTGCAATTTAAAAAAATTGTGGACGCTATCTTTCATATTTTTATATCATCGCGTTGAGATTATAATCTTATCGTCCGTAGAGTCTCTGCATCTTTGATCGCCGACGACATTCGCAAGTTTTGCTTAATATAAATGAATTAATTGACTGAATATTGGATGCTGATCGATGATAAAAATCCACAAAAAAAAGCGTTGCAATATGCCTTTTTATCATGGAACCATATGAAGTTTAAAATCAGGCTGAAACCTCTGTTAGAAAGCTGTGTCGGAGTAAGTCTTCCTAAAAGTTCCAGTCTGCTGTTGAATTTGAACTGCATTGAAATTGCGATTGAACTATGACTATGATAAGATTTTATGTAAATATATGCAAACCAATACGGCAATTCTAAAATGACATATTTATTCCGATTTCTTTGGATTTACATACATATTTAATTGTCGCTTAATGGACATCCGGAGTATTGCATTTACTGCAACATTTACAAAATGCACCAACTTTTATAGGGAGATTTTATAACACATTATTTCAGGTAATCAATATTTTGGTTTGTTTTTGATTTTCGTCTTTTTGCTGAATTTATTAATTTACCCTAATTTATAAAGAATTCACTAAATCAGTGAGAAAATGATCATATATGGTCCCTTTTTAATTTGTGTACATTTATATTGTACCCCATGTGTTATTTAAACAAATTCATACAATCCTTAAGTCACTGACAAAACTGTTTAATTGGATGATGAAATTAAGTTGCTTTTCCAACACTAAAAATAAATACTATAATATAATACTGACATTTTTTAAAAACATAATTCTGCATGGTGCTTTCATTGTCATATGCTTTTTTATGTAATTTGATTTATTTATACCATCTATTATTTAAACCCCTTTTTTTATAATCTGCAGGGACGCCACAAGCAATGGAATATCTTAACTTAGCCCAGGGGACAACCATTAAGTCTGAACCTAGAGGTAATGCAATTTATATATTTATTTAATACATACGGTCGGTTAATATGAACCGCGAACCCATTAGAAGATTCAGATGTTTCATTGACACGAAAGTTTTCTCGCAAACAACAAAATCATAAACATGTATCTTTCAGACGTCTCACCAATCCCGTACAACATGTTTGGAAATATAACAAGCTATCGACTTCCAGAGAATAGCCCTTCGCCTCAACCACTCTCTCCGCAGAACATGAATTACGCAAGCAATACTCCATCCCCATATAGTATGGGTACTGGTGGAACACTTCTGTCTCCCAACCACCAATATGGCGGTGGAAATATTAGTCCAAATATGCATATTGATATGACAGAATTTGGAAACTATCATCATCAAATCGCCAGTGAGATAAATAGTTACAACGCAATGCAGCAACAACAACATCAGTGGAATAATGATGTTAAGCAGCAAATGCCACCGATCAACAATTTAAGCCCCACCAACTGTAACATGGAAGTTTTATTAACTTCAACAACAACTCAGGCTCATGGACAGCAGCAGTGGAATATGCATACTGCAAGTACAAGCAAGCACTTGGCTGGCATGGGAAACATAAACCATTTGATCAACTCCCAAGGTCCAAACTCTTCGTCCACAAGCAATATGGAAGGTCCGAATGTGAGCAGCCTCCTGGATATGGACAGTGAACAGCTGATGACATTCAATTCAAATGAATTGCAGGCGTTATCCTTATCCCCTTTGCGCTGCGAACCTTAAGACATCCAAATTAATGTGTATATTTTAATGTAAAGACTTTTGTATATATAATTTAAAAATAAAATCAAATAACAACCGATATTCCTATTACCTCATTTTGTTCTTAATATTCAATCATACAATTTTATGACATGTTTGGCTCACTAACTCTAGTTGTAAGCTTGAAATGTAATTAAGTATTTCACATTTTTACTAATATTATAAAATCTTTTCATTACATAGCCACACAAAAAAAGTGTCGTGATCTGGGGAAGCGTCATATGTTTTCCTATGGATTTTGACGCGCTGAATCCGAATCGAAGGTCAGAATTTGCCCTACATGTCAGCGTTTCAAAACTTGAAAAAATTATAATAGTATTCCCTGTTCTGGGGATGAGGCATATCAATTCTTATATTTTTCGATCAGTCAGAATTGATCCCACACGTTGTCCTTTAACACTAACCTAAAGAAAACTCAATAAAATGATATAAAAATAAAATTGTGATATACTGCCTTGAAGGCTGATTTTTTTTTAAAGCCTATATCAGCGGAGTCTCATTCTTACAATTGACGTGACCTAACTTCAACTCACCCAACCTAACTACGCGGTGGCGCTGATATAATACGAAGTTCTGCACACGACCCACGTGCTATTAGCTTATGGCTATATAACACAGCTGACAGTTTTGATACCGCAATTCATCAGTGTTTGTTGTCCTCAAGTTTGTCGTTATCACAAGTCAAAACACAACGTCGAAAAACGTAAGAACCACTTCGTTTGAGGTATTAAGAAACACAAAATATTGAGTGGTTTTTTTGGAAACACCATATTAAATTGCTCTTCGAAAAAACTAGTAAGTACGGACAACATTATTTTTCAACAATAAAGTGCTTTAAATATACAGGGTGGTGTGGTATGGTATGGTAAATTTAGGTGCCTTATATTGAGGTGTATCCGAATCACCCCCATGTATGTTCTGCGATTTTGCATAATTTTCGAGTTACAGGATGATTAGTAAATTCGGCATTCACATTATTATTTTATTATTATATTTTTATTAAATTAAAAACTTATTACGGTTAATTATAGTACGTTGTAAACGTTTAATTTGAAACAAAATTTACGTATAAATTTATATACCCTTTCTCTACAGGACATGTTTTACTTTATTGGAAAGGCAGCGAGATAGGCAATTTAACAAAAATTAACAAAAAGAGGTGTATTAATTACTTGAATTTCGAAGTGTATGTGGGAAAACCTGAACTTTTTTTGGAGCATTTTTTCACTTTCGAAAGTACAGTTTATATTCAATGGTAGAGGTAGATCAACCTTGGTGGCAGTTTCGGAGAACATATTGAGAGAGTAGTTGTTTGCCGTGAGTTTGGCGTCGCTGAGTTGAGTATATGAAACGACGAAACTACAAAAATAATGTGCTTCCCGAATTAATGAATCACCTTGTAGCTCGAAAACCGTTTAGATGACCGCCTTCCTGCCATACAATTTTTTGTTTTTCTAGGTGAGATCTGTCACCGGTTTCATATCTGCATGCATTATACAAAGCACCCTGTATATACATATACGCAAGTGTACAGTGGAGTATGCTCCTGGCTCCATCTTTTGATATCTCGAGAACTATTGCAATTATATGTAGATTTTGATGAGGAACAAATTCTATAATAACGAAAATTCAAGTTAAACTATTAGCTTATGAGATAATCTAGTAAAACGAGTTAGGCGACTTTTGACCTTCGCGCATGTGCAACACAGACACGATTTCGCTTAGGACTTTTAAGAAAATATATCTACTGCCCATATAAACAAAAGCACAAAAAACAAAATTTCCATTAAGGATTTTGCCAAAGATCAAATTTTATTTTGCTTATTTTGCCTGAGCTATAAGCGCCTACTTTGCCAACTTCACGCATATCTACCTGACGGAGTCAACCCAAACCGTGAATCCCTCATCAAGCTAAGTCAGCCTTAACTGTTATACTGCCTTACTAAGCTCACTAACATAGACATGAATTCTACCAGAGCTTAGCTTGATGTGACATCATGAACTGGCATTACAAGATTATGACGAAGACTTGGATTTGGACAAGCTCTTCAAAGCTCGTAAAAAACAAACTCCCGAAAAATTAGTTTATGTTATAGTCTATGAGATAGAAACATTTTGAGTATTGACTACAGAATAAATACCGAAGCAAAAATAATCATCACTTTTATAATCTACCCCTCGGGTTGACGCTTACGTGGAATTGCCCTATAACCTGTTTCAGTTTGGGAAATATCTTCGCTGATATGACCGTTTAAGAAGTAGATACCCCTTTTATAAAATATCTTATAGACTGAAATTTTTCTTGTACAAAATATTTAATTGACTGAAAAATTCCCTTGTAAAAACTATTTAAACGGATTGAGACAAATTTTTTTATTAATTTTCCTGTTTTTACAACCGCCAAATCCTTCGGTCAACCACAGAAATTGTACTCTTGCCTCAAGCAGAAATAAAACAATTCTCAAAAATAATTTACCTACAGTTCCCTAAAATTTGAAATGTTAGTTAACAACACTGCGCAAGTCATTTTTAGTTTTCTTTACAGAAATATATATAAATATTAGACTGTGGTTTTAATATGTAGATGCGACATTTATTGATAAGAAATCATTCCCATAGATTTCATACTGTTACTTAAGTTGAACTTCATGCATAAGTTCGATTTAAGCTGTATTTACTAAAACTAAAATAAACTTAAGTGGTGTTATCTAGCAACAAGCTAAGGGTGATGTAGTGAAAAAATAATTTAAATAATCAAAATAATATTTTGAAGCGACGAAATGTGTATTTAATGGAACTATTTAACTTTGTAAGTGATGAGGGGCCTTCTGCGTAACATGAACAAAATAATGTTTTTCTGTCAATGTATTTTTAGAGTTTCGTGGCCAAATGATAAAAATAACAAGAGAAAACTCATAAATCCGCCATCTTTTCGATTCTGATGAAATTTTACTGAGAGTACTGAGGGACGAACTTATTTTTCACGCACCCCATTGTGTGGGGTATCGTTAGAAAGGTCTCTAAAATTGCAGGAAAGGTTCTTAAAAGATTTTTTCATCACCCGTGCAGGGAAACCACTACTATACCGCACGGGTTTACGGGTGGAAACTCCCCGATTGCCCACTGTAAAGCCTGTTGGGAATAACCCACTGGTAATTTTAATGAACACACGCGAGACTTCAAATAACGCACGGGTACCTGAAATGGAAATGCACTCAGAATATTTCTTCAAGAAAAACCCTTTTTTTTTATATACTCGCACGTGTTAAACATCCTTTTAATGATTTTCAGATTCCTAAATAAATTATTTAAGCCGGGCGTGAGTAAATATCACATTGTCACCAGAGTAGTTAAGACTATGTAATGTAATAGTATATTGCTTTGAACATCTGTACCTTAGATATCAGAAAAACCTTTCCTTATTACTTTTCTTTAAGATACGTATATCTTTTCGAGAAATAATTAAAGCAAAAATTGTTTTTTTTTATGGCGGAGCCCCCCCCCCCCCCGTTCCACCCCACCGAACACCTCCTTCCCACACCTCCTTATCGAACCCACCACCGCACTTGTGATGAAAAATAGAGTGTGCAACTAGGCAGTGTTGACGCACGAGCGAAGCGATACTACAATACTATATCCTAATATGAATAGTTCGCGAGACATAGGCTTCTAAAGTCGTTAATAAAGTGACCCTCCTTTAACATTTCAACCAGGTGATTAAAAAATCTGTAAAGAATTAAGGTAGTAGCACATTATAAATACTTCAACTGAAAAGTATTTTGAAGAAGATTCGTTAACAAGCTTTTTAGATATCCACATTTATCAGTTTTCAATAACAGCAATCTACTTGCATTGCATTACTTTCACTTCAAATTGGATTAATTTCGTAACGTGTAACTAAAACGGTCAAGGCCTAGCACTTACTCATAGATTATTGCATAGTTTCGACAAAAAAATTTAATTTCAATGAGGTTAAATTGATTTTATTTTTGCAATCCTGAGGGAAGGAAAATAACTCTTGCTACGTAGGGCGTATCAGAATCCAAGTCTTCGTCTTTGTCTCGTTATGACAGTTAATGTCGTCAGAAAACAAGCTAAGCTACTATCTATGATATCTATGATATATGTTAATCACGTCTAAACTGTTGCTTCGATAGACTTCATTTTTTGACACAAACTAGAAAATAATCCAACTCAGCATATAGGCTATTTGTTATTTTGATAAAGTACACGGTTTCAAAATAACGGCTCCACGATGGCTACCGGTTAGTTATTTCATTAAATTAGTTAAACTTCAAGGGATTGCCATGAAAATCCTCGCTACGGAGTTTTAAAGATCGCCGATTTCGAATCTGCCATTAAAATTTCCAAATTAAAAATGGCGGATCCCATATGGCGACCGAAATTCCTCAATTTTAAGCAAATTTAATGAAGTTTAGTATGTAGACATCTTTGGTGTTACAGAATTCAAATCAACCGAAATGCATAATGGCGGAGCCAAAATGGTTACTGAAAAGTTAAACTGCAAGGGATTGCCCTGGAAATGCGCAGTACGAGGTTTTCGGGGTACCTGATTTCGAAACGGTGACCAATTTTTCCCAATTCAATATGGAGGATCCAATATGGTGACCGAAAGAGTTAAACTTCAAGGGATGACCCTGAAAATCCTCACCAGGAGGTTTTCGGGATCGCTGATATCAAATCTCCCAATAAAATTTCCAAATTAAACCTGACGAATCGAATATTGGTACCGAAAAAATCGCACTTCAAGGGACCGCCCTGAAAATCCGCACTAGGGGGTCCTCGGGGTTGCTGGTTTCAAATCTTCCAATATGAATGAAAATGAATACAAAGAACACTAAGGGGCTATGGTTCTCAAATTCAAGCGTTATCTCACGGCTCTTTTATCTGAGTCCTCACCTCACCCGGCCTTTCATGTTCTACTATCGTCTGATGATTGTAACTTAAATTTCGCTTAGAACACTGATTACTATTATAACTTCAGGAAAGCTGATTTTTCGGTTTTAAATAGCAGTATTGCCAACTGCGACTGGTCCAACGTCCCAACAGAAACTGATGTTGACAAGGCCTACATATTTCGATCCTTTTAAGACCGCTTATTTTATTGTTGCTCTGGCCGCGTACCCATTTCTACACGTAATTACCATTGCACTCACCAACCATGGTTCAGCGATGCTCTCATAACCTCTCACATTTGAAAAACCAAAAAGCCAAGGTATGGAGAAAGTTTTGCCTCTCCAAGAGTAACGGGGATTACTTCGCATATTCAGAGCTTCGTTCACTCTTCGTCTACAACTCTAAAGCTGGTGACACAACCAAATTTTGAACGCATCGCGAGCGATGCGTGCGATGACAGGCTTTAAAGCGCTTATGCAGTCCTATACTTCGCGTTACAACGAATTCGCATCTGACGCGCCGCTATGCAACGCGTCGCATCCTTTGCGCAAATTTCTAAATTTTAACGCGGCGCATTCAACTTAACCTTACTTTTAAGTGTTATTCGTGTGGCAAAATGGAATTCGATGAGCGGCTCATAGAAGAAGTGCGCAAACGCGAGTTTATTTATAACAAACGCATGAAGTTATATAGGAATATAATTATATATATCATAATATAACTAAAATTGCCTGTGTCACTTGCTTGTCAGTTGCCGCGTTCAATATTCTGTTGTAACTTACCTAGCGTCGTATGCGTCGCTTCATAAATGTCAACGCACGCAATGCCGCGACGACGCGTTGGTTGTGTCACTACCTTAAATGTGTTTACAAGGCTGTATCGCTGATATCAAGCGGGAGCTGCGACATGATCTAAAGGTATTTTGAAATTTGTTAATTCTAAGCGTCTGACGGCTACCCTACTGAACTTCATTATAATGCAACATCTGGCAATGATCCTTTGACTGTTGACACCCTTTTCAATGATTTTGTGGTGCTACTTTCTCTCCTTCCCACTGTGATATTAATTATAGGGATTATTAATTCACTTGACCGGGTTTTTGTTTTCTTCTCTTTCACACTGTTGATGTACTCCTCTGCGTAGCTATCTTTAGGGGGTCGCTCGTGTACAGGTTTATACACGATACAGCCGTTCCTTGCTTTGTTTATATTTCTATGGCATGAAATTGCTTGTTGTGTCATCTATGACAATTAACTCGATGACAGCTTCCAAATTGTCAATTAGTTTCCCAGGGGTATTAACTCTTTAAAGTGAATTGGCGATGGCATTCAATTTCTCAGCTTTTACATATATCGTTGCGTTAATAGCGGACGCATTTCTAATATTTTTTGCGATATTCCATGTAATTGCGTTTGACGAACTAAAGACAGACTATAAAAACCCAATTGACCAATGCAACAGCCTAAACCCGGTGGGTTCGGTTTGGTTTTTCTTGCCGGCAGCTCTTAAACTAAATAAAATCCTGCTTATTTTCAGCTTGTGCTCCCAGAGTATTTGTTGCACATCGGATTCAACCTACTATTCTTGTTCGCTGGGGAGTGGTTCTCACTGTGCATCAATGTTCCGCTCATCGCTTACCATATTTGGAGGCAAGATAAAAATTTGTTTGTTTAATTTTGGCTCAGACCGAGATTTTTGTCGTTTAGATACAAAGCACGACCCATTATGAGCGGGCCAGGGTTATATGACCCCACAAATATCATGAACGCGGACAACCTGTCTAAGAATATGCGGGAGGGCTGGATCAAGTTAGCAATCTATTTGATCTCGTTTTTCTATTACATTTACGGGTAAGTGCATTTATTTCTTATAAGTGCTGCATTTCAATCTGATTTAACTCGGTTTTGAATTCTAGAATGGTGTATTCTCTTATTTCAACATAAAACATTTTACTCAGTGGAGGAAATCTATTCATTTGAGTTGTGTGCAACAGTCATTTTCATCAGCGATTTTTTCAATATTTAATGTTTACTACGTAAAAGGGTTTGATGATTTTGTTTTGAGAACAATAAATGATATTTAAGTTGGCAAATTTTTGACTTATTAAGCTTCCTACCATTAAATTGCCGGCAACCGTTGCGGCCTTATCAAAGCGCTTAAATTAAATTCTTGTGTCTGATGCAACTGCAGAAGTAATTGATTAAATTTGTTTATAGCTCCGATTATCTACCACTTCAAAGCTTGCAATATTGATTTATGATAACGAAGTTGTAGATTATTTCCTAAGACGAAAAGCCAAATCAATTTTCAAGCTGAGTCGAATGTACTTGTTCTATTAGAAACAATTTTCTCGTATTTTCTCACCAGGAAGTTATTTCGGTTCGAATTGGTTTGTCGATTCGATTTCATTTTTGCATTCTGTAACGCTTTGGCTTCCCTCAAAAAACGGTGGTTGACGTCACATCATATTCGAATCGGCGGACGTGACGGTGAAAAACCGTTCAGCAACGTGTTTTGTCACCGTAAAGGAAAGTAAATGCCTGCGTAACTCAAGATCTTTATACCATATTCCCTAACCTTTCTTTCCAATGCTATGCAATAGCATCATAAGATATCCCCTGGGCTTTGGCATCATTTATTCGTTGACGAAACAATCACGACTCATATCAATAGTTTGGCGGATAGTTTTTCATGTGGTCCTGACGGTGTCCCTGTGTCACTGCTGAAAAATTGTTCTGATTCGATTGCGCCTGTCCTTTGTTACTTATTTAACTTGTCTCTGTCTTGTGGCATTTTCCTTCTTGTTGGAAATCTTCTTTTATCATTCCTCACCACAAAAAAGGAGATAGATGTGATATTTCTAATTATAAACCGGTTGCTAACTTATCAGCTGTTGCCAACATTTTCGAAGCACTAATCAGTCGCGTTATGTACTTCCATTGCAAGCCATTCCTAAGCTCTTCTCAACATGGCTTCATTAAAGGCAGATCTACCACTACTAATTTCTTGGAGTTCTCCAATTTTTGCCTAACTGTAATGGAAGCTGGGAATTAAATTGATTGTATCTTTACAGATTTCAGCAAGGCTTTTGATATAATTAGCCATACTATTATGATTCATAAGTTGATTGCCTTAGGATTTCCCACCCTCTTTGTTGATTGGTTCCGGTCATATCTATCCTCTCGCACTCAGCGTGTCTTATTTCGTGGCCACCTATCCAAAGAGATTATAAACTCATCCGGTGTACCTCAGGGAAGTCACTTGGGACCGCTCCTCTTTAACATTTTTATTAATGAACTACCTACATTCCTACCTAATTCCAATGTTTTATGTTATGCTGACGACGCCAAGATTTTCCACATTCCAATCATGATTGTGAATTATTGTATACCGACTTAGACGCCTTTTTTAAATGGTGCTCTATGAACTCTCTTCCACTTAATATAAATATGTGTACTTCTATGTCTCTTTGCCGTAAAATTACTCCTATCTTTTATAATTACTGTATAAATCATCGCGTTTTCTCTAGAGTCAATAGAACCAAGGATCTAGGAGTGTCCTATGATGATCACATGAACTTTGCGGTTCATATTGATTCTATTGTTAACAATGCTAATACGGCGCTTGGCTTCATCAAGAGATGGGCAAAGGAATTTCAGGATCCCTTCATATTCCGAACCCTATATTGTACTTTTGTTCGTCCTATCGGGGTATGCCTCCTGCGTGTGGTGCCTTTATGTCTCTGTCCACATAAATCGCGTTGAAATGGTTCAACGCCGCTTTGTGCGTTTTGCCCGCCGTGGGCTCCCTTGGGATAATCCTATCATTCTGCCCCCTTATCAAGATAGACTTCAACTCAGCAAGGTAGATTCACTTCAGCATAGACGCCATATTTCCAAGACTGTTTTTGCTTTTGAATGTCTTCAGGGATTCATTGATTCCCCTACATTGATTTCGTCGTTCGCGATATTAGTTCCGGATCGTTCACTGAGGCATGTGGACTTCCTTAGGATTGATAGACATAAAAGTAATTATGGATCTCACGAACCGATCACATCAATGCCCCGTTACTTTAATGAGTTCTTTGATCATATTGATTTTAATCTTTCGAAACAAAGTGTTAAAAGTAGACTAACTGGTAATTTTTCATCATGATTGTATTTTCTCTGTCATTATTTAGTGGTCAGACGAAATGTATAATAATAAATAAAAAAATCATATAAAAAAAAACGTCCGGGAAAAATGGTGGAATCTGCAGATGACATCATTGTGCTTACGGAAACCTGGCTGATTAGCGGCATAACTTCCTCTGAATTTTCGACTAAGGAGTTTGTAATTTTTGGTAAAGATCGCTGTCCGATTTCTTGAGGCAGCAGTAGGGGTGGGGGTGTTTTGATTGCCGTCCGTTCGAATCTACATGCGGAACTCATTTCAATACCCAGTGATTTCTACGTGTATGTTTGAAAGTTTCATCAATAATTCTCTACGAGTGTTATATTCCTCCAGCTTCATATTGCGAGGTATTTAAAGCTCACTTGCGTAGCATTGAATTTTTATCTTCAACAGTACCTGATAGTGAACAACTAAATGTAATGGGCGATTTCAACCTAAGCAGTGTTACCTGGGCTTATATTGAATATGACATTCACCATTATGTCTCGTCTTAAGCTGAATCCCTAATATTAGATGGTTTGGCCGCTTTAAACTTATTTCAAATAAATTCATTCAGGTAGGTTCTTAGATTTAGTTTTTATCTCTGATGAAATTTTTACGTAGGTATGTGAATCAATGTCACCCTTACTTAAATGCGACATGCATCATAAAGCATTAAACTTTAGCATTTCAGCTTATAGGTTTGATAAGTTACGACCTTGTATTAAATTTCATGAGTATAACCTACGTATTGGTAATGTTCATATACAGTGAAGAGCAAAACAAAGAATTTAAGTATCATCTCTTCTCATAATAATTTTTCTCTAAAACTAAAAGTTTCCCATATTTCTTATCACATGAGATTGTTTGATTCTTGTAGATCACTAAAATGAATAAATGCAAAAAATAGAATCAAGTCATCGTCATGGTATACGAGAATTACCGTTTTGAGTTGATTGTTACAGTTTTGCTCCCTGTGTAAATTGAAAAAAGTTTTAACTTCTCTGGGCAGATTAAATTAGTTTAAGGTTACCGCTTATAAGAAGTGCAGTATCCAAAATAAGAGCAATAAGTGCAGGAAAAACAGCGGGTATTGTGGAGGATTTAAAAAAAGGCGAATCGCTCCGAAAAGTGGCTGGAAAGCAAAAAGTCAGTCACCAAACGGTTAAGAGAATTCGCCAGAAAAATGGTATATCTGCTTGTGGACAACTTGGAGATACTCCAAGGTTAATAACTGACCGGGAAACCCGAGCTATGGCTCGACTTTTAACGTCTGACAACGAAAAAACGACGAAAGAAGCTGCTTCAAGGCTGCAGGTGAAGGCTTCGCAGTGGACTGTTCGACGAGCTTTGAAGAGAATCGGTCTGCAAGCTTCAGAAAGGAAGAAAAAGCCGGCAATTTCACATAAAAATCGCAAAGCGCGAAAGTAATTCGCCGCAAAATTCTGTAATTGGAGTATTGCCGATTGGAAGCAATTAGGATTTTGTCAGTCTCAGTATCCTGAGCAAATTCGAAGGATTCTTTTTATTTCTGCAGTTTGTCTGGTCTGATGAGACTAAGATTAACCGCTTCGAATCGGATGGAAGAAGCTGGTACTGCAGCAGAGACCCTAGTTTAGAGCATCCCAATAAAGTCAAGCAAACCATGAAGCACGGTGGTGGAAGTATCATGGTTTGGGGATGCTTGACCTCCAAAGGTGTCGGTCCTTTGGTGAAAATTGATGGAATTATGCGGAAGGAGCAATATTTAAGCATTATTCGTGAAAATTTGCCCCGGGCTCTGTGCCAGTTGGACATTCCTTTAGATAAACTGATTTTCCAACAAGACGGAGACCCGAAGTATACAGCAAAAATCGTAAAAGAATGGCTCCAGAAGCAAAAATTTCATGTCATGGCCTGCTCAAAGTTCTGATATGAATCCCATAGAACATTTACGGGCTTATGTTAAAAGACAGCTGGCAAACTATGCTGTGTCTTCAGCAGGCGTAAATGATTTATGGGATCGTGTTCAGCACATTTAGAGCAGTATTCCTGCCTGCATCGTTTAAAATCTTTACTCTAATATGCCCACAAGAGTAATATTAAATTTTTTGGAACAAAATCGTTTTTAATTCAAGTGCAAAACTGTAACAATGGACATAGTTAAGTTAACATGGACACAAGGTATTACGTACACTTTTTATTTTTTTTTTATTAGTTTTTAAGACCTAATGGAATAAAAAATTTATATTGATAATTTCGTTCGATATGCATTTCATTTCTTTCCCCAAAGAACATAAGACATAAAAAATGAAATTCTTTGTTACAGTTTTACTCTTCAGTATACGTAGTTTAAATCAATATTTTTTGAATGCTATTTGGAGTGATTCCCTAGACGAACTTTCAGTGGACGAAGCATATAACAAATTTCTTGAGAATATTAAATCTGCTCTAGATCTATATATTTATTTCAATCCGAACTTTGAGCTTGCTACTCCATAGCTTTTAAAGACAGCTTTTGAAGACATATTTTCTTTCACAAGTATGACTGTGTTTGGGGTCATCGTTTTGTTGGATTTCACTGCCGTGAATTGCATACGGCAAATATTCTTTCCTTTTAGAATGTATATTTATTTGTTGACATTAAACAGACTTTTAGTGATGTTCAGCTATAATATTTTTTTTAAACATGCTTTTAATAAGCTTGACCTGTACGTTTCTAATATTGTAAGAAAATCTCGAACCAGTAAATTTAACAGATTACGCTCTGTTCTGAGTGCCCGCTCAAAACATCACAATTGTGGACACAACTTCAGATGTATGAGCACAAAGAAGAAGACTACACTTAATTTTATGTAAATACTAGCTTGCCCGGACCCGGCGTTTCCCGGTGTATACTATTAAATTTGTATTCCCTAATTTTACAACGCCTCCCTACTGCACCACCGCCTCTCCTATGTGACCCAGCGTTTTCCTATTTGCGTTTTGCACATGCTTTAGATATTTTCCAACAGTATTATTAAATTTAGTTTTCTTCATTTTACACCACCTCCTTATTGCACCCCCTCTCCTATATCTCTCAGCGGGGTGAGGGAGGTCTCATATTTGGAAATTTGAATAGCATACTCGAAATCAGTGATCCCGAAAATTCCCTAGTGCGAATTTTCAGGGAATTTCCTTGAAGTTTAACTTTTTCGGTGGCCATATTGGATCCGACAACTTGAATTCCAAAATTTTGAATGCAAGCTCGAGATCTGCGACCCCGAAAACCTCCAATTGCCTTTTTCATAAAGATTCCTTGAAGTTGGAAAATTTGCTTCCTATACAAAACGGAAAACTCGATTTTCCGGCTTTTCCTTTAGAGTTTCCCGAATTTTCTTTTTTTTTAAACCTCCCCTGTATTATAGCGAACAGAACAAAAAATAACGACTAACGCACAGCAATTCATTTTTATGGAATTTTCGGTTTTTTCGATTTGCCGGCTTGTCCTTTGGGGTTTGCCGAATTTTCTTTTTTTCTAAACCTCCCCTGTATTATAGCGAACAAAACAAAAATAAATTATCGAAATCGGTCAAGCCGTTTTTGAGGTTTAGCGAGACAAACGCACAGCAAATCATTTTTATGGAAATTTCGATTTTTCTCGAATTTCCGGCTTGTCCTTTGGGGTTTCACACATTTTCTTTTTTTTTAAACCTCCCCTGTATTATAGCGAACAATACCAAAAAAATTATCGGTCAAGCCGTTTTTGAGTTTTAGCGCGACCTACCGAAGAAAATTCATTTTTATGGGAATTTCGATTTTTTCGATTTTCCGGCTTGTCCTTTGGGGTTTCACGAATTTTCTTTGTTTTTATACCTCCCCTGTATTATGGCGAACAAAACAAAAATAAATTATCGAAATCGGTCGAGCCGTTTTTGAGTTTTAGCGGGACTAACACACAGCAATTCATTTTTATACATGTATATAAATTTTTCACTTAGTTCAAAACTATACCCTCTACTGAATTCATTATTACTACGTAAGTTGAATATTATGTGCACTCGGAATTTTATGTAGTGTAACAAAAAATGACCAATAATTAATCGGTCTTTAGTCTTTACCCACAGATCACACAGAGCGCGCTTGAAATGATCTGGATTGAATTTATTGGCCACAAATCAGATTACAGATAAGGACTAAAAAGTAAATAATAAAGTAACCATAAAATTTTTTTTTTTTAGAAACCTTTTATTTTAGTCAAATGTACTAAAAGGTAAAAAACAAAACCAATTTGTGGCAGTTTTAAGCCTTTTGCACACAAATTGTAACCAATTTTAATAATTAAATCTCTGTATCAATTGTGGTTACGTGATACGTTTGTAGTGATGCGGCATTATGTGGCAAAAACGAATACTGTTACAAAGCAAAGTAAACTCCAAAATACGCCCATTGAGGAACCCATTTTTTGCCTTATTTTGAATTATTTGAATTTGAATCCAGTATATTAACACTTCAAATTCTTATAATTATCTATATCGCAGTAACAAACTGCCGTTTTCCTCAAATGAACAATAAGTTAACAAAGACAAACGGTTATGTATGGAGGAACTGACGGTCGTATATCCATCAAAATTATGCCTTGCTTACTTCTACGGATTTTACACTAAGGCCATATAAGGAACGGCAATACTGTGTAAAGTTCGTGTATGGTAGTTAAGCAAATTCCACTGCCCATCCGAATGTCAATTCCGACTTATGAGAGAGATTTGCAATTTGGCTGTCAAAATATTTCATTTCTTGGGGGAACACTGCAATTTGTTACCGCGATATACAGAATGAAAATTGTGATTACAAGTGCATTTGAGGTACAAATGCTGTATTAAAACATATTGTTATTAATCAAACCGAGAAATAATGGCTATTCTCTCAAAAATCGCTATTTCGGTGGACTTGTTTTTGGGTTAGTTTGCCTTATAAAAGTGGGTGCGTTTGCCTCAACAAATTACCCTTTTTTCCATTCTTTATAGGTTCTTAGTTCGTTGGCTAAAAATGAACAATCATAATTCTTTCCAATCTCTCCCAATCGTCGTCAATTGAAAAAATTTAGTGTGTGGAACTTGTGGAATCTTCCGTGGAACTGTCATTTTATGCCGTTAAAAGTCAGGAAGTCGATTCAAATTACAAGTTATGGAAGCCCGCAGAGAAATGCAGACAGGAGACATTGAAAACTACTTAAAGTTGATTACGTACACGAAATTAATAAATCAACGCCATGAAATTGTTACTGCACTAGAGGAGAAGTATAAGAAGCTGGAGGAAGAACAAAGAAAGCTAATGGAGCTAATGAAGATTTTCGTCAAGTTACTTGCTGCCGCACTGGATAGAGAAGCAATAAAATATACCTCCGAACACCCGGGCGAGGAGCAAGAAGTTCAACGTTTATTAAATAAAGTACAAGTCACAGAAAAGTGCATGGCACATGCTGGTGCCCGTAGTGTAGCACAAGAAACTATTGGAGATTTGAAAAGAATATTAACAGGATACTGGGAAAGCCGCAGCAGTCTGATTTTGAACAAAATAAAGGTCGCTTGCTTGAAGCTGAATTCTTCATTGGAGAAAATTACAAACGTGGAGTCCAACGCTTCTCGGACTATCCCATTTGTGGTAAGCAGTACGCTGGACAGCGTCGTTGCTTCGATGGAAGGTGACAGTCGAGGCGACTCTGAGTAGCGTTAGCTTTTCTTGTTAACTTTATGGAATTAAAAGTTTTGTAAGCAAAGTTACTCGTTACTTGACTTCCCGTTACCTGTGGCCGCCTTTGGGAAATAAATTGTAGCGATTGTTCTCAAATTCGTTTAATTCAACTACTTAAAAATACAGTACGTCTTGCGGTACAATAATTCGGGTAAACGTTACATCCTACAAAATATGGCAGAAAAGCAAAAGTCTACCACGACAATCGTATTTAGAGACATAAAAAGTTATCGGAGGGCGTCTACAATGGTGAGTGACCGATTCACTCGTTGCTACTGGAACTCGCCACGTCTACGGTATCATAAAGTACTTCGTATAAAACCTTACACTTAAATTGGAAAGTATTTGGCATTTTTACTTTAGTTTCTCCTTGAGCCACTCTTCGGTGAGTTCATCAAGTTCGCGGATCTCATAAACCCGTGTCAGATCTGCTTCTCTTTGCAGGGCAGTTTTTGTACAAGCGTACATCATTTGGAGTTCGATCTGCAAAGGTATATGTGAATAGGGACGGTTAGTTGGAAGTAGGTTAGAGATCATACTTGGCTGTCCCGCGGGGTGTAGAAAATGAAACACATAGGGTAGGATATCCTTTGGTCATCATGCACCATCTTGTATGTGTAAATGATGTACCTCGGCTGGTGGCCTGGAAGCACCTCTTGCAGCTCCTCGAGCGAAATGTCCTCAATGAACTCGTCCGTGACGACTTCTTGCTTCTCCCGATCGACCTTTACTGTGCGAGAACTACTGTTATACTATTTGGTTCGAGTTTTGAGTAGATTCGCAATGTACAGAAAATCCCTCATTCAAAACTTACAGATTAAAGCCGTGTTTATGGAGCTCCTCCTGAATCGGAATTTTTTCAGTTCTTCCTTCACATCAGTGCCGATATCACAAATTTTGCTGTCGCCCTAATGGAAGCAAGAAGAGGCGTTAATTAGGGGTTTTGACCTGTAATGAATCAATATAGTTACCATTTCGCTCCAGTGTAGTTACGTTCCCCCTGTGGTTTCAAGTCTATTCGGCAGGCTTCGTGTATTCAAAAACAGGGTAATAGCTCCGATAAATAACATGGAAAGAAGCCCACCTTCAACAAGCTTTTGTCCACTCAGGTTGTCGCTCACCGCTACTTGGTGTGAGTCACCAGCATAGCTTTTTTGTCATAGAAATATAAACTAAACACGGAACGGCTGTATCGTCAAATTTAACCTTGGTTAACTTTGACATCGTGTAAAAACTCGGCTTAAGTGTACGAAACCTGGATTTGGATATTGCACTAAAACTTTGTGGAAATGTTCATTTTATGGTAGGAACGAGTGAATTAGGAAAGTATTGTTGTCGGAAAACAATACCTTCCCCAAAATTAGCTTGTTTTAACACCAAAAATTTAAAAAATCAAAATCAATCTCGTCTCGGTTTCGAGATATAAAAAAAATCAGGGTGGCTATTCGCATCGTCCGTGCTTTGTACAATCGAAATTTGCGCTCATATACATGGTAAATAATTTTTAAAATAATTCGTACATCGGCACAAAATAATTCATAAGGAAAATTGCCTTTTAAAAAATATCTGCTGACTGAATATTTTCCTTTTACAAAATTGTTTTTCAATTTTTGGTGTTAAAACAAGCTAATTTTTCGGAAGGTAATGTTTTCCGACAACAGTACTTTCCTAATTCAGTCGTTCCGACCATAAAAGGAACATTTCTATAAAGTTGTAGTGCAATATCCAAATCCAGGTTTCGTACACTTGTTCCAAAAACCCTGTATATGAACGACCATCCAAAAGCTCCATAGAGGAGTACAGCAACAGCGTATATGAGGGAAGCTAAATAAAACATCTGATCGATCTGTCAAATGTAATCTGTGCTACTTCGAAGTTTGAACAGGTTAAACCGAAAAAGTGAAAATTTTGAGTGTATAACTATAATGGCGGCAAAATCAGCGAGGATATTCTAAAGGACTATTTTACGTATTGTTTAACTGCAGTTAACAGTGCGAAAAAACTAATCTTTACGTGAATTTACGAAATGAAGTGTTCTGTGGTGGCTTGTATTTTTAGGTAAATGGATTGAATACAAGATAAATATTCTATTTCACCAAATCGCATTAACAGGAATTATATTAACTTGAGCAAATTAAAAAAGACGTTTTATTTTTCACTTCGCTTGTGTACATCTCACCAAAGCATCGTAGCTTGTTAGTGAATGACAGCATGTAAATGGATTATAAGGGGACGTAGACATTATGGCAGGAACTTCGGAAAATTTTGAATTGTAAGCCCCTTTCTGATTATGGCTTCATATTTACACCTACACCATGGAAATATAAACTAAACACGGAACGGCTGTAAGCCAGATTTAGCGTACCATATTCCCTGATGTGTTAGAACTACCTATGTTCGTATTGGTCGCTCAGTGCAGATGCAAGTATGAAGCCAATCAGAAGGGGGCTTTCAATTCATAATTATCAGAAGTTCCTGCCGTAATGAGTGTAACCCCTAATAATCTACATATTTACACGCTGCCATTCACTGAAAGCTATAATGCTTTTGTGGAAGGTGAACAAAACTAGCGAAATGAAAAATAAGGCCATTTTCTTAATTTGCTGAAGTTGATGTAACTCCTTTTATTACGGTTTGATGAAATAGAATACTCATCATGCATTTCCATTAATCCATTTACCTAAAAAATGATTTCCCACGCAGACACTCAAAAACTTGCAATTTTCCAGTTCAATCTATTGAAACTTCGAAGTAGCACAGATTACATTTGACAGATCGATCAGATGTTTTATTCAGCTTCCCTCATACACGCTGTTACTGTACTCCTCTGCGTAGCTATCTTTACGTGGTGTCTCATGTACTGGGTGTACACACGGTACAGCCGTTCCGTGCTTATTTTACATTTCTATGGCCTACACTGCGCGACAAATACGAACAGAGCCAATTCCAACACATCAGGAAATGTGGTACGCTAAATTTGGTTTGCAGCCGTAGTGAAAAATTGGTTTTTTGGGTGGGTGCCGACAAAATTGGAACGGCTGTAGAAGAAAAGTGTATGCATGAATTGGAATAATTTTTTCACCAATCGATAGCTAAGGAAGCAGAGTAATCTCTATATATAGAAATGAATCTCTACTTCCCTTGGTCACGCCATCACGCGCGAACGGCTGGACCGATTTCGCTAATTCGTGACAGAAAAAATTAAGAATATTGCGCGGAAAATTAGGTTTGGGTTTTTGGGGTCACTGATTTTGAATCTGCCATCAAAATTTTGGAAATCAAGATGCTGGATCAATATGGCGACCCAAAAGTTAAACTTCGAGGGATTTCCCTGAAAGTCCGCGTTTGGGGATTTTCGGGATCACTCATTTCGAATCTGCTATTCGAATTTCCAAATATGAGACCACCCCCACCCCGCTGAGATATATAGGAGAGGGGGTGCAATAAGGAGGTGTTGTAAAATGAGGAAAACTAAATTTAATAACACTTTACAGTTTACAGTTAAAAAAGTATTAGGAATAGGTGAAAGTGATGTATGGGGTGTATTGTGTACGAATTTATGGTTGATTTAATGAGACCACCCCCACCCTGCTGGGTCACATAGGAGAGGGGGTTGTGCGGTAGGAAGGCGTTGTAAAATTAAGGAATACAAATTTAATAGTATCCCGGGAAACGCCGGGTCCGGGCATGCTAGTTTCAATATAAGAATTAACTTGATTTTTTACTAGCCAAGCCTCACGGTATTGCTCGCTAGAGTTATTCATCTGTGTGCGTCTGTGTGTGTGTATATACGTGTGTGTCCGAGTGTGTGGGAAGGGGGACGCTTTGATTTACTTGTTAACAATAATATTTATAAACAAAACTAAAGAATATAAAATATTTACTAAGTGGCGTCACATCGAGTTTGAGCATGATAAGCGATTTCCTGTGTACACTCCGCGTAGAATCGTTCGACTGGAATCAAAAAAATTGACGTTACGGTAATGTTTACTAATAACCGCAATTACGTAACGATCTCCGATTCTTAAGTTTGAGCTTAAGAAATACGATGTCCGTACACGCATCAGATGCATTAAAATTTTGTGTAAAATTGGATAATTTAAAAATGGATTATTATTATTATATCTTTCTTTCTTCTCTTTAATTTGTCTTTCTATGAAAGGCTCCAGCCACATTCGAGGACTTATTTGGTCCTAGCTACAAGGATAATATGTCTATGAAACAAGATTTAATAAACAACTATGTACTTATACTTGATTTCACTTTAGCCTTCACAAGCATAGAAAAATGGGGTCCAGGTAAAAACAAGTACAGCGAAAATAAAAAAAGTTGAAGCACACGTATGGCGTCACCACATGTGGGAAGGATACGCGCACTCACTCTCAACCAACCCTAACCGACGAGTGCCTGAACTGATGGATTCCTTAACATTAAAAAAAGAAATTAAACTTAACTATCAACAAGTGAGCATATTTTTAAGTGTCTCTCGTGAAACCTTTATGACAATCTAACGATTAGTTCTCGAACTGGGCTTAAGTTCCCAATGCTCCTTTTTTGGAAGTGCCTTAAAACCTTATGGAAAAGTTCCATTTATGGTCGGATTTATGGTTGTTCACGGAAAACAATACTTTCCCAAAAATTATCTTGTTTTAACACCAAAAATTGCAAAAATCAAAATCAATTTCGTCTCGTTTTCGAGATATAAAATTATTCAGAGTGGCTATTCGTATCGTCCTAGCTTTGTACAAACGAAATTTGTGCTCATGTACATGGTAAATAATTTTTTAAACATCGGTACTAAAGAATTCGTAACAAAAATTTACCTTTCTTAAAAATATCTTCTGACAGATGATTTTCCTTTTACAAAATTTTCAATTTTTGCAGTTAAAACAAGCTAATTTTTGGGAAAGTATTGTTTTCCGTGAACAATACTTACCTAATTCACTCGTTCCGACCATAAATGGAACATTTCCATAAGGTTTTAGGGCACTTCCAAAAAAGGAGCATTGGGAACTTGTTCCTCGAGATGCAATGTGCATGTGTTCAAAGAAATGCTTTTCGAAAAAAAACGTATTTGAACTTTACAAGTACTTTACAACTTTGGAAAATTTTGAATTGTAAGCCCACTTGTGATTATGGCTTCATATTTACGCCTTCACTGAGCGACCATACGAACCCAGCCAATTCTATCCCATCATGTGGGTGCGCTAAATGTGGCGCACAGCCGTGCCGTGCTCATGGAAATATGAACTAAGCACGGAACGGCTGTAAGCCAGATATAGCGTACCACATTCCCTGATGTGTTAGAATTGGCTGTGTTAGTATGGTCGCTCAGTGCAGGCGTAAATATGTAGGCATAATCAGAAGGGGGCTTACAATTCAAAATTTTCTGAAGTTCTTTCCATAATGTCTATGCCCCCTTTAACATCTATTTACACGCTGCCATTCACCGCTTGCGCCCCGCTTGCGCCGATTCTTATTTAGCTCTCCCTCATAAACGCTGTTGCTGTTCTCGTCAAGGAAGCATCCCTTAGGTGGTCGCTCACGTATAGGGTTCATACACGATACAGCCGTTCCGTGCTTAGTTATAATAGTATTTCTATGGCCGTGCTTAGTTCATATTTCTATGGTGTGATTCGGTTTCACAAATGTCTGTCTTTCGCATAACGCAATGGTTGTTGTACTAGACCAACCTCCATCTAGTACCACACGTACTTACGGACTGCGGTTTCGGGTTTGTTTAGTTTAAATCAGCTGATAACCAAAAGTCATCTGGGTGTCCCGTAGCAATTCCAGGTTAATGTTTTGCTTTGCTGCCTCTGTTAATCTCCAGCAAAGATGACCGATGACGTTAAAAGATACTTCAACGGACTGCTGCATAAGTAAGAAGACTATTTATTCACACAATTTGATAATTTCACCGTTAAATTTACTTTAAGGATAAGCGGTCTCTACTTTATTCTTGTTACGGACAGAGATGGAGTTCCTCTGTTGCGAGTGCACAATGATCGAAATATGGACGTGAATCTTTTGCCGTCATTTATATCTACATTTGCTTTAGCCAGCGATCAGTCCAGCAAGCTTGGACTCGGAAAAAACAACACAATTATATCGATGTATTCCAACTATCAGGTAATACATTAAAGTAATAAAATTTTAGCTATTCATAAAACGATTTCGCCTATTTACCATTTTCATAAAAGGGCACCGTTCGTGTATGAAATGTATTTCGCAGAACGCAAAAAATATTTGAAGGGTTCTGTTGAGTATAAAATGAACCGCATTCTTGAATATGACAGAATTCATTTCAATTACCTCACTATTAAAAAATGTGGAATTTAGGGATTTGGTTTGCGCTAAGCTAAGCATTAAGGCGTTTAGTGGTAATGCAGATCATATTGCATTAAATTGAAAAAAGAGGCCTGCGATATATAACTTAATTTCCCCTCGAAATAATTTATTTGTTTTTAGGTATTCTGAATTAAAATTTTTTTTTACACAAGATGTGCATATTTACAGATTTTTAAACAACTTTTATGGAATATGAAATATGATAAATATTAAAATTAATGTTTAAATATATAAAAGGTGCAGGACTAGTTTTTAACATGACTTGAGACTACACAAATCAAGAAGACTTATGATATCTCTTTCTATTTTCATCAAAACTGCCATTCAATCTTTTTCTCTTGTACTTTCGATTCGGTTCGTAACTTTCAACATCCAGCAATAGTCGGCCATCATATCATGTTAACGTCGCAATTTCTTTGACATCTGTTCTCCATTAGCTTGGTTTTGAAAATGTTTGCCTGCACAGCGTAAAACTAGGAATACGTAGACTACCTACATACAGTCTTGCTTGAAAGTTTAAGACCATTCTGAAATTTATCTCATTCACAGCCTTTGAATGCGTATAGCTATTTAATGCTCTGCAATTGGAAGAAAATAAATTAGGTAAACAAAATCTTTAAGATGTTTGTAACAAAATGCTATATTTGATTTTTCATTATTCTACTAAAAACAAAAATTATGAACTTAAATATACTTCAGGTACTGCTTGAAAGTTTAATACCGCTGGTATTTCACTTATAGAAGTATTTATGAAAAATATTTTAAGCCTTAAAATAATATCCTTTGGCCTTCAGACAGGCTTTCATTCTTTTTGGTGCCGAGCTCACCAAGTTTTCCGCCATGAGTTTCGTCATATTTCCCCACTCTTCCAGCAAGAAAGACTTCAACTCCGATAGGTTGTGAAACACCATCACCAAGTGTTTTCCAACAATTTTCTATTAAGCTGAGGTCAGGGCTGGTTGGAGGCCAAAGTAGGACCTCAATACTATTTTCTTCAATCCATCGCCGGGTATAGTGGGCAGTGTGTGGCTTCGCGTTGTCTTGTTGAAAAAGACTTCCTCGCAGAGGCATCTCCTTTTCCATAAATGGTAAGAGATATTCATTAAGAATATCAACATATTTTTCTTTATTTATTGTGCCTTCGACGATATAAAGTTTCGAGTAGCCGTACGTAGACATAGCTCCCGGCACCATGACCTTACCTCCCCATTTGCATCTGTTTCTGAACACAATTTGGTCGGTATTTTTCGTTTGGTAGTCAGCGAACATAGTTTTTTGAGTTTGTTATTAACTGCAAACTACTTTCATCGGACCAAACTACACGCTTCCATTGGTCAACTGTCCAATGACGTCGTACTTGACACCACTGCCTTCTTATGGAAGCGTTTCATCGGCTAATTAAGGGTTTTTTTGCTGCTGAATGGATCCTATAATTCAAATCACAGAGATCTTGTCGAATGCGGCCAGCCGTATTGGATTCTTATGTCCAGTAAGTTCTCTTCGATTTTGTTCTTGATTTCTCGACTTGATCCGAATCTGTTACCACTTACAATTTTTATAAGCTCTCTTTTAGCTCTTTTATCTAAGATTGGGGGACGTCCTGTCCTTGATGCTCCACAGATCCGGTTTCTTCGTACCTTTGAATAGTGTGATACACACAAGTTGTGCTGACTTTCAAAGATTTTGCAATTTCTCTTTGAGATCGACCCTCACGATTCAAAGCTACAATCTTTTCAATCAGATCTTCATTATCTTCAAAGCAATTTCAAAAAGAAATAACATTTACCTGCCAGAGGACACTAATATCTACTGAGTTTTTGCCCATTGTATGAAATTTTTGTAGAAAAATGTTAAAACTGCCCTAAAAACAACACTTTTCGCCAAGCAGTTTTTATCGACACTGATCTATCGTCAGTTTAAAAATATGAGTGACATGCAGTATGAGTAACGGAACATTTATTTAGAAAATGTAACAGAGAAAACACGTGACGCGTCTAGAAAGCTTCATGCAGTACCTGAATTATATTTAAGTTCATAATTGTTTTTTTTTACTGGAATAATTAAAAATCGAACATAGCATTTTCTTACAAACATCTTAAGAATTTTGTTTACCTAATTTAGTTTCTTCCAATTGCATGGCACTAAAGAGCTACACGCACTCAAAGTCTGTGGATGAGGTAAATTGCAGAATGGTCTTAAACTTTCATGCAAAACTGTATAACGTAAATGCCTCAGCCTCACGAGCTTTCTGTTAAATCGCTGGAGAAGATGCTGGACTCTTTCATTAGGTCGAACAATCTGAAGGCATTCCCGCTGCACGTAGCGCAGCACGCCTATCAGAGAGGGAGATCTACTGATTCGGCCCTCCATCATACAATCTCCTACATTGAAAGGGTTTTTCAAGATAAAGAAGCGGCCCTCGGTGTCTTTTTGGACATCGAGGGAGCGTTCGACAACACCAGCTTCTCTGCAATGGCCTGTGCCTTGCATGAGCATGGTGTAAACCAAACCGTAACCAGGTGGATTATCAATATGCTGCAAAGCCGTATTGTATCCACTGAGGAAGGTTCCCACACAGCGGTCAGGAGGGTAGGTAGGGGCTGTCCGCAAGGTGGTATTCTGTCTCCTCTCCTGTGGTGCATGGTGGTTGATGGCCTCATCAGGTTACTGGACCGGAGGGGCCACTTCACAGTAGCCTATGCGGATGACATAGTGATACTGTGCAGAGGCAAATTCCTCAGTACTCTCTGCGATCTCCAGCAGCAGGCCTTGCGAATAGTGGAGAGGTGGTGCAGGGACAGGAACTTGTCAGTTAACGCTGACAAGACCTCTGCTCTACTCTACTCTAATAGAAGGAAGCTGGAGGGTCTCAGACAAATGAGAATATTTGACAGAGAGATCATCTACGCAAAAAGCGTAAAATACCTAGCAGTGATCCTGGACATCAAGCTGGACTGGAAGCTACACCCGGGCTGCAAAACACAAAAGGCCATCTCGACCTTTTGGCAGTGCAGAAGAGCGTTCGGTCGTACTTGGGGCATTAGTCCAAAAATCATCCACTGGATGTATATTGCTGTCATCAGACCGAGTCTCTGTTACGGGGCGTTGGTCTGGTGGGGAAAGACAAATCTAAGCACCATCAAAGGTACATTATCTAAGGTACAAAGATTGGCCTGCTTAGCCATCACAGGGGCAATGAGATCTTCTCCAACTGCAGCTATTGAGTTGGCTCTCTCCCTGGCTCCGCTCGATATCATCGTGCAAAAAGAAGCGATGAATTCGGCCCTGCGCCTTGTTCAAAATAATCTCTGGCGACCCAACCATCGGCCGATAGGGCACTCCAAGATCTGGGACAGATCGTTACATACCAACAGTTGCGTCCAAATGATCTCGGATTATGTAACGCCCCATCTCAGCCTATATATAAGGTATGTTGTGTCCATTCCCTCCAGAACGAAGTGGGATGAGGACCATCTCGGCAACACAGTGTCGGATGCAGACTCTGCGTGGTTCACGGACGGATCCCTCGCAGAGGGTCTGGCTGGAGTCGGAGTGTACGGTCTGAATGATGACGTGTGCATCTCCCGCTCGCTAGGCAGGTTCGTCTCCGTTTTCCAGGCGGAAGTTCTTGGCATCCTGATCTGTGCACAAGAGATTTTGAAGAGGAAACTGAGTGGGAAAAGCATTTTTATTTTCTCCGACAGTCAAGCGGCTCTGAAAGCACTTGACTCGTACTTAGTTTCGTCTAAACTTCTCAGTGAGTGTCGTCACTCGCTTGATCTTATTGCGATCTCTAATCAAGTCTCAATAATCTGGGTCCCTGGCCACTGTAATATAGCAGGTAATGAGACTGCGGACAGGTTGGCCAAAGAAGGGGCCTGCTCTTCCTTTATAGGACCAGAACCCTATGTGGGTGTTGCACCATCTCTCATCAGTCGCTCGATGGAGGATTGGGTCCTCTCGGAGCACAATGAGAGGTGGGCCGCCAGATCGGATTGTAGACAGTCTAAGATGTTCTTGCATCGGGTCGACCTTGGCCTCAGTAGACGTCTACTCAATCTTAGTAGATGCCAGTTGAGCCTAGCAATGGCCATCATTACTGGCCATTGCAGGCTGAACAAGCATCTTCATACTTTACGAATAGCGGATTCGCCGCTTTGCGGATGCGAGTTGGAGGACGAGACTATTGCTCACCTTCTGTGTGCATGTCCGTTCTACAACAGAGCCAGATCCGCTCTATTCTGGAACTACCATGTAGATCGAAACGATCTACACAAACTCACGCTGCCCACCATCTTGAGCTTTGTTAGAAGAACTGGTCGTCTAACGGCTCAATCTGGGTACCGAGATTAACTCAGATGTCGGTCTCTCTTCTCGAGGTTTGTACAATGGACCTTTAGTCTAATAGGCTAGACGGCGAGGAGGTAAAAAGATTAAAAAGTGTATTATTCGGGCACAGGCGAGATTATTGTTGGAATCGCTTCGTTTTAGGGTGTAGTTCAACCCCCTAAGTTTGCTTACAAATTGTTGGTGTGCTTGATTTTATAATTAACTATTAGTGACGAAAATAGTGTTTTTTTCTCTATTGCCTTTAATATCTCCGTTCCTATTGACTTTTAGTATAGCATATGCATTGAGAAAGTTGTTCCTTATGAAATTTCCTAAAATATGAGCCCTGACAGAGGTCGCTAAGTGCAATTGTTAACTTGCAAATAGCCCCGAAAGTTAAAAAAACACGTTTTTTTCACTATTTTTTTACTAAAAAATGACCGCACACAGATGGCTGAAAATTCTCAAAAATAATGCGTAAGTGGACCCAAACATCCATGAATAATTTTAGCGTCATCGGTCAATCACTTCTCGAGAAATTAACGATCACTTTTTTTTTTTTCCTTAATTGCAACTTGCGCCATTTTTTTCACAAACGGGTTTCGCTGGTCGGACCAAGCCAGAAAAATCACAAATCCATTCAACTTTAGTATCCCGTTGAAATTTTTGGGAAAAATTAATTCTAACCGATTTTATACATACAGTTTCTATTGCTATTTATCAAGCAAAATATTTCCGATTTATTGGACATTTAAAAAAAGTTATTAAAAAAAAAAATTAAAAAATTATTTTTATGCACTGATTCTTGTAACATTATAAGTTGCTGATACTAACTTTTTTAAATGTCCAATATCTCGGAAATATTTTGCTTGATAAATAGCAATAGAAACTGTATGTATAAAATCGGTTAGAATTAATTTTTCCCAAAAATTACAACGGGATACTAAAGTTGAATGGATTTGTGATTTTTCTGGCTTGGTCCGACCAGCGAAACCCGTTTGTGAAAAAAATGGTGCAAGTTGCAATTAAGGAAAAAAAAAAAGTGATCGTTAATTTCTCGAGAAGTGATTGACCGATGACGCTAAAATTATTCATGGATGTTTGGGTCCACATACACATCATTTTTGAGAATTTTCAGCCATCTGTGTGTGGCCATTTTTTAGTAAAAAAATAGTGAAAAAAACGTGTTTTTTTAACTTTCGGGGCTATTTGCAAGTTAACAATTGCACTTAGCGACCTCTATCAGGGCTCATATTTCAGGAAATTTCATAAGGAACAACTTTCTCAATGCATATGCTATACTAAAGGTCAATAGGAACGGAGATATTAAAGAAAATAGAGAAAAAAACACTATTTTCGTCACTAATAGTTAATTATAAAATCAAGCACACCAACAATTTGTAAGCAAACTTAGGGGGTTGAACTACACCCTAAAATGAAGCGATTCCAACAATAATCTCGCCTGTGCCCGAAAAATACACCCAAAATTCCTCGCCGTCTAGCCTATAAGTGCAGGGTTTATCTACCCGCCTCATGACAATCTACATCTACATCTACATCAAATGCCTCAGCCAAATCGTCTTATGTATAATTTAACCACACGTAGTTCTAAATATGCTAAATAATATAGATAATATGTAGAAAATAACAAAGAATTCAAAAACTAAAGCTTTGAAAAGGTATTGCGCTTTAAAAAGTGATAATGACTATACAACTTTCTGTGATTTGAATGGACTTTTCGCAAGTACATCTCAGACTACATATTCGTCTTATTTGATAGATTTTAAGGCCTCTATTAGAAATGAGCCAGGACAATTCTGGAATTTCATTTACTTAAAAAGAAGTTCTGATGATTATCCTGCTTCTCTTTCTTAGAGGGAAGGAACTTTGCTGGCAAGGACTGCTTTAATCCAAAACCTCTTCAAGAAATAAAATCAGAAAAGTTTTCGGCCATATGACACTGATTTTAAAACCAAATAAGTCACAGCTGGGATGTTTTGTAAGGCAGAATTTAAAAACAACAATTACTAAACGTCGTATATTTTATACAAATTGGGCTTATTAGTAGTATTAATTCTAACTATCCCTCCAAAGTTGTTAAAAAAATATAATTTTACGCTCAACCTACCTTAAACTTTAATCATCCACGGACGGGGGTATGACAAAATGTAAGCCCTCGATTGCTAAAAAATCCAAAAAAATTACCTTTGCATTCCCAATATTCGATGATAAACGGTTTTTATATCCACCAGGTCATCCAGCTTAACAAACTCCCCCTGATAGTGACCTTCGTCGGGACTGAAAGCTGTAACACTGGGCACATATTGTCCCTGGAGAGGCAGATCGACTCCTACCTTGATGAAATAAAACTCGCTGTAACTGAATCTTGATTGGTTTTTAGAGAATGTGAATGTTAATAAAAAATACAATTGCTATCTTTTGTTTTATTTATTATATGTATAAATAACCTCTCATATTCTACAAAACAGGTTATTGTGTAAATTTGACTACATATTATGCTTATGCTTTAACTACAAGTTGGTATGAAACTTTGCTATTTACACCTAACTGTCAATATCTCTACCCTTTTGTTTTTTGCTCTAGTTGCATAAATATTAATTTGTATTTCGTAATAACAAAGGCTCATATCAAAATTTGCTGAGATACATAAAACTATTTTATGTTAAACAATGTACACAAGTTATAAACATTTTAATTCATACATACAATTTTCATTACTCTACACTTGTACCCTTATTTTCTGTTGGGTACTAACTAATGGACTACTTTCGCTTTTTGCGCCTTGTTCTTATTGGATAATGCTTATTATAATGCCAACATTACAAAATTAAACTTGAAGTGGTAATTTTATTTTATGTTTTATGTGAAAAATTTCTGATGTTCCAAGCTAACTGCATTTTATTTGGACTGCTCGTACTTGTCGTTTTAAATGTACATCAAAAGTAGTTGCTTATCTCCAATAAACCTATCTTACGTATAACATTGGCTATTACAAAATCGCCACCGAAATTAGTTAAGTTTAGTATAAAATAATGCATAATTGAAAATGGAAAGATATAACAAGTTAATCCTACTATTTTTCTTAGCAACCTGACTGTCGTGGGCAGTCTACTGCATATAAGAGTATACATACATATGTCAGTGGACGTAAAGTGTAACATATATGAATAAAATGAACTAAGCACTAATGTTGACAGCTGTTACTAGTGTGTTTCTGCATTATTTGTAATTAATTTTTTTTATTCGCGGTATTACCTGATATTGTGTTAATTGGAACTTTATTTGTTTATTAGAAGTAGCTTAACCATACCCGGCGTCACGTTAATTTATTATATAGTTAAAATTTGAAGTCAATCGGATAAAAACTGTTCGATTTCTATTGCCGGCCGATTTTGAAAACGTGGTTCCGAAAAAAACGCGTTTTAAAAAAGTTGAAAAGATGGCTTTGGAAAAATTGGCGTAGAGACATTTTAACATTTAAATACACCTTTCTACAAAGTTTGGTTTGATTCGAGGGATGTTTAGGCATTATTTAAGTCAATAGAAAAAAAAATTTAAAAGGAAAAATTAAGGTGGTAAAATTCTCTTAAGTACACTAACTTTTTTCCGTCCAATAAGGTGAGAAACGAAGTAGGTTAAAGTGCAATTTAGTAGCCTATGAAGAAACGACACCAAGGAGAAAAAGAACAACATAAAAATTGAGAGGCAACAGAATCGCGAAAGATTATTCGATGAAGGAAGAAACATCGAAATGGCGGAGCAAACCAAATAGAACAGTGTTTAGTGGCTCTGACTCAACTCGTATTGCGAAACAATCATCCTAGGAGCCAGAGGCAGCAGATCGAAAAAGAAATTCGTTACCTGCCGATATTCAAAGGGGACCCAGGAACATTACCATCATTCATCGATTCAGTGACGATAACCCTGGCCGATTATGAAAACCAAGCTGACATAGTATTCCAGATCATCTTTAATCAGAAGATTCAGGGAGGCGCAAAAAAATTACTTAAAGTGAACCCTCCAGCAAATTGGGAAGAGTGCAAGCAGGTACTTAGAAGACACTACAAAGCATCAAAGGACCAGATGTCAATAACCAAAGAAATCAATTCGTTAAGAGTGAGTAGTATTCAGGACTTAGATAATAAAGTAAGAAATATAGTGGAAGACGTAACAGAATTTGCAGCTTTTGAAGATGACGGTAGAGTAATGATCGGAATTTTTAGTGGTATGTTAGTGCAAAGAATTAAAGAGCTAGTCGTCAGGATCATTAGCTTATGCCATTATGTCAAAAAACCAGTTAAGTGAAATTCGAAATATTGTAAATAAGTTTATAAACCAAGATGACGGTAACATAAATAAGAATTTAATTAACAAGCACTTTAACAAGAGTAACGAAAATAAAAATTTTGGAAAAAAATTTAGTGCTCGGTAAAATAACCAAAGATCTGATAGAAATAATACACAGAGGTATAATAATAACTCCCAAGACAGACATAACAACAATTCTCAAAACTACAGAGCTAATAACTCAAATCAAAGACCAAATTATAATCAGGACAGAACAGTTGAGACAAAGTGACAACAGAACAAACGGAAATAGACAAAACGTGCAGAGACCGGAACTGATGGAAGTAGATACTATTAGTAGACAAGAAACGAATAATATTGATGAAGCAATTTTTATAAATTAGCCTCGGATTATAACAAAATTTTTATTACATTAACGATACAAAATGACAAATATTTAGCACTAGTAGATACAGGCTCAACCGTAAGTATATTATTAAATGAAAAAAATATCCCACCATCTAAGTACCAAGTTTTAAGTAATACGGCAATATCAATTAATACTATACAAGGAGTAGTAAAAGCACCTAACACAACCGTCGCAACTTTATGTCCAGTAGAATTTAAATATTCTGAAAAAGCAAGAATGAAGTGGATTGCTATGCAAATAGATAAACCATATGACCTTTTAGTAGGAATGGATTTCATCACAAATGTTAAGGAAATAAATATAGAAAATACAGAAATCATCATGACTAATAAAGTGAGCCTTCCGTTTTTGAAAAAAACTATCCAAGAGGAGGTTAATGTTCTAGAAGAGAGTGGAGTAAAAAATCTTGACTTAGATCAATTAAATGATAAAGAAAAGAGTATGGTTAGCAAATTAATTAAAAAATATCACAAACAAATATCCTATTTAAAGAAGGTGATATTTTAACAAATACAAATACTGTGGTCCATGAAATAAAAACAACTACAGATGAGCAAATTAGTTCAAAGCTCTATCGTTACCCACATAAGCATGAAGCTGAAGTACGACGACAAATGGAAGAAATGGAAAAGCAAGGCATAATAAGAAAAAGTAGTAGTAGGTATAGTTCCCCAATTATAGTCGTGCCGAAAAAGAAAGATAATTCGGGTATACAAAAATTTAGAATTGTTGTAGACTATAGACGGTTAAATCAACTTACAATAGATGCCCTTTGTCAAGCATGGAAAGCATACTAGATAAGTTAGGGAAAGCCCAGTACTTTAGTACATTAGATTTGGCGAAGAGGTACCATCAAATACTTGTCGCGGAAAAATATCGAAAAAACTGCCTTTGTTACTCTCGATGGATTATATGAATATGTTCGTATGCCGTTTGGCTTGAAAAATGCCCCGGCTACGTTCCAGCGATTAATGAATGAGATATTGAGAGAGTATACTTATTAATCAAATCTGCGTCGTATACCTCGACGATATATTGATATTCTCGACAACGTTAGAAGAACACGAGAAATCGTTGAGTAAAATATTTTCCAGACTCCAAGAACACAATTTCAAAATTCAGATAGATAAATGTAGCTTTCTGAAAAGGGATGAAGAATTCTTAGGATACATTTTAACAGTTGACGGCATTAAGCCCAATCCTGAAAAGATAAAAGTAATACAGGAAATAGAAATACCTAAAACAGAAAAACAACTGAAGGGATTTCTAGGAGCTACAGGTTTTTATAGAAAATTTATGGAAGATTACTCCAAAATTGCGTATCCAATGATCAAATAATTGAAAAAAGATAACAAAACAAACCCTAATGATCCACAATATATATGTAAAGCAATGCATGCACTTCTGTTAAAAGGCATGCTTTGTTTTTGCTGACTGTACATCTCGCAACCTCGGGCACTGACCAAGTGACCAAGGCCCGGTGTCATTGCATCCGATAAAATGCATGCGTTGCCAGAAACGACGAGAGCCGTCAGTTGCAGACTAGAACTCATTAAAGAAAGACGTCTAATAGAGAATTATACCGTAGAATTATACCGTTATATAGAATATTGTAAGCAAGTGACTGTAAATGTAGTTTCTCTTGTTTACAGGTAAGTTTGCAATAAGTAATATTAAGTTAGTCAATAAGAACATTTATATGGAATAAAATAATTAATAAAATCCTCTTGTTTACAGAGAAACACGGTTTAGTTATTTGTCAAAATATTATAGCCAAGCTACGCATTATATATATCAGCATTCGAAAACCTGAAAAGTTTGATAACTTCACATCCGATATTAAAATACCCAGAATATGATAAACCTTTGTTTTAACAACCGATGCTAGCGATCATGCTATCGGAGCAGTTTTGTCGCAGCAAGGGTATCCGGTTTGTTATATTTCGAGGACGTTAAACACTAATGAGAAAAATTACATCACTACAGATAAAGAATTTTTGGCAATTGTTTATGCTATGAATTATTTCAGACCATACTTGTATGGTAATAAATTTACAATCGTAATAGATCATGTTCCTATAAAATACATGAACAATAAATATAAAGGAAAAGAATTTTCCCAACGTCATCAAAGGTGGTTACTGAAACTACAAGAGTTCAATCGTGAAATTGAATATTTAAAGAGAAAAGAAATCAAGGTAGCAGACTATTTATGCAGATTAGAAAACACTCAAAAAATCAGCGAAGAAAATGATATAGATACTGTTCGGGATTAGAGATCGGAATATTCTGTCCTCTTGTTCTTCCTGCAACATGCATCAGCAGCCTTACGAGCCTACCGCGCATTCAGCGTCGGCTTTAACATAGTAAAAGGATCAGGAGCCAACTTCGGAGTCCAGAACGGCGTCCCCGATGACGCCATTCTCGAAGTAACCGCCGTGTTAGACAGAGTTTCCTCAGGTACCTCCGCGTTTTCCGATTTCTTGAATTGCAATTAAATATAATAGATAAAGCCAATAAGTTGAGTGTCCGGCGTGTTGGGTGTTACAATGCAAATTGTAACAATATTAAATTGTTGCAATTCAATTCAATTGTAACACTATCGCTAGTTAACCTCCCGCAACTCATCCAGCAGGGAGATAACGGCAGCCGGACATCATACACCACCGGTATGCAGTGACCCAGACGCCGCGTTAGCGGTTCCGCCGGCGATAAGCCGAGCGCAAGGCAAAGCTGCTACAAAGTAGCAACTTGAACCGTGGGAAGAATGCAACGAGAAGAATGCAATGCAAAAGTGCATTGTGAGTGCAAGCCAATTTGGCACAGAGAAAATTGGCAGTTGCATCAAGACCCGCAACCGACACGGTTGTTCCCGTTTTATATAGTTCCTTTCCCAAATTAAGTTTTGATATTCCAAGTATTGATATTCCAAGTTTATTCCCAAGTTAAACCCTTGTATCCCAAGTGACCAACATATTCTTCAATTTACATCGTGATCTTTACCGAGATCAACATAGTCTTCAGTTACTTCGTGATCTTTACCGTGATCAACATATTCTTCAGTTACTTCGTGATCTTTACCGTGATCGACATAGTCTTCAGTTACATCGTGATCTTTACCGAGATCAATATTGTGATAGTGACCCAATTCATAAATCTGTCTCCCGGACCACACTCAATAAACAACATGCGGTGCACAAGTGCGGTCAAAGACACTTGAGCCCATTTACGCTAACCCAACGCGTAAACTCCGTATGAGGCAAGTGCTAGCTGAAATATGCACGCTCAGGCACTTTATGTAAACAAACCGTGCCCACGGCCGATAGCGCCGTGCATGGAGCGAGGGTGCCACAGCTGCACTTATGACTTGCGACATTGGGCCGATAGCGGCGTGCGCCGATCGATGGGGCAACGGCCACACTTGAGAATTGAGAAATTGGGTGAAATGACCGCAACATGCAACCCTTGCATTTCTCGGCATTTCACCCTCACACCATGGCTTTCTGAGTCACCCATACGCAGGCGGTCAGCAGTGTAGTTATAGGCTAAAGAATTGTATATATACCCTGTAGAACTTTAATAAAGCGGACAGACTGAAACCGAGACTTTCACTCGAAGCACCTCTGCTCCTTCCCTACTTCGATAAGAGCCCAGGCTACACCCTAGCTGCTCTTGTGGAGTCTTGCCTTAGCGGCATCTCCCCGGGGAATCCTTCCAAATAGCAACGGATCTCTCCCCTGGTCTTCACCTACTACATGGCGACCGTGACGTAGAGCAACTGCAATTTTCCGGAGACCGAGAACCACCAGCGCTACTACTACACGAAGGAAGAATACCAAGAAGACACCAGAACACCAAATGACGGATGACATAGACGCCGCCTTCAAGCGAATATTCGAGACGCTGGAAGCAGTCCGGACCCTGCCAGAGAAAAACACAGAGCAACTAACACTCTACCCAGGGGGAAAAACAATAGAACCATACATCCCCAAGGCGACACCAGGGACAGCAGCGATCACACCTGTTTACAACCCAGGCCCAAAGAAGATCACCCTTGAAGAGTACCAGCAGAGGAACCGTACCAACAACCCACCAAAACCGAAGAAGACCAGAGGAGGAAAGCGCAAGCGCGCCCAGAAGGAGGTTCATAAATTTAGAGAGCTGTTGCAAATCGTGACCTCTTCAACTGAAAAGGGAAAATACGCCGAATTGTACGCAAAGGCGAAAAGAAATTTAAATTGTATAAAGAAAAAAAAAAATCCTAAAAACATTAACTCTAATTAAGTATGACCGAAATAATCGATAGGGATAGGTACACAGAAGCATACGAAACCTTAGAAAATGCCGCGTTATTTGTAGTATTTGTAGCATTAATTACACTAGTAATTTGTCTAATAGGATTAGCAATTTATAAGCTTAAAAAAAATATAACTAATTAAAATAGAATTTATCTTTTTTCTCTACAACTACGAAGGGATAATTTATAAAAAATTTTTTATATAAAGAGAATTTAAGATGGGAAAAACGCAGTCTAAAAATTCTGACAATAACGGCGAGATCGTTAACAATGTCATAATTGAAGACACCGTAAGCGTGGAAAACAGTAAAATTATAATCCTGCTAATAATAATAGCAGCAGTGAAAGTAGCTGAATTTCTTTACGCTCTATACAAAGATCATAAAAGGGGTCTGAAAAAGAAGTATCTGAGCGAACCGGCAGTCATAAAAATTTAAAAACGAATGGATAGATTAAAAATTATTGAGGAAGAACTAAGAAAAACCCTAATAAATTTTAACAAAAGCAAGAATAGGCAGTATACGGAGAAAACGCTGCAAGAGAAAGAAAGCTTAATAGCTCGGCTCTACGAAGAAGCCAAATAAATCGTAACCACCCAAGCACAAGCTGACATAGTCCTACAATACAAGGCAGCATATACAAAAATTAAAGAATTAGTAAAAAACATCTCAGGGTTGATACAAAACCAGAAAACCTACACAATGGCGTTTGACATTAAGACAGCAACATCCCTTCTCCAAGTTTATGATGGGAAACCGGAGCAAACAGAAACATTCATCGAGGCTATGGAGCTACTGGATGAGCTAACAGGAGCAGATAATAAAACTATTATGATTAAATTCATAAAAACGAGAATTTCGGGAAAAGCCAAATTAGCCATAACACCGGATATTAATTCCGTAGCATTAATTAAAACAAAACTGAGGCAAAAATTCTCGGGAAAATTATCGTCCGACGCGATACTTGCACAGCTAAGATCATGCCAACAGGGGAACCGAAAGTTAGCAGACTTCGCCACCCAGGTGGAAGATCTAGCAGGACATTTAACACAGGCATTTATCGCCGAAAACATTGCCACAGGAGAATCGGCCGCAAAATTGGCAGAAAAATTCTCCATCCAGGCATTTAAAGATAGTGTTTCAAATCCGCAAACGACCTTAATACTTAAGGCAGGTAACTTCGGATCACTATCTGAAGTCATAGCAAAAGCCATAGCTGAGGACAAGCCACAGACAAGTAATGTGCTGTACTATAATGCAAGATCTACGAGAAATAGAGACTACAATTCACAAAACAACCGACGCCACAATAACAACAATAGACACAATAACAACAATAGACACAATAACAACAATAGATATAATAACAACAACGGCCAAAACAATAACAGACGAAATGATGATAACAATGGTAACTATAACAGGAACTACCAATCAGCGCAACCACAACAAGGAAATCGGAATAACAATAACAATAACTACCAACAGAATTCCCGGAACAGAAGGATTAATTACTATGAAGCGGGGGAATACCAGGCCCCCCAGCCAAACACCACAGTGACTCGGTTGGGGGACACCACTCAAGCAAATCCCGACTATTCCACATAAATTTGTCTTTATCTAATTATATAAAGGCACATGTCGAGATGTGTAACCAAATATGCACTCTCATCATAGATACCGGAGCGGATATTTCAATTTTCAAAAGAGAAAAAATCAGTGACGATCAGTTATGCTATACCGATTACAAATGCACTATACAAGGTGTCACAAGCACACAAACACAGACTTTGGGAGCAACTTTTACTAAACTCAAATTCAACGATCAGGTAGCAGTTGAACACTCATTCCAAATTGTGAACAATGGTCTAGCTTTGGATGCAGATGGAATTCTAGGTCTGGATTTCCTCACTAAATATAAAGCTACTATCGACTATGATACGTGGACCCTGAACATTAACGCTAATGATATTTCGATAACACTACCAATTTTTAGTGGGCCAACAAGTAATACCATTTCGATACCTCCACGGTGCGAGGTTATCCGTAAAATTAATATCCTACACGGAAACACAACAGACGACTTAGTTATTTCCAGTAAAGAAGTTGAACCAGGTATTTTCATTTCGGGAGCTTTAGTTTCAAGAAATAATCCACTAATAAGAATCTTAAATACCACAAGCAAGGCGGTAACAATTAAAGAACCGCAAGTCGCAGCAGAACCATTAACAGATTTCCACATTTTAAGTACCAAATCCGGAGATACCGAAAGAACTAACAAAGTCTTATCGAAATTAAAATTTGACCACATTCCCACATACGCCAGAACACAAGTAAAAGAAGTATGTAAACAATTTCAAGATATCTTTGCATTAGATTCTGAAGCATTATCCACAAATAATTTCTATGAGCAACACATAGAATTGGCAGACAATAGGCCAGTATATACCAAAAACTATAGAATCCCTGAAATCCATAAGCATGAAATAAACCGACAGGTTGAACTAATGCTAAAGGACGGTATCATAGAAAATTCAGTATCTCACTTCAATTCTCTTATTTTACTAGTACCGAAAAAATCTAGTGATGGCAACAAGAAATGGCGATTAGTTGTTGATTTCCGCACATTAAACAAAAAAGTGCTTGCAGACAAATTCCCACTACCAAGATTAGAAGACATACTGGATCAAATGGGACGAGCAAAATATTTTTCTACGTTAGATCTCATGTCAGGATTTCACCAAGTTCCACTAGAAGAAAATTCTAGAAAATATACAGCATTTTCCACTTACCAAGGTCACTATCAATACACTCGTTTACCTTTCGGACTCAATATAAGTCCAAACAGTTTTCAGCGAATGATAAACATCGCAATGGCGGGACTTACTCCAGAGATAGCATTCCTATATATCGATGACATAATAGTAATAGGATGTTCACAGGCTCATCACCTGAAGAATTTAAAAGCAGTATTTCAAAGACTCCGAGACAAAAATTTAAAACTTAATCCCGAAAAATGTCAATTTTTCAAAACTGAAGTCACATATTTGGGTCACCGAATTTCGGCACAAGGCATTAAGCCTGACAGCTCAAAATATGAGGCTATAGAGCACTACCCAATCCCTAAAAATTCCGACGACGTACGAAGATTCGTCGCTTTTTGTAATTACTACAGACGTTTTGTTCCAAATTTCGCTAATATAGCAACACCCCTTAATAAACTTCTTCGTAAAAACGCTAAATTTGAATGGTTAGAAAACCATCAAGTTGCGTTTGAAACTCTTAAGAATATCCTAATGTCACCAACAATCTTACAGCATCCCGACTTTAGTAAAGAATTTATAATTTCAACTGACGCTTCTAACGAAGCATGCGGAGCAATACTGTCGCAAGACTTTGATGGAAAAGAACTACCTATCGCTTATGCTAGCAAAACATTCACACCTGGGGAAAAGAACAAGTCCACCATCGAAAAAGAATTAACAGCTATACACTGGGCAGTAATATATTTTAGACCATATATCTACGGCAGAAGATTTCGAGTAAAGTCAGACCATAGACCATTAGCATATCTGTTCGGAATGAAAAATCCCTCGTCGAAGTTAACTCGCATGAGACTAGATCTGGAAGAATTTGATTTTGAAATTGAATATATCAAGGGAAAAGAAAACACCGGACCAGACGCTTTATCCAGAATTAAAATCGACATAAATGACTTAAAGGAAATTAATATACTCCAAGTGAAAACACGCGCAATGGCCAAGCGAGCCAACAAGGATTTAGCAAGCGCACAGAAAGAGGAGATAATCACCACAGCACCGCAGCCTGATCAACTGCGCGTCATGGAATCATTGTCACCTACTACACCTACGAAGATAGAGCACTTGCCGGAATTAAAATTAGAAATATGCAGCTACAGTCCTAAACTTGAGATAAATATTGTGCACAGAAATAAAATGATAATTAAGCGGAACATAAGAATGACCCAGCAAGTAGAACCAGCATTAGAGCAGGTATTTGAAATACTGGAGTCTGATATATATAAACAAACTCAGATTACTAAACTGAGGCTTTCTGCAGAAAGTAACATATTTGAATTTATTAATATAACCGCATTCAAGATAATGGGAAACCAAGGACTTAAAAAGCTGAATATCTACATATATAAACCTCAAAAATATATCTCAGACAAAGCAGAAATACAAGAGATATTATACAATTTTCATGCAACACCAACAGGAGGTCATATAGGACAATCGAGGTTGTTTAATAAACTCAAGGACCTATATAAATGGCAGAAAATGAGGAAGACAATTGCAAATTACATAGCCAAATGCGAGGTATGTGCTAAAAATAAACACCAAAAGCACCATAAAGAGACAATGCAAATTACAACGACACCAGTAAAGGCATTTGATATAGTATCCATAAATACAGTAGGACCATTCACTAAAACAGCCTATGGAAATCGATACGCTGTAACAATGCAATGCGATTTAACCAAATACGTCGTAATCGTTCCAACTACAGACAAGGAAGCAAACACCATCGCTCAAGCTCTAGTCAATGGGTTCATACTAACATACGGGCCGATGAACAAGATCAAATCGGACCTAGGAACAGAGTACAAAAATCAGATATTTACCGAAATTTGTAACATCCTAAAAATTAAGCAGTTATTCGCAACGGCTGCACACCCGGAGACAATAGGAGCCTTAGAAAGGAACCACAAATGTCTAAATGAATATTTACGATGTTTTGTGAACGACAATAAAGACGATTGGGACACGTGGATACCCTACTACTCTTTCTGTTACAACACCACACCGAACACGGTGCATGGATACACTCCATTTGAGCTAATTTTTTCTAAAAATATCTGCATTCCCTCAGAACTTTCAACACAACAGCCAGAACCCATGTATAACTATGATCTATATAGTAAGGAAATGAAATTCAGATTGCAAAAAACACTGAATAAAGCTACAGAATACTTAGAACTTTCAAAATGCTTACGAAACGAAGCTAGCCAAATTGTCAGTAACCCATCAAATTTAAAGATCGGAGACAAGGTACTAATTACAAATGTAAATAGAAAAAAATTAGATCCGTTATATAAAGGACCCTATACAATAATAGATGTAGAAAATGTAAATTGTATAATAATAGACGACTATGGGAATACACAAAAAATACATAAGAATAGATTAAAGTTACTTAATATAGACAAAGCTATGTAAGTCATGTAAAATAAAATATCTAAACTACCAACAATTAAGGAAATAAAACTTAAATTTTACTAAGTAAATAATAAGAAGCATTATATAACCTAAAGGGCAGTATCTAGTTGAATATATGACTTTCTGCAGCAAGTTTCAGAGTCGAGGTCTGAATTATATCAATAGCATCTTTTTCCAATATTTCGAATGCCTGCTCTAGTGCGGGTTCTACTGATTGGTTTCTTTTCATATTGATGGAACGCTTATATATCTCCTTATTTTTATTGCGCGCTATAATTATTTCGAGAGTTGGGCTGCAGCTGCCAGCCTTAAATTGTAACTCTGGTAAATGTTCAATCTTTGTTGGAGAGAGTGCCTCCGTGATTCGCAGTTGATCAGACTGTCGTGATACGGGCATAGTCTCTTCTAGTTGAGTGCTTGAATTTTCTTTATTCTGTCTTTGCATAGACCGGGTCTGCATTTGCAGTACCTTGATTTCTTTGAGGTCTTTGATATCGAGTATTATTCTTGATAGAGCGTCCGGTCCGACGTTTTCTTTCCCTTTTACATATTGGATCTCGAAGTCGTATTCCTCAAGATCCAGTCTCATTCTGGTTAATTTTGATGTCGGGTTTTTCATCCCAAATAAGTAGGCTAACGGTCTATGGTCTGTTTTAACTATGAATCTCCTGCCATAAACGTAAGGTTTGAAATACGTTATTGCCCAGTGTATCGCGGCTAACTCTTTTTCTATCGTTGACTTGTTTCGTTCTCCGGGCGTGAACGATTTGCTTGCATACGCTACAGGTAACTCTTTGTCACCTTCTTTTTGTGCCAGTATTGCTCCACATGCATTGTTTGATGCATCCGTCGAAATTATGAATTGTTTCGTGAAATCTGGATGCTTCAGTATTGTGGGCGACATCAGGATATTAATTAACGTATCAAATGATTTTTGGTGAATGTCCGACCATTCGAATTTTGCATTCTTACGGAGCAGTCGGTTAAGCGGAGTCGCGATATCAGCGAAATTTGGAACGAAGCGCCTGTAATAGTTGCAAAAGGCAACGAATCGTCGTACCTCATCTGTGTTTTTGGGTACGGGATAGGATTTGATAGCATCATACTTTGAGCTATCCGGCTTAATTCCATTAGCTGAGATTTGGTGTCCCAAATACGTGACTTCCGTTTGAAAAAATTTGCATTTTTCAGGGTTTAATTTTAAATTTCTCTCCCTGAGTCGCTTAAATACGGTTATTAAATTTTTTAAATGATGTGAGAGCGAACAACCTATGACAATAATATCGTCAATGTACAGGAACGCTATTTCTGGTGTTAAACCCGCCATGGCAATGGCCATCATCCGTTGAAAACTGTTGGGACTTATATTAAGTCCGAAAGGGAGACGTGTGTACTGGTAGTGACCTTGATTGGTCGAGAAAGCGGTAAATTTCCGAGAGTTTTGCTCTAGTGGTATCTGGTGGAAACCAGACATAAGGTCTAGAGTTGAAAAATATTTAGCTCGGCCCATCTGGTCGAGTATATCTTCCAATCGTGGAAGTGGAAATTTATCAGCTAAAACTTTCTTGTTGAGGTTTCTAAAGTCGACTACCAATCGCCATTTCTTCGATTGATCCGTTGATTTTTTTGGTACCAGTAGTATTGGAGAGTTGTACTGCGAAACAGAGTTTTCGACAATGCCGTCCGTCAGCATCTTTTCTACCTGCCGATTTATCTCTTTCTTGTGTATTTCGGGGATCCTGTAGTTTTTTGTATATACAGGTCTGTTATCCGCTAATTCTATGTGTTGTTCATAGAAATTGTTTGTGGAGAGTTGTTCCTCTTCCAGCGCAAATACGTCTTGGTATTTTCGGCATGCTTCTTCGAACGGTGTTCTAGCATAGCTTGGGATTGTCTCTAAATTTAGCTTTGATATTATTTTGCTCTCTCTACCTGGTATTCTGGGTTGAATGTTACGGACGTAAAAATTCTCAAGCGGTTCAACGTTCACTTTAATGTTTTCAATTGTTACGGCTTTGCTTGTGGTGTTTAATATTTTTACCATGGGGTTTTTACGAGAAATTATTGTTCCAGCTATGAATATTCCGGCTTGAATTTCTCTGCCTTGGATGACTAATTCGTCAGACGCATTGCTTTGCGAGATATTAATTTGTCTTATTATTTCGCACCTAGGAGGGATGGATAGCGAGTTGACCGTTGGTCCACTCAAGATTGGTAATACTACTGTATTATTGTTTGAATTTAATACCAATGTCCACGTGTCGTAGTCAATGGTTGCCTTGAACTTTGTAAGGAAATCCAGTCCTAGTATTGCGTCGGCTTCTAGAGAGAAGTCTCCGTTTATTATTTGAAAAGGATGTTCTACTACGAACTCCTCGTTAAATCGCAGCTTCGTATGGGTTGACCCCATCGATTGAATTTTCTTGCTGGTAATGCCTTGTATTAGGCATGTGTTTTTGGGGTTATACATCTGATTATTGTCAATTTTGTTCCTCTTAAAAATTGAAATTTCAGCTCCTGTGTCTATTATGAATGTACATGTTGAGCCGCACATGTCAGCGTATGCTTTTATGAAGTTCGTCAACGATAGATTTAGCTGGTATATTCTGGGTTCATTTGCCCTTGGTCCCCCAACCTGGTTTCTTCCGTATCTGGCTGGGGGGGTTGGTATTCCCCCGAGTTATAGTGGTTAACTCGTCTGCTTCCGTTTCCAGGTTGTTGATTACTTTGCCCATATTGCCTGTTTCCGTTGCCATTCCACTGGTTGTTATTCCTTCCTCGGTTGTTGTTATGGTGATTGTTTCCGCTCTGGCCTTGGTTATTGTATCGACTCTGGTTTCGGTTATTCTGCTGCCAGTTATTTGGCTGTTGCCCTCTTGGTCGATTATTTCGATTTCTGTTGTTCCAGTTGTTTCGTCTGTCCTGATAGTTACGTGAATTTCTTCCTTGATCTGTCCTGTAGTGCAGGACGTTGTTGGCATGCGGTTGATCTACTATGATGGCTTTTGTGGTCAGCTCGGAGAGCGTCTGCAATTCGCTGGATTTTAAAATTATTTGCGTGTTAGGGTTGGCAACATTTTCAATAAGGCTATCAATTGCGAATGCTTCCGCAAGTTTGTCAGCGGTTTCGCTTGTGGCCATCTTTTCCGCGATGTACGCTTTTGCCAATTGTCTAGTTAGATCTTCCAGTTGGTTTGTGAAATCTTCCAACTTTCTATTTCCTTGTTTGCATGCCCTAATCTTTGCTAGTAGGACCTTGGAGGGGCTTGCGGAAAATTTTTCCCTAATTTTTGCTATGATTTGTTCCGCAGTGGTGACTCCATTAGGTATAGCTTGTTTAGCTTTTCCTGTAATCCGAGTCTTAATGAATTTAATCATAATTGTTTTATGGTCGGCTGCTGTTAGTTCATCGAGCAATTCTACTGCTTCAATGAATGCATCGACATTCTCTTTGTCCCCGCTGAAATTTTGTACCAGCGCAGTGGCTGTCTTAATGTCGAAGTTCGTCATCGTACCGCTTTGCCTCTGACCTGCTATTTGTCTTAATATGGTGTCCACGAGTTGCTTAATTTCCGTATATATGATTTTATATCTGAGTACGGTCTCGACGTCTGTGGGTGTGCTGATGCATTTGTGAGCTTCGGCTAGTAGCTCCCTGGCTTTTTCTTCTTTTTCTGCGAGTGTTTTCTCTGAGTAAGGCCTGTTCTTGCTTTTATTAAAATTGGTTAAGATTTTGTGCAGCTCTGCTTGGATGAGTCTTAGTGCTTCCATTCGCTATTGTTTTAGTGGTGCTGGTACCATCCTTGTGCATTCCGTACTCCAGCCGCAAAATTTTCGAAGGTTTTTTCGAGAAAATTTAGAAATAATATTGTTAACGTAACTGCGCTTGCTACCGAAACGAGCAGTGCTCCTGCTATTTTAATGAATTCGCGCATCTTATTTTATTTAAACTTTAATTACCGCGTTTGCATATTTTTTCTTTAGGCTTTTCTTGTGATCCTTGTACAACTTATAAATGAATTGAACTAGTTTGAGCAGTGCAATTATAAGTAGTAGAGTTAAGATTTGCCCGTTTTCTACCTGCACGGATTCGTCAATGACCAGATTATTGACAACTTCTCCGTTGTTGTCGGCGTTTTTACTTTGGGTTTTCCCCATTGAATTATACGTTTGTAGCTATATAGTATTTATATTTTAAACAAGAGAAATTACATTATTTGACTTTATTCCTACTTTATGCCCTATTATTAATTATCAAAGATTTTTTTTTTTTTATGTTTGAGCCTATTGACTTCCTTCTTTTTCTGCGATGATAGCTCCAGGAATCGTTTTGCCTCTTCCTCGGATTCTGCTACGGCTGCCCTCAGTTTATAATATTCAGCTTCCTTCGCTAGCTGTTTTTGCCGTCCGCCGCGGTTCTTCTTTTTGGGTTGTTGGTGTGGCTTCTTGTTCCGCTGCAAATATTCCTCAAGCGTTAGCTTCCTCGGTCCGGGGGTGTATTTTGGTGCCTCCTCTGCCTGCTTCAATACCGGTTTGGGGATGTACGGCTCCACTTGCCGTCCCGCTGGATACAGTGTTAGGTGCTCAATTCTTCGTTCCGGGATGTGTTCCCTCGCTAGCTTGAATAATTTACTGAATCTCTCATCGAGTTCGCTCATTTCTGTTCAGCTGGATCTGGGTCTTCAATAATTGGCCGCTACGCTGGATCCGAAAACTGCCGGTTCTTCTGTAGGATCTTGCCTACGATGTCACGGTCGCCATGTGATGATGGAAGTCGCGCTTGATGGTTTGATGGGCTGGAGAGGTCAGGTCGCCTCGTCGTTGCTTGGTAAAGCAGTTCAACTGAGGTGCCTGAGAGATTCTTTGAAGATGCTAGTGGCTCTTATGAGCGTAACCAGTCATCCGAGAAGGTATCAGTCTAGTTGCTCTAGTGAGCATAACCAGAAGTGAATACTCCGAAGTTAGGTGGTAGAATCTCTCTTTATTAAACTTTCTTAGCCTATTTATACCATTCTTACCCTACCGTAAGAGTCTCTGATTGGCCGTTACATTTTCGTCATCTGGCCTACATGTGTCACACTTGCTTCACCCTTTACGGGTCGCTTGGGTGTTCCCATTTAGCGTAACACAACAGCTAAGCATTACCGCCTTTGTTTATGCAATACCCCTGCTGGGTATTGCCTCTTTGCACCGAGTCTGTTGCTTTACTTAGCAAGTGCCAATACAGCAATTAGTCGCATGTGCGCATGCTTGAAGTGCCGCTGACCGCTCTTAAGGCAGGTCAGGTTTTCAAGTGCTTGCACTTGTGCATTTATGCATTTCTGACCTCGGTTTGGGCGATGCGGTGTAATGGCCCGTGGGATGATATCACAGCGGTGTAATGGCCCGTGGGATGATATCACACCATCGTAAGCAAATACATATGAATATGATAACCAGTAATAATTAAGAAAACATGTAAAACTATATTTCTGACTGCCTCACGCCGCAAAAAGCCATAAAATCAGAGCCCGTACGTATAAAAAAAAAAACAAAAAAAACAAAAAAAAAAATTTTTGAACATCAATTTTTTCTGTCCAAAAATTTTTTTCCCAAAGGGGGAAGGTGTGATAGTGACCCAATTCATAAATCTGTCTCGCGGACCACACTCAATAAACAACATGCGGTGCACAAGTGCGGTCAAAGACACTTGAGCCCATTTACGCTAACCCAACGCGTAAACTCCGTATGAGGCAAGTGCTAGCTGAAATATGCTCGCTCAGGCACTTTATGTAAACAAACCGTGCCCACGGCCGATAGCGCCGTGCATGGAGCGAGGGTGCCACAGCTGCACTTATGACTTGCGACATTGGGCCGATAGCGGCGTGCGCCGATCGATGGGGCAACGGCCACACTTGAGAATTGAGAAATTGGGTGAAATGACCGCAACATGCAACCCTTGCATTTCTCGGCATTTCACCCTCACACCAGGGCTTTCTGAGTCACCCATACGCAGGCGGTCAGCAGTGTAGTTATAGGCTAAAGAATTGTATATATACCCTGTAGAACTTTAATAAAGCGGACAGACTGAAACCGAGACTTTCACTCGAAGCACCGCTGCTCCTTCCCTACTTCGATAAGAGCCCAGGCTACACCCTAGCTGCTCTTGTGGAGTCTTGCCTTAGCGGCATCTCCCCGGGGAATCCTTCCAAATAGCAACGGATCTCTCCCCTGGTCTTCACCTACTACAATATAGTCTTCAGTTACATCGTGATCTTTACCGTGATCAACATATTCTTCAGTTACATCGTGATCTTCACCGTGATCGACATAGTCGTCAGTTACATCGTGATCTTTACCGAGATCAACATAGTCTTCAGTTACATCGTGATCTTTACCGTGATCAACATATTCTTCAGTTACATCGTGATCTTCACCGTGATCAACATATTCTTCAAGTTACATCGTGATCTTCACCGTGATCTTCACCGTGATCAACATATTCTTCAAGTACATCGTGATCTCTACAGTGATGTTCCACACAGTGGGCCACCGACCCTGAGTTCAATTCTTCCTTGGAGCCACACTACGTGCATTCTACATAGGACGCCGAAACCAGCACACCAAACTTTTCCCCCCAACTCCTTTATTACCTAACCCTTCCGCCCTGTGGCCCAGGGTACTTTAAGTTAAAACTCCAATCTTTTATTTAACCCAGTCCTCCTCCCGAATATCCCTCCAATTAATTGTAGTATACACCCTTAAATACCCGGGGTGTATATAACATGGGTAAATCAAATCCTCAACATTTGGTGCCCCTGTGAGGTGTTTGATTTCGTAGTGTTTTTCTTCGGACAAAGAAAGGACGCCGGTCAGCCGTGTTCCTTCGCGAAGAAATTGTTTTTGCAAACAGTGCCGCGCGACGCGCAGTGAGTTTCCTGGAAACGATGTTGTTTTTGCAAACATTGCCGCGCGAGTTACGTCATCAACGCTATCACCCTATCACCCACCGAATATTCACACGAGGCAATTACACGTGACATCGAAGTCATGAGAGTTCAACGCAAATGCAGCTCACCTGGAAACATGATATCCGCAGACAACAGGTCATCGTCTAGACGAAATTGCGAAACGTGGTGTTCGGGATTAGGATCCCAATATTCTGTCCCCTTCTTCTTCCTGCAACAGCACGGAGCCGCTGACTGCTCGTGCATCAGCAGCCTTACAAGCCGACCGCGCTTCAGCGTCGGCCTTAGCAAAGGGAGCCAACTTCGGAGTCCTTAACGGCGTCCCCGATGACGCCATTCTTGAAGCAACCGCCGTGCTAGAGGGTTTCCAAAGGTACGTCCGTGTATTCTAATTTTCTTGAATTGCAAATAAGCGAATAAGCAAATAAGTTGAATATTCCGCGCATTAAGTGTAATCAAATCCTCAACATTTGGTGCCCCCTGTGAGGTATTTGATTTAGTGTTTTTCCTCGGACAAATAAAGGACGCCGGTCATCCGTGTTCCTTCGAGAAGTTTTATTTTTGCAAACAGTGCCGCGTGACGCGCAGTGAGTTTCCTGGAAACGAGGTTGTTCTTGGAAACAGTGCCGCGCGACGCGCAGTGAGGTTCCGGGAACATCAGTGACCCGCAGTGCGTTTCCAGGAAGCAGGAATTTCGTGGAACGGTGCCGCGCGACGCGCACTTGGTCGGGTGCTTCCGAGAAGCGGGAAATTTCTTCAAAGCGGTAACTCACGTGTTGCATTTGTGATTCCGTGAAACGGTGCCCTAGTGCTCTGGTGACCCAGTAAAAGTGTTCCTGCTGATTCGCCGAATTTCGTGTGTCGGACAATGGCGGATTTAAATCGTCGTTCGGTGGCGAAGAATGCACTCGCTCGGGTGCATCAGCGAGTTGCCGCGGACGATTATGCGCCAGACATCACGGAGGCGAATTTTGAATTGCTGCAGGCGCAACAGCAATATGACAAGTTTACCGCCGCGCAAGACGCCCTTGTTGCGATCGCGCCTAGTGAGGTCGAGCTCCTCGCTCACGAGGAGTTGGCCGTACAGGTCGATGACACGTATCGGCAAACGTGTCTCATCCTGCAGCGGCGCATTGCTCTGCATGAGACGGCTATCAAGCCACAACGCGCTGAGACAGCTTCTTCGGGGTCGCACGGCTTGCCCGCGTGCCATGTCGACCTCAAGCTGGAGTCGCTAGCCATCCCTACCTTTAACGGTGCACTTGAGGATTGGCTGGCGTTTAAGGACGCGTCGAAACGCTGGTGCACGACCAGGTTGGGCTTCCGGAGGCCTATAAGCTGGCAAAACTGCGCCAGGCAGTGGACCCAGCTGTTGTGCCTCTCATTGGTGGCCTGTACAGCGGCGGGTACAATGCGACATGGGAGGCCCTTAAGCAGCGCTACAATAATCCGCGTCAGCTCGCTCATGCGCATGTCACGCGCATTTTGGACATGCCGCGAGCTTTGAAGGAGACGGCGCCGGAGCTCCTCCGTGTAGTTGACACCGTTCGCCAGGCATTCCGCGCTTTGCGAGTAATGAATCAGCCGGTTGATTCGTGGGACGCCTTAGCCGTGCCGATTGTTTTACGGTGTCTTCCAGAGATGGTGTATGAGGCCTGGGTGATGGGCCTCCGCATCACCGAGGTTCCGAGGCTGGAGGAACTGTTAAATTTCGTGGAGCAGCGTGCACACAGCCTGCCGCCCAAGTCATCTGGGTTGCCAACCCGACCCTCCGCTGGCTCACCGGTGAGAGGCTTCACGGCGTCGAAGACGGCCCCCGCGCCTGCGAGGCCATCTTTACGAAGCCACGTTGCTGTGGCGCTCAGGCCAACGGCGGGCCCTGTAGCTGCATCGTCGGGCAGAACGGCGCGATTCCCCTTTCTGTGGTGGACCGCACCGCGTTAGCCGGTGCGAATTGTTGGCAGCCATGGCGGTCGATGACAGGTACACACGGGCGGTGGACAGGGGTTTGTGCATGAATTGCTTTTCGCCGAATCACACAAAGCGTACCTGTCCAGCCGGCGGTTGCCGATACTGCGGCGCTAAGCACCACACTCTGCTGTGCCGTGAGCCACTGCCATCCGCTTCAGCTGCTCCTCCCTCAGCGGAGCAATAAGGGACCAGCTCGCGCAATGGGGATATGTCGCAATGTGTGCCGGCGACGATAAGTGCCCCGCCATCTACGCCAACAGTGCCGAAGACACCGAAGTCTTCCTCAAACTGACTCGGAGCTCATCCAGTCAGCTTTTTGGTCCAAGGCCACCATTTAGTCCTGCTCGCCACTGCTCGCGCTATTGCACATGGCAGCACGGAGCAAACGACCCTGCGACTTCTATGTGATCCAGGCTCTCAAGCTAGCTTCGTTACCGAGCGACTAGCTGCACAACTTCAGCTGCGCCGTAAGAAGACAACAATCCCGGTCCAGGGTGTCGGCGCTGTCGCACACACCACGTGCAAAGGTATTCTTTCTCTTTCCGTCTCCCCTAGCCAGGAGCCGGAGCAACGCATTGAACTCAATGCATACGTCCTCCCCACAATAGCATCAGCCATGCCGTCCGCTCCAATCGACATTCGGCGCTGGCCTCATTTGCAGGGACTCACACTTGCTGACCCTCACTTCGGCAGTCCAAGCAGCATCGATATGCTCCTCGGAGCGGACATCTGGGGGTCACTTCTCGAGGAAGGCGTTATCCGTGGTGAAGAGCACGAACCTATCGCGCAGCGCACGAAGCTCGGATGGGTCGTGTTCGGCCCTACTTCGGCAACTACATTCTCGCCCACAGTGGGCACATTCAGTGCGACTCTCGACAGTGCAACGTCATCCCTCGAAGAGCTCGTGCAGCGATTCAGGCTTCTCGAGGAGGTTCCTGAGTCCGTGTCCAGCGACGACGAATGCGAGCATATCTTTCGAGATACCCACTGTCGGACTAAAGACGGTCGATACGTGGTTTATCTTCCCTTCAAGCCCGATGCGGCGCCCCTTGGCGACTCATCCAGATCAGCTCTTGGACAATTTCGTCAGCTCGAGCGGCGCTTTCTCAGCAATAATGTTCTGCGCCAGAAATACATCGCATTCATGGATGAGTATGAGTCCATGGGGCACATGCAGCGCATAGCTGAGCCTGAAACTCATCAGGGGTGCTACTACATCCCCCATCACGCTGTCATGGGCAAGTTTCGGGTTGTTTACAACGCCTCTGCCAAGACGACGACCGGAGCTTCACTCAACGACGCCCAGCTGATCGGTCCAACAATCCAGGATGGGCTAATAAATATTCTCTTGCGCTTCCGGCGCTTTAGCGTCGCCTTGACCGCCGACGTAGAGAAAATGTACCGTCAGGTGCAGATTGCTCCTGCACATCAGGATTGGCAGCGCATCCTTTGGCGTCGGAATCCAGCAGAGCAGCTCGGCGTATACCGCCTCACGACGGTGACCTACGGTATGAGTGCCAGCCCATTCCTGGCAGTGCGAGCTCTTCGACAATGTGCCGAAGATAACTATACTCAGTGCTCCATTCAGGAACTTGGCGAGAAGGCTCGGCACAGCATATTAACGTCGTTTTATGTTGACGATTATCTGACAAGCTGCGACACTGCGCGGGACACGGTCGAGCTTGCTCGAAGCGTCCAGTCGGTCCTCGCAGCAGGACACTTCCCTCTTCGCAAGTGGAACTCCAACGACGCAACGGTGCTTGACCAAGTAGCAGGAGATTCAGCGCCATCGGCGGAGCTTGTCATCGGCGACTCGGTTACCACAACAGTTCTGGGCCTGCGTTGGGATCCAGCAGCTGACGAATTCTTCTTCCGAGTGAAGCTCCCCGAGCAGGCATACGGCCCGCCCACTAAGCGGCGCGTTCTGAGCGAGGTTGCACAGCTATATGATCCAACTGGGCTTCTCGCACCTGTTATCGTCATGGGGAAGATTTTCATCCAGGCACTCTGGGCAGCAGGTCTAGACTGGGACACACCTCTGCCCTCTGACCTCAGCGAGCGCTGGTTAGCATTCCACTGCAACCTAATGCACCTGAACAATCTCCGCATACCACGCTGGCTCGGTATGTCCGGAGAAGGCACCTCAACACTACACGGCTTCTGCGACGCGAGCTCCCGAGCCTATGCTGCTGTGATTTATATTGAGACGACGGACTGCCGCGGAGAAAACCGAATTCGCTTGCTTACAGCGCGCACGAAGGTCGCTCCTTTGAAGGGGGCCACAATTCCTCGTCTTGAACTCTGCGCTGCGCATCTGCTGTCATTAACCCTGCACAACATACGCACCGCGCTTGATTTAGAATCAGCACCATACTGGCTCTGGTCTGATTCACAGGTGGTCCTTTGGTGGATCCAAAAACCACCCTCGGCGCTGAAGCCATTTGTCGCCAACAGGGTTCATCAGATCCAAGAGATGACATCCCCTAAGCGCTGGAATTACATCCGCTCAGAACATAACCCAGCGGACTGTGCAAGTCGAGGGCTCCTTCCCACAGAGCTTCTCGAGCACACTTTATGGTGGAATGGCCCAGAAGACACCATTCTACAGTCTGCTCTCGTGCATTCGACGGAGCCTACACTCACTGACTGTGACCAGACAGAAGTGCAGTGCGAACAGCGCATTACGACGCTGGTGTCTGCGATAATTCCGCGTCGTTCTCTCACGATACGGACCACCAGTGGAGCTGTCATATCAATTCTTGAGCGCTGGAGCTCACTCGGCACGTTGCTGCGAGTCATTGCCCGCGTACTGCGCCTTTCCCCGGCACGACGGCATCTCCCACGCGAACCCATTGTCACCGCTTCGAAACAGGGCGCTGCGCTAGACGCGCTCATCCAGCTGGTCCAGGAAGAGGCTTTCTCAGCGGAACTCCACGAGCTTCGAGGTTTTCGGAGATTGCCAGCCTCAAGCCCTTTGCTATCATTGAATCCGTACATTGATGGCAGGGGTCTGCTGCGCCTGGGAGGGCGCCTCGGCAGCGCTGACTTGCCCGAGGATCGTCGGTTCCCAATCATTCTGCCGAAGAACAACCCGCTTACACGACTGTTGATCTACGAAGCACATCAAATGACGTTGCATGGAGGCGTTCAGCTCATGCTCCGCTCACTTCAGCAACGCTACTGGATCATACATGCACGTCAGGCTGTTCGTACCTGCCTGCATGAATGCACTATTTGTCGACGGCAGCGTGGTGCAGTTATTCAGCAGCAAATGGCACCGCTTCCACCACAGCGCACCCAGTATCGCCGAGCATTCCTCGCAGCAGGAGTCGACTATTGCGGCCCGTTCCAACTTCGTATCGGCACGAAGAGATCCCGGACAACGGTGAAGACATACCTCGCGATTTTCGTATGCATGGCAATCAAGGCTGTGCACATTGAGGTAGTCGAAGACCTTTCAGCGCAAGCTTTCCTCGACGCTTTCTCCCGCTTTGTCAGTCGGCGCGGACATTGCCAAGATCTCTACAGCGACAATGGGACAGCTTTCCGCAGTGCTAGCCGTCTGCTCCGCAAGGACTTAGTCGCTTGGGAAAGCGAGCATACTCAACAGACTCTCGCGAATCAGGGCACCGACTGGCATTTCATCAGCCCAAGCGCACCGCATCAGGGAGGTCTCTGGGAGGCCGCTGTCAAGTCGGCGAAACATCACTTAGTGCGACTCATCGGTGCACAGATTATAACGAGAGAGCACATGGTAACGCTAGCCGCGAGGATTGAGGCATGCCTCAATTCCCGTTCACTCCTTGCAGTTCTCGATGATCCCGATGACAAGCTCACGATTACCCCTGGTGACTTGCTTATCGGAGAGCCCTTCGTCGCAGTACCGGAGCCATCCGTAGGCGACATCCCTACCAAAGCACTGGGATTGGCTGCGCAAAATGCACCAGGATTTCTGGCGACGTTGGAGCGAAGACTACCTACAGGCCCTTCAAACTCGCAGTAAGTGGCAACGGCGCTCGCCTAATATTGAGGTCGGCGACATCGTCGTCGTAAAACAGGAGAATCTCCCACCAGCACAGTGGCTTCTGGGTCGTGTTACCGAGCTTCACCCGGGCAGCGATGGGTTGACCCGTAACGTCACTCTCCGCACCGCAAGCGGTTCCCGCACCCGGGCAGTGCAGAAATTGTGCAGATTACTGCACCACGAGGACAGCGCTGGAGATATCGAACCGAAGGGTTCAACCGGGCAGGATGTTCGGGATTAGGATCCCAATATTCTGTCTCCTTCTTCTTCCTGCAACAGCACGGAGCCGCTGACTGCTCGTGCATCAGCAGCCTTACAAGCCGACCGCGCTTCAGCGTCGGCCTTAGCAAAGGGAGCCAACTTCGGAGTCCTTAACGGCGTCCCCGATGACGCCATTCTTGAAGCAACCGCCGTGCTAGAGGGTTTCCAAAGGTACGTCCGTGTATTCTAATTTTCTTGAATTGCAAATAAGCGAATAAGCGAATAAGTTGAGTATTCCGCGCATTAAGTGTAATCAAATCCTCAACACGTGGGAAATGCAAACTTATCATTTTAATTCTAACTTTGTAACTTGTAATGTTCATATCTTGTTCTCAAGCAGTCAGTCTGAAAATTACCAGCAATCTAGAAAGTCAATAAATTTAATTCAGCTCAATCATAGTTTTAATTTTTTTTTATGAAGTTCCCTTTTGAGGAAGATAACTGGCGCAGTCGGTAGGATCATAAAGATCCTCGGTTCCTAATCTTTCGAAAGTAAGAAAAGCGGTTCGACGGTTTATCGGAAAGCAAATTCTTAGCACCGACGGTTTATTGGTGTTTTTTCGAAGTGCAGGAACCTATTATTTTGCGAAGTGTTGTTATTGTGTGTCATATCGTCGAGGGATCATCGACTAGTAGCGGCACAATCATCACTTCTCAACGAACACAAGGAGTCAGCTAGGACGTGTGCTATAAGTTAGCCATCGCACATCAAATTTTTCCGTCACCGCCACGAGCATCCCTCAGGTGCACCTTGATCCCACGTTCCCGCAAACTCAGCTTTCCAAACCTCCGACACCGCCACAAGCACTACCCAGACGCACCTTGAACCCACGTTCCCGCAGACGCAGCTTTTCCAAATTCCCACGGAAACAAGTCACGTTGACCGACCTCACCACCCCGACGAAGCGACACCAGAGCAGAGCAGTTCACCTTTTAATTAAGTTAGTCTAATTCAGAAACTCAGTGTGAACAGTCATAAGATAATAAATCTTTTCTAATTAAAATTTTCTTTTTTTTATATAAACCCTCCAAGCTCGACATTAACTTATACCATCGAGGGATTATCGATCAGCTATCGTCGGGGGATTATCGACTAACAGCAGCACATTCTCGGACTAGGACACCTTGGAAGTGTATCAACGCATTGGTCCGGAACCTATACCCAAGAAGATGCTAATACCTATCATCATATTAATATTGTAAGTCAAAACTGAATATTTCCATTCTTATTTCCCAATTACATTCCCTGAATGCCCTTTCGCAAAAATAAACCACGGGTTAACCCTTATCCAACAAAAATATATTATAAGAGAAGTGCTAGTGAACGTGATAGTTCAACGAGTGCAACGCAATCTACCGAAAATATTTCGGAAATATCGCGAGAAATCGATTCAAGTGCAATAAGAAATCCTATTATCTCAAATATGGCGAATCCCGCAGTAGATATAAGTAATAATATAGCTCTATTAAAAGTACCGGATGCAATCAAGGATTTGCCAAAGTTCGATGGCAATCCGAGACTGCTATTTGAATTTATTATTAACGTGGAAGAAATTTTATCTTTATTGAGTAACCTTGATAGATCTGCTCATGGCAGAATCTTGTTGCGTGCCATTCGCAATAAAGTAGAAGGCCCGGCTAACGAAGTTTTAAACATGTACGGGACCCCTCTAGAATGGGCGTCAATAAAAAATAATTTAATCCTGCATTACGCAGATAAGCGTAATGAACTATCTCTAATAAGAGATTTGCACAACTGCAAACAAGGCAATAAAACTCTCGAAAATTTCTACAGTGAAGTAATCGAGATATCTTCAGCTATGAATAATCACATTCAAATAAACGAAAAGAACGCGAGTTTGATAGAATCCCAGAAATTACTATATTCTGAAATGTGTCTCAACATATTCCTAACGGGTTTGAGAGAACCTTTAGGCTCTACTATTAGATCCATGAGACCAGATACAATAGCCGTAGTCTACTCCTATTGTGTCAAAGAACAAAACATAACATATTTTAAAGCAGAAAATCACAGTTTTAACAGAAACAATAGCAATCCGACAAATAAAACAAATCCTCATACAACAAATAGACAAGCATATTCAAGACCAGTTCCCCAGAACCCTAATAGAAATCCTAATCCCCAATATCAACCTCGTCCTCAGCAATATCAACCTCGTCCTCAACAACAAAATCTTCTCAATGCACGATTTCCCGTACCGAATAATCAATTAACTCAACAACATAGACCAACACAACCAAATAATAGTTTCAGACCCCCACAAACCCACAATAATCAAACATTGCCTAAGCCAGAACCCATGGAACTAGGCTCAGGACATACAAATCTCAGAAATCAAGCTACTCCTCGACCCTCACCTAATTTCGCACCACCCTACAACAATTATCAAAAAGGTTTTTATACGGTAGAAGAACTATATAATATATCAGAACAAAATTTCCTTCAGAACCCCGATGAAAATTATAACGAACAAAATCATGTACCGCAACAGGACCAATATTACAATTCCGAACAACCTGAAAGAAACGAGGCGCCATTCGAAATCGATGATACGAATTTTCAAACACTGGCCTCACAGAACCCATCGGTTACTTAGATTTAAATAAACACGGGTTTATACTCCCCTTTATCCTCATTTCATCCCCTTTTGGCAGACCACTCAGATTTCTAATAGACACCGGCTCCTCATCTTCATTTATCAATCCAGAATTCGTACACTCTGACGATATTCAACATATAACTTAACAGCCAAAGCACAACACGCGCCGTAATACGATGCGCGTCACGTTGCCGCGCCATACCTGCGCATACCTGCGGTGCAGCGAAGTCGTGGGAATGCATCATCATCAGTTTTAGGTAGAATTAAGGGAATTTACTTTTAAGTAGTCAGTTCAATTTATACCTCAGTACAGATCAGACGAAATAAAGAACTCCGAAATCTAATTTGATTTTTTTTCTTTCACTAAGTAAATGAAAGATTAACTGGCGCCCGAGCAGGGACCTGTGTGAGAAGTGAAAAGTGCCAAAATTCAGGACAACCACGCCTGGAGGAATCAGGATAACCACGCCTGGAGGACGTCTAGAGACAGGACAACCACGCCTGCAGGAAACAGGACAACCACGCCTGGAAGACGCCGGACGCTAACTTCGACACTGGTCCCACCTTAAGATCTAACCAAAGATCACCCGGAAGAATGCGAACCACGCTTCTACATTTATTAATGCTAATGTGAGTTAATTGTTTAAGTCTCAAATATTTAAATATCTATAGAATAAGATTAAAACCAGTAAGGAATCATATCCCTTGAAATTGTACAAAGTTAATTAATGAAGAGAATATTCATGTGCAAAGTTAATTAATGAAGAGAAAATTCATGTGCAAAGTTAACTAATGAAGAGAAAATTCATGTTCTAAATCGTATAAATGTTAAGTAAAATATCGCGTAACAAATAAGCGCGAATCGTGTAACAAATTCAGAATCGAGTCGGGAGATATTTTAACTCCACGTTACAAAAATCATACGCGAAGGAATACTGGAAAAAGAAGTTAACGACAAAATCAAAAAAATATAAAGGTTAATTATGGAATTATTGCTATAAAGCTCAGATAAATAAATTAAAATCCGATAAGGGAGCGAAACTAATTAAATTGTTGAATTATTGTCGTAAGTGAATATTGAGAGAGGAGCAGTCATAAAGTTCAACGAAACTCCTTTCAGCGCACGAAATTAATTAAATTATTGAATCATTGTCATAAGCGAATATCGAGAGAGGAACAATTAGAGTTATAAAGTTCAACGAAACTCCTTTCATTGCATAAAAAATGCCGGATCATAATATTTTAAGACCCTCTCCCCTAAGCGGCGTAGGTGCTGCATCCCTTCGTTCCGAAACTCCCAATAGTGGACCCTCTGTCCCCTCTACAAGTAATTCCAACCAAATCAATGAAGCGCAGCTGGCCGATACAATAAATAGGCTAGTAATAAGTGCTCTACGAAAGGAAGGTAGAAATATCCTCCAATCCCTCTTAAACCCCGGGGCAGATATCAATAACGATGTAGATTGTTGTGGTCAAGCACAGATCTGACAAAAAATTTTAAGTCAAACCGTCATACATTTTTCAAGCCGGCAAAAGTAGCCCATTTAATTTCCAAATGCAACCCATAACGGGCTTGCATTCTAAAATTAAATTAACTCCATCCGTCGTGGCTAATGGCCCCTGTACAAATTGCTTCTAGTCCCGTTGCCCCTGAAAAATTCAAAAAGCAAAATGGTACAGCCGCACCAAAATCCTAAAATGAGTAGCCGACAAATGCAATGTAAAACTTTGCTTGCAACGGAAAATTCCGAGTCGGGCCCAGTAAATTTGAGTAAAATCCTCAAACATTTGGTTTAGGAAGAATTTCATATTCTGTCCCCAACAAAATTTCGTGGTAGCAAAATGTATGCGCCCGAAAAATAGCAAAGAAAAGCTAACGGCAGTCGCGACCGAGCTAGGTGCGCTGGTTGCATCTGGGTCGAAAAATGTATGCGACCGAGGAAGGGAAGCAAATTTGCTGGTCGGCTTACTTAGCTTAGCCTTGGGCAAGGGCATGAAGAGTGAGTCTATGATATGTGCAGGGTACAGTCTGCGGCCAGGTCAAAGGAGTTGATTTTGGCAGTTGGTAATGAGATCACACGGCGGTCGGTCGGTACTGAGTAGACATTTGGATATCCGTTCACGGCAGTCCAGGAGCAGCGGTCAGAAAAGAGCATAGTTCAAGACAGGCAAGGCTTTGATCTTCCTTGTGGTTTTTTTTAAAAAAAAAAAAAAAAAAACAACGCGAGTAAAGTAAGACAATCGAAGTCGCAAAAATCACCAAAAATCGATTAGAATTGAAACGGGAAAAGTGGTGGAGGAACGATGTAATACGGTCAGTGTCGGAATTGGCAATTGCAAATCTTGCTCAGCTGGGTGTAAATGGGCCTGAAGTGTCTGTACCAATGCAGTGCGGTTTTCTTTTTTTGGTTTTCCTAACCAACACGAACACCTTGTTGCTGTTGCGGTGCAAAAATTAATCTTTGGCGGAACTCTCGCAAGTGCATTGCCTCGGGATTTTTGCATCCTAACTAAGGGTAAATGTGAGAGTGTCAAAAATCGGGCAAATTTCGTTATGTGCTTTTTTCTCGTCGATTACAATTTTTGAAAAAGAACAACAAAAGAAAGAATAACTTTGAAGAGATAACGACTCCATGGGATTTCCCCGATTGCTTTTATGTTCCATAAGTGTTATCAAAGGAGAGTTCACGTTTCACTTAATTGAAAAGTCTTGATAGTGCTATGAAATACGCTCGCGCAAATTTCCGTATTCTTAAGCGATTTTCCGACTGGGCTTAGGTTATTGTCACAAGTGCACGAACAGGGCTTCACAAAGCATGTTATTTCCTCGCGCAGCGTAATTTTTTCAATTGAATAAGATCAAAACAACGGGACAAGAAAACACGAGGCAGATAATTTTCATCGCATAAGTTTCGGGAGAGTGTGAACTCCATTCGTTTGTTTTTTTTTGTCTTTTTTTTTGAAACCCGGTCTTTCTGGTGCAAGTACTATGAGGCTTTTCTCGGTGTATTGTTTTACGCTAATCTAAAGACGAAAACTGTTTGGTGGCCTTACAAAATAAATACAGACAGAACAGTTAATTTGGTAGAACCCAAAGAATAAAAATAATAAGAAAATTTAGTAACTAAAATGTGGACAAAACTCTGTTAAACCAAAAGAAAATAAGATAAAAATCTAGTTGGATTACAAAAAAGAAAAAAAGGGAAAAAAAAATGTGTGAAATAAAAATAGACAAATGGAAAGTAACAAAAAAAATAAAAATAAATTAAAGACAAAAGTAAAAATAAAATAAAATATAATTAAATAAATAAATAATCAACGAATAGAAAAGAAAAATTAAAATAAAACATAATTAAATCATAAATAAAAGAAATAAAAAGAAGAAATAGCAAAAAGGAAAAAATTTTAAAACCAAGGGTGAACGAGACACAAGGGGGGACTCCGAGGAGGATAAAACGGGGACCTCCACCCCCCCCAACAAGGGAGCAACCCTACATCCTGCACCAGCAGAGCGGCGGCCGCCCATCGCATCACCGCAGTTCCTACTTCCTCAACATGACCGCAGCATCATCATCACCATTAGCATTGGCTAAACAAGGTTTTTTGTTCATGTTATATTTTTTTTTCTATTTTATATTTAAGTATATATGTGGGGACACCGATAGTTAAACACGGTTTTGTTAGTTGGGGAGTTTATCTTAACACAAGTCAATTTCACAAATCCAATTTACAAGTTCGATCGCGAAAGTAAGTTTAATAAAGTTCAATGTTCCAAGATTTAATAGAAATGGATTATTTCTTGTACGTAATACAAAATTTAGCACTAGACTAATCAGCTCTCCAGCTTTGCGGTTCCAGCTTAGCCCCGACTTTATTCACTGCCTAACCAGTTGGCACGACTTAACTATTGCGCTGCTTGCAACTAACTAACTCAAGGTAACTGCAGAAGGGATAACGGAATTACCTCGTCTCTTTGCAGGGCTTCAACTCGGTTGTTGCAGGACAAAACTAATGATAATAATAACGGCTTGTCGACTGGGTCAGGCTGTAGAATCGGCTGAATTTTCCCACAATCGGCCATCCTGGTCATCATCCGCCTCGGATGATTCTCCTTCATCTGATGCAGGTGCTGCCCACGGTTTCATAAAGTCAGCTGACGAACTAGTTGTGTTTGGTCCTTCATGCTCGCCGACCTTCCGGACATCATAACGATCGTGAGGTTTAACCTTGATAACCTCATACGGCCCTAGGAACTTCCGATGTAGCTTCAAGCCAGAACCAAACTGAGTGCGCTTAATGGCAACTAATTCATGGAGCTTATACTGACGAGCCGTTTTTCTATGCTTATTGAAATTTCGTCGGTTTTCTTCCTGGATAGCTTTAATCTGCTGCTTTGCCTGATCCCTCATTTCCTTCCTTTCATCTTCAAATTGAAAGATGTACTCCTCTTCTAACAGCTTTGCAATTTTGAGATCCTCTGGGTTACGCATGGGTACTCCGATCAACAACTCAAAAGGTGATCTATTAGTTGCTCTGGACTTCACGGAATTTATAATCCTTTGCAGCCGCGGGACATATTTCCACCACTTATCAGGCTCATCTACCGACATCTTGGATAGTACCGGCTTGATCGTCTGATTCACTCGCTCTACCTGGCCATTTCCACGAGGTACTCCGGTAGTAATTAGGATATGTTGCATCTTTTGTTCATTGCAATAGTCTTTAAATAGGTTTGATGTAAATGCGGGACCTCGATCAGTGATTATGCGGTGAGGATTACCAAAAATCTCGCGTTGCATTTGTATTTTGCGAATAGCTTCTTCTGAGGTCGTCGTCTTAACTGGATAAATCCACGTAAATTTTGTGAAGGCATCGACAATTATAAATAGGTGCTTATAACTTTTGGCAGTAGACGAAAGTGGTGCGACATGATCCAAATGTAGAGTATGTAGAGGTACATCAACTTTATCTATAGGGCTTAGGAATCCATCTTGTTTTCCAGCTTTTCTCGACGAAAGTATGCATGGCACACAGTTGGCAATGACTTTGACGGCCTTTTTGTCGATATTCGGTATAAAATACTCCTGCTTTGCTTGAGTTGCAACTTTGCGGGCGTTTATGTGGCCTTGTTCATGCAAACCCCTAAGAACTTCCTGTTGCAAACTTTTGGGGACCACAAGAAGATATCTTCCCTCAGAGAATTTGTACAGGACATTGCTCCTAAGTATGTAGTCTTCATACGGACTGTCCTGGAGGATACGTAAGACCAACCGACAATTTTCATCCTCTCTCTGAGCAGTACGAATATGGTGAAATAAAGCTGTTTCGGTTTGAAAAACACAGGGGTTTCTACTTAGCGCATCGACATGCCGCATCAAAGTCCCAGATCGATGGTGTACAGAGCAATTAAATTCCTCTAAAATCAGCGCCCAACGAGCTACTCGACTGCATAGCTCTTTTTTGCGCATGGTGAGTTGGAACGCCTGACAATCGGTGTAAATTTCGAAATTTAGGCCCAAAAGGTAGCTTCTTAACTTTTTAACTGATTTTATGATTGCTAGTACTTCCAGGTCGTAGCTAGAATAGTTTCTTTCACATGCTGTAGTCTTAAAGCTGAGGTAGAACACGGGATGGAACTGGTTGTCGTCGCTATGCTTTTGTAATAACACTGCTCCATATCCCTCCTTGCTAGCGTCCGTATGTAGCTGGGTCGGTAAATGCGGATTGAAAAGCTTTAAAACGGGGTCCCGACATAATATGTCCTTCAGTGCGTTAAACGATTCTACCTGTTTCGTACCGAAAACGAAAGTAACATCCCTTTTCGTTAGGTCGGTCAACGGTTTTGCTATTAGTGAGTAGTTCTGCACAAATTTCCTAAAATAACCGGTCAGACCTAGGAAACTTTGAACCTGCTTAAGTGTTTTAGGTACCGGGAACCTTTTAACGGCCTTAGTTTTTTCAAAGGATGGCTTTACACTACCTTCTTCAACTATGTGCCCTAGAAACTCAATTTTCCTTTTCAGAAATTCGCATTTTTTCCACTTAATTATTAGTCCATTCTGTCGCGCAACATTTAAAACAACTTTAAGCTTATCTATATTTTCTTCTTCAGTACTCGCGGGAATTATTACATCGTCCATATACACTAGTATAATGTCATCTCGTATCAATTGTTCGAAAGTCGCATTAATATATCGTTGGAACACGGCTGGGGAATTACATAGTCCGAAAGGCACTTTTAAAAACTCATAGTGACCATCGGGGGTCACGAACGCTGTATATTTACGGCTTTGCTCCTCAACGTCAACATGGAAAAAGCCATTTTTTAAATCCAAAGTAGTGAAGACGCGTGAACCGTATAAATTTTGAATTACGTCTTCGATATTCGGAAGGGGAAACCTGTCTTTTATAATTTTCGTGTTTAATTTTCGATAATCGATGCATAATCTTAACGATCCGTCCTTCTTCTTAGCTAATACGACCGGGCTCGCAAAATCAGATTTACTTGGCTGTATAATTCCTTCATCCAACCACTCTCTTACTTGTTCCGCAACAACTTCTTTCTCCTTCGGCGCCAACCTCCGTGGTTTGTAGTAAACTGGAACCTCGTTTTCTAACTGAATTTCCATTCGAATGCAAGAATTCTTAATCTTCTCAGGCTCATAATTCGTAATGAGCTCGCTTACACGGTTTTTGTGGCTCCTATTTTGAATCGAATTTAGACAAGCGAACTCTTCCTCTTCAACTCGTTCTACAACGTTAATTTTACTAAGAAAATTTTCGTCACATTTTTCAGAAGAAAGTTTACGCAGCTCAACTTTATTTTCCTTAATGGTCACCGTAACAAACCTCAACAGATCTCTTCCAATTAGTATGTCTTCAGAAAGCCATTTGTCGTGTACTACATGGAATCTTAGGGGATATTGGTCATCATCAATAGTCAAAGACGATTCGAAAGAGCCAATAGAATTTTTTAAGCTTCCTCCGAAGCCCATCAGAGCTATACTTGGCCCATTCAACTGTACTTTTCCCAATGTATCGAAAACTGATTTACGCATAAGCGTCACCTGGCTCCCAGTATCAATCAGCGATAGGAAACGTCTTCCGCTAAGACATACCGCCACATGAAAATCAGGTGTGGCAATCACGTTAACTTGAGCTTCACTGCTAGCGCCTTCGCACCTTTGTTTTGCCTTCTTAGGACAGTTAGGGCCGATGTGACCAAATTCGCCACAACTAAAACAACGTGCACCTTTCGCTTTATTGGGACAACTCCCCGTAAGATGTGCAAGTGAGCCGCAGTTATAGCACCTAGCTTTGGTTTTATCTTTATTTTTGGCGACTACGACTTGACCCTCCGATTTAATCGGCTTCTTAACCGAGCTTTGCGCCTTCATTGTTTGGTAAACTTTAAACTGCTTTTTTAGCTCCTCCAGAGTCTTAGCTTCATATAACACCGTCTTGTTTAGAACATCATCCGGAATGCCCGCAATTATATACTCGATTAAAGATTGATCGTCGACCGTGCCCCGCGATGCAATCTGTTTCATCGAGTAGAGATATTCTAAGAAACTCTCATTCGTATTTTTTTTTCTCGATGCTAGCATCTTGTGCACACTAATGCTGGTAACAGGCTCATCAAACTCTGTGGCTAAAAGCTGCTTTAAAAGTTCCCAACTATGAACGCCCGTGGCTGCCTCCACGGCTAGCCTTGCGGCGCCGCTCAAAAGTCGCCTACCGAACAAATACTTATGAACATCGTCCCAGCCACAAACCGTTGCGATGTCCTCAAACTCTTTCACCCAGATCGAAAACCGTTTATTGCCTTCACCGGAGAACCGTTCCAGCGACTCCTCTACGTCTTTAAATAGAAAATGATTACGACTTTCAGCATTGCTACCGGAACTCGGCATTTTTAATTTCTCCGTTCTCTCACCGATGTTATCGCCTTTGTCTGAATCACTTTCAGAAGTCGATCCCTCTGAAATATTCCCCGAATGCTCCAGTACCTCTACTTGACCGCCTGTTAAGGCCTCCTTAAGGCGTTTAATTAGGTCCGTCTTAAGCCGATAACTGGTCGGAAGTCCGCGTTCGTATAATAATTTTTGCAATTCCACCGTGGTGAATTTATTTAAATCCATGCAATTAGCGAAACAAAATTGGTTTTACCTTAGTCCACTCAGAGATTTCGGCGGTTGCCCTCCTTTCTACTTACTTCAGAACCGTTATAATGGCACATGAACTTACTTATTTTATTAAATTTTCACCTTCATCACGAACTATCCCGAATTATCCCAGATGATCCCACTTCTGACACCAAAATTTGTGGGGACACCGATAGTTAAACACGGTTTTGTTAGTTGGGGAGTTTATCTTAACACAAGTCAATTTCACAAATTCAATTTACAAGTTCGATCGCGAAAGTAAGTTTAATAAAGTTCAATGTTCCAAGATTTAATAGAAATGGATTATTTCTTGTACGTAATACAAAATTTAGCACTAGACTAATCAGCTCTCCAGCTTTGCGGTTCCAGCTTAGCCCCGACTTTATTCACTGCCTAACCAGTTGGCACGACTTAACTATTGCGCTGCTTGCAACTAACTAACTCAAGGTAACTGCAGAAGGGATAGCGGAATTACCTCGTCTCTTTGCAGGGCTTCAACTCGGTTGTTGCAGGACAAAACTAATGATAATAATAACGGCTTGTCGACTGGGTCAGGCTGTAGAATCGGCTGAATTTTCCCACATATATATATAACTATTAGGTGTACAAATAAGTTTCCGCGGTTTGTCAAAAGATGGCCCCACCAGAAGGTTATGGAGAAATTGTCAGATGTAAAACGTAATATCCCAAGTTTCGTCATCCGGCAACACCATAACCTTAAAGTACTAGTGATTCCGTATCAGCATCACGTAATTTTTTTCGTGCAAAAATGTCAAGTTTTGTGCCGAATAAGCATCATTTGCGGGAACTTTTGATTTACTTTTTTAATTTGAAAAAATCTGCAGCTGAGGCGCATCGATTGCTTCTAGAAGCATATGGTGAAGCTGCTTTAAGTGAGAGAAGTTGTCAGGAATGGTTTCAAAAGTTTAAGAACGGTGAGTTTGACGTGAAGGACAAAGAACGCAGTGGAAGGCCGAAAGTGTACGAAGACATGGAATTAGAAGTACTATTGGAGGAAGATTCGTCCCAAACGCAAAAAGAACTTGCACTTACATTACAAGTGACTCAACAAGCAATTTCACATCGTTTAAAATCGTTAGGAATGATTCAAAAACAAGGAAATTGGGTTCCATATGAACTAAAGCCGAGAGACGTTGAACGCCGATTATGCATGAGTGAAATGCTGCTTGCCAGGATTAAAAAAAAGAGTTTTTTGCATCGTATAGTCACTGGTGACGAAAAATGGATTCACTACGATAATCCAAAGAAGAGAAAGTCATGGGTTAAGCCCGGCGAACCATCAACATCGACAGCTAAGCCGAATATTCATGGAAAAAAACTCATGCTGTGTATTTGGTGGGATCAGCTTGGTGTCGTGTATTATGAATTGCTGAAACCAAGCGAAACCATTACTGGAGCTCTCTACCGAACACAATTGATGAGATTGAGTCGCGCACTTAAGGAAAAACGCGCCCATTACTACTCCAGACACGACAAAATTATTCTTTTACACGATAATGCTCGTCCACATGTTGCGGCGCCGGTAAAAACATACTTGGAAACACTCAACTGGGAAGTTTTACCCCACCCGCCGTATTCACCAGACTTAGCCCCTTCCGATTATCACCTGTTCCGGTCGATGGCACATGGTCTGTCTGAGCAGCGCTTCACATCATATGAAGACACCAAAAATTGGGTAGATTTGTGGATAGCGTCAAAAGATGAAGAGTTTTTTCGACGGGGTATCCGAATGTTGCCAGAAAGATGGGGAAAAGTAGTGGCAAATGATGGAAAATACTTTGAATAAAACGTAATGTACCGTTCCTTCACAATAAATTCCTAATTTTTTATAAAAAACCGCGGAAACTTATTTGTACACCTAATATATAAAAATTTTTTTTGGGGAACGAATAGAATAAGAAAACAAAAATAATAATATATAAACATTTTGTATCGCGTATAATAAATAGAGGCCGTTTCTATTTTACTCAATTACCCGTAAAGAGCAAAACGGAAGACGAAAATATAAAAATTGAATTAACAGATTTGTTTCGGAAAAACAATGGTCGAAAGAAACTTTATAAATGATAATGCATAATGATACCGATGTCGTAATGATTAATTTAAGCTATTGTAAATGATGTCGTGGATATAAGCGGCAATAACTGTGGGAAACAAATTTTTTTTTTTTGAACAGAAATGAGATTAACCAAGAATTTTTAAATAAGGCGTGCTCATAATAATCATTCCTCATCTATATTTTTTTTTTCTCTGAAAAGATAGAAAGAACACGATCATGTTCTGTTAAAGTTTACTTTCGCAAAAATCTAAACCAAAAACAAAAAAAAAAAAGAAAGGGGGGAAAATAATCAAAAATTATATATAATATATATGTTATATATTAATAATGTTTAATTTAAAGAAAATGTTAAACAAAATATAGTTTCGGGCCTAATAGATATATCTATAAGACGTGAAAGATTAGTAGGGATTAATATTTTTTTTTATACAATATTACTTAAGTTGCGGCTATGAAACAAAAGGAAAAATCATTGTCATAAATCGTTTTTTTTTATTTATGTACTCACCGAAGAAAGAGGAGAATAGCTAGGAGAATAAACAGGATAATGTTGTTAATCTATCATAAATATTTAATTGCTCCCGAAGTCCCCTCTACCGTTCCCTACAGCCTCCTCTTCGGGTTTTCGCGCTTTCTGAATTTTCATAGGGACCTCCCAGAATATATGGGCCAACGGGAGGTCATGGGCGGTTGGGGCATAGGCCAGGGGGATCCATTCCAGCGGGATCCCCCTTTCGGAGAGTCAATCGCAGGCAGTGACAGGGGTTCCTCCTGCCACAGTCCTTTTCCCTAACCCCGAATTTTTTTTCGATCCTGTCGCGCGAGATATTCGTTGCGGGCAGCTCGCCCCGGTGGCTAAGTGCGGCATTTTGGCAACCCCCCCACACTGCCGCATGCTAGCCTGCCAGCTCGCGCTGCCGCAAACCACCGGGATACAGTTTTAGCCGGGCTGTATAGAGCTCGCTCCCACAACAAGATCAACAAATCGACGCGGAACACGGGGAAAACCTATAAGACATGGATAGAATACCCGACGTCGTCAAGAGCCTCAGGGAATTCTCGGGACAGCCCGGAGAACTTTCCTCATGGAGGAAAAGCGTAGATCGAATTTTGAGAATTTACGAACACCTAAAGGGAACTCCTAAATACTACGGAATTCTCAATGTAATTAGAAATAAAATCACAGGACATGCTGATATCGCATTAGAGTCCTACAACACTCCCTTAAACTGGGATAAAATTTCGAAATGTCTGACCCTACATTATTCTGACAAGAGAGACTTGGGCACCTTGGAGTATCAAATGACAACTTTGATACAAGGTCACCACACCCTCTCCGAATTTTATCAAAGAGTGTACCACCACCTATCTCTAATTCTAAACAAACTCGGAAGTATGGAAATGGGGACCGAGTCATTAACTAACATGACTCAAGCTTTTAGGGACAAGGCTTTAGATACCTTCGTCAGAGGTCTAAAAGGAGACTTACCAAGACTCCTCAGCATGCGGGAACCCGTAGATTTGCCCCAAGCATTGCACCTATGCCTTAAACTAGATAACGTTGGGTATAGGGTGCACCACTCCCATCACACGAATCAAAAACAACAGTATCAACCCATGGCCCCTACTCCATCTAAAAGAAACACTGTAGCCCGTCAGCAAAACCAATATCACCAAACTCATTTTTATCCGGAATTAGTTTACAATCCTCAAGCCCCATACAGATCGCAAAATTTCAAGTTCACAACATATTTATGGTTACGTTTTTCTGTCTGCAAGTAATGCACCGAAAGAAATTCCCGTATTCTGCACTTTAAGCAATATTTAATAAGTAGGTCAATAAGCAAGCCATCGGTCGCACGACTGATTCACCTTTCTACGTGTATTACTTGCAGACAACAGCAATTTTTACTTAGCTGTAAGATTTGTTAATACTTAATTAGGTTAAATATTTATTATAAATGGACTGAATCGGTAAAATAAAGAGAGTCTTTTGTTAGCAGTAGAACAGTGCGTTTGAATCAATTGACTGACCCCCGCTTAGTGCACAGGTGTTTCGCTTGGGTGCTAATTGCTATTATCTCGGTGCATAGGTGCTTCGCCTATACACTCTTAACTCAATCAAAGGAGATTGAACATTTTTGGTGACCCCGACGTGATCGGAAGCAACTTTCGATCCGTACAAAGAACATTGAAAGGGAAAGTGTAAAAGTGCAGTTAAATTCTGGAAGCAAGTGATCTAAGTGCAACAATGGAAGACTTAGTGCAGCAACAAGTCCAGCTAGGAGGGATCCTGGATAAAATAATGATAAATATAAAAAAGGATCCAGTTTCAAGGAAAACCGACCAGTATGCCCAGACCCGACTTGTCAAGGTGGAGGAACATTGGAGGATTTTTTCAACTAACCATGAGTCTCTAGAAGCCATGAAGGCAGAGAATACGAAGCATGCGTATTTTGAAACCGCCTATTACGAGAATGTTAAGGCTTTGAAGGAAAAGATTGTGTCAACCTTAGCTCAATATAAACAGGACAAGGACCAGGAAGTCCTCCAACAAGATTCAAATCAGGCTAAGCTTACGGATAAAGATTTCGATTTATCCTACGCAAACTTCGAAACAGCCACCACAAGTAACGAGGAATTAGAGCGCATCATAAAAAGGCAGAAGGCCACTATGAAGACTGCACGTCATCTTCTCGAAGATATAAAGAATAACATCGAAGCAGAACGCACACAAGGCTTCTGGGAATATAAACTGCAAGTACTCTCGCAGTATCAAATGGAAATCACAAACAACAATCAGTTGATTTGGGAGACTTCTGATTCAAACGGGCCAGATGAAATCATTCAACAAACATATCTGGAATTCGAGAATTGGTTGCAGAACACCATTATAGAAATTCAAGACAAGTTGAAAAAGGTGTCATCACACAGAGATTCATTGAATTCCGTGAAGCTACCAAAAATTACACTACCACGATTTGACGGTAGCTATTTAAACTGGGTTCAGTTTAAGGAACTCTTTATCCAGCTGATTGATGCTCAATCCATTGGAGAAGCACAAAAAATGTATTACCTAGCGAGCAACCTAACGGGCGAAGCACACGCTCTAATAAAACATCTTCCGGCCACTGGCGAAAGTTATAATGATGCATGGTCCATTATATGCAACAGATACGATAATAAGAGATTGCTCGTAACGGCCTTACTGAACAAATTGCTGGCACAACCAGTGCTTCAAACGGAATCTGCTCCGGCAATTAAATCTCTTCATGACAACACCAAGGAATGCCTTCTCGGGTTAAAGAATTTGGGCTTAAACACAGAAAATTGGGACCCAATTCTGCTCCATCTTATAATCAAAAAACTTGACAGACAAACGCATTCATTGTATGAGCAATCTCTTAGATCACCAAGAGAACTCAGCTCAATGGAAGAATTATTAACCTTTCTTGAAACCCGATTCCAATCAATGGAAGCCTTGAACTCATCAGGATCAACACGCAAGGATACAACTAGATATTCATCCAACAAACCCACATCATTCATCGCAACGAATGTAAAACCTCAATGTGTAATATGTCAACAGAACCACCCTCTCTTCGCCTGTTCACGGTTTTTATCAAAAACACCAAGTGAAAGATTTCAGGTGTTAAAGACACACAAACTATGCATCAATTGCATGAAAAGGGGACATGCAGCAGACAGCTGTACACAAGGATCGTGCTCTAAATGCCAGAAAAAACACAACTCTTTAGTTCACATCAATGATAATACAACGATGAGTAATAAACCACTCAATTATACATCTAATACCAATCATGATAAATCATGCAACGGAAAACCGCTTCAGGAATCTATGATAAGCAAGACAACATTATCCACTCAGATTACTAGATCTCGGAGAAATTACGTTCTGTTGAGCACCATCTTAATAAAGGTCTACACATCTACCGGCCAAGAAATCGAGTGCAGAGCCATTTTAGACTCTGGTTCTCAGTTAAATTTTATAACCGAGAGACTGGCAAACCAATTATCGTTAGAAACATCGAGAGACTCCATAGAAATTAAAGGAATTGGAAATGGAAGTCAGCACACACAAAGACGAGTGAATATCGCAATTCACTCAAGAAAGAATGGGTTCTCAACTCAGATGGAGGCTTTCATTCTACCACAAATAACCGGGCAACAGCCAGCAATACAAATCAACACAGAAAATTGGAACATCCCGAAAAATCTGACATTAGCCGATCCGTGCTTCAGCCAACCAGAAAACATCGATATATTGATTGGCGCTGAACACTATCATGACTTCTTATCAATTGGACAAATTAAATTAGGAGAAAATCTCCCCACACTTCAAAATACCGTGTTTGGGTGGATTGTTGCTGGTCAGGTCGGGAATTCGTTCTTATCAGAAGGAATCTGTGGCATTTGCACTCAACAGGAGGATGAGATCAAGAAACAACTTGAACGATTTTGGGCCTTGGAAGAGGTAGAGTCAAGCACACCTGGTTTATCAGCGGCAGAATAAAAATGTGAGTCATTGTTCAATCAAACTACAAGGAGAGACGATTCAGGCCGCTTCATCGTCAATCTCCCCTTCCGTAAAGAACCATCTTCATTAGGAGATTCCAAGGATACAGCTCTGTCCAGATTTTATTCTGTGGAACGCAGGCTCAAGAAAGATCCCAATCTCAAAAAGAGTTACTCAGAATTCATGAATGAGTATATCAAGCTCAATCATATGCAGGAGATCGATATCAATAGCGTATCTAAACCGTATTACTTCCTTCCTCATCACTACGTTTTAAAGCCAGACAGCACTACCTCACCATTAATAGTCGTGTTTGACGCAGGGGCAGCATCTTCATCAAAGCTATCACTAAATGAAATCCTTCACACAGGACCAAAAATCCAAAGGGAATTATTCTCCGTGCTGCTAAAATTCAGACTACCGCGCTATGTCTTCACTGCAGACATCGAAAAAATGTACCGACAGGTCCTAATAAACCCTGACGACAGGCGCTTTCAACTAATATGGTGGAGAGATAACGACAATACAGCACCAAAATGTTATCAATTAAACACAATAACGTATGGAGTAAGACCAGCTCCATACTTAGCTATAAAATGCTTACATACTCTTGCAGAACAAAATCGAGGAAAATATCCAATGGGATCAAAATGTTTGGAACAAGATTTCTATGTTGACGATTTAATGAGCGGATCCAATAGCCTATACGAAGCACAAGAGATGCAGGAACAAGTATGTCGCAGCTTACAATCAGCAGGCTTTAAACTACGCAAATGGTGTGCTAACCATCCAGCCTTACTAAAAAATATTCCAGAGAGTGACAGAGCATTACAGTTGGACGTACCTAATGATAACATGACACACAAAACATTAGGATTGATCTGGTTCCCACGCACAGATGAGTTCCAAATAACAACTGAGCAAGATCCACACAATCATCGAATAACCAAGCGCACAATTCTTTCTGAAATCGCACACTTGTTTGATCCACTGGGGATTCTAAGCCCAGTAGTAGTGACAGCGAAAATAATCCTCCGCGAATTATGGTCCTTGAAGGTAGACTGGGATGCGGCTGTTCCCATGGAACTCCATACAAAATGGGAAAGGTTCAAGACCGGCCTAAGTCAGCTTCACAAGATAAAAATCCCACGTCACATCCTAGGAGGTACAGCACAACACAGTCAGCTACATGCATTTTGCGATGCGTCGGAAAAGGCATACGGAGCAGCTCTGTATGTACGATCAGTACATTCTGATACAGTTACGAGAATAAAACTACTGTGCGCAAAATCAAGAGTGGCTCCGCTAAAAACTACAATACCAAGATTGGAACTTTGTGCAGCTAAACTTGCCTCACAATTACTAAGTAGAGTGAAAAAGGATCTGGAATGGAAGGGAAAATGCTATCTTTGGACCGATTCTACCATAGTATTGAGCTGGATAAACTCCGACGCCTCAAAATACCAAACATTTGTGGCAAACCGTATAGGTACAATCCTAGAACACACTACACCTGAGCAATGGAGACATGTTCCTACAAAGGAAAACCCTGCGGATTTAGTCTCCCGAGGTGTCCAACCTGACAAACTAAACGAATGTAATTTATGGTTCTACGGGCCACCCTCTCTTCATGGTAAGGAATCTAGCTGGCCTGCAATTCCCAACAATTCAGAGGCAGACTTGGAAAAGAAGAAACCAAAAACATCCCTTTTGTCATCTACAGAAACAAACTCCGGTATCATTGAGCAGATTCTCTCAATTGATCACAACAATTCTTTGGACTATTTACAAAAGGTAGTAGCATCAACTCTACGATACATACAAAATGCACACACAGACCTTGACAGCACGGAATTTAAGGAATCATTGTCCACAGCACTAAACGAAATAGAGCAAGAAGGACTGTCTCAAGATCATACGGCAAAAGAGTTAGAAGATGCGCTACTACTAATAATCAAGGAAACACAAAAGGAAGGCTTCCCAGATGATTTAACTCATTTACGAAAACACAAAACAGTAAGTTCAAACAGTCCATTAGCAACCCTGTGTCCATTCATTGATGAGAAGGGAATCCTTCGCGTGGGTGGAAGGTTGGAAGCAGCATCCATATCATTTGATGCAAAACACCCAATGTTGTTGCCATACTCGCACGACATCACCCGACTCATATTCACTCACTTCCACCTAGCGAATGCTCATGCAGGACCACAAACTCTACTAGCTACTATTCGGCAAAGATTCTGGGCTCTAAAAGGAAAAGCTATAGCTAGGACGGTTGTACACAACTGTGTCATCTGTACTCGAATGAAACCGAAATTCCTGACACAAGTTATGGGAAATTTACCCAGGAATCGAGTACAACCTGCACGACCCTTTATCAATGCAGGAGTAGATTTTTGTGGTCCGTTCTGGACACATTTTAAAATTAGAGGCAAAAGACCGCTCAAGACATATGTAGCAATATTCTGCTGCTTCAGTACCAAGGCGGTACACATAGAAGTAGTGAGTGACCTCACAACGAAAGCATTCGTAGCAGCACTGAAGAGATTCATCGGAAGAAGAGGACATTGTCGTAACCTCTACTGTGACAATGCGACAAACTTCACAGGAGCTAGAAACCAGTTACAAGAGCTTCAAAATACAATATATTCAAAGGAAGCTGATGAAGCCATTAAAAAATTCTGCACATCAAAGAGCATCGACTTTCACTTCATACCACCTAGAGCACCACACTTTGGTGGACTTTGGGAAGCTGCAGTCAAGTCTGCAAAACATTTATTCCACCGGAGCGTCGCTGCTGCTTCGCTCACATACGAAGAACTGACAACAGTAATGGTAGAAATCGAGGCTATACTGAATTCACGACCAATCACACCCATGTCATCGGACCCTAACGACCTAACAGCCTTGACACCTGGACACTTTCTAATTGGCGAGCCAATGACCTCCATAGTAGATCCGCACGCCTCCGAGGCAAGACTAACACCGCATCAAAGATGGGAAATTGTGTCCCGATTGAAGACGCAATTTTGGCATCGGTGGAGAACGGAATACTTGACCGAACTCCAACAACGCCACAAATGGTTCAAAACCTGCGAGAACATTAAACCCGGAACAATGGTAATTATTAAGGAGGATAACACTCCAGTGCTATCATGGCCAATTGGAAGAGTCGTTGAACCCATAAAGGGAGAGGACGGCATAGTCAGAGTAGTAGACGTACAAACGAGCTCCGGAGCAATATCCAGAAGATCTATCCACAGATTGGCTCCACTGCCAGCAGAATCAACGAATGATGAAAACAATGAAATGGAAGATACAACGTCAGAAAAACTAAATCACACAATGGAAGAAGACCAGAACAATGTACCAACTACTAGTAGTCCTAGTGAAAATCTAGATGATACAGAAATGAGTACTGGAGCCACGCCTAGGCCAAAAAGACGGAGAATTATGGAGCCATCAATAGCAACAATTCTCATGGTTTGCTTAGCCATGCCATTGTTAGTATTCGGCCAAGTAACGATTACGCCGTTTACCGTTCAACCAGGCCTCTACTTTGAAAGTATGGGAATGACTCATTTAATTGCAAACGAATGGAATCTTGTAGTCTTCTTCGATACAACCACCTTCTGGGAAGAGCTTGATCTCATACACTTTGGCATACACAGATTAACACAAACCTGTCAATCCATATCCAACAACCAACTCTGCAGTGAAAATGTCGTCCAGTTCGAAAAAACATTACAAGAAATTATGAATGCTAATGGCTTACTTACATCATATCAACAAAATAGATACAAAAGGGCTCCATTGAATTTTATTGGAAGTATCGCCAGCTCTTTGTTTGGGGTCTTGGATGAAGAATATGCCAAGGAGATGTCGGACACCATTCAAAATTTAGAGGACAACCAAGAACACCTACTGAATTTGATTAAAAATCAAACTTCTATTATTGATTCGACTGCCAATTTTATAGGCAAATCACAAGAAGCAGCCCAAAAACGGTTAGATGAAGTTATAAAGTATATCAATTCTACGGCACATATTGTTAATGAAATGGAGCACGAAATAAACGAACAGCGACTATTAGAAATCTTCAATGAATTATCAATGCGAGTGATTCTCGAAACTACTGCATATCAACGAGTACAAGCTGCCATAATAGATGTACTCATCCATGCCCACCATGGGAAGGTGAATCCAATACTCTTAACACCAGCACAACTTCAATCGCAGCTGACGTTAATAAAAGAGCATCTGCCATCAACTCTTCAACTACCCACACCCAACAATCATCTAATAGAATTATATAATCTAATGTCAATTGAAAGCCGAGTCACACAAACAGAAATTATATTTCGAATACGGCTGCCATTAGTAACGCATGAAAATTTTGAATTATTACATGTCGTACCAGTACCAGCACTAGTTAACAGCACCTATGTGACAATCGAGTCATATTCACCATTCATGATGATCAATATGAATCGGAATGCATACTATCCACTATCTGAGAGAGAATTCGGTCAGTGCATGCTAATTGGGCAAACCACTCATCTCTGTAAACAACTTCACCCAATTTACAAGCGAGGTGCGCAAGAAGGGTCCTGTGAACTCAGCATATTGACTCAAGATGAAAAACCATCCACATGTAAAATTACAACCTCAGACAAGCCACGCCGATGGACCCAACTATTGGAAGTCAACCATTGGATTTATGTAACCAAAGAAGAGCTCTCCATTAATATTGTGTGTAACAACAACATCATCAGGAAGAGTATAATAGGATCTGGTGTACTGAACATGTCATCAAATTGCATACTAAGCGATGAATTCACGACCATACCTTCTCATAGCCTATATACCACTACGATCACGACATCATTTGCCCCAACAAAAAATATAACGGATCGCATTCAACCCATGGAACTCTCGAAGTTACGGATTCCATCGTTTTCATCGCAAGATAACTACAATGATCTACTTAAGATCAAGGACACCATCAAGGAATTACAAGGGAATGCAAACACTCCTTTACGAAGCAAACATCATATGGTCCACACTCTAACTGTGGGATATATCAGCCTGGGAATTGTATTCGTCATCCTCGTTTACTGGCTCTACAAACGATCAACCCCGTGTGGTGCCCGGAAAATACCAATTCCAGCTCAACGAACAACAACGAAGGATTTCCATCTCGAGTCTCAGGAACTAGCTTGAATCATCAATTCAACGGTGGGGAGAATGTTCAAGTTCACAACATATTTATGGTTACGTTTTTCTGTCTGCAAGTAATGCACCGAAAGAAATTCCCGTATTCTGCACTTTAAGCAATATTTAATAAGTAGGTCAATAAGCAAGCCATCGGTCGCACGACTGATTCACCTTTCTACGTGCATTACTTGCAGACAACAGCAATTTTTACTTAGCTGTAAGATTTGTTAATACTTAATTAGGTTAAATATTTATTATAAATGGACTGAATCGGTAAAATAAAGAGAGTCTTTTGTTAGCAGTAGAACAGTGCGTTTGAATCAATTGACTGACCCCCGCTTAGTGCACAGGTGTTTCGCTTGGGTGCTAATTGATATTATCTCGGTGCATAGGTGCTTCGCCTATACACTCTTAACTCAATCAAAGGAGATTGAACAAATAAGTTTCCGCGGTTTGTCAAAAGATGGCCCCACCAGAAGGTTATGGAGAAATTGTCAGATGTAAAACGTAATATCCCAAGTTTCGTCATCCGGCAACACCATAACCTTAAAGTACTAGTGATTCCGTATCAGCATCACGTAATTTTTTTCGTGCAAAAATGTCAAGTTTTGTGCCGAATAAGCATCATTTGCGGGAACTTTTGATTTACTTTTTTAATTTGAAAAAATCTGCAGCTGAGGCGCATCGATTGCTTCTAGAAGCATATGGTGAAGCTGCTTTAAGTGAGAGAAGTTGTCAGGAATGGTTTCAAAAGTTTAAGAACGGTGAGTTTGACGTGAAGGACAAAGAACGCAGTGGAAGGCCGAAAGTGTACGAAGACATGGAATTAGAAGTACTATTGGAGGAAGATTCGTCCCAAACGCAAAAAGAACTTGCACTTACATTACAAGTGACTCAACAAGCAATTTCACATCGTTTAAAATCGTTAGGAATGATTCAAAAACAAGGAAATTGGGTTCCATATGAACTAAAGCCGAGAGACGTTGAACGCCGATTATGCATGAGTGAAATGCTGCTTGCCAGGATTAAAAAAAAGAGTTTTTTGTATCGTATAGTCACTGGTGACGAAAAATGGATTCACTACGATAATCCAAAGAAGAGAAAGTCATGGGTTAAGCCCGGCGAACCATCAACATCGACAGCTAAGCCGAATATTCATGGAAAAAAACTCATGCTGTGTATTTGGTGGGATCAGCTTGGTGTCGTGTATTATGAATTGCTGAAACCAAGCGAAACCATTACTGGAGCTCTCTACCGAACACAATTGATGAGATTGAGTCGGGCACTTAAGGAAAAACGCGCCCATTACTACTCCAGACACGACAAAATTATTCTTTTACACGATAATGCTCGTCCACATGTTGCGGCGCCGGTAAAAACATACTTGGAAACACTCAACTGGGAAGTTTTACCCCACCCGCCGTATTCACCAGACTTAGCCCCTTCCGATTATCACCTGTTCCGGTCGATGGCACATGGTCTGTCTGAGCAGCGCTTCACATCATATGAAGACACCAAAAATTGGGTAGATTTGTGGATAGCGTCAAAAGATGAAGAGTTTTTTCGACGGGGTATCCGAATGTTGCCAGAAAGATGGGGAAAAGTAGTGGCAAATGATGGAAAATACTTTGAATAAAACGTAATGTACTGTTCCTTCACAATAAATTCCTAATTTTTTATAAAAAACCGCGGAAACTTATTTGTACACCTAATATATAAAAATTTTTTTTGGGGAACGAATAGAATAAGAAAACAAAAATAATAATATATAAACATTTTGTATCGCGTATAATAAATAGAGGCCGTTTCTATTTTACTCAATTACCCGTAAAGAGCAAAACGGAAGACGAAAATATAAAAATTGAATTAACAGATTTGTTTCGGAAAAACAATGGTGGAAAGAAACTTTATAAATGATAATGCATAATGATACCGATGTCGTAATGATTAATTTAAGCTATTGTAAATGATGTCGTGGATATAAGCGGCAATAACTGTGGGAAACAAATTTTTTTTTTTTGAACAGAAATGAGATTAACCAAGAATTTTTAAATAAGGCGTGCTCATAATAATCATTCCTCATCTATATTTTTTTTTTCTCTGAAAAGATAGAAAAAACACGATCATGTTCTGTTAAAGTTTACTTTCGCAAAAATCTAAACCAAAAACAAAAAAAAAAAAGAAAGGGGGGAAAATAATCAAAAATTATATATAATATATATATTATATATTAATAATGTTTAATTTAAAGAAAATGTTAAACAAAATATAGTTTCGGGCCTAATAGATATATCTATAAGACGTGAAAGATTAGTAGGGATTAATATTTTTTTTTATACAATATTACTTAAGTTGCGGCTATGAAACAAAAGGAAAAATCATTGTCATAAATCGTTTTTTTTTATTTATGTACTCACCGAAGAAAGAGGAGAATAGCTAGGAGAATAAACAGGATAATGTTGTTAATCTATCATAAATATTTAATTGCTCCCGAAGTCCCCTCTACCGTTCCCTACAGCCTCCTCTTCAGGTTTTCGCGCTTTCTGAATTTTCATAGGGACCTCCCAGAATATATGGGCCAACGGGAGGTCATGGGCGGTTGGGGCATAGGCCAGGGGGATCCATTCCAGCGGGATCCCCCTTTCGGAGAGTCAATCGCAGGCAGTGACAGGGGTTCCTCCTGCCACAGTCCTTTTCCCTAACCCCGAATTTTTTTTCGATCCTGTCGCGCGAGATATTCGTTGCGGGCAGCTCGCCCCGGTGGCTAAGTGCGGCATTTTGGCAACCCCCCCACACTGCCGCATGCTAGCCTGCCAGCTCGCGCTGCCGCAAACCACCGGGATACAGTTTTAGCCGGGCTGTATAGAGCTCGCTCCCACAACAAGATCAACAAATCGACGCGGAACACGGGGAAAACCTATAAGACATGGATAGAATACCCGACGTCGTCAAGAGCCTCAGGGAATTCTCGGGACAGCCCGGAGAACTTTCCTCATGGAGGAAAAGCGTAGATCGAATTTTGAGAATTTACGAACACCTAAAGGGAACTCCTAAATACTACGGAATTCTCAATGTAATTAGAAATAAAATCACAGGACATGCTGATATCGCATTAGAGTCCTACAACACTCCCTTAAACTGGGATAAAATTTCGAAATGTCTGACCCTACATTATTCTGACAAGAGAGACTTGGGCACCTTGGAGTATCAAATGACAACTTTGATACAAGGTCACCACACCCTCTCCGAATTTTATCAAAGAGTGTACCACCACCTATCTCTAATTCTAAACAAACTCGGAAGTATGGAAATGGGGACCGAGTCATTAACTAACATGACTCAAGCTTTTAGGGACAAGGCTTTAGATACCTTCGTCAGAGGTCTAAAAGGAGACTTACCAAGACTCCTCAGCATGCGGGAACCCGTAGATTTGCCCCAAGCATTGCACCTATGCCTTAAACTAGATAACGTTGGGTATAGGGTGCACCACTCCCATCACACGAATCAAAAACAACAGTATCAACCCATGGCCCCTACTCCATCTAAAAGAAACACTGTACCCCGTCAGCAAAACCAATATCACCAAACTCATTTTTATCCGGAATTAGTTTACAATCCTCAAGCCCCATACAGATCGCAAAATTTTCCGCCACAGTACCGAGCACTTCGCCAAGCACCCCCCAAGCAACATGTTAACTTACCCCCTAAACCATTACCAAAACCTGAGCCCATGGACATAGACCATTCAATGCGCTCTCGCGAAGCAAACTATCAAAATTACTACAACAAAACGCCTTTCCGCCAATTCGTAGACAAACGTCCTATATCGCAGCAAATGCATCAACCGAATAAACAACAAAAATTCCATCATATCGAGCAACAATCGGAGGGAAATGAGTGCTTAGGAAACGAAAATCAACTACAGTACCCGGAGAACGAATACGAACAGGACATTAGGACAGAAGATTTGAATCATGACATAAGTCTCGCCGAGTACATAGAACCGAACGAGAATTCTATATTAGATCCGCCGGAAAGATTAGATGATATCCATTTTTTAGGCTAAAACGCTCTTCGCTTCCTTACGTGGAATATGAGCTGAAGAGCGATAAAATACTAAAATTCCTCGTGGATACCGGTTCAAACAAGAACTACATACATACAACCTAGATACGTTCAAAACCCCATACCAAATAAAAAGAAATTTTTTGCCACCTCCGTCAGAGGTACCGTAGAAATTAGTCACCACACGCATATAAGCCCTTTTGGCCCAAATACAAAACCACTAAAATTTTTCATACTACCAAGTCTTATATCGTTCGACGGAATAGTAGGTAATGACAGCCTCAAAGACCTGAAGGCCGTCATCCACGCCGGAAACAACTATATGATTCTAAATTCAGATACCAAGATACCACTAAAACAACACGTATCCGATTCCGTGAATTCCATCAATATAAGAAATGCACACATGACGAAAGAACAAATTCAGAAACTAAACAGCATTATAAAACAGAGTCCTAATCTTTTCTTTGAGCCAGATGAGAAGCTCACGTACACCACCACCGTACAAGGAGAAATTCGTACCACTACAGACGATCCGGTGTATTCTAAATTATCCCCGTACCCAATGTCGTTGAAAGATGAGGTAGAGAACCAAATAAAAAAGTTACTCGACGACGGTGTTATCAGGCCATCGCGATCACCATATAATGCCCCGGTTTGGATCGTCCCTAAAAAAATGAATGCATCGAGTGAAAAGAAATACAGGATGGTGGTCGATTACCGCAAATTGAACAAGGTAACAATACCCGACAAGTACCCAATTCCAGAGATAAACGAGGTATTAGCAAATCTCGGGAAAAACTTTCTATTCACCATTTTAGATCTGAAGAGCGGTTTTCATCAGATACCGCTAAGGGAATCAGACATAGAGAAAACCGCCTTCTCCATAAATAACGGCAAATACGAATTCAACCGCTTACCCTTCGGTTACAAAAATTCCCCGGCTATTTTCCAGAGGACCCTATATGACGTACTACGAGAACACATAGGGAAAAGATGTCACGTCTACATGGACGACATCATAATATTCGGCAAAAACGAAGCAGAACACTTCGAAAACATAAAGGAAGTGTTCAATACCCTGGAATCAGCCAACTTCAAAATCCAGTTGGACAAGTGCGAATTCCTGCAGAAACAAGTGGAATTCCTCGGGTTTGTAGTATCCATAAACGGAATCAGGACCAACCCCAAGAAGGTAGAGGCAATTGTCAGCTTGCCCCCACCGAAAACGCTCAAAGACCTTAGATCCTTCCTGGGAATGTCAGGTTATTATCGTCGCTTTGTAAGAGATTACGCGAAAATGGCGAAACCCCTGACATCCCTCTTGAGAGGGGAAGACGGACGATTGTCCAAGAACCTCTCGAAGAACAAGAACATCTATCTCGATAAGGAAGCCATGGAAGCATTTCAGAACATAAAAAGCTCACTAATATCAAAAGAGGTAATTTTAAGTCATCCGGATTTCGAAAAGGATTTCGAACTTACTACTGACGCATCCGACTACGCCCTCGGAGCTGTTTTGTCGCAAGCTAATCGACCAATAGCATTCCTGTCAAGAACATTAACGAAGACGGAAGAGAATTACGCGACAAACGAAAAAGAGATGCTGGCCATAATCTGGTCCTTGAACTCCCTAAGAAACTATCTATATGGAGCCAGAAAGGTAAAAATCTACACTGACCATCAGCCTCTCATATACGCGCTTAGCAATAAAAACACCAATTGCAAAATGAAGCGATGGAAGGCTATCTTAGAGGAGTATAATTACCAACTAGAACACAAACCTGGGAAAATGAACTTCGTGGCAGATGCTCTGTCAAGACCACCTATAGCTACGCAGGTGAACCCATTAACCATGACCCAACATAGCGATGACAGCTCATACCAAAACCTAATCCCAACAGTAACCTGCCCCATCAATGTATTCCGAAACCAAATCATTTTACAAATTGGAGACGAAATAAGTTATCAGTTAAAAATGCCATTCCCCAAGTATCTGCGTCACCTTATCATCCAACCTGTATTTACGGAAGCAGACATCATCAATCTCTTTAAAAGATATCTCAACCCGCACACAATAAACGGCCTAAAAACTAACGAGGAGACAATGGGTAAAATCCAGGAGATCTACCCAGTACATTTCAGGGACTACAAAATTAGATACACACAAAAGATGGTCGCAGACATTACCACCGAAATCGAACAAGAGGAGGCGATATTGAACACCCATAGGAGAGCACATCCCAATGCTCAGGAGAATAGATGCCAGCTCTTGGAAAAATATTATTTTCCTAGGATGAGTTCGAAGATCAACAAATTACTGAAGAACTGTAAGATATGTAAGGAAATTAAATATGATAGGCATCCCAATAACCAACACATTAACCAAACACCTATTCCTAATTATCCCGGTCACACGCTTCACGTGGATATTTACCCAACAGAAAAGAACCTGGTCCTTACAGCCTTAGACAAATTTACCAAATTTGCACAAGCCAAAATTATTAAATCAAGATCAATAGAGGACATAAGGCGACCTCTACGAGATCTACTATTCTATTTTTGCGTTCCCGAAAATGTCGTAATCGATAACGAGAAGGCTCTCAACTCAGCTACAATTATGTCTATGATGGAGGACGAATTAAGTATAAACGTTTTCAAAACGCCGTCCTACAAGAGCGAAGTCAACGGACAAGTCGAGCGCTTTCACTCCACGCTTTCAGAGATTATGCGCTGTCGGAAAAGAGATGGTCAGGAACGATCATTCGAGGAACTTTTGGAACATTCAGTAAATGAGTATAACTTCACCGTCCATTCTACAACCGGAAAGAAACCAGTCACACTATTTTACGGTCGAGAGTCTGGAATCGACCCGGAACAGTTCGAACAAACTCGGTTCAATAACATAGAAAAATTAAAGAAAAAGCAGCAAAAGGACATAGGGTACCATAATAAAAAGAGAAAACCCATAAAGAACTACGAAGTAGGAGAAAAAGTATTTGTCAAACATAATAAACGTATAGGATCAAAACTAACAGTTAGATATAATATAAGGAGGAAATAGTAAAGGAGAACCGTCATTCAACCATTATTACGGAATCAGCCAAAAAAATACATAAAAGCCACATTAGAAATTGAAAATCCCTCTTTTTAGATGGGTCCATTCGAGTAAGGGGGATGTTACACATTCCAATAATCGACCTCCAATGAAAATGAGGAGGTCGGCACTCTCGCCGGACGCTGTCCAGACGACACCTAGGAACTTTCGCCGGAAACGACCCAGACGACATCGGAACCCGCAGAAGACCTGAAAGCTGCCGCAACAACAGGCAAATTCAATGCACGGGCAATTCAATGCACGCGCAATTGACCTGCTGCCGAATTTGCAACTCAGGAAAAGTATCGATGGACGTCGGGAAGCCATGGGTTCTTCAACGGGCAGTCTCCAGGAGGTCGTCGAAGATCGTGGTTACTAAATTAAAACATGTTACGCGTTATTTTAAGTCAAAAGAGTTTTTGTTTTATGTTAGTGCATTTAGTAAATTAAATTAATTTAAAACTTTAAGGTGTTTTTAATTTCATTGTCATTCGAGCCGGATTATTTCGCGAGTTACAGTGAACGTGTAAAAAGTTTTGTATAGTGACAAGCGCATCAGTGAAGCCAAGCGGAACAGCATAAGACATCCCGAGCCGGAAGAAGACATCCCGAGCCGGAAGAAGATATCCCCAGATAACCGCCTCACATCAGTCGATCCCATTCAGACGATCAACATCATCAGATCATCCCATTCAGGCGATCAGCATCAGACGCAGAAGAGAACAACGAAACTTTGACACCCCTTCCCGACACCTCCAGTAAGTACCTTCTCTTATCCCTTCGTGTATTTCGCTGTTCGATATTAATATTACACACATAAGTTCATAATGGGAGGTACAGTGGGAGACTCTCCATCTACCATGGAAAACCCTCCATCCCTCGAGGCTCTTATAAGCGATCAGAAATCGCTCACGGAGCAAATGAATCGGTTTGTGGTACTCATGGCTACTATCTTGGCCGAGTCAATGGTTGGCATGAGTTCTGGCAGAAATTTTCTGCAAACGACAGAAACCTGTCCGCAATAGCCACCCCATCAGCTCGGAAAGAGCATCCGTACTTCACCGAAGATCACTACTCCACTTGTGAGGAGTTATTTTACGACTTCAAAGGTGAACTAGTTGACAAATTGAGTTCCCTCGATAAATCACAAGGGCAATCCGGGCACCAATCAACTAGTAGCCCCCCTCAAGAATTTAACGCGCAAAGACTTGCAGCCGCGTCCCCAATGCAATTACCTTCTATAACGCTTCCAAAGTTCTCTGGGAACTACACCGACTGGATAAGTTTCCGTGATTTATTTAAATCACTCATCGACTCCAACAGCTCTTTGGCAAGTGTTCAAAAATTGCATTACTTAAAGGCCAATGTCGTAGGCGATGCAAGCAAGGTGATCAAACAGTTCCAGACCACCAACGAAAATTACCAGGCAGCTTGGGGTGCATTAGTTTGTTGTGTAACATTTTTACACCAAATTATAACAATAATAGTTAAATTATTGTTGTAATATTAATGGGGAATTTAACCGCTGTTAACAATAACGAAACAGCAGTTAAATTCCAGAACAAACAAGATAGCGCAAGCAACGGCTCAGATTTCGTCTGGGCCAAACGCGCGTGGGAAAACTACAAAGTAAGGGTAAAAATACCCCAAACACGCCCCAAGAGCGATGAAGCAAAAGCTAAACGGCCGAAAACAGCCAAAAAGGGTACTGAAAATAATAAAGCTACTCTAAATTATATCCGCTACCCAAACGCGGACTACAAATATCCAACTGATCCCGCCATAAAACAACGTATAGCCAGGTTGAAGGAAGTACTCCACCTGAGCCCCAATCTTAGCAGCCAAGAAAGAGCTGAAATTTTAAAAATATGCAATGGCTATAATGACATATTCTACTTAAAGGGTGACCATCTGACGCATACTAATGCCGTCACTCATTTAATTCCAGTGGTGCAAGATCAAGCACCAATAAACCAAAAAAGGTATAGGTTACCAGAAATACAGCGTAACATTATAGATGAGCAGCTACAAGGCATGCTCAAAAACAACATAGTACCACCTAAACCAAGTAAAAGCCCTTGGAACTCGCCGCTTTTAGTAGTCCCCAAAAAGCCGGGACCAGATGGCGAAAAAAGATGGAGAGTAGTAGTCGATTTTCGGAAACTAAACGAAAAAACGATCGGCGATGCATACCCTCTCCCCCGGATCGAAGATATACTTGACCAACTAGGTCATTCAAGGTATTTTACCACCCTTGATCTGGCCAGTGGTTATCATCAAGTGCTGGTCGATCCTAAAGATCGTCCCAAAACCGCTTTCCGCACTAATTACGGGCACTACGATTTTAAGCGTATGCCATTCGGGCTTAAAGGAGCCCTAGCCACATTTCAGCGCCTCATGAACTATGTGCTAACCGGCCTCCAAGGCCTGGAATGTTTTGTTTACCTGGATGATATAGTCATCTATGGGAAAAACTTAGAGGACCATAACTCAAAACTGCGAAAGGTTTTCGATAGGTTGAGAGAGAACAACCTTAAATTACAACCGGAGAAATGTCCATTTCTCCGCAAAGAGGTAGTCTATTTGGGACATAAATGTTCCAATGAGGGAGCACTCCCGGACCCCAGCAAAACGGCATGCGTACAAACTTTTCCGATTCCCCGAACAGTCAGACAAGTTCAGTCCTTCTTAGGACTTGCCAATTATTATCGAAAATTCATCCCCGAATTTTCAAAAATAGCTCGTCCAATAACTAACTTGCTCCGCAAGGATGTCAAATTTACTTGGACCGATAAATGTCAAGACGCATTTTTAACCATTAAAAATGCCCTAGTATCCCCTCCTCTCCTCATATATCCTGATTTTAGTAAACCTTTTAATTTAACGACTGACGCAAGCAACGAAGCTATAGGTGCTGTCCTCTCTCAGGGAGAAGTAACAAGTGACCAGCCCATAGCCTACGCCAGCCGTACATTAAACAAGGCCGAACAAAATTACTCCACGATAGAAAAGGAGTTGTTGGCCATTGTCTGGGCAACGCGGAATTTCAGGTGCTACCTTCAGGGTAGAAAATTTACAGTCTACACCGACCATAAACCTCTTAAGGGGGTCTTCAACGTGAAAGATCCCACATCCCGCTTGGTGAGGTTCCACCATAAGCTATCCGAGTTCGATTATACAATCGAATACAAGCCCGGAAAATATAACACGAATGCAGACGCTTTAAGTCGTATTCCGCGGGAAGAATACGAAAACCAAGAAAGCCAAACCTTCACGGTAAGAGCTCAAGTACACCACCGAATAAATTCCGATACGGAGGAAGAACACCCCGATTTGGAAAAATCACGAATAATTAGCGCAGTTACTAGGGCTCAAGCCCAGAGAACCCCCAAAAATAAAGAACAGGCCTCGAAAAAAGCACAAGAGGAAATACAGGCAAAGAGAGAGGCCCCAGAGATAGAAGAATGTCACGATAAAGAGCCCCTAAATCATACGGAGCCTGAATACGACAAAACTCCAACCACCCCATTCGAGGAAAAACGCAAAGACCCCGAGATAATAATGAACCCCGGAGAAATAAAAATCATTCTACATAATTATCATGATTCACTTTTCGGAGGTCATCAGGGTGTGATTAAGACTTACAAGAAAATAAAGCGTAAGTTTCGTTGGAAAAATATGTTGCGAGATATCAAAAATTATATCAAACGATGCCCAAAGTGCCAAAAATTGAAAGCATCTCCACAAGTCCGAATGCCGATGATCATAACAGACACCGCCGAGCAACCCTTCGATAAGGTTTATATGGACATAGTAGGTCCACTCGAGGAGTCAAATATTGGGAATAAATATATTCTCACTTTCCAGGATAACCTCACAAAATTTGTCGACTGGTATGCCATACCAAATGCGGAAGCAATAACAATAGCGCAAATTTTCTTTGACGAAATCGTCACGCGGGAATGCGGTAGTTCCCAAGAAAATAGTCACCGATCAAGGAACAAATTTTCTGAGCGATTTGTTTAAACAGGTCTGTAAATTATTAAGGGTGAACAAATTACAGACCTCAGCGTATCACCCCCAATCAAATGGTGCGCTGGAAAGGGCGCATAGACCCCTAATAGAATATTTGCGGACGACTGTGGATGAAAACCCAAAAGCGTGGGATCAATACTTGCGAACTGCCGCTTTCGTATACAATAATAGTATACATGAAGGGACTAAACTCACCCCAATGGACTGCCTATATGGCTTCACGGCAGATGTTCCATCAAATTTAAAACGCGATCCTGAACCTGTTTATAACCACGAGAGCTACTATCACATGCTCAGGTATAGGTTGCAAAAATCGTATGCCACAGCACGGAAAAACATTCTAGCGAGTAAAAATAAATCCAAGGAGTACTATGATAAAGGTCCTCTTGAAAAGCGAAACCAGAAAACATAAGCTCTCAGAAATCTGGGTAGGACCTTATCTGGTAACCGCTACCCCGTCATCAGTGAATACCACTATACGCATGGGTAGAAAACTAAAGGTGGTACACAACAACCGCCTCAAGCCTTACTTCGAATAGGTTGAAACAATATATTTAATAGAACAAGGCCCTTGTCTAAGCTCAATATGAGTTAAACGTTTGGTGACCGGGACACCGCCTGTAATTGCCTTCTGATGTTTTGGATATCCCCTTACATCAGAATGGAATTGCGTTTATGTAATGCTTATGCATCCTCGGTGGACATAAATATCTGCGGTTGAACTAAGGGTGCCTCGATATAAAATGGGAAATAAAAATCAAAAATAAAAAAATGATAAGCAGCGGAAATAAATTGATCATTCCGCGGAAAATTCCTTTTAGCGATGAAAACTGATTTCTTTCCGAAATACGGAAAACTAAAAAAAAAAAAAAAATGTACATATGATTAACCACATCCAACATTCAGATAAGCACTATTTTTAGTAATACTTTTATTTGTAAGAACACAAGAGTTCTCTCGTATTACATATACGTAATTATAATAATAAATAATAATATAATAATTGTAAAAAAAAAAAAAATTTTTTTTTACAATTATACATATATAACAAAAAAATTTTTAATACATGATTGTATAATTAAGAATAAGGTAAACAACAAAAATTGTAACATACCCCTAAGCAGGGAAATTATTTGTAAATATTAGTATAAGAAAACATTTGTAAAAACATGTAATCCAAGCGACACTCCTCCGATTAAGTGTTATAACTCCCAATATTATAACCGCTAATCCCAATAATTCCAATAATCCCAATATAATTTAATATTACATTTATTCTTCACATCCATATTTTCTCGCATTCTTATTTTTCGCATTCTCATATTTTCGCGTTCGCAACATTCCAATAATTCCCTTCAATTTCGACATGCATTTTCTCAACATATCAAGTTACATTCAAACCGCTTTATTCGCGTGGAAACTGCTTCATTAGCGTCTATCGTTTGCACAAGCGTCCGGTCTAATTTTCCTAAAAACACCGAGTTCGCGTCTACACGTGCACTTATCAAGTGCAATTTCCAAGAATCGCTACGGGACCTCTTGAGAATACCGCTTGACCAAGGAACCCGGGGAAGAATTTAGAGTTAGTTCCCGTCATACCTTGAAAACGACTAGTCGAATTTGATAAAACCTCTGTGATTAGAACATACTTAAGTTCTAGGAGCAAGTTGTGCCAAGTATACCTAAGTGTTGAATAAAAGGAGAAATAAAAGTGCTACAAGTGTTTTACTTCGTGCAACGAAAGATTAAATATAATTTTTTTTTTCAAAGCTTTAAAGACAAAGCTTTTAACTGGCGCAGTCGGTAGGATGCGCGTAGTGTCGAACTGTTAATTGAATCTGATTTTATGCGAAGACGCGTAATTAAGAACTAATAAATTCGATACGTGTATTATAATACTTAGACGTGCATCCGAACTTTAACGTTCTACGAAAAGATTCGTGGGATAAATATCGCACACGAAAAGATTCGTGCAACATAACTCTTCACGAGAAGATTCGTGGAAGAATTATTAACCGGTAACGATTACCGCTGTGTAACAAAAGTGAAGTTACTAGTGCCGTCACAAGAAGACATCTCAACAAGACATCCTGAGAATAAATTCTAAGAAGACATCGCAAGAAGACATCCTGAGAACAAATCCCAAGGAGACATCGCAAGAAGACATCCTGAGAAGACATCCTGGAAAGACATCTTTAGAGAAAATTCCGAGAGAACATCCCGAGACGACATCCTTTTCTTCACTTCTATTTCACGCACACATCAGACGAGGAACTCAACTTAATCGATCAACTCATCTAAGGAGCAACGATCAACAATAACTTAAAACAACCGCAAGTAACATAAACTTTCTTTCCTTTCTTTTTCATTTATATTACTTACATATGGTATATGTTATAAATCGAATTAAATTAATATTTTTCGCGGTTAATAATTAACAATATCAATTTAATCTTAAACATTCTTGATTGTAAATTGCGGTTTTTCTCTCAGTGTACATATATACTGTTAAGAGTGTTAAAAATGAGTTCAACTGAAAACGAAAATATTAGCGATTTTATTGATAATATGAGAAATAGAATAAGCGCAATGACTACCACAGACCCACCTAGTCAAATACCCACTCAAACTCAACCCCCTATCGTACTTCCTTCAATAACAATAGACCCAATGAAGTACCTAACAAAACTACCAGAATTCGACGGTAACCAAAATTATTTGCAAAACTTCATAGATTTGATTGATAGGATACATCCAATACTTCAACAATACGATGAAATTTCACAATTAGTTTTTTCTGATTTAATAAGAGCAAAACTAAAAGGAAAAGCCCGGGAAGTGATTGAGATTAATTACCATATAAAATCATGGAATGAAATGAAGTCACTTCTCAGTAAAAATTTCGGGGATAGAAAATCATCGGAACAACTTTTCGATGATCTTAGAAGTATTACCTTTAAAACTAATAGCCAAGAATTTTACAATGAGATCAAGACTATATTGAGAAGACTAAATTTAAAAACAATTCACGAAAATAATACCGCAGGACAGAACCCAAATCGTACGCTTAAAGATAACATTGACTCAGCTCTAAAAGTATTCAAAAATAAAATACCAGAGCCAATGAAGTCAATCTTATACTGCAGAGCCCCAAACGACTTGGAAACAGCGATGAATATCTTGTATGATTCTGGGCATGCATTTTACAACCCTTTTTCAAATAGTTACAATAGATCAAATGCGTTTAGCTCATCAAACCCAAACAGATCAGGAAGTAGACACGATCAACGAGACAGACGAAATAATAACAACAGTAGTAACAACAGTAGTAACAACTACAGGGGTAGAAATAACTCTAATCGTAATCAAGCAAATTCGTCACCGAGTAACAACAGAAATTCGAATTCCAATCAAGGGAGACCCCAATCGAATAATCAAACTAATCCCAATCAACCTCAAACTAATAGTAATCCCCAAAATACAAATACCAATTATAATAATAATTACAACAATAGATCTAACTCGTATAACCAACCGCGGTACAATCAAACTTCCAGCTATAATTCCAATTGGAATTCTAGACCACACCAAAGTAATAACAATACAACTAACAGACACAATCAAACTAATCATAATAATGGTAACAATAATAGACCAGAACCTATGGAAGTGGACTTAGCAGACGCTTCAGGAAGACAAAACACTACTCCACCAGCAGAAAATTTTCATTTAGACGCCTCAGAAGTAACTTACCCTATATAATTGTTCGATCAAAAGCAGCGCCGCTCAAATTCATTATCGATACAGGCGCAACCCACTCCATCATTAATCCAAACCTATGCCACCCTAAATGGAAAGTCGAACTAAAGGAACCAGTTAAAATAAAAACTCTAAACCACATTGTAGAAATAAACGAGAAAGTAAGATTCCCTATTTTTGAAGAATTAAGCAACCTCGATAAGAAAATAGAAATGTACGTCTGCCAATTCCATACAGAATATGACGGAATAATTGGCAATAATATCCTAACAGAACTTGAAGCCAATATAGACTATAAAGAGAAATGTTTGGGTGTAGGAACAAACAAACTAAAACTCTACTTCGAGCCACCGGAAGATTCCAAGGGAAAAAGTCAAGAGACCATCCACATGAATCTCCCTGTCACTCAGAAGAACGGCTTAGGATATTTGAAAGAACAATATTCGAAAAATAATTCGTTTCTCGTTAAAGAAGGTATTTACAACATAGAGAATAATAAAATTCTTGCAGAAATAGCAATTCTTGATAAAGATATCGAGACAATAGGACCTGAGCCTTTAGACGTACAAAGGGTAGATGAACAGAACTTTAGCGTTATCGAAGAAAAAGAATACCAACCTCTTCAAGACCAATTAAGAATTAAACATTTAAATTCGGAAGAAGAGGCTTTCCTATCTAAAGTAACAAATAAATATTCTGACATTTTTTACCAAGAAAACTCGAACCTCTCTTTTACCAATGCCATAAAGCACCGGATTCGTACGATAAACGAGAACCCAATTCAAAGCAAGAGTTATCGATACCCCTATATACACAAAGGGGAAGTAGAAAATCAAATTCAGGAAATGCTCCAAAATAATATAATACGTCCAAGCAGCTCGCCATATTCCGCACCCATCTGGATCGTTCCAAAGAAGGTCGATGCCAGTGGGAAAGCCAAATGGAGACTTGTCATCGACTACCGTAAGTTAAACGAAGTTACAGTAGATGACAAGTACCCAATCCCTAACATCGATGAAATCTTCGACAAGTTGGGAAAATGTCAATATTTTTCCACACTCGACCTGGCGAAAGGATTTCATCAAATCGAAATTCACGAAGATGATATCCACAAAACAGCATTCAGCGTTGAGGATGGGCACTACGAATTCGTTCGCATGCCATTCGGACTGAAGACAGCTCCGGCCACATTCCAACGACTGATGAACAATGTTCTAAAAGAATACATCAACAAAATTTGTTTGGTGTACATGGACGATATTATAATATTTTCTACGTCACTCCAAGAGCATATGGACTACTTGGATAAAATCTTCAAGAGGCTACGGGAGGTAAACTTGAAGGTACAGTTAGATAAGTCTGAATTCCTCAAGAAGGAAACCGAATTCTTGGGACATGTAGTCACCCAACATGGTATAAAACCAAACCCCAAAAAGATCGAATGCGTGGTCAATTTTCCGATCCCAAAAACGTGTAAACAGATAAAACAATTTCTGGGACTTACCGGATATTACAGAAAGTTTATCCGAGATTATTCTAAAATAGCTAAGCCTATGACAAATTTCTTAAAAAAAGATGCTAAGATTAATATTAACGATCCGGACTATCAAAACAGCTTCAAGACTCTGAAAATTTTATTAACTAACGACCCCATTTTGCACTATCCCGACTTTAACAAAACTTTTACGCTGACAACCGACGCCAGCAACTACGCCCTTGGCGCAATCCTATCTCAAGATGACCACCCTATTTCATTCGCAAGTCGAACTTTAAACGAGCACGAAATAAACTATTCAACGATAGAAAAGGAGTGCTTAGCAATTGTATGGGCTACAAAATATTTCCGCCCATACTTGTTCGGTCGGACCTTTCTAATAGAAACTGACCACAAACCCCTAAGATGGCTTTTTTCTGTAAAAGACCCTAACTCTAGACTTGTCCGCTGGGGATTGAAACTATCGGAATATACTTACGACATCAAATACAAAAAAGGGACAAAAAACAGCAACGCGGATGCATTATCCAGAATACCCCATGAGGAAATGAATTTAGTAGAAGAAAGTTTTCCGATACCAAACACTACCTCTTGCATTAACGTATTCAAAAACCAAATAATAATTAACAAAACAAATACCGGATCCCTCCGTATGAGAAAAATCAAGGTATTCGATAAGAATCGAACGGTAGTCTCAACTAAAACTTTAGATGAATCAACAGCAATCACCCTTCTTAAAACACATTTTAACCCAAATGGACTCAACGCAATCTTAGTAAAGGATAACGACTTTTTCTCAGTCCTAGAAAAAGTTTATATACGAAACTTTTCGAATAATAAGAAATTCAAAATATTACGCTGCCCCATGTTACTTGAAGACATTGCAGACGAAGAGAAACTAGCTGAACTAATCCAAAAGGAACATCTCCGAAATAACCACCGTGGAATCGAAGAAGTTTTTAAAGAATTAAAACTTTCGATCTACCATCCCAAATTAAAATTGCGAGTGACGCAATTTGTGAACAATTGTGAAATATGTTCATTAGAAAAGTACGAACGTAGACCTCCCAAAATAAAATACAAAATTACAGAAACTCCCTCCGGGCCACACGAAACAATACACGTAGATGTATTCTACACACTCAAGGGACAATTATTCCTAACAATAATAGATAAATTTACAAAACTAGCACATGCCATCAAAATAAACGCCCGAAGTTGGACAGAATTCAAAAGATGTCTACTTCAATACTTCAGTATCCACGGCAACGTTTCTAAATTAATCGTTGATAACGAGCTTGGTTTTAAAGCAGTCCCCATTCGAGAATTTCTCAATAACCGCAATATAGAAGTCCACTATGCTTCAAACAGCAATCATACGTCAAACTCAGACATAGAGAGATTGCACAACACCATAAATGAACATCTCCGTCTACTTAAACACGACGAAAGCAATGAATCTGATACAGTCGAGGAAAAAATCCTGAAAATAATAGGATTCTATAACAACACCATACATAGCACAACCAATAAAAAACCACTTGACTTCGCCAATGGCAAAATAAAGGAAGAAGAATACAACAAAATAAAAGAAACAATCATAGAAAAAAAAGAAAAAAGTATCAATAGGGCAAACACCAATAGAACGGACGTAGATGTGGAACCAGGACCAAATTTCATAAAGGAAATTAGAGGCGGTAAGAACCACTCTAAGTACAGAAAGATCGAAGCAGGAAAACTGGACGATGAACATTTAATTGACACAAAAAATAATCTAAAATACTATAAAACTCACGTCCGCAAACCTAAAAAGTACCAGGATAAAAGAAATCCCAAGATCAAAGCAAAGAAGAAATAACTTACAATAATGTAATAATAATTAACTACAAATAAATAAAACAAGTTACTTAACACTACCTAATAATTACGATACTCACTAGAGAACTTAGTAAAATAATTAACAAAAGACATAATAAATAAATAGATAACAAATAAAACAACATAAACCATTTTCAGGAATACGATGGAGTCGAAACCATTTCTCATGGGCCTAATTCTAATAACCATAGGAACCTATATAAGAGCACAAGAGATAGAAATACATAATTTAAATGCTAATAACGGATATATTACGATGAAACTCGGGAACATAAAAATAATCAGAAATTTTAATAAAATACTTCATATAGTAAATATAACAGAATTTGAAATAACAAAAGACCACTTAAGAAGTAATCTATACGCGATGAAACCCAAACTTGAGTTAATAGGGCCAATGTTCAGTAGCGTCAATCAAAGCTTAATACTCCTCGAGGCCAAGATAAAAAATCTTAAGCCACATTCGGTACAAAAAAGGGGCCTCCTTGACATAGTGGGATCAGGACTAAAATACCTTGCTGGTACAATGGATCACTCAGACGAAGTAGAAATAAAACAGAAACTAGATCAATTATTTGAAAATAACGGAAAATTAATTGAAGGAAATAACAAACAAATTCAAATAAACGAAGAACTTTCGGACCAAATAAACAATATAACTTCACACATACGAAAACAACAACTATCCATAGAACAATATCTCAATAACAGAAATAATAGTGTAGTTCAAAAGCTAACAACCATTGATGACGAGATGAAATTAATGCAACACCTCTATCATATAAATCACGATATTCTCTTACTTAGGAACCATGTTGACGATATCGAACAGGTCTTGTTCACTAGTAAATTAGGGATTCTTTCAAGAAACATTCTAACTGCCGAAGAATTAGACTTCATTTCAGACCTTAAAGCTTACGAAAATATTAAAGTAACAGTAACATTTTATAGAGACCAAATAATAATCATCCTCTTAATTCCTCAATATTCCGACCTTACCTATTCTAATATCCTTATAGAACCTATCCCTGATAACGACCAAAAATCCTTGCTCTTAAATCACGATAACATCTTAGTAGACGAGAACAACACAGTCTACGAATTCCCGATAAAAGACAATATGAAAAAGAATTTAGTCCAAATAACAGATAACTGTATCAAAGATATTGTAAACACTAAAGAAACTTATTGTACCAAACAAATATCAACTGAAGAGGAAATTAAAGAAATAACAGAAGGCATTGTCCTTACAAAAAATATTAAAGAAACCGCAATAGAACAAAACTGTAATAGACTTAAGATTAAAATAAAAGGAAATTACTTAATAAAATTCAAGAACTGTAAAATAGACATAAATAACCAAACATTTGTAAATTTCGAAACAAAAATATATGATAAAGTTATTATACCGAATTTCCTGACAAAGGTTAAAGAAACCAAAATTGTAAGCAATATCAAATTAGAAGAATTGTACCTTAAACATATAAGTAGTAGGGAAAAGATAGAAGAAATTTCAAATAAAAACACGAAGTTTAGAACCCTTTCAATAGGAACCGATATTTTAATCACCCTAGGCATCATCTCTGCCATAGTTTTCACTGTAATATTAAAAATTAAGAAAAAAGGTAAAAACAATATAAAGATAAATGTAACTTCGTCGGAGCCTCAGTCAAACGGTGGGGGTGTTATAACTCCCAATATTATAACCGCTAATCCCAATAATTCCAATAATCCCAATATAATTTAATATTACATTTATTCTTCACATCCATATTTTCTCGCATTCTTATTTTTCGCATTCTCATATTTTCGCGTTCGCAACATTCCAATAATTCCCTTCAATTTCGACATGCATTTTCTCAACATATCAAGTTACATTCAAACCGCTTTATTCGCGTGGAAACTGCTTCATTAGCGTCTATCGTTTGCACAAGCGTCCGGTCTAATTTTCCTAAAAACACCGAGTTCGCGTCTACACGTGCACTTATCAAGTGCAATTTCCAAGAATCGCTACGGGACCTCTTGAGAATACCGCTTGACCAAGGAACCCGGGGAAGAATTTAGAGTTAGTTCCCGTCATACCTTGAAAACGACTAGTCGAATTTGATAAAACCTCTGTGATTAGAACATACTTAAGTTCTAGGAGCAAGTTGTGCCAAGTATACCTAAGTGTTGAATAAAAGGAGAAATAAAAGTGCTACAAGTGTTTTACTTCGTGCAACGAAAGATTAAATATAATTTTTTTTTTCAAAGCTTTAAAGACAAAGCTTTTAACTATTAAGCTCAACTACCGTCCTATCCCCGAGAGTTATTCCCCTCTCAAGAATAACCCTCTTTTTCAAAGGGGGAAGGAATGTTGTGTAACATTTTTACACCAAATTATAACAATAATAGTTAAATTATTGTTGTAATATTAATGGGGAATTTAACCGCTGTTAACAATAACGAAACAGCAGTTAAATTCCAGAACAAACAAGATAGCGCAAGCAACGGCTCAGATTTCGTCTGGACCAAACGCACGTGGAAACATTTGCGCTGAGCGAGCGTTTCCCACGACAAAGCGGCGACAAATTCCAATGTTGCTCGCCGCATGGGAAGCGCGGACTCAGCAGAACCTGTGAACGGCTGGCAGGGAACCCGAAGTTCCCAGCGAGCGGTACACAGGGAGTTGGTCGCAAGCTTTACACCTGTAAAGGTCGTCGGGAATAAAACCTAAAACTAAAAGTGAGTTCTATTGGAGGAGTTCGCTCGAATATATAAAAATACCAAGTTAGCCTTGTTATTTGGAACGAGTTTAAATAAATAATCCGTTTGAAAATAAATTGGTGTTTTGGTTAATCAACCCGAAAAACATTTGGATTTTCCGTGGAGGAATATCCAACAAGTTCAACGATACGACAACAAGCGGATACTAATTTCCGCACAGTTACGGGTTTTAACCTCCCAATCTAAAGTGTCGAATGAGTCAGCTAATGCACTCAAATCAATAGTTGACTGCACCACCGAAAGTCTTGCTTCATTGAGCAACTTAGGAATATCAGTGGAAGAGTGGGGCCCTCTTCTCGTACATCTTTTAGTTCAGAAGCTTCCAGCGGAAACACACCGATCATGGGAAGAAAGATTATCTGACAGTGATATCTACCCGTCTTGGGAAACTTTAAAAGGCTTTCTCGAGACAAGATTCAGAATGCTAGAATCTCTAACCGGCACTCAACGCGAAAGCAGCCAAGTATCAAAAAGGCAACAAAACCCGAAACTCTTGTTCAGAGCTTTCACGCTACGCAACAGCTCTGCAAATTATGCCAGGAGAACCATTCATTGCGAGTGTGTCAAATTTTCTTGAAACACAACCCAACAGAACGATTGAGAGTAGCCAAGTCTAAGGGCTATTGTCTTAATTGTTTGGGAGAATATCACTCCATCACCAAATGCCGCAGTAAAACGTGCTGCAATGAATGCGGAGGAAAGCACCATACTCTGCTTCATAACCACAATAAAAAATCGGGAGAAAATATCAAATACGAAACGGAGCAAAATATCACGTCCATTCCCAAAGTAGCTGCGCATTTCGTGAATGAGAAACAAGCAGTTCTTCTGGCAACGGCAAGGGTAAACATAAAAAAGTCAATGGGCACTGTCACTGCTCGTGCGTTAATTGACCCCGGCTCACAAGCCACCTTCATAACTTCTGCTTTAGCAGCAAAATTACACGAAAAACCAGAACCTACCTCAATACAAGTCACTGGAATAGGTTCAAGCGAAGCAACGGTAGCAACCCGATCTGTGCGATTTGTTATCACTGCTTCCAAAACGAATGCAACCGTGCCGGTTAAAGCGCTCATTCTAGATAATCTCACAGATTTTCTCCCAGCGACAGAGTTATCAAATTCGCATTGGGATCATTTGAAAGATGTAGAATTGGCGGACCCAGATTATGGCGTACCGGCTAAAATTGATCTAATTATCGGGGCTGACATTTATCCTCTTATCATCTGTGAAGGTATACGAAAGGGATCCCAAGGCTCTCCTATGGGACAGAACACTATCTTCGGTTGGATATTAACCGGTAAGATACGCTCTGATGTTTCTCAACATCAGTACCTTCACACGCATATATCTACTTACCCAATATCTGAGGAATTGCGAAGATTCTGGGAAGTGGAAGAAGTAATCCCACCAAGGCAAAATTCTGATGTTGATGAGCAATGCGAACAATTGTATAAGTCTACGGTCTCCCGTAACTCTAACGGGTCATATGTAGTGAGATTACCCTTCAAGAAAGGCCTGCCAAGTCTAGGCGAGTCTCGAACGATCGCAATGAAGAGGTACTTATCGACAGAGAGAAGTAATATCAGAAGGGGTTACATAGCGGATTACTATAAAACCTTAGAAGAATATGAAAGTCTGGGACACATGACAAAGGTGCATTGCGATAGCCTCCCCACAACCGGTGTGCATAGATATTATCTTCCCCATCATGCAGTAATAAAACCATCGAGAACTACTACAAAATTAAGAGTTGTGTTCGATGCCTCCTGCAAATCCACGAATGGTCTTTCTGTGAACGACAACCTTTTGACGGGCCCAATACTTCAGCAGGACGTAACACAAATAATCCTGAGATGGAGGCATCACGAATATGTATTTACTGCCGACATCGAAAAGATGTATAGGCAGGTTTGGGTACACCCCGATGATGCCAAATTTCAGAGGATACTATGGCGCCCAACGCCCAGCTCAGTGATTCAAGAATACGAATTGACAACCGTCACATTTAGAATTAATTGTGCACCATATTTGGCTATGAGAACACTATTACAACTAGCCGAAGATGAAAGAGAAGCATTCCCTCGCGGTTCTGAGTGTCTTGCGAACGATTTCTATGTGGATGACGTCTTAACTGGCGGAGACACGATCGAAGAAGTGCAATCCCTTCGGAAAGGACTGACTAGTCTTTTGGCAAGCGGTCAATTTCCATTAAGAAAATTTTCCTCGAATCATCCAAATATTCTGAAATGTGATATAACTTGATAACAACACATTGCAATTGCCCGAGCACAAGAACAAAAATGCTTACATGCAACTAGAGGCGAGTAAAACCCTGACCTATCCCACAGCCACACAACAAGTGTGATGCATGGACACCAAGGTCAGGCAAGCTCTAGTTGCATGAGCGCTGAGTCCCGATACAAACAATTGCTGATATGCAATATGACGCGCGGGGTAGCAATTAGCCATGTGCGCGTGCCTCCGGGTAAATGATCGCGGATCGGCAGCGCCGGCAATAAATGCTCAGCGTGGCGCAATGTGTTGCGAAAGATAACAAATAATTCGAAACACCGAATGACCCACTAAGGGAAAGCAGTGCCCTCTGACACTGCACTTTCCCTTGGGGAAAGGCATGAGTTGGGGGAGAGTGTTCAGCCAATCAGAGCGCCTGCACTAAATTAAGAACTTGTATAAATAGGGTAACTTTGAAATAAAGAACCAATTCTCAATTCCCACTCAACCTTGCGTTTAGACTTTGGCTGGTTATCGCTCGAAAGAGCAACTGGTTATAAACACCCTTTTCTTCCCTGGATAGTGCTCTATCGAGCCTCTGGGAACCCCTAGGTGAATCGGTCTCGATTCACATGAGAATTCATCGACACCTTGCAACAACCATCACATGGCGACCGTGACATCGTAGGCAAGATCCTACAGAACCAGCAATCTTTTGGACAAAGGACCCATAGAGCAGCCCAGGACTGAGATGTCTGAGATCGACCAGCGCTTCGAGAAACTCTTCAAGCTAGCAAGAAAGAACATCCCTGAGAAGCAGACCGGGAAGCTCACGCTATATCCAGCAGGACGGCAGGTGGAACCATACGTTCCAAGGCCGGTGAGACCAAAACTCGAGGAGGCGCCGAAATACGAAGCAGGCCCCAAAAAACTATCGATCGAAGAATACAAGAAGCGAAACGGCAGAACGCAGCAAGAAGCCCCGAAGAAGAAGAAGAACCGCGGCGGAAGACAAAAACAACTAGCGAAGCAAGCCAGCTGAGGGCGACGTTGGCAGAAACCGAAGACGAGAGGAAAACATTTCTCAAATTAGCAGAGGAAAACAAGAGGGAGGCCAGCAAGTTAAAACATAAAGGCCGAAAGTTAAAACGCGGTAGAAAAATTGAATAAGTCTTTATAGGGTTAGGAGAATAATTTTTTTATAGTAATGCAGTGAATAATTGTAACTTCTTATATATATTAATAAAGTGGTATGCCACAATAAAAGTATAAACCAACAAACTCTTTTTCCTATTGTTCATGGTACAAACGGCGTAATGGGTAAGACCCAATCGAAGAACGCGGATAACAACGGCGAAATCGTAAACAACGTGATCATTGACGACACGGTTGAAATTGAAAACAAGCAAATACTCACGTTGCTGTTAATAATCGCAATTCTTAAGCTTGTACAAGTCGTGTACAAATTGTATAAAGACCACAAAAAGAGTCTGAAACGCAAATACGCGAACGCCGTGATTCAAGTATAGGCAGTAACCATGAGCAAAGCAGTAATCGCAATAATAGGCGGTCTTATATTGACAATAGCAGTAGCAGCAATAGTTGTAGTATGGTATATGGAGTACCTAGGACACGCATATAGAGATTTTGCAGCCGGAGTTCGAGGAGTGCAGAGCAGGTACACAGGGCAACAGCGGGATAATAGCAAAAGCGAATGGACACATTACAAAGCATACTAGGTGAGCTGCAGAGAATTGAGATTAACTTTAACAAAAGTAAAAACAGGCCATATTCGGAAAAAACCCTTCAGGAGAAGGAAGACAAGGTAAAGCAGCTATTATCCAAAACAACTGAGTGCGTGGGTACGCCAGCAACCCTAGAGACGGTGCTGAGCTATAAGAAAATATATGCAGAAATAAAACAGCTTGCTGAAAGAATATTAGAGCAAATAAAGACACAAAGGCAAGCAGACACAATGCCGTTCGACATGAAATCAGCCACTGCACTCGTGCAAAGCTTCAGTGGAAGTCACGAAGATGCAGAAGCGTTCCTAGAGTCGGTAGAATTACTGGACGAGTTAACGCCAGCCGACCAGAAGTCCATAATGATCAAGTTTATAAAAACACGGATTACGGGTAAAGCGAAGCAAACGATACCCAGCGACGTCTCCACCGTGGAGCAAATGATGGCAAAAATAAGAGAAAAATTCTCAGCAAAGCCATCCAAGGTAATACTTGCTAAGCTGAAAGCGTGCAAGCAAGGAAACAGAAAGCTGGAGGACTTCACCAACCAGCTAGAAGAACTGACAAGGCAGCTTTCAAAGGCTTTTATCGCAGAAGAGCTAGCCACAAGCGCGACTGCAGACAAGTTAGCGGAAAATTTTGCCATTGACACACTGATCGAGAATATAGCAAATCCGGATACACAGATCGTGCTAAAATCTAGTGAGCTTCAGACACTGTCCGAGCTCACTACAAAAGCACTGACCGTGGATAAGCCCCAAACAGGTAATGTTCTGCACTACAGGGCAAATCAAGGAAGGAATTCAGGACACAGTTACCAAAACAGGAATGGTAACTGGAATAGAGGCAACAATAGCAGAAACAACTGGTCAAGACGGCAACAGCCAAACTGGCAACGGAATAACCAAAGCCAGAACCAGTACAACAACAGAAACGGAAATGACAATTATCAAACGAACAATAACCGTGGCAGTAACAATAACAATAATAACAACAGACAAAGAAATAATGACAATAGGAACCAATGGAACTGTAACAACCAGTGGAACGATGGTGGTAACCAAAACAGGCAGTATAGGCAGCCTGACAACAGGAGCAGGCGTATCAATTACTACGAATCGGGGGAAGGTCAAGCCCCCCAGCCACCATCGCAAGAAACCAGGTTGGGGGAAGAAGAACAAATGGACCCAAGGTCTACACGTTAAATTTGACACTGACTAATTTCGTAAATGCATATGCAGACATGTGTGGCTCAACGTGCACATTTATCATAGACACGGGAGCAGAAATTTCAATTTTTAAAAGGGCTAAAATTAGCAGCGAGCAATTATATGATCCAAAAAATACTTGTCTAATACAAGGCGTCACTAACAGGAGAATTCAATCAATGAGATCAACAACTACTAAACTTCGCTTTAATGAGCAATGCACATTACAGCACACTTTCCAAATAGTGAGCAGCGATTTCGCTCTGGAAGCCGACGCAATATTGGGATTAGACTTCCTTACTAAGTTCAAGGCAGCCATTGACTACGATACGTGGACATTGGCACTAAACTCAAATAACGATACGGTAGTTTTACCAATTTTGAGTGGACCAGCCCTCAACACCTTCTCGATACCTCCCCGATGCGAAATTATAAGGCAAGTAAGCATTGCCCACAACAGCAATTCCAGCGAGTTAGTTGTTCATAGCAAAGAGATTCTAGATGGAATTTTCGTAGCAGGAACGGTAATTTCAAGGGAAAAACCGCTAGTGAAAATTCTAAACACTACCAATAAAGCGGTCACTATAAGAAATCTGAAAATAGAGACAGAACCCCTCGAAAATTACCAAGTTATAAAGAATCTGCCAGGAACAACTGGGAGAGCTGTTAAAGTAATGGAAAAGCTTAATTTTGATAAAATTCCAAGCTATGCCATCGCACCATTCAAAGAAGCTTGCCAAAATTTTCAAGATGTGTTCGCTCTAGAAGAGGAACGCCTATCCACAAACAACTTTTACAAGCAGCAACTGGAATTATCGGACAATAGACCGGTTTATACTAAAAACTACCGGATTCCAGATATACACAAAGAAGAAATCAACAGGCAAGTGGAAAAAATGCTGGAAGATGGTATCATCGAGAACTCCGTATCCCAATTTAATTCACCAATATTATTGGTACCTAAGAAATCCACAGGCGAGGGAAAGAAGTGGAGACTAGTAGTCGACTTTAGAAGTCTTAACAAAAAAGTACTAGCTGACAAATTCCCACTCCCAAGGCTAGAGGATATACTCGACCAAATGGGTCGAGCCAAATATTTTTCAACTCTGGATCTCATGTCAGGATTTCGCCAGATCCCTTTGGAGGAAAACTCACGAAAATTTACTGCTTTTTCGACCAATCAAGGTCATTACCAATATACGCGCCTTCCCTTTGGACTAAATGTAAGTCCCAACAGCTTCCAAAGAATGATGGCAATTGCCATGGCGCACAGTGTTTCCTTTTCCCGATTTTGTGGCCAAAAATACTTTTTATGGTTTGTAGGGTCACAATTGCCATGTTATAGGTATCGTTGGAAAGGGGAGGGAGCGTAGAATGCGTTGGTGAAAGAACAGTTGGTGAAAAGTGTGAAATGAGGGAATTATTGGTGAAAACGTGTTTTTGTTGTAGGGGAGGGGAGGGGGGTGATAACCCTCAGAGGTGTATCTCACGGGTAGGAAGAAGAATCACTATGGTAAAATGGTCCGTGTTGGTGAAAGTTGGTGAAAATCATTGAATATCGTCAAAACGTAGTTTTTTCGGACGGCACCGACAAAATTAAAACGGCTGTGGAAGAAAAGTGTATGCATGAATTGGAATGATTTTTTCACCAATCGATAGCTAGGAATGCAGAGTAGTTTACGGTAGAAGAAGCATTTCAAAAACTATGTACATAAGAAGTGTATAATATGAAAATGGGGTGATGGGGAAATTTAGTGTGAAAATTGTGCGATTTTTTGGGGGGAAAGTAAAAGAAATGTGAAAGTCTCTATAGTTCTCTGTAATAGGGGGAGTGAATAGCTATTATTTGGGATATGAATAAAAGTTGTGTTGCCATATTGCCACAACTAAGGTTGGAGATTGAGAAAACTGCTCCGACAAAATGTGAAAAAAAAAATTAATTTGTATGAAAAACTAAAAAAAATGTAAAGTCGAAATATTTAAAGGACATAAGTGTGTTGCCATATTGCCACAACTAAGGTTGGAGATTGAGAAAACTGCTCCGACAAAATGTGAAAAAAAAAATTAATTTGTATAAAAAAGTAAAAAAAATGTAAAGTCGAAATATTTAAAGGACATGAGTGTGACATAAAGATGAGAAAATTTGAAGTTGTTGAAAATTTTGAAAAATCGATAAAAAAAAATAAGAAGAAGAAGAGCGAAATGGTGTGACATTTTTGATAGTCCTCCCCACCACCTTTCAAATGAGACCAAAAACTCATAAATCGGATAAATAAATTGTCAACGGCCTCGAGCGCTAAATTCCGCTAAATGCGCGAGCTAACTGTAATGGCGCCCTACAACGAAAGTAGCACCTAGTAGCAGCTGAAATTCGCACAAATCGCAAGTTTAGACTTCCCTTTAAACTTTCTATATGGTTTCATCGTGGTTTTGGGTGGTCTTTGTAAGATAGCTCTGCTTGAAAATCAGTTATCGGAAAAAAACACCGATTTTACAAGACTATGTACTAATACACATATAATAGTGAAAAATCACATATTTCCATGATTCAAGCGTCATTATTTAATATACTTACACCAATAAACAAAATCCAAAAGGAATTGTTGAAATAGAGTCACTGAGTTTGGAAATATACTAAGTCAAAGATCGTATTGTCAGCAGAGCGGCAAGTGCTCGAAACGTGCAGCTGCTTTAACGTAAACTTCACAGTGCCCCTGTGCCTCAGGGAATCGGTTTGGGGTCCTAATATTCGGGATTTTAACGTATCGAACCTTCCTCTATAAAACCCAAAAAAAAAAAAATTCAATATGACAACCTTCGATTTTTGCATTTTTGGCCACAAAATCGGCAAAAGGAAACACTGTGTGGCGGGATTAACCCCAGAAATTGCATTCTTATACATTGACGACATTATTGTCATTGGTTGTTCCCTTTCCCATCATCTGAAAAATTTAGTGACAGTTTTCAAGCGACTCAGGGAAAGAAATTTGAAACTTAACCCTGAAAAATGTAAATTCTTCCAAACAGAAGTTACATATCTGGGACACCAAATTTCAGAACATGGTATTAAACCAGATAGCTCAAAATATGACGCTATCAAGTTCTATCCTATTCCAAAAAATACGGACGACGTGCGACGTTTCGTGGCTTTCTGTAATTACTACAGGCGTTTTGTTCCAAATTTTGCGGATATAGCAACACCTCTAAACAGATTGCTCCGAAAGAATACCAAATTTGAATGGTTAGACATTCACCAGAATGCATTTAGCACATTAATAAATATACTCCTATCACCTACAATATTGAAGCACCCAGACTTCACAAAAAAATTTCTAATTTCAACCGATGCATCAAATGATGCATGCGGGGCGATTCTATCGCAAACTGTAGATGGTAAGGAGCTACCTGTCGCCAATGCAAGCAAGTCATTCACGCCCGGAGAACGAAATAAGTCAACCATAGAGAAAGAACTAGCTGCCATACATTGGGCGATAACATACTTTAAACCATATGTGTATGGAAGAAAATTCACAGTGAAATCAGACCATAGACCGTTAGCGTATCTATTCGGCATGAAAAACCCCACGTCGAAGCTAACCAGGATGAGACTGGATCTAGAAGAGTATGATTTCGAGATCCAATACGTTAAAGGAAAAGAAAACGTCGGACCTGACGCATTGTCAAGAATAAAGATAGACATGAATGACCTGAAGGAAATTAAAATCCTGCAAGTACAGACACGTGCTATGCAGAAGAAGAATAACAAAAGTACAAGGGACCAAACCCAAGAAGTAAGACCCGTAACGCAGCAGTCTGATCAACTGCGAGTTACAGAGGAACTTTCACCTACCAGAATTGAGCACGTACCGGAGACACAATTCAAGACTGATAGCTACAGCCCAATTGTCGAGATGAATATATTGCGCAACAAGAAAATAAATTTATACAAGCGTTCCATAATAATAAAAGATAACCAATCAGTAGAACTCGCACTAGAGCGAGCATTTGAAGAATTGGAATCTAATATTTATGACAAACTTCAGACTTCGACTCTGAAACTTTCTGCAGAAAGTCAAATATTTAAGCTATTGAGCATGGACGCATTTAAAACCCTAGGTAACAAAAGGCTAAGGAAAATAGAAATCCTAATATATAAGCCTCAGCGGTACGTTGCAGATAAAGACACAATTCAGAAAATAATTTTTAACAACCACACAACCCCGACAGGAGGTCATATCGGACAAACAAGGTTGTATGACAAGTTGAAAGACACCTATAAATGGAGCAAGATGAGAAAGTCTATAGCAAAGTATGTGAAGAACTGTGAGCTATGTGCAAAGAACAAATACCAAAAGCACAATAAGGAAAGATTGGAAATTACCACAACCCCAGCGCAAACCTTTGACGTGATATCCATCGATACGGTAGGACCGTTCACGAAAACTATCAACAACAACAGGTATGCAGTGACAATACAGTGCGATCTAAGCAAATATGTTGTCATAATTCCCACCGAAGATAAGGAAGCCAACACCATTGCGAGAGCAATCATTAACGGCTTCATACTGATCTATGGACCAGTAAACAAAATAAAGACTGATCTCGGAACAGAATACAAGAACCAAATATTCTCGGAAATATGCAACATACTAAAAATAGAACAATTATTCGCAACCGCTGCACACCCTGAAACGATAGGTGCACTCGAAAGGAATCATAAATGCTTAAATGAGTATCTGAGAAGCTATGTCAATGAGAACAAGGACGATTGGGATCAGTGGATACCTTACTACACGTTCTGCTACAATACGACACCAAATACTGCTCATGGGTACACGCCGTTCGAGCTATTATAATATTCGCGAAAAAGGTACATTTACCAGCGGAACTTACAACCAATAAAATCGAACCCGTGTATAACCATGAACAATATAGTAAAGAGCTAAAGTATAGGCTGCAAAAGACACTGCACAGAGCAAAAGAGCTCCTAGAAAAAACAAAAGGCCAAAGGAAATGTAAAATAGACCCAAAATGTAAACCTCTCACTGTCGAGATTGGTGATAGGGTACTATTAGAAATCACAAACAGAAGGAAGCTGGACCCATTGTACAGCGGTCCTTTCACCGTAACAAGTATAGATAAGGTAAATTGCAGCATTAAAGATAGTAATAACAAAACATTTACAGTACATAAAAACAGACTAAGGAAAATATAGCTAGGGAATACAATATAATTATCAATGTAAACTAAGAACTTCAATATGTATTACGAATTTGATAATACAGCAATATAACAATTTCAATATTATGCAACTATAAATAGCCTAGAATTTAAATATTATGTAATAAATGTAAATATCGATGTAAGCAGATTGCGCTGAACGGCCGACACTCCACCGATTTAATAGAAAAAAAAATTTTTAATGTACATAAACTCATGCCCATTCAAAATTTTTTTTTCCCAAAGGGGGAAGGTGTGATATAACTTGATAACAACACATTGCAATTGCCCGAGCACAAGAACAAAAATGCTTACATGCAACTAGAGGCGAGTAAAACCCTGACCTATCCCACAGCCACACAACAAGTGTGATGCATGGACACCAAGGTCAGGCAAGCTCTAGTTGCATGAGCGCTGAGTCCCGATACAAACAATTGCTGATATGCAATATGACGCGCGGAATAGCCCAGCAATTAGCCATGTGCGCGTGCCTCCGGGTAAATGATCGCGGATCGGCAGCGCCGGCAATAAATGCTCAGCGTGGCGCAATGTGTTGCGAAAGATAACAAATAATTCGAAACACCGAATGACCCACTAAGGGAAAGCAGTGCCCTCTGACACTGCACTTTCCCTTGGGGAAAGGCATGAGTTGGGGGAGAGTGTTCAGCCAATCAGAGCGCCTGCACTAAATTAAGAACTTGTATAAATAGGGTAACTTTGAAATAAAGAACCAATTCTCAATTCCCACTCAACCTTGCGTTTAGACTTTGGCTGGTTATCGCTCGAAAGAGCAACTGGTTATAAACACCCTTTTCTTCCCTGGATAGTGCTCTAGCGAGCCTCTGGGAACCCCTAGGTGAATCGGTCTCGATTCACATGAGAATTCATCGACACCTTGCAACAACCATCACAGAAAGACGTCCCTGAAAATGACAAGTCTAGGGAAGCATTGGAGATGCAATTGTCGGATACAACTACCTTCAAAACTTTAGGCATTTATTGGGATCCTAAATTCGATGAATTCCTATTTAAAATCAAGGTCACGAAAGAAGGCTTCTGGACAAAGCGTCTAGTGTTATCCCACATAGCAAAATTGTTTGATCCTTTGGGATTGCTGAGCCCCATTATCATTCGTGCGAAGATATTTATGCAAAACCTCTGGATAACAGGTACCAATTGGGATGAAGAAATACCGGAACATCTTTTATCAGAGTGGACGCGTTTCATAGATGACTTACCGAACATTGAGAATATAAGAATTCCAAGGTGGCTCAATAGTCATCGGGACTCGGAAATAGAGCTGCACGGATTTAGCGATAGCTCAGAAAAGGCCTATGCAGCAGTTATTTATCTCCGAGTTACCACCGCAAGCCAATCTACTATTGTTCATCTTATTTCATCCAAGACGAGAGTCGCCCCTCTGAAAACAATCTCTCTTCCCCGCCTAGAATTATGTGGAGCTGTTCTTTTATCTAAAATGATAAAATCATTCCGCGAAACCTGGAGGCAAGATTGCAAAACAATATTGTGGACAGATTCCACAATAACCCTGTCATGGATTCGGAGCTTACCACATCGATGGAAATCGTTCGTTGCCAATAGAATTACAGAAATAATCGAAAATGTGGGCAACACAGAATGGCGACACGTTCCTTCCCAACACAATCCTGCTGATATTGCCTCGCGCGGTCTAAGCTCTTCAGAATTAAAAGGAAATTCACTCTGGTGGAATGGTCCAATGGCTTCAAGCAGATCAACGTGAGTGGCCCAAAACTATCCTCACAACTTCTATACAGGGCAGTGATGTTAAATCGTGGGAAATTTCCCATTTCGTGGGAATTTTTACATCTAAAAAGTCGAATATGGGAAAAAGGGAATAATTTCGTGCTGTAGAACAACTCGTGGGAAAAAATCTATAGAAAAATTTATCTAGTTTTAAAGTCAGGGACAGCATGCTGTCGATTCGTTCCGTCATGACGAGTCCTCGAAGACTGAAAATTTAGTTTATCTGGTAGACATATATATAATTTCTAAGAATGTACGCAACGAATCGGATTGAAAATAACAAGTTAAATTGATTTCAACTTTTACTTAGAGAGTGCATTGGAACAGATATGATCGGAAACATTCTGTTTCGGCCTTAAAGTATGCATATGCACGAGCTCTTGAAATACTGCCACTGAATTAAACTTTTTAATGCTTCCTCACATAAAAAGTTCCGAATAATGTTCTAGGGCTATGTTATTAAGGGGGGATATCACTGTGGCGGGTCAAAAAATTGTCAATGTTTGGTAATTTTTGTTGCAGCTATAACTAAATATTTAAATATCTGATAAAGAATATTTTATTAAGTATATATTCAACTTGTTCAACACCAATTTTGATTGAAAAATATTTAAAATGTACAAAGTTATGGGCCTGGATTAAACAATAAAAAAAATACCTCTATTCATTGAATCATCAATATAAAAGAAAATTTATTTATTAATATGAATGTAGCTATCGTTGTACGAAGCCGTCTACGCACAATGATAGCCACCGATTACCGAAATTTCAAGAAAAAAATTTTTTCACTAGGACAAGGTCGAAAAAAGTCGTTCCAAGATTGTTTTTTTTTTGCATTTAAAACACACCGTTTATACCGAAACCATATTTGTGTGAAAGGGCTTAACTCACGAACCTTGTCGTCATGTTTTTTAAATATTTATGAATATGTATACTACCAAAAAATGCAAACAAAAAACAAATTTTTTGAACCGTTACAGTGGCGTTCCCCCGAAGCGTAGCACCAGAGACAACCTGGGTCGCCTACAACCCTGTTATTTTAATATTATGATGAGTTCCTTATTTAGTAGTTTATTACATTGTATGAGATTTGTTGAACTAAACTACATATTATAACAAAGTAAAATGAAGACTATAATTCAATTTAACTGATGGGAAAAATTGTGGGAAATTTTGACCACCAAATAGGGAAAAAAGGTAAAATCTACCATCTGTGATGGGAAAAAGCTCCAAATGGACTTAACAACACTGATACAGGGGCTCACGGAAGAGAAGAAAGGGCTTAAGAGCTTTCACACAAATGCTAGCAAATACCAACTAGTTGAAAGTTTCTCAGATCTTACCCATGCTTGCAGAGTCATAGCATAGAGAAATAAAACATAAAGAGGCGACAAGTAGAACATTGGACGAGGAACCACTTTTTGAAAGCTCTGTGTGAAAGCTAGGATGTGATCTGAAAGCTCTTCGCTCGCGGCTTGCTGGCGATGCGATATATTTTGAGTAAGCCACCGTTCGAATGCACTAATACACTCAACCTGCCATGACTGCGGAGCGCAGTGCGTAAACGTATTTGCCTTTGCGCTTACAGGCGTTCCTCTTTCCTCGGAATCCCTAGCCGCTTATTTGCCGCCTGCACGTATTTTTCGTCTTTACACTGCAGGTTTATATTGGAGGTTCTGCGAATTATCTGGCTGTTTTTCATTCATTAGCAGACTTGCTAGGCGATTGGTTTGTTTTTGAGTGCTCGAACGAAATTATAGAAGTTATATTGGACTGATCTGGCTACGAACTAGGACATCGATTTAGATTATTTAAAATTTTTATAACGTTTTGGATTTTTATAATAAATACATAGGTGATTGCTTTTTGAAAAACGACTTGGCTTTTGAATTTGGTTTACGATTATACATTTTGTATATTGACTTTTTAGTCGAAATATATATTAGTTGGATTTTTTGTTGACCGCTGGCTTGAATTTTAGCCCTTCTTTGATTTGTATTCCTAAAATGGAAAAATATAAGATTTGGGGTGTCAAGTGCACGGTACCTAGTTGCAATGCAACTAAAAGAGCTTCACCTTATTTGCGGTTTTTTAAATTTCCGGCACAAGGCACAGATTTGTTTGCTAAATGGATGAATGCTTGTAATTTAAATGTTCCTCCATTTACTAAAAATGCATACGTGTGTTCCAAGCATTTTACTGCTGATTGCTTTGGAAAGAAAAAATTAAAAATGAATTCTGTACCTTCTTTACAATTAGGCCAAAACGATAATATAACAAACAGTGCCGAAATAGAAAATAATACGCCTCAAAATGAAGACATTATACCAGTTCTATTTTCTGGAAAAACTTATGAAGTTTCTCAAAGAAATGATTTAAGTTTTGAGGATCTCATAGAACTTGAAAAATCATGTGTTATTAAGGATAATGAAGACAATGGAGACGATTATGTTTCGACATGTGAGCAATGTTTTCAATCACAAAAAAATTTGCAATTTTATAAGATGAGGTATATGAATTTATTAAAAAAATATAAAAAATTAAAAAGCAAGTTCCAAAAGAAGTCGGCAGCAGTAAAAAAAACTAGGTTTGCCTTTAAAAATAAACTTGAAGAATCAAAACATTTAAAAAAGGAAGCTAAGATTCCTTTAAAAAATGTAATTGATTCATTACTCAGTATTAATAAAGAAGCTAAAACACTAGCCAAAATGGTGACATCTTCAAGATCAAAATGCCAAAAATGGCCCGAAGATGCTAAACTTTTAGCCCAAAATCTTCACTATAAATCCCCAGCTTGCTATAGATATATGCAGGAATATTTAAAAATTGGCCTACCTTCCATCCGATCAATAAATCGTTGGTTGCCTATAAAGTGTATGCAGCCTGGTTTTAATCCAATACTAACCCATAATTTAAAGGAGTTAATATCAACCTGGAATTTGGAAGTACGTCAAGCAGTCTTAGTATTTGATGAGGTAGATATTCGTCGCAGTTTAACTTTTGATACTACTAAAGATGAAATTATTGGATACGTCGACATGGGAAATGAAAAGACCATTGAATTAGCAAAACATGTTTGTTTATTTATGATTCGTGGTATATTTTCAAATTGGAAAATTGTAATTAGTTATTTCGCAACAAGTAATGTAATGAATAGTGAGCACCTTAAAAATAAAATAAAAGACAATATAAGTTATTGCAATGAAATTGGTATCAACATTAGAGCTATAGTTTGTGACCAAGGTTCCAATAACAGGAGTGCTTTAAAGCTGCTTGGAACCAATTCCACACAACCATATTTTTATTTTAATTCAAAAAAAATTTTTGTTATTTATGACGTTCCCCATCTTTTTAAGTCAATACGAAATACTCTTATTAAATCTGATATATCCTTTGAGGGTGGTGTTGCAAGTTGGAAAGTCCCGGAAGAAATATATAATATAGAAAAACATCAATCTGTCAAAATGTGCCCCAACCTAACTACAAAACATATATATCCTAACACTTGGCAAAAAATGAAAGTTTCTTATGCCGTACAAGTTATGAGTCACACGTGTAGTTCAGCTATTCGTACAGTTCATAGCTTGGAAAAGTTTAGTACTAGCGTCAATTCAAAAGCAATATCAACCGCTACTTTCTTTGACAAATTGAACCACGCTTTTGATTGCCTCAATAGTAAATCGCCATTTAATCGTAATATCTACAAGAGCGCAATAAAAAAAGATGGAATTGTTAGAAGTTATCTTGAAGTTATAATTCCATTCATAGAGACGTTTTCTACTCAGAGAAAAAATTACTGTTTCGATGGTTTAATCTTAACAATTCGCAGCATACTTTTATTAACAGGTGAGCTTCTTGATAATTTTCCACAGAAATCTTACGTTTTATTATATAAATTTAATCAAGATGTTGAAGAAAATATGTTTTCATTGTTAAGATCATCAGGTGGAAATAATCAAAATCCATCCTTATATGAATTTAATCATTTAATAGGGAAAATTCTCTCTATCAAAGTCTTATCGCTAAAATCGAAAAAAAGTAACTGTGAAGATGACGAAGAAGAATTTATATTTGAAAATGGTGAATTAGGAAATTGTCTCCTTTCCGTTGCCCAAAATGATGCAGACACTGGGTCGATGAATTTTACAAGTACATGTATTGATGAGAGAATTGAAGTCGAAACTGATAATCTAGAAAACTATAATTTTGATATAATTAATCATAACGATAGACCAGTTGAGGATAATTCATTGAGATATTTTGTTGGATTTATTCTTCATAAGCTCGATCTTAAATATAAATGTGAATTGTGTGAAAATTGCATGAAAAGAGTTGGTGAGACAATATCACTCGAGGATAAGTCTGAGCTATTTTTATTTCATAAAAACTTCTCTAGCAATTCTGATTTTGGGAAATTAACAGCGCCTACTGAATATTTTTTTCAAGTAATGAAATTTAATTACAATATTTTTGTAAAAATTATAACGACTAGTCCTAACATTAAATGTTTAAAAGAAACAATAAAAAATAAAGGTATTGCACTTACGAAAGAAAGTCTTGAATTTAGAGAATGGTTTGAAGAAAATAATATTTGTTTTCAACATAGAATAAATGCACTTGATTATTTCATAGAAATATTATTAAAAAAACATTGTCAGTGGGAAACCGAAAAAATTATACTACAAAAAAAGCAGGCAAATAGGAAACTGAATATTATTAACACATAAAGTTCTTCATTACCATAATAATTTAATTATAATTTTGTTGGAATTACCTTTATCTGGAACGTTTAATTTTGTTAAAGTTAATGTTAAATTTAGTTCTGCAGGCATTAAAAATTAAAGACCAATAAAAACCTAATCCCATCAGTAATCTTAAAGGGGATTCCCAAATGCCTACGTCATTATAAGAAGTCAATATAAACCTGCAGTGTAAAGACGAAAAATACGTGCAGGCGGCAAATAAGCGGCTAGGGATTCCGAGGAAAGAGGAACGCCTGTAAGCGCAAAGGCAAATACGTTTACGCACTGCGCTCCGCAGTCATGGCAGGTTGAGTGTATTAGTGCATTCGAACGGTGGCTTACTCAAAATATATCGCATCGCACAGTGGGGCCAAATCTCAAAAAGCTGGCCAAAACTAAAAAATTCAAGTTATCGATCTGAAATCTCTCACCCGGGGGTTTTTGGGGGCGCTGATTATGAATCTGATATCGGATTTGTAAAAATCAAAATGGCGGACCGGAAGTGACGTAATGTTTTGCGAAAAAATTGAGCTAGCGCTCTGAAACTCAGTATAATATAGTTTTCTTGGGCGCTGATTACGAATCTGATATCAGATTTATAGAATTCAAAATGGCGGACCGGAAGTGACGTAATTTTTTACGAAGAACTAGAGTTAGCGCTTTGAAAATCGGTATAGTATGGTTTCCGGGGGCGCTGATTTCGAATCTGATATCGGATTTATAAAATTAAAAATTGCAAAAATTTAAGTCACTTCCGGTTCGCCATTTTGAATTTTTATGTATCTCATATCAGATTCGTAATCAGCGACCCCGCAAACAATATTAAACCGAGTTTCAGAGCGCTAGCTCAATTTTTTCGCAAAACATTACGTCACTTCCGGTCCGCCATTTTGAATTTTGTTAATCTGATATCAGATTCGAAATCAGTGCCCCAGAGAACCATATAATACCGACTTTTGAAACGATTCATCACTTTTTCGATTTTTGTCCAGCGAAACAGGTTATGCTTACATTTTTCGAAAAAAAGGCGGTCGGTGATATGCGGCGCTGATTTTTCTTAATTTTATTTCTTATTTATCTAATTTATCACCTCCAATCGTTTCAGAGCGGAACAATGCGGAACATTTTATATATTTCCATTTTAACATGGCATCTTACATAGTTTTTGAGTATAAAATGTAAAAAAGTCTATCTCTCTCTAAAATTAGTGTTTAATAATACAGTAACTAAATTAATTTTATAATATTCTACTAATCTTTAACTGACGATTCCATTTTGTTTTATTAAAATCTGTCAAATTTTGAATATTTTGTGCCTTCTTGAAAACGAGAACTTTTTCTCTCTTCAAAACACACAATCACTGCTACCCTTGGATGCCACTTTCACGCTGGCATTCTACGGGTGAGCGTCCAGTTGGGGTCCTATTATCGCTTGATTCTATAGCACTGGGAAGTACTTTAGCCAATTTGAGATTAAAAAATCCCAATTTGAAAATTTTTTTTTTTAGGTTTTGGCCAGCTTTTTGAGATTTGGCCCCATAGTGCATCGCCAGCAAGTCGCGAGCGAAGAGCTTTCAGATCGCATCCTAGCTTTCACACAGAGCTTTCAAAAAGTGGTTCCTCGTCCAATGTTCTACTTGTCGCCTCTTTATGTTTTATTTCTCTATGGTCATAGCCTATTGCCGCAGATTTGTGAGTGTGTGTCGCAAGCTCACCTCTTACAAAACGCATATCCTCTCCGCTTCTGAGATTAACGAAGCCAAATTATGTCTGATAAGACAAGCACAATCGATAGCATATCCCATAGAAATTAATTGCTTAATTTCTAAGGAACCCTTATCGCGAAAAAGCTCACTTTTGAGCTTGAATCCATTCCTTGAGGAGCAGCTCATTTTGAGAGTGGGAGGACGACTAGAACATTCCAATCTGTGCGGGGTTGAAAAACATCCTATAATATTACCACCCTCAAACAAATTTTCTGAAGTACTCATCAAGAAGATACATCAGGACACTCTCCACGGGGGTAAGCAGATCATGCTTTCCACCTTACGGCAAAACTACTGGCTCCCCCGCGCTCAGCAGATTATCAAACGAATCATGCATCAATGCGTCACTTGTTGTCGTTGGAGGAAAGAGCACATGAACACTTTAATGGGTCAACTACCTATGGAACGTACAACACCAAGTCGACCATTTACATACACAGGCATAGATTACGCTGGACCAGTACTTATTAAAGCTAATAAGACTAGGAATTCCAAAACTCTCAAGGGTTACATTGTAGTTTTCGTCTGCTTCGTTACGAAGGCAATGCACCTTGAACTTGCCAGTGATTTAACAACAGATTGTTTTTTAGCCGCTCTTCGACGATTTTTTGCGAGACGAGGTCTGAGCAAAAAGATATTTAGCGATAACGGAACAAATTTTGTGGGAGCAGAAAGGAGCCTAAAAAGAGAAATGACAGAATTCATTAAATCATATCAACTCTCAGCAGCAGAACTGTATGCAAACAAAAACGTGGAATGGAGCTTTATTCCCCCCCGAGCGCCTCACTTTGGTGGATTATGGGAGGCAGGCGTCAAGTCCGTGAAGCATCATTTGCGTCGAATCATAGGGCAAACTAAGCTTACCTTCGAAGAACTAAGCACTGTTCTGACTCAAATAGAAGCCGTGCTTAACTCACGGCCAATCAGCGCGTTATCTTCGGATCCAAACGACATCAACCCTCTTACACCTGGGCATTTCTTGATAGGAAGCTCATTAAATAGCCTTCCCGAAACAAGCTACGAGGACACAACAACAGCACACCTTAGTCGTTGGAAGTTACTACAAAAATTACACCAAGATTTTTGGAGAAGATGGTCAACTGAATATTTGCATCAATTGCAACAACGACCTAAGTGGAAGATGGCCACTAAGAACATAGAAGTAGGAGATCTCGTGCTTCTTAAAGAAGACGGCCTACCTCCATCTCATTGGAAGTTGGCCCGTATAACAGCTGTTTTCCCCGGGAAGGATGATATAATCAGGGTTGTGCACCTCAAAACTCCACAAGGTGAATTCGAAAGATCTATTACAAAGGTCTGTCCTTTACCGCAATAACAAGTTGTTACAATCTCTTTCTTTTATTTGCTTTTGTTTTGCTCATATAATTATAAAATGGATATTTCTCGCATATAAGTATATTAAGAACACTTATTTATTTATAACATCATGGCTTGGCTTAATTATCTCACGTTAATTGCGCTCTTGCTCCCTTCTAAAAGCATATTTGTATACGATTGTGGACACAAAAGGATGAATTTGACTAAAATATCATTCCTCAGCAACTAAAACTGCGAGATTGAAGATACTCCGGTTCAACAAATCAAGGAAGAGATTCAATGTTACGACCTCTATGACCCCTAATAATATAATATGATCAGCCCCAATCTTAAGCCCAATTTTCCCACACCTTCTACCAACAACGCAATTTACATGTTCCCATTTCGACACCACCAATTCCCAGAATTTCGATAACAAGACCTACACCTGCAATTCACCTGGACACTCCGCGTGACCAGACAAATTTCATCAGAATCAAAGTCAGCAGTTGACACCAGCCGCTTTTCCCTCATCAGACAAATTTCATCAGAACAAAGTCAGCAATCCACACCAAACGCTTTTTCCCTCATTTTCCCTTCTTTGTTAACCGAGTTGACCTCTCGATTAGTTGAATCAACCTAGTCAGTTAGTTTCCTCCAGAGTTAGCGGCGCGATCGTGCTCCAAGTACGCATAAGTGTTTTAAAAATTACAATTAAGTAATCATTGTATCTAGAAACGTCCAATAAAAGGACCCGTGTAAAACTTGTGTAAAACTTGTGCAAAAGTTGTGAATTCTTAATAAACTACATATATTAAAACCAGCCGTGAGTGTTTTGATTAATTTTTTTTTAATCATCGCAAACCCGCCGTATTTCACTGGCGCAGTCGGTAGGATGCGTCAAACGGTGTTTAAGAAAATATCGTTCATATTTTTTAATATATAAAGACGCATCCGAACAATTAATTGTGTTGTGTCCAGAAGAAGTGATTAGCACAACAAGCAACTTTTGCAAATCAGAAGAAGTGATAAGCGCATAAGCAACTCTTGCAAATCAGAAGAAGTGATTAGCAAAACAAGTGACTCTCCTAAATCAGAAGAAGTGATTAGCGCAAACTCCTGCACACTATTCGTAAAAGCCGCAGAAGACCAAACACCAGAGAACTCAAGGAAACCTGCAACTCAAGGAAACCTGCAACTCAAGCAAACCTGCAACTCAAGGAAACCTGCAACTCCAGGAAACCTGCAACTAAAGGAGATCTACAACACTAGGAGGCCACTTACATCGGAACCTGCACATCAGGAAGCGTGAACTTCAGAACCGTCTCCAACAACGTCTCTCTCGACCCGGAGGAAAATTCAAGGTAGGAAAAACAAAACATCTACCTCGTTACTTAGATTAAGAAAATAAGATTATGTTAAAAATTTAAGAGTACCAAAGCATGTCCATAGAAGAAACGTATCAAAGGTGCCTAGATACAATTAACAGTCTTACTGAAAACAATAACCATAACAATATGTTATCATTAAACATCGACCCTCTAAAATATCTCTCGCGGTTACCCGAATTTCACGGAGATCTGAGGGATTTGCAAAACTTCGTCGATTTAATCGATAAAGTTCACCCAATTTTGCTTAGATACGACTTGTTGTCACAAAGTATTTTTTCAGACGTGATTAAATCAAAATTAAAGGGAAAGGCTAGGGAAATAGTAGACATTAATAACCACATTACGTGTTGGCTTCAAATAAAAGAAGTACTATTAAATTGTTTCGGCGATCGCCTCTCTGCGGAGGAGCTATTCGACGAGTTAAGAGGGGTCCGATTTAAGACAACCCCGGCAGAATTCTATAACGAAATAAAAAGTATACTAAGGAGACTTATCGTAAAAGTTAGACAAGACACGGAATTAGGGATAGAAGAGAAAAGCGACTTGATAGAAAAAAAAAAAAACAAGAGCTCTAACCACATTCAGATCAAAATTAACCGAACCTATGAAATCGATACTCGTATGCAGAAAACCTAAAACTCTCGAGGAAGCAATGAATTTATTATACGAAGCTGGCTACGCAAATTATAGTATCGCTCCAGCCCAAAGGAATTACAACAACAATAATCACAATAACTCCCTAAATAAGAACAATAACCACAATAACTCCCAAAGTAGAAACAATAACTCAAACCCACAAAACAGAGGACGTAATGATCGTAGCGATAATAGATCCAACCAAAACCAACAGAATAGGAGAAATCAACCCAATAATGAGCCACAGCAACCATACCAATCAAATAACAATGGAGGGAACTCCAACAATAATATTATAATAATTGGAATTTCAGACAAAACAGAAACGAGGGCTTCCGCTCTCAATCTCCACAAAACTCTTATCATCAAAATAATAACAATCCTCGGTTCGGAAATCCCCGAAACCAGCAAAACCAAAATCCTTCTCCAAATACATACTCTGGGCCAAGTACGAGTTCAGGCTCCAGAAATCAAACAAATCCACACAACACGTTCTCTAATCCTCTTAACACAAATTCCCTACCTCCACCTGAACCCATGGAAATAAACATTAACGAAGATTTGAGCAGTCAGTCAAACGTCGACCAACCCGCAAATTTTCGGTTAACAGCCTCAGAGCCCAACTTCCATATATCTTGATTAAGGGAAACATAAGACCCCTACGGTTCATTATCGACTCGGGAGCCACCCACTCGGTAATCAACCCAGGCTTATGCCACCTAAAGTTTATCTTTTCACTTAAATCACCCATAAAATTCAAAACTCTAAGCCATGAAGTTGATGTACTACAGTTCGCTAGTGTTCCGCTTTTTAAAGAACTAGGTGACCCAAAACAAAAAATGGATTTCTACATCCATCATTTTCACGATAACTACGATGGCCTTATCGGTAACAATGTCCTAATAGCCCTAGGAGCAAGAATTGATTTTAGGAAAAAACTATTATGCGCAGGAAATAAAGAATTAAGATTGCACTTCGAAATAAAAAATGAGCTACAACAATATCAAATACAGGAACAAGGTGAAGACGATTTGACGTTAAAAGTGTTACAGAAGGAAGGTCTCGCATTCCTTAAAGAAAGGAAATCCCCGGATGGGAAGCTTATAATTAAAGAAGGCGTCTACGACGTAGAAAACTACGAAATAAAAGCAAAAGTTGTTGCCGAAGACGACCAAATAAGAATATTCAACATGGAGCCATTAGAAACAGAAATCGTAGATGAACAGAATTTTAATGTAATTGAACCTAGAATTCAAATGGCAATATCCGAACAAATCCGTGTGGAACACCTTAATGACGAGGAAAAACGCGGATTGTTCAGACTCGTAAAGTCATACGAGAATATATTTTACGACGAAAACGTCAATTTAAGTTTCACGAACGCCATTAAACACCAAATCCGTACAACAAACGACAAACCAATTTATGTTAAGTCGTATAGGTACCCCTATGTGCATAAAAGAGAAGTTGAATCACAAATCGGCGAGATGCTGAGAAACGGCATCATACGTCCAAGCAGGTCTCCCTATTCAGCACCGGTCTGGGTTGTCCCTAAGAAGATGGACTCCAGCGGTAAACCAAAGTGGAGGATTGTGATAGATTATCGTCGGTTAAATGAAGTAACCATTGACGATAAATATCCGATCCCCAATATCGATGAGATATTGGAAAAACTGGGCAGATGCCAGTATTTTACCACCTTAGACCTCGCTAAAGGTTTTCACCAAATCGAAATAGACGAAAAAGACATTCATAAGACCGCCTTTACCGTAGAGAACGGGCATTACGAGTTCGTACGTATGCCGTTTGGGCTAAAAACAGCCCCAGCCACATTTCAGCGTCTGATGAATGACATCCTGCGGGAATACATTGGAAAAATATGTCTCGTATATTTAGACGACATCATCGTATACTCAACTTCCCTCCAGGAACATTTTGAGTCATTAAAAAAGATATTCAAGAAATTAGCTGAAGCAAATTTAAAGGTACAGCTCGATAAAACCGAGTTTCTTAAGAAAGAAACCGAGTTTTTAGGGCATATTGTAACACAAGAAGGAATTCGGCCCAATCCTAAAAAAGTTGAATGCGTGAAATCATTCCCCCTACCTGGAACTCCAAAACAAATCAAACAGTTCCTTGGACTAACGGGTTATTACCGCAAATTCATAAAAGACTATTCCCTCATTGCAAAGCCAATGACCAAATATTTGAAAAAAGGTGCAAAAATAAATACCACAGACCCTGAGTACCAACACAGCTTCGAAACCCTAAAAACCCTCCTCATCAACGAGCCGATCCTTCATTACCCCGATCTTAATAAAGGCTTCACCTTGACAACAGATGCCAGCAATTTCGCCTTAGGGGCGATACTCTCACAAAACGATCACCCGATCTGCTATGCGAGCCGCACCCTAAATGAACATGAAATTAATTATAGTACGACGGAGAAAGAACTACTCGCCATCGTATGGGCTACAAAATACTTTAGACCATATCTTTTTGGAAGAAAATTCTTGATCGAAACCGATCATAAACCACTAACATGGCTTTTTTCAGTTAAAGAACCAAATTCGAAACTCGTTAGATGGAAGTTAAGGTTATCCGAATACGACTATACGATAAAATACAAAAAGGGCACATGCAATAGTAATGCTGACGCCTTATCTCGCATCGAAAAGCAAGAGACATATACGGATAGTAACACTGAACACCAAGAGACACTTATGGCAGAAGAAGTTACAGCCATACCTCCCAGCAAATCACCCATTAACATATTCAAGTCCCAAATTATTATTCATAAATCCAATACAGGATCATTGCGAATGAAAAAACAAAAGGTATTCGACAAAAATCGTACTATAATCTTTGCAAAAACTTTAGACGAACAAACGGCCATCACTCTCCTAAAACAACACTTCAAACCCATTTCTTCAAAACATTGGAAACTGCTTTCACCCAAAATTTCTCAGATAACGATAAGTTTAAAATAACTCGCTGTAGTATACTATTAGAAGATATTACCGACGAAGCCAAACTAGCAGAATTTATAAAAGAAGAACATTTAAGAAATAATCATCGCGGGATAGATGAAGTATTTAAAGAACTGAAATTGAAATATTATAATCCCAAACTAAGAGAACATATAACAAAATTCACCAACAATTGCGACGTATGTAACTTAGAAAAGTATGAAAGAAATCCGCCCAAACCATTATTCAAAATAACCGAAACCCCAAAGAAACCGAAAGAAATCGTTCATATGGATGTCTTCTATACCCTGGAGAAACAATTATTTGTAACAATAATTGATAAATTCTCTAAACATGCTTTCGCCATGAGAATAGTAGGACGAACCTGGACCGAATTTAAACGCGTCCTATCCCACTATTTCGATCAGTTCGGAAAAGTAAACAAAATTTCGCGGATAACGAACTAGGATTCAAAGCCCAGCCATTAAAAGAGTTCTTAGAAACTCAAGATGTCCAAATCCACTTCGCATCTAATAGTAATCATACCTCCAACGCGGACATTGAACGCTTGCATAGTACCATCAATGAGCATATACGACTTTTGAAACATGACGAAACCACCAATAACGAAACAGTAGAGGAAAAAATCCTAAAAATTATAGGATACTATAATAACACCATCCATTTCACTATTGAAAGGAAACCCATCGATTTCATAAACGGGACCATACATCAGGACGAATATGACGACATTCACGGAATAATTTTGAGGAAAAAACAAAAAGTTATAGATAAACTAAATCAAAATAGAAAAGACGACTTAGAACCCGGTAAAAACTTTATCAAAGAAATAAGAGGTGGGAAAAACCACTCCAAGTTTAGGAAAATAAATACAGTAAAAATAGACGACGACCACATTGTAGATACAAAAAATCAAAACAAGTACTATAGGGCACATATTAAAACAAAGAAAAAATTTCAAGATAACGATAGACCTACGATAGAAGTTAAAAGCAAACCTAACAGAAACCGCAGACAGAATTAAAGCAAAGTAAATTTTACAGGTAAACACAATGAAGGGAACGACACTGAGTATGACAGTAATAATTTTACTTTCGGCATCGACTTACTGGACTCAAGAAATACAGCTACACGACTTGAACAACAAAAACGGGTACATGACATTAGAGTTAGAAAATATCAAAATTATAAAACATTTTCATAAGATACTACACATAATCAATACCACAGAATTCGAAACTTCTAAAAACTACCTAAGATCAAATCTCCTAGCACTCCAACCCAAATCTTATCTTATTGGTCCTATTGGTGGTTAAATAACCAACAATTTCATATACAGAAATACATAAGTAACTTTACCAATGAGATCTTTAATAAAATATTAACTTTGGAAGATGAAGTCAAGTTTATGCAATACGCGTTTCACATAAACCACGATATTGCGTTACTCAGAAATCACGTGGACGACATCGAACAAGTCTTATTTTCAAGTAAATTAGGCATACTTACTAAAAATATCTTAAATGCAGAAGAATTAAAACTTGTTACAGACATTAACAGTTACCAAAATATAAAAGTAACAGTAACTACCTATAGGGATACAATCGTAATAGTTTTACTAATCCCCCAGTTTTCAGACTCAAAGTATTCGAAAGTTTTAATAGAACCTATTCCAGACTCAGATAATAAATCCTTATCCCTCCAAACCAAGGAAATCCTTGTTGATGAATACAATAATGTTTTCAAATACCCTGTAAAGGACGATCAGAAAAAGAATCTTGTGTCAATATCAGATAACTGTATTTTAAATATAATAAAGTCAAAAGAAGCACATTGTAATAAAGAAATAAAAGACATTCAAGATATAATAGAAATAATCCCTGGATAATAAAAATCATGCATACAATTCAACAACTACAGGCTTTAGTACATTCATAACAATAAGTTTAATAATTATAGTACTGACCAAAATTTGGAAAAAAAGAAAAATTATTAAAAATACTTCGTCGGAGCCTCAGTTTAACGGTGGGGGTGTTACGACCTCTATGACCCCTAATAATATAATATAATCAGCCCCAATCTTAAGCCCAATTTTCCCACACCTTCTACCAACAACGCAATTTACATGTTCCCATTTCGACACCACCAATTCCCAGAATTTCGATAACAAGACCTACACCTGCAATTCACCTGGACACTCCGCGTGACCAGACAAATTTCATCAGAATCAAAGTCAGCAGTTGACACCAGCCGCTTTTCCCTCATCAGACAAATTTCATCAGAACAAAGTCAGCAATCCACACCAAACGCTTTTTCCCTCATTTTCCCTTCTTTGTTAACCGAGTTGACCTCTCGATTAATTGAATCAACCTAGTCAGTTAGTTTCCTCCAGAGTTAGCGGCGCGATCGTGCTCCAAGTACGCATAAGTGTTTTAAAAATTACAATTAAGTAATCATTGTATCTAGAAACGTCCAATAAAAGGACCCGTGTAAAACTTGTGTAAAACTTGTGCAAAAGTTGTGAATTCTTAATAAACTACATATATTAAAACCAGCCGTGAGCGTTTTGATTAATTTTTTTTTAATCATCGCAAACCCGCGGTATTTCACTGTTAGACAACCGCATGGGTAAAGGCAAGCAGACTGAGGTTAATTCACAATCAACGCAGACAGAAGCAGCAGCAGTAATTGACATAGAAACGCAAACAGAATCTATTGTGAATATCGAATTGAAACGTCATCGGCACTTTTAGCATCGATTGAAAAATTGCGTGGAAGAGAAAATTATTCCACATGGAAATTTGCGATGGAAAATTACTTGGCAGCTAAAGGCATGTCTAGTTGTTTGACTGATGCAGAAACAGATGTGAATAAAATTGCTAAAGCCAAAGGTGCGATTGTTTTGAGTATTGATAAAAGCACAACGGCAAAGACAGCAAAAGAAACGTGGGACAATTTGAAGACAACGTTTGAAGATAAAGGAGCTGTGCGAAAGGTGACATTAATGAGAAAAATTGTCAATACAAAATTAGCTGAATGCTCTTCAATGAAAATGTACGTGACTGAGATAATTTCCACGGCACAACGGCTGAGTGAAATTGGTTTCAAAGTCGACGACGAATGGTTGGCCATATTTTTGCTTTCTGGATTGACCGATGAATATTTGCCGATGGTTATGACGTTGGAAACGAGTGCAGCGAAGCTATCGAGCGATAGTATTAAAACGAAGCTTTTACAGGAGCCAGTTACAGCCACGTCATCAGGCGAACAAACGGCATTGTATGCAAAAGGTAAAAGTTTTCGTAAAAACAGTAATATCATTTGTTACACGTGTAGAGTCAAAGGTCACAAATCCAACCAGTGTCCACAAAAGGCAAATAAATCGACCGATGCGAAGAAAGATAAGATCTCGGAAGGCAATGTAATGATCACATTTAGTGCTGTTTTTCTGGACGGCAAATACGGAAGATGTGATTGGTACATCGATTCAGGAGCAACGAGACATATGACCATGCATCGGAATTGGTTAGCTGGAATAGAGAAAATCGATACACCGCCGATTCGAGCTGCGAATAATAAAATGATGAAAGTCGAATGCACTGGAGTAGTGAATTTTGGTGTGGAAACCGATGGAATGCGCAAACATTTGCAATTGACTGGCGTACTGTGTGTACCGGAAGTAACGGCAAATTTATTATCGGTGAGCCAAATTACTGCTAGTGGAAATTTTGTGAAATTTTCATTCGATAAGTGCGAAATTCACAATAGCAAAGGTGAGTTGCTAGTAACGGCGTCATGCATTAATGGCTTGTATAAATTGGATGGCTTTCGTGGTGGCTCGAATGGTATCGCACTAGCAACGATGAGCGCAGATGAGTCAATGGAGTTGTGGCACAGACGACTTGGCCATTTGAATGCGAAAAGTTTGGATATGATGAGAAAAGGAGCGGTAAAAGGAATGTCATTCGTTGGCAGCAGTCAAAACATTGACTGTGTTGCTTGTTGTAAAGGGAAGCAAGCAAGAGAGCCGTTCAAACAAAGGATCCAGAGCAAAATGTTTGCTAGAGCGTATACATGGTGATTTAGCTGGAAAGATGGAATGCGCATCAATTGGTGGTAACAGGTACGCGTTAGTGCTTGTTGATGATTTGAAAACGAGACCGGTTTAAAAATAAAAACGTTCCGGAGCGACAACGGCACAGAATTTTGTTTAAATGAATTCAAAGCGTTTTTTGAGCAAAATGGTATTCAAAAGCAAACGTCAGTGGAGTAGGGATGGACGATATACATCGATGTATTTTAAACACTCGATGCATAGTAGCGATGCATCGTATATAACCGATGACAAGCATTCGTAAATCGTAATCTGTGTGTGGCAGCTGTGAGATGCGTACGAGAATCGAAGATTGAAGAAAGAAGAAAGAAAGACTTGACATGACATTGACTTGCTCGTGTCGTGCTCCTCCATTCTTGTACTTGTGCTACTCCGCTACGGTTCGGTTTAGTGTTTGATTTTTGATACGCAACGCATTATTAGAAAGAAAGAAGACTTGCTCCGCCATTCTTGTACTTGCACCTTCTTGTACTACGGTAAACGGTTCGGTTTATACAGGAAAGGTGTTTGATTTTGATTTGATTTTTGATTACTGTACTGTGAAGTGTGACGTTACTACCACGCCAACATAACCCTTTAATGGTTTAAATTTACCGGTAATACTGCCGCATCTTTTTGTTCTTTTATATTGTATATTGAGTAGGAAATATTTCACGTTTCAGGTTGTGATAAGAACAACGAAGTACGCATTGTCGCATTATTAAAACGAAGACTTGCTCCGCCATTCTTGTACTTGCACTTTCTTGTACTACGGTAAACGGTTCGGTTTATACAGGAAAGGTGTTTGATTTTGATTTGATTTTTGATTGCTGTACTGTGAAGTGTGACGTTACTACCACGCTAACATAACCCTTTAATGGTTTAAATTTACCGGTAATACTGCCGCATCTTTTTGTTCTTTTATATTGTATATTGAGTAGGAAATATTTCACGTTTCAGGTTGTGATAAGAACAACGAAGTACGCATTGTCGCATTATTAGAACGAAGACTTGCTCCGCCATTCTTGTACTTGCACTTTCTTGTACTACGGTAAACGGTTCGGTTTATACAGGAAAGGTGTTTGATTTTGATTTGATTTTTGATTGCTGTACTGTGAAGTGTGACGTTACTACCACGCCAACATAACCCTTTAATGGTTTAAATTTACCGGTAATACTGCCGCATCTTTTTGTTCTTTTATATTGTATATTGAGTAGGAAATATTTCACGTTTCAGGTTGTGATAAGAACAACGAAGTACGCATTGTCGCATTATTAGAACGAAGACTTGCTCCGCCATTCTTGTACTTGCACTTTCTTGTACTACGGTAAACGGTTCGGTTTATACAGGAAAGGTGTTTGATTTTGATTTGATTTTTGATTGCTGTACTGTGAAGTGTGACGTTACTACCTCGCCAACATAACCCTTTAATGGTTTAAATTTACCGGTAATACTGCCGCATCTTTTTGTTCTTTTATATTGTTTATTGAGTAGGAAATATTTCACGTTTCAGGTTGTGATAAGAACAACGAAGTACGCATTGTCGCATTATTAGAACGAAGACTTGCTCCGCCATTCTTGTACTTGCACTTTCTTGTACTACGGTAAACGGTTCGGTTTATACAGGAAAGGTGTTTGATTTTGATTTGATTTTTGATTGCTGTACTGTGAAGTGTGACGTTACTACCACGCCAACATAACCCTTTAATGGTTCAAATTTACCGGTAATACTGCCGCATCTTTTTGTTCTTTTATATTGTATATTGAGTAGGAAATATTTCACGTTTCAGGTTGTGATAAGAACAACGAAGTACGCATTGTCGCATTATTAGAACGAAGACTTGCTCCGCCATTCTTGTACTTGCACCTTCTTGTACTACGGTAAACCGTTCGGTTTATACAGTTACAGATTCCAAGTTATCGATTGAGACGCGGCTTATGCGGCTAATTCTTATGTATTTATATTCCATTTTGCTGTTTACAGTTATTACAGATATTATTAGAAATAGTCCACGCTGTAAACCGTAGCTTATAGTATTTTTGTAAACTTTCAGGTGTAATGGGACCTAAAAGAAAAAGTTCAGTTTGGCAGTTTTTTACTAAAATGGATGACAAGAAATCGAAGTGCAAACTATGTCAAAAGGATATCAAGTCTGCCGGAAATACGACGAACTTCATTGGACATATTCGAAATGTACATAAGGCTGCTTATCTGGAAATTCAGCAGAAACAATATATAATACATTAAACTCAGTAAGTACAAAAGAAGAAATAGCGGATCCTCTTAATGCCCAGTACTCGCCTATTAATAAAATTGATGATTGTGTACTTCATCTTCAATCTGAACCAATTCCTTCTACAAGTGGCAGTGGCAGTCAAATTTCCTGTAAGCCGTTAAGGAAACCACTAAATGAAACTTTTGATTCGAACATAGACGAAAACGTCAACCCTTCAAAACGCCAAAAAACTATACAGGCCGCCTTTAAAGATATTTTCTCTTACGCAGAATCTGGAGCGAAGACAAGGAAACTGAATAACTGTTTATTATTCATGATTTGTAAAGACCATCAGCCTTTCTGAATTGTTGAAAATGAAGGCTTCAGATCTTTAATGAAAACAGTTGCTCCTCAATATAAACTCCCAAGTAGAACAACTCTTAGACGCTGGTTGGACGACAAATATGAAGCAATTTCAGAAACAATTAAGAAAATGCTGTCGTCTTTAGAAAACATAACTTTAACAACGGATATTTGGTAGGATATCTTAAATATGAAAAGTTTTTTGGGCATCACAGCGCATTTCGGAACAGACATTGAAATTGAACTATCTTCAGTCACTTTAGGCGTGTACGAATTGGATGAAAGACATACATCAGATTATCTTGCTGAAATTCTCTTAAAGGCTTGCCAAGATTGGAATATAAATCAAGAGAATGTGACAGCTGTTGTTACTGACAACGCAGCGAATATAGTTAAGGCGGTCGACTTAGCATTCGGTAGAAGAAAACACATCCCATGTTTTGCCCATACATTGAATTTGGTGGCTGAGGGCACAATGACATGTACTGAGTGGAGAAACATTGTTTCTAAAGTAAAAACAATAGTAACATGGTTCAAACAGAGTTGCATTGCTAGTGATGAGTTGCGTAAAGCTACCGCTGCGGCTGCGGAGTCTCCTGCTAGGAAAAAATTAGTACAAAGCGTGGACACTCGTTGGAACAGTACATATTACATGTTGCAAAGATTTTTAGAACTCCGTAGTGTCATAAATGATATTCTCTTCCGCCACCCTAGAGCACCTGCAATGCTTAGTGCATCAGAAATATCTACTATATCATCTGTCATCGTGGTACTGCGACCCTTGGAGGCGGCTACAAAAGAAATTTCTGGCGATAAATACTGCACAAGTAGTAAAATTATTCCCTCAGTTCGCTGCATGGTCTCTAAAATAACTTCAGCTGTTATAGAAGATCCCGTAGCGAAAGAGGTACAGAAACTTGCTATAAATGAAATAAATAAAAGAATGGGTCAGATAGAACATGTGACTGCTCTTGCTATTGCAAGTATTTTAGATCCACGGTTTAAACGGATGCACTCCAATGATGCGATAGCTTGTTCGATTGCTGTATCGAAAATTAAAGATTTAATGAAAAAGAATTTGCAGAGCAACGAAGAAACTGAATCCGATTCTGACAAGTCCGATAAAAATGAAGAGACCTTTTCATTATGGAGTGATCACCATAAGTTAGTGCATCATAACTGGAAAAGCAACAAATCTGAAGATGTTTTGTCTGATGAACTTTAAGTTTATCTCAGAACTCCTGTTGGAAGACTGAACGAAAATCCGTTAGAAATCTGGAGGGATTATAAAATTCAATTCCCGAAGCTGTATAAAATAGCTTTTAAGTATTTGACAATTGTTGGCACATCTGTCCCTTCGGAAAGACTATTTTCACAGGCAGGGCTAGTTATGACTGAGCAAAGAAACCGATTAAAGGGAAAACGATTAAGCAAACTTTTGTTTTTACATAGCATTAATAACAAATATTGGAATATGTAAAATGTAAGGGAAATAAAGCTGTGTTGACTGTGTGATTGTGCATTTTAATACATATTTTTCCTTGTAATTATCCAGGTTTTCTTTAAACATGTCATAGTCATTGCGAAAACAATCGATGTTTTAAAAACATCGATGTATTTCTCGAAACATCGTATTAACATCGTTGCAAGCGATCGATGCATCACATCGGAAAAAACATCGATGTATATTTTAAATGTCCATCTCTACAGTGGAGTACACGCCACAGCAAAACGGCTTGGCTGAGCGTACAATACGAACAATTGTTGAGAAAGCAAGGTGCATGTTATACGATTCAGGCTTATCGAAACGTTTTTGGGGCGAAGCATTAAACACCGCAACGTACGTAAAAAATCACACAGTATCACGTGTGCTGAAGTATAAATCACCAATGGAAATATGGACTGGAGTAAAGCCCGATATTAGTCACTTCAGGGTGTTTGGTTCACGAGCAATGGCGCACATTCCATCAAAGAAAAGAAAGAAATTTGATGCCAAATCGAAGGAGTACATATTTGTTGGCTATATGGAAACACAAAAGGGTTATCGATTAATGGATATAGAGACCAACCGGACGATAGCGAGCAGAGACGTCAAAATCTTTGAAAATGGTAACAATTTTTGCAATTCGAATAGCGATAACGAATATTTTGAGTATATTGCTGACGAATTGTCCGAGAGCGAACGAAGTGACAGTGAAAACCCGATTGTGTCTGAGTCAATGAGAATCGATGGCGTACAACATGGCGCGAACAATGTTGCCATTGACCCAGCGAGCAATCAGGATAGAAGTGATGCAGCGAATCAATCTGAAATTGATGAAGCGAATGAAACGTTAACGACTGCAGCAGCTGAAGACGATGGTGTAAATAGTGTGGAAACGGGCCACAATGATACGTCAATGGACAATACAATGTATGATGCAGTGAGTGACAGTGAATATGAGCCCGATGAAACTGTTGTGGCAGCATCAACACCACGTCGATCATCACGAACAACTAGACCTGTGCAGCGTTATGAAGCAGCCAATTTTGCTGATACCGCAATAAACGATGAACCGTTCACAGTGAGTGAAGCTTTAGCTAGTTGCGAAAAACAACAATGGCAACAAGCAATGACAGAAGAATATCGGTCATTAATGAGCAACCACACTTGGGATCTCGTTAAATTGCCCGATGGTTGCAAAGCCATAACAAACAAATGGGTTTTTAAACGAAAAACCGATTCAGCTGGTAAAGTTGAAAGATACAAAGCAAGACTAGTAGCAAGCTGTAGTCAAAGACAAGGAATTGACTATGTTGAAACGTTTTCGCCGGTAGTCCGATACTCATCACTTCGTATGCTAATGGCATTAGCTGTAAAAATTGGGCTACAAATCGATCAAATGGATGTTGTTACCGCATTCCTCCATGGTGACATCGAAGAAACGATTTACATGCGACAACCGGAATCGTTTGAAGACGGCACTGATCGAGTGTGTCGTTTGAAGAAATCACTGTATGCTGCACATATTTTTGCTTTCTGGATTGACCGATGAATATTTGCCGATGATTATGACGTTGGAAACGAGTGCAGCGAAGCTATCGAGCGATAGTATTAAAACGAAGCTTTTACAGGAGCCAGTTACAGCCACGTCATCAGGCGAACAAACGGCACTGTATGCAAAAGGTAAAAGTTTTCGTAAAAACAGTAATATCATTTGTTACACGTGTAGAGTCAAAGGTCACAAATCCAACCGGTGTCCACAAAAGGCAAATAAATCGACCGATGCGAAGAAAGATAAGATCTCGGAAGGCAATGCAATGATCACATTTAGTGCTGTTTTTCTGGACGGCAAATACGGAAGATGTGATTGGTACATCGATTCAGGAGCAACGAGACATATGACCATGCATCGGAATTGGTTAGCTGGAATAGAGAAAATCGATACACCGCCGATTCGAGCTGCGAATAATAAAGTGATGAAAGTCGAATGCACTGGAGTAGTGAATTTTGGTGTGGAAACCGATGGAATGCGCAAACATTTGCAATTGACTGGCGTACTGTGTGTACCGGAAGTAACGGCAAATTTATTATCGGTGAGCCAAATTACTGCTAGTGGAAATTCTGTGAAATTTTCAGTCGATAAGTGCGAAATTCACAATAGCAAAGGTGAGTTGCTAGTAACGGCGTCATGCATTAATGGCTTGTATAAATTGGATGGCTTTCGTGGTGGCTCGAATGGTATCGCACTAGCAACGATGAGCGCAGATGAGTCAATGGAGTTGTGGCACAGACGACTTGGCCATTTGAATGCGAAAAGTTTGGATATGATGAGAAAAGGAGCGGTAAAAGGAATGTCATTCGTTGGCAGCAGTCAAAACATTGACTGTGTTGCTTGTTGTAAAGGGAAGCAAGCAAGAGAGCCGTTCAAACATAAAGGATCCAGAGCAAAATGTTTGCTAGAGCGTATACATGGTGATTTAGCTGGAAAGATGGAATGCGCATCAATTGGTGGTAACAGGTACGCGTTAGTGCTTGTTGATGATTTTAGCCGTCGAACATTCACATATTTGCTGAAGCAAAAGAGTGAAACGTTTAGAAAATTTTGTGCGTTTAAAATGCAAGTTGAAAACGAGACCGGTGTAAAAATAAAAACGTTCCGGAGCGACAACGGCACAGAATTTTGTTCAAATGAATTCAAAGCGTTTTTTGAGCAAAATGGTATTCAAAAGCAAACGTCAGTGGAGTACACGCCACAGCAAAACGGCTTGGCTGAGCGTACAATACGAACAATTGTTGAGAAAGCAAGGTGCATGTTATACGATTCAGGCTTATCGAAACGTTTTTGGGGCGAAGCATTAAACACCGCAACGTACGTAAAAAATCACACAGTATCACGTGTGCTGAAGTATAAATCACCAATGGAAATATGGACTGGAGTAAAGCCCGATATAAGTCACTTCAGGGTGTTTGGTTCACGAGCAATGGCGCACATTCCATCAAAGAAAAGAAAGAAATTTGATGCCAAATCGAAGGAGTACATATTTGTTGGCTATATGGAAACACAAAAGGGTTATCGATTAATGGATATAGAGACCAACCGGACGATAGCGAGCAGAGACGTCAAAATCTTTGAAAATGGTAACAATTTTTGCAATTCGAATAGCGATAACGAATATTTTGAGTATATTGCTGACGAATCGTCCGAGAGCGAACGAAGTGACAGTGAAAACCCGATTGTGTCTGAGTCAATGAGAATCGATGGCGTGCAACATGGCGCGAACAATGTTGCCATTGACCCAGCGAGCAATCAGGATAGAAGTGATGCAGCGAATCAATCTGAAATTGATGAAGCGAATGAAACGTTAACGACTGCAGCAGCTGAAGACGATGGTGTAAATAGTGTGGAAACGGGCCACAATGATACGTCAATGGACAATACAATGTATGATGCAGTGAGTGACAGTGAATATGAGCCCGATGAAACTGTTGTGGCAGCATCAACACCACGTCGATCATCACGAACAACTAGACCTGTGCGACGTTATGAAGCAGCCAATTTTGCTGATACCGCAATAAACGATGAACCGTTCACAGTGAGTGAAGCTTTAGCTAGTTGCGAAAAACAACAATGGCAACAAGCAATGACAGAAGAATATCGGTCATTAATGAGCAACCACACTTGGGATCTCGTTAAATTGCCCGATGGTTGCAAAGCCATAACAAACAAATGGGTTTTTAAACGAAAAACCGATTCAGCTGGTAAAGTTGAAAGATACAAAGCAAGACTAGTAGCAAGCTGTAGTCAAAGACAAGGAATTGACTATGTTGAAACGTTTTCGCCGGTAGTCCGATACTCATCACTTCGTATGCTAATGGCATTAGCTGTAAAAATTGGGCTACAAATCGATCAAATGGATGTTGTTATCGCATTCCTCCATGGTGACATCGAAGAAACGATTTACATGCGACAACCGGAATCGTTTGAAGACGGCACTGATCGAGTGTGTCGTTTGAAGAAATCACTGAAGTATGAAGAAATATGGGCTGAAGCAAGCAAGTCGCATGTGGAACATCAAACTGAATGAAGTGTTGGTGCGTGCTGGTTTTTATCGTTGCAAAAAGGATGCATGCATATACGTGCGACGAGAGGGAAAATCAATTGTTGTTGTTGCAGTGTATGTTGATGATTTGCTGATTTTCTATAACAACAATGAATGGAAAGATCAGCTGAAATCAACATTGAAAAAGAATTTTTCCATGAAAGATCTCGGAAGTGCATCGAACGTGCTGAACATTCAAATAGAATATGATCGTCGCAATGGTGTGTTGCAACTAAATCAACGAAAATACACCGAACAAGTATTAAAGCGATTCAATATGTTCGAATGTGAAGCAGTAAGGCTACCAAGCGATCCAAACCAGCGATTGACATTGGAAATGTCACCATCGACCGATGAGCAGCGTAAACATGTGAAGAATGTACCATATCAAGAAGCGGTTGGCAGCATTTTATATTTGGCACAATGTACTCGGCCAGATATTTCGTTCAGCGTTACCAATGTAAGTCAATTTAATCAAAATTACGGATTGGCACATTGGAAAGCAGTTAAGCGTGTTTTGCGCTATTTGAAAGGTACATTGAATTGCAAATTAACATATTCACGAGATGGCAAATACGACCATTTGTTGGGCTATTCAGATGCTGATTGGGGTTCCAGTTTTTGCAACTTTGCATCGTGTACTGGTTACGTATTTTTATGGCATGGTGGTGCTATTTCATGGGCATCCAAAAAGCAACCGACAATCGCAACTAGTACAGCAGAATCTGAATATTTGGCGTTAACAGCGACAAGCAAAGAGGGATTATGGCTTGTTGAAGGATGAAATACTCAACGACGGCAAGCCAATAATTCGAATCATGTGTGACAATAAAGGTGCAATTGATTTAACGCAAACCGGAACATTTAATGCTCGAACCAAACATATTAGCATCAGGCATTATTTTATCAAGGAATTAGTAGAGAAAAAGGAAGTCGAAGTTAAACACGAAAGCACCGATAAAATGATCGCCGACTATTTAACCAAAGCAGTGCCAATACAAAAACATCAATTTTGATTGAGAGAAATGGGATTGCAAATTTAACTGTATAAACTTCATTCTTTAATTTATTGCTCATTTTTCTCATTGTAAATATTTAAATTTTTAATTAATGAAATGGTTGTAAATATTGAAAAAGAATTGAGATTTTAGACTCATTGATTAAGAGGGAATATTGAAATTAAAGTAGTCAATGAGTCGACATTTTCTGACACTTATGTCATACATGTATACATTCAATCTAATTTGACATTTGTATATGTCCTTCTTCTTAAATAAAACACCAAACGATACAGACGTGTGTTGAGTTTTCATTAATTTATTTCATCGCTAATTTATCTGCAAAATTTGGATCTTCAGCCCTAAATTACTACAAAATAACACCTGGATTCCTGTTTCTAAACCAGTTCAACGCATCTATTCGAATCAACAAAGAGGCAACAAATTTAACTGGAACATTCATCATTCGCTTCATCAACGAAACTATCACCTTTGGCAAGAAGAACTTTACAGCAAAAGAGTTCTCTGGTTTTAAGCCTCTGCCCGCTATCCTACAGCTGACTTCTGCCCAGAACACCTACGAAGAAATTCTTACTCTAGAATCCATGAAAGAGCTGCACGTAAATAACACACGAAGGATAGAGCTCCTGAAGACCGAAAATAAACTAGGCCTAATAAGCAACTTAAGCCTATCTACGCTAGCCACCTTGGTAATCGTCATCATCGCCGTCAAGATGCGCTGTTCGGTGAAGACAAACTTACCTGCACCACCCATCTCCATCCAGATTCCAAAACCTTCATCTGAAAAAAACATTAGAAGAAGCAGAGATCCCGGAGCCACCGAAAATTACAAGCGTCAACCAAATCCCATATTTTTGAACTTCAACGAGGACGTTGAAATTTAAGGGGAGAGGAGTTAACAGCATTTACGCCGAATTCCCACAATCCATCCATCGCTCCGTGACAACAGCCGAGTTCCCATAATTCAACTTAGTAAGCGCCTCGTGACATCGGTCACCGACACCGCCGACACAGTTCACTTGGTCAAGTCAGCAATCACCTGACCCAATCCAACTGCCCAGTCAGACACCTCGTCAGCAGAATCTAGGTTCTAGGTCTAGCTAGTACTTTTAAGCCTTTGTAGCTTTTTGTTAATCAGTTGCTGGCAGAATCGCTGCCGAAATACATTTTTTTTAATGTAAATCAGTAAAAATATTTTTAATTTACATACAAACTCTTAGAAATGTAGTTCATAATTGTTTCTTTCACAACGAAATAGTATGCGAAACAACGAAACTGTTGTATTAACATTTTTCTGAATTCATTTTACTATGCAAAAAAATGTTCTTATCTATGAAATCTCATTTAAAGACTTAGAAGACAATAACCGAATCACAATTTTTGATTTACGGAATTCTCCTCCAACGCTTTTGCCGTAGAATTAGAAACACAGAATTTCCTCATGCAGAATTCCTCTGCAGCTGTTAGAACGAGTGTGTGATCCGCTGACTTCGAAGAAATGGCAATTATATGTATATCCTTTCATCCTTTCAGTTGTTTTTACTTACAAAAACAAAAACGAGCCCAAAAGCAATCGAGTCGCGACATGCAGAACAATAACATCTGCATATGTATACTGCACTACTAAATAGTTCTCCTTACAATTTCGTTGTTTTCTGCCGTGTTCCATTTGCACACATGTACCTGCACAGTTTTAAATGGAATTTTCGTAGTGTCGGGTGCTAATTAATTCCGTCAGTCAGTTCGAAAGTGAAACTGTGATGTGATGCATGCAAATACAAGTTCAGCAAAGAGATTTAAAGAAAAATGAAAGCCACGCTTATTACAAGTGGCAATTGTGCACAAGAACTTTTAAAAATCTGGAACTTGGAATGTCTTCAACAGGTTTTCAAAGGAAAGCCTTTAAATTTTATAAAGAAGAAGATAAACATTTTTAACAAAATCATGCAACGCCGATCGGAACGTTTTGGTTACAGGAGGTATGAATTAGCAGAAAAAATTGTAATTTCAGTTTTAATGAATCACTTTTCATTAGAATATCAGCAATACGAACATTACATATTTTATTATAAATTTTGTCAAAAACATATCTCGACAGTAGCAGAACTGCGCCTACACCAGTGAGTTTATCTCCTTAGTTGTGTAACAAATATAGCAACTCTCCCCTGACTTTAATTGATTTCAATATTCGTCGAAATTCCCGTTGATGATAATTGAAATTAATATTTCCAAAGTATTCAAACATAAATTAAATTCAATTTTTATTCTGAGATTTGGTTTCGCCGGGTTTTCATGAGGGGCTGTATCAGCGCATTTCAACATGCACGCGCAGCCGCTATGAGAACTCGGCGATACAAACAGAAATCTCCAATTACATTCCAAGCGCGGGAAAATGAAAACTTAGCTAATTCTATTGCTGGGAACAAACAATTGCGGAAAATGCAAGGAAAGCTGTCTGCGCGCGGCACGTGTAGGGAGCTTAACGGGAAAAGCTCCCTCGTGGGGCTTAGCTGTCGATCGAGACAAGCTAAGCTGAGTCGAGTCGTGATTTAACTGTCGTTATTTAGCCGGGCCGGAAGACAGTTGATTTTAAAAATCATAAAGAAGTTTTTTATGATTTTAAAGTAAGAGCGGTTTAAAGAACTATTTTATGGAAACATTGTTACAAGTAAAGTGACCTTAAAGTAAGAGCGGCCTAAAGAACTGTTTTAAGGAAACATTTTCATAAGTAAAGTGGTTCTAAAACATAAAGAACTGTTCTATGGAGAAATTGTTATAAATAAGGTGATTCTAAAGCATATAACATAGAACCGTTTTATTGAAAGATTTTTATAATTGTAAGGGAAGTTGAACCGAACGGACGCGTCGTTGGCACCACTGCTTATGGCTGTGGCATTACTTCTTGTCCAGCGAACAGCTCTCACTCTCCCCCTTCTTGACCGGACTGTGCACGACACGACTTCTCAACAGCTCCGCAGTTCTAAGTATTTTGTAGCTAAACGTTAATAAAGTTATTCATATCTAGAGCCACGCCTTATTAGTGAAGCCTGAGGTAACATCCCTATTGCCCATTCCATCCTACATAAGTAAGTGCTTGAACAGCATAAAAGTACTGTTTTCAGGAAAAATTTTGTAAGTAAAGTGATTCTAAAATAAAAGAGAATAGAGTGAAGAGAACTGTTCTCGGAGAAGTGGTTTAAAGAACGATTTAACGTAAAACTGGGCATAAATAAATAAAGCTGCTCTTGTAATATATAACACCGTCGTTCACTAGACAGATATTAGTGAGAATCTGGTTATACACAAGCAGGGAATAGCAAAGGATATTGGCACTGTTTAATTAATGTAAAATAATCTTAATAGATTTATTACGATAAAGTTATGGAATACATCATATGCACATACATATACATATGTATATATAATATATGTCGGCGCCGCAACTCGGGCTGACTAAGCCTTTATTTCATTCAGCGGATCAGGGGAAGATGAAGATGAAGAAGAAGAACAAGAACGGGAAAAACGTCAGATGTCAAGGGGTGTGTGGCGTGACTTGTCGTGTAAAAAGTAAATTGTGAAATCCCTGAATCGCCCAATCGCCAAATATATTTAAATCAGGACTGAACGTTTGTTTGATTGTTTATTTCAATGACGGACCTTCCACAGGCCGGTCCCAGCGCGGAGCGGTGCGAGGCCGGAATGCTGCCGCCTACCGGGAGAACAAACTCTGATATATATATTTTTTTATACTGTTCGTGACTTTTTTATTTTTAAAGAAAGTAGATATTAATAGATCAAAAATAGAGAGAAATTTTTTAAAGTTCTTTCTCTCTTCTATTTTTATTTTTGTAAAAGCACAGCTTTTTATGTTGCTTTTCCTCATCTTTCCACTCATTTGAAGTTTTAATGTATACAAGATTTGAAATACATCACTTATTCATAAATTATTGATATTTTTTTTGCCTATTGATATATTTTGTCATTTAAGTAAGCGTTTGTTTTTTTTTACATGTTTCCGCTGAGAAATGCCGTTTAAAATAATATCATCAAAGAAAAAATTTTAACTTTACAATATTTAAATTTAATAATAATTCCAATTTCTCACACCAAAAAATAATGTGTGAAAAGTCTGAAGTTGTGTTCACATCTAGCATTATGATTTGTTTGACGTAAAAATAAATTTCAGGAAATAGCTTATTTTGGATTTAAAAATAAATACAATTTTCTGATTTTAATTTTCAAAATTTAAATGAAAAATTAAAACAATGGCTCTTATGAATAAAAGCTGTGCAAAAGCTCAGTCTCAAGTTTCAGATAGAATAACTGAGCTTGATCTCAATTGAATTGACATTGGGCTGTTGATAGTCTTGAAGAGAATCGTTGGTTTCTTTTGCTGTCTTTCTCGTGTTGACGTGTAATGCATCCTCCTCCTCCAACCCACTTATCAGCGAAAATCTTATATTCTTGTAATATTCGCACATATCAGTTCTTTTTGTTGTTGGGTTTCAAGATTATATTTAAGGTCTTTTGTACAAGAAATGTTTGCCAGAGCCGTTTTTTCCTATCAACACTTCTTCTTAGAAAAATTTCAATTTTTTTTTTGTGGGATATCAGTTTTTTTTTGTTGTCGATTTATAGAGTATACCTTGAATTAATTAGTAACGTTTTTTAGCAGGAGTCACTTTTTTCTTATTAACGTCTATGGCGGGCGCGTACACAGGAGCGGTTTTGAGGTTTGAACTTCCCCCTACCCCCTTCCTTCACAAATGTCAACAAAGTTGTTGTGCGCCAATTAGCGGCGATTTAAATGGCGACTATAACATATAAAGAAACAAAACTTAAAATTGTCTTAAAATTGCCTTTAATTTAGGTCATGTCTTTTGAAAAAACCCAAAAAAATCCCGCTCGCTACGCTCGCCTTTGCATCATATAATACTGCAATGTCTATAATCAAGCCGGCTCTGATAAGGTCAGCTTAAGGACATGAATATTCGTCTGTTGTTATGTAAATCGCCCCCGAACATTTTTTTCCACTCATTTTTTTATTGAGTGACTCACTGTTGCTGAAGATGCAGAATATATACCCCTTTAGCTTTGTAAGGCCAGGATTTTCTCGTAACGTGTAAGTCGTCAATTTCGACCCAGTTATTTTTATCTCGCAGCATACTTGTATAGTGCCCACTCTCAAGAAGTCCGTGATGAAATATTGCACTCATGACTTTGTAATAATGACCTAAAGAAAGCGTGGAGCGTTTATGTAATCTTTATTCTTTTTGGAAAAAACGCTCCACGCTTTCTTTCGTAATAAATCATAGTAAATATTTAATAAAGATGATTACCTACGTATAACCATTTCGCATAGGTAATTATTTATCGTTCATCCGAACTGAAATTGTTTATGTTTACCTGCGATCTAATGAAGATTTGGCAAAGGGAAAACTCTTGAGTCATCAAACTAAATGTCCGAATTATTTTGTAATTTTTAGTGCGTGCTAAAAGCGTGGTTTTGAGTTTTTTAAACTATTATTTTTATTTTATACTTTTTAGTCTTCTTATTTCGTATCCCATTCAGCAAACCCTTTCATTTGATACCCATATCATGGGGGTGAATTTCAAATAGCCTGTCCGCCATCTTGGACGTCCGCCATATTGGATTTAAGTCACGTGACTATTTTTTTCGTATTCCTGACAGCAAACCCTTTCATTTGATACCCATATCATGGGGATGCATTTCAAATAGCCAATCCGCCATCTTGGACGTCCGCCATATTGGATTTAAGTTACGTGACTATTTTTTTCGTGTTCCTGACAGCAAACCCTTTCATTTGATACCCATATCATGGGGATGCATTTCAAATAGCCTGTCCGCCATCTTGGACGTCCGCCATATTGGATTTAAGTCACGTGACTATTTTTTTCGTATTCCTGACAGCATACCCTTTCATTTGATACCCATATCATGGGGGTGCATTTCAAATAGCCTGTCCGCCATCTTGGACGTCCGCCATATTGGATTTAAGTCACGTGACTATTTTTTACGTATTCCTGACAGCAAACCCTTTCATTTGATACCCATATCATGGGGGTGGATTTCAAACAGCCAGTCCGCCATCTTGGGGAGGCCGCCATATTGGATTTGTAATGACGTTTCTTAGCTAGTCATGTATTGTCATCAGAACTCAGAGCGTGTGCAAAATTGCATCCTAATCGAAGGCCGGCAAGTGGGTCAAATTAAGATTCCAAGATTTTCTTACATACATACAGCCTTGGCCAAAAGTATTAAGCCACCCTCATTTATTCTCATTATGTGAAAACTAAGTACAAAAATACCTCGTTATCACTTTTATTGCCTCAGTCACAGGTAGAAAGTCATAATTAGGTATTAAAAATAACTCAGAAAAGGATGAAGGACGGGTAATTAAGGATTTCTCCTTAACGATGGGTAATTAAGAATTTTTCAATAAATGAATCAGTTGCAGTTTATAAGGCCTTAAGTTCTGAGGTAAAGTTCAAAACGTGGTTAATTGTTAGTGAAGTGTTTAAGACAGTAGTTGTTGAACCAACATGCCGAAAACAAGTGAGTTGACATTGACTCAGAGGATCAGGATCCAATTTTTGAACGCGGAAGGTAATCGCAGGAGGAGATAGCGAAAATCGTAAAGTGTTCACGTGGTGCTGTTGATCATACTCTCAAACGTTTTGCGATTACTGGTTCTCATGAGAACAGGCCGAAATCGGGCAGAAAAAGGGCGTCTTCTTCTCGTGAGGATCGAAATTTAATTCGATCCTCTCTAAGAAATCGGAAAAAAACCTCGTCAGAGTTGGCTGCTGCAGTGTCGGAGGATACAGGACGACAAATATCGGCAAGGACTGTTAGAAGAAGACTTTTGGATGCTGGTCTAAGGGGTTGCAAAGCGAGGAAAAAGCCATGGCTCTCCAAAAAGAACATAAAAAAACGACTAGAATGGGCTCATCGTTATATGGACTTCACAGAAGAAGATTGGTCAAAGGTGGTCTGGTCTGATGAGTCCAATTTTCAAGTAAGTTGTTGCTTTACGATAAAAATCAATTTGACACATTTGTAATTTATTAGGCCTCATTATGGTATTTAATCCACAACTAAATTTTTTTTTGATTTGGTAGATATTTGGAACTCCTGGTGCAACGTTTGTACGAAGACGGGTGGGCGAAGAATACAACCCAGAATGTATTGTACCTACTGTGCAACATGGAGGAGGCAGCATCATGGTCTGGGGCTGCATGGTGGCTAACGGCGTGGGAGAAATGTTCATGTGTGAGGGTCGCATGAGTAGTCAACCGTATATAAATGTTCTAGAGTCTTGTCTTCAGCCGTCGTTTCGGAGGATATTTGGAGAAGGGGATTACAACGAAGTGATATTTCAACAGGATAATGCTCTCTGTCACACATCTCGGACAACAAGACAATGGATGGAGGAAAATAACATTCGGCTTTTGGATTGGCCCGCTCAGTCACCGGATCTAAATTCGATTGAGCATTTGTGGTCTACTTTAAAGACTAGGATCAGGAGTCATCAAATAACAACCAAAGACAGCTTGAAGACCGCTCTACGTGAAGAATGGAACAAAATTACCACAGAAGATTGTAGAAGATTAGTTTGTGGTTTACCAAATATGCTGTAATAAGGGCAGGGGGGGATGGGGGGCTACAAAATATTAATAAATTTGACGTGTAATACTTTCTTATAAATGTGTGTAACTTAATTTCATTGACACTCTGTGTTTACCTTAGAAACCCAACATTCAATAGGTGGCTTAATACTTTTGGCCAAGGCTGTAGTTAGTTAGTTACATGTGAAGCTAATAAAAAGCGTGTTAAAAATCGCCTACGAGCAACGGTTTCCGAGATATTAGCATTTTTGTTTTTAACGGTTCCTGAATAATTAAAGATAGTAATATTACATTTTTTTAAATGCCAATGGGTTCTATATGCTCTCTCCGGATAGGGTGACGGTACCGGTGGGGGATAAAATTTTCATTAAAAATCGTCTACGAGCAACGGTTTCCGAGATATTAGCATTTTTGTTTTTAACGGTTCCTGAATATTCAAAAATTCGGTGTGATGACTTCGCCTATTATATGCGATAGAGTAAAGGCGTGCAGAATCGCAACTGGAAGCAACGGATGGCTGAAAAATATATCGCACACTGAATTCGATAGAGTAAATGCGTGCAGACATCGCAACCGGAAGTAGCGGAAGCCTGAAAAATCGTCGCACACTGAATAATTATTTAAAGTTTTTTATTTAAAGAAACACGAATAACTTCTGAACCCCGCGACGTAATTGATTGAAATTTTTTTTGCTAAGATAACTTTTGGATTTCTGTCGAATACGTTATCGACATTTTCCAAAATGTCTTGGATATCATCAATGAGAACTAAAACACCGAAAATAACGACATTTTCTCTCACTTTCGCGTAATAAGTCTTTGTTCGGGCGCACGAAAAATTTTTTTTTTTTTAATTTTTTTTTTCTATCAACACGGCGCCCGACCGGGCGCCTTGATTAATATTAAATACAGATAGAGCTTGGTTTTAAACGCATGTTCTCTGGGAAAGATCTACTACTTCTAGCTGGGTGGGATGAATTTTTACCCAAAATAAATACCTACTTTGAAACACATTTGAAAAACCCAAATGCAATAAGTTTATTCTAACTTTTAAAATCCGATGTAAGTGGTAAGGCATCAATGCAACTCCGAGTCATTAAATAATTAATAATTAATTTATTTCCTGTAGAAAACTCTGGAGACTGCATTACAGTTCTTTTGCTATGTAGCATACTCGTGCCTCGAACATATGTACATCAAAAACAGTTCCGGAGAAAACTGGAAACTGACGGTAGCGGACTATCAAAATAGTATCATCTTAATGTGAGTTTGATTTTTTAAGACCTTTTGTAAAAATCATTTAGTTTTATATACTCGTACATAGATCGCTAGCGATATTTATCCCGCAGTAGAATATTTTCGGAAAGGTTATTCTGAATTGGGTCTAACAGTGCAGCCATTGATCATTGCAATTGGACGTGATTGGAAGCTAGTAGAGGAGTTTGAAGTCCGCATTGACAATTTAAAATACAGCTTCTCAAGCTTCTTAAAAGCCTTAGACGTTTGTTTTAAGCTGCATCACGTCTTCGATATTCGATACTTGTTACGCAAATGCGTCGTATTTAACGTAGTTGTTTATACAAACATACTTTTTTAATATTTCTCTTACCCAGGACAAAAAATCTGGTCCAGTGTCTACACTAATTTCTGACCTTCACAATTAGTTCAAGTATTAACAACATTTGCTAATATGGACATGCCCTGTAAACATGATATGCTTCAAATGCAAACGTGATTTTCAATCTATAAAGATTTTATGTGCACATTTTAAACTCGAACATAAATTACATGCTTATAGTAACTTTATATGTAATCAGAATAATTGCCCTAGAACATTTCAATCCATATACTTACTTAAAAGACATATTACGTTAAAGCATAGCGAATTGCATGATCATGTAACAGATATGTCGGATAGTCAGGCAACGTCTTCTTGTGCTAGTTATTTAAATGAAACCATAAATATTTCAGAACCTCTTGATGTAACGCAAATTTGTATTCAAAGTAGCCACATGTTCATTTTAAAGTTTCATAATCAATCCACACTTAATAGAAAGCAAGTATCTGAAATTCTGAAATACGTTTGAAAATAAAATAGCCGTTCCTTATTTCATATATGTTGACGATTTTGAAGTTATTAATGCTCTAGGTTCGCATGCAGGCCAATATTGTGTAGCAGCGACTTACTGTCAACTTCCTTGTTTACCCTCAAAATACGATTCATCCTTAGATAACATTCTTCCTTTAATGTTTTTCAATAGCACTCATAAAACTAACAACTTAAATGACACACTCGTATATAATTTGCTGGTGAAGGACATCATTGATTTAGAGAAAAAATTAATTATAATCAAAACGAAAGAAAGACCAACATTAGTTTTTCCAATTCTTGCCCTAATCTTAGGAGATAATCTAGGATTAAACGAAATTCTGGGTTTTGTCAAAAGTTTTTCGTCAAACTTTTACTGTAGCTTTTGTAAAGTCCACAAAAATGTAGCTCAAAAATTATCAGATGGAACAAGTTCCCAGTAAGACGGGATTGAAAGGACCTTGTATTTTTAATAACATCCCATTTTTTCATGTTACCCATAATTTATCAATTGACATAATGTACGATATTCTAGAAGGCGTATGCCATTATGGCCTAACAAAAATCTTGCATTCTTTTGTTTTTGACAAACGACTTCTCTGTCGACACGCTTAATTTCAGGATCACCTGTTTTGATTATGGACCAGACATAAAAAATATACCCAAAAAAACAAAATTAATCACTTAAAAAATACAAAAATACCTATGTAGGTACTAGAATTATATCATTTAAGGGTGCTTATAACCGAGCATCACCAACAGTATATTAGATTGTTTTCAGACACCCTAAAACAGAAACAGCATTTTTTGGTTCACTATTTTGATATTATTGTAAAAATTCCGAACGGACCCTTCATATTTCGAATTCGCAGACATCAAAAAGGGCTCTACGGCAGCAAGTTCCTCGACGAGTTGCTGACAAACCACGAGTCAACTTCTGCGCTGTTGTGCTTAATAAATTATTACACTGAATTATTAGACCCAATGTTTTTTTTCTTCATGGTGTCGAAACCCGGGAGTCAAAGTCGGGAACGTTGTAAACGCTTATTTAATTAATCGAGAGTTAAATCAATTAAAAAGCTGCCGCCAGTAAACGGTACATATGGGTGCACGTGTATAATGGAGTATATAGCGCAGTAACGGTGTTGAGATGAATTTGCAGATGAGAGGTTCAATACGTGGTCGGGTGACAAAAATCGCCGATTCTGTAGAATCTTATTTGTCCGAGCTCCCAAACGTAGTTTCAACGGAGGACAAAGTCAAAGAAGATTTGGAAGTCTTCTTAAATAAAATCAACGCTCTTCACGACTCCCTGAAAGCTGCTACTACGATTCCACATAAATAGGAGGCGGGCCCCAAGTAGCGGAGCTCAGTAAACAAGTTCTGGAAATCTATCGCCGCATAATTGCACAGGAAGAACATCGAACGGCAGTATGTCCTCAACGAACTTAAGAAGGCTCCAACTCAAAACCTTTGACGGAGACATTGAAAATTGGCTGAAAGTTCGCTGTACATCTTAACGTGGATTTTGATGCAGCCACCAAATTCAATTATTTGCAAAATCAACTGATAGGAAAGGCATCAGAGACGATCAAGGGATTAACTCCTTCGGAGGGGAATTATAACGAAGCCATCGAAATGCTGAAGGAGGAATACGGGAGCACCGATAAACTAGCAAAACCTCAACGTCAACGTCAACGACAAAAAACGCATCAGCGAGCTCTCGTTCTACTATGCCAACGTAACTGGCCTACGCTCTAAGACGACGCACCTTTACAAAGGATCTGCTGATTTTTCATTCGACGCCATTTGCCTCTCAGAAACGTGGCTATGTAGCAATATATCCGATGCTGAACTTTTTTGTCCAGGATATTTAGTTTTCCGTCGTGATCGTCATGGCGCCGCTATTGATGCACCGGTTGGCGGGGGAGTTCTCTGCGCTGTTCGGAGTGATATCCCATGCTGCCTGATCGACGTCGCTCATTTTGACGAGCTTGAACTGCTGTGTGTGGCTTTGACGCTACAAAAAGGAAGATCTACCTTGTTGTAGTATATGTTCCGCCCAGGGCTCAACCTGCAACTTACGAGCACCTCGTGGCTAGTATCGACGGGATTGCTGCAGCTATGGATCCGCATGACGAGCTCTTAGTTTTCGGCGATTTTAACCTACCCTCAGTTGGCTGGTCTTTCTCGCCCGATGATGACTATGTTGTACCTTCCTTTGCCACCGCCTCTCAACATGCATCACGCTTCATTGACGGATTGACATCATCTGGTCTGACGCAAACTTGTGGGGTTCCTAACACCAGCGGCCGGTTCCTCGACTTAATTTTTTCAACCTATCCAGAATGCACGACGGTCAAACAGTGCTTGGCGCCCCTTATCACCGAGACTGGACACCATCTTGCTCTTCAGATCATCTTGTCTACGGATCCATTCTTTTTGAGTTGTGAATTTCAGTCCGAGCTTTGTTACAATTTTAGAAAGGCTGATTTTTCCATTCTAAACAAATGGCTCTTGACTTGCGATTGGGATACTGTACTCCAAGAGCGTGATATTGACGTAGCTGTTAACTCTTTTTACACTATACTCGCTAAATGCTTTCAGCATTGTGTTCCAATTACTAAGTCTCGTGGCTCGAAGAATTATTCGCCTTGGCTCAATGACGTTACTAAACATGTCAAGAATAAAAAAAATAAGGCTTGGAAGAAATTCTGTGTTTCAAGGGACGATGCCGATTATGAGTCTTACTGCTCCCTTCGTCGTCAGTACATCACTGAATTGGAGTCCTCTTACAACTCCTTCCTCGACGATGTAAAACATTCCTTGCGCGAAAATCCTAAGCGCTTCTTTAATTTCGTCAATTCAAAGTCTGGCTCTGATGGATATCCGTCTTTACTTGGCCTCGGTGATGCCATTAGTGACGATCCTCAGAAGATTTCTAATCTCTTTGGTGATTTTTTTGAAACTGCTTTTTTGGCAGACTGTGATTCCGTTACCTGTGATATTAGTTTTAAGGCTTTTTCACATTTGACGACGCTTTCGCCAACTTCTCTTACGGCTGCGGATTTATTTGTGGACGAAGCTAAGATTTTGACTACAATTTCAAACTTAGCTGATAGTTTTTCTAAGGGACCTGATGGCATCTCCGCCTCTTTTATCAAACGTTGTGCCGTGCCTCTTGTTCCTATTTTTTGCTACTTATTCAATCTGTCCCTCTCCAGTGGGGTCTTCCCGACATCTTGGAAAATGACGACTATTATTCCGCTACACAAAAAAGGCTCTAAGGCAAATATATCTAATTATCGTCCTATCGCCAATCTATGTTGTGTAGGTAAAATTTTCGAATCTTTAATTTGCGACACCCTTTATTTTCACTGTAAGCCTTTCTTGCAGTCTTTTCAGCATGGTTTTCTCGAAGGGAAATCCACCACAACCGACTTACTAGATTTTTCAAATTACTGTATTTCTAATATTGAAAAAGAAAAACAAATTGACTGTATTTTTACAGATTTCAGCAAAGCTTTTGATAGAATCAATCACAGAATTCTGCTCTATAAGCTTGGCCTTCTTGGATTTCCCGCTCTCTTTACCGAATGGCTTGGCTCGTACTTGTCCCAACGTTCGCAGAGAGTGTCTTTTCGAGGCGTTCTGTCCAGGGAAATTTCTAATATTTCGGGTGTACCTCAGGGTAGTCATCTTGGCCCACTCTTGTTCATTACATTTATTAACGACGTGTCGATGATCTTATCAAATTCTAGAATTCTCTGTTATGCTGATGACGCCAAGATCTTTCGCGCTATAACCAGCGAGCAGGATTGTATTCTTTTAAATTCTGACCTTGATGTTTTTCATAAATGGTGTAGTCTCAACCGCTTGCCATTAAATATTGACAAGTGCACTTATATGTGCTTCTCGCGTAAGAAAAGCATCATCACTTTTAATTACAAGATTGACGAATGCTCGCTGCACAGACTTGACAAAACGAAAGATCTTGGAGTCTGGTTAAATGGCCGTTTTTCATTTGACGATCACATTGATGCCACTGTTCGCAAAGCGGGTGCTACCCTGGGTTTTATCAAGCGGTGGTCTAAGGAGTTCAATGACCCTTATATTACACGAACTCTTTTCTGCACATTTGTTCGACCAATACTCGAATATGCGAGTCTGGTTTGGTCTCCATCCCTTAAATCGCACATTAATCGTGTTGAGGCCGTACACCGTAGATTCCTTAGGTTTGCTCTCCGAAACCTTCCCTGGTCTGACCCTCTAATTCTGCCTCCGTACGTGGATCGACTCAAACTTATTTCATTAGAATCTCTTGAGCAACGCCGCAACAACTTTAAGATATTGTTTGCTTTTGATTGCATATCAGGTAACGTCAACTCCCCTGAACTTCTCCCCCCTCTGCGTTCCGGTTCGCCCGACTAGACACTATAATTTCTTCCAAACGCCTCTTCATCATACAAACTACGGATTGAACGAACCTATTACGTCAATGTCACGCACTTTCAATGCTAATTTCCATCTTCTTGATTTTCATGTTTCAAGAGTCACGATTAAAAGTCAGCTTCGTTAAAATTGCTTTATGCTTTCCGTATGTTATGTAGTAATCAGTTCTTTGATGAAATCGAAATAAATAAATAAATAAATAAATAAATAAATAAACTAATTAATAAGTACATACAGCAGGTAATGGCTATTAATCCTATTCGTTCCAGGAATGACATCACAGGGTTGCGAAAACTATTGTTACACCCATAAAATTGGCGACATCTATGAAGCAGGCGAAGACTTCATATAGGAGCTGGAGGATATGAACTGACACTAAATCGAGAGTTCTAGCAGGCGGCACTGATGGCGTTCAAGTAGACAGGGAGTATTTAGCCGCGAGCTGCTGTCTTTGACAAGTCGGGCGAGGTGGGATTGTGGTGGGTTATGCCCGCTCCCCAATGGGCATACCGACCAAAAACCAGCAACCGACCAGTTGGCTGACAAAATGCGTTCGTACATAATTCTATCATGTGTAGATGTGAACAGTCAGAAAGCTCTGTTTGTTGTGATCGGTGAAATGCAAAGAAACGAACTAAGTTTTATTTTATTTATTTTTAACAATTAGCTAATTTAGCAGAACTACTCAATACGAATCTAGGGCCCGAACCACTGCTAAAAAGTGCTGAATTAAATGCGGCAACTCAAATGGCTTAACTATCACAAAGGAAAAGTTAGAGCATGTCGACCAAAACACGAGTAAGATGGGAGACTCATTTTATAATGAGAAGGAAAAGGCAGCAGCATTTTGGTTGGTTTGTTGTTGGTCGGTCTGCGCATTGGAGAGTGGGCATTATTAGCTCGGCGTCAACGACAGTAGACGAACGGCGTGGTTTTATATTGGCGGATTTTGAGGCTTTATCTTGATTTGAAAAATTATGTGAACACTATATTCGTCGGTAGCAGCAGCTGTGAGATCGCTTAATACTCTTAAGGTGTCGCCCAGCCAATACACCGTGATACTAAAGAGTGTTCTATTACCAGGAGGACCATAACAATACGGCCCTCATGACTTCAGTATTGGAAACAACCGTGGACCCTATCCAATGCGACCTTCAAGTTAAGAAGATAAAGCTCTTCTTAAAACGCGAAGTTGAGGCCCTGGAGAAGGCTAGTATGTGTGACTCTGGTAAGGCTCAAAACCAACGACATAACCATAACGCAGCCCAACGCACAGCAACGGCTTTACTTACATTTGTTGGATTTTAGTTTTAAGAAAAAGGAGACATGCAAAAACATGATCGACTCGACCGTAATAAAATAGAAATCCCTTTTATTTTAATAACCTGGGTTGCAGGTTTTTCCAAGAAGCATCTGCCTAACAGATGTTGGTAAAAAGGGTGTAGTTTCTGTTTACGATTTTGTACTCTCTGTTCACTCTCTGTGTACACGTTAAACTAGAAGGAGTGATTTCTTTTCTTAAATAAAATATTCAAAGTATATTAAAACTGTTGTGTTTCCAATTGGCCTCTATACCATTTCCCTTTCAACAAGTTATGGGCCCAGTGAATAAAACTGTGTATAAAATTGTGTAGAACAAAAACAGTGAACAAAATTAGTGAATAAAACTGTGTAGAACAAAACCAGTATAAGAACTGTGAAGTTTTAAATATTAAAAACAAAAAAATGGAAAATTTGAAAATGAAAAGAAACATAAAGCTTTTTAATGATGAGAAGTACAGTGTATGGAAATTCAGAATGCGTGCTTTATTAACTGAATTAGACGTAATTAAAGTTATTGTTGAAGTTTAAACTGCTCAGATAGATGTCACTTTTGTATTGGTGCATTTTCCTTTTTCTTTTGTTGGTACTCTATGATGAAGTAGTGTTTTTCATTTTTACTTTCTGTCACGACCACGATGTAAACATCGGCTAAATAAACCTGTTCATTAATTCGAACTCTCGTGTTGTTTATTATTGAAAATCCTGTTTTCCACAACAGGTTATGGGCCCAGGTGCGCATTGAAATCGAATTTTGTGTTGATTTTCGGTAATTTTGTGTGCAATTCGGTGTTCTCGACTAGACCTTTCGTCAAGCCAAAAACAAGATGACTGAACCCGCACAACAACAAAATGAGAGTGGTCGTGTTCTGGCGAGCATTCGCAAGCTAGCAAATGAAGTTCAAGGCGAAACTTGGAAGTGGCAAATCGAACTTTGTGTGAAAGAACAGTGCCTTTTTACAATCGTTGACGGTTCACGGTTGTGCCCTGCCGCACCTGCAGCAAACGCAGAACCGTCCGATGATGACAACAAGACAACGCGCGCGCGGCTCGTATTCTGGGCACGGCACTGGACGAAGAAGCTGCAATCTACGTTCGCAAAAAGACTGACGCCAAAGAAATATGGGATACACTTTTATCAGTGTTCGAACAATCCTCTTTACAGCGCCTGTACACGTTATTTGACAGTTTCTTCGAAATCACGAAAGATGACGCTACTTCTATCACCATGTAGCGGCCTTTAATCTGGTCAAAACTACCACTACATTAATTCATAAGAACTATTACAGTTTATCAATATTTATTAATTCGATTTATAAGAACAGCGGTACAATTTCATGGAGAAGGCTCAAAAACGCAGTTCACCGTCGAAGCGTCAAACGAAAAGGGAAGAATCTTGTTCTTCCTTAATTACTGGCTTTTCCTGGTGGTACCAGGTTCAGTCACTCGAGGCGCTGCTGCTGCCAAGGCGGAGTTGTACTTCTTCAGATGGAAGCCTTGTTGTTGTCGATCAGTGCTGCCATAAAGGCGCGGTTGGGCTTCTTCTTGGTGGAAGTATTGTTGTCCAATCAATGCTGCCACATCCACTTCCCCCCGGATGAGACCCAGAAGGAGATTTGAAAGTGACTCTCTTTTTGTAAGTCTTAACAGGACGATCCAGCAATGCTCTCCAATGATGTGGTTGCATTGGTTGAACTGGGAAGGTGTCTTCTGTGTTGCACAATTCATCAGTTTTTGTGATGAAAGCCGGCTTCAGACGATCAAGAGATATTGTTTTAATTTCACCCTTTACGTTCACTTTGAAGACACGATCTGATGTTCTGTCTTCCACCTTATAAGGACCTGAGTATGGAGGTTCCAACGGTGCTTTAACGTGATCCGAGCGAATGAATACATGGGAACAGGTGTCCAGGCCTTCTAAAATAAACATTCTTGATTTTGAGTGATGTGCAGTAGGCGTCGGTCGCAGAGCACGCATAAGTTCACGATGCTTTTGTAGAAAAATTTCTGGATCAGGATTCACTTCACCTGTTGCAAAGAATTCACCAGGTAATCTTAGGGTAGTTCCGTACAGCATTTCAGCGGGAGTAGCTTTAAGTTCTTCTTTATAACTCATCCTGAGTCCCAGTAAGATTGTAGGAAGTATTTTAATCCATGGTTCCGGTGAACACATCAGAGCTGCCTTAAAAGTTCTGTGCCATCTCTCTATTATTCCATTTGATTGGGGGTGATAAGGAGTTGTCCTTGTTTTCTTAGCACCAATAAACCTTGCCAGCGCTTGAAAGAGTGTGGACTCGAATTGAGTTCCTTGATCGGTAGTCATAGTAAGTGGAGTTCCATAATGTGCTATCCAGTGATCAAACAATGCTGTTATGATAGTATCAGAGGTGATGTTACGCAGTGGGACAGCGACAGGCCATCTTGAGAAACGGTCTATGATGGTTAGGCAATACTGATAACCATCTATTTCCGGTAGATGAACGATGTCCATGTGAATATGACTGAAGCGTTCGTCAGGCACGTCAATTTGGTTAGGTGTTAGCTTGTTGTGGCGATGAATTTTGGCTTTCTGACAGGGTAGACATTGGCGACACCAAAGAAGAGTATCCCTGCGAATGTTGGTCCACACATATTTCTCACGAAGTGTCCGAGAAGTGCTTCTTTTACTAGGATGTGCTAAACCATGTATTATGTCGAAAACAGTCTTTCTAAGTATCCTGGGTATGTAAGGTCGTACTATATTGTTTGAAATGTCACAGTATATCTTGGTGCCTTCTATGTCCAGTTGTTGAAGTTTGAGTGAAGTCGGATTCTCGGTGAGATCTTTCAACTCTTGCTTCTTGTATGGTTTTAAAGGTGAGTTTTGTGGGCATATCTATGGTATTAATTCGTGACAGGGCATCGGCAACTACATTTTCGTTGCCCTTCACATAAATAATGTCTGTAGTCGACTGTGAAATGTAGTCGAGTTGTCTGCGCTGACGTTCGGAAGCTTTGTCTAACTTCTGCTGAAAGGCGTAGATAAGCGGTTTATGATCTGTCTTTACAATAAAGTGACGACCATCGAGTAAGTCTTGAAAATGCTTTATTCCAGCGAAAACTGCTAACAATTCCCTGTCGTAAGTGCTATAATTACGTTCAGAACTGCTTAGTTTCCTTGAAAAGTGTCCCAATGGTTTCCAGATATTATCCTCTAGTTGATCTAACGTTGCTCCAATGCCTGTTGATGAAGCATCAGTAGAGAGTGCCAGATTTGCAGTGGGTGATGGAAAAGTCAGACAAGTAGTTGAGTTCAGGCAATGTTGACACGCATCAAAGGCCTCAATAGATTCCTTTGTCCAGGGAATTTTGGTTTTGTCTTTTTTCTTTGTTGTTTTCAGGTATTCGTACAGCGGTTTTTGTAGTTTCGCAGCTTCAGGAATACAGCGTCGGTAATAATTAATCATGCCCAAGAACCTTTGAAGCTCCATGGCTGTTTCAGGTCTTGGAAATGTATGTATGTTGTCAAGTCGTTCTGCTGTTGGTGAGTAACCTTGAGAATTTAAGGTATATCCAAGAAATTTGACTTGAGGTTGACCAAAGACACATTTTGCATTATTAATGTTGAGTGAATGGTCTTTGAGTTTTTGAAAAACTTGTCTAAGATGTTCTCCGTGTTGTTTTTCACCATTGGACATGACCAAAATATCGTCGATATAAACAAAGACGAAGTTTAGGTCTCTAAAAATGGAATCCATTAACCTCTGGAATGTTTGTGTTGCGTTTTTTAATCCAAACGGCATGACTACGTATTCAAAAAGGCCCCATGGAGTAATGATGGCAGTCTTCGGAATGTCCTCTTTCTGCATCGGAATCTGGTGATATGCTTTGTTGAGGTCTATTGTTGAAAAGATGTCCTTTCCGTGAAGCAGTGGAAAAAGGTTGTGGATATGAGGTGGTGGATACTTATCTGGCTGAGTTATGCTGTTGAGTTGCCTATAGTCACCACACATTCTCCATGTGTTATCCTTTTTCGGCGTTAAATGAATAGGACTTGCCCAGTTGCTACTAGATGATCTCAGATCGCCTGCTTCTAGTAGCTCGTTAATCTCAGCTTTTGCTGCCGTAGCTTTGTCACCTGCTAATCTGCGAACTTTGGCAGTTACTGGTTGACCATTGGTTATGATCTTATGTTCATATCCAATTCTCTTCTGGTTAGATTCATGCCGTGGTGTGGTAATCACTATGAATTCCTGCAGTAAACTGGCATAAGGACTTGCAGTGTCTATTGTGGAGATGTCATGAAGATAAGTCTGCAGCAGTTCTCCCCTAGTCGTAAGTTTTGTTATTGTGTCAATGAGTCTTTGATTTTGTAAATCAATTAGGAGACCATAGTGCGCAAGAAAGTCAGCCCCAATAATTGCAGCAGGTATGTCAGCAATGATAAATGGCCACGAAAAATTACGACGGAGATTGAGTTCGAGATCGATTACTTTTGAGCCAAAAGTATTGATTCTCGTAGAATTTGCTGCAAAGAGTATTAGGCTACTTGGTGGCTCAATTGTTCGAAAGGTATTCGACGGGACAATTGAGACCACCGACCCAGAATCTACTAAAAATTTGACGTTAGTGTTACCATCGAAAATATGAAGACGGAGCTCTTTAGGTGCTAGATGTACGCCGTCACCAACAGCTCCAACTGATGCCAGCGTATTCAGTTTCCCTGAGGTTTCAGGTTTTTCTGATAGGTGCATGGCATCGTACAAAACTTAGCTTCAGTCCCGAACCTTTGATGATAATAGCAGACGCCTTGGTCATTATGTCTGCGACTCCTTGACCCTGATCTACCGCGAAGCTGTTGAGGCACTTGGGTGTGTTGTTGTCGAAACTGTGGTGTGATCTGAAGAGGAGAGTCAGTAATCTGTTGCAGTTGCTGAGCGAATCGTGATTGTTGATCCTTGACTATCTTGAGGTCACGAATACACGTGGCAAGCATTACTTGTGTGTCATCAATTTTATTTTCTAAATCTTTATAAGTCTTATTAGAAGAGTCAATACGATCTACCGAAGTAGTTGTTGACATGACAAATGAACCTCGTGCTTCCATTATGCGATCTGCAACTTTAGCCAAAGTGTCCAAATTTTCATTGTCATTGATTATTAAAAGCGTGCGAATATCAGCAGGTAAGCAATCCAGCCAGAGTTGGTGTAAAATGTCATTGTCCACTGAAGTTCCAGCGATTTCTTTCATCTCTCTGAGGAGCTGTGAAGGTCTGCGGTTTCCTAGTATCATGCCTTTTAATAACTTGCGGATGTCTCTCTGTCTTGAGCCAGCTAAACGCTCAATGATCGCATTTTTAACTGCGTCGTATTTGTTGCTCGCAGGAGGTTGGCTGAGTATGTCACTTATTTGTTTAAGTGTTCCTGGATCCAGTGCCTTGATGACTGTACTAAATTTGGTGTTATCGCTGCAATTAGGAAATGATCTATATTCAGTTTCAACAACTAGGAACCAAGTTTTAGGATCATCCTGGTAAAAGTCGGGAACCTGTGGTTTGCCTACGGCAAGCACTTGATTTTGCTGCATGGTTTCGCTGTAGTCGTTTGAGACGGGATGCTTTAATTGCGCATCTCGAGCTCGGTTTACCTGTGTGTCAGAACTGTGGATGCCACTCGAACGATCTTGCGACGTCGATTCGCTTGCATTGGGTTCGTTAGCCATGGCTTGAAAGTTCCTTTGGCTAGGTCAATCCTCTTCACCACTTATTCCAGCTGGAGAGTTATAAATGCTCTTTAAGAAAACTGCGTAGCCTGACTTGATGTGACTCGTGTGCTGGCGGAAAACCAATCTGTACAAATCTCCTTCAATCGGCTGGCGTTCACACAACTAGGGGTCACCAGTATGTAGCGGCCTTTAATCTGGTCAAAACTACCACTACATTAATTCATAAGAACTATTACAGTTTATCAATATTTATTAATTCGATTTATAAGAACAGCGGTACAATTTCATGGAGAAGGCTCAAAAACGCAGTTCACCGTCGAAGCGTCAAACGAAAAGGGAAGAATCTTGTTCTTCCTTAATTACTGGCTTTTCCTGGTGGTACCAGGTTCAGTCACTCGAGGCGCTGCTGCTGCCAAGGCGGAGTTGTACTTCTTCAGATGGAAGCCTTGTTGTTGTCGATCAGTGCTGCCATAAAGGCGCGGTTGGGCTTCTTCTTGGTGGAAGTATTGTTGTCCAATCAATGCTGCCACAACCAAACACGCATCCCAATTGGCAAATCTGTTTGATGACATTCTCGCAGAACTTCAGAAGGGCAATCGTCATGCAACGCTCCCAGTCTCTTTGCTGCACCACAGAATTTTCAAACCGCTTGGTCCTGAATACCAATACTATCGTTCGACTTGGTATCGCGTTCCTGAAATTGAGCAGACAACAAAACTTCTGATCGGAAATCTTCGATCTTCGGGCGCGTCGCATTCGTCAGGTGCTTTCTGCGCTAAATCAAAATCTCAACAACACACACATAAGAAACAATACAAAAATCATCAAGATTCGTCGGCAACAGGCAAAAAGGAGAAGCGCGCATGTTTGTATTGCAAGAAATTTGGTCATGTCATCGGTGAGTGTCGGAAACGTGAGGCTGCAGAACAGAACAGGCAAACAGGCGGTGGCAAGGCGGATCTCAAGCAAAGCACCAAACCAGGCTCGTTTTTCGCAACAGGATTGGCTGTCAACACTGATGCCGTTTTGGCTGACAGCTGGATCTCGAACTCTGGCAGAACGCACCACATATCGGCAAACAAGCAGCATTTTGTCACTTTCGAGAAGTTTCCGATTCCACAACGCGTTCAAACGGCCGGCAAACATTTCATTTTGGCGTATGGGTCAGGCAGGGTCGAGGTTGATGTTCGCATCGGTGACAGGTTGTCGTCTGCAATCCTGAATGATGTCTGGTATGTCCCCGAGGCACGTCATCAACTTTTCTTGATTCGTCAAGCTGCTGAACGTGGAAGTGACATTTTATTCGACTCGGATGGAGTGAAAGTTTTGTGTGATGGTGGACTTGTCGCAACCGGTCAACTTGTTAGATCTGTGTACGTCATGGACATGCGCGTTCGCATCCCAGAGGTGTCCATCGCAAAAGCTAATCTCGCCACATCAGCTGACGTACTTCAAGGATGGCACGAAAGATTCGAACATCAAGACAAACGACACGTGCGTGACGTTTTGTCTCGTTTTGGCATTTCGTGCAAGTCGTCAGACACATCGGATTTTTGTGACGGTTGTGTGTTGGGGAAATCTCACCGCAAACCTTTTCACTCGCGTGTTAATTGCCCAACTACGGTTGGTGAGCTGATCCACGCTGACGTTAACGGTCCGATGTCTGTTAATTCGATTAACGGTTTTCGTTATTACGTGGTGTTTAAAGATGACTTTTCTCAGTTTGTTCGCATATTTTTGATGAAGCGTAAATCGGAAGTGGCTGAACATTTGGACTCATTTCTGAGAGAGTGCGATACCGCAGGACACAAAGTGAAAACTGTTCGTTCCGACTGTGGGACTGAGTTTGAGTGTGATACTGTGATGAAGTTGTTGCGCGAGCGAGGTATCGAGTTTCGGCCGTCGTGTCCGTATACACAGCAGCAGAACGGAGTCGCGGAACAGTCGAACCGTCACGTCGTCGAGTTGGCACGCTCGATGCTGACGGTTAGCGGTATGACATCATCGTTTTGGGCACATGCTTGTGACACCGCTGTATACGTGATCAACCGCACCGGCAAGTCGCGCGTTCCTGGCAAGACACCGTTTGAGATGTGGACCGGTAGAGTTTTTGACAGCTTCGATTACCTGAGAATCTTTGGTACGGAGTGTTATGTGAATGTGCAAAAACAGTTCCGAGCGAAATTCGACGCCAAAGCGGTGCTTGGTCGTTTCGTTGGTTACGTCAATGACAGGGATGGATACAAAGTGTGGGTACCATCGAAACATCGCCTGATGAAGTCACGGGACGTCGTTTTTCGATCAGAAAAACTTTGTACTACAAGGAATACAATCGACCTTGAATTTGAAACTCGCTGTGATGACCAGGATGAACAGAACGGGGAAGCTAAAACCAAGCTGGCGCTGAATCGGACTATGAAAGTTTCGACCATCTTCCTGATGAAAGTGACGATGCTGGATGTGACTCTTCTGAGAATGCAGCTCCCCTTGCACCAGAAGAAGTTGTCCAAGGACGAGTGCTACGTCCAGCACGTTCGATTCGTTTGTCACCGATATATGATGACTACGAAGTGGGACATCAAGCTCGTCGCTCAGAGGCAAACATCGCTTTGGCTTGTATGACACAAGCTGTCCAGGAAGGTTTCGAGCCGACTAACTTCGCTGATGCCATGAAGAGTCGTGACTCAGACAAGTGGTTGTGCGCGATGAAAGACGAACTGGACGCATTTCGAGAGAATGAAACGTGGGACTTGGTACCGTTGCCACCGGATGAGCGCGCTATCGATAATCGTTGGATTCTTCGAGTCAAATACAAGCCCGATGGTTCAATTGTTCGGTATCGCGCCCGTTTGGTTGTTCGTGGAATGTTTCAACGTCCTGGACTCGATTACGATGAAACATTTAGCCCGGTCGCCCGTTACGACTCCATACGAGCCTTCATCGCAACTGCAGCTGAAGAAAACCTCGTGCTTGGTAAATTCGATGTTCGAACTGCCTTTTTATATGGCAAAATTGACACTGTCAACTATATGAGACAACCACAGGGCTTCGATGATGGATCTGGTTTCGTCTGTCGTCTGAAGAAAGCTGCATATGACCTCAAGCAGTCTCCCCGTTGCTGGAACAACGAGCTCAACTCATTCATGGAAAAGAACGGTTTCATGCGTTCAACCGCTGATCCATGCGTCTACACTAGGACAAGAGGAGGAGAAAAATTACTCGCTATTTACGTCGATGACGGTCTTATTGCTGGATCATCGCAGGCCGTGGTCAACTCGTTCCTGGAATTGCTGACTTCGAAATTTAAGATCACGATTGGATCTCTCGACTCATTTTTGGGGATGCAGATTGAGCAACGAGAGTCTGGTTTCTTCCTGTCGCAGCGCATCTACGTAGAGAAAATTATGCAACGATTCGAAATGGCGAGCTGCAAATCCGTGAAGACACCTGCGGACAACGAGAAACCCGACAACTGCTGCGACGAGCCCCTCGACAAATCCATTCCATACTGTTCTGCTGTTGGTTCCTTGTTGTATCTGGCCTGCGCTACACGCCCAGATATAGCGTTTGCTGTTTCAAAGGTGGCACGAGCAATGGCGAACCCCATAAAGTTCGACTGGATCTGCGTTAAACGCATTTTCAGATACCTCTGTGGTACTTCAGCGTTGGGTTTGCTTTACACTTCAACGGCTGATGGGCTGTGTGCTTATTCTGATGCTGACTTTGCGGGAGACGTCAAGACTTGACGATCAACGGACGGTTTCGTGTCCTTGATCAACGGCACAGCAGTTTCGTGGGCCTCACAATTGCAGAAATCGGTGGCTTTATCGACAACCGAGGCGGAATTCGTTGCTGCGAGTGAAGGTGCAAAGGAACTGGTGTGGCTCAACCGATTGCTGTCAGAAATTGGTACCTCTGGAGAGACACCAATTTTGTTCGTCGACAACGCCAGTGCAATCAAGTTGGTGAAGAATCCGGAGTTTCACAAAAGATCCAAGCACATTGCAGTGCGATACTACTTTGTGCGAGAACTGTATCAGAGTGGTGACATCAACGTGGAATTCGTGGCTTCGGAGAATCAACTGGGAGACATGTTCACGAAACCTTTAAATCCAAACAAGTTTAAAATCATGTGCTCCAAAATTGGACTTACAGTTCAATCGTTTTTCTTTTGGTTTGATCAGTTTACGGGAAAGTGTTGAAGTTTAAACTGCTCAGATAGATGTCACTTTTGTATTGGTGTGTTTTCCTTTTTCTTTTGTTGGTACTCTATGATGAAGTAGTGTTTTTCATTTTTACTTTCTGTCACGACCACGTTGTAAACATCGGCTAAATAAACCTGTTCATTAATTCGAACTCTCGTGTTGTTTATTATTGAAAATCCTGTTTCCCATAACAGTTATTGATGAAAACATTCCGGATAAACAAACCGATGAATGGGATAAAGCAGAGAGGATTGCGAAAAGCGTGATTGTGGAATACTTATCCGACTCGTTTGTTTGTTCTGCAAAGCCTGACAGCACGGCGAAAGAAGTTTTGTGTAATCTGGATGCTATATATGAGCGAAAAAGTCTAGCCACACAATTGGCAATTAGGAAAAAATTACTTGGATAAAAACTGCAAGGGGATACATTACTTGTAAAGCATTTCATGATTTTTGATAATCTAATAACGGAGTTATTTGCTGCGGGAGCAAAGTTAGATGAAACTGATAAAATGTCGCATTTATTGTTGACACTTCCTCCTGTATATGATGGAATAATTACTGTTATAGAAACTTTATCTGAAGACAATTTAACTTTAGCTTTTGTTAAAATTAGACTATTAGACCATGAAGTTAAACTACAAAGTGATAGTGGCGATACTAGCACAAAAGTACTTCATATCGAGAGTTTGCATATCGATAAGCGTGGTAACGAAAATTCTAGATCATTTAAGAATTATCGGCCCAGACAATTCAAAAAACAGTCAAAGTCAATAAAAATTTACAAACAATGAAATGCCATCATTGTGGGCGAAGAGGACATGTGATGTAAAATTGTTTTTTCAAGAAACGCCTAGAAAATAATAAAGAAAACAAAAGAAGTGCTCAAAATACTGTATCTAGTCAAGTAAAGCAAAAACCCGGTTCTAGAGACAGTTCAATTGGTTTCGCCTTTATGGCTGATAATAATCAATTTTTAACGAATACGGGAATAACATTTATTCTAGATTCTGGAGCATCTAATCACATTGTTAATAGAGATGATTTATTTGATAGTGTTTTTGATTTAATGCCTATAATAAAAATAGCCGTCGCAAAGAATGGAACATATATTTCTGCAACAAAGAAAGGAACATTGAATGTTTCAAGCAGCATAGGAGTTCCAGGTCTACTCAAAGATGTTTTGTATTGTCCTGAAGCCCCACACAATTTACTCTCTGTAAGGAAAATGCAAAAGGCAGGAAAGACCATCATCTTTAATAAAAATGGAGTAGTGGTGAAGTATAATGGTAAAAAGGTAATGTTTGGAAACTTATTAAATAATTTAATAACAATTCATTTTGAACATAAACCATTTAAACAAAATAATAATTATCAGCTGCATAACACTGTAAATATTAGTAAACATGATTTATGGCACCAACGTTTGGGTCATATGGGAAAATCGAATTTCCTGAAATTGAAAAGTAATGAAATGGTTAACGATGTAGAACAGATTAATAATATTACACCTAATGAAAATTTATGTGAAGCTTGCATATATGGTAAACAAACACGGTTGCCATTTGAAAAACTTAAAGATAAAAACTATGTAAAACGACCATTGTTTATTGTACACTCTGATGTCTGTGGTCCTATCACTCCTTTAACAGTAGATAATAGAAATTACTTTGTACTTTTTATTGATGAGTTTACTCATTATTGCGTTACATATTTGATAACATATAAATCAAACGTATTTTCAGTGTTTAAAGATTTTATTGCAAAGAGTGAGGCTCATTTTAATTTAAAGGTTGTTAATTTATATAGTGATAATGGAGGAGAATATTTATCGATTGAAATGAAGAACTACTGTATTAAAAAAGGCATTAGTTACCACTTAACAGTTCCACGAACCCCTCAACTAAATGGTGTAGCAGAGCGTATGGTAAGAACTGTGACTGAAAAGGCTCGCGCAATGTTAGATAAATCCTTTTGGGGTGAGGCAGTTCTTACAGCTACATATTTAATAAATTTAACTCCAACGAGAGCGTTAAAATTAAATAAAACACCATATGAATTGTGGCACGGTAAAAAGCCAAAGATTAAATATTTAAAAGTATTTGGTTCAACTGTTTATGTACATAGTAAAACAAGAAAAACTAAATTTGATGAAAAATCTTGGAAAGGTATACTAGTTGGATATGAGCCAAATGGCTATAAAGTGTTGGTAGCGGAAACTGAGAAGTGTGTTGTTGTGGGAGATGTAATTGTTGATGAGACAAATTACATGGAATTTAGGCCTGTAATGAGGCTAGAGAATGTTGATTCTGGAAACTCTTATAATAAAACTGATATAAAAGATATACAGTTAAAAAGAGTGAAGTCAACAAAAGAAATTGGTGCATCTGACATGGAGTCAAAACCAATACCAATAATCTCTAATGAATCCAATAGTGATAAATTAGATCAAGGCGATCAAAATCAACGGTCGTACCTGGACCGAATTTCGTCGTGCCCTCTTACAATACCTTAGTATCCAAGGTAACATTAGCAAAATCATTGTTGACAATGAACTAGGATTCAAGGCACTCCCTATCAAAGAATTCCTTAATAGCCGAAATATTCAGATACACTACACCTCTAACAGAAGTCACACATCGAACTCGGATGTCGAACGCCTACACAATACGGTGAACGAATACTTGCGTCTTCTGAAACACTCAGATGGTCATGAATCAGAAACAGTGGAGGAGAAAATATTGAAAATAATCGGATTTTATAACAACACCATCCACAGTAGCACGAATTAAAGACCCTCAGATTTCGTAACAGGTAAAGTAAATGAAAGTGAGTACGACGCAATACGAGAGCGACTCGTACAAAAGAAAGTAAAAACGATAAATAAACTTAATAGTAGTAGAACCGATATAGAAGTAGATTCAGGTCCCCAATTCATTAAGGAAATTCGAGGTGGGAAGAACCACTCGAAATAATCGAAAATAGAAGCCAAACGATTAGATACCGAACATGTCGTAGACGTTAAGAACAACCTAAAGTACTATAAGACCCACATTAGAAAACCTAAGAAATATCAAGATAGGGATAATCCCAGTATAAAAGCTAAAGTAAAAGGCTCCAAATAACAGGACAATAAAATTACGCAATATATAACTAAACGAATAACAACTAGTAATAAATAGCAATTAAGTAATAAATAATAACTGGATAGTAAAGCTACAAAAATAAAATAATGAATAACAATAGTAAATAGTAAACACAAAGGAAAACCCTAAAGTTCACATTTAAAATTTCAGGACCATCATGACAGGAGTACCGTCGCTAATACTAATTGCAACAATGAATCTGTTATTACCGGTAAAAGCACAAGAGTTACATCTGCAAGACTTAAACAACAATAACGGTTATGTTACCCTCAATGTTGATAAAGTTAAAATAATAAAATCCTATAGTAAAGTATTACATATAATAAACGTCACTGAAATCGAAATAACAAAAAATCATATTAAAGAAAACTTTATAGCACTCAAACCTAAATCAGAACTAATAGGCCCCATGTATAACACAGTCAACCAAAGTCTTATCCTCTTAGAGGCAAAGATAGAGAAAATGATACCGCATTCTAAGCAAAAACGTGGACATATTAATATCTTAGGAACAGGATTGAAATACATAGCTGGGACCATGGACCATTCCGACGAAGAACAAATTAAAGAAAAACTAGACCAACTTTTCGCGTCTAATGGAAAACTAATCGGGGAAAACAATAGACAAGTCTCAATAAATAAAGAAATTTCGGACCAAATTCAAAACATTACCTCACACATAAGGAATCAACAGAAATCTATAGAAAGATATTTGAATAAAATCAACCTTGATATACGCGAAAGGGTTATAACCTTAGAAGACGAAATGAAACTAATGCAGTACGTGTATCACATACACCATGATATCCTTCTCTTTCGAAATCACGTGGATGATATCGAACAGGTCCTTTTTTCTAGTAGACTGGGGTTGCTTTCTAAAAATATCTTGACACGAAAGGAATTGGAACTAATTCCAGATTTTGACAATTATAGTGGAATAAAAATTACAGTTGCATTCTATAAAGACCAAATTATAATCATCCTCTTCATACCCCAATTTTCCGAACAAACCTTTTCTAAAATAATTGTGGAACCGATCCCTGATATTTCAAAAAAATCCTTATTTTTAGACCACCATGAAATTCTCGTAGACGAATACAATACGGCTTATGAATATCCAGTCAAAGAAAATCTCAAGAAAAATTTAGTCTCCTTGAAAGATAATTGTATTCAAGACATAATTAAGTCAAGGGAAACATATTGTAAAAAACAGATTATAGAAGAACAAGAGATAAAAGAAATAATTGAAGGTAGTCCATAATTGTAATAAACTTAATTTTAAACTTAATGGAAATTATCTAATTAAATTCAAAAACTGTCAAATAGAACTGCAGAATGTAACATATGAAAATTATGAAACGAAAATTTATGACAAAATCATTCTCCCTAATTTTGTTACAAAGGTAAAAGACGAAGAAGTCATAGGAAATATAAAATTGGAAGAATTATACTTAAAGCATATAAAAAATAGAGAACTAATAGACACTATATCATTTGGAAACATGAAATATTATATAATACCGCTACTTTAGGCATAAATATAGGCACAATAATAAGTATTATAATAATTTTAATCATCTTAAAATATAAAAAGAAAAATGTAAAAAATGTGAAACAAAACCGAGCTGATATAAAAACTATTTCGTCGGAGCCTCAAACTAACGGTGGGGGTGTTATAGTCGAACCCGTAATTTCCGTGATATAGAAAAACGCGATCTAAAACTTTAACCAAAATTCAAACCTAAGCATTTTAGTCGGAATCGTTCCCACAGGTCTCGAAGCGCCGGTCAGCGAACCAGTGCAGTTGCACATTTATCACCTAAGCGCGTCGCGACACTACGTAAGCAAAGGTGTCACGTTAATTTCACAATATCGTTAATTCACGTGGACTGCCCTCGACCCGTGGAAATCTTGAACTTTCGAGCAGCAGTCGATCAGGAGCTTCCGACATAGACAGTATCAGTTTCGGTTTTGTCAAGAAAATTATATATTTTTGCCAGACGGGAATAAACTTTCTACTATTATAACTATCAAACCGGCGTTTCATTCGATAATTATATTTTTTTTTTAATTATTCTTCATAAGAAGAATATAATTGTTATCCTGAACATCTGCAGCAATTGCCTATTATATGCGATAGAGTAAAGGCGTGTAGCATCGCAACTGAAAGCAGCGGATGGCTGAAAAATATATCGCAGCAGCGGATGGCTGAAAAATATATTATCGCACACTGAATTCGTAGAGTAAATACGTGCAGACATCGCAAGACATCGCAACCGGAAGTACCGGATGTCTGAACAATCGTCGCATAAAAATTCAAATTTTTTTTTTGTGGAAACAGGAATAACTTCTGAACCCCGCGACGTAATTGATTGAAATTTTTTTTGCTAAGATAACTTTTGGATTTCTGTCGAATACGTTATCGACATTTTCCAAAATGTCTTGGATATCATCAATGAGAACTAAAACACCGAAAATAACGACATTTTCTCTCACATTCGCGTAATAAGTCTTTGTTCGGGCGCACGAAAAAAAATTTTTTTTTTTTTTTTTTTTTTTTTCTATCAACACGGCGCCCGACCGGGCGCCTTGATCTCTAGAAAAGGTCACCCATTTCGGTAGTGTTTTGCGCAATATGTTTGCCGTTACGCAATGGCACAGAATACAGGCAGATATAGTGCGATTTTCTTAGTATTTTTGATGGATCGCTGCAGCTGAATTTTTGGCCGCTTCTGAGAATTTTCGATGTTGGGTTTAATTGCTTACGCTCTAGCCCAGAATGCACGTGCACGCACCTCACAAATTCCGCCCCTGCAATTCGCTAACAGTATATTGGGTCGTCTGTTTGGAGTCGTCCTAAACCATTTGCACACTTTCCTGTAGCCGTTATAGATTCCTAGTAAAACAACATTTTTTCTATGAATTTCGTGCCTCCTCCTTCATCTTTTCGAACACTTCACCAAAAAATAAGAGGACAGTTCACGCGCTCGACGATATGAAACGTGTGTCAGTGACGTCTTTATTTTCATACAAAACGACGCTAATTCCGCTAATTCCGGGCTAGACCGTACGAAATTGAACCCAACATCGAAAATTCTCAGAAGCGGCCAACATTTCTGATGCGGCGATCCATCAAAAATTCGTAGAAAATCGCGCTATATTTGCCTGTATTCTGTGCTATTGCGTAACGGTAAACATATTGCGCAAAACACTACCGAAATGGGTGACCGTTTCTAGAGATTGCAATATCCCAAAGAGATTCTTTGTATTAAGGGATTCAAATCAAAAATACCTCAATATCAAGGCGCCCGGTCGGGCGCCGTGTTGATAGAAAAAAAAAAAAAAAAAAAAAAAAAATTTTTTCGTGCGCCCGAACAAAGACTTATTACGCGAATGTGAGAGAAAATGTCGTTATTTTCGGTGTTTTAGTTCTCATTGATGATATCCAAGACATTTTGGAAAATGTCGATAACGTATTCGACAGAAATCCAAAAGTTATCTTAGCAAAAAAAATTTCAATCAATTACGTCGCGGGGTTCAGAAGTTATTCGTGTTTCCACAAAAAAAAAATTTGAATTTTTATGCGACGATTGTTCAGACATCCGGTACTTCCGGTTGCGATGTCTTGCGATGTCTGCACGTATTTACTCTACGAATTCAGTGTGCGATAATATATTTTTCAGCCATCCGCTGCTGCGATATATTTTTCAGCCATCCGCTGCTTTCAGTTGCGATGCTACACGCCTTTACTCTATCGCATATAATAGGCCGTTGCTCGTAGACGATTTTTAATGAAAATTTTATCCCCCTTTCGGATACCCCCTAACCGAAGTTATTATTCAGGAACCGTTAAAAACAAAAATGCTAATATCTCGGAAACCGTTGCTCGTAGACGATTTTTAATGAAAATTTTATCCCCCACCGGTACCATCACCTTAACCGGAGGAAGCATATGGAACCCATTGGCATTTCAAAAAATCTAATATTACTAACTTTAATTATTCAGGAACCGTTAAAAACAAAAATGCTAATATCTCGGAAACCGTTGCTCGTAGACGATTTTTAATGAAAATTTTATCCCCCACCGGTACCATCACCTTAACCGGAGGAAGCATATGGAACCCATTGGCATTTCAAAAAATCTAATATTACTAACTTTAATAATTCAGGAACCGTTAAAAACAAAAATGCTAATATCTCGGAAACCGTTGCTCGTAGACGATTTTTAATGAAAATTTTATCCCCCACCGGTACCATCACCTTAACCGGAGGAAGCATATGGAACCCATTGGCATTTCAAAAAATGTAATATTACTAACTTTAATTATTCAGGAACCGTTAAAAACAAAAATGCTAATATCTCGGAAACCGTTGCTCGTAGACGATTTTTAATGAAAATTTTATCCCCCACCGGTACCATCACCTTAACCGGAGGAAGCATATAGAATCCATTGGCATTCCAAAAAATGTAATATTACTAACTTTAATTATTCAGGAACCGTTAAAAACAAAAATGCTAATATCTCGGAAACCGTTGCTCGTAGACGATTTTTAATGAAAATTTTATCCCCCACCGGTACCATCACCCTAACCGGAGGAAGCATATAGAATCCATTGGCATTTCAAAAAATCTAATATTACTAACTTTAATTATTCAGGAACCGTTAAAAACAAAAATGCTAATATCTCGGAAACCGTTGCTCGTAGACGATTTTTAATGAAAATTTTATCCCCCACCGGTACCATCACCCTAACCGGAGGAAGCATATAGAATCCATTGGCATTTCAAAAAATGTAATATTACTAACTTTAATTATTCAGGAACCGTTAAAAACAAAAATGCTAATATCTCGGAAACCGTTGCTCGTAGACGATTTTTAATGAACATTTTATCCCCCACCGGTACCATCACCCTAACCGGAGGAAGCATATAGAATCCATTGGCATTTCAAAAAATCTAATATTACTAACTTTAATTATTCAGGAACCGTTAAAAACAAAAATGCTAATATCTCGGAAACCGTTGCTCGTAGACGATTTTTAATGAAAATTTTATCCCCCACCGGTACCATCACCCTAACCGGAGGAAGCATATAGAATCCATTGGCATTTCAAAAAATGTAATATTACTAACTTTAATTATTCAGGAACCGTTAAAAACAAAAATGCTAATATCTCGGAAACCGTTGCTCGTAGACGATTTTTAATGAACATTTTATCCCCCACCGGTACCATCACCCTAACCGGAGGGAGCATATAGAATCCATTAGCATTTCAAAAAATGTAATATTACTAACTTTAATTATTCAGGAACCGCTAAAAACAAAAATGCTAATATCTCGGAAACCGTTGCTCGTAGACGATTTTTAATGAAAATTTTATCCCCCACCGGTACCATCACCCTAACCGGAGGGAGCATATAGAATCCATTAGCATTTCAAAAAATGTAATATTACTAACTTTAATTATTCAGGAACCGTTAAAAACAAAAATGCTAATATCTCGGAAACCGTTGCTCGTAGACGATTTTTAATGAAAATTTTATCCCCCACCGGTACCATCACCCTAACCGGAGGAAGCATATAGAATCCATTGGCATTTCAAAAAATGTAATCAAGGCGCCCGGTCGGGCGCCGTGTTGATAGAAAAAAAAAAAAAAAAAAAAAAAAAATTTTTTTCGTGCGCCCGAACAAAGACTTATTACGCGAATGTGAGAGAAAATGTCGTTATTTTCGGTGTTTTAGTTCTCATTGATGATATCCAAGACATTTTGGAAAATGTCGATAACGTATTCGACAGAAATCCAAAAGTTATCTTAGCAAAAAAAATTTCAATCAATTACGTCGCGGGGTTCAGAAGTTATTCGTGTTTCCACAAAAAAAAAATTTGAATTTTTATGCGACGATTGTTCAGACATCCGGTACTTCCGGTTGCGATGTCTTGCGATGTCTGCACGTATTTACTCTACGAATTCAGTGTGCGATAATATATTTTTCAGCCATCCGCTGCTGCGATATATTTTTCAGCCATCCGCTGCTTTCAGTTGCGATGCTACACGCCTTTACTCTATCGCATATAATAGGCCGTTGCTCGTAGACGATTTTTAATGAAAATTTTATCCCCCTTTCGGATACCCCCTAACCGAAGTTATTATTCAGGAACCGTTAAAAACAAAAATGCTAATATCTCGGAAACCGTTGCTCGTAGACGATTTTTAATGAAAATTTTATCCCCCACCGGTACCATCACCTTAACCGGAGGAAGCATATGGAACCCATTGGCATTTCAAAAAATCTAATATTACTAACTTTAATTATTCAGGAACCGTTAAAAACAAAAATGCTAATATCTCGGAAACCGTTGCTCGTAGACGATTTTTAATGAAAATTTTATCCCCCACCGGTACCATCACCTTAACCGGAGGAAGCATATGGAACCCATTGGCATTTCAAAAAATCTAATATTACTAACTTTAATAATTCAGGAACCGTTAAAAACAAAAATGCTAATATCTCGGAAACCGTTGCTCGTAGACGATTTTTAATGAAAATTTTATCCCCCACCGGTACCATCACCTTAACCGGAGGAAGCATATGGAACCCATTGGCATTTCAAAAAATGTAATATTACTAACTTTAATTATTCAGGAACCGTTAAAAACAAAAATGCTAATATCTCGGAAACCGTTGCTCGTAGACGATTTTTAATGAAAATTTTATCCCCCACCGGTACCATCACCCTAACCGGAGGAAGCATATAGAATCCATTGGCATTCCAAAAAATGTAATATTACTAACTTTAATTATTCAGGAACCGTTAAAAACAAAAATGCTAATATCTCGGAAACCGTTGCTCGTAGACGATTTTTAATGAAAATTTTATCCCCCACCGGTACCATCACCCTAACCGGAGGAAGCATATAGAATCCATTGGCATTTCAAAAAATCTAATATTACTAACTTTAATTATTCAGGAACCGTTAAAAACAAAAATGCTAATATCTCGGAAACCGTTGCTCGTAGACGATTTTTAATGAAAATTTTATCCCCCACCGGTACCATCACCCTAACCGGAGGAAGCATATAGAATCCATTGGCATTTCAAAAAATGTAATATTACTAACTTTAATTATTCAGGAACCGTTAAAAACAAAAATGCTAATATCTCGGAAACCGTTGCTCGTAGACGATTTTTAATGAAAATTTTATCCCCCACCGGTACCATCACCCTAACCGGAGGAAGCATATAGAATCCATTGGCATTTCAAAAAATCTAATATTACTAACTTTAATTATTCAGGAACCGTTAAAAACAAAAATGCTAATATCTCGGAAACCGTTGCTCGTAGACGATTTTTAATGAAAATTTTATCCCCCACCGGTACCATCACCCTAACCGGAGGAAGCATATAGAATCCATTGGCATTTCAAAAAATGTAATATTACTAACTTTAATTATTCAGGAACCGTTAAAAACAAAAATGCTAATATCTCGGAAACCGTTGCTCGTAGACGATTTTTAATGAAAATTTTATCCCCCACCGGTACCATCACCCTAACCGGAGGGAGCATATAGAATCCATTAGCATTTCAAAAAATGTAATATTACTAACTTTAATTATTCAGGAACCGTTAAAAACAAAAATGCTAATATCTCGGAAACCGTTGCTCGTAGACGATTTTTAATGAAAATTTTATCCCCCACCGGTACCATCACCCTAACCGGAGGGAGCATATAGAATCCATTAGCATTTCAAAAAATGTAATATTACTAACTTTAATTATTCAGGAACCGTTAAAAACAAAAATGCTAATATCTCGGAAACCGTTGCTCGTAGACGATTTTTAATGAAAATTTTATCCCCCACCGGTACCATCACCCTAACCGGAGGAAGCATATAGAATCCATTGGCATTTCAAAAAATGTAATATTACTAACTTTAATTATTCAGGAACCGTTAAAAACAAAAATGCTAATATCTCGGAAACCGTTGCTCGTAGACGATTTTTAATGAAAATTTTATCCCCCACCGGTACCATCACCCTAACCGGAGGAAGCATATAGAATCCATTGGCATTCCAAAAAATGTAATATTACTAACTTTAATTATTCAGGAACCGTTAAAAACAAAAATGCTAATATCTCGGAAACCGTTGCTCGTAGACGATTTTTAATGAAAATTTTATCCCCCACCGGTACCATCACCCTAACCGGAGGGAGCATATAGAATCCATTAGCATTTCAAAAAATGTAATATTACTAACTTTAATTATTCAGGAGCCGTTATTCGAAAAAAATAGTCACGTGACTTAAATCCAACATGGCGGACATCCAAAATGGCGGACAGGCTATTTGAAATGCACCCCCATGATATGGGTACCAAATGAAAGGGCTTGCTGTCAGGAATACGAAAAAAATAGTCACGTGACTTAAATCCAACATGGCGGACATCCAAAATGGCGGACAGGCTATTTGAAATGCACCCCCATGATATGGGTACCAAATGAAAGGGCTTGCTGTCAGGAATACGCAAAAAATAGTCACGTGACTTAAATCCAACATGGCGGACATCCAAGATGGCGGACAGGCTATTTGAAATCCACCCCCATGATATGGGTATCAAATGAAAGGGTTTGCTGTCAGGAATACGAAAAAAATAGTCACGTGACTTAAATCCAATATGGCGGACGTCCAAGATGGCGGACAGGCTATTTGAAATGCACCCGCATGATATGGGTACCAAATGAAAGGGTTTGCTGTCAGGAATACGAAAAAAATAGTCGCGTGACTTAAATCCAATATGGCGGACATCCAAGATGGCGAACAGGCTATTTAAAATGCACCCCCATGATATGGGTATCAAATGAAAGGGCTTGCTGTCAAGAATACGAAAAAAATAGTCACGTGACTTAAATCCAACATGGCGGACATCCAAAATGGCGGACAGGCTATTTGAAATGCACCCCCATGATATGGGTACCAAATGAAAGGGCTTGCTGTCAGGAATACGCAAAAAATAGTCACGTGACTTAAATCCAACATGGCGGACATCCAAGATGGCGGACAGGCTATTTGAAATGCACCCGCATGATATGGGTACCAAATGAAAGGGTTTGCTGTCAGGAATACGAAAAAAATAGTCACGTGACTTAAATCCAATATGGCGGACATCCAAGATGGCGGACAGGCTATTTGAAATGCACCCGCATGATATGGGTACCAAATGAAAGGGTTTGCTGTCAGGAATACGAAAAAAATAGTCACGTGACTTAAATCCAATATGGCGGACGTCCAAGATGGCGGACAGGATATTTGAAATGCACCCCCATGATATGGGTATCAAATGAAAGGGTTTGCTGTCAGGAATACGAAAAAAATAGTCACGTGACTTAAATCCAACATGGCGGACATCCAAGATGGCGGACAGGCTATTTGAAATCCACCCCCATGATATGGGTATCAAATGAAAGGGTTTGCTGTCAGGAATACGAAAAAAATAGTCACGTGACTTAAATCCAATATGGCGGACGTCCAAGATGGCGGACAGGCTATTTGAAATGCACCCGCATGATATGGGTACCAAATGAAAGGGTTTGCTGTCAGGAATACGAAAAAAATAGTCACGTGACTTAAATCCAATATGGCGGACGTCCAAGATGGCGGACAGGCTATTTGAAATGCACCCGCATGATATGGGTACCAAATGAAAGGGTTTGCAGTCAGGAATACGAAAAAAATAGTCGCGTGACTTAAATCCAATATGGCGGACATCCAAGATGGCGGACAGGCTATTTGAAATGCACCCGCATGATATGGGTACCAAATGAAAAGGTTTGCTGTCAGGAATACGAAAAAAATAGTCGCGTGACTTAAATCCAATATGGCGGACATCCAAGATGGCGGACAGGCTATTTAAAATGCACCCCCATGATATGGGTATCAAATGAAAGGGTTTGCTGTCAGGAATACGAAAAAAATAGTCACGTGACTTAAATCCAATATGGCGGACGTCCAAGATGGCGGACAGGATATTTGAAATGCACCCGCATGATATGGGTACCAAATGAAAGGGTTTGCTGTCAGGAATACGAAAAAAATAGTCACGTGACTTAAATCCAATATGGCGGAAGTCCAAGATGGCGGACTTGCTGTTTGAAATGCACCCCCATGATATGGGTATCAATTGAAGGGTTTGCTGTCAGGAATACGGAAAAAATAGTCACGTGACTTAAATCCAATATGGCGGACAAGCTATTTGAAATGCACCCCCATGATATTGGTATCAAATGAAAGGGTTTGCTGTCAGGAATGCGAAAAAAATAGTCACGTGACTTAAATCCATTATGAGCGGGATTTTTTTGGGTTTTTTCAAAAGACATGACCTTAATTAAAGGCAATTTTAAGACAATTTTAAGTTGTGTTTCTTTATATGGTATAGTCGCCATTTAAATCGCGGCAAATTGGAGCACAACAACTTTGCTGACATTTGGGAAGGAAGGGGGTAGGGGGAAGTTCAAACCTCAAAACCGCTCCTGTGTACGCGCCCGCCATATACGTTAATAAAAAAAAGTGACTCCTGCTAAAAAACGTTACTAATTAATTCAAGGTATACTCTATAAATCGACAACAAAAAAAACTGATATCCCACAAAAAAAAAAATTTAAATTTTTCTAAGAAGAAGTGTTGATAGGAAAAAACCGCTCTGACAAACATTTCTTGTACAAAAGACCTTAGATATAATATGAAGACCTTATAAATAATAAAAATCCAGCAACAAAAAGAACTGATATGTGCGAATATTACAAGAATATAAGATTTTCGCTGATAAGTGGGTTGGAGGAGGAGGATGCATTACACGTCAACACGAGAGAGACAGCAAAAGAAACCAACGATTCTCTTCAAGACTTTATTTATAATTTAATTTATTTTGCGCGGTCTTATTTATTGCGGAATTTATTTTGTAACAAGTATGTATCTGTATGCAAAAGCGGGCTGTTGATAGTCTTGAAGAGAATCGTTGGTTTCTTTTGCTGTCTCTCTCGTGTTGACGTGTAATGCATCCTCCTCCTCCAACCCACTTATCAGCGAAAATCTTATATTCTTGTAATATTCGCACATATCAGTTCTTTTTGTTGCTGGATTTTTATTATTTATAAGGTCTTCATATTATATCTAAGGTCTTTTGTACAAGAAATGTTTGTCAGAGCGGTTTTTTCCTATCAACACTTCTTCTTAGAAAAATTTAAATTTTTTTTTTTGTGGGATTATTCTTAGCGCAAGGAATTTAAAGAAAACAATATTGGTAATTAAGCTGCCGGTCATCGAAACATCAATGTTGAGCGATGGCAAATAATCGAAGCGACTTATGACATTAAACTTGGCTTTGCGATTCTTTTACTTATCTCTGTATGCAGGTTTATTCGGGTACTCACCCATAAGCGGTGCCCTTAATTGGATAGCGCATCGACAGAAAATTACTCAAAAAATTCGCGCTCGTCCCATTTGCGAGATATTTAATTAAGTATTTAGTGCTTTTGCAGTACAACATCGATGTTAAAAGTACGATGATCGGACATCGATACTTAGCTACAGATGTTAACATTATGCTGACATTTCGTAACATCGATCATTCCTAATTTCAGCGAAAATTTAACCAATTTCATTGCGCCAAAACGGACCACATTTTCTTTATTTATTCGAGAAACTCGGACATGGACAGGCGAGAAACCCGTAAACACGGAAAAATCGGGTGCGAATAGACACTGCCTAATAATAATGGACTACCCAGGCTGTTGGATTTGGTTGCTTTAAATTTGGATATGAATCTGATAGGAAAGTGGTTTTTGATTAATTTGAAGTACTGTTAGTAAGAAATGTGATATTTTATTGGTATTTCGTTACACATGGGGAGGGTAGTATTTAATAAAAGAGTAATAATTGAGAAAAGTTACTAATTACAGAAGTTATTAAGAGAAATGTGGAATGTACGAACGAATGGTATGATGACAGTGGGAAGGAGGTTTTTAATGAAAATATCATGCTGTTAGTAAGAAAAGTGATATGATATGGGTATGTAAAAGACGGGGGAAGTAAGCTAGCATGTTGAAATAAAATAATATTTGTATATATTTGGATAAAAGTGACTAATTTTTGTGAAAAGATGGTAAAAAGTGGGTTTTTGATGTTTTTTTAGAAAAGTACTATTAGTAACAAAAAAAAAATTAGATAAATGGATTCCGAGGAATTTATGTGAATTTTGAAGACCTTAGCGAGGTGTGTAGAGTTGATAGTTTAGAAGTTAGTATAATATATAGTATTAGCAACAATAATGAGTTGAGATTAGCATAGAAAGATTGGGAAAGGGTGACAGATTGCGAATATGCAAAAAAAAATGAAAAAATCGAAACAAAATTTTTTCATCCGAATTCATAGCCGATAGATAGCCTTGATATCGCCGTGATTATGGATAAAAAGTGAAATATCTCGGTAATTGTTGAACGTAGCGTAATGTGGGTGGACTCAGAAGAAGCGCCTTGGAGAGTACTTAAATGAGGTTTTAAAATAAAAATTTAGTGAATAATAGTTTATGAGTAAAATGGAAAATTGTTAAAAAAGTTAGAGTTTTAGTAATAATTGTTTTGCAAAAAAACGGATAGGGTTAGAATAAAAAAAAGAGTGTTAGCAAATAGAACATATGTGGGGCCTAGTTTGTGGGAAATTTGGAATGAAAATATTGATAAACGCAGAAACTGTGGCTGTGCAAAGTGAAAAAAGTTTTTTCGGTTCCGAAAATCACCGCAGATGGTGAAAAATGGGTTTTTGATTTTTTTTTAGAAAAGTACTATTAGTAACAAAAAAAAAATTAGATAAGTGGATTTCTAAGAACTGATGTGAATTTTGAAGACCATAGCGAGGTGTGTAGGGTTGATAGTTTAGAAGTTAGTACAATACACCATAGTATTAGTAACAAAAATGAGTTGAGATTAGAATTAAAAGATTGGGAAAGGATCACAGATTACGAATATGAAAAAAAAATGTGCAAAAAGAAAGTATTTGTATGGGAAAAGAGGAAGGAAAGTTTTGGTTAAAGAGATGTGTAGGCAAGATATTTTAAAGTTGCAAAAGTTGATAGTATTAGTAACAACAATTAGTTGAAATTAGCATAGAAAGATTGGGAAAGGGTGACAGATTGCGGATATGCAAAAAAAATGGGGAAAAAGAAAGTATTTGTATGGGAAAGCGATCGGAAAGTTTTCGTTAATTGGCTTCTGTATGGCTTTTGTTTACAAAAAGAAAGCAAAGCACCGCATCTTGTGGTCTTTTGCCGTCGAACGATGGGAATTTAGAGAAAAAAGGATTTTGAGTGAAAAAAGGTGAAAGTTTGAGAGGTGGTGGAAAAAAAAAAATATATTCAATTTTCTTCGAATCTGGACTAATAGATTGGGAAAAATGTGTAGATTTGCAGAAAAATAGTGAGTTAACGGAAAGCAAGGTTATAAGAGGCGCAAATAATTATAGAGTTGAAAAAGGGGTGAAAAAAGTGAAATCGGGGGCGCACACAAAGTTGAATAGATGTAGTATTATTAACAAAAAGTATATAGAGTGAGTGAAGAAAAGTTGGAGAAGGGTTTAGCGCGTCGAATGGTTGTAGAACGGAGGGAATAGGAGAAAGGGAAGTAGTTGAAAAGAATAAGTTTAGTTGGGAGAAAGAGGGTGGATAAAGTTTGTATGGGGAAAAAAAAAAATCGTAGTTTAGTAGTAAAAATATGGGGCTATTTTTAAATGAAAGCTTGATTTTTTTCACGATTTTAGAGCTATTTGTGGAGTATGTACGATTAGTAGTTTAGGCAGGGTGGCCTCTGGAAGTGAAAAGGCTGTTTAGCTTTATGTTTAGCAATCGTGCACTTAAACCACGTAAGTGAAAAACCATTAAGAGCTTTACAGGTTTTTCGGAAGATTCGATATATTTGAGGTTATGGCTAGATCACGTGCCGAAAGGTTCCTGCAAAATGCTACAGTCCAGGCTCTAAGAGAAAAGCTGGAAAAGTTCGAGTTGAGCACAGTGGGTGTTAAGGCTGTCTTGAAAACCCGATTGGAATACCAAATCAGGAAACTTACGGACCAGGAGCTTGAGGAGCACTTCCCAGACAATATCATGGCATCCATTAATTACAACGAAGACGGTAGCAGCGATTAATGTAATCCCAGTGGAGCGCCGCCTATATTACCCCCGCAATTAGGTGAAAATCTGCAACAGGGTGCATCAGGCAGTCTGCAGCTGCAACCAGAAATACATGATCTCAACGAGATGATAAGAAAGCAAACTGAAATTGTGCAGCTGAAAAAACAGCTAGCATCCCTATGCCAAAGTGATGTGGAAATAAATGTTACACGAGCACAGTTCTGTTTTAAAGACATTGAGGAGTCTTTGCCAACATTGTCTGGTGACGATACCTACTCGATCAGACAGTGGGTGAGAAGTTTCGAGGAGGCTAAGGGCCTTCACGGGTGGAATGACCAACAGTCTTTTATTTTCTCGAGGAGACTGCTCAGAGGAACTGCGAAGTTGTATTTACGCTCCTCATCTTGCAGGACGTGGAATGACTTAAAAACATCCCTGTTAGAAGAGTTCCACCATGGGGTTACTCCAGGCGACGTGCACAACAGACTTAGGAGCCGGAGAAAGTACAAGGACGAAAGTATCCATCAATACGTACTGAGCATGCAAGAAATTGCCTCACTCACTGCCGTCGAAGAGGAAGATCTTATACACTATATAATAAGAGGCATTCCGGATTCGCTTTTAAATAAGCAACTGCTGTTCACTGCAAAGAACATCTATGACTTGAAGAGGATCCTAAGGACGAACGAAAAAATGAAGCCCCACTCAACAGAGACAACAGCAAGCATGAGCACTCAACCAACCCCAAGGACTTCAAGACAACGGGCGAAGGCGTTTCATCATCAACCAGCGAGGACTAGTAGATGTTTCAACTGTAATGAGGCAGGCCATCTGGTGGCTAACTGCCCTAAGCCATGGAGGGAACGAGGAACATGCTACGTATGTGGGAAACATGGTCAGTTTGGAGGAAGCTGTGACAAACACCGAAACCAAACAGCACAATCGGGAGCAACTTCAACAACTGTTATGCTGCTTGAAAGTGATACCTCTGACGAAACTACATCTGGAAATGAACCATCTGCAAGCAGTAATCCCTTAAGTATTTCTAACGATTTTTACCACAATTTTAGCTACTCGTTCTCCAGCGAGTCGACAGGAGAGGTCACCACTACCATTGATGCAAATACAATGATAGATACTGGAAGCCCAATCAGCTTCATCCAGGAAGGATTCGTGGCCCCTTATCTCATCTCAAAAATGGAATCAGGCGGTGCAGAATACGTTGGCATCAATGATAGTCGTATAGTAATACGAGGCAAGGTACAGTGTGTTATCTCTTTCAAATGTAATAAAATTGAATTATGCTTATTTGTGGTTAAGAACCAAACAATGAAATGTCCTGTAGTCTTGGGTAGGAATTTTTTAAAGAAATGTAGCGTAAAATTTATTTTAAACGAAGACAATATGTCGAAAATCAATGAAAATAACGCAACTGACAATTTTTCGGAGGAAATTCTGAATATTGACACGTGTTGCTTTAATGACGAGTTTACTTTAAACATAAACGAAAGCCTACCACATAATGAAAGAGAACGCGTACGCGAAATTATGCAAAAATCTATTATGTCTAACGACACACTTAAAACTAACATAATAACCCTACATGTAAAATGAAAATTACTTTATCAAACCCGAACGATATTTCCAATTGCGCCCCTAGACGGTTGCCATATGCACACAAAATAGATCTTTAGAAGCTAATAGATGATTTACTTGCACGAAAAATAATCTGCGAAAGCAACTCCCCATATGCCTCACCTATTGTTCTGACCAAAAAGAAGAATGGAGAGCTTAGGTTGTGCATAGATTATAGGCAATTGAACAAGTGCACACAAAAAGATAATTATCCCCTACCTCTGATAGACGACAATCTGGATCGCTTACGTGGAAAAAATTACTTTTCCTTGCTGGACCTCAAGAACGGTTTCTACCATGTCAAAATGGCTGACGATTCGCTCAAATATACTTCTTTTGTCACCCCAATAGGACAGTTTGAATTTTTATATATGCCGTTTGGCTTGAAAAACGCGCCGTCAGTCTTTCAACGTTTCATAAATTCCGTTTTGAAAGAGCTTGTCGCCTCCGGTCGGCTGTTGGTATATATAGGCGATTTGTTGATCGCCTCCGCGACCATAGAAGAACACCTCGTAATTTTGGAAAAAGTAGTAAAAATAGTACGCGAAAACAATTTAAAATTGAGATTCGACAAATGCCTACTTATGCAAGAGAAAATCACCTACTTAGGGTACGAGGTCAGTGCGAAGGGAATAGGACCAAACTCCATAGGGTTGCGAGCCGTCAAGGAATTCGCGGTACCCAAAAATGTGAAGGAGTTACACTCATTCCTTGGGTTATGCTCCTATTTCAGAAAATTCATCATCTCCCTAATGTCAAAACCGCTTTACGACCTATTAAAGCAGGGTGTTGATTTTAAGTTCGACGCGGATAAGCTTGTGACGTTTGAGGCCCTAAAAACAAAACTTTTGGAAGCGCCTTTATTGAGCATTTATTCTCCACACGCCAAGACAGAGCTTCATTGCGACGCCAGTGCGTTAAGTTTCGGTGCGATTTTGTTACAACGCCAGCATGATAACAAGTTTCACCCTGTTTTCTTTTTTGCCAAAAGAACAACGTCAGTAGAATCGAGGTATCACTCCTTCGAGCTAGAGACACTGGTAATAATCTATGCTCTTAGACGCTTTCGCGTCTACCTGACAGGAATTAAATTTGAAATTGTAACCGACTGTAGGTCCCTGACGCTCACCCTAACCAAAAAGCTTCTGAACCCGAGAATATCCAGATGGGCCCTAGAGCTGCAGGAATTTGACTACTCTATTGAACATAGAGATTCTAATAGAATGCATCACGTGGATGCATTAAGTAGATGCCATAACGTACTTCTAATAGAGCCCGATTCAATTGAGCACGCGTTAGCCGCTGCCCAACAAAGGGATACAGAAATAAAGAAAATATTAAATACCCTAGAAAAACAACAGCATCCAGTATACGAGATGATCAACGGCCTCGTGTAAAGGAAAATTAAAGACCATGTGCTGTTCTACGTTCCAAAGGTAATGGAGAGGAACATCATACAAACCCACCATGATGCATTGTGTCACGTGGGAGTAGACAAGCTGTATGACCACTTAAGGAAAACCTATTGGTTCCCTTCCATGAAAGACAAAATAAAAGATTACGTAAAAAACTGCCTTAAATGCATTCATTTTTCTCTACCATCCGGTAAAAAGGAGGGAGTACTCCATAATATCCCAAAGGGCGATAAACCATTCGAAACAGTTCATGTGGACCATTACGGTCCACTGCCCTCAGGAGGTAGAAATCTCAAGAAGTATATTCTTCTAGTAGTCGACGGCTTCACGAAATTTGTGAAACTTTATCCTGTCAAAAGTACCAACACCAAAGAGACCATTCAATGTTTGCAGTCCTATTTTTCCAACTATAGCAAACCAAAACAAATAATTTCAGACGGATGAAGCTGTTTTACAGCTATAGAATTTTCAACATTTTGTTCCGAAAACGAGATATGTCACATTAAAGCCACCAATTCTCCTCAGTCGAACGGTCAAGTAGAGAGAATCAATAGAACTCTGATCCCAATGCTTTCAAAGGAAAGTGAAGTCGAACCAGCGGAGTGGAGTAGGCATGTAAGTAAACTCGAATACGCGATCAACAATACAGTAAATAAAAGTACTGGAGAAACACCTAGCATGTTGTTGTTCGGCGTCGCTCAAAGGGGGAAAATTAATGATAGCATACGTGAGCATTTGGAAAGTGATATAATAAGTGAGGACTTGCGAAAGCTAGAAGAAATTAGGGGAAAAGCGAGCGAAAATATTGTTCATAGTCAAGCCGTAAACAAAAACCTATACGACAAAAGACATAAAAAACCATACAAGTATAAAATCGGAGACTTCGTCATGATAAAGAATACAGTAAATACTCCAGGCATTAATAAAAAACTGATCGAAAAGTATAAAGGACCTTACGAAAATATAAGAGTCTTGCCAAATGACCGGTACACCCAGAGAAAAATCATTGTAAGATTGACCATGAAAAGTGTTTAATAGAACAATGGGCAACTTATTGTTAATACAACCCCAAACATTGTTAAATATAGCCATAAAATTGTAAATGTTACAATGTTTTTGCAATTACCAATGATTTAACTTTGGCATTGTAATATTAACAAGGGGAAACCTTGTTCTTTCAAACAGGAATTCAAAGTCAAAAACAATTGTCCCATTTACTTCGACATGGTAACACTTACTACGACTCATGTTAAATTCAACTCTATGGCCACACTGAAACTACTAGGTTTCCTTGTTGAAAACATTAAGCCTAAGCACACACTAAGTTAAATATCGGTGCGTATGAGCAACGGATAAGTTTTTCGCTGTTCGTAATATGTACAGTTTCGTTCTTTACTCTGCAAATCAGTTTAGAGATCGGTCACTTCAATGCGAGTTGTGTGGTGTGATGTATTGATTATTGAAATTACGAGTACTGTTTACAGCGTGTTAATAACATTAAAAAAAGAAATGACGGGAAATAATAATAATATTTCGCAAAGTGACAGTTTCGAATTCGAATTTGTAGATGAAGCCTGCAATTCATTGTTGGAAAAGTACCAATACAATTTTTCAAAGGTATGTATTATATTATATTTAATGTTAACCTTTTTTACAGTGTGTCACAAACCGACACGGACAACGCATTGGGAACAGTTACGTTATTAAAGGAATGGGGGCTTGAAAGTCTAATAAAATTGTTTGAAAGTGCGTATGTGAAGCTATATTTATGTTTTTAAATCTAATTTTTCTTTTATTTTACAAGAATATAGAGCAGATTTAACTTGTTTTGAATATATGAGTGATTCCGATATCGATGCCATTATTCCCATAAATCTTTTTCCTGAAAAATGTTTATTTAAAAAAAAATTAAAAGAATGGCGTTTGTTAATGGTATCGTTTGATGTGTATAAGTATGTTAATTGAGACTAAATGTAATATATTTTTAAGGGGCATACTGAAACAATTACCAACGCCAGTACTTTATCAGTTAATTCTAGCTTTCAAGCTGAAGTCGAAAAGTGGATTTTAAACCAAAATATTAACAATTCACCTTCGACATCAAACAGTACAATTATCCTGGTATGAATATAATTTTTTTTATTTTAAAATAAATACATATACGTATTTTACGTGAAAAAATTTTATCAAATGGATTTTATTCACTCTTTCAGACCTTGTTTCTTTATACATATTATGCTTTTTCTTGTCTTAATATAATGACAATAATTTCAAAAATCGGCGCATTGACATTTACTAATATCGTTATAATTTTTCACAAAGAAATTTGGGTCGTTACAAAAGAACCTAAACTGCAATCTTCTTCTTAAAATAAAAAACTCAGGGCTGAAAGAGTTAAAGTTTAACTTATTTGGTTTTGTACACATGTTCCAATGCTATTTTTATATTATAGAATCTCAAAAAATTATTAGACGAATCATATAAGGGTAAAAATCTTAAAGAGTCTTACGAGAAAACGAAAATTTTAACAGGAAAACAACAGGGTATATTAGTCGATATTATAACCGAGGAGTTGCTCTCTAAAAGTAGCGCCATAAGACCTGGGGATTGGAAAGAGATTGTAGGTCAAATTCTAGAAGCCTTTCCTACAGAAGAACCTGTAAGAATTTTTATAATCTTTGAAAAAAAGGTAGCAATTTAAAATTTTTACATAGATTACTTATTATACTCCGAGGGAAAGTGGTAAAGAACCGAGAGGCAAGCTTTATGCAAAATTGTTGTGGGAGCGAGCTCTCAGACACCCGGCTAAAATGTCTGCTCTGCGGTTTGGCGGCAGCGCGAGCTGGCAGGCTAGCGTAGCGGTAGTGTGGGGGGGTAGCCAAAGCCGCATTTCGCCGCAGAGACGAGCTGCCCGCAACACGAAAATCTCGCGCAGACAGGACGAAAAAATTTCAGGGTAGGAAAGGGATTACGGCAGGAGGAACCCCTGTTCCTGCCGGCGAATGACTCTCCGAAAGGGGGATCCCGATGGAATGGATCCCCCTGGCCTATCCCCAACCGCCCAATGACCTCCCATTGGCCCAAAATATTTGGGAGGTCCCTATTAAATTCAGAAAGCGCGAAAACCGAAGAGAAAGGCTGAAGAAGATCGAGGGGATTTAAGGAGCAAGAAAATATTTAAGTTACATTACCAACATCTTCTAGTTTATTTGTCCTCTCCAAGAAAGACTCTGACAATTTTGTTCCTTTAAATTTTTACAACTGTCTCTTATATGTACAAGCAATAAAAAAAAATAATAATAAAAAAAAATAATAATAAAAAAAAAAAATAATAAAAAGAAATTTAATCCCTACTAACCTGCTAATTTTTCAACCCCCCTTAGTGTTATATATTTTTGTTTTTTTTTTTTTTTTTTATTTCCATATAAAATTTTCTTTAATCAAGTATGAAAAAAAATATTCTTATTTTAGTGTTTTATCATTTGCATTTAAATAAACAAGGGTATAATGTAATAGCAATAATAATAGTTAAATAATCGTAGCGTAGTGCAAAACAGTGGAAATAAATTTGTTTTGTATAATTTCGCGAGAGAAAAAAAAATATAAGTAAATATATATAAAAATATGATAACAGAAAAGAATATAATAAACAATAAATTAAACAAAAAGAAAACCTGACGGTAGCATATGCTATTGATGTGGTAGAGCTGCTGTGACTGCTGCTGATGAGGCTGAAGATGGAGTGGGCGGCCGCCGCTGCTGCTGCTGAAGAAAGTGTAGGGTTGCTCCCTCGTGGTGGGGGTGGAGGTCCATACGTTCGCCCTCCTCGGTTCCCCCTTGTTGTCTCGTTCCAGCGTTCCCTTTTTTTTCTTTATGTTGTTTTTTTTCTTTTTATATATTTTTTCTTTTATTTTTTTTTTTTTGTTTATTTTACTTTGACTTTGCTTTGTTTCAAATTTATTTATTTATTTATTTTCTTTTTAGCTTTTTATTTTTATGCACATTTAGTTTATTCATTTTAGCATTTAATGTTTTTATACACATTTAGTTTATTTATTTTAGCACTTATTCTATCTTCATTTCCCTTTTTATTTTTCTTTCTCTTCTTTTAACTCATACACTTTTCTTTTATTTACAGTTTGTTCTAGGTTTCGTGTTATTAATTATTTTTAAAGGTCACCAAATGTTTTCGGGGTTCAACTTTCAATTGATTCGTTTTCTTATCAAAAAAAAATTAGTTCCTTTCATTTAGAAATCCTTCGCAGATTTATTATATAATTTGTTTGTTTTATTAATTTTTTTTTTTTTGTTACGCACCTGATAGTTTTATAGAGGTTTGCATTGATTTTGGTTCCATTTGATTTTATTACAATCACACCTCTCTTTCGAATCAACTTATTCCATTCGCGACGGTTGCCTAAGAAATACTCATATCGTTGCAGACCTTTACTAGCTCTCTAATTTCCTAATTTAATATCGCCAATAAGAGATAATCTTTAAACACACAAAATGTAAAGGATTAAAGTGGAAATATTTCCACCGCGGCGAGAGTTCACCCGTCCAGCCAGCCTGGGGCGATATGTTTCGAAAAGTCTCACGTGAAATTTCCGCGAATTCTGCACGATTAGAACGGGTGCGCAAAGTTATTATGCTTTATTCTGCCGTGGTGCCGTATTCAGATATAATAGTTAACACAATTTTTCCACAAGAATATGACGAACGTCTTTCACCAAACGCAATGTTTTCCGGACTGCTTAAAATACCAGCGAATAATATACTTAATAAAACCACGAATAGTATTCAAGATTTTCGTACACCCTTTTCGATGGCCAATTATCTAAAAACCTCGCTACTAAACGCACAGGAGCACTTGCACCGAATTCAGGCACTGCTTGTAAACAGCATGTCCACAACACTGTCTCTCGACGAAATTTGATTGCAATCATGGCAAATGTAACTTGCACACTTATTAATTTGCGTAGGCGCTAATAATTCGACCGCCTTCGACAAAGTTCGAATCTCCGTTTTTGATTTTCACAAGCAGTCGACATCTTGCAAATTAATTCGGTATCAACCACTTTCCGGCAACGCTTTTAATCAAAATTTTTCCGCGTACCGTGCCGTTGTCCTCCACCCAGAACTTAACTTGTGTCCCCCACGCAATCAAAGAAAAATTCCGCCTTTTTCCCGTCCAACTGGCTTCAAATTAAAATATCAATTATCCACTCGTCCGACCGATGTGTGCTCCAAATCTCAACTGCCTCAACGAGAAGCTCTCGTGTACGTGAAGGGAGATCCCTCCGCTTCATTTTGGCGCCAGACGCTAAGCTTATGAGTCAGTTGCTTCGATCCTCATAGCTGTTGCGCTCTTCATTCTTTTGGTCTCCTCGGCCGTTTATAATTTCCCACAAATTAGTGCGCTATTGGGAAGTAGGACCTAGAGAAACTTTACAGTCACCGCTGCCGTAAAAGGGCTCTTGGTGACGAATTTTTCCGTCTGCCGTATATGCATTGCATATATTTTAAATTTTGTTTCGGCTGTACTTAGCGGAATTTGTTGAGAATTTCTCTCCAGTCATAGCTGTTTTAGAGGCGATTAGCTAGAGGAGCCCTGAGCCAGCGTAAAACGAATTGCTATTTTTAGACGGGGGGCCGTTATGGGCTGCATTTAGCAATCATACGATTGAATTTTGTTGCCTACGAGGATGGCATGGAAATTTTTTGTTTTCTTTTTTTTTTTCAGCTTATACCGGGGCTATTACAGCCGAGGGGTTTTAAAAAGGGACAGGAATTCTGTAATTTGTTTGCGAGATGGTCCGCTTAAATTGACCATAACAGGGCAGGTCCGTTGGCCTCGTTCCCGTGGACAAAGGAGCTGAGAAATGGTCCTCAAGCGCCCAATGTGTAGCTCGACCCACGATGAACCCACGCTCTAGACTGAGCTAGCCGGTTACTATCAGAACTAGACCTCCTTGGCCTTAATGAGGGGCCAAAGAGATCCAGCTGATTCAACCACTCCCCTGCGTTGGCAAAGGAACACTACCCTGATGAGAGGTAGGCTCCTTCGTCAGCGCAAGTGAGTTGCCAACTCGTCCAGAGCCCGTGTCCATAGTGGGCCGCTCACAAAGTCCCACGGAAACGAGGCAAAGGGACCTTGTGTCGAATCAGGTAGATCTATTTAGTACAACCCCGTGCGTCAGGCTCGGGGTTGTTCCGTTATGTCCCTTCTCTTGACAGCGAATCACCTTCCTGTCTGGATAGCGATCGCTATCAAGAGGAGGAAGCAAAACGGTGGGGTTTTTTGGCTGTAAACCAACTCCGCGGCCATCCCAGTTCCCAAGATGGGGTTCACCTGTCCAACAGGCCCGCATCACTCCAGACCCTGACTCGGGACGCTGCTGTTCCCGTGGAGTCTTGGAGTGTGGAGTTGCCGTAAAATTTTTCTCTCCTACTACGTCTTCTGAGAAGGGAATCCCCTGTCAGATCCCTTGTTGTGCAGTCTTTTGCATCAGTATTTTGCATAAGGATAGAGGATGATGGAGTACAGGTGCTCCATGTCGTCAAAAAAAATTTTAGGGGTGGTGAGAAAAATGGGGCAGGTAAAAGTGGGGAGGGGATTTAATAATAACGCTAGTGATGGTGGAGACTTCGTACCCTTTCGTGTCCGTGGACATTCGCGGGGGAGGACGCTCTGCTACTTGTCTTGACGGTAAGTGTTTAAAGTGAGTTATTATGTATCTGCTACGACATTTGGGGTGAATTAGTTAAGGTGGAGACTTCTCCCTCCTACGGATAACCGCCGGAAAGGACGTCTTGACCGAAGAAAAGGAAGGAACATTGCTGCCACTGCTGCCAAAATTTAGCCTTTGTCAAAATTAATGGATACTTAGTTAATAGATACAAACGGAGCCGACAAAAAAAAAGCAAAAAAAAAATTTTGAAGATTAGTTGTGAATTTGAATATATGAGTGGCTAAGCCATATGAAGGGGGGATTGATAAAAATTGAGAGAGAAAAACTACAAAATGCGGAATCACCAGACTGAAGGTCCGGTGACCGTGTGGGAATAATTCGAACCTTCGAGGTAAGGGTACCCCGCCGACCTACTCCACGGAAATCCGGCGACGAAGAGCGACAGGAGAGATCTCCCGGACAGGGATTGGCCCACCAAATAGCTAATCCCTGTAATTCCAGGGAGTTCTCCTGCCGTCTCCGACGCACAGATTCCCGCAGCGCAGACCAGCGGAGACCCTCCTTGACTTCTTGCCTCAAAGACAGAGTAGCCCCGAGACCTCGAGACGGTGGATGGCCCAGGTCCAACCAAACCGTAATTCTCGAGAGGTCTCGAGGCTATCCCAGCTCCGAGGGTCGAAGCCAGGGCCTCTCAGGACTAAGGTAGGGTGGTGATAAAATGTTATAAACAATTTGCAAGGAGGATAGGATAAGGGTAGGGTATTAAGGGAACTCTAACTAGGAAGGGAGAAGGGTTGAACAGGGAGGTGTCAACCGCAATACTCGGTAGAGGCGGCTCTTCGACACTCCCGATACCAGTTAAGCTGGTCGGATGCCTTATTAGTGCGACCGAGAAAAAAAATATATCTCTAATAAGAGATCAACATATCAATAAAGGTATCCGACCAAAGAATCTTAAATTTAATAAGCGGCGTTAATTGTGACCAGCAGCGGCAACAGATGAAAATTCGCCCTTATTCGACAGATTTGAGAAATCAGTCTGATAAATAAGTATAAAAGTAGAAGATCAGTTCCTTATCGATCAGTTTCATTCACCTTTTAATATCTTTAGCATGGAATATGCCGAGTTGCTTACCCTGCAGATCCTCTAGTTCATACAATGCGTTACCTTTCCGTGCGCGAATTCGGCATTTTATGAATTTTTTTCCAAGCGTCGCATTGGTCTGATTCGCAAAGTTGCTCAGCTGGAAATTGCGCCGGTAAACTTCCTCGCCTACACGGAATTCGATTGGTTTAGCTCGCAAGTTGTAAGTTTTGGCTCCTTGCTGGAAAGCTTTAGCAAGATTTTCCTGTGCCTTCGCACGAATGCACTTGAGTTTATCTGAAGTGTCCACATTCAGGGGCTCGTCTAGGCTTTGGAGGCGTCTCAAAAGATCGTAGGAAGAAGCATGAGTAATCATGTTTACACCGTATAAAAGTCGGTAGGGAGAATAACCAGTCGCTTGGTGGATTGAACTCCGAAGGGAGCTAGCGATATTACTTAAATTTTCATCCCACCTGGTGTGTTCTTTCTTCAGATAGGCCCTGATCCCTGCCAAGATAGAGCGATTCACTCTCTCCGCAGCATTCGCTTGTGGAGAATATACTGCTGTACGCAGATGTTGGATGCCATAGCTATCCAAAAGCTTGGTGAACTGGGCAGATTTAAACTGTGGGCCATTATCTGATACGATGACTTCAGGAACTCCGAATGTATGGAAAACTTCTTTCTCCAGAAACTCAGTTATGGCTGACGCAGATGCTTTACGCAGCGGTTTAAGCAAGGGAAATTTCGACAGATGGTCCAGTACTATTAGAATACAAACATGACCCTTCTTGGTACGTGGGTACGGTCCTAGCAAATCAGTATAAATCCTTTGCCAAGGTCGTTCGGCTTTGGGTGGTGTCACTATCGGTGGCCGAAGTGAAATGTTTGGCGACTTCGTCTCCTTACAGGTGTCACAGGAGAGAATATACTTACGAACGTCGATTGCCATTCGTGGCCAATAAAAATGACGACGAAGTCTTTCAAGTGTTTTGCCTATACCGCCATGCGAAGATAGTGGAGGATCATGAGCATTCGAGATTACGGATTGGATCAAGCCAGATGGAATCCAAAGCTTCCAGGCTTCTTCTTCTTGGAGAGGGTCACCTGAACGGGGCTCAGTGCGGAGGTAAATGTAGCCGTCACGCACTATCAGGTCCGGAAACCGTGCCTTGTCTTCTTCAACTCGCCGTCCCAGCTCCACATATTCGTCCGAAGAGAAGTGTGGGGAGCTGAGATCGACCTCAGGCTCGGCTTCCAGCGCCGACAGCGCGCAACAGTCCGTCCGCGAAAGGGCGTCTGGCACCACGTTCAGGCTACCTTTCCGGTGTTCGATTTCGAAGTCGAAGCCTTGAAGCTTCAGACTCCATCTCGCCAATCTCCCGCTCAAGTCCTTCTGGCTCATGAGCCACTTCAAACTGGCATGGTCAGTAACGATCTTGAAAGGCATGAGTTCAATATATGGCCTAAATTTCTTGATACTTATTATGGCCGCCAAACATTCCAGTTCGGTCACCGAATAGTTTCGTTGAGCCGAATTCAATTTTTGGGATACATACGCTATGGGACGTTCGTGGCCGTCATCGTCCGTTTGTAGCAGAACGCCCCCCACTCCATGTTGGCTGGCGTCGCACTGTATAATAAATGGTCTGGAGAAGTCGGGGCTGACCAAAACAGGAGCCGAAGTCAAACATTGTTTGAGATTTTCGAAGGCTAATTGAGCTTCTGCCGTCCACTCGAATTTTCTAGACTTCTTTAAAGTGTCGGTAATAGGACCGGACAGGTCTGCGAAATTTGGTATAAATCGTCGGTACCACCCCGCCATTCCCATAAATCTGCGTACTTGTCTTACGGTTTTTGGCGGTGGATAATCAACCATAGCAGAAATTTTATCCGGAGACGTCCTAATTCCGTTTTCTCCGACAATGAAACCTAGGTAAGTGGTTTCTTTTAAGCAGAATCGGCTCTTCTCCACGTTTATGGTGAGGCCCGCCTTCTCCAGACAACTTGCAACACGGGCCAGAGTTGATAAATGTGATTCAAAATCCTTTGAAAGGATAAGTAAATCATCGAGGTATACATACACCGTCTCCCGGAGATCATGTGGGATCACCTTGTCCATTAATCGACACATAGTCTGTGGGGCGTTGCACAGACCGAATGGCATCACCTTGAAGTGATAGAGGGGGTGACCAGGTACAGTGAACGCTGTTTTCTCCTTGGAGTCCTTGTCCAGAGGAATCTGCCAAAAGGCATCTTTTAGGTCCAGGCTCGTTATAAATTTGGCCGGCGGAAGGCGGCTTAGAATGCCGTCTATATGGGGAAGAGGATATGCATCCTTTTTTGTGACGGCATTCACCTTCCGGGCGTCGAAACAGAGCCTGACCTTGCCTGGCTTCCGTACTAGGACGACTGGAGAACTCCAGGAGCTCTGGCTCTCCTCTATCACTCCAAGTGAGAGCATTCGGCTGAGCTCCGCATCCATCAATTTCTGGACTGCTGGAGAGACGGGGTAAAATCTTTGCTTTATTGGGACAGCGTCGCCCACGTCAATTCGGTGTTCTAACAGCTCGGTCTTACCTAACCCTCGGTTAGAGTAGGATGGAAACAATGACTTCGTCAATTCAAGGCGCTGTTGTTCCGTGAAGGATAATTGACGTTGATTTGGATCAACGGTAGGGACACTTGGGGTATTTACCACGGAGAGCGATCCGAGTACATCGGGTGCTAAGCCAAAGGCCTTCCAGAAATCTATACCCAAATATAATGATTGTGTAAGAGCGGGTACGATATATAGCGTTATTTTTCTGGTTTCTCCGCGGAAAGATACATCAATCTCGGCATGCCCATGCACTTCGGGTCGCTCTCCGTTGGCTACCTCGATCGATGATCGATACTTGGACCATTTTATGGTCGGGTCGCGGAGTCTGTCTAATGCTCCTTTACCAAGAATGCTAACGCTGGCGCCGCTGTCCAACAAACCCACTACCTTTTCTCCTAGAATGTCTACCTCGGCGTAAGGGCGAATGTCTTTGTCCACGGACACGAATGCAGACAAGAGGCACCTTCTAATTCGACATACTCTAGACCAGAAACTTCGCAGACGCGTGGTCGAACGTTTAGGTCTTCGAGAGGGGAAGTCCGAGATATAACCTTCAGGGTATTCTACCGCCGACATGAAGATTCTCTCCCGAGCAGCTCGATATTCTAGCAGCCTTTGATGGTATGGCTTGCGTGGAAGAATGACTGGAGTCGATTTAAGCTGCTCTGGGAGCGAAAAGGCACGTTGTAAAATCGTAACTGCTCGAGAGGGAGTCTCATGTGGCGGAGAAACTCGAGGCGTAGAAGTAGTTATCTCTGAGGGTTCATCCGATATTTCGCAGGAGTTAGATGGAGTCTCCAAAACTTCGGGGTTTGTTACGGGTGGGGACGAGAGTGAGTGGTCCCCGTGTTCGCCGCTGTGATTGCAGGTATCGGGTTTGACCGAGGACGGGTGTTGGTGCCCTCGGCCCGACGCGGGTTTTTTCTGATGCACACAGGACATCGCGGTTTGACCACTCCCTTTCGTCCGCAGCCGTAACAAAAGAACCCTATGGGCTCCTTTTCACACTCTTGATAAGTGTGGCCCTCCTCGTCGCAGTTCCAGCATTGAAGGGTTTTCGGTTTATACCTTTCAACGGCTTCCACCAGCTCCGTAGGATCTTCAAGATCATCATCGTAGAGAGGGTCTGGTGTTACTGGAGGATAAGCCTCTTCAACCCTAGGCCTGTGGTGAACAGGCGACAGCAGCGTCGGTCCTGCCAGCAGCATTTGTGAATCGGCTATCACCTGACGGAGACGATCTACCGTATCGGTGCGCTGGTGCAGGATGAGACGTTTGAAAGATGGCAGCAAATTCCACTTTATTATTTCGACGAATTCGCCTTCCGCCATGTGGCTTCTCAGTCGATTTTTCAAGGCCAACAGGTCTTGATAATAATCGTGAAAGCTTTCTCGAGGCTGCTGTCGTCTGTTCAGCAGCTGGGCTTTAATGTCGATGTCTGGTAACTGGTCTCCCAAGTCCATTTTCAACGCCCTTTTTAACATTTCCCATGAAGGGGAAGGGTTTGATCTTAGGAACGACCAATACCAGTTTGCTGCTTTATCTTTGAGCAGCCGGTGGAAGCCGCTGACAACCATGGGGAAGTCTCCACGCATCGTATTTGACGCTAAAGTTTCTACCCGGAAAATGAACTCATCAACGTTCAATTTTCGGTTATCTCCGTCGTATATTAAGTTCCAGCCCTTCATAGGACTAGTGGAACGGCGTGATGTCGGGGGCTGATTTCGAAAAGGGGCTTGATATCTCGGCAAGGGTCGTTCGAACTGGTGGGCGTGCGCTTGATAAGTTGGAGGCACACTAAACCGACCCGGTTGGCTAGGAGGAACAAATGCAGATACTGGAGGCATCCAGTCTTGTCGCTCGACTGGGACATTTTCGCGAATAGGCCCGACGGCACGAGAAATTTCTTGACGAATCAAATCGCCCATCTCCAATCTTAAACCAGCCAATAGGGCCTGAGTCGCAGCTGACTCCTGGCGTGGCGTTGCTGGTGAATTTTGCTCAACTGAGCCAGGCTCACGACTTGAGCCTCGACTAGCCAATTCTGGGATTGGTGGGGAATCGTCCCCTCCCACCTGAATCCGAGGGGGAAGTGTCTGGTAGGGCGGCTGCGAAATCAGCGGCGCCGAAGCAGTCGATTTATTTACCGATCGCGTATTGTATCGTTTCGGCAAAGTACCCGTGTATGGTTTGCAGTCATTTATATTTATTTCGCGCCTGCAAATCGGACAGTTATTTTCCTTCCGCAGCCACTCTCCCAGACACTTCCGATGAAAAGGATGTGCGCAGGACGTGATTACGGGTTCCGTCGAAGGAGACCAATCCGATTGGTGGCATATAGAGCATGGTTCTTGGGGCGCGAGCGAGCTATAAAGATTTACGGGTGATCGCGCTACCGCCATGGTGAGAATAAAGAATGACCGATCAGAGTGAGAGAGAACTTACGAAACTTTACGAAATCTAGCCTACCGAAAATCTCAGTAAATTGAGTTCAACAAGATCCTTAAAAGGAAGAGACAAAGAAGCGTAATAAAACTTCTTTATTTCTTGCTTTTATTTCTGTATACACTTTCTCAGGTCTTACCCGAGACCTGACTCAAAGAAAAAGAAATAATAGCACTGATTTCGTGCTCTTTTCCTTCAATGAAAGGAAGTGAAGAGAGTGAGAGAAAAAAAATTATTATATTGATTAGTATCGCGCAAGTTTGGTGACCTTTTCACAATTTCGTACAAAATCCGTTAAGATTAATTTTCTTAATCAAATTCGCTGTCTCACAGTTCAATATGACAGCAATTACATAGGTCATACAAGAGATCAAAAAAAATCAACAGCAAAAGCAGTTATAAAAATTCCAACTTTATGTCACTTCCCTTTGTGATCATTCAAAGAGAACTTGCAGAGAGTAAAAAGAAGAAGGAAAACGAACCAATTGTTAGTTCTCCAATATAATTTGTTCAACAAAATTAGAAAAAATCATGCTCCCGCCATCCACCTCTATTACTTTTCAGCCTACCTCATTATTTCCAGAATATAATTTTTCGAAAAAAAAATCACGAACGTTCGGAGAGCCAATCACTGGCCACCGAGCATTCCTCCTACAGGAAAGGAAAATTGAGGAAGGGATCCCTACCAGGCACAACTGCAAGGACTGCGTGACCGGAAATGTCCGAAGTGTTCCTCCGGACAGGAGCTGGCACACCAAACAGCCAACTCCTGTAATTCCAGGAGGACACTTCGGCACTTCCTGCCACACAGGCCCAGCAGCGCACACTGGACAGGATCCCCACTACCAATCTCTCCCGAAGACGAAGCGGTCCTGAGATCCTGAGACGGGCAACTGTCACCACTGCCAGTTCCACGTACTTCTCAAAGGATCCCAAGGCCACTCCAACTCCAGGAGGGACCAATAGGGCCTCGACAGGATTTAGGGAAGGTAAGTGAAAATTGGGAGCACTCAGCTCAAAGGGGAGGGGATAGGGAAGGCCCCACGTTGGGCGCCATATTGTTGTGGGAGCGAGCTCTCAGACACCCGGCTAAAATGTCTGCTCTGCGGTTTGGCGGCAGCGCGAGCTGGCAGGCTAGCGTAGCGGTAGTGTGGGGGGGTAGCCAAAGCCGCATTTCGCCGCAGAGACGAGCTGCCCGCAACACGAAAATCTCGCGCAGACAGGACGAAAAAATTTCAGGGTAGGAAAGGGATTACGGCAGGAGGAACCCCTGTTCCTGCCGGCGAATGACTCTCCGAAAGGGGGATCCCGATGGAATGGATCCCCCTGGCCTATCCCCAACCGCCCAATGACCTCCCATTGGCCCAAAATATTTGGGAGGTCCCTATTAAATTCAGAAAGCGCGAAAACCGAAGAGAAAGGCTGAAGAAGATCGAGGGGATTTAAGGAGCAAGAAAATATTTAAGTTACATTACCAACATCTTCTAGTTTATTTGTCCTCTCCAAGAAAGACTCTGACAATTTTGTTCCTTTAAATTTTTACAACTGTCTCTTATATGTACAAGCAATAAAAAAAAATAATAATAAAAAAAAATAATAATAAAAAAAAAAATAATAAAAAGAAATTTAATCCCTACTAACCTGCTAATTTTTCAACCCCCCTTAGTGTTATATATTTTTGTTTTTTTTTTTTTTTTTTTTTTATTTCCATATAAAATTTTCTTTAATCAAGTATGAAAAAAAATATTCTTATTTTAGTGTTTTATCATTTGCATTTAAATAAACAAGGGTATAATGTAATAGCAATAATAATAGTTAAATAATCGTAGCGTAGTGCAAAACAGTGGAAATAAATTTGTTTTGTATAATTTCGCGAGAGAAAAAAAAATATAAGTAAATATATATAAAAATATGATAACAGAAAAGAATATAATAAACAATAAATTAAACAAAAAGAAAACCTGACGGTAGCATATGCTATTGATGTGGTAGAGCTGCTGTGACTGCTGCTGATGAGGCTGAAGATGGAGTGGGTGGCCGCCGCTGCTGCTGCTGAAGAAAGTGTAGGGTTGCTCCCTCGTGGTGGGGGTGGAGGTCCATACGTTCGCCCTCCTCGGTTCCCCCTTGTTGTCTCGTTCCAGCGTTCCCTTTTTTTTCTTTATGTTGTTTTTTTTTTCTTTTTATATATTTTTTCTTTTATTTTTTTTTTTTTGTTTATTTTACTTTGACTTTGCTTTGTTTCAAATTTATTTATTTATTTATTTTCTTTTTAGCTTTTTATTTTTATGCACATTTAGTTTATTCATTTTAGCATTTAATGTTTTTATACACATTTAGTTTATTTATTTTAGCACTTATTTTATCTTCATTTCCCTTTTTATTTTTCTTTCTCTTCTTTTAACTCATACACTTTTCTTTTATTTACAGTTTGTTCTAGGTTTCGTGTTATTAATTATTTTTAAAGGTCACCAAATGTTTTCGGGGTTCAACTTTCAATTGATTCGTTTTCTTATCAAAAAAAAATTAGTTCCTTTCATTTAGAAATCCTTCGCAGATTTATTATATAATTTGTTTGTTTTATTAATTTTTTTTTTTTTTGTTACGCACCGTGATAGTTTTATAGAGGTTTGCATTGATTTTGGTTCCATTTGATTTTATTACAATCACACCTCTCTTTCGAATCAACTTATTCCATTCGCGACGGTTGCCTAAGAAATACTCATATCGTTGCAGACCTTTACTAGCTCTCTAATTTCCTAATTTAATATCGCCAATAAGAGATAATCTTTAAACACACAAAATGTAAAGGATTAAAGTGGAAATATTTCCACCGCGGCGAGAGTTCACCCGTCCAGCCAGCCTGGGGCGATATGTTTCGAAAAGTCTCACGTGAAATTTCCGCGAATTCTGCACGATTAGAACGGGTGCGCAAAGTTATTATGCTTTATTCTGCCGTGGTGCCGTATTCAGATATAATAGTTAACACAATTTTTCCACAAGAATATGACGAACGTCTTTCACCAAACGCAATGTTTTCCGGACTGCTTAAAATACCAGCGAATAATATACTTAATAAAACCACGAATAGTATTCAAGATTTTCGTACACCCTTTTCGATGGCCAATTATCTAAAAACCTCGCTACTAAACGCACAGGAGCACTTGCACCGAATTCAGGCACTGCTTGTAAACAGCATGTCCACAACACTGTCTCTCGACGAAATTTGATTGCAATCATGGCAAATGTAACTTGCACACTTATTAATTTGCGTAGGCGCTAATAATTCGACCGCCTTCGACAAAGTTCGAATCTCCGTTTTTGATTTTCACAAGCAGTCGACATCTTGCAAATTAATTCGGTATCAACCACTTTCCGGCAACGCTTTTAATCAAAATTTTTCCGCGTACCGTGCCGTTGTCCTCCACCCAGAACTTAACTTGTGTCCCCCACGCAATCAAAGAAAAATTCCGCCTTTTTCCCGTCCAACTGGCTTCAAATTAAAATATCAATTATCCACTCGTCCGACCGATGTGTGCTCCAAATCTCAACTGCCTCAACGAGAAGCTCTCGTGTACGTGAAGGGAGATCCCTCCGCTTCATTTTGGCGCCAGACGCTAAGCTTATGAGTCAGTTGCTTCGATCCTCATAGCTGTTGCGCTCTTCATTCTTTTGGTCTCCTCGGCCGTTTATAATTTCCCACAAATTAGTGCGCTATTGGGAAGTAGGACCTAGAGAAACTTTACAGTCACCGCTGCCGTAAAAGGGCTCTTGGTGACGAATTTTTCCGTCTGCCGTATATGCATTGCATATATTTTAAATTTTGTTTCGGCTGTACTTAGCGGAATTTGTTGAGAATTTCTCTCCAGTCATAGCTGTTTTAGAGGCGATTAGCTAGAGGAGCCCTGAGCCAGCGTAAAACGAATTGCTATTTTTAGACGGGGGGCCGTTATGGGCTGCATTTAGCAATCATACGATTGAATTTTGTTGCCTACGAGGATGGCATGGAAATTTTTTGTTTTCTTTTTTTTTTTCAGCTTATACCGGGGCTATTACAGCCGAGGGGTTTTAAAAAGGGACAGGAATTCTTTAATTTGTTTGCGAGATGGTCCGCTTAAATTGACCATAACAAAATATTATAATAACAAAAAGAAGTTAAGGAAAATATTTTCTGGTCAGAAATTTGGGACCGATAATTCATCTTCATCTCTATCGTCATATATAACAGAAGAAAGTTATTTTAACACAGTTTTAAATTACTCGGGTAAATTACTTCATTTACACTGCGTTAAGATCAGTAAACTAAGTACTTCTGATTTTTTTTATTTGATCTTAGATATTGAAACTGAAAATTGCTCCAAGTGGCTGAAATACGGTGGGAATGATCCTTGGAGTAAAGTAGAGGATTATTGGAAGAAAACCACAATATTAAGAAAACCTTCAACTATTATATTAAGTGAATGGAAACAATATTCGTTTTCGAATGGCCACATACTGGTGAGTTATTAATATTTTTTACTTATTTCAAATTTAATAAAATTCATTCGACAGATTGACATAGATTTTGAAGCGTCTTATCCCATTCTTGATTATTATAAGTTTATATCAAACGAAATAAATGTTTTGTTTTTCATAATATTCCATCTCTTTTATTATAATGTTTATATACCTCGTCCTATCTGTATTCTTTTACCCACATTTAACAAGATAAATATGCACTAATCTAATTCATAATAAATCTCTAATAATTAAATTCGCCGAAAAGTCGGTTTCTAACAAAACTCTTACGGTAGATGCGGGTTACATTGGCTACTTTATTATACTATTTTAGAAATAGCTCTGATATAGATTGTGATAGACTACTTAGTGTTATAATGTTTTTATTTGATAGATGAGGATAGTAACTAATCAGAAATAATCTCTTATATAGCAAAACGTTTGTTAATATTCATATTTTTTATTATTTTTTATTTGAGCCACAGTTTTTCTTTGAAAAGGGTTACTTTGGCTCAAGGATGTTTTGGGCAAAAAAACTAAGTAACTAAATTCAATATATATTTATTTTTTTAAGCCTAAGTTAGCCGCATCTACGGTATGTTTATTGAAAGGTGACTTTCCAACAAAAGTTATTTGATTATTATTAATTAATAAAAGAAGTACAGTACCAAACAAAGCTTCAACGCATTATCAACTAGGTTTAAATTTAAATAAACCATTTTCATAGTAACAATCTACGTAAATACAACAATATTCCATGATTCATTTGACTATGGCATGTTAAAAGCAACAATAGTTCAAAAATGACATTGTAGGATTTACCATGAATTACTTGCAATCCCTAGTAAATTTTACAATGATCTCATTGAATTTACCAGGAAATCCATATTAGTATCAACCCGTTAAACATAGTAGCATTTATCATTTCCAAGTTGGCTAAAAATCATGTGGTAAAATGACTGATTTTACCCATAAAATAGTTGATTTTTCTCTGGGTGTACGTGATAAGGGATCTCGAAAACCTCCAGTTATCTAGAAAATCTTATGAAGGGATATCGTCCCCACAGAACATGAAGCCTTATGTCGAGTTTAGGCAACACGTGTGAATGCCCTTTGCAACAATTTATTTTAGTTATTTTAATTGTACAATCTGTACGTTCGATTCGTAGACTTCTAGTAAAAAGCAAATGTAGATAGTCATCTATTTCTAATTATCATAAACACGAATATACTGTTCAACGATATATCTTAATTATTTTAATTGTGCAATTTGTGCGTTCGACTTATAGACCGTTAGCAAAAGTCAAATGTAGATAGCCATCTATTTCTAATTATTATAAACACGAATGTGAATTGTGCGCGTGTGTACAGTCGAAGCCTGGGTTGAGATATGAAAAGGATTTAACACAAGATATTCGGGAGTTTCGTTCAAATCGAGGACGACTTGTCGTTAGGAACGGCCGAGTTGTAGTCGTTGAAAATAATTTATTACCTGCCGGTACCTCATTCGACTTTCTGCCTCGCCTGTACGGATACGCGCCAAACAACAGGCTTGCATAGAGCTTTGATGTAACCTTGCACGGTCTTCTCAATAAAGTGCTCAAACGTGACAGACGTGTGGTTTCTGTTTCCCATCACTGTGATTCAAATAAGACCCCTCAATTTACGGTAGAGCCCTCTGAAATGCCTTACAAGTCGATATTCACATAAAAGTAATAAAGAACTTTGGCAATGATTGAAAAAGGTATTATGATATCTCAAAGGTTCAATTGATGTCATATTAGCTTTACACGAAAAATGACTATAATGATACTTTAGTGGGCTTTGTTGATTCTGATTGGGGCGGAAATTATGAAAGAGATAGAAAAAGTACAACAGGTTATTTATTTAAATTATTTGAACAATGTATTAGGTGTACAAATAAGTTTCCGCGGTTTGTCAAAAGATGGCCCCACCAGAAGGTTATGGAGAAATTGTCAGATGTAAAACGTAATATCCCAAGTTTCGTCATCCGGCAACACCATAACCTTAAAGTACTAGTGATTCCGTATCAGCATCACGTAATTTTTTTCGTGCAAAAATGTCAAGTTTTGTGCCGAATAAGCATCATTTGCGGGAACTTTTGATTAACTTTTTTAATTTGAAAAAATCTGCAGCTGAGGCGCATCGATTGCTTCTAGAAGCATATGGTGAAGCTGCTTTAAGTGAGAGAAGTTGTCAGGAATGGTTTCAAAAGTTTAAGAACGGTGAGTTTGACGTGAAGGACAAAGAACGCAGTGGAAGGCCGAAAGTGTACGAAGACATGGAATTAGAAGTACTATTGGAGGAAGATTCGTCCCAAACGCAAAAAGAACTTGCACTTACATTACAAGTGACTCAACAAGCAATTTCACATCGTTTAAAATCGTTAGGAATGATTCAAAAACAAGGAAATTGGGTTCCATATGAACTAAAGCCGAGAGACGTTGAACGCCGATTATGCATGAGTGAAATGCTGCTTGCCAGGATTAAAAAAAAGAGTTTTTTGCATCGTATAGTCACTGGTGACGAAAAATGGATTCACTACGATAATCCAAAGAAGAGAAAGTCATGGGTTAAGCCCGGCGAACCATCAACATCGACAGCTAAGCCGAATATTCATGGAAAAAAACTCATGCTGTGTATTTGGTGGTGGTGGGATCAGCTTGGTGTCGTGTATTATGAATTGCTGAAACCAAGCGAAACCATTACTGGAGCTCTCTACCGAACACAATTGATGAGATTGAGTCGGGCACTTAAGGAAAAACGCGCCCATTACTACTCCAGACACGACAAAATTATTCTTTTACACGATAATGCTCGTCCACATGTTGCGGCGCCGGTAAAAACATACTTGGAAACACTCAACTGGGAAGTTTTACCCCACCCGCCGTATTCACCAGACTTAGCCCCTTCCGATTATCACCTGTTCCGGTCGATGGCACATGGTCTGTCTGAGCAGCGCTTCACATCATATGAAGACACCAAAAATTGGGTAGATTTGTGGATAGCGTCAAAAGATGAAGAGTTTTTTCGACGGGGTATCCGAATGTTGCCAGAAAGATGGGGAAAAGTAGTGGCAAATGATGGAAAATACTTTGAATAAAACGTAATGTACTGTTCCTTCACAATAAATTCCTAATTTTTTATAAAAAACCGCGGAAACTTATTTGTACACCTAATACGATTTGTTGGAATACAAAGAGACAAGCATCATCTACTGAAGCAGAATACATGGCTCTTTTCGGAGCTGTTAGAGAAGCACTATGGTTAAGATCATTAGCAAGTAGTATTAATTTAAATATTTTAGAACCAATCGCTATTTATGAAGATAATAATGGATGTATAGGCATAGCAAATAATCCTACAAGTCACAAAAAATCGAAACGTATCGATATAAAATATCATTTTTCAAGGGAACAGATAGAGAAAAATATAATTAAACTTGTTTATGTGTCCACAGGTAACCAATTAGCGGATTTGCTAACGAAACCACTCCCAGCCATCAAATTCCTAGAACTAAGATTCGGATTGGGTCTGCAGTAATATTCATATTTTTTTAGAACATAAATGTTAATAGAATGCCTAATGATTAAGTTATATCGGTTTTATTAGGTTTTCCTGGGTTTCCCTAATCCATGCAACAAATGTTGAACCGAATGTATATTCCCAGAAATCACAAGGAAGAGAAATTTTAAAAATATGATTAGATTATTACTGCAATAAGTAAAGAAAGATAAATAGTTAAAAGTCAGAATATCAACCATGTTTTTGAGGAGGCGTGTTGGATTTTAGTTTTAAGAAAAAGGAGACATGCAAAAACATGATCGACTCGACCGTAATAAAGAGAAATCCCTTTTATTTTAATGACCTGTGTTGCAGGTTTTTCCAAGAAGCATCTGCCGAACAGATGTAGGTAAAAAGGGTGTAGTTTCTGTTTACGATTTTGTACTCTCTGTTCACTCTCTGTGTACACCTTAAACTAGAAGGAGTGATTTCTTTTCTTAAATAAAATATTCAAAGTATATTAAAACTGTTGTGTTTTCAATTGGCCTCTATACCATTTCCTACCAATAGAAATAGAAATTTCTCAGTTCTGTGTGGACGTTTTGCCGGCTCCCAATGTGAGCAATTTAGATTTAAGGGATGTTCAGTTGGCAGATGTCAGACAGGGAAACCTCGAAATCTCAGATGGAATTGGACTTCTAGTCGGAGCAGATAATTATTGGCGTTTTGTGACGGGTGAGCGAACAATGCTGTCGGAGAAGCTGGCTCTCGTGAACACCAAATTGGGCTGGACTCTTCATGGGCCGTCAGATTTGAATTTTAACGCCAACGATGCAGGTATTCATCTTGTTTGTGATACCTTTTTAAATTTTAGTATAGAGACATTTTGGAAACTCGAAACTATCGGAATTCATAACGAAATTGAATCATATTCCTCGAGCTACGTCGCAAATTTCATGAATAATGTCAAACGCCAAGGGAATCGATATGAAGTGTTGTTACCTTGGAAGGATAAGGATTGCGAATTGGTCGACAACTACGCTGTAGCTCTAAAACGTTTTAATAAGCTTACTCAACGGCTATGTAACGATTAGACTAAACTGTTGCAATACGATCTACAAATGCGCGAAACGTTTGAAAAGGGCATCCCTGAACCGGTATCAGGAGGTGGCAAGAGAATTCACTATCTCCCTCATAGGGCTGTTTATCGTGATGATAAAATTACAACCAAAATTAGAATCGTTTTCGATGCCTCTGCGCGTGCTGCGCACTTTTAGAACTTCAGGCCTATTATAATGATACAAATATAATCTTTAATATGCAAATTCCCATCATACCTAACGAAACATTTACCCTGTTCCACATCATACTCCTTCCTAATAAAGATAACAAAATAATATCCACCAACCTTACCTCCATATGAACCCCCATAATATTCAAACTCGAGAGGAAAAATGTCCATTCATAGAAGGAACGTACTACTGCCACATAACTACTCATCTGGAAGCCACCAACAACTCCCAATGCATTGGAAACCTGTTCAACAACAAACCAGCACACTGTGAACTACATGATACGAAAACCGTCATCGAAATTTTTCAACCCGAACCCAACTACATCATCCTGTTTAACGCTCCTGAAACTAAAATCAAAACCACCTATGGACCAGATAAACAAAAAATTAAAGGATCACCTCTCATCCATTTCAAATTATGCTAAATCAAAATTAACGACATTACCTACAACTCTTCATCCTATGCATACTGGGATGAAATCCACATCTACCTGATGACATTTGTCGACATCAACGTAACAACTACCAACAAACTTCACCTAAAGCAATTAGAAACGTACCAATTTTCCGAAAAGGAATTCATCGACTTCCTGAAACCTTACGTTCAGCACGAGCTTTACAAATCAAACAGAGTGCTCAGCATCATCATTCTCGTTGCAATCGCTTACGTCATACTTAAAAATCGGTTCCACAGCACCTTTACACCATCCATACCTACGAACGTTCCTGCCACCGAAACTCCAAGGATCTTCGTATGGCCGTCACTCAACTCTAAGGAAGGAGGAGTTACATCATCTAAACCCCAATGGCATAATACAATTTAGCATACATAAAACCATCATTCTCATAAAGTCCAAAATAATTGTTTTTTCAACCTCCTTGCAAGAACATATGGAGTCACTAGAAAGAATATTTAAAAGACTTAAGGTAGTTAACCTTAAAGTCCAATTGTAGCGAGCAAAACAGGAAAAAGCCCGTCCTGGCTCGGAACTGCGACGCATTTTAAGACTTGTTGTCTTCCCGCGGCTGTGAGTTAGTCGCATCTGCAGCTCAGGTGTTTGCTATGTAAGGAAATGAGTGGAGGTGATAATGGAAAGGGTAGATTCGGTTGCCGCCGTTGGTTAGTTTAAGGCACCTAGAAAGATTTTCCGATATTTAATTACTGTTGTCCCAAGGACGATTTTTGGGAAAAAGTCCTCTCGGGGGTAGTTTATGATCCGTTGTGTTCTAGCCTAGCTCTAGCACAATCCTTGTTGATGAGAGTATGTGCGGGATTTTATGATTCTTTGTTTCAGGAAGTATAAATGAAGTACACTTGAGCTGTGAGAATCAATCTACTGTCAGGCATGGCCACGGGTTGATGTGCAAGCGTATATTCTCTTCGAAAGACACAAGCGGGGCGTTTTAGTTTCAGGTGTGGCGTAAACTTAAACTCTTAGTGCGATTTTTAAATTTTTCAGACATTTGATCGGGCGATCATTTATTGTGGCGAAAAACAAGAAGTAAAAACACAATGTGTGAAGGTGCTAGCGTGAAGGTGCTAGCGTGAAGGTGCTATTGATTGGAATAAAGGTGACGGCAACTGTGACTCTGTGCTCTGTGTTAAGTGAGAACAGTTAAAAAAGACGTGGAATTAAAAGGAGCAATATGGACAAAGAGGGTAATATCGGGGCGAATGGGCAAAATGACGTCGGGGACCCGTCAGAAGAGGTAGGTGAATTAGGGTTTTTAAGAAGGGAAAATGAACTGTTACGGCGCGAAAAAGAAGTGGCGAAACGCGAAAAGATGATAAATAGTTCGGGGGATATATTTGATGCGCAATCTTTGAATTCTGTGGGGATTGGAAATGGCCGTGGGGGTCCTCTCAGATTGGGAGTTAATGAAGCTCGGACAATAATAAAAGAGGTCAATCCCTCCAATACAACACAAACGGCGACGAACTGGATTAATCACCTGAATGGGTTAAAAGGGCTATATGGCTGGGATGATCGCGTAACGCTCTTTTATGCAACGCTGCGTTTGGGTGGAGCAGCACATCATTGGTATCAATCGAGGCAGGAAATTATAAAGGTCGTTTGATAAATTTAAGGAGGAATTAATCAAGAGCTTTCCCACCGGGCAGGATGGTTCTTCCGTTTTAATCCAGATAATGGAAAGAAAAAGGGGCAGCGGAGAATCTATTGAATATTATGTGTACCAAATGGCATCCTTAACTAAAAAAATAAATTTAGAAGAACCCTCCGCAATTCGATACATTATATCTCGGTTATCAGATCCATACTTGCCTCACGATGTTAACAAATTTCAGAGCTGCTAGAACAAGTTAAAACTTATGAGGACATCGAGAAACAGAGTCAAAGCCGACGCAATTTAAGTATGAATTAAGAAAGAAACAGCGCGGAAATTTGTACCTAAAGCACGCAATTTTAAACAGCCTTTTAGAAGTGGACCTGGGCCTATTAGGGGTGACTACAGATATAAAAGGAAACAGGAGGACAGTCGTCAATCAAGTGGAGCCTTTAGATGTTTCAAATGCAATACCGTTGGACATTTTGCGAGGAATTGTACCATTAACACTCTTCGATGTTTCCGATGCCTTCAAATGGGCCACACCTCAAGAGACTGCAAGGCAAAGCAGATATCTAGCATCAACCAAGAATTTCATTCGGAGCCAAAATATGAGTACCACAAAACAATATATATTGACGGGAAGCAGGTACTAGCATTCCTCGAATTGGGGAGCGACTGCAGCACGATTAAGTACGGCTTACTAAAAAAGTATGACTGGCAAATGCAAGAAAGCCATGATAAATTGGTAGGATTTGGGAATAATAGAACAAATGTTCTCGGGAAAATACGTAAAAGTGTTAAAATATCGGGAATAGTTACACCTATTGACATTATGGTTGTAGATAACAATGCGCAGAATGTTCCTATGATAATAGGAAAAAACTTTTTAGATCGCCCTGAAATAGAAATTAAAAAGAAATGGGGACTATTTGAAATTTCGCGAAGCGAAGACTATTGTGAAAACCGAAATGAAAATAACGAGATCGAAGTCGGGAAGGTTTAGATAGACGGTAGTTCAAGTGACGAGCATAGAATTATGCTTTTAACTTTAATCAATGACTTTCGCGACTGTTTCGCTCAAGACATAACGGAACTGGGAAAGACTGATCTGGAGGAAATGACTATAAAGCTGAAAGACAACAAGATTATTATTAGACCACCCGTATAGAGTAGTCTATGGTTTAAGATCAGTTCTAAAAAACAAATTGACGAATTACTAAACCTTAATATAATTACGGCCTCAACTTCCGAATACGCGACTCCTGTTCTTTTAGTCCCGAAAAAGAACGGCGAATATCGGATATGTGTTGATTATCGCAAATTAAATGCGATAACCCAGAGGGAGACGTTCCCGGTACCAAACATCGAGGAAACTTTAAATGTACTGACAAATAAGCACATCTTTACTTCATTAGATCTTTTAAGTGGTTATCATCAGGTTCCGGTTGAGAAAAACAGCAGACACTTCACGGCATTTATTACCCCAGAGGGAAAATATGAATTTCAAAGAGTTCGTTTTGGATTAACCAACGCACCCGCAGTTTTTATGAGGCTCATGTCAAAATTAACTCAACCACTAGATAAAACTAAGATCATTACCTTTATGGATGACATTCTGATATCAACAGAAACTGCTGACGAAAATATTTAGTTATTAAGAAAATTTCTAATCGAAATAAGGAAGGCTGGTCTTACATTAAATTTGCAGAAATGCGAGTTTTTCAAAAAGGAGATAAAGTTCCTAGGACATGAGATCTCAGCCGGAGGTATTAGGCCTGGTGCAGATAAAAGCTCAGCAATTGAACACTTCAAGCGACCGGAAAATTCTCGAGAAATAAAGCAATTTTTAAGCTTCGCTGGCTATTTTAGGCGTTTTATTCAGGGCTTCTCATTTATTGCTCGTCCACTGCACATGCTTTTACGTAAAGATGCTGAATTTAAATGGACCAAGGAAACCGAAGATTCATTTCTGAAATTAAAATCCTTGTTAACTCAAAGACCAGTACTTGCACTGTTCGCTGTAAACAAAGAACACTAGGTCCACACAGATGCAAGTAGCCATGGAATCGCTGGTATATGTATTAATGCAAAAATCGGGAGGTGATATCAGACCAGTGTCTTATTTTAGCCGCGCGACGACTGCAAGCGGAGCAAAATATCATAGCTATGAGCTAGAAGCTCTCGCCGTAGTGGAAACGTTAGAAAGGTACCGATATTATTTGCTAAATAGACAATTCACCATCGTAACAGACTGCCATTCATTGCGACAAACTCAAGAGAAAAAAGATTTGATTCCAAGGATCGCCAGATGGTGGCTAAGAATTTTGGAGTTTGACTTTAAAATGGAGTTTTGTCCAGCTTGCAAGCGCATCCATGCGGATGCTTTAAGTCGTTGCCCTACCCAGGAAGGTAAGGAGATAGGAAACGTGTCAGATGAAATGCTAGTGGTGGGAGTTCTAGAGGAAGACTGGTTAGCAACTCTTCAAAAAGAAGATCCTTACATTTTATAAATTCGAAAGATACTAGGTGGAGAATTTCTCCAATCAGGAAAGAAGGTTGGTATAAAAGGAAACTTTATATTAGAGAAGGGGCGAGTTTTAAAAACTACGCCAAGCGGAAACAGATTCGCAGTGCCAAGGGCGGTTCGGTGGAGAGTAATAAAAGAGGACATCCAGGAATTGACCGTACGTTAGAGACGTTAAGAAAATTCTTTTGGTTCCCCAGTATGAAGGCCGTTGTCCAAAAATATATTGCGACCTGCATCGATTGTCTTTACAACAAGCGCAGCGAGGACGAAAGCCGTTATATTTTGCATACTCCAGAAAGACAGCCGATTCCTTTTCATACGATCCACATTGATCATTTAGGTCCATATCCGAAAAGTAAAAGTGGGAATTATTACCTTATAGGGGTAGTGGACTCCTTTTCAAAGCTTGTTTTGTTGAAAGCTGTGAAAAAGGCAAACACCATTGGTGTAATCAATTTACTTGCAGAGATGTCCCAGTATTTGGGAACGGCCGAATTATTATAACAGACAGAGGCACAGCTTTTATGTCTCACCAGTTTGATAAATATTGCTACGACAACGCCATTAAGCACATTGCAACTTCAGTTAAAACTCCTCGCTCAAATGGTCAGATTGAAAGATATTTTAGGACGGTCAAAGGTGCCATTGCTACCATCACGAAGGATTCAGAGGGGCGTGATTGGGATAAGAACATAAAAGCTATTCAGTGGGGTTTAAATACATTGAAAAATACCACGACGTATGTGACTCCTCATCAACTTGTATTAACTTATAAACCAAGAGATATCTTGACGAATAAATTGCTTCTTACTCTGCACGACGCTATCGAGCAAAATGAAGAGGAGAACTTACCAATAGCAGAGGTCAAGGAAAGAGTGTTGGCAAGAATCTCAGAGAAACAGCGGCAACAACTATAACAAGACTCATCAAGCACCAAAAGTTTATAAAGAAGGGGATCTGGTGCTACTAAAACAAGAACCAGTTGCGACAGGGACTTCTCGTAAAGCGCAGCCAAGATATGAAGGACTATGTATGGTAAAGGCAGCTTAAGCAATGACAGGTATGTCATACAGGACACGGAAGAACTCCAGGTGACTAGGAAACCATCTGAGTGTATCCACTCAGCAGACAGGATGAAGCCGTGGTGTAGTCTGGAGGGCCCCCCGCCCTGTAAAAAGTTTCTGGATCCGCCCTTGATCTTAATAAAGATTTTGTTTTAACAACAGACGCTAGTCAGTACGCCGTAGGTGCAGTTCTATCTGAAGAATTTGCTACGCAAGTCGTACATTAAATGATCATGAAACAAATTACAGCACAATTGAAAAAGAGCTGTTAGCAATCGTTTGAGCAACTAATAGCCCGGTCAAATTAACTTCAAAAATAGAGCTAAGGTTACATTAATTCGCACAAAGGTGAAAATTGGCATGAATGTTGGAAACACTATTACAAACAATTTGTCAAAAATCCCCATCGATCCGATGTCTGGAAAAAAATTTATTTAAGGTCAAATGTTGCGAAAATTGGTTTTTTGCATTTTTCAGCTAAACGGCAAGTTTTATCATAAAAATAGCTGAGACAAAAATTAATCATTATGCGCTTATCTATACAAACTGTCTCTAACTGTCTAAACTGTTTCCTAAGAATCACCATTTCGGAGATATAGCCATGCAAAAAATTGAAAATGTTGTGTTCTTCATAATATGTATGTCAATGACCGTTATGTACTTTACAGAACGGTAATACAAGTAAAAATATTAGTTTTCGTGGCGTATATATGTAGGATTCCAGGTTTATTATTGGCAACACAATTAAAGTAAAATTCACTTTATTTATAATTCAATATAAAGTATTCAAGTATTTAAATAGTTTGATAGTTATCAATTAATTATTATTATTATTAATTATTAGTCACTATCCACTTTATTTTTTATATTAGTTATTATCCACAAGTCCACTACGACTTTCCACTTCTACTTTATAATTCCTATCCACTTCCACGGTAGGTCAAAGACTAAATTCATATGATCAGCCAAGCTAAGCAAATCTCTGAGGACAACGGTGATTTTAGGTGCAACTGCAGCGAGTAAGTTAGTTTCAGCTCGCTGATCGGTGATGGACTTTTGAGATCATCCTACATACATATGACTTTTGTAAGTGATCAATGATGGGACATGTACTCACTCCTTCTCATTGCGTTAATGGAGCGACCCAAAATGCACTCATGCGGCTCCCATGAAGTCAAAGTTTGTCCGGCTCTGGTCTTAACTCCTACTCTGTTGACCATGTGATATTTACTCATGCCCGGCTTAAATAATTTATTTAGGTACCTGTAAAGCATTGAAAGGATGTTTAACACGTGCGAGTATATAAAAAAAAAAGGGATTTCTTGAAGAAATATTCTGAGTGCATTTCTATTTCAGGTACCCGTGCGTTATTCTAAGTCTCGCGTGCGTTCTTTAAAATTACCAGTGGGTTATTCCCAACAGGCTTTACAGTGGGCAATCGGGGAGTTTCCACCCGTAAACCTGAGCGGTATAGTAGTGGTTTTCCTGCACGTGTGATAAGCATAGTTTTAGTCTCGAGCGTTCCTTCGTGCTAAGAACACGCAGTTATTGCTAATATTTCCAAAAAAAAAATTCGTGCAGTTTTTTGTTTGTAAAAGAAATGGCGCAATTTTGCTTTATTTGTAGCAAACATTTGTCCGAAAGTGAAAGTGTTACTGTTGAGCGTGGCCTAAAGACGTTAATCGATGCAAGTATTGAAAGAGGTGATGAATTTTCGGAGTACCTGAAAGACCCGACTTCTGTGACAATTCATGTGCAGTGTCGAAAAAACTACACTCGGAAGAGTACCATTACTGCAGTTAAAAGACAACACGAACAAGAACAAGCTGGTACGCCAAGAATAAGTCCGCCTAGTACTAGAGCACGCGCAACTGAATCAGTTTTTTGTTTTAAACAGTGTAGCTTATTTTGTGGCAATGATTTGAATGAAGAGTTTGAAAAGAAAACAGCACTGAAATATCGGCGTCAAATTTGTAATTTAACTACACTTTCATGCAAAGAAACAATTTTGAATATAGCCCAAACTCGTTCTGATAATGTAGCAAAAGCTATTATTACTCGAATTGAGTTTGAACATAATTTAGTTGCTGCCGAAGCTAAATATCATAAAGACTGTTATAATTCCTTCTTGAGATCGACTACGGGGGATAATGTCGGTCGTCCTCAAGATGAAACTACGAATCTTGCAATGGAAGAAATATTTGCATATATTGAAAATAGTGATGATTGTCAATTTACAATAAACGAATTAAAAGATATTTGCAAAAATTCTGTAGATAATAGAACCATTAAGTTACGATTAAAGTTTAAGTATGGCGATGAAATTATCATAATAGAAGAAGAGGATTCTTACGATATATGCGAGGAGATATCTGATGCATCGTTCTTTGAGCAATTTACTTGCACCCAGCAGGAAGAAGAAGAAGACGGCATGGTTGAAGTTCCATTAGATGATTATCAATCAGATGAATAATTTTCCCAAATTAATTATAACTTACACGACTTTCATCATTTCCAACAGTACTATTTTAAATTAAATACAATATTTTTAACTCAACAGGACAACAATAGATCGTGGAATAGGCCTACCGGGGAAACCACGTTAAAAAAAACGCGCCAAGTGCACTACCTCACGGGTGGCGCGGAAACGTGTACATTTTATCAAGAACACAACATTTTCAACTTTTTGCATGGCTATATCTCCGAAATGGTGATTCTTAGGAAAAAAAAGTGTAGAGACAGTTTTTATAGATAATCGCATAATGAATAATTTTATCTCAGCTATTTTTATGGTAAAACTTGCCGTTTAGCTGAAAAATTCAAAAAAACCGATTTTCGCAGCATTTGACCTTGAATAAATTTTTTTCCACACATCGGATCGATGGGGATTTTTGACAAATTGTTTGTAATAGTGTTCCCAACATTCATCCCAATTTTGAGCTTTGTGCGAATTAATGTAACCTTGAATGTCTATTTTGACCGGGCTATAAATATTTTCGACCATATCTCTTTGGGCGAAAATTAAAAATTGAAACAGATCATAGACCTCTTACCTGGTTATTTTCGATAAAAGAACCAAATTCAAAATTAGTCCGCTGGACACTGAGACTCTCTGAATATGACTACGTAATAGTATACAAGAAAGGAGTGAAGAATGGAAACGCAGACGCCTTATCTAGATTAGAAATTGCAGAAATGAACCTGACTGGAGTAGATAATCAAGACCGGAACTCTGTACCAGTAAGTCAATCTCATATAAATGTATTTAGGGACCAGATAAAAATAAAGAAAACAAACACTATGTGACAAATTCAAAGGTGTCAGTTTAATTTATTTTATTTATTTTATTTATTTAGGTCATTTGTGCTTATCCGAGCAGTAGTTGGAGGAGGTTCTAGACATTATTTTGGGTCTTGATGAAGCAATATGCTTGAATAAGGTTTGGGATATTCTTGCATCAGTGAGGTGAGATTACTGTTATTGAGGGATAGGTAGGAGTAGCGGTCTTAAAATGCATTTATTCGGTTGCTGTTTGCATAAATTACCCCAAACTATTGTTTCACAGGCTTGCTTGGGACCGGAATGCTTTTGATATTTTGGCACAATGAATCATTCAATCATCTTTCCCAAGTAAACCCCAATTTAGCACTTACAGGATACAGATTTGTATAATTTATCTCTTTTACAACAAGAACTGTGTTATGAGGGATAATTTACAACTTATTTTGTGAGTTAAAATGTTTCACTTCACTACAAACGAAGATCACTCTAATCGCCTTAAGGTTTTTTGAGGTATGTATGTAGGCACTGTGCAGTTAAAAATATAATTTTTTTAAACTGGGTTGAAAGTATATGTTTCTGTTTCCAGCCTTAGGATATTTGTGATTGATTATACATAGTACTCAATTTTAAATATCCAATGTCGAGGAATTAAAATAAAAAATACGAGTGTGCTTTAGACCACACGACTGAAGTAAAACTTCTTTAGCTCCATCTATATGTATGCATATATATATTTTTATATATGTATAAATGTATAATATATTCCAATATTAATTTTCTACAAATATCTCTCTCTTGCTCCTACAGTGTGATACAGACAATAGGCCTGCACTGTGTCTTCTCTCAACTTCCGTTCGCCTCGCCCGATCACACTTTTGGTAACGCTCTCGTCACGCATTCACCAGCTTACTCTCCAAGTCAAGCGTGCGTAAAAAAGTTTTACTTCAAAAGAATGTTGCAAACTGCACGCTTTACACAAAAACGATGAAAAAGTGTGAGGACCGTTTTTGTGCAAAACTGCATAGACCACAATTTTCTCATAACTATAATAGTTTCCTAGACAAATTTATATTTTACGAGATATTTACAAAAAAAATAAAATTAAGCCCTTTCACCCCAAAATAAAAGAAGAACCCCTGGCTCAAATTTAGGCAACTTTTCAGGATATGTTTAACCCATCGAAGTAAAGGGACTCCACGAAAATCCAGCTTGTTCAGGCTTCAAACTCTAATTTTACTGGGCTATTCGTCACTCGATAAAATATGATTCTCGAATTGCCAAATAATAGCTGTGCGGCAACGGATAACGCCCACGGATTCTATGGGTTCGCCTATCTCCGTACGCGTGCTAAAAACTTGAAGCTTTAAGTCCACGTGCACGCGGGCGCGATTCTTTATCGCTGTTGCCACACTCAAAAAGCTTTAAGCTCTTAAGCTCTGCCTCGCCCGATCACACTTTTCGTAACGCATTCACCAGCTTACTCCTCAAGTCAAGCGTGCGTAAAGAAGTTTTACTTCCATAAGATTGTCAGGAACGCGAGAGTTGGCCCGCTGATAGTATGAGAACCCAATAGCATTCACAGTTATATATGGATTCCGATTTTAGATAGTTTAAGAATTAGGATTTTAACTGCTGTGAGGAAACGGTTGTTATCAATCGTTAAAAAGATAATTGTTCCGTCGGAACACAGTATTAGTAACAGGGAAGGGGAAATGCGCTAGCCACAATTAAAATTACTGTTTACTCTCTCAGTCAAACGTCCTACAGCTGTGCATGCGTCTCTCTCTCTCTCTCTCTCGTTCTTCCTTGTCTATTCTAGTCTATGGCCATCTCAATTTCTTTGAAGAGCGGCGCGGGATTTGTTTCGTTGCATGAGCGGGCGCGATTAGGTAGGAGGTAGGAGTTCTTTAAGATACGCTAATTGGTTCACGGAAGGTAGGGGAGAGTGGGGAGAAGGGGTGGGTGCGAAGGTATAGGTCGGGAGCCACATCAGTCAGTCAGTACACCTGTACATCTCGTGGCATTAGCTTCGTGCATAGATAGCTCGTACGCGATTACCAGTTTTTGCTTTTTGCCATTCAATTTCTAGTTTACAATTTCCGTGTCGTTTGCTTTTTCGTGTGTTCGCGAACACGTGTGCGCTCTAGCATCCTTATCTTTCATTTTCAGGGATCATATTTAGCTTACAATAGTGCCAAAATTGGCACAATTAAGCCACAAGAGGCACAATCGCACATCTACATAAATTTTGGCACATTTACAGACAGAAAAATATAATAAAATCTTTGCACTTTTCAAACATTTTTGAAATCATCTGGTCTGGCATTTCTAGCAAGAATTCGGGTGCGTTCAGTGGGTTCAGTTCAGGCAAGAAGCGTGATTGTGGATTGAACGCTTCCTACCAGCTCTTCGGGCAGCTTGAAGTTGAAGCTAAACGCAACCGAAAACACTGGGCATGGACATGACATTCATGGATACCACGAAGTTAGAGCTGTTATTCTGTTTCCCGTCTCAGTGTTCTGATATTTAAATGTGAGTGAACTGTGAACTACGAACGATATGACTATTATTATTGGCCAAGGGCAAGTGAAAACATCGAACATTGAACAATATTTCGAAATTCCTGCAGTATTTTAAGAGTTGTGAATTCTTCCGAAATGAGTCTGGAGAGGTAAAGAATATTATTATATTGGAGTACTGTTTTTACTGTCTTTTAAATGCTAAGGTGGTTAGTCACAAAACCTAAAAATATTTCTTCGGAAGTAACGGTATGTGCAGACGCAGAGGATAAATTACCGGTACTTCGAAGTTCTCCGCGTAAATTATATTAATGTTGCGAATTTAATTATTTTAATTTTATAGTGGTGATGAAGACCAAATTGAGGAGACAAATAGCAAGACGCTAGTCCGGAAATTAAAACAAGAATGGTTTGACGAATTTAAGGACTGGCTTGTTAAAGATCCAGCTGATTCAAACAACAAAAGAGGCGCATTTTGCAATTCCAATATTTCAGGCCATTATTATCATTTAAGAAGACATGCCGAGAGCCATATTCACTTTCGGAACATTGAAGCAGCCAGATCGAAAATTCATATAGACAGTTTTATCTAGTCTAATATCTAATCTAGCAAGAAAACAGTACTTTTCATTAATTATAGATGAAAGCACGGATGTATCTGTATCTAAAAATTTGGCAATCGTTATTAGAGTTTTCGATAAGAATAAAAAAAAAAAGAATAAATTTATTATTCAAAAACATTTGTAGAAATTTTCTAAAAAAACAATACATGAATTCAACTCTTATTAAAGATTTAAATTTACGCGATAAAAACGAATTTCTAGAACTAGAGCAAATATATTGTGGAACTGAAGTTGAACTTCTTCTTCTCCTAAATAAAAATATTTCTGACCATGAAAAAAGTGATTTTAAAACAAATGTTTTGAACTTTTACATAACTTTCTGTGATGAGGTGCTTAATTTTGTTCCAAAATTTTCCCCCGAGAGTGTGTTATCTGGAGAAACTAATAGTATCTTGCCACTAATTATTAAGTTATTTCCTGCAAAAGAAATGCAAAGTATTGAACAAATCAACGACGAATTTCGATGTCTGGCAGAATTCGAAGAATTGAAAAAGTTTAGAAAATGTTCTATTTCAGAATTTTGGAACGAAGTCGGTGTAATAAAAAACGAATTAGGTCAGAATATGTTCGAAAATGTGCATAGAATTCTCTTATCAAAATTTAATAAAAACAAAGTGCAGGAACCGACTTGCAGTAGAAACAGTTTCAGCTTTAGTAAAAGCGAAAGACCTTTTAAGGGCAACTGCAACTTCTTGCTATAATTGTAATGTAAATTATAAAATACTGAACGAAAACCTAAACAAAAATCAGGATGTAGAAGATCCAGTTCTGTAAATGTCCCAAACACATTTTTTTTATGCGATAATTTCAAAACAACTGAATGCCAAATATTTTACTTTATTTCCCTTTAGAATGCGTAAATGATATATGTATAAATAAAAGTAATTTTTTTGCATTGCTGTTGTTTATTCTAAATATGATCTAATTGTTTCTTTATCTCATCCATATAATTAAAAAAACTGAAGATACTTTTGTTTCAATATATCGTTTTTTGTAATTTTCTTACAAGAAAGGGGTTTCTGGATTTAAAAATATGTATAGGTACCGTACCAGTTGCGAATTTGGAATAGTTTTTAGAAAGTGGCACAATTTTGTAAGAATTGGCACAATTTAGTATGCGTAAAAGGCACATTTCAATTTTGTGTCATATCATCCCTGTCAAGCCCTGGCAACCGCGAGTGCAGTGCTTTTCTCTCTCTTGTGTACTCTCTCAATTTCGGCATCGGTAGAACGTCGCGCTCTAGCGAGTTACATGCATAGGCATGCATTCTACCCCGAAACCCAACTCCCTTTAGCAGCCGCCTCCAGACGAACCGTATGCATCGGCATGCAGATCTGCAACAACCATTCTAGGAACCTGAGAATCTGAGAACTAATGTGCAACAACACTTCTGCGAATCCAACCGGAGAACTTCATAGGAACTAGTCAGCAAATCCCATGCTGAAAAACCCGTACAAAATTGACTACAATAAAATTAGTTTGGCATTAGCTGTATCAGAGTCTACACCTAAAAATAAAACGTTGAAGATAGAATTAATAAGTGTTTTATTCAACAAACCATAACTGGCGCAGTCGAGTAAGCTGTCACGGAGATTTCCATCGCGGACAACTCTAACTATATCAATAGCTAAGTGGCAAAACGAACCAACAAATAATAAAGGGAAATAAATCATCATAGTGTTCTGTAGAGAGATTTACGTGTGTAAAAAGAAAAGCGAGAATCAAATCAAATCAAATCAAATCAAAAGTGAAGGAAGTGTAAAGGTTATGTTGTGGGTTGACCTGAATTCAGCAATCATCGGAGCGAATTTACAACGATTATGAAGATTCTAATGTAAGTAGAATTTGTTCTTCCATGTCAGACTCCTCTAGAATTCCTAATTCCTTTAGTGAAAATAGTAGTCTAAAGGCAACTATAGATACTTTGTGCTCCGAATTAAAAAATATATTTTTCAGTGAAAACAAAACAGTTCAAACCGAAATTAGTGATATTTCAGAGTTAACCAATATGGTGCTTCCTATTTTTCTAAAAGTGCACGCTGACACAATACCCGAATTCGATGGGAATACCAACGAATTACAATTTTTCATTGAAAGTGTTGATAGCATTGTTAGCCATTTTTACGATACCGCTGATGCAAACAATTACCAAAATGTGGTTATATTTCGTACAGTAATTAGCAAACTTAAAGGATCAGCTCGGGAAGTGATCAATATATGTAAGTTGCGCAGATTCAATCGAAAAAATAAAGAAAGAACTAATCGCAAATTTTAGCGATCCACGCAACGAATGCTGTCTGTCCTTCGATCTAAACAATTTAAGGCAATTTTATAACGAAACCCCCTTCCAATTTCATCATAGAGTAAGGAAACTTTTCAATACGACTTCGAACTACCTAGCTCTCCACGAGTCAGATGCAGAAATTCGAAAATTGAAACAGAACATGTACAATAATCAAGCACTTTGCTTGCTGCAAGCTTTTCTTGCTGGTTTAAGGGATCCCTATGGAAGACTGGTTCGAGCTAAAGAACCCAAGTCCATGTTAGAGGCAATAAATTATATAAAAAAAGAAGAGAACATTAAATACTTGCAAAACTCAAATAATTATAGCTTTCCCAAACAACAAAGTCAGTCTAAATTTAATACAAATAAAGGGAAACACGAAACCAATCGGTATATTCCAAGAGAGCCTTATAACCCAAACCAACAAGAGCAATTTCGACTAAATAAGCTCCCTACTGAAAACCCAAATGCCGCTTCAAGGCAATCTTTCCCAACGGGACCGGTGAGCTTCACACCAAGGCAAAGCACTCAAACAACAAGTCTTCCGACACATTCTCAAGTTTTTGGAAAACCAAAAAATGTCTGGAAGCCAAACCCAAATCAAACAAATAATCGAAGCAAACCAGTACCAATGAGTGTTACTACTAAACTAACCAATTCATCGCATAAACCCCAACCCTCAACTTCAAAAATGGAGGTCGAGGAACATTTTAATACGGAACAGGTAGACACAACGGAAGGTAAATGTTTACACTCTGAAGACGAATGTGATTACGAATACGAAGAAGTAGCAAATGATGAGTGTAGTGATCATGCAATAAATGCAATGATCACATAATAGCGGACAATGTGTAACACTACCCCGACCAAATGTCGCACAGGTGAATTGACCAAAACATAAACAGAAATGTTACGTCACACGGAATCCCCACGACGATGACTCGATCAGCGCAGTACTATGTATGTACGGGCACGGCAACGTGCAATATGAAACCCTTCGAGTTCATCGCACTGGGTAAAGCAAAGCACCTTAGTGCAGCGCCATGCACTTATGACGTATGCCAGTGCACCGTGTGACCAGTAGATTAGAATTGGGTCAATTCACTGCGAGTAATTATTTGGGATATGAGTAATGTTAAGATTATCAAAGTAGTTGTGTAAGTATTACTTATGTATAGAAATAAGATTTAGTATTTAAGCCATTGAAAAATTGAAGAATATAGACAGTCTTTTATCATAACTGAACGCTGCCATTCGGCGTATTGTTTTCGTCTAGACTGTTCTCCCCTTTATAAATAGCGGCGTGTCTACCTCTGGTGTGACGCCATTTTACAGCGAGTATCCACTTTTGTGTGACTAGCTACACTAAGTTTTCAGCTCTCCTATCTTGGCTTCCATCATACATTACATGGCGACCCTGCAACTACAACGTTCCTGATATCTTCTGTGCTGGACCCTGCAACTACAAGGTTCCTGAGATCTTTGAACTGGAAACTCCGATCCGGACACAAAATCATAGATGACCAAGCCAACAACAGAGGAGGAATTTCAGGCGCTGTTTACGAATTTAATTCAATTCGTAGAGGACGAGCTGGAGTACACCCCAAAGGCCGGAGTAGAAGGCACCATCCAGCATTAAACGTACAAGGCAACCCCCATTGACGAGCTGAGAAAGAAGGGCCCTAGGCCGCTGACCATCGAGGAGTACAGGAAGAGAAATCAAAAGCCGACAGTTTCAGACGTGACGAAACCATCCAGATGTAAGAAGATCCGTGGAGGCAAGAAGGTAGCATTGAGGAAGAGGCGCGCGGAAATTTACCGTTTACTCCCCATCGCCGAAGGACGGACCAGAACAGAGCTCTTCAAGGAACTCGAAAAGCTGAAGTAAAAATAAAAATAATAGTTTAAAAAACTAAAAAATACGCTTTTAGCACGCACTCAAAATTACAAAATAATTCGGACATTTAGTTTGATGACTCAAGAGTTTTTCCTTTGCCAAATCTTCATTAGATCGCAGGTAAACATAAACAATTTCAGTTCGTGATGAACGATAAATAATTACCTATGCGAAATGGTTATAAGTAGGTTATCATCTTTATTAAATATTTACTATGATTTATTATGAAAGAAAGCGTGGAGCGTTTTGTCCAAAAAGAGTAAAGATTACATAAACGCTCCACGCTTTCTTTCATAATAAATCATAGTAAATATTTAATAAAGATGATTACCTACTTATAACCATTTCGCATAGGTAATTATTTATCGTTCATCACGGACTGAAATTGTTTATGTTTACCTGCGATCTAATGAAGATTTGGCAAAGGGAAAACTCTTGAGTCATCAAACTAAATTTCCGAATTGTTTTGTAATTTTGAGTGCGTGCTAAAAGCGTGTTTTTTAGTTTTTTAAACTATTATATTATTTTTATTTTATACTTTTTTTTCTTTATCCAATCGTCGTTTCTCTGCGTTGCTGTTTCTAATGTTTTAAGTTTTTTTGTTTTATTTTTCATCATGTTATTCCCACGAGTGGTGGATAAATAGACGGTCGACCCCCCAGAGGTCCATGTAGGGGGGCAAGGCTAATTACAATAGGGTTGCGCCCGGTACCCTAAGGTGACGCTAGCGACATGATATTTTTTATCACCCTTATACCATTCAGCCCTCGGCGCGTATCCTACCTTGGCTTAGGTGGGATCTCATAGACTCAAAGTCCAATCTTCGTATTCCTCTCGTCGAACCTTATTGATTGATACCCATGACATGATAATTTGGTAAGAAAATGTCATTTCGCATTATTTTCAGCAAACCCTTTCATTTTATACCTAAATCATAGGGCTGCATTTGAAATAGCCAATCCGCCACCTTGGAACGGCCGCCATGTTAGATTTAGGTTACGTGATTATTTTTTTCGTATCCCATTCAGCAAACCCTTTCATTTGATACCCATATCATGGGGGTGGATTTCAAACAGCCAGTCCGCCATCTTGGGGAGGCCGCCATATTGGATTTGTAATGACGTTTCTTAGCAAGTCATGTACTGTCATCAGAACTCAGCGCGTGTGCAAAATTTCATCCTAATCGAAGACCGGGAAGTGGGTCAAATTAAGATTCCAAGATTTTCTTATATACATAGTTACAAGTGAAGCGTGTTAAAATGGGCAATTGCAGCTCAAACAACGTACAGGCCAACTTCTTCACAACATACCAGCAATCGATAACAACAGCAGCTATATTTATAATCGTTATAGGAATTGTAACTCTATATAATAGGTATAGTCAGAATTATGTAAGAAAACAGCTTAATAGAAACATAAATGTTTAAAGTAATTATAAAATAAGAATAAAATAATCAATTACTATTAATAATTATGGGAAAATAAAATAAAGCTAATTATAATAAATCAATTTATAAATATTTGCGATATTAATCAAGCTGGATGGAAACCTTATTCGATTTAACAGCCGAAGTTGAAAGAGCTCTGTCAAGTTTCAAGAAAAGCCAAAATCGTGGCTTCAAAGCTGATACGCTAAAGACAAAGTTAAACAAGCTCACGGAAATAGAAGAGCAATTCAGAGCAATAATTAAAACTGTAGATGAGGCTGATTCTCTCGAAGTAAAAATTAAATTCGTGCGGGTCTCAAAAGAGCTAAGAACACTAATTACAAATCAAACAACAGAAGATAGCGAAATGGCTACTTTTGATCTTAGTTCGGCCATGAAGGCCATCCCATTATTCGAAGGCAAGTTCAGTGAATTAAATGCATTCCTGAAAATAGTCGAATACATGAGCAAAGTGCTAAGTAGCGAAGCTAAATTAGAGCTATTAGACTTTGTATTCAACGTTAAGCTTTCAGTTAACGTTCAAACAGCATTAGGCGCGCAGTCACCTACAACCTTTGAGACTTTCAAAAAGGAACTCGTCGCACGATACAAAAGCAGTAATACGGTATCGCAAATCCATACTTCCCTAAGCCACATGTCCCAGAAGAAATCCACAATCACAACGTATAAGGATAAAATATTGACAATGATAGGCGAACTGAACCAGCTGCAAATAGAGTCACTGGACACATCTGCTACTGAAGCAGAAAAAAAGGCTATAAAGAAAGTTAACGATATTTACGCCCTAACAACATTCAAAAATGGTCTGAATGATCAATACAGAGGAACTGTATTCGCAGCAAGACCGAAAAACTTCCAAGAGGCCATAGAAGTAGCCTTAGAAGTAGAAAGAAGTGAACAACTGCAGAATAGTAATAATAACAGTAGTATCATGTTTTTCAGAGGACAAAACTCCTCTCAACAACAAAACAGATACAATAATGGAAGATATAACCAACAGGAAAATCGATTCAATAACAGACATAATAGTAACAACAACTACAGGTCAAATGGAAACCAAAACTACAGAGGGAACGATAACCGAAGCAACAACAACAGATCCCAAAATAACAACTCCAACAGCAATAATAGCCACAACAACCGGTATAGAAACAACCATAACAATAACAGGAATAATAACCATAACAACAGAAATAACAATCAAGGCAGAAATGGCGGAAACCATAGAAATAATAACAGGGAACAACCATCAAGGAATATTAATCACATTCAGGACCAGGGAAACGTACAGGACTCCGGAGAGGAATAAACCAACCTCCCGGAGAATGTAGTATTAACATATTCAAAATTTCAAACTGCTGTACAAATTATATTACGTTGTATTGTAAAAATGCACAACGATCCCTTAAATTCCTAGTAGACACAGGAGCAGACGTCTCAATAGTAAAAGGCAATAAATTAAACATTCAAACTTACGATTTTAATCCAAATAATAAATGTAAACTCATTGGAATTACTAGTGAAGCAATAATTTCGCTAGGAGTAATAGATCTGAAAATAGAAATTGGTAACTACGACGTGAACTATGCTTTCCATTTGGTAGACGACAACTTCCCTATCAACACAGACGGGATCATCGGTCGAAATATATTAGAAAAATTCTTATGTAAAATTGATTATGAAACTTTTACAGTATCATTTAATATAAATGAACACGAAATTATTTTACTGATGGAAACGAGAATATCTAAAATAACACAGATAAAATTACCACCACGCACAGAGTCGATAATTCCAATCAACCTAGAGAGGGAAGAAGACAGCGTAGTGCCAAATAAAGAACTGCGGAAAGGTGTATTTTTAGCGAACACAATAATACCAGCCAAAGGAACATGCCACATCAAAGTGCTGAACACTAATGACGAAGAGATCACATCACCAAAATTTAAAGTAGAGATAGAACCATTAAAAAACTATTCGATACTCTATAAAACAAAGAACAAAGGTAGTAAGGAAAGAATAACAAAGCTTCTACAGGAAATAAAAGTAAACTTTGAGGGAACAGAAGCTAAAACAGATTTTCAGGATATAATTAAAAGTTATAATGACGTATTTCATCTACAAGATGACATTCTAACAACTAATAACTTTTTCAGCACACGTGCGGGGTAAGTGGTACCTTACCGCACGGGTTTCCATGCGGTAAATCATCAATTAACCACGGTGCGGTAAGTAGCCGATTGCCCACGATGGCTATAAACGACCTCGCTTCGCTCGTGCGTCTAACACCGCCATCGTGGGCAATCGGCTCCTTAGCGCACCGTGGTTAATTTATGAGTCACCGAATGGAAACATGTGCGGTAACGTACCTACTGCTTACCCCGCACTCGTGCTGAAAAATAGCATACGTAACTCGGGCGGTAAGTAGCCGAGTGCCCATGATGGCTGTTAACGCACTCGCTTCGCTCGTGCGTCAACACCGCCATCGTGGGCAATCGGCTACTTACCGCCCTTGTATCGTAATATACTATTATAAGCAAAAGCTACACGTCACGGATAATAATCCAGTGTACATAAAAAACTACCGATTACCACACACGCAGTACGAAAGAGATTAACAAACAAGTCGATAAATTAGTGTCGGATGATATTATCGAACCATCCATTAGCACATACAACGCCCCATTGCTGATGACTGACTGTCTAAAAGTACTAACGACAAGAAGCAGTGGCGTCTAGTTCTAGATTTTCGAAGGCTGAACAACGGAATAGTAAGCGACAAATTCCCATTGACAAGATTAGAAGACGTTCTAGATAGATTGGGAAGAGCGAAATATTTTTCAACTCTCGATATGACCAGTTCGTTCCACCAGATCGAGCTTGAGAAGAGTTCAAGACCGCTTACCGCATTTTCAACAGGAAATGGACACTTTCAATTCAAAAGACTACCATTTGGATTAAAAGTATCTTCAAACAGCTTTCAGAGAATGCTGACAATTGCTCTAACTGGACTCACTTCTGAAGCATTTCTTTATGTAGACGATATAATAGTTTTCGGATGCAGTATTAAACACCACAATATGAATCTGATCAAGGTACTTCAGAGATTGAGAAAATATAATCTCAAACTCAATCCGAGTAAATGCCAATTTCTCGAGACAGAGGTTGTATATCTAGGGCATTTAATAACGAATGAAGGCATAAAAACAGACCCTTCCAAGTATGAAGTTATCAAAAACTATCCAACACCCAAAAACGCAGACGAAGTTTGCAGATTCGTAGCTTTCTGTAACTATTACAGACGTTTTATACCAAAATTTGCAGAGATAGCTAAGAACCTAAACTCCTAAAACTACTAAAGAAAAATGCACCATTCATATGGGATGAGTCTTGTAACACAGCATTTCAGACACTAAAGGATAAGTTAATACAACCACCAATACTGCAATATCCAAATTTCGACAAACCATTCATTCTGACTACTGACGCATCAAACTACGCCTTAGGAGCTATTCTATCACAAGGTGAAATTGGTTCAGACTTGCCGATATCCTACGCAAGCAAATCATTATCAAAGCATGACATTAACAAACCAATTATTGAAAAGGAATTGCTCGCGACACACTGGGGAATAAACTTCTTCAGACCCTACCTTTATGGGAGAAAAATTATTGTAGTAACCGACCATAGACCACTAGTATCGCTATTTACACACAAGAATCCTTCATCTAAGCTGACAAGAATCAGGCTAGATTTAGCAGATTATGACTTCGATATAGTATTCAAGAAAGGAAAAATCAATACAAACGCTGATGCCTTATCAAGGATAACAATAGACTCCGATATGTTGAAAGATATGGTCCCGAAAGAGAGAGACCTAACAGTGAACAAAATGCTAGTGCTAACAAGGGGTATGATAGAGAAACAAAAAGCATGCAAGAAAGACAAAGATGTTGGAAATGTTCCCCAACCACAGTTAAAGTCTGATCAACTTTACACTTGGGATTGCACTTCAATATCCGACGTCCGGAATATGAGGAGATTAAAATTTATGATGTTGCGCAACAATAATAAAAAGCGAATAGAGATCGTACGTACGAACAATGAGATAATAGTATATTGTAACGACAATCCTGATATGAAACTAGATTCTATCAAGGAGAAGTTACGAAACAGCGGTACGCACACCAACAACAAGGATTCTGATACGAAATACGATTCTATCATGAAAGAGCTGTTGGATGCTACACGCGATATGAATATTTTTGAGCTAGCTCTATCAAAGAAAGATAAGATATTCGAATGCATTCAAAAAGAGAAATTTAAAAAGCTATTCAACATGTTGCAACAAGAGAAAGAAAACAAGAACCGCGCGGAACTTAAGATAATATTGTACAAACCCCCTAAAAGCATAAGCGATGTCGACACGCAGAATAAGATAATAGAAGAATATCACAGTTCACCATACGGAGGTCATTTAGGAATCAGAAAAACAGTACTAAAGATAAAACAACGTTTCTGTGGGAAAAAACTGAACAATATGGTAAAGAATTATGTCAATAATTGTAAGCAATGTGCTCTTAACAAACAAGTAAAGCACACCAAAGAAAAAATGACTTAAACAGATACACCAACAACAAGCTTTGAAACTATATCAGTGGACACAGTAGGACCCCTGAGGATATCTAACAACTATCGTTATATACTTACCATGCAGTGTGAACTCACAAAATTCGTAATAGCAGCACCTCTAGAAACTAAAGATGCAAACACAGTTGCCTCAACACTGGTAAACGAATTCATTCTAAAATATGGTCACTTTAAGGTTTTAAAAACAGACCAGGGTACAGAGTTTACTAATAAAGTAATGCAAGAGATATGTAAATTGCTTGAAATAAAACAAACCTTCAGCACCCCGTATCATCACCAAACGATGGGAGTGGTAGAAAGAAACCACCGCGTTCTCAATGAATATATCCTTTCATTTGCGGAAGATTTGGAATGGGATAAATTGATACCCTATTACGCTTTTGCCTGCAACACCACGCCTCACATGGACACAAATTACACGCCATACGAATTAGTATTTGGCAAACTCCCCAATTTACCTTTCGATTTAATCAATAACGATGACCGCGTTTACAACTTAGACCATTATGCCAACGAACTCAAAATCAGATTGAAAACGGCTATTTCAAGAGCAAGAGATCTGATAGATAAATCTAAGAAGAAACGAGTTGAAAAACATGTTAACACGAATCCTATAGATATCAAAACTGGTGGCTTGGTTCTTTTGAGAAACGAGGACCGTAAAAAATTACAAAAACCATACAGAGGTCCATGCCCAGTAATAGAGAGAAAAGGTGTCAATTCATTAATAGATATAAACGGCACAAACAAACTAGTTCATAACGATAGGTTAAAGAAATATAATGTAAACCTCATTAAAAACTAGATATTGCAAAAACTTTGTACATAATGTTGTTATATAATCGTTAATAAGCATAGCCTTAATTTATATGTAATGCCAATGTATGCCAAGCAAACATATGTCTCGTCTTTCCAGCGAAAGACTCAACAAAAAGGTCGAGGGTGTAGTGATCATGCAATAAATGCAATGATCACATAATAGCGGACAATGTGTAACACTACCCCGACCAAATGTCGCACAGGTGAATTGACCAAAACATAAACAGAAATGTTACGTCACACGGAATCCCCACGACGATGACTCGATCAGCGCAGTACTATGTAAGTTAACAACACATTTTGTTTATCGCTGACGGCCCAACTTGCACGAGCTAAAAGTCGACCCAATGCAACGTGACCAACGTGACCGGTACACGCGCGCAGGTAAATTCCGCAATAATGCTGACACCATGTCTGCGACGGTGCCCAGTGGAACGCATTAGATTAAGCAAGGTAGATTTTAAGAATTTTGTAGTCACTTTGTAATCAACTCTCATAAAATAAAGATCGCAGAGCCGATCAGAAGAAATATATTTTTTTAGTATTTTTACTATAATTTAATTTAACTGGCGCCCAACGTGGGGCACAGGAAGTGAGTTTTAGTGAACAAGTTTCATCCAAAAGATCCCTTAAGTAGTGATAGGAGAAACAGCTAACAGACGAAAGGCCCTTAAGTAGTGTCAACTGTGTAGTGTTCAACTAAATACTCAGCAAGCCCTCAAGTAGTGCGTTCCTGTGTCCGGCAACCCCCAAGGAACCAAAGTGTCGAAAGGAATCCGTAAAAGGACAACGCTCAGTACCAGCTAGAGAATCCCGAGTCACCAGCAGGATAAAAGGGAGACATCCACTGCAGTCAAGGAGTTTATCAATCGACAGAATGTTCCTGGTTTTACTGTAAGTTTAAGGAAAATTGCTAATTATTCTATTTTAGAAATAAGAAACATAAAAAGTGTATCAAAAGAAATTTGTGGAAACTGTGCAATTGTGAAATAAATAACGAAGAACCTAATCGATTAAACAAAAATTTATAATAATTAACTGATTGGAAATCAATAATTATCAATAAAATAAAAAGGTTGCAAAGATAAAAATTAGAAAGCTACCTTGCAAAAACAACGTGAATTAAATACTTAAAAAATTAGAGCTTTTCTACTTGAGCCAAATTATTAAAAGAACAAACAAATTCAAGCTAGCTTATTAATGAATTAAATCAAACGAGGAAAGACTAAAATAACTAAGGTGAATAGCATCTGTAATATTGAATTGAAACACTGAAATTAGCTGAATTAAAAATATTTACGTATTTTGAAATATTCAGTTTGACTTATACTGAATTATTAAGGTGAAGTGAAAGTACTAGGTTTAAATTAGTTCGAATCAGAACAGTGAATCCTATTTAGTAAACGATAAAATTTGACGGAATAGCTGCCCGTAGCTAATTAAAGTACAAATTTTGAGAAGATGGCGAATCCAAACGGTCTAATTAGACCATCGGTTTTAGGTAATCCACCACCTAACCCTCCTCCTATGCCTGCACAACCTACTACTTCCGCGCAAGCCCTTAATGCCTCTAACACGGCAGAGTTAACGGCTCTAATAACAAATATCGTTTCGCAAGTTCTATCGTCTCAGACGAAAAACTTAGTACATTCTTATTTGAATCCGAATTCCGAGCTCATCACGGCTACCGATCAGACCATAGACGAACGACATCGCAATAATTTGGCCGACCTAGACAAAGTCCCAGATGTCGTCCGCTGCCTCAGAGAGTTTTCGGGAAACCCTGGTGAATTTTCCTCATGGAAAAAGAGCGTAGAACGAGTACTACAAATCTACGAGCCAATGAAGGGAACCCCGAAATACTACGGCATCCTCAGCGTGATGCGAAACAAAGTCGTGGGGAACGCAGATATAGCCCTCGAGTCTTACAATACTCCGTTGGACTGGAGAGAAATCTCCCGCTGCCTTACTATCCACTACGCGGATAAACGAGACTTAGGCACTCTAGAATATCAGTTATCATCCCTAATACAAGGTAGATCCTCTGTTCAGGAGTTCTATCAGCGGATCTATTCTCACCTTTCTTTGATACTAAACAAAATTTCTTGCATGGAGATAAGCGACGAATCTATGAAATTACTGACGGAAACATATAGGGACAAGGCCCTAGATACCTTTGTACGAGGACTAAATGGAGACCTTCCGAGGCTCCTTGGCATAAAAGAGCCAATAGACCTCCCTCAGGCTTTACACTTTTGCTTAAAATTAGAAAACCAAAATTTCAGGGCAAACTACGCCAATACCCATCACGGGAACAACAGGAAATTTTCATATAATATACCACCGATCCCGCCAAAGAAACCGCAACCATTAAGATACGAGCAAAGACCGGCATTTCATCCGGAATTAACGCACTTTCCTACGCCAGGAGGATGGAATTATTCTAGACCTCATCCTACTCAGAATAAATCCTTCGGTCAAGATCAGCGACCACAATATGCCCCTCAAAGACCAGTGGCACCGAAACCACAGCCCAAACCGGAACCCATGAATGTGGACCGTAGCATCCAAACGAATGTCGTGAATTACGCTAACAGACCAAAGCCTGTGCAATACGCAGGGAAACGACCACCTGGTAATAATAACATGCGAGGACCATTCCCACCTCAGAAGATGCAAAGGAATTTTCATATAAATACGGGAACAAGCGATGAGCAATCAACGCAAGAACCCGAAGGTTACTATGAAGAAGCACAACTACTAGCGGAGGAAGACAAGAGCTATGACCAAAATTTAGTAGAATATAGCGATCAATACGGGGCCATGATGGAACATAATGACGAACAGAATAATACCAATTTAGCAGACATTCATTTTTTAGAATGCGGAACTCTTCGCTGCCATACTTTGAATGCAAAGCAGGAAGCGGAGAGGTATTAAGGATACTTATCGACACGGGGTCGAATAAAAATTACATCGAGCCGCAAATTGTAAAAAACCCTATCCCTAACAACGAATTGTGGTGAAATGTTCTTCTCTGGTTGAAAAATGCAGGAAAGGTAGAGGAGACTATCTCTTCAGGGAAACTCGGGGTATTGCCTGCACTAAGCAAGCACTACTCAAAGTTATCAATTGTTGCTGCTACTAGAGCCACACCAAGTGAAAACCACCGAAGTTGTCGTGATAATCCCTGTTTATTGATACTTGCTTAGCCTATTTATACAAAATGTTCAGCTGTGCTAAACACTGAACGACGGCCACACTTCTAGCACTTTAGCACTTTCTTCGATACTTCTTTCTCTTACGTACACCGAGTATTCACCCGAATGCAAAGGAGGGTGTCATATTGCACGCATGGCACTTAATGGTTGACCCAATGGTCTTACGGTCTTGCGTAACTTGAGGCGCCCAATGCATGTCACACGGCGCTGGCGCTAAGGTTTCTTCACATGCTTAAATGTTTATTTAGCATTTGGGCCGAGCTAATGAGTACGTTTACTCAATCGGCCCGTGGGTGCATAGAACCCAGTGAAGACCGCATATGCTTCGCATTAAACGGAGTGAGTAATCACCGACCGCAATTAGGGCAGGTCATAGTGATAAACAAATCACTCCGCTAGCCGGTATGTTTTGGTGGCGTCAAGTTCAAGTGCAAGTGCCGGCGCATGGCTTGCAGTGCAGGGTTACGACACCTTCCCCCTTGGGTTAAAAAAAAAATTTTTGACTAGAAAATTTTTTTTTAAGTGAAAACTTCTTTAGCGGGGCCTTGCACTTTTTTGGGATGGGTACAAAATGTTAAACTCGCGCAGGTGTCACGTGTCCTGATCGAAAATTCGTAAGACAGAGGAAGAGTGTGAAGGCCAGCGCGGCGTAGGAGAGGAAGTAATATCCCCCTCGTTTAAGCGGTGCAGGGCGCTTGCGCGAGTGTGCGTGTGTGTTTGTACTACAGCCTGCTACGCGATCCACGGATGGTGTCTGCTGATGGCTCGACCGTCTGTATACTTGTAAAATTCGTGTATATACCGATTGCCCACGATGGCGGTGTTAGACACACGAGCGAAGCGAGTACGTTAATAGCTATCGTGGGCAATCGGCTACTTATCGCCCCGTGGTTAGTTCACGACGGGTTTCCATGCGGTAAAGTACTATTTACTCCGACGTGTGATGAATTTTCACTTCTGCCGGCACTCCCAGAGTGCACCCGTTGTTTTTTTTTTTGTGTCGTGCTATTATTTTTATCGAAGTGCTTTTAAGTAAGTTTGCTGTGCTCATTGCTAGGAATATGGCCTTACATGTACTTATTTTATATTACTATTCTATTACATATCTTGTGTTGTGTACATGCTAGGTATTACATATTTCTTATCTAATTTACATTGGTACTTAAGTATTTAAAAATTTTACATATGCCTATGTTATAATACATTTATTTTAGCTTGATGGTGTTTGTACTTTATTCCTATACTGTGTGTACTCGAGTTTGGGATTTACGTCGAATCATTTCATCTTTTTGTTTTAATTTTAAAACTTTATCAAATTGTCGATAAAGTATGAAATTTTTGAAAGTTATATGTAGGTCATAGAGTTACTGTCACCATCTGGGTTTCTTGAGTCTTTTTGCGTGGTAATAATTTACATATAATTTTTTCTCTTTTATGTTTTATGCCATGTAATGTTAATAGTTGTGTGGTAATAATTTACATATATATTTTTTCTTTTTTATATCCCCTAGTCATGGGGTTACAATCTGGGTTTCTTGGGTTTTCCCTTGTTGGTATTTGTTTCTTCCTTTCTTTTGCCATGTGGTTAGTGGTCTATGTGCTTTATCATCATTTTTCCTTATTTGTATAGTTTCATGCCGATGTTTTCTTATAAATTCTCTCTGAATTATTTTTCAATTTGCGGTTTCAATAAATACATATATCGCTTTCGTCCGAAAGCTTCAGATTCGAAGTCTGAATTTCTTTATCTTTATTCTTACAGTATTTCAAATGCCTGCACTAATGCTGGTTCTACTCACTGTTTTTATCATTTCCTTCATATACCGTTTTGCGCATTATTTTCATAGTAATACTTCGGATTCCTGCACTAATGCTGGTTCCATTGTTCAGCTATTACTTTATATATTGTACATCCTCGCACATTTTCATTATCATTTCTCTTCTATACCGCTTTGCGCATTATTTTCTTTAATACTGTAATATTTCGGATTCCTGTACTGATGCGGGTTCCATTAATCAATTATTACAGCATATACGTATTATGCATACGTATACATCTTCCATTATTCTCTTTGTACTTTGGCATCGTTGTTCTTATATCTTCCTTTTGAAACTATACTTTGTCTGATTTCGCACGTTATTCCTTTGTCATATTCTTGTCTTTCCGTACTATTTTATCAAGTTCTATTGATTTAGTACTGTAGCTACCTATTTCGGGTTGTATTTCCAGTATGTGCTTTACATTTGATGATGATGATATTTCCCAGGCACGTAGTTGATCAGACTGCGGGTTTACGGGTTCTATATTTCTCACCTGAGTGCTTGTTTTTTGTTCTTTCTTTTTGTTATCCATTGTAGGTATACAAAATTTTGTCTAAGTCGCATTCTGCGATTCATTCAGATGTTGTGAACTATTACCTATCGTACCGTATTTTCCTCCGAGTTTTTGTTGTACACACATCAATAACTGTATTTGATTTCTAACACCCTAAGTATATTACTGTATTCCTAATTAAGACTATCAATGTATTTCCAGTTATTCATATTACTGTATTTGTCATAAGAAAGAATTTGCTTAAATTTTACTAAAGTTTAAATGACGATACTGGGGTACAAGCCATACCTTTTTTGGTTTTTATAATGTTATGTTCTCTTTTTTTTTTTTTCGGTATGCGCTCCAGTATATTTTTAATAATATCAAGGCAATCATATGTAATGCATGAATGCATAATTTTTTCAGTCGTGTATCCATAATGTTCTTTTATTTCTATTAACACTTCTAACAAAAATTTAACTCCCTAAACTTTCACGACCATTGGGGATTGCACATATTTCTTTTTTAATCCCCTCTTGTGATCTTTGTACAAAATATATATGAACTGCAAAGCTTTGACTATAATGATAATTACTAATTTTTTTTTTTTTTTTTTTTTTTTATTAGCACATATTGGTTTATTTACATAAGGATTAGGTCATTGGTTGACCTCTAGCTTATTTTATTGCGACTCTTAATTCTAGGTGGTTAAGTCTTCTCCTGGGGCCAGTGCTTCCGGGAGAGTATGGGTTGCGGTGTCCTTAATTTTATGGGGTCCCGGTGTGATCCAGTTGGCTTGTTATCGCGGTCCCGTTGTGGTCAGCAGCTGCTGGAGACGTTGTACTTCTTCTTTAGGCCGCGTCTGAAATCCTTGTAGAGCTGGTAGACTAAAGACACTCCCACAAGCGATGTCAGTACCAGCAGGATGGTCTCTATCCTTGTTGAAACCACATCTACAGGGCTGATGATGATTGAGTTGATTACCTCGCCCGTGTTGTCAACTTGCTTCGTATGATGGTTTCCCATGGTTATGATTGGGCTTTTTACTTTCGGGGTGCATTTTATACCAGTTTTGAGGCGAGCTGCAGTGGGTCGATTCGCTTTAGTCGACTAAATTGTTCTGCGGTCAGGATGTTTCTCGCTGACTTATTGGGGTGTTTGCGTAATCTACTCACGTATTTCATGCAGAGTTTTTTTGCTTCGATTTGCACTGGACTTGTTTTAGTGTCGCGCTGTATGATTTTATTGTTGACGTAGCGCGGGGCACCGAGTATCGACCTAATTATTTTGGTCTGCATGCGTTGAATTATTGCGATATTCGTCGCTTTAGCAGAGCCCCACAGCTGCAATCCGTATGCCCATACTGGCTTAAGTATAGACTTGTATATTATTATTTTCGTGCTCAAGTTTAGTTTTGATTTTCTATGGAGAAGCCATGACAGGTTTCTGAAACCTATTTTAAGTTGTTCTTTCTTTTTCAGTATATGCGTTTTCCAAGTTAGTTTCTTGTCGAGATGCATTCCCAGGTATTTTACTGATTTTACCAGGTTTACACTTTTCCCGTTGATGGTCACTGGCTTGCATTCGATCCTTTTGAGCGAGAAAGTAATTTGCTCGGTTTTTGTTTCGTTGATTTTAATTTTCCATTTTTTGGTCCACTCAAGAATTTTGTTGGTTTGTTCTTGGAGTTCCCTCGCAGCGGTGGTCGGGTTGGAGTGTGAGAACAGTATAGCCGTATCGTCGGCGAAGGTTGTGGTTGTAAAGTATCTGTTTGTTGGAAGGTCTGCTGTGAAGATCAGGTATAGGACTGGGCCCAGCACGCTCCCTTGGGGGACGCCTGCTCTGATTGGATATGCTTTGCTCAGGCTGTCCTTGTACTTTACTTTGAATGAGCGATCTTGCAGGTAACTAAAAAGGATTTTGTGGTATTGTGGGGGCAGGGTGGTTGAAATTTTGTGTTTTAGGCCTTGGTGCCAGACTTTGTCGAAGGCCTGGGCTACGTCAAGGAAAAGCCCCACGCAGAACCGTTTTTGGTCTAAAGCGGAGTTGACTTTGTTTACAATTTTGTGGACTTGCTCTACAGTACTGTGGTTATTCCTGAAGCCAAATTGGTGCTCTGGGATTAGGCCCTTGTTTATGAGGAGGGGTTGTATTTTATCCAGTAGCAGCCTTTCGAAAACTTTAGATAGGATAGGTAAGAGACTTATAGGTCTGTATGATTCTAGATTAATTTTGTTTTTTCCCGGCTTTGGGATCATAATGATTCTTGCGATCTTCCAGCATGCTGGGTAGTAGTTGTATCGAAGAATGGCGTTGAAAACTTGATGGATGGCTGTTAGTCCGGGCAAAGGGATCTCTTTTAACAGTCTGCCGGTGATTAGGTCATGTCCCGGAGCTTTGTTGTTACTCAGTTGGAGGATCTTTGCGGATAGGCTTGGGAGTGAGAATATGAGAGGTTTTGCGTTTGGTGGGTGGGGGTTTTGGCAAGAGGGGAGCTGGGGGTTTTCGTTGGGGTTATTGGGGGTGAAGACTTCGGCTAGGTGCTTGGCGAAGGCTTCAGCCTTGCTAGCGCTGTCGGCGATCCAGTTGCCATCGGAGTCCTTGATTGGGGATTCGGCCTGTACAGGTTTTTTGATCCTTTTGGTGACTTTCCAAATAGAGTAGTTGGAGTCCGCATAGTGGTCCAGTCCCTCAATAAATTCTTGCATTTGCGTGTTTTTTTCCTTGAAGAGGGCTTGTTTCAGAAGATTTGTGGCTTCGTTGAGTGCACTTTTGGCTCTTGGGGATCTTGATTTTAGCCACTCTGTTTTGGCTTTCCTTTTGTCTTTTAGGAGCTCTAGTACAGTCCTGTTGTAGCGGTTAGGGATTCTATCCGTGCAGGCTGCGCGCGGAGGGGTGGCTAGTTCTGCGCATTCGGAGATCGTCTCAGTGAGATACTCTATTGCGTTATCTATATCGGAGCTAGATTTCAGTCTGATGTGCGGGCAGAATCTGTTCTCGAATGCTTCATGGAATTTTTCCCAGTTAGTCCTAGAGTTAGTAAGTCTTCTGTCCATTATTGTGTTGTCGGGGGCTCCTCCGAGCGTAAAGATTGTCGGGGAGTGATCCGAGGACAATTCGTTTGTTGTTTTGGTGGTTATTTGATTTGGGGATACTTTTTTCGTGATGCCGAAGTCTATCACATCGGGGATTTTCCTATGGTCCGTGGGCCAGTATGTGGGGGTGCCCCCAGATAGGCAGTGGAGGTTATTGCGATAGATGGATTTTAGCAGTTGTTTCCCTTTTGGGGTGGTTAGCCGGGACCCCCAGTGAGGGGATTTGGCGTTGAAGTCTCCAGCCACAAGGAAGCGGTGTCCTAGGGAGGTGAAAAAGTCGTCAAATTGTGTAGCAGAGATTGAGTGTTTGGGGGGGCAGTAGACCGAGGCAATGCAGAGTGAGCCCGAGCGATGTTGGATGTTGATTGCCGAGTAGTGGAGGTAGGGGAGCTGTTCGCAGTTCAGAGGGTGGTGTTTGATGCGGTTCTTGATGAGGATTGCTGTGCCTTCTTGAGGTCTGTCTTCTGGGTGATTGTTGTTGTAGCACGTGAAGCCACTTATCTTGAAGCAGTTTTTGCTTGTAAGGTGGGTTTCGGCGATAAGCATAATGTCTATATTGTTGGCGTTTAAGAACATCTCTAGCTCATATTTGTGGTTGGATATTCCGTTGGCATTCCATTGAGCGATAGTGAGGTTATTCATGGGTTGAGGAGTTTTGTTAGTAGTTCGGTTTGTTTGGCTAGCAGGCTCTGCATTTGGTTCATTGAGTTTGTTAGCTGTTGAATGTTAGTTGTAAGTGATAGGAGTATTTGCAAGATCTCGCTTTGGTGGGGGCTATTATCTGCAGGGGTGCCATTTTTGGCTACGTCGGCGTAGGACAATCGCTTTGGGAGCTGCATGTGGTGATTACTTCTATCGAGGGGGGTAGGATTTACTGATGGCATGTTTCCGTGTTTTTGTATTTTTGGGGGTTTGTGTGCTATGTCGCTCTGAGTAAACTGCATGGGGTAGCGCTTATTGATTGTAGTGAAGACTGGGCAGCCTCTGTAGTTCGCTGTGTGGTTCCCATTGCAGTTGCTACATCTTTTAGTCTCAGGGTTATTTTTATCCTTGGTGCAGTTTCTGGTCGGGTGTAGTTCTCCACAGGCGACACACACATTCGTGAGTTTGCAATAGGATCTTGTGTGTCCAAACTCCTGGCAATTTGCGCATTGTACGGTTGTTACTCTTTTGTGAGGCTCCTCGACGGAGATTTTACGGTTGAGAACATACCTGACGTCGTAGATTGGGTGGGTCTTGCCTTTCGGCGCCTTGCTGGCCTCGGGGGAGAGTTCTATCTTAAACATCGGTTGTGGGACTTTCAACTTGTTTAAGATGTTGTAGGCTGATTTGACTTGGAAGCCTTTTGCTTTCAGGTCATCGATAATTTCTTCTGGATTTACGTTGGAGTCAATTCCCTTTAGGACCACCCTTAGTCCCTTAGCGCTTTTGAGCTGGTAGGTATAATATTTTTTGTTCTGAGAGTCCAGCCAGTTTACAATTTGGGTGTAGTGTACTTCGCTTTTTGCTTGGACTTTTGTCTCTTTTATGTTGCCTCTGAGGAGGTCGACGATATAGAAATTATTTTCTCCAATTATATTTTTGATTCCGTTAACCAGCTCCGAGTTGCTAGCTTGTCTTATGTAGATTGGGGGGGGTTTATAATTAAAGTTAGAGTCAGGAGTGTCGTTTTCGGGATTCTTTCTTGTATCTGATGGGTGCTCGAGGATTGAGTAGTAGTTTCTAATATTTTCAGAGTTTTCTGTCGAAATTTTGGCTGCGCGTTCTTGGGTGCTTGCTTGCGGGCTGCGTTTTCGTTTTTCTGTAATGGTTATATATCGTTCTATGCCCGTTTGGACCGACTTACCCGCTGGATTTTTTAAAGGGGCATTGTTACCATCTTCAGGAGAAGTGTCGAGGGTCATTGGCTCCGTCATTTCTTCTCCTTTCCTGAGTGCTACCTGTGGTTCCAATGCTTTGAGGGGGAGTTTATTGACCTCACTGAAAGAGATCATTTATTGGGAAGCACTTGTGCTGAGGTCGTACTTCTGTGTACACCTGAGCGGAAATTGCAGCATGATCCGAGCACTAGCCGCCTGAGTCGATTTTTTGCACAGCACTTTCAGTCGGGGTTTTTCACCTACTGCACTCAGCAGGTGGTCAGATTACACTTAGCTTTTTGTCACTTGCTTCACCTACACTTTTATTCATTGATTGCACAATTGCACATTAAAAGGTTGCACTTTGTTTATTTAGCAAAACTTGAGGCTACGCAAGTTCGCGAGTTCTAGTAAACACGTCCGTTCGCGACGGCTGCTTGATAATTGATAATTACTAATAACAATAAAATTTGCTTACTCTCTACGCTAACTGTATCTTCTATATTAACGTTATTCACAATCTCGCCGTTATTGTCGGCCTGTTTCGATTGAGTTTTTCCCATTATTAAATTCAAAGTCAATTCTGTTTAATATCCCTTTTAATCTTCCTAATTTGCTAAATCATGCTACGTAATATATTCCTCATTTACTTAATTACTTGTTACAATTATTTTATTTTCCCATAATATTTATATTCCTAACTACATAATCAGTTTACGTCTATGTCTATTTTCGAATGATTTTCTTCCCCTTCTTTAGCCGGTTAAGGTCTCGCTTGGAGCTTGCTAATAACGCTCGGTACTTCTCCTGCTCCTCCTGTGTTGTGGCTACCTTAATTAGGTCTTCGTAGCCTTTGATGTCCCTGGATAAGCGGGCTCGCTTACCACCTCGCGTCGGCTTCCTTGGTGCTTCGGGTTGGTTCCTATCCCAAGCGCGGATTCAAGGGGGAGGGGGGGGGGGGGGGGGGGGGGGGGGGGGTCACGGAGGTTATGACCCCCCCCAAACAGCCCGCATTTCAAAAAATAGAGCTGAACTAATATTTTGCAAACCAAAAAACAAAAAAAAACAAGCGAACAAATTGCAAACTTAAAAACCGGAAACTAACCAAACGACCAAAATTAACTTATTTTGTTACAAAGCATCATTTATATCACAAAATCCAATCTTCTATTTTGTTTCGTGAATCTCTTAATGATCACATCGATGTCCAATTCGATGTCGCGATGGATGTGCAACAATGCAAGCCCCGTGAGTCGGTCTTCCGCCATAGTTGATCTCAACCAAGTTTTGAGGCGACGGAGAGTTGAAAAACTCCTTTCTGCAGTGGCTCCAGTAACAGGAAGCGTCTCCAAAATGCACAGCAGTGTATTTATAGCCGGATAAACTACTTTATCACACGCATCAACAAGGACGAGAGGAACCGAATCTGGGAGTTCACCGCCGTTTGCAACAATTCGCTTCCATTTAGCTACCCACAACTCGGATTCTGCAATAACGCTTGAAGGGGACTGTTCAGAAGCTTCTGGTATGTTTCTGCAACAAGCTGAACTTCTTCAATGTCCTCCGCTGTATAGGAAGTCCGAGGCAGAAACACTCTCAACCCAAAAAGCTTCATCACGTCTGGAGAGAGCCTTTCATTGAGGTCCGTCACAACGTTGTCCAACAGAGGAACGTAAATTCCTCTCCTGAAATATTCCTCCGGGGTTTGCTTTTGTTGGTAATTATCTCGATGTTTTTGACGAGAAACCACGCGTGGTACTTTCAACTCCACATCCAACTGTGTTGCGAGATTTTCAGTTTCAGCAAATAGCCGTTGAAAAACAGAATCAGCATCGCTTCTTTTCTTCTCAAGCACAGTCAAAGTATCTTGTATCAAACCGGTTGCTTTCTTCAGATCTAATGACGGTGTTTGCAGTATTCGACTCAAGGGTAAAGTTACTCCTAGAACATCATTCAAGCAAGAAGTTGAAACCAGAAACGTTGGGTTAAGAAGAGCGAGATGAAGGTTCGCGGCAGCAGATGCAGTTTTCTCATCCTTCCAATCAGAAATCTCATCAAGTGCATCACAAATTTTCATCAGCTTTTCACCTTGAAACTGCATGTGTCCTTCGTGATTTTCGACCCATCGTGTCTCGCAAAGTCTTCGTAGAGATTTTCCACCAAGTTTTTCATTGAAGACGCTGTGCCTTTTTGCCGAAGCTTTTGCAAAAGCTACGATCGTTTTCATTGTTCCTGTAGCATTTCGGCAGCTGGTGACATTGGACGATTTCAGCAAAGAGTTGTTTAAAACATGATTGTTGCAAGGACAACGTCGAGCGTTAATTGCCACTTTCATCAACTCGTGACATGCCCCTTTCATATCAGACGCCATAACCGAGCAACTGTCTGTACCAATCCCAATCAAGTATTGCAAGTCCAAATCAAATTTGTTACACAAATCTATGACAATATGTGCCACTGCCACTCCAGTTAAACGCCGCTCGTTTCCTTCTACATCTTCAGGCCGAATGTCAGAGTACGCATCGCAAAATGTGATGAAATCTTCTCTGACAACTCTGTTCCAGCGGTAGCGAAGTGACAAGCTGAGTTGTTCCTTGTGTGAAATGTCGGTCGTCTCGTCGAATATAATAGAAAAAAATTTAGCCGCTCTTACTCTGTTCAGAATGACTTGCTGAATTTCTTCTTTGCAGGCTTCTATCAGTTGATTTTGGATGGTCTTGCTGATGTACGTCGCCTTTGCACCTGCAGTTTCTAAATGACGCTGAAGAGTTGAGTCACCTGAATCAATTCTAAAGCGAAGGAGTGCCCTAAAGTTTCCATCGTTGGCCACCGGACTATCTCTGTTGTCGGTCGTATTCAAAAGCGGTCCATCATCCCTATGACCACGTAACGAAATATTCTGCTGACCGCAAAAAATAATCGTTTTGATGATAGGTCTCAACCGCTCTCGATTTTCTTTGACCTGTGCACCACGTTGCACATGAACCTGGTTGATCACTTCAGATGCTGGATTGTGGAAAGTCTTAAGAAAAGTGCTCCCAGCCGCTACCGCCCTCTGGTGATATTGGTTGCGTTGGTGAACTAAAAGCGCTCCTTTTTCACCTAACAAATCATCAAACGCTTTGAGTGGTTCTCGAACTAGTCGCTTCAGAGAAGTATTTGTTTGGTAACCTCCTCCTGAGCTCGGAGCAAATAGTACGCAGTACACACAATAAAGACCTTGATCTTTATGGGACAACACTAGCCAAGGAAACTTTTCTAGATGGGATCTTTGAGCGTACTTCTTTGTTTCCTTTCCTTTCTTCATCACGACATTATGAGGAAAAGTATAGTTGGGCTCGAGAGGAGGTTTCCAATGATGCTCCAGTAGTTCCGCTTTAGTGAAATCATCGATATTGTTTTGACCCACGTAAGACCCTACATCGGATGCAAAACGAGGTTGAAAGGATGGTTCGTTTATATCCGCAGTATTCGCAGACATGGAAGGGGATGGAACATTTTCAACCCTACGAGCGACGATTGAAGTACTAGCTGACGGTGTAGGTTCTTTCGATGACGATGATGCATCAGAACTAGATTGAGATTCCAATCTCTGACTTTTAGAAAACAAAGAGTCAATCGTCCTTGTAGAAGCTGGTCGTTTTACCTTTTTTAGAAACAAAAACAAAATTCAAAATGCTTAATGAGATATGATAGTGTCTGATGCAAATCTGTTCAGGTGATTGGTACAGTTTTTTTAGATCTTACACTTAAACGTAATTGTTAAATTAACGAACATATTAACTTTTAAAATGAATCATTTGACTTTTCATCATTTAACACTTCAGTTCTACAACAGTAGAGACCAGCTTGGGTGTAAGCATATAAATTACTACTAAAATCTACTACTTAAAATATTTTACTTTTAAATATTTATTCATAAAAAGACCCGTATTTTTGTCAAAGTATTAGGTCCGCAACTAAGTTCCCGCTGTTTTTCAATAGATGGCTCCAGTAGTAAGAGTTGGTCGATTATAGCATTACTAAAACGTCATGAACCAAGCTTAGACATATGGTAAGCAAGCCGCTTTGATACATTTGTGATTTTGTTTTTGGAACATATACTTTTGGTTGTGTGAAAATGTCTGATTATGTGCCAAATAATCGTCATTTGCGGGGAAGTGTTGCTTTTCGTTTTTCATTCGAAGAAAACGGCGGCTCAAGCGCATCGAGAACTCCAAAAAGTTTACGGAGATGCTGCTCTAAGTGAAACAACGTGCCGTGATTGGTTCCGTCGCTTCAAAGACGGTGATTTTGATGTTGACGACCGTTCGCGTGAAGGAAGGCCGAAAATCTTCGAAAACGCTGAAAAGACGTTGAAACCGAACGAAACGATCACTGGGGAACGGTATCGAACTCAATTGATGCGATTGAGCCGAGCACTGCGCGAAAAGCGGCCACAATACGATCAGGGCACGAAAAAGTGATTTTACAGCACGACAACGATCGGCCTCACGTTGCCAAACCCGTCAAAACCTACTTAGAAACACTCAAATGGGAAGTCCTACCCCACCCGCTATATTCCCCAGATATTGCGCCGTCCGATTATCACTTATTCCGTTCGATGGCACATGCTCTGACTAATCAGGAGTTCCGTTCATATGACGACATCGTAAATTGGCTTGATTCATGGATAACCTCAAAACACGAACACTTCTACCGTGACGGTATTCGAGCTCTGCCAGAAAGATGGGAAAAGGTTGTCGCTAGCGATGGGCAGTACTTTGAATAACTCATTTGTAACCATTTTTTCATAATAAAGTTTTATATTCATAAAAAAAAACAGCGAGAACTTAGTTGCGGACCTAATATTTATTTTCGACGTAAGTTGTGAGCTTACATTGTTAATCTAAGCTATAATTAGGTGACGCAACTGGCGAATGCTTTTCTTCAGTCAACTTGTGATTTAAAATCACTAAAAAAATCAAAACCTATATTGTAGTCGTAAAGGCAAGTAATTAAAAATTATTGATATACAATCTATGCCGACATGCCATAACTCATTGCCATTTAAAAAAATAAAAAAATTATTATTATTTGACACTGAAAGAACTTACTATAAAACTTACTATAAAACCGTTTGAAATACTATAAAACTGTGTTCAAAAAACTGTAAACAATTCAAAGTCATAAAAATTTTGAGTGATTTGATGCAAGCCGTTAATGTAATTCAAAATTTGAAATTGTACAAATTTGATCATGTGGTTTTCTCAGTTTTGCAATCATTGTGTGAATATTTACGATATTTACCATGATGCAATAAATCTGTCAAAATGGAACTCCTATTTTTTCTCGTTTTTATATGAACCACAAACTCTGAACGGGACCAATAAGAATCTACAAAAAAATACAAGTGATAATCAAATTAAAGCCATGTAATGTTTAAAAAGATTCTGTGAAAAACATCACTTCAATTTAAATTTCAAAATTAGACAAATATGGTCATACATTTGGTCCTCCCAATGTTACTTCATATATTATGTAAATACATTTACCTTGAAACGTCCGTCCTCTTTATCTTCTTACTTTTGTTGTTTATTTTCGGGTTTTTGTTTTGTTACCTTCTTTTTTATTGCAAAATTCAATAAACTCTATCCTGATTTCAACGCCACTGACTGTTGTGCTTTCAATGTTTTGATTGCAAACTGTGAAGTTAGCCACGCTGCCATAAAAGGCGCCAAGTCATTTGAAAACACACGAGGAGGCGTTTCAGAAGAAAATTCAAAATAAAAACATTCAGCTAAGACATTTCTTAGTTTTGAGAGTATATTTTTTATATAAACAGTTTATAATTTTATATAAACAGTAAATTTATGTATGAATGTAGTGAATTTTCAAGTAAAAACAAATTGGACGAGTTTTTGCATATAAGATTATTCTGACTTTGTTTTTTAACCATTAAAGAAATTCGGTTTGCTTTGATTTTTTGGTTATTTTTGTTATTTTTCGTTATTTTTGATTTTTTCTATCCTGTGACCGCCCCCGGAAAAAAATTCTAGATCCGCGCCTGCCCTTGACCCTTTGGAAGTACTCTTCTAATGTTATTCTCCTGGGCCCTGGGGTATATGCTGGGGGTTCCTCCGCTGCTGTCCGTATTGGCTTGGGGATATATGGTTCCGGTTGCCGTCCTCCCGGGTATAAGGTTAAATTTTCAGTGCGATTTTCTGGGATGTGCTTCCTTGCCAGCTCGAATAGGCTGTTGAATTTTTCATCCAGGATACTGCTCATATTCTTCTTAAGATTTCCCGCTTTCTGGTCGCAGTCCAGGTAAAAGTTTCTTCGCTAGCTCGAACAGGCCTGGTTTAGGTTATTCTTCCTTCTGTCCAAAGATGTCCAGCTCTTAGTTCACGGTCGCCATGTGGTGAAATGTTCTTCTCTGGTTGAAAAATGCAGGAAAGGTAGAGGAGACTATCTCCTCAGGGAAACTCGGGGTATTGCCTGCACTAAGCAAGCACTACTCAAAGTTATCAATTGTTGCTGCTACTAGAGCCACACCAAGTGAAAACCACCGAAGTTGTCGTGATAATCCCTGTTTATTGATACTTGCTTAGCCTATTTATACAAAATGTTCAGCTGTGCTAAACACTGAACGACGGCCACACTTCTAGCACTTTAGCACTTTCTTCGATACTTCTTTCTCTTACGTACACCGAGTATTCACCCGAATGCAAAGGAGGGTGTCATATTGCACGCATTGCACTAAATGGTTGACCCAATGGTCTTACGGTCTTGCGTAACTTGAGGCGCCCAATGCATGTCACACGGCGCTGGCGCTAAGGTTTCTTCACATGCTTAAATGTTTATTTAGCATTTGGGCCGAGCTAATGAGTACGTTTACTCAATCGGCCCGTGGGTGCATAGAACCAAAGAATATATAACATAAAGAAGTCGCAGTCGGAACAAATAACTTGAACTGAAAAATTTGCTCTAGGGTCCTTCCGCGCGAACCCTATATCTGTAGTAGTACAATAAATACAAGCGGCCATTCATATTCAGACACTTCTTACATCGGAAGTGTGACCAAAAATTTCTGATGCGACGCGGGACCAGGCAGCAAACGTACAGAAATTCCGGCGCGCAATGTTATTCTTATGGACTTTTGCGATGAGGTGTTCCAAGCACGCGTTGAGGGCTGTATGAGCGCTCGCCGGTTCCAATTCTAGGAAGTGTGGGAAAATTACGATAACTCTGAACTGAGCTCAGAATATTTTGGGTTCCTACGGGAAAAATGCAATAAATTAACCGCGCATGAATTCCTATGAAAATTAAAAGTTTTTATTTACAAGTATGGAAAAGCACGAGCAAGGACGGATCTGCTATTTTAAAATAAGAACACCTTGTACAATACTTTTCACTTCTAACGTTAGTGTCACATTTACCTTTTGGAAGCACAGATATTTATTAATTAATTATTTAAAATAAAAACAATTTGCTGTTTCAAATAATTGCTTATCGATCTTATAAATTTAACATTATTATAATTCACAAGAAATATGTGTGTATATGCAATTAAATAATTAATCAATTAATGATAGTTACCTTCTTCTTAAGAGTGAATGAATAAATAATAATGTATTCGCTTCCCCTAATATAATCTTAACAACAATCAAGAAATAGGAAAGTTGAGAATTACAAGCGCAGACGAAATTCTTTTGGGTTCTCGCCTTTTTACTCATATCATTCATTCATAGAATTCGGTCTGCCTTCAGCTAGAAGGCACATCGTCCGACAACGCAAGCGTGGTTCACCCCAACGCATGAACCCATATGAATAACCTGCGCCCGAACTTCTGTGCGTTGCTGGCTGGTACACATTTGTGTTCACAGCCGCGGTTTCTAGGAATCACTTCCCTGCCCTGACACCGTTCCTTCTCTTCCATCGATCGGAAAATATTTTTGAGTGGCAAATTAGGCTCGTGCAACTTCTTTATGTTATATATTCTTTGATAGAACCCAGTGAAGACCGCATATGCTTCGCATTAAACGGAGTGAGTAATCACCGACCGCAATTAGGGCAGGTCATAGTGATAAACAAATCACTCCGCTAGCGGCTAGCCGGTATGTTTTGGTGGTGTCAAGTTCAAGTGCAAGTGCCGGCGCATGGCTTGCAGTGCAGGGTTACGACAGAATGCTTTTATGCCAACTCTGTAGGAGGCCAAGTGCGAATCACGCACCACATGTTCGCTAACCTATTCAATTTAGAGGAGCCCAAAATTAAATTTTACCTATTGCCGTCGCTAGTATCTTTTCATGCGATACTAGGAAACGACAGCCTAAAGGAGTTATCTGCCATTATCCATACGAAACACAACTATGTCATTATTCAAGATTCTATTAAAATTCCCATAAAACAACTAGAAGCGGAATGCGTAAATTCAATTACTATCAGAACTAGCCATATGTCGGAGAGCCAAGCTAAGGCCATGGAATTCCTAGCAGAAAAGAACCAAGAATTGTTCTCTGACCCAGATGAGAAACTAACATTCACCACAAAGGTCGTAGGCACTATACGAACAACTTCTGACAACCCTGTCTATACCAAATTTTACCCGTATCCGATGTCTCCAAAAGACGAAATCGAAAGGCAAATAGACAAATTATTAGCCGATGGCATAATTAGAACATCCCGTTCACCGTACAACTCGCCTGTTTGGGTCGTGCCCAAGAAGCTGGATGCTTCTGGTGAAAAAAAGTACAGAATGGTAATCGATTATAGAAAACTAAACAGCATAACTATAGCAGACAGATATCCCATACCAGAGATAGACGAAGTCCTAATGCAGTTAGGCAAGAACAAGTTCTTCTCTGTGATAGACCTGAAGAGTGGATTTCACCAAATCCCTCTAAAGGAAGCGGATATTGAAAAGACTGCTTTCTCTGTAAACAATGGTAAATATGAGTTTACCAGATTACCATTTGGACTGAAAAATGCGCCGGCGATCTTCCAGCGCGCACTAGATGATATCCTTCGTGAACATATAGGCAAAATATGTTTCGTCTATATCGATGATATCATCATATTCAGTGAAAGCGAGGAAAAACACGTGAAAGATCTGGAAGCAATATTTAACACTCTCAAAGCAGCCAATATTAAAATTCAGGCGGACAAGATTGAATTTTTCAAACAGAGCGTGGAATTTCTGGGATTTATTGTTTCCTCTGAAGGTGTAAAAACAAAGCCAACTAAGGTAGAGGCGATCGTTAAATTTCCGGAGCCAAAAACATTAAGAGATCTCCGTTCCTTCTTGGGATTATCGGGGTACTACCGCCGCTTTGTCAAGGATTATGCGAAACTAGCCAAACCCTTGACAAACCTCTTAAGAGGGGAGGATGGGCGATTGCCCAAGAACACATCGAAAAATAAACCCATACACCTGAACGAAGAACCCAAGGAAGCGTTCGCAAAAATCAAAAACACCCTAGTCTCAAGGGAAGTCATCCTGGCCTATCCAAATTTAAAGAAGGAATTTCAGTTAACAACAGATGCGTCCGGATACCCAATAGGTGCAGTACTGGAACAAGAAGGTAAACCTATCACCTTCATTTCCAGAACGCTTAACAGAGCTGAGGAAAACTACGCAGAAAACTACTTCAGAAGGGAAATTTTCATCTTCGTAAATTCTCAGCAAATCATCCTGACATCCTGAAATCATTGCCAAGGGCCGATATATCTGACGAAATTTTATTGTCCTTTCCGACCAATATGGTAATAAAAACGCTGGGTATATTCTGGGACCCGTCCACCGACACATTTCAATATAAATTAAATCTGGATTTAGTTAGCTGCAATACCAAACGCTCGGCATTATCACAAATCGCTAAGTTATATGATCCTCTTGGCTGGATCAGTCCCATCGTTATTTCAGCGAAGATATTCATGCAGAAGCTTTGGCTAAGTGGACTGGATTGGGATGAAAGCTTACCTAAAGGACACAATGATGAATGGGAGGCTTATATCACAGCTCTCAAGAGAATTGAAGAAATCAGAATCCCTCGATGGATACCAGCATTATCAACGGAGTTATTTGAAGTTCACGGATTTTGTGATAGCTCCGAAAGAGCCTACGCTGCAGCCATTTATATAAAGGGTCAAACCGAGGACGGAAGGGCAGTCACACAGCTTGTTATATCTAAAACTAAGGTTGCGCCCCTCAAAAGTAGATCATTGCCTCAACTAGAACTGTGTGGAGCTCATCTTTTATCAAAGTTGATTCATAGTGTAAAGCAATCACAGTTTCAGAACTCCAAAACTGTTTTGTGGACCGATTCCACCATAGTTTTGACCTGGCTGCGTAATCAGCCGAGTAAGTGGAAGACATTTGTCGCGAATCGTGTCTCTGACATTCAACTTCTGACCGAAAGTTGTGCTTGGAGACACGTACCCTCTCGGTATAATCCCGCGGACTTAGCGTCACGAGGAATCTCGCCATCAGAACTAATACAAAACGATTTATGGTGGAACGGCCCACGATGGCTAAGAGAAGATAAAAGCATGTGGCCAACTATGCCAAACATATCCGATGACTCTGAAGAAGAGCTAAGACACACCAAAGTTTACACTGCGGAAGTTATTCACGAGACGTTAGTAGAAAGATTCTCAAATCTAAATAGAGCATGCAGAGTCATTGCCTATTGCCGACGTTTTGCGGATCGTTTGATCCTTAGGAAGAAGGACAGCTCCAAAGGAAAGACTTTAGCACCAGAGGAGATTGAAAATGCGAAACACATTTTAATAAAAGAAAGTCAAAGAACTTTCTATTCACGGGAGATAGAAGCGTTATCTCGTACGGGGAAAATCGATAATACTAGTCCATTATCGTCGCTTAATCCTTTCCTAGATGAGCAGAAAATTCTCAGGGTGGGAGGACGGTTAGAACACTCTAATTTATCGTTCGATGAAAAGCATCCGATAATTTTAGCTCGGAGCTCGCATCTAACCACGCTAATTTTAAACCATATTCATCGAATCACTCTCCATGGTCGCATGAACCTAATGCTTTACACCTTGAGAAAAACCTATTGGATTCCCGCGATTAAAGCACTCATAAGAAAAATAATCCACCACTGCGTAACCTGTACGAGGTGGAAAGCGCAAACGCCCACTCAAATTATGGGCAACCTTCCTAGTACCCGGATAATTCCTGATAGACCATTTGCAAATGTCGGCATAGACTTCGCCGGCCCACTCCATATCAAACTTAACAAAACTAGAACAGCAAAAACATGCAAAGCTTATATCGCTATTTTCGTTTGTTTCGCCATTAAAGCAATACACATTGAGTTGGTAAGTGACTTAACCGCGGAAGCTTTCATAGCCGCACTCAGAAGATTCTTTGCTCGACGAGGCCTGAGCAAAAATATCTATTCAGACAATGGAACAAACTTTGTTGGAGCTTCAAGAATTCTTGAAAAGGAATTTCAAGAGGCCATTATCTCCAATCAAAAGGATGCCGCTGAATACTATGCATGCGAGAATATTAAATGGCACTTCAATCCTCCAAATGCCCCCCATTTTGGTGGGTTATGGGAAGCCGGGGTGAAATCAATAAAATTTCATCTTCGTAGAACTCTCGGACAAGCCATCCTCACGTATGAGGAGCTCACGACAGTACTTACTCAGATTGAAGCAGTACTCAATTCGCGCTCTCTCTGTCCAGCAACAACCAACATAGATGATTTAAACCCTATCACACCAGGACATTTTTTGATCGGAGACTCACTGTTATCACTGCCCGAAACTGATCTTACCAACTATAATCCTGGCCGCTTAACACGCTGGAAATTTCTTCAGCAACTAAAGCAACACTTTTGGAAACGTTGCTTATCTGAGTATCTATCACGACTTCAACAACGGCCAAAGTGGAAATCCGAAGAAAAATCACTCAACATTGGCGATCTCGTCCTTCTAAAAGAAGGAAATGTATCTCCGTCGTGTTGGAAATTAGCACGCATCATTGAGGTCCATCCAGGGACCGACAAACAAGTGCGAGTGGTCGTTGTCAAAACGTCAAGCACAACATTAAAACGGCCAATATCTCAGCTTTGCCCACTACCATTTCAAAATTAAGGCAAAGCCTCACTTCTAGTGAAATGAATCGAACGGCGCAACGCCTTTTCAACTCTTTGAGCACTGTTCGGTTATAACAAGGCTATTTAATTCTAACATATGATACTAACAAATCCATATTAAGATATAGTATTTAAGTATTCATTCTCGCACAGCGAATTTCAACAATGGTGACTTCCCCGCGAGTCGGCTCTACCATCCTTAATCTCAGCCTGTTTCTTCAAATCACCTGGGCTTTCATCGCGTACGACTGTGGACATGAAAAGATGAACAAGACACGTATCTCCCTACTAGGTACTGGAGATTGTGACATCAAAGTACCTAATATTACGCACGAGATCGAAGACATCCAATTGCTCGAACTGAATGAGGTGGCGAGCATTCATATATATCAATGTAAAATAAATATCTTACAATCCGTCTACTACTGCGGCATGTTCAGTCACCTTTCAGTAGTTCCCGGAGGATTAAGCAGTTTTATTGCGGACATCTCTAAGGATGAATGCATTAAAATCCACCATAATGGTACCCTGCAGCTGCAAAATAATAAAATGATTACGGATATCCATACCAATGCTTCCACACACCACACGGAAACAATTGCGGGTGTTATTGAATCTAACGGAGCTTGCAAAGGAACCTCTTTTTCGTACGGAGCAAGGACTTGGGATGGGGTTATTGTAATACAGACATTCGAAATCACCATAACCGATTATTATGCCGTTGTACGATTAGAAGACAACCAAGTTATCCTTCGTAACAATCTACTATGCCCATATCTGCATCAGCAATGCATGGATCTTGAACTGGGAATGAGCTTCTGGAACCTTATTCCAGATGCAAGTTGTGAAACACTCAACTACCATGTACTATACCAAGGCAACGCAACAAGAGCTCAAAATAAAAATGTAAACAATGACCGTCTACGCACAATATATACCGTCAGTGCTGGGGACGTCGTTTTTGCGTTAGAAGTCGTAAAATCCGTAGCAGTGTGCAGATATAACGGTTTTCAGACCGAACATCCTCGGCTAGTCATTGTACGAAAATCCACCTACGGTTATTGGTTTACTAAGAAAGCATATAATTCAAAAAATCTGGATTTACTCACCTATGTGAACGCTAAATTTGTATACATCGAAAGACATATAAAATCACAAATTCAAACCCTATATCTCAACCTTGTGCACAAAAAATGCGAATTAGAACGAGACGTCATACAAATGCAATTGGCGGTGGCGCATCATCACCCATCCGAGTTTGCAATGATGCGAATGAAGGAACACGGTTATACCGCCATACCCAGAGGTGAAGTGATATATATAATAAAATGCCAGGCTGTAGAGGTAACCATCAGGGAGACGCCAAGATGTTTCAACGAGCTTCCAGTCAACTATAACAACAACAGTTTCTTTTTGGCTCCAACTACACATCTTTTACAAGAATATGGAACAGAGATTCCATGTTCGTCTACGCTAATGCCAGCATACTTACTCCACGGTGCTTGGTTCGGATTCAACCCACAGAGCCATCGACTGGATTCCCCAGGCAGTTTAAAACCATCCGAAGATATTCCTTGGATCTACGAAGAGTCAGAGAATTTGATTAAGGCAGGCGTCTACTCGGCAGAAACTTCCGAAGCTTTGCGGAAGCAAATCATGTATCCAACAGAGAGGAAAGCGATCGAGAATGTTATCACCCGAGCGCTTACCGGGCACGATACAGATCAACAACGTATTAACGTCCTTCATCTTTTTTCCCAGGATCATTTTGATCAAATGAAAGGTTTTCTCCAGGGTACATGGTGGCTTTTGAAGGATTTTGGAGTATTGTATTCAATTGGTATGTGTCTTTGGATTCTCATCCGGATCATCAAATATCTCTTTGGACTCATTCTAAATTTCATAATGATCAGAGGAGCATACGGAACGAGTTGGTGGCTGTTAGCAGCTTTATGTACAACTTGTACGACGTACGTACTGCACAAGGGTAAAAGAAGACGCGAGGAAGCAATATACGTTATAAACGCAGACTCATCAGCAGACATCGAAGCTGCCAATAATCCAACGCAAGTGGGCGATCTAGAAGAGGTCACGTCATCCCGTGTCAATCCGATCACGCTGGAAAGCCTTCAGCGCCAAACTAAGTTGTACCCCTCGTTACGAGTTTAACTAGACAACACTTCAATTTTCAAAGGCCCACTTCTCCTCCAAGTTTTCAATACCCTTGTTCCCAGCACCCAATTTCTCCTTCTCCAGTTTTATCCATTGCCAATTTGGTTCTTCTTCGACAGGGCGAGTCGGAGCGCCCTTTAAGTAACTCCTAGAAGCAACAGCATCAGCTCCTACAGATCGGAGGAAATGCCACTGTACCGAGCCTGCTCCACACTAATGTTTTTATTTTAAATCTAGGGATTTAAAGGCCGCCCGGGATGTTGCAGTCTCAACGGTAATAGCTGTTGCCAGGCTTGCTTGTTGCTGTCTAGACAGTAACCTTATATTACCGTCAAAATACGACCCCGCATTTCCAGGTCTCACGCTGGCTTGCCCTTCGACCGCACGTGGACTCAGCAACGCTCCACAATTCAACGTGACCAAACTTCCTGGTCAGCAACTTTCCAGCGACACCGGGGACTGGATGGAAATCGAGGACAGGAAGCACGTCGAGTCTGGACAGGTTGATCATCGGAGTCACTTATAATTCAAAAATCTAAAGCCAATTCTAATTAAGTTAGTTTTCGTGTGTTCTAACAAGTTGTGTAATTTTTCATTTGATTGTGTAATTTTCTAAATTCTAATTAAGTTCGTTTTCGTGTGTTCTTACAAGCTGTGTAGTATTTAACTTAAATAATAATCAATTGTCCAAATCTAGTTTGTGTGTTTGTTTGTTGCGTTCCTTTGGTGAAGGTGTGAATTCCGCATCGCCAAAACCATCTACCCGCATAAAGGGGTGAATCTTAATTGTACTGGCTGTACAACCCTACACATTTCAGAAATTATAAAGTTAAATTTACAAGGACAAAAAATATCGATCTTACATCAGAAGTCGAACAGGAGGAACAAATAGTCTTGGAGCACAGAAGAGCACATCGTAGCGTAAAGGAAAATAAAATGCAACTTTTAGAGAAATTCTATTTTCCGAAAATGACCAAGAAAGTCGAGGAAGTGGTGAGACAATGCTCAATTTGTAAACAGAACAAGTACGAGAGACACCCTGTTCACCCGGAGATAGGAGCAACACCTATACCTCAGTACCCGGGACAAATATTGCATGTCGATATCTATATATCGGAAAAACATCTAGTCTTGACTGCAATCGATAAGTTCTCCAAATATGCCCAAACAAGGATCGTGAAGTCTCGTTCAAGTGAGGATATTAGGGAACCTTTGAGGCAACTCCTCTTCACGTTCGGAGTTCCCGAAACCTTAGTAATTGATAATGAGAAGGCCCTAAACTCAAGTTTTATCAGTTTTATGGTTGAGGACCAATTAGGCATCAACATTTTCAGAACACCACCCAATTTTAGTAACGCCAACGGTCAGATAGAACGCTTTCACTCTACGCTCTCAGAGATAATGAGATGCCTTAGATGTGAAATCCCTTTAAGATCTTTTAACGAACTACTTGATCGCGCAGTTTATGAATATAACTGTTCAATTCATTCCACAACGAACAAAAAGCCGATCGAGATATTTTTCGGTAGAAAAGTCAGAATAGACCCAGAAACGTACGAAAAAGCAAGACAAGATAACGTGCAAAGACTAATTGATAAACAGAAATATGACCTAGAAACTCACAACAAAAACAGACAAGATTTTAAAACTTATAACCCAGGTGAAACAGTTTACGTAAAAATCAATAAACGCCAAGGTACAAACTCACGCCTAGATACAAAAAGGAAGTGGTAAAAGAAAACAAAAACAGCGTTATAATAACTGTATCAGGCAGGACAGTACATAAAAGTCATATAAAAAATTAACACATTTTCTTTCAGGACATTATTAACGGGTTGCTATGCCAGCGTGCAAATATTGGATTACTCGAACTCGAAGATAGTTGCCTTGACTATCGGAGATGCGAAACTGCAAACGGGAACCTTGAAATTAATACACGTTATAGAGCTGGAAGACTACGAGAAGACGCTTAGCGATTTGGAACTTAAAATAAATAAAGACGTCGACCCTACACATCCTATGTACCGTTTCCTAGATCATGAAGTTACCCAAATTAAGACCCTACTCAATAGACTAAAACCCAAATCAAGGTTAGAAAGATCGCTCGACTTCTTAGGCAGTGCATGGAAGTGGCTGGCTGGTAGTCCAGACCACGATGATTTCTTAATTCTAAAAGCTAAAATGGACAATGTTCTAGCAAATAACAATAGGCAGGTTATAATAAATAAATCCACAATAGACCGGATAAACGACATAACTAATATTACGAACAAAATTATAAACGATTTTAAGAATAAGGAAGATATAAAAAATAGCATGGCAACAAATATTAAATACAGACTAGATCTGATCAAAGAAGAGATTATAAACGTAGAATATGCCTTACATTGGGCAAAAGCGGGAATAATAAACTCATTCATTTTATCCAATAGCGAAGTAAACATTGTGAAAGAACTATTCGAGAAAAATTATGTTCCATGCCTTAATTTAGAAGAAGCAATCGATTTCGCGCAAATAAAAATAGCATCGAGTAAGTCAACACTACTTTATATTGTAAGTATACCAAATACAGAAAAAGAACTATGTAAAACAATATTACTTAAGCCCATTAAAAAAGGAAATTTCATAATAAAAATAGAATTTAGAGAATTAATTCAATGTAATAACAGAAGGTCATCTCCAGGGAGGTATCTACTTCCGAATATAATGCAAAAAACTCATCAGTGAAATCGCCCTCTACTACGCCAACGTAACCGGACTTCGTTCCAAGACAACTCGCCTTTTTATAGGTTCGACGAAATCCTGCTTTGACGTGGTCTGTTTGACTGAGACTTGGCTGTGTGGTGGAATCGAGGATGCTGAGCTTTTTGCTTCGGACTACATTGTTTTCCGACGCGACCGACATTCTAACTTGAATGCTCCCGTTGGGGGTGGAGTCTTATGCGCTGTTCGGCGCGAGGTTTCGTCTGAGCGGATCGACACGTCTCACCTTGCCGGCTTGGAAATGATTTGTGTGGCTCTACATCTTCCTCACAAGACCATTTTTATCGTCACTGTATATATTCCTCCAAACGCTGCATCCGGTGTCTACGAGCTTCTTGCTGCCTATTTGGACGACCTTTCTGATGACATCTTACCTTCTGACGAGCTCATTTTGGTTGGCGATTTCAACATGCCGTCTGTGGAATGGAGTTGCTCTGGGGATGATATTGGGCTCCCCTCGGTGAATGGTGGGCCACACTTTATTTCCTCCTTTCTAGACAACATTGCCTCCCTTGGACTATCGCAATGTAATACCGTGACCAACGATCATAATAGATTTCTTGATCTGGTTTTTTCTACTGATCCATCTTCTACATCAGTTAGACACTGTCCTACACCGTTGCTTCAGGAAAGCGCACATAATCCTGCTTTGTGTATACTCTTTTCATTCGATCCCATATTTGTCGCGTCATCTTTGCCATGCAATCTCTGTTATAATTTTAAAAAAGCCGACTTTTCTAAAATGAGTCTCTGGCTCTCTAATTGTGACTGGAGTGGCGTCCTGAATGAACGTGACATTGAAAAGCTGTTAAGTCATTTTACGATGTTATATCGCTCTGTTTTGCGTCTCTTGTCCCTGTTAAGAGGTCTAATAGTCATTCGGTTTGGCAACCCTGGATTAACTCTGAGGTTAAACATTTAAAGAATCTTAAGAGTAAGGCTTGGAAGACGTTCTGTTCCTCTCGGAGTGATCCGGATTTACGCGCATACTGCGACATTCGCAATAAATTTGTCGCAGCTGTTAATGACTCCTATTTTGCCTACATTCGTAATGTAAAAAGTTTTCTTCGTGACGATCCGAAGCGGTTCTGGAGATTTGTTAATGCCAAACGTGGTTCTGACGGTTTCCCATCTTCACTTTTTTATGGCCCTACGAGTAGCAGTGATCCTCGAGTGATTTCTAATCTTTTTGCAGATTTTTTTAAAACTGCCTTCTGTGATACTACCTGTGATATTAATCCTAACGATTTTACCAACTTGACGAAGCTTCCGCAGACTTTTTTTCTACCTGACGACCTCGTTTTTAATGACAATATTGTTCTAAAACATATTGCTAATTTAGATGACAATTACTCAATTAGCCCTGATGGCATTCCGGCTTGTTTCTTGCGTAGGTGTGACTCTGTTTTGTCCTCTGTTCTCTGTTATTTATTTAATCTATCTCTTTGTACTGGTGTCTTTCCTAAGCCTTGGAAGATCTCTGTGATTTTCCCCCTGCACAAGAAGGGCAACAAAAGTGACATCTCCAATTATAGACCTATTGCCAATTTATCTTCTATTGCTAAACTCTTTGAAGCCTTGGTCTGTGATGTGTTGTATTTTCATTGCAAACCTTTTCTGATGTCATTTCAACATGGCTTTATAAAAGGCAAATCGACTACTACCAATCTGTTAGAATTTTCTAGTCACTGTATTTCTACTATTGAATCTGGTAATCAAGTCGATTGTATTTTTACCGATTTTAGTAAGGCTTTTGATAAGATTGATCACCGGGTACTTATATATAAATTGACTGCTTTGGGTTTCCCTTCTCGCTTTGTTGGTTGGACTACGTCATATCTGCTTGAGCGTGCCCAACGGGTCTGTTTCCGTGGCGTTCTTTCTGATATACTGATGAACACATCTGGTGTTCCGCAGGGTAGCCATCTTGGACCTCTTTTATTTACCATCTACATCAACGATCTCTCCCTTATTCCTACTTACTCGAGGATTCTTTGTTATGCCGATGATGCAAAACTATTTTGTACAGTCTCTGATGCTCGTGACTGTCAGCTGCTGAATTCTGACTTACAGGCTTTTCAGTCGTGGTGCTTAGTCAATCGCCTGCCATTGAATATTTCAAAATGCACTTGTATGACTTTTTCGCGTAGGAAGAGTCCTTTGCTTTATAACTATTCGTTAAATGGACGTTCTCTCTCTCGAGTTGTCAAAGTGAAGGATCTTGGTGTTGTGCTCAACTCTCGTTTCTCCTTTGAGGATCACATCGATGCCATTGTGAATCGAGCTAACGCCACTTTGGGTTTTATCAAAAGATGGTCTAAGGAGTTCGATGATCCTTATATTTCTCGCCTCCTGTACTGCACATTTGTTAGACCAATTCTCGAATATGGTTGCACCTTTTTATGAAAGCCATATTAACAGGATTGAAGCGATTCAACGCAGATTCTTAAGGTTTGCTCTTCGTGGACTGCCCTGGGAGGACAACCTTCATTTGCCACCTTATATTGATAGGCTTGCACTCATTTCCCTTGAATCATTGGAGCAACGGCGGAACAACTCCAAAACCGTTTTGACTTTTGACTGCCTGCAGGGCACGGTTAACTCTCCCGAATTGCTTGCCCTTTTTAATGTCTCTGTTCCGGCTCGCTCTTTGAGGCATCACGACTTCCTGCATGTTGATCATCACCGCACTAACTATGGCCTACATGAGCCTATTTCTTCAATGTCACGTTCCTTCAATTCTCGCTATAATATTATAGATTTCCATATTAATCGTCGTCAGTTGAAAGGTCGTCTTCGTTAAAATTTTTATTTAATTTGGCTGTACTGACTTGAAACTCTGTTATAGTAATCAGTGTAATCAGTTATTTGATGAAGTTGTGACAATAAATAAACATATGGAATAAGAGGAAAATGTTCGTCTAGCAATAAGATTACGATATGTAATAGGAAAGAAATTATAGACCTTAGTGAATCTACATGTATTCCTAACCTGTTGGCAAGTAAACCGTCCAACTGTACTGAAATAGATAACCAGCACGTCCCTACAGTAGAAGAAATCTTCCCCGGAACGCTACTACTAAACCAGTTCAACGGGACAATCCTTATCGACACTGAAGCCACTGAACTATCAGGAACCTTCATCGTTCAGTACCAGAACACTACACTTAGAGTCAACAAGCAAACCTACACAGCTAAGGAAATATCCAGTGCAAAGCCGTTACCTCCTATAGTACAGCCAGATTCCAAATTCAAGACCTATGAGGAAGTTCTAACCCTAGAAGCCATGAAAGGACTACACCTGAATAACACCGAGGAGATCCAGCTCTTGAGGACTAAAGACCACATAGGACTCGTCTCAAATCTTAGCCTATCAGCCCTAGTAATATTGGCGATCATCATTATCTTCATAAAGATGCACCGCCCAACAATAACAGGGCCAAAGCCAGCTTCCTTTGACAAGGCGTCAAACGCAGCAACGGAAAAAGCAGGCGAAGGAACAGGACTAGAGGCACCTAAAATAACGAGCGTAAGCAAAATTCCTTTCTTCTAGGATTCAACGAGGACGTTGAAATTTAAGACGGGAGGAATTAACAACACATTTTGTTTATCGCTGACGGCCCAACTTGCACGAGCTAAAAGTCGACCCAATGCAACGTGACCAACGTAACCGGTACACGCGCGCAGGTAAATTCCGCAATAATGCTGACACCATGTCTGCGACGGTGCCCAGTGGAACGCATTAGATTAAGCAAGGTAGATTTTAAGAATTTTGTAGTCACTTTGTAATCAACTCTCATAAAATAAAGATCGCAGAGCCGATCAGAAGAAATATATTTTTTTATAATAGTATTTTTACTATAATTTAATTTAACTTGTACGGGCACGGCAACGTGGAATAAGAAACCCTTCGAGTTCATCGCACTGGGTAAAGCAAAGCACCTTGGTGCAGCGCCATGCACTTATGACGTATGCCAGTGCACCGTGTGACCAGTAGATTAGAATTGGGTCAATTCACTGCGAGTAATAATTTGGGCTATGAGTAATGTTAAGATTATCAAAGTAGTTGTGTAAGTATTACTTATGTATAGAAATAATATTTAGTATTTAAGCCATTGAAAAATTAAAGAATATAGACAGTCTTTTATCATAACTGAACGCTGCCATTCGGCGTATTGTTTTATTCTGGACTGTTCTCCCCTTTAGAAATAGCGGCGTATCTACCTCTGGTGTGACGCCATTTTACAGCGAGTATCCACTTTTGTGTGACTCGCTACACTAGGTTTTCAGCTCTCCTATCTTGGCTTCCATCATACATTACATGAGGACTACCAAAATTTTTGTTCAGACCCGCAAAATGGACCATCTCCATAATAGACCTAAATCTTTCTTTTGATCAAAGACAATTACCTTTTATCACTATAAATAAACCACCTCTAAAATTATTAATCGATACAAGCTCAACGAAATCATTCCTTAACCCGGAAATAATTGAAAAATACTACCCTAAACACAGAGAGAAAAAACATTGTAAAATTTACAAAATGAAATTTTAAAATCTAAAACTTGTCATAATTTTACGGAAATGTTCTGATCTACAACCATAATTTTAATATATGCTTAAAGATAATTGAAATTACGTATTTAATTTTAAAATCTACTGCTCTGTCGAATAATAATTCACTGGTATTTATTAAAATCTGATTGTAAAATTTACTGCTTTTTTACATTTGTAAATAATAAAATATAAAATTCCCAGTTGTATAAATTACTATTCCTAGATTTTCAAATCTTTTTTTATTTTCAAATAAGCAATGTGATATATTCTACATCAAGTCTTTGCTTTTAAAATGCTAGCCTTATATCGTGCAATGTCAAGTATAACGCTGAACACTCCCAGAACCAATCAGTCAAGTACAGAAATGAGAAGCAAATATACCTTTTTCTTTCTTAGAGCAAAGATACGGATTTGACTGCGTGTGGAGGCAGGTAGTAGATTTTGTGATTGTGTAGCAGTTCCCCAGTTGGGTAATGGCTATTGAGAATGTGTCACGCAGTTCAGATGCGCAAAGTTCTATGCAGTGAAGTTAAAGTTCAACTAACATCCCTCAGAAGTGAAAACTGAAAGTGTTTATTTCTTTAAGTGTGTTTTGAATTCAGCAAAAGATTCAGGTAAGTGGTTTTCTTTTATATTTTGATACCTTTAGAGCGAATTATAATAGACTTGAAAATTTCGATTGATCGGTCTGGATCTAAATGCAATCGTATTTTCTTAAACTTTTCATTTTTTATCGCAGTCTATAATTGTTGTTCTTTTATATGCATCACTGTATTTCATAACACATTACATGCGGGAAAGGTATCAATACCTTTTACGGCGACTGATCGTTATTTGCGGGAGAGGTATTTTTACCGTTTACATAGTATGATGGTTACTGTCAGGTAAAGTATTAACCCTTTGCGCTCGAGGCCACAGGCGGCAGTTAAAAAATAACCCAAATAAAACCTTATGACGACTCTCAGTCGCCACTCAATATATGTTATTGATGCAGCTCGAGAAGCTAAGGTTAACACTTTACCTGACAGTAACCATCATACTATGTAAACGGTAAAAATACCTCTCCCGCAGTAATGATTAGTCGCCGTAAAAGGTATTGATACCCTTCCCGCATGTAATATCTTGAAAATTATAACATTTTATGCTGTAATTTTTTTTTTCATAACTAATTAGTCGTGTTAGGGATTGCTGAAAGATCGGATGACCCGGAACCCGGTGAGGAATTTCTTCCGCTTAAGCGGAAGAACAATGTTCTCTTTACACAACACCGCTGGAAGTCGGTCATCCGATCAGCCACCGCACGCGTCAATGTCGCAAAAACCTAATTGCAGCGGCCCGTTTGTGCACTGGGTCTCGTTACACAACAACGTACCCAGTTGAGTAACTAAACGGGGCTGCCGACAGCGACCAGGTGCATTTTGGCCGAATCAGCAACCCTGACCTAGGTGACGAGGTGAGCGCTGAAGAAGCTCAAGTTGAGTTTTAGCCAGAGAGTTGCCGCAAAAAGTAATTGAATACCCATCACGAAAAAGTTACGGCGTCTCGGTAGTAGCCCGCGTATCAACGGAAAAGTATCAAATTTAACACATGAAATAAAAGTCAAAATTAAGGAAAGGTGGTGATTCTTATTTATCCCGTGATCTCTACATTTTTCGAGAACCAGTGAAGTGTTCACTACAATCTTGGAGAACCAGTGAAGTGTTCACAACATTTTTGGCGCAGCCGGTTTCGGGAATCTGTTCCCGGAGGAACCTACGTGGATTTGATCACCCCCAGCAACATCTTGGAGTCATAATCAGCATCCGCCACCACCATCTTCACTTAGGACCAGGAGCGCAACAGAAGGAAGGAAGAGAGGACCCCTCCCAATCGATCAAATCAACGCAACACAGCATATGTAAGTCGGTTTTGTTTTTTTTTATTATTGAAGAATTTCCTCAGAAATTATTAAGAAAACGGGGAAAAGTAGCAAATAAGATCAGTAAAATTTGTTTTTATCTTATGTACAACGGCTTGTGTTCTTGTGCCGCGTTAATTTAAGAGTTAAAGTGATAGAATTAAGAAAAGTTTCATTTACGTCGGAAAACGTCGGTTAAAACTCCCGTGTTTTGCTTTTCGATTCTCTTCGCGCATTTGCGCCTGTACCCTGGCATTTCACAGCCAGAAGATTAGCGAACACTGGGCCCATGATATTTTTCGGTGTTGAATCCAAGTAGAAAGAACTGGATCACACGGAAAATATATAGTTCCCAAAAGGAGTTAAAAAACTCAATGTCAAGGGAACAAAGTGGGTTGAATAGAAGTGCTAAGCCCAAACTAGAGCCTAGACATTACTCCACACCGGTGTTACCCCAAGGCTACGACAGTTCCTTTTTCGCGGTAGACTCAGCTCAAAAGAAATTTTGCAGAAGAATAAATTCTTTTTCTTTTGAGAATACTAGTCCGAACCACAGTAGTGACAGTGAGGACGAAGTATTTGAGCGGCCAGAACAGGAAAGGAAGCAGTCGATGCTTTTAAGGTCGGGACGGTTGTGTAGTGATCCACCAACGTCGGCTCTAGAAACGGGCGAGGTATCCCAGATTGCAGGGCCAAGTACTGTAAGACCCACGCCAACGAGCGAGAATCAAAGAGACCCGGAATCAAACAACAACACGATCCAAAACACACGCGATATGGCCTTTACTACCGTTAGCCAACTCGTTATGAACAATGTGCCCACACTAGAGGCCGAAATGGGTCCAAATGTTCATAACGAGGTAGAAATTTTCATAAAATGTTGCGAGTATGCGAACCAGTGTCTGCAAACGGAAGAGGACAAAAAGTTGTTCCTCCAGCTCGTACCCACCAAATTCAGGGGAAGAGCCGCCCTCCTTCTAGATGGTGCAGATTATAAAACCCTGGCAGAGCTTAAGACGATACTCCTCACCAAATTGGTAAATGGCAAGCCATACCAAGTACAAGTAGGTGAGTTGAGGAACAGTCGACAGCATCCGGGGGAAAATTTGTTGGCATTCGGAAGGAGGGTAACCCAGCTCCTTAAGGGATGCAAAGCAATGGCAGCAAAACGGCATACTACGGGAAACGAAGCAGTGAACTCCGATTTGGAGGAAACTGCTGTAACAGCTTTCAAGAGTGGCATTCTGAATCCCCATCATCGTTTCTACCTTTTAAATGACGGGGAAATGTCACTCCAAAAAACAATCGAGAAAGCGAACAGGTTGGAAGAGGCAGAGTGGCATATGATGTTACATCAAAGCACTCAACCTACCCAAGCATACGGCGGACTCGGTGCAATGCCGGCATACTATTTTAATAATGCGGCACAACAGACAACGCAGGGCTTTCCACAAATGACCCAAACCAGTTTTTCGGGCTCCTACCCAAATACGGCAAGCGTATTACCAAACCCACTAACGTTTAATCCACTCCAACATCCGTTTTCAAATAACACAAGTAGGGAACCAAACTCACAACCTAATATCCCTATAGCAAACCCCCCCGAAATACCTCAGGGAAAACAAAATGATACACCCGCAGCGGATAATCGGGTAACATATACCGTTAAGTGTGGATTCTGTAATAAGCCCAACCACACTTACACAGAATGCCGTTTAAGGAAATCAACGCCATTCTGTAAAAATTGCAAAGTCTACGGGCACAACGACCAGAGTTGTCCCAAGACAAACAGTCCCCAGTACCAAGTTAGCGCGGTACACTCGGGCACGGTAAGGAAAAAATGTGACTTTTGTTTGAGACTGGGTCACCTTATAGCGGAGTGTCGCGCTAAGCAACGTTGGGAAGCAAACAATCGAACATCAAATACGGGAAACTAAACGGAGGCTGTCACCTTAAATCGACAAACTCAAGGTGTCAGCCTGATAATAGAAATAAGAACGTTTCCAAGATACCACATAAAGCAAGCTATAACAAGAAAACAGAAGTCAAGGTTTCCAATGACGAGGAAATACAAAAACAGTGCCCCCCTAGAAAAGAATCACGACAAAAATGTTCCGCTATCCTACCCTTGAATATTACGAAAAACAAGGAAGCAAACCTGCTAATAGACACAGGTGCGGACATAAGCATTTTAAAGAAAGAGGCACTTAACAACGGAGTAATAATAAACTCTGAAGAAAAGATAGCAATAAACACAGTTTTCGGAAGGGGTCAAACTATGGGAACATGTCGCGGATTAATAAATATAGATAATCCGAAAAGATGTGAGTTCCACGTAGTGGAAGACCTCCCCCATATCGAAAATGACGGAATACTGGGCTACGATTTCCTCTCACGCTTTTGCAACGTGGAAGGTCCAAGCAGACTGTTGAGATTTCCCCACAAGAAATCCAACGGGAGTAGTCAAACTGTCCCCCTTACAGGCGGCAACGCGCGAAGTGAAACTCACGTGGTTTCAAAAGAACTGCCCCAAGGTGACACGCGAGTACAGGAAGCCCCTGTCAAGCTCGACCTCATTTTGGAAAAGGTTGGATCAGACCCTGTCGAAGTCCGGGGAGAAACTGATACTAACAGTAGTCGGAAGGAAATTCATGAGATTTCGCAAGGCGAGCTTCAAAGTGGAAATCGAGTACAGGGAAAGTCTTCAACCCCTGTCAAGCTCGAATTCACAACGCAAGAATCTACTCCAGACCCAGGTCAACCTGTTACGAACCAGGAAAACTCTGCTACAGACCCAAGCTCAGTGAAGAAGGAACAAAACCTCATTGCGAATGGGAAGAGATTGATGTTCGGGAAAAAATAGTGATTCCTCCCCGATGTGAAAAACTGGTAAAACTAAGTACAGATTTGGAAGAGGAAATACTTTGCTTGTCGCAAGAGATAAGCCAAGGGGTATTCCTTGCAAATTGCTTAGTTAAACCAGTGAACAACCTAATCACCATTGCAGTCCTAAACGTAAATGAAGAAGGTCGAACCCTTAAACCCTTCAAAATTAGGTTTCAATCGGCGAAAAGTTTCCTTATTAGAGAACTGGGTACATCAGTTCCAGTAAACCTTGCAGACTACCCAGAAATAAGGAATTTAGGTGCAATTTTCAAGGAAGAAGATACAGACGGGAAAGAGAATAGATTAAGGAAGTTGGATTCGAAAATCAAACTAGAAGACTACCTAAACAACGAAGAACGAGAAAGTATCAAAGACATCATTAAAAAATTCCACGCTATTTTCCATTTAGAGGGCGACAAATTAACTTTTACATCGGTTCTGTCTCATTCGATTCGTTTGACCAAAGAACAAGGGGCGATAAATCAACGAATGTACAGATTACCGGACGCCCAGAAAACCATAATACATGAGCAAGTGAAGGAAATGCTAGAAAACGACGTCATTACGGAAAGTACAAGTCCGTGGAATTCCCCACTACTAGTAGTTCCAAAGAAAGCGAGTCCATCAGGAGAAAAACGATGGCGCGTAGTGGTGGACTTCAGGAAGCTAAATGAAGTAACCATAGGGGACGCTTTCCCGTTACCACGAATTGAGGAAATTCTGGACCAACTAGGACATGCACGATACTTTACAACGCTAGACTTGGCGAGCGGATATCACCAGATTCTTGTAGATCGCGACGATCGCGCGAAAACAGCATTCAGTACGAATCTGGGACACTACGAATTCAAAAGAATGCCTTTCGGGTTAACGGGGGCACCCGCAACCTTCCAAAGAATTATGAACCACGTCCTCTCAGGATTACAAGGTTTTAAATGTTTTGTATATTTAGACGACATTGTAATCTATGGGAAAAATTTGAGGGATCATAACGAAAAACTCTTGCAAGTTTTCCAAAGATTGAGGGACAATAACTTAAAACTCCAACCCGAAAAGTGTCAATTCTTGCGAAAAGAAGTAGTGTACCTGGGTCACGTATGCACATCTAAGGGGGTGTACCCAGATCCCTCGAAAATAGCGTGCGTGCAAAAGTTCCCTACGCCAAGAACTGTCCGCCAGCTACAATCATTTCTAGGACTTGCAAATTATTATCGGAAGTTTATACCAAATTTTTCCGGAATAGCGCTACCTCTTAATAAATTACTAAGGAAGGAGGTAAAATTCAAGTGGTCACCGGAATGTGGGAAAGCTTTTGAGGAACTCAAGACCGTTTTAACTACACCTCCCATATTGAGATACCCCGATTTCTCACAACCATTCATCCTAACCACCGATGCGAGTGGAGAGGCTCTAGGAGCAGTTCTCTCTCAAGGAGAAATGGGAAGTGACTTACCCATCGCTTATGCCAGTAGATCTCTGAATAAGGCGGAGAGAAACTACTCAACGATAGAAAAAGAATTACTCGCTATCGTGTGGGCCACCCGAAATTTTCGGTGCTATTTGTATGGAAGGAAATTCACGGTCGTAACGGATCATAAACCATTAAAAGGTATTTTTAGTGTAAAAGATCCAACATCACGGCTTGTGAGGTTCCATCTCAAATTATCGGAGTTTGACTATGACATCGTCTATAAGCCCGGTAAATATAACGTGAATGCCGATACCCTCAGCCGAATCCCACGTAACGAAAGCGGCGAGGTAGAGGGTGATGCGGAAACGGTTACAACAACAGCTCATTTCCATTCTATTCCTAATAATACACAAACGGAGGAATGTACGTGCCTACCAATCACGAGAGCAGCGGCTAAAAAGATCGCCGAAAAAGAAACTGCGGAACCAGTGCTGAAGGAGCCACTTCCCGCAACTATTAAGAAAAATAGTGCGAGCGAAGAGCTCGAGAATACCACAACCACGTCGGGAAAGAAAAGGCAAGAAAACCCGCACCACAAGGCGTATTCTGCAGTACCCAACCGAGGAACAGTCTCCGGACAAAATAGCCCCGCTTATTCAGATTCAGAAAGCGAATCAGAAAATTCGGACGACGAGTGCCTCAATGAAAAATGAACGCAAGAAGTAAAAGTATTGACACAACCCGAGGAGATTGAAACCGTACTCAAAGAATACCATGATTCTCCCTTAGGCGGACATCTCGGGGTATATAAGACCTACAGAATAATAAGGCCTTATTTCCGCTGGAAAAACATGCTAAAAGATATCAACAGACATATAAAAAGGTGCCTAAAATGCCAGCGAAATAAAAGTAGCCCTACGTTAAAGATGCCAATGGTGATCAGCGATACGGCAGAAAAACCCTTCGATAAGGTTTATCTCGATATAGTTGGCCCTTTACCGATTACTCATCAGGGGAACAAATATATTTTAACATTCCAAGACGATCTAACTAAAATATTAGATTGTTTTCCCCTAGCCGATAGCGAAGCTGTAACCGTTGCAGACACATTTTATAAACACGTCATTCTCAAATACTTCGCAATTCCCAAGAAATTGATAACTGATCAGGGAAGCAACTTTACCAGCCAACTATTCAAAGAGCTTTGCAAATGCCTTAAGATTAAGAAAGTGCAAACCACGGCTTATCTTCCACAGTCGAATGGGGGACTGGAAAGAGCTCACAGACCATTAATAGAGTATTTGCGCTCGGTGGTAGATGACAATCCGTTAAGTTGGGATGACTGGCTGGGCGAAGCTGCATTCGTTCACAACCACTCCCTGCATACGGGTAGTAAGTATACCCCCGTATACGCTCTTTACGGTTTCCAAAATCCCTTACCCTCTAAGTTAAAGCAGGATATTGAGCCTGTAAATAATTTCGACAAGTATTGTTCCTACGTCAAATTCAAAATGCAAAGCATTCACAAGACAGCAAAGAAAAATCTTATAGCAAGTAAGCAGGTTTCAAAAAAATATTATGACCGGGATCAGAGAGTGAGAGAGTTCCATGTCGGTGATCAGGTCTTGTTAAATAACATGGCCAGAAAACACAAACTTTCACCAATATGGACTGGTCCCTACGAAATTAAGTGCGTGGATAGTAACGTAAACTGCACAATCCAAGTAGGAAAATCATTAAAACGAGTTCATAATAACCGTCTGAAAAAATTTTAACAATATCCAGGATAAGTCAGCAAATAACAAATACAATGAGGTAACAACCATTTTCTTTTATCTTTTTTTTCTACAGCAACCATGTCTTACCTTGTCTGTCTCGGCTTCATTTTCTTACTTCCGTCCGTATGCAGCCAGGTCGAAATTGAACAACTCCAACCCTCGGGGATTCTCTTCGAACCTGTGGCACCGGCACTCATATATGAGTCATACTGGGACGTATATACTAAGATATCTTTATTGAATGAGCAGGAAACATTAAACTTAGTAGAAAATTGTGAGAATGCGGTAGAAAATCTTTGTGAAATACAACCAGAGAATAGTGAGTTTTGCGTTCACTGGCAAAGGGCAATTAGAAACGTAGTGAAAAAAATAAGAGGTCAAATGGGGAGCATTAATTTCTTCCTAGGCGGGACCCGGTATAAAAGAGAACTTTTTGATGGGATAGGGAAACTATCGAAATATTTATTCGGCACCATGGATAGTAAGGACGCAGAAGATATCTACGAGAGATTACGGAAACTCGAATCTCACGAAAGCGAGTCCTTGCATCTGGCCGAAAAACAAACCACCATTATGAAGGCAAATTTAGAAACGGTTAATGAAGGTTTTAAAAACATCTCTGATTTCCAAATTCAGATAACGGACAAATTGAACGAGTTCTCCAAAAGAACGGCCGAAAGGCTAAATCAGACAAATTGGGAACTTCACACCGTTCACCTCCAAGCCGATCTGAATGAATTACTCATTTATACCCTCACTAGCCTGCAAGCAGTGCACAATCATATAAGTGAATACTACATGGTTATAAATTCCCTCCAACAGCACCATTTGCATCCTTTAATATTTACCCCCAGTGCACTTTCCCAAGCCTATCAAGGGGTCGCAAAGGGATCACACCATTTCTTTCTGGATTCACATTTGCTGAACCAAATTATTGAGGTCCGATACGTACCCGTTCCATCAGAAAAATGTATACTCATAAAGATTCGGATTTCCCTTTTAGAAGCTGAAAATTTCACCCTCGTCAAATGCCACTTACTCCCATTCCCGACAAATGGGCATAGTGCTTTATACGATCTCGAAATTAGTTTAGTACTAAACAGTACAGAATCACAACAGTTGATACCATTAACTCGAGAGGAGGTTAGTGAGCACTGCACCGAGTGTAGCTCCAAAAGGCATACCACAGTCTATATCTGCGCTCAAAAACAACCCAAATATCTGGGCGTAGAGAAGCATGACTGCCTTTCCGACTTAATGTTTAATATCCCACAACCCTCATGCAAACTGCGGATTCTAAACAAACATTTCGAATTTCTAGTTAAATTAGTTCGCCAAAACAGTTGGCTTTTCAGTTTTCAGGCTGCACGTGCGCTCCTGATGCACTGCGAAAAGACCACCTACCATAGGGAAATAAACGGTACGGGTATACTCACTTTGAAGAAACCTTGTAAATATACTATGGAAAATATCCAAATTCCATATGAGAACAATTTTGATACCACAATCCCATTCCAACAACCCAAACCAAATCCCATTTTACCACTACCGTTTCTGAAGGAAATGCGGAGAGTGCAAGAGGCAAAGGGTAATTTGGAAAACCCAACGACATCAGGGCCCTTGTTAAGAAAAACCCACTTCCAGTATCATGATGTTCTCAAAGAGAATAGTAAAGCGCTCACAGAATTTGAAAAAGAACTGGAACAAGTGCAACAAAACCGTAGAAACGAAAATAGTAAGTACCACACGTACATAAATAGTGGTGGATTGCTTTCCACACTAACGTTAGTATCCTTACTACTTGTGTTCATTCTACGGAAGAAGTGTAGGAAAAACAAAATAAGTGATCAGCAAAGGGACTGCTCCGAAAGGGGGCGAGAGCCGTCTAGTCCGTCAAGCCTCATTAGTAGGATCGAAATAATAGACAGCGCCAGCCCTACAAACCCTACACAAGCACCAGTACAAATTTCAACCCCTACCCTACCCTCAACTTCAACTACCATTCCCATGCCGCCACCCATACCCAACCTTACTCTTTCACCACCACCACCACCACCTACCTTACCAAGAACATTACCTACCAATGCTCCCAGCACTTCGTTTGTCCAGAAAGCAAAACTCATACACGAAAACCTAGTAAAAGAAGACCCAACTGCCAAAACGCAAATAAGTCACAATCCTCGGCAGCCTCAGAGTAAAACACTCAAATCTTTTAGAGTTAAAATTTAGTTCCAAAGGTAAATGAAACTTTAAGGTCTTAGTTTAAAATTCTATACAAAATCCTCTTTAATCCAAATCTATAAATAATAGCACCGCATTACCACAAAACACAAGGCGTTACTTTAAATAAAAAACAAAAATTTAAAAAAAAAACAAAAACAATGGATGTAAAACATTTTTCCCGTTTAAATCAACAAGGCAGTTAAATTAAATTATTAAATTAAATGCAACAAAAACAAACAACTAAAGGTAGGAATTACTAAAGTGTGTAAAAGGAAAAAAAATTTGCGTATATATGTATACAATTTGTAAATAGTAAAATAATAATAAAATTATCAATCATAAAATATTGTAAACAAAAATTATGAAAAGTCATAAACAAAATATTGTAAACAAAAATTATGTAAAAGTCATAAACAAAATATTGTAAACAAAAATTATTCAAAAAATTCATTCTCCAAATTCAAAATTAACTAGAGCAAACAAAAAATATGTATCAATTAATCAGCCCATTCACTAATAATTTTAAAAAATTAAATCAATATGTATTAATTTCGGGAAATTACATGTGTAATGTAAAATTAAAATGCAAAAACATAAAATACCCACTAAGAGGAAAATTTTATACCATACAATGTAGAAGCTGGAATTTTAAAATTAAAATTTTGTATTTTCGTATTGAAAAGTTTGATCTTTACAAATTTATACAAAAAAAAAAAAAAAAATCATTTAGGAACATAATTGAAAAAAAAAAAGAACACAACTATATATGCATGTATGTATACTATATATGTAATTCAAAGTAATGATGAAAAAAAAAAAAAAAAAAAAAAAAATATAATAAATAAAATATTGCAAGAAATAAAATGTATATGTAAATAATAATGTAAAAAAAAAAATATATATGTAAATAATAATGTAAAAAGTATATGTAAATAATAATGTAAAAAAAAGCTCTGTTCAATAGAAAGATAAAATTGTAAAATGTAGGCAATGTATGTATGTAATACCGTTCGCAAGCAACTATCAAGACACCGTAAATTTGCTTGATTTTTTTTTACAAAAAAAATACAAATTTGAATCTATCAACGAGAGCTTTCTTCAACTCCCATAACAGTTGTCATGCCGTCATCACTCCCCGCGATTCCGTCTCCGTGATGGGGGAGGAATGTTAGGGATTGCTGAAAGATCGGATGACCCGGAACCCGGTGAGGAATTTCTTCCGCTTAAGCGGAAGAACAATGTTCTCTTTACACAACACCGCAGGAAGTCGGTCATCCGATCAGCCACCGCACGCGTCAATGTCGCAAAAACCTAATTGCAGCGGCCCGTTTGTGCACTGGGTCTCGTTACACAACAACGTACCCAGTTGAGTAACTAAACGGGGCTGCCGACAGCGACCAGGTGCATTTTGGCCGAATCAGCAACCCTGACCTAGGTGACGAGGTGAGCGCTGAAGAAGCTCAAGTTGAGTTTTAGCCAGAGAGTTGCCGCAAAAAGTAATTGAATACCCATCACGAAAAAGTTACGGCGTCTCGGTAGTAGCCCGCGTATCAACGGAAAAGTATCAAATTTAACACATGAAATAAAAGTGAAAATTAAGGAAAGGTGGTGATTCTTATTTATCCCGTGATCTCTACATTTTTCGAGAACCAGTGAAGTGTTCACTACAATCTTGGAGAACCAGTGAAGTGTTCACAACAGTCGCGACGCCCCGCATGTAATGTGTTCAGTCCGCCTGCAAAGAAAACTCAAGAAATTCAGTAATTTCAAACTTACAGAGATTTATTTTTAATTTTTTACTTTTCTATGTTGTCATTTCCCTATCTGTATGCAGAAATAAAAATACTATTAAAGTACATCGTGTCCGTGAATTGCATTTAACCATTTTTATCTTAGCTTTCTTTTACATTTATTTTGTGCAAATCACAAAAAATAATAATTCGCTTAGATATTAGTTTCTAATAATCAGCTATTTTAGTTTGTTACCATATGTCATTCAAAATTTAGTTTTATAATTGCCATGTTTTAAAATACTGAGTCCGTATTTAAGTAGGTATATAGCAGTATGGCAGAAGCGCAAGATTCATTAATGACTTATAATCAAGAAGAAGAGGAGAATGCAGCTATACATGAAGTGATTTTTCTCCCAACACAAAGTGTTGCTTATACTTTGTTGGAAGACGTCACCAACGTAGCAAGCAAACTGGCACAGCCATCGAACAATAATAATTCCGAAGAATTTAATGATTCTAACATACTAAGCAGTTGTGCCAGTCTACAGACCTCGTTTAATTTTGATTATGATGTAGATAATTTATTAAAAACGTGGGACCTTTATAACGATCTCCATGCAATTTTCCAAGGTAAAGGTTAAATCATAGAGGTATTGTATTTTCTATAATTTATTATTACTCCCAGAGCACCGCATAGATCAAAAATCGTTAATACATATATCAGAAAGTGATATAAATAACCTAATTCCAGTAATTGGTATTCGGATTAAATTTAAAAGACGATTAGCTGAATGGAGAGTTAAAGAAGTAAAATAAATTAATTTTTATTAATAGAGTTTGTTGACATCTATTGTTGGTTTAGGGCCATACCCCAATCTCAATTGCAGAAACACTTTCCTTAAGCTCTACAGTTAGTGACTGGTTTAAGAAGGATTTCGAGAGTGGGACTTCGGCGCCAACTTCACCTTTGCCAGCATTTCCCTTAAAATTTAGAAGATCGCTATCTTCGACTTCTGATTCGAACCCTCCTACCCCACCACAAAGCCATGTAAATTTTTGTTGAGTATATTTATCATTGTCTTTTAATTATATAATTAGCTTTTAGAATGTGAAAAGTATATTAGAAAGTAATTACAATGCCCAACACGCAATCACATACTACACTAAAAACAATAACTTGAACGAGTACCACAGGAAAAATATTATATCTGCAATTGTTGACCACTGCATTAAACTGGAAATTATTTTGGGGACGAATGAATTTCGCAGTATTGTGGATCAAATTATATCGATATTTCCAAACGAAGACACAGTACTTTGATAACTCATTTATTTTAAGTTGATATCACAGTTTTATCGATTTTCCAGACATCATACTTCATAGAAAGGACCGAAAATAGTCATCCCAGAGGTGCATTGTACAATAAGTATAATAATAATCTCCGAAAACTAAGAGAAAAAGGTTCAATTGAACGAACAAATAGAGTTTATAAAAAAGCCCGTTCAGATGTAAACGATACACCACAATCGGGAGGTAAAAACTGTCTTGTATTTACAAGACGCGATTTGACTAATTTTAAAATTGCAGTTAAATTTTCAGAAGACAGAGCAGAAAAGACTTGGCTATTTCACAATCAAAGTCCTTGGCCAACAGTCGAAGAAAAATGGAAAAGTACTAGTTCTCGTAGACAACATGAAATAGATGCCTGTAAAGATGATACCATCGCTACAATTATAAGACAGTGGCCTTTATTCAGACACTCTTATGGTCATAGACTGGTAGGAAACTAGTTTTATGTTTTATTCACAGTAAAATTTATTAAATTCAAATGCTTTACAGATCGAAATAGATTTCACGTCTAAATATGAAGATATATCCTTCAATTTATTATCAAATTGGGACATTAAAAGTACGAAAATACTGGAAGTAGCAAAAAGAAGTGGTAAAAAAGGTCTACCTGAAGATTCTGACTGTGAAAGTAAGAATTAGTATATATAGTAGAATAATTTTAAAGCTGTCCTTTATGTTTCAGGTTTAAAAAATATGAAAATATTACAATGCCTTCACCGTTTACTTCCACCTGGAGGAAAAATTAAGCTCAAAGAGCAGGAAAACACATACTGGAAACCTTCTATTCAGGATTTCATAAATAGTATATTTTTATTCGTTGAAGGTGAAAATGAAATTAAGAATAAGTTAGATATTTTAAGAAAAGAAAACAAAAGTCGCGTCACAACATTACAAGCAATAGTGGTTATTTTAAAAGATAAACATCAAAATCCAGCTAAATTCTTTGTATCTGTTGATGATATTTTATATATACAAACAACGGTACTAGCTGCCATTGATTTGTGTTTTAAGGTTTTTCATGTATTTAACTTAACTTATCCACGAGAGTCTTATAACACTTGGCTGTTTTTGCAAAAGTGTTTTTATAAAATACAAACAAAATACGATAAGTCTGTTTCCGCTGTATCAGGTCTGTTATCTGAGGTTGACTATTGCTAAAAGTCCACACATAGTATACAAGTTTAAAATCAAAACCTAGATTTAATATAGTATTCTTATTAAATAGTTAAAAGAGAGGATTAAATTCAAATATTTATGTTGACTTGCATAATTCATTTTAATTTTTTTAATATTATTTTATTTTGTAAGACCTGTACTTTATTATCAGATACATACCATATATACATGCAACATGTTGCCCTGTTACTACTGTAAAAATGAGTTTAATAACGTATCAGTACTCTGTCTTCACATTAGAACTTTTCATGCATCAACATTACCGTTTTGTAATGAGTTCAAATGTGGGGTAAAGGACTGTTACCAAACATTTCAATCTGCGAACTCTTTTAAAAAACATACAAATAGAAAACATTACATTCTCCAAACTGACAATAATAAGAGTTTTGATTTAAAGTCAAATTCTGAATATCCATTATTCAATAAAGAGTCCAGCTCTTTCCAAACTCAAGTAGGCGAAATTAACGAGTTCTCTGAATCTGAAATTTCTCGTATTGAAAACAGCGATAATTACGTCTCTGATGAATCTAGCAATCAATACTCTACACAAGAAAGAGCAATTTTAAAATTCATACTTGCATTGGAAGCAAAATGTAATCTGCCCAGGTTGCAAGTAATGGAAATTATTCAATTATTAGATAAACTCCTTCTTCATATCATTCCTTCAGAAAATCACAGAAATTCTGTTTGTAATTTTCTCCTAAATGTCAATACCGAGCATAAACTCTAAAATTCTTAACAAAAAACAAATTATATGAACATCCTACCTCCTTCGTTATCAACAATGAAATAGGTCCAGTTATGAAAAAAGGTAGCATTGTGTTGAATCCCATAGTGTCAAAAGGAGTATTGATGCCTATTGAATTTCAAATAAAAGAATTTTTCCAACTTCCTTCTGTTCTTCAAATAGTTATGGAAAACATGAGATTTCAAATTTCTAGAAAAGAATACTGTAACTTTTTAAGCGGGGAACTCTGGCGGCGTATTTCAAACAAATACCAAGGTAAAATTGTTATTCCTTTTTTCCTGTATAACGATGATTTTCATGTTGATGACCCGTTAGGTTCACATGCAGGGAGTAACTCCTTGTCGGCTTTTTACTATAGCTTCCCCACTCTTCCTGATTACTGCCATTCAAATTTAAACAAAATTTTTGTAGCAATGATTATTAAATCAAAGTACGTGAAATGCTTTGGAAATGACTCTTGTATTCATGAACTTGTAAAAGTATTAAAGAGACTAGAATCGGATGGACTTATAATATCCACAAAAGAAGGAGATTTTAGAGTGTATTTCGTATTGGGCTTAGTTATTGGTGACAATCTTGGGATAAACTCTTTGTTAGGATTTTCAAAATCTTTCAGTGCTAACTATTTTTGCCGGTTTTGTAAAATGAATAAAAGCCAGACTGTCTACACACTGAAAGAAAATTCTGCACTTCTAAGAAACAAAGAAGACTTTTCATCAAATTTAGAAGGAAATATTGAAACTGGCATAAGGGAAAACTGTCTTTTCAATACTCTTGAAAATTTTCACGTAGTTGAAAATTTTTCCGTAGATATTATGCACGATATTTTCCTTGGGATTTCCAAATATGATTTATGCCAAATTATACGTTTTTATACTTCTACAGCCAAACTATTCTCTCTGAATACGCTTAATAATCGCAAACAAAATTTTGACTACGGGGAAATAGAATCTGGAAACATTTCGCAACCTTTCAGGCAAGAGCATTTAAACCAAAATAATTTGAAGATGTCAGCTCGCGAAATTTGGTGCTTGGTACATTTCCTGCCGCTAATGATAGGAGATCTGATTCCAGAGGAAGATGAAGTTTGGAACTTCTTTCTTATACTTTCTCAAATGATATACATCCTTCTTTCTCCCGCATTAACAGAAGATTTAATAAAGCACTTAGATCAGTTAATAGAAAGGCATAATACTCTTTTTATTCAATTGTTTACTGAAACCTTGAAACCAAAATTTCACTTAACAACTCATTACACGCGTGTTATAAGGCAATCGGGTCCTCTTAAATATCTTTGGTCTTTTCGCTTTGAAAGTAAGCATCACGAATTGAAAGCTTATTCTAACAATATTACTTCAAGAATCAATTTACCGTATTCAATAGCAGTTAAATTCGGTCTAAAATTTTCTAGTCTTCTTGCAACTGAGCAAAATATGTTTGATACAGTTTCAGAAGTTGGATTCCTAACATCACACATTTGTGATCTTCCTATCTATAATCAAATAATACTTAAGCTGCAAGTTTTTGGAAAAGGTATAGCTCATTCTCCAATTCTTAAAAAAGTACGCTATAAGGGACTAAATTACAGAAACGGGTATTTTTTAATTGAAAACAGTAATATCCAGAAAATTTTTGAAATTGAATCGATGTTTATTTTTAATGGGAACGTTATGTTGATATGCTCCGTAAATTACGTTGTAGGATACAACAGTCATCTAAATTCATACTTGGTTGGCGAAAAGATAGAGAGATCATTTCATGTTGCATGTATAGATGATTTTGTGTACCCCCCAATTAATTTACATAAAACATTTAATAACGAATGCTATTTTAGAATTTCCTATTTTTAACTAACTTGTAACTAATATAATGTATAATACTATTTATTTTTTAACTTGAAACTATTTTGATTATGTACTTTGTTGTGTTTTATTTCAAGCTTAAAAAGTATAAGTTAGTTTAATTATGCATACTGTAAAACAAAATAAAATTCGTCAGTATAAACACTGTGTTTCATTTTTTTCAAGTACCTACATCGAAGCAAAACTTCAAAGTTCAAATTCACAATGAATAGGTTTTAAAAGTGGTTTGTAGAAATTGGATGATTATTGTGAATTGCACACACAACTACGATTTGCAAATTTTACATAATTGTACGCAAAATTTACAACATACATAATTTTAAATTTAAAGGATTTGTTGTATTTTCTATCCGAAGATTTTGTTGATTTTACAACCGCAGCTTCGTAAAATTTACATCAAGGCTTGCTAATATTACAACTTTGAAGTAGTTAAAGATAAAATTTAATTCTTGAAATTTACAAATATACATTGTTAAATTGAAAATATATGACATAATTTTCAATAATAAGAACAACGTATCAATTTTAATTCAACAAATACAATTTTTTGTAATTTTTACAATTTGTTATTTGGCTCAAAATTAGAGCCGGAAATTTTAGATTCTACACCCACAAACGATTGATTCTAAGATTTTTTTCTCTGGGTGTAACACATCATGTGCGAACCTTTTATAGTATCCACTTCGTTTGCATCCTCAAAGCATAATTATAAAATTAACGAAAGCAAAATGCTAAAATTTTATACATTCAAGTTCCATAGTATTTTCGATGGACTCATTGGGTTAGTTATCATAAAAGCACTTAAGGCAAACTTAAATTTCTTAGAATCTAAATTTAAAACGCCAAAATCGGAGATAAAAATTGGCCTTTTGAATACAACTCCAAAAGTATTAATAGAAAAGAATCTTCCTGGAAACACAATATCACAGATCAAAATACCTGTTACATCTAAATTCGGCGAAATTATTGTGCCCTTGCAAACTATCCAAAATTGCACAATACCGCAAACTCTAACAATAGCTGAAAATGGATGGGCTGATGTCGAAATCCATAATAAATCCGAGGACGATGTGAACTTCACTATGCTATACCCGTTAAAAACTATTCCAATTAAAAATAATTTCGAACTCTATCATATGAATATTCAGCAGAAAGAAACAGAAGACAATAAAGATACTATCATAAATTCGTTAAGAATTGATCACATGAATGACGAAGAAATATCCCACATTATCCCACTGCTCAGACAATACGCAGACATATTCTATACTGACGACGGGCACCTATCATTCACTAGTAAAGTTAAACACAAAATCAGAACAACTGACGAAGTGCCAGTCCATTAAAAAAATTATCGTCACCCTTTCGTCCACAGACAAGAAGTTAATAATCAAATCGGGAAAATGTTAGATCAAGGTATAATAAGACCTAGTATTTCACCTTGGTCCTCTCCCATTTGGGTGGTGCTAAAGAAACCTGATGCCTCTGTCAAAAGGAAATGGCGCATAGTCATTGACTATAGAAAACTTAACCAAAAGACAATAGATGATCGCTATCCGATCCCCAACATAAGCGACGTCCTTGATAAACTGGGAAGATGTAACTACTTCTCAACCATTGACCTAACAAGCGGCTTTCATCAGATCGAAATGCACCCTGATGACATCGAAAAAACCGCATTTAATGCCGAGAATGGACACTTCGAATTTCTCAGAATGCCTTTTGGCTTGAAAAATTCGCCGGCAACTTTTCAAAGAATAATGAATGGCGTTCTCAAAGGGCTCCAAAATGAAATCTGTCTGGTCTACATAGATGACATCATCATTTATTCAACTTCCCTTCAGGAACATATTGTTAACCTGAAAAAAGTATTTCACTGTCTTCGCGAAACTAATCTTAAAATACAAATAACCAAATCTGATTTTTTAAAAAAAGGAACAACGTATTTAGGACACATTATAACCCCCAATGGCATCAAGCCGAATCCCGAAAAAATTAAATGCATACAAAATTTCCCACTTCCTAAAACCCCTAAGGAAATTAAAGGATTTTTGTTTCTCATGGGATACTACCGTAGATTCATCCCAAATCTCGCAAAAATCACTAAACCCATGACCTCTTGCCTAAAAAATGTAGAAAGATAGACCTTACACCGGAATACATTCGATGCTTTGAAATTTGTAAACAACTATTAACAAATGAACCCATCCTCCAATACCCCGACTTTACACGTCCATTTAACCTCTCGACAGATGCCAGCGAATTTGCGATTGGCGCTGTTTTATCACAGGGATCTCCTTGAAAAGACAAGCCAATAGTCTATGCGTCAAGAACTTTGAATGACACAAAACAGAAATACAGTACAATTGAACGAGAACTACTCGCTATAGTATGGGCAACAAAATATTTTCGTCCATACTTATACGGCCAAAAGTTTTATATCTTCGCAGACCATAAGCCTTTAAATTGGCTCTTTTCTATTAAAGACCCGAGCGCGAAGCTCACAAGGTGGAGACTCAAACTCGATGAGTTCGACTATACCATAATTTATAAAAAGGGGTCAGCCAACTCGAATGCGGATGCATTATCTCGAATAAAAATCAACGAAGTAAATATCAACACAACCGATCCGGAAAACACTGAAAGCGAGAATCTCGAAAGTATGTCCATCCTAGCGAATATCTCTGAGAGTCCCAATATGAATGAAATTACGTTTGATTGCGATAATACAATACACACTAGCCAAGAAAGCCCTATATTCGAGATACCGATTTCCGAAGTACCTATCAACTATTTCAAAAATCAAATTTTCATCAAAATTGTTTCGCTTCCTGTAAAGGCACCAAAACTTTCCCGGTTGTTTCAAAACAAAACCAGAACAATCATTGAGATTTTCCAAGATAATTTTGAAAAAGACATTAATATTTTCAAGGAAAACACATTAACACATAAACTATTTGCAATAAATCTGGACCAAGAAGAATATATTCCCAGACTTTGTAATACTTTGAAGAATACATTCAGAGATCCTGGTTTTAAGTTGGTGCTTTGTAGACAAACTCTGGAGGACATAAAAACTAAAAATGAACAAGAAAATATTATCAAACTGTGTCATGAAGGCAGAACTAACCATCGCGGTATACAAGAAACAGAAGCCCAAATAAAACAACGATATTATTGGCCCAATATGAGAAACGGTATAACTAACTAGTTATATCAATAATTGTGACCTGTGTCAGAGAATGAAATACGACCGGCACCCACCAAAACAAAAATTTAACATTACCCCAACACCCAGAAAACCATTCAAAGTTGTACATGCAGACACATTTACGATAAAAAAAACAAAAATTTCTAACCATAATAGATAAATTTTCAAAGTATGGGCAAGCCTATCCCTTAGACGGGTTAACTGCAATTCATGTTGCGAAGGCTTTTATTAACTTTATGACCTATCATGGCGTGCCCAAACTCCTGGTTCTCGACAACGGCTCTGAACTAAAGAACAACATAGTAAAAGAACTGTCCTCCCTTCATAATATAGACCTTCATTATACAACCCCACTGAATCCCAATTCTAACAGCACAATTAAGAGATTACACTCTACGATTATAGAACATTCACGAATACTAAGCGAAACAATGAAAAACTTGAACATTATTGACCAAATTCCGTATGCAGTTCTCGGGTATAACCATTCCATTCACTCGGCAACAAAGCAACGCCCAATAGATGTAATAAATGGCCATTTAGGCAGTAATAGCCTGTTCAACATAGATATAAGTAAACTTCTATACTCAAACTACATTAACCAACACAAAGAGAAAACATTAGGAATATATAAACAATTACACCAGCACATGCTTAAATAAAAGAAAATATAACTGAGAAAAGAAACGAGGCTAGGGAAGACCCAATATCATACCAGAGCAACACGCTAGTTTACCATAAAACAAGAGCTCGATACAAGGCAAATCCGCGCTTCAAAACACACAATATTACTAACAATGAAACTATCACAGTAGAAACCCCAGAGAACACATACCATAAAAGTAACTTAAGAAGACCCCCAACTAACAAAACAAATATTTACTTGCAGGAGGCTGCTCACCCTAGTAGCAGCAATAACTGCAACAAGAATTAAGGTGATAAGTCTAGAGTCCAATCCTGGCATCCTCCCCTTCAAACTGGGCAAAGCAAAAATAAGGCTACCTATCACACCTTCATACATTATTTCGATCTCAGTCCAATAAAAAGTGAACTGGACACAATTTTTAAACAATTTGAGACTATAAAATCAGCCAGTATCCAAAACGAGCTCTATTCTTCGGGACTTGGAACAATGAAAAACGCTATAGAATTTCAACTTGAACTTTCAAAAGTAAAGCTTAGTTCCCTTCATTATCCCACTAATAACAGAAAGAAAAGAGGTGTTTTCGATGGATTGGGAACAATCTTCAAAAGTATCACTGGTAACTTAGACTCTGAGGATGGCAAAAGATTCGACGAAGCTATCAATACATTAATGGCTAACCAGGGCAATATCGCGACAACGTTGGACAGACAAATTTCGTTGACTACTAAAATAATAGAAGAGTATAATAGTACTCAGATTAATTAAAGAAAATGAATATCGTTTATCTGCTAAAATCAACGATATCGTGAAATCAGCAAAAATAGATGAAAACAACTTCTGCCGGGTTAAAATAGCTCTGGACGGTTGGAGGTTGGTACCGTCATAAACATTGTTTTGCAAACCTTAAATACATTAAAAACGCGGTCACATTCGCGCAACTTGGAATTTTACACAATAGCATTCTTAAGCCGAAGGACTTGGAATTTGTTATCCAAATAATTCTGAAGTATCACTCCGCAAATGAACTCTTTTTTGGAAGTGAAATTTCTAACACTCACAAATATTATGACTTGCTAGACGTAGAACCGTACTACTCAAACTACAAAATAGTTTTCATCATCCATTTTCCCATAATGTACCCCGATACTTACTCCTTTTACCACCTATATCCGATACCCACTAAATGTAACAAAATTATTATCCCTTCCAAACCATTTCTGGCAATGGGAGATACAAATTACTACTACAACGACAAGGAATGCAAAAATATGCACTCTATTTATTGCTGTGAACCTGATAAGGCAGTGGAGCAACCAAAACAACAGGATTGCATACAAGAAATGCTCCAATTGAAGACCAATAATTCATCTACATGCAAAACAGTTCCTATTGTCGTAAAAACTGAAGTAATTGAGCAAATTACGGCCAGCTATTATATTGCTATTTTTCCACTAGAGACAAAAGTAAAAATAGACTGTACAACATCAGATTTCACCACACTAAAAGGAGCCCACTTAATAGAACTTCCAACAAACTGCAGCTTCCAAACCACACAAAATGTATACACAAACTACGGACACTCAACATTAGGACAACCTTTACTGTTACCAGCTATTAAAACACCAAAAACTACAACTAACAACGCTCAACACTTAATATTAAACGACATCCCTTTGGATAAAATACATCAAATTTATAAGGAGCAACAAACCGTCCAGGAAGTCAGCCTCAGAAATACGATAGACAAATTCGATTATAATTGGATAACCTTCGCCTGTGTCGTTATAATAATCTGCATTATTTCAGCAAAATATGCCCTCAAGATCAGAAACTTAACCAGAAAACCTAAACAACCAATTTCCAAATCAATACAACCAACGAAAGTAGACGAAGCAACATCAGTCATGTGTCCTTCCAGCCAAATGCAGCGACATTTACCAGAAGACGAAGACGAATGATTGATCCATCCCTGTGTATGGACCCTTCTCAGGAGGGAGGAGTTACATACATAGGCATGCATTCTACCCCGAAACCCAACTCCCTTTAGCAGCCGCCTCCAGACTGTTGTGCGGCAACAAAGTAAGCCGTATAGGGAGCTTTACGGAAAAAGCTCCCCTGTGGTCTAGCTGGCCGCAGCTGGCGGCAGCTGGAGCCCTTATGGAGTGGGTCGTTAATTACCCGGCGAGGGAAGTGTCGGTTTTTTTTGTATTAAGCTGGTTGGTCGAGCGGAAAAAAGAATAAAGTGTGGAAAACCACTCAGTAATTAAAATTAAACTATCTTCTGAATTAAAGCGATTAGAAAGTGTCGAAAACAATAAATATTTAAGCGTCGAAAACAATAAGTTATTCCTTCAATTAAACTCGCTTATAAAGCGATTAGAAAGTGTCGAAAACAATAAGTTTTTAAGTGTCGAAAACAATAAGTTATTCCTTCAATTAAACTCGCTTATAAAGCCATTAGAAAGTGTCGAAAACAATAAGTTTTCAAGTGTCGAAAACAATAAGTTATTCCTTAAATTAAACTCGCTTATAAACCGATTAGAAAGTGTCGAAAACAATAAGTATTTAAGTGTCGAAAACAATAAGTTATTCCTTAATTTAAACTCGCTTATAAATCGATTAGAAAGTGTCGAAAACAATAAGTATTTAAGTGTCGAAAGCAATAAGTTATTCCTTAATTTAAACATAAAATCGCTTATAAAGCGATTAGAAAGTGTCGAAAACACTAAGTTTTTAAGTGTCGAAAACAATAAGTTATTCCTTAAATTAAACTCGCTTACAAAGCGATTAGAAAGTGTCGAAAACAATGAGTTATTCCTTAAATTAAACTCGCTTACAAAGCGATTAGAGAGTGTCGCAAACAATAAGTTGACAAAACTTGCAGACGTTACTTAACAATGGTAAACTATCTTTGAAAATTTGTTCCCAGTCTTTCGGAAATATCGCAAAATATCTTAAAATGGCTACCCATTCACGTTGAAAGTTTATCCAAAATAAAGAAATGCATAGCAAATACACCGACTCTACAACCATTCAACCCAATGAAGCCTATCACAATGCAGGCAGATGCCTCAAAATATGGACTTGGATGTTGTTTGCTTTAAGATGTAAAGCCTGTTAGCTTTGCTTCTAGTAGCTTAACTACGACTGAAATAAATTACGCCCAAATTGACAAGGAACTCCTTGCAAGTGTATTTGCAGTAAACAAATTCCATCAAATATATGGACATGATATTATTGTGATTACTGATCACAAGCCATTACTTGGTATAATGAATAAAGAGATACATGAAATCTCTAACCCTCGTCTTCAACGTATGAGATTACGATTATTAAAGTTCAATCTTTCGTTAAAATATGGAATGGAGAAAAGAAATGTTTATTGCAGACTTGTTATCAAGCAACTTTACACAGCACAGTGATAGACCTGAAATTGAGGACCTAAGTGAAGTTATACACATTTAATGTGAGCACTTCTATGAGAGAAAAATTAAAAGTAGAAAGTAGAAAGGATCCAGAATTAGTTGAACTAAGGGAAACGGGGGAAGTGGGTGGCCTCGCAGAAAAGCACAATTAAATGAAGGAATAAAATATTACTGGACTTCGCGAAACGATTTCTACTTAGAAGATGATTTAATATTCATGAATATTCATTTAATGAATACGAGTTGTAAACCCACAATCGCTCAGGAAGGAAATTTTAAATACATAAGTTACAATTATCCCATATGGGAATTGAAAAAACAAAAGCCAGAGCCCGACAACTTGTATTCTGGCCGGGCCTGAATGAAAGCATCGAGAACATAATCACCAAATGTGAAATTTGTCAAAGATATGGGTCTGCTAACGCGAAAGAGCCAATGGTATCACATGATGTACCAAATATACCATACTGTAAAGTTGGAATGGATATCATGAATTTTAGTGGTCAATCCTATCTAATAGTAGTTGACTATTTCTCAAAATATTTTGATGTCCGTCAACTAGGAAAAAAGACAGCAGAGGCTGTAATAAATAAGTTAAAAGATGTTTTTGCAGTCCATAGTATTCCTCAAATTATTATAGCAGACAATATGCCCATTGGATCATTCAAATTTCGGCAATTTGCAAAAGAATTGGATATCGAAATAGTCATTACAAGTCCAAACTACTCACCTGATGTCAATGGCGGACGTTTGAACATAAATAGACTTGGACCAAGAATTAGTTATAATTTTCCCTATAAAACAAAAACTAAGTAACGAAAAAAAAATCCTATAACAAGTACTAGATAATGGTGTACAGAATAACCACAAAAATTTCGAGAAATTTTGGTTATCCATTCGAAAACCCTGGTTTGAAAAAACGCGTTGGAAAATTTAGGAATGAATAAATCTTGAAATTTGCCAGCTTACATTGAATCATCGATACCAATCCTATTGTTTAATCTAAAATAATTTAAGCTTAAAAGTTAAGATCATTCGGAAAATGTAGAACTATAAATTTCTCAATTTTGTAATTCATTGTCTGCATTCATACGCAACAAATTCTTGAACTCGTAATATGATAGGGCCTATTCGAAAACGCAGTTCTCATGCTTTGCATGTGTCATCTAGTCCAAAAACGTTTATGCAATGCAGTGCCAGTTGTCCAAAAATGTCAAATATGCATTACTTTGCCGATAAAGCAGGCGCATATGTGCAGCTGTCAGAACTTTGTTGCTTTTGATATTGCAAAATGGAAGAAAGGTAAATATTATTCAAAATTCATATCTAATCAAATTGAGTTTTATTATTTTGTAGTGCATCTTTGAAGCCGTGGCTCAACAGGCATATTAAGGCGCTATTAGAAGCCAGGTTCAAATTTGATGAAGAATTTAAAAGCGGTAAACGCAAACATTGTGTTTTATGGAGAAAGGTTTTGCTTGATATCCAAAACATCGACAAAGATTATCCTTTTAACTCCGAGGAGATTTCCCGAAAATTCAACAACCTGTTGCTTACCTACAAAAGAATTAAAAACAGGAACAAGGAATCAGGCAGAGGTGCAACACGGTGGGAGTTCTTTGAAATATTTGATCAAACATATGGAACGAAACATTTCGTAAGCCCGCCTGCAGAGATCCAAGGATCCTCCTTAGAAAGTAATGAAAGTGAAGAAGAAAGCGTGTCCCGCGAATCCCAGCGGGTAACAAGTGGGAGAGCGAAGCGGAGAAATACAAATTCAAATAAATCCTCCGCTGAAATTCTTGATTTTCTTAAGCTTCAGGAAGAAAATGAAAAACGCCGCCATAAGGAACAACTCCAAGCAGACAAAGAAAAAATGGAACTCCTTAGAGATCTAAAGGAGCTATTTATGCGACATTTGGAGTAATATAACAATTAATAATATGAGCCACTTATTTTGAAAGTGGAGTAGTTCGTTTTTGGCTTTGCTTATAGTTAAAAGGATTATATTATGTTATCAATTAAATTAATTTTAGTAATGCCTTGCCCCACTTTCATATATATTTATATATATTTCATACAATATTGAAGAGCTGTGAAAAAACTTCTTTTTTTATATATTTTTTAAAAACATTATGGAAGTCGCATGCTAAGAAAATTAGTTCTTCGTTAGTCAAGTCGACCGAATTCGACGTCAATGATAATTTTTATTTTTTTATATAAATAAAATGGAGGATTATTTGTTTCCACAATGAGTTTTATTTTAGCTTTTAGCATTCAATGTACATATACATAACATTCTTTTTAGAATATTATGCTGAAAGAAAATTTGCAATTATATCTCGTTTAAGACATGCTTCCCTGAAGGCTGATGCTTCCAACGATGGTTCTGCATTTCGTGTTTCGGTTATCTCAATTTCGTACTCTTCTTCGGTTATGTTTAATCCTTCGGTCATCAAAATAAAATTGTGAAGCGCTATGCATGTCAGTACTATGTACTTTGCATTTGATAATTTTCGAATATCCAAATGATGTAAAATTCTGAATTTGCTTTTTAATATTCCAAACGCTTGTTCTATAGAAACTCTGGTTTTACTTAAAATAGTATTGTACCTCGATTGGCAATCAGTAAGAGATCCGGTATCTCTGTAAGGTACCATTAGAAAAGTATTCAGAGGATATGCTGAATCGCCTAGAAGATGCGCTTCTTCTGGTATTATTATGTTTTTATTGGTTATAGCATTGTATAGCGGACTACAGCGCCATACTGCAGCATCATGCATACGTCCTGGCAGTCCAAAATATACATCAATAAATATACATTTTGCATTACAAACACCCTTCAAAAAAGTAAAAAAATGTATAATGATTAGTTTTTTTTCAAGATGCACAATGTATGTACGTACCTGCAACAACAAGGAATAAAAGCCCTTCCTGTTGTAATAACTTTGTTTATCATTAATAGGTGAAGCCATAGCAATGTGCATACCGTCTACACAACCTATTACAAATGGAAACGGCGAATTTCTTAAATTCTGGAATTCCTCCATAATTTTTGCATATTGTGATCCTGAAGGCCATTTAATAAAATCTTTTTTCATTTTGTAAATTATTCTGCATATTTTCATAAACACAGAATTTGCAGTGCTTCTCGCAACATCGAAGCGATCACTGAGATCCCTAAAGGTACATGACTTATTCGCCAATTTCCATAATGTTATTTACATTGTATGTTTTAAATTGAGAGGTGGTCTTCCGGTCCAAGCTTTTTTCCAAAATGGTTTAATTTTTATAACCAATTTCTACAATTCATGCAAGTAATACCTCAAATGCATAAGTTAAACATTGAAAAATTACCTTAAATGTAGATCTATGCATCCTAAAATGTTCTTGAAACGTGTCTTCCGAATAATTTTCAATAATTTTAAAATATCCACGGTTTTTAATAATTGTTCTCCGTTTATTATACAACGTTTCGATGAGCAGCTCTTTAACGATTGCATTTCTTCTGAATTTTCTTCGCTTAGATGTGCCTGATTCATTTAAAAGCATATTACTGAAAACATTAAACATAACATTCCACATTTTTGTTGTTTTTGTTGATGTCTAGTCGTAATCCCTGCAAAGCAGCTGTTCAGGCTATGAGCTGTCACTTAAGTTCATGCTTTGCACTCTGATGCATGAGCAACGGTGCTGCCACTGCAAATTCGCTTTGTTGCAACTGCTTTCTGACGTTTTCGAATAGGCCCATAGTTGCGTAAGCCAAACGTTCACCCAGTTACAGGTCAACGGCTCATGCAATTCCGGCATAGGTAGCACTTGCAATCAATTAATAAGCAATAATTTAACTAAGTCATCATTGTGATGTATATTTAAAAAGCCGCTTGGAAATTAAAGAGTCAGTCGTAAGTATTGTGACCATGCGTTTCAATTAATCAATTACCTTTCAGACTCTTAGCTCAGTGAAGAGGTAAACTTTCAGCCAGCAGCTACTTCGATACATCTCAACCTCATTTCGTTTTGGGAATTGTTGTGAAGTGGTACTGTTATGGTATGTGTATGTGTGTGGGAGAGTAAGAGGCAGTTTAGATAAAACCACGGAGCTAGTAAGACCTGTACATATCACGGAGATATTCTAATAAATAATCTGTATTTGAGGACTTTAGTGTTTTATTGCAACACCCGTTACGATATAAAACATGGTGCCAGAGAGGTTACCCATGAACAAGAAGCGAAATTAAGGCCTATCAACCAAGATTCATTTGAGGGAAATTCGAGAAAAGACGGAAACGCATAACCATCATGGCGTCCAACGAGGAGAAGCTGTCAAATTTCTTGTCATCGCAGACTTTGCTGATTCAAGGTATGCAAGCAGATCAAGCAGAAGGGACAGCGAATAATGCAGAATGCCTCAAACTACTGAACGAATCCATCTGTCAGCTAAGAAATCAGATTATGACAAATCCTGTGGCATCGACAGCGTCTGGAGTTTTCGATCAGTCAGCCCACCAAATCGCTGCAGGTTCTGGCAATGCGTTACTAACCCAGAACATTCCATGGCCGGAGCCATTGGACGTGGAGTTTGGTGACATCTATGAGAATTTTAACCTCTTCAAACAAAACTGGAACACGTATTGCAGTGCAACCGGAATCGAAGACTGGGACGCCGGTTTGGAAAAGAGAAAGGTCAACATTCTGCTGTCCATCATCGGTGACAAAGCTAAAAAGAAATATTCGAATTTTCACCTGACAGAGGAAGAAAAAACTTCGGCGAGTGAGGTCCTGAATTTAATCGAACAAAGGTTAGTCTCGGAAAGAAATCTTTTATACGACCGATACGTATTTCACAGCTGTAATCAGCTTGAAGACGAGCCTTTTGAGACATACTATCTCAGAGCAAAAAAAGCTTTAGAGGTGTGCAAATATGGACAAAACGTAACCCCAAATGAAATGTTGAGAGATAAACTGGCCTTTGGTGTAAACGACGTTTATTTAAAGAAGAAGTTTTTGAAGGAAGACCCTAATAATCTCACTTTAAAAAGGCTGGTGCAGGTTTGCAAAGCCAACGAATTGTCGGAGCTATGGCAAGAATATGGGTTTAGAAGAGAAGTCAGTGAACAAAATCTCTAAAAAAGAACAACCGAAGCCTACAACTGGCATTCGAACCTGCCGGTTCTGTGACAGAAGACACGAGTTTGGAAAAGGACAGTGTCCAGCGTGGGGACAAATATGTTCATTTTGTCAGGGAAATAATCATTTCGCCAGAGCGTGCTTAAAAAAGAAAAACCAGAAATCTAATACTAACGGGTCTTCTTACAGGAAACAAAAGTCAATAAAAGAGCTGAAAGAGGCAAGTAGCAACGCGGATGACTTGAGCAGCGACGAAGTCGAAGACGATTTAGAAATATATGAGCTACACACTAATAAAGAAGATCAAAGGAAAAGTCGAGCGAAGATCGCACTGAGGTTTGGACAACATTGGCAACGAGTCGAGTGCGACTTAGACACATGTTCTGATGCTAATGTAATCGGCTTTGGGAATTGCTGCGAATTGATGGGGGAGACCAACCCGAAGTTCAGAAAATCAAGCAGTTACCTGAAAAGTTTCGGAGGGGGACGGGTAGAGGTTCTTGGCGAAATGAAGGTCGCCTGCAAGCATAAGAAGAAAATGTGTGACCTAACCTTCCTGATAGTCAACGCCAGTCACGGACCTCTGTTGTCGGAGAATACCTGCCTGAAGCTTGGGCTTGTTAAATACTGCTTTAAAATGGACAAACGGGAGACAGTCGCCGAAATTGAGCGAGGAAGAAAAGAAGCCAAAAGAATATTAGAACATCATCAATCTGTCTTCCAGGGATATGGATGTGTTCCGGGTGTTGTGTCCTTGGAAGTCGACGAGGATATAGCACCAGTTGTGCAACGCGCTCGAAGGGTACCAATATGTCTGAGAAAAGACTTACAGGGAGAGCTTGAAAGACTCGAAAAACTGGGGATTATAGTCAAAGAACAAAAGAACAGAAATTGGGTGAACAATGTGCTAATTGTTAAGAAAAATGGCTCGGTGCGGGTGTGTATCGACCCGGTACCTCTGAACAAGGCGTTAAAACGCCCACATTTTCAATTTACAACATTGGAGGAGATACTACCAGATTTGGGTCGGGCACGAGTGTTTTCAACGATGGATGCGAAGAAGGGTTTTTGGCAGCTTAATATCTCGGAACAAAGTAGTATGCTCACCACCTTTTGGACCCCGTTCGGACGATATCGTTGGTTAAGGCTCCCTTTTGGTGTTTCACCGGCTCCAGAGATCTTCGCACAAAAAATGCACGAGATTACCAGTGACTGAAGGGCATCGAAGTCATGGTCGACGACATACTTATTTACGGGTGTGGAAACACAATGAAGGAAGCCATGGACGACCACAATAAAAATCTGGAGAAGCTCTTAAAACGCTTGGAGGAGACCAACTGCAAAATGAATCCAGAAAAGGTAAATCTGTGTCAAACAGCTGTGAAGTTTTTTGGTCATGTTCTAACAAGCGAGGGTTTACAGCCGGATCCGGAGAAACTAGCCGCAATTTCACAAATGAAGTCCCCAGAGGATCAAGCTGAGCTATTGCGCGCACTTGGAATGTTCAACTATCTAAGCAGATTTATTAAGGATCTATCGAGCGAATCTGCGAACTTGCGAAAACTTACTCGGAACGACAGACTTGAGATGGACTCAAGTTGAGGAAGCTGAGTTCGCAAGGTTGAAACATCTCGTGGAAAACATTGGAAAACAACAGTACTTCGATAAAAACCTACCAATAACTCTGGAGTGTGATGCCAGCTCGACGGGCCTTGGAGTAGTCATGTATCAGCAGGACAAGGTCATCGGATGTGCGTCACGAGTTATGAGCAAAACGGAGCAGAATTACGCACCGATTGAGAAGGAATGTCTGGCCATCGTATTCGGATGCACCCGTTATGACCAGTACGTAGCCGGAAACTCTGAGGTCATCGTCAAGACAGACCATAAACCTCTTATTTCGATATTTAAAAAACCCTTGTTATGCGCCCCCAAGAGGCTACAATTAATGCTTATGATTCTACAAAGGTACAATCCCGAGGTCCAGTAGGTGAAGGGAAAGGAAAATGTAGTTGCGGACACACTGTCCAGAGCGCCGATTGAGCAGAATTCCAACAGCGACGCTTTTGACAGACGAGCGGACGTCTTTGAGATTCGTGTCGCGGAAGGGATTGGAAAAATCAACGTTGAGAAGACACTCCAAATAACGCCACACAGAGTACAAGAAATTAGAGAGGCCAAGGTGAGAGATGCCACGTCTTCCAGACTGATTAGATATATTAATGAAGGATGGCCAAGATACATCTCAGAGATGGAGGAATCTTGTAAGATCTACTACAAGCACAAGGAGGAGCTGTCGACCCAAGCTGATATTGTCTTCAGAGGGGACCGAATTGTAGTACCATTTTCCATGAGGAAGCAAATGGTAGAAAGACTCCATGTCGCCCATTCCGGAATTGAAGCTACACTCAACCTTGCACGAAGGACCGTATTCTGGCCAGGGATGTGTGCCGAAATTTCACAAAAGATCCAACAATGCGAAATTTGCATGAAATTCGCCAGCTCACAAAGGCAACCACCGATGCAATCCCATGAGATACCTGTTTATCCGTATCAGTTTGTGTCGATGGACGTTTTTCTAGCTACATACCGCCGAAAACAGAAAAAATTCTGGGTCACGACTGACCACTATTCGGATTTTTTTGAGCTTGACGAGCTGCCAGACATGTCTGCTGAAGCGCTAGTACAAACATGCAGGAAGAACTTCAGCCGCCACGGGATACCATACAGAGTGTGCAGCGACAATGGCACAAATTTTGAAAACAAGCTCATGAAAGACCTCAGTGAGAAATGGAATTTTGAATTCGTTACATCAGCACCTCACCACCAGCGAGGTAACGGGAAGGCGGAAGCAGCTGTAAAGAGCGCAAAACGTCTGGTCAAGAAAGCGGAAGAAAGTGGAGAGGATCTTTGGTACATGGTACTCCACTGGCGCAACACCCCTAATAAAATTGGGTCCAGCCCAGCACAAAGACCCTTCTCAAGAAGTACTCGCAGCGGCATTCCGACCATGACATCCCATCTCCAACCGAATATAATTGAGAATGTCCCCGTGAGAATCGCCCTGAACAAAAAAAAGAGCAAGAGGTATTACGACAGAAAGACTAGAGACCTACCTGAGATAAACGTGGGACAGTCGGTCGCTGTGCAAGTACACCCAGACCGCGAAAACACCTGGAGAAGAGGAATCGTGGAAGGAAAACTAAAAGACCGAGATTACCTAGTAAAAGTGGATGACCGAACATACAGACGCAACGTATCACATGTGAAGCCGTTTATGGGACAGAGACACGAAGTTGGAAAACGCTTTAGAGAGTTGATCGGATCGAATCCGCAGACCGAAGGTGATACGAACGAAAAGGAGTCCATTGAGTCTGACACGAAGACGCTTGGAGCCGCTCCCGAGGTCTCGATTCAGACGTCGAAGAGTTGCGAGACGGAGAAGAGAATGAGTCAGAGATTTGAGAGCTCACTCATCAAGCCGATGGATATAGAAGGTCCAACTCCCACATTTGAGAAAATGTTATCTGAAGATAGACTGGAGTCAGACGAACAGCCGAGGTCAACTAGACCGATGAGAGTGACCTCATTGCCAAACAAGTTTAAGAACTATGTGATGTACTGAGAGTTTTGAATTTCTAATCACATGTTTATTCGACTTTATGTAATTTTTTTTGTTTAGTTGTTTATAAGCAAGTTTATTTACTCATTGGAGCATTTTCTGCTGTAAAAAAAAAAAAAAAAACCAATAAGATGTTATGGTATGTGTATGTGTGTGGGAGAGTAAGAGGCAGTTTAGATAAAACCACGGAGCTAGTAAGACCTGTACATATCACGGAGATATTCTAATAAATAATCTGTATTTGAGGACTTTAGTGTTTTATTGCAACACCCGTTACGATATAAAACAGGTACATTGCACAACGATCACGCTATTAGAGTAAAGGTACGAAGCACCTTAACTCAAGCCAAAATAAAAGCATTTTGGAAACATTGGTGACCCCGGCGTGATCGCTTTTCGCCATCAAGAGGTGTTCAAAAAGTATCTATTGCAGCCATGGATTGTAATGGGGGTAACCCAAACAAACTATAAAGGGTTAAAGGATCAATTGCGCAATATCTTACATGATGGTTCTATTCTTCAGATTCAACACGAAAACTTCCTGTTCACAACTAGAATTGATATTGGCCAGTCCAAATGGAAAATACTACGCTTAAACCTTGAAGAAATGAGTCTTTACAACAAGTCAGGAGACAATTGCGGAATAATCAACATGATAGTGAACTGAAGCCAATTGCCTGGATAATAAGGAATAAAGACAATATACCTGAGATGAAAGAGTATTTGGTTTACAAAGAGGGAGTAAAGATTGGGATCACGAAAGACTCTAGGTTCAAAATAGACTCTTTCAAAACCATTATATTTCATACCACCACTGCAAACAAAGAGCTAAACTTTCAGCCAGCAGCTACTTCGTTACATCTCAACCTCATCTCGTTTTGGGAATTGTTGTGAAGTGGTACATTGCACCACGATCACGCTATTAGAGTAAAGGTACGAAGCACTTTAACTCAAGCCAAAATAAAAGCATTTTGGAAACACCCATAGTGTGTATATCTCTCTAACAATTTTTTGAGAGCTGACTTTGGAAAATATATCTGTTCGGGAGCGAGGACAGAAAGACAACCAGGGTGGGCGGTCCTGCAATAAAAATGAGGGAGATAAAGCCCCAAAGCACCAGATGAAATATATTCTCGTTACATCACAACTTTGGCTTCAATCAAGAAATCAGTTATCTCTGGGATTTTTGCCACGACCAGGACCTGTTTTGTGGCTAAAAACTCAGCAGTTCGGGTTGACATCATCCAGCAATATATTCCTTACCCTCTGCCGGAAAGACAACGCCTAGACTAACTTTCCCTTCTGTAAATGAGTCATCTGTTACAACAACAGTGTCCTCATGTGAGAATTTCACCCTCTTCTTATTCATTATTGCCCTTACTACATCAACATTCATCCCCTCGTTACTTACTTGTTCAATCCGCAAAAAAGGTCGTTTCTACAAAAATTTATACATGTCGAGTATGGTGAGTTCGGATTTTGGATGTTTTGATAGAAAAATGGGGTGACTTTGGCGGCCCAGAATATTTCTTTGACCATGATTAAGTCAAGATGCTATATTTAACATTTTAAAGGAAATCGCTCCGGAACGTTCACAAATGTTTCCTTCAAAACATCTGTGCAGATGCAAGATGCAACAACTTGAAAACAAGATGATAGGTTAATGGAGCAGGGGTCTATAATGTCTTCATATTTACGCCTGCACTGGGCGACCATACGAACACAGCCAGCCACATCAGGGAATGTGGTACGCTAAATCTGGCGTACAGACGTTCCGTGCTTAGTTTATACTTCTGATATTTCCATGCTTGCAAAGTGTTCACACTGGAGAAAAGCTCTACAAGTGCTATGAATGCATGAATGGTTTTATTGTCCTTTTCTTGCATTCATGGCACTTGTGGGGGTTTTTCTAAAACTTCACGGGAGTACTCGTACCCATACAATTTAATTTTATAAATTAGAATAACCCGAAAAGAGAGAAAAAAAATAATGTTGTACAAAAAGTCAATTGTTTTTCTAAATTTTCCAAAAAAATACTAATCTAACCTCAAATTCCTCAATGGTTACTGTCCAATTTCCCGAATGAAATTTCCCGACAGACAATTTTCCCGAAAACCTTTTCCAGACCAAATTCTGTTACTTGTGCTGTGGAGATAAAAAAAAAATTTCTTTTATGTTCAGAGTCCTGCTAGGGCCACTAGGTGAAAAGTGCCCAAAAACAGCATTTTTAATTTCTTAGGAAGGGGGTCGAAAGGGACAAGCAATTTCCAAGAATTAAAAATTTGAAAAACAAAATTTACAGAACTTAAATTTTTGTTATTTTCCCTTTTATGGTTTTCGGGTTTTTTATACAGATGCTCAAAACGAAAAGGCAGAAGTAGTGTAACGTTGCTGTCGTGTCCATAATTTTACATTCAAATAACAATAAATTTCTTGCAATATCACAATCAAACTTATGACTAACATAGTTGTAGAAAACACGTATTAATGCTTTGTGAGGTTAACTGAAAATTGGATTCGAAAAATAAAATTTGATGTTTTTTTTTTCTTTTTTCTTTTACAAAAAGTTCTGCAACACAAATTCTTAGGTAGTTAGGGGGTGGGTGGGGGGAAAGAACATCTTTTAACATTTTTGCATTACCAGGAGAGGCGGGGCATATTTATTGTGACAGTTGGTAGTAGATAAAGAAAGTTGGTAATGGTGCAGACATTTTGAGTCAACTTGCCAGTTTAGTTGTTTTAATAAATTTAACCAAAAATTATATTTAATTTTATTCTAAGTTAGTGTTAACGTTTACATTTGTGAATCCGAACGTCGCCGTCGCCGTCTTCGCTGAAAGAGAATTCGTTCAATTGAAACCAACCCAAACTCACAAACACACTGTCACACACCACTGATATTACTCATTGTCCCACCAGCCTGTGCAGTGCAGTGTTTTTTATGGTGGCGCCTACGCGAAAGCGATTTGGAGTACGAAGATTTCGTGGAATCAGGTAAGTACCGTTGCTTTCGTCTCTTTTTTCATTTAACAGTAACTGCGTTGTTAAAGCTTTTTCCTAGCCCAGGAAAGGTGAGACGTATTTTTGATAGGTACGTTTTGTTTGAAGCTTTCACGATATCCCATTTTTTATATTTTTATTTGGTGTAATGGGATTAAAACGGTAAAGAGAAGTGCATTGAAATAAAAGCACTTACAAAGCATAATTGTACTGTATTTGTAACTTCTGTAGGTTTAACCATTTTCGGAATACCACCGGAAGATTTCGATTGTTTTCAAAACAATAACGGCATTAAAATAGATCCACAAGTATTCATAGATTACATAATACAATTTCATCAACATCCATGTTTTATGCTAAAACTTAAAACGAAATATAGAGATTTTGCTGACTGTAAGTTTTAAACAGGAATAACACATAACTTATAAGTATTAAAGTAGTTGTTTAATTTAAAAGGTACAGCAACTTCCTACGAACATTTTCCCGAAGTTCATCCGAAAGTTTTAGCAACTCCGCTAAAAACAAGTGATGCTGCAATAGGTCCAAGTCTGATTGTTACTGCTAGTGTATGAGAACTTACTTTTAATGAAATAGAGGATTGTGTAACGAGGCATAATAATATTTTTAGTCTCTGAAATCATACATTTACAAACAGTCGTATGTAGATATTCTTTTTACCGAATACGAGAGGAAAGGCACTTTAACTGATGCCGAAAGAAGAAAGCTAATCTCTTATTTATGTTCACATGTTGAAGAACTATTTGGTTTCAGTCCTTCTTATCAGGAATTAGTTGCGGCAAGCCAAGCTTTCTTGTCAATATTTTCATGTTTGAAATCAAATGGCGCTTCTGAAATAGTAAGCACTTAGAGCAAAAAAGACATTTTTTGGAAACAATATTTTTTTTATTTCAAGGAATTGTTAGTTAATCACAAAAATTCAGGTTATCTGCAAATAAAACTCAAAACCGACAGAGCTAAAAGAAAGAAACTAAGTAACAGTTTAAAACCATCTTCCACTGTTACCAGTTCAGTAACCTCTAGCATAGAACCTGATAATTTTGAAGACGATTTAAAAAGCAAACGCAATGCTGAATTTCCCGAGGAACTAGAATTTGTTAAGGAAAAGCTTCGAAAAACCTTGTGCTACAGACGCCAAAAAATAAAACAAAGCTAATTTCAACGCTTTTGAACACTGTGGCTACTATTTTGTTGCGCTGGAATTGGTAAAATTTAAAATTTTTTCATTTATTATAATGCCTAATTTTAACTTACTCTAGATAACATATGATTTTATGCTGGAATTCGGAAACAATAGCGACCGATTTCTACGACTATGTAAAATTTGGCCAGCAGTGCAACATCATATTTTTATATCTGTAAAACAATCTGGGAAAAAAATATATTATACAGAAGTTGAAAGGGAAAGAGGTTACAAACAAATCACAAATTAAAATTTTAAACATTCTAATATATTTTCTAGATTGGGGCTTAACTACTATTGCGTTTCTGAATCTTATTCGACTGCTTCCACCGGCAGCAAATGGGATGAAAAAGGAAAACAGATTAACGGATGAGGCAGCTATTGACAGGCTTGTCATATTTAAACAGGTAGCAAATATTAATAATAACGACATTTACTACACATTTCCTATTTTATTTCAATTATAGTGTGGGCTTACAAATACTGAGCTGCTGGAAGGTTCAACAAAAAGGGCGCCTTATATTCTGTCGGTAGGAAGCAATAAGTATTGTATTGACCAATATTTTATTGTGTTGGACAATCATCTCATACCTCTTCCCAGTGACTACAAGTTTGTAGAAGCAATAGAATTAGTTTTTAAATTGCATTTCATATTGAATATTAAATATAACAACAATTTAAGATTATTTTGGAAATTTATTCAAAATTTCATTTATCAAATTGAATGTTCAGTTACTTCGCATACGAAGGAAATTTGCATTGTCTTGCAAAATTTAAGTAATCAATTATTAAATCAATAACGCAGTGAGGTGAGTTATGAGAATATTATTTCTGCTTATCATTTGTAGCCCTCAAGAATTTTGCGAAGTTTATATACATCATTCCTCCTTATACCTCCAACATTATTTTATTCCTAAATATACATTATATTCTGAACTAATTTAGTTTTCAAAAACGGCCTCGAATTGTATTCAAGTGCAGGCTACTGCTACAATTTCTATTATGGCATATTTTTGCTTTGTCTGCCAAAAGAAATCTCCATTAATATTAAAAATTTGTTAGCATTTAAAACTTGAGCATCACTTGTTAGACTCTAAACATTTGCAGTTAAAATGTATTGCTAATATACATTGTACATCTACATTTACTACTTATTCTGGTCAAAAGAAGCATGCTAAAAATGTATTAAGTCAAATATATTTGAAAACAGATCTGTAAACCATTCAGAACAACTTCGTTTACTAAATAGTAATATTAACTTACAACAAAACGTGTGTCGTGGCAGTGAAATCGATATTGGTATCCAATCATTTGTAGATTCTTTGAATTCTTTAAGCTTATCTGAAAGTGCCACGACAAAAATTTTATCTTTTGTGGAATATTTCTTAAAAGATGTTTGCGAAAATGTAGTTCAAGTTATTGATCAGCTTCCAACACAGCAGGCAATCCGCGAAAATGTGCAAATTCTAAATTCTAAGATAATAAATGCATTACAAAACATCAGATCAAAATATAAACGCGAAAATTATTTCAAAAAATCCCCTTACTTTATAAACCCAAAATCAATAGTAATATCTACAAGATGGGATCAAAAATATTGAACTAAATCTAAAAAAATTGTTGAATGTTTAATTCAACATACAATTCAGTATATACCCATTTCAGAAACATTGAATGCACTGTTTAAAAATGATAGTTTTCGCACAACTTTTAAAAAAAGCCAACATATTTGCAATGACACAACTTTAAGCGGCTTTTGTTGTGGGAGTGTTTTTAGAGAAAACAATTAATTTGAAAATTCCATTCAAATACAATTATATTATGATGATTTCGAATGTACGAATCCATTGGGAAGCAAAAAAACTATTCATAAAATTGCTGCCATTTATTTCACTATCCGAAATCTTCCAAGCGAGTACTTAAGCCATTTAAATAACATACATCTTGTAGCGCTTTTTAATGTGAACGACTTGAAATCGCCTAAAGTTACCTACAATGATATTTTACGGCCTATTGTTACTGATTTAAAATCCTTGGAAACGGAGGGTATTGTTGTAGAAGGTTTTAAAAATTACGGTACTTTTATAGGAGTTTCGCATGACAATCTTGCGGCCAACTTATTATTTGGTTTTACTAGTGGATTTAATGCTAATTTTTTTTGTAGGATTTGTGAAATTCACAAAGATGATATTCAGAAAATATTCTTCGAAGATGAAAAGAATCTTCGTACACTAGATAGTTTAAAAGCTTGCTACGAGCCCCGTGGCTCGTAATACCGGAGAACAGCTATAAAAGCCCGGGAGGCTCTGCCTCAGGGCGCTCAGTCGGTCAGCAGCGACCAGGCCATCAGCTGCGGAGGCCAAACAGCTGCCCCGAGGCCAGTGGATCAGCCAGCGATAGCCGTAACACAGCAGCCGTCCCCGCGTGCCGCCACGACCGCCGCAGTGATCGCCGTAGCAGTCACCGCACAGACGAACACAGCAGCAGCCGTCCAAACAGCCGCCGCAACAGCCCAGCTACACAGCCGCCACGACCGCCGCAGGGATCGCCGTAACAATTACCGCACATAGCAGCAGCCGTCCTAACAGCCGCCGCAACAGCCCAGCTACACAGCAGCCGTAAGCAACCGCCGCCGTACCGGCACCGTAACACCCCGCCTAGCCGACGTAGCATTAAGCCGTAGAGATGTATGTTACATGGTAGGATACAGAAATAAATAGCTCTTAGTCAAACCACTGTGTTTTCCTCTGCGGGTGCTCCGTCCCAAACCCCCGACTCCGGCGAGCCCAACTCGCGGCAAGCCAAACTCGCGGCAAGCCAGATTCACTTCGTAACAAGCTTATTCAGAATTGTATTCTGCTGACATAAATATTTCTAAGGGTGTGAAACACTATAGTTTGCTAATTGAACTGGAATACTTTAGTACTGTGCACAACCAATCCTTAGATCCCATGCATGATATCTTAGAAGGAGTTGCCCCTTTTGCCATCAAAACATTTTTAAAATTTTTGGTATCCCAAAATATTTTAACCTATGATATAATTAATGATATACTTCATTCATTTAATTATGGCTTTCTGTATAGAAAAAATCGACCTACAAGCGCTGTAAATAATGCTTCGTTTAGTTTTTCTGCTTCCCAATGTTGGTGTTTGCTCGTACATTTTACATATATTTTTGGTGATGTTGTTGATAGCGCCCTACAGAGCAAATGGCTTTTAATAACTACTTTGTTGCGTATATCGGAAATCATTTTCTCAAAAGAAATCACTGTTGAACTCGTAAATAATCTGTCGTTGTTAATTAATCAACATACATATGTTTATTTTAAAGACTTTTTTTTCCGCACATCTTATCCCGAAGCACCATTTGCTTATTCATTATCCTAGAATTCTAAAAAATATAGGTCGTCTTAGCAACTTTTCAACAATGCGGTATGAAGCCAAGCATCAATTTTTTAAGAATTTATCTAGAAATGTAAAAAATTTTACAAATTTATGCAAAACACTAGCTGTTAGGCACCAACAGCAATTCGTAACGACTTGGAAAAATTATGTATTTGAACAAGTTCCCAAATGTGGAACAATAACTCCGTTATCTTCCGAAATATTTGAGAAATACATATAAGGAAGCTTTGAGAGAAATTGCCGAAGGTCCTTTTGAAACAATAAAAGTTGTAGCAGGGATTGAATATTTCGCACATTATTGTACTAGTCTTTTTATAAAACCTCCAAATAATTCAATTGATAAAAAATCTTTCCATCAAATAGAAAAAATGTTTTCCTTCAATAATGAAATCATATTTCTTTGCCGAAATTTCAATATCACGAAATTTTGTAAATTCCACAATTCATTTGAGATTGAATGCAGTACTAATAATAATGGAACTAAAATATAAATTTTTCATTTGTCCCACTACAGTAATCATATTACTTACGATACAGCAATTTCAAGAAAAACAAGTAAAATGTATATAGTTTCTAAACACATTATTTTTTTTATAAATAAAACATGTTTAAACAATTTATCGTTTTTTAATATCGGATTAAAAGCTTACTAAGTTAAAAAAAACAATGTCAAAAGTCTTGTCTACTGTAGGAGGATCATATGTAATATTTATTATGAGAAATACTACATGTGATTCACCTATAATAGTGTAACAAAATTGGCCTGCTGAGCGGCTAGCCGGCAAATTTCGGGAGGGAAAATTTCCACAACTAATTGTACCTGCGTGGATTTGAACGGGAGATCCCGACACAGAAGTCCGTTTTTATGAAAACACTTGAGTCTACTCTTCATTCTACTTCAAAATTTTATTCCCGACACTGAGTTTACATTTTTTTTCATTCAAGATCAAATAAGCAAATTAAAAAAATGAAAATTAGAAGCAGCGATCGCACTGCACTTTGACCGACGACTCACTCTCCTCTCGGTCCGGTCAACGACTCTTCCAACTCAACCTCCGCGGAACTTTTCCAAACAGCAGGCAGCCTCGGTTTGCATTCGCACGAAACTACCGCTGCTTAGGTAGCAAAAGCCCGTTTTGTAACAATCAGTGGCGGATTTACGCGTAGGCAAAGTAGGCCTGTGCCTACGGCGGCAAAAAAATGGGGGCGGCAAAAAAGTCAATTATTCAATTATTTAAAAAATTTTTGATTAATAAAAATGTAAAAATACAAAATTTTTTTACTTTTATTCAATTTCGCTCAAAATAATCATTTGAAAAAGACGCCACTTTTACGCCAACCTAACCTTATCCGTCAAGTGTTTGTCGACTGTATTATGTCAGTACCAAAGTATTCAATTCGTTAAAAATGAGTGATGGTAGACAACGACTAAGCGGGCATCAGTACTCGAAATTAAGAAAAGAGAAAGAAGAAAAATTGAAAAAAGATGTTAATTCATCGAGAAAAATGCACGACTTTTTCAAATCGTCAACAAAAGAGCTGGAATTTTCCGATGAATTCACCGTCCCCGTTCAAGAAAAATCAGATTCAGAGTAACGTTTTTTTCTTATTTACTTTTCAAATAAAAACATTCAAACTTTGTGTAAACAAGTCGAAATGCAAAATATACTTTTGAATGTTCTTTAATTTATATAGTTTGCAAAAATAAAATTTTAAAGTTTGCACAAATTTTTTTGTTTAGAAAAAAAGGCGGCACTTTGATGCCTGCCTACGGGCGGCAAATTCGTAAATCCGCCACTGGTAACAATAGACAAAATGTGAAAATGCGCCTCCTCTTTTATTTCATCCGCTGGTGTGCACGATTTTTATACCTTCAATTATAAATTTAATAAGCAAATTGTGTAATTCCTGGGAATAAGAACTAATCATAAAATCTATGAGAGGATATTATGGAGTAATTCTACTAATTCTTGGTATGAATTTGATAAGAAGATGGTTTCATCCCTCTGAATAATACCTAAATATAGCATCTATATGGGCAAATTATCGAAGAATTAGTAAAATTCTAATATTTTAATTAACTTAAAAATAATTTTAATCTCGGACTTCTATTAATAACTTCTATAAACAGAGATTTTATAAAATGTACACACAATTTTTATGGATTTGTATGTATACTTTTTTGAATCAAATTCACACCAAAATTTTTTACCGTGTAGGATCAGGAGTCATCAAATAACAACAAAGGACAACCTGAAGGCCCCTCTACGTGAAGCACGGAACAACACAGAAGATTGTGGAAAATTAGTTTGTAGTTTACCAAATAGAAAGGATGCTGTAATAAGGGCAAGGGGGGGCTACAAAATATTAATAAATTTGACGTGTAATACTTTCTTATAAATGTGTGTAACTTAATTTCATTGCCACTCTGTATTTACCTTAGAAACCCAAGTTTCTCGGACACATGGTCACGGAACAGGGTATTAAACCAAACCCCAACAAAATCGAATGCGTTGAGAAGTTCTCTATCCCTAAGACGCCGAGACAGATTAAACAGTTTCTTGGTCTTACGGGATACTATCGTAAATTCATTTGAGACTACTCTAAAATTGCAAAGCCCATGACAAAGTTCCTGAAAAAAGACGCGAAAGTAGACGTCTTCGACCGAGAATATATAGACAGCTTTGAAACGTTAATAGTATATTACGATACAAGGGCGGTAAGTAGCCGATTGCCCACGATGGCGGTGTTGACGCACGAGCGAAGCGAGTGCGTTAACAGCCATCATGGGCACTCGGCTACTTACCGTCCGAGTTACGTATGCTACTTTTCACCACGAGTGCGGGGTAAGTAGTAGGTACCTTACCGCACATGTTTCCATTCGGTAACTCATAAATTAACCACGGTGCGCTAAGTAGCCGATTGCCCACGATGGCGGTGTTAGACGCACGAGCGAAGCGAAATGGATATCCCTACTTTATCAAGGCTTTTGAGAGAAAATATTGAGAACATCCTGCCACAAACTAATCAAGAGGTTTCTCGAGAAGCTGAAGAGGAACCTCCGGCTAAAGTTCGGCGTTATTGTAGCTTATGTACAACTAAAAAGAAAAGAATGTCCAAGATGACATGTACGAAATGTGAAAAGACAGTGTGTGGTGAACATAAAAAAGATGTTTGCAACAAATGTCTGTAACTATAATTTTTTTCAGTATTTCTTGTAACTTGAGACTGAATATATAGTCATCCATTAGTTAGTGAGAAAAAAAAACCATAAATGTTATATATTTAAAAAAAATTCTACTTAAATATAAATACTTCTAATTTTGGTTACTTTTTGTTAAGAGTTTATAAAACCCTACATAATTTTCTTAATAATAAAAATAATAATATACATTTGTGTTTAATTAACTTCTTATTAATCTAAAACCTCATTGAAATTACAACAAAAAGAATAATTCTTTCAGTTTGTAAATAAATAGGTTTTTAAGATTGTGCGCCTCTCAGGCGCATGTTTATCTTCTCAGTACTATAAAATAAGGTTATCTTTCTAGGGTTAACGCGATACTGCGCTTGGACTACTTTCCTACGCAATGGAAACGGGCAAAAATCTTCTTCATACCCAAACCTGGTAAAGATGCGCATAAAAGAGACTCATATAGGCCCATAAGTCTCCTTCCAATCTTGTCAAAACTATTTGAAAAACTCCTACTAGGGAAAATGCAGAACTACCTAAATAGGAAAAACATCATCCCAGACCATCAATTTGGATTTAGGAGCCAGCATAGCATCATAGAACAGACGCACAAAATATTCAATAATATCAAGGATGCCATGGAAAATAAGCAGTACTGCTTACAGTACGTCTTTTTCTAGACGTAGCACAGACGTTTGATAAAGTTAACCACGATTGCCTAGTATTAAAAATTAAGCAGCACCTTCCATTTTACAACATCTTACACAGCTACCTCACAACAGATGCTTCAATGTAGACTATAACAACTGCCACAGCCAGACGTAAAAAATCAATGCGGGCGTCCCGCAAGGAAGCGTGTTAGGGCCAGTGCTGTACCTCCTGTATACAGCAGACCTCCCAACGGATGAATCAACAACCACCACTACATTTGTAGATGATACAGCAATAATTGCAGCACATAAAAACCCCATCACCGCAACCCGTCTAGTACAAGAACACTTGAATAAAATCTTAAAGTGGACAAAGAAATGGGGCATCAAGTTGAACGAAAACAAGACGGAGCAGATAACATTCACATTAAGAAGGAGAACATGCAGACCGGTAAAAATAAACAACACATCGGTAAGGCTGGTCAACGAGGTCAGGTATCTGGGCATGCACCTCGACCGCAAGCTAACCTGGAAAACTCATATCAACAAGAAAAGGGAGCAAATAAAACTGGCATACAACAAACTACGCTGGCTAATCAACAAAAGGTCAAAATTAAGCCTGGACACTAAAATAGCAGTCTATAAAAGTATAATTAAACCAATTTGGACCTATGGACTGCAAGCAACTATGGGGAGCAGCTAAAAAGTCAACAATTGAAATTATTAAACGGGCACAGACAAAAATACTCAGAGACATAACTGGAGCACCCCGCTATGTCCGCAATAAAATATTTCTTAGAGATACAAAAATAAAAGAGGTCGAAGAGGAAATTAAAAGAAGTAGCAAAAAATATTTGGCAAGACTTGAACACCACCCAAACCGTACAGCAAGAAAAATACTCGCAGCAAAAAAATTCGCCAGACTAAGGAAAAATGACCCGATAGACTGCGCTGAACAGTAATATATATAAGCCGTAAAATCAGAGACCAAACCAAGTTAAGCAGCAGACATGGGTTACACACAATCCAAAGCAGTTGATAGTACAGGCGAAGTAGTAAACACTGTGATCCTAAACCCCCAGGATATAAAGGCGGAGAACAAAGAAATTATCCTCTTAGTACTAACGATTGAAGTAGGTTTATCGCTAGTATACCAAGTCTACAAGGATTATAGAAGAAGTCTCAAGAAAAAATACTGCATCAGCCAACCGTAGAAGGACGCCTAACGAGACCATTCACCAGGAAAACTAACCAGATGCACCCAGCAGACTGGACACGTGAATGGTCAACATGAAACTATTCAGGACGGAACAAATCAACCTCAGCAGGAAAAACGGCTACATAGAACAGGCATCTATTAGTCTAATCTAGGATTAGGTTAAGAGTCACAATAATATATGTTAGAGCTTATTAAGCTGATACATGTAACAAAATAGAAATGCTGAAATAAAAAAATAAAAAAAAAAAATTACCGAGACTCCCAACGGGCCAAGGGAAATTGTACATACTGACGTATTTTATAATTTAGATAAGACTTGGTTCCTAACCCTAATCGATAAGTTCTCGAAATATGCTCAGGCAATTAAAATAAAAGGAAGAACTTGGACTGAATTTAAAAGAGCAACCCTTCAATACATTAGCACTATAGGGCATTTCAAAAAGTTAATTGTAGACAACGAGTTAGGATTTAAAGCGCTTTCCCTGAGACAATTCCTTGACGACCAAAACATTGAAATACATTTTACATCCAACAACAATCATACATCAAATTCCGACGTGGAAAGATTCCACAATACCATTAATGAACACCTAAGACTATTAAGACATGACCCGAATAAAAATACAGATAGCGTAGAAGATAAAATATTGAAAATTATTAGTTTTTATAACAATTCCGTTCACTCCACCACCGGAAAGAAACCTTTAGACTTTTTCCTAGGCAACATTAAACCAGAAGAATATCCAGCCATAAGAGATAAAATTATAAAGAATAAAGAAAAAACAATTAACACCCTAAATAAAAATAGAGAAGACGCTCAAGTAACTTCTGGCCCAATATTCTTAAAAGAAGTTAGAGGAGGCAAAAATCATGCCAAATTTCGAAAAGTAAACGCGAATATAGTAGACGACGATCACGTTATCATAGGATCAGGTCATAGGTATTATAAATCATACATTAAACGAAGTAAGAAATACCAAGATAACAATAACCCTAGCATAAAAGTGAAGACTAAAGACAAAAGACAAGACAATAACAGAACCAACAAACTTATCATTCCAGACAATGAACCAACTAACGATACTGATAACATTAACCCTGCCATACCTGGCCCTAGCACAACTTATCGAGATCCAGAACCTCAACGAAAATAACGGGTTTATTACGTTAAAAACAGGTGAAGTTAGAATAATTAAGAATTTTCAAAAAGCCTTACACGTAATCAATATCACCGAGATAGAACAAGCTAGAAATGATATACGAAACAACATCAAAATCATTGAATCAAACAAAGAATTAGTCGAACCAATATCACGACAATGTTACACAAGTTTAAACTCCTAGACTCTAAAGTTAACGCACTGAGACCAAATTTAGGTTCAAGACACAAAAGAGGATTACTGAACATAATAGGTAAAGGACTTAAATACTTGACAGGAACTATGGACAGTGACGATAAAGAACTGATAAAAACAAAACTTGATAATCTTTCTAAAAATAATCATGACCTATGAAGCCAATAAACAAATTTCCATAAACCAGCAAATATCGGACCAAATTGGTAATATATAATAACTACACACATTAATAACCAGCAAAAGATAGTTTCAAATATTCTCTCAAATTATACGAACGAGAACAGCATTAAAATAAACAACCTACAAATTGAAATACAGATCATCCAAAAGATATACCAATTAAATTATGACATAAACCTGTTACGAAATCATATTGATGATATAGAGCAAATTATCCTCACAAGCAAGTGGTACTGAACCACTTCCAAACTCAAGAAATAAATCATTAGTACTCGAAGATTATACAATTATATTATAAGAAGATAAAATAACATATAATAAAACTGTAAAAGATAAATTGGATAAGAATTTAATACAAATAAACGACGATTGCCTTAATCAAATATTCAAATCTAAACAAGCAAAATGTAAGACAGTTGTATCTAAAGAAGAATCCGTAAAAGAAATATCACCAGGACTCGTCCTTACTAAAAATATGTTAAATGTAAATATATCGCAAACCTGTAATACAAATGAATTAAGACTTTATAGAAACAGTTTAATTAAATTTGAAAACTGTGAAATAATTATAAAAAACCAAACATTTAATAACGATTATTATAGGATAAATGATCATATTGTATTCCCATATTTTATGTCACAAATAATAGAAAGTGAACCTGTAAACACAAGTACCCTAGAAGACATATATTTAAGCAAAATTAAAAATAGTAGGGAAAAAATAAAAGAAATATTGGAAACCCAAAAAATGTATTCATCATATTCCGGCGAATTTTTCATAATTTTTGGCATTGTAATGGTACTTTTAGCATTGTATAATATCTATAATATAAAAAATAAAAACAATATTACTATTACACATAAGAATGTCAAAACTTCGTCGGAGCCTCAGAATAACGATGGGGGAGTTACAGTAGGGAGTATCATATAACATAAACCCGCATAACTCCCAACAAACCTGACACCCCCAACGCCATTTCCGTCCCCATTACACTTTCCCAAAGTCAACCTAAATCCTTCCCACGGTTGTGGAAATGCGCGACCGAAGTAAACGGCTAGACATGGAATCAGCATTTTCGCTTTCCCAGAAATTGCACTGGACGTGCACGTATGCCGCGTGACTTAGCGTCGCAGCGAGCTTGGATTCCCAAAAGTAGTTGGGATATCGAGCACTCTTCTCCCATCGTTGGTCGCGGCTCCACGTATAATTATTAGCCATTTGTAAAAGTTGAAATAAATAATATTAGTGCACTTGTTCTCTTTTTTTCAATCAATTTCGGACTTAGAACAAAATTGCTAACCTCGACTGAGGTCCCGAGGACGTACATTGCGGCTTTTAATTTGATGCCGGGGATGCGAGTTTGGGCCCATGGTAAGCTGTGCGCAAAAATGTTGTATTTGTACCTTGTGTTTATTTTCCTTTTTTTTTCTTTTGTATAGGGTGCAAGATTTCTCTTTGTGGCGAACTGGTCCCCCGGCGGCGTCACCGTTGGCGAGTTGGGAGCCCTTACCGATTACAACCCGATCGGAGGAAAGGGATGATGAGGCTACGTCCCGCTATCCCAGCGAGATAGTGCGCGCGTTGCCGCCAGCCGAAAATCACCGCGGCGGGGGTGCTCCACCTCTAGGGCGTGCTCGCCTGGTGCCTTATTGCGCACCTGATTTTCAACGCCCGCGGCTCCCACTGAGCGCGGATTGCCTCTTTTCTCCTTACTAAGTGTATTGGGTGAAAACCTTCTTGAAAACGTGTGTGTTCTTATTTATTTCTTTTTATGTTTAATTGTTCAGGGGGGGCATAAGGGGTTATAAAGTGGTTTGTAGTGTTTTCACAACTTTGTATTTTTTTGTGTTCGGCGTTTCGTGGTGGACTCTGTGCTTGAGCTTGGGCGGCGAGCTTAGGCAATTTCGACGGGGTTTATTTGGCTCCGTTTTTGCTTCTATTTCTTCGAGGGGCAAATCCTCCCTAGTTAAATTGTTACGTTGTTGATACTACTTAGCAAATTGACCGTATAAATGAGAGTAGATTTTAAGTTTAGGTTGAATTGTTAAGAATAAAGTCATTCCAAGGATAACATCGTTTACTTGTCACTAAGGCCCCCACCAGCGGTAACCTTATTTATCTCAATCAAACAATCAGCTTGCGCCTCCACGGAAAATCTTTTAACCCATGGGGCATTTCATGTCAAGCGGACAACCAAAAAAAAATGAGGTCGTGGATTTTGTTTATACTCAGGTCAGTTATACTTCTAGTGGACGTGGATGTGTACACACAATTTTTTTTTCTTATGATGCTTTATTGCTGAGTTATGAGCTTTTAAAAATTTACTAAGAATGAAGTCGGTTATTTTTGGATGCTTATTATTTGTATCAATTTATTTGTAAAAAAAAACAAAAAGTGTTGCTTCTTATAGTTAAAAAGTTGAAGTTTTTAATTTTTTTATCGAATTCTAAATTCGAATTTTTTTAATTATAGTAAACCGGAAGTGAACATTTCAAATCGATATTTGAGTAACTTCGACATATTTTTTTTTAAATATTTTATTTTTAATTTAAAGCTTTAAATGTACTCATTCTTCACAAAAAAAATTATAACGTGATCGCCAATAGTTTAAGACTTAGAGCATATAGAGTACATACACATAGCTATGAGCACTTTCTAAGAAATCGGGTTTATGCGCTAACATGCTGAAATACTACGCTATTAACATTTTATTCGTTCATTCTTACATGAAAAAATACAAAAATAAACGATTTACTTTAATAAAATATAATTAACAATATAAATATACGCATTTGTTATAATAAATAATAACAAGGTCATACAAAAGAGTAATTTCAAAAACTAAGATACGACTGAGAAACACACCAGTAACGCCATCTCGTAGCTATAAAATGTGTCACTAACAAATACAATACACCGAATTCTCTTTTTGCACGAATTTTTTTTACACGAAGTTGATTTAACACGAGATAAAACGAAAAAAAAATTCACTATTTACACGAATTGTTTTGTTTTAACACGATTTTCAATAGTATTCTATGAATTTTTTATGGATTTTTCCGAGAATTTTTCTGATGAATTTGTTTCACTCCTCACAAATATGAATTGTAACTTCGCGTTAAATTTTTCACAATCCAGTAAGAGTATGTCGATTATATGCATATAAGCAAAAAAAGCTAAGCAACTGGTAGAACAGTTTGGCATCTTGACTTCACCGAATCCTCGCGATGGTCGTAAATTACCTGCGGAAACTGAAATTATTATCTTCGCGAAGATATCAGCCGATTGATGCCAGGCAAAAAAGATTTTGTATCCATTAAATTAGAAGATGGAAAAATAACGCATGTACACAAAAAACTCGTGATGTGCAATATAGATGAACTTTATCAAAAGTTCAAAATAGAATATCCGAACGTAAAAGTTGGCTTAACAAAGTTTTTTACTTTAAGACCCAAACAATGCGTCCTCGCTGGAGACTCTGGAACACATATGGTATGTTATGTGTATGTATGTATCACCAGAATGTTAAACTAATGTTGAGAGGAGGAGACGTGGCCAATCTAACATCTGGAACTACCATGCGTCTTTCATCCTATAAAGAGAGCCTACAAATGATGATGTGTGCCAATCCAACGCCGAAATGTCATTTAATGTCTACAAAGACAGCAAAATCTGCAAATGAGAGTTGCTCTGCCTGTCCTGGTTTTAGCGGAATACGTGATACATTTAAAAATGGTATTTGATGAAAAACAGGTGACAACAAGTGCTTTCTGCTGATGATTTTGTTGATTGTTTGTGTAACGTTCTGGACATTTTGAAGCCGCATGCTTATATCGCTCAACAACAAGCTCTTTATTTTAGAACTCTGAAGGAAATCATCTCTGAAGGCGAAATTCTCGGTCAATGTGATTTTGCCAAAAATTATAGTTTTGTCGTACAAGATGCTGCCCAAGTATTTCATTGGAATAATGATCAAGCCACGCTTTTGACATCTGTTTACTCTTTTGTATGACCTTGTTATTATTTATTATAACAAATGCGTATATTTATATTGTTAATTATATTTTATTAAAGTAAATCGTTTATTTTTGTATTTTTTCATGTAAGAATGAACGAATAAAATGTTAATAGCGTAGTATTTCAGCATGTTAGCGCATAAACCCGATTTCTTAGAAAGTGCTCATAGCTATGTGTATGTACTCTATATGCTCTAAGTCTTAAACTATTGGCGATCACGTTATAATTTTTTTTGTGAAGAATGAGTACATTTAAAGCTTTAAATTAAAAATAAAATATTTAAAAAAAAATATGTCGAAGTTACTCAAATATCGATTTGAAATGTTCACTTCCGGTTTACTATAATTAAAAAAATTCGAATTTAGAATTCGATAAAAAAATTAAAAACTTCAACTTTTTAACTATAAGAAGCAACACTTTTTGTTTTTTTTTACAAATAAATTGATACAAATAATAAGCATCCAAAAATAACCGACTTCATTCTTAGTAAATTTTTAAAAGCTCATAACTCAGCAATAAAGCATCATAAGAAAAAAAAATTGTGTGTACACATCCACGTCCACTAGAAGTATAACTGACCTGAGTATAAACAAAATCCACGACCTCATTTTTTTTTGGTTGTCCGCTTGACATGAAATGCCCCCCATATATTCCCAGCAAGTCGAAAATGACCAAAACTACCTCATATTAGAAAACAGTCTTTGTGGAATTTTAGTGTAGTAAAATGTAACATCCAGCGTCACCTTACATTTTAGAACAAATACACTTAGCGATTTGTTTATAACTTTTGGCGTGAAAGCTATGCTATTCGGTATTTTGTCACTTGAATTTACAACTTCTATCCTCGAAGTGCGCAACAGAGACGGCTTATTAGAAATGTGAGTATTTTTAATTATTTATGCTGACGCAATATTCTCTTTTAGCATTAAATATAAAATGGAAGATCTGAGCAAAATGTGGGTGTGATTCTGTATATTACAAAAAATTATTTTCGTACAAATTTAGATGGGATTTAATCGAATGGTCGATAACGACCCCATGGGCACATAGCATTACATTTTATTCTCATTTTTAGGCCACGAAGAGGTTTAACAACTGTGGAAATCGCGGAACTTTTAGAAGAGCTTGACATTGAGGGTGCGTTATCAGTGGATATACATATTGATCCACCTAGGGATGGCCAGGCTTCAGATGGGGATTCACACACGTTTTTGTATATCTGGACGACATTATTGTCGTAAGCGAATCCTTCGAGGATCATCTCCTGCTGGTGGCCGAAGTATTCCGACGACTTCGGGAGGCCCACCTCCGACCGAACCCGGACAAATGTTAGTTTTGCTGCTCCCAGTTAAAGTACCTAGGACACCTGGTGGATCGCAACGGAATCCACACCGACCCCGAGCAAGTCGCCGCTGTAGCTCAGTTTCCCGTGCCAGATAACATCCGGAGGGTACGGCAATTCATTGGGCTGGCGTCATGTTACCGACAATTCGTTCCCGGTTTTTCCCAGAAAGTGCCCCACTGACCCGTTTAACAAAGAAGAATGTCGGCTGGACTTCAATGAGAAGTTTACGCTCCAGACAGACGCCAGCAACCTCGGCCTCGGTGGGGTTCTCACACAACACCTAGAAGGGCACGAAAGAGTCATTGCCTATGCGAGCCGCACATTGCGCGGTGCCGAGAAGAATTAAAGCGCCACCGAGCTGGAATGCCTGGCCGTCCTATGGGGTATTAGTCCAGGGAAATAAGCATTTGTTCGGGACACTGAATCATCCAGCAAACCAATACGATTTTCGCGAAGTACTAACCTGTAGCAATAATACCTATACTTTTGCTACTCCTGGTTAGCCGGCGTTTTCGAGTAATAAACAATTAAAAGTAAAAAAAGTGAAATTTTAGCACATTTTTACTTACCAGATTTAAATAAATAGTTTTAACAGCAATTTATTGTAATCATCTTGTAGGTAATACAAAAGCCGACAACGTGGCCGAAATCGATTTTGAAAATGTCAATTTGTTGCTTAGATAATTGCTAATTTACAATGAAAATAGCTAAATATTCAATTAACAATAACTATTGTAAAAATGTATTTGATAACTAAATTCCTCGTAAAAAGGTAGCTCTTGTGGTACCGAATAAGTCTTAAAAATTTGAAACTGATTCTTGGGATAGTTTTTGCAAAATTCAATTTGTTTATCCGGAAGACTGTTTTTTTGCAACACCACACATCTACGCACATCTACGCACATTTCAAAAAAATTTTTGGTTTTGTCAGTGTGATATTAAAGGGAAAGACTTATGTTTTCAAAATATTTCATTAGATGTACAAAAAAATAATTTTATTTGTTGCAAATTGATTTTACAAAAATGCAGTCATTTTTACCATATAAACAAATGGAATAGCTTTTTTCCTTGGACATATTATATATATATTTTTGATGTTTTTTTTTAATTTAAGGTAGCTTCTCGAACACATTACAAATATGCAATTTGTTTATGAATCTAGATATAAATGTTTATTACGTATTTTGTTTAAACAATGAACAAAAAATTTTTTTTTTTACGAATCAATTTAATTTGTTTTATTTGGTTGACAACCACATAATAACTATTTTCAACTTTTATTGATAATATTTTGTTGATAAAAATCATATTTTTTAAAATTATTCGTTAAATCACAAAATAAATCATATAAATCTTTTATTACTAAGATAAAACGTCATTTATTAAAGTTACAATGTGGAAAATAGCATATTTGTAATGTGTTCGAGAAGCTACCTCAAATCCTCAAATTAAAAAAAAAAAACATCAATAATATATATATGTTCAAGGAAAAAAGCTATTCCATTTGTTTATATGGTAAAAATGACTGCATCTTTGTAAAATCAATTTGCAACAAAAAAAATTATTTTTATGTACATCTAATGAAATATTTTGAAAACATAAGTCTTTCCCTTTAATATCACACTAACAAAACCGACAATTTTTTTGAAATGTGCGTAGAGTGTCTTCCGGATAAAAAAATTGAATTTTGCAAAAAGTATCCAAAGAATCGGTTTCAAATTGTTAACACTTATTCGGTACCACAAGAGCTAGCTATTTCCGAGGACTCAAGTTATCAAATACATTTTTACAATAGTTATCGTTAATTGAATATTTAGCTATTTTCATTGTAAATTAGCAATCATCTACGCAACAAATTGACATTTTCAAAATCGGTTTCGGTCAAGTTGTCGGCTTTTGCATTACCTACAAGATGATTGCAATGAATTGCTGTTAAAACTATTTATTTAAGTCTGGTAAGTATAATAAAAATGTGCTAAAATTTCACTTATTTCACTTTTAATTGTTTATTACTCGAAAACGCCGGCTAACCAGGAGTGGCAAAAGTATAGGTATTATTGCTATAGGTTAGTACTTCGCGAAAATCGTATTGGTTTGCTGGATGATTCAGTGTCCCGAACTTGCTTTTTTTTTGCTTATTTCCCTGGACTATATCCGGAAAATGCGGATGTACCTGGAAGGGTTCCATTTCAACGTTCTCACCGACCACCAGTCGCTACAATGGCTCGAAAAGATGGACAATCCAAGTGGTCGATTGGCACGATGGACCCTGGAGCTCCAGCAATATATGTTACTTTTGACATAAAGTATAGGAAGGGTGCGCTCAATAGGGTCGCCGACGCCTTGTCCCGGGAACCCCTAAACGACAGCACTGTAGCAGCTACCGGGTGCCGATGGTACACACGTACGCTCCGAACCGTCCGTCAACGAACTAGACCGGAGTACTCAATGGAAGATCTGCATCCCGACACCTGAATGGCCCGAAGTCCTAAAAAGGATGCATGATGATCCCACGGCAGGACACCTGGGCGTAGCAAAGACGATCGCCCGCATAGCACGGCTCTATTATTGGCCGGGGATGTTCAGGGAGGCGGCCGTCTACGTGCGAAGTGCCCATAAGGTATCGCAGCAAGCGGCCCCAGGACTCATGCAGCCATCCCCCACGGAGAAACCATGGCAACACGTCACCATCGACCTGTCGGTCCGCTACCCCATTCGTCCAAGGGCCACACCTGGCTCCTGGTCATGCAAGATCGGTTCTCCAAGTGGGTGGAACTACAACCGCTCCGAGCTGATACTACCACTGCCGTTAATCGGGCCCTCCAGGAGCGAATCATCTACCAGCACGGGTGCCCAGAGACTGTCATCTCGGACAATGGGACCCAGCTAACCGGCAAAGAGTTGGAGGCTACTCTGAAGAAACATGGGATAAAACACCGCCTAACGCCGCCCTACTCCCCGCAGTGCAATCCCGTGGAACGCACGAACCGTCCTATAAAGACTATGATTTCCCAGTACGTCGGATCCCGCCACCAGCATTGGGACCAGCAGAACCCCGCGTTTGAATATGCCTACAATACGGCCAAACACGAGGCCACAGGAAATACCCCGGCCTACTTGAATCATGGCAGAGAACTTCGCTCACCTCTCCCCGAAGCCAGAAGAATCCGTAAAAGAAATATCACCAGGACTCGTCCTTACTAAAAATATGCTAAATGTAAATATATCGCAAACCTGTAATACAAATGAATTAAGACTTTATAGAAACAGTTTAATTAAATTTGAAAACTGTGAAATAATTATAAAAAACCAAACATTTAATAACGATTATTATAGGATAAATGATCATATTGTATTCCCATATTTTATGTCACAAATAATAGAAAGTGAACCTGTAAACACAAGTACCCTAGAAGACATATATTTAAGCAAAATTAAAAATAGTAGGGAAAAAATAAAAGAAATATTGGAAACCCAAAAAATGTATTCATCATATTCCGGCGAATTTTTCATAATTTTTGGCATTGTAATGGTACTTTTAGCATTGTATAATATCTATAATATAAAAAATAAAAACAATATTACTATTACACATAAGAATGTCAAAACTTCGTCGGAGCCTCAGAATAACGATGGGGGAGTTACAGTAGGGAGTATCATATAACATAAACCCGCATAACTCCCAACAAACCTGACACCCCCAACGCCATTTCCGTCCCCATTACACTTTCCCAAAGTCAACCTAAATCCTTCCCACGGTTGTGGAAATGCGCGACCGAAGTAAACGGCTAGACATGGAATCAGCATTTTCGCTTTCCCAGAAATTGCACTGGACGTGCACGTATGCCGCGTGACTTAGCGTCGCAGCGAGCTTGGATTCCCAAAAGTAGTTGGGATATCGAGCACTCTTCTCCCATCGTTGGTCGCGGCTCCACGTATAATTATTAGCCATTTGTAAAAGTTGAAATAAATAATATTAGTGCACTTGTTCTCTTTTTTTCAATCAATTTCGGACTTAGAACAAAATTGCTAACCTCGACTGAGGTCCCGAGGACGTACATTGCGGCTTTTAATTTGATGCCGGGGATGCGAGTTTGGGCCCATGGTAAGCTGTGCGCAAAAATGTTGTATTTGTACCTTGTGTTTATTTTCCTTTTTTTTTCTTTTGTATAGGGTGCAAGATTTCTCTTTGTGGCGAACTGGTCCCCCGGCGGCGTCACCGTTGGCGAGTTGGGAGCCCTTACCGATTACAACCCGATCGGAGGAAAGGGATGATGAGGCTACGTCCCGCTATCCCAGCGAGATAGTGCGCGCGTTGCCGCCAGCCGAAAATCACCGCGGCGGGGGTGCTCCACCTCTAGGGCGTGCTCGCCTGGTGCCTTATTGCGCACCTGATTTTCAACGCCCGCGGCTCCCACTGAGCGCGGATTGCCTCTTTTCTCCTTACTAAGTGTATTGGGTGAAAACCTTCTTGAAAACGTGTGTGTTCTTATTTATTTCTTTTTATGTTTAATTGTTCAGGGGGGGCATAAGGGGTTATAAAGTGGTTTGTAGTGTTTTCACAACTTTGTATTTTTTTGTGTTCGGCGTTTCGTGGTGGACTCTGTGCTTGAGCTTGGGCGGCGAGCTTAGGCAATTTCGACGGGGTTTATTTGGCTCCGTTTTTGCTTCTATTTCTTCGAGGGGCAAATCCTCCCTAGTTAAATTGTTACGTTGTTGATACTACTTAGCAAATTGACCGTATAAATGAGAGTAGATTTTAAGTTTAGGTTGAATTGTTAAGAATAAAGTCATTCCAAGGATAACATCGTTTACTTGTCACTAAGGCCCCCACCAGCGGTAACCTTATTTATCTCAATCAAACAATCAGCTTGCGCCTCCACGGAAAATCTTTTAACCCATATATTCCCAGCAAGTCGAAAATGACCAAAACTACCTCATATTAGAAAACAGTCTTTGTGGAATTTTAGTGTAGTAAAATGTAACATCCAGCGTCACCTTACATTTTAGAACAAATACACTTAGCGATTTGTTTATAACTTTTGGCGTGAAAGCTATGCTATTCGGTATTTTGTCACTTGAATTTACAACTTCTATCCTCGAAGTGCGCAACAGAGACGGCTTATTAGAAATGTGAGTATTTTTAATTATTTATGCTGACGCAATATTCTCTTTTAGCATTAAATATAAAATGGAAGATCTGAGCAAAATGTGGGTGTGATTCTGTATATTACAAAAAATTATTTTCGTACAAATTTAGATGGGATTTAATCGAATGGTCGATAACGACCCCATGGGCACATAGCATTACATTTTATTCTCATTTTTAGGCCACGAAGAGGTTTAACAACTGTGGAAATCGCGGAACTTTTAGAAGAGCTTGACATTGAGGGTGCGTTATCAGTGGATATACATATTGATCCACCTAGGGATGGCCAGGCTTCAGATGGGGATTCACACACGTTTTTGTATATCTGGACGACATTATTGTCGTAAGCGAATCCTTCGAGGATCATCTCCTGCTGGTGGCCGAAGTATTCCGACGACTTCGGGAGGCCCACCTCCGACCGAACCCGGACAAATGTTAGTTTTGCTGCTCCCAGTTAAAGTACCTAGGACACCTGGTGGATCGCAACGGAATCCACACCGACCCCGAGCAAGTCGCCGCTGTAGCTCAGTTTCCCGTGCCAGATAACATCCGGAGGGTACGGCAATTCATTGGGCTGGCGTCATGTTACCGACAATTCGTTCCCGGTTTTTCCCAGAAAGTGCCCCACTGACCCGTTTAACAAAGAAGAATGTCGGCTGGACTTCAATGAGAAGTTTACGCTCCAGACAGACGCCAGCAACCTCGGCCTCGGTGGGGTTCTCACACAACACCTAGAAGGGCACGAAAGAGTCATTGCCTATGCGAGCCGCACATTGCGCGGTGCCGAGAAGAATTAAAGCGCCACCGAGCTGGAATGCCTGGCCGTCCTATGGGGTATTAGTCCAGGGAAATAAGCATTTGTTCGGGACACTGAATCATCCAGCAAACCAATACGATTTTCGCGAAGTACTAACCTGTAGCAATAATACCTATACTTTTGCTACTCCTGGTTAGCCGGCGTTTTCGAGTAATAAACAATTAAAAGTAAAAAAAGTGAAATTTTAGCACATTTTTACTTACCAGATTTAAATAAATAGTTTTAACAGCAATTTATTGTAATCATCTTGTAGGTAATACAAAAGCCGACAACGTGGCCGAAATCGATTTTGAAAATGTCAATTTGTTGCTTAGATAATTGCTAATTTACAATGAAAATAGCTAAATATTCAATTAACAATAACTATTGTAAAAATGTATTTGATAACTAAATTCCTCGTAAAAAGGTAGCTCTTGTGGTACCGAATAAGTCTTAAAAATTTGAAACTGATTCTTGGGATAGTTTTTGCAAAATTCAATTTGTTTATCCGGAAGACTGTTTTTTTGCAACACCACACATCTACGCACATCTACGCACATTTCAAAAAAATTTTTGGTTTTGTCAGTGTGATATTAAAGGGAAAGACTTATGTTTTCAAAATATTTCATTAGATGTACAAAAAAATAATTTTATTTGTTGCAAATTGATTTTACAAAAATGCAGTCATTTTTACCATATAAACAAATGGAATAGCTTTTTTCCTTGGACATATTATATATATATTTTTGATGTTTTTTTTTAATTTAAGGTAGCTTCTCGAACACATTACAAATATGCAATTTGTTTATGAATCTAGATATAAATGTTTATTACGTATTTTGTTTAAACAATGAACAAAAAATTTTTTTTTTTACGAATCAATTTAATTTGTTTTATTTGGTTGACAACCACATAATAACTATTTTCAACTTTTATTGATAATATTTTGTTGATAAAAATCATATTTTTTAAAATTATTCGTTAAATCACAAAATAAATCATATAAATCTTTTATTACTAAGATAAAACGTCATTTATTAAAGTTACAATGTGGAAAATAGCATATTTGTAATGTGTTCGAGAAGCTACCTCAAATCCTCAAATTAAAAAAAAAAAACATCAATAATATATATATGTTCAAGGAAAAAAGCTATTCCATTTGTTTATATGGTAAAAATGACTGCATCTTTGTAAAATCAATTTGCAACAAAAAAAATTATTTTTATGTACATCTAATGAAATATTTTGAAAACATAAGTCTTTCCCTTTAATATCACACTAACAAAACCGACAATTTTTTTGAAATGTGCGTAGAGTGTCTTCCGGATAAAAAAATTGAATTTTGCAAAAAGTATCCAAAGAATCGGTTTCAAATTGTTAACACTTATTCGGTACCACAAGAGCTAGCTATTTCCGAGGACTCAAGTTATCAAATACATTTTAACAATAGTTATCGTTAATTCAATATTTAGCTATTTTCATTGTAAATTAGCAATCATCTACGCAACAAATTGACATTTTCAAAATCGGTTTCGGTCAAGTTGTCGGCTTTTGCATTACCTACAAGATGATTGCAATGAATTGCTGTTAAAACTATTTATTTAAGTCTGGTAAGTATAATAAAAATGTGCTAAAATTTCACTTATTTCACTTTTAATTGTTTATTACTCGAAAACGCCGGCTAACCAGGAGTGGCAAAAGTATAGGTATTATTGCTATAGGTTAGTACTTCGCGAAAATCGTATTGGTTTGCTGGATGATTCAGTGTCCCGAACTTGCTTTTTTTTTGCTTATTTCCCTGGACTATATCCGGAAAATGCAGATGTACCTGGAAGGGTGCCATTTCAACGTTCTCACCGACCACCAGTCGCTACAATGGCTCGAAAAGATGGACAATCCAAGTGGTCGATTGGCACGATGGACCCTGGAGCTCCAGCAATATATGTTACTTTTGACATAAAGTATAGGAAGGGTGCGCTCAATAGGGTCGCCGACGCCTTGTCCCGGGAACCCCTAAACGACAGCACTGTAGCAGCTACCGGGTGCCGATGGTACACACGTACGCTCCGAACCGTCCGTCAACGAACTAGACCGGAGTACTCAATGGAAGATCTGCATCCCGACACCTGAATGGCCCGAAGTCCTAAAAAGGATGCATGATGATCCCACGGCAGGACACCTGGGCGTAGCAAAGACGATCGCCCGCATAGCACGGCTCTATTATTGGCCGGGGATGTTCAGGGAGGCGGCCGTCTACGTGCGAAGTGCCCATAAGGTATCGCAGCAAGCGGCCCCAGGACTCATGCAGCCATCCCCCACGGAGAAACCATGGCAACACGTCACCATCGACCTGTCGGTCCGCTACCCCATTCGTCCAAGGGCCACACCTGGCTCCTGGTCATGCAAGATCGGTTCTCCAAGTGGGTGGAACTACAACCGCTCCGAGCTGATACTACCACTGCCGTTAATCGGGCCCTCCAGGAGCGAATCATCTACCAGCACGGGTGCCCAGAGACTGTCATCTCGGACAATGGGACCCAGCTAACCGGCAAAGAGTTGGAGGCTACTCTGAAGAAACATGGGATAAAACACCGCCTAACGCCGCCCTACTCCCCGCAGTGCAATCCCGTGGAACGCACGAACCGTCCTATAAAGACTATGATTTCCCAGTACGTCGGATCCCGCCACCAGCATTGGGACCAGCAGAACCCCGCGTTTGAATATGCCTACAATACGGCCAAACACGAGGCCACAGGAAATACCCCGGCCTACTTGAATCATGGCAGAGAACTTCGCTCACCTCTCCCCGAAGCCAGAAACGGTCAAAACGTGAACGCCAAAAGTCCGGAGGAAATACACCAACACCTCCGAGACGCATGCGAACTGGTGAAAATACACCTGGCCAGGACCTTCCACAAGGGGGAGAAAACATACAATCTGCGCCACCGAAATTGGCAACCCGCAATCGGGCAGAAAGTATGGAAAAGAGAATTCCCGCTCTCGCAAAAGGCGGAGAAGTTCAATGCCAAACTGGCAGAAAAATTCTCCGGCCCAAACACCGTGACCAAAAAGCATTCATCTGTGCGCTATGACTTGAAAGATGACACTGGGAAGCGCTACAAGAATATACACGTAAAGGACTTGAAAGCAGCACCATGCGGGGATAGGAGCGAAGGGTCCACTCCACCGAACACCTAGCAAAAACCCGAACGGCCGCAGAGCCGGCCTGTCCAGAAATCACACTCCGTGGCCAACACCGGCCAACTGCCATACCAGAACCCGCACTCCGTGGCAAACTTCGGCCAACCGCCAGACCAGAACCAGAATACCGTGGCCAACAACCGCCACGACGGCAACACCGACCTAAGACCGCCAGGACCAAGAAATACCGTGGCCAGCGTCAGCCGAAGGCGGCAGCACTTCCTAACCGCCGCAGACCAGAAAATCGCTATAAAAGGGCGAAGCAAACGAGCAGCAGGATCAGTAGCAATGGAAAACCCAGAGGTGACACAACTAGAGCAAAATATCTTGGCCTTAGACTAGTTGCCATCTCAAAAATCTGTGAACCAAGACAAGATTCGTGAAATCCCCGTATTTCGGAGCTCACAACCCGGATGTTTGAACATCGAACAGGGTATTTTTTCTAAGTTACTCAATAGAATAAAATACAGTTTTCATGGATATAGATCAACTTTTATTTATTTTAATACAATTTGAAAAAAAACAAAACAGAATATTCTTAAGGGGGTCTACTAGTGTGACCGCCTCAAAAAAGGTGATATTTGGGAATTTTTTTAAAAGAAAACTACTGCATGGAATGTTTTAATGTTTTAAGAATAGTTTTGTGGATATATAGTAAATCCATGATAAAATTTTCGGACCAAAAAATCGAAAATTTAGCAAGTTATTTGCAATCTCCCAAGGCTCCAAAAAAAAAAGTAACAAAACGGCTGCAGTGATAGCGACCTTCACAGTGCCTGAAATCAAAAAAACAAAAAAGTTTATTAAACTTAAAGGTTTTTCCCGTTCCATGACCCTCGGGCTAAAAAAAAAATTTAAATTTAACAAAATGGCGGAGTTTGTAAAAAAAATTGCAAATTTCGCGCGAAAATTTAATGATTTTTGGCCTGTCAAAATTACATTTTTGATTTGATCAAAAAACTGGAGGTTCATGGTACGTAGAAACATCTTTGAAAGAAGCTCCAATAAAAATCAAATCGATCGGATGATTTGTCTTCGAGTTATAACTGCAGCCAATTTGACAAATGTGGTTTCTAGAAAAACGCGTCTAAAGTTTAAGGGGCCTATATGGGAAATTTTCGATTTTTTTTTTATTTTGGTTTTTCTTTTTGTTCAACTATTTCCGAGTAAAACGCTGCAAACTAAACTCAAATCCGTAAGAAAATAACGAAGTTATCCGTTTTTTTAACTTTTATATGTGTCGTTAAAAAAAGTACTTCAAGTACTCTGTAATAAGGGAAGCCTAATCGACGCGCTAAATCCGCGCTATTTTTGGTTCACAGCAGAGCAACTACATTCCCTGTGATTCTCTGTTGTGTTTGTTGTGTAAACAAACCTTAATCAGTGCGTTTCTAAGTAGCTTTTTCGTTGATAAACTTTATGTTTCTTCTGTAAAGTCAAACTTTAATTCGATTTTGCTCAGAATTCTGTTTTTTGACCGCAACTTTCGAACCGATGAACGGCTGCTCTTAATATGGCTGTAACTCAAAAACTATTTGAGATATGCACTTGAAATTTTAGTATGTTATTTTTAAAGGTATGGACTATCGAAATATGCAAAAAAAGAAAAATCGGAATTTGAAAAATGTCACACTAGTAGACCCCCTTAATGTTTTAAAGGACAGTCTTCTTACATTCCTTTAAAAAAAATAACAAAATTAGACTTTTTTAACAAAACATATTTAAACTACTCTTTTGCATTGAGTTGCAGAAACCAGCCCGCTTTACAAACTACTATTTTTAAAACAGTCTTTAAATCAAACTTTAAAGAACTATATCTTACATTTTAATTGTCTGTAAATAAAAATTATACTCTTTAACTTCGAAAACATCAACTTAAACTTCACTTAAACTTTTCTTACAAAAGAAACTTTAAAAAATCAACTTAAACTTTCAATCTCACTTTTTTTAATAAAAACAAATCTTCATAAAGTTCTAATAAACTATTAATAATCTGAGATTTGTTTTTTATTCGCCTGTTTTACTTTTCGGGGTTTTGGTATCTATTAGTCTTTCCACTAGCCTTAAGAATATCTTCCTTGCTTAAAAGAAATTTATAAAAATCAATACAATTATAGTCTTTGAAATTATATTTTATTTTGATAATTGACGAGACTATTTCTGTATTCAATAAATTTCTTTCTTTCGTCCATTGTTGTGTAATTAGGGAGAATATTCTCTCGATGTTGGCATTATGCGCAGGAGCACAAAAAAAAAATACTGTGCAATTTTTAATAATTCCGAATATAAATGAGCATTCGGTGTTCTAAAAAATTGTAACCAAAGTTGATTTGCATTTAGAAGTTTATCTTGCTGGCTCAAATTTTGACTGAAAGATTTTAAATTCACCCACTCATCTATCAATTTTGTGTCGTCAATTTCTATGTTTTTGTCTTTTAAAAAAATAATAGTTTCTTCAATAACACTCCATTGAGTATTCTCATTTATATTTGGCAAAAACATCTAGTCAAACTTATAATCGCAAGCTACGGCAATGGTGAAATTGCAAATTGCAAGAGACGCTCAACCCATAAGTGCCCATGGGTATTTTTGTGATTTTGATAGGCCAAAAACAATCTTAAAGTATTCAATAATAACTTAGTTTCCTCATTTTCTAGATTTTATGTGGTTTATTTCTTAAAAAAAAATAATCCTTTGACTCCGCAAAACCACATTTAAGCCATATAGGGGACCCATAGAGGAAGAAAATATTTATTTTTGATATGAATAATAAAACTTATTTCGTTAAATGTTTGTTTTATTTTTTAAGCATTGAATAAGGCAGCTAGACCATCACTTTTTTCATTAGCTTCATAATGGCGAGAAGATATTCGAGTTATCTCCGCCTCGCTTATCCCCAGTTCTTCAGTTGTTAGATTACTGGCTATTTCATCAAATGTTTCTCGATCATTTCCGTCACATCCCTCACATTCAATAATAAAGTTATGTAAATAGGCACATGCTAACACTACGTATAACATGTTCTGGTTTTTAATATCTAGGAATTTTAACAATCTGAACTTATTTTGGAGAATGCCAAAGGCCTGCTCAATGCAGACCCTGTAGAACTATGGTAAGTGTTAAACTTTCTTTCGCTGGGAGATAAATTTCCGTTGTCACGGTATGGTCCAAGAAGATAAGGAACTCAACGGTATGCAGAATCTCCCAAGAGATGTATCTGGCAAACAAATATCTTTGCGGTCTAGTTTTTGTCCTAAAGGGCTACTCCCCCAGACTGCCGCATTGTGTGACCTTCCTGGCCATCCACAAAAGATATGAGTATCTAAGAAGTTAGTTTGTTGTCACATACTGCCTGCAATATGAACAATTTGATTACAATTAATTATTAACGAAGAGTGAAAGCAAAACAGATGGACTTTTAGGGACACTTATTCAACACCTTTGAAATGTTATCCTTTTACTTTTCTCCTGATTTGCTGATATATTATATATGTGTCGCAACTCGCAGTGACATCTATTGTCATATAGTGGGAAATCCTTCCACTCATTTTTAAGAAGAAACGTCAGGAATATTGTTTACTGGGTGGAATCAGAGATGGCGCTACTGTGGCAATATTGTGAATAATAATTGGAAGGTTGGCAACAGTGCAGTAGTAAAAAGGAGCGTCACCTCTGAGATCACCGCGTTTTCTTTTGTTTGAAAATTGAAGGAATTAATAAAAATGGAGTCCGATATCTTTATTCCGACATCAGAAGTGGGATCTGGCCCCGATATTACACCACAGCAGCAGGTAGCTGATGATCCGCATAACTGGAAAACAATATTGGAGCAGCAAAATAAAAATTTCCTGGCATTGGTAGGAGCTATGAGGACGCCAACAGTGAGTAATAATATTACATTACCGGAATATAATCCAGATAAACTAAATGTGGATGCACGAGCATGGATTTCGATTGCTGATATGTGTATGGCCGATCAGCCTCTGCAGGGCGCCTCACTTTTAATTGCTCTCAGCCGAGCCCTAAAAGGACAGGCGTCCGCCTGGTTGTCGCGGATCTCGTTTCCAGGCATGACTTGGGCCGAGTCATGGGACATGTTTGTATTGAGATTTGATTGTCCGGAAACTACCGCTGCATTCTTAATCAATTTGAATGCAAGCAAGCAAAAAGATAATGAATGCCTAGCCACTTACGCCGCTGAAGCAATGGCATCACTTATGTTACAATGGAGAGGGGTAACAACTGAGCAGATTGCTGTAGCAACAGTTATGTCTTATATTGCACAATTTGAGCCACGAGTTCAGCGCCTAGCTTTTACAACCTACATTAATACCAGAAGTCAAATGCAGCAAGAGTTAAAAGCTCTGTCTTTTTTAAAGAGGCGAACTACAATTACGCAGAATGATGAGTCAGATGCTAAGCGATATAAAACTGTACGAGGTCAAACGATCAAATGTTTTAGCTGTGGAAAGCTGGGACATAGATCGTCAACGTGCCGTTCTATGATGAAGGACGTAAGAATTGATTTTCGACCTAGCACATCGTCGGGCGAAACATCAAGCAAGATTAACGCTAAACCTGGAAGCACTTTCACCTGTTTCAAGTGTGGAAGACCGGGTCACATTGCAACGAGGTGCCCCACAAAAAGCAATAGGGACGAAAGCAGCGCTGGAGCCTCTACGACTGAGAGACGTGTAGACTTGTGTGAAATTCGTACACCCACTGGCATTCTGAAGCATTTTAGTGAGCACATTTCATTTTATTATGATTCAGGGTCAGAATGTAGTCTTGTTAAAGAATCAATTAGTTGCAAATTTCATGGCAAACGTCTCAATAATGTGATTATGATTGGGATAGGACAGACTAGTGTTACTAGTACTTTTCAGATTTTAACCACAGTTGAGATTGACAATATTATGTTAGAGATTTTATTACATGTGCTTTCGGATGATATCTTATGTCATAATGTTGTAATTGGGCGAGAAGTTTTAAGTCAGGGTTTGGCTGTTGCTATGGCCTCAGATACCTTTAAATTCACTAAAATTAAGTGTGTAGATTTATGTAATAGGATGGAGTCACCCTTGAGTTTTGATAATGTTAACACGGACATTCCAGCAGAACATACATAGATCCAAATTAATATCTCTTTTGAATGAATTTAAAGATCATTTTCTACAGGTCACTCCCAATAGGGTTGCAAATGTAGAGCCTATGCGAATTCGTTTGAGAGACCCTAGTAAAACCGTTTGCCGACGCCCATATAGATTGAGTCCGGATGAGCGACAGGTGGTACGTGCTAAAATTAATGAGCTCCTTGCTGTGAATGTTATACGCCCCAGCTCCTCTCCGTTTGCGAGCCCTATATTGCTTGTGAAAAAGAAAGACGGCACTGACATGTGCGTGGGCTATCGTGAATTGAATTATAACACAATTCCCGACAGGTTCCCTTTGCCCTTGATATCTGACCAAATCGACAGATTGCAGGGATGTCACTACTTTACAATTTTAGATATGGCTAGTGGATATCATCAGATTCCTGTTCACCCTGATTCTATTGAGAAAACGGCATTCGTGACTACCGAGGGCCAATTTGAGTACTGCACGATGCCGTTCGGTCTTCGAAATGCACCACCGGTTTTTCAACGAGCAGTCAAAGAAGCTCTGGGAGATCTCGCTAACTCATATGTAGCCGTATACATGGATGACATTCTGATTTTTAGTGGGCCCGATGTAGATGAAGCACTTTATAGAGTACGTACAGTGTTGAGGACGCTGACAGATAAGGGGTTCTCCTTGAATATTAAAAAGTGTTCGTTTCTCAAACAAAAGATAGAGTACCTTGGTTACGAGGTGAGTCACGGTGAAATACGACCCAACCCGAGGAAAATTGAAGACTACTACCAGACTATTACTCATTGTATGCATTGACAAGTCTCATTAAGGGAAATATCAATTGGTTGCCATTTCATGAGTCAATACGGCAAGAAATTATTTGTTTTGACTAAAGAACTTGTCTTAACTCTTTTTGACCCTGACAGACCTATAGAACTTCATACAGACGCAAGCTCTATAGGATATGGTGCAGTTTTGATGCAAGTTAAGAACAAAAAGCTTCACGTTATTGCATATTTTAGTAAATGCACATCGAAGGCAGAGTCAAAATATCACTCCTATGAGTTAGAAACTCTTGCGGTCGTTAACGCTGTCAAACATTTTAGGCACTATCTAATAGGGCGTAGATTTATAGTGGTTACTGACTGTAATTCACTGCAAGCTACTCGCAAAAAACTCGATTTAACTCCAAGAATACATAGATGGTGGGCTTTTCTTCAGGCATTTGATTTTGATATAGTGCATAGAAACGGTCGACACATGTCCCATGTTGATTTCTTCTCACGTAATTCCCAGCCTAACATCTCTGCAGGGACTATGAAGAAAGTTGCACAAAAAGAAAGTCTATATAACAAACCTCCCTGATAACTGGTTGCTTGCAGAGCAACAGCGTGACCCAGAGATTTCCAAATTAATTGTGGACTTTAACGAGCATAAAAGTTACGATACCAGCCTCACACCTAAGACATTAGGATTCACATGATGCATCATAAAGATATGATTCATATAATAAGATGCATCCAGCAAGAGATAGATAACCTAATTGAATTCTGTATTATTGATAAACAGTCTGAATTAATTTCCGGTTCATATTAATCAGGTGCACTACCGTGTAATTGGATACATACTTCTTTGTTCGAATGCTTTGTCAAAGAGAACCAATCATCACTTTAATGATTATATCTCGATATACGAAAAACCAATCCTAGCCCTTAAGAAAGTAATAAATAGATTTGGAAGAATTGTGAGGGTCAGAGCTATTTGAGAGTTAAACGAGTAAGGTTGTGGAAATCCCGAAAGTGACCAACGAGCGAAAATCGGAAGTCTACTTAGGACATTTTAATTTAAGTGTTTATCAAATAAAAGTAATTCTCTACAAAAGTTCAGTAGTGTTAATTGAAGTTGAAATTGTTTTTTTTTCTAATTACGGAAAAAGACTTTAAAAGTGGCGCAGTCGGTAGGATTGTGCGTAGTGTCGGACAAGTTCAATAAATTAAAGTGAAGACACATAATTTAGTTCGAACTAACTCAGAAGGTTCAAATGTGCAGCACATAACTAAATCTGAGAACGACTCGTGCATTTCAATGTTTTTCAGCACACGTGCGGGGTAAGTGGTACCTTACCGCACGGGTTTCCATGCGGTAAATCATCAATTAACCACGGTGCGGTAAGTAGCCGATTGCCCACGATGGCTATAAACGAACTCGCTTCGCTCGTGCGTCTAACACCGCCATCGTGGGCAATCGGCTCCTTAGCGCACCGTGGTTAATTTATGAGTCACCGAATGGAAACATGTGCGGTAACGTACCTACTGCTTACCCCGCACTCGTGCTGAAAAATAGCATACGTAACTCGGGCGGTAAGTAGCCGAGTGCCCATGATGGCTGTTAACGCACTCGCTTCGCTCGTGCGTCAACACCGCCATCGTGGGCAATCGGCTACTTACCGCCCTTGTATCGTAATATACTATTTCCGCACGCATGAGGGATAAGTACCACTAAAACGCACGCCTTTGCGTGCGGTAAGTTGCTTATTTCCCACTGCGTGCTTTCGACGGTAAAAAAAACACGCTGCAGAAAATAAAACACGCATCTTTATAACAGAGCCGGTCAGACTCGGCTCCGTGGCGTATGTATAAGCGTAAGGGTAGGTACTTTTTTTTCCTTTTCCCTCGGAGCAGGCAAACTTTACCTTCATGGGAGCCGTATACCTGTGTGCATTTTGGGTCGCTTCATTAACGCAATGAGAAGATATGTAAGGGTACTTTTTTTTTCCTTTTCCCTCGGTACCCGAGAGATACTGAAAAAAGGATCCTTTGTGGCACAAATTTATGTAGCTGTTCTGTATGACTTGAAATTTGGCCGGCTCCGCTTTAAAATAAAACCCGGAGATTCAAAATAAATTACGCAATTTTGAAAGGAAATGCAGTTCGTAAATAATACATATCTTAAAAATGTATTATTTAACCACGTTCTATGACAGAATTGTTCTAATTTTTCTATATATTTGAATACGAAAAAAATTAATTAATTTTCAATTTTTTTTAAATGTAGAAATAGTTGTAATTATTGCTTAAATAATAATTTTTTCACCCCCCCTCAACGCCCCTTCCTCAACCACCCTCTTCCGACGATCGCATGCCTCACTAGTGCGGAAAAATAGAATGTGCAACTCGGGCGGTGCGTAGCCGATTGCTTACGCTGCAGCTAAACGCACTCGCTTCGCTCGTGCGTTTATTGCTGCCAGCGTGCGCAATCGGCTACTTACCGCACTTGTTGCACAATATACTATTAACGCACACACGAGATAATTTAAACAACAAAACTTCAAAAAAAAAAAGGGAATAAAACACTACGAATTAAAAGAGGAGTGAAATATAATAATTCTACAACATAATAATACAAGCTAAGAATAAAGTTAAAACAGCAGAGAAACATATACGACTAACAAAATAATCTGAGGACATCTGTAATCTGATGACAACTGTAATGTGATGACAACTGTAATTTGATGACAACAAACATCTCATCGTGGGAAATCCTCTCCAAGATATCAACAAAACTCAACACAGGTCAACATAACTACCTTTAGTGAAATCCGGACAGCAGAAGCCACCACCTCAGCCAACAGGAAACATCAAGAGAAGCAACATCCATCAACAATAAAAGGTCAGATTTTTTTTCTTTTTTAGAAATAGAAATAAGCATAGAATAATCTAAAACCAGTATAACCAAATAAAAAGAGAAAAAATTATAGAGAAAAGGAAAAAGTAAAGAATTGGGGAATACACAAACAAGGTTATGGTATCATATTATGAACAAGGAAACTATAGAATCAAGAAATAACAATCGAACTACAGAATTACTAGAATTGCAGGAGAAATTTAAACTTACTTTAAGAAAGATCTCAAACGAAGTGAAATCAATAGGAAAAATTACTCAAAACGAACCTCTGACCATTAGGATAGATCCCCTGAAGTACTTATCGAGTTTACCCTTGTTCGACGGAAACTTTGACCGCTTACAAAGTTTCATTGATTTAGTTGACCGTATTAATCCTGCTTTGCAATCTTATGATGCCATATCTCAATTAGTGTTCTTTGATTTGATAAAATCAAAATTAGTGAAAAAAGCTCGAGAGGTAGCCGATATAAACTATCACATGAAATCTTGGCCGGAAATTAAGAAACTCTTGACACAGAACTTTGGCGACAGAAAATCAAGTGATCAATTGTTTGATCAATTACGTAGCATAGTTTTTCGTAATAATAGTCTGGAAATGTATAATGAGATAAAAAATACTCTCAGAAGGTTAAACATAAAAACAACAAGTGAAAATGAAGCGGATCAAGAAAATTTGAGTGTATTGTTAAAAGCCAATATAAGTTCAGCCCTGGATATATTTAAACGAAAGCTTCCAGAGCCAATGAAATCCATATTGGTTTGCCGTGCACCTACAGATCTAGAAACAGCAATAAATATATTACATGAATCAGGATACGCGTACTACAACCCCTATAATCATGGTCAAAAGACAACTCGTAATTTTGAAAATACCAAAAGACAAACTAGAGACACCCGACCGAACCACGAGCAAAGAGAAGGAACTAATGCAGATAGACAAAACAATGTAAAAACCGACTGGAGAAACCAAAATCCCAGAAATAATAGTAATAATAACCAGCAGCGCCCCAATAACAATAATAATAATACTAAATTTAATGGAACTTCGAACAATCACACATCTAATGGATACAATCCACAAAGTCGTAATAATTCTTATAAACACCCCAATCAAAATTAGCAAAACACTCGTGGAAATTACCAAAACCAAAATAACAACACTAGATATAACTCACCACACCAAGGAACTACACAAGACCAAAGTTCAGGACCAGAACCAATGGAAATAGATATAATGCAGTTATCATCGCCTGCCGAAATAGAAGATCAAAATGTAATTGGCGAAAATTTTCAGTCCAATGCCTCGGTACCAACCTACCCTATATAGTGGTTACGTCAAAGACAAGACCTCTGAGATTCTTAATCGATACAGGCGCAACACACTCTATTATAAATACTCACATTTGTGACCCTGAATGGGAAACTCCTATACACCCCCCTTTGAAAATTAAAACTTTAAACCATTTAGTAGAAATCAATAAGAAGGTGAATATACCACTCTTTGAAGAATTGGGAGACCCTTCTAGCAGAGTGGAGATGTTTGTATGTAAATTCCACTCCAGTTTTGACGGTCTTTTAGGTAATAATATTTTAGCTCCTTTAGAAGTAGGGGAAGATGGGGCGGTTTCGTACACGGGGCACATTCAGACAGTGACCGTATCTACCTTTCCGATTTACCGATAAATGCGGCTTTGCGTGTGTGCTTAGGTCTCACAGAGTCTAGCTCGCTGGCAAAATCTGAGGTCAGTGCACGAGCGACAAGCGAAGGAACAAGACGTAACGTTTTTTGCTTACAAGTAAGTAATTTTTATAACGATTTTACAGCGATATTTATGTGTATCGATGGCCATTTATTAATTGTAAGTTAATGATTTGAATTAGTGCCAAGTGTTAAATAAGTGTATGTGTCAGTAATTTTAGCCAAAGCTTAAGACTTTTTATGTAAACCACAATAACGTTTTTTTTGTTTGTTTGGGGCGGATTCGTACATAGGTATCGGGGCAGATTCGTACTTGTACGAATGTGCCCCTCAGGCTTTCTTTTCCAGGCTGATTTTATTTTTGTTTTTAGTATCATGGTGAGGAACTATAAGAAGAAGGAGACAAGAAGTGGGGCGGTGGATGAAGAAGCAATGAATTTAGCTATAAAGGAGGTGTTAGAAGGCAAACTATCTTTCAGAAAATCGGCGAAAAAATATAATTTAAAGCCATCAACGCTCGAAAGCCGCATTAAGAAAATTCGACAAGTAACTTCTGCAGGTGAAGATGAAGGTCCTCCGCGTACTTTCAGGTCTAAATATTCTTCGTACCAAGTATTTGCGGTGGAGGAGGAGTCTCTTTTGAATAAGTACATTATAGATTGCTGTAAGATGCACTATGGACTGACTTGTGTACATGTGAGAAAACTCGCTTACGAATTCGCAAAAGCAAACAATTTAAAATATCCATCTAAATGGAATGAAAATCTGATAGCAGGCATAGACTGGTTGGAAGGCTTTCGTAAACGCAATCCTAACTTAAGCTTACGGAAACCAGAAAATACGAGTGCAGCCAGATCGTTGGGTTTTAACAAATCAGCTGTCAATGAGTTTTACGAAAATCTCGAAAAACTTTATGAGCGATATAAGTTCACAGGAGATCGCATTTATAATTTCGATGAATCTGGTATATCTACAGTTATGAGTACTCCAAAAGTTTTGGCAGATAAAAAACAAACACAAGTTGGACAGTTTGTTTCCCGTGAGAGAGGAGAACTAGTCACTTTTGGAGGATTTATATCAGCAAATGGAAACACAATACCACCACTTTTCATCTTCCCCAGAGTTAATTTTAAAGACCACTTTATGGAAGGTGCTCCTGAAGGCAGCTTGGGTGTTGCAACTAGAAGTGGCTGGATTAATTGCGAAATCTTCGTGGAGGTCTTGAAGCACATACAAAAATTTACTTTGTCCTCTAAAGAAAACCCAATTTTACTTTTATGCGACAATCATGAAAGTCATGTGACATTAGGAGCCATTAACTACGCTCGAGACAACGGTATAGTCTATCTTTCTTTTCCTCCACATACAACCCATCGTCTTCAGCCATTGGATGTTGGAGTGTTTGGGCCCTTTAAATCAAAACTGAAGACAGCATTTAATGACTGGCATGTTTCGAATCCAGGCAAAACAACAACGATACACAATATTCCCAGAATAGCTAAAATTGCATATTTTGAATCTTTCACTGCTAAAAATATCACTAACGCTTTCTCTAAACCAGGGATATGGCCTTTTAATAAATTAGCATTCAGTGATGATGATTTTACAGTTGTTCAAGTTTACCAAGACTCGCAGTCGCAGCCGATGATTCCAGTGGAAAACTCATTCAACCAGCAACATGTTGAGGAATGTGCTGTACAATCTTCACCACAGTCACCATCGATACTCCCTCCCACACAGCTTATTGATGAAGCAGGTCCCTCGCAATCATCCCAAATGCCCAACGCTACGCCAATTCGTCCGTCTACATCCAAAAGCATAACTACACCTGAGATGATTAGGCCATATCCGAAACATAAAAAGCAACAACAAACACAGCCCAGAAAAGGTAGACAACAGCCTGGAAAATCAAGAATCTATACAGATTCACCTGAAAAAGTAAGACTCCAAGAATTACAAAAAAGCAAAGAGCAGAAAAGCATTGAAATAGAGAACAGGAAGAAAGCTAGGGAAATGAAACGTACCTTAAACTTGTCCACTGAAAAGGAGCTCAAAATGCCAAAAAGAAACAAAAAGATAGAAGAGACTGATAGCAGTGATAGCGACACCGTTCTTAGTTATAGAGAAAGTTCAGCATCGCCATCAAGTCAGGATATTGAGGGGAGTGAACCAAGATATGAGTCTCCAATTGAAATCGATCCTGACAACATGAAAGACGGCACCTTCATACTGGTAAAATTTGCGAACAAAACTTCTGCTGTTTATTATGTCGGCCAAATAATAAGTCATTACAGCAACATAGAATTCAAGGTTTCATTTCTAAGAAAGAAACCAGGTTTCTGGAGTTTTGTATTCCCTAACATTAAAGATGAAGGAACCGTCTGCATGTCAGATGTGATTTTGATACTTCCAAAGCCTAAATCTGCTGTAACAGCTAGAACAGCGGATATTTTTAGTTTTTACAAAGACTTAACAGCGTTCAATGTGCAATAATATTGTTTACGTCCACTTGTTTTTTACTTTATTGATTTATCTGATTTGTGTTTAGTTTCTACAGAAGAATGTTATTTTGTTATTTTTCTATGAAAATTAAAAACGAAGTTAATAAATATTATAATTGCTGCTGTTGTTATTTATGTCCGAATCTGCCCCATGGTATATGAAAGTGCCCCATGGTATGTACGAATGTGCCCCTACACGGGGGCACTTTCGTACATTTTCCAATATTTAAAAAACTAATCATAGCTCTATAATAGGAGATAATGAGCATTTTTTTCTACATAAAATGTAAAGCTAAATATATTTCCAATCAACTAAACCATATCAGACACCATAGGGAAGCTTAAAATGAGTTCCAGAGCCTAGAGAGTAAAAACTGTACGAAGGCGCCCCACCTTCCCCTAGTAATAGATTATAAAACAAAGCATTTGATCTGCGAAAATCACAGAGTCAAACTTCATTTTGGAATGAACAAAGAACCTTCGTATTCATTGTGTAAAGCTGGAAGTTATCAAATTACACTACCAGTAACATTAGAAAATGGATTAGGATATATTGGACCGGTGGAAAACGCGGATAGCTCTCTAAAAATAATAGGAGTTTATGATGTAGAAAACTACAAAATGACTACAAGTATTGAAGTCCTATCTAACAAAGAAATTATATTGAAGCTGACACCTTTGAAAGTAGAAGAAGTCAATGTGAACAATTTCAGTATCATGGAAAATGGAGAAGACAACGATATACCATCTAAATTTAGAGTTGATCACCTTAATGATGAGGAGAGATCTGAGCTAGATAAGCTAATGAAAAAGTATCATGTTATATTCCATAAAGAAAACTCTAAATTAACCTTCCCGAACGCCATAAAACATCATATACGAACAGAAAACAACATCCCTATCCAGTGTAAAACTTACAGGTACCCATATATACATAAAGAGGAGGTAGAGAAACAAATACAAGAAATGCTCGATAGTGGAATAATAAGACATAGTAACTCGCCGTACTCTGCACCTGTTTGGATTGTGCCAAAGAAAGCGGATGCTAGTGGAAAGACTAAATGGCGACTCGTTATAGATTATAGGAAGCTCAACGAAGTCACGGTGGATGATAAATATCCAGTTCCTAACATTGATGAAATTTTGGAAAAACTGGGGAGATGCCAGTATTTTAGTACCCTTGATTTAGCTAAGGGATTTCATCAAGTAGAAATAAATGAATCAGACATACATAAGACAGCTTTCACAGTCGAGAATGGCCATTACGAATTCTTGCGTATGCCATTCGGATTAAAGACAGCCCCTGCAACCTTTCAAAGGTTGATGAACAATGTTTTGAAGGAGTTCATTAACAAAATATGTCTTGTATACATGGATGACATAATCGTGTTCTCAACATCCTTACAAGAGCATATAGACTCGTTGGGTAAAATATTCCATAAACTAAAAGAAGCGAATCTCAAAGTACAGACGGATAAATCGGAGTTTTTGAAGAAAGAGGCCGAATTTCTCGGGCACGTTGTGACAGAAAATGGAATCAAACCTAACAAGGAAAAAATTAAGTGCGTTAAGAACTTCCCCATACCTGAAACACCCAAACAAATGAAGCAATTTTTAGGATTAATGGGTTATTACAGGAAGTTCATTAAGGACTACTCAAAAATTGCGAAACCAATGACCCAATTTTTAAAGAAAAATGCGAAATTAAATGTTAAAGATCCGGACTATTTACACAGTTTTGAAACTTTGAAGAGATTGCTAATTAACGAGCCAATCCTTCAAAGGCCTGACTTCAATAAGCAATTCACCTTAACAACAGATGCGAGTAACTACGCCTTAGGAGCAATTTTGTCTCAAGAAGGTCATCCCTTGTGCTATGTTAGCAGAACATTGAATGAACACGAAATCAATTACAATACCACAGAAAAAGAATTACTGGCTATTGTGTGGGCTACCAAATATTTTAGACCTTATATCTTTGGACGAAAATTTCTTATAGAAACGGATCACAGACCCCTTACTTGGCTATTTAATATGAAAGACCCAAATTCAAAGTACGTGCGCTGGAGATTAGTACTCTCAGAATTTGATTATAGGATAAAATATAAAGAAGGAACTTCAAACAGTGGAGCTGACGCGCTCTCTAGAATTTATAATTCCGAAATAAACACTCAACTTGCCGAAGAAAGTACAACTTCTGGTTGTGTCCTGGCTAATCATGAAATTAACTTAGCGGAAGAAGAAAGCAACAGAAATATAGCACCCATGGACGAACCATATAATTTGGAAGGATCCATAATACCCTTAAGCAAGGCACCTGTGAATTTGTTTAAGAATCAGATAATAATAAAAAAGATTAATTCAGGATCCATGAGGATTAAGAACATGAATATTTTCAAAAATCATAGGAAAACTATTCATATTAAAACATTGAACGAGGAATCTGCAATTGTCATTCTGAAGAATCATTTTAACCCGGAACGATTGAATGCCGTGATAATAGAGGATGAAATGTTTAAAACTTTGGTAAAAGTGTTTAAAGAAAACTTTAATGAAAATAAAAAATTTCGTGTAGTAAGATGTCTAACATTATTAGAAGATGTAGAGGACGAAGGGAAATTAGCAAACCTAATAGAGACTGAACACCTATCGAAAAATCATAGAGGGATTGAAGAAGTTAATAAAGAACTCAAGATGAAATACTATAATCCTAAAATGAAGTTAAGAGTTACACAGTTCATAAACAATTGTGAAATTTGCAGCCTGGAAAAGTACGAAAGGAATCCTTTGAAAATAAAATATAAAGTGACAGAAACACCGAGTGAAATTATCCATATAGACGTTTTCTATACATTGGAAAAACAACTATTCATGACTCTAATAGATAAATTCAGTAAGTTGGCCCAAGCAATAAAGATAACTGGAAGAACATGGACAGAATTTAAAAGAGGACTTGTGCAATATTTCAGTTCTCATGGTAAAGTTAAAAAGATAATAGTAGATAATGAATTGGGATTCAACGCACTGCCAATCAGAGAATATATAAAAAGCCAAGATACAGAAATACATTATACCTCTAATAGCAACTATACTTCTAATGCAGACATTGAGCGACTACATAATACCATTAATGAACACTTGCGTCTTTTAAAACATAGTGACACCAACGATGAAGAAACAGTTGAAGAGAAAATTTTAAAAACTATTGGATTTTATAACAATACCATCTACAGCACAACTAATAGGAAACCTATTGATTTTGTAACACGAAAAGTAAAACAAGAGGAATACAAAGACATATATGATAGAATCATAAAAAGAACAGAAAAAATGATTGATAATTTAAATAAAGATAGGACGGACATCCAAATTGAATCTGGACCCAATTTTATTAAAGAAATTAGAGGAGGAAAAAACTTTTCAAAATATAGAAAAATAGAGACACGTAAATTAGATAATGAACATGTATTAGACAATGCAAATAACCTTAAATATTATAAAACACATATCAGGAAGAAAAAGAAATACCAAGACAAATATAGACCTTCTATTAAATCAAAAATAAAGAAACGATTTAAGGTAAAGAAAAGAAAAGAAGCAATAAAGACTAATCCTTTACAGGGAAACCGGAATAATGAAAACCAATTGTAAAAACATCATGACTCTAGTAGCCGTTCTGATTACGAGAGTAATGGTGAGTAAAACGCAGGAAATTTGGACCCACGACTTCAACAATAATAATGGATACCTTACGACAGAACTGGAAGAAATTAAAGTTATTAAAGAATTTTATAAAATACTTCACATCGTCAACCTGACAGAGTGGGAGATAACTAAAAACATTATTAAAACTAATCTTCAAGCATTAAAACCAGACTTAGCCTTAGTAGAACTCATGTATAGTGCTGTAAATCAAAGCTTTCAGTTATTAGAAGCAAAATTAAAAAATATTAAACCACATCCAAGACACAATAGAGGAATAATAGACCTGTTAGGAAAGGGCTTGAAATTTATAGCAGGAACGATGGATCACGATGATGAGATAGAAGTTAAAACCAAATTAGATGAATTATATGCTAACAACGGTCGATTGATCGAGGAAAGTAATAAACAGGTATCTATAAATAAACAAATATTAGAACAAATAAGAAATATTACCACGCACATAAATAATCAACAAACTTCAATCAGAGATTATCTGAAGAGGTTTACTCGAGAAATTAAGGATAAAATATCAACTCTGGAGAGCGAAGTAAGACTAATACAATGTATGTTTCATATAAGCCATGATATATTGCTATTGCGAAATCATATTGATGATATAGAACAAGTACTCTTTTCAAGTAACTTGGGAATCCTATCAAAAAATATTTTAAATTCAGAAGAATTTAAATTAATTTCAAGTATCGAGAGTTATCAAAACATCAATACCGCTATTAGAGAATATAAGGATACCATCATAATCATTTTGCTTATTCCTCAATTTTCTGAGACCAGATTCTCAAAAATACATGTAGAACCAATTCCTGATTCGCAAAATAAGTCTATATCTCTATGGAGAACAAATTTCTTGAAAGATGAATTCAACAACGTGTATGAATTTCCAATAAAGGGTAACCAAGAGAAAAACCTAAAAGCATTAACTGACAAATGTATAAGCAATATAATAAATTTAAAAGAAGCTATATGTAATAAAGTTATACGAAACAAGGTATAAATAAAGGAGATTGTCAAAGGAATACTGGTTACAAAGAATTTAAAAGAATCTAATATAACACATGATTGTAGTAATGATAGTATTAAAATAAGACGAAATTACTTAATTAAATTTAAGAATTGTAAAATCACAATAGAAAATGTGACTTATGAAAATTTTGAAAAAACTATTTACGACAAAGTAATTATGCCCAACTTTTTGACAAAAATAAAGGAGAAAGAAGTATTAACAGAAATAAGTCTAGACGATTTACACCTAGAAAACATAAAGAATAGAGACCTAATAGATAACCTGAAACACACAAACCAAAAGTATAATTTAACAAATTTTGGTATTAGTTCAATCATAATTTTCGGAATACTAACGTTCATTTGTTATAAAATTTATCAAGAAATTCTACTTGCAAAAAATTTAAAAACAGAAAACAATGATTCGTCGGAGCCTCATTTTAACGGTGGGGGAGTTACGATACCAGCCTCACACCTAAGACATTAGGATTCACATGATGCATCATAAAGATATGATTCATATAATAAGATGCATCCAGCAAGAGATAGATAACCTAATTGAATTCTGTATTATTGATAAACAGTCTGAATTAATTTCCGGTTCATATTAATCAGGTGCACTACCGTGTAATTGGATACATACTTCTTTGTTCGAATGCTTTGTCAAAGAGAACCAATCATCACTCTAATGATTATATCTCGATATACGAAAAACCAATCCTAGCCCTTAAGAAAGTAATAAATAGATTTGGAAGAATTGTGAGGGTCAGAGCTATTTGAGAGTTAAACGAGTAAGGTTGTGGAAATCCCGAAAGTGACCAACGAGCGAAAATCGGAAGTCTACTTAGGACATTTTAATTTAAGTGTTTATCAAATAAAAGTAATTCTCTACAAAAGTTCAGTAGTGTTAATTGAAGTTGAAATTGTTTTTTTTTCTAATTACGGAAAAAGACTTTAAAAGTCATAAACTCAGAGATGATGTGGCTGGAACTTATGAGATCCGTTCCGGTGTGTTGTATCGTAAAATTCAGAGAAATGGGGGCACTAGGTGCTTGCCTATTTTGCCAAGAGCTCTGAGATGGTCTGTTATCAATTCTACTCACGCTGCATTAATGCACCTCGGATGGGAGAAAACTCTTGAAAAAGTGTTCGACCAGTATTGGTTTGAACACATGTCCAAATTTGTTAAAAAGTTCGTTGACAATTGTGTCACTTGTAAAATCTCTAAATCGCACTCCGGTAAAATTCAAACAGAACTTCACCCAATCCCTAAGGTAGCAGTGCCATGGCATACTATTCATATATAATAGATGCGACAGGGAAGCTTAGTGGTAAAAATGATCACAAAGAATATGTTTTTGTAATAATTGATGCTTTCAACAAGTTTGTCTTGCTGCATCACACTCTGAACATTGACTCAACTAATAGCATCAAGGCCGTAAAAAATAGTATTGCTATATTCGGTGCCCCTAATCGAATCATTGCGGACCAAGGACGATGTTTTGCCAGTGCTGAATTCAGAGAGTTTTGTAGCTCACATAACATCAACCTCCACTTGATTGCCACTGGAAGCTCCCGCGCAAACGGTCAGGTAGAGCGAATCATGAGCACTTTGAAAAATATGTTGACTGCGGTAGAAACGAGCAGAGAATTTTCATGGCAAGAGGCCCTATCTGATGTTCAGCTAGCTTTAAACTGTTCTGTTAACCGAACCACCAAATTCAGTCCTCTTGAGTTGTTAATAGGTAAAGTTGCAAGGCCCCTTGATTTAATGTTGTTTAATGACGAGGAGACTGACTTCAACCTATCTGAAGCACGCTGTCGAGCTGTTAGCAATACATATTCAGAAAAATGCAACATATAATAAAATTAAGTTTGACAGTACTAAAGCAAAGGTAAATAGATTCTGTGTTGGTGACTTTGTTTTACTACAAAATGAGGAGCGTAATCAAACTAAACTAGACCCAAAATACAAGGGCCCATTTCTAGTTGCTGAGATTCTGGAGGGTGACCGATACATATTAAAAGCTCTTAATTCTAAGCGTACTTATAAGTACGCCCATGATCGTTTACGCGGAATGCCCAAGGGTGATGTTCCTAGTGATGTAGAAGTAGAAATGTTGGATGAGACAGATAGAGAATAGAGTTTAAGTATTATAAACTGACTATGCTTACTCGTGAGGTCGGAGTCATGAATTGGTTAAAGTAATGCTGAGTTGGCAACGTGGTATATTTTTGAATTGATATAATTTGAAATGTATGCACAGTGTATGCATGATTATGAAGCATGATTAAGTTGGTATCCTATTGCCTAAGGAAGGTGGTAAAGAGCATAGATTGCTGATTGTATTCTATCACCTAGTAGAGGTGGTAAAGAGCATGAATTTCTGATTGTATTCTATCACCTGGTAGAGGTGGTAAGGAGCATAAATTGCTTATTGTGTTCTATTGCCTGGTAGAGGTGGTAAAGACTATATTTTATAGTGTTGCATTACGACCGCTTTGCATAAGTGGTAAAGAGTGTTATTGATGTTGCAACTGCATTTATTCTGAATTGTGATTCCGATCTTATTGTGGGCGTATTCTTTGTAGTTGTTGAATATGTTGAGATTCCCTAATGTGCACTATGTAATAGAGTACTCATGTCAATACTTTTAGGTTAAAGGAATCTCAACAAGCTATGTTTAAAGTGAGTCTAACTAAGGAGTGAATTCGGTGTCTGGAGATGTATTTTATCATTGAACTCAATGGATAATTTTTATAGAGACAAGTTAATTTGAAAATTTATTAAGTTGGACACTTAATTAATAGGGCTATGATTTTGTATCTACCTTATTTTGTAACAAAATGTGAAATGTACTATGTGTTTTATAATAACCTGGTCAGGGTTGGCCGAGATCAGCAAATACTGATTATTGTTTATGGATACGTCACCCGAGGACGAGTGACACGTCAGAATGGCCGTGTCGCAACCCGCTGTGACATCTATTGTCATATAGTGGGAAATCCTTCCACTCATTTTTAAGAAGAAACGTCAGGAATATGGTTTCCTGGGTGGAATCAGAGATGGCGCTACTGTGGCAATATTGTGAATAATAATTGGAAGGTTGGGAACAGTGCAGTAGTAAAAAGGAGCGTCACCTCTGAGATCACCGCGTTTTCTTTTGTTTGAAAATTGAAGCAATTAATAAAAATGGAGTCCGACATCTTTATTCCGACATATGTATATAGGTGTGGACCCTGAACAATCACAGAATGAGTTCCATTGCGATTATAGTAACTGCTACTATTTTTATTCACAGCTGGGATTTCAATGTGCGTGCTATCCAAGCACCCTATTACGCCAGGGAAAGTGTTCTCTCTTTGGGTTGCAAAGCCTTCAACAATTTGTCTAACCTGCATTGTTGTAAAAGACCATTTAATATATTTTGACGTGTGTCTTGATATCATTTTAACACATTTTTTACAATATTATAGCTTATAGGTGTTGTGATGAACCCGTGCTTTAACATTGCACGTCAAAAAACTTGAAACCTGAACCTCAGGCTCCATCCACACAAAACGAGTAATTAGATAGCTCATCCGCCGCCATGCCCGAACGGGAAGCCGCCATACTGCCACTTCTGGTTGAGCTCCCGTCAAAGTCAGTCGCGCCTCAGATCGTGTGCAGCAAAAAAAAAAAAAAAGGATTTATACAATTGGGAAAGGGAATCAGTCCCGGTGGTGGTAGCTACGGTGAAGTGCACCATACCCGCATCCAAGCGATTCGAGAATACTTTCGCTAGTATAGCAGTCTAGGTGAGTAAAGTGAATGGCGGAGTCCCATTTCTCAAGGCTACCCTTTCGCAGGAAACTACCCGCGATTATATTTTCCCGTTACCTGGGGAGGCGAGAAGCAGTTAGCTGCCGACACCGCAGGTCCAGGGCCCTCGAAAGAGCGCTGCCTGCATCGCAGAGGAGGGCCCCAGAATTTTTATTTTTGCATCCCGAGCCCTCGACGCATATTTTAGTGCGCAGTATATTCACCTCAACGAGGAGCATCTAACGGCCCTCGGGCGTAAGAGCGGTGTCGTTTAGCCTCCCCCTTCAGCCGAGGACGAGGCAGCGGAGCCCCACGAACGCATTCAGCGGATTCAGCGTAATTCAGCGGGCTGAATCGAATCGCATCTTGCAGCGCCTCCTGCACCCACGTTCCAGCGAAGCTCCAGGCACCTCTCCCCGCACCAGAGTACTCCGTGGGAGCCCCCCCCAGCCTTGCAGAGGGACCTCGCGACCACCTCCCACAGGGCCTCCGCCCCACCGCTTCTGTGCCCCGTACAGGGATGGATCTGTGCCAGATACCTCTCCCTTTCCTCCTTAACTTAAGCTAGGATTTAACTCCGCCTTCCGCAGAGCCCAATTTTACTATTTCTTGTATAGGTGCGTTACTGCTCTAAATTTGAGTATTCATTTCCCTAAGCCTGTCGGACAGGCAGGAGTAAAGCACATCCCGCCGGTGCTGACCAGCCCAGTTCAATATGGTAAATTTTTTTTGTATCATGATCAGCTCCCGGTTCCCTTCCACCGTCACTTCCTTCACTCTAGAAAAAAAAAAAAAGCCCCCGTGTTTCTTGTAAATGGGCCCCGCCGCGCTCGGGATTTGGTCTGCCCCTTTTCAACTTAGTTTTGTTTGAAGAAAAATAAGAAAGGGTAAACATATCTTTTGGCGTAAAGAGAAACATTATAATAATATCCGAGATCAGTACCCTCACCGCGAGCCTCGATGTTTACGCACCCCAACCTTATTATATCTCCTCCCTATTTATTCATATAAGTATTATTACGTTTCTGTCTTACATATAAACATAAATAGTTTCCTCTCTCTTTAATATCTATGTATAACTATAGGAACTCTAATATATATCCTTCAGGTCTATGTAAATAAGTATATAACTTTTTTTCTGTAGCCTCATAGATTGCAATCGCGCTTGGATATTTTGAAGTTTGAATTAGTCACCATTCTTGCTAAGTTTGATACCCGAATTGTATTTGCTTATTCTCATTCGAAGCAATCTTAAGCCGTCCTTCTTATGGCCGTGAATTTTTCGTAAGAATACATGTTGCTGTTGAATTGAATATGAAGTTTTAAATTTGAAAATTGCTGACGACTGACTGTCCTCCCCCTCTCTTTTCCATAGATTGGGTTGTCGAGCACGAAGAGGGCTCGGACGAATTGGGTGGGTATGAGGCTGGACAAGGGGTCCGTGATGGGGAATCATTATTTTTTTTTTCTTGCCCTTGTCCCTGTCTCCCCTTGGACTCTTGGTGAGAGTCCCCCTCTTTCTAGTCCCGTCCTCCACGGACACTTGGACTATTCGATAATTTTAAATTCTTTCCAGTCCTTCCCTTAGTATTTTTTTGTTCTTTTTTTTTTTGGTGCACAGAAATAACCAGGACGTAGCTCTGATGGCTCAAGATCCCCGCCCCATTCCGACGAGCTAAGCACGTGCCAGCCAGCTAGGTGCGCCTCAAGTCGTGTTCGGCTTGCGTCCGCGAGATGGTCCCGCGTGAAATAAATTTTTTTTTGGTTTGGTTGTTCGGTGAGTTTCTCTTCTGGCAGTTACCCGGCCGACCTGGACCTAGGATGAGCAGCGCCCCCGCTTCCCTCCTTGGGCCGCGAAGTACAGTGTTTCCTTTACTGACAATAAAGCTGTCTGATATTTCACGGTACGTGTTTTGATTACTTAATTTCCAAATTGTTACATATGATGCGTGGCGCTATCGCATTGGACAGTGACCAGTATATGCATTATTCCAAGAGGGCTCAAATTCTGTTATCAAATTCTGGAGAAAAATTTTAAATTTTAAATACGCAAGTAGATTTTACTGTTCTCATGCAATTATAATTGCATAATATAAAAAAATGTCCGTTATTACCGTTGCAAGAAGTATATGTCCTTACCTAAAATGTGGATCTACTCATGCGAAAATGAGACTTGATAACATCGCCTGGATAGAATAGACTTCTATAATATAATAGAAAAATAGTTCTTTTTTTTTGTACCTTCCTACCAAATTTTAAATTTGAAGCAAGCAGAAGCGTCCGTAAAGTTCTCTCTCTACAATATCACGTTCGCTAGAACGTTTTCCATTCTGTACAAGGTTTAACTTGAAAACTTGGAACAAATGAGCAGATGACAGTTCAAAAACGTCAACAAATTGCAAAGCAAATTGGCAGCAGAAACTTCGCTGCCTGCAGATGTCATTAAACGAAAGCACATCTGTCGCAGTGTTGCAGTCGGACTGCGAATTTTTAATCACGCCCGTCTAGACGGCGCGAATGGCAGAATTACCAGCCGGTCACAGGTAGAATAGGTAGCCGTAGAGTTAAATCAATTAGCTATTAATGTTAAATCAAAAAGTAGCAAGAAATACAATGGCTTAACATTTAGAACTTATTGTGCCTGCTGAAAATGGCAGTAACCGTGTAATTTTTATAATTTAATTGATTTTACTAGTCGCAGTGCTTGCGAGGCCATATATGTATATTGTCCATATCATAAACCATTAACTCGACTGACTAATTTACACATAACGTTAGTTCCAGGCATCATTAAAAGCCAATTTAATAGGTTGTCTGATATTGTAACAAATGTACATTTTTGGTTCCATTAAATTTCCTTTAATACAAAGTAATAGGTAGACAAAATTGACAAAAGCAAAAACAATTTTGAAAGGCTGGTAACATCCAAATTACCTAATTACTTTGAATCCTCCAAGGAAAACCTATTTTCGAAATGCATTCGGTAATCAAGTGTAAACTAGAAAGGTAGGCAAAGCCAACTCAGAAAGAAATTTTTTAGTAATAATTTAAAACAAAAGTTTAACTTGTATAAGTATATAAATATTAGTTTTCATTTTTTAAAAATTGTTTAAATGGTCACACCACCTTAGTCCCAAGATAGAAAAATAATATGACAATTGTGTTCAATTTATTCATATAAATGATTTAAGGAAATCATTTTTATTTTTGGCACAGTCAATAGGATCGCGTAGTATCGAAGTAAAATCGATTTCTTGTGTTTTTACACTTAAACTCGTTCCGAACAAGAAAACATTGTGAATTTCGCTTAACGATAAACGGTACACAAGTTCTGCTCGAGTGTGAAACTGAAAGATCAGTGGAACGCAGCAGTTTAGAAGTTATACCGTGAAACGATTTGCGAAAACTTCAAAACAGCACGATCTATGCGCATTGTATATTGAACCTACATATCTCGTGAAAAGATTTACGAGAACTTTCCCTCGAATCAATGCGACTACACATTGTGTGTATGTTGACAACCCACTAGAAAGAAGGACTAACCCACTGGAAAGAAGGAAGGACTAAACCACTGGAAAAAAGGAAGAAAAGTAATAATCACTAGAGAGAACCATCAACACTGAAAGTCAAGTAAGAAGGTTATGTTATGGATAATATAGAATTAGATAATAATAGAGAATTAGAAACATTAGCAGACAATTTTAGAGTTACACTAAATAAAATTTAACATCATGTATGTTCGGGATTAGATATCCGTATGTTCTGTCCTCTTGTTCTTCCTGCAGCAGCACGGAGCCGCTAACTGTTCATGCATCAGCAGCCTTACCAGCCGACCGCGCATTCAGCGTCGGCTTTAGTAAAAGCGATAAGGAGCCAACTTCGGAATTACGGAGTTGCAGAATTTTATCGATTTGATAGAAAGAATTCACCCTACGCTACAAGGTTACCTACCATGAGAATTCCCAGCTTGTTTTCGAAGATATACTCAAATCAAAACTTTTTGGTAGGGCTCGTGCGATGATAGAGATAAATTGTGATATGGGTGAATATACGCTATTTGAATTCCAATGGTCCATAGATAAATTTTATGTTAAACTTATTATATTATTGTTTTTGTATGCTTAAACAATGAAGAATATGGTCTTTTATTTGGCCTACATAGTCTATTCATGATAATTGTTTAATTTAAGGCATTAATAGTTTAAAATAGTTATAAATGTATACTCCTTGTTTAGGATTAAGCAAATTCCTAAACTTTCCTGAGATTGCACTTTTCCTCGCTCGCCACCGCAATAAGCAGCAGCGAAAGAATTCGTGCCGCGACACATGAATCACATTTCATCAGGCATGCACCTGACTGTCGCCACGCGACATCGGAAACCATCCGCTGTCGCGATGAGGAGCTTTTTTTTGTTTCCACTGGCCGAGGAAAGGTGCAAGCCCGGCAAAACTCTGTGTATAGGTAAGATTAGTGTAATTGCTAGTTTAAGCTTATATGTATTATTTTATATTTGGGTTAGATAATAAATTATTCCCGGCAGTCAGTCAGGAGAAGTACATCAAGTTGGTTGTATCCATTAACCCTTTCCTTTTCAGAATCTTCTTGCAGTTGCGCTCTGGTAGAAGCACCAGTAACGCACCCAGCAATTGGTTAAGGTACAAGCACCTTTTTCCAAATCTGATATTCAGCAGAAGAAAAGCAGCTTCGTACACTCCTCTGGCCTCCCCCATTACTAGATTATAATAATTTTATGGCCAGATACTTTAAATATGTATGCCATTATATTTTTTTTAAATATGATCATATTCTTTTATAAACATCGAAACATATTTTATCAAAATACACTGTAAAAATATTTATTAATATAAAAAAAAACTTATTTTCATGTCATGTTACAGTAATGTCACTTCATCTGGCGAAACTAAAAGAAGTAAAATTTGACTTAAAACCGCAAAGGTATGTTTTTGTCCTTGAACTACGCGCATACAACAGTGTGAAGTTAGAAGCAATCTAAGGACGTTGAGCAAAACTCCAATAATATTGCGTCAGTTTGCAATTCACTGTAAGAAAGCGTGTTTGTGCCAGTCGTTGGAGTATTTCCATTGGTAAGTATATGTTTTGTATTTTATCGTTATGAAATTGTATTATATATTTGCACAATGCAATGAATATGGGCACACAAAAACCTACTGCAAGTTTAAAAAAGTCTGTGTCGGATGCGGCGGGAGCCACTCAACGCCAGAGTGTCCAAAAGAAAGGAAGGAAACATAGGTAAGAAATGCAGCAGCTGCAACGGCAACCATACTTCCAATTACAGAGGATGTCCAGTCTACCAAACCATTCAAAGCAATCAAAGCAGGCATACTGAAAACAACAAAACCCTATACTACAAGAAGCCAAGCACTCCTCAGTCTAGCAACTCAACAGAACCAAGCCATATCCCACACCCAGCACAAGTCAATAAGGAACCCACCTATGCAGACATACTAAAAGCCAACGGCCCATCAGAACCGAGTACCCAGAACGATAGTTTGATGCAAATACTATTAACTCTCACCAGCAACATCAACCAGTTAACTCAAACTCTGCAGCAAATGCAAAATATGCTTAGCCGACAAACAGAGATCCTACTCAAATTCAAAATGAAAAAAATCAAGATATCCCACTGGAATGCGAACGGAGTAGGTACTCCAACATAAACAAGAACTGGAAATATTTTTAAAGCAAAATTCAATCGATATAATGCTAATCGCAGAAACAATACAGTACAGTACAGTCAGTCATCCAGTGCGGTCGCATTTTAATCGTGCTCCGTCCAAATTACCAAATTTTGTTTACCATTTTCCCATATCTGTGCTTATTTGTTTGTTTACCTTGCCACCAGTGCCTGTGTTGCTGACAATCTTTTTTTCCCGCATTTACCTTCACCTATATTGTGCTAACGTAATGGAGTACTGCTGCGCCAACACCAACTGCACGATTACTGCACTTCTTCCGGCTTCCGAATGGGTGACCTGCAGTGGACTTTGCGCGAATTCGTTTCACGCGGCCTGCACCGGCATAAACAGACGCGCGCAGACCTACCTCAACGAATACAGAAATGCCTCGTTTGTTTACTACTGCGCGGAATGCAAGAAAATTCCCATTGCGGATGTGCTACTTGCAATTAAATGTAATAATGATTCCATCTGCATCACCCTGAGTCAGCATGCATCAATGATAGAGTGTGTCTCTAAAGGAATCGATGACCTCATCTCGTTAACCGTGCATCATGCCGAATCGCATAAATCCAAAATAGTCAACTTAGAAAAATCTCTGACGGCCCTCTATTCTGCACCTGATCCCGACCTTGAGGAGCGCGTCAACAAACTTTTCAAAGAACTGCGTGACACCTTCGGAAATCACTTTCCTTCTTCCAATTTCGCGAAGGAACTGGACTCGCTTCGTACGGCTCTCAATGAGCATCTAGCCCACTCGTCTCGCCTTCTTTCGGAGCTTCCCGCCCGCATCACTCCTCCCCTACCACAACAACCAAGTGATGTGGAACAATCACCTTTAATTGATGCTGCCAAAATTGTCTACTCTGCTGCTGCCGAGCTCTCCAGTGTCCGCCGCATTTTCAACGACTTTTTTGATGACCTGAAGGCTCTCATTGATACTCCTAAAATGCAGTGCCCAGTATCCGAGAACCGTATGAACACATCGTTTCATTCGGAACTCCTTGACGTTTCAGTCAGACAGAGAAGATCCAGTACGCCCCCTTCCACCGCGGCATCGTCTCTACCACACTCAACAGCACCACATCCCGCTCGGACTGAGTCAAGCCAACCTCCTTCTACCTCCGCACCGGCTACACAGTCTGAACCATCCATCTACAAATTTGGGACCACATAGACTGTTAATGACTGGAACCAAAGACTGCATAAACTCCATGAAGCAAATGGTGCTCTGTGCTCGATGACCACCCTGCTGGTTTTAAAGGGTGCTCCACGACATGCTGATACGCCCTGGGTCCGGACATTTTTCATCAGCCGTTTCTCCTTCGCCCCAATTAACAGCGAAAAACTTACACGCGGCAAAAAGGACAGCCTATCCAGCTTCAAAGTATCCATCCCTGCAAAATATTCATGGCTCTTCTCCAACCCCACTGGCAGCTGTTGCACATCAGGGGATATTACCATCAACAAATGGGTCACCAACTCCGTGATGTTTTCTAATTCTAATACAACGCCTAATCTTAGTACTAAGAACTCTCCTACTTCTAAGTCTAACTTTAGGTCTAAGAATTCACAAAATAAGAATGCACAAAAACCTCCTAGCACCTCCTGCCTTTCATCACGTCCCTCCAAATCTCTTTCGCATAGTTCTAATCCTACCAAACTTAAATCAAGAGCTCCATCCGTTACTCCTCTTCACACAAAAACCCAACCCAGTGTTACCCCCCGCACTCTGTCCAACTGTCCTCCCTCAAACCCTCAAGTAAATTCAAATTGGCAGCTAAAAGCTAGTCTTTTCCCCAATTTTACACCACCTGATTCACAGCACCCACTCCAGGGAAATACAACACACAGCAATAAGCCTCAAGGAACTAGGCGGCCCCATCAATATAGCAGCTGTTTACTGTCCTCCTAGATACGCAGTGTGCAACGATCTATTTGATAAATTCTTTAAACAGCTCGGTAGCAGATTCCTAGCAGCGGGAGACTTTAATGCGAAGTCACCCCTTTGGGAATCAAGGATCGTATCACAAAGGGGCAAACAGCTAGAAAAAGCTATAGAGTCATGTGGGTCAAGTGTGCGCGGCGTCTAAGTGTGCGCATTCAAAATATCTCGAAAACTATATAGAGCTAAGGAACGGCAACCCCCCTCTCCAGTACCCCGCGGGACGTCCAGCGAAGTGCTCGTATCACAGCGGCTGCTTGCGCGCCATTTTAATCTGACAGGTAAATGAAGATTTTTGCTAAAATGTTTACGATATTTTGTCACATTTGACGAGTAAACTTTTGTAGTCCTGTAAACTTTTTGAAAATATGCTATTTGCTATCGAGTGCAACATAATATCTAGTTTGTTATTTGCCAGTGTTTAAGTTTTTATGATGACGCAATAATCAACGACATTCACACAATTCTGTTTCGATGGTTTGGGTTAAGTGTGCGCAGAAGCCTGTTGGGTAAGTGTGCGCATCAAAACTATATTCTACAAAATCATCTGAGACTGAAAAAAAAGGAATGTTAAAAATAAGACTCTTAAGAAACTAAAAAATTACGAAAATGAGTATTGCTGCCCCTTATGTAGCGAAAAGTATTCTGATCCACCGACTGAAGACTGGATTGAATGCAGCCTTTGTGGAGTCTGGTGGCACGAACAGTAACTAAGGATTTCTAAGTTCACGTTGATCTCATATTTTGATTTAAGATAATTATTATGTTGATTACTTTAAGTACCTATGATGAAAATTTTAATAATTATATAATATTGTTTATGTTCTAAAAATATATAGCTCAATATTTCTTTTTTTGTTGTTGCGTACACTTACTCCTATACTGTGCGCGTATGGAACGGTCTTTGTTTTCTATAGTTTCTTAAAATATAAGCTACTGACAATACTATTATTGTGTCTAAGTTGATTACAAATAAACAGTATTACTAATTAACACAGTTTTGTTTCATTCTACAAATAATTTTCGAGTTTTTGAAGCGTCGAAGTTTAAATGCGCACACTTGACCCACATGACTCTACATGTAAATAACCTAAGCTGCGTCTCCGACAAAAAACCAACTCACTGGCCCTCGGACAGTCGAAAAAAACGGATTTATTAGACTTTGGCCTAGTTAAAGGGCTAAATCACAAACAAATCAGCGCCACAACAACCTACGACCTTTCATCAGATCCCTCAATAACTATTATCATACTCAGCGGAAAACCGGCAATCATAGAAATACTAAACAGGCTAACAAACAGCAGAACCAACTTCAGGAAAAACTACTGTCCCCATGTCAAATTGAAAACAGAGGAAGATATAGAAAATGCCATTAACTATCTCAACGATACTATCAAAGAAGGCGCGAGTTACATCAGCTACACCTAATAATATTATTTAATTCATATATATTAATTAATTCATTCCCATAAATATCTCTTCCAAATTGTAAGTCTAAAATATGTAATCAGCAATTTTATCAGTGCAATTGCACAAAGCTTAATCATCAGTTTTATCGGTGCAATTGCACATCGTATGTCGTTCGCCTGAAATTTGTCTAGACGCTACCTAAGCATTATATCGAGTTCATATCGAGTCCATCAAGAAACCCAGGCAACAAGAATCTTAGAGAACTTTTAATCTTCACAGTCGTCTTCAACAACTTGTCGCGTTTAGATCGTCTAAATCAAAATTTTGTCAAAGTCTTTGTTCAATTAAAATTAAATAAAAGTTATGTTCGTTCATCCTAAAATTTGTTTTTTTTAAATTATTTGATATTAAATAAAATAACTCGCGCAGCAAGCCACCCCTAAACCCAATAAGGCAGGAAGATCGCCAAAAACACTAAACCCTTCCACCCTAGAGCTGCTTAACAAGAAAAGAAGGGCAAGCAGCGAGATCACCACAGGCTAAGGCTGAACGAAATCAATAATCATGGAAAAATTCTTTCAATGATTATTGACACCAAAAGAACTCAACTCGGGTTGCGCCACTTGAGAGTTTTGTTTGTCCAAGAACTTAAGGGCTGCGTTGACAAATTCCAATGTACACGCGCAGCCGTTAAGAAGTCAACGAAAAACAATTCTCTCGAGTTACCGCCAAAGCATGGGAAATGCAACGGAAGCATTTTGCATTGCTGTTGTGCGGCAACAAAGTAAGCCGTTTGCGCCGGCACGTATAGGGAGCTTTACGGGAAAAAGCTCCCCTGGGGTCTAGCTGGCGGCAGCTGGAGCCCTTGTGGAGTGAGTCGTTAATTACCCACCCGGCGAGGGAAGTGTCGGTTTTTTTGTATTAAGGTGACCTTCTCCTAACTGGGGTACAAAAAAATCGATTTTTTTTTTTCACGGAAAAACATACCTTAATATGTCTATAATCGTGTCCCAAAATTTCACGGAAAAAAAAAATATGGTTTTCGAGTTATAGTGCTATATATTTGGTGACCTCCTAACTGGGGCAAAAAAAAAACGATTTTTTTTTTTTACGGAAAAATATACCTTAATATGTCTAGAATCATGTCCCAAAATTTCACGAAAAAAAAATATATGGTTTTCGAGTCATAGTGATATATATTTGATGACTTTCTCCTAACTGGGGTCAAAAAGAATCGATTTTTTTTTTTATTTTTTTTTACGGAAAAATGTTCCTTAATATGACTAGAATCATGTCCTAAAATTTCACCAAAAAAAAAAATATGGTTTTCGAGTTAAAGTGCTATTAATTAATACTGTAAGTCTGCTCATTTCCTCGGTATTGTGCGAAATATTCCACTCAAAAACTCTTTTTTTCTTTAAACGCATTTTTCTCGACTTAATTTTTTCAATCGTAGTTCCACGATATCTCTTGAACCGCTCAACCGATTTCCATAAACCTGGGTTCAATTTGTTCTGAATTCAATTGTTCACAAATCTAACTAGGATATAAGACAAAACCCAAGTAGTTTTTTTTTACAGCACTTTTTGTAAAAAATTTGTCGAAAAATTCTCGATTTTTGACTTCAAAAGGCCGCAGTTTTTTTTTTAGTCGAGCGATTCCTTAGATCCTAGTTAGATTTATACATTCTAATGTCTAATTTAAGTGGTTTTTTTGATTTTTCTGTGTCAGATGATTTGGCGAGCCGCAATCACGGAATTACGGAAAAAGGCCGATTTTTTTTGGCGCCCTCTGGCGGCGACGGGTGAGCGAGAAATGAAAAAATAAAAAAACAATTTCTAATTTTTGTTAAAGACTTCCAAATAAAAAAAGATTCAAGGTCATATGTTGTTTGGTTTTCTTGTAAAAAAATCTCAAACTTTTGCTTTTTTTTTAATTCAGTTAGGAGAAGGTCACCTTAAGTTGGTTGGACGAGCGGAAAAAAGAATAAAGTGTGGAAAACCACTCAGTAATTAAAATCAAACTATCTTCTGAATTAAAGCGATCAGAAAGTCTCGAAAACAATTAGTATTTAAGTGTCGAAAACAATAAGTTATTCCTTAAATTAAACTCGCTTATAAAGCGATTAGAAAGTGTCTAAAACAATAAGTTTTCAAGTGTCGAAAACAATAAGTTATTCCTTAAATTAAACTCGCTTATAAACCGATTAGAAAGTGTCGAAAACAATAAGTACTTAAGTGTCGAAAACAATAAGTTATTCCTTAATTTAAACTCGCTTATAAAGCGATTAGAAAGTGTCGAAAACAATAAGTATTTAAGTGTCGAAAGCAATAAGTTATTCCTTAATTTAAACTCGCTTATAAAGCGATTAGAAAGTGTCGAAAACACTTAGTTTTTAAGTGTCGAAAACAATAAGTTATTCCTTAAATTAAACTCGCTTACAAAGCGATTAGAAAGTGTCGAAAACAATAAGTTATTCCTTAAATTAAACTCGCTTACAAAGCGTTGAACATAAAAAGTCGCCTTTCAAACTAGACTCATTTACAAATTAAATCCGTTTAACATGTGTATACTCTAACCAGAGCGGGTAATAAAAAGACAGAAGAAAAGGGGGTTTGTTTGATTAACACCCCGAGCGCGGTGGACAAAACTTGCGGACGTTACTTAACACATATAAAAATGCAATGCTTCAATTGTGATACAAGGCTTTCTACCCCGCGGGAATACAATCGGCACCTTTACACGCATCGCTTTAAAAATAATGGAAGATTTAAGTGTGGCTTTTGTGGAATCATATTGACAGGAACCATAAATTAAGGAAATTTATTAAAAGAGTTAAGGAGCTGTGCAAATGTACCGCACCTGGTTGCAAATACACTGCGTGTGAATTTAAATCTATATGTTCGCATGTCCAAAAGCATATGACGCCGAATAATTGTAGCATTAAATGTCCGGTTCAGACTTGTTCCGTTAGGTTTCAAAATAAGAGCACGTTTAGGAGTCATATCTTTCGACCAAAAATGTCGAACATAAGTATACCAAAAATGTCGAAATAAATTTAAAGAATGAGAGTACGTCTCGCTCCTCACTCGGTGATAACTACTCATTTACAATTCCCATTGGTGATAATGAAACATTAATGGCAAAAAACAATACGGATTCAATAGCTCAGCTACCTTTGAAATTAAAATCAAAATTCATACTCCCTGACTGTGTCTTCGATTTTATTATTAGTGAAATGAAAAATATTATTGAAAATTCTAACTATGACTTAAAGTTCCAATAGCAACGATATTATGAAAAAAATAATTTAAACATTTTTAAGGATTCTTTATTGAGTGATGTCTCTTTTAAACAAAATTTTGCAGAATTAGAGAGTTCGTACTGTTGCATAATAAATATGCGCATCTTTCCCCGAATTATTGGTTTGGGCAATTATCGGAAAATGATTGCCTAAACCAATAATTCATAAGTAAAGGGAAAGATAAAATTTCAATAATCATTGAAAAATTCCTCCAATGATTATTGACACCAAAAGAACTCAACTCGAGTTACGCCACTTGAGAGTTTTGTTTGTCCGAGAACTTAAGGGCTGCGTTGACAAATTCCAATGTACACGCGCAGCCGTTAAGAAGTCAACGAAAAACAATTCTCTCAAGTTACCGCCAAGCATGGGAAATGCAACGGAAGCATTTTTGCATCGCTGTTGTGCGGCAACAAAGTAAGCCGTTTGCGCCGGCACGTGTGAAGAGCTTGAACGAAAAAAGCTCCCCTGGGGTCTAGCTGGCGGCAGCTAGAGCCCCCGAGAATGGAATCGTTAATTAGCCGCGCCAGGGGATAATTGGTTCTGGAGTGATAGAATAGTTGTAACAGATTAATGAATGTGAAGTAAAAAATCAAAGGGCAATTCCTAAGTGATAGAACAGTTGTAACAGATTAATTAATGTGAAGCAAAAATCAAAGGGCAATTCCTAAGTGATAGAACAGTTGTAACAGATTAATTAATGTGAAGCAAAAATCAAAGGGCAATTCCTAAGTGATAGAATAGTTGTAACAGATTAATGAATGTGAAGTAAAAAATCAAAGGGCAATTCCTAAGTGATAGAACAGTTGTAACAGATTAATTAATGTGAAGCAAAAATCAAAGGGTAATTCCTAAGTGATAGAATAGTTGTAACAGATTAATGAATGTGAAGTAAAAAATCAAAGGGCAATTCCTAAGTGATAGAATAGTTGTAACAGATTAATGAATGTGAAGCAAAAATCAAAGGACAATTCCTAAGTGATAGAACAGTTGTAACAGATTAATTAATGTGAAGCAAAAATTCAAAGGACAATTTGTAAGTGATGGAATAGTTGTAACAGATTAATTAATGTGAAGCAAAAATCAAAGGACAATTCCTAAGTGATAGAATAGTTGTAACAGATTAATGAATGTGAAGTAAAAATTCAAAGGACAATTTGTAAGTGATGGAACAGTTGTAACAGATTAATTAATGTGAAGCAAAAATCAAAGGGTAATTCCTAAGTGATAGAATAGTTGTAACAGATTAATGAATGTGAAGCAAAAATCAAAGGACAATTCCTAAGTGATAGAATAGTTGTAACAGATTAATGAATGTGAAGTAAAAATTCAAAGGACAATTCCTAAGTGATAGAATAGTTGTAACAGATTAATGAATGTGAAGTAAAAATTCAAAGGACAATTTGTAAGTGATAGAACAGTTGTAACAGATTAATTACTGTGAAGCAAAAATCAAAGGACCATTCCTAAGTAATAGAATAGTTATAACAGATTAATTAAAGCGAAGTAAAATTCATTGATAGAAGAGTTTTAAAATATAAGTGAATGTACAATAGAATTTGAAGGGCAAGTTATATATTTGAATAAAGTAAGTAAATTCCAAAAGGAGAGACTCATTAAACAAAAAGTGGAGAACGGAGCCCCCACCCCGTTCCCCTGGGTAAATATTGAGGAGGATTGCTCCTCCTGATCAACTCACGCCGAGTTGACACCCCGGGACTGTAACAAAATTGGCGCAGCCGGTAGGATCGGGGAAGCCTGGTCGATCTTCAAGCCATAAGAGCTCGAAAATCCCCGATCCTTAACGAACCGAGGTCTAAGTAAGTTTCTGTGCTGGGCAAGACACCTTTCCCCTGTAACCCGAGGCTGAGTCTGGCTTCGGGAGCACGATAGAATTTGCAAGGGCCTCGCAACGCTCCTGGGTTACCAACTCTAGTTGCCTCTGCCAAGAGCAAGCAATACCCGGTAAGGAAGAACAACTTTAGTCGCCTCTGTTCCAGGTGAGCATGCGATCTTCCTGAATTATTTAAGTGCCAGTTTGCACCTACGAGGGAAATTGGGTTCAACCCCCGCCCAATATTAAAGTGAATGCCGGACCGGCAGAAGAGCCCGAAGAAGACATCAAGGATTTCTACAAGGGAAGGAGACGAGCCCCTGAGGACATCACCTCCATCATCGAGGGATCCACAGAGGGAAGCCCCTAGCAATACTCATCCCCATTCATCGAGGGATAATCAGTCGAGGATCGAGGCCCAACCCGATCTCGCACCTATATCTTCACCCCAGACACCGCTGGAGGAAAACCCCGCTCCTGAACGCCCCGAAGGAGCATCCCACCACGAACATCATCTCCAATCAACACCACAGCCACCCCAGACTGGGCTACGATTACGTAGTGGAACAGTCCTTCCTCGAGGCTCAGCCACAGTAGCTGCGGTAAGTTTAGAAGAACATTTAGCTAATCTCATTGAAAAAGCGCGAGTATCCGATCTTTCAATTCTCCAGTGCGACGAGCTTGACAAGCAAATCGTCAAAGCCCGAACCGAACGGGAAGCGAAAGTCGCCAAATTTAGAGAGGATACTCTGAAATTTCGAGAACAAATCCTCGAATTCGAGGGATACTCGCGCTCTTTCCATATTACTGCTCCTGAAACCCAGGACTTAGAATTAAGTACAGAAAGTGTAGAGTCCAAAGCGGGAAGTGGACTAACTACAGCGGCGGTAGTGTTGAATTGGCTGAGTGAATCTTTCCTCTCCAATTCTTATCAGTCACAGGATTCTTTTGCATCTCCTACTAATTTCAAAGCAGGAGAATCCAACGTGAAGATGACTGATTTTGTGAAAATTGCCGACTTGGTTACACGCACGGTACCTATTTTCTCGGGTGCCCCGGGCATCAAACTGAGTCAAGAACTTAGAACGTTTCTAAGTTGTTGCAAACAAGTACAACTCTGCCTCACTTCAGAGGAAGAGAAATCTATCTTCTTACGGCTAATCCCTACTCGTTTCAGGGGAGATGCACATGATTTAATTTCCAATGAGCCTCCATCTACTTTCCAGGCCCTGGAAAATACATTAAATCGCGCATATTTACCGCGAGAAACTTACGAGGAGTTGGCTGATCGATTGATCACCTCCCGTCAAAATTCTCGCGAGACATTAGCCGCTTTTATCGAACGGCTTAAACAATTATTAAACCAGTGCAAGGAAGCAGTAGAGTCCAAATATACCGAGGTCGAGGCCCGATCTATGAAAACTCAACTCGGTGACTTTGCCAAAACAGCACTTAGAAAAGGGGTAAGCAATCCCCATCTGTGTCAATACCTGCTGCAGCAAACAGAGGGTACTTTTGAAAACCTCGCTACACAAGCCCTCGACATGGAAAGGCTACAACAATCCGCTTTCGGATATGCTCCGCAGACATCTGTGTCTCCCTATCCTGCCCCATCATCCTATCCGGTGAACACAAAATCTTTACCCCCAGATCAGACTGCGAACGACCGAATTAGGAGCCCTAATTTACGCTCGGAGTCTCGTATATATCATCCCCAACCACATGCAGACACAGAGGTATTGACACAACATCCCTCGAATACATTACAAAGATTACAAGGACAGGATCGAACGAAAGATCTCCTTAATAAAATTACCTGCAGGTTTTGTGGCAACCGGGGTCATACCTACATCGACTGCCTCAAACGTAAAAACACCCCCCTTTGCGAAAAATGCAAAGTATACGGCCACGAGGCCCGACAGTGTCGTCAAGGGCGTACACTACAAAATTTTACTCAGGGGAACAACCCCTCATACCCAAACGTATTACATGCAGGTGCAGGTCCGGGAAATAACTCCAGCTCGCCCCATTATCGGCCGATTGGAAATTCCCCGCCACACTTCACGAACCGCCAGGGGTATACTCCCCAAAACACAGCTAATTATCGACAAGGGTTCAACTCCCAGAATTTTCGTCCGGGATATAACTCCCAAAACAACGCTCATAATTTTCGTCCGGGATATAACGCCCAAAACAACGCTCCGGAGTATCGACGGAGTACACCTCTCCGTAACGACCCACCAACCAGACCTCCCAGCAGCCCTCAACCACATTATTCGCCAAATAACGGGAATCGCCCCCGCATCAATACCGTCCGAATAAAATGTGTATTTTGCGGGTAAAGGGGTAAGCAATCCCCATCTGTGTCAATACCTGCTGCAGCAAACAGAGGGTACTTTTGAAAACCTCGCTACACAAGCCCTCGACATGGAAAGGCTACAACAATCCGCTTTCGGATATGCTCCGCAGACATCTGTGTCTCCCTATCCTGCCCCATCATCCTATCCGGTGAACACAAAATCTTTACCCCCAGATCAGACTGCGAACGACCGAATTAGGAGCCCTAATTTACGCTCGGAGTCTCGTATATATCATCCCCAACCACATGCAGACACAGAGGTATTGACACAACATCCCTCGAATACATTACAAAGATTACAAGGACAGGATCGAACGAAAGATCTCCTTAATAAAATTACCTGCAGGTTTTGTGGCAACCGGGGTCATACCTACATCGACTGCCTCAAACGTAAAAACACCCCCCTTTGCGAAAAATGCAAAGTATACGGCCACGAGGCCCGACAGTGTCGTCAAGGGCGTACACTACAAAATTTTACTCAGGGGAACAACCCCTCATACCCAAACGTATTACATGCAGGTGCAGGTCCGGGAAATAACTCCAGCTCGCCCCATTATCGGCCGATTGGAAATTCCCCGCCACACTTCACGAACCGCCAGGGGTATACTCCCCAAAACACAGCTAATTATCGACAAGGGTTCAACTCCCAGAATTTTCGTCCGGGATATAACTCCCAAAACAACGCTCATAATTTTCGTCCGGGATATAACGCCCAAAACAACGCTCCGGAGTATCGACGGAGTACACCTCTCCGTAACGACCCACCACCCAGACCTCCCAGCAGCCCTCAACCACATTATTCGCCAAATAACGGGAATCGCCCCCGCATCAATACCGTCCGAATAAAATGTGTATTTTGCGGACGCACTACACACACAGAAAATGAGTGTGAATACAAACAAAGTTGGGAAAATCGGAACCGGGGAAACGACCAGCAGTCGGCCCCAAAAACCCAGGCCCGACTTTAAATAATAACGAAATTAACGGGTCCCCTCAGTCGCCTGAACCTTGTGTCCCTACCATAAAAATTCCTCTTGACATAGGCCTACACGGCCAAACTGAACTAATAGTAGACACTGGCGCTGAGGTAAGTCTTATAAAAAATAAATCTTTAAAACACCCCGACAAGGTTAACTCTGAGGAGATACTCACATTGGAGACACCATTTGGATCTGGAAAGACCTTAGGGGCATGCAAGGGAAATTTTGTGATTAACGACCACAAGATCCCCTGTAAGTTTCAGGTTACTCAAAACCTGCCCGGTCTAACCAGCGACGGACTTCTAGGAAATGACTTCCTATCGAAGAATTGTAATGTTGAAGGCCCAAATAAGGAACTGAGATTTCCCCGCACGGAAACCAACCAGAAGGAGTTTTCATTGCCTTTGATCTACTCATCGGAAGATTTGCATTCCGAAAAGACAACTAAAGTGGGTACACTAGAACACAGGACAGATACCCGTCGCGGGAAACTGTTAGCCTGTAGTGTCCCCACTGCATCCCCAAGGGAAAATGCAAGTTGTCAAGACCCTGAGGGGTCACGGAAGAGCGATGAACCCGCTGAAGGATCCGGGACAGAGAAATATCGGTGCTACCAGGTTTCCCTAGAGGACCCAATATGTGTACCCGCTCGAGTCCAAACGATAATAAAAATTCCTTTAAAGTTACAAGAAGAAATGCTCTGCTTCTCGCAAGAAATAAGTACCGGAGTCTTCTTAGCCAACACCTTATTGCCAGCCTCTAATAATGAAACAATTATTAGTATACTCAACTCAACCAATTCACCAGTAGCCCTCACCAATTTGTCGTTGAAATTGGCCCCAGTGAGTGACTACTGTACCATTCCGTTGTCCCAAAGCGCTGCCTCCAATGAAGTATCAAATTCTATTGAAAAAGGGTCAAGTAACACTCCTTCTCTAACAATTAATCCAACTCATGAACAAACGTCGCGGGAAGAAAAATTGCCAATCTATAATGGGTCCATCACGGATACCATAAAGTATATTATTGATAGCATTATTATGTTGATACTAACGGTTTTTATCTTTATTATAAATAAAATACGGCCAGGCAGCCGCAAAAGTCTAACTGCTATCCCGATAAAGAAACCAGGAAATAAAATGAATGAATCCCCTCCGTCACCTACGGAACCTAGTTTTAAGCATAAATCTCGGCCAAAGAGCCAACAAACATCGGTTAACTACGGCACCCTCAAAGGCACCCCGATGTCCCAAAATAACTCCCGCAGACGTATTAGTAAAGGTCAAACAGCCACTAAACACTTTCACCTACGACACTTACGTCAAACACACTCACAGGACTTTAATTTAATTATAGCAAATGAATCTCGTCTCGCCAGGCTAGAAGAGGAACTTAGCCTGGATCCTAATTTAAATACTGAAGAGAAGGCGGCAATATCAACTCTCTGTCACGAGTATAATGATATTTTCGCTCTAAAGGGAGATAAACTCACCCATACTAGGGCCATAACACACAAAATACCACTGATGCAGGACAAAGCGCCCATCAACCAGAAAATGTACCGGTTACCAGAGACACAACGTAATGTCATAAACGAGCAACTAAAAGACATGCTCGATAACGATATCGTCCAACCAAGCAAAAGCCCCTGGAATTCACCCTTATTGGTAGTCCCAAAGAAACCGGGACCAGATGGCGAAAAGAGGTGGCGCGTAGTGGTCGATTTCCGTAAATTAAACGAGAAAACGATCGGCGACGCTTACCCTCTACCCCGGATTGAAGATATTCTGGACCAATTAGGTCATTCACGTTACTTCTCTACCCTTGATTTAGCTAGCGGGTACCATCAGGTTTTGGTCGACCCAAGAGACCGATATAAGACGGCTTTCAGCACTAACTATGGACATTATGAATTTAAAAGAATGCCTTTTGGGCTCAAAGGAGCCCCGGCAACTTTCCAACGTCTCATGAACTACGTGCTTACCGGTCTTCAAGGCCTTGAATGTTTTGTGTACCTAGATGATATAGTCATCTATGGTAAGAATCTCGAAGATCATAACGAGAAACTTCGTAAGGTCTTCGACAAACTAAGAGAAAACAACCTGAAGTTACAACCAGAGAAGTGCCAGTTTCTAAGAAAAGAGGTAGTCTACCTGGGCCATAAATGTTCAAGTGAAGGAGCACTACCAGACCCCAGCAAAACTGCATGCGTGCAAACCTTCCCAGTCCCAAAAACTGTACGGCAAGTCCAATCCTTCCTAGGATTAGCCAATTATTACCGTAAATTCATTCCAGAATTTTCCAAGATAGTCCGTCCAATTACAAATTTGCTGCGCAAGGACGTCAGGTTTACCTGGACGGAGAAATGCCAACAAGCATTTCAAACTATAAAGAATTCCTTAGTTACCCCTCCACTCTTGATTTATCCCGATTTTACCAAACCTTTTAACCTTACTACGGACGCAAGCAGCGAAGCAATTGGAGCTGTACTTTCGCAAGGGGAAGTGGGGAAAGATCAGCCAATTGCGTACGCCAGTCGCACGCTGAATAAAGCGGAGCGCAACTACTCCACTATTGAGCGGGAGTTACTGGCAATAGTCTGGGCCACTAAGAACTTCCGATGCTACCTTCAAGGTAGGAAATTTACGGTGTATACCGACCACAAACCCCTCAAAGGCGTCTTTAATGTTAAAGACCCTACTTCCCGTTTGGTGAGATTTCACCACAAACTCTCAGAATTCGATTACCAGATCGAATATAAACCAGGAAAGTACAATACCAACGCGGATGCACTAAGTCGCATACCACGAGAGGTACATGTTCATGAGCCGGGACACGCCTTCACGGTGAAAGCACTAGTACACCATAGCATGGATTCAGATATCGAAGAAGATTCCGATACAACTCCCTACAACCATGTGAAATGTAACATTGTAACACGAGCTCAGGCTAAAAGAGCCTCCGAAGTTAGTCAAGATACCAAAGAATCAGCTCCCATCACTAGCGATACAGGATCAAAGCCTGTTGATAATGAAAATGAGACGAAACAAGAAGAGACACCCCATCCAAGTACTCAGAAAATATTAGCCCCAAATACACACCCGCGGATACCCGAAATCATATCGGACCCGCAGGAGGTAGAGACTATTCTGAGGGATTTCCATGATGCCCCTTTAGGAGGCCATCAGGGTGTAATAAAAACATACAAGCGAATTAGACGCCAATATAGATGGAAACACATGCTACGGGACATTCAGAAATATATAAAGAAGTGTCCCAAGTGCCAAAAGATGAAAGCCTCGCCGCAATACCGAATGCCTATGATGATAACGGATATCGCAGAGAAACCATTTGACAAGGTCTATTTAGACATAGTTGGTCCACTAGAGGAGACTGAGGCCGGAAATAAGTACATACTAACTTTCCAGGATAACCTCACCAAGTTCGTAGACTGGTACGCTATGCCCAATGGGGAAGCAAACACGGTGGCAAGAATTTTCTTCGACGAAATCGTCACACGCTACCGCATCCCTAAACGAATAGTGACCGACCAAGGCACCAACTTCCTAAGCCAGCTTTTCAAACAAGTGTGCAAGTTGTTAAAAATAAAGAAATTACAAACTTCAGCCTATCACCCACAGTCTAATGGAGCGCTGGAGCGTGCTCACCGCCCATTAATAGAACACCTCCGAACAATAGTAGATGATAGTCCCAAGGCTTGGGATCAGTACCTGCGTACTGCTGCCTTTGTATATAATAATAGTACTCACGAAGGGACTAAATTAACTCCCATGGACTGTCTCTACGGCTTCACTGCGGAAGTACCCTCCAATTTGAAACGGGAGCCAGAACCCATTTATAACCACGAGAGTTACTATCATATACTAAGGCACAAACTCCAAAAATCATATGCATTGGCTCGAAGAAACCTACTCGCTAGTAAACAAAAATCTAAGGCTTACTACGACAAAGTTGTAAGACCCCTAACATTTCATATAGGGGATAAGGTCCTCCTCAAGAGCGAAGCTAGGAAGCACAAACTCTCACAGATATGGGTAGGACCTTATCTGGTAACCGCCATCCCGTCATCCGTGAACACCACGATACGCATGGGTGGACGCACAGTGGTGGTACATAATAATCGCTTGAAACCCTATTTTGAATAACCGATAATAAGAACTTAAGGTCAGTGTGGGTGGTGTGTAGGTAATATTCCCGCAATTGTTGATTGAAGCAGCTAAGTATTCCCTGAATCTGGAAACTTCTAGACTTCTTTATATAAAAAATACAAACCCACCACTTTTAGGTTTAAACCTTATTGCCTGAACTTACCTACCTGAATGTTCATAGTGAACTGATTTTTTTTTTTTTCCCCTTCATAATCGTATCAAGAATTTTACAATCAAAATCCTACTTCTCCCTCTCGTAATTTACAGTAAGATTCGAGTATAATTTCACAGTGGTCATGGCGACTTTCTGTGAAGCCTAAAGCAAACATCTTTACACAATTAACTCTATATGACGCTTGACTATTCGCTGCGAAGCACATGGCGCTTAACTATTTCACTTGGAACTGATCAGTAAATAAATGATTCTAATATCCCTGAATCTTTGACGTTATATGATTCGCATAAACCACCTCTACGCGCAGATAACACTGCTAAGGGTGACAATAGGCCCATAAGAAGCCTAATGGTACACCCAGCGAGAATTTTCACAGGCCACGCCAAATCAATCGGACGCCTCCCGCTGTTAGCTCACCTTGGTAAACCCCGGTCGAATTAGAGGGAAATCAGAACAGCATATCACAGGTCTTAGCAAGTTGGATGGAACCATTGCAACACTATCTATGAGTCATTGCCAAATTCGTTCCAAACTCCGTTAGGCATCAGCTGTTAACTATACCACGATCTAGATTTTTAACAAATTTACCCCCTGTATATTGAAACACGATATTCCCTGCTCGGGCGCCAATTAAAATCACTTTTACTAAGTGGACATAAAAATCGCAATTCGCCAGCGCGTCCGTCATCGGCCCAGATACTGGGAACTTCCCGATCTCTAATTACTCGAGATTTACTCGATATGATAAGAGCTAAAGAAGATCTAAACACCTTTTTTTTTTTTTTTTTTATTTTCACTCAATGACAATAATATTATTATACATAATAATATACATAATACAATAATAAATCTAATTACCCGTCAACACTCATTGACAAAATCGGTGAATTGCATAAGCCAACATCTATTAACAATGAGAAATCACACTTCCCTGAAGTTCAATACATATTTTCTAATTAACAAAAAAAACAATACAAATCAGGAAAAACACAAAAACAAAAAACACTTTTTAAACCCATTTCTGCCCTTTAATCCAACCTAATACGGCATAAGCAGGCTTTCGACGCTCCGTGGAAGACGCGGGGGCTGGAATCCAGGTGCGCTCTAAGGCACGACACGCCCTACAGGGAGAACACTGCCACCACGGCCGCCATGGCGATTCCTTTCCGTTGGACACTTCCTGTCCTCTAACATTACATGCCCGCAGGAGGAAGCAGTAAAGAAGTTTTTTTTACTTGCTCCCAACTTGCTTCTATGGAATGCAAGTGGAATCGTTTGAAACACTTTCATATTGCTCCCAGCCTGCTTCTCTGGAAGAATAATCTATAATAAATGACATGTTTATGCGCGTGGAATCTTTCACCGAATTATCCCCGTTTGCCTTCTCTTTTATAAAAGCACAAAAACAATTTTTCACAACTGACTTGATTATTAAAAAACGAGAAGGTTCGCTCGCAGGAGAGCTCTAGGTTATACATACCTGCCTTCCCCGGAATCAACAGGGAAGCAACATATTTCTCTCTCATAAAGTATAATGATTCCAAACCTGCTTCCCTAGGAATGCCCCATGCTTTTATAACATTTTATTTAACCAATTTTTCAATATTGATCAAATTTCCCGCTGGGAATATTTACAATACGCGCCCAAAGATACATGGACGAAATTGTTTGACGACAACTATAATTGCCAGCAGTTCCTTTTCTTTAGCACTGTGGCGAGTTTCTGCATCATTGAGGGTGCGGCTTGCAAAGCAAATAGGCTTCTCTGAAGATATTGCACTTCGAGACAACACGGCGCCTACTGAATAATCACTTGCATCAGTTATAGTGATAATATATATATAATAATAATTGCCAACAGTACCAATGCAACGAGTCTCTGCAGTTTCAAATGATCATCCAAGAATAAGCGAAATAGTCTGGCAGCGAATACAATGGCTACTAACTTCTCTAATTAACACGGGTATACACTCCACTCTAATACATATACACTTTAACTCCTACACATTACATTTAACTCCTCGAGAAAGCGTACTCTACTTCTTGCCCACGGTTATATTAGTGTCAAAACACAAATATACCCTCTAATGAAGCACCCATGCACTTTGCTACTGTACCATCTAAAACGTCTATCAACACGGGTAATACACCCCACTCTAATACATATACACTTTAACTCCTACACATTACATTTAATTCCTCGAGAAAGCGTGTTCTACTTGTTGTCCACAACTATACATATTTGCGCCAAGTCTTCTATTTTCTCTAATGCATAAGCACCATGCTGAAATATTTAACACGGAAAATATTTAAGCGATCTAACTAAACAGCATTCGGAAACAAATTTATCTGAAGTCAAAAAACATCTCATATCCCCGTCAATGAAGCACCCTGCTGAAATATTTAACACGGAAAATATTTAAGCAATCTAATTAAATAGCATTCAGAATTTTTATCTGAACCCGAAAAACATCTCATAAAACAACTTCTCTACGCTAATATCATATAATACTTGCGTCAAACTTCTTGTCTTTGAAACCCCGTTACAGGTGCGGCCCAATTGGCTAGAAGTGAAGTAGTGGAAGGTGTAAAGGTGTTTTCCTAGATCCTCCTCAGGAAAAGTACCACCTAACCCTTCGACCTCTTATAGTAACGCGGTTCATTATCATCTTCTAATATGTTATTAGTTTGGGTTGTTAAAATTAGGAAACCATCATAGTCCATACGAAAATAACACCACTAAAGATAAGTACACACACACACACCCTAACAAGAAGTAGAGACGCTCTCTTACTACCTATTCATATTTCTAGAAAATGTGGTTGATACTATTCATGGGCATCGTTCTGGGAACGGGAAGTCTGGTCGCTGCGGAGGAACCCTATACTTTACTACCCTTAAAAAACACGGGAATACTGTTTGAAGACATAGGAGACTTGATATCTTACCACAAAACATGGAGCGTTTTCACGGAGTTGGACTTAGAGGAGCTCGATAAACAAACACAAATAGCGGAAAGAGCCGAACATTTGGTACACCAGGTATGCGAAAACAGCACAATAGAAAATGAAGCGTGCAGGGTATATCAAACCCATATACATTCGTTAATAGAAAATCTAAAACGCCGCACATCTGCCATTCGGGAAGCTATTCCCAAGCAGAGAACTGTTAGGTCGGTCTTCGACGGAATAGGGAATGCCATGCATTATCTGTTTGGAACAATGGATAGTGTTAATGAGCAGGAAATATACAGTCGAATAGATCAGCTAGAGGCAGACAAACAAGCACTAGCCGAACTTGAGAAAAGGCAAATTAGTGTATTGAAGACCACTTTTGAAAAAATCCAAAAACCCTTTACCTCCCTCATGGAGAGACAAAGAATAGTCACACACCAAATAAATAAGTTGAACAATGTGACCAACGAACTTCAGCAGAGACAGATGCGACAGGAATTGGTTATGAGCCTGCTGTTTCAAGTAATTGAAATCGAGTTTAGGCAGCAAACCTTGCTCGACATCATTACGGCAAGCAATAGTGGACATATCCACCCCCTGTGCGTATCACCCAATACACTGATGCAAATATACCACAAATCGCATGCAACCTGCCCTAACACACAGAGCTGCCTCACGTTGTTATACCAAACAGCACAAGTCCAAACTCACCTCTTGAAAAATAAAATGATAATCAAAATCAAGCTCCCAATATTTAACTCCCCAATAATGAATTTGAAACGTATATATTCTTTCCCAATTTATACGCATAACAACCACTCCTTAATACCTGACATCGAATATACACACGTAGCCAGTAAATTTCAAACTCAAGAGTTCCTCTTGTTGAAATCGGAAGACGCCAATGGATTGAAGAAGGTAACAAAGAACCATGACAAAAATACATATGTTCACAAGTTACGCACTCCGATAACGAAAGCCTCACTAACGGACAGCTGTGTAATAAAATTGCTCTTTAACCCCCTCGAAGAAAATCCAAATTGTAAACTTCGAGCGCAATTGCCCCCCAGGAATACCCTGATAAGGCTAACACGCCCGAACACCTGGTTGTACTCCTTAACGGCTCCAATAGTAGCCCAGGTAGTATGCAGAGATCAACTGCGAACAACACGTCTTTCGGGACAAGGAATACTAACCGTCAACGAACCCTGTACCCTCCAAATTGGAGCTCAAACTATTTACTTCGAATCCGAAGAAATCCACCCCTTAAAAATAACCCAACCAGAGTATTTCCCTAACACCAATGAAACTAATCACAAATTGACCCAAATATTAAAAAACAACCCACTACCCACTGGCCAAGAGGCGTCAGAAAACAAAATGTTCATCGGTAATGATATAAATGAAATCATTCAAGACGGGTCCCAATCCCTAGCCGCCTTGGAAAAGGATTTAAGTAAATTAAAAAATCACCCCCGGGTAAATGTATCACACTATCTAAGTCTGTCTTCAATCAGTATAACCACAATCCTCTTAATAATAGCGCTGGCAGTAATCCTTGTAAAATATATACTCCCAAATTTAAAGGGATGCACTAAACACCCGAGAAACAGGGAACCAAAAGACGTGCCCCTAGAAATCCTAAAACGTGCAAATTCCGAAAGGCAAACCGGCCCAACGGAAGTACAATCGGTAAAAGCACCTGCACCGACTAAACGCCATTCAACACTACCCCGAACCAAAACAATACAATTAGTCTGAATAAGGTTCATTGAACCCAATAAATGTACGAAAGACCTTATAGAATAAATATAAATCTTTATATAATATAAATATTATACAATAATGAAAATAAATGTATCGGCAAATAATGAATTTAATTATATCAACAAATAAATATTATACAATAATGAAAATAAATGTATCGGCAAATAATGAATTTAATTGTATCAACAAATAAACATTATACAATAATGAATATAAATGTATCGACACATAATGAATTTAAATGTATCAACAAAATAAAAATTATACCATAATGAATATACATGTATCTATAATATAAATAAATATTATACAAAAACATGAAAATAATTGTATCGACAAATAAATAGTCTACCATAATGGATATAAATGTGAATTAGAATAAATGAATGAATGCCGGATAAAAGCATGGGGTAGAAAATAAATTGAAAAAAAAAGAAGAAAAAATAACTTTCGACTCTCCGACCAGTTAACCAAACGGAATTAATGAATTTTTTTTAATCCTTTTTTTTTTAAAGATTCAAAGTTTCACGAACATTGCTATGTATGTTAGAAAAAGTAAAAACCAACGAAGTGCCCTTGGGTACTTTTGCGCCACACAGCAGACAGAACCGACCCTCAATAGATCAACAGGAAACAGTAACAAAAAAAAAAACAGAGATGATTTTGGCACATTTTTTTTGCAAAGCAATTTTATTTTTTTTTATTATTAAAAATTAACTAAATTAAATTAATTAAAATTTTCTTAAAACTAAAGAAGAGGGGACTAAAGGAGGGGATGACCATTAATCATCCGAGGCACAGGGTCCCAGTGCCTCCAACGGGGACCTTCAAAGGGGACCTCGAATGCCTGGGAGAAGTCCCCCATTATAGCGAGATCACCGCCTAAACAAAGGAAAAATGAAAAAGAAATTACTGATATAGTTTGGATTCATGGTTGTTCTATTGTGCAGACTTACCACGGGCACGGATCACCATTCCAGCCTGTAAGGTGATCCGACACAGGTATGTGCCAACTTCCGGCCGACACCCAGTCTGCCACAAGATGCAATTACGCACACCGGGCGCCTGGTAAACCAGGGAGACTGGATCCAACCGGCGGTCCACCACGGCATGAAGCACCACCTGGTGAACGAAGTATTGGAAGCCGTGGGGGACCACAAGCCACTCGGTTCGGACTTCCTGCCTGAAGAACATCGCTGAATATAAAATCCTTGCAGCCAAAATCGCAGTTATATAGGGGGTAGTGCCGCCCACGAAAAGTAATGCCAGCATCATAACAGACAAAAATGCTGAAGGAAGCCCAACCATTGGTCATTGCATAATACGCTGACCCGACACTTTCAAGTGCACCGTGATACGAAAGGTACTGTTAAGTGGAGTTCAATACTCCCAAACAGCAACCACCCGGACCTAAACGGATCAAAAGAACGTATCACGTTACACCCAGTCAAAACAGCCCAACAAAGAACAAACCAAAACCATAAGAATTGATAAGTGATTAGGGGTTCGTCTGCCTGGTGACGTGGCTTAAGTACGTAACTAATCGAATTCTCAAGAACCGGCGCAAGCGATTTTCAATATCCCAGTCCTAAAGTACAAGTAAAGTAAACATATTTTTTTTCCAGCCCTTTTTCCTTTTCCCTACAAAACATTTCATTCTTTCTAATTTTTACTTAAACCTAACGAGTCCGTCCTCTCCAAAGACGGACTCTATTTTTCCAAAGAGGGGAGGAATTGTTGCATAATAAATATGCGCATCTTTCCCCGAATTATTGGTTTGGGCAATTATCGGAAAATGATTGCCTAAACCAATAATTCATAAGTAAAGGGAAAGATAAAATTTTGTTGCGGAAGCGAGCTCTGGTACAGCCCGGCTAAACTGTACCCTCCGTGGTTTGCGGCCGCGCGAGCTTGAAGGCTAGCTTCGCGGTAGTGTGGGGGGGTTGCTTCAAAAGCCGCACTTTGCCACGGAGGCGAGCTGCCCGCAACGAATTCTCGCGCTGGACAGGATCGACAAAAAGTCAAAAAGGGGGGGGAAAGGAACTGTGGCAGGAGGAACCCCTGCAACTGCCGGCGAATGACTCTCCGAATTGTGGGGGGGTCTCGATGGAAAATGACCCCCACCATGGCCTAATCCCCAACCGCCCAATGACCTCCCACTTGGCCCATTATTTTTGGGGAGGTCCCTATGTAAATATTAAATCCGCAAAATAACCCGAAGAGAGGAGGCCGAAGAAGATAGAGGGGACTTAGGGAACAATTAAAAATTTAGTTAATCAATGCATGATTTTAATAGGTTTCCTCTCACACTCTTCTTTTTACAGGAAAATACATGTGCCAAACAATAAAATCGCCAAAACTTAGAAATAATACGAAAATAATCCCTACTAATCTGAAAACTTAATGTTTCGTTTCAACCCAGGCCTCTTTGATTATTTTAAAACTGACTTTTTCATTTCCGCCTTTGCAGTATATTGTTATCAACAATAAAAGCTTTCCCGTTTTCCTTTCTTCAATATCATTACTTATTTAATAACCGAGGTCAGTTAAAATAACATAGATTAACCTTGGGTATGATAACACAACAAGATTAAATTATTATTTCCATGATTTTTTTTTTTTTTGTGTTCATTTCTTATACAAAAAAAAATTTTTTATTACATAATTCTCTCCCCTTCTTTTTGTTTTCTTTCTCAAAAAAAAATTTAACTTTAGGTTTATTTACACATATATATATATAAAAAGGCAAATGATCAAGAGAGAAGGGAAAAAAAAAAAATAAAATCAATTAAAAAAAATTAAACAAAACCAAAAACCTGTTTTAGCCTCAGGCTAATCCCATTTTGTTGTTGTTGATGGAGCTATTGATGGTGGTGATGCTGCTGTTGGGCGGCCGCCGCTGCTTTGCGAAGGGTTGCTCCCTCGTGGTGGGGGCGGAGGTCCATATGTTCACCCTCCTCGGTTCCCCCTTGTTGTCTCGTTCCAGCGTTCCCTCTTTCTTCTTTTTCTTCACCCTTTTTTTTTTTTTTCTTTTTATATAACTTTTATTTTATTTTTTTGTTTGTTTACTTTACTTTGTTTCTGTTTATTTATGTATTTATTTCTTTTTCTTTTCTTTATTTATTTGATTATTTATTTTATAGATTTATATTTTTATTTAATCTTGTTATTTATTTATTTATAGTCTTCTTTTTTCTTTTCTTACTCTTTTTTCTTATTTTTTTTTTTTTTTTTCTTATTTACCGTCCTTCACTCGTTGAATCTTTATCTTTAATTTTAATTCTGATCGCAAAAAAAAATAAAATTTTTGTTCTATTGTCACGTTTACTTTTGCACATTCCTATTTTAGTTGTTTTATTCCCATTAATTTTAATTTATTTATTTACGGTTTTTGCTTTTCTATTTTAATTTGTTTATTTAACTCTGGTCTTTCTAATTTTATTTTAAATTTTACATTTCTTTCTTATTCATTTAGGTTGCAGGCCACCAAACAGTTTTCATCAATTTGTACACGGTATCATGGGGAACGAAATGTCACACACAACCCCGATAGATTTAAGATTCTGTTTACAACACACAGGACGTAAGAAGTCTTTTAAAAGCTCTTTCTTGGGGACACGTGTTCTTTAGTTTAAAACCCCCGCCGAGGATCACTATTACTTTCAGCTCAAATGTATGCAGGTCGGAAAACTGTCACAGGTAAACAATTTGATGATGTGTCGTAAACACAGTAAAAGTGCCCTAAAAAGGACTAAATCTTCCACCAAAAGAGTCCGACTGATCGTGCGCACGATCAATTATATTTATGTTATGTTTTTATGCCCGTAAGATAGTCAAACCCGGCACAATAGGCGGATGCCGTAAATGCGCAGAACTACAACTAGCCGACAAGACACTGTTGATCAGTCAGAGGGTGCCGCGATACTCGAACTTATTTCGAAACGGCAGGTGATTTGAATATTTTCACAATCTCCTTTTTTTTTTTTTGCTACTGTCTGTCGCCAGAAAAGAAAACTTTCTGCGCGGTCCTTCTCCACTTATCCGATCGCGACCGAACTCCGTCCAGATTTTTCCGATCTTCCTCAAGGTAGAGACACTTTGAACGTGGTAATTTTCCCGACAAGTTTTCTTAACGCCCGCTGTCTGCAGTCAACCGAAAACCGACTCTCCCTATTCCCGTACGTACGCCTCCACTAACAATTTCCAAAATCCACCTTTTTCGACCGCCCGTCAGAATGTCCAAATGCTCACCGACTAAATCCTCCCGCCAGGCAAAAGTATTCGGTCTTTTGACCTGCCCGCCGACTGTCCCCATCGTACTCCCTTTCCATGCCCTTGCCCAAGGCTCAGTTCAGTAGGCCGACCAGCAAATTTGCTTCACTTCTTCGGTCGCATTCATTTTTCGACCCAAATGCAACTATCGCATCTAGCTCGGTCGCGACTACCGTTAGCTTTTCTTTGCTATTTTTCGGGCGCATACATTTTGCTACCACGAAATTTTGTTAGGGACAGAATATGAACCAAATGTTTGAGGATTTTACTCAAATTTATTTGGCCCGACTCGGAATTTTCCGTTGCAAGCAAAGTTTTACATTGCATTTGTCGGCTACTCATGTTAGAATTTTGATGCGGCTGTACCATTTTGCTTTTTGAATTTTTCCAGGGGCAACGGTACTAGAAGCAATTTTTACAGGGGCACTTAGCCACGACGGATGGAGTTAATTTATTTTTAGAATGCGAGCCCGTTATAGGTTGCATTTGGAAATTAAATGGGCTACTTTTGCCGGCTTGAAAAATGTATGACGGTTTGACTTAAAATTTGTAAGTCAGATCTATGCTCGACCACAACAGGGCAGGTCCATTGGCCTCGCTTCCGTGGACAATGGGGCTGAAAAATGGTCCTTTTGCAGGCGCCCATTGTGTGGCTCGACCCACGTCTGGACCCACGCTCTAGACTGAGCTAGCCGGTCATTATCAGCACTGGACCCTCTCGAGCCTTAATGAGAGGTCGAAGAGTCCAGGGCTGATTTAGTCCTCCCCCTTTCATTGGCAGAGGAGCGCTTACCCTTATGAGAGGTAGGCCCCTCTGACAAAGAAAAGGGTTGCCAACTCGTCCAGAGCCTGTTTCCGTCGATGGGCCGAATCCAGGCCACGGAAACGATTGACCGTTCGCAACTTCGCCCACGGAATCTGTGCATGGGAGACAAACAAAAACTTAACAGGTCAACCCCAAAAATATCTATTTTCCCGGTCAGGTAGCCAGCTAACACATCCAACTCCTGCTGTTCCAGGGAAAGCTCTCCGACGCACAGACCCCGCGGGGTCCGTGGAAAGATCACTCCAGCGCCGGTTCGACCCGAGGGTGAGGTGAGCCCGAGGCCTCCGGACGGGTAGCCAGCGCCATCGCCAAACCCACGTATTTCACAGAGGTCTCGAACTCGCCACTCCCCCGAGGGTCACCAGCGCGGCCTCTTGGACCAATGAGAGAAGAAGGGTTGAAATTGAGCTCAAAGATCTAAGGAAGGGGATTGGATAGGATTAAGGTATAGGGAAAGCTAACTAGGAAGGGGTAGGGTTGAGCAGGGATGTGTCCACCGCAATACAAAGTAGAGGCGGCTCTGTGACATTCCCGATACCAGTTAAGCTGGGCGGATGCCTTATTAGGGCGACCGATTTGATTTTGAAATTTTCTGAACGAAAACACGTCAGAACCATATATCATATATATAAGGCATCCTACCAGCAATAAAAAATATACAATACCAGTGTGTGTCAGCAATAAGAAAATAGGCGACGAGAAAAGAAATTATTAGAACTAACCGTGTCCTTGAAGATCCAGGTGTCAACGCTTGATGTCTTTAGCGTGGAAGGTTCCGATGAGTTTCCCTTTCAGGTCTTCCAGCTCATACTGTGAATTCCCCTTTTTCGCTCTAATTCGGCATTTTAGGAATTTCTTCCCTAGCTTGGCGCTTATTTGTTGAGCAGCGTTGCTCAATTGAAAATTTCGTCGATAGACTTCCTGGCCCACTTGGAAATCTGTCGGTTTAGCCCGTAAATTGTATGATTTCGCACCTTGTTCAAACGACTTTTTCAAATTTTCTTGCGCATTGGCTCGAATAAATTGGAGTTTATCCGGCAGTTCCACATCCAAAGGCTCATTTAGACTCTGCAAACGGCGTAGCAGTTCGTAGCTGGAAGCATGGGTAATCATATTCAGACCGAACAGCATTTTGAAAGGGGGATAACCAGTTGCCTGATGTATTGAACTCCGAAGAGAACCGGCAATACTACTAAGATGTTCATCCCACCTTTGATGCTCGTTCTGAATATATGCACGAATTCCTGCTAGGATTGATCGATTTACTCTCTCAGAGGCATTAGCCTGGGGAGAGTAAAGTGCCGTGCGCATGTGGTGCACACCATACTTTTCCAGTAGTTTGGCGAACTGAGCCGAGCGAAATTGAGTGCCATTGTCGGTCACAATCGTTTCGGGAACTCCGAACATGTGAAAGATTTCCTTCTCGACAAATGCACAAATATTGGAAGTGGATGCCTTACGCATAGGCTTGAATAAGGGAAATTTGGAAAGATGGTCAAGGGCTATAAAAATACAGACATTTCCATTTTTAGTTCGTGGATAAGGGCCCAACAAGTCTAGATAAATTCGCTGCCAAGGTCTTTCAGCGGTAGGTGGAGTTACTATAGGTGGACGAAGTGGAGTGTTTGGAGCTTTTGTCTCTTTGCAGATATCGCAGGAGAGAACATAGTTGCGAACATCAGCTGCCATACGTGGCCAATAGAAATGCCGTCGGATTCTTTCGAGAGTTTTTCCAACTCCTCCATGGGATGCCAGTGGCGGATCATGAGCATTTTTAATTAAATCGTTAGTGAGGGCGGGTGGAATCCAAAGCTTCCACGCTTCGTCCTCTTGAACAGGGTCACCTGAACGCGGCTTTGTTCTAACATAGATGAAGCCGTCTCGCACTGTCAGATCCGGAAATTTTGCCTGGTGATTTTCCAGTTGTCGACCCAGCTCTACATACTCCACCGAAGTGAAGTGTGGAGAGCTGAGATCGACCTCAGGCACTACTTCTTCCGGAACTGACAGCGCGTCGGCTTCGGCTCTGGACAAAGCGTCCGGCACGACATTCAGGCTACCCTTTCTATGCTCAATAGTGAAGTCGAAGCGTTGAAGCTTCAGACTCCACCTCGCTAGTCTGCCACTCAATTCCTTCTGAGACATCAACCATTTCAGACTGGCATGATCCGTGACGATTTTAAAAGGCATTAATTCCACATATGGTCGGAATTTTTCTACGCTTACTATTGCAGCCAAACACTCCAATTCGGTCACCGAATAGTTCCGCTGAGCCGAATTTAGTTTCTGAGAGACAAAAGCCAGAGGGCGTTCGTTTCCTTCATCATCAGCTTGAGCGAGAACACCACCAACTCCGTGGCTACTTGCATCGCACTGAATGATGAATGGTCTGGAGAAGTCGGGGCTCACTAATACAGGGGCTGTCGTCAGCTGTTGTTTCAATTTATCAAAGGCTATCTGCGCTTCGGCGGACCAACAGAATTTACTCGATTTTTTCAGAGTGTCGGTGATTGGACCTGAGAGATCTGCGAAGTTGGAAATGAATCGTCGATACCAGCCAGCCATACCCATGAAGCGACGTACTTGTCGTACACTTTTGGGGGCGGGGTAATCTACGATTGCAGAAATTTTCTCAGGGTCCATGCGCATGCCTGTTTCGCCTATGATAAAGCCCAAGTATTTCGTCTCTTTCAAGCAAAATTTGCTTTTCTCGACGTTAATTGTGAGCCCCGCCTTCTGCAGACATTCAGCCACTCGTGAGAGAAGTGTTAAGTGTGTATCGAAATCCTGAGACAGGATTAAAAGATCGTCGAGATACACCAACACATTTTCTCTCAGGTCGTAAGGGATGGCTTTGTCCATCAGTCGACACATCGTCTGCGGGGCATTGCAGAGGCCGAATGGCATCACTGTGTAGTGATAGAGGGGATGACCGGGAACCGTAAAAGCCGTTTTCTCCCGGGAGCTCTTTTCTAAAGGGATTTGCCAGAAAGCATCTTTCAGGTCCAGACTGGTGATGTATTTCGCAGGTGGAAGGCGACTCAGAATGCCATCAATATGCGGTAAAGGATACGCATCCTTTTTAGTTACAGCATTGACCTTCCGGGCATCGAAACACAGTCTGACTTTACCTGGCTTTCTGACTAATACGACTGGAGAGCTCCACGGACTTTGGCTCGCCTCTATCACTCCAAGCGAGAGCATTCGGTCTAGTTCTGCGTCCATTAATTTTTGAACAGCCGGTGAGACAGGATAGAATCGCTGTTTAATCGGTTTGGAATCTCCAACATCGATTGAATGTTCCAAGAGGTGAGTTTTTCCCAAGCCCAAAGACGTATAGGAGGGGAATTTCGCTTTTGTTTCATCTAAACACTTCTGGAGATCAGATGGTAATATGTGAGCGGCAGTAGTGGTCGTCACTGCGATCGGGGTGTCCAACGCAGACACCGGACCCAGGACGTCTGGAGCCAAGTTAAAAGCTTTCCAAAAATCGATACCAAGGTAAAGATTTTGGGTTAAACTTGGAACTATATAGAGGCGAATGGTTTTAGTTTCGCCTCGAAATGAAATATCTACGTCAGCATGTCCCTGAACTTCGGGTCGGGCTCCGTTGGCCACCTCGATCACAGATCGGTACCGACTCCACTTAATTTTCGAGTTCTCCAATAGACTTTCAGCTTGTCTGCCCAAAATACTAATACTGGCTCCGCTGTCCAGTAAGCCAACAATTGTAGTACCCATGATACTAACTTCGGCATAAGGTCGAACGTCTTTTGGAACTGACACGAAAGCGGTAGCCAATTTCCGGCGATTAGATAAAACAAGCCTCCAAAATGCTCTCATACGTAATGTAGATCTTTTGGGCTTGGAAAATTTTGCTATTTCAGCTATCCTGTCCAGCGGGTGTTCCGTGTCCTCCATGAATATTCTCTTCCGAGCGGCTCGATACTCTTGTAACCGAATATGGTAAGGCTTGATCGGGAAAAGAAATGGTTCAGACCGTTTTTCAATTCGCGAGCCAGCCTTACGTGGTAGAATCGTAACCGCTCGAGAGGGAGATTCATGGGGCACTGAATTCAGAGGCTGAATTTCCGTCAAGGTAGTGGAATTAGAAGGGGAAAAAATTGGCTTTTTCGAATTGTCACTAGCTATGTCTGGGGGCGGGAAGGAGTGCTCGTTGGCTCGCCCGCTGTAATTGCTGGCGTCCGAAGAGGTCGGGGGCTGGTGTAGTTGCTCCCGACCCGACGTCGGTTTTTTTCGGAACACATAGGGCAGCGGGGCTTAACCACTCCTTTCCGGCCGCAGCCATAACAAAAGAACCCCGTAGGTTCTTTCGGACAATCTTGGTAATAGTGCCCGGGTTCGTCACAACTCCAACATTTCGTAGTGGGGGGCTGACAACGCACTACTGCGTCCACAGGCTCTGTATATTCTTCCTGCAGGGTCTGGGTCATGTCATCGAAGACGTAGGTCTCCTCGATACGAGCTGGACGGTGAACGAACGGCAGCCGCGCGTTTCTGGTTTCTCGGCGCATTTCCTCAATTTCCGTGACTAATTCCCTCAGTTGAGCCACTGTGTGAGTATGCCGGAAGCAGATTCGCTCTCGAATCGACGGAAGCAGATTTGCTCTCAGCATTCCCACAAACTCCACTTCGGAAATAGGAATAGCCAACCGATTCCTCAGGCTGACTAGCGCTAGATGGTAAGATGCGAAACGCTCATCGGGCCGCTGCCGTCGGTTCAGCATCTGTCGTTTGATTTCGATGTCATTCGGACGCTCTCCCCAGTCCGCTCTTAAAGCTCCTTTCAGCTCATTCCACGTTGGAGGTGTTAAATAAGCTCTCCTTATCGTCCAATACCAATTTGTGGCTGCGCCACCAAGCAACGAGTGGAAGTTGTCGATCAAAAGATCGAAATTTCCCCGAAGGGTACCATAGGTCAGAGTTTCAATCCTGAAGATAAATTCTTCCAAGTGAAGCTTGGTATTATCTCCATCATACTGGATTTTCCAGTGGCGGATTGGACTACTAGACCGGCTAGAAGCTGGAAAACGCTGATGTTGCGATGCTTGGTATCTTGGCATCGGACGATCAGGAAGCTGTTGTTGTGCCACGGAAATCGGAGGCAGACTGAAACGCTCTGTCTGAGGCGAGGGTCTGAAGGCAGAAGGCGTCGGTCGTGAATGCGGCCTTTGCTGGCGTTCAGGTGGTATATTTCCGCGCGTGTTAGTCTCGAATGCCTGTGCTACCTCCGAACGGATTAATTCAGAAATCTGCAATTTCAACCCAGACAACAATGCTTGAGATGCGGCAGACTCGACTCGCGGCGAGTCCTGATCGACCGTGCTGGGTTCGTGACTACTGCTACGATTAGCAGCTTCCGTTCGCGGCGGAGAATCATCGGCGATTGTTTGTGCTCGCTGTGGAAGTGGCTGCGAGGATGGCTGCGAAGAGGGCAGCGCCGCAGAAGTAGCGGTATAATTTTTGTTACTGGACCGGGTATTATATCTTTTCGGGACTGCTCCTGTATACGGTATACAGTCAGCCATATTTACCGCGCGCCGGCAATTCGGACAGCTGCTGTCCGTTCGCAGCCATTCCCGCAGACACTTCTTGTGAAATAAATGGTAGCAGACCGTGACTACCGGATCCGTTTCCAATGACCAGTCCTCAATATGACATATCGAGCATTTTTCAACCTGCGCCGGAGTTTTTACGAGCTCAACGGGCGATCGTGCAACAGCCATGTTAAATGTTTAGAGGAGTTACTTTTGTGAAAAGAAAATACAATCTAGCAAAAAGAAGCTCAAAATATAGCAAGGAGTTGATGCTGTTAAAGATTATACCAAATTTAAAAAAAAAAAAAAAAGATGCAGAAAAGCCGAAAGATAATCGATCTAATATTAATTCACCCGGGCTGCTTATTTATAATGAAATATTATTATTAATGCTTAGCAAAATTCGAACCTTATGCTACAAGAAGAAGCGCCCAGAATTCTTTTTCCTCTTTTTGAATAGCGATGGATGACAAAAAAAACTGTAGGTCAAATAGAAGACCTAATTAACTAACTTGAAATACTGTTGGATAAGAAAGAACACCAAAAAAAACCCAAAAAAGAACGATTTGGATGACCGCGGAAGTTTGGTGGCCTTTTACATAGGTTTTTACAATTTATACCTAAAAATTATTAAATATTTTAATTTTCTCACTTCGAATATTTCACAATCAACTTCTTCGGTATAAGTAGGTAAAACAATCTCCGCACAAGAAATTCGTAAGTGTCGTAATTATAATTTAAATATTTTTTTCCAGTTCTTTCAACAAGGAAGAGATAAAGAAGACGAACTACTTGTCGTATCTCCTTTTCACCAGAAGATCAAAATTCACAATCAATTGAAAAGAAAAAAAAAATTGTTCCCGCCGTCCACCTCTTCTCTTTCAGCCTCTCATAAGAAAATGTTACAATTTTTCGGATTATATAAAAAATCGCGAACGTTCGGAGAGCCAAACACTGGCCACCGAGCATTCCTCCTACAGGTAAGGAAATTTGAGGAAGGGATCCTGACCAGGCACAACTGCAAGGACTGCGTGACCGGAAATGTCCGAAGTGATCCTCCGGACAGGAGCTGGCTCACCAAAATAGCCAACTCCTGTAATTCCAGGAGGACACTTCGGCAGTTCCTGCCACACAGGCCCAGCAGTGCACACTGGCCAGGATTCCCCACTACCAATCTCTCCCAAGGAAGAAGTGGTCTTGAGATCCTGAGACGGGTAACTGGCACCACTGCCAGTTCCTCGTATTTCTCAAGGATCTCAAGCCCTCTTCAACCCCAGGAGGGACCAATAGGGCCTCGAAAGGATTAGGGAAAAAGGTAAGTGAGATTTTGGGAGCACTCAGCTCAAAGGGGAGGGGATAGGGAAGGCCCCACGTTGGGCGCCATTTTGTTGCGGAAGCGAGCTCTGGTACAGCCCGGCTAAACTGTACCCTCCGTGGTTTGCGGCCGCGCGAGCTTGAAGGCTAGCTTCGCGGTAGTGTGGGGGGGTTGCTTCAAAAGCCGCACTTTGCCACGGAGGCGAGCTGCCCGCAACGAATTCTCGCGCTGGACAGGATCGACAAAAAGTCAAAAAGGGGGGGGAAAGGAACTGTGGCAGGAGGAACCCCTGCAACTGCCGGCGAATGACTCTCCGAATTGTGGGGGGGTCTCGATGGAAAATGACCCCCACCATGGCCTAATCCCCAACCGCCCAATGACCTCCCACTTGGCCCATTATTTTTGGGGAGGTCCCTATGTAAATATTAAATCCGCAAAATAACCCGAAGAGAGGAGGCCGAAGAAGATAGAGGGGACTTAGGGAACAATTAAAAATTTAGTTAATCAATGCATGATTTTAATAGGTTTCCTCTCACACTCTTCTTTTTACAGGAAAATACATGTGCCAAACAATAAAATCGCCAAAACTTAGAAATAATACGAAAATAATCCCTACTAATCTGAAAACTTAATGTTTCGTTTCAACCCAGGCCTCTTTGATTATTTTAAAACTGACTTTTTCATTTCCGCCTTTGCAGTATATTGTTATCAACAATAAAAGCTTTCCCGTTTTCCTTTCTTCAATATCATTACTTATTTAATAACCGAGGTCAGTTAAAATAACATAGATTAACCTTGGGTATGATAACACAACAAGATTAAATTATTATTTCCATGATTTTTTTTTTTTTTGTGTTCATTTCTTATACAAAAAAAAATTTTTTATTACATAATTCTCTCCCCTTCTTTTTGTTTTCTTTCTCAAAAAAAAATTTAACTTTAGGTTTATTTACACATATATATATATAAAAAGGCAAATGATCAAGAGAGAAGGGAAAAAAAAAAATAAAATCAATTAAAAAAAATTAAACAAAACCAAAAACCTGTTTTAGCCTCAGGCTAATCCCATTTTGTTGTTGTTGATGGAGCTATTGATGGTGGTGATGCTGCTGTTGGGCGGCCGCCGCTGCTTTGCGAAGGGTTGCTCCCTCGTGGTGGGGGCGGAGGTCCATATGTTCACCCTCCTCGGTTCCCCCTTGTTGTCTCGTTCCAGCGTTCCCTCTTTCTTCTTTTTCTTCACCCTTTTTTTTTTTTTTTCTTTTTATATAACTTTTATTTTATTTTTTTGTTTGTTTACTTTACTTTGTTTCTGTTTATTTATGTATTTATTTCTTTTTCTTTTCTTTATTTATTTGATTATTTATTTTATAGATTTATATTTTTATTTAATCTTGTTATTTATTTATTTATAGTCTTCTTTTTTCTTTTCTTACTCTTTTTTCTTATTTTTTTTTTTTTTTTCTTATTTACCGTCCTTCACTCGTTGAATCTTTATCTTTAATTTTAATTCTGATCGCAAAAAAAAATAAAATTTTTGTTCTATTGTCACGTTTACTTTTGCACATTCCTATTTTAGTTGTTTTATTCCCATTAATTTTAATTTATTTATTTACGGTTTTTGCTTTTCTATTTTAATTTGTTTATTTAACTCTGGTCTTTCTAATTTTATTTTAAATTTTACATTTCTTTCTTATTCATTTAGGTTGCAGGCCACCAAACAGTTTTCATCAATTTGTACACGGTATCATGGGGAACGAAATGTCACACACAACCCCGATAGATTTAAGATTCTGTTTACAACACACAGGACGTAAGAAGTCTTTTAAAAGCTCTTTCTTGGGGACACGTGTTCTTTAGTTTAAAACCCCCGCCGAGGATCACTATTACTTTCAGCTCAAATGTATGCAGGTCGGAAAACTGTCACAGGTAAACAATTTGATGATGTGTCGTAAACACAGTAAAAGTGCCCTAAAAAGGACTAAATCTTCCACCAAAAGAGTCCGACTGATCGTGCGCACGATCAATTATATTTATGTTATGTTTTTATGCCCGTAAGATAGTCAAACCCGGCACAATAGGCGGATGCCGTAAATGCGCAGAACTACAACTAGCCGACAAGACACTGTTGATCAGTCAGAGGGTGCCGCGATACTCGAACTTATTTCGAAACGGCAGGTGATTTGAATATTTTCACAATCTCCTTTTTTTTTTTTTTCTACTGTCTGTCGCCAGAAAAGAAAACTTTCTGCGCGGTCCTTCTCCACTTATCCGATCGCGACCGAACTCCGTCCAGATTTTTCCGATCTTCCTCAAGGTAGAGACACTTTGAACGTGGTAATTTTCCCGACAAGTTTTCTTAACGCCCGCTGTCTGCAGTCAACCGAAAACCGACTCTCCCTATTCCCGTACGTACGCCTCCACTAACAATTTCCAAAATCCACCTTTTTCGACCGCCCGTCAGAATGTCCAAATGCTCACCGACTAAATCCTCCCGCCAGGCAAAAGTATTCGGTCTTTTGACCTGCCCGCCGACTGTCCCCATCGTACTCCCTTTCCATGCCCTTGCCCAAGGCTCAGTTCAGTAGGCCGACCAGCAAATTTGCTTCACTTCTTCGGTCGCATTCATTTTTCGACCCAAATGCAACTATCGCATCTAGCTCGGTCGCGACTACCGTTAGCTTTTCTTTGCTATTTTTCGGGCGCATACATTTTGCTACCACGAAATTTTGTTAGGGACAGAATATGAACCAAATGTTTGAGGATTTTACTCAAATTTATTTGGCCCGACTCGGAATTTTCCGTTGCAAGCAAAGTTTTACATTGCATTTGTCGGCTACTCATGTTAGAATTTTGATGCGGCTGTACCATTTTGCTTTTTGAATTTTTCCAGGGGCAACGGTACTAGAAGCAATTTTTACAGGGGCACTTAGCCACGACGGATGGAGTTAATTTATTTTTAGAATGCGAGCCCGTTATAGGTTGCATTTGGAAATTAAATGGGCTACTTTTGCCGGCTTGAAAAATGTATGACGGTTTGACTTAAAATTTGTAAGTCAGATCTATGCTCGACCACAACAATTTCAATAATCATTGAAAAATTCCTCCAATGATTATTGACACCAAAAGAACTCAACTCGAGTTACGCCACTTGAGAGTTTTGTTTGTCCGAGAACTTAAGGGCTGCGTTGACAAATTCCAATGTACACGCGCAGCCGTTAAGAAGTCAACGAAAAACAATTCTCTCAAGTTACCAAGCATGGGAAATGCAACGGAAGCATTTTTGCATCGCTGTTGTGCGGCAACAAAGTAAGCCGTTTGCGCCGGCACGTGTGAAGAGCTTGAACGAAAAAAGCTCCCCTGGGGTCTAGCTGGCGGCAGCTAGAGCCCCCGAGAATGGAGTCGTTAATTAGCAGCGCCAGGGGATAATTGGTTCTGGAGTGATAGAATAGTTGTAACAGATTAATGAATGTGAAGTAAAAAATCAAAGGGCAATTCCTAAGTGATAGAACAGTTGTAACAGATTAATTAATGTGAAGCAAAAATCAAAGGGCAATTCCTAAGTGATAGAACAGTTGTAACAGATTAATTAATGTGAAGCAAAAATAAAAGGGCAATTCCTAAGTGATAGAATAGTTGTAACAGATTAATGAATGTGAAGTAAAAAATCAAAGGGCAATTCCTAAGTGATAGAACAGTTGTAACAGATTAATTAATGTGAAGCAAAAATCAAAGGGTAATTCCTAAGTGATAGAATAGTTGTAACAGATTAATGAATGTGAAGTAAAAAATCAAAGGGCAATTCCTAAGTGATAGAATAGTTGTAACAGATTAATGAATGTGAAGCAAAAATCAAAGGACAATTCCTAAGTGATAGAACAGTTGTAACAGATTAATTAATGTGAAGCAAAAATTCAAAGGACAATTTGTAAGTGATGGAATAGTTGTAACAGATTAATTAATGTGAAGCAAAAATCAAAGGACAATTCCTAAGTGATAGAATAGTTGTAACAGATTAATGAATGTGAAGTAAAAATTCAAAGGACAATTTGTAAGTGATGGAACAGTTGTAACAGATTAATTAATGTGAAGCAAAAATCAAAGGGTAATTCCTAAGTGATAGAATAGTTGTAACAGATTAATGAATGTGAAGCAAAAATCAAAGGACAATTCCTAAGTGATAGAATAGTTGTAACAGATTAATGAATGTGAAGTAAAAATTCAAAGGACAATTCCTAAGTGATAGAATAGTTGTAACAGATTAATGAATGTGAAGTAAAAATTCAAAGGACAATTTGTAAGTGATAGAACAGTTGTAACAGATTAATTAATGTGAAGCAAAAATCAAAGGACCATTGCTAAGTAATAGAATAGTTATAACAGATTAATTAAAGCGAAGTAAAATTCATTGATAGAAGAGTTTTAAAATATAAGTGAATGTACAATAGAATTTGAAGGGCAAGTTATATATTTGAATAAAGTAAGTAAATTCCAAAAGGAGAGACTCATTAAACAAAAAGTGGAGAACGGAGCCCCCACCCCGTTCCCCTGGGTAAATATTGAGGAGGATTGCTCCTCCTGATCAACTCACGCCGAGTTGACACCCCGGGACTGTAACAGTACAAACGGAAAAAATACTTTTGTGAAAAATTTGATTTCATCGATCCGGTTAAAATCTTTTTGGGATATATGTAATAACTGTAAGAATTAAAGCTTTGTCAGTTTTGAACCAATGTGTACCCGATATTTTCGAATTAGAACTTTACTGTATTAGATGTTTACTTATGCGTGGACCGATAACTAAGAGAAGGAAGATCGGCCGCATGGAGTGGATTATGAATTCAAGGTGTTACAATAATAGATGTGAATTATCATATAGTTTTGTTGAATAAGGGTAAAATACAAACTAATTAGTTCATCATTAAAAACAAAGTATTTTGCACTGAAAAGTACCAGCTGTGTGGAGTTCTAAAATATCAGAAAATCCAATAGGTTATGGGCCCAGGGCACGCGTCCGCTGCGCAGTGAACCTGGTGTTTTTCGTGAAAGTGCAGACATTTTTATGTACTGTTCAGTTCCATTGAGCATTCAGAGATATAGAGTTCGTGCATTTTAGAGGAGGACAGTTGGCAAAAATTGAGAAAAATAAGAATGTAAATATCTTCTTATTTTTCTCAATTTTTGCCAACTGTCCTCCTCTAATGTAATAAATAAATTCTTTTGTAATAAAATGAAGCCATATGGAACATGTGGAAACTTGTTCACATGCAAGCACTGGCTTGTTTGGGACTGTTTTTGTTAGAATTTAGAAGAATACCTAATAATTAAAATTACAAGAAAGAAAATATATGGAAGACTTCGGGAGGAAATTAATCGGCGAAAAAAAGCCGGCATGCAGGCTTAAACATGTTTGGTGATGGGCTGTGTGCGCAATGGAAGCGTGCTGGCATTGTGTGTGGAGACTGTTTTTGTAAACGGCTTCTGGGCGCACTGCTGGTGCGTGTGTGTGCGCATACTGTTCATGCGATGAGTTAATAAAGAGATTAGATGTTTAGATATATATAAATTTTTATTGAAGAATTTATATAAAATAAGAGGAATAATTTTTTTTACAATTTAGAAAAAAATCAACAGAAGTTTTTCTAATCTTTCACAAATGGGCAACCGGTAATTAATAATGCTCAGTGAAAGAAAAATTTCGGGGCTGTTGTCACGTGATACTTGCTGTGCGGTATTATGTGAGCAATAGCTAAGGATGTTGAAGAGCTCGGATTGGTGTCCCGTATGGGTGCTTGGCCAACCTGATTCATAGGTTTTCATTGCTGTGCGTGAAACCGCAAGTGGATAAAGGTGTGCGCGTACGTGGTGGCGCTGTTCGAGCACGATACATCCTGTTTCGAGTCGTGGTGAATTGCTGTGCGTTCATTACAGTTCAGAAGCGAGAAACAAATTTACATAAAACCTGGTATTAGATGATACATGTTTTAGAGAGTTAATATATAGAGTCAAGAGAATTTAATGCATGCTAAAGACCTGCATATCCTATATATATATATATAGGTAAAATAAAAATTTAAATTGTTTCAAAATCCCGAAATAGATGGAAAATGAAGAGCATAATAAAGAAGTGGATGACCATCCATCCGAATTAGAGATTAACGAAGACGAGGAAGAGAACTATGAAGAATATACACTGGCTATAAATACTAGTGAGAGTGAAGAGGAGTTAATTAGAGGCAATAATAAAAACAATGAGGAGCCGAAAAATAAAGAGAACAAGAGACATGAAGAGGAAAAATTATTTAGAGGTTATTAAAATATATTTTTATTTTTTATTCTTGCATGCTTAATATTCCTATCTGCTAAAGGAATGGGAATTTTTTTTATAAAAAATAAAAGTACTGTAAAATTAATAAGAAATTAAAAGATAGAGTAAATCTAGAAGTAGAGTTTAAGAGAAAAGGCCTAACAAAATAGAGCGAGAGGAATTCTAGGTTGATATAACATATTTTATAATAATTTTACAGAAAAGTCGAAAAATAAATCCATAAGTCCAATAAGAATTTTAGAGGAGAGAGTATCTCCGGCAATGAACCGGAATGAATTTCTCAATATCATGAGAAATCAAAGATTGATGAAACATCAATTTGAGCTCTTCGTTGAAAGAAATGAAGCAGCGGTGAGTCAGTTGAGTAGTGTGACGAACTCAATTGAAGAAGTCATGGAGCTCGCCAAGGAAATGGCTCAAACTTTGGCGAGCCTATCCATGGACAATGTAGAGGTGGAGAAAACCAGATTGAGAATATTAGAGGTTAGAAATCAAACACTGGTTAATTCTGATTCTAACTCGGTGTTTCAAAATTCTAAGAGGGGGATGATTGATGCAGAGACTGATGGAGACTTGACCAAAGTTAAAAAATTAAGAACGAACAAAATAGGTAACAGACCTAAAGACAACAATAACTTAAATAAAGAAGTAGAGACACTTAAGAAAGTTGTTTCACAGGAATTAATAAATTTAAAAATTAGCATTAAAAGAGATTATATGCATGTTGAAGAAAATTCAAATTTTGAAATATGGTTAGATTAATTTGAAGTCAGAATTAGAGAGCAATGAATTATTAGATGTAATTAAACGAAATAATGAGATTAATCAGAATTGTTCAGATGCAGCTATTGCTAAAAAGAAAATTTTGGTTAGAGACATAATTATTAATTATTTAGATGAAAAATATCACAAAATAATATTGAATGTTAGAGAACCGGTAGAAATTTTAAAGAAATTAAGAAATTCAAGAAAGACTGAAGCGAATGTAACGCATACTTCAGTTAGATAACGGTTATATGCAATTAGAACGAATAAAAGTGAGACAGTTAATCATTTTTGTGATAGGTTTGATACAATTGTTAGAGAATATGAGACATGTGAAGATATGATAGAATTGACTGCTAGAGAAATCCGGTCGGCCTTTTATCAAGCAGTATCCTCAAATATCCCTGAGTTACGAAACGCAGATATACTTAGAAGACAAACTATTTGTCAAGAAATGACATTAGAGGAAATAAAATATTATATCTCACAGTTAGAGGCAGAGAAGAAAATAGACAATAAAGAGGAAAAGCCAAAGGTCCAAAGAGCTAACAGCTACGACAAAAAAGAGGATAGATGTTATATATGCAATCGAGAGGGACATTGGTTACAGGATTGCCCATTTAAGACACAGAACAAATGGTTTTGTTATCACTGCCAGGGTATTAAAAACCACAAGGCCACCGAATGTCCAAGCTTGGCTGTTGCAAGCACCAGTAGGAGGTATATATACATGGAGCAAAATTTTAGAAAGAAAAATTTTACGAGGAAAGAGAATAATAATGAGAGAAGTAAATTTCACTACAAAGTGAATTATAAAAATAAGACGATCAAGAATTACAAAATCATAAAATACCAAATAACAAAAATAATAATTTTAGAAATAGAGATGATAAGAGGAAAATGGAAAAAGGCAACATTCCAAGAGTCCAAAGAGCCAATAAAGGGGATAGAGAAGAGAGAGAGCGATATGAATCAGGTAAGAGATATTCAGAGAAATATACATATAAGTTTCATTGCTGATTCGGGCGTGACTGATCATATTATTAATGACAGTTTGATTTTGAGCAATTTTGAGAAATGTGAAAACAAAGTAATTAAGAGCGCAAACAAAAATGAAATTGCGGATAGAGAGATAACATAGATGGTAAAGGGGATTTACTCTTATACACAGATTCTTCTAAAAGAAGAGTCATTAGATTTTTAAATGTTTTCACAACCAAAGATGTTTCTGAGAATTTGTTGTCATTACGTAGATAAGCAGACTCAGGACTTAGCATTTATTTGGACAACAAAGATTTAAGAGTTTATGATAAAGAGCACTAGTCACTACTGTAGCAGAAGGCTACATAAATGAATCGGTGCAAAGTAAAAGGAAAACTGCTGCCCTGATTACATCATCAATTGCACTTCTGTCGACTGCAAACTCGAATGTACAACCATCTACTTCTTGTATGTAAAATGAATGTAAAAATTACACCAGAAGCTGATGTGTCGTTGAAAGAAAATGCTGCGCAGATAGACGAAAATTATGATAGCAGCAATATTTTAAAGGCTTTCAGCAATGTTTTCAAAATAGAGAACTGTACAATTACAAAAAATGTGACAAAATAGAAAACAAAAAGTATTATTTAAAATAAAAAAAATCTATTTTCACTATGAACATGTTTTTTAAATAGCAATAGTTTTTAATTTTTTTAATCAATTTAAAACTCTGGTTTTATCAAAGTAAAACAAAAAAAAAGCATCAATTTCAACGCCGGATCAGCCGACCACAGAACGATTAGCCGATCATCAGGCCCTTAGGACGCATCAAATTATTGTATCTTTTTTTACAACGAAATGTAAATTAAAGTTTGTGCGTGAAAGGAATTAGTTCACCAGAAAATCGCTCATCCCATCCTACCAAATTCAACAGGGGCTCTGCCCCCCCTGCAATAATTATTTGTAAGAATAAATTTATATAATATTCAATGAGAAAGAGCTTTCAAGTTAAAAAAGTGCTACATTTGTAGAAAAATATGGGTCGTGGCGTGCATTGTAAGGTCGTGGAGAGAGAAGGGATTAAAAGTTTGACCGACGAAGGAAAATCACAGAGACAAATCGCCAATATAATCGGGAAATCGAAAACTTTCGTTTGTAATGATCTCAAGCCACAAAAAATTCCAACTACCACAGGTCGGCCAAGAAAAACTGATCGGAAAGATGATTCTCGGATCAAGCGCCTTGCAACTGCTGATCCATTTAAAGCAGCTACGGACATTCAGCGCGAGTTGGACTTAACTGTTTCATCAAGGACCGTTCAGAGAAGACTTGTGGAACAAAATCAATTTGCCCGAAGTCAAGGGAAGTGCTAGGCAGATGCGACTGGCGAAAGCGCTACTCAATTAGAACCTCAAGATAACAATCTTCTCAAGTCGCCCACCCGGACCAAACAACAGAGTTTCTACCGTAAGGCACTAAATATTCTTGAGTCAACTAATGATAAATTTTAATACTTGTTTTTTCTATTTTTATTTTTACTGTTCTCTTTTTATCTTTGGTTCTTTAGCATTGTTCTTTTGAAAACTTTTACAAATATCACAATTATTAATCAAGTCATCTATGTGTTTGGACATTCCACTCCAATATATTGATCTACGAGCAAATGCTTTGCATTTTTCTTTGCCAAAGTGTGCATAATGGATTTTTTTTCAACATATAACTTTGCATATCTTTAAGAATAATTACACAAGTATTTTTTAAAATTAATCCGTTTCATTCAGATAATTTATCTTTAAAGGAAAAAATGGTTTTGCCGAATCCGTCACATCACACTTATTTTCAGGCCATCCATTTTTAATATATTTCAAAACTTTTTGCTATTGTTTATCTTTACAAGTTGTATCCTTAATTTCATTTAACCGTTCATTAGTAATATTAAAACAACTTTCAATACAGGCAACAAATGCTTCTATTTTTTCTTCTTCAGATTGTTCACAATTTTTTAAATATGTTCGACTTATGTAGATGATCAGCTAGCATTAATTTTTTGCCAGGTACATATTTTAATTGAAAATCATATACATACATTTAAACTTATTCTCATTCTTTGTAATCGAGGAGGGGATTTATTCATAGGTTTATTAAAAATAGACACCAATGGCTTATGGTCAGTTTCAACTAAAAATTTCTGACCAAAAATGTATTGATTAAATTTATTACACCCGTGCACTATTCACTATTGCTAAAGACTCTTTTTCAATCTAACTACACGACTTTTCAGTTTCTGTTAATGCACGTGACCCATAAGCCACTGGTCTCTCATCTTGTATTATGACACAACTCTAACCTTCACTTGATGCATCGACACTAAGCGTAATCTGCTTATTTACATCAAAATATGCAAGTACCGGAGGAGAACACAAAATTTCTTTTAATTTTTTAAATGAAGAAAATAAAAAACTCCATAAATCAAAAGCTAAAAGGAAACTAAAATTTCAGGTTCCTCATAACAATAAGACACGGACAAAAATTGGAAATGTATGACCTTAATAGTCGACTTCGCTTCGGACTCTTGTAGTGACGAGACGTGTTTTCAGTGCGATCCTAAAAGTTAGCAATTAGTGAGTAGAGTGGAATAATCATAAAGCGAGTACGCGTAGTTTACGAAAACGATGTGAACTCTGATGAGTCAAATTCTAACTTAGCCGAAGAAATTGTTAAAAGGCGACTCTTTAACAAATTTATCAGCAAAAAAAGCGATGAAATAACCATGCCATCTGACAAGGCTAAAACAACTCGAACACCCGGCAGAAAAACGGTGGATAACAGTCCTCGAGGTAGCTCGAACTATTTCGCTCCACTGCAAACTGTGACAAACACAGAGGAAGAAGAAGCTGCTAGCCAAGAGCCAGACGAGACTAGCAGCAAATCAATGACCCCCAAACCATCGCCAGTAAACGTCATTAACAAACAGCAGCAGCGATTTTATTCACAAAACGTTAGACGAAGGTCAAATTACCGATTATGTAATCAAACGACTGATGTTGAAGCTCTAAAAGCTTATTTAACCACTGCAGGGATAAAGTGCCTGGAAGTTAAACCTATATTCAGGAAACATCAACAAGCCTCAAATCAAAATCCAATATTTTTCGTTGTTTGCATCGAGAAAGGTACCATAAAACTAAAAGAACTGAGGGAAAAGTACAGTATCATCGATAAAACGGTTGTGAGGTGGGAATTCTATAGAAAACTCCCGAATAAAATAACCCAATGCTACAATTGCCAGATGTTTGGCCACGGAGCTAAAAATTGACGTGTTAAAAATTGTTGCGGAATATGTTCAGGACATCATGCAACAGCCAATTGTTCATCCCAAGACACCTTAAAGTGCGCAAATTGTCATGGTACACACAGATCATCTGATCCAGACTGTCCCAGTCGAAAAAGCTACATAAGCTTTCCAGAAAAAATGTCCACTAACAGCATCAGGACCAGGAATCCACCTGTAAGGCGAGGCTACACACCCCGTGAAGAAGACTTTCCTCCACTGCGCAAAGCTCACTTCAGCCAAAATTCTGGAGGTAACCTGAATTGGTCATTACTTAGGTTCAACAATAATATAAATAATGCAAGTATGAATTCCGAAAAACCCAATATTAGTAGTCGTAATCTATTATCCATAAGTGAGATACAAGCTTTAACAACTGAATTAATTACTAGGTTAAAATCCTGTAGAGATAGGTTCGAACAATTTAATGTGGTAGCCGAGCTGGCATTAAAATATCTCAGTAATGAGCCGTGATAAAATTAAGATCATAACTTGCAATGCCAGAGGCATAAGATCAAAATCGCTTGAATTTTTTAATTTTATGCTAAGAAACAATATTGATATAGCCTTGGTCACTGAAACTGGCTTAAACTCAAGTATTAAGCTATCTAGTCCTAACTATTCCTGTCATAGAATGGACAGAGAAGGCTCTAGAGGTGGAGGAGTGGCCATCTTCATTAACAAAAAGCTTAAAGCACATCCCTCTCCCCGGATACAAACGAAGGCCATTGAAACCATAGGGGTAGAGATCATCGCAGAAAGTGGACAGCCGATAAATGTGGTCTCCACATATTTCCCTGGTGGTGCATCCAATCCGCGCACTAAATGTCACCTTAGATCTGATATTAGGAAACTGACCAGTTTAAGCGGCAAGTATATTGTGGGTGGAGACCTAAACTGTAGACACCAGGCGTGGGGTTGCCTACGAGCTAATTGCTGAGGAAATATCCTTCACGAGCTGCATTCGAATTACCCTTTTGACCTATTGTATCCATCTGACCCTACTTACATACCAAGCCAAGCTAGAATAAATCCTTCCACTCTAGACATTTTTCTCACAAATTGTGCTGATCTAATCTCTCAACCAGAAGAGATAAATGACCTTTCCTCAGACCACTTCCCAGTTCTTATTGAACTCCAGATGAAGGCAGACATAAATAGTTCGAACAGGCCTAATATAAAATTAACCAACTGGGTTCGCTTTCAATACCTTGTGAAGAGAAAATTGAACTTAGCTTCCTTGTCACTTTCTGCAATTCAAAATAAATCGGATATTGACAATATGATTAAAACCCTCACTGATGCAATAAACACTAGTGTCAATAAGACCATCTCCCAAAATGAAATTCTAAAAATGATTTTTAATTTGCCTTGGCACTTTTCCACCTCAGATCTACACTCTTTAGCCAAAGTTAAGTTAATAGCTACCAAAGTTGAAAACCTATCACAAACATTTTTTGAAAAATGTAAATCAGCGGAGAATCCGCTGATCCGACAGTTAGTTGATAGTTAGTTAATAAGGTTAGGCTAAGTATAGATAGGTTAGGATATACAATTTCACTGGGTTTTAATTAAAATAAAGTACTTTTCCCAATATTTTATATCACTTGAAAATTGTACCTTTGCTAGTCAATTATATAATATCATAGTTGAATGAAGAATGTACTTCCAGCACTAAATTAAATAATTCCTATTGTTTATACGAATGAAATCAAACTTAAATAAATGAACTGAAATGAAATTAAATGACCTTAATAGTAGACACGGATTCTTACAGCTTACATTAGGCATATCACGAATGATACAGACGTACAAGAAACTGATTCACATTGTAGAACTCGACAAATACGACGAAAACGTAGTCGACATAGGCAAATCCTTAGAAACCCTAGATAAAAACGAAGCTTTACAGTACACCATACAGATCACAAAACTTAAATTTAAAGAACTAAATTTTAAACTCCACACCCTTTTACCAAAAAGAAAAAGCAAAAGAGGATTAATCAATGGGCTCGGGAGTGAAATTAAATTCATAACGGGAAACATGGATGCATACGACGCCATAGAATTATATAGGCAAATTTCAAATCTTCAAGATAACCAAAGAAATCTCGATAACAAAATCAACAAGCAAACTCTTATTAATCAACAGATGAGGGAAAGATTTAATAACATAACTATTCACATTAACAGACAGCAAGAAACCATAGAATCATACTTAAATTACTATCATAACTAGCACCATAAAATACGAACACAAGAAGAGTCACTCAAGTACGCACAGTACATAAACAGAATTAACTTCAACATCGACTTACTAACCAGCCACCTATCAGATATCGCGGAAGCTGTTACAACTAAACGAAATTTACGAAATCTTTCAAAAAGAAAACGTCGAGTTGATATCCGACGAAGAAATATACGAGTTCCTCGGTCTACAAGCCTACTATAACAACTTAAATATTATATTTAATATACTAATACCAATAGTTTCTAATGAATATTATACCTGCTATCATCTAGTACCCCTTCCGATTAACTAATCTATGACTTCTATGACGAGCCCTGCCAACTAATAGAGAGAACTTATTACTGCAAACTTCCACCCACCAACGCAATAATAGATCAAACCAGATGTACTTCGAACATCATAAAAAAATAAACAAGCTAACTGCAACCTTTTCGACGGAATAGAAATAACCAAAATTTACCAACCGGAAATTTTTGAAATCCCAAGGGGCCATCAATGAACAACTAATGTTATCCTTCCACGATGAGTATATAAATCCCTTATTGGAAAGACAAGACAAACCCCACATTCTAATGCAATTGTTCGGGTTGTATAGAATCTAGGGACATCAGACTGGGGACAGTAAACGAGAAGGAAGGAATACGTAAATTAAAATCGATCTCCTGCAAAAATACAATCTCATTATTCTCTCTCATTATGACTTATTTGATTTCTGTATGTCATACTATTTGAAGTATAAAAGATGGCCGGATGTCAAGATTTCACCTAATCATTTGGACTCATATATTCTTAAACAAATTGACTCTGGACTTGATGTGTCAAAACTACACCCGGATTGGGAATTTTTCACATTTGAAAAGACGTTCAACATACCAGACAAATTTGAATTGTCTGAAATGATTGCAGATAAAGCAACATCTCACGGACTTAATGAGTTATTGTAGAACATCTTGAAAAATGGAACAATAGGACCCGGATATGAACGCTCTGTCATAATAAAATGGTTGAGTTCGAATTTCAACAATCCAGAAGAATTCTTGAAAGATATAGACAAAAATGGATTTGACAAGGATGAGTGCGTAATAGGAGTCCATCAAAAGGAAAGGGAGATGAAATTGTTCGCTCGTTTCTTTGGTATGCTTCCTATACAGAAAAGATTATACGTTGTTATAACTGAGGCACTGATTGGAGAGTCTATCCTTCCCCTGTTTCCAGAGATCACCTTGTCTTTTGACTCCAGTACACTACACACTAGAATTCACACTAACACCAAGAACCTAGGGACCAAGATGGATGAGAACTCTAAATTACCCCATTTCACCACAGTTAACAATGAAGACTTCGAGAAATGGAACTAGTACATGAGGAAAGATGAGACCATCTCCATGTTTACAGATTTTGATCACTTATTTGGACTCACCAATTGTTTTGCTAGAACTCATTACGTATTTACTGAATGTCAATTATACTTGGCTGACGGGACTTATACTCCTGAACTAGACCAATTTACTGGGGAACTCATCAATTGCATTATGTGTGGAACGGGCACTTGGGAGGAATGGAGGGCATGAGACAAAAGGGTTGGACCATATTCACTGTGGTATGTTTTAAATATGTAGCAGAAGAATATAAATTAAACTGTGAGATTATGGGTCGAGATGACAACCAGGTCATTTTATTAAAAAGCTCTGGAATGATTTTACCAGAAATTGAAGAGACCAACTTGAACTTCCTCTCTGGTATGAATAGATTCTTAAAACTTATTGGTCCTCCTTTAAAACTAGAAGAGACTTGGACCTCATCACACTTCTTTGTCTACGGGAAATTTGGTGTTTTTGACGGGAAGCCGATGTCTATGTGTTTCAAAAAGATCTGCCGTACCATGCGATTGACCAATGAAGGATTCCAAAATCTTGAGTCTAGTTTGTCTTCCATCTCAGCAAATGCAAGTGTAGCAGCAGCCTCAGATTTAGACCCAGTTGTCCCCTACATCATTGGAGTAATGGAATCTACTTGCACCTTAATTATCCCTTTTACGGAATTCTGTACTAGTTTGGGGCATTCATAGAAGTGTCAAGTTACCATCTCAAGGGAAACCAATACCTTTCAAGTTCACTATACTAGAGAAACTTTTCAATATGATCAAAAAGAGAAATTACAATTTATACTTATTGTTTATGATCACTCCTTGTATTCTTGGTGGCTTCCCCACATTACAACTTGTGCGACATTTAGTCGGGGTAGTGTTACATACTGTCTGCTATTACGTGATCGTTGCATTCATTGCATGATCACTACACTAACTACATCCTCTTTATAAACCAAACACAAATATTTATCTAACATCAACTTGCGGTATTACAGAAAGCACAATCAACGGGACAGGACTAATTCATTTCGAGAATTGCACTATAATAATCAATAAAATCACCTATGACAGCAAATATAGCCTACAATGCGATGACTTCCTCATACACCCCGCTTTGTTTAGTGAAATAATTTCATCTTCACCTTCCGTCAACATTAATCTAGAAAAATTAAAAACCCACCACCAAGAAAATCTATCTGAAATAAAACTACTGCAAAATCAAGCAGTGACAACATATTATCAAAATATCGCATTCTTAATCTTCATCTTCATCATTATCACAGCTTACGCACTCTACTCGCAACACCAAATCAATCGTCATCGAACCAGTACGTCTTCAGTCATCCCTACGCCAACATCTACGGGCATCCAACTCTTGTGGCCTTCCCTGCATACGCATCAATCTCAGAGGGGAGGAGTTACGGTATGCAATACATTATATCTAGAACACCCCAAGTGCACCGTCCTGTCCGCGATCACCCTATCACGTTTTGCAACGCTCAGGTAAAATCGCAGACATAGCATCAGAAAAATTCTAGAATTAGAACAATACCCGAATTAAGGCACTTTGTAAAAAGATCAGTCAGTCTTGTATTAGCTTCTGAAGAATAAAGTCTTATTTAAATCAGTCTTTAAAATTTTTTTTTTTCATGTGTAAATTTTTTTTTTTTTTTTAATTAAGCGAGTCGCAATCAGGCAACCGTCGCGATCGGACGTGTTTTCAGCTCGAGCTCAATTTATCAGCAATTAGTGCAATAAAGTCACCTGCAAAAGTGCAAAAGTTCTAAACCGCAAAAGTGCAAAACTGAAGAATACCAGTGAAGTGCGCGTGTGCAAGCAATACCGCGTCAGCACTTTAGCTGCTGTGCTCCAATAATTAATAATGAAGCAATTCTTAGATGAGCGTCAGCACAATTCGCCGAACTCAATAAAATAAGTGCAGACTCAAGTTAATGTTTTCCTTCCATGAAAATCGCAAACTTAAGGTACGTGCCACTATAACCAACGAAAGAACCATGGAAAATTCCATGCCAGAGCCAATGACCCTGGAACAGGGCTCTGACCCCGAACAATCTCCCCATGAGAACGCAAAGGCTCCAACTAGCAGAAAAATTCAAACCGGACTAGAAAGGTACATAACCGTAACAGAGAAGGAAGCGCAGCCCTCCAGCAAGCAATCTCGAGAGGGCAGCAAAGATCGCCAAAGATAAAGATGACAGAATCAATAAGAACTACTACGAAATTCTCAACAACCAAAACTCGAAAGAACCTGAGGTAAGCTCAACAGCAATAATATTTAAGCCCCCTCCAATTTACATCAGAGAAAGCAGAAACTCTGAGCTAGTTAACAGCATCAAAGGTATAATTGGCGAATCTAACTTTTACATAGTAGACCTGCTCAGAGGTAATATCAAAGAGACAAAGGTCCAAGCAGCAAAAGAGGTCCACTATACACAAATAGTAAACTGGCTCGACTCCCAAAACAAAAAAATATTACACATACCAGCTAAAGAGTGCCAAAGACCTAAGAGTAATTATCAAAGGCATTGACTCAAACGTTGACCCAGAGGAAATCTCTGAAGACCTAAAAGCACTTGGATTCGAGACCAAATCAGTATACAACGTTCTGAACAAATCAAAAACACCTCAGCCCATGTTCAAGGTAGAATTGACCCCGGAAGCCAGCATTGCCCCAAAAGGCAAAGTACACCCCATATATAATCTCAAATACGTTCTCAGCCGTAAAATTACCCTCGAGGAGCCCTACAAAAGAAAGTCTATAGTTCAGTGCTCAAACTGCCAAGAGTTCGGGCACACGAAAAGCTACTGTAAAATAACGAATGTTAGTTATAGATAGATATATAGATAGAACCCCAAACCGTCACAACAGTTCAATACTGGAACTACTAAGTGCCAAAAGAAAAGCCAAATCAGAATGGCAAAAAACAAGATCCACAAGATCTAAAGGAAAACTGAATGAAGCCACCCAACGACTCAAACAAGCCCTGAACAATGACAAAAACAGCCAAATCGAAGAATTCGTAGCCGGATTGGACCACTACGCCGAATCCAACTACTCAATCTGGAAGGTAGTTAAAAGAATAAAAAAGCCAGTGCAAGTCGAATCCCCAATCAGCGACTCCAAAGGAAACTGGATAGCTGATAGCGCCAGCAAAGCAGAGGCATTTGCACTCCACCTAGCTAACGTATTACTTACCCCGAACAACCCGGATTCTAATAGCACAGAACTTCCTAGTCCAGTCTCTAATACGCAAAACAGCAAGCCCCTAAAATTTTCCCTCTCCGCGCCAGGTCACGATCTGATCACTGACAAGCTACTCAAGGAAACCCCCATCTCCGGAATAACAGCTATCCTACACATATTTAATGCAGCACTACGCAGCAACTACTACCCGGCTAGTTGGAAAGATGCCAGAATTATCCTTATACCAAAACCAGACAAAAATAGAACGAAAATAGAGTCATATAGACAAATCAGCCTCCTACCTATCCTCTCCAAAATCTTTGAAAGAATCTTATTGGACAAAATGCTGCCAAATCTAAACAATAAAGGTATAATACCGGAACACCAATTCGGATTTAGAAACAAGCACAGCACCATAGAGCAAGTGCACAAGATAGTAAACCAGATCAATGCAGCTCTTGACCAAAAGAAATTCTGCGTAGGCCTCTTCCTAGATGTGGCTCAGGCGTTCGACAAAGTCTGGCACTGCGCACTAAAATATAAAATCTCTGTAAGCCTACCACATAAATTCCACCAAATCCTCTTCAGCTACCTTGAAGAACGCAAATTCAGAGTGAAATACAAAGACAGCCTAAGCAATCTCCTATAAGAGCCGGAGTACCCCAAGGCAGCGTGTTGGGACCTGTTCTCTACTTAATTTACACAGCGGACCTTCCAGTAAACAAAAACTTTACAACCACCACCTTCGCCGATGACACAGCTATACTCCTCACTCACAGCAACCCGACTACAGCCAAAAGAATACTACAAGACTACACTAATGACATAATCGACTGGACACAAAAATGGAAAATCAAACTATTATAAATGAAACAAAAACCGAACAAATTACGTTTGCACTCAGGAAGTTCACCTGCAACCCAATCAACATTAACAATGAAACAGTAACACAAGCAAAATCGGTCAAATACCTTGGAGTCCATCTTGGCAGAAAGCTCACTTGGAGAACCCATATAGAAAAAAAGAAGGAACAACTCAAAATAGCACACCGTAACCTCTACTGGCTCCTTCATAAGAAATCTAAACTAAACATCCGCACCAAAGTAGTGCTATATAAAGCAATTATAAAACCCATTTGGACATACGCGCTACAACTCTGGGACTCCGCAAAACCATCAAACATCGCCATAATTCAACGGATGCAAACCAAGATACTCCGATCCATCCTAGGTGCCCCAAAATACGTCAACAACACTATCATTGAACGGGATATAAACACCAACCCCGTGGCTGAAGAAGCTAAGAAACTAAGCATCAACTACACTAACAGATTGCGGAAGCACCCCAACCCATCAGCTAAAAATATACTGAAAGCAAAAAAATTCCAACGACTCAAAAGAAGTGACCCACTTCAAATGGTCCCATCAGCAACTTAGGACAGACTATAAACCGCCGTAATCAATAATAACCATCAGTTACAACCGAACACTCAAAGTACACCACGCTCCGATAAAGCACGCCAAAATTGGAACCACCAACTCGAAAAAAGTCGGCAACGCGGGGGAAATAATCAACACAGTCATTATCAACGCAGAAGACATCAAATCCGAAAACATCGAGATATTACTGATAGTCCTAGCTATTGAGGTAGGACTATCACTCTTCTACCAACTCTACAAGGACTACCGACGAGGCCTCAAAAAGAGATTCGCCATCAGTCAGGTATAGGGATCCTCCACACTAGCCTCAACCTGACAACATCAGCTGTGGAGTGCTACACCAGGACAATAAAGCTGCTTAGAACTAGACCCTAGCAATATAAGTTAATTTAGGATAAGATTCGAAAAAATACATGTTAGAGCTACTAAACCGCTGTTTCATGTACCTGATGTAAACCCAAAAGCTAAAAAAAAAAAAATTTTTTTTTTATTGAAATTACGGTTCACATCATTAACTCGTGGCGCTTAACATGTGCCGTTCTAGTGTATACAAGAAATTTGCTGTTGCTGGCCGGTGCCATTCCATGCCGTGCCGTGTGCAGTGACCTTTATGAGGAGCGGTGCTGGTAGCAAAATTACTGGACTTCGCTAAACGAATGCTACAATATATGCGTGGACTCAATGATTACGTTAATATGGGTAAATTTAAAGAGTAACCCTGAAAGGTGGGACATATATTTGTCTCAAATAGAGTAAGAGAAATTCAGACGCTAGTCAATTCAGAAAACTGTATTCATGTCAAATCTGGAGACAACCCGGCCGATATAGCGTCAAAAGGAATAGACCCTGGTAAACTTGCTGAATACAAACTATGGTAGGAAGGAGCACCTTGGCTTAAAGAGCTAAAGAGTAAGTAACCTAAACCAGTCACAAATCATCGACCAGGAATCAAAAGAAATTTTCAATTGCTAGGTACTACTGTTGGCAGCAACTACATGATGGAAGTAATTAAAAGATTTTTAAAGCTCAAGAAGATAGTACGACAGGAAAATTCGGAGTCCATTACAACAAATAGTAAAGATAGTTCAAGGCGTGGAATTCAGTAAGGAATTGCAGAATCTTAGAGGAGGAAAACCCATCGGAACAAAAAGCAAATTGCTGTCTCTCAACCCCTGTACTGATCAAGATGGGATGTTGCGTGTTGGGGGAAATCTTGAAGAATGCGAACATTCCTTACAATGAAAACCATCCGAAATTCTCCCCTACAAAAGTCATCTCGCTGCACTCACCATTCAAGAAGTTCATGAGACACAACATGGTGGGAATACCATGACCTTAGCTCACACACGGAGAAGATATTGATAGATACCTAACGGCAAGTCATCTGTGCGCCAGATTATAAACAAATGCTGTCGACAAAGAGCACAACCTGTTATACAAATTACGAGCAATCTTCCTTCCGCAAGGGTAAACCCGTCAAGACCCTTCGGACATACGGGGATTGACTACGCAGGACCGATACATGTAAAGATGTCTAAGGGAAGAGGCTGTAAGGCACACAAAAGTTATATCTCGATTTGTATATGCTTAGCAACTAAGATTATTCATACAGAAGTAGTGACCGATATGATGAAGGAAGCCTTTCATACAGCCTTCCGATGATTTGTGTCAAGAAAAGGACTACCAAGTGACGTGTACAGCGACAATGGAACCACATTTGTAGGAGCAACTCGACAATTAGATAAACAAGTACTCCAGCAAATGAGTTATGCAAAGGGTCAATTGGCGTATGAAGGTTTACACTGGCACTTCATTCCTTCCGGTGCCCCCAATTCGGTGGGATTTGCACAGTTTTGTGTCAGATTGAAGCGTGCCCAAACTCCAGATCTCTTTGCGAGCTCAGTAGTGATCCAACTAGTTTACTGGCGATCACACAGGGACACTTCCTAACGGGAAATGCGATTACGGCAAAAATAACTCAAATAAATCGGTGGAAGCTTCTTCAAAAAATTTGTCTCTACAATAATGACAATGAAGCCAGACTCCCTGGCAGTTGCGTTTTCCTATTGTATAAAGGAACAAAACATGTTCTACAATAAATATGATAAAAATCCTAGAGCTTCCGACCCAAACAGAATAAATACTTCGAAACCTCTGAACCTCACTCTACCCAATTTACGAATAAAGACTTTTCAAAGCTCTCCACAGCTTCAGTTTAACCCTATTCAAAGACAATTTGGATTTAATTTCCTTCAAATTAGCCCAATTAACCGAAACATGTCCTTTGGCAACACATACCCGAGATTCCAGAATAGCCCTTTCCCATAGAATCGCACTCCTTTCTCATAACCTAGAATATATCCTAACCCCCAGGTTCCACAATGCTTTCGCGAGACCACACAAAACACCCCTTCCGAAACCAGAGCCTATGGATGTTAGCTCAGGGAACTCATATCTTCGTCAGAAGACTCCCTTCTCCCAACAGCCGAATAGACAAAACAATTTCTTGCAATCAAATTCAAATACTATCCCCAGATATACAAGCAAGGAATTATACAACGGTAGAACCGAATGACAACTTTCAACAATAAGATCAATATTATAACTACCAAAGTAAAGATCACGACGCGACCCTAAATTTCACCACCAAAACCATTAAGGGGTATAAACGATAAGAAAATTTTTGAATTTTTGATTTTGAATTTTTGAATTTGAGTTGAACCTGCACTGAAATATTCTGCCTACCGCAAAAAAATAGGCTGAACGAGGAAAACTGCAGCAAAATCGACAATTTTCAATATTTTTAGCTGAAATTTTACAACTTCTTGAAATGCTAAACCTTTCTATGTATAAATTTCAAATAAAATAGATTGTTGGTTTTTAAAATACAATTTTTTGAAAAAAGTTGTTTTTTTTCCCTTCAAAACCTATGTAACCCCAAAGAAGGTGAGAAACTGACGTTTAAAAATAATAGTAAACATCGAATTCTGACAACGGATAATACATATACCAATCTATCTATCATCGGGCGTGTTACCTGGGGTACACGAGGTTAGAAATTTCAGGGTATCCAGCTGGACGGAGAGAGAGAGAAGTACGGAAGCCACCACAGTGTCCTGGAGACAGGAAGAGGTCTGGAGTGTTGGACGAAGCACTGTTGAAGGAGATTAGTGTGGCGAACGATTGATTCTGCGGTCCTGTACGTCGGTTCACGGTAGTGGACTCTCACCCGCTCGTTAAAATCCCTCCCGTAGAGTGTATTAGCTCGATCGATTCCTTGTTTTTCATTTCATCATTTTACATTAGATTCTTTTTTATATTTCTCGCGCTGTCTCAAGTCGAAGTGTCGTGAGAGGGTATTTGGGGAATTCGTGTCGTCGGTCACATTTGAGAATATTCTTAGTTGCCGGAAGTTGTCGGTCAACTAATAAGAATTGGTTAAACATACTAGTCATTTTGTTTGTGAAACGGGTAGAAGGGACCCTGAGTTTTTTTATGAGATACCTGTGACTGTTTGTCTAAGATCGACCCTCCTAATGAGTTAGTCGAAATACATTAGGTAACTTCATCGATATATTGGCGTACAAATTTTGGATATTTTCTTTTTAATTACTTAATCTTTTAGTTTTACAATTATTTTCATCCTATTTAATTCCTTCCCTTATCTCTCCCCATTACTTTATTTGTTTTGATGCATACTTTCAATTATAGTTTTTTGATATTTTGTCTTTTCAATTTTGATTCTTACATTTTGTTTGCTTTTGCATTTATTTATTTAAATTATTTTTCCCTTGCTTTGATTCATATATTTTGTTTGCTTTTGCTTTTATTGACCTAAATTAATTTCCTTTAGACAACATATTCGGATTTCATTTCTATTCTTTTCACATTAAACTTAACATAACTTTTTCCTTTCTTTTTGTTAAATAATTTACATTTTTGGTATCACATTTGGAACTTTTATATATATATAACATTGTTGCAAATTATTTAATTTGGTCATTAGGGCCCAAATAAATTTATACAAAATACAAGTTTGTTTGAAAACCCCCCTCTCGACACCCTTGTTGTTTTTTCCCTCTATGTTTTTTTTGGTACGGACGTTTACGAATCGGTTTCATGGTTAGAGAAGGAGTGTTTTTGGAAAAACCACGTGGCGCCCGGTCCAAATCAGATGATTTGGACAAACAACCCATCCCCGTCTGAGCAAGCGGCAGAATTGTCGAGGCGGGGCACAACCTAGCGTCGGTCGCAGGTGGTGAAAAAGGGCCGTAACAAATTTGGCAATTTTTTACAAAAAACGGCTTTCACCGTAGAAGGTAGCCACTTTGAATATGTGAGGATGCCCTTTGTGTCGAAAAATGCCCCGTCCACCTTTCAACGTGTCATGGACAATGTACTTCAAGATTTGCAGGGATAAATCTATTTAGTTTACTTAGACGATATTATCTTCTTTTCAACTTCGCTTCAAGAACACGGTGAGAACCTGAAAAAAGTCTTCGAGAGACTTCGCGAAGCGAATTGTTATAGTCGAACACGTAATATAAAAAACATAATTTAATATTTCAACATTTCAGATCAAAATAAAAATTTAAGCATAAAAATTTAGTTTGCCAGAAACATTGCGATATGTGCACTTGCACCTTTATCACCTGAGCACGTCGCGATACTACGTAAGCAAAAGTGTCATGTTAATTCACGTGGACTGCCCTCGACCTGTTGGAAAATTTAACTTACGACCGGGCAGTCGATCAGGGGTTTTTGGCGAGTGAACTACATACTATCAGCTTCGGTTTTGTTCCATAATTTTATTAATCTTAATAATTTTGGCAAATATAATTATAAACCATTTCCGGACCGGAAATAAAACTTTCTACGTTAAAATAAACCGGCGTTTTCATTCGACCTGTTATATTTTTTTCAAATATTCTTCATCGAGGGAATAAAAGTGGCGCAGTCGGTAGGATTGCACACGTGCGGTTGAAAACATTATTAGTGCGAAGACGCATAATACGATCAGTTCGGGAAGAAGACGAAAACAAACACGCACGAGTATTTTAATACCTAATGCGCAATCGAAACCCCACCGAAAAGATTTGCAACCTATAACGAGATCGGAGAGAATCGCCGAGTAAAAATAGTGAGAAAGTAACTTGTCCTGTGCCCAGTAACCCGCTGTGCTGTTCCGAGGATGCTGTGTTGTGTGTGCCAGTCCTGTGTCAAGTGCTTCAAATGCAAAAATAAAAAAAAACGCAATTAACACAGAACCCAGCCTAAACCCCCCTCATGTGAACCCACCTCCCTCAATAGCCATAAATCCATTAAAATATTTAAATAAATTTCCCGAGTTCGACGGCAACCCCAATTACCTACAGAACTTCATAGACCTGATCGATAGAATTCACCCCATTTTGCGAAGTTACGATGAATTACCACAACTAGTCTTCTCAGATACCATCAAGTCAAAATTAAGAGGAAGAGCCCGAGAAGTGATTGAAATCAATTATCACATAAAATCATGGGCGGAAATTAAAGCCTTATTCAACAATAATTTCGATGAGCTAAGAAGCGTCACCTTCAAAATAACAAGTCAAAAATTTTACAATGAAATTAGATCGGTCCTCAGACGTCTCAACATAAAAACCACAAAGGAAACCAATTTAGATCCGCAAAACCTCGTGCACATTTTAAAGGCAAATATTAACTCAGCATTAAACATCTTCTCAAACATCTCTCAAAGTAAAATACCAGAACCCATGAAATCCATCCTATATTGTAGGGTACCAACGGACTTGGAAAGTGCAATGAGCATCCTTTACAAATCGGACCATGCTTTTTTCATCCTGTTTGGAAATAATAATAGAAGTTTTCCGAAAACTAGAAGAAACGAACAGGGAAATCGACCTAACAAACTCCATAACGAAAGGCAAAATGCCCATACTAAAAGTAATTACAATAGCGCAAATAATTCCAGAAGGCCATCCACCTCAACGGGTGGCCTAATAATATTAATAATAGCAACCATAATAATTACAATAATAATACTAGTGGTAACAATATACCAGAACCGATGGGAGTAGACCTAGCACTTGCTCATTCGAGTAACATCGAGGGAGTTCAGGAAACTTCAGAAACCATAGCCCAAAATTTTCAATCAGGCGCCTCGGATCCAGCCTTCCCTATCTGATTCTTAAGTCTAAAACCATCCCCTCAAATTTATTATCGACACTGGGGCAACCCACTCGATAATTAACCTGAATCTTTGTCACCCTAAGTGGATAGAAAACCTGTCGGAACCCTTCAACGTAAAAATCCTCAACCACACTGTACAAATACACAGAAAAGCAGTAATTACTTGTTTCGAAGAATTAGGTGACCCCTCCCAAAAACCAGAGTTTTAAATATGCCAATTCCACTCCAACTATCACGGTTTGATCGACAATAATATATTAAGTAAATTAGAAGCCACTATAGATTATAAAAACAACATATTCATATCGGGAAAAAATTAATTAAAATTGAATTTTGATTCTTGAAAGGAATGATTAAATTAATTAATTGAAATTAATTTTGCGTTCTAGAAATTAATGAAAATGAGCATCTCCTTGATCAATTGAGGATCAAGCACTTGAATTCCGAAGAACTTGACGGGTTAACAAAGTTGGTAAGAAAACACGCTAAAATATTTCACTAAAACTCAAATCTGTCATTCACCAGTGCGATAAAACACAGAATACGCACGATAAACGATATTCCGATACAGTGTAAAACGTATCAATATCCCTACATACATAAAGACGAAGTGCAAAAGCAAATCCAGGAGATGCTGGATAATAATATCATTAGACCAAGTGACTCGCCCTATTCAGCGCCCATATGGATCGTGCCCAAAAAAGCCGATGCCAGCGGTAAGGCGATATGGAGACTTGTCATCGATTATCGTAAACTCAACGAAGTTACGATCGATGACAAGTATCCGATACAGAATATTGACGAAATACTCGACAAGCTTGGAAAGTGCCAGTATTTTCCAACGCTGGACCTGGCTAAAGGATTTAATCAGATTGAAATCCAAGAGTCAGATGTACATAAAACAGCATTTAGTATCGAGAATGACCACTACGAATTTCTCCGCATGCCATTCGGGCTTAAAACAGCACCGGCAACTTTCCAACGCTTATGAATGAAGTGCTTGCCGAATATATCAACAAGATTTGTTTAATATATCTCGATGATATTATTATATTTTCCACGTCTCTGCAAGAGCACCTAGTTTCTCTCGAAAAAATATTTAAAAGATTACGAGACGTTAATCCAAAAGTCCAGCTCGACAAGGGTGTTACAATTCGATTGATCACCAAATCAAATTGGAACAATATCGCTAAATCAGCGATATACATACAACCTCCCGCATACCGTCCAGCAGAGACGGACCGGGAGATAACAAAATGCACGTCAGCATTTTGCACCCACGGCAGCCGGACACCAGACACCGCGGGTACCCAATACCCAGACGCCACGTCAGCGGTTCCGCCGGCGATAAGCCGATCGCAAGGCAAAGCGGCTACAATGTAGCAATATGAACCGTGGGAAGAAAGCATGGGCAAAATGCAATGCGGAAATGCATTGGGAGCGCAAGCCAATTTGGCTCAGAGGAAAAGCGCAGTTGCATCGAGATCCGCAACCAACACGGTTGGGCTCCTGAAGTTTTAATTCTTTAAAAGTTTCTACATAAATTTTATATCAGTTCCTGAGGACCACAGTTTTCTTCGATGCCTGAGGACCACAGTTTTCTTAAATTCCTGAGGACCACGGTTTACTTCAATTCCTAAGGGCTACAATTTTACATCGTTTCCCGAGAACCACAGTTGTCTTCAATTCCTGAGGGCTACAGTTTTCATCAGTTCCTGAGGACTACAGTTTTCTTCAATTCCTGAGGGCTACAGTTTTCATCAGTTCCTGAGGACTACAGTTTTCTTCAAGTTTTTCACATTAGTTGGTGAGTGAACTCCAACAACGCGCAACTCGTAACATCCGTTCCGGAGAACGGCATACTTCCCTCACCGTGTTATCCTGCTATCCCGAACCTCCCATTTCACCGCCCGGTGGCCCGGGGTATTTTTTGAAACACTACAAAGCCTTTTATTTTCCCTCCCATCCTTACAATACATCCCTCAATTGTAATATACACCCTTTAAAACCCGGGGTGTATATAACAAGAGTGAATTTTTGAAAAAGGAAACCGAATTCCTGGTGCATATTGTAATACAGAATGGTACCAAACCTAATCCTCAAAAGGTAACTTGCGTTAAGGACTTCTCTATACCCAAAACAGGTAGAGAAATAAAACAGTTTCTAGGTCTCACTGGATATTATCGGACATTTATCCGAGACTATTCTAAAATCGCTAAACCGATGACAAAATTTTCAAAGAAAGGAGTGAAATTAAATGTTAATGTTCCCGAATATCAGATGAGTTTCGAAACACTTAAAAGATTACTAGTAAATGACCGCATCCTTCGCTACCCCGATTTTCAAAAAACTTTCACTTTGACGACTGACGCCAGTCAATATGCCCTCGGTGCTGTGCTCTCCCAGGAAGACCACCCAGTGTGCTAAGTCAGCCGCACACTTAATGAGCACGAAATAAATTATAGCACCATAGAAAAATAATGTTTAGCAATAGTATGGGCCACGAAATACTTCCGTCCATATCTCTTTGGTCGTAAATTCATAATCGAAACAGACCATAAGCCGTTAACTTGGCTGTTTTCGATTAAAGAACCCAATTCGAAACTTATCAGGTGGCGATTAAAATTGTCCGAATTTGATTACCAAATTACATATATATAAAAAGGGAAAAAAGAATAGTAACGCCGATACTCTTTCTAGAATACCAAACCCAGAATTAAATTTATTAACAGAAAATCCTATCATACGTACCACAACTTCAGCTCTTAATGTTTTCAAAAACCAAACTATTAGGTCCGCAACTAAGTTCCCGCTGTTTTTCAATAGATGGCTCCAGTAGTAAGAGTTGGTCGATTATAGCATTACTAAAACGTCATGAACCAAGCTTAGACATATGGTAAGCAAGCCGCTTTGATACATTTGTGATTTTGTTTTTGGAACATATACTTTTGGTTGTGTGAAAATGTCTGATTATGTGCCAAATAATCGTCATTTGCGGGGAAGTGTTGCTTTTCGTTTTTCATTCGAAGAAAACGGCGGCTCAAGCGCATCGAGAACTCCAAAAAGTTTACGGAGATGCTGCTCTAAGTGAAACAACGTGCCGTGATTGGTTCCGTCGCTTCAAAGACGGTGATTTTGATGTTGACGACCGTTCGCGTGAAGGAAAGCCGAAAATCTTCGAAAACGCTGAAAAGACGTTGAAACCGAACGAAACGATCACTGGGGAACGGTATCGAACTCAATTGATGCGATTGAGCCGAGCACTGCGCGAAAAGCGGCCACAATACGATCAGGGCACGAAAAAGTGATTTTACAGCACGACAACGATCGGCCTCACGTTGCCAAACCCGTCAAAACCTACTTAGAAACACTCAAATGGGAAGTCCTACCCCACCCGCTATATTCCCCAGATATTGCGCCGTCCGATTATCACTTATTCCGTTCGATGGCACATGCTCTGACTAATCAGGAGTTCCGTTCATATGACGACATCGTAAATTGGCTTGATTCATGGATAACCTCAAAAGACGAACACTTCTACCGTGACGGTATTCGAGCTCTGCCAGAAAGATGGGAAAAGGTTGTCGCTAGCGATGGGCAGTACTTTGAATAACTCATTTGTAACCATTTTTTCATAATAAAGTTTTATATTCATAACAAAAAACAGCGAGAACTTAGTTGCGGACCTAATATAAAATGAAAAAACAATCTATATTTGATAAAACCCAAACAACTATATACTATACAACTATAGAAAATATCGGAGCTGGTGATCATGTTATAGTGAAGTGGAACCAACATTTTTATCCTGGTCAGATAATATCATTATGTGAGGAGGCAGTCCTTGTTAGATGTATCAAGAAAGGAAAAGATTTTTGGCAGTGGCCTGTTATTAAGGACGAACTATAACTTAACAAACTCGAGCTCTATGCTGCTCGAAACATAACACCAAGTCATAACAAACTTCTCAACCTTCCCAAATGTGAGCGTCTCGTGTGACTTGCAGCGATGCACTGTCGTACCGTGGGATCTGCAAACACTGTAGTTTCGGCAGTTCCAGTCTTTAAGCAAATTAGTCTTAAGAACATTTTCTATAGTTAGTTGCTGTAAATTCACTCAAGAATGAAGATCACTTCAAGAACAATAAAATAACAAATTTTTTTTTTTTTATTAAAAAGTGATTTAAAATTTATTAACTTATACAAGCGGGAAAATATAGTACAAAAAATCGGATTTCCTAAATTCGTGAGAAAAGGCTGCTTTTCTGTCCCGGAGATAAATAAATATAAGTAGAAAACTATCTCTTAAGAGACTAAAGTTTAAAAAAGAACGTTCTAAACGTAATAATGTTAACGATGATTCTCATAAAAGGCTGTTGAATAAAGAGTTAGTTAAGTGAGGTTTATTTTATTTCCAGAAATGTTTTGTTACGGTTGATTTTTTTGTTAAAAAACTATGTTTGAAGAGACTTAGATTTAGAAAAGAAAGTCCCAAACCAAATAATACCAACGATGATTCTCATAAAAAGACTGTTAAATAAGATCTAGTTAAGAACTAGGTGTAAGGTTTATTTTATTTCAAGACAAAAAAATTTATGATTGTTTTCTTGTTGAAATAAATATTTATTTTTGATTAACAAATGCTCTAGTTTTATTCTTTAAAACTCCAAAATAGTTTCATTGGACCATGCCTTCACAATGTTTGTTTTTGTAAGAGAAAAATGCTGCGGAGCAAAGAAGCCTTTCTTTAAAGACAACATTGGCCCAAAAAAGAACAAAAATATATATATATTCAGTACATATTCTTCAGCTATTATCATTCTCAAATAATAACTTACACCTCTGAAACCCCGTCAAACCTAGTCTAACATTTATATCTACAAAATACATAAAATGTATAAAATTTTATAAAATTTTTTAAATAAAAATTGGGTGTTCTTTCCAATCACTCTTACCGCTGGTCGGGGATTCGAGTAACGAAAAGATGATTTGGTACACTTACCACGGGTGGGGGTGTACCGGAGTGAAAGTAATAGACTGGGCTACCTGGTCGAACTTCTTTATTCTTACAAATTACTCGCTATGGTGAGGCAAGGTGTAAATCACGAAGTCAGCTGGTTCTTCTGATGACTTGTTTCTAGTAGTGCTTCTCTGTGGTTTCCAGAATCTGCATGATGACGCTCGTAGTCTGAAAATGATCACTGCTGTAAGCCCAATTATTGCTGCCCCGGACAGGGTGATCGATGTATGGTGACCAATGGTGTGCCAGTGCCCGAAATCTGGCTCCTGGTTGGTGGCATCTGTTGTTAACTGCATTAAGCTATCAGATGGATTAAGTACAGGTTCGGTGTCAATTTTGTTAACATGGGGTTTTGAGGAACTTATGTCGGGCACCCAAGTGTAATTTATCGCCTTAAATAGTGTTGCTGTGATTTTTACCCTTGATTGTAGCTCAGCTGTTAGCGTATTCTTTCGAGTCTGAATTATACATTCTTGGTCAATGTGTATTATTCCAATGCCGCGTAACGTCAGATCTTCCCGATTTCCGTTGCACTTAACTGCAGCAACAGTTGGCTGGTCGGCTATGAACATCCATGTATTCATATATAAACGTCTCCAGATTAGTTTTGTTAAAATTACTTCCCGCAAAGGGCAAATGGTCTTTTCCGGACGTCCAAACATCTCGTTAACGACGCAGCTCGGGTTGTGCTCCATACTGTTGATAACTGTGGGGCTGCACAGGCGTTGGTTGTTCCTCGTTCCGATCATTATGCATTTTTCGTACTCATCTTCTGTTAACTCAAAGTAAGCCTGCGAGTTGTAATCTGTTGCTAATAGTGCGGATGAAATATCTGGGATGATGTACGTGCTGTTTCCAGTTCTTCGTGGAATTGGTGTGATTTTTGCTACTACATATTCATCTGTGCTTGCTACATGCAGGAATCCATCGATTCTTATGTTCGTAGTGTTGGCAGTGATGTCTATTCGTTTAGCCGGGTCTGGAATTATTCGTAAATAGGCTGGTATTTTTTTCTCTGCGCCTTCAATGATCTCTTTTAGCTTCCCTGGTGTTATGAAATCGAGGAGGTCTGCATTATTAAACAGTGCCTTATGTATTTTTATGTATGTACTTTCTGTTTCTTGCAAAACGCTCATGTACAGCTGATATGTAGCTAGAAGTTGGATGCTGATCTTATTCCCGTCAATCTTCTCGTACCACCCTTCGGTCTTTGTCGCTTCAGCTATAAGTGTGTTTAATTTGGTTGTAATTAGGTTGATCTTTTCTACCGTGCTGTTTTGCCTATGATTTAAGTTAGTCGCTGTGGCTAACATGATGCTGTTTTGGTGCTGGATCGTTTGTCGAAGAATCTGTTGATTTTGATTCAGTTTGTCGATGTCATGATACACTTCGTCATTGACTCCAAATACGGCTTGCATAAAGTTGCCGAGAACTCCTCTCCTTCTTCGTGAATGGTGTTGATTAATTATGTCCAGTTCATTCAATAGCGATTTTGATTTTTCCCTTAGATGCTGGAGTAAGGAGTCACAATGTGTGTCGTAGGAAAACCGTTGTGCCTTATCGCATGCTTCCTCTACTTTGCGCGTAGTATTCTGAATCCTTCATGCTTCAAAGTCAGCATCAAACGGGATGTTCAGCGTGACCCTTAGTGTACCTCTTTTTATTCGCGTGTGTCCTAACTCTTCTATATATAATCCTGATTGTGGGTAATTGATTGTGTAGTGCGCTTGGCTGTTATGAATTAGGCTCAGCATTGTTATTGCCGTACAGAATAATTTTGCCTTCTTCGACTCGTAATTCGTGTTCTGGATTCTTGTAATGTTTTTCCTTTTTCTTGATTCAATGTATTCCTTCCAACCTGGATTGATTGGCAGGATTCTTGTTTTGAGTGGTTGCTTCTGTTGTACTGGTTTATGCTTCGCTGAGTCTTCGAGCCGCGTACTGTTCTCGATGTCCCTTGGAGGTTCTGTTATGAGCTCCTTCGTAAGTGCAATGCAGGAATTTGGGGACTGATTATCTGTACCATGCGTACCTGTATCAGACTCATCAATTGGTAATAGGCATAGTTTCGTTACTGCCCTATTTATTAACTTCCCTTTACATCGTAATGTAACGACCCGTACGACTTTATCATCACCAGGATGAACCTCAATTACCCTCGCAAGCGGCCACTGTATTGGTGAATTATTTTCGTCTTTAACCAAGACCATTTTTCCGACCTTGATGTCCTCATTGCCTTGTTTCCATTTTGGCCTTTGCTGTAATCGGGATAAGTATTCCCTCTGCCACGCAGTCCAGAAATCACATGTCATTTTTTGGAGCTGCTTCCACCGATTAATGTGAGTCAATTTTTCATTCATTGTTGCATCCGGAGGTACTGTAATCGCATTTCCCGTTAGGAAGTATCCCGGTGTGATAGCCAGTAGGCTTGTTGGATCACTGTTGAGTTCGCAAAGTGGTCTGGAGTTGAGGCAGGCCTCAATTTGACACAATACTGTGCAAAGTTCTTCGTAGGTTAACGTTGAGTCGCCTACTACACGTTTTAAATGGTGTTTTATGGATTTGACCCCGGCTTCCCAAATCCCTCCGAAATGGGGGGCACCGGGAGGAATGAAATGCCAATTTAAACCGTCATATGCCAATTGCCCCTTTGCGTAGCTCATTTGCTGGAGTATTTCCTTTTTCAATTGTCGAATTGCACCTACAAAAGTGGTTCCATTATCGCTATAAACATCACTTGGTAATCCTCTTCTTGATGAAAATCGTCGAAAAGCTGCAAGAAAGGCTTCCTTCGTCATATCTGTTACAGCTTATATATGGATAGCCTTAGTTGCTAAGCATATAAAAATCGAGATATAACTTTTGTATGTCTTACAGCCTCTTCCCTTGGACATCCTTACATGTATCGGTCCTGCGTAGTCTATTCCCGTATGTGCGAAGGGTCTTGATGGGTTTACCCTTGCCGAAGGAAGATTCCCCATAATTTGTGTGATAGATCGTCCCTTTTGTCGACAGCATCTTATACATCTGTTTAGCACCTGGCGCACACCTGACTTGCCGTTAATTATCCAGTATCTTCTTCGTATGTGAGCTAAAGTCATGGTATTCCCACCGTGTTGTGTCATTTCATGAGCTTCTTGGATGATGAGTGTAACGAGGTGATTTTTATAGGGGAGGATTATCGGATGCTTTTCATTGTAAGGAATGTTTGCATTCTTCAATCTTCCCCCTACACGCAAAAGGCCGTTTTGATCGATAAAGGGGTTGAGAGATAGCAGTTTGCTTTTTGTTCCGACATGTTTACCTCCTCTTAAATTTTGCAATTCCGTACTAAATTCCATGTTTTGGACGATTTTTACTACTTGTTGTAATGCACTCAAGATCTCTCCTGTCGTTAAGTTGTTGTCATCATTTGTTCTTGTGCTCCGAGCGCCCTTTCCAAACCTTCTGCAATATGCAACTGTTCGTACTAGCTTCTTAAGCTTTGAAAATCTTTCAATTACTTCCATCATATAATTGCTGCCAGCAGTAGTAACTAATACTTGCACTGGTTTTGATTCCTGATCGGTGACTTGAAGTTGGCTTGGGTGCGGCCACTTACTCTTTAGCTCTTTAAGCCAAGGTGCTCCTTCCCACCATAACTTGCATTCAGCTAGTTTACCAGGGTCAATTCCTCTTGACGCTAGATCGGCCGGGTTATCTCCAGATTTCACATGATTCCATATTTCTGAATCTACTAGCGCCTGAATTTCTCTCACTCTGTTTGACACAAATGTGTCCCACCTTTCAGGGTTACTCTTAATCCATGATAATGTAATCATTGAATCCGTCCAAGCATATGTTGCAGCATTATCGTATTGTAGTGTTCGTTTGGCGAAATCCAGTAGTTTTGCTACTAGCACCGCTCCACATAATTCTAACCGTGGCACTGATATCTTTTTTAACGGTGCCACCTTCGTTTTTGATGTTAACAGCGTCACGTATGTTTTCCCATACTCTGTTGTTACTCGGCTGTACACCACAGCACCATATGCTTTTTCAGATGCGTCTGCAAATCCATGTAGCTCGATTGTACTGCTCGATGGTGAGTACCGATTCCATCGTGGTATGCTGATGTTCTCTATTGAAGTTAAGTCTCTCCGGAATTTACCCCATTTTATGGCAATATCTTCCGACAACTGTTGATCCCACGTATATTCCTTGATCCACAGTTCTTGAAGCAGTAGTTTCGCTTTTATCATAACTGGTGTGATCCATCCAAGAGGATCAAACAGCTTTGCAATGTCTGCTAATACTGTTCTCTTAGAGAACACCTTTTCATCGACGTTGAGATGAACCTTGAATCGGAATTCATCTTTTGTGGGGTTCCAGTATACTCCCAACGTTTTCACCGTTTCGTTATCGCTGATCTCCATATAAGTCTCGTCCCTTAAGTCCTCAGGTAAATTCTGTGCTAAGGCTGCATTATTAGTTCTCCATTTTCTCAGATTGAATCCTCCACTTCTTAAAAGCACAATTAGATTCCGCTGTAATATCTTTGCCTTTTGTAGTGAATGTGTACCAGACATTAGATCGTCCACGTAAAAATCTTCTTGAACTACTCTTGCTGCTTCTGGATACGTAGGTGCTTCTTCTTTAGCAAGAGATTGTAGCGTTTTTACCGCCAAATATGGAGCAGAGGTTGTTCCATACGTGACGGTGGTTAATTTAAATTCTCTAATTCTCTCATCCGGCGTACTCCTCCATAGCACTCGTTGATAGTCTTGATGGTTTTCTGTAACTCGTATCTGACGGTACATTTTTTCAATATCCGCCGTGAAAACCCATTGGTGCTTTCTCCATCTAAGTAATATGCTCTGCAACTCTGATTGTAGTTTAGGCCCGTTGTACATCATGTTGTTTAAACTCACTCCGGAGCTTGTTTTAGTGGACGCATCGAATACCACTCGTAGTTTTGTTGTCGTGCTGTCTTCCTTTATTACAGCCTGATGGGGCATGTAATAAATGTTGGGTTTGGTTTCTGTTTTATTCTCTTCTACAGGCACCATATGACCTAGACGTAAATATTCATCCATGAATTTTTTATATTCTCTATGCAGATTCTTATCTTTTGCAAATCTTCTATCCATTTGGAATAATCTTGCTAATGCTCTCGATCGTGATTCCCCTAATCTCTCCGTAATGTCGTCTTTAAAGGGTACATGAACTGTGAATTTTCCATCTGTACCTCTTTTAGTCGTTTTCCTGAAGATTTCTTCACACTTATTTTCATGACACTTTTTTGAGTCTTCAGGAGGTACTTCCTCGACCTCCCAGAATTTTTTCAACTGAGTGTTGATCTCTGCAGTGCTTACCATTGATACTATCTTTGTTGATATGTTTTCCGCGATTATAGTTCGTCCGGATAAAATCCACCCAAAGTGGCATAGGACTCCGTTTTCTGTCTTTTTTATTCCATCCAGTATAATTTCCGTGAATGCATCTGCTCCCAGAATAATGTCTATTGGGCCAGGCGTATCGTACGTTGGGTCAGCCAACAAAAAATTTTTGTACTGCAGTTTTTCTGGGATGATGCCGTGTTCAGGGTGAGCCTTAGTTAGTGCTGGTAATACAAGAGCTTCACAATGTAAAGTGAAATTTGCAGGGAACCTCGGACTGAGCTCTACTTGTATCTTACTACTGGCGACTCCAGAGTGAACTCCTCCCATTCCTGTTATTTCGGCATGTATTTTTTCTCGTGGTACTCCTAGTCTTTGAGCTCCATATTCAGTTATGAGCGTTGCCTGGGATCCTGGATCTATCAATGCTCTCAGATACTCAAAGGATTGCTGTATTGTTCTAGTCTTCACTAATGCTGTTGCAAGAAGAACGTTGCAGTCCCTCTTTGTCTTTGTGGTAACGTGAGAATTGATCGCTATTTTTGCTGCCTCTTTTTGATCAACATGCAGCAGTGAATGGTGGAACTGATTGCATATTTGACACCGTTTAGTGCTATGACACTTCTCACTTGCTTCATGGTTCAAGCAATTTTTGCAGATCTTATTTTGAGCCATGAAGCTCAGCCTTCCTGATGGTTTCAGTTGCTGAAATTTCTGGCAGCTGTAAATTGTATGTTGTCCCTTACAGTATCTGCAAGCACCTGTAGACGCGTGGTGTGCTCTTACAGGCCAATTTTTTCGATTGCTCTGGTCAAATCTTTGCTCCACACGCTTCTTCACCTCTCCAGTTGTCTCTAATGAGAGGAACCGAGTCTCTATAAATGTTAATAAATCATTAAGATTTTGAATCTCGCGTGGTTCCTTGATCGTTTGCTCAAAAGATCGAAATGTCTCCCTGTCAAGTTTTTTCATGACTATGTGCGCTACTAGCGGGCTCCAATTTGACACGTCTATCTTTAAATTCTTAAGAGCATGCATGCATTCCTTTGTGGTGTCATGCAATTTTTTTAAGCCAGCTGATGATTCGACGGTTAACGGTTGCAAGTTCAATATCGTATCTACCAAATTTGCAAAAAGCACTCTCTTGTTGTTGAATCTGCTCCTCAGCAGCTCCCAAGCATCAGCATAATTAGCGCCGCAAGTACTTAAATGCTGTATCACATTAGCTGCTTCGCCTCGCACTGATGTTTTCAAATAGTGCATTTTCTCGGTCTGTGTTATTCTACTGTTATTTTCTATGACTCTTTCAAAAATGTCATAGAAGAACTGCCAAGTTTTAATATTTCCATCAAATGCGGGAATATTTATGCGTGGTAACTGGAGATTTTGAGTCTCTCCTCTTGATTCGTGATTTTGTTCGACCTTTTCCTTTTCTTTGTATAGCCGTATTAACGTTTTTTGTTGTTTTTCCTGCAACTCTGAGTATTCTTTTTCACCAAGGAGGCTGTCTTCGTCATGCTCATATAGTTCTTCTTCTAACTGCTCAATGGTTTTCCACTGTTCGGAAATTTCCTTAATCTTGAGCTCGTAGAACTGCTTGGGTTCTCCCAACGTCATTTCGTTTAGGTCAGTTAATGTTTTTTCTAAGCGCCGTATCCTCAATGCTAGCTTCCTTTGTTGAAGGGTCTGCGGTACCGTTCTGACCACAAAATCCTCTTGCTCAGTATTTTGAGCACTGCCACTAGCTTCTTCTTCTGCAGTGTTCTCCCCCTCTTCTTTAGCAAGTTCTTGATGTTTGGAGATGTCTGCTCTTCCTTTTTCGTAGTATCCTTCTATATGTTCATAGAAATGCTGAGAGAAGTACTTGTGGGTTTTCTCCACTTTCCCCTCTATGTCTTCATGTTGTCGCTTGAACAGAGTCCACAATTCCTCCAGTTTCGCAGAGTTCTTCTCAAGGTACGTTTTGTTTTTTCGTGAAGGCCCGTCTTTGATCATGTTCCGGACCAGCTTCACTATAGCCTCTCCTACTTCTCTCTGGAGTTCCGTTGCCTCAAGATTTCTTGTTGCCATTTTCTTCTCGTAGTAAATGTGACTCAAGTTAAGTTTATCCCGCTTCTAGTCGTCAGGGCAGGACCTCGTCTAAGGTTTGTTGCTCGTCTTCTGGTCAGAGATTTCTTCTCGCTGGGTATCGTCGTGTAACTGTTATCCAGACTGTCGCTGGTTGTAAATAGGTTCGAAGGACCAATGTTCTTTCCAATCACTCGATCTTACCGCTGGTCGGGGATTCGAGTAACGAAAAGATGATTTAGTACACTTACCACGGGTGGGGGTGTACCGGAGTGAAAGTAATAGACTGGGCTACCTGGTCGAACTTCTTTATTCTTACAAATTACTCGCTATAAATACTAAATTATTCCTACCCTACCTTAACATATCGTAATATCATAATAATGTCACAGCAATGTATGTATGCAATTTTGGTTGTCACAGTTATTGGATAAGTGGGAAGTGCCCTCATTGCACTTGTTGCGTCGCTGCGCTTGACCCAATAACTGTGACGTCGGTCGGCACTGCACATTCTGCTGATTTTTGTGTTTACTCGCGTAAACATTGGGTAAAGTAACCCGTGTTTACGGTATATAACATCATTGGACGAAGCAACCCCGATTACCTTACTGAAAAATAATTTTAAATGTAAAACCTTAAACGCCGTTTTAATCAAAGATGAACCTTCTTCAAAATTTTAGAAACTGTATATACCAACCATTTTTCTAACAACAGGAATTTCAGAATAATACGTTGCCACATGTGTCTAGAGGACATAACTGATGAGACCAAGTTATATGAGCTGATCGAAAGGGAATACTTACGAAACAACCATAGGGAGTACTGTAGCCTTGTCCCATGCCTGCGATCACTGCACGGGCAATGTCGCGACGCAAGCTCAGCAAATATGCAATGCTGGAACTGTACGCTCCCACGGGAACGTCTGCTTTTAATCTAGTCGTAAGTGTTAGTAGGTTAATAGTCTATTTAAGGTGCTTTTGTTTACTAATAAATGCCAGTCAGTTTACAGCAGTCCAACAGTTTGGTCTTTTTGATCCACCGCTCGTTTAACTTCATTATCATCGAAGATTCCTCTGCTTTGCCCTATAGTCATGGGTTTGGACGAGCTAGGTTCTCGGCAGCAAGAGACCGGAGAAGCCATACGCACGCTATGGGTAAATTACAATAAAGATTCAAATAGCACGAAAACAGCTGAAAGGCTTCAAAGGAAGCTTATAAACACTGGATGATCTTTGGACGGAGTTTGAAGCTACTGACAATGACATTCGAGAAAACTTTGGTGATCGAGTCGATCACTCATATTTTGCAAAGGATTATTACAGCAGCATTCAAGCTGGCTATAGGCCAATGAGAGCAGACATTGTGTCTCGATTGCAGAAACTCATAATATCCCCAGATGGAAATGCGTCAAATCCCCAAGAATCAGACGGCGAAGAGGGCGTATACCATGCAACTGCAGGCCAAGAGCACGTTGAGCCAAACATGGCCGAGCAGCAACCTGGCCCTGCCGCATCACGCCCAGCGACGCATGAAAACCAATCCGATTACTCAGAAGGCGCAACAGCGGCTTTCTCCGAAGCATATCGATCAACTGGGGCCATTCCCAAAATGAAAAATTCGATAAGGTCAATATCGAATCAAACCCCACGTAATGAAAGCGGAATCATTCGCAAGCATAAGGCACTCATACAAGGCTTCCAACGGCTGCTATCAGGCTTGCAAGCCGGACATTCAGTAGATCAAACCATTCACTACTACAAAATAACCATAAAGACGATTGAAGAACATTGGAAAATTCGAGCGCTTCATCGTGAAATTTGGGAGCAAGTCCACGATCCAGTCGGGCTTGGTTATGAGCAAGAACTTTATTTTAATTTGGAAGAGCAGACTCAAGCCCAGATCATTCAACTACATGAAAGGATGAGCCTAACTGGCTGCAATCAGCCACAGAGTACCCCACCATTCACAGGTGTGAACAATAATACTAATAATATGGTAAAGCTCCCCAAAATTGTATTGCCAAAATTTGACGGGGATCACCTAAAATGGAGACAATTTCGCGATCTCTTTATAGAACTGGTCCACAACCAACCCATCGCTGAATGCCAAAGGCTATGGTACCTCAAAACAAGCCTTTCCGGTGAGGCCGAGAGGCTTATTCGTCACTTCACTACTTCTGAAGGAAGTTACGCATCGGCATGGAAAATAATCAACGACCGGTACGAAAATGCAAGACTCCTTGTTGGAGCGCTTCTCCACAAGCTTCTTTCACAATCAGCTGCAGCAAATGAAAGCTCTGCAGCACTGAAGGCCTTGCATGACACAACACAGGAATGCTTGCTAGCATTGGAAAATCTGGGAGTGCCCACAAATCAATGGGATCCTCTCCTAATTCATATCCAAATTAAGAAGTTGGACAAAACCACTCACACTCTGTGGGAGCAATCTCTCACACACCCGAGGAATCTGCCACCATTGAAAGGGTTCCTGGAGTTCTTAGAGACCCGTTTCCAGTCTCTTGAGGCACTTGGCACCAAAGGAAAAACAGGTAGTGACAATAGACCGCACTCGTTGAAGTCACTGGCCTCCACAGTTAATACAGGAGCGAATTGTCCATCATGCAACGGAAACCACAAATTATTCAGTTGTCCAGGATTCCTGCAGCTATCACCATCCGAAAGATCGGATGTAGTAAGGAAGGCCAATATTTGCTTTAACTGCTTAAGCTCTGGTCACCACCAGCTTCCTGTTCTGCAGGTAATTGCACCAAATGCTCTCGCAAGCATAATACTCTACTTCATCTCGAAAAGGATTCTCGGATGCCAACAAAACATAATACAAAGTCTAAAGAAAGGACGCCTGGCGATAAGCCCTCTTCCTCAAGAAGGATGCCTCTTTGAGTTCAACAGACTCATCAACAGCTCTGACGGCCAAGGCCATTCCAGCACCAAGAGACTATGTGCTGCTTAGTACAGTCCTAGTCAACCTTGTAAATGATGATGGACACAGCATGCAATGCCGGGGAATTCTTGATTCCGGCTCTCAAATAAACTTAATCACAGAAAGGATGGTCAAACAGCTGGGACTAAGGCAAGCCCGCCAGCTAATGTCAATAGAAGGAATTGGTCGGCACAAACAACAAGCCCAACGCAGGGTCAATGTGAAGGTTCAATCCATGAACAACAATTACAATGTTCGGTTAGAAGCACATGTTCTACCGCGCATAATTTCCCCACAGCCTACCCAGGCTATAGACATCTCTAACTGGTGTATTCCCAACAACCTGAAATTGGCTGACCCGCAATTCAATCAGCCGGATTCAATAGATCTTCTGATTGGTGCAGAGCTCTATCACTCGGTCCTTTCCATAGGACAAATAAAATTGGGAAATTCCTTGCCAGTCATGCAGAATACAGTTTTTGGTTGGACTATAGCGGGCAAGATCTGCAGCCTTCCCCAATCACACGCCGCATGTGGTGTATGCACCGAGGACGAGCTTGATCAACAACTAGAAAGGTTCTGGAAATTGGAAGATACAACACCCCCCAACAGTAGCCTCACATTGGCAGAAAGGCATTGTGAAAATTATTACAATCAAACAACTATGCGAGACAATCATGGACGCTTCATAGTAAGATTACCTTTCAAGGATGACCCAACAAAATTGGGACAATCCCATGACATTGCACTGCAAAGATTTCACTCTTTGGAAAGAAGACTTGGTAGACAACCAGAGCTACAGGCACAATACATACAATTCATGGAAGAGTACATAAATTTAGGGCATATGAAGAAGGTCGACATCAAGGACATTGTACAGCCATATTACTTTTTACCACATCATTGCGTTGTCAAGCCAGCCACAACCAAGCTCCGAGTGGTATTCGATGACTCGGCCAAAACTTCATCTAACGTCTCTTTGAACGACATACCAGCAGCAGGTCCAACCACTCACGACGATGTATTCTCCATCCTATTGCGTTTTCGATTGCCCAGATTCGTTTTCACAGCTGATATAGCCAAAATGTATCGGCAGGTAAGGCTGCATCAAGATGATCAAAAATATCAGTTAATATGGTGGAGAAGTGAACCAAGCCAAAAGATTAATTGTTATCAGTTACAAACAGTGACATATGGCACCACCACCGCCTCATACCTGGCCACAAAGTGTCTTCAAGTCCTGGCGTAAAAGGAAGCCACGAATCGCCCTCTTGGAGCTGAAGTATTGGCGCGCGACTTTTACGTCGATGACGTCCTCACTGGCTTAAATAGTCTGGCGATAGCAATGTTAATACAATCTCAATTACAACAAATTTTGGAGTCAGCCGGCTTTCAGTTAAGAAAATGGTATGCTAATCACCCTCGATTGCTACAAGGCATTCAGCCGCAGGACCAGGAATTACAATTAGACTTCACTGATAAGGCTGAAGACAACATTAAGACAATTGGGCTCACCTGGCTTCCAATGTCTGATGAATTAATAATAAAAACCTCATGGACGGATAATAAACGTGTAACAAAGCGTACAGCCTTATCTGACATCGCTCATGTATTTGGTCCTTTGGGACTCCTCGCTGCAGTAACCGTGGTCGCCAAGATATTTCTGCAGAAATTGTGGGAGCTAAAAATTGGGATGCGGCTCTACCTCAAGAACTACATACGTCCTGGATTCAATATCGGGAAGGATTAAAATCATTAAGTAAAATCAGAATTCCCAGACACGTTTTCTCCCACCAGATCCCAAAGACCACAGGTTTGAATTGTGCGCAGCCAAAATGGCAGCAGATCTGGCAACAAGAATCAAAAAGGACATCAGGCTCACGGCCGAACCAATTTATCTATGGAGTGATTCTGAAATCGTACTATCCTGGATCAACTCGCCTTCATCCTCTTATCAAACATTTGTGGCAAATCGGGTATCGGCTATACAAGAGCATACCACGCCCGTGCAATGGCGTCACGTCCCTTCAAAGGACAATCCCGCTAATGTCCTGTCTAGGGGATTACCCCCAGAAAAACTGCACAACGCAACATTATGGTTCTATGGACCGCTGTTTCTTCATGGAGCAGAAGATTTATGGCCTGAACCGTTCAAGCAACCTAAAACAGAAAATGATTCGGAACGTAAGAAACAGGCAACCACAGCAATCGCTCTCACAACAGGCCCTCCATCCGGGCTGATTAATGATATGGACCAGAAATATCCTTTTCAAAGGTTACAACGAACCTTGGGCTATGTCTTGCGATTCATAAATCATTCCAGAGACTCGGAATCAAGGAAACAAGCAAAGACCCTGTCATTGACGTCAAAGGAACTTGATGACGCAGAGGTGCTGATCCTTCGGGTCATGCAAGAACGAGAGTTCAAACAAGAACTTAGTGAATTGAGACGGGAAGGAAGGGTAGCAAAGGCCAGCCCTATCAGTAGCCTCACGCCATTTTTAGACAAGACAGGTTTGATACGAGTAGGAGGGCGCTTGGAGGCATCCAACTTATCATACAACGCCAAGCATCCCGTGCTACTCCCACACTCACACCCCTTAACCAAGGATCTCATGAATAACATTCATAAGAAGAATCGGCATGTGGCACCACAGGCCTTACTGGCCATCACCAGACAGAAATTTTGGCCATTGAAAGGAAAAATCATCGCCCGATCAGTGGTGCACCACTGTGTACCATGCTTCAAGGCTAGCCTAAATTTTTGGCCCAACTGATGGGTAACCTACCTTCAGACAGAGTGCAACCAGCCCGGCCTTTCGTAAATGTCGGCATAGACTTCTGTGGACCATGCTACACCCATTTTAAAATAAGAGGAAAAAGGCCCCAGAAGTCGTACATTGCCGTATTCGTTTGCTTTGCTACTAAGGCGGTTCATCTGGAATTAGTCACAGACTTAACAACACAAGGTTTTGTAGGTGCCCTCAAAAGATTCATGGGAAGACGAGGCCACTGTAAAAACATATATTGTGACAACGCCACTAATTTTGTAGGCGCCAAGAACTGTCTGGAAGAGCTAAAAAACATGATTGCATCCGAAGAGTCAATGAAAAAAATAGCTTCCTCATGCAACACGAGGGGAATTGACTTTCATTTCATTTCCCCAAGAACACCACATTTTGGCGGCCTCTGGGAAGCTGCGGTGAAATCTGCTAAGAATCTCCTTTATAAAACATTGTCAAACTTTTCCCTAACATACGAAGAGTTGGAGACTTCTGTCGTTGAGATTGAGGCCATACTGAATTCAAGGCCGATAACCCCACTATCAACGGACCCCAACGATCTCACGGCTCTAACCCCAGGGCATTTCCTAATTGGCGAACCGTTAACAAGTCCGATAGACTCAAGAGCAGAAGCTCAGCGAATGAGTATAGCAGAGCGCTGGAAAAGCGTATCCGATATCAAAACCGAATTTTGGCGCAGGTGGTCAAACGAGTACCTAAGCCAATTGCAGAGCAGACACAAATGGAAGGAACAGTGCCACAACCTCAGCCCAGGAAGCATGGTCATCATTAAAGACGATAATACTACCGCTCTCAATTGGCCTCTTGGGCGGGTAGTCAATGTCATCACAGGGCCTGATGCTTAGTGCGGGTAGTAGATGTTCGAACTCCGACCAATACAAAGAGGGTAGCAATACACAATCTGGCACCACTGCCCATTGATGATGAGATAGCGCACCCTGCCGATCTCATGGATAAAACTAATGCAACCCATTCTGAGCCCGAAGGAAGACCGGATAGCCAGGAGGTCGATTCAAAGAAGAAGAACGAAGGTAGCAGCGGTAAGGATTCACATCCACGAGAAAGGCAACGGCTGTCTCTTGGGTCCGTAATAGTTGCCGCACTGGCATGCATGATTCTACCACAATCCAGTGCCTTGCCAGTCTCAATCAGCCCATTCCAGTGCCAGCCAGGCATCTACTTCGAAAACCTGGGATCAGCAAACATCATAACAAGCGAATGGCATATTATCGCTTTCTATGATATGATGCCATATTGGAAGGAATTCTCCTCTCTTGCTAATTGCACCTCCCAGTTGGAAAAACTCTGTGCCCTATTGGCCGATAAGAAATCTTGCTCCCAAATCATACATCAGTTTAAACATCTCATTGAAGAAATATCTCAAAACAATGAGATACTAGTACCACATACGGATACAGTAAGAAGCAAACGAGGAGCCATAAACATAATAGGCAATATAGCCAACTCTCTGTTTGATATAGCATAATCTTCAGAATCAAGATGCCATTAATAACACTTGAGAACTTTGAACTATATAAGATAACGCCGGTTCCTGTGCCAGTTAACGACACATGGATAAGTATAAAACCATCAACTCCCTATCTCATTATTAGCCTGCATCGGGATATGTATTATCCTATCACAGAACAGGACTTGCGTGCATGCATTACCATCGAAACAGAGAAGCATCTGTGTCGGCAAACGCATCCCATTTACCACCATCAGCGCATGTGAGGTTGAGTTCATTAATCACCAGCAACAGTCAGACTCTTGCCAAATTATGACAACAAATGAAGGTCCCCACTGGATCCAGCTGTACAATCCTAACCAATGGATCTATGTATTAAACGAAAGGACAGTAATCAACGCTGTCTGTGGCGATAATGTGACTGAAGCACACCTCCAAGGAGCCGGAATAATCACCATCAAAGAAGACTGTGTCATCAGGCAGCCCCTAATCACAATAAGAGGACACAGCATTTTCCATCGATCTCCAAGATGCCATACATACCATCGACAAATCTAATAGACTCAGTAAAACCAGGGAAATTGACTGCGGTTCTGTACCGCCCTCCTCATTATCAGTCGAATCTAGAAGAGCTAGAAGCCATCAAAACCCAGCTGTCCCAGTTTCCCGAGGATCTTCCAACCAAAATCCATGGGCATAATGTCCATCAGCTTTCAATTGGATACAGCGCCACCCTGCTCACCCTGGCCGTCATTGTGTACCTCATCGCACGAAGACTTCAAACTTGCGACCGTCCCAAGGCCGTCAAGGAAGAAAGCACGACGCACAGTGGGGCGAATGGCCTGTTTCGCTGACCAAAAGTCGAAAATCGAAGGTTTCAATTTTCATTTTATTTCATCATAGTTTGATAGAGGGGACTTTGGGGCATATAAATCTGTAAGAGATGGGTCGATGGGTTGTATACCTGACCCTCTGCGTCATTTCAAAGTTAGCCCTCGACCACGTGCAGGTGTGACGCTCAGGCAACGTTTATAATACGTAACTTTTGAACGTTAATATTTTGGAAACTAAGTGTCCGATTTGAGTGCTTGAAAATGGATATTGATCCCGAAGGTATGTAGAATAATAACATGTGATTGAATTTTCGCTACAACTTATATTTGTTTACTCCCATTATTATAAAGTTTGACACTGCACTTCCCATAAATGAACTTTTTTTCTTAATTCAATTTGAGCTACGAAAAAAAGTCCACAAAAGTACGCTCTGATTTCTTCACGAGAACGTTCCATGAAGTGTCTAGTATGCCAAGAAATCAGCTCCACATTTTTCCACGAAAAAAAGTTACAGCTGTTAGAGTGACGCGCTGCATAATTTCACGCGCGCCGCAGCACAGTGGGATGAAAATCGAAAAATTGATGACTCGTTTTGAAAGTCGGTATTATATGGTTTTCGAGGGCGCTGATTACGAATATGATATCGGATTTGTAAAATTCAAAATGGCGGACCGGAAGCGACGTAATGTTTTTCGACAAAATTGAGTTAGCGCTCTTAAACTCGGTATTATATGGTTTTCGGGGGCGCTGGTTACGAATCTGATATCGGATTTATAAAATTCAAAATGGCGGACCGAAAGTGACTTAAATTTTCCGCCATTTTGAATTTCATAAATCCGATGTCAGATTCGTAATCAGCGCCCTCGAAAACCATATAATACCGAGTTTCAAAGCGCTAACTCAATTTTTTCGAAAAACATTACGTCACTTCCGGTCCGCCATTTTGAATTTCATGAATCCGATATCAGATTCGTAATCAGCGCCCCCGAAAACCATATAATGCTGAGTTTCAGAGCGCCAACTCAATTTTTTCGCAAAAATTTAAGTCACTTCCGGTCCGTCATTTTGAATTTTTATATATCTCATATCAGATTCGTAATCAGCGATCCCGCAAATCATATAATACCGAGTTTCAGAGCGCTAACTCAATTTTTTCGTAAAACATTACGTCACTTCCGGTCCGCCATTTTGAATTTTACAAGTCCGATATCAGATTCGTAATCAGCGCCCCCGGAAACTATATTATACCGAGTTTCAGGGCGCTAACTCAAGGTTTTCGAAAAACATTACGTGACTTCCGGTCCGCCATTTTGAATTTTATAAATCCGATATCAGATTCGTAATCAGCGCCCTCGAAAACCATATAATACCGAGTTTCAGAGCGCTAACTCAATTTTTCGACTTTTGGCCAGCGAAACAGGCCATTCGCCCCACTGTGCGACGTCTAAATTACCCTCACTCAGTCAAGGGGATGCAGCAGATGCCGACAGCTATAGTGTAGATTTTAACTTGTAAACATAGATAATCTTATTGTTAGTATTCATTGTCTGTATTGCTAATTTAGTGCTTTTAGTTTTTCATATCATGTTTACCATAAACAAAATTTCATTTTTGCGATAGGTCACTTGTTGAATCATTACACAGCCACACAAAAAAAAAAAAGTGGGGATTACTTTTGATGCCATTGTTGGATATTCCTCCACGGAAATCCAAGTGTTTGATATTTCTTCACGGGAATCACTCGCGTTTAATAGGATTATTAAACATACACCAAACTGAATAGAACAGGTGTTTTATTGTAAGTTAAATCAATGACAACTCTTATGCGTTGCCTAGCTAACTCCTCCGTAGTCGCTCTATCACGTCTTGTATTCCGGGATTACTTTATGTTCGGCGGACTTTACTCTTTCACGATTTTAGATTCACCCTCCGTGTACCTTTTCGGTTAAAAGCTTGCGACGAACTCACTGTGTACCGCTCGCTGGGAACTTCGGGTTCCCTGCCAGCCGTTCACAGGTTCTGCTGAGTTCGCGCTTCCCATGCGGCGTGCAGCATTGGAATTTGTCGCCGCTTCGTCGTGGGAAACGCTCGCTCAGCGCAAATGTTTCCACGCGCGTTTGGCCCAGACGAAATCTGAGCCGTTGCTCGCGTTATCTTGTTCGTTCAGGAATTTAACTGCTGTTTCGTTATTGTTAACAGCGGTTAAATTCCCTAATTATAATATGACAATAATTTAAATATTATTGTGTATTGTGTAATTCCGTTACACAACAATCCTTCCCCCTTTGAAAAAGAGGGTTATTCTTGAGAGAGGAATAACTCTTGGGGATAGGACGGTAGTTGAGCTTAATCGGAGGAGTGTCGCTTGGATTACATGTTTTTTACAAATATTAGCTTATACTATCGCTTAGAAATATTTTCCTTTATATATAGGATTATGTCACAACGTTACAAAGATTGTTGTTTACCTTACCGGGGGTATTCTAAATTATACAAACACGTGTGTATGCACATAATTTTTTTTTTTTTTTTTTTTTTTTATATATAATTGTAAAAAATTTTGTTTTTTGTTTTTTTTTGTTTTTTTTTTTTTTATTATATTTTTTTGGTTGACAATAATTATTGTTATAGTTTCGTACTATGTGTAATACGGGAGAACTCTTGCGTGCTTACAAATAAAAGTAACGCTAAAAATGTGCTTAGCTGGGTATGGCTAATCATATATACAGTTTTTTTTTTTTTCAATTTTCCGGATTTGGGAAAGAATCAGGATTAATTGTTAAACGAAACCGCGTAATGATCAATCTACTTCCGCTGCCTTTTATATTTTATTTGGTTTTTTATTTCCCATTTTTTATCGAGGCACTTTCAGTTCAACCGCAAATATTTTCGGTTATCAAATATGCATAAGTATTGTATAAACGCAATTGCATTCTGATGTAAGGAGATATCCCAAACATCAGAAGGCAATTGCATGCGGTCCCGAATCAAACTCATAGCTATTGAGTGCATAGCCCGTACATTCCGATGCTCTGGGGTTTTCTTTTTGTTTTAACTATTCATGATCAGTGCCCGGTTATCATATCTTGGGCTTCGCCGGCTCTTATCTCGGACGAGTAAGATCCGCACGGCACATTGAGGTGCTTTGGGTGACGAAATTCCGTTGCGCTGCACTTTACTTGCATGATCTCCAGCTCGAGATCTTGCTGGGTGCACGGGCGCACTTGTTTTGTCTTCTGCCCACGCCTAGGTGAAATATTTTTCGCCTGGCATAATTTGCTAGGTCGACATTTTTCGATTGGGTCCGGCAGTTTGACTCGGATGGTTATAATCATCTCCATTCGTCATGTCTTTCTACGAGCAGCTGGACGTAACTCCGCGATTTTCGCCCCATCATGGGATCATTCGGGTTCACAGTGTACGTACGTACCCCTGAGCGTGAGGTGCTCCCATGGCGATGGACGCGTTTGGGAAATCCTTTGGTTGACCTCGTCTTTGGTCCCGAGGACTCATCTCGCGGCCTTTAATTTGGTGCCGGGGACGAGAATTTGGGCGTATGGTGAGTTGTGTTAAAACAATTTGGGGTGTATCTTATATTTATTTTCCCTTTCTCTTTATTTTTTTTTTCTTTTATTTTTATTTTTGTTTGTTGCAGCGACCGAAAACGCTTCCGTGGGAACGCATCGCTGTAGCTTTGCACCATGCCTGCGATCACTGCCCGGGCAATGTCGCGACGCAAGCTCAGCAAATATGCAATGCTGGAACTGTACGCTCCCACGGGAACGTCTGCTTTTAATCTAGTCGTAAGTCTTAGTAGGTTAATAGTCTATTTAAGGTGCTTTTGTTTGTTAATAAATGCCAGTCAGTTTACAGCAGTCCAACAGTTTGGTCTTTTTGATCCACCGCTCGTTTAACTTCCAATTTATTACAGCTTACAGATATTCAGTGAAACACTGAATACCTGCCTTCAAAGGAGAATATTCTGTGGGCATAAGGTGTAACACCCTATAGCTCCAAGGAAGAGCAAAATAGCTCTTGCCTCAAACAGCTTGCAATATACAATCCTTAATTAAAACTTAGAATAACTCAACTTATAAACAATTGTCAGATGTGTTCGCTAGACAAATATGAAAGGAATCTACTAAAAATCAAATACGAAATTTCGGAAACGCCAAGTAAACCGAACGAAATACTTAGTACACATCGATGTGTTCTATAGTCTAAAAGGTCAGCTATTTTTAACTATAACACTGCGTTACACGATTTTGGTAGCCTCGTAACGGTTAGCCGGAATGAATAGGTAATGAGTCATAGCATAGATTAATTGTTCCAAATATATGTGGTATCCGTCACGTCTAGTTTTCGAGGTACATGTCAATATTATTATTTCTACTACCCTCACTCACAAGCGTAAAAGAAACAGTTACCGTTTTCGATGTATTGTACTTTTTTATTATTTTTTGTCACACGAGTTACGTTACCAGACAAAAACCAGACAAAAAAATCAATTGCGTGTGCTTAAGACCACACGACAGAAGTGAAAACTTCAAAAGGTGAAATTAATAATACCAAACACAATTTTTTACGCTTTTGCCGCTTTGACAGCTCACTTTTCGGTTTATATTGAAATTAATAGAAGAGGTGCAAAAATATAGTTGCATATATAACAAAAAGCCGATTTTATACCGAAATCGCATTACAAAAAGCAGAAGCGTGGGAGCAAATCTCATATTTCACGGGACAATCAGAAAGCAAGCAAAGCTTACACTGGGTCTTGCCACAGATAAAGTGTTCAATATGACATAAAGCAACCAAAGCCGACAAAGCGGCTGGCGCTTTCAAAGCGCCGAAAGCGTACATTGGATTTCTACCTTTAGTCGACTCGAGCCGACTTCACCCGAATGAGCGTTAATCAGCCGAGCGTGACGGCTCAGTTTAATTCAGTGCCCACAAAAAGTGCTAAACGCGCCTAAAGAAGTTTTCACTTCAAAAACTATCCAAAAGTATTTCTCCTTCTTCAATTTCATTTTCCTGCCCTCATGGTTCCCAAGCTCCGTGGGAACACGGCAAACATCACGTTGCCGTAAAACGTGCATCGAAGCTGCTATGTCAGCATGTCTGGTAACGCAGCTCAACTCCCGGCTCCCAACGGGGCTTTTTCTTAGATTCAGTCTCGATCCTAAGATCATAGAGAACAATTGGGTGACTCTTAAGAGGAACCAAGTTTCACGAGGGAGTTCTAAAGGAGTTATAAGAAAGTGAATTGTATAAGCAAATCAATAAGTGAATTAAAGCAAATAGTTTTAAAAACCAAAGTAACCCCTTTTATTTTAAAAACTACCCAAGTGATATAACTCACGTGTGCCAAAAGAGCCTCTTTCGGTACCTCTTTTTTGGACCGAAAGTAGCAATAGTAGTAAAGAACTTTACTGCCCGCTCGAGTCACTTTACAGCCCGCTCGGCGCACTTGTGGCAAAAAGTACGGTACGCACCTTGGCAGTTGGAGGCTTTTACCGGACTCGAGCGGTGGTCTCACTCGCCTTCGGCTCGTTTGCCCTGTACAAAATGGCTACGAGAAGTTGTAAACGAGACGCTGACTCGTTTTGCAATATTTGCGGCGAGTTTATTAAAGTGAGAGAGAAAAAGTATGATTTAAGTACAAATTTAAAGATTTGCGAGGCATATCAAGCTTACTTCAATGTACCTGTTAAAAATCAAGAAATGAAATGAAATGAAAAAAATGGGCTCCACATGTGTCATGTAACTCTTGCAGATACAATCTGGACGGTGAGTTTATTTTCTCTTTTTTTTATTTTATTGACTATTTTATAATAACTATTATATTATATTATATAATAATAACATAATCGGAAGAACAAGGGGAACGCTTCCATCCAGATATAATGGAATTTGAGAGACGTTACCAAGGCCAGTATATTGAAAGCATGATGGGAGACTATATTTGGGGGTTAATAAGAGAAACTTCTACTGAACATGACAGGAAAAGTAAATCTGTTCATTTTTAAACATTTTAACTCTATTCTAAAACTTCTATTGTAAGAAAAAATCATAAATGGACGTTCGGTATCTTTTAATAAATCATCTCTGTCAATTTTTTATGTATTTTCATTGATTTTAATTTTCCCATTTTTTACTCATAAAAGCAAATTCAGAACTATTTTTTGTTCTTATTCTTATTTCTAGATATAAAAGCAATAAAAATAAATTATGTATAACCCGTGCGCAAAAATGCTGTTGACCGGTGTTATTCCTCTACACAAGAAGGAACATAAACTCGATCGAATGGGCAGTAACTCGTTAGAACTTAACCGCCAGGTGATTGTTAGCAGTAGCTCGTAGAGCCTAACTGCCAGTGTAAAAGTACTCCTTAGTGTAGAGTACTGAATTAGCAGACTCACGAGCGGAGGGTAATTAAAAGTCTTGGTTCGCTTCATTCCAATTGTCTTTATTCATTATAGCGGTCTTACAATTTACACTAACTTAATTGACTTAGCTCAGCGTTAATAATTCCAACAATAGCAATCCAGCTGAGTGAATTTCTTGTTCAGAAGCTTTAGTTTCCGGTTGTTGGATCTCTCGCACGGGTCAGGGAAACACATCTTCGCACACGAACGATCTAGTTCGAAGTGACGTTTATTCTTCTTGGTAAGCTAATTATAATAGCGTTGTATTACAGCTAAGACAATGGGCTGTACTAGGCTATAGGCTACTATATACATGTCCTTCTAAAAAAAAAAATATATCCACAGTATTGTGATATAACATGTGCGTGTATTGTCTAAATGCACCATAGAAAGCAATAATGCTTAAGTTCCAAAACAACCTCAAGTAGGGTCAGCGACAAAGTGAAGGGATTGTATAAGTTAACTCTTTACGTTATGGTTTGGTTAAAAAAAAACAATTTTAAATTTAATTCCCCACTCATTCTACTTCTTCAACTGCTCGATACAAAAGAATGATTAAAACTAAGCTTTTCCTAATTAAACTAAATCTACCATGCGACCGTCTGCTGCTGATTCGGCAGGTTCCCACCTTCACGTTCCTCGTCATCAGCAACTCACCTGCGATTTAGCTGCGCGTGCAGGGCGATCACGTTGCGTTGCCCTCTTTAAAGTATTTGTAAGGTGTCGTATTAACTCCTCCCGTCTGAAATTTTCGCCGTCCTCGTCAAAACTTCAAAAATATGGTATTATGTTAACGCTGGTGATTTTCGGGGGGTCGGGGAACTCCATTTCCCCTGATGGTTTTTCCCTTCCGGAAGTAGATGGCATTTCGATTGTTATAGGCGTCGTGGATGTTTTTATTTTTGTGATGCAGCGAAACCGTATGATGAGGATGGTAACTGCTCCGATGGCTAAAGATGATAGGCCGATGTTAGTAGCTAGTCCTACTTTATTCCTGGTCCTCAAGATTTGGATATCTTTGGTGTTATCTGCATGAAGTTCTTTCATTGTTTCCAGCGTGAGGATCTCTTCATAGGTGGTCAGGATGGAGCTTTGCTGCAGAATGGCAGGTAGTGGTTTGTATCCGGAAATTTCCCTTGCTGCAAAATTTCTGTTGCCGATGGTGATGGTAACATTAGCGCAGTGGATGATGAATGTCCCAGTCAGGTTCGTGGGTAGTCCATTGACTAGGATTGTCCCATTATACTGGTTGAGAAACAACACTCCGGGTCCTAGTTCTTCGATGGTCGGAATATGCAGCCCTGTTACTTTGTTGCACGTAGATGGTTGAGTTCTTAAGAGTTTATGTAGGCATTCACTATTATCTAAATCTACTAAATTGTTTCTACTACAAATGTTAAGGCTATTGAAATGATTACATTTAGAATTGACACCATCAAATTTTCGTGTACAATCTAGAATATATTCGTATTCGAATTTATTTATCAAATTATTAATTTTAGTTGGCTTTGCCAATAGCATGTTACATTCTTTCGGATCCGTAATTGGTATACCCAATATATAAATAATTGATGCATTACTCGAAGCTATTGTTACAAAAACCGCTTGTTGGTCCAAAACAATTGTGGGCATAGGTGTAAGGCAGTCCTCAACATCTGGACTAACCACCCTGCATTTCCGAAAACAGCATGAGAGTAGATCTTCAGAGGAGAGCGATGGACCAGTCGTACTGAGTGTGTGCGGGCGATAGCATTGACAGCACGGCTAAGTTTTGTGGACTCCCGACCGGTTTATTTTGTCTTTTAAAAAAAAAAAAATTAATGGAAATTACCCGAGCCAGTGTTTTTTTTATTTAATGTGCCCTGAACTACGGCCCTTTAGCAAGTTTAGCTCCTTCCATTCAAGCTCTTGCAAGAAGCTTCGGATAGTGCACCGGGGAAACACATGGACGTTCAGCACAATCAACGCAACACAGTATATGTAAGTCTTTTTTATTTTTTTTTGTTATAAGACCAGTGAAAATTTGTTTTAGTTTATGTAAAACGGCTTGTGTTCTTTGTGTCGCGTAAATTTAAGAGAGTGTTAGAATTAAGAAAAATTTCTTTCCGACTTTCCGAAAAGTTTCATTTACATCGGAAAACGCCGTAACCGTAAACGTCGGTTACAACTCCAGTGTTTTGGTTTTTTTTTTCACACTTCTGTGATTCATTCCCGTGTTTCTGTGATTTTTCTTCGTGCACTTGCACCTGTACCCTGGCATTTCACAGCCAGAAGTTTAGCCCATGATATTTTTCGGTGTTGAATCCAAGTAGGAAGAACTGTATCGCACGAAAAATATATAGTTCCCAAAAGGAGTTAAAAACTCAATGTCAAGGGAACAAAGTGGGTTGAATAGAAGTGCTAAGCCCAAACTAGAGCCTAGACATTACTCCACACCGGCGTTACCCCAAGGCTAAAAGCTCTCAACAAAGTCTATGGGCCCTATGGCCCATAATGGGGAAAATAGTAAATTTTCCAAATTTAAAAATTATCCTAATTGATGTTTATCTTGGAAATAAGAAGCCAAATAATGTGGATGCATATTTACATGATTTCGTTCCGGAAATTAGACACCTAATGGAAAATGGCATTGAACTTTCTAATAAAATCTTGCGATTTAAAATATGCTTCATTTGCGACGCACCAGCAAGAGCCTTTCTTTGTCAAACGGTAGGCCACAATGCATTTAATGGATGTAATAAATGTATCCAAACCGGACAAAAAATTAACAACACTGTGTGTTACTGCACGCAGAGTGCAACATTGCGAACAGATGATGAATTTTCAAGAAGAACAAATAAAGAGCATCATCAGCCATTTGCTAGGGACAACAGATCTTCTTTGGAAAATATTGGTATTAAAATGGTCACGCAAATTCCATTGGACCCTATGCATCTAATTGATTTAGGTGTAACTAGGAAAATGCTCTTACGTTTTGTACGTGACAAGTCAACCGTTAAATTACGAGCATCTGAAAGAGAAGTTTTGTCACCGAAATTAGTAGAGTTGCGTTCTTTTGTACCTCGTGAATTTTCACGAAAACCAAGGAATTTACACGAAATATTAAGATGGAAAGCAACCGAATTCCGGCAATTTATATTATATACAGGAATTGTAGTTTTAAAAGATGTTATTGACGGTAGCACTTACTACCATTTCTTATTGCTACACTGTACATATCGCATTCATTCATGTAGGAAATCTTTTCTGTCAAGTTTAGATACAGCAAATGACATGTTGAAACTATTTGTCCAGCAATTTCCTGCAGTTTATGGCGATGACGCTGTAACATACAATGTGCACTCTCTACTACATATTACAGAATGCATAAAGGATATCGGCTGTATAAATGACTTCGCAGCGTATCCCTTTGAGAATTATATACAGAATTTAGAAAAGATTGTAAAAAAACCATTGGGTATATTACAACAAATAAATAATAAAATACATTTAAATACATTAATCGTCGAAGAAGAACAATTTGGCATAAAGAAGAACCGTAAAGGAGAAATAGGATATTATAATAATCCGAAATTTTATATCAGCTCTAAAACACCAGATAATTATTGCTGCATTCATCCTTTCGTTCGATAAAATTACTGGATTTGCAGAACAAGATAATATAATTTATATTAAAGGAAAACAACTCCAAAATTGCTCTAATTTTTTTACTGCCCCCGTAAGCTCAATGGATGATTTAGCCATATTTGTGGCTGTTGCATAATAAATATGCACATCTCTCCCTGAATTATTAGTTTGGGCAATTATCGGAAAATGATTGCCGAGACTAATAATTCTTAAGTAAGGGAAAGATAAAATTTCAATAATCATTGAAAAATCCTTTCAATGATTACACAGAAAAACAAAATAAAACTTTTTTTTGTTGCATGAAGTTTTTCTACTGTTGTTTACTAATTTGGGTGCGCTGATTTCAAATCTACCCTCAGATTTTTTGTAGCAGCTCTAGTTAGTGAGATACAGGTACAGTCTTGAATTTACATAAGTAGTCGATAGTTTCTATCAATAGCGGTGTAACTTAACTAGTTCCTTTATAAATTTCATTGTCTTCCTCAAGAAGGAGATGTTTAAATAAACCTGATTGTTTTTGTGTTATTTGTGGAGAATATATGTTCCAAAAATTTCGTTTAAATGTGTCGGACTTTCTGAAAAAGGCATACTTGAACTACTTTGGGTTTCCGTTGCCGTCAAACGCTAAGCCTTGGATACCAAGTTTGGTATGTAAAAGTTGTGTTGAATCTTTGCGACTGTGGGCAAACAAAAAAAGACCGACTTTTAAGTACAAAGCTCCTATGATTTGGCGTAAACCATCCAACCATCATGACGACTGTTATTTCTGTGTAACGAAAATCATAGGAATAAACCATAAAAATTGCTCTAAGTGGATATATCCAAACTTAAAATCTGCCATAAGACCATAAGCAAAATGTAATTAATGCTCCACTAATATCCAGAGACCGAATTATATTGCCTCCTTTGCATATAAAACTGGGGTTGATAAAACAGTTCGTAAAAGCTCTTAACAAAGATGGCGAATGTTTCCAATACATTGTAAAAGTGTTTCCAAAATTGAGTAGTGAGAAAATCAAAGGTGGTATTTTCGATGGCCCACAAATCAGGAAGTTGATAGATGATAAAAATTTCATCAACCATATGACAGCTGTTGAGAAATGTGCATGGGAAGAGTTTGTTTGGGTAGTGAGGAATTTTTTGGGCAATAGGAAGTCTGACGGCTACATTCAGGACGTTGAACAGTTGCTGATACACTTCCAGCGGCTTGGATGCAACATGAGTATTAAGCTTCACTACCTTCACAGCCATCTAGACTATTTTCCTGAAAATCTCGGTGACCTAAGCGAGGAACAAGGAGAGCGCTTTCACCAGGATATTCGCACTATGGAGGAGAGGTATCAGGGGTACTGGAATGAACATATAATGGCTGAATATTGTTGGAGCATTCAAAATAGTACTCATAATACATCTCACTCTAGAAAATCCAAAAAAAAGAAATTTTATTCAGAATAAATATATTTAATACATTTTTTAAACTTAAACTATGTGCATTTTCAATGAAAAACCCTGTCACTTTATAACTCCAAAACTAGAGCTGCTACATAAAAACGGCATATATTTTCGAAATCAGCATGGACAAACTATTCAGATTCATGTAAAAAATCTCATGCAACAGACATGCTGTTGTCTAGTGTTATTGACACCAAAAGAACTCAACTTGAGTTGCGCCACTTGAGAGTTTTGTTTGTCCGAAGAACTTAAGGGCTGCGTTGACAAATTCCAATGTACACGCGCAGCCGTTAAGAAGTCAACGAAAAACAATTCTCTCGAGTTACCGCCAAAGCATGGGAAATGCAACGGAAGCATTTTGCATCGCTGTTGTGCGGCAACAAAGTAAGCCGTTTGTGCCGGCACGTGTAGGGAGCTTTACCGAAAAAAGCTCCCCTGGGGTCTAGCTGGCGGCAGCTGGAACCCGTGTGCATTGAGTCGTTAATTTTTTGTCATTCGGGAGACAGTAGGTACTTGGAAGAAAGTACTTAAATCGTTTTCCGGGGGTCACTACTTACGGAGAGATATTTAAATTGTTTTGCGCACTTAAAGAATTATCGCCAAGTGAATTAGAAAAAGATTCAAACAGAAGCCAAGTGAATTAATATAAAGAGAATTATAGCCAAGTGAATAATTGTGAAGATTCCACTTAAAGAATTATCGCCAAGTAAATTAGTATAAAGATTCAAACAGAAGTACATATATGTAAATAAGTGAAAAATTAGCCAAGTGTATTATTGTGGAGATACCACTTAAAGAATTATCGCCAAGTGAATTAGTAAAAATATTCAAATAGAAGCCAAGTAAATTAGTATAAAGATTCAAACAGAAGCCAAGTGAATGAATATAAAGAGAATTATAGCCAAGTGAATTATTGTGAAGATTCCACTTAAAGAATTATCGCCAAGTAAATTAGTATAAAGATTCAAACAGAAGCCAAGTTAATGAATATAAAGAGAATTACCGCCAAGTGTATTATTGTAGAGATTCCACTAAAGAGAATTATAGCCAAGTGTATTATTGTGAAGATTCCACAAATAGTCAGTAAAGAATTATCAACGATTAATTGTAACGAATATTAACTATTCTAGAGAATTACCGCCAAGTGTATTATTGTGGAGATTCCACTAATAAGAATTATCGCCAAGTGTATTATTGTGAAGATTCCACTAATAGTTAGCAAAGAATTATCAACAAGAAATTGTAACGAATATGTCAACCACTAAGCAATGGTAACAACTATTAAAATAAAAATTGAAGTCCATAAGTCACGCGTTTTAAGGGAATAACAACAAAAGGGAACCCTTGCACCCAACTTTCCCTCTCATGAAAGCGTGAACCAAACAGAGGGCACTACGTTGGGCTACCGTGGGAAAGACACAAAAAAAAAACACAACATGGCGGATGTATTACCTGCTGACAAGGAAGAACTATTCGAAATATCATCTATAGAATTTAAGTTTATGTGCTTACCTTACCAGGACAAAATTCTTCTCATTCCTCTTATTCACACAAAAATATAGGTAAACTAAAATACAGATAATTTCAAATAAACTTTTTGCTTTTTAGTCATAAAAATGCACACGAAAATCATGCTTTAGTTTTAATTTTTACAAATGGATTTAGTTTCTACAATTTTACAAAAATTGTATCCCTAGTTATAAAATGGACAAAGTCCAAAAAGCTGCCGATGCCACCAACCCATCTTTGATCGCAACGCCCGTTTTTAGGTGCAATGCTACATTGGGAAGGACTGCGGAAAGAAGCATGTAATTTTAAAGTTATAATTGCTTATTTACAGAAAACTGTAACTGTATTCCGGAGGTATTAAAGGAATTGAATGTTATGAAAGGTAAAGTGAAGAAGTTCATTTGAAAAAATATATAAATTTTCTTTGTAGAATCTATCAAGAAACTCCAAAAAACGACGAGCACTTTCCTGGACATCCAATCAGAAAGCAATGTTTTACTTAAATTATTAGTAAAACAAAAGGAAATGTCGAATATATTTCCAATCCAAACTGAAAATGACCTCATCGAAGCATACAAAAACATGAAGGAAAATGGGGATACCTATGTACAATGAATATGTTTTTCCACCAAACTTTGTTATATTATCTGGAAATGTTTTTTTAGGTATCTATCATTAAACAACTTATGGTCCCAGGAGGAATTAGGAAAAATTTCCACAAGTTGTGTGGGAAAAACATAATTATAAAATATAATTATGATGGGGTGAAGGGAAAATTGCCTTTCAAGGAATTGAAATCCCTTAATAATGTAATTTTCGGTAAGTTCAATAAAAACAAATATATGTACTTACCATAAAAAAATCTATTTTTTAATACAGAATGCTTCAAAACAGAGGGCTACACCAACAAAGATTACGAGACGGATTTAAAAAAAACTTTTAAATTGCTAAAAAATCTGCATTTCAAAAAACAATTCCGATAACGCAAACAGATGAAGGAGACTTCAGAGTAACCTTTGGAGGAACAAGGTTTTTACTTATTATTTCAATTATATTTAGTAAATTTTATAAAATTAATTTTTAGCATAAAAATACCCAATTGTAGTGGACTCGATTAATAATTTTTGGTACATGTAGATATAGGCTAATGTTGTTTCTTCAAATTTATAATGTTCAAGGCTTTTTTCCCCCTTTTAAAAAAATTAAATATTTTAGTTCAGCTTCTACTTTTAATAAAAATATTAGCAAAAAAGTTCAATGTTGAAGTTTCGTTAAATACCCTTTATAAGCACCATTTGTGATCTAAAAAAATTTAATTTAATTGAGAAATATTTAAACTTATACGAAATCATTGTGTAAATATTTTAATTATCAACTTAGCAGCAGCTCATCATGCATAAATTAATTTTGTGCTTAGTAATATTAAAATTATCTGTGCAATGAGATATTTAAAAAATTATAAATGTTATTTGCGTTTCGTGAATATGATCCTAAAGGTGGAGCACAACTGTGACGGGTAAAAGAAACACGAATTTTCGGGAACTTTTTGCACAGGTATTTCATTTAATGTTTAGGGACCGAATAGAGGAATATTTAGAGTATATATTCGACAATATCTCCACACATTTTTATTAATAAATAATAATCCGAGATAATGTGCATAACTTAATAAATTTTGTGTATTTATAAATAAAAATGTGTGAACATATAGTCGAATATATTCCGCTATCCGATCATTAAACATTAAATTAGACCTGTGTAAAAAAATTCGTCTTTGTTTTGCCCGTGACAATTGTGTTCCCCCTTCATTGCACGAAATCATTGATTACATCACCACCAATGATTTCAGCGATGCTGTCGTAATGCATTCTATCCCCCAATTCAGAGACTTCGAAGAAAGCATCAATAAAAAATCATCGATGAATTCTTGCATTCCATAGTAATGCAAAAAAGGATTAGTATACATGACCCCTTGCATTCCGTGGTCATGTGGAAAGGCATGCATGTCTTTCCAATGACATCGCCGTGAGAAATTTCATCGATGTTGGAATGGGTATATATGTATACATGCCCTTTTATTGATGACTTCCTCGATGCCTTCATGAGTAAATTTCCTGCTGGGATATTGCACCGTTCTAACGTCGACCGTGGCATCCACTCTCAGAGTTCATACCAGAATCACTAATACCTATACAATTATTAGGCCCATCAGGCTGAGGCAGAGGCAGTTCAAGTTCAGTTTTGTGACAGATTCCAGCCAGACGATATGCATCTGAGAAGTGTCTTGCTGTTTTTCATTGCTTTCACCTGCTTAGTTCTTAGTTGTTGGAAAAATATCGAAATATCCTAAATCTTTCATGTGCACTGATACATCCGGACAAACCATATCTTTTAATCATTCTCCACTGATAACATCTTTTATTCAGCGTAATAATTATCTCAATAGACCAAATATTTCCAAACCCCAAAGTCCTAATATTCCTTTAAAAAAAAGCGGATTTCTAAGAATTTTGAAAACACATGTATTAAGTGGCAACCAAAGCTTAACGAAGAAAAAGAAGATTTGAATGAATTGACAGCTAAACAATTGTTTTTAATTGACAAGTCCAAACGGAAGACATTATCAAAATTTTAATAAAGTATCCGTTGCTATGGATTACTCTTACGCAGAAATAAGGAGTTATGTGAATACGTTGGATAAATTGCCATCTGTTAAAGATATTAAAAGAGACTGGCCATTTCTTCTTAAGTATCCTATTTTATTGGACCATTTCTACAAATTAACAGAAAAAAACCCTCGAAACGTTATACATTGTTATGCTGAAAAAATTAAAAACATTTTGAATTATTTTGAACGGTCTAAGCCCCAATTATCAGTGTACTTTCAACGCCGTCTCTGCCTATTTTAAGGAAAATGAAGGATGCATCTTCAAAAATTATCAGGTAAAATAAAATATAACTCTGGCCGCTGATTTAGATCTTAATTCTTAATAAACTTTTAGATGGGAACGACATTGGAAGAAATTCTTCAGCCAGGTACTCATCCGTGGATTGCTATAATTGGTAAAGTTGAATAGATTTAAGAAGTGATGGCCCATATCTTAATAAGTTATGCTTACAGAAAGTGAAAATTCGAGAATTTACTATTATATGTATACGCGGACGGAGAACTAGTCAACAGAGACGCCACATCATTTCCTGAAGCTATGGTACAATGCTTTTCTTTATACTTTGTACTAAAAATAGAGTTCCCCCGGACTGCATCTCAAACACTAGATTTTATACAAAGATTTTATTTGGAGTTTTATACAGTAAGTAGAAGCAAGAAGAAGAACTTAAGTGCAAAATCCAAGGTCATTCGCCTAAAATATGTAATATAAATTGAATGTTTTTTTTAATTTCCGAATTCACGTTTAGTTATACGTACATTCATACATAGATATATTATATGGCTTTAGGTGACGAAAATAAATGGCACGGCCACGCTGCTTCTTTTTCTCGATATTTTTTCTCCTTTACATATCTTTTTTACAGCACACCTATAGGTATAACCCTTGCTCGAATAGTAAATAATATTAATCTACGGTGATCTAGCAAATATGTATTACACATTTTCCATAAGCAGCAAAAACCGTAGTTTTTCTTTTTTCAGGTGAAACAATTTTCGCAGTTTACCGATTTTCGAATTTTTCTGAATTTATATATTTCAAATCTACATGTTCTAAGCGAGATATACAGCAAACTTATTGATAATTATAGTGAACTCATTTATCCACATATTGCTATTCTAATTGTTTTTTAAAAGCTTTTATTTAACTTGCAATGTATGTATCAAATGAAAGGGCTTGCCGAGAATAATTAGAAAAATATTCTGACATCACTCTTAATCCAATATGGTGGACTTTTAGAGTTTTTGGTACAGGATAGTCTAGTAGATTGTACTCGAAAGACTGACAACTTAGATCTAAATAATATTTACCATCAGATATGAACAAGACAGGAGGGCTACCTAAGGAGCTAGAAATATTTGTTGGGGCCAAGGTGATGTTGCGTCACAATGTAGATGTGTCCAAAGGTCTGGTGAATGGTGCCATTGGACATATTACAGAAATTATATCGCCCTGCTTCTGAAGAGCACAAATGTATGACACTGATATACCATCCGTCCGTATAGACTTCGGTAAAGACTTCGGTGTTCACCTCATTCAGCCCAAGTCTGTGCAATTTCCAGCAAAATATAGTCACGGAACCGCAGGACGAAGAATGCTGCCAATTGAATTATGCTGGGCTTGCACAGTACACAAAATGCAGGGTAGTACTGTCGACCACGCCGTTGTTCACTAAGGCTCAAAGCTCTTTGCTGCTGGTCAAGCATACGAGGCCTTAAGTAGGGTAAAATCATTAGAAGGTCTCCTTATTGAAGAGCTAGACTGTTCGAAATTAACCGGCAACCGACCTTGCAACAATGATGCATTGAATGAGATGAACAGACTCAGAAACCTAGCCAGCGATAACTAAAAAGTAAAAAATAAATTAAAAGCAAAAAAAACCTTTTTTAAAAAAAGCTTTTATTTAAATGCTCTAAAAAGAAGAAAATAAAATTTTCCTTTAAAATTTTAACTATCAACTTATAACCTCATTATACACAATTTATATAATCATAAAAGCTTGTCGCGAGGTTTGCGTAAGTACCTATAAGTATTTAATTAAACTGAAATTTAAAAGAAATTAAACTTAGCAGATTAAGTTACTCAATTAAATAGGTACTAGTTTATTTACACAAGTAAATCGCGCAACAAGCTTTTATGATCATATAAATTTTGTATAATGAGGTTATGCTATGCTAGGTGATTACTGTTGGCGTTTAAAGCGAAAAGATCATTCGAAACACAAAAGAAAAAGTTCAAGTTTCACGATATTTTGTGTTAAAATTTTATAAAATGATTTTTTTGGAGTTTTTTTTTACCCAAATGATAAAATTAAACTTGATTAATGTAAAAAATTTTGGTTGATTTTATTACATTTCTTTAAAATATGCTTTGGTCTTTTAATTTTCAAGATAATTTGGCACATTTTTTGGCAAATTTTTCGCTTAATATCTAATGACCATGACTGTGAAACTTTAAACTCGGACCTTGACGCCTTTTATAAATGGTGTTCTATTAACCTTCTCCCCCTCAATATTTCTAAGTGTACTTGTATGTCCTTTTCACGCAAAAAGAACCCCTTGCTTTTCAATTTCAGGATTGATGGGCATCTCCTCACCCGACTTGACAAAGTGCGTGACTTAGGGATCACACTCAATTCGCGTTTCTCTTTTGACGACCACATAAATACCATAATCAACAAGGCTAGTGCAACTTTGGGGTTTGTAAAAAGGTGGTCTAAGGAGTTTGATGACCCTTATATCTCACGACTTCTGTACTGTACATTCGTGAGACCGATACTTGAGTACGCTAGTCCTGTCTGGTCTCCTTTCTATGAAAAAGACATCAACAGAATTGAAGCTGTACAACGTAGATTTTTGCGTTTTGCCCTCCGTGGTGTACCTTGGGATAATAGTCTTATTTTACCTCCTTATTCTGACAGACTCAAGCTAATTTCGCTTGGCTCTTTGGAGAGTAGACGAATTAATTCCAGAGCTGTCTTTGTTTTTGATTGTCTGAGCGGTGCTACTAATTCTCCAGAACTGTTGGCTCTGTTTAATATTTCAATCCCTGCGCGGTCTTTGAGGAATCATGACTTCTTCCAGTTAACACATCACCGCACTAATTACGGGTACAATGAGCCTATAGCTTCTATGTCGCGTTCCTTTAATGTACGTTTCCCTAATATTGATTTTCATCTTTCGAGAGCCCAGATAAAGGGTCTGCTTCGTTAATGTTTTTATTTTCGATGCACAATTTCTCATAGCTCTTATTATACAGTAATCAGATTGTTGATGAATTTGTCAAATAAATAAACATTCTTACGGAAAAAACATGAGACGTGATGAAAAGAAAATTTGTATGTAAATATGTTTAATAAACGATAGGTATAAATAAGAAAACATGACATTTCAAAGCGGGTACTCAATTTTTTTTTTCATTTGTAACACAGTGTAATTGGCAAGTTTACAAAATTTACCCAGGCGATCAAAATCAACGATCGTTCCTGGACCGAATTTCGCCGCGCCCTCTTACAATACCTTAGTATCCATGGTAACATCAGCAAAAATTATTGTTTAGAATGAACTGGGATTTAAAGCATCCGCTATCAAAGAATTCCTTAATAGCCGAAATATTCAGATACACTACACCTCTAACAGAAGTCACACATCAAACTCGGATGTCGAACGCCTACACAATACAGTGAATGAACACTTGCGTCTTCTGAAGCACTCCGATAGTAATGAATCAGAAACAGTGGAGGAGAAAATTTTGAAAATAATCGGATTTTATAACAACACCATCCACAGTAGCACTACTGGTAAGTAGAGACTGATTGATTCCAGTACTGCGGAAATATCCCTGGCATGACATATAATAGAAAATTATATATATATAACATAAAATATAGGACAACCTTTTTTAGCGGGAAGATTTTTGTGTGATATTTGATGTGTTATACCTAATCAGAAATCGTGGTGTAATTCCTTCTAGTGGGCTGTGCGGCTGTGATCACAGCTGAGCCAAGATAGTGACCATGACTTGCGTCTGGTGGGTACTCTAGCCATTTCAGGAAAATGTAATCAAAATCAAAGGATTAGTATACATGACCCCTTGCATTCCGTGGTCATGTGGAAAGGCATGCATGTCTTTCCAATGACATCGCCGTGAGAAATTTCATCGATGTTGGAATGGGTATATATGTATACATGCCCTTTTATTGATGACTTCCTCGATGCCTTCATGAGTAAATTTCCTGCTGGGATATTGCACCGTTCTAACGTCGACCGTGGCATCCACTCTCAGAGTTCATACCAGAATCACTAATACCTATACAATTATTAGGCCCATCAGGCTGAGGCAGAGGCAGTTCAAGTTCAGTTTTGTGACAGATTCCAGCCAGACGATATGCATCTGAGAAGTGTCTTGCTGTTTTTCATTGCTTTCACCTGCTTAGTTCTTAGTTGTTGGAAAAATATCGAAATATCCTAAATCTTTCATGTGCACTGATACATCCGGACAAACCATATCTTTTAATCATTCTCCACTGATAACATCTTTTATTCAGCGTAATAATTATCTCAATAGACCAAATATTTCCAAACCCCCAAGTCCTAATATTCCTTTAAAAAAAAGCGGATTTCTAAGAATTTTGAAAACACATGTATTAAGTGGCAACCAAAGCTTAACGAAGAAAAAGAAGATTTGAATGAATTGACAGCTAAACAATTGTTTTTAATTGACAAGTCCAAACGGAAGACATTATCAAAATTTTAATAAAGTATCCGTTGCTATGGATTACTCTTACGCAGAAATAAGGAGTTATGTGAATACGTTGGATAAATTGCCATCTGTTAAAGATATTAAAAGAGACTGGCCATTTCTTCTTAAGTATCCTATTTTATTGGACCATTTCTACAAATTAACAGAAAAAAACCCTCGAAACGTTATACATTGTTATGCTGAAAAAATTAAAAACATTTTGAATTATTTTGAACGGTCTAAGCCCCAATTATCAGTGTACTTTCAACGCCGTCTCTGCCTATTTTAAGGAAAATGAAGGATGCATCTTCAAAAATTATCAGGTAAAATAAAATATAACTCTGGCCGCTGATTTAGATCTTAATTCTTAATAAACTTTTAGATGGGAACGACATTGGAAGAAATTCTTCAGCCAGGTACTCATCCGTGGATTGCTATAATTGGTAAAGTTGAATAGATTTAAGAAGTGATGGCCCATATCTTAATAAGTTATGCTTACAGAAAGTGAAAATTCGAGAATTTACTATTATATGTATACGCGGACGGAGAACTAGTCAACAGAGACGCCACATCATTTCCTGAAGCTATGGTACAATGCTTTTCTTTATACTTTGTACTAAAAATAGAGTTCCCCCGGACTGCATCTCAAACACTAGATTTTATACAAAGATTTTATTTGGAGTTTTATACAGTAAGTAAAAGCAAGAAGAAGAACTTAAGTGCAAAATCCAAGGTCATTCGCCTAAAATATGTAATATAAATTGAATGTTTTTTTTAATTTCCGAATTCACGTTTAGTTATACGTACATTCATACATAGATATATTATATGGCTTTAGGTGACAAAAATAAATGGCACGGCCACGCTGCTTCTTTTTCTCGATATTTTTTCTCCTTTACATATCTTTTTTACAGCACACCTATAGGTATAACCCTTGCTGGAATAGTAAATAATATTAATCTACGGTGATCTAGCAAATATGTATTACACATTTTCCATAAGCAGCAAAAACCGTAGTTTTTCTTTTTTCAGGTGAAACAATTTTCGCAGTTTACCGATTTTCGAATTTTTCTGAATTTATATATTTCAAATCTACATGTTCTAAGCGAGATATACAGCAAACTTATTGATAATTATAGTGAACTCATTTATCCACATATTGCTATTCTAATTGTTTTTTAAAAGCTTTTATTTAACTTGCAATGTATGTATCAAATGAAAGGGCTTGCCGAGAATAATTAGAAAAATATTCTGACATCACTCTTAATCCAATATGGTGGACTTTTAGAGTTTTTGGTACAGGATAGTCTAGTAGATTGTACTCGAAAGACTGACAACTTAGATCTAAATAATATTTACCATCAGATATGAACAAGACAGGAGGGCTACCTAAGGAGCTAGAAATATTTGTTGGGGCCAAGGTGATGTTGCGTCACAATGTAGATGTGTCCAAAGGTCTGGTGAATGGTGCCATTGGACATATTACAGAAATTATATCGCCCTGCTTCTGAAGAGCACAAATGTATGACACTGATATACCATCCGTCCGTATAGACTTCGGTAAAGACTTCGGTGTTCACCTCATTCAGCCCAAGTCTGTGCAATTTCCAGCAAAATATAGTCACGGAACCGCAGGACGAAGAATGCTGCCAATTGAATTATGCTGGGCTTGCACAGTACACAAAATGCAGGGTAGTACTGTCGACCACGCCGTTGTTTACTAAGGCTCAAAGCTCTTTGCTGCTGGTCAAGCATACGAGGCCTTAAGTAGGGTAAAATCATTAGAAGGTCTCCTTATTGAAGAGCTAGACTGTTCGAAATTAACCGGCAACCGACCTTGCAACAATGATGCATTGAATGAGATGAACAGACTCAGAAACCTAGCCAGCGATAACTAAAAAGTAAAAAATAAATTAAAAGCAAAAAAAACCCTTTTTAAAAAAAGCTTTTATTTAAATGCTCTAAAAAGAAGAAAATAAAATTTTCCTTTAAAATTTTAACTATCAACTTATAACCTCATTATACACAATTTATATAATCATAAAAGCTTGTCGCGAGGTTTGCGTAAGTACCTATAAGTATTTAATTAAACTGAAATTTAAAAGAAATTAAACTTAGCAGATTAAGTTACTCAATTAAATAGGTACTAGTTTATTTACACAAGTAAATCGCGCAACAAGCTTTTATGATCATATAAATTTTGTATAATGAGGTTGTAAGTTGATAGTTAAAATTTTAAAGGAAAATTTTATTTTCTTCTTTTTAGAGCATTTAAATAAAAGCTTTTTTTAAAAAAGGTTTTTTTGCTTTTAATTTATTTGAAAATAATTCTTCAATTTTTACTTAGGTTTTTTCCATAACTATAGTGCAATATATCGATAATTGAGATCTCTTTTGTTATAAGTTTGCCTATCCCTGCTCATAAGCTTGAGATCATCATCATCAATTAAATTAACTAAATACAAAAAGCAATTTTAACGTTTTAATTGTAAGTCCTTTATAACATTCACAGGACATCTCCCTTTAGAAGTGGATTAGAGAGAGAGAGAGTGGATTATTAGGAAAGTAGATTTAATTACATCTGCATAGTAAAATTACATCAATAATGTATTTTTACATTTCAAGTTGTAAGAGATTTGTAGCTTGAAAGGAAAATCACATTCATTAGGTTTAATTTAAATTACATATTCGTGCTACAATTGCAATGTTGATTTACTTCTACAACGATAACTGAAAACGTTTACAATTTGAAAGGTAAATATTACAATATCAGATTTACATATATTTTTACGTGCTTTTCCACAATACTTAGAGTTGGCAGAAAATTGCCAATATTGAATGTTGTAAAAAATTTTTAGAGTGTGGTTATCACTGAAAGCAGTTATAAAAGGGTTTTTAGGGAACCACAGAGCCGAAAATGCGGAAGAGCTAGTTAACGACATGTTAAAAGCATACGAAAGATTGGGTTACAGAATGTCATTAAAACTTCACTTTCTTCATTCTCATTTTTCTTTCTTTCCATCTAATCTTGGTGCGGCCAGTGATGAGCAGGGTGAGATGTTCCACCAGGACGTAAAAAAGCTTGAAGAACGATTTCAAGGACGTTGGGACACAACTATGCTAGGTGATTACTGTTGGCGTTTAAAGCGAAAAGATCATTCGAAACACAAAAGAAAAAGTTCAAGTTTCACGATATTTTGTGTTAAAATTTTATAAAATGATTTTTTTGGAGTTTTTTTTTACCCAAATGATAAAATTAAACTTGATTAATGTAAAAAATTTTGGTTGATTTTATTACATTTCTTTAAAATATGCTTTGGTCTTTTAATTTTCAAGATAATTTGGCACATTTTTTGGCAAATTTTTCGCTTAATATCTAATGACCATGACTGTGAAACTTTAAACTCGGACCTTGACGCCTTTTATAAATGGTGTTCTATTAACCTTCTCCCCCTCAATATTTCTAAGTGTACTTGTATGTCCTTTTCACGCAAAAAGAACCCCTTGCTTTTCAATTTCAGGATTGATGGGCATCTCCTCACCCGACTTGACAAAGTGCGTGACTTAGGGATCACACTCAATTCGCGTTTCTCTTTTGACGACCACATAAATACCATAATCAACAAGGCTAGTGCAACTTTGGGGTTTGTAAAAAGGTGGTCTAAGGAGTTTGATGACCCTTATATCTCACGACTTCTGTACTGTACATTCGTGAGACCGATACTTGAGTACGCTAGTCCTGTCTGGTCTCCTTTCTATGAAAAAGACATCAACAGAATTGAAGCTGTACAACGTAGATTTTTGCGTTTTGCCCTCCGTGGTGTACCTTGGGATAATAGTCTTATTTTACCTCCTTATTCTGACAGACTCAAGCTAATTTCGCTTGGCTCTTTGGAGAGTAGACGAATTAATTCCAGAGCTGTCTTTGTTTTTGATTGTCTGAGCGGTGCTACTAATTCTCCAGAACTGTTGGCTCTGTTTAATATTTCAATCCCTGCGCGGTCTTTGAGGAATCATGACTTCTTCCAGTTAACACATCACCGCACTAATTACGGGTACAATGAGCCTATAGCTTCTATGTCGCGTTCCTTTAATGTACGTTTCCCTAATATTGATTTTCATCTTTCGAGAGCCCAGATAAAGGGTCTGCTTCGTTAATGTTTTTATTTTCGATGCACAATTTCTCATAGCTCTTATTATACAGTAATCAGATTGTTGATGAATTTGTCAAATAAATAAACATTCTTACGGAAAAAACATGAGACGTGATGAAAAGAAAATTTGTATGTAAATATGTTTAATAAACGATAGGTATAAATAAGAAAACATGACATTTCAAAGCGGGTACTCAATTTTTTTTTTCATTTGTAACACAGTGTAATTGGCAAGTTTACAAAATTTACCCAGGCGATCAAAATCAACGATCGTTCCTGGACCGAATTTCGCCGCGCCCTCTTACAATACCTTAGTATCCATGGTAACATCAGCAAAAATTATTGTTTAGAATGAACTGGGATTTAAAGCATCCGCTATCAAAGAATTCCTTAATAGCCGAAATATTCAGATACACTACACCTCTAACAGAAGTCACACATCAAACTCGGATGTCGAACGCCTACACAATACAGTGAATGAACACTTGCGTCTTCTGAAGCACTCCGATAGTAATGAATCAGAAACAGTGGAGGAGAAAATTTTGAAAATAATCGGATTTTATAACAACACCATCCACAGTAGCACTACTGGTAAGTAGAGACTGATTGATTCCAGTACTGCGGAAATATCCCTGGCATGACATATAATAGAAAATTATATATATATAACATAAAATATAGGACAACCTTTTTTAGCGGGAAGATTTTTGTGTGATATTTGATGTGATATACCTAATCAGAAATCGTGGTGTAATTCCTTCTAGTGGGCTGTGCGGCTGTGATCACAGCTGAGCCAAGATAGTGACCATGACTTGCGTCTGGTGGGTACTCTAGCCATTTCAGGAAAATGTAATCAAAATCAAAGGAAACTTGTACCCACGATTTGGGTGGAATTGTAAAGGCTATTTCTATGTGGAACGGTTTCTCTCGCTGCTCACCTGGGATGAAATTAGCGGCTTTGGGTGCTATATCACCCCTTTCCATCTTAAGTTGCAAGGTGTGTAGATAACACGGTACAAACCAAGGGGTATTTACTTGCAGGACAGGGACATTTTTGTGTGGTATTTGGTGTGAAATTTCAGAAAATTTTATTTATATGACCTTAATCTTGTGTAGTAAAAGTTGTGAAAAGAGAGTTGTCTGTCTTTTTTAAGGATAATGTAACTAAGCGTGAGCTATATTATCTCCAGAAGTTTTAATTTGTTCTGGGTAATTGATTTTAAATGGCAAAAATAAACCGCCAATCGTCCAAAACGTGATTTTCAGTTTTATTGGCGATTTATATAATTTATTATCACTATTAGGCGGCATGCCGTTTTCAAAAATCGTGGAGAATTTATACGACATACACACTCGGATCGTGATTCGTAACAAAACCGGAAGTACGCCGAATTTTCCTATGTATATATACATCCTGATCATATTAGACACAAAACGATCAAACTCACAAAAAACAATTTTCGCATTTTTGTGGAGATTTTCAATATTTTAATGTTCTAAGCATATCCTGAAAAATACCCTAAATTTGAGCAGTAAGTTTTTATTTTTTCGGAGGTTAAAAGAGGTTAATTTTATTATTGTTTTTGGCAAATATCTCCTAAATTATGAATTTTCCGAGGAAAGTAGATACGACATAATTGAAGCCTATAAAACTCTGCACAAAGAATTTTTCCCTAGAATAAATAGCTTTTGAAAATAATGTGCCGTAAATTTGCAATATTTTTTTTAAATACATACTATTTACCACACCACCGTGGGATAAAGTACTGATACTTTCTTTCATACTTGCAATAATTGAATTTCCTTCATTTACTTTGCTTTTCTTTTAATACCAATCGGAACTGATTAATTACTGGTATGATTTTCAGATCACCCATTAGATTAGAGGTGAGTGAAGTCTCTAAAAATCACATAAAAAAAGGGGGTACTCTATTTCCAACTTTTAAATCTTTAATAATAGTTTTTTTTGTGTGGCTAAAATACATGGTTTTTATTAAAACATCATGTTATCCCTATTCTCAAAAATTTTTAAATTACACAAGATTCCACCTTTCTCCTCATATTTTGTGTTATTTTATACCTTCCGGGCGGCGCACAGTGGGGCGAATGTCCTGTTTCGCTGGTCAAAAGTCGAAAATCGAAGGTTTCAATTTCATTTTATTTCATGATAGTTTGATAGAGGGGACTTTGGTGCATATAAATCTGTAAGAGAGGGGTCGATAGGTTGTGTACCTGACCATCTGCGTCATCTCAAAGTTAGCGCTCGACCACGTGCACGTGTGACGCTCAGGCAACGTTTATAATACGTAAACTTTGAACGTTAATATTTTGGTAACAAAGTGTCCTATTTGAGTGCTTGAAAATGGATATTGATCGCGAAGGTGTGTAGAATAATAATATGTGATTAAATTTTCGCTACAACTTATATTTGTTTGCTCCCATTATTATTAAGTATGACACTGCACTTCCCAAAAATGAAATTTTTTTCTTAATTAAATTGGAGCTACGTTTTTTGTTTCACGATGTTGCACTCTGATTCTTTCGTTTCGAGAACGTTCAATGAAGTGTCTAGTTTTCGTATGTTAAGTAACTAGAGCCCGTTTTTCCCCGAAAAAAAGTTACAGCTGTTACAGTGACGCGCTGCATGATTTCACGCGCGCCGCAGCACAGTGGGATGAAAATCGAAAATTTGATGAATCGTTTTGAAAGTCGGTATTATATGGTTTTCGAGGGCGCTGGTTACGAATCTGATATCGGATTTATAAAATTCAAAATGGCGGACCGGAAGTGACGTAATGTTCTTCGAAAAAATTGAGTTAGCGCTTTGAAACTCAGTATTGTATGGTTTTCGGGGGCGCTGATTACGAATCTGATATCAGATTTATAAATTTCAAAATGGCGGACCGGAAGTGCCTTAAATTTTCCGCCATTTTGAATTTCATAAATCCGATTTCAGATTCGTAATCAGTGCCTCCGAAAACCATACAATACCGAGTTTAAAAGCGCTAACTCAATTTTTTTGAAAAACATTACGTCACTTCCGGTCCGCCATTTTGAATTTCATAAATCCGATATCAGATTCGTAGTCAGCGCCCCCGAAAACCATATAATGCTGAGTTTCAGAGCGCTAACTCAATTTTTTCGCAAAAATTTAAGTCACTTCCGGTCCGCCATTTTGAATTTTTATGTATCTCATCAATCATACAATACCGAGTTTCAGAGCGCTAACTCAATTTTTTCGTAAAACATTACGTCACTTCCGGTCCGCCATTTTGAATTTTACAAGTCCGATATCAGATTCGTAATCAGCGCCCCCGGAAACTATATTATACCGAGTTTCAGAGCGCTAACTCAAGGTTTTCGAAAAACATTACGTCACTTCCGGTCCGCCATTTAGAATTTTATAAATCCGATATCAGATTCGTAATCAGCGCCCTCGAAAACCATATAATACCAAGTTTCAGAGCGCTAACTCAATTTTTCGACTTTTGGCCAGCGAAACAGGCCATTCGCCCCACTGCACAGTGGGGCCAAATCTCAAAAAGCTGGCCAAAACTAAAAAATTCAAGTTATCGATCTGAAATCTCTCACTCGGGGGTTTTTCGGGGCGCTGATTACGAATCTGATATCGGATTTATTAGGTCCGCAACTAAGTTCTCGCTGTTTTTTTTTATGAATATAAAACTTTATTATGAAAAAATGGTTACAAATGAGTTATTCAAAGTACTGCCCATCGCTAGCGACAACCTTTTGCCATCTTTCTGGCAGAGCTCGAATACCGTCACGGTAGAAGTGTTCGTCTTTTGAGGTTATCCATGAATCAAGCCAATTTACGATGTCGTCATATGAACGGAACTCCTGATTAGTCAGAGCATGTGCCATCGAACGGAATAAGTGATAATCGGACGGCGCAATATCTGGGGAATATAGCGGGTGGGGTAGGACTTCCCAATTGAGTGTTTCTAAGTAGGTTTTGACGGGTTTGGCAACGTGAGGCCGATCGTTGTCGTGCTGTAAAATCACTTTTTCGTGCCCTGATCGTATTGTGGCCGCTTTTCGCGCAGTGCTCGGCTCAATCGCATCAATTGAGTTCGATACCGTTCGGTTTCAACGTCTTTTCAGCGTTTTCGAAGATTTTCGGCCTTCCTTCACGCGAACGGTCGTCAACATCAAAATCACCGTCTTTGAAGCGACGGAACCAATCACGGCACGTTGTTTCACTTAGAGCAGCATCTCCGTAAACTTTTTGGAGTTCTGGATGCGCTTGAGCCGCCGTTTTCTTCGAATGAAAAACGAAAAGCAACACTTCCCCGCAAATGACGATTATTTGGCACATAATCAGACATTTTCACACAACCAAAAGTATATGTTCCAAAAACAAAATCACAAATGTATCAAAGCGGCTTGCTTACCATATGTCTAAGCTTGGTTCATGACGTTTTAGTAATGCTATAATCGACCAACTCTTACTACTGGAGCCATCTATTGAAAAACAGCGGGAACTTAGTTGCGGACCTAATAGAAAAATCAAAATGGCGGACCGGAAGTGACGTAATGTTTTACGAAAAAATTGAGTTAGCGCCCTGAAACTCGGTATAATATAGTTTTTGGCGGCGCTGATTTCGAATATGATATTGGATTCATAAAATTCAAAATGGCGGACCGGAAGTGACGTAATGTTTTACGAAAAACTTGAGTTAGCGCTCTGAAACTCGGTTTTATAAGGTTTGCGGGGTCGCTGATTACGAGGATCGCTCACTGGGACAAAGGGTAATTAGCATCTGTGTGCTCGAAGGATATTTTAGGCATTTCATTGTTTGCATACTCTCTATACACTATACAGCTGTGAAGCACGTGCGTCGTCAAGGTTATGCTTACATTTTTCGAAAAAAAGGCGGTCGGTGATATGCGGCGCTGATTTTTCTTAATTTTATTTCTTATTTATCTAATTTATCACCTCCAATCGTTTCAGAGCGGAACAATGCGGAACATTTTATATATTTCCATTTTAACATGGCATCTTACATAGTTTTTGAGTATAAAATGTAAAAAAGTCTATCTCTCTCTAAAATTAGTCTTTAATAATACAGTAACTAAATTAATTTTATAATATTCTACTAATCTTTAACTGACGATTCCATTTTGTTTTATTAAAATCTGTCAAATTTTGAATATTTTGTGCCTTCTTGAAAACGAGAACTTTTTCTCTCTTCAAAACACACAATCACTGCTACCCTTGGATGCCACTTTCACGCTGGCATTCTACGGGTGAGCGTCCAGTTGGGGTCCTATTATCGCTTGATTCTATAGCACTGGGAAGTACTTTAGCCAATTTGAGATTAAAAAATCCCAATTTGAAAACTTTTTTTTTAGGTTTTGGCCAGCTTTTTGAGATTTGGCCCCATAGTGCACTGTGCGGCGGCTTGTATTCGAAAAAAAATAATTTTCAGCTTTACCACAAGTTTTTTTAAAAAACGATTGATTCTACGGGAAAAATGTAAAATTTTTTTCTGCACAATATGTGGATTTTATGTTCGCATAACTATTTTCTCGAAAAGCTTATATTTTAAGAGATATTTGCAAAAAAAAACTAATATTTAACCCCATAAAAAACAAATCCTTAACTTAAATTTAAGGTACTTTTCACTGCATACTTAGGACATCGAAAGATATGTGTCTCCACAAAAATCCAGCTTTTTCACAAATTCTGATTTTATTGGGCCTTAAAAGGGCTAATAAATTTAGTAAATTTTAAAGTCAGAGAAAATTCAATTATCATATTTACATAAATTATGCTTCTCAGAACACAGTAGCAGAACACATCCTGAAAAGTGGCCTAAATTTGAACAACGGGTTTTCTTTTTTTGGCGGTTAAAGGGAGTTTTGGGGTCAGTTCTAGTTTTTCCCAAATATCTTTTAAAATAGCAATTTGTCAAGAAACCTAGTAATGAGAAAACCACAGCCCAATAAATTCTACACAAAACAGGTCCTTACACTTTTTTCTGTAGAACCTATAGTTTGTGAGTAAAAGGTCTGGTAAAGCTGCGTTCGATTGGCCCAAAAAAAAACTACACTTTTATTACAAAAGCAATCCAACAGGCTGAATTTTTGTCGAAACCTTTACTTCGATTTCTCTTACTTTTAACTCGACTAAATAATTAAACTGAATAATAATTTCTTATTATCCTAATTAAGGACGGTGAGAGGGTCCAAATAATTTGCTTTTTCTTGATTGGAATCAAACCATTTTCCAAGTTTCGACTAGTAAGGCATATTAACTATGACTGAATAATTAATGTGATTCGCTTAAGGTTTTCCTAGATTTTCTAGGACATGTACAGTAGCGGACAAAACTCTGGAAACCCTTTTAATGAAAATATTTAGATGATTGTTCCTTCTGTCTTTATCGCATTTCTTGGAAAGCAATTTCATGTGTGTTTACAAGGTAGCCCATTCTAGCACACGCGTGCAATTTTTGCCTCATTTTCCAGGTAAAAAGTGACAGACGAAGACCGATTTACTGAAGAATGCCTATAAATGCGCGACAAAAGTCTGGAAACTCTAATTCACTTTGAATTTTTTGTCTAAAGTGCATTGTTTTATTGAACGAATCCAGACAATTTTGTGAGTTAAGTGATTAAGCATGGCACCTAGAATAAAAACGTCAAGTGATGTTGAAAATCTTGTGATAAGATATCGGGATAGCGAGAAGTTATCATTTGGGGAAATAGGAAAGAGGTTAAAAATGGGGAATGGAACCGTATACAAAACATACAAGAGGAAGAAAGTGCAGCAGAGGTCTCCAATATCAGCACTAGTACTGTTCAACGACGTTTGGTGGAGTTTGGCTTATCGGGAAGGATTGCAGCAAAAAAGCCACATGTAAATTCGAAAAATAGGAAAAAACGCCTATCTTTTGCTAAGGAGCACGAACATTGGACCGTTGACAATTGAAAAAATATTCTTTGGTCGGATGAATCCAAATTTAATTTGTCTTATAGTGATGGAATTCATTATGTAAGACGCCCCCCGTAGACTCGATACCATCCACGGTACACTATAGGGACAGTTAAGCATGGTGAAGGAAACATCATGGTTTGGGGAGCTTTCTCTTATTTTGGCGTTGGTCCGTTATTTTGGATAAAAGAAACAATGGACGAAGTGAAGTACAGAGAGATTTTATCAGATGTTATGCTCCCTTATGCCACTGAAAACATGCCAGATTCTTGGGTCTACCAGCAGAACAACGACCCGAAACATACCGCAAGGGCGGTGAAACGGTGTTTCGAGGATAATAACGTGCGAATAATGGGATGGCCTTCACAATCGCCGGACCTAAATCCGATCGAACATTTGTGGAAAGATGTTAAAAGATATTTAAAAGGAGAAAGGTTCAAAAGAAAGGAGGAACTATTCGAAAAAGTAAAAGAAAAATGGACTCGCACACCCATCGAAAAAATACACACTTTAATAGAATCTATGCCGCGTAGATGTAAAGCCGTAATAGAATCTAATGGAGCACCAACTAGATATTAATTTAAACATTATCAAACTTAAGTTTAATCGTTATATTATTAAATAAAGATTTAAAAAAAAAAAGTTTCCAGACTTTTGTCGCACCAATTAAAGTATAAGTTACTTAACCGGTTTTCCTCTATCTCTTTTAACTGGCTAATAAAGAGTGAATCAAACTTGAGTACAGTAACGGGGCTTACTGTAAACAAACATGAAGTCATTTCCTAAAAAAGGCGATAAGATAAAAAATACAGTCATTTGAATATTCCCATAGAATAGGTTTCCAGACTTTTGTCCGTAAATGTATATATAAGATGGGATTCTCTCTGTCATGGAACTACAGGCGGAACTCATTTCTCGCGGACAAGGATTCTTTTTGCACATAGACGGCTTTTTGTACTATAAACATACGGAAACTAAAGGTACCCACCCTTGTCATTTTTCATGCTTCACGAAATGTTTTTTCACGGTTTCTCGCGTGTACGTCGAGTAAATTGGAAGTGTCACACAGGCGCGGATCTAGAAATTTTTTCCGGAGGGAGTCACAGGATAGAAAAAATCAAAAATAACGAAAAATAACAAGAATAACCAAATAATCAAAGCAAACCGAATTTCTTTAATGGTTAAAAAACAAAGTCAGAATAACCTTATATGCAAAAACTCGTCCAATTTGTTTTTACTTGAAAATTCATTACATTCATACATAAATTTATTGTTTATATAAAATTATAAACTGTTTATATAAAAAATGTACTCTCAAAACTAAGAAATGCCTTAGCTGAATGTTTTTATTTTGAATTTTCTTCTGAAACGTTTCCTCGTGTGTTTTCAAATGACTTGGCGCCTCTTATGGCAGCGTGGCTAACTTCACAGTTTGCAATCAAAACATTGAAAGCACAACAGTCCATTGTTGATTTCAGTGTCGTTGAAATCAGGATAGTTTTTATTGAATTTTGCAATAAAAAAGAAGGTAACAAAACAAAAACCCGAAAATAAACAACAAAAGTAAGAAGATAAAGAGGACGGATGTTTCAAGGTAAATTTATTTATATAATATATGAAGTAACATTGTGTAGAACAATTTAATTACTAACATCAAGTATCAATAACACAATAATATGGTAACACTATTTAAGGATAACTTAGAATACGTAGAGTAAAATTAGAAGGAGATGAAAGCCCTGTCTCCTTTTACTAACCCTTCTGCTGATGTTATGCGAGCAGCTAGCCTGGGTGGGGAACAGCATACAGAGCGTTGGTTCGTGTATGAGTCGCTCAAAAAAGGGCATTCGGGCTAGTTATCTCAGCAAGTGCAGAACCGTAGTGACAAGTTTATATTTCAGGAAGTGTTTAATTTGTTTTAGTTTATATTTCAGAAGTGGGATTTATCGCCACCCACAGAGTGGACTGCGAATTGGAAGAAATAAATAAATAATCATAAATAAAGAACACAAGAAAAACTCAAAAAAAAAAACTCAGAAACTAGTAAACAATAAAATAAAAGGACAAGACGCTGCGTGCCTGACTGAGTATGTGTGTGCTCGGTGAACACTTGAATTGCGTGATTAGTAGAAGTGTGTGTGTGCTGTACGTTGGAACTGCGTGTATTCGGTGAAACGGTGTTGTTAGATTTAAGGAAATGGAAGGACAAAAGAGTGGACGAAAAATAAGGAAAGACGGAGTACCAGGCAGGAAAGGGCAACCAAGAGGTACACAAATACAACCGATAGCGACATCCACCAACGGCGCCTGCAATTGCGTCATCCTCGCCGGTGCCGATTGAGCCAGGTACGCCGAGTCAACGTGTAAGTAGCACCGACGATCTCAACTCTCTTCTGGCAAGAGAAAACGCTGTTTTAAAGCGGGAGCTTGAGGTGCTTAGGAGAGAGAATGAGATGAACAGACGCGAACTAACTCTCAATAGGGTGAGTACCAATATGAGTGACTCTAACACAACCATGTTTAGAATGTCTGCGAGTGAAGCTGGGAATATCATTCCCCCTTTCAATGGGAACAATATTTCGGTAGAGGAGTGGGTGCGTATTGTAGAGGAGCTCCGTGCAGTTTACGGCTGGGATGAACGTACCACTCTGTTTTACGCCGTTTCTCAACTTGATGGCGCCGCGAAATCTTGGCGTCAAAGCAGATATTTTCCCGACTGGAGCGAGTTTAAGAGAGAGGAGTTAGTTGCATTTCCCTCTGTGGTGGACGGATCGGCGATCCACCTTGAACTGATGTCACGCCGCCGTAATAGGAGTGAAACAATTGAATCGTATTTCTATAATATGGTTGCAATAGCAAAGAAAATTTCCCTCAGCGAAATAGAAACTATATTATAGTTACTATAAGATACGTAATATCAGGTCTGGATGACAGAAATTTAAAAAATGTGTTAATAGCCTGCAATTGTACTACCCTTAGCGACTTATTAATAAATATTAAGAATTACAATTACGAGAGTATCTCGGCTCAGGAGAGTTCTCGTGATAATATTAATCGTAATAAAAGAACCGTCGGCTTCAGCCATACGAATTTCGCGACAGTGCACACAAATTCACCAAATTTTGGTGCGTCTAGGAAACGCTCTGTGGATATTGATATGCGTACGCAGACGAAATTTTATAAGCTTAACTCGAGCAGTGCTATTGACAAAACTAAATTATCCGAAATTCGCTGTTATCGGTGCGGGCAAATAGGTCATAAGGTGTTCCAGTGCCAACGTCCAAATGATGCTTTTAGGTTGAGGAACCAAACACAAAAAGACATAGATAATCGTGGGAAACACGGACGTGTTGGATATTCCTCCACGGAAATCCAAATGTTTTATATTTGTTCACGGGAATCGCGTTTAATAGGCTTATTAATCAAACACCAAACTAGATAGAACAGGTGTTTTATTGTAAGTTAAATCAATGACAACTCTTATGCGTTGTCTAGCTAACTCCTCCGTAGTCGCTCTATCACGTCTTGTATTCCGGGATTACTTTATGTTCGGCGGACTTTACTCTTTCACGATTTAAGATTCACCCTCCGTGTACCTTTTCGGTTAAAAGCTTGCGATCAACTCCCTGTGTACCGCTCGCTGGGAACTTCGGGTTCCCTGCCAGCCGTTCACAGGTTCTACTGAGTCCGCGCTTCCCATGCGGCGTGCAACATTGGAATTTGTCGCCGCTTCGTCGTGGGAAACGCTCGCTCAGCGCAATGTTTCCACGCGCGTTTGGCCCAGACGAAATCTGAGCCGTTGCTTGCGCTATCTTGTTTGTTCTGGAATTTAACTGCTGTTTCGTTATTGTTAACAGCGGTTAAATTCCCTGGTGACATCATAACAATAATTTAAATATTATTGTGTAATGTGTAATATCGTTACACAACAGTCCTTCCCCCTTTAAAAAAGAGGGTTTTTCATGAGAGAGGAATAACTCTCGGGGATAGGACGGTAGTTGAGCTTAATCGGAGGAGTGTCGCTTAGATTACATGTTTTTACAAATGTTTTCTTATACTAATATTTACAAATAATTTCCCTCCTAGGGGTATGTTACAATTTTAGAAAGGTTGTAGTTTACCTTACTGCAGGTATTAAGTAAGCATGTACGTATCTACATTTTTTTGTTTTTATTTTGAATATATCATAAAAAAACTTTTTTTTTTTGTGTTATCACAATTTTTTTTTTTTTTTTGACAATAATTATTGTTTTATTAATTATTATTATAATTACGTATATATAATATGAGGGAACTCTTGTGTTCCTACAAATAAAAGTAACGCTAAAACTGTGCTTAGCTGGGTATGGCTAATCATATACAGTTTTTTTTTTTTTCAATTTTCCGGATTTCGGAAAGAATCAGGATTAATTGTTAAACGAAACCGCGTAATGATCAATCTACTTCCGCTGCTTTTTATATTTTGTATTGTTTTTTATTTCCCATTTTTTATCGAGGCACTTTTAGTTCAACCGCATATATTTATGGCTATCAAAGACGCATAAGCATTGCATAGTCGCAATTGCATTCTGATGTAAGGGGATATCCAAAACATCAGAAGGCAATGGCCGGCGGTATCCCGGTCACCGCATCAAACTTATAGCCATTGAGTGCACAGCCCGTACATTCCGCTGCTCTGGTTTTTTTTGTTTTTTTGTTTTACCTATTCGTGGTCAGTGCACGGTTATCATATCTTGGGCTTCGCCGGCTCTTATCTTGGACGAGTAAGATCTGAACGGCACATTGAAGTGCTTTTGGGTGACGAAATTCCGTTGCGCTGCACTTTACTTGCATGATCTCCAGCTCGAGATCTTTGTTTGGTGCACGGGTGCACTTGTTTTGTCTTCCGCCCCCGCCTAGGTGAAATATTTTTCGCCGGGCAGAATCTGCTAGATCGGCATTTTTGTCCGGTTGGATTCGGCAGATTGACTGGGTTGGTAAAAACCATCCTCATTCGTCATGTCGTTCTTTGGGCAGTTAGATGCCTCTCCGCGATTTGCGCCCCATCATGGGGTAGTTCGTGTACACAGCGTGAATGTTTTGTACGTTGTACCTGGATGGCGGGGACCTCCGAGTGTGAGGTATTCGCACGGGGACGGCCAAAGTTGGGAGGTCCTTTGGCTGACCTCGTCCTTCGTCCCGAGGACTTATCTTGCAGCCTTTAATTTGGTTCCGGGGACGAGAGTTTGGGCGTATGGTGAGTTGTGTTAAAAAAAAAAATTGTTTGTATCTTGTACTTATTTTCTCCCCCTCTTTTATTTTTGTATAAATATATATAGGGTGCAAGATGTCTCTTAGCGGGGAACTGCTCTCTCCGGCACCACCGTTGGTGAGGTGGTCGCCCTCGCAGTTCGCGAACCGGGCGGAGGATAGCGACGATGAGGCTACCCCCAACGAGATGGTGCGTGCATTGCAACGATTGACACATCGCCGCGGCGGGGGTGCTCCATTCCTTGTGCGTACCCGCACGGTGCCGTTTAGTGCACCTGGCTTCCGGTGCCCGCGGCCCCCACTGAATGCGGATGGCCTCTTTTCACCCTACTGATTGTGAATAATTGGCAATAAAGCGCTTTTTTGGGAAACGTGTGTTGTTATTTATTTATTTTGTAATTATTTGTGCAGGGGGGGGGGGGGGGGGGGGGTAAAAAGTGGTTTTTGTGTTTTCCTAATTTGTATATTGTTGTAAACAATTTTGTTTTGTTTTTGTTTTTTAAACAAGTTGTACGGCCCTAAGTCGGGGCAACGTATGGCTTTTTCACCTATTTCTTCGAGGGGAAATTCCTCCCTCGTTGGCTCGCTACGTCGCCGTCGTTGAATATACTTCCGCACTCTGGGCATAAGGTATTTTTTGCCTTTCACCACTACTAGTGCTAGGATTAGCACTAGTACTATCGTTGTGGAGGCAATTGACAAATGCCTATTTACTTCTATGTGCGGATGTTGTTTAAATTTGTTTAATTCGGATTCTATTTCCGTTAGTGTGTAAGAGCCTTTAGTTAGGGCGGAGTTTAACTCCTCTGCCTCTAACTCGGCATGTTTCGTGAATTCACTGGTGAAATTTTGCGGGGCTTTTTCCAGGATATCCTGCACTCTTTTTTGTTATATATTTAAAGGGTGTTTTTTTAAGAGGTTGCCGATTTTTTTTTTGAATAAAACACATAAAATTATGAAATGACCAAAATTTTTTTTTTATTTGGTAGATAATTTTTTGGCATTTAACATTTAAACACAATTTCTGGCATATGGCCACCACGACTATTTTTCACAAATGTCATTCTGGAGGTCCAATTTTCGACCACTTTTTCAAGCATTTGGAGGCGTATGTCAGCAATGACACGTTGAATATTGGTTTCCAAAGCATCAATCGATTGAGGTTTATCCACATAAACCAATGACTTCACGTATCCCCACAAAAAGTAATCGAGTGGCGTCAAATCGCACGAACGCGGAGGCCAATTCACCGGACCATTTCTCGAAATAATGTTGTCGTTGAAAGTTTCTTTCAATAAGTCGATTGTTTCACGTGCTGTATGGCAAGTGGCACCATCTTGTTGAAACCACATTTCATCCATATCCATATCTTCAAGATTTGGCAACAAAAACTCATTGATCATGGTTCTGTATCGATTTCCATTCACGGTAACGCGTCGTCCTTCCTCATTTTTAAAGAAATATGGACCGATGATCCCACCAGCCCATAGACTGCACCAAACAGTACATTTATCAGGATGCATTGGTAATTCTTGAACGGCGTGTGGATTATCTTTGCTCCAAATGCGACAATTTTGCTTGTTGACGTATCCATTTAACCAAAAATGCGCCTCATCACTGAAGAGAATTTTACGGTAAAAAAATGGATCTTCGTTCAATTGATTTAACGACCAATCACTGAATTCACGGCGCAAACGATGGTCGTGTGGCTTTAATTCTTGCACCAATTGAATTTTGTATGGCACCAAACCCAAATCTTTACGTAAAATTTTCCATAAAGTCGATGGACAAAGTCCAATTTGCTGAGCACGACGACGAATCGATAAATTGTCGTTTTCTTCGACACTGGCCTCAACGACAGCAATATTTTCTTCTGTACGAACTCTTCTCATTCTTGTCGGTGGCTTGGCATCTAAAAGAGTGAATGTAGACCGAAATTTGGTAATTACGTTCTTTATGGTGGTCTCTGACGGACGATTATGTGCACCATAAAATTCACGAAGTGCTCTATAAACATTTTTAATTGAACACTGATTTTGAAAATAAATTTCCACGATTTGAAAACGTTGTTCTGGAGTTAACCTATTCATAATGATTTGCCAAACAATACTGAGTAGAAATGCCACTTTGAGCTGTCTGCCTCGGACTTCCTATACAGCGGAGGACATTGAAGAAGTTCATCTTGTTGCAGAAACATACCAGAAGCTTCTGAACAGTCCCCCTTCAAGCGTTATTGCAGAATTCGAGTTGTGGGTAGCTCAATGGAAGCGAATTGTTGCAAACGGCGGTGAACTCCCAGATTCGGTTCCTCTCGTCCTTGTTGATGCGTGTGATAAAGTAGTTTATCCGGCTATTAATACACTGCTTTGCATTTTGGACACGCTTCCTGTTACTGGAGCCATTGCAGAAAGGAGTTTTTCAACTCTCCGTCGCCTCAAAACTTGGTTGAGGTCAACTATGGCGGAAGACCGACTCACGGGGCTTGCATTGTTGCACATCCATCGCGACATCGAATTGGACATCGATGCGATCATTAACAGATTCACGAAACAAAATAGAAGATTGGATTTTGTGATATAAATGATCCTTTTAGTTGGAACTTGTAAGCAGATTGAAAACAGATGATAGTATATGAAGTATATCTACAATCCAAATATAGAGAAAATAATAAAAAAGTCAGTACTGTGTAAAAAAATAAGTGAATTTTGTTGATTCAGATCCAATTTTTTCAGAGTGCAAAAAAGTAAGTTAATTTTGGTCGTTTGGTTAGTTTCCGGTTTTTAAGTTTGCAATTTGTTCGTTTGTGTTTTTGTGTTTTTTGGTTTGCAAAACATTAGTTCAGCTCTACTTTTTGAAATGCGGGCTGTTGGGGGGGGGGGGGGGGGGGGGGGGGGGGGGGGGGTCACGACCCCATGAAGAAATTACGCAATGAAAAGAAAAAGCAAATGTTCTACGAAGAATCTGAATCAAAATTATTTGACATCGCTACTTGTAAATATGAATCCAGAGAAGTTTGTAAGTGTGTGATTAAAGTCCCTTTTGCGGAAGAAACCTTTTTGAAAGACCAAAGAAATGAACGAAAAATGTATGTATATTGGGTCTGTTGATAAAGTGTCTACTAAATCTATCTCCCGTAAAGAGACAAGGAAGAGAAAGTATGATGTGTTTTTAAAAAAAGCCAGTAGTATCCCAAGTAGGGGGAGATGGGGTGCATTGATATACAATATACATCGAAAACAAAACGCGTTAGAAGAGCCGTCCGCCACACATAGGAAGGTAATCATACACCCTACATGCACGCTAGCGCGGAGTAACGTTCACTCGACGATTAGTGCTTGGCACGTGTAAACCTGTTTCTGACGTTTACAACAAGATTTTCAAAGTTTCCTTTCGGATGTGATTCTTCTAATATATTTAGTGTTACCTGTGATATATTAAGATATTTGGTAAGTACATATCTGTCATTACATTATGTAGACTTAAATTTTTTTGATTATTAATTGCTTTAATTTTATAAAATATTTATTTCGATTGTAGTCGGCAGGGGCACATTGATGCAAATGCTGTCGGGGCACATTGATCACGTATCAAAGTGCCCCAATATTTTGTTAAATGTATGTTTATGTAAGACTTAACATATTTTTATTTCTTTATAGAAAAATGGTTCGATCATTCAAACGCAAAACGGAGAGAACTCTCATCGATGAAGTTTCTGTGGCTTCTGTGATATCTGACGTGTTGAAAAGAAAATTATCAATAAGAAAAGCAGCCGATAAATATAATTTAAAACCTGCAACTCTACAGCATAGAATTGAAAAAAAGAAGAATAAAGACGGCGAAGGCGTGAGTTTTTCATCTAAGTATACCTCCAAGCAAGTATTTACAACCGAACAAGAAGACCAACTAAAGGACTATATAATAAAATGCAGTAAAATGCATCATGGGCTTACATTAACTAAAGTGCGGCAGCTTGCTTATGAATACGCTAAAAAATTGAATTGCATCTATCCACCATCTTGGGATGTCAATAAAAGTGCTGGCTTAGATTGGACATATGGTTTTCGTAAGAGAAATAAAAATATTAGTTTAAGGAAACTAGTGTTTCCGAAAACACAAGTGTTGCCCGATCATTTTCATTTAATAAGACTGCCGTTGAAACTTTTTTTAATAATTTAGAAGATGTTCTCGCAAGATTTAAATTTACAGCTGACCGTATTATTAATTTCGATGAAACCGGAATTACAACGGTTATGAATACTTCAAAGATACTGGCAGAAAAAACTCAACGTCAAATCGGCCAAATTGTTTCTGCAGAGAGAGTTGGTGACATTTGGAGGAATTATTTCTGGAACTGGCAATAGTATTCCACCTGTATATGTGTTTCCCAGGGTTCATTACAAAAGCCATTTTTTAAATGGTGCTCCTGAAGGGTCTTTGGGCTTATCGTCTAGATCTGGTTGGATAAATAGTGAATTATTTATAGAGGTTCTTAAACATATCCAAAAACACACAAATAGCACAAAGGAAAGACCGATTCTTCTAATTTGTGGCAATCATGAGTCACATATTTCAGTCGAAGCAATTAATTATTCACGTGAAAATGGAATTGTTTACTTATCGTCTCCTCCACACACATCCCACAAACTCCAACCTTTAGATGTCGGTGTTTTCGGTCCGTTTAAAGGAAAACTCAAGGTAGCCTTCAATGACTGGCACATTAATCACCCTGGGAAAGCGTTAACTATTTATGATATTCCAAGTCTTTCTAAGTTCGCTTTTTTTGAATCTTTCAACGCGAAAAATATTACGAGCGTATTTTCTAAGCCTGGAATCGTGCCATTTAATAGATTGGCATTTTCTGCAGAAGATTTTTCTCCTTGTGACGTTTATAGCAACCAAGAATCCCAAAATGATCCTACAAATGATTCTAGTGCCAATCCTATTGATCCCGAATTAACGATAGAGAGCGAGCAATGTGTAACACCACCTCATACTAGAGAGCTACCAAATATCATGAATGATTTTGAGTTACATAATATGCCTTCCACATCAAGAGCTTCTGATGGAATTAATGAAACACTCACAACCAAACCATGCATAACTCCTGAAGTTGTAAGGCCTTATCCAAAAATTTACCGAAACAATCGAACCAGAAAAGGAAAAGGAAAGGATAAATCGCGAATTTACACAGATTCTCCAGAAAAGCAAAGAATAGAAGAACTGCAAAGAGCTAAGGATGAAGCAAACCTAAAAAAAGAACAACGAAAACGCGCAAAAGATCTGAAAACTGCTCAAAATTTGCTAGGCATAACTGTTAATCCCATCAAGAAACCAAATAAAAGGACAAGGGCGATATCTATGGAATCAGACTCTTCAGACTCTTCTGTTAATATTTTATTACAGGATCATTCGATTCTGAAAGATCTACCATGGAATCATCTGATGATGATATTGTTAATACTGCCCCACCTGCAGCAAATGATCTTCATGATGGTGACTATGTTATAATAAAGGTAATTAACGCAGGAAAGAAGCAACCTTATAAGCATTTTATTGGAAAAATAGTGTCAAGATACTCCGATAGCCAGAATGACTTTCTAGTCTCTTTTTTAAAGCTTAAACCGACTGGAACTTTTGTGTTCCCTGATATAAAAGACAAAGCTTCGGTTAATGTTTCTGATATTGTGCTGAAGTTACCAAATCCTATAGTAAACAAAGGCACTAGTAGAACAGCTTCTCTATTAAATTTTAAGATAAATTTGTCACCTTACAACATTTCAATGTAAGCCAATTTAATTCATAAAAACTAGTGATGACTGATTAAGTCAATAAAAGAATTGTTTAAGTATAAAACTAGTGATGACTGATTAAGTCAATTGAAAGAATGATTCAATCTTATTGTTTAAGTATTTTTCATGGCATAGTTTTTTGTTTGGATTTACTTGTTATATTTTTATATAAAAAGCGCGAAAAGCATTTATTTCAATTAGTACTAGATTAAACTTAAGTACACATAATTTACCAAAAAGTAAAAATATAAGTAATTAATAAATAAATGTCATAAAAATCAATAAAATTTGTTTAATTTGTAGAAATGTTTCTATGAATCAAAGTCCCCCAGTGTTCAATCTTTTATGGCATATTTTACGGAAAATTAATTTCTGAATTCTTTAATGTTCTGAATGTGCATCAGGGATTGAATATTCTCCAGTGTAAGGTTGCATCTCAGCAGCCACGCGCAAATTCCGCGATAACCAAGTTGCACTCAGTGCAACATGAGACCTGCACCTGGCTCCCTGGGAACTTGCTGCGCGCTGGCTACTCATCAGGTGAGCCGCGCTGCCATGCAGCGCTAAATGCAATATAAGCACATTTGCTGGTCACCGGCAAATGTGCAAGAATTTTATGTTTAGTGGGTAAGTCTACTGTAAATAAGCTTTCATGTATTGTTTTAGATTTAAGCAAAGTAATTCCTAATTAAAGAGTCAGTCGATCACAGTATTGCGTGTTTGAATCTAAACAAGTTCCCTTTCAGGAGAAATTATCTTAAGGTGAAACACCCTAAGCTAAGTTCAAAATCATTCAACTCTTCATTGGACTTAAGGTGAAACACCTTAAGCCCACAGTAAGAGCAAAATAGTTCTTACTTCAACACCCAGTATATGTATCAATGTACCCCACATGTGGGGTACATTGATACAAATTTCAGTTTTTAGTAAATAGGCTCTAATATTTGTTATTATTAAATCTAACGGTTAATTTGACTTTGAAAAGTTAGTTGAATATATATTGAATAGATCATAATTCTTAAATTGGATGTTACTGTCAATAGGTCGTCTTTTATTGGGTCTAAGTAAAAATCGTATCAAGGTGCCCCAACTCCCCCTACTTCTTCTGATCCAGTTCTTAATTGGTCTTCTAGTAGTTCGTCCATTGCAGCATCAGACTAGGATGAAGATGTGATTTTTAGAACAGAAATAACGACTCAATTACCCAGAGAAACTGAACAAATGAGAAGTAAATTGCAAAACTTAGCTACTGCTTGTGACCGAACTGGAGTTTCTGACCGATCTGCTGCATTAATCGTAAATGCTGCATTGTTGGATTTAAACGTTATCAACGCTGAAAAGTCGTCAAAAGTAATAGATCGAAGTAAAATACGTAGAGAGCGGAAAAAGGCACGCAAAGATTTACAAAGCTTTAAGAGCAAACAAATTTTGACGGCTATTTACTTTGATGGTCGTAAAGGTAAAACTTTAATCATGACTAAAAGTGGCAGTATCTCACAACGGAAGAATATTACTGAAGAACATATTTCAATTATTTCGGAGCCTGGTTCTGAATATGTCGGTCATATTTCTGTTGATTCTGGGAAAGCCACGACTATTGTGAAACATATAATTGAGCTTCTTGAGTCAAAGTTGGAATATCGGCCATATTTGGTAGCTATTGGATGTGACGGTATCGCTGTAAATACAGGACATAAAAATGGAGTCATAACTTTATTAGAAAAACATCTGCAAAGACCTTTGCAATGGTTTGTGTGCTTGTTATATGCAAATGAACCACCACTTCGTCATTTATTTACTAGCCTTGATGATACAACTATAGGACCAAACAGTTTTTCTGGGACCATAGGGAAAATGTTAGAAAAATGCCAAAATTGTCAAATACAGGTGTTCCAACGCATTCCAATAGAATTACCGGATTTGAATACTAATACCCTTAGCACTGATCAAAAATATTTATATGAAATATGCTCTGCCATTTCGACAGGTACGGTCCCACAAAACTTAGCCAGCAAAGATCCTGGTAAACTTGCACATTCACGGTGGTTGACTTGTGCTAATAGAATTCTTCGTTTATATGTTGGAACAACGAAACCTTCTAAATCTTTAAAAGATCTTGCAACTTTCATAATGAAAGTCTATGCACCAACTTGGTTTGACATTAAAACAAAACCTTCTTGCAAATATGGTCCAATTCATATCTTTAACATGATTCAAAGATGTTTGTATCTACCGGATGACCAAAAAAACGTTGTTATAAAAACTATTCAGAGAAATTCCTTCTTTGCACATCCAGAAAACATACTATTAACAATGTTACAAGATGATGAGCCTCACATAAGGGAACTAGGACTTCGTAGAATTTTAAAGGCAAGAAAAGAGTTTAAAGGAAAGAAAGTAAGAGAATTTCAACTCCCAAATCTTAAAATCGTGGCATCGAATTATTATGATTTGATTGACTGGTCAAATGAAAAAATAGCAGAACCTCCGATGACCATGAAATATAGTGACGCAGAAATTTCAAGCGTGATTTCCTCAGGTGGCAAATTATTTGAAATCGAAAAGTATCCTTGCCACACTCAGACAGTAGAACGGAGCGTCAAGCTCGTTACTGAGGCTTCTTCATCTGTTTGTGGGCGAGAGGCAAGAGATGGATTAATTCGCACGAGGATAAAGGCAAGGCAAGACATACCAGTATTTGACACAAAATCACAATTATTTAAGCAAAAAGAAGAGTCTGTAGCTTCAGCTTCCGAATGTTAAAATGCTTTTATTTAATATATTTTGTATATTTATAAGTACTTATACTTAATTTCAAGCTTCAATATTTTCATTTTGATAAATAGTTTGTCTCAAATAAAAACTTTATAAAAAACAAATTTTGTTATTTTCTTTAACTTTTAAATTTGATGCGACACCTTAAGATGTAAACGTAGGAACTTGAAATTTTATTTTTATATCTCTAAGAATGTCGATCATCCATTGGTGATACAGGAGTAACAAAGTTTAAAATTTTTTTTTTTCACTCTACCCTAGTGTACATTGCTTATTTTTTTTACTAATTAAGACTGTAGAAGACTTTTGGTTCACATTAAAATTTATTTCACCAGAAATCTGCATGGAATTCAATTTAAAATACCTTTATACGTGAAGTAAACAGTGTGTCCGGAAACTTTTCGGGGGTAGAGTAAATAAATGAATAAATGTATACATGAAATAAATAACGAAATAAAAATATTAAAGTCATTTTATTGTAACATAATTTCATATCAAACATACTCTGGGTTTGACGAATATGTTCGTCCTCGCTCAATTTCTATGACGCACGTAGGGGTCACATTTTCCAACAAAGTTGAAACAGTTAACTGGTATGACTGAATAAATGGCTTCCTTGTCCAAAACCAACCGCCGCCGCCGCCGTGTTTTCTTTCACATGTGCTCCTCACCTCCGCCCGGACTTCGGCGAGCTCAACTCGTGGCAAAATGAGTCGCACCGTAACAAAATAAAAGGATTTCTGAGGGTTTTCACCTTGTCACAAAGCTGTCATTTGGATACAAGGAAACACCAGGGACAGCCTAATTTAGTTGTAATTAGAGGGCACATACGTAAATTCTTAAAAATATTGAATTGAGGATAATTACATTGGATTTTTTAAATTTATAATTGCAATTTTTCATTATTCATTATGTATTCTAAGAATAACCTTTTTTTATTTTCAAGTTTCCCAAAAATGAAGAGATGCAGACAAAATGGGTAGAGATGATTTGCTCATCCGCAAAGCCCACTAAACATAGCTGAGTGTGTAGCGGACATTTTTTGCTTAGTGATATTTTTCATTTAAGTAAAAGGAGAAGATTCGAAGCTATGCTTTCCCGCAGCTAAAGTTGCAAAAAATTATGGTGCCCTCTGGAAGTAACGTTTGCTCTAACGAGGTAAATATGTCGAACTGTAAATAATGATGTAAATCTACACCAAACTCTTATATGTACATATGTAAATATTAACTAATTTTTTTATAGAGTATCAAGCAGCAACTTACGAACAATAACAATTCCTCCAACGGTTTGTTGCAGAATTATACTGAAGCCAATATGAGTATGGATGAAGGCGAACAATGTTGTGAGTTAATAACAAATAATTTTCAAGAGATAAATGATTTGTATAATAACTACTTTATGTAGGAAATATGATGTAACGATTTTTGAGATGGTGGACGATTTTGACATCGTGGAAGACTCGGATATTGAAAATGATCCGGCCCCTATTAATACATATTAATAAGGCAAGTATAATATTATATAATATCGGCACATAAGGTAATAGTAGTCTTGAGCCGGTTTTATTGCAAATGGCATATGAGGAAATTATAATATATTATTTTGACTTAAACTTGAAATAGTCCATTGAAATCTTATCTGAAATAATTTATAGAAATATTGAGATAAGGAATCTATAGTACATACACATATATTATTATTATAATACATTTGTTTTGGAAAACATGTCCTCACAAAGGCTGACTTGTTAGATAGAAATTTTGATTTACATACTTATAAATTATAAATACTTTAAAAACTCTATATAATACTTATTACATTTAAAACTAGTAAATTTCGAAAGTTTTTAAGTTTCGAATAAATATGTAACTAAGCTTACTTTTAATATACAATTTAGCTTTTTAGTTACATATAATATTTAAGAATCAATATTGTATTCTAATGCAATAAATAAGAGAATTGATATTTTAAAACATTTGTTTTTTTCTTTGCTTTTGGGTACTTCCTCATTTAATTTGAATTCAATTTACCGGCATTGTTTTTCCCAGAGTTTATTCGATTTAAAAACCTAGGGCGCACACTCAGCGTATAATATATAATGGCAATATTTGAAAGGCAATTCTTTAAAGTAAAAGGGGGGAAAAAAGTAAGCAATATATACTGTAAAAAGTAATTGTAATTTTGCGTCATAAATGGAGTAAAACGTGTGTAAAATTCGTAAAAATGTTTATGTTTTTGAGGTCGCTGATCACGAACATGAAATTTATTTTTCAAAATTCAAAATGGTGGGATTCAAAATGGCGGACGTCTACTGCTTAAAACAACTCCGTTTCAACAAAATTTTGTATGCTTTAGTTTTTGAGGTCGCTGATTACGGATATGACATTTTTTCCAAAATTAAAAATGGCGGATTCGAAATGCCGGACGTGTACTTCTTAAAACATTTTGATTTCAACAAAATTTCGTATGGCCATTTTGAATCCGATATTTTGAATTTTGAAAAATAAATTTCATATTCGTGATCAGCGACGTCAAAAACATAAAATTGCGAAGTTTTGTGTAATTCCTATCATTTTTCGAATTATGGCCAGCTTTTTCGGGAACCGGCCAGTTTCAGTCCGCAAGATTGAAAATTATGTTTCATGAAATATCGCAAATTATCGCAGCTGCTTTTTTCGTAAAATCAAAGAAAATACTTTCTTTTACATAATAAAAGTGATCCTATCGTGGAACTCTGCGGAACTTCTAACTATTTTTCTTCATTTTTATAAAATGTCAACACGAAAAAGCTTTACGTGCATGACTGTGTTTAAAAAAAGTTTTTACACAGCGAAACTTTAGTAGGTACTTTCTATACTTTCAGAAACACCCGTTACTGAACGCGATCTGAAAACAGCCACTAGAAAAGCTGTTATCACTTTCAAAACGACGTAGTACAAATCCAGGTTAAAGTAGCGTGCCAGATGATGCGTCGAAGAGAGTCACCTTGACTTGCTCTAATGCTGAATCCCTTACCAGTACTTTACTGTTATTTTGCCAAAATGTGTAGAAAAAGGTTCTTTATGACATAGGATGGTAGCTTGAACAGAACGAAACAATTTTTTTTCGACTTTTGGCCAACTTTTTCGACAAATCGGCCACTGTGCATAGGTGGGATTTTAAGCCAGTAATATGTATTACCGATTTTGTGAGTAACATTACATCTTTAGCTTAGTTTCACATACATTTTAGCGTAAATTAATAATAAATCGAAATTGTTGTGATTTTACATAATTTTTGTGTATAATTGCACCAAATTCTACACAAGCATGCTGTTTTACGGTACGTGCGGTTGACGCTAGCTCAGTCTATAGGTAGCAGTCGAATAATGAAGACGTGAAATGTACCAGTGCAACAACTGTGAGTGCTCCTTAAGTAGCCTTCAGTTATATCAAAAACAATTATACATTCATCGTGGGAGGAAATGTGCGGAGTTTAAATGCATTTGGGAAGACTGCAACCAAATATTTTCGAATTATCCTAAATATCAAATGCACCGGTATCGAAATCATCCAAATCCTAACAGATAAACAAAAAATAAAGAAATATATGAAGGACTGTTTTGCCGTACAAAGAGTTTTTCTAAACAACAGAGAAAACATACCTTCAGTAGAAGCAATACAAATGAATTGGCCATATCTATTTGAAAAGGAATGTATATATAATATCAACATTTTGCAGAATTAATGAATGTCAATATTGAGAATTTTCAAAGTATATTATTGAGAATTTTCAAAGTATATCTTCACGTCTAAAGGACGTCTTCACCTATATTTTCCTTAAACGCTGGAACTGATGTCAAAATATTTTAACGAAAATGCTGGATATCTCTATTCAAAATTCAAGGTAGTCATATTTACAAATTAACTAAATTATTAAAGTCAAGGTGATAAACTGTTACCGTTGATAAAATCATATAAAAATAAAATACATAAACGTATATGTTGATCACCATACTTTAATTTATTAATAAAAAATAAAACATTTATTTAAATCTTAATGATTTCAGATTGGCTGTACTGGCTTTGATTGGCTAATACTCCTTGGATAGCAATTGTTGGTATGTATTCCTTGTGAGGACAGTTTAATATATATATAAGCGACAAGAAACATCGTAATCTATTCGGGTTTGATAAACAATTTTATTTACGAATTTTGAAAATTTTATAGTCTTTTTAATAGGACATACATATAATGAGAGAATTTTTATCTTAATTTACAAATACTCACATAAATGAGCAAGAAAATGATTCATCGGTAGCCCACATTTACTTTGAAAAACGAATGATTGCAAAACGTTATGAATTCTGTCTATTAAATCTAATTGCAGAAACCATTTGTTATTTTTATGTTTTCAATGTCATTTACCCTAAAGATATTTCTCAAATGATGGAGTTTATAGTACGATATTTTTTAAAGTTTTATCCTGAATGTGTCAGAGGACAAAAAACCCATATTAATAATTTAAACAAAATAAACTCTTTAATCAAAAAATTAAATGATTTTAACAAAAAAGCTTAATGCTTTAAAACATATATATATTTTTTAAGTTAGCAGTATAACATATATATGTATGCTAATGGGTTGAAAGTAATTCTATAATCCTTTTATACATAGTTGAATTGAACTATTTGTGTTAATGAAATGAAACTATAATTTTTTGTACAAATAAATAAAATGAAAAAATAAAACATTTTTTTACTAATGAATAATGATATTTTTTAATTATATTAGCAAAACGTCACCCTGCTAAGCCATGTGGATAATAAATAATGAAGTAAGTGTTTAGTTTTTATATACATACACATAATAATTGCACCAGAATTATCCAAAAGTATTGCAGAAAAATATATAATGAATGCATACTTTAAATCTGAATATCATGAAACTATATATGAAGTTATAATACATACTTATTTTAGTTAATTTCTAAGTAGGTATCATTGATTTAACTGAAAATTTATTGTGCTTTTTTAATATCCAAATTCTAAATAACTCTCCGATACTTTCGCAGTAATCCACTTTCGTTGTTTAAAACTACATGATATTGCAAGTCATACTAGCTACGCAAACATATAGGTATGCAATTTATCATGCCAAAATTATATAATAGAAAGATTTAAAATTTGGTACGATAAATTGTATTTATGTACGCTTAGCTGTTATGAATTGCAATTTGTAGTTTTACACAACGAAAGCGTATTGCTGGGAGCATTTCCGCTATTGTGAATTAATATTTCGTGTAATTTTATGCCACGGTAGTGTATTCTCAGGAAAATTTTAGCCTTCACGTGTTATAAAATTGCACAATATGTAGCTCAATTTTCTTGTGTATAAACATTGAGAATGTATGCGATATTAAACCACTTTTGAGACAAAAATACCCAAGTCGTGTGGTAATTTTGAGGATATTTACAACAATTTAAGTGTATTTTATTACACTTTTTGTTGGCGCAAACCCACCTCTGCACAATCGCATCGGCAACACCGATCCCGCGGAAAGGAGTCATCGGCTTGTCTTGATGCTTTACTCTACTCCGCACCTTCATTGTCATCAACAGTGATAACAACGAGAGCCACAGCAGGAAGCCCCGACGGAGAGTATCTCCCTCACTATCGCCAGTGACACGTGTGAGAGCTATACCGCCAGCACATCTCCACTAATATCTGTCACGATATTAAGGAGAGCCTCATCGAGTCATCGAAAGGCGAGTAACGAGTCGACAGCATCATTCTTATCAGTCGGAATAGGAGTGAGAGCCAGTTTTTCCTACCCGAGAAGGAGACCAGTCGTCTCACACACGAGAGGTAGCCCAGTCGCCGTATACCCGAGAAGGAGACCAGTCGTGAGTCACCCCCGAAGCAGCCAGTCGCCATACACCCGAGAAGCAGTCAGTCGCCATACACCCCAGAAGTAGCAGCAACCGAATTGAATTCAGCCATTGAAGTTTTCATTAAAGATAATAGGAAAATTATCGTGTGTTTTGTGGTACCCATTCTACTTGATTCCCGCTGCCTCCAACACTTTTTGTAATGCATAATTTTAAGAACACACCACGCTGTAATTTTACCATTATTATACGAGGTTATCAAGTGCTTCATATAATAAGGGTAAAATCACACGAAAATTTTTTAGAATGTAGCCCAGAAATTCGCTCCTTCGCCCTTACATTAAATTTTCTTTTTCCGAAGGCGTATCAGTACGTACGAGACACTTTTAATACTTGCTTGACGCATAGTCGTACCATAAGAAAATGGTACGAAAGCCTAAATTGTATGCCAGAATTCACAACCGAATCTTTTGAAGCAGTAAAAGGTGCAGTAGATAATGCAAAACAAGAAAATAACAGAATAGTGCTTCATGTAATATTTGACGAAATATATATTTGCCAACATATCGATTGGGATGGCCAGAAAGCGATTGGTTTTGTTGACGTGCGTGATGGAGGAAATAGTAGCACATTAGCCAGTCAGTTTCTTGCGGTTTGCGTAAACAAAGCATGGAAAATACCATTAGTATTTTTCCCAATTGCATTAATAAATGTGGAACAGAACAAAAATATTACAGTGCTATGTCTGTAACATTTATTGACTACGGGAGCAAAAGTCACAGGCATAACTTTTGATGGCGCAGCAACTAATTTAATCGTAGCGAAACTCCTTGGTTGTGAAGAAATATAAATTCACCAAGGTACTGTTACAAAAATGGCCCCAAACATTTGTGGTGTTTTGATCGGCGTCTGGCACAACCAAAATGAGGAGGAAAGATCTGTCAGTCGTGGTGTGCGGATCGGTCGGCAGAAACACGTGCCAAAATTGTCCAATGTTTTTTTTTGTAAAAGAGAAAATAAAAATTAGTACTTCAGCTAATTTACGCTGGCGTTTTGGTTTCGGTAGGGTTATCGTTGCGTAGCGTGTTGGAGAGGAGTTTTTCCGTGGATGACTTCTCCGCCATCATTGATTGCAAGATTTGTCGGCTAGCCGCTCGGCTGGCAAATTTTGTAACATTGGTGCCAGGTGTGGGGTTCCCGAAGTCCTTTAATCAGGACAGCCCCACATGTTGCTTGAATTTTCGACCGTGTTTGATGTCGCTGGTACGACCACCGCAGCAGCAACCACTGCCACCGCTCTCACCATCAGCGCCGCAGTGACCACCGCTGCCGCAACCACCGTCGCAGCAACCGTCGGCGCAGTCACCACAGCAATCGAATTATCGCCGCTACGACCACCGCCGCAGCAACCACTGCCGCCGCTCTCACCATCAGCGCCGCAGTGACCACCGTTGCCGCAACCACCGTCGCAGCAACCATCGCCGCAGTCACCACAGCCAATAAACCTTCGCCGCTACGACCAATGCCGCAGCAACCACTGCCGCAGCTCCAAGCATCAGCGCCGCAGTGACCACCGCTGCCACAACCCCCGTCGAAGCGACCATCGCCGCAGTACCAAAGCCGCCCATCGCCACCACGACCACCTCTGCAGCGACGACTGCTGCAGCTCCCAACACCGCCGCAGCAACCATCGCCGCAACAAGCAACCAATCCGCCGCAGCTACACCGTGAACCGTTCCACCGCAACACCTTCGATGAAACATCAGGGACAAAATTTATTAGGCTCCGTTGGAACTTGTAGCCTTTGAAGGGGGAGCCATGGTACAAAATTGGCCCCAAATATGTGGTGTTTTGATCGGCGTCTGGCACAACCAAAATGAGGAGGAAAGATCTGTCAGTCATGGTGTGCGGATCGGTCGGCAGAAACACGTGCCAAAATCGTCCAATGTTTTTTTTGTAAAAGAGAAAATAAAAATTAGTACTTCAGCTAATTTACGCTGGCGTTTTGGTTTCGGTAGGGTTTTCGTTGCGTAGCGCGTTGGAGAGTAGTTTTTCCGTGGATGGCTTCTCCGCGGACCATTTTTTTGATTGCAAGATTTGTCGGCTAGCCGCTCGGCTGGCAAATTTTGTAACAGTGCTTTAAATGTGGCCAAATTATTATCAACACTTGAAAAAACTAATTAATGTAGATTATTAAACTACTGTTGCATTCTCTTTCTAAATTGGCATGCCGTTTACAAAGGTTACCTCAATTACGAAGAAGTACTGCAATAAAAATGTCATATTCTTGGAAATATCCCTTTCCTGGAGCAATTATTACATGAACGACCTTTTACAGTTACAAATTGCTTTACTTTTATGGTTACTGTGTAGTATTTAAGAATGAGCACCTAGCCGATGATATTTAGTCTCATTTGTAACTTCGAATAGTGAACGTGATAAAAATGTTGTTGAATTATATAAAATTTAATATGGGTAAAGCAAAGGGCATCAGTGCAGTGACGAAAGCGAAAATTTCGACGTTGTTGGAAATAGGATAACATTCTTATGGAGTAATAGCTCAGAAAGTGGGAGTTAGTCGGTCATTTGTTAGCAAATTTGTAAAAAAAAGACCTGCTGAGTCATCAACAAGTCCTAAAGGAAAATGTGGTCGCAGCCGAAAAACAACAGGCTACCAGGACCGCTATTAGCTGCGGAAAGCTAATAAGAAGACCGCACCCTATCCAGTAAGTCTCTAAGGGCTACTATGCGTGATGTTGGTGCAGAAATATCGAAGCGGATAGTCAGACGTCGACTTTTTCAATCTGGGCTATGTGCAAGACGACCACGCAAGAAGAAGAGGCTGAACTTTAAGATGGTTCGACAAAGAAAAACATAGGCAGATGGATATTTGACATGAACTATAAATGATTGGGAAAAGGTAAGGATGAGATAAACACTCTTTTCATATTATTCTGAAAACACATTTTCCAATAAATTTTTCCCTTCACTTAACTTAACTCTATTTTTTGAATAGGTTATATTCAGTGGCGACATCATGGCGAGTTTGACACTACCAACATGCAGGACTGTTCGCAGACCCAAAGGAGCAGATTATTCCTTCATGTGTGCACAGCAGTAAGGGTCATGATTTGGTCAGCAATATCGTTCAGAAGACTCTTCCCACTCTACGTCGTTGACCGGATAATGAACGCGGAGCAGTATGTAACAGTCCTTCAGACAGAGATGATCCCAACTATGCATGCAAACTTTAACGGAGATGGAATTTTCATTCACGATAAAGCCCAAACAGCAAGGAGAGTCACGAAGTTTTTAAGGACTAACAACTTCCAAATCCTTGACTGGCCAGCGAATAGCCCAGATATGAACTCTACCGAAAATATCCGGGCTATTTTTAAGCAGAAAGTGGCAGAAAAGTGCCCACGGACCCAAACCCCTCTTTCCCACTGGGCACTCTGGGCAAGTGCCCAGGGCCCCCTAATTCCTGTGAGATCACCAAACGATAATCGCTATTACAAAAATGGTAATAAATCAGTAACTAGGTATTTCAACAAAGCATTATTTATTCGCAAATTGAAGAACAATGAAAGCGTCGAAAGAAAATGGTTGATGTACTCGCTTTCCAAAAACTCTGTATTTTGTTTTTCATGCTCCTTGTTTAACACTTCTGATGTAAATCTATGCTCTCCGAGTGGATGTAATGATTGGAAGCACATTAATCAAATACTTTTAACACATGAAAATAGCCCAGCACATAGGCAATCTATGATGACTTATCTGGCACGAAATAAAGCGGTTGGTAGAGTAGATATTGACTTGTTATCTCAACATCAAAAATAAGTGGATTACTGGAGAAATGTACTTAAACGGATTGTACCTATTAATAAGTTAACATCTAATATTTTAAAGAAGATGGCCCCACAAGGAATCAATAAAAATGTTTTAGATGCTACGTACAAGCAAGGTGGTCAAGAAGCAATCTTACTGTTGCTTACCGAAAATAATAATGGTAGACCCCGCGTTACCAAAAATAAAAAATATTAGAGAAAGTAAAAGAATTATTTCCCTTACATAAGTTTATATTTCGTTTAAAATTGATAAATTATATTGTGTTGACTATTTTCATGAAGTCTATTGTTTTATTAAAGCCAATAAAAATAATTTAATAATAACTGAATAATGAATTATTTATTTTTACAGAGTTTCGAATCATAATCAACAATAAGTTTCATTATTATCTCCCGTTTTTTAGTAACATAAATGACGAAAATGTTAATGTTAATTTAAGGGGGTAGTCTCATGTTCGATCTTCCAAAAATGTGATTTTTTTTGCTCAAAGCTTACTAAGTTGAGAATATACTGTGAAAATTTTAGCCCGATACACTAAGTCATTTTAAGGTTACAGCAAATAATAGGGGAGTTTTCTCGAAACTACTTTTTTTCCGTCGGCCCGGATGATTAAAAAAAAATTATTGGAGGGATTCGGCTGAAATTTTAACACAATATTCTACACATGAATGGTTATGTCCGGTACCAGAATTAGATTTTTTTATCGACTTACTTTTTTTTTATCCACTTACTTTTTTTTTATCTCGATTTTAAACCGAAAAAACAGTCGATTTTCGACATTTTTTTTTACAAGGCCGCCATTTTATTATTTTTCACTCAAATCAATTATATCTGCTGCGGGACAGAATGACAACCCTACTGAATAATAATCTTTTTAGTATATTTATTTGACATGATTACAAAAGGAGTAATCAGGGTGGCCAGCCACCAACTTTTTTTTTAGACACCTACTTTACCTCACCAAAATGAGGTTAAAATAATTTTTTTTTTATTTGACAAAAATTCTTTTGTATTATTCAATAGCTAAATAATACCATATAATTATCATAATCAAGATTGTATTTCATTTTCCGCAACAAAAAAAATCTTTGAAAACATTCAAAATTTAACCTCGGACATGAGACAACCCCTCTAATAAATTTTAGTTTGATTTTTCTCTTCTATTTGGCCGGTGACATGCATTTTTTTTGTAATTGATTTATATGATGCTAAACTATCATCAAGCGAAATTTGAATTAATTCTCCCGTTTTATTATTTTTCGATCCAACCTCCTTAAAGGACCAGAGAAAAGAAATGCAAAAAAAATGCGAGAACGAGCGAAACAACAAAAGAGGAGAACGAAGAAAATATTGAAATGCGAATCATCATCATCTGAATCACCTTACAGCATCGTTAATTCGCTGCAATCCCTTGGAAGCTTCGTTAAAGATTTCGATCGTGATAGTGCCTTCAGCAATGAGAATAATAACGGATTTGACCCCCTGACTGAGCATAAATTACGTGAAGAGGACGACTGGACTTATCACTGGAGACAGGGGCGGATCCAGGGGGGTTAGGGGGTTCAACCCCCTAACCCCCCCCCCCCCCCCCGAGACTTTTGACATTGTACATCCAATTCTAAAATAGAATTAAAGCTCTATTCTGTTAAAAATCCGCAAAGAATTTAGATTTCAATCTGTTCTTGCAAATCGGTGACTCCGAATTGCTGGCGGGCGTCTCTTGGCGATCGAAGTGTCATCTGCCAGCGAGTCTCGTCCAAGTTCACCCGGAGTGCATCCAAAAATTCGAGTGAGACTTGCGCATGATTTAGTTATTCTAAAATCATCCGCGCACGTATAGAAATCGGTTGACTTTTGGAACGCACCCCTAGGAATGCGTTTTTAGCTGATGGCAACACTGTTAGACGATATAACGCAGTCATTCAAGTAAAGAAACAAGTCGAACACTGCGTTTATCCTTCCCAATGTTATTAAAAATTCAAGCATGAATTCCAAAAAGATTTCGAATTTTTTCAAAGCGACGAGAACCAATACGATCGATACAGGGACTGTCGATGTATCTGTGGAAAGTCCACCAGAGAAAAAACAAAAACACGAAGCTTCAAAATAAGAAGCAGCTTCAATAAACCATGTAAGAATCACCTGAAAATAACCTAAAACATAAAATCAAGTGAAGTCCCATTTTTTGAGTGGCATATTGGGATTTCGATTTTAGAAACGATGTCCAATTCCGTAGTTTTTCAAACATTATAAAAATAGTTTAAAAAAATGGTGCAAATGAACAGAATGGAAAATTATTGAAAAATATTTTTGTAGGCTAGGCACCTTATAATGACGTCGCGAATTTTAGTAAACGGGCGGCGATTAGATGACGTTGCAAAATACGAAGTTCTCCAAGGCGTTTGGGTCCCGGATTCTACTTTCAAGTTCCCAAGTTCAAGCGACAGAAAATTAAAGTTTCAAGTATTTTGGCTGCGCCAATTCCCTTCGTTAGCCTATTCGGCGTACTGTCGATTTTGTATGATATTCAGCGTGAAAGAGGGAGGAAAAGGGAGTCATCAGATCCTACAATCCCTGGTTCAGACTGGGTTCCAAAATTGGAAAAATGCACTTGAAAAATTTAGAGAACATCAAGACAAAGCATACCATAAAAAATCTGTGGAAAGTGTGAAGCAGTTTAAACTGATTTATGAGAATAAAAAAAATGATGTTATCTGCCAAATCGATTCAGGACGAAAACAACAACAGATCGAAAACAGAAAAAAGTTGATTCCAATCGTGCTCATTCACTCATTCTACAGTGCGGCAGACAGGGAATTGCGTTACGGGGCAGTCGGGATGATGGTCCACTATCTCTAAAAGTGCCAGAAGAAAACGACGGAAATTTTAGAGCACTTCCCGATTCGCGCTGGAAAATGGAAATCAGGTTTGGGAGCAAACTTTTAAAATCCGTTGGTGCTAACGCCACGTACCTGAGCCATGGCCTTTAAATGAGCGTTAAATGAGCGGGCAATATAATGGTTGCGCAGCTCAGGTTCGCGAAATCTGCCCTGAAGCAGTTTATCTTCATTGCGCGAATCATAACCTAAATTTGGCTATCACGCATTCATGTGACATCCCACATATAAGGAAAAGCTTAGCCGCTGTCAAACAATGTGTGAACTTTTTTCGACATTCTACTAAGGCTGGCATGGTTTTGAAAGATCACATCATCGCATCGTGTCCAAATACGATGCAAACTCGTCTTCTGAAGTTCTGCGAAACTCGTTGGGTGGAGCATTTAGAGTCGCTCATGCTGTTTCTTGTTACATCATATGCAACAAGTACTTGGTGACCTTCCTCTTTTTGATGAAAAGATAAAAAAACACTAAAGCAATTATTAGAAACAATTGCACAAAAACTAATGCAAAATGGTCAAAGACGGGAAGGCATCGAGATCGCTAGAAGGAAGTATTTAATTTGCAAATATTGTCAGTGAACCTAACTCCCCAGTGGATGGTTCACTCCCTGGACCGAGTAACCGAAGGCCACAAAAAAACTTTGAAAATTCCAGCATTAAAACAAGAAGGCGTCGAATTGAAAACCTGCTTGAAACATCACTTCCGGAAGAGTTAACGATGGCAACCGAAGTACAGCTACACCATCTGGAAAAATGTATTCAGCAGCTATCGTTACCGGGGTACAAATATAAAAAAGACGCGGAAATGCTTAGCATGCCCAAAAGAAGACGGATTTTCAGAAAATCAAGCTCTATCTTTAATGATCGATCCAAATCTCTCGTCACATCAATATAATGTGATACACCACCAACGAATCAAATAAATAAAAACATATATCCGCCTTATTACAGAGTTAAAGCGGCAAAACAGATGTGTTATCCTAAAGACATTAATGTCACAGAGAAGTATGACGATGTTAAACTACAGTGTATAATGGATCACACGATTTCACGTCTATCTAAAGTCCAAGAAGAGGTTCTGAAGACTATGACTATTTAAGAAGTGTAGAAATTGTTGTCAAATAGGGTCGTGACGGATGGGAGCAAACCAGATATAAACAAAAATTTTCGGAAGATCATTGTAGTGATGACAATTTATTCAGCATTTCCATGGTGACTATCTAAATGTATGCATTAAATGACCAAGGCATCAAAGCTATTGTGTGACAAAATCCTTCTACATCTTCTACTAGATATTATAGACCTATAAAGTTTGTATTTATGAAGGAAAGTGCACATGTGATTGTTACGGAAGTTGACAAAGTAAAGGAACAGGTGGTTTCATTGATTCCAACAAAAATTATTGTAAATGACAGGGAAGTCTTGATAAAGCCAAGATTGATATTCTGCATGATTGACGAGAAAATCTGCGATGCCGTAGCTTCATGCACGCCCACACAAACTTGTTATTTGTGTAGCGCTAAGCCTAAAGAAATTATCAATGAAACTCTCGTGTTAAGCAAAACTATAAATACCGATTTTCTCTCATTGGGTCTGTCACCTCTACATTCTTGGATAAGATTCTTATAATGCATCTTAATACACATTTCTCATCGTCTTGATATAAAAACATGGCAGGCTCGGGGAGCTGAAAGAACAGCGTCCAAGAAAAATTAAAGCAAGAATTAGGCTTGTTAGTAGATAACTCACGGACGGACACAGCACTACGACGGATGTGCTTGAAAGATCGCTTTAAAAGCGCTGTCCGTTTAAGGACAGAGTTGAGGGATTATCATCAAGTCGACCTTAGCGCGGAAACAATCCGTAGGAGGTTACGAGAAGTAGGACTAGCGAAAAAGCCCATGTTAACAAAGAAAATGAAGGCGACTTGCTTAGCATGGGCGAAGAAGTATGAAAATTGGACGAAGGAAGACTGGCGACGTGTAATTTGGTCTGACGAAAGCAAATTCAACTTGTTGTGTGCAGACAATTTGTCGTACGTGCGACGTTCAGCAGGAGAACGATTTAAGGAAGAGTGCACGATGAAGACAGTTTCCTCGAAGCCAAATGTTCTGGGGATGTTTCTCTTTTTCCACCCTAGGTCCTTTGCACTTTGTTGATGGAACAATGAATGCCCAAAAGTATGGGCAAGTCATAAAGGAATTTTTGATGCCTGCCATTGAAGAGCACCTTTTGTTCACTTATGCAAAAAATTTTCAAGATGATTCGGCACCTTGTCATCGTGCCAAATAGGTAAGTACATTATGGCATATGAAGTGCTAAATGTCTATTTCATAAACAATAAATTAAACACGAATTAATCCTCATTAATTATTTCCAGCTCTAGAAAACATTTTCTGATCTCGGTATTCAGAGACTAGACTGGCCAGCGAATTCGCCCGATTTGAATCCAATTGAGCATCTTTTATTATATATTAGATATAGTATTATTTTTCATAGCCCTAACATGTGTTCTGTTGCTCACGAGCAAAAAGTGGAACACGGTAGGTCAAATTCGGAATTGCTAGCCTTTTAAGTCAGGGGTCGGCAACCTGCGTCGCCATAAGGTTTTGTGCGGTCCGATAGGCAATATGGAATTTAGAGTAACCTTAAGGGGTTAGGTGGATTTGAAAATTTCAAAAAATCGATTTTGTTTTTTTTGTCTTATTAAATAGTACAATATGTTTAAAATATTCTCCTAACATTTCCAATCGATCCGAGTAAAATTCTAAGAGATAGACCATTCGGAAGTTCCGCCCATAAGGCCACGTCAGTGCAGCGCTTCCAGGTATACGGAAGCAGCTGTGTAGCTATTGTTTGTCGGCCTTTCCCCTCTTTCTTAATATTTTAGTTGATTGTCACAGGCAAGAGCAAAAGGATGCCCTGGATCTTGCCGCAGCAGCAGGTACTTTGCTTTATGGAGCCGGAATCGATGATTGTATGTATTAAAAAAAAAAATTGTTTTGCTTGTTATTTCAATTTAAAACTTTAAACGCGTTTATCTCAAAACTCAATTTTTTAAGTCGGTGGACATTATTTCTCGAAAAGTTATGAAGCGATTTTGTTCAAATTTTGCACACATCTTTGAAATAACATTATCTAGTCATTGAACGAAGGTTTTTTTTTTATCACAACTAATTTTTTCGAGCCAAAACATGGCGCAAATCGAACCAAAAAATGTGTTTTTTTGCTCAGTCTGTCAAAAATTCAAATTTTAATTTTTTTTTCCTTACTTACTTACGAAATATTTTTGGTTTTTTGATTTAAGATGAACTAATAATGAGTTATGCTGTCCACGGCAAGAGCATTTTTTTTTTGAGACGTCAAGGGAGATGAGGCACCAATGGTTGAGTTTTCGGAATTTTTAAATAAAAATTTGACAAAATACTGTTTAAATATGTATCTTTGGTATGCTGAATAGGCTATTTGACAGTGTGCAAAATAATAACATAATTATTGATATTCGCATAGATTATTGGTTTTAAAAGCAATTTGGATTAATCTGAATAAAAAATAATGGATTATTTATTTAAAAAACCATGAAAAGACTTCGTTTTATTCAAACAGGCGTCATCTGATCGAAAACGGTTTGGATTGGTTAAATCTACGCTGACGTCACAGCTTAGTAAATAAAATGTCATATGTCAGAGCTTCTCGGTGTCTTGCGAATCTTGTGATTTTAAAACTCTATTTTATAAATTATCAAGTGATATTGTGTTATTTTACGATTCTCTAATTGCATTTATGTATTTCATTCAAATATGGATAGCAATTTTGTGAAAGCAGACAGCGGAAATCTGCCAAAAGTTGATGCTATTATCGTCGGAGTTTTCTTCAAAAATAACCCTGATTTTTATGCTGCTGAACTTAGAAATGTGAAAACAGCAATGTAAGTACTTTATTAACTCGCTTAGTGATCTACTGTTACAATTCGATTGATTACCAAATCGAATTGTAACAATATCGCTAAATCAGCGATAAACATATTCCCGAATACTAGCCGGCAGCAACAGACCGGGAGATAACAAAGTGCACGTCAGCACTTTGCACCCACGGGCAGCCGGACACCCGACACCGCCGCTGCCCAGCCATCCAGACGCGACGTCAACGGCTCGAACGGAGATAAGCGGAGCGCAAGGCAAGGCGACTACAATGTTGCAACCTGAAAGCTGAGCGCAAGGCAAAGCTGCTACAAAGTAGCAACTTGACCCATGGGAAAAATGCACCAAGAGGAATGCAATGCAGAAGTGCATTCTGAGTGCAAGCCAATTTGGCACGAAGCAAATTGGCAGTTGCATTAAGACCAGCGACCAGTAGAGTTGCACCGAGATCCACAACCGACACGGTTGTTCCCATTAACCATTTCTTACCTTCCAAATTTTAAACCTTAGTTAATCCCAAACTTAAGTATTCCTAACCCAGTTTCCATCAAGTTTTACTGTGTACAACAGCGAGTTTTCATCCCAATTTACTGTGACCAATGAGTTAACATCAAGTTTTGCCGTGTTCAACCTAGAAGATTTCATCCGAACTTACTGTGATCAACACAGAAGTTAACATTTGAGTTTTACGGTGACCAACATAGAGGTTAACATCAAGTTTCGTCGAGAATAACACAGCAGTCTCCTCCAAGTTCCCTCGCGATCGACGTCAATTCTTCCTTGGAGCCATCCTAAGTACTATCTACGAAGGACGCCGGAATAAGTATCCCCAATTTTTCCCAGCTCCTTCATCACCCAATCCTTCCGCCCTGTGGCCCAGGGTATAATCTTAAGTCTAAACTTTCCGACTTTCATTCAACCCAGACCTTTCTCCCGAGTATCCCTCTAAATTAATTGTTGAATACACCCTACATACCCGGGGTGTATATAACACTACGGTGAAACTGTTAAAGTAAAATTATGTGTGATTTAGGTTACAATGGTGTAAAATATCATAGGTTAGGTTAAGGGGGTCGTCTACCCAATAGGTCGCGCGGTTCGAGCCCTATATTCTACGGTTCGTTGTGTGGAAAGAAAGCGAGATAGAGAGTTGCCGTTTGGTATACGTCTTTATTCATAAGTCATAAGCAAGAGTAATTTTTTTTTTTTTTGAAATTTCGAAAATTGTGGTCCTGAGACGGTGGATATGAAAAATCGGCAGTGCTGCAGAACTCCGGTGATATCTCGGAAAGTTCCCAACCGATTCTGTTGAAATTTGGCACAGACCTTTAGTGCATGCGCCGCTATGGCCGGTGCCTCAATGGCGGTAATGAAAAAAAAACTTTTTTTTTTACAAGCAAAAAACCCGGTAAAAAAACGAAAAAAAAAAATTTTTTCTTCAAAATTACGCCAAAGTCTGATTTGTTGTTTTTTTCTTCTAATTCTGGCATAGGCCATAGCTAAGAGTGTGTAGATACTGATTTTTTTTTGTTGCTTGCTTTCAGATACCTCAGTCGCCTACCATCACCGGAGTTCTGCAGCGTTGCCGATTTTTCACATCCACCGTCTCAGGACCACAACTTCCGCAATTTTCAAAATTTAAAAAAAAAAAAATTACTCATATTTATGACTTATGAATAAAGACGTATACCAAACGGCAACTCTCTATCTCCCTTTCTTTCCACACAACGAACTGTAGAATATAGCGCTCGAACCGCGACCTTTGGGTAGACGACCCCCTTAAGTTAGTTTGTTACATATAACCGTGCCCATTTCTATATGGCACTACATCTTTATAAAGTCACCCACATGGCGAATACCTTTTTCTATTACTTCCTGTCTGAGAGTTCGCCCGCTATCGTCAACTTGTATAAGCTATCTCTGTAATATATTATCTTTATTATCCATAATATATATTGTTTAACTTCGGAGTGCCTTTAATTTCACATCCGCATTTGTTCCTAATAACAATGGTTATGGGTCCAGGAACGCAATAAATAAATGCGGAATAATCCTATGGTACTTAAGTGTTACTTTCGACTTGGTGTAAAAGGAACACGAGCGGCACAATCCTGGCGGACAACAAATTTGTGATCGAGAAGCTAAATGGGACAAATTACGCATCATGGTCATATCAAATGAAGATGATTCTCATGGAGGCAGATCTATGGACGGTAATTGAGCCTGGTGAGGACGATCCAGACCGGAGCGCCGAAGCGGAGGTAAAACGGAAATTTATCTCTCGTCAAGGTAAGACTCATGCTAAGATCGCCCTCGCGATGTGTGATGAGCAGCAAATGCACATCCGAAACCTCGCAAGTCCTAAAGGAGTGTGGGAAAAACTTTAGAAGCTATATGCGCCCAAAGATAGCAAGTTCCGCAAAGTTCAACTCAGGCGACAACTTTTTTCGCATAAAATAAGCAGTTGTGGAACGATGGAGAATTATCTCGGGCAGATTAACAAAACCATAACGGAGTTGTCTAACGTGGCTGACACTGTGGAGGATGGCGACTTGGCTATGACAATTCTATGTGGCTTATCGGAGGACTGGGACAACGTGGTGTCAGCTTTGTGCAACCTCCCAGAATCGGAATTCACATGTGCTACTGTAAAGAGACGCCTACTTGCTGAAGACGCTAGACGTCGAGACTGTGAGCGTGAGGGTAGCATGCAATCTTTATTGCTCACCAGAACCACACTCACCACAGCAAATGTGCGCAAAGGAATCCAGGCACAAAAAGCCAACAGCTGGCGCGCAAGTCGAAAAGAAGTACAGTCAGAAGAAACCAAAAGGCGCAGCGAAACAGGATGTCATTTGTTATAGGTGTCAAAAGCCAGGTCACATGTCAAGAAATTGTCCTGACAGGAAAGCAAGTGAAAAGAAATTCTACGCTGTAAATATGACAGCCTTATGCGGCACTACTATGGCGGACAGCGATCAGTGGATCATCGACTCTGGTGCAACACATCATATGTCCCCGAAGAAAAGCTACTTCGTGACGATTGACGAGAGCTGTCAAGCCGGCCATATCACTCTAGCAGATGGCAGGAGAGCGTCAACATCTGGGACAGGAACAACGAACATAATGGTTACGAACAACGCTGGAATGGCTCAAAACATTGAGACGAAAAATACGTTGCTTGTGCCTCAACTCAGCTACGGTATCCTCTCTGTGCGGCAAATAGTCGAATGCGGCAGGAAGGTGACATTCGACAAGAACGGCTGCTATATTTATGATGAAGAGGGACGCTTGCTAGTGAAGGCGGTGCAAAAAGATCGTTTGTACACGCTGAGTGCAGTGCCAGGCAAGGAAAGCCACAATAAAGAAGGCGGCTTAAACCTATTGAAGAGATGGCCCAGGAAGGACTCACTCGACCTTTGGCATCGACGTATGATGCATGTTAGCAAAAACAAAATCGTCGAGATGGTGACCTCTGACTCAGTGTTAGGTTTAAATTGCGAAAAAGGCCCTGTCACACCATGTGATCATTGTTTAGGCGGAAAATCTATCCGCGAGCCATTCCCGAACTTCCGAGATGATACGAGAAGGCGGACGGCAGTGCTGGACATCGTACACTCTGATCTCATGGGTCCAGTTAATATTCCGAGTTGGGGAGGAAAATGCTATATTCTCAGCATCATGGACGACTCGAGCAGGTATGCTGCTGTGAGATTCCTAAAAGAAAAGGGATCAGCGTTGGGTGAATTCAAGAAGTGGCTAACTGAGGCCGAGAGGCAAACCGGTAAACGTTTGAAAAGAATTAGAACCGATAACGGCCTTGAGTTTTGTTCTAGGAATTGGGATATCTTCTGCGAGTCGAAAGGAATTCGCCATGAGAAGACCATGACGTACACGCCGGAGCAGAACGGTATAGCAGAGCGCTTCAACAGAACACTGTTCGATTTTGTAAGGTCGCAAATGTACGAAAGGAAGCTGCCGAAAGAATCTTGGGCTGAAGTCACTTACACTGCTGCGTACATCCGAAATCGTGTAACAAATAGTCATGACAGAAGGAAAACCCCCTACGAGCTGTGGACTGGAAGAAAGCCTAGTGTGAGACACCTCAGGACCATTGGGTGTGACGTTTTCGTTCATGTGCCAAAACAAAAGCGACACTCGAAGTTGGCGAAAAGGGAATACTTCTCGGGTACGCATTAAATAGCCGCGGCTACCGAATCTGGATGCCCGAAACGCGGCAAGTACAGGAGTCGCACAACTGCAAGTTCATAGAAACCCCAATCGGAACGCAGCCAGGCGAGAACAAGCCGAGTAACGACGTCATCCGACTTTTGCCACATGAAGATCTAGAGTCCAGGAGAAGCTCAGAGCAACCCCACCAAAACACCAGCAAGCATAATGATATCACGGAAGACAACTACTATGATGTCGCGAGTATCGACGAAGACGAAACAGTCTGGAGAAAAGAAATTGTGAAGGATCAAGAAACCGAGCAGGAAAAAGGGACGAAACGGAAGACGGAGCAACCGCGGCGGCATGAAATGAGACTTCAATCTGCAACGAAGAAGACAAGTGACGAAACGGAGCCGCATCTCGCTCACTTCACCTGCGATACCGACCCTTCATCATATCGTGAAGCTATCGAGTCCGAAGAAGCAGCGCAATGGATAGAAGCGATGACTGAGGAAATTAACTCTCTTATTCGACACGACTCGTGGGAATTGGTTGAACCACCGCCTAATGCAACGTTAGTAAAGTGCAGATGGGTGTACAAGAAGAAGAAAGTTGGCGATGTACAACGCTTCAAGGCGCGGCTTGTAGCAAAAGGCTACAGCCAGCGACATGGTTTGGACTTTGATCAGGTATATGCTCCAGTTTCCAGTTTTGAAACAGCAAGGCTGTTGATAGCAGCAAGCGTAGAAAGAGGCTGGATTATCGATCAATACGACGTCAAAAGTGCATACCTACATAGCACTTTAAAGGAAACCATTTACATGGAGCAGCCAGAAGGTTTCGAGCAACGTCAGGAAAGGAAACTTGCTTGCAAGTTGAACAAATCCATATATGGATTACGTCAGAGCGGAAGATGTTGGAATGACTTTTTCAACACATCGCTCACTGGATTGGGTTTTGCACGGAACCAAACAGACCCGTGTGTTTACGACACCTCTGCGAAGTTTGGCAGAGCAATAGTGATAGTCTACGTAGACGATATGATCGTAATCGTTGAAAACGAGGATACAAGGCTACATGTTAGAACATTGCTTAAAAAATGTTTTGAGGTAAAGTACATGGGTGCACTATCCTACATGCTAGGCGTGAAATTTGAAAGAGAACAGGACGGAAGTTTATCCCTTTCTCAGGTAGAATACATCGACAAGCTGCTGCATCGATTTGGTCTTCAAGATGCAAGAGGTGCAAGTACTCCTATGGAAGCAAGACCAGACCTGCTAAACGACGGTGATAATGACGACACAACCCTGCCCTATCGTGAACTTATTGGAGGGCTACTATATTTATCACAAAGGACACGTCCGGACATCGCATTTGCGGTCGGAAATTTGGCGCAATTCTGTTCTAGATATAACAGGAGACATTGGAATGCTGCGAAGAGAGTGCTACACTACATAAAAGAGACTAAAAGGTATAAAATCACATACCGGGCTACAGGGCAGACACTTTCAGCATACACGGATGCGGATTGGGCCACATGTACCGAAAGTCGTAAGAGCACTAGTGGATATGCTATTTTCTTGGCAGGTGCCCCAGTTCTTTGGAAGAGTACAAAGCAGACTGTGGTCGCACTCAGTACGATGGAAGCCGAATATATCTCACTCGCCGCTTGTTCGCGAGAGGTTGTCTGGATGACACAGCTACTTCATTCCCTCAATTTCGAGAGTATCGTCAAAGGAGCAACCGTGATTTGGTGCGACAGCCAGGCGGCAATCGCTCACGCTGAAAATCACATTGACAACTCTAAGACCAAGCACATTGCGATAAAGCATCATTACGTACGAGAGAAAGTGATGAATGATATTATCCAACTACAATACGTGACTACAGATCGCAACCCTGCTGATCTATTAACGAAACCATTGCATCGAACTCTTCATGAAATCCATCGAGCTCGGATGTTAGTCTCCAAGTAAAGGAAGATTCGGCGCAATAATCATTAACACGATTCTTCCGAGGGGGAGAATGTTACATATAACCGTGCCCATTTCTATATGGCACTACATCTTTATAAAGTCGCCCACATGGCGAATACCTTTTTCTATTACTTCCTGTCTGAGAGTTCGCCCGCTATCGTCAACTTGTATAAGCTATCTACGTAATATATTATCTTTATTATCCGTAATATATATTGTTTAACTTCGGAGTGCCTTTAAGGGGGAAGGCCACTGTGACGGCCGGAAAAATGAGTGATTTTCGAGAATTATTTTGGCCGGGAAAATGAAGGAATATCAGGATTCTTTTTTATTTATTTTATATAGTGTACATTGACCAATATTTGCATAAATTTTTATTAAAAAATATTAAATAGTTTTAAAGTTATGAGCGTTGCCGTAGAGTCCAAAAAAAAATTGCCCTTCCATGGTCGCATCGATAACTCAAGAACCGGTTATCAGAAATAACAAAGTAAAAGTTCTTTATAATCTATATGAATGTAGTTTTCGTCGTACGTAGCCGATTTTTGTTATTTTGATTTTTCACAAAATGGCGACCAATTGAACATTTTTTCCATCATTTCGACCTTTTTTTTTTGTTTCAAAACAGCCTAAAAAATAGTAAAATCAAAATTTTTTAAATCGGCTACGCTCTACCATAGCCACTGCAAATACGAACAAAACAAAAAAAAAAAATTGAAAATCGGTTAATAATTCATCGAGTTATCGATGCGACCAGTTTGAAAAAAGTCATTTCGAGAAAAACGTGTTTAAAGTTTTTAGTCCATTTTTCGCGCTCATTTATATAACAATAGAACAATATATTTATATAGCAATAAAAAAGGAAATTCGAAGAAAAGAACCCCAATAAGTCATCTATTGATAAATACGTTTGAACAAGGGACTTAGGGGCGTGCCATTCTCATCGGGACGTCAAGCGGTAAACAGTCGGTCTACTACTACTACTATACTAAAATGGCTGTAACTCTGTCAATTTTTGAAATTTTTACCTGAAATTTTGTGCACATATTTTCGAATATATAAGCTTTAATTTAAGATGGAAAAAAAATTTTTTTTTTTTTACCCATCACAGTGGCCTTCCCCCTTAATTTCACATCCGCATTTGTTCCTAATAACATAGTTAAAGGACAATTTCGTGTTTACCATGTTTAATTCATCATTGCAGGGCTGCAAAAGAATCTTACGGAGATGATGCCATGCAACTGCGACGTGAATCTGGTTTCTGTACTTTCAAATGCAAGATCTGTCCCGAACACAAAGCGAGGGCTAGCTCTTACAATGTGACTATGGTGGTAGATGAGAATAAAGGTGAAATTGTGAGCTGTCAGTGCTTAGACTGTGTAGCTTCTACTGGTGGCTGTAAGCACGCAATTGCCTTTTTAATGTGGACTCATCGGCGTAGCGAGGAACCTTCTTGCACTGAGGTTGAATGTTACTAGAAGAAATCAACACTTTCCAGAGTCGGGACCACAATAAAATATGTGACTGTAGAACAATTGTGCAAGAAAAAAGTTCCACATCATGATACCAGCTCTGACCTTTTTACCGAGTTCCTTCAGGAAGCAAAGAAGAGAAAAGTTCCAAATTGTGAACTTTTGAAATATCAAAAAGACTTTAATCACAGTGATGTACGGCAGTTTTCACTTTATCATTTTCTAATTCAAGGGAGTGATGATGTAAGGAATAACGTCAACAAATTACTTAAAGCTTTAGGAGAAAAACTTGATAAAAATGCTCTGTCCTTAATAAAAAATACAACTAAAAACCAATATAAAAGTCCTTTATGGCACGAGTTAAGATATGCTTTCTTTCTTTGCTTAAATCAGTCAGTCAGAATTGGCACACACAACTTGAGACTTGACGTTTTGTTTACTAGCCTGTGACGTACGTAATCCAGTGCGACGCCATATTGCTCAAGGTAGCGTTTGGCGGGATATTTGAACAGTGCATTTTTAATTGATATTTTCTGAATAAATATGTAACAAAATTCAAAGAAAACACCTGTTATATGCTTAATAAACACCATTTCATATTCTAAAATGGTTTCCAGAAACCAGTCAAATAGCCTATTGTTTAAAGAAAATATATGATTGTATATATTAAAAAAAAAATTGTGAAAATACCCTTCTTTTGAACCTCTGAACCCATCTATAACCACGAGAGTTATTATCATATCCTAAGGCACAAGCTTCAAAAATCATACGCATTGGCTCGAAGAAATCTACTCGCTAGCAAACAAAAAATTCTAAGGCTTACTATAACAAAGTTGTAAAACTCCTGTCATTTCAGATAGGTGATAAGGTCCTCCTCAAGAGTGAAGCTAGGAAGCACAAGCTTTCACAGATATGGGTAGGACCTTATCTGGTAACTGCCATCCCGTCATCCGTGAATACCACGATACGCATAGGTGGACGCACAGTGGTGGTACATAATAATCGCTTAAAACCATATTTTGAATAATCGATAAAAGAACTCAAGGTCAGGGAACCTTAATCAGAACAACCCTAGGGAAGTTCCACGATAGGCGACACTTGACTTTTCGCTGCAAAGCACATTGCGCTTAATTACTTCCCTTGGGGACTGACCAGTAAGTAAATGATTCTAACATCCCTAAACCTTTGAAATTATATGATTCACATAAACCACCTTTACGCGCAGATTTCGCTGCACTGGGTGACAATAGACCCATGAGAAGCCCCATGGTAAACTCCTCGCGAATTCTCGCTTCAAAACACAATATGTATAATGTATATGACTTAATGATTGGGTCAAACGGAGCATCATGATGCACGAAACCAAGCACCCACTAAACTCCTCAGAAGGGAATCGGAACTATATAACAGGTCTAATCAAGTTTGATAGAACTCATTGCAACACTATATTAGGATTTTACCCCAGTACACGCGAACCCGTACCCGGAACGACATTATCTAACAAAACCAGACTACAACGCGACTTATCTGACGTCACTATTGATAAAACATCTATTAACACTGAGAAATCGCACTTCCCTGTAGTTCAATACACTACGTTTCGCGTTCTGGTATTGCAAACAGTGCACTTCGCGATAAAACTCCAAGTACAGTCGGCCCAGATACTTGGTACTTCCGATATCTATTTACTACTAACTGCACTGACCGAAAGTAAACAACGGCCAGCACCCATGCACTCTTCTATTATATCATCTATAAAGTCTATTAACACGGGTAATACACCCCATTCCAATACATCTACATTTTAACTCCTGCACATTTACATTTAACTCCTCAAGAAAGCGTGCTCTACTTCTTGTCCACGGTTATATTAACGTCAAAACACAAGTCTTCTATTCCCTCTAATGAAGCACCATGCCGAAATATTATAAAAACAAAAAAATTATAAAAACAAACGAGTATAATTGAAGGGCACAGGAAAAGAAGATGCTCATTGCCAATTTTTCTACTTTGAATTAACTATACCATTCACTTCGTTTTTATACGACCAATCAGACCACGTTATCTAAAAAAAATGCTAAAAAAATCCGACTTTAGAATAAAACGCGCTCATTACATTTTAAACCAAGTAAAAAGGCGCCCATTGTCCATGGAACAATGTTAGAACGCGCCCATTGAAGCGGTTGTAATAAAGAACGCGCTCATTATCGGCCATTTTGAATTTGTTGTCACATAAATGACTACTGTCAGTTAAGCGTCCTTGATATGGATATTAGTAGTAGTGATAATGAAGAAAACAGTGTATATAGTACTACAAAAAAAAAGGAATCACGTGGTCGAATGTCTGAAGTATTGAAAAAGTTAAGATTATCGAGTCATGAAGCCGGTCCAGCATGTGGCTGTAGATTGGGATGCTTCGAAAAGGTTACTAAGCAAGCAAGAACACAAATTCTCCAGAATTTTAATTTACTGCCGTCACATGATGCCCAAAATAGCTATTTAAGTGGATTAATCTCTGTTCTTCCAGTCAAAAGGTATTCAAAGAAAAAAAATGCATTATGTTACATTACGACGCTGTGTACAAGTACAAAGTACGTCTTGCTATGATTGATTCAGAAGTAAAAGAAATAATTATATGCAAAAAGGCATTTATGTCCATACATGGAATTACGAGAAAAAAAATTGAATATTTAGTAGCAAGTTTGAAAAAAATTGGATGTGCTCCAATTGATAAGAGAGGAAAGCATAATGCTCATAAATAGCTCAATTATGAAGTTAAAAGTTTGATTAGAAGGCATATTAATTCATTTAAAGGTAGTATATCTTTTTGTGAACCATGTTTATTGTTAATAATATATAATTAATAGTATATAAATAATGAAAGTTAATTTTATTATGATAACATACAACATTTATATTGTCTGTTCTAGGTCGTTCCAGTCATTATAGTCTACATGGTTCAAGCAAAGCATATTTGCCAGAAGACTTAAATCTAAAAGAAATGCATACAATGTTCCTTAAAGAAAATGAAAGTATAATATATCAGTATCCTATGAAACTTATAGAAATATTTTTGCAATGATTTTAATGTTGCTTTTGGTTATCCCCGTACGGACACATGTAGCATTTGTGATGAATTTATTGCAAAAACAAAAGCATTGGAGGCTAAGAAAAATATGTGCACTGAAACTCTTGCCAAATCCACATTGGATCGGCAAATTATGAATCTGTTTAATCAAAACAAGTTACATAAGCTACAAGCAGGCACTTTTTATATCCGAAAACGGATGGCAAGGTTGCAAAGTAGAGAAGCAGGCAGCTCAATGTTTGACTACGGTAAAAATCTTTGTGCACCTTATATACAAACAAACGATACTTACTATAAACGACAGCTATCAGTGTTTGCTTTCAATGTGCATGTATTATCTTCATCACAAAGCATTTTTTATCTCTATCCAGAAACGGAAGGTAAAAAAGGGAGCGATGACGTATGCTCACTTGTCCATAACAACATGAAGCCTACTACGACTCACCTTCAAATATTTTGTGACTCTTGCGGACGGCAAAATAATAATTTCACAATGGTCGCTTTTACCACACCTAGTACATATTGAAAAAAAAACTTGAAAAAGTTGCTGTGACATTTCCAGTCTGAGGGCACTCCTACATGGAGTGCGATAAAAACATGGGTTTGGTGAAATCTAAAACACGAGCAGAACTTCCACATGAATGGACAGACATTTTTAAAAATGCCCGCTCCAAGCCTAGTCCATTCAAAGTCATAGAGAAATGACTATGGACTACATTGTAAGTCAACTCAAGGATATAAAAGAGTACACTTTATATTTGATAAGCAAGCAGAAAAATATAGATGTGCATCGATCTCGAGCTAGATCTCGATCTCGGGAAGTTAGTTCCATTCGTCGACGTTCTCAGCATTATGACAATATTGACCAAAACCCTCCCACATCTCAATAGGTATAAATTTTACATTTAACATTAGAGTTGATTCGACAAGGAGCATATATATATATATTTCCATTTATAGACCCAAGTGCGTCAAATTTTTCACTTTTGGCTCAGAATCTCTTAAATCTTCAAATTAAAATTTGATATTTTAATAAAAGCCATCTCTATTCCCTAAAAAAATCACAATCAACAGCACAGCCATGACAGTCTGCAGCATTACAAGCAACTATCCAATACTAAATTTCAGTTTTGTTCGTATCTAAACTTATAATTCGATTATTATTTGAATCTTACTTGCATTTAAAATACCAAGCCATTATTTCTGATATAATTATAGTTACTATAATATTAATCATATTCCCACCTTCATGTTTATTTTAGTTTTTATTAACTATATTATTAAGAAAAAGCCAATAAACAGGATACAATTGAAATGAAATGAAATAAACAAGTACCTACCATAGAGATAGTTATCTATATATATAAGATAATTTATAGTCCTTTACTAATTTGACCAATCCATCGGGATCCCTCTTTCGGAGAGTCAAGTCACGGCAGGAACAGGGGTTCCTCCTGCCACGGTGCCTTTTCCCCTACCCCCATTTTTTTCGATCCTGTCTGCGCGAGAAATTCGTTGCGGGCAGCTCGTCCCAGTGGCTAAGTGCGACATTTTGGCAACCCCCCCACACTACCGCATGCTAGCCTGCCAGCTCGCGCGGCCGCAAACCACCGGGGTACAGTTTTAGCCGGGCTGTACAGAGCTCGCTCCCACAACAAGTCGCTCTGGTGTGAAGTATTTTTCTTAAAGAGCAAAGATGAGGCCCCGGAAAAGCTCCTGGAATATATCAGGGTCGCAGAGAAGCAGACAGGACAAAGGCTAAAAGCAATACAGTCAGACAACGGCAAGGAGCACTGCAATAAAACTCTGGAGAAACTCCTTAAGGCGGAGGGTATTCACCGCAGTCTTACTACAGCTCACACTCCTCAGCAAAATGGACTGGCTGAGCGCAAAAACAGGACTCTGGTGGAATCAGCAAGATGCATCCTGATCCAGTTTGGCCTTCCACATGCATTCTGGGCGGTGGCAATTGCGACGGCAAACTACGTCCGAAACCGAAGCATTTCAACAAGCCTAAATAAAGGCACTCCATTCGAGAAGTAGACCGGTGAGAAACCTAACGTTGAAAATCTTAGGGTGTTTGGCTGTCCGGTTTTCTTTTCAGATACCCGTCCTAATAGAGGCAAGTTCCAACCTAAGGGGATTGAGGGTAAATTCATGGGATACTCCAGTGAATCTAAGGCCTATCGCATCTGGGCACCAAGCCGGAGAGGAATCGTCATCACTAGGGATGTCAGATTCATAAACGAGGGCGGTACTACGGGGATCAGCGCACCCAACGGTGAGCACCGATAATTAGGCGATCTCCACGATGCACCCAGTCTCAGCACGGCTGAGATGCACTCCTAATCTTGCGACGATGTTTCAAAAAGCATCATTTTGTCGGAGCAAAAGAAAATTACTCCAGCTAAGGACTCGCAGCAGAAGCGAGGTCCAGGAAGGCCTCAAATCATTCGTTCGGGCAAGCCAGGACGCCCGAGTAAGAAATTCATCATGATTTCTGACGACAGCAGTCAGGAGCCTTCTACGTCAAATTTTGAAGACCAGGAATTATCCACTACTCGTGCCGAATCACCATCGAACGAGAGTGTACCTGCTGCTTGTGCTAAATTCGAGTTGAGCGATAAGGAGCAAGGCGTCCCACTTGATATTTCTTTCGACGAGGGAGATGATCTCATTGATGCAGGTATGTGTACCGCGGAGGTTCCTTTCACACAGGCTCTCACGGGCGAAGACAAGGAACAATCGAAGGGCGCTATCTACGAGGAAATGAAATGCCTTATTGCGAACGATACATGGGATATCGTGAAGAGACCTAAAGGTAAAAATGTAATCGGCTCTAGATTTGTTCTAAGGGATAAATGCGGCGCAGACGGTCGCCTGGAGCGGCGTAAGGCTAGGCTAGTTGCGAGGGGGTTCTCACAGCGACCCGGCGTGGACTATTTTGACACATTTTCTCCTGTAGCAAGGCTTTGTTCCTTTAGGCTCTAAATTGCTCTGTCAGCAAAGTTTGGTCTTAAGATTTCCCAACTGGATGTGACTACAGCGTACCTCAATAGTGCAGTCGACACAGAAATATTTATGGGTAAACCTCAGTTACTTGAAGAGATGCTTCGGAGAATGCAGGTTGAGGAAAGGAATAGGGACCTATCATTAAAGGCCACGAAAATGATTTCTGATCTTAAAAGTGGCGGTGAGATTTGCCGGCATAACAAGTCCCTGTACGGCCTCAAGCAGGCAGGCCGACGATGGTATATCAGACTGAGCGAAGTTTTAAAATCAAATGGTCTTGCTCCAACTAACTCAGATCCATGCGTGTTCTTTGAGCGAACCTCTCGTGGATTGACTGTGATCCTGATTTACATCGATGATATAATAATTGCGTCTGATGATTCAGGGAGAGTAAAAAGAATCAAGGAAAAGTTATCCCTTGAATTCAAAATCATGGATCTTGGAGATATCAAGTACTATTTGGGCATTGAGGTGCATATTGACAACGACGAGATTCGTCTATCGCAAAGCGGTTATGTCCGAGAAATTCTGGACAGATTCAGGATGTCTGATTGTAAGTCTTCAGAGACTCTTTTGACGATGGAACTGAAGCTGTCAAAAGGCGAGAAGTGTGGAGGAAGTAATCTTGTTCCTTATAAGGAGCTCATCGGAGCTCCCATGTACGCTGCTATGGGGACGCGAGTTACGTCCCTCGCATAAGGTCATCTATACAAAACAGCTATATCTGCACTTTTTCCCTATCCAATCATTCACCTTAGCTAACCCACATGTCATTTACCTGTAACTGTAACATAAGCTAAATTCATGTTAGAACATGTTCACCTGGTCGGAAGCGAACCAGACGCTAGGTCAGCGAAAGTAGAATCTAAGGTAACAGAACTAAACTTTAATTCCAAAATTGTAAGTCAGTTGTGAACCAGGTATCGAAGTGAGTGCAATAAATCCATCCATCCAAGTTTAATTTTGCATTTTATTTCTTTTTTTTATTGAACCCTCTGTTCAATATCTTAACTGGCGCAGTCGGGGCGGATTTCGCAAAGTAGTTTTCGCGGTTTTATTCAATCGACGGTTAATCGATAGCCTAAGCCGGTTCAACGGTACATTGAACAACGAACTACTTAACCTGTGTCCCAAAAGTGTTGTGGTCCAGCGAGGGAATATCAGCTGAAGACAACCCAAGACGCAGCAGCGAAGGAGCCACATCAAACAACTCACAGCTGGAAATTCACGAGAGAACATCGAGAAATATTCACAGCAACGCGAAGGAACATCGCATCTGGTGATATCTCAACGGAGCTCAACGAGGGAACATCGTGCAAGCAACTAGAGGGATGATCATCTTAGTACTTATAACAACAGTAGCGTAAGCAAGAGATTTTTACTATAACTTTTAAGAAAATTTGAATAGAACAATTAGTACATTAAGTGTAATAGAAATTAGATATATGACGTGATTTGATTATTTTAACTAAACTTGATTAATTAATGTCACAAGGAAAGAATAGATTCCGGGTAAAACCATACTTAAAGACACCACGTTTAAGAAGATTCTTTTCATTAGAATCAATTAGTGAGACGGAAAGTGTTGAAGCAAGTGAAATTTTTAGTGAAAATCCGAATTCAATTTTAGAACCATCAACAATGGCTACCGGGAGTGATAATATTGTTACCGTTACTGCTGATGATTTATTCAAATCTCTCCGAGTACCGGATGCAATTAAAGACCTACCGAAATTTAGCGGCAATCCTCGGTTACTTTACGAATTTCTAAACAAAGTAAAAGAAATCAGATCTTTGATAGCGTGCACCGAAGGTACACCTTATGGGAATATGCTCCTGAGAGCAATTCGTAATAAGATTGAAGGACCTGCTAACGAAATTCTAAATACGTACGGAACCCCGTTAGATTGGAGCCAAATCAAGAGAAACTTGATTCTCCACTACTCGGATAAGCGCAATGAAATCTCGATTATACGCGACCTTCATTGCCTTAGACAAGGTATTATAATGAAACGGTAGAAGGATTTTATAGCGAAATTATCGATTTGTTAGCCACATTGACAAATCATGTAAAAATACATGATACTGATGCCAATGTAATCAATTCGAAACGTAGTCTTCACACATCTATCCGGATTGAAGGAACCTTTGGGCTCCACGATAAGAGCAATGAAGCCCGATTCCTTAGCAGTTGCATTTTCTTATTGCATCAAGGAACAAAACATGTTCTATAATAAACTCGAAAATTATGCTAGAACTCTCGACTCAAATAAAATCACTACCCCGAAACCCTTTAATTTCACTCTACCCAATCCACGGATCAAAAATGCTCAGTACACCCCACAGTTCCAAGTTAACATACCTACTCCTATGCAGAGACAATTTGGCGTTAACCCATCAACCCGAAATATGACCTTCGCCAATACATACCCTAGAATTCAAAATAACCCACCTCAATAAAATTACAATCCCTACTTATTACCTAAAATAAATTCTGGATTCCAATTCCCAATGCCAAATAGAAATGTTTTCACGAGACCGAATAATAATTCCCTTCCTAAGCCAGAGCCTATGGACGTCAGTTCAGGGAACTCGCGTTTCCGGCAAAATACTTCATTCTCCCAACAACCAAATGGACATATGCAAACCAAATCTTTCCAATCCAACCCAGGCACTACTCCGAAATTCACTAGTAAAGAATTATTTAACTTTTCTACAGCAGCCGAACCTAATGAAATCACCTCTGTAGAATCAGAACAAAAATTTCAACAGCTGGATCAGTATTATGATTTACACGATAACAATGATGAAGGTTTAACATCATCCCAGACAAATGATAACGATTATTATAATTCCTGTTATACTCCTGGACCTGATAGTCATATCAACAACGAAATTGAGGACGAAAATTTTCCCTTACCAGCCTTAGCGAACCTATCGGATACGTAGATATTAATAAACATGGATCTGTTCTCCCCTACGTTAATATATCGTCCCCTTACGGCAGACCTTTGAAATTCCTGATTGACACGGGAGCCTCATCGTCGTTTATAAACCCTGAATTCATTAATCCCCAAGACCTTACAGAAACCGATCCTATCGTCATAACTACAATTCTTAATCAACATAAATTAAATAAACAGATCACTCTTCCGAATTTCATCGAATTTAATCAACCTGGAGAAACACGCTTCTTGATTTTTAAATTTCACGGGTACTTTGATGGCCTTCTGGGCCTGGATGCGCTGACAAATCTAGGAGCCACAGTTGATCTAGTTAGCAAAATTTTAATCACTAAATATTCAAAATTACCACTCCAGTTCAAACCAAATTTCATGTCCAATAAATACTCCGTACCAGCAAATTCTAAATTAATAGTCAAACTACCTGTTGACATACAAAACGGAGATATATATATACCAAACACAAATATAAGATCTGCAGTCTACATTCCTGAAGGAATTTACACCGCTAAAAATTGGTATAGTTCTATCGAGGTAATAAATTCTTCTAATTTAGATCAGGAAGTATTCGTAGAACAACCATTAAAAGTCGAGTCGTTCAATAATTCCGATTATGTCGAAGTAAATAATTTTAATATAGATTGTCCCAAAAACCCATTACCTACTGGCATTCAAAATTTAATTCGAACCTCACATCTAAATAAAGAAGAGAAGGAATTAATCATTCGCATCTGTAAAGAATACGATGACATATTCTTTAAAGAAGGTGAAAAGTTGACATTCACAAATAATATTAAACATCGAATTCTGACCACGGATGATATACCCATCTATACAAAATCATATAGATACCCATTCGTGCACAAAGAAGAGGTCAGGAAACAGATTAGCGACATGCTTTCCCAAAGCATTATTCGTCCAAGCTACTCTCCCTGGAGTTCTCCCGTTTGGATAGTTGCAAAAAAGAAGGATGCCAGTGGAAAACAAAAATGGAGAATGGTAATCGACTACCGCAAGCTCAATGAAAAAACAGTAAGCGATCGTTACCCACTTCCCAATATTACAGAAATACTGGACAAACTTGGTAAAAGCATGTATTTTACGACGCTAGACCTTGCAAGCGGATTCCATCAAATTGAGATGGATCCACGAGATGTGCAAAAGACGGCTTTCACCGTTGAAGGTGGCCACTTCGAATATGTGAGGATGCCTTTTGGGCTGAAAAATGCCCCGTCCACTTTCCAACGCGTCATGGACAATGTCCTCCAAGACTTACAGGGCAAAGTCTGTTTAGTTTATCTGGATGATATTATCATCTTCTCAACATCGCTTCAAGAACATGGCGAGAATTTAAAAAAGGTCTTCCAGAGACTTCGCTCGTCAAACTTCAAGGTTCAACTTGACAAATCCGAATTCCTTCATAAGGAAGTAGCTTTCTTGGGACATGTAGTCACGACAGAGGGAGTTAAACCTAATGCCGAAAAAATCAACACAATAAAGAACTTCCCAATCCCTAGGACCCAAAAAGAAATTAAAATGTTTCTTGGACTCTTAGGTTATTATAGAAAGTTTATAAAGGACTTTGCTAGAATCACAAAACCTATTTCCGAATGTCTGAAGAAAGGCAAGAAAATTGACCTTAATGCCAACTACGTAAACGCCTTTGAAAGTTACAAAAATTTACTAATGAACGACCCTATCCTGCAGTACCCGGACTTTAGTAAACCATTCGTTTTAACGACCGATGCCAGCAACTTTGCTGTTGGAGCAATATTATCACAAGGCCCTATCGGGAGCGACAGACCTATTTGTTATGCAAGTAGGACTTTGACGGACTCAGAACTAAACTATTCAACCATCGAAAAAGAGCTTCTGGCAATTGTGTGGGCTACAAAGTATTTTAGACCTTATTTGTTTGGTCGGAAATTCCAGATAGTTACAGACCATAAACCGTTAACATGGTTAATGAATTTAAAAGATCCAAATTCAAAATTAGTCAGATGGCGTCTCAAATTAGAGGAGTTCGATTACCAAATAGTCTATAAAAAGGGAACACAGAACTGCAACGCAGATACACTCAGTCGAACAATAATTCCCAAAGCAAACCAATTAAATTCCCTTGAAATCAATATGACAGAACAACCTTCCTGTTCCACCGTTCATTCAGCTACAGAAGACATGAATGATGGTATTCCCATTTCGGAGCGTCCTCTAAATGATTTTAACCTACAAGTAGTTCTTAGCAAAACGGATAGGAGACCCCCAAAATCCTTGCAAGTTATTTTTCGTAACAAGCATCGCCACACGTTTCGCCTTCCCGAATATACCGAAGAAAGCATTACTAAATTATTTAAAGAATATCTGACCCCTAACCGATTATCAGCAATTTTTACAGACGACGATACATTCAAACTGGTACAAACTGTTTACTCTAAACATTTCTCGAACAGTAAATCATTTAAACTTATTAGATGCACCGAATTACTGACGGACGTCACAGACAACGACGAACAGGACCAACTAATTAATGACTACCATCTAAAGAATAACCATCGCGGTATTAATGAGACCCTAGCCCATTTGAAAAGAACATACTATTTCCCATTTATGAAAAACAAAATAGGACAAACAATAAATAATTGCAAAACATGTAATACTTTAAAGTACGATAGGAAGTCTTCGAAACCTAAATTGGAAATTCCAGAATCCCCGTTAAAACCTTTAGATATAGTACATATTGACATATATACTATAAATAATAAATATATACTAACCCTTATAGATAAATTCTCAAAATTTGCAACTGGTTACACTCTAACGGCCAGAAACAGCCTTAATGTTATCAAAGCTATTAAAAACTTTATGAGCACTCACGGTATCCCATCCAAATTAATATCAGACCAGGGAGCGGAATTCACATCTAATATTTTTAAGGATTTCTGCAATCAATACGAAATTAAATTGCACATAACATCCTTTCAACAGAGTTCCAGTAATTCCCCAGTGGAAAGACTTCATAGCACCCTTACTGAAATTTATAGAATCATATTTAATAAATATAAAGAGAATAACTACGATCTGGATCACGATGAAATATTAACCGAAACACTCATCACCTATAATGACGCTATACATTCCACAACTAAGTATACCCCATTTGAACTTTTCACCGGCAGAACTTTCCAATTTAATAAAACTATTAAATTCAACAACGAGCATGAATATCTAACAAAACTTAACCAATATAAATCCGAAGTATATCCATCAATCAAAAAAGAGGTAGAAAATTTAATTAACAAACGCATAAAAAACCTTAACATATCTCGAGAAGAACCAAAAACATTTAAAGAAAACGAAATTGTATATAGAAAAGAATGTCGCCGAAATAAACTAACACCCAGATTTAGTAAACAAAAGATCAAGAAAAACAATAAAGTAACAAAAATAACTAACAAAAACCAAAAAGTACACAAATCAAAAATAAAAAGAACAAAATTTCAGACTAACGACGGGACAGAGACTTGACTTACACGACTTACGAGACAATAAAGGCATTTTACCAATAAACCTGGGTACAGCAAGAATCATTAACGGATACAACAATTTCCTTCACCTAATTAGATTGGATACATATAAAGAAAGTATTGACAAAATTAAATCGACTATAAAGGATTTCGAAAATACAGCCGGAACGCAGAATATTCTAGGGACCATCAAAATTAAATTGAATGATTTAGATCACAAGTTGAAATCTCTCTCTCCAAATTCTAGAAGTAAAAGAGGATTAATCAACGGATTAGGAACAATTATTAAGCAAATAACCGGAAATATGGACGCTAATGATGCGGAGAAATTAAATAAAGAAATCGAATTAATTATGGCAAACGAAAGAATCTTTAAATTTGAATTAAATAAACAATCCGCTTTAAATACTAAAATGATCGAGAGATTTGAAAATATCACGGCCCACATAAATCAACAGCAAAATGTAATTAGCAACTTCCTCAGTAATCTTAACAATCAAATTAGAAGCGAAAACCACTTACTTCAACATATACAGTTTCTCAACCAAATTAATTACAATATTGATATTCTCAACCTACACTTAAGTAATATAGCAGAAGCTATCATCCTGGCTAAGTTGAATATTATTTCAAAACAAATTTTAAGTCCGGAAGAATTATCAGAATTATACAGCACCTTTCTAAATCAATCAATTAATATTACTTCCGACGAACATATTTATGAAATGCTAAATTTACAAGCTTATTATAACAATACAAACATTATATTCAACATTAGAGTTCCTATCGTTACGTCTAGTGTTTACTCGTACTTTCATGTTATCCCAATCCCTTTAAACAAAACCCAAAATATCCTGACCAAACCTTATGTTGCCCTTTCCCTCAATGATATCCTATTTTACGACCAAAAGTGCCAACAGATAGAAGGAGTTTTCTACTGCCACAGAGCAACCAAAGAAACAACTGTTAACAGAAACTGCATTCGAGGAATTATCAACAACAATCCAACATCCTGCGAATTAATGGAAGCAGATGAAGTTATAAAAATCTATCAACCAGAACCCAATTACATTCTTTTTACTAATATTCCACCAACGGAACTAAATTCAACCTGCGGACATAACCCTGGAGAAATCTCTGGTACTGGAATACTTCACTTTCACAAATGTGAAGTCACAATAAACGGAATAACCTACGAAGGACAACCCCGAAGATATTGGGATGAAATCAACATCCACCCAATCCTACACAACAAGATCAATTTCACCATCAGTACTGAAAAGATTTCATTAAAAACACTCCAGACCCACAATTTCAACAATAGCGAATCCATCAGAACATTAGAAGTCTACACATATCAAAAAGATCAGCTCGTCTTCATCTCAATTGTCACACTCGTAACCTTAATAATCATAACAGCAGCATACTTCTGCATCAAAATCCGGAAGCAGATCATCCAGATTTCTTCTCCTTTATCAGCTCCAGCAACGGCACAGTTCCTGTCACCGTCGCTCTTTTCCAAGGGGGGAGGAGTTACGTCCCTCGCCTAAGGTCAACTATACAAAACAGCTATATCTGCACTTTTTCCCTATCCAATCATTCACCTTAGCTAACCCACATGTCATTTACCTGTAACTGTAACATAAGCTAAATTCATGTTAGAACATGTTCACCTGGTCGGAAGCGAACCAGACGCTAGGTCAGCGAAAGTAGAATCTAAGGTAACAGAACTAAACTTTAATTCCAAAATTGTAATTCAGTTGTGAACCAGGTATCGAAGTGAGTGCAATAAATCCATCCATCCAAGTTTAATTTTGCATTTTATTTCTTTTTTTTATTGAACCCTCTGTTCAATATCTTAACTCGCGCCCATTGAAGCGGTTGTAATAAAGAACGCGCTCATTATCGGCCATTTTGAATTTGTTGTCACATAAATGACTACTGTCAGTTAAGCGTCCTTGATATGGATATTAGTAGTAGTGATAATGAAGAAAACAGTGTATATAGTACTACAAAAAAAAAGGAATCTCGTGGTCGAATGTCGGAAGTATTGAAAAAGTTAAGATTATCGAGTCATGAAGCCGGTCCAGCATGTGGCTGTAGATTGGGATGCTTCGAAAAGGTTACTAAGCAAGCAAGAACACAAATTCTCCAGAATTTTAATTTACTGCCGTCACATGATGCCCAAAATAGCTATTTAAGTGGATTAATCTCTGTTCTTCCAGTCAAAAGGTATTCAAAGAAAAAAAATGCATTATGTTACATTACGACGCTGTGTACAAGTACAAAGTACGTCTTGCTATGATTGATTCAGAAGTAAAAGAAATAATTATATGCAAAAAGGCATTTATGTCCATACATGGAATTACGAGAAAAAAAATTGAATATTTAGTAGCAAGTTTGAAAAAAATTGGATGTGCTCCAATTGATAAGAGAGGAAAGCATAATGCTCATAAATAGCTCAATTATGAAGTTAAAAGTTTGATTAGAAGGCATATTAATTCATTTAAAGGTAGTATATCTTTTTGTGAACCATGTTTATTGTTAATAATATATAATTAATAGTATATAAATAATGAAAGTTAATTTTATTATGATAACATACAACATTTATATTGTCTGTTCTAGGTCGTTCCAGTCATTATAGTCTACATGATTCAAGCAAAGCATATTTGCCAGAAGACTTAAATCTAAAAGAAATGCATACAATGTTCCTTAAAGAAAATGAAAGTATAATATATCAGTATCCTATGAAACTTATAGAAATATTTTTGCAATGATTTTAATGTTGCTTTTGGTTATCCCCGTACGGACACATGTAGCATTTGTGATGAATTTATTGCAAAAACAAAAGCATTGGAGTCTAAGAAAAATATGTGCACTGAAACTCTTGCCAAATCCACATTGGATCGGCAAATTATGAATCTGTTTAATCAAAACAAGTTACATAAGCTACAAGCAGGCACTTTTTATATCCGAAAACGGATGGCAAGGTTGCAAAGTAGAGAAGCAGGCAGCTCAATGTTTGACTACGGTAAAAATCTTTGTGCACCTAATATACAAACAAACGATACTTACTATAAACGACAGCTATCAGTGTTTCCTTTCAATGTGCATGTATTATCTTCATCACAAAGCATTTTTTATCTCTATCCAGAAACGGAAGGTAAAAAAGGGAGCGATGACGTATGCTCACTTGTCCATAACAACATGAAGCCTACTACGACTCACCTTCAAATATTTTGTGACTCTTGCGGACGGCAAAATATTAATTTCACAATGTTTCGCTTTTACCACACCTAGTACATATTGAAAAAAAAACTTGAAAAAGTTGCTGTGACACTTCCAGTCTGAGGGCACTCCTACATGGAGTGCGATAAAAACATGGGTTTGGTGAAATCTAAAACACGCGCAGAACTTCCACATGAATGGACAGACATTTTTAAAAATGCCCGCTCCAAGCCTAGTCCATTCAAAGTCATAGAGAAATAACTATGGACTACATTGTAAGTCAACTCAAGGATATAAAAGAGTACACTTTATATTTGATAAGCAAGCAGAAAAATATAGATGTGCATCGATCTCAAGCTAGATCTCGATCTCGGAAAGTTAGTTCCATTCGTCGACGTTCTCAGTATTATGACAATGTTGACCAAAACCCTCCCACATCTCAATAGGTATAAATTTTACATTTAACATTAGAGTTGATTCGACAAGGAGCATATATATATATATTTCCATTTATAGACCCAAGTGCGTCAAATTTTTCACTTTTGGCTCAGAATCTCTTAAATCTTCAAATTAAAATTTGATATTTTAATAAAAGCCATCTCTATTCCCTAAAAAAGTCACAATCAACAGCACAGCCATGACAGTCTGCAGCATTACAAGCAACTATCCAATACTAAATTTCAGTTTTGTTCGTATCTAAACTTATTATTCGATTATTATTTGAATCTTACTTGCATTTAAAATACCAAGCCATTATTTCTGATATAATTATAGTTACTATAATATTAATCATATTCCCACCTTCATGTTTATTTTAGTTTTTATTAACTATATTATTAAGAAAAAGCCAATAAACAGGATACAATTGAAATGAAATGAAATAAACAAGTACCTACCATAGAGATAGTTATCTATATATATAAGATAATTTATAGTCCTTTACTAATTTGACCAATCCATCGGGATCCCTCTTTCGGAGAGTCAAGTCACGGCAGGAACAGGGGTTCCTCCTGCCACGGTGCCTTTTCCCCTACCCCCATTTTTTTCGATCCTGTCTGCGCGAGAAATTCGTTGCGGGCAGCTCGTCCCAGTGGCTAAGTGCGACATTTTGGCAACCCCCCCACACTACCGCATGCTAGCCTGCCAGCTCGCGCGGCCGCAAACCACCGGGGTACAGTTTTAGCCGGGCTGTACAGAGCTCGCTCCCACAACAAGTCGCTCTGGTGTGAAGTATTTTTCTTAAAGAGCAAAGATGAGGCCCCGGAAAAGCTCCTGGAATATATCAGGGTCGCAGAGAAGCAGACAGGACAAAGGCTAAAAGCAATACAGTCAGACAACGGCAAGGAGCACTGCAATAAAACTCTGGAGAAACTCCTTAAGGCGGAGGGTATTCACCGCAGTCTTACTACAGCTCACACTCCTCAGCAAAATGGACTGGCTGAGCGCAAAAACAGGACTCTGGTGGAATCAGCAAGATGCATCCTGATCCAGTTTGGCCTTCCACATGCATTCTGGGCGGTGGCAATTGCGACGGCAAACTACGTCCGAAACCGAAGCATTTCAACAAGCCTAAATAAAGGCACTCCATTCGAGAAGTAGACCGGTGAGAAACCTAACGTTGAAAATCTTAGGGTGTTTGGCTGTCCGGTTTTCTTTTCAGATACCCGTCCTAATAGAGGCAAGTTCCAACCTAAGGGGATTGAGGGTAAATTCATGGGATACTCCAGTGAATCTAAGGCCTATCGCATCTGGGCACCAAGCCGGAGAGGAATCGTCATCACTAGGGATGTCAGATTCATAAACGAGGGCGGTACTACGGGGATCAGCGCACCCAACGGTGAGCACCGATAATTAGGCGATCTCCACGATGCACCCAGTCTCAGCACGGCGTTTCAAAAAGCATCATTTTGTCGGAGCAAAAGAAAATTACTCCAGCTAAGGACTCGCAGCAGAAGCGAGGTCCAGGAAGGCCTCAAATCATTCGTTCGGGCAAGCCAGGACGCCCGAGTAAGAAATTCATCATGATTTCTGACGACAGCAGTCAGGAGCCTTCTACGTCAAATTTTGAAGACCAGGAATTATCCACTACTCGTGCCGAATCACCATCGAACGAGAGTGTACCTGCTGCTTGTGCTAAATTCGAGTTGAGCGATAAGGAGCAAGGCGTCCCACTTGATATTTCTTTCGACGAGGGAGATGATCTCATTGATGCAGGTATGTGTACCGCGGAGGTTCCTTTCACACAGGCTCTCACGGGCGAAGACAAGGAACAATCGAAGGGCGCTATCTACGAGGAAATGAAATGCCTTATTGCGAACGATACATGGGATATCGTGAAGAGACCTAAAGGTAAAAATGTAATCGGCTCTAGATTTGTTCTAAGGGATAAATGCGGCGCAGACGGTCGCCTGGAGCGGCGTAAGGCTAGGCTAGTTGCGAGGGGGTTCTCACAGCGACCCGGCGTGGACTATTTTGACACATTTTCTCCTGTAGCAAGGCTTTGTTCCTTTAGGCTCTAAATTGCTCTGTCAGCAAAGTTTGGTCTTAAGATTTCCCAACTGGATGTGACTACAGCGTACCTCAATAGTGCAGTCGACACAGAAATATTTATGGGTAAACCTCAGTTACTTGAAGAGATGCTTCGGAGAAGCATCAGAGCAGGTTGAGGAAAGGAATACGGACCTATCATTAAAGGCCACGAAAATGATTTCTGATCTTAAAAGTGGCGGTGAGATTTGCCGGCATAACAAGTCCCTGTACGGCCTCAAGCAGGCAGGCCGACGATGGTATATCAGACTGAGCGAAGTTTTAAAATCAAATGGTCTTGCTCCAACTAACTCAGATCCATGCGTGTTCTTTGAGCGAACCTCTCGTGGATTGACTGTGATCCTGATTTACATCGATGATATAATAATTGCGTCTGATGATTCAGGGAGAGTAAAAAGAATCAAGGAAAAGTTATCCCTTGAATTCAAAATCATGGATCTTGGAGATATCAAGTACTATTTGGGCATTGAGGTGCATATTGACAACGACGAGATTCGTCTATCGCAAAGCGGTTATGTCCGAGAAATTCTGGACAGATTCAGGATGTCTGATTGTAAGTCTTCAGAGACTCTTTTGACGATGGAATTGAAGCTGTCAAAAGGCGAGAAGTGTGGAGGAAGTAATCTTGTTCCTTATAAGGAGCTCATCGGAGCTCTCATGTGCGCTGCTATGGGGACGCGTCCCGATATTTCTCACGCCGTCAGCTTACTCAGTCAGTATAGCGATTGCTTTGACGACACGCATTGGACAGCTGCAAAGCGTGTGCTCAGATTTTTAAAAGGGACAGTGGATCGTTCTCTCACATATTCTAAGAGACCCGACCAGTTGGTGGGTTACGTCGATGCCGATTGGGGCAATTGTATTGACGACAGAAGATCCTACACCGGAATGGCGTTTATTTTGGCTGGTGCTGCGATCTCATGGTGCTCAAGGAAACAACCTATAGTTGCTCTATCGTCTACGGAGGCCGAGTATTTATATATAATGACAATCTAGGCGCTGCTTATCTCGCTCAGAACCCAGTGCATCATTCGAGGTCAAAGCATATTGACATCAGGTGTCATTTTATCCGGGATGCTCTGAGGAACGGGGATATTTCGTTGAAATATATTTCTACTGAGGACATGGCCGCTGATGTGCTCACTAAAGCATTTATCATCTACGAAACACGACAGATGTTGGGGTTTGCTGGACTCTTTTCATGCCGACGCAAAAAATTGAGGGAGAGTGTTGGGAATGTACCAATTTTGTATCTGGCGGGCTCTCTCTGCTGCTGCCAGCGCCGCTTACTATTTACGAGATAAATACTCGGGCTTTTACATATCTACAACGGAACCGCACCGTTGCCTCTGTTAGCTCGATCGTGCTGGATGCACATTTTTGTTCGGTTCCCAATATTAAGTTCCACTGTACTTGCTGAACTCTTCTATTAAAGCTTAAAACTAAAGGCGAAGCGTTTTTCTGTTTTAACCTTAACAGACTTGTTATAGATCACTTCAACCAAGCTTTTCAAACCGCTATGACTAACACTAAAACCCAGGCAATAGACGAACATATGATCAAATTCAAGGGCCATAATATAATGAAGCAATATGTCAAAAATAAACCCATAAAATGGGGGTTGAAAATGTGGTGCAGGGCAGACTCTTCTATAGGCTATCAGTTTGATTTCTACACAGGGAAGAAAAAAGGTGGTACTGAAACTGGATTGAGTGAATCGGTTGTGTTGCAATTGTCTGAAGGTTTACAAGATATGGGTTTGTGAAGTATATTTTGAAAATTTTTTCAATTCCCCTAAGCGAATACTGGCGAATATGAATATAAAGGCTTGTGGAACGGTACGCTCAAATAGGAAAAATATACCAAAAAATTTACCAACCGATAAAAATATGAATCGTGGAGACATTTTCGCAACTAGCAGCAATGGAATATCTTTTATAAAATGGATGGATAACAAAGCCGTATTTTTACTGACAAATTTTTTGTCAGCCATACCGACAACGACAGTCATGAGGCGTGTACAAGGTAATGGTGACAAGTTGAACGTAACTTGCCCTGAAGTTGTTGTGAAGTATAATAAAAATATGGGAGGTGTCGATCTCATGGACCAAAAAAAAGTGTTATGAAGTGGATTGAAAGGCAAAAATAAAATACTACCTATGATTATTTCCGACTTACTAGATATCGCGATGAATAATTCGTATATAATTTATTGCAAGCTGCAGGAAGCCAAACGTGTTGAAGGAACTCTGCTTTCGAGCCTAGAATTTCGCCAGGTAGTAGCTCGTTCACTTGTTGGTGGTTTTTCGAATAGACAAAGAGCTTTGTCATCAATTGTTATGACGAAAAAGCGAATCTCTTTCACAGAAAAACGCCGAACACCTTCACATCTCATGGTAAAAGTAAATGATATTATAGAAAAAGATGCGTACAGTGTGCAAAAAGTCGTGCTGAGAATTGCACAAATAAAGCCTGATCCACGTGTAATGTTTATTTATGTTACACTACAGAACGCAATTGTTTTGTTGAATACCATTAAATTTTATGTTTTGTATTATTAATATGTTTCTATAATAAATATTTTGTATTTTCTACCATAGTTTGTATTTATTTTGCAACAAATGCCTCCTAGTATTTTTTTGCGATACATTAACGCATATAGGGACATAGATGACCCCTTCTATAAAACACTAAAATATACACAACTTCTACCTTATGTATTACTTTTACGTTAAATTAGACCATAATAAATAGATATAAATAAACAAAATCATTTTAACTGTCTTGGAATAGTTATAAACGTGAAAGGGTTAACTCCTCAAGAAAGCGTGCTCTACTTCTTGTCCACAATTATATACGCATCAAACTTCGTGGCTAGCTTCCGTTATTAAATCATGGATATGAATTTAAGCAAGGAATTGGATAACATATCTGTATCAGAATCAGAGCTGTGTGACATTGAAAGCTGCAGACAACATCTCTCTACGTTTCATAGCTCACTCACCATACTAACGCAAAATATTCGCAGTATATATAAAAATATGGATGAACTGAATGCTCTTATACATAGATTAGATTTTGACTGTGACATAATAATACTCACAGAGTGTTGGTTAGCAAATCGGAACGATAATCTACCGATACTTCAGGGATATAATACCTTTTATAGTAAAAATAACTTCAACCAAAATGACGGCGTTGTATAATAGCATACATAAAATCGAATCTAAATGTTATTGTTGAGGAACCAGAAATAAGGGACTGTAATTGCCTAATTATTAAAATAGGCACTGATACTGCAATAGCAGCTATTTATAGACCGCCATCCTTTAAAAACCTAGCAGGCTTTAACAACTCACTACATACTATATTCCAAACCTTAACATATTTTAAGAACGTGGTATTAAAGGGTGACATAAACATCAATATGATTCCAGAATGCACTGACACCGGAACACAAGAGTACCTCAACCTCAGTTCATACCATGGCTTTCTTCCAGCTCATACCCTCCCTACTCATCAAAGTGGTTCTTGTTTAGACCATGTCATAATTAGGACTAATAACCCATCTTTTGTACTTGTCACAACCACAACAATAACGGACCACTCTGCTGTGCTAACAGCCTTAAAAAATAGTATTCCTAAACAAAACTGCACTCTGACAAAAACAAAATTAGACACGAAGCATCTCGAATGTGACTTGAGTGATATTGATTTTACGCCAATATATCACAATGATGATGTAAATGATTCTTTGAATTATTTTATAGATAGCATTCAACAGGTAATACTAAACAATACAACTGTAACAAAGTTAAATAAAAGAACTAAAAATATCAAACCATGGATTACACCCGGTCTGATTCGATGTATTAGGCACAGGGATGAGCTTCACATGAGGGCCAAACGCTTTCCAGGAAATTACTTTCTACAAATTTCATATAGGCGATACAGAAATTTTTGTAACAAACTCTTAAAAAACTAAGATTAATTACGATAAAGAACAATTACAAATAGCCGGCAGAAACAGTAAAGATATGTGGAAACATATAAAGAAAATTACTTTCACAACTAAACAGACTGAATCAAATTCGAGACTCCTTTTATCACATTCTTCCCCAATTTTATCAGCTAAGAGTACTAATAATTACTTTAAAAAAAATTAAAAAAACGCTGGCAAGAACCTCGCTGATCGCACTAATCACCAAAATAGTTCCCATCTATCAACTCCCAGGCCATCCTGTCAAACATCGGTATTAAAATCTTTTGTAATGTTAGCCACTGATGAAGACGAAGTAAGAAGGATCATTCTAGGACTAAAAGATGACTGTGCAGTCGGCTGGGATAACATACACAATACTGTTCTAAAGCAATTTAAACACATAATTATCCCGCCCTTAACCCATATATTCTCACTATGTATTTCAAAAAAGGAGTTTTCCCCAAATGTCTAAAAAAGATATATATAATTATACCTATCTATAAAGCGGGTAACAAAGATCTAGTCTCAAATTATAGACCTATGTATATCACTTCTTTCCTCAATCTCAAAAAATACTAGAAAAAATAAATAACAATAGGGAACGGGGTTCGAAACATTTTGCTGTGGTGATTAACGGAAAAATAATGAAAAAATTCTATCTCGACCCGTTTTCGAGATATAGGGCAAAATAGTTAGTACTTGAGACGTATTAACTATTGCACAGCAAAATGTTTCAAAAACCGCCCAAAACACTTTCACTGCACTTTTACTGCACTTCCACTTCTTGCACACACTCGCGCGCGTATTTACTGTACGTTTGATGGAAGCAAATTTCCATAATTGCATTAAAGTTATGCAATTATGAGAAATTTGCTCCCAAAATTACAAAATTCCAACGAGTACTGTCAATATGCACTTGAAGTTGGCTTCATTCGATGGCAATTCGCGAGCCACATTAATTGGGTCACGTCCGTAACTTTACCCTGGATCAATTTACATTCGTCCCGATTATTTTTATTTTTTATATTTAAACTAATTATTCTTTGCAGTTTATAAAAGGAAAATAAACTCCAGCGGTAGTTTGTTAAAGGAAAATAAACTCCAGAGTTAGTTTGTAAAAGGAAAAATAACTCCAGCGGTTGTTTATAAAAAGGGAAATTTGTTTGCATTATGTAGCGCTAAGGGGTTATTACCAGCTTATAGCCCAAAAATGAGGGTTGTGTTTAATGATTTTTCATATATGCATTTAAAATAAATTTTTCACCACGAGTGCAGGGTAAGTGTTACTTCACCGCACGGGTTTCCATGCGGTAACTCATAAATTAACCACTGGACGGTAAGTAGCCGATTGCCCACGATGGCGGTGTTTGACGCACGAGCGAAGCGCTTCGCTCGTGCGTCAAACACCGCCATCGTGGGCAATAGGCTACTTACCGCCCTGGTATCGTAATATATAATATTATTATAAGTATGATATTACATTTATTTAAGTATTTCTTGAACCACAAAAAAAAATGTTTCGTTGAAAAATATTCCAAAATGGCGACTATACAGTAGTTCGCGTAAACTACCATTTAAAAAAGGTCCTTCCACGGCCGGCAGTAGAAGTCGCGCCCAAAGTAACTTTAAAAAAACCTAAAATTTTTTCATTATCTACATGAGTTTTGCTACCGAAGTACACATGATTATATTTTCATCATTTTTTTTCGCAAAATGGCAGTTGTTTGAAAAAAAACCGTTTTTTTCGACGAACTAAATGGCTTATAACTCTTTTCCTAATATAGAATCGCTATAATCGTGTGTACTTCGTTAGATAATTTAATAATACAGGTCCAATTAAAATTTGAAGTCAATCCGATGTTCCGAGTTCTACTGCCGCCCGATTTTTAAAACATGGTTCCGAGAAAAACGCGTTAAAAAAAAAATTTGAAAAAGTGGCTTCGGAAAAATTAGTTTAGAGACATTTTATCATTTAAATACACCTTTCTACAAAGTTTGGTTTGATTCGAGGGATGTTTAGGCATTATTTAAGCCAATAGAACAAAAATTGAAAAGAAAAAATTATGCTGGTAATAAACAAATGCAGACAATTTTCGCGTTACCCGGTATGCACCACGTGGAGGTAAAGACTGCTTAGCATTCCATACGTACACAGGGGGGACCCCTCGGTTCGTCACTCCCGAAGTATTTAAAGACTCCAAACCCCCCTGGTACGTGAACATAAATTTATGTTCAAAAAAAATCGTCAGGCCTTTTTTCAGGCTCAGACGAATCTCTGTCAATGTCCTCTTCAATATTCCGTGAAGGACCAGCCTCATCTTCGAGACGAGGACACTAATGACCACTCTCCAATGGGTATGCCATTACCATTAACCAACGAGTGACCAGTTGGCGGAATAGCTGACAAAATGCGTTCGTACATAATTCTATCAATATAGATGTGAACCGTCAGAAAGCTCTGTTTGGTGTGATCGGTGAAATGCAAAGAAACGAACTAAGTTTTATTTTATTTATTTTTAAGAATTAGCTAATTTAGCAGAACTAGCTGCTTAATAAATTGCATTTCTTCGTTTCTACACACTTTTACACAATATTTATTTGAGCTTAAGCTCACTTTTGCTTGAACTTTGACAAATTTCGTGTACTAAATACGTATCTAGGGCCCGAACCACTGCTAAAAAGTGCTGAATTAAATGCGGCAACTCAAATGGTTTAACTAACACAAAGGAAAAGTTAGAGCATGTCGACCAAAACACGAGTAAGATGGGAGACTCATTTTATAATGAGAAGGAAAAGGCTGCAGCATTTTGGTTGGTTGGTTGGTGGTTGGCATGCCCATTGGAGAGTGGGCAAACGAAGACAACATATCTTCAATGCCCTCAGACTCTGGAGTTGGCGGGTCCAAGTCTTTCAAAATCAATCCAGTTTTATACACTCCGTCGACAAACCCAGGACAAATTTTCTTGATGTCTAACAAAAATTGCATGATTTGAGAACCAAAATGTTTCCCATACTCACGACGAAGAATATGTTTTCTGTAAAAATACAGAGCCATATATTGGTGAAGGAGTTTCGCGGTTCTCCGACACAAAATGTTTTTTTTTAGCAATTTATTCTGATTCTCCAAATCATTTATGGTGTTAGTAGAATCATTTTTGTCGACATACTCTCCCTTCGAATGATTTGTTGTTAAGTGAACAGTATCTGGCGAGAATATGTTCTCTACTCCATGATACTGCTTGGCACTGTCTGTGCAAATTCGGGAGGTATCGTGGTGGATGTATTTTTTTAAATAAGGCCACAAATCAATTTTCTTTTTCGAATTTACCCGAAAAAAAGCCCTGTTTGATCCTCCTTGCAATAAATTCCAAGGACCGTAATGGTCATCTGTTCAGTAATTCGGTCCCGGTTGTATTTCCGTTTTGTTAAAAACGTTTCATCAACCTGGGCCGTCTTACCTTCACCACTGAGTACAATATCGGCGTGAGAAGCTATTACTTCAGCTATCTCCCGACAATAGCTAAAGTAATCAGTTATTGTTTGAATGCTTATCCCTGTAACATTCTGTTCATTACGCCATTCAACCATATGCGCATGAACATCGGTAAGTTTCATGCCAATCACGAAACAAACAATTATTGCAAGGACTTCCCGGACATCGATGCGACATGTAGTCCCATCGAAAAAAGTGCCTTGGGCCGAATTTATAATTTTGCGGCAAAATTTTGCACCTTTCTTTTTCTTCCCCTTTTGGGTAGCACATCTCCACTTCCACCCAAGCTTATAGCTGGAATCCTCCTCCACACGCATTGGGATACCACAGCATTGTGGTTGAAATTGAAGGGTATGAGACCAATCTCTTCTAAAAAAGTAATTGTAGCCTCATTGGATTTAACCAACTCACCCAGGGGACTAAAAATTGAAAAATGCTCCAATTTCTGGTGTAAAAGAGGATGCTTACCACTCATTTTGCGTAAAAAACGGGATTGCTTCCAAACACACGGAGATCACTGAAAAGCACAAGGTAAAAAATGACATACTTATATTACACCGTTAAAACTACCGATCGGGACAAATGTAAATTGATCCAGGGAAAAGTTACGGACGTGACCCAATTAATGTGGCTCGCAAATTGGCATCGAATGAAGCCAACTTCAAGTGCATATTGACAGTTCTCGTTTGAATTTTGTAATTTTGGGAGCAAATTTCTCATAATTGCATAATTTTAATGCAATTATGGAAATTTGCTTCCATCAAACGTACAGTAAATACGCGCGCGAGTGTGTGCAAGAAGTGGAAGTGCAGTGAAAGTGCAGTGAAAGTGTTTTGGGCGGTTTTTGAAACATTTTGCTGTGCAATAGTTAATACTTCTCAAGTATTAACTATTTTGCCCTACATCTCGAAAACGGGTCGAGATAGAATTTTTTCATTATTTTTCCGTTAATCACCACAGCAAAATGTTTCGAACCCCGTTCCCAAAAATTGGGGCCCGAATAACGAGAACCTCCCCAGTTAATGAGTTATCTGGAAAAGCACGGACTCCTCTCTCCTATACAATTTGGTTTCAGACCAAAGTTATCCACAGGCGACGCTGTACATCATCTGACTGATTACGTCACCCAGGAACTCAGTAAAGGGAGCCAAACTATAGGGATTTTCCTTGATTTAGCAAAAGCATTTGATACCGTATCTGTTCCCATCCTATTAAGAAAGCTAGAAGCTGTGGGAATACGAGGCACTCAACTGAAATTATTTACGGACTATCTACGGGACCGCTCACAATGCGTAAAAATAGGTAATGTCATTAGCTCTGACCAAACAAACGTTCCCTACGGAGTTCCTCAAGGAAGTATCCTTGGTCCCACATTATTTTTGGTGTACATTAACGACCTATGTAACTTAAAATTAGAAAAAGGGAAGATAATATCTTACGATGATGACACTGCTCTGTAATTTTCTGCAAGTACGATAGAAGAGGTCTACGGATGCGCTCAGCGTGGTTTTAATAAAGTAAACGACTGGCTTCAATATAACCTACTAACATTAAATCCTGAGAAAACCAAATTTATTAACTTTTCCATGCGAAAGCATAACATTAACCTGACTAACAAAAACATTACTGCTCATAACTGCTCAACATCTAGAATTTGCTCAGGAAATTGTCCGATGATCATAAAAACGAATAGCATCAAATACCTAGGCGTTATAATTGACAACACACTGTCTTTCCGTCAGCATATTACAAATCTTGCCCGCAAAGTTCGTAAACTGATATTTGTTTTAAAAAAAACGACACATTGCAGATGACCAATTAATAAAGCAAGTATATATGGCATTATGGCAGCCCATTATAACATACTGCATAACCTCATAGGAGCGGCGAAAACGCTAATGCTCACAATAGAACGAGCACAGAGAGCCATTCTCAAAGTTGCTAGATCTTTTCCGTTCCTTTATCCTACTCGACTTTGGTACAAATCCTGCAATGTTTTGACTGTCCGTCAATTATTTATCATGAATACAATACTAAAACAGCACAAATTACTTCACTACAACACCAACATTACAAATAGGAAGCGGAGGGATGTTGTCTGCCCTACAGTAATATCCTCAAAACATGCTTTCACAAATAGATTTTTTGTTTTTCTTGGCCCGTTCCTATACAATAAAAAAAATAGACAAATACACACGTTTGAGCTACACTATCGCAATTGCAAACGATCTGTTTTTCGATACTTGCACAACCTATCTTATGAAGACACGGAAATCTTACTTTTGGTTATGAAATAGATCGTTGGTCATGTATACATACCTAACGTAACTGCTTAATTATTACATTCCTTTTCTGTAACAATAGATTTTGAAAACTGTGTACTTATACTAAATAGCTTTAAATGTAAGTGAATTGAATTGAATTGTAAACTATTACTTTTAAATGTGCTTAATGTACTCAACACATATCTTAATTATTTTTACCAATAAACAAACTAACTTAGCACCTCAGACGCCCGAAACACAGGTTACATCCTAGTTCAGGCATAAAACACTTATAAGGACTGATAGATTTAAGAAATCATTGTATATAAATGTAAGTCCTTTATAATTAATAAACAAACAAACAAACAAAAAATTATTAATATCCCGCTTCTTATACACGTGCCTGCTAGGTTCCTTTTAATCCAAGAGGGGGGCGTCTCCACAATGGGTATTCCCACGAAAGTTATTACGCTGAGGTTTCTTGAAGCCCTTTTGTTTTAGGTTCACCTCAGCGTCAGTGTCCATGTTTAGTTCAGTTATTTTCTAACGATTTCTAGTGAGGCTCGATTCCGTCTGAGGAGTGAGCATATTTTTACACTATATTCGCATCAAACTTCTTGTCTTCGAAATCTACGTTGTAGGTGTGGGCCAATTGGCCAGGAGCGAACTAGTGGAAGGTGTGAAGGTTCTTTCAATGATTTTCGTTTCTCTCTTCAGTTAGTCAGTATACATTTTTACCTAACTCTTTAACTTTTTATATTACTTCGTAATTTCAATTATTTAGAAATTACGTAAGTTAACTAGTGCACATTTCGATAGTATACCTTTCGATGACGGCCTTTTGTACATAACTCTCTATTTCTCGGCCACTTGTCCTACGGGCGGCGGACCAAACACAGTGTGTAACTAATAAATATTTATCTACTTCCATCAGGAATGTCTTGAGAAACACAAAAATTGAGTTTTTTTCCCTGTCCTAATGAACGCTGCTACACTGAACGGACCGCGGTCAATTTGCTTTAAAGAAAACTTTACATCGAATAAATATAATGAACTTAGCACTTGCTATTGATTCCACTAAAATAACCTAAGAAGATTGCAGAAGCCGGAAGGACAACTTTCAGGCTGTGGTTTTCTCTCCTATCCCTTCGATAATTATTAGGGCCAAACCACCTTTAAACCTTCGTAACCGCACTACAAGTCATTAAAAAAATCTAAATAAAACAATTCACTGAACAATCTGCACAGATTCTCAATGGATGAATTTTCTTACCTTAGACGTTTATTTATGGGATCTCGAAGTCCATAACATTTAGTAGTTAACGAACATTACTTTTGTTAATTAATAAAGAATGGTCATTGTCGTGTTTCCCCACAGCAATTAATTCAAATCAAAATCGTGGCGCCAAACCACTTAATTAACGACTGCCACATAACGAGTACAAAATACATTTCAATTGATACGAGCACCTAACTCAGCGGAGTATGGAGCGGACATCAGTGATCATACTACAGTTGATAACCTGGGAACGATTCGATGTTTCCCGTAATCCTTATAGGAGCCTATCTGCCCTTGTATATTTCATACAGTGCAAATAGCTACAGAGCCCTGTCGTGATTGTCGTTCCCTAGTCAAATCAAATAAAATAAACAAGTCACTGGTCTATCTAGTAAACAAATCTTTAAATCTATGCGGGACAGAGGATTGTTAGGTTAATTAAAGATAATTCGCCGTTGGTCGGCGCCTGAAGAAAAAGCCACAATTAACCCAGAGACATAAAGAAAAAAGGCTTGAATTTGCTCGAACACACATGACGTGGAAGAACGATTGGAGAGACATAATCTTCGCAGACGAAAAACGCTTCACATTAGATGGACCCGACGGTTATGCATTCTACTTTCATGACTTACGAAAGGAGGAGAAATTTCTAGTCCGTCGTCATAGCAGAGCAGGAGGTGTCATGGTTTGGGAAGCCATTTCTTACAATGGGCAAATCGACCTAGTTTTTATTAGTGGACGGCACACATCTAATGACTACATAGAAGTGCTTAGGAGCGCCAAACTAAAAATAATTGAAAAGATGGAAGGTCACCATTGGACTTTCCAACATGATCACACTGCAGTTCATACAGCCAGAGTTGTTAAACGGTGGTTTGAGGACGAAGATATTTTTGATTGGCCATCACTATCTCCAGACCTCAATATCATCGAAAATCTCTGGGGATGGCTTAAAGAAAAATTTATGGGTCCGGAAAACAATTTCACACCATTGAAGAATTGAAAGGAGCAATAACAACAGCTTGGAACGAGATTCCCTTGGAAATAATAAGAAATTTGTACAATTCTATGGAAAATAGAATTTTCGAAGTTATAAACCGAAATGGTGGTAACACACATTATTAAAAAAAAATGAATAAATGGTAATGTAGTATTGGACATTTAATTTCCTTTAAACCCATTTCACTTCTTTTTTTTTAACCGTAGAATTTCTTCAGAAAACTGGTAGTGTCTACAATCAAGTGTCGCAGGTTTTATAGCAATCATAAAAAATCCCACAAAGTAATTAGCACTTACTTGTTCTACGTAATGAGGGGTATGCATTTTCTTAGAATTCGTAATTATTTAAAATACCTGAGTATTTGAGACTGTCTACAATCATGTGTCGCGGAGTGTATACACTGAGCCTGTGGACGCCTTAGTGCGATGTCAGCCCACAACCGCAAAGTGCTGGAATTGCGAGGAGGCAGGTCATTATTACCAGGACTGTCCCAAAGAACCTTCAGGTTTCTTCTGTTATGGCTGCGGACGGAGGGGAGTGGCCAGTGCTGGGACTGGTCGGTGCTGGGACTTGTTTTCTTAGTTGGTCGCTTTGTGAATGGATGTGTTTTCGAATTTCTCCGGTTTATGGTCTGGTGAAAATATTTGCAATGTCCTTGTCAAATGCTCCGCCACCCATCACTGGCTGGAACGCCGAATTATTTACAATTATTTTGTTTTCACGAATTTTCCTGCATGTGCGGGCGGATGGATTTTTTGTTTTTAAATTTTTAGTTGCGGACTCAATTTAATTGATTACTTTCTCCGGTAGAATTTATTTTCAGGTGTCCGTCCCGCTTTGTTCACCATTTTTTTTTGCTGCTCTGCCTAATTTTTTTGTTACTCATATTGATTCAACATTAGATTCAGAAAACTATAGCTTGACTAAATTTTGGGAAATAGAAGAAGTCCCCAGCTCAAAAAAATACAGTCAGCAAGAAACATATAAAATGTGAAACATATTACAAAAAAACTCACAAACAAAAAGGACGGAACTTATCAAGTCAGGATACCATTTATAAATTTACAAGTACCAACGTTAGGTCGTTCTAAACACATGGCATCCAAGCAGTTTTATCAATTAGAACAAACGTTAAAAAAAAGCCACAACTCAAAGAAACTTATGTAACATGCCTAAATGAATATATTCAACTTGGTCACATGCGAAAAATACAACCCCAGGAATCAGAGTCTGATGGTTGTTATTTTCCACATCATGGTGTAATAAAAGAAAGCACCACAACTAAGCTGAGAGTAGTTTTCAATATTGAGATGGAGACAATTTAAACACGCTTTTACAGCTGATATTGAAAAAATGTACAGAATGGTTCATATGCACGTTGAGGACCAGAGGTATCAAAGAATTGTATGGCGCGATAACCCTAACAGTAAAATACGAGAATACGCTCTAACAACAGTAACATTTGGGACCACATCCGACCCGTATCTCGCAATACGCACTCTAATGCAACTTACTCACGATGAGCAACTAAATTATCCAATGGCCCATGAGCGTACTCAAACAGATTTCTATGTGGACGATTTGGTTAGCGGACATCATACCTTACAAGAAGCAAAGATATTGCAGAATCAGATGATTGCAATGCTGAGAAAGGGGGGACTTCATTTAAGAAAATTGACTACCAACACTCCAGAATTACTTCACAAAATTCCGATACATGATCGAGAGTTCAAAGAGAAACACGAATTCATTGATTCCGATAGCATCAAGACTTTAGGAATTCATTGGTAACACACACAAGACAAGTTGAATTTTGTACTAAAACTACCAGTATGGAAGGGCACACATACCAAAAGACAGATGCTATCTGAAATTTCATCGTTATTTGTAGTAGACGACATCATAAGAGAATAGACATTGTTTGAAACTCAGTTACCTAAAATAGAAGACATAAACATTCCAAGATGGACAAATTACCAATCAGATGCCGAAAGAATTGAGATACATGGATTCTGTGACGCCTCAATACGTGCATACACTGCTGTAATCTTGTTGTAAAATTGATGATCTCCCAGTTGATTGACAAATAAAGAAAACAACACCAATTTGGCAGTGGTAGTTTTATTGTCGAAGGTGAACAAAAAAGGTACCTGACAATCGAAATGAAAATAAGTACAAATTCAATCTGTTCACAAAGTTTGTTAAATAAGCCGGTGAGTGACATGCGAACAATTTTCAACTAAAAGAATGCGACACTCAGAATCATCACAAAACATACCTTTTTGTATCGTTCAACTTGCCAGTTTTTGCACAGCAAAAACTCATACAACTTTCCGTCGGATTAACAATTTTATTCTTACAATTTGTGGATAAATATCGGAGCACACTTTCAGCACACTTTCAACTTTCGCCATACAATCGTCCATTGAACTTTCGCATTGTCCTACCAACCTAATTTGCATTTTCTAATCAGTGTCTAGTTACACCCCAACTGCTGCCAACTTAGTTTCATTTTGACTCTTATATAGTAACTGAAAAATAGTGACAAGCAAAATTAATTCACCTCAACACTCCTCCTGAATTAATTTACTTCGTAGATTTACAAAAATTTTCTTACTCAATGGTTTGGTGAAAATGTCAGCTAATTGCTGTTCACTTGGAATTGGTTTTGGACTTACAGTTTTGTTGATGTGCTGTTGGATATACTTGCGAGGAATTTCAATGTGTTTCTTGCCTTTGTTGGTTTTGCCTTCGTGAGCGTTCTTGAGCATGTAGATTGCAGATCTGTTGTCCACGTAGAGATTGGTGGGTTCATCAGTCTTCAAAATGTTGTAGTGAAGTGTAGTATGCTGGCAATGCCTGGCTGATCGGTCTCCGAATAAGCGGCAGTGGAGTGAACTGTCATACACCGCATACACATGTATTATAATAAGTCAGTCGGAATAAAGCTGTCAACCGAGAGGTCGGTGTTTTGATTTCCTCGGACGCCTTCTCATTTTCTCCCTACAACTCAGAAGTGGGATAAAGAGTCCAGTACGGTTGTGAAATGGAAAGATTGAACAGGTTTCTAGAGGAGGCATTAGTTAATGGCCTAAAGGAGAAATTGACCGTTCTAAATCTCACCACGACAGGTAATAAAAGGGCTTTGAGGTTGCGTCTTCAGGAAGCGCTTGTCGGTGTGGCAGAGGAGGAAATCGTCGCCCTGTTCCCGGAAGAAGAAATTCCACGTAATGCGGAATTGGAGGATGTTTCCGAGGAGAGAAATTCGATGGCGTCCGAAGGTGCGGAGAGTGTAAATGGAATGCCCGAAGTGCTTTTGAACGCAGAGTTGGAGAAATTGCGGACAATGGTTGCTAAAAAGCAGGAAATTTTGGAGCTGCGTAGGCAATTGAGAGAGCTAACGGAGGTGGAACAAAGTTCAGTTAGGTCATCGGAGTCGACGGGGGTAAATTTTCGTGACATAGAGAATTGTGTGCCTGGGTTTAGTGGCGATGATAGTTACCCCATTCGCCGTTGGATAGACCAGTTCGAGGAATCGGCAGACATTTTTGGATGGAATACGAGCGTCAGATTTCTGTACGGAAGAAGGCTTTTGTCAGGAACGGCTCAACTGCTGATTCGGAGTCGAAGTATAAGGTCGTGGGCGGAGTTAAAACATGCCCTACTCAAGGAGTTCTCTAGAACGGTAACGAAAGCCGATATTCATGCTGATCTGGGGAGACGGTTAAAACGAAGAGACGAGAACTTTCAACAATATGTTCTTAAAATGCAGGAGATCGCCGCCAGTGGTGAGCTCGACGAGGAGGACCTGATATATTATGTCATCAAGGGCATTCAGGACACGGAGACAAATAAAACACTTCTTTACGGAGCTAACAACATTGACGAATTAAAATCAGCATTGCGTAAGTATGAGAAGCAGAAGGTGAATAGTAAACCCGAAGCACCACCGAGGGAAAAAACGAAAACAATTTCCAAGATGACGTGTTTCAATTGTCGAGAGGTCGGGCATCTGAGTAATTCCTGTCCTAAGTCAAAGGGCAGTGGACTGACATGTTTTAGTTGTCAAGAGGTCGGGCATCTGAGCAATTCATGTCCTAAGTCAAAACGCAGCGGACTAATCTGTTTCAGGTGTAAGAAGGTGGGCCACAAGGCTTCTAGTTGCCCAGAAAGTGCCGTTTTGTGCACACATACTTCCAGTTTCCCGGAGGATGACGTTTTGTGCGCACACCATCAACTGCCAACCACTCCAATAGGAGAAAATACTTTTGAACGTGTGATGGACTTCACGTTTTCCGACGGAGAGCTGAAAAGTCGCATTGAACTGAGGACACTGATGGACTCAGGGAGCCCAATAAGCTTTGTCCAGGCGGATTACGTGCCGCCAGCGCTAATAAAAACGGTGGAACCCGGCAGGTATAGATTTACTGGAATAAATGAGAGTATCTTAAATATTTTAGAAAAAGTTAAGACTCACCTAGTTTGCAATAAAAGTGTTGTAGTTTTAGATATGTTTGTTGTTAGGAATGGGACCATGAGATACCCAGTCATTCTCGGAAGAAACTTCATGGAGGGGAGCAGTCCGGTGCTGAGAGATGGAAGCAACGTTGACTGGAGCTTGACGAGCTCCAAAGTAGGTGATGTTTCGGCTTCAGGTGGGTCGCATGCGTCTGATAGAAATGAAGCTTTTTCCGAAATTTTAAATGTTTGTGTTTTCAATGATGAGAAAAACTTTGAATTACGCGTTAACAAAATTTTACCATACGCAACTAAAAAACGAGTTGAAGAAATTATAGAACCGGCTTTGTCTCTCATTCCTGAGAATGGTTTTCCAGACATTGATTTTGAAATGGTGATCAGGGTAAATAAAGATCAACCGTTTCATAGTACACCACGCAGATTGCCTTACGCACACAAAGTTGAGCTTGAGAAGATCTTAAATGAACTTCTGCAGCGGGGGATAGTCCGCGAAAGCGATTCGCCCTACGCATCGCCAATAGTTTTGGTACAGAAAAGAAATAAAGAATTAAGGCTCTGTGTGGATTATAGAGCCTTGAATAAGGTTACACTTAGAGACAATTTTCCTTTGCCCTTGATCGAGGACCATTTGGACCGAATGAAGGGTAAAAGGTATTTTTCGGTTCTAGACTTGAAAAACGGATTTCACCACGTTAAGATCGCCGAGAACTCAATAAAGTTTACATCATTTGTTACTCCACTAGGGCAGTATGAGTACTTGCGAATGCCGTTTGGGCTTAAAAATGCTCCGGCGATTTTTGAAAGGTTTATGAAGGAAATTTTTAAAGAATTGGTGTCTACCGGTAAAATTTTGACTTATATTGATGACCTATTAATAGCAACGGAAACGATAGATGAGCACCTTGAAATTTTAGAACAAGTCGTGGACATCGTCGTTAAATGTTCCTTGCAACTAAGACTTGATAAGTGCCTATTTCTTCAAGAAGAAATATTTTATCTTGGGTATAAAGTGTCTAGGGATGGTATACGACCTAATGATGAAAATCTAAGGGCAATTCATGATTTCCCGGTCCCTACTTGCGTCAGAGGCGCACAAAGTTTTTTGGGCATTGCTTCTTATTTTAGGAAATTTATTAGGAATTTTTCTGTAATAGCAAAACCTCTTTACGATCTTCTAAAGAAGGATGCGGTTTTTGTGTTTGGAGAAGCAGAATTGGCTGCTTTTGAGACATTGAAGTCAAAATTGTCTGAGGCCCCGACTTTAGCTATTTTTTGCCCGCACAATGAAACCGAGCTTCACTGTGATGCGAGTAGTCTGGGCTACGGTGCCATTTTAATGCAAAGGCAAACGGATAATAAGTTTCACCCAATTGCATATTTCTCCAAGAGAGCTAGTGAGCCCGAATCCAAGTACCATAGTTTTGAACTTGAGGCGCTATCAATTATATATGCATTAAGACGTTTTAGAATTTACCTGATCGGACTAAAATTTTAAATCGTGACAGACTGTCAAGCCCTGGTGCTTACTCTAAGTAAAAAACTACTTAATCCGCGAATCTCTCGTTGGGCATTGGAGCTGCAGAGTTTTGACTATGTTGTACAACATCGCAATGGGAATAGAATGACGCACGCTGACGCACTCAGCAGGTCCATTAATGTTTTAGATATGGTTGATGATTCCCTTGAATATGTTTTAGCGGCGACCCAAAGACGAGATCCAAAGATTGTAGATATAGTTTCCCAACTCGAGAAATGCGGGAGTCCTAGCTATGAAATGATTGATGGCCTGATATACAGGAAAATCAAGGATGGGATATTGTTTTACGTACCAGAGACTATGGAGAATCAACTAATACAAACTTACCACGAAAGATTGTGTCATCTAGGATTAGAAAAGTGTTTTGAACAAATTAATCGTACATATTGGTTTCCAGAAATGAAGAGGAAAATAAAAGAGTTTACGGGAAAATGTTTAAAGTGTCTATATTTTGCGCCAAATTCTGGTAAAGTAGAGGGAGTCCTGCATAACATTCCCAAGGGCACACTTCCTTTTGAGACTCTACATGTCGACCACCTTGGTCCTTTTGCTTCTTCGCGTACTAAGAAACGACACATTTTCGTTGCGATAGATGGATTCACAAAATTTGTGAAGCTATTTGCGGTTAATAGCACTGACACAAAGGAGGTAGTAACGTGTCTACAGTTTTACTTTAACACATACAGCAGACCTAAGACTTTGATATCTGATCGAGGGACCTGCTTTACCTCAGAGTCTTTCGAAAAGTTTTTAACTGATAACAATGTAAAACACGTTAAAATTGCTACGTTGTCACCACAGTCAAATGGACAGGTGGAATGTGTTAATCGGGTGCTTATTCCTATGTTAGGAAAGGAATGTGATGGTGATTCAACAATCGATTGGTATAAGCATCTAACCAAGGTTGAATTCGCTATCAACAATACAGTTAATAGGGTCACGGGTTTTACGCCAAGCAAATTGCTTTTTGGGGTGAATCAGAAGGGTAAGTTCTGCGACGGAGTGGCTGAATATTTGAAGGAGAACGTTTTGAAAGAGCAAGCAATAGATGTCGTGGAAATGAGAGACCAAGCTAGTGAAAATATAAAGAAAGGTCAAGATTACAATAAGACGCAGTATGATAGATCACATAAAAGACCTAAGCTCTATAAAAAGGGTGATTATATTCTAATAAAAAATAACATAACAATTCCGGGAGTGAATAAAAAATTATTCGCAAAGTATCGTGGACCATACGAGGTCGAAAATGTACTTCCTCATGATCGGTATTTAATAAAAGACCTGGATGGCATGCAACTAACCCGCGTACCATACCGCGGTGTATGCTCACCCGCGAACATGCGACCCTTTTTGACGTACACAAGTACCAATGAGCATGAAGATCATACATAGGGTATTTCAGAACTAAAGTACATATCTCATTTTGGTAATCCGGATTGCTCTTGTCCAGATTATTTACTGGGTAGACCATTGGTGATTTTGATTTTGTTTTTTAAAGAAATTATATGTATTATACTTACTATACGAGGGTGCTGTAAAATTTTTAAATAGTTTAGGTTATGTGCGTATAACTTTCAAATGGAAATTGTGAACTATGTCTTATATAATTTTGTTTTACATGGTATTTTGTACGGATTTTGTTTTGCTATGGTTCAAGGGTTCTTATAGGAAAAACAATTTTGTTATCGGAAAGCGATCAGCCAAACCCAAAGTAATCGAGTCGATTACTGGTCAGGACGGCCGAGCTGTAGTGAAGTGTAGTATGCTGGCAATGCCTGGCTGATCGGTCTCCGAATAAGCGGCAGTGGAGTGAACTGTCATACACCGCATACACATGTATTATAATAAGTCAGTCGGAATAAAGCTGTCAACCGAGAGGTCGGTGTTTTGATTTCCTCGGACGCCTTCCCATTTTCTCCCTACAATGTCAAGCTCACGAGCGATTCTTCTTATCCAACAGACGTCATCAATAGCAGCTACCGCTGCCCGGTATTCGGCTTCGGCTGTGGAGGTTGCAACTAGTCGTTGCTTTTGCGAATACCACACCAGTGGTCCACCTCGCATGAGTAGCACTCCAGTCGTCGATTGCATAGTCTCCCTGTCTCCTCCGAAGTCCGAATCTGAGTAAGCTTCAAGTTTGTCATCTCCATTGAAGAAGATTCCATAGTTCATCGTTCCTCTCAATTACTTGAATACTCTCTTCACCATGGTCCAGTGAGTGTCGTTTGGTTGTGCACAAAATCTGCTGAGAAGATTTACCGCAAAGCTTATGTCTGGCCTGGAGATTGTCGTAAGGTACAGCAAGCTGCCAATTGCTTCTCGGTAGGGTGCTTTGGTGGCTGTTGCTTGGACATTTGGTTTCTCCATGACTTCTTTCGCAACTCCAATGTCGATGGGAGTTGAGACGGGGTTGCAGTCTGCATGTTGCATCCTCTCGAGCATTTTCATCGTGTACCTGGGCTGGCTCACAGATATTCCATCAGTCTTCACTTTCAGTTCCATCCCCAGATATGAAAAATCCTCTTGCAGGGTCTCACTGTAGGTAATTTCGAATTCTTGACTAATTTTCTTCAACAACTTATAAATTTCAGCCACGTCTTTTCCTGCGATAAGCCCATCGTCTACAAAGAGTGTCATCAGGATACTCCTGTCCTGATTATAGTAGACACAAGGGTCATCGTCGGTACTTTTCAGTCCAAGTTCTTCCAGCTTTCCCGTTACTTCCTCGTTCCATACTCTTGGAGCTTGTTTCAGACCATAGATTGCCTTGAGTGGACGGCATACTTTCTCACTTCCATCCTCGAATCCCTGGGGTTGAGTCATGTGTAGAACTTCAGTCAACTTCCCATACAGGAAAGCGGTTTTGACATCAAATGCGACCAACTTCATCCTTTCTGTTGCAGCATGACTCAGGATCAATCGTATCGAGGCATGGCGGGCTACTGGACTGAATGTCTCTGCATAGTCTATTCCTTCCTTTTGCTCGAAACCTCTTGCGACAAGTCTGGCTTTCAATTTTCCGTTCGCTTTCTCTCGCAGTACCCATCTGCAAGATAGTGGCTTGACATCCTTCGGGCATTCTTCCAGTTTCCAGGTCTTCATTTTCATCAACGAATCATACTCCTCCTGCATCGCCTTTTTCCAATTCGGGTCTTTCAGTGCATCTTCGACGGCGATTTCCCCAACTTCACCAATCAGTGCACATTGTGCAATGTTTCCTCTTCCCAGGAAGTCGGCGATGTAGTCGGCATATCTCTTGGGTTATTTCACGGTGTTGCGGTCTCTCAGTTCTCGTCTTGGTGTCTGATTCGCTGGTGGTGTCTGGCTGCCTCTTTCTTTCGGTTTTTCGTGATGTCCATCTTCATCTGACTCGTCTTCTTCTTGCTCAGTTTCCTCCTCCTTTTCCTTTTCTTCATCAGTCTGCGAGTTTGAGTAACTCAGTTCTGTCCTTGGTCTTGCTTCAGGTTTGGCTTCATGGAAAATTACGTTATCTGAGCTGACAATTTTTCCTGTGCTTGAAATGTAAATCCTGTAACACGGTGAGTCCCATTCGTAGCCTATCATGATTCCTTTTTCAGACTTGCGATCCATTTTTCCTCTCTTGTGGCTTGGTTTCAGTACGTAGCACTCACATCCGAATGCACGTAACTTGCTGATGTCAACCTGTCGTCCAAACCAAAGTTGTGCCGGTGTCTTTCCTTCAACGGAACTTGTACCAGTCTGGTTGATGGTCAAAACTGCGTAGTTTGCTGCCTCCGCTCATAGTCTCTTGTCTAGTCCGTTGGAGTGAATTGCTGTACGTGTGGCTTCTACGATGGTTCGCATCTCCCTCTCGATCCTTCCATTCTGCTCTGGTGTGTGGGTGTTTGTGACTGTGTGGAAAATTCCTCTTTCTTCTACCGTCTTTCTTGTGTGGGCGTTCCTTATCTCTGTTCCGTTGTCTGATCTGAGTTTCATTATTTTCCTTCCGAGCTGATTCTCTACTAGGTTGATATACTGTTTAAGTTTGCTTGGAGCTTCATCTTTGGACTTCATAAAGTATATCGTGCGATAATGTGTGTAATCGTCTTTAAATAGTAGGAAGTACTTTGCATTTCCGAGAGAAGGAACGTCCATTTCGCCCATGTCCACGTGCACCAGATCCAAGGGTTGTTTTGCTTTCTTCGGATTTGCTGGGTGAGAGATCCGGTGGTGCTTCCCGTAGTCACAACCTGTGCAGTTGGTGCTATCCCAGTCATCCATATACTTCACATTTCGACTTTTCAAAATGCCCTTCACTTATGTTTGGTGAGCGAATCTCTCGTGCCATGTCCTGATGGACGTGATAAAGGTGCATTCAACTTTCTTTTCTCTCCTCAGTAACATCTTGAACAGGTTTCCCTCTCGTTCTGCCATGACAGCTACTTCATTTGTCCTTTGGTTGACAAATTTTGACGTTTTATGATCAGCTTTTTGTTGAAAACCTTTATCCAGAATTTGCCCCACTGAGACGAGGTTAAATTCGAGACTTGACACGTACAAAACATTTTTGAGAACAACTTCCTTCCACTTCTGGCCATCATACGCTTCCAGTTTTACATTTCCAACAGCAGTGCCATCTAGCTGAGTGCCATCTCCAATCAGAATGGGGACAGGCTTGTCCAGTTCGACCAGGTCGGTGAACCACTCGCGGAGCGATGACATATGCTGGCTCGCCCCACAGTCCTGGAACCAACATTCGCCCTTGCTCACTTGGTTGCTGCTCAGCAGTGAGTTTGTGTCATGGGATGTGTTCAAAAGTGCCAAAGGTGGCTGGTTACTTTGCTCACTTGAGCGTAATCTGCATTCATACTTGAAGTGTCCTTTCTTTCCGCACTTGTTGCAGGCGTAATTACGTTTGCAATATTCTAAGTACTTGGGTGTTGGCTTGCCTGTGCACTCCTTCACGAAGTGTCCCTTCTTCTCACACTTGAAACAGATTTTTGATTTGGCCTCACTCTTACTCATTGTTTTCTGTCCTTTCTTGTTGTGATGCTTGGTGACCAGTGCATTCTGTGTGCTTGCTTCATGTCCATTTCCATTTTCTTTCAGCCTCTCGTCTTCAAGTCTGAGTCGTTCAACTAGCCTCTCCACTGTCTGCTGTCCCACATCAACGTTGTCCCATGCTGTCCTGAAGTGTGCCAACTTGGGTGGCAGCACACCCAGGATCCTCGATATTACCCAACTTGGACGAATTGGATCAATATCGTTTTCTAGTTCCTCGGCAATGGCGGTGATGTCCATGCAATTCTCAGCAGCTGACTTTGTCTCGTCGTAGACAAATGAGAAGAATTTCTGTCGCAGTGTCTCTCTGGTTACCTCAGTCTTAGTTCCATACAAGTTGATGATTTTGTCCAACATCTGTCTTGAAGTCGCACAGTGTGCGAGTTTGCTGGCTATCTGACTGCTCACGTTGAGTGCGATGAGTGTTTGGGCCTCGAGATCTTGTTTGACCCATGCTTTCACGGTTTCATCAGTTGAGGCACCTTCTGGCTTGACTTTTGTGCCAATTGCGACTTCATACACTTCTTTTGTTTTTAAAGCTAAATTTAATTTTAAACGCCAGGACGCATAATTGACCTTGCCTTGTGAATCTTCACACAGTGTTTCTAACTTTGACTTGACCGTGTCCATTTTTCAGACTGACTTTACAACTTGATTCACAATTTTCAAACTAAATTTTACAATTAATTTAGCTTACTTTAAATTTTTCAGACAAGTTTTACAATTATTTGAGTCAGTTTCAATTTTCAGACTAGTTTCACATTTTGTTTGCCTTAAATTGTAATATTCAGACTTGTTTTGCAATAGATTTGACTTGAATTGTACTTTCCAGACTTATTTTAAATTAAACTTGACTATTTTCGCTTAATTTAAACTTAAAATTGTTTAACAATCTGTCGAACAATTTTTCTGACAAACTTGCGTATTTGTTTGCGTCGACTCGCAGTTCGGTGACGCTGGCGGCGGCTGCTCCGACGTTTGATTACAGTTGCCGGTGAATTTGGAGGTTAGGTTGCTCCTACGTGCTGTTTGTCCTGTCGATTTTCTGCTTTCGTTGTCCTCAGCTGGAGATTCTGACTTGCGGCGACTCTGGGCCCATAACCTGTTGTAAAATTGATGATCTCCCAGTTGATTGACAAATAAAGAAAACAACACCAATTTGGCAGTGGTAGTTTTATTGTCGAAGGTGAACAAAAAAGGTACCTGACAATCGAAATGAAAATAAGTACAAATTCAATCTGTTCACAAAGTTTGTTAAATAAACCGGTGAGTGACATGCGAACAATTTTCAACTAAAAGAATGCGACACTCAGAATCATCACAAAACATACCTTTTTGTATCGTTCAACTTGCCAGTTTTTGCACAGCAAAAACTCATACAACTTTCCGTCGGATTAACAATTTTATTCTTACAATTTGTGGATAAATATCGGAGCACACTTTCAGCACACTTTCAACTTTCGCCATACAATCGTCCATTGAACTTTCGCATTGTCCTACCAACCTAATTTGCATTTTCTAATTAGTGTCTAGCTACACCCCAACTGCTGCCAACTTAGTTTCGTTTTGACTCTTATATAGTAACTGAAAAATAGTGACAAGCAAAATTAACTCACCTCAACAAATAAGCTCTAACATCTTCACTGCAAAAACAAGGATAGCACCAACGAAGCCTGTAGCTTTACCCAGGCTCGAACTCTGCGGCGGGCTATTACTTTCAAGACTATTAAAACAGGTACAACACGAACTTAATATACATCATGAAAATGTATACGCGTGGACTCACTCCACCATTAGCTTAGGCTGGATTAAAGGACACGCATCCAGATGGAAGACATTTGTAGCAAATAGAGTAGTAGAGATTCAAGATAACATAAGCTTACAAAACTGGCATTATGTCAATACCAATCCAATCCAGCTGACTGTGCTTCCCGAGGAATATCACCAGAATAACTCAAACAATTAAATTTATGGTGGAAAGGTCCTACATGGTTGAGTATGTCTAATGAACATTGGCCTACACTGGTCAAGAACCACTCCACGGATCAAGAAGAGAAAAGGGTAAAAAGTTTGACTGCGACCATAAATGAAATTAATTTCCCACCTCTAAATAAATATAGTTCATACCTAAAAACTATAAGAGTCACGGCATACTGCATCCGGTTTATCAACAATTCAAGAAAGATACCGGCACATCGAGAAACCTCGTATCTAACTACAACGAACTAGCAAATACCAAAAGGTCTATCATCAAGCTCGTTCAACACAGTGTTTTGGCCAAGGAAATTAATCTACTAGGTCGCAATAAAGAAATTCATTATAATAGTAAATTACGAACATTAAATCCATTCTTAGATGAACACCACATTATAAGAGTAAGAGGACGGCTCACTAATAGCGACCTCACCTATGATCAAACACATCCAGTTATACTAGATGGTAAATATCACCTTACTGGACTCATAATCGACCATCTACACTCGATTACTTTGCATGGAGGTACACAAGTGTTACTGAATACCCTCAGAAATGAATTTTGGCCGTTAAACGCACGTAATACTATCAGAATACATAGATGTATTACTTGTTTCCGATACAACGCCAAAACCAATACTCAACTCATGAGTGCATTACCTGCAGCAAGAGTAACTGAATCTTTACCATTTCAACATACTGGAATAGATTACGCGGGACCAATTAACATTAAAACGTCGAAGCTCCGACATGCTAAAATTACTAAAGGATATTTAGTGTTATTTGTATGTCTAGCTACAAAAGCAGTACATCTCGAAGCTGCAACAGAGTTATCTACAGCAGCCTTCCTAGCTGCATTCAAACGTTTTGTAGGACGAAGAGGATCATTGCATGTATTCTGACCAAGGCACTAATCTCATTGTAGCAAACAGAACATTACAGCAATCTTTAAAGGAGGCCTTACACAAAATGGAAAAAGAAGTAGCAGAGGCAGTAGTTAACAACAATATAAAGTGGAAATTCAATTCACCAGCAGCTCCTCACCAAAGTGGCATTTGGGAAGCTGGAATAATTAAATCAGCAAAACGACTTCTATATAAAACAGTAAAAACAACTTATGAAGAATTAGCAACATTGTTAATACAAATCGAAGCCTGCCTCAATTCACGGCCAATATGCCCGTTATCAAACGATCCAAACGATGCCAATATTTTAACTCCAGGCCATTTTTTAATAGGGAGAAATTTGATTGCTGTGACCGAGCCATTATTAAATGTAAATGCACATCCTATCAATAGATGGCAATACATAGAATGGCTAAACCAGAATTTTTGGAAAAAATGGACACACGAATACTTGCATCACCTGCACCAAAGATTAAAATGGCAAAACACAACAGAAAATTTAAAAAAGGGAATGATAGTAATGCTAAAAGAAGACCACTTGCCACCAGGATTTTGGGCAATAGGAAGGGTCATAGATACATATCCTGGAAAAGATAAATTAGTCAGAACAGTTATGATCAAAACCGCAAAAAACACTAATGTAAGACCGGTTACTAAGATCTGTCCTTTCCCATTTAATTACGCATAAATAATCTAAGATAGCCATGATATAAATAAACGAAGATAGCCAGGATATGCATAATCAAAGGTAGCCATGATTTGAATAAAAATTCCAATAAAAAGGGATTGTCAATCCCACTAGCCCCAGTAATTCCTAATCACTAAAACCAAGAGGACATCAAAAACATGGAGGACATCGTCAATATCAACCTGGAGAAGTCGGTGGAAGCAGATATTAACAAGGCCATATCAGCAACAGTAAAGCCTGTGAGGAATATTACTAAAATCACGCTAGAGGAATACCTGACCAGACAAAAGAGGACCAGACCGTTGCCGTTACCTACATCAACAACCAGGATGGTCGAAACACAAGCCTCTACGGAACGTCGATATCCTGCTAAAAAGGTCACTATTCACCCAGTCAGCAGCCAACAGCTATCACATACACGGCCATCAGCTATCATCACAAATCCACTGCCTCAAACCGACGAAAAACAGCCGCTCCCACGGAATATTCAGGAAAAAATCTACATGCCTAAAGACCCAAAAATTAAGGCTAAAATTAACATACTGCTACCTTGGGAGAAGATATTAGCGGCTCAGGATATTATATACATCGATAACAAGATGGCACAATCCTGAAATTTATAAAGAAGAAAAACAAATTTCACTCTTAAATGTCAAGAATCCTAATTTTAAAAGTAAACAAGTCCACCATGGCCCACTGTCATAATTTGAAAAGGCCTACTGACAAGCATGAGCAAAATAGTTCACCTATTCGCCAAAGCTGAAAAAACGTATATAAGACCATGCAAATGCAAGGAAAAAACGGAACATTTGATGGTCTCAGCCAGCAAAGAGCTAATTGCAACTCAGAGATTTAATCTGGAACCCAGCAAGGGTCTAAATTGCAAATCAGAGATTTAATATCTCTTATCAGACGTCATATTTAGTAATCTAATAAGATTCCTAAATCTTATTGACAAACCGTCAATAGAATCATACCAGTATTAAAAAAAAAACCAATATCACTCAACAGATAGCAACATCAGACAGCAGCACTAGAAGAGGAGCAGCTACACAACCTGCCAGTAAAGGAACCAGAAGAAGAGGAGACAAATGAATTATATACATATAATAATATATATATATCTTATACTATAAATATCTGAATTATATGAATATATAGCAAAAGAAGATTTGAACTATTTATTATTCCGGCATTTATCTTTGTTAGTGCATAGATCGCACACAAGTGGTACTGAATACCGAAGAAACGAATTTTGGTTGTTAAACGCACGTAATACTATCAGATTTCGAATACATAGATGTATTACTTGTTTCCGATACAACGCCAAACCCAATACTCAACTCATGAGTGCATTATCTGCAGCAAGAGTAACTGAATCTTTACCATTTCAACATACTGGAGTAGATTACGCGGGACCAATTAACATTAAAACGTCGAAGCTCAGACAAGCTAACATTACTAAAGGATATTTAGTGTTATTTGTATGTCTAGCTACAAAAGCAATACACCTTGAAGCTGCAACAGAATTATCTACAGCAGCCTGTCTAGCTGCATTCAAACGTTTTGTAGGATGAAGAGGATTACCCACTTGTATGTATTCTGACCAAGGCACTAATTTCATTGGAGCAAACAAAACATTACAGCAGTCCTTAAGGCAGGCCTTGCACAAAATGGAAAAGGAAGTAGCAGAGGCAGTAGTTAACAACAATATAAAATGGAAGTTCAATTCACCAGCAGCTCCTCATCAAGGTGGCATTTGGGAAGCTGGAGTCAAATCAGCAAAACGACATCTATATAAAACAGTAAGAACGACTTCATCAACTTATGAAGAATTGACAACATTGTTAATACAAATCGAAGCCTGCCTCAATTCACGGCCAATATGCCAATTATCAAACGATCCAAACGATGTCAATATTTGGGCCCACAAGTACTTACATCAGCTGCATCAAAGATTAAAATAGCAAATCACAACAGAAAATTTCAAAAAAAGAATGATAGTAATGCTAAAAGAAGACCCCTTGCCACCAGGATACTGGGCAATAGGAAGGGTCATAAATACATACCCTGGAAAAGATAAATTAGTCAGAACAGTTATACTAAGATCTGTCCATTACCGTTTAATTGCGCATAATAAATCGAAGATAGCCATGATATAAATAAACGAAGATAGCCAGGATATGCATAATCAAAGATAGCCATGATTTGAATAAAAATTCCAATAAAAAGGGATTGTCAATCTCACTAGCCCCAGTAATTCCTAATCACTAAAACCAAGAGGACATCAAAAACATTGAGGACATTGTCAATATCAACCTGGAGAAGTCGGTGGAAGCAGATATTAACAAGGCCATATCAGCAAAAGTAAAGCCTGTGAGGCATATTACTAAAATCACGCTAGAGGAATACCTCACCACACAAAAGAGGACCAGTCGTTGCCGTTACGTACATCAACAACCAGGGTGGTCGAAACACAAGCCACTACGGAACGTCGATATCCTGCTAAAAAGGTCACTATTCACCCAGTCAGCAGCCAACAGCTATCACATACACGGCCATCACCTATCATCACAAATCCACTGCCTCACACCGACGAAAAACAGCTGCTCCCACGGAATATTCAGGAAAAAATCTACATGCCTAAAGACCCAAAAATTAAGGTTTAAATTAACATGCTGCTGCCTTGGGAGAAGATATTAGCGGCTCAAGGATATTATATACATCGATAACAAGATGGCACGATCCTGAAATTTATAAAGAAGAAAAACAAATTTCGAATCGTCATGCGTCAAGGTGAGTTCTTCCTGTCAATATACCAAAATTTGGGGCGCAGAATGTTCGAGCCAACGAACAGCTGGGTTCATTCTTAAATGTCAAGAATCCTAATTTTAAAAGTTAACAAGTCCACCACGGACCACTGTCATAATTTGACAAGGCCTACTGACAAGCATGAGAAAAATAGTTCACCTATTCACCATAGCTGAAACATCCAAGTAGGCGGAATTGCCAGAAAAAACGTATAAAAGACCATGCAAATGCAAGTAAAAATCAGAACATTTAATGGTCTCACCCAGCAAAGAGCTAATTTGCAACTCAGAGATTTAATCTGGAACCCAGCAAGGGTCTAAATTGCAAATCAGAGATTTAATCTGGAACCCAGCAAGGGTCTAAATTGCAACTCAGAGATTTAATCTGAACTATCGAAAACCATAACTACTTCCACAAGGATACATATAATCTGCCCTTCTAAGCCGAAGGCATAACCCATTCACACTCGAAGTTGATAGTCTTATCAGACGTCATATTTAGTAATCTAATAAGATTCCTAAATTTTATTGATAAACCGTCAAGAGAATCATACCAGTATTAAAAAAAAAAACCCATATCACTCAACAGATATCAGCATCATACAGCAGCACTAGAAGAGGAGCAGCTACACAACCTTCCAGTAAAGGAACCAGAAGAAGAGGAGACAAATGAATTATATACATATAATAATATTATATATATCTTATACTATAAATATCTGAATTATATGAATATATACCAAAAGAAGATTTGAACTATTTATTATTCCGGCATTTATCTTTGTTAGTGCATAGATCGCACACAAGTGGTACTGAATACCCTCAGAAACGAATTTTGGCTGTTAAACGCACGTAATACTATTAGATTTCGAATACATTAGATGTATTACTTGTTTCCGATATAGGGTTGCCATCCGTCCGGGTTTCCCCGGATTTGTCCTAGTTTATAAGGCGTATAAGCTGCGACTGCATCAAATTCATTGCGGCGAGCGCACTACTAACTAATAAATAGTCGAGAAACCTGTCGAAGCTGTCGCGCTCATTATCTTCGGAGTGAAATTCGTCGCAGTGGTGTAGCGGGCGGCTATAAGTGCAGACGTGTGTGACGGGCGAGGTAACAGACTGGACGAAGCGTAGTTTAGCTATGTAAGTATTATTATTCTACAATACATGACACTAGGTATTATAGTGATCCTATTTTTCTGAATGCTCTCATGGCAGGTTGAGCTATATTTTTCGAATCGTAATACACGTATTTACTTAGAATTTTTTATCCTTTTCAGATCAGACAGCACAACAAAATGCCTAAACGTAAATGCTTATTTAACAGCGAGTTGCAAAATAAGTTTCCAATGTTAAAAAAAGGAAGATATGAGTGGGAGACTTTTTGTACCATTTGTTCGACGAATATTTCGATTGCTAACAAGGGAGTTGCAGATATAAATGAGCATTTGAGTACACAAAAACACAAAACAAATTTGAAAAATCAAGCAAGTTCCTCAAATATAGCTACATATTTTGTAAGATCAAGTTCGGAAGACCTCCATATTCGGGCAGCTGAATGCGCACTCGTCTTTCATACAGTAAGCCATCATTTGTCTTTTCATTCTTTGGATTGCACTTGTTCTCTCAACCGCGAAATATTTTCGGGGTCAGATACCGCAAAAAAAGTTCCATGTAATCGAACAAAGGCAACTGCAATAGCAACCGGAGTGCTAAGCCCTTTGACGGTTGCCGAACTCAAAAATTATTTACAAAATGTACCATTTATCAGCGTGGCGACTGATGCCAGTAATCATGGAAGCACGAAACTATTTCCTTTGGTTATTCAATATTTTGATGTAAAAAAAACCGGAATCACTACAAAACTTCTAGAAATTGAAAACACGGAAAATGAGACATCCGACACAATTGCTGAACTGATTAAAAAACAACTTCGCCACCACGATCTCTTGGCTAAGTGTATTGCATTTAGTGGAGACAACTGCAATACAAACTTCGGTGGACTAGAACGACGAGGAATCAACAATGTTTTCCACAAACTTAAACAAAATCTTAACCCCAACATAGTTGGTGTGGGTTGCTCTGCACACATCATTAACAACGCAGTGCACCATGGATGCGATTTACTGCCAGTCGACGTTGAATCGATTGTCTTAAAAATGTATAATTTTTTGCTACTTATACAGTACTAACTGAATCCCTTAAAGACTTCTGTGAAACAGCTGATGTCGAATACAAGCAGCTTCTCTATCACACAAAGACACGATGGTTAAGGCTGTTTCCAGCTATCGAACGACTTCTGAAGCTCTACCGTCCGTTTATTTATTTATTTTATTTTGAAAGCGTTGAAAGGCCATCCGTTTTAATTAAACAGTTTTTTGAAAATCCTCTCTCGGAGGCGTATTTGTTTCTTATACACTCTATTATGCACATCAGTCACTCAAAAATAGAGAAGCTAGAAAAAAATGATAATTCTGTCCTTGAAACAAGATCCATACTTACATCCATCACAAAAAGTTTAAATGACCGAATTAAAGAAAGTTTCTTGCCGTTGAATATTCCATGTAAACTGGGGCTATATAAGGAGCTCCCCAAGCTGAACTGAGCATTCACGTTTGGTAAACTGAATCAAGCACTACTCACGTCTAGTCCGACTGAGCTAGTAAATGCGAAAAAAATTCAGGTTTGGTAAACTGAATCAAACACAACTCAAGTCTAGTCCGACTGAGTTACAATACATCAGGTTTCGTCCGATAAAGAATAATCATTCAAAGGAAAAATTAGGTATTTTACCCGTTTTACTTTGAATATATTCTTCATCAAACTAAGGGCTACAATTTCTCGTAGTTCAAATAAGGTTTTTACTATTTGAACGCGAGAAATAGTAACTTAGAAAAATTAAGAGTACAAATTCTTTAGGATATCCGCCGGGGAATTTGTGCTTGAGATTCTTCTAAGAATACGCTAGAATTTTTTGGGCTTTCACATTTTTTCGCATTAGTGACTTCACATTTTTCCATTAAATCCATATATGTAGTTTCCGAAAACTAATTTTACAATTTTAATCTTGTTTCAGAAATTAGATTAAGTAGTTTTTACAAAACATTTTCATTTTTGCTTAATTTTCATTTTCATTTTGTTTGTTTTCACTGCTACGGCTATAAGAGGCCGTAACACGAATAAAAACAAATGTCAGATTATTAATAGTTTATTAGAACTTTATGAAGATTTGTTTTTATTCAAAAAAGTGAGATTGAAAGTTTAAGTTGATTTTTTAAAGTTTCTTTTGTAAGAAAAGTTTAAGTGAATTTTAAGTTGATTTTTTCGAAGTTAAAGAGTATAATTTTTATTTACAGACAATTAAAATGTAAGATATAGTTATTTAAAGTTTGATTTAAAGACTGTTTTAAAAATAGTAGTTTGTAAAGCGGGCTGGTTTCTGCAACTCAATGCAAAAGAGTAGTTTAAATATGTTTTTTTAAAAAAGTCTAATTTTGTTATTTTTTTTAAGGAATGTAAGAAGACTGTTCTTTAAAACATTAAGAATATTCTGTTTTGTTTTTTTAAAAATTGTATTAAAATAAATAAAAGTTGATCTATATCCATGAAAACTGTATATTTTTCTATTGAGTAACTTAAAAAAATACCCTGTTCAATGTTCAAACATCCGGGTTGTGAGCACCGAAATCCGGGGATTTCACGTTTCTTGTCCTGGTTCACAGATTTTTGAGATAGCAACCCTATTCCGATACAACGCCAAATCCAATACTCAACTCATGAATGCATTACCTGCAGCAAGAGTAACTGAATCTTTACCATTTCAACATACTGGAGTAGATTACGCAGGACCAATTAACATTAAAACGTCGAAGCTCAGACAAACTATTATAACATTACCAAAGGATATTTAGTGTTATTTGTATGTCTAGCTACAAAAGCAGTACATCTCGAAGCTGCAACAAAGTTATTTACAGCAGCCTTTCTAGCTGCATTCAAACGTTTTGTAGGACGAAGAGGATTACCCACTTGTATGTATTCTGACCAAGGCACTAATTTCATTGGAGCAAACAAAACATTACAGCAGTCCTTAAGGCAGGCCTTGCACAAAATGGAAAAGGAAGTAGCAGAGGCAGTAGTTAACAACAATATAAAATGGAAGTTCAATTCGCCAGCAGCTCCTCATCAAGGTGGCTTTTGGGAAGCTGGAGTCAAATCAGCAAAACGACATCTGTATAAAACAGTAAGAACGACTTTGAAAATCTCGCTAATAAATTAATCCGGTTTGTAAGACCAGGGAAAAGGTTGTCAGCAAGTTTACTTAATTCAAAAATTGGGTAAGCGTGGTTTTATTGCAAATTTATTCAAAAGAATTCATTTAACACGGTGAACAATAATTAGTTATAAGTCGAACGTTTGGCCCTGTCACCCCGTTAGCAGGTTATATTGCCGTTCACCAAATTGGCATTTGCAATATACGTTCACTAACTTTTCCTAAGCCCTCCTTAATTGCTGAAAGAAAAAAAAGAGAGAAAGAAATTAATGTTGATAAATCGTCTCGTGTCCAATTAAGTTCGCCAGTCCAAGTCAAATTCCGTCCAAATCCAAAAATCGAGAATCCAAGTAATTGCCAAATCCAAATCCACGTAGTCGCCAATATCGGCTGTATTTATCAAACTCCAAACAGGAGAAAAGTGGTCTGGCGCTCGCTCTTTTATACACCAATTTTCCAGTGTGGTTGGCCATTGCCAGGTCTTCGTACTGTGGATCGTAAAGACTCTTTCATGGACAGCTACGTTCCACCGCATTGCGACAAAAATTCTTTGGTTTATCCTAATAATGTCCTTAACTAGCGTTAATTGCCATAATTTACTCTCACGCACTTGTTTAACCTTCCAAATTTCCATCTTTTGGTCCCAAATTCATCTTTGCGTTCGCAATTTTTACTACTTGCTTTTTTTGGCGTTGCAACGACATCTGTGGAACCTGGAAATTTTCTCCAGTCTTTTCTCTCGCTACACCGGTATTTCTCCTCTTTTCCCTCGTAAAATGTGAGGTTAGGGTGAGAATGTACTATTATTCATTGAAAGGTCAATTAATAATCCTAAAATTGTACTCCGCCAATTTTAGTTCTATGTTCTGTCAACATGGCAACGCGCAGCAATTGTTGATTTCGATGTTTTACGCCATTAAAATTTGACAGTTCGCCGTTTGTTTATAAGTGCGTGAGAACACGTTCGTTTATTAAAAGTGCCAATTCGGGTTTTAATTGCACTCGGGTAAGTTAAATTACTACTTAAGTGCTATATTGGCACTTGACTAGTAATGTTTTTGCATTTCAGGAACTTACAGTGCTCCCGGGGCTGACTTGGCCGAGTAAGCCTCCTTTGTTTATATTTCATTTTCAGGATCTAAAATGTTTGCATTTCAATTCAAATGTTATTCAATTCCAATTTCATTATTTTAGGTATCTTGTACTAGCCCGTTCCTGTATGCGCAAGCAAGTGACGGGCTAAGTGCGCGGGGCCAAGTTCCAGTGGCCCAGTGGGTGGTGGGGTGGATCTTGCTTGGCCCCCCATGACGGAGTCAGGGCTTTACTTCAAGTGGCTCCAGCGTTGGAGTACTTCTTCCGGGGATCCGACGAGGGATATAAATTCAAACATTGGAGAAGTATAATACTATTTACATTTCTTTATAAAAATATTTTCCTTTTTAGGTGCGGTTTTCTAAACAACTTCATTAACTTATGAAGAATTAGCAACATTGTTAATACAAATCGAAGCCTGCCTCAATTCACGGCCAATATGCCCGTTATCAAACGATCCAAACGATGTCAATATTTGGGCCCACGAGTACTTACATCAGCTGCATCAAAGATTAAAATAGCAAATCACAACAGAAAATTTAAAAAAAAGAATTATAGTAATGCTAAAAGAAGACCCCTTGCCACCAGGATACTGGGCAATAGGTAGGGTCATAGATACATACCCTGGAAAAGATGAATTAGTCAGAACAGTTATGGTCAAAACCGCAAAAAACACTTATGTGAGACCGGTTACTAAGATCTGTCATTTACCGTTTAATTGCGCATAATAAATCGAAGATAGCCATGATATAAATAAACGAAGATAGCCAGGATATGCATAATCAAAGATAGCCATGATATGAATAAACGAAAATAGCAAGGATATGCATAAGCGAAGATAGCCATGATATGAATAAAATTTCCAATAAAAAGGGACTGTCGGCTCCACTAGTCCCAGTAATCCCTAATCACCAAAACCAAAAGGACTGTAAAAAATTCCGAACGGACCCTTCATATTTCGAATTCGAAGACATCAAAAAGGGCTCTACGGCAGCGAGTTCCTCTAGAGTTCGTGACAAACCACGAGTCAACATCTGCGCTGTTGTGCTCAATAAATTATTAGACTGAATTATTAGACCCAGTGTTTTTTTTCTTCATGGTGCCGAACAGTATATTTCGAATAGGGTGGATAAAATTCGGCGACTCTCCTCTCCGCTGCAATGGCGTCATTGCCCTGGCAACGACAACCCCGCTGACCTAGTAACAAAGGGTATCAAAGCTAAGGTATTGTTGCGCTCTGACTTATGGAAATCTGGACCCTGGTGGTTACCTATGAACGGATCTAACTGGGGCACGCAACAGGAAAAAGTCCCTTCAAGAGCCCACGCGATGTTGAATGCCTACATTCCCTCGATGGGTCCATACATCCCTTCCATTTTTGATCCAGGAAGTGAAAACCGCTTAATCGGAGAGCCGATTCTTCCTCTCGAAAATTACAGCGAACTACGATGCTTATTGAGAGTCACAGCATATATATTCAGGTACCTAGATTTGTCAATGAATAAAACTCAAAGATACAAAGGGGATCTAAAAGCAGAAGAAATTGAACGCGCCGAATTATATTGGATTCTGCTTGAGCAAAAGCGGCACTACGCTGACAAAATCGATTCGCTAAAGGCTGGAAAACTTATGGACAGCCATTCGAAAATACTGAAATTACAACCATTTTTAGATAAAAGGGGACTTCTCAGATTTACTGGTAGACTCCAGGAAGCGGACAATGGATTCGATGTCTCTCATCCAATCATTCTGCCGAAGAATTCCGCTCTTAGTATCCTACTTGCTCGTCACGTTCATGAAGAAACCTTGCACGGGGGGACCAATATGGTTATGTCACAATTAAGGAATCGTTTTTGAATAATTGCCGGAAGAGTGGTTGCGAAAAGATCAGTAAATGGATGTTATAAATGTGCCGTTTGCACCCCTTCCACGCGATAGAATTGTACCAGCCAAGGCCTTTGAAATCGTAGGTTTGGACTTCGCTGGTCCCCTCTTCGTGAAGCAGAACGAAGAAAGAAGTAAAGTTTATATCCTTCTATTTACCTGCGCCGTTGTCCGAGCAGTTCACCTCGAACTAGTAAGAAGCCTTACAACAGAGTCTTGCCTATCCGCCATACGTCGTTCATCGCACGAAGAGGAGTTCCCAAGATTGTCTATTCAGATAATGCTCGTACATTTAAACGAGCCGACCACGAGATAGAGCGGTTGTATAAGGCCGTTCAACGCCAGCAAATAACAAGTTTTGCAGCACATCGAAGAATTCGATGGAAATTCATAGTCGAACGCGCCCCATGGTGGGGCGGGTGGTGGGAGCGTCTCATACACTCGATAAAAATTACGCTCAAGGTTACTCTAGGCCGAGACACGCTCTCCTTCGAACAACTTGAAACGTTAATAACAGAAGTTGAATCTACTCTTACGTCCCGTCCTCTTACCTACATTTCCAGATCCGCAAGACCTTCGACCTTTAACGCCTTCAAGCTTTTTCTTAGGATGCAACTCTACTGAAACCGCTTTGCCTACTGGTTCTTGCAGAGATGATGTAATTAAATTATGGTACGACGACAACTGTTCGTAAAGAGTTTCCAAAGACTATGGGTGACTGAATATTTGCATCAACTAGGGACCGCCCACTTTAATACCAATGCGTCGTTTTCAGAGGTGAAGACAGGTGACATTATGCTCCTAGCAGGTAGCCAACGTCCTCGGATTCTATGGTAATTATGCAGAGTAGGCAACGTGTTCCCTCGAAGAGACGGAGAAATAAGGTCCTGCGAAGTCGTTTTACCAGGCGAAAAAAAGCTTCGATGGCCGATACAGCACCTATACCCCCTAGAAGATCAATAAGTACCCGGCCGCGGAGGATGTAAAAAATTCCGACTCTTCATATTTCGAATTCGAAGACATCAAAAAGGGCTCTACGGCAGCGAGTTCCTCTAGAGTTTGTGACAAATCACGAGTCAACTTCTGCGCTGTTGTGCTCAATAAATTATTAGACTGAATTATTAGACCCAGTGTTTTCTTTCTTCAAGGACATCAGAATACATCAAAACATGGAGGACATCATTAATATCGACCTGGAGAAGTCAGCGGAAGCAGATATTAACAGGAACATATCACCAACAGTTATGCCTGTGAGGACTAGCAGGCATATAACTAAAATCAAGCTGGAGGACTACCTAACACAACAAAAGGAGTTACCACCAAGTTCACACCGTTGCCGTTACCAACATCAACCACAAGGGTGGTCGAAACACAAGCCACAACGGAACAACGTCGACATTCTAAAAAAAAATTATTATTCATCCGGTCAGCAGGCAACAGCTGATACATACACGGCAATCACCAATCATCAAAAATCCACAGCCTCAAACCGAAGAAAAACAGCCGCTCCCACGGCAAATTCGGGAAAAAATCCATATGCCTGAAGACCTAAACATTCAGGCAAGGATTACCACGCGGCTGGAAGAAGATCTTACCGGCTCAAAGACATTACATACATCGACAACAAAACGGCACGATTCTAAAATTTGTAAAGAAGCAAAACAAATTTCGGATCTTCATGCTTTCAGAAGGTGAGTTCTTCCTGCCAATATACCAAAATTTGGGGGCGGAGAATTTTCGAGCCAACGAACTGCTGTGTTCAGTCTTAACGTCAAGAATCCAGATTTCAATGGTAAATAAGTCCACCACGGCCCACTGCCACAAAATTTGACAAGGCCTAATGACAAGCATGCGCTGAATAGTTCACCTATTCACCATAGCTGAAAATCATCCAAGTGGGCGAGGTGGAATTACCAGATAAAAACGTATATAAGACCATGCAAATGCAATGAAAAACCAGAACGTTTCATGGTCTCACCCAGCAGAGTTCTAATCTGCACCATCAGAGCTTTAAACTGAACTCACAGAGATTTAATCTGTAACCCGCAAAGATTTAATTTGCACTATCAGAGATTTAATCTGTAACCCGCAAAGATTTAATTTGCACTATCAGAGATTTAATCTGAACCCACAGAGATTTAATCTGTAATATTGCTCAACAGATAGTACCACCAGTAAGCAGCACCAGATGAGTAGCAGCCACACAACCCTCCGTTAATGTGACCTGAGCGAAAAGGGGACACCACATTGGAAGAAAAATGAAATACTATTTAATTTATTACCACATTGGAACAAAATTAAATATGTATTTAATTTATATGTAAATACTTGAAATTATATGGTTATAAAAAAAGGGGAGATTTGAACTAGTTATTTATTCCGGCAAATATCTTGCTGTTCGTGCATAGATTGCACAAAGACGACCATGCAAGAAGAAGAAGCTGAACTTTAGGATGGTTCGACAAAGAAAAACATGGGCGAATGGATATTTGACATGGACTTTAAATGAGATAAACACTCTTTTCATATAATTCTGAAAATACATTTTCCAATAAATTTTTCCCTTCACTTAAAATTAACTCTATTTATTGAATTACCGCTATTACAAAAAATGGTAATAAATCAGTAGTTAGGTATTTCAACAAAGCATTATTTATTCGCAAATTGAAGCACAATGAAAGCGTCGAAAGAAATTGGTTGATGTACTCGCTTTCCAAAAACTGTATTGTATTTTTCATGCTCCTTTTTTAACCTTTCTGATGTAAATCTATGCTCTCCGAGTGGATGTAATGATTGGAAGCACATTAATCAAATACTTTTAAAACATGAAAATATCCCTGCACATAGGCAATCTATGATGACTTATCTGGCACGAAATAAAGCGGTTGGTAGGGGAAAGTAGTCACTCTTCGTATGCGGGGCACATTCGTACAGTTAGTATAACAGGAACACTATACGGCACACAAAAACGCCTTTGCATGTGTGCGTAGATATACCTGCCCCCTTATTGACAGTGAAACATCGCGCCAGTCGCGCCACTGCGTGAGCTGACAAGACATAACGTGTTAGAATTTCTTAAACTTTATTAGAATTTGTGTAAAGTTGTAATTTAATGTTGTGTGTGTGGCCTGGGCACATTCGTACAGACCTACGTGAGGAGCATTCGTACGCGTACAAATGCTCCCCTTTAGGTCTTATTTACCTCCAATACATTAAATTTAGATGTTTATGAAGTAAACCTCTTTGTTAGCTCAGATTTCGTAGTGTACTTTGCTTTTATTAATTGTAACGTAATTTCTTGATTGCTTCTACAGAAAGAGAACAGAGTTAAGATAATATAAGAATTAAAAAATTATGTTATCGTGCAGACAGCACAATAACAAAATTTTTGTTTTATGAAGTATTCTATTTCTAACAAAATTTTATATTTTTTTAAGTAAATCTTATCCCACAAAAAAAAAAATTGAAATTTTTCTAAGAAGAAGTGTTGATAGGAAAAAACGGCTCTGGCAAACATTTCTTGTACAAAAGACCTTAAATATAATATGAAGACCTTATAAATAATAAAAATCCAGCAACAAAAAGAACTGATATGTGCAAATATTACAAGAATATAAGATTTTCGCTGATAAGTGGGTTGGAGGAGGAGGATGCATTACACGTCAACACGAGAGAGACAGCAAAAGAAACCAACGATTCTCTTCAAGACTATCAACAGCCCGCTTTTGCGTACAGATACATACTTGTTACAAAATAAATTCTGAAATTAAAAGTGTTTAATTTGATTACTTTTGTCACATCCCTTAAAACTAACACTTTGAACTCTGACATCATATAAGCCCTGCCTACTTACCTACTGGCGGGCGGTAGGTACTGGCAGACCTACGGAGTTAAATGTTTTTTTATCTAATTTTCCTTTTTCATTGCTATTATTTTATCAATTATTCTTTCTTTCATTTTATCGCGTCAAAATATAAAGTCTACGACAAATAAAATGTTGTTCTCTTATTTTCAACTTTTATTGTTATTTAATCAATTAATTTAATAAAATTCTTTATTTTATTGTGTCAATTAAAAGTTTTTTGGAAGTACTGCCAGTGCTGTTGCACTTTATCTGTTAAATGGTCACGCTTGAAATACTTTAAAATATATGCTTGCCTCTCTCGGTATCATTTTATACCTTTGTGGGCTCCTTCCTGAGCGTACTTATTCTACGTAGGTACGATCTAAATTTATAGGTTTCGCTAAAAGCGGGCTGTTGATAGTCTTGAAGAGAATCCTTGGTTTCTTTTGCTGTCTCTCTCGTGTTGACGTGTAATGCATCCTCCTCCTCCAACCCACTTATCAGCGAAAATCTTATATTCTTGTAATATTTGCACATATCAGTTCTTTTTGTTGCTGGATTTTTATTATTTATAAGGTCTTCATATTATATTTAAGGTCTTTTGTACAAGAAATGTTTGCCAGAGCCGTTTTTTCCTATCAACACTTCTTCTTAGAAAAATTTCAATTTTTTTTTTGTGGGATATCAGTTTTTTTTGTTGTCGATTTATAGAGTATATTAATTAATTAATAATTAATTAGTGACGTTTTTAGCAGGAGTCACTTTTTTCTTATTAACGTATATGGCGGGCGCGTACACAGGAGCGGTTTTGAGGTTTGAACTTCCCCCTACCCCCTTCCTTCCCAAATGTCAGCAAAGTTGTTGTGCGCCAATTTGCGGCGATTTAAATGGCGACTATACCATATAAAGAAACAAAACTTAAAATTGTCTTAAAATTGCCTTTAATTAAAGTCATGTCTTTTGAAAAAACCCAAAAAAATCGCGCTCGCTACGCTCGCCTTTGCATCATATAATACTGTAATGTCTATAATCGAGCCGGCTCTAATAAGGTCGGCTTAAGGAGATGAATATTCGTCTGTTGTTATGTAAATCGCCCCCGAACATTTTTTTCCACTCATTTTTTTATTGAGTGACTCACTGTTGCTGAAGAAGCAGAATATAAACCCCTTTAGCTTTGTAAGGCCAGGATTTTCTCGTAACGTGTAAGTCGTCAATTTCGACCCAGTTATTTTTATCTCGCAACATACTTGTATAGTGCCCACTCTCAAGAAGTCCGTGATGAAATATTGCACTCACGACTTTGTAATAATGACCTGCAATCTTAAGTTTAGAAGTGGGGATACTTTTAATGGAATATTTTGCAATTTTTGAAATGACACCATCCTGAATTTTAAACAGTTTAAGCTGTATCGCACAAATTGATGGAATAGATACCACTTCGGCTTTTCGAGTTTTCTGAATATGATTGCAGTGCTCACAGATAGCATCGACTTTTTCTCGTTTCCCAAACTCCCCGTCAAGAAGTTTCTGAAGTGTTACTGTGTTTTTCTCTGCACCAGCAACTGATATTGCAAGGACAGTACTTAGTTCTATCCTTGTGCTCGTGTATGAACACGCGACATTCAAACATGTCGTAGTATAACGTACTATGCATTCAACAATATTTCTAAGGATATATTCACGGTTCAAGAGATCGGTTAGAAATAATGCAGCGTCTTGTTGTTTATTTGTTCCATACACAGTAGCGTCAACATACTGGCGAAGTTCAATCGTGTCAACATTATTGTCTGATGTCATGTACCTCTGCAGGCATTGCCGTAAAATATGATCAGATGGCAAACTTCCAATTTTCGATCTCACAGAAGGGCAACTGAATATGCATTGCATGGTTGCATTAACATAACATGAAACACCATCATCATTTGGAAGACCTCGAACGTTCAATAGTTTTTTTGATTCGGTGTTCTTCTTGCTACTTTTTACTGGGTCTTGGACTTTGAGGACTTTGGCAGGTACAGCCCATACATTGTCATCAACTATTTTTCCCATTGAGTGAGCGACAATTTCTATATTTGGTAAATCGGGTCTGTATCTACGTTGCAATCTGCTGTATTCAGCAATCGCACTTGGATTGGCTTTCACACTTGCAGGGTCAAAATTAATCAAATGTAAGCCTTCAAGAGATGTGATCCTTGATAGCGCGACGTAGACCTGTCCTTGGGCAAACATACTATTTCCTGCATCGATAATCGCTCTCTGGAGACTCAAACCTTGGGATTTATGAATTGTTATGGCATAGCTTAGGCAAAGCGGAAATTGCTTTCTAATTACGTAAGCCCTTTCCATGATCTCGAATTTAATACTCATTCTTCCTATATTCTGTTCTTCACCCGAACACAGTGTTATTCTAACTTGTTCAATTTCATTGTGATTCTGGACGTTACGTGATACTGATTTGACCACGCCAATTGTACCGTTTACTAGACCTAGAGTAACATCGATATTTCTTGTGATCATAATTTTTGCACCGACCTTAATGCGTATAGTTTGCGGTAAACCACCCGTACGACTGCAGTCGTCATCATCAGTTTTTAATGCGTTTTCGACTTTTTTCCTTATGTACCGTCGGCAATCAATAGAATCGTGTGCATTAAGTTGAATTTCATTTAACTGCAACATCTTCAACATTTCCTTATTTAACGCATCACACATATCGCGACGTGCAAATAGAGCAATCGTTTCAGTAGGCATTGAAGCAATGAATTGACAAAGTTCCTGCAGTCTGCCTTCAACAGTGTTATTAAAAAATTCAAGCTTTCTAGAGTTCAAGACCTCCACATCCTCAGCTGTGAGGAAGCCTGTCCTTATTCTGGATAGCATATCACGATAGGAGGAATCTCCTTTTTGTCTCATGTTAATTAGTAACTCTTCATATGCGAATAGTTGTTGCCACAAATGGAAATTTCCATAGCATCCAATATATTTTACGGCTTCTTTCGATGATATTTGAACGTATGCAGGGAGTTCACGAACAGGGGGCAATTGCAACAAATCGCCGAACAAGAGCAGCGGTACTTTTCCAAACCAACCATAATTTTTATCGCCACTATCACGAATTTCAGCTAATCTAAGATGAATGTACATTAAAGTAATGTTTGATATCATAGAAACTTCATCAATTATGATCAAACAAACTTCTTTAAAATCTTCGCGCATTTTTTTCAGTACCATATCTGAAATTGGCCTGTATTTCGGTGTAGTGCCATATTCAACCGGAAGTTGAAAGAGCCGATGAATGGTCAAACCTTGTATTGAAAACGCTGCGATTCCAGTTGGGGCGGTTACAGCTACCCGCTTGCTTAAAATTTTTCTAGCCCAACATCTTATAGCATGAATCAAACAACTTTTTCCTGTTCCGCCTTCTCCGCTTACGTAAAGACGCAAAATTTCCTTATTCGATAGTGAAGCATGTGATGGCAAAGCTTTAGTAACTCGATCAAATACACGTTTCTGATCAGGGTTCAACTTGGACATAACTTCGTCAAGATCAACATCTTCGAGGTTTTCATCCATGTCTTTAAAATCTTTCATAGCCTCGGCAGCTTCAATAGGCTCACATTCAATTGCATCGTCATTTTCTTGCGACGGCACAATGTCATCCTCAATCCGCTGTTTTATCAATTCTTGCACATGCTCAAACGCCTCGTCAATTTCTTTTCTCTTCTGATGATATGCCATAGCATCTTTTAAAGTGTCTTTGACTCTGTCAAAAGCTTCGACATAATTGTCACACCCATTCTTCAAATCTTCGATTTTACGCCAAGGCTGGAAAAGGAACAAGAGCGAAAAGAAGTACTTTTCAGGGAACATTTCTGGTTTGTATTTAAAGTGATTAATGAGACATGGACGTTGACGTTTCTTTAAATGACGATTTTTGCCGATTTCATAAAATTCAGCGTCATCATTTTTTGGTCTTGCTCTAATAAAATCAAACCACTTGACAAATTCATGCAGACAATAAAGTTCCAATCTTTTAGGACGTTGTGGATAGTAATCGTCCGTCATATTTGGACAAAATAAATCCGTGGAATCCTGCTCTAAATTTTCGATGTCAGCTTTACTCTTCAACTTTTTGGCGCGTATTTCATTGACATTGAGCCATCTGATTGTTGTACAAGGATCGGTTCCATGTATTGAAATTCCCAGCAATGTGTCTGCAGCTTCCATAGCTCCGCATTCTCTATGACTCAGCGCTCGAAGAGAATAAGCCCACAAGCGGCTAGTGAGAGATTTCATTGAATCAATTTCCTGCCAATTTTCCGCCAAATGACTCTTCTCACCCTTTGTTTCATATTTAGTTATGTAATAGCTTATATTACGCGACGTTTCTCCACAAAACTGGATATCCATATTACCTTCCCATACTAACAAAATTGTAGGATTGTAATCATTAATATTTTCTTCGCCGCTTGCCCTCGGTAAATCATAAAGTCTGCTCTTTGACTTCAATGTTTTCCTTCCTACAATGGAAGTCACCACATCTCTTATATCCAAAGTTTTTGTCAATGTACGTGGAAATGCGAATCTACAAATCTTTGAAAACCCAGTTTTTGTTCGTTTGCTCCTCATGCAATAAGCATTATGTGTGTGGCGTTGATGTAAATTAACGCGTTCATGTAACGTTGGAGAAATGATTTTCTTTGGTTCTCTGCAAGTGACATATTTCTGTATGAAGTTTGCAACCTCTTCGGGTGGCGACTCGCCTAGTATTGGGGCATCTTTGATCCACAACATAATATGAAAATGTTGGGTGCCTCTCCCTTGATACTCTCGACGCCAAAAGTAATGGGTTACTTCACCCAATGGCGAAGCATCAGAGCATATAAACGTAAGCACTGCGTGAAACTTCACGTCAATATATCGTGATGTAGATACAGGATCCGTCGCAATTAGTTCCGCAGCTGGTACATTATCTAGAAGAGGAGCGTTCACTTGGCGAATGAATTCCAGCATATCGGTCCATAGCCACTCCGCAGGACTCAGTGTTAAAAACCAAGTAGCTGGTCCATAATGATCTACCATGCAATGAAGGTTACTTCTAGGTACGTGCCAATACTGTTCAGTGTTTCTCAGCCTAGCAAAGATGGTATTCAAGTTTTGTTCTAATTTCTGATGTTTCAATAGTTCCAAGTAATTTCCGGCTGTATACCTCAAATTAGGATTTGGTACATTGAGTTTGTGGTATATTCCTGCGTTCAGTTGACGCATGTTGCTGTCATTCAACAAGTAAAATAAATATTGAATATTCAGCCGAAACTGTGGATGTTTGGATGTTAATCTAGATTTTATGTATTCAAAACTCGTCAGTTTGACTTTCCGGTCGGCATGTTGACCCTCAGTTCCGTATGGATAAAGATCTGGGAAGCATAACAAATCAAGATTCTTCTCTCGATTGTCAAGAGGAACATCGTACACTTTTTTCATTTGGTATAGAGATGTTGATGTATCATTCACTCTTTTCTCATTTACTGGATGTATCGTATATTGCTCGTAAAATTTATTATTATTTGATTTTGGAGTGACGAACGCTGGCTTAATGATTTTATTGCACAAACTATTGCAATTTCCCATTTCAATATCCTCATCCTCATTATGCGAATCAGTGGATCTGTTGTAGGTATCTGTTAGGTCCTCAGCCCCGTTGTCATTTACAGCAAACACACTATTATTTATGTTGTCCAACAATTTTTCAGAGTCTATAGGAAGTACAATGTTATGATAGAACGGATTAATGGATTTCAATTTACTTAAGCATGCATATATTCTATTGACATCAGCTAAATTTTCCCAAATAATATTTATCTTTTCTTTTGGCAAACTTCGTACGAGTATGTGAAATTCAACATTTTTATTGATAGGCTCATTGTCAGGACAGATCTTCTTGAGAGTTTCTTCTAGAGGCAATGGCAAATGCAATGTCTGTCCGTATTTTTTTGGAATAAGCCTTTTTTGTGGCAATTTTTTGTTTGCCACTGTTCCCATTCTTCTAATAACTTGAAACGGCTTAGCTCTTTGTATAAAAATCTTTTCATTGTCATTTAGAGCTACCACTTCTGTTGGCCGGTCAGGTACATCCAATTTATTCAAAATACAAGCTGGAGGCATCTTATCTTTTTTCAGGTATTCCAAACAATGTCTGCAAACATAATCGCAATCACGGCCCTTATCCTCTGCATCTTTACGCAAATGACTCCATATTTGAGAAAATAACGGCAAGGACATTTTATTTATTTCATACATTTTACTTTTGTTCTTCAATTTCATACACGAAATGCACACGTAGGACGGAACATCTATCAAAGCTTTGGTAAGTTTTTTGAAGCCTTTCGAATAATTCAATCGAATATTAGATTCATTCAAATCAATGACAACATCAACATCGTGCTTATAGACTGCACCACTCTCTTTCATTTGCTGACAAGTCTTTTGTAAAAAATCTACATCACTTTTCTCTAAAGCATTATCTAAATCGTTGATTTGTGTAGCCAATTTTATAATGGGATAAATCAATCTATTCATTGTTCTCACAGACGGAAAATGCGGGGCCAAAATGAGGCTAGAAATGAATGTGGATTTGCATGTCGAACAATTAACATAACAGCTGACAGGATGCCCGAGTTTTGAAGGGTTAGAATGGGTTAAATCGCATTTATGTACATCTGAAATGAGTTGATTTACATTAGCTACCGTACAAGTTGTTATGAAATTTAAAAATTTCGCATATTTTTCAAGGAATACAGGTTGATTCAATTCACATATTGAGTCGTCACAGATACATGCAAGTTTTTTCCCTTGCGCATTTATCAATGGAAAGACATTGACAACTTGACCTGCTTCGTTGAGTTCCATAGGGCAAGGCAACACGCATTGCTTATACTCAGCTTCCAAAAAAATAGTTCTCAGTATTAGAAGTATGATTAGAAGTACCGCACAATACTGCAATCCTTGTAGAAACGTTGCCAGTTTCAATCTTTTTTAATTTCTCTAGCTTAGCTGTTGCTTTGGTTTTGCAGTTTTCTAATAATCTCTTTATTTGACATATATGATTTTTCCTCTTTGTAAGGCACCATTTCACAATTTCTTCAGCTTCCATTCTGCTAGTTACATTTAGCATTGAACTAAGCTTTTCACTTAATTCTCGTACGTATTGTTCAGTAAACTCACGAACCTTAAACGTTGAGGCCATCTTCTTATATTTTTTACTTACGTTCTTCGCAGTAGTAATATTATGGTAACTTTCACGACTTTTGTTCATTATGTGCTCTCTGTTTGCTATGTAATTTTATTTATTTAGTATCTTTCTCTTTAATATCTTTAAAAATCGTTGATCGTCAACACTGCCAACAAAACTGGCATCCAAAAGTGACTGAGCCTGGCTTTGCTCATCATTGTTTTCGTTATTTAATATTTGCAAAAACTCTTGCCCGACATCTTGTATTACCTCTATTTTTTCTACGCTCAATTTTGGTTTCTTCTTAGTTCTATTCTGCTCGTGGTAGTTTTTACGCTTTTTGGCACTTACTTCGTTTTCGTCTTTTTTACTATTTAGAACCAAGCTGCAGAAACTATCACACACGTTCAGATCAACCTGGCTCTTTATTGCATTTGTTCGAACTATATGGACGGCATTGTTCTCCGGAACGGTATTTTTCTTCTTACTTTTCATATAGTGCGGAGAAACTAGAGATAACTCTTTTACTCGAAAGTTACAGTCGTCAACTGGAAAGTGCTCTAATAGATGTGTTTGTAGCATTATCAGTAAATGGGGCCTTAGTTGATCATAACGATATTGTATAGCATTTGGTTCAACGCCAAAAAGTAGTGACACTGCAAAAGCGATAGCAAGAACACCACAATCGGTGCTACCCACTTGCGATTGCACCTGTGGAAAACTTACAGATGCTAAATCGATTCGCGGGAATAGCTTTTTAAAAAATGATGCATGTGTTTGATCCAAATGCTTCCTGTTTAATGAGTCATAAATGAATATGTTATTGCATTTACTCTCAAAAAAGCTGCACACCCAATGACCGGGACTATGTAATATTTGGATAAAATTGTTATTCTGAGAAGCGGACTTAATCTTATCAATTGTTTCATACGGCATAAAATCTGTATAATTATGTAGTATAGCCGTAAAAACTGACATGTGTTTATCCGTCAGACATTCGCCTCGAACAATTATGTTCTCATCGGACGTCGACAGAAATTGTAACTGCAATGGTGGTATACCTTGCCAGGTAACTTTCTAAAGTTGTTTGATAATGTCCTTCAATTCGCGTGAGAGATACGATTTATAAATTGAATCGTATATGAACAAGGATTTTGTATCGTAATAACAACACACCCAATGACCAGGCAGGTGTATAATTTGAATTAATTCTTTGTCGATTGCTGCTGGATTAATTATCGACAATTGATTCCATAATACTCGTTGAGGACTGTAATTCAGATTTTTCAATATCGTATGAAACACTAGCACATGTGTTTCTTCTAACTCTCTACCGTCTTGAATAATCAATTCATCTTCAAGAGATAAATTGTTTACCTCTAAAAAGGCCATTTACACTATAAATATTTTAGTACTATAAATAATATATTATAGAACGATGAAATCTCGTGATTTCAACCAGCTCAATCCCGATTGAGAGCTACAGCTCATACACGATATTCGGATAACATCATGGAGCTCAATGCATATATTTTAGAATATATGTACACGGCGCCCGAGTGGGCGCTTTGATATAAGTATATTAAATACAGAAGCTATTAAAGCTCTGAGGTAAAAAAAATTAAAGTGGGGAAATAAAATGGAAATTAGAGGGGAAAAATGGATAAAAGGAAAAAAAGTGGGGTATAACGGGATTTGAGTCCGATTAATGCCTCGACCAGAAACCTGCGAATTATAGGAAAACAATCATGAATTAGAATAAACCTTTACATTCTTTACAATACTGGAAAAAAAAGAATCCATACTGTTTTACTTCAATCAATATGAAATTCAGTGTATGTGACAGTTTCAAAATGTTAAAAAAGTTAAAAAAATGTGCAAGGTGGCAATATGCAGTACAAAAAATCTGGTTAGTAAGTATAACATTTCTCTATTATATAATATAATATTATCTATAAAAACATTTCTTTTTTAACTGAAATATTCTGACAATTTTCTTTTAAACCATATGTTTTCCATAGTAGACATGCATTTTAAAAATATTGAACAACTGTCTATAGCAGTTGCATGTGGTTTTTATACGACGCGATTGATTTTGTATCAAGTGACCTGGTAGGCCGCCGTTCCCATATATTAGCTGTATTCTTTTCGCAATCTGATTCGGATAAGATTTTGCCGACAATTGTGCATTGACTTGAATTTTTAAATCGTTATTAGTACCTATAGGAAATCTTTTTTCACAATTTACGAAAATGCATCAAATTGCAAATTGACAGTTCCTTCAATTTTCGGTGCCGTCGGGTAAACATCGTGATATTTATCGGATTTTAATTATTTACGATGGGAAATGTATTAACCGTCGCCGTTCGATGCCCCGTACTCCATGCCGCCAAGATATAAGATTATCGTTGGGTTCATTTTTTGTAGAAATAATGAGATTTTAAAACTTCGTATTTTTTTGAAATTTTAAAAGCGATAGATTTTCTAAATTAAGTTGTGCGGAATTTTTTCGTTTAGGTTCGCGTTTATAAATAAATTATTCTATTAATTTTTTTTTACGCTAAGCGTAAAATAAAAAAAAAGTTACTTTGATAAATTTCAAGTCAATGCAAAATTTACTGCCAAATCTGATCCGGATCAGATTGTGGAAAGAATACAGCTATTATAGAGATATACATAAATGATTTTTTTGACACTAATATCAAGGTAAGTACGATTGCTCAAAGTAATTTTCGGTAAAACTTCGATATACTGGAGCATGACTTAGTGAAGTTGAGTTGATAAATTTAGGAGTTTAGTACCCAGATTCTTACAACTCTTGGCGAAATAAAAATATTCAGTCAGGAGACATTTTGTTAAAGCAAAATACATATTCAGTTGTTAGCTCTTTGCATTTTTTTGCCAGCAATCATTGCAAAACTTCATTGAGTCATACCCCTGGATATCGAATATCACCCGAATTTTCGTTTTGTTCTATTTTTTTGTACATGTAAATGCATAGTAGTCGAATAAAGTTAATTTTATCGGATACTAACCAAAAAATTGGTCACATAAGCTCAAGATTTAAAAACTTGCAAAATTCGTCTTCTAAAACGTAGAAGCCACCCAGAAGATAACAGGAAAGACACAGAAGCACAAGAAACAAAGCAACAATTGCATATATCCTTAAACTATCCGCGGATAAAAACATTCACCACAAGTGACAATAGTCGTCAATCACAAATGAAGATATTGTTCGGAGAAGGGGAGTATTGAATCAAAGAGACGTCTAAGGCCTTAAGCACACGGTTCACTTTCTGTTCGCCGACGTTTTGTCTTTGAACAACCAGACTGGAGGCGTTTTGTAATCGCTGATTTCTAAATAGATTTGAAAGAAATAATGATGCTAAATCGATGAATGAATGAAAAGAGTAATTGCGATTTTTTCATCTGGACGCTGCTCTCGTTCTAATTTTTGCGTGGCTTACAGCAATTAGGAAATAACCTAGATTCGTCACTGGCTCTAAATTTAGACATTTGAATATTTCCAACAGATTGTCTATTTTAAATGGGTTCAGCACTCAGCCTTATTGTCATGGCTAAAGATAATTGTTGCACTATAAGCTAAAACCCAGCTCAGATCCATTTTTCAGCAGTTATTAATTCACATAATAAGATAATTAATTATTAGCTTATCAAATCGTGCAAGAACAAAACAAAATTCAATTTTATTTTCTGGTTGTCAAATTTAGGTTGAAAAGTTCCAATAGGAATCCATTCAAACTTGCTTTTCCTTCACCATCAGCATGTTCTCTTGATTCATGTGGTCTTCAAACATCGGCCATTTTTGTTAGTTGGATTAGTGCTTTTCATTCACTTGCGACTGTGTAGAGTGCGTGAAATTTGACATTGTTATTTTGCCGGCTCCTTGTTCCTTGTTTATTAAAATATTGATCAGAACGTAAATTTTCTTGTGTCTGTGTGCCTGAAGTTATTGCGGAGCAGCCGGAATTGTAAGGTACAAATTAAAATAAATTTGTTGTTGATTTGGAAAAGGTGAGGCGATGCAGGTGTTTCCAATGTAGCAACCCGGCACATTGGAAACACCTGCATCGCCTCACCGGTGCACGTGTCACGAGGTGGACCTTGTTGAAATTAGTTTATATTGTGTGGGGTTGAAAGGGGGCCTATAAGAAAATGAAGGGAGTGAAATGTAAGGGAAAGAGAATTGGGGTTTGAAAGCGTGTGGAAATTTTTTAGGATTGCTCTGGTTCTGAGATTTTGTTTGGCCTGGTTCTATTTTCATGTACGAAATGTTCTGTTCCTTCACACAATATGCTAACGCTAGCGGGAGAGATTCTGGTCTCATTGACCTGATTGTTGAGCCAAGAGGCTCTTTCAGCCCTATCAGGAAGGTATTTAAACACATATAGGCGAATAAGGTTTTCTTGGCTGTGATTACATTCGCGTCTGTCTCGTGGATTAAGATGTTACTATACATTGTCACTTGTAGTTCAAATATATCCAGTGCCGGATTACCCTATACGCTAACTACGCTGAAGCGTAGGGCGGCACTCGTCGGAGGGGCGGCAGGGACGGTCGCAATAAAAAATTAAAATGATTTCTAACTAACGAAATGAGAGCCTGTCTTGAACCTCCAATCGGAATCAGATATTACTAATTGATATAATATACACAGCACGTTATGGGGGGGGGGCGACGTTTTCCCTCGAACATGAGTCTTGGTAGGATAAATGAGAACCTGGTTCAAACCTGGTGTATTTGCGGGCTACTAAAGCAACCATATGCGGAATGATGGAATGATTTGAAAGTTTGACGCTATACCGTATGTACCATATCTTTCCTCAGTTTTCACACGCGCACTATAGGGCGCTTCTATGCTGACCAGGGGAAGGATGTGTTACATATGGTATAGGTGTTATGCTGCCGGAAAAATTTGACTGTTCGACTTGAAGTCGCTTTGCCGTCCGTCAATATCGAACACGAAACTATTAAAACCCAAATAAAATATTCTCGCGGTTATCTTGCGTCTTTTCCCGTCCAACCATATCAAACACAAAACCTTAACTAGCTCCAATAACTTCCGAACCGTTCCGCCACGCTCTAGGAAAGTCTTGCGGTTATTACTCTTTCACGACCCTGTTTTCCCTAACTTACTTCAAGATAAAATCAATTTCAGCAACTCAAAACGAAAAATATAACCGCCGCACAAGATCCCTCTGACCACTTCGTGTCACTGTCTAGGGCCTCTCCACCTAGCCGATCAGTTCGATGGCTCCAAAGTTGCAACTTGTTCGACGTCAACTCTATGGCTGACAGCCGCACCAGATGTCAAATAGGTAAGATGTACACAAACCTGATTCCTCTTGTTTATTTATTAACTTTACTCCCTTTTCTTTCTTCTAGGATGACGAGGATCCTCCCGGGGCGCCTTCTCGTGTTCCCCCGGAGATATCTGGACAGCGTGGGACAAATCTTCGCTGGAAAGGTGGACCCCAGGTAAGTCAGTGTTGACAGGTGAGCAATTTCCGCGGATTTTCGCCACAAAATCCCCATTTCGCGCCGAGTGAGTGACCAAACAGTGTTCCCCGCGTTCAGTTCTCCTGGAGTATCCCAATCCCATAGGAATTTTCGGGATTTTTATCGACTTTTGGCCGACCGATCATCTCGCCGATTTTTCCTCGTTTACGCGCTTTTTGCGCAATTTCGCGTCGCGAATTCGTTTAAATCGGTCGGCCAATGGTCCCGTGCATCGGTTGCACCGGTCCGTTCCCCGGGGAACATGGAGTTCCAGGAGAAATCGAGAGAACACTGTTTGGGGGTTATGTCACCTGTGTTGTTGTTTTGTTGTGGTGTTGTTGGCGCGCTGGGACCGTCCCCTTGTGGTGTTGTCCTCCCCTCTGGTGTTGTCCTGTCGTTCCGTGTCTTTTCCATGTCCTCCTAGAAGATTTTCTAATCTTTTCCTCCCTTTTTAGGTGCCACGAAGATACCACCCTGGAGGCCACTGGAAAGGGCCCTGGACCCCGGGCAGCATCCCCTGAAAGCCTAGGAAGGCATGGAAGAGAGAGAAGGAAGGACGTAGGAGGGTATGGGAGGATGAAGGGTGAATAGGAAATCCCTTTTCGACACCCCCTTCAAAAGTAAGTATTACAGTTATTTATTTATTTATTTATTTATTTAGACTTCAGTCTACAAATACAAATGATCTTACAGACTAGAATATAATCTAAGAATTCATAAAATAGAGCATACAATCAATTGGTAAACTAGGACAGAGAGAATACCATCTATGTATATGTATTAGAACATGAACAATTCAACATTATCCAACCTAATCAGCTAAATGTAACATTCTCCAGGTATATGATTTTAGATTTGAAATCAGACCTAGATAAAGAGAAATCAACAACATCATTGAAGTAGTTAAATTTAATAGTGCAATTAGTAATAACTTCTTGAGATCCATATTTGGTTCTGTGTGTAGGAGCAAGCAGCAGCCCTCTGGAACGAAGGTGTCTTTCTGGAGCATAAATCATAATTAAGGAAAGCAACTCAGGGCATTTAATATAATTGCACAATATATCCTTGATAAATATAGCACAACTACAATTGCGTCTAAATTCAAGTGTAGATAGACCAAATAACAGACGCCGTGATTTATACGAAGGTGAAAAGTTCTTGAAGAGATTACATTTAAAACACAAGAATCTAGTAAAATTCTTCTGCACTGCCTCAATTCTATTAATATTTGTACTGTAAATGGGGCACCAGATAACAGAAGCATATTCAAGCAAGGATCTTACAAGAGACACATATAAAGTCTTGATGGCAAAAGGATCAGTGAACTCTTTAGTATTCCTTTTGATGAAGCCCAGCATTCTGTAAGCCTTAGAAATGACCTGATTGAGATGGAGCGAGAAAGAAAGTTTTCTATCTAAAATAACACCTAAATCGGTGATATATTCAACACGAACTAAGTCTTCAGCATTCAAAACATAATTGTAATCATAACAAATTACGGTTCTAAAAAAAGATAAAACTCTACATTTAGATATATTAAGGAAGAGGTAATTAGTAGAACACCAACTTGAAAGTCTATTCAAATCTTGCTGTAGCTTAAAACAGCTATTAGAGTCAATAATTTTAATATAAATTTTCAAATCATCCGCATATATCAGACATCGGGAATGTAAAAAACAATTAACAACATCATTTATAAATAGAATAAATAAAATTGGGCCACAGTGACTACCCTGTGGAACACCAGAGTTAGCAGCAAAAACACTAGAACGATGTCCATTAATAGAGACACTTTGTTTTCTATTAGACAGGTAAGAAGTGATCCATTGTAAAAAGGACGAATGAAATCCAAGTTGAGAAAGTTTATTAATAAGAACGTATATATTAACCTTGTCAAATGCTTTAGAGAAATCAGTATAAATTGTATCGACTTGATAGCCCTCTTCCAATGCATTTAAACAGAAATTAGTAAATAAAGCAAGGTTAGTTACTGTGGATTTTCCTTTTAAAAAGCCATGTTGGTGTGAACAAATAATATCTTTACATAAAAAGGATAACTTATTAGCCACAATACAGTCGAGTAACTTAGGAATCGTATTCATCAAAGAAACCGCTCTATAATTTTTTATTAAATGCTTAGCACCACTCTTAAAAACTGGTTTAATTGTGGATATTTTCCATATATCAATAAATTTACCTGAACTAAGTGAAAGGTTAAAAATTATGGTTAAAGGTAGAACCAATGAGTCTTGGCATGACTTGAGCAAGCCCGGAGACATATTATCAGAGTCAGGAGTGTAATTATTATGAAGACTATTTATTGCATCCCTAATATCGAGTTCAGTTAAGGATAACATGCCAAAGTTTAATGGACTGTCATGATTAGAAGGCAAGGAAACATTGGTAGGTGGAATACTATCGCTATAGACGGATTGAAAAAATCGTGCAAAAAGTTCGCAAGACTCCTCAAGACTATTTGATTTCAAATGCTCATATTCCATATTTTTAGGAAGATCAGAGGATCTACGTTTATCATTAATGTAGCTCCAGAATGCACGGCTGTTATGTTTAATATTAGATTCTGTAGATATAATAAATTGCTTATAAAGAAAGCTATGCAAGATCTTAAATTCATTCCTTAGTCTTACAAAATTAGCAACGGCGGTTTCGTTTATCTGGCCATCATTATCACGTAATGCTTTGTGCGCTTTATTTTTTGCATTTTTTAATCGAAGCAAGGATTTGTTAAACCATTTTGGATGATTGTTATGCAAATTATGTTTTAAAGGAACATATAAATCAAGACCACTCTTTATCACTTGAAGAAAATTACCATATGCATCCTCTAATGAATGATTCGCTAAGAGGTAACACCAATCAAAATTGTCAAAAAAATTGTTTAAATGAATAAAATTAGCTTTCCTAAAATCATATACCTGGATGGAAGGTAAGCATTCCAATTTAGCATAACAGTAAAATGATAAATGAAATTCTAATGGTTTATGGTGCAAGTCACATTTGATTAAAGGAGACAAAGATTCGATAACTCTAGTATAGATATTCTCGGAAACAAAGATTAAATCTAAAAACCTATTAAGAAAATTACAAACAGAATTTATTTGGAATAAATTTAAACCTATCATGTTATCCAGGATATAATATTCTATATCAGAAGAAATATTAGAAGGAGTAAGAAACATGTCATTATCTATAAACGACCAAGAAACATTACTTAGATTGAAGTCCCCAACAACGCACAAATGTTCAAATTCAGATAATATGGAGAACAAATATTCAATGCAATTCAAGTGAGCTTTATATATTTCGAAAGTTGAGGCAGGCGGGATATAACAATTATAAAAAATTACTGAAAATTCCTTCGAGAACGAAGTAACCCGAACCGCCATGTGCTCAATATAAGTAATGTTATTCGGCATTGAAATCTCTTCGGTAAGAAAATTAACACGAATGGCAACCAATAAACCACCCCCTCGACTACAACCTGATGAAATTGGACATCTATCTCTTCTATGGATATAATAATTACTAGATGAAAATTCGCAAGAGGAAATGTCCTTAGTTAGCCAAGTTTCAGTCAACAAAATGACATCGAAATTGTTTTCAATTATAGCAAGTTTGAGATCATTCAACTTAGTTCTTAAACCTCTTACATTTTGGTAATAGACAGAAATACTAACATTATTATTCATTTTGGGAAAATAATTACCCTTATAATCTAAGAAGTTGATGTCTGCAGTTATGGTGCTTCTACATTTGGCTGATCGATCAAGTTTTTTGGACGATAGTTGTTAAAAGTAGTAATTTGTAGTCCAGCTGGCCAGATAGAAGGATTAAGAGAATGTTTGAACATGTCTTCCGGAACACCCAACTTAAAGTTGACAAACTTCATAGAAGAAATATCGCAGTCCTTTTTGATTAAAGGAAAACATTTAAGAACTGCTGTGTTTAAATTCAGTTTATCAGCGGCATAGGTAATTATAGATTCAGCATTCGTATCAGACGGGAAACGAGATAGATGTAACCATTTCATCCTACGTAAAACAGAAAGCTCAGATGCAGAGGCGTCCGTACCGAAGACCTTTCCACCACGACGCTTCTTCCTAACAATATGCCAGTTATCAGCGACAGAAACTGACTCAGTCATCGACAGTGCACATGCACTTTGTATTTGCGGATCATTAGTAGTTGGACTGAGAGCCGGCGATGCACATACAACAGCCGATGATCGACTAGCCATTGCGGACAAGGTTGGAGGTATAACAGGCCCCAAAACAGTGGACGTGCTGCGAGCAGATGATGCATTTTTAACAGCTGGAGCGGTTTTGGCAGACACAAATTCAGAATTTGTAGGAGTAGTTACAGCTGGAGCATCTCGATCAGCTGTGTTTAGAGGAAGCGGAGTAGAAGGCATAGCAGAAGCATTGCGAGGCCCAGCTGATGGTTTACTTGCAGACCGTTGTGATTCTGCAGGTCGAGCTCTCATTTTAGCATCCTTAGATGGACCACTCATGGAGCGCACCGATGCGGCCGTTGTTGTTGGCGCAGTGGCCGTTACTGATGATCGAGTTGAAATATAATTGTCATTTCGCAACAAATCATCTAATTTAGAATTTAATAGCGAGATAGAGTTTTTAAGATTAGAGACTTCACTTTTTAAAGCGTTTATTTGAACTGATAAAACCGACACACCCACTTCAGAGCACGCAGGGCATTTCCAAGACAGGGTCTGATTTGCCTCAAGAGTATCAAGAACATTTTTCGGTAATTTCGTACAACGTTTGTGAAAAATTCTCGCACAATATCCACAATTAACATTTTTATCAAATAGAGGATCATTGCACTCAGAACAGTTCAATTTTAAAGACATATTTGACCACTAAATCAAAATACTAATTGAAATTTCAAGAGAGAACTAGAAACACGTCCGAAGCCAGTGACTATGAATCGGTGATCCCTTATTATTATTACTTATCCATTGTTTCTACTGTCACACACCTTGTGTTGAGTAACCAGAATAAAGTACTTTTGTGCTATTTAGAAATATTCCTGGCAAGAAACTTTGTTCATCATTAAAATGAGCAAGCGAGAAAGATTGAGCGGTGCCGCTTATAGAAAAATTGCAAATGAAAAGGCAAAGAGAAACGAAACTGTAATTTCCAAAACACCAAAATTAGAGAACTTTTTCATATCAAGTTCTTCCGCGAGACAAGATGAGCCGACTCCTAGCTCATCAAGTACTATTCCTGAAAATATTCGAAATAATTCCCCGAGTGAATCAGTGACGGAAAGTGAAAATATTGAGCACTCAACAGGTATGTTTTCTTATATTTTTTCGTTGTTTACGTTTCGCCGCCCTACAGCACTAACATCCGTTTCCTTATGTTGACGAGCAACGATTTATTGTCTTCACAGAAATTAATTTACCAACAGCCGAGGATTCTGGAGAAACGCGACCAGAAGAGAATCCACAATTGCAGAACCAACTTGTACAAGTTTCGGACGACCCAGCTGAATGGACATTTGCAGACAATTTTTTGGTGCAAGAAATAATACAAAGAGGTTTTAAGCAGAATATGGAAGCTGATTTTTCTTCAACCAAGCGCTTTATCCACAATCAAAACCGGAAAATGGTAAAATGGTTTTTTATAGAAATCTACCCACTGGGAAACAACAACTTCGTTCGTGGCTGATTTTCTCGCAAAGCACTCAGTCTTTATATTGTGGTGTATGCAAGTTATTCGGGAGAAAAACGGGCTTGAATGATGGATATAATGACTGGAGTAATGCGCAGAAAATTCTGGAGTCACATGAAAATTCCCAGGAGCATAAGTCAAATTACTTGAGTTTTTTGAATATGAAAAATCAGCACGGCTTAAAAAATAATCTCGATCAACAGATATATCAGGAAATAGAGTACTGGAAAAAAATTCTAACTTATGTAGTGGCAGTGGTAAAAAAATTGGCTTCTAGAGGTTTACCATTCAGAGGGGATAATGAACGTTTCGGATCAAATCATAATGGAAACTATTGCATGATTCTAGAGTTAATTGCAGAATTCGATCCATTCCTTAGTAATCACATTGAAACTTATGGCAATCAGGGTCGAGGGTCTGTATCATATTTATCGTCGACAATTTGTGATGAGTTTATAAAGATATTGGCTCAAACGGTTTTGAAAAAGATTGTAGATCAAATAAAATCTGCAAAATATTATTCAGTCAGTATTGACTCGACACCGGACATTTCCCACGTCGATCAGCTGACATTCATTATCAGACACGTTTTGGATTCTGGATACCCAAAAGAAAGCTTCCTCAAATTTATTCCAAATTGTCGACATACAGGCGCCGAACTCTCAGAATGTATCTTATCGGTGATTGAAGAACTCGAATTGGACATTCAGAATTGTCGCGGGCAAGCGTACGACAACGCCAGTAATATGTCTGGTGCATATTCAGGCGTCCAGGCTATGATTCGGGAAATCAACCCATTAGCTGAATGGATTCCCTGTTCAGCTCATTCTCTCAATTTAGTAGGTAAATGTGGAGCTGAGTGCAGTTCTCAAGCCGTTCATTTCTTTTTGATTCTGCAAGAACTCTATAATTTCTTTTCTGGTTCAACGTATAGATGGGAACGTTTATCGACTAAATTGGAAACTTTTACTGTTAAATCTTTGTAGCAAACACGTTGGTCCGCGCGGTTTGAAGCATGCAGAAGCTTGTGTGATGCGTGGCCAATTATTTTCGAGGTACTTGAGTCATTCGCTGAAGATGACAGGGAGACTCCTACTACAAGAGCAGAAGCTCGTGGTATTATAAACGCGTTAAATAATTTAGAAATGTGTATCGTAGCTTTGACGTGGAATGATATAATGCACCAATTCAATTCAGTTAGTAAGGTTCTTCAATCTCCGAATACAGAATTATCAACGGTAGTAGAGCTTTTTGACTCATTAGCTGAATTTTTAAGCAAATTGAGATATGATTTTAGTGACTATGAAAAAACAGCAATTGAAAAATATGGCTCGAACGTCTATCAGTCTACTGAAAAGAGATCAAGAAAACGGAAACAATTTTTTGATGAAAGTGAAATCCCCGATTCTCAACAAACTCGTACTGGAGCGGATACCGTACGAATCGAGTTTTATTATAAGGTTATAGACACTCTTATCATGGATTTGAAAAAACGTTCTGAAGCCTATCAAAGAGTAAATGATAAATTTGGATTTCTGACAAAACTCCACATCATTGATTCGGATGAAATTTCCAGTAAAGTCAAGAATCTTATTTCCCAATATCCCAATGATTTAGAAGATTGTCTAGACATCGAATGCCAACATCTAGCCGCTCATTTGATAACATTGGGGATAGACAAAATTTCTGCGATAGATCTGAATGTAATGATCATAGAAAAGGATTTTTTAACTGTATATCCCAATGTAAATACAGCTCTATCTTTGTATTTGTGCATGATGGTAACAAACTGCTCTGGAGAAAGATCATTTTCCGTTTTGAAAAGGGTGAAAAATTATTTAAGGTCGACCCAAAACCAAGACCGCCTCAACGCGCTTTCGATTCTCTGCATTGAATCGGAAATAACAGTAGCTCTAGACTGTGATGAGATTATTGTCAAGTTTGCCGAACACAAAGCTCGAAAGAAGAATTTTTAAAAACAAGATACAGGTAGAGAGTATGTAATTAATAAATAAGCAGAAGTTTTATGAACGATAACGTTGATATATGTAATGATAATCAGTTTTTTCTTTATGTTAGTCGATTATAGATATTCGATCATAGGCAAAAAATACCAAAGAATTTCATTAGTCGCGAGCATGAGTCAATTTGATGTATGAAATAAATTAAAAATTTGCAACTCAATGTACAGTAAGTAGTCGCTGTCCAATGCAATAATAAAAAAATCTTATTTACGCTCTTCAATGGAAAAGCACTTTTTTCTCCTTCCTCAAATTATCCAATCCGGAAATCATCACTTCAAGCTCGACTCTTCGAACAGAAATACCCCTATGCTATACAAGGACTTAGTAACTTCAATGAAAGAAAAGATAACCTAGAGAAACTCGGGAAAACGCTAGCCTTAAACGCAACCCTGTTTTAGCGTACAGGCGGCACTTGGTATAATCCGGCACTGAATATATCACCATATAATCCTTGCACAGATCTATTGCCTTGCCGTAACATGTGCAAGTCTCTTATGAGGGATAATTCCGTCCTCTTGTCAGAGTAATGCAATATTAAATTGGCTTTTATATTGTCCCAGTTTAATGGGGTGCCATACATATTCAGTACTTCGTTTGCTTGCCCTTCGATTTTGTTACGAATGGCTCGCAATAGGATAGCTGAGTACGGGGTTCCATCAACAGGTCTAATATAAGTTAGAATTTCCTCCACGTTGTTAAGAAATTCATGGAGCATTCTTGGATTTCCATCGAAGCGTGGTAAATCTTTGATAGCATCAGGAATTCTAAGGGACTGAAAAATATCTGGCGGGGCTACCGCGTTACCGCGTTTGTAACAATTTAATTGTTTAAACAGTTTTTTTATGCTGTTGCTCCAGGTTTAGTAAATTTAAGAAAATATGTTTTGTTTCTTATTGTTTTACTTAAAAAATAAAATAATAAAAAACGGAGTTATCTCTATTAGGTCCAGAGTTATTGATTGGCAAGACGGCTCCGCGCGGGCGGCACTCGAAAATAATTAATAACTTTGGACCTAACAGAGATAACTCCGTTTTTATTTTTTTATTTTTTAAGTAAAACATTAAGAAACAAAAACATGTTTTCTTAAATTAACTAAACCTGGAGCGACAGCATAAAAAAAACTGTTTAAACAATTAAATTGTTATAAACTTTTTTAAATGTCAACAATAAATAATTTTTTCAGAAACTATTGTAAAGCTGACGTAGAAACACGTAATATAAAAGTAAAAGTAGGTCAATCCAATCATTACAACGGGAGATAATGAATTTCGAATATGAGATGAAGAACAAAAAATAAAGTGTTCAATCAATAACTTTGGACCTAATAGAGACAACTCCGTTTTTATTTTTTTATTTTTTAAGTAAGACAATAAGGAACAAAAACATGTTTTTTTAAATTAACTAAACCTGGGACAACAGCATAAAAAAACTGTTTAAACAATTAAATTGATAATAACTTTTTTATGTCAACAATAAACTAATTTTTTCAAAAACCATTGTAAAGCTGACGTAGAAACACGTAATATAAAAGTAAAAGTAGGTCAATCCAATCATTACAACGGGAGATAATGAATTTCGAATATGAGATGAAGAACAAAAAATAAAGTGTTCAATCAATAACTTTGGACCTAATAGAGACAACTCCGTTTTTATTTTACGATTAATTTTATGTAAAGAAGCTGTAAAAATTTCAGACGATTCTAAAATGTCGATATTAAAACGTTTGTTAATTTTGACATAGATGATGTCACCAGGATTATAAATTTTTATTTTCTGCCTTTTTTTATTATGATAGTCATTGATCCTGATTTTGTTTTTCTCTTAGTCTCTCGGTATAAGATTGTCTTGCCTGCCATGAGCAACCTATTCAACGAAGAGTCGTGCGAGGAGTGCATGGCTAATTTGGTAAGTTTTATACAATAACCTAACCTTTCTCTCCATTTTGGTCTTTGACTTCTTTTTTTTCTTTCTCTCTTTCCCTTTTTGTTTTGTTGTTAATGTTTTCCTTCTGTGGTATTTCCTTTTTTTTTTATCATTCTTCATTCTTTTCTCATGATAGAACTTGGAAAATCAGCAAGAGGCTGCTGGCCCGATTGAAGAAGTTCCTGTGGCACAACAAGTCCATTGTACTCCCCCCACCGAAAGGGTGGGGGAAGTACAATGGACACCCCAGCAAATTGCTGCACTGCAGCAGTTCCACATAGACCAGCTTGCGGCTTTTCAGCGGCGGTTTGGCGAGGCAGGCCAACAAGAGCACCGCGAGCCGGAGCCACGCCAGCAGCAACACCAGCAGCAACGTGGTTAGTATAACATTAAAAATGCAAAATAATATATACTATTATATTTTAATCTTGTTTTATAAAGCTACATTTATCTATATGCAGGTCGACGTCGGTCCGGGAGGCGGCAGCGCCAAGATAACTTCTTCTACGCTTTATGGCGGACCAGCCGGCTTTGGGGGAGGAGGGACCGGGGGGCACGGGGGGACCGTGGAGGCCGTGGAGTGATGTAAAAAATTATGTTGTATACTACATAAGTTAATAAATTTTTTGGGCCTGATTATTTTGTCTTCCGTCGTGATCGTCATAATAACGATTTGAATGCTCCTGTGGGAGGCGGTGTTCTTTGTACCATCCGACGTGATTTTCCGTGCACCGCTGTTGAATTTTCAAACTCATAACCTTGAGTTATTGGGTGTTTCTTTAAAACTCCCACATAAGACGCTACTAATTCTTACAGCATATATTTCACCGGGGGCTGATGGCATCACCTACAATGCTCTGGCTGTTGCTGTGGATGAGTTTTCTGGTTCCTTGCACCAGTTCGACGAGGTGCTATTAGTCGGCGATTTTAATTTACCTACCATAAACTGGACGGATTCGTTATATTTCAAAAAATGTTGGCCTGTTTGCTGAATAATGTTGAGCAAGGTCGAAAATTGCTGATGACGTTAAGGCCGGATGGATTTCTCCTCTCAATTCTAGGTCACTGGATTTATGGGTACTCTCTGCCTGTTTTGTATTTATGTTTATTTTTGTTCCCATTTTGTTCCTTATAACGCATACAGTGTTGTGCAAAATATAAGCAACCGTCCCATCATTAAGCACCAGTTTCAGTTTGATTTTATCCATACTTTTTTTCATAAATTAAAAGGAAACCATTTGGAAAGTTTTGTCTTGAAATGTAACCTTTTTAATTCATAAACATTTTAAAACATAAATATTGCTCAAACATTTGTAAATGCAAATAAACAAAATAATCATTAGAATGGCCTGTGCAAAATGTAAGCAACTTTTCAATATTTCGTATAATATCCTTTATTTTTTGTGACATCCGCACATCTCTTAGGCATAGAACAAATCAGATTAGTTATTACGCTTGAAGGCATGCTTTTCCACTTTTGCTTCAACGCATCCATGAGCTCCGTTTTGTTTCGAAAACGTTGTCCGGAAAGCTGATGTTTTAGAATCCCAAACAGATTATCAATGGGATTCAAGTCCGGCGATTGTGCTGGCCAATCAAGAACTTCAATCCCGTTGTCTTTTAGGTACTCTTTTACCAGCTTCGATGTGTGTTTCGGGTCATTATCATGTTGAAACACCCATCGAAGTGGCATTTCCCATTCTGCGTAGGGTGGCATATTACTTTCCAGGATCTCCTTATACTTAAATCTGTCCATTATTCCTTGGATTTCAACAAAAGGACCCAGGCCATATGCGGAGAAACAGGTCCAAACCATGACGCTGCCCCTCCATGTTTAGCAGTCAGTTTGCAGTACTTTGAGTGAAGCCGCTGACCATTAACCCGTCGCACAGTACACATACCGTCGGAATTCGAAATATTAAATTTCTATTCACCATTGAAAAGTACTGGTTTCCATTTTTAAGGAGACCAACTTTGATATTGTTTAGCGAAGTTTAATCTGTGTATGATATATTCAGTGAAAATAATAAAATTAAGTTGGTACCAGAGACCTTAGATTTTCTGGATATGTTTTTTTGTAAGCATGGGTTTCTTGCATGGCCTATAATTTTTTAACCCATTTTCTTTTGCCCGCCGACGAACTGGTGCTTAATGATGGGACGGTTGCTTATATTTTGCAAAACACTGTATAATTAAAATTGCTAATATGACGCCTGTTGTGGTAAGTGACTCATAACTGGTCCATTGAAGAAAATCATTTTCGGTTTCTAGGAGTTCTAATTTATTGGTATTGTTTATATGGAGGTCTTTCATCATCTGGAGGGAAAGTAATTCACGATATTGTTTTTCCTTTGGTGTAATCTGTAGAATAGCAAGTAATGCGTGGAAAGTTGATTCTTCTTTGGAGATAAAAGTTTTCACGTTGATGGTGATTGTTGCATTGTGGAATTTTATAAGGAAAGTTCCATTCAAGCTATGTAGAACATCTTCGATTTTTATGATTCCACTAAATTGGTTTAGGAGCATTACACCTTCGGAAATTTCGTCTACTGATGGGATGTGTTGACTGTTGATGATATTGCAGGTAGCAATCATACTCGATAAGAGGCGTGGGATGCATGTTGTATTACTTACATCTTTAACATTGTTTTATTCACAAATTGATAAGAATCTTAATCTTTTACAGTTATTAATTATAGCGAGAACTTTATGTTTATTTTTCAGAATTTTTTTATAAATTATATCGTTGACAGCATTGTTTCTCTTAACTGGTTTGATCAATAGTTCTTCAAAGGTTACATGGTTAATTGGAATGTTTATTACGTATAATAATGACATGTGATTGATGTGTGATTATTTTTACATTGGCAAAATCGAGTGCTTCTTCTGGAGTTGAATACGGTAAATTTCCTTTGTCTAAAATATTTGTAGCCACATGTATCTCTTTCTGAGATAGTGTCATTGAGTTAATGATACCTTTCTTGGCCCAGTGAGTAGCATAAATAATATTTGTTAGTTCTTCTTTTACTAATTTCAGCTTATATTGAATACTTAGTACTAAATGATCATTCATTTGGTGGTCATCTTTAATTAGCTTTATAATTTGGTTGGTTACATTAGTAATATTATGTATCCTTTCATTGTAGAGTTTGTTGATTACAACCTGTTTATTGTTATTTGTGAATACATTATTTATTTTATCCTCTAGCATAACAAGGTCTTCGTGATCAGGATTGCCCGCAATCCACTTCCATGTGGATCCAATAAAATTCAATTATCTTTTTGCTTTATGTGGTTTTAGATTATTAAATAAGTTTTGAATCTGTGTTACTTCATGCGAGAGGTATGGGAAAAGAGTATAGTTCTTAGGAACTTGGTTTTCGAGGAGTGAGGATATATCGGATAAAATACTTCGCCTCTAATTGCCCAGAGGATTTGTCTGAAATGAAAAAGATTCAGTTTCTAATGTGTGTTTTTTGAATAACTCTGCCTGATTCCGTAAGAACAGTTGTATTTCTATTTTAGCTAAAAAAGCTATTCTAAATTGCCCAGATTGTCTGAAATGAAATGAAAAAGATTCAGGTTCGTCACCCATCCAAGCACTGTCATCGGCCCTTGCTGCTTAACCTTCAACATCATCAGAGTTGCATACTTGGCCCTATTCCACGAGTTAGCTTTTCTTTCTTCTATATTTCAGCGCATTTATACAGCGGCGATGCGATTGGCTCAGTACAATTCAAGCCGAGCGCCCGAAATAGGGATATAAGATAAAAAGAAGACGAAAATTAATTTGATCAACTTTTAACGCATGCGGCTAAATTACCACCCACCGAGCCAAATTGAAAATTCAATGATCTTTTTGCTTTATGTGGTTTTAGATTATTAAATAAATTTTGAAACTGTGTTACTTCATGCGAGAGGTATGGGAAAAGAGTATAGTTCTTAGGAAGTTGGTTTTCGAGGAGTGAGGACATATCGGATAAAATACTTCCCCTCTAATTGCCAAGAGGATTTATCTGAAATGAAAAAAATTCAGTTTCTAATGTGTGTTTTATGAATAACTCTGCCTGATTCCGTAAGAACAGTTGTATTTCTATTTTAGCTAAAAAAGCTATTCTAAATTGCCCAGATTGTCTGAAATGAAAAAGATTCAGGTTCGTCACCCATCCAAGCACTGTCATCGGCCCTTGCTTCTTAACCTTCAACATCGTCAGAGTTGCATACTTGGCCCTATTCCACGAGTTAGCTTTTCTTTCTTCTATATTTCAGCGCATTTATACAGCGGCGATGCGATTGGCTCAGTACAATGCAAGCCGAGTGCCCGAAATAGGGATATAAGATAAGAAGAAGACGAAAATTTATTTGATCAACTTTTCACGCATGCGGCGAAATTACCACCCACCGAGCCAAATTGAAAATTCAATGATCTTTCCTGACAGCAAACCCTTTCATTTGATACCCATATCATGGGGGTGCATTTCAAATAGCCTGTCCGCCATCTTGGACGTCCGCCATATTGGATTTAAGTCATCATCTAATCGAAGACCGGGAAGTGGGTCAAGTGAAGCTAATAAAAGCGTATTAAAAATCGTCTACGAGCAACGGTTTCCGAAATATTAGCATTTTTGTTTTTTAACGGCTCCTGAATAATTAAAGTTAATAATATTACATTTTTTGAAATGCCAATGGATTCTATATGCTCTCTCCGGATAGGGGGTGTCCGAAAGGGGGATAAAATTTTCATTAAAAATCGTCTACGAGCAACGGTTTCCGAGATATTAGCATTTTTGTTTTTAACGGTTCCTGAATAATTAAAGTTAATAATATTACATTTTTTGAAATGCCAATGGGTTCTATATGCTTCCTCCGGTTAGGGTGATGGTGCCGGTGGGGGATAAAATTTTCATTAAAAATCGTCTACGAGCAACGGTTTCCGAGATATTAGCATTTTTGTTTTTAACGGTTCCTGAATAATTAAAGTTAATAATATTACATTTTTTGAAATGCCAATGGGTTCTATATGCTTCCTCCGGTTAAGGTGATGGTACCGGTGGGGGATAAAATTTTCATTAAAAATCGCCTACGAGCAACGGTTTCCGAGATATTAGCATTTTTGTTTTTAACGGTTCCTGAATAATTAAAGTTAATAATATTACATTTTTTGAAATGCCAATGGGTTCTATATGCTTCCTCCGGTTAAGGTGATGGTACCGGTGGGGGATAAAATTTTCATTAAAAATCGTCTACGAGCAACGGTTTCCGAGATATTAGCATTTTTGTTTTTAACGGTTCCTGAATAATTAAAGTTAATAATATTACATTTTTTGAAATGCCAATGGGTTCTATATGCTTCCTCCGGTTAAGGTGATGGTACCGGTGGGGGATAAAATTTTCATTAAAAATCGTCTACGAGCAACGGTTTCCGAGATATTAGCATTTTTGTTTTTAACGGTTGTTTATGATGAATATTCAAAAGTTCGGTGTGATGACTTCGCCTTCGCGTGCAGCATCGCAACTGGAAGCAGCGGATGGCTGAAAAATATATCGCACACTGAATTCGATAGAGTAAATTCGTGCAGACATCGCAATACATCGCAACCGGAAGTAGCGGATGTCTGAATAATTATTTAAAGTTTTTTATTTAAAGAAACACGAATAACTTCTGAACCCCGCGACGTAATTGATTGAAATTTTTTTTGCTAAGATAACTTTTGGATTTCTGTCGAATACGTTATCGACATTTTCCAAAATGTCTTGGATATCATCAATGAGAACTAAAACACCGAAAATAACGACATTTTCTCTCACATTCGCGTAATAAGTCTTTGTTCGGGCGCACGAAAAAAAATTTTTTTTTTTTTTTTTTTTTTTCTATCAACACGGCGCCCGACCGGGCGCCTTGATAATTAATTTTCGATTGCAGAATCATGGTGCGAAAATATAAAAAAAAAAAAAAGTTACGCGTTGCCAAGGAGTGGATGAAGAGGCACGTCTAAACAAGTACATCGCTAATTACTGTAAAATGCATTATGGACTGACGACATTACAAGTCCGGAAACTTGCCTACGAATACGCGAAAGGACTGAATTTAAAATATACAGCGACATGGGACATAAATGAAATGGCAGGCTCAGAGTGGATGCGTATATACAGGGAACGAAACCCAAACCTCAGTTTACGAAAGCCGGAAAACACCAGCGCTGCTCGATCATTCGGTTTTAATAAGACTCTAGTTCAAGAGTTTAACAATAATTTGGGCGAAGTCTTACAGCGACATAATTTTGCTGTCGACAGAATATTAAACTTTGACGAGTCCGGTGTCTCTACTGTTTTACAAACTCCAAAAGTTTTAGCTCCTATTAAAAAAACAAGTGGGGTAAATTCCGTCTGCGGAAAGAGGCGAACTAGTAACATTTGGTGCAATTATTTCAGCAAGCGGAAATACTATCCCACCGCAATTTGTATTTCCACCCGTGCACTACAAAGACCATTTTCTTGGAGTTGCGCCTGAAGGAAGCATCGGAGCTGCTACTAAAAGTGGATGGACAAATGCTGACTTATTCGTTTCAGTATTACAGCACATTCAGAAACATACACTGAGAAGCATCTGATTTTACTGTTATGTGATAATCATGAGAGTCACATCAGCTTACAAGCAATAACGTATGCTCGAGATAATGGCATCATGTGTCTGCCCACACCCCACCAGCCGCACGATCGACCAACGCAGGACCACCACCACCACCTGATGGACGGGTATGGGCCCGGCTGGGACCAAGCCCTAGGAGAGTGACTTTCCCGTTGCCCGATGGCGGGTCAGTTCAGGTGCCCCTCGCCTCGGTCGAGGCACAGCGTTGACGGCACAACCCGCCCACCGGTGACCGTTGGTCATTCAGGTTCCGGAACGGTGTTCCCCACTTTGTCCGGAATCTCAGGACCAGGATGACCTATGTGGGGAGGCGAGCCCAAGGCACGATAACGTACCGGCCATTCAAGGTGGCACCTTGAGCACAACCTCGTGGTTGGCTCGGCATTATTGTTTAGTATTAAGATTGAAATTATCAATGAATTTAACATTTGTAAATAGATATTTTATTGTAATCTAGTAGTATGTAAATTAGAGTGAGGGACCACTCTCTCCAACACAGGGGGTTGTTACGAGCCCCGTGGCTTGTGCTACGGGACATCATCTATAAAAGCCCCGGGAGGCCCTGCCTCAGGGCCTGAGTAGGCCGGCGATCACCGGACTAGCAGCTGCGGAGACCAAACCGCTGTCCCGAGGCCGGAGGACAAGCCTCAGCAACGCCACACCGCCAGCCAGCCGTAACGTCCAGCCGTATCAGCAGCCGTATCAGCAGCCGTACCAGCCCGCCATAGTCTTAAGGGGCTACACCAGTGTAGATTCTTCAAAATTTTCAAATTTTTTTTATTCAATATTTCGTAAGAGTAATGGGTCAAGAATATATCCTCAAAATTTCAGATCGATATTTCAAAAAATAGTGAAGTTACAAAGAATTTTGTCGCGCATGGCGTGCTATCTGCCGTTATCAGACGCTCGGCGCTCAATTAAGGGGGTAGTACACTACTTTTTTTTTTGAAAATCGAATTTTTTTTTGTTGCATTTTCCGTTTCCTTACACCCTCAAGATTTATTTAGAAACCTACTTTTACCGCAAAAGTTCTCGGAAAGGGCCCAAAACTACAATACCGCACGACGCACAGTGGGGCGAATGGTCTGTTTCGCTGACCAAAAGTCGAAAAATTGAGTTAGCGCTCTGAAACTCGGTATTATATGGTTTCCGGGGGCGCTGATTACGAATCTGGTATCGGATTTACCAAATTCAAAATGGCGGACCGGAAGTGACGTAATGTTTTTCGAAAAAATTGAGTTAGCGCTCTGAAACTCGGTTTATATAGTTTGCGGGGTCGCTGATTACGAATATGATATAAGATACATAGAAATTCAAAATGGCGGACCGGAAGTGACGTAATGTTTTTCGAAAAAATTGAGTTAGCGCTCTGAAACTCGGTATTATATGGTTTCCGGGGGCGCTGATCCGCCATTTTGAATTTGGTAAATCCGATACCAGATTCGTAATCAGCGCCCCCGAAAACCATATAATACCGAGTTTCAGAGCGCTAACTCAATTTTTTCGACTTTTGGCCAGCGAAACAGACCATTCGCCCCACTGTGCGTCGTGCGGTATTGTAGTTTCTTTGTACGGATGGTTTGGTGCGGATTATTTCCTCGTGCGCCATGGACCGCAAACGGAAAGTTCGGAAGCCGGATCGTACAAGAAAACGACACTTCCGTGGAAATCAACACACGGGAGATCAAGACACTTCGAACACTAAATCTAAAAAAACTAAAATCTGTTCGAGGGATGGAGATTTCGACGTCAATATCGATGATACAATAAGTTACTTCATTGTGAACTTTAGTGTTTTTCTCGCTCTGCAAAATCTTTTTTTGTGTAAAGTGTGCAAGAGTAATGTGAAATTTTCGCGAAAAGATGCAAAAGGACTCGGTTTCAAGTTAGTGGTGGAATGTGAATGTGACGAAGATCAATATATTCCAAGTAGCCCTCAGATTGGGCAGACGTATGAAATAAATCGACGATTTATTTTTGTGATGCGCCTACTCGGGTTAGGCTTTAGTGGCATCGCTAATTTTTGCGGATACATGGACTTCGGAATTTCGTTGACGAAGACAGCGTACTATAATAATCTTGAACACATTTTTATCGCGGCGCGTGCAGTGACTCAGGCAGTGTTGCGAAAAGCCGTCAAAGAAGAGCAGGAGAAGAACGAGGCTGCCGGTAACGTGAAAAATCATCTCTCTGTGTCCGGCGACGGATCTTGGTCGAAGCGTGGTTTTACGCCACTTATCGGCATTGTATCTTTGATTGGCAAATTTACGGGGAAAATTGTAGACGCTATTGTGAAATCTCGTTATTGTAAAATGTGCGAGATGAGAGATGGAAAAAAAGATGACATTGACAATGAAGTTTGGTACGATGAACATAAGGATAACTGCACTGCGAATCATTCTGGCAGTGCCGGGAAAATGGAAGTAGATGGAGTAGTGGAGATGTTCAGAAGATCCTTAGAAATGCACAACGTTTGTTATGAAAGCTACATTGGTGATGGTGATACGAAGACATTCAAGTTCTTGAAAGATTCGTCACCGTATGGAGAAGAAGTAGAAGTCAAGAAGTTGGAGTGTGTTTTGCACGTGAAGAAAAGGATGTACAAACGTGCGAAAGACGCCAAAAAAAATATCACACAGATCAAAAAGTCACAGAAAACAGTCGCAAAGAATGAAGGAAAAGAAATCGCCACAAAACGTTCTTCGAGAGGCAGGGCAGTTACAACTCAGGCAAAAAAAACACCACCAAAAATAAGGACTGCCGCCTTTACAAATAAAATCATGCTCCAGCTTTCATCATACTATGAACGAGCAATCAGAGAAAATTCGAATTCTGTAGATGGAATGCGGAACGCGATTTTGGCTACTTTTTACCATAAAATTTCAACTGACACGCATCCTCAGCACGAGTATTGTCCTCCAGGAAATACTTCGTGGTGCAAATACAGAGTGACCGAGGCTTCAGGAACTATTGAAGATTTTCATCACCTTCCGGCATTGGACGAAGATATTCAACCGGCGTTGAAGAAAATATACGAGGATCTTTCAACCAACGACCTGTTGAGTCGGTGTGTGGGAGCAAACACACAAAACAATAATGAATCGTTCAACTCAACTGTGTGGCACCTGGCTCCCAAACACCTTTTGCGGCAAAGAAATCGTGGAGTTGGCGACGAATTGTGCGATTTGCACTTTCAACGAAGGCTTAGTACCTTTGCTCAAAATCATGCAAACGATGGGCGTGAGAATTGGCGCAGGCGCATTGGCTACCGCGACGCACAACAACGAGTGTCGGATTCGCAACTCGGAAGCTCGTAGCGGCGAAACCGAAAAGGATCACCGGACCAACGTCAGAGCTGGCAGATCACGCAAGGACGAGCTGTACGAGGATGTCGAGGGAATTTTATACGGAGCAGGTATAGCCGATTAGGGGTAAGTCAATTTTTATACATTCATGTCAATCTCTGTATGCATTTTTCTTACCTCAAACTTTAAACGCGTTTTTCTCGTAACAGTGTTTTTCAAACTCTTGGACATGTTTCCGGCCGAGTTACTTGACCGATATCCACCAAATTTTGCATGAATGTTCACAAAACCCCTTGCTATGGTCCCTACCTCGAACATAATTTTGAGTTTATTATTAACAACACAAAAGCAAAATTTATGTCAAAAAACATGGAAAAAAATTGAAAAAAACTAAAAAAATTTATTACTTGTTTATTTATCAACATATTTTCATGATTAAGGTAGGGACCATAACCACTCATGTGCTCTTTAAGAATCAATTTAATTTTTTTGTTTCAGATGATCCATACGTGAGAAACCATGTCCAGCAAAAAAAAAGGGACGTCATTCGGCCATCCATTTCTAGGATATACAGCATCAAAATGTTTTGAAAATAATTTTTTTTTACAGCTGATAATATGCCTTATAATATGTAAAAAAACTTTCATTTTTAAATAAAGATTTATACAAAAAAAAAAAAAATTCTGAAAAAACGGGCTAAAGTAGTGTACTACCCCCTTAAGATCGCATGTAAATATGTACGTACTGTTATTTCAGTTTTCATTCTTAGTGTGCAAACAAGTAAGCAAGGTCGTGGTTTCTACCTCTCTCACGTTATTTGTACTGTAAAAAGTATTATATTTTCGAGTCTGTGCCATGGATACGCAGAAATGCAGTCGTCAAGAACAGGAAAACGGGAAATATAGAATTGGCCGTGCTAGAAAACGGCATCGTCCTTTGAACCCTCATGAGTGCGGAAATTTGAACTCATCGGAATCAAGGGCCTCGGATGAAGAGAACATAAGTGCTTCCGCGAAAAAACTTCAATGCTCGGAATTTAGTGATGTTCCAGTAAGCGATTCCATTGGTTTCGTCATTTTGAACTTCAATTCTGTCTTCGAAGCAATAAGTGAATGCGTAAAATGCAAAATTTGCGGACATAATGTGACATTCAGCAGCACTAGTGAACGCGGTTTGGGCTTCAAAGTGACCATAGAATGTGAATCTTGCGAACCGAAAAATATTCCATCATGTCCATTCATAAAAAACGGTTACGAGATAAATCGCAGGTTCTTTTTTGCCATGAGACTTTTAGGGAGAGGTTTAGGTGGAGCAGAGACATTTTGTGGAATTATGGATTTGCACAGACCATCATTCCAAACTGCTTACGACCTAATCGTGTCTTCTATGCAAAGTGCTACCGATTCCATTTGCAGTACAACACTACTCAAAGCTGTTGTAGAAGAGAAAAAACTGACTTTAGCGGCACAGAAGTCTCAGCAAACTGATGGGCTGACGATATCAGGGGACGGTTCATGGAGCAAACGAGGATACAACTCAATGATCGGAGTATCTACTCTCATCGGACACTACATATAGTGGAAAGGTATTAGATGTTGCTGTGCAATCAAGTTTTTGTAAAGCTTGTGACAATTGGAATAATAAAACTGACACGATCGAATATTTAGAATGGTTTGAGTCTCATAAAGAACACTGTTCGTCTAATCATACTGGTTCAGCAGGGAAAATGGAAGTGGATGCTGTTACTGAAATGTTCAAACGCTCCGAATCGAAATACGGTATCAGATATTCAAATTATATTGGCGATGGCGATTCTAAAACGCACAAAGCTATAGAAAACATTTATGGAAAAGCGTTTGTTGTACAGAAAAAAGAGTGCGTCGGGCATGTTAAAAAACGTATTGGGGGCGAGACTCCGTGAGGTGAAAAAATATACTAAAGGTCTCGGGGGCCGGGAAAATTAACAGGAAAACTTATTGATGAGCTCACGGTTTATTACGGTCTTGCCATACGGAGACACAGTGATTCTCTTTCAGAAATGAAAAATGCTGTTTGGGCCACATTTCACCACAAATGTTCGAGAGATGATGAGCCTCGTCACGAGTACTGCCCGCCTGGTGTGGATTCATGGTGCACGTGGCAGCAAGCAAAAGCCGCAGGAGCTAAAAAATACGTACACAATGATCCACTTCATGCCGACGTCATAAAAGCGATCCGGCCAGTTTACGAAAGCCTTTCAGATGAAAATTTGCTGAGAAAGTGCGTCGGGGGCTTCACACAAAACGCAAATGCAAGCTTCAATAACAACATTTGGCGATTGGCACCGAAAACTCAAAATGGTGGAGCAATAGTTGTAAATATTGCTGTAAATATTGCAGTATGCATTTTTAACGAAGGCGCTTCATCGTATTTGAAAATCATGGATGCACTTGGGAGTCGGAAGTCGGCCAAAATTGCATCGTGTTCTGCGAGAGTCGGGATGAAGAGCGCATCAACTTGGCTGAGTTTCGAGCACTAGAAGCGACCCGAGAAAGAAGAATTGCTCAACGGAGATCAAAATTATCTGCAAGCGACAATATCCTAGCTGGGAAAAGTGATTTTTATGGCCCTGGGATTGCTGATTAAAAGTAATTACGGCATTAATCGCTTTACAGCATTAATCGCTGAACGCTTGAATTTTACCTCTTTTTTGGGAATTTTTTTTTATAAGAATGAAATCCAATCATTTTAATTTTTTTATATGTATTTATTTGTATTTTAAACTGTATAAAGAAATTGTTATTTTTGTTTATTTTACATTGTGTATATGTTTTTTTTTAATTAAGGGCAGGGTAAGGTATTAAATTTTCTAAATGAAGAACCTTTCAAAAATATTGTGTGAAAATTTGAGACGGATCGTAGCAAAACTAACGAAGATACAGCAGTTTAAGCAACTCGCTTATGAACGTTTTACTCTAAATTTTTTAGTGTTTAAAACTTTAAGGCGTTTTTCCCACAACTCATGTTTTCAAAGTCGGTGCCCCTCATAAGTTTAAAACTACTGCACCGATTCTTTTGAAATTTTGAACACTATTGCTGTACATAATTTACGAGGTAACACGGGAGAGTTTTTTTCAAATTTGTTAATAGTTTTTATTTTATAATAACAAATTATCCGATTTTCTTTGCAAAAATCGCGTTTTTTACTTCAAAGTGTTCCCAAAAATTTAAAAATTTAAATTTCGAAAAACCCCTCCCGCGTTACCTGGGGAAAGCGATTATCTAACGACAAAAAATGTCCTTTTTGATTTGAGATGATCCAGTACCGAGTTATGAGGGGCACCGCAATTCTATTTTTTTCTGAGACGCTTCCAAATAATGGCTGCAATTGCCTTATTTTTCAATATTTCTACATGCAAATTTTACAAAATATTCTTCAAATGTTCTACTTTGATGTACCATTAGCTTTAATGAATAGATTTTAACTGAGTTGTCGAAAAAAATTCACAAAAATGTGCCTTTTTTTGTACGAATTAACCTTACCCTCCCCTTAAACTAGACACCAAAAAAAAAGCAGGTCACTGGTGGGGGTGATAGCGGCTGTTCATGTTGTCTAAATTGAAAAAATCGAACGGATTATTGTTCAGTAGGTCTGTCGCTATCGTCCGTACCAATTAATCAATTTTATTGAAAAGAAAAAAAATGGCGGACTGTAGAAAAAAAAGTTGCGAAAATCTTGCTTTTTTTTGTTAAAAATCGTTTAAAAAAATAAGAAAATATTTTCGAAAATACGTAATTCTGGTACAGACGATAACTACTACTGAGTAGAAGAACATATATAAATTTCAAAGCAATCGGTTGATTAGTTTTTTTGTTAGAACCATCACCGTTTTAGAAAATGATGTTTCGAGTAAAATGCGTAGTTTCAAGAGCAGAATTTTGGTGGAAAATTTATACTTACACTAATCTGCTATGCCTGGACCATACAATTTCACAATTCACGACGCAACTTTATATACACTATTCCACATACACACAGGTAGGTAATATACTGAAGTTGACCGTCAGAAACTCCGTACGCAGGTAAAAAAGAAAACAATAGAAATGTAGCAGCTGCAGACCTGGCGCGGCGGCGACTAACGCCTGCTCTCCAATGGGCATGCCAACCACTAACCAACCAACAAAAATGCTGCTGCCTTTTCCTTCTCATTATAAAATGAGTCTCCCATCTTACTCGTGTTTTGGTCGACATGCTCTAACTTTTCCTTTGTGTTAGTTAAACCATTTGAGTTGCCGCATTTAATTCAGCACTTTTTAGCAGTAGTTCGGGCCCTAGATACGTATTTAGTACATGAAATTTGTCAAAGTTCAAGCAAAAGTGAGCTTAAGCTCAAGTAAATATTGTGTAAAAGTGTGTAGAAACGAAGAAATGAAATTTATTAAGCAGCTAGTTCTGCTAAATTAGCTAATTCTTAAAAATAAATAAAATAAAACTTAGTTCGTTTCTTTGCATTTCACCGATCACAACAAACAGAGCTTTCTGACTGCTCACATCTACATTGATAGAATTATGTACGAACGCATTTTGTCAGCCAACTGGTCACTGGTCGGTTAGTGGTAGGCATGCCCATTGGAGAGCGGGCATAAGAGTTGTAACTTATTTAATACTAGGAATTTCGGTCTGAATTTTTTACAGCATATTTGCAATAGGTTTTACTATCGAAATATGAAAAAAAAATCGATTTTTCGAAGTGGTCACATGAGAATAACCCCTTAAACTTTGAAGCCGTTTTTCTCGAAACAAGCAATTATAAGACCCAGCTACTCCCCTTGGAGCGCACCAATTTGGATAGTCCCAAAAAAGGAGGATGCTAGCGGTAAGCAAAAATGGCGACTAGTCGTTGATTATCGCAAGCTAAATGAAAAAACCATTAGCGATAAATACCCCATCCCCAATATCAACGACATTTTAGATAAACTTGGAAAGTCCATGTACTTTTCAACCTTAGATCTGGCAAGTGGTTTTCACCAGATCGAGATGGACCACAAAGACATTGAAAATACGGCATTTACAATAGAAGGGGGTCACTACGAATATCTCCGGATGCCATTCGGCCTTAAAAACGCTCCATCAACCTTTCAAAGGGTTATGGACAACGTTTTAGAAGACTTACAAGGCAAAATCTGCTTAGTCTACCTGGACGATATTATAATTTTTTCAACTTCCCTCCAAGAACGTGCAGAAAATCTCAAAAAAGTTTTCGATAAATTACGCCAAGGCAATTTTAAGATCCAATTGGGCAAGTCAGAATTCCTTCACAAGGAAATCAGCTTCTTAGGCCATATCATAACAAGCCAAGGTATTAAACCGAATCCGGACAAAATCAAAGCAATTCGTAACTTCCCACTTCCCCAAAGTCGAAAAGATATAAAATCATTCTTAGGATTACTAGGGCATTATCGAAAATTCATAAAGGATTTTGCGAAGCTTACCAAACCATTCACAGAATGTCTAAACAAAGGGAAAACAATAGAACTTAACGAGAAATACATCCAAACCTTCGAGTACTGCAAAGACATTCTAATGAACAAACCGATTCTCCAACACCCCGATTTTTCCAAGCCATTTGTCCTTACAACAGACGCCACAATGTCGCAATAGACGCGATCCTGTCACAAAGCCCCAATTGGAAGCGACGGACCCGTATGCTACGCTAGTCGGCCCTTAACGGACACGGAAAGCAATTATTCAACAATAGAAAAGGAGCTGTTGGCTATAGCCCTTAACATGGCTTATGAGCTTAAAAGATCCAAATTCCAAATTAGTCCGCTGGAGACTCAAACTCGAAGAATTCGATTACCAAGTAATTTACAAAAACAGGGACGCAAAATTCCAACGCCCACGCCCTTTGCCGCATAAAATTAGTCAACGAAGAACCGGGAATCAATAACAAGATAGAATTGAATACGAACGAATCCGCCAATGACAATAATTTGGAAGAAACGAATCAGAATACGAATATCTCCACAATACACTCAGCAGTAGAAAACCTTAACGACCAGGTTTCATATACATATCCGAACGCCCATTAAATGAATTTAATTTGCAACTCATCCTAGAAAAATCCGAAAAACGACCACCAACAACAGTAGAACAAATTTAAAAAAAAAAAAAGAGACGCACTATGCGCATGCCGTACTTCACCAAGGAAAACATAACAGGTATTTTTAAAAGATTCTTGGCACCAAACAGATTAACAGCGATTTTCACCGACGACGAGACTCTTAAAATAGTACAAGAAATCTATAGCAAATACTTTTCACGCAGTAAATTATTCAAAATCATCCGTTGCAAAGAGATATTAATTGACGTAACCACAGACGATGAACAAGACAAACTCATTCACGACTACCATACAAACAGCAACCACCGCGGAATCAACGAAACCTTCACACATTTAAAAAAGGAATATTATTTCCCATTCATGAAATATAAAATAGCTGTTTAGTCAAGAAACCAAAGCGCCCGTGCCCTCGACTGCTGACCGCGTTAAAGTCGCCCTCTCAGCAAAATGCGCTTGCGCTACCGGTACTGACCCGACCACCGGGAAATGCACCAGCTGAACGTGCATAACTGCGGCGTTGCCGCAATATTATTTATGTGTAATTTTTGTAGTCTCATTCTTAGATTGTAAGTAGGTTATTAATTTGTATAAAAAGACCCAATGATTGAAAAATAAATTATTCCCATTCCAACTAGCATTCAAGTGTCTTCTTGAATACCTTTTTCCTACTCCCTCAAGGAACTAATTACTCAACTAGCGTTTCCTAGGCTGAGTTCAGTTATCTTCCTTTTCTTTTAACAGTGCGCTGATGAACTAGCTCTACTACTGAGTTAACGTCACGCATATTTTTTGGTGACCCCGACGTGATCCAGCGGAGTAACACAACTTGTGGGAATCAGACTACAGAAGAAATCAACGGCAAAAAAGCAATTCACAGCCAAACATGGATAGAATTGCAGCCTTACAATCAAGCCTTGCGAAGCAAATAAAGCAGGCCTTTGATTCACACAAAAACCTCGCAGAAGAGCGAAAGAACGCCAAATTGGTCCAAGAGAAGCTTGCCAAATTGGAGGAAAACTGGCAGCTCTTCGAGGAAAACGACAACACGATCCGAAACCAATTTGCGGATAGAGTAGACCATCTCTACTTCACAAAGGAGCTATACCCTCAAGCGGAAGCTCTCTACAACACGTTCAAACATGCATTGCTACGTAAAATGCAAGGAGTCGGCTCACCAGTGCACAGTGGTACAAATCCCGCCAGCTCCACCACAGCCAGCTGCATCTTCAAATATTGCCAACACTCCAGGCCCAGCCACATCGCAGCAAATTACTCAGCAAAATTTACAACAAGTTTTGCAGCCCCTGCAACCTTTGAGGATCGGAGAATCTCGAGGAAACACATCTCAAAATTCGCCAACCGAGGCATTCGATTCTGAGCAGGCAACGATAAAAAGCTTGATACGGAAGTTGAATGTTCGAAAGGGTATGCTACAAAGGTTTATTGAATCTGTCCTCGCAAGAGGGCAAACGATTCAATATTATGAAATCAAGCTCGAAAGACTAAAATCTCATTGGGCTGTTTTAGAAGACTACATCCAGGAGTTATTAAGTCAAGTAGACGACCCATCAGCCTACGGGTACGATGCAGATGAGTTGTTTGCCTTAGATGAAGCAGCTCAAGATTTAATGATGGCGCTTACACATAACATAAAATCAGGAGGATTATCGACAGGGCAACTGCTCAATTCAGGCCCATCTAATAAAATCAAATTACGCCCATTACGATTCCAAAATTTGACGGAGAGTATCTCAAATGGCCGCATTTCCATGATCTTTTCTTGAGAACAATTCACAACAAGCCGTTAAGCGATGTAGAGAAGATGTGGTATTTGAAGAGCAATCTTGAAGGTGAGGCAGCTACATTACTACAGCATCTTTCTCTTACCGACAACAATTACTTGATTGCGTGGACAACACTGTCGGAACGATACAGCAACGAACGTTTACTGGTCTCTTCAGTGCTGGATAAATTATTCAAGGTCCAGATAATGAAGTACGCTTCGGCGCAAGTTCTCAAAATGCTTCATGGCACGGTTCGTGAATGTGTTTTGTTGCTAGAAAATTTGGAGCTAAAAATTAAGGGTAGCTGGGATCCAATCTTGCTTTATGTACTGATTCGTAAGCTTGACGGGCAAACGCACAGCTTATATGAACTATCCCTGAAAGATCCCAAGAAACCGCAAACATTGGAAGAGTTTTTGAAATTCATTGAGCTACGGTTTCAATCACTCGAGTCGCTGAGCTCAGAAAAGGCTATCACTAAAATAGCTCCATAATCAAATCAAGCAGCAGCATATATCTCCAATAACAATAACAATGGATCAGCATCAAGGTGCAAACTCTGCAACAAGGATCATCCAATTTATATGTGTGGGAAGTTCTTAGCTCTGACACCACAGGAAAGAGCCAAACAAGCTCAGAAACTTCAACTTTGCAGTAATTGCTTGCGCAGTGGACATCACAAATCAGATTGCCAATCAAGAGCTTGCAAGCAGTGCAACCAGAAACATAATACGCTGTTGCACTATACAACAAAACGGGAGCAAGGTAATAATGCGCAAACAGCAAATGTGCCGGTATACCACAAATAATATCCTTCTGTTCAACAACATTCAGCAAATGTAGCAACACCGAAGAAGGAGTTGTCAGAGGAGTATGTATTTTTAGGAACCGCCTTAGCATCGGTGATAGACAAACATGGCGAAGCAATTAAGTGCAGAATATTGTTGGACTCCGGCTCACAATTAAATTTCATCTCGGAACGGCTGCAACGTAAGCTGAAGCTTGACACATACGACCACGCCTTAAACACAAGCGGCATTGGCAACTCACAGCTCAACTCGAAGGATCGAGTGAATATTACGATAACATCGTTAATAAACAACTATAGCACCACTATCGAGGCTCAAGTCATCAGCCAAATTACAATCGTTCAGCCACAGAAATTTATTGACATTTCTTCATGGCCAATACCAGGAAACATTTCGCTAGCTGACCCAGATTTCAATAAGCCACAGCGGGTAGACATATTGCTTGGCGCTGAGTTATATGGTTAACTCACGCGTATGGTAGAAGTGTCACCCTCCGACAGCGGGGCACCTACAACTCTTTCAAATTTTGCCGCTTAAAATTATTTTAAAATTCTACAAAAAATTGTGAACCGACCTGTATATAACCGTCATTGATGACAGAAGTTTCATATTTGTATTTGTATTTGTAAGTTTTTAAGTGGTTCTGTGCAAATTTTACCGTGAGTGCCTAAGGATTTTTGAGGAGGATTTCTCAGTTTTTTTCCTATATGAAATTACACCTTTTGATGTGAAAGAGTTATATAATTTTATGAAGAGGTAATTTTACTATTTAATATGTTGGCAAAATTATATAATTTAAAACGTTAAGAAAGGAAATTGGGGGTGCCTCCGACAATATAATATGGGGTGCATCAGACGCCCTGTCGGAGGTACCCCCAGTTGCCAAAAATCAAAAATAAATGTTTGTTTGATCTATTTATGATAGATAATGGTCAGAAAATTCAAAAGAAAAACAAATAATCCTCCTGTAGAGGAAAGTCAAATGAAGAAGGCCATTTCTGATATTTTAAATAAACGGGAATCATGTTCTTCGGCATCAAGAAAATATGGCATCAAAAGGCCTGCTCTAATAACCCGAATCAATGTTCAGAAGAAGAAAAATATTAACAATACTGCTCTTGATTCTGGTAACAGCGAATGCGATAATAATGAGTACAGATACCAGTCAAAATATACATCTAGGCAAGTTTTTACATCAGAGCAAGAAGAAGAATTAGCCAGTTACTTCGTGAAGTGCTCTCGGTTGCAATTCGGTATGAGTTTTCTAATGGCTAGAAAACCCCTGACTGAGTATAAATTACGTGAAGAGGACGATATTATTACTGGAGACTATGTATTAGTAAAATTTTTTGATAAAAACGATATTTAAGTATTACATTGGCGAAATAACGAACGTACACAAGGGCAATGAATTCTTCTCTTATACAGCCTCTTTCCTTCGTAAAAAAAGTAACTCCTGGATTTTTTTAACCCAGTTGTCAGCGACATAAGCACAATCCAATCCTTAAAAGTGATATCTTTCTTAAACTTCGTGGCGGCCGTGGAGTTCTTTGCATCTTGGTTAGCTTGAGAAACTTTGAGAGTCTAGGTGGATGGTTTTCCCGGCTTTGGTGGGAGTCACCACAAGGTTTAGTGAAATCGCGGTTGTCCTTTCTGGTACCGATTAATAATGTCTGAGTGCGAAGGAAGAGTAAAAAAATTAGCAGTAGCTTTAGGAAAAACACATTTGTACTTTGTAAGTTTCGCACTTTGAAATCGGTGCAGGCGTGCGGGGAAAACCCAGTAGGATCGGGGAGAGAAGTAGGAATTGTTTTTGAAAATGAAAAGTCAGTACATTAGAGTTTGCCTGTACAATTGTAAGGGAGATACGATTCCCGTATAAAAATAAAATGTTTTAAGTTGTAAAATCGGAGTTTTCCTCGTTTGAGTAGTGTTACAGAGCCCTCGTTCAGAGACGCGCCAAGGGCATTTCCATCTCTTTTCAGTGCTACCACTTCTCCCAGGACCCTCTGGTTGGTGATCAACGGCTGATTTTCTTCAGCCACCTACCAGCTCCATTCAGCGAGGGTAACGCTGAGCTGGAACCAACGCAAGGATACAGTCGCAGCCAGGCTCAACTGGCCCAGTGTACAACTTCCCCGGCGGCACGTTAGTCGCGGGGGATTGCTTAGACCCCAACCAGGTCATACAGGACGCAGCGAAGACACCATCATCCGCTACACCTAAATATCTGTTTAAATTGTTATTAATTTTGTTTATTGTTTCAGTTATTTTTCCAACTGATTGGACTGATAAGATCTGAAAGTGAACCATATGGACTGATTTTTTTATAGTTATGTTTCGAATAATTTTGTTTTGTACTGTAGGTACTAAAAATATCTGGAATAAAATGTTATTTTACATACAACATATACAACTCATGGCATGTCGGAAGTACCCCACCCTATGTTGGAGCTACCCCCAGTTGGGGCACTTCCGACAAATTTCCATTGCTTATTTGATTTATGTATATCTTCGACAATAGGTAATGAGAAAATCGGATTATTGGTCAAAATGCTAGAAGACAAATAATTTATACATAGATATAAAATTCTAAGGTTTAAATTGAAAGAATCATGATTTACAGTTCTTCGAAAAAACAATGTCGGAGGGTGGCACCTCTACCCTATGGGTCAAATCAAAATGCAACAAAACTTGACCATGTTGCAAAATACAACTTTCGGATGGGTTGTACTCGTACTGTACTTCCACAAGAAGCGCCGAATTCATTTGTTGGAATTTCGAATCAGGAATTGGACTTAAGCCTGAAGCAATTTTGGGAAATCGATGACACTGCTTCAGACAAAACAATGAGTTCATCCGAAATTAAGTGTGAAAACTTCTTTAAAAACACAACGGATCGAGAAGGCGATGGCAGATTCACAGTAAATCTTCCAATCGTGAGTGACCCGGTACTGCTCGGCGAATCCATGAATATAGCAGTGCGGCGATTCATAAACATCGAAAAGCGCTTAAACAAGGCTCCAGAGCTACGCCAACAATACATCGCGTTCATGGAGGAATACGAGCATCTGGGGCATATGACAGAACTTTCTGCATTAGAAATTCCTAAAGTTCACTACTTCCTTCCGCATCATTTCGTGCTCAAGCCAGACAGCAGCACGACCAAACTACGTGTGGTCTTCGATGCTTCTTGTAAAACTACAAGTAATCTCTCGCTAAATGACATAATGTTAGCAGGTCCTACTGTTCGGAGCGAACTGTTCGATCTCCTCATTAATTTTAGAACGTTCAAATACGTTTTTACTGCCGACATCGCCCAAATGTATCGTCAAATTTGGATCGATAAACAAGACCGAAACCTGCAACTTATCATATGGCGGTCAAAACAAACTTGTTACGAGCCCCGTGGCTCGCATTACGGGACACCGCCTATAAAGCCCCGGGAGGCCTTGCCTAGGGGTCTGAGTCGACCGGCGAACACCGGACTAGCCACAGCTGCGGGGGCCAGACCGCTGTCCGCCAGACCAGCGGACATGCACCAGCCATGCCACACCGCCAGCAGCCGTACCAGCCAGCCGTAACGTCCAGCCGTACCAGCAGCCGTAGTTGACAGTGTAAAAGAGATGTTTGGTCGCTCAATAAATAGTTTCGAGGTGAAATATACGCGGTATATTGGCGATGGCTTTTTATTCGCCCTAATCTACAGACCGCGCATAGAAAACTCCACCATCATGCTAATCTCATAAGCGAATGGGCAACAAAATGGGGTATCACCATTAATGAAACTAAGAGCGAACAAATAACCTTCACTCAGAAAACAATCCTGCAAACCCATCAAAATTAACAAAAAACCCGTCACCATTAAGAACGAAGTAAGATATCTAGGCTTGCATCTGGACAGGCGGTTCATATGGAAATCCCATATCAATAAAAAAAATGTAAACAAATAAAACTCGCCTACAACAGCCTCTATTGGCTGCTAAACAGAAGATCTAAATTTAAACTGTAAATTAACTATCTATAAAGCCATAATAAAACCCATTTGGACCTACGGACTCCAACTCTGAGGGACCGCAAAAATAACAAACCTAGCCAAAATCCAAAGAGCTCAAAGGAAGATAAAAAGGGCCATCTTAGGAGCCCCCAGATATGTGCGAAATGACCTACTACTAAAAGATATGTGACTAAACACCGTGGAACAGGAGGCCATCAAGCTCAGGATAAAACACGCTGACCGACTGGACGTTCACCCCAATACAACAACCAGCAAATTACTTACCTCAAAAAAATACCGCCGACTAAAAACAACTGACCCAATTGACCTGGTACAAATAGCCCAACCAAAAGAGCCACCCGGCAGTCAACATGGGGTACAAGCAAACGAAGCAGTTGGCTAACACAGGAGAAGTAATCAACTCCATCGTAATATGCAAAACCGGTCGACGTAAACCCCGGAAACATTGAGATGCTACTAATCATTCTCACCACCCTGGTAGCGATCAATCTGGCATATCAACTGTACAAGAACTATCGACGGTCCATCAAAAAGAAGTACACCAACGCAGACACCAACATAAAGGCATAGCACAGCAGACCTCCATATAACCCCCGCAGCAAGGGTAAGGGCTCTATTAAATCTTAGATTTAAGTATTTATTAACCTTATGCTAGAGACCTTACAGGTCTAATTCATAAAAGACAAATAAAAGTACTTAAAAAAAAACTAAACAAATTTGGTTCCAATTACTTTTAATTCTATTAATTTTAAAGCATTTGACCGCAATGCGTTCGGATTTTGGTTTCAAAATCGAAGCTTTTGTTATGAGAACATTTCAATTCAACATACTGCATTCAGATTTAAAGTCGAAATTTTTGTTTTTCATGCATTCGAATTGAACCCATTACGTTTGGTTCAAAAGTTCTTCCATTTAGGTCGAAAGTTGAAGAGTTTAATTAAACCGTGTTTGAATTCAACGTGTCACGTTTGGTTCAAAAGTTATTTTTTTCAGTTTAAAGGAAGGAGACATTGAATTGTTATGTAAGTAAACAAATTGTTGTGTTTTCAAACATATGAATCGACGCCTTAGAGTGCCTTACAGAAGCCTGTAGACTTGTGATAATTTAAAAGGCAAATCCCTAAAAGGTATATTCCTAAATTCATCCCATCTTTCCGCAATTCTCTAAACATATCAAATATTCCTTCATGCCCTCGCACATACGGCGAGGTCTTTCCTTCCATACCCGACAACTATCTACAAGCGCGTCTGCTCCAATTTCCCAAAATGCAGAATGCGCGTCTTCCACTGCAATTTCCTAAAAACCTACTCAGCGTTTTCTCACGCTGCGCGAGTTACATCAGCTACACCTAATAATATTATTTAATTCATATATATTAATTAATTCATTCCCATAAATATCTCTTCCAAATTGTAAGTCTAAAATATGTAATCAGCAATTTTATCAGTGCAATTGCACAAAGCTTAATCATCAGTTTTATCGGTGCAATTGCACATCGTATGTCGTTCGCCTGAAATTGTCTAGACGCTACCTAAGCATTATATCGAGTTCATATCGAGTTCATCGAGGCAACAAGAATCTTAGAGAACTTTTAATCTACACAGTCGTCTTCAACAACTTGTCGCGTTTAGATCGTCTATCTCAAAATTTTGTCAAAGTCTTTGTTCAATTAAAATTAAATAAAAGTTATGTTCGTTCATCCTAAAAATTGTTTTTTTTAAATTATTTGATATTAAATAAAATAACTGGCGCAGTCGTGCGGATTTTTTTTCTTGTATCGGTTTTATTTTGATGAATTATAATCGAAGGTTTATCGATAAATTACTAATTCAATACTCGAATCGTCGAGAGTACATCGGCAATAAAATCGAGTGAGTGAAAACCATACAGAAGAAACCACTGCTCAACGAGGGAATATCGTAAGAAGCAAACCGCATCCCAATTACTGCTCAACGAGGGAAGATCATCAGAAATCAACCCGTCAACTGTTTACTACTCAACGAGGGAAAATCGTCGAAAAGCAGACAGCAACCTGGTTACTGCTCAACGAGGGAATATCGCCAAAGCAGAAGACCGCAACACTACCACCGTTCAACGAGGGAACATCGAGGAACAATGTGGCAAATACTAGTACTGTAAGTCGAGTTTTGAATATTATCCTTAAAACATCCCATGCCCTTTAACAAAAAGAGAAGTCAATCTTCAAATCCCTATCCAACGTCAAAATTATTTAGGAATAGTTTAAGTTTATTTAAAGTCAGATCCAGTGAAAATATTACAAGTGAACCGTGCAAAGTTCTTTTTAGTTCTAGTAACAATTTAATAGAAATAAGAGATTCAAGCATTTTACGCGAAAGTGTGACAAATAATTCATTAGATACTACAGAAATGGCTACAAATAATCAAACAATTACACCCTTTGATATTTTTAACTCATTACGAGTTCCCGACGCAATTAAGGATCTACCAAAATTTGATGGTAATCCACGCTTATTGTTCAATTTCCTTGACAATGTAGACGAAGTCCTAGCACTTACGTCCGTAGTTAAAGACACACCTTACGAATTATTATTATTACGTGCAATTCGCAATAAAATTGTCGGACCTGCAAACGAAATACTAAATTTATACGGAACCCCATTAGAATGGGATAAGACTAAAGAAAACCTTATTTTACACTACAGTGATAAAAGAAATGAAACTTCGCTAATTCGAGATCTACATAAAGTAAAACAGAATAACGATTCGGTTGAAAAATTTTACAGCGAAATAATCGAATTATACTCGAGCATAATTAATCACGTAAATATACATGAAAAAGATTTAAGCGTAACTAATGCCAAGAAAACCCTTTATTCTGAAATGTGCTTAAATTTATTCTTGTCTGGTTTAAGAGAACCTTTGGGTTCCACAATCAGATCAATGAAACCTGTAACTCTGGCTGAAGCTTTTTCATATTGCGTAAAAGAACAAAATATGCATTATGTCAAATTTGAACCCAATAAATATATGCAGAAACAAAAACCTCCAAATAATACATTTCAAAATTTTCCACAAGTAATTAATAAACCCCAGTTTAAACCTCAATATCAAACACAAATGCCATATCAAGCAAGTTTCAACCCTCCACAACAAAGGTCCCCACAGTACAATAGTAATCCCTTTCCTCAACCAAAAGTACCTTACTTTAATAATCCAAATCCCCAAAGACAATCAAACTTCGCATTTCCTTATACCAATAATGTAGTCCCACAAAGACAACAGAATGTTGGGTTTAATAGACCTACACCACCTTTACCCAAACCCGAACCGATGGAGATATCATCAAATAATGTAAAAATCAACCGTCCTCAACCACAGTATACACAACAATCAAACAACAAATTTAGACAACCAAACCTTGGATATAATGCTCTTCACAATGTTTCGGAAGAGGAATACCAAACACAAAATTACCAAAATTACTATCCCACAGAACAACCCGTGAGCTACGAAAACGTAGATAATGAGACCTATCACCCTTATCCTCCTGAAAATTCAAATTACCTTAATAAATATGATACTCATTGTACTAGCACAGAATATCAAGCCGAACTTGACGATACGGTTTTTCAATTAACCGCCTCGACAACTCATTCGGGTACCTAGATGTTAATAAACATGGGTTTATTCTCCCGTACATTAATATCTCTTCACCTTTTGGTCGCCCCCTTAAATTCCTCATTGACACTGGAGCTTCCTCCTCTTTCATAAACCCAGAATACGTCCATCCAGATGATATCACAAAAACCAAACCCACAACAATATCCACTGTATTAAATACACACACCCTTGACAAAACAGTAATTCTCCCAAATTTTGAAGAATTCAATCAACCCGGACATATTCGATTCCTCATTTTTCGTTTCCATGGATATTTTGATGGCTTATTAGGTCTTGATGCGTTAACACAATTAGGAGCCAATGTTGATTTAGCCAACGGTAATCTAACCACAAAATATGCTAAAATCCCACTCCAATTCAAGCCTAATTTCATGTCAAAAAAATATAAAATCCCTGCTCATTCCAAAACTATAGTAACCCTTCCCGTAGACGTTCAACATGGTGATATCTATGTAAACAGAACGGAAATAAAACCGCAATTAAACATCTCTGAAGGACTATATAACGCTAAGGATTGGTATTGCCAATTAGAGGTCACAAATTCATCCAATAACGAACAATATCTTTTCGTTGAACAGCCTATAAAAGTAGAAAGATTCGTCCAAGATAATTTTGTGGAAATTAACAATTATAATATTCACTATAATTATAACACAGAACCACTTATTGACATAACAAGACTTCGTAGAACCAATCATCTCAATTCTGAAGAATGTAAGGTATTAGTTAAACTTTGCCGTGAATACGAAGATATCTTTTTCCGCGAAAATCAAAAATTAAGTTTCACCAATAAAATCAAACATAAAATTCGGACCAGTGACGAAATTCCCATATATACGAAATCGTACCGTTATCCTTTTGTCCATAAGGAAGAGGTACGCCGTCAAATTTCTGATATGCTCGATCAAGGCATAATTCGCCCGAGTTTCTCTCCATGGAGCTCTCCCGTATGGATCGTTCCAAAGAAAAGAGATGCTTCTGGGAAACAAAAATGGAGACTCGTTATAGACTATCGGAAGCTTAACGATAAAACGATAAGTGACCGATACCCTATACCAAATATAACAGAAATTTTAGACAAACTCGGTAAATGCAACTATTTTTCGACCCTGGATTTAGCCAGCGGTTTCCACCAATTGGAAATGGATCCCCATGATGTAGAAAAAACAGCCTTTACTGTAGAGGGAGGACATTTTGAATACATCAGAATGCCATTTGGGCTGAAAAATGCCCCCAGTACTTTCCAAAGAGTAATGGACAACGTGTTAAAAGAACTTCAAGGCACTGTATGTCTCGTATACCTCGATGACATAATTGTCTATTCCACCTCTCTGCAAGAACATATAGGGAACTTGAAAAAGGTGTTTCAAAAACTAAGGGATGCCAATTTAAAAGTCCAACTGGATAAATCAGAATTCTTACATAAGGAAGTAGACTTCCTTGGGCACGTGATAACCCCAGAAGGTATAAAACCCAACCCTGCTAAGATCCATGCTATTAAAGAATACCCAATACCTAAATCACAAAAGGAAATCAAATCCTTTTTAGGTCTTCTAGGTTATTACCGGAAATTTATTCGAGACTTCGCTAAACTAACGAAGCCACTCACCCAATGCTTAAAGAAAGGCAAATCGGTAATACTGACTGACGAGTACATCAAAGCCTTCCAAAATTGCAAAGACCTTCTTATGAATGACCCAATCCTCCAGTTTCCTGATTTTTCCAAGCCTTTCGTCTTAACGACAGATGCTAGCAACTACGCTATCAGCGCAGTGCTGTCACAAGGACCCATAGGATACGACAAGCCCATCTGCTTTGCAAGCCGTACTCTAACTGATTCAGAGATTAACTATTCAACGATCGAAAAAGAGCTCCTAGCGATCGTGTGGTCCGTCAAATATTTTCGGCCGTACCTCTTTGGAAGGAAATTCCAAATAGTAACGGACCATAAACCCCTTACGTGGATCATGAGTTTAAAGGATCCCAATTCCAGATTAGTCCGCTGGAGGCTCAAGCTGGAAGAATTCGAATACGACATCGTATATAAAAAGGGAACCCAGAACTCTAACACAGATGCCCTGAGTAGAATAAAATTAAACAAATCTGAAAAACCAGAAATTTCCAACAAAATTGAATTTCACCTTACCGAACATGACATCGCCGCTGAAAATAACACTTCATGTCAAAGCGTCAACGGTTCCACTATTCATTCCATCCATTCCGGTCTAGAAAACATGGATGATGGAATCCCAATATCCGAAAGACCATTAAATGAATTTTCCTTGCAACTCATTTTGGAAGAATCCGATAAAAAACCCGAGTTTCAACTACGAACCCCTTTTAAAAACAAACAAAGAAAAATAATAAGAATACCAAACCATTTAGAACCGACAATAACAGGCATACTCAAAAGATATTTAGCCCCAAACAAATTAACAGCAATATATACCAACGACGAAATATTTAAAAGTCTACAAAATACTTATTCTAAATTTTTCTCACAATCAAAATTATTTAAACTAGTCAGATGTACAGAAATACTTGAAGACATTATAGATACCGATAAACAAGATCAGATCATCCAAGACTACCATAACAACACGAACCACAGAGGAATTGACGAGACCTATCGACATTTAAAAAGAGAATATTTTTTCCCTTACATGAAAAATAAGATAAACAAAATTATAAATAACTGCAGTGTGTGCCAAACACTCAAATACGATAGAGACCCTCCTAAAGTTAAATTCCTTACTCCAGAGATACCAAATAAACCATTGGAAATTCTTCATATAGATATATATTCAATAAATTCGAAGCAAATCCTTACTATCATAGATAAATTCTCTAAGTTCGCCGCTGCATACCCACTCAATGCACGAAATAGCCTATCTATAATCAAAGCAATAAAACATTACATAAGTCTACATGGAATCCCAAAGAAACTTGTCGTAGATTCCGGCAGTGAATTCACCTCCACTATATTTAACGATTTTTGCAAACAATTCGGAATTAATCTTCATGTTACATCGATTCACCAAAGCAGTAGCAATTCGCCTGTTGAACGACTCCACTCAACACTTACAGAAATTTATAGGATAATTTATAATAGACTTAAAGAAAGAGATCACGAAGAAATTTTAGACGAAACTTTAATAACTTATAATAACGCAATTCACAGTTCTACTAAATTCACACCCTATGAAATATTCTATGGTAGGACATATAAATTTGATAAACAAAAACATGAAAATATTCACGAATACCTAACAAAACTAAACAAATTTCAAGATGAAATCTTCCCAATAATAAAGTCTCAATTGGAACTTAAGGCAAGTAAAAACATAGAAAAATCAAATAAAAATAGAGATGAGCCCGCACAAATTAAAGAAGGTACACAAATATATTTTAAAGAAAATAGACGAAACAAGCTAACACCAAGATTTTCGAAACACAAAGTTAAGAAAAATAGACGTATTACCGTAATTACAACTAATAATAAAAAATTACATAAATCTAAAATCAAGAAAAACCGCAAATTTCAGGTTAATACCACTGACGATAGGACAAGTAATAGAGATTCAAGACTTGAACATTCATAAAGGAATTCTCCCAATGAGAATAGGTACAGCCAAGACTATACAAGGACACAACAATTTACTCCACATTATCCGACTTGACAACTACGTTAAAACGATAGACAAAATTACGGACTCTATTAAACAATTTGACAACTTAGACCACTCATTCAACGACTCTTTAAATATCATTAAATTAAAACTAAGGGAAACGAACAATAAACTGCAAACATTACTACCGAAATTTAGATCCAAAAGAGGACTTATTAATGGATTAGGAACTGTAATCAAAAGTATCACCGGAAATTTGGATAATAACGACGCGATCGAGTTAAACGAACAAATTAATAAAATTTTAAATAACGAAGACTCAATAACACGGGAAATTAATCAACAAACAAAAATTAATAGACAAATGATAGAACGATTTGAAAATATAACTACACACATTAACTATCAACAAAAGGTCATAATGAATTATTTGAATCACACCCAAAGCCAATTAAGAAATAGAATCATTTCCGAAGAGTCAACTTTAAGATACATACAATTTATGAACCAGATCAACTTCAATATAGATTTACTTAATAATCACTTAAGCAGTATAGCAGAATCAGTCGTATTTGCAAAATTAAATATTATACCCAAACAAATATTGAGTCAAGACGAAATTTCAGAAATATACCTAATTTTCCAAAAACAAAATGTAACCATAAAATCCGATGAACATATTTATGAACTTTTAGAACTTCAGGCCTATTATAACAATACAAATATAATTTTTAATATCCAAATTCCCATCATACCTAATGAAACATTTAACCTGTTCCACATTATACCCCTTCCTAATAAGGATAACAAAATAATATCCACCAAACCTTACCTCCTTATGAACCCCCATAATATTCAAACGCGAGAGGAAAAATGCCCATTCATAGAAGGAACGTACTACTGCCACATAACCACTCCTTTGGAAGCCATCAACAACTCCCAATGCATCGGAAACCTGTTGAACAACAAACCAGCATACTGTGAACTACATGATAAGGAAACCGTCGTCGAAATTTTTCAACCTGAACCCAACTATATCATTCTGATTAACGCTCCTGAAACTAAAATCATAACCACCTGTGGACCAGATAAACAAAAAATTAAAGGATCAGCTCTCATCTATTTCAAACTATGCGAAATCAAAATCAACGACATTACCTACAGCTCTTCACCCTATACATACTGGGATGAAATCCACATCTACCCGATGACATTTGCCGACATCAACGTAACAAGGACCAACAAGCTTCACCTAAAACAATTAGAACAGTACCAATTTGCCGAAAAGGAATTCATCGACTTCCTGAAACCTTACGTTCATCAGCACGATCTCTACAAATCAACCGGAGTGCTCAGCATCATCATCATCATTGCTATCGCTTACATCATACTGAAAAAGAGATTCTACAGCATCTTTACACCATCCACACATACCAACGTTCCTGCCACCCAAACTACAAGGATCTTCGTATGGCCGTCACTCAACTCTAAGGGGGGAGGAGTTACATCAGCTACACCTAATAATATTATTTAATTCATATATATTAATTAATTCATTCCCATAAATATCTCTTCCAAATTGTAAGTCTAAAATATGTAATCAGCAATTTTATCAGTGCAATTGCACAAAGCTTAATCATCAGTTTTATCGGTGCAATTGCACATCGTATGTCGTTCGCCTGAAATTGTCTAGACGCTACCTAAGCATTATATCGAGTTCACATCGAGTTCATCGAGGCAACAAGAATCTTAGAGAACTTTTAATCTACACAGTCGTCTTCAACAACTTGTCGTGTTTAGATCGTCTATCTCAAAATTTTGTCAAAGTCTTTGTTCAATTAAAATTAAATAAAAGTTATGTTCGTTCATCCTAAAAATTGTTTTTTTAAAATTATTTGATATTAAATAAAATAACTCGCGCCCGACTAAGGCACCAAGCTAAAAGAATGAAAAGTAGTTGAGTTCTGGAGTTAAAAGAGGTTGGTTCTAAAAAGAACATTAAGTTGCGTTACAATTCGGGAAACTATTTTTATTTAATAAATTGTGTAAATTGTGTTAAACAAATAAAAGTTCTAAAAGAACAATAACTTGTGCTACAAATTCGAGAAACTATTCTTATTGAATAAATTGTGTAAATTGTGTAAAAGTTCTAAAAGAACAATAAATTGTGTTGCGAACTCAAAGTATAAATTAGTTTTTCTAAACCCGACTTTTCGAGTTTAAAACTACAAAGCTCTCTTTTTTTTCCCTTCTCCTTCTTTTTTTTTTTGAAGAATTATAAACTTTATCTATTCCAAAAGTAGTAATTTTAATAATATCGATATTGAGAAATAATATCAGCACGTGATAGGTTGAAGTACACGTAATAATTTTATAAACAGACGTGGGGTGCAGCATTCTTTTATTGAGTCTAAGCAAAATTCGATCTTCAAGCCTATTCTTGAATCCGACGGAATTCAAATCGGCTCGGAGCATAGGAAGTTTAAAATTAAAAATGAGAAATTTGCTCCCAAAATTACCAAATTCAAACGAGAACTATCAATATGCACTTGAAGTTGGCTTCATTCGATGGCAATTTGCGAGCCACATTAATTGGGTCACGTTCGTAATTTTTCCCTGGATCAATTTACATTCGTCCCGATCGGTAGTTTTAACGGTATATAAGTATGTCATTTTTTACCTTGTGCTTTTCAGTGATCTCCGTGTGTTTTTAAGCAATCCCGTTTTTTACGCAAAATAAGTGGTAAGCATCCTCTTTCACACCAAAAATTGGAGCATTTTTCAATTTTTAGTCCCCTGGGTGAGTTGGTTAAATCCGATGAGGTTGCAATCACTTTTGTTGCATAATAAATATGCACATCCTTCCCCGAATCATTAGGTTTGGGCAATTATCGGAAAATGATTGCCGAAACTAATGATTTCTAAGTAAAGGGAAAGATAAAATTTCAATAATCATTGAAAAATTCCTTCAATGATTATTGTCACCAAAAGAACTCAACTCGAGTTACGCCACTTGAGAGTTTTGTTTGTCCGAGAATTTAAGGGCTGCGTTGACAAATTCCAATGTACACGCGCAGCCGTTAAGAAGTCAACGAAAAACAATTCTCTCAAGTTACCGCCAAAGCATGGGAAATGCAACGGAAGCATTTTCCATCGCTGTTGTGCGACAACAAAGTAAGCAGTTTGCGCCGGCACGTGTAGAGAGCTTGACGGAAAAAGCTCCCCCGGGGGTCTAGCTGGCGGCAGCTGGAGCCCTTGTGGGGGAGTCGTTAATTAGCCAGGCCGGGAGGTGGTTGGTCTCTTTTTCGGGAACATCCAATTAATTCCAAATTCTAAATTCTAAGTTCCCAAGGAGGGATAACATTCAAAGTCTTTAATTGATTTTTGAGTTAAGGAACTCTTCTTAAAGGACTTTGAAGTTAAACAATAGTGAGCCTAACTAAGTTGGAAAACAGTGATCGCAAATAATTGTATTTAATTGATTTTTGAGTTAAGGAACTCTTCTTAAAGGACTTTGAAGTTAAACAATAGTGAGCCTAACTAAGTTGGGAAATAGAAATCGCAAATAATTGTATTTAATTGATTTTTGAGTAAAGGAACTCTTCTTAAAGGACTTGGAAGTTAAACAATAGTGAGCCTAACTAAGTTGGAAAATAGTGATCGCAAATAATTGTATTTAATTGATTTTTGAGTTAAGGAACTCTTCTTAAAGGACTTGGAAGTTAAACAATAGTGAGCCTAACTAAGTTGGAAAATAGTGATCGCAAATAATTGTATTTAATTGATTTTTGAGTTAAGGAACTCTTCTTAAAGAACTTTGAAGTTAAACAATAGTGAGCCTAACTAAGTTGGAAAATAGTGATCGCAAATAATTGTATTTAATTGATTTTTGAGTTAAGGAACTCTTCTTAAAGGACTTGGAAGTTAAACAATAGTGAGCCTAACTAAGTTGGAAAATAGTGATCGCAAATAATTGTATTTAATTGATTTTTGAGTTAAGGAACTCTTCTTAAAGAACTTTGAAGTTAAACAATAGTGAGCCTAACTAAGTTGGAAAACAGTGATCGCAAATAATTGTATTTAATTGATTTTTAGTTAAGGAACTCTTCTTAAAGAACTTTGAAGTTAAACAATAGTGAGCCTAACTAAGTTGGAAAACAGTGATCGCAAATAATTGTATTTAATTGATTTTTGAGTTAAGGAACTGTTCTTAAAGGACTTTGAGGTTAAAAATTAGTGAGCCTAACTAAGTTGGAAAATAGTGATCGCAATAATTGTGTTTAATTAATTTTTGAGTTAAGAAGCTGTTCTTACAGGACCTTGAAGTTAAAAAATAGTGAGCTTATAATGAACGAACTTAATCAGGTTCAAGGAGTTTTAAGTCAACGTAAAGGAATCTCAATCAGGCTTGTAAGTTGAGACAAAGTTTTGTTAGTCAAGTTATTGTATCCAAGGAACTCTAGAGTAAGAAAGAACGTTACCAAATAAAGTCTTACACAAGAATAAAAAAGAAAAACGTATTTTTCTTAACAAACAAAAAATACAGGAGAAACGAAAATACACAACACTTTTTTAGAAGAGATTGGTCTCATACCCTCACGCTCATCAATTCCACCACAATGCTGTGGTATCCCGATGCGTGTGGAGGAGGATTCCATCTATAAGCTTGGGTGGAAGTGGAGAAGTTCTACCCAAAAGGGGAAGAAAAAGAAAGGTGCAAAATTTTGCCGCAATACTATAAATACGACCCAAGGCACTTTATTCGATGGGACTACATGTCGCATCAATATCCGGGAAGTCCTTGCAATAATTGTTTGTTTCGTGATTGGCATGAAACTTAGCGATGTTCATGCGCATATGGTTGAATGGCGTAATGAACAGAATGTTACAGGGATCAGCATTCAAACAATAACTGATTACTTGAGCTACTGTCGGGAGATAGCTGAAGTAATAGCTTCTCAACCCGATATTGTAATCGGTGCTGAAGGTAAGACGGTCCAGGTTGATGAAACGTTTTTAACAAAACGGAAACACAACCGGGGCCGAATTACTGAACAGATGACCATTACGGTCCTTGGAATTTATTGCAAGGAGGATCAAACAGGGCTTTTTTTTCGGGTAAATTCCAAAAAGAAAATTGATTTGTGGCCTTTTTAAAAATAATACATCCACCACGACACCTCCCGAATTTGCACAGACAGTGCCAAGCAGTATCATGAAGTAGAGAAAATATTCTCGCCAGATACTGTTCATTTAACAACAAATCATTCGAAGGGAGAGTATGTCGTGTGAGTTTATTTTCCTTTTACAAACTACAAAGAATAAATAGTTTAAATATAAAAAATAAAAAAAATCGGGACAAATGTAAATTGATCCAGGGTGAAGTTACGAACGTGACCCAGTTAATGTGGCTTGCAAATTGCCATCGAATGAGCCAACTTCAAGTGCATATTGACAGTTCTCGTTTGAATTTGGTAATTTTATTTTGGCAATTATGGAAATTTGCTTCCATAAAACATAGAGTAAATACGCGCGCGAGTGTGTGCAAGAAGTGGAAGTGCAGTGAAAATGTTTTGGGCGGTTTATAAAACATTTTGCTGTGCAATAGTTAATACTTCTCAAGTATTAACTATTTTGCCCTATATCTCGAAAGCGGGTCGAGATAGAATTTTGTCAATATTTTTCCGTTAATTAGCACAGCAAAATGTTTCGAACCCCGTTCGCAAAAATTGGGGCCTGAATAACGAGAATCGTGCCCTTAGCTCTCTGCTAGTTCTAGGCTGCTTTTAAATTTCCTATGCTCTTCATATCCTGCACTGAATCAGATTTCACAGTAAATTTTAAATTGAAATATTTTAATAGTTACATATGTAACTTACTAGCTAAACTAGAAAAGAACATCACAAATTGCATTGACTTATACCACAGATAAATAACTATACAGATGGCAGATTCCATGTTAAAAAGGAGCCACCGCAGCAACATTTCCAATAGCCAAGTAAATCATCATCACAGTCAAGTGTGTAACTAGACGCATAACCAAGTATGTTGCTAAGCAAATCGCAGCCAAATAGCTTGCTAGATTTATTGTATCTTATTTCACGTGATCTGAAGGAGGAAAGAGAATAGAAATATACGCATTAAACAATTTATAAGCGCTACGAAAGAGCCTTTGCGTTATATATCCATTTTCCAATAATGTGAGAGAAGAAGAAGACTGGCGTCGGCACAGTGCAGTTGCCTTTCACTAAAAGTGCGATGGTTCAGTCCCCGCTGCGTTGCTACCTTTTTAAGTTTTTCATACATTTCTTTCCTTTTTATTCCTCTACCTATTTTTCAATACATGATGATGCTCTCGTGATTCAGCCACTTGTTTATAACTAAAATTCAGAGCAGAATATGAAAAAAAAACCCGATATTAAAAAGTCTCCTACCCCGGCACGGGTTCGAACCTGACATCACCGCCCCTCAGCCCAAGAGCCATATCAATTAGGTATGTACAATAATAAAATGGCACACTCCCCAATTCAGTGATAAGAGAAACAAAGCTCTCTACTATTCTCTGCATTCTTTTTTTTAAGAATTATAATCCTTTTTTATTCCAAAAGTAGCAATTTTAATAATATTGAGAAATAATTTCAGCAAGTGCTAGTTTAGGTAAACGTAATAACTTCATATACAGGCATGGGGTGCAGCATCCTTTTATTGAGTCTAAACAAATTTCGATCTTCAGCTCTATTCTTGAATCCGATGTAATTCAAATTCGTTCGGCACATAGGAAATGAAAATCAGTCGTTTAAAAAAGCCTTTAACTGAGGTCATGTCCTTGCAAAAAACCCAAAAAAATCGCGCTCGCTCCGCTCACACACTAGTATCATATAAGTTAACACATGAACCCTAAATTCCTCCCAGAATCTTCATCCCATTTTTTTCCCACATTTTTCCTTTCCATCAATGTTCCCAAAGGAACGCCAGCCGACAAATTCCAGTTCCCACTGAAAAGCCAGCCGACTCTGGAACTCCTACACGCGCCAGACCCAAAAAGCCGCATAAATTTAAGAATTCACAAAATGCGAAATCTGAAGACGCCCCTCGTGGCGAGGCACCTGCGACGCCTTCAGCGGACAACATCGGGAGACTTCTTCAGGGCAGTCGGCAAGAGTACATCCAGTAGATAAGACCTATTTGTTATTTGTATCTCACTTGAAAATAAAATTTATTTTTTTTGAAAACTAAAACCCGCGAGTATTTCTTAACTGGCGCCCGAGCAGGGACCCGCGATCCGTTGTAGTTTTTCTCACGAATTGTAAGAACAAACTCTCGCATCGAATACACAAAATTTTTTGCGAAGGTTTGTGATCGTATTATTAGTGAACAAATTTATTACAAAATTATTATGAAGGTACGTGATTGTGTGCGAAGTGTAAAGCCGGTCCCAGACAATGCATGCATTTATCCAATATTTGGCAATGCGTCTCATTTTACGAGGTATGTGGGAGCTAGAAAGAGTAATAATTGTTATGCGTACTCTTTAGCCAAAGCTTGTAATGCGTCCTTTTTCTTCGTCATTTGTCTCTGCGTTCTTGCACCCAATATTTGCAAAAATATTCAAAGTCCTAAGTCCTATACTTATCTAGATCTATTTTATCTTATTAGAAAATTAGTTTCCTATTAATAGTTATAATCAAAACTAATAATCTCTAGAAAATAAAAAGTGAAATCAAAATTAGATTTTAGGTATTAGACGATGAAAGTAACTTGCCGCTTGAAAATCAAGAACCTGAAGAACACACTGATAACGAAAATACTTCACCAAGCTTAAAGGTACCAATTAACAGAACAGCAAAAAAAAGAAAACCACGAAACGATTGAGAATCGTATTGATGATGCGTACAATATATTAAAAAGCGTATTTGAAAAAGAGGGACAACAAGATAGCCTCGCCCTTTATGGAGAACTACTTATTTGCTGCATTGATAAATTCCAATGTACACGAGTTACGAACCCGACCGGGACATAAAACATGTGACAAGCCAACGTGACCCGCCAACACCTACGGTCATCGCCCAGCGGTCATCCAAAGAGCAAACTCACCGTCTAGATGAACACCTCATCTAATGCCGATTCATCATTCCCACGGCTCACCTGAGTTCGCGAGTTCACATGTAAAATTTTCATAAAGTTAAATTCACTTCAGTTTTGACATCGATTGTAACAAGTTGTGTTTAGCAAATAAAATTTCAAATGTCCATATTCAAATAAGTCTTTTTATTTTTTTTTTGGATTTACGCTCGACACGCGAGGTAATTCGTGCGCGTGCTCAGTTTGCAATTGTGCTGACATTAGATTGTTTGGATTTTTGTTGTTAGCATTAATTAGGTATAAATAACTGTAATTTGGACAGAATAAATTTATTGTTTCGTTATTCATCAGAACGGAGTTTTAATTAACACCGACAACATTAGAGCGCCCGAAATAGTGATAAGAAGACGAAGATTTAATTTGATTACTTTTTCACGCATGCGGCCGATTTACCACCCACCGACCAGTCAAGGAAGAATGGCTATTTTCCGCAAAAAAGAGGAAAAGTATTATTATTTCGCGAATGTAATGTAGAGAAAAGAAAATAAAGGGTTCTTGCTTGATCTACTGAGATGCCCTTATCCACCAGGCTAGCATGTGTAATAAGGGAAAACGAAAAAAAATGTTGCTTGATAGGCTGAGACCTTGTGAATTCGATATAAATCGATTATTTTGGAGATATCTCGGTAAATACTGACTGTAGCGTATTGCAGGTAGGCTTATTGAAAGCGCCTTAGAGAGTAGTGTAATTGAGTGAAAAAAGGAATATTTAGTTAATAATAGATGTTTTGCATAAAAATATTAATAAATGTGGAGAGCGTGGGTGATGAAAATGGGATGTCGAAAAATGTTGCTCGTCCAGCGAAAGAAAATTGATAAAAAATTTGATTTGCTTAAAGAGAAAAAAGTAAGAAAAGTGATATGATATGGGCATCTACCATAAGAGACGGGGAAAATGAGGTAGAATGTTGGAATATGATAATATATGGATATATTTGGATAAAAGCGAATAATTTATGGGGAAAAGATGGTAAAAATCTTTAGAAAAGTACTATTAGTAAAAAAATAAAAATTAGATAAATGAACTGCTGAGAATTTATGTAAATTTTTAAGACCTTAGTGAGGTGTGATAGTTTAGGAGTTAGTAAAATCCATAGTATTAGTAACAATAATGAGTTGAGATTAGGATTCACAGATTGCAAACATGAAAAAAAAATGGGGAAAAAGAAAGTATTTCTATCGGAAAAGAGGAAGGAAAGTTTTCCTTAATTGGCTTCTGTTTGGCTTGTGTGCACGAAAAGAAGAAGAAGCACTGCATCTTCGGCTCTGTTGGCGGTGAGCAATGGGAATTTGTGTGAGAAATGAGTTTCGAGTGAAGAGGTGATTTTCAAAAAATTAAATCTTTAAATTTAGTACGAGTATAGGCCTGGCCTCATCGTTTTTGAGTAAATGATCTTAGAGTTGAAAAAGGGGTGTAAAAGGACGAAATCGGCAACTCCAGAGTCTAATGCTCTTACCGAGCCGACGGGCAGACGGGCAGAATTTAATGGTCTACATAATGGTGTCTAAACAATCAGGAAGTCTAAACAATTTAGATATCTTTTTAAAATCGAAAAACATGAATAACTTCTGAACCCCGCGACGTAATTGATTGAAACCTTTTTGGCTAAGATAATTGTTTTTTGTCAATCGAACCCTATTATCGATTGGTTTGAACAAGTTTTTGATTATCTATGAGAACTAAAGTACGAAATATAACGGTTGTTTTCTCTCAACTTCACGTAATAAGTCTTTGCTTGGGCGCAAGGAAAATTTTTCTTTTCTTCTATCAACACAGCACCCGAGCGCGCGCCTTGATTCGTTTACTGCCATGGCCAGGAAATTCACCCGATTTAAACCCCATTGAATATGTGTGGCATGAACTACAGAGGCTATTTTATAAAGAAAATAATACTAGTCGTCAAATTTGATCCAAAATATTAAAAAAATATGACATGAGGCGTTCTGCTCATGGCTGGACTGAAAAAATGCATCACCTAAATATACATGAAATGTGGGTTGATGATGGAACTGCCCCTGACATATTCAGAGCAATAATGTGAAAGACAAGATTCTTGTTTCTACTAAGAAATGTACGTATTGACGATGTGCAAACCAGAGCTGAACGCACTAAAACTGATAATATGGCAGCAATGAGGAACACATTTGAAACTTTTGTGACCAGTTGGCAGACCCATTACCAAATTGGACAAACAGGCACAATTGATGAAATGTTAGAGTCATTTAGAGGACGTTGCAAGTTCCGAGTATACATACATAGCTAATAAGCCCGCAAAATACGACATAAAAATATATGCTCTTGTTGATTCGAAATCATGTTACACCAGTAACTTGGAAGTTTATGCCGGAAAACAACCAGAAGGACAGTACAGCGTTGATAACAGCCCAAGCACTTTGGTGAAAAGGTTAGCCAAAAACATTTTGAATGCTGGCCGAAATATAACGATGGAGAATTACTTTACGTCTATTCCTCTTGCTGATGAGCTAGTTGCTAACCACCGCACAACTATAGTAGGCACTTTGCGAAAGAACAAAAAGGAAATTCCACCTTGTTTTCTAGATACCAAAGATGCACAATATTTGGATTTGGTGAGAAGAAGGTTCTAGCATCCTACGAGTATGTACCTAATAAAAAACAAAATAAAGTGGTTCCATTATTGTCAACCTTACACGATGATAATAGAAGAAATGAACCCAAAGTGCTTAATACTAACCCTTCAACCTTATCATCTAAATTATTGCCTGAGTGTCTCAATTCATTTCTTTGTTTCCCAACATTATTGCTTAAAATATCTCAGATGCTGAAACAGTCCATTTCTTTATTCCCAGACGCTGAGAAAATTTCTTTCCAAACATTTCCCAATCAAATAAAGAATAAATTCCCAATTCCACTTCAATTTATTACAACACCCTCGAGAAGCAATGAACCCAAAGCGCCTAACAATGCATGACCTTCTTTTCGATCCACTTAGGCAAGAATGCATGCGTAAGCATCCCTCATACTTACACTCTTCGGAACTTTCTTTTCCGATTGATTCGCTTCGATCGGGGAGTTTGTGGTTGGATCGTGACGGGAAAGGTTACCATATGTACTGTTCGCTAGAATAAGTTCATGAAAGCCAGTTGTAATTTGCTTCATTCGCAGAATAAAGTTAAGACGAAATCCACTATGTTTTAATATTATTTGTCTACATGTCATGGATTCACAACATCGAAACCATACTAAAAGACTACTAAGCCGATATGGGTATTTCACATCAAATTTCGAAATTTGATGCCCGAGTCATTAGTGCCGAGTCATAAGCATTAACTACATAAGTCTTTTTTATATTTCAATGCACTCTGTCTATACCACTATTGTTTGAAAAAAAAACCTATTACCTCGAAAGAAAACAAAAGATATAGCTACTTTTTTACCGTGAAAGTCATTCCCTCACCTTATCCCTTAGCTCAAAACATTACTAAAATGCCTATTCATCTCAAATATATCAATATTCTTAAAAATAATATTGAAATTATGCTAATATATTAGAAAGATGTTTGTTATTGTCTATAAAAACTTCCGTCTTACAACGACGAATTTATAAAAACGATAATTCGATTTTAAATATGTCCCGCCAAATAAAATCATACGCTCATTCTATTACGAATATTCGATTTCTGAACGTATCGAACGATATTTAAGAAAGCAACCTTAAGTTTTTAGTACCTGGCAACACTCAAATGGCGATTTCTTCTCAACCGTAGGTGAGTTTGTGCAAACACATATTATGTAAAACATTGTTGGGAGTTACATTTATAGCGATCATTACCTGACGTTACATGTATGTATTAAGCATTTTAGTATAGTAAGGCCTGTCCACGAAAGTTTTTTTACAGCTCAATGTGTAAATTTTCCCCAAATAACGGTACTCCAGGACTCCCTATTTTGCGTCATAAGTTGGTTTAGCTCTTAAATGGTCAAATGTGAGTATTGTTTAGTTGGCTAGATCGCGTTGTTAAACAATGTCGTCTGATAGGGAAGACTTGAGAAAAAAAATTTTGCGCGAGTGGAGTGAAAATAAAGCGTTGTCCTATTCGGCCATTGCGAAAATTGTGAAATCGAATCTGGCAACGGTTAGAAATGTTGTGAAAAGGTTTTCAGATGAACAAAGAGTTTGTGACAAACCAAGAAGTGGTCGGCCTAAAGGTCCAACAAATAAAGAACTTGAAAAAAAGATTGCTCGAGCCTTCAAAACAGATCCCGGAGTTTCGGTTAGAGATTTGGCTAAAAAACTGAAATAAGCAAAAGTTTGGTGCAAAAAGCAAAGGGTAGAATCGGGTTGAAGACTCGGAAGAAAACTAAAAAGCCAAGGAGAACGAAATTACAATTTAACACTGCAGTGAGACGCGCAAAAAACTTTACGGCCTTCTTTGCAACTTGGGTGAAAAGTGTATTTTGATGGACGATGAAACGTATGTTAAAATGGATTTTACGACATTACCTGGAAGCCAATTTTACACTACGGATAACGACGATGATCTAAGCGATGAGGAAAAGTTTATTTCAGTGGAAAAATTTGGAATAAAAATTATGGTTTGGCAGGCAATCTGCAGTTGTGGTGAACGAAGTCGTGCTTTTTTTACGAAAGGTACAATTAATGCAGAAATTTACTCGACAGAGTACCTCCAAAAACGTCTATTGCCATTTATACTTAGGCATAATGGCAATGTTTTATTTTGGCCCGATTTAGCGAGTGCCCACTATGCTCGCAACACTTTGAACTGGTTCCATGCAAAAAATATCGATTTTGTGAGTAAAGACAGTAATCCACCGAACTGTCTTGAGCTTAGATGTTACAGGTGAAGGATCACATGGCCATAATATAGAGAGGATGCATGGCACATGAAAAAGTAAGCCCTATCTTTAAAATGCATCATAATAAGATGCATCCAATTTCAATTTTTATCTATCATGACGCATCATGAGAAGATGCATCATGATCGATTCACGGGTCTCCAATTTCAATTCTTATCTATCATGACGCATCATGAGAAGATGCATCATGATCGATTCACGGGCCCACGCGAATGCACCAAGAGATTGCAATTGCACACATAGTTGTTTCAGGTGCATCTGGTCATCCATTCCTTTGTCTCTAAAGATAAGATGACAAAGAAATGGATGAGATATAAAAATTAAAGAACTCATAACGAGGGCAGTCGTAAACTCAGATCCGAAGAATAAGGACCATAAGAAATATATTTAAGCTTCAATATAACCAATACATTGAATAAAGAAGAATTAAAAGTGAGAATTGTATTTTTTTTCCCTAAGTTCTAAGAAGAACTTATAACTGGCGCAGTCGGAAACGGATTTTAAGCATTGAAAATTACGTGTACTTGAAGATTAGTACAGTGTAACTAGTGAACAATTAATTCACCGAAGAAGAGTGCAAAGTTCGCCTCAGTGCTTAAAAATCAAAAAGTGTGATTTCTAGAGTAAAACACACATAACAAATAAACCTACGTTTTGAGAGTGTACTTGAAGATTAGTACAGTGTAACTAGTGAACAATTAATTCACCGAAGAAGAGTGCAAAGTTCGCCTCAGTGCTTAAAAATCAAAAAGTGTGATTTCTAGATTAAAACACACATAACAAATAAACCTACGTTTGAGAGTGTACTTGAAGATTAGTACAGTGTAACTAAGGAAACAAGAACATAAACCAAGAATTAAAAGTGAAAATCATAAACCAGCAGCAGACAACCCACAATCATAAGAAGTAAACAGGAGACAAGCCACAACCATAGGAAGTAAACCGGAGACAACCCACAACCATAAGAAGTAACAAGCAGACAACCCACAACCATAAGAAGTAAGCAGGAGACAACCCACAACCACAAGAAATCAACAGGAGACAACCCACAACGTTAACAACGAACAATAACAAACAACAATAAAGCAGCAAGCCCAGCTTCTAAGAAAAAGGAAGAAAGGTCAGAAAATATAATTCTGTTTGTAAAAGCTGTAGAAAATAAGCGATAGTAGAATAAGAATGAAATAATCAATGAAGTTAAGTCAGGAGTAATTGTAACAGTGGAATCAAAGAAAGCAAAAATTATAAACACACAAATTTCCAAAATTTGCGAAAGATTCTCGAAACTTTCAATAAACAAAATGTTACCGGAACAACAAGCAGAACTAAGTCCCCAAACTTTAAACCTCAGTATTGATCCATTGAGGTATATTTCAAACTTACCTGATTTTCATGGCGATTTCAAAGAATTACAGAATTTTCTCGATCTTATAGATAAAATTCACCCAGTATTAGCTAAATATGACGATTTATCGCAAAGTATTTTTTCTGATTATATAAAGTCAAAATTAAAAGGAAAGGCACGGGAGGTTATTGAGATAAACGTGCACATTATCTCCTGGAAGGAGATGAAGGATACATTGATTCAAAATTTTGGTGATCGGTTGACAATAGAAGAGCTTTTTGATGAGCTCCGCGCGACAAAATTTAAGACAAATAGCGTTGAGTTTTATAATGAGATAAAGAACATACTAAGAAGGCTGAATATAAAAACAAAGCAAATGTCAAATAGTACTTTGGAAGTATCAAATTACGTAGGGGCAAACAAGTCTTCGGCTCTCTCCGTGTTTAAGAAAAAGCTTCCGGAACCGATGCGTTCTATTTTACATTGTAGGAATCCTAAAAGTCTTGAAGAAAGCATGAGCATACTGTATGAATGCGGATACGCCTTTTACAACCCTTCCCATGGCAATCAGAATACGACATATCGAAACCAAGTTAATAAACAACATAACAATAATCCCCGAGTAAATCCGAGACAGAACGGCGTGAATAACAGATACTCGGATAACAACCAAACGCAGAATAATTTTACACAACGACAAAACAACTTCTCGCAACAGCAAAATGTTAATTCTTCACAACGACAAAACAATTTCTCGCAACAACAAAATTCTAACTTTCCACAACGGCAAAATTTAAATTCTTCAGGAAGGCAAAATCCTAATCCTCCACAAAATAACTATTACCCATATCGCCAAAACACTAATCCTTCACAAAATTCTAATGCTCGTAGTCAAAATTATAATGGACAGCCGAGAAATCATTATAATAGAAATAACTGGTCTGACGCAGCAAATAATCCTGGCGATAGAGGCAATAATCCACAGAATTTGTCTAATAATCACAGATTCAATTCCCATGATGGCATAAGCCACCAAAGTAGATCGGAACCTATGGAAGTCGACATGATAAATGTTACCCTTGATGAAACAATAATGAATAATAACCATCCAGAAAATTTTCAATCACAAGCCTCGGGGATACAAGCTACCCTATATAATTATAAAGTCAAAAACAATTCCGTTAAAATTTATTATAGATACAGGGGCAACACATTCTGTCATTAACCCTGGTTTGTGTCACCCAAAATGGAAAATAGAAATTGACCAACCCCTTAAACTAAAAACGTTAAATCATGTTATTGAAATTAAAGAAAAAGTTCGTATACCATTATTTCAAGAGTTAGGAAATCCATCAGATAAAGCAGAGTTTCTTGTGTGTGGATTCCATGACAAATTTAATGGACTTATTGGAAATAATATTTTGTTTAAGTTAGGGATAATTTTAGATTACGGGAACAAGAAGTTAATATCTGGAAATAAAACACTCGATTTACATTTTAATATTGAAAATGAGTCATCATCAGAACCATTGGAAGATGAAATCTTTGAAATGGAACTACCAGTAATGCAAGAGCATGGATTGGGATATATCAAGGAACAGGAGAAAGATTCTATGATAATCAAAGAAGGAATTTATCATGTAGAAAATTCTAAAATCCTAGCAAGAGTGAAGATTTTGGAAAATAAAGTTAATTACGATGGATTGATGCTACCACTGGAAGTAGAAAAAGTGGATTGTCAAAATTTTAACATAATTAAACAAAATGACTCATATACGGAAACGATTATCGATCAACTTAGGATAGATCACCTGAATTGGGAAGAGCGTAGTAGTCTTTTAAAAGTGTTGAAAACATTTACCGATTTATTTTACGACGATAATTCAGATTTTACCGTCACTAATGTAATTAAACATAGAATACGAACAACTAATGAAATACCAATCCAAAGTAAAACATACCGCTACCCTTATATACATAAAGAGGAAGTGAAAAAACAAATTGAGGAAATGTTGGAGAAGAACATTATACGTCCCAGCAACTCACCGTATTCAGGACCTGTCTGGATTGTACCTAAGAAGGTCGATGCCAGTGGTAAAACTAAATGGCGACTGGTCATTGATTATAGAAAACTTAATGAGGCAACAATTGACGACAAATACCCTATCCCAAATATAAATGAAATTTTAGAAAAATTGGGTAATTGCCAATACTTTACTACACTTGACTTAGCAAGAGGCTATCACCAAATAGAAATTGACGAATCAGATATACATAAAACTGCCTTTACTGTGGAAGACGGACACTACGAATTTTTGAGGATGCCTTTTGGTTTAAAGACGGCTCCCGCAACATTTCAACGTTTAATGAATGAGGTATTGAAAGAATTCATCAATAAAACATGCCTAGTATATTTAGACGACATAATAATTTTCTCTACATCCTTAGAGGAGCATATGAATGCAATTAGGAAAATTTTTACCAGATTAAAAGAATCAAAACTCCTCATTCAAATAGACAAATCAGAATTTCTTAAAAGGGAGACTGAATTTCTAGGACATATAATAACCCCGGATGGTATTAAAACAAACCCAAAGAAAATAGAATGTGTTAAAGGGTTTCCAATTCCGAAGACGGTGAAACAAATAAAACAATTTTTAGGCCTGACAGGGTACTATAGAAAATTCATAAAGGATTATTCGAGAATTGCAAAGCCGATGACTAAGTATTTGAAGAAGGATATCAAAATGAATCTCTCTGACCCAGAATATATTCAAAGTTTTGAAACATTGAAAACATTACTAATCAGCGATCCCATATTACGTTACCCAGACTTTAAGAAAACATTCATTTTAACTACCGATGCAAGTCAGTATGCTTTAGGTGCGGTATTATCTCAAGAAAACCATCCGATATGCTATGCAAGTAGAACTCTCAATGAGCATGAGATAAACTATAGTACTGTTGAGAAAGAACTTCTCGCAATTGTTTGGGCAACGAAGTATTTCCGCCCATATTTGTTCGGTAGAAGATTTATCGTGGAAACAGACCACAAACCACTTACATGGCCTTTTTCAACGAAAGAACCGAATTCAAAATTAATACGATGGAAATTACAACTTTCGGAGTATGACTACATTGTGAAATATAAAAGGGGAAAACAGAATGGAAATGCTGACGCTTTATCTCGATTGGAAGAAATAGAAATCAATCTAACAGAAGAAAATACCGCGATTACCTTAAGTGAATCAGCAATTAATATTTTTAAACATCAAATAATAATAAACAGATCTAAAACAGGATCATTAAGAGTTAGAAAATCAAAGATATTTAACAGAAATAGAACAATAATTCATATGAAAGATTTAGATGAGCAAACAGCAATAATTCTTCTAAAGAATCATTTTTATCCTAATGGTCTAAATGCAATTTTAGTAAATGACGAAGAGTTTCTTAAAACTTTACAGAAAGCATATTTCAAACATTTCTCTAATAATCAAAAATTTAAAATAATTCAGTGCAAATATCTTCTCGAAGATATTACGGACGAAGAAAAGTTGGCGGAACTAATAAAAATTGAACATCTAAGGAATAATCATCGAGGAATTGAAGAGGTGTTCAAAGAACTCAAGTTGAAATACTACAATCCAAAATTAAGAAAAAGAGTAATGCAATTTATCAATAATTGTGAAGTATGCAACTACGAAAAATACGATCGTAAGCCTCCTAAACCTTTATTTAAAATAACAGAAACACCCCGCGGTCCTAGGGAGATAATTCATATAGATGTTTTCTATACTTTAGAGAAACAATTATTTTTAACTATAATAGATAAATTCACGAAACACGCATGTGCTATAAAGATAATTGGCAGAACATGGACGGAATTCAAGAGGGCTTTATGTTACTATTTCGGACAATTTGGAAACGTAAAGAAAATTATAGTAGACAATGAATTGGGTTTTAAAGCTCTATCATTAAAAGAATATCTAAGAAATCTCGACACAGAAGTACATTTCACATCAAACAGCAATCACACATCCAATGCAGATGTTGAACGACTCCACAATACTATAAATGAGCATATTCGTTTATTGAAACATGATAAAGAAAATAATGTAGGAACAGTGGAAGAAAAGATTCTTCGTATAATATCATTCTACAACAATTCAATACATTCAACTACGGATAAAAAACCTATTGACTTCGTAAATGGTAATATACATCAAGACGAATATTTAAAGATTTACGAGCGAATTGAAAAAAAGAAAATGTCAGTTATTGAAAAACGAAATCAGGATAGACAAAATAATGAGATAGAATCAGGAGAAAATTTTATAAAGGAAATCAGAGGGGGTAAAAATCATTCTAAATTCAGAAAAATTAATACTACGAAAATAGATGATGATCACGTTGTTGATACAAGAAATCCATTAAAATATTATAAAAATCATATTAAACGAAAGAAAAAGAAACAAAATATCAATGACCCAACTATTAAAGTCTGAAAACAGAAAAAGAAAAAAAAACCATAGAAAATAAAATGAACCAAATTTATTGCAGGAAATTCGAAAGAGGAAAAAGGAAAATGAAAAAATTGGAGTTTTTTATATGGACAATTTTGTCAATCACAATGAAATTCAGCGCATCAGCTCAAGAGATATGGATTCATGATTTCAACAATAATAATGGTTACGTCACACTGGAATTGGAGGAAATTAAAATAATTAACGATTTTCATAAAATACTCCATGTCGTTAATTTTAATTTAATTTAATTGTAAAGGCAAAAGATATCATAAAAACCAATATTCAAATAATTCAATCCGATAAAATATTAGTAGGCCCTATGTACAATTCAATTATCCAAAACTTCGCGTTATTAGAAATAAAATTAAAGTATCTCAAACCACTTCCGAGACAAAAGCGAGGACTCGTAGATATTTTGGGAAAAGGATTGAAGTATATCGCTGGTACTATGGACCATGACGATGAATTGGAGATTAAAGAAAAACTAGATGCAGTCTATACAAAAAATGAACAATTAATTGAGGAAAGTAATAAGCAAATCACTATTAATAAGAAGTTCATTGATCAAATTAAGAATATTACTAATCATGTTAATAACCAACAAGTTCTAATCAGTCAATATTTAAATAACTTCACAGACGAGATTAGAGGAAGGATGTCGACGTTAGAAGCAGAGGTACGGTTAATACAGTGTTTATTCCATATAAATCAAGATATTCATTTATTGAGAAATCATTTGGATGATGTTGAACAGGTGCTTCTCTCGAGCAAGGTAGGAATTTTGGCCAGCAATATATTAAATATTGAAGAATCTAAAATGATTACAAGTGTAGAAATTTATCAGAATATTAGAACAGCCGTAAGACAATATAAAGATACTATAGTGATAATTTTATTCATTCCTGAATTTTCCAATATACGGTATTCCAAAATACACGTGGAACCGATTCCAGACTCTGAAAATAAATCATTGGCATTGCCAATCACGGAAGTTTTGAAAGATGAATTTAACAATGTCTACGAATTTCCGTCTAGAGACAAACAAAGCAAAAGTTTGATCCCAATAACCGATAGTTGTATTAAGAATATTATAAACCTAAAAGAAGCAACGTGTAATAAAATAATAACGAAAAACGAAGAAGTGAAAGAAATAAGTAAAGGTATTATTATTACAAAACATTTTAAAGGAGAAACTTTAATACATAACTGTAATCAAAATAATATTAGTATAAAAGGAGATATTGTAGTTAAGTTCAAAAATTGTAAAATCACAATAGGCAATAAGACTTTTGAAAATTTTGAAAAAATTATAAATGATGGGATAATCATGCCAAATTTTGTAACAAAAGTAAAAGAAATAGAAGTACAAAAGGAATTTAGTCTGAACGATCTGTATATGGAAAACATAAATAATAGAGAATTAATTGAAAAAACTAAAATTGAAAATAAAAAATTTAATGTAATAAATATCGCGATTAGTTCGTTACTCATTTTTGGATTAATAATCTATATGTTAAAAAAGATTCCTGTAAAAAAGTATTTTAACAAAAACACAGAAAATATAATTGTTTCGTCGGAGCCTCAACTTAAGGAGGGGGGTGTTACAGGTGAAGGATCACATGGCACCATAATATAGAGAGGATGCATGGCACATGAAAAAGTAAGCCCTATCTTTAAAATGCATCATAATAAGATGCATCCAATTTCAATTTTTATCTATCATGACGCATCATGAGAAGATGCATCATGATCGATTCACGGGCCCACGCGAATGCACCAAGAGATTGCAATTGCACACATAGTTGTTTCAGGTGCATCTGGTCATCCATTCCTTTGTCTCTAAAGATAAGATGACAAAGAAATGGATGAGATATAAAAATTAAAGAACTCATAACGAGGGCAGTCGTAAACTCAGATCCGAAGAATAAGGACCATAAGAAATATATTTAAGCTTCAATATAACCAATACATTGAATAAAGAAGAATTAAAAGTGAGAATTGTATTTTTTTTCCCTAAGTTCTAAGAAGAACTTATAACTCTTAGACCCATTGAAAGATACTGGGCGTTGGTGAAAGCAGAACTACGGAAGACAGGTCAAACATCAATATCGGAAGAAGATTTCAAAGAAAAGTGGACGAAATTTAGCAAAAAAATCAAAAAGGAAACGGTGCAAAATTTAACGCGAGGAATAAAAAGAAAAGTTCGGGAATTCAGCAGACAAAATTTAAAAAATTAACTTGAATGATTTAAGTTGTTGGCATTAAGGAACAGAATAAACATATCTGTGATTTTTAAAAAAAAATTTAATTTTTTTATTAGTTTTCAACTGTTCTCTTTGTAAAAAAAAAAACTTTCGTGGACAGGCCTTATATGTATATAATTTGTTGTTTTTATGCGTTTTTGGGAGTAAAATGCATATTCGAAATGTAACAAGCAAATTGAGGTTATGTGCCGGTGTTTTTGTAGCTTTAGTTAAAAAACGTGACTGCATTTAGGAGTGAGGGAATTACGGCTGTATGAGGGAATGATTTATACAATATTCTACGGTTCTTTTAATTTTTTATTTACTTCTTGCACTTAGAGAAAACTCATTAGTAAAAACAACCAGAATTGGTAGTAATTTAACAATTTCCTAATTTTTGTAAGATTAATTCATTATTTAGTTAATTTTACCAACGCAACATAAATCATATTCAATCAACATAAAATTGTTAAAAGCAGAATAGTTCCTTTAACTAAGGGAATAGTGAACTTACTATAAAATTGTTTGAATCTACGCATGAAAATGGTATTTCAAGCAGCAAAATCGTAAAAACAGTTAAAATGCGAGACAGATAGATTTTGTCTTCGCAGTTTTATGCATAATGTTTCGTGCATGTACAAACAACGGATTTGTTTTTTTGAGAGAAGCAAGCAGCTTCAGTTCAGGAGTTTCGTTGCATAGTGAATGTGGACTGACCGAGGAAAAAGTGAATATGCAGTCGAATGATCAAGAAGTAATTTTACTGGAAGGCGCTTTAAGTGATTTAGTGGATTGTGATGATAATTTACTTGTGAGTTTTGATCAAAGGGATTTGTATGGTGATATCGGAAGGCTTTTAGAAAACTGGGGATTCGGCCATATGTTTAAAGATTTTGTGGGTAAGAATAATTTGCAATAAAATTATACTTGTTCTTAATCTACCTATACATATACATATATGTAAATATATTTAGATAATGATATAGGCATTGAAAAGCTTAAAGTTATAACGGAGGCAGATTTAAGTGATTTATTTCGTGGGCACAAGATTGGGAGTAAAATTGAGTTTCGACAAAAGCTGCTGCACTGGAGAGTTGAAAATGTAAGTGCACATGTGTATTATATTAGAGAAGAAAACCATTAGTTTTTGTTAATCCTGTAGAAAATAAGTGCGCCATCTACATGCGATACGACTTCAGTAAATACAGAATTTAAATCATATGTTGCTTGTTCGCTTGAACAGAACAAACAAAGCAGATCAAATTCTTTGTGCTCATGTACATCCTCTTTATCATCTCCACTTGAAAGTGCAACAAAGTGCAATCAAAATAATTTTGTAAGAATTTGATTTATTACACATAAGGAGACATCATTTCATGAAAAAAAATTATGTAAAATTATACCTAGGATTTAAACACGTCAATTCAAGAGTACCCTGGGGGAGAATATATTTTTAGATGCTATAAAGAAAATAACCGCTTAGATGAGACCGCTCGAAAAATTTTAATAGAATCCATTGTTAATTGGCATTTTAAAAATGAAGTAAAATTAACACGACAAGGGTTTGAGAACATTTCTTTAACAACAGAAACAACATTTCAAGATGATAAAGTAAGCTATAAGAGTTTTTAGGTTACATTATAAGAGAATTTATATAAATATTCTAGTTAATATATTACAAAAAATCTGGACCAAAACAATGCCCTTCTGGTCGCCTTTATGATAAGTATTTTAATAGTAGTAGGAAGTTATCCAAACTAGGGCTTGGAAGAAAGCGTCCACTAGAGTCATCTTTTGCAAGTACTTCGTTAAGCAACATTACGTTTTCTGAAGAGAACGCCCAATCATTTTCCACGGAAGGTATGTACATATGTGTGTATATATAATAATATGAAACTATAACTGAAGTTAATTTTTTAATTCATATTTACTAGAAAGTGAGAATTTGATCTCTTGGTTAAAAGTTAATAATGACCCCTGGACTGAAGTGCAAGATAAATGGAAAAAAACATTTGGAAGCCGCAGACAAGATGTATTAAACGACAGCAGTGGACATATTTTTCAGCGTTGGCCACTATTTAAGCATTCCAGTGGACACAATTTGGTAAGTTGTAATAAATAGTTTAATATTACTTGGAAATGTAGGTAGACATCGATTTTGAAAAACTGTTTGGAGAGAAAACGTATGGCCTATTAAGGAAATGGGCAAGTTTCAAAGAAAAGATATTGTCTCTCTTTAAAGAGAGAATAAAGGACAAATATAACATCAACTTATTGCAGATAGTACATTTTGATGAGGGTATATTACGGAAAAATTGTATAGTATTTATTAGTAAACAAATAAAAGTATTTTCTTTCTACAGATCATTCGGACATAATAGTTGGATTTTTACTTCATGCACTCCTACCACCCAATGTAAGACATTTTAAAAATTTTGAAGGGTATTACAAAATCAACAATAAAGGACTCTCAGGATTCATTTATTCTTCATTCGCTTAGTCAGAATGACGTTGATAAACGACTTAGTGATTTAACTACATCAGCTTCGGTCAAAGGAGAAAAGTTACAACCAATTATTATTGCTGTGGGTACAGATATTTTAAAAATTACTCAATTTTATATATACTACGACGACATAAAATATAAATTTAATAATTTTGTAGCGGCATTAGACTGCTGTTTTAAAATATTTCACATACTTAATTTAAAATATCCGAAATCGTCACAAAGTGTCTGGATTTTCATTCAGAAATTCTACACTCGGACAAACACAGGTTACCTATCTCGGTTACGTCATCGACGAAACGGGTTATAGACCACCTCGAGACCGAATCGATAGCATAGTGAACTATCCTCAACCTGGAACCATCTTGGAATTGAGACGCTTTCTTGGAATGCTAAATTACTATCGTAGATGCATCCCAGAAACTGCACAGCATCAAGCACCTCTCAACGAATATCTCAAGGAATCCAGGAAGAACGACAAAAGGAAGATTCAACTCTCACTGGAAGCTGAGAAAGCCTTTGTAAAATGTAAAAACAGCCTCGCTGAAAGTACTACAGCTCATCTCTCTCCATCAAGCCCATTGCTATTGATGACCGACGCTTCGGACACCGCCATTGGAGCATCACTGGAACAGTTCACAGACGACAATTGGACACCAGTGGGATTCTTTTCCAGAAAATTAAGTTCTACGGAGCGTAACTACAGCACCTACGACAGGGAACCTTTAGCAGTGTTTGCAGCCATCAAACACTTCAAACATTTGCTGGAATGCCGCCATTTTTCTATTCAAACTGATCACAAACCTTTGACATACGCCTTTCAACACAAGGCTGACAAGGCATCACCCCGCCAGCTGCGACAGCTGGATTTTATTTCGCAATACACGACCGATCTAAAACACGTAAAAGGAGAGGAAAATGTGGTGGCAGACGCCCTTTCTCGCATCAATGTCATCAACATGCCAACTGCGCTCACAGCTCAAGTAATTCAAGAAGAGCAACGACATGACGGGGAATTACAGGGACTGATTCAGCATTCATCATCATTGAAGCTTCATCGTTTTTCAACAGAGCCTAACATTTCAGTTTACTGCGACATATCAACCGGACTTCTTAGACCTTACTTGCCGAGGAACCTACGAAAAGCAGCATTCGAATCCGTCCACAATCTTTCTCATCCGAGCGGTCGAACTACATCTCGTCTCTTAAAACCAAATTACGTTTGGCCAGGTATCAAACGCGATGCTACTAAATGATCAAGAGAATGCTTGCCATGTCAACGTGCCAAGGTGCAACGACACAACAAACTACCACCTGAGCACATCAACGTCTCAGACAGTAGATTCAATCATATAAACTTGGACATAATCGTGCTGCCGCAACATAATGGATATAGATACTGTCTCACGCTAATAGATAGATTCTCGCGATGGCCCGTGGCGGTCCCTCTAAGAGATATAACCTCTGAAACAGTTGTAACTGCACTGTTTACACACTTGATAAGTCATTATGGTACACCTGTAACAATCACGACCGACCAGGGTACCCAATTTGAGTCGGGATTGTTCAAAGCACTGACTCGATTCATTGGTTCCAACAAGACTAGAACTTCGCCATACCTTCCTGCCTCGAACGGCATCATAGAAAGGTTCCATCGCACCCTGAAAGCGGCACTAATGTGCAAACCAGACACTCCATGGACCAAGCTTCTACCAACACTGATGTTGGGTCTTCGCACTGCGTACAAAGAGGACTTGAAAACTTCTCCAGCAGAAATGCTATACGGCACAACGCTTCGTGTACCCGGTGAATTTTTCGCTCACCAAGAAGTTGCGGAAGTTCAGCAGGAGTTCATCAGGAGACATCAAGCTTACATGCGACATCTTCGTCCAACTCCCACGACTCATCATACAAAATCGCGTCCATTTCGACTAAAGGGCATTGATACGTGCACAGGAGTATTCATGCGATGTGATCACGTGAAGGCGCCTCTTGAGCCACCATACATAGGTCCCTATGATGTCATCAAGCGAATCAGCGATCGAGTTTACAAAATATTGGTAAACGGCGAGGAGAAGAACATTAACATCGGCAGACTTAAGCCGGCCCACATAGCGCAAGAAGACATCACACCAGAGGACACACAGCCGCCCACACAACAGCAACAAAGGTTGGTTTCCGACGAGTCTGTGGCGAATCATCATGAGAATGAAATTCAAAAACATACAAGTTTTTCCACTGATTCCGCCAAAGACACTGGAGGGGGAGTACCTGTGGCAACCACTGCGCCAACCTCTGGCGACTCAAGCGCTACAGTGCCGAATCGTCGAAGGAAGCAAGTAATCATTCCTCGAGTGTGGCCTCCTTCTTGAGGAACTCGTTGAGTTAGTTGGAGATATGAACACCTAGTGACAAGACACTTTCTGTACTCATTCTTATAACAATAAAGTTTTAATAATTAAATTGGTCTTATTTAATCGCCCCTGCAGATTTAAGACAAAGTAGACGTGCTGACAACCGTTGGCACAAAAGACTACATCTCTTTCTTGCATTTTCTGCACTCTTTACTCTTACAGAGTGTGGTTATGTTGAATTAATTATTTATGCGTACTTTGAATTTAAATTATTTCACCTCAGGCGAATTCCCCATGGCGCAAAACATAAGTTTGAACATCGCTGCCTTTGGGGAAATTGTTAGTTTGAGGTGCGCGATTGAATCTATATTTGACAGTTGCGAGTGTCAGTGCCAGTGAATGTAAGTGTTTCAAAGGAATTATTTAAGGTAAGTCGTTGTATTTTGTCTTTTAATTTATATTTTATTTTCAGCGCACGCACAAGTTGAATTAATTCCTTGTGTGTGCTTTGATTAATTCAAGCGCCTGGCAGGAGATTCCTGAGCCTCCTTCATGGGGCCTTTTGATTTGCCGGTAAGTTTGTTTACCTCTTTTTCCATAGCTTTTATTTGCATTAAATTCATTTATTTATGCTTGAGTTTAATTTAACTGTTTTTATTTATTTCAGCATTCCAGTGATTTACAGTGGGTGGTGTGGGTGGTTCCACCCAGGAAATTAATTAAATTGAATACTTCGGTGGATTTCATTTCATAGCTAAGTATTATAATATTCTCAAGTTGAATGCATTATTTATGTTTGCCTTTCTTCTCTTTTAGGTGCCGAGGAGACACCGTATTTAAAGAGCTAGTACATGAAATTAATGAAAAATCAAGTGCCTTCGACCTGTTACAACATCTGTACAAGTATGACTTGCAAGAAGCGTTTCCCAATGTTAGTATAGTTTTAAGAATTTATTGCACATTACCAACAACATCTGCAAGCTGTGAGCGAAGCTTCAGCAAACTGAAAATAATTAAATCTTATCTACGTTCTACAATGAGTGAGGATCGTCTATCTGGCCTCGCGATCCTAGCCATTGAAAACAAAACAGCCTATGCGACGGACTTTGAGGAGCTAATAGATTCTTTCGCAGAAAAGAAAGCACGCCGTAGTCTTTCCTGGTTATATATTTTTTCTGTGTTTCTGTTTTATGTCACAAATGAAAGTTATTAGTTATTAGATAATAAAAAGTTTAAATTTATTAAAGGATTATTATTTTAACAAATGGTCACAAAAATGCTACTCATTGGCAGTTTTAACAGTTTTTCTCAAACACTGAAGGGAGGGGGCGCCACTATCAAATGTTTTTATAAACAATTAACTGTTGGTTTTTTCCCGAAAATCTGGAAAATTTTTTCCTGAGGCTGCCATTTTGAAAATTTAAAGAAAAAAAAAAGCTTCGCTCAGGCACGAGATTATCTATTAATAAAACTAATTATTTTGTCCGATTGATTTTAGATGAATCTCCAAGGAGTAGTGATGGTCACCGCAAGGAGCTTCGGTTGGAACTAAATCAACAAAAACAGCCATTACTTTTAAAATTATTATTTTTTTTTTCTGAAATTTCTGTAAAGTCAAGTCGAAACCTTATTTAATGATGCTATGTTTTTACTTTTATTAAATAAAATAATTTACTGGCAAAAAAAAATTATTTAAAATTGCCATTTTTTCATGTCTCTGACTACACCTAACCCCTTAAGGATGGAATTATAAGACCCTCTAAAAGCCCGTATAAATCACCTCTCTGGATTGTGGAGAAGAAATCAGATGCCTCAGGTACAAAGAAATACAGAATGGTAATTGACTTCAAGAAATTAAATGCAGTAACAATCCCGGATACCTACCCCATCCCTGATATATCTTGCACAATAGCTAGTTTAGGAGAGTCCAAATTTTTTACCACCCTTGATTTAACTTCTGGATTCCAGATTAAAATGTACCAAAAGGACATCCCAAAGACTGCTTTTTCAGCAATGAATGTCAAATACGAATATACGAGACCACCATTTGGCCTAAAAAACGCCCCTGCTATCTTCCAAAGGATGATAGACGACGTCTTAAAGGAATATACATATTGGCAATATATGCTACGTCTGCATAGACGATGTAATTATATTCGGAAAAACGGAAGACGAACACCTTCAAAACATCAAAACAATATTCTCAAAATTTAAAAAAGCGAATCTCCGCGTCAACATCGATAAGACGCAATTTAAACAAACTTTTTAGGATTCAAAATAACAAACGAGGGAATAAAACCCGACGGGAACAAAGTATCGGCAATTAAGAAAATCAAACCACCGGATAACTTAAAAGATCTCAAAAGTTTTATCGGACTTGCTTCATACTATAGACGTTGGTTATATCTCAGACTTCCCCTTTCGAAGACCTAAACATTCGCCACGCGTCTGCGAAGTTTCTGGTCTAGAGTATGTCGAACTAGAAGGTGCCTTTTGTCTGCATTTGTGTCCGTGGACAAAGACATTCGCCCCTATGCCGAGGTAAGAATTTTAGGAGAAAAAGTAGTGGGTTTGTTGGACAGCGGCGCCAGCGTTAGCATTCTTGGTAAAGGAGCATTAGACAAACTCCGCGACCCGACCATAAAATGGTCCAAGTACCGATCATCGATCGAGGTAGCCAACAGAGAGCGACCCGAAGTGCATGGGCATGCCGAGATTGATGTATCTTTCCGCGGAGAAACAAAAAAATAACGCTATATATCGTACCCGCTCTTACACAATCATTATATTTGGGTATAGATTTCTGGAAAGCCTTTGGCTTAGCACCCGATGTATTCGGATCGCTCTCCGTGGCAAATACCCCAATGGTCTCTACCGTTGACCCAAACCAACGTCAATTATCCTTCACGGAACAACAGCGCCTTGAATTGACGAAGTCCTTGTTTCCATCCTACTCTAACCTAGGGTTAGATAAGACGGAGATATTAGAACACCGTGGGCGACGCTGTCCCAATAAAACAAAGATTTTACCCCGTCTCTCCAGCAGTCCAGAAATTGATGGATGCGGAGCTCAGCCAGGAGAGCCAGAGCTCCTGGAGTTGTCCAGTTGTCCTAGTAAGGAAGCCAGGCAAGGTCAGGCTCTGTTTCGACGCCCGGAAGGTGAATGCCGTCACAAAAAAGGATGCATATCCTCTCCCCCACTAAGACGGCATTCTAAGTCGCCTTCCGCCGGCCAAATTCATAACGAGCCTGGACCTAAAAGATGCCTTCTGGCAGATTCCGCTGGACAAGGATTCCAGGGAGAAAACAGCTTTCACTGTACCAGGCCACCCCCTCTATCACTTCAAAGTGATGCCCTTCGGTCTGTGCAACGCTCCACAGACCATGTGTCGGTTGATGGACAAGGTGATCTCACATGATCTCCGGGAGACGGTGTACGTATACCTCGATGATTTACTCATCCTTTCAACAGATTTTGAAACGCATTTATCAACTCTGGCCCGTGTTGCGAGTTGTCTGGAGAAGGCGGGCCTCACCATAAACGTGGAGAAGAGCCGATTCTGCTTAAAAGAAACCACTTACTTAGGTTTCATTGTCGGAGAAAACGGAATTAGGACCTCTCCGGATAAAATTTCTGCTATAGTCGATCACCCTCCGCCAAAAACCGTACGACAAGTACATAGATTCATGGGAATGGCGGGGTGGTATCGACGATTTATACCAAATTTCGCAGACCTGTCCGGTCCTATTACCGACACTTTAAAGAAGTCTAGTAAATTTGAGTGGACGGCAGAAGCTCAATTAGCCTTCGAAAAGCTCAAACAATGTTTGACTTCGGCTCCTGTTTTGGTCAGCCCCGACTTCTCCAGACCATTCATAGTCCAGTGCGACGCCAGCGAACATGAAGTGGGGGCGTTCTGCTGCAAACAGACGATGACGGCCACGAACGTCCCATAGCTTATGTGTCACAAAAATTGAATTCGGCTCAACGAAACTATTCGGTGACCGAACTGGAATGTTCGGCGGCCATAATAAGTATCAAGAAATTTAGGCCATATATTGAACTCCTGCCTTTCAAGATCGTTACTGACCATGCCAGTTTGAAGTGGCTCATGAGCCAGAAAGATTTGAGCGGGAGATTGGCGAGATGGAGTCTGAAGCTTCAGGGCTTCGACTTCGAAATCGAGCACAGGAAAGGTAGCCTGCACGTGGTCCCAGACGCCCTTTCGCGGACGGACTGTTGCGCGCTGTCGGCGCTGGAAGCTGAGCCTGAGGTCGATCTCAGCTCCCCACACTTCTCTTCGGACGAATATGTGGAGCTGGGACGACGAGTTGAAGAAAACAAGGCACGGTTTCCGGACCTGACAGTGCGTGACGGCTACATTTACCTCCGCACTGAGCCCCGTTCAGGGGATCCGCTCCAAGAAGAAGAAGCCTGGAAGCTTTGGATTCCATCTGGCTTGGTCCAATCTGTGATTTCAAGTGCTCATGATCCGCCACTATCCTCGCATGGCGGTATAGGCAAAATACTTGAAAGACTTCGTCGTCATTTTTATTGGCCACGAATGGCAATCGACGTTCGTAAGTATATTCTCTCCTGTGACACCTGTAAGGAGACGTAGTCGCCAAACATTTCACTTCGGCCACCGATGGTGACACCACCTCAAGCCGAACGACCTTGGCAAAGGATTTATACCGATTTGCTAGGACCGTACCCACGTACCAAGAAGGGTCACGTTTGCATTCTGATAGTGCTAGACCATTTGTCGAAATTTCCCTTGCTTAAACCTCTGCGTAAAGCATCTGCGTCAGCAATAACTGAGTTTCTGGAGAAAGAAGTTTTCCATACATTCGGAATTCCTGAAGTCATAGTATCAGATTACTGGGCAGATTTAAGCCCAGTTCACCAAACTTTTGGATGGCTATGGCATCCAACATCTGCATACAGCAGTATATATATATATATAGTAGGTGTACAAATAAGTTTCCGCGGTTTTTTATAAAAAATTAGGAATTTATTGTGAAGGAACAGTACATTACGTTTTATTCAAAGTATTTTCCATCATTTGCCACTACTTTTCCCCATCTTTCTGGCAACATTCGGATACCCCGTCGAAAAAACTCTTCATCTTTTGACGCTATCCACAAATCTACCCAATTTTTGGTGTCTTCATATGATGTGAAGCGCTGCTCAGACAGACCATGTGCCATCGACCGGAACAGGTGATAATCGGAAGGGGCTAAGTCTGGTGAATACGGCGGGTGGGGTAAAACTTCCCAGTTGAGTGTTTCCAAGTATGTTTTTACCGGCGCCGCAACATGTGGACGAGCATTATCGTGTAAAAGAATAATTTTGTCGTGTCTGGAGTAGTAATGGGCGCGTTTTTCCTTAAGTGCCCGACTCAATCTCATCAATTGTGTTCGGTAGAGAGCTCCAGTAATGTTTTCGCTTGGTTTCAGCAATTCATAATACACGACACCAAGCTGATCCCACCACCACCAAATACACAGCATGAGTTTTTTTCCATGAATATTCGGCTTAGCTGTCGATGTTGATGGTTCGCCGGGCTTAACCCATGACTTTCTCTTCTTTGGATTATCGTAGTGAATCCATTTTTCGTTACAAGCAAGCAGCATTTCACTCATGCATAATCGGCGTTCAACGTCTCTCGGCTTTAGTTCATATGGAACCCAATTTCCTTGTTTTTGAATCATTCCTAACGATTTTAAACGATGTGAAATTGCTTGTTGAGTCACTTGTAATGTAAGTGCAAGTTCTTTTTGCGTTTGGGACGAATCTTCCTCCAATAGTACTTCTAATTCCATGTCTTCGTACACTTTCGGCCTTCCACTGCGTTCTTTGTCCTTCACGTCAAACTCACCGTTCTTAAACTTTTGAAACCATTCCTGACAACTTCTCTCACTTAAAGCAGCTTCACCATATGCTTCTAGAAGCAATCGATGCGCCTCAGCTGCAGATTTTTTCAAATTAAAAAAGTAAATCAAAAGTTCCCGCAAATGATGCTTATTCGGCACAAAACTTGACATTTTTGCACGAAAAAAATTACGTGATGCTGATACGGAATCACTAGTACTTTAAGGTTATGGTGTTGCCGGATGACGAAACTTGGGATATTACGTTTTACATCTGACAATTTCTCCATAACCTTCTGGTGGGGCCATCTTTTGACAAACCGCGGAAACTTATTTGTACACCTAATATAATGTTAGTATATGTTAGTTTTAAGAATTTATTGCACATTACCAACAACATCTGCAAGCTGTGAGCGAAGCTTCAGCAAACTGAAAATAATTAAATCTTATCTACGTTCTACAATGAGTGAGGATCGTCTATCTGGCCTCGCGATCCTAGCCATTGAAAACAAAACAGCCTATGCGACGGACTTTGAGGAGCTAATAGATTCTTTCGCAGAAAAGAAAGCACGCCGTAGTCTTTCCTGGTTATATATTTTTTCTGTGTTTCTGTTTTATGTCACAAATGAAAGTTATTAGTTATTAGATAATAAAAAGTTTAAATTTATTAAAGGATTATTATTTTAACAAATGGTCACAAAAATGCTACTCATTGGCAGTTTTAACAGTTTTTCTCAAACACTGAAGGGAGGGGGCGCCACTATCAAATTTTTGCCCGGTTCGAAAAAATCGTAGATCCGGGGCTGAGTTGAGGGATTATCATCAAGTCGACCTTAGCGCCGAGACAATCCGTAGGAGGTTACGAGAAGTAGGACTATTTGGAAGAAGACCAGCGAAAAAGCCCATGTTAACAAAGAAAATGAAGGAGACTCGCTTCGCATGGGCGAAGAAGTATGAAAATTGGACGAAGGAAGACTGGCGACGTGTAATTTGGTCTGACGAAAGCAAATTCAACTTGTTGTGTGCAGACAATTTGCCGTACGTGCGACGTTCAGCAGGAGAACAATTTAACCCTTAATTAGGCGCATGGGGTCAGGGCCACTTGAAATTGAAAACAAAATGTTTTACAGTGTTTAGAGCGCGCTCACGCTCTTTCTATTATAGTTTCCTCACTCCCCGCAGGGTACGCAAATTAGTCGCGTCCAGAACATCAACGCGTGCGCACGTATCGCTGCTCTCTAGAGCGCTGACCCCATGCAACCAGTTACGTTACATTTTTTGGCGGAGGCAAGTTTTTACTTTTGTGTTTTCTTTTAGTTTATATTAGTATATTGTTTATTATTTTTCTTTGTATGTGTGTATTTCTATACTGCGTAATTGCTTTATGTATTTTTGAGTTTCTTTTGATCCTTTTTCCTGCTGGCTAAGGAGTTGCTAACGCCTGAATATAAATTGACTCTTGTTGGTACATTGAATAAAAGGAAGCCTGACATCCCAACTGAATTTTTGCCAAACAAAAATAGACCAACATGTAGTTCAGTTTTCAGATTTCATAATCAAATGACTATAGTCTCATATGTTCCCAAGCCAAAGAAAGCTGTTGTTTTACTTTCCACCATGCACAATGATAACGCCATTGACGAAACAACAGCCGGAGCTCAGAAACCAGAAATAATTACTTATTACAATAGTACCAAAGGTGGTGTGGATTGTTGTTTATTCCAAAAAAAAAAAATTAAGCTTAGAAGTTAAGATCAGTCAGAATGTAGAACAATAAATTTCTCAATTTTGTAAATCATTGTCAGCATTCATACGCAACAAATTCTTGAACTCGTAATATGATATGAGCCGCATGAGCCAAACGCTCACCCAGTTGCAGGTCAACGGCTCATGCAATTTCGGCATAGCTAGCACTTGCCGCCGATGCAATCAATAATTCGTTGCGCACGAGTTTAACTAAGTCATCATTGTGATGTATGTATATTTAAAAAGCCGCTTGGAAATAAAATAATCAGTTGTCGTTAGTATAGTCTCCGTGCGTTTCAATTAATCAATTACCTTTCAGACTCATAGCTCAGTGAAGAGCTAAACTTTCGCCAGCAGCTATTATACTTCGTTACTTCTCAACCGCACCTCATTTTGGGAATTGTTGTGAAGTGGTACATTGCACCACGATCACGCCATTAGAGTAAAGGTACCAAGCACCTTAACTCAAACCAAAATAAAAGCATTTTGGAAACAATTGTAATGACCAACTTTGCGGCAATTATAATGTTGGAAGAAGAACAAAAAGATGACCACTGGCTGTATTTTTTCATCTTCTAAACATATCTGGCATCAACGCATTTGTCGTACACAAAGCGAAAACTGATAAGAGTATTACACATACAAGACGGAATTTTGAAGAAATTAGCAGCAGCACTTGTGGAAGATCACCAAAAACGTCGCGTACAACTACGTGCTGTACCAACGCCAACAAAGAAATGGCTCCGTGAACTTCATGATGTGGACGAGACGGTCCAACAACCGACAGCTAAGCGCGGGCGCTGTTCATCATGTCCTAGAAAGGACGACAAAAAAGTGCCAACAAAATGCTTCAAGTGTCATAAATTTATTTGTCAGCAACACTCGAGGGTTTACTGCGTCGGATGAGACTGATTAACTACTTTTTTTAAGTTGATCTCGGCCATGCCAAAAAAAATTAGTTTAAAGAGAGGTTACATTTTTTTATTTTTTTTATTAAATATAATGTTCCAGTTATGTTTTCGTTTCTTAAAGTTAATTATATTAAAGAACTTTACTAATTACTATAAAATACATTAAGTTTTATTTTTTTTGACACTCCTTTCCCAATGTTTTTTGGGGTCACTCAAGACCCCATGCGCCTAATTGGGTGATTTTTTCAATGCGCCTAGTTAAGGGTTAAGGAAGAGTGCACGATCAAGACAGTGAAGTTTCCTCAAAGCCAAATGGTCTGGCGATGTTTGTATTTTTACACCCTAGTTACCTTGCACTTTGTTCCTTTGTCAAACGCAACCGTAGTGTTTTCCTTCACATGTGCTCTTCACCTCCGACCCCAGACTCCCGCGAATCCAACTCGCGGCAAGCCCGGAATCACACCGTAACAATGTCTACACGCGCGTCCGCTCCAATTTCCCAAAATGCAGAATGCGCGTCTTCCACTGCAAATTCTTAATATCCCACTCAGCATTTTCTCACGCTGCGCGCCCGACTAAGGCACCAGCGAAAAGAATGAAAGTTAGTTGAGTCCCAGAGTTAAAGATTGTATAATAAGTTCCAGAGGAACAATAACTTGTGTTGTAGAATACGAAAAGCATTTTACCAATTCATAAATTGTGTAAATTACAAATAAGAACAATAAGTTGTGTTTTAGATTGGGGAAAGCATTTGTTAATTCATAAATTGTGTAATCATAAATTGTGTAAATTACAAAGACGAACAATAAATTTTGTTATAAGTTGCGGGAAACATAATGAGTTTTTTTTTTCTAAACCAGACTTTTCGAGTTTAAAACTGCTTATCTCGACGAAACCGGTGACGGGTAAGCAGATAACGATACATCGGTAAATGAGGAGGAAAATGCAGAGCTACATTTTGTTGTGTAACAAATATGGCAATTCTCCCCCGAATTTAATTGATTTCAATAGTCATCGAAATTCCCGTCGATGAATATTGAAATTAATAATTCTAAATTTTTTTTAACATAAATTAAATTATTTTGAGATTTGGTTTCATCGGATTTTCATGAGCGGCTGTATCAGCGCAGAACTCGGCGGCACAAACAGAAATCTCCAATTACATCCCAAACGCGGGAAAATGGATCCTCAGCTAACTTTATTGCTGGGAACAAACAGTCGCGGAAAATGCAAGGTAAGCTGTCTGCGCGCGGCACATGTAGCTTAACGGGAAAAGCTCCCTCGCGGAGCTTAGCTGTCGATCGGGACAAGCTAAGCTAGTGAAGTCGTGATTGAGTCGCGGATGCCCCCCAAGGAGTCGTTAATTAGCCGGGCGAACAGGTAGTCGTGAAAAACAATTAAATGGCCGGGCTGGAAAATAGTTATCTTGAAGAAAATATAAATGTTACAGTGAGTTAACTCGAAGAAAATATAAAGAATTATACTGCGAAATTGAGTGTGGAAAATATAATAGTTATCTTGAAGAAAATATAAATGTTACAGTCAGTTGACTCGAAGAATATATACAGAATTATATTGCGAAATTAAGTGTGGAAAATTGTTATCTTGAAGAAACTATAAAGAATTATATTGTAAAATTAAGTGTTACGATTAGTTAAAAGCGTAAATAATAAAACGTAAAACAAAAAGGAAAGAGAGTGGTTTACTTAAAAGACCCCCCACCTGAGTAGAACGAGGAGAGTTGCTCTCGGAAGAACGGTTTAACGTGATACCGGGTATAACAATTTTATGATGCAAGGCTCTCCAGCATACCATACCTAGAATATAAAACTAAAGACGGCGAAATCCTAAAATTACTTATTGACACTCGAGCGAACAAGAATTTTGTAATATCAGAACATGCTAAAGGGAAAAAGCTAATAGAAAAACCATTCAAAATTCAATCTGCTGCAGGCGAAATAGAAATCACAGGAAAAGTCGCAGGGAAATTCTTCGCTGGAATTGGCAATGATACCGTTATTCATTTTTTCGTTTTACCGGGTCTAAATTATAGGGGACGACACGCTAAAGGAACTTGAAGCCATTATAGACCGTAAAAACAATACCTCAAAAATTAAGCCTAACATTATAATACCCCTAAAAGCCAAGGAATCAGTTCAGGGAAATAATATAGAAATAAGAACCAATCACCTTAAACCTCAAACCAAAGCGAAATTACAAGATATAATGAACAAACATGAAAAACTTTTTGGCCCAATAAACGATTGGGAAATAGTGAACACAACGGTAAAAGCGGAAATAAGAACTACAACAGAGGAGCCTATCTACGCCAAATTCTACCCGTACCCAGCAAGCATGAAGGAAGAACTGGAGAACCAAATAGGAAAGTTACTTAAGGCTATTTCGCTTAATCTTCAAATTTCCTTAGTCTATTTTTATGCACATTGAATGTTTTGTCATTCTCATCTTTGATGGTGCAGTTTACATTATCTATTTGTGTTATCGTATACGGACCATTGTATAATGGGTCTAAAAATATTTTTTTTTCATTCGCTATCTATTCAATTATGATGAAGGGTCACCATCTAAGGTAGACTAGAGTTATCATATTGGTGTTTCGTTTTTCGATTACAACTTCGTCAAGTTGTCAATAAGGTATGTCAAGGATGTGTTTTTTCGTTCATCTCCGTATATAATTTTTCGTCGAGGTATTCTTTTGTTTTACGCTTCATATGCCATTATGTCAGTAGTTTTCAATGTATTTTTAGCTTCTTTTCCTTGCTTTTCTTTGAGCGGTTAATTAAAAAATATTCCTTTCTGCAGAAAGTTTCAGATCCTTAGCCTGAATTTATTCATATATATCATCTTCCAGTACTTTTCGAATGCCTGCTCTAGTGCGGGTTCTACTGCCTGGGTATTATCATTCATTTATTTCTATACCGCTTGTGCATTATTTTCTTTGTAATAATTCGGATTCCTGCACTAATGCGAGTTCCATTTATCAGTTATTACAGCACATATCATACATACATATACATTTTTGCATTATTTTATCTTTATGTTGCGCATTACATTTAGATCGATAATTGGACTGTAGCTATCAGTCTTGAATTGTATTTCCGGTACGTGATTTACTCTTGATGATGATACTGTCTCTCAAACACGCAGTTGATCAGACTGATGCGGGGTTACGGGGTCCATATTTTTCACCTGAGTTCTTGTTTTGTTTATCCATTGCACACAAAATTTTATCTAAGTTGTCTTATTAACACCGTACTCTATCAAAGATGGTTTTGGATTTTTGATCGTACCTTGGTTACTGCCTTCATCCGCGTTTTTGTTTTACCTACATCAATAACTGTTGTTTTTTTTTCTATGCTTCTTGTTCATTTTTGAATAGATAAGTAATTCTGGTTGATTTATAATAATAAGTAATTATGCCTATGATTGCTAACGTAAGCTTTACAACAATTGCCTCAAATGATACAAGAATTCTTAATTCTTCTAATTCTTTTATAACACTAAACTTACAAGGATGCTATAATTTTATAAATTTGTATTATTACATGTATATATAGTGAGAACAAAGAAATTATTTGATATTTACAAAAAAAAACAAGAATACGATTATATATTACTAAGATTTACAAGAAGGTACCTAGGGTACAAGTCGTACAATATTTCTGTTGTTATAATGTTTGAGAGTTATATTTAGCTGCTTTTCTGATGTTTTATTTTTCTCTTTCGAAGCATTGCATGTTCGTTTCCTCTCAACCCGTCGCAATGATACTTCTTTTATTCGAGTTACCATTTCTGTTTTGGTAACTGTATCCCGAATTTATCCCTTGATTCGCCCTATAATGTAGTACATTACTTGTCTGGGGCTTATCCACAGTCAGTGCTTTTGTAGTGAGCTCGGACAATGTCTGTAGCTCGCTAGATTTTAGCACGATCTGTGTATCCGGGTTGGCTATATTGTCTATTAAACTGTCGATCGCAAAATTGTCTGCTAATTTGTCTGCGGTTGTACTCGTGGCTAGTTTCTCCACGATAAAGGCTTTTGAGCGCTGCCTTGTTAGCTCCTCTAGCTGGTTGGAGGGCCTCAGTAGTTCGTCAGAACCTAACTGAGGCAGGATTGTTCGAGCAGTAGTTCGAATGAACCTAACTGCTAATGAGTACGCTTGGAGTGTTCTCTGATCAATCCTAGTTTATTCAAAGTTCTTTGGGTATTTATACAGTTTCTTCTTACATCTACATTTACATTACTTATTGATTGGTAACAACCAAGAACCAATACGCGAATTCATACCATCCCCTGGTCAGCGATTTTAGCTTCGCCTAGTGACATAATTTCATTGGGCTTGCTTTGCTTCCGCAGTGGCGCCCAGTAATTAGCGCAGAGCGCGTGGCGCAACTTCTTACCATTGATGGTAAAGCTTAATCGCTGACTCTCGCGCAATCATTGAGTCTGCCTCGATATTTGTTTATACCTCGGGGAAACGTGCTTGCCGGCTACGCTTATTGTTTGTTTACGTATTATTGTGCCGGCCGGCGTTCCCCGTTGCCGAGTGCTTTGCACTAGGGCATGGTCTTGAACTTGGACTTATTATTATATTATTATGTCACAAGTGCTTTTCTGCAGATCTACAATGTTGCATCAACATTCCCTGTTGCCACGGCTCTTTTGCCTTCCAAGCAAGCCTCTTCTGTTGGGATATCACAAAATACCCGATGTAGTGAGAAGCCTAAGAGAATTCTTGGGACGACCTGGGGAATTCAGCTCTTGGAAAAAGAGCGTCGACAGGATTCTAAAAATTTACGAAAAGTTGCGAGGATCCCCTAAGTATTATGGCAAACTAAATGTCATCCGGAACAAGATCATTGGACAGGCCGACACTGTTTTAGAAAGCTACAACATACCGTTAAATTGGGAGCGAATCTCCCGTTGCTTGACGCTGCACTACGCAGATAAGAGGGACATCGGTACCCTGGAGTACCAGATGACTTGCCTGGTACAAGGGAATAACACCATCCAAGGATTCTACCAGACAGTATACCACCATCTGTCACTAATACTCAATAAAATTGGCAGCATGGAAATGAGCCAAGAAACGACGAATATGTTTGTGAAATCCTTTAGAGACAAAGCGCTGGACACGTTCATAAGAGGGCTTAAAGGCGATCTCCCCAGACTTCTGGGAACGAAAGAACCCGTCGACCTACCACAGGCTCTTCACCTGTGCTTAAAACTGGAGAATATGAACTACCGTACACAACACGCGAACCACAATAATGGAGCTACACGCAGATCTGAACATCCACCGCGACCTCCCATCCCACCAAGGCAAAACCCCATTAACCAACTTAATCCATTTTATACACAGAAACCCCAGTACTATCCAAATCCACCACATTTCCGACCAAATCCAACCGCAAATAAACCAGCCTTCTGGAATCATCCTACAAACTACAACCCACCAGTACAACCTTATTTTCCTTCCAATCAACCCCAGAATCAAAACTCCCGAAACAACCAGTCGCAACAAGCCCCACCGAGGCCACCACCGAGAGTCGAACCTATGGAAGTAGACCGCTCCATTCGGTCCAACATTGTAAATTACCAAAACAATCCTCAACTCAATTTGAAGAGACCAAACGGGCCAAGCACACAACCCAAACAAACTTCAAAAAACTTTCTATACTACACCCTTAAACCACAACGAAGACTACACTGAATATAACGAGAACATAAACCGGGAAGATGAAAACTATGACCGATCACTTATCGACTACATCGGCACTGGCGATGAACACCCCGCCGATCCAAGCCAGTACATAGAACCGGAACTATTCGAGCCAGAAAATACCGAATTAACCCAAGAATTACAAGACATATTATACATTTTTTAGGCTAACGAGCTCTTCGCTCCCATACTTCGAGTTTAGGACGAAGGGCGGTAACACACTCAAATTTCTGATAGACACGGGAAGCAATAAAAATTATATTCAACCAAACTGTTGCGAAAACCCCATACCGAACGAAGAATCTTTTTCGGCCAACTCAGTCGGAGGCAACGTGGAAATTACTCATCACGTTATACTAAATCTATTCGGCCCCAGAAATACTGGTTTAAAATTTTTCATCCTACCAACACTCAAGTCGTTTAACGGCATTATCGGGAACGACAGCCTGAAAGAACTTAACGCAGTAATTTACACTGCCGATAGTTACATGACACTATTCGATACAGTCAAAATACCCATTAAACAATATCTGTTCAAATCCGTAAAATAACATCGACAAAAGAACACCTCACCTAACCGAAGATCAAAAAACGAAACTACACCACACTTTAAATAGCTATCCCCACTTATTTTCCGAGCCTGACGAAAAGTTGACGTATTTTACGGTGGTCAAAGGAGAGATCCGGACCAGCAATAATGACCCAGTATACTCGAAGTCCTACCCGTACCCGATGGCCCTAAAGCCCGTCGTGGAAAAAGAGATCGCGAAGTTGTTGAACGACGGAATTATTAGCCCATCGCGATCTCCGTACAACGCCCCAGTTTGGGTAGTGGCAAAAAAACCCGATGCCTCAGGAGAGAAAAAATTCCGATTAGTCATCAACTACAGGAAGCTCAACTCCGTGACGATACCGGACCGATATCCCATTCCTGAAATCAACGAAGTGCTGGCGAACCTGGGAAGGAATAAATTTTTTTCGGTGATCGATTTGAAAAGCGGGTTCCACCAAATTCAATTGAAGGAATCCGACATCCAAAAGACGGCTTTCTCCGTCAATCACGGAAAGTATGAATTTACCCGTCTCCCCTTCGGCCTTAAGAACGCTCCTTCCATTTTTCAACGAGCTCTGGATGATATCCTCAGAGAACACATAGGCACTAGGTGCTATGTGTACATTGACGACATAATAATCTTCGGAGCCACCGAAGACGAACATATCAAAAATATTTCCCTCATCTTCGACACGTTGGAGAAAGCCAACATAAAGGTCCAAATGGATAAGTGCGAGTTCCTAAAAAAATCTGTTGAATTCCTTGGATTTATAGTCTCGCAAGAGGGGATAAGAACGAACCCCAAGAAGGTCCAAGCCATCGTCGAGTTCCAAACCCCGAAAAACCTCAAAGATCTGAGATCTTTCCTCGGGTTGGCGGAATATTATCGACGATTCATACGCGATTTCGCCAAGCTAGCAAACCTTTTAACTTCATACCTAAGGGGGGAAGAAGGACGCGGACGAATTTCAAAGAACATCCCCAAAAACGTCCCAGTAGAACTTGATGAACAAGCACTGGAAGCATTCAACAAGATAAAGAATTCACTAGTATCGCAGGAAGTCATACTCGCATACCCAGATCTAGACAACGATTTCGAGCTCACGACCGACGCGTGACAATACGCAATCGGAGTAGTCTTTTCGCAAGGGCAAAGGCCAATCACCTTTCTCTCAAGGACTCTCAGCAAGACTGAGGAAGCCTACGCGACCAACGAAAAAGAGATGCTCGCGATAATCTGGGCACTCAATTCGCTGCGCAATTTCTTGTATGGATCACGGAAAGTCAGAATATTTACCGACAATCAGCCCTTAACGTACACCCTCAGCAACAAGAATAACAACATGAAGATGAAGCGATGGAAGACCAATTAATTGAGTATTTTCTATTTGTAAAGAGCTCTTAGTTTTAGTAAACTATGAAACCTGATGTTGGATAAGAACTTTCTAAAGTTGTAAGAATTTCCCCGATGTAATTTCATGTATGAGAGATGACGAAGCGAAGGAGTCGAAGAAATTTTAATACATCCCGCTATTCTGAAAATGTATTGATCGACTAATTTTTTTATGGTTCCCTAAATCCCCTCGCTCTCTTTTAGCCTTCTCTTCGGGTTCGCGTTTTTTTTCTTGATTAAGTAGGGACCTCCCGATTTGTTCGTCCTGTCTGCGCGAGATAATTCGTTGCGGGCAGCTCGTCCCGGTGGCTAAGTGCGGCATTTTGGCAACCCCCCCACACTACCGCATGCTAGCCTGCCAGCTCGCGCAGTCGCAAACCACCGGGGTGCAGTTTTAGCCGGGCTGCATAGAGCTGGCTCCCTCAACAGTGTTTACCAACCTTTTTGGGTTAACGAGACACTTTAAATATACTAAGATTTCTGTATTCTACACTGTCATAAAAGGAAAAATTTCCTAAATACGACGTGAAGAGTTTATTCATATTTCCTGTTAAATAATTGCGCAATGGCATTGAAAACAAAAAAGAAACATGCAGACAAATTCCGAAGGATGTTTTAAAAAGAACGTACCCAGATTTTGAGTCTTAACTAATGATTCAGATTCGATATACAATGAAGGCATTTTAAATGCAGCGTCGTCCATCAGCCCAACGGTTCATAAATACTAAACTACAGGTAATCGGCATGCAAAGGAAAATGAAAATTACTATCAGAAGTAAATATGTATTATAAAGGTAGAGAGCAAGGGGTATCTTTAAGGAAATTCAGGGCGATATTCAAAATACATTTAAAGAAATGAAAGATGGGAACGGTAAACAATGACATGATTTTATTTATACATTTAAGATTTATAATAATGCACATTTAAGGCAGATACATTATCTGTCGACAGTTATTGCCGAAATTGGGTAACGAGTTGTCCTTCTACGATTGCTTCTCCATTATCTTCTGCTACCAATGGAGATTTAATGTGTAGTCAAAAATCAATTTTATCTGAGATTTTGAGAACTACACCTGTTGGAACAAACATAACGAAAATAATGGCTCACTTGATAAAACTAATCGCGATCTTCTGATTAATGTGATTGTTAACTTCTTTACGGAACGAAAGCGCAGAATATATATGAAAGACATGAGCAGGGCAATTGGAGTGCATTTTCCAGGTGAAATATTGTAAGTTTTAATAAATATTCAATTATATTATACATCTCCCCGGTGTCCGCCATTGCCCCCCCCCCCCCCCCCCCCGAGTCCAACCGCGACGATTTTAAAACAAAAGGAACAAGAAGGTGCAAAACATTTCAAACGGGGAATTAGCAACTGCAGTCTGCGACTACCAAGGATCCTCCGCTCCAGCTGACGACAACACTTATAGCTGTAGACGACGAGAAGCTCTATCAATAGATGAAAGATTAAAATATCGTGAATTTTTGCCGAATATTGACTTGTTGGTTGGTCATGCATGTTAACTTTCATTGTCCTTTGTTAAAGATTAAAATACTATTATATATTGCTATCACATGTAAGAAGGAAGCCGAATCAGTTTGTAAACGCAGCCCCTTTGCCGCAAAATTTAGCTATTGACACCCAGGTTGCATGTTGTTACGTACAGCTTTTGACATTGTGAGCTTTATTCCAATTACAATATTATCCGTCTTGGCCGACAACCATGAAGTCTGCTTCCCAATTGGAATTTGATATTTTGCGTTTTGTGCGCCTGCTTATAGATAGTGGATTCTTAGCGGTTGGCTACTTGCTTAGCCATTAAAAAAAAACACGAGTTGCAATATATGGACGTACACGCTACATTCACTCGGTCTTGCTTTTTTCTGATGGATGTTGTTGTTAAAACTAACTACACTTTTCTTAACCATCATCCTAGAGTCCTGTCAGTCAGTTTTTTTTGACACCTAGTAGAGTGCAAATCTAAGTACAGTAAATGAGTGAGTTTCCATAGTGCGTTCCTTTGACCTTTTCATCACCTCAATCCGCTCCATCTTTAGATTGACTCTGGCCTAAATTATAGGTTTATTTTCAGGCCCGTCAAACACAATCGTGCATATTTATTATAAAAATTCCCGCGTCTCGTCAAACCAACTTTTCGGGCCGAAACCCGAGCGCAACGTTCGTGCATGAATTGCGCTACGCACACATTGTCATTTTTAGTGTAATTCATTAGTAGTTTGCTTTGGGACGCGCGACAAAGATCGCCGTGTTTTTCGACGACGGGAGTGGTGCACGTAAGTTAAAAATAATCTTGTGTTTTCTAATTTTTATGTGAAATAATTGTTATTATTTAGTTTGTGTAATGATGATACATGTTTTTAACTGATTTTTGCTGGTAATCTATGCAAATTGCGAGAAATATTCCCATCGATAAATGAAAATTCACGTTAGAGATGTTTGGGCTTAACTGTTACGAAACCAGCACCACCTAACATAATATAGAAATCCCATGTATCCCCTAACATCATATAGAAATCCCATGTACCCCACAGCACAGATCATAAGTCACGTTGATTCTCAGCACAGGTGACTTCCCATGCATCTTAATGCAATTCCCAGAACCCAATCTTTCATGACTGCACCTGATCCAAATTTCCTCATAATTTTCATCAGCGGTTCACACCGCTTAATTTTCTCACCTTCCCTTTGTCAACCGAGTTGACCTCTTAACTCATAATCTCCCACTTGGCCAGTTCCAATTTCCGATTCTTGACGAGAAGAACGAGATCGCGCTCCAAACTGCAAGTTGAGGTTTTGCAAGGTTGAAAATACAAGTTAATATTGCAAGGTTTAAGTACAAGTTAATATTGCAAAGTTTAAGTTCAAGTTAATATTGCAAAGTTTAAGTACAAGTTAATATTGCAAGGTTTAAATACAAGTTAAATAAAGTGAAGTGAATCCTAAAACCAAACTGTGTTTTTTTTTGTGTCTGGAGATTCAGACATTTTTACTGGCGCAGTCGGTAGGATTGCGTGCGCGAACAGTTCGTGTGTATATTTATGCTTTACACGCAATCAACGAAAGAAAACGCTGTACCGCCGAAAAGATTCGGGCGAAACCGCGACGAAAAATTAAAACCGTAAGTGCCTTAAAGATTAGGTGCAACACAAATTAACAGTGCCGTGAAGATTCGGTACGAAAAATTAAAACCGTAAGTGCCTTAAAGATTAGGTGCAACAAAAATTAACAGTGCCGTGAAGATTCGGTACGGAAAATTAAAACTGTAAGTGCCTTAAAGATTAGGTGCAACGACGACTAATCGTGCTGTGCCGTGTCGTGAAGACCCGGTACGAGAGATCAAGAAATTATACGTGCCTTGAAGATTAGGAAGACTTGGAAGAACCGGACCTCGATATAGCAACTTGCATCATTGGAACTCCTCAACATCTCAACACAACACTTCATCATCTCAAAACTCCAGCCCAACCTCCTTCAAGAAGCAGGACGGACCAACCCTATTCAACCCACAACCCACTCTTCAAGAAGAAGTACTAAGGTCAGATTTACACTCACAATATTCTTAAAACATCGAAAATTATTTTTAGCAGTTAGTTATATAAGAGAAATTATGTTTTAATGTGTTATGACCGAACAAGAAGATATTTTTGAACGAATTGAAGAATTAAGAAACCAATCTAGGATAATTTCAGACATAGTTAACAATCACGAAACAAATCCAATCCCCAGACCCAGAATGTTGTCCCTAACTATAGATCCACTAAAATACATTTCTAAGCTTCCAGAGTATCATGGAGATTATCTGGAATTGCAAAATTTTATCGATCTAATCGATAAAATTTATCCATTATTAGCAACTTATGACACAGCTTCACAAAGCATTTTGTCAGACCACATTAAAGCTAAACTTAAAGGAAGGGCCAGAGAAGTAATAGATATTAATGCCCACATAACTTCATGGTCGGAAATAAAAACCACCCTTATACATAATTTCGGTGATAGACTTACCATTGAAGAACTATTTGACGAGTTAAGAGCCGTAAAGTTCAAAACAAATAGCGTTGATTTCTGCAACGAAATCAAAGGTGTCTTGAGAAGATTAAATACCAAAACCAAACAAGAAGCACCAAACAACGAAAGTATGAATAGATCTATCGAATCAAACAAAGCATCTGCTCTCTCGATATTCAAAAGCAAGATCCCAGAGCCAATGAAATCTATTCTGCATTGCAGAAACCCCAAAAGCCTCGAAGATAGTATAAGTGTCTTACACGAATGCAATTATGCATTCTATACACCACCACAATTTAGGAACTATAATCAACCAAACAGAAACCACGGAAACCCTCCGGGAAATCGCTATAATAACCCACAGAACAATAAAAAAAATTTCCACAATCAGAAAAACGTTCCCAACAAATCACCAGAGAATTCGCGAAATAATCCCTCGCAAAGACAGAAGCAACAATACCCGCAGCAAAACAGGAATCCTCGTGACCCTAACACGAACTATAATAGAAATAACCCTAATAATTCCGGATCTTATAGAAATCCGAATTACAATAGCAACTACAACTCAAATCATAGTCCAAATCACAATGATAATAATAACCCGTACTATAATAGATCAAACAACTACCCGAATAACACAAACTACAATGGAAGTAATGGTAATAATCACCATCAACCCCATAACTCGCAACAAAACCCTAACAATAATGTAAACAGATCACAGCCGGAACCCATGGAAGTTGACATGGCTGAATCCACTAATAAAGGAGAATCACACCTCCTTAACCAATCCTCTCAACCAGCAAATTTTCGGCAAGCGGCCTCAGAGCCAAACTTCCACATATCATAATTAATGGAAACTTAAGGCCTTTACGATTCCTTATCGACTCGGGGGCCACTCACTCAATAATTAACCCAGGACTTTGCCACCCTAAATACATCTTTCCGTTGAAGACACCGTTAAATTTAAAAACCCTCAGCCACGAAGTACAAATCTCCCAACTCGCTAGTATACCACTCTTCAAAGAGCTTGGCGACTCTAAACAAAAAGTCGATTTTTATGTACATCAATTCCATACAGACTATGATGGCCTCATCGGCAACAATATTTTAATAGCTTTGGAGGCAAAGTTAGACTTCGGAAATAAAACTTTACAAACAACTGACAAACAATTAAATATACATTTCGAAATTGAAAATGAGGTGCAAAAATACGAAATACATAGTAATGAAGAGAAACAGTTAACAGTAAAGGTATTACAAAAAGAAGGCCTCGCCTTTCTTAAGGAAAGAAAATCCCCGAATGGCAACTTTATAATTAAAGAGGGAACTTATGACGTCGAAAACTATCATATGAACGCTAGTATAGAAGCGAAAGGCGACCAAAATATAATATTTACCATGGAAGCATTAAGAACAGAGCCCGTAAACGAACAGAACTTCAATGTAATAGAAGGGCCAAAAGAACAAAAACCACTATTCGACCAGATCCGTGCGGAACACCTTAATGACGAGGAAAAACGCGGATTACTCAAGCTTGTAAAAAATTACGAAAATACATTTTACAAGGAAAACGATAATTTAAGTTTCACTAATGCGATAAAACATCAGATACGTACCACTGATGAAAAACCGATCTATGTCAAATCTTACCGATATCCCTACATTCATAAACAAGAAGTAGAGTCACAAATTAACGAAATGCTTAAGAACGGTATTATCCGGCCGAGTAACTCTCCTTATTCGGCACCGGTCTGGATCGTTCCTAAGAAGATGGACGCCAGCGGCAAACCAAAGTGGAGAATTGTGATAGATTATCGACAGTTAAACGAAAAAACTGTCGATGATAAATATCCAATTCCAAATATCGATGAGATATTAGAAAAACTGGGCAGATGCCAGTATTTCACCACTCTGGATCTCGCGAAAGGTTTTCATCAGATCGAGATTGATGAAAAAGATATTAAAAAGACTGCGTTCACTGTGGAAAACGGGCATTACGAATTTGTACGTATGCCGTTTGGGCTGAAGACAGCACCTGCCACATTTCAGCGTCTAATGAATAACGTTCTGCGAGACTACATTAATAAAATATGCTTCGTTTATCTAGACGACATCATCGTTTATTCAACGTCTCTACAAGAACACCTAGACTCGCTAAATGCAATATTTAAGAAACTATCCCAAGTTAATTTGAAAGTACAACTCGATAAAACCGAGTTCCTAAAGAAAGAGACCGAGTTCTTAGGTCACATAGTAACACAGGAAGGCATTAGACCCAATCCCAAAAAGATAGAATGTGTTAAATCTTTTCCTTTACCTAAGACCACAAAACAGATCAAACAATTCCTAGGTTTAACAGGATACTATCGTAAATTTATAAAAGATTATTCATCCATAGCGAAACCCATGACCAAATACTTAAAAAAGGGAGCAAAAATAAATTTAACCGATCCTGAATATCTACATAGTTTTGAGACCCTTAAAACTCTCCTCATCAACGAACCCATTTTACATTACCCCGATTTTAATAAAGTATTCACACTATCGACTGACGCAAGTCACTTTGCGTTAGGAGCAGTATTATCGCAAGACGATCACCCACTTTGCTACGCAAGCCGTACCCTAAATGAACACGAATTAAATTATAGTACCATAGAAAAGGAAACCCTAGCCGTCGTATGGGCAACAAAATACTTCAGACCATACCTCTTTGGCAGGAAGTTTATAGTCGAAAGCGACCACAAGCCAATATCATGGCTCTTCTCAGTCAAAGAACCAAACTCCAAACTTGTTAGATGGAGACTAAAATTGTCAGAATACGACTACGTGATCAAGTATAAAAAAGGCACAAAAAACAGCAATGCCGACGCCTTATCACGTATAGAGAACCAAGAAACACACATGGCAGAAGGAGTTGAACCCATTCCTTCTAGCAAAGCGCCCATTAATATATTTAAGACTCAAATTATAATCAATAAATCAGATACAGGCTCCTTGCGGATGAGAAAACGAAAGGTGTTCGATAAAAATCGTACCACAATTTCCGCAAAAACCTTAGAAGAACAAACCGCAAATACACTTTTAAAGCAACACTTCAACCCTAAAGGTTTGAATGCGATACTTATAAATAATGAAGAATTTTTCAGAATAATACAAACCGCATTCACCCAACACTTTTCAAACAATCCCAAGTTCAGGATAATTCGGTGTAATAAGTTATTGGAGGATATAACTGATGAGAATAAATTAGTGGAATTTATAAAAGAAGAACATCTGAGAAACAATCACCGCGGAATCGAAGAAGTGTTCATAGAATTAAAATTAAAATATTATAATCCCAAATTGAAAGAATCAACAACAAAATTCATTAATAATTGCGACGTTTGTAATTTAGAGAAATACGAACGAAAACCACCGAAACCTTTATTCAAGCTAACTGAAACCCCTAACAAACCCAAGGAAATTGCACACATAGATGTGTTCTACACCCTAGAAAAGCAGTTATTCGTCACAATGATTGACAAATTCTCTAAGCATGCTTTTGCTATGAAAATCTTAGGCCGAACTTGGACAGAATTTAAACGTGTATTATCCCACTATTTTGGTCAATTTGGTAAAGTTGACAAAATTGTGGTAGACAACGAGTTAGGCTTTAAAGCCCAACCACTAAAAGAATTTTTGGAAACCCAGGGTACTGAAATTCACTTTGCATCTAACAGCAACCACACTTCAAATGCGGACATCGAACGCTTACATAATACCATAAATGAACACATACGACTTTTAAAACACAACGAGCCAACCAACAACGAAACTGTAGAAGATAAAATTCTTAAGATCATAGGATATTACAATAATACTATTCATTCTACCACCGGTAAAAGACCATTAGACTTCGTAAATGGAATGGTACATCAGGACGAATATAAAGAAATTCATGAAAGAATCTTAAAGAAAAAACAAAAAGCAATTGACAAACTTAACCAGAATAGGAAAGACGAAACTGTAGAACCAGGAAAAAATTTCATTAAGGAAATACGAGGTGGGAAAAACCACTCCAAATTTAGGGAAATAGACTCCGTCAAAATAGACGAAGATCACATTGTTGACTCAAGAAACCAAAATAAATATTACAGAACTCATATAAAAACAAAAAAGAAATTCCAAAGTAGCGATAGACCAACCATAGAAGCACAGCACAAACCACGTAGGAAACATAGGCAACACTAAGATAAACAGAGAATAACTCCGTAAAAACAAAATTTTCTTACAGGAAATACAATGAAAATACCGACGTTGACAGCACTAATTATCATGACCATAGCAGCAACTTACCGGACCCAAGAAATACGGATACATGACTTAAATAACAATAACGGATACACGACTTTAGAATTGGAAGACGTTAAAATCATTCGGAGCTATCATAAAATATTACATATTATAAACACTACTGAATTTGATTTGTCGAAAGAATATATTAAGAGAAATGTCCTATCACTTCAGCCAAAAGCATACCTTATAGGCCCCATGTATAATTCTCTTAATCAAAGTCTCTTTTTATTAGAAGCTAAAATAGAAAATATCAAACCGCAACGCAGGCGACAGAAGAGAGGTCTTGCCAATATTCTAGGCACAGGTTTAAAATACATTGCAGGTACTATGGACCATGATGACGAAGTGGAAATCAAAGCTAAGTTAGATGAACTTCACGAAAATAACGGCAAACTCATAGAACAAAGCAACAAACAAGTCTCTATTAACAATGAATTATTCGATCAAATCCAAAATATTACAACCCACATTAATAATCAGCAATCGCAGATACAAAAACACCTAAACAATCTCACTAACGAAGTTTATAACAAAATAATAACATTAGAAGACGAAGTCAAATTCATGCAATACACATTCCAGATAAACCATGATATACTGTTGCTTAGAAACCATGTGGACGACATCGAACAAGTCCTATTCTCAAGCAAACTAGGCGTACTATCCAAAAACATTCTAAATGAAGAAGAATTGAAATTTGTCACAAATATTAATAGCTACCAAAACATAAAGATAACGGTAACTACATATAAAGATACCATTGTAATAGCTTTATTAATTCCACAACTATCTAACCTAAAATATTCAAAGGTATTAATAGAACCTATCCCAGATACTACTGGAAAATCCTTATCCCTACAAACAAAAGAAATCTTAGTAGACGAATACAAAAACATTTTTAAATTCCCAGTAAAAAATAATCATAAGAAGAATTTTATCCCAATAACAGACAATTGTATTAAGAACATAATTAATTCAAAAGAAGCATATTGTAACAAAGAAATTACAGACACTGAAGAAATAAAAGAAATAATCCCCGGAATTGTGTTAACCAAAAACCTATTAAATGAAACGACTGTCGAACAAAATTGTAATAAAGCAAACATTAAGATCAAAGGAAACCAACTAATTAAATTTAGAAATTGTAAAATAACTTTACAGGACAAAACCTTTGAAAATTTCGAAATTACAATCCATGATAAAATAATTTTACCAAATTTTGCAACTAGAATTAAGGAAAATAAAGTTATACACAAACTCGACTTAAACGATTTACACTTAAATAACATAAAAAATCGGGAACTAATAGAAAAATTAAGAAGTAAAAACCTTGTATATAATTCAACATCAATAGGAATTGGAACAATTATTTTGTTAACTATAATAATATTTATTTTATCTAAAATCTGGGAAATAAGAAAAATTGTAACAAATACCTCGTCGGAGCCTCGTTCTAACGGTGGGGGTGTTACGAAACCAGCACCACCTAACATAATATAGAAATCCCATGTATCCCCTAACATCATATAGAAATCCCATGTACCCCACAGCACAGATCATAAGTCACGTTGATTCTCAGCACAGGTGACTTCCCATGCATCTTAATGCAATTCCCAGAACCCAATCTTTCATGACTGCACCTGATCCAAATTTCCTCATAATTTTCATCAGCGGTTCACACCGCTTAATTTTCTCACCTTCCCTTTGTCAACCGAGTTGACCTCTTAACTCATAATCTCCCACTTGGCCAGTTCCAATTTCCGATTCTTGACGAGAAGAACGAGATCGCGCTCCAAACTGCAAGTTGAGGTTTTGCAAGGTTGAAAATACAAGTTAATATTGCAAGGTTTAAGTACAAGTTAATATTGCAAAGTTTAAGTTCAAGTTAATATTGCAAAGTTTAAGTACAAGTTAATATTGCAAGGTTTAAATACAAGTTAAATAAAGTGAAGTGAATCCTAAAACCAAACTGTGTTTTTTTTTGTGTCTGGAGATTCAGACATTTTTACTCTTAACCCTTGCACAGAACGAGGCAGCCTTGCACAGAACGGGGCAGCCTTGCACAGAACGGGGCAGCCTTGCACAGAACGGGGCAGCCGAGTTTAGGTTATTTTATTATTTTTTCGTTTTGATAGGCAGACAGCTGACATTAGACTTGGTACTGCCGCTGCTTGGAGATGGCAACGAATCGGAAGTTGAAGGTTTGGATGATGACGATGGGTTAACCCTCCAAAGACCATGCAGCCCTGCACCTCCACCAGCACCAACTTCCCGGCCTCCACCTGAACCCCGACGTAGGAACGAAGCTCGCGCTGTTGTAAGACGAAGACTGTGGAGGCAGGTGCCATTCATTCAAAAAGATCATAATTATCCACAACGTGAGCCAAGTGCAATTAGATCTCCGTTAGAATACTTTGAAGATTACTTTGACACTGAGTTCTTTGAGCAATGTGCTATGTGCACTAACACCTACTACATACGCAAAACTGGCCGTCTTTTGCATACTAATACAGTGGAAATTAAAATGCTCATTGGTATCCATTTAATTATGGGATGTATCCCTTACCCGAGGATCCACATGTATTGGCGAGATGATTTGCGCTTAGAAAAAGTAGCCAACGTCATGGCCAGAGAACGATTCAAGACATTGCGTTCCGCACTTCATGTCGTCGATAGCGACATCCCTCCGCCAGGCAATACAAACTCACTCTGGAAAGTGCAGCCCATAATCAGTAAAGTCAAACAAACTTGTGATAGACTGGAAAGGCAGTCAGGTCATTTCTCCATCGACGAGCAAATGATCCCGTTCAGTGGAGTGTGCCCTCGTGGGGTCCGTCAGGTGATCAAAACCAAACCTAGACCCCAAGGTTTAAAGGTATTTGTTGCTACTACCCATGATGGTCTTATGATCGATTTTGAGGTATACAGAGGAGCTAACACCCCGTGTGCGACGATGTCGTGGTCGTTAAGTGGATGGATAACAAGTCTGTGCTAACTGCCTCGAACTGCACATCTGCAGATGACTTAAGGGGAGCTCGAGCTCGAGAACCTATACATGTCATTTGGTAAGATTTACCGTAACCTGGAATCCTTAGGAAGACCAATTCACCATTGTGATGACTTCCCAGTCTTCATGGCCGTTCAACGCTTGAACTCAGGCTCAGTGAAAGCCTGGGAAACACCATCTAGGAGTATCAAGAGCTGCACCAACTTGGAATGCGTTGAAAAAATTCATGGAATCTCGACTTCTATCTTTACAATCATTTGAAATCTCACAATTAGACACTCCGAGATCTAAGCCAAAGTGTTGAGGTTAATCATTTTGTTTTGACACTTTCTCTCGTCTGCTAGAAAAGTAAAAGTGAAAATTGGTTGGCACACTGATTAACAGTGCCAATCAATAGAAAGTTAAAGTGACGCGTTGTCAGAAAAGAAAAGTCAAGGAAAGAAAAAATCGTTGAAATTGTACTCCAAATTGTATCGACACGCATCTTTGTTTAAAAGTCAAGTTTTTCATACAAAATCCTTCTGGTTCTCAAGCCAGACGTCAAGCGAATTGCTCAAACACAAAAGGTATGTCAAATTGTTAATTCTCATGTCGGAATTCCTCGTCAATTATCAGCACTATTTTTATAGGTTAAGTTCATTATTTTTGCTATTGTTTTTTTCACAATTAAATGTAAAGTATGATTATTCGCCTGCAACCTAATATTGTAAAACACTAATTTAATTTGATGTTTGACAGGCGCCTTTTGTTATTCTTGTTTGCTCAAACTCTGAACGAATTTAATGTCAAATAAAGAGTTTTGTCTTGAGCAACAACCAAGTTTATTCACTCGGCCTTCATCCCAAGTCATCCTCACGGGACCTCAAATAACCCGAAGCCCTGCACGGGGAAAGGACAATCGAGCAACCAAAAAGAGGGTACAGAAAGATTCCCCAGAATATTCTAGAATATTGCATCCCAAATATAAGAAGAAAAAGCCAAAGTATCATCTAGCACCACTAGATTCCGGCTCCAGCACAACTAAAGAAGAATCAGAAATTACGTCAGTACCATTTAAGCCATCCGATTTACTTAAAATTAATGAAGTGGTAGACGGACTTGAATCTTTTGGCCATGAGGATCAAGATATGGATATGACCATGATCCCAGGTCCTTCTGCGATACCTAAAAAACACTCCACCACATTGTCCACCCACGACAGCGCCAGGACCTTATAAAAGCAAAAGGACTGTGTTTCAATTGTCGTGGACTGTTGTGGTCAAGCATAAGCAGCCCATGCTGCTGATATCAACCGCTACGGAAATACATCCAATGCGATCGATATCACCAGCATGGTGCTGGCTTAAAAATTTCTATTGACACACCGTACAGTCTACATGTCGGTAAAATCAGCCCAGCTTGCTAGAAATCAAAATTTCATTTCCCAATTGCCCCGTTATAGTGTACCTAAAATGCATAAAACTGTTGTGTACAGTCGAAAAATTTGACCGGGCAACAAAGTTAAGCAAGAATATTTCACTCTGTTGCGACGAAAATTCAATGCGAGCTGAAATAATCTGCGCAAATCCTACGGTTTTCGTCTGCAGCCACGACCAGAAAATATCTCGGTCGGCAAAATGCACAAGTCCTTTTGCGAACGAGAGGTAGCAGAAAATTGCATTGCCTAGCCGAAATAGAGCCCTTCACAGCAAATGTGAGCTCTTCGTGCCTCGGTAAGGAAAAATTTTTATATGGGACCGAAAAATAGCAGCGAAATATCTAACGGCAATCGGGACCGAGCTAGGTGCGCTGGTTGCAGACGGTGACACGTGCGATGGGGACAATCGGCGGGCAGGACAAAAGACCGGAGACTTTTGCCTGGCGGGACGAATTAGAGAGTTTGCATTTGGATTTCACCTCGATCGGTCGGACGAGTTGATATTTTGATTTAAAAGGCGGTCGGACGAGAAGATTTTGGATAGCAATTCGGGCAGTTCCTAATCAACTTGATAAGCGGCGGGTAATGGGCGAGAATTGAATCGAGTATAGAGGAAATCGGTTGAGGTTTTGGTGGACGGGTGATTTAACGCGAATATCGCGAGAAGTGCATCAATCCAAGCTGACACCGTGTAAAACGCCGGAATGTGTTATTCGCTATTTAAAACCTAAAAGTCCCCTACGCGCGCATAAAAAGGGGTGTACAATTATAAAAAAGTTTGGTGACCTAGAATAAAATGGAAATAAACCAAAACTGTAAGGACAGGAAAAAGAAAAACTAAAGCGCTAAGAAATTAAGATTATGAACCAAAAAGTGCCCAAAAATTAAACATTGTAAAACTAAAAGCGATAAGGAACTAAATTGTAAAAAACAAAAAAATTTTAAAGGTTTTTTTTTAAACGTGCAAAACTGTAAATGGAAAGTGGTTACTGTTAAACAGGTGGGACATAGCCATGGAAATTTAGTGCAATTAAAACAATATTGTAATATCGTGAAAGCAGATTAATTTGGTGAAATGAAATTAAAATAATAAGATCGATACATAAATCTTTAAGAACTGAAATAAATAAAGAACTTAAGAACGAAAATAAATAAGTGCTTTAAGGAAATAACTAAGTGCCTAAAAACTATAGTAAATAGGTGCTTATGAACTAAAATAGATTAGTGCTTAACAATTAAAGTAAATAAATACTTAAAAACTAAATAAATAAAATAAATTTAGTGAAATCAAAAATAAAAGCCAAACGACAAGAAAATAAAGACTAATTTGGTGGAAATTAAAAGTAAAAAAAATTTAAAGGACCGCAATATAAATAAATTTTGGTGAGATGAAAAATGAAATCAAAAAAGAAACTAGAAAATAAAAACAAATTTAGTGCAAATAACAAGAAAATTTTCAAGGACTGAAACGGAAACTTAAGTAGTGAATCTAAGATAATATAAATAATAAAGCGAATTTATGAAAAATTTAATAAAAACAAAAGAAAAGAAAGACTGAAAAATAAATTAAATAAAAATATAAAAATTTGGAAAAGACTAAACACAGAATAACAACCATCAGTGAAAGATACAATAAAATAAAACAATACTCCAAATCAATAAAAAGAAAAAAAAATGAAGAACACGGAAATCTGCAAAAAGGGGCCGCGAGGGACCCCCATCGCCCCTAGCAGACATCGCCCCTGCAGCAGACATCGCCCCGAGCAGCAACAGCAGTAGCAGCAGCAACAGCAGTAGCAGCAGCAACAGCAGTAGCAGCAGCAACAGCAGTAGCAGCAGCAACAGGCGGCCGCCCAACAATAGCCAGGTTTTTCCTTAATTATGTTTATTTAACTATATTTTTTCTTGTTTATACTATATATTTTAAGCTTATTAATTTTTGTTATATATATTGTGATCTTTTTGTTTTTTTTTATATGGTCCAAACTAACTTAATAGAAAAAAAAAAAACTAAACAAAATAAAAAGGAGGAAAGGAGAAGAAAAGAAAAAGAAAAACAGTAATTTCTCTTAGTAAAAATGGGCTAATAATTGCTCCCTAAATCCTCCCTCTCTTCTTACAGCCTCCTCACACCGCGGGTTTTTAATTTTTTTTTAATAGGGACCTCCCAAAATATATGGGCCAAACGGGAGGTCATTGGGCGGTTGGGGCATAGGCCAGGGGGATCCAATTCATCGGGATCCCCCTTTCGGAGAGTCAATCGCAGGCAGTGACAGAGGTTCCTCCTGCCACAGTCCTTTTCCCCTTACCCTGATTTGCGATCCTGTCTGCGCGAGATAATTCGTTGCGGGCAGCTCGTCCCGGTGGCTAAGTGCGGCACTTTGCCCCCCCCTTTGTTCTCGAAGGAATATAAATACATATATTGGTGTTTCGTAGCTATTCAAATTGTGTCGCTCAACCATAATGAACAAAATTGAAACGCGGTCTCGCACTGGCCAATCCTCTGGCAGCGGTACACCAAAGTTCAATAAGCCGGAGTTAACCAAATCAGATGTGATGGCTAAACAGCTGGAGGATAAAATTCACAAACGCGCTTACACGGTGTCTCAACGAGACATGAAATCTGTTATGGCAGTAGTTTGACGTTTGCATGAATTCGGTGAAGCTGGGCTAATTATGTCAAGACATTTCATTTTACAAAATGAAGTGGAAGAGCAAGCATCGCGTGGCAATTGTGGCAATTGCGGCAATTGCCGCCATTAGGGCAATTGAAGTTGCGGAGTGCGAGGAATTGCGGAGGATGAGGCGAAGGCCTATGTATTGGGTAAATCCATTTCTGCAGAAGAGGATGCGGCTAGATGTCGAAGCCAATCTTCTTAAAGATTTACTGTGGGAAGGAGGAGAGGACTTTAAAAATTTCTGTCGGCTGTCAAATTCACAATTTGAGGACCTCTTTTCTATGGTAAGTAATTTAGTAAATAAATGTTTCAAATATGTAATATAAGAATTGTTGTAGGTTGAAACACACATACTAAAACAAGACACGACTATGAGGTATGCCGTCCCTGCAAAAGTCCGACTTGGAACAACTCTTAGGTATATTGCTTCTGGCGATTCCTTTCGATCTCTGGAATATCTTACTCGCGTATCACGGAAAACAATATGTGCATTTGTTCCAGAGGTCTTGCAAGCTATATACGAAGCTCTTGCTCCAAAATACCTAAAAGTGAGCTGTTTATTTATTTGATATTAATTTCCTTTACTAAGGGTTCACAAACGTGGCTTACTGAAAAAGTGAGCTAAATGTGGAAAACTGTTTTTTTTATATTGTTAAGAAATATTTATTTATAGGTTCCGAATAGTCCAGAAGAGTGGACAAAAATTGCGAATGATTTTGAAAGAATATGGGATTTTCCCCATGTATTAGGATGTATTGACGGTAAACATGTCTGGATCAAGAAACCACCGAACTCCGCATCCGAATATTTCAATTATAAAAAGTTCTTTAGCATTGTGTTATTTGCAGCCGTAGATGCACATAGCAGGTTCATCTTCATTGATGTAGGTGCAAATGGGAAAACAAATGACAGCACTAGTTTCAAATCCTCTGCACTGTACAGTTTAATAAAATCAGGCGCTAACATACCGCCACCGCATCCATTGCCTGGCCAACTTTTAAGGACCCCATAGTTCTTTATAGGAGATGATGCCTTCGGATTGGAAAATAACATAATAAAACCATTTAATAGGAACTTATCGCTGAGTACGTCCCAGGAAATATTTAATTACAGGGCATGCCGTACAAGAATGACTGTTGAGATGTCATTTGGTAGGATGGCAACCCGATTCAGAATCTTCCACAGACCAATAGAGGTCATTCCTAAAACTTGCGACTGGATAATAAAAACATGCTGCGTGCTCCATAATTGGTTGGCGCATGACATTTCAACTATACCACCTAGGGAGGACATACCAAATTTACCCGACACTTTTGAACGTCTAGAAACTGGGGCTCTCGATAATACTTATAAAAATGCTCTAGCTGTAAGGCAAAGAATAGCGGAATATTGTGTAACAGGGGGTGATGTCCCATATCAATGGGTTAAACTCAATAAAAGACGTGCAAATTAAACAGGAATTTTGTTTTATTTGTAAAAACTCAACATAATTTCACATAAAAATTCAATATATTTCGACATAAAAAATAAATATAGTTCGAAGTAAATGCTTCATTGCACAGTTATTTTCAAATAATGAAGTGGGAGTTCAAAAACGCTGTGATACCGCAGTTTTGCACTATTGTGCTTCAGAGACTACTACGCTGCATTATGCAGTACTGCAGTTTTTCGGCGTTTTGAACTCGCACTAAAACATAAAGCGGGAATTTGCATCGCTACGGCAGTGATGTTGTTTTGAATTTACCTCTACTCTATGTAATGTAAGTCAAAATCAACATCATCTTCAAAAATATTCGACTCTGACATTGCATCTTCGAGGATATTTTTGTTTTTCACAGGTGTGGAGTGTAACTTTGGTGGTCTCACTAAATATCCGGCAGAGGATAACGATGAGGATCCAGATGAAGGCTTTATAACATCGTTTGACAAGACTCGTACAAGAGGTCTACGGCTTTGTTGGGATGCTAGAACGTCCGTAGTATGCTTTGAAATCAATGCCTGCAGTTCTTGCATGACCACAGTAGCGTTAATTAGTGGCAAATTTTTTAGTTGTAACCCTATGATTTTTCCAAATGCAGAGAACATGTCCTCCTTCTCCTCGGTCTGGTGTGGTGCAATCAGTACCCGTTCCAACGCAGATTCATATTTCCCGAAATCGTGGTGTACACCTTTTTTTGCTTCGGTTTTGTTGTCCGTCCAGACTTCAATCTTCTCGGTTGCTTTCTTGTTTTCCTTATTTTCAACAGCATTCGAACAATTTGGGTCCTTTAAAAATAAAATCACTTTTATTATTTTTTTCTCATAGTTTTCATTTAATTTTGACTTACGTCCATGTTATTTGAACTCTTACGAAACACAATAGTAGTATCTAGGAACCTCATTTCGTCGAAATAGAAAAGGTTTGACTCATAAACATCATCCAGGCCAACTCCTGACTTTAGCGCTTTTTCAACTTTTCTTTTCTCTGCTACATAAGCAGCTCTCAAGTACTTAATTTTCTTTTTAAGAAATTCTAGCGTACAGTCAAACTCTCTTGCCAATTCTGCCCATGCCTTGTTTTTAATATCCAGGTATTTATACGCTGTGGATCCGGTGTTCCACAAACACCCTTTTTGTCTATAAATATTTATTAATTTTAATACGTCAGCCTTCGAAAATTTTAATTCCGCCATTTTAATACAGCCAAATGTCAAATTTATATTTGCAAATTAATTTCAATTATGCCAGAATCGGCCAGACATATGGCAAGACATATATGTCGTAACAGAATTTATGACTTAGTTTGCCTGTCTCCACTAGTCATTCGTCCCTGTCTTGCCATCAAAAATGTCTCGTGGAGACGCCTAGTTAGGTTGGGTCGTTGCTGGCGGAATCGGTACGAGAAACCATGGTCTAGTAAAATGCGCGATGACTAAACTTGAATCTCTGGTTGAGAAATTTTGGAAAACGGAGGAAATTCTTGACGATGAATCGAAGACTAAAGAAGAAATAGAATGCGAAAATCATTTTAAACAAACCTACACGCGCGATGTAACAGGCAGATATATCGTTAGACTTCCATTCCGAAAAACAACGCGATTCTTGGAGATTCAGGCGGGTCGGCTCTCCGTCGTTTTATTACACTAGAACGTAAATACGAAAAGAATAATTTATTGAAAGATGAGTATGTGAAAATAATAAATGAGTATCTTGAATTAGGACATTTATCTTTGATCGAGAACCCGAATAACAACGGCTATTATCTACCTCACCATGCTGTAATTAAACAATCCAGCACAACTACAAGGGTGAGAGTTGTCTTCGATGCTTTGGCGAAATCATCAACCGGAGTATCATTAAATGATCTTCTCATGGTAGGTCCGACCATTCAAGACACAATTTTTACTCAATTTGTCCGTTTTCGTTCACATAAATATGTAATGACGGCAGATATGGGAAAAATGTATCGTCAAATATTTGTGCATGAAGAAGACAGAATTTTCGAACGCATCCTTTGGCGTTACAATGGCGAAGTGAAAACATTTCAATTAAATACAGTAACTTTTGGTGTATCGTCAGCTCCATTCCTAGCAATTCGCACAGTTTAGCAACTCGCTGACGATGAAGGCCAAAATTTCCCAGCCGCGTCAAAGGTCTTAAAACGCGATTTGTATGTTGATGACCTATCGACCGGTGCTGAAACAATTGAAGAAGCGCGTAAACTTCGAGATGAAATAATCGAGGTATTAAATCGTGGCGGATTCAGTATCAGACAATGGGCTTCGAACAATGAGCGCATCCTTGAGGGTTTAACAAACAAAATGATAAATGCGAAATTTGTTTTGGATAAAGAATCGAATTTAAAAACGTTAGGACTCTCATGGAATGCGAAGGAAGACAAAATTCATTATTCCGTAAATTCGATCGAATTAAAATCCAAAATTACAAAACGGACCGTGTTGTCCGAGATTGCAAAAATCTTTGATCCGTTAGGATTGCTCGGTCCTGTAATTTTACTCGCGAAGCAAATTATGCAGGATCTCTGGAAGTGCAAGCTTCATTGGGATGAATCTGTTACCGAAATTCTTCATTCCAAATGGTCTGATTTCGCAACGGAACTCAATTTACTTAATGATATTTCATTTGACCGACATACAAAAATCGCTCATTGCCAGCATATTGAGCTTCATGGATTTAGCGATGCCAGTAATAAAGGATACGGTGCTTGCGTGTACATGCGTACAACAGATGAAGACGGAAACTCGCGTTGTACTTTAATTTGTGCTAAATCTCGGGTCGCACCGACCAAACCGATTACAATTCCACGATTAGAACTTAATGCAGCCTTGTTATTGGCAAACTAATCCAAGAAGTTATGCATGCGTTTGATTTTACACCAGGCAATATAATTCTGTGGTGCGATTCAACTATTGTTTTGCAATGGTTGAAGATAACCCCAAATTTATTTAAAACGTACGTCGCTAACCGTCTCACGGATATTCAAAACATAACTGAAAGAGCTCATTGCCGTTATGTTAGGTCAAAGGATAATCCTGCAGATGCTTTGTCTCGAGGACAAATGCCTAGTATGTTTCTCAGAAATAAATTGTGGGTCGAAGGGCCCGAGTGGCTGAAGGAAAGCGAAAATAACTGGCCCGATGAAACGCTCAATCAGTTAAATAATATCCCGGAATTAAAAACAAATATCTGTATGATGTCAAACCTAAATTTAGAGAATGAATTAAACGAAACAAACAGAAATAAATGTGATAGTAATTCAAACTTAGAAAATTGCATTAATTTAAAAAAAATATTCTTCATATTCGCAGATATTAAAAATCGTCGCGTATTGTCTACGTTTTCGTCCGTTAAATATTTATAAAGGTCCACTCCAACCAATAGAAATTGATGAGGCTGAGATTAAAGTCTTGAAATCCGTACAAAATTCACATCTTTCATACACTCTAAATAATGCATTGAAAATCACTTAAAATTTACATTAAAATTCCATAATTTCTGTTGCATAAATGATTGTCTAAAAGTGATAATCAATATTTTAAAGTAATATTTCCTTTTTACTATAAAAATTTAGTTCAGCCTTGGCTTATGCTATGCTGTGTGATATTTTATGAAAAATATAAGCAAAAATACTTCCAATAATGTAGAAGTACTTCTAGAAAACTGAAAATGCACAGAGAAAAGTATTTTTCCACCCATTTCCTTACTTGAATGTAAATTTACTAAGCAGTATTGAAAAACCCTGAAGATCAGTGAATTTACTATGCCGAATATAATCATGTTCCTAAATTTTATGTAAAATTAATAATGAAACAGTCACAAGGAAAGGAAAAATACTTTAAAGCAGTGTAATTTTACATTTTTGACAGTAAAAGTACTTTAGCGATATAAAATTGCTCTCCGGAATGTACTTATGTGGTGAGTCAGTTAAGTGAACTTCATTTCTCTTGTGGCAGTTGCGTTGTATGAAGGTGCGTGCGTTCATTTTCCTTGTTTTTGAAGGTGCATCTACACTGCGATTAGTGCAGCTTTTCCTGTTTTGGGCCTCCTATGGTGTCTCTTTTGCATCCTGAGATTGAGGAAGTCTTTCAGAAGGCGAGGAAGGAAATCGTTGAAACTCTTTGTGGGCTGTTGTGAAGTCTGAAGGTCGATTTGGCTTTATTAGTTTACGACTCGTTTTTTAATTTAAATTTAACAGGCCCATATATTCAAGTCTTATCGTCATGTTTTTCAATGCATTTCATTTTTTCATATTTAAAAATAAAGAAATAATTTTTTTTTTACATTAAAGAAAAATGTATATTTTTATAGTCGTCTTTCAAACAATATATTTCATGTTATACACAAATTTGGTTTTTTTATTTCGATCATTCTTTTCCTGGTAATTATACATCGTTCGAATAAGACCTATGGTTTCGATGCCAATATTCTGCTCTTCTAAGTGTAAAATTTTAATATAAAGTGTGTTTCTTTGACATACATTTTAAAGCAAAAAGTTTATACTTCCAAATTTGTTTTAAAATTATTAAATTAAAACAAAAAAAGTTAATATGGTCACTTAATTCCGACAGTGTAGGAAAATATGACAAAAAGCAGGCCGTATTACTTAGTACTTACATAATACTCCTTATCTTATACTACCCAAACCAACAATAGTTGGACCATAAACGATGAGAAAATGGGTGTGAACGTGTTTGTGCCTTAAGTTCATTTGTTTTCCTGATATTGCTAATTGACCATATTTCCGGACTGGCCATATTCGACCTTATATCTGCGTATGCAAGTACACTTCACTTACTAATAATTAACTTAAAAACTTAGTTCGGTAATTTACTGATTGCAAAACTTTTTAAAAGTAACGTCCAAATTTCATCTTCAGCTATGTATTAAAACATACAAAAATCAACAAAATCCAAAAAAAGGTCCAGTTATTTGAGCAACTATCAAAGTATTACTACTTTGGAGCTGTAAACTTAGTTCACAACCCCAAAGTAGTAATACTTTGCTACTTCATTAGAAGCAATTATCAATTAAAAACAAAAATATTGCTTATTTAAAAGCAACAAATTACTTACAGATAAGTTCAGTTTACATAATATACAGCAATGAATCTACTTAAATATGTGTGATATTCCCTTCTTTTGTAAAATTACACATGAAAGTGGAATCAAATTCAATTTTAACAAGGACAAATTACATATGTTGAAGTATTTCGAATCCTCTCTGATATTTAATTTTACTGCGAGATAAGTACAGTGCATTACGTTATGTAAAATTACTAGAATTATTTAGGCAACGCAGTTTCCTATATCTGTTTAGTGAAAATTTCTTAGAGTGTACGTAACAGGAGAGCTCAACAATAAAAGTAGATCTTTGAAGAAAAAACACGACGCCTTAAATCCATTTATTGACGAACAGGGTTTGCTCCGCATTGGAGGTCGACGTGAACATTCAAACTTAAACTTCAATCAAAAACATCCTATTTTATTACCTAAAACTCATTATTTGACAGACCTTATCATTCGAGAAACGCACTTAAGAAGTTATCCCTCTGGTGCTCAAACCACTTTATATGCCATGCGACAAAAATATTGGGTTGTAGATGGTCGAAATCAAGTTCGTCGAGTGATACGAAAATGTGTTAGGTGTACTCGCTTTAGAGCTGATGCGATCGAATATAAAATGAGTAATTTGCCAAAGGTACGAATAAACGAAGCTTAAGCTTTTTCTAATGTCGGCGTCGATTTTTGCGGCCCATTTTATATAAAGGAAAAGAAATTCAGAAACCGAAATAGAGTCAAATGTCATGAGGCTGTTTTTGTTTGTATATCGATCAAGGCAGTTCATCTGGAAATAGTAAGTGATATGACTTCCGAGGGTTTTTTAGCAGCTTTACGACGATTTGTTGCACGTCGTGGCGTACCGTCACACGTGTATTCGGACCGAGGAACAAATTTTGTAGGCGTAAATAATGAATTAAAAGAATTGTGTCAATTGGTAGATTCAGAAGATCATAGAAAAATTATAAGCGCATTCGCGGTTAGTCGTAAAATTAATTGGCATTTTATTCCTCCATTCTCCCCACATTTTGGCGGTCTTTGGGAATCCAATGTAAAGATTTTTAAACATCATTTTAAAAGAGTGGTAGGAGATCAATTGTTTACATTCGAAGAGTTACATACGTTCGTTGTTGAAATTGAAGCAATAATAAATTCAAGACCATTAACTCCTATTTCGTTAGACCCCAATGATATTCTTGCTCTGACACCTGCACATTGGTTGGTTGGTGAACCATTAACTAATTTGCCAGAAGCTGACTTCACGACATCGCCGACCAATCGTTTGTCTAGTTGGCAACACATAGTTAAGGTACGCCAAGATTTTTGGACGAGATGGAACAAAGAATATTTGAACGAGCTTCAGAAACGCCAGAAGTGGACAAAGGACAAGGTTAATCTTCAAGAAGGCGCGATTGTACTCATCAAAGAAAATGATATACCTTGCATGCAGTGGCCCATGGGCCGAGTTCTAAGAGTTCATCCCGGCGCGGACGGTGTCGTTCGAACAGCTACAGTAAAAACCGCTACGGGTGAATACAAAAGATGTGTGAGACAATTGTGTCCATTACCTGTCGACCCACTGTAAGAAAACCTGTAAAAACCATAAAAAAATAGCAATATATAATTAAATAATAACAAAATAATAATGCATAACTTTAATGACAAAAAAAAAAGGAAAAAAAATTTGTTGATCGCTCCTCTCTCAACGGGGGAGTATGTCGCGTCGTTAGAATGTATAAAATAATAATACAAAATGAATGCTATTGTCATGTGAAATCACATCTAACCCTCGACCGTCTGGAACCTCGACCGCCATAAAAGTACAAAATAAATGTACCCAGCTGAAATATATAAAGCAATAAAAAGGGTACAATATGCGAACAAGATGCGACCAAAATGCGTTTCCATAATTATTCATGGAAAACCCCAAATTTTATTGCGCAAGGAAAAGGAATCTTTTTCGGCAGCGCAAGAAGTTAGTTCTAGCTCGAACAAGGTCCTGAAAGCATCGGACCATCACAGGTACAAAGGTACTGCTGGTGACTACCTGATAATTTTTGTCAGATGTCACGGGAGACTTGATCTCTCGCATGCGTAACGAAATAATCCGAAATATAAGCGATTTAATTAAACAGGCGGTTCGAGGTATACAAATATAAAAAATGTATACATACTCTAGATGTAAATTCGAAAATGTGAAGCGCAAATAAATGTGTTAAAATTTGGAAAAACAGTGCGTGTTTTAGTTACCACACATTGACTATTCGACAAATACATACTAATATGTTATATGTAGATTCCAATAAAGCTGTTCTGTCCTTGTTATTTGTGCCGTTTTTGCTGCCCAATACCAACACGAAGAGGGTTAGAAAGGGAGTCGCCCGATACTCTAAAATTGAAATTCAAGAATCATTTATAAATCACTACAAGGTAAGAGAAATTAGCCTACCTTCCAAATAAATCTTACATTTGCATAAAGTTTTACAAGTTTTTCTGTTTCCAGAATATTACGGAAGCAGATAGCCTTGAACGGCTTTATCTCAGTAAATGCAAAGAAGAAAATATTGCAGTTCAACCGAAGATTATCCTGATTGGATCTCCTATTACTCTGGCATATGTACTTGTAGCCGACGTAAAATATACGTTTAAGGTTGTGAAGGTAGCTCTAGAAGCATGTATGGCAGCATTTTTCGCTTTGAATATTGAATATCCACGCGAAAGTAAAAAAATTTGGTGTTTTATACAAAATTACATTTTTAAAATTTACACACCCTACGATAATCCCGAGACAGGTAATGCTACTCTCTGGAATGATTTAAATGTGTAAATATAAAAACATTATCTGTGCTCATATAAGAAAACATTTGGTTATAGTTTTTACAGTAACCTATTCCACAATTAATTTTCCTGTTCGGTCTGTATATCCTTATCATGAAATATACTGTAATAATGAATTGTTTTTAAAATTCTTTTTAATACTTTTTAAAAACGAGTGGTAAATTACTTGCAATTAATAATGCATTTAAAATGCTTTGTCTGCACTTATTCTTCATCAGAAATTTTGAATTTTATCGCTCATATAAAACAAAAACATAGCAAATGTGCGAGGTTTCCATGTGTTTTTTGCTATAGAGTGTATGACAATGTATACTACTATAAAGTGCATTTAAAGCATCATATTAAAACATCTATACAATACCGCCCAGTTAAGACTTCGCAACCAGGAATAAATTTATCAGAAACATCCTCGTCTCATATGCTGGATGAAAAAGTTAGTGGAAACAGCTGTATATTAAACAGTAAAGATCACACATTAAACTTTATCACATCTTTCATACACTCTAAATAATGCATTGAAAATCACTTAAAATTTACATTAAAATTCCATAATTTCTGTTGCATAAATGATTGTCTAAAAGTGATAATCAATATTTTAAAGTAATATTTCCTTTTTACTATAAAAATTTAGTTCAGCCTTGGCTTATGCTATGCTGTGTGATATTTTATGAAAAATATAAGCAAAAATACTTCCAATAATGTAGAAGTACTTCTAGAAAACTGAAAATGCACAGAGAAAAGTATTTTTCCACCCATTTCCTTACTTGAATGTAAATTTACTAAGCAGTATTGAAAAACCCTGAAGATCAGTGAATTTACTATGCCGAATATAATCATGTTCCTAAATTTTATGTAAAATTAATAATGAAACAGTCACAAGGAAAGGAAAAATACTTTAAAGCAGTGTAATTTTACATTTTTGACAGTAAAAGTACTTTAGCGATATAAAATTGCTCTCCGGAATGTACTTATGTGGTGAGTCAGTTAAGTGAACTTCATTTCTCTTGTGGCAGTTGCGTTGTATGAAGGTGCGTGCGTTCATTTTCCTTGTTTTTGAAGGTGCATCTACACTGCGATTAGTGCAGCTTTTCCTGTTTTGGGCCTCCTATGGTGTCTCTTTTGCATCCTGAGATTGAGGAAGTCTTTCAGAAGGCGAGGAAGGAAATCGTTGAAACTCTTTGTGGGCTGTTGTGAAGTCTGAAGGTCGATTTGGCTTTATTAGTTTACGACTCGTTTTTTAATTTAAATTTAACAGGCCCATATATTCAAGTCTTATCGTCATGTTTTTCAATGCATTTCATTTTTTCATATTTAAAAATAAAGAAATAATTTTTTTTTTACATTAAAGAAAAATGTATATTTTTATAGTCGTCTTTCAAACAATATATTTCATGTTATACACAAATTTGGTTTTTTTATTTCGATCATTCTTTTCCTGGTAATTATACATCGTTCGAATAAGACCTATGGTTTCGATGCCAATATTCTGCTCTTCTAAGTGTAAAATTTTAATATAAAGTGTGTTTCTTTGACATACATTTTAAAGCAAAAAGTTTATACTTCCAAATTTGTTTTAAAATTATTAAATTAAAACAAAAAAAGTTAATATGGTCACTTAATTCCGACAGTGTAGGAAAATATGACAAAAAGCAGGCCGTATTACTTAGTACTTACATAATACTCCTTATCTTATACTACCCAAACCAACAATAGTTGGACCATAAACGATGAGAAAATGGGTGTGAACGTGTTTGTGCCTTAAGTTCATTTGTTTTCCTGATATTGCTAATTGACCATATTTCCGGACTGGCCATATTCGACCTTATATCTGCGTATGCAAGTACACTTCACTTACTAATAATTAACTTAAAAACTTAGTTCGGTAATTTACTGATTGCAAAACTTTTTAAAAGTAACGTCCAAATTTCATCTTCAGCTATGTATTAAAACATACAAAAATCAACAAAATCCAAAAAAAGGTCCAGTTATTTGAGCAACTATCAAAGTATTACTACTTTGGAGCTGTAAACTTAGTTCACAACCCCAAAGTAGTAATACTTTGCTACTTCATTAGAAGCAATTATCAATTAAAAACAAAAATATTGCTTATTTAAAAGCAACAAATTACTTACAGATAAGTTCAGTTTACATAATATACAGCAATGAATCTACTTAAATATGTGTGATATTCCCTTCTTTTGTAAAATTACACATGAAAGTGGAATCAAATTCAATTTTAACAAGGACAAATTACATATGTTGAAGTATTTCGAATCCTCTCTGATATTTAATTTTACTGCGAGATAAGTACAGTGCATTACGTTATGTAAAATTACTAGAATTATTTAGGCAACGCAGTTTCCTATATCTGTTTAGTGAAAATTTCTTAGAGTGTACGTAACAGGAGAGCTCAACAATAAAAGTAGATCTTTGAAGAAAAAACACGACGCCTTAAATCCATTTATTGACGAATAGGGTTTGCTCCGCATTGGAGGTCGACGTGAACATTCAAACTTAAACTTCAATCAAAAACATCCTATTTTATTACCTAAAACTCATTATTTGACAGACCTTATCATTCGAGAAACGCACTTAAGAAGTTATCCCTCTGGTGCTCAAACCACTTTATATGCCATGCGACAAAAATATTGGGTTGTAGATGGTCGAAATCAAGTTCGTCGAGTGATACGAAAATGTGTTAGGTGTACTCGCTTTAGAGCTGATGCGATCGAATATAAAATGAGTAATTTGCCAAAGGTACGAATAAACGAAGCTTAAGCTTTTTCTAATGTCGGCGTCGATTTTTGCGGCCCATTTTATATAAAGGAAAAGAAATTCAGAAACCGAAATAGAGTCAAATGTCATGAGGCTGTTTTTGTTTGTATATCGATCAAGGCAGTTCATCTGGAAATAGTAAGTGATATGACTTCCGAGGGTTTTTTAGCAGCTTTACGACGATTTGTTGCACGTCGTGGCGTACCGTCACACGTGTATTCGGACCGAGGAACAAATTTTGTAGGCGTAAATAATGAATTAAAAGAATTGTGTCAATTGGTAGATTCAGAAGATCATAGAAAAATTATAAGCGCATTCGCGGTTAGTCGTAAAATTAATTGGCATTTTATTCCTCCATTCTCCCCACATTTTGGCGGTCTTTGGGAATCCAATGTAAAGATTTTTAAACATCATTTTAAAAGAGTGGTAGGAGATCAATTGTTTACATTCGAAGAGTTACATACGTTCGTTGTTGAAATTGAAGCAATAATAAATTCAAGACCATTAACTCCTATTTCGTTAGACCCCAATGATATTCTTGCTCTGACACCTGCACATTGGTTGGTTGGTGAACCATTAACTAATTTGCCAGAAGCTGACTTCACGACATCGCCGACCAATCGTTTGTCTAGTTGGCAACACATAGTTAAGGTACGCCAAGATTTTTGGACGAGATGGAACAAAGAATATTTGAACGAGCTTCAGAAACGCCAGAAGTGGACAAAGGACAAGGTTAATCTTCAAGAAGGCGCGATTGTACTCATCAAAGAAAATGATATACCTTGCATGCAGTGGCCCATGGGCCGAGTTCTAAGAGTTCATCCCGGCGCGGACGGTGTCGTTCGAACAGCTACAGTAAAAACCGCTACGGGTGAATACAAAAGATGTGTGAGACAATTGTGTCCATTACCTGTCGACCCACTGTAAGAAAACCTGTAAAAACCATAAAAAAATAGCAATATATAATTAAATAATAACAAAATAATAATGCATAACTTTAATGACAAAAAAAAAAGGAAAAAAAATTTGTTGATCGCTCCTCTCTCAACGGGGGAGTATGTCGCGTCGTTAGAATGTATAAAATAATAATACAAAATGAATGCTATTGTCATGTGAAATCACATCTAACCCTCGACCGTCTGGAACCTCGACCGCCATAAAAGTACAAAATAAATGTACCCAGCTGAAATATATAAAGCAATAAAAAGGGTACAATATGCGAACAAGATGCGACCAAAATGCGTTTCCATAATTATTCATGGAAAACCCCAAATTTTATTGCGCAAGGAAAAGGAATCTTTTTCGGCAGCGCAAGAAGTTAGTTCTAGCTCGAACAAGGTCCTGAAAGCATCGGACCATCACAGGTACAAAGGTACTGCTGGTGACTACCTGATAATTTTTGTCAGATGTCACGGGAGACTTGATCTCTCGCATGCGTAACGAAATAATCCGAAATATAAGCGATTTAATTAAACAGGCGGTTCGAGGTATACAAATATAAAAAATGTATACATACTCTAGATGTAAATTCGAAAATGTGAAGCGCAAATAAATGTGTTAAAATTTGGAAAAACAGTGCGTGTTTTAGTTACCACACATTGACTATTCGACAAATACATACTAATATGTTATATGTAGATTCCAATAAAGCTGTTCTGTCCTTGTTATTTGTGCCGTTTTTGCTGCCCAATACCAACACGAAGAGGGTTAGAAAGGGAGTCGCCCGATACTCTAAAATTGAAATTCAAGAATCATTTATAAATCACTACAAGGTAAGAGAAATTAGCCTACCTTCCAAATAAATCTTACATTTGCATAAAGTTTTACAAGTTTTTCTGTTTCCAGAATATTACGGAAGCAGATAGCCTTGAACGGCTTTATCTCAGTAAATGCAAAGAAGAAAATATTGCAGTTCAACCGAAGATTATCCTGATTGGATCTCCTATTACTCTGGCATATGTACTTGTAGCCGACGTAAAATATACGTTTAAGGTTGTGAAGGTAGCTCTAGAAGCATGTATGGCAGCATTTTTCGCTTTGAATATTGAATATCCACGCGAAAGTAAAAAAATTTGGTGTTTTATACAAAATTACATTTTTAAAATTTACACACCCTACGATAATCCCGAGACAGGTAATGCTACTCTCTGGAATGATTTAAATGTGTAAATATAAAAACATTATCTGTGCTCATATAAGAAAACATTTGGTTATAGTTTTTACAGTAACCTATTCCACAATTAATTTTCCTGTTCGGTCTGTATATCCTTATCATGAAATATACTGTAATAATGAATTGTTTTTAAAATTCTTTTTAATACTTTTTAAAAACGAGTGGTAAATTACTTGCAATTAATAATGCATTTAAAATGCTTTGTCTGCACTTATTCTTCATCAGAAATTTTGAATTTTATCGCTCATATAAAACAAAAACATAGCAAATGTGCGAGGTTTCCATGTGTTTTTTGCTATAGAGTGTATGACAATGTATACTACTATAAAGTGCATTTAAAGCATCATATTAAAACATCTATACAATACCGCCCAGTTAAGACTTCGCAACCAGGAATAAATTTATCAGAAACATCCTCGTCTCATATGCTGGATGAAAAAGTTAGTGGAAACAGCTGTATATTAAACAGTAAAGATCACACATTAAACTTTATCACATCTTTCATACACTCTAAATAATGCATTGAAAATCACTTAAAATTTACATTAAAATTCCATAATTTCTGTTGCATAAATGATTGTCTAAAAGTGATAATCAATATTTTAAAGTAATATTTCCTTTTTACTATAAAAATTTAGTTCAGCCTTGGCTTATGCTATGCTGTGTGATATTTTATGAAAAATATAAGCAAAAATACTTCCAATAATGTAGAAGTACTTCTAGAAAACTGAAAATGCACAGAGAAAAGTATTTTTCCACCCATTTCCTTACTTGAATGTAAATTTACTAAGCAGTATTGAAAAACCCTGAAGATCAGTGAATTTACTATGCCGAATATAATCATGTTCCTAAATTTTATGTAAAATTAATAATGAAACAGTCACAAGGAAAGGAAAAATACTTTAAAGCAGTGTAATTTTACATTTTTGACAGTAAAAGTACTTTAGCGATATAAAATTGCTCTCCGGAATGTACTTATGTGGTGAGTCAGTTAAGTGAACTTCATTTCTCTTGTGGCAGTTGCGTTGTATGAAGGTGCGTGCGTTCATTTTCCTTGTTTTTGAAGGTGCATCTACACTGCGATTAGTGCAGCTTTTCCTGTTTTGGGCCTCCTATGGTGTCTCTTTTGCATCCTGAGATTGAGGAAGTCTTTCAGAAGGCGAGGAAGGAAATCGTTGAAACTCTTTGTGGGCTGTTGTGAAGTCTGAAGGTCGATTTGGCTTTATTAGTTTACGACTCGTTTTTTAATTTAAATTTAACAGGCCCATATATTCAAGTCTTATCGTCATGTTTTTCAATGCATTTCATTTTTTCATATTTAAAAATAAAGAAATAATTTTTTTTTTACATTAAAGAAAAATGTATATTTTTATAGTCGTCTTTCAAACAATATATTTCATGTTATACACAAATTTGGTTTTTTTATTTCGATCATTCTTTTCCTGGTAATTATACATCGTTCGAATAAGACCTATGGTTTCGATGCCAATATTCTGCTCTTCTAAGTGTAAAATTTTAATATAAAGTGTGTTTCTTTGACATACATTTTAAAGCAAAAAGTTTATACTTCCAAATTTGTTTTAAAATTATTAAATTAAAACAAAAAAAGTTAATATGGTCACTTAATTCCGACAGTGTAGGAAAATATGACAAAAAGCAGGCCGTATTACTTAGTACTTACATAATACTCCTTATCTTATACTACCCAAACCAACAATAGTTGGACCATAAACGATGAGAAAATGGGTGTGAACGTGTTTGTGCCTTAAGTTCATTTGTTTTCCTGATATTGCTAATTGACCATATTTCCGGACTGGCCATATTCGACCTTATATCTGCGTATGCAAGTACACTTCACTTACTAATAATTAACTTAAAAACTTAGTTCGGTAATTTACTGATTGCAAAACTTTTTAAAAGTAACGTCCAAATTTCATCTTCAGCTATGTATTAAAACATACAAAAATCAACAAAATCCAAAAAAAGGTCCAGTTATTTGAGCAACTATCAAAGTATTACTACTTTGGAGCTGTAAACTTAGTTCACAACCCCAAAGTAGTAATACTTTGCTACTTCATTAGAAGCAATTATCAATTAAAAACAAAAATATTGCTTATTTAAAAGCAACAAATTACTTACAGATAAGTTCAGTTTACATAATATACAGCAATGAATCTACTTAAATATGTGTGATATTCCCTTCTTTTGTAAAATTACACATGAAAGTGGAATCAAATTCAATTTTAACAAGGACAAATTACATATGTTGAAGTATTTCGAATCCTCTCTGATATTTAATTTTACTGCGAGATAAGTACAGTGCATTACGTTATGTAAAATTACTAGAATTATTTAGGCAACGCAGTTTCCTATATCTGTTTAGTGAAAATTTCTTAGAGTGTACGTAACAGGAGAGCTCAACAATAAAAGTAGATCTTTGAAGAAAAAACACGACGCCTTAAATCCATTTATTGACGAACAGGGTTTGCTCCGCATTGGAGGTCGACGTGAACATTCAAACTTAAACTTCAATCAAAAACATCCTATTTTATTACCTAAAACTCATTATTTGACAGACCTTATCATTCGAGAAACGCACTTAAGAAGTTATCCCTCTGGTGCTCAAACCACTTTATATGCCATGCGACAAAAATATTGGGTTGTAGATGGTCGAAATCAAGTTCGTCGAGTGATACGAAAATGTGTTAGGTGTACTCGCTTTAGAGCTGATGCGATCGAATATAAAATGAGTAATTTGCCAAAGGTACGAATAAACGAAGCTTAAGCTTTTTCTAATGTCGGCGTCGATTTTTGCGGCCCATTTTATATAAAGGAAAAGAAATTCAGAAACCGAAATAGAGTCAAATGTCATGAGGCTGTTTTTGTTTGTATATCGATCAAGGCAGTTCATCTGGAAATAGTAAGTGATATGACTTCCGAGGGTTTTTTAGCAGCTTTACGACGATTTGTTGCACGTCGTGGCGTACCGTCACACGTGTATTCGGACCGAGGAACAAATTTTGTAGGCGTAAATAATGAATTAAAAGAATTGTGTCAATTGGTAGATTCAGAAGATCATAGAAAAATTATAAGCGCATTCGCGGTTAGTCGTAAAATTAATTGGCATTTTATTCCTCCATTCTCCCCACATTTTGGCGGTCTTTGGGAATCCAATGTAAAGATTTTTAAACATCATTTTAAAAGAGTGGTAGGAGATCAATTGTTTACATTCGAAGAGTTACATACGTTCGTTGTTGAAATTGAAGCAATAATAAATTCAAGACCATTAACTCCTATTTCGTTAGACCCCAATGATATTCTTGCTCTGACACCTGCACATTGGTTGGTTGGTGAACCATTAACTAATTTGCCAGAAGCTGACTTCACGACATCGCCGACCAATCGTTTGTCTAGTTGGCAACACATAGTTAAGGTACGCCAAGATTTTTGGACGAGATGGAACAAAGAATATTTGAACGAGCTTCAGAAACGCCAGAAGTGGACAAAGGACAAGGTTAATCTTCAAGAAGGCGCGATTGTACTCATCAAAGAAAATGATATACCTTGCATGCAGTGGCCCATGGGCCGAGTTCTAAGAGTTCATCCCGGCGCGGACGGTGTCGTTCGAACAGCTACAGTAAAAACCGCTACGGGTGAATACAAAAGATGTGTGAGACAATTGTGTCCATTACCTGTCGACCCACTGTAAGAAAACCTGTAAAAACCATAAAAAAATAGCAATATATAATTAAATAATAACAAAATAATAATGCATAACTTTAATGACAAAAAAAAAAGGAAAAAAAATTTGTTGATCGCTCCTCTCTCAACGGGGGAGTATGTCGCGTCGTTAGAATGTATAAAATAATAATACAAAATGAATGCTATTGTCATGTGAAATCACATCTAACCCTCGACCGTCTGGAACCTCGACCGCCATAAAAGTACAAAATAAATGTACCCAGCTGAAATATATAAAGCAATAAAAAGGGTACAATATGCGAACAAGATGCGACCAAAATGCGTTTCCATAATTATTCATGGAAAACCCCAAATTTTATTGCGCAAGGAAAAGGAATCTTTTTCGGCAGCGCAAGAAGTTAGTTCTAGCTCGAACAAGGTCCTGAAAGCATCGGACCATCACAGGTACAAAGGTACTGCTGGTGACTACCTGATAATTTTTGTCAGATGTCACGGGAGACTTGATCTCTCGCATGCGTAACGAAATAATCCGAAATATAAGCGATTTAATTAAACAGGCGGTTCGAGGTATACAAATATAAAAAATGTATACATACTCTAGATGTAAATTCGAAAATGTGAAGCGCAAATAAATGTGTTAAAATTTGGAAAAACAGTGCGTGTTTTAGTTACCACACATTGACTATTCGACAAATACATACTAATATGTTATATGTAGATTCCAATAAAGCTGTTCTGTCCTTGTTATTTGTGCCGTTTTTGCTGCCCAATACCAACACGAAGAGGGTTAGAAAGGGAGTCGCCCGATACTCTAAAATTGAAATTCAAGAATCATTTATAAATCACTACAAGGTAAGAGAAATTAGCCTACCTTCCAAATAAATCTTACATTTGCATAAAGTTTTACAAGTTTTTCTGTTTCCAGAATATTACGGAAGCAGATAGCCTTGAACGGCTTTATCTCAGTAAATGCAAAGAAGAAAATATTGCAGTTCAACCGAAGATTATCCTGATTGGATCTCCTATTACTCTGGCATATGTACTTGTAGCCGACGTAAAATATACGTTTAAGGTTGTGAAGGTAGCTCTAGAAGCATGTATGGCAGCATTTTTCGCTTTGAATATTGAATATCCACGCGAAAGTAAAAAAATTTGGTGTTTTATACAAAATTACATTTTTAAAATTTACACACCCTACGATAATCCCGAGACAGGTAATGCTACTCTCTGGAATGATTTAAATGTGTAAATATAAAAACATTATCTGTGCTCATATAAGAAAACATTTGGTTATAGTTTTTACAGTAACCTATTCCACAATTAATTTTCCTGTTCGGTCTGTATATCCTTATCATGAAATATACTGTAATAATGAATTGTTTTTAAAATTCTTTTTAATACTTTTTAAAAACGAGTGGTAAATTACTTGCAATTAATAATGCATTTAAAATGCTTTGTCTGCACTTATTCTTCATCAGAAATTTTGAATTTTATCGCTCATATAAAACAAAAACATAGCAAATGTGCGAGGTTTCCATGTGTTTTTTGCTATAGAGTGTATGACAATGTATACTACTATAAAGTGCATTTAAAGCATCATATTAAAACATCTATACAATACCGCCCAGTTAAGACTTCGCAACCAGGAATAAATTTATCAGAAACATCCTCGTCTCATATGCTGGATGAAAAAGTTAGTGGAAACAGCTGTATATTAAACAGTAAAGATCACACATTAAACTTTATCAAATTTATAATAAAATATTACGCAAAAAAGTGAAATACCTCGCAAATATGCCATAGATTCCATTCAGAATTTTCTAATTTCATTCAATTATTAATTCAAAGTCATTTTGGTGAGCAGAAGGAAGATGTATGTCATATTTTAGAGGCACTATTTAAGAATGAAATTCCAAGGACAGACTATAAATTCTTAAAATACCTAAAAAGTAAAGCTCTTCATGTTGAATACAATACTATAATTTTGCACACTTCGAACGAAGAATACATTGACAAAAATAATGTACCAAATTTGAAAACTTTAGTAAATTCTTCCAAAATAGTTGCATTGCATGACCTTTTTTCAAAACTCTTTAACAAAACTAAGTATTTGTCGGACATTTTAAGTTATATAGATTACCTTAATGTACAAAGTAAGGATTACATTTTTGATTTTATACAGTCACCATGTTTTAAAGAAAAAGTAAGCAAGACAGGGGATACATTATACTTGCCAATTTTTATATATTTTGATGATTTCGAGGTGAATAACCCCTTAGGATCCCACCCAAATATTCGAAATATTGGAGGAGTCTATGTTAAGATACCATGTTGTTATGGTCAGCATAAACCGCCCACGCTGATGACTTCAATTGCCGCGGTAATACCACCGAAGCAATTGATGCCACCAGCATAGAGCTTGCCAATAATCAATTTTTTTTATTACCTGCCGTACCCGCTGTAAAATCGTACAGGCAAATGTACATCACATACGGCATTAAATCCTTAGCATAATGCTCGCTGAAAATAAATTTCCAAATACCCGCCTTGCCCCACGACAATGAGTACCTGAAAAGGGAAACATTAACCGGCTGCATAAATTGCTCACACATAAGCCGAGCCATCGACGCAACATTTGCCGTGCGTTCTAAAAGGCGAAAACAAATCTTTTCCAAACCAAATGGTTCGCTGCGATATGCCCTTATATGGTAGCAAACGAATTCAAGCAAAGGAATTCACGCTGTCTCTAATTTGCTCTGTGAGTAATCTATTCCTCCAAAACTTTATATTTTGGAGGCATCTGTACCACCAGACTGCCTCAAAAACGGAATTAGTTACCGTTCCAGTATGTCATGATTTCATTTTGCCCAATGGGCGCACAATCACGCGATCCATAGGAGCAGTGTCGCACACATACCTTTGTACGAAACCAAAAGCTCTTGGCGTCGGTGAGTGGCACCACGAGAGGCGACTCGAGTTAGTTAGCATTTGATTCTCACGACGGGCAGACGCAGAGTTGGAATTTAGAATTGAAAGCGGGCGGACGGGCTGGTAAATGACACACGTCGGGTTTTTGATTGAAGGCACGGTACGGGATCGGAAAGTAACAAGTTTTTTTTTGAGATCGTTCCCGAAGGAGGAAGGTTGTGTGCGACGCGATACAAAAAAACGCAATTGTGCAAGAAAGAAAAACGTTTTTTTTATCCAGCGCTCTTGTCAAAAGTGAGTCGAAGTGCTGAGGAGTGCCTGTGCGTGGCATAATCGCAATACCTGCGTAAAACTTTTCGTGGAATTCTCTGGCGGAAAAACCGTGACAAATTTGATTATCTCGAGAGTGTTGCTTACGGACTATGGCTCTGGATTCTCAGACATTGCAAATAAAGATTTTTTTTTGTGTATGATGGACAATTATGCCCAGAGCATTGGTCGAGGAATATCTATCCGATAAAGGCCATACCGTTACCCAACGATCCGAACTTAGTTTATGTGAATTTTGAACAGTTCTTTTGACCGAATTTCGAGTGCCGTGATCTCTTCAGACTGAAGCACCGTTGCCAAGTGCTGGTAGGAACTCTCATAAGCGTTTCTGGATTTTTATTGTTTTTTTTTGTACTTGCCCCTTTTGCCGGACATTGTTTTTTGCGGACTAACTGTGTGAGGGCGTTAAAATTTCAAATTCCATGTTTTTATGTTGTTTTTTTTTTTCAAAATGCACCCAAAATTTGTGGCACTCTAAGGACCCGTGTTTGCTAACCGTTAAACAGACGCAATAGTTGGTCTGGTCTGTGATGATTGTTTGAAGACGTTTCACTAAGAACTAAATAACCCTGTGCCGAAAATTCAAAAGATATAATGATTAGGTTGGTGGCCATCTAAAAGTAATAAAGAACAAAGGAAAATTTGTGAAAGGGTGCATAAAGAAACTGAAAAAGTACAAATGTGCATAACATTAACATAACGGAAATTAAGAATTAAAAATGCAATTAACAAGATAAGAACTAAAGCTGTAAATAAGAAAGTTAAGTAAATAAAATAAAATATAATTAAACAATAAATAAAAGAAATAAGATCATGAATAAATAAAAATAAATAAAAATAAAGCAATAAATAAACACAATAAAACAAATAAAAGCCTGGGGAAAAGTGAAAAGCAAATAAAACAAAAAAATAAGAAAAGAAAAGAAAAAAAAAAGAAAAAAGGCAACCCCGAAGAAGATGACCACTGGAACGAGACATCAAGGGGGACCCGAGGAGGGTTAAACAATGGACCTCCACCCCCCAACGAGGGAGCAACCCTTCAACTGCAGCAGCGGCGGCCGCCCAATTCTTCACCACATCAGCTATTTTCACCATCACAGCAGCAACAGCCACAGCAGCAGCAGCATCTCCATCACTACAACAGCCTCGTCATCACCATTTCATCATTAATCAGGGCAAAATAAGGTTTTTATGTACTTTTATTTTAAAATTTTTTTTTTATTTAAAACGGATAAGCAAAGATAAATGTAGAAGTTGTATACCACGAAACTTCGTAACATTCATGTGAGATATATCAACTTCGTGCAACAACTCTCACTCGCGCGGAGTCTACATTATTTTCCGTACCTATTACTTTGGTTCTTTTTTTTGCGCTCAACCGCGTGCATCTTAACAGGTTAATTCTGTTAAATAATTATTAATCGTTTCTTAAATCGGATCACATGATTGTGTGCACGAAGGTGATACAATTTTTTTTTGTGTACTATTTTTTTTGGGGAATGTACTTTCAATTATAAAAATTACAAGTACGGATATAAAAGAAACATCTATTTTTAAGAGCCGAATTAAAAATAAAGTGAATTTTATAATTGCCAGGAAGGCAAACTGAAATGTCCCTTGTAATGGTATGAACCATTTAGCGTTTATAACAAGACATTAAAAATACATATAGCTAGATTAGTAGGGATCACTCATATCATTAAGATTTTCATTTTGGCCAGCTGTATTTTCTTGTAACGATTCAATGAATGGACGAAACCTGAAGGAGAAAAAGTAAACGCAGAAATGATAATATAATTTAAATTTTTATTTGCTCCCTAACTCCCCCTCTACTCTTTTAGCCTCTTCGTTTTCGGGTTTCGCGTCGTTTTCCTAGAATTTAATAGGGACCTCCCAAAATAATTGGGCCAATGGGAGGTCATTGGGCGGTTGGGGCTAGGCCAGGGGGATCCATTCCATTGGGATCCCCCTTTCGGAGAGTCATTCGTCGGCAGGAACAGGGGTTCCTCCTGCCGTTATCCTTCCCCCCTATACCTGCTGTTCCGTCTGCGCGAGAATTCGTTGCGGGCAGCTCGCCCTCGTGGCTTAATGCGGCATGAAGCAACCCCCCCACATACCGCAAAGCTAGCCTTCCAGCTCGCGCGGCCGCACACCACGAGGATACGGTTTTAGCCGGGTCGTATAGAGCTCGCTCCCGTTCAACAAAATGGCGCCCAACGCGTGGGGCCTTCCCTATCCCCTCCCCTTTGAGCCTAGGGCTCCCAAATTCTCACTTACCTTTCCCTAAATCCTTCGAGGCCCTATTGGTCCCTCCTGAGGTTGAGGTGGGCTTGAGAAGAACTGGCAGTGGTGCCAGTTGCTCGTCTCAGGATCTCAAGACCGCTTCTTCCTTGGGAGAGACTGGTAGTGGGGATCTTGGCCGGCGTGCACTGCTGGGCCTGTGTGGCAGGAACTGCCGAAGTGTCCTCCTGGAATTACAGGAGTTGGCTGTTTTGGTGAGCCAGCTCCTGTCCGGGGGATCACTTCGGACATTTCCGGTCACGCAGTCCTTGCAGTTGTGCCTGGTCGGGATCCCTTCCTCAAATTTCCTTACCTGTAGGAGGAATGCTCGGTGGCCAGTGTTTGGCTCTCCGGACATTCGCGAATTTTGTCCGAAAAATGTTATCATCTTAAATGAGGTAGGCTGAAAGAGAAGAGTGGGACGGCGGGAGCAATAATCTTCTTAATTAAATTTTCTGATTGTCTGTTGGAAAGAACAGATACATAATTTGTTCCTTCTCCTTGCTTTTCATCTGGTGTGTTTCTTTTTATAAGAGTCGGCTTACTTAAGATTTATGAATGATTGCATGTTTTTATGAGATTATTATAAAACAAAAATAACATTTTTTTTTTTGTGAAAGAACTTTAGATATATATTGTGAAGATTATCTGGAAAAGGCCACCAAACTTTCGCGGTATACCTTGGATTTTTTTTGTGAAATTGCTTCGAAGTATCGAATATTTCGGAAGTTCAGATAGTTAGGTAGGTCTTCGATTTGACTTACGGGTTTTGTTTGTCTTTTTGGTTATCCTTTTCTCGTCATTTAAAGATAACGAAAAAAAATTTCTTCTTTTACGCTTTGAGGAAGATACGGTCTTTTGGTCCAACACATTCATAGACTTTGGGTTTATTATTTTTTTTTCTCTTTTTTTTTGAGAGCTTATAAAATATATAGGCCTAACATTGATTTGGTTTCTCTTGAGTTTTTTTTTTGAGAAATTCTCTAAAATTCTAACATGGCTGTTGCACGGTCTCCCGTTGAGTTCGTTAAAACTCCGGCACAGGTCGAAAAATGCTCGATTTGTCGCGTTGAGGATTGGTCCCCAACCACAGATCCGATAGTCACGGTCTGTTACCACATATTCCATCGGAGGTGCCTGCGAGAATGGCTGCAAACGGATAGCAGCTGTCCGAACTGTCGGCGCGTAGTGAACATGGCTGACTGTATATCTTATACAGGAGCAGTTCCAAAAAAATATAATACGCGATCCAGTAGCAAGAATAGTACAGCTGCTTCTTTGGCGCTGCCCCCTTCGCAGCCATCCTCGCAGCCACTTCCACCGCGAGTTCCACCAGTCACTGAAGATTCTCCGCCGCGTCCAGAAACTGCGAATCGGAGCAGTAGTCGTGAACCCAGTTCGGTTGATCATGACTCGCCGCGAGTCGAGTCTGCCGCGACGGAAGCGTTGATGACAGGTTTAAAGTTTCAAATGTCCGAATTAATTCGTACAGAAGTGGCTCGAGCGTTCGAGACCAATACGCGCGGAAATATACCACCTGAACGTCAGCAAAGGCCACATTCAAGACCGACGCCGTCTGCCTTTATGCCTCCGCCACAAACAGAGCGGTTCAGTCTGCCTCCGACGTTCATGTCACAGCCACAGCTTCCTGATCGTCCGATGCCAAGATACCAAGCATCGCAACATCAGCGTTTTCCGGCTTCTAGTCGGTCTAGTAGTCCAATCCGCCACTGGAAAATCCAGTATGAGATAATACCAAGCTTCACTTGGAAGAATTTATCTTCAGGATTGAGACTCTCACTTATGGTACCCTTCGGGAAAATTTCGATCTTTTGATCGACAACTTCCATTCGTTGCTTGGTGGCGCAGCCACAAATTGGTACTGGACAATTAGGAGAGCTTATTTAACACCTCCGACGTGGAATGAGCTGAAAGAAGCATTAAGAGCGGACTGGGGAGAACGTCCGAATGACATCGAAATCAAACGACAGATGCTGAACCGACGGCAGCGGCCCGATGAGCGTTTCGCATCGTACCATCTAGCGCTAGTCAGCCTGAGGAATCGGTTGGCTATTCCTATTTCCGAAGCGGAGTTTGTGGGAATGCTGAGAGCAAATCTGCTCCCGTCAATTCGAGAGCGAATTTGCTTCCGGCATACCCACACAGTGTCTCAGCTGAGGGAATTAGTGACAGAAATAGAGGAAATGCGCCGAGAAACCAGAGCCGCGCGTTCACCGTCCAGCTCGAATTGAAGAGACCTACGTTTTTGACGACATGGCCGAGACTCTACCGGAGGAAGAATATACAGAGCCTGTGGACGCAGTAGTGCGTTGTCAGCCTACAACCAGTAAGTGCTGGAATTGCGACGAACCCGGGCATTATTACCAGGACTGTCCCAAGGAACCTGTAGGTTTCTTTTGTTATGGCTGCGGCCGGAAAGGAGTGGTCAAGCCCCGTTGTCCGATATGTTCTGAAAAAAACAGACGTCGGGTCGGTAGCAATTACACCAGCCCTCGACCCCTTCGGACGCCAGCAATTACAGCGGGCGAGCCAACGAGCACTCCTCCCCGTCCCCAGACATAGCAAATGACGCTACAATAAATTTACCTTTTAGTTCTTCAAATTCCACTACCTTGACGGAAATGCAGCCTCTGAATTCAGTACCCCATGGATCTCCCTCTCGAGCGGTTACGATTCTACCGCGTAAGGCTGGCTCGCGAATTGAAAAACGGTCTGAACCATTTCTCTTCCCGATCAAGCCTTATCACATTCGGTTGCAAGAGTATCGAGCCGCTCGGAAGAGAATTTTCATGGAGGACAGTGAACACCCGCTGGACAGGATAGCGGAAATAGTAAGTTTATCCAAGCCCAAAAGATCGACATTGCGTATGAGAGCATTTTGGAAGCTTGTTTTATCTAACCGCCGGAAATTGTCTACCGCTTTCGTGTCGGTCCCAAAAGACGTCAGACCTTACGCCGAAGTTAGTATCATGGGTACTACAATTGTTGGCTTACTGGACAGCGGAGCCAGTATTAGTATTTTGGGCAGACAGGCTGAAAGTCTACTGGAGAACTCGAAAATTAAGTGGAGTCGGTACCGATCTGTGATCGAGGTGGCCAACGGAGCCCGACCCGAAGTTCAGGGACATGCTGACGTAGATATTTCATTTCGAGGCGAAACTAAAACCATTCGCCTCTATATAGTTCCAAGTTTAACCCAAAATCTTTACCTTGGTATTGATTTTTGGAAAGCTTTTACCTTGGCTCCAGACGTCCTGGGTCCGGTGTCTGCGTTGGACACCCCGATCGCGGTGACGACCAATACGGCCGCTCACGTTTTACCACCTGATCTCCAGAAGCGTTTAGATGAAACAAAAGCAAAATTTCCCTCATATACATCCCTGGGCTTGGGAAAAACTCACCTTTTGGAACATTCAATCGATGTTGGAGATTCCAAACCATTTAAACGACGATTCTATCCTGTCTCACCGGCTGTTCAAAAATTAATGGACGCAGAACTAGACCGAATGCTCTCGCTTGGGGTGATAGAGGCGAGCCAAAGTCCGTGGAGCTCTCCAGTCGTATTAGTCAGAAAGCCAGGTAAAGTCAGACTGTGTTTCGATGCCCGGAAGGTCAATGCGGTAACTAAAAAGGATGCGTATCCTTTACCGCATATTGATGGCATTCTGAGTCGCCTTCCACCTGCGAAATACATCACCAGTCTGGACCTGAAAGATGCTTTCTGGCAAATCCCTTTAGAAAAGAGCTCCCGGGAGAAAACGGCTTTTACGGTCCCCGGTCATCCCCTCTATCACTACACAGTGATGCCATTCGGTCTCTGCAATGCCCCGCAGACGATGTGTCGACTGATGGACAAAGCCATCCCTTACGACCTGAGAGAAAATGTGTTGGTGTATCTCGACGATCTTTTAATCCTGTCTCAGGATTTCGATACACACTTAACACTTCTCTCACGAGTGGCTGAATGTCTGCAGAAGGCGGGGCTCACAATCAACGTCGAGAAAAGCAAATGTTGTTTGAAAGAGACGAAATACTTGGGCTTTATCATCGGCGAAAAAGCATGCGCATGGACCCTGAGAAAATTTCTGCAATCGTAGATTACCCCGCCCCCAAAAGTGTACGACAAGTACGTCGTTTCATGGGTATGGCTGGCTGGTATCGGTGATTTATTTCCAACTTCGCAGATCTCTCAGGTCCAATCACCGACACTCTAAAAAAATCGAGTAAATTCTGTTGGTCCGCCGAAGCGCAGATAGCCTTTGATAAATTAAAACAACAGCTGACTACAGCCCCTGTATTAGTGAGCCCCGACTTCTCCAGACCATTCATCATTCAGTGCGATGCAAGTAGCCACGGAGTTGGTGGAGTTCTTGCTCAAGCTGATGATGAAGGAAACGAACGCCCTCTGGCTTTTGTCTCTCAGAAGCTAAATTCGGCTCAGCGGAACTATTCGGTGACCGAATTGGAGTGTTTGGCTGCAATAGTAAGCGTAGAAAAATTCCGACCATATGTGGAATTAATGCCTTTTAAAATCGTCACGGATCATGCCAGTCTGAAATGGTTGATGTCTCAGAAGGAATTGAGTGGCAGACTAGCGAGGTGGAGTCTGAAGCTTCAACGCTTCGACTTCACTATTGAGCATCGAAAGGGTAGCCTGAATGTCGTGCCGGACGCTTTGTCCAGAGCCGAAGCCGACGCGCTGTCAGTTCCGGATGAAGTAGTGCCTGAGGTCGATCTCAGCTCTCCACACTTCACTTCGGTGGAGTATGTAGAGCTGGGTCGACAACTGGAAAATCACCAGGCCAAATTTCCGGATCTGACAGTGCGAGACGGCTTCATCTGCGTCAGGACAAAGCCGCGTTCAGGTGACCCTGTTCAAGAGGACGAAGCGTGGAAGCTTTGGATTCCACCCGCCCTCACTAGCGATTTGATTAAAAATGCTCATGATCCGCCACTGGCATCCCATGGAGGAGTTGGAAAAACTCTCGAAAGAATCCGACGGCATTTTTATTGGCCACGTATGGCAGCTGATGTACGCAACTATGTTCTCTCCTGCGATATCTGCAAGGAGACGAAAGCTCCGAACACTCCACTTCGTCCACCTATAGTAACCCCACCTACCGCTGAAAGACCTTGGCAGCGAATCTATCTAGACTTGTTGGGCCCTTATCCACGAACTAAAAATGGAAATGTCTGCATATTTATAGCCCTGGACCATCTTTCCAAATTTCCCTTATTCAAGCCTATGCGCAAGGCATCCACTTCCAATATTTGTGCATTTGTCGAGAAGGAAATCTTTCACATGTTCGGAGTTCCCGAAACGATTGTGACCGACAATGGCACTCAATTTCGCTCGGCTCAGTTCGCCAAACTACTGGAAAAGTATGGTGTGCAACACATGCGCACGGCACTTTACTCTCCCCAGGCTAATGCCTCTGAGAGAGTAAATCGATCAATCCTAGCAGGAATTCGTGCGTATATTCAGAACGAGCATCAAAGGTGGGATGAACATCTCAGTAGTATTGCCGGTTCTCTTCGGAGTTCAATACATCAGGCAACTGGTTATCCCCGTTTCAAAATGCTGTTCGGTCTGAATATGATTACCCATGCTTCCAGCTACGAACTGTTACGCCGTTTGCAAAGTTTAAATGAGCCTTTGGATGTGGAACTGCCGGATAAACTCCAATTTATTCGAGCCAATGCGCAAGAAAATCTGAAAAAGTCGTTTGAACAAGGTGCGAAATCATACAATCTACGGGCTAAACCGACAGATTTCCAAGTGGGCCAGGAAGTCTATCGACGAAATTTTCAATTGAGCAACGCTGCTCAGCAGATAAGCGCCAAGCTAGGGAAGAAATTCCTAAAATGCCGAATTAGAGCGAAAAAGGGGAATTCCCTCTATGAATTGGAAGACCTGAAAGGGAAGCTCATCGGAACCTTCCACGCTAAAGACATCAAGCGTTGACACCTGGATCTTCAAGGACACGGTTAAGTCTAATAATTTTTTTTACTCGGTCGCCCTAATAAGGCATCCGCCAAGCTTCACTGGCATCGGGAGTGTCGTAGGACCGCCTCTACTGGGTATTGCGGTGGGCACATCCCTGTTAAAATCCCTATCCCTATCCTAGTTAGAGTTCCCCAAATACCTTGCCCCTATCCTATCCTTTGTTACATTTTTACATTTTATCACCACCTCACCTTTAGCCTGAGAGGCCCTGGCTTCGACCCTCGGAGCTGGGATAGTCTCGAGACCTCTCGAGAAATACGGTTTGGTTGGACCTGGGCCAACCACCGTCTCGAGGTCTCGGGAAAGTTGAAAGACCAGAACCTGACTCACAAGGGAGAAAACCAAATATAGTAGATTCAAAATGGGTTTTTAAAAAGAAGAAACAAAATGACGGTACAATTAAATATAAAGCACGACTGACACGAGGTTTTAAAGACAAAAATTCATACGATTTGAAGGAAACTTACGCACCCGTATCAAGATTAACTTTAGTCAGAGCGGCTTTAGCAATTATAAATTTTTATGATTTACATGCTGTACAACTTGATGTCAAAACAGCTTTTCTTAATGGGTTCATAGAAAAAGAGGTTTACATGGAAATACCACAAGGGGTTGCAGTTTCAAATGAAAGAAGACGAAAATGTGTATACAAATTACTGAAGTCTCTCTATGGCCAACGTATAAGTCCAAAACAATGGAATGCAATTTTTACAAAAGTAGTCAAATCTCTTGGATTTACTCACGACAGTAACGATCCGTGCTTGTTTATACTCAAAGAAGGAAACATCAAAGTTATTTTAGTAATTTACGTTGATGACATGATTCTTGCTAGTAGCGATAGTAGAAAATTAAATGAGATTGTTGCGTCATTTCACGCTTGTTATCTTAATTGCTAATATGTATTAAGTTACCTAATCACTCGTAGAGTACCCTTTATTGTAAACTTTACTATTGTTGCCACTGATTTCCGGTTTTACATGTACATAAATAACCCTCTCTGAATAAATCTCTCTCTTGCTTGAATACCGTCAGACAGTGAAGGTGCGTTTTATTTACACCCGTTTCCAAAAACTCTTGGATTAAGAACAGAGATTAAACAAGAGTTGATGAACAAATTTGAAATGACGGATTTGGGTGAGCCAAATACGTTTTTAGGTATGAATATAAAAAGGAACAGGGAAACTAGAACAATGAGTATTACACAAACAGATTACACTTACAAAATTTTACAAAAATTTGGCTTTGATGTTGTTTATCCTAAAGGCACTCCGATGATCACACGACAGGCATCTAATAGAGAACGAAAAGAAAGAGAGGAAAAAGCGAGGGAAAAAGAAACTACGGTTATTATTAAAGCTCCATACAGAGAAATGGTTGGTAGTTTGTTGTATCTGGCCGAATCAACTCGTCCAGATATATCTTACACTGTCAATGTGTTGAGCAGACACCAGATCAATCCCACTGAAAACGAATATAAAATGATACAACGAGTGTTCGAATATTTAAAAGGTACAATATCGATGGGTTTAATTTATTTAGGCAGACGAGAGGACATGATGGCATACTCTGACTCTAGCTACGCTGATTGCAAAGAATCGAAATCCACTTGTGGATACATTATACGACTGTTTGGTGATACGGTTGCTTGGCGAACGATGAAACAAAATTATGTAGCACGTGTGAAGCTGAGTACATAGCTATGAGCGAAGCTTGTCGTGAAGTCGTCTCAATTAATAGATCTATTTCCAAACCTCTGGAGAAAAGTTTCTTTCCAGTTGTTATCAAATGTGATAACATGGTAGCGATGGTTAGTGCTAGCTCAAATGGGAATAACAAACTTAGACACATGACAGAGATACGCCAAGATGATATAAAAGAATGTATAGATGAAAACAGAGTAATTACTGAATGGGTATCGTCAAAGTATCAGCTTGCTGATATTATGACGAAACCCTTGCCCTTTGAAACTCATGTTAAATTAAGAAACCAAATTATGAATAATTCTTATTCTGAATAATTTATTGTTACTATCATTTCATAGCCAAAAGAGCTAAGACGGGTTGATCACTTGGCCACAAACGACCATTAAACATCCAACGACAGTGAATCTAAAATAACGACAGTTAATATAAAATAACGACTGTTAATTAACTCCTGATATCAATTATTATAAATCAAATGAATTACAGTTTTATGAGTTGGACACATATTTGTGTTGTTAAATTATTTAATATTTTAAACGACGAATGGAATTGTTGTATAGCTGGTGAACTCCAAATTGACCATCATATTTAAGCTACTTTATATTACAATGTATACTTTTATTCTTAATCATATTTTGCACTTTGTAAACAAACCATATGTCAACGAAAAAGACTGAAAAATGTATTTAAGTTGTATTATCTTCGAAAGACTGTTTAATTTAAGTTTGTTAAAACAAAAAAGTTTATTTTGTAACATAGATTACCTTCGGGAGGGAGTGTTAGAATATAGAATTTGGCGCTCAGACATATCTCTCTTATACGCCGATAGAGGCGCTATTATACTCAAGCGCTTGCGTGCGTATGACTGATCTCGAATCGCAAGTTAGTTCATCTTGAGACGGTATCAAATAAAGATGTGTTCACTAAAACGGTGTTATGTGTTTTATTAGAGCTGGTTAGCCTAACAAATCAGCTTTCAATTACAAATAATATTATAGATGCCATGAAAGCATCATGAAATGGTTTCCAATCAAATCAACTTCAGAACTGACGGCATTTGAGGAACAAATTCCAACTTTAAAGGAAGATGAGTTGGTAGGTTAATATAAATGATACGAAGAATTTTTTAATATAATTTAATGATTATTTGCTAGGTTGCAACGATTAGAAAAATCTTTTTTAGAGGGGGTTTCACCCAACAGGACTCAATCCACCATGACAACTCTAAGATCCCCAACCCCAATTAAGAAGCCACTCAACTCAATTCGACCAAATCTTCAAAACGCAATCAATGATCCAGGCTGGAGAAAGACTTTAGAAGATCCAGATCCACTAGATATGAGTGCAATTACCATAGACGACGATGATGTCAAAGAGGTGGATCACGCAAAGGCTGCACTTGGGCCTGGTACACCATTCGAACAAAAGTTGGGTGCTCAGCCAAAGCGTTAATTTACCCAAGAAGATGATGCTCATAAGATTGGATCAAGTTAAGGCCAAAAGCGCTGCTCCTGTTCTACAAAGACTCATGACGGAGTTAGAAGTTCTCTTTCACAATACTGGCTCACTTTATCAAGTTGAGAAATCTGGTAATGTGTATAAAATTCTCAGAACCTCCAGTCAACCGGCTCCTCAAAACAAACAAGACGATCCACCACCCAGGCCTCCGACACAACCATTAACACCTCAAAAGAGACAACTGGATTACCAAAGTCCAGGCCCATCGAAGAGAAAGACCCCGGAAAGGGAGATCACCCTGAGTATCCCGACTAACCCAATTCCGGAAGTGAGACGTCCCAAACTTCAAGAGTTTATTCACATATTGGACAAAGGGGTCTTTTTTAAGCATTTGAGACAACCAGAGGATAAATTAAAAATCACCACTAAAACAAAAATCTACACAACCTGCTCGGAGATGAAATTATTCTAAATTATATAATAATTATGACGGAATTAAAAAAAAACAGGCATTTAAAACCTATACTGCAATAAATGACCTATTTTACAGGAAGTATTTTCACATATGCGATGTTTAACTTATATGTTATTCCATTCTTTTCTTTTTGAAATGCAGAAGCTGTTATAGCGTTCCACAATCACACAAAGGTATTTGATTTGAATACTTCCACTGAACTTTTAAATATTAACACATTTCGACAACTAGTTTTGGTAACACTGAATACAGGTCTGAGGTCCGGGCATTTTCACAATACACGATTGAAGGCCTGTCCAAAAGCTGCATTGACAGAGCAAAAGTAGAATTTTTTTAAATATTTTAAACAAGAATCAGAATTCTCGTTTCTGGCTCCAACGCCAATGAATGTCTTGTAAAAAAAAACAGGATTGCTCGTTACCTATCCATTAGAAGTAATATTAAGACTTTTCACTATAACGTTTTACTTTAAAAAGAAACCTGTATTTCTTTATATTTTGTAGATTGAACAGAAATTATTCGTGTATGCTCATTGAGCTACTATAAGGATGTATCGGTGGGAAAGATAGGCAGATATTTTTAAAAGTACTACCTACTAAACCCGAATGTCGACATGCAAAATACCTCATAGAAAAGGCTTTCATTTTTACAATAAGATTGCTCTTTACAACCAGTTACGCTGCACATTATTTTTATAGCTATAACTATCTGTGGAGCGAATCGATAAACAATTTCTTTGTTTATTTTTATAACTATTTAAATATAATGTTTTTTTTCTATTTATCGTCGTGACTATAACCCACTTTTATTCAATAAGCTGTCTCCCCAAGTTGAAGAGATGTACGAAAAATCTTGACATTGATTGAATTTATTTATCGCAGTTAATTAATTGTCCGTTCAACAAATAATTATGCACCTAACTAACAGCGATAACTGCCCTAAAAATGATTCTTGGAAGCACAGCGACAGCATTTCCTTCTGTCAATCAATCTCACACTATAGATCGTCATTTGTTCGCAGAAGAAAACTGATTAAAACAAGACAGTCATAATTAAATGAAAATGATTGATTAGTCTAATTCGTGCAGTCGTAAAAATATTGACGACAGGTCATGCGACTTTGATGCACCGCTATGAGCATATATAACGCACATAATATACCTAGTGCCAAAGAACTTCATTTATTGAACGTGTTTAATATTCAGCCACCAAAAGGGGTTAACACTTAGAGTTTGCTCAAAAAGTAAGAACTTTCAAAATTATTTTGACATACGCCGGCAATGACCGGGAAATACTTTTCTGTTTGTTTCTATTTTGCCAATACTGAGTTTTCACAAAAAATTAATAATAATTATTCTACAAGGCACGCTCATAAATATGAATCATCACAACAGAGGGCGCTATAAATCAACGCAAGTTTTATTGCAGTTATTAATGAAGCAATTTCACCGTCGGGAATTTTTTGATTTGAAGTTATCTCCTAACATGAGACTCAAAGCCAAACCGAAATTACCGGTATTATCACTCCACCTCAGATGTCAGTGGGTTTTCTTTTCCAAAATGTACAACACGTGCCTATTCCACGATCACAAGACACTTTTCCACCGGATATTTGCGCCATAATCCCGAAAATAAAAAATTCAAATAGACTTACCCTAGGCTGAGCCATTAATGCTCTGGGAGCGGTGTCCAACCCGACTTGTGCCACTTTTGAACACAAAATATTCAAAATCAAGAAGAAAAAATCAAACTGCAACGGAAAGTTGAGCGAGCCAAGCGAAACGGTTCACCAGCTGTTTGGCTTGTTTTACAATTCTGCGCGAACTTCTTCTCTCTATTTATAAAAAAAAATATTAAGACCCGTATTTTTGGCGCACAAAACAATCTTAAGAAATTTTTGTCGCGAAAACCGAAACTCCACTGAACTTTTATGGCGCGCTGCCTTTGTTTAGCGATTTATCACTTTTCTATCGACGTGTCGATCGGCTGGCGCTGCGGGGGCACAGAAAACATAGGGACTTCACTGGCTTGGGGTGAACACGCACTTTTTGGATACGACCGGTCCTGTCATCGGTAGAACACGCAAATGAGCCACATAGCTGGTGTGTAGGCACGAGTTAGTACTATTCAGTGTTTTCGCGAAGACGAGTTGGACTCTAGGGCCGATCGCACCGAATGTCCTATGCTGGGATGAATGCTGTTTTAGCAAATATCACTTATGCTGGGTCATGTTGCGGTCCAAATGGCAAAATAGCCTCGGTTTTCAATTCCAACCGTGTCGGTTCCTCAACTCTGCCTGCTTCGATGCTTCGGCTTACTGTTATACAATCACAAAACTTCATCAGCGGAATGATGTTATCTGTTTGTATGTCGTTATTTGGGAAAAAAGAATGTACAGAAGATTGGGGATGAATTGAATTCAGAAGAACTTCAAAGGGATAGCTTATATCCCCAATTCTACTTCATTTCTTACAGAATAACTCATTGGAAGTGGTTATTTACGTGTATGACACGAATGCATTTGTCCAGGTCTACTGAGTAACCCTTTCTATCACTATTTCCAAGTAAGTGAGAAAGGAACTGCTTCTAAGTAAGTGAGAGAGGAAGTCCTTGCTTCCAGTCCCATTATGGGTTAAACAGAAGAAAGAAAAGAATCGAGTTGGGAAGGCCTTCTAACGCTGAAGAAGCAATTCTGTCATTGCTTCTTACTCCTTCTTTTTTCTACTGGGTTAATAGCGGGTTTTTTATTAATGTCGATAAATTTCATGAATACGGTTAGGAAACAAGAGCATTGCTTATTGAGGAATATCCATGGTACCCAATGCCTGTACGCGTACATAAAATTCTTTCTCATGGAAAAGTTATAATTAATGAATGTGTTCTTCCAATCGGACAACTTTCAGAAGAAGCTCAAAAAGATAGAAATGAGCATAATAGAAAATTTAGAGAACTATTTACAAGAAAGACTTCCAGAGTAGATACAAACAGGGATTGACTTAATAGATTGCTCGTGTCACCAGATCCCTTAATTGCTAGTGTAAGGGCTCCTCAAAAAAAAAACTAGAAAAATGACTCGTGAAGTATGTGAGCATTTGGACGTCGAATAATGACGATATACCATTGACTATACGTTCCTGTAAAATCAAATCTCATTTGATTTAAAAAATTATTGCTAACATGAAATTAATGCATTTTTCGCCGAATACGAAGCGCTTAAGTAAGCTGCATTGCAAGTAAAGATTGTGTTAGTGTTGTTAGCACGTATAGTGGTCTCAGATGTCATGCACTGAATTGTCAATTTGTGAAACCAAGAAACTTGAATGAGCCTAGATCCAGTCAAATCTCTGATTATTCTTTTAAATCTCCCGAATTGTTAGAGGCGAGTACAACCGCACAAACAAATAAAACAGAAGCGAATATTCCCACCTTGTGTCCGACTATTTCCGACCCTTTAACGAATTCAATAAATTCTTTTGTTCTCTGGGTTTTCCCATTTATACATATGCAGATATACAGATATACATACGGATATGTGTATGTTTATATTATTACCCAGCGGGAAATGCTGGGAGTGCTCTCTTTCAGAGACATAAGGGAGCAGTAATACAATGCTCTTTTTGAACTGAAAATCTCCTCTCAAAATGTTTAAAACTCCCTTATTACTCTGCTAACGATCCCTTGTAAGTTTTCTACTGCATCCATAGATTATTGAGAGGGAGAGTCATCCTCCTCTCGTTTACGTGAGAATTTTCGCGTTAAATTAATAAAAAATTCGTTCTGGAGAATGTTTTCGGCTTCACTTCCTTTTCAGAGCTCCCACTAGCTACAACCTTTTAAAAGTTGAAAGTGAAATTTTGTGTGCCTGAGTTATTGAACTGTCACGTAAGTAACGCATGTTTACTTTACTTGTTATTGAAAAGTATTATCTAAAGTACAATAATAAGATATAAAACCTTGCTTTTTCGAAGACTAATTCAATAATTACTAAAATGCCTAAGAATTTCGGTGGGGTTAGCAAGAGACATTTTAAAAGATTAGCAGCCAGAGTAATTGAAAAAGCCAATCTTTGCAACCAGAACGAAATAGGTAAAAATTGCTATACAGAATCGGAAATAACAATAGACAGAAATATTAGAACTGGTGTTTTTGAAGAGCAACATATTTCTGACGGCAGAGATGAAGAAGAGGTAGTTTAGGAAGTTTAGGAAATTATTAGACGAACAGGTGATTTTACTGAAAGCAGGGTTCAGGTGTGTTTTGATGAAAAAAATACTCTGGTCGACTCTTTAGCAGGATGGTGTCCGAAAAACATGTGACCAACTCTTACAGATTTTAGGAAATGAGGGTTTAAAAGTGCCAAAGTTCCACCTGGAGAATATTTTCTTTTCGGATTGGAAAAAGCTTGGGTGATGTCAAGACTAACATTGCCAGAATCCATGGATACTTTGTCAATTGATATTGGAGTGGACGGAATACAATTATTTAAGAGTTCTGGTCAAACATTGTGGCCAATCTTAGGAGCTGTTTCGGGATCAACGGAAGCTACACCATTTCTTGTGGGAGCATGCTTCAAATTTCTTTATTACCATATTAATCATTGGTTTGCATCTATAAAAATAAAAAGCACGCATTTGTGCTTAATTAATAAGCACATTAATTTAAAGCGAAAGTGCCTGACTTACATCATCTACACCCCAATAGCATAATTCTCATAAAATATATTTCTTAAATTTTAAAGTCCAAATTATTTTAATCAGCAATTTTTCCTGTGCAATTTCCCAACACCGAATCATCAGTTTTGCCGGTGCAATTGCACAAAGCATGTTACTCACCCGAAAATTGTCTAGACGTTACCTAAGCAAAGTGTCATATTCATAGCTAAGGAACTTAGGAAGCTAAGATAATTCACATGTTCATTAGGACAGTCGTTCTTCACAACTTGTCGCGTTCAGACGTCAAAATTTTGATTTGTTCAAATTTATAATTCAATAAAGTAATGTTGGTGAAACCCTAAAAATTGTTTTCTTTTTAAATAAATTCAATATAATGTAAGGGGGGTCACAGGAAAAACCAAGGAAATCCCGCTTGGTTTTAAATAATTAAGTTAAAGATCTTGGTGTATCTTCTCAGCAGCGCGGATGTCTGTGAGGGTGAGGAGCAATACGGAAATAATTAAGAAATAGCGCCGAATGTCTGCAGTTGTAAATGACTCAGACTGATCGGCATAAAGGATTTTCAGTTCGCAGTTAGGTGCTAAAACGGAAATGCATTAACGCATCCTTTTTAGCTAGCATGAGTCACGCTCTACGCAACCATATGAAGGAAGGCATGGGTTCCTGTGCTTGATCATAAAATCCTTCGCATATGTGCAACGAACTGGCGACTTCTTAAAGGGGCATGTTCTAGCATGACTCATAGTTTAGGGATCAAGGCGATTAGGTTATGCGTAGGTAGCAAGGATAAAAGGGTAGGCAGAATTTGGAATGGATTCATTCTGAAACAGTTTTCCTCGCTACTCGGGCACCATCGGGCGCGTTGCTGAGTTGTACATTGCTGCAAGCTCGGATGTAGAGTAAAGTAAAGTGCAGTCGTTATAATAATAAGTTAAGTGGCGCAGTCGTGCGGATTTTTTATTTGTATCAGTTTTCATTCTGATAAGTAATTAATCGAAGGTTTATCGATATATCATTCAGTGCTCGAATCGTCGAAAGCATATCGGCATCAAATCGAGCTAGTGGAAGCTGTAAACAAACGAAACAACTGCTCAACGAGGGAATATCGTAAAAAGCAGACCGCAACTTATTTACTTCTCAGTGAGGGAACATCGCCAAGAATAAGACCGCAACCTGTCTACTGATCAACGAAGGAATATCGCTACAAAGAAGACAGCAACCCGACTACCTCTCAACGAGGATTCATCGCTAAAGCAGATCGCAACCTTACCACCGTTGAACGAGGGAACATCGAAGAACAATGTGGCTAATATTAGTACTGTAATGTGTAGAGATTTTGAATATTTTCCTAAACTATCCCATGCCTTTTAATAGAAAGGAAATCCAATCTCCAAATCCTTACCCAACATCCACATTATTTATAAATAGCTTAAGTTTATTTAGGGTAAGATCAAGTGAAAGTACCGCAAGTGAATCGTGTCAGATTTTATTTAATTCAAACGAAAACCAAGTAGAAATAATAGAATCAAGTGTTTTCAATAATTCATTAAGTACCAGTGCAAATGTAGAAGAAAAATTAATCACAAAAATGGCTACAAATAAATCAGCAATTACAGCTGTTGATATTTACAACTCGTTAAGGGCAGGGTAAGGTATTAAATTTTTTTTTTTCGAATTTTTTTTTTATTCGATTTTCTAAATGAAGAACCTTTCAAAAATATTGTGTGAAAATTTGAGACGGATCGTAGCAAAACTAACGAAGATACAGCAGTTTAAGCAACTCACTTATGAACGTTTTACTCTAAATTTTTTAGTGTTTAAAACTTCAAGGCGTTTTTCCCACAACTCATGTTTTCAAAGTCGGTGCCCCTCATAAGTTCAAAACTACTGCACCGATTCTTTTGAAATTTTGGACACTATTGCTGTACATAATTTACGAGGTAACACGGGAGAGTTTTTTTCAAATTTGTTAATATTTTTTATGTTATAATAACAAATTATCCGATTTTTTTGACAAAAATCGCGTTTTTCACTTCAAAGTGTTCCCAAAAATTTAAAAATTTAAATTTCGAAAAACCGCTCCCGCGTTACCTGGGGAAAGCGATTATCTAACGACAAAAAATTTCCTTTTTGATTTGAGATGATCCAGCACAGAGTTATGAGGGGCACCGCATTTCTATTTTTTTCTGAGACGCTTCCAAATAATGGCTGCCATTGCCTTATTTTTCAATATTTCTACATGAAAATTTTACAAAATATTCTTCAAATGTTCTACTTTGATGTACCATTAGCTTAAATGAATAGATTTTAACTGAGTTGTCGAAAAAAAATTCACAAAAATGTGCCTTTTTTTGTACGAATTAACCTTACCCTCCCCTTAAGACTTCCTGATGCCATTAAGGACCTACCAAGGTTCGATGGAAATCCGCGTTTATTTTTGAACTTCCTTGATAACGTAGACGAAGTCCTTGCACTTACGTCTGCAGTCAAAGGCACGCCCTACGAACAATTATTGTTACGTGTAATTCGCAACAAAATCGTAGAATCTGCGAACGAAGTTTTAAATTTATACGGAACCCCATTAGAATGGGATAAAAATCAAAGAAAATCTAATTTTTCATTATAGTGATAAGAGAAAAGAAACATCGTTAATTCGTGACTTACATAAAGTGAAACAGAATAGTGACTCAATTGAGAAATTTTGTAGTGAAATAATTGAATTATATTCGAGTATGATTAATCACGTGAACATACACGAATAAGATGCAAACGTAATTAATGCCAAGAAAGCGCTTTTTTTCAGAAATGTGCTTAAACGTATTCTTGTCAGGTTTCAGAGAACCTTTAGGATCTACAATCAGAGCAATGAAACCATCAACTCTGGCCGAAGGTTTCTCGTATTATATAAAAGAACAATATATACATTAGGGTAGACTGGGTACGATTGTAACGGGGTACGGTTGTAACAGCTCGAATATTTCCTAAACTATCTACAGGAGAGAGGAGTATAAGGGGAAAGAGACACGGCAGGCAAGTATACACACGATTATTTTATTGTTATATTATAATAACTTTGTTGAATTTGATTGTTTTTTTAATAAAACTCATTGAAATTACTTGTTTTTGTTTATTTTGGGTATGTTACAACCGTCCCCCATCACTGTTACAACCGTCCACGGCATGAGGACGGTTGTAACAGTGGCACACAAACTGAATAATGCGTTGCTGACAAAAAATACTGCATATATGATATTTATTTTAAGTGTAATGTTAATGTAAAAGAGTATTCTTCAATTTGTAATGTTGTATTTAGTTCTTAGATCTGTGATGGCAATGATATGAGCGATAAAAACAAAATTGTTACTACTGTACCCAGTCTACCCTAAATGAAATTTGATCCCAAAAGCTCAATCATCCCAATGGAAGCTGCCGCACGAGCCAAGACCGAAAAAAACGCGCATCGAAGATGCAGCTGAACAAGATAACAAAAAATGATTTTTTTAGGTGCTTCGAGGATTGGAAAAAACGTTGGCACAAGTGTATAATATCTGGTGGGGATTACTTTGAAGGGGACACAATAGATATTCATGAATAAATAAATAATTTTGGAAAAAACACAAAATTCGCGATACTTTTTGAACAGACCTCGTAAATACAAATCAATGCCCGCACTGTAGAGATCCTCATTCGCTATTACAATGCCCGAACTTTCAAAATGTCACACCATTACAATGCAATAAAATCGTAAGAAAGGTGTTTAAGTTAAGTTTGTTATGATTGTTTGCTATAAAATCATTTGTCAACTACTTGCCCTGCCAAAATATTCATTGCCGGAAGCATCATAAATCATTATTGTATGATGGTGTAATTTCGAAGCATAGTAATGAGTTGCCATTACGCGACTACAGATATTTTTAAAGAGATTCCTTCTCTGAAAAAAAAAAAAAAAAAAAAAAAAAAAAAAAAAAAAAACAAATACATCGTATTCACCCTGACTATTTAAGCCTCATAGCGAAAAGAAAATTTTAAGCGCACTCTATCAACACTGAATTAGCTGTCCACAATTCGTCAGAAGGTCGTTTTGGATTTTTATTTATATTATGGAGTCTACCCTACGACTGCGTACGATTGTAACGGGGTACGGTGAGTAGTATAAGGGGAAAGAGACAAATTCTGTAAATTTGTGGATTTTAGAAAATTTTCCAATTAGCCCAACATCAGCAGAAAGTGACACACATTTCGTAATATTGTTTGCCAATTTTAAAGATATAAATTACCTCAAGGAAATTTTATATAGAACTTAAAATCATTGCTGAATCAAAATTTTACTGGAAAATCTCTATTGGTGGAATTCGAAAAAACCAATAAACTCTCATCTTCTTCAAGGGGTGTTTTGTCGAATATAATTACAGACTACCTTATCGCCGAAAAAATCCCTGTAGTACCCACCACCTTCTTAAATATTTTGGATGATATAAAGACTATTTTTCCTACCGAAGAAAAGGTTATTACACCATATTTTTAGTGAAATATTAACTTTACTTATACTTAGGATATTTATTATATTCCACGTGTTGGAAATTGTGCACCATGAGGTAAATTGGTTGGCAAATATTATGCAAGGTGCAAAAAGTATCGCAAACTTGGAGTAATTGAAAGCAAATATAAAGTAAGAAATTTTGCTTCTGAAACTGCTGCTGCAACGTGTACTGATTTTGATAATGGTAATGAAAATGTGTTAATTATTTGATATTATTGTATTAATTCTTTAATTATAAAAATTCCAGATAAATCCGTAATAGAGGATTATAAATATTTATATAATATATATATTTATGTTAGTTTTGAATAAGCTGACATGTTTAATATACATATTTACTAATACTAATAATTACAGATTGAACTGGACTTTGAACAGATATATCCTGGAAAGGATGTTCTTTTGTTTTCTAAGTGGGAAGACTTTATAATAAATGTTGAAGGAATTCTGAAAAAATATATTAAAGACCCTAATAGCAGAAGGTTATTAAACCTCATGGAGGAAGAATTATCTAATGGTAAGTTTGTTTGTACATAAATTCACTTTTTAATCCAAATGTCTTAAAATTTATGTTCGTGGGTTGACCGGTACTAAATACTCTAGACTTTTGGAGTCAATGCCAATTTTAGTAAAATTACTGCAATTAATTTCATTTTAGATGCGAGAAATTTAATAACTTGCTTGTTATTGAATGCTGTTTTGGTTCCTAGAGTCCTACAAATTCGTAAAGGAGATAAAAAGATTTCGTGGAAGCCATCTATTTTAGACGCACAAAATGCTTTCGCGCTACGAGTAAATGTAAAGCAGTTATTTTATATTATATGAGTTTTTATGATAATCCTCAATATTATTTCAGACATATAACGACATTGGACCTGTCATTTCTAGGCAAAAAGCAAAATATCTGGAGTTAGGGGCGACCATGCAACCATGCATTTTTATTGTAGTAGAAAAAAACGCTCCCAAAGAATTTTATTCATTTTTCAACGATGTTGTCTACAGTTTACCCAGTTTTGTTAAGGGATTATTACCACCTTAATTTTTTCTTTTCAATTTTTTTTCTATTGGCTTAAATAATGCCTAAACATCCCTCGAATCAAACCAAACTTTGTAGAAAGGTGTATTCAAATGTTAAGATGTCTCTAAATCAATTTTTCCGAAGCCACTTTTTCAATTTTTTTTAAACGCGATTTTCTCGGAACCACTTTTAAAAATCGGCCAATTCATAAAATAAAACAGTCAATTCCGAAATTCTCGCCATCAGTCGATTCCGAAATTCTCTCGTCAATGGCACGAGGCCGAGCGCACCGGCAAATCATATATAACAGTGTATATAGAGATAACCAAATATAGTTTTTTTTTTCCATAACATCTCGCCTTTTATTTTAATTCCAATTTTGGTGAAAGTGTACACATATTTTCGGAAGAAACTTTTAAGAAATGTAAGAAAAATCTTGCGTTTACGCAAATTGCATAATTTAAAATATAGTGACGTGACTTTACCACGTGAACATTTAGATAGGCTATCATCGTACGTGTTATAAGACGTTTACAGCATTGAAGAAAATTTATTATGATACCACAACTTCGAAAAAAAAGGAACGTCTCCATCTTCATCTCAGTCACAGCCGTCAACTTCTGCTGATGTCGAAAATATAATTGAAGATGTTGCTGTCGACAGTGCTGTCGAAGAATTACCAAGCCAAGAATTTAATCAACCCACTGAAGATGCAGGTCTCGAAAATCTAGTAAGTGAAACTTCAGAAGAATAAGCTCAGCATTAGATACTTCTACTGGGGATGATACAATTATTATAGATAATCGTCATGTATGTTTTTGTTGCGATAAATACAAGAAAAAACACCGTTCAAAACAACAACCTTTACATCGAGCGCAAAAAAATAAATTCCAATCGACAATTGGAACGAATTTAAATTTAGATAAAGAGGATGAAAAGGAAATTTTTAATAAATTGGAGAAATGGTCGAGTGACATAATATATTATCACCACATTTGTCACACTGAATTTTTGAATAAGTAAAAATCATCCAACAAAAAAACTGTTCAAACTGCTTGGCATATTCGGCGCAATTTGCATCAAAATGTCTTTGATAAAATAAGCACATTAATTGAAGACAATGTAATAAATAGAGGTCGTTGTTATATTTTATCATATTTACATAGATTATATGTCGACAAATTTAAAAAATCTGATGAAGAAAGCCAGGAAATGTTGGATATAACATTCACGGCGCAACATTTAGAAGACAAAATTAAGAGTAAATTTACCAACAACATTACAATATTGCAATCGAAACATAAAAAGGCTATAGCTCTCAGAGAGACCCTCACCCATTCGGCTTCCTTGTTCTAATTACATCGTTTTAAATTAAAATGGTGCATTAGGCGTCCTTAGAGAATAGAAAATCGAAATAATGGCTTCCGCCCATGTCAACGCCAACAGTTTTACCATTTCCATCTAATGTGCCCTTCAGGCTTAAGTTCGCTGAAATAAAAATTATCCGCAGAGGAAAATTATATCCAACAATTGTTTGCTGTCAAAATACTGCATGCGGCGAAATGCAGTAGATCGTTTTTCAAACTTAGCGCCCTATGGTCCGAGCAACCGAGTGCGCTATTTCAAAGGCAGAAGTTTACCAATGTACTTGTAAATAAATAAAGCTTTGCCCTGTCGAATAAACATTCGACTTCAAGCAGGAATCCGGGGAGACAAGCAACAAAACCTTGTCCTTTCCCACATACGCAGAGGAACCACAACACACAGCTACTGGCGCTTGCCACCTTCTTCACTAGGCAATCGTTCCCCACTTCTGACACTCATGGCGAAGAAGATTATCGAGATGAAGACATCAGACCAACAGAATTCGATTTTGAATTTGAACTGGAATCATCAGCAGACCTTCCCAAAATGGAGTATTTAAACAATGCGGATTAATCTTTGAACTCCCCTTTGATTTTGGATGAATTGGAGGCCTTTTTAGATTTTCTCAGGACGGACAAACGAAGCAAACGGTGGAGTACACAGATATGGGACTTGCGTTCACCTTGTTTCAAGCAATTTATATCTCCTGAAGACATATTGAATCCACGGAGACTCCACAGCTGGATCGGGAAATTTAACCTGAGACATGATCCAGACATAGAGTCATATGAACTTCCTTCATCAGACCCAAGATGATGCGGATATAACAGGTGTTGTAGTCACTAGTTTCATCAAAGGGTGGATCGAGAAACAATGCATACCCAAAAGCAAAACAAACATTAGCCCAAGTACTGCTAAATGGGGATCCTACTTCTTTGACCTGCATTTTGTGACTCTATTTTTAAACGCAAGTACAGAAGATGAACCAAAAGAAATATCCGAAACAGTCAAAGATTTTATGCCAACCATTGTTATAGATGGTGGATGCATAATTCAAACTAAAAACTTCGGGAAGGTCATTATATCATTTGGATTTGCCCTTTTTGTGGATCATTGCATTTTGATGGATCGAAATACATTGCTTATGCTCAAAGACACATACATTGGAAGATTCCACACCCTATTTTCTCTACAAAATAGAAATGATAACAAATATAATCAAGCGTCCCTTAATAAGATGACTGAGATCTATAAGATTGGAGACATCATCTTAGGTGAAGGAGGATCAAGTGGATATAATGTTATAAAGATGATTGAGCGTGTAATTTGAGGTTGTCTCAACTTGCAAAAAAATATCGCCCTTTAATCCCAGATTTCCCTCATTTTCAAGAACACGTTGAAAGAACAATAAAAGATTTGAACACAATTCATCCTTACACTAATCAATTGTATAGTGAGATACAGGGTATAGACAATGTAGATGACGTCTTAATTGTATACAGTTCTTTCCGACACTGGGGACATCCATATATTAATTATTTAGAAGGTTTAATCAAACTACACCATCAAGTGACCATATCCAAAGAAATAGATAATGAATATGCAAATGCCTTGGCAAGTGACTTCGCTCTATTAGTTCTAGATAAACAATTCCAAGAGAAGAAAAGATGGTTCGTTAACGCCAACAAAGTTCCGGGATCACATCCACTTCATGATTTTATTAAGTCGAACACTTGGCCAACACCAGAAGTAATCCAAGATTTTGGGGATTATTGGCATACACTTCATTGATCAAATGTTTTGAAGTCCCTGAATTACTGGACCCCTCTTTACTGTATTCCGACAAAAGTCATTCCATGAATATTTCCCAGGTCAAAGGACACCTGATGAACAACCCGGACACACCGATACCCTCATTGAAAGTGTTAGAATCCCTGTTGAGGAAACCAGCCCGAAATTGGCCTAAATTTCTCCAAATGGTCAATGATGAAGGACTTCACTCTGATGCCTTGATAATTGGACTGAAAGCTAAGGAACGAGAAATAAAGGAATTTGGAAGATTCTTCTCACTTATGTCCTGGGATCTCCGGGATTATTTTGTAATAACTGAGTACCTAATCAAAACCCACTACGTGCCGTTGTTTTATGGTCTAACAATGGCCGATGATTTAACAACCGTAATAAGAAAAATTCTAGAAAATACACTTGGTCAAGGACAAGACGATTATGACTCTATCACCATTGCCAACCATCTTGATTACGAGAAATGGAACAACCACCAACGAAAAGAGTCAAACGAGCACATCTTCCGAGTTATGGGTCAATTTCTAGGATATCCAGAACTGTTTGTCAGGACACATGAATTCTTCCAAAAAAGTTTAATATATTATATTATAATTTGAGGGGAGATTTGATGACAATTCAAGATAATAAAATCGTCAATAAGTCATCACATCTGGTATGTTGGCAAGGACAAGCAGGGGGCTTAGAGGGATTAAGACAAAAAGGATGGAGTATCGTAGATCTGCTAGTAATCAAAAGAGACGGACAACATAGAAATACAATGATTAAGGCACTAGCTCAGGGAGACTATCAAGTAATTTGCACTCAATACAAAACTCAAAAATATAGAACAGAATCAAAGTTAAAAACGCATTTGGAGGAGATTGTTAAGAATAATGAAATCATCATAAGAAACATAGAGAGAGGCATAAATAAACTAGGTTTGTTAATTAACAATGACGAAACAATTCAAAGTGCTGACTATTTGAATTATGGAAAAGTTCCTGTTTTTAGAGGCAATATTAGAAGTCTGGAGACAAAAAGATGGTCTAGGGTGACATGTGTGACCAATGATCAAATTCCGACAATGAGCTCGGTTCTGTCTACAGTATCAAGTAATGCTTTAACTGTAGCTCACTTCTCTGAATCACCAATAAATGCAATCTGTCATTACAATTTTCTGGGTAATTTTTCACGAAATTTATTGTTGATGCATAACCCGGCCTTGAAGAAAGGCCCCAGGAAACTTATACATCATCCTGAAAGATTGGAACTAGACGAATTCAAAATTGCATCTTTGTATCTGGATCCGTGTTTGGGGGGTGTGTCAGGCATGTCATTAACCAGATTCCAATTAAGAATGTTTCCAGATCCGGTGACTGAAAGTTTGACATTTTTGAAGATAGTACATGACAACACATCAAATCTGCAACTCAAGTCACTCATGAATCATATGGGATCTCCCAGACTCACATCCGTAACTGGTCTGGAATCATATGCAAAATTGCTAGAATCACCCTTGGCCCTGAATGTACCCCATGGAATCGATATAACCACCATGTTAAAGAATGAAATAAAACGAAACTTAATTAACAATGTCACTGAGATCAAAAATGAAATGATAGCCAATGCAGTTTCTTACACGGAGCCGGAAGAATTGAAATTCTTACAATTTTTATTCTCTATAAGACCAGTCTTTTCAAGATTTCTGAGCGAGTTCAAATCTGCTTGCTAGATACTTCTACTGGGGATGATACAATTATTATAGATAATCGTCATGTATGTTTTTGTTGCGATAAATACAAGAAAAAACACCGTTTAAAACAACAACCTTTACATCGAGCGCAAAAAAATAAATTCCAATCGACAATTGGAACGAATTTAAATTTAGATAAAGAGGATGAAAAGGAATTTTTTAATAAATTGGAGAAATGGTCGAGTGACATAATATATTATCACCACATTTGTCACACTGAATTTTTGAATAAGTAAAAATCATCCAACAAAAAAACTGTTCAAACTGCTTGGCATATTCGGCGCAATTTGCATCAAAATGTCTTTGATAAAATAAGCACATTAATTGAAGACAATGTAATAAATAGAGGTCGTTGTTATTTTTTATCATATTTACATAGATTATATGTCGACAAATTTAAAAAATCTGATGAAGAAAGCCAGGAAATGTTGGATATAACATTCACGGCGCAACATTTAGAAGACAAAATTAAGAGTAAATTTACCAACAACATTACAATATTGCAATCGAAACATAAAAAGGTTATAGCTCTCAGAGAGACCCTCACCCATTCGGCTTCCTTGTTCTAATTACATCGTTTTAAATTAAAATGGTGCATTAGGCGTCCTTAGAGAATAGAAAATCGAAATAATGGCTTCCGCCCATGTCAACGCCAACAGTTTTACCATTTCCATCTAATGTGCCCTTAAGGCTTAAGTTCGCTGAAATAAAAATTATCCGCAGAGGAAAATTATATCCAACAATTGTTTGCTGTCAAAATACTGCATGCGGCGAAATGCAGTAGATCGTTTTTCAAACTTAGCGCCCTATGGTCCGAGCAACCGAGTGCGCTATTTCAAAGGCAGAAGTTTACCAATGTACTTGTAAATAAATAAAGCTTTGCCCTGTCGAATAAACATTCGACTTCAAGCAGGAATCCGGGGAGACAAGCAACAAAACCTTGTCCTTTCCCACATACGCAGAGGAACCACAACACACAGCTACTGGCGCTTGCCACCTTCTTCACTAGGCAATCGTTCCCCACTTCTGACACTCATGGCGAAGAAGATTATCGAGATGAAGACATCAGACCAACAGAATTCGATTTTGAATTTGAACTGGAATCATTAGCAGACCTTCCCAAAATGGAGTATTTAAACAATGCGGATTACTCTTTGAACTCCCCTTTGATTTTGGATGAATTGGAGGCCTTTTTAGATTTTCTCAGGACGGACAAACGAAGCAAACGGTGGAGTACACAGATATGGGACTTGCGTTCACCTTGTTTCAAGCAATTTATTTCTCCTGAAGACATATTGAATCCACGGAGACTCCACAGCTGGATCGGGAAATTTAACCTGAGACATGATCCAGACATAGAGTCATATGAACTTCCTTCATCAGACCCAAGATGATGCGGATATAACAGGTGTTGTAGTCACTAGTTTCATCAAAGGGTGGATCGAGAAACAATGCATACCCAAAAGCAAAACAAACATTAGCCCAAGTACTGCTAAATGGGGATCCTACTTCTTTGACCTGCATTTTGTGACTCTATTTTTAAACGCAAGTACAGAAGATGAACCAAAAGAAATATCCGAAACAGTCAAAGATTTTATGCCAACCATTGTTATAGATGGTGGATGCATAATTCAAACTAAAAACTTCGGGAAGGTCATTATATCATTTGGATTTGCCCTTTTTGTGGATCATTGCATTTTGATGGATCGAAATACATTGCTTATGCTCAAAGACACATACATTGGAAGATTCCACACCCTATTTTCTCTACAAAATAGAAATGATAACAAATATAATCAAGCGTCCCTTAATAAGATGACTGAGATCTATAAGATTGGAGACATCATCTTAGGTGAAGGAGGATCAAGTGGATATAATGTTATAAAGATGATTGAGCGTGTAATTTGAGGTTGTCTCAACTTGCAAAAAAATATCGCCCCTTAATCCCAGATTTCCCTCATTTTCAAGAACACGTTGAAAGAACAATAAAAGATTTGAACACAATTCATCCTTACACTAATCAATTGTATAGTGAGATACAGGGTATAGACAATGTAGATGACGTCTTAATTGTATACAGTTCTTTCCGACACTGGGGACATCCATATATTAATTATTTAGAAGGTTTAATCAAACTACACCATCAAGTGACCATATCCAAAGAAATAGATAATGAATATGCAAATGCCTTGGCAAGTGACTTCGCTCTATTAGTTCTAGATAAAAAATTCCAAGAGAAGAAAAGATGGTTCGTTAACGCCAACAAAGTTCCGGGATCACATCCACTTCATGATTTTATTAAGTCGAACACTTGGCCAACACCAGAAGTAATCCAAGATTTTGGGGATTATTGGCATACACTTCCATTGATCAAATGTTTTGAAGTCCCTGAATTACTGGACCCCTCTTTACTGTATTCCGACAAAAGTCATTCCATGAATATTTCCCAGGTCAAAGGACACCTGATGAGCAACCCGGACACACCGATACCCTCATTGAAAGTGTTAGAATCCCTGTTGAGGAAACCAGCCCGAAATTGGCCTAAATTTCTCCAAATGGTCAATGATGAAGGACTTCACTCTGATGCCTTGATAATTGGACTGAAAGCTAAGGAACGAGAAATAAAGGAATTTGGAAGATTCTTCTCACTTATGTCCTGGGATCTCCGGGATTATTTTGTAATAACTGAGTACCTAATCAAAACCCACTACGTGCCGTTGTTTTATGGTCTAACAATGGCCGATGATTTAACAACCGTAATAAGAAAAATTCTAGAAAATACACTTGGTCAAGGACAAGACGATTATGACTCTATCACCATTGCCAACCATCTTGATTACGAGAAATGGAACAACCACCAACGAAAAGAGTCAAACGAGCACATCTTCCGAGTTATGGGTCAATTTCTAGGATATCCAGAACTGTTTGTCAGGACACATGAATTCTTCCAAAAAAGTTTAATATATTATATTATAATTTGAGGGGAGATTTGATGACAATTCAAGATAATAAAATCGTCAATAAGTCATCACATCTGGTATGTTGGCAAGGACAAGCAGGGGGCTTAGAGGGATTAAGACAAAAAGGATGGAGTATCGTAGATCTGCTAGTAATCAAAAGAGACGGACAACATAGAAATACAATGATTAAGGCACTAGCTCAGGGAGACTATCAAGTAATTTGCACTCAATACAAAACTCAAAAATATAGAACAGAATCAAAGTTAAAAACGCATTTGGAGGAGATTGTTAAGAATAATGAAATCATCATAAGAAACATAGAGAGAGGCATAAATAAACTAGGTTTGTTAATTAACAATGACGAAACAATTCAAAGTGCTGACTATTTGAATTATGGAAAAGTTCCTGTTTTTAGAGGCAATATTAGAAGTCTGGAGACAAAAAGATGGTCTAGGGTGACATGTGTGACCAATGATCAAATTCCGACAATGAGCTCGGTTCTGTCTACAGTATCAAGTAATGCTTTAACTGTAGCTCATTTCTCTGAATCACCAATAAATGCAATCTGTCATTACAATTTTCTGGGTAATTTTTCACGAAATTTATTGTTGATGCATAACCCGGCCTTGAAGAAAGGCCCCAGGAAACTTATACATCATCCTGAAAGATTGGAACTAGACGAATTCAAAATTGCATCTTTGTATCTGGATCCGTGTTTGGGGGGTGTGTCAGGCATGTCATTAACCAGATTCCAATTAAGAATGTTTCCAGATCCGGTGACTGAAAGTTTGACATTTTTGAAGATAGTACATGACAACACATCAAATCTGCAACTCAAGTCACTCATGAATCATATGGGATCTCCCAGACTCACATCCGTAACTGGTCTGGAATCATATGCAAAATTGCTAGAATCACCCTTGGCCCTGAATGTACCCCATGGAATCGATATAACCACCATGTTAAAGAATGAAATAAAACGAAACTTAATTAACAATGTCACTGAGATCAAAAATGAAATGATAGCCAATGCAGTTTCTTACACGGAGCCGGAAGAATTGAAATTCTTACAATTTTTATTCTCTATAAGACCAGTCTTTTCAAGATTTCTGAGCGAGTTCAAATCTGCTTGCTAGATACTTCTACTGGGGATGATACAATTATTATAGATAATCGTCATGTATGTTTTTGTTGCGATAAATACAAGAAAAAACACCGTTTAAAACAACAACCTTTACATCGAGCGCAAAAAAATAAATTCCAATCGACAATTGGAACGAATTTAAATTTAGATAAAGAGGATGAAAAGGAATTTTTTAATAAATTGGAGAAATGGTCGAGTGACATAATATATTATCACCACATTTGTCACACTGAATTTTTGAATAAGTAAAAATCATCCAACAAAAAAACTGTTCAAACTGCTTGGCATATTCGGCGCAATTTGCATCAAAATGTCTTTGATAAAATAAGCACATTAATTGAAGACAATGTAATAAATAGAGGTCGTTGTTATTTTTTATCATATTTACATAGATTATATGTCGACAAATTTAAAAAATCTGATGAAGAAAGCCAGGAAATGTTGGATATAACATTCACGGCGCAACATTTAGAAGACAAAATTAAGAGTAAATTTACCAACAACATTACAATATTGCAATCGAAACATAAAAAGGTTATAGCTCTCAGAGAGACCCTCACCCATTCGGCTTCCTTGTTCTAATTACATCGTTTTAAATTAAAATGGTGCATTAGGCGTCCTTAGAGAATAGAAAATCGAAATAATGGCTTCCGCCCATGTCAACGCCAACAGTTTTACCATTTCCATCTAATGTGCCCTTCAGGCTTAAGTTCGCTGAAATAAAAATTATCCGCAGAGGAAAATTATATCCAACAATTGTTTGCTGTCAAAATACTGCATGCGGCGAAATGCAGTAGATCGTTTTTCAAACTTAGCGCCCTATGGTCCGAGCAACCGAGTGCGCTATTTCAAAGGCAGAAGTTTACCAATGTACTTGTAAATAAATAAAGCTTTGCCCTGTCGAATAAACATTCGACTTCAAGCAGGAATCCGGGGAGACAAGCAACAAAACCTTGTCCTTTCCCACATACGCAGAGGAACCACAACACACAGCTACTGGCGCTTGCCACCTTCTTCACTAGGCAATCGTTCCCCACTTCTGACACTCATGGCGAAGAAGATTATCGAGATGAAGACATCAGACCAACAGAATTCGATTTTGAATTTGAACTGGAATCATCAGCAGACCTTCCCAAAATGGAGTATTTAAACAATGCGGATTACTCTTTGAACTCCCCTTTGATTTTGGATGAATTGGAGGCCTTTTTAGATTTTCTCAGGACGGACAAACGAAGCAAACGGTGGAGTACACAGATATGGGACTTGCGTTCACCTTGTTTCAAGCAATTTATATCTCCTGAAGACATATTGAATCCACGGAGACTCCACAGCTGGATCGGGAAATTTAACCTGAGACATGATCCAGACATAGAGTCATATGAACTTCCTTCATCAGACCCAAGATGATGCGGATATAACAGGTGTTGTAGTCACTAGTTTCATCAAAGGGTGGATCGAGAAACAATGCATACCCAAAAGCAAAACAAACATTAGCCCAAGTACTGCTAAATGGGGATCCTACTTCTTTGACCTGCATTTTGTGACTCTATTTTTAAACGCAAGTACAGAAGATGAACCAAAAGAAATATCCGAAACAGTCAAAGATTTTATGCCAACCATTGTTATAGATGGTGGATGCATAATTCAAACTAAAAACTTCGGGAAGGTCATTATATCATTTGGATTTGCCCTTTTTGTGGATCATTGCATTTTGATGGATCGAAATACATTGCTTATGCTCAAAGACACATACATTGGAAGATTCCACACCCTATTTTCTCTACAAAATAGAAATGATAACAAATATAATCAAGCGTCCCTTAATAAGATGACTGAGATCTATAAGATTGGAGACATCATCTTAGGTGAAGGAGGATCAAGTGGATATAATGTTATAAAGATGATTGAGCGTGTAATTTGAGGTTGTCTCAACTTGCAAAAAAATATCGCCCCTTAATCCCAGATTTCCCTCATTTTCAAGAACACGTTGAAAGAACAATAAAAGATTTGAACACAATTCATCCTTACACTAATCAATTGTATAGTGAGATACAGGGTATAGACAATGTAGATGACGTCTTAATTGTATACAGTTCTTTCCGACACTGGGGACATCCATATATTAATTATTTAGAAGGTTTAATCAAACTACACCATCAAGTGACCATATCCAAAGAAATAGATAATGAATATGCAAATGCCTTGGCAAGTGACTTCGCTCTATTAGTTCTAGATAAACAATTCCAAGAGAAGAAAAGATGGTTCGTTAACGCCAACAAAGTTCCGGGATCACATCCACTTCATGATTTTATTAAGTCGAACACTTGGCCAACACCAGAAGTAATCCAAGATTTTGGGGATTATTGGCATACACTTCCATTGATCAAATGTTTTGAAGTCCCTGAATTACTGGACCCCTCTTTACTGTATTCCGACAAAAGTCATTCCATGAATATTTCCCAGGTCAAAGGACACCTGATGAACAACCCGGACACACCGATACCCTCATTGAAAGTGTTAGAATCCCTGTTGAGGAAACCAGCCCGAAATTGGCCTAAATTTCTCCAAATGGTCAATGATGAAGGACTTCACTCTGATGCCTTGATAATTGGACTGAAAGCTAAGGAACGAGAAATAAAGGAATTTGGAAGATTCTTCTCACTTATGTCCTGGGATCTCCGGGATTATTTTGTAATAACTGAGTACCTAATCAAAACCCACTACGTGCCGTTGTTTTATGGTCTAACAATGGCCGATGATTTAACAACCGTAATAAGAAAAATTCTAGAAAATACACTTGGTCAAGGACAAGACGATTATGACTCTATCACCATTGCCAACCATCTTGATTACGAGAAATGGAACAACCACCAACGAAAAGAGTCAAACGAGCACATCTTCCGAGTTATGGGTCAATTTCTAGGATATCCAGAACTGTTTGTCAGGACACATGAATTCTTCCAAAAAAGTTTAATATATTATATTATAATTTGAGGGGAGATTTGATGACAATTCAAGATAATAAAATCGTCAATAAGTCATCACATCTGGTATGTTGGCAAGGACAAGCAGGGGGCTTAGAGGGATTAAGACAAAAAGGATGGAGTATCGTAGATCTGCTAGTAATCAAAAGAGACGGACAACATAGAAATACAATGATTAAGGCACTAGCTCAGGGAGACTATCAAGTAATTTGCACTCAATACAAAACTCAAAAATATAGAACAGAATCAAAGTTAATAACGCATTTGGAGGAGATTGTTAAGAATAATGAAATCATCATAAGAAACATAGAGAGAGGCATAAATAAACTAGGTTTGTTAATTAACAATGACGAAACAATTCAAAGTGCTGACTATTTGAATTATGGAAAAGTTCCTGTTTTTAGAGGCAATATTAGAAGTCTGGAGACAAAAAGATGGTCTAGGGTGACATGTGTGACCAATGATCAAATTCCGACAATGAGCTCGGTTCTGTCTACAGTATCAAGTAATGCTTTAACTGTAGCTCACTTCTCTGAATCACCAATAAATGCAATCTGTCATTACAATTTTCTGGGTAATTTTTCACGAAATTTATTGTTGATGCATAACCCGGCCTTGAAGAAAGGCCCCAGGAAACTTATACATCATCCTGAAAGATTGGAACTAGACGAATTCAAAATTGCATCTTTGTATCTGGATCCGTGTTTGGGGGTGTGTCAGGCATGTCATTAACCAGATTCCAATTAAGAATGTTTCCAGATCCGGTGACTGAAAGTTTGACATTTTTGAAGATAGTACATGACAACACATCAAATCTGCAACTCAAGTCACTCATGAATCATATGGGATCTCCCAGACTCACATCCGTAACTGGTCTGGAATCATATGCAAAATTGCTAGAATCACCCTTGGCCCTGAATGTACCCCATGGAATCGATATAACCACCATGTTAAAGAATGAAATAAAACGAAACTTAATTAACAATGTCACTGAGATCAAAAATGAAATGATAGCCAATGCAGTTTCTTACACGGAGCCGGAAGAATTGAAATTCTTACAATTTTTATTCTCTATAAGACCAGTCTTTTCAAGATTTCTGAGCGAGTTCAAATCTGCTTGCTAGATACTTCTACTGGGGATGATACAATTATTATAGATAATCGTCATGTATGTTTTTGTTGCGATAAATACAAGAAAAAACACCGTTTAAAACAACAACCTTTACATCGAGCGCAAAAAAATAAATTCCAATCGACAATTGGAACGAATTTAAATTTAGATAAAGAGGATGAAAAGGAATTTTTTAATAAATTGGAGAAATGGTCGAGTGACATAATATATTATCACCACATTTGTCACACTGAATTTTTGAATAAGTAAAAATCATCCAACAAAAAAACTGTTCAAACTGCTTGGCATATTCGGCGCAATTTGCATCAAAATGTCTTTGATAAAATAAGCACATTAATTGAAGACAATGTAATAAATAGAGGTCGTTGTTATTTTTTATCATATTTACATAGATTATATGTCGACAAATTTAAAAAATCTGATGAAGAAAGCCAGGAAATGTTGGATATAACATTCACGGCGCAACATTTAGAAGACAAAATTAAGAGTAAATTTACCAACAACATTACAATATTGCAATCGAAACATAAAAAGGTTATAGCTCTCAGAGAGACCCTCACCCATTCGGCTTCCTTGTTCTAATTACATCGTTTTAAATTAAAATGGTGCATTAGGCGTCCTTAGAGAATAGAAAATCGAAATAATGGCTTCCGCCCATGTCAACGCCAACAGTTTTACCATTTCCATCTAATGTGCCCTTCAGGCTTAAGTTCGCTGAAATAAAAATTATCCGCAGAGGAAAATTATATCCAACAATTGTTTGCTGTCAAAATACTGCATGCGGCGAAATGCAGTAGATCGTTTTTCAAACTTAGCGCCCTATGGTCCGAGCAACCGAGTGCGCTATTTCAAAGGCAGAAGTTTACCAATGTACTTGTAAATAAATAAAGCTTTGCCCTGTCGAATAAACATTCGACTTCAAGCAGGAATCCGGGGAGACAAGCAACAAAACCTTGTCCTTTCCCACATACGCAGAGGAACCACAACACACAGCTACTGGCGCTTGCCACCTTCTTCACTAGGCAATCGTTCCCCACTTCTGACACTCATGGCGAAGAAGATTATCGAGATGAAGACATCAGACCAACAGAATTCGATTTTGAATTTGAACTGGAATCATCAGCAGACCTTCCCAAAATGGAGTATTTAAACAATTCGGATTACTCTTTGAACTCCCCTTTGATTTTGGATGAATTGGAGGCCTTTTTAGATTTTCTCAGGACGGACAAACGAAGCAAACGGTGGAGTACACAGATATGGGACTTGCGTTCACCTTGTTTCAAGCAATTTATATCTCCTGAAGACATATTGAATCCACGGAGACTCCACAGCTGGATCGGGAAATTTAACCTGAGACATGATCCAGACATAGAGTCATATGAACTTCCTTCATCAGACCCAAGATGATGCGGATATAACAGGTGTTGTAGTCACTAGTTTCATCAAAGGGTGGATCGAGAAACAATGCATACCCAAAAGCAAAACAAACATTAGCCCAAGTACTGCTAAATGGGGATCCTACTTCTTTGACCTGCATTTTGTGACTCTATTTTTAAACGCAAGTACAGAAGATGAACCAAAAGAAATATCCGAAACAGTCAAAGATTTTATGCCAACCATTGTTATAGATGGTGGATGCATAATTCAAACTAAAAACTTCGGGAAGGTCATTATATCATTTGGATTTGCCCTTTTTGTGGATCATTGCATTTTGATGGATCGAAATACATTGCTTATGCTCAAAGACACATACATTGGAAGATTCCACACCCTATTTTCTCTACAAAATAGAAATGATAACAAATATAATCAAGCGTCCCTTAATAAGATGACTGAGATCTATAAGATTGGAGACATCATCTTAGGTGAAGGAGGATCAAGTGGATATAATGTTATAAAGATGATTGAGCGTGTAATTTGAGGTTGTCTCAACTTGCAAAAAAATATCGCCCCTTAATCCCAGATTTCCCTCATTTTCAAGAACACGTTGAAAGAACAATAAAAGATTTGAACACAATTCATCCTTACACTAATCAATTGTATAGTGAGATACAGGGTATAGACAATGTAGATGACGTCTTAATTGTATACAGTTCTTTCCGACACTGGGGACATCCATATATTAATTATTTAGAAGGTTTAATCAAACTACACCATCAAGTGACCATATCCAAAGAAATAGATAATGAATATGCAAATGCCTTGGCAAGTGACTTCGCTCTATTAGTTCTAGATAAACAATTCCAAGAGAAGAAAAGATGGTTCGTTAACGCCAACAAAGTTCCGGGATCACATCCACTTCATGATTTTATTAAGTCGAACACTTGGCCAACACCAGAAGTAATCCAAGATTTTGGGGATTATTGGCATACACTTCCATTGATCAAATGTTTTGAAGTCCCTGAATTACTGGACCCCTCTTTACTGTATTCCGACAAAAGTCATTCCATGAATATTTCCCAGGTCAAAGGACACCTGATGAACAACCCGGACACACCGATACCCTCATTGAAAGTGTTAGAATCCCTGTTGAGGAAACCAGCCCGAAATTGGCCTAAATTTCTCCAAATGGTCAATGATGAAGGACTTCACTCTGATGCCTTGATAATTGGACTGAAAGCTAAGGAACGAGAAATAAAGGAATTTGGAAGATTCTTCTCACTTATGTCCTGGGATCTCCGGGATTATTTTGTAATAACTGAGTACCTAATCAAAACCCACTACGTGCCGTTGTTTTATGGTCTAACAATGGCCGATGATTTAACAACCGTAATAAGAAAAATTCTAGAAAATACACTTGGTCAAGGACAAGACGATTATGACTCTATCACCATTGCCAACCATCTTGATTACGAGAAATGGAACAACCACCAACGAAAAGAGTCAAACGAGCACATCTTCCGAGTTATGGGTCAATTTCTAGGATATCCAGAACTGTTTGTCAGGACACATGAATTCTTCCAAAAAAGTTTAATATATTATATTATAATTTGAGGGGAGATTTGATGACAATTCAAGATAATAAAATCGTCAATAAGTCATCACATCTGGTATGTTGGCAAGGACAAGCAGGGGGCTTAGAGGGATTAAGACAAAAAGGATGGAGTATCGTAGATCTGCTAGTAATCAAAAGAGACGGACAACATAGAAATACAATGATTAAGGCACTAGCTCAGGGAGACTATCAAGTAATTTGCACTCAATACAAAACTCAAAAATATAGAACAGAATCAAAGTTAAAAACGCATTTGGAGGAGATTGTTAAGAATAATGAAATCATCATAAGAAACATAGAGAGAGGCATAAATAAACTAGGTTTGTTAATTAACAATGACGAAACAATTCAAAGTGCTGACTATTTGAATTATGGAAAAGTTCCTGTTTTTAGAGGCAATATTAGAAGTCTGGAGACAAAAAGATGGTCTAGGGTGACATGTGTGACCAATGATCAAATTCCGACAATGAGCTCGGTTCTGTCTACAGTATCAAGTAATGCTTTAACTGTAGCTCACTTCTCTGAATCACCAATAAATGCAATCTGTCATTACAATTTTCTGGGTAATTTTTCACGAAATTTATTGTTGATGCATAACCCGGCCTTGAAGAAAGGCCCCAGGAAACTTATACATCATCCTGAAAGATTGGAACTAGACGAATTCAAAATTGCATCTTTGTATCTGGATCCGTGTTTGGGGGGTGTGTCAGGCATGTCATTAACCAGATTCCAATTAAGAATGTTTCCAGATCCGGTGACTGAAAGTTTGACATTTTTGAAGATAGTACATGACAACACATCAAATCTGCAACTCAAGTCACTCATGAATCATATGGGATCTCCCAGACTCACATCCGTAACTGGTCTGGAATCATATGCAAAATTGCTAGAATCACCCTTGGCCCTGAATGTACCCCATGGAATCGATATAACCACCATGTTAAAGAATGAAATAAAACGAAACTTAATTAACAATGTCACTGAGATCAAAAATGAAATGATAGCCAATGCAGTTTCTTACACGGAGCCGGAAGAATTGAAATTCTTACAATTTTTATTCTCTATAAGACCAGTCTTTTCAAGATTTCTGAGCGAGTTCAAATCTGCTTGCTAGATACTTCTACTGGGGATGATACAATTATTATAGATAATCGTCATGTATGTTTTTGTTGCGATAAATACAAGAAAAAACACCGTTTAAAACAACAACCTTTACATCGAGCGCAAAAAAATAAATTCCAATCGACAATTGGAACGAATTTAAATTTAGATAAAGAGGATGAAAAGGAATTTTTTAATAAATTGGAGAAATGGTCGAGTGACATAATATATTATCACCACATTTGTCACACTGAATTTTTGAATAAGTAAAAATCATCCAACAAAAAAACTGTTCAAACTGCTTGGCATATTCGGCGCAATTTGCATCAAAATGTCTTTGATAAAATAAGCACATTAATTGAAGACAATGTAATAAATAGAGGTCGTTGTTATTTTTTATCATATTTACATAGATTATATGTCGACAAATTTAAAAAATCTGATGAAGAAAGCCAGGAAATGTTGGATATAACATTCACGGCGCAACATTTAGAAGACAAAATTAAGAGTAAATTTACCAACAACATTACAATATTGCAATCGAAACATAAAAAGGTTATAGCTCTCAGAGAGACCCTCACCCATTCGGCTTCCTTGTTCTAATTACATCGTTTTAAATTAAAATGGTGCATTAGGCGTCCTTAGAGAATAGAAAATCGAAATAATGGCTTCCGCCCATGTCAACGCCAACAGTTTTACCATTTCCATCTAATGTGCCCTTCAGGCTTAAGTTCGCTGAAATAAAAATTATCCGCAGAGGAAAATTATATCCAACAATTGTTTGCTGTCAAAATACTGCATGCGGCGAAATGCAGTAGATCGTTTTTCAAACTTAGCGCCCTATGGTCCGAGCAACCGAGTGCGCTATTTCAAAGGCAGGTGTTTACCAATGTACTTGTAAATAAATAAAGCTTTGCCCTGTCGAATAAACATTCGACTTCAAGCAGGAATCCGGGGAGACAAGCAACAAAACCTTGTCCTTTCCCACATACGCAGAGGAACCACAACACACAGCTACTGGCGCTTGCCACCTTCTTCACTAGGCAATCGTTCCCCACTTCTGACACTCATGGCGAAGAAGATTATCGAGATGAAGACATCAGACCAACAGAATTCGATTTTGAATTTGAACTGGAATCATCAGCAGACCTTCCCAAAATGGAGTATTTAAACAATGCGGATTACTCTTTGAACTCCCCTTTGATTTTGGATGAATTGGAGGCCTTTTTAGATTTTCTCAGGACGGACAAACGAAGCAAACGGTGGAGTACACAGATATGGGACTTGCGTTCACCTTGTTTCAAGCAATTTATATCTCCTGAAGACATATTGAATCCACGGAGACTCCACAGCTGGATCGGGAAATTTAACCTGAGACATGATCCAGACATAGAGTCATATGAACTTCCTTCATCAGACCCAAGATGATGCGGATATAACAGGTGTTGTAGTCACTAGTTTCATCAAAGGGTGGATCGAGAAACAATGCATACCCAAAAGCAAAACAAACATTAGCCCAAGTACTGCTAAATGGGGATCCTACTTCTTTGACCTGCATTTTGTGACTCTATTTTTAAACGCAAGTACAGAAGATGAACCAAAAGAAATATCCGAAACAGTCAAAGATTTTATGCCAACCATTGTTATAGATGGTGGATGCATAATTCAAACTAAAAACTTCGGGAAGGTCATTATATCATTTGGATTTGCCCTTTTTGTGGATCATTGCATTTTGATGGATCGAAATACATTGCTTATGCTCAAAGACACATACATTGGAAGATTCCACACCCTATTTTCTCTACAAAATAGAAATGATAACAAATATAATCAAGCGTCCCTTAATAAGATGACTGAGATCTATAAGATTGGAGACATCATCTTAGGTGAAGGAGGATCAAGTGGATATAATGTTATAAAGATGATTGAGCGTGTAATTTGAGGTTGTCTCAACTTGCAAAAAAATATCGCCCCTTAATCCCAGATTTCCCTCATTTTCAAGAACACGTTGAAAGAACAATAAAAGATTTGAACACAATTCATCCTTACACTAATCAATTGTATAGTGAGATACAGGGTATAGACAATGTAGATGACGTCTTAATTGTATACAGTTCTTTCCGACACTGGGGACATCCATATATTAATTATTTAGAAGGTTTAATCAAACTACACCATCAAGTGACAATATCCAAAGAAATAGATAATGAATATGCAAATGCCTTGGCAAGTGACTTCGCTCTATTAGTTCTAGATAAACAATTCCAAGAGAAGAAAAGATGGTTCGTTAACGCCAACAAAGTTCCGGGATCACATCCACTTCATGAATTACTGGACCCCTCTTTACTGTATTCCGACAAAAGTCATTCCATGAATATTTCCCAGGTCAAAGGACACCTGATGAACAACCCGGACACACCGATACCCTCATTGAAAGTGTTAGAATCCCTGTTGAGGAAACCAGCCCGAAATTGGCCTAAATTTCTCCAAATGGTCAATGATGAAGGACTTCACTCTGATGCCTTGATAATTGGACTGAAAGCTAAGGAACGAGAAATAAAGGAATTTGGAAGATTCTTCTCACTTATGTCCTGGGATCTCCGGGATTATTTTGTAATAACTGAGTACCTAATCAAAACCCACTACGTGCCGTTGTTTTATGGTCTAACAATGGCCGATGATTTAACAACCGTAATAAGAAAAATTCTAGAAAATACACTTGGTCAAGGACAAGACGATTATGACTCTATCACCATTGCCAACCATCTTGATTACGAGAAATGGAACAACCACCAACGAAAAGAGTCAAACGAGCACATCTTCCGAGTTATGGGTCAATTTCTAGGATATCCAGAACTGTTTGTCAGGACACATGAATTCTTCCAAAAAAGTTTAATATATTATATTATAATTTGAGGGGAGATTTGATGACAATTCAAGATAATAAAATCGTCAATAAGTCATCACATCTGGTATGTTGGCAAGGACAAGCAGGGGGCTTAGAGGGATTAAGACAAAAAGGATGGAGTATCGTAGATCTGCTAGTAATCAAAAGAGACGGACAACATAGAAATACAATGATTAAGGCACTAGCTCAGGGAGACTATCAAGTAATTTGCACTCAATACAAAACTCAAAAATATAGAACAGAATCAAAGTTAAAAACGCATTTGGAGGAGATTGTTAAGAATAATGAAATCATCATAAGAAACATAGAGAGAGGCATAAATAAACTAGGTTTGTTAATTAACAATGACGAAACAATTCAAAGTGCTGACTATTTGAATTATGGAAAAGTTCCTGTTTTTAGAGGCAATATTAGAAGTCTGGAGACAAAAAGATGGTCTAGGGTGACATGTGTGACCAATGATCAAATTCCGACAATGAGCTCGGTTCTGTCTACAGTATCAAGTAATGCTTTAACTGTAGCTCACTTCTCTGAATCACCAATAAATGCAATCTGTCATTACAATTTTCTGGGTAATTTTTCACGAAATTTATTGTTGATGCATAACCCGGCCTTGAAGAAAGGCCCCAGGAAACTTATACATCATCCTGAAAGATTGGAACTAGACGAATTCAAAATTGCATCTTTGTATCTGGATCCGTGTTTGGGGGGTGTGTCAGGCATGTCATTAACCAGATTCCAATTAAGAATGTTTCCAGATCCGGTGACTGAAAGTTTGACATTTTTGAAGATAGTACATGACAACACATCAAATCTGCAACTCAAGTCACTCATGAATCATATGGGATCTCCCAGACTCACATCCGTAACTGGTCTGGAATCATATGCAAAATTGCTAGAATCACCCTTGGCCCTGAATGTACCCCATGGAATCGATATAACCACCATGTTAAAGAATGAAATAAAACGAAACTTAATTAACAATGTCACTGAGATCAAAAATGAAATGATAGCCAATGCAGTTTCTTACACGGAGCCGGAAGAATTGAAATTCTTACAATTTTTATTCTCTATAAGACCAGTCTTTTCAAGATTTCTGAGCGAGTTCAAATCTGCTTGCTAGATACTTCTACTGGGGATGATACAATTATTATAGATAATCGTCATGTATGTTTTTGTTGCGATAAATACAAGAAAAAACACCGTTTAAAACAACAACCTTTACATCGAGCGCAAAAAAATAAATTCCAATCGACAATTGGAACGAATTTAAATTTAGATAAAGAGGATGAAAAGGAATTTTTTAATAAATTGGAGAAATGGTCGAGTGACATAATATATTATCACCACATTTGTCACACTGAATTTTTGAATAAGTAAAAATCATCCAACAAAAAAACTGTTCAAACTGCTTGGCATATTCGGCGCAATTTGCATCAAAATGTCTTTGATAAAATAAGCACATTAATTGAAGACAATGTAATAAATAGAGGTCGTTGTTATTTTTTATCATATTTACATAGATTATATGTCGACAAATTTAAAAAATCTGATGAAGAAAGCCAGGAAATGTTGGATATAACATTCACGGCGCAACATTTAGAAGACAAAATTAAGAGTAAATTTACCAACAACATTACAATATTGCAATCGAAACATAAAAAGGTTATAGCTCTCAGAGAGACCCTCACCCATTCGGCTTCCTTGTTCTAATTACATCGTTTTAAATTAAAATGGTGCATTAGGCGTCCTTAGAGAATAGAAAATCGAAATAATGGCTTCCGCCCATGTCAACGCCAACAGTTTTACCATTTCCATCTAATGTGCCCTTCAGGCTTAAGTTCGCTGAAATAAAAATTATCCGCAGAGGAAAATTATATCCAACAATTGTTTGCTGTCAAAATACTGCATGCGGCGAAATGCAGTAGATCGTTTTTCAAACTTAGCGCCCTATGGTCCGAGCAACCGAGTGCGCTATTTCAAAGGCAGAAGTTTACCAATGTACTTGTAAATAAATAAAGCTTTGCCCTGTCGAATAAACATTCGACTTCAAGCAGGAATCCGGGGAGACAAGCAACAAAACCTTGTCCTTTCCCACATACGCAGAGGAACCACAACACACAGCTACTGGCGCTTGCCACCTTCTTCACTAGGCAATCGTTCCCCACTTCTGACACTCATGGCGAAGAAGATTATCGAGATGAAGACATCAGACCAACAGAATTCGATTTTGAATTTGAACTGGAATCATCAGCAGACCTTCCCAAAATGGAGTATTTAAACAATGCGGATTACTCTTTGAACTCCCCTTTGATTTTGGATGAATTGGAGGCCTTTTTAGATTTTCTCAGGACGGACAAACGAAGCAAACGGTGGAGTACACAGATATGGGACTTGCGTTCACCTTGTTTCAAGCAATTTATATCTCCTGAAGACATATTGAATCCACGGAGACTCCACAGCTGGATCGGGAAATTTAACCTGAGACATGATCCAGACATAGAGTCATATGAACTTCCTTCATCAGACCCAAGATGATGCGGATATAACAGGTGTTGTAGTCACTAGTTTCATCAAAGGGTGGATCGAGAAACAATGCATACCCAAAAGCAAAACAAACATTAGCCCAAGTACTGCTAAATGGGGATCCTACTTCTTTGACCTGCATTTTGTGACTCTATTTTTAAACGCAAGTACAGAAGATGAACCAAAAGAAATATCCGAAACAGTCAAAGATTTTATGCCAACCATTGTTATAGATGGTGGATGCATAATTCAAACTAAAAACTTCGGGAAGGTCATTATATCATTTGGATTTGCCCTTTTTGTGGATCATTGCATTTTGATGGATCGAAATACATTGCTTATGCTCAAAGACACATACATTGGAAGATTCCACACCCTATTTTCTCTACAAAATAGAAATGATAACAAATATAATCAAGCGTCCCTTAATAAGATGACTGAGATCTATAAGATTGGAGACATCATCTTAGGTGAAGGAGGATCAAGTGGATATAATGTTATAAAGATGATTGAGCGTGTAATTTGAGGTTGTCTCAACTTGCAAAAAAATATCGCCCCTTAATCCCAGATTTCCCTCATTTTCAAGAACACGTTGAAAGAACAATAAAAGATTTGAACACAATTCATCCTTACACTAATCAATTGTATAGTGAGATACAGGGTATAGACAATGTAGATGACGTCTTAATTGTATACAGTTCTTTCCGACACTGGGGACATCCATATATTAATTATTTAGAAGGTTTAATCAAACTACACCATCAAGTGACAATATCCAAAGAAATAGATAATGAATATGCAAATGCCTTGGCAAGTGACTTCGCTCTATTAGTTCTAGATAAACAATTCCAAGAGAAGAAAAGATGGTTCGTTAACGCCAACAAAGTTCCGGGATCACATCCACTTCATGATTTTATTAAGTCGAACACTTGGCCAACACCAGAAGTAATCCAAGATTTTGGGGATTATTGGCATACACTTCCATTGATCAAATGTTTTGAAGTCCCTGAATTACTGGACCCCTCTTTACTGTATTCCGACAAAAGTCATTCCATGAATATTTCCCAGGTCAAAGGACACCTGATGAACAACCCGGACACACCGATACCCTCATTGAAAGTGTTAGAATCCCTGTTGAGGAAACCAGCCCGAAATTGGCCTAAATTTCTCCAAATGGTCAATGATGAAGGACTTCACTCTGATGCCTTGATAATTGGACTGAAAGCTAAGGAACGAGAAATAAAGGAATTTGGAAGATTCTTCTCACTTATGTCCTGGGATCTCCGGGATTATTTTGTAATAACTGAGTACCTAATCAAAACCCACTACGTGCCGTTGTTTTATGGTCTAACAATGGCCGATGATTTAACAACCGTAATAAGAAAAATTCTAGAAAATACACTTGGTCAAGGACAAGACGATTATGACTCTATCACCATTGCCAACCATCTTGATTACGAGAAATGGAACAACCACCAACGAAAAGAGTCAAACGAGCACATCTTCCGAGTTATGGGTCAATTTCTAGGATATCCAGAACTGTTTGTCAGGACACATGAATTCTTCCAAAAAAGTTTAATATATTATATTATAATTTGAGGGGAGATTTGATGACAATTCAAGATAATAAAATCGTCAATAAGTCATCACATCTGGTATGTTGGCAAGGACAAGCAGGGGGCTTAGAGGGATTAAGACAAAAAGGATGGAGTATCGTAGATCTGCTAGTAATCAAAAGAGACGGACAACATAGAAATACAATGATTAAGGCACTAGCTCAGGGAGACTATCAAGTAATTTGCACTCAATACAAAACTCAAAAATATAGAACAGAATCAAAGTTAAAAACGCATTTGGAGGAGATTGTTAAGAATAATGAAATCATCATAAGAAACATAGAGAGAGGCATAAATAAACTAGGTTTGTTAATTAACAATGACGAAACAATTCAAAGTGCTGACTATTTGAATTATGGAAAAGTTCCTGTTTTTAGAGGCAATATTAGAAGTCTGGAGACAAAAAGATGGTCTAGGGTGACATGTGTGACCAATGATCAAATTCCGACAATGAGCTCGGTTCTGTCTACAGTATCAAGTAATGCTTTAACTGTAGCTCACTTCTCTGAATCACCAATAAATGCAATCTGTCATTACAATTTTCTGGGTAATTTTTCACGAAATTTATTGTTGATGCATAACCCGGCCTTGAAGAAAGGCCCCAGGAAACTTATACATCATCCTGAAAGATTGGAACTAGACGAATTCAAAATTGCATCTTTGTATCTGGATCCGTGTTTGGGGGGTGTGTCAGGCATGTCATTAACCAGATTCCAATTAAGAATGTTTCCAGATCCGGTGACTGAAAGTTTGACATTTTTGAAGATAGTACATGACAACACATCAAATCTGCAACTCAAGTCACTCATGAATCATATGGGATCTCCCAGACTCACATCCGTAACTGGTCTGGAATCATATGCAAAATTGCTAGAATCACCCTTGGCCCTGAATGTACCCCATGGAATCGATATAACCACCATGTTAAAGAATGAAATAAAACGAAACTTAATTAACAATGTCACTGAGATCAAAAATGAAATGATAGCCAATGCAGTTTCTTACACGGAGCCGGAAGAATTGAAATTCTTACAATTTTTATTCTCTATAAGACCAGTCTTTTCAAGATTTCTGAGCGAGTTCAAATCTGCTTGCTAGATACTTCTACTGGGGATGATACAATTATTATAGATAATCGTCATGTATGTTTTTGTTGCGATAAATACAAGAAAAAACACCGTTTAAAACAACAACCTTTACATCGAGCGCAAAAAAATAAATTCCAATCGACAATTGGAACGAATTTAAATTTAGATAAAGAGGATGAAAAGGAATTTTTTAATAAATTGGAGAAATGGTCGAGTGACATAATATATTATCACCACATTTGTCACACTGAATTTTTGAATAAGTAAAAATCATCCAACAAAAAAACTGTTCAAACTGCTTGGCATATTCGGCGCAATTTGCATCAAAATGTCTTTGATAAAATAAGCACATTAATTGAAGACAATGTAATAAATAGAGGTCGTTGTTATTTTTTATCATATTTACATAGATTATATGTCGACAAATTTAAAAAATCTGATGAAGAAAGCCAGGAAATGTTGGATATAACATTCACGGCGCAACATTTAGAAGACAAAATTAAGAGTAAATTTACCAACAACATTACAATATTGCAATCGAAACATAAAAAGGTTATAGCTCTCAGAGAGACCCTCACCCATTCGGCTTCCTTGTTCTAATTACATCGTTTTAAATTAAAATGGTGCATTAGGCGTCCTTAGAGAATAGAAAATCGAAATAATGGCTTCCGCCCATGTCAACGCCAACAGTTTTACCATTTCCATCTAATGTGCCCTTCAGGCTTAAGTTCGCTGAAATAAAAATTATCCGCAGAGGAAAATTATATCCAACAATTGTTTGCTGTCAAAATACTGCATGCGGCGAAATGCAGTAGATCGTTTTTCAAACTTAGCGCCCTATGGTCCGAGCAACCGAGTGCGCTATTTCAAAGGCAGAAGTTTACCAATGTACTTGTAAATAAATAAAGCTTTGCCCTGTCGAATAAACATTCGACTTCAAGCAGGAATCCGGGGAGACAAGCAACAAAACCTTGTCCTTTCCCACATACGCAGAGGAACCACAACACACAGCTACTGGCGCTTGCCACCTTCTTCACTAGGCAATCGTTCCCCACTTCTGACACTCATGGCGAAGAAGATTATCGAGATGAAGACATCAGACCAACAGAATTCGATTTTGAATTTGAACTGGAATCATCAGCAGACCTTCCCAAAATGGAGTATTTAAACAATGCGGATTACTCTTTGAACTTCCCTTTGATTTTGGATGAATTGGAGGCCTTTTTAGATTTTCTCAGGACGGACAAACGAAGCAAACGGTGGAGTACACAGATATGGGACTTGCGTTGACCTTGTTTCAAGCAATTTATATCTCCTGAAGACATATTGAATCCACGGAGACTCCACAGCTGGATCGGGAAATTTAACCTGAGACATGATCCAGACATAGAGTCATATGAACTTCCTTCATCAGACCCAAGATGATGCGGATATAACAGGTGTTGTAGTCACTAGTTTCATCAAAGGGTGGATCGAGAAACAATGCATACCCAAAAGCAAAACAAACATTAGCCCAAGTACTGCTAAATGGGGATCCTACTTCTTTGACCTGCATTTTGTGACTCTATTTTTAAACGCAAGTACAGAAGATGAACCAAAAGAAATATCCGAAACAGTCAAAGATTTTATGCCAACCATTGTTATAGATGGTGGATGCATAATTCAAACTAAAAACTTCGGGAAGGTCATTATATCATTTGGATTTGCCCTTTTTGTGGATCATTGCATTTTGATGGATCGAAATACATTGCTTATGCTCAAAGACACATACATTGGAAGATTCCACACCCTATTTTCTCTACAAAATAGAAATGATAACAAATATAATCAAGCGTCCCTTAATAAGATGACTGAGATCTATAAGATTGGAGACATCATCTTAGGTGAAGGAGGATCAAGTGGATATAATGTTATAAAGATGATTGAGCGTGTAATTTGAGGTTGTCTCAACTTGCAAAAAAATATCGCCCCTTAATCCCAGATTTCCCTCATTTTCAAGAACACGTTGAAAGAACAATAAAAGATTTGAACACAATTCATCCTTACACTAATCAATTGTATAGTGAGATACAGGGTATAGACAATGTAGATGACGTCTTAATTGTATACAGTTCTTTCCGACACTGGGGACATCCATATATTAATTATTTAGAAGGTTTAATCAAACTACACCATCAAGTGACCATATCCAAAGAAATAGATAATGAATATGCAAATGCCTTGGCAAGTGACTTCGCTCTATTAGTTCTAGATAAACAATTCCAAGAGAAGAAAAGATGGTTCGTTAACGCCAACAAAGTTCCGGGATCACATCCACTTCATGATTTTATTAAGTCGAACACTTGGCCAACACCAGAAGTAATCCAAGATTTTGGGGATTATTGGCATACACTTCCATTGATCAAATGTTTTGAAGTCCCTGAATTACTGGACCCCTCTTTACTGTATTCCGACAAAAGTCATTCCATGAATATTTCCCAGGTCAAAGGACACCTGATGAACAACCCGGACACACCGATACCCTCATTGAAAGTGTTAGAATCCCTGTTGAGGAAACCAGCCCGAAATTGGCCTAAATTTCTCCAAATGGTCAATGATGAAGGACTTCACTCTGATGCCTTGATAATTGGACTGAAAGCTAAGGAACGAGAAATAAAGGAATTTGGAAGATTCTTCTCACTTATGTCCTGGGATCTCCGGGATTATTTTGTAATAACTGAGTACCTAATCAAAACCCACTACGTGCCGTTGTTTTATGGTCTAACAATGGCCGATGATTTAACAACCGTAATAAGAAAAATTCTAGAAAATACACTTGGTCAAGGACAAGACGATTATGACTCTATCACCATTGCCAACCATCTTGATTACGAGAAATGGAACAACCACCAACGAAAAGAGTCAAACGAGCACATCTTCCGAGTTATGGGTCAATTTCTAGGATATCCAGAACTGTTTGTCAGGACACATGAATTCTTCCAAAAAAGTTTAATATATTATATTATAATTTGAGGGGAGATTTGATGACAATTCAAGATAATAAAATCGTCAATAAGTCATCACATCTGGTATGTTGGCAAGGACAAGCAGGGGGCTTAGAGGGATTAAGACAAAAAGGATGGAGTATCGTAGATCTGCTAGTAATCAAAAGAGACGGACAACATAGAAATACAATGATTAAGGCACTAGCTCAGGGAGACTATCAAGTAATTTGCACTCAATACAAAACTCAAAAATATAGAACAGAATCAAAGTTAAAAACGCATTTGGAGGAGATTGTTAAGAATAATGAAATCATCATAAGAAACATAGAGAGAGGCATAAATAAACTAGGTTTGTTAATTAACAATGACGAAACAATTCAAAGTGCTGACTATTTGAATTATGGAAAAGTTCCTGTTTTTAGAGGCAATATTAGAAGTCTGGAGACAAAAAGATGGTCTAGGGTGACATGTGTGACCAATGATCAAATTCCGACAATGAGCTCGGTTCAGTCTACAGTATCAAGTAATGCTTTAACTGTAGCTCACTTCTCTGAATCACCAATAAATGCAATCTGTCATTACAATTTTCTGGGTAATTTTTCACGAAATTTATTGTTGATGCATAACCCGGCCTTGAAGAAAGGCCCCAGGAAACTTATACATCATCCTGAAAGATTGGAACTAGACGAATTCAAAATTGCATCTTTGTATCTGGATCCGTGTTTGGGGGGTGTGTCAGGCATGTCATTAACCAGATTCCAATTAAGAATGTTTCCAGATCCGGTGACTGAAAGTTTGACATTTTTGAAGATAGTACATGACAACACATCAAATCTGCAACTCAAGTCACTCATGAATCATATGGGATCTCCCAGACTCACATCCGTAACTGGTCTGGAATCATATGCAAAATTGCTAGAATCACCCTTGGCCCTGAATGTACCCCATGGAATCGATATAACCACCATGTTAAAGAATGAAATAAAACGAAACTTAATTAACAATGTCACTGAGATCAAAAATGAAATGATAGCCAATGCAGTTTCTTACACGGAGCCGGAAGAATTGAAATTCTTACAATTTTTATTCTCTATAAGACCAGTCTTTTCAAGATTTCTGAGCGAGTTCAAATCTGCTTGCTAGATACTTCTACTGGGGATGATACAATTATTATAGATAATCGTCATGTATGTTTTTGTTGCGATAAATACAAGAAAAAACACCGTTTAAAACAACAACCTTTACATCGAGCGCAAAAAAATAAATTCCAATCGACAATTGGAACGAATTTAAATTTAGATAAAGAGGATGAAAAGGAATTTTTTAATAAATTGGAGAAATGGTCGAGTGACATAATATATTATCACCACATTTGTCACACTGAATTTTTGAATAAGTAAAAATCATCCAACAAAAAAACTGTTCAAACTGCTTGGCATATTCGGCGCAATTTGCATCAAAATGTCTTTGATAAAATAAGCACATTAATTGAAGACAATGTAATAAATAGAGGTCGTTGTTATTTTTTATCATATTTACATAGATTATATGTCGACAAATTTAAAAAATCTGATGAAGAAAGCCAGGAAATGTTGGATATAACATTCACGGCGCAACATTTAGAAGACAAAATTAAGAGTAAATTTACCAACAACATTACAATATTGCAATCGAAACATAAAAAGGTTATAGCTCTCAGAGAGACCCTAACCCATTCGGCTTCCTTGTTCTAATTACATCGTTTTAAATTAAAATGGTGCATTAGGCGTCCTTAGAGAATAGAAAATCGAAATAATGGCTTCCGCCCATGTCAACGCCAACAGTTTTACCATTTCCATCTAATGTGCCCTTCAGGCTTAAGTTCGCTGAAATAAAAATTATCCGCAGAGGAAAATTATATCCAACAATTGTTTGCTGTCAAAATACTGCATGCGGCGAAATGCAGTAGATCGTTTTTCAAACTTAGCGCCCTATGGTCCGAGCAACCGAGTGCGCTATTTCAAAGGCAGAAGTTTACCAATGTACTTGTAAATAAATAAAGCTTTGCCCTGTCGAATAAACATTCGACTTCAAGCAGGAATCCGGGGAGACAAGCAACAAAACCTTGTCCTTTCCCACATACGCAGAGGAACCACAACACACAGCTACTGGCGCTTGCCACCTTCTTCACTAGGCAATCGTTCCCCACTTCTGACACTCATGGCGAAGAAGATTATCGAGATGAAGACATCAGACCAACAGAATTCGATTTTGAATTTGAACTGGAATCATCAGCAGACCTTCCCAAAATGGAGTATTTAAACAATGCGGATTACTCTTTGAACTCCCCTTTGATTTTGGATGAATTGGAGGCCTTTTTAGATTTTCTCAGGACGGACAAACGAAGCAAACGGTGGAGTACACAGATATGGGACTTGCGTTCACCTTGTTTCAAGCAATTTATATCTCCTGAAGACATATTGAATCCACGGAGACTCCACAGCTGGATCGGGAAATTTAACCTGAGACATGATCCAGACATAGAGTCATATGAACTTCCTTCATCAGACCCAAGATGATGCGGATATAACAGGTGTTGTAGGCACTAGTTTCATCAAAGGGTGGATCGAGAAACAATGCATACCCAAAAGCAAAACAAACATTAGCCCAAGTACTGCTAAATGGGGATCCTACTTCTTTGACCTGCATTTTGTGACTCTATTTTTAAACGCAAGTACAGAAGATGAACCAAAAGAAATATCCGAAACAGTCAAAGATTTTATGCCAACCATTGTTATAGATGGTGGATGCATAATTCAAACTAAAAACTTCGGGAAGGTCATTATATCATTTGGATTTGCCCTTTTTGTGGATCATTGCATTTTGATGGATCGAAATACATTGCTTATGCTCAAAGACACATACATTGGAAGATTCCACACCCTATTTTCTCTACAAAATAGAAATGATAACAAATATAATCAAGCGTCCCTTAATAAGATGACTGAGATCTATAAGATTGGAGACATCATCTTAGGTGAAGGAGGATCAAGTGGATATAATGTTATAAAGATGATTGAGCGTGTAATTTGAGGTTGTCTCAACTTGCAAAAAAATATCGCCCCTTAATCCCAGATTTCCCTCATTTTCAAGAACACGTTGAAAGAACAATAAAAGATTTGAACACAATTCGTCCTTACACTAATCAATTGTATAGTGAGATACAGGGTATAGACAATGTAGATGACGTCTTAATTGTATACAGTTCTTTCCGACACTGGGGACATCCATATATTAATTATTTAGAAGGTTTAATCAAACTACACCATCAAGTGACCATATCCAAAGAAATAGATAATGAATATGCAAATGCCTTGGCAAGTGACTTCGCTCTATTAGTTCTAGATAAACAATTCCAAGAGAAGAAAAGATGGTTCGTTAACGCCAACAAAGTTCCGGGATCACATCCACTTCATGATTTTATTAAGTCGAACACTTGGCCAACACCAGAAGTAATCCAAGATTTTGGGGATTATTGGCATACACTTCCATTGATCAAATGTTTTGAAGTCCCTGAATTACTGGACCCCTCTTTACTGTATTCCGACAAAAGTCATTCCATGAATATTTCCCAGGTCAAAGGACACCTGATGAACAACCCGGACACACCGATACCCTCATTGAAAGTGTTAGAATCCCTGTTGAGGAAACCAGCCCGAAATTGGCCTAAATTTCTCCAAATGGTCAATGATGAAGGACTTCACTCTGATGCCTTGATAATTGGACTGAAAGCTAAGGAACGAGAAATAAAGGAATTTGGAAGATTCTTCTCACTTATGTCCTGGGATCTCCGGGATTATTTTGTAATAACTGAGTACCTAATCAAAACCCACTACGTGCCGTTGTTTTATGGTCTAACAATGGCCGATGATTTAACAACCGTAATAAGAAAAATTCTAGAAAATACACTTGGTCAAGGACAAGACGATTATGACTCTATCACCATTGCCAACCATCTTGATTACGAGAAATGGAACAACCACCAACGAAAAGAGTCAAACGAGCACATCTTCCGAGTTATGGGTCAATTTCTAGGATATCCAGAACTGTTTGTCAGGACACATGAATTCTTCCAAAAAAGTTTAATATATTATATTATAATTTGAGGGGAGATTTGATGACAATTCAAGATAATAAAATCGTCAATAAGTCATCACATCTGGTATGTTGGCAAGGACAAGCAGGGGGCTTAGAGGGATTAAGACAAAAAGGATGGAGTATCGTAGATCTGCTAGTAATCAAAAGAGACGGACAACATAGAAATACAATGATTAAGGCACTAGCTCAGGGAGACTATCAAGTAATTTGCACTCAATACAAAACTCAAAAATATAGAACAGAATCAAAGTTAAAAACGCATTTGGAGGAGATTGTTAAGAATAATGAAATCATCATAAGAAACATAGAGAGAGGCATAAATAAACTAGGTTTGTTAATTAACAATGACGAAACAATTCAAAGTGCTGACTATTTGAATTATGGAAAAGTTCCTGTTTTTAGAGGCAATATTAGAAGTCTGGAGACAAAAAGATGGTCTAGGGTGACATGTGTGACCAATGATCAAATTCCGACAATGAGCTCGGTTCTGTCTACAGTATCAAGTAATGCTTTAACTGTAGCTCACTTCTCTGAATCACCAATAAATGCAATCTGTCATTACAATTTTCTGGGTAATTTTTCACGAAATTTATTGTTGATGCATAACCCGGCCTTGAAGAAAGGCCCCAGGAAACTTATACATCATCCTGAAAGATTGGAACTAGACGAATTCAAAATTGCATCTTTGTATCTGGATCCGTGTTTGGGGGTGTGTCAGGCATGTCATTAACCAGATTCCAATTAAGAATGTTTCCAGATCCGGTGACTGAAAGTTTGACATTTTTGAAGATAGTACATGACAACACATCAAATCTGCAACTCAAGTCACTCATGAATCATATGGGATCTCCCAGACTCACATCCGTAACTGGTCTGGAATCATATGCAAAATTGCTAGAATCACCCTTGGCCCTGAATGTACCCCATGGAATCGATATAACCACCATGTTAAAGAATGAAATAAAACGAAACTTAATTAACAATGTCACTGAGATCAAAAATGAAATGATAGCCAATGCAGTTTCTTACACGGAGCCGGAAGAATTGAAATTCTTACAATTTTTATTCTCTATAAGACCAGTCTTTTCAAGATTTCTGAGCGAGTTCAAATCTGCTTGCTAGATACTTCTACTGGGGATGATACAATTATTATAGATAATCGTCATGTATGTTTTTGTTGCGATAAATACAAGAAAAAACACCGTTTAAAACAACAACCTTTACATCGAGCGCAAAAAAATAAATTCCAATCGACAATTGGAACGAATTTAAATTTAGATAAAGAGGATGAAAAGGAATTTTTTAATAAATTGGAGAAATGGTCGAGTGACATAATATATTATCACCACATTTGTCACACTGAATTTTTGAATAAGTAAAAATCATCCAACAAAAAAACTGTTCAAACTGCTTGGCATATTCGGCGCAATTTGCATCAAAATGTCTTTGATAAAATAAGCACATTAATTGAAGACAATGTAATAAATAGAGGTCGTTGTTATTTTTTATCATATTTACATAGATTATATGTCGATAAATTTAAAAAATCTGATGAAGAAAGCCAGGAAATGTTGGATATAACATTCACGGCGCAACATTTAGAAGACAAAATTAAGAGTAAATTTACCAACAACATTACAATATTGCAATCGAAACATAAAAAGGTTATAGCTCTCAGAGAGACCCTCACCCATTCGGCTTCCTTGTTCTAATTACATCGTTTTAAATTAAAATGGTGCATTAGGCGTCCTTAGAGAATAGAAAATCGAAATAATGGCTTCCGCCCATGTCAACGCCAACAGTTTTACCATTTCCATCTAATGTGCCCTTCAGGCTTAAGTTCGCTGAAATAAAAATTATCCGCAGAGGGAAATTATATCCAACAATTGTTTGCTGTCAAAATACTGCATGCGGCGAAATGCAGTAGATCGTTTTTCAAACTTAGCGCCCTATGGTCCGAGCAACCGAGTGCGCTATTTCAAAGGCAGAAGTTTACCAATGTACTTGTAAATAAATAACGCTTTGCCCTGTCGAATAAACATTCGACTTCAAGCAGGCATCCGGGGAGACAAGCAACAAAACCTTGTCCTTTCCCACATACGCAGAGGAACCACAACACACAGCTACTGGCGCTTGCCACCTTCTTCACTAGGCAATCGTTCCCCACTTCTGACACTCATGGCGAAGAAGATTATCGAGATGAAGACATCAGACCAACAGAATTCGATTTTGAATTTGAACTGGAATCATCAGCAGACCTTCCCAAAATGGAGTATTTAAACAATGCGGATTAGTCTTTGAACTCCCCTTTGATTTTGGATGAATTGGAGGCCTTTTTAGATTTTCTCAGGACGGACAAACGAAGCAAACGGTGGAGTACACAGATATGGGACTTGCGTTCACCTTGTTTCAAGCAATTTATATCTCCTGAAGACATATTGAATCCACGGAGACTCCACAGCTGGATCGGGAAATTTACCCTGAGACATGATCCAGACATAGAGTCATATGAACTTCCTTCATCAGACCCAAGATGATGCGGTATAACAGGTGTTGTAGTCACTAGTTTCATCAAAGGGTGGATCGAGAAACAATGCATACCCAAAAGCAAAACAAACATTAGCCCAAGTACTGCTAAATGGGGATCCTACTTCTTTGACCTGCATTTTGTGACTCTATTTTTAAACGCAAGTACAGAAGATGAACCAAAAGAAATATCCGAAACAGTCAAAGATTTTATGCCAACCATTGTTATAGATGGTGGATGCATAATTCAAACTAAAAACTTCGGGAAGGTCATTATATCATTTGGATTTGCCCTTTTTGTGGATCATTGCATTTTGATGGATCGAAATACATTGCTTATGCTCAAAGACACATACATTGGAAGATTCCACACCCTATTTTCTCTACAAAATAGAAATGATAACAAATATAATCAAGCGTCCCTTAATAAGATGACTGAGATCTATAAGATTGGAGACATCATCTTAGGTGAAGGAGGATCAAGTGGATATAATGTTATAAAGATGATTGAGCGTGTAATTTGAGGTTGTCTCAACTTGCAAAAAAATATCGCCCCTTAATCCCAGATTTCCCTCATTTTCAAGAACACGTTGAAAGAACAATAAAAGATTTGAACACAATTCATCCTTACACTAATCAATTGTATAGTGAGATACAGGGTATAGACAATGTAGATGACGTCTTAATTGTATACAGTTCTTTCCGACACTGGGGACATCCATATATTAATTATTTAGAAGGTTTAATCAAACTACACCATCATGTGACCATATCCAAAGAAATAGATAATGAATATGCAAATGCCTTGGCAAGTGACTTCGCTCTATTAGTTCTAGATAAACAATTCCAAGAGAAGAAAAGATGGTTCGTTAACGCCAACAAAGTTCCGGGATCACATCCACTTCATGATTTTATTAAGTCGAACACTTGGCCAACACCAGAAGTAATCCAAGATTTTGGGGATTATTGGCATACACTTCCATTGATCAAATGTTTTGAAGTCCCTGAATTACTGGACCCCTCTTTACTGTATTCCGACAAAAGTCATTCCATGAATATTTCCCAGGTCAAAGGACACCTGATGAACAACCCGGACACACCGATACCCTCATTGAAAGTGTTAGAATCCCTGTTGAGGAAACCAGCCCGAAATTGGCCTAAATTTCTCCAAATGGTCAATGATGAAGGACTTCACTCTGATGCCTTGATAATTGGACTGAAAGCTAAGGAACGAGAAATAAAGGAATTTGGAAGATTCTTCTCACTTATGTCCTGGGATCTCCGGGATTATTTTGTAATAACTGAGTACCTAATCAAAACCCACTACGTGCCGTTGTTTTATGGTCTAACAATGGCCGATGATTTAACAACCGTAATAAGAAAAATTCTAGAAAATACACTTGGTCAAGGACAAGACGATTATGACTCTATCACCATTGCCAACCATCTTGATTACGAGAAATGGAACAACCACCAACGAAAAGAGTCAAACGAGCACATCTTCCGAGTTATGGGTCAATTTCTAGGATATCCAGAACTGTTTGTCAGGACACATGAATTCTTCCAAAAAAGTTTAATATATTATATTATAATTTGAGGGGAGATTTGATGACAATTCAAGATAATAAAATCGTCAATAAGTCATCACATCTGGTATGTTGGCAAGGACAAGCAGGGGGCTTAGAGGGATTAAGACAAAAAGGATGGAGTATCGTAGATCTGCTAGTAATCAAAAGAGACGGACAACATAGAAATACAATGATTAAGGCACTAGCTCAGGGAGACTATCAAGTAATTTGCACTCAATACAAAACTCAAAAATATAGAACAGAATCAAAGTTAAAAACGCATTTGGAGGAGATTGTTAAGAATAATGAAATCATCATAAGAAACATAGAGAGAGGCATAAATAAACTAGGTTTGTTAATTAACAATGACGAAACAATTCAAAGTGCTGACTATTTGAATTATGGAAAAGTTCCTGTTTTTAGAGGCAATATTAGAAGTCTGGAGACAAAAAGATGGTCTAGGGTGACATGTGTGACCAATGATCAAATTCCGACAATGAGCTCGGTTCTGTCTACAGTATCAAGTAATGCTTTAACTGTAGCTCACTTCTCTGAATCACCAATAAATGCAATCTGTCATTACAATTTTCTGGGTAATTTTTCACGAAATTTATTGTTGATGCATAACCCGGCCTTGAAGAAAGGCCCCAGGAAACTTATACATCATCCTGAAAGATTGGAACTAGACGAATTCAAAATTGCATCTTTGTATCTGGATCCGTGTTTGGGGGTGTGTCAGGCATGTCATTAACCAGATTCCAATTAAGAATGTTTCCAGATCCGGTGACTGAAAGTTTGACATTTTTGAAGATAGTACATGACAACACATCAAATCTGCAACTCAAGTCACTCATGAATCATATGGGATCTCCCAGACTCACATCCGTAACTGGTCTGGAATCATATGCAAAATTGCTAGAATCACCCTTGGCCCTGAATGTACCCCATGGAATCGATATAACCACCATGTTAAAGAATGAAATAAAACGAAACTTAATTAACAATGTCACTGAGATCAAAAATGAAATGATAGCCAATGCAGTTTCTTACACGGAGCCGGAAGAATTGAAATTCTTACAATTTTTATTCTCTATAAGACCAGTCTTTTCAAGATTTCTGAGCGAGTTCAAATCTGCTTGCTAGATACTTCTACTGGGGATGATACAATTATTATAGATAATCGTCATGTATGTTTTTGTTGCGATAAATACAAGAAAAAACACCGTTTAAAACAACAACCTTTACATCGAGCGCAAAAAAATAAATTCCAATCGACAATTGGAACGAATTTAAATTTAGATAAAGAGGATGAAAAGGAATTTTTTAATAAATTGGAGAAATGGTCGAGTGACATAATATATTATCACCACATTTGTCACACTGAATTTTTGAATAAGTAAAAATCATCCAACAAAAAAACTGTTCAAACTGCTTGGCATATTCGGCGCAATTTGCATCAAAATGTCTTTGATAAAATAAGCACATTAATTGAAGACAATGTAATAAATAGAGGTCGTTGTTATTTTTTATCATATTTACATAGATTATATGTCGACAAATTTAAAAAATCTGATGAAGAAAGCCAGGAAATGTTGGATATAACATTCACGGCGCAACATTTAGAAGACAAAATTAAGAGTAAATTTACCAACAACATTACAATATTGCAATCGAAACATAAAAAGGTTATAGCTCTCAGAGAGACCCTCACCCATTCGGCTTCCTTGTTCTAATTACATCGTTTTAAATTAAAATGGTGCATTAGGCGTCCTTAGAGAATAGAAAATCGAAATAATGGCTTCCGCCCATGTCAACGCCAACAGTTTTACCATTTCCATCTAATGTGCCCTTCAGGCTTAAGTTCGCTGAAATAAAAATTATCCGCAGAGGAAAATTATATCCAACAATTGTTTGCTGTCAAAATACTGCATGCGGCGAAATGCAGTAGATCGTTTTTCAAACTTAGCGCCCTATGGTCCGAGCAACCGAGTGCGCTATTTCAAAGGCAGAAGTTTACCAATGTACTTGTAAATAAATAACGCTTTGCCCTGTCGAATAAACATTCGACTTCAAGCAGGAATCCGGGGAGACAAGCAACAAAACCTTGTCCTTTCCCACATACGCAGAGGAACCACAACACACAGCTACTGGCGCTTGCCACCTTCTTCACTAGGCAATCGTTCCCCACTTCTGACACTCATGGCGAAGAAGATTATCGAGATGAAGACATCAGACCAACAGAATTCGATTTTGAATTTGAACTGGAATCATCAGCAGACCTTCCCAAAATGGAGTATTTAAACAATGCGGATTACTCTTTGAACTCCCCTTTGATTTTGGATGAATTGGAGGCCTTTTTAGATTTTCTCAGGACGGACAAACGAAGCAAACGGTGGAGTACACAGATATGGGACTTGCGTTCACCTTGTTTCAAGCAATTTATATCTCCTGAAGACATATTGAATCCACGGAGACTCCACAGCTGGATCGGGAAATTTAACCTGAGACATGATCCAGACATAGAGTCATATGAACTTCCTTCATCAGACCCAAGATGATGCGGATATAACAGGTGTTGTAGTCACTAGTTTCATCAAAGGGTGGATCGAGAAACAATGCATACCCAAAAGCAAAACAAACATTAGCCCAAGTACTGCTAAATGGGGATCCTACTTCTTTGACCTGCATTTTGTGACTCTATTTTTAAACGCAAGTACAGAAGATGAACCAAAAGAAATATCCGAAACAGTCAAAGATTTTATGCCAACCATTGTTATAGATGGTGGATGCATAATTCAAACTAAAAACTTCGGGAAGGTCATTATATCATTTGGATTTGCCCTTTTTGTGGATCATTGCATTTTGATGGATCGAAATACATTGCTTATGCTCAAAGACACATACATTGGAAGATTCCACACCCTATTTTCTCTACAAAATAGAAATGATAACAAATATAATCAAGCGTCCCTTAATAAGATGACTGAGATCTATAAGATTGGAGACATCATCTTAGGTGAAGGAGGATCAAGTGGATATAATGTTATAAAGATGATTGAGCGTGTAATTTGAGGTTGTCTCAACTTGCAAAAAAATATCGCCCCTTAATCCCAGATTTCCCTCATTTTCAAGAACACGTTGAAAGAACAATAAAAGATTTGAACACAATTCATCCTTACACTAATCAATTGTATAGTGAGATACAGGGTATAGACAATGTAGATGACGTCTTAATTGTATACAGTTCTTTCCGACACTGGGGACATCCATATATTAATTATTTAGAAGGTTTAATCAAACTACACCATCAAGTGACCATATCCAAAGAAATAGATAATGAATATGCAAATGCCTTGGCAAGTGACTTCGCTCTATTAGTTCTAGATAAAAAATTCCAAGAGAAGAAAAGATGGTTCGTTAACGCCAACAAAGTTCCGGGATCACATCCACTTCATGATTTTATTAAGTCGAACACTTGGCCAACACCAGAAGTAATCCAAGATTTTGGGGATTATTGGCATACACTTCCATTGATCAAATGTTTTGAAGTCCCTGAATTACTGGACCCCTCTTTACTGTATTCCGACAAAAGTCATTCCATGAATATTTCCCAGGTCAAAGGACACCTGATGAGCAACCCGGACACACCGATACCCTCATTGAAAGTGTTAGAATCCCTGTTGAGGAAACCAGCCCGAAATTGGCCTAAATTTCTCCAAATGGTCAATGATGAAGGACTTCACTCTGATGCCTTGATAATTGGACTGAAAGCTAAGGAACGAGAAATAAAGGAATTTGGAAGATTCTTCTCACTTATGTCCTGGGATCTCCGGGATTATTTTGTAATAACTGAGTACCTAATCAAAACCCACTACGTGCCGTTGTTTTATGGTCTAACAATGGCCGATGATTTAACAACCGTAATAAGAAAAATTCTAGAAAATACACTTGGTCAAGGACAAGACGATTATGACTCTATCACCATTGCCAACCATCTTGATTACGAGAAATGGAACAACCACCAACGAAAAGAGTCAAACGAGCACATCTTCCGAGTTATGGGTCAATTTCTAGGATATCCAGAACTGTTTGTCAGGACACATGAATTCTTCCAAAAAAGTTTAATATATTATATTATAATTTGAGGGGAGATTTGATGACAATTCAAGATAATAAAATCGTCAATAAGTCATCACATCTGGTATGTTGGCAAGGACAAGCAGGGGGCTTAGAGGGATTAAGACAAAAAGGATGGAGTATCGTAGATCTGCTAGTAATCAAAAGAGACGGACAACATAGAAATACAATGATTAAGGCACTAGCTCAGGGAGACTATCAAGTAATTTGCACTCAATACAAAACTCAAAAATATAGAACAGAATCAAAGTTAAAAACGCATTTGGAGGAGATTGTTAAGAATAATGAAATCATCATAAGAAACATAGAGAGAGGCATAAATAAACTAGGTTTGTTAATTAACAATGACGAAACAATTCAAAGTGCTGACTATTTGAATTATGGAAAAGTTCCTGTTTTTAGAGGCAATATTAGAAGTCTGGAGACAAAAAGATGGTCTAGGGTGACATGTGTGACCAATGATCAAATTCCGACAATGAGCTCGGTTCTGTCTACAGTATCAAGTAATGCTTTAACTGTAGCTCACTTCTCTGAATCACCAATAAATGCAATCTGTCATTACAATTTTCTGGGTAATTTTTCACGAAATTTATTGTTGATGCATAACCCGGCCTTGAAGAAAGGCCCCAGGAAACTTATACATCATCCTGAAAGATTGGAACTAGACGAATTCAAAATTGCATCTTTGTATCTGGATCCGTGTTTGGGGGGTGTGTCAGGCATGTCATTAACCAGATTCCAATTAAGAATGTTTCCAGATCCGGTGACTGAAAGTTTGACATTTTTGAAGATAGTACATGACAACACATCAAATCTGCAACTCAAGTCACTCATGAATCATATGGGATCTCCCAGACTCACATCCGTAACTGGTCTGGAATCATATGCAAAATTGCTAGAATCACCCTTGGCCCTGAATGTACCCCATGGAATCGATATAACCACCATGTTAAAGAATGAAATAAAACGAAACTTAATTAACAATGTCACTGAGATCAAAAATGAAATGATAGCCAATGCAGTTTCTTACACGGAGCCGGAAGAATTGAAATTCTTACAATTTTTATTCTCTATAAGACCAGTCTTTTCAAGATTTCTGAGCGAGTTCAAATCTGCTTGCTATATAGGAGTCACAGAATCTTTAGTCTCCCTACTTCAAAATTCCAGGACTATAAGAAACATCTTTTCAAATAAACTGAAAAAAGAATTGGACTATGTACTCATTAAAAGCGAAATAATCTCCTTAGTCCACCTGGTGAACTTTACACAAAAGCGTCCAGGAGTCTCCAATTGGGCATGCTCAAGTTCTAAGGCAGATATTCTCCGAACTGAATCATGGGGATTCCCGATTGTTGGAGCAACAGTTCCACACCCGATGAAACTGATACAAAATCATGGCTCAGCTACTGGAAGATGTGCCGGATGTCGAGCAAGTGGGTTAAAAAGATCCTATATATCAGTTTTAATCCCAAGAGGTCTAAGTGATTACTGGGAATCCAAAGGACCGTATGCTGCTTATTTGGGTTCCAAAACATCGGAGACAACATCTATTATGCAACCATGGGAGCGAGAAAGCAATATACCTTTATTGAAACGTGCTGGAAATCTACGGAGTGCCATAGGATGGTTCATTAAACCTGATAGTAACCTGGCATCCTCCATTACACAGAATCTATCTGCTCTAACAGGAGAAGAGTGGTCAAAACGAACTCAAGGATTCAAGAGAACTGGATCGGCTCTTCACCAATTTTCATGCTCCCGACAAAGTGCAGGCGGTTACAGTGCTCAGAACCCTGTCAAATTGACTCGTATGATCTCAACTACAAATACATTATCTGATATAGGAGACACCAACTATGATTTCATGTTCCAATCACTATTACTATTTTCTCAGATAACCGCAGGAGAAATACATGATCACAATCCCAGTCAAGAGTTTCTGCATTTTCATGTTACTTGTGAACAATGTTTGAGACCAATCACAGAACCAACCTTGGACACTACATGCACATATGCGCATCCTTCTGTATATCATTACATAGAAAAATGGAAACCAGAAGGAGCAAAATGGTCAAAGCATAGACCTATCATTTCTATCCCAGAAGGTGACTGGGAAGAAGTCGGCAGCTTGGAAAAGTCATATCATATAGGTCGTACACAAGGTTTCTTATATGGAGACTTTGTGAATAGTGGCAGCAAGCATGTAGATGACAGCTCTCTATTTCCTCTGAGTATGGATAAAAAGTTATGTCCTTGCCATTATATGGACGGTTTGTTGGATGGACTAATCAGAGCCACTTCAGTAAGCTTAGTATTTCGAAAGTCCATTCTTGATGACAAGAGACCAAGAGCTGCATTAACCGGATCTGTCTTATATTTAATTGAGAAGATCAGTACAGTCCCTGGGTTAATAAATCTATGGAGAAGCGACGAATTTCAAGATCTGTTTTCCAGAGTACCCCATAAAATCCCTGCATCATATCCGTTAACGAATAGGTATCGCGGACTTATGGGACGCAATTATTTGAAGAATAGATACATAAGATCAGAATCTAGATTACAAAAGTCTGGCTCCCACTATAGAGATATTTGGATATTTTCTGATATCAACTACTCTCTCGTAATCGGATTGTTGGGAGTTTCAGAATTCTTAACACAAATATTATACAAAGAGACTCTTCCGAAATCTTTGATTTTAAAAGCAAGAGAGTTGAAGGATATAGTAACAGGTCTCAGAAATGAGGATGAGGATACACCTATAGATTCTCTAAGAGGCTTATTGAACTCCATGTATTCGGTCAATCAAGAAGTAAGACGTGCTATCAAGGGCAAAAATCCTCCCTTATTGAGATTGAGGGTTGAGGAATTAGCAGTGGAACATGAATGGGGGGATGAATGTATTGGAGATATACAATACTTTGCAGTTCAGTATACATCCAGCAAACACACACAAGATAGTGAATATACTGTGGTACCTAGAATCCAAGATCCGCTTATATCAGGACTCAGACAATCACAACTCGCTACAGGTTCCCATTATAAAGTCAGATCTATTATCAAAGAATTCGGAATAACATATCAAGATGCACTCGTAGTTGGAGATGGTTCAGGAGGCTTAAGTAGCATGATATTGAGACTCAGTCCTACAAGCAAAGTCATTTTCAACAGTTTAATGATATTAGAAGGTGTTCAATTGAAAGGCTCCAATCCTTCTCCTCCATCAGCTCTAATGATTGGGTCTTTAAGAGATAGGTGTCTGAATTTTCATGATGTATGGAAAGCACCGAGTGACCTTTCAGAATCTTCTACATGGGACTACTTTATGTCTCTGAAAGAGGAGCACGATCCGGAAATTGATTTCATATTTTTGGACATGGAAGTCCAAACTTTAGAGACACATTTGAAAATTCTCAACAACCTTAGGAGATACATGTTTAGGCTGTCTAAAAACCCTCAAATCCTATACAAGACGTATGCTTCAATGTTACTCGATCCTCAATTGTCTCCATTAGAAACCATGGCTGGATTGTTCAACTGCAACATACTCTTCGTCACCGAATGGACATCATCCCACTCTTCGGAAATTTATGTGTACTTTTCTCATCCCATCCCAGGCGGGTCAGTCAACAAACGTATTCACTATCCATCTCTGACAGAATTCATCAAGACAACCCCAGTGTTTCAATCAGAAGAACATGAATTCAACAGAGCATTCGCCTCAAAAAATATGACCCTTTAGAAGGAGTCCCTCAATGTATGATAGTCAACTCACAAGTCGAACTCAGCACACTCTTATGGACTCTGGGAGTAAAAACTGGACTTTCTTTCATCATAAGTTCCAAGTGCCATGGACAACCTCTAAGACATCCTGGAGAACACAGCATCATGTTATTAATAGTATCTCTAAACTCAATGTTATCAATTACAAATGGCAGAGTTCATCCATTAAAGCCCCCATCAGATGGAAAAGTATGCGATATCGGTGCCTTAATTACTGGATTCTTCACTTGGTACGCATGGGCTACAGAGAATATCTAGCTGAAGAAAAATATTCAACTATTTTTGACGAATTATTTTCCATTTTATTGGGAGTCAATTCTCAAGTCTGGGCGTTACTTTCATCACTGGAACACCAACATCCATCTCCTGGTAGACAAATCAGTCCAATTAGATGATCAATTAGCGAAAATTGGACAAATTATAAGACTCATGAGCAGAATATTTCCAAAGAAGCTGAAATCAGCGGATATCCAGAGAGTCGACCTTTTGTTGCGAGACTTTGATCGCGGATTAAACTACAAGAGGTTCGATGAATCGACAGGACTATTCACGCATATCATGGACACCTCACATTATACTGAGAAGAAACCAACAAGAACAAGGTCTCCCACCAGACAAGAGGATGGAGCAGGTCCCGGACACTGGCAATCATTATTGCCCGAGTACCGTCGAGAAAAATCGTTCTTTGTGGGCTATCTTTCCAAATTTGTTTCTTCTGTTTTGTAAACGGCATAATTTGGATCCTACTGTGGAGTTTTTCCGTGCCGTGGGGGTACTCTATATCCGTATATCCAACCTCTGTTGGAAGAGGTAAGAAAATGTTGATATTATTTGAAATATTGTACTGTTAGCTGACAACAAGATTCTTTGAGTTGCCGATAGATGGAGGTAGTCATACTTAGAGACTTTTATACTCATAGGATAGTAGTACGTGCGTGGATCTTAAAAGAAGAGGAGGAGAGCTTGGGGATGATAATTGTTTTTTTTTTGCTAATAGTGGCTGGTGAAATAAAGAGGAATTTTGTATAAAGAGGAGTTCTGTTCTGTTTTAAATTTGGACTTTCCTAATAACTTTCCTAATATCAGAAGTGGGATAAATTATCCATTAGCTAGAGTTGGCTTTCTTTTCGGGTTCGTTGGCGATTGGTGCACGCAGTTGTTGGAAATGTCGGAGAAGGCGCAAAGGGAGCATCGTCGGCGCAGGCGGAGGCGCAGTGAGTCATCGGGGTCAGTTATGGAGGCTCTGAACAATATCTCGTCTCGCCCTGTTTTAGAGGGACGTTCTACGCCAGTTGCTGCCACTTCGGTACAGGACACAACGGACAAGATTGTGGATGCAATTAATGCAATTAATCCGGTGAGATCAGCCCACTTTTATGTGTCTAATTTCGATCCGGATATTCACGATATTGATGTTTGGTGCAAAGAGGTGGATCGCGCAAAGTCGCTAAATCGCTGGGATGATGGCGAGTGCCTTGCACGTGAGTCATATTCCCAGCAATATTTAATTCTAAGAATATTTAGTTACCTTTAATAACGTTCCCAGCCACTTTAATTCTAAGAATTTAGTTTAGCTGTCATCAGCAGTGAACATTCACTGCTTCATATTATATTACCATTGCTCCAGCTCTAGACAAAATATCCCACAGACATCTGATTCCCAGAACTCCTAGCGTCCCATTTTCTCCCGACTCCCAGCGATAACAACTCAGAGTAGTTGCAGTCTTGTTCCACTCCTCGAAGCTGTTAGTTCGGTGCCAGTTGTAAACGTATAAATTGTACTATTAAAAAATAAAGAGCCTATTTTTCCACCTGTTCGATCAATTTCCATTACAGAAAAAGTAAAGAGAAAAGTGGCGCAGTCGGTAGGATACCGACAGTGTTTTGTTTTAACTCGATCCACATAAAAGTTTCGATCAACGAAAAATTTGTGATCAGTGACCGGGACCAAAACACTTTTCTTTTAAAAGAATTAAGTCGGTGTCTGAATTAAAACTAATCGTGATCAACCGAAAATACAAAGTTCCACTAGATAAACTAGGGAACAAACATAAAAGTAGAGAAAAACGAACAATTTAACGGTGGTTTTCGTGAAATAGTCTCAAAATCTAATGATAAATCCATCTGTGTACGAACCAATCGACGTTGAAAAGTTAGAAAACCTTCAAGGCAGTTTCAACATGGCGTTAACTTCAATAACAGTAAAAGATATCATCAATGAGGCCAGAGCAGTACCAGCTTACAGAGGAGACGGAACTTACGAGCTATCACACTTTATCAGCGAAGTCGAAACTCTCATCGGAATGGTGACAGACAATGCAGCAAAGCAGTATATTTTCCGGATCTTAACTACAAAAATCCAAGGCGATGCAGCAGTCTCAATAAGGAGGATACAAACCCAGAACCCAGACTGGGAAACCATCAAGAAGCAGCTCATAAAATCATTTGGAGTGCAGGAAACCTACCTAAAACTCAAGGAGAAAGCAGATTCAACCAGGTTTATTAATGTAAGTCAATATTATGAAGAATTGTCTAAGATTTTAGATAAGTTAAATGTGAAATACAATTTAGACGTTGAAAAACCGATAGACTTTAAACCCAAAAATAACGAAATTAGCATATTGGAAAAGTTTTTAGACAAATTACCTCGTTCGGATAGTATGTACCTTAGGATAAAACAAGTAGATAGTTTAGAACAAGCCTATCATGAATTGATCCAAACTGGAATTGATACAAGTGTTGAACCTAGGAATAAAAATCAGACACACAAAAACAGTTTGCCAAATCAACCTAACAGATTTCACAATAATTCTGTAAACAATAATACCAGGGATCCTAATAGGAACCATAATAACAATTACTCTAATAATAACAGACGTAACAGTAGAAACCCTAACGGAAATCATACAAATTTTCATCCTAATAACGGCAGAAATCAAAACCAATATTATTCAAATAACTCTGATAGGATGAATAATAGCAATACAAATACAAATTTTTATCCTAATAGCGGCAGAAATCAAAACCAACGTAATCCAAATAACTCTGAAAGGTTCAATAATAATCACACAAATACAAATATGGGAAATTCTCAAAATAATCGCCCGAATAATACAGGCGGTAATGATCCTCAAAGCAGACAATTTTTAACAAATAACCAGACAGTACCAATGGAAGTTGACCACGTTGAGATTGAAGGAAATTTTCAATCAGAGCCTCGGGAAGCTCATTACCAATAGTAACATTCACCATAAGTGGACAAAAAATCGATTGTCTTATCGATACCGGTGCCACTACATCAATTATGCATAAAGATCTCTTTCCAAACTACGAAAGAATTCATCTAGATAAGCCAATAGATTTAGTTACATTATCGGGAAAACAAAGAATAACAAAAGAAATAATTACAGAAGTTCCAGACGAATTTAACCACAAGGCAACAATGAGTTGGAAGTTGTTAAATTTAAAAGATAAAAGTTTCAATTGCATAATCGGACACAATGTATTAAAACCCATAGGTGCTAAACTAGATATAGAACAAGGAACTATAGAAATTAAAAACAAATTAACAAAATTCAGGGATACCTGTCCATATGACGAAATACACCAATTAGAAGTCAATTATTTAAATAACATTGACTTACTTGATCAACTAAAAACAAACCATTTAAATTCCGAGGAATTACATCATCTAAAACAAATCGCTACAAAATATAACGATCTGTTCTATAAAGAAGGCCAAAATTTAACCAATGTAACTGAGATCAAACATCAGATAATAACGAAAGATAGTCTTCCAGTTTATGCCAAAACCTACAGATTTCCTAAAATTCATGAGGAGGAGGTAGAACGACAAGTAAAGGAAATGTTAAAGGGCGGCATAATACAACCAAGCAACTCTCCCTACAATTCACCGATTTGGGTGGTTCCAAAAAAATTGGATAATTCAGGTAACCAAAAATGGCGGATTGTAGTGGACTATAGGAAGCTTAATGACATAACCGTAGACGACAAATTCCCAATGCCAAATATAGAATCTTTATTTGATAAATTGGGAAGGGCTCAATACTTCACCACTATCGACCTCGCTAAGGGTTTTCATCAAATCCTCGTAGACGAAAAAGACAGGGCCAAAACGGCATTTTCAACACCCCAAGGGCACTACGAATATATAAGGATGCCGTTTGGTTTAAAAAACGCCCCAGCGTCTTTCCAAAGACTGATGAATTTTGTGTTGAAGGATTATATTAACAGAATATGTGTCGTATACCTAGACGATATTCTGATCTTCAGCACATCACTTCAGGAACATGTCGACGCCATTAATAAAATTTTTCGAAAATTGAGGGAATTTAATTTAAAAATACATGTCGACAAATCTAATTTTTTTGAAAAAGAAACGGAGTACTTGGGTCATATTTTGACAAGTGAGGGTATTAAACCTAACCCTAGAAAAGTTGAAACTATTCAAAATCTGAAAGTACCTAAAACTCGTACAGCAATAAAAAGTTTCCTGGGAATAACTGGCTACTATCGAAAATTCATTCGTGATTATGCGAAAATAGCCTTACCCCTTACACAGTGTTTAAAAAAGGACAAGAAAATCAATGAATATGATCCACATTTCATTGAAGCTTTCGAAAAGCTAAAGGAACTCATAACAAAGGACCCCGTTTTAAAATATCCAGACTTTAAGAAAACATTTACCCTTACAACTGATGCTAGTCAGTTTGCAATTGGCGCAGTGTTGTCACAAGACAATCACCCCATTTCTTTTGCCAGTCGAACCTTAAATGAGCATGAAATTAGATATTCCACCATCGAAAAAGAATTGTTGGCAATTATTTGGGCAACCAAATATTACAGACCTTATCTTTTTGGTCAAAAGTTCATAATAAGAACCGACCACAAACCTCTCATATGGTTAAATTCATTGAAGGAGCCAAATGCAAAACTGCAAAGATGGCGGATTCGATTAAACGAATTCGACTACCAAATAGAATTTCTAAACGGGAAAGACAACAAGGTCGCAGACTTTCTCAGTCGAATAAACGCTGAGAGTCACGAAATAAATGCGGTCGAAGAAAATATGGAAAGTGATCAAGCTACAATTCACAGTGGTATTGAAAATTTGAACGATCATATTCCAATCGCCGAAGTAATAATAAACAAATATCTCACTCAAATACATTTAGTCAAAACCAAGGATCAAGAATTAATTATAAAACACAAAAGATACAGAAAAATATATATAACAGAAGAGGAATTAACAAATGAAGACCATTTGAATAATATACTTAGAATGTTAATAAAAAAGGGAACCATAGGTATTTATTCTGAACTAGAAGACACAAAATATAATTTAATGCAACAAAAACTACTAGAACTTTTTAGTAATGATAAACAAATACGTTATATTAAGTGTACAATTAGAGCACAAGACCTAGAAAACGAGGATGAAGCCATTAAGGTAATCGAACAAATTCATAGAGGCACGAATCATAGAGGTATTACTGAAAATTTTGCTGAATTAAAACACAAGTATTTTTTTCCAAAACTAAAAGAACTTTTATATAAATACATCAATAATTGTGATACATGTAATCTGGCTAAATATGACAGACACCCCATAAAACACAAATTTAATTTATCAGAAACAGCAAATTCACCTAATGAAATAATCCATGGAGATCTATTCTTCTGTTACCATCAAACATTTCTCACAACAATCGACAAATTTACTAAACATTTGATGGCATCGAAATTAAATGATAGAAATAGTATTACCATTATACAAACTTTAAAACAAAGGTTTGCACTTTTCGGGAAACCAAAGAAATTAGTATTAGATAATGAATTCGATAGCCTTAACATGAGAGACTTTGGACGAACAGAAGAAATTGAAATTCATTTTACATCACCGCGATCACATACTGGAAATTCCGACGTAGAAAGAGTTCACGGTACCTTAAATGAGCATTTGAGAATATTTGAAACAGAAAAAATAAAACTCAATCCAGAAGAAAAGGTCCTCAAAGCCGTTGAAATGTATAACAACACAATTCACTCAACAACGCAAGCAAAACCGTCTGATTTCATTAATAACCAAATTAAAGATTTAGATAAAATTAAGGATAGAATAAATAAGAAAAAGATTAGGACTATAGCAAAATTAAATGAGGATAGGGAAACCGTAGTTTTAAAAGACAAAGAAGAAGTCTTAGTAAAAAATCCCAAAATAGAAAGGCATAAAACAGAACCCCGGTACATTAAATTAAAAACGAAAAAGGTCAATGGAAAATTGACAGACCCAAAAAATCGTAATATACATCCCTGTAGACTCAAACGAAATTTCAAATATTTTCCAGGTAACAACCTTGATACTATTGCTACTCATCACGCCAACCCAAGCGCTGATTAATATAGAAAAACTGGAGACTCAAGGAGGTTTTCAAACAATAAGACAAGGAGAAATTCCTCTCATTCAAAACTTTTCAAAATTATTACACATTATCGACCCTAATGAGTTTCAAATCACACTAAATAAATTAGAAATGAGCATGGATGAAGCATTTTCCAAAACCGAAGATATCATATTAATCAAACAACTAGAAACTGAAATTAAGAAAAGTAGACATAACATTAAAACACTAACACTACATAGGCAAAAACGAGGTCTCATAAATTTAGGAGGAAAAATAGCCAGTTGGTTATTCGGAACCATGGATAGCGACGATAAAGCTGAAATTGAAGAACACCTAAAAGCAATTGATTTAAATAACCACAATGCTATTACTAACTTGAATAAACAAATAAAAATCAATAATGACCTACAAAATAATTTACAAATATTACAAAAACGTATAAACGAAAGTTTAATTCTTACTCTTGACATGTTGACACAAACAGCCGAGATAACCAGAAAAAGCATAAAAGGTTTTCATTTTCTTTCAATACTTACCGATATTAACATTCTGAATTCCGAAATAAATAAAATTCAACAAAATATAGTTTTTGCAAGATATGGGATTATGAGTCAGTCAATACTTACCGACAACGAAATAGATGAGTATAATGTAGATATATTTAGATATAAAGAAATCAAAAGCTGCCTTCTTAAATTTGATAATAAATTGGTTTTTGTCGTTTTAATACCCAACTTTGCGCAAGATCTCGCGGTCAAGTATAAAATCATACCTGTTCCAAACAAGAAATTTGAAGAAATTGTTATCGAAAATACGAATATTCTCCAATTCAAAAGTAAAATATATGTGGATAACGGAGAAATAAATGTAAAACAGTTAAAGTTAGCAAATAATTGTATGAATAGTATTATTATAAATGAAAAATATGATGATTGCAAAAAAATAATATAAACGGAAAATGAGATAGTTGAAATTTCACCAAATACAATTCTAGTAAAAAATGCAAAGAATATTACTCTAAGTAATGATTGTAATCATGCTAAATATAAACTAATTGGAAATAATCTTATCACATTCGAAAATTGTACGATAAAGATAAAGAATATTGTATTCTCAAATATAGAAAATGTTGTAATCAACCACATAGTGTTACCAAACTATTTGAGTATCGAAAATGTAAGTCTTAAAATGAATATAGAGGATATTCATCTCCAACAAATAGATAATATTAACAAAATTGAGGAAATCAACTATAAATCCAAAAACAATACAATTTCTATGTACTCTCTTTCATCTTTGGCAATTACTTTGGCAATATCAATTGTAATTATATATTTTGTAAAAATCAAATTAGGAAAAAAGAAAGCCGAAGAAAAATCTGTGGAGCATGAAGAAATTCAGGAGAATGTTCAATCTAACAGTGGGGGAGTCATATTCCCAGCAATATTTAATTCTAAGAATATTTAGTTACCTTTAATAACGTTCCCAGCCACTTTAATTCTAAGAATTTAGTTTAGCTGTCATCAGCAGTGAACATTCACTGCTTCATATTATATTACCATTGCTCCAGCTCTAGACAAAATATCCCACAGACATCTGATTCCCAGAACTCCTAGCGTCCCATTTTCTCCCGACTCCCAGCGATAACAACTCAGAGTAGTTGCAGTCTTGTTCCACTCCTCGAAGCAGTTAGTTCGGTGCCAGTTGTAAACGTATAAATTGTACTATTAAAAAATAAAGAGCCTATTTTTCCACCTGTTCGATCAATTTCCATTACAGAAAAAGTAAAGAGAAAAGTCGTGTGGGTAATTGTTTAAAAGGTGACGCAGAAGCATTGTGCCCGCGAAAAGTTGATATGGCTAACGTGTTGTTTGAGGTTATGAATACTGGAGCCACCCATTATAAAACATATGCTGATTACGCTCGTCGGTCTTTATTGCGGCTGAAGGTAGTTAGAGGTTTGAGTGATGAACTAATAAGCGCAATTATTTTACGAGGGATTGATTATCCCAATATTAGGGCTTGTGCATTGAATGCAAAGCTGATGCCTAATGATTTGGTGAATTTTTTGTCAATTTATGTGAAACCTATTAAGAATCTTCAATCCTATTCGTCGCGTTCTGATTATGTGCCAGGTTCCAATCGGGCTAAGACTCAGGACGATAAGTTATGGAAAGGATCTGCATCACTTCCGTCACGGCTTACATATTTGTTTTATGTGCAAGAAAACTGGTCACAAACAGAACAATTGTCCTAAGAAACCAAAATTAGAAAGTGGTGAAGCCGCGCCAGTTATGTTCACTCACAGTAAGAATGATAGTAAGGATACGTGCTCATTTTGTAAAAATATTGGACATAAAGTTGATTATTGCTATGCTAAGCAACGTACAGAAAAACGGAACGCTTCTAATGTAAATTTCTGTTCCAAAATATTAAGTGAGTTAAAGGGTTGCGACATTACCACTGCAGTCATACAGGGGGTGCCTACAGATATTTTGATAGACAGCGGATCGGAAATTTCTTTGATTTCGTCGAGTTTGGTAAAACATCTTTCTTGTCGAATGAAGCCTAATTACCGTGTTTTAAAGGGTATAGGTAATCAGGAGGTGGAGTCTAGTAGTTATGAAACAGTGACTATTGAGTTTAAAAATATTTCTGTAGAAACAGATCTGTGGATAGTAGACACGGGCTGTATCAGTGCACCGGTTATTATAGGTACGGATGTTGTTAATCGCGAGGGCATCATATGTTAGGGATTGCTGAAAGATCGGATGACCCGGAACCCGGTGAGGAATTTCTTCCGCTTAAGCGGAAGAACAATGTTCTCATTTCAAAACACCGCTGGAAGTCGGTCATGCGATCAACCACCGCACGCGCCAATGTCGAAAAGACCTAATTGCAGCGGCCCGTTTGTGCACTGGGTCTCGTTACACAACAACGTACCCAGTTGAGTGATTAAACGAGGCCGCCGGCTGCGACCAGGTGCATTTTGGCCGAAGCAACCCTGACCTAGGTGACAAGGTGAGCGCCGAAGAAGCTCAAGTTGAGTTGGATCTAAACGTTAGTCGGGAGAAGTAATTCGAAGCGTGGTTACGGCGTCTTGTAGTAGCCCCCGTGAAAACGGACAAAGTTTGTTAAAGTAAAGAAAAGTGTTTGAATAAAGACGAAGCACGTGAAGAAAAAGGTGTTGTTTTGTTGATCCCGTCCATTTCTGTGATATTGGCCGTGCGCCAGTAACACGGGTTTCAAAAATTAACACCCCCGTAATGGGGCGAGATCTTGAACAATTACTTGCATTAATTAATGAGTTTCATAATTATTTTATTACTGGTAATGCGAGTACAACGGTAAATACAGGACACATGGTCATACGATTGAGCAATGATGAAACTGTTTGTTATCGACCGTATAAACTTTCTTATCAAGAAAAGTTGAAGGTGCGTGACAATTGCTGCGTTCCATTGGGGCTGGCAAAGTACTCGCAAGTACTTGCGAGTAGATATTCAATGGAACGCAACTTTTCTCACTAGAGAACAATTCAAAGTGCTGACTATTTGAATTATGGAAAAGTTCCTGTTTTTAGAGGCAATATTAGAAGTCTGGAGACAAAAAGATGGTCTAGGGTGACATGTGTGACCAATGATCAAATTCCGACAATGAGCTCGGTTCTGTCTACAGTATCAAGTAATGCTTTAACTGTAGCTCACTTCTCTGAATCACCAATAAATGCAATCTGTCATTACAATTTTCTGGGTAATTTTTCACGAAATTTATTGTTGATGCTGTGGCGGACTAGCTAAATTACTCTAAAAACCGGGCAGAGATAAGATGTCTATCGCAAAATTATAATTGTGAATTTTATGAAGTACCGGATATGCGCAAAAGTAACGTGAGACACCTCGGCCACACACCAATAGTAAATTCAAATAAAGTTTAAGTATGTGAACATGTTTGCTTTAGGATTCATAGAAGGTCGCTATGACTACTGTAAATTATACTCGAAATTCACTGTAAATTAACGAGAGAGAGAACTAGGATTTTGATTGTAAATTTTGATACGAGTAGGTTTGAGGAGAGGAAATAAAATTTAAATAGAAAATATGTCAGTTCACAATAAGGAGTTATATAGAAAAGGTCGGGTAATAAAGTTTAAAAGTTTAAAACGGAAAGTAGTGAGTTTCATTTTTTGTATGAAAGAAGCCAACAAAGTTTCCAGGTTCAAGAAATATCCTGCTGCTTCATTCAAGAATTGTGGGGGATATCAGGAAGAGCTAAACGCACCAACCACATCAAATCATCTTCTTCACATCGCCCCCACAAACTGGTGACCCCGACAAGGAACAGCAAATTTACCCCGACAAGGAACAGCAAATTTACCCCGACAGAGGAACAGCAAATTCACCACTACAAGTCAACCAATCAACAGCTCCGACAATCAACAGCCTACAAGTCAACCAATCAACACGACCTGAAATTTTCAAGAGCGAAAAACCGCAGATTTTCAAGAAAGAAAAAAGTGTACACTTACACTTACATTAACACTAAATAAACGATACCCCCCACCAGCGGTAAGGGTCGTTTTAAAAAACAGAAAAACATTATTAAAGTCACCCCCCACCAGCGGTAAGGGACTTTAATAACATTTCACAAAAACAAACACATGTATTAAAGGAACCCCCCACCCGTGGTAAGGTCCTTTAATACAAACAAAATTCGAACCCAGAAGAAAGAAATAAAAGAAGAAAGAAATAAAAGAAAAAAGAAAAAAGAAAAAAGAAAAAAGAATAAAAAAATTAAAAGATAAGTAGACAAAATTTAGCTAGCTTTTACAAAATATTTTTTTTTTTTGAATATAAAAAAAACAAATTGTCCTAAAAAAAAAAAAAAATTTCACACCTATTTACATCCTCTCTCGTTTCATGCGTTACTTTTGCATTCCTCTAAAAGTTAACTCGCGTTCTCTTTCGGACAGTTTTTCAGATTTGAAAAAGAAATTTTTTTTAATAAAAGTGTAGTCATGCAACAATGTGGTGATTCAATCCACAACCCGTTGACGCAAACGGGTAACGTTGGTAATGAAGAAGGTCCAGTCTCAGTTGCTGCATATACAGTGACAACACCTTCTTTCTGGCGAACTGCGCCGAACTTCTGGTTTCAGCGTTTAGAAGCCCAGTTCGAACTCTCTCGAATTACTCTGGAAGTCACTAAATTCAATCATGTTCTCTCCGCGTTGGATGAGGATCTGATTCGAATCGTGAGTGATATTATACAAAATCCAGATACGCGAAACCCATATACGCAAATTAAAGAAGCATTGATAACACGTCTTACAGCTAGTGAAACAGCTAAGTTAAATCAACTTCTGGGAGACATTGTGATAGGTGACCGGTCACCCTCACAATTTCTTCGAGAAATGCGGAACCTATCAAACGGGACTTTGAGTGACGACGTTCTGAAGACTCTCTGGATGCAGAGACTACCTGACAATATGAGGGTAATATTGTCGTGCAGCTCAGACACATTAGCCGATTTGGCAAAATGTGCTGACAAAATTTTTGAAGTAAATAATAAACCCTCAGTCTTCGCCTGTTCTACCCAACGAGTAGACGAAGGCATTTTAACAAATCTTACAGTTCAGGTTCAGCAGTTGGCTAACCAAGTGAGAGAAATGTCTTTGGTAATCCGAAATTTAAAATCCAGGCCATCACGAAATTATTCTCCACATTACCGTTCTCGACATTCTTCTGCGCATTCAGAAAATAATTCAATGACAAAATTCAAACGGGATAATTCTAAAGCAAGGGAACACCCTAATTGGTGTTGGTACCACGCTAACTTCTCAGAAAAAGCAACAAAATGTGTTTCACCATGCACGTTCAAAATTCTGGAACAGTCAAAAAAAGAGAATATTTATCATTAATGGCGACGAATGATAAGAACACCTACACCAGTCGCCTGCACATTTATGATAGAACATCTAAATTAAATTATTTAATCGATACTGGAGCGGACATTTCGGTCATACCAGCTCCGCTAGACAATAAATTACCACCGTCTAGTTTACGACTTTCGGCAGCAAACTCTTCGTCCATCAACACTTACGGAAAAAAAATTCTTTCATTGGACTTGGGTTTGAGACGAAATTTTCAATGGCAATTTTTCATCGCCGACGTTATTAAACCTATATTAGGAGCAGACTTTCTATTCCACTATGGTTTAATAGTCGATTTAGCCAACAGAAAATTAATCGATCCTCTAACAAATCTCAAGTCAAATGGAAAAATAATTAAAGGTCCATTCAATACGCTTTCGGTTCTCATAGAACCAACTATTAACAAACAAATTCAAAATTTACTCAAACAATTCCCTAGCATTACAAGGGACACTGGTTTTACCAAGCCAGTTAAACATATGGTGACACACCAAATTAAAACGAATGGGCCGCCAATATTTTCAAAAGTTCGAAGACTTTCCCCCGAAAAACTCTTAGTTGCAAAGAAGGAATTTGAATTTCTCTTAAATCAAGGTATCTGCAGACCTTCAAACAGCTGTTGGTCCTCACCATTACACATGGTACCCAAGAAAAATGGTGAATGGAGACCTTGCGGTGATTACCGACGTCTAAATTCTATTACAGTTCCTGACCGTTATCCGATACCACTGATTCACGATTTCACTTTCCATCTTCAAAATTGCAATATATTTTCAACTTTGGACTTAACCAAAGCATATCATCAAATCCCGGTCGAACCGGAAGATATACCCAAAACTGCAATTTGCACCCCTTTCGGTTTATTCGAATTTACTAGAATGACGTTTGGTCTATGCAATGCAGCACAAACTTTCCAGAGATTTATACACTCTGTTCTTCAAAAATTACCGTTCTGCTTTACATATTTGGATGACGTATTAGTTGCATCAAATTCAGAACAGGAACACATCAACCATTTAAAAGAAATTTTTCAACTTTTCCAAGACCACGGGTTAATAATAAACACTGAGAAGTGTAACTTCATGAAATCGGAAGTGAAATTTCTCGGGCACCTTATTAATTCCAAAGGAATTACACCAACTCCAGAGAAAGTGGAGATCATTAAAAATTTTAGTCAACCTTCCAACGTCAAGGAATTAAGACGTTTTCTTGGCATGATAAATTTCTATCGACGTTTTCTACCACACGCAGCTCAGAATCAGCTGCTACTAAATAAATACCTCACCGGAAGCAAAAAAGATGGGACCAAGAAAATTGACTGGACGCCGGAAGCAATTAAGGCTTTCGAAAATGTCAAATTACAGTTATCCCAAATTACTCTTTTAACGTTTCCCAACAATAATGCTCAATTAGCATTATTTGTAGACGCCTCTGATACAGCTTTAGGCGCCGCTCTAAATCAGTTAATCGAAAACTCTTGGCAACCTCTCGGTTTCTTTTCGACGAAATTATCCACCACCCAACAAAAATACAGCGCTTATGACCGAGAGCTATTAGCAGCATACGCTGGAATTAAGTATTTTCGTTACCATTTGGAAGGTAGAAATTTCACACTATACACAGACCATAAGCCACTAACTTTTGCATTCAGACAAAATCCAGAAAAAGCTACACCACGACAATTCAGACACTAAGATTTCATCGGCCAATTCACTACAGACATAAGACACATTTCTGGTGAACACAATATAGTAGCAGACACCTTATCAAGAGTTGAAGAACTACACATTCCACCTTCAATAGATTTTGAAGCAATAGCAGATGCACAACAAACAGACACTCAACTCAGCACACTGCTTAAAGACTCATCTTATAAGATTTCTAAATTTCCAGTTTTGGGAACCGACAAGCAAATTTTTTGCGAACATACAAAAGACAACATCAGACCTTATATCCCAAACACATTCAGGACAACTATCTTCAACTCTGTCCATAATCTCACACACCCCAGTATTAGGTCAACAAACAAAACAATAACAAAGAAATACTTTTGGCCATCAATTAACAAGGATACAAAGGACTGGAGTAGAGCTTGTTTGGCATGTCAAAAAAACAAAATTTCTCGTCATGTTAAAATTCCATTTACTTCTTTCCCCACAACAACAAATCGGTTCGAAACCATTCATTTGGATATTATAGGTCCACTTCCACAGTCACAAGGATTCAGGTTTTGCCTCACAGTCATCGACCGTTTTACCCGATGGCCTGAAGCAATACCACTAGCAAATATAACAGCAGAAACATGTGCAGCCGCGCTCTATCGCGAATGGATTACCCGTTATGGAGTACCCAAAATTATTGTGACAGATCAAGGCAGACAATTCGAGTCGAACCTTTTCAAAGAACTATCAAAATTCTTAGGTTTCAAACACAATCGGACAACTCCGTATCATCCCCAATCAAACGGTTTCGTGGAACGTTGGCATCGGACATTAAAAACAGCATTAAAAATGCATCAAAATACTTCATGGTCCGACATGTTACCATCAGTATTGTTAGGTCTACGCACTGCATTCAGAGAGGAATTTTCAGCAACACCGGCCGAGCTACTTTACGGTCAATCTATACGACTTCCTGGAGATTTCCTACAGCAAAATTCGCAGTACATTCCACAAAGTTCATTCATCAATAATTTAAGAAATTCATCCACCAATATAAAACCCACTTCGGCAACAAACCACAACAAACCTAAATTTTTCAAGTTTAAAGAATTGGAAACCTGCTCTCATGTCTTCATCCGAAACGATGCTTCTAAACACACTTTTCAAAATTGTTACGAAGGACCGTTTCTGATCGTCAGTAGACAACCAAGTTTCTACACTATTCAAATTAAAAACAGGAAAGTTAACATATCAATAAACCGTTTAAAGCCATATTTTACAGCAATAACCAGCGAAGATCCAAATCCAACGATGGAGAGAACAAACACACAAATTAACACATGTACATTAGGAGAACAGCCAGCGCCTGTCTCGTCATCAAATTCACGGAATTGCCCAGTGGCAAACGAAATTCATACAGTTCCAGACACAATATTTACGGATACATTTACACCCCACACAATTTCCACCAAACAGAGTTTCAAGAGAGTTAAATTCAAAGAACTTCCAGAAACCACCCAAAATTATTTTCGCGCTTCGGGCAAATCGCTGGAAGGGGGGTGTTGTGGCGGACTAGCTAAATTACTCTAAAAACCGGGCAGAGATAAGATGTCTATCGCAAAATTATAATTGTGAATTTTATGAAGTACCGGATATGCGCAAAAGTAACGTGAGACACCTCGGCCACACACCAATAGTAAATTCAAATAAAGTTTAAGTATGTGAACATGTTTGCTTTAGGATTCATAGAAGGTCGCTATGACTACTGTAAATTATACTCGAAATTCACTGTAAATTAACGAGAGAGAGAACTAGGATTTTGATTGTAAATTTTGATACGAGTAGGTTTGAGGAGAGGAAATAAAATTTAAATAGAAAATATGTCAGTTCACAATAAGGAGTTATATAGAAAAGGTCGGGTAATAAAGTTTAAAAGTTTAAAACGGAAAGTAGTGAGTTTCATTTTTTGTATGAAAGAAGCCAACAAAGTTTCCAGGTTCAAGAAATATCCTGCTGCTTCATTCAAGAATTGTGGGGGATATCAGGAAGAGCTAAACGCACCAACCACATCAAATCATCTTCTTCACATCGCCCCCACAATGCATAACCCGGCCTTGAAGAAAGGCCCCAGGAAACTTATACATCATCCTGAAAGATTGGAACTAGACGAATTCAAAATTACATCTTTGTATCTGGATCCGTGTTTGGGGGGTGTGTCAGGCATGTCATTAACCAGATTCCAATTAAGAATGTTTCCAGATCCGGTGACTGAAAGTTTGACATTTTTGAAGATAGTACATGACAACACATTAAATCTGCAACTCAAGTCACTCATGAATCATATGGGATCTCCCAGACTCACATCCGTAACTGGTCTGGAATCATATGCAAAATTGCTAGAATCACCCTTGGCCCTGAATATACCCCATGGAATCGATATAACCACCATGTTAAAGAATGAAATAAAACGAAACTTAATTAACAATGTCACTGAGATCAAAAATGAAATGATAGCCAATGCAGTTTCTTACACGGAGCCGGAAGAATTGAAATTCTTACAATTTTTATTCTCTATAAGACCAGTCTTTCCAAGATTTCTGAGCGAGTTCAAATCTGCTTGCTATCTAGGAGTCACAGAATCTTTAGTCTCCCTACTTCAAAATTCCAGGACTATAAGAAACATCTTTTCAAATAAACTGAAAAAAGAATTGGACTATGTACTCATTAAAAGCGAAATAATCTCCTTAGTCCACCTGGTGAACTTTACACAAAAGCGTCCAGGAGTCTCCAATTGGGCATGCTCAAGTTCTAAGGCAGATATTCTCCGAACTGAATCATGGGGATTCCCGATTGTTGGAGCAACAGTTCCACACCCGATGAAACTGATACAAAATCATGGCTCAGCTACTGGAAGATGTGCCGGATGTCGAGCAAGTGGGTTAAAAAGATCCTATATATCAGTTTTAATCCCAAGAGGTCTAAGTGATTACTGGGAATCCAAAGGACCGTATGCTGCTTATTTGGGTTCCAAAACATCGGAGACAACATCTATTATGCAACCATGGGAGCGAGAAAGCAATATACCTTTATTGAAACGTGCTGGAAATCTACGGAGTGCCATAGGATGGTTCATTAAACCTGATAGTAACCTGGCATCCTCCATTACACAGAATCTATCTGCTCTAACAGGAGAAGAGTGGTCAAAACGAACTCAAGGATTCAAGAGAACTGGATCGGCTCTTCACCAATTTTCATGCTCCCGACAAAGTGCAGGCGGTTACAGTGCTCAGAGCCCTGTCAAATTGACTCGTATGATCTCAACTACAAATACATTATCTGATATAGGAGACACCAACTATGATTTCATGTTCCAATCACTATTACTATTTTCTCAGATAACCGCAGGAGAAATACATGATCACAATCCCAGTCAAGAGTTTCTGCATTTTCATGTTACTTGTGAACAATGTTTGAGACCAATCACAGAACCAACCTTGGACACTACATGCACATATGCGCATCCTTCTGTATATCATTACATAGAAAAATGGAAACCAGAAGGAGCAAAATGGTCAAAGCATAGACCTATCATTTCTATCCCAGAAGGTGACTGGGAAGAAGTCGGCAGCTTGGAAAAGTCATATCATATAGGTCGTACACAAGGTTTCTTATATGGAGACTTTGTGAATAGTGGCAGCAAGCATGTAGATGACAGCTCTCTATTTCCTCTGAGTATGGATAAAAAGTTATGTCCTTGCCATTATATGGACGGTTTGTTGGATGGACTAATCAGAGCCACTTCAGTAAGCTTAGTATTTCGAAAGTCCATTCTTGATGACAAGAGACCAAGAGCTGCATTAACCGGATCTGTCTTATATTTAATTGAGAAGATCAGTACAGTCCCTGGGTTAATAAATCTATGGAGAAGCGACGAATTTCAAGATCTGTTTTCCAGAGTACCCCATAAAATCCCTGCATCATATCCGTTAACGAATAGGTATCTCGGACTTATGGGACGCAATTATTTGAAGAATAGATACATAAGATCAGAATCTAGATTACAAAAGTCTGGCTCCCACTATAGAGATATTTGGATATTTTCTGATATCAACTACTCTCTCGTAATCGGATTGTTGGGAGTTTCAGAATTCTTAACACAAATATTATACAAAGAGACTCTTCCGAAATCTTTGATTTTAAAAGCAAGAGAGTTGAAGGATATAGTAACAGGTCTCAGAAATGAGGATGAGGATACACTTATAGATTCTCTAAGAGGCTTATTGAACTCCATGTATTCGGTCAATCAAGAAGTAAGACGTGCTATCAAGGGCAAAAATCCTCCCTTATTGAGATTGAGGGTTGAGGAATTAGCAGTGGAACATGAATGGGGGGATGAATGTATTGGAGATATACAATACTTTGCAGTTCAGTATACATCCAGCAAACACACACAAGATAGTGAATATACTGTGGTACCTAGAATCCAAGATCCGCTTATATCAGGACTCAGACAATCACAACTCGCTACAGGTTCCCATTATAAAGTCAGATCTATTATCAAAGAATTCGGAATAACATATCAAGATGCACTCGTAGTTGGAGATGGTTCAGGAGGCTTAAGTAGCATGATATTGAGACTCAGTCCTACAAGCAAAGTCATTTTCAACAGTTTAATGATATTAGAAGGTGTTCAATTGAAAGGCTCCAATCCTTCTCCTCCATCAGCTCTAATGATTGGGTCTTTAAGAGATAGGTGTCTGAATTTTCATGATGTATGGAAAGCACCGAGTGACCTTTCAGAATCTTCTACATGGGACTACTTTATGTCTCTGAAAGAGGAGCACGATCCGGAAATTGATTTCATATTTTTGGACATGGAAGTCCAAACTTTAGAGACACATTTGAAAATTCTCAACAACCTTAGGAGATACATGTTTAGGCTGTCTAAAAACCCTCAAATCCTATACAAGACGTATGCTTCAATGTTACTCGATCCTCAATTGTCTCCATTAGAAACCATGGCTGGATTGTTCAACTGCAACATACTCTTCGTCACCGAATGGACATCATCCCACTCTTCGGAAATTTATGTGTACTTTTCTCATCCCATCCCAGGCGGGTCAGTCAACAAACGTATTCACTATCCATCTCTGACAGAATTCATCAAGACAACCCCAGTGTTTCAATCAGAAGAACATGAATTCAACAGAGCATTCGCCTCAAAAAATATGACCCTTTAGAAGGAGTCCCTCAATGTATGATAGTCAACTCACAAGTCGAACTCAGCACACTCTTATGGACTCTGGGAGTAAAAACTGGACTTTCTTTCATCATAAGTTCCAAGTGCCATGGACAACCTCTAAGACATCCTGGAGAACACAGCATCATGTTATTAATAGTATCTCTAAACTCAATGTTATCAATTACAAATGGCAGAGTTCATCCATTAAAGCCCCCATCAGATGGAAAAGTATGCGATATCGGTGCCTTAATTACTGGATTCTTCACTTGGTACGCATGGGCTACAGAGAATATCTAGCTGAAGAAAAATATTCAACTATTTTTGACGAATTATTTTCCATTTTATTGGGAGTCAATTCTCAAGTCTGGGCGTTACTTTCATCACTGGAACACCAACATCCATCTCCTGGTAGACAAATCAGTCCAATTAGATGATCAATTAGCGAAAATTGGACAAATTATAAGACTCATGAGCAGAATATTTCCAAAGAAGCTGAAATCAGCGGATATCCAGAGAGTCGACCTTTTGTTGCGAGACTTTGATCGCGGATTAAACTACAAGAGGTTCGATGAATCGACAGGACTATTCACGCATATCATGGACACCTCACATTATACTGAGAAGAAACCAACAAGAACAAGGTCTCCCACCAGACAAGAGGATGGAGCAGGTCCCGGACACTGGCAATCATTATTGCCCGAGTACCGTCGAGAAAAATCGTTCTTTGTGGGCTATCTTTCCAAATTTGTTTCTTCTGTTTTGTAAACGGCATAATTTGGATCCTACTGTGGAGTTTTTCCGTGCCGTGGGGGTACTCTATATCCGTATATCCAACCTCTGTTGGAAGAGGTAAGAAAATGTTGATATTATTTGAAATATTGTACTGTTAGCTGACAACAAGATTCTTTGAGTTGCCGATAGATGGAGGTAGTCATACTTAGAGACTTTTATACTCATAGGATAGTAGTACGTGCGTGGATGTTAAAAGAAGAGGAGGAGAGCTTGGGGATGATAATTGTTTTTTTTTTGCTAATAGTGGCTGGTGAAATAAAGAGGAATTTTGTATAAAGAGGAGTTCTGTTCTGTTTTAAATTTGGACTTTCCTAATAACTTTCCTAATATCAGAAGTGGGATAAATTATCCATTAGCTAGAGTTGGCTTTCTTTTAGGGTTCGTTGGCGATTGGTGCACGCAGTTGTTGGAAATGTCGGAGAAGGCGCAAAGGGAGCATCGTCGGCGCAGGCGGAGGCGCAGTGAGTCATCGGGGTCAGTTATGGAGGCTCTGAACAATATCTCGTCTCGCCCTGTTTTAGAGGGACGTTCTACGCCAGTTGCTGCCACTTCGGTACAGGACACAACGGACAAGATTGTGGATGCAATTAATGCAATTAATCCGGTGAGATCAGCCCACTTTTATGTGTCTAATTTCGATCCGGATATTCACGATATTGATGTTTGGTGCAAAGAGGTGGATCGCGCAAAGTCGCTAAATCGCTGGGATGATGGCGAGTGCCTTGCACGTGTGGGTAATTGTTTAAAAGGTGACGCAGAAGCATTGTGCCCGCGAAAAGTTGATATGGCTAACGTGTTGTTTGAGGTTATGAATACTGGAGCCACCCATTATAAAACATATGCTGATTACGCTCGTCGGTCTTTATTGCGGCTGAAGGTAGTTAGAGGTTTGAGTGATGAACTAATAAGCGCAATTATTTTACGAGGGATTGATTATCCCAATATTAGGGCTTGTGCATTGAATGCAAAGCTGATGCCTAATGATTTGGTGAATTTTTTGTCAATTTATGTGAAACCTATTAAGAATCTTCAATCCTATTCGTCGCGTTCTGATTATGTGCCAGGTTCCAATCGGGCTAAGACTCAGGACGATAAGTTATGGAAAGGATCTGCATCACTTCCGTCACGGCTTACATATTTGTTTTATGTGCAAGAAAACTGGTCACAAACAGAACAATTGTCCTAAGAAACCAAAATTAGAAAGTGGTGAAGCCGCGCCAGTTATGTTCACTCACAGTAAGAATGATAGTAAGGATACGTGCTCATTTTGTAAAAATATTGGACATAAAGTTGATTATTGCTATGCTAAGCAACGTACAGAAAAACGGAACGCTTCTAATGTAAATTTCTGTTCCAAAATATTAAGTGAGTTAAAGGGTTGCGACATTACCACTGCAGTCATACAGGGGGTGCCTACAGATATTTTGATAGACAGCGGATCGGAAATTTCTTTGATTTCGTCGAGTTTGGTAAAACATCTTTCTTGTCGAATGAAGCCTAATTACCGTGTTTTAAAGGGTATAGGTAATCAGGAGGTGGAGTCTAGTAGTTATGAAACAGTGACTATTGAGTTTAAAAATATTTCTGTAGAAACAGATCTGTGGATAGTAGACACGGGCTGTATCAGTGCACCGGTTATTATAGGTACGGATGTTGTTAATCGCGAGGGCATCATATGTTAGGGATTGCTGAAAGATCGGATGACCCGGAACCCGGTGAGGAATTTCTTCCGCTTAAGCGGAAGAACAATGTTCTCATTTCAAAACACCGCTGGAAGTCGGTCATGCGATCAACCACCGCACGCGCCAATGTCGAAAAGACCTAATTGCAGCGGCCCGTTTGTGCACTGGGTCTCGTTACACAACAACGTACCCAGTTGAGTGATTAAACGAGGCCGCCGGCTGCGACCAGGTGCATTTTGGCCGAAGCAACCCTGACCTAGGTGACAAGGTGAGCGCCGAAGAAGCTCAAGTTGAGTTGGATCTAAACGTTAGTCGGGAGAAGTAATTCGAAGCGTGGTTACGGCGTCTTGTAGTAGCCCCCGTGAAAACGGACAAAGTTTGTTAAAGTAAAGAAAAGTGTTTGAATAAAGACGAAGCACGTGAAGAAAAAGGTGTTGTTTTGTTGATCCCGTCCATTTCTGTGATATTGGCCGTGCGAGCTGAAAGGTGATCGTTACACATGTACATTAGATCGAAGAGTAGCCATTATTTAGTGCGGTGTAATAGTGTTAACACCTTTAAAAACTTCGCAGTAACACGGGTTTCAAAAATTAACACCCCCGTAATGGGTCCAGATCTTGAACAATTACTTGCATTAATTAATGAGTTTCATAATTATTTTATTACTGGTAATGCGAGTACAACGGTAAATACAGGACACATGGTCATACGATTGAGCAATGATGAACCTGTTTGTTATCGACCGTAAACATTTCTGGGGAGCCATCCTTACGGATTTGGAGGGAATGAATATTTTGGTAAAACAATTAAAATCAATTACATTTCAAGTTATTAATTTAATTGTTTATAACTTGTCAGGTTTCCCCAACTACGGTGGAGCAGGTTGAGGCGAAATGGAGAACCTTGTACCGTTCGTATAAAGCTGCCAAAGACAGAGGTACAGGAACGAATGCGACGAAATTCATATATATAGAGGAAATGGATAAAAATTTTCATGACCACCCTTTAATAAATTCGTCGCATGCCGTTACAGTCGGACTTCAAAGTCTTCCAATACCCGCACCGACTTCGCATGCTTTAGCGTTGGACATCACGCCAAAGAAGCCAAAGCGAGCAAAGCAAAGAGAGCATAGAGAGACTTTGTTAGACATAAAAAAAAAGGATTACGAAGATAGAATAACTGAAAAAAGAAAGAAGAGAGAGTTTTTGGAGCAGTATATGGAGAAAAAGGAAGAAGCAAGAAAAGAGCGACATTTAGAAGTTGTTAAATTATTAATGCTTTCTTCACTACTGCTATCGTCGAGATATTGGATCTTAAAATAGGTTACTTGAATTCAGCTTTCATAAGAAATATTTTAAGGCACTCACCATAAATGTATCCATATTAAGTTTCTCACAAATTGCTTTGATTCGTTATTTCAAATTTTCAACATGAAAATAAGCAAATGTCATTCTCAATTGAAACATAACCATAAATAGCTTTAATCCATCTATGGGGCAATAGGAAATATGAAAACCCCTAGCGGAAAAAAGTCACGTAACTACTTGGGAAATTTCGGCTCAACTACTTTCAGTCCAGAGCATGTATAGTTCGTGGCACTTACAAGTACTTGCGAGTACTTTACCAGTCCCAATAATGGAACGCAGCAATTATAACTGATTTGCTGAGTAAGGGCATTATACGTGAATCTAAATTCGCGTACGCGAGCCCTATAATATTGGTGATGAAACGTGATGGTTCGGATAGAATGTGCGTGGATTTTCGGGCATTAAACCGTAATACAATTAAAGATCGATATCCTCTGCTTGAAAATAATAATGATCCGGATTTACTTCAAAAGATAATTGAATATTGGAAATTAACTTCGGAATATCGGATTAAACAAATTAAATATGCAAACCAATCTCTCACGGATGTGATTAAATCCTGGCCTCGCTATGGAGACAGTATCGGATACCAACTAGTAAGTTTAAGTTTAAGTTTTTTTTTAATTAAAACAGTATTATGCTTAATACCTAATATAACTAAGCAAAGCATTGTCATTATATTTAAACATATTATAAAAAGAATATTTTATAGTTTTTAAATCTTTAAAATATTTAGTTATATTCAAAATATACAATGTCCTTATTTTTAGGTAGACGTGGATTTTAGTTGCATGTTTCCAGGGAAAGAGAATTTTTTGTTATCAGGTTATTCAGATTTCACCGAAAAATTCTCAAAAACGTGCAGCTCTGACATAAAAGACAAAAATAACTTAGCCCTATTGGAACTTTGCAAGCAGAGCAACATAGACAAAGGTACGTGATGGTCTCCGACATAATATTCACTATTAACATTTTTCTTAGATTCCAGGGATTGCATTATATCTCTCCTACTACATGCATTATTGCAACCTTCAAGAATAAGCAGAACTTGTAAACCAACAGTTCCTGATTCTCAAGAGGATTTTGTTATCCACGTGAAGACTATTAACGACGTTGCTCCTCAAATAGAAAGATCAGAAGTCGATACGCTCAAAAGAAGCTCCACTTCAACCAAAATTAATCGTCGTTGGACCGGAAATCAGTAAGCTTCAAGACTTTTACGTTTATTGTGACACAATTAAGTACAAACTGCCCACTTTCCTTAAATGCTTGGATATTACAATTAAGCTAACACATGTTTTGAATATGAAATATTCTCGTATAAGTAGATTAGTTTGGGAGTTCTTTGAGCAGTACTTTTTTGCTATCAAGAGTGAATCGGATTATCCGCGTGTAGATTCTTTAATTAACCATATAAAAAATCACTAAATACTTACTACATATCAACTTCCTTTGTTTTTTGTAAACGGATGTGAATTCTTTACGAATTAGGATTTTTTTTTTTTTTTCAGAAGTATGTACCTAGTATTAAAATGTTTACTTGCTTTGTATGTTTAGCTCAATTGAGTACTGCGGTTAATTTAATTGACCATTTAAAGGCAAAACATGGTATGCCTTCAGTTTATAGATTCCAATGTAAAGAAGTAGATTGTTACCAAGTTTTCCAAAACATTTGCAAAAGCATGAAAAAGACGACAAGGCAGTTAATTTAAGAAATATTGAAACTTCAATTCCAATTCCAAGAAACTCATTAGATTACAATGATTTACCAAATGACGAAAATTTAGTAGAAATAAATCCCGACAATTTAATTAATTCTCTTTGTAGCAACAATGAATTTACAGATGATTTAGAGCGATCGATTCTGAGCTTCTCTCTCGTCTTCTGACATTCAGAACATCATAACTAATCATATTACAGTTCCCATTTATAATTATTTAACCTCTAAAATCATCCCAATTGTTAATACGGAGAAAGACCGATTAGAAATATCAAATATTCTAAAATACATTTCAAAACCATTTGAACAAATAAAATCCGAATATAGACTTTTGAAGAAGTTAGAAAAAATCAATATATACAAACCGCCCAAAATATTTACAATTAGTAACGAACTTTCCGAAATAGTAGTTGGAGGAATGCCTACCATTAGTCACAATAAGGTTGAAGGATGTTTACTTGGAATGCAGTTTCAAATTAAGAGCTATTTTGAAACCAATAATATTTTAGAACAGACGCTCGATAACATGAATAACCTAAAATCAGTTTGTCAAATTAGGAATTTTATAAATGGTTCTCTTTGGAAAGATAAAATGAGCAATTTTGGCAACAAAATAGTTATTCCTTTTCACTTATACTTCGACGATTTCGAAGTCAACGATCCTCTTAGTGCGCATGCAGGTCATCACTCTGTTTGTGGAATATATTTCTATATTCCAGTCATTCCTGAGTTTCAGTCTTCAAAGTTGACAAACATTTTCACTGCCGCTTTTATTAAATATAAGGATTTAAAAGAATATGGGAAGAACTTGTGTTTAAATTTGGGTTGCCATACGTCCCGGTACGCCGGGACATGTCCCGGTTTGAAGCATGGTGTCCCGGCGTCCCGGCCGATAAGCAAATTGTCCCGGTTTAAAAATCATAGTTATTTAATAGAGGGCTGGACTTGGTAAACAGTAATATACCTCCAATAAACGCGCTCTAACTAGCTAGCTACGCTAATCGTACGTGGTAAGCGCTGACACTTGTCCGTTCACGTTTCACGAATTTACGTTAACAGTGTTAACGCATTTCGAGATCGCAGACTCTCAGCGTTGACAGAACAAGAGCGCATTGGCACGAACACTGTACCACACTGTCACGCACACTATCGTACACTATCAGGCGCTCTCGCTCATTCGGCTTGCGCTCGGCTCAGGTCGGCGACAGTCGAGTCGGGAGCGCAATTTGTGACTTCGTTTGTTTATATTTAGCCATTTTCATTCGGTTGTTTTGCAAATCTGTGGCTGTGTTATAATACCTTTTGTAGAAAAAACATGTTTCCTATCTAAACGTTTGGCAGTTATTTTCTGTGTCGCGCTGTGCGTGTATTTTGTGGTTTGGACAGATAATTTAAACCAAGTGAATAAACGAAATAAACTTATTTTATGCGTGCCGCGCTTTCTGTTGGGTGCTTCAACGTTGTGTTGAAAAGTTAAACTAATAAATGTTTGAATTACAATTAATGCAGTTTATAAGGTAATTCGTAACTGTGACTGTGATAATACAATATGGGAAAACGGAAATGTTCGTTTTCGGACGACTATACAAAAGAGTGGTCGTTTATTAAAAGAGGTAGGCATGATAAGGAAGCTTTCTGTTCAGTTTGTGGATTGTACTTATCTATTTGACATGGAGGTAAGTCAGCTGTGAAGGACCATATTCGAACGGGAGCTCATGCAACGAAATTAACGGTTGCTTCGACATCAAAAGATATATCAACATTCATGATCAAACAAGATACCCCCGAAGATATATTGATACGCTCTGCTGAGCTAACCACTGCGTATCGAGTTGTGAAGCATCACGAGTCATTCAACTTTTTAGATTGTACTACAAAACTGAATTCTGTTATGTATCCTACTCAAACACAGCGTCAAAACAATCCACAGCGAGAACAAAGGCCACCGCTATTATAAAAAATGTTTTAGCTCCACACTCCATTGAGCAAGTCAAAGCAGAAATTGAAAATGTGCCTTTCTATGGCGTGTCCACAGATTCCAGCAACCATAAAGCTGACAAGATGTTTCCTTTGCTGATACAGTATTTCACTGAAAAAGAGGGATTACAAATCAAACTTCTCAAATTAGACATATTACCGAATGAAACCATAACGTCATTTTGCCTAAAAACTCTGGAAAATCTGAATATACCGCTGGAAAACATGGTGGCTTTTAGCGCGGATAATACAAATACTAACTTTGGAGGAAGAGAAAGGCGCGGGACAAATAATGTGTACTTTAAATTAAAAGACATTTTGAACAAAGAGTTGGAAGGAATCGATTGCCCCGCGCACATTCTTCATAATACAGCCTCCACTGCCGCTGATGTAATGTCAATCGATGTGGAGTCCATGGTACTAAAAATTTACAAATATTTTTCAATATTTACTGTGAGAGCTGAACGCCTCAAGGAATTTTGTGAGCTAGCAGAAGTAACATATAATAATATACTGTCACACTCGAGAACACGATGGCTGTCACTTTAAATCCACTTATTCAGGAAATCAAACAGCTAGAAAATGAGGGAATCGACATATTTACAAAACAGGACAAAGTTAGAGTATATTTTGTTTTAGGACAGATAGTTGGGGACAATTTAGTTCTTAATGATATTTTAGGATTTATAACTTCATTCAACTCGAATTACTTTTGCCGTATATGTAAAAGAAGTAAAGCGGACACACAGAAAGATACGACGGAATTACCACATTTATTGAGAAATAAAACCAATTATAACTTGGATATTCTTAGCAATAACGTAAAATTTACGGGAATAAAGGAGAATTCTATCTTTAATACTTTAAATTCATATCATATTACTGATAATACTTCCTCCGATATTATGCATGATATTTTCAATGGCATATGCAGGTACAATTTTTCGAAAATTTTAAAGCATTTCATATTCATACGCAAATATTTCTCTTTAGATACGCTCAACTATAGAAAACAAATGTTCGGTTATGGTCAGACAGAAATTGGTAATTCCAGTCCTCCTATAGAAAAGTACCATATAGAAACTGCCAGTTTTAAAATGACCGCTTCAGAGATGATGACTTTTGCTCATTTCATTTTGATCATGATTGGTGATTTAGTTACTGATAATGATAAAGTTTAACATTTTCTCAAAGTCTTTATTAAAATCATAGATATATTGCTTTTGCCTTCATTTACCGAAGAAATTTTAATTAATTTATCAAGCTTAATACAGGAACATAACCATTTGTACGTATCATTATTTAATGACTCCTTGAAACCAAAGCACCACATAATGTTACATTACCCACAGATAATTAGAAAGTGTGGTCCAATAAAAAATCTTTGGTGTTTCCGTTTAGAGTCTGTTCATCAATTACAATTACAATTAAGGTCACTTTGACAGTCAACTTGGTTGCCGTGTTTTGAATTGTCTCTGCTTCTTTTTTGTATTTTATTTATTTGCACTGATTTGTTTCACTGTGTTTTTTGTTCCTTCGTGATTTTACTGTGTTCTGCTTCGCATATTGCTGGAGGATCGTCCCCATCTGGTATTTTTGTGTGGGAGTGCGACGTCTGTGCTTCGCTGGTGCACTTTGGGCTTCCAGTTCTTTTCCTGGATTGATTGATCTCTCTCTCTGCCGGATATTTTGTCTCGAAGGTCATTTTTATTAGTATATGCCTCTGCCGAGGCTGTGTATACTACCATTTTTAATTTATTCCCTTTTTTCTGGTTTATCTGACCTTTGCTGGGATTGAGGTTATGTTCCTTCCCGCCTTTCCTCATCGAGACGATTGATCTTGGACGCAACCCAGTCTGATCCGTGGACATCTACCGCTTGGGACATCTTTGCTGACTTCAGTGGCGCCGCAAATTCTTTTGCTTTTGTTCTGTGAGTCCAATTTTCTTTTTTCTCCGACGAATTTTCAACTATGAGCTCCTGCAAGCTGTGCTCGACTGGACTCTCCGACGACTTGATTCCTTGTGATGGTATCTGCAAGCAGCTTTTTCACGCTTCCTGCTTGAAAAGAGCATCTAGATCTTCTCGGCATGCCACTACCTGTCAGGACTGCTTGGATCTCAAGCCGTGCCATGTGCTGCGGCTTGGTGGAGATATGTTTGCGAGGATTTCCTCCAATCATGACCTCGTCGCTGACCGAGTCTCTTATATGTCAACCAACTGGGCTAACTTGCAACTGGCTTGCGACGACCTGAATAATTTTAATGCTAAACTGGACACTCTTTTGTCGCTGTCAGAGTCTTTTAACTCTAACTCGACTAATCTGTATCAGAAGAGTCATGATATCTACTCTGGGATTAACATCCTCACTGACTCCGTTGATGATCTGCGGTCAACCTTACATCAGCTCACTCCTCTCTACTACCGATTGTAGAGGATCTTAGGCGAGGTGTGAGACAGGTGAGAGCTGAGCTTGGATCATGGACCGCTGCTGCTTCTGCTCGATTATTGATACCATCGCTTCTGATCTTAAGGATATTTCGCAACGCATTTTACCAATGCCATCTGCTGCTTCACGATCAGTTTCTGTACCGGAGAGTGTTTCTCAGGTGTTGGAGGAGTCTTCATCTGACGTTCCGACGGATATGCGGGCCGGTTCTTCCGCAATGCCTGGATCGACGGCTGTTCCTGCTGAGGTCTCTGATGTGGCGGAGCGGCCTGCGGCCTGCCTGCTGAATTGCAGTCCGAACCTTCGTTATCTACAGCTTCTCGGACTGTTCAGCATCGACGTAAGCGGAATCATCGACGGCATCACTCTCTTGCTTCTGTGTCTCCTCGTGACGCTGGGTTGTCTGCGGGGGAAGAGTTCATCACACTGAGGCCCGCTATACACCCGCGGTCAATTTTTGTGTCTAGGATCCACCCGGACACTTCTGATGCAGAGATTGTTCGGCTATTATCTTCGCGCATGGGAGTTGCACAGGAGTTAATCTCTTGCAGAAGACTCAGCTCGCTTCGTGGAAATAGGTCTCGATCTCTTACGGCGTCTTTTAGGATTTCTGCCCCTGAGACCTTATTTGTTGCCATCGTTTCTTCTGACATCTGGCCCGCTGGTTGCATCGTCCGGGAGTTCATTCCCAGGGAGGTATCTGTTGCTGAACGTAATGCAAAAAACTCATCAGTCAAATCTCCCTCTACTACGCCAACATAACCGGACTTCGCTCCAAGACACCTCGCCTTTTTATTGGTTCGACACAATCCTGCTTTGACGTGGTTTGTTTCACTGAAACCTGGCTGTGTGGAGGAATTGAGGATGCTGAGCTTTTTGCTGCTGACTACATCGTTTTTCGACGTGACCGACATGCTGATTTGAATGCTCCTGTTGGCGGTGGAGTCTTATGTGCTGTGCAGCGCGAGGTGTCGTCTGAACAGATCGATACATCCCACCTCGCCGGCTTGGAAATGATATGTATAGCTTTACATCTTCCTCACAAGAATATTTACATTGTCACTGCATACATTCCTCCCAACGCTGCATCTGGTGTCTACGAGCTTCTTGCTGCCTTTTTGGATGGCCTTTCTGATGACATCTTAGCCTCTGACGAGCTCATTTTGGTTGGCGATTTCAACTTGCCGTACGTGGAATGGAGTTGCTCTGGTGACGATATTGGGCTTCCTTCGGTGAATGGCGGTCCGCATTTTATTCCATCTTTTCTTGACAACATTGCCTCCCTTGGACTATCGCAATGCAATACCGTGACCAATCAACATAACAGATTTCTTGATCTGGTTTTTTCTACGGATCCATCTTGCACATCAGTTAGACACTGTCCTGCACCGCTGCTTCCGGAGAGCGCGCATCATCCTGCTTTATGTCTGCTTTTTTCATTCGATCCCACATTTGTTGCGTCATCTTTACCATGCAATCTATGTTACAACTTTAAAAAATCCGACTTTTCTAAAATGAGTCTCTGGCTCTCAAATTGTGACTGGAGTAGCGTTTTGAATGAATGTGACATTGAAAAAGCTGTTAAGTCTTTTTACGATATTATATCTCTCTGTTTTGCGTCTCTTGCCCCTGTTAGGAGGACTAATAATAATTCGTATTGGCAACCTTGGATCAATTCCGACGTTAAACATTTAAAGAATTTAAAGAGTAAGCCTTGGAAAACGTTCTGTTCCTCTCGGAGTGATCCGGATTTTCACGCATACTCCGACATCCGCAATAAATTTGTCGCTGCTGTTAAAGATTCCTATTTTGCCTACATTAGTAATGTGAAAAGCTTTCTTCGTGATGATCCGAAGCGGTTCTGGAGATTTGTTAATACCAAACGTGGTTCTGACGGTTTCCCATCTTCACTTTTCTATGGCCCTACGAGTAGCAGTGATCCTCGAGTAATTTCCAATCTCTGCAGATTTTTTTAAAACACACTACCTGTGATATTAATCCTAATGATTTTACCTACTTGACGAAGCTTCCGCAGACTTTCATTCAACCTGACGACCTCGTTTTTAATGACAATATTGTTCTAAAACACATTGCTAACTTAGATGACAATTACTCAATTGGCCCTGATGGTATTCCGTCTTGTTTCTTGCGTAGGTGTGACTCTGTTTTGTCCTCTGTTCTCTGTTATTTATTTAATTTGTCTCTCTGCACTGGTGTCTTTCCTAAGCCTTGGAAAATCTCTGTGATTTTCCCCCTGCACAAGAGGGGCAACAAAAATGACATCTCCAATTATAGACCTATTGCCTATTTATCCTCTATGGCAAAACTCTTTGAAGCCTTGGTCTGCGAAGTGTTGTATTTTCACTGCAAACCTTTTCTGATGTCATTTCAACATGGCTTTATTAAAGTCAAATCGACTATTACCAATCTGTTAGAATTTTCTAGTCACTGTATTTCAGCTATTGAATCTGGTAAACAAGTCGATTGTATTTTTACCGATTTTAGTAAGGCTTTTGATAGGCTTGATCACCGGATACTTATATATAAATTGACTTCTTTGGGTTTCCCTTCTTGTTTTGCTGGTTGGATTTCGTCATATTTGGTTGAGCGTACCCAACGGGTCTGCTTCCGCGGCGTTCTTTCTGATATATTGAGGAACACATCTAGTGTTCCGCAGGGTAGCCATCTTGGTCCTCTTTTATTTACCATCTACATCAACGATGTCTCCCTCATACCTACTTACTCAAAGATTCTTTGCTATGCTGACGATGCAAAGCTATTTTGTACAGTCTCTGATGATCGCGACTGTCAATTGCTGAATTCTGGCTTACAGGCTTTTCAGTCGTGGTGCTTAATCAATCGCCTGCCGTTGAATATTTCAAAATGCACCTGTATGACTTTCTCACGTAGGAAGTGTCCACTGCTTTATAACTTTACTATTAATGGACGTTCTCTCACTCGAGTTGTCAAAGTGAAGGATCTTGGTGTTGTGCTCAACTCTCGTTTCTCCTTTGAGGATCACATCGATACCGTTGTGAATCGAGCCAACGCCACTTTGGGTTTTATCAAAAGATGGTCTAAGGAGTTTGATGATCCTTACATTTCTCGTCTCCTGTACTGTACATTTGTTAGACCAATTCTCGAATATGGTGGCCCAGTTTGGTCACCCTTTTATGAAAACAACATTAACAGGATTGAAGCGGTTCAATGTAGGTTCTTAAGGTTCGCTCTTCGTGGACTACCCTGGGAGGATAAGCTTCATTTGCCACCATATGTTGATAGGCTTGCACTCATCTCCCTTGAATCATTGGAGCAACGGCGGAACAACTCCAGAACCGTTGTGACATTTGACTGCCTGCAAGGCACGGTTAACTCTCCTGAATTGCTTGCCCTTTTCAATATCTCGACTTCCTTCATGTTAATCATCACCGCACTAATTATGGCCTACATGAGCCTATTTCATCAATGTCACGTTCCTTCAATTCCCGCTACAATATTATAGATTTTCATATTAATCGTAGCCAGTTGAAAGGTCGTCTTCGTTAATTTTTATTTAATTTAGCTGTACTGACTTGAAACTTAGTTATAGTAATCAGTAATTTGATGAAGTTGTGACAATAAATAAAAAATATTACTTCTCGTGTAAATATTCCATTGTCTTTGGCAATAAAAGCTCAGTTGAGATTTACTCATTTATCACTCACAAGCGGCTTTTTCCAGAAAAAAATAATTTACAGTGACAAAATACCAATTTTGTTAGAAAATGATGTTTACAAATTATGTTTAGTTGCAGCTCCACATTTTGACTTTTCTAATTTTTATTCCCTACATTTATGCTACAGAGGGAATTCTTACAAAAAGGGATTTATTTTAAGTAGAACTGACGTAAACGCAGATATTCAAATACTAGAAATACAAGGAATATTAATAAATGAATTTGAAGAAATATATTTTCTATGCCTTAAGTGGGAAGTTTTGTGTTTTTCCGATCAGTTTCAATGTTTTTATGTTAGTAAGTCATTGAACTATGAATTATTTAAATCAGGAGACTTTGATGGTCCTCCAATACATTTTTATTACCTTACCACAGGGCAAAAAGTTGTAAGACTTAAAAGGTACTTCTAGAATATTATGGAATAAAAACATAAGAATTTTGTACAACATTTATAATTTACAAATAAAAAGCTTTAAAATGTATTTACTCGTTTCAGTACTAAAACCTGTTCCTTACCTGCCAATTATAGGCTTCATGTATTATTTGAAAACTATATTTAGAAAGGTTGTTTGTTAGAGCCTGAAAAGTATAGCGCTAAAATAAAAACGCTTTCAAATTTAAGAATACCACATTTAAAAAAAACTTTTATGCTATTTAATTTTGAAAGAAAAACTTTTTAAAGGAAATGATTTCACATTTTAAAGGAAATGATTTCACATTTCAAATTTAATTCAATTAATTTAATTATTTGACATGTTGTTCCAAAAGGAAAAAGCATTTGAAATAAGTATAATACCTGTTATTCTGAAATGGTGAAATGGACAAAAGAATGAAATGTTTTTCGACTTAAAAATAAAATTGCATACATTTTGGATAAAATATTATATATAAACGTTTTTTCTCATCTTTACATATGTTTTTATTTATTTTGACAGTTTTTTTTTCTGGGTGTAGTTATGAAACAGTGACTATTGAGTTTAAAAATATTTCTGTAGAAACAGATCTGTGGATAGTGGACACGGGCTGTATCAGTGCACCGATTATTATAGGTACGGATGTTCTTAATTGCGAGGGCATCATGTGTTAGGGATTGCTGAAAGATCGGATGACCCGGAACCCGGTGAGGAATTTCTTCCGCTTAAGGTGACCTTCTCCTAACTGAATTAAAAAAAAAGCAAAAGTTTGGGATTTTTTTACAAGAAAACCAAACAACATATGACCTTGAATCTTTTTTTATTTGGAAGTCTTTAACAAAAACTAGAAATTGTTTTTTTATTTTTTCATTTCTCGCTCACCCGTCGCCGCCAGAGGGCGCCAAAAAAAATCGGCCTTTTTCCGTAATTCCGTGATTGCGGCTCGCCAAATCATCTGACACAGAAAAATCAAAAAACCACTTAAATTAGACATTAGAATGTATAAATCTAACTAGGATCTAAGGAATCGCTCGACTAAAAAAAAAATTGCAGCCTTTTGAAGTCAAAAATCGAGAATTTTTCGACAATTTTTTTACAAAAAGTGCTGTAAAAAAAAAACTACTTGGGTTTTGTCTTATATCCTAGATAGATTTGTGAACAATTGAATTCAGAACAAATTGAACTCAGGTTTATGGAAATCGGTTGAGCGGTTCAAGAGATATCGTGGAACTACGATTGAAAAAATTAAGTCGAGAAAAATGCGTTTAAAGAAAAAAGAGTTTTTGAGTGGAATATTTCGCACAATACCGAGGAAATGAGCAGACTTACAGAATTAATTAATAGCACTTTAACTCGAAAACCATATTTTTTTTTTCGTGAAATTTTAGGACATGATTCTAGTCATATTAAGGAACATTTTTCCATAAAAAAAAATAAAAAAAAAATCGATTCTTTTTGACCCCAGTTAGGAGAAAGTCACCAAATATATATCACTATAACTCGAAAACCATATTTTTTTTTTTCGTGAAATTTTGGGACATGATTCTAGACATATTAAGGTATATTTTTCCGTAAAAAAAAAAAAATCGTTTTTTTTTGCCCCAGTTAGGAGGTCACCAAATATATAGCACTATAACTCGAAAACCATATTTTTTTTTTCCGTGAAATTTTGGGACACGATTATAGACATATTAAGGTATGTTTTTCCGTGAAAAAAAAAAATCGATTTTTTTGTACCCCAGTTAGGAGAAGGTCACCTTAAGCGGAAGAACAATGTTCTCATTTCAAAACACCGCTGGAAGTCGGTCATCCGATCAACCACCGCACGCGCCAATGTCGAAAAGACCTAATTGCAGCGGCCCGTTTGTGCACTGGGTCTCGTTACACAACAACGTACTCAGTTGAGTGATTAAACGAGGCCGCCGGATGCGACCAGGTGCATTTTGGCCGAAGCAACCCTGACCTAGGTGACAAGGTGAGCGCCGAAGAAGCTCAAGTTGAGTTGGATCTAAACGTTAGTCGGGAGAAGTATTATATTTCGAAGCGTGGTTACGGCGTCTTGTAGTAGCCCCCGTGAAAACGACAAAGTTTGTTAAAGTAAAGAAAAGTGTTTGAATAAAGACGAAGCACGTGAAGAAAAAGGTGTTGTTTTGTTGATCCCGTCCATTTCTGTGATATTGGCCGTGCGAGCTGAAAGGTGATCGTTACACATGTACATTAGATCGAAGAGTAGCTATTATTTAGTGCGGTGTAATAGTGTTAACACCTTTACAAACTTCGCAGTAACACGGGTTTCAACAAATAACACCCCCGTAATGGATCGAGATCTTGAACAATTACTTGCATTAAGTAATGAGTTTCATAATTAATTTATTACTGGTAATGCGAGTACAACGGTAAATACAGGACACATGGTCATACGATTGAGCAATGATGAACCTGTTTGTTATCGACCGTATAAACTTTCTTATCAAGATAAGTTGAAGGTGCGTGGCATTATAACTGATTTGCTGAGTAAGGGCATTATACGTGAATCTAAATCCGCGTACGCGTGCCCTATAATATTGGTGAAGAAACGTGATGGTTCGGATAGAATGTGCGTGGATTTTCGGGCATTAAACCGTAATACAATTAAAGATCGATATCCTCTGCCGCTTATTGAGGATCATATTGATCGCCTTGGAAATAAGAAATACTTTTCGAGTCTTGACATGGCCTCGGGCTTTCACCAAATACCTTTGGATTCCGATGCAATTGACAAAACGGGATTCGTGACACCTGAGGGTCATTTTGAATATCTTAGGATGCCGTATGGTCTCGCTAATGCACCGGTCACATACCAGAGGATTATCACAAATACGTTGTGTTCTTTTATCAATAATGGAAGTGCATTGGTTTATATTGATGATGTCCTGATTCTTTCAGACACCGTGGAACAAGGTCTACAAACGTTGCGTGAAGTATTGCATACTTTGACTACTGCTGGTTTCTCAATTAATATTAAAAAGTGCTCATTTTTGACGCCTGAAGTTGAGTACTAAGCGTAATAAGTCAAGGTCAGGTTAAGCCGAGTGCGCGAAAAATAGAGGCTTTGGTTAGGGCACCTAAGGCCCAAAACATTAAGCAAGTCAGACAATTTTTAGGTCTTGCGGGATATTTTCGTCGGTACATTTCGGGATATTCCTTAAAAACAGTGTCAATTTCACATCTAACTCGCAAAGGTGTGGACTTTAAATGGGGACCAAAACAGGAAGATGTTAGGCAAAAACTAATAGAAAGCTGAACTAATGATCCAGTGTTGGCTATATTTGATCCTAGTTTGCCAACTGAGATTCACACTGACGCGAGTAGTGTAGGTTATGGTGGCGTACTTTTGCAGGTTCACGAAGGTAATCGTAAACGAGTGATCGGTTATTTTAGTAAGGTTACGCAAGGAGCTGAATCAAAATACCACTCCTATGAACTTGAAACGTTGGCAGTGGTTAAGGCTTTTCAACATTTTCGGCATTATCTTATTCGAATAAACTTCAAATTGGTAACCGATTGTAATGCACTTAAAATGGCGGAGAAAAAGAAGGACTTGTTGCCACGAGTAGCGCGGTGGTGGATTTATTCAAGATTTTTCATTTCAAATTGAATATCATAAGGGTATGCTTATGTCGCACGCTGACTACCTCAGCAGGAATCCTATAGTCAATATATGCATCGAAACGCGTAAGCCTAAAAACTGGGCCCAAATAGCTCAGCTATCAGACGAGAAGACTCAATCACTTTTACAAAAATTAGCTGATAGAAATCTTGATACCAACCGTTATATTAAACAAAATGATTTATTGTACTATCGGTACAACCCCGTTGGGCAGACCTCGCGACTGTTGTGTTGTGTGCCTAAGGGTCATCGTCTCAGCTTACTAAGGGAGTTTCATGATGAGCACGAACATGTTGGTACGGATAAAACAACTGAACTAATTTTTAGATACTTTTGATTTCCCGGTCTTAAACAGTTTATTAAAAAATATATTTCGCATTGCGTTGTCTGTTTGTCTCAGAAGAGAGTACCGCGAGCACCTTTACAGCCCATAACATATTTATCCTTGTTCGGTACACCCAGGCTTATTGTATCAGACCGTGGTAGGATGTTTGAATCCAATGACTTTGTTAAGCATGTAACCAGTCTCGGATGTGACATGCATTTTATAACGGCGGAAATGCATCAGGCAAATGGACAAGCGGAGCAGTATATGCGTAGAGTACTTAACACTAGAACTACCACACCTAAGTCAAAGCTATTTCTACCAAAACCAGTCAAAATGACTGGTCTTTAAAAAAAATACGTAATAGTAAAAATTTTTTATTTATTACAAAATTGGTTGCTTACAAAAGGAATTTTATGCTGTGTAGTACGTGGGGCTATGATCCCTAAATGAAAATTCTTGCATTTTATCACTTACACATTAATAAGAATAATAAATATAATAAAGAAAATATGTTTCGGTAAAAAAAAAAATTAAATTAAATTTTCATTTTAAAGTTGTTATTTATATAGTATAAACTAAATGATTTGGTATAAAATTTATAATTTGTCACATTTCCTACAAACATTGATTTTCTTTTGAGGTCATTTTCCGCATACAAAATTTTTACATATATTACAAATGGTGCTGGTTTTATTATTATTACAGTACCCAATTTGACACCATTTGCGTGAACAAAGTAAGGTCTTTGAAGTTGTAGGTACAATAGTTTCTCGTGATTCCATCCCTGGTTTAACATTTTTATCGGCATTTTCAATGGCAAGTTCATCTGCTAATTGAAAAAGAAAATCTGTTTCAGGTAAGAGCTTGTTACTTTTATGAACTCTGATGGATTTATGTTTTGAACTCAATATTAAAACTCTTTTCTTCGGCTTACTTTTGTTGATTGTAAGAACACACCCACTTTATTTATACAGTAATGTAGAAAATCGATCATCCTTTTTTGTTTTTTTTTTCAAATTTTTATCATTTCCTTTTTGTTTCCGCGTATAGTGCCAACCAATGTGGTTTTTTGGCTAGCAATTTAGATGCCAGCGGTAAGCTTGTAAAAAAGTTGTCAGTTGTTATATTTCTTCCCTTCATAGTGAATGGTTCGACAAGTTTTAGCACCACAAATTCACTTAGAGCTAATATTACGTGAATCTGCATCTGGCTTTTGTTGACAAGAGTTGTTCATCTATTGTAATATTTGGTCCTGGTTTGTAGCAATACATACTATTTTCAATAAATCTATCCCATACAGCTGATAATAAAGCAATTTTATCGTTTTGTGGACGTTGACTTCTCTCACTTTTTTTATCAAAGCGAATAAATCTCAATATTTCGGTAAAATCATTTCTACTCATGGTGTTTGCAAAGAAGTTTGGTCCCCATTTTTTGTTCCATAGATTTCAAATTTTTTGGTTCGTATACTCCCCGTCCATATAAAACTCCAATGAAAACTTTCAATTTTGTTGTTGTTGGGTTCCATTTTTTACCCAAAACTCGAGATGTTTCTAATTCCGTGCAAGATGTTATATATTCAATCATACGATTGTCGATTACTAAAGAAAATGCGGTACTTACTTCACCTTTCATAAAATTTTTTTTTGCATATCCTGTTGGACCGGATACTCCTTTGAAGATATTATGAAGTGGTAATCTTCCAGGACTAGACCCTTCTTGTATTTTGCAATTGCATTTTGATTATCTTGTCGTATACTTTCATTTTCATGTTAAGAACTTGAAAGTACTTGAGTACATCTTCTTTTACGAGAATTCAAAATATTATCAAATTCACTATCGCTTTCTGAGGACTCTTGAATATTTTCTTAGTCTAAAACCTCATTATAACCATTTTCAGTCAAAAATTTCATCTTGGGTAAGATCGGTAAGCAAATTGCAGGATGTTTTTACATTTAAACTGGTAGCAGTCATTTTGACTGGTGCTGGTATAAGTAGTCATAATACAAAATTATTTTGTATTCGTTGAATAACAGACAAAATGATACTTATTATACTATTTCTTGAGTTATCGCTGCAAAAGTCATGACATTGTTGCGAGAAAAAAATGTAACATGAAGTAGGAATTTTAAAATAAAATTTCAAAACCAGTCAAAATGACTGGTGTGGTAGTTCTAGTGTTAATATGATCCGCATTGAAAGTAATTACAAGCAACAAGAATGGGCGAGTGTACTTTGGAAATTACAGCTTGTTATTAACATCACGAAGCATAAGACCACACAGGTTTCAGCTTTAAATTTGTTGACCGGTGTTGAAGGAAGTACTCCGCTTATTAGGGCATTGGTTCGCGGTATTGCCTTAAGCCGGGTACTCACTAGCGAGCTGTAACTGTAACCGTTGCACGTTACAGTTACCAAAAATCATAGTGTGTACGTAGTTCGCGAGCGGAACGCGCTGTGCTCGCAGCGAACCGATGACAGCCAGGTACTCATTGCGTAACTGTAACCGTTGCACGTTACTGTAACCTAAAAACTTAGTGTGTACGTGATTCGCAAGCCTGCCACGAGCGCAACACGTGCGGCTCGCAGTGAGCCGACGATTGTCGGTTTTTGCCGCGAATCAAAGGATGCTCGCAGTGCGTTTGTGGACGTCGTACCGCTAGCTTTAGGACCAGATGTTTTATTGCCGGTAGTTTTCTTCCTGGGATAGTTTCTAGAGAACAATTATTTATTGTAGGGTAAAAGAAACCTACTGCGGGAACTTTAACTAAAGTGTTTTTGCGGTCGCTAATCCGCATAATTGTTTATTCTTTATCATGAGTGAATGGTCAGAAGATAAATGTCTTTTGCTGATAGACGCCTACAAAGAAAACAGTGTCTTATGGAATCCAAAGGATAAAGATTATTCCAAGAAACATTTAAAAGACGATGTTTGGGCAGGATCGGAACTGTTATTAACGAAACCGGAGAAGCATGTAAACAAAAAATGATTAATTTATTGGCTTCGTACAGAAGGGAGCGTATGAAAATGAAGAAATCAACAGGAACAGGGAAAGGTAGATTATTATTTGTGTATTAAATACATCTGTTTCCTTCATACATTTATTAATTTTGTTTTTACTTTAACATCTATTTATTTTAACATTTATGTTCATTAATTACATTGCAGGAAAAGATGAAGTTTATGAAAGCAAATGGTATGCTTTTAAGATGCTAAGCTTCTTGGACGACCGTTTTACACCTCGAAGAGGACTTGAGAATGAAGGTTCGAATGAGCAGGTAATTTTTTTTATGTTATGCGTTATTCGCAGGTATTTTTTTATTTGATTACGCATAGTACTCTTGCCAAGGTAATTTGCCTTCATTCAAAAAATAATGTACAAGTTCGTTACAATTTGCTTTAAAATTTGCCGCAGAACGGCGAGGAATAGCCTGTAGCGGACGAAACGATGTTCCCGCCGGGTCATTTCTCCAAGTTCCTGGTATGACCTCACCATTCTCGGTATTTTCGATATCAAGAGAGCCTTGAGGCGTGTACACCGAGCATGAAGAAGAACGCCTTAGAAAATTATGTAGAAGCACTAGGGTCATAACAATGGTGTCAACTTTTTCTGGCTGCAGTAGGATTGGCCTTTTTAGAACATTAAAAACACTAGCAAGAATTCCAAATGCATTTTCGACCACTCTTCGGGCTCTTGATAGCCGATAGTTGAATACTCTTTCTTTGGATCCTTTCAAATGGGTTCCCCGGTACGGTTTTATTAGGTTTTCGCCCAAAGGAAATGCTGAGTCTCCGAGGAAGTAGTAGGGAATTGACCTGTTCCGATTTTGTAGGGGTATGGGTGCAGGTAAATTTAAACATTTCCATCCATCATTCTTTTTAAACTACATCCTTGAAATACACCTCCATCTGAAATTCTTCCTTGAGTCCCAATATGTACGTACATAAAGTTATACTGTGCGTCTACTTATGCGAACAATACAACGCTGAAATGAGATTTATAATTGTAGGTATTCTGTTCCAGAATTGAATGGGCACTGGATAATAATATGTTTGCCATCGATAGCACCAATTGCATGAGGAAAATGCCATAGTGTCTCAAACTCGTTGCAGCATTTAAGCCATTCTTCGGGACTTCTCGGCATCTGCAACAATCGATAATTACTTTAATGTTATGTTGATAAACAAACTATGTTCTACTTGCAGGTGGAGGACCAGAACAGTAACGGAAACGTTGACGATGACCTGAGCTTAATAGAAAAAAAGCTAAAACAAGATCCCAAACTACAAATGCTCAAAGAGGCTTTCGGCATACTAAAGAATACGGCAAATAAACCACATGATACAGAACTAAGATCATTCTTCGATTTCATACAAGAAAAAATGAAAAATTATACAAAGGATACCAAAAATGCTATTCAACATGAAATATTTCAGATAATTATGCGTGCTGATCAAGGATATTACACCTCGATACAAAATTATGGTTACTATTCTACTACACAACACCAACAAGCTCCACGCCGCGCAACATTTTCCAATCTTACAAATCAAGAAGCTCCTTTTTTGGATGTAAACATAGCCCGCCCTTCAACTTCCTCCACTGCAAACCAACAGTCATACTCTGCAAACCAACAAGCTTCTTCGCCGCCGGCGCCGTGCTCCCCATATAGTAACAGTAGCCTTTCAACTTCCTCCACTGCAAACCAACAGTCATACTCTGCAAACCAACAAGCTTCTTCGCCGCCGGCGCCGTGCTCCCCATATAGTAACAGTAGTGATTACTCGTCAGATATGAATTTAGAGGATTATGTATGATGTGTGTTAATTTTAATAAATAATTTCTTACCTTGATTTGGTCTTTCAATATTTCTATCAGCGCTTGACACACTTCCGGGATAATTGAGCTTATGACTTGCTTGGATATACGAAACATGTATTGCAAACTTGTAAAAGAATCCCCAGTAGCTAAGTATCTCATTGTCACAGCTAACCTGTCTTGAACCGACACTGCTTCTCGAAACGTAGTGTTTCTCCGTTCTATCTTGGGCCCGATTAAATTCATTAGATATTCAAAATCTGTTGGAGTCATTCTCGTGAAATTTTTGTAATGACAACTGATTTGCTGATTCTTCAAAATAAAAAGTAGATCACTTCTTTCCCGATACATTCGATGAATCCACCACCTACGTGGCCGTTTATAATTATCGAGTAAAGCATCTATCAGTATGTATGCTGCACAAGTGAGAGACACGTCGTCCGACATCTTGGCGTTACAAACCAACACTGCGGATAGATTCGGCTTGTCGTTACGGTCACAATGAAGTGGACCTCTCGTACACACTAGAACCTCGTTACTGTATCTGTTACGGCTCGCTTGATGAGTACGCTCGGTGAGGGCGCTCGATGGATGTCGCGAGTGAAGATCGTTTCACGCGTACACTTGAACCTCGTAACGTATGTGTTCGGTTACAGTTACAGCTCGCTAGTGAGTACCCGGCTTTAGAGGGTACACGACCAAATCGAGAAGGTTTGCGAGAATTAAAGCGGCAAAGAGCATCACAGCTTCTCCAGGAAAATAAGGAACGGCAAAATGATTACGTAAACCGTGGTCGCAGGCTCCCACGAAAATTTAAGGTAAACGATCTGGTGTTTGTCTCCAAACCGTCACAGTCTACAGGAAAACTTGATTCTGGTATGAGAGGACTATACAAGGTTACTCATGTGCTAGAACATGGACGATATGAAGTTAAATTGTTAGCTGGATCTTATGGGAAAACATCACAAGTTGCAGCAGAATTTATGATGCTTTGGCGGGGCGAATGGACACCCGAGGAGTGTGCTGCATTATTTGAAAGTGAGTGATAACTTGTTTGTGCCTCTGTCAAATTATAGACAAGCTAACCTGTTTGTGCCTCTGTCAAATTATAGACAAGCTAACTTGTTTGTGCCTCTGTCAAATTATAGACCAGCTAACTTGTTTGTGCCTCTGTAAAATTATAGACAAGCTAACTTCTTTGTGCCTCTGTCAACGTTACATAGCCAAGCAAACTTGATTTTTTGCCTCTGGCTACGTGCATAAGTACATTACCATTGTATAGGTGGGTGAATGACGAGGTACTCTCAGTTGTTGGTGCTTTTGCTGGTTTGACGGGCAAGCTGAGTTGAATGTGAGGATAGAAACACATAACTTTTTCAATCTTGTTTGGTAACTTTTAATTTTATTTTATTTGCTATAGAGATTTTTGTTTTCAGACGAAAATGATGAATTTGAAACTGGTTGCTCAAAATCGAACGAGGACGTCTCCAGGTCAGGAGAGGCCGTGTTACCTGACAACAAGATTCTTTGAGTTGCCGATAGATGGAGGTGGTCATACTTAGAGACTTTTATATTCATACGATAGTAGTACGTGCGTGGATGTTAAAAGAGGAGGAGAGCTTGGGGATGATGATTGTTTTTTTTTGCTAATGGTGGCTGGTGAAATAAAGAGGAATTTTGTATAAAGAGGAGTTCTGTTCTGTTTTAAATTTGGACTTTCCTAATAACTTTCCTAATAGTACTTATTTCGATTTTATAGAAAATTGAGGAGGAAAGCGATGGCGACGAGGAGCGGGGCGGCGAAACGGTCCAGGTATTTTGATGGTTTTTATGTTTAAATGTTGTAATTTACTGTGAACAATTTATAGCCTGGAACATCATCTGACCCACTGCCCAGCACATCATTTGACCCACTGGCCAGCACATCATCTGATCCACTGCCCAGCACATCATCTGTTCCACTGCCCAGCACTTCCGCAGCAAATATAGACAGTTCGGATTACGAAGTAAGATAGTTTATGATTTTACGTAATATTATAATGGTTTTTTACCAAGAAGACGAAGAGTTCTGCGGTTTTTTTTTGAGGTTTTTAGTGGGTGCAAGTCCCACACACCAGGATGAGGAAATCCTGCCCTGACTGTGTTTAAGGCATTTTTCCTCCTGCTTAAAAAAAAAATTATATTTATTGTTTATATATTATTGTTAAATGAGCATAATAATAATAACAATATGTGTTATTAAAATTTAAACGCTTTATGAGTGATAATAGACTTAAAATAATATTTCAATGAATGATCGAAATTATCGAAGGGAATATTAAGGGAAGTGATTTAAAGAAGAAAAATTTATGTAATATACTTAATATAATATGTATTTTGCAAATATTTAACAAAAATAATGAAATATTTGAATAAAAATGTTTCTTGAAAAATCTAAAAGCTTTGTGAGGGATTAGTGAAAATTTCAGAGGGAGCCACCTGCAAGCAAAAAAAAATTGAAGACAAATAAAACAAGGAACGCTTGACAGGTAAGATTTTTTGGTTGTAATAATGAATATTATTTTTTGCAGGTTTTACAGTGCAAAAATAAAAGGTGAAGTGGGAAAACATGAAGAATAGGGGAGTGCAAGCGCAGGTGGCTACCTAAAATTGTGATAAAAGTGCAAGATTTGTGAAAAATATTCAACTTTTCATTTTGACGTTTCTTTAAAATTAAAAGTTGAATATTTCGAAAACTAAGGCCGAGCCGCCCAAAATATTTTATATGCCTTAGTTTTAGGCCTAAAGAAAGCCACCTTCAAAATTTTATTGCAATCGGAGCAGGTCCCCTATTCTTGACATGTTCCGCCGCGGGTAATTCTATGAAAAGTTTGGAACAATTGAAACGTGATATAAATTTAAATGTATCCTGTTCGACGATTTATCGGGTAATTAAGAGTTATGCGCATTTAAAACACAAAAAATTAAAATCAGTACCCAAGTTAACGTCGCTTCATAAAGCTGCTCGGCGAGAGTTCGCTAGGATTAACATGAATCGTGACTGGGCTAAGGTAATCGAAAAGTCATTATTATTGTCTTTTTGTTTTACCACCATTTCATCTAAAATTTGATGTTTTCTGAAGAGCAAAAATTTAACCTTGACGGCCCAGACGGTTTTCAGTATTATTGGAGGGATATTCGGAAGGAACCTGTGTATTTTTCAAAAAGAAATTTTGGTGGAGGAAGCTTAATGGTTTGGGGCGCATTTTCGTCATATGGAACCCTTCCGTTGGCCTTTCCTTCCACTAAAATGAACAGTGCTGAATACATCAGTGTTTTGGAAGCCAAACTGTTACCGTTTTTTGCAACTCATCAAGAAGAAGATATAACATTCCAGCAAGACAACGCCGCCGTTCATACAAATAGGGGAACAAAATCCTGATTTGAGCGCCACAACATCGATGTTTTGAATTGGCCTTCTTGCTCGCCAGACCAAAACCCCATAGAGAATCTATAGGGCATACTGGTGCGGCGAGTTTACGCCAATAATAGGCAATACAGTAGCTTAAATGCTCTCCGAACATCAGGAGAAAGAGCCTGGTCCGAAATTACGGAAGAGACATTAAAGAAGCTTGTCGAAAGTATGCCTAACAGACTTTTTTCATTATCAGAGAGTCGAGGGGGGCCAACTAAATATTAAACTTGAAAATATTTTCACAATAAAAGGCGATTTTTATTATCTTGCCGAATGGTGATATAGTTATGAAATGTGTGCAATAATAATTCTTTATATTTTTTCCAACATGAATTAAAACATTTATTATTTTCTTTTATCTTTTGATGTATTTTTAATTTACTGTCTAACTTATAACAATAACTTCAACATTTTTTCGTTAGATTTCTAAAAATATGCAAATATATGGGTGGTGATATAGTTATGAAAAGCACTGTATGACTAGGAAATCACTTTATGAAGTATTGAAGCAATGTTCAACGAAGAAAATTGAAGAAAAACTCACGTTTTTAGAAGATCACCTCAAAAACAACCCAAATTGCCCTGAAAGTGAAGAAAGGTCTCTAAAAAATTTATTAAGACCATTTAAGTTCCAATTTAAACAAAAATGGATAGCCGCCAGTTATAAGGAAGATCGCGCAGTCACCGTTAAGATCCGAATCGAGACGGACGTCATCGGAAAGCTCTGCGATATTTTGGCGTTTTTCCGTGCATTCTTTCACCGAGACCTACGAGGTTTTTCACTGGCGGAGGAGTTCCAGCTGAAGGACTGGACGACACAGAACCTGTGAGAGGAATTGTGATAGTGCACGAAAATAGGAGTCATCGGTGCCAGTGCACCCACGTGCTTCGGGCTGGCTTCATCAGCCGACAGCTAAAGAGAAGGAGATCAAAACAATAAGCTGTCAACTGACAGCTGCAGCAGGCGGCAGGTACACTTTACCAAATTTAAACTAAAGGGCTTCTTTGACAAACGAACGGACATACTGACGACCTGACCAGACAAAATCTCTCCCTTTACATACTGTCTTTCTACCCCCCTTCCCTATGATCCCCGGGAATACACCAAACCCAAAAGAAGGGCAGTAAAGCCCCCAAATGGCGTCTGGCGAAGCCAGCGCCAACTACTTTGCGGCCCTGGACTCGACCCCGGCCAAAAAAGCAAAAAAGCGGCCAAAGGCGACATCTTTAACGGATCAACTTTTCCCCAGCCTCCCAATAGTCCTGCCGGTTCACAACGAGCTGAACCAGCCAAAGTTCATCATACTGCAAACAAAAAACCCAGAAGTGAAAGCCTTAAAAGATTACAATCAGTTCATTGTACGTAAGGGCGTTGATGCAATTTCAACGAAGCATACCCAGGCAAGTTAGGAACAATAGTTAGGAGATAGATGTTAGGTGATCTGGTAGTATATCAGTTTAACTGCGAAATTTGAGAGCTCTGTGTGGGAGCGTGTGTGTTGAAGTATGTAGATGCGTTAAATTATTGCTATGTGTCGCAATCGCTTGGCATGGTAGCTGTTTTATATTGTTCGATAAGTCAATTGCGAATACGCAGGAAAAATTCCTTGCGGGGGTGCGGCAGGAGGAACATCCGATTTCTTCGTAATAATGACGAATGGCTAAAAAATACATTCGAAATACCGAGAGCGCAGCCTAAAAGTTCGGGTCGACCATTAAAACCATTTAATGAGCTAAGCGAAAGAAGTAAGAGAAGGAAAACTGAAACCTTACGTATTACAGCGGATAATGATGTGTTGATACATGCTGCACAAACAAATTTACAAACATCTAGAAAAAAAGGTGCTTCAAGTTGAAAAAAGCATACAAAACAGTACAAGATGACAAAGAAAAACAGCTAACACCTTTATCGGCACTTTCTGTATGCGTGGAAGCTGACCTCATTCGGCGACAATATGAAATAATAAGAAGAGCCAGTAAAAAGTTGTATCCTAGTTACAGCATCCTACAAAAAGCAAAAAGTGACTGCTATCCGCCCAAAGAGTCATTCGAAGTGACTTAAACATGAGCACAAGTAAATCTTCAAGATGTATTCAACCATACTGCAACAAGATTACTGACGTATTTGAAGGATGTTTTACGTGATCTAAGACCAGATGAACCTGACTCATTAGAGCTGTTTTGCAAGTGGGGCTGTGATGGATCACAGCAGGCAAAATTCAAACAAAAGATGGAAAATGACGCCACAGATAGTAACATTTTTCAAAGTAGCTTTGTACCACTTCGTTTGGTATGTGGTACCAAAACAGTATGGCAAAATCCAACCCCATCCTCACCGCGATATTGTCATCCTATTAGAATCAGATTCGTTAAAGAAACTGTGAATATAACCCAAGAAATTGAGTATGTGGAAAATGCCATTAACGCTCTACACAAAAAACAACATTTTTACTAGAAGAAAAGTCATATTCAGTAAAACATACTATGATGCTTACAATGGTAGACTCAAAAGTATGTAATGCTGCCACACAGACCGCGTCAACAATGAGGTGCTACATTTGTGGAGCATCATCGAAAGAATTCAACGATTTAACTATCAAAAAAGATGCTGATGCAGACGCACTTTCATTCGGATTATCCACTTTGCACGCCAGAATTCGTCTGTTTGAGAGCATATTGCACCTCTCATATAAACTCACTGTAAAAAAGTGGCAGTTAAGATCTAACGTTGACAAAGCTATTGTTAAGGAGAGGAAAAAAATTATTCAAGAGAAATTTAGACGTGAAACTAGTCTAATAGTGGATGTACCGAAAGCTGGGTTTGGAAATACCAATGATCATAACACAAGTAGAAGATTTTTTTCCAATCCTGAATTAGCTGCGGAAATAACTGGAGTAGATTATAATTTTATTTACCGACTCAAAGTTATCCTTGAAGTCATATCAAGTGGTCACAAAGTCCATTTGAACAAGTTTGCAGATTATTGAATAGACACTGCAACACTTTATATAAGTTTGTATCCTGCATGGTGCTATTGTCATAGACAAGGCATTGTTGCCAATTGGGTTGCTCTCGGAAGAAGCCGCTGAGGCACGGAATAAACATTTCCGGCTGTACAGGCAGAATTTCGCGAGAAAATTTTCAAGGGTCAAGTGTAACACTGATATTATAAATAGATTATTACTCAGTTCTGACCCACTGATTACTGGAATGAGACCAACCCCCAAAAAAAGAACGTTGCCATTCACGAAAGAAGCAATTCCTGCTGTACCTGACTCTGAAAGAGACTCAGATTCTGATTTGGAGGAGGGTTCTGGAGGCACTGAAAGTGATGAGGATGATGAAGAACCATGGAACTCATCATCATTATAGTTACATAAATTTTATAACATTTTGTTTAAGAAAATAATAAATATCGAAGTTATAAATTACTAAAATATTTTTTTAGTATATTTTTTCCCAATATTTTAAGTCATTATTCATGAAAAAAGAAAATTATAGCTTATAGTTAACCAGGGCAACTTCCTGGAGTAAAAAAACTAAATAAATACTTTTGACCGGCTAGATCGGCAAAAAACCTCTATGTGCGCCCTGTGGACCCGGGTCCTTACAGAACTCAAAAAAAAGCATTTTATTAAACCAAACTCAATCTGTTATTTAATCTGTTTATTAATCCAAACTCAATTGTAGTATACATAAGGTGACCATACGTCCCGCTTTGGACGGGACAGTCCCGCTTTCAGGCTGTCCGTCCCGCTGTCCCCACCGAGGGCATAAAAGTCTCGCTTTCGCAAACAGACCAAATGATAATCACGCTGCGCCTTATTTCGCGAGAGAAGGATAGATATAACAGGCGGACTGAAAAGTTCGTAGGCTAGCATAGAAAAAATAATTTTTTTGATAGAATTTGATTTTATTATTCAATATAGTTTCCTTCGAGGGCGATACAACGATTATAGCGGTCATACAATTTTTCGATACTATTTTTATAATACGATTTGTCTTTAGCCTCAAAATAGGCTTCAGTTTCGGCGATTACCTCTTCATCGGCGCGAAATTTCTGTGGAATTGGATCCGGTGTGAAATAATGGAGCCATGTTTCGTCCATCGTCACATATCGATGCAAAAATTTGGATTTATTACGATTGAACAGCTCCAAACACTGCTTAGAATCATCGATGCGTTGTTGTTTTTGGTCGATTTTGAGCTCCATCGCGGCACCCACTTTGTACAGAGCTTTCGCATATCCAAATATTCATTTACGATATGACCAACACGTTCCTTTGATATCTTTAGGGTCTCAGCTATCACAATCAACTTCACTTTACCGTTATCAAAAATTATTTTGTGGACTTTTTTGATGTTTTCGTCGGTAATAGCCTCTTTGGGGCGTCCACTGCGTGCACCGTCCTCGGTGCTCATTTCGCCTCGTTTAAATTTAGCAAACCACGGTGCAAAGTCCAAATAATGTTTATCAAGCCAAGCCTTGGTTTCAACAGTATTTTTTTTCGCCAAAAAGCAATGCTTTATTAACCCACGAAATTCCTTTTCATCCATTTTTTCAAAGTAACAAAAGTTCTTTCACTAAAAATGCTATAACTCAGATACTAATAATACAACAGCTGTCAAATTTATACACACGTCTTTTAAAGGTTAGGGCTAACTAAAAATCATATGGATTTGATACTAGTAGAGCCATCTATGGGTCAGCCTACGAACTTTTCAGCCCGCCTGTTACAAATAGATGCCGCGCGCACTCAGCGAACGACTGCACTGTTTTCATTTAGTTCAAATCGAGTGTCAAGTCAAGCAGTGTGTTATTGTCGTTTAATAAACATGCCCAAACGTAAATGTTCTTTTAATGATACTTTGCAACACAACTATCCATTTATAAAACAAAGGAGTGCTAATACCGCAGATGTTACGTGTGAAAAATGTCGTACTGATTTTAGTGTTGGACATGGTGGTGCCAGTGACATTGAAAAACATTTAAAATCAGAAAAACACAAGCTTTCCGACCAGGCTGCTGCTTCAAGCTCGACAATGCTTTCTTTTTTCAAAAGAACCGATTCACCGACTTCCGAAGATTTGGATATAGCTGCAGCTGAGGGTGCTTGGGCGTATAACACGGTAGAAGAAAATCATAGCTTTCGCTCGAACAACTGTGCCACTCAATTAATTCAGACATGTTTTGAGCAAAAATGTAGATGCGCTCGCACAAAATCTGAAGCTATTATTGTAAATGTGCTGTCACCTATGGCAACCGATGAATTGAAAGAGCACCTTCGTGAAGCCCACTGCATAACTTTATTAACGGATGCTTCAAACCATGGCTCAACAAAAATTTTCCCAGTGTTGATTAGTTATTTTCGTCGCCCGTCAAACACAATCGTGCATATTTATTATAAAAATTCCCGCGTCTCGTCAAACCAACTTTTCGGGCCGAAACCCGAGCGCAACGTTCGTGCAGGAATTGCGCTACGCACACATGATCATTTTTAGTGTAATTCGTTAGTAGTTTGCTTTGGGACACGCGACAAAGATGGCCGTGTTTTTCGACGACGGGAGCGGTGCACGTAAGTTAAAAAAAAATCTTGTGTTTTCTAACTTTTATGTCAAATAATTGTTATTATTTAGTTTGTGTAATGATGATACATGCTTTTAACTGATTTTTGCTGGTAATCTAAAATTGCGAGAAATATTCCCATCGATAAATGAAAAGTCACGTTAGTGATGTTCGGGCTTAACCCTTGCACAGAACGAGGCAGCCTTGCACAGAACGGGGCAGCCTTGCACAAAACGGGGCAGCCGAGTTTAGGTTATTTTATTATTTTCTTAAAGTATTCATTATTTTTTCGTTTTGATAGGCAGACAGCTGACATCAGACTTGGTACTGCAGCTGCTTGGAGATGGCAACGAATCGGAAGTGGGTTAACGATGGGTTAACCCTCCAAAGACCATGCAGCCCTGCACCTCCACCAGCACCAACTTCCCGGCCTCCACCTGAACCCCGACGTAAGAACGAAGCTCGCGCTGTTGTAAGACGAAGACTGTGGAGGCAGGTGCCATTCATTCAAAAAGATCATAATTATCCACAACGTGAGCCAAGTGCAATTAGATCTCCGTTAGAATAATTTGAAGATTACTTTGACACTGAGTTCTTTGAGCAATGTGCTATGTGCACTAACACCTACTACATACGCAAAACTGGCCGTCTTTAATTATGGGATGTATCCCTTACCCGAGGATTCACATGTATTGGCGAGAGGATTTGCGCTTAGAAAAAGTAGCCAACGTCATGGCCAGGGAACGATCCAAGACATTGCGTTCCGCACTTCATGTCGTCGATAGCGACATCCCGCCAGGCAATACAAACTCACTCTGGAAAGTGCAGCCCATAATCAGTAAAGTCAAACAAACTTTTGATAGACTGGCAGTCAGGTCATTTCTCCATCGACGAGCAAATGATCTCGTTCAGTGGAGTGTCCCCTCGTGGGGTCCGTTAGGTGATCAAAACCAAACCTAGACCCCAAGGTTTAAAGGTATTTGTTGCTACTACCCATGATGGTCTTATGATCGATTTTGAGGTATACAGAGGAACTAACACTCCGATTGGGGACAGGTCTCTAGGAGTTGGGGCAGCAGTTGTATTGCGTCTGTCACAATCCATCCCACCTGGAAGCTGCATTACTTTTGATCGATTCTTCACCTCCATACCTCTGTTAGAAAAACTGAACAGCATCGGAATGCACGGGACGGGGCCCATAATGATGAACCGGATACCTGACCGAAAGAACATCGATTTTAAACCGGATCGTCGCATGCAGCGAGGGGAATCGCAGCAATTCGTGTGCGACGATGTCGTGGTCGTTAAGTGGATGGATAACAAGTCTGTGCTAACTGCCTCGAACAGCACATCTGCAGATGACTTAACTTTAGTACGTCGATGGGACAAAAACAGAGGGACTTCCATAGATGTTACCGCGCCCAAGATAATCGACAGCTACAACAAACACATGGGTGGTGTGGATGTACTAGACCAGTCACTTGAATACTATCGCACATTCATGAAAAGCAGAAAATGGTCACTAAAAGTAATACTCCATTTTTTGACCTTGCAGTATCAAGTGCCTGGCGTTTGTATAAATTAGAGTGCAATGCATCTGCCATCCCAAGCGTTAAAGTAATGGACTTACTAGAGTTTCGCATGCAAATCGCTGATGAGCTTATAAATACTCCTACTCGTCACAGAAGAACTAGCGAGAGCGATGATGAGTCTGCCCAAGAACCCAACACTAGTTCGAGATTCAGGCGATCAAGCCAACCATCGCAGGCTAAAAGATACGACGGCTACGACCATCTTCCGAGTTTTGAAGAGATCAACAATCCTCGCGCCTGTGCAAAAGCCGATCAAAAATAAGATGCCAAAAATGTGATATGTGCCTGTGCCTCTCCAGAAAACAAAATTGTTTTGCAGGCTATCACAGAAAATAAGTATATTTTAAAGTCTGATTGAAGGAAATCGAAAGACTGATTATTAATTACTACATTAGAAGGATTATGTTTTTGTTTGATCTCAATTATAGCGTTAACAAGTCTATTTGTCAAATTTATGTATCTCGTTAATATATATAATTATAAATACTAAAATAATAAACGTTTATTTTCCTATGCATTTTGTTTAATTTCTTATAAACTGCACATGAAAACCCTTAAACCCAAGAACGTCACGATCGTGCACTAGTGCAGATAAAGCCTGAACGTCACTATCGTGTAGATAGATTTTTTTTTCAGAAGCAATTATAGTATTAAGTTCATAACATAAACAGAAAAAGGTAAATTTCTAAAATAAAAATGTTGGGCCTGAAAGGGATAAGAAAATCGTGGCGTTCTGTGGAGACAACACTAACTGCAATTTCGGAGGAAAGAATAGAAAAGAAAAAAATAATGTTTACACAAAATTGAATCAATCACTCGGAAGACAACTCATTGCAATTGGATGTGGAGCCCACATAGTCCACAATGCGATTAAGACTGCCGCGGATTGTCTGCCTGTTGATTTCGAATGCATCATTGTGAAAATTTATTCGTTTTTCTACATCTACAGCGTTCGAGTAGAAGCTTTGAAAGAGTTTTGTGATTCAACAGACACAGTGTATCCGAAAATACTAGGCTACAGTAAAACAAGGTGGCGTTAATGCCTGCGCTTGAAAGAGTTTTAAAAATGTTTCAGCCTTTGAAAAACTATTTTCTGAGCATCGACAAATGCCCAAATATATTGAAAACGTTTTTCGAAAACCCCAACTCTGAACTGTGATTATATTTTCTGTATGAACAGGCAGCGACTTTTCATGACGCCGTGTTGAAAATCGAAGGACAAAACATGTCTGCAATAGAATCTGCAAAGGAGATCAATCGTCTCCGAGATAACCTAGCACTTAAGGAGAATACGGTTTTTCTTCCTCACTCCGTCCGTAACATACTTTCAAAACTAGAAAACACTGACCAGGAGAACATCAAAGCCGCGGCGGCTGAGTTTTATAATACCAGCAGAGAATACTTGGAGCAATGGGGTCAATTTAACACAGAATTAAAAGTATTTGAATGGATAAATTTATCGAAAAAACCTACATGGGAAGAGGTACAGGTTGTCATGGATTTATTGATCACGCGAGAATTTATTTGTAAGGATCAGGACACCAAAGTTTTCTAAGAGTTTTCGCTTATTTCTAGCTTCATGTCGGGGCTTCCGACAACACTTACGGCGGCAACGAAAAAAATCCCAGCCAGTTCACAACAGGCAATAATTACAAACTAATTATGAAGGGACACTTCGTGATGACACTAACGTTGTTTTGTCAGCCAATCTGTCAGATGTGGAAACACCAATTCGAACGTCAGATCAACGCCATCTGCACGAAGAACAGCAGATGACAGAAACCGCATTACCGACACATTCTTTTCTACTATTTAAAACTGTGGTTGGTATCTCTCTCTTCAGCAAGGATAGCTTAGGAAGCAGGACGCTAAATTAAGGCTGGCGACAGAAATTATAAAAATTGTTAACAAACTTAAAGTGAATAAATATTGTTGAGTTCTGAGACTATTTCGTTTTAATATAATTATGTGGTGAGAAATACCCTACATAAATTGGTGACCCCGGACTTAAGAATACGCGAAAACTCGAACAACTAAAAACTTTAAGTTCTGCGACGCCATTGTGCTACGACGCCATACCTTTCTTAAGACAATTATTGGTGCGCTATTTTGTGAATATGAGCCCATCAATAGGTTCAAACAATGAAGAGGTCGCAGAACAGCCTGCCGAGCAGCCCAGTGGTTTGTTACCATCACAGCCAACTCGACGCGCCGACCCTGAACAGGGCTTTCCGCTGACGCAGACTACTCCTTTGCAGATTGACCGAATAGAACGCTGTGACCTTCCACCTTTCTGGAACCAGAAAGTACAACTTTGGTTTTTGTCAATCGAAGCACAATTCCAGTCCAGGAAAATAACCTCGGACACTACCAAGTACATCGCCGTCGTAGCTCGCCTTGACCAGGAGACACTCTCGGTTATAGAGCATATTGTCGCTAAACCACCTGATAAGGACAAATACGGTAAGGTAAAGGAAACTTTGCTTAATCACTTTTCCGATTCCCAGGAACGCCGTTTCAAGAAATTGGTTTCCGGACTCGAATTGGGGGACAGACGACCTTCCGAATTATTAATGGAGATGCACCGACTGGGTGGTAACTCTTTGGACAGCTCCTTTACCCGCGCCATTTGGTTGGACCGGCTACCAGAGCATGTCCAGGTCGCCCTCGCTGCAGCAGACGGTCTTGCCGCCGACGCATTGGCCCAACTTGCCGATAGAGTCATAGACATCCAGCGATCTGCATCGGGTGTACGTGTAATGCCGATTTCGCAATCAAATTCCCACAACTTAGAGAGTCGCTTGGATGGTTTAATCGGACAACTGGAGACTATCAACAAAAGGCTGGAGAGGTTAGAGAAGGCACTTCCTCGTGGTTTCTCAAACAGCAGTCGCAGTCGCCAGCGCAGCAAAACGCCCCGCCCCGTCGATAGTAACGGAACAAACACTGGCCCTGTTTCATCAGGTGAGTCGATTTGTTACTACCACCGTAGATTTGGTACGAAAGCGAGCAAATGCACGACTCCATGCCTTTGGGTTAAGACCCAGGGAAACTTTTAGAGCCGCCCATAGTCTCGGCAACGGTGGGCGGTGACAAAACCCCTCGCCGACTTTTCGTCTTTGACCGTACCACTGGTGCAAAATTCCTCGTCGACACAGGCGCGGATATTTCTGTCACTCCAGCTGCGCGAGATGATAAGACGGTAAATTCAAAATTCCAGCTATATGCTGCGAATAGCAGTCAAATTCGAACATTTGGCGAACGTGCTCTAACGCTAAACATAGGACTTCGGCGTCCTATTCAATGGTCCTTCTGCATCGCTGACGTCCCTTACTCCATAATTGGCGCAGATCTACTGCATAAATACGGCTTAATCATAGACCTGAAGCGTGGGCTCATAACTGACCCTATCACAGGATGCCGAAGCACAGGTTTATTCGCACCAGCTCCTATTTGCTCAATCACCACAGTCAGCAACAATTCTAAATACACCTCGATCCTCAAAGGTTTTCCTGAACTGCTCGGAAGCCCTTCGAACCGCACTGCTGCTAAACATTCAATTAAACATTACATCACTACGCAGGGACCACCAACCGTCGAACGAGTAAGACGTTTGTGTCCCGAGCGCCTCAAAATAGCTCAGCAGGAATTCCGACTGATGGTGCAACTTGGTCATGCTAGACCTTCTACCAGCCCTTGGGCCAGCCCATTACATATGGCCAAGAAGAAGACTGGAGATTGGCGTCCCTGCGGGGATTACCGCAAGCTAAACGCGCAGACAGTCCCAGATCGCTATCCGATTGCTCTCCTCCAAGATTACTCTACAATCCTGACTGGAAAAACAATATTTTCAGTTATTGACCTCCGCCGTGCCTTTCACCATATTCCTGTAGCTGAGGAGGATATTCCAAAGACGGCAGTCACTACCCCATTTGGACTATTTGAATTTGTCAGTATGCCATTTGGCCTCCGAAATGCAGCCCAATCGTTCCAACGATTTATTCATGAGGTCCTAGCCGATCTTGATTTTGTCTATGTATACATAGATGATCTGCTGATTGCGTCTGTTTCACCGGAGGAACATGAGATACACCTCCGCACCATTTTTGAACGCCTAAAACAATATGGACTTTGCATCAATGAAGAAAAATGTGTTTTCGGCGCAGAGAGCGTAAATTTTCTGGGATACCGCATATCATCTAAAGGCTCTGCTCCACTCCCAGACCGCGTCAAGGCTCTTCGCGAATATCCAAAGCCACAAACAATTTTGGAACTAAGACGTTATATCGGAGCCATAAATTTTTACAGACGGCATATTAAGGACGCAGCCTCAGCTCAAAGTCCACTAAATGAGCTCTTGAAAGATTCCAAAAAAAACGACCAACGTCCAGTACCTTGGACAAAAGATACAGAAACAGCTTTTGTTCGAACAAAAGAACAGATTGCTGGCGCTACCCTCTTAGCTCACCCAACGATTTCAGCAGACTTGCGCCTCACAACAGACGCATCTAGTTCGGCAATCGGGGCAGTGCTTGAGCAGAGGAATATTGATAACTTTTGGATGCCTCTCGGATTCTTCTCCAGGAAGCTCTCTTCCGCACAAAAAAACTACAGCACCTATGACAGGGAGCTAACAGCTGTTTACGAAGCCATAAAATTTTTTCAACCCTGGCTGGAGGGAAGAGAATTCTGCATCAGAACGGATCATAAGCCATTGACGTTTGCTTTCCAACAACGTTCCGATAAAGCTTCACCACGGCAAATCCGGCAACTTGGTTTTATAAGCCAATTTACTACTAGGTTGCAGTATATAGCTGGAAGTGAGAACGACGTCGCTGACGCATTTTCACGATTAGATGCCATTACACTACCGTCTTCGGTGGACTTAACTTTACTAGCACAAGCTCAACAATCTGATGAGGACCTGAAAAATTTATTACAAAGTAATGACACATCTTTAAAAATTCAGAAATTGTTATTCGGTCCAGATCAACAGGGAATCTATTGCGATGTATCAAGTCACAACATCAGACCCATAGTACCAGCAAACATGCGTCGTCAAATATTCGACAAATTCCACAACTTGGCTCATCCCGCTGGCCGGATTACCAGCAAAATAATTTCACAACGCTACGTATGGCCTTGCATGAATCGAGACGTCATGCAATGGGCACGCAACTGTTTGCCATGCCAGCGCTCCAAGACAGGACGTCACGTACATTTATCTCCTGCAACTTTTCTGAGCCCTGATCAGAGATTCGACCATATTCATATCGATTTAATTGGCCCTTTACCGGAATCGCAACAATTCAAATACTGTTTAACGATGGTCGATCGATTCACCAGATGGCCAGAAGCTATTCCAATCAAAGACATCACGGCGGAAACTGTGGCCAACGCATTTTATAACAACTGGATTGCTAGGTTTGGAGCACCCAAAATAATCACCACGGATCAAGGATCCCAATTTGAAAGTGCATTATTCACCGCACTTACTCGCTTAATTGGAGGCAAGCGGATACGAACTACAGCCTATCACCCCGCAGCCAACGGCTTGGTCGAAAGGTGGCACCGCACCTTAAAAGCCGCCATCATGTGCCATCAATCCAGCAAGTGGACTCAAATTCTACCCACGGTATTGCTGGGCCTTAGAACATGCTATAAAGAGGACCTCAAAGCATCGCCAGCCGAATTCCTGTACGGAACAACACTCCGCATTCCTGGAGAATTCTTCACTCACGAGGACCCTCCGGAGGACCCGCACGGTTTCCTCGAAGATTTTAGACTCCACATGAGAGAGGTGAAACCAGTTCCCGCTTCACACCATTCCAAACATAAAACCTTCTGTTACAAGGACCTTTACACTTGCACACATGTGTTCCTCAGACGTGACGGCGGAAAACGCTCACTAGATCAGCCGTACACAGGACCTCACAAAGTAATAAGAAGGATCGACGACCGCATTTTTGTTGTTGACCTGAACGGAAGGGAAGTGAACATTAACATCGAGCGCTTAAAGCCAGCTCATATAGCCAGCACGGAAGTTTTGGACCCATCATCAAGTTTTCCAGTATCAACTTATTCTTCTAATACCCAATATCCGAAAAAACTTTTAACTTCACAACAGCCCAACAACCCTGAAGACGAACCTGCAGATTCCCGAACCTATAACAAGAAGAAGACCACAATCGACCTTAGCAAAAACAGGATGTATAACATTTGAAAAGCATCGCCATTGTTTACTTCATCAGGGGGGAGTAGTGTGGAAACACCAATTCGAACGTCAGATCAACGCCATCTGCACGAAGAACAGCAGATGACAGAAACCGCATTACCGACACATTCTTTTCTACTATTTAAAACTGTGGTTGGTATCTCTCTCTTCAGCAAGGATAGCTTAGGAAGCAGGACGCTAAATTAAGGCTGGCGACAGAAATTATAAAAATTGTTAACAAACTTAAAGTGAATAAATATTGTTGAGTTCTGAGACTATTTCGTTTTAATATAATTATGTGGTGAGAAATACCCTACACAGAGATTACAACTGACGCCATCTGAGAGTTCGAAAATGAAGCCCAAATTTCCTAAAAAGGAAATTGTGTCGTCGCCATCAAACATATGATGGAAGGGGGAGCTCCATATAGCTCCATGTAAACTGGGGCTATATAAGGAGCTCCCCAAGCTGAACTTATCATTCACGTTTGGTAAACTGAATCAAGCACTACTCACGTCTAGTCCGACTGAGCTAGTAAATGCGAAAAAGATTCAAGTTTGATAAACTGGATCGACTACAACTCACGTCTAGTCCGACTGAGTTAGGAAAGCAAAAAAAATTCAAGTTCGGTGAAACTGAATTTACACACATCAGGTTCAACGACGGAATAATTTTCAAAGGAAAATTAGGTATTTTCACCCGTTTTACTTTGAACATATTATTCAAATTTAAGGGCTACTATTTCTTGTATTTTGAATAAGGTTTTATACTAGTCAAATACAAGGAATTGTAACTTAGAAGTATTGAAGGTACAAATTCTGTAGGATATCCGCCGGGGAATTTGTGCTTGAAAAAACTTCTAAGAACATATTAAACTTCGACTTCCGCATACTTATCTTTGTTCATTAAATTCGTGTATTTTCCGAAAACTAATTCTGCATTTTTTTCATTTCGTTTCAGAAATTAGAATAAGTAACTTGTATTGAACTTCATTGCTTAAGTTTCATTTTTTGCTCATTTTTCATTATTTTTGTTTGCTTCATTTTTTAATTATTTGAGTTATTATTTTGTGGAATATTTATTATTTTGCCTACTTATCATTTTTTATTGTTTGAACCATTATCATTTTGTAGAAATACGAGAAATACTTATTTGAATATATTTCTTTATTTAAAAATTATTCAGAGTGTTTCAAATTATCGATCCTAACCCAGAGTCCTGATATATCCACCCACTTTCAATTTAATACAAATTCACTAGGCTATAAAGCTATAAGCGGCTAATAGTTTAGTGAATTTCTTGCTTTTACTGCTACGGCTATAAGAGGCCGTAACACTTTACGACAAACCAAAAAATCACTAGCTGGAATGCTGAGAATTTGACTGCTGAAAACCGTTGGGTGGAATTATTCCAACACTACCGTGCAAACAATATCCACTTAACGAACTTTTCTATAATTATTGAGTACGTCTTGTGTCTGCCTGGAAGTAACGTACCTGTCATAATGAACAAAATTTGGACCAGTGAAAAAGCATAGTTGAGCGTCTCAGTATTGAAAGCCATTTTGATTACAAAGATTAACATACATAAATCGTGTACTGAGGTCTATTCGTACCTAAAAACGAAACCAGAGATTTTAAAAAAGATTTGTTCAGCCGACAAATATAAAATACAGCCTAACTAGAAGTAATGTAACGTATTTTACCCTTTTTTAATAAAAAAAAAACTTGTAAAACAACAAATTTTTTTTTTACATAATTCTACAACGGACGTGCCGCTTTGACAAAAAACAAAAACAATATGGTCACTTTAAGTATACACCCTTTAATACCCGGGGGAATTTGGAATCAAAAAGAATTGCAATAACATAAAAAATTTTACCATATGCAGAGAAACCCATTTGAGAAAACTGTATAGCGACCATTGCATTATAGTAGCCTATTAAAAGGAACCAGCACTTAATGCGACTATCAGTATAATAAAAAGAACAGGATCAAAGGGTAGCAGTATATCCTAGACCTACATAAAAACATTCCAAGTTTTACCAACAGTATTCCAAGTACATCCAGCAGAAAGAAAGCTCGACGTAGAATACCTACACGACCTGCATTTAAAAAACAGGAAACGACTAGAAAAACTCCATACCAACCATAGGATATCCTTCTTAACAAAAACTACTCTATCCGCAACCTTTGTAATAATCCTTGTTATTACTGATTATATAGAAGTAGATGCCGCAACACCTGAAACTGGTGATTTAAATACTATTTAAAATGAACTTTCTTCAACATCGAACAACGTAAATGCTAATCCTTCAACCAGTTCAGGCAGCGTTAAAGACATAGTTTCGTCACAAAATTTAGTTGCTAGTACATCATCAAGCATAGTTGTTCGTGGTTCCAAGAAAGCTTCTCAACCAAATGTTGATGATTTCATTAACAACATAAAAAGCGTAACGACACAGGATGGAGCAAAATCCAAAAAAATAACCGAAGCTATAGCGAATTTTATAATTATGGACAATAAACCATTTTCCACAGTAGAGGGCAAAGGGTTTTTACAACTAATGAGGGAAATTTGTCCATTGTTCAAGGTACCAAGTCGAGAGACAGTCGGCGGCGACTCGGCGCTCGCTAGGCGCTGCGCTGGTGATGCGGTATGCACATGCGTGCGGGGAAGGGGCGCGGCACGGCACTCGCTGCTTCACTCACGCGCCCGTTCGCAAATCAATTGTTTTTGGCTCGCTGTATTTGTTTATCTAACTACGAAAAACTTATTTTTGTTGAAATAATGCCGCCAGTGAAAAAAAAATAACCAGACTTTAATGGAATCTTGGATAAAAAATTACCCAGGCCAATTTACGACTGATGGCACTGTGATTTTCTGCAAGGTTTGTGAAAAGCGAATACCTTCATCAAAAAAATATCAAATCGATCAACATATGAGTACTGCTTCCCATATAGCTACAAAACAGAAACCTACAAGTAGTCGACAACAACTACTGTCTCATTGGTCTTCTAATTCGGATGCTAGAAACAAAATAGAATTCTACACAGAGAGAAATTTGTACCTTTAAAATCAAAGCGCCATGTGTTTAATCCACGCGTTTGAAAAATTTCTTTTATATTAACCAGTTAACATTTATTACAATAAAAAGGCGTTTAAAATAACAAATAAAATAAAAATTTTTAACCATCCATCCTTTTAAAAAAATCAGTTGGAGGCAACGTTAAAGGAATTTATTTCAAACATGAAAGTATTACAAACAAATACTTGATGCAATTCCTTCAAACGCGAAGCGCGTTTGTGATAACAATACTATAGTCAATTTTGCAACAGCCAGTATTGAATTCATAGAAAAGACGCATTTGTATTTGTCTGCAGAGAATTTCGGTTTGCATGCATGTACAAGTGTGTGATGCATCAAACAGCAAACGCATTTCTATATCCCACATGTACATCCCGTGTCATAATGGCATATACATGCATATACAGCGGAAAGCATTCGGCTTTGATCCGATGGCGTGGAATAATGCTGCGTTCTCACGAGGCGATTTTAATCGGTCAACTTGAATTCGTTTGCGAGTTGAAAGACAATCGCATCGTGAGAACATGCTTTCGATAAAACTTGTTCAACTTTTATTGAACGACAAAAAGTTGAATCCCTCTCAACTTTTGGAACTGAATCGCTTCAATTCTGTGACGTTTCGTGCGAGTTGTTCCGTGAGAGAGGTTTTGTTTGATGGCATCTTCGAGGCTCTGAAGCGATTGCCGGTCGGTTCGATTATTATCGGTTCAAGCGTGATAACACAATTCGGTTCGATTTTAAACATTCAACTAAAAGCTGACCGATTAAAATCGCCTAGTGGGAACGCGACATAAGGATAGCATAGCGCAGCGACCGTTCATTACACGCACATTTCTGTTAAACGTATTCAACAATTTACGTATAAGGGAAAGAGATGCGCGAGTGAACGTCTGCTGCTTTGTCGAAAACCGTTTTGGATGGAACGACGGGCCGTAATCGGTTTAAAAGCGAACGCGGTTGTCTCAAATGTATTAATATTTAAATGTACTGCTGTGTCAGTTAAGCCGCGTGCACATTTAGGAAAACGACCGCACGAGACAAAGGGTATCAACTCTAGTGGTAGTGAAACGCATATGTCTCGGTCGCACGTACACCTAGGAATACTTGGCTCAGGCAGATGCATACGCGGATAAGAGTGCAAGTGAATAAATTTGTTATTGAGTGTTTAGATTTCAAAGCAATTTTTTTTTAATTGAAAGCTTGTATGAATGGTTGGACTGCACAATGTGCGAACGCGGTGATATCATTATTACAGAGTCAAGTGATGTGGAATTACTGAACCTGCTTAAGTTATGGGATTTGGAATCAGTGTTTTTGCAATTAAAAGGTAAGGATTTCATTTCTGTAATAATTGTGAAATAAGTGTAAATGATTTAAGCTTTAAGATTGGTCGCAAACGTTTTTTATTTCATCTTAGAGTTCTTGAGAATTTTCTTCCAAATCATAACACAAAATTCATAGCTGCGAAACCGTTAGAAAAAGATTACCCTCCTTCCTGGGGCAGTCGGGTAAAAAATTAAAAGTCTTTCAGAGGCAGTACCTACTACCATAACAAATCGCCAACACAATTAGAGATGGTGAGAGTTTTGTGCTTGTCGATTTGGTGTTCTCCATTATTGAAAAATATTCGCTTGAATATTATGAAGTTTGTAGAATTCAATATAAATTTAATTTAATTTACATCCGTAATGTCGCAAACTAAAATAATAATATAATGAGGTAAAATAAAATTCACGCAAATTATTTTAAAAATCAATAAAAATTTTATAAAGACCAACCGTTATGCGGGTGGACAAATCTTCCATATTTCATATTGATATTTTATAAAGAAATTATGTAAGAGATAAATCGCTACATCCTTTTTAGTGTTCCGTATCAACACGAACACTTATGGCATCATTTAGTTGTCCGCCTGTCCGCCTGTCCGTCTGTTACTGGTGATTTTCCCTGAAACTATTTCACGTAAAAATTTGTACACGTGAAGTATATAAAGTTGATTTTGATTTTAGGGGTTAATTTCAGGGAGTAAAATGGGGAATTTAAAAAAAACTTGTTCAAGGGAATCTTGTAGTGTCAAATGAAAGCTTATTGAAGCATGTATTCAACAATATATATATGATGCCTTTTTAAAAAAAAAAATCGGGAAAAACTGCTGTCACCAACCTTTCTGTTTATGTACGGAACTTCATATGCAGTATTGTGTTCACGGACTTTTTCAATATGGGGATGTTTTTTTTAATTCGCGACTTGAAAATAAAATATATATAACGGTTACCTGAGCATTTTTTATCTAAATATTTTTTTGTATTAGGTGCCGGAATTGGGATCGGAGAACTTAAATATTTAAACAATAACGATATCGAACAATTGTTTTCAACTTTCAAATTAATCGGGGTAAAAGCGAAGTTTCGCGAACATTTGAAAAACTGGAAAAAAGAAAATGTAAGCAATCTATTATATATCTTTAATCTGCAATAGTGGAATACTAATTTTTTTTTATTTAAAGTGGAATAAAGATGACGATACATCACTTTCTTCTGGTATAATTGATTGGGTGAGAGAAGCGAAAAACTTTCCAAGTACTCCATCTTCTTCTCAATCATTTGCAAGTGAATGTTCAACCAGTACGGTTAATGAGGTTAGTTATACTTAATTCCAACTAAACTGTAATGGACATATAATGCATACATATATTATAGCAATTAGCTATTTCAACCACTTATTTGGTCTTATTCTAAATTTTATTTTTATTAAATGTATGCACTTAGGTTGACATTAAATCTGTTTTAAAACAGACAGTTAGAGGAAAGGCTGCTATCGAGTTCTTTTTTAAAACTAAAAAACTAGAACCGGCTCATCAAAGAGATATTGTTTGTTGTGTTATTGATGCAGTTACAGCTCAACAAAAATCACTGACTCCATCGGATTTAAAGAATCTACGGGATAAAATAGTTCAGGAATTTCCTGGTGAAGATCACTGTTTTATTGCTTTTTTGTTTTTTAAATATTTTAACACTTCGTTTGCACATCTCCATTTCTGATAAAGGACTTCATATAGTCTTACTTGATCGCTTGTAGAAACTAGACTGAGGGACCTAGCTTCAATCTACCAATGCCGTGTTGTGTCGCTTTATAAAGGAGAGGTGCCTTAAAATAATACAAATAATTTTTAAATGTTGTTACGAGCCCCATGGCTCGTAGTACGAGTGCCCAGCTATAAAGGCCCGGGAAGCCCTGCCTCGGGGCCTGAGTCGGCCGGCGCGCACCGGACCTGCAGCTACGGAGGCCAGACCGCTGTCCGCCAGACCAGCAGACCTGCCCAGTACCGCGACACCGACAGCAGCCGTACCAGCCAGCCGTAAAGCCACCGCATTAGTCGCCAGGCCAGCCAGCATACACCGTAGCCGCCATGCCAGCCGCCGTAACAGCAGTCGTCGCAGTAATCACCAGCTGCCGTAGCCTTAAGTCTTAGAAATGTACGAGTAGGATAGCCTGAATAAACGGTTCCGTATAGCCAAACATCACCACCGTGTTTCCCTCAGCATGTGCTTCTTCCCACACCCCGGACTCCGGCGAGCCCAACTCGCGGCAAGCCCGAGAACACACCGTAACATGGAGCCCGAGCATGGACCATAGAAGCGCATGCGGGGGAAACGGACGAAGACAGAATTCAGCTGAACGCACTCACGCAGCTCGAGACTGGGGAACTTCTGTCGTATGTGGCACACCAACCTACCGTACCGGCCACATGCGACACTTCCCCAGTCCGAAAGCTCGTGAGTGGGGATGGCCGAATCTGTATATGAGGAGCCGCGGCCAGTTCAGGAGTGAGTCGACTCCGGATGAGCACCGAAGGCAGAAGACTTATAGTCAACAGCTATCACCGCTCATACCGTGCCGACTTTTTTTGTTGAGAGGTTTTCCTCGCCCTGGTTCTTATATTGAGAGGTTTTCCTCACCCTGAGAGGTTTTCCTCGCCCTGGTTCTTATATTGAGAGGTTTTCCTCACCCTGAGAGGTTTTCCTCACCCTGAGAGGTTTTACTCGCTCCTGAGAGGTTTTCCTCACCCTGAGAGGTTTTCCTCACCCTGAGAGGTTTTCTTCACCCTGAGAGGTTTCCCTCACCCTGAGAGGTTTTCCGCACCCCGAGAGGTTTTGCTCACCCCGAGAGGTTTTCCTCACCCTGAGAGGTTTTCCTCACCCTGAGAGGTTTTCCTCGCCCCCTGAGAGGTTTTCCTCACCCAGAGAGGTCTTCCTCACCCAGAGAGGTTTTCCTCACCCAGAGAGGTCTTCCTCGCCCCCTGAGAGGTCTTCCTCACCTAGAGAGGTTTTCCTCACCCAGAGAGGTTTCCCTCGCCCCTGAGAGATTTTCCTCGGCCCTGAGAAGTTTTCCTCGCCCATCATCAAAATGAAGCTAGACGAATGGATCGAAGGCCTCAACCACAACACTCTGGTCCAGCTCCTGGTGGCCAGGGGCCTCAGCGTAAAGGGAAAGGCCCACGAACTTCGACCCCGACTTCGAGGGTTTGCCATCCGCTACCCCGCACAGTTCCCAGACATCGATCTAGCATCGATCTGCGAGACACCTAGCGCCCCTCCCGAAGCCCTGCCAATAGAGGAATCAACACCGGGGCCCTCCACCAGTCGGCTGAAAAGCACCACCACCGCACCGGCACCCGACTACAAGGACCAACCCGACGAAGCTCCACCCGTCACCGCGCCGCACCCCCTCACCGACCCTGGGATCATCACGCTGCTGGAAAGGATGCTGCGTCCACCCGCCCGGGAGCCCAGGACACACGCCGGAGACACGCTGGATAAGATCCGAAAATGGAATTGCCGTTTTGAAGGAAAAGACCCTCTAACCTTCTTAGAACGAGTGGCGGAGCTAAAGGAGGCCTATGGGTTCACCGGCCGACACCTGCTCCAGGGACTGCCAGAACTTCTGAAAGGAGAACCATTGGCTTGGGCCCGGAACCTGCGAAACTCGTGGACCACCTGGCAGGATTTTGAACACGCTCTGAAGCGGGCATACCTCCCGACCGATTTCCTGGAGCGGATGGCCAACGAGATAACCGAGCGAAAACAGCGCCAGGGCGAACGGTACTCCAGCTACGCTACCGACCTGATGACCAAGCTTCGTCGCCATGGGGAATACTCCCCTGATCAGCAACTACACCGGTTGTACTCAAACATGCACCCGGACTACCGGTTCTACGTAAAGCGAAGCATGGTAACAAGCATCGCCGACTTACAGATAGAGGCTACGGCATACGAGGAGCTCGTAGTAGAACGTAAAAGGTGCCAGCGCACGACTCCGACTCCCCCGAACCGACCAAGACAGGTCGCGGCAACTACATACGACCGGTGCACCCACTGCTGGCGATGCAAGCAGCGCGGGCATCAAAGAAGGGAATGCCACAACGAGCGGCAAGTATTCTGCTCTCATTGCGGAAGAGATGACGTCTACTCCCGCGACTGCAACTGCTCGAGACGAACCCGCCGGGACAGAAGGGAGGATCAGACAAGCCAGTCGGGAAACGCCCAAGGGGCCGGGACCGCGACACGCTCTTCAACCGCCACCCGGCCCACGGAATCTTGAAATTTCGGTTTACGCCCCGGACACACATGCAAATTCGGCGCTTCGGCATCATCGATTGGCCGTTGCTCGATTCCGGCTCCGACTTCGGGATCATCAGCTCCGAGGTAGCCGCGCACTGCCGACGCCATGGGATACCGCCCGAAGCCTCGCCCGAGTTAGAGATGGCTGATAATACACCGCGCGCTACCGGAGGCACCTACACGATCCCGATTCAGGTCGGCAGAACGCGGTTACAGCACCCGTTCATCGAGTTGCCGGGAACACAACAAGCGATGCTAATCGGGACCGACCTGCTCGAGAAACTTGAGATAGCCGTGCCATACCGACCAAAAAGCATGCCGATCTATCGCCAGAAGCCAGCTGCATACCGTATCACGCACGGCCTTGCCGACCGAACCAGGGAGCAGGAGGAAAGACTCCGTCAATTCCTCCACACCGAATTTCCCAAATTCGAGGGAATTAAAGGCCCCACCAACCGGATCGACCACCACATCAAACTAAAGCCCGGAGTACAACCTGTAAAGCAGGCCTACCGCCCGCCCCCGAAACCCAAGGATGCAGGCAATAATTGACGCTGAGGTCCATAAAATGTTAGCCGAAGGGGTGATAGAAGATTCCCAGAGCCCATGGAGCTCGCCGATCGTGATAGCGAAAAAGAAGGATGGGAAGCCCCGGTTTTGCATTGACTTCAGAAAGGTCAATTCCCTAAGTGAGCCTATCCGCTGCCGCATATCCAGGCTACGTTAGACAAACTGCGCGGAGCCCGATACCTGTCCACCATCGACCTGAAGAACGGATACTGGCAGGTACCATTGAGTCCGGAAAGCCGGAAGATAACGGCATTCACCGTACCAGGGCGCGGCCTCAAACAATTTAAGGCGATGCCTTTCGGCCTTCACTCAGCTCCGGCAACGTTCCAGCGACTGCTCGACACGGTCCTTGGGCCTGAGATGGAGCCACACGTTTGCGTGTACCTAGACGACATCATTGTCGTGAGTGAATCCTTCAAATACCATCTCCTGCTGCTGGCCGAAGTCTCCGACCAAATCCGGAAAAATTCCAGTTTTGCTTCGCGCAATTGAAATACCTAGGACACGTGGTAGACCGCGACGGAATCCACACCGACCCCGAGAAAGTCGCTGCTGTAGCCCAGTTTCCAGTGCCAGATAACATCCGGAAGGTACGGCAGTTCATCGGACTAGCATTCTGGTACCGACGGTTCGTTCCCGGCTTCTCCCAGAAGGTTGCCCCATTGACCCGATTAACAAAAAAGAATGTCGACTGGGAATGGGGAACGGCGGAACAGGAGGCTTTTGACGAATTAAAGAAAGTGTTGATCTCGGCTCCAGTACTCGCCTGCCCAGACTTCACCAAAGAGTTCACGCTCCAGACCGACGCCAGCAACCTCGGCCTCGGTGCGGTTCTCACGCAGCACCTAGACGGGCACGAAAGAGCCATTGCCTATGCGAGCCGCACCTTGCGCGGTGCTGAGAAGAATTATAGCGCCACCGAGCTAGAATGCCTAGCCGTCCTATGGGGTATCCGGAAGATGCGAATGTACCTCGAAGGGTACCACTTCAAGGTACTCACCGATCACCAGTCGCTACAATGGCTCGAAAAGATGGATAATCCGAGCGGTCGATTGGCACGATGGAGCCTGGAGCTTCAGCAGTATACTTTTGACATAAAGTATAGGAAGGGTGCGCTCAATAAGGTCGCCGACGCCTTGTCCCGGGAGCCCCTAAACATCAGCACGGTAGCAGCTGCCGGGTGCCGATGGTACACACGTACGCTCCGAACCGTCCAGGATAAGCCCGATCTGATGCCCGATTATCAGATTCGGGAGGGTAAGCTTTATCGGCACGTGCTCCACGACCTATCATACAATGAGCCGGACCGGAATGCTCAATGGAAAATCTGCATCCCGACAACCGAACGACTCGAAGTCTTGAAAGGGATGCATGACGATCCCACGGCAGGACACCTGGGCGTAGCAAAGACGCTCGCCCGCATAGCACGGCACTACTACTGGCCGGGGATGTTCAAAGAAGCAGCCGTCTACGTGCGAAATTGCGCAAACTGTCTGGCACATAAGGTATCGCAGCAAGCGGCCCCGGGCTCACGCAGCCATCCCCCACGGAGATGCCCTGGCAACACGTCACCATTGACCTGATTGGTCCGCTACCCCGTTCGTCCAAGGGCCACACCTGGCTCCTGGTCATGCAAGATCGATTCTCCAAGTGGGTAGAGTTACAACCGCTCAGAGCTGCTACTGCCACTGCCGTCAATCGGGCCCTCCAGGAGCGAATCATTTACCAGCACGGGTGCCCGGAGACTATCATCTCGGACAACGGAACCCAACTAACCAGCAAAGAGTTGGAGGCCACCCTGAAGAATCATGGAGTCAAACACCGCCTGACGCTGCCCTACTCCCCGCAGTGCAACCCCGTGAAACGCACCAACCGGCCCATCAAGACCATGATATCCCAGTACGTCGGATCCCGCCACCAGCATTGGGACCAGCATATAGCCGCGTTTCAATACGCCTACAACACGGCCAAACACGAGGCCACCGGATATACCCCGGCATACTTAAACCATGGCCGAGAACTGCGTTCCCCGCTCCCCGAAGACAGGAACGGCCAGAACACGAACGCCAAGAGTCCGGAGGAAATATACCAAAACCTCCGGGACGCATACGAATTGGTAAAAATACACCTGGCCAGGGCCTTCCAAAAGGGGGAGAAGGCTTACAATCTGCGCCACCGGAATTGGCAACCCGCGGTCGGGCAGAAAGTATGGAAAAGAGAATTCCCTATAAAAAGGCGAAGCAAATCGGCAGTACCATCAGTTGCAATGGAGACTTCAGACACGGAACAACTCGAGAGAAACATCCGGGCCTTGGGACTAGAGGTTGTGGGAACCGAAGAGGTAGATGAATCGGCCACCGAGCTGCTTCGACAAATAGAGGTGTCGATGGGATTGACAGTACCCACCATCCCCAGTACCGAAGAGCCGCCGAGGGACCATCCAAGTGCGCAGCAGCAAAGGAGCCACCAGCAGGACGCAGAGGCCACCACCCGACGACCCACTCAACCCCGTCGTCTACAGCACCCGCCAAGGGCCCCCTTAGACGCGAGCCGCCAGCCCCCCCCCCCCCCCCCCGAAATTTTAAAGAATAACGGGCCATGGGAGGCAGGTTCACGACAAACAACGACACCGAAACGAGCAGTCAAATTCCTGGCGAATGCAGCCACGCCAGCCGGCGACAGGCGGGCCACCCGAAGGACGATCTCCCCGCCGCGGAACCAAGGGAGGTGCCAGCCGAAAGGGGGCGGCATGATGTCCAGGAGGCAGCCAAGGGCCGGTCGGCCGAACCAGGGCCGCGGCCTGTCGTAGCCGTCACCACGACCACAACCCCTCCAAGTGAGGGAGCCGGGCATCGGCGGGAACCACGACCAACGAGGGCCCCGGCAGCCACCACGACAAAACCGACTACGACAACCAAGATCCAAACGCCCCAGACCCGGGAGGTGCCCCACAACGTGCCACCAGCCGGACTACCTACACCACCGGCAGGACAAGTATGGGAGCGGCTGGGTGCCAGCCCCCGGAGGATAACGGTGCCCCTGCCCACTGGGATGGTCATCCAGGTGCCCCTCGCCTCGGTCCAGGCGCAAAGATGGCGTCACAGACCCCCTACAGGCGATCCCTGGTCTTTGAGGTTCAGAGACGGCATCCCGCATTTTGTGCGGAATCTTCGCACCGGAGCCACATACGTCGGGAGACGGTACCATGGGAGCATCGTATACCGTCCCTTCACCGAGCCGCAACCACGCCGAGCATCGCAACCCTAAGGACAACGACACTCCTCGCAGCGCAGCAGTACCTTACCATAGAGAATATGATATTTTCTTGTATAACCAATGAAGTGTTACGAATCTTGTAAATTCTAGCTTTAAGCCAAGGGTTGAACTAGGAAGGTTGATGTATTTTTTTTTTTGAGCCAATGAATGGCTACAAACCCTGTTTCTTATAAATTCTATTGTTTAGTTTTAAGCCTAGGATGAACTGTGACTACAGATATGTATTCTTTTGAGCGAATGAATTGCTATGAACCTTGTTTTCCCGTGAATGTTGCGAAACAGTATCACTATTTTTTAGCTGAATATCGAGATCTTGGGCATATGACTCCAGATGAGTCATTTAATGATAAGCCAAAATTGCGATATTTTCTTCCACATCATCCTGTCATTAAGGAGTCAAGTACAACAACGAAGCTTCGTGTCGTGTTTAATGCTTCTGCTCGTTCAAACGGGAATTCGCTAAATGATTGTATGTATGTCGGACCTAAATTACATCGCGAATTATTTGATATTTTGCTTCGTTGGCGCATTTTTGCTTACGCATATGTTGCCGATATTGAAAAGATGTTCCGGCAAATTCGCGTAACCTCCGAGGATACAGCATTTCAATGTATTTTCTGGAAGCCTCCAGAATCGGAGAACATACAGGTTTTTCGTTTAAACACTGTCACGTACGGTACCGTGGCTGCGCCGTATCTCTCTATGCGGGTCTTACAACAACGAGCTGAGGATGAGAGTGCGCGGTTTCCAAATGCATCTGAAATTTTGAGTCGTGACATCTATGTTGACGATATTCTCTTTGGAAGTGATTCTATAGAGCACTGTAAGGTTCAGCGGAATGAATTAATACAGTTAATCCAGTCAGGAGGATTTTCTTTACGTAAATGGGAGTCAAATCGCGAAGATTTGCTCTCAGATTTACCCTATGAATTGCGAGCGAAGAGTTCAGACAAAGTTTTTGAAGAGAATTCGTCTACGAAAATTTTAGGAATTCAGTGGCAAAATCATACTGATTCCTTTTCATTCAAAATAAAATCAGGTGATTCGGTTCCAGTAACCAAACGAATAATTCTCTCGTGTATAGCAAGCATTTTCGACCCATTGGGTTGAGTCTCACCTTTTGTGGTTACTGCCAAGATATTTTTACAGAAGCTGTGGCGAGAGTCCATAGATTGGGATGTTGAACTTTCTGTATCTCTCACACGAGAATGGCTTACATTCCGTGAGGATTTGAAAAATCTCTCGGATATTACTATACCTTGATGGATTGTGTCTGAGCGCAGTTGGGAATTACATGGATTTGCGGACGCATCTAGTCTAGCATATGCAGCAGTTGTATATTTAAAATCCACAAACAACGATAGTACTACAGTTATGTTGCTAACGTCTAAAACTCGTGTTGCTCCTGTGAAGGAAATCACAATACCGCGATTAGAACTCAGTGCTGCTGTGCTCTTGGCAAAAGTGATGGCTCGCATCAGAAGCGTACTCAAGGTCGAAAATTGTCCATGTTTTTGTTGGACAGATTCTTCCATTGTTCTTGCTTGGATAGATGCTTGTCCCACTAAATGGAAAATGTTTGTTGCGAATAGAGTATCACAAGTACACGAACTTTTACCAGGCATTGAATGGAATTATGTTCCCACTGATCAAAATCCCGCTGACCTCGCATCACGCGGGGTCGCCGCCAGAGATTTGATCTCGAATCATTTATGGTGGCATGGTCCTTCATGGCTTTCCGCGTCCAGGGAAAGCTGGCCATCACTCGGCGGCAAAACGATTGATGAAAATTGTCTAGAGATGAGAAAGACATCATTGATTGCCCGCTTGGAAAAGTTGGATAGTCCTGAATCGTTGGCCGTTGAGTTTTCCACATGGAAGAGGTTGCTATCGGCTACAGGGATGGTGAAGCGTCGAGTAGCTTCGCTCAGAGGAACAAACCCTTTGCCTTCGAGATGTGCATCGATTCAAGATGCGTCTAAATTTTGGATACAACGTGTACAAAACACTTTATTTGCAGACGAGTTAAAAAGTTTGAAATCAGGCCAAGCAATAAGAAGTGGAAAATTAAAATCCCTCGACCCTTTTCTTGACGAAAACAGAATTATTCGATTGGGTGGTAGACTCGCGAACTCTGAATTACCGTTTTTGATTCGTTGTCCAATAATATTGGGACCACATCCGATAACTATTTTAATTATCGAATGCGTTCATAAAACTACGCTACATGGAGGGTTGCAATTAATGCGTCGCGTACTTCGCGAAAAGTTTTGCACGAGAGTTAATACGGGATTGCATTCGAACCTGCCACGTTTGTGTTCGACATCGTGCTGAAACCATTCCTCAAAAAATGGGTGATTTGCTATCTGAGAGTCATGCCGTCGCGTACATTTTCTAGAGTCGGTGTTGATTACGCGGGTCCATTTTTGACTAGAGCTTTACCCGGTCGCGGTAGGGCTGCGCGAAAGGGTTATGTCGCCGTGTTTGTCTGCCTGGTTACTCGCGCGATTGATTTCGAGTTGGTTTCCGATTACACTTCGGAAGCATTTCTTGCCGCGTTCCGCCGTTTTATATCTAGGCGCGGTTTTCCAGCTCTTATTATGAGTGACAATGGCACAACGTTCCAAGGAGCGGAGCGTGAACTTAGAATATCATTTGAGAGACTGAAAAGAGATGAGAATTTGGCTTCTTGGTTTGCATTAGCTCATGCTCCTCACTTCGGCGGGATTTGGGAGGCTGGCGTTAAAAGTGTTAAACATCACATGAGAAGGGTGATAACCAATCAAATTCTAACTTTTGAGGAAATGACCACACTTCTAGCCCAAATTGGTGCCTGCCTAAATTCTCGTCCGATTGCTCCATTAAGTGAGGATGCGCATGACTTCTCGTATCTTACACCTGGCCACTTTTTATACGATGGTCCTCCATTGTCCATTCCAGAACTAGATCTACGTCATATTCGTGAAAATCGTCTTTCTCGGTGGCAAAGGGTTCAACAGATGCGGGATCCATTTTGGCATTTTTGGCGAAATGATTACTTGTTGCAGCTTCAGCAGAGGCGCAAATGGACCCAGTCGTCCGCAAATTTGGTTGTTGGTGATATCGTTCTCTTGCGTAACGATACATTACCGCCGTGTAAGTGGGAGTTGGGGCGTGTACTCGAATGCTTTCCGGGCAAGGACGGTCTCGTCCGCGTAGTTAAAGTAAAAACAGCAAAATCTTCCTATACTCGTAGAGTAAATAAACTTTGCCTTTTACCATTGCGTTCTCCAAAGTCTACAGAGGAGTTTGCATGAGTATCTCACATAAGATATTGAGCCAATGTTCTGCCATGGCGGGCAGTGAAATAAATCTAACTATACAGTATCTGGTCATTGAATTAGAAACACCGCTCATAATTGCGGAATTTCCTAATGTGCCTGCATTTTTATTACCAAAACAAGTTTTATGACCCTCTTTTTCAGGAATCTGTAATCTCGGGGTAGTTTCTAAGAATTTTAACCACTCGGAAAATTTAGTCGTTACTAAATTAACCGGTACTAATTACAAATGTTTTATTCAACCCTTTCTCGCCTCATTTCGTATTTGGATGAGCAAGAGTGAAGTTATCAAGTATTTTTTGGAAAGGTTGTTTTTTTAAAAAGTGTTTTGGTTTAAAATTGTAAGTATGAGTAGCACATATGTATTTGTAAAATAAAAATAATGAAAAATAAATTTAATATTGTTTTTTTTTCATTTTGATTTTGAAAGTAAGCTGAGGAACGCGTTTTTACAATGGGGCGTAAAAAATATATAGCAGACACGAAAAGGAGTGCTATTGTGACTTTATTAAAAACTAAACAGTTCACCTATAGGGAAATTGCTACAAAAGAAAATGTATCTGCAGCTACCGTGCATAGGGAGGCCATAAGACTTAGTAACAGTGGGTCTCCTAGAAGGAATCGACGTCATAACTGTCGTCGAATTCGAAAAACTACAGCAAGGGATGATAGGAAAATCCGTAATATGGCCTTACAACATCGTAGAGCACCCGCTAAAATAATAGTGGACCACCTCAAGGACGAAGGAATCAACATATCCGAGAAAACATTTCGACGACGGATGTACGAACAAAATTTAAACTGTAGGCGTCCGGCAAAAAAGCCGAAACTAACAGTGAAAATGAAGCAACGACGATTTACTTGGGCTCAAATGCACTGTCACTATACCGTCGATGATTGGAATAAGGTAGTTTAAATTCCAGTTATTCAATATTAACTCTTTCAAGTTTTTGCAATATTTAAAAATACGCTCACAAACCAAAAATTTCAGGTCATCTTTAGTGACGAGTGCCGCTTAGAGGCAGTGACAGAAATGTTTCAATATGTGAGGAGAAAGCCAGGAGAACGGTACAACGAGGACTGCATACTCAGAACTGTTAAACACCCCCCCGCTGTAATGGTATGGGGGTGTATCAGTGCGGACGAACCTGGGCCCTTACATTTTGTCGAAGGAACATTACGACAAGAGCAGTATAAACGTATACTATCGGACGTTTTTTTGCCTTATTTAAACTACCTACCCTACGTACGATCACATTATACGTTTATGCAAGATGGGGCACCTTGCCATTCCTCAAAATTACTAACCAATTTCTTAATGGAGGAAAATATCGACGTGTTACCATGGCCCGGCAATTCTCCGGATCAAAATCCAATTGAGAATTGCTGGGCATATCTAAAATCCAAAGTGTACAATATGCCAAATCCAACGGTTGCTATTTTAGAGCAAAATATTGAAAATATTTGGTGCAATAACGAAGATTTCAAAAACATGATTTCTTCATGTATAAAAAGCATGCCATCGCGCATAAAGAGTTTAATTAAGGGGGGACATCACAGTAAAATTTTCAATGTTTCGAAAAAATTTTTTTTCGTTTAAAAGGTGCTTTAGGGTCTTAACAATAATATACCAAATGATGGAATACGGCAAAAGTGTCCGAGTGCCCAAATTTTTCATTCTGCGGTTAGAGGTATATGAAATTTTCATATGGTTTCTCAGTACTTAAAACTTTAAACGCGTTTTTCTCGAAACCACTTTTTTTGAGCTCGCCGAAGACATAACTCGAGCAAATCTTTACCGATCGACTTGAAATGTTGACAGTAGCTTCGAAATATCTTTCTCCACGGAGCTACGTAGGATTTTTATTTTATATGGCTTAGTTTTTTTTTTATCGACGATTTTATGGCGTTTTTTTTGTTAAAAATTAAATTTTTTTTTCAAACATGCACCATTTTGTGAAAAATCAATATATCGAAAAAATCCTACGTAGCTCGCTAGCTGTTGTTATGTGGAAACCAACAAGTTTTGGTTTTTTCTTCCAGGTCAAAAATAAAGGAGTCTACGTCTTCGGCCATCGACACGGTTGCAAAAATAGGCGCCTTGGGGCATATGCTGCGCAGCCGCCATTTTTAAATATTTTTTATTGAAAAAATTACATTTTGTATAATACTTTTTTAGTATTGCTATAAAACCTACTTTACAGATTTTCGATTGATACTTTTATTCAGCCAAAATTAATTCCCGAAAATATGCCTATTTTTTTGTGTGCTACTGTGATGTCCCCCCTTAAAGAAAAAGGAGGTTCAACACGATATTAAAAACTTTGTATCAAATATTGTTAACAATAAATGTATAAGCGGAATATAATAAATGTTTGTTAAAAAAACTTAATTTTAATAGCTTATATTTACTTAAAATGCAACAATTTCCCATAATTCCTTGATGTTTCTAATTCAATGACCAGATACTGTATTTTCAGTGCGTAATTTGTAAGCGAAATTAATTATGTTTAAATATTATTCATTAAAGTTGTAAAGCAGTAAAACTCATTTATTAATAAGTATTATTTGTAAAATACGCTTATATTATCTTGTTTAAGTTTCAATGTACATATCTGTATCTACCAATGGGGACGGTTATTTATAGTATATTTCGCTTTAAATAAAGCGAGGCGGGCAGTATGTTTCAGACCGTATCCTTCAAGGAATTTTGCGTCTTCATTTGCATTTTGTTTCTTTAAATTAAATGCAGGGTTTTTCCTAATTGTTCTGCACACCATCTGTGCTGCAGTCCGGCTGTCGCACAGTGGAGCAGAATCCCAAAAAGCTGGCCAAAAATCAAATTTTTGAGTTGTGTATATTCGTCTATATACCATCAGATCTTGTTTAGGGATTGTCCTAGAACATAATTCCGGACCGGGCAGGTAAATACCTGCTCTAGGGTCGCCTCGCCATCAGTCGACATTCAGCCTCCGTTGAGTACAGACGAAAAAAGTGTGCGCGTGGAAAAATTCTTACCTGTTTGAAGTGCTGCGAAACTGAGGAAACTAGTTCAATTCGAATTCGGCAAAATGGATTCATTTTCTGGAGGTATGTAGAATTTATGCTTATGCACAATTATTGCTCATTTTATGTTTGTGATATTGAAATCTCGCGACAAGTATGTAGTATATTTTTTTTATATTTATATAAAATCGATTTTCTAATTGAGTTTTAAAAAACGTCCTGCTAGGTCCCGTCTTGTTTCGACAAGGAACTGATAGTATACAGTGTTAAATATAACATACTAAAAAACTGGATGCTTCTGAGTGCCTTTTGAGTAGTGAGACTAATTTTTATGGAAAAACGCGTGGCGCGACATTAAGGGGGTATTCTCATGTGAACGCATAAATTTTACCTCTTTTTAGGGAGTCGAAAAAAAAATCGAATGGAATATTGTTCAGTAGGTCTGTCGCTATCGTCCCTACCAAAATTAATCAATTTCATTGAAAAAAAAAAAATCGCGGACTGTAGAAATTTTTTTTTTTTTTTTGTTAAAAATCGTTTAAAAAAAATAAGAAAATAATTTTGAAAATACGTAATTCTGGTACGGACGATAACTACTAATGAGTAGAAGAACATATATAAATTTCAAAGCAATCGGTTGAACAGTTTTTTGTTTAGGCCCATGAGAGTTTTAGAAAATGATGTTTCGAGAAAAATGCGTTTAAAGTTTCAAGAGCAGAATTTTCGTGGAAAGTTTATATTTACACTAATGAATTTATCATATCAATTTTACAATACTTTTACGATGTTTTTGCTCTAATTTAACTCCTGAATCGTAAGCAATAACCTCGAAAACCAAATTACATGAGATTTCACTTCATATTTTCAACGTATGAACCATAGTCCGCCATATTGGATCCGCCATTTTGAATTTTGAAAATCTGACCTCAGATTCGTAATCAGCGATCCCAAAAACCCCCCGAGTAACCAGTTTCAGTCAAATTAATAGAAATTCGAATTTTTTGTCCGCCATATTGGAGCCGCCATTTTGAATTTTGAAAATCTGACTTCGGATTCGTAATCAGCGACCTCGAAAACCCCCGAGTAACCAGTTTCAGTCAAATTAATAGAAATTCGAATTTTTTGTCCGCCATATTGGAGGCGCCATTTTGAATTTTGAAAATCTGACTTCAGATTCGTAATCAGCGACCTCGAAAACCCCCATATAGGTAATTTGGGATGTTTGGCCACAAAATCGGGATTCTGCCCCACTGTGTGTCGCCACTAAGTAATAATATCCTTAATGACCCAGAGGTAGCGAACGACAATAAGCTAAAAATGCTCTGATTTGCCTTTGTGTAAAAGTAGGCGTAGTCTTAAGCATTTATGTAAAAGGAGCTGGCCACTTCTTAGTTTAAGAAATTGATGTACTTCACTTCGCTTGTGATCCTCCAAGTGTTCAGAGAAAAATAGTGAAGTTAGTGATTGAATAAACGAGGAGGTTTTGTGCCGCGGGCTTTTCCTCCTGAACAAAATTTAGAGTTTTATTTTACTTTTTTAAGGGACATAGGTACCCAATAGGCGGGCTGAGCGAGGACCAGCAGTGGTGCAAGTTGTGAAATTTAAACACGTGTATAGTGCAAAATTTCTGGCAACGTCTCGCCTGATCGCAATGTTGATTCACGATTCTCGTTCGTGTGCAACAAGCCTACAGCTGATCCGCACGTAAGAAAGGGGAAAAATGTGTGAATAATCGGGGCTGTTTTGACTGTTTGTGGCTTCTCCTTTGCTTTGCGGCATCAGGCAATAAAGGCTTAAGGCTCCTCGACGAAAACACACACATGTAAATGAATGGTTATATGGGTGCAAATACCTATACCGCATGAACAGAAACAAAGGTTCATTCGTTCGATACCTATTTAGGCGAGTGCATTTCAGAATAAACATGTTTCTACAGATTAAAGCTACGAAACAGCTAATTAAGGTATTTGCAGGTCTTAAAAATAAGCACGGAAAGCTTAATTTCAGTGCGTTGTATTTGAAAACATTACGCGAATTTTAAATTAAGATTGTCGTGCTTATTTTGAAGACTTGTAAAGACTTCAATTAAGATTATTGTGCTGCGCACATACTGAAATGGAGAATGATGTGCTTACTTCGAATAAATTCGTGCTCAAATCAAGCGAAAAATTCTCAATTTAAGTACAACATTCTTTTAAAATATACATAAAGTTTTGTGATCACTCTTCAAAAGTGCTTGGAACTTAGTGGAATCAACACGCGCGAATTGTGTCAATTGTCTTAAAGGCTAAAGTAATCTTTTGACGGTAGCAACTGTATTCAAAAGTGCTTGGAACTTAGTGGAATCAACACGCGCGATTTGTGTGTTTTGTCTTAAAGGCTAAAATCATCTTGAGAAGGAAGCAACTGTAATGGGAAGTAAGTACTTTAGCATTAAAAAGATGTAAATGTGAAAATTTCAGGGCTGGTGACTTTTATGACTTTAAAAAAAAAGTCACAAGTAACCGGTTATTATACGAATAAAAAATAAAAATAAATTTATAACCGTTTCATTTTAACTTTTATAATCATCCTAGGCATATTTTAGCATTATTCATGCTTGAATCGGTCTTTTCAAAAACCACATTAGTCCTCAAATCAAGATTGTTCAGGAATCAAAAAAAACTATGCAGTATACAAATACGCGAATAAGGGATTTTTTGGGTTTATTATAGTACCTAGGTTTTAACGTACATAAGCTGTTTGTAATATATTTGATTTGTGAACATTACATTAGAAAATATATGAACTCTGCATCAATCCGATGATCGAATCTCTGGTATTAGTATTTGAATTAATTTATTAATTAATTTTAATGAGAGTTATTTAATGAATCATAAAGTGAAATAATTGGTCGATGCTCAGTAGATACGGAAATTATCATGTACAAAATTAAGTTACCAATGTTGCACAATCATCGACAATTATGATTGCTTATTTAATAGGTGAAGAAGAAACTATTTCAAACCTACTGAAAATTTGGGAAGTGCCTACACATATCTGTCAACGATTTTTAGGTATGCACCTATTATATAATCTGAAAAAAAGAAGAATTATTAACAATTCCTTATACGTAGACTTAAGGCTTACGGTTTGGCATTTACGAAGACTCAAAGACTCTGATATTAATTGCCTATTTAAAGAAAACGAGCTGCAACAAAAGTTAGAATTTGTACTCCAACTTGAGCAATGGAAAAAAACCTTGGATACGCAAACTGCAGACACTGATAGCTGTAGCACTCGTAGCTCTTTCAGCTCCGTAAGGATTTTGTTTTATTCTTATATCTTTTTCCTGGTTTAACAGCTTAAATTGATTCTTAATTTTCATAGTCTTCAAGTGTTAAAGAGTGGCTTCAAAATTTAGAAAATGAATTCATCGAATGAAGAGCTTCAGCATTTAGCTGAGGACCAAGACTTGTTGGGATTATTACTTCAACAAACAAATGCAAACATTTCTAAAGATTTGGGCAATACTGACATACAGTCCAATAGAGAGAATGTTGAAAATCGATATTCAGCTGCAGAATTATCTGTTCCTACAATTCTTCCTGCACAAGCATCTCGCAGTGATGTGAGAATTTATTCAATGCAGCAATTTGAAATTGAAACGCTGTTATCATCTTGGGGTTTTGATATTAGTATTATCAATGAATTCATAAGTAAGGTTTTTGTGATATTTGTACTGTACTAGTCACTACTAAAATTATTTTAGAATTAAATATTACCCTCGATCATTTAAAAATCATAAAGAATAGTGATATCGATGTGCTGTTTCCGTATGAGAAACTGGCTGATCGCATCAAGTTTAAAAGTCAATTAGATAACTGGAAAGCTTCACAAAATATTTTAATCCAACAGAATGTTGAAGACGATTCTGCAAGCAGTACATATTCACTGAAATCACCTAATAAATCGGCCACGGCCACTGTAAGTTTATTTTTAAATTCTGGAAATAGTTTTTTATGTCTAAAAATTGTACCAAAGCCTGTACTAAAAATTATTGAACAATCACATGAGGGGTCCTTAATCAAAAAATATTATGATGACCACAAAACCCTTAAAGAAGACCACAGACGCCAAATAGTTACACTTATTTGCAACTGCTATTTAAAAACAAATTTTGTTTCGATGAGTTTAGATATCATCGAACGTTATGCACAGGAAATAGTTAAATTATTTCCTACAGAAAATGCTGTAAGGTATTACATTATACTATAAAACTTATTATATAGGAATTTTCGAATTCAGGAATATTATTATCGTAAAAGGGATAAAGGTGGAAACCCAAAAGGTGCACTCTATGACAAGCAAAGAAACACTAAAAGAAAACTCAGGAAAGCTGAACTTATACCATACTTGAAAAAAAGTCAATCAAGAAAGGAATTACCTTCAACTTCAATGGACAATAACTCATTACCGGAATGTAATGAAGGTGCTTAATTTCCGATTTCAAATTAAATTCATTATGCATTTCCGCATTTTCAGATGAAGTTACCTGGCTAAAATATAATCAAGCATCTGCGAAGTGGGAAGATCTTGAGGCGAGATACAAGAAAACTGCTAAGAAACGTATTGCTTATATTCGTAGCGCAACATGGACTGATATTCTACAGACTTGGCCCGTTTTAAAGGGAACATCCGCTGACGCATTGGTATGTATCAAGAATTAATTTAATATAAATTTGTGTTAATGTAAATATTTCCATCGAAGATTGATTTAGATTTCAACTACATATACCCGGAGAAAACAAATCTCCTTCTAAAACACTGGTGTACCTTCAGAGAATCGGCAGAAACAATATTTGAAGAAGAAATTAAAGACAGAAACACACAGAAATTATTTAAAACTCGAAGGGAAGGTCCAGAAAGTATAAAAATATAATTCAGATGTTTTTTTTAATACTAATTTTCTTCTCGTTTAGACACGTTCGACATTATTACACTGTTGGGGTTGCATGCTATTCTAAAACCGCTAGGTCGCGTAAAACTCAGCGATAAATCTGTATGGAAAATAAGCATCACGGACTCGCAAGTAAATCAAATCTTGCACGTCCATACCCAAAACGATTTAACCAACCAAATTCAAAAAGTGAGGGAGAAATATAAAAATATAAATTCAACAATACAACCGTTTATAGTTCGAAAAACACACCCAAAAATCGATGAAATGAAAAAGAAAGCTTTTATAAAATTCACGAAAAGTTTTTTATGGCTCGGAAATGACTAATAGCATTCTATCGGCCTTGCGGGCGCGGTGGAACGAAATCTGGGATTCGAGCGTACCATGAACGCGCGATACTCCATCGCTTAAAAAAATACCCAATTCGCAGAATTTCGGCCTGAAATTTTGTGGTGACATTTTCGAATAGTTATAGAATCCATTTCCGTAAAAAAAAAATGAATTTTTTGAACCGGTCAATTGGTATTCCCCCCTTAACTGCCAGAAAACCGGGCACTATAGTGCAGATTGTGGCAAAGAACGTCTGGAGAGATGTGGCGATGTTTTCAGGTGGGCCATCTCAGGATGGATTGTCCCAGGCAACAGGCGGACAACTTGCGAGGCGTCAGCAGTGTGGACAACAGGATGGCAGCAGACCGGCATAAAACAACTGGAAGGCAGTCCGTTCATGTCCGACTGGTAAGTGGCGATTTGAATAAGACGTATAAGCGGGTGGCCCATATACAAGGGGAGACCATAAAAGTATATGTGGATACAGGTTGTCAGCACAACCTGATCTCATATGCATGTGCCAGGCGATTGGGACTGAAGATGAAGAAAGGCGTAGTTCAATTGCAGGGTTTTGGCGGTGGCACAGGCGAAGCCATGGGAGAGACTAAACTCTCATTGGAGTTGGATGGAGTTACGCTGCATATTCGGGCGTTGATTACGCAGTGTGAACTCTCTAATGCCGATTTAATTCTAGGGCAAACGGCGATAGGAGCTGACGGCGTGTCCCTGGTAGTGCATGGAGGAGTGGCGAAATTCCTCAAATGTGACAGCACTACTCAGGCATTAAGTCACATTACTCTGGCGGAGGACAATACGAGGCGTCAAATTGTCCTGAAGGAGGCGATTCAGGTGGAACCCGGCGAAACCAAAATGGTAGGAGTTAGCATCTTACACGCATCACCAGGCGAGGAGGTGCACATGGAGGTGAAACTGTTCGGCGATGGAGAAGCCAGTTCAGCGGTGGCGATTCTGAGTGGAATCCTGAAGCAAGGCGACAACACTGAGGTGTCAGTTACAAACTTAGGGGAAAAGGCGTTGCAGTGGAAGGCAGGAAGACTAATAGCACGGGCGGAGCGGTGTATACAAGCGGATAAAGGAGAAGAAAATAATTGTCGGGTGAGTACAATTGAACAGATTACTATGAATGACTTAAAAATTGGCGATATCTCGACTAACGAGAAACATCAATTAGAAAAATTACTTAGGAGTAAGGCGAATTGCTTTGCAAGGAATGATAAAGATTTAGGATTAACCCAGTTAGGCGAAATGGAGATAAAGTTCAGCCGGGAAGCGAACGTTTATTATCGTCCATATAGGTTATCATATGCGGAGCGGCAGCAGGTGAGAGATAAAGTGCAGGACTTGTTAGATAGTGGCGTGATCAGATAATCAAATTCTAACTTTGCAAGTCCTATTGTACTTATCTCTAAGAAAGACGGTGGCGTCCGTCTGTGTGTTGACTATAGGGCGTTAAATGCAGCAACGGTGAAGGATAGGTATCCACTACCATTGATCACTGATCAATTAGATAGACTGGCGGGTAAGTTGTTTTTCACAACTTTGGATATGGCGCAGGGGTATCATCAGGTGCCTATGCACCCTGATTCAGTGCATAAGACTTCATTCATTACGCCAGACGGGCAGTATGAATATTTCAGAGTACCTTTTGGATTGGCGAATTCTCCGGCGGTTTTTCAGAGAATAGTAAATAAGATGCTAGGCGGATTGCAGCATAATAAAATTTTGGCGTATATGGATAACTTGCTAATTCCTACAACAACTGTAGAGGAGGGTTTACAGTTGTTAGATCAGGTGTTGGAACTAATTGAACAGGCGGGGTTCAAGTTGAATTTAGCAAAATGCTCTTTTCTTCAAAATAGCCTGGAGTATCTAGGGCATGAAGTTAGTAGTGACGGTATCCGTCCAGGCGCAAGAAAAATTAAGGCGGTAATGGAGTTTCCTGTTCCAGTGGATGTACATGGCGTTAGGCAGTACATTGGATTGGCGAGTTATTTTAGAAAGTTTATAAAGAACTTTGCTATATTGGCGCGACCACTTACTAAACTGACGGCGAAGGATACTGAATGGCGGTGGAATGAAGAGCAACAAAAATCGTTTGTTACTCTTAAGCAATTATTATCGGAGAGACCTGTTTTAGGGTTGTATGATAGTCAGGCGCCTACGGAATTGCATACAGATGCAAGTAAAATGGGGATTGGTGGAATCTTATTCCAAAAACGGAAATCTGGTGAGCTCCAGGTAATTTCCTATTTTAGTAGAACAACTACAATGGCGGAAGCTGTATATCACAGCTATGAACTGGAGACTTTGGCGGTGGTGGATTCTGTTAAACGTTTCAGAGTTTATTTAGTTGGCGTACACTTTAAGGTGGTGACCGATTGTTCAGCTGTAAGGGCGACGCTATTAAAAAGAGATCTAGTTCCTCGTATAGCTCGATGGTGGTTGACTATACAGGAATATGACATGGAGGTGGAGTATAGGCCCGGCGATAGGATGAAGCATGTTGATGCTCTTAGTAGAAATCCTGTAGGAGTTGGCGCTATTAGTTTAACAGAGGCGGATTGGTTCATGAGCATTCAAATGCAAGATGACAGGGTGAGAGCTATCATTAATTCATTGGATGATGACAATGTCGGAAAAGACATTAGACAGAGCTTTAAGATGAAGGATGGGCGCTTATGGCGAAAAACAGACCACGGCGATAGGTTATATGTTCCGGCGATGGCGAGATTTAATTTGGTGAGAAAACATCATGATGATGTTGGACATCCAGGGTTTGAAAGGTGTTTCGAACTTATAAGGCGGGATTACTGGTTTCCTAAGATGAACAAGTTCATTAAGAAATATACCAAGGCGTGTATGCAATGTGCATTTGCCAAAGGTGAATATGGCAAAGGCGAGGGTTTTTACATCCTATTGAGAAACGGGCGATCCCTTTTGATACGATACACATCGACCATTTAGGGCCGTTTGTTAAAAGTACTAGGCGTAATAGCTATATCCTGATGGTAGTAGATGGATTTACAAAATTTACTTTGGCTAAACCTACACGAACTTTGAGTTCAGCTGAAGTAATAGATAATGTAAGGTGGATATTTGGCGAATTTGGGTACCCACGGCGTATTATTTCCGATAAAGGATTGGCGTTTACCAGCAAGGCGTTTGCTAACTTTTTGGCGGAAAAAGCAATCAAGCATGTGAAGAATGCAATTGCTACTCCTAGGGCGAATGGCCAGGTGGAAAGGTCTAATCGCACTATAGTCGAGGCGTTGACTGCAAGTGCAGGGAGTGAGGCGAGATGGGACGAATGCTTGCCAGAAATAGTGTGGGGCATTAATCACACTAAGAATGCAAGCTCACAATTCTCTCCATCAGAATTGTTATTCTCCTATCAAAATGGGCTGATGTCGAACTTGACCGGTCATTCACAGGACACAGCTCAGGCGGGTGAGGCGAGACTGCTAGCAGCACGGCGACAAGCCAAGAGGCGTCTTGATGATACCTCCAGGCGTATGAAAGAAAGGTATGATAAAAGGCGAAAGGTTGCAACCGAATATAAGGCGGGTGATCTGGTATTATGGCGAAAGGCGGCTACATGCTGGAGTGGCCAAGGCATTAATACCAAAATCTCAAACAAATATGATGGTCCATATCGGATAATCAAGGCGTTAGGTAATGATAGATATGAGATTGCTTCCCTTCAAGGAGTAAGAGGGTACAAGCGATTTACGGCGGTAGTGGCTGTAGATGCACTAAGGCGATATCAGAGTGGGGCTTTCAAGCAAGGTGATGAGTCGGAAGATGACTCTACGGATGGAGACGTGGGCAGTGAAGAGCACCAACCTTTAACTGACCCTTTGGCGATCTGAGCATTAATGAGGACATTAATCTTTTCAGGAAGGCCGAATGTTACACCTCTAAAAATGGGCGACATCTATGAAGCAGGCGAAGACTTCATCTACAAGCTGAGATAACGAACTGACACCTAAGTTCGAGTTCTAGCAGGCGGCACCGATGGCGTTAGCAAAGACAGGGAGTATCTAGCCGCGAGCTGCTGTTTTTGACAATCCGGGCGAGGTGGGATTGTGGTGGGATTATTAGCTCGGCGTCAAGGACAGTAGACGGACGGCGTGTTTGAATTTGGCGAATATTGCGATTATTAAATCAGGCTTTTCTTGTGTTTTAAAATTAGTGCTAACAATATTAATAAAATACTTCAGACTTCGACTCTGAAGCTTTCTGCAGAAAGTAATTTATTTAAAATAATGAATATAACCGCATTTAAAAGCCTAGGTAACGAAAGATTAAATTTCGTTAATATACTGATATATAAACCGCAAAGATACGTAAAAAGCGAAGAAGAAATACAAGAGATACTGTACAACTTTCATTCAACGCCGACTGGAGGACACATTGGGCTATCCAGAATGTTCAGAAAGCTGAAAGATCTATACAAATGGAGTAGGATGAGAAGAACCATAGCGAATTATATACGCAAGTGCGAACTGTGCGCGAAAAATAAGCACCAAAAGCGCAACAAGGAGGCGATACAGGTCACAACAACACCTGTAAACACCTTTGACATCGTATCCATAGACACGGTAGGACCGTTCACAAAAACTATTAACGGCAACCGCTACGCAGTTACAATACAATGTGACTTAAGCAAGTACGTCATAATTATCCCGACAAAAGATAAAGAAGCAAACACCATTGCTCACGCGCTAGTTCATGGGTTCATACTGATTTACGGGCCGATGAATAAGATCAAATCGGACCTGGGAACAAAATACAAAAATCAAGTCTTCACAGAAATGTGCAATATTCTGAGAATCAAACAACTATTTGCAACAGTTGCACACCCAGAGTCAATAGGAGCGTTAGAGAGAAATCACAAGTATACGAATACTTAAGATGCTTCGTGAACGATAACAGGGATGATTGGGACACATGGATACCTTACTACGCATTTTGTTACAACACAACACCGAGCATCGCACATGGATATACCCCATTTGAACTGATATACTCAAAAAACGTCAGCATTCCATCAGAACTAGAAATTAGTCAACCAGAACCGGTATACAATTATGATTTGTACAGCAAAGAATTAAAATTTAGACTACAAAAGTCCTTAAGCAAGGCAAAACAATACTTGAACAAATCAAAAGAAATTAGAAATCAAGCTAGTAAGAGCAATTGTAGCCCTTTAGAATTGAAAATAGGCGACGAGGTACTCATAGAAGTACAAAATAGGAAAAAATTGGATCCACTATATAAAGGACCATACGTTGTAACAGAAATAGATTCTGTGAACTGTACAGTAATAGATAAAGAAAATAAATACATTGTAATACATAAAAATAAACTAAGGAAATTATAGTACATTATTATAACATACGCATAAGAAAAATTTTAAATACTTAAGTACCAATGTAAATTAGATAAGAAATATGTAATACCTAGCATGTACACAACACAAGATATGTAATAGAATAGTAATATAAAATAAGTACATGTAAGGCCATATTCCTAGCAATGAGCACAGCAAACTTACTTAAAAGCACTTCGATGAAAATAATAGCACAACACAAAAAAAAAAAAAAAAATCTAGTCAAAAATTTTTTTTTAACCCAAGGGGGAAGGTGTCGTAACCCTGCACTGCAAGCCATGCGCCGGCACTTGCACTTGAACTTGACGCCACCAAAACATACCGGCTAGCGGAGTGATTTGTTTATCACTATGACCTGCCCTAATTGCGGTCGGTGATTACTCACTCCGTTTAATGCGAAGCATATGCGGTCTTCACTGGGTTCTATGCATGCACCCACGGGCCGATTGAGTAAACGTACTCATTAGCTCGGCTCAAATGCTAAATAAACAATTAAGCATGTGAAGAAACCTTAGCGCCAGCGCCGTGTGACATGCAGGGCCGGATTTCCCATAAGGCTAATGTAGGCTCGTGCCTAGGGCGGCAAATTTTTTAGGGGCGGCAAAAATCAGAGTTGAAAAAAAATATATATGTTTGAAAAAATATTAAGTCAAGTCAAAACTTGTTTTGCGATCACGTAATTTCATTAACTAAATTTTTGAAGCAAATACTGATTTTTTTCCAATTTTCAATTTGAATTTCCCGCTGAGAATTAGTTTAATACCAACCTCCATGCAACTTTTTGGGGTTACAATGTCTCAACTGGCAATACTGTAATTCTTGAAAATCTTTGAATTTTATACTCGAATTCTGACATTAGGGAAAAAAGTTCATACTTCTTTTCGCAGTTTCGCTTTATTGATAAAATTAATACTACGATACCTTTTATGAGCTGAAAATAAGTGACGGACGTCAGAGGTTATTAAGTGGAGCAGCTTATCGAAGAAAAGCTTCAGAAAAAGATAAGCAGCATCAAGAAGTCGTTGCAAAAACGCTAAAATTGGATACGTTTTTTTACAAATGTGGTGTTAATAAAGAATTGGCATCATTGTCATCAACTGATACTGAAAGTAAGATGCTCACAAAGAGTCAATAAAAATCATATGTTTGCTTTTTTTATCACAAAGATATTATTTACAGGTTTTCATTGCGGGCCTGGTGACCATGAAACAGCTTCGAAAATTTCTCAAGAATGTGCTTCTAATAGTGATAAAAGTAACTTTGTGTTATTAATTCTTGTTTATAATAATCAGTATGAATCAGTAATCACTATGCTTAAATTTCAATCAATACATTTTTTATCAATATTAGCTACCGTTGCTTGTGATGCTCGTGAGTCTCGTGACATATGTCCAAGTAACGAAATACATTATGGTGATAATCTTCAATACAGAAACCTACCTAAGGACCCAGCTGACTGGATTATTGACGATTACGCCCGTGATTCTATTGCGTTACAAAAATTTTCTCAAAACAAAGATACAGATTTTTCTTCTTCAAAACGGATATACGGGGATGGTTCGCGGCACATGACTATTTCTCTATTTGAACGAAAATTGTTAAATGGCGAAAGAAGACCGCGTCCATGGCTCGTTTATTCCCCCAAAAAAGGAGCCATTTATTGCGTACCTTGTCTTTCTTTCAATGTCCAACATGCATTTTCGAATTTGAATGAAGGTTTTAATGACTGGAAAAATGCTGTTCAACGTCTTAGTCAGCACGAAAATTCGGAAAATCATCAGAAATGCATTAACCAAATGAAAGATCGTGCAAATTGCTTAGGTAGAGTAGATACGGCAATTACTGTTCAGCTAAATAATGAGACACACTACTGGAGAAATGTTTTGCGACGCGTAGCTGCAGTTGTAAAATGTTTAGCTAGTCGAGGGCTTCCTTTTAGAGGTACTGATGAACGATTTGGATCGGTTCATAATGGTATTTATATGATGTCTCTTGAATTGATTGCACAATTTGATCCATTTTTAGCCGAGCATATAACACAATTTGGAAATAAAGGTTCAGGAACAACAAATTACTTATCAAAAACTCTTCACAAATGAGTTTATTCAATTAATGGAGGCTAAAGTAAAAAACACTATTATCGAAGAAATTAAAATTGCTAAATACTATTCTGTGATTGTTGATTCAACCCCAGACATTGCTCATGTAGATCAGTTATCTTTTATTATCAGATACGTTACTCCTGAAGGTACACCAGTTGAGCGTTTTGTAAAATTCATTGAGAATGCAGGTCATAAGTCTAAAGAATTAGCAACAGTTCTTCTTTCTACTTTAGAATCTTGTTCCATCGATGTTAAAGATTGTCGTGGACAATCATACGACACAGCAAAAAATATGTCTGGAGTCTATTCAGGTCTTCAAGCTCGCATCAAGCAAGTAAATAAATATGCTGAATATACACCGTGCGCTGCACATTCGTTAAATTTAATCGGTAAATGTGCAGCAGATTGCTGTCCAATAGCAGTACAGTTTTTTGCTGATGTACAAAGTGTGTACATTTTTTTTTCATCTTCAACAAAACGATGGCAAATTTTACAATCATTTTCTCCTGATAAGAAAAAAAAAACGGTAAAGTCTCTTTCTGAAACTAGGTGGTCAGCTAGAGATGACGCAGTTGAAATTCTGGATGCATATTTATGTGAAATCATAGAAGCCTTGAAAATAATCGAATTGTAAATTGTCTTACTGAAAAGCCATTGACAAGAAATACTGCTAAAGGTATTCGCCAAAATTTAGAAACTTTAGAGACTTCTTATATGGTTTGTTTCTGGAGCTTCATATTATCTCGATTTGATTCAGTAAATAAAAAGTTACAAAATGTAAGTACAACAATTAACGAAGTACTTGAGCTTTATAAAGGTCTTATTGAACTATTGAAAAACTGTCGAGATGAATTTGAAACATTTAAAACAAAAGCATTGAAAAGATCGGTAAAAACAAATTTTAAATCAGATATACGTAGAAAAAGATTTAGAAAAAGATATTTTGATGAAACGACAGACAATGATTTTACATTTGAAAGCAGTCACGACTTGAAGGTCAATACATTTAATGTCATTTTAGATAGTTTATTAACTGATTTAAATGAAAGATGTCTGGGCTATGAAACAATTGCCGAAAAGTTTTATGCTCTGATACATGTAGATAAATTATCTCCCCAAGAACTTCGCTCTAAAGCTATGATTTTTCAAGAAAACTTCCCAGAATATGTGGAAGAAGCATTTGTAGATGAGCTCTTGCATTTTCAGTCACATTGCTTAGCCAAAAAGATTGCTTCTTATTCACCATTATCATTAATGCAAGTATTAAGAGAAAATGATCTCTACTTGGTGTTTCCCAATGTCGACATCTCTTACCGACTGCTAGTTTGTACGGCCGTTACGAATTGTAGTGCAGAGAGATCATTTTCTTGTTTAAATCGCATTCGAAATTATCTGCGTTCGAACATGACTGAATCAAGATTAGTGAGTTTATCTTTATTATCAATAGAGTCGGATATAACAATGTCATTAGATTACAATGAGATCATTTGTGATTTTGCAGCCAAAAAAGCAAGACGATGCAATATTTGAATTGAGCTTGAAATACGTTTAGCAATATGTTCTTGTGATTTTATACTATAACTGTAATATAAAATGTTGAAGTTAAGTAAGATCGATATAAAATGCTATTTATGTAGTTCAGATATATAAAAATATATATATAAATAGATTCCAAAATAAACTTGTTTTCACTGTCTTAAAAATTAAAATCTGAATGTGTATTTACAATCTAAATAAATATTTGAAATATGATGGCTTCAAAAATATACAGCACAAAAGGTTAGTTGCCACAGCTAATAGTTAGCTGCAGCCTTTTATTGTAGGCTAATCCTCAGTTATTGATTTGTCTCCGTGTAAACTTGATTTTATTGCCTATTAGAGAGGCGGCACAATTTACTCTGCCTAGGGGCGGCAAAATTGTAAATCCGGCCCTGGTGACATGCATTGGGCGCCTCAAGTTACGCAAGACCGTAAGACCATTGGGTCAACCATTTAGTGCAATGCGTGCAATATGACACCCTCCTTTGCATTCGGGTGAATACTCGGTGTACGTAAGAGAAAGAAGTATCGAAGAAAGTGCTAAAGTGCTAGAAGTGTGGCCGTCGTTCAGTGTTTAGCACAGCTGAACATTTTGTATAAATAGGCTAAGCATATATCAATAAACAGGGATTATTCAAGACAACTTCGGTGGTTTCACTTGTTGTGTGCTCTAGTGGCGGCAACTTTTGAATACTTTGAGTAGTGCGAGCTTCATTGCGGCAATACCCCGAGTTTCCCTGAGGAGATAGTCTCCTCTACCTTCCCTGCCTTTTTCAAACTGGAGAAGAAACATCATCACAAATAGTCATTTTTGACTAGAAATTATTCTGGGTGTGGAATCCCTAGCTATTGATCAACTAAAGTATCTATCTAGACTGCCAGAATTTAATGGAGATTATAATAAACTACAGAACTTTATAGAGAGAATACATCCGTTGCTAATAACCTATAATGAAACTGCGCAACTCATCTTTGTCGATATAATTAAATCAAAGCTTATTGGTAGAGCTCGCGAGGTAATAGACATAAACTATGAAATAACTGCTTGGACGGATATAAAAGATTTGCTTAATCATCAGTTGACCAATTATTCGAAGACCTAAGAAGTGTAACATTCCGCACAAACAGCTTAGTTATGTATAATGAAATCAAAGAAATATTAAGATTAAATATTAAAACAAAAAACGAGTACAAAAACGATGAAAACCTAGAACAATTAATCAAAGCGAGAGTCCCGCCTACACTTTCGTAGCAAACGGTTGTGTTCTCGGTGCAATTCTGATAAATTATCTCGCTTGTACGGAAACTGATTGAATTGTTTAAAACCATTAAGCGTGTACGAGTTGTGTATTCGGACGATGGTGACTGCGACGGGTCCGCGATTAGTCCCAACGAAAGAGTCAATAAAAGACAATATTCCAATAATTCGAGGATCACTTAGGCATCAAAATTTTCAGGACACCACCCGATTTTAGGAACGCCAACGGTCAGATAGAACGCTTTCACTCTACACTCTCAGAGATAATGAGATGCCTTAGATCAGCGGTCGGCAACACGCGGCCCGCGAACGTCTTACTTGCGGCCCGTGAATGTTTTGTAAATAAGCTATAAATATCAAAATAAATGCATGAACGAATCGCATAGTATGGATCCAGCCTTAAGAACGCGCTTCGCTCTGCCCGCGAACGAACAAATGAACGCCGCGCGGGAGGGGCGCGGGCGGAACGAAACGAGCGTCAGCAATGACAGTTGCTTCCCGCGCTCCGTCAATCGCTTCACTGCGTGATTAGTGAAACAAGTAATTTCATCTGTGCCGTACGAAGTATTTTTTGTTACTAATGGCTTCAAAAAAAAGGAAGTTAATAGAAGAAAATAGGGTATTCAACGATGCATGGACAGATTTATACTTTTTTATTAATTGCAATGGCAAACCGCTATGCTTAATATGTCAAAAAACCCTTGCTATAGAAAAGGAATATAACGTCAAACGCCAGTATGATACCGGGCATAAAGCTAAATTTGCATGCCTAGTGGGTGAATCACGGAAAAATAAAATTAACGCACTCAAATCTTCAGTTAAGAACCAACAAAATGTTTTTAAGGTTAAAGTTCAAAGTAACGAGTCGAGTATACGTGCAAGTTTAAGGCTAGCGGAAATTCTTGCGAAGTCTGGCCGACCGTTTACCGACAGCGAAGTTATAAAACAATGTGCCTTAGTTATGGCTGAGGAGGTGTGCCCCGACCAAAAAAAGAAATTTGAAAATATAAGTCTTTCTGCAAGAACGTGTACCCGGCGAACTGAAGATTTGGACAATAATTTATGTCAGCAACTCCGGGAAAAAGTACAACAATTTGAATGGTTCTCTTTAGCTACCGATAAAAGTAATGACGTTTCAGATACTGCCCAGCTTTTAATATTTTTTCGCCATTCTATGAATTGCAACTACAAATATGACAGCTAACATACAAAAAATAGCTTACCAAATGCAACCTCAGACATCACACTGAAATTTGTATAAAATCAGTTACTTGTTAGTAGAAAGCGATATAGCAGATAGCAATTGGAATTTTAATTACTTTGTGTATATATTTATAAGATTTTCAAATGAATCTACATACTTATATGGAATAATTTTTTTCTTTTGCTTTTACACTTTTGAATTTTATTTGAGAAATACTGCGTTTTTGTTTTGTTTTTGAAATTAAATTGTTGTACATATTTTTTAAATATTTCAAAACACAAAAAATTATGGGGTGTTAAATGTTGCGCCCCATCATGTAAAACAGATAAGAAATCTGTTCCTGAAGCAAAACTCTTCAGGTTTCCTAAATCTGATACGCAAAGATTTGCAATGTGGATGGAGGCACTGTGTAGTGTGTATGTCTTCGCCGCCACATCAAAAAAATGCATATGTCTGCCATAAGCATTTTGATTCCAGCTGCATTGCTAAAATGCGTCTTAAAAGGAATTCTGTACCCACTAAAAGCACACCCACAAAATTAAATTATTCCAGTGTGTCCATGCGCCGATTTTAAACTTTAAACGCGAATATCTCAGAAACCAGTGGGGCTACCGGGAGGGGAGCGGTAGCGTTCGGTAGGTGATTAGTGCGGATTTTTTAGTCGCTATGTCACAGTGGTCCGGCGCGCACCGCGCTTACGCAGTGGAGGCGTATTTTTGCAACGAGTTTTCGTTGAGTGAAGCACAGCGTAAGTTTTGTAATCGCTTTCAAATCCGCCGCTTAAGTGATGCCCCGAGTATTCAGTTAATTAAGTCGTGGGTAGCAAAGTTTAGAGCGACAGGATGTCTACTGAATCATTCAATTGGCCCTCGAAATAGACCTGTGCGATCGATTGAAAACATCAACCGCGTCGCCGCTGCCGTCGCGGAGCATCCAGACAGAAGTGAGGGCCATATCAGTTGACGTTCTGCAGCGTGTCTCTGCAAATTCGCTAGTCCGCTTTGAAGAGTGCATTCGCCGTGATGGAAGACATCTTGACGGTTTAATATTCCGTAAAATCCGCACTAATAAACTATAATTTACTGCTATTAAAATATTATAAGTACAATCTTTGTTTTTTTTATAAATATTCAAAGTTTAAAATCGGCGCTGAGACACCCTTTATGATAACGCAGAAACGCAAACTGCTGAAGAGCTCCTGCCCGAAGAATTAGTTGAACTTGAACCTGAATATAGTATTTGCAACAATGAAGGCAATGTTTTTGAAAGTACATGTGGCTTTTGTTTAAAATCCGCAGAAAATGTACACTATTATCGTAAACGATATAATACCCTACTTAGCAAAATGAAGCGTGTCTCAGAAAAATCTAAAACCATTTCAAGAAAATATAGACGAAATAAGAATATTATAATTAATAAAAATAGACAAATAAGTCGGCAAAAACATGAACTAAAGACTTCCATTACGTCAATAATTCATAATTTGGAAAACATTAATGAATATTCGAAAATTTTTGCTTATATGTTATTGGTAAAAAAACGCAAAAGCCAGTCATGGACTGAAGAAGAAAGAGTTCTTGCACAAAATATTCATTATATTCTTGCAACCGTTGAGAAGCTTATTATGTACTATTAAGCGGCGCAGTGTGCGTGTGGTTTTGTACAGTGCACCCGTTGTTTTTAATCAAGATACCTTTGCCTCACCTGTCGCGTTCCCTGTCACTCCTAATTTATTATTCCGGCAATTTAATTGAAGAAACAACCGAAAAGATGTTAGCTCGAAACAACAGAAGAAGCTCCACCAACCACGGAAGAAGTCCCGGATTCCCGAGACGTTCTATGGATATTATGACCAAGTGGATCATGGACAATATCAATAATCCATACCCGACGGAGCAGGATATGGAGTGGCTCTCGCGGGAAACCAATCTGACGGTATTACAAATTACACATTGGTTCAGAAATAGGCGCTACTTGCTAGGATTGCTAGGATTAGCCACCAGATATAATCCGGCAGATTTTCTGCCTGACCGACGACCTACACAGAACATATTTATTTTTAATAATCTAATTTCGACTTTATATATTTTTATAACTTTTGGAATGTTATTATTATATATTTTATATCTAAAGAATTTTAAATAAATACTGAGTGCTTTAAAAGAGAATCTACAATTTTTCCTATCATCTATATAATTTCTAGCATTCCTGAATACATAATAAGCTTCTTAACGGTTGCAAGAACAAAAATCTTCTCAACAGCTGCAAGGACATCAAGAACTACTCCACGGATCAAGAAGAGAAAAGGGTGAAAGGTTTGACTACGACCATAAATAAAATTAATTTCCCACAAGGATGAAATGATGCAGGACAAAATGAACTTCAGTGATCCGGCATTGCTTTTAAATCCTTAACATGCACCCTTCCCATATCTCCGCCGTCAGGATCCGTTATTAAATAAATAACTGGGGAAATAGCTTTGGATATTAGGAATGGACCCTCAAATTTTGGGCCCAGTTTGGCTGAGAAATATTTTGAAGCGGAAGAGAGAAAATGTGTCCTGCGTAGCACCCTTTCCCCTACTTTAGGCTTCCAATCCCTGGGTCTTAAATTATAGTAATGACTTTGTTTAAAAAAAAGCCTTAGCCAAATTTGCCCTTACCAACTCATAAGCACTTCTCAGAATGGAAAATCGTTCCTCCGTGTCTGGGAACTCCTGAGCCTGATTTACAAATGTGGTGGGCAAACTTAATTCTCTACCATAGTTCAGAAAGGCCGGAGTGAATCCAGTGGATTCGTGATAACTACTGTATAGAGCCAGCATAAACTCAGGGAGATATTGATCCCATCTTCTTTGATTTTGGTCCACAAACTGAGCTATCATTGTTTTTAAAACCCTATTGACTCTTTCCGTTGGGTTTGCTTGGGGAGAATATGGTGCGGTAGTTCTTTGCTGGATATGAAAATCTTGCAAAAGTTTTTGAAAAATATTGCTACCAATGGATAAATATAAATATGGAACCATTATCGGTAATAATCATTCGGGGACAACCGAATCTGGTTATAATTCGCTCCCTAAAAGCTTTAGTCACGGCGGAAGTAGTAGCCTGTCGGAGTGGCTGACATTCGGTCCATTTAGTAAATTTATCGTGAAATACTATCACATATAAATGGCCTTTGCTAGAACGAGGAAAAGGATCTATTAGATCGGTGGTAACTATCTCCCAAGGCTTCTCCACATTTGTCAAATGCATTTTTCCGGCAATTTTCTGTTGTGCCGGTTTATACTTCAGACAAACTGGACAACTTCTAATATATTTGGCTATATCACGTGACATGCCCGGCCATTAATACTCCCTGGAGATTTTTACAATTGTTTTGGCTATACCCAAATGACCCGCTGTAGGGTTGTCGTGGTTTTCTGCCAACATTTTCTTTCTTAACGGTTTCGGAATACATAGTTTCCACGCGGTATTTTGAGCCATATAATCGCTTCTATCATATATATTTTTATATAATTCTCCATTTTTGATCATAAGATCCGGATAATCGCTAGGAGATTTTTCAACGGGGCGGTATACTTAGAACGGTACCATGGACAGAAATTGTCGATGGTGATAGTGCCTACATGGCTCATCTCCTTACTGGGTTTGCGCAGCGGTTGTCGAGATAAAGCATCAGATTTTCAAGAGAACGTAACCATTTCAGAGCATGGTGGTCCGTAATTATAATGAAGTGATAGCCTTCTTTACTCCCCATATCACTGCTAAACATTCTTTTTCAGATACGGAATAGTTTTGTTCAGCTTGATTTAATGTGCTACTGGCATATGCTATTACTTTTTCTGAGCCGTTATGGCTTTGGGTCAATACGGTTCCTATGCCATATTGACTAGCATCAGTTTGCAAGGTGAAGGTTTGTGTAAAATCTGGACAGGTTACACGGAGAAAAATACGGTTAGTAGAAATCGCCAACTTTTTCACGAGTGCTTTTCCCATAAAAATTGACAAAATTTGTGAAAGAAATGGCATATTTAGCTAAAACATATAGTAAATAATGTCAACTCCTTCCATTGATTTTACCAATGAACAATTTTGAAAACAGCCTTCAAAAAATTGGTTATTTCTCCCAAACTTTTACACACATAAGGCCTAAAATGTTTTCTTAAAAGTTACCAAATCAAGGAAGAAGTATAGTAGAAAAATTGGGGATATTTACAAAAAAGTAAAGCTGTTTCTCTTGAAAATTTGTGCTCTAAAAGCAGTTTTTTCTAATGGACGGTGCCGGATTATTTTTTTAATAACTCCCAACACTTCGTTAGGAATAGTGAGAAAATTAACAAAGTATGTAAAATAAATGGGCATCCTTATTGTTTTATAGAAACATTTCCTAAAAAATGTTCAGCTAAATCGCTAATCTTTTTCACGTATTTGGCCACACTGCTACACTATTTCCCCTGGAAAAATAGCATAAGTGTAGTGGGTTAAGCAAATTAATGTATACCAGCATATGCAACACAACGAAAAATGCCCGCTGTCATGCCGCAACTGCGGCGGCCGGCCTCAGCTCGCCCTAGCGCCCAATGTATTGTTTTTACGAATGACCCTTTCTGTGGCACGGCTTTTATTCGCACACAATGTATGAATGTGTTTGGAGTGTGTGGAGTTTCGGAATGTGGTGGTACAGCAAAATCACCTCATTTCTCATTTCAATCGAGTACGTTGCGCACTTTAGTTTTGCTTGCATATGTTGTAAGCGGCCGCCCTTACACCTTTTTGAGAAAAACCCCTCAAGGCCTGAATTGCCCATGGTTTCGGGTTGCATAATTTTACGAGAAACAAATGTCACAAGACATGAGACAATTTCAGTAAATAAACAGCGTAAAATTCCACATGACTCAAGTTCAAGCACCTAGCCAAGAAAGTGTGTCATGTGGAATCAGATGACATGTCGAGAGGTTCTTTCCAAGTAAAGAATTTCTCGGCGCACGCGCTGAAAATGCAGCGCGGGCGAATTGGCCCCCGCTGCGCAACAGCCTAAGGCAATGCACTCGGGCGACCGGTGGTGCTTGCGTTAGAATTTTTTTCAATGCACAAAGTATTGAACGGCTCGGGGAATTAACCCCGACCAATAATAATCGCTAGATGGGCAATTCAGGGTAAATGCCCAATTTTGACGAAAATTCCAATTGGGTGATTTTGGAGGATGACCGATTCTAGTGTATCGGCAATTAGAATAAACTTGGTGGGGGAAACCGGATAAAAGGAGCTGATCCGCAGAGGACCAGACAGACAGAGTCTGGCTGTAAACAAAAGATCAATAAAGAGTCTTATACATCAGGAAAACCTTTCTTTTAAATCATAAAGCTGACTAGAGAGTCCCCCTACCAAAGGTAAGGCCTCTAGCAGCTATAATTCAACTAGAGAAAGCACAAAAGGGCTAGTAATCTTCCCCCGCACTGGGAAAGCACTTGCTAGTCCCTGGCGCCCGTCGAATAGCGCCAAAACAAATTGGTGGCAGCGCACAGTGCGGCCGAAGGCTGCTTTTTGCGGCCAAAAGTCCAAAAAAAAAGTTTTTAGTTAGGAGCTTTTTGTCATCAAGTTGGCTAAAGGAGTTCCCTAGAACCCCAAAAATGTTGAGAGAGAGATCTCTTGCCTCGAATCCGCTCCATAATCTCAGTCTGAATGTGGCCTTTGCGGTACGTGTAGCCACGTAGAGGAAATATCAGCTAATGGACGCTTCCATTGAACTCGTATAAAAGTTTGTACTGCAGAGTTAATCAATCGGAAAAAAATGGATTCTACATCTGAAGGTATGTAAAACAAGTATACAAATTTCTGCATATGAAATACTAAATAGTAAATTGTTAGAAAGAGATAAGTCAGGACTATTTTTTTGAATCACAAAAAAAAAAAAAAAATTATGTTGTTGAGTGATAACTTTTTTATCCCAATAGATCCCACTCTCTAAGTTATTGAACTTTGTTAACTATAGTGTTATGTACCTAAAACATAAAATTCAGCTGCCCGTAGCTGCCCGTTCAGTTTTTGTGTGCATTTATGTAGAATAATGAGCAAGTGAGACGACGTATACGCATCGGGAACTGTCTAATATAACTATGATATGCGTGTTTTTTAGGTTTCAGTACTTCGACGGAAGGTGGAATGACAAGGCTGGATTTGTTTAATATAATAAATAAAGGAATAAAAGAAGATATCAAAAATATATATCCAATGATAGAAGAACTTATGTCTAAAACACATAAATGTGAATATGTATTATCAGATGATGAGCAAACGAAAATAGCGAAATTGATATCCAAGATGAAAAAGAAATGGAATGATAGTAATAGGACAGAGGAAAATTTTCAGAGGAAATATGGAGATTGGCTTTTAAAATCGGTTTTTTTACACAAACCAGAAAAAAAAGAATCTGATATAAAGCAGTCTACCCCAGGTCGGCCAGAAGTGAGTTTTTCAGGGTCTTCTGATCGCAGTAAACGAAGAAAAACAGAAAATCTACGAGCTACTGTCTCAACAGACGAACTTCTGTATTCTGCAAAAAGTAAATTACGGGCTGAAGGTAAAACTGACTTTGCTAAAGTAGTAGATGATATAACGAAAGGTAGTCCTACAAAAGCTAACAAATATAGAAAAAGTTTAGAGTCCGCGAGTAATACAAATATTTCTTTCACAAGAGACAAAAGCTTATCATTATTTATTGAACTCGGTTTATCACAAAGCAAATATCAGCAGCTGCGTAACGCTCATTTGGAAAATAAATCAAACATGTTGCCATCATATAAAAAGCTACAAAAGTCTAAATTACAATGTTATCCGGCTTCGGGACTCTCTTTTACTGTGGATAAAGCTGAAGTAAAATTACAATCTTTATTAGATCATACACTAGAACGTATTCTTTCAATTCAAATGGAAGTCATGAAAACTTTATCAGAGGATAAACTCAAAAATTTAACTCTGTTTTGTAAGTGGCGTTGCGATGGTAGCTCGGGACACGCTGAATATAAACAAAAGCTTGACGAAAATAGTAATAGTGATGAAAGTATTTTTTTTACGTCTATAGTTCCATTACAACTTTTTCATACTAATACTTTGACAAAAGAAACTACTATTGTCTGGAAAAATCCAAGAACGTCATCAACAAGATATTGTCGGCCTAACCAAATTGAATGTGCTAAAGAATCAGTAGATTTAACAAAAAAAACAACCGATGACGTTGAACGGCAAATACGAAAGTTAATTGATTTCACTACTACTATTTCCGGTAAAGAAGTATCTATTAAATATGATTTGAGATTGACAATGATAGATACTAAAGTTTGTAATTCATTAACTGATACAACATCTGCGATGCGTTGTTATCTATGTAATTGTACATCAAGTCAATTTAACGATATAGATAAGATGTTAGAACAGGAAATTGTTACAGATCACTTAAGATTTGGCCTGTCAACTTTACATTGTTGGATTCGGTGTTTTGAATTTTTACTGCATCTATCATACAAATTAGACATTCAAAAATGGCAGGCTCGAACAAATGAAGAAAAAGAATCAGTAATAAAAATTAAAAAGAATATTCAAGCAGCCTTCAAAAAAGAATTAGGTTTGATTATTGACAGGCCAAAAGCCGGTAGTGGAACTTCAAATGACGGAAATACAGCTCGAGGTTTCTTTGAGAATTATAAAAAATCTGCGAAAATAACAGGAATCGATGAAGATATCATGTATCGTTTTTATAATATATTGCAAACTATTGCCTGTGGTCATGGTATAAATGCAGAAAATTTTCGCGAGTATGCTGTAAATTTAGCAAAAGATATATTACAAAAATATCCTTGGTATTATATGCCTACATTAGTTCATAAGCTTTTGATTCATGGCCCAGAAATAATAAAATATTCAGTGTTGCCTATCGGTCAAATGTCCGAAGATGCACAGGAAGCCTGCAATAAATTTTTTAAAATCTATCGCTCGAATTTTGCAAGAAAACATTATCGTCAGAAGACCATGGAAGACGTTTTCAAACGATTTTTGATTGCATCCGATCCACAAATATCTAGTTGTCGAAAATTACCTTTAAAACCACTCAAATCTTTGTCTAAAGATTGTATTGCTTTGCTAGAATCTCCAACTGTAAATAGTCAAACAGAAGATGAACAATCTTTTGACAGTTCTTCCGCTTCTGAAACAGATACAGATGTAGATGACTGTGACCGTTATGAGATTGGCAATGAAAACTTTTTAATGTAATATTAGTTCACTATAAGTTATAAATATTTTATTTACTCATATTGCGTATTGCACTTCTTAACTCACGATTTATGAATTACTGTTCGATTTCAATAAAAATATATTAATACATGAAAACATTTTTTTTATTATGTAACATCGCCATACTGCATTTCACCATTTTGAATTTGTTAACTTTTAATAAATTTTTAACTACATAGCTTAACAATCTCAAAACAGAAACTTTTAATCAATTGTCAAAGTTCTGTCATTTTTTATAAGTTTTTTCGTATGACATGACGCCATATTGGATCGGCCATTTTGAATTTGCTAATTCTGATAACAGATTCGTAAAATCCTTTTTAAAGGATCCCCTAAAGGAGAAAGACCAGACCAGGCATCTCCCAACTGAAGGAAAGGACACCACCCGAGGCAGGCAGCCCCAGACACTGCCCCCAGCACATAAGAAGAGTTCTGCCAGGACGCCCGACGAGCAGTGAAACAACGAGTATACGTCGGCCAGGACGCCCGACGAGCAGTGAAACAACGAGTATACGTCGGCCAGGACGCCCGACGAGCGGTGAAACAACGAGTATACGTCGGCCAGGACGTCCGACGAGCAGTGAAACAACGAATATACGTCGGCCAGGACGCCCGACACTAAGCAAAGACAAAAAAATAATATACGTCGGCCCGGACGCCCGACGCTCAACGATGGAAACCCCAAACGGCGAGACCCGCCGCGTGCAACAAACAGCCGAGCTTCAAGCAGCGTTGGAACGCCCCTTCGACTATGAATCGGACAGCGAAGAGACAATAGACTTCGAAGCATACCAGGCAATAAAATTGAGACTGCAGCGACTCCAGAGTCTACGAGGGAGTTCCAAGTAAGCGAAAAACACATTTTCCATATCATACGTAACAAAACTTATAAAACATATGAAATTTACATAAATAAGATATACATTAATAGTGCCAAAAAAAAAAGTGTTAGCCATAAGAAACGGTCGTAGAGTGAGCGAAAATTTTTTATACGTGACCAGTAGAAAGAATAAATCGTCATCGATTTTTTTTAATAACACATTTGTTGCTCTTCATCGCCAGCACAAGTTTTCTTTGTAAAGGAAATTTTTTTTTGTTTCCCTCGCGTTCTCCGTGAACAAGAGTTTTGGGATTTCTCTCGAGTTTCCCTATCACGCAAGTTTCTTCCTCCTCCACTGCCTGTTAAAAACGCGCAAAATTGTGCAAACACGCAGCAAGGGTATTACAGCCATGCCCGAAACCGGCGGGGACGCAAATCCGGCGGCTGCTCAATATAAAATGAGCATCACGGATGCGCGAAACAGGATTCCCGCTTACAGCGGCGGTGCAGAAGGTTTGGCACAATTCACCGACTGTTGTGATTTGCTCTTCTCCACCGCAAAAACTGAGGCGGACAGGAAATTATTTTTTGACATATTAAAAACAAAATTGACTGGCAGGGCATACGACATCCTAAAGTATGAAAACATTACCACCTGGGAGGAACTCAAGAAAGAGCTAACTTCTGAGGTCCAGCAAAATAGGCCCAGATTGGTAATACAGGATGAGCTCAGAAGATTGAGGCAGTCTCCACGAGAAAGCATAGAAGCCTTCGCGCAGCGGATAAGTCAGTTACTATCCGAACTGAATCGCACGACTCACCATCACGTAGGTGACGCGCACGCGCGAACAGCTTTTATCCAGGAGAACCAGCAAAATGCGATTCGAGCATTTGCCGCTGGGCTCCGTAATGAGCGCCTCCAAACAATGGCTCAGATAAAAGGAGAAACCAGCCTAAAAGCACTGGTTACTTTTATCGCAGAGCATGCCCACGACAACGAAGTATACAATAGTCGCAACTCAAGCAACAGCAGCCCACCGAGCTGTGAAACCTGCGGGAAGAAGGGACACGACAAGTCTACTTGCTTTCGTAATTAAGCACTACCTTCTTTCCGGCCATCACCTAACACTAGCAAGGTAAAACAGGAAGTGCACCGCATTCAGTGCGAGTACTGTTTGAAGCCAAATCATCACCGAAACGAGTGCAGATCTCGTATACGGGATCAACAGACCAAGGGAAGTCACCCCCAAAGCGGAAATTCCCAACAGCAACCGAATCGGTCATACGGTTCCTCTTCACGGCAGCGCGCCAGTACGAGAAGTAAGGCAGGTTGCGTGGAACAAACCTAACCAAATCAATGATTCGGAAAACGAGGAATCGCGGGAGGAGCGACACGGCGACTCGACCCGCTCGACTACTCAAGCCGTAATACATTAACACTCTATAATCTTTCCATTCGTATTCCCATACAAGTACTCGCATCAGCCATTACAGTAGCAATACCCTTATCTATTTCGAAACGAAAGTTCTCAACTTTCTTAATAGATACTGGAGCGGAAATTAGCCTCCACAAGCTGGATGCTACCACCGACGATAGCCTGGTGCATGAAAATCTAAAGTGTTCAATCACTACCCTATCGGGAGATTTTATTGCCTCAGTGGGTGTTTCGTACGGTGACCTCCAGATTCGCACAACGGAAGGTGAGCTACTGGTCAATCACCCTTTCCAGCTAATAAGGGATGATGCCAAGGTCAACTACGATGGCCTATTGGGAAACGATTTCCTAACCAACTCTAATTGCGTAATAAATTATAGCAAAAAATATTTAGAAATAAACCCACACGAAGTGGTATCTACCGGAGACAAAGGCTCACTAAAAAGGGAAAAATATGAACATAAGGAAAACACTGCTAAAGTCAAGAAAGATAATTTAGCCAGTGACAACAAATCTAACTTGCAGGAACCCAAAGCAGTTCAACATGCAAAAGAAATACAAAAAGTATTTAAGCCCTCTGAGGAAGAAACAGTGATCCCTCATGAGGAAGAAGAAGCCTTGTTACTCGAAAAGCAAGCAAGAAGCCCATCCCCTGATGAGAAGATGGCAAGCAAAAGTGTGCATTTCATATCCCTGAAGCCTCGCAGTGAAACAATAGTCCAAATACCTGTTCGGAAAAGTGAAATTTCACTCTGCCTACAGAAAGAAATTAAGCCAGGTGTTTACCTGGGAAATTCACTAACTATACCCAAAGATGGATATGCACAGGCTTTGCTATTAAATTCCAACGATCACGAATTAAATATACCTCACGATCAAGTAGACCCCGAATGGGCCAACCCCAACGATTACAGAGTCGCATCTTTACAACCAAACCAAAGCAACATTGAGAATAGGCTGGCCAAGTTGGAACGAGCATTAAACTTGGAACATTGCAATGCAGAAACCGTACTGCAATTTTGGAAATCTGTCGAAGGTACAACAACTTGTTCTTCCTAGAGGGGGACAAATTCACTTGTACCGACGTAATTACACATCAGGTAGTGACTTTGGCAGATAAACCGCCCATACACACTAAGCCCTACCGATTACCGGAAACCCAAAAGAGTGAAATAAACCGGCAGATAAAAGAAATGCTTCAGGACGAAATAATCAGTCCTAGCAAGAGCCCCTGGAACTCACCGCACCTACTGGTGCCAAAGAAGCCGGATAGTTCAGGCAATAAAAGATGGAGGGTCGTAGTAGACTTTAAAAGACTGAATGATATAACAGTCGGGGATGCGTACCCTCTACCAAACATCACCGACATTCTGGATCAACTGGGTAGGTCTAAATATTTTAGCACACTTGATCTAGCCAACGGATTCCACCAAATAAAAATGAACTCATCCAAAAACAGCGTTCAGTACTCCTTATGGCCATTACCATTACAACCGGATGCCATTCGGGTTGAAAGGAGCACCAGCAACCTTCCAGAGGTTGATGAATTCGGTCCTCACCGGACTCCAAGGCATGCACTGCTTCGTCTATTTAGACGACATCGTCATCTACGGGTACGATTTAAAAGATCACAACGGAAAACTAACCGAAGTGCTCGAACGGTTGAGCGTGAATAACCTTAAGCTTCAACCGGATAAGTGCCACTTCTTGCAGAAGGAAATTTCCTACTTGGGACATATTGTAAGCAGGAAAGGAATACACCCCGACCCTACAAAGAAAAAAGCCGTGAAAACATATACAACCCCTACGAAAACCAAGGACATAAAGGCTTTCCTGGGATTTGTTGGATATTATAGACGCTTTATCCCCAATTTTGCCAAACTAGCAAAACCCATTACAGCACTTCTCAAGAAGGATGTCCCTTTCCACTGGGACTGCTTCTGCGACGAAGCGTTTAAAGCACTAAAAAAGAAATTAATAACAGCACCTATCCTAGCATACCCGGAATTTGACAAGCAATTCCATGTCACTACAGATGCCAGTGATCTCGCCCATATCACTACAGATGCCAGTGATCTCGCCCTGAAATAGGAACACATCGGCCAATATGTTATGCTAGCAGAACTTTAAACCCAGCTGAAACGTGTTATGGTCAGCATAAGCAGCCCATGCTGCTGGTATCAATTGCTTCGGTAATACAACCGAAGTAATTGATGCTACCAGCATGGAGCTTGCCAATAATCCATTTTTTTTTATTACCTGCCGTACCCGCTGAAAAATTGTACAGGCAATATATATATCACATACGGCATTAAATCCTTTAGCATAATGCTCGCTGAAAATAAATTTCTAAATACCCGCCTGGCCCCACGACAATGAGTACCTGAAAAGGGAAACATTAACCGGCTGCATAAATCGCTCACACATAAGCCGAGCCATCGACGCAACATTTGCCGTGCGTTCTAAAAGGCGAAAACAAATCTTCCAAACCAAATGGCACACTGCGATATGCCCTTATATGGTAGCGAACGAATTCAAGCAAAGGAATTCACGCTGTCCCTAAATTGCTTTGAGTAACTTGGTTTTGATGTTTTGGAGGCATCTGTACCACCAGACTGCCTCAAAAACGGAATTAGTTACCGTTCTAGTATGGCATGATTTCATTTTGCCCAATGGGCAATCACGCGATCCATAGTAGCAGTGTCGCACACATACCTTTGTACGAAAGGAAAAGCTCTTCGCATCGGTGAGTGGCACGACGCACAGTGGGCCAAAACGAATTTTAGGTGACCAAAAATCGATTTTCGTCATGTCATAGATTTTAAAATTTTTAATGCCATTCGATAGCAAACTAAATGTATCACCTTATGGCAAAATTTTTTTTTAATATTCACCCCCCCTCTATGTGTTTGGAATGGCTAAAGTCAGAGAAAAATCTGAACAGCTCATTTTCCTTATAAAATCTTCGAGTTTTCTATGATTTCAAAGTTATATTGTGAAAATGTTTGTATGGGGAGGTTGAATTGTTGTTAATGAAATCACTTACTACATAGGAGGAGGTCTTATTAGGCCAATAACTTGTGATAAAAGTCAAATAGTTTTTTTAATAATAGCATTTTAGTTGAAAAGGGCGATTTTTCGTTGAAATTTTTATTTCTTTTTGACTTTAAAAAAAATGGCCACAGATGGCCACGCTCTCCTTAATACCGACGAAACTATAAACCCTCCTTTATCATTTAAAACAAAAATTGGCTGCGTCTACCTGCGAACTTGGGAGAAAATTGCATTTGGAGTAAAGTCTACCTTGCTTTCACGTGCATATTTCCACATAATGTTCCCATTTATGCAGGCATTTTATGACTTTTAAGGCTGCATAATGTTTGTTTGGGAAATAAATTACAGTTTTCCTAATGCACGTTTAGGATTAACGACATCATTTGTATTTAAAGAAGTTATATTATTACGTTTTATGACATTTTTAACTGACTTTGACTTACTCTGCATATGCGCCCTATTCAGCATGTGCTTAGTTCTTTATAACATCCAGGTAAATACGTACGATGATTATTGACTTTGATTTTTATGACACCTAATTTGTTTTATTATAATTGCCTGACATAAGGGAGAATTGTAATTGTGTGTGTGTTTAAAAACATCAGTTGCAGGTATGTGAAAGTAACGGAAATCTTAGCTACTTAAGAGGTTATTACCAGCTTAATTTTGGGTTTTCAATTTTTTTTTCTATTGGCTTAAATAATGTCTAAACATCCCTCGAATCAAAAGAAACTTTGTAGAAAGGTGTACTTAAATGTTGTTATGTCTCTAAACCAATTTGTCCGAAGCTACTCTTTCAATATTTTTTTTTAACGCGTTTTTCTCGGAACCACTTTTAAAAATCTGCCAGCAGTAGAACTCGAACAGTTTTCATCCGATTGACTTCAAATTTTAACTGGACCTTTATTATTAAATTATCTATAGACGTACACACGATTGTATATCAGGAAAAAAAGTTATAAGCCATTATAAAAAAGGATATTAGGAATAAATGAAAGAATGATGCATTAGAAAGTTGTGTGAGACTATTCGAATTTTTGTAAGATATACATATGTATGGTGCAGTGGGGAGAGGTTATAAAATGATACGTACAATAGCATAAACAAAAAGCCATTGAAATTAGAAAAACGAATGTGGGAAAAGAAATTCGAAGAAAAGAGTGAATAAAGGTGACATGGTGCTCCATGACACGGAAAATGAAGAAATAATTTATTTATTGTGGGAAAAGCGTTAGGAATTGGTGAAAGATATTTTGGGGTTGGGTTTATAAATGGATGCCTGATTATATGAGACTACCCGCACCCCGGTGGGGAATATGGGGGAGGGGATTTATAGGAGAGGGGGTGTGAAATAGTTTTTTTTTTTTTTCAAATACACAGAAAAATATTGTTGAAAATAATGAAAACGAAACTGGGAAAAGATTTGCGAAAATTGAAAAAAAAATTTTCGTCGAAAATACCAATATAAAATTTTTATTGTTTTGCATAAATTTGTAATTTCTTTTTTTATTTATTAAATATTGATCATGCAGATGACAAAATAATTAAAGAATAAATTAAAAATATTGTGAAAACTTTTTAAATAACATTAATAATTCATTTATGGAGTACTTCAAATTTCTTTCATTTAGTTAGCGGCACCCTGTAAACCAATTAAATATTTTTTGTTGGCAGTTAAGGGGTAATAATGTCAAAATTATTTAGCCTAAATTTCATTATGATATCTTTAACACAACAAAAGTTACAGATTTTTGATAGCGACCAAGTCGTTTTGGCCCACTGTGCGACGAGAGGAAACTCGGGAGTTTGGAGTTGGCAATTGGGATTGAATCACGGCGGTCGGTCGAGGAGTCAGCAGCTGACACGGCGGGAGTAGTTCGGTTGATTTTTGGGGGGAATAAGACTCTGCGGGACAAGTTAGATTTTGAGAGCGTTCAGGCCGGACGTAAAGTGCAAAATTTTAATTTCCGGGATTGTTCCGTGCGACAATGAGCTGCGATTGAGCTTCCTTGGAATACGGACGCGAATCGTACAGTCTTCGGAAAGTCGTTTGATAACGCGCGCTTTACCGTAGCAAGCGTTTTGGCCGGTCAGTGATGTGTAATCGCTAAAATTGTCGGAACTATAGATACTAACTAGTTGAACACGCTAAATAATCAATTGTGAAGCATATGAACCCGCTACGACTCCTCAATGCATGTGTTAAGCTCGATTGAAGCAAAGTGAGATCGAGAGAAGTGTTCAGGACCGATTACGATCTCGCAAAATAAATCCTTGATGTTTTCTGAAGCAATTTCAGTGGCAAATGCTAACGAATGCGAAATGTTACGACAGGTTGTGAGGCACTATAAAATAGCCATGGCACGTTTCAATTTTCTTTATAACGATGGACGGTATCTCAATTATTCGCGTTGTGCACTTTAGTTGGTGTAATCAAGGATTTTACTCAATACCAATGTCTTAGTAAAAATGAACATAATTGTTCAATTTGGTGTGAATCGGCTGAGTGCGTTTAGAGTCAATTCCGCTGAATACTAACATTTGGCTGAAAAGCCAGCTGCAAAGCCGAGAATTTTCCTTTTTTTTTATTCTTCAGTTACCGACCAATCAGTTGGACAATGAGTGAAGATCTGTTATCTTGAAGTTCGCAAACATTCGGATTGTTAGTTCCTGGGGTCCACCTAGGTCGGTGCGGTTTCGTATATCACTTAACCCAGACGATATAAACTAGTTGTGATAAGCGGTGTTACGAAATGTTTGGTGGCCTCATAAAAAAAAAAATTATTAAATTAAAATAACTTATACTAAATAAAAAATTAAATGGACAAGTTAAAAATATTATAAATAAATAAATGAATAGAAAAAAAAATTAAATAAGTAAATTAAAGGAATATAAAGATAAATAAATAAATAGTGGGAATATAGCATTCAGATAAACACATCGTACATCTTTCCCACTTGGCTGTCATGACAATCACATACCAGCTGAGTTGCTCCGTAAACTTTTTCCTATTTTGAGTGATAAAAAGTGACTAATTGCGGCGGGTGTCGACCCGGTTTGTTGTTCTGCGCCCGGGTGAGCTCGGGAACGCCTCCCTGAGTTCCCAAATCACGGAAAGCAGAAGATGTCGACCCTTCTTCAAGGAGGACGCGTGCCCTAACCTCAACTTGGACCACACATTGGAGGCAAGCATAACGTGAGTTTTGGCCCACAAAACCTCAGCGGTCAAGCATCGACGAAACCAGTATTGTTCCCGGAGATCATTTCCATCGAAATTTTCACCCGAGAGTGCATCTGGAGCAATTTCTACACGCATGTGAATGGGTAACGTCTGTGTGTGCTGCATACACACTCACACATCGGTGCCGGCGCGCACTTCCCGCTGCGCTTTTGAATCCATTGCTACCAACTGAGAAAAGCAACCTGGACCTGGATCTCTGGTGAAATTCCACTAGGCCTCAAATAACCAACATGGCGGACCGTGAGATGTCAAAACAACTCTCGGAAACAGATGTAAACTCAACGACTTCACAAAAAAGGACTCTGGACGACGTATTTCAAGCGATTGGTGATCTGACGCAGTCCCATGCAAATCTGAAGACCTCAATTGATGTGCTGTGTGCTGGCTACGAGTCTACAAATGAACAGGTACGTTCAAATGCGACAGAAATCCTTTCTCTTCGCACTCTACTTGAACAACAAAAACGAGCAAGAAATGTGGTCATATATAACCTGAGAGATATCCCCGAATTTAATTCAAATCTGTTTGACTCTGTCAATAGACTTTTTGAGGCAGCCAAGATTGACATCCCGGATATTGCGATGGAAGACGTATTCAGAATGGGCAAAGTAGCAGGCAGCCGTCCAGTTTTGGTGAAATTCATCTCTGAAAGGTGGGTCAAGCAGGTTTTCAAGAACGTGATGGAGCTGAGGAAATTGAACATCTTCATCGCAAACGACCTTTCTACAGATGAAAGTCAAAAACGACGTAACCTCGTCGAAACTTGTCGTCAACTGAAACAATCTGGAAAAGACGCTCGCATTAAAAATAACAAACTGCTGATCGACGGCAAGCTGTGTGATGCTCCGGAGACTACCCAGGACGTGTCCATCATGCCTGGAGCTCAAATGTCTAACATCACAAACACCCTACCAAAAATAGGCACCCATGTCAACAAATCCAAACAGACATACGCAGCCACAGTGTCAGCCCCACCAAAACAGAAACGCAAGCGAGGCAGACCAACAAATGAAGGTAAACTTAACTCACATGACCCGCAGATGAGTAGCAAACAACTTCGACTGGATACATTTGTTCTGAGCCAAACTCAGAACATACTTCCACCCAACCCAGAGGATCTACCGGACACCCCATCGAGCCCAAAAAACGTACAAACGTCTCTATAGCAAGAACGCGAGTGATTTTCTGGAACCTGCATGGTCTCTCCAATCTGCATAAATCAGTTGTCATTTCGAAAGCCGATGTTCTGTGTTGCTGCGAAACCTGGTCCGAACGTGAAATTGCCTACAAGGAGTTGCGAGAATTCAACCTCTACACTAAACCCGCCATCCGAGAGAAGAGCAAGGGCAGAGCAATTGGAGGCCTCTTGTTTGCAGGAAGAAAATTGTTCTCTGCCTTTCATCTGATCGACGACTCCCTTCACTGGCAATTCGTTGAGTGCATTGAAGATAATCTATCTTTAATCATCGGAAATGTTTACTTCAGCCCCTCGTACGACCTGGAAACACTCCTCGACTTGTTCGAGTTGAGCCTCGCCGAGGTCAAAGCAACCCATCCGAGGAGCATGCTGCTGATTGCTGGCGACTTTAACTCAAAGGTGGGCGACCTCAACAACCTCCCAGAGGGCTTCCTGTCAGATTCCAACCTTCTAGAAACAAGAACATCGACTGACAACAACATCAACGCAAGAGGCCGTCTTCTCTCAAACTTCATGAGCGATCATGGCTTTGTGCTCCTGAATGGCAGAACCTACAGTGACCATCCCGCAAGAATCACCTTTTGTAGTCACCAAGGCTCCAGCATCATCGACTTGGTATGGGTAAATATAGAAGATGTAGACAAGATAGTTGACCTCGAGATAACTTATACTTCCACGTTATCTGACCACTTCCCAGTTTCAGTAACTTTATTAATGAAAAAACAAATAAGAAAAGAACAAACTAATCAAAATATTTTACCTCAAAAGAGACTTGTTTGGCAGGCAAATATGGAAACTGAATTTGCTGAGGCTATGTTGTGGTCTCCTAGCGTGGCAAAATGTACAAGGGAAATAGATATAAATGATATATACGAAAACTTAGTTGAAACTATCAAAAATAGCGCGGAGAATTGTGGACTAATTAAACTACGTACTTTTGATTCTAAACGACAGTCTAAACCTCCTTGGTTCGACCTGGAGTGTATTAAATCAAAAAACCTTCTAAATAGATCCTTGAGACAATGTAGAAAAAATGATTTTAGTGAAAATGATAGATTGCTTTGGTTAAACTGTAAAAAAGATTTTAAAATCATTACAAAAAATAAACACAGAGAGTGGGTTATTAAACTGATAAATTCCTTTGCAGAAGTAAAAAATGTAACTCAATTTTGGGAAACATATAAAATTTTTCAACGTAAAAGCATAAACTATGAAATGCCCTCTATTTTGACTTGGAACTCTTTTTTGGAACAACTTTTCCCTCCTAGAATAATCTCCGATGTACAATTCATAGGAGTTTTGGACCCTTTGCTGGATGCTGATATAACCTATCAAGAGGTGTCAGTTGTTTTAAAGGCTTGTAAAAATGGTAAAGCTCCAGGAGAGGACCAAATTCCAAATGAATTTCTCAAAGCACTACCAGAAAACTGGTGTTTATATTTGACAACATTATTTCGTCGAATCTGGGAGGAGGAGAGAGTTCCTCAAAACTTTTCAAATGAAATCTCTACAATGTTATACAAAAAGGGCGACAGGATGAATCCACAAAATTATAGAAGCATTGCTTTGATAAACACACCAACGAAAGTGTTCACTCAGTTAATTTGTAATCGACTTACAAAGTGGGTTAATCTTGTCAATCTTTTTTCTCCTTATCAATCAGGATTTATAGCGGGCAGATCATGTTTAGACAATGTCTTTATATTATTATTTTTATCACAAAAAAAAATTAAATCAAGTAAACGGAAAGTTGTACAGTGTAATGATCGACTTCAAACGAGCTTTTGACTCGATTCCTCATAACCTTCTTTGGGCTCATTTAAATAAAATTGGAGTCAGCGCAAAAATAATAAGAATAATTAGTTATTTTTATCAAAACGCCAAACTGAAAATAAATGTAAAAGGAACTTTATCAAATTCAGCTGATATAACAGAAGGAGTTTTGCAAGGAGAAATTTTAAGTCCTTTGCTGTTTATATTATATATCTCTGATATTGATGAATTTTTTAGATCAAAAGGCTTCGACGGCGTATGAATGGATAATCAAAATGATGTTGTTGTACTTTTATATGCTGACGATTTGATTTTGTTTGCGCACTCACCGAGAGATTTAAAATGTAAATTGCTAGCTTTGAATGAATATTGTGAGTTGAAAGGATTGACTGTAAATGTTGAAAAAACAAAAGTGATGATTTTCAGAAAAGGTGGTGGTAGACTGAGAGAATCGGAACGAAACTTTGTATATCGGGACAAACCTCTAGAAATTGTAAACACATTTGAATACTTAGGCATAACTATATCCAGGTCAACGTTAGGGTTAAATGCGACAAATATGGCTATAGCAAAAACCAGAAAAGCCCTCGGTGCACTTTTGTCTACTTTAAACAGAGCGAAAATTGACTCCTGGGAAACCAGAGTCAAACTATTCGACACTACTGTACTTTCAATTCTTCTATACGGAGCACCAGTATGGGGCTTACGTTATGTGGAGGAACTGGAGGTTATCCAAACAGACTTTTTCAAGAGACTTTTATTTCTACCGAGAAATACTCCTCATTGTATTATTAGATTAGAATGTGGCGCTACGCGTATTGAACTGAAACTGTTATCTTTGACATGGAAATGGATCATAAGAGTGCTTGGAATGGAGGATGGCCGACTTCCAAAAATTTGCCTAACCAGGATGCAGAGCTCATATCTTTCAACCTTAAATCCAAAATACAATTGGGTCGGTCAACTGAAGGATATGTTATGTAAGATTGGTAATTCTTGGATTGTAAAAGAGACAGACCCAAGGGTATGGATTTCAAATGAATCTAAAGCTTTAAATTTGTATGCTAACTACCTACGAGCTCTGGATTATGAGGAGGCAATAAACTGTAATGCCTTGCAATTGCGTTTCGACTATTTACATACGACACCTTTTTCAAATTTTCGCTGTCCTCCTAACTTTTGTAAGCTTTTAGCACAATTGAGAATGTCTTCAAAATACATTTGTAAAATAACTTTTTCAAATCACACTTTTATAGTCAATCCTAAAGAAAAATGCACAATTTGTAATTTAAATGAAATGGAAACTCTGGAACATATCATACTGCATTGTCCACAATATGCGCCTTTCCGAACTCACTTTGTGAAGCCTCTGTTGAGTGCTAATGAAATCGCAGATGTTGATATAAACGTAAATGTAAATAACGTATTATGTGATATTTTAAATTGTGAAACGATAGTTAAGATGAGAAAGGTTTACTTTTATATTGTCAATTGTATGCGCCTTAGAGCTTTTTTGCGAAACGAGTAATCATTACATGTATTATTTTGTCTGATTGTTCTACTTTAAGAGACTCTGTATAAATATATAAGCATTTATTTGTAAAGATCACTATGTGGGAATCTTGCTATGGGGACTTATTGTAACCCCCGATTATTTTAGCAATAAACGAACTGAACTGAACTGAACTGAAATAAATAAATAAAAATAAAGCAATAATTAAACACAACAAACCAATAAAAAAGCCTGGGGAAAAGTGAAAAGCAAATAAAAACAAACAAAAAAAAGAACAACAAAAAAAAAAAAGGTTAACCCCGAAGAAGAAAGCTGGCACAAGACATCAAGGGGGACCCGAGGAGGGTAAAACTCGGACCTCCACCCCCCAACGAGGGAGCAACCCTTCTCAACAGCGGCGGCCGCCCATCAGCCGAAAGCAGCATAACCTTCAACACCAACGTCATCATCATTGCAGCCTACTATCGCCCATCTCACATCAGCAGCAGTCCATTCAACGACCAATAGCCTCAGGCTAAGACCAGGTTTTTATGCCCTCCTTTTCACAAAATTTTGATTTCAAGAATCACAAAAAAAATTTTTTTTTATATATCACTATTATACACTTTAAATAATAAAATAAAAATTAATAGAAAAAGGGGAAATTAGATAAGGAAAGCATATCTAATTTTATAATAATAATAATATAAAAATATTATTTTTCAAATCACTTAAAAACAAAAGAAAAAAAAAAAATACAAAGGCCCACAAATAGCAGCGATGTAGGTCTCATCGCTACCATCTTAGTTCCTTGATTTTGTTTTGTTTTGAGTGGTGATTTATTTATTTTTTTCTTTTCCTTGTGTTTTTTTTTGTTTCTCTTTCTTTTTTTTTTGCGAAAGAAAACTTATATCTTAAGAGCTAAAGTTGGAATCTGTTTATGGGATAATAAAGAGAAAAGGAGCGAAGTGAAATGCTCTCTGTTATGACAAAAGCAAATGTGTGTTTAAAATAGAACATGATATCGGTAGATTAGTAGGGATTTCTTTTTATTCCTAAGTTTTGGCGATTACTTTATTGTAGATCCGATGTACTCTCCAAGGAGAAAAAGGGAAAGGAATCTTATTAAATTCATGTATAATTAACAAAAAATTTTGATTGTTCCCTAAGTCCCCTCTAGCCTCTTTTCGGCCTCCTCTAACGGTTTTCGTGATTTGAATTTTAAATAGGGACCTCCCAAAATAATTGGGCCAACGGGAGGTCATGGGCGGTTGGGGCATAGGCCAGGGGGATCCAATCCATCGGGATCCCCCCTGCTCGGAGAGTCAATCCGGGCAGTGACAGGGGTTCCTCCTGCCACAGTCCTTTTCCCTAACCCCGAATTTTTTTTTTCGATCCTGTCGCGCGAGATATTCGTTGCGGGCAGCTCGCCCCGGTGGCTAAGTGCGGCATTTCGGCAACCCCCCCCCCCCCCCCCCCCCCCCCTTTTTCAATTCACTGCACTCTAAACCCTGGAAAAAAATTAATATTAATAAAATATTAAATTGAAAACTCTTACCTGTCAAGTGAGTGTCTATTGTTTATATTTTATATGTTCTTTTCTTACATTGCAGGTGGCACCCCTGCAATTTGCAGATGGCTCCCTCTGGAATTTCGCTAGTCCCTTTTAGATTTGTTAAGAAACATTTTTATTCAAGAATTTCATTATTATTGTTAAATATTTGCAAAATACATATTATATTATTTACCTTTTACAAAATGTCTATTACAACTTGCGTTCTTTTGAAAAATATCTACTGACTGAGTATTTACCTTTTACAAATTGTCTATTACAACTTGCGTTCTTTGGAAAAATATCTACTGACTGAGTATTTACCTTTTACAAATTGTCTATTACAACTTGCGTTCTTTTGAAAAATATTTTGCAAATATTTAACAATAATAATGAAATTCTTGAATAAAAATGTTTCTTAACAAATCTAAAAGGGACTAGCGAAATTCCAGAGGGAGCCATCTGCAAATTGCAGGGGTGCCACCTGCAATGTAAGAAAAGAACATATAAAATATAAACAATAGACACTCACTTGACAGGTAAGAGTTTTCAATTTAATATTTTATTAATATTAATTTTTTTTCAGGGTTTAGAGTGCAGTGAATTGAAAAAAAGTGGGTAATAGGGAGTGTAATTGCAGGTGGCTACCTGTAATTCCAGTGAAAGTGGAAGATTTGTTCGAAATATGCAACTTTTGATTTTGACGTTTCGTCAAAATTAAAAGTTGAATATTTCGCAAACTAGGGCCCAGCCGCCCTAAATAATTAACATGCCTTAGTTTGAGGCCTAAAGGAAGCCACCTGCAAAACATCATAGCGAACAAACGAACACAGCTGTTCCCTACATGTTCCCAATTTTCCAACTACTGTGAGCAACAAGGCATCACACACATTCACTTGTCTATCCCCATTTTAGAACCAGCAACCTTAGCAGAAGTAAAAAGCCTAATTTCATTCATTTTCACAAATTATCAAATAACCTGTTATCTTGCGGAAATCACGTACCTAACAGACCAACGGGAGATAGAGGAAGTAATAAAAACTTTCCACGAGTCACCTATAGGAGGACACCAAGGCATAGAACGGACGATTAAACGAATCAGAACAAAATATAGTTGGCCTAGCTTAAATAAAGACGTTGAAAACCATATCAAGAAGTGTGCTTCCTGTCAGGCAAACAAATTATCTAGGAATCCGAAAATGCCTATGCGCATAACCACAACCAGTTCTTCTCCATTCGAAAAAATATTTTTGGACATTGTCGGTCCTTTACCAACAAGCCATGATGGCAACAAATATTTGCTAACATTTCAGGATGACCTGACAAAATTTTCAGAAGCCATTCCCTTAGCAAAAACAGACGCACACACGGTCGCAGAAGCATACACAAAGAACATCATTTGCCGCCACGGAGCACCCGATACGATTTTAACCGATCAAGGCACAGATTTCCTTAGCAAACTCTTCTCCGAAGTATGCGCACTGCTAAAGATCCGCAAAATACACACTACGCCCTATCATCCACAAACAAACGGAGCCCTAGAAAGAAGCCATCGCACATTGGCCGAATATTTAGGACATTACGTAAATAGAGACATCTCCGCATGGGACGCTTGGATACCGTATTCTATGTTCGTATATAATACAACTCCTCACTCGAGTACGAATTACACTCCCTACGAACTTCTATACGGCTTCCCAGCGAAGATCCCCACAGCTCTCAAGGCCAACCCTAAGATATCCTATAATTACGAAAACTATTGCAATGAACTGAGGGCGCGACTGCAACACGGATATAAGATATCGCGGGAAATTCTTATAAATAAAAAAGAAAAATCCAAAGATTATTATGACAAGACATCAAAAACGAAAACATTCAACATGGGCCAAAAGGTTTTACTAAGAAACCACGCGCGCAAAAATAAATTGGAACCCTTGTGGTCTGGCCCTTACGATATAACGGAAATAAATTCAAACGAAAATACTACCATCAAAGTAAGGAATAGGACCGTACATAATAACAACCTCAAACTATTCGTCGACTAAAGCGACTCAACTTAATTGCAGGATAATACTATTCCTCTTGCTCGTTGCTGCGACGTCATCTGCACGCGCAGAAGAACCCATATACATCACCAGTCTCACAATACAAAAATTACACACGCCAGCAATTTTTACCTGCCGTCAATAAACATATCCGACCATTTACCTGATATCCCTGACCTTGCCCAACGAGCGCTAAGTAAACTTCCAACTCAAGTTCTCAAATATCACGGTGATAACGAGCTGAAAGAAATTAGCGTGGCGATTGCCGACATCAAGAAACTTGAGAGTACAGGATTCCCCACGGTAAATAAACATAACGTACACAATTATACCATTAGCTATCTAGCACTAACTACCGCCTTACTCATTATCGCGGCCTTGGTAGTAAACAAAACGAAAACTTGTCGCGGCAAGCAAAGAGACACGGGAACCAAAAGACCTCAAGAGACACCCGAACCAAATGCTATGTGGGAATCAAATGTACCAACTAAGCTTGGATACAGACAATTAAAATCATGACACATTTTTTCTTTAGTTAAGATTTCATTCATTTATATATACATTTTTATAACGATAACATCAGACACTGATTACAACATGTTACATAAACCAGCTAGCAAGTAAGCTTTTAAATACATTGCTATAAATTTACCAGTAGTATGTTCTTAGATAATGTTAAAAATTTTTATATATATATAACAACAAACCCTATGTAAGTATAGACATACATATATATCTCTAGTTAAGACATATAAACATACTTTATGTAAACCATTTATAATAAGTATAATATTATGCGGCCTCTTCACATGTAAATATTGTAAATCAGCTACCTTCAGTCAATCAGCTTACCCACACCAAGTATTTGCGAGAATTCACTCATAGGAATCATGAATTCTCTTTTCTAAGGGGGGTGGTGTTGTAAGCGGCCGCCTTGTGCGTCCCCTTACACCTTTTTGAGAAAAACCCCTCAAGACCTGCGGGGGGATTCTCTACCAATTTAGAGTTAGAATTTAGAGTCTAATTTCTAAATTTAGAGTGCTTCGCGATTCCCTACGAGAAAATGGTCTAAATTTAGAGCCAGTATGACAGTTCTAAGTTAGAGCAAAATGTGACGGTGGCGCCAACTTTGGGCAATTGCGAGAGATAAATAAATGTACTAGAGCACTCTAAATTTAGAGAAATATTGCGATTCTGTAGCCATTTTTTTCTCTAACTTAGAGCTCTAAGTTAGAGCGATTTTATTCACATGTGGATCGTCTTGTGAGCAGGTAGCATTATCGCAACGGAAATTCAAAAATAATTATGTGAGTATGGATTTATTTAATATTATTGCTTGTATTGTAATAAAGATGCTGGAATTTGTGATTAAATTGGATTTTATTTCTTTTATAGGGAAACTAAAACCAATCGACAGCAGTTCGAAAGATTAGTTAGTTTTATGGAGAGCCACCCGGATTTAGCCAAAAATCTTTTAAATAACGCCGATGGCAAATCAAGGGTTAGAGTTTTGTGGACTAATCTTGTGGAAGAGTTAAATTCTGCAGGACCTCCCATTAAGGACTTGGATACATGGAAAAGGGTAAGTAATCATTTCATTTGCTTTTAAGTTCTTAATATCACCTTGTGTTCATTTTGTGGTACATCTCAGGAAATCACGTGATATTTAATGAACACAAGTTAATTACCCCTTAATTAAATTAATTGCGATTGTTTGTCTTATATATGATAAGTGTACCATGGGATTTATTATAAAAGTTCAGAATGCATGACCCTATTTATACCGTATTTTTCCATGTTTTTTTTAGGTGTGGTATGACTTCAAAAATAGTGCACGTTCAAAGAAACGTAAAAATTTTGCTGAGGCCAATAAAACCGGTGGAGGACCCCGCAAAGTTCTTAAGCTGAGCGATTTGGAAGAACGTATTATCGATTTGTTAGATGTTAGCTCCTCAATAGAGGGTATACCAGGCACCAGATCGTTTGGCATACCACAGCCCCAACGAGGAAGGACTGTTGAGATTTGCTCTCAAGCGGAAGATGAAGAAGAAACAACCCAACACTCCTTCCATATAGAATTTTTAGAGGACGAGGATATACCGCAGATGCCTTCCACCCAGACGTCTTCAACCCGGACGCCTTCCACCCAGATACCTTCAACCCGGACGCCTTCACAACAACCTAGGCCTCGACACCAAGGTTTGGATGCTCGAATGGGTGAATATATATCTGCTGCTGAAGCCACGAACCAGAAAATATTGAGCACTCTAAAAGAAATAAGTGGGCACATGAAAGATGTTTCATCGACTTTAAAAGAAAAATTGGAAATAGAGAAAAATTATAAATTAGAAAAATTAAGTTTATTAAAGAAAAATAATGAATTGCTTCAAAAATTACTGGACAAATAAAATAATCATTTTGAAACTATATACAATATGTTTGAAATTAAAACCTAGAAAATGTAATCAATATAAATGAAGTTATTTTATGCTCGATCCACACTGGTGATACAGCAAATAGTTTCCCAACATAAAATTCAATGATTTCTTGTGTTGCTTCGGATTGATGTCGCCAAGGAGAAACGAATTCGCTCAGCTTCACGTCTCAATGAATTGTTTGTTGCTGTGGTTGGTAAATCTACTTCAGTTGCAACTTCTTCACCCAAGAGAACGTCTTCTTCTGTTGCAACTCGAAAAGCAAGGCGCATGTTGTTAAGGGCGCAGCAGGCATTGATTATTTTCGTAACCTTGTATGGCTCATATCGCAATTTTCTTTCTGCTAACAGGCATCGAAATACTGCTTTGAGATTTCCAATGCATCTTTCAACACAGTTACGAGCAGAATTGTGTCTCTCGTTGAAATCTTTTTCCACGCTTCCTTCAGCAGGTGAGCGATATGGTGTCATGAGCCACGGTTGTAGTGGATATCCAGAATCACCTTTTAATTAAATGTGAATTAAGCTTAGCACAAACATGTTTAGAATATGGCATACCTATCAGATGGAAATTATTTTCATTATTCCAGTTCCTTTGTACAAAATCTTTCTCAGCGCATACTTCCCAAATAGCCGAATCGTGAGTAGCCCCTGGATATCTTGCGTTTACAGCTAATATTTTGAGGTTGTAATCGCAAATAATTTGAGCATTATTGGAATGTTTCCCTTTACGGTTGAAATATAAATGCTCATTGTCTTTTGGCTTCAATAGTTCCACATGAGTGCCGTCAATGGCACCTATAATTCCTGGATATCTAGTTTTTTCATAGAAAACTCGCTGAATTTCAAAGAATTCTTGAACACTGGGAAACTTGATCCATTTTTCACATAAACGCGTTTCAATCGCTTCACTGACTTCCTCAACAACGCGAGAAATTGACGTTTGACTCATCGCTATGAGAAAGTTACTTCCTACGCTCCTTTGGTAACAGCCAGTAGCGTAAAACCTAAGACAAGCCAGAATTTTTAGCTCCACCGGCAATTTTGTTGGTCTGCTTTGCTGTCGTAAATATGGGTTCAAGTTGGTGTATAAATAATTATACAAATCCTTCGATACCCGAAAGAGTTCTTTGAATCTAAATAAGCAAAATTTAAAACGCGCCACATCAAAAAATTATTATAATAAACCTTTCCTCGGGCATACTAAGAGGATCGCTTTCATCTCTTAGATGCCTCCTTAAAATTGTAAATCGTCGCCTTTCCAGTATTACTCTACTCATCCCGAACAAAACAATAACAGATGAATCGACCATATCTTATATCTTGTTATTGTTGTTGTTGTTTGTTTAATCTTGACCCTCGGTCCGAGGGTGTCACGTTCGTGACTTACTGGTCCGGCTTGGGTGCCATATGACCATTGAACTCCATCAGGAAAAGCCCAAACTCAACCGCAGGCCAAAATATATCTTGTTAATACAACTTTTTCACAAATATCACTGAAACTGTCAGATGTCATTTGTCATGCAAAAATGTAACATCTTGCCCGATATTCTAGTACATCTCTCTAAAATGCGTAGAGAATTCCGACTAGCTCTAAGTTAGAAAACTTGTGTGAGTTAGAGAAGCTCTAAATTCTAAACTCTAAATTGGTACAGAATCCCAGGGCTGAATTGCCCATGGTTTCGGGTTGCATAATTTTACGAGAAACAAATGTCACAAGACATGAGACAATTTCAGTAAATAAACAGCGTAAAATTCCACATGACTCAAGTTCAAGCACCTAGCCAAGAAAGTGTGTCATGTGGAATCAGATGACAAGTCGAGAGGTTCTTTCCAAGTAAAGAATTTCTCGGCGCACGCGCTGAAAATGCAGCGCGGGCGAATTGGCCCCCGCTGCGCAACAGCCTAAGGCAATGCACTCGGGCGACCGGTGATGCTTGCGTTAGCATTTTTTTTCAATGCACAAAGTATTGAACGGCTCGGGGAATTGACCGCGACCAATAATAATCGCTAGATGGGCAATTCAGGGTAAACGCCCAATTTTGACGAAAATTCCAATTGGGTGATTTTGGAGGATGACCGATTCTAGTGTATCGGCAATTAGAATAAACTTGGTGGGGGAAAGCGGATAAAAGGAGCTGATCCGCAGAGGACCAGACAGACAGAGTCTGGCTGTAAACTAAAGATCAATAAAGAGTCTTATACACCAGGAAAACCTTTCTTTTAAATCATAAAGCTGACTAGAGAGTCCCCCTACCAAAGGTAAGGCCTCTAGCAGCTATAATTCAACTAGAGAAAGCACAAAAGGGCTAGTAATCTTCCCCCGCACTGGGAAAGCACTTGCTAGTCCCTGGCGCCCGTCGAATAGCGCCAAAACACATAATTTAGTGAGTGTTTCTTTAACAGCAAATGCGCAGTGATAAGTGCAGTGCACTAGTTTTGCTGTTTTGTTTAGTTTTATCACAATGAGTGCTTCTGATTATTTTCGTAACATCCTAGCGGAAATGAATATGGTGGAATATGTGCAACTTTTTTTAGGTAAGATCTTTTAGTATTTAAAGAGCTGGGCAAAATTAATCATGGAACAGGTTTACATTGCTCGGAAATCTCCGATTTCAACGAAATTTTGCAGGTGCCTATTTGGGGTCGGCTATAATTTCCGAAATATTCAACTTTTAATTTTGGCAAACTGTCAAAATTAAAACATGAGTATTTCGCCCCAAAATCCCTTCCAAATTGCATAATTTCATTTAACAAATCGGAGCATTTAAAAGACACATAACACTACATATATACACCAATTATTCTCTAAAACCCTGAAAAAAATCATTATTAATAGAAAAAAAACAAATCCTATTACTATTTACCTACCTATTGTAGACGAAGAGTTTGATAAAGAGTCTTTCGAGAACTTAGATTATGAGGCTTTAAAATCAATCTTTCCGAAAGCAGGACCGCGACAGAAATTCTGGGTAGCTTATAGAAAGAAGTTTCAAGGCGAGGTCGGTACTAATAATATGTTTAGCTGCGATCGACTCAGTGAACCGGCTCAGTTTGCACACTGAGCTGCACCGTTTTTCTCACTCCTAGTATCCCTATTTTTTCCGGATGGCGTCGTTAGTGTTTTCTGAGCCAGAACTGAGTTACCTGAGTCAGTTAATTCTGTTCTCAGTTGGCTCAGCGCAGTTCCAGCTGATTTCGAAGTGAGCCGGCTCACTGAGGCAGTGGCAAGTCGATCGCAGTTTATATTATATTTATCTATAGGATTTTGAATTTCTCTGATCATTTATTTAGAATTTGTCGACGATAACAACTTAATCTAACACATCAGCTTTATCTTGATTCAAATATACTAACCGATGAGGTAGAATCCCTCACTCCCTCTGGAAATTCTACAATTTTGGGACGAGTACATACTCCAATGATTATGTATTAATTTTTCAACATGCATTATAATATTTCAGTTTCTTCAATATATTCCTGAAACGAATGCATTCGTGGAGGGAGAAGAGGATCTCCTATCCTTCCCCTTGAATGCAGTACCAGAGGATACCAGCTGTTGTGCTCCGCTTTTAGAGCAAAATACTTCAATATCTAACTCAGTCTCAAAGTGCCTTACGGGAATCGATGGCTTACTTATTAAAAGATATTATGAAAGCAATCACATTTTGAATCAATTCCATCGTCATAAATTGGCAAATTTAGTAATTCAAAAAGAATTTGAACATTTTGGTAACGAAGTAAATTTCAAGTTGAGTACTGAAAGACTTTCAGCATTGGCCGCCTCTATTCATGCTCATTTTAAGAACGAAAAATTGGAAATATATTTTGTACCATACAAGAATGCTAAAGATACAAAGCAGATAAGCCGCCCAAGTGGGATGCTATACGAATCTTATAGCAATTTAAAAAAAAAATACGAAAATTACAATCTTCAAAAAACAACACAGACGATAATAAAAATGTTAAAGCAATTTCAACGGAAGTCAAAGAAACATGTAGCTTTTTAGAGCAAAATCTAGAGCCATGGGGAAAAGTACAACAAGTGTGGAATGAAACACATGTGTTTCGAGTTCAATCAATTGAGTACCTACATCCAAAAATACTTTGATACCTATCCGATATTACGCACTGAGCGTGGATATATTTTGCTGTGTCAAGACTTTGATCTACTTTATAGCAAATCATCTAATAAGCTTTTCGCTTCCTGGCCTTTTTTAAATAAAAAATTAATACAATACATAAAAGTAAAAAAACCTAAGTTGGTTCAAGCTGTAAATAACTACAACGAGCTAACTGGCTTTACATTGCTGCCTCAATTACTTTCACCTTGTGTTTACGCCAAAGGAAAAGAGGGAAAACGTTTCAAGGTTTCCACTCAAGATATTTTGGAGTCATTCATTTTGCTTGTTGATGTAAGTTATTGTATTATTCAAAATAATATAGACTTGTTAATAATTTTAACTCTTGTAGGATGTCACAATGTTAATGATTAAAATAGAGGAACGTCGCAAACTTGCTGAAGAATGTAAAGAGACCTCACAACCATTTATCATATTAATCGGATCCACATATGAAATAAGTAAGTTATCCCTAATATTATTTTTTAAAATAAGTTAACTTACTATATCTCATTTAAATGTATAGATTCGATTAAAACATCATACGTGGTTATTAACGATGTAATTTACAACATGAAGACTCCTCTGGCAGCTATTGACGTTTGTTTTAAATTATTTTTTTCTCTTAATGCTGAATACCCAAAACGATGTCAAGCTGTATGGCTTTTTATTCAGCTATTTGTATACGAGATACATACAGAGCACGACAAGCAATTTACTACTCTAAATTCTTTAATATCAGAATTAACGCAGGATGTTAGTTCTACATAAGTTAAATTAATATTCGAAAATGGAATGTTTTGCATGTACAAAACTACAACCCAATTGTAAGACTTACATTGCACATTTAAAACTGTATCACTATGACAAAAGTATATTTATTTGCAGAAACTGTGACATCGTGAGGAAGTTTCTCAAATATGACTCCTTTAAAAAACACATATCAAAGCATTTTACAGCCTGGTCAGCAGTAAATGTCTCGAATAATACTAATATTTATGATAAAATCATTTTGAATGAAAATTGTAGTAAAGATATATTGCCGCCAGCTGCACAAGCAGAATCTATAAATTTGAGAAACTTTCTTACATTAAACGACTTAAAAAAAAAATTTGTGAAGAAAATTTATCTTTAATTCAAAAAATGTATAGAAATCCATCCATATGTCGAAAAACAATTAATGAAATATTAATCTGTATTAGTAAGTCATACTACAATAACAATGGTGTAATAGAATTCACAGAACAATTTATTATGAAAAATTTAAATTCCAATATTGACACTATCACGTCTTCCACTATCTCTGAAGCATTCTTTTTGCTTAAAACAGGTCTAGAAGAAATACTTACCGAATATAAAAGAAAAAAATTATTACGCGAAAATAACAGAATTCTAGAAATGGAGAATGTAATTATTGGTGAAAGAAAAGAGCTACAAAAGCAAGGAATTGAAACAATACTAAAAACAATCGATGTCACAGCAACTTTTATTTCTATTGAAAATATTCTCAGGTAATTTTTCCAAAGTTCAGGAGTGTATGACAAAACTTTAGATTATGTTAATTCTTTGAAACATGATACGTTGAATATTTCAAATATTATGCAGTCTAAACTCTGGAAAAGTAAAACTGTTCGATTCAATGAATCAACACTAGTGTTACCTCTAGTTTTATACTTTGACGAATTTAATACTCACAATGTTCTTGGTTCTAAAGCAGGATTGGGTTATTTAGGGACGTTTTACATTTCCTTACCATTTCTACCACCCCAATTTCGTTCTAAACTCGAAAATATTTTTCTAGTTATGTTGTTTAATAGTCTAGATAAGAAAATGTATGGCAATAGAATTTTTCACAAAGTTATTTCAGAATTATCCCACATAGAGGAAAATGGCCTAATGATAGGAAACAAAAACATGCATTTTGTTCTTGCAGTTTGTACGGGAGATAATAAGGGTTTACATTCTGTTCTAGGATACACTGAATGCTTTGTTGCAAACTACTTTTGCCGATTTTGCAAGATGCATCGCTCTTTGGCTATAAAGGAAAATCACTCACTTTTACGAAACAGGCTTAATTATTCAAGCGATTTGCAGTTGAATAATGTATCTCAAACTGGCATAATAAGCAAATGTGAATTTAACGAAATTCCAAGTTTCCATGTAACAGAAAATTTTTCAGTGGATCTTATGCATGACCTTCTTGAAGGAGTTCTGAACATGGAAATTTCTATGATGTTGAGTGATTTTATTTTCATACAGAAATTGTTTACCCTCAAAACTTTAAATAATAGAATAAACTATTTTAATTTTAAATTTTACAGTAACATAAATAAACCCTCAGAGATAATGCAAGAACATCTTAAACCCAATAAACTTAAGTATTCATCTTCGGAAATACTATGGCTGACTAAATTTTTAGGGCTATTAATTGGGGGATGGGTGCCAGAGGACAATAAAAATTGGACAGTTTTTCTTGTACTTAAAGACATTCTTGAACATTTACTTTTACCGTCAATCAATAACCAAGTCATAAATGTAATTGAGGAATTGATTACTTATCATCATAAAATATTTTTAGAAAATTTTGACTACCATTTGACACCAAAGCATCATTTCATGACCCATTACGGTACAATAATGAGAGAAATTGGTCCTTTGGTAAATTTGTGGTCAATGAGATTTGAAAGTAAACACAAAACTTTAAAAAATATTGCGAATTCAACTACAAGTCGTAGAAATATTTGTCATACAATATGTGATAGGTACTTGTTATCTGATTGTCACTTGATGCAAAATAGATTGAGTAACATAAATATCAAATATGGAAAAACCCAAAAAGTTGCTAATATTATACGTGAAAAATTTAATCTTAAAACACATATGTTTTATTCATCTGTTCAGGTCAATGACGTTAGCTTTAAAATTGGTTCTGTAATATGCACAGGTTATGATATGGGAAACTCACAGCTGTTGTTTAACAAAATTATACATGTTTGTGTTAATAATGAATTAAATGAAACACAATTTATTACGAAATCATTCAATACACTTTACTTTAACTATCATTTACAATGCCATGTGGTGGAATTAACATGTGAAGTGAATTTAGTTTATATGAAAAATGTTTCCCATCAAATTTTTCGCTTCACAAGCATGAAAAAGACTTGGTAATAATTTAATAATTGGCCATTTCTGCGATTAAAAGCGCTTTTCGATTTCATTTCGCTCGGAATACAGAACATGGACTATTGTCTAAAATTTTATGAAATGAGTGCAATTAATATACTTACTTATATATTCTACCTATATATACAATATTATGTCATTTATATATGAATAAAGTTAACATTATAAACATATGTCTGAAGTTTAATTATTAAAATCCCTCAAACTTAAGACAAATTTCAGGGAATTTGATTCGAATTAGGTAAAAATTTCAAACTTCTCTGCAAATATAGCCAACCATTTAGTGAATACGCCGTAAATTGTTGACTTTATGCATAAAAAATTCTGGGAGCATACCTAAAAATTTAAGCCGAGTGGTAGCAGACGAATGTGTTAGATGTCATATTTTTCAGCAGATACAGCGAAACAATACAGCGGATACTCCGATAATTATTGACGATGAATCAAAATTACTTTGGAGTTGCTGTGAAAATTCTTAACAGTATCTCTTCACAATTTCCGGTAAAAATTAAGGCAAAATTAACTTCTGTTGCCAACCATTTCGGAACAGTGATAAACTTTTGTATCATGCTCCGTAAAAAAATGTGGCATCCTTTGTGTATTAGTAATTATTTAAAATACCAACTTTTTCCACAAATATTGCCGCAAACTAGCACTATCCCAAAATCCCTCCGAAAATTCAGGGACATTGCCAGAAAAGTAGCGATATTTACTGAAAATTTTTTTCCGTGTAGTATGGGTGCAGATGTTAATTTTTCTTTAAGTTTTTGAAAGGCATTCTCTTCTTCCAATTCCCACTTCCATCGCGTTTTCTTTTTTAGCAACTTGCTTAATGGGACGGTAACCTGTGAAAAGTTCTGAATAAATCGGCGTTACCAAGAAGCCAGCCCTAGAAATCGTTGCAATTCTTTTATGTTTTTCGGGGCGGGAAACTGTTGAATTGCTTCAATCTTCTCTGGATCGGCTCCAATACCTTCATCACTTATCACATGCCCAAGATATTTTAGTTTCTTTTGCCCAAATTGGCATTTACCGGCATTTAACCTTAGTTTAGCTGTATGTAGTTTATGAAATACTTGTTTTAGATTATTCAAGTGTTCCGAAAATGTTTTACCTAGAACAATTATATCATCTAGGTATACAAAAGCTTTATGCTGCATTTCGGGTCCTATAATTTTATCCAGCAATCTTTGAAAAGTTGCGGGTGCCGAGTGTAAACCAAACGGCATTACTTTGAATTGAAACAGGCCTCGTCCGGGAACTGTGAAAGCAGTAATAGGTCTGCTATTCCTTTCCAAAGGAACCTGCCAATATCCCTGGTGTAAATCTATTGTAGAAATATATTTGGCCTCTTTTAATTGATCCAAAATATGATTTATTTATGGTAGAGGGTAAGCATCTTTAATTGAAATATTATTGATTTTTCCGAAATCAATGCAGAATCTATATTTGCCATCTTTCTTTCTGGCTAATACAATGGGTGAACTGTAAGGACTTTCAGATGGCTCAATTATATTGTTTTCTAACATTTTATCTATTTCTTTATTCATTATTATCTGCATAGCTGGGTTTCTGGGTATATATCTCTGTTTAATGGGTTCTAGATTGTCTAAGCGTATTTTATGTTCGGCTAAAGGAGTTGGACCCTCTAAGAAATTGAACTTGGGAAGTTCTTGTTGGAGGAATTCTTTTAATTCCTGTTTCTCCCTACTCTGGAAAATACCAATGGTAGATATTTCGGGATTATGATTTCGGTTCGGAAATTGTACTGTTGAAAGGGTTAATAACCTATTGAGTCCCTCCCTGTGCAAGATGTCCATCCCCAAGAGTACATCTTCTGATAAATTTGGGATGACATACACGGAGAGAAAAAAAATGGTAAATTCAACAACTCAAAGTTGTCAAAAGCAAATCGGTGAAAATTTGCTTTAAAGAATTTATGTCAACAGCAGAAACTGTTGTAGTTACAGATTTTTAGTAAATTTAATCGATAAATTAGTTGATCTGAAAGATTTTACATTACCAATAGACTCTGCAAAAGCAACGTAAAGTTTGTTAGTTTTACCGAAAAATCTAAAAGGGAAGGTTTTACCGCTGCAGTTGTAATTTACAAACAAATTTGTCAATTTTACCGAGTTCATCTCGGCGATTATTCTGAATTGGTAAATTTGACAGAGTTTTCAGTAATTGCTGCCGAATCAACTATAAACGGTCCGTTATTATTTCTTAATGCTCTTCTGCCTTTTATACGCATTTGTTCGGAATACTCAAAGAGTTCAGGTCGTTGTATCGTGCAGTGCAAAATATAAAATAAAAACAATAATAATTATTGCAGTTTTATAAAATTAAAGTGGCAGTGTGACACAGTAAAATAATGGATGGAACTGCAACTGGTTCAAAAGAATGCAACACAATAAGTTGTAAGTAATCCGACTAACATAAGAAATTATGTCTGTTTTTACATGTTTATAAATATAAGCTGTTTCTGTTATAACGTTTAAAAATTTCAAATTTGGCGAATTCTCTCGTTTTTCGCTTTTTCGGGACTTATTTCCAAGAAAATCATTTAATGAAATTGAAGGTATTTTTATTTTAAAGTGTTATCGGAAATCACAAAAAAAAATTAGTGAAAGAAGGCAAAGTGGTGTTTGAATTCTGATGTTCTTTTTTCTATAATTTTTATCTTAAAAAAAAAAATCTAAAAATATAGTACGACATTTTTCCTAGTTGACGTTATAACGACAATAAATGTGCTCTTCTACAAAACCAAAAGATTTATTAGAATCGGTTGATGCGTTTCTCTTGTAATCCATGTAAATATAATTTTGAAAATTTTAAAAATATAATTTTGGAAAAATTGTATCAAAAGTATTTTAAATGCCACAGAAGACCGTACAATATATCCGACTGCAGTCTCAAAATTGCATTTACAATTTTGTAAATTCCATTATAACACTTCGAAATAAAATTTTTAAAGCTTTATGTGAACTTAAATTTCCGTTAGAAATTCAATTTTCCAATAATGAAATACGGGACAACCTCCTTAATATATAATAAATATTCATAATAAAATGTATTTAAAATATATTTGGACTTAATTTTTAATTTATTGTTTTCTTCTTATATTTAAGTTGATTTATTTGAATAGTTTTTTAAATAAATCAATTATCTGAGTATGACCATACTATAAGGGTGTGCAAATTCAAACCAAAATTTAAACTTTGACAAATGGATACTAAATTATTGGACGATATCGCATACACTTCCAATTCATCAAATTTACTCATATCGATAATGCTAAAGCTAAATTTTAGTTTTTTTTCCGAGCACAATAAATTGGATTCATTTGACATTGTGAACAGTGAAAAAGAATCCGTAATATCTCTGTTTAAAATGCAAACGCCAGAAAGTCAATTTTCAGATTTTGAAAGAATTAACCAAGGCTAAATTTTAGTTACAATTCGCAAAGCCCTAAATATTATTTGTAAAAATAAATATTAACACAATAATTTAAATAGCATCTTTGTCGCCTTCACCTATGTATACAGCGCTAAGTAATGTAGTATACAATTTGCCTAAGGCAAATCAGGAAAATTTAGTTTTATTGAATATAAACGAAATTGGACAATCGTTTGGTTTGCTCAATGATATTACCATATCAGATACACCATCCAAGATTCAAGAAATTGAAGAACTACTGAGACATTGGGGACTACACGAAGAATTAGCGGAAATATTTAACAGTATAATTTCATTATTATTAGGTGGCCTTATATGTAAAAAAAATATTTTTTTAGAGCATAAAGTAGACGCAGATGTAATTGCTCACATTTCTGAGAGTGATATTAATGAGCTCATTCCATTAATTGGACTTCGAACTAAATTCAAAAAGAACTTGATAGAGTGGAGGATTCAAAATGTAAAAACATTTTATTACTTTTTATTTTTATTTAAAAATGTTCTTTGTATATAGGGTTATAATACCACACCTTTAACAAATACATTGTCCATGAATTCTAGCGTGTCTGATTGGTTAAGAAAGCAAGTTTCATGTTCAGAGGAATCAATTCCAAGTTCAACATCACTTGCTCCTCAATCTCCAAGTGTTTCGGTATCTCCAAGTGTTTCGGTTTGCAGTGATTTGGTAATTTTTTATTTTTTCCCAATAGTAAGTCTACATTTCAATTATTAAGGATATTGAAGTCATTTTGAAAGGACACTATTTGGCGCAACATGCATTTAGTTACTACAAAACAAATCAACATTTGGAAAATGAGCAAAGAAAAGATGTCATAAAGGCTATTGTGGACCACATAATTCAAAAAAATATCCGTTGTAGCACAGAAGACTTCTGTAAAATAACAGAAAAAATTGTAGACCTTTTCCCAAGTGAGAATAAGGCATCTTACTATATTGAAAGGAGTGAGAACACTCACCCAAGAGGAGCTTTGTACAATAAGTACCAAAATTCCCTAAGAAAGTTGAGAGAGAAAGGGCTTGTTTTAAGAAAAAATAAAAACTATAAGAGAAAACTTGAGGAAAGTATATTGCAACCAGGTAATAATATGACTTTATAATTAAATATCTAATGTGACCGTAATATCTTTTCATAGAAACGACAAATGATTCAGAAAAAATATGGCTATTACATAACCAAGAACCGTGGCCAACTGTCGAGGATATGTGGAAATTGACACATGAGCAAAGAAAGCAAGAAATAAGTTCATCTTTGGGATTAAATATTACTCAGGTTCTAAAGGAGTGGTTTAATCATAATTGTTCTTGAATGTGGTATTGTAAACGCTTGCTTTACCAATATTGATGACATTTTATATAAGCATCACAGTGTTCTCAGCGCGCTAAATTCTTGCTTTAGCATATTTCACGTTCTGAATCTTTCTTATCCACGTGAGTGTCATAACGTGTGGTACTTTATTCAACATTATCTTTATAATATTAAAACTAAATACGACAAACCAGTTTCATGTGTAGCCAATTTGATGGGTTCAATTAATGTATAAAAAATAATCAGCTGAAAAAATGTTTATGTGCTATACATGCAAAGCGATATTTAATTGTGTATCAACGCTTTGTTTACACATTAAATCCTTTCATCCTGGTGATGTACATGGAAAGACTTATAAATGTGCTGTAAATGGTTGTTTTCAAAATTTTAACTCAATATATTCATTTAAGAGACATTTGTTAAATAAGCATAAAAATATTGACACCGACTATTATGAAAGTGAAACATTGAATAATAATTATAGCATTAATACAACCCCATTAACATTAGTACCCTTCAGTGATATTTCGGCATCAAATATTAATAATGAAGAGAACCAGTTAGTAGAAATAGAAAGTGACAGTAACTTATCTGAAAATGATCTTAACCTTTTAGCAATGAAAAAACTTTGCAGATTGTACGGAAAACCTTCTTTAGCGAGATGTCAAGTTACTGAATTCTCGCACTTACTTGAAGAAATCTTAAAAGAAATTTTTGAAGATTTTAAACGTTCGATAAACCACGACTTTTCGACTCAATCCTTATTTATTTTTGAAAAAAGTTTCCACAAATACATTACCAGTTTTCAACAGATTAACACAGAATATAGGTTCACTAAAGCTTTGAAAGATTTAGGGTTTTATGAAGATCCCGTTTCATTTTGTTTAAATAATGAAACAACAATAATATTAAGAAAAGGTATTCCATCCCTTGATGAAAATATGTCCTCAGGTATATTAATGCCAATAGAATTTCAAATAAAAAAATTTTTAGAAATGCCCAAAGTTCTAGATAAAATAATAAACAACATGAAGCGTATATCTTCACTTGGAAAACTTACACATTTCATTAATGGAGAAAAATGGAAAAAAATTGAAACAAAATATTCCGGGAAAATTGTAGTGCCGATATTTCTATACAATGATGACTTTCAAATAGATGACGTTTTGGGATCGCATTCAGGCAAGAACGCTATTTCAGCATATTACTACAGTTTTCCTTCATTACCCGACTATTGCGTGTCTTCACTTCGAAACATATTTGTAGCAATGCTTATTAAATCCAAATACATAAAAACTTTTGGAAAAGATTTAGTTTTACATCCTTTGGTTGAAGTTTTTAAAAAACTGGAAATTGATGGCATAGATATTGAAACAAATCTAGGTAAGAAACAAGTATTCATAGTATTAGCCTTAGTAATAGGGGATAACTTGGGTTTAAATTCAATATTGGGATTTAGTGAATCATTTAATTCGAATTTCTTTTGTCGATTTTGTAAGTTACACAAAAAGAAAACTCATGCTTGTACAAGGGAAATTCCCAGTGCTTTGAGGAATGAAGTGAATTATGAAGAGGATATATCCTTATGCAACCCTCAATTGACTGGTATTTATAACGGGTGTCTCCTTAACAAATTGCAACATTTTCATGTAACTAATAATTATTCGGTCGATATTATGCACGATGTTTTCCTGGGTACATGCAAATATGGGCTTTGTAAAGTTTTACATTTTTATATAATATCTGCCAGACTTTTCACATTAGAATTGCTTAATTATCGAAAGCAAAATTTTGACTATCAGCAAAGAGAAGTGAGGAACGTTTCAGTGCCCATTACATTAGATAATTTAAAGAAAAATAATTTACAAATGTCAGCAAGGGAAGTTTGGTGTTTTGTATGGCTGTTGCCTTTAATAATTGGCGATCTTATTCCTGAAGGGGATGATGTATGGAAATATGTACTCTCACTTCTCGAACTTGTTGATACTGTATTAAGTCCTGAGATGTCCAGTAGTATGCTTTTCTACTTAAGTGATGTAATAGAAGAGCATAATCAGCTTTTCCAAACCTTATTCAAGGAAACACTTAAACCGAAGCATCATCTAATGCTTCATTATTCAACCATAGCACGTCAAACAGGTCCCTTAAAATATTTGTGGTCATTTAGATTTGAGAGTAAACACCAAGAACTCAAATCATATACTAAAGCTATAACTTCACGTGTAAACATCGCATATTCTCTTGCCGTAAAATTTCAATTTCATTTTAGTCTTCAACTTCTCGACAAAGACGATATATTTTTGAAAACAAAAGAAATAAAATACCTCGCTCATAACATAAAACATTCAAAATTTTATAAAGAAGTAAAAGATAATTTAGCTCATTATAATGTTACAATAGAAGACTGTAATACTGTAAAAAGCTTACAATATAAAGGAACTTACTATTCTCAAAATTACTACCTCCTTTACAAAGATAATTTAGAGCATATTTATCAAATTGAAGAACTATATTTGGCTAAAGACCAATTTTTTGTAATTTGTTCAACAACTGAAGTCACGGGTTTTAATGAACACTTGCAATCCTATTTAGTAGGAAAGAAACTTACAGAACGTGTCGAATTCTTTCCCATAACGATGTTTATAAGTCCTCCATTTAATATTCATACACTTGTAAATGGAAAAAATATTTTAGAATACAATATTTATAAGCACATTGTTGAATGAGAAATTGGATCAAGTCCACTGAATGTGAATGCTTTTTTTTGTCTAATTGTAAGTTTAATATAATATGAACATGTATATATTTTCCATAAAGAATATTTTATGTACATATATATGTATATTTAAAGAAATAAATAAACAAAATGCAATATACATAGATACTTAGTACAATTTTATTTTCTCCTTATATAACATTTGTTAATGCTTCTCTGCCTTGAGTTAGCATTTTTTCTCTTAGGTTTAAAAATTTCTACATTTTCGGTTGAATATTCAGACATTTTATAGTCCAAAAATGGTCGAAAATAACAAAAGCGGTTGTTAATCCTACAATATTAAAACTTTACAATTTGCAAATTCAACATCTTTTTAATAGGTTATTTCACAACAATGCTGCCCTATCAACACACAAATTTGTTGAAACAACTGTACATATTATTGGTTTGGTGCATTCCTTACACTGTAAATTCAACGAATTGGTTGTTGATTTTAAATATTTTGAATAGTTGATTTTACAAAAAAAAACGTTTATATCAACACACAAATATGTTGATTTTACTATTGATATTGTTAGTTTTCAATGCACTTTGCGCTGTAAATTCAACATATCAAGAGTTGATTTAACAATTCAGCAAAATTGTAAATCCAACCATTTACGCGATTAGCTGAAAATCAAAGCCGGAAATTGTTGATTTGATAGCCACTTTCGGTAATTTCAACAACTTCTTTCTCTCCGTGTAAAAATAGTGAACTGTCCCCCTGGCCTGGATGCTGTATTGAAGTTCTATATAGCTCTGTATCTCCACGAAAAATCGGTTGTCATTTCCAGTATCTCATGGATTACAGAGAGTTAATTTTGTGGATGTTGATGAGGTCTTTGTTGTGTGATTCCGGACTGACCCCCCAATGTTCGGAATCTGCTGCCGGTTTTCCGGCCTCAAACAACATTCTTTGCTGTATACACCCTCTTTGCCACATCGTGAGCAAAATAGATTTGCTGGTCGTTGGCAGAATTTCCGATTATGACCACGTTGGCCACATCTCCAACAGCATTCCCTACTATTATATTCTGGTTGTATAGAAGCTATGGGTGTATTATAAATTTTCCTTCCGGGGAATTGGTACGCCGCTTCTGACATGAATGTCTGTGCTGGATTTGGCGGTGGCTTAAATTGTGCCTGTTCCATCTTAATTTGTTCATACTCCTCACCTAATTTTACCAAGTCTGGGAGCGTTGAGAGATCGCCTCGGCGTATGAACAACTTGTATTCCGGTCTTATGTTTTGATATATTCTTTCCACCTGAATCTCAGGAGAAACATTGCTTCTTCTTATAAGGGTTTGCATAGCAGTAACATATTCCTTTACTGTTTCTGCTGGTCCCTGGGTTCTAGCCTTAATTTCATCTTCAATTTGGAGCATGAATCGGGGTGGCAAGAAATAATTTTTGAAATCAGAAATAAATTTATCCCATTGGGTTATATTATTTCTATACCACAGAAGTGCCTTTCCCTTTAGTAGTAAAGGGAGAGCCGGCAAAAGACTATCTCTGGGTATTAAATAACTTCCTATCATTTCGTCTATTCGTTCTAAAAAACCGAAAACGTCCTTTCCACCATCAAAGGTCAAGTTCCACTTTCGGACTCGGTCCACAATCTCAATTTGACTTAACCCTGATTTCTGTTTCATGCCAGAATCAGGCCCAGTAGTTATCTCAGCCCTTAAGAACTCAGCCAACCGTTCTCGCAGCCCTTCCAAATTGCCAGTCATGTACCAAGTTCTCGCTGACAGTAAATACCTCAAAGACAAATATCTTAATATTTAGAAAAAATCGCTGTAAAGTACCTTTTGAATATTTCAATTTTGCTGAAAATGAAAAAATAAAAGTTGTCGATTCTTATGTTTATCTAGGAACTACTTTTCACAGAAATTGTAAGTTTGATGGCTCTTTTGACAAAACATTGAGTAACTGTAAATTTGCTATTACAACTGTACTTCGCACTATAAATAAACTGAAAATTACCACGTGGCATGATATTAACACCATATTTGACAGCCTTATCGCCAGCATTGCGCTGTACGGCGCAGAAGGTTGTGGCCCTTCAAAAGCAGATTCATACGAAAAAATACAAAATCTCTTCTTTAACCCTCTCTCTGTGCATGGGGGTGTAAACACACCCCAGGCTACTAAAAATGTACATAATTAACTGATTAATGAATTCTAGAAAAAATGCTCTTAGGAATGCTATCTGTGGTATATTTCACATATAATCTGAAAAAATCGCTACGAAATCGGTGAATTTAAATATAGTATTGAGGTTGCAAGGTGCTTAGGCGCTTAACGGTGCATAGGGGTGGTTTTGCACCCCAATATTTCGTCATATATTTACCACTCAAAAGTCACTTTTTGATAGAAGGAAGCGCTAGCAATTAGTTTTATTTTATTTCTTGTTTTGTTTTCATATTCTTTTTATGTTTAAATGTGCATACTTACGAGACTAACGCAAAACTGAGCTCAACTTTCATGGTTTTATTATCCTGGGAAATTTTGTGCAGAGGTAATCTTTCGTCGTTCGATTTCCTGGCCACAATAAAGCGAGTATATGTAGGTAGAATACCAGGTAGCCACAAGAAAAATTTGTTTACGCAAATAATGACCCATGCTAACACCGACGCCAAGTACATGAAGGTATAAAACAAAGGGTGAATTTAGTCGCCGCCACTTTTCTGTGATGATCATATTAGGAGGTAATTTATTTGGATTTCTTGCTAACTAGAGTGGCTCATACGGTAACACGTGCTTGGGTTATTATCTAGTTGTTGGAAGAGTGATAGGTAAATGAGAAGCCAAAAAGATATATTTTGTCGTAAAAAACGACAATTATAGGAACAATCAAAAACAATAAACCAGATCTGCCATCTGAATTCACCAAGAAAGAAGAAATACGAAAAGGGGAAGTGGATTCAAAACGGTTTTGTTTTAATAATTATCTAACGCTAATAAGCTATGTTCCAAAACCAAGCAAAAATGTTCTCCTATTGTCAACATTACACAACGACGCTGGTATTGATCCAGAAACATCGAAGGCGAATATAATTCTGGATTATAACGCCAGGAAGGGCGGTGTGGATATTCTGGATCAACTTGTTAAAACATATACATGCAAGCGAAAAACCAGACGTTGGCCAATGGTTCTTTTTTTCAACATGATTGATGTGGCGGGTGTAGCTGCATGCTGCATTGAACTTGCACAGGATAACAAACCCACAATTATACATATATGGTGAAAATATCTTCAGAGCGGAAGGATTTCCTCAAGGATTTGTCACACCAGCTGGTTGATAGTGTCATACAAAGACGACTATTAAATTTGAAGACGTTAAAAACCAGCGTGAGAATGGCGATACAACAAGTCGGCTACAACGTACCTTTACTTCGGCGTCCCTACGTTCACAGTACAGGTGAACCCAGCACAAGCAGGAGAGGCAGCGGTTTCAACGTAGATGCCACCTGTGTCCTCGATCCAGCGACGTCAAAACCAGATTGCACTGCGATATTTGCAATGAACCAACTTGGAAAAATCACAACACAAATATTTGTGGTCAATACATGAACGTTGAAGCTAGTGACGATGAAGTCAACGCGGAAGAAGATTCCGACGATGCATATTAAATTTGCTGATCTGTTTTATATTAATTCTCTGAATTTTAATTAATTATTTTAAGTTTCTTTCCCAAAAATAAATAATATACCACTAACTAACGCAAACAACTTCTTTTTCTTATATTTCCCACGAGAAACCTATGGGGTGCTTTTACACCCCTATGCACGGTTAATGTTAAATTTTATTATATATGCACAGAGAGAGGGTTAAAAAGCTTGACCTGTGGACTAATCGTACCATTCAAAAAAACTATAACAACTTTCCTACACTGGCAGCGTTTTTGGAATCATCTGATGGAGCACTGCTGCCAACACGTGTACAAGACGAGATAATAAATCACCTCCGCACTTTGAAGTCTTCGTTGCGGGATTATTTTTCAGTACCTGACAAAAATACAAATTGGATAGCAGACCCTTTCACCACAGATGTTTCTGATATAACTGGCTTGACAACGGTGCAAGAAAACCAATTAATAGAAATATCTTGTGATTCTGCCTTGAAACGTAATTTCAAAGAACGCTCCTTGTGTAGTTTCTGGGTGAATATAAAAAAAGATTATAAGGAAGTCTCAGAAGAAGCACTGAAACATTTGCTGCTTTTCTCCACCACGTACCTATGTGAAAATGCATTCTCTACTCTTGTATACATCAAAAACTAATACAGGAACAGGTTACATGTGGAATCTGATTTGAGATTGCAATTGAGTAATAATATCAACCCGAACATTTCTAACTTAGTTGCAAAAAAGCAGCACCAACCTTCTCATTAATGTTTTTCTACGAAAAAGTTAGTTTTTTGTTTCTTAATTTAATGAAGGAATACTAAAATATAATATTGTCCGAAAATTGCACCTTTTTTCCACTCAGGGGTCCTTGGCATTATGCTTGATTTCCTTGGGGGTCCACGGCTGAAAAAGGTTAGGAACCGCTGCTCTAAACAGTTCCCAAGAATTTGATAAAAAAATTTTTAGAAGCGGGCTCAAAAGGAATGGACTTGTCAAAACTTTATTAGAAAGTGTGATACCATATTTTGATAATATTAAGGTTGAAAGCCGCGCCCAAGTTTATTGCTTTAAAGGTTTGCAACTTTGCAATTTTAAATTTAGCCGAAAATTTATTTAACGACCACCCCAGTATTAAGTACGTTATTACCAAACGTTTCCAACAAGATGCTCTTGAAAATGTATGCTCTCTCTATAGATATCAATGTAGCCGCAATGATAATCCTTCAGTTTATAAGTTCAGCCATATAACTGCACGCATCATATCTACAAAAATGTTGTCAATTCAGACTAGAAATTCAAACTGCCAAGTTGTTCAAGAAGATGAACTTTTCAATATTTTAAATCCAAAAGATTTAGAAAATACTCCTGATGAGAATGAACGTTACGATAAAATTTTAGAAAATACAGAAGGAAGCGAAGAAGAGCTTCAAAGATTTCACACAGAAAATGAAATTGATTTAACGTTTGATTCTCAGTTTGATGCAATTCATACAGATAAATTTATGGCTTTGGAAGAAAACTCGTTAAAGTATTATGTAGGATATGTTATTTTTAAATGTTTGCACAAATTTCAATGCACGGAATGTAATGAATCATTATTGAAGAAGGAAGAAGAAATACATTTTACTGACGATTCAGAAATTTTTCCATATAAAAAAAATTACTCCGTAAAATCTACATTTGGATCTCTTAGTTGTCCATCAGACTTATATTTTGAAATTACGAAAATACATATTCAAGTTTTCAATTTAATATTTAATGAGAAACCTCATATTAAAGGCATAAAATCCAAAATCATTCAAATACATATGTATTGAAAAAACTGAAGGAATAGACAAATTCAAAGGTTGGTTTATGGAAAATAGTGTCTGTTATCCTCATCATCTCAAATTATTGGATTTCTTACAAAAACAAAAAATTTTCCTTGTTTAAAACAGAAACAGTTTAAAATTAAGAAACTAACTTAATACTATATGTCCGATAAAATAAGAGTGAAAAGATCTCCGCAAACAATCGTTTATAAATAATTTAATAAATTATAATAATTATATTCAAAAACAGGCAGGACACTTGTTCAATTTAACACTAAAAACTCCTCCTCCTTTGGTTTAGCACCTCCGAGTCTATAAAAACTCACTCATTGCATAAGTAACCCTTTTTCTACGAACGCTCTGATTGCACATGCTCTCGCTGCCTGCTGTGGGGTGGGCTGTGGCACAAGCACCGCACCGCACAGCACCAAATATCCCTAGCCTTCCCTTTCAGAATCGCAGAAGCAGCAGTATGCTCAGAGAGAACCTCACAGAATTTCCCAATTCTGTATCTATTTTACTTGATTTGGGAAATTTCGAGGCAATACGAATATCAGGCTGAGGCAAAAGCGTTCAAAGTTTCTTCTATGAGATGCACGGTCTTTATGATATTTATTAGTCTATGTTAGTAGTTACTTTACAGTTTTTATTTCTATTTTTCGGTGGTTATTTTTCTAGCTATAAAGCCCAAACATATGTATAAACATAATGTAAATATGTATTACGTGTACGAATTAAATTCCGTATGATTTAACAATTTTAATAGCATTTTCATGATACGTAGGTATCAGGCAGCACCGGCAATACACGCTCAGCGTGGCGCAATGTATTGCGAAAGGGTTATAAATCATTCGAAACACCGATTGACCCACTAAGGGAAAGCAGTGCCATTTGACACTGCACTTTCCCCTGGGGTAAGGCATGAGTTGGGGGAAAGTGTTCGGCCAATCGGAGCGCTCGCACTAGGTTAAGAATTTGTATAAATAGGCTACCAGAAAAATAAATTCTCAATTCTCACTAGAACTTAGTCGTTTTACTTTGGCTGGTAATCGCTCGGAAGAGCAACTAGCAGTAAACAACTTTCTTCCCTGGATAGTGCTCTAACGAGCCTCTGGGACACTTAGGTGAATCGGTCTCGATTCACGAGAGAATTCTTCGTCACCCAGCAACTACTATCACATGGCGACCGTGACGGCGTAGGACCATCACGCTGCCCAACATCCACTATCACATAATTGCTCGATCCATTCTACAACTAACGAAAAACCCATCGAGGTGTTTTTTGGTAGAAAAGCTAGAATAAACCCGGAGACATACGCGCCAGGCAAGACAACATCCAAAGGTTAAAAGACAAACAGGAACGCGACTTGAGAAATCACAACAAGACCAGACAAGAGTTCAAGGTATTAGACCCAGGAGAAGTAGTCTCACGCCGCGATATAGAAGAGAAACAGTCAAGGAGAACAAACATAGTGTCATAATAACCGCGTCGGGCAGAACGGTTCATAAGAGCCAGATAAAGAACTAATTAATCTATTTTTTAGGATACTCGGCTGAGATGCAAATACTGGATTACTCCAATTGGTCGCAATAGACTTAGGAAAGGCCCGGATACAAACAGGAACATTCAGACTGATCCATGTGATAGAACTTGACGTATACCAACTTGAACGATATAAAGGTAACCATCAACTCAAAGCTATCCAAGGAAGATCCCATCTATCTCTTCCTATCCCACGAAATCGCACATATAGAGACCCACACAATAGATTAAAACCAAAGATAGTAAGGAGACGTTCATTAGATTTCCTAGGGAAAACGTGGAAATGGATCGCGGGTAGCCCCGACTAGGACCACTTCGAAATTCTAACAGACAAAATTAATAACGTATTAGAGAATAACAAGACGCAAGTTGTTTTAAATAAAATGGTATTAGAAAGAATGAACAAACTTTCGAACACAACATACAAAATTATGAAATTGATAAAAGACAACAATCCACTTAAAAGTGAAATGACTTTGGCTATAAAATATCAATTAGAAATAATAAAAGAAGAGGTCACGAACATAGAATATGCGATTCATTGGGCAAGTTGGACACATAGCAAGTTGGAGATCTTCAAATATCTTATAATTTGATACCAAAATTACGAAGTGAAATATATCCACACCCAAAGAGAATACTACAAATCTTTTTCACAGCCGGTCCATGACACCGGTAAACACAACAAATTTACAAGCATATAATATCCAGTGGCGGGTAATTTTCAACTTTTTCAGTTTTAATAAATATGTTTAGAGGTACTGCCATTTCTTTTGGAATCTCTCATCTCTTCGTTTAAAAAGATCACTTACCTTACTAGATATGATTACAAATTTTGGTTATAATAACCAGATGTTCTTTCAAATTTGTATAAACTTTGCGTTTATATGTGTGTGTAAAAAAATAATGTTAATATAAAATTCTACAATTCTACGAAAAGCTTGGTTTTACGTAATTACTAAAATGCGCACGTCACGGCCCGAAAGAGATTAACGTAATATTAACGTCGTACCGAACGGAAATATTTATTAGCAATCTTGTGTATCTTATTAAAAAAAGATCTATCGGCATTCAATGATATTAAAATGGTTAATGGTTAAACGTGTAAATTTACAAGACGCGGTTATGTTATGTTTGGATCGAAATTTTCTTTGCACTAATAATAATCTTATGGATATATGGTATATGTCGGTATTTTAAATTGTATGAATTGAGGTTCTGACCTAACGCTAAATTTGCCTAATTTCTATGTAGGTATATTGTTTTATCCGTACTTAAATTACTTTCGCAGTTTCTAAAATCAAATACTACTAATTAATACAACTGAGAACGTCTTCTCACTTAAAACTTATCTAATTTTTATCTAACTATTAAATCTCTCTTAAGAACTAAAATAAAGCTTTTAAGGACTCACATACTATCGTATTTAATAATGGTGCAGCCTCTGGGTGTGCATCATTCCAAGCGTTCCTTGTGTGTGCGATAACATGCCTAAGCTGCCGGGTGGTGGAAGTCCTATTCCAACACCAAGTGTTGACCCTATAGGTGGGCCTAAACTTCCTCCGATGGCGGTAGGTGCTATAGGTGCTGGAACTGGTGGCGGTTGTATTGTTGGTTGCACTAATGCTACAGATCCATGAGTTCGGAAATGAACACTTAAACTGCTTGAAGTTGCGAACACTTTATGACATTCCGGACACTTGAAATTTTCCGTATGCCGTTCATTCAAGTGAATTTTTTTTTTATGAGCGACCATATCGCGATTTCTACTAAACGCTTTACCGCAAGTATCACAGTGGTGGTTCTTTATACCGGTATGAGTAATCATGTGTTTCGATAAATCACCGGAACTGTAAAAGGCTTTACTACACACGGGACACACTTGATCGCGAACTCCGGAGTGGATCTTTTGATGTGCTTGAAAATTCCCTAAAGCCGAAAATTGTTTACTACATATTTCACATTGGAAAGGCCTTTCACCAGTATGAGTGCGTATGTGTATTAATAAATTATATTTTTGGGCAAAACGACGAGGGCAATACGTGCAAACGAAGGGGCGCTCTCCGGTATGTGTCCTGCCAAATAATCATAAATCTAAACTTTTACTTTAGACATTATAATAAAAATTTACCTTATATGCATTTGAAGTTGAGCAGCACATTTAAATGTCTTATTGCATTCATAACATGTTTGTGGGACCTTAGGAACTGGCTTTGGGCCTCTCTTTTTTCGTTCTTCGGGTGCTTTTCGTTTGTATCTACTTCGTCGTTTACTGAAATTATAAATTTATACAGTATGTAGAAAACATGGCCGTTGAAGTATTGGTTGAAGAAAAAACTTACGATTTAGATTTATTTATTGGAAATTACTACAGACTCCAAACTTAAGTGTATGACTTTACAATCGAAATACACAGTTATAATAAAATAACTAACTGATGACAGAGATTGGGATTACAAAACAATTTAAGAGGGAAAGAGAGTCCAACTAGACAAGAAAAATATATATAATAATTAATTAACTAGTAATAGCTTGTAGGTTTCTTTAAATCGACCGCGAAAAGGTCTTACAATCAACAGGCAAATCCTGGCTGATCGAATATGCCGATCTAAAAAAAAATGTAATTTCCGTGTGTGTGTGATAGCGGGTGCAGTCATGTCCCTTGACTACCTTAGTCATACTTAATTAATAACTCTTGTTAAAAAATCTGATTAGAAAAATAGTTCTAAAGTAAGGTTGATGGATATTTCCGAAAAGGAGACAAGTCTTGGAATTGTCCCTGTCCTTAATATCGTCTTACCCACACCGTTTAACATGTTACGTACATAGCGCGATGCTCAAAATCAGAGCAAATTTAAAATTTTAAACCTACCTACCAGTAAACAAAAGCCAAAAACAAAAAAATCTGGTCAGGCATTTTGATGAAGAATTTTATAACAATCATTTAAAAAAAAAAAGTACGTGTCAACTGATTAAGGGGGTATTCTCATGTGAACGCATAAATTTTACCTCTTTTTAGGGATTTATTTTTATAAGAAAATAACATTCAATCATTTTAATTTTTTTATATGCTTTTACTTGTATCTTAAACTGTATAAAGAATTTGTTTTTTTTGCTTATTTTACATTTGTCATATTTTTTTTTTTTATTAAAGTAGACCCCAAAAAAAAAAAGCAAGTCACTGGCGGGGGTAATAGCGGCTGTTCATGTTGTCCGAAATGAAAAAATGGAATGGGTTATTGTTCAGTAGGTCTGTCGCTATCGTTCCTACCAGAATTAATGAATTTCATTGAAAAACAAAAAATGGCGGACTGTAGAAAAAAAGGTTACGAAAATCTTCTTTTTTTTCTTACAAATCGTTTAAAAAAATAAGTAAATATTTTCGAAAAAAAGCAATTCTGGTACGGACGATAACTATTAATAAGTAGAAGAACATATATAAATTTCAAAGCAATCGGTTGAATAGTTTTTTGTTTAGGCCCATGAGAGTTTTAGAAAATGATGTTTCGCGAAAAATGCGTTTAAAGTTTCAAGAGCAGAATTTTCGTGGAAAGTTTATACTTACACTAATCTGCTATGCCTGGACCATACAATTTCACAATTTACGACAAAACTTTATATACACTATTCCACATATGCACAGGTAGGTAATATACTAAAGTTGACCGTTAGAAACACCGTACGCAGGTATAAAAGACCGGTGAAAACAATAGGAATGTAGCAGCTGCAGACCTGGCGCGGCGGCGACTATGAGTTGTAACTTATTTAATACTAGGAATTTCGGTCTGAATCTTTCACAGCACATGTTCGATAGGTTTTACTATCGAAATATGAAAAAAAAAATTGATTTTTCGAAGTGGTCACATGAGAATACCCCTTTAATTAGTATGGCCAGAAAGTTGATTTGAACAGAAAAAGTCACTTTTCAACCACTGTGCGCTAGGCTGCACGCCGTATTGGAAACGCCGCTTAAGTGCATCAAATGACTTTCAATTGAAAATTGGTGCGACCAAACTTACCATAACCCCTTAAATTTAGTAATTGAGATATAGGTATTAATGGTACTTACATTGGTATCTAATCTATTACTAATAATTTAAATTTTAACTGATTTATTACATAATCAATGTGTATCAAATGTATTTCTCAATAAAAACATAACAACGGGCACTTTGTAATCAGTAATAAACAGTAATGAAATACACATCATCTGAATAAATTATTAACCAATCAATATTAGAAGCTCTTTAGTTCTGTGAGATTTCCTGAAATGCGGAGTCCAAGCCATACTTGATGTCTTTGAGGAGGAATGGCGCAGAATTTGCAACTTTCAAACCAATCATTGAAAGTCAAAAAATCCATCTGAATATTATCCAAACCTGCCAAGAGGGGATCGCCTCAGGACATAAATTTTCAACAAAAGTGAACCGCTCTCCCCTGTCAACCAATTGTGTATGAGATCAATAAAAACAAGGTTATCCAAAGTACATACGTACGACCGCAACTTCTTAGCATTATTCTCACAATCACAAATTGGCCGAACATTTTATGTATGTACATATATGTTCAAAAAAATCCGCTTTTTTCTTAATTTGTTTTAAAAGTTTTTTTTCTTTAAAAAGGGAAATCGTGGTCAATTAATAAAGTATTTGCTCGTAACTGTACAAAATTTCAAGTGAATCCATCGATTGGTATACGGTTATAAGGAGCAGCGCTTTGAACACTGTTTTGAGAAAAACAAGTTTAAAGCTCGATATACAATTCTATTCGAAATAATGACTGATTATTGACTTTACCTCTAATCAGCAATTCCTGGGCGGAATTCGAGAATAGTTGTGTACTTAAGTTCGACTTCGACAAGATAATTGGATTTGACACTCCAGTTATTGTACACAGCTTTTATTCTTAGCGCAGCAGGGTTTAGAAGCACTAGGCGATCTGCGGCGCGCAATAAACTTTATAACTCGGAGAATTGAGATATAGGCATCCAATTTTAAAGATAAACACTAAATAATATGCAACATTTTTTCCAAGTTTCTAGGTGGATATAGCCCCGTAACAACTTTTCCTTCCTCTAATTATAAGCCACCTTAATATATACGGTGTTTCATCTATCCGTGTCAAAATTTAATGGGAAGATTGATCTCATCTAGGCAAACAAGAAATCGTATAGCATAGGGCGCGGTTGCTAAGAACCGTTTGGGAATTACAGGGTGATGAATAAATTAGGGATGCACACCATTATTTTATTTTTATCTTTTGATCTATCAAACGCAGCGACATCTACTATCCCAATGCTTTTTCCAATAATGTCAGAAATGTTGGTCTACCTCTACCACTACAGGTGCAGTCACTCGCGAAAGTGAAAAAAATGCTCAAAAATTCAATTCCAGCAATTCACGTTTCTCTCACATTTCCTCCGAAATTTATGTAATTATTACACCCTTTTATTACTTCTATTTAATTGTCCATCTTATTGTCTTTCCAAAGAGGTACAAAATGTCCAGGAAGAGAATGGATATACAAATTTATACGTTTTTCACTGACATATAAACTACTGGACTTATTATGTTGCTATCTCATATGGATCAAGTTTTCTCTGCCTTCTTATTGAATTATGCTTATTGTAATGCCAACATTAAAAATTAAACTAACAGTGATAATTTTATTTTATGTTTTATGTGAAAAATTCCTGAAATCTCAGCCTGATGCATTTTATTTGCGAGTCTTTTACTTCATTTTATCGTTTCAAATGAACAAAATTAGTTGCTTATTTCCTTTAAATCAACCTTACCTATAAAGTTGGCTGTAACAAAATCGTCACTGAAATTGGTAAAGTTCAGTGGAAAATTATGCCATATTGAAAAGACAACGATATACGAGGTGATGCCACTTTTTTCATAGCTATTTGACTGTCATGAGCAGTCCATTAGTTTATATGTCAGTGTACAAACTAAATCTTATTTAGCGTCATAGCACCTTTTGAAATCTATTAGACATTTATGAATAACGTTTCTCACACTTAGGTTTTGAAGTCTTCATGAAGTCTATCAACTTCATATGAATGCAGTTGTATAGTGTACTCGCTGATTAACCAAATAATTTAGAATTTCTCTTACCATTTCTTTACTTTTAATTTTTTATCTTCGTCCTCTTCTAGTTTTTTTGGCTCTTCTATTAAAGCAGCATCAGTCATAGTTTCAGCATCACAGAAGCTATAAATATATAAAGTAATAGTGGTTGTGTTTATTATAACAAAAGAACTTACCCGTATCCCCGATCAATTATTCCAAGATATTGCCGCAATCTCAAGTCAGAGTTTTCACACTCTTGCTTAAAGTGATAAGCAACACCCAGCCTGTATATACAATTATTACAAATTACAGCAGGCAATCCATCAGTTTTGTATACCTTTTGAAAATAAATTTTTCAAGATGAGTTAAAGTAATATCTAAATGGAATTTCGTCGAATTAATTATAATTTTAAGTTCATTAGGGTTGCATAAATTCTGACCATTTTACAAACCGCACGTTTCATGATTAAAATTAAATTACATCTTTAAGTCTTCGATCAGGTTATCACACCAGCATAAACCCATATCAAAAGTAGTCTAATATAAAGTTAACAAACAGAGAGATACGGACGGAATGCAAAGGAAACGCTTAAAAATATGCTAGATACAAGATGCAAGCGAAGTGAGATCTTTTGTTCTACACAAGACACCCTCGTACAATCATTTTTGGATAATCACTGCTGTTTTCGATATACTGGTCCAAAGTCAAGCGCGCACGGTCGATTTTAAACCTGTCAGGCTGTTTGGCATGCTGCAGAAATGACCCCAGCTCTACTTGACCGTTCCCTTCGCAAACTATTTGTAGAAATATAAAAAAGGTGTCTTCATAATGGCAGAATAGCGAATAGATAAATTAAATAAATAACAAAGAATAGCAGACAAAGACACGCAACATTTGTTAACAGACGCAAGAACACCATTAGACCCACAAGAAAAGCAGTTAGAGAAGCTATCTTTGCTTGATGCTATATTGATGATTGCTATAGATGCTTGGCCTAGGAGTAGGTCCTTCATCTGGAGAGCGCTAGGAGGAAGTTTAGTTAGATTTTAAGATCATTAGAGCTAATATCCCAGTTAGGTTTAGAGAATGCAGTTTAAGCATTAAAATGTTAGCCGTCAAGAGATCGTTTGCTCAGCGTATCTCGACGAAAAGAACAGTAGTTACATTTACAATTGACAAACTTCCAAAAGAATTTAGTATCTCTCCGTGGGAGACATCTACATTTTTCCACATAACATGAAAATAGAACGAACCTTCTTGGATTTTTGGTTTTTAAAGTTTGTCAGATAGCTCTTAAACCAAGGCTGGCGAGTGAAGTGATTTTACGATCTGAAATAAGCACACAAGCAGAGAAAAATATTAAAAAGCCAGTTGTAAATCGATTGCATAGCCTTAGCAACACATATTTCATCTAACGTTGGACTAGTCGCAATTTGAAACTTTAGAATTAAGTGATGAGTCACCTCACCTAGCTTGAAGTTAAAATAGTAGTCAGCATTTCCAACAAAGTTCAGATTACAGTCTTCAGTAGGAAATATGATATGAAGGGCTGCATACTGCCAATATTCCGGTAGTACGGTTTCACCGCAACTCCTTACAGTAATATGATCTGGGTCGATGCAAAAGACAACAAATGAACATGTAACTAAAATTAAATAAAAACAGATTCTCCCGCGCCTAAACGAAAAATAACCTTAAAATAACGTCACCCTTGATTCGGGGAGAAACCCTTTTGAATGTCGGCTTAAAGTAACCGTTACTTTCTCAGGAATTGATGCACACAGGTACAGCCGCAATTACGCCGCTCAGGAGAACACCGGAATAAGAATTCAAACTTACTCTGACTTTGGCGCACATCATCATCATTGTCGCCGGCATCATTGCAAATTCAGTACTGTAAATAGATGTCAATGCACCTTCTTCTAAGCACACGCGACAAACTTTATGAATATTATAATCCATTGGGATAAAGTCAGCTCCGGCCACCGATCAGCTGCTGCTGGCTTCAAACGCCGCTTTGTTTATGATGCACTATGACATTTTGTAGCGGTATTGCATAACGAACTAGTAGATTTATTTGTATCTTTGGAAAAGAGTCCGAAATAAGCTGCGTTCGCTTATTTCATTTAGAAGAAAAACCTTCTCATCAAACGAAAACATTTTACAAATATATTTAAGTAATTGTTTTTGTGTTCTAAAGTAATATAAATTAACCTGTTGTATTGCTTTGGGCATGTGAAATTTCAATAAAATGTAGTGGGAGTGGAAGTACTAGATTAACGTTGTTCCATAATCAGATCGGGATGCATGAAATAGATGACGTGACATATGTTTAAATAAGCCTGATTACTATAAACAGTTTCTAAAATTAAGTTTTAAGTGGTTTCTGAGATGTTCCATACGCCCGACTCCCGTGCGAATGAATTTTAACCGACCCGGGGTGTTCTATGAGGTCGCTTCACGTTAGCAAACCTTTTTGATTCTTCTCTGAACCTCAAAGAGACCTGTCGAAATTTTCACTGTGAAAAAGCGAACATTCGGCTTGCGGGAGAAATGTCAAAGCTAGTGGAAGGAGTATCAAGTGCCCCATTGCTGGTGGCTAGTGATGTGAATAATGTTGTGAATAACAACAGCTGCCGCAGGGAGCCAACAATAAACCGCCAGGAATCAGCTGCCCTCATGAAGCTTAAAACATATCTACTAGCAATCCGGCCGTGGTCTCTGTCGGCTAGTCTTGTCCCAACGCTTTTGGGCTCAGCGATAGCATATCGGTCCAAGTGGTCTGCAGACTTCAATTTCCTCACGTTCCTGCTAACGATCCTGACGGTCGTCACAGTCCACTGCGCTGGAAATGTGGTCAACACCTACTTCGATTTCATTAAGGGAATTGATAATCGGAAGTCCGATGACCGGACTCTTGTGGACCACATCCTGACCAAGGATGAGGTAAGGTTACAGTTGCACATAATTGAGTAGGAAGTAGTTGCTTAAGTATGGGATTCCTTGCTACCGAAACTTCCCAGTTAATGTTTTCGAAATTTGCACGAGACATCCTTGCCCTCGGCCAGGGTTCACCACGCAACTTGCCTTAAATTTGTACGTCAGGCACGTTCGCAAACCGGTTAAGATGCTCATTCAGAGGTAAAAAAAATATCAGATGTATGGCTGGGTGGCAACATTTGTTTTTCTCGCCCGGAGTTTTTTGCGAGAGAATATTCAGATTTTCACATTAGAAATGTAATATCTTGGCAATGAGGATGCGACGTTATCTGAGCTCTTAGGCCGTTCCTAAATACCATTTTATCGTATTATTAAGCTAATTAAGTTGATTGAAACTAACGTAAAATGGACCTTGTCCTCGTTTTGGAACTAATGCAAGTTTTTGACATGTCAAAAGAGTGCTCTCTCTTACAATTTTTCGTTTGTTGTAAATGAATATTTATGAAGGAAAAATCGACAAATTATTGTCGGACCTTGCAATTCAAGCCCAAAGCTGCCGCCCTTTTCAATTAGTCTGTTGCGTCACTGGGCCTGTTCCGAACAAATTGTTTCCTGATCGAAATCAAATTTATTTACTTAAATGTTCCGGTCAATGTCCATAACACCGGGTGGAATGTGCGATTTGCAATCCATTAGCATTTTTTGCAAATTTTTGACCGACGGACGCAATGTGGGAAGTACGTCATCACTTAAAAATTTAGTTGAAAAGCATTGCTTTAAGTTCACCTTAATAATATTTTGGGGAACACGTTTTGAATGTTGATTAGCTTCGCTAAAGTCTTTTTATGCCCCGGTCTTCAAAGAGTTCAAGCTTTCTCTAAGTTTGCTTCTGTTTATTTTATTCTTTTCGCGTGCCTTTGTTCTTTTTATGCTTCTAGCTGATGCCCGCGACTTCGTCTGTGTGGCCCACAATAATATTAACTATAGCAGACTCGTACCGCCTTTACCCGGGCTTTTCAGGGGGATTGTTGGGATTGTGGGGGCGATGTGAAGAAGATGATTTGATGTGGTTGGTGCGTTTAGCTCTTCCTGATATCCCCCACAATTCTTGAATGAAGCAGCAGGATATTTCTTGAACCTGGAAACTTTGTTGGCTTCTTTCATACAAAAATTGAAACTCACTACTTTCCGTTTTAAACTTTTAAACTTTATTACCCGACCTTTTCTATATAACTCCTTATTGTGAACTGACATATTTTCTATTTAAATTTTATTTCCTCTCCTCAAACCTACTCGTATCAAAATTTACAATCAAAATCCTACTTCTCTCTCTCGTTAGTTTACAGTGAATTTCGAGTATAATTTACAGTAGTCATAGCGACCTTCTATGAATCCTAAAGCAAACATGTTCACATAATTAAACTTTATTTGAATTTACTATTAGTGTGTGGCCGAGGTGTCTCACGTTACTTTTGCGCATATCCGGTCTTTCATAAAATTCACAATTATAATTTTGCGATATACATCTTATCTCTGCCCGGTTTTTAGAGTAATTTAGCTAGTCCGCCACAACACCCCCCTTCCAGCGATTTGCCCGAAGCGCGAAAATAATTTTGGGTGGTTTCTGGAAGTTCTTTGAATTTAACTCTCTTGAAACTCTGTTTGGTGGAAATTGTGTGGGGTGTAAATGTATCTGTAAATATTGTGTCTGGAACTGTATGAATTTCGTTTGCCACTGGGCAATTCCGAGAATTTGATGATGAGACAGGCGCTGGCTGTGCTCCTAATGTACATGTGTTAATTTGTGTGTTTGTGCTCTCCATCGTTGGATTTGGATCTTCGCTGGTTAGTGCTGTAAAATATGGCTTTAAACGGTTTATTGATATGTTAACTTTCCTGTTTTTAATTTGAATAGTGTAGAAACTTGGTTGTCTACTGACGATCAGAAACGGTCCTTCGTAACAATTTTGAAAAGTGTGTTTAGAAGCATCGTTTCGGATGAAGACATGAGAGCAGGTTTCCAATTCTTTAAACTTGAAAAATTTAGGTTTGTTGTGGTTTGTTGCCGAAGTGGGTTTTATATTGGTGAATGAATTTCTTAAATTATTGATGAATGAACTTTGTGGAATGTACTGCGAATTTTGCTGTAGGAAATCTCCAGGGAGTCGTATAGATTGACCGTAAAGTAGCTCGGCCGGTGTTGCTGAAAATTCCTCTCTGAATGCAGTGCGTAGACCTAACAAAACTGATGGTAACATGTCGGACCATGAAGTATTTTGATGCATTTTTAATGCTGTTTTTAATGTCCGATGCCAACGTTCCACGAAACCGTTTGATTGGGGATGATACGGAGTTGTCCGATTGTGTTTGAAACCTAAGAATTTTGATAGTTCTTTGAAAAGGTTCGACTCGAATTGTCTGCCTTGATCTGTCACAATAATTTTGGGTACTCCATAACGGGTAATCCATTCGTGATAGAGCGCGGCTGCACATGTTTCTGCTGTTATATTTGCTAGTGGTATTGCTTCAGGCCATCGGGTAAAACGGTCGATGACTGTGAGGCAAAACCTGAATCCTTGTGAATGTGGAAGTGGACCTATAATATCCAAATGAATGGTTTCGAAACGATTTGTTGTTGTGGGGAAAGAAGTAAATGGAATTTTAACATGACGAGAAATTTTGTTTTTCTGACATGCCAAACAAGCTCTACTCCAGTCCTTTGTATCCTTGTTAATTGATGGCCAAAAGTATTTCTTTGTTATTGTTTTGTTTGTTGACCTAATACTGGGGTGTGTGAGATTATGGACAGAGTTGAAGATAGTTGTCCTGAATGTGTTTGGGATATAAGGTCTGATGTTGTCTTTTGTATGTTCGCAAAAAATTTGCTTGTCGGTTCCCAAAACTGGAAATTTAGAAATCTTATAAGATGAGTCTTTAAGCAGTGTGCTGAGTTGAGTGTCTGTTTGTTGTGCATCTGCTATTGCTTCAAAATCTATTGAAGGTGGAATGTGTAGTTCTTCAACTCTTGATAAGATGTCTGCTACTATATTGTGTTCACCAGAAATGTGTCTTATGTCTGTAGTGAATTGGCCGATGAAATCTAAGTGTCTGAATTGTCGTGGTGTAGCTTTTTCTGGATTTTGTCTGAATGCAAAAGTTAGTGGCTTATGGTCTGTGTATAGTGTGAAATTTCTACCTTCCAAATGGTAACGAAAATACTTAATTCCAGCGTATGCTGCTAATAGCTCTCGGTCATAAGCGCTGTATTTTTGTTGGGTGGTGGATAATTTCGTCGAAAAGAAACCGAGAGGTTGCCAAGAGTTTTCGACTAACTGATTTAGAGCGGCGCCTAAAGCTGTATCAGAGGCGTCTACAAATAATGCTAATTGAGCATTATTGTTGGGAAACGTTAAAAGAGTAATTTGGGATAACTGTAATTTGACATTTTCGAAAGCCTTAATTGCTTCCGGCGTCCAGTCAATTTTCTTGGTCCCATCTTTTTTGCTTCCGGTGAGGTATTTATTTAGTAGCAGCTGATTCTGAGCTGCGTGTGGTAGAAAACGTCGATAGAAATTTATCATGCCAAGAAAACGTCTTAATTCCTTGACGTTGGAAGGTTGACTAAAATTTTTAATGATCTCCACTTTCTCTGGAGTTGGTGTAATTCCTTTGGAATTAATAAGGTGCCCGAGAAATTTCACTTCCGATTTCATGAAGTTACACTTCTCAGTGTTTATTATTAACCCGTGGTCTTGGAAAAGTTGAAAAATTTCTTTTAAATGGTTGATGTGTTCCTGTTCTGAATTTGATGCAACTAATACGTCATCCAAATATGTAAAGCAGAACGGTAATTTTTGAAGAACAGAGTGTATAAATCTCTGAAAAGTTTGTGCTGCATTGCATAGACCAAACGTCATTCTAGTAAATTCGAATAAACCGAAAGGAGTGCAAATTGCAGTTTTGGGTATATCTTCCGGTTCGACCGGGATTTGATGATATGCTTTGGTTAAGTCCAAAGTTGAAAATATATTGCAATTTTGAAGATGGAAAGTGAAATCGTGAATCAGTGGTATCGGATAACGGTCAGGAACTGTAATAGAATTTAGACGTCGGTAATCACCGCAAGGTCTCCATTCACCATTTTTCTTGGGTACCATGTGTAATGGTGAGGACCAACAGCTGTTTGAAGGTCTGCAGATACCTTGATTTAAGAGAAATTCAAATTCCTTCTTTGCAACTAAGAGTTTTTCGGGGGAAAGTCTTCGAACTTTTGAAAATATTGGCGGCCCATTCGTTTTAATTTGGTGTGTCACCATATGTTTAACTGGCTTGGTAAAACCAGTGTCCCTTGTAATGCTAGGGAATTGTTTGAGTAAATTTTGAATTTGTTTGTTAATAGTTGGTTCTATGAGAACCGAAAGCGTATTGAATGGACCTTTAATTATTTTTCCATTTGACTTGAGATTTGTTAGAGGATCGATTAATTTTCTGTTGGCTAAATCGACTATTAAACCATAGTGGAATAGAAAGTCTGCTCCCAATATAGGTTTAATAACGTCGGCGATGAAAAATTGCCATTGAAAATTTCGTCTCAAACCCAAGTCCAATGAAAGAATTTTTTTTCCGTAAGTGTTGATGGACGAAGAGTTTGCTGCCGAAAGTCGTAAACTAGACGGTGGTAATTTATTGTCTAGCGGAGCTGGTATGACCGAAATGTCCGCTCCAGTATCGATTAAATAATTTAATTTAGATGTTCTATCATAAATGTGCAGGCGACTGGTGTAGGTGTTCTTATCATTCGTCGCCATTAATGATAAATATTCTCTTTTTTTGACTGTTCCAGAATTTTGAACGTGCATGGTGAAACACATTTTGTTGCTTTTTCTGAGAAGTTAGCGTGGTACCAACACCAATTAGGGTGTTCCCTTGCTTTAGAATTATCCCGTTTGAATTTTGTCATTGAATTATTTTCTGAATGCGCAGAAGAATGTCGAGAACGGTAATGTGGAGAATAATTTCGTGATGGCCTGGATTTTAAATTTCGGATTTCCAAAGACATTTCTCTCACTTGGTTAGCCAACTGCTGAACCTGAACTGTAAGATTTGTTAAAATGCCTTCGTCTACTCGTTGGGTAGAACAGGCGAAGACTGAGGGTTTATTATTTACTTCAAAAATTTTGTCAGCACATTTTGCCAAATCAGCTAATGTGTCTGAGCTGCACGACAATATTACCCTCATATTGTCAGGCAGTCTCTGCATCCAGAGAGTCTTCAGAACGTCGTCACTCAAAGTCCCGTTTGATAGGTTCCGCATTTCTCGAAGAAATTGTGAGGGTGACCGGTCACCTATCACAATGTCTCCCAGAAGTTGATTTAACTTAGCTGTTTCACTAGCTGTAAGACGTGTTATCAATGCTTCTTTAATTTGCGTATATGGGTTTCGCGTATCTGGATTTTGTATAATATCACTCACGATTCGAATCAGATCCTCATCCAACGCGGAGAGAACATGATTGAATTTAGTGACTGGGGCATTTCACGTGAAGCGGACAGCGAAAAAAAAGTGACGTTCTGAAATTTGTTCATATTCGGCTTAATTGCACTTCTAGTAGGTATGAATGTGGACGCACAATATTTTTTTTGTATGATGTTTATTTGTCAAGTTATTGGCTTCTAAAGAATTGTCGTTATTGAAATTCGTATTTTTTGGAAATAGTTTTTCGAATTAAAGAAATTTTTTTTAAAATATTAAATATGGCGACGTATATAGAAAATGTACTGTTCTTTTTAAATACAAAATAAAACTGGTTTTTTTATTTTTTTTTAATATACAAAACCGGAAATAAACTTTTCAAATCAGAATTTTAGTAACTTCGACCAATTTGTTTTTTTATTTTTTTATTTCAAAATATAGCCTAAAGTACATTTATAATACACCAGAAATTTCAAAATGGGATCTGCAATAGTTTAGGAGATACATGAATTAAAGTACATACGTGTCGCACTGAGCGTCGTACTCTAGCTTCCTTAGGTCGACTGGTTTGCGCGGTATCACACTAAAACGCTGCAATATTTATATTTACTATCCTATTTAAGCGTATTTAAAGCTCTAACAATGTTATGGGGTATTTAATATTCAAATTAAAATAGTACTTATTGAACAAAAGAAGCAGTGGGTAGTCTAAAACAAATTTTGTGATAAGTCATAAAAAGCGACTGCTGGCGCCACCTCTTAGATACGAGAAGTATTAAAATGACAAATAGAAGCTTTATGTTAGAAAGAGATAGAAGCATGCCACTAAGCAATTTCGTATTTTCCGTTATTTCTTTAGTTGTTGTTCTAACCTCTGAGCGACTTGTGCACATTTTAAGATAGTTATTGATTTATAATGGCTCCGTACGGTGATCGATGTTTTAATCCATTTCGCTTGGTACTTCATCGAAAGTTTAAAAATTGAAGAAAAATATCTGAACATTTGGCTCAAAAGTTGAGATTTTCACTCGATGTTTATGTATGTGCCTCTTGTAGGAAAAGACTCTTATATGAAACACCTCCAGTACTAATTAATGAAGATCTTGTACAGTGCAGTCAACATCGAGTGAACCTTCGCAAAACACCCAAGATGAACCGTTCGTTTAGATAAGTTTAAACACTATCAATAACTATCTTAAAATGTGCACAAGTCGCTCAGAGGTTAGAACAACAACTAAAGAAATAACGGAAAATACGAAATTGCTTAGTGGCATGCTTCTATCTCTTTCTAACATAAAGCTTCTATTTGTCATTTTAATACTTCTCGTATCTAAGAGGTGGCGCCAGCAGTCGCTTTTTATGACTTATCACAAAATTTGTTTTAGACTACCCACTGCTTCTTTTGTTCAATAAGTACTATTTTAATTTGAATATTAAATACCCCATAACATTGTTAGAGCTTTAAATACGCTTAAATAGGATAGTAAATATGAATATTGCAGCGTTTTAGTGTGATACCGCGCAAACCAGTCGACCTAAGGAAGCTAGAGTACGACGCTCAGTGCGACACGTATGTACTTTAATTCATGTATCTCCTAAACTATTGCAGATCCCATTTTGAAACTTCTGGTGTATTATAAATGTACTTTAGGCTATATTTTGAAATAAAAAAATAAAAAAACAAATTGGTCGAAGTTACTAAAATTCTGATTTGAAAAGTTTATTTCCGGTTTTGTATATTAAAAAAAAATAAAAAAACCAGTTTTATTTTGTATTTAAAAAGAACAGTACATTTTTTATTTATGTCGCCATATTTAATATTTAAAAAAAAATTTTTTTAATTCGAAAAACTATTTCCAAAAAATACGAATTTCAATAACGACAATTCTTTAGAAGCCAATAACTTGACAAATAAACATCATACAAAAAAAATATTGTGCGTCCACATTCATACCTACTAGAAGTGCAATTAAGCCGAATATGAACAAATTTCAGAACGTCACTTTTTTTTCGCTGTCCGCTTCACGTGAAATGCCCCGACTTCCAGAGTAATTCGAGAGAGTTCGAACTGGGCTTCTAAACGCTGAAACCAGAAGTTCGGCGCAGTTCGCCAGAAAGAAGGTGTTGTCACTGTATATGCAGCAACTGAGACTGGACCTTCTTCATTACCAACGTTACCCGTTTGCGTCAACGGGTTGTGGATTGAATCACCACATTGTTGCATGACTACACTTTTATTAAAAAAATTTCTTTTTCAAATCTGAAAAACTTTTCGAAAGAGAACGCGAGTTAACTTTTAGAGGAACGCAAAAGTAACGCATGAAACGAGAGAGGGTGCAAATAGGTGTGAATATTTTTTTTTTAGGACAATTTGTTTTTTTATATTCAAAAAAAAATATTTTGTAAAAGCTAGCTAAATTTTGTCTACTTATCTTTTAACTTTTTTATTCTTTTTTCTTTTATTTCTTTCTTCTTTTATTTCTTTCTTCTGGGTTCGAATTTTGTTTGTATTAAAGGACCTTACCACGGGTGGGGGGTTCCTTTAATACATGTGTTTGTTTTTGTGAAATGTTATTAAAGTCCCTTACCGCTGGTGGGGGGTGACTTTAATAATGTTTTTCTGTTTTTTAAAACGACCCTTACCACTGGTGGGGGGTATCGTTTATTTAGTGTTAATGTAAGTGCAAGTGTACACTTTTTTCTTTCTTGAAAATCTGCGGTTTTTCGTTCTTGAAAATTTCAGGTCGTGTTGATTGGTTGACTTGTAGGCTGTTGATTGTCGGAGCTGTTGATTGGTTGACTTGTAGTGGTGAATTTGCTGTTCCTCTGTCGGGGTAAATTTGCTGTTCCTTGTCGGGGTAAATTTGCTGTTCCTTGTCGGGGTAAATTTGCTATTCCTTGTCGGGGTCACCAGTTTGTGGGGGCGATGTGAAGAAGATGATTTGATGTGGTTGGTGCGTTTAGCTCTTCCTGATATCCCCCACAATTCTTGAATGAAGCAGCAGGATATTTCTTGAACCTGGAAACTTTGTTGGCTTCTTTCATACAAAAATTGAAACTCACTACTTTCCGTTTTAAACTTTTAAAATTTATTACCCGACCTTTTCTATATAACTCCTTATTGTGAACTGACATATTTTCTATTTAAATTTTATTTCCTCTCCTCAAACCTACTCGTATCAAAATTTACAATCAAAATCCTACTTCTCTCTCTCGTTAGTTTACAGTGAATTTCGAGTATAATTTACAGTAGTCATAGCGACCTTCTATGAATCCTAAAGCAAACATGTTCACATAATTAAACTTTATTTGAATTTACTATTAGTGTGTGGCCGAGGTGTCTCACGTTACTTTTGCGCATATCCGGTCTTTCATAAAATTCACAATTATAATTTTGCGATATACATCTTATCTATGCCCGGTTTTTAGAGTAATTTAGCTAGTCCGCCACAGGATGTTGCAGAGGATCCTATTACTCGTATATCCGAGGTGTTTTCCTTGTAAAATGCCTAAAATCCGGAATTTTAGTTTTCAAGCTATCAGCCGTATTATATGAATTGGAACAATTCTCAGCTGATGGACAAAGAGGAGAAATAAATTTCCTCGAAATTACTGTGTAGAATTTCCCAGCAAATGGGAAATATTATATTATCAAGCAGCCCAGTGCAGAAGCTTTCTTCCGTGCTGATTGAGAGTGAAGCAGGCTTTGTTCCAAATAGGAGCACAGTGTGTTCGAGATTTTCAGATTTTTCGAAATCATATGATTACCTGTCATTTTGTTTTTCTTTGTTTTTATTGTGATTTTCTCTAATATATGAAGTCGGTTAAATGTTCTGTTAAAATGGAAAGCCAATTTGAAGCTATGGTTGCAATTTAACACATTAGTTGCGTTCCATTGGGCTGTGCAAATTACTCCCGAGTACTTATATCTATCCGCAACAACCCAAGCTCTTGCTGGCGAGTAGATGTTCTGAGTAGTTTCACCACATTTTTCCGCTAGATGGTTTTTGATGCAAAGTGGTTGTTAAGGGGATATTCTAGTCTAGGAGTACAACTTTTAGGTGTTTTTTAAAATTCGATAAAAAAAAGAACTAAGAATTTACAAGATATTTATTAATATTTCAACAATACAAAAAAAAATATTCAAAAAAAATTTTGAAAATTGAAAAAAATACAGGATGGTAAGGGGGTGAAAAATAAGGGCGCGTCCTCGTTGACATTCCAACCCTTCTGGTGATCTTCAAAAACAAAAAAGATTCGTAATCAGTAAGAATGTCGTTATCGTCTGAAGTAGGGAAATGAAATTTCACAAAATGGCGGCTGTTTGAAAAAAAAAATTTATCTTTTGACTTTTTTTCAAAGTTTTGGATTTTTTTAAAACAGTAAAAAACAAAATTTTTACATAATTCTAGTTCCAACGATAGAGGGATATATAAAGAAGTTCCACGCCAAATTTCAAGTTAATCGGTTCATTAGAACTTGAGAAATCATGTCAACCGTGTTGGAAAAAGTAGTTTTGAGAAAAACACGTTTAAAGATTTGAGCAAAGTTTTAGTCAGTCTGTACTTACATTTCATTAATCGGCGATTCCTGCTCCTTACATTGGGCCTACACGTGCTGTACGATAGCTCAGAGCAAACTGGCCACGTGTGTAAAAGAGGATGATTCATCCTCAGGTAATCAGGGAATGTCTACCGCCTATTGTTCGATTCACTGTGCCAGGTCCCGTTTACGCGCTGTGTCACTAAAATAGCTATAACTCCGTAACTATTTGGAATTTTAAAAATTCCTTTGGAGGATATATTTTTGAAGGTCTGATCTTTATGATATGATGATATCTTTATCGATTTTTTCAAAATTCTAGACTAGAATACCCCCTTAACCCTTTTTGGCCTCTGCAGGTAATCTACACCAGGGAAAATATTTTGTAAATATCAATAAATTGAAAAAAATTTTGGCAGTTTTCAGGCACATTATTTTCCATTAACGAGAATTAACTGAAGAACTCATCTAACTTAACTTCAATGCATTTTAAAATAAATACAAATTCAAAACCTGCATTATGGTTGATGTCTTTACTTTACTTGTTATACCAGACAGGCTGGCCGGTAGATCGCAACGGACCCAATGGAAAATATGATGTTTGACGTGAAAGTCTAAGAGAATGCATAATAAATGTGTTTATGAAGCAAGTTATTTTATTAAAAATTACAAATATACGTGACAGAAAGCTTAGCCAATATAATATAAATTTCTAAATTTAATTCCGAAAATACAAATTTGAAGAATTATATATTGCTCTGCAGAATATTATATTCTGTGCATAAATTAGGCAAATAATAAACGTGTTTTATGTATAAGAAAAAATATGTTTGTTAATCTTTCGTTCTAATATATAAAGGTGGGGTATTAGCTGGGGTTAATGAAAACAATCTACTTTATTATTATAGTTTGTTAGGGTTATAATTTAAAAGATATTACTGAGCTTCTACGGAGGAGCGTCCAGAATCGGCGGTAATCGTAGGTTATAGTTGCAGTGATCAAAGGCAGAACTATCTCACAATCTGCTTTACTGTCGGACGAGGCATGCGTGTCGTATGAGTGAGATGTCTTAAGGCCCCAGAGCACACACGTGCTACAGAGCGGCATGCTACAAATTGTGACATGCGGCTCCTTGTTGCATACTACAATGGCCAACATCATGCGGCCGATGTAGCATGCGGCAGTCTATTTCACGTCAAGGCATCATCGTGCCTAGATAATTTTCAAATCATCGTGCTATTTTTTTGTGTTTTTGGGGATAGACATCGTAGAATATGGCTGATCAAGCAACTTTAGCATCAGCTTATTTAGTACTAAGCCATGCAGCTAGACAACGGAAGAAGAAACGTTGGTGGAAGAGAACGTTATTTCAGAACGGCCCACGGACTAGTTTACTAAATAATTTAAATGCAGATGATGGTGCCTTATTTAAAGACTTTACCAGAATGTCAATTGAGGACTTTGAACATTTACTACAATTAATTACACCATATATTCAAAAAGAGGACACCAACTTCCAAGATAGCATTTCACCATTTTTTACATTCTTTGGTATATCCAGAACCGCTTTTTTTATTCGTGAGACGATTGTGTTCCCTGTGGAATGCGCTTCTGAGCTTCTTTATTTTCTTTTTGATACTCTCTTCACCTAAATCGTATTTTTGTGCAAGACCAAGTAAAACATCACGTTTCACTCTATTGTTTTTATAATTTGAATTGCGGACATCCCACAACACTTCACTCTTTCTATATTCTTCAATGAAGTCTAAATATTTTTCATTGCGCCACTCCATGACCGATCTGATAAATCTGATAACCTAGTGTGGGGGAATATCTATCGTACAATCTTGATTGTTGCGGCACCTGGACTTGACACTATTTTCTGATTAACTTGCACGTTAGGGCTTATCGGGGGCACGAATTATATGCTCTGCAATGGAATAAGGGAGCCACAATATTGTAGCAGCGAAAGTACGTTTGGTTCTTTTCTTCGCTATTTTTTAAATGCTTCTTATTTGTATACTCCACGGCAATAAATTACAAAAAACATTTTAGTTTAAATTTTATTTATTTTGCTGCTTTTCCTTTTAATCGATAAATTAATTTTATTTCCTTGATTTTACTTTCACAATTCATAAAATGTAACTGAATTTTTCAGCAAAAACAATCACTACTTCTCACTTCAATACTACTTGATTTTCCCCGTACAACTCTACACCGATTTCAAGGTGCGAAAACGACAAAGTGCCAAATCTGGTTTTACCTAACGCTACTGATAATTTTTTTACCCTCTTCCTTCACACTCGGAATCATTAGAAGGTACAAGATAGGACAACCGCGATTTAAATCAAATTGTGGTGACTATCACCAAAGCCGGGTAAACCACCTACCAGGACTCTTAAAGTTCCCAACCCAACCAAGGTGAAAAGAACCGCAAAGGCCGCCACACTAGAAATTGCTTTGACGTTCCAAAAATGTCGCATGGAATCCATCGAGTATGGATAGAAGCGCCGCCAGATTGCCACATGACGCAAGGTGTTGACATGCCGCACGATTCCTGCCACAATGTGCGACATTTTTAAATATTGTAGCATGCGGCTTGTGGCATGCAGCAATACCGCACAGTGTTGCCCCGGCGTAAAAGGGCCTTTAGGGACTTCCAAAGTATTCCCCCCTGAATAACTTTCAAAGGTGATTTAAAAGTAACTGATTTGTTCTTGTAGGTTGTCATTCGTGTGTCCATTGCTGAACTCCTCCAAAGATTTGGTGGTGCTGGCTGAGATGAGCCCTCATTGTTTGTTTTAGTGATGTTGTATTTCGGATCAGATCCTCCAATTCTTCATCAATCTGCCGAGTTTGGTGGCTTGTGAGTGATTGGTTTCCAGATACCGTTTACCAGTTGTTCGAGTGTTGCATCAATGCCTGTTGAAGAAGCGTCCGTTGATAGTGCCAGGAGCGCTGTGGGTGATGGAAATTCCAATCTTGTCTGTCGCGGTTAAGCTATGCTTGCTAAGTAGTGGGGATAAGGTTTTTTTTATCTGCGGTGATAGATACTTATCTGGCAGTGTGGCTGCGTTGAGTCAATCATTTTGAGGTCGTCTACTGCGTCCAGGCGCTTAATGACGATATGTTGCTGCTGCAACTGCAATCGATGAAAACTTTGTTGATGAAAAGTTTGTTAATGCTGATGAATGTGTTTCTGAACTGCTGATGGTTCTGAAGAAACTTTAATGAATATGTCTCTGAACTGCTTCTAGAGAGCTTGTTGCTGCGCGTGTTAGTTGCGCTGAATTCCGCCTACGCCACCATGAATCAGATATCAGGCTGATCACGCGCCTGACTTGATTCAGGAAATTGAATAGTCCCCAATTGTGATTGGAGTGTCTCTATTGTAGTCCGGACTTTGTTGCATGTCGCTAACTGTGCCTTTGTTGAGGGTTATATCAGATTGTTTCTGGAACTGTTGAAACACGTGGCTTCGATCTCGTTTTCTTGTTTTGTGTCTTCAGCTTTGTTGGGCGTTCTGAGCAAAGTTGCCTCGTTAACTTCGGAAGTAACTCCTCCTTAACGTTGGGTAGAAAACGCGGCTCCAGGAGCGTCGGTTTCGTCAATTCTTCTTTCGTAGCTCTTCAAACGTTCTGGGGGTCACCAATTTCATGTGGGGGATTAGCTGAAGGAACCCTACATGAGTGAAATGGAAAGGAGATACTTTATTATTATAGTTTGTTTCGGTTACAATATTAGAAGTTATTACTGCGCTTCCGCGGGGAAGCGTCCATCATCGGCGGTAGCCGTAGTCGGAATCGTAGGTTATAGTTGCAGGGATCAAAGACAGAACTAAAAGGTAGTTTTTGATTTAATATCGGAAGATGCGCGAGTGTCACATGAGTGAGATGTCTCAGGCGTCACCACATAAGTTTTACAGCAGCGCCATCTCATATAAAACCAAGTTCAAAAGCATTCGACGTTCCCAGCACGATACTTGGACTAGGGCACACTTCTGCGCCGGCTACCAGCAGAACAGCGAGATTTTTAAAGAGACAAATAATGCAATTCTGTCGTGTGGAGTGTGGAGATAGCAAAAAATCATAATCTGCACGCTGTATTGGAAGCGTGCTTTAAAGCATGATGATTTAAGGGATTGTTTCTTGACTTGATCTCACATTTTAACTAATTTCTAAGTTATCTAAGATAATAGCGTTATGATTCATAGCCTATGTTAATTCTGAGATTTTAAGAAGGATAATATGGTAGTGGTTTCTTTAAAATCTGTCTAGTGATTTTTACGTGATGCGCACACATACGATGCTAGTTATCATACATATTATAATATGTATAGGTAGAGGAACTTAGAGTAATGTAGTCACCCTTTTCTTTTTTCGCCAAAGCTCAGAATGCAAACCTGATATTTGCATGGGGAGCAATAAAGATAGATAGTTCCTCTATAATATTGTAGTTAACACGTTATCGTAGTTAAATTAAAAAAAAATTAGGCAAGTGCGAGTCAGACTTGCGCGTTAGTGGCTATGAATATTTGCTGCAAATTAAATGACTACAATTTTCAAAAAAAAATGTTCATGGGATCTAAGTACCTACAAATTAACGATTTTCGGACTTTTTCCTTTACTTGTGCTGTGAGACCTTGCTTCATGCCGAATTTCATGATTTTAAGTCAACGGGAAGTACCCTATAAGTTTAGATTTATTTGCGAATGGCAAAATATTCTGCATTAATGGGGCATAAATAGCCGTATTTTATGATTGCGCTGACTGAGAAGCTTGATTTTTTTACAGCTCCAAGGGACCGTAGACCTTAGTGTTATTGTGTTATTATTATGCATGCACATATGCATGTAGGTACCTACTCTACTCAAATTGAGTCCTGAAGTCACAAAAACGATTACTTGTCGAGTTATTTGATGGCATGATGGCAAGAGAAAAGTTTAAAGATTTAAACACGTGTAAGGCAGAATTTCTATAAAATGGTCGAATGTCAGCATATTTTTAGTATGGTCTAACCTTAAAGATGGCCTCCACGAGTTGTTTTAGAAAAAAGGTCTTGACATACAGACAGACGTATAACGTGATCCTATTAAGGGTTGCTTTTTTCCTTTTGAGGTACGGGACCCTAAAAAGAGGTGACAATGGAACGTATTGATCGTACTCATGCGTCCCTCGAATCTCGATCAAAGCCTCTGGTAGGTCGTATCAAATTTAAAGGACAGCACACCTTTTATTCGTAAAATTAGTTAGCATGAATACAAAAATAACAAATTGTGTATTAACGGACAATTCGCAGATATTAGCTTATTGCTTTTCTTCCTAGCACCTCTAATTTATGCCACCCCTCAATCATTTCTTTTCGGTATTTGCAAAGATATTTGCGAAATAAAGATTTACATACCTTTGATTACACAGAACATAAATCAATCAATAAATAACCAAACCAAAATATTTTCCAACTATATTTATACATACATATATATGTGTGGCGCTGTCAGTCAATTATTTATTCGGTTAGCAGCTTTATGAATAAATAAACACTTCTACCAACCAAAAGTTGTGAAATAACTTCGAGCTCCTCATGTAGGCAGTGGAAATAGGAGAATTCAGCACAGCGAGGGGTAATATTTCCGAGAAAATTATATTCCAACAAATAAGAAGACGGAATACACGCTGAGTAGTGTTATTTGCGCCGCTGTTCTGATGGAAACTATTGCGTTTACATTGCATATGTCATATGGTCTAGTTGTATGTCTTTTAGTAGAAGTAGTTTACGCTTGGAATTGAATCGAATTGAATTACTTCACGTTTAGAAAAATATGTGCACATTTATAAGTCACTAGTTTGCCCGGACCCGGCGTTTCCCGGGATACTATTATATTAAATTTGTATTCTTTAATTTTACAAACCCCTTCCTACTGCACCGCCTCTCCTATATGAACTAGCGGGATGGGGATAGTCTCATTAAATCAAGCATAAATTCGTACACAATACACCCCAAACATCACTTTCACCTATTCCTAATACATACTTTTTTTATTATAAATAAATTTTTTTCATTTATTTCCAATCGGCAGGGGTAAATTTTTGCCGCCCTCAAAAAGTTTCCAATGTCAACAATCACAGTTTCTACATTTATTAATATTTTCATCCCAAATTTGGCATACACATTGCCCCGCAGGTTTTCTATATTCTAAAATTAATTTAACGGCCTAACCCGCACCCATCTTTTCGCAAAAAATATTTCAATTTTTCTCTTCATTCTCGACGAAATCCATGCCTCTTCATTTTCACGGGTAAATATTTTTTTTTTTCTCCTAATGTTTTTCTATTTTCGTTTTTCATATGTTTTTAGATATTTTTCAACAGTATTATTAAATTTAGTTTTCTTCATTTTACATCACCTCCTTACTGCACCCTCTCTCCTATATCTCCTAGCGGGGTGGGGGTGGTCTCATATTTGGATATTTTGATAGCAGATTCCAAATCAGTGATCCCGAAAATTATCTAGTGCAGATTTTCCAGGAAATCCCTTGAAGTTTCACTTTTCGGTCGCCATATTGGATCCGACATCTTGAATTCCAAAATTTTGAATGCAGGCTCGTGATAAGCGACCCCGAAAACCTACATTTGCCCTTTTTTTTATAAAGATTCCTTAAAGTTGAAAAATTCGCTTCCTATACGAAACGCAAATTTGGATTTTCCGGCTTTTTCTTTGAGGTTTCCCGAATTTTCTTTTTTTACTATTATTATAATATTATTTTTCAAATTGTTTAAATCGGTCAAGCTGTTTTTAAGTTTTAGCGAGACTAATGAACAGCAATTGATTTTTGTATATATAGATTATAATTAAATCTACTTTGCATTTGACATGCATTGCATGATATAAAAATTTGGTCACAAAATTCGTTTGAATTGCTACTTTTGATTACTGTACTATGTATTTTGATTTTATGAATTAACTAGCAGTCCCGGCCTTGTCTGGGCTTTTTCATACTTGTAAATTAAAGCTGTTGTAGAATAAAATAAACTGTTTCATCTATGGAGACGATTTTTCATTTTCCCAGGGGATCCCACAATATCCCCGGTATAAAATTTCGATAGCCGGTTAAAAAAAAATCTACGACCCTGAAAAACCTTATATGTATTCATTTTCGCAGAAATCCTTTGAAGTTGAGAATTTTCGGACCCCATATTGGTTACGCCAGACTAAAGCTGGCCAGAGAACATACGTCACTACATATTTTAAATTAAAGTCCCCCGCCGCGCTGAGTTTGTGTTCGTTTGGGCCAATCTCAGAAATTACTGTACGGATTTTCATACTATTTTCACCAATTTAAAGAGCGATTATCTAGGAAGGTTATAGGCTATAATTTATGAACATTTTACGAAAATAAGCTACCGGTATGATGATATTTGTATGAAGTCTTAAGTATTTAATTTAGAACAAAATTGCCTTTTACACCATTTAATTTAGATAGGAAATATCACAGAATTAAAATAACTCGCGGCAGTGGCAGACGAGGGTGGGTGGTGGACACCGCGTCGAACGCGATGTGTTCCGAGGATAGCCGAGCATTCCTGAAGTTATCAGGGAGATATAGACCCAAGTGGGTACACATACGAGGGTACACACAAATACCTAGATAGGAGATTATCCAATTCAAGGTTGATCAAGTGACAAAGTTGAGAGGAATTTATAAAATCCGGAAACGGAAAAATACAGAAAAGACAAAATCCAGAAACGACCAAATCCAGAAAGTGCATAGTTGAATGTGATTTCGGGAAGACGCCTGAAATAGTGAAATTTGCCTTTTATAAAATGTCTACTGACTGAGGATGTGTCCTCTACGAAATGCATACTAAACTATAGTATACTACTGTTACAAATGAACAATAATGTAAATGAATAAAAGATATCTCCAGGAATAATGCAGAAAAATTGGCACGAATTTGTGCTTGATTACTGTGTCCAACCTTTCCATTCATGTGCTGTCTGCATGTTCTTTCCAGACCGGTTTTAGACCGGAATCCCCATTTAACTAAGTATCTGGACTGGTGGTCTGGCTGTTCTCCTAAGTCTTAATGCAATATTGATTAAATGGTTTCCAATTATACTTTATTTAAATCATTGCCAAGGTCATTACATTATGAGAGAACGTACATATTTTTGAAATCAATATTTTTCTTTCTAGGTTGTGTCACTTGGTGCTATACTCTACATGGCTGGCTGTGCTGGTTTCATCAGTCTCGCAATTCTAAGTCCAGCGAAAATGGAACACTTGGCGTTAGTATATTTCGGTGGACTATCATCTAGCTTCTTATACACGGGCGGCATCGGATTCAAATACATTGCCCTTGGTGATGTTTTGATTTTGATTTTATTCGGCCCACTATCGGTGCTTTTCGCATTCCTCTCTCAAACGGGTCACGTCGATTGGACCACTATTTATTTCGCAATCCCTCTCGCCCTAAACACCGAAGCAATCCTGCACAGCAACAACACTCGAGATGCCGAAACCGACGAAAAAGCGGGGATCGTGACACTAGCTATTCTAATCGGAAAATCAGCATCTTATGTTCTTTATGCACTTCTGCTCTTCATACCGTACAGCCTGTTTGTAGTATTCGCTTTAAAATACTCCGTGTGGTTTCTCCTGCCCCTGATAACACTACCTCAGGCATTCAAGATTGAAAAACAATTTCGGAACGAAAGCACCATGCACGGCGTCCCACGTCAAACAGCTAAACTTAATTTTTACTTCGGTATCTTATATGTGGTAGCCTGCTGTTGCACCTCAGCGCTTCCTTCGTTCAGCGGCAGAGGACACTAAGGATGCACGTGCCTTTTAAGTATGTTTGCTTTTATTAGCTTATTTTATGTCACAAAACTTTACCATTGTCGCTCGCGAGAACTTAATTACATTTCAGATGAAATATTTATGGCAACTGTGTTGCAATATTATGACTTATTTAGGTGTTAAAGAGCTTTTCCCATCATTTAAATGAATAAAACTTCGAAGACTTGATGAACACCACTAGTGTTATAATTTCTAGCAATAGTGCAATAACGATTTGAAATCCTCTAGTATCGTAGCTCTATAGCGTTGACGAACGAATGGCTTGTTAAGATATAAATTATTTACTTTGTTGAAAATGTACTCAGAAATTGGTGTGGTCGTACCGTGTTGGGCGACTGTGCCAGCCGAATTTGACAATAAAATTTTGTTAATCTAAACTCGAATAGTAGCTGAATATAGCTTAATTACATACAGTAAGTTAATCATTAGATCTACCTGTATTTATCAATTATTTACGAGGCAGCTTGTACCATATTGTGTCACTACACTCGCCGTCATACATTTACCCACATACGCATTAGTGGAAATTCGAACAGGATGAACAGGAAGAAAAAATTCTCTATAGATTTCATTAAACCACACTGGTAAACTCGTTATAAATGAGCCCAGTGCTACTATAACTGCAGACAGCAGTGTTAGTTATTAAACCGCTGCTTTGCCTTGATGTTTTCCGGTTTGTGATTTTGTTTATTTGGTTCATAAGTACTATATTTTCACTTAGGTTTGTATATGTATTAGAGAGCAGAAGAGATCAATTTGTAAGATTTCTACAAATTTTATAACCAAATGTGTACATTTTTACCGAACATGTATAAATATATCGATTGTATAAGGAAAACTGAATTGGGTTTCTTATTCTCCTTCATAATCTGCTGTATATTTATGAGTTTTTCTTTTTATAATAGACGTCATATTTTGTTTTGCAAAAGTGTTACAGATATCGTTACAACTCCCTTTTCCCATTAAGGAACGACTTGCCGTTATGAGTTATATAATTATATCTCCTGTAAATTAACATAAGTTATGTTATAAAATTTTCATCTCCAATCTTCTTAATAAATTAGCACAAATAGTAAGTATCGCAACGTGGGGCGTGGGTGTCAGCTACCATACGGACCCACAGGTGATGGAAAGTGGAACGTCCTGAGGCTCTGAATACCAAATAAGGAGCTCCAAACTGGCCACTCCCAAGATAAGGTGGTACGCCGAGGGCTGCGTGTCTAAGGGAAACTTTAGTAGATAGTATGCGAACTTCGGATACCTGGTGACCTTCGGTTTAAATTTATCCTTCGCGGCGCCACAACAGGATCTATCGATAAAAACACGAGTTTACACAAGATGTAGTACCCACTGAATACTTTGTTTTGTTGGAGCTTGGAAATCACACTGTTATTATATGTGTTTTGTACCACGATTTTATTTTACCCATAATTATTTTCTGGCTTTTAATACATCAATTGTGCAATAAATCCGTTTAACTTACAATGTCTTTTTACCTATTTTTTATTTTTCACTTTTTAGTGTTTTATTTGCTTAGCCTGATTTTATTTCATTAATCCCATTGGCAAGTGCGGAAATTCCACTTCTTCATCTAGTTCAACATTTTCTACTTTTTAGTCTATTATATGTCTTATTAAAGCTCCTAATTTGATACCCAGGTCTAGGAGGTTGATATGGGATCGATGTAAAATGCATAGCTAATCATGTTCTGGTCATGAAACCCGTCAATTTGATACCTATGTCTAGAGAGTTGTAATTATTATGGTGACCCGCTATCTTGGCGTATCCGCCATATTTCAACTAGAATGACGTCAGGTAGCTCGTCGTATTATACCCATCAAACCCTTCCATACTACTACTTGTTGATATATGGTATATCAATCATTTGTTGTTTTATACAATTTAGAAAATAACTTCAGGTCGTTTCGGAGAGATTTACGCTTTACGTAAACGTCAATGTTAAGCAATCAATTTTTAGAAGCTTAGTTAATTAAATTTTCACTGGTAACATGGTCTCAAATTTCAAGGGAAGATTCTGAGTGTTCAAGAACAATCTCTCCAAGTTTTATCGAAATCTAGGGTCATTAAGATTTCTTGCGAGCTACCTTAGTCAAACTACATATTTTCATTTTTTGCTTTTATATCGTTTTCAGCAACTACATACAGTCAAACCTGTTTTTGTGCGATTCTTTTTTTTTTGTGCGGTATATGAATATCGACACATTGAATTTCGCCGTGAGGTTAGGTCAATCTGAACTTTGTTGGCATCACTTTTTTTGCTATCAGTGTGTATGTACATATTGCATCAGCCTATTTCATTAGGCATGCTCAATGTTCTTATGCATCAGCCAATTTCAATACATACTGCGCCATCTAATAACTTTAGTTAATTGCCGCTGACCTTTTAACCATTAAGACGGATTAAGGAGGATTAATTTTATGGTGAGATTAAAGGTAAATTAATTGTTTTCCCTATTTAGGTATGGTTTTTTATGATTTTTATTTTATTTTAAGACATAAGTACACCCTTAAAATGAATAATCGTAACCAAAAAAAGTGAAAAGAAAGACAATTATGAATGTGCACTTTGAAAATGTCTCCATGTATAAAATTTAAAAAAAATAAGTGAAAAACAATTTTTAAGTTAAACGGTTTTATTGAAAATAAAGATAATAATGATATAGATAATGTACTAAAAACTAAAAAATAATTCAGTAGGTCCTAGGTACCAGTCATCACACCACTCCCCTCATCAATCTAGGGCATTACTCAGACAAAAAAAAAATCGTGGGGCGTAGCGTAATTTGAGTTAATATGTCAATAGCATTTATAATGATATGACCGGTTGACTGTTGATATAAATTTCACGCGCCCCACGATTTTATTTTTTTGTCTGATTGATGCCCTAGATTAATGCCATGTTGTTAAGACAACATCTGTCAAATTTGTTTTAAAGTGTTCAGTAGTGTGTGACAAATCGTCATGAAAAGTTATAGCGTTGAAGAACGCGTGCAAATCATCAAATTTTGTTATCAAAATCAGTGCTCTATTCGAGACTCATTCCGCGCATTAAGTGATCTTTAGCGACGACGTCCATTTTTGAATGAATAAATATGTGAACAAGCAAAATTGTCGGATTTGGAGCGATATAAATCTACACCAACACCAATTGCATCCCGAAAAAGTCATTGTTTGGTGCGGATTTTGGTCTGGCGGAATCATCGGTCCGTACTTCTTTCAAAACAGGACTGGCATTGCCAAAAGCGGGCGCTACAGATCGATGATAAGTAATTTCTAAACTGGATGGTATGGATACCGACTGTATGTGGTTTTAACAGGACGGCGCACAGTGTTTCCTTTTCCCGATTTTGTAGCCAAAAATACTTTTTATGGTTTGTAGGGTCACAATTGCCATGTTATAGGTATCGTTGGAAAGGGGAGGGAGCGTAGAATGCGTTGGTGAAAGAATGGTTGGTGAAAAGTGTGAAATGAGGGAATTATTGGTGAAAACGTGTTTTTGTTGTAGGGGAGGGGAGGGGGGTTACAACCCTCAGAGGTGTATCTCACGGGTAGGAAGAAGAATCACTATGGTAAAATTGTCCGTATTGGTGAAAGTTGGTGAAAATCATTGAATATCGTCAAAACGTAGTTTTTTCGGACGGCACCGACAAAATTAAAACGGCTGTGGAAGAAAAGTGTATGCATGAATTGGAATGATTTTTTCACCAATCGATAGCTAGGGAAGCAGAGTAGTTTACGGTAGAAGAAGCATTTCAAAAACTATGTACATAAGAAGTGTATAATATGAAAATGGGGTGATGGGGAAATTTAGTGTGAAAATTGTGCGATTTTTTGGGGGGAAAGTAAAAGAAATGTGAAAGTCTCTATAGTTCTCTGTAATAGGGGGAGTGAATAGCTATTATTTGAGATATGAATAAAAGTTGTGTTGCCATATTGCCACAACTAAGATTGGAGATTGAGAAAACTGCTCCGACAAAATGTAAAAAACGAAATTCATTTGTATGGAAAAGTAAAAAAAATGTAAAGTCGAAATATTTAAAGGACATAAGTGTGCATCTAAGAAAAATAGTCGCAAAGTGATTGTTAGCTCGAAAAAGATGAGAAAATTTGAAGTTGTTGAAAATTTTGAAAAATCGATAAAAAAAAAAAAATAAGAAGAAGAAGAGCGAAATGGTGTGACATTTTTGATAGTCCTCCCCACCACCTTTCAAATGAGACCAAAAACTCATAAATCGGATAAATAAATTGTCAACGGCCTCGAGCGCTAAATTCCGCTAAATGCGCGAGGTAACTGTAATGGCGCCCTACAACGAAAGTAGCACCTAGTAGCAGCTGAAATTCGCACAAATCGCAAGTTTAGACTTCCCTTTAAACTTTCTATATGGTTTCATCGTGGTTTTGGGTGGTCTTTGTAAGATAGCTCTGCTTGAAAATCAGTTATCGGAAAAAAACACCGATTTTACAAGACTATGTACTAATACACATATAATAGTGAAAAATCACATATTTCCATGATTCAAGCGTCATTATTTAATATACTTACACCAATAAACAAAATCCAAAAGGAATTGTTGAAATAGAGTCACTGAGTTTGGAAATATACTAAGTCAAAGATCGTATTGTCAGCAGAGCGGCAAGTGCTCGAAACGTGCAGCTGCTTTAACGTAAACTTCACAGTGCCCCTGTGCCTCAGGGAATCGGTTTGGGGTCCTAATATTCGGGATTTTAACGTATCGAACCTTGCCATATGCCACACAGTGATTATTACGATGCTCATTCTACACGATCTATTTGAGGGCATGCTAATCTCGCGCGGCGGCGACGTGAACTGGCCACCGAGATGTGCGATTTAACACATTTAGACTTCTTCCTCTTCGTCTATGCGAATAAAACACAAACAATTAATGCCCTCAAAGTCAACATAACGAATGCCATCCAGCAAATTCAGCTAGATTTATGCGACAAAGTCATCGAAAGCAAAGTCGCCGCAGACATTTGAACGGCGTTTTATTCAATACTGAATGCCATAAAATATTCTTTCAAATAAAGTAAAAATTGGATTGGATATCTCACACACAACTTGTTTTATTTACATTTAAAAGTCGAGTGTCCTTATTGAAAGACCCTATATAAATATAGATTTTAGATAATAACTGCAATTAGCGAAAATTCAATTGATCCTGAGATATTCCAGAAAAACTGATTTTCGCAACCTCTTACCTTGAATCATTTTTTCTTTGCGGCCATATTTTTCTTGACGGACCTCAGAGGGTCATACATTATAACTCTCTTTTCGATCCTCTGAGGGTGGTACCTAGTCTAGTCAGTTTTTCAGCCGGCTCGTTTCCCTTCGTTCACGTGTCCAGAGCACTAACTAAAATAACTTAAGTATTTTACATTTCAACGAATTCAAGGTCGGGCAGATAGAAAAATGCGATTATCATTTTATTTATATGACCGCTTTTTGGCTAGACAGGCCAGTATTTTTATATTTAAAAAAAATTATGCTAATTGCTTCGATATAAATAGAACGAATTCCAGTAATTTACTCTTGTTACTATCAGTCTACACATGTATCTACGTGAATCAAGAGTACTAACGACCAGCATCCGCTCTTTAAATAACCCTCAACTTGAACTAGGTCTGAGACTTCAACTTCATTACTGCAGTACAAAATCCTTAAGAGCACCTTATTAAATGTAAATATAAACTCGAACCGTACGTGCGCAAAACGCGTAAACGGCTTTGCTTTGTGCCTTCAAACTATGAAGTACCACAAGTGAAGATAAATAACCTGCATTTCAGCTTCGTCGAATACACCAGCTAATTCACTTTCTTCTTACGGAAGCAGAAATTATGCAACAAGTAGGTACACCCGGTGCTCGTTTTCCAAAACGATACGGAAATAATGTACATATGTCCCAATAGGTAAATGGTATCACTAGTGCGATGATGCAGATTAAGTTGATGCACGCTAGGAGATATGGTTGTCGCCAAGGAACGTGAGACATTCCTTTGGCAACAGTCGGAAGAAATTTTACAGCAAAAGAGAGCAAAACTTGAAATTTTACCCATTCCTTCGAAAGGCCTTAACATTGGATCGAATGGAGAAGAAAGTTCTGCATGCATTTCCGGTAATATGCTGCAGATACTGCGACTGCTTCATCTGCAGTCAGTCTGTAATAATCGTGTACTGGAGAAGGAGCTTTAATTTGTTCACCCATGGGTTGGAGGTACGCTAATTAATATTACCGTAAAATATTCTATTCACTTACTTTTCCTGCAGGATTCTTCTCTTGGGCGTTATGGGTCTTTCAGCACTCTACATGATACATTTACTTGCCCAGGATTACAACAAGATTCGGCAACCAGTTAAAGCGGTAGCTAGGGCACTGTTTAGATTTAAGCGGGAAACGAATGGAAAAGAATCTACAATACAGCCGGATGGTGTCTCGGGGAAGGAAATAAACTGGGCCAGAATATTGAAGCAGGATCCACTCAAGTGCTTGCAGTCGCTAATTTGTCAGATTGTGTCCGGTTCAGAGTACGACAATGCGGAAGCTAGAAACATTCGGCAATTCATTGAATTCACGTACCAATCTGCTCCCGAGGATATTGTTAGTGCTTATAATCATGGTTTTATCTTCAGAAACCGAACCGCGATGTGCTACGAAGAATACCCGTTTTGTTTCTATTCCGCACGGACAATGTTAAAAATGCTCAAATGGTTTTCAACTCACGTCGCATGATGTCGTTTAGCTTAGTGATTAATAATTGTGCACCTAAGTCACAGGAACATTTTAAACTTAAGTTAACAGAAGTCGTTTAACCTGTCGGTTTGTGAGATGTTAATGTGTTCTATAAATGCTTCCATGCTTCCAAATATGTAACTTAATTCATCCAAATAACTTAGATTAAATGTGTAAAACTCGCAACACCTCTGGTTTGCAAACAACTGAGATTCTCACTTAATTTTGGGCTTCATATTCCCTTCCATACATGATATTTTATTAACCCCCGAGGCAAAAAAAAGGAAGTATGTCGTTCGTGCCTGTGTGTATTTGGCTGTGATGTAGCTCATCAGAGGAATTTCTGATTTTAATTTTTTTTTTTATTAGTACATATAGGTTTATTTATATAAGGATTAGGTCATTGACTGACCTCTAACTTATTCTATTGCGACTCTTAATTCTAGGTAGTTAAATTTCTTCTCCTGAGGCCAGTGCTTCCGGAAGGTTATGTGTTTCGGTATCCTTATTTTTTGTGGGGTCCCGATATGAGCCAGTTGGCTGGGTTATCTCGGTCCCGATGTGGTCAACAGCTGCTGGAGACGTTGTATTTCTTCTTTAGGCCGCGCTTGAAATCCTTGTAGAACTGCTAGAGTAAGGACACTCCCACAAGCGATGTCAGTACTAGCAGGATGGTCTCTATCCTCGTTGACACCACATCTACTGGGCTGATAATGATTGAGTTAATTACCTCGCCCGTGTTGTCAACTTGCTTCGTCTGGGTGGTTGCCATGGCTATGTTTGGGCTTTTTCTTTTGGGGTGCATTTTATACCAGTTATGAGGCCAGCTGTAGGGGGTCGATTCGCTTTAGTCGACGTCAGGATGTTTCTCGCTGACTTATTGGGGTGTTTGCGTAATCTACTCACGTATTTCATGCAGAGTTTTTTTGCTTCGATTTACACTGGACTTATTTAAGTGTCGCGCTGTATGATTTTATTGTTGACGTAGCGCGGGGCACCGAGTGTTGACCTTATTATTTTGGTCTGCATGCGTTGAATTATTGCGATATTTGTCGCTTTAGCAGAGCCCCACAGCTGCAATCCGTATGCCCATATTGGCTTGAGTATGGACTTATAGATTATTATTTTTGTGCTCAAGTTCAGATTCGATTATAACGAAGTTTTTGAAGTGAAAACTTCTTTAGGCGCGCTTAGCACTTTTTGTGGGCACTGAATTAAACTGAGCCGTCACGCTCGGCTGATTAACGCTCATTCGGGTGAAGTCGGCTCGAGTCGACTAAAGGTAGAAACCCAATGTACGCTTTCGGCGCTTTGAAAGCGCCAGCCGCTTTGTCAGCTTTTGTCGCTTTATGTCATATTGAACGCTTTATCTGCGGCAAGACCCAGTGTAAGCTTTGCTTGCTTTACCCAATGTACGCTTTCGGCGCTTTGAAAGCGCCAGCCGCTTTGTCGGCCATAAACTTATAGTTTCATTTTTAGAGTATGATGATGCAGATGAAGGCCACTCAGGACAAAAATCACTAGATTAATTTATACACAATTATAATTAAGGACATTATAAATGTTATTACTTTGTCAATATACAACGCAAAAAAAATTGTATTTGGTATTATTAATTTCACCTTTTGAAGTTTTCACTTTTGTCGTGTGGTCTTAAGCACACACAATTTTGTTTGTTTGTTTGTTTAAAAGTCAATTGGAGAGTAATTCAGCAATTAGCCGTTTTGTTTGTTTTTAAAGGAATTTATTGCATATTCGTTTATTGCATAGTCCTTACGGGCTAAATGCTTAAACGTATTTCTTGTATGTATATAGATCCTACGCGGATAGTCAAGACTCTATTTGTTCAATTCTATTTTTCAATTTGTTCGTCTACTCTTTCTTTTCTGCAGTACGTTGTTCATGCTAGTTTAAAGGCCTGAAAATTAAGCTTTTTTTGAGAATCTTTTTTGCAGCCCCTAATTATATATCGTTTCAATTCTTTTTGGGCTAAACAAATACACTTACAAAATACGAAACAACTTTTTTTTTTTCATAATAAATACATTCAAAATGGCGGAATCCGTGTAGGCATATAAAAAAACGCGATGTCAACGGTGTTGTTGATTTTTTAGTGAAGATTAGCCTGAAACACAAAAACCAGGAAAATTTAGATTCAGTGTGCCAGTGGCTATCGTGTATACTATAATAGAATTATTAATTTTTATGCAAAAATAACAAAATGGCAGTTACTTAAACAAAAAAATTTCGCAAAACGTATTTTTTTCATGATTTTTTGGTTAAAATGTTGACACAATTCGAGAATACACGATACATGTCACAAATGTGTTGTAAAAATTTCAGAACGATCGGTCAAACCGTTTCGGAGAAAACCACAACACCGTAAAAGTGATTTTGAGAAAAACGCTTGTAAAGCTTTGTTGTTAAAATATCATGAAAATGATATCTCGCAAAACGAGATTAATGTTCAAATAACATACATATAAGATTTTTGGGTATTATAATAGAGTAATATAATTGTTTTCAATTATAAATAGGACAGCTGTTTGTATTTACAAAGCCGAGAGCACCGAAGAGCGGCGGAGCAAGCGACCTATCAACACCTGCTCATATACTCAATAGCACGCTCGAATAAAATCGAAAAAATATATAGTTAGACTGCTCCTATCTTTATGAATTTTTAACGATATTTCTGAAGTGATTTACTTTCGAAATTCATCGTAAAAAAAAAATTTTTTTGAAGTTGGGAAACTAGGATGAACCCTTAAGATAAATTGAAAAGAACTCAAAATATTTAACGTGTCATTTTTTTTATTCTATTTTTTAAAATTATCCTATCCTACTCTAACTTTATCTACCAATCCTATCTTATAACTACGCCTACCTACCCTAAGTGTTCGCGTGTTCAACATATTGATTTTGGGTGACTTTTTAAATCAAGTACTCAGTTATTTTGCAGCCATCAGTATTTTGTGGCGGCGTTGATGGCTTTACTGCCATATATGATGGGGCTATGTTGCCAAATCAGGACATCCTTATGGTTAGGACTGACCATAGAACTGCTGTAATGTTTGTCGTGTTTAGTTACTGAGAGTCAGCTTTTTCAAATTTTCCCCGGTATCACCATTAACATTCACATTTATTTAAATTAATTTTTGATTTCCACTAGTTGGAATAATTTTCAATGTATTTCAAGTCACGCAGCAAGAGATTGCGAATAACTTTCACTTTCGAAACTGTTCTGTACACATATACCCAGTCATATTAGGGTTTCACCTCGGAATGAGAGATAATAAGCTGTGTGTACGAGACCTTCATTTTGGTGTTATAAAAGTTGTCTCATAAAATCTCGTGCCTGCGTCGTAAGTTATTCAAGGTCAAAGGTCAAAAAAATCAGTCTTTCGCGATTATTTCGGTTTCTATAGCTCCAATGATATTAACATTTATTATAAAAAGTGTACAGCATATAATTTGCGACAAAATTCGTTTTAAAAAATGTTCATACCCCCAACCGTTTTTGAGATAGAGCCCGCATCGCAACGTCAATCGTGAATCTCAGTCAATAATACGTTGTATAAAGTTATTAAATCATTGAAATATCATTAACAATAAATAATTTGTATTATTTATTAGTTAATACATTATATTTAATAATATTTTGCATATATCTAATATATTCATTTAATAATAATTTTAAAAGTTATGTCTGATTTGTGTTTTATTTGTGAGTCGGCCTTACAGATATTGAAACCGTATTGTGCCACAAGCATATAAAGCGTGTAAAGATGACGACGATGAAGTAGAAGAAGATTAATACTTTTGGTATTTAAATAATAATTATTAATATAATAATAATTAAAGATTTATATATTTTCACTTCATTTCAATTCAAATTGTAAGAAATAGATACCTACTGAATAAAGATAAAATTACAATATATTTACTCGTTTTATTTCTACTTAAAATCTACATTAAATAAATTATTATAAAATTAAGATGTACAATAAGTATATCATCTAATGAGTTCTTAATCACACAAAGTAGGTAAGTATTATTAAATGAATATATTAGATATATGCAAAATGTTATTAAATATAATGTATTAACTAATAAATAATACAAATTATTTATTGCTAATAGCTTTGTTCGACTCGCCACTGCCTCAGTGAGTGGACAGATGATTTTCCTTTTACAAAATTTTCAATTTTTGGTGTTGAAACAAGCTAAAACAAGCTAATTTTTGGGAAAGTATTGTTTTCCGTGAACAATACTTGCCTAATTCACTCGTTCCGACCATAAATGGAACATTTCCATAAGGTTTTAGGGCACTGCCAAAAAAAGAGCATTGGGAACTTGTTCTGAAGACTGAAGATCGTCCCCCCGGATCCGACCTTGCCTCTAATGTACTTTTCAACCAGGCGTTCCAGACATTTCAGAAGAAAAAGGTTAGACTGATGGGTCTGAAACTTTTGACTAGAGTGTAGTCGTCCTTCCCTGGTTTGGGAATGAAAACAACTCTAAACTTTCGCCAGGCGATCGGTATGTGTCCCCAAGTAATGCAATCCCTCAATATTTCTTTCAGGGATTGCACCAGGATTCTACCTCCGACCTTCGGCATTGCTGGATATAACATATAACATCAAGTCCGGGAGTTTTGTGGTTTTTAAAGGAGGGTAACCCGAACTCTATTCTCTCCTCCGTGACCACCCTTGATGCTACATATCTGTCTGACGTGTTTCTGCTACCGGGGAAATGTGTTTCAAATAAAATCATTAATACTTCCTGTTTGGAGTTCGTGTAGCTACCATCAGACTTTCGAATGGAGTCCAGCTTGGTTGCGGTATCCCTTTGGAATATCTTATGCAGCCGTGACGTCTCCTTCATCCCTTCTAGCCTGCTTGAAATACCAGCAGCCAGCTAATTGAGCAATTTTGGAATTAGAAATAATTATACTATAAATGTAGAAATAGTTATAAGTAAATTAAGACCCACAGAGCCCAAACTATTGTACTAACGATGCAGAGTTGGGTGAATGTTTCCAGCAACTTGCTGAGAAGTGCAACAAAGGAAAAATCTATTATGTTATATCATGTATAGTTGTTGTTGTAACATAAGGGTAAGATTTTATGAGCGCCCAAGCGATCTTTTAACAAATTTGTAAAATTTTTTCGATGAGCTTACAATAATTGAAAAAATGTTATTTTCTATTTTTAATGAATTTGGGTTTAAAAGAAAACCATTGTTTAAAAAAATATTTTAAATTATTTTATTTAATACCTTTTAGTTTTCTTAAAGTTTTTTAATTTTTGAAATAATAACTGACCAACGAAAATCAATACTTTGAGTAAAACCACGTTTCAATTTAGGCAACTAACACAAACGGTGTAAACCACCCATCCCATCCAAACGACTCAAAACTGACATTTTCCTAGCTCTGGTAACACAGACAACGTTTGTCAGAAAGCATTCCCGCAAGGCGAAGCAGGTGATTCGGCGATTTCAGGAGGTCCAGCTCTGCACCAGCAATTTACTTCATTTTATAAAAGTGATCAGGATCAGAGCCTTGATAACATGGATTCCAGCATTAGCCTGAATGACTACAAGTTAAGCTGTGAACTGTTCGGACACAGCATGGATGTTCGGGCTGTGACGGAGGGCCGGGAGTGCATAATTTCTGGATCCCGGGACAAAACTGTTAAAATTTGGAAGCACCAAGGGTAGGTAAGATTTTTAACTGAAGAATTGTCATTAAAACTCTACTCTCCTTTTTAGAGGACAATATGTGGAAGACCGTACGTTGAAAAATCACACAAATTACGTGTCTTCAGTGTACTACCTGGAGGATGAGGGCTGGATATGCACTGGAAGTAACGACGCGACTATTTGCTTATACAATGATGACGATTTAGTACCCTTTGCTGTGCTTAAGGGCCATGAAGGCAATGTGTGCGCCATCACAAAAGGTTTAGGTCCCAAAACCTTGTTCACGGGAAGTTGGGACACAACAGGGCGAGTATGGGCTGTGGATGGATCCGGTTTCGTCCCTGTTGCAGTTCTGAAAGGACACGAGGCTGCGGTGTGGGCTGTGGCCACTCTTCCCGGAGGGAAATATGTCACTGGTTCAGCTGATAAACTAATATTCATTTGGAACGCGAAGGGCGAAAAGGAGCAAGTTTTAAAGGGTCACACGGATTGCGTTCGGGGCTTAATCGGCATGGAGGATGGGTCGCTTATCAGTTGCAGCAACGACGCGTCCATACGATATTGGAGTGCCAAAGGAGACTGTATTCGGGAGCTGTATGGCCATGCGAATTACATTTATACCATAGCACGGAATAAGGCCATCGGTCTCAACATCCTGGTTTCCGGGAGTGAAGACAGTAGCATTAGAATGTGGGATCTTAAAAGTGGTAGTCTTGGCGACAAGCTCGACCTGCCGGCACAGTCGGTGTGGTCTATGGCCTGCTTGCGGAACGGAGATATTGTCACTGGAACCAGTGATGGAGTAGTACGCATATTTACTCGAGATCCCTCTCGAGTTGGGAGTTCCCAGGTTAACCAATCATTTCAGCTGGCTGTTCAGACGAGGCTCCTGGAGGCAAATCAATCATTGGGCGGAATAAAACGCACGGAGTAAGCATAACCATTCAAGCTATATCTGTTTTAGAGCTCATATATTTTCATCCAGCTTACCAGGACCAGAATCTTTACTCCAACCTGGCAATGAGGGACAAACGAAAATTGTTCGACACCCGGATGGAAAGGTCAATTGCTATCAGTGGTCTAATAATCAGTGGAGTCTCCTCGGTGAAGTAAGCGGTGCATCTGGGGGCTCTCAAGAAAGTTCTGGTAAAACATTATACGAAGGAAAGGTAAATGCACTTTAATTTCCAACAACGGCGCTGGAAGCTGAGTATACTTTTAGGAATATGATTTTGTGTTCAGCGTAGATATATCCGATACTGATCCACCAATAAAACTTCCTTATAACCGCGGGGAGGATCCTTGGGTAGCTGCGCAAGAGTTTATTCATAAAAACAACCTGCCGCAGGCGTATTTAGATCAAGTAGCAAATTTTATAGTCAAGAACTCGGACACGCCTGTGATACAGCAGGGAATAAGGTAAATGTTTCTATAGAATATTATTCTTGCAGCCTGGGAAGATATTTGCTTTGGTTTAGTGGTTACCAAGATCCTTTTACGGGAGGCTCTAGATATATACCAGGGTCGAATTCGAACGATTTTGTGAGCTCAGGAAACGCAGATCCATTCACAGGGGGGTCAAGCTATACCACTAGTGGCAACCAAGGGAGTAATTCAACAGTTGATGAAGGTACTTACGCTAGGGATGCCCATAAGTACTGTTTCTTGTGTACAGAGTTATTAATGAGCTCAATCTATTTCAATTCGGGTTTTAACAATGTAAACATACTAGTAGTTAGGCTAATAATTATTGGAGCATTACGACATCCATTGTACCAAATGATATGTACTCAAATTATTGGAGAAATTTAGGACGATTGTGTATGGGGTTTTCATATTCTTAGTGATGAAAATAATTTACAGTGGTCACCATATGCAGCTTTGTGATGTTGGCGAAACATGGTTTCTTATTTATTTATTTTAATCTACGCCAAAGAACCAATAGATTACATAACGATAAATGTTAGATTAAGCTACGCCAAAACAAAAACTGTTTAGTGTAATTATTAACAATGCTAAAATTATGGCTCTAAAAATCTAGTCTAAATATTTCTTTTAGTGATGACTTAAATGATTCTCTCGGCCAATTCAAATCCAACATTTCGTAAACAAGATTACATTTAAGAATGCAGAATTACCCATAGTAACTTCTATAAAGCTCGTTAGTTCTATGAGTTCTCGGCCTCAATAGCCGTAACGGAGTATAAATATAGAGACTGCTCAAAAGCTCAGGTGATATAAATATCGTAGTACAAAATATCTGAACATAACTTAATGTATTTGCTTACTGGAGTTAAGAGATTCAAGATCGATGCAGAGACATCTATAATAGATGTATAATGATATGACTGTCAATATAGCTTATAGAAAATAAACCTAGTAAACCTCTTGAATGCTTTCTATGCGGTTAATATAAATATTCTGATTAGGGTTCCAAACAACCGATGCGAATTCAAGGTTTGACCTAACCAAAGATACAAACAGTGATTTAAGTGTGTATTGATCGTTAAATGCCTTTGAATGCCTTTTTAAAACCTCATACGTAATGCAGGTGAAACGGTAAAGAGCTATCAAGATGCTTAATTTCAGACTGACGTGCGACTACGACATTATCAAATAATAGGTATTTGTTAGGGAATTATGGATACGATAGAAAGACAGATTTACATTTCGTTGGATGAAGCGGAAATACATTATCATAGCATCGTCTTGTTAAGTTTCTGTATGATAGTTAAATAGCAAAATACCCAAGTCCTTCATAGAAGAAAGATCTTTGGTCGGTTAATTATATGGGTATTCGAACAGCTTGACAGAATCAAACTAGCACTTATACATCGCGTTCAATGTGGTTGTTCAGCTATGTGTTAAAAGTTTAGAACTGTGAGCAGTGAAAAATCTAAAAAGCCCGAATACACTGTGCTCCCAATTGCAACAAGGCGTCTTTTGACGCCGGGTTGCACGCCGTATGGGAAATGCTGTTTAAGGTCAGGTGAATTTGACGGCCGGGGAAGTATTGCAATATGCTTGGAAAAAAGGAAATTATTTACGGATTTGGAAGTGTGACGTAGTCATCATGGTAATATAACGGATTGCTGAGACTAGTAATGCTATGTGTTAAGATAAAATTAAACAAACAAACAAACAAGTGTGACATAGTGCATTTTCTTGCACAAAAGTTGTATCATCTCGGTTGTATAGAAAATAGGCTTTATATGGCAAAATGACAATCATTTAGCACTTTAAGATACTAATGTTGGCTCGTCATATCCTTTACAAAAGAAACGTGTGCAGGACCTTGACCGCTAATAGTGCTCCGGAGCATGACTGAAGTTGGGTGTTTAACGCATCATTATTGTCCGCAAGAGATATGAAACCGTTCATCTGAACGCCTTTGCACCAATCTTGCCGACTCAGTAAGGGCTGTCGATTTATTGCTGAGTATATGCAAAAATGCATGGACATATTTTACAATGTGAATAACAAAAATTGTTCACAAATTGTATTATACCTAATTTCTTCCAATCGTTTACCCTATAGTGGTTGAAAGTTTGGGCGCAACAGCAGCATTTTTCTATAATAGTTAGCGGTATCAATGTCGGTTTTTTATGGGACAACATTTTAGGCATGCATACGTACTTCGTCACTTTAAAGTCCTCGTCGAATATATTTATTCCGTTCTGCGCAAGAATCTATGTAACGCGAGAGCTTATGATTCCTACTGTGAGCTTATTTCTGCGCCGATTTAATGATTCAAGATCTGATCGAAAGCTTATCAACTGAATAGGGAACTTCACTGATAACACTTTTGAACAAGCAAAATGGTCGATCCAATATGGCGACCGACAATTTTCAACTTCCTGAACCGATTTTGGCGGGATGGAGAATCCGCATTGGTGATTTGTTTTACATTGCGCGAAGCCAGCCATAAAAACTAGTTTCTTTTATTTCCCTTAAATACTGCCTACGATACCCACAAAGTAGATATGATTCTGGGGCCTTTCCTGTATTTTTTCCCCGTCGTGCGCCGTAATTTTTTTGCTTTGAACTGTATCAAGGCAGCCTGTCTTTAGTTTGCGCGCCAACGAAACAACGGTGCAATGACTTATCCCCTCAATTCTGCCTATTTCACGTAGCTCATGCCTACTCCTTTTTATTATTGCCGAAATGGCCAAGTTCTTTTTCTTTCACATTCTGAATAAAAATTTAAGCAATGGGTTCGATCAAATAAAAGTACATACTATTATAAAAAACTTATCCAAAACCAAATGCGAATTGTGAATTTGTTTACCGTATATACAATGCAACTAGTCTTAAGATTAATCAACCTTTTGAATTTAATTTAAATTGCTAGTGTAGGCCTTTTAATCAGAAAACCACATGGTTAGATTACCGTCTCGACGACGATACTGCCTAACTGTTAGTTACTGATCAGTCAGGTTAAATGCACAAGTGTACACTACTGATGACTAAGTAGTAATTACTATACCAGGCTATTTTAGTTAGGGTTTTGCTATTGGTCAATCCTATTTTCTAATACTACACCATATTGGGTTTGTTTTCGAGATACCACCTATCTAGATCGATTTATCATTCGCAAAAACCCCTGTATACCAAATTTCATTTTTTCGGAGTCATTTTGGTGAACGCAATTACATTTATTTATAAGAATCAGCACAAGAAATTATGACATAAGTTCACTTCACGGAATGTGAACTGATGGCATAGAAGGAGAAACAAATTTCCTTGAATGCAGAATTGCCTAATAAATTAGAAATATTATGTTATCAAACAGCCCAGTCTAAAAGCCCTCTTCCACTGATACTGATAATGATGCGTGATAAGAGAAATTTTTCTTGACTTGACAAAACTCATCGGATATTTTAACTAATTTCTAAGCTAGTGTCGGAGCGTTATCATTTAATAGTGAAAAGTTCATTCAAATATATTCAATAACCAGTAGGTTTTGCGTGATGCGCACACATCGACGGACCTCTATCACTTTATTTATTTCTGGCTTTACACTATTATTTAACTATCAAACAAGCTCAAGCTAGTCCTTTTAAATGGACGTGACGCAATGGTTTGATTGACTGATTGTCTGAAATACCTCAACATCTGGATGTCTATAGATTATCTCCTCATTACCCATGGCGATTGCCTTGATATCTTTAACTGGCGTGGAACTCACGCTGCAGATCCACATTTATAACATACATATGTATGTGCCATATAGAGATAAATGAGAAATGACAAGCAACTTCTACAAAGCTCTGAGAAACTAAGTAACAATTTGTTTTTGTTTTATTTTCCCAGAATTACAACTAACAGAAGAACCAGACGAACTGCCTTATTAACAGTTAAGCTGAAAACCATGAGCGCATTTGGTCACTGATCTCGCATTTACTATTGAAACTTGAAAATTAAAAATGATGGTAAATTATGGCGCCCGTAAATTCTGAATTGGAATTGATTTCTGTGTAAAGGAATAGATAGAGATTTTCTGGTCGCTGATATTAAATCTTTTATCGAAATTTCGAACTTGAATATGGCAGCCACACGTTACCAACGTAAATCAAATTTCATAAAATTAGGTTCTTAGAGTCTGTGGTGTCGAAATAACTGTGTCATTGCACCAAAATCCAAAGAAACCCTTTAAATGTTCCGTCCGTCTGTTTGTCGAGGTTAATTTCGGGAACGTCTGAATCAATTTTGATGGGACTTATGCTGGGGGGGTAGAGTATTTTGTCGTTCATGATTTAGACTACTTTTTTTTCGGGAAAATTTTGAATTCCCGCAGAATAAATAAAAATCCGTATCCACTCATGCATAATTTTCATTAAATTAAATTAATCTAGAATTATGTGGGCACGTGGTGGAATACAGAAACCGTGGCTGTCAATTTATAACAGCATTTGACTTTTTGTCCCACAAAATTTTAATTTTCAAAGTTGAGAAGTTGAGGAGCCGACGCGTTTCGTTAGATTAGAATATTATCAAGGTTAATTGGCTATTGAGTTTTATTGCAAGAGTACATATAATGCAACATTACGTGTTGTGTCTAATAACGGACTTCTGTAGCTAAAATCTACTTGCTCGTTAACTGTGAACCGTCGTACTGTTCTTTTCTAATTTCAAAGATTAGTATTTGTCCAGTAATTTTCCATCTTTTAAATTATGTATTTCTTTTTATTCCTTGCTACTCCCTTTGGGAGCATAGTGCTTCCACAAAGTCCCGCCATTTGTCTCTATCTCGGGCTAATGCCTTGCATTCTCCCCACGTTTTTCCAATTTCTTGCAGCTCTGTATCGACTGATCTCCTCCATGTGGTCCTGGGTCGACCTCGTTTTCTTGGACCCTGCCTGTTCCATTCTAACGCCTGCCTTGCGATTATTGTCTCTGGTCTCCGGAGTGTGTGCCCTATCCATTTCCACTTTCTTCTTGCGATCTGTGCTGAGACGGGTTCTTGGTTTGTTATGATCCATAACTCCCTGTTCGAAATTCTTTCTGGCCAGTATATTCTGCATATTCTTTTAAGGCATTTGTTGATGAACACCTGTATCCTGGTTATGTTGCTCTTTTTAACTAGCCATGTCTCACTTCCGTATAGAAGGACCGGTTTCACACAAGTGTTGAATATTCTCAATTTTGTTCCTCTTGCTATTTGTCCGGAGGACCAGGTCGCCCTTAGTCTGCCAAACATCATTCTGGCTTCCTTCAGCCGATTGTTGATGTCTTCGTCTGCGCCACCTTTTGTGCTTATTATGCTTCCCAGGTATTTGAAGGTATCAACTTCTTCGATTACTACGTTGTCGATAGATATTGGCCTGGTCTTGTTATTCGTATTAATTTTGAGGATCTTGGTCTTGTTGGTGTTGATCTTCAGTCCAACTTCGCCCGCGTGGTGCACTAGTGCATCTAATTTGTTTTGCATATCCCTTCGCGAGTGTGCTACTAGTGCTATGTCGTCCGCATATCCTAGTCCTCCTAATTGTGCATTCAGCGTCCATTGTATCCCCCGTGGTGTCCTTGTTGCCTTTCTCATTACCTCATCTAGTACTGTGTTGAACAGTAGCGGTGACCCTGTTTGACTCCTATATTTATTCTTAGGGGGTCACTTAGACTGCCATTGTGGAGGATGCATGTTTCCGCGTTCGTGTATAGTTCCTTGATTAGTCGGATTATTTTGCCCGGAATACCCTTTTCTCTTAATGAAATTATGTATTAGTTTAATGTTATATAATCCTGTCGTGTGACCCATCTCTTGCAAATGTTCGGCTAGTCCTGAATTGGGATTATTAGTCCTACTTGAATTCACATGTTCTTTTAATCTGACTCTTAGTTCCAGTGACCGGTTTCGGAAACTTATAATTAGGAAATGAACATGGTGAATTTTCTTTCAATAGTCCCAGGTGAGGGGAACAACCTTCTGAAATGGACTCGCTCTAATATCGGCTGGGTACGGGAGGGATTCGACACTACATTCCCTTTGCCACACATTGATTCAATTGGGGAGATGAAACGGAGCAGACCGAAAGAACCATTTTATATGATTTTTATAATGTGTCTTTTTAACCTAATTGCACCTACACCTCAGATACAAACAATTTGAAGTTTTTAATATCGAGTAATCACTAGATTATAATAAAGCAGAAATGATCAGTTAGGTAGCATGGATGCCGTATAAATAAAATAAAAGAATGATGGCTCTACATTTTAAGAATATATTTAAAGAGAATTGTTATTGCAAACAAAGCCTATATTAATTAAATGTGTTTTCAAAGAGATACCCAAATTTATAGTTTGGCACACAAAATTACGCTACTTATGGGTACGCATAATAGTGAATTCGTAATCCCTTTTAACACTATCTCCTCTCATCTCCAATAGCGCGAAATAAGCATTTTCCCTACAGTAGCTACTTAACTTTTGATAATTGTGATCCCGCTAAAGTCCTGGAAAAGCTACGAGATTTCAATGCGAACGCCGCTGAGAGTGGAAGTAATGCAACCGAGCAGCAGCTCCAAGACATGCTACTCCTAGCGAAGAAGGTAACTTAACTGCTTTACGGTATTTAAAACATATAATAATTCTCCTTACTAGGACCCCGAAATAGACAAACAAGCAATAGATACACTTCAAATCCTACTCAGGTGGCCTCAGAGTGAGTTAGATATGTTAAAACTTGGCATGCAGCAAACTGCTACATCTTTCTTTTCAGCAATTTTATTCCCTGTCCTGGATATTGCCAGGCTTGCAGTGAGGAATGAACAGATTTACATAATTTTGAAATCATCGCTGAACTTTGTGGACATATTGATAAAAAATTTATCCGGCTCTGCAGCGAATCAGTTAATGGCCATTCGTGGAATTGCAAATCTTATGAAGCATACCCCCGGTAGACAGGACGTCCAGATAAGAGTGCAAACAATTATGGACACTTTGCTAGATATTAAGAAGGGAAGCCCCAACTTGCAGATAGCAATAGCAACACTATACCTCAGTTTGTCAGTAACGCAGACGCAAGCAGCAGATGGAGAATGCTGCCGAATAGTCACGGAGGGAATATTGGAATTCCTGAAGTGGTGCGTAGACCTAGAAGCTAACTATAGAGCACTGCAAGCATTAGGCAATTTAACGTGCACACCATTCGGTAGCCTCACAACAGCTCAAATCATTTCCGTCGACTATGTAATGGACAAAATACGAGACGCTGCCAACCAGCGAGTTAGAGGATTCGATAAGCTCTCTGAGTGTGCAAGCGCGCTCCTTCTAAGTTTTTGAAAAATGGCATGGGTTAAATTCTTAACTGATATAATTCTTCTCCTTAAAGGTAAATATACAACAAAATGCTTTCTAAGATACATCCCGATTGTTTTCCTGGCCAGTGGCTTCCTTTCGTTGTCTTATCCTTTCTAGGAGGTTCTGCTTCCACAGTTCCTCCGGAACTCCCTGAGCCCATTCCGGGATAGCTGAGCTGGGCAGCGAGATGCTTGCCATTGCTGACATGATCTAAAATTACATATATTTGAGACCTTTGCGGCCACTTCGTTAGCTAACATGATAACCTGCTGAGCTCTTGTATTGTCTAGCTGAATCTCCAACTCTTGAGGACGTGGTTGGCTCCAAACTTCTCTTTCTATTTCCGCGTCCGTACTGATTACTGTAGGAAGATCGGAATCCGAGGACGGTATACCTGCCGAATTGTCCTGGTCAAGATCCTCTCCAATATCCCCAAGCGGAAGAGGCTCATAACCTTCGTGGGAAAATTCTTCATCTACATCACTGTCATCGCTTGTATTCGCTCCGTAGTTTGTTATATTTGTCCCACTAGTCCTTAAGGCATCATCTGAATCGCCGGGAAGCTCTGGAGAACCATTTAAACCCATTTTAAACGACTAGGTAAACAAGCGTAAACAGCTGAGAAATGTCAGTCGATGGACTTCTTGTAAATCTGTCAAACATTCTTAACAGAATCCGCATCATCGAAGCTCTGAACGCAGTACACATTTCGTAATTGGAAAATGTAGTGCTCATTTTATTAACCGACTGCGAACGCAAGATAGAGCAATTGATATTTCTACTTGTTGATTTATTTATTTACAGCTTCATCAAAACACTGATTATAATCAGTCAGTTGACATTTTTAATACTGTACTACGATATTCCCCCGGTCGTTTTTTCCCTGTTGTATTTCAATCTATAAAATATTTTGTAAAAGGCACATTTCAATCTATTAGTCAGAAACTTAGAAAGGGAAAAGCGACCGGGGAAAATTTAACCCCTGGGAAAACGCTAAAGGAAAGCAGGGGCGCTAGGGGAAAATCGGGTGGGTAAATTTGACCCCCTACTACTAAAACATAATGTGATTTTTTATAGAAATAACTTTTAAGACTACAAGCTTTCAATTGTCTACATCCTACGAGGTACATGAAAATCTAAATCATGTTAATTAGAGTTGAATGAAGCTGATTAAAGCAATATGTAGTTAATCTGGTGTTGCGCTAGTAGCCCAGACAATGAAGGAAAAATTGCGGAAATAATTCATGTGGAAGCCAATTTTGGCACAGGTGTGGGGAAGGTGTCTTAACAAAACACTATAAGTATGTACTGATGTTTGGGAGTGGTGCTAGGGGGAGGGGGGGGGCTTCAGTTTCGGCGATTACCTCTTCATCGGCGCGAAATTTCTGTGGAATTGGATCCGGTGTGAAATAATGGAGCCATGTTTCATCCATCGTCACATATCGACGCAATAATTTGGATTTATTACGATTGAACAGCTCCAAACACTGCTTAGAATCATCGATGCGTTGTTGTTTTTGATCGATTTTGAGCTCCATCGATAAATGAGTTTAAAGTTTTCAGTGTGTTTCCATTCATAGGCGGATCAACCGTGCGCTACCTGCTAAAAAGGCTGTAGAACCTAAAATACCGTCAATATCATTACAAAAATTTAACAGTATATTCTCGAAAGACCACACTCGAAATATTTATTAAAAAAACAAAAAATCAATAATTTGAAAATTCTAGACCACTGGGTCCCCTTAATTATGTAATGAAATCAAAAACAAAATTGGGGTAGCGCTCTACACATAGAACTAAGGGATTCGCGCACCCCATTGTGTGGGGTATTGTTGGACAGGTCTCTAAAAATACAATAAAGGTTCTTGACAGACTTTTGCTTACGTGAATAGTTCGCGAGATATACATAGGCTTCTAAAGTCGTTAATAATGTGCCCTTGTAATTTTTCCACCATGTGATTATATAATCTGAAAAAAATTGAGATATTAGTAGATACAACCGTAGAACAAGATACGTGGACTTGTTTTTTCCACACTTATCAGTTTTCAATAACAGTATGTAGACATACAACACTTCAAATTGGCTTGATTTCGTATCATGTAGCAAAACGCTCGCTCGCCCGATATAGTTGTATAGTTTCGACAAATAAATTCAATTTCAATAAGGGTCAATTGTTTGTATTTTTACAATCTTGACAAAATCTGACGTCCAAACAGGTTAAACTTCAAAGGATTGCAATAAAAGCAGTCTCTTTTATATTTTCAAGCCTCTTTTATATTTCAGGTACGCTGATCTCGAATTTACTATCGAAATTTGGATTTTTAGATAGAATTAAAGGTGGCGGATCGAAAATTCTCAAATTTTTGGTGTCGCTGATTTTAAATTTGCTATCCAAATACGGCGGCCAAAAGTTACGTAAATGAGTATTCAAGAGGTTCTTAGAGTTTGTGTTTTCGAAATATCTGCCCTTTTGTAAGCTAACATAGTATGCTTATTTGCACGATACCAAAATCCAAACAAACATTTGAAAAAACTTTCGTATACGTGTGTTTGTCGGAGTTAATTTCGTGAACGGCTAAACTGTATTTTATGTGACTTTCACTCTGTTTGTCTGGTCCTTAGATTTTAGAGAAACAGGATGGGACATTACGTGTAAAAGTCGTTTACGTTATTGAGGAATTTTCCCCTTCAAAAAAATTGGAAGCGGTCAAAACTTATATGTATGTCATTCGATGCCACAACAATTCCTGTAATCCGCGGGATAAACATTTTTTCAAGAAAAGTAAATCATGCGAACACGCTTTTAATTCAGTAGGGTGTTAGATATATGAAAATATATCGGTGAATTAAAGCGGATACATTTGAAGATTCAGGTAATAAGTTTCGTGCGAAAAATCTACAGAAAGCATGTGTCACAGCCACAACACAATAACAAATGGTGTCGTGTAGAAAATTCGTCGATGGGGGCTCTCATGCTCCATTTTCACTTCCTTCATAAGTTACGCCTGCACTGAGCACACAACTACGAAAACGAAGGTTCCTGACACATCGCAATATTGCCTCAACTAAATTTGCTTATGCCCTATACTGTCTCTCTTATCTAAGGTCTGAGCTAATCTCTGGAACGGCTAAACCTATTTAAATGGGACCCTTACTGGAAGGTGGAGTATTTTGTCGTTTAGGCCACTTTTTATACCGGGAATATTTGGAGCTCTTGCGGGCAAAATGAAAACCGTGTCGGCGTATGAAAGAGCTTCATGCATTCTGCAACAGTTTTAATTTACAAGTATGGTAAAACCCCGGGCAAAGCTGGGACGGATGTGCGAGTTGAATTTATAAAAAACTAGTAGGCCAGTGTCTGCGGATACTGTAGTGGAGCAAATTTTCTCAAGTTTCCAAAGTACTAAAAAGACCAAGTACATAAAGATCCGCCACTTGAAGAATAGCTTTTGTATATGAATCTTATAGGAAAGTAGTTTTGGATTAAAACGAAAATGTAATTTGATTACTTTATCACGCATGCGGCGAATTTACCACTTACCGAACAGGCAAGGAAGAATAGCTTTTGGATATGAATCTTATAGGAAAGTGGTTATTTGGATATCAATCTAATTACATTCTCACCAACGACGCCATCTATACTAAATTTATAAAAACTTAAAATCTGCAATATTCTGTCATTGTAATAATAATAATGGACTACCCAGGCTTTTGGATTTGGTTGCTTTAAATTTGGATATGAATCTCATAGGGAAGTGGTTCTGTATTAATTTTAAGTACTATTAGTAAGAATTATGATATGTTATTGGTAACAATAATGAGTTGAGATTAGAATTGGAAGATTGGGAAAGGGTCACAGATTATGTATATGAAAAAAAAATGGGGAAAAAGAAAGTATTTGTGTGGGAAAAGCGATCGGAAAATTTTCGTTAATTGGGTTCTGTGTGGCTTTTGTGCAGGAAGCACCGCATCTTGTGATCTCTTGCCGTCGAACGATGGGAATTGGGTGAGAATTGGTTTTTGAGTGAAAAAAGGTAGAAGTTTGGAAGGTGGTGGTAAATAAGTTATATATTTAATTTTATTCGAATCTGGACTAATAGACTGGGAAAAAGGTGTAGATTTGGGTACAAATAGTGAGTAGACGGAAAGCCTGCATATGTATAAAAGGTTGAAATAATTATAGAGTTGAAAATGGGATGAAAAAATCGAGGGCGCACATAAAGTTGATTAGATGTCGTATTATTAATAAAAAGTATATAGAGTGAGTGAAGAAAAGTTGGAGAAGGGTTCAGCGCGTTGAATGGTTGTGGTGCGGAGGGAATAGGAGAAAGGGAAGTAGTTGAAAAGAATAAGTTTAGTTGGGAAAAAGGGGATGAAAAAAGTTTGTATGGGGAAAAAAAAATAGTAGTATTAGTACTAAAAATATCGGGCTATTTTTAATGAAAGATTGATTGATTGATGAAATTTGTGTGATGTATAGTTTCGTGAGTTTTGAAATGAAAAGGCTGTTTAGCTTTATATATATTAATTAAATTAATAACAACTCTCGACGTTGTTGCGTTTTTGATGATTGATATTTTTAATCGTCTATATTTCATAGGCTAATAATTCGATTGAGCGCTAACTCTGTAGTTATATTATGAATAGCAAATGGGAGATTTTGTTCAAATATGTTTACAAGTTTGACGGCATGCATGGAAGCCTGACTTTCTTGACTGTAGAAAACAAATTTGGGGTATAGAATATATATAAAAAAAATATATATAAAGAAATATATATAAAAGAAATTCGTATTCATAATAACGCTAGATAGACTTCTCTTTAATACTTTATTATTATCTTTTTAAATTCTGTGTGAATTAAATATGTGTATCTTTAATAAAATAATTGCTTATATGAGCACAATAACCATTAGTTCAAAAAATGGAAAGTCTGCTGTATTTCACTTTGGTTATTTGCGCCAACAACTGCTATTAGAAGGGTCGCGCCGCACTGAAGGGCTGAAATCATAACCGTAGTTTTGTAAGAGACTATTTCTGTTTTCTTATGTTGATAAGGGTTCAGCGAAGTTTGATATCATCATTGGGAGAGAATCGCACATTTTAATGTGGGGATGTAGTGCAGGAGAATTTTTAGCATGCGTACTGGGCCGATATACTGGCCGTAGTGCCATGGTGGGAGAAAGTTCAATTCAGAGAATGGCTGAAAGCCCAGCAATGTGCTCCTTGTGATAAACCGGGAGAAAGATATGGGTCTTGGGGATCGGGAGGCCGTCTGAGTTCAGAGCTAGAATGGCAAGTACCCCATCTTTGCCGATAGATAGATAATTCTGAACAGTTGCTGGTCGCCCACTGAGATCTGTTTCCGCTCTCAACACCTCGGAAACCATTCAATTCGATGTTGTTGCTTCTTCTGGTGCTATGCCACTTGCTTGCCAATTGCCAGCGCTACCGACGATATCTTCGTGCTCAGTTTTGTGCTAGCGTTCCGCTCGTAGAGACTCTGTCGGGGCGGCTGTATTCGTAGTGGAATTCCTCTTTGGGTGAGCTTCTGCTCTATGTGATAAGGCAAATACTGAAATAAATTAAACGTCTTCAGCGATAAGGTTGATTCAATTCCCGGCTTTGTTCCCGATAATCGCGGTAGAAAGAAATATCCCGTGAGGTGGGTGTGATGCTCGCGGTTTAACTGCGCCGATATCCCGGGTGTCTGATTAAATTTACTCAACTGGTGATAGTTCGATTTGTTGGTGGTTTTTGGTAATTTGCATAGCAATTTCCGACATACATAGTGCTCGAAGACTCTCCTTCCCAGGCCCAGCGGTGCTGCAGTCCGCACCAACAGAAAACTGCCTGCCCGGAAACTAGGTACGTACCTACGAATTGTTTGATTAAATTTACTTGAAGAGCACTTCCCGGGTATCTTTCCTGCGGGGGAGCAGCTTACTCGGTTAATGAAACCCCGAAAATGGTGCATGTTATAGATACATTTCATTCATAAGCGGAAGGTGGATGCCTAGTTCTCTCAGCTCAGAGGATCCTCTTGCCGCAAGATGAAATACGAATATTTTACAGTTAATTAAGTTGGGTCCGAAAATGGTCGACATTTACCCTATTTAGCTGATGTTTTAGCCCTGCGGCCGGCATCGGAAGACGTGCAATGCACGTCCCTGGAAAAAATACTTGAAACGCTTGGGCTGATTGAAGGTGTGGTACGGAAGAGGGGGATAACTCCGGTCGGGGACTTAAGGAGCAGGAGAGTCGGTCAGTGCCCCATTTAATAGCAGAACTCTCGAATTTCGAGGTCCTAGGATTGGACCTTTTATTGTGCTCTCGACAATAAAGTGCCACTCAATGTCTAGCTCTTTGCAAAAACAAGCTGAGTAGCTCTAGTGTTTTTGCAACACATATAATCGGCTAGGCGAATGGGACAAACTTGCTTCGAAGTGGGCCTCTGGCAGTCACCAGTGCAGACTCACCCTTTGACGAGATTCATAAAGGATTCATATTTCCTAACAGCCGAGCCATATTTCGATGTGCTAAGTGTTAAGAGATGATGCATAATTTGCAAAAATAATCTTTTAATAAAATCTAACGTTACGTTAAGGCAGATAAGACCTTCTCTTGCTCCTTGCGTATGTAAAGGCAGAGAAGTGCTCTTATCGAGGAAAAAATTGAACTCTCTTGTAGGCACAATGATAACATAAGAAACGGGAGAAAAGCTTTGCCCCAGTCCCGATTTATGCAATTCTGCCGTATAATGATCGACTTGCTGCACATGTTATTCTGTTTATTCATCAAAACATATTTATCTGCTTCACCGAGAAAACCCCGCGCTTACAAGAATACTTAGCCGATTCGTTGTCAATTTTGGCAATTTGCCGAGCATCTTCTAGTCGAGCGACTTCTTGAAGTCAGCTCATAATGAGTGGGTGAGAACCTGTAAATTTTTTAAGGTGGATGATACCTTAAAAAACCACTTGCAACGGCAGAAATCACTTTGGAAGTTTTGCGCAGTTAACCTTGAATAGTAATGTGGTATTCTTTTTAAGTGCTCAATACTTTTTTTTTGGTAAATTTTAATTGGTTTTAAAGTTCGTAAACCCCATATCTTTGATGCAACCGAAAGTTTAGTATTTGCTTCTTTAAGGGGGTAGTAAGAATTGTAATTTTTTTTTTTAAATTTTTTGATTTTTAATATTGTGTATATGTACAGCCCCTGTTCATCGAATTAGGAACACTCGTAATTTTGTTGAAATGTTCTTTTTATAGATTAAAAACGACATGAAGGAAATATAATAAAAAAATAAAAGTTCATTTTTTACATAGTATATTTAGTGGTTAAAAAATAACGGGTACAATTTGTTATAAAACATTCTATTATAATATTTTGTAGAACCACCGTTCGCATCTATAACTGCCTTAATTCTATGTGGCATGCTTTCGAAGCACCTTTCAATCATTTCTTTTATATGGAGGCTATTTTCCCACACATTGTTCATATTTTCCATCAGGACTGCTAGAGTAGGATTGGGGAGTGAATAAACTTTAGATTGAAGGAGACTCCAAACGTTCTCAATGGGATTAAGGTCAGGAGAATTGCCTGGCCAAGGAAGAATAGGGATACCAGAGCTGTTCAATAAATTTCTGATTGATCGGGCAGTATGACAGGGTGCACCATCATGCATAAAGGTGTAAGACATGCCGCAGGATCTTAAATAATTATAATGCGGTATAAAAATATCCTGGAGCACTTCCTCGTACAAGTTCTTGTTCATAATTCCATCGACAAAAAACAGTGGTCCAGGTCCATCGGCAGAGATACAAGACAATATCATCGTGGATAGTGGATGTTTCACGGTTCTTGCAACGCAATCTTCATTGTAGCGCTCTCCTGGCCTCCTCCGGACAAATTTAGGACTCTCCGTAAGGCTTCCAGTCTGCACTCGTCGCTAAATACTATCTGAAAGTAAAAAACAAATAATTGTTTTATCAGATATTTGGGTTCTTAGCGCAAAATAGTTCCAAAAATATGTTGATTAATTAATAATATGATCATTACCTTCTTAAAATCTGCTACTTTATAATGACGATAAGTTTTAGCCCACCAAAGCCTTGGTCGTTGCATCCTCGCCGTGAGTTTTGGCTTTTTTGCAGGCCGTCTTGATGTTAGGTTCGCTTCGTATAATCGTCTCCTTAAGGTCATTGCTGATATTTGAATTCCGTCGCTTTGCATTTGTATGACCTGGTGTAATGTGGTTTTGGATGATTCTACGGTCTCTTCGAGGTGTCGTTTTTCTTTATCCGCGGCAATTTTGACGCCTACTGTTGATATCCTCTGGATTTTCATGTAGTCCTTTTGATATTCTCATAACAGTTTGAGAAGATACTTCCTTTTTTCTTGCGATTTCTGGAAAGAAAAATTTCCTTGTCTCAGCAAGGCAATGATAGATGCTTTTTTTTGCACTGTTGATGTCTTTAGCCTTTCCATTTTTGCACTTTTGCAAGAATTCCTTGCAAAAATTACAACTTCGTAAATGACCGCAAAAGTTTGGAAAAAAACACATCTTCTGATTCCTTTAAACTGATACACACAATCGCCTTTTAACGCACAGATAATCACTTGCCAAACACTTTTCAAAAAGGGATGAAATTCGTTTTTTTCACTTACTTTTTATATTGACACAAACTTGTCGAAAACAGCCATAAAAATGGTCAGGTAGAAAAATCGTCCTTAAAAACGATTAAGGACAATGGTGTGTACTAATTATTTTATGTTCTGTTTAAAACATTAATGGGATCAAGACAAAACGACTCTCTTCGGAAAAACCCACAATTTAAATGTGTTACAAGTAGATATTTCCAAAAAATACGAAAAAGTGTAAGTATTCCTAATTTGATGAACAGGGGCTGTATATGTATAAGGTATTAAGATTATTGTGTCAAAATTTGAAGTCGTGTAAATCTCCGTCTTTCTGGAGCGTTTTCACGTTACAGCGGACAGCTACCTGACAGCGTTAGTTTAAAATTTACCGTTCTAGCAGTGAATTTTTATTTTAGCTTCTGCTGTAATTTTGCATTTATTATTTGTAGAATGCCAAAAAAAATTAGCAGAGAATATCGGGAGAACACCTAGTCAAGATTGTATAAATCTAGAAAAAGAGTACCTCCACAAACGTAAAAATCTTTCAAACTTTTAAACGCGTTTTTCTCACACTTAGCTTTTTCAGAGTTGGTGCCATCTGTAGCTCAAAATCTACTGACCCGATCCTTTTGAAATTTTGCACATTCTTTCTTTACATAAATGACGAGGTAGAAACATCGAGTCGAGTTTTTTTAATTGTGACGTATTTGAAAATAAATAAACTTTCGATTTTTTTTTATGAAAAATCGACATTTTGACTTCTAAGTGATGTGAAAAATTGAAAAATCAAAAAAAAAATTGTCAACGTTGCTACCTGCAGAAACTTATCAACTAATAGAATCATTTTTGTTTTTTGATTTGAAATGATCCAATGATGAGTTATGAGGGGCACCGCGAAAACACTTTTTTTTGTGACGTCCGCGGAGATTCGCTGTCAATGGGTCATTTCCTTATAAAATTTAATTAAAATTTCACAGAATATACTTTAAATGTGACTTTATTATGTAGTAATTATAGAAATAAAAATATGTTAACTGTGTCATAAAAAAAAATTATCGAAAATATGACTTTTGTGTCGAATTAACCTTACTCCCCCCTTAAAGGGTTACATCGCTTTTGAAGTGCAAAAACATATTTTCTTCAAATTATAGAAATTATGTAATTCAAACTTTAAGCATATAAAAGAACAACATTTGAACAATATTTTATAAAATATAATCATGCAAAAAATTTGAAAATTCAGCCGTTGAGAACTGGTTTTTGAGGACCCTTAGAAAAAGTGTACTCGCGGTGGTCACGATAACTCACGATAGCTTCGTGAAATCAATAAATCAAATATTTTATAACATGTGATTAAACGAAGGATTTTAAAATAAATTGAAATTTGAAGTTTTGGTAGAGTAGTGTGCATGATTTTCGGTCAAATCTAGAAGAATAGTGGTAGTAGTATTGCTTTATACAATAAGTTGTGGTGTGATAAAAAAAAAGGCAGTGGCTATTCGCATATATACAATACACCCTCATCCCCATCAAATGTACAAATAGGGGGGCAAGATGAGGCACGCAGCAAACGACCATTTACTGTTCCCATATGTTCACAAGTGAACACGGTATCTGCAAGCTTCACTTTTCTTTCTAAAGTTGTCTGTGGGACAGAAAATGATTTTGCTGCTAACCTGTAACCCATTTTTCCTTCAACCACATTTTTCACAGCATCTTTCATACTTTCTTCTGACCAATCCCCCCTACTTGTTTGTTTTAATAATTTCTCACCACTCTAGAACAAAATAAACAGTAAAATTAGACATTTATATACCGCTTGCCTTCCTACCCCATCTTGCCCCGGTATGCCGAATCAAATTTACACAATAACTGAATAAAACAAATACGCAGCACAGAGAAAAACAAGTTCTTACCTTAGTACAGTCGATTTAGCACGAAAAAATAGGGTTGCTCCGAAAAATGACCCTCCGGAATTTGACTTGATAAATCTATAGGGGGGCATAAAATAAAGTTAATGTTAGATTTCCGAATTGATCCCCCCCCTGTTTTTGAGAAAATCCAAAAAAACTTTGGATGCGTTTTTCTCAGAATCTATGGGTTCTAGAGAAAAGTTTATTTAACAAAAAAGTTAGAGGACATTGTTAACTACATTTTATCTCATTGAAGTCAAGTCCTCCGACTTAAATTACAAAAAGTAGGTGGCGCTAAAGTTTCAAAAAAGTGGTTTTTTGGCATTTTCGTTAGGAATAAATACTTTTTTCATAGTAATGTAAATGGGAAAGTTGTTCGTCACAAAAATATATACATTTTTTATTTAAACAATTTTTTTGTAAAACTTACTGTTCTCGAGCTGGAGCTTGCCAAAGTGTAATAGTATTTTGTGCAACTACTGCGTCTACTGCCATCAAGGGCTATCGGCTAGTTTTCACCCGAGTTGCACACTGTATTTTTCCTCACAAGTGCGGCGGTGGGTTCGATAAGGAGGTCGGGGAAGGAGGAGTCCGTGGGAGTGGAACGGGGGGTGCGGGGGGCAGAGCCCCCTGCAAATAAAAAAAAAACCATTTTTGCTGTAATTATCTCTCAAAAAGATATACGAAAGGTTTTTATGATATCTAAGGATTCTAAGATCTAAGCTAAGGTACAGATGTTCAAAGCAATATACTATTACACTCACGCCCGGCTTAAATAATTTTTTTAGGTACCTGAAAAGCATTAAAAGGATGTTTAACACGCGAGTATGTAAAAAAAAATGGGATTTCTTGAAGAAATATTCTGAGTGCACGAATCTTAACCAGAGCCGGGCAAACTCGGCTCCTTTGAGTCCCGACTGCTCCTCAGGTAGATTTCTAGAGCTATTGCAAGTGCAAGCGAGAAATGCATACTCCTGTCCAGTGATCAGTGATGGCACATGTACGCACTCCTTCTCATTGCGTTGATCGAGCGACCCAAATGCACTCAGGTATACGGCTCCCATGAAGGATTTCTTGAAGAATTGAATTGAAGAAGAAAGAAAATATTCTGAGTGCATTTCCATTTCAGGTACCCATGTGTTATTCGAAGTCTCGCTTGTGTTCTTTAAAATTACCAGTGGGTTATTCCCAACAGGTTTTACAGTGGGCAATCGGCGTGTTTCCACACGCAAACCCGTGCGGAATAGTAGTGGTTTCCGCGCACGTGTGAGGAAAAAATTGTACTTTATGGCCACGCTGATGCGCGTATTCCATAAATTTTATTTTATTTTTATATCAGAATTATGGTTGAAAATGAGAATATCAAGTAAACATTATGGTATATTAATCCAAAAATATAAAAATAAAACAAAATTTATGGAATACGCGCATCAGCGCGGCCATAAAGTACAATTTTTACACTTTGGCAAGCTCCAGCTCGAGAACGGTAAGTTTTACAAAAAAATTGTTTAAATAAAAAATGTAAATATTTTTGTGACGAACAACTTTCCCATTTACATTACTATGAAAAAAGTATTTATTCCTAACGAAAATGCCAAAAAACCACTTTTTTGAAACTTTAGCGCCACCTACTTTTTGTAATTTAAGTCGGAGGACTTGACTTCACTGAGATAACATGTAGTTAACAATGTCCTCTAACTTTTTTGTTAAATAAACTTTTCTCTAGAACCCATAGATTCTGAGAAAAACGCATCCAAAGTTTTTTTGGATTTTCTCAAAAACAGGGGGGGGGGGATCAATTCGGAAATCTAACATTAACTTTATTTTATGCCCCCCTATCGATTTATCAAGTCAAATTCCGGAGGGTCATTTTTCGGAGGGCAACTTCCAAATCGACTGTACTACCTGTTAGTGTAGTTATTGTCACATTTGATAATATTTAAATCAATTCCGAGGTGTTATTATTTACGGAAAATACACGCCCTATATAGTAAAGAAAAATCACTAGCTATTTGGCAAAAAACAGTTTTTTCAAGAAAAAAAATAAAACGCGTGGTGTCATTGTCCGCTCACTTCGATGACTGATTGCCCTAATGGCGGCGCGACGTCAGGTGCTAAAACGATCCTGATTGGCTATTTCGTTCGCACTCAAGATCGGCCGCCCCGTCTTGCCCTCCACCCCGTCTTGCCCCTCTCCCCTAAGTCAGATTTTACACGGGCAAGGATGATGCGGATAGCCACGAGATAAACCTAACTCCCTTAAAGATGCACCTAAACTAAAGTCATGTTTTTGAAAAAAAAAAAACCCGAAATTTTCGCTCTCGCTAATATGACTTACTATAATTGAATTGACACTGGCAAAATGGGTTGGAGAACATGGATATTCGTTGGTTATTATGAAAACCTTTTCGGAATATTTTTTCTGCGTACGCGCCTGACCACTGTACTTACACACGTACATAAATCTTGCTTTTTATAAATCTCGAGCCCGGTTACGGGCATGATCTTTACCGTGTGTTTAACGGTTTGCTGGATATCTAATGGTGTGGGTAGACCAGGCATGACTAAGGGAAGAACGTGATCCAAAATAAGTTTTGTCTGAAAAAAATGGTTGCCCAATCGCGCCCCAAACTTTCCTAGAGCAAATGAGTCCTTTTTCGACGTGTTTTGCAAAAAGTAACCATTTCTTCAATGTGCTTCTAAATTTAACTTCATGAGCCAATAAGCATCTTCTTATATGTAGAGTGTCACGTCACTTAGCCCCTTCTGCGCAAAACGAGTAGCAATTACGAAATGACAGACGAAGATTCTTTTCAAGCACCAGTAAAATCAATTTGTCCCACTTTTCCGTCGTTTTTGGAACATAGTCACAATCTGGCATAGGTCTACGACATTTTTTACGCCCAATACGGCTCTACCCACTTATTGACTTCGACTTTTTCAATAATTTAAGAGTGCAAAATATTAAGAAACAAAATTGCTTTCTTTAAGGAAGTGTCTATTTGCACTCTGTGTCCGTGTAATATCCGTGTTGTCGAAAATACACAGAAGTAAACGCACGTCGCACATTGGCACAAAACAGTCCGTAAAAATAAAATTTCCCTTTTACAAAATGTTTAAGAATCTACTTTCACAAAATATCTATGGACTGAAATTTGTCTGTTTGCACGATTCATGTATCCTTGGCCCCAAATTTTGGGAACATGGTTCGAAACATTTTGCTGTGCTAATTAACTCCACCGGTAGTTTGTAAAAGGGAAATTAACTCCACCGGCAGTTTGTAAAAGGGAAATTATAATAATATAATAGAATTTTCCTAAAAGTTACGACCGTTAGGTGGCTCGCGAATTGCCTTAGATCTCGAAAACGGGTCGAGATAGAATTTTTTCATTATTTTTCCGTTAATTAGCATAGCAAAATGTTTCGAACCTCGTTCCCAAAAATAGGGCCAAGGATATAAGAATCTCCCCGTACCGTGAATTGATTCAATGTACTCCGTGTACTTCCGTGTACACATGTATTACACAGATACGGAGAGTGCAAACAGACAGCGCCTTTTTTAAATAAAGCTGGTATATATAACCTTTTAAAGTAATTGACCGTGTGAAGCCGTGTTTCATCTGACCAAATCAAAAAAAAAAATCGCAGGTGACCGTGTAAGCACACGGTCGCTAGTTTTATGGTGTAGAATACGGCAATGTTGGAAACGTTTATGTCAACAGATATCCTACTTACATTGAGCTGAGAGTAGAAGTTAAGAAATGTCTACAGTTTAGAGGAAGCTGACTAAATATTTATTAAAAGTTGGCATTTCATTTATATTTTAACCTATTTTATGCCCCGTTCACATTTCGGAATCCGGAGGTAGACTAACTTAATGTGCGCCGCCGTTGTACACATTTTCGTAACTCAAATTTGCGGTGCAGTTGCATCAGCCGATGACGTCAGCGCAAATTTAATCGGTATCTAAAACATTCATTGCTTTATGCTGTATTTAATCCAAGATCGTTAGTGTCCTTATCGTTTATAGTTTTCATATTATTCAATTTTAAAATATTTTTGTGAACCATCCCGGTTCCGAAGTGTAAGACCTATTTACGTCAAAAAGTAGGTACGGTTCTTTTCTGTGATGCCATTTTACTTGGATAACATAGCATGCGATTTTCACTGGTGAATTTATTAATCTATAAAGATACAAGAAAACAATTTGTCTTTATTTTTTATTTAACAGCACTATGAAACTTGTGATGGTATTTCATCCCCCTTTACGCTTCTGAGAAATGCGAACGAATCCTCTAGCTTTAAGTTTGATGACTATGCAGCATACCTCGAAGCTATAAAAGCCCACGCAATTCTTAGGCGCGTGCAAGCATATAAAATATTACCCTGCAAATACGAAAATATTTCAGAGACAGTATTACTACTAATTAAAGCATAAAGCAAACGAAATAACTTTCTCGTTAAGAGAACTACAACCTAACATACGAGCACTCAGAACTTAATTTCAAACGACTTTCCTTAAAGAGTGAGAGATCTTTAAATTTAAATAAAAAGGCAGTTTTAGGAGATTTTGCTGAAATCATTCTTCTTTGATTTTACAGTGTATCTTATGGAATTAAGGGGTTCAAGTAAACGATCGGTTTTCGTCTAATGTATTTTAAAGAAAATATAAAGTTTATTGCATGACAAGTAACCACATGTCATTAGTTAGCATTTATAGTATGCACTTACACTAAAAAATTTCCCTTATGATTATCACCTAACAAGGTTTCTGAGCACCGTAACCTATCTAGTTGAAAAATATAAAACTCTCTCGCTCTTTCAACTACAGAGCTTATTAAGGTTGTATTCTAGTCTAGAATTTAAAAAAAACGATTTTTTTTGCATATTTTTAAAAATCAGACCTTTAAAAATATATCCTGCAAAGGAATTTTAAAAATTACAAATATTTACGGAGTTATAGCTAATTTAGTGACACAGCGCGTAAACGGGACCTGCCACTGTGTATCGAACAATAGGCGGTAGACATTCCCTGACTGCCTGAGGATGAAACATCCTACAGAAAGTCTTTTATACACACGTGTGCAATGCAGCTCAATTTGCTCTAAGCTATCGTAGAGTACATGTAGGCCCAATATATGGAGCAGAAATCGCCGATTAATGAAATGTAAGTACAGACTGCCTAAAACTTTGCTCAAATCTTTAATAGCGTTTTTCTCGAAACTACTTTTTCCAACACGTCTGACATGATTTCTCAAGTTCTTATGAACCGATTAACTTGAAATTTGGATCTTCTTTATATATCCCTCTATCGTTGGAACTAGAATTATGTAAAAATTTTGATTTTTACTATTTTAAAAAAAACCAAAACTTTGAAAAAGGGCAAAAAATCAATTTTTTTTTTCAAACAGCCGCCATTTTGTGAAAAACATTTTTTTTTCATTTCCCTAGTTCAGACGATAACGACATTCTTAGTGATTAAGAATCTTTTTTTCCTTTTTTTTAAGATCACCAGAAGGGTGAAAAAGTAAAAAAAAAATGTGAATGTAGTAAAAAAATGACTCCTAAAAATATTCGTTGTTTTTGTTTTTATCGAATTTTAAAAAACACCTAAAATTTGTCCTCCTAGACTAGAATACCCCCTTAAAAAGATTATGGAGTCAATGATAAATCTATCATATCAACTTGAAAGCTTTCAATTAACCAACTTAGAAAAAAAACCTTGGCAATTTCAATAGAAATAATATTGATTGAATTATTTGTATACAAGGAAATGTAGAAACATACTTATGTATGTATGTAATGTCTTATAATTTTTCTCTGATTCCCAATGGGATTCGAACCCGACATGCTTAAGTTCTAGCTTGTTACACTAGCAATACACCATGTAGTGGAAGTCTGGAGTTGGGATTTTAGGGCAAAATGCCGACTAATTGCTAAAATTGTAAAACCAGCTTTCTCTCCCGTTTTCGAAGGTGCGGACCCAAATATGCTAGGGAAAAATAAGTTTTAACCTGGCGCCCCCCTCAAACGAGTGGAAACTTTCTTTTTTTAGTTTCCCCATGTTGGCGAATCTTGTAATCAAAATTTTGCTTAGTTTTAAATAAGCTAGAGCTTTGTAATTTCACACACGTGTACAGATGCGGTGACAATGCAATATGGTGTATCTAATATCGGTATAAATTCAATATGGCGTTCGCGTCCGGATAGAAAAAAATAATAATGTGCATACCATGAAAATGTCGAATGCATACTATGAAAATATTGAATTTATGAATCACCCTGTAACTCCCAAACGGTTGAGATAGCCCCCCTCCCCCTGCCATGCAATCATACAATTGTTGGTCTAGGTGAGATCTATGACCCCATCATGCGAAACACCCTGTAGATGTATATTAAAGAATATATATGTACATAGTACATACATATGTGCAAAATTTCATCGCTATCGATTGAGAACTCGTTGGGGCTACATTCCACGACGCGCCATAGTACATTTTTCACATGACAAATAAATTTTCAAAGATAAAAAGAATCACAAATTTGTTTGACTTGACCCTGCCCCTCCATTTGTAATTTACAAAAAAAAAAAAAAAAGATGTTTTGGTTTTGCATATTTTGATAGAATGAATACTTTAGCGTCAGTCCCGTGCATAAATCACAAATTGGCTTTGAAGATTACAAAGATCATACCTGAGCGCACTGCGCCTGACTTGTCGAACAAAACGTTAAACTTCGTTTTCACAAAATATGAATGACCGCTATTGAGTCCGGATAACGATTTATTATCATTAACGAGTAGAAAAACAATTTTTTATTTCTCAAGCAGGAAACAACCCCTAGGCTGTCCCCCGTGCAAGGTTCAGCCGTTTGCGGTCCTGAGCAGTTCACGGAATATTCCATCAGCCCCCGGAAATTTTTTTTTCACTTTAAATAATCATTTTCATAGTGAAACTCCTTTTTACAACACAATGATAAATGATGATTAAGTCGCCCTTTTTAATTTATACATTCTGGCACCATATTTGAAATCAGCAAACGCAAAAACCCCCACTTTGAATTTGTAAAATTGAAAGTGGATTTGAAATGAGCGACTCAAACACCTACATATGTATGGGATATGCGATGCCGTTTGGTTCCGTAACTTTTTAGTTCTACTAGACGCCAGCAGTTCAATTTTCCCATTCCTATGATCATGTCGATTTTTACGACATTTTACGTAACAATATACCGATTGTTTTTAGTCATAAAATAAATGTGTGTCTCCTAAGGACGGTGGAGTGCAGATCTATTGATTTCATGGTGCAAATTGAATTAGTGGTTTTGGAAAACTGCGCATTTTGTTGTGGAATTTTTCTGGTTCTGGTTCATTAAAAATAACATCACTAATACCTACTTATACGAGTTTCTTTCTTGGAGTAACCTAATTAGTTTAGGAGGGTTATTCAGTCAATTATTGGCGCTAATCTGATCAAGGGTTTTAAAATTATATACTTATATGTATAACAAATAGCAGACTGATACCGATTAAATAGAAAGGGTCAATAATTTGTGTGATGAACAAAGTTTCGCCCTTTCTTTGGCAAAGTTGAAAGTGATTAACAAATTTATCTGATTAGGGAGGAGGTACCGGTAAGCGGCCACTTTTTCTAGCCCGGGCCACGTGCAAAATGCCAAATAAAAGTAACACTCTATTTTGTCTATACTTTTAAATAACCGAAGGTCAGACAGTAAGTAGGTGTAAATTTTGACCAGTGCCACTGCTTAGATTAATTCCTCTTTTTTGTACGTTGTTCTGAATTACTCGTACATTGAATAGAACAAAAATATTCTGCTCGTATAAGAGAACAAGCTGAACTAATAGTATATGTATCTATAAAAACCCAGAAATTAAATTTCCCAAAAGAAGTTTTTCAGTTTTTATAGTAAGTTACGCCCAGAAGCGGACAGAAATAAAATAATAATTTATAAATAGTTTTAAATATAACAAACTTCGGACAACAACTAAAATTCTTGTAAAATTCCGGAGTTATAAAAATGTCGCGGAGATGCGATCACAAAAAGTGAAGTCTATCGTGATGGGCAACGATATTTTCAAGAAAGGTTCCTTAAGGGGACCTATATAGCTTAAATGGGGTTTTGCGGAGTCAAAAGAGTTTTTTTTTTTAAGAAAAAAACCACATAAAATCTAGAAAATGAGGAAACTAGTTTATTACTGAATACTTTAAGATTGTTTATGGCCTATAAAAATCACAAAAATACCCATGGGCTCTTATGGGTTGAGCGTCTCTTGCAATGGTGGAATTTCACCGTTGCCGTAGCTTTTTTCCAGAACCCCTGATCTGAAACACATAAACAAGACATTTTCTGTTAGATAATACTTGACTGCACAGAATGAATAAATTAGTTTTGCTTTCCTGCAATTATTTTCGATTTTGTGTAGTTTAGAGTTCAATTTTTGAAATTTTTCATTACTTACTGAACTAATAAATATTTTAAAAAACAATTATAATCTAAATATTCAAATATTTTTTAATTCATTCCATGACCAGAGGTATAATAAACCAACCCACCAAATTTCAAACAATTTGAACAAACGGTTTTTGAAAATTTCTACGGCAACGGTCAAAACACAGAATTCCGAGCAAAATCGAATTAAAGTTTGACTTTACAGAAGAAACACAAAGTTTATCAACGAAAATGCTACTTAGAAACGCACTGATTAAGGTTCGTTTACACAACAAACACAACAGAGAATCACAGGGAACGTAGTTGCTCTGCTGTGAACCAAAAATAGTGTGGATTTAGCGCGTCGATTAGGTTTCCGTTATTACAGAGTATTTTAAGTACTTTTTTTTAACGACAAATCCAAAAGTAAAAAAAAGCCATAACTTCGTTACTTTCTTACGGATTTGAGTTTAGTTTACAGCGTTTTACTCGGAAATAGTTGAACAAAAATAAAAGCCAATAAAAAAAAATCGAAAATTAAGCCATATAGTTAGGTCCCCTTAAGCTCGGACACATCTAACTAACATGGGTTACCTTCTCCCTGATGCACCTTTCTCCACCCCTCCCCCGGTGTTCTGGTGAGGGTGGTAAAAGTCAACTTAATTTTTTTCTGTAAGTAGAGAAAACCAGCTTTCATGCTTTTAGTCATTGTGGTTTTTTTTATTCTAAAAAACAAAAAACCGAATTTGAAGTCCCCAAAGTAATGGTTTGGTTTTTAGATGAATGGGCTTCAAAGAAAGCCGAAATTCTCTATTTATAGATGCAACCCATGCTAATTGGGTTTGTCTGAGCTTAACGAACCTTTCCTGAAAATATCGTCGCTCAGCTCGATAGATTCCACATTTTGCGACCGCTTTTTGGGCGTTATATTTTACATCGTAAATACAATACTTAGGTGTATTACCAGCGTATATATATGTATATAATATATCAATAATCCGGCAAATTGCATGAGTAAGTAAGTTGTAGAAAGTAGATAACTTACTATTTAAATCAGTACGTCATAATATAATATACAAAACTTGATATTTGAATCCTTATTATTATTGAACGTATTTTATTACAACTAATAACGTAGAAGAAAATTAGCAGGTAGAGTTTTTGTGTGTATTAACCAAAGAAATGGATAATCAGTTTTTTATATTTGGAAAATTAATAGCTCTTATAATAACATAATGAAATAAAGAAAATAGCATTATATTGGAACATTTATACTTAATATAATTTACATGTATGTATTTACATATGTATACGTAACAATATACAAGTAACATAGGCATAAATACTTATATAAAACTAAGCTGAACAGTTTAAAATAATTTAAAATAAGTATAGCATAGAAATAATATTTACTATCTAATCACTGTCGTAAATTATGAGTACATATAGCATCCAAATTCTCAATAGCTGGTTGTATATTTCCTTCATGTCGTGCCCAACCAAAATAACAAATCACGGTCTTGTTTTGGGCACAACAACCAATAGTGCGTCTTCCAATCGAACAATGAAAAAATTGCAATTGGTTATGACCTTATGCATATAATATAATTTTCGAGCCAAACAGTATAAAATTTTATATTTCTTGTAATAGGTTGCGGTACATATCTCTATATACGTCAATATCAAAGCGCCCATTGGCTCTAACTTGTTCACCATAAATAAGAACGAGCCTACTTAAACCTACCATTTACAATTTCCACCACCCATCTACAGTTTTTACTGCCCTAAACCTGTTAGCATCTAAAGTGGATAGCTGAGTTTCAGCTTCTTGTAATGATAAGGGCGTGTGAACTTCATAATTACAATTTTTCAATAGCGGTAAGGAACCTCTAAAACTAAGAAAAGCTATTTTATATATGTGGAAATTTAAACATTTATTAACAACTACTTCTTCCTCTGTCCAAAAAAGACTCAACAGGATGCAGCATTTTCAAAGTAAATGTAAACAGTCTACCAATACATTTACTTAATTCGCCCAAACTGAACCACTTTCGTGAAGTTTATTTAGCTGGGTTTAACGAAACTCAGCTCAACTCTAGTCTTCAGCTCAATACAGAATTAACTCTGTATGAAAACATAGTCAGCGAACAATCAGCGGCTCCGTGCTGTTGCAGGAAGAACAAGAGGAAGAAGATTCGGATATCTAATCCTGAACAGAATTTATGAACTTCTTTCAGGTACCGCTAGAAACCATAATTATTTATTTTGATTGTACAGATTTACATAAAACAACCTTTCAAATAAATGTTCAACCATTGAAAAATATTGAGCCGTTTGTTTTTATAACAAAAAGAAATTCTAATTTTTAAATGAGCCACCATGTATATATTAATTAAAACTTAGTTTTCTTAATTATTGTTTATGGTTTGTTTCAAGTTTACACTCATTCTCTGTAGAACCGTAAATTTAAGATATTATCTGTACCTGTTGATCCATGAAAAATTGAATAATCAATAAAGTGGGTGAAAGTTACCTATTTTCTCTTCTAATAAAAAACCTTATTCAAAATTGGATAAATACATTTTGAAGTTGAATTTATAAAATTATTTACAAATATAAAAATTGGTGGCATCTGGTGAGGATTCCCCGCAAGGCGTTCGGCGATGAGGGCTTCCACGGTAACCATTATATTTCTATTTATTTTCATCAGAAAAAAAAGAAAAATTATATTTTAAAGTAGAGTTTTTGACGAACCCGATTTCCAAAAGTGTCGGCCATATGAAGTTGAAACTATGGTTTTTCATTCAAAACTCGATTTATTTATTTAGACAAAAAGCTATAAAGTTTAAAAAATAACGTGAGTCGCCAAAACTAGTTAATCTTATGAAAATAGCACACCGTTTTTGAAAAGTTATTTCGAGAAAAATTTAAACGCATTTTGAGTAAAGAATTTACCATGAAAAGAAATATTCATTTTTAAATACCAACACTTTTGTGGAAGTTGAGGCTTCAAAGAAGTCATGCTCAAGTATTCGATTTTCATTAAAATTTCTTAAAGTAAAGAGGTAGCACCCTTCAGGACTTTCATGGACTTTAACGATACGGGCACCAAAACTGTGTACGTGGCTACCTGACTAACTTCATCAAATCTGGGAATTTTGCAATGAAATGTTAGGGTGTATATATTAGGCGTATTCGAGCGGATTTGCTGCTATCAGCACTAGCATCATCCGCATCTTCATCTAAAATTAATACGAGAGCATTTTGCACATGCTGTGCAGCATAACATGTCGATCCATAACAAAAATAGTCGCAGAAGTAGAGTGTTTGTAAACACGTAAACGCCTCTGTGGTTGCTGCGCCGGCCGATACGTTTACTGGCTACAGTAGATATTCTGTGGCGTCCACTGGGATTTTCACGCAAGCAAAGGTGAACGCGCTCACGGACGCTGAGCCAGTTAATCACAAACCCGCTAGAGACAGCGTTCACAAAGTTCCCATCAGATCCGCTTGAATACGCATATTATAATTTATAGGGTGTAGAATACGAAAAATCTGTGATTGCCTCCCAAGGTTACTTTATACTTGTGAAAAAAAAACCCTATTCAAATAATTTCATTTGCTTTAATTTATTTTCTTTCATGGTGCTGATTTATTGTTATAATAAATAGTTCTAATTGATTTTCGGTGCACAAAATATCTTGGAAATTAAGATTACTTCAAAAACTAATAAAAAACAAACTTTGATTGTGACACTTTATCAGAAGCAGTACAAAACAAAGGACGCCTACATGTTCACTGAATTTATATTGCGTAGGTACAGTAGCTATGCTCAAGCAAACGCTAGGAAACTGATAGTGAAAACAACAAAGCCACCCGCGGAATTAAAGGGGTTCGTTATCAAACCGAAAAGTCTCCAGTCCTGTGGTGGCGCGCAGATATCAACCGCATATCACTATCAGCGCAGCTAGACTTGGCAAATACCCTGACCTGACCAGCAGTCGAGGGATATTTTTAGTTCATTATTTGTTCGAGATGAGTACCTAAATATTCGCGGAGTGCCTTGACGGAAGATTGCAACGTGTAGAACACTCAGAGCGTGTTTGTTGCTAAATAAACGTTTTATTTTATCTTTGAAGCTTTTACACATGTGAGCAATCACAACGTGTGTGTCGGTCGCTGTGGAAAGAAGTCGTAAAAACATCTGAGGAGCAGGGAGCTTGTCAGAAAGATTTATGAACCAACAGAACAAGGAGAAAGAGTGTCCATCCAACCAAAAGGAATTCGCTCCTTGCTTTGATGGAGCACTTTTCGGGGGAAAGCAATTTGTTAAAGCCGTGAAAAGGCAGGAAACCAAAGGCAATTTGTTACTTCTTCCAACTTATTTGCGATGCTTCTATGTTTTCACATAAGAGTAAAAGGGTGTTAACGGCCTATGAATATTAATATAAAAATTTGATTAAGTTACGCCAATTATCTTCTAATTTTATATCATCATCACGGGTTTACTAATCTGGACTGAACTTTCGACTCCTCTCAATGTTTCTTTAAATGCCATTGTCCTCCAGTCGTTAAGCCTATTTTTAACCCTCGATGCAAAGAGGAAGGGTGTTATTTACTATATGCCATACATCGACAACGTGTGCCACTTATGTTTGTGTGCATTGTTTGTATGGCTATGTGGCGTCATATCTCTTCAACAGGTAATCTTATTTTGATGTGGTTTTCTTTATTTGAAAGAGCATTTTGTTGAGCAGGGTTTTAGCGATCATCTCATCTCGTCTTTTGTCTGACATATTTAATGGAATGATTTTTGGGATTGGTTGTAATTTTAAATTTTCTGTTATCACCACAGCATCTTAAGCTAATATTCGTATATATGTAGTTGCGTACCCGAAAGGAAAGCACATTAGTGTTAATTTAACATTCGTTCGTTCATGTCAGAACTATCCAGTTCAGTGGTTCTTAGCATTTTAAGCCATGCCACCATTTCGAGCTCTCAGGGAACCTCTATTTACCCCTTTAAGGGGTTATTACCAGCTTATTGCCCAAAAATAAGGGTTGTTTTGAATGATTTTTCATAAATACATTTAAAATAAATTTTATAAGTATGATATTACATTTTTCTTGTTCTACAAAAAAAAATTGTTTCATTGAAAAATATTCCAAAATATACAGTTAGTCGCGTAAACTACCATTTAAAAAAAGTCCTTCCACGGCCGGCAGTAGAAGTCTCGTCAAAAGTAACTTAAAAGAAACCAAAATTTTTTTCATTATCTACATGATTTTTGCTATCGAAGTACACATAATTATATTTTTAGAATTTTTTTCACGAAATGGCAGTTGTTTGAAAAAGACTCGTTTTTTTCGACGGAAAAAGTCGAACTAAATGGTTTATAACTTTTTTTCCTGATATGCAATTGCTATAGTCGTGTGTACTTCGTTAGATAATTTAATAATAAAGATCCAGTTAAAATTTGAAGTCAATCGGATGAAAACTGTTCGAATTCTACTGCCGGCCGATTTTTAAAATGTGGTTCCGAGAAAAACGCGTTTAAAAAAAAATTGAAAAAGTGGCTTCGGAAAAATTGGTTTAGAGACATTTTAACATTTAAATACACCTTTCTACAAAGTATGTTTTGATTTGAGGGATGTTTAGGCATTATTTAAACCAATAGAAAAAAAATGGAAAAAAAAATTAAGTTGGTAATAATCTCTTAAAGAAACAAGCTGAATTCGAATTAACAATATTATGCTAATAAGAAAAAATAGTAAAGAAAAACAATGTCTCTCTAAAAAATAAGGGTTGGTGTCTGATTTGACTAATTTCAAAGCCGAAAGACCACTCCCACATCTATCATTGCCCAGTGAGAGAAAAACCGAATAAAATTAATCTGAAATATTTTTAATAACCATTCAGCAATCATTTTGAGGTGATGTGTGTACTTTTGGAAAATTATTGGGAGTGTTTAATGTAGAATGACAATATTAATTTAAGAATGTACCATCATCCTATGCCAATACGCTTATTTTAATTATTATTTTTAATTCAACCCGAAATAGTCAATTATTAATTTTTGAACCCTCAAAGTTTAACATGCAAGAAGACTGGCAGATCAGCCCTTTACTTTAAAAATATCATAGTATCATTTCCAAGGCGGCACACGCAAAACGAGGGGGAGTAGTGAAATATCTTGCGGTCTAGCAAACTATATTTTTAGTATTCATTCTCTTCATTTTTACTATTATATATATGTTATACATATATTTCTTAGTGTGAAGTATATTGAAGGAAAATAATTCAAATATTTGTATTAAATTTGTTCGTTCTTACTTCAATTACGAAACTCCGTGAGGAATAAATTTTTGTGCAGTTATTGAAGCTTATTCTTCCTCTAACTCTGTCCATACTTGTTTCTTGCGGACGCCGGAGTAGACTTGAAGATAAGTGTGTTTTTCCATGTTTTAAGAATATGAGGAAATATGAATGATGAATTTTCCATGTTTTATGAATATAATGAATATTATAGATGCTTCCAATTTTTCTTTCTTTAAATAATCTACTTTCTTCTTGATTTTGTAATGTGGGTTTTCTCTCAGATAAATAATAGCCACACAGTCCACAGACTAATAAATACCAAAATCTTGATATTTAAATTATTTAATGCAACATAATTGGCATATTTTGTTGTGGTTTTTCTTATAATATATAAAATATAAAATAAACAAAGTAATCGTCAGTTACGGAATAATAAATTAGGCGTCGTAAAATCGACGATTTTAGACCACTTTTGTGACAGCACTCTTTCCAGATTAAAGAAATTTTCCCTTTACAACAAAAAACGCTGCGAATTTCGCACTTGGCGGCAAATTCTATCGACGTGATTCACGGGATACGTTGCTGTGACCACAGTTTTAGTCGGACTGACGCGTTCTAGGGCTCGTTGGAAATTGAGGAAAGCTACACGGCAGTGTGACCAGCATAACAAAAAGAAAAGTCCCTCTGCTCATGAGGGCCCTAGTACAGTTACTTACTGGACATATCTAGTGGAAGTACTTTTTTTCGGAATTTTAAGCCCATATATGAAGCCGAATTACGGCACTTGGAAAAATTCTGTGGTGGTTTATCCCCTGCAACTCACCCGAGCGACTCAAAAAATGGTTACTATAGAACCACATTCCCCGTAGGCTTATTACAATCTATTTCCTTCGAAAAAGAAAAATAGAGTTTTAAGGGCTCCGACTCCGGTAGAAATTTTACCGGAAAAACGCAAAATGGGTAACTTTTAGATCGAGCTGATGTGTAACATGCAATTTTTTTTGGATATTTTATTCGAACCTACAACACCCGTAGGGTGAAAGAAATGACTGGTTTCGTTACTCGACGTAATAAAACTTTTGAGCTTGATGTCGTCCGAAATCGGTGGCGTACATTTCGAGATACTATTATAGTAAACTATTAGGTCGTAACGTCTACTTTTGGGGGCTGTTTCAACCTTGAAACTGTTTAAGGGCCGATAAAAAAACACGTGAATCTTAGATTTTAGTCTAGTTTAACATATCTGAGTTTCATCGAAATCGTCGCCAGACACCTCGGGTGGTTTCCTTGTTAGTACATGCTACGGAACCATAGTTGATGCGTCGTGTATGACACACACTTGTCCAGTTTTTATATTTGCTAACAACTGCTGGAGTTAGTATCAGACACTCCATCGATATGAAAAGCGTTTCTAATGCTGTTAAGGGGTACCACTAGTGTGACCGCCTGAAAAAAGGTGATATTTGGGAATATTTTAATGTTTTAAGGATAGCATTGTGGATATATAGTAAATACATGATAACATTTTTGGACCAAAAAATTTAAAATTCAGCGAGTTATTCGCAATCTCCCAAGGTTCCAAATAAAAAGTCCCCCACCAGTGATAGCGACCTTCACAGTGTGTGAAATCAAAAAAAAACAGAAAGTTATTAAACTAGAAGGTATTGCCCGTACCATGACCCCCGATGGAAAAAAAAAATTTAAAATTAACAAAATGTATAATAGGATTTTTAAAAAAAGTTTCAATATTCGCGCGCATATTTGATGATTTTTGGCCTGCCAAAATTACATCTTTTATTCGATCGGAAAACTGGAGGTTCATGGTATGGAGAAACATATATAAAAAAAGTTGCAATAAGAATCAAATTGATCGGATGATTTGTCCTCGAGTTATAACTGCAGCAAAATTGAAAAATGTAGTTTCGAGAAAAACGCGTTTAAAGTTCAAGTTACTAGATGAGTCGTAAATGTGTGAAGTTCTAGCAGTTCCAAAACATGTGACTGGCAGCTACGTACACGAAACCCTTCACCTATTAACCTATTCATACATTTCTCAATACCATAAGGTCAACAATAGAAACCAGAATCCTTTTATCATGACTTTCCTGGCCGACGGAGCAGGTACGGTCCCTAAGTTAACGCAACTTTCGAACCGATGAGCGGCTGCTATTCAGATCGTTGCAACTCAAAAACTATTTGATATATGCACTTGAAATTTTAGTATGTTAATTTTAAAGGTATACACTATCGAAATATGCAAAAAACATTATCGATTTTTTTTAAAATTTCACACTAGTGGTCCCCCTTAATGTGAAAGATCCGGCCTTGCAACAGTACATATACAATGCCTCTGTTCTTTTTCTTGGTTTATTTGGTTAACAATAATTTCAATGGATACAAAATAAAATTCGAAAAATTGTTGGCTATGAATCGGGTCTACTTTGTACCATTTTCGTTTGATTATTTCTTGTTAGAGCATCGTATTCTAACTATTTCTCTCAATTTATTATTTTTATTTATTTATTTATTTAGTCTATCAATTACATATTATTTTTACAGACTAGAAAGAACGACTACCCTAATTCTTTACATTTTTTAAGTATGTTAGCTCACATTTGAATTCTGATCTACATAGGTATTGAGAAATCTAGATTAAAAAATTAATTCAAGTGTAGAGCATTAGTAACACACCATTCGGATAACTTATCTAAGTCCTCTTGTAATCGTAGGCAATCATTAAAATCATGTATGACGGAAAACAGTTTTAAATCATCCGCATAGATAAGGCAATTTGTATATGAGAAATATTTGACTATATCATTAATGAATAAGATGAATAAAATAGGGCGGCAATGACTACCCTGCGGTACATCCGAATCGGCAGCAATTACCCTAGAATGTACGTTATCCATCACTACAATTTGTTTTCTGTTGATCAAGTAAGAAGAGATCCATTGAAGAAAACTAGAGTGAATGCCCACATGGTAACGTTTCTTTATTAAAATGGTTATGTTTACTTTATCCAAAGCTTTAGAAAAATCTGTGTAAATTGCGTCAACCTGATGCCTTTTTCTAAGATATTAAAGCAAAAATTAGTGAATATAACTAGGTTGGTGTCAGTCGATCTGTTTTTTACAAAACCATGCTACTGTGGACAAATTATAGATTTGCATAGGAAAGAGAGTTTCTTTGTAATAATGTTATTAAGTAATTTTGGAATTGTTTTCATTAAGGAAACCGCTCTATAGTTTCTAATTAAATGCTTAGCGCCACTTTTAAAAATTGGTTTTATTATTTATATTTTCCAAGAATCTAGAAATTGGCCTTCACCAAGTGATAAATTAAAGATTATGGTTAATGGCTCATTAATAGAATGTATGCAGGACAAAAGAAATGCAGGCGATATATTGTCCGAATCAGGATTATAATTCCAGTTCAGACTACTCACTGCGTCTAAAATATCCTGATTATATAGAATAAGGGAGCCAATGTCCAAAAGGCTGTCAATGTTAGACATAGAATGATAATTATTACAACGTGTATCAGTGCAATAAACGGATTCGAAGAATTTAGCAAGTAACTCACAAGTTTCCTCAAGATTATTAGATTTCATATTATTGTATACCATTATATTTGGGAAACCAGACGATTGGCGCTTATCATTGATATAGCTCCAAAATGCCTTACTATCATTCCTGCTGTTGCTTTCAATGGAGTCAATATACTGCCTATATAAGAAACGGTGCAGATTGTCAAATTCCCTACGCAACGTTTTTTAGAGGTGTTTAAATTTTACTATATATATATAACAGGCGGACTGAAAAGTTCGTAGGCTAGCATAGAAAAAATTATTTTTTTGATAGAATTTGATTTTATTATTCAATATAGTTCCCTTCGAGGGCGATACAACGATTACAGCGGTCATACAATTTTTCGATACTATTTTTAATACGCTTTTATTAGCTTCACTTGTAACTATGTATGTAAGAAAATCTTGGAATCTTAATTTGACCCACTTCCCGGTAATCTTTACTCTTTTTGGACAAAACGCTCCACGCTTTCTTTCATAATAAATCATAGTAAATATTTAATAAAGATGATTACCTGCTTATAACCATTTCGCATAGGTAATTATTTATCGTTCATCACGAACTGAAATTGTTTATGTTTACCTGCGATCTAATGAAGATTTGGCAAAGGGAAAACTCTTGAGTCATCAAACTAAATATCCGAATTATTTTGTAATTTTTAGTGCGTGCTAAAAGCGTGTTTTTTAGTTTTTTAAACTATTATTTTTATTAATACGCTTTTATTAGCTTCACTTGTAACTATGTATGTAAGAAAATCTTGGAATCTTAATTTGACCCACTTCCCGGTCTTCGATTAGGATGAAATTTTGCACACGCTCTGAGTTCTTATGACAATACATGACTAGCTAAGAAACGGCATTACAAATCCAATATGGCGGCCTCCCCAAGATGGCGGACTGGCTGTTTGAAATCCACCCCCATGATATGGATATCAAATGAAAGGGTTTGCTGTCAGGAATACGAAAAAAATAGTCACGTGACTTAAATCCAACATGGCGGACATCCAAGATGGCGGACAGGCTATTTGAAATGCACCCCCATGATATGGGTATCAAATGAAAGGGTTTGCTGTCAGGAATACGAAAAAAATAGTCACGTGATTTAAATCCAACATGGCGGACATCCAAGATGGCGGACAGGCTATTTAAAATGAACCCCCATGATATGGGTATCAAATGAAAGGGCTTGCTGTCAGGAATACGAAAAAAATAGTCACGTGACTTAAATCCAACATGGCGGACATCCAAGATGGCGGACAGGCTATTTGAAATGCACCCCCATGATATGGGTATCAAATGAAAGAACTTGCTGTCAGGAATACGAAATAAATAGTCACGTGCTTTAAATCCAACATGGCGGACATCCAACATGGCGGACAGGCTATTTGAAATGCACCCCCATGATATGGGTACCAAATGAAAGGGTTTGCTGTCAGGAATACGAAAAAAATAGTCACGTGACTTAAATCCAACATGGCGGACATCCAAGATGGCGGACAGGCTATTTGAAATGCACCCCCATGATATGGGTACCAAATGAAAGGGTTTGCTGTCAGGAATACGAAAAAAATAGTCACGTGACTTAAATCCAATATGGCGGACATCCAAGATGGCGGACAATGAAAATTTAAATGAACCCCCATGATATGGGTATCAAATGAAAGGGTTTGCTGTATTTTGAATTGAAAGGTACGCGAATATATGATATCAAAGCACAAGATCACATTATTGATGCTACTCGTAACCTAGGAAATAATAGTTTGGAGTCGATTATACCTAAGGACATTAATAAAACTGGTGGACTTCCAAGCAACCTCAAAATTATTGAAGGTGCTAAAATTATGCTGCGATCGAATATTGATGTAGATAAAGGCCTTGTCAATGGAAACACTGGATTCATCTCTGAAATTATCTGGCCTCATTTCCGCCGTGACCAAATCTATGACACAGACATTCCATCAATTCGAGTAAACTTTGGCAAGGACGGTGAACATGTAATAAGGCCCATAGCAAAACAATTCCCCGCAAAGTTTAGCTATGGCACTGTTGAAAGACGCATGTTACCTGTGATTCTGAGTTGGGCGTCGACAGTGCACAAAATGCAAGGTTGTACGGTGGATTGTGCTGTAGTATATTTGGGAGCCCGTACTTTTGCATCCGGGCAAGCTTACGTTGCTCTAAGTCGCGTCAAGTCCTTAGATGGCCTTCAAATAGAGGAACTGGACTGTTCAAAGCTCACGGGGAAAACTCCTTGCAACACGGACGCATTGGCGGAAATGGAAAGAATGCGTGCTAACGCCGTATTAAATTTGGATGCGTAAAACTAAGAATTTTGTTAAGTTTGTTAATAATAAATATCTTTAAATACCTATTAATATTTTAAATTAGTAAGTAGTAAATTAAGTTTGAATAATAAGAAGACTAAAAAGTATAAAATAAAAATAATAGTTTAAAAAACTAAGAAAAACGCTTTTAGCACGCACTAAAAATTACAAAATAATTCGGATAATTAGTTTGATGACTCAAGAGTTTTCCCTTTGCCAAATCTTCATTAGATCGCAGGTAAACATAAACAATTTCAGTTCGTGATGAACGATAAATAATTACCTATGCGAAATGGTTATAAGTAGGTAATCATCTTTATTAAATATTTACTATGATTTATTATGAAAGAAAGCGTGGAGCGTTTTGTCCAAAAAGAGTAAAGATTACATAAACGCTCCACGCTTTCTTTCATAATCATAGTAAATATTTAATAAAGATGATTACCTACTTATAACCATTTCGCATAGGTAATTATTTATCGTTCATCACGAACTGAAATTGTTTATGTTTACCTGCGATCTAATGAAGATTTGGCAAAGGGAAAACTCTTGAGTCATCAAACTAAATATCCGAATTATTTTGTAATTTTTAGTGCGTGCTAAAAGCGTGTTTTTTAGTTTTTTAAACTATTATTTTTATTTTATACTTTTTAGTCTTCTTATTATTCAATTTTAATTTACTACTTACTAATTTAAAATATTAATAGGTATTTAAAGATATTTATTATTAACAAACTTAACAAAATTCTTAGTTTTACGCATCCAAATTTAATACGGCGTTAGCACGCATTCTTTCCATTGCCGCCAATGCGTCCGTGTTGCAAGGAGTTTTCCCCGTGAGCTTTGAACAGTCCAGTTCCTCTATTTGAAGGCCATCTGAGGACTTGACGCGACTTAGAGCAACGTAAGCTTGCCCGGATGCAAAAGTACGGGGTCCCAAATATACTACAGCACAATCCACCGTACAACCTTGCATTTTGTGCACTGTCGACGCCCAACTCAGAATCACAGGTAACATGCGTCTTTCAACAGTGCCATAGCTAAACTTTGCGGGGAATTGTTTTGCTATGGGCCTTATTACATGTTCACCGTCCTTGCCAAAGTTTACTCGAATTGATGGAATGTCTGTGTCATAGATTTGGTCACGGCGGAAATGAGGCCAGATAATTTCAGAGATGAATCCAGTGTTTCCATTGACAAGGCCTTTCTCTACATCAATATTCGATCGCAGCATAATTTTAGCACCTTCAAAAATTTTGAGGTTGCTTGGAAGTCCACCAGTTTTATTAATGTCCTTAGGTATAATCGACTCCAAACTATTATTTCCTAGGTTACGAGTAGCATCAATAATGTGATCTTGTGCTTTGATATCATATATTCGCGTACCTTTCAATTCAAAATACAGCAAACCCTTTCATTTGATACCCATATCATGGGGGTTCATTTTAAATAGCCTGTCCGCCATCTTGTATGTCCGCCATATTGGATTTAAGTCACGTGACTATTTTTTTCGTATTCCTGACAGCAAACCCTTTCATTTGGTACCCATATCATGGGGGTGCATTTCAAAGAGCCTGTCCGCCATCTTGGATGTCCGCCATGTTGGATTTAAGTCACGTGACTATTTTTTTCGTATTCCTGACAGCAAACCCTTTCATTTGGTACCCGTATCATGGGGGTGCATTTCAAATAGCCTGTCCGCCATCTTGGATGTCCGCCATGTTGGATTTAAGTCACGTGACTATTTTTTTCGTATTCCTGACAGCAAGCCCTTTCATTTGGTACCCGTAGAATCATCGATGCGTTGTTGTTTTTGGTCGATTTTGAGCTCCATCGCGGCACCCACTTTGTACAGAGCTTTCGCATATCCAAATATTCATTTACGATATGACCAATACGTTCCTTTGATATCTTCAGGGTCTCAGCTATCTCAATCAACTTCACTTTACCGTTATTAAAAATTATTTTGTGGACTTTTTTGATGTTTTCGTCGGTAATAGCCTCTTTGGGGCGTCCACTGCGTGCATCGTCCTCGGTGCTCATTTCGCCTCGTTTAAATTTAGCAAACCACGGTGCAAAGTCCAAATAATGTTTATCAAGCCAAGCCTTGGTTTCAACAGTATTTTTTTTCGCCAAAAAGCAATGCTTTATTAACCCACGAAATTCCTTTTCATCCATTTTTTCAAAGTAACAAAAGTTCTCTCACTAAAAATGCTATAACTCAGATACTAATAATACAACAGCTGTCAAATTTATACACACGTCTTTTAAAGTTTAGGGCTAACTAAAAATCATATGGATTTGATACTAGTGGAGCCATCTATGGGTCAGCCTACGAACTTTTCAGCCCGCCTGTTATATGTACATGTAAAATAATTTCCAACAGTTTTTCCTCTACGAAATACTTAGTTGCACGCTCAGCGCAATCCTAAATTTCTGGAATAACACAATAAGCAGATGATGCTAATATGTGGATAGAAATCGAAGAACCTTGATGTTCAACTGGCTTGTATTATTTAGTACCCGAGAAACCTACTTCCAGCCAATAATATAACTGTGTTGTGTACTTTACTGATGACTCGTTTTTGTGTATAATTAAGGACATCTCGTGTAAACAAGTTGTGCCGGCTTCTTTTATCGATAACACGAATCTTATCCGCTTTCTTAATGGCTGTGAATGGTTCAGAAGAATTATTTTCAAACATCTAAAAATATCTAAAGCACGCGATGCCGTTCATCACGGAGTGTAACATCTCAAATTGTGCTTCTTCGCATCATCTCAAGACATAAATCATCGCGACCGCACAAATTTATACTTCGGGACATCACTTCGCCTCCAAGAAAACGCCTCAGATTCGTCAGAAGCTTGAGTTTTTTATTATTTCACCTGTATGCTCAAAACGGTCGCGTGCTTCTCTGTTAACAGCCACTAAATTATCTTTTTTCTTTTGTTGTTCTTGTAACAAAAGTCGTGGATTTGTTGGCCTCAAATTAAACTCATGCGATCAACCGCTCCGCTACTTGTGTTTACTTTTTCGAGATATCTCTTTAGAGTCTGTCTGATGAAGGAATTAGCGATATCGGAACATCTATCCTCAAAGCGAGAGTGGCAGGAATCTCCGGGAAGTTTCTATTTTCTCTTGTCGTATTCAAGCGCTGACAGTTCGTTTAAGTCTCGTGTCAGAAGGAATATCGTACATTTCATCACCAGGCCTTAACAATGAAATATTGAATTCGACAAAATGTGAACATATGTTCATGTCGCTAAAGTCTAAAGGACAAAATGGAAAGATGTTAGATAAAAATGTTGTCGGCACATTTGTTTCTACGGATAGAAATGGCTTAAGACATTATCTCCCCTTTGACTCTAAAAACGAATTATTCTTAAGGCCGAATGAAATTTTTACATTAAATGTATATACGTAACATATGCTATGTTCTTAAATCCTTTTGGTTGTTCTACATTTAATGTTTTCTTTTACGTAAACACATTAAGGCATTACCTTTGTCTTTCGGGATTACTGCCGAGTATTGTATGTATGGTGGTAATTCAATTCGATAGAAATGAATACATATTTATAAAAATTAAGAAGAGACGGAGATTTGTCTCTGAACACTGTCAATGGTTGTTGAAGTATATACTTAATTATAAATACAAATCAATCGCAATTCGCAGGCATATTTATGCACAGTGGAAAATTTTTTTTAAGGAAAGTGACTATTATCCGAGATCTCTAATTGCAATCACGCGTGCATAAATTTATCCACACTCTGAAAACAGATACATACTTTGATGAAAATTTAAACAGGTGGGCGGTCTGGGAAAATCAGTGAATTTGAGATAAATATTTAGAGCAGCAAGCGGAAAATTGCAGAAATTATTCGGCCAAAATGTTATTTACATGCGCGCATCATTGAATGCCGACTGCAATTGTGTGGCGTTCAGTCTTAGAAAAGAAAACTTATTGGAAAGGGCATCACAAGTAAAATCTTAACGCCAACATATTGTTCTTAATGGAAGTGAAAAACGGGGTAGCGGCGATTCCCCTTCGTATAGTAAGATTCCGGGTCGGGGACAAGGGGGGACTACGGGTTCAGCAGGTTAATTATTATGACAAACGCATCTATCTCGCTGATTTTTTGCATACGCTTTAAGGGGACCTATATGGCTAAATTTTTGATTTTTTTTATTGGCTTTTCTTTTTGTTCAACTATTTCCGAGTAAAACGCTGCAAACTAAACTCAAATCCGTAAGAAAATAACGAAGTTATGCCTTTTTTTACTTTTAGACTTTAGTCGTTAAAAAAAGTACTTCAAATACTCTGTAATAACGGAAGCCTAATTGACGCGCTAAATCCGCGCTATTTTTGGTTCACAGCAGAGCAACTACGTTCCCTGTGATTCTCTGTTGTGTTTCTTTTGTAAAGTCAAACTTTAATTCGATTTTGCTCGGAATTCTGTGTTTTGACCGTTGCCGTAGAAAATTTCAAAATCGTTTGCTCAATTTTGTTTGAAATTTGGTGGGCTAGTTTATTATACATCTGGTCATGGAATGAATTAAAAAATATTTGAATATTTAGATTATAATTGTTTTTTAAAATATTTATTAGTTCAGTAAGTAATGAAAAATTTCAAAAATTGAACTCTAAACTACACAAAATCAAAAATAATTGCAGAAAAGCAAAACTAATTAATTCATTCTGGTGCAGTCAAGTATTATCTAACAGAAAATGTCTTGTTTATGTGTTTCAGATCAGGGGTTCTGGAAAAAAGCTACGGCAATGGTGAAATTCCACCATTGCAAGAGACGCTCAACCCATAAGAGCCCATGGGTATTTTTGTGATTTTTATAGGCCATAAACAATCTTAAAGTATTCAGTAATAAACTAGTTTCCTCATTTTCTAGATTTTATGTGGATTTTGTCTTAAAAAAAAAAATCTTTTGACTCCGAAAAACCCCATTTAAGCCATATAGGTCCCCTTAAGCCCCCATTCAGTGTCCCAAATACACAAAATTCTAAGGCCCGCGTGGGCGGAGGGGGCCTAACAGGTGCAAAAATTAGTTTTCAATTTTCTCGGCTTCTGTTCAAGCTACGACAAAAATGATGGTGCCAGCGTAAAGAGCTCTTCAAGCACTACAAGTTTGTTCATGACTTTTGTTGTAACTTTTTTAGTGGGATCTTGGACTAAGGCGAAGAAGTAAACTGGCAGTGTGCGAAGCGCCTCCTGCGCTGGTATAATCACATTTGTCGTAGCTGCAAAAACAGCAGAGAAAATGGAAAAACAATTTTTGCACTTGTTGTTCCTCTCCCGGCTCGGAGTGCTCTACGTTGCGTTGCTACCATCGGTTATGTCGTAGCGTAAAGAGAAGCCGAGAAAATTGGAAAACAATCTTTGCACCTGATAGGCCTCCTTCCGCCCCCGCGGGTTTAAAAAAAAGATTTAGAATTTTATGCATTTGGGTCGCTTAAAGTGTGAGTAAAAACTTAGCAAGGTAGGTGATTCTGTCATAATACGATAGGGAAAATCTCCCTGCCGTCTGTACTAGGACGATAGGGGCTCTTGCAACATCCCAGCGAGAAATTTAAGAAGTGCTTCTTGAAGAAACGTAGAAGAAGCATTATCTATAACTTCAACCTGAAAGAAACTGGAAGCATTTCAGTCTGAAACAAGTAATTTCCTTAATAATCTGTTTTTGTTGCTTCCATTTACCTTCCAATGACATCCCAATGTTAAAAGAAGATAAGTTAGATAGGAGAGTTCATGCGTATATTGCAGCGAAAGAAGCATTGAAGCGATGAAGTTCATTATATATTAATAATAGTAGGAAAATCATTTTTCCTGAATATCTCATCTTCTAGACATGCTAGATGAAAAATTTAAACACATTTTTCAGATCTCGAAATTCTCTACAAGAATTTAGTTATATCAATTTTTTTCGTAAAGTTAATACTTTTTATATTATAGCGCAAAAAAGGTTAACAAATTAGGACCACAATTGGTTTTTTACATTTATATCGTTTTGGGTAACTCGTAATAAAAAATATATCCACACAAATGCTGAAGGGCAGAACATTTTGTCATTGCTTTCATATATTACATTTTTCGCTCTGACAAAAGGTTAAGCCTCTAGAGATGCGCAAAGTTGCGAAATCGGCGCAAAAAGTGGTCATAAATGCGGATTACGCGGAGAATTGAACGCAAAAGATGAAGTGTACCGAGTTGGTGGACAATATTTTCAGGGAAGGTTCACTCAGTGGTGTAGCGTGAGCCCTCTTATTTAGGTATTTCAATTTAAAAGACTATAATATAAAGTAATTCTAAAGAACTTTTCGGCAAGAACAGTCATCATTATTGTGTATTGTACAAGTTACAACTAAAAAGGTCATATATGTATGTACAATGTACATATATGTTTTACAATATAATAATCACATTTATTACAAAAATTCTTACACGTATGCCACGTACATTGATATAACAGGTACAGAACACTTATGATTATACCATGACGATCGACAAGATTAAGTTATTAGCGAATTGAATATAAAACGTAAATCGACTGCCAATTAGAACTAGAACGATACTTTTAATATTTATATTTTTATTGAAAAATAATATAGGTACTTGTTAGAATTAAAAACAAAACTTCTGTCTTTAACTAAAACTTTATTTGTCTACTTTTTTTACGAGCAAAATCTTTTATTCCACTATCAATGTCTATACTTCTATAGCATCAAACATCTCTATATTTAATAATATTAAATATTTTCCAACTTAGCTCTTCTTTTATTACGTTAAGATGCCCCACTTTCTTTTACTGTTTTCATTTTTGATGCTAAAACAAAAAATAAAATTATTAACACTTATATATAATAAATATTAAAAGTACAAGTTGGAGTCGTGAACGAAACTATCGTGGAACATTTCAAAATAATTACTAATAAATTTCAAAAAAAATAACTTATTTTACTGAAATTTACCTGTTCTGAAATTTTTTATTTTCATAAATTAAAGCTTGAACAACATAGCAGCTAGTCAAACAAACAATTAGATAAATAAAAACGTAAATAAAATATTTAATACTCACATAGTTGAATGTCTACGCATACGACCAATACAATTTTGCACGAAGTTCAATCATTTAACAATCACAACACGTACTTATGAGCACTAAAATCAGAGTTTGGAAAGGGTGTATATACATATAGGGTTTCCCAATAAGAACGTCCGAACTTTAAATTTAATAAAACACACAATATTCGAGCAAAAATGGTTCTGATTGCTTTATTTGAAAGATAATTTTATGCGATTTATGATTTGAGTAAAATATCAGCCAAATGGCCACCGAGGATCTTCTTGCGCACGTTCATCCGCTCACGCCAATTTTCGTTGAATCCGTGCAACATTTCGGCCGGTATCTTGGCTATGCCTTGCCGAATATTAGCCTCAAGAGTGGTAGGATGGTTGCTGTAAACCTTCGACTTAATGTGGGCCCAAAGAATATCATCCAAAGGCGTTAGATCACATGATCTAGACGGCCAAGCGATGGGACCATTTCTGGAAATTAACGATTTAAGTTAAGTCCATGTTAAGTCGGGAAGTGTGAGGCGCTGCACCGTCTTGTTGGAAATAAAGGTCGTCATCAATTTCATCAAATTCCTGGAAATAAGGTCCAATGATTCCACCATACCATAATCGACACCAAACGGTCAATGTTTATAGATGCAATGGTGATTCACGAACCACTCGTGGATTTGACACACTCTGATAGCGGCAATTTTGCTTGTTGACAAATCCATTGAGCCAGAAATGAGCCATCTGAGAAGATGATTATGCGATGAAAATCGCCGTTGGCTTCCAACATTTCCAGTGACCAATCAGCTAACTGACGACGAATGTGATGGTCGGTTGGCTTGAGTTCTTGTGCCAATACCATCTTATAAGGATGCAAGATCCAAATCCAATCGCGAAATTCGCCAGGTTGTCAACCTGGAGAAACCCAACTGTTGACATCGGCGCGGAACAGACGCATTTGAGGTTTCACGAACACTGGCTGGAACGGCGGCAATATTTTGTTCACTTCGGGTATTTCTTTGTCTTACAGGCACCTTTGTATCGTGAAGAGTGAATTCACTTTCAAACTATGTTATTATGCGTCTTATAGCGCGCTCAGAAGGAGCATTATGACGGCGTTTTTACACGGAGCGCTCTTACAGTACCGACAAGAGAATGCGAATTTGCGTGATAGTTTTGGAGAATTTCCAAGAGTTGGATCAAAGTTAAACGTGTCATGATGAAATCGCAAACCTTACTGAACATAACTGCATAGATCTGTTAAAAAACCATAAACAAATATGGCTGCCACGAGCTATCAAAACCAGGTCATCCCTATTGGGAAACCCTTTTCATCAAAACATCAAGTACCTAGTGCTAAACATTTGCCCCCGATTTCTATCAACTCATTCTGTGACACTAGAAGCCTTAGTTTTACCTAACTTAACTTAAGTGCTACCCACTGAGCCTATTTCACAGGTAAAACTGTGAATACACGAAAATATCATTTCAGCAAATCCAACATATGACGCCCCAGGACCTATTGATATATATATACATGTATATACGATATGATTAAGTTAATATTATTTGGATAACGACGATCCATCAATCAAACTTTTTTTTGAATCGTCAAAGCATCACTCACGGACTTCCCTGAAGGGACTTACAATTACTGTAACCTAATTTGCAGGTGTTATTATACAATATTGAACACTATTCTTTATATGGTGGAAGTCATTCTCGTTGAATATTAGTCATAAACCATGCAAGCACAAAATAAAATACGGGGAATCCCTGCAAGTCAGTACATTATTATATTATCATATAATATTATAAGATGTGATTACTATACATCGGTCCGAATCGTAGTTGCGACAAAAATATGAAATGATTCAAATATTTAGAAGATACATATTATTATTATTTATTGTGAATTTTTGCCGCCCCCTGTCCCCACTACGCTACGCCACTGCATTCACTATGCTCTGATGAACCTAAATATCATGGGTTGCCTGCCCTTCTGATTCTTGGCCCCACTACGAACCCCCTTCCCTTTCCCATTTCCGGCGTTCTGATGAGGGTTGTAAAAGTCGACCAATTTATTCCTGAAAGTAGAGGATCTCAGCTTTTATTTAAACGAAATTTCGTGCTTTTACTTGGAATAGTTTTTTTTTTTATACATATTTAAAGAAACGAGCCATAATGATTGGCCCCAACATTCGTTGCGTTCACCCATTTGGCTATGAAACCCTAAAAATTAAGGAATTATCTCTGATATTTTTCAATGCGATATTTTCTATGATTATTTTGTCCACAAATTCCGCAACCGTTTGAAAATCTCATAAAGTAGTGCACTGCTATAATTCTACGAATTAGATCTGAAAGTTCACCTTTTCCAATTTCGAACTATGCCACTTTCAATTCTTCCTGCTTTGTTCAACTTTGTCTGAAAGACATCATAAAACTTAAATCGATTTTTGACTTGACGCAGTTCTTTCTTTTTTGTGGAAGGACGAAGGTAAGAATGTTCTCAAGACTTTAAATAAATAAAACTACTTAGTGACATTGAGTCAATGAAAACTGCGGGAAGTTCTTTAGCAAATATATACCTGGGAATGACGTTATTTTGTAAACATGTTTATCATTTAGAACTGCGTTTAATTCACATTCACTACAAACTCGCGGTAAAATTTGCCAAAAAAGCCGCAATTTGTTGTGGTTTTCTGTGCATTTCGGGCAAGCATTGGGGCTATTTAATGACATTATTTTGTGCATTGTAGCATGTCGTGCTGTGCATGGTCTAATGAAAATTGCAGTCCCATATGTGATGCAGCCGTGGCAGATTTGAATGCGTGAAACCCCACGGCGCGGCGTGCTATAAATAAACAATGAATATCTGATTTTAAAGCAAAATGCTGTAATAGGTGCAAGTGGGATTTAACCACTGAGCCAGTGCAAGCTTGCTGCTTGTATTAAAAGGGCGCTAATTTTATTGTTTAGTAAATGTTCACCCTGGAATTAGGACGTCATAGGGTTCCCAATGGAATAACCAAACTAAAGGCTCGCTTTTGCAACATATTCGGCTGAAACTTTCGTGGACAATGTTCTATTGTCTATGTCTATTAAAACAAATAAACACGTTTTGAAGTTAATCCATTATAGTTACAAAAATATTTATTCCAATATTATTGATCATTCAGTAAAAAATTTATAAAGTTGGAAAAGACGCGTATAAAAATTTTAGCTTGAACAAAAACAAACCAAAAAATGTTTTACCAAGTTACAAGAGTAAGTAATAGACAAATCTAATTTTTAAGAATTTTTCACAGTGAATATCACGAAATAAATCATATTTTGAAGAGGATGCAGTTGAAATTTCTCACAATATCCTAAAAACTTTATTCAATAATTGTTTCCATGAGTTCGGAAATCTTAGTCTTCGAATCTAGATGTATGGTCGTATGTACCTATCTACTATATAACTAACTAAAAGAAATTGTATTAAAGAAAGAGCAGAAAATATGTTTATACAAAATTTATCAGTGCAGTTTCCGTGCATCACGTGGCAAATTGGCAGGCCAAAACCTACTCTCAGTGTGTTATATGATATCAACATTGTGCGGTAATTTGGATAAAACTAACCAATGTATTTATGTGCTTGTGTGCATAGCAATTGCATTTGCTATTTCCCAGGGACACAGTGCACGGTGTGCCACAATACACAAAAAATTATTTTAAGTGTGCCGAAATAAAATATGCAACGTAATTACACGCTTAATAATAAGTAATCAAAACATATTATAGTATAAAAGGAAGTTTCGGCGAGCATCTGTTCGTGCAGCGAGCCATACATGATCAAGAAAACCTGTAATCGAAAATGGATAATTTTTTCTATCATATTGCTTTGATGAATTTTGTGCCACACACGATTGCAGTTTACTTATCCGAATTTAGTTCTGTATCCAGTGGGCATCCATGAAACTTATGAAAAATTAAATTCAGTGTGATTAGTTTTCAGGCTTCCAATTTGGTTTACCCTGTTGATTTGCGCCCATCAGTCAGTTTTCCCCTTCTAATTTTCCCCTTAGCCTATTTTCCCAGGAATTAAAGTTGCCCCGGTCATTTTTCCCCGGGACATTTTTCCTTTTCTAAGTTTCTAACTAATAGACTGAAATTTGCCTTTTACAAATTCTTTTATATACTGTAAAAAATATCTTATAGACTTAAATGTGCCTTTTACAAAATATTTTATAGACTGAGACACAACAGGGGAAAAATGTCTGGGGAAAATTTAATAGCCGGGAGAAAAATGATCGGGGGAAAACCGGCAGAGTAAATTTGACCTCCAATCTTCCAACTTCCATTGAAAGTGCCTAATACTAATAGCCTTGGATCACGACATCACATCAATAAAAATGACAAGATTATTGATGTGATTGACAGTGTATGCCCTGCTTATGACTGAAATAATCTTGAGAACCTCTAAAGGGATTTGGATCCGATTTGCAGTGGTATGATCTGAATTTCGCGAGGAAACTATGTGCATGAACAGTTAGCTGCTCCATTTCTCTAGAATAACATATTGGGGTCACCTCGATGTCGATCCCAGACACTTAAATGTTTTAAAAAGTATCCGATATTCTTTAAACGGTACTGATATCGAATCTGTAATAATAAAGGGTGGTCCATCTAGTGTTTGGAATTGGAACTACCGGTAATTTGAAGTTTAGCTGATTATATGTCATTCTCGACTTGGCAGAAATTTACGAGTAGTTTAAGGTTTGACATTTACAAAATGGGACGGTATTCACTTGAAGAAAGTTGGGAAATATTTAAAACTTCTTTCCAAAGTGGTGAGTCTTCTATTCAAACTGTGAGAAATTTGAAAAAACAATTTGATGAAAAAAAAATTTCCAAAAAGCCAATTTGTGGATCAATTCTTGAAGCTAGCTCGTGAAACTGGAATGTTGGTGGATAAACCAAGTCGTGTACGTACTCGTCCAGTGCGCTCAATCGAACAATTGCTGCTGTTGCTCAAAGTGTGCGTGAACAACCATCAACAACAACTCGTCATCGTTCTCAACAATTGGACATTGCACGCACTTCTTTGATGCGAATTTTGCGTAAAGACCTTGCCATGAAGCCATATAAAGTTCAATTGGTACAGCAGCTAAAGCCGGTTGACCATCGGAACCGTCTACGGTTTGCAAATTGGGCGGAAGATCGTTTGGCCGAAGATGGCGAATTTTACCAAAAAATCATCTTTTGGGACGAGGCTAATTTTCACCTCGTTGGTTATGTTAATAAGCAAAACTGTCGCATCTGGGGCACAGAAAACCCGCACGTCATCGTGGAAAAGCCAATGCACCCACAACGAGTGACTGTTTGGTGCGGATTTTGGTCATCATCCGCCTATTTTTCTTCGAAAATGAAGACGGAGCCGCCGTAACCGCAATGGCGAGCGCTACCGCGCAATGTTGGCCGATTGGTTTTTCGGGGAAATTGAAATCGAAGACTTTGCCGATAATTGGTTTCAACAGGATGGCGCTACGTGTCATACAGCGAACGCCACAATCGATCTTTTGCGCCCTATTTTCGGAAATCGTATAATCAGCAAAAATGGTGATGTGATTTAGCCGGCAAGAAGCTGCGATTTGACGTCGTCGGACTATTATCTTTGGGGAGCGGTGAAAGATAAATGTTACGCCAACAAACCAGAAACAACTCAAGACCTCAAGTACGAGGTTCAAGCTGCTATTGTTGACATAAGGCCCGAAACAATCGAAAATGTACTCAAAAATTGGGTGGACCGAATGCGCCGTGGTGGTCATTTGACCGAAATTGTTTTTCATAAATAAATGATATAAAACAACCTTTCAAATAAATTTTCAACCATTGAAAAATATTTAGCCGTATTTTTTATAACAAAAAGAAATTCCAATTTTTAAATGGGCCACCTTGTATAATAAATTTGGAAGTTGAAGAAGATCCTATAAGGCGACCGAAATGTTTCAATTACAACGGATTTCTTGGGGTCGTTGATTTAAAATCTGTTTCCAAAATTTCGAAATTCTAGATGGCGCGTAAAAGTTACCAACCTAAAATAATTTTCATGAAATTGGATTCTTAGGACCTATGGCTGCCAAATAACTGCCTTTTTCTAAATATGCTCAAAAAACCTTTTCAAAAATTTTTGTCTGTCCGTCTGTTTGTCAGGATGGCCTTAACTAAACCAGCTAAATTAAAAAATCAGCTGCTATAGAGAAACAGTTTAACTAAACTGAATTTTTTACGAAAATTCCGTATTTTAAACTGTAAGCTAAATTTAACTTCCAAGTTTAACACAACATACTCCAGGCGGGATCTGTTTTAAAAAGGGGTATGTTGGATGTTTCATATAGGACCTTTATAGTGTTTTTAAAGGCCTCCGGATAGGCTTACGGAATGTAAATAAATAATAAATTTAATATTCGCCGGTTCAAAAAGTTGTGGAAAAGTAGAGAAAAATCAAAATGTGAAAAAATCCTAAAAAATATGATTTTTTTTAACTTTCTTTTCAAGGTAACTCGAGAACTATTGATTTGAGGGAAAAGTTGAATATGGAATATAAGTTTTACAATAAAATTTCACAAAAGATAGGATAACCTGGAAACTCCAGTATGCATTGTTACAAAACTGGAATGATTAACGAAAATAATTAAATAAAAAAAATTTTAAAAATCGAAACGTTTTTTACATTTCATTTTAGGATGCCGACATACAACATACAATTTTATTGAAAAAGTAATACTTTTTGTTTCATTATGCAATTTCTACTGGGACTTTAAATATATATTTTATTATTTATTATTACTGCAGTTTTATTGGAGATTTATATAATTTCCATATAACTACTATATTATGTTCATTCCTTTCACTGCTCTACTTGTCCCATAACCTTGCTCAACTTACCCCCATGGTTGGGCAGCTTGAGCAACTTGGTTGGAACTCATTTATGACAATATCGTCTTAGGCAGATCTGAAGGCATTAAGATCAAGATAAATTATGTATTCAACAGTGTAAGTAGCAAGTAAGTCTGATGCACATTTTAAGAGTTATTGAAAGATTAAGTGAAAATTTGCACAACTAGCCCCATTCTGCCATATGCATTAACTCCTGTAGGACATTCAGAGTCATATTGACTCTCCCACTAGTTCAGAGGGTTCCAGGTATAGAATGAACAGATGGTTGGAAGTTGTTATTCTTCTTGAGTAGCGAGCGTTAGAAATTTTTCGTGCGCCCTTGACGGAATATCATATAATTTTTAAAAAGTGCTTGTGATTATTTGTGTACATTTTTTCGTCTTCATTGGTAAATAATGAAGTATTTAAGTTTGTTTGTTCTAAGACGAAATTGGTTACAATAAATATATAATTAGTTTTTATGATAAAATGCTATAAAAATAGCATTTTTCGTAATTTTTTTTGCTGCTTTTTTAGATAGTTTATTACATCAATATGAAGAATGTAACAAAAGCCGCTTTTTTTCATGCCGCTACCGATTCGCCATTCAGCATCATCCCGTTGAGCATGAGTAATTTTCGGCTTAACTATGAGAACGAGTAGTCTAATCGTAAGCGCGTTAGACTGCCGAGCCGATAGACATGCCCAGGTTCGAATCCCACTTGGATCCCACGCTCCCACTCCCAGAGTGCGCTTTTCCTAATAAGCGATAGATGGAAGCTCCATCAATTAGAATAGTTACTGCGGGCTAATGACCCAGCATAGCGAACATAAACGATTAAATAAACTGAAGCAGAGCCTCGAAGTGGAGAGGCTTTGTGGAAACCCTAGGAGCATAGGAGTGAAATAGGAAATATTTTATAACGAAATGTCACAAACTGTTTTACTATATTCTCAAACAAATTATAAAATATATTTGGTGCTTCCAATGGCCTTACCAATCAAAAATTGGCGACAAAATCGATTTTTAAGTGGTTGTTGATGAGTGTAACCGATCCGATCCGTCTTTATGCTCTCATGATTTACAATCACTCACAAACATATATTCATACACAAATATTATTTTTTATTTTAGTAATGTGTATGGCCACCTCTTTTTTCAACAACTTCCAATATCAATGACATCAATGACTTAAGGGGACCTATATGGCTTAAATGGGGTTTTGCGGAGTCAAAAGATTTTTTTTTTTCAAGAAAAAAACCAAATAAAATCTAGAAAATGAGGAAACTAGTTTATTACTGAATACTTGAAGATTGTTTATGGCCTATAAAAATCACAAAAATACCCATGGGCTCTTATGGGTTGAGCGTCTCTTGCAATGGTGGAATTTCACCGTTGCCGTAGCTTTTTTCCAGAACCCCTGATCTGAAACACATAAACAGGACATTTTCTGTTAGATAATACTTGACTGCACAGAATGAATTAATTAGTTTTGCTTTCCTACAATTAGTTTTGATTTTGTGTAGTTTAGAGTTCCATTTTTGAAATTTTTCATTACTTACTGAACTAATAAATATTTTAAAAAATAATTATAATCCAAATATTCAAATATTTTTTAATTCATTCCATGACCAGATGTATAATAAACCAGCCCACCAAATTTCAAACAATTTGAGCAAACGGTTTTTGAAATTTTCTACGGCAACGGTCAAAACACAGAATTCCGAGCAAAATCGAATTAAAGTTTGACTTTACAGAAGAAACACAAAGTTTATCAACGAAAATGCTACTTAGAAACGCACTGCTTAAGGTTCGTTTACACAACAAACACAACAGAGAATCACAGGGAACGTAGTTGCTCTGCTGTGAACCAAAAATAGCGCGGATTTAACGCGTCAATTAGGCTTCCGTTATTACAGAGTATTTGAAGTACTTTTTTTAACGACTAAAGTCTAAAAGTAAAAAAAGGCATAACTTCGTTATTTTCTTACAGATTTGGGTTTAGTTTGCAGCGTTTTACTCGGAAATAGTTGAACAAAAAGAAAAGCCAATAAAAAAAAATTTAAAATTAAGCCATATAGGTCCCCTTAAACAGTTGTTTTATATACCTTTTTGACAACCTGTCCCACACAGTCCTTATGGCAGTTTTAAGTTCTTCAACGTTGGTGTATTGGCGACTGGATTGGATGATAACCGACGCTAGCAAGTCCGCAGCTTTTTTTGAACATTGGCAATGCCTATGCAGCTGCTACTGCAATTTCCCTTGTTGTTGAAGCAGAATTTGCGCCTTCACGCAGCATGAAATGTAATTTCTGTCGTAGTTTTCGGGATCAGTTAAGTAATTACTAATTACTTTACGGCTTCGGCCTAAATTTTTGGCAATTTGATTTATGCACTCCTCACTGCGCATTCTCCAAATGCATTGAATCTCTGCTACATTTAAGCATTTTGCAAGTCCCATTTTACGATATTTTGGGTCGATAATTTGATAATTTGTGTTTTAATATCCTTACTTACTGTTTCAATACAAACTGTAATTTTTGACTTTGTCTGATCACTTAAAACTTTATTTTTTTATAACTTGTGCTATTCACTTCACTTGTCGCATTCTAATTATCAATCTAAAAAAGAAAATTTTTGAATTTTAGTGAGGGGAAGAGGTAAAAAAGTTTTCGAATTGTCTTTGGACAATGGAGGGAATTTGTAACTGCAAAAATGTGTGTACCTTCACCAAAAATACTTCGAAATCGTGTTTTTGCAGGGGTGTGCTATCCAATTGTCGCGGAGTGTACATACCTGCATGACCTCCCCGATTTTAACTTAGAAAAATTAGTCTTCGCTGCCTGTTGATTCGTTTTTCACGTCTCATGTTGCTCACCTGCCTGTAAAAATCAATTTGTGTATGTGTTGAGGTTTTGGGATTAATATTATCCCGTCCGACCGTCAAGGTTGTCAACTACACTTTGGTATTGGAACTGTTTTGATACTTACCTCTCCAAGCGTTGTTTGGTAATGGCTAAATGGCTCTCCTTTTCGGAAATGTTGTAAGAACATTAAAAAGGTCTCTGAATAACGAAATGACGCAAAAGCTATTTTTCAAAGTTCATCCAGAAATAAAAGGTACAATAAATGGTCGTTCAATGCCAAGAGCTCCTTTCTTGTAAGAAGTAAAGTGCGCCGATGCGAATAATTTCACAGTATTTCATGAGCCGAATTTCAGCACAATCTACCGCTGCTGCTACATTTTCTCAAGATTTATGTTTTCCTGATTCCATCCATAATCTCTCCTTTATTTCGTTCATTTCCATTTTTATTGCGTTCTCGAACATTCCTCTGAATTATTGAAACCATTAAGTCATTAAGACAAACAGCGATAAATCCATTCTCCGCCATCACTTCGCAGTCGTGTTTGTCTGCGGAGTGCCCTTCTGCAGCGGCAATAAAATTACTTCTATAGTTATTGCCCCGCCACATCAAATTAAGACTTTTCCAAACTGCAATCTATAAAATTGTCTACGTCGCTTGTGCAACCCAGTTTTCGCTCACCCACCCCCGTCAAGGACTACGAAGGGGTGGTGGCAGCTGTACGAGCTGGATTTACATTTTTCCCAACTCGGCCGCCAATCTGATATGCATGCATGCGAGTTGTTAAACAAAATCCGCCCTTTTGGACCTTCCTCTTTCCTGGTGTCCCTTGCACCTGGTGGGGATAGTTGCGATTGCGAGCCTTCGCGAAAATAGGCATATAAGCCGTTTCTACTTAAATCGCTGTCAAGCATTTTCAGCGCAGATGAATAATGCAGTCAGGATGGCGATAGTAGCGTGCAGGTGTTTCGTGTTGGCTGGAATTAGTATTATGTTCAGTAGAGTTTAAAACGCCGCCACCGGCGTACTCAAATATTTATGAACTTGCTAACAATCTAATTTGTTAAGTAAATTTGTAATTAAGCAGGGCTCGCTGGAATGCCTCTTTCGTGCGCTTTCATTTGTTAATTGTTTTGTAAATCGGCCTCTTGAAAGAAGGTGTTACGCATGTTGACTGCCTATGTGCTTCATAACTTGCAAGCATGAGAACTTCTTTTGCATTCTAATCCAACGCCTTGCTGCGTACCTGAAAGTTCTTATTAATAACGAGGAGAAAAAAGATAGAAGCAAACATACTAAGAGAATAATTTCTTCATTCGTCGGAAGATTATTCTCTTTGTTTGAACTGCTTTTATGTAGGCACACATGCATTAAATATGTCATATGATGAAGAACTAAAATAAGGAAGAATAAAAAGATGTGCATATTGTACAGCAGCACAGAATTAAGATTTGCTTTGTGACTTTGCTTACACTTAACATTAGATGCTTCTGCAAGCAGATTCTGTATCATATACGGCACTAAGTCGTTCCTCAAATCCCTACCAGTGAGAATGCTATAGTTTATAGTGGTAAAAGTGTGAACTAAAGTGCTCCTTTTTTCATAATCCTTCGCAAAAATGCTAAAGGGGAGATTCAACGATGTGCGTGTCGAAGCTGCTTTAGTAATATTTGCCACAAATATTCGTAAAATATTTGGTGAGTTATTTATTATTTAGAAATTCAAAAATAATGAACCATAAGCTGAATAAAACCGTGTTTTTTTAATGTTCCATATAGAACTTGCCAACACTCTCTCCATACAAAAAAGCTTTTTGTCGGGAACAGTGGAGAGGTTTTGTATGGGGTCAGTGGTGGCAAGTTCTATATGGAACATTCAAAGAACATGAGGAATGTCTCCGTATGCACATGTGGAAATAAGTATTACTCCAGACTAGACTGATTCAAAAAGATTTTTTTGCATTTTTTCAACGCCCCCCCCCCCCCCCCCCCCCCCCTCTAAAAAGTTTTTTTGTGTTATTTTAATGACGTATGAAAAATTTCAGCCGAAATATCGGTGTTAAAAACATGTCTCAGTAACTCGCTTATTTTCCAACGAAACTTTGCAAAATTTTGCGCAGTATAAGCTACAATATAACCAAGTCGTTTCATGTTTAAACCGGTTTTAAATATGGCTTTGTTGTTGTTATATTAATTTGTTAATGAACCACCTAGGGCCACCTAAATTTTGAGATTATTTGCTTTGATAGTTTGATTATTAAATTTGATGATTGTGGCAAACTGTTGAATTCACAAAATTTTTTTTTTTAATTTTCAAGTTCTACGTAAACAAATTTGTATATTTTGTTAATTACAAAAGCATGTGATTAACGAGTGTTTATTTTTTTATGAGCAGTTAAGATATTAACAAAGAGATTACGTCAGAATCATTACAAATTAAGACGCCTAAAAGCTCACAGTCAGATTATATTCCACCTAAAATGAAGAAGGTTACATCGGAGAAAAAGTCTACTTTGAATAAAAATATAGCAGCTGCTTGGACAGAACTTGCACAAGTGATCGCCAGGCTGCCTTAATTCTGCCTGCAGTGGCTACGGTGCGGCGTTTTGCAAAACATCAGACAATTCACCAGGGAGCAATTCTACAATAAGAAAGTCAGCGGAAAATTGGATCACAAACAATGACTACAACGAGCATAAAACTTTGTGTGAATCATTTAAAGTGATAAATGATGTAGCAGAGAGATTTGTTGTTTTGATTGGGAATTATGAATTAAAATTAACAATTGACGTTAATCAGCAGCAAGGCCTTTTGTTAAGTGTAAGTCAAAGTAGAAAAAACATTTCCGATTTCAAAAAGTCTACAATTTTGAAAGGACTAAACGTTTAGAGTGAAATTACTCTTTTACTTATAAAGTATATAATTGTTTTATTTGTGAGTTTATTAATTGTTGATTGCAGCAATAAACTATTCACCAAACACAACAACAAATAAATAAATAATATTCTTAATAATAAATTCATTCAATGCAACTTGACAATTTTTATTTTTCAAATACCACGAAACATGATGTTTTCAATTACGTTTATTACTTTTGAAATGTTTTAAAATTTTGCAATAATTATTCAAAATTGTAACAAATGTTAGTACAGCAACTTTGAATAAAGGAAGACATTAAGGGATTAAATCGTTTTAGTTTTTCCTTTTCTTTTCATTTGACATGAAAAGAATTTTCCTAACTTATGGAATCTTTTTTTTATTATGTTAACAATTCGTTCCCCCAACGACACAATATGGTAAAAACTGGATGTTTTGATGGATTTTTTTTTTAATTGCAACTATGTATTTTTAAAAAAAAATGACGCGAAATTTTGAGCGAAATTTTAATTTTTTTGTAAAAACGTCCGCCAAAAATCCAATTTTAATTTAATTTTTTTTTCCTTCGTTCAGGTACAAGTTTATAGTCTTAGCTAAAACATGTTTTTTTTCACTTTTTATGATCCTGCTAGGAGTTCTGCTGACAACGCGGACACATCTTTTTTCCGAGGGCTCGCCGGAAATAACGTCACAATGGCGGAGTTTTAAAAATATTTTTACAAAAATTTCAGAAATCTTTTATCTAATGTGTATCTTTCAAACAATAAAAAGTTTGAATGAAAAATTGAATTTTTAATATGAAAAAAAAATTATTGAATACATATAGGCCGTTTTTTCCCGGAGGTAACCCATGTAATGTAAATGAATATAAATGAATATAACAACAACAAAGCCATAGTTAAAACCGGTTTAAACATGAAACGACTTGGTTATATTGTAGCTTGTACTGCGCAAAATTTTGCGAAGTTTCGTTGGAAAATAAGCGAGTTACTGAGACATGTTTTAAACACCGATACTTCGGCTGAAATTTTTTGATACGGTATTAAAATGACACAAAAAAACTTTGGGGGGGGGGGGGGGGGGGGGCGTTGAAAAAGTGAAAAAAAGGTTTTTTTTTTGAATCAGTCTATTCTACACTCACTATTACTACAATAATTTTGCACACAATTGCTATCTTAACAGTCGGGGTATAGTTAATTTTAAATTAACATTTTGAACTGTTAGAAATACGATAATTCTGTTCAAATGATGGTAGGAACTATTGATCCAAGCTGTTAAAACATGACAGTTTCTTCAAGGTTAAAATAATCTTTTTCCTTTCATTCTTCTTCTCTAACGAAGGATGTTACCGGTTATCCGAGACTCTGTTTCAGTTTCAACACACCTCAATTTTGGTCCGAACTAGATTTGTACCGTAGGTCCCAAGGTGATAGTCCAGCATAATTACTATTGATGCCTATTACGCCACCTCAACTGTTTAACAAATGCTTTTTACTGTTCATATAATAGTCTTAGTTATTGGAAAGCAACGGCATCAAATGTTGTATTGACAAACCACTTTTCTTGATTTAACAGACTTTTTCAACATCCATGCTAGTTAAAACAAAAGCTGAATTTTATTTATTTAACAGCAAAAATTATTATTTTAGCAGGTATTCTGTAAATGTGAAAGTTTTAGGGTATTGAACTATTGTATTACAGTACCGTTTTCTCGCAGTGTACTGAGATCAAAATAAAGCTCGCAATTAATAAATCTAAGTACTACCATAATAATTGTTAACACGAATTAAAAGAGGGGTGGAGAAAGGTCTTGGAGAAATAAGCAAATAATGGGGAGGAACCAAAGCAGCAAAAAGTGAAGGCAATTTCCAAAATGTCTAAGCTCTGACCAACCCAATCAGATCAAGCGTTCACATTTGCACGCATTCTAGGGGGCTAAAGGAAAACTTATAAATTGTTAAAATCCCACTAAATTCTATAGGCTCGTTCGAATGAAACGCAATCTGGATGTTCAATTTTCGACCACTTGTTCAAGCATCTGGGGATGTGTATATATATATATATATATATATATATATATAATATATATATGGCAATAACGCAGCGAATTTTGACTTTCAAGTCGTCCAACATCTATAGTTTATTGGCGTGGACTAGCGACTTAACATATCACGACAAAAAATAATCCATAGGTGTGATTTCACTCCATCGTGGAGCGCAATTCATAAGTCCATTAAGCGAAATTATGCGCTGTTCGAATGTCTCCCGAAATAAATTGATTGTTTCATGCGCTGTGTGGCACGTTGCACAGTCTTGTTGAGACCAAATCTCTTCCATAGTCAGTAATCATGGCTATATAGTGCTCTCCATTGACTGCAATGTTTTTGCCGGATCATCTTTAAAGAAATATGGGCCAATGATTCCACAGAGACTTTTAGTGGATGTAACGGCGTGTCAGCAAATTCTTCTGGATTTACTGCACTCCATCAGTCATCGGTGAACAGAATTTTGTGTTGTGAAGAAGGATCAAGTGCAATATTCTTTTCGGCCTATTTATCGGCAAGGTCCTCCTCAATGATCCACAGCGGCAACAGATCCTCGGGGTGCGCTGTACGCCGTTTCTGTGGATGCGTGTTATCAATTAAAGTATAAGTGGTGTGAAAAAAATTCCAAGGTTATTCGAATAACTTGAAACATTTACGAACAGTCATGGATAGACGTTTAGTGTTACACCATTCTTCCACAGCGATTAGGTCATGCTGACAGTAATTACTAGAAAATACTTGAGGTCGTCAGGATCAGCATATAAAAGAGTCAAAAATTGTTTTAAAAGTCTAGTCGTTTATAAATAACAGAAATAGTAGCAGACCGGTTGTGGAAGACCGGAGTATGGGACAAATTCACAGGAGGCACACGGTGCACCCAGATAACACGGTGGAATTCAAGGAGGTTGCTCGTTGTGATTTCCCTGTTATAAATCCATACTATTTGTGAAATGTAATAGGTCGGTCACCTCCAGAAAGATGGTTATGGGCCAAATGTTTCAAACAGTTAGCCAAAACAGCAGACAATACCTACAAATTGGACGGTAGTTCTTCACGTCACATTTTTCGTTCTCTTTAAACATGAAGATCTACATATGCGTGCTTCCAAAGAGCAAAACACCCTCACTAAGTCAAGAGTTGAAAATAACCGACAGGGGATGTTCCAAGGCATATGCCAACTTTTTAACGAGAAAGTTAGGTGGCCTGTCAGGCCCAGCAGATTTTGGCATCAAGACTATTGATTCCTTAATTTACGCGGAACTTATTTCAAGCAAGATTATTAAATTTTACTAAAAAATCTAGCGACCATGTTACAGTCACAGAGAGATTGTGGATCTGATGCACTATTGTCGTAAAATCTTAGAATAGAAGGGCTTAATTTATTCGCTCAGTATATGCAACATGAAAAGTGCGTGTAATGAAACAAGGTAGAGATAAGCTGGTGGGATTTTTTTTATGAAAGCCCCATGACATGCGATTAGGGCTGCCTGGAAAAAAATGTTTTCATTCATTCTTTCTTAAATTAACAACTCCAACCTTGTTTACAATGAAACTGTTGTGATTAGTAGGTTCATTGGACGAATAATTAGTATGGCACCGATGGTGAAAGGTTATTTTCTGACTTTTTAATATATATATATACATGCTTGCTCTAAAAGGAAATTCAGTCATGCTGCTCCATTTCAGTCTGTATTAAATTCGTACAGTAGTATCCCCAAGAGATGAACCTCCAAAAAGATGAACTCGAGAACAGTTTACATAGGAACTTTCTAAAAGATGAAATTTGCAGAATTTAATTTTATTGATAACAATAAATAATGATTTAATTAAGTATTTTTCATTCATAAAAATTAATAATTTTCCTTCAAGACATCCTTTACAAAACTGCAGCGAAATAAATTTTGAAAATCGTTTGCTTCCAACATTTCCAGTGACCAATCAGCGAAGTGACGACGAACGTGATGGTCGGTTGGTTTGAGTTCTCGTGCCAATACCATCTTATAAGGATGCAGGCCCAAATCCAATCGCAAAATTCGCCAGGTTGTCATTCTGAAGAGCCCTTACTCTTGAGAACGGCGCGGAACAGACGCATTTGAGTTTTCACGAACACTGACTTGAACGGCGGCAATATTTTGTTCACTTCGGGCATTTCTTTGTCTTACAGGCACCTTTGTATCGTGAAGAGTGAATTCACTTTCAAACTATGTTATTATGCGTCTTATAGCGCGCTCAGAAGGAGCATTATGAAGACCATTTTATGCACGAAGCACTCTTACAGTACCGACAAGAGAATGCGAATTTGCGTACTAATTTTGGACAATTTCTAAGAGATGGATCAAAGTGAAACGTGTCATGATGAAATCGCAAAGCTTACTGAACATAACTGCATAGATCTGTTAAAAAACCATAAACAAATATGGCCGCCACGACCTATCAAAACCAGGTCATCCCTATTGGGAAACGCTTTTTATATACATATATGTCCTTTTTAATTGTAACCTGTATAATACACAATAATGATGACTGTTCATGCCGAAATTTCCTTAGAATTACTGTATATTATAGTCTTTTAAAATGAAATACCTAAATAAGAGGGCGGCAAGATTTTCTTCCGCCCCGGGCGCCTGATACCCACGCTACGTCACTGCTTTATGTAATATGTGTCTATTACGGGTAAATTAAGTTTCTTTTATTTCTAATCTATATTTACAATAACTGCACTCAAAAATTAGTTATGAATTATCGTTTAGCAGTCTTCAGTTTTCCTTTTGAGTCCCTTTCATTAAGTCATAAAAAAAGCAATCAAATCACAACAGGCTAATTCAATTAATTCTCTCAATTTATAATTTGCAGTCCCATAACGCAAATTTATTACAAGCAGGCAATTTCGGAATTAAGCCCTTCGCAGGCAAATAATTATCTCGCCCATTTGCTTGTTATCCATTGAGTGCGAATGTGGAAATGCCTGGTTTTGTCTGCCAACGTAGAATGCATGTTCACAGTTGTGAGAAATCCAGCAATTTATGCTCCTGGAAGTAATATGATTATGAACTTGTTTAATATACGCCCCGCCACGCCTTGCCCGCCAATAGGATTTACCGGATGAATATTTTGCGTCTGACCTACTTTAGGCAGTGCAATTTTCTTCTGTATAGACAAAAGTAGCTTCATATTAAATTTAAGCCGGATACAGGGTGGTTGTAGTCCATGCCTCCCCAATGTCGTCATCCCTGGAGTTCAAGCACCTTATAGTGCCGAAATAATTTAGCACAGGAATTTTTCTAGAGGCGCGCAAGCATCAAGGCATGCATAATCTCTTGCGTTCAGCTCCCATTACGTAAAGCCGTCATTTCATCCTGCCCCATTATTTGAAAAATTGTACGAGTTCGTGATATAACGAGCTGCCGCTTGAGATGGGGCGAATTTAATATCGTTAATGCCTGAGCCATAAGACCTGATGGCATATGAGCTGTGACACTTAAGGAAAGCTTCGCGGAGTTAAGCTTTAAATTTAATAATCATAAACGAAGACGCCACGACCCGCACCCCCAGCTGAACTCTTCGCTCTTTTTAAGGCAATTCACATCTCAGATTCGAGTTTCTTATAATATGGTCATGTGTTGCAATTCTCGTAATTGGCGACTTCCTTATCAGATTGGCTGAGAAACTCGCTCAGCGCAAGTGGACCGAACCATCGACGTTTGGTATTTATGAAACGTTTGTCCTGAGCGCCAGACTGCATAATTACTCGTATGTAAAGTATTTATAGATTTTCATGGTAAATTGCACTTGTTAGCTGTTTAAGGAACTAATAAGACGTGACGCATTCAGAAACAGTCTGAAAGGTAACGTGGAGATACATGTACCACCTTATTAATTTCGACTTTATTAAGAAGAGCCCAGTTTGATTCACATTAACTCATTTACTTATTTATTGATAGATTTGTATAGAAATTAAAAATTCTTTATTACTCAATAGCTGTCCGATAATGCAATCAAAAAGCAAGACAAACTCGTTTACATATAAATATTAATCAATTACGAGTTTAGTTCAATGAGAAGCCGCTAAACGGGCAGTTCAGAGACCAACTTGATGCCTATTGCCATTTCTTTGTAATCGGTAATAAAGGCGAATTGAAACATACGAGCACTAGTTGTGGTGAATTAAAAATAGCTTTATTTCTGCTGTGGAATGCTAGCATGTAACTTTCCGTTAAAAATATGCAATAAAGGATGCATTTATCGAGATAAACAAACTAGTCAACAAGAGTAAATTTTGGTAGTATATTTTGCCTATGCCGATTATTTTTTGTCATCTTTAGGTCGGTGATAAGGTGGCCATACAGGATATATGTAGGTGAGCAATATTCCAAGATGCACGGTGGCCAGAAAAAGTAGCAATACGTAAAAAATTAGTGAAAAATGTTGGCTGGCATGTACTAGACATCTTGTCAATGCGAGCTGGGAAACACAGCTTACTGTCTAAAGTTACGCTCAGAATTTTGAACTGGACAACGACAAAGTTACCAAATTAAAAATAAAATGTAAACATTTGTGGTTTGTGGCACTGGAACATACTTATCACGTCTTTCGTTGCAATTAATAGGCCACCAGATTTTGAGATGTCAGCATATGAAAGACATTAAGACGTAAAATTCGTGGTCAGATCATAAAAATAATATAAATAATAGCGTATCCAGAATAGACCCTTGTAGTTCATCAGACACTGTCCTTGATTAAAGGATGAATGGCATGAGAACGATACACACATTTTTCGACTTGTCAGATAGGACGATATCAAAGAAAACCTAAGCAGGTCATATTTTTTACTTCTTCTGAAAGTGTGACCATTCGAAGAAGGGGCATTCCACGTGAAGAGGACATAAGAAAAAAAGTGACATCTTGAATTTCGCTCATATTCAGGTTAATTATAGTCCTTCAGGACATGAATGTATACATTCATTTTTTTTCCTTGTATGAGACTCGGTTGTGAAGTTATGGAGTACGAAATATTGCACCAACTATGAAGTACACAATTTTTGGATAGTGCTGCTGGGATTACTAAGTAAATAGAAAAATATTTTATGTAGTGACTTATCGAAGAAAAATACGTTATTTTTATATTATGGGACAAAAACACGAAAAAAAAAATTTTTTTCTTTAATAGAAAACCGGAAATGAACTTTTTAACGCAATTTTTTTTTTTAACTTGGACCTTTTTTTATAATTTTTATTTACTCAAAATAGAGCTAAAGCTATGCACATGTTACACCATAAGTTTCAAAATGGGATCTGCATTCGTTTCTGAGATAGAAACGTTATGTACAACGTGACGCGCTGCACGCGTAAGCCGAGCCGACCAATTTGTGAACTAATTTATTCAATACACTGCTTTACGAGCACATGCGTATTTTAAATCATAATGCTTTTCTTTAACTTTATATTTATTTATAAGGTTAATCAAAGAGTTAAGCAGTGTATACGAAATAGTTATATATTTATTTTGTAATTTTTATAACTTAAGCTGTTGCTAGTTCTCTTAACAATTAAGCCTTCAGTTGTGGGAGTGAAGGTATGCAGTTTTTATGTTCCTGTAATGGTAACTGCTGAATTAAATCGGTGTTGTAGAAAACTCTTTGTCGTTGAATGTCATCCTTAGAACAGTAGTAAATCACCGTTTTAGTAAGAGAGGTTTTTGCCCATTCGTATAACCACATTGGTGTAATTATAGCTTGACTCGCAGGTAACTGCAAACTTGCACGTGTTGCTAGACGTTTGAGGTTTCCGCCGAGACCATCACATGAACCCTTTCCATGAGCCGTTGCGTAGAAATGTATTTCTGCATCTATGTTAAAGACCTTTTTATAATTAAATAGATTTATGAAGTTAAATCGATTTTTAAAGTGTTGTGAAGCGCCGCCTGTTACATATATCGTTTTAGAAACTACTATTTCTTTCTCTGTAAGATGCTTGTGCAGTATCTTTTGGAAACTGTAGAACGTTGGTGTGTCGTGTTGATTGTGCAACATCTTGCACAACGAAGCTATAATTTTCAGCAAAATCACACTGAACAAGGATTACACCTTCAGACATGGTCTCTTTTAGGGTTCTGAAATAAAGCGCTTGTTGTTTTGCAGTATAAGCATGAGAATTTAATACGGTGTTGTAGTTTTTCGATGACGTTATAATGAAACGGATTGAAACATCGATCACCGAACGAACGGAATTTTCAAATCATGGGACGGTTTGGCATCATACATCTACGAGTTAGTATTAATATACCAGTGTTTTTTAAGTTCGGGCTCAAACCGGCCGGCTTACGCATGCGCTAAGTACGGTGCTTAGCGTGCGCTATTGTACATAACGTTTTCTATCTCAGAAACGAATGCAGATCTCATTTTGAAACTTTTGGTGTGACATCTGCATAGCTTTAGCTCTATTTTGAGTAAATAAAAATTAAAAAAAAACAAAATGGTCCAAGTTAAAAAAAAAATTGCATTAAGAACTTCATTTCCGGTTTTGTCTAAAAAAAAAAATTTTTTTTCTTGTTTTTGTCCCATAATATAAAAACCACGTATTTTTCCTCGCTAAGTCACTACATAAAATATTTTTGCATTTGCTTAGTAATCCCAGCAGCACTATCCAAAAATGTATACTTCATAGTTGGTGCAATCTTTCGTACTCCATAACTTCAGAACCGAGTCTCATACTAGAAAAAAAATGAACGTTTACATTCATGTCCTCAAGGACTATAATTAACCTGAATATGAGCGAAATTCAAGATGTCACTTTTTTTCTTATGTCCGCTTTACGTGGAATGCCCCAAAAGCGAAATAAATTTCCAATACATTCAAGTCCTATGCACATCTGCGCGTGCAGTGTGACACGCAAATGTCATTTTGTATTTAATTTCAAAAATGTTCTATTCGCAGGATTTCATCCGAATGAAAATACATATCACGCGATTCTTGTTCGCTGCACGGGTGTAAAAGCTGAACTATTTGCCGCTTTATTCGAAAAATGTTGGGGTTATCTGATAAACTGCTCCAAACTGAATGCCGTTTTATGAGAATATTCTTGTAACTCTTCGTTATTTTAGTCACAAGGCTAGAGGATTTTCACATCAAATCCATATTCACACTAAGTAAGAGCTTTTCAGACTTTCATACAAACGAATGTGACATGACAAGGAGTCACAATGCTGCTGGTTAAGAATTTCATTCAATCACTTTGATGATTTTCAGGCGATCGCTTTGCATGGCTTGGAAAAGGAGCCAAAAGCACTCTCATGACGTGCATGTTAATTAATCCATCAATCAAAAACTATCAGAGCTCATAATCCATTTATGCAGCTTGTGCTGCGGTTAAACTAAACTCTGTTCCACGACACATTGTCAAATGTGTGATTAATATTGTTTACTACTGGCGATGATTAATGTTATCCTTAAAGTTATGACATCTTAGAAGGACTGGGAAATATTGTGGGTAGCGTCAACCGGTTCAAAGCGAGCACATCTGTGCTGACAGATAGGGCGTTATGCAATCAACACATTGCTGTTGGGGATGGGGAATATCATTTATGTTATATGTAATTGTTTTTATCTCTACTTTTCTCGCCGTTTCTCTCTGTCCCTCTCTTTCCTACTTTTATATAAATTTATGCATGAAATTTTAGACATCCATACTTATAGCGATTTACCTTACTGTAATCTTTTGAAATTTTTGAGCAATTTCAATACATAATTTAAGTTTCATTTGACCATGGATTTGCAAAATAAACTGAATATGTTTTTTCATAAAATGGTTGCACATTTAGACAAGAAAAATGGCAAAGCCAAAATATTAGTTCTCATAATTTTAACTTGGTTTGATACAGTTTGGTTTTTGGTATAACCAGTCATCTTAGGTCGGTGAATTTTGTCAACATAATTACATATAACGATCCCAAAATTCCTAAATAATCATATATTATGTTCCAAAAGATCCCTGTATGCAACAATTATTTAGTAGACTGATGTTTTTATATAATACCTACTATTATTTTCGCACATATACATAAGTGCCGGCACAAAACAATTCGTAAAAGGAAATTTTGCCTTAAAAAACGTCTACTAACTGAATATTTTCCTTTTACAAAATATCTATGGACTGAAAGGACCCCGCACAAATCATATGGAAATTGGCCCTCGGTTAATCCACAGTTTTCCAGATATCAGAGGTTAAAATACCACTTTTTGCAGCTCGATGCTTATAGATTATATCACCAGAAGAATCTGTAGGAATTCCCTATGAGTTTCAAGGCATCCTTTTGGCCTGGAGGCCTTTTTAACTGACTGCCCCAGAAGGAGGATTATGTTTTTCGGGTGTGTGTATCTATAGGCTGATCCATTTAAAAATTTGAATTTCTTTTTGCTATAAAAAAAAACGGCTCAATATTTTTCAATGGTTGAACATTTAATTGAAAGCATGTTTTATCTCATTTATTTATGAAAAACAATTTCGTTCAAATCCACCAAAACCAAAATCCACCACGGCTGACTTGGCGGTAGCCCATTCGGTCCAACCAATTTTTGAGGAAACTTTCGATTGTTTCGGGCCTTATATCATCAATAGCAGCTTGAATCTCGTACTTGAGGTCTTGAATTGTTTGTGATTTGTTGGCGTAACATTCATCTTTCACCGCTCCCCAAAGGCGTCAAATCGCAGCATCTTGCCGGCCAAATCACATCACCATTATTGCTGATTATGCGATTGTGACGTTAGCTGTATGGTTCGGATGATCAACCGGCTTTAGCTGCTGTACCAATTGAACTTTATATGGTTTTATAGCAAAGTCTTTACGCAAAATTCGCATCAAAGAGGTGCGTGCAATGTCCAATTGTTGAGAACGATGACAAGTTGATGTTGATGGTTGCTCATCACACTTTGAGCGACAGCAGCAACCGGACGAGTACGTACATAGTTTGGTTTATCCACCAACATTCCACTTTCACGAGCTCGCTTCACGAATTGATCCACAAATTGGGTTTTTGGAAATTTTTTTTTTGTCAAATTTTTTTTTCAAATTTCTCACAGTTTGAGTTGAATTGAAGACTCACGACTTTGGAAATAAGTTTTTAATATTTCCCAACCTTTTTGAAGCGAATACCGTCCCATTTCGTAAATGTGAAACCTTAAACTAAATTTCTGATTGGGGGTCATTTTTTCCATTCTATTTTTTCCATGTCCAAATTTTCCATCCCATTTTTTCCATAGCCGAAAATTTCCATTACCCAAAATTTCCATAGCCCAAAATTTCCATTGCCCAAAATTTTTGTAAAAGGCAATAATTCAATCAGTAGACATTTTGTTAAAGGCAAATTTTCAATTATGGAAAAAATAATTGATGGAAAGAATGTACTAATGGAAAATTTAGAATGAAAAAAGTGACCCCTTACCGAATAAATGACAATGGAAAAAAAAGACAATGGAAAAAAAGACCATGGAAAAAAGAATGAATGGAAAAAATGTCCTAGTGGAAATTTTAGAATGGAAAAAGTGACACCCTACCTAAATTTCTGTCAAGTCGAGAATGACATATAATCAACTAAAATTTAAATTAGCGGTAGATCAAATTCCAAACACTAGATGGACCACTCTTTATGTATGTATGTAAGTATGTTCATTTCTTTGTCACGTCTTAAACGGATTTTCATAAAAGAGGTGGCGTCAGATTCGTGATCATGGGAGTGATGTTGGGTGTATAATTTTTGTGAAAAATAAATATGGTCGCCGTTAGCAGACATTTAGTTTTTTTTTGTCTTTGCAAATCCGATTAATACCCATATGAAATGAAAGGGTTTGGCGAACATAAACATAAACTGCTTTCTGGGGCAGTCGGGTAAAATGGTCACCAAGAGGATACCTAGATACTTACTGGGAACACCCACGGTTTTTTCTGATGCAGCATCGAACTGCTGATATCTGGAAAACTGTGTACTTTCGGGCTTTGTGCACATGAGAACTTTTGATCAGAAGGGCTAATTCTCATATGAAAGGTTTAATTAAGGTCATAATGAAAGGTTTCGACCAGTAGAACACGAGTTTTCACACTAGTAGGTATGTGTGTATTTTGAGTTTTCATACCACATCGCAACAAGCTTTTCTATCGTAATAGCAATTGATACAATAATTTATTTTAATAGAATTGGTTACAGTTAGTGCAATTCCAAAGGTTCTTAAAATTTCGTAAGTAGGTAGGTATAGTATCCATGTTATGTATGAATGTATATGTGAGTTGCACAATATATGAGTAGTAGAAAGTACAGCTTCGTGTGTCGGTTACTTCATTTCTCGTACCTAATCAATTCTACTTAATACAGATCATCCACGTCACAAAAGTAGGTAATTGAATAAGTAATATTTATTTTAATTTTAATTTTTAGTACATTTTACATTTAAATAAATGCTTGTTTTTAAAAGAATAATTTTTGTAGTTAGGTTTTAGATTTTATGTCGGCAAATGAAGCTATCATTCTATCAGGCACGGGGGGAGTTTGTAAAAAATGTTTACTCGCTATGCTCAGATAGTATCATATACTTATGATATACATAGCACTGGCAAAATTTTTTGAGAACATATATATTCGTCGGTTTTTTTTGCAAACAAATCCCTCCCGAGCATATTGTCTCGTTCTGAAAAACTCCAAAGTTAAGTGTCGTACCATACATATGTACCTAGTGCCAATCTGCGAAATGAACTACTATGTACAAGAGTTTCACTAATAGGCACACAATTTTGCAAATCAAAAACGATAACAAAATTATTCATTGAAACGATTTAATATATTTCTTTATTTGACACACACAATTTATTTCAGGAAATTACGTAATACTATGAAAATACCAAAACATTGAAAAATCGGAAGAAACATCAAACATTTGGTATAAATTTTCATGACTGTTACCAACGATTTACAAGCACAACAAATGTTGACAGTAAATGTAAAACGAGGTATCAAGGAAAAATTGATTGATAAAAATGTTTTCAACTATTATAAATAAATGGCTTGGGATGCTTTCAGGCATTTGCGGAGATGCACATTTAGCTGCATCAGTTGCTGTGAATGCACAAATAATATCATGTTATTCATACTCATTCGATACGGCTACGGACATCCACCACCCACAATACATAAGTATTAAGTTGTTCCCTTTGCTGCACCAGGTTTGGGTGGTGAATTGTTGTGACATCGATGGTGCGATCGAGGCTTTTTATAAAAACCTTTTCGCCTGCCTTTCTCTGTGCGCCCCTATGTGCAGGTCGAGCAATGCTTCCTCGGGTCCCCCCTGGCTTAATAGCTCATTGAGACACCTCAAGAATCTAAAAACTAAAGCCTGGAAAAGATTCTGTGCTTCGGAGAGTGGGGAGGATTTTCTGATTTATTCTAGTTTGCGTGATCGGTTTATCGCGATAATCGAGAATGCGTATTCGAAATACGTTGATAGCATGAGGAGTGTCTTTTTAGCTGAACCTAGAGGGTTTTGGAGATTTGTGAATTCCAAGCTGGGAACCGACGGGTACCCTTCATTACTGAAGCTCGGGGAATCGGAGAGTGGCGATCCTCTGACAATTGCTAATCTTTTCGCCGATTTCTTTAAGACGGCCTTTGTTGTTAATACCTGTGCTATTAGCTCTAAGGATATTAATACGTTGACGACTTTCCCGGCGACATCGCTGGAAATGAAGGATTTACTTATTGACAACAATGCAGTTACGCGGCACTTGTCTGGCTTGTCTGACAGTTTTTCATGTGGTCCTGATGGGATCCCTGTTTCTCTTTTTAAAAATTATTCCACATCTCTTGTTAGTATTTTGTGTTATTTATTATATTTAATTTATCTATCTCTTGTGGCGTATTCCCCGTTTCATGGAAATCTTCGTTTATTATCCCTTTGCAACAAGACCGATATTTCTAATTATAGACCAGTTGCAAAATTGTAAGCTGTTACTAAAATATTCGAGGCACTTATTTACGACGCTCTATACTTTCATTGTAAGCCATTCTTAGGCTCCTTCCAGCACGGCTTTAGAAAAGGCAAATCGACATCGACTAAACTTCTCGAATTCTCGAGGTTGACTGTATTTTTACAGATTTTAACAAAGCATTTGACCGAATTAGTCACGACATTTCTACAATTGTTTGTGAACTGGGTTGGTTCTTACGTCAAGGGTATTATTCCGTGGATCCTTGTCTAATGAAATAGCAAACACATCTGGTGTACCTCAAGGTAGCCATCGTGGTGCACTTTTATTCATTATTTATATAAACGACTTGTCTGGGTGCCTAAGACACTCCAACATTTTATGTTATGCTGACGATGCAAAGATTTTTCGTGTTGTATTTTCCTGACTGCTTTCTTTTAAATTCTGACTTGAACACCTTCTATAAGTGGTGCTCTGCAAATTGTCTCCCTCTCAATGTAAGCAAAAGCAAGTGAACGTCTATGACCTTTTCAAATACGTTTACAGTATTAATAACTATAAGTTGTCACAACTTGATAAGACCAAGGATCTGGGTGTGTGGTTTAATCTTCGTTTTAAATTTGACGATCATATTAATGTGATTACAGGCAAAGCTAATGCTACTTTGGGCTTCATTAAAAGATGGTCCAAGGAGTTCGATGACCCTTATATAACTAGGCTGCTATATTGCACATTTGTGAGGCCCATTTTGGAATATGCCAGTTGTATTAGGGCACCATTCTACCCCACCCATAAAAATCGCATTGAAGCTGTCCAGCGACGATTTGTCCGATTTGCTCTCCGTGCACTTCCGTGGAGTGATCCCTTTATTTTACCTTCTTGTTCACATCGCCTCAAACTAATAAATCTTGATTCTTTGGAATCTCGTCGTGAAGTCTCCTAAACTGTTTTTTCTATGACTGCCTTCGGGGCAACATTGATTCCTTAGTCTTGCTGTCTTCCTTTAATATTTCAGTTCCTTCTCACTCTCTGAAACATAAGGGTTTCCTCCGCGTTCCCCAACACCGCACTAATTACGGTTACAACGAGCCTATCACATCGATGTCCCGCTGCTTCAATGTTAGTGTTGCTTGTTTCGACTTTGATATGTCTAAAAAATGTATTAAGACTAGACTTGGTTGGCTTCCACGTCACTTAACTTTACTTAATTTTTCTTTTGTAAGTAGGTCACTGTATCTATGTATAAGGTTTAACAATTTATACATATATATAAATTTGTGAAGTAATCAGCGTTTGATGAATTTCCAATAAATAAATAAATGACTCAACAGCGTTTTATTCATTTGTCAGGGTATATAAAATATAAGAGAAAGAAAATCATTACCCCAATCCGAATCTTCCCTTGCAGAAATGACATAACATATGTACATCCCTTGTGCCAAACTCTGCAGACTTGGGAGCAATTTAAAAAGTTATCACAAAAGAGAGACCAGCCAGCTCGACATCATAAAAATATTTGGGGCAAGAATGAAGGAAATATTCCGAAAACGTTTTTATCCATTTTCTTCCGGAGAATGAAGACTGGATGAGGTCGAGTGTTAAAATTGTGTGCCTAACCGATATCATTATTACTTAGAGTCTTAGAGCCCACCTTGGATGACCCTCCAGGATCCTTCAAGATCTCACCCTAAATCGGTGCCATAAATTTGCGTGAACTTTATTTAGTGGACACCTCATACGTCACTTCTGAGAAGGGACAACGCTCCCACTTAATTTTATTGGGGCATTCCCGCAGCAAAGCCTTCCAGAATAATAAAGGTGTGGTGATGACAATGAAATATTTGCGTGACCCTTTTATACCGTGTTTGCTTTCAGTGCTTTCAGGTATTCCGTTGGATCCTTTTACACTGTCATAAGAGGGAAATGCTATAACACCTATCACTGCCGTGAGCAGCATATCAAGCGCTCACCACGGAAATCAATTAAAACTCCGCCAATTTCGGCACAGGTAGGAAAACTGTTATTCACCTTGGCGTCAAATTTTTTTTCGTCTTCCTGCTCTGAAAACCACTACCTGCTACCATTTCATAAATTTCGCCGACTCATGGATTAAATTTGCACGGGCTCGGAAGAAGGCAGGCAGGCACCATTCATGGGATCTTTTATTTTCTTCTTGAAATAGGACAAGCTTTTTCACCTGGTGCGTGTAGGACAGAAGGGCGGTGGGACATGTTACGACAGCCCTTAATTTTTCATATTTACAGCATCACCGATACGCTTATGGGCCGATAAATTACTCGCTCCCAATGTGTTGCAGCCACCGCCATAAACTAGTAAACTCTGTTCTCGCGTTATTTATGGTGTCGTCTAAAAAAACTGGGTCACAAAAGAGTTACATTGCTTTTATGGACACTGAAACCCAGTCGTGAAAATTGCGGAAATGCTATTACACTTACACCCTGAGCAACACTCTCCACTTTTATGTACCATCAAAATAATGTCGTGCATTTTGATGGCCGGGATGCATACAAGTAGCAAAATATCAACTTGTATACTGATGCCGCTTATCCCTCTTTAAATTACGTGAACTTGTTTAAAATGTACTTTTTTTTTAACTTCAGCCTGTTTTGACCTCGAACATTTCTAGTTGTTCATAAGTTTGATGTGAACGAAAACCCTTGTGTCTTTTTATAAATAAGATGGGCGCCAACTATTTTGGAGTGAACAAATTCATACTAAAAAGGTTTTTATTATGTATGTTCGAAATCCAGTGTGGATCAAATTTAGTGATTCAGAGTTGACCCATTTCCCGAGACGAAAGTTTGCACACAACTTTGGTTCCGATGACAATATAATATTTTGAATGAAAACCATTGTTCTTCTTGTGGAAACTAATAAAATTTTTTCATATCGCCGTTCCAGAAGAGCAATGACGTTATTGATAATTGTTCAGGAAACGCAAAAAACTGAAAGTTATATTTTAATAACTCCATAATTCAAAAGTTAATTAATCTATGGAGTTGGGACTTGGACAAATGGGTACGATATGGTTCACAACAAAGTTGAAATGCTAAATTTACGCTATACCCCCACCATCACTCCCTTCAGCAAATGCGTCATTGTTCTCCTAAAATTATGAATCAAAATAACAAATTCGGGCAAAAAGGAAAGGGAAAGAAAGGAGTTCTAGATAATTGCCTTCTCAGCTATCATTTTATTTGATAGTTTCCAGGGACTAAATTTAAAAGAAAGAGTGTAAGCGAAGCTAAACTAGATGGTAGATTAAATTATACCAAATTAAACATTGTAAGTAGAAAACTTAAACATATAAACTTAAGTAACGTAACGATAAAGATAACATTTTAGAATTTTTTAATCAGTTAGAGAATCACAGAAACCCTTATAAAATCTGGGAATGATGTTGCTGTTCATCAAACTATTTAAATCTCGAATTTTATTTTCTGAGAGTGCCATTTTTTTAGATATAGGCAGATAATGAAACCCTAGATACACAATGACACGAAGTTCACTTGCGTCGTTGTCGTACTGGAATCTTAGTTAAAGTTGTCCAAATTACGCCGAATTTCACAATTACGTCGTTGTTCCCCGGACACTAACACAGACTCGATCACGTCACGCACAGAACTGACACATGCGGCGATGTTCTACCGAAATTTTGTCACAAACAGCTGATATTTCTACAACGACGCAACTTCATCTAGCGGCCATGAGAGCAACTACAGTTACGTCGTTGTTTTCCCATACGCGCTACATATTGTTGAGAACAGTAAGGTACTTAACTGCAATTACTGTAATTTGCAGTTACGTCATTGTTCTTCTGGAACGGCGATATTATATCGTTCATTTCATTATTATGAATTCTAAAATACCTCCCCTCCAAAGGGGTCCGCTCCCCTTGTGGGGAGATGGCGAATGTTATCTGAGTTGTACGATTTAATTTCAATTTTATTGCAAAAAAGCTTTGTGAAAAAATAAAGATCACACATTTTTTTACAAAACGGGTTCTATGTATGCATATTTGACTTATTACTATTACAATTTTACAATCCTTCGACGACAGCTCAATTTTTTATTCTCTGATGGCCCATCTGAACTATTAGTCCAATCACTATGTACATTTCCGAATCCAATATGGTGGCCAGAAATTCTCAATTCTATTGCTTGCTATGAAAACGGGTCCATTTATGTTAAGCGATTTAGCTATCGCACTGAAAGAAAAAAATTAGAAAAACCCTTTTGAAACAATGCATTTTAAGCAATGGTTTTCACATTGAACGGGCTCTTGATTCAACCGTTAATTCATTAATAATTTCTTGCTTGAAAAATCTTGTTTACGTAAATAATTTCTTTATCCAGGAGTTAGTGGGTTTTCAAAACTAAGAAAATTACTCTAGAAATAATTGAAATTTTCCATTGTCTGAATTTCAAGATTTCTTAAATTCCCGTGTATATATCTTGAATCAAAGACTGTTATCCGCTTATCCCAGGCTCTGTTTCACCTGTTTCACACCTTAAAATTTGGTCCGGACTAGATACGAACTAGAGACCCCGAGGTGATAGTCCAACGTAATTACAAATTTTGCGCTATTTTTGCTTTAAGATAAATTTTCATGATTTTTTCGCTGCAATGGATCTTCAACAGAAGTTCATTTAAAATTAAGGCACTTTTCCTTCTTTTAAGAGAAAATTGCTTCTTCAAATCGAATTTTCATGCAGATAAGAACCCACTATTTTTTATTTTAGAAAATAATTTCTCTCAGTGCGCATGAAAAGTATCACTTCAAAAATGTTTTTTGCATTAATAGACGAATGCTGATGTTCACACATCTTGGTTGTGACTCCCGGTACTCACACATTTTTTTTTACTCTTCCGCGCTCAACTATAAATTTCTGTTAGTTTTGGAATATTTAAATAAATAAATATTTATTTAAATTTTTTCAAAAATTCCTGCAGGGCTATTAAAATGTGTTCTTTCTAGAATATACAGGGTTACAGGGAAAGTCGTACTGAATATTAAAGGACGTTATTATTCAGGTCATTTCTGATGGATTTGAATCGGTTACATGGTGTTCGAAACTTGACCGTTATGGAGATATTGAATTTTAAAGATTTTTTAAAAAATCCTTTATTTTTTAGCTTTTTTATCGATTTTTTTCGGATTAGAGCTCTTAGGGTCCATTTTTTTTGATGCATCTGGTTAGAGGGCATGTCAATCAATAAAAATGATTAACAAAAACGGAACCAACTACTAACAGCTTAAAAAGACTGCTCGACAACGGTTAGAATTAAAGAATTTTCACCAAGTGTTTTTAACTTAGAAGCGTTTTTTTTTTTGAAAAAACATTTATGGAACTTATTCTGCAAATAATTGTAAAAACTTCTACGTCTCTTAAGCTATTCGAAAAGGTATAACACTTGCTATTAAATAGGCAAAAGATTGACCAAATAATAGTTAAAGTAGTAGAGCTTACAATTTTAGTTTGAGGTAAAAGTAGCTAAAATACGTAAATAAAACAAAAACAAAACAGAGCATCATTTTTATAATTCATGTTCGACATGGCCGCCGCTATTTCTTACACAAATTCTCATTCTTTATCTTAAATTACTTTTCACGACAGAAGTTCGCAGGTTCCGCCTCATTTCCACAGCCGCATCAATAATCTTTTGTCTTCGTCTAGGAACTTCGATACAAAAGAATCCGGTTTACTACCTGGTCGTCCATGTCAGTCCATCGTACTAGAACAGAACCAGTTGCTCGTAGTCTTCGATAAACTCTGTCAAATACGCCAATATCAGGTACGTAGGATACCGTAGCATGTATTCATTGCGTGCACGCAACGACATTCCTTCGCAAAATCCATAACACATTAGGATGTCAGCATATTCCTCGTTGGTAAATGCTGCCATGTTCACAATACAAATCAAAGTCCAGTCACAAGCCACGTCATACAGTTAGAAGATGAAACAGTCCAAAAATCCAAGCCAAGTCGCGTTTTTACAGAAAATTATCGAAGAGCACGGATAACACATCTCCCACGGAAGAATCGCATAAGCAGACTAAACGCCAAGATTCAAAATGACATGCAAGAGACCGCACGTCTCCCGAGCACAAAAAATGGAATTTTATTTACGTATTTAGCTACTTTTTCCTTAAACTAAAAATGCACACTCTATTACCTTAACTGTTAGTTGGTCAATGTTTTGCCTATTTAATAGCAAGTGTTATACCTTTTCGAATAGCTAAAGAGACGTAGAAGTTTTTAAAATTATTGGCAGAATGAGTTCCATAAATGTTTTTTTCAAAAAAAGCGCTTCAAAGTTAAAAACACTTAGTGAAAATTCTTTAATTCTAACCGTTGTCGAGCAGTCTGTTTAAGCTGTTAGTAGTAGGTTCAGTTTTTGTTAATCATTTTTATTAATTGACATGATCTCTAACTAGATACATCCAAAACACGGACACTAGGAGCTCTAATCCGAAAAAAATCGATAAAAAAGCCAAAAAATAAAGGATTTTTTAAAAAATCTTTAAAACTCAATATCTCCATAACGGTTAAGTTTCGGACACCATATTACACATTCAAGTTCATCAGACATGACCTGAATAATAACGTCCTTTAATATTCAGTACGACTTTCCCTGTAACCCTGTATAGAAAGAACACATTAATAATAGCCAACAAAAAAAATCAATTTTTTGGTCCCGACAAAGGAGATTACCTGCCTTCAAGCGAGAGGCTCTGCGTTGCATTTAGTTTGCAGAATGAATAACAGATTTCACTGTTTATTATCCCATTATTAGTGACACTTTATTCATTCTTTCATTTTGTTGAAGTGTCAACCCATATAAACTTTGATAATAACCACTTTGTATACTTGGATTTAATTTTGCCTCCTCAATTAATAAGTAATCATGTTGAAAGTGAATGGCGTACGTTTGTATACTCAAGTGGTTAGCATCCATCAATTTTATACAATTTATCCGTGTATGTGATGTTCTACCTAGTTGAGGAGCAATTCGATTTCCCTTGGAAATATTGGGACAAATTACTGCGTAATTTAATGCTTCGCTAACTAATTAATTGACTTCGAATGCTGTTACAATTCATTAAGGCGGATATGCTATTGGGCACGTATAAATCCTGCGATGTATTAGCGTTAATTGAATTGCCAGGAGCAGACCCGTCCAAATATATCGAATATGCACGTGGTGCGGATTCTGTGAAGGTTGTAAATTTAATGATGTTGCGGCACTTAAACATTTCCTTCACAATTATGGCTCCTGGAAAAAGTATTTGATGCCTTATCAGGTTTAATAAATCAAACCATAGCCGAGCCAGGAGCTGGTAAGTAATGAAGCACTAGGGGAAACCCCTTTATAATCGGATTCGGTGTCCTTGGGGAGTAATTCGGGCTATTAAGAAAATTACTTCTTGCGTTACTTCGGTATACGGCTGAACAAAAATTACACTCCTGCCTGCGATGGTAATGGTTCCGTGGCTAAAACGTCCAATCTAATATCCATCAAGCTTTGCAGACTATTTAGTAATTGCTTAGGTAACGCTGGTACATTTCATGTTTTTTTATTTACCTTGACAGACCTTTTCGTTTTTGTACAGTAATTGATTAAAAGACAAATTGCAAAGCATTACTTGCATTCTCTTACTAGGATCCAAGGCTATTTGTCAGCTAAATTTCAAGAAATTTTCTTTCTTCAATTTCTGTGATGCTATATCTTGCTTCAGACGCATATCTACGTATGAGGTGCCTAATGCTATAGCCCAGGACGGCAGAATTGAAGAATTATTACCAAAGAAGAGAAATTTTAGCAAACAATAATAAAATAAATAGGAGTCGTCCTTAACGCGGTGCTTTAGCGCAATAGTGAAGGGAAACTGATAGCGCATATCGCTCCCTTGGCGGGAATTAAAATTTCAAAGATAAAAAAAACAACAAGGAACACTTTGTCTTGCTTTTTATGTGGAGGGTTTGTCAGCTGTAAAGTGAATTCACAGATCACTTAATTTAATATTGTTAGAACACTGAACGAATTTGCACACTTAGTTACAATATAATAAATTTTGAGAAATGTTGACCTTTTTGAACTTAGTAGGGGAGAGGGGGAACTTTAGAATTTTATTTCTTATGTAAAACATAGAAAAAATTAAAAAGTTAAAATATGAATCTCTTTGGCTTTCTCCTTTTTATGTGACCACTTTCAAATTAAACACAAAATACTTTGATTTTAAAGTGTCGCTTTTGAAATTGGCAAGATTAAAGTGTTAATTTTTGATTTAAGGCTATCTGCTATAGAGTGGTGGACTAATGTTTCAGAAGTCCTGGATTCGAATCTTACATGTTTTTTTTTCAACTATTGGATTTGTTTGTACATGAATCATCTATATGGTAGTTCTAACATGTATTTTCTCAAATCTTAGCCTAAGGTTGGTTCCTTTATGCTGCTGGTGTCCAGTTCCAGACAGCTATAGTGTCTCGCTACATCACTCCACAGTTGTTGTTGTTGGCATATATCTTTTTGAGGACTTTCCGGTAGTCCTTATAGAGCTGGTAAACTTGTGATAGTCCCACCTCTAGCGTTAGATGTTTTCCGGATTGATTATGATAGTGTTTACTATTTCACCTTCATTGTCGACTTTTTTCGAGTTGGTGGTTCCCATGTTTTACATGCTTTGTGGTTCGTGGTATGCTTTGGTGAATTGATTTGAATTGGGTTGTGACTGAAGGCTGTTGTTGGTTGTAGCGATTTATAGTCTACCCAGTAAAACTGATGGGGCTATTTGAAGTGGGTCACTTCTTTTGAGTCGATGGATTTTTTTTGCTTTCAAAAATGTTTTTCGCGGATGGGTTCGTGTGCTTGCGCAACCTGCTGGTCTAGCTGGTGCATAGTTTTTTTGCTTCTACATCCATCGGGTTGGTGTTTGAATCCCGTTGGATGATAGCGTTGTTAACGTATTTTGGGGCACCTAGGATAGACCTGAGTATCTTGGCTTGCATCCCTTGAATTATGGCGATGTTTGATTTTTTTTGCAGAGCCCCAGAGTTGCAGCGCATATGTCCAGATAGGTTTCAATATTGCTTTATATACCACTACTTTAATGCTGATGTTCAATTGGGATTTTTTGTGTAGGAGCCAATAGAGATTGCGGTGTGCTGTTTTGAGTTGTTCCTTCTTTTTTTCTATGTGCGTCTTCCAGGTAAGTTTTCTGTCTAGATGGACTCCAAGGTATTTGACCGATTTTACTTGTGTTACTGGCTTGTTGCTAATGGTGATTGGGTTGCAGGATATCTTCCTGAGTGCAAATGTGATCTGCTCGGTTTTGGTTTCATTTATTTTGATCTTCCACTTTTTCGTCCAGTCAATTATATCATTAGTGTATTCTTGTAGTACTCTTTTGGCTGTTATAGGGTTGCTGTGGGTGGGGAGTATGGCTGTGTCATCGGTGAAGGTGGTGGTTGTGAAATTTTTGTTTAGGGGTCTAGCACGCTGTCTTGTGGGTCTCCCGGCCTTATAGGATAGGGGTTTCTGGGGCTGTCTTTATATTTCACCCTGAATTTCCGGCCTTCGAGGTAGTTGAAGAGGATTTGGTCTTACATCTTACATGATTGAGATTGCTTTCCTTTCTAAATAGTCAAATTATATGTGTAGTAGATATGAACTCTAATGGAGTAATGCCAACTTGTCCACACTAGAAGTCAGGTGTCGCGAGTTCGAATCCCATCTCTCTATCGTGGCTATAAAAGTTATTTTAGCCAACGTCGTAGTTTCGTTGATTGGGTCTTTTGAAAGTTGTCAAAGTAATCCCGAATTTGTCAAGAAAATCATTTTAAACGACGCAGTTTACTTTAATCCCTCTGGCTATATTGAATAATTTCATGTAAACTGTCGTTTTAAATTTATTGTCCAATTTCTTATTAAGAAACCCTTTTCAACAAATATTTCTTTAAACAAAATTCCATCTACATCGATTCTGTTCTTTTAGATTCCGCACTAGAAACCTCCATTGACTCGACGATGTTTGTCTTACATATGTATGGACGTTTCACTTTTTCAGAGGCTATCCTTTATAATTTATTCAACGACACTTCTAAAATGATTGGATATTTAACATATTCACAGAAAGGTTGAAGTTGAAAAATGTTCCTTACTGCGAGTTACATATGTATGTAGGTGACGTAGCGTTTTCAATTTCGTTATTCACAAAATTTGGTGTCGTTTCTGCACATACATATATAAAGGTATATATTAAGATGACTTCGGGAGAAAATACATATGTCAATACTGAGTTAGTAGTAGTAAGAGCATTTGCCAACAAAAAACTAATTTTATGTTAAAGGCTTAGGGAGGTTCACAGCAGAATATTAATTTCCTTGCGTCCACTGAGATCTCGCCTAAAATATGAAAAGAGGTGATGTTTAAGTATGATTCAATGGGGGTGCTGCCGTCAATGCCGAGCCGACAGCCCACATTCCTGCTGCGCCTCCCGGCGCTGGGCATAATAAAAGAAGGCATTACAACATCTCCTCTTAATATAGAAGTCCTGATGGACCTATTATCTGCCTCGTCGTCTCACATCGGGCCTCTGATCCTAAAGGGTCTAATTCAGCTAGAAATCCATTAATATCAATACGAAACCGTGGCGTAAATATTTGTGGTGCATTACGAGGAGTCTGCCGCCGTTGTCGGAGCGTTGAAATACAAACATAAAGCAAAATGCCTGGTGGAAGCCATAAATTAAGGTCCAAGCAGATCCGGTGCTCCGGGGAAAGGTTGCTCCTCCATCATAATGTATTAAGCAGGACTTGCTCGGAGATCCAAGAGCTCGCAAGGACATAAATTCGTAAGAGGAAAAGGTGAATTACTTCGATGGCTCAGGCGAATTTATCGATGATATTGAATTTCGTATAACGTTGGAAAATGGGCTTCCGTTTGTCATCCTTTTCCGCTGAAACCCACTTAGTCGCAATCATTTCTCAATAAATGTGCCCTAGATTTGAACGTCTACGCGTAAGCCTCGTACACAAAGCATTTGACGGATTGACTGATATTACGCAACGGAATAGGCCAACTGCCGATAACATCTGTTCGAGATAATCCCATATCTGTACGATAGAGATGAGGGGAAGCACTCAACTCACACTATTTTTGCGTTTCCGCTTTCATCTACTACGCGTACGGAATTTCTGCTTCCGAAAATGATTTCATTCCCCGCCGAGGTCTTGAACATAAGCAGCAGTGGAGCACCCAAACGATCCTTCTCGCCCCATTGACTGAGTTAAGCGTTTGCATTTTTACAGGACTCGGCTTAAATGATTATGTAAATTGAGGTAAAATTCAGCAAGGACGGAATTTTCTTTTCATTCACTTCCTTCGGATTATTTACATAAAATTTTCCGTCCCAAGGGTGTGATGTTTCGCCTTCGCGAATTGGAGTAGACTCCACATGGTAACATCAGCCTGCTGCTCGCTTTCTTGTGGTGAAAGGGTCATTTTAAGTAAATTAGGTTTGTTTCCTCGATAAATATAATTTGAGAAAGTTTCCCCTGCCCGTTTTTTATGGGATTCTTAATAAATATTTGTTTTGATTGGTGCACTCAATCAAGAAATCTTTCATCAGTTTTGCGTAATTATTTCTTAAAAAAATGTAAAAAAACGTAGCGACTATTTGCACACCGGTGTGCCCATTTGTGTTCATGTTCCAGAGTTCACGACGAAACAAATTTCAGTACGTTGATAATTTGTCAGTTGGCGATGCATTTCGCGAATTTCAGTCGTACGGATACACACACACACATGGACACATCAGAAGTGCAAATAGGCACTTAAAAAAAACCGACTGCGCATAAACTAACTGAAAAGGTAAACACTGTTAAAGCATAGACAAATAACTTATATAGATTTCCATTCTGGTCCTAAAGCTCAATCCATTGAGCTTTCAATTTGGTAGCCTCTAGATGTCGCCTGATCTTACTAACCCATCCCTAACATGGCTGGATATATCATTTCGGGAGAGAGAGAAAATTGTTCGTTTAGCTCAGCACGCGGGCAAAAGGTATACGCATCGTATGGTCAACCCGTTTCAGGTATATTCACAAAAGTAGGGGGGGTAATTAAATAAATAGCAAGTTAAGTGTCTTTTTCTTTCAATCCTATGTAAGTTGTGTACAGTGATACTTCTTATTATTCAGTAACCAGCAGTTTTAAAGTTCAGAATTGTTTAGTAAGATATGGAACTGGGTCGTACGCGTCGCCATCTCACCTCTAGCGAAATGCATTTGGCCGTAGGAATGCTTCAAAGTGGTGGAACACAAGCTGATGTAGCAAGAAGCTTTAACGTCGATAGAAGTGTAATTTGCCGATTGTGGCAACAACAATGTGCTTCAGGGAGTCCACGTGAACAACATACTCATCGGTCTAGGTCAACAACTTCGGCGCAAGATCGGTAAATCGTCCTTCAAGCTCGACGGGGTCCGAAATTGACGGCTCGTCAATTGGTTGCAAGCCTCTCTACAACATACAACGTCACGGTTAGTGACCAAACAATTAGGAATAGACAACATGAGTCTGGCCTTCACTCTCGTCGTCCTTTAAGATGTCCAGCTCTTCGACGTGGGAATCGAGCCAGGCGGGTTCAGTGGTGTGAGCAACATCAAAATTGGGGTACAGAACAATTGTCCAATTTACTGTTCACTGATGAATCTCGATTTGAATTTCACCCAGATTCAAGACGTATGCGAGTTTGGAGACGATCTGGTAATTCAGAAAGGCTCAGAGGTGTTCGAGAAGTCACCAGCTACCAAGGAGGCACCGTTATGGTAAGGCCAGGATAACGATTGGCGGTCGAATATCTCTCGTTTTCGCAGAAGGCAATCTAAATGCTTCAGGTTATTTTAGTAAAATACTGGAACATGTTGTTCTTCCATTTGCACAGGAAGTTGGACCCCACTCATCTTGATGCAAAGTAATGCGAGAATACACACTGAAAGGACCGTTAGAAAATGGTTGAGTTCAAACAAAATCAACGTTTTACCATGGCCTGCGCATTCTCCAGATTTAAATCCAATCGCAAATGCATGGGATAGACTTCAAAGAAGCATTTTAAAAGATTTGTCATCAGTTTCGTCCAGAAGCGAGCTATGTGTTCTGCTTCAAGAGCATTGGAGCAACATACAACACAATTTCCTCGATAATTTAATTCTTTCAATGCCGAGAAGATGTCGTGCTGTGTTATCCGCAAGAGGCGGCAACACCTCTTATTAGACTAAGGACGAATATTGTCATAGATGTACACTTTCCTAGAAATTTTACAAATAAACGAAATTTAAATTTTATCACAAAAGGAAAAATCTTGTTTTTCCTTAATAACCCCCCCCTACTTTTGCGTATCTACCTGAAACGGGTTAACCATGCGATGCGAATACCTTTTGCCTACCTGCAGTTGAAAAATGAAGATGATCGGTAATTGTTCCTGGAAATGCCAACGGAAAAACCCCGTGTTGCTTAGCATTTTTTGATGTGTGTACATATTTGATTGGTTTTTTATAGGATTAGTTTGTTTTTTGAAGTTTTGTCTTATATTTTCTTTATTCATAAATATAATATTTAAGAGAAGTAAATTTTCTTTGAAGTAGTTAGTTTTTCTGAATTGGTTTTTTAGGTTAAATAAAATGGCTTGTCGGTTACGCAGGTGCTGCATTCAAAATTGCATAAGTACTTCGGCTAACAATAATCGCCGGGTTTTTAATTTTCCGATTAAAAATTCCTCAAAGCGTGAAAGCGTGGGAAAGTAAATGTTGGGTTTCTTTTGATATAATTTCAAAATTGAAGTATCCTAAAATATGTGATATTCACTTTGAACCAAAATTTTTAGGGAAAAAGAAATTATACCCAGAGGTATCCTACGTTACATTAAAAAACGAAAGTGAAGATATGGAAGAAAACGACGTATTCTTTACAGAATTAAATCAAGCCTCTAGCTTAATTCCTACAAGCAATTTACATCAAGTTGAAATTACTTGTACAGACTGCCATCGGAGGGAAGAACATGTTAAATATTACCGAACTGAATACAATAAAATTAAGACCAAGTACCAACAACTTCTACTCAAAACAAAAGCCCTAATAAAAACACACAAGCGCAGCAAAAATATAATTACTTCGACAAAATAGTCTAATCAAATTAATAAGAAAAAATATGAAAACCTGAAAAAATCAAATGTAAACTATTTAATTGATCAAAATAAAACCGCATCGTTGCACTCTAAAACTTTGTGTAAAATTCTTCTGAAAAAAACAAATATGTTCCTACACAGAAGAGGAAAAACAATTTTCTCAAGCAATATTTTTCAAATCCAGCTCTGTGTACAGGTTTTTAAGACAAAGGCTAAATTTCCATCTTCCTTCTGTCAGCTCCATGTATAGATGGATGCCATTAAAAAATTTGCAATCAGGCAGAAATGAAAATCTTTTAAAATGTGTTAAAAAAAAGTGTTGACAAATTGGACATACAATCAAGGCAACTTTGCTTATTATTTGATGAAATAAAAATAAAAAAAAATAAAATACAACAGTCACTATGACAAAATAGATGGCTATATCGATTACGGTTTTGGAGAAATTCCATGGTTGCCTCTGCTTTCTAATTACATAATAGCCTTTATGGTAAGAAGCCTTTGTGGTTCTTGGACACAATTATTAAGCTATTCAATTTTCGAAAATGGGGTTCCTGTAGACCTTTTAAAAATACTTGTGGAGGAAAATTTATATATTTGTACGAGTTTGGGGCTGTCTGTTAGAGCAATGACTTGTGATCAGGCGCCCGTGAATCAAAAGTTATACAAAACGTTAACTGCTTACTTTATAAAGAACGGAATAAAAATTTATTGCTTCTATGATGTGCCACAATTGATTAAAAGTTGGATAAATAATTTGATGAAGTATGACTTCGAAATCGAAGAACAGGGGGTAGCGAAATGGAAAGCCATTGAGGAATTGTTCGATTTGGACAAGAAGTCCTCTACTAGAGTTTGCCCTAAACTAACAAATGCTCATTTGCAACCTAATTCATTTGAGAAAATGAAAGTAAAATTTGCAGTGCAAATTTTTAGTACCAGTACATCAGCAGGAATAAAAACAATGCTTCAATTAGGTAAATTTACTAAGAATATTGAAGAAAATGCATTACCAACAGCAAAATTGCTAGAATTTTTAAATAGGTTGTTTGACAACGGCAATAGTAAAAGCCGTTTCCAACTTTAAATATGTATATCCGGATTGTTCTTATCTATTATATAAAACTTAATCTGATGAAAAGCAATCATAATAGCCCCAATTTACCCTACCCTTTACCATCCTCAATCTCTTATAAATAAATTTAAACAAAATATTCAATAGAAATGTATTTACTCTATCAGGCTAAAAATTCCTAGAACAATCTTGTTTTGCAAAAGTTCTCAATTGGGCTGGTGAGCGGGCTCAATATGAAAATTGAAAAAGAGACAGTGTTCTGAATTGAGAAATATTCTAAATATTTATCTCACGCACACAAACTTAAGGAAGTTGAACTAGCTGAGCTCTCGGCTCAGATTTGTTTTCATATGAACAATTTTTGCTATGAGATTGGATATCTATCTATTATTTGTCTATGGTTAAAGTGTGTGTCTGACAGGAGGTAAATGTTTCAGAACATTATAGCACACATATGAATCCTGTCCCATCGTGGCCGTCCAAAGACGTTTTGCCTTTCGTGGGCTCTCATGGAGCAACCTCATCATCCTACCTCCTGATTTGGATCGGTTCAAACTCATTAAACTTGAGTCCTTCGAGCTTCGACGTAACAATTCCAAGGCTGCCTTTGTTCTTTACTCTCTACAAAGTATTATCGACTGCACGGCTTTATTATCTTGTTTTTATTTATCAAATCCGTCTCGTTCATTGCGAAATCGGGATTTCTTAAAAATCCCTCATCAATATCGAATTAATTACGGTGTTCATGAGCCCGTCACATCGATGTACCGATAATATGACCTGACTTTAATATTGTTGCGATTTTTTCTCTAGAATTGGAAGTAATCGACCTTTGGTGAATTGTAACGTTTTACCCTTCAACCTTCCCATAATTACGAGTTTTGGCTGAATTTCTAATTTCGATACAAACTTCGAATAAACAACATTTAAACAATGGATGTCGAGCCCAAAATGATGATATTTTACAAAACACTTAAATAAGATGTATGCAAAGTTTTCATAACCTAAAAAAAGAAACTATAGTGGCCCAAAATTCTGCAAGACACGAATGGATAAGAACGCGTTCGTCGAAGTAATATTAACAAAATAGGTCTTTGTTTGATGTTCTCATTTATCGTTTCTACGCCGCCGCCGTGGCCTTGTGGTGGCCATCCACGTCGTAAGAACGATGTTATTCGAGATTTAAACACAGCAGATGGGCATATGGCCCAGTACGATTGTATGTTGTATGTACACACACATACTACTGAAACAGGGTTCGCGCCAGAAATTGGCCAATTCCTAATTTGGACGTTGGCGGCCGCAGCATTGGCACTAACCATCATGACTTGACGAATTTTTACTTTGTCATTTGCCTGCCTGCGGAATTTTTTGTTTGTGACTTGGCTGCCTGCTGAGTGACACTGGCTATTTGAGTTGGCTAGAGAAGGCACACAATGTTTACCTTACGCAGCGCAGTGCTTTCTCTTGTTCACATGCTCTGAAATGCTCAGCTGAAGCACGCTCAGTGAGAATGCTACAATTTAACAACACCGGAGCTTCATCATTTCCACTTCAGCCGGCGTAGAGCTTACATTCTGGTTCCAGCCTAAATGACAACATCAATTACTTTTACATTGCCATGTCTTAGAAGGTAGCTAATCTAGAGACAATTCTAGCATCAACGAAAAATGCGCGATTATATGTGCATATGTATATCTTTAAATGCCTGCCGGTTTTTGAGTGGTGTTTTCTATGGGATTCGAACTCAGGACGCTTGCCTTCTAGCGTGGACACGTCGGCCTTACTCTCATTTGAGACTTCATATCTGCTACACTTATAATCTGAATCTTTAAAATACAAAGCAATCCCATTCATGTGGGATTCGAACCCGGGACCTTTGAAACATTGATCTATAGATACCTGGAGAGCATTTAGCTTCAGCTACTTTTTGAAATCCAATGCATTACAGTGTCAGTAATCAATGAAAGAATGAATCAGAAATGTAATCGATGTTGGAATTTCCCACTGAGATGTTATTCATATGGGCTGATGCGTTGTGGTGAACCAAGCCTGCGTCTTTGGTCGATGTGCCTTTTGCAGGTAGACCGAATTCTATGAATGAACGAGTAAAAGTACGAGAACTCAAAAGAATTTAATGTGCACCTTTTCACGCTGAAAGCTAAATAGAAAGTAATTTGCTTGCAGCAGTAAAAGAGAAAAATGAACGCCCCTTTCGACATCAATAAAACAGGCATGAAACCCTGAATTAAAATTCTCTGGGCTTCCGAGTTCTGCGCTCATGCGTATAGTAAAAGACACATCAGCGCATGCTCGGAACATCACAACGCATGAGTCCATAAAGCCTGGCCCCCCATAGAATCCGGCAACGGTAAACGAAGCGTCGCCTTTGCCGCAGAGCTTGAGAGCTTAGAGCATTTTGAATCCGGCAAGAGTGACCCGAACCAATAGAATCCGTCGACGCATCCGCACCCGCTCAGCTGTTTATGACAATTCGAGACGAACCGTCAACTGGCTCAGTATACTCCGCAGGTGAATTAACCAGGTAAATCTAGTACCAATTCGTCAAGCAACTAGACTAATAAATTCGGGAAAAACTCGGCACCCTCCAGGAAATCCAAACGAAGAAACAGCAAACCGAATAATTACAAAATCACCAAAACAATTCACAGATATCAAATTCAAACCTTTACTTGTCATATAAACAGCTGATTCAACGAATCCCAACTGGCAGTTGTCAAAGGTCTCTCATCAAAAGCTCTCTCACGCCGGATTGCCACAACGAAATATAGAAGGTTCCTCTAAACTTCTCTCCGGCAACGCGCTGCCGTTTCGTCGGCTATGGGTTAGCTCCTATATGAATGCATGTATTCAATAATTTTGCGGCGACGACGGTGAAGGCGGCGGTTAATGCCGGCTCTCCAATGGGCATGCCAACCATAAACCGACCACTGCACTATGGGGCCAAATCTCAAAAAGCTGGCCAAAACCTAAAAAAAAAAGTTTTCAAATTGGGATTTTTTAATCTCAAATTGGCTAAAGTACTTCCCAGTGCTATAGAATCAAGCGATAATAGGACCCCAACTGGACGCTCACCCGTAGAATGCCAGCGTGAAAGTGGCATCCAAGGGTAGCAGTGATTGTGTGTTTTGAAGAGAGAAAAAGTTCTCGTTTTCAAGAAGGCACAAAATATTCAAAATTTGACAGATTTTAATAAAACAAAATGGAATCGTCAGTTAAAGATTAGTAGAATATTATAAAATTAATTTAGTTACTGTATTATTAAACACTAATTTTAGAGAGAGATAGACTTTTTTACATTTTATACTCAAAAACTATGTAAGATGCCATGTTAAAATGGAAATATATAAAATGTTCCGCATTGTTCCGCTCTGAAACGATTGGAGGTGATAAATTAGATAAATAAGAAATAAAATTAAGAAAAATCAGCGCCGCATATCACCGACCGCCTTTTTTTCGAAAAATGTAAGCATAACCTGTTTCACTGGACAAAAATCGAAAAAGTGATGAATCGTTTCAAAAGTCGGTATTATATGCTTCTCTGGGGCACTGATTTCGAATCTGATATCAGATTTACAAAATTCAAAATGGCGGACCGGAAGTGACGTAATGTTTTACGAAAAAATTGAGTTAGCGCTCTGAAACACGGTTTAATATTGTTTGCGGGGTCGCTGATTACGAATCTGATATGAGATACATAAAAATTCAAAATGGCGAACCGGAAGTGACTTAAATTTTTGCAATTTTTAATTTTATAAATCCGATATCAGATTCGTAATCAGCGCCCCCGGAAACCATACAATACCGAGTTTCAAAGCGCTAACTCTAGTTCTTCGTAAAAAATTACGTCACTTCCGGTCCGCCATTTTGAATTTTATAAATCTGATATCAGATTCGTAATCAGCGCCCAAGAAAACTATATTATACTGAGTTTCAGAGCGCTAGCTCAATTTTTTCGCAAAACATTACGTCACTTCCGGTCCGCCATTTTGATTTTTACAAATCCGATATCAGATTTATAATCAGCGCCCCCAAAAACCCCCGGGTGAGAGATTTCAGATCGATAACTTGAATTTTTTAGTTTTGGCCAGCTTTTTGAGATTTGGCCCCACTGTGCACTGACCAGTTGGCTGACAAAATGCGTTCGTACATAATTCTATCAATGTAGATGTGAACAGTCAGAAAGCTCTGTTTGTTGTGATCGGTGAAATGCAAAGAAACGAACTAAGTTTTATTTTATTTATTTTTAACAATTAGCTAATTTAGCAGAACTAGCTGCTTAATAAATTCCATTTCTTCGTTTCTACACACTTTTACACAATATTTACTTGAGCTTAAGCTCACTTTTGCTTGAATTTTGACAATTTTCATGTACTAAATACGTATCTAGGACCCGAACCACTGCTAAAAAGTGCTGAATTAAATGCGGCAACTCAAATGGTTTAACTAACACAAAGGAAAAGTTAGAGCATGTCGACCAAAACACGAGTAAGATGGGAGACTCATTTTATAATGAGAAGGAAAAGGCTGCAGCATTTTGGTTGGATGGTTTGTGGTTGGCATGCCCATTGGAGAGCGGGCATAAGGCGACGACGTTTGCCGGCTGGTACCGCTTCTCAAGGTGAAGGTATTTATCAGCAACGTTTGGTCACACTTCCGATGTAAGAAGCGTCTGAATATGAACCTCTCCTTGTATTCATTGTACTTCTACAACTATAGGGTTCGCATGGCAGAACCTTAGAGTAAATTTTTCAATTCAAGTTATTTGCTCTAGTTGAGAGTTATTTATAGCATTATATTCTTGAGTCGTACTCGGTGCACCCGATGTATACGGCCCTTTGAATTTGGAACTCGTGTGCTACGCAGACGTGGGCGATTAAGAGGCGTATAAATTTGGAACGCCCCTTGTTCCGTACCTGAAAATCCTATATAATGCAGAGTGGAGCAGAGGCGATCAGAGTGAATTCTGATACTAGAATGAAGGCAGGTTACAATTCAGTCCAGAGTAGTTTTCGATTTCATTTATGCTTTCGAGACATTTTATGCTGAACAAAGAAGTCCTTAGTTGATTTGTCGTAGAAAAATTTGTCGAGATAATCGCGAAAAATTTTTCTCCAATATTGCGGCTAATGCTGGCGCATATAAAATGTCATGCCAAAATGAAACCCAGAATTCCTGTAAATCTTTGGAATGATAGTCCACAGATATCACTAATGATTCTAACATATAGATAGCCCCGAGTTTGATATTAACGTCTTTAGCCAATCAAGCGGTATCTAACTAAAATATACGTACCTATAGGCATACTGATTTTAATTGGGGATGGTGGAAAGACTGGCAGCCTTCGACACCAGTAGTGTGGAGATTTTCACCCACAACCCTACTTAATAGGCGCTATTCCACAGGCAGAGAGCGTTCTAAAACTTAGCGCTTTGGCATAAAATCTTTCACGAAAATGTTCCAAACTATGCATCACTTTGAAACTGCAAAACTTCTAGCTGGGAGCTCAAAGTAGCGGTTTCTGATCTTTTTATTTATCTTTTGTTAATTTCGGCTTAAAGGCTTTTGATTTTATTAAAATCACCTTCTATTCTGTGAACAAAAAAAATTTTGGAAGTGCAGATGCAGCCACTCCTTAACATATTCTTTTCGAGACACAAATAGCCTCAGAATTGCCTCCAATAAATGAAGCTTAAATTCCTTAGCCTGCAGAAGTTGACTTAATTCCAATTTGCTCTGAGTTTGACAAAATTTCGTTCGCTTTGCTGAGATTTCATTTACACTTTAATGAAACTTTGGATTAATTCAATCTCATCCTAAGGGGTCTTAATTTGTTAAGCGTTTAATTATGCAAATATTTCCGACAGATTTGTTTTGCCTCTTGATTAATTGTGAATGTAATCTCGAAATCGTCAGAATTAGAAGGACACGAGTTATTCTGCTTTTATGGTAAAATCGTAGAACTCAAAGCCTAAGATGATTTAAAAGTGCACCGTACTATAAATTATTTGGCTTGGAAACTAACACAATTAACAAAAGTGAATCATTGAACGTGTTTTGTAACTTCCTTTGGTAAATGCTTGGGGGTATTCTAGTCTAGGAGTACAAATTTTAAGTGTACTAAGAATATTTTTAGTAGCCATTTTTTACTAGATATTTATTAGTATGTTAACACTACAAAAAAAATGTTTAAAAAATAAATTTGAAAATTTAAAAATTACAGGCTGGTAAATTGGGAGGTGAAAAATAAGGGTGCGTCCTTGTTGACATGATTCCAACCCTTCTGGTGATCTTAACAAAAAAGAAAATAAGATTCTTAATCAATGTCGTTATCGTCTGAACTAGGGAAATGAAAAAAATATATTGTTTCACAAAATGGCGGCTGTTTGAAAAAAAAAATTGATTTTCCACCCTTTTTTCAAAGTTTTGAATTTTTTTTAAATAATAAAAATCAAATTTTTTACATATTTATAGTTACAACGATAGAGGGATATATAAAGAAGTTCCACGCCAAAATTCAAGTTAATCGGTTCTTTAGAACTTGAGAAATCATGTCAGACGTGTTGGAAAAAGTAGTTTCGAGAAAAACACGTTTAAAGATTTGAGCAAAGTTGTAGGCAGTCTGTACTTACATTTCATTAATCGGCGATTCCTGCTCCATATATTGGGCCTACATGTGCTCTACGATAGCTCAGAGCAAACTGAGCTGCATTGCACACGTGTGTATAAAAGACTTTCTGTAGCATGATTCTTCCTCAGGTAGTCAGTGAACGTTTACCGCCTATTGTTCGATTCACTGTGGCCGGTCCCGTCTACTCGATGTGTCACTAAAATAGCTATAACTCTGTAAATATTTGGATTTTTAAAAATTCCTTTAGAGGATATATTTTAGAAGGTCTGATCTTTAAAAATATGCAAAAAAATCGACTTTTTCATAATTCTAGACTAGATTATCCTTATCCCCTATGTCAATACCCAGATCCCGGGTACCCTTTTGCGTATTCTTACTTACATATCTTTTCTATTTAACGACAAATTATCAAATCCTTTTATTATTTATATATATCCTCGTTATTTGAGTCTTTTAACATCGATTCATATATGTACGATAAGATATTGAAATATGCCAAAAAATAAAGAACTAAGAAATAAAGTCAAATACCCTCTCGATCAATACCCGGGGTACCCGGGTACCCATATGTAAGAATATAGTACGTCTACAAAATTACAAAGTAATAATTAAATAAGCTTATCTGTAGTGATAAAAAATATTACTTAATATAACTTTTAATTAATTTTATTATAAAACTTATTATAAACTATACATGAAATATTGTTATATTGAATTTATTCTTGAACACATGCGTCGCATTTTGTAATTGCTTTGGAATGTTCATCGCAAACTGGTTTATTACATTCTTTACATGATTTTCGCGGTTTTCGCCGTTGGTGGTGTTTTAGACCAAACAGTGTTATCTTTGGCAGTAAATGTTCTTGTCAGTTGTGACGATTCGCCACTAGTTGGAAAGCTTTTAGTCGATTCATCGTCATCCTCGTCTGACTCAGCTTCACTCTCACGATTTTCCAATAAACACAGAAATATTATATAAATTATAAAAATATTATAATATAATTGCAATTATTTTTGAATATAGAGAAATTATAATAATGGAAAAAAATAATAGTACTTACCTGATTCTTCGCAGTCAGAGACCTCTGAACGCTCACTGTTAGGCATGTAGTCCTCGTCATCACTATCTGAGATAAACTATAATTTTGTCCCAATAATTCATTCAAATATCTACTCTTCTCTTCAATCGACAATCTATTAAGTTATTAATTTTATAATTATAAAATAAGCGTTTATAAACATATAAAGTAAATCGAGTACATACAACTGCTAGCATTTATATATAAATTTTAACGTGCCTTGAAAACTCAGCTGGTGATAAATTTTCCATTATTTATAGCAATTTTGTCACTATATCAAACGAATTTCAAGCAAAAAAATACACACAGTGTTCACAAAATATTCAAACGCCTACTCCAAGTCAACTCTAGTTTGAAACTGACCATTATAAGTGACGTCAACTAAGCAGCTGCAACAAAATTTCAGCTATTCTTCTTCCTCCCATCTCTCCCAAGGTTTACATTTCTATAGAAACAGGGTTTCTCAAGTAGTCGACTACTCTCTGAGTAATATCTACTACTGAGATGAGTTATAATGTGAAAGTCTCTAGGTATCAAAATTCTATTAACCCGTGCGGGTACCTGGGCACCCCGGCTATTGAACAACGTTGTAACAACTGGGCATTGACATACGGGTTAAAAATTTGGTAATAAAATCTCTTCCTAAAGCATCAACTAAAGTGAAGAATAATTTAATTTAATGCTTCATATCACACAAAACATCCGTAATTAACCATAATACCACGAAATAAACGAATCCCCTTAATTCTATAAAATTAATTAATAAGGTTCGACTGACAAAAATGTATAAATGGAAAATGTTCGTTTCACTTAAAAATAAACGAGCAGAGCACTGGAGCGTCCTACGTTCGTATAATCATACATGCATAATGCATATCGATTACATTAATTATTGAACCACGAGACATCGTTCCTATTTATCATAGCAGGTCATCAAATAATAATTCATTTTGATTATAGGGTGAATGTCAGTGAAATCTTCTTCGACTCTATGTGTAATGTGTAGCATTTGCATACCAGAAAATATACGTGTATCACATAAACGCATTCGTACAACAACAAAAAAACATCCTTCGCATGTAATCTCTTGAAATTTCTATATTTAAATGAGGTAAAGGTATTCGTATTACTAGTGTATTAATTTCTTTCCACAATTTATTGATTAGATTGTCCATTTTTAGAAACACTTGACGCGTTTCGGCTTCTTAAGGGCATCGACAAGTTACTGGTTGTACTAACTTTGGATAGGCCTCTTTTAGAGAAAAATAGTAACTAATAAAATATCCTCATACCGCGAGAAATTTAAAAAACGAGCGAACCCATTTAAAAGTATAATGACAATATCTAAATAATTGTTCCTTATTTAGGATAAAAGATACTAAAAGACAAATATAATTAAAAGTCATAACTAATTAAAGCACAACTCAAAAAATAATGAAAATAAGTAAATAATAGCAAAGAGTATTAAATAAACAAATAAAACATGTAAACATATTAGGTATGAATGAAGTTAATAAGGGGGAAAAGCTCTAATGGATTCAACTTTCGCTAAAGGAGACTTGCTGGTAATATGTACATATACATATATATCAAAGTTCAGAGAAGAACTATAAACCTTACTCCGGAATACTTAAATACTCCGGAATACAATATGACTCTTTAAAAGTTGCAAATGAGTATTTCCAGTGTAGTGTAGCATCAGATTTTAACTAAGGTTGGAGTATTCGTGTTTTAGTAGTCGATGATTCCGACTATAATAGCCAATTTTAGAAATTCAATGCTTCAATATGGCGAACTCAAAATGATAACTCAGATATTCATGAAAGTTGGTATGTGGGGGTTTTAAAATCGCTGATTGCAAATATTGTATGATGTACTAGAGACAATTTCAAAATATCGGCTTCACTGCGGTGAGTAGGTCAGATGATGAAACTAAAATAGTGATGTCTATTGTACATACAGTCTGATATCTCGAGGACTTTTACTTGTACGTAAATTTTGTATAAGACCATTTATATGTAAATTTAATAGGGAACAAATTTTATTAGGTCCGCAACTAAGTTCCCGCTGTTTTTCAATAGATGGCTCCAGTAGTAAGAGTTGGTCGATTATAGCATTACTAAAACGTCATGAACCAAGCTTAGACATATGGTAAGCAAGCCGCTTTGATACATTTGTGATTTTGTTTTTGGAACATATACTTTTGGTTGTGTGAAAATGTCTGATTATGTGCCAAATAATCGTCATTTGCGGGGAAGTGTTGCTTTTCGTTTTTCATTCGAAGAAAACGGCGGCTCAAGCGCATCGAGAACTCCAAAAAGTTTACGGAGATGCTGCTCTAAGTGAAACAACGTGCCGTGATTGGTTCCGTCGCTTCAAAGACGGTGATTTTGATGTTGACGACCGTTCGCGTGAAGGAAGGCCGAAAATCTTCGAAAACGCTGAAAAGACGTTGAAACCGAACGAAACGATCACTGGGGAACGGTATCGAACTCAATTGATGCGATTGAGCCGAGCACTGCGCGAAAAGCGGCCACAATACGATCAGGGCACGAAAAAGTGATTTTACAGCACGACAACGATCGGCCTCACGTTGCCAAACCCGTCAAAACCTACTTAGAAACACTCAAATGGGAAGTCCTACCCCACCCGCTATATTCCCCAGATATTGCGCCGTCCGATTATCACTTATTCCGTTCGATGGCACATGCTCTGACTAATCAGGAGTTCCGTTCATATGACGACATCGTAAATTGGCTTGATTCATGGATAACCTCAAAAGACGAACACTTCTACCGTGACGGTATTCGAGCTCTGCCAGAAAGATGGGAAAAGGTTGTCGCTAGCGATGGGCAGTACTTTGAATAACTTATTTGTAACCATTTTTTCATAATAAAGTTTTATATTCATAAAAAAAACAGCGAGAACTTAGTTGCGGACCTAATATAATAACGAACATTCACTTAAAATTAATAGTTTACGAGATAATCGAGAAAAACGATGTTCGCGACATTTGAACTTTGCGCATGTGCAACGCCGACATGATTTCGCTTATGACTTTTGAGAAAATATTTATACTGCCCAAATAAAAAAAACCCCAAAGGGAAATTTCTATTATGATTTTGTTGGAAGATGGACTTATTTTTTGCCTGTTTTGCCTGGGCTATTGTATCAATAATAACTCATAAATTCTTTTAAATTTATTATAATTAATTGTAAAAATAACACTAACATAACTGAAATAAAAAAATAAAGTGGAGTCAGTTAGAAGTACCGTTTTAATAACTAAAAATATAACTAAAAACTAAATATTTATATGTATGTATATAACGGTACGACGTGTCCATATATTTGTCATATTTTTAACGGACTTAAAAAAATAGGGGGTTTTGTGTTTCCCCCGTATGTATATAGTTTATACCCGATTTTCTCAAAAACCACTGGACCGGTTTTGAGAATTCTGATATGATCTATGTATTTCTGGGGAGAATTCAGTATATAAAGGTGTGTGTATATATATATGTATATAAAATGGCAGATCCAATATGACGACCGAAATTTTCAAATGTCGAGTGAGTGTAATGAAAATGAATACTTGGAAGATTTTGGGGTCGCTGATTTCGAATCTGCTGTCAAACAAAATTTTAAAATCCAAAATGGCGGATCAAATATGGCGTTCATCACAGCAAAATGTGCACAAAAGAACGCAACTATAGTGTACGAGATATATGTAGAATTAAACACATTTCACTGTACCTACGTATTAGGTCTGTTCGCGTACTATAAAACTTTATACAACTTTACCCCAAAACGCGTTCGCATGTTTTGTGAACTGGGGAAATTTTCTTTCCCCACTCTGCATAAAGTGTATACCAGAGATGTGAATTTTTAATCCAAAATACGCGAACAGACCTACTATGAATTTTCCCGTGCAACTAGGATGATCAGATTTTGAATTAAAATTCAGAAAGTAATCTAAAATTAATTAAAAAGTACTAAACGATTGGACTACAGCTAATCTGCCTACTTCATACATCCCTACATTTTATGGGCTCGCCTAGTGATCCAAAGAAAGTTAACTTTATTTTGCCTTTCTCGAGAGGAAATCTTTCAAACAAGTCTCAAATGTGCCCTAATTTATAAACTGAAATCTACAAAAATGATTCAATCGCTATCCTGATACCTGGGATAATAATCGCTTTAATGACATTGGTTCTCATAAAGATAAAACGTAGAAAGATCGCCTTCATTTCAACTCCAACAACCTCCAGTTTTCGAATGTATGCAAATGCATGGAATAACTTCGGAAATCGTGCCAGTACATTCAGCCACCTTGACAATTTTTCCACGAAATTCCTGGGAAGCTCACTCCTGAAGCGAGTGGCATTAACTCATAAGCAATTCAAATAAATCCATCATCCGGCTTGCAAGGAAATGCATAAATTTGCCATTTAATGGGCGCTGTTCGTGTATACTGTATATCCACCCTAAAGTTTTCCTGTTGCAAATGTTTACAACGCCCAAAATGCTTCCTTCGCCCTCCTTAACCTTGCATAGCATCGACATATGGTATGAGTCCATTATCGAAGGCCATGGGAATTTTACAATTCGGACGGCCGCTGCCGGCGGCGGTTTAAACGCTTCTTAACCTCAAGCAGACCTCGAACATGGCGGAAAAGGGTAATTTTGATCGTTTTTCATAAAATGAAGTGCAAACGATCGATCTCCTCACGTTGTATCACATGCCTGTGCTCCACGAGAAGTCATTTTCCTGTTTCCTCAATTTTACCGATGATTATGGGTCAACTGGTGAATTGTGGGGGTTGTACAGCTGATAGCCATTTCGTGGGCGGGGTGGGCGATAAATTTGTTTGACAGGGAAATTGCATGCCATCGCAGCGTTTCGTGGGAAATTATCTTTCTACGGGTGATAGGCCAATAAAAATACTTAATCTATGTATGTATGTACATTTTGCAAAGAAGTCGCTGAATCAACGTTACGGCCACCCTAATAATATGTGCTTAATTATGGGGGTCAACTTACCCGCACGTTCGGAGAATTCGAAATTTATGGTCGCAATAAATCTAGTTAAACGCGATGACCGTGAGCTAAAAAGGCTCGGTCATTTCTCTCCGCTTGCACCTATAATTGACTAATCACTTTCTCTTATTTATTTAAGGTGGCATCGGCACGGAAACACGCCGCTAATGAAAATTTAAGTGCCAACTTAAGCTGGGGCGTATCGAGGACCGAGGTCAGCCATGAACGCAAGCAGTTAGTAATGCGGTAGCCTAGTGCACACAAAATCTTTGAAAATATAACTTCCCTCTAAAAAGCTGGGGAATTTATATATTTGCAAATTAAGGGCGGATTCGAGGAAGGTTGCAGTCGTGGATACCGTCAGTGAATTAAGCGAACCACCACCCTCACCAACAACTCCCCCTTATCAACGGTTAACAAAGGCCTTACATACAGATCCGCGATGTGCTCACGAGGTAAGCATTATCTTCCTTTCAATTATTTTAACAAAAATTAAAACTCCTCAACGAGTGTCTGGCAAAAGCAATTATCGCAATACAAAAGCGTTCAAAAATTTCAAATAATTGGTCTTTAAGAAAAAATGAGTGGATTTGAATGTGGCAGCGCTTGCAGCTGCAGATAAACGATTCAAATAAGCTGAAAATTAAGCTAAGCAGCTGGAGATACCATTAACTGCAGAAAGCTAATTAACTTAGATAGCGAGGAAATTTGTTGCACGTTCTCCGAGTTAAAATTCTTCCACTCGATTAGTTTTAATTCCTACCGCTATCGCCAGTTTTAAGTTTTTACCCGACAACGGAAGAATTATGTATATATTTATTTTATTTATTTATATATTTAATTTATTTACTCGTGGTGTGTGCAATTGATTTCCGAAAAAGTCGTTCGTACAATACGAACCGACTTAAAAACAAAGGTTATTTTTCTTTGCTTTAAAGTCAATTAAACATATTCAAAATCTTGGTGGCTTGAAGTCCTAAAGTAGATTATTAGTACAAAACCTTGAAAAATATATTTTGGTTGCGAATGTCTGAAAAATCCTAATCTAATATGTAAAATTCTCGTGTCACAGTGTTTGTAACAAAACTCCTCCGAAACGGCTTGACCGATTCTTAGGAAATTTTGTGTGTATATTCAGTGGGTCTGAGAATAGGCCGTAAACTATTCTTCATACCCCTTTGTTTTAATTTTTTTATGATGCGGCATTAAAAAATACATAAAACCCTAAATTTTCACCCTTCTACCACCAACCCATATTTTTTAATAACGATATTAGTACTTTAATAATTTTCAAACATCATATCAGTTACCACTCGATCAGTTATTCCCACCAGGCATCCACGGGTGTCACTTATCGTCTTACTTTGTCAGTGCAACTGCCATATTTATTAGTTCTTACTAGCAAAATTTTTAGGAATCATTTTCAATTAAAAGAGAAATATATACGTATTTTATAATTGTGAAAGGTAGGTAAAATAATAAAAGAACAAATACATTATCAGTATACTGTTTTCTACCATTAAGTACTTCAATTTGATGTATTTGTGTGTTTTGTACAGTGAACAATGCCAGCAAGATGCAAAGGGTCTGATTTTTAATTTCCACATTTCGATAGAGGGTCGAGATTAGCGACCCCGAAAACACTGCAACACAAATAAAGGAAAAGATGTTTCAGCATATTTCAAATTTTAACCGCCAAGGAGGTAAAAGAGTTCAGAAAGTTTGCGTATCGAAAATTATCTGTCTATCATCGTTTTTTTTGGAAAACTATAAGTGATACATGCAATATCTGTAAACCGTCATACAGCTTCAGACCTTGGCGAAATGGCTCCGATATTATATGTTGTTCACGGAGTATCTGGGGTTAGGTGTAGTCAGAGAAATGAAAAAATGACAATTTTAAATAATTTTTTTTTGCTAGTAAATTATTTTATTTTATAAAAGTAAAAACATAGCATCATTAAATAAGGTGTCGACTTGACTTCAAAGAAATTTTAGAAAAAAAAATTAATAATTGTAAAAGTAATGGCATTTTCCAAACCATGTGTTTTTAACTGGTGACCACTGTAGCTCGAAAACCGCTCGATAGATTTTAATGAAATTTATACAGCTTTTTGAAAACATGAAAAGCTAGTGCCTAAACGAAGCTTTTTGATTTTGTTTTCAATTTCGATTTTTTATAAACAAATAACAGTTGGTGTTTTCCCGAAAATCTGGAAAATTTTTTTCCTGAGGCCGCCATTTTGTTAATTTAAAAACAAAATCAAAAATCTCTGTTTAGGCACTAGCTTTTCATGTTTTCAAAAAGCTGTATAAATTTCATTAAAATCTATTGAGCGGTTTTCGAGCTACAGTGGTCACCAGTCAAAAACACATGGTTTGGAAAAAAAGCCATTACTTTTAAAATAATTAATTTTTTTTTCTAAAATTTCTGTCAAGTCAAGTCGATACCTTATTTAATGATGCTACGTTTTTACTTTTATAAAATAAAATAATTTACTGGTAAAAAAAATTATTTAAAATTGTCATTTTTTTCATTTCTCTGACTACACCTAACCCCTTGGGAGTAGGGGGCTTTCTGCATATAAAGTGACCCTAGAACAATCGGCTAATGGAACGATTCCCGTCTTAATGAATACATATACGGGGTTTTTGGCGTCGCTGATCTTAATTCTGCCATTGATAATTGGTAATTCAAGATGCCGGATCAAATATGGGGACTCAACTGGAACGGAAATCCGAAGCTCATATCTTTACTTACACTATACCAAAATCTACACAAACATGTCAACAAATTTTGTCTATGTGTCGGGACTAATCTCGAGAACGGTTGAACCGATTTCGATTAGGCCTTTACTGGAAGGTACAGAATTTTATCTTTCATGATGCAAGCTACATTTTATCCCAAGATTGTTTTGGGTTCCCGCGGGAAAAATGAAAAGCTGTCTTCGCGCATGTAATAATTTCATTAGGTCTACAACAGTTTTAATTTACAAATATGAAAAAGCCGGCAAGGGACGAGTTTGCTATTGAATATATTCCAGAGGAGGCCAAACGGATGCGCCTTTTTATGAGCTTAAAAGCTCTCACTTTATTGATCCTCTGTGAGAAACTTATATGGAAGTCTCTCTTCTGCAGATATGGTAATGATTTATATTGGGATCAATCGCACGCTTAAAATTAAAGAAGACAGGTTACAACAACATTCCAGTATCAATCTCCTTTTTCCATTTAAAAATCGACTTCTATCAACAATTTTATTCATTTTGCAACAGTTTAAATTTACAAATGTAGAAATTCCCGGGCAAAGCCAGGACGGGTCTGCTAGTAGAGTTCTAAAAATAAAGAAAACACGGAAATATTTCACTTAATTGAATCCATACAATCTTGTAATTTCTTGCAAAAATAATCCGGTTAGAGTTTAGCTTTATGTCGTTTATGCACGTAAGAACCGTCACAGCATTGACATTGGCCACTTTAATTTTCTATGTCGCGTGCATTCGCTGAAATGGGAGCTACTTGCCTGACTGCCCTACGGCCTGTAGTAGACCATTAGACAACCAAAAAGTACCCACGTCGCCACCTTCGATTACACCCGGTCGGTGCTCGGGTGCCCATTCCAATGAATTATTTAATTTGCCTCCCGTCAGGAATTGGGGATCGTGTTTGGAATATATTAACACGAAAATCATTTGGAGTTCGTTGACATGCATAAAGGGGTTGAATTAAGTTTTCCGGATCAGGACACTTCCTTGTGATACGGCCATTACCGAGAGAGGAGGAAGCCTTAAAGCCCGACATTGTCTACCGACGATGGCGCAGTTAAATGGTGCGAATAACAGCTACGGAAAGGCGTCCACAAAGTGCTGCCTAAATTAATTGATCCCTGGAAAGCCTATCAGCCCATAAATCGGGGAATCAATCAAAGCAACAGGCCTCAGGCCTTTTTGGTCGGGTCACGCAGGAGGCCGTTAAATGGACCCGCCTCCTAAACAGCACCAGCTTCGCACCCATGGTATTTTTTGGGTGGCCGGTAGCCATCAATAAGCAGTTTGACGAAGATAACAAATGCAATAAGAGACTTTGCTGCTGAGCCTTGAATGTATCGCAAAACGTTAAGTAGAAATTTTGCAGTCACAGCACACTTCCCCCTGTGATGACTTTTGGGTATTAGCGGATTACACAGCACGAATTTGCTTTCTTTCTAAACATTCCCTTGCTGAAGTTTAAATTGGCTTACGCTTGGCGGAATTACCCAACATGACGACTAAATGACTTCGGATGAAATGGGGTTTTTAGCATTACGGCATTCTGTGCGGCTCATGAAAAGCGGAATTTGTACGCGATCAAAAGAATTTAAAATTGCTCACATTCCCCATAAGGAATTAATATGCTTCCCTAAACAGAAGACCTTTTTGAAAGGAAATGGTTTGGTCCCAGCTTATTTGCTTTGGCATGTAGCATTCTTTCTTTATACGTATCCGTTTACATGGGGCGAATTTTTATAATATGACTTTTCAGAAAACGCTAAATTCACTTTTTGTTGTTGTGCCTATTATTATAATTCGAACCAACTGCGGATAGGAACAGAGATATTTACATATATGTAAATAAAATGGAAATGTTTGTGGTTTTGAAATTATTTTACTTTCAATTAGTATCACAACATGTATAACAATAATAAAAAGAGGCGGTGCCGAATCAAAACAAAGTAAGCAGTTTTAATTAATGTAATAAATACAAAGAACTATTTCAGCAAAACAGTCAAAATATATTCAGTGGCCCAAAGTTAACTCTCCTTTGTTTGTCTGTAATGACCACTCAAAAAAATAGGGGAGATTCTTATATCCTTGGCCCCAATTTTTGGGAACGGGGTCCCAATTTTTGGGAACGGGGTTCGAAACATTTTGCTGTGCTGCTAATTAACGGAAAAATAATGAAAAAATTCTATCTCGACCCGTTTTCGAGATAAAGGGCAAAATAGTTAATACTTGTCGAGCCACCTTAATTGGGAAAACTTTAACTTTTAGGAAAATTCTATTATGTTATTAGGTCCGCAACTAAGTTCCCGCTGTTTTTCAATAGATGGCTCCAGTAGTAAGAGTTGGTCGATTATAGCATTACTAAAACGTCATGAACCAAGCTTAGACATATGGTAAGCAAGCCGTTTTGATACATTTGTGATTTTGTTTTTGGAACATATACTTTTGGTTGTGTGAAAATGTCTGATTATGTGCCAAATAATCGTCATTTGCGGGAAAGTGTTGCTTTTCGTTTTTCATTCGAAGAAAACGGCGGCTCAAGCGCATCGAGAACTTTACGGAAAAAAAAAAGTTTACGGAGATGCTGCTCTAAGTGAAACAACGTGCCGTGATTGGTTCCGTCGCTTCAAAGACGGTGATTTTGATGTTGACGACCGTTCGCGTGAAGGAAGGCCGAAAATCTTCGAAAACGCTGAAAAGACGTTGAAACCGAACGAAACGATCACTGGGGAACGGTATCGAACTCAATTGATGCGATTGAGCCGAGCACTGCGCGAAAAGCGGCCACAATACGATCAGGGCACGAAAAAGTGATTTTACAGCACGACAACGATCGGCCTCACGTTGCCAAACCCGTCAAAACCTACTTAGAAACACTCAAATGGGAAGTCCTACCCCACCCGCTATATTGCCCAGATATTGCGCCGTCCGATTATCACTTATTCCGTTCGATGGCACATGCTCTGACTAATCAGGAGTTCCGTTCATATGACGACATCGTAAATTGGCTTGATTCATGGATAACCTCAAAACACGAACACTTCTACCGTGACGGTATTCGAGCTCTGCCAGAAAGATGGGAAAAGGTTGTCGCTAGCGATGGGCAGTACTTTGAATAACTCATTTGTAACCATTTTTTCATAATAAAGTTTTATATTCATAAAAAAAACAGCGAGAACTTAGTTGCGGACCTAATATTATAATTTCCCTTTACAAACTGCCGGTGGAGTTAATTTTCCTTTTACAAAGGAATGCAAGGCACAGCAAAATGTTTCGAACCCCGTTCCCTAAAAGCGGGGCCAAGGATACAAGAATCGTGCCGAAAACTACCTATCATTCAAATTATCACTGAAAACTGCAAAGATGCAGGCCGGAAATGGCGGGTGTCCAGACGAATTAGCTGAATATACTTAGATATACCTCTCACGCATCTTTCTGCGTCTGTTTACGCTTCAACCTCCGCATACGCTTCTTACGCCACTTAGTACTCATACTGAATACTTTTTAAGAGGTTATTACCAGTTTAATTTTTTTTCCATTTTTTTTCTATTGGCTTAAATAATGCCTAAACATCCCTGGAATCAAAATATACTTTGTAAAAAAGTGTATTTAAATGTCAAAATGTCTCTAAACCAATTTTTCCGAAGCCACTTTTTCAATTTTGTTTTTAAACGCGTTTTTCTCGGAACTACGTCGAACTCGAACAGTTTTTATCCGATTGACTTAAAATTTTAACTGGACCTTTATTATTAAATTATCTAACAAAGTACACACGATTATAGCGATTGTATATCTGTAAAAAAAAATTATAAGCCATTTAGTTCGAGTTTTTTCATCGAAAAAAAGGGGTTTTTTTTCAAACAACTGCCATTTCGCGAAAAAAATTCTAAAAATATAATCATGTGTACTTCGGTAGCAAAAATCATGTAGATAATGAAAAAACTTTTGGTTTTTTTTTAAGTTACTTTGGACGAGACTTCTACTGCCGGCCGTGGAAGGACCTTTTTTAAATGGTATAATAGTTTACGCGACCTACTGTATAGCCGCCATTTTGGAATATTTTTCAATGAAACAATTTTTTTTTTGTTGTTCAAGAAGTACTTTATCAAATGTCATATCATACTTATAAAATTTATTTTAAATGTATTTATGAAAAATTAGTAAAAACAATCCTTATTTTTGTGCAATAAGTTGGTAATAACCCTTAAAGAAAATTAGCAGAGGTCCTGCTTCAACTCTTGTCTTCGCGGCAGTTCGAGAAAGAAAACTATGTATATCATTGATTGGGTTCCTCTATTTTTTATAACAAATTTCATTAAGTGGATGAAATGTTTCTTAAACCAAAGAAAATTAAAGTATGGCGCTGTCTTGGTTTTAAGATGAAAAATATATCATAAAATAAGTAATTTCAAGGAGACTGCGATTTAAAATTAGAGACGTGTGGTGGTTGCTGTGTGCTACTGTTACAGAGGTCCCGGGTTCGAATCCCAGATGACTAAGATTATTTTGCTTTCCTGTTTACCATTATATAATATTATTAGACTATAAGTGTAGCAGATGTGAAGTATCAGTGGAGTGATGCGAAAGTGTCCACACTAGAAGACAGGCGTCCCATCGGAAACCGAATAAAATCCAGCAGGCATTTCCCGTTGTCATGTTTACCACTGAATCTGACATATACAGGGTTAAAGGGAAAGTCGTACTGAATATTAAAGGACGTTATTATTCAGGTCATTTCTGATGGATTTGATTCGGTTATATGGTGTCCGAAATTTAACCGTTATGAAAATATTGAATTTTAAAGATTTTTTACACAATCCTTTATTTGTTGGCTTTTTTGTCGATTTTTTTCGGATTAGAGCTCCTAGGGTCCGTGTTTTGGATGTGTCTAGTTATAGGGCATGTCAATTAATAAAAATGATTAACAAAAACTGAACCTACTACTAACAGCTTAAACAGACGGTTAGAATTAAAGAATTTTCACTAAGTGTTTTTAACTTTGAAGCGCTTTTTTGAAAAAAAAATTATGGGACTTATTCTGCAAATAATTTTAAAAACTTCTACGTCTCTTTAGCTATTCAAAAAGGTATAACACTTGCTATTAAATAGGCAAAACATTGACCAAATAACAGTTAAGGTAATAGAGGGTACATTTTTAGTTTGAGGTAAAAGTAGCTAAAATACGTAAAAAAAACAAAAACAAAACAGAGCAAAATTTTTATAATTCATGTTCGACATGGCCGACGTTATTTCTTACACAAATTCTCATTCTTTTTCTTAAATTACTTTTCACGACAGAAGTTCGCAGGTTCCGCCTCATTTCCTCAACCGCATCAATCAAGATACCCTAGGAGCTCTAATCCGGAAAAAATCGATAAAAACCAAAAAATAAAGGATTTTTTCAAGAATCTTTAAAATTCAATATCTCCATAACGGTTAAGTTTCGGACACCATACTAATAAATCAAATCCATCAGAAATGACCTGAATAATAACGTCCTTTAATATTCAGTACGGCTTTCCCTGTAACCCTGTATAATAATACATTTTATAAGTTATGTATATGACTTATGTTTTATATCTTCGTCATTCTAATTTTATATAGTAAAAGAAACAATTGGTTTGGATAGGATAGGATCCCCTGGGGATCGCAAGCACGGGCTTGCTCCGCCACTGCATTGAGGGTAAAAAAATTGTATTACATGTTTGGTTTTCGAGATCATTTTGAGGTTTCCCCCAACATTATTACTACCATTAAATTGTTATTTACAATTCTTGCATTTTGTTTTAATATTACAAACAAAAGTGCATTTTCTTCTGCGGAGATTTTGATAATAAAATGTAAATAAATTTCTGGTTTCTAAAAATACGCCTATAACCACCCCTTAAGGCATTTAAGGTACTGCTCCAAAATCCGGTACATCTTTAAGATCCCATGGGGCAGGCAACGTATAACCTTCATCAGAAAATTTCACAGCGAATTAGGGTTAATCTTGATACTTACGTATATCTTAAAAGCCTTTTGGAAGCAGTGCTCAATTACATATGAACCGCAAAATAATTTCGTACGACTTAGTTGAAAATCTTTCAACCCTTTTCAAAATATGCTTTGCCATCGAATTCGGTATTGATGTTTCCCGATTTCTGCTGCTTCAAGAGCAAGCAAACAAGCGAACTTTAAAAGTGGGAAGTGGAGGGAGCGTACAAACTCCAGCTGAATAGGAGGGAAAAGTTATTCAATCAAAGGCAATTTCAAATTACATTATGTAAATGGCAAAACGAAAAAACAAGAGTACGAACAAGAATTGATTCAATTTAAGGGTTGTATTGCTTGAAAAGAGTGTGCCGGAGCATGTGAACTCTGAAAGTGAGATAAATTATTTATTACAGATTTTGACGATGATGTATGAAGTAGCACGTGCTATGGGCTTGGGTACTTGGCTTCCAAAATCCTTAATTTAAACATTAATTTCATGGGAGAAGCCATGCTAATTCGGGCAGGCCTGAATATTGAACAATGCTCAGAACGAATGGTAAGATGGAGAGAAAGTTAGGGGAATAATGGCGCAAAATGAGCTTAAAATTAACATCGCAATGCCAAGAAGTGCTTTGAAGAATGTTATATTGCAAATTCATTTGTGCGTTGGACATGCTCCATCTGTGTGCAACCTGTGTAAGCATTGTTCATGAGCTAAAACGTCCACAAAAAGTTTTCTTTCGAAATGGCATGAAATTAAGTTGGCACGTTTTTGCGGCTGACAGGTAATTAAGAAAAAATCCTATGGACGTAAGTATTTAGTGGCATATATATATTTATATAATTATATAATATATATATATTTAACACTTGTGTATAAAAGAATCCTTAAATTGAATCGTACATGCATGTGTATATGTATAATGGTATCAATGTCTAACGACAAAATTCACCAATGGTACGGCGGACATATTTGCCCAAAAAAAAATTAAACTGTTAAATAATTTCCTGGAGGTGTGGCTTCATATCCGAAACAAATCTCACCATGTATTGTGTTGACGTAGTACAATTAATTATACAGGGTGTTTTGTGCCGGGGGGGTCAGGAATGGGAGAGAACCTATGCTGAAATTATTGTCTACCGACACGGTACACTCCATCTTTTGCGGTCACTTTCCCGCCTATATGGGTTGCAATCGGAAGCTTTAATGACCACATTTGGCGTCAATTTTGCAATTTTGTGCCTCTCTAGAGGTTTTACCTTTTGTCGCTGGAAAAATGTTACGTATAAAATCGATGGTGCTCTATAGCTTTTGTAAGGATATATTTTTTATTAGGAGTTACCCAAAATGAGATAAATAGGAAAAACCAATTGTTGTCCTATTTTTTTTAACCTTTTTAGCGTTATAACTCGAAAAGTATTAACTTAACGATATAATTAAATTTGTAGAGAATTCCGAGATCTTGAGAATTGTATTTAAATTTTTCATATAGCGTACCTACAAGCTGAGATATTTACGAAAAACGATTTTCCTACTATAATTAACATTACGGCAAAAGTTCAAGGTCTGTGAATACAAAAATTCAAACTTTAGCTCTCCTAATACCCCATCACTCAGGTGTGGACCGTTTGCAGACAGAAGGCATTTTTTTGACAATTTAACTGGAGACCGAACTCGCGTGGCGTGAGTGGGAAAAAATATGGCTACCGCTTCGTGGCGCTGCGTGCTCCGTTCAAAATTATCAAGTACTGTTTACCTCTTTCCTACATTCTGTGCATTTGTTTACCTTACCACCTGTGCCCGTGTTGCTGACAATCTTTTTTTCTTTCCCGTATTCGCCTTCACCTACATACATTGTGCTAACGTAATGGAGTACTGCTGTGCCAACGCCAATTGCACGATTTCTTCACTTGTTCCGGCTTCCGAATGGGTGACCTGCGGTGGACTTTGCGCAAATTCGTTTCACGCGGCCTGCACCGGCATCAACAGACGGGCGCTAACCTACCTCAACGAATATAGAAATGCCTCGTTTGTTTATCACTGCGCGGAATGCAAGCAAATCTCCATTGCGGATGTGCTGCGTGCTATTAAGTGTAATAATGATTCCATCAGCAACACCCTGAGTCAGCATGCATCAATGATAGAGGGTGTCTCTAAAGGGATTGATGACCTGCTCTCGCTAGCCGTGCATCATGCCGAATTGCATAAATCCAAATTAGTCAACTTGGAAAAATCTCTGACGGCCCTTTACTCTGCACCTGATCCTGACCTTGAGGAGCGCGTCAACAAACTTTTCCACGAACTGCGTGACACCTTCGGAAAACACTTTCCTTCTTCCAGTTTCGCGAAGGAAATGGTTTCACTCCGTACGGCTCTCAATGAACATCTAGCCCACTCGTCTCGCCTTCTTTCGGAGCTTCCCGCCCGCATCACTCCTCCCGTACCTCAACCAAGAGAAGTGGAACAATCTCCATTAATTGATGCGGCCAAACATATCTACTCTGCTGCTGTCGAGCTCTCCAGTGTCCGCCGTACATTCAACGACTTTTTTGATGACCTGAAGGCTCTCATTGATACTCCTAAAATACAGGGCCCAGTATCAGAGAACCGTATGAACACATCGCTTCATTCGGAACTCCTAGACGTTTCTGTCAGACAGAGAAGATCCAGTACACCACCTTCCACCGCGGCATCGTCTTTACCATCGTCGCCTGTTGCTGCTCCTTGCCGCCTTCGTCTTCTCAGCCCGCTGCTGCCCCAGTCACCTGCCCAGCTATCGTTGATCTCACCCTGCCAGTGCCTCGCCCTCTTCCCCCTTCTTCATCGGTCTCCGTCCAGACCTGCGACCGTGATCTTGTCTCACCCGTTCACAAATTTGGCACTATCTGGTCCGAAAGCGAATGGCAACGTCGATTAAAGAAACTGGAACGAGTAAATGCTGCAGCACCTGCAACGTCCTCTGCGCTTTTCGTGGAAGGTGCTCCCCGACGTGCTGATGCTGCCTGGATCCGTGAATTTTTCTCCAAGCGCTTTTCCTTCACGCCCATCGCCTGCGCGAAGCTGCGCTCCTCCATCCGTGACAGCCCGCTTAAATTCAAAGTGTCTATACACTCGAAATATGCGTGGCTGTTCTCTACCCCCACCAGCTGTCAATCACCCCATGGAATCGTTAGAATTTCGCAATGGGTCTCCAAGACCGTAAGTTTTAAGCCTAATCAAAATAACTTACCTTCTAAGCCGTCTAAAACTAAAACATTTAATAGACATAGTATCACAGTGAATCCCCCATCCAAACTATTGAAATCCGCTTCTTCCCTAACTCCCACCAATCCCCCTAATTCCCTTAACGCTCCCTCTAAGAGACCCTGTAAAAACACTAATCCACCCTCGTCCCTTAAATCGAAATCCGCTTTCAATAAAACTCCCACCAACTCTTCTAATCCCGTTACTGCTCCGGTCTCTTCTAGTAATTCCAATTGGCAATTTAAAGCGGGTGTATTCCCGAATTTTAATTTCTGTACCCCAATCAAATATCCTAATTTTATTAAATCGAATACCCTCTTTCCTCCTATTACTGATCAATCCGCACGCTCTATTCCTTCTTCTGCCTCCATTCCTTCTTCCTCGTCCTCCTCGGACCAACAACCTTCCTGCTCGCGCTCTACCTCGCCTCCTCAGCTCACTCCTTGTCCTGCTCCCTCCATTCCCGCCAGTACGTCTATTCCTAAACCTTCATTTATCGACCCCCTTCTACCACCCGTTGTGAAGCTCACAATGCAGTCTGCTGGATCTACCGAAGGACGTTATCTTCTTTCCCGTCTGCGCGACCACAGAATCTACGATAACGTTCGCCTCCTCTTAGCCTACCTCCATAATAAACCTGACTCTGTTTGTATCGATGGTAAAACCAAGACCAATGTGCTCGTATCTATTCACCAAGAAGGCCTCCCTACTGACCTTGCTTCCCTACGTGAGGTCTTTTTCAAATATCATGCTGAATTCGGCATTACTCGTGATAAGGTCTCAACCGATCTATCCACCTATGCGTCCTACGTCAGCTCGCGTCGCGTCTCCCATCTTCAAAAAGCCCGCACCGATCACAAGAATTATTATAGTTCCTAACCTTACCAGCATCCCATCCTCTTCTGCTCCATCTTCCTGGTCCCTGCCCCTTTCTTACCAGGCTCGATCTCCCTGCAATCTCTCCCTGTACTACCAAAACGTCAGAGGCCTGCGTACCAAAACTTCCTCAGTTTTCCAGAACTCCATCGTTTTTCCTTACGACATTTTCGCTCTTACTGAAACCAACTTAATTCCCAGTGTAAACAGTAATGAGTTATTTTCCACCGACTTCTCTGTTTTTCGCGCTGACGCCTGCGATAATGACCTCATCTCCACAAACCGCGGTGTACTTCTAGCCGTGCATAATCGTTTTGGCGCTAGCCTTTTATCATCCTCTAATTCCCCAAGCTGCAACTTCGTCTGTATCAATATTCCTCTACCTTGTATACTCTTGTTCATTCTCTGTGTCTATATTCGTCCCTCCCAACCACTTGAGGCCTATAAATCCGCCACTGATTTTATTGATTCACTCTTTAACACTCTCGGGCCTAATGATGAAGTCATTGTGCTCGGTGATTTTAACCTCCCTCGCCTCCTATGGGTTCGGTCTGATGATGAAGTCCATTTTGTCCCTTCTAACGCTCTCTCCGACAAAGAGACCTTACTCATCGACCGTCTCTCCGACTGTGGTCTTTGCCAAATCAGTGGTATAACCAACAACCTAGGCAGACAACTCGACTTGATTTTCTCATCCGACCCTGTTAATTCGGTTGTCACTGAGAGTACCCATCTTCTTTCCACTCTCGACCTGTATCACCCTCCTCTCTTCCTGACTCTTTCTCTCGAACCCCCCCCCTCTCCTCACGAATTCAGTATCTTCGTACTACTTCAACTTCCGAACAGGCGACTTTGAGAAATTAAATTACCTTCTTGCTCAATCGTCTCTCTCCCCCACAACCGACTCTCTGCCTTCTGTGGAGGTTGCCCTAGACCTTTTATATACAGAACTTTTCGCCTGCCTGACCCAATCTATTCCCTATCAACCTAGGAGAGACCATACCTCATCTCCCCCATGGTATAATAAACAACTTCGGTCCCTTACAAACAGGCGTAATAAACTGTGGCAGGCCTACCTCTTATCTCGCTCCGATCCTGACCTCTCCAACTACCTTTCTGTGGCTTCTCTGTTCTCTGATCTCAGCGAATCCTCTTACCTTGAATATCTTGAACGCATGCAATCCGTCCTCGTATCTGATCCTAAACGCTTCTACCAGTTCATCAACATCAAAAGAAAATCAAATGGCTACCCCTCAACACTTAAACTTGGTGACACCTCTTCCTCCGACCCCCGTGTAATAGCTAACCTCTTCGCTCAGTACTTCAGCCAATCCTTCAGTGAGAATTCCTCCGAGCTCGATGCTAGCTATTTGCATTTCTTGCGCTCCTGTGCCCAGACTTCCCTTGCCTCCATCAACATCAACCCAGCAATGGTCGCCTCCGCCATCTTCGCACTTGCCGATGATTTCAGTCCAGGCCCTGACGGCATTCCCGCTATTGTCCTGAAGAAGTGCGCTCAACACTTGATCGGACCCCTTTCCTCCATCTTCCAACTTTCCATCACCCAAGGTATCTTCCCTGCCAGGTGGAAAGATTCATTCATCATCCCCATTCATAAAAAGGGCTGCAAGAACGATATTTCCAACTTTCGTCCTATTGCCAAACTCTCCTGTATACCCAAACTTTTCGAACGCATTGTTTACGATTGCATACTTTTCCATTGTAAATCTATTTTTTCCCCTTCCCAGCATGGTTTTCTCAAAGGAAGATCAACCACCACCAACCTAACCGACTTCGTCTCTAGAACACTATGCGCCTTGGAGAATGGCGACGAGGTCGACGTTGTTGCTACAGACTTCAGTAAAGCGTTCGACAAAATCTCACATAAATTAATTCTCTTCAAACTGGGCTCCCTTGGCTTCAATCAGCTTTTCCTTTCTTGGATCAAGTCTTATCTTGATCAACGCCAGTATAAAGTCCTCTTCTGCTCTGCTTCCTCCTACTCTTTTGTGGCTAATTCGGGTGTCCCTCAGGGTAGCCACTTAGGTCCGTTACTTTTCATTCTTGCCATTAACGATGTCGAACTTATTATCAAACACTCTGATATTTCCATCTACGCTGATGATATGAAAATCTCCAAACTAATTTCCTCCTCCACGGACTCCCGAATGCTTCAAGACGATCTAGACAATTTTAGTTTATGGTGCCGCAAAAATTCCCTCGAACTCAATGTCTCCAAATGCCAATCCATTACCTACTCCCGCAAACGCTCTTCTTCTCCCCTTAGGGTTTACCAGTTATATGATGAACCTATCCCAACTGTATCCTCCCTTCGCGATCTCGGTGTCATTTGTGACAGCGAACTAAACTTTCGTGATCACATTGATAGCATAGTAGCTAGAGCCAACTCTGCACTCGGCTTCGTGAAGCGTTGGTCTAAAGAGTTCCGTAATCCCTACGTTGCCAAATCATTATACGTCTCGTTCGTCAGGCCTCTCCTTGAATATGCTTCCCAAGTCTGGTCTCCCTCCCAATCTACCTACACCAACAGAATCGAAGCAGTCCAGCGAAGGTTCCTTCGTTTTGCTTTACGAGAGCTTCCCTGGTCTGATCGTTTTATTCTTCCCCCCTATGAAAATCGCCTAATGCTGATCGACTTGGAGCCCTTATGGAAGCGACGCGACTCTGCCGACATAACCTTCATCCATCAGCTACTTTCTGGCGATATAGACTGTCCTTCTCTGCTTCAGCGGATTTCTCTCTATACCAATCCCCGTAGCCTTAGATCGGCCCCTCTCTTCCGCCCTGTTTACCACCGAACTAACTATGGCCTTTCTGAACCCCTCACCCGCATGCTTCGGAAAGCCAACTCCCTCCCTTCCTTTGACTTTCACCTGAGTAAATCTTCTCTTAGGAGTTCCCTGCGCCGCACCTCTTAATATTGTCACCCTCCTGTTATCCCGTATTCCAAAGCCCTTTACTTGTTTGTCGCTTAACTAAAGTTACTTTTTGTATTCTTTCGTTATTTGTAGCTTATAGCAAGTAAGTGAATAAATAAATAAATATAATTGCCCCTCCTGTCTTCTCCCCATTGTCCCCATCTTCGTTTTATCTGCCCCTTGCCTTAGTTCTAGTCATAGTTTTAAGCTGATTTCGTTTGTTTATTTTTAAGCCAATTTTAATTTGTCATTTGTAGCTTGGATTAAGCGAAATAAATAAATAAAATAAATATAGCATTGCGTAGGCAAATGGTGCGCTCGCAGCGCTACGAAGCGACGCCCATGTTTCGTCTCATCGCTCACTTTGTATAGGGTTTTCCAATAAGGACTTGACAAGTTTTTTTCAAAATAAAATGCAAACCATTTGAGATATTTCAAAAACTTTATTATCGGGTTGAAGTACAATCAAAACATTTATGAATGGAACTCAACTTCGTTCATATGGCCACCGCGGGCACGTTTGCAGCGGTCGATTCGTTGGAGCCAATTTTCGATGACTCGGCCACACATTTCGGCCGAGACGGCTGCTATTTCGCGTTCAATGTTGGCTCTGAGCTCTTCCAACGTCGTCGGCTTGTTGGCATAGAACAATGACTTGACGTAGCCGCAAAGAAAAAAGTCTAGAGGCGTTAAATCGCACGAACGAGGCGGCCAATCGACTGGTCCATTTCTTGAGATAACACGCTCATCAAACTTACTCATCAATAAATCGATTGTAACGTGTGCTGTGTGGCTTGTGGCACCGTCCTGTTAAAACCACATGTTGTCCAAGTCCATATCTTCCAATTCGGGCCAAAAATAATCGGTAATCATGGCGCGATAACGATTACCATTCACAGTAACGTGACGATCATTATCGTCGACGAAAAAATATGGCCCTATGACGCCGCCGGCATGCAAACCGCACCAAACAGTTATTTTTTGTGGATGAAGTGGTGTTTCATGAAGCACATGTGGATTTTCACCCGACCAATAACGCATATTTTGCTTATTGACGAACCCATTGAGCCAAAAATGAGCTTCGTCACTGAAGATGATTTTTCGATGATATTGATCATCTTGGCGCATCTTTTCCAGAGCCCAATCGGAGAACGTACGTCGCTTCAAATGGTCCATCGGCTTCAATTCTTGAGTCAGCTTGATCTTGTATGGGTGTAAACCAAGATCCTTACGCAAAATTCACCATAAAGTGGTCTGGGCGATGTCCAACTCTTGAGAACGCCATGGAATTGACTGATTTGGATCATTTGCTACGGACGTTTCAACGGCAGCGATATTTTCGACACTTCTACCAACCCGTTGTCTCACTGGCACGGCAACATCACACAACGAATATGTAGACTCAAATTTTTGCACTAAACTTGTTACTGCCTGTCTACTAGGGCGAGAATTACGACCGAAAATCGGAGTTAACGCTCTTAAAGTAGCGGTCACCGACTCCGAATTTCTGTAGTAAATTTTTATAACTTGGAGACGTTGTTCGTTCGTGTACTTTATCATGATGAAAATGTTAAGTTTACTGAATAAATTGACAGTGACAGTTCGATGATTAGTGAAAGGGTGCATTCACAAATTGAATTCAAAGTTGTGAAGTCCCTATTGGAAAACCCTTTATAAGGAACGCAGTTCGGTCTCCTTGTATTCTATATCTTCTTGAGAATAACATTACGAGCCTGAATTTCTTTACGTTTCCTGGTTGGCATTACAAGGTGAACGCATTCGAAATTTTTGGTTAGACTTCCGATGCAAAAAGCCTCTGAATATGAACGCCTCGCTTGTATTCATTGTGCTACTACAGCTATAGGGTTCGGATGGCAGAACCAGTGATACTGCGGATGCAGATTTTTTGACATCCGCGGATGGGGATATTTTAAGGCCATTATATGTTATAATAGCTTAGCTTGTCTGCTGACGACATTAACTGTCATAACGAGACGAAGACGGACAGGCCTTTAGTTCCTCAGTTTCAGATTCCATTGCGGTTACACTTGAAATTGGAATAACAAGTTCTTCATTAATTCGGTGTACACAGTCCTCCGACGAGTAGTCTGCTAAGATATAGTGTACGTCGCCTGCATATAAATTTTTATTAAAGTTACCAACTACTTCAACTATATCATTTACATACATACATATATGCAGACCAACTAATATTAGCCCCAAAATAAAGCACCGCGATAGAGAAATATTGTGTCCGAAAAAGCACTTTCTGCCCTCACAAACTGACTTCTACGATGCAGAAAGCTTTGGATTAGCAAGAGAAGTTTGAGATAGTTTCATAAGAAGCATTCAGTGGTCAATAGAGTCAAACGTCTTCCTAAAATCGAGCAAGACGAGGATGGTTAGAAAGTGCGGGTTCGAAAACGCAGCGATGCCGTATACTTTATCAAATGCTTTATGAATATCTGTGGTTAATTTTAGCATCGCAGCTTCACAACTGCAACCTGAGCCAAATCCAGATTGCCATCAGCTAAACAAATTATTAACGTTTATCTGCTCCATGGCCAGATTATAAATTATTTTTTTCAAATTCCTTGGCTAGAAAGCACAAAAGATTGATTGAGCGGAAATAGCTTGAATGAAACGGGGTTGAATATTTGGGTATAGGAATGACTAGTACATTTTTTACTTACCAGGAAATGCTGATGTTGTAAGGCAGAAATTTAAAAAATAGGTCAGGATTTTGAGGATTTCTGCCTTAATTATTTTAATAAATCGCGGAGGTAGACAGTCGGATGATATTATATTATCTCAACAAGTGGCGATAAATTAGATCTGTTGCTCCTTTCTTTTATAAAACATTATAATTAGAGATAAGCAATTATTCCGCATAATTTATTTTACAATGCAACGAATAAGGTTGCGTTTTCGTTGAGTTCCTAGCTAATGAGCTTTACTCTATGTGTTATCCGAGCTAATTTGACAGATTTATATAATTAGGAATTTGACTTGATTTATGTAAGAAAACTGAAATATTGTGTAGGCTGTATTATTGGTTTCCTGCTTTGCTCAATAAACTAAACGAGAGCCATTTTAAACACAGAAGTAAATAATCTACAAACGCATTTACAAAACTCGAACAAAGTTTCGTGGAGTTCCCAAATTTCCACGGACTCAAACTCAATTCAACCCAAAGGTAACTGCATGGAAACAAGTACAAAATGAACAAAAAGAGCGGTATCGAAAATATAAGCACAACCTACATGACTCTGGCAACCCATTCACAAAAATTCAGGAAATACAATGCTAGAATTCGTGTTTGTGGACACATTTTTGTTCGAAATTCCTTTCCCTAACAGACAGATGCGAGGTGTCGTGGTACCTCTAAAAAAGCGCCGTGTACGAGCGCCCAATTAGTACGACGGCGCACCCGCTAAACAATTTCTGTTGCGAGCATTTCAAGGCATGTAAAGATGGCTACAGACTGAGCAAACAAACGCAAACATATGTGCACATATCTTTGCAAACACGATACGCACAATCGCATTTGTTTGAAAATGTGGACAACTCCGCGCAGCCAAACCATAGAAATATAAAGTAAGCATGGAACGGCTGTATCGTGTATAAGCCTGGTACATGAGCGCCACCTAAAGATAGCTACGCAGAGGAGTACAGCAACAGCGTGTATAAGGGAAGCTAAATAAGCATTATAGCTATCAGTGAATGACAGCGTATAAATAGATATTAGGTGGGGCATAGTTATTATGGAAAATTTTGAATTGTATGCCCTCTTCTGATTATGTCTTCATATTTACGCCTGCACTGAGCGACCAATACGAACACAGCCAATTCTAACACATTAGGGAATAAATCTGGCTTACAGCCGTTCCGTGCTTAGTTCATATTTCCATGAGCCAAACGAACTCATTTACCCGGGTTCCATCACAAATACTTGCCCATTGTCCGGCACATGCGGTCGTGGATTCACAAGCAAACGTGAGCAAGTGTGTACTGCTTCATTTGATATATTGTTTTGCCGCAACGCACGGCAACAACCGGCTCGATCTGCAACTGCACCGTTGTGTACCGAAACAGAGCCAGTAAAAAATTTTCTTCAAACTCCACTAGAAGTCATTATTTTTTAAACGCAAATAATTTTCATTTAAATAATATGATAATAACAAGCAATGGAGTGCAAAGGGTTAACTATAAATCGGAAAAAAACGTAAGATTTACTTCAATTCGCTTATTATTATTCCACTTATCAGGCCAGTGTGTGAATAATTTACGCAAATTATCTTCACACTGATGCGTCACATCTAGCACGCGAACGCGGGCTTGCAGTGTTCTTAAATTCGCAGTTCGCTGGTTCGCTGCATGCAGAGTTTTCCCGCAATTCGCGGAGGTCCTGCATCATTACAAATTGGAATTCGTAGAAAAACTTTTATATGTGATTTTAAATTCACATTTTTGAAAATGTGAAGTGAAATTATTTTTAGGAAATATTCATATGTTTTTATTTATAGTAAATATGAATTTGACTGATTATGCGGAATATAGATTTTTGAATAACCGCTTGAATTCAAAAATGGTCCTTAATTTATTTTAATAAAATAAATAAATTTTATTATCTTACGTTTTTCTTTACCTCAATTCAAGACGTTCCTCACAGGAAATGGCGTTTCATCTGAGTAAAACATTTTTTAATTTTTTCGGGAAAGATTCTTTGCCGCGTCATTTGGTGTGATTGGCTTTCTGTTCGCTCCCGCTTCCACTTGCGCGGGAAGCGTTGGTTTTGAAGACCTTAAATCGGCACCAAACAAAATTTTAAAAATTCGTGTTTCTTTATTTCCAACGTTTCATAAAAATATTCTCCTTCAATCATATGTTTTACCTATACTATAGATGTTCGGTATATGAATCGAAATCTGAACTAAACAGATATCAATTTCCATCCCAACACGTCCATGTATTCCACTAAGGTAACTTACTTAAAAGGCAATGAATCACACGGTTTTAAACATTCATTCCCACACTTTACTTAATGGACAGCCTGAGAAGCTGAGGGCCTCTCGGGGCAAGTCTGAAGCAATTGGGGAAAATTATGCAACATTCACTTGCTACTTTCGAAGTTAATTGGGAGCGTTCATAACTCACTGCTGATTTTCGTACATAAAGAAGGAAGGTAACGAGCATACACACCATAGCTGATGCAGTATTCATGACCGAAGAAACCCTCCGTGCAAATTATTTTCATACCGGTTCGTAAAAATAGACGAGCATTTTGCCAGGCTCAGTACTCCTTATCTCTGGTTGCCCTAAATGATTTTCTAGGGCTCCTCGCCACATCCATGCATTGAATCCTTTAGCCCCCGAAAATTTGGTCCTTCCACAGAGGCACAACGCAGTACATGAATGTTTTATCTTTGCAGGTAGCTTTGGGGAGACGTGTCGGTCTTTACAGATTTTGCGGCGATATTGGACGTGGCAATTTCTCCAAAGTAAAATTAGCGGTTCACCAACTGACTCGAGGTAAGTTTCATATTTTATTATTATATTGCTTAATCATGGTGAAAGCGCCACTGAGACGAAGAAGGCGAAAGGAAGTAATATTATAATACTAATAATAATATTAATAGTAAACTAGTAAAAGTGATTTTAACAACAAGCGGTGCCGACTACGTTTCGTCCTTTTGAAATTTTTATATTATATACTAAAGTTCAAACACTTTTAGTCCAGTTTAATTGTACTTTCTGCATCCCAACCGCCCACAATAGAGGTGACGACAAGAATATGTGCTAAAAAGGTTAAAATATCAGGACAACAATTGGTTCTTCGTATTTATGTCATATAACATGTTCCCTGCGACAAAAGCTTAAACTTCTAGAGCACCGCAAATTTACAAAATCGGCGCGAATAGTGGTCATTTATATTTCGAATTACAGCCCCTATAGACGGAGAAGTGACAGCAAAAGAAAGGTTCAGGAAAGGTTCATTATGCTTGACTCCCCCCTTCCTGATTCGTCGCCATCCTTCCCCACTTTCGGCATTTTGATGAGGGTTGTAAAAGTTTATCATTTTTTTTTAAAGTAGAGGATATCAGCTTTTCGTTGCGCCCAATTTCATGCTTCTACTCCTACTATCTAAAATGTCAATAACATATCGATTTTCTTAAAGTGTTTTGTGCAAATCTTGATGTATAAAAATGAAATACGCAGGCTTCTTGTTGTACCATTTTTAAAGCAGTCTTTCTCTTGAAAAATGCGTAGACGTGTAAAAGTTTATCATCACGTCATTTCACTAGGAAATTTAATGAGCGTAAAATTTTGTACTTTCTAGGCCTCATGAGTCACGAATTATAAATATATTCCTTTTCAGCACAATAACAATTTATGAGCGTTGTAATTGCAAATTTACAGAGACATCAGATATGCATGTTTATTTTCTTTCTGCATGTATGTATACTAAGAGTTTTGGACTTTTCGTATTTGTATTTTACTGCCTTGAGGTTTAAACATATGCATTTACATATACAAATACATACAATGTGTTCAAAGGACATTTCTTCAGTTAATTTCTAAACATAGTCATACGTGGTTTTTTACCTTTTTCCTTTAAAACGATAAGCAATGCAACATTTTCGTTTTCGGATCAGTAATCAAGAGAAAAATTCCGATCTTAGGCATCACTTGTACGGATACAAATAAAAGCATTAAACACGTTGCCACACTGAGAAAAATTTGCATGGATTTGCATGGTCCGCTGGGCAATAAAATAGTCTTGAAATCTATAATTTTTACAATATAGTACGAGAATCTATAGATATAGTTCTGGCATCCATAAGATAGGCGAGAGAACCTTGGGCGCAAACCAATCTCTAAAAAGTTGCTGCGGTGCGCGTACTAACTAAATATATTATTTCGTTAAACGCATGTGCATCTATATTTAGGAATCCCCTGACTATAAAAAAAATAACGATGGACTATACATAAGGATCTCATGACCACACGGAACTAACGGAAGATATCGCAACTATAATATAGATTCGAACTGCTGAAAGCTTGCTAGAAAAATGGTTGTAAATTGGTAAACTGCATGAACGCCAGAGATGAGTCATTTCATTAGGTGATCTGTTAAAAGGCGGACGTGTTTTTCGGTGTCGGCCTTTTTCGATTAAAATATTTATTCCAGCCAAGTAAAGTGTTTAGAAGTCAGTTTGTATGTATAAGTAAAATAAATATATGTATCAACATTTTTAAAAAAATTTTATTTATTTAAATTTCAGGGAGCACCGCAGTGAAAATAAGCAAGCTTCAACATAATTTAGTTGGTGCAACTATAAAGTGGTCTCGGTATCCTTATAAATTTAGTCAAAGGGACTAAATTTTAAGGATAAAGAGTTCATAATTCTGGTCGGATCAACTATGTTGTGTAGTAACAGTAAGCATGATTATAGTTGCAAGGGCCTACATATTATGGTCTTGCTTCTATTTATTTTAGTTGTATCGGCTATGAAGTGAACATAAATGCTTAAAATTATAGTCAATGGGACTAAATTTTAAGGATATAGTGATCATAATTCTAGCCACAGCAACTTTATTTTTTAGCTGCAGTAAGCATAATATAGTTGCAATGGTATATATCTTATGGCCCAAACGTCTGTATAATTTAGTCGAAGCTACTATATAGTAGTTAAAAACCTATATAAATGTAGTCAAAGCAACTAGAGTTTATAGTCCCAGTGACCATCATATGATCGCAGTAACATAGGTATTGAGTCACTGTGAGCATAATATGGTTGCGAGCGTCTAGAATTTACAGTCCGGGTAACTATGAAATAGACGCTTGCGTCCTTTTACTTGGTCATGGATTAAATATGTTCATCAATATAAATGGTCCAGAAAACCATTCTAATAAACACTTTTTCCATATTTAACGAAGCTTCGTCAAGTTTTGGTATATAGTCAATTGGACTATATGTATGGTTCTCCCAAAATATGGTCAAATATTTCTTTCAGTGCAGTGTTACCAGGGTACCCATTATCCGGCACATTTCCAAGTGGTGAATGCACCATCCGAAATTTTTTATTAATCAATTGCAAAAACTTGATATTTCTATATAGCAGTGCTAATCACATAAAACTATGCCAATAGTCCAGGCAACGAACGAAAAATAGCGTAAAAAATTCATGCAGAAACCAATTTTGGTAGTATACATATATGTAAATATTTTTTCGCTAGAGGCATTATTTTTCGACTTATTAACGAAAAACTGGAAAAAGGGACTTTTTGAGACCTTCCCCTTTAGTTCCACTCCCACCCATCAGTACTTTAGTATGTTGTTAAGGACACAAAATTGGCTTTCACATGAATTGTTTCCGCTATTTGGCCGTTTGTGATTTTCGTTGCCTCTTTGCCCACCATTTGACTCTTGTTCTATCAGTTGCAAATCCAAATGTGAATTATATTGAAGGAAAATAATTCGGAGAACTTCCTTGCAATTTAATAATTTTGCCAAATTTGTGAACATTTATATCACCGGTATAATATTAATTAGAACTTTTTACCAAAACTCGATATTTTTCCATAATATTTAGCCGAATTTTTGACACATTTATATTTGTTTTATATATTTTTACCCATTTGTTGTGTAATTATTACCAAGGTATGGACATTTGCATACATTTTATGAACATATACCTACCTTGTTTTTGTTTGTTATGTGTAAATAAAGTACCTAAAACGTATACAATTTTACACTTTTTTTTACCGTATATGTATATACATGTGTTTCGCACACATTTTTACAAATTGGTTACGCTGAACAGCTTCTTGCAAACTGTTCGATCTAACTATAAATTGCTGATGACATTTTTTAAAGATAGGGCTAACGATGAAGAAGTGGACAAGCTGGTTGCAGCCAAAGCTTCTGATTTTTTAGACCAAATGGAATCGTTCCATTTTCTATTTCCTTTTAACAATGGTTACCGACCTTCTTGATACAGTTGAAGTTTTAAAGAAAAGTCTTAAAAAACAAAATGTCTAATTCTTATAAATAAACCGAGGCAGTGCATAATGTGTATATATAGGTATTTTGCGTGCTAAAATTTCAAAAATTTTGGCAAGAAAATAATGATGACATTGATGTTGAAGAATAAAATATTGAGGGACCAAAACTTCCGCGGCACGGCAGCGAAATATTCTACAACGCGCTTTGCCTAATGGTTTTTAAACTTCAATGTACCAAAAATTGTATTGACAGGGATATGTTTATGAGCTCGGCTGCAAGAAGCGAGAAGCAAATCGAGTACTTAAAAGATATAGTCAATTGTTTTCTCAAAAATACTTGGAGCAATGGCACAAGATCGGTTGAATCATATGGCCATGTTATATATTTATGCGGATGAATTAAGTATAGAACAATTAATGGACGACTTTATTTGCAAAAATTTGAAGCGGGCAACCATGATTGCGATGAGGAGTAAATGAGTTTTGTATTATGAAATATTTTGTTACAATAATTTTGGAAGGGGAGTTCCGTTCACCCACCACCTGAATTTTACCTGTTTCGCCATCGCTGCCTGGACATGTGATTTATCTTTTCGGAGATATCAATTGGCCGCCTGCCTATATCGTGCGACTTTTATGTACACTGTGGAGCACTTGAATAGAGACGATCATAATTAGCAAGGTTTATTTTTCTTTCATGTGTTTATTCTTCTAGAAATTGCAATTACTTACACAGTGGCGTAGCGTGGGTGTCAGCCGCCTGGAGCGAAAGAAAATTTTGCCGCCCTCTTATTTAGGTATTTCAATTTAAAAGACTATAATATACAGTAATTCTAAAGAAATTTCGGCAAGAACAGTCATCATTATTGTGTATTCTACAGGTTACAAATAAAAAAGACAAATATATATAAAGGGTTTCCCAATAGGGATATCCTGGTTTTGATAAGTCGTGGCGACCATATTTGTTTATGGGTTTTTAACACGTCTGTACAGTTATGTCTACTAAAGTTTGTGATTTCATTATGGCACGTTTCACTTTGATCTAACGCTTGGAAATTGTCCAAAATTATTACGTAAATTCGCATTCTCTTGTCGGTACTGTAAGAGCGCTTCGTGCAAAAAACGGTCGTCATAATGCTCCTTCTGCGCGCTATAAGACGCATAATAACAAAGTTTGAAAGTGAATTCACTCTTCACGATACAAAGATGCCTATAAGACAAAGCAATGCCCGAAGTGAATAAAATATTGCCACCGTTCAAGCCAGTGTTCCTGAAAACTCAAATGCGTCTGTTCCGCGCCGTTCTCAAGAGTTGGGGCTCTCCAGGATGACAACCTGGCGAATTTTGCGATTGGATTTGGGTCTGCATCCTTAGAAGATGGTATTGGCATAAGAACTCAAGCCAACCGACCATCACATTCGTCGTCAGTTCGCTGATTGGTCACTGGAAATGTTGGAAGCCGACGGCGGTTTTCATCGCCAAATCATCATCTCAAATGACGCTCATTTCTGGCGCAATGCATTCGTCAACAAGCAAAATTACCGCTATTGGAGTGAGTCAAATCTACCACTTCATGAATCACCATTGCATCCACAAAAATTGACCGTTGATTATGGTATGGCGGAATCATCGAACCTTATTTCTTTCGAAATGAGGCAGGAGATGCCGTTACCATTAATAGCAACTGCTATAATGCAATGTTGATCGATTTTTTTGCCCGGAATTTGATGAAATTGATGCGGACGACCTTATTTCCAACAAGACGGTGCACCGCCTCACACTTCCCGACTTAACATGGACTTATTGCGCGGCAAGTTCGGTGAGTCGTTAATTTCCAGAAATGGTCCCATCGCTTGGCCGCCTAGATCGTGTGATCTAACGCCGTTGGATTATTTCCTTTGGGACCACATTAAGTCGAAATATTACAGCAACCATCCTACAACTCTTGAGGCATTGGAAGCCAATATTCGTCAAGCCATGGCTGAGATACCGGTCGAAATGTTGCACAGAGTCATCGAAAATTGGCGTGAGCGGATGAACGTGTGCAAGAGGAGGCCGCGGTGGCCATTTGGCCGATATTTTATTCAAATCATAAATCGCATAAAATTATCTTTCAAATAAAGCAATCAGAACCATTTTTGCTCGAAAATTGTGTGTTTTATTTAAATTTAAAGTTCGGACTTTCTTGTTGGGAAACCCTATATATAAACGATACTGTTAATATTTATATTTTAATCGCAAAATAATATACTTGTTAGAATTAAAAACAAAACTTCTGTCTTTAACTAATACTTTATTCGTCTACTTTTTTTAAGAGCAAAGTCTTTTATTGCACTCTCACTGTCTACAGCATCACATACCTCTTAATATACAAGATAGCCAGATTGGTCAGCCTTAAAGTACTCATTCTTGATCTTAAATAATTTTTGATCAATTTCAATTTTGAAAAACTTCTCTCACAGCTGGCATTGCTTATGGCAATTGTGAAGAATATTCGGATCATTATTATAATCTTGTGCAGAGTTTCTTCCAGCTTGGATTTCACAATAAATTTTAATAATTCAAGTGAGTCCGCTTTTATTAATTTATTTTCGATGCCTGTGGCAGCAATTAAAGTCCGCAGTCGAAGTCGTTCCAGCTTGAAGTCATGCTCGTCAATTTCGGCAGATGCGTAGTCTAGATTACATTTAGTGTCGCCCGAATCTAGTAATATAGCCGGCGGCGTTAGGTAAGCAAACTTATCCGCCAAATTCTGTACCTGCTGAAAACGCTCACGAATTTCAATGATTCTATCTAACGAAGAAAACAGCTTCCGTCTTCCGTGCCAACTACAAGCGTATACATACATATACCATACGATACGATTAAGTTAATGTGAATTGGACAACTGACGATCCATCAATCAAACTTATTATGTTGTTGTGTTATTATACAATATTGAACACTATTCTTTATATGATAGAAGTCATTCTCGTTGAATATTAGTCATAAAGAATCCAAGCACAAAATAAAATACGGGGAAGTACAGACGGTGTTGCCAGTCGCTACAATGAGCAAGATGTCATTATTATACATTCATTTAAAGAAAGGAGATTCCCCGATTTCGTCACAGTATATTTTTCGCCCCACTACGCTACGCCACTGACTTACAAATACTTTTACATTACCTAAAAAAATTGTATGGATATATTTTTTATTACGAGTTACCTAAAACGAGATAAATGTGAAAAACCAATTGTAGTCCCAAATTGTTAACCTTTTTTGCGCTATGAAGTAACTTAAAAAGTATTAATTTTCCGGAAAGAATTGATATAACTAAATTTATAGAGAATTTCGAGATCTAATAAAGTATTTCCAAATTTTTTTATCTAGCATATCTAGAAGATAAAACATTAACGAAAAACGAGTTTCCTACTATTATTAACATACCAAACATATGCAGCAGCTTTGCCTAGGCACACCAGCTTTTTTCTTACTCTTGCTGTTAGAACCAACATTTAAAATACATTTCATCCTAGTGCCCGATAGGCTCTTATATTAACTCTGCACTGAGAATAATCACCAAATAATCTGATGTGCCTATTCAAATGTACCGCTTTTTTATTATAAGGATTTTTTGTTTAACCCAGGTAGTTAGTTTTTTTCTTGTGATTCCTAGGTAATGGGAAACCTGCACGTTGGCATTTCGCATGTTTGCCATTTATAACCATATACCTACTAGCTTGCCCGGACCCGGCGTTGCCCGGGATACTTAAATTTTTATTTATATAGATTTTAAGCACCCTTCCTACCGCACCCCGCCCCTCTATGATCAAGCGAAGTGGGGGTGATCTCAATCAATCAAGCAGAAATTCATACACAATACCCCCATACATCACTTTTATCTATTCCTAACTCTTTTTTTACTATAGATGAATCAATTTTTTCATTTATTTCCAATCGGCAGGGGTAAACCTCTTGCACCTTTAACAAATTTTCGACTTTCAACACGCACAGTTTCTCTTTCTACATTTATTAATACACAGGCTTTCTCATGTTTGTTATTTTACAAAATTATTTTTACGTCCTTTCTCCTTACTCCCTCTCCGTTTTTTCGGAAAAAAATAAATAGTAAATTCCTATCTACATTTTACGAAAAAAAAACTATGAATCATTAAATCATTATATGTATATTTACGTAATTATACTACTCTCCGATTCGAAATCAGCGGTCCCAGAAACGCCCTATTGCGGCCTTTCAGGGAAATCCCTTATAAACTTTGATGACCGGTTCGAAATCAGCGACCTCTAAATCTCCCGATTGCCCTTATTCATAAAAATTCTTTGAAGTGGGCAATTTTTTGTGTCTAAAGCCATCCCCGGCGAGCGCACAACTGCAATAATTATCGCTGACAATTTGCTTTAATCGAAGCACGTCCAAAATGAAATGAACGCATGAATGACATAACAACATGATTGTACTGTCAACACTGAAAAAAGTTTCAATTTAACAGCACAATCTCCATCTTAAAAAAGTTTCAATTTGACAGCAAAATCCCCATTAACAAAATGATCCGCCATTTATTGAATTCATTTGTTACAAAAAATGTGATAAATGAAGAACCGCTCTACCGATTTTGTGCAAACTTCACATAAACCATCTACTAAATAGTCCGAACATAGCCTAAACATTTGGTTTGGATAGGTGAGCCCGTTCTTGAGTTATAAAATTACAACGAAAAGTGGCATTGATTTTTATATATACAGATTCAAGTTCCTCGCAGTACATATGGCTGCATGATTTACTCAAGAAGACTTTGTGAATCTCAAATGTCATTAACAGTTATAATTAAGGTCGTTTTAAATAGCGGTTTGCACCTCTCTTATGCAGTGCACACTAGGGCTCTAAGAATGACTCGGATAATTGAGTATTTGAGTACTCCAAGTTGGAGCTTGAGTAAAGGAGTTTTGAGTATCTAAGTACTCTAGTACTTGAGATAAAAGATCCGAGAACTCGAGTGAGGAAGTATTTGAGTCCTGTAGGTTTCATACATTAAGAAGTAAGAAATACAAGTTAATAAATTGTGGACTTTATAATTAATTATAATTTAAAGTTAGTTACAGAAAACTACATCTTTATTTTTGAAAAGAAATACAACGGTATTCTGAAAGCAAATGAAATGAATGAAAAAATTTAAACGGAGTTTACCGTGTGCTAATCATATAAACTAATACGGAACGGTTATTACACGAACCCTGCCACCTAAAAGTAGCTTAATAGAGGAGTACAGCATAGCAGCGTGCAAGAGAGAAGCTGAATCTCCCACAAAACCAGCATAGCTTGTCGAGCGAATGGCAGCGGTATATTGAATATAAGGGAGCATAGGCATTATGACAGGAGCTTCGGAGACTTTTGTTTTTGGCTTTAAACACACTGTCGACTTTCTGTACGCCGACATTCTGTCGCCTTGGCAAATTCCACTGCGATATATGAGCGTGCTCATACTCACTACTGCGACACAAGGAGACGGAGACAGAAAGTTCCGCAGGCCGACGACAGCTCGATGACAAAACTGTTCCACTACCTGTGAGCTTATATGGAAGGGAGCTCACTAGAGACTTTTGTCGCCGGCAACTTAAATCTAGCCAATAGGAAACTCAGACAACAATTCGACTTACGTCACTTGAACTTCTATAAATTTCTGGAAATGATAAATATGCTTGGCAAATTTTTATACTAAAAATAAAAACTAGAATGAAATAGAAAAAACATTGGTTTGTTGTTTTCTTTTCAATTTTTTTGTTATGTGATCTATTAAGAAATGAGCGGCGGTACAAGTTGCTGGTGAGCTTTAAGCCTTAAAATCGCTCCTATTATTATGTGTTCACATTTACTCGAAGAGCTACGCTGCTTTGGTGGTGATTCAGATTTCAAGTCAACCGTGGCACAAGATTTAAAGAATAGGTTTATTACTTATGGAGTGGACTGAAGTAGAAAGCAATTTCATCCACGATTGAAAGACCTGCTTGCTGAACCAGAACAAGCTAGAGCACACATTCGATCTGCAGCCAAACAACTTTTGCCTAGACTTGAAAATGAGCGAGACAGAGATTCATATTTAGCTCTTCCACAAATTCCATTAACGCACGAGTGTTTTCTACAGCAGGAAATAGAGTAAGCTCCAGCAGAAGTTGCTTAAATCCCGACAATGTTAATATATTTGTATTTCTTTTCCAATATAAAGATTTAGTTTTCTGCAGCTAACTGTAAATTATAATTAATTATAAAGTCTACAATTTATTAACATGTATTTCTTACTTCTAGTCCTACAGGACTAGAATACTCCCAAACTCTAATACTCGAATACTCCGTAAATGAGTACTCAAGTACTCCCTCACTCGAGTTCTCGGATCTTTTTGCTCTCAAGTACTCGAGTACTCAGGTACTCAAGTAATTGAGTTCAGAAGTACTCGAGTAGTAACAGCCCTAGTGCACACCATGCACCCATTAGACTTCCGCTTACGGTAGGCCTCTTTAGCACCTTAGTAAAACGTAGCTATTGGAATAATTGCTTAAAAAATATACGCCTAGAAGTGTCACGCAAGAAATAAATTACGAAAATAAATAGCGCCCTGAGCAAAAAGAAATTATTTTACAGATAGCAAAAATGTCATAGTGTTGTATAACTTTATCAGTTCAATCAGCTAAATTGCCTACTATTTCAGAAGTAGTCTCTTCTAGGAATTTTATGGTAATCAATGTTTAACAAAAACTAAATTAAGACATTGGGATCCTTTTGCTCGAAGTAAACAACCAGAAATTTCCACGAATTAACGTAACTGACGTGCGGTGAGTAACGCCTGGCATTCAGTATAAAAGGAAAGATCCGAACAGGTTCCAGCTACCCAATTACGGTCGAATTATTTTATTGTGTACTATTGTCGAGCTAAAACAACAATAATCAAGCCACTTCAAACGAGGTCGAAGTAATTCCTGTAATTAACTTGCCCGCAGTGTACAATAAACCAACCTCCAAATTCTGTTAAAAGCTAGTCAATTAATACGAAACTTTACGAAATTATTATTCATTCGATTCGAGCCTGGCTTGGACCATAATTGAAGTGCGCTTTTCCTGATAGCGTTAGATGGTAGTTCCATTTGTCAGGATAGCTACTACGGGATAATCGCCCAGCATAGCGAACGAGAACTGAAGCAGAGCAGTGTTGTTAAGTCGGAGCCGGTGTTGGAGCTTTTTCCCATCACAGATGGTAGATTTTCCCTTTTTTCCCTATTTAGTGGTCAATATTTCCCACAATTTTTCCCATCAGTTAAATTGAATTATAGTCTTCATTTTACTTTGTGATAATATGTAGTTTAGTTCAACAAATCTCTTACAATGTAATAAACTACTAAATAAGGAACTCTTCATAATATTAAAATAACAGGGTTATAGGCGACCCAGGTTGTCTCTTGTGCTACGCTTCGGGGGAAAGCCCAAAAAATTTGTTTTTTGTTTGCATTTTTTGGTAGCATGCATATTCATAAATATTTAAAAAACATGACGGCATAGTTCGTGCGTTAAGCCCTTTCACACACAAATGTTTTCGGTCTAAACGGTGTGTTTTAAACGCGTAAAAAAAATCTTGAAACGACTTTTTTTTACCTTGTTCCAGTGAAAAAAATTTTTTCTTGGAATTTCAGTAATCGGTGGCTACCGTTGTGCGTAGGCGATTTTTACAATGTTGATAAGGTCTGAAAAACGGAAAAATTTTAAACCGTCGCCTTTTTGTGAGAAAAAGACGTCTTCGCACAATGATAGCTACATTCATATTGATAAAAAAAAAAATTTTTATATCGATGATTCAATCAATAGAGTTGTTTTTTTTACCGTTCCATCGAGGCCCATAACTTTGTACATTGAACAAGTTGTATATATACTTAATAAAATATCCTTTACTCGATACTTAAATATTTAGTTATATGTAGCTGTAAAAAAATTACCAAGCATTAACAATTTTTTGACCCGTCACAGTGGCGTTCCCCCTTAATAACATAGCCCAGAACATTATTCGGAACTTCTTATGTGAAGCACCAAAAACTTTAATTCAGTAGCAGTATTTGCTTTCAAGAGCTCGTGTATATGCATACTTTAAGGCCGAAACAGAATGTTTCCGATTATTTCTGTTCCAATGCACTCTGTAACTTAAAGTTGAAATGAATTTAACTTGTTATTTTCAATCCGATTCGTTGCGTGCATTCTGAGAAATTATGAATATGACTACCAGATAAGCTAAATTTTCAGTCTTCGAGGACTCTTCATGACGGAACGAATCGACAGCATGCTGTCCCTGACTTTAAAATTAGATAAATTTTTCTATAGATTTTTTCCCAAGAAATCTTCTACGGCACGAAATTATTCCCCTTTTCTCATATTCGATTTTTAGATGCAAAAATTCCCACGAAATGGGATATTTTCCACGATTTTACATCACTCAGCGCCTCGAAGTCGAGAGGTTTTGTAGAAACTCTATGTTTCTAACTGCAGTAAATAGGAAATATATTACGTTTGGACAGACTCAGAAGAAGTAGGTAGGGGAAGTCCGGGAGAGTTGAACCGCTTTTTGTTTAAAGTATCGTATTTTCTTATAAATGAGGCTTAGTGTTTCAATTATAATAATGAACAGTAGCCTGTTTATTTAGGTTTACTTATGCATAATTACTTTTTCGATATTATAGTACTGAAATATGTTATATATATTTGAATGAAAAATGGGATATGATTCAACTCTCCCCACCCTTAGGGACACTTGAACCGGGGTCTGGGGAGAGTTGAACATTGCTTTTTAAAGGGGAAAATAAAAACATTTTGCAGCTTAAATCACAGATATGTTAAACAAAACATCACAAAATGAAATTAAATTATAATGAAACACAGTTATTGCTCTTCTTATAAAGAAAAAAAGCAAAACTTCAACATATTCTTCAACATTCCACAATCAACATAATTATTAAAGATTTTGTTAACAAAAATAAACATTCAACCTTTCTTTAATCAAACTTAACCTTTTGTTTAAATTATATATTTATTCTAGTCATTTGGTCAGCCTTAATAATTACTTTCAGTCAGCTGGTAACCCAAAATACTAATTATGGTCACATTCATGACAAATGAAATCATTAATATCTTGTGTAAGTCCTACACATTTCTCATGGACATATCTGCGGCATAAACGACATAGACATAGACAGGTCATAATTTCTTCTGATTGGCAAACAAAACAATACCAATGGTCCAATGACCATTCACGTCAGGATTTTCTGCAAAATCACTTTTATTGAAACTATCAGCGTACGCAGCATCTTCGTCTTTCAGTTTTCTTTCTCTGGGCTTTTTGTTTTGAACCTTGTTTAGTTTTCAATGTTTTCTCTCCTTTAGTTTTTCCTGGAACGTTCTCTTTTTTGTCATCTTTTAGTTTAGGATTTTGTTTGGTTTTTATTATTTTCTTTCCTTTCTTATTAGTGTCTTCTTGAACCTTCTTATTAGTTTTATTAGTATCATTTATATTTTCTGATTCAGTGTCGCTATTCTCAAAAACTCTTTTCTTAATATTCATCTTTCGTTTTTTTATTTCATCATTCTTCATAACATGTGATTGTGTTTCTTTTAGCTTCCTTTTTGGTCGTTTGGAGTCATCAAATATGTTGTTTAAAGTTTAGAGGGAGACATGAACCACTGAGCATATCTCCCGCACCCGCCATGGTGCAAGTCTCCCGCATATACTACTTCGACATTAAATTTTACTCACAGAAAAAACAATCAATCTTAGCGAAAAAACACTTAGTACACGTCAAACTACAATAATCAGGCAGTACAATAGTAATAACGCACAATACGTACCTCTATAAACATGGCCGCAATCTCAAAACTACATAAATTAATAAAATTTACTCCTCCGTAACAAAAACACCTTTCCGAACCTCTGAGCCAAACAAACCGGCCATTGTTAAAATGGCGGCGTTCTGGTTATTGGCCTCCCGCGATCTATCAATGACCGTCTTAACGTTTCATTAGCGCGAAATTTAAGTTGAGTTTTAAAAGGTGGTTCAACTCTCCCACCTGAGCAAGTCTCCCGGACTTCCCCTACCCTACGTTTTAAGGTTGTAATGGGAAAAGCAACATTAACTTATTTCTTGCAGAATTGATTCCAAATAAGGTTAAGATCTTATTGTCGGAGTAATCTCTTCCACATCAGTAGCGATCCATTTTTGCTTTACACGGAACTTAATACTTGATGTAGCTCCGCACATTTTCTCGGATTAGCTTTATAACAATTTGTGTATGTGGCGGCAAAGAGTTTAAATCCGTTTTATTACTTACACATTAGTAATGTTGCGAAATTTAGCAAACAATTTTTTAATTCTACATATTATATTTTCCAATTATCCAGTTTAAGTTCTTTTTTTAATTGTTGGTTGTTACATAGCTCTCGCGTTTTAAGAAAACCGTTTTATGGCGATATTAAAAAAACCTATAGTGCTTTTTTGTTCAAACCTTTTTGAAAACATGCTTAGTTATTACTCTTCCTTTTGAGGTATGATTTACGTAGATATCTCACAAATTATAGAAATTAGGACCTAAAAACCAAATTGAGAGAGAAACTTTAAATTTTTTTTCTTAAATATTTGAAAATTTTCGTGAACTTCAAATGTCTGTAAAATAAACTATCTGATGACAGATGCTTAAAACATGTTTTGTTAGATTGCTTACATATTACTTTAATTAAATAAAATAAAAAACAACTCACGTATCATTCCAACTAACCATTATTATCAATTAACTGTAAAATTTTGGGTTTTTTCGTTAAAAACCATAAAAAATTATTAAAAAAAAATTGTCAGACTTCGTCTAAGATAACCATGGCTCAAATGATTCTAAATGGTCTATGTTAGCTTCGCCTTTAAGCTTCGCATCCATCTCCTAAAGCTGAGTTCTTTTGTGCACCTTGTTCTACAACAGCAGTACATGGAACAGAAGAATTTGTTCTGCTTGTTGAAGAGAACAAGGCGATCAAATAGTCTGTCTACGAAAATCCAGCTGACGCTAAATAAAATTTCCTAAAAGGATTTTGTCACTTTTTATAAAATTATCAGTTAATTTTAGATGTAAAAAATTTTGATTCGTAATGACGTCTGCGGAAATATTTTATTACTTTGTTCACCAAAGGCTTCTACCATTTCTGTATAAAACGGTTAAAAAAACGGATGATTTCCTTAATTGAGCTTTAGTGCGGAACAGAACAATGGACAAATAAAAACGCAATTAAAGATACCAAGAGACCAGTGCCTTTGTCAGACAACCGGGATGAGAAATCATTCGGGGGCTACCTCGGGCAGAGACGATCGTTTTTTGGTGTCAACATCCTTGCGAAGTCGTCACCTCACTCGAACCCCACGCTTCCACATCCAGTGCACTTTTCCTAATAAGCGACGAATGAAAACCCCATCAATTAGGTTAGCTACTGCGAGCTAATCACCCATCATAGCGAAATAACCGATTAAAAAAACACACGTGGAGAGGCACTGGCGTAGCTACTAAGGGGCTAGGCGGGGCAGTGCCCCGGGGCCCTCAAGCTCAGGGGGCCCTCGAATCCTTACCAGAAAATCTCGATCGAACTGAACTTTTGAAAACCTATCCCATTTTCAAAATAAATATGACAGGTTGCAACCCGACTTTAATCATGGGAACTCAGTTGAGAGAAATTCGAAAGTTATACCTAGGGAATTCCCCTAAATTCTTTCTGTGGGTTTGCAGTGTTGTCAATTTGACGGATAGCGATATGTGCGTTTTATTATTCATCGATGTGCGTTTTATTGTGAATTCGAGTCAAGATTTTTTTTCGAGAACGGTTATCATTGCCGCCAGAAGCTGCCGCCAACCGCTTGCGGCCGGCAAAGATTTTCCGTCGGCAAGCGGCAGCCGCAGAGTCAGTGGCGGATTTACCGGGAAGCAAAGGAAGCTATTGCTTGGGGCCCCGCTTGGACAGGGGCCCCAAAAATTGAAAAATTTTGAAAACACATTCGGAAATTTGAAAACAAAAAAATAAAAAATGCGAAATGAAAAAATCCATGTAAACGACTGGCCTGCTAAAGATGCGCTTGAAAATTTGTCCCCGCGTGATAGTTTTCGGATAAAATCGTTTCTTCCGATGATCCATTCTTTGACAACCAACTTGCGACAATGTACTAAGGCATACACTGATATCGCGGCTAAATTCTCTTTTTTTGTCAATTTAAATGCGTCGAAGGAGGAAATCACAGAAAGTTTAGAAAGACTGATAAGAGACTATCCAAATGATGTATGAACATCTGTTGTTACTGTTTAATATTTTTATTACCTTCCCTGTAGTGCACTAAAAATAGCTGATGATAAAGTAGCTTAGCATTTTTAAAGTATTTGTATATGTAATATTTTTACTTGATAAAACCTAACCAGTTTAGGTTAGGTTTAGTGGGCCCCATTTTTTGATTTGCCCCAGGGCCCTTGGGGACCTAGCTACGCCACTGTGGAGAGGCTTTTTGGTAGCCCTACGTAAACGCTCCCGAATTGAAGAGAAGTATAATAGTAAATAATAAATAACTTCAATAAAGTAAACCATAACTTTACAAGAGCACAGTTATCAATCCTAAATTTTCTCATCGCTGAGCGATGAATTATTATTGACCGTCAAGGCGGCAAATTTAGTCGTAGCGTTCGTATTTTTGTAACGGTTTGTTGCGTAAACTTACACAAATATTCGAACGTTTGTAACCACTTACACATAAAAAAACTATTAACCTTTTTTATTTCGTTTTTCACCAATTATAATTAAAAGAGACTGGCTTTACACATTACATAACACCCCCCAAGGGCGAACCAACCCCCAGAGAACTCTTCTCGGGCTAGTATTTTGTTAACGGTAAAATAAACGTTTCGACCGATTCCAAATGTCGTAAATTTGCCTTTACTGCTTAGCCACCGTATAGTGAAGCGTGATATGTAGCCCAAAGCCTTCCTTAAAAAAAAATTCTAAATGTATGTACAGCCTTGTTCAAAAGTATTAGGCACCCTCGATATTCATTGATATATAGAGTCGGAATGGATTCCAGACAAATTTAACATGTTAGGTGTTCAAACCCAACTGTCGCCAGATTAATGATGGGGCTTCCTGGTCGTGAAATCCCAAACGAGAATGTGTTTCAAATTTTCGCTCATTTGTGTTTTGGAGTTACATGCGATAAAGTGCAATTGAGAAACGGTTTCAAGTGATTTTAAACATTGGTGTTAAGTTAATTGGTGATAAAATGCAAATCGCTGAAACCTGACGTGATGGGATTAAATCGACATCGGATTCGGTTTCAGCCACCCCGAAAACATAAAAGACATAGTCTGATCCCCAGATTGAAAAATTTTTTTTTTTTCTCGTTTTTGTTGAGGTTTTTTGAGGTTATGTCAAAAACCTGACGTGATGGGGTTGAACTGACATCAGATTTAGTTTCAGCGACCCCAAAAACATATGAAATACATAGTCCGATCCCCGGGCCCAAAAATTTTTTTTTTTGTGTGGCTGTACCCTCGAAGCATCCCAACAGCTGAATGGATTTTAAGAAATGAGGTGTCTATCGATTTGTCTAAATCGTGCGATGGTAAAAAGCGAACTAATAATATGGAAATAAAAATATAAATTAAAAAATTAAAAAACCCGACTGTGTAAAAACGAGCTTAAAAGATGGAAACATTTGTATATGTCCTAAAAATTGGAAGGCGTGTAGCATCCACTCTACTTAAAATGTTATGTGTCAGCCTTGATAGTCTCAGGATAATTTGTTTTAAGAGGTTGACTATTAAACTTCATACTGTAGTAGTATATCATATAGTGCGAGGCATTAGTTATTCCCTTTAAACTTAAGATGATGAATTACTTATAGAATCAGACTTACACTGACAAAATGGGTTTGAGAACATAGATACTCGTTTGTTTTTATGAAAACCCTTTCCAAACATTTTTTCTGCATACGCGCTCAATATTCGGTATTTTTATGGGCCCGTAATAATTCATTACCAGCCCCGGATTTTCTCTCGACGGCTCTGGGTGGTTTTACCCTATCTACTGTGTCGAAATGAGTTGGATGTATAATGTACCGAAAATAATGTTTAATATTTTTCAAAGATATGAGTATGTAAGTGTACTTTTTTTGCGGGTGCGTGCATACTTTTGCGTTCCATTCCACCTCATCCGCAACACTTCGTTTCTTTTAGCATCTGACGTTGCTTCCAACATAAGACCTTTATGCCATATATCGAATACGGTTTCTATCCACTCCTCGCTAACTGGGATGGTATAAAAATTTAAAAATAGCTTTTCAAAAAATACACACACCTCTCTGTGAGTATCAGAGTAACCCTCTAACTTCCTGAAACATTTTCATTTCCTTTCAGAGTTCAGAATGTATTACATACGATAAAGTCAAAAAGATACAGCGCCAGATTAAAACATCGACAGGGCTATTACTTTGCTGAAGGGACCAGAATCCATGAATTAGTTAAAACCTCCAGCCACTGCTGTTGCGTACCCTATTACGTCGTTGCTGCCAGGGAGGATACCTTCATCAAATTATTTAGCAATTGCAAGAACATCCGCACGAATTTCGATTCCCCCAATTGCGGTCGTTATAACCAATCTCCTAATTTTGTCCTTTTACGTCGCATGTAACTTCGCAAAAGTAACCTGCTAGCACGTGGAGTGGGGAATTTCATTACTTGGAGAGGGTTCTGAATCTCAAGGAGAAAAATGAAATTTCTATTCAGATGACTTCTGGGGGATGTAAACTTTACTAAAATGATATCCGATGAGTACGCTTCAGGTGCTCTCCTGGATGTGCTAAATATAAATGGCAACCGTGTATGGCTGCCCGTTTGCCTGTTTTGCCGCTAGTAATTACGTGTGTACATACATACCCACCATAAGCTTGCTTGGACTGGGAAGGAATTCAATCCACTCCATCTTTTTCTTTCAGACAAAGTTGCCATCAAAGTAGTTGACAGAGGGGGTCTGGACGCCCGAGCACTTCGCATGCTGTCAAGAGAAGTAGCCACCTTGGAATGTGTTCACCACCCAAATATATTGAGGTATGTAGATTGTCGCAACCTCGATCTTTGGAGCGTGGCTGAAATCTAAATCTGTATGTGAAATGTTTCCTCCAGATTATTCGAAGTAGTAGAAACCCTGGGCCGGGTGTATTTAGTGACGGAATGGGTGCGCGGTGGCGAGCTGTACAACCATATCACCCAAGGCGGGCCACTCAGGGAAGTACATGCAGCTCCACTGTACAAGCAATTGCTTTTAGCTGTTAAGCACATGGTAAGTGGATAATCATTTTTGCTTCTTATTCATGGATGCATGAATCTCATTTTGGCTACTTGGTGTAAGCCCTGCCTGATAAAACTGATCTTTTGAATTCCAGCACAGCTTAGGATTTGTTCATCGTGATATAAAAGCTGAAAATGTTCTCCTCGTGTCGGAATCCCGGCTGAAGCTCGCCGATTTTGGATTTAGCACGGAACTCATTAATGGTAAGCCATTTAGTATTGTTAGGAAATAGTTGTATGGATATACACAGATCTTGCAGACAAAGAGACAAAAACATTCAGGAGCGGATAAGTGAAAACCTGTTAAGTGCGGACTTATATAATAATAATTAATATAATTAGTGCACACGTCTTGTATGCCAGTATACCACGAGCCCATTCGCCCTGTTGAGGAACAACTTTATTCTGATAAACGCAAAACAGAGTACAATATCTTCAATAATGCTCAACATTTTGTTAGCTCAAACAACAATTTCCTATTAATTTGAATTCACTTTGAACTGTAAGATGTTGATTAAATTGTTTTCATATTGTAGTCCGGTCAATTTAGACAAAAAAACAAGAGTGAAGGTACATAAATTCCCAACAAGCTGGAATTTAGTAAAATTATTCAAAACATAATTATAAATAAAATTTGAACGTTCCCCATCATAAAATTATCTATAAAATATGTATCAATACTTTTTTTCCTAAGAGCCACTGTCTCTGAGATAAAACGATTTAAAAAGTTGTAAAAGTTGTAGTCGTCATAATATGCAAACGTTTCCACGCCACCTAGGAGGTAGTGTACTTAGCGCGTACTTAGATGGGGAACTTTAAAATTTTATTTATAATTATGTTTTGAACAATTTTACTAACTTTCAGCTTGTTGGGAATTGATGTAACCTTGAATGTCTAGATTGACCAGAAAATTGGTGGCAGCACTAATTTCTTTGCTAATAGAATTGACGTTGCATGTACTTAATTACAATTCTCATTACACTTTCCCACCTGCTTGCTATTACTTGAAGCAATCAAAAATGTTGCGCTAAAAGAAATCAAATTTTTTTGAGGGTTAGGCAAAAACATATTGTAACCTAATTTCGTTTTTTCTGGGAAAAGTAAGATAAATAAAATTAAGAGGCTTTTGCGTCTTTTTATTAAACATAAAAGGTACAAAAAAAGACATTTTCATTTTTAAAAAAATCCAAAATATGAGGCCACTGCGACCCACCAAAAAAACGCGACTTCATGACGTGCAGTGTATCATCCCGTCCAGTTTTCTCAAATCAAAAAATTGGTCAGATTCATAAATTGAAAAATTCAAAACTCCAAAAATTCTACAAATGGAACGAAATTCAAAAAAAGCTAACGAATTTTCCATTGCTTTTTCGTCCTAGAGAGGCCGTAATTTTGTCCTTAATATCGTTGAAAAATCTGAGTCAGGGTGGGGTCACAATGAAAGTCACATGTCTGCCGAATATTTTAAGCCCGAGTTTGTTCTATTGTTACAATTTTTACATATCGGAGTACTCCACGTCAACTTAAAAAAAATGGTTTGGAAAAAAACCTGTTTAAAGTTTTGAAAGACACGGAGAATGCCCTCGGCGCAAACGTCCGGCCTTCATAAAATTAATACAACTCATTTTCTAAGGTAGATATAATGAAAAGGTTTACATAGGGATATACTGGAAGCTTCAGAAAAATGCGAAAAAAATTAATTTTTTGAATTCACCCTAATAAAAGAAATAAAACAACAACATTAAGCATTAAGTTTTAAAAATTTATAGAAAACGAACGCATCATCCAAAATCAAAAAGATCCTGTCATTCATCTTAGATAATATATATTATAAAGAAAATGTGGTATCTAGAGATATCTTTACTACCAGTTTCAAAAGAGGGGGGGGATCCAACTTGACGGCTCATGTCTCCACCATTTTTATTTGTTTTTTAATTGTTCATAAAATTATATTGTGTATTTAACAGCTGCGTCCAAAACTTTCTTTATACTCCTTTTTCCGAGCGTCAAGGTTAAGGTTCCCTTAAGGGCGGGGTAAGGTTTTAAAGGCTTAAAAAAAAGCATATTTTAATGAACTTTTTTTTGAGATATGAATGTTGCCCATTTATTGAATTTCTGTACATGTTACAACCTCTCTTGTACATCAGGTAAAATTTTCAAATAAAAATATTAATAATTAAACCGGACAGGAAATATTCCGAGGCACCTCGGAAAAAAGTTGTTGTGCGGTGAACAGCGTAACTCGTCACCGGATCATCGAAAACAAAAAAATGGAAAGGCGTTTCAAAGCCGATATGTTTCGCCAGGTAATCAGGAAGAGTTTTTTTTTGTTATCAATTTTTTGATGTTTCACATCATTTTTAAGTGAAAAATGCGATTTTCACTTAAAAAATGTTGGTTGATTTGTTATTAAAAAATAAAAAAAAATTAATAAAAACAAACTCTTTCTGATTACCTGTTGATTTATGTGTAGAAATAGTGTACAAAATTTCAAGAGGATCGGTCAAGTAGATTTTGAGTTATGATGTTCACGGACTTCAAAAATGTTGTTTGTGAGGAAATCGATCTAAAGTTTTTTTTATACAGAGTAGAAGCATAGAAGACAGCATGAGAAGCGGTCACTTGAAACGCTGTATCTTCGATAGTTTTACTCCGATTTACTTGAAATTTTGACACGATACTTTCGACATGTTGTACATTCAGGAAAAAAAATGAAAAAAAAATGAAAAAAAAACCCCGCCCTTAAATTGATGGAGGTTCTTGGAAGGTCCTTGTTGGACTTTTATCATCTCAGTAGTATGAAAACACTTTTTTGTCGAGAATTTTAAAAACGATTACTTGGGTGCTAAATGAGCGTTCACTATTTTGTAATGTTTTTTAACACCAAATACAAGTTAAGTTAAGTTTTTAAAATTTTGCATGAACAAGTGTTTTCGTTCCTCATAAAAATCTCAGTATTTATACATATGTATAAATGTAGAATACACATTTTTTATAACTGTTTTTTGTATTATTGTTTGCAATAATTGTTATTATCCATTGGAATAAAGTGATATTTATTAACTGGTTATTATTATATTACTACTACTGACGAATTCATCACATAAAATCCTTTATGATGTATGAGTGGAAATCTGTGCACTTGTGGACTTACGTGTTAGTGAAAATATGTGCAACCTGTGTTAGTGCAAAGTTTAGCACAATGCCAAAAACTAACATGTGCTCAAAAATCATCTGCATGGTCAATGTGCACCTATCCCTTACCGGCTGTTATTGCAAATACTTTTGTTAGCCAACATCATTAAGCTCTAGTTAACAACTCGTAAATTATAAAACACTGCCGAAATCCGCCTTGGAATGTGACTGGGTTCATTTTTATCTGAATTCATGTGCGGTAAAACTGTTGCAGAATTCTTCAAACTGTTTCATGCGCGGATACGGTTTTTAATTTTTACCATGGGAACCCAAAATATTCTGGGATAAAAAGTAGCCCGAATCATGAACGACCAAATATTCTACCCTCCAGTCATGGTCCTATTTAAATATGTTTAGCCGTTCCGGAGATTATTCCGGACAAATATATGGACCGACAAAAAGTAAACTAAATCATCCTCGGCAAAATATTCCATTTACAAGTGAAAGTTTCCTCGAAGCCTTTCCCGAAATTAGCCATACGGGCACAATTTTTTTGAAGTACATGTTTGGGTTTTGGTATCGCGTGCGTAAAGAAACATATGAGCTTAGAAAAGAGCAAAAACACTTCAAAACTACAGACCATAGAAATACTAACTAAGCACGGAACGGCTGTATCGTGTATGAACCCTGTACGTGAGCGACCACCTAAGGGGTGCTTCCTAGAGGAGAACAGCAACAGCGTTTATGAGGGAGAGCTAAATAGGAATCGTCGCAAGCGGGGCGCAAGCGGTGAATGGCAGCGTGTAAATAAATGTTAAAGGGGGCATAGACATTATGGAAAGAACTTCAGAAAATTTTGAATTGTAAGCCCCCTTCTGATTATGTCTACATATTTACGCCTGCACTGAGCGACCATACGAACACAGCCAATTCTAACACATCAGGGAATGTGGTACGCTAAATCTGGCTTACAGCCGTTCCGTGCTTAGTTCATATTTCCATGCTACAGACCCTAATAGCCCAATCACATGAAAATTTATTTGCATTGGTAACTTTTGGCCGCTCACCATCTTAAAGTTTCGATAGCAACTTTATAATCAGCGACCATATATTCATTTACATGGAAATTCGTTCATGTTGAGAACTTTCGATCGCCATTTTAGATGCCCCCATCTTTATTTTCAAAATTTCGATCGTAGATTCGAGATCCCGAAAATTTCCCGAAGGAGATTTTCATGGCCTAAAAGTTTAACTTTTTCGGTAATCTATTCGGGTCCACCATCTTCAATTTTGGGAGATTTACATTCTATAATTCCAGGACTTCTTAATACTAATTTTCATTTAAAAAATTTGAGGAATTTTTGTGGCCATTTGGAATTTGGAAATTTTGGTGGAAGATTCGAAATCAACATCCCTAGAATTCCCCACAATTGATTTTCATGGCATCATGATTTTGAATTTATACCGATACACATGATTAAATTTTTATATTTTTTTTTCGCAAAATGGTTGTTTGAAGAAAAACGGTTTTTTTCGACGAACTAAATGACTTACAACTTTTTTCCCTGATATACAATCGCTGTAATCGTGTGTTCGGTAGATAATTTAATAATAAAGGTCCAGTTAAAATTTGAAGTCAATCGGAAGAAAACTCTTCGAGTTCTACTGCCGGCTGATTTTTAAAACGTGGTTCCGAGAAAAATGCGTTTAAAAAAAAATTGGGAAAGTGGCTTCGGAAAAATTGGTTTACAGACATTTTAACATAATAAATACACGTTTCTACAAAATATGTTTTGAGTCGAGGGATGTTTAGGCATTATTTAAGCCAATAGAAAAAAAAAATGGAAAAAAAATTAAGCTGGTAATAACCCCTTAAGCGGCCTGAAGGCCCCGTAAGGCTATTATAGTTTAGGCTAAGGGCATGGTGTAAGCATGTGCATAGTTGTTTTTATGTGAAATTTTTTGTATGATGGATGAGACAAAGCCTGCTCATTCCTATATATTTAAGTGGTTGAGTTAACCAATAAATGATGTTCGATTTATAATGATGAATAGGAAGTACAGGTTAAACCTATCTGGTCTGTCGCTTTGCGTGTAAAAAGCGGTTATGTTGAGTTGTTGCAAGAAGGTTCTATGTGAGAAGAAGCGAACTGCTTAGGATCTGGGGTGATTTATATGCATGGAGGTTACATATGTGACATAAACAGACTAGGCTTCAAGATACTATTTTTCACTGATGGGCTGATTTGTTAAGATGAAATGAATGTTGGTTTGGGGAGTGATTATAGCTGTATTTCTGCGAAATTTTGTTATGTATGAGGGATGAGACAAGGGCTGCTTGGACCTGTATAGGGTAGAGGTACCACCCTCCGACATATTTTTTCGAAGTACTATAAATCATGCTTTCTTTAATTTAAAAAAATTTATGTTTATGTAAAAATTATTTTTTTTCTAGCATTTTGACCAATAAACCGATTTTTTCATTAACCTATTGTCGAAGATATAAATCAAATAAGCAAATAATGTTAATGTGTTGGAAGTGCCCCAATTGGGGGTAGCTCCAACATAGGCTGGGGTACTTCCGACATGCCATCAGTTTTATATGTTGTATATAAAATAACATTTTATTCCACATATTTTTAGTACCTACAGTAGAAAACAAAAATATTCGTAACATAACTATAAGAAAATCAGTCCATATGATTCATTTTGCGATCACATCAGTCCAATCAGTTGGAAAAATAACTGAAACAATAAAAAGAATTAATAACAATTTAAACAGGTATGTGGCTTACCTTTAACGCACAACCAATTTTTTTAAATTTATATTGAATTTAAACTGGCGTACACACCTTGAGGTTCCAGGAGGGTGCTCTGGTGCAGGAAGTTTAAGAAAGATATCACTTCTAAGGATTGTACTTATGTAGCTGACAACTGGGTTAAAAAAAATCCTGGAATTACTCGTACTTTTTTTACGAAAGAAAGAGGATGTATAAAAGAAAAATTCATTGTCCTTGTGTACGTTCGTTATTTCGCCAATGTATATCCTTTTTGTCAAAAAATTTTACTAATACATAATCTCCAGTAATAACCCAGTAGGACCAGCATTGATTACGGAATAGAAGTCGTAATCGCTTACTGTAGCTCCCACAGCTTCTTTTTTGCGTGAAAACACTGATTGCTTTTACACAGCGTTGTCATAGGCAAGAACTGGTGCGATTGTACATTACCCGCGCATGCATTTGTGCACTTATGAATTTTACAGTGTTGGGATCGATCCCAAGCACATGCGTTCCTTCACTGATGAATGGGAATGTAAATTCATGCAGAAAAGAAGTTATAAATTACATCCATTTCGCCGCCTGAAAATTTGAAACTGCCTTTCAGAAAGGGAACGGAGGCAGTAATAAATATAAATGAACATTAGGTTGTTAATAATATTATAATTGTAGCAGATTTTCAGGATATAATATACATAAAAACCACAAGAACAAAACAACAAAAACAACAAACAAAAAAAGACCTCTTTTTCCTCCGTTCCTTTTTGAAAAAGCAATTTTAGTCTTTATATAGGGAATATTGGGTTCCAATAAAATACAAATTTAAATCATTATAAATATATTATACTCTTCAAAAATAAAAAAAAATTGCACATTTCATTTCAATAAAAATTAAATATGTATCCCTAAAAACACAACAATTAGTTCATTTTGAAAAAAACACCATTATTTATTGGACTTTTCCCGTTTCAACTTTTCAATGCAGGCGGTTTTAAAGTACCTATTTTTATTCGCTTTGAAACAGTACCTTATGTCTTTTATGTAGTCCTGTTTCCTGTAGCCATCCTTCAAAAGTGCTTCTGGAAATAACTAACTATATTATTTTAACTTTAATATATTTTTGTAACCTTACTGTATAGCACATCATTCATATTTTCATAGTCTTTGAAGGAGTGTTTGTTTTTCACGCCATCATAATTAAATTCTAGAGCTATTTTATTTCCGAATACCTTATTGAAATTTTTCCTTATCCCACCATATAAGGTGTTTGACAATATTCAAGTATTTTGCCTCACTTTCATTAATTTCGTTCTCAACTGTATCAAGCTCCTCTTTATTTTTAATTGGGAATCTTATGAAATCTTCAGACGAGACATTAAAATTATTTGTTGTTTGAAGTTGCTCTAGTTTTTTTACGACAATTTTATAATAAAAAGATGAAAAATTATATTTCCTTACCTGAAGTTTTCAATATTGCGCATTTAATTTTCACAACTTGCACTACACTTGATTGCCTGCCAACTTCTTCCGTTGCTCACGAGCGACTAACTGAACGGAAAAACGAAAACAAAAAGGAGATTCGAAAACTCAAGAAGTGCACGCAGTTAGCTAGAAGCACGTTCTGTTGGTTCTTTTATCAATTACCCTTTGCATTACCATAGAACGCATTCCCATTTCCGATAAAGACACAGTTGAAATTATTGATTCTTAATTCACTGGTTGTTAAAAGTCCTACTGGGAATATTGTCCTCTTCACGTAATTTATGCTCAATCAGGGGTCAAATCTGTAATTATTCTCATCGCTGAAGGCACTATCACCATCAAAATCTATATCGAAGCTTCCAAGGGATTGCAGCGATTTAGCGATGCTGTAAGCCGATTCAGATGATGATGATTCGTATTTCAATATTTTCTTCGTTCTCCTCTTTTGTTGTTTCGTTCGTTCTCGTATTTTTGTTGCATTTCTTTTCTCTGGTCTTTTAATCGTTTTTTTTATTGTCTTAGCAACCCTCTTATTTGGTATGATTTCAACCTTATGCTTCTCTGGGGTGATAGTGAAAATGCGCGATTTTCCCTTGTTTTTGCGTTCAATTGAATTTTTTTTAAAAAGTTTTGGAATGCCCGAATTTGTTCAGGAGAAAAAACAACCTTAATTGGAGTGCGCGGTACAACTTCAACATTATCTTGAGCCATTTCTGCACTAGGGAGAGTTGACATCACTGAGGAAACACGAGCTTCAGTAGGATCGCCTTCTTACTCTGCATTAGCAGGTGGCATACGATTTTCATCTGGTAGTAGAACATTCGTGTCCTCTACTATGAAATTATCATCCGTAAAAGCTAGTTGGTTGTATACCAGTGGAACTAAATGCCTTCATAATTTTTTCAGGTGTAAACGACTTAAGAAATGGCAGTTTTGTCAACTCTGCTACATTACCGATACCGATTACGGATCCTGGATTATTGGCCATGTAATCATTATAATGATATCTTAAAATAATGCTTAAAGGGTCAAAATATGTAGTTGTTGGGAAGGGTTGTTATCGGTCAGATGTGTGAGGCGGAAATGTCAGTAAGACAATTCCGTTCTCCTTACAAAATATTATAGCTTCCAAACTGCAATGTGAGCAGTGGTTGTCTAACAAAATTAAAATAGAAATTTCTGGTGAACAGTTGGTTTAAAACTTGATGTGCAACATGAATAAATAGCTCCGATACCATCCAGCCATATTTGGAAACAAGTCCAAGAGATCCTTGAGTTGCATTTTGTAAAAATTGCGGATTTAGTCGCTGCCTTGAGCATTTATTATTCCCACCATAGTAACATTGGAGCCCCTTCCAGCCGATGAAGCCTGGAATACTAACCGTTCTACTTTCGCTGCGATTACCAGACGTTTTATGGCCTTTCTAGGAAAGGGTTCATGACATTAATTACCATTAATGACTGTTGGGAACATATTGACAAACAAGATAATTCTTTCTAGGAATTATTTTGTACGATACCTGCAAAAAACTAGGGTGCCTAATAATTTTGGCCAAGGCTGTAGAAAAACATTGAATACAAAAAGAAATTAACAAATTAAGCGTAGGATATCAAAAGTACCTTTGGTGCATCCATAATGATAAATATGGCAGTCTTATCTAAATTTTAAATATCCTTTCGAGACAAATTGTGTTTTCGATAAACTTTTTCTAAATTTGTGTGCAACTCTTCAAGGGCACGCTTTGTAAAACCATTAATTCGAGAGGGGCACATTTCTGTTCATGAATCCTTTCAGCCAATCTATTCCGGCTGATTGCTTTATGCTCATGAAGGTGGAGTCTGTGCACCAATTTTTTTCGGCATGTTGAAATACAAATTTTCTAGCCATTAGAAAGCTCATACTGAATTGCAATCGAGAGCACTTCACGAAGTGGCTGGCTAATTCTACTTCTTGCTCTGATGTAAAAACTTACCTACTTATTTTGATTGGGATCTGTACTCATTATTATCGCATTCGCTGTTTCCAGAATCTAGAGCAGTATTGTTAAAATTTTTTTCTTCTGCGCATATTTCTTGATGCCGAACAACATGATTCCCATTTATTTAAAATATCAGATGTGGCGTTCTTCATTTGGCTTTCCTCTACAGGAGGATTGTTTGTTTTTCTTTTGTATTTTCTGACCATTATCTATCAAAAATATATCAAACAAACATTTATTTTTGATTTTTGGAAACTGGGGGTACCTCCGACAGGGCGTCTGATGCACCCCATATTATATTGTCGGAGGCACCCCCAATTGCCTTTCTTGACGTTTTATAGTAGATCGTATAATTTTGTCAACATACTGAATAGCAAAATTAACCCTATTATGGCGTTTGGGTTAACCAATAAGTGACCTATGACTTGTAATGTTGAGTAAGAGGAACAGTCTAAGTCTATCTGGCCGTGAATATAAGGTTATGGTTGATTAGTGTTTTCTTTTAAGTCGCTTTACTTTTTGATAAGCCTTTTTACAACCAGACTGTAGACTTATGTTGTGTTGTTGCAGGAAGGTTATAAAATAAATGACAGATTGAAGCTGGCGCTCCATACCTTTAGTGTGAGGACCACTGAAATTTCGCAGTGACTCAGTATGGCCAAGGTTAGGAGCATGGTGGTTGGAAGTGGGAGGAAATTATCGTTGTAAATTGATGATATTAAAATTCCATGCGAAAATATAATTAAGGTGCTCGGTTTGACTTTTTCCAGCAGACTGAGAAGTGGACGACATTATGAGTAGGCGTTGAACATCGCGGAGAGTGATGCCAGAGTGATCAAAATTTTAAGCGGTATAAAACATGGCACAAACCCGCGAAATGGCCTGCTTTTGTTTAGGGCTATAAGCAAACATACGAGCAGGTAGAAATGTTTAGATAGAAGACATAAGTATATATGACATTGAGAGGGAATGTGTAATTAAAATATTTTAAAAGGGGGGAAATACATAATTAAATCTATCCGAGCTTATAGCGGAAAAACATGAGTGGGCTTGACTGTATATGTAGAAGTCTTTTGCATAGCCCTTTAATTTATAATCCTAGTTGTCGTAAAGTTAAATCAAAACGAACATGTGACATGGGTTGTGTCTTGTATACTGTGACACATTGAAAGATACTTTAATCAGAACGACTTTAGGAGAAACTCAATCAAGACAAAATATGAGCGATTCATATCAATTTCAAAACGATAAATCTCCATTAAGTCATGTGGCGCTGCCAACAACATGAGAAACCCGCCGTTGCCACACTGCGACTGGTTGCCTTTGGTGGGAGACTCCGTTGGTATCCCGTCCCGGGTATTGTACTTGCCATTTCGCACAAATCAAGTAACAATATATGGGATAATTCAATTGAATCCATTAAGCAAGGAGATGGCACCTTAGAACAGCTCCACTTGTCCAACTTGGGAGTTGTACAACGGTCTAAGCTTGACCTCGAGGGCACTCTGCTTGACACGCACTCAAATTGCATTCAGACGGGCCACTTTGAGTGATTGAACTAGGGAATAAGTGCGAGAGGCAACTCAAGTGCAATTTAATTGCGACGGCATTGTAGCTGGGCGAAGTTGTGCAAGCACTGTGATTTATTACTCAATGGGGCCTTCCGGGGGAAAATTTATGTGTGAGGGAACAAAGGTGGTCACCGGAATGAAAGGACATGTAAGTGGGACTAGTCTCAGCCAATGCTATTCCAACATCTTGGACGGTTAAGGTCGGGGTCGGCCCTAATTGTTTTAATGTAAATAGACGCCAATAAAATTCAATCATTTTAATTTTTTTTTATGTTTTTATTTGTATCTTAAACTGTATAAAGAAATTGTTTTTTTGCTTATTTTACATTGTTTATATTTTTTTTTAATTAAAGTAGACGCCAAAAAAAAGCAGGTCACTGCTCAGGGTAATAGCGGCTGTTCATGTTATCTGAAATGAAAAAATCGAATGGATTATTGTTCAGTATAGGTCTGTCGCTATCGCCCCACCAAAATTATCAATTTCATTGAAAAAAAAAATAAAAATGGCGGACTGTAGAAAAAAAAGTTACGAAAATCTTATTGCTTTTTGTTACAAATCGTTTATAGTATATTGTGCAACAAGTGCGGTAAGTAGCCGATTGCGCACGCTGGCAGCAATAAACGCACGAGCAAAGCGAGTGCGTTTAGCTGCAGCGTAAGCAATCGGCTACGCACCGCCCGAGTTGCACATTCTATTTTTCCGCACTAGTGAGGCATGCGATCGTCGGAAGAGGGTGGTTAAGGAAGGGGCGTTGAGGGGGGGGGAGCCCCCCACAACAGACAAAATTATTATTTAAGCAATAATTACAACTATTTTTACATTTAAAAAAAATTTGAAATTAATTAATTTTTTTCGTATTCAAATATATAGAAAAATTAGAACAATTCTGTCATAGAACGTTGGTTAAATAATACATTTTTAAGATATGTATGTATTATTTACGAACTGCATTTCCTTTCAAAATTGCGTAATTTATTTTGAATCTCCGGGTTTTATTTTAAAGCGGAGCCGGCCAAATTTCAAGTCATACAGAACAGCTACATAAACTTGTGTCATAAAGGATCCTTTTTTCAGTATCTCTCGGGTACCGAGGGAAAAGGAAAAAAAAAGTACCCTTACCTTACACTTACATATGTATCTTCTCATTGCGTTAATGAAGCGACCCAAAATGCACTCAGGTATACTGCTCCCATGAAGGTAAAGTTTGCCTGCTCCGAGGGAAAAGGAAAAAAAAGTACCCTTACGCTTACATACGCCACGGAGCCGAGTCTGACCTGCTCTGTTATAAAGATGCGTGTTTTATTTTCTGCAGCGTGTTTTTTTGACCGTCGAAAGCACGCAGTGGGAAATAAGCAACTTACCGCACGCAAAGGCGTGCGTTTTAGTGGTAGGGGAAGTCCGGGAGACTTGCTCAGGTGGGAGAGTTGAACCACCTTTTAAAACTCAACTTAAATTTCGCGCTAATGAAACGTTAAGACGGTCATTGATAGATCGCGGGAGGCCAATAACCAGAACGCCGCCATTTTAACAATGGCCGGTTTGTTTGGCTCAGAGGTTCGGAAAGGTGTTTTTGTTACGGAGGAGTAAATTTTATTAATTTATGTAGTTTTGAGATTGCGGCCATGTTTATAGAGGTACGTATTGTGCGTTATTACTATTGTACTGCCTGATTATTGTAGTTTGACGTGTACTAAGTGTTTTTTCGCTAAGATTGATTGTTTTTTCTGTGAGTAAAATTTAATGTCGAAGTAGTATATGCGGGAGACTTGCACCATGGCGGGTGCGGGAGATATGCTCAGTGGTTCATGTCTCCCTCTAAACTTTAAACAACATATTTGATGACTCCAAACGACCAAAAAGGAAGCTAAAAGAAACACAATCACATGTTATGAAGAATGATGAAATAAAAAAACGAAAGATGAATATTAAGAAAAGAGTTTTTGAGAATAGCGACACTGAATCAGAAAATATAAATGATACTAATAAAACTAATAAGAAGGTTCAAGAAGACACTAATAAGAAAGGAAAGAAAATAATAAAAACCAAACAAAATCCTAAACTAAAAGATGACAAAAAAGAGAACGTTCCAGGAAAAACTAAAGGAGAGAAAACATTGAAAACTAAACAAGGTTCAAAACAAAAAGCCCAGAGAAAGAAAACTGAAAGACGAAGATGCTGCGTACGCTGATAGTTTCAATAAAAGTGATTTTGCAGAAAATCCTGACGTGAATGGTCATTGGACCATTGGTATTGTTTTGTTTGCCAATCAGAAGAAATTATGACCTGTCTATGTCTATGTCGTTTATGCCGCAGATATGTCCATGAGAAATGTGTAGGACTTACACAAGATATTAATGATTTCATTTGTCATGAATGTGACCATAATTAGTATTTTGGGTTACCAGCTGACTGAAAGTAATTATTAAGGCTGACCAAATGACTAGAATAAATATATAATTTAAACAAAAGGTTAAGTTTGATTAAAGAAAGGTTGAATGTTTATTTTTGTTAACAAAATCTTTAATAATTATGTTGATTGTGGAATGTTGAAGAATATGTTGAAGTTTTGCTTTTTTTCTTTATAAGAAGAGCAATAACTGTGTTTCATTATAATTTAATTTCATTTTGTGATGTTTTGTTTAACATATCTGTGATTTAAGCTGCAAAATGTTTTTATTTTCCCCTTTAAAAAGCAATGTTCAACTCTCCCCAGACCCCGGTTCAAGTGTCCCTAAGGGTGGGGAGAGTTGAATCATATCCCATTTTTCATTCAAATATATATAACATATTTCAGTACTATAATATCGAAAAAGTAATTATGCATAAGTAAACCTAAATAAACAGGCTACTGTTCATTATTATAATTGAAACACTAAGCCTCATTTATAAGAAAATACGATACTTTAAACAAAAAGCGGTTCAACTCTCCCGGACTTCCCCTACTTATCCCTCATGCGTGCGGAAATAGTATATTACGATACAAGGGCGGTAAGTAGCCGATTGCCCACGATGGCGGTGTTGACGCACGAGCGAAGCGAGTGCGTTAACAGCCATCATGGGCACTCGGCTACTTACCGCCCTTGTATCGTAATATACTATTGTGCAACAAGTGCGGGGTAAGCAGTAGGTACGTTACCGCACATGTTTCCATTCGGTGACTCATAAATTAACCACGGTGCGCTAAGGAGCCGATTGCCCACGATGGCGGTGTTAGACGCACGAGCGAAGCGAGTTCGTTTATAGCCATCGTGGGCAATCGGCTCCTTAGCGCACCGTGGTTAATTGATGATTTACCGCATGGAAACCCGTGCGGTAAGGTACCACTTACCCCGCACGTGTGCTGAAATATACTATTGTTAGAACCCCCGCCGCTTTAGAAAATTATGTTTCGAGAAAAACGCGTTTAAAGTTTCAAGAGCAGAATTTTCGTTGAAAATTTATACTTACACAAATCTGCTATGCCTGGACCATACAATTTCACAATTCACGACAAAACTTTATATACACTATTCCACATATGCACAGGTCGGTAATATACTAAAGTTGCCCGTTAGAAACTCCGTACACAGGTATAAAAGACCGGTGAAAACAATAGAAATGTAGCAGCTGCAGACCTGGCGCGGCGGCGATAATGAGTTGTAACTTATTTAATACTAGGATTTTCGGTCTGCATTTTTCACAGTATATTTTGAATAGGTTTTGCTATCGAAATATGAAAAAAAATCGATTTTTCGAAGTGGTCACATGAGAATACCCCCTTAAGTTATAATGAGACAGAACTCGACTACTAAGTTATGCAAACTTGAGCAATCACTTTACATAGTAGATGGCGCGGCGCGTTCATATAAAAATACATTTATACTACCAGACCCGTCCCGGCTTTGCCCGGGCATTTCTACATTTGGAAATTGAAAAACTGTTGCAAAATGAATAAAATTGTTGATAGAAGCGAGTGTAGTTTTAGAGAGAGACACGTTTGAGACTGCCTTTCATTGGTCGATTTTTAAATGGAAAAAAGGAGATTGATACTGGAATGTTGTTGTAACCTGTCTTCATTAATTTTAAGCGCGCCATTGATCCCAATGTAAATCTCGGAGTACTCCACCTCCATTTGATCTGATTTTTGCATTACCATATCTGCAGAAGATAGACTTCCATATAAGTTTCTCAGAGAGGATAAAAAAGTGAGAGTTTTTAACCTCATAAAAAGGTCCGCTTGACCTCTTCTGGAATATATTCCATCTAATGGAATTTTCTCTTTCCATGTAAAATTGACGAATAATCCTTTGCATTCATTAATTCATCTATTTGCATCCTTTGGAAGATATTTAATTCTCGATGCACCAGTTCAACGAAATATTTTCATTTTGTTTGTTTTTCAATTTTATATTGTCGAAAAAAAGCATCTGCGCAGCGTATCCGTTTGGCCTCCTCTGGAATATATTCAACCGCAAACCCGTCCCTTGCCGGATTTTTCATATTTGTAAATTAAAACTGTTGTAGACCTAATGAAACTATTACATACGCGAAGACGGTTTTTCATTTTTCCCGCGGGAACCCAAAACAATCTTGGGATAAAATGTAGCCTGCATCATGAACAGTAAAATGCTGTACCTTCCAGTAAAGGCCTCATAGAAATCGATTTAACCGTTCTCGAGATTAGCTCCGACTTAAAGACAAAATTTGTTGACATGTTTGTGTAGATTTTGGTATAGTGTACGTAAAGATATGAGCTTCGAAAAAGGCAGTTATTTCAAAACCACAGACCCTAAGAACCATTATATGCAATTACACGGATTTCCGTTCCAGTTGAGTTGATATTTGATCCGCCATCTTGAATTACCAATTATCAATGGCAGAATTAAGATCAGCGACGCCAAAAACCCCGTATATGTATTCATTAAGACGGAAATCCTTTCATTAGCCTATTGTTCTAGGGTCACTTTATATGCAGTACAGTGGCGTAGCGTAGTAGGGGCGGGCGGCACTTTTGGGGGGCGGCAAAATTTCACAATAAATAATAATAATATCTTGTAAATATTTGAATCATCTCATATTTTTGTTTCGGGCAGGTCAAAATGAGCATTCATTACTTATACTGTGCCGAAATCGGGGAATCCCTTTCTTTAAGGAGGCTGGATCGAAAACTAAAAAAACGGGAGAATTACTTCAATTTCGCTAGATGATAGTTTAGCATCATATAAATAAATCACAAAAAAAAAATACATGTCACCGGCCAACCCAAAACAATCTTGGGATAAAATGTAGCCTGCATCATGAACAGTAAAATGCTGTACCTTCCAGTAAAGGCCTCATCGAAATCGGTTCAACCGTTCTCGAGAAAATTAGAAAATTTGTTGACATATTTGTGTAGATTTTGGTATAGTGTAAGTAAAAATATAAGTTTCGAAAGAGGCAGTTATTTCAAAACCACAGACCCTAAGAACAGTTATATTCAATTACACGGATTTCCGTTAAAGTTGAATCCCCATATCTGATCCGCCATCTTGAATTACCAATTATCGATGGCAGAATTAAGATCAGCGACGCCAAAAACCCAGTATATGTAATCCTTTCATTAGCCGATTGTTCTAGGCTCACTTTATATGCAGAAAGCCTCCCTACTCCCACGGGCAGGAGTTAAGACACTCCGTGAATATAATATCGGAACCATTTCGCCAAGGTCTGAAGCTGTATAACGGTTTAAAGATATTGCATGTATCACTTATAGTTTTCCAGAAAAACCGATGATAGACAGATAATTTTCGTTACGCAAACTTTCTGAACATATACCTGATGAGTGTACCGACAAAAAATATTTTCCCATTCATATATTCATACCCTCTTTCACCTCCTTGGCGGTTGAAATTTGAGATATGCTGAAACATCTTTTCCTTTATTTGTGTTGCAGTGTTTTCGGGGTCGCTAATTTCGAACCTAATATCGAAATGTGGAAATTAAAAATCAGACCCTTTGCGTCTTGCTGGCATTGTTCACTGTACAAAACATACAAATAGATCAAATTGAAGTACTTAATGGTAGAAAACAGTATACTGATAATGTATTTGTTCTTTTATTATTTTACCTACCTTTCACAATTATAAAATACGTACATATTTCTCTTTTAATTGAAAATGATTTCCAAAAATTTTGCTAGTAAGAACTAATACATATGACAGTTACACTGAGAAAGTGAAACGATAAGTGACACCCGTAGATGCCTGGTAGAAATAACTGATCGAGTGGTAACTGATATGATGTTTGAAAATTATTAACATACTAATATCGCTATTAAAAACTACGGGTTGGTGGTAGAAGGGTGAACATTTAGGGTTATATGTATTTATAATAAAAAAAATGTTTTGGGGTGGATCACCCTTATCACTTGAGGTATGAAAAATAGTTTACGTCCTATTCTCAGACCTACTGAATATACAAACAAAATTTCATAAGAATCGGTCAAGCCGTTTCGGAGGAGTTTTGTTACAAACACTGTGACACGAGAATTTTATATATTAGAAGATAAAATACCAAATTTATGATTCCATACGTTGTGCAATGGCGATTATATAAAGAGATAAGTAACATATAAAATAAAGTCATGTTTTCACAAAAACTCGCTCGCCACGCTCTAGCGCTAATGTACCATACTAACTTTCAACTAACATATTTCATAAGCAGCTATCCTTGGTTTTAGACACGTTTATTTAATAATTCATGCGAAAGAGGACAAAATTCCGAAGATCACCCGACCCCCAAAATTTTGCTGTGGATCTGCCACTGTATTAATTATACGAATTTTGGAGGAATTGTGGGAGAAACGTTAATTTTAGTAAATATTAAAGCATTTTTTTCACTTTCGTAAGTGAGCATTTTTTGGGAAGCACATTAAGATAGTAGTTGTTTGGCCTGATGTTGATGTCGATGCGGTAAATAGATCTAAAGTTAAAAAAAAAAAATTTCCATCCCGAATTTGTCATTCACCCTGTAACACGAAAACGATTCAGATGCACCCCCCCCCCCCCTTCGGCCTTTCAATTATTTACTTTGCTAGGTGAGATCTATCACCCCTATAATTCCTGCATGTGTTATACGAAACACCCTTTTTGTAAAAGCGGCACTCACATTTTTTTAATTAACGGATGTGAGAGAAATGAGTTCAACAAAAAAAATTTTGTTGGCTTAGGAAACAATTATTTCTATAATTCCTGGGAAACAAATTTCATAATCTCTTTACGCATTAAAGTCAATATTCAAGTCATATTAAAGCTATTGTAGTTTGTTTTTAATTTTAGCACAGTCTAAAATATGGGGTTTCTCATATTCAGTTTTTATGTAGGCCTTAGAGCGTAACAGAAGCGGTTCCTTTATTCGAGTGTGATTATCTTAAATAAGTAAATAATGTATGATAAATGTACTTCTTCTTTTATTATTAAAAAAATATTTTTCTAATAACAGAAACTTTTTGAAAAAAAAAATTTGGAATAAAGTTATATTAATGTGAATTAACTAATCATTAGTCATTTGGTTCGTCGATAGTGACAGAACAGAACTTGACATACTCAGTGAATGAATTAATTAATATTAGCTTAATAAACAAGTTGTTCAAAAATGGAAACATAACTTTACGTCAAGCAATTCAATTTTTAGAAGCTTGGTTTATTTTTTTTTATTTTTGCAGTAGTCAAAAGGGAACTTTGCAATTGTTATTGCAAAATTATTTATTTAACTAAATTCAAAGCAAATATTTAATTTTTTGATGGCAAATTTAACTCAAAGCGAATATTTTTGTTACAGGTCACAATCAGAAACTAGATACATTTTGCGGGTCACCTCCTTATGCGGCACCAGAATTATTCAGCGATGATCACTACGCTGGGGGTCCGGTGGATGTCTGGGCACTTGGAGTTTTATTATATTTCATGGTCGTTGGAAATATGCCTTTCCGTGCACCGACAGTACCAGCACTACGAGTAGCTGTCTTAAAAGGGGACTACAGCATACCTGGTCACCTGAGCCTTCCCTGCATAAGATTAATACGTAATACAATAGTTGTCTCATAATAAAATCGTATTGGATTCCATAAATTTTATTATTCTTCCAGAGAGGGTTTTGGTGCATATGCCAGCCCGACGGCCTAGCGTTGAAGAGATGTTATCTAGTCAGTGGATCATGAATCCGAATCTGAGCGTTGAATTGATGCTCCAACAGTTGACCACGAATAGCAAAACAGCTAAGAAGTCATTTTGGTTCCGCACCAAACCAACGAGGAGGATTGGAAGAGCCTACTCTCTCAGGGAACGCTATCTCGAAATTTCAAACAAGGCTCCTTCGCACTTCAACACGAAGAGAAACGATGGTATTCTTGTGGATAATTTTCTTCATCCAATTGATCTCACCAATGAGCCTTCTGTGAACGAACAGCCTTCATCCATATCCAAGAAATCATTCCTCTGTGGAACATTGAAGAAGAAAATCGGTCCAATGGAGGCTGAAAAAGAAAAGGGAGTCATCAATGGAGATTTAAGCTTTGCTGGCGAACATATTCGCAAGGGGGAACAACACATGGTTATTGAACTGCAGACATTGAAAAACTATGATGAGGAGAAGGGCCAGTTTATTATGATTCCGACAGACACGGATGAATTAAACAAGCTTAACCCTCTCGAAGTTGAAGGCAGGGAGCTCCTGGAAAAGCTTGGAGTAACCTCAGAAATGCTACGTGGCGCAATTTTAAGCGGCCCAAGAAGTGAACTTATCGGCGCCTACAGGATAATAATAAATCGTTTACAAAAACAGGCATGGTTAGCTAAAAAACAATCTGAAGCCGCCTTGCAAGAACCACCAAAGACTACGAAGCGTAGCCGCACTTGTACTATTCTCTAAGTATAGATCTCTAACCTCGACGATTTTCCAATTCTTTGATATTCTTTTCAAGTATTGCCTCCTATGGAGTCTGCATATTTTATAAGTAACCCCTAGCATTAGCATACAACTCAGAACTGAAAGCTTTAATCATTTGTAAGTAGGCTTTTGCCGTGAACCGGTCATTTCGATTCTCTTTTGGAGCCACACTTGATGGCTACAATATCAGTCTGTGTGACTGTTAAATTTCCAGGTTAGGGTAAGATACTTTAGCGTTGATGAATTATGGAAGTAGGCATTTTTCACTACTCATACCAAGTAAGCGTTTCATTTTTCATACCTATTAAAGTTGAACTTCTCTTTTGACCAGAGAAGATACATATGTTTCCCAGCAACGCGCCTTGACATCAATTCCACCTCCATAATTATATGCACGTAAGCACTAAGTAGTTACGTTAATAATTTTGTTGTGTCTGCGTATACTTACATTATGTATATCAGAGAAATGTTCATTAAATACATGAGAACAAATATTCATACATCCATATGCGTTTGTAGTTATTTTTAGTTTTAAATAGTTCCAAAGATGATATAACAAACATTTTACATCTATTCCATTAAGAAAAAAATAATTGTGATATCCTTTGCTTATACATATTTAAATTGCTCTTTGTTAACATACTCATTTTCTAAAATTTTCTATTTGTGAGGTTGGTTGTATTTTATACGAATATATTTAATTGAAGCAAATTTTTATAACGGCCATATAGCTCTAGACCATGTCTAGTTACATCGACATATTATTTATCATCCATGAGATGTTTATTTGTGGAGTCGTGCATTTTCGGGCTTCCGGGGGACCTGGAATTTTTTCGGTTCGCTTTTTAATTTCGTCTGATAACTTCAATCACATTATATTCTGACTCATTGGACCAAACAACATCAATAATATAAAAATCAACGTATAATTCGGCATTCAAGTGAAACCTGATTATAAAGTTTATATGTCCTAAAATAAAAACGCAATTAAACAACCCATCTAAGTTATTCTTAATATTCGATCTCGATATTCTCGTTGATATTAAGTGGGTAGTGATCATATCAGGGTCAGTAGATACAATTTTTTCTTGATGTATAACAATTTTCTCCTGAGCAAGAGTTCATTAATGGATTTTGTTAAATATATTTCTTTCAGTTTAGTTTAGTTTAAATAATTACAAAATTACACAAAACAAAAAATTATGACACATTTTACATTACATTACTTATAAACAGACTCCTTGAATTTGAATATTTACCCGCAACTTGTACCCAGAAATTCCAGAAGCTTAAATGCAATCACAAAACGAACATCATAGCGCAAAGAAACTGTGAAAATGGGTCTACCTGCATTACATGGCAATTAAGCGACGGCGGCGATATTAATGGCAACACTTTGGCAGTTAAAATGAATCAGTTCTTGTTGCTATTAAAAATGAAATATGTATATTCGATACTCTAAGAGGTGTCACCAAGTTGATTTGACAGAAATCTCACTAAAATTTGAACTTCATTATTGAAGCGAAATGATAAAGATAGAGACTTGAAATTTGGCACACATATGAATAAAAAACTCGAAAATATGGCAATTTTTGTATATTTCGGAAATATCAACAATTGATTTGTTTATTTAAAAAAATGTCGAACGACGCGAAAATCTCCGGGCCAAACGGTGTCGACGAATTTTTAAGTTCCGCCAATCTGAAACAAAAAATGTCGAATTATTTATTTTGGGAATTACGTTCTTCACGGCTTAACCGGATCTTTTTTCGAAATTTTGAAAAATGAAAAAAATGGCGACCCTTGGAAAAAAAAAATACAAGTCTCGTCCAAAGTAACTTAAAAAAAACCAAAAATTGTTTCATTATCTACATGATTTTTGCTACCAAAGTACACATGATTATATTTTTAAATTTTTTTTCGCGAAATGGCAGTTGTTTGAAAAAAAAAACTGTTTTTTTCGACGAAAAAACTCGAACTAAATGGCTTATAACTTATTTTCCTCATATACAATCGCTATAATCTTGTGTACTTCGTTAGATAATTTAATATTAAAGGTCCATTTAAAATTTGAAGTCAATCGGATGAAAACTGTTCGAGTTCTACTGCCGGCCGATTTTTAAAACGTGGTTCCGAGAAAAACGCGTTAAAAAAAATTTAAAAAGTGGCTTCGGAAAATTTGGTTTAGAGACATTTTAACATTTAAATACACCGTTGTACAAAGTATGTTTTGATTCGAGGGATGTTTAGGCATTATTTAAGCCAATAGAAAAAAAATGGGAAAAAAATTAAGCTGGTAATAATCCCTTAAGTAAATCCATACATGTGTGATATGATAGAGCGAGAAAGGAAGTTCATTCATTTTGACTTTTGACTTCCTCTCGAATGTTTCAAAGCCACAAAAGTGTCGAGACAAAAAATATTTTGAATACGCTGGGAGAGTACGGCCGTAAGACGTAATACATCATTTAGTTCAACTTTAAAATTATTACAGTTAAATACGTAGAATTCGAATTGGTAACTAAAATATTCGGATTCGGCATACATAAAATCATAACACCAAAAAAAACAAAAAAAAACTTACATATTTTTCCACAAGAGAATTTCTAGCGGGAGGACAATTTTATCTACAAATCAATTAAATCTTTCAACGTTCATCCCCGCACCATCACTTTTATATAATAGTTTCTGAGTATGAACTACATAAAAGGTGTCACTTTTCATGTCGCTCGGATTCCAGGATGCACCTCTACCTACTATTTTTAAAGACGTATTCAATTCCAGTCAAAAAAGATCGCTATATAACGAATCCGCACTTGCCGGGGTCGCGATGAGCAAGGTTACCTGTATCTGAAATCAGTGCCTCAAAAACTCCTTAAGGGGGTACTGCGCTTTGAAATTTTGAAAAAATCGATTTTTTTTTTAATATTTCTATTATTAATGTATTTAAGATTGTATTCCAAAACGAATTTTTCAAAAATTCATAAAATTGACGTAGTTATGATGCCTCAAAGTTCGAGCGGCGAGCTTGATGCGATCGATGCGAGTGCGGCGATCTATCTAACTTTAATCGCGTTTTTCTCAAAACAGCATTTTTCAAAACGGCGTCCACGATATCTCAAGTTCTACTTGACCGATTTTCTTCAAATTTAGACAGAATCATCCTTATACTAGCTGCTATCGCCGGAACCACGATTTTGTTTATGCGATAAATAATTTTTTTAATCCAACATTTGCTTCGAAAAAAAAACCCAAAAATCGAACTTTTTTTTTAAATTTGCATAACTTTTGCAAATTCCTATATTTTGACTCTTCCCTGGTTCAGGCGATAACCAATAGGATACAAATTAACAACAATTTGGAATGTTTTGGTTTCAGACGTCTCTGAGGGCTGCAATCATGGTCGCCGATAACCCCTTCGCGAAAAACATCTCTACTTTGACCAGCTCATACAGCGGGCATTTTTTTGTGTTTTCAACGAAAAAAATATATTTTGGTACCAGAGATAATCTTGCTCCAAAAATGACGTTCAAAGCGCAATACCCCCTTAAATCAATTGTCAAAACCCCAAAAGCGCTTTTTGATCTAATGCATTAACGGCCAAGCTTAAGGAATCTCTGATTCGGAGAGAATTGTAACTATGCGTTACACTCTTACTGACTTCCAGTGGCTATTGTCATATAAACATTAAAAAAACGGATCGCAACTTCCACTGCATGTGAATATTAAAGACCCTACTGCATCTCGAAAAGGTATTTTTCAGCAGTTGCATCAGATATTGTGTTGGTACGCAATTGCATTTTAATCTTGAGCTTGTTCGCGAGCGAAAGATTTTTTTAATGAAACCTTTTTCCTTAATGATATTTGTAAAAACGTCTTCGTTCACGAAAAAGCCGTTTATACACAAAATAAGTACGAGTTTTAAGTCGATTGCTTTTACGGTTCTCGAGATATCGTGTTGTACACCGCTTGAAACTTTCTCAAAAAAATCGTTGCCAAAAAGACGCGTTCAAAGTTTGCGGGGTGCTAGTTGCTCAGTTCAAACTTGCATAACTTTGTCAATTTTCATCCGATTAACATATTTTCGGACATCATTCTTGAAATGGCGTACTTCAAGAAGATGTATCTATAAATCGATTGAATGATGAAACATGCATATAGGCTCTTTTGTAGCCGAGTTATGATTACCTAAATAGCGTAATTTTTATCTCACGCGGTAAGACACACCAGCGCTTTCTCATGTGAAAGGTCAGTATAAGTTGCAGTGAGTTCACGGGGGCAGTAAAGGCCGCAAAATGGTGTTCTATAGGAAGAATACAGTTCTTTTTATCAAAATTTTATGAAGATACATATTTGAATTTCCTGCATTTTCTGCATAATATAGAGCTAATTTTACCTCATATTTATACTTGAAGGGACGCGAGTAGTCTAGTGGAAAGCGTGTTAGACTGCCGATTTAAAATCCCAAGTTCGACTCGGACCCCACGCTTTCACTCCCAGAGTGCGCTTTTTCTAAAAGGCGGCAGATGGAAGCCCCATCAATTAGGATAGCTACTATGGAAGCCCTATGCTCCTAACTGGAGTTATGTCCCTTATAATCCGACATGGCGAAGACGGAGCCCAATGATTTAGTGGACAGGTTGTGACTTATATGACTTCTTAATGTGTTGTTTAATTTGTAAAGTTCCATGAAAATATAAATAAATATACAGGGTGATTTTTTGGTAAAAAGAAAAAGCCGAAATTTTTAAAAGCACTCCTCTGGTACGTCTGCGCAACAAGTGTACAGAGCAAAATATCCTTCGGAAAAAGTGCTAATACCGAAGACACAGGGCAGCCACATGGGACCTTTGCTGTTTACTCTTTTCCTTAACGACGTGTGTCCTCTATTAGAGAACTCGCATGCTTTGGCTTACGCTGACGCCTTGAAGATTTTCCGAGTGACCGAGTCACTGCAAGATGCGCTTAGCCTCCAACGCGATCTTGACACTTTTACTGAGTGATGTTCAAAGAATCACATGAAACTAAATATTAGTAAATGCAACTTTATTTCATTTACTAGGAAGTCTTCTATTTTGGAGTACTCCTACAAAATCCTTGACACATCTTTATCTCGGCAAGAGAATGTTGTCGACTTGGGACTGACTATTGATTCTAAATTCGATTTTGGACGACATGTTTATAAAATAATCAATCGTACAAATTCCACCCTTAGATTTGTTAAGCGATGGTCGAAAGATTTTAATGATCCTTATCTCTTAAAGACATTGTTTTGTGCGTTTGTCCGACCTATCTTGGGATAGGTTTCTGTAGTTTGGTCCGCTCATTATTCTGTGTATATAGACCGTATCGAAGCAGTCCAAAAGCGTTTTCTCCGGTTCAGTCTTCGTCACCTACCCTGACGTGACCCGCATGGTCTTCCTCGTTATGAAGACAGACTTACAGTTTTAGGTTTAACGACTCTATCCAACCGTAGAGAAATCTCAAGTGTTACGTTCATGCACGATATCATTATCGGCGTTATAGACTCTCCAAAAGCTTTTAAATCTTGTTAATTTTAACTCACGCCCCCGATCTACTAGAGGACAGGACTTTCTATATTCCATGTACCACAGAACTAATTATGGCACTTTTGAACCGGTATCGACCATGTCCAAAATTTACAATAATAGATTTTTCTCAATAGACTTTCATTGTAGCAAAGATTTAATCAAGAAATCGTTACTCAATCATTAGGAATTAATTTAAATCATTGTTTGTTTATGTTAAGATCAGATGGTGTAATCAACCTGTTGATGATAAATAAATAAATAAATAGACACAATACACAAAATGTTCGTTAGGTAATTGGGGCACTCAAAATCCACAATTAGTCAATAATGTGTCTTTACATTTACCGGATTGGTGCGGTGTTTGCTCTGAAAAAATCATCGGTCCGTATTTTCTCGAAGATGAAGATGGTGCAACGACTAAGGTCAATGGAGTGCGATGCAGAGCCATGATACTGCGATTTTTTGGCTGCTGAGTGGGACGAAAATGGAATGGAGCATTACTGGTTGTAATAAGATGGTGCAACATGTTATTCTGCATGCGAAACAATCGATTTATTGAAGGAGATGTTCCCCAATCGATTAATCTCAATAAACGGCGATTACGACTGGCGACCACATTCACCTGATTTAACAGCTCCTGAATTTTTTTTTGTGGGGATATTTAAAAAGCTAGGCTTATGCTAATCGACGACCAGAGTCTCTTGAACAACTTAAGGCCAACATTCGCAACGAGATCGCTGGAATTTCACGTGAAACACTTCCAACAGTGATGAAAATTTCTGAAAGAGGGCTGATTTGTGTGTGGCTACAAATGGTGGTCATTTACTAGATATCGTTTTCTAGAAGTGACAGACCAAATTGTGCAAACCCAAAATAAATGTCAATAAAGAAAAAAATAAATTAAGTTGTGTTAAAGTTATTCAAAAAAAACTTCAGGCACCACAAAAAAAAATCACTCTGTACATGTATTCTGCACCTACATCCATTTATGTACATTTTACTTACAAATTAACGGGATTTCATCGTTCATTATCGAATCGAATTGTAAGATGCTTCCCAAAAAAAATGTACGGATATGGGGGTGGGTAGGTGGCAGTACTCTACATATATTCTGGAAAATTCAATAATGCGACACTGTCCTACAAAATGTTTGTCGAATTACCGGGATTCCACTGTACTTGGAAAAAGACCTCCTTTAAGCTCTGTTATAACTTTTGAAGAAGTTGCATGTAAGATTTTTTTAAGAAAGACCAAACGGTTGCTGAGATATCTTGCTTGCTTGCAAAAAAGCATTTCGCTAACAGTTCACAACATTCTTGATCATCAATCTAGCTGGATGTTACCATAGTGTTGCAGGGTGTTTAGGATGGTCCATGGACCTTAAAAAGACAAACAACAAAGCCCATTTGGTTTACCCTAACAACTGCTAACTAAAGGAGTGGAGGCCCCGATTATTTTTAAACCAAGTACAATTAGAAATCGTTACATTATTAAAATTATTTATTGCCAAACAACCAGTTGCCTTTCAAAAAACAAATATAGATGATACAAACTACAAGACAGAAATACATAAGTTTCAGGATACCGTGGATTTTACACATTTACCCAAATCAGTTTTCAGAATAGGAAACTTTTTAATTACAAGAAAATATACATAACAAATATAATTATTTACCAAAAGGAGGTGCAGAAGTATAAGGACACTAAACTTCATGTTGAGAAACGCATCTATGTAATTCGTCAAAGGTACATATTTCTATTATTTTATCCAGTTTTGCAGTTGCCTCGTATCATTTCAGTGTTTCATATAGAATTAGGTTATTGAAAGTAAGCTTTAAACAGAATTTGTTATAAGTTTTAGCACAATTACAAATTCTTACTAACAGAGATCCTGGCAGCTCCATATTCCACAGCTCTGCACGCTGACACGGCTCCGATGGTCGACATAGTTTCTCCAAAACTTTATAAAGTGCAAGTTTGTCCTTCGCATGGACTAAGAAAATAAAAATTTTTTGGGCGATTCAGTGCAACTTAAAATTATACGAATTGATTTTGTGCAACGTGAATTAGGTTTATATACATAATGTATGGCTATGGCGATTTAGGATATATTTTTCTTTTAGTAACATAATTTCAAAATTGTTTACGTTAAAAGTAAACTCACTGCGATTTTAATAGCAGATAGTTGGTACGAAAACTTTATTACTCTTAACAAATAAACGTATTTCCTATGTCATTCGTTAAGGTCCATAAGGGATGATAAGGCCCGTTACGCCAAAACCAAATATTTTTTAATTTTGTTCATTCCCATTGTAAAATGCAAAGATTATAAAATTTTTATTACACCTTGAACATTTCTAACCGATACCGTCTTAGATAATGAGTGACTTCACTCTTCTAAACTAGAGCCAACATGCATTACTGGACATAAGCACTTCTGTTGTTTTTCCGTAATTGGTTCTACCACAGAAATTTGATTTGTGTTCGGACAATATTATATTATTTTGGGCAAATGTGGACATATTGGCCTTACACAAGTGCTGAGTGAGAGTGACTAGTATCTATCGAAACGGAATACGACATTTATTTATTTATTATAATAAGCGGGTCACGTAGGCTCTCTGGTGCCCTTTTGAAAGCACCGCGACCTATAAGGTCTATTATGCTATCCCTTCTTCTTAAACCCTATCTATGTCAAGTCCTTTGGAATATGCTACAGTGTCCTGCGGAGGCGCATGAGACACATCAATCGGTGCTATGATGGGTGCTCCGAAGTGTGTTAGCATTGAGAAACCTAAAAGCTGGCCCCCATAGAATCCGTCGCCATCAAACGTCGCGTTCGCCGTCGCCGCACAAATATTGAATACATGCATTCATATGGGAGCTAAAGGCAGGCCCCCATAGAATCCGTCAACACAAACGCAGCGTAGCGAGCTTGAGAGCTTAAAGCATTTTGAGTCCGGCTCTCTCTCTCACGGCGGATTGGCGCAACGAAATATGGAAGGTCTCTAAATTTTAGAGAGAGAGATTTATTTCGTTGCGTCAATCTGCCGTGAGAGAGAACGCCGGACTCAAAATGCTTTAAGCTCTCAAGCTCGCGACGCTGCGTTTGTCCTCGACGGATTCTATGGGGGCCAGCCAGGGTCGCTCTTTCCGGGCTAAAAAAGCTTTAAGCTCTTAAGCTCTGTGCCAAAGGCGACGCGCCGACGGATTCTAAGGGGGCCTGCCTTAAGGCTGGGAATTGGCAGTGTACGTGCGCCGCTATTCCTTCTTCTTCTAACCAGAAGCGACATGCATCATCGATCGCAGCACCTATCTTTTTAAGGTAGTGCTTTAGGGAACAGTGCCCCGTGAGTAAATCGGTCATGAAGCCGGCACTCTTGTTTAGCGCTAGAAGTTTCCTCGTTCTTTGCTTAGAGGGCGAAGTGAATCTTTTCACTTGTCTTAGCCCGGTTTGGCTATTCCAATAGCCCTGACTATAATAGCCTTAAGACTCTCTAAGATTTACTGTCAAATTTCCCTAAGATTGGTTAAGTTTCTGTCGAATCTTAACAAATCTTAAGCTCAACTACAATCGTCTTAATGTATTTTTGACACTTGCAAAAAGTGAGATCTCAGTGGTTTACTAAAACTAGTTGTGCACAATGTCCGCACATTTGAATGAAGAGCCACCAACCAATTTGTACACAAACGTCACTTTTGTCAAGTTCCTTTAAGATTTGTACGCTCCGGACCGTACCTTCGAAAATATTTCGAAAGTTAACGAAAGATTGAATAAGACTATTATAGTTGTCAGTGTGGGACTTCATATGATCGTACAAAATCTTAAGCAGCCTTAAGATCTCGTAAGGCTATTATAGTGAGGCCTATTGTGAGGCGATGGTGATTGAAATGGTGTAACTTTTTGCCAAGCCACAGTAAGGCCCCAGTCTCCTCCCTTTCTGGCAAGCTCATCCGCCTTTTCATTGCCTATAATTCCTTCGTGGCCTGGTGGCGTGGTGGCGCGCGCAGGCTGCTAGCCCGTTGACATATCTCAGCATGGAAGATGGTGGGAGTTTTCCTAAGGCTATGGCGATCTGGCAGTTGGGTCCGTAGATTCCGGCGCTGGACGATCCGTTCCATCTAGATCCATCAGTATACCATTCGAGGACTTCCGGTCGGGTGTAAGTGTTGGTTTCTTTCTACCACTGGGAATACAACATGCAATGAGTAATGGTGCCATTCAAAGAGTGTCTGCCTGCCCTGTGTAAAAATATACATACCGAATGATTGCCCAATTCCATGACGATTATAAAATAAACCACACATAAGCGTAACATATTCTTTGTAGTTGCATCTAATTTTAATTGATATGGGTTTAGAGTTTTTAATCGCACTGTAGCGAGATAAAAGGTGAAGTTTTAAATGTGTCTTTTACGTTATTTGTAGTTAGTTACCAAAGATGAATGCCTATGGCAGTTGGAATTAGATTCTAACATTAAAAAGCTCACCAATATCCCTTACCACTAACAAAAATGTTTTTTCTTATCTGTTATAATAGCAGCAGACATAAAACAACGAAAATAATGAAAATGATTTGAAAACGAACCAAGTTCTGTCTTCTACTCAAATGTGATGACAAGAAGCTACCCACAGCATTCGATTCTCAGTTGGACTGCCACTGTTACAGTCACTATTCATGATAGCGCCATTGTGATCATTAGTTCTTACAAATTGTTGTTATTATTAGGTCGTAATGATTAATTAAGAAGCATCATGTGGTGGATACATTTAAGGTGAGAAGTTGCAGCGAATAAACGTGTTTGAATTTAAAATTTCGCTATGAAACCTGAGGCCTACCACCGTGCATGTACCCACCCATGGCTACAACTTTCATCGTACTAAAATAGAGTTCCGCGATTCAGTAAATAAATACCTAACTAGTTCTAAAATTTCTAAAAATGCCAATTAATGAGAACATTATTTGAGGGGAATATCGAATTAAAGAAACAAATAATAAAGAAAACTGGAAATAACTAGCAAACTAATGATTACCTAAACAAAGATTTTACTAAATACAAGCTTAGTAATCAAGGAACACAGCGATTTTAAACGCAAACTTGAACTTTAGTACCAAATATTTTAACTTTAAAGATAAAATATATACTCGTAGGCTTTTAGACGATTATGGACCTCAAGTTGATCCAGTATAGCGGAATTCTTTGTTACCAAATGTTTTGTAAGACAACAAGTTTATTTAACTGTTGCTTTTTAGTTAAACCTAAGAAGAAATAAGCACATTCTCTAAAGAAATAAAGTGATTTAGAATTACTGGAAACTCTGTTTTATTTAAAATCTCCTCCAAAAATTTGTTTACAGTCGATTATCATGGACTAAACCTTCGATGGCATTTAGGTAAGGTAAGTACTGTTAAACAGCATGAGATTTTAGTAATTATCATATATGCTTACAAATGATGTAAGGTTGAGGTATAATGAATTTGTAGAAGCAAATAAGTCATAAGTTAAGGTCAAACGGATGAACTATAAGAGATATTGATGGATGGAAAAAAGTTAAAATTTTTTTCAATTTCCTGGGAGTACATTGTAAATACGTGGGTACAGAACTTGGGAGAGCTAACGGGGTCAAACCGAACCGACCCTATAGCATTTTCAATCGGCTATGGATACGTTGAATATCTCGATTCGAGTCGACCCGAGCAGATTTGACTCCCTCCAGTACGTTCGATATCGAGTTGAGGAAACGATCCTCCTTCCCCCGATTTCGATGAAATTGAAATATGCCATAAAGGAGACCATTCTGAGAAACTGTGCCTTTGGACGTATGTCGTGAAAAGAATTGACCGCCATCTTGAGTTCTTTATTTTCGATAGATTTTAAATCTTTAGTACTGTAATAATCTACCCAATTATGGAATCCAGTTGCAGTCAAGCAGCCAAAGCGAACGGACGCATTTTTGTCAAGCCGCGAAACCAAAATGCAAGAGTGCAAGTGCAGTACAATAGTGACTAATAAGCAATAATCCAGAAAACAATTGTGCAAAATCAAAGTGCATGTGCATGCAGAAAAGTGAAAGTGAACAGCCCGCGCATGTTCACAACTGACGAAAGAAGAGGCAATACCGCTGACAAGCGGAAAAATTCAAGCCAAAGTGAAATGAACTCCCTAGAGACAAATGCAAACGGGGTCATGGACACTGACGAAATTCCTTCAAATAGCAAAAGTAAAAATGAGGCCACACCAGCAGGCATAGAACGTTACTTTCAAATAGTAACGAGAAAACGCAAACGAGACCAAACGAACGCCGAAGATGCGACACAAGGCCACCCCCATAGCGCAGGCCCCTCGGGCACCGAAAGCAGCAATCGTTTCGCAGCCCTAAGCATCGAATCAGATGAGACAACAACACCCAAACCGCCCCCAATCTACGTAAGAGCAGAAAACAACAACGAACTGTTAAAAAGCCTTAAAGAAATAATAAAAAAGGACCGCTTCTACATAGTAGAAATGAAAAGAGGCCGCTTGAGAGAAACCAAAATCCAAGCACAAAGAGAAGTAGATTACTGCCAAATCGTTAACTGGCTAGAAAGAAAACAACAACAATTCTACACGTATCAGCTTAAAAGCGAAAAAGGCCTAAGAGTCGTAATTAAGGGGATCGACCACACAGTCCCAACAGAAGAAATAGAACAGGAACTAAAAGACTTAGGATTTGAAATAAAATATGTGCATAACATACTGAACCGATTTAAACAACCGCAGCCAATGTTCCGAGTGGAACTAACGCCTGAGAGCAGCAAGACCCCAAAAGGCAAAATACACCCGATATACGAAACACGTTATATCCTGAACAGAAAGGTAACGATCGAAGAACCATTCAAGAGAAAAACCCCTATACAATGTAAAAATTGCCAGGAATTTGGCCACACCAAAACGTATTGCAAACTTAAAAACGTATGTGTAGCCTGCGGAGGAGACCACAAAACCGAACACTGCAATAAAAGCAAGGATAACCCCCTACACAAAAAGTGCAGTAACTGCAATAGAAACCACACAGCCAACTACAAGGGCTGCCCAATTTATATGGCTATCCACAGCAACCAAAGGCAACAATCAGCTAGCAACAAGCACACCACAAACTTCAATTTCCAGCAACATCAAGTGCCCCATACCCCAGCTAGCATCCCACCAGTATCTTCAGTCCAACAAGTACAAACATCCCACGGACACAACAGACAAGGCCCTACATATGCAAGTATAGTGAGGAACAACGAGCAAGCAAACGTGAATAATCAAAACGACGGCATAATGCAAATACTGATAACATTGACTAACAACTTAAATCAGCTCACGCAAACAATGCAACAAATGCAGAGTATGCTTAACAGGCAAACTGAAATATTAAGTAAATTAGTAAAATGAAAGAAATCAAAATAGCACACTGGAATGCCAACGGTCTCACCAAGCACAAACTAGAAATAGAAAAATTTTTAAATCTCAACCAAATTGAAGTAATGCTAATTGCTGAAACACACCTCACAGACAAAAATAGCCTCAAAATCTTCGGATATACACTGTACAGAAATGACCACCCCAACAACAAGGCCTGTGGAGGTACAGCGATACTGGTCAAAAACAGGATCAAACACCACCTGATCAGCACCACCCAAACGAAAGAGATCCAACATACGGCAATATGCATCACGGAAACGGGAGGACCAATCAACATAGCAGCGGTCTACTGCCCCCCAAGATACAATCTGGAAAAACAGCAATTCGATGAATTTTTCAAACAATTGGGAAATAGATTCATAGCGGCCGGAGATTACAATGCTAAATCACCACTATGGGGCTCAAGGATAACAACGTCGAGAGGCAAACAGCTGGCAAAGTCAATACATGCAAACAACCTTAACTGCATATCTGGCAGAAAGCCAACACACTGGCCATCTGACAGAAGGAAAAGACCTGATATCATTGACTTCGGACTCTCCAAAGGCCTGAATCAAAACCTACTCAGTGCCACAACAACCTTGGACCTCTCTTCAGACCACGCACCGACCATCATTAAACTAACAAGTACTCCAACGCTCACAGATACTTCCCACAGACTGACAAGCAAACAAACCAATTGGCGTAAATTTCAACAACTATTTAAAAAAAACTACAACCCACAAATCAAACTCAAAAATGAGGAAGACATCGAAAACGCCCTGGAACACCTTAACGACACAATCAAGGACTGTGCCCAGACAGCCACCCCAACTATCCAAGTAACTGCTAGAACACCAGAATCAAATAACACCACCACTCTGGAGCTTATCAAAAAAAAGAGGAAAGCAAAAAGACGCTGGCAGCAAACAAGATCTCCGCAAGCAAAGGCAGAGTTAAACATGGCAACCAAAAACCTAAGAACACACTTAGAACAAGAGAGGAGCCAAAGTATCGACGAATTCACCGCAGGGCTCACCCACTGTCAGGATACAGGTTACGCTATCTGGAAAGTAACCAAAGGTATCAAAAAACCAATGCGGCAGAACGTACCAATTCTGAGGAAAGACAATGTGTGGATCAACGAGGACGAAGCCAAAGCAGAAGCATTCGCGGAACATCTGGAAAAAGTGTTCAAACCCAAAATAACAATAGCCAGCCCAATCCAAACGGCAGGGGAAAAGCCAATTCGCTTTGGCTTCGCCTCAATCCTACACAAGATACAAGAACTAAACCCAAAGAAAGCCCCGGGCCATGACAGCATCACCGGGCAGCTAATAAAAGCCTTACCCCTAAATGGGATAATCGGGATTCTGCACATCTTCAATGCTATACTTCGCCTCAACCACTTCCCAGCCCAATGGAAGCTAGCAAAAATATTCTTTATACCGAAACCAGGAAAAGACATATTTAAAGTGGAATCTTACAGGCCTATTAGTCTACTCCCAATACTCTCCAAGTTGTTCGAAAAGCTGCTCCTAGACAAGCTTCAACATCACCTAGACAGCAACAAAATCATCCCCCTTCATCAGTTCGGATTTAGGGGACAGCACAGCACTATTGAACAAATCCACAAGATACATAACAAAATAAAAGACGCAATGGAGAACAGACAATACTGTGTAGGCTTATTCCTGGATATCGCCCAAGCATTTGATAAGGTAAACCACAACGGCCTAGTAACCAAAATTAAGAGTCTTCTGCCGAAAAAATTTCACAACATACTGCATAGTTACCTAACAAACAGGAAATTCCAAGTATCCTACAACAACTGCACCAGTAGGACGCGCCAAATAGAGGCAGGAGTCCCCCAAGGAAGTGTTCTGGGACCTGTCCTCTACTTATTATACACAGCAGATCTCCCGGTGGACAAAGAAGTCATGACCACGACGTTTGCGGACGACACAGCGCTCATATTTGCGCACAATAACCCAACAACTGCAACCAGGGTTATACAAGAATATACGAATAAAATTATAAACTGGACCAACAAATGGGGCATCACCCTCAACGAGAACAAAACAGAACAAATAACTTTTACCCTTAGGAAAAAGACCTGCAAACCTATCGAAATAAATGGTAAAAAGGTTAAACTTGTCAACACAGTCAAATACCTGGGCATGCACCTGGACCGCAGGCTAACATGGAAGACGCACCTGCAGAAAAAGAAGGAACAAGCAAATCTGATCTTCAAAAAAATGTACTGGCTGCTAAATAAAAGGTCAAAACTAACCCTAGATACCAAAATAGCAGTATACAAAAGCATCATTAGACCGATCTGGACCTACGGAATCCAACTCTGGGGAGCAGCAAAAACATCAAATATCGACATCATCAAAAGACTTCAATCAAAAATAATCAGGTCGATAACTGGAGCACCGCGCTACATTCGCAACAAACTTCTGCTGAGAGACGTAAAAGTGAATGAGGTCGAAAACTTAATAGCAAAGCTAAGCAACACATACCTAAGTAGGTTAAGACAACACCCGAACAAAACCGCCAGAGCCATTCTGACGGCAAAACGATTTTCTCGACTAAAAAAAAATGACCCTATAAATTGCGCAAAACATAATGCATAATAAATCGTCCATATATAAACGTAAAACGGAAAACAAACTGGCAGTAATCAACTACAGACACCAAGTCAAGATGGGAACTACTAATTCAAAAAAGGTGGACAACGCTGGAGAAATAGTAAATACTATCATCATTAATCCAGAAGATATCAGATCAGAGAACATAGAACTCATCCTAATCATACTGACCATTGAAGTAGGACTATCCTTCATATACCAGATCTACAAAGACTATAGAAGGGGGCTCAAAAAAAAATACACCAGCGAAGCCGCTCACGTTTAAACAGCTATACCACCCAGGCAAGACGACCGGCAAAACCGGGCATTGTGGATAGCGAACAAACTACAGAAAGCAGTTGTCTAGGCAAAGAGCCTAGCGATATATTATTTTTACCCTAGATTAAGATTTTGAAATAATGTATGCTAGAGCAATGTAAGCTAATTCATACAAATAAAGCAAAAACGTTTTACCAAAAAAAAAAAAAAAATTATGGAATCCGTCGGAACGGAAAAAACGACCAACAATTTTCGACCATTCGCGAAAACGGTGTCATGTAAGTCGAAACGACCAAACTTTGACAAACGTTACGACTGAATTTAAGTCGAAAGGTGCAAGTTGATCGCGCTTAGAAAAATTGTTGGAAATGTAATTTAAAAATCACGAAAAATCTTCAGAACTTAAGTTCTTTTAAACATATTTTAAAATAGGGCTACAATAATTAAGGAGAACAATGAAAAACGGAAAGCTACTGAAACCATTAACTCCGAACAAAAAAAGTACCTAGCTGAATATTTTGAGAAAAACCAAGGGTTAACAAAAGGCGTGCTAAAATTTCCAAATACAAAAGACGAGTCTTTAAAATTGTGGGAAAATATAAGTACAGGGCTAAACTCGAGAGGTCCGCCAATTAAACAAATGCACGAGTGGAAAAAGGTATATAATAAAATAATAATAAATTCAACGTAACGTAAATGCAATTGATAAATTTGTATACATAGACGTGGGCAGATATTAAATACAAGCTGAGGAACAAATTAAGGAAAAATAAAATTAATATAACAAAAACTGGAGGAGGACCATATTCTGGCAAAAAATTAACAGACGTTAAAGATTCCCTCATAGCATCTGCTGGCTTGGAATTAAGCGTAAGGGGATTAAAAGGAACATCATATGAGGCAAATCTAAACCCAAAATCATCGAGCCAAAAGCAATCCACAAATGACGATGAAGTAGAAGAGATGCTACAGCATTGCTTGAACTCAGATGACGAAAATAATAATGCAACCTATGACATAGAAAATCCTATTTCCGACATTTTTTTAAGAGGAGAAGGATCTAATAATGACCAAAGAAAGACATCAAAACAACGTGTAAAAGAGGACCTCATGAAAAAATACGTTAATGAAACAAAGAAAATAAATGTTTCAGCAGCTTTCAATCAGTTCCAGGCCGCTTTGAAATTGCCTACGTTCAATGGTGTTTGAGTGATAAGGGAACAAACACACAGCCAAGCATTTCCATTTAGACTACATTACAACACATAGCCTATGGTCTATTCTATACAATTAAGGAGATTTTGCACAACAAGTCTGCAAAATTTTAACTAACCGGATAAGTAATTTTTATATTGACTCACCATAAACATTCAACATTCACACTCCTTCAACTTTCCAATTACGATGCATAGCCTATGTAACTCAAGAGGTCATGCGAAACAGGCATATAAAATCGGATACGTACTTTTTGGGTGAAAACGTTACAAATAACAAAACAAACAAAGGCGTGTGGTATGTATAATAGCCTAAGGTCTTCCTCGAAAAAAATTCTCTATGTAGGTGAAAGGAGCATCGAAATCTATTCACAGATTCCTAAGTTTATCGGACTTACACAAAGATAGTTGTTACACACAGAAGTCGTGTTTTATATAAGTAGAATATTTTTCAATTTACGAGATATTTGCAAAAAGCTAGAATTCACCCCTAAATCCAATGGCTCAAATTAAGCGTACTTTACACGATAGCTAAAAGGACATCCAAATAAAGGTATCCACAAAAATTCAGCTTGGTCGGATTTTTTTCGTAATTTTTACCTTATTGGCAACTAATTTTAAGAACCCTAATCTTGCATACATATTTATTGTATAACTTCAATAATACTGCTATTTTCAATACTGTGGGCTGATATTCTCGTAATTTTATATATTTTTTTTATTACCAGCTTATTGCCCAAAAATAATAGTTGTTTTTAATGATTTTTCATAAATACATTTAATATAAATTATTTATAAGTATATTACCTTTGATTAAGTACTTCTTCAACTACAAAAAAAAATTGTTTCATTGAAAAATATTCCAAAATGGCGGCTATACAGTAGGTCGCGTAAACCACCATTGAAAAAATGTCCTTCCACGGCCGGCAGTAGAAGTCTCGTCCAAAGTAACTTAAAAAAAAAACAAAAATGTTTTCATTATCTACATGATTTTTGCTAGTGAAGTACACATGATTATATTATTAGAATTTTTTTCGCGAAATGGCAGTTGTTTGAAAAAAAACCGGTTTTTTCGACGAAAAAACTCGAACTAAATGGCTTATAACTTTATTTCCTGATATACAATCGCTATAATAGTGTGTACTTCGTTAGATAATTTGATAATAAAGGTCCAGTTAAAATTTTAAGTCAATCGGATGAAAACTGTTCGAGTTCTACTGCCAGCCGATTTTGAAAACGTGGTTCCGAGAAAAACGCATTTAAAAAAAAATTGTAAAAGTGGCTTCGGAAAAATTGGTTTAGAGACATTTCAACATTTAAATAAATCTTTCTACAAAGTATACTTTGATTCGAGGGATGTTTTGCCATTATTTAAGCCAATAGAAAAAAAAATGGAAATGGAAAATGATATTTTCACTCGCGATCATTCCTAGATTCGGCATCTTGCAACCCCAACCTACAATTGCTGGTGCCGATTGAAACATTGAAATTCCCTAACGGCTCACCTTCGCTGCTCTCGTGGCCTGACCTTTGCCAAAGTGGCCAAGTACACAGGCCCCAGCTAAGATTTTTATTGTTTAAACATTTTCAGCTGCGACTTTCGACCAAATTGTACATATGTAACAGGCGGGCTGAAAAGTTCGTAGGCTGACCCATAGGTGGCTCTACTAGTATCAAATCCATATGATTTTTAGTTAGCCCTAACCTTTAAAAGACGTGTGTATAAATTTGACAGCTGTTGTATTATTAGTATCTGAGTTATAGCATTTTTAGTGAAAGAACTTTTGTTACTTTGAAAAAATAGATGAAAAGGAATTTCGTGGGTTAATAAAGCATTGCTTTTTGGCGAAAAAAAATACTGTTGAAACCAAGGTTTGGCTTGATAAACATTATTTGGACTTTGCACCGTGGTTCGCTAAATTTAAACGAGGCGAAATGAGCACCGAGGACGATGCACGCAGTGGACGCCCCAAAGAGGCTATTACCGACGAAAACATCAAAAAAGTCCACAAAATAATTTTTGATAACGGTAAAGTGAAATTGATTGAGATAGCTGAGACCCTAAAGATATCAAAGGAACGTGTTGGTCATATCGTAAATGAATATTTGGATATGCGAAAGCTCTGTACAAAGTGGGTGCCGCGATGGAGCTGAAAATCGACCAAAAACAGCAACGGATCGATGATTCTAAGCAGTGTTTGGAGCTGTTCAATCGTAATAAATCCGAATTTTTGCGTCGATATGTGACGATGGATGAAACATGGCTCCATTATTTCACACCGGATCCAATTCCACCGAAATTTCGCGCCGATGAAGAGGTAATCGCCGAAACTGAAGCCTATTTTGAGGCTAAAGACAAATCGTATTATAAAAATGGTATCGAAAAATTGTATGACCGCTATAATCGTTGTATCGCCCTCGAAGGGAACTATATTGAATAATAAAATCAAATTCTATCAAAAAAATAATTTTTTCTATGCTAGCCTACGAACTTTTCAGTCCGCCTGTTAAATGAATGATCTGATGTATATTGTATTGTACATGTTTTCAATAGTCGTTTTTTTTTTTGTAAGATTAGGTGAACGACGGCTCTGTCTTAGACTAGTAGCAGTAGTTATTTTAACCCTGCAATGTTACTAAATAAACAAAGTAAATATAAATTGGAATAAATGGGTATACTTACATTTTTGTCTAAAGAATTTCACCTTCGAAATTGCATAACTGTTGGTGTGATTTGTCGATGATAATCGACTGCAATATGACAGACATCGAGTGGAGATACCAAATACCGCCCTGAGCTCATTTCTGACCATAGGTACTTGACTATAACATATATCTCGTGACAAAACTAAATGCAGCCGTCTTGCATATCAATTAACTTCAATCAGGACCTGTTGTAGACGATAAATCCTTTTGAGAAAAACTAATATCCATTGCTGTTTGATTGCGCTATTAAAATATACTTGGAACAAATCGCTCGACTGAAACTAACAAAAACCACAAAAAAAACAATAAAACTTTTTTTGCATTTTCTTACATTTTTATTACGTTTGAAGTATTTATAATTTGTTAATTATATTTTCAAAGTCATTCATTTTCTTAATTAAGAGTTTCTTATAAGGAGGGAGTCCAAACAGAAAGGGCTGCAAGACGGGGTAAACACATGCATCACCAGGTCGTCGTCGTTTCACTATTCAGCAAACAGCGGCAGCATCAGAATCACAATAAGATTGTCACATAGTTTAGACAGACGACGACCAACCGTCCGGAAACAGCATACCATTAACTGGGATCGCTTTAAATACTTGTCCATCGTCCGGCCCCCCTATCTGCTCGCGCTCCCGTAAACGTATTAAATTTTCTTTATTTTGTCACTAATATTCACAGAAATGTCAAAGGAAATGACAAAACGATGCACAATATTTGTTCTTCCCATATGTCCTAAGTGTAATTTCATTAAGTTCTCTTGATAGTTGGAAATAACTTGAGAAGGATAAGAGTGGCGGAACAAAAGCAACACAACGTTGGCTGGGAAAGAATAGGCGCTGGTTGTTTCTTTAGAACGTTTAAATTTAGTTACGAATAATAATAATCACAATTCTCTGGAATTAAACTTCCTCTCGCTCCTAACATTTTTTTTATCTAATCTCTACTCCCGTGCTGCCGCGACAGCCTGCGTCAATGATTTCTGCTGTTCGCTCCTGCTTTTCTAGAAAGTGTCTAAACGAGTTCAGAGAAAGAGAAAACAAGTACAATTCATATCAGCAGCACTTTGTTTTTGCTTGTGTTTCTAATGAAAGTGCGAGCGCCCCTTTACTTTAAGAGATCCTCAAGTGACCGCCTAGGAACCCCCACAGAAGGGACGTTTCGCGAATGTGTACATCTATAGCGGTGACATAACGTATCGCTGCCGGCCGCTGTTGCAACATTTGACAATAATTTAAGCAAGCGACCCACCCACACAAAGAAATCCTCAAGTTTTTTACGTTTACATTAATTACTTGTGATCTTCCATAGTCGTTACATAGTATATTCAGCGTAATTATTTTTATTTTACTTATTTGTCCTTAACTACGTCTGCTGGTACTCTAATACCTCTGTTATGTCGGTTAGCCTAGAAAGTCACGACCACGCTTACTTAGACGAGATAAATAAATATTTTGTATTTTCAGTAATTTTATATTATTTTCAGAGCTATCGTACTGTGTGCTTAGCCTACGGACTTACTTAAATTCGTCTTAATTATGTACACAAATAAAAAAGGTTACAGTCAACTTAGCAGTATACAAAATAAAGGTCCAAATAAATACACATAAGCGCGCTGAATGCTCCTCTTGCAAGTTTTTTTTTTTTACAATCGGTTTGTCAATTAGTCTCCTTGGCTCTGGCGCCCTCCGCACAGGATCGCCCTGAGCACCCACCACATTTGTCTAATATTCTGTAAAAAATTTTGCCCCCACCTTTACCTAGTTTTGAGATAACTTAGATCTCCCTCTCCGTAAACATTATTCCTTTTGGGATTCTCCTTTGTCCTCCGCAGACGTAGACAAATTCAGAGTTTCTGAGTTGCCGCTCTGCCTCGTCCTCATCGTCGATCTGAGTTCCCTCCGTTTCTCCGGTGGTGGGCACACCTCAGAACTATCAATACCAGATGACCTGGGCCGCTTCAATCGTCCCGATCGCCGCTCCTCAGCTCGCTGCTGTTGCTGCTCCTCTTCTTCCTGCGGCTTTTCATTCACAACCGGCTGAATATCAATTATTGGGGAAGGAGAGGGTTGCTGATGTTGATGGTGTTGCCTTTCTTGCGACTGCTGTTGTGGCGGAAGTTCGACGGGCGTTGGTGGTTTCGATTGTTTTTGGATAACTAGGTCCTCAACTTCAGTGTCGGAGGGTGCCTGTTTGTTGCTTCCACTGCTGCTAATTGGTGTATCGGCAGTTGAAATTGTTAATCCAGATTTTCCTTCACTGCAACCACTACTAGTGCTTGCCCCGGAACTAATCGGCGGTGCTATTGTAATAGTCGTCTGAGACGGCAATGATGCAGCAATGCTTGCAGCAGCTACAGGAGTTAAAGTTACCTTGTCCATGGTGGGCATATCACCACCACCTCTCAAGCCTTTTTCTCCGCCCAAATTCAAGGGTATTGCTGTGATATCATCTTTAGTAGAGTTGCTAGATGTATGACTGTCTGATCTGACCCTCTTCGATTTATGGTCGTCAGTTACTGGCGCGGCTGAAGTGGGTATAAGCGAAATGCCTGACCCCAGTCCCAAAGTCCTTGTGTACAAGTCCATTTGTTGTTTGTTGAATTGCTCAAAAGCGTCCTTCATCTCTTGATCCCTACTTCTCTTACTACTGCTAACACTCGATGTTGCTGCAGCAGCCATAGCTTGAGCCGCCATTTCAGCTAAGAATGCCTGACTTATGTCTGTAGGAAGTGGCAAAGGCATTTGGGAATTCTTAGAGCTACTTTTAGTAGACATAGATGGTAGCTTTCCTTGAGTAAAAGCTTGTATGGCAGCTAGATCCGGTGGCAGAGCTCCTCGTGCCAGACTCTCCATCCATTTCTGACTTTCTTTTGCAGCCTGCTTCTCTTGAGATTCTTTGGCCAACGAAGAAGCCGAACGTTTGTCTACTGGCGCTGCCCCGCTCATTAGCCTAGATGCCTGCGCAATGTCCATTCCGGTCATCCTGCTGATCGATTCTAGCAAATGTGGATCTGCTGTAGGCATAAGTAAATTGGACAATTGGGAATTATCTGCAGCTCGATTAGAGCCTGAACCTCGACCTCTTCCGCCTGAAGATGACTGTTGTGCTGCATTCATGCTCGAATTTAGAGCACTCGTCCTGGAGCTGGATGATTTATTTTGTGATTGGCGCGTACTATTTACATTCGAAGTTGATGTCGAGCTCCCACTCACGCCCGCTCCATTAAGAAGGTTGTACTGCTGCGCCAGCTGATCATACGCAGACATTCCAGATGAAAGCGAGTATGGATTCAATCCTCCCAGACCCAACGGTGGATATAGAAGGCTTGGATTTGGGAACAAAAATGGAAAAGCAGAATTATTTGCACTTGAGGATGACGCGCTTGAAGTTGGAATTTTCCCGCTCTGTCCGCCTTGTGACGAACCCTGCTGTGATGAATCATTACTTGGTTTTCCTTTTTTGTTGTTGCCCTGAGAGCCACCCGTTTTTGTCGTACCACCCAAATTGCCCAATCCTGCTGTGTTTGCAGCTGCCATGAGAGCAGCCAAGCTCTGTGCGTCCATGCCAGCAAGATTCCCCAAACCACTTAAGCCAGCTAAGTTCGCGAATAAATTCATGTTATTCAAATTTCCTAATCCTGCCATTCCCCCTAATCCAGGCATGCCTGCAAAGGGCATAAGAAGTGGATTTTTGGGATCAAACGCTCCTAAACCGGGCAGTCCTGATAATAGATTTGGATTGAGTCCTGCCAAACTAGCAAACTGCATGGCGTTAGCCTGGTCGATTGCACTCGGTCGACCCTTCTTTGTTTGCTGTTGTTGTCCACCCATTCCTGAGTTACCAGCGGATCCAGATGATGACCTACCATGACCCTTGCCTGAAGAGGACATACCTGTATCCATCGGCGGCTTGGGCGAAGGTGCCGACATTGGGTTTTGTATGTGCTCGAGCCATTTTGGATCTATTTCATAGGCAGGATTTTCAGTTAGCCTAAAAATAAGAAAACGTTTTTTGTTCTTTTAATGAATTCGCTTATTGAACATCATCCTACCATTGAGTAAGTCGTTTCAGCTGTGGAGCTTTATTTCCTGTAAGACGTTTTCCTGTTTGTTTGTGTATCACAGGCACTGGTTCTTCTCCGGTTAGATTCTTAGGACCTAGCGATTGTTGTTGTGGCGCCGATTGCGGCATTGAAGTCGGTACTTGAATATTACTGCTATGCTGTTGTCTCGATGAGCGTCTGTAATCCATGCTCAGTTGTTCATTGAGAGCAGCAGTTTGCTGTTCAGCCAGCCATTTATTTACTTTTGCATCATGAGAGCTATATTTGGAGCTGCAATATTCCCAAAAATAATCACATACATTTTACTTGTAGTACGTACAAAGCTAGAATTATTGATAAAAACTTTGCAATATTAGTTTATTTTTTTCTTGTTTACGTCAAGGACGCCCTACGACCCTTTTCTATAAATTTCCCCCATATATTTATACGCAGAAAAACTAGAGGTGAAGTTAATTTTAAAACATACCTTAGCTCCATTGCCTGCTTCATCTCTGCCAGCATTCCTTCATATGCCTTCCTTTGTGACGCCGGTAGTTGCTGCATCATTTTTTGTTGTTGCTTTAAGAAAGTTTGTGGATCTGTTTGCATTGTTTGTGCCAAGAGAGCATTTAAGCTATCTTTAGATGAGCCGCTCGAAGTGCCTCCCATTGCCATATTCTGCAGAGCTGCGAGACCAGTCGGAGTATTACTTGAAGATGAATTTGGAGCAGATTTTGGAGTTCCTGATGAAACAATATTAATTATTATTTGTTTAATTCCACTAAAAACGAACTACCTGGCACACTGGTTACAGTTATTGTGAATGGTTTTTGATTATTCTGATTTGAAGAGGAAGAAGAAGGTACATTAGCTGGAGTTACTGATACACTTGGCGTGATAGGTTGCTTCTTTGATGATGGCAAAGACGGATCTGGGAACGTCTTTTGTTCTTTTGCTGCAGAGAGCCCAAGAACTATTTCATCCAACTTCTTACGCTTTTTCTCTTTTCCCACAACCGGCTCTTCGATTGTCTAAATTATGACATGATGTTAAGCTACATGACATATACTTGGGCTTGAAAATACTTACGCAGTTATTCTTCTTCATCAGCTTTGTAAGCGTGTCGTCAAGTTTACCTTTACCAGGTCCATAGCCCAAGTTCATACTTGAAACCGATTTCTTCGCCATGGAAAAGTCCTGTACTTCACTCAAATCAATAGGGCTTTTCATCATATCGCTCATATTGACTTTGGGCAGACTATAAAAAGAAAATTAATAAACAACTAATAATATCTAAGAAATGTAATTACCTTGAAGATAAATCCATTGGGCCCATAGAGCTTGAAGGATTATTTTTCATAGCCTGTGGTTTACTGAATTGTGTTGAAGTTTGCCTTGTTAAAGGCTGATGTTGATGTGCCGGTGGTGGTTGAAGCGTCATGGATTGGCTACCTCTTCTAGAATCACCGGCATCATCTTCCCACGCCGATTTTTGGCCTGAGACTGGGGAAACTATTAAGATTTAAAATAAAGTGATGCACAACAGAAAACTTACTAGATATTTGAGTACTATTCAGCAAAGCATGCAGCTTAGCACGCTCTGTCTCAACATCAATAGCAATGTGCCTCTTCCTCTTCTTCGAATTATTCGCAGCTGTAGCCATTGGATTCATAGATGGAGCACTTGGGGCAGAAAGTTGTGCCTGTAGATGTTTTGGGACACCCTGATCGGTAGTAATAGTTATTACGTCAGGGGTGTTAGATCTACGATCCAAAATGTTTGTAGTATGTGTCACAGTCTCGTAGAGGGGTATATCCAAGTCCATTCCTTGGCAGCCAGTGTAAGCAGAATAATTCTTTCCGACTGGCCACTGATTCTTTTCTACGCACGTCACAATATGAGAAATACGTTTTTCAAGGGCGAAATCTCTAAACCAGCGAACAACCATTATATTTTCTATTTTTGGACGCTCCTTTTCAATTTTCAGCTTATTTACTTGGGGCTGAATGACCTCAAGGTCTGGGAATCGTGCTTTTAATTCTGCGGCTTGTTTTTTGCACTCTTCTTCTACGGCCTTTTCTTTTTCTTTCATGACTTCATCATCATCTGGATCTCCAGAAGATGCAAGATCTAACAGTTCAGGTTCTTTTTTAACAACTTCATCCTCAATCTCCTTTTTAAGATCTACTGCAGTCTCGTCCCGTGCTTCTGGCGTCTGGGTTTTATCGCTCTCTTCAACTGACAAATCTGTTGAAACAGTTTTATCCTTGAGATCTTGTTCGACTCCCTCCTTGTCCTTATCTTCTTCTTTTGATGTTTCAAGATCACTTGCTTCCAAGATATCTTTTTCTTTACTACTCTCAGATTCTTCTGTCGGTATTTTTTCTGATTCCAACTCCTTCTCATCAGTCGAAGAGGCCAAATCTTCAGGCTTTTCTACCTTTATTTCTTCCTTTATTTCTTCTTTAACGACAGTCACGTTTTCTACTTCTTGTGATATCGGCGGTTCAATTTTCACGCTTCTTTGAATTTGAGCTTCTAGCTCTCGTGCAAATCGCCGCTCGGACTCAGCAAAACTAAATGTTGGATCGTTAAAAATGAAGCACTCTGAACGATAAAGACCATGCTTTAAAACAGCAACTATTAGTTCTTTGTCATGCTTTCCTGATTCCCACCAATCAGGGGTGTCAAAGTTATTCTGACATAATTTCAAGCGCTCGTCTAGCAGAGGATGGCGCGATATCTCACGTAGCTTTGACAGCAACTCTAACCTGTCTAGAACCAATTTGGCATGATCTTCTCCTATATCGTCAATGATCCCCTCCAGACCTTTTTCACCCTCAGTCAACTTGACACCTGCTTGTCGTTTGCACATCGCTATGAACACCTTGTAGTAATCGCTCAAAGTTTCATCACTTTTCCGTTCTAATCTCGACATGGTTTTAAATTTGCTCCAATCTGGTGCAATAACGTTCGACTGCTGCAAATCTATACCATAACCAGTCAGTACTCTAAGGAATTCATACTCCTCCCGGCGGTTCCATTTTTTAGGTATGCTATCCAGTCGAGCTCTTTCACGTTCTTTAGCGGCCTGCTCCATTTTACCCTGACGCTCCATTTTCTGATGGCAGTAAAAATTATATGAATGATCGATAGGAATATATTGGCAATGGAGAGAAGCGATGATAACATAAATTAAAAGAAAACCGCCACCTTTCACAATAATTCATACATAGCATGCACGTAAAACAAAATCAAACTAAAACACGAACTATGATAAAAATGAAAATAAACATAAATAGAAATGCGTAATGACAAGTGTTTGTGCTCTGTACTTCATCATCGCTACTTATAGTGTTGCTGGCGAATATTTGAAAGGGGTATTATATCCAGTATTTTTCAATCACCAGTAAGATTTTTTATAAAAAATCCAGGGTTCTATTAAAACCGTCATTACACCAGATTTAAAACTATCCCCCTTATTCTACTTTAGAGAATAGCACATATTAGCCTGCTATCTTTTGTTTAAAGAAATTATCAGAATTGACAATTTATTTGAAATGTTAGAGATATCTATTATCAATAAATCAGCGATAGTTAACCTTTCTTAACTTTTTGAATTTTTCAGATTTTGCAATTCTTAATCATTTACGCACTATAACCTTAAAAATGTGTTAATATTAGGCGGCTATTATTAATCTTTTAACAGTTAGCCCCTGTAAGAGAAATGTATTAGATTGCCATAAGTTAATACCTACGAAAATGTCAATTCAAGATTTGAAGTTTCATGGGAAAAGGTCGTGGCAATTTTATGAATTCTTCCAAAAATTTAGAAATGTTTCTATGGATAATAAAATTGTCCAATTTTACAATTATTGTAAAACGTAGCTATTGACAGGTTTCCATTTCTGCTTTTTGTCTAATTGTCCAATCGAAAAATGGAAATTTTTGTAATCGCAGTGGCTATCGTTAAGCGCCGCCATTTTTTTTATTTAGTAAAAAAAAGTAGAAGAAAAGCGGATACGCTCATCGATAGTGAAGTTTGCATATCTAGACTATAATAATAAAATAAAAAATAAAAGGAAACAACATTCCGCTCAAAACAGTAAATTGAACTGACTTGATTTGTGTGCAAAATCAAGAAATTAAGAAATTCAAATCCGAAAAGTCGCTGGCAAGTGGTTAAAGCGATTAATAATAATCAACAAAAAAAATAATTCAAAGTAAGAGTAACAATTTGTCGAACCTACCACCATTCCCTACTTTTTTATCACTCAAAAAAAAAAAAATCCAAAAAAGGCTTTGTTTTTTTTACATCATAACGAGTAGACTTCATAAGAAGGTTAAGAGATCTCTTATTTATTAAGAATAAGGGAGTCAGTCGTTAATAAGGGGATTAATTATTATAGATCAAAATGTCGGTGCATGTATAAATTTAAATTTCAGTATACTAAGAGTATTCTATTTTCTGAAAATATAATTTAGGTGCTTTAAAGCAATGAAATATAAAAATTGATATGTCTTTCCTATTAACTTACCCAGGCATCGGCAGCTTATTATTGTTAATTTCCCCTTACATATCTTGCTAATTTGCTAATTACACAAGGTTACTATATTATACGACAAGGAAAACGAATATTAATTTCTATTATCCTTCACCTTTCTAATTAAGGGGTTACATAGGTCTTGAAGGAAAAAAAAAACAACTTTTTCAAAAAATTGTATTTTAAAAACTAAAACTCTGCTTTATTTGAAATTAACACATAGAAAAGTTTAGTATTCCAAGACGTTGTCAATCACGAAACAATACTATAAAGAGAAACTGTGCAAAGTTTCAGCAAAATCGGTCGATTCGTTCTCGAAAAATCTTGCCTACCGCAAAAAAAAAGGCTGGACAAGGAAAACTGCAGGAAAATCGACAATTTTCAATATTTTCAGCTGAATTTTTTTTTACAACTTTTTGAAATGCTAAACTTTCTAAGCCTAAATTAAAAAAAAAAAAGTTTTGGTTTTTAAAATACAATTTTTTGAAAAAGTTGTTTTTTCTTTCCTTCAAGACCTATGTAACCCCTTAAGAGAATTATCTTAACTAGCCCAAATGTATTCCGTTAATAGATTGGCCTATGCGTCGATTCAAAACGGAATGTAATAAACTGAACAGATATTCACCCATGTTCTACGATTCGATCGAAATATAATAGAAATCGGTATTGAACTTCACTCGAAGAACAAACAACATGTTCTGAATTTCGATCGTTTTAAAATTGTTCAAATTCAAATTTTGAAGTGGTAAGGACAGTTGTCAGTTGCAAATTTTTGAAATTGGTAAAAAATGATGCTATATTTCAGGGTGTGAAAGTGCAAGAGCCATTTTGTTTGTCAGTGTGGCTGCGGCTCTCACTCTTGAGCTCCATTCAGCTCCACTGATATATGTATGCACATCCAGGTCGCTAGGAAAAACGGGGGACTAACTTATTATAACATATCTATCTCTTTTCAATTAAGCATTGTTTTCCACTGAATTTAACTAATTTCATTGACGATTTTGTAACAACCAACTGTATTGGTAATATTATTTTTTTGGAAATAAACAACTATAGGGTCTTTCAATATGGACGCTCGAAATTTTTTAAATTACAGCGGCCTGGTTGTTAAGGACATACCTGTGTAAAATTAAAAATATCGAAGCTTACCTACGAATTATACTTGTCCTTAAAAAAATTTTTGTTTTTTTCACGGTTCTAGAATCAAAAATAAGAACGAGAGAGTGCACGCAAATTAGATACTTCCATAACGTCACATTCTACTGAAGATGGTCTACAGCGGCTATTTTGCCCATAAAAAAAAAGAAGATAATATTAAATACTTTCAATTTTATCTAGTAATACCTATATAGTTTCAATAATTTAAGTATTATAGATATGTGTGTAAAAAGTGCATGAAAATAGCTTTATTTTATATTTTGCCTTTTACACAGGTATGTTCCTTAAAGCAATATCTGTCGAGAAACGTTCCGCGCGTTACGTGATTTTTAACGACGAAGTCAATTTGGAAGAATAGATATGTGAACAAGCAAAATTGTCGGCTTTGGGGCGATAACAATCCACACAAAATATACCAGCACCAAATGCATCCCGAGAAAGTCACTGTTTGGTGCGGATTTTGGTCTGGCGGAATTATCGGTCCGTACTTCTTTCAAAATGAAACTGGCATTGCCATAACCGTGAACGGCGAGCGCTACAGATCGATGATAACCAAACTTCTTGTAGCCATAATTGGATGATATGGATACCGACGACATGTTCCAGGTTCCAACAGGACGGCGCTACATGCCACGATGGAGCTTTTGCAAGAGCGATTTGAGAGCATGGTAATTTCCGCGCGGCGGCGACGTGAACTTGCGACCGAGATTGTCCGATTTAACGCCTTTAGACTTCTTCCTCTGGAGCTACCTTAAATCACAGGCCTATGAGAATAAACCTCAAAGTCAACATAATGAATGCCATCCAGCAAGTTAAACCAGATTTATGCGACAGTCATTGAAAATATTGGACCTCCTGAATACGTGCCACCAATGAAAGCCGCGGCGGACATTTGTACGACGTTATATCCCATACTTAATGCCATAAAATATTTTATCAAATAAAATAAAAATTGAATGGATATCTCACACACAACTTGTTTTATTTACATTTAAAAGCCGAGCATTCTTATTAAAAGACCCTATAATTTTGATGTACATTTGAAACGAGAAGTTTTAAAGTACGAGCCCAAATAAAATGGAGTGAAACAAACAGTATACACAAATATATCAGTGATCGGCTCGGGCTCGCGAGCAGGAGATGCGAGCTACGCTACCTTTTTGCTCGCACCGAAAAAGCGCTCAGTTTCAAGAAAATATATTGAATTCAACGAAAAGGAAAATAAATCAAGACGTTAGCAATGTGATAAATTATTATTCTTTTAACATATTATAAAATTTTACCTTACCCTAACCCTAATCGTATAGTTACCCCGAATAAGTTAGTACAGTGGAAAAATCCATATCATGTTTTGAATTTGGCCCAATGGTGATGGTGAGCCGAAGCTATATAATGGCTCGGGTTCACGGAGCCAGAGCAATATAACGGTTCGGGCTCGCATGTGAGGGCGTTTAAGAAAATTTTTTTTTGATTCGAGCTCGTTAGAGGAAGCTACTTTTTAAAGAGCTATTCTCACAATCAGGCACTTTCACACCCCAAAATATTTTTTTTTTTGGAATTTATGAGAACAAAATGAGCAATTTTTAAAATCAATTTACATCTTATTCACTTTTCATATTTCGGTTTGAACTTGGACACCTAATTTCATTTTCACAATTCAATTTCACAAAAAGTGAAAAGCAGAACGAGTCTGATTGAGTCCCATTGTTGAAGACGAATTCTCAACGATGTTGATCAACTCGACAATTGTGGGTCCTTCTCATAGGGGAAATTTTGAAAATTGTTGGGCGAACAGCGGGCGGCTGACGCTACACTAAATTGATCTTCCTTGGAGCACCGTCTAACAACAGAGGATGCTTTGATAAATATCACATCAAAAAAACAGCAGGAATTGAGAAGACATGACAGGATGTCCCAATCCAAGGAAAAAAGTTCGCCCTCATCGGCCTCATCCATCCCCTCTGAACTCAGTAACAGGATGATTAGAAGCATAAATAGGATCATTACGGGTCATGCCTATGTTAAGAAAGAGCCAGATGGATGAAAAAGAGCACATTCCTGTGATGAGTGCGGAGTAGTTGAAGATCATGTAATACTCAGATGCGCTAAATACCATGATATCCGTGTAAGGTTTCCCCTGTTAAATGACTGTGTTTCACTCTGTGAGGCCCTAGCTCCGCTTAATAAAGAAAAAACTGAAGCTCTAGCTGGTTTCCTGTCTAAGACAGGAATCTCCATATATTATAGATGATGCCGGAAGATTTGTACGCGGATCTCTTTTCTCATAATTTTGACTGCAGGTAAGCTTCATACTGCCTGAGACTTCTGATTTATTTGACCTACTATCTCCCTGTGAGAGAGAGAATATTGTAACTGACTGAAGCTAATTTTTTTTTTGGTTGATGATTAGGGTTAGCAGCTTTATACATAGCACCGTTACCATTTCTTTCAGTTTTGTTTTCCATTAGTGTCAAGTTTAGATCCAGAATCCCTACGTATTTTGTCATTGCTCCTTCTTAACAACGTGATGTCCTGCGAATGATGGCCAATCAGAGAGCAAGAAGAAAGCTTCTCTTATTACAAATAAGGAGAGAACTAGCCTTGGGAAGTTTAAACCCAGCTCTATTACAATTTTAATTACCGTCATTCTGCCTCGTCAATTGGAACTTGGTCCGAATTCAGCATTGGAGCCTAACACCAGATAAGTCAGCCAGGCGTGACACCCTTTGTCGAAGGACAAACAAAACAACAACAACGATTAACGTGACTAGCAAAAAGACATTTACAGGAGATACTAAGAAAATTAGTGTTGTATAGTTGTTTTTGTATTCCACGTTGTTTATAATAAGGTAAAAAAACTCATTTTTCCCCACAATAAAAAAAAAAGTCAGGGATCGTGCCTTGGACTTTTGACTTTTGTGTAAAACCGTCTTCGTTAAATGATGGGAAGGTTATGAGAATGATTTGAAATTAACACTAGAGTCCACACGTGCTCTACTATAGTAGAACAATGTCATCTCATTTTTGCACCTACCTCACAGCGCTCTTAAATAAGCCTCGACAACTAAATAACAAATTAGGTTAGTCTGTCGCTCAGTTGCAGCGTGGATGCATGTCACCACAAATTGTAATCAAAGTGGACGTTCTACCATTGTAGAACGTGCGTGCATGTAATCGATCGACAAGGAAATGGTGCAAAAGTGGATATGCCACGACCACCAAGTTGTATCATGTATTGAATCTTACCAAAACCACAAAATTTATACTTAATCTCATAAATCTCCTAGTTAAGTAAGAGTAATTTGGAAGATTAATGTTATGTTCTTTTATTATTATTAGTAAACTAACTAATGGTACCATAAAAACTGTTTCTTTATTTCTATACGCCATTATTTATGAAAAACATCAATTTGAAAACGTTCTACTACAGTAGAGCCCGCGACGACTCAAGTGAGCTCTAGTGTTAAAGACAAGTTACAATACGCTTGCGAGCAAAATAATCAGCCCACCTCACAATGTTCACATTCCTGAGGCATAATTCAAATAGAAGAGTTTCTAGTTAAAAAGAAATAACTGTAACAAGAATAATAAACCCTTGACTTATTAAAAAGGTGATAAACCTTCGGGTATAAAGACTATATAGAAGATAAGAAGTATAAAGAAAGAACTTGGGCTACGGTCGGAGAGAGACGTTCGTTTTTTGGTGGTAACATCCTTGTGTGACCGCCACACCTCATTGGCATTCGAGTACAGCAGCGGCTACTTGATGTGCGGCGAGTGACCGTAAGCGAATGGCCAGTTAGGCTAACACTGCGACTAAGAGCCTGACGTGTCCAAGAGACCGTTGCACCACATTTGATTCGTTCAATCTTCATATTTAGGGCAAGCAAATTTCAGATAGCAATTTCTATAGCTGTTTAACTGAACTAAGAGAGCTGCCGTTCATTTATTTATTATTACAACTTTATCAAAGTTTTGTTTAATATGTTAAGTACACTACAATCGATTTATTTGTTTATTAGTTAATGCTTATGGTAGCTGTTTTGCCGTTTCAATGCTGGTTATAGCACTCTCAGACCTAGCATACATCTGTTAAAACCTTTATCCTAAGTGATGAGTTCCCTTGATGCTCCTTTTATCTCTGACAATGTTTTTTTCTCAATCTAGGGCCATTGGTTGGTTTCTTTATAAAAAATGCTATGAACTATACACTGTTCAATATTTTTCAAAAGTTGTTGCTTTAGTGAATTTAACGGCACCCACAAACAAGCCAAATGGGTCCCAATAGCAACGGTGGAAAGGCTTCACTAGAAGTATCACTTGTGTGTATTGCCGAAGCAGAGCGCTGATTATGTAAGTACTTATTGCTGTGCGTGCAAGTTCGTCTTTGGTTAATTGAATTCTTTCATTTATTTACATAATAATTTCCGAAATTAAAAATGCAACCTAATCCTATAGGAGGCGGTTACAAACTGATGCCACTTTGATTCCGAGCATATCGTTAGGGTCTTCTGAGGAAGCGGTAGAGCATAGACTTTGATTGCAAATAAATCTAATGTCGTCAATGTGATACATTCCTTATTGCTCCCATGGAATCTTAGGGGTAGAAGAAGAAAAGCTTTTTTACTGCTTCCTCCTAATGACATGCAATGTTAAAATGAAATGAAGTGTCCAACAAAGAGACATGCATCCATGCCTCCTAAAGGATAACTCCTGCTTGCATTTAAGATTGCTTCTTTTCCCGCTGAGAACGAAATGGCTAGACTCCTTTATTACTCTCTAAAGATATGATATTGATTGACAGGAGGGATTCCATCTGAGAAAGCTCTATTTCAAGTTTTTTAGAAAACCATGATCGATGCATTAATAATGGTGATTTCACCTGCATCACAAGAACTAAATTTGCAAGGAAAAGCATCCCGGATGTGACTTTTTCCAACTTCGCGGATAATTCCTTCTCTTGGAGGACTCTCGATGACTCATTTGGAGGAAATCCACATGGACCGATCATTTGAACTCGATATCGCTATTAAACCGCCTCCTTCAATTAAAAAAAAATTTAAATAATAATAAATAAAATAATTAATAAATTTCTAGCATCCTCACTCAATAACCTGGACATTAATAAAGAAATTCGAGTAGTATCTTAGAAGTTCTTAAGAATGAAATAAAGAAAGTCACGTACAAGATGGATCCTATGAAGAATAAATGTTCAAAAAAAAAAAGTCAGGAAAGTGCGAGTCAGACTAGCGCGTTAAGGGTTCCGAATCTTTGCCGCAAATTAAATGACTGTAATTTAAAAAAAAAAAAAATTCATGTGATATAACTACAAATTAACGATTCTCTGACTTTTTCTTTTACTTGTGCTGTGAGACCTTGTCTCTTGCCAAATTTCATGATTCTATGTCAACGTGAAGTACTCCATAGGTTTTAATTTATTTGCGAGTGTCAAGATATGCTGCATAAATGGCCGTATTTTTGAATGCGTTGATTTGAAAGCTTGTTTTTTTCAAGAGACCGTGGACCTAAGTATTTGATATTAATTTCAACTTGATGTCTTCACGCATTCCTGAGAAAAAGGGTGTTGACAGATAGACAGACAGACGAACGGAGTAATCCTATAAGGGTTACTTTTTTACTTTGATGTACAGAACCCTAAAAAAAATGGTGGAAGAGGGAGATTAACATCTTTTTTAGGAAAAAGAGTATAGCTCTGGTCAGGTTCAATAGGACGGGTGAGCTTGAATATCTGCTGGATCATAACAAGAAGAATGCCTCCTTTAAGAAGACCATCAACAAAGATAAAAGGTGCGAGTGGCATGAGTTGATTGAGGACTTTGGCCGTAGGGGTGACATAAAGGCCCTTTGGAACACAATCAACAAGCTAAAAGGGAAAAATAAAGTCAACAATATTTCTAATGGTAAAGATAAGGCATTAAAGTTCCTTAATATGGTGGTCTCAAATGAGCAAAAACCTATTTAAAGCCACATCTTGTATATCATGGCAACTTCCGGATGATTAACAGTTGTTTAGCTACAAGATCATCTACAGCTCCAGATACGAATGGTATTACCTATGAGATGATTAAGAATTTGTCCACCTCCGCCAAAGGAACTCTGATTTTCTTCCTGGAGATTGCATTCTTCTTGGGTAAAATCGCCGAAGAATGGCTTATTATCAAGACTCCAATCTTACAACCAAAAAAAAGATCTTAACTGCATGCAGAGTTACAGGCCCATCGCGCTCTCTAATATACCCCTGAATATAATAAAATTCTTCGCCAAAGTGCAAATACAGAATATCACCCACGACAGACCTGTCTTTCCTGTCAACTCCTTTGCATACAGGGGGAGATGTGTGCCTCAACTTGCCTAGGAATAGTCAGATAGAGGATAAACGAATTGAAATCCAAGCATGTTGAGTTGCTAACAGCGCCTATGACCGGGTCGACCTTGGGAGAATGTATCTCTCTCTCTCTTGTCTCGCACAGTACCCTGGTCCATGATAAATTGGGTGATGAAAGTTTTTTCGTAATAGGAAGAATACGTTGAGTGGTTATAAGGTGGGAGCCTGCTGAATCATCTACTCTTCAACATTTGCACTGCCCCATTGCACGAAATTGATTTGGAGGGAGAGGATGTGTATCTATTCGCTGACGATTTACATTCTCTCCTTGCAACCGGACAAGTTACAACATGTGCACCAAAAAATTTAAAATAAGATTCATTCTCGTAGTAACTGTAGTTCTCACTGTAGTCCAAAATAAAATTCTGGTGTGGAAGCATTTTTCGAGTTAAATCGAAACAACTTTCAAATTAGTTAATTTTATGTATACGAATTCCTATAGGTAGGAATGTTACATGGAATTCAACCATTCCGAGTTAAATTCCATGCTGGTGCCCCAGCTTCATTAAAAAAAAATTAAACAAATGCCAAAATATTGCAAAATTAGAAAAAAGAATTAATAATTTATTGCACAAAAAATTGTCAAGCACTTTGTTTAGTTGTTTCAACAATTAATTGGACAATTTTAGTAAGCTGTGTGTTATAGGGTTAAATATGATCGTATAATAGAAGTCAAATTTTAACTCTGTGCAGTCCCCCTACTTAAAGATGTCTATTGTGTAATTCTAATTCAGTCGTCTAAAAGTCCGTGACCATATTCTCTTATATATACATATATGGGAAAATAGAATACAATAATTTAAATTTTAATATGCAATAAAATCTTTTAAAAATTAAAATTTCGCGGTATCGACTACGTCTTATTCACAAAATAATATTTGAACTTCTCGAAAACCAAACATTTCAATCATGTAATTATTATCAACAATTAGAAATCAAAAACTCAAACTTTCACTCATCAGTTGAACCGATTTGCCCCATTACCAAACTTGTGAATACTCCTTAATTAAAATTGCAATACTTAGAACTCACCGTTCTAACGTAGCAAAAATTCTATTTTCAATGGCTATATAAGATGACATATACAAATAACCATGAAAAAGCACTTGAAGAACGGGTGAAATAGGTGAAATGATATTAGGTTTGAACATAAAAGGGTTCCAACAAAAAAAGTGTTATGAAATAGTTATATGAATCATTCAAGGTAATAGCATGTTGGCTTCTTAAAACAAAGGTGTTATTATGATATGTTTTTATACTAACCAAATACATGGCCAATTTATTCAAATCCAAATTGGCCAATTGGCTTGCATCAACGGGATTTAAAAGACTTAACATTAATCCGATATCAGCTGCTGTCGGCATTTGGGATGCTTGAGATTGCGCTTGAGAGCTTGATGTTGTCAATTGTCCGCCACAATTAGCTGATGATGTTGATACAACACCACCACCGGCCATACTGGCAACAACTGATGACATTGATGAGACAGCCGATGAGTTTGATGGTGTTGCACAGGAGCCAGGCATAACATGAACTCCACCAATTGATGATGAGGTTGGTGTTGATACAGATGGCGTTGATACCAACGCTTGTAACTACAGACAACAAAGTAATTCGAAAAAAATGTTTTGCAAAAAACGCATAAAATTTCAAATAATCAAGTAAATTTTTTTTAAAGTTTTCAACTAAAAAGAGACTAAACCAAAATTTAACTGAAAATACTTTGTGTAAATACGTGCAGAAAACTACGATTTTCGTTCCAATTGTGCACATTTAAGCAAGAAAAATTCCCAATTTCACAGCTGATTCTAAACACTGACTAACAAATTTTGACTACTGTGGGATAGACTAAAAATTAAAAACTCCAATACAATTACACTACCCAATTTGGAAAATAATAATATAAACATCTCAACTGTTACTAACTTCGGCTTCTTCTAGCACGTATTTTTTATGTCCAATCAATTCGTTCACAATTACCTTTGCTTTCTGTTGCTGCTTAAGCTCTTCCTTTTTGTAATTTCTTTGGTAAGAAGTAATTACACGTCTCAGTCGAGTATTTAAATCTTGCATAGTGGGCCATGTTGTATCGTCAGATGGCATATTTGTTGGTGGATAACTATTTGCACTTTCTTCTTCTTCAAGCCCTATTAGAATTGAGAATTATATATATAAGCAAACTTATATCCTTTGTTAATTTGCTTTAATAGAAGTGCAATTTAATTACAAAATTGTACATAACGGTAGGGAAATATTGAATATAATTCTATAACGCAGTATCCGGGCTATTTATAGGCAGAAGTTCCAACTTGCGACTGCGAGTAATGAGGCATCAAGAGTTTAATTGTTGTTCCAAATGAATTACGAATTTATGAGACTTAAAATATTTCAACAATTCATATAGCCCGTGAAACTTTTAGCTCATGAACGTTATTGAAGCCCTACAATTCCTTCAAATGTGTACATTCGAGTTATCAAACATTCTTCTATCGACTCCCTTTAAAGAATTATAACCCATGTAAATGGGTAAATGTAAATATAATAAATAAATTTACAATGCAACACTTTTTGAAGGTGTTACACCTAGTGCTTAAGTGTATAAGTAGACACATACCTTGACTTGTATTCATACATATGGGACGTTCTTTTACAAATCGTACAGATTTTGACAAAAATTGACCAACACATTTTTGATTTAGCTGAAACTTTTTTTAAGGGTTCTATATTGAAAAAAAAGAGACACGTATTTTTTTATTTTTTTTTTTTGTCACAATATTTTGGACGCTAAAAAGTATTGAAATTCCGCGATTTCGGTGATTTTGTGCTTAAAGAGGAATTTTCAAAAATTCATAACTCCGGTTCTATTTAAGCTACAGACTGTATTTTTTTGCATTTTGAAGGTAAAAGAACAAGCTTTAAGAAGCAAATACCCTTGAGAAAAATTATTAACAATTTAAGATTGTTATTAACAATTTAAATGTTTAAATTGATTTTTAACAATTGCCCCCCCCTCGTAACGAGTTATTAGTATTACCATCGTATTCTACGTCAAATTTTCTATTAGAAACCACTTTTTTTTTTCTGGGGTATTAATTATTACTATTGGAAATAAATTAATTTATGTAGTGCGGCACGTCTTATCGGTGCGCGGATTCTATCGCCTGTAATATTTTCTTGCATAATTTCGTTTTTCTCTATAATACATATAGTTTTTTATTTTAATCAGTTCAAAATAGATGTTACTGACTGAGACAATCTTATTAAAAATTATTACTAGACATTTTGTATTACTTGAGTACTTTGTTGTTATTAATAGATGAAGCTTAACTACTTCCTTCCGTAGTCGTACCGAACTTTCACGTATGTTACCTATTTAAATACAATTATTGACAATGACACATACCTTTCCAGTGCAATTATAGTCACGTATAACTAAACAGTTAGCCGAATACAGCCTAGTATCTGGCTAAGCATTCTTTACCGCGACCGCGAGTGTTCATATCAAATTTATCCGCTCGTAAGTCTGGCCCTGTGTGTCTAAGCTAGTGAGCCTATTGGTAAAGTGCTGACGAAAATCATAATGATGAATTACAATGCACAAACATTGGTACTGACTCGTGTTTTAATCCCTTTAAGTTAATTAGTCATTCGAGAAGAAGAAAAGTAACATTGAGAAAAGTGAATGAAAATTTTCTGCGCGCATTAAATATGTTCATTTCTGAATGTTTACGTCACGATACTATTGCTGTTCATCTCTTTCAGAGACAACTCGTAGAATTTATCAAAACGAATTTGAAAGACATAGATAAGATAATATACATATTTTTCGGATGATGCAAGCGGACAATATAAAAACAAAAAAAATTTTATAAATCTTACTCATCATATAAATGATTTTAAAATAGCAGCTGAGTGGCACTTTTTTCCAACCTCACATGGTAAAGGACCATGTGACGGAATAGGTGGAACATTAAAACGACTTGCTGCTAGAGCTATTCTTCAAAGGGTAAATAAACCGATCCGCACTCCGGAAGAGTTGTTCAATTGGGCGTCTAAAGCTCTACCAAATATAACGTGTCGCTATTTAACTATTAATGATTATGAAGAGGAAGAAAAAAGATTATTAACGCGTTTCCAAAAAGCTACAATGATAAAAGGCACGTTAAAGTATCATTGTATAGTTCCAAACTCCCTTCAAGAATTGGAAGCAAAGCAATTCTCATTGTATGGAAAGAAAACTATTGTGAAAATTTTTTAATAAAATAATACTATACACGTATAGTATAAGAGTAAATGTAAATATTGTACAATGTCACTTAGAACGAGGTACTTAGTCACTAATAATGATGTATTGAAATCTTAATAAATAACAGTATTCATTTGCTACAATAATGTTTTGTATTTACTACTTTTTTTATTTAATTATGCATGATGTTAATTGTGCTTACAAATACTGTTTAACTGAAGATGTCAAATAATTATTTATATAACGGAAAGAGAAAATGTGGAGAAGAAAATAAGCCGTGCGGTAGAATCCGTGCGCCGATAAGACGTGCCGCACTACATAAATTAATTTATTTCCAATAGTAATAATTAATACCCCAGAAAAAAAAAGTGGTTTCTAATAGAAAATTTGATGCAGAATACGATGGTAATACTAATAACTCGCTACGAGGGGGGGGCAATTGTTAAAAATCAAATTAAACATTTAAATTGTTAATAACAATCTTAAATTGTTAATAATTTTTCTCAAAGGTATTTTTTTCTTAAAGCTTGTACTTTTACCTTCAAAATGCAAAAAAAGCACAGTCTGTAGCTTAAATAGAACCGGAGTTATGAATTTTTGAAAATTCCTCTTTAAGCACAAAATCACCGAAATCGCGGAATTTCAATACTTTTTAGCGTCCAAAATATTGTGAAAAAAAATAAATAAAAAAATACGGGTCCCTTTTTTTTTCAATATAGAATCCGTAAAAAAAGTTTCAGCTAAATCAAAAATGTGTCGGTCAGAAAGGTGTTCGGTTTGTAAAAGAACGTCCCATATACAGGGTGTTCGGAAATAAATTAGATGAAGTATGTCAATATATTGCGTGGTGTCCGAATCAACGTTTGCGTCTCCCCTAAAATCACTTCTTTCCATTCAATTTCACGTTACCTTTTCCTCAAGGACACAGTCACTCACACTTTTGTAGTCCCAGTTAGGCACAATTCAGTAGAATAATTAGAACACTCTTGGAAAGCAGACACTCTGCCACAAACTAACTTGTCATTATTTATTGGACAAATTATCTAGATTTATTACAGTTTCCTTTCCCACAGTGCCCTAATTATAATTCTCAAATGCCCCCAACAAGATCTACAGACGATTTGAATGATTTCACATTTTGTTACAGGAAAAAACCTTTAATTATAAATTTGATGAGTGAAGGAGTGATTTTAGTTGATGAGAACATTCCAAGGAATTGATTGGCATGCTCTATCCTACTTATTTCTCGAACACTGTGTATAATTTACTTTCATATCCGACAACGCAGAAAATTCCTCTTTTGAGCGCAAGTTTAGTACCCTTCCGAGTAATAAAATTATAATGACATTAAAATTTTTAATTTTACCTGATGAACTCGGCCTATCCAAATCGATGTCTTTGACATCAATTACTTTCGAATCAGAGTCTTTAGTTGCAGTTCCATCATCGTCCACATCATCAGCGTCTTCGTGTTTCGAGTTAGCGTCGTCATCATTGCTAATAAAATAAAGAGAAATAATAAGGGCGTTACTAAACCAGGCTACTCCGCAAGCAGACCGCAGAAACAAAATACATGAAATGTGTTCACAACGAGAGAATCAAATGATGATTAGAATCTTCCAATGACATGCAATACGAATAGTTCATATTAAGAAAAAGCATAATTAAAATAAAACCAATTATTAAAGTTTCTTGAATGAACTCTAAATCTACTCGAGTTATACTTACTAACGTCACAACTTTTTTATTTCATTGATTTTAGTTATTTGCACTTACTTAGCATTAATTACAGGCGCATCGTCACCAGGGCCAATATGACTACTGAAACATAGTGTTGGATCGGCGCGTATTTGTCGGTACATTTCACATCCATGTTTGTAAGTTCCCACCAAAAGACTCTTGTCGCAACAGTTTGGATTCCACCATGAGCTTGGCATCTGATCAGGTGTGGTTGGCGGGCGAATGGGGAGCTCGCTACGTAATAATAATAACAACGATGAACCCAATTTTGCACAGAATTTTTTGTGTTTTGTTTTTAATTTTTCAATTTCATCAAAATAAATCTCCTGAATTTCCAAACCAAATAAAATTTCTCGCAATTGACTATTTTCTTTCTCTAATTTTTTTAAAAGTGATTACCGAATCGTTAAATAAATTGTTTCAAATTATCAAGGAATTAAGATTGATCGTAGTTTGAAGGTGTTAAGTACGTTACATTAAGCGAAAACTAAGTGTACTATGTTGAAATTAGTTAACTACTTCACTGGAAAAATGAAAATTAATCAATACAAATCTCCCGGAAGTACTTCAACATACATCGGAAAATACTCAGTTCAGAAAGGGTCAAGATGGAATTGCGTTTTTAACAAATCAATGAAAATTAAGTAAGAAACGAAATCTCTTGTTTTCAGCAAAGCAGAATTCTTTAGTGTATTATTTGCTTAGTATAGAAAATGTAAAGTAAATTTGCTAATTGGTGGTAATTCTGCTTTTGCAAAATAAGACAATAAAAATAAATATTTCCGTGATCATAAAGGAATTTGCGTTAGGGGATAGTATACAAGTAATTTTGATTTTGCATTAGTTTTACGATTCGGTAAATGATATATTAATTTTCAAGTAATTTTTCAAAAGTGTATAATAATTCCTTTCGAACCGTCGAACACCCTATTCGCCATATAGCTGTGTTCAGACGCAGAACTTAAAGGAGACTAACGTTGTCAAGAGTTTACTGCTATTGCCGCGATTAAGAATTATATCACTTTCCAAATTTTTCAGTTCACATGATTTTATTATCATATTATTTAATAAGCCTAACAAGTAATGTGTTTCCCAGCAATTAAATGCTTTGCTTTAAAGGGCTACAAATTTAAATTAATCAGCAGTCACTTACTTAATAAATGAAAAAAAGCTAGGAAATACTACAAAATACACTGAAAAAACAACATTCAGATGTTATTATATAAGAAAAAATTAAGAAAGACGAATAATTTTATATCAAAAGAAATATGGAAGGGGTATTCACTTAATATTAAATAAACCGTATGCATGAACGGAAATGTTGGTAAACATACTCAATTTTAATCTTTTAAATTTAATTTAATTTTACTTTAAGTAAGTAACTATAAAAAGTCTATTCATCCTCGTATGAAGTAGTTATTGTAATGAAATCATGGTTCTCAATTTATCATGTTATATATAATTGACTGTAAAGCTGAAGGGCAGAATCCAGTCTGGAGATACAAGATATACCTTTATGCGGCTTAACGTTGAATACTGTACTGTTTGATAAAATCAGTGCTATAGGTGGTGCTGACAATACCAAAGTGAAATTATTGACATCTGCTATTTAACAATAACCTACAAAACTTCCGACATAATGAATAACAAAAAAAAACATGTTTTAATGAAAGAAATTAATATTAAGTATTGAATATAAAATATTTTTTGAGGCAAACAATTTCTGAAACCAGAAGAAAGCTATAAATTTTATAGGGACTTGCCAAACAAGGTGGAACAAATTTATATAAAATCTAAGATATCGCGTTGATCTATGCGTTATAAATGGACGTATACACATTTCGTCAGGGGCCATATGCACTACAGAATTACCCGAAGTTTTAAATGATAGGTCATTTGGCAGACATTGTATTCTATGATTGGTCAAGAAATTTGTACATAGTTTGAACCAGGGTGTGAAAGTGCTCACGGCTCTTAAAACGCTCGAGAGCAAGAGCCATTTTGTTTGTTGTGTCCAGCGAGGGCAGTGTGTCGGCTCGCGAACGCGAAACCTTTTTGCTCGCATCATAAATGAAGCACTCTGTATTTCTACCTGAAGAAATTTGTCATTTTCTTGACACTGCCCCTTGCTCATATTCTTGTGATAGACACAGAGTACAGTTCATGGATTATAAACCCAATATGTACGGGTACGGTATATAAATATCTTTTTTATGTTGGTGAGTCGGAGCAGTATAATGACTCGCGAACCAGAGCGATATAACGGCTGGGGCTCGCAAGCGAGTTAGGTCAAGAAAATTTTATTTGGCTCCGGATATTTTTTAAAGAGCTCGTCGATAACCGCCCACGAGCGAGCACTTTTATACCCTGCTTTGAACTAAAAAAAAAACTATTTTTCAAACAATCTCCTTGAGTTTTAAATTATTTAAAATATGTTTTTTTCTACAAAGACAGCCCACGTTTTAATATTGCAAGATGCGGTGGCCAATTTTTTTGATATTTATAATTACTAAAAAGCAGTCTTCAGACCGCTTTAAATAATAATTCGCAAATATTTTCTTGAGTGATGAGTTTGTACAACGAAAATGACACCAAAATAAATGCTTGGATGGCATTCTTTATTCGCATTTTCCCTGACATGTGTAAATCCTACAATATATTGGTGTCATGAGGATAATGACATATTTGCGATTGCGAAGCGATGCAAAATTTGCATTCCTACCACTAGCTTTTGCGCCATATGTAAAGCCATTATTATCCAATTGCTAACATTCGCTCATGGACGCCACTCGATTCATTAGGCCAATGGATCACATAAGACTACATGAAACTGATCCTTTCTACGAAAATAAAGCGATCATCTCGCCGTCGATGGAAATTTCACAATTCCAAGTATGCTGCTGATTAATTTCTAAGATGAAACGTGTTTAAAATACAAAATATACTTCCAGATTTAATCGCAGCGAAATCCCACGATAAAAATTCGCATGGCATATAAGTTCTCGTTATTTTAAAGGGTGTAACCTACTGTTAAAATGCTAAACTGGCACCCTCACTTCAAAATGTTATATAAAAAAAACTACAAAAGAAATCCATTAAAGATTTTGTAATTGTATATTATTATTAAATTATTGTATTGTACTTATTTATTAAGGTTGAAAGTTAATGTTTTTATATATAAAACGTAAAAAAATACAAAAAATACCAATTGCAAGACGCAAAGTATTTTATTTAAATCTTCTCTCATTCAACAAAACCCTCCATATAAACTCTAACAAAGAACTATCGGTTGACAAATAATTAACAATTCATAGAGTTAAAAACATAATTGGAAAAAAAAAATTAAATTTTCGCACGCAACTAATTAACCATATCTCTCAATTTAGCAAAAATTCTATCCAAATAGCCCTATTTAATTGAATATTCTTCAATATTTTGTTAGGTATCCTTTTTTTCTTATCGCATCTTAGCGCATCTTGCTGACATACTGTGGACACCGAACCTTCGTATATTTCTCTTGTAATAGATACCTTCAAAGGCTTGATAAGTTCAATAAGTAACGTCAAATTTTCTGCAGGTGCTCGATGGGATTTCGATCCGGACTTTGTGACAGTCGGTCTTTTAGAACCGTTATTATAAAGTTTTATTAAAAACGAGCAGGTGCAATTAGGTGCACGTCACTGTATACAATAAAAATGAAATAGACTGGCTTTTATAGTTTTTTTTCATATAAAACTTCAGAATTAAGATGCGGTTTTAGCAGTTTAAAGTATGTTACCCTCTTTCTTAAGGGGGCATATACATACATTTCTCAGGTCTGGAATATCAATTTTTTTCTTTGCAGGCTTCTAGGGCTTTACATATACTTATGTATATTGGACAAAGGCCGATTTTCGATGCAGTTTAGGAAGACACAGGAATTTGCTTCGCACGTCACATGCAGGGGATAATTTCGGAGCAGTTCTCAGGTAAGTAGGTACATCGGGCGCCTATCTTGTCTTTATTCTTTTCTATTGTTTTCAATAAGGAAGGAAAAGTCCCGAAAAGGAATGCGAAATTTGTTGTGGCAATAAAAAAAATTAAGGAATCTTGTAGGGGAACTACGCTTATTAAAATATTCGAATTGAAGTTAACTTGGAAAATATGTATATCGCAAATTGATACTAAATTAGTGATCTGATTGGAGAATCAGTTGAATAATAATAATAAAAAATGGATAATAACTATAATCTACAGCAGTGTTATTCCAGCTGTGTCTCGAAAATATAAAATAATATTTAAGATTTTAATAGACTGGGTTAAAATTTCCTTTATCTTACATTTTTTATCACTGACCAATCGAAAAAGCCATTTTAAGTATGAAGACGTACACTATGCACAGTAAACGCCAATCAAAACAATGCTCTCTTCTGCTCACAGAAATCTAATTAAATTCAGTGTCGCTAACCCAAGTGAGATTGGGAAACACTGATCTAAAGGTTCAAAAACAATTAACCTTTCAATTCGCAATGCAATTTCCTGTTTTAATTGATCAAATTTAGAAGTATAAACGTTAACACCACGGGAAGGCAGAGGGGGAATTTCTTGCTTATCATTAATAAATAAAATTAGCTTCGAAAGTGTACTTTTGTTTGCAAAAAAATCGTAAATAGTATAATTAAATAAAATGCTAAAAAAAGGCGATATTTCAGACCCCGAGAAATGTTTTTTATACATCACGTGGTACCACGCCATTGTTATTATAGTGTGCCTCTTCAGACAGTCACTGTGACCTAATTAATTGCATTTGCAAGTGTGCTTTTACTCCTACAAGAGTACGTTGCAAATTGCTTCACAGTCTGCCCGTGATTTGGTTCCATATGACTCTTTTCTAACTGCAGACTTGAAATGGAGAGTCGCTGGAAACATACCCTTGATATTTGGATTAAGTCTCTTTCATATTTGTGGAATAAGAAAGCATATACCACTATTGTTGGGCTACAATTGGGGTTCACCTAAAATATAATTGAATACTAACAAGTACAACTAAATCACTTAAAAGTAAGTGCAAACATATATGATTACGGTGATGTTACTCGTTATATTAAAATCGAACTACAAAAATGATGAGTGTACACAATGACACAACGAATCACACTAACCCAAAACGACGATTTGTGTGTCATTTTTATTCAACGTTCCGGCTATTATCCAATTCAAACCGAATTTAAATTAATTCGCACGTGCAACGTTCCACTCTTCTTCTTTATTTAATATATTTTATTTTATATATTCAATACACAAAAGTTAATTATTGAAATCTGAATTAACGAAGTATTGTTGAAGTGGACGAAAAATAACTTTCTAGTCACCTTTTGTATTTCACAACGTGTGTAGTTTCCGCAACCTATAGAAAAAAACATTTGTTGTAACAATTTCCCTAAGGCCTCAACAAATCACTTCCCTAGCCTCAGCAGAATTTTTCCAGTTGGAATGAGATTAGTATACAACGTCTTATATGCTATTTGTTGGTGACATAGTAGTGCTGACAACTCTCACTTAATGCTTTTCTTTATTTTATGTCTGCCGTAGGTTCGGTTGTTGTGGTCTTATAAGTTGACATTTTAAAACCCCAATACGACAGAGGAAATGAATTTTCAGTCTTTCTTTTATGGACATCTTAAAATTGCCTAATTAGCCTTCTAAAATAGCCACAAAAAGAATTTATTTGTTGTAAAGTCCTTCGCATAGCCATAATGACTCAGCGACTTATTGAACAGGATATTATCAATAATTACAAATAATTGAAAAATATTTCTAAAAACGACCTTAAATACTTTTTATTCAAAATAATATTCTGAACAAACCAAAAAAAAAACTTTTTTCGCAACTAACCTAACTATTCGTAGATATTCATTTAACACGTTTCCGGTGGGTCGCTACTGTATTTGTACATCAGGAGAAGCGAACCATCGGTGGGTCCCCATTATATGTATATGATGATCACTTATACGAAATAATTCGCCTATCCCTACGGAATAATGTCAAATAAACGGCCCGGCGGGAACGTGTTAATAAATAAAAAGATATTTTAACTTATTACAATTATAAGATAATTACTAAGCTCAGAAATAAAAATTAAACATAAGCATCAGCTGTCTTGCCCGTGATTTTTTCTATTTAAGTGGTTTAAGGAAAATTTAAAAATCAAAATTAAAATAATTTTCCACATATTATTTGTATTATGTATCGATTGTTTTTGGATAATTACATATATAAATTTTGATATTCAAATACGACAGTAGCAGTAAACACGAAATCAAAGACATGTTCATGGTACAAATATCCCCAACAGTGTTGCCATACCTTCATAAGCCCGAGTTATTGTGTCTTGATCATTATTACGTTTTAATAATTGCTTTTATGTATTTCACTTTGATTTTAAATGGCTCTAAAGAAGCACACCCACTAAAGTTACGTAAAAAATCACAAAAGAAAATATTTTGTCCAACTACATAAAAATGCTTCATATAAAAGAATTTTGATTTTCGGAACAAGATGAGAGAACTTTTCGAAAAATTTCAATGACATTTGTTTCCAAAGAAAGAAAATATATACGTGTAAAAGTAGCAGAAAATTCACAGACATCAAAATACAATGAATATATCAAATTAAAGCATCTTTGAAGGAGAAAATTATTTAATTTGTTTTGGATTAATGTTTATTAATTTCCCATTTCATAACACCTTGGCAAAGCAAGCAAGTTGAAAACAAGATTTAAAATATTTTTGAATTGCTGTTGAAATATCGCTTATTTATTATCTGAATCTCAATAACCTTATTAAACATTTTTTCGCTTTTAATTGTACGTATATCAAACAATTGTCAGCAAAGAAGTAGAAAATACTTTATAAATTAACAAAGAAACCCCGCACGATAATTGAAAAAATTCTTTGTTTACGACCTAACATTTCTTTCGTGCTAAATTGATGCACGTAGTCCTTACATTATATTAAAATTACCTCAAATATCGTACTCCCGAAATACCATTATTTCTAGAATAACTGTGCTACTTTCTTAATGAAACTATTGACACACAGTTAAACTTAAGCTAGGTCACACTTGAGTTTTCGCCACGGCTTTGATTTTTTTTTCGGATGTGCATTTAGGCGTTACTTAGAGAAGGGTTCGACGCACAAAGTTAAAAAGGATTTTGAAACTTACGATTTTTAACAAAATGGCAAACTTAACCTATCTAATTTTGATCAACATTTCCGTTTTCTTTCTTAGGAACTAGCTTTTCATCGGTTTAGCCATTTTCGGCAGGTACTGATTAGGAATACATGCATGCTTACCGCATGTGTGTGGATTACGCCGTACAATGTGTTTTATATTCTACAATATTTCGAATATATTTGCTATATAATATCATTATTAATACATTGAGTCATTCAAACTCCAAACTGACTAAAGTACATACATATGTAAAAAAAAAATGACATTGTCAAATTCATAAAAACCGGAGTAAAGTTCGTTACAGCAATTTTCGTATCACGTTATCGATAAACGTCCCACAACTTATCGAAAATCTAGGGCGTTTTCGAATATTATTCGAATGTGATGCACCATCTGTTTCTGTTTAAGTTCATGTTGGTAAAATTTGTCTGGTGAAATTTTAAACGTTGTATCCATTGAACTAATTATTTCAGATACTTCGGCGCGTCTAAGTTTTAGTTAATCTCGGTAGTCACTTAGGTTATTATAACTAGGATTAATGGAAGTTTTACTGCATAGAACTGAATCAGATAAGTGAAAATACTCCAAATTAACGGCCTCACTTCCATTTTGCTTCTGGTTCTCTTTATTACGCTTATACGTTTGGAGCATATTAAAGCTTTTTGCATTGTTAATTTATCTGAAATCAGTTTAATGCTAGAAGAGATTCATTGGAAACCTTTCCCCACGACATACAGCGGAAGAATATAAAATACCTGATTTTAACAAATTACCAAAAATTTCAGCTTTACGGCGTTAACAGTTTTAAGCATAGAGCTAAAACAAAACACAATACGTCCACTTGAGAGTTGATACATCATATTATGAATCTCTGAAGCGAGCGCTACACGCTCAATACTTAAGGCCTAAACCCATAGAGTCCGTCGGCATCAGGCGTCGCTTCAGGCGTCGTCGCACAACTATTGAATACATGCATTCATATGGGAGCTAACCCATAGCAGGCGCCGTGGCAGCGCGTCGCGAGAGACAATTTTAGAGGAACCTGCAATAATTCGGCAAAAGCGACGCGCCGTATAAGAGCTTTGCTGAGAGAGCTCTTACAAGTTGCGATTGGCCAGTTGGGATTCGTTGAATCAGCTGTTTATTTGACAAGTAAGCTTTGAATTTGATATCTGTGAACTGTTTTGGTGATTTTGTAATTATTCGGTTTCCTGTTTCTTCGTTTGGAATTCCTGGAAGGTGCCGAGTTTTTCCCGAATTCATTAGTCTAGTTTCTTGACGAATTGCTACTAGATTTCTTTTTAATTCACCTTCGGAGCATACTGCGCCAGTTGGCGGTTGGTCTCGAATTGTCATAAACAGCTGAGCGATAGCGAAAGCGACGCCTGAAGCCGACGGATTCTATGGGTTCGGCTCTCTCTTGCCGCGCTAAAAAGGTGAAAGCTCCGCGGCAAAGCGACGCGCCGACGCGTTCTATGGGGTTAGCCCTTTATTGTGATCCGTGGGGGATTGTGATATTTATTGAACGGTTTACAGGATTTCTAGATTTCTTAAAATCTTAATACGGATCCCGATAAATATTAAGAGTGTAGGGTTCACTTCAGTGCACCACAAATATTTTATGGTGTGTTTGGTGAATTCATCAACTGAATATTCGAACATAACCAGTTGCATTTTGTGATTTATAGTGAATTATAGAATATGTTGAATAAATGGTTTGAAGTTGTTTACACCATGGCGAATATTCGAAAACGCTCTATTTCTTTGAACCGTTAACCGAATATACAAGACGTATTCTACACTAAATTAAAGTGGTACATTATTTTATTTCTCTGTGTAAGAGATAAACTAAGGAAACAAGCATGACTAAAAAAAAACCTGTTGTTTATTGATATTTCTCATTTTCGTTCCCTTATAATTTAATAAAATTTAGTTAAATTAATATAAATAATTTTAAAGATTCCTTTTGTTATAAATTTGAATAAATACAAGACTGTTAAAATGGTTTTAAATATATACGCAAGACTAAAACGTATTATGATAAAGAAAGCCTTATAAAACTGATTAGGAAACTGAAAAAAAAACAAATTTAGTTTGTATACAGGCTAGTAGGGATTAGTCATGTTAAATGTAGAGAAGTCCGTACAAATACTGCTCATATAAGTAAAATGTATTGTTACGACTCTTATGCGTACGCCAGGTGCAATCCGCTACAGACGCACCCATATTTAATTCGACATTAGTTGCGTGGGACGAATTAACGCAGCAAATTTCAATTTTTTTCTTTGGTGCTTTGGCGTTATAAAAAAAAAAAGTTGCGTAGCTAACTGCACAGATTAACCTGCGTATGCGTGCATAAGACTTGCATTTTAAACCTGATTTTGAAAAAGTAACTTTAGAAATTCGAAGTTTTCTATTGGAAATGTTGCATTTTTATATATTGAAATTCTTCAGGAAACAACTTTTTTAGCATTGAAAAAGGCAATTATTATCAATTCACAAATTTCGGAATGATATCTATTCTATTGTATGATATTGATCTATTGTCAATTCGTTAACTGTTAATAATGTTGAATAATGCCCGCATAATGGAGAATCGCTAAAAATTACTTTAGCGCGAAAACTCATAACGACTTAACTCAAAATATTGTAAACATTTTTGGCGTTACATTTTATACAAAAAAAAACACTATTTTATCGGAATGTGTTTGACTTTACTCCAGCTATAAGGCGTGTGAATGTTAATACTTTTTGGACCCTTTTCATATGGTCTTAACGGTGACGTATACAAACAGTAATCTATGGTCTACCGTCACCGTTCTATGTCATAAACCCAGCCAACACCATTTAGAAAAAGGCCTTGTTATATAAGATTTTAATTTTTTTCAATCCTTTTATATAAAGATCCCAACCAGCTTTATCTTTCACAGCATGTCACGAAAAATTAAAAACGACATTTCGAAATTTTATTGATCAAATTCATGGGCTTCATAGTTGCTGTACGTAGAAATCACAACTGAATTAAAAATCAAGCTCAAGTATAACAATTTTGAACAATTTATGGACTTTTATAATCGAATAGATCCAACTTTATGTATGCGCAAATTCGAATATGAATAAGCAACCAATAATCGGCCCCGTTAACTGCCATATTAGTGTTTGAATGTTAATGAAATACGACAATTAGTATCAAGCGAAAACTAGGCAAAAAATTATGCGATTTAGATATTTCAACAGCAATTCCCTGCTTAATATATTTGACAGAGTGTATTATTTCAAAAAACACTTAAAAACAGCTATCCATTTGAACTGAGCAAAAAACCTGTGTGAAGTACTTTTAGCATATCAAGATGAGATGGTGTTTTAAATGGAACATGATTTAGAAAGCAATAAAATTTTAGAGAACTTTCGGGTATCACTTCTCTAAAATTTTAGTTCCTAATCGGTTGGAAAGGAAAGAAAAATACTTGAAATTAACCAAAGATATGAACATTATTAAAAACAGTGAAACAATGCGAATTTTCAAGAGGTTCTCAAAGTATTTACCTAGCGTTGACGCCTTCGTGAATCTGTTGAACAAGATCGCCAATTACCTCGTGTTGAATGTAGTACAGCATTCGAACTCTCAAAAGAACTCTGAAATTAAATGGATATACATTAGATTTAATCAGTTCCATAAGCAAGCAATGGTCTGGTCCAACACGACTCACTTGTTGGCATGCCGGCCTAAGTGCTTCTTGTATGGACCTTCAAGAAAAGCCTCAGCATCGTATTTTTCTTCTTTACTCCAATGATTTGGATCCATTATATTTTGCCCTCCCGTCAATTTGTCTCGATCTTGTTGTGATTTATTGGTGAGGTCCTTTTGCCCACTTTTTCCGCCATTTCGACCTAATGAAAATTTATGTTCGTATCATATGCACAGTTAATAGACGTTGCATAGGTAAACGGGAAAAGAGGTTTTACCTTTAGCATTCCTACCTCGTGGCACTAAATTATGCAGGCCACTATGATCCCGACTAATTTTCTGCACTTCTCCATCCTCCGTTGGCGTGATAAGATCCCATATAAAATTTTTTATCTTTTCATCTCCCTTATAGACTTGAAGACAGTAAAGAAGCTAAAAGAAATATGAGCAACATTGAGCCTACGATCAAAAAACTCCGCAAACAATGCTAACTACGACAGTCTCAGCGATTGAGAATTGTTTTTACTCAGCGAAAACCTAAAGTTTTCTCAATATTAGCATGATAGTCATCATCTAGAAAATAATAAAGAGATTTTTATACAGTGCAAATCCTACTCACAATTATTCTTGAACAGTCTTCGATATCACTGTCTCGCCAGCCCCGTTTGAATTGACCTAATTCCTGAATTTCACCCCATCGACCCCATCTGAAATGCCGAGAATTCTTTTATTAGTAACGTATTTATACAATGCCCTTTAAACAGCTGAAATGATTCATTAATTAGCACTGAAATGTTCAACCATTTAGATATTGAAGTATTTATTTATATCCGATTTTATTGCAGAGTAAATGACTCAGAAGATTTTTTTTGCAATTCCGCAGCTTCCAACTTAATTTCTTCAAATTCCTTTTTTCCAAGCTGACAATGTTCTTATCCATGTGTTAAAATTCATCCATAATAACAGAAGGTCACTGCAAGGTTTTTAGTTCTAATACATCAATAAATATTTATATGGGCAATTGTTGGAAGGAGCACAACACATGATGGAAAATAAAAGCACTTGAATTTTTCTTCCACGAAATTGTTTTTATTTAAAAAATTATAAAATGGGCAGCCGACGCATTTCGCTCGAATAGAACAATATCAAGGCTAGTACGCTACCATCCTAGATAATACGGGTATTCACGGTTTGATGTATTTCTATTGTATCGTTGCAATAGGACTAAAATAATCACATGAAAACAACTATGAAAATATGCAATTTTAAACTCGATGCAATAGAGATATGCAACACAGCGTGAATGCCTATAATGTTTAAATTTTAAATATTTTTGATAAACAATTTTATGGCACCAAAATTCATATTTTCATTTTCCAGCTTTTTCAGCTTTTTAGTTCCTTTTTGTAGTTGTATTTCTAACATTAAAAATCTTATGTACACATTATTTTATATTTATATCTCTATGAGTACTTGCGTTTCAGAAATTTTGGCCATTTTGTATCCGTCATTCAATTCCCAATTTTTGCAGGCATATTCGAAATTAATATAACCCTGAAAATGTCGAAGTATTCAATCTCATAGAAATTCATTGACGTTGAGAATTTTCTGTTGCCATATTGGATCCGTCATCGTCAATTCAAAAATTTAAACCATTGATTCGAAATCAGTATCTTTAAAGTAAATATGTGTGCAGGCAAAACGCTGCTACTGTTTAAATATACACTATCGGCGAACTATCCCGCAAGGAGCGCTTCGTGCAATGCATTTGAAGTTAGGGACCCTAGAAACTCAACATTTGTCACCTTTTGTGAAAATCTAAAGAAACATTATTTTTGTTCTGCCATATCTATAGTTTTTAAATTTAGTACCATGTTTAAAATCAGAAATCTCAAACTAGAGCGAATAGTGCACCTCTTATTATTTTCAGCTCTACTTCAAACAAACCTACACAAATATTATGAAAATCTAAAGAAATGTAATATTTTCTCTGCCAAATCGAAGCCACCATATTGCCTACTGCCGGTATGCCTACTTTACGAAATAGTCAGTCTTGCCAATTTAGTTTGCTCAAGGCACGTTGTCGCGCTACTTGACTAAATTATTTTCTAGCTCTGTTCATCTTTTTCATATGTTTAAACACAATCAATATATTGTCCATTTCAAAGAGAATTTGAAATAACTACTTTACAGAATTATAAAGCATAAATTCTTCACCACTGCCATTAAATTTAATAACTCAAAAAAATTTTACGGACTCTCTTTCCAAACTCACCCATATGACAACAGTCCTTTTTCGACTTTGAAGCATTCAGATTTAGCCCAAGAGCCGTACTGAATTTCATCTAAACCAAGTGCTGCCAAAGTATCTCTATCACGTGGAATATAGTCATCATGAATTCCTTTCCGTCTGGCCAATTTCTCTTTTCTTCTACGACTTCTCAAACCTTTTCAAAGAGCAGCACACGATAAAAAGTAATTCAGAAAAACCACATTTATACATACCAATGCTATCTTCATCACTGTTTTCAACAGATGATTCTTCAGACATATCCACTACGCCATCATCATGGCCATATCGCTTAATTTGAGTTCTTCGCCGTGGTTCTGAGATGACCAGATCTTCAATTTCGTCGCGCTCGCAAGCATTTGGATCTATGTCAGCTTTTTTGGCCCATTTATTCCAGAAATCAGGATCATCAATTTTAATATCAGAACGATTTCCAGAAGCAGCGAAAGATGCTTTAGAAAATGTTGAACCTTTTTCATATTCCATTGTTATAATTTGAGTGCGTCGCTTCAAGATAGAGTCGATGTCTTCTTCGCAGAACTTATCTCCTGCATTATCATCGTCCATCACTGCACCATAAGCCCCCTTCTTGAGCAGATCTTCGATTTCTTTCTTGGATAATTGTCGGTTGCTGCTATCTTTGCCGCCCTGACTTGTGTTCATGCTTTGGAGGATTGCTTTGTCTAGTCCCAACTTGAGAGATGCTTTATCAAACATTTCACGTTCATATGTGTTTCTGCACAATAACCGATAAATTTTAACCATTTTTTGTTGGCCAATACGATGACACCGAGCCTGTGCTTGTAAATCATTTTGCGGGTTCCAGTCACTGTCGTAAATAATAACAGTGTCAGCGGCTGTCAAGTTAATACCTAAGCCACCTGCTTTCGTGCACAGCAAAAACACAAACCGATCAGAATCGGGTCTTGAAAAGCGATCGATGGCAGCTTGTCTTAAATTGCCCCGAATTCGACCGTCAATCCGTTCAAATGGATACTTTCTGTACATGAGATAATCCTCTAAGATATCTAGACAACGCACCATTTGACTAAATATTAAAACACGATGCCCATTCGCCTTTAGTTTTGGTAGGAGTTTGTCAATGAGAACCATTTTTCCGGCGGAATTAACTAAATTCTTATAGTAGGCATCGTGATCCTCACCATGCGCCATTTTATAATCGTATTGGATTTGATCCTCTGCGCCATTGAGTAGATACGGATGTATACAGCATTTTCGAAGTTCCATCATGGTATTCATAAGGTTTGGTATATTTGCGGAGGTTGTTCCTTTTTTTAAGAAGGAGAAATTTTGCTCAAGAATTCCGCGGTAGTATTTTTTTTGAATATTTGTCAGCTCTACCTCCACAATGGTCTCTTCTTTCGGAGCTAAAGATTTCTCCACATCATCCTTTAATCGTCGGAGCATCATTGGCTTTAAAAGTGCTTGCAGCTTCTGCACCTCACTTTCTGTTTTTAAACTTCCAAATTCGTTGAGGAAGGTTTCCGCGCAAGAAAACTGGGTGGGTTCCAAGAAGTTCAGTAAAGAGAAAAGTTCATTTACATTATTTTGTAAGGGAGTGCCTGACAACAGTACTCTATGTTCGAGATTTAACTGTCTTAAACCTTCAAGCAGTTTACAGTTTCGGTTTTTTAGACGGTGGGCTTCATCAATAACGCACACTCTCCAGTTGAAATTTCGAAGATCTTGGTAGTCTGTTACGATCATTTCAAATGTCGTAATCAGGACATTGAACTTTGTGAAATCTTTGATCACCTTACCGCTTTCATTTTTGTAATAAAATTCGTACTCTGCCAACATTTGTTTGCTAGTTTGCGATCCGTGGTATACAATTATATTCATATCAGTCCAGCCCTCGAATTCCCGCTGCCAGTTAGGAATGGTGGATAGTGGAGCTATAACTAGAAAAGGTCCCCGGATTCCATACTCCCAGACAGAGTGCACGAAAGTTAAACTCTGAATCGTTTTTCCCAAACCCATCTCATCCGCCAGGATACAGTTATGTCCATTATACCACGAAAATTTTAACCAGTTCAATCCCTCCAGCTGGTAGGGGCGCAGAGTATTATTATTTTTGTACACAGGAGTTTCATCAAGCTTCTTCCACAATTCGGCAGAAGGTCGCTTCTTGGCCTTCCATTCCGACCTTGGTGGAAGTTTGTTGAACTTGTGACACTGCTCAATTTTAACTTCATCGACGTCCTCCTCCAGCTCCCACGTGCAATCTTCATATGCCAAACTCTTCCATTTTACAAGATAGTGTTTAGATGTTTCTCCAGTTATGGAGTCGACATGTTCTGACACATCAAGCACGCGATCCACTTCAACAAAATCAGGGTTAAACGGCTCTTCCTCAATGTTGTCGAAAATATTCATCTGCTGCGTTTGCTTCATTTGGAACCTCTTTATTTTCGAAGCTATTCGTCGATCACCCTTGAAGAGTTCCTCTTCAGTGCGCCACTCGCAGTGCAAATAGGAGAAATTGCGATACTTGACAAGGTATTCTTCAATTTCTACAAATACTGGCTGCTTATTTTCAGTCTTTTCATCATCGTCATTTTCTGTCTTCTTCGATTCTGGCGCTGTTGTGTCGAGTTCTTGTTTCTCCAATATATCTTCGTCCTTAGCAACAGGCAATGTTTCGTCAACTTCCATTTTTTCTGCAGGTTCTTCATCTTTTTCTTCATCTTTTTCTTTTTCTTCATCTTTTGCTTTTTCTTTATCTTTTTCTTTTTCTTCGTCTTTTTCTTCATCTTTTTCATCTTTTTCATCTTTTTCTTCCTCCTTTTCTTCCTCCTTTTCTTCCTCATTACTTTCACTTAACGGCTCTTTTACTTCAATATCATCAAGACTACTTTCTTTCTTGATAGCTTCCTCATCAGTGCTTTCAGGCTGTACTACATCTACAGATCCTTCTTCTTTAACTCCAGGAGGTTGCTCGTCCGGAGCTTTTAATATATCTGGTTTTTCTTCTGCAGGAGGATCTTGAGGCTTGAGCTCTCTTTTCCCCATGCGAACAGCTAGCACGTACTGCACCACCATGGAATCCTCATCACCAGTGTTAACATAGACGTAATTGGGTTTATTAGCTTCTTCAACCTTTTCCTTCTCTACTGGTTCCTCATTACTCTCAGCAGATGTCTTCTCCCCATCGTTAGTCGCACTATTTTCAGTCTTTTCGACGTCGCTGCTCGTCCCCGAATTTGATGGTTTCTTTTCCTTTTTGGAAGGCGAAGAAGTGATCAAACCACTTTCGTCGTCCGAAAAACGCAGCATAACATCATCAATATATTTCTTCCTTTGTGTGTTTCTGGCCGATCGCCGTTTTGAACTGTCTAACTCTGAATCTGGAGGTGGTGACGGTGGGGGTGTGGCAACCATATCATCAGCCTCTCCGTCCGACTCGGGAACAATGCGACCTCGATTTTTCCTTTTTTTGCTGGGCTTACCGAAAGAAGGTCGCTTTTTACTTGAACTCGATGAAGATTTCTTTTTCTTTTTCGAAGAGCTCCCTTCGGCAACCACTTCAGTAGAACCTTCTTGCGATGTTTCATTTTCGTTTTCTTCTTTCTTAGGGAGTTCCTCGGAGGAGCCACCAACTTTATTTGGAATTTTTGAAACAGGAATGTCATCAAAATCAGGATTTTCATCATTAAGCGTCGAGCGAGGTTCCTCAGCTGGGCTGGTCCTGTTTTTCTCCAAAATTTCAGTTGCTGGCAGCAATGGAGGTACCTCTGAGCTTGGCAATAGAGGAATGTTTTCCACTACTTCCTCATCTTTTAGTTCGCTGGTCGTATTAAGAACTGAAATATCCACTGGGAGAGGTTCACCATCTTTGACTTCTGTCTTCTTTCCACGCTTTTTCTTCGGCTTGTCTGGATCATTTGGATCCTTTGGCTCTTTGGGTTTTTTCTCCTTCTTTTCTTTGGGCACCTTCTCCTTCGGAGATTTGTTAGGATCCTTCGGTGCCCTAGGCTTTCTTGGTTTCTTTGGCTTCTTTCCATCAGTTGACGTATCAAGAAGTTCACTGGAAGAATTGTCCTGCGATAGGTCGCCCAATTCACTATATTCCATTATACCCACTACAGAGTTGTCTCCAGCTCCCTGTGTCACACAATCTTCAGACACCGGAAGAGCAGAGGTCAAAGAGGGATTGACATCAGTTGGTTCAGTGTTAGCCTCAGTTATTGTTTTGTCCGCCTTTTTTTGCCGAGGCTTTCTTGGCTTAGACGCGCCTTTGCTTCGGCCACGTCCCGTTGTACTTGAAACTTGAGGACTCTCAATCATTTGAGCACTGCTGTAGAGCGGACTCTGTAGAATACACTGTGCACCCCCGTTACACTGATCATTGCTCTCATGCTGTTGCAGCATATTTAACCTCTCTTGCAAACGTATGATCTTCTCTTGTTGTTCAGGAGAGTGCGGCATGCAGTAAAGTTCTTGCAATTGTTGTTGCAAAGCTGCTCGTTCTTGGTGGTGCGAAATAGGTCCTGGAGGGTATGGTGATATGCCGTGTGGAGTCAATATTGTTGGTGGTATGTGGTGACCCCCTGGAGGTATGCCAGGTATTCCTGGAGTTTGAATTCCAGGATGAACTGGTCCTAGCATCAATTGCTGCTGAGGATCGTATACTTGAGGAGGATTAGGCAGTTGTGTTATTCCAGGCGGGAGTCCATGATGCGGTGGGGGAATGGTATGCAATCCTGGAGCCTGGGCCATAATATTGGGTCCCAATAATGTAGTTTGCGTTGGCATAGATGGAAGAGACTGCAAACTCTGCGGTATAGGTTGTGGCTGCATTTGTGGAGACAGTGTAGGTGGCGGTGGCTGCGTTGGTGGTTGTGACGGAGGCTGTAATTGATTTGTAGCTAATGCTTGCGAAACTTCAGGTATTTTCTCCTCAATCGGTTGAATGTCGGCCGATTGAATGTGAGGCGACTGCTGCTGCTGTAAAGGTGGATGTAATTCCACCATATCCCTGTTGTCCTCTTGAATTTTCTCAGAAGAGAAGTTGTCCATTGGTTGAATATCTCCTTGCTGGCTGGAGTTATTTTCTGTCGACGTTGGAGACTGCAACTGTGGAGGCTGCAGTTGATGTAGCTCAGTCACATCTTGGGAATTTTCGGGACTATCCAGGTCTTCCTGATAACTTTCTTTTGGAGCCTCTTCTTTAGCATTATCTTCCTCCAGACCAGCAGGCTGAAGCGGGAGGGGCGCGTGATTTGAATTTTCATAGTCTATATGGGAAGAATTTGTATCTACAGGCACCGTAAATAAACTCTGATTTAAGGGATTGGAATTGCTGTCGTGCGCGCTAACCGATGAAGGCTGATTATTTACAATGCTATTACTACTATTTGTGTCGTTATTTACTAAGTGAGAGGAATCGTTAGAGTTTGATTCTAGAGTTTTCAGTTGTGGGGACGACGACTCCATTACGTTTAAGAAAGAGTCTATAAGACTTGTGGGCTGCTGTTGTTGTTGAGACTGTTGTTGCTGGTGGTGTTGCTGTTGTTGCTGATGCTGTGACTGTTGTTGTTCTTGCATTGAATTCGAGTTATTTGATTTAACTGGTGACATGAGATGCGTGTCACTTATGGGGCTATCACTATCATGTGAAATAGGCTGCAGAGTATTGCTAGTCTGCAGAGTAGTAAGATGTGGGTGGGGTGGCGTTGATTGACCACCTGTGGATGTTGGTGGCAGAGCCTGTGCAACTGGAACAGGTTGCGGTTGGTGTCCCGTGATATCGCTTATTGAGTGCTGAAGCTGCTCACTGATTACCGGTGGGGTTATTTGTTGGCTTTGCGGAGGAGGTTGTGGTTGCGGAGGTGGTATTTGAGGAGATTGGTGGCTTAAGGATTGTGCGTATAAATGCTGCTGAGGAGACTGCGCCGTCAAGCTGCTCAAAGCCGAATTCGCTGGTGGTTGCATATTCATCAAAGGCGTCCATTGCTGATGGTGTTGCGGGGACATTGGCATACGAGGGCCCATTGGAGACATCGCATTACTAGTGGGAATGGGTTGCTGCCTGTATTGTGGATAATCTAAACCTCCCCCTGGTCCACCCAATGCGTTTTGCGAAGGCATTACCATTTGCTCTAACGCCTGAAGTGTGTTCACTGGACCAGGCGGAACATTTGACGAACTTTTTGATGGCGGTTGAATCGGTTGCGGCTGCTGCTGAGGAGGGCGCGGACTTGTCATCCCAGAGAGCCCTGATGGGTGATGAGGCGACGGGATATTGGGTGGATTCGACTGCATTTGCCCTGATTGAGGTTGGGGCTTCGCAGGGGACATTACAGGTCTTGGTGACATTTGTGGATGAGGTGACATCTGTGGTGGTCTTGGAGACATTTGTGGAGATAACTGAGGAAAAGGTGCCCGATACTGAGGACTACTACTTAATTGTGTTGTAGGTTGGGGTTTAGCCGTTGACATATAAGGCGATTGCTGCTGCTGACTCTGGTGTTGAACACTGTAGCCCGATACGATACTGTGTGGAATTGAGTGCCCTCCTGTTGTTTGATGTTGACTCGTCACAACAGAGGGATTTGGATGCAACAGTCCCGAATGATTTTGCGGCCCTGGACCTGGAGCATGCAAGTGTTGAGCGCTCAACATATTCTGAGGTTGCGGTGTCGACGATTGTGTCTGTGATTGTTGCTGGGATACTGTCGGACCACTCTGGATATTGGGTGGTAAGCCGGGCAATGAGGATTGATTCGTTGAGGGATGCGTAGGTTGTTGTGATGGATGTACAACTTGACTAGGATGTAGGGGTTGTGGTTGCGTTTGACCCGGAACTGGCATGTGGTTTTGCGACGGTTGTCCAATATGACTCTGTTGAGTTTGTGGTGGGTGGCCTAATTGCGGTGGCTGTTGCTGATTTCCTAAGTGATGTCCGGGCGCTGTTGAACTTGGCACATGTTGCCCATAACTACAAGTTTTGCAATTTTTATATTTTCTACGTAAAATTTTATAACGCTCACCTAGCCTGATCTAATGTTGCGTGACTGTATGCAACGTGCTGGGGCGGTCTTCCAGGCTGATGTTGCATACTTGTAGCACCATAAGGCCCATAAGGCTGTGCTGCTGTCTGGGCTTGAGGTGCACCGGGGTACATGGGATGGGCTGTTGCTTGCGGATAGTGCTGCGGTATTCTTTGCTGCTGTGTTTGCTGTTGATTAAGACCAACATATCCGGGCTGTTGCATCATCCCTCCCATCATTGTTTGTTGAGTTGTAAATGACAACTTTTGTTGTTCTTGCTGCGGATATGCACTTATATGTTGCCTGTAGCTGGCGAATTAATAACAACAATGAAAAAGAATAACTGTTTTAAATTTTATAATCTTACCCTGGCTGACTCTGTGCTTGCCTTTGTGGTGAAGGAGTTGTCTGCGGATGTCCGTAAGCTCCCATGCCAGGTCCAGGATAAGCCCCCGCTTGGCCAGGTGTCGGGCCAGCGCCCCATCCACCTAGGTCACCCATTCCCATTCCAGTGTGTTGATCGGTACCCATTGCATAAAGGTTTTCCGCCGCAGGCTGGTACGATGGATATTGTGGTTGCTGTTGTAACGGATGTGGGGGTCTGTGCCTGGGATATCCACCGGGAGGTCCCATGGCTCTTGGAGTAGCCGCAGCTGCAGCGGCAGCATCATATCGGTAGTAAGCATCTCTGCGAATTTTAAAATATTTTTTTACTTCAATTAACTAACTTTAAGAATATAGTTTTTTACCCTTGATGATTTCCGTGGAACATATTTTGTGCATTTCCATCCATCAGAGTTCCAGCTTCTAAAGTTAAACGGTAATTCTTTCTCGCGTCCTCACATTTACTTTGCTCATAAATGTTCATATATCTTGTATGTTGTGCCGAAAGAGGATGTTATTAAATTTCATGTAAAAAAAATAATTTCTTCACTGAGCTAAATAGTCCTCATTTTCAAATTGAAATCATTGTTCGGCATTTTTAAAACACTGCAAAACGAAGAACACTTTTAGTAAGATCCGAAAATCTGAAGCAAAGGCAGTATGATTAAATCACAAAAAAATAAAATAAATCTATTTATAATTATTAGTTATATTGCATTTTGTTTCAGGTTTTCGGTTCAATTATCGCCTCTGATTGCCAAGAAAGTAGAGAGCAGCATTTTCTGGAAAGAAAGAAAATGAACATTAAAATTACTTTCCAATTCAACGGTTAGATGATGTTTTTAGAACAGAGATATGAACAATCAGTGATTTCAATCTTAGATTTTGAGAACTTTAACTTGATTGCAATACTTCTGTACTTGAATACAATCCGTAAGACAATATCAGACTCCAAAGGCTCTGTTATCGATGACTATAAAGGCATATAAAATTGGTGCTTGCTACTAACATTTTTTCTCAATCATCTCTTTCTTTGTATAGTCATCTCCAACTAACTCCGTGTACTATCTATAGTGAGAACCCCTTATCAAAACCAACCATTTCGGTACGAAATAATTCAATACAAATGCAATTCGGAGCAAAAATTTTAAATATCTTAAAATAATTCCACTTTCTTTATGACTATGTATTTATTGCTTAAGTAGTAATAGTGGAAGAGCCGACCGTATAATTTTCTAAATCATCTGCTTGAAATAAAAATGGATTGTTGATGCATTGACACGCAGCCAAAGGCGAGACCACGTTGCTTTTTAAAAAGCTATTTTACGTCATATTTGTAATTTCTAACTTTAGTCACTGCAAAATTGGACTGCCAAATTGCACTAGACTTCGAAGCTAAGATGTTGATGTAAATTTTTGTCAGGTAAACAACCGAGATTGATAGGGACATCAACATTTTATGAAGCGCTCAGCTCAATGCCAATTGAACGTGGTTCCAGCTTTGTCAAATTAAGAGTAACTGCCACAAGAGCTTGGAGTACAACACTACATTGAAATTTAAACAAATTGTCAGAATTTACATTCGTTAGAATATGTTGTATGAAATACGAATACGAATTCGAATGTATATATATATATATACACAGCTGGTCAAAGAAATAGGTGTGAACAAAAATTCTTTCATTTATCAAAAAATTTCCATTACAATGAATTTTATCTCAGCTGAATTCATTACAGTTGCTTATTAACTAAATTTGAAAATTGAAAAAACCCAAAACAAGTAAATTAAAAGCTTTTAATTCCAATTATTATGCAAAAGGTTTTATTTTACATGGTCAATGAAATAGGTGTAGTGCACAAAAATATTAATATTTTAATTTATTTCATACATTTTTTTGGAAATTTAATTTTTTTCTTCCTTCCTAACCTCAGTACCCGCAATATCCTCCGTTATTTTGCAGAACCTTATCAATTCTCCGGGGCATGGATTCGATTAAATTTTGACATGTTGCCAAAGGTATGGAGTACCATTCTTTCTGGACTGCTTCCCACAATTGGTCCTTATTTGTGAAATATTGGCCCGCTAATTTTCGTTTCGGTGCATCCCACAAGTTCTCAATAGGATTGAGGTCTGGAGATTGACTGGACCACGGGATTACAGACACGTTTTGATCACGAAGCCAACTTTTTACCAGAATTGAAGTGTGCTTCGGATCGTTATCTTGTTGAAAATGCCATCTTAGGGGCATATTTTCCTCGGCATACGGGAGCATGATATCCTCTAAGATTGCCTTGTATTCAAATCTGGTCATGGTATCGTTTATGCGAAAGATAGGGCCTACGCCGTACCACGAAAAACAACCCCAAACCATAATATTTCCGCCTCCATGCTTAACGGTTTTTTTCGTGAATCGTACATGAAATTCCTTTCCCTTTGGCCTTTGAACGTTTCGCCCAGCATCGGACGAGAACAAATTTATTTTCGTCTCGTCGCTCCAAAGGATGTTGTACCATTTCTTTACTCCTTCTGGTCCTTTCCATAAGCGGTGCTTCGCAGCGAATTCTTTTCTAGGCTTTAAATTTTTGCCTCTTAAAAGCGGCACCTTTCTGGCGATTCTTCCAGGTAGTTTGGCATCCTGTAGCCTTCGACGAACTGTACGAGCACTAACTTGGTTCATAATTTGCGCACAAATCGTTCTTGAAGACATGAACGGATCTGATTTAGCCAATAATAATATGCGGTGGTCAGTCGTTGCCGAGGTTTTTTTGGCTTTTCCCCTATTTTCCGTATTTTTTAAAGGTTTTAAAGCATTGGTTACAAAATTTTCAGACCGCCCCAATGCTTCGGCGATAAATTTATAGGTTTTACCTTGTTGCCTTAATCGCTGAACTAAACTTCTCTCTTCCGGGGTACAGTGGGCATTTCGACCCATCTTAGAAGAACTAAACAACAGTAAATTATTTCTAAGTATTAAAAATGATTAAAATTAACTCACTTTGAACAAAATTTCTATTGAACCTATAATGTAACTGCAACTTTTCGTTTTATTGCGTACACACCTATTTTTCTGACCAGCTAAAATAACACTTGTAGAGTACTTTATGCAGCACGTGCTAGAATCGAAATCGGTTTGGATATGATTGACATGAAAATTGTGAGAGAGACGTAAATTGATCATTCTCCTGCAATTTGCTGCAAGTTGAGTTAGCGGTGAGTTCATTTAGAAGCAAAATGAATAAAGAAACGGCTTACACCTATTTCTTTGACCAGCTGTGTATATATAGAAGGTCTAAGAAGTTTCTCCAACTGACTTGAAATATTTATAGGTTTTGTAACTTCATTACCCAGGAAACTACCCAAAAACTGTCCCAGCTATGGGGGGCTGCAGGGTATATCGCTTTTCAGTCGAATTGAAAGCCAAGACACATTATTAATACAAGGTATTTTTTAGTATCTTGGCTTTCGATTCGACTGAAAAACGATATTCGCAATGAACCCTTATGTCTATTTTTACACCAAATTCTTAGGTATAAAATAATACTATTATTTAACTACTAGTAACAACTTTATATTTTCCTATATGTAAAGTAGAGGAAATAATAAAAATTCTTGGCTCTTATAAGTCGAAGTCCTACTGCCAATTGCCTACAAACATCGGCCCTAGTTATATTATTATGTGTTTTCCAAAATGGGAAATATACATATGTAGTATATATTATGTACATCAATTCAATTCAATTGGATCGAACCTCATTGATTTTTTTTTTCATGTTCGTTTTTGAACGCGGAAATTTTACATTTGAAATGTCAGTTGGATTGCGCTTTGCTGTTAAAAGTTTGGTTTTCATCTTTTGAAATGACATTTCAGTGCTTTTTGGGGGGTTTTGAGGCTTGTTTGCCCCTTAGTGTGTAGTTATAAATATTTTGTGTTAAATAATTCAGTTGCAGCGAGTGAAATTATGTAGAAAGAACTCTCAAAATATGTAAACAAATTTTGCCATAAAAGTGACATAAAAAAAAAATTCAAGTTAAATATTTCGGAAAGTACGTTTCCGAGAAATTTTTTGTATGCATATTGATTTATTTTAATACTACAGATAGAATGATTCTAGAAAGTTTTATTGAAATCGAAAAAAACAGCCGTACTGGACTTGTTCCAAATTCTTCATCGTAGATATTTTTATACTGTACCTAATTGCAGGGGTACGAAAGGTTTAATAACATAAACAGCTTCCGTATAGTAATTAATTAACACATCACACTGAAACTACGCATAAAAGTCAAATATAGTTGTGCCAACTTAGCGACAAAATAAATGTCATTTCAAGCACTTCTTCTAAATAGGAATGTAATAGCTCGCGTGCATAAGAAATGATTTTGTTCGGGAAATTGGTCGTTACCAACGACATTTAAGATCAACGGAGCCAAACTATCTCCGCTTTATAATTGAATAGATAAGTTAATAATTAAACATGAAATTTATAATTGTTAAAATATAACTAAGAAATCAGATTACTGAGAAGAATGAGGAAGATATTTACTGTTTCTATGTACAATTAATGTCATAAATATAATTATTAATCCACACTTCAAAATTTTTTCTTAGATTATTTTTGTTCTCATTTTTTCTTCTCGATCTGTTGCAGTTTCAAATGATACAAAGTAATATAAAATTATTCATTCATATTAAGAAACTTTTAGCATTGTTTGTCAATTTTGGGGAATTTTAGGAAATATTCAAATAAAGCATTAAAAATATCAGTTCATTTAGATATTTTTGATATTATTTCTCATCTCAACATTCCTTTTTCGACTCAAATACTGCACTATATCTACTCAATAATCCGCACACCAAACGATGCGTTTTGCTTCCACTGCTGACATTGCATAGTCACTTTGCGTTAAAATGCCCTATTTGGTTAAAAATTACGGTTAAAAGAATCCCAACAATCTACTTTTACTGACACTGCAGGGCTGCGCATGGGTTTTTCTGTATTTCCTACCACCACTCGCAATAGTGAACTGAATTTCGTTAGGGGTACATAGAAAGTTAAAAAAAATCAATTTTCTCTTCTTGCTATTTCCTAAAAGGAGCACATATCAAAAATATTCTATTCAAATTTTAAGTCAATTGGGTTGAAATTAAAGAAGTTACAGAACCGTAATGGTTGCTCATTTCCTTCAGAGCACATAGCAGATAGAAACATAAAATGCGTTTTTCTCAAAACCACATTTTTCAAGTCGGTGTGCACGATTACTCTCAAAACGCCTCAACCGATTGATCTGAAACTTTACAGACTCCTTTTGAACATAATTATACGGATTCCCTGATCGTAGGATTTGTTCCCGCACATAGTTTTTTTTTATACTCAAAATAGACGTATTTTTTCAGTACAAATTTATTTTAGATTTGTAATGTGTGACCCACATTTTTTTGAATCGCATCAAAAATCTTAGCTGGCATTGAATTGATGAGATTTTGCAGGGTGCTGATGATGATTTCTTCTCAACCCTTTTTCAGGGCCGTTTTTAGTTCGGAAAAAAATTTGTATTGCCATGAATGTGTGTAAATTTCCCTTGCCATGACACCCCAAAGATTTTCTATAGGATTCATATCTGGACTACGTGAAGGCCAGTCGAGAGTTCGAGAGTCAATGTTTCGTGAACAGAACCACTCCTTTAAAAATTGAGAAATATGGATCGGAGCATTGCCTTGTTGGAAAATAACGCCCTTTTCGGCAAAAGAAACTCTTCCAAATAAGGAATAATGACTCCATCCAACATTTCCACATAAACTGCGGACTTCATTCGTGTATTTAAAAAGCACAAAGCTACTTTTCCGAAAATACTAAATCTCTCCAAACCATAACACTTCCACCTTGGAAATTCCGACTTATTTTGAAATGCCAGTAACAGCTGCATACGTCGGGACCATCGGGATTAAATTTTTTCTTGTCTGAAAAAATTACTGAGTTCCATTTCTCTTTCTAACTGATTTTGTCCTTTGCAAATGGAAAGCGCGCCACTTTATGCCAATGCCAACAACGGTTTTTTGTAAACAAAATTTGTTGAACCCGTCGAGCTATCACTGGAAGATCCAGTTTTGATACAATTTCGCTAGAATTTAACCGATTTTTTGTTGCTACTACAAAAATTCGATTTCTTTTTGTCTTAACAAGAGTTTTTATTTCCTTTGGTTGGCTTCCTTTTTCCGCCCAATTTTATAAAATTTCTTACGACATGTTCAGAACGTTCAATTTCGATATGTCTGATTAAATCCCCCTTTTGCTTAATGCTTTTATTACAGCCATTTCCTCTTCACTTCACTCAGACTTCACATTCCTCTCGGCATTGTTGTAGACACCTTTTGTTCTCTAAATAATTTTAAAGAAACAATACGAAAATAACAGAAAAGTGTTTTGATTCTTATTTTCTTCGAAAATTAAAATATAACATGAAATTGTATTAAAAAACTTGTGCGTCTCTAAGTATGTATTTCGCATTCACGTGAGCTGCACTGTTCCACAAAATTCCAAAGCAAACCAAAGAGCTGACCATGATCTCTCTTCGGACGGGAAACACTTAGAATTTAGCAGTAAAGGCGTTTTTCCCCGACAAATGAGCGATTATATATTGGAACTAATTTAAATAAAATGTTTCAAAGACCCTAAAAAATCGCAAAAAATACATTTTTCAGCTTGCTAAGTAACCCTAACTAACCCCTTAAATTCCTGAGAATCCTATAAAATAAGTGATTCGATGATTCTGAATCATCGTCACTGAATGTGAAACGCGGAAAAGGGAAGTTTGTTATTTGTTTGTAATAATTCCATCACAGGCTACTAGAAACGGGTAGTACCAACGATATTGCAGAAGCTTTTATTAAGAATATTCCCTGATGCAGTCTTTTAGACGTCGCGCAAACACATAGATTAAGAAAAATACTCGAAGATTCATCATAGAAAAATATTAAATTATCGTTAGTTAATAAAAGTTTTTGTTTCTTATAATTGCTGTTATTGGGAATATAATATTCTATTCATAGTTGGTTTATGATAATCTCTTCAAAAGCTCCCGCAATGCCATAAGAAAATTTACACTTCTGAACATGACATTTACAAAATTGTTTTGACACGATAACTTGAAAAGTCTTGCAATGAACGTGTTAAGCAAAAACCTGAATAAAATATCGGAATTGTGTTAATGAGGGAGAAAAACATTTAAAAAACAAAATAGAAACCGACTTCAAAAATATGAAATAATTGTTTTTGGAGTCGGTGCCAAGACGTACGATACACGTCTGCGCAGTGCTGTGTGGAGTAGCTTGCGCGACGTGAGGGACAAGCGTGGTGGAGTGGACAATTCGAATATAGTTTAGTTTATATTTTTGAAGTCGGTTTCGATTTTTTTTTAAAAAGATTTTAATTTCAACTTTTTAGTGCTGACCCGTCTCGGGCTTTTTCATACTTGTAAATTAAAACTGTTGTAGAACTTAACTTTCTCACATAATGAGAAAGCTCTGACAGAAATGACGCGCTTGCGTAATCTCTCGATGGATGAAATGCAATAAACGGGATTCATCCCATAATTAAAATCAGTTGGGGCACACTCCCTGCTTTACTGTCTTATACCTTAGAGGTGAAATATTTTCTTCAAATTTAAATGAGACTACCCTCGAGATATAGCTAGCCTATTCAAAAAGAATCATTAAAATCGGGTCACAATCAGCGAAGAAGAAGAAGAAAAAACCGTCGAATTGAGATCCTCTTCTTATTTTTGAAGTCTGTTATAAATTAGTTCCCTGTTACAGGTACTGAAAGTAGTTTAAAAATGAAAAGCTCTCATCAGAACTTTGCCCCATTTTTCCTACCATCCAGAAGCTTTTTCCATCGAAAGAATTCAAGAATGGGTTACATTTAAATGTTAGGTATACATATTTCATTAAATTGCATAAAATCCGCAGTCAAATAATATTTAATGATGATAAAATTCTTTTGTTGAATTTTATTTCAGCGCCATTATGTTGAGTTTCGTTTCTTATTTTCATGCGTAGGTACATACATGCAAGCGTGGGAAAAACACCGAAGAGAAAAAAAAACACCTTTTTAGGCAGTCACTGATTTTCCATGGGAATATCACTTCGTTTAGAAGTACACATACACCACACTTGTCATTAAAAAAAAAATCAATAATTATCTATTTATGACCGGTTTCAAAACAATATATTATAAAAAAAGCAATAGCCATACCCTAATAATATTCACAATACTAAAGAGTTAAAACTTGAAAAATCACTTTTTAGAAAACTACGATTAATGTTCAGATGTCCACTTTTATAATTTTGAAAATAATCACGACTAAACGTTCTTTTAATAATATGCTATCTTACTGTTCTCTGCTCTTAAAAAAAAAAATTTCCTTTTTTACTATTAACAGTAATCTGAATAACCTCTATAAATTATAAAAGTAATAACCCAATATTGAATTCATATTATTTTGCTACTTTCTACATTTCAAGATAAAATCGTGCCCTACTGCAATGATAACTTCTCGAACATTTATCATACTTATGCTGAAAAGGCGAGGAGTTTTCGCAACGTTTAAGGGGAAAAGCTATACGCTTATGAAATTTCAAATCAACATACAACGTACAGCATTGCCCCCTAAAAATGTGCGAATATGAAAGCATCATCTTCTTAGGGTTTCAGCAATTCCAACAAATACAAAAGAATTAATTTTCATGACGATAAAAACAATTCCGTAGAAATTTTAAGGGTAAAATGAAATTAATTAAAAATCAATACAAAACCAACAAATACTGCTCAACATCATCTGGCAAGCTCACTGCTCCCGGTTACTTTTATACATTCATTTCATTTTCGTTGTTGTCTTTACCTACAGAGTTATTTTCTCTGGAGCAGGGGCATTACTTAATATGAGACTTGGAATAAAATCAATACACGACAAACGCCGCTCGACAGCCTCTTTTTAACTCAGCCGATTCTCAGTTGGGTTGAATTTTTCACCCACTTCATATCTTTAATTTTTTGTTGTAGACTAAAATTTGTCGACTTTTGTGCATGCATGGTACTTTTTTCTTTACTTCCTCTTTTACCGGGAATAGAAAAGATTATACCTTTTCGCTCAGTATATTTGCTACGGAGAAGCGCACCAAAAGCTTAAAAACTATTGATTTTCCATCCCTCTTTGAAATATATAGAAAATACTCTGAACCGCTCTCGTAATTTAGCGCTATGCACATTTTTATGACGCCGCTTCTTGGTGTCGCCATGTTATTTGACTTTTCTACGTTTGAAATATGCATTTCGGTGGTTATTGTGAATATCATATATTTTATGCAGATTTTTAATCAGTTAATCCCATATTTTGTGGGTGCATATTTTGCATCAAAAGATTTTAAAAACAAATTTCTTTCAATACTTAATACATATTTGAAAATATTTTCTTTATTACCGATTAACCTTTATCTTAGCCCTGCTACAGGTTACTATTCTAAGTATAAATTTTCTTAAGTTTAAACCAAAAAAAACTCTATAGGGCCATTCTACACGAGGCAGAATAAATACGCCATTTCGCCGCTAGCTACAGCAAACTTATTTGTTGCGAGAAAACTGCTGATTTGATAAGTGCTGCTGGATGGACCTGTTTGATAGCGGACACGCACACATAAACTGTTCGTGCAAAATTTCCCGTGCATATAACATGTACTTTTACGCCCCTTAAATATTATATTACTATTATAACATAATCTTAAATATTGGAAAAATCGATAAAAAAAAAATTCGAGTGGCCAGACTTGGTTTATAATTCGACACCGGACTGGTATAGAGAAGTGATACGCTAACTACTGAATTAGATTTCAATTGCGTTCATAAGTGTTTAATCGGTTGTTACAGGGTGAAATATCGTAACAGAAAATTGTAAATAACTCCAAAAGCATCAAAAATCAAGCAACTAAAATGGGGTAACTTTAATTTATATTTGATATTTCCTTTTTAACACCAACCGCTGACAAACCTTGTAAAGAATATCTTCCTAGTAAACATTTCTTCAATTTATAGGTATTAATTATTAATCATAATAATTATCGTTCAACCAATCAACATATTCGCGAAAACCTTAATTGTTAGAATTTTTAACCTCGTGTAACCTTCGCCGAGATATCAAAGAGGACTTTTTGAACGTTATTTATTACGGCTGAATAAAGATATACATACACACATTTTCAGTACACAGACTTTTCCTTTAACGAAAAGTATAAAAAAAACCTTACCCCACCTTAAATCACCAATTATTACACTCTAGTCTAGAGTATTCCTAGTAATAGGCAATTTAAGATGGAGAAAGGATTTTTTTTTATACTTTTTGTTTTATTCAAAATAAAAATAAACCTTCCCCCAACCTAAATTAGCTATTACTAAACTATAGAATAGTCCTAAGTGGTTAAAAAAAATGTTGAAGCCCAGTTTAAGGCTGGAGACCCATTTCTAAATATTTACCGAAAATTAAAATAAAATTTTGCTCAATAAAATAAAACAAACTGCACGGAACAAGTTTACAATATGTTACCCATTTCGGATTTGGAAGACATTTTGCCGGTGCCTTCAATTTGCCCTAAAACGGAAAGAATTTCTTGGTGGTTGGCCATAATTCACGAAATATTCAACTTTTAATTATTTTTTTATTATAAATTTTTCAGAAACTATAGCCGAGCGCCAGGAAATTCTTTCAGATCCTTCCATTTTGGGGCAAATGGTACGTACCTGCAAAATTTCTTCGTAATCGGAAGTGGGTACCGTATTGTAAATTTATGCTAGCTACACTTCTACCCCGAACTTTCCAAATAAAATAGTGGTGGAACATAATTTAACTAAAAACTATTTGCGATATTTATCTTTCATCATCAACTTATAAATGAGATCTAAAATCACTATTATCATGTTTAACAATATAAACACTAATAAACATACCTACGAGTAGCCAATTTTAAAAAATAACCACAATATAAAATGAATTAAATGTCTATATTTTGCCTGAATACAGAATAATAATCGCTAAAAAACTGCATCCTTACTCAAGTAGTCAAAGTAAACCCTCCAAGTGTTTGTCATCTTACAGACAGGTTATTTCCTTGCTTCTATAGCTCCATTTTCAAAACTTGCTCGGTAGTAAAGTATAAGAAATTGTTATTTTTGCTAAAGTAAAGGAAATATCATTGATCTCTAATGCATAAAAACTGAGCAAAAGCTCAGTCTTAATTTTTACATAAAATAACCGAGTCCGATCTCAAGTTAATTGAGATCGAGCTCGGGTTTTCTATACAAAAATTGAATGTGAGCTTTTGATCAATTTTTGCGCATAACGACCAATCATCTTACCACGCGATTCAAAATAGGAAAATTAAGAATCCATTGAATATAATAGCGGATAAAAAGTTTAAAAGCAGTTTTAAAACTAAACCGCAAGTATGTACACTATATGTAAGAGATAGGTGAGACTAAGCACATTGTATATTCAGCAGCACGTGTAAAAATTAGCTTCAATATACACCAGGCACCACAGTGCAAAAATCGCACCTTCGTCTTCACTTCATCATCATCGTCGTCGTCATCATCAACAAGCAATTAGTTGTATTGGCTGCTTCATAAAAGCTGTTGTAGCTCTACTTCAACCGGCCTATTCTCGTTCCTATATTTATACGAATGGCACGGCACACCAGCAACCAGTTTGATAGAGCCCTGACCGTAAGCGAGATATCATATAAACAGACATCACAGCCAGAGCCAGCACAGCCGCCCAGCCAGCAAGCCATACGAAACTTGTTTCGTGTACATGTGCTCCAACAAGAAAACGACGATGAACGTTGAGAAGAAGCAGCGTTCCTTGCTGTCTGCAAGCCTGGCGTTGCTGCCGCTATCCGAGCTCACAGCTGATGCTGCTTGGCTTGTCATGAGGAGTATTTTTGTCTGACACGCGACTGGAGTCGGAAACGAACTTCGGATACTACAGAAAGTTCAAGAGGACGGATGGTCTGCGATGACTGTGCGAACTTCACGTGAGAATATATTTTTTGTGCGGTTTTACGTAATTTTTACACATATCAGAAACAATTGATGCTTTTCTCATAGAATTTTTACTATGGACATCTATTAAGACAAAATTGGCCTGGCAATTAAAGGGTAAGATCATTTTATAAGCCAAGTTACAACAGCAACAACGACCGAAAAAATTATTTTATAGATTTTCGTTTCGGAATTTCTTTTCTTTATTTTTTTTATAAAATTTCGAGCTTGGGTCGTTGTAGATTAAATGCTGAAAAATTAGGCAATATTTAGGTTTTTTTATGTGAAAGAATGGAAAAATAACTATAAAATATTTGATTAACAGTTGAATGTCTGGTTTTTTTACTAAATATAAACGGTCGAAATTACTCAAGATGTTTAATCAGTGATAGTACCACTATCGCCTCTAGCAGGCGAGCCTTTGTGAGACCTTTGCTATAAAGTGCTGTAAGTCACAAACTTCCGACGCGAAATTTTAACTGTATATTATGGAATGTCCAAACTTTAAAAAGAGTTCTTTATAAATTTTGTATTCAGAATAACCCCTAACAAGTTTTGGTTAAAATTTGATTTGAAATTGGTAAAAATGACGAATTTACAAAGCCGTTGAACAATCACATAATAATATATTTCATAACGCCGGGAAGCGATTTAAAACTTTAAACACGTTTTGTTCAAAACTTGATTTTTCTAATTTTCTGAAGTAATGGATGTTCTTTGTTATAGATCACAAATCTCAATTTATATTAGCTTCATCTTTCTTTATTTTGATTTGTAAAATGAATATAAATATTGAATGGAGGCACCTAGTCTAACAGCTAAAAAAAACGATAACGAAAAACATTTTATTTTTAGACTAACTATATTTTTATGATATTTTAATGAATTAGGCCTTATAGGAATCCTAATAGGATTTTTTAATATTTTCGGTACAATATGGCGGCGTCATAAGCATTTCTATTAGACGCGGTAGTACGAAGTTTGTGGGCGTAATATCTCAAAAACTATTAAAGATTTTGGGCTAGAGTTTTTACCAGATATACAGACATAAAAATCATTGTTATAAATTTTATTTAGAAATGTTTATAGGTCAACATGTTATGCGAAAAATCCAGAAATTTGTTCAAACTTCAAAATAAATATTTTTTTCCAATTTTTTATATATTTTATTGGTTTAACTACAAATTATGAATGTTATTAACAAGAAATTTTTTGAATGGATGTTCCAGGTGCACTCTAAGAGCTGTAATTACGCCACATATTGAACTAGATTTTAATGTAGAAAATCACTCAACATTCCAAGATTGAAACTTAAATGAAACTATACTGTACCTTCGAAATAATTCTTTAGATTTAGTTATAGATCTACATACTTCTTTCATTGAATTTTTAAATACATATGTATGTATTTAGATAGTGCAAAATAATTAGTGGAGCTATACATTCGTTTCGAAATCAATGCGCTCTCCCATAAAAATAAGCTCCATGGGTACTATACGTATTTCAAAATATCTGTTCGACTAAAACATTCCTAAAATAACAAGATACAACAACAATTATAGGGCCGATCACTATAATGTACGTGCTACAAGTGTGCTACACGCTGTGTGACAATGCTTTGGAAAACGATGAAAAAAGATAGAAGGACTCGAATTTCGTTTTAAAACGTCGAAGAGCGTATTCTACGGGAAATTTACTAACTTTTTATGAAAAATTAAATAAATAATTTTTGGCCGGCCTAATTGTATCAACCTCCTTGATCATGAAAAGAAGTGAAGTGCGATATATTCTCACGTTGTGACACAGCAGTGTATCACACTCATGTCATCAAAACTACAATTTTAAGTTAATCGGTGAAATCGGGTTGGATGTGTTAAATAATACAAAAAAAATTAGAAACATTCACGTATATTCCATAAATTATATTTGATTGGATTTTGTGTGATACTTCTAATAACACCAGTATTAGTTTGCTGGAGCAATAGTTTAATTTTTTCGAATTACTTGTCGCTCAGTGTTTAAATAAATATATTACAAATTTGGAAGTAAATATTAAGAGCGCCATTTACCTGCTGTAAAATGCTGCTGCTGTATAAAATGGAGCTGGAGATATTTTGCAAAATGAGTACAAGGCAGATAAAACCCTTCATTAAAATTGCAGAGAAAAAATAAATACAAAAAAATGGACTTCAACAAATAAATGCTGGCAAACTTTTTCATAAACTGAGAAAATTTTGCATCCTCTTTTTATTCTTTTGCACGTTGCTGGCGAATGAGATCAAGTCACGCGTTAAAAAACAATTGTTAGCCCCAAATTGTTTTGTTAAGTGGTATTGAAAATGTGCCCCTCCCTCAAATTTAAATATTCATAAATATATGTGAAATTGTGTGGGTAGAAATAAAAGGAATTTAATTTTTTTAATCCGTCACTATAGTGAGGCCTTATATACACTAACAATTAATTTTATAGCGAAATAATTCAAACTAGTATAATTATACTGACTGGAGGGAAATGCAAAGGTTTGAGGGCACCAACACGCGCTTTTGTATCCGCCAAGCAGGTCGGACTATGCGAGAGATTATAATTACACTCTTATGTGTAATGTGTAAACAGCAATCATCGAAGAGTTCTCCGAAAGTTATTTCAATTCCAAATCAGTAAAATTTTAGCACTAATTTCGCTCGTAATTCAGCAAATAACACAAATAAAGCCCTAAAGCCCCGGAGAGCGATCGACGAACACATTAGTTGCTGACAGCAGAGCTACAGAGCTCTGGCTTATCAAGACGGTATAGGTGGTACAAATGGGTATGCCTTCTCGTTCCAATGTAGTATGTAGTGTCCGCACCAGGTAAGTATCTGTACTTGCAACGGCAACAGCACCAGCATTATATCAAAGAAGGCGAGCCATGGCAATGCCAAAGCGGAGCAGAGCAATGGCGGCGATGGGTAAGTGGTGCAAATTAAAACCAGGCGCAACATTTCCAATTGCACGAATCACACACAAAATCTCTTTTCGCCATGGATGGAATAGGATAGCATAGGATACATGCTGCGCTGTATAGTGTATAGAAATCAAGGCTTTCAAAGCAATGGCACCAGTTGTAGCGCCTAACCTAACAGTGACCATTAGATATGCGCACACCAAACAACCGAACTCGAGTCAATTTATGCAGCACAGACGTACAGTACGACACAAGAGATAAAGGTGACCAAACAATAAAAAATTGAGCAGCAAGTAGCGATTCCGCGACCAATACAATCATCAATCTCATCCGCTTCGCTTTATGGATTTTCTCCATTATTCTTTAATTTCCTCTTAAGACCAAACACTGCTCCCTTTGACTCGACTCAGTTCCGTCTGTCTCGCTCTCGTACCGACGCTTTCCATTGTTCAAAGGCCTATTTCCATTTCTGTTCAAGAAATAATTAACATTTTTTGCTAGTGTGGTTAATTTTTGCCGCTGATATCTGTCCTACTTTGCTCATGTACAAATACTTGAACTCGTCCAAGACCGCTGATACTTTTCTCGTCGCGAAAAGCTCTCTCGTTTCAAAGTGCAGGGAGTGCTGCATTTCTCATTTCTACAAATAGATATCGCGACTTTTTGTCCACTTAGGCCCCATTGTCGTTTTCATAATAATTCTGCCAACGTCATTATCCAGCCGCGAGCAGAAAGCACTCGCACAAAATGACCAACTCAAAAGAAACCGTGATTTGTCTCGGCCGTTCGACCTGATGAACGGACTCCATTCCGTATCTCTCGGCCATCATGAAAACTCATGAATGTCTACGCGAGCCGTGATGAACGCCTGCCCCCTCGCTGACTACTTCACTAATCATTTTGCAATTTCTTCTCTAATTTATTGTCAGTTAAACGTAAAAATGTTGGGCTAAATCGCGGCCACATCGAAGCTACATCACGCTGTTTCAACAGACCCAACGCGTGGCGAAAACGAGCGAAAACAATTACACATCAGTGGAAACTGTACTTTATCTTTTTTAGGCAAGAGTGTTGTTTTGCAAGAGTGCTGTTTTACAATATCGCTTTATTTCTAATTTTTAAGGTTGTTGAACTTCTCGCTCGACAAACTATTTCTTTTCACTTCATTATTGCGTCGTAATTTCTAGATTTCTTCATGCAAATGCTCCGAGCTTTTCGCTCGCTGTTCCATTTATATTCTGATAATATATTCAATTTTCACAAACTTCTTCGGCCGCTTTGTTTTCATTAGGCGCTTTATCGAGTCACAATACTCTTTCAATATGTACTTCTATTCAGCAGTTTGCTTGTTTTGTCTAAATCTTCTTCGTGAGACAACATCCTTTGCATGTGCTTCCCTTCATCTGTTCCGCTCTTAGCTTTAATTCAATAAAACATAATTCCGATTTAATGATCCCACTTTAAACAGTTTTTTTCGATGTAGCATAAGGAATAAAGAATGAAATTATACAGGTTGTAGAATAAAACAATATCATTTCTTTTATTTGCTCAAATATTGGATGATTGCATAAGTTCATGTCCATTAATAATAAAATTTAATAGATCAAATTTTAAAGAATACAGTTTTATTAATCAACTATATAGTCGCCGATCTGCAAGTTTGTCGATTTCATTTTTGAAGGAAAAGCTTGGTTTTACTTGACGAAAATATGACATCTTCCACGGAATTAACATTTTGCCATTCAACCTATTCTGCGAAAATCGGAACAGATGAAAATCTGAAGGCGCTATGTCTGGGGAATACGGTGGGTGCTGTAGAATTGACCATTGCAATTCCTACAGTTTTAGTAGCGTCTGTCAATCGAAATGTTTCCAAGCGTTATCGTGGCGGAAAATAACACCTTTTCGATTGGCCAAAACCATGCCGAACAAAAATTTGAACCGCTTTTCCCTGTTAGTGATGTTTTTCCACCAAACTCACGCAACCGAAAGGGAAAGACTGTGTCGTCCTGCCTGCTCTTTGAATGAGAATGAGATGAAGGTGAACATCGTTATGCTTAGTTTTTTTCTATTCGAAACCCGAACGTTTTGCGCGAAAAGCCGCATCGATTCTACTGAATTGCACAGTACTTGTCCGCCCTGATTGTTTTGGCACGTCGGAGTATGTACCTTAAACCGAATAATTCCCCTGTAACCCCACCAAACAGGCGGAAACACCTTGATTGGATGCAGACCAGCTTTCACAACGGATTTTGCACCTTCTGCAAAAATCTAATATTCGAATGAAGATGGCATTACTCCGATCCAGTGAACACGAAGGAAGAAAATTGCCTTTTTTGCGGTTTTTGGAGTGTTCGCGTGTGAACACTTACTTGCACATATAAATCGTAACGACATTTAAAATAGCCTGCCAATTTTCCGTTCCAATCAGCTCTTGCAATAGTTTGATGATGACCAACTGATCGTTGTAGCATCTTGTGCCGCAACTTTTAGTTTATGTTGGCATACGTTAAAAATATGAAGGTTAGACAAAGGTAGAATCAATAATTTTTATATCTACCTCTGTCGCCCATATATTTTCAACTGATTATTATTATTTTGTGAAAAATCTAAATATTGAGCGTAACATATCAGATTTCAGTTCGGGACAATGTAATTACTTATTATTTAGTTTCGTTTAAACATAATTGTGCAGAATGTTTCAACAAATTAAATGACAAGATTTACCTTAATGGTTTGCGCCTGAATTAAAAATGGTCTCGTTTTTCAAACGTGTGTTAGCAGTCCAGTTCTTATATGTCAGTGGGCGGCACCCATGTATCAAGCTTTGAAATGTATCTATCAAATGGATTACAGAAATTCGAAAACCGGTCAAGTGCGAGTCGGACTTGCACCCGAAGGTTCCGTACCATCGTACAAGGTATAACACTATGTACTTTTTAAATACTTTTGTAAAAGAAACAAGAGGCGCTATAACATAATCGAAATTTGTTTTCCTGATTTACATGGGGCCATCTTGAAATTCACCATCTTGGTTTTTTTCATTTGTTGTTATAGCGACAATAGAAATACATACTCTGTGAAATTTTCAACTATCTACTTATTACGGTACATGAGATATCGCCCGCAGACAGACAGACAGATTAATGATTCTTTTTTTTTTTTATTGAATAGGCTATACGAGTATTGATGATGATCCCATTTAGATTTAAAGAAAAAATTCCACCTCTCTTAGGGGGATCAAATCGTATGATACGCGTCTGTGCTGTAACACCACAGCGACTGTGAACGCTGTCTGCCCGTTTGAGTTACCCACTCCACGGTGTTCGTCCCTCATGGCGCACAAGCTATTCGACACAGCACTGCGCAGGAGCGTATCATACAGTTTGGCACCAACTCCAAAAATAATTATTTTAAACTTTTTAGTGCTTTAGTTTATAAGTTTTTTTTTATGTTTTTAAATGTTAGTACTCACAGAGCCAGTAAGAAAAATCCTGGTGTGCCTGGGCAGATCGACGACCCAAGCTTGGTATGTTAATAAGTTTCTTCTAGATATGCTAGACGAAAAATTTAAAAACATTTTGTTAGATCTCCAAATTCTCTACAAAGGACCCCGCACGTTTTGTATGAGCAATGGCTCCCAGTCGATCACGCTGAAACTTAGATATGTTGTAGTCCTCGACATTCTGATAAAATATTCTGATGTGCACGAAATTATTCCATGACTATTTTCGACGCTACACGACATTAAAATTGACAGTTATTTTGCAGATGATCTAACTTCTATACCAATTCGCCGATTGAACCCATATTCACAGATTTTTTCCCTACTGGAGTTTATTAATATGTCTATTCAAACTATCTCTAATAAAACTTTTACGTATTATAATATAAGCAGGGCTAGAAATTGAGCTTTCTTTAAAATGTCCATAGTAACATTTCTTACCGTCTATTTGGACAACTGGGTTTTATTTTATATTTACCGAGCAACCAACCATATGGCATTATTTTTACTGATTAACATCATCAATGCCGTCCCGTCGTTAAAATAAAGTGCAAAATATGAAGATTAATTGCGAAATCAAATTCCATTATACAGTGCGCTTGATGTGATTCCTATTTTTTAATTAAAACAATGGTAGTTACCGTTAAAAAAGCAAAACAAAATACTTGGACAGTAAGAAGCTTAGAAAACCTCATTGATAAAAACATAAAGAAATAATTAAAAATACTGTAAAACAAACTAATTGTAAGTTTAAATTGATATGAGATAACAATCTGTGTTCACAATTTGTTATTTTTTCTAATTAAAATATTAACTCTCTTTGAAATTCTAATTAGAATATTAACTCTCTTAAAATATTAACTCTCTCTCTCTAATTAAAATATTAACTATCTTTGTACATTTTCAGGGCAATCCTTTGAAGTTTAACTAATTTAATAACATAACTAACATGTAGCCATTTTGGAGCCGCCATTTTGAAATCTTCACTTTAGCAAAATAACAAATAGCCGATATGTTAAGTTGGAGAAGGTAGTATTGTATCAAAAAATGAAGTCTGTAGAAGCAACCGTTTAGGCGTGATTGAGTAACAAACAAACACACTTTCATTTTTATATATATATATATTAGGGCTCTAAGAATGACTCGGATAATTGAGTATTTGAGTACTCCCAAGTAGGAGTATTTGAGTACTCGAGTTCAAAGATCCGAGTTTGAGTAAAGGAGTTTTGAGTACTCGAGTACTCGAGTACTTGAGAGCAAAGAGATCCGAGAACTCAAGTACTCGAGTACTCATTTCGGGAGTATTCGAGTATTAGAGTTTGGGAGTATTCAAGTATTTGAGTCCTGTAGGTTTAATACATTAAGAAGTTAGACAAACATGTTAATAAATTGTAGACTTTATAATTCATTATAATTTACGGTTAATTACAGAAAACTAAATCTTTATTTTGGAAAAGAAATACAAGAATATAACATTATCGGGATTTAAGCAACTTCTGCTGGAGCTTACTATATTTCCTGCTGTAGAAAACACTCGTTCAGATTTAGCAGAGGTTGCTGGTATATTAAGGAATTTTCTTGACTTTCTGTACGCCGACGTTCTGTCGCCTTGGCAAATTCCAATGCGACGCACGCTCACTTCGACGACACAAGGAGACGGGAGCAGAAAGTTCCGCAGGGCGGCGACAGCTCGGCGACAAAACTGAAAAACCTACAGGACTCAAATACTCAAATACTTGAATACTCCCAAACTCTAATACTCGAATACTCCTGAAATGAGTACTCGAGTACTCGAGTTCTCGGATCTCTTTGCTCTCAAGTACTCGAGTACTCCAGTACTCAAAACTCCTTTACTCAAACTCGGATCTTTGAACTCGAGTACTCAAATACTCGAGTAATTGAGTTCAGGAGTACTCGAGTAGTAACAGCCCTGATATATATCATACATAGATAAAGAACTCGCAATCAAAACAAATAACTTAAACCGAAAATTTTTCTCTCTCGGACCCTATAACTGTAGTAGTATAATTAATACAAACAGACGTTCATATTCAGTCGCTTCTTCGGAGGTGTGCCTAAATATATTTTCTGATGCCTCCACCATGCGTTGCGGTACCAACCAGCAATTGTACAGGAATTCAGGCGCGCCATGTTATTCTTAAAGGCCTAAACCCATAGAGTCCGTCGGCATCAGGCGTCGCTTTGTGCGGCGCCGCACAACTATTGAATACATGCATGCATATGGGAGCTAACCCATAGCCGAAGCGCGCGGCAGCGCGTCGCGAGAGAGAATTTTAGAGGAATCTTCTATATTTCGCGCGGCAGCGCGTCGTAAGAGAGCTACATAAGAGAAAAGCGACGCGGGTTTAGGCCTTTATGAATTTTTGCAATGGGGTGTGCCGAGCATGCGTTGATATACATATGTATATGATGCCTAACTGTTCGCATGAGCACTCGCCGCGCTGATCCCAATTCTGGGAAGTGCGGAAAAGAGAGAACTCTGAACTGAACTCAGAACTCCGGAGAGGTTTAATTCATGGATTCAAGCCTTGTTTTAATTATGACTAGAAGGGCGCTCATTTTTCTCTTTTACTGCTGCAAGCAAATTACTTTCTATTTAGCCTTCAGCGTGAAAAGGTGCACATTAAATTTTTTTGGGTTCTCGTACTATTTTACTCATTCATTCATAGAATTTGGTCTGCCTAAAGGCCCCCATAGACGATCGAACAAATTGTTCAGAGTTTTGTTTGCCAAAAAATACATGATACACTACGCAACGAATTGCGCAAACTTCAGTTTCATCTATGTTCTCGCCGCGGAAGGTACGTGTGTCATGTTCCGCAACAACAACACTGTACAATTCAAAGCCGATGAAATTTTTTTTGCGCCAACATCGGCATACACGACAAAAAAAAATGCGCAACGCCTACCATGCACAAAAATTTTCAAACGCGTTTGAATTTCATCAACCAGATGTGCAAATTATTTGCCCGTGTATGGAGGCCCTTTATATGTATTTGCAGATAGTCGAGAAAGAATTCACATCGACTTACTGCTATTTAGAACTTTACTCTGCCCTTTTATTACATTGATCTACTGCATGACTTGAAAAATAATATTCTAATTTTTTTTCTTCTCACGTTTATCACTTTCGTGTTGGTCTAGTCACAGTGCATATCTATCGTAGTAAGAGCTCCGGCTTCAACAACAAAAAAGAACACATTACTAAATTTTATTTCTAAATTGAACAGAAATTATAATAGAAACTGTTCAGATAAATCTAATTCGATTTGTTGTTATGACTTTTAATTAAATTAATTAGTAGGAAAACATGAGAATCTCTCAACTATACTTAATGAAAATTATACAGGTTATAAATAAATATCAATCAGTTATAATTATTATAATATATAATTTTTTATGAGTGGCTTGCCATTTTTACCAATTACGTAGCAAAACTACGTACATATTTTTGATTTCTTAAAATTATCCGGGACCGTTTTAATTGTTCTTGTATGTATGTATGTATGTATGTATGTATGTATGAATACCGTTTTGAATTAATGGCTACCGAAAAGGTGCAGGGGTTTGTTGTGAGTGGACGTGTTTCGATCGGGCTCACGAAATATGACAATGCGTAAATAATAGCCGCGTTCTTTTATGTCCCTTGTTCTGCAACAACCCTACATTTCGCTGCTCTTCTCGTGTTCTCATAGTTGAACAGAACTAATCTCTTGTTCTGGACAATCTACATGCTCAACTGTAAACTAGAAGCGCTACGAACGAGGTAATTTTTGAGATAGTCTCTGTCCCGCATGTTGTTAAAAGTCAGCTGATAGCTGCCACAAACTCAAACTTGAAAATATGCAAATCACAAAGGATATTTTAAAAGGAATCCGTTTAAATACTGGTTTCCTCGCAAAATATTGGCAAAATCTAAAGATATTCAACTTTATAACACTTCGGACGGACAGACCGGGCACGCGAGTTGTTTGGAAATGTTCATTTTCTCCTTTTTCTGATGCAGAAAACTATATGGCAAATCGTCGTTTTTCTCAAGAACACTTCAACATTTTTCATTTTAGCAAACCAGTGAGAGCTGTTACCTACAAAAGTTGGACATTTACGAAATTTTAATAGATATTTTGGTGCTCAAACGAAAGTTTAAAATGCATTTTAATTGAAGGAGTACTGCCTACTAACAAAATAAATCAACTTTTATTATCTCTACCAAAAACTAAACTTAGCTATAAGTAGAATATTTTGAACATCTCATGCTGGTTCCGTTAAAAGGTCGTTATTTTGTGGAATGAAAAGTTTTAAAATTTCATCTTGAAGGGCAAAGACAGAAGGAAAAAAAATTTAATAAGATTTTTGAGGCGCTGTGACTATTCGCACGACTGGATTGACCATGAGTGTAATGTGGATATAATAGTTAGAGAGAAGAATGCAAGAATGGGTCAAGTGTTGTCCATTGACGACATATTATTTTTTGTGTAGATTATGCCCATCTCTACAAATAATCCTTATAAAGCGGGCATGTCTAAATTTTAAGGTTATAAAAGTACAAAACCAGCGATGTAATTGGTTGATATTGTAACAGCTTTTGAACGACCGAAAACTGATCCCAATTCAAATTTGAGCCAATTCGAACAATCCAGGTGGGTTTCAAATTTTTTGAAATGCTACCAAACCAACCAGGTCTGGCGGAAGGAAAGTGGCCAAGTTTTTACTGACTCATTCTTTATATTTCGATTTGTTCCGGAAGCAAGCTCGCCCTGGAAATGCCACCAAGCCGTATGCTGTCAGTTGTATTTTCTGTTAAGTTGGATATAAACGCAAAAATTTTATATATTTCGTTAGAAAAGGTCTTCGAAGGTTGAGTGACTTGGGAAGAGAATCTCCCAGCCAACATTAATCACAAGATGACTTTTTGATTTAAGCTATAGTTTAGAAGCTACAGTGAATTTCTTTTGAACTTTACTTCTTCCGCCGTAAGAGCCAAAGCATTCATTTCTGAGTTTCAGACAGGCAATGCCTATTTGCACCCCACAAGTGTCCATGTGTGTATGTGTCCGTATGCTGAAAACCGCGAAATACATCGCTCATTAGTACATGCATGACAATACCATATATATAGCATAATATATTCATTTTTATGATACATTCAATCCACCACAAAATGGCGGATGAAAGGGTAAGACGAGTAAAATACAACATGATTTGTGCCGCCTTCTTAGGTCCAATATGGCAGCCAATACAAAATGGTTTATTACGTATTTCAATAATAATAATCCAATAAGCTGTGCGACATCATTATAAATCTAATATGGCGACCGACGTAAAATGGCGGATTTTCTTTTTCTTTACAACACACTCGACATGGCTATCAAATGAGAAAGTATGAAAAGTATAATTCAGTAAACTGTTGACTAATACATAAGTAGAAAATGTTGAATTAGATGAAGAAGCGGAAGTTCCGCACTTACCAATGGATCGGATAATAGAAATAAAATCAGGGTAAGCAAATAAAGCACACTAAAAAGTGAAAAATAAGATAGGTAAAACAAACTTTTTAAAATAAACGGTATTATTGGACAATTGATGATGTACTAAGAATTAGAAAATAATTATGGGCTACCAATCTGGGGCTTTGATCAGACTAAAATAAAACAAGGGGGACGTTCAGTAGAAAACACATAATATAATAGTATGCTTTCCAAGCTCCAACAAAACAAAGTATTGTGCTAAATGTGCCCCCCAATTTTATTTTAGTCTGATTTAATTGAATAAAATCAAATTCTTTTACTGGGGTGAAAATACACCCATAATACAGTTTACGTGGTTTTTTTTTATGATACCTTTTAACGGTAAACTTAAAAAGTTTTTTTTTACTTACTTTTCTCCTAAATAACAACTGACTATGAGTGACCCTGAGGCCGGGGGCATTCCGTTTGGGGTGCCCCTAAATTTGAAATCGCGCTTCAAGGCACTTTGTTATCCTAATCAACGGAAAATTTTTAAAAAAAGGTCCTACTCGCCCCGTTTTCCGGTGTTTGTTTTTTAGTAAAACAGTAAGTACTTTTGCAGTATTAAAAATGTCAACTGAGGGATTATTTACCTTCTACAAATTGTTTCGAAGCCCGCTCTGAACCTTAGGGGCACCCCGCCCTGAGACCAATTAAAGCAAATAGAAAACATCTCGCTGCGTGTGATTTAGTTAGCCTACTTCTTCCCAAAAAAACATTGCAAGCAATAGTATCTATAATAGCTTATCACCCTTCGCACCTTCCTACAAAATTATTCAAATACACAATTGATTCTTCTTATATCAATAAATAATCAAAATTTGTTTTTAATAACTTCCAATATTATAGATAATACAGCGCGTTCTTGCCTCTGGTATTAACTACTGCAGCCGCAATAATTCCATTAATATCTTCACCACCTTTCATAACAAATTTACAATTCTTCCACCCTCTCACCAAAAAATTGGTTGACAGTGAATTTGCCACAATTTCCAGTTTCGTATCAAAAACTAAGGCCCCCGCGTACCCAAGCAAACGGGAAAGAATGACAATGCAATGAGAATGCTGCTCGTCCCTTTCCTCGATGTAAGCAGAAAGTTATTGAATTTTATTCAGAAAATCCTGTGCGATCTCCACACAAGCAAGAGCCAACAGGAAAGCGCTATCGGAGTTAACGTGACAAAAGCTCCAACGAACCACCAAAACTGGTGCGAGAGGGCATGCCTTGTTTCATTTTCAACTTTTTATGGAATCGGCAGCGGTGGTAACACAGTAGCAAAAGCAGCACCAGCTACCAGCAGCAGCGGCAGTAGTGGCCATCTCAATTTGGCTCTGCAGCATCACACGGCAGCGTGGTTTTATCTTTCGCAGACACATCGACAGAACGAGAACTCCTGAGAAGCTTTGTGTACTCTGTGTGAAAATAACAGAATCGCCGCCGATGGGTCCACTCAACGACGGCCCTAGTTGTCGTTGCTTACGAACAAGAAAGAATAAAGTTCTACTATACTATTGAAAGTAGATCGCATCGGCATCACCGAGTCGCGAGCCAAAGCCCAAAGTGTGACCATGCCGAGATTACCACACGATGAACTGTTATTATTTAGAAAAAGCAAATGTACCACACCGCGGCGGACAAGCAGACAGGCCAAACCAAACCAGACACCAACAATCCTTTAACCCAGCGAAGGCGACATACAATAAAATAAAACAGTCACCGCCGAACGAAGCAAGAACTCATCAGGCAGCACTGTGCTTCGTACCGTAGCATAAAGCTGCATACACCTAGAAGAGCACCAGCATAACACCAACACGAAGGAACTGATTTAAAGCATGCATAAAGCGAACGGAGAACGACACCAGAGAACTGTTTTTCGAGTGTTCGATAGTGCGCGCATACACCAAAATTAATTAATGATGGATGGATATGGACATATTATCGAGAAACGGCGAAACGGGGTTCGAACCGCAACGCGTTCCCGCTGCCGCGAGAAGAGAAGGGAAAGTCAACTCACCGTTGACGCCAGCCACTGCGTACGGCTAACATTCACAGAGCAATCAAATAAGAACGAGGCATGGCTGCTATTTTAATGAAATGAAAAGAGTAGAAAAACAATCACCTCTTGCTTTTCTCCGGGGGCGAACGACAACTCTCGATGACAATTCAATGTAATTTCGATAATTATGGGGAACAATCTGGAAGCACAGAGAAGAGAGAAAAGGAAAGGCCCCATCGCCTTAATACAATTTTACTGTCGTTGTGCTCAATGGGTGGCGTGAAAAGCGCACTTCCCTACGTGAACACATCTCGAAACAAGTGCACTCTCAACTGAAATATTGGCAAACAAATTTTTACCTGAAGATTCTTAGTTTGTTTACACCTTCAAAGAAATAGACTCATGCAGGACTTGAACAAGGCACGCTCGCGATCCGTGAGAAGTTTACATCTTCGGTATATGCCATTAAACCCGCCCAGCAGAGGCCGTTGCGAAAATGTGCGGCTTGAAAAAAAGCCAAGAATCCGAGACACAAGTTTCCGTGAAATTTGAGGTAAATGACAGAGAACAGTTAACGCACACACCACAGTAATTATTGCATATCATTTACGCTCTTGCACAGAAATATACCGGCGTTCCCGATTGGCGATATGTGTGGGGACGGAATTAAACCTACACAATTAAGCGAGATTTCCCCACGACCACAGCCGCGCACGGGACAGGCCAACTTGGTATAAATTTGTAATAAAAATTTTACCTAATACTCTTCATTCCGGCCAGGGATACCCGAAAACCACGAAAATCCGCACATCGCATCGAGAAAATCACTGGACGCTCAAAAAGCGGCCGAAATTGGGCCACAATTTGGCAAAAACGGGCCGCAGTCAAAACGTATGAATTTATAAAATCGCCATCTTATGTTTAATTTACTTGAGCATTCTGTTGTTTTTTTTTTGTATTTCGTCTTTTTCCTCTCATCATTTGAACTGTCTTCGGTATGTCTCCTGTTAATTCTATCCCATTCTCCCTCGTTTATGTACGTTTGTTTTTTTATTTCATTCTTCATCATCTGTCTTCAGATATGTTCAATTTTGATAACTCCGTCTCTGTCTCGGTCGCAAATGAACGAAGCATACATGCACCAACACACTGCCACCCGAGTAAGCACACAGAGCACCAGGGAAAAAAGTTCTCTGAACGAAAAGCAATTTCTGCCCGTCCATTGTTACAAAGTCCCCCAAAAACCAACATTTCGTCCAAAATTCGATTCTCTGAGGGCCTTAGTGGGCTTTTTACTGAAATTCTAGGTGGAAATAGTTTTTCTACTTACGTTTCAAGCGGCAGTTCGATGCTCTTCACAGAAATCCTCTAATTTACATGAGAGGTGATGCCACCAGCTGCTCCCCTTTCTTTTCCTCACGACGACGGGGCACAAGTGGCCTCATCCGTACGAAAAGCACCGCAAAGAATTGCACGGCGCGTCTCAATTTTATTCAAACGCACTCACAACTACCATCGAACGGCCAAAAACACCAGACACACCACCACCGTCCTCTCGTCCTTAAATCGCGATTGTAACTTTTCCTTAATCCTCAAATTCCACTGGTATATCACTTTTCTCAAAAAACTCTTATCGTTCCTTTACTGCCACGAAAATTTTAATAAACAAATCCCGGAACGCCGCAAGCACTGACCCTCAAGCCGAAACACTGCGTTCCACCACCTCCTCCCCGACCAAATTTTTAGAAAAAAAAATCTTGCCGAAATCACTGGCAGGCCCTCGAAAAATGCCTTAAATTACTAAAACGGCCCCAGCTAACGCCGAAACCAAAACAATTAATCTCCCCCCGGTCGGCTGAAGCTCCAACTTACTTTCTTGGCTTTTTTCGCAGACAAGTCTTGCTCTCACTGGCGAGAAATGAAGAATTTTCAACCTGGATTTTCGCACTCAAGCTGTGTATTCACTAAGGTAAAAATACGCTCCTAGTGTAGAAATTCGGTTAATTTAACTAATTACACATGATTTTTGTCTAATTTTGTCTTTAATCTTCCGACTACTGAATTTTTCTCAACAAAACGTACGCACCACATCAAAGCCCTCCATTTTGTTTTTAATCGTGTCCGTGTGTAATCGCGACGATTATGGCTGCGGCGCGGGTACAGAAAACACTAGCGACATGCCAACATTGGTGTTGGTGGTCGTAAGCATAAAATGCCAAGGGAAGGTGCACAAATTTTTCTTCACATGCCTTTTTTCATCCCGCCTCCAGCATGGCCGGTAAGGCAGTTCAAATAGTGCACGGATGGTTCTTGTACTAGCTTTGCTTGGCACTTTCCTGGACAAAATTAGTGCTTAGTTCTTGTTTTACCACTTAGATGGGAAAATTTATTCCGCATTCAGACATTAATCTCTGTAGGAGGCTTATTTTGTTCATGCAAAAGTGTCATTTTACCAATGTAGTTACAGCGGTTGCGATTATTTTAGAACGAAACTCGTGTATTGCATATTTGAAGGCTCTCATATGCTGCATTTAAAATCAGCCTAAATTCACCTCGGAGGCTTAGCCTTCTACCACATTCCCTGGTGTGTTAGAATTGACTGTGTTCGTTATTGTCGCGCAGTGCTGGCGTAAATATGAAGACAATAAGCTGGGGGAGTTAGAATTCAAAATATTCCGAAGTTCCTGCTATAAAGTCTATGCACCCCTTAAAATCTATTTACACACTATCATTCACTGACAAGCTACGATACTTTTGCGAGATGTACACAAACCAGTGAAGTGAAAAATAAGACGGTTTTCTTAATTTGCTGAAGTTAATATAACTCCTTTTAATGCGATTTGATAAATGCAATATTCATCTCCAATCCATTTACCTAAAAATTCACTCGGAAATTGCGAGTTGTTGCAACAACCCACCACAGTACACTTTGTTTCGTAAATTCACGTAAATTTTAATTTTTTTCGCACTGTTTACTGCACTTAAACAATGCGTAAAATAGTCCTTTATATAATCCTCACGGTCTTTGCCCACAATTATAGTCATACACTCAAAAACTTGCACTTTTCCGGTTGAATCTATTCAAATTTCGAAGCAGGACAGATTTCAATTGACAGTTCGATCAGCTTATTAGCCTCCCTCATACACGCTGTTGCTGTACTCTTCTACGGAGCTATTGTTAGGTGGTCGCTCATGTACAGGGTTTTTAAACGATACAGCCGTTCCGTGTTTAGTTTATATTCCTATGGTATATTCTGAATATCATAAACAAAATGACGTGAATGTACTTTTCTCGTTGTACCGTTGGCTCAGCTCAGTTCCTCTGGCATTTATACATGATTCATTGTTAAATTTTGACATGCCATGAGATTTGTACAGTAATTGTACTTACTCAGTGTGTTTCGGAACTACTACATTTGATGGTTATCACACGCACCGATTTTTCAGTAGTTGGTTCGGTCCGCACACGATTTATGATAATGACTACGTATACACGATATCCAAAGTCGCGACCTCGGTCTAGCGTAGCCCAAAGTCGCGATTATCTTGGCCGTGTAAACGGGCCTAGGCCTGATATATCTGCCATCTTGGGGCGAACTTCATATTGGGTTTAGACTGACGTCACACAGCTTGCCGTATTCTGCTAATCAAACCCTCTCAATTGATACCCATATGGAGGGGGTTGCGAAGAAAAATGCAATCCGCCATCTTGTGGCGTGGGCCATATTTGGTTTAGAATGATGTCACATATCTTGTTGTATTTTTTTCGTCGAACCATCTCATTTGATACCCATATCGAGGAGGTTGAAACGCATTCATTTGATACCCATATTAATAATACTTAATGAAATTTGTTTTCGAATGTCAGACATTTGGACTTATGGTGGCCGCGATTTTACTTTTATTTTGTAACGTTATATAGTCTATGACACCCGGAAAATCAATACGATTCTAACGACCCCTCATTTGTCCAAATCGGTTAATCCAGTGGGGCTCTAGGCCACACACACACACACATACATAGCCTGATACACACATAACCTTTCCGTTGTCGGTAAAAAAAGTAATTGAAATTCGAATATTGAATAGTTCTTCCACAACTTGTTTTCCTCCCTGAAAATGTTGATGAGTAAAAAAAAAATAATTGCTAGGTTAACTGGGCTCAGCTCCCGAAAACACTTGTAATGGGTTATCGGGTGGATTTATCCTCCCTGTAATGAAATAAATAAATAAATAAATAAAATCTTCCCGAACTTTGTTTCTTCCCGATTCATTATAGTACATGTTTATACTGAGCCATAGCAGGAGATTCATTGGGTATATTTCAATGGTACACTGTGGAGCACTTGAATAGGGTCATAAAAGGCAAATATATGCGTAATATCATACATGCAGATACATTTTTTTTAAATAAATTTATTCTTCTAAAGGCTGGCCCCCATAGAATCATTCGCCGTCAAACGTCGCCTTCGCCGCCGCTGCACAACTATTGAATACATGCATTCATATGGGAGCTAACCCATAGCCGACGCAACTTCAGCGCGTTGCGAGAGAGAAATTTAGAGGAACCTTCAATAATTTCGTCGAGGCAGTCCGTCGTGAGAGAGCTTTGACAAGTTGGGATTCGTTGAATCAGCTGTTTATTTGACAAGTAAAGATTTGAATTTGATATCTGTGAATTGTTTTGGTGATTTTGTAATTATTCGATTTCCTGTATCTTCGTTTGGATTTCCTGGAGAGTGCCGAGTTTTTCCCGAATTCATTAGTCTCTTGACGAATTGGCACTAGATTTACCTTGTTAATTCACCTTCGGAGCATACAGCGCCAGTCGACGGTTGTTCTCGAATTGTCATAAACAGCTGAGCGAGAGCGGATGCGTCGCAGGATTCTATGGGTTCGGGTCGCTCTTGACGGGCTAAAAAAGCATTAAACTCTCAAAGCTCTGCGTCAAAGGCGAAGGGCAACGGATTCTATGGGGGCCTGCCTTAAGAATTTCAATTGATGTCGACAAATTTTCCATTACCTAGGAATTCTAAGAACAGCTGCATTTAAGAAATAAGCCTCAATAAAAAGCGGTGCATTTGAATTAGTACATCAGTTTATTTGGTGCTATTCTCAGTGCATAGTTATAATAACAGATATTGGATTAGCAAATATTAAAGTATAGCTAGTGGAGCGCAAACAACAACTTACTAACGAAGAAATAGGTAGAATAGGGGCATTAAAATAAGGATATTCTTGTAGAGAAATTGCACGTAGAATTATTTGTAGCGCAAACGTTGTTCATTTTTGCGAAATCCAGAAGGTTATGGGAAACACTATAAAGGACGAGTAGTTAGAGCCACTGAAGAACGATAACGGAGGAATATTTTGCGCCTTATCTCAAACTCTTCAGAATCTTCTCGTCAAATAAGTCTACAAAGAGGAACCTCAGCCAGAGTATGGACTGTTTGGCGTATTATTAAGGTAAGCCCCAACTTGAGACGTCTTCGACTGAAGAAGAAATCGGATCTTCTACAACGCCACCGAATTGCTCGCCTAGAACTTGCCAGAAATCACATCAGTTGGAAATAGGAATGGAATAGTGTTGTTTTCACTGACGAAAAACGTTTCTCATTAGATGGGCCTGAGGACTTCCTTACTATTTTCACAATCTACGGAAAGAACATCGGGTTTTGCGCCGCCATCATAGCCGATAAGTATCGCTTATGGTATAGAGAGCCCTTTAGAACTTGTAGTATTAACTGGGAGACAAGATGCTGCGAAGTACATCAGCCTTCTTCAACGAGAAACCGCTGTCGTTGATGAAGCTCTAGGATCAATTTCGTGGATTTTTCAACACGACCATCCAGCTATCCACACTGCTCGCCAAGTAACAGAGTGGTTTCGGGCCCAAAATATCACCGTCCTCGAATGGCCATCCCTCCAGATCTCAACATTATTGAAAATGTGAGGGTATGGGTCATTCCTAAAGTGTATGGAAATGGCAAGCAGTATGAAAACGTTCAAGCACTAAAGCAAGGTGTCTTAGCTGCTTGGAACGAAATACCACTACCCTTCATCAAGAGCCTTTTCGATAGAATGCCCGACAGGCTCATTGAATTAATTTCTAAGAATGGAGCTCCAACACATTGTTGAAAGTACCAAAAAGTAATGTAAATGAACCTATTCAAATGCAACGCTTTTTTATGAGTCTTATAGGCAGGTAGATTTTTTCCTAGAATTGCCAGGTAATGGGAAAGGGGCCGTCATTAATTGCAATTCTTAGAATAAACCTATTTAAAAAAATTTACTTGCACGTGCGGTGTTGTGCATATTTGCCATTTATGACCGTGTGCCTACTCAAGCGCTCCGCAGTGTAAATTGAGAGCAACTTAATCGACATGTCTGGTATTTTTGAAATCACAATTACAACACAGCAACTATTGTGGCCTATTTTTAGGGCTCCGTAGCCAAATGACTAAAGCCCTTATAATTTCGTTATGTCCGTCTCTTTGCCCGTATATCACATCCTATTCTCATGAAATTTTACATGCAGGTGTCTTGTGTGAACCTCCATTTAGTTATGTAATGAAATTACAAAAAATAACAGTTCGTGAGATATAGCCTCCTTGTTGTAATAATGTACCCCCTCTCTAATTTTCCAACGATGTGATTAAAAAATCTGAAATAAAATAAGGTAGTAGAACTTTACAACTACTTTAAACGAAAAATATTTCGAACAAGATACATTAAGTTTTTTAGACATCCACAATTATCAGTTTTCAGATCGGAGTAAAATTGACGTAGATTTGAGCGTCCGTTGCTCCAGGCCGAGTTTCTATACCTGCTCGACAGCTGTGCGACGGCGTACTATTGTATTTATTTATAATCCCTAAATTTATTTCTTGATAGAAGCGTCTTTTCAGGTAGCGTTGTGTATATTCGAGGCATGGTATATACATCAGTTGATCGCTCTATGCCATGCTGAGCAGTGGGAAGTGACGCTAAAAGTTTGACTCTGTGTACTCTGTGTGACACCATAACTCAAAATCTACTGGACCAATCGTTTTGAAATTTTTCACATTACTTCTTCACATAATTCATCAGGTAACCCTGGGAGATTTTTTTTTAATAATTATTAATTTTACAATAACAAATTAGACGCTTTTTCTGTTTTTGTTTAGCGAAAATCGGTGTTTTGGCCTTCAAGTGCTACGAAAAATTGAAAAATCGAAAAAAAATCCTCCCAAGGTTACCTCGAGAAACATCTTTAACAAATGCATTTTGATTTTTGTGTTTCAAAAGTAGGCTGTCCTATGTGCCAAACGATGATAGTCCGTCTATTGACATTCTATCATCGGGATCCAGTAAGTTCCTTCCTACTTAGCATAGCCGCGTCACCATGGTAGTCAATGGAGTTGGGGCGTGCACAATCCGCGCCCCATCCGCTTCTTCAGCGGGAGGGTTTCCAGTTGCCTGATTACCTCGTACAGACGCAAATTTCTTAGGCTTGACCTCCATTGTTTGTTGTTACCCCTCTTAGTCAGGCGCCTCAAGGCTGACCTGTTTGCCATGGATGTCCCTGCCGGCAACTATGGTTGTCGTCGACATAGCCCTATTTATCACTGTAGGCACGCAAGCTCCTTCACCGCGGCAAGGTGGGGGATCCGTTTCGAAGGAGATCGCTGGGGTACTAGAGAAGCTATCTTTGTGTTTTATATTCTTGTGCAAAGATGCTGGGAACAGAGTTTCTATTGAGATTTCATCCTAACACTGCTTTATTTCTGCTTTCAGTTCAGAAACTGTCATAAACTGACGTCCATTCCTGTAAACCCATCTCGCTACTATGCCCCAAAGATTTTCTATTGTGTTCATATCTGGACTAAGTACCGGCCAATAAAGTAAGAGGATATTTCTAGATGAGAAGCAATTACGTGATTCCGTGGAGACATGAATCGGCGTGTTGTCTTGTTGGAATATTGCATCATTATCCATATAATTCTGCAAAAATCCAATCAACACATTATCCAGCATTTCCGTATATTTATTATAATTCATTTTTGGCGGAAGAAAGCATAGCTGTGTTTTTCCTGAATAAGAAAACCCAGCCTAGATCCCCACATCCTCCTCCAAAGCTTCTGCTGAGCCGTGGAGCGTTTTCCGACTTCAGATCATGCCAATAACAGCTAAAACCGTCTAGAACGTCTAAGTTAAATTTTCTTCGTCGGAAAATATTAGTTTTCCTTTATTGCTCTCACGACATGTGTTCTTGGCAAATTTGAGACGAGCATCTTTACGTCGCTGTTTTAACTGTGGCATTTTACGAGGCTTTCGATAAATAACGCCTTCAGAATACCATAGCGGGAACACAAATTAAGGAAATTCCGAAGTACTCTTGGCGATCTTTTGGCTTTTATGGCTATCTGCCTGTTGGGCAATCCCATTTCTTTCCAAGTGATGATCTTAGCTTTTTCCTCATCTGATAAAAACTTTTCTCTAGGCATTTCTTTAAATTTATTATATAATTGTTTAAATAACAAAAATAGAAAAATAAATAAATTTAAGTACTTGCAGTTGAAAGCACTTTCAAATTATCCAAAAAGAAATATAAAATATCTGGTAGGATTCGATTAAGCACCCACACGGAATTGCGCAGACGTAATTGACTTAAAGTGTTACACTTCAACGAAACAACTAAACGCAGGATTAAATTTTAAAAAACTCGCGGTTGAAAATCGTAGTGATGTGGAGAAATACGATGCATGTGTCTCTCTTCTCAAATTCTTTCCTAAGCATACATTTCATACAGTTTCTCGGAAAAAGGGAACGGGGTTATATGAATTGCGCGCTACGTGTTTAATCGATTATGAAAAAACATTCGATTTAATACAACACGGGAAATTGATAAAAATCCTTGAGGACAAACATTTAGATAAAAAAAATATTAAAATTATCGAACATCTACACTGGCGAAACAGAGGCTGTAGAGATTAAGCGAGGTGTCAGATTAGAATGCATCTTTCTCCTTGTCTGTTCAACGCCTATTCTAGAAGTGCAAGTGTTTTCTGTTCTTAGCTGTAGGCAATCTGGACATTGGCGTCAAAGTTAATGGTATATCAACATAAGATTCGCTGGTTGCTGAAAATAAATAGTACCTCCAATTTCTGACGACGAGAATATATGAGTTGTTGTTGTTGTTGTGAAAGTTAGAAAAACAAAACATATGGTCATTGACTGGAATCTTCCAAGGATAATAACTTTTAGAATCAATAATGGCATAATTCAAAAAATAGATAGGACTAAGTACCTGGGTACGATAGTCAATTCAAAGGCCTTCTGAAGTGTCGAGATAGTCACAAGTATAGAAATGGATTTCAGAAACATACACAAGATCTTTTGTAAGAGCGAAATTAATCTGGGAGAAAACTGAGACTCCTGAAGTGCCACATATGGTCGATTCTTTTATATGGAGTGGAAAACTGGAAGTGTGGCTGTATATAAGAATATTGACAATGTATTAACGTGATAAAGTTAACAACGTGAAAATTCTGGACAGAATGATAATAGGCAAAAAGATATTGAATACCAAAGAAAAGAAACTTAGGTACCTAATGAGGAACAAAAGGTTCAACCTACTCCAAATGGTCCTACAAGGAAAACTATGGGAAGACAGCAGAGATGAGGAAACGTGTCTTATTGTTGGATAACCTTACTGATTTATTCCACTGTTCATCGTTAACCCTGTTCAGAGCGGCGAAATCAAGGGCCGATAGGATCGTCTTAATCACCTTGTAGCGCTTCGTGTAAAAGTTTTCGGAAGTGCGGCGGACTACAGAATACGATTGTAGGTGCATAAAACATTGCACTGCAAAAATGTTGATTTGGTTGTAATATTTACTAATGGCGAAAATTGGAATGGAGAGTAAAGTTTTATTTTGAGAAAATTTTAATTCGTTTCTATTGTATTACACCACACTTACTTTGGAATCCGCTATTTCAGCGTTCTCTACTTTGCGATAATATTTTACAGAAATTCCATTCACCCTAGTTTCTTCTTCTTAAAAGGCTGACCTTTCACATCGTCATCGTCGCTATTTTCACCAATTTTCTCAAATTCCTCATCATCATCATCTTCTTCAGTTTCGCTTTCCTCTGACGACGATAAAACGGTTGGTCCTAGATTTTTTACGAACATTATGGTTTTTCCTACCCGTCTTGACTCTGAAAAATAGAAAGGAAATAAATAATAGAAGAACACCTTCTTCACTATTTTATACGCACCCGCTTTGAGATGCAGCGATCTACATAAGCTGGATACTGCACTTTTGCCCTGTTCCTCAGTCAATCCGAATATGAGAGCCCTTAAATAGATGAAATAATGATATAGAATCGCTTCCGCTAAAGTACCGCATCAGAATTTTGCGTCAATTTCCACCTAATCAGATTATGGGGATATGAATCACCACCGAAAATGGACGTAAGACGCCAGAAACGTTCCCTCGTGGGAAAGGGATCGTAAAGTAAAGCAAGAAAGTTAATACCTACAAATTTGCAACATCATAAGGTCCTCGCAGTTCAAATTCGTTTCTTGCTCCGCTCGAAAAAATTATGTTCTTTGATTTCCCATTTGCGTGGTAGTTGTGTGCGACTTTAATCATGTTTTTCCGAAAGCTTGAGTTTACGATTGCGAGTGCGTATTTGATCTCGAAGTACATTCCCCTTTTGACAGCGACCTGGTAAGTTTTCCTATTGACTGGTACTTTATTTTCCTCTGGATCAAAACATACTATATCACCGTTGAAGCTAGTGCAGCAGTGCTAAAAGTAAAAAATAAGTTGTTTTCATCTATTAAAAGATATAATTTCGGTAGCTCAAAACATTTGCAACTTAATGGAATTATTTTAAAAATCGAATTAAATGTTGTGAAGTCGGTTCTAACATGTATTTTATAGAATATTCAACTTCGGTACATCTCTTACGCATTGACTTAATTAATTTTACGATAGTAGTGTGTAAAGCATTCCTCCATTCTTCTTTGATACATTTACATAAATTATCTCCTTTTTATTACAAATCTTTATTGAACTTATTTTGTCGTCTGCAAAATCTTGTAAATGTTGCTAACAAAAATTTCAAATAGTTCTGATTAAGCTAGAATTTTGCACACGTATATAATTCCGGTGACAATGCAATATAGTATATCCAATATCATTCTAAATCCAATATGGCGGATTACCTTTTTCTTGACAACTCCCTTAATGTAAGTATCAAATGAAAGTTTTCGACTAGTATGCGATAAGCTACATGACGCCATTCTAAACTCAATATGGCGGGCACCCCAAGTTGCGGATTACCTTTTTGTTTACAACCCTCTTGATATGGGTATCGAATGAAAGGGAAAGGAAGTAAAATACGATTAGCTATATGATGTTATTAAAATTCAAATTCCCGGAAAAAATATAATAACTAAAGAATAAAGAGTAAATAATAAAATAACTATAAAAAATAATTTGTTTAAAACAAAAACTTAAATAAAAAATTAATTGCTTCTGAAATTTTAAGAACTTTTGGAATTGCAATAACTGTAACCAGTGTTATTAAATTAAAGTACTGCGATGTGGCATATTGAGTTTCCACACTAGTAGGTATGTGTGTACCATGCATGAATTCAGACAAAAATGGAAACAGTTCGATTCATTTTGCAACAATTAAATCTTTCAGTACTTCTTAAAGCCAATGAGTGGATTTGATTCGAATGAGGTAAATCGGGTAAATTTTTGGGCTATAAGTAATGCAATAATAGTCGTAAAACTACTTTTCAGGAGCAAGATATTCTCTTCCTCTTCCCATGGAAAAATGTTGGTTTTTAATTTACTTTTTCTTTCCATATTCTTACAGGGAATTTAGTATGCTACTTTGGGGAAGATAATCACAAAAAATTATCTAAATCACAGAAAATATAAACAACTTAATTTTTACAAACTCTTTATATAGTACATATAATCATCAAGCATACAGTATATAGAGAACTCATCTCTAACAAAAATTTGTTCGCCGTGCTTATGAACATTTTGTCTTCGATTGGCTCCCATCGCGTTCATTTCACCAGAAATAAATCCAAGAATTCACCCGACTTCAGAGCGCGGCACCGAGCCTACGCTGGCCCGTGATCTGTGGCCTGGGAGCTGTTGTGACTCATCTGTATGCGTTGGAATATTTACATCTGAGCAAGCAGGTGTTTGTGCCCATTGCGCTCGTTCTTAATTGATGAATGCAATTTCGGGTGTGCGAGGCATAAAGGGCAACAGAGAACAACGACGTACCCAAACATTTACAGTATAATTCGCATGAAGACGAAATTCAAGGATTTGTAGATGATGGAACAAATAAACAATGTGAGCTTTCAAAACAAATTTGCGTTTTTATGCTACGTGGCTTACACTCTAATTGGAAGTTCATAATAAGTTATTATGCTTCTAAAACTGGACTCAAAGTTGATAGGCTGAAATTAATTGTTAGGATAATATAAGAGCAGTTGGTTTAAATGTTAGAGGTATAGCTTGCGATCAAGGATCAAGTAATAGGAGCTGTTTCACTAAACTGTCTTTAACACCTGAGTCTCCTTATTTTTTGTTTAACGACAAAAAGGTATATGGGTTTTATGATGCTCCTCATTTAATTAAGTCTTTACGAAATATTTGGATAAAAAATTATATGGAAACCCCTGATGGAAAGGTTTCATGGAGCATAATTATATAAGTTAGATTCAAATAGTAGTTCTACAAGACTTTATTCAAAATTAACATCTAAACACATTTACCCTAATACTTTTGAAAAAATTAAAGTGAAGTATGCAACACAAATATTTAGTCATACTGTCGCATCGGCCATACTAGCTTTAATTCAAATCGGAAATTTTGACAATTGCAAAAATATAGCATTCTCCAATGCAAAATTTGTAGAGAAGATAAATAAATTATTTGACTGTTTAAACAGTCATGTCCTACATGACAAAAATCTTTACCGTTCAGGGTTATGTGAAAATAACCATATTCAATGTTATTTGCAAGAAATGAACAATTATGTTCAGGATATTAAATATTGTTCAAAAACAAAGGTCTTCTGTTTAAAGGGAATAACTTCTACTATATCGTCAATTTTGCTGTTTTCCCAAGGCATATGGAACGATTCAAATGGAATTTTTTATATAGCTCTTTCACGGTTAAGTACTGATGCCATCGAAAATCTTTTTTACCTAATAAGGTCCAGGGGAATGAGCAATAATAACCTAGCACTCTATGAGTTTAATTTATTATAATCAGTAGTAATAGAAACTAATATAGGTGTTGAAATAACCATTGGCTTTCTTATAATTATCGCGTGTTCGAATTCTGCTTGTAAATTATTCCAGTAATTGTTCCATATTTATGAATAAGACAAGTCTTGTTGCTGCTTTCAAGAGAAACTATTGGAGGGTTTGAGTTGGGTTCTAGTTTACAAGCTTGTTCTGATATTGCAACGGCAACTCCGGCAGAGTTCGCATTTGTCTTACCTTTTGCTCCCAAGCATAACCCTTGTTTATTCGCGAACATGCATCCGGCAATACTCGACCCAGATACTATTTCGCTTAGCGCCTTATCCATTGATTGCTCCAACCCGTTGCTGGCTGGTTTCGAGGCAAACTTTTCTGACGTGTTTAATTGTTGCAAAAATTTTATCTAAGTATGAAAATTATCAGTGCCCAAACAAATTCTTCGAATTGCGAGCCTGATGAAGATATTTTTATATTACCTCCTTTAAATGAATGTCAGGACGAAATTAATAATATTAAACATCAAAACATTAAACATGTTAAAAACAATTACATCGGTCGATCAGTACGTCGTCGTTCTCTGTTGCCCTTCACACCCGAAATTGCATTCATCAATTAAGAAACGAGCGCAATGGGCACAAACACCTGCTTGCTCAGATGTAAATATTCCAACGCATACAGATGAGTCAGAACAGCTCCCAGGCCGTAGATCACGGGCCAGCGTAGTCTCGGTGCCGAGCTCTGAAGTCGGGTGAATTCTTGGATTCATTTCTGGTGAAATGAACGCGATGGGAGCCAATCGAAGACAAAATGTTCATAAGCACGGCGAACAAATTTTTGTTAGAGATGAGTTCTCTATATACTGTGTATGCTTGGTGATATAATGCGGTGCGTCTGTTAGTGATCGTGTAACTACTGAACGACTTGCACAATTGACTTAATATTCACAACATTTGTTAGTTAGGTTGCGAGAATGGTTTATAGTTAAGTGCGTTCGTTCCCGATAGGTGGCGCCGCAATCTAACTTCTATACCAATGGGCCAATTGTGCCCAGATCCACATACATAAGTTATACATAGTGGTAAAAAGGGCTATAAATATTTGTATAAGGAAAAATATTTTTTAGCCGATATACTTCAAACTTTGCATAGTCTCTCGACATCAAACTCACGCCAAAAACTACTATTTTAATGTTCTTCCCAAAAATGTCAACAATGATAATTTACTTCTACCACTGCAGGTACAGTCACTTGCGAAAGTGAAAAAATAACAAAATTAAATTATTTATGTTGCTGTATGCTCTAAAAATTCAATAAACGCTAAATGTCATTTATTTATCTATCTCCGATCTATAGGGTGTTTTGTATAACGCATGCAGAACTGAGGGAGGTGATAGATTTCAAAACCTAACTAAACAAAAAATTGTATGGCTGGGTACCATCTTAACCGTTTTCGAATTACAGGGTATTTTTAAATCGGTATGCACATCATTATTTTATAATATTTTTTTTATTTACCCAACACAGCGGCATCAAACTCACGCCATACAACTACTATCTCAGTGTGCTTTCCAAAAATGCCATCAATGTTGATCTGCCTCTACCACTGCAGGTAAAATCACTTGCAAAATTGAAAACAATGCTTTAAAATTTCCTGAAATTCACGTCGCCCCCACATTTTCTTCGAAATTCATATTAAAATGTAAATTGTTCATCTTGCTGCCTTTCTAAAGGTGTACATGTCCAGGTAGAGAATGGATATACAAATTTATGTGTAGAAAACCTATATAGCCTAGTCACAAGATAAAAATAAAATACTAATGTGCACATCAAATTTATGAATCACCTTGTAACTCGAAAACGGTTGAGATATATATTAAGAGTTTTTGGGGTCGCTGATTTTAAATCTGTTATCGAAATATCAAACTTCAATATGGTGACCACAGGTAACCGGCGTTAAATGAATTGTCATGGATTTGGGTTCTTAAGGTCTGTAATATCAAAATAACTGTCCTTTTCTAAGCTCATATGTTTACACGGTTCCAAAATCCAAACAAACATTCCAAAATTGTTCGTCTGTTCCTCTGTTTGTCGGGAATAATCGATTTAGCAATTTCGATGCTACTTTTATTCGATGGTAGAGTATTTTTTCAGGCATGATTTGGTTTATCTTCTCTCTGTCTATCTGTTTGTCCAGGCTAACGACGAGAGGGACTTAATCTCTTTTAGCGGGAGCTTTACTGAAGGGAAGAGTATTTTGTCGTTGATGATTAGTAGCCTATTTCAACCCGGGAATATTTTAAGATCCCGCGGGAAAAATGAAAAACTGTCTCTGCGCATGAAACAGCTTTATGCACCAGTTTTACCGTGCATAAATTCAGATAAAAATTAAACCAGTTTCGTTCATTCTGCAACAATTTTAATTTACAAGTATGGAGCAAAACACCAGACAAAGCTAGGACGGGTCTGCTAGTTTAAAAATAAATTAAGAGAACTTCGTATCTTTTTTTATATTTACTTTTTGTTAGCTTTGTTAGGTCCATATAAAATTCATTATGACATTATTTCTCAGTATTCCCCTGAAATTTGGGAAGTGTTATGCTATAAGCACAGATAAGTAATACAGATGCCCAGCCACTGTGTTCAAAATCCGACCCAATGTAACATTTGCGCTAGCCAAGTTTTCGGCTCTCTAGCAAAGTGATGTTGCGGAACAAATGAATCTTGCAAATCTTTGCTGGAGCCTTTGCACTTGGCCACTTGGTCGAGCGTCAGGCCACGAGAGTAGCGAAGAGTTTGTGGGCACCGACCTAAACGAATGTGAGGTGTGAGGGAATTTTAATGTTTCAATCGGCACCAGCCATTGTGGGGTAGGGTTGTGATAACAAATGGGTCCGGTATAACAACAATAAGCGTCGTCATCAGTGGCTTAATCCAGAAGATAGACCACGATAACATCCAAGAGGGACTTCATCTACGGCGTCATTGTGCGTATGCTGAGATTTTGAAGGATTGATCCATTTTTGACTGCTACCAAACGATTACTACTGAAATCTACTGCCCACAATTATTAAAACTGAAGGCAACGTTGGATCATAAATGACCAGCTCAATCGTAGCGGTGTTGTTTTCCATCAAGAGAATGGAGGAATTTGGTTGGAACAAAATAGTTCATTCTCTTTATTTACCAGACTTAACACCTTCACTCCACCCTTTTTTTCAGAGTCTGCAAAACTATTTTGATAGTTAAAAATTTCGGTTTCGGTATAATGTCCAGTGTGCAATAGCAGCATTCGTTAACTCAAAGCGAAACAAGATTTTCAAGGACGGTATTGAGAAGTTAACTGAAAGATGGATAGAATCAGAGGTCATAAGTAATGAAGGAAATGAATACTTTTTTATAAAATGTAGACGCGCATTACTTATGGTACAACCTGTAAATCATTTGGTAAAAGTTATTAATACATTGTACATCTGATAATGTGGAATGAAAAAGTATAGGCAATGGTTATTCGTATCGTCCGTGTCCGTGTAAAATCTGACGTTAACGGAATCCGGGTTAATGTACATTCTAAATACACGGTACAAACAGGCAAATTTCAGTCCATAAATATTTTGTAAAAGTAAAATATTCAATCAGTATACATTTTGTAAAGTAAAATATTCCTTTTACGAATTGTGTTGCACCGATGTAAAATTTGACGTATACGGAATCCGTGTTCGTGTACATGCTAAATACACGGACACTAAATATGCGAATACCCACTGCGAAAAATATATATGACATTTTTAATTCCAGTAATTTAAACACAGAAATTTTACCGCCACCTATCCAGAATGCAGCGGTCGACGGTCGATTGATTGTACGGGAGAGAGAGAGAGAGACAGCACTGTGTGCATTGTGTACTCAATTAGCCAATGACTACATATACACGACAGTGACTACGTATACACGATATCCAAATTCGCGATTATTTTTGCCGTGTATACGGGCAAGTCCCAACTTTGGCCTAGCCCCGATTGAATTGGGCCTAGGCCTGATTTATCTGTATGTGTGTGCTCGATCCCTCAAATGTCACAAATCTTACTCGCTCGGAGATAGCACACAGTTTACACGAGCAGCCGTGATTGTGATTTTGATTTATTAGTTCCAATAAAAAGAACTATCTAAACGCTGTGCTGTGAAATGCTACTGAAAATTAAGTATCCACTGTGCAGATATCACAGACCTATTATATAATTACGAAATAGCAACACATCGGGAATTTTTATATATAACATTCCAAACTGTTGTTTTAGTGCAAAACTACTATTAAATGCCAAGCGAATCTAATCCAATTGTGGAACACAAATCTGCAATTAATTATTTCTACCTGCCGCTGTTACATATGAACAATGCAGTTGTTCCCTATGTAAAAATCCGTTAGAAACTTCGGATTATTCATTAACACAACGTTTTCCTGGAACATTCATATTATAGACAATATGGTGGGCTCAGTATAAGGAAGTTCACATTTTCTCCCTCTTTTAGTCCTACAAATACACGATTGTATCTAAAGCACTTGTCGTCCCTTTGTCAAGGGACAATCGTGAATTTTAGAATATTGCAGAACATTTTTTTCACTTTCGCAAATGGCTGTGCCTGCAGTGGTAGAGGTGGTAGATCAACATTCCTAGTGGCGAATTTGCAAGCTATTACCTATAGAATTGATTACTTCACAAACGCATATGTAAGTCAACAACAACATTCGTATTATAAATCCTGGATTCTGCTGAGGTACTACCGTAATGCATTACTTTGTAATTAGAATAATGCAAATGGTAATGAGATTGTGCGAGATTCTCAGAATAAGAAATCACCACCTACAAGATCTGCTGCTTGATTTGCTTCCTCCATGCAATACATACACTGAGTAAGTAGTTCCATGTAATAAAAGAAATAATGATTCCATGTAATGCAGTGTGACGGTAATTGCCTGCTGCCTATTACATGCCAACGCAAAGGCATTCTCTATACACCTAATTCTCTTTTTGCACAAATTTTTTTTACACGAATTAAAACGAAAAAATAATTCCCTTTTTACGCGAATTGTTTTGTTTTAACACGATTTTCAATAATATTCTATGAATTTTTCTGATGAATTTGTTTCATTCTCATTCCTCACAAATACGTATTGTAACTTCGCGTTAAATTTTTCACAATTCAGTTAGATTATGTCGATTATATGCGTATGTATGTACATGAGTGGGATTCCCCGAATTATGCGTAGGGTAAGGACGTAATGTATTTTTTACGCAATTTAGTTTGGTTTTGAGAGTTGAAAAGAAAAGACGTTTAGTTCATGTGGATAAAAAAGTTATAAGTAAAATAATGTTGGTGCTCGTATAGATTTATTAACTCAATAACAGGTAAGTTTTAAATAATTCTCAATTCTTTGCATTATTAATATGAAAAATATTATTGGTAGCCTTAACACAATGTCAAATAATTCACCTGTAATAAAAACGAAGAGGAAGGCGATCAGTTTAGATACTAAAATTAAAATTTTAGATCAACTTGCAACAGGACAAGGTGCTACGGCTGTCGGAAAGCATTTTGGTATTCATGAAGCTACCACAAGAAGGATTAAAAAAAATGAAACTGGGACAAAAATAAGTGCTAAATCATCGTCTTACATAAGAGATGCTGTCAAAGTGAAGATGGAAAAAGCTTTGGTGATGTGGATTGAAGATAAATCACAAAAAAGAATACCAGTAGATGGAATTACTATCAAGCAAACAGCATTAAGAATCTATCAACGTATTAAAGAAGTTGAGCCAGGCACTTCATCTCAGGCAAAACAACCTGAATTTTCTGCAAGTACAGGTTGGATGACAAGTTTTCTTAAACGACATACTCTCCATAATATAAAAATTGAGGGAGAAACTGCGTCTGCAGATGTTTTGGCTGCCAAAGAATTTCCTCAAAAACAGAAAAATTATTGAAGATGGAGGATACACCCCAGATCAAGTTTGGAATGTAAATGAAAGTGGCCTTTTTTGGAAAAGAATGTCTAGGAGAACTTATTTTGCAAAATCGCAGAAAACTGCCGGTGGTTTTAAAGTAGCAAAGGGCCGTGTAACATTGTTGTTTTGTTCCAATGCCTCAGGAGAACGTATGTTAAAACCACTGCTAATAAATCGCGCCTTAAGGGGGGACATCACAGTAGCACACAAAAAAATAGGCATATTTTCGGGAATTAATTTTGGCTGAATAAAAGTATCAATCGAAAAACTGTAAAGTAGGTTTTATAGCAATACTAAAAAAGTACAAAATGTAATTTTTTCAATAAAAAATATTTAAAAATGGCGGCTGCGCAGCATATGCCCCAAGGCGCCTATTTTTGAAACCGTGTCGATGGCCGAAGACATAGACTCCTTAATTTTTGACCTGGAAGAAAAAACCAAAACTTTTTGGTTTCCACATAACAACAGCTAGCGAGCTACGTAGGATTTTTTCGATATATTGATTTTTCACAAAATGGTGCATGTTTGAAAAAAAAATTTGATTTTTAACAAAAAAAACGCCATAAAATCGTCGATAAAAAAAAAAGTAAGCCATATAAAATAAAAATCCTACGTAGCTCCGTGGAGAAAGATATTTCGAAGCTACTGTCAACATTTCAAGTCGATCGGTAAAGATTTGCTCGAGTTATGTCTTCGGCCAGCTCAAAAAAAGTGGTTTCGAGAAAAACGCGTTTAAAGTTTTAAGTACTGAGAAACCGTATGAAAATTTCATATACCTTTAACCGCAGAATGAAAAATTTGGGCACTCGGACACTTTTGCCGTATTCCATTATTTGGTATATTATTTTTAAGACCCTAAAGCACCTTTTAATCGAAAAAAAATTTTTTCGAAACATTGAAAATTTTACTGTGATGTCCCCCCGACCACGCTCGATGAATGGTGTAGATATCAATAAATTACCAATTGACTGGACAGCAAACAAAAAGGCCTGGGTGACCAGTGCAATCTTCACAGAATGGTTTCAGAAATACTTCATCCCAGAAGTTAGACGCTACATGAATGCAAAATGTCTAGAATTTAAAGTTCTTTTAATTCTAGACAATGCACCTGGCCATCTGGTCTTGGAGGACCCAAATGTGCAATTGTGTTTTCTTCCGCCTAATACTACATCTTTAATACAACCGCTAGACCAAGGGATAATTGCTACTACTAAAACGTACTATATAAAACGGTCATTCGAATACGTGCTAGACAAACTAGACCATAAGGAGGATTTAACAGTCATTGAAGTGTGGAAAAAATTTTCCGCACCGCATTAATCAAGTTGGGTTAGCGTTAGCTGACTTGAAGCCATCAACGCTAAACTCATGTTGGAAAATATTTGGCCAGAATGTGTCAAAAGCAAAGATCCTGATCCTGTCATCCATAATAACGCTGTTTTTACTGACATCACAACGCTGGCACATACAATTGGTGGAGATGGATTCGATGATCTATCATTTGCCGATATAGAGGAATAATTAGTTGATAAAATCTTGAGTGAAAATGAAGTTATAGACCTCACCCTTGAGACTCATCATGACAGAGAAGATCCTTCCATTTTAAATGCAACTCTAATTAAAGGTCTTGATCTTGCCAGGAAATTAGGGAATCACTTTGAACAACATGATCCTGATGAGGAACGAGCTTCAAAATTTAAACGTGATTTTCTTCTAAAAACTACTGAATTATCAACACAGGGGAATAGAGATGATAATACAGAAATATTTTCACAAAATAATACTAGTGATAGCAGTGATATTGTAGTCCGCAAACGTATGCGTTTATTGTCAGAAAGAGACAATGCATAAAATTTTGTTATGTCTATATTATTTTTATTTTTTTTATATTAATGAATTTCAGATATTATCTTCTTTTTTTTCAAAGTATAATTTATTTTTTATAATATATTTAATGAATTAAAATGTGCAAGCACGAAACAAATTCTTAACTAAACTCTTTCAAGATTTTTTTAATATTGTTTATTGTACTTTTCAGTTGCTTTTTTAGGTCTGGAACCAATCTACTATTCTTCCATTTAGCCAATATCTTTTTTTACACGAATTTTTTTTTTGCACGAATTTTTTGGGAACGTATCTATCGTGTAAATGAGAATTAGGTGTATACATATATTCACAGTAATCCAAGTTGCAAGTAGTTGTCTTTACTGAGAAGCAATTACAGAATCGCTTATGTAATGCATGCTTTTGCTACTGGGTTGTTGACATTTTTGGGAATGACATCGCGATAGTAGTTGTTTGGGTCAGTTTTATGTAGCTGCGATTGACTAGATCAACAGATAGAAATAAAATAATAATGTGCCCTGTAACTGTCAACCAGTTGAGAAATACCCCCCTCATATATGATTTTATATAGGTAAAGGTAAGATCTATCACCTCAATTATTTTTGCATGCGTTATGTGAAACATCCTGTATTAACCTATGGTAGTGTTATACTTTGTAATATCGATGTCTGCTCATATAGAAAATTACAAGTAGTAAGGTATACATAAGCAATTTTGTGCTCGCGGTTTATGTGTGGTATCCGTGATCAGTTGGTAAGAATGAACCGTTATTGATACTAATGCTATGTGCAATAAGTTCTTGTTTCCCCACCTTTTATTTTCCTGTAGGTTTCCGAGGCATATAGTGACCGAAAAAGTATTGGCACAGTTAATGCTTTCTATAACAAAATGCTGCATAGTATTACAATATTACAATATAAACCTAACCTAGAATACAGCACGTACCTAAAGTTATAGCCTCCTCTGAAAAACTAAATTTTTGAACTTCTTAACTCTGTTTAAATTCTGTACGGTCGTTGTTGTGGAGGAAATTAATCTAATTAAGCGATACACTAAAAGGATTAAGGAGAAACCAACCTATTTCCCGTTTTTTTTGCAATAATTTTGGTACTCTCGAAACCATGGACTCCATGTGCGGACTGTGTAGCGCATTGGTAAAGGAAAACAGTCGGAGCTTATTGTGTGTGGGCTGTAAAAAGTGGATACATATGAAATGCGCCAATTTGACGGTGAAGGAGTTCAGCAAACTCGCCAACGAGATTAAGAAAGGACGCAAATGGTTGTGTTATGGTTGCGAGATTGAGGTTGGTGAGGTTAGTGAGGTTAGTGTGCACATGCCTGATCAGCCTGAGGATTCTGATTCCGAAGACTCCCCTCGAGTGAACAACCTCGAAGAACTCTTCAAAAAATATCTCATGCCATTGAGGAAGGAGATCGCCGGAATTAGGATGGACCTGAATCGGTATGCCGAACAGAATAAAATTATCGTTACAAAAATTAAGAAACTAGAGGACAAAGTAAGTACTATCGAGGATAACCTAAAGTCTAGTCGTTCTGATCCAGAGGGCCTTATGGCAGAACTTAACGATAGGAGAAGCCGAGAGTACAATGTTATCGCTCTTAACGTCCCGGAATCCAAGAAGTCTGATGGTGCGAGCCGTTTAGCTGACGATCGAAAAATAATCGCGGAAAGTGTTCCACGTGAAACACTGGGCATTATTCCGGTTGAGAATCTGAAGCTCCGTAGACTAGGCCGCCCAAAAGCAGGGCTAAGTCGCCCTTTACTAATAAGAGCTCCTACTGTGGCAGACGCTAGGATCCTAATGAAAGTAAAACCAACGGAAGGAACAAATAATATCATGTTCAAGCCAGATCTTACGCCCGCTCAACAAAACCACCTAAAGTTGTAAGTCTGAGCTGGAGGAATTAAAAGACTCTTCGAAAACTATAAAATATATTAACGGAGTGCCAAAGATAGTGAGTAACTCAAACCTAAATCAACCTAAGGCAGGAAAAAGTAAAAATAAAAGTAATACAAATTTTTTTCAATAAACTACATGTGTACTACCAGAATACCCGCGGCCTCAGAACCAAGTTGACAGAATTTCTAACCTCATCTGCCTGCTATCATTGTGATGTTATCTGTATTACTGAATCGTGGTTGAATTCTGCCATATCCAATGGAGAGGTTGTTGATGAGACGTATGACATCCATAGGAAGGACAGAGATGCAACAACTAGTGTCTGTGAGAGAGGGGGTGGTGTTTTTATCGCAACGACGAAAAAAATACGTGCAGAATTGATACAGACTGATGATAAGTGCATAGAACAAGTATTTGTAAAGATGAAGTTCACCGACTGCGTGTTAATTATAGGTTGTGTATACTTACCACCGCATTCGACTCCTGAAATATACATGAAGCACCTGGCAACTATTTCGTCTCTCAAAGAAAAATATCCTGACTGTAAATTACTAGTGGCTGGCGATTACAACCTTTGCAGCAGCTGTCCCGGCGATGAATGCAAATATCTACTCTATGATGAACTGTTTTCAGTGGGCTGTTCACAGTTCAATCAAATTGGTAATATTAATGACCGATTGCTCGACCTATGCTTTTGTACCACCGAGGTCACTGTTGATAGAGCATTGCCTATGATTGACGAAGACAAGTATCACCCAGCGTTGTCTATACAGATAAATGCCCTGTCTTCCCTGAAGCAGAACAACAGACCGTCATATGCCTTTAACAAAGCTGACTACGCCTCACTTAAAAGCTTCTTTCGGAATATAAATTGGATCGAACTTTATAAGCTCAACTCCTTGGATGATAAAATTAACTATTTCTACGAGAAGGTAAATGAGGGTTTGGCAAACCACGTCCCAGTGGTGATTAAAAAAACAAATGATTTCCCCTGCTGGTTTTCTAAACAACTGATTAATAAAATTAAATTGAAAAAAATAGCACATGCAGCTTATAAAAGATTACGTACGAAAAATTCCTATCACGAGTTCCGCAAGCTAAGAAGCGAATGTAAGGAGTTAAGTGCAAGTTGTTACAACGATTATACATCTAGAGTCGAGGGACTAATCAAATCTGACGTGAAACAATTTTGGAGCTTCATCAGAAGCAAGCGTCAAAACGATATTGATATCCCATCTACAATGACGTGGAATGGACAGGGTGTTAGCGGTGGCGAGGAGATCAGCAACTTATTTGCATCTTTTTTCGAAAGCGTGTATTCGACTGACTTGGACATGCCATCCCAACAAGTTGGTTTTATAACAGATGTCAATGTTAACCTATCCAGCTTAGATGTGACGTACGACAATGTTTACAAGGAAATCCTGCAGTTGGACGTAAAAAAAGGTGCCGGACCGGATGGCATACCAAATCGGTTCCTTAGAAGCTGTGCTTTCGAATTATGTGAGGCAATTACACATATTTTCAGCGTCTCTCTACAGACGGGCTACTTTCCCTCGGCGTGGAAACTCTCGTATATAACCCCGATTCATAAGTCAGGTTCCAGGACTGTTGCCGCCAACTACCGGCCGATTTGCATTCAGTCTGCGATGTCTAAACTCTTCGAAAGGATCGTATTACCACAAATTGCATTTACATTTAAGAACGTCATATCAACGAAACAACACGGTTTTTTCGGTGGTAGGTCCACAACAACGAATCTGTATCTATATACTAACTACATATTAAATTCTCTGAACGAAGGCATAGACGTACACGCCATATATACAGACTTCAGTAAAGCTTTTGACATGGTGGACCATGAAATTCTCATCGATAAACTGCATGGGTACGGCGTTAGGGGAGCGGCATTGGAGTGGCTACGGTCCTACTTAACGGGCAGGCATCTACAAGTGAGAGTCAACGGTCATACCTCTAGTGAGTACGGGGTCTTCTCGGGAGTTCCACAAGGTTCCCACCTAGGGCCAATACTGTTTAATATCTTTATTAATGATATTGGCAATAAACTGAAATCGGAATACTTGCTCTATGCTGATGACCTGAAAGTATTCAGGAGCATCACTAATACGAATGACGTTCACATTTTACAACAGGACATCAATGAGCTCAGTGAGTGGTGCATGAGAAATAGGCTTAATCTTAACATAAAAAAGTGCATGTGTATGTCCTTTTCACGCTCGCGCAACCAGCAATCCTTCACTTACTTTCTGAATGGGCAACTACTCCAGGAAACTGAAGCCATCAAAGACTTAGGGGTTATCATTGATAACAAATTAACATTTCATCAACACTTGGATAAGATCACCCTTCAGGCTTACAGGATGCTGAGTTTCATCATCAGATCGGGCAAGGACTTTGTGAACGTTGACACGATTATCTGGCTCTATAAATCACTGGTCATACCAATATTAGAATACTGTTCGATAATATGGTCCCCGTACACTAGCTTACAAATCAACAGAATTGAAAAAGTCCAATCGAAGGTTATCAAATATGCAGCATATCGAATGAATAGCGGTGGAAATTATAGTCGGGATGAAATCTATGCCCACCTTGGAATTAACAGCCTAGCCAGTCGTCGAATTGTCACCGACCTAACATACTTCTATAAGGTCCTTAACGGGCTAGTTGACTCGCCAGAGAACCTCGAACTTTTTGGTCTCATCTGTCCGAAATCGGGACTTAGGTCGTCTCGTCTGGCGGAGACTATTAATTCAACGAAAAATTATGTGCATTATGGACCGCACAACAGGGTCACAAACCTAGTCAATACTTATTGTGCCAATATTAATTTTTTTGGAAAGTCATTAGGTTCCTTTAAATCTGAGGTCAAAAGAGCTGTATTGCGGTACTAGCTATTATATTATATTTTTGTCACAATCAGTGTAGTAGTAGTGTATTTTTTAGTTATATTATATCTAGGGAAATGAAATGAAATGAAACTTATATCCTATTTTTGTTGTGTAAAGCCGATCGGCGTTAATAATTAATAAATTAATAAATAAATATGATAGTATCGGCAGTATTTTACTACACATATTTAGTACCAAAAACCTAACAAACCTGCTAAAAACCTTTTCCTTTCAACGAAAGTATTGGTGCAATTCATATTACATAAAAATAACGAAATGTTCAAATTAGTATGTTTGTCGGTAATCCGCTTCTTTTTATACTTCTTTTAGTCTATTGGGCACGCATGCACAATACTAATTTTTAGGTTAATCTGCACAATTTTTTCAATAGCTTGCAGGAACCTCCTTGATTTGGACTTGGTTAGTAATGTGGTGTTGTACAAGATTCATTCACGCACTAAATGTGTTTAGAGATGATTGGCTTGATGAAAAACATCGCTTTGAAAATTAAGTTTTTCAGCACTTGAATTAAATTGTTTTTCAAAATGTTGATGGAAATATTCTTGTCCATTACTCCGCTCGCCACTCATCTACAATCTGATTACTATACAATAAAGCCATTAATGGAAATTTGCATCGAAAAATATAAACTTAAACGAAGCAGATTCTTTATCTGGCCTCTCGAAAGATGAAAATCAATATTAGGGAAACGTAAATTAAAGGAACGTGACAAATAGGCTATAGGCTCATTGTAGCCATAATTGGTTAACTGGAAGAAGTCGTGATTCCTCAAAGACCGCGCGGGTATGGAAATATTAAGTAGAGCCAAAAGTTCGGCCAAATTAACAACACCGTTCAGACAGTCGAAAACCAAGACAGTTCCGGAATTATTTCGTCTACTCTCAAAAGTGCTCAGCGAGATTAGCTTGAGTCTGTCAGAATAAGGAGGTAATATGAGACAATTTTCCCAAGGCAGACCACGGAGGGCAAAACGCAAAAATCTACGTTGGACAACCTCAATTCTATTAATGTCCTTTTCGTAGAAAGGAGACCAAACGGGACTAGCATATTCAAGTATAGGTCTCACGAAAGAGCAATATAGTAGACGAGAGATATATAGATCGTCAAACTCCTTAGACCACCTTTTCACGAATCCCAAGGTTGCATTAGCCTTATTGATTATGGTATTTATGTGTTCAAAAGAAAAACGCGAATTGAGTGTAATCCCTAAGTCACGCACTTTGTCAAGTCGTCTGAGGGGATGCCCATCGATCTTGAAATTAAAAAGCAGAGGGTTTTTTTTGCGTGAAAAGGACATACAAGTACACTTATTGAAGGTAAGAGGAAGAAGGTTAATAGAACACCATTTATGAAAGGCATCAAGATCCGAGTTCAAAGTTTCGCAGTCATGATCATTAGATATTAAGCGAAAAATTGTCGCGTCGTCAGTATAGCAGAGAATTCTCGAGTGGGTTGGGATGAAGGATACATCATTGATGTATATTGTGAACAACAGTGGACCAAGATGACTACCTTGGGGTACACCTGATGTATTCTCAATATAATCGGAAAGGAATCCACGGAAATGGACACATTGAGTACGCTCAGACAAATACGAGAAAATCCAATCAACAAAACGATTTGGGAAGCCGAGTACAGACAATGTATGATATTTGACCATCACAGCAGAAAGTAATAAATTTACTCATCGGAGAATATCACCTTCCTCTTAAATATTTTTATTTACATGTTCTTTAGCAAGTGGTCTCTTGCGTGAGTGTGTATTAATATATGGCATTTTCCTTTGTACTCTAGAATTGAATCGCGTATACTATTTTGTACCGTTCTAGGCGTGATGTCTTTACCAAAACCGTTTTTCAACTACGCGGCGTTTTCAATAGAAGTTATTTTTGGGTTTCTTAACAATTTTAATAACAGCTTTGTTCTTTATTTGTAAGTTTTCGAGGGTTTTCAGTTCTTACACGTTTTTTTAAAATGTTTATCCTTTTCTATTAAACCGTTAAATTACTCTCTGACCTGTAAAAACTATTTTTGTCAATTATATCCCCAATTTTCGTGTTGCTTGCATGTATCAAATAATTTCCTTCTCAGGTGGTGAGGTTTCTTTAGACTTACTCCCCCAAAATGTCGACTATTATTTAATAATTGTTCATTTAATCAAATTGTTAAGGGGTTATTACCAGCTTAATTTTTTCTCTTCAATTTTTTTTTCTATTGGCTTAAATAATGGCTAAAAATCCCTCGAATCAAAACAAACTTTGTAGAAAGGTGTATTTAAATGTTAAGATGTCTCTAAACCAATTTTTTCGAAGCCACTTTTTGAATTTTTTTTTAAACGCATTTTGCTCGGAACCATTTTTAAAAATCGGCCGGCAGTAGAACTCGAACAGTTTTCATCCGATTGACTTCAAATTTTAACTGCACCTTTATTATTAAATTATATAGTACACACGATTATATTTTTAGAAGTTTTTTTCGCAAAATGGCAGTTGTTTGAAGAAAAACCGTTCTTTTCGACGAACTAAATGGCTTATAACTTTTTTTTCCTCATATACAATCGCTATAATCGTGTGTATATATCGTAGATAGATAATAAAGGTCCAGTTAAAATTTGAAGTCAATCGGATGAAAACTGTTCGAGTTCTACTGCCGGCCGATTTTTAAAAGTGGTTCCGAGAAAAACGCGTTTAAAAAAAACTTGAAAAGTGGCTTCGGAAAAATTGGTTTAGAGACATCTTAACATTTAAATACACCTTTCTACAAAGTATGTTTTGATTCGAGGGATGTTTAGGCATTATTTAAGCCAATAGAAAAACAAATTAAAAAGAAAAAATTAAGCTGGTAATAACCCCTTGAGGAAACGCCTTTGAAAGCAGGTGCAGAGTTGACTAATTTATTGTAGAGAAGTCAAGTGTGCTTTATTGCAGGATTATATTCCTTTATAGTTTAGTATATGAGGGTTGTGCCAATACTTTTGTTGTTTGAAAAAAGGGGGTCTTTTACGAATTTGTTATATTTTTTCTATAAACCGTAATAAAAGCAGATATATTTATTTATAGTAAATAAACGTTAAGTGTGGTAATATACTACCGATACTATCTTATCGAAATAATTTCAACTAACGAAAACATAGCATTTTGTTCCAGAAAATATTGATTGTGCCAATACTTTTTTCGGTCAGTGTATGTCCAAATACATATATTTCAGAATGACCTCCTTTGACAAAGATTTTATCAAAATCGGGGAGGTCTCTTTTCTAAATAATTACACAACCGGGGAGCAATGGTCTATTGAAATAAATATAAAAAAAACGCTCCGCTTGAACAATCGATTATTTGTGTTAACTTTGTACGAGTGGAAAATTGGTTAACTTGACACAGACTACGTATACACGACAGTCCAAAATCAGGACTAGAAACCAGTTGTAGGCCAAAGTCAGGACTGCTCGTTTAAACGACACAACTACGAATATATCAGGCCTAGGGTAGGGCCAATTCAATTGGGGCTAGCCCAAAGTACAACCTTGCGCGTAGTCATAGAGCCAGTCCAAAGAATTAGATGGTTCCTATTTATAATCTACCTAAAGGGGCTGAGGCTAAAATACGGGCATTAGCAGGTAATTGATAATTTTGACATTTCGACTATCTAACAAATAGACAATAGAACTAAAGCATTTATTTACTTACGTTCAAAGCGGCTTCCGTCTTAGGCAGGCCAGCAATGAGATGATATTTCTTCAGATTTACTGAGTTTGTCTAAAAAGAACCCTAGCAGAGAATGATACTAGGAGAATTCAAATTGTTACCATTGCATGGGAGACGGCGACATCTGAGTAAATGATGGTTAGCCTGTTCAGGATCTTAAGGTTCCCTTTCACCTCCTTGGAGAAATCCACTTCCACGGGTGCTGGGAATAAGTCGCTTTGCTTTTTGGAAGCATCTCTGTTTGAATGATCGTAAGTTTGCTCGATTGCGATAGTCCTGTATCCAACTAGAAAGAGAACACTGTTTCAAACCGAACTCTGCGAAGTCTTTATTTATACGTTACGCTCTACGAGTTCATCCAGAATTTTAATCATCTGCTTCCTATTACTGTTGTATGGCACACCAAAGTCATAGAAACCTTTAGTTACATCCATCGTAACAAGAGCGCCAATAATGCTCATCTAGCATAAAAGTAAATAAACAAACTGACACTCCGCAGCACGTGTGCCAGCAAGGTAAACGTCTACTGTATACAGTCGTAAGAAAAAGTCGTATGCAAATATCACAACCACTTGAAATCCAATATCACAACCTTTTAGAACTTCAACTGGAGCTAGGTGAAATCTGGGAGAGAGTCATGATATATATTAGTTAGTAGAAAGTTGTTTATCTTGAATTATAAACCTCCAGAAGGGGAAAGGCACAAGACTATAAATCCGAATGAGCTAGGCCAATAGAACAAAATCACAAATCGTAGTCAAATAAAAAAAAATAAAAAAATGTGCGCGGGATAGCCGAGGTCTGTCCCGTAGTTTTGCGTGAAAACGTAGTTATGGACATGGGTAACTAACATAGAAATATAAACTAAGCACGGAACAGTTGTATCGTGTATAAAACCTGTACATGAGCGACCACCTAATGATAGCTGCCTAGAGGAGAACAGCAACAGCGTGTATGAGGGAAGCTAAATAAGAAGAATAACTATCAGTGAATGGCAGCGTGTAAATAGATGTTAAGGGGGGCATAGACATTATGGAAGGAACTTCGGAAAATGTTGAATTGTAAGCCCCCTTCTGATTATGTCTTCATATTTACGGCTGCACTGAGCGACACAGTCAATTCTAACACATCACGAAATGTGGTACGCTAAATCTAGCTTACAGCATGGAAATATGAACTAAGCACGGAACGGCTGTAAGCCAGATTTAGCGTACCACATTTCCTGATGTGTTAGAATAGGCTGTGTTCGTATGGTCGCTCAGTGCAGGCGTAAATATGAAGCCATAATCAGAAGGGGGCATACAATTCAAAATTTTCTGAAGTTCCTGCCTTAATGTCTATGCCCCCCTTAACATCTATTTACACGCTACCATTCACCGCTTGGCCCAGCTTGGCCTGATTCTTATTTAGCTCTCCCTCATAAATGCTGTTGCTGTTCTCCTCTAGGTAGGTCCCATTGAGGTGGTCGCTCATGTACAGGGTTCATACACGATATAGCCGTTCCGTGCTTAGTTTGTATTTCTATGGCTTACAGCCGTTCCGTGCTTAGTTTATATTTCTATGGTAACAAAAGGAATGCAAATCTTATGATTTTGATAAAGGGTTAGATTCCCTCATATAGGTAACATATTTGCTTTTTATGCTTCTGTGCATATTAAATTTTTTCGAAATACCACAATAAGTGGACCAAATCAAATCATATTTTACTTTTATGTGAGCTCCCAGTATCACATCCAAGTAGAATATTGACGATGCGATGGTGACTCTAACCAAGGCGTGTAACAACGCAATGAACGCCTTCTGTCCAAAGGGGAAACCAAGAGGCAAGTCCAAACTATAGAAATATAAACTAAACACGGAACGGCTGTAATGCCCGGGACAGACATGGGGTATCGATATCCAGCTATTCGCAATACTCCGTTCATACCCCATGTGTGTCACCGCATATCCTGGATATACCCCGAAAAACAACTGGCTATGAACTGGGTATGGATACCCCCAAAAACTTCTGGATATAGGACATAATTTACTGTGCACAGCGCCACGGGCGGTCAGTGGTGGCACTGTGAGCAGACTCTTATTGCTAGAAACCGCAATTGCTTCCTCCTCCTGTCCAAATCCTGAATTTTCCTCATATTAGCAAATATTTGCTCTCGCTTTAATTGAATTAACGCAACTATTTCTTCCATTTAAGAAATTCAAATTTCAGATCTCGTTTTTTAAATTTAAATTTGACACAACTTTGACAGCGCGATACCCAGTTTATGTGTGTCAGGAGTACTCAGATAGCTGGATATTCGTGATATCTGGATATAGATATCCAGTTATCGATACCCCATGTGTGTCACAAGTATAAGCCAGATTAAGCGTATCACATTTTCTGAAGTGTTAGAATTGGCTGTGTTTGGATTAGTCGTTCAATGCAGGCGTAAATATGAAGACATAATCAGAGGAAGGCTTTTAAAACAAAACTTTCCGTAGCTCTTGCCATAATGTCTATGCCCTCCTTAATAGGGCTCCTAAGAATGACTCGGATAATTGAGTATTTGAGTACTCGAGTTCAAAGATCCGAGTTTGAGTAAATGAGTTTTGAGTACTCGAGTACTTGGGAGCAAGAAGATCCGAGAACTCGAGTGAGGAAGTATTTGAGTACTCATTTCAGGACTATTCGAGTATTAGAGTTCGGGAGTATTCAAGTATTTGAGTATTTGAGTCCTGTAGGTTTAATACATTAAGAAGTAAGGAAAACAAGTTAATAAATTGTAGACTTTATAATTCATTATAATTTACGGTTAATTACAGAAAACTAAATCTTTATTTTGGAAAAGAAATACAAGAATGTTAACATTATCGGGATTTAAGCAACTTCCGCTGGAGCTTACTTATTTCCTGCTGTAGAAAACACTCGTTCAGATGTAGCAGAGGTTGCTACCAAATATAAAAACAAGAACAACAACAAGTGTTTGTCCAAAATGTGCTTTAAAAACACTATATACCTTGCACTTCTGATGTGCCCATACATGTGTGTATCCGTACACATACTATAGGGACCTGTCAAATTTTTGTCTATTCTAGTCTTCTTTTGTCTATAACACAAACGCAGCGTCGCGAGCTTGAGAGCTTAAAGCATTTTGAGTCGGGCTCTCTCTCACGGCGGATTGCCGCAACGAAATATAGAAGGTTCCTCTAAATTTTAGAGCGAGGGATTTATTTCGTTGCGTCAATCTGCCGTGAGAGAGAGCGCCGGACTCAAAATGCCGATAGAATCCGTCGGCGCGTCGCCTTTGCCACAGAGCTTGAGAGCTTAAAGCTTTTTTAGCCCGGCAAGAGCGACCCGAACCCATAGAATCCGTCGACGCATCCGCTTCCGCTCAGCTGTTTATGACAATTCGAGACCAACCGTGAACTGGCGCAGTATGCTCCGAAGGTGAATTAACAAGGTAAATCTAGTACTAATTCGTCAAGAAACTAGACTAATGAATTCGGGAAAAACTCGGCACCCTCCAGGAAATCCAAACGAAGAAACAGGAAACCGAATAATTACAAAACCACCAATACAATTAACAGATATCAAATTCAAACCTTTACTTGTCAAATAAACAGCTGATTCAACAAATCCCAACTGGCCAATCCCAACTTGTCGAAGCTCTCTCACGCCGGACTGCTGCAACGAAATATTGAATGTTTCTCTAAATTTCTCTCTCGCAACGCGCTGCCGTTGCGTCGGCTATGGGTTAGCTCCCATATGAATGCATGTATTCAATAGCTGTGCGGCGACGGCGAACGCGACGTTTGATGGCGACGGATTCTATGGGGGCCAGCCTTCAGTTGGCTCACTGAGACGGCTTGTTCTCGCACATCGTCTCACTTTCACATTGAGCAACGAAAATGAACGCAGCCTTTGAGCAACAGCCATCTGAGATGGATTTTCTGTGTCTCATATGTCTCAGTTATATAGCTGCTGTCCGAATCACTAGCGTGGCGCAAGTATTTGCTGCCTGAACTTAATAAAATAATTACGCGTGCTTTATCGGCATCCATTTCTCACTCTGCATCAACAAATTCAGCGATGTCAAAATCAGTGAGACAGTTGCTCAATATCTTGTCTCAGTTGTCTCACTGAGAACGTGCATGCCGAAAGGCCCTATTATTAATGCGTGCTTGGCTATGTATGTTAAGTATGCATTTAGCATGCATATATGTATACATACATATATATATCTCTCTTGCTCTTCTTACTGATATTTATCATTTACAAAATGTCTACTTGAACATGTCGCTGAAACCGAATACGATGTCGATTTAATCCCATCACGTCAGGTTGCAGCGACCCCGAAAACATATAAAAGATATGGTCTGATCCCCAGATTGAAAAATTTTTTTTTCTCCCGTTTTTGCTGAGGTTTTTTGAGGTTATGTCAAAAACCTGTCGTGATGGGGTTGTACTGACATCGGATTCAGTTTCAGCGACTCCAAAAACATATGAAATACATAGTCCGATCCCCGGGCCCGAAAAGTTTTTTTTTTGTGTGGCTGTTAGTACAGTCAATCTGTCAAATTCTTTTCGGAAATCAACCCTAGCTTACCTAGCAATGGCCACGTGATGCCTGTGTGCGTTTTTGAAAAAACTCAAAAATATTTTTTAAATGCATTTTTCTCGAAAACTATGCATTTTACAGAAAACTTTATTGAACAAAAAATGTAGAGGGCATCGCTATCTACAATTAATGTCAGTGGTGCTATGTTGTACAACAAAAAATGTGCGTAGTAGGTGGCGCTAAAGTGCCAAAAAAAGTGTTTTTCCACTTTTTTGTCCGGAAATTTTCATTTTTCAGCTACGCAGCAAGGAACCTGTTGATCATGCCATGGAATACGTCTACGCTTACATCGATGAACATGCCGATGACTGTTGTCAATTTTCCGTGTCGCAGCTCGCTATACTCATTCCTGAGAACCAAAAAATTCATAACGATACTTTACTCCAAAGAATTAAGAACCACTATAAAGAAGAAAACCTTGTTATCCACGGCTCTCCATCGAGGGAGACAATTGTGTGCTTCAAAAACACCTCCGAAAAATTATTGCGGGAAGCGTGGAAGAGGCAGGAGTTAGATGACACTACAGAAGAAGATATAAAAAACACTCGCAAAACAGCACGTCGCATCAGAGAACAAATTCGATCCACACACACAACGTGTACTTTAAAAAACCAGCCTCGCGAAATACTTCAGATAAAATCTACTCCTCACAGTCATTCAAGTATAAGCCTTTGAAAAAATACGTGCTCTTACTTCATGCCTTCACTGGTTGTGATACAACATCTGCTCCTTATATGCAAGGAAAACTGAAATTCATTAAGTCGCTGATGAAAATCATGGAAGATGGGGATGACAAGGAAAGAACAGAACTACAAGCTACTATGGATTACTTCTATGATGAATTCACACCTAGTGCAGTCGTTCATACTGCCGGACAAACCATGTTTTCAGCTATGTACAATAATGGTAGTACAACACACACTCTCGCTAAAACTCGTTTCAAAAAGTTTTCAGTCTGCAGCAAAAACAAAATTCAATTTATGCTCTCTCCCACCATCGCCTGATGCAGTAAATTTTCATAGTCGGAGAGTTTTCCTCCAAGTGCAAACATGGTTACAAAATGACTTAGATCCTAAGGATTGGGGATGGAAGAGAAGTCAGCTCCAAAGACTGCAATCCAATCACGACATAACTGGACCCAGCATCACCCAGGCTGATGAATCTTATTAGTTGCTCGTGCTCAGTAAGCGATTGCGGTTCGCAATCTGGATGCAGAAAGGCAGGCGTCCCTTGCTCAGTTGCATGCAAACATTGTAGCGGAGAAGATTGCAGTAACGTGCGATTAATTGAGGTAGAGGATGATGATGTTCTTGACGACGATGAGTTAGACTTTCCCTCCCAAGTAGTACACTTTCCTTCAAGGTCATCTTCGAATAAAAACAACAATCAACAAAATGATAGACAATCGAGCGGAAGTTCATCTATGGAAAGTACCAGAAGTGAATCTCCACAACAACCACCGGCGAAGAGACTACGCAGTGCACATAAAAAATGAATTAACTCTCGTTCCTGCAACAGAACTAATTAGCATAGGTTTCAGCGTAACCCATTCCCTGCTGTTGACGTGTTTTCGCAACACTTGAAAAAATTGATTTTATTTTATAACTAAGACTCAAATCAATATATAACAATAGCTTAGATACTAAACGATAGAGCTTATCTTCAATTAATTATAATAAAGAGCAATTTAAAGAACTTTAACAAGCTGCAGCTCTGAAACGGTAAGTTGTATAAAAAAAATGTTAAAATAAAAGTTGTTTATAAAATGTAAAGGAACAATTTTTCCATTTGGATCGTAGCTGAAAAATGAAAATTTCCGGACAAAAAAGTGGAAAAACACTTTTTTTGGCACTTTAGCGCCACCTACTACGCTCATTTTTTGTTGTACAACATAGCACCACTGACATTAATTGTAGATAGCGATGCCCTCTACATTTTTTGTTCAATAAATTTTTCTGTAAAATGCATAGTTTTCGAGAAAAATGCATTTCAAAAATATTTTTGAGTTTATTCAAAAACGCACACAGGCAACACGTGGCCATTGCTAGGTAAGCTTTCTTTCATCATTCTCTAACGACTCACCAAGTTTCATTCTCAGGGTTGATTTCCGAAAAGAATCATTTTTTTTCGACAGATTGATTGTACTATGTGTTATCCATTACAGTATTGGCGTTATTATTGTGAGTCTGTTCTTCGATAACTATTGATTTAACGTACGTTTTGTGCTGATTGAATGAATTGATGAATTAAAAAGGCTCAAAGTAATTTTGTCGTAAGATGAATGGATTCAGAGATAATCGCAGGAAACTGTCCTACAATATGGTGGCTACAGCCGACGCCCCACAAGATCAACTTTTTTTTACATTCAGGAATCACCCCTCTACTAATATCACGTGCCAAAATCGATCCTAGGTATTTTTTAATTTGTTTTATTTATTTGGTTGGGCTAATTCGTCACTTATATTTTTAACCGACTTAAGAAAAAGGTGGAGGTTTTCAATTCGAATGTATCTTTGCCAATTGTGAACCGATTTTAATGATTCTCTTTTTAAAGTCCATATCTCTAAGGTGGTTCGTTTTCAATTTGAAGAAAACATTCCACCCTTATGGGTGGAAAATTAGGGGATGAATTCCGTTTATTGGATTTCACCCACAGTATGAATCTACAAGTTTGAATAAAATAAACTAAATTAAAACCCAATTACGGCTTCAACTACCTTTTAAAGAGTTTTAAGGGGTTATGCCTAGTTAGTATTTTCAAAAATTGCATTTTTCGAATGTACATACATTTAAGTGTATTCTCTGAAAATTTCAAGTTAATCAGGCTAATGGTTTCGGAGAAATGAGCGCATTTGTATAAGGACGTCATGGCGCGCTCGAAAGTTAAATAGGCGGAGCGCAAACTGGAGTAGCAGCTGCGCCTCTTAGCTTTTGTCTATGACTTCTATTGTGATAGTAACCTTATAAAAAGAACATAAAAGGTTGATTTTATACCTGAGTTCGAAATTTAGAAATTTTATGTACAAAACAAGAAAATTTCGTCAGTCGCAACTGTTCTAATTTTATTTAATTTATTTTTTAACTGAGTGTAAATGTCTCTTGAAACTTTAAACGCGTTTTTCTCAAAACGGTATTTTCAGAGGCGGTGAGGAAAATTTCTCCGAAACGACTGGACCGATTGTCTTCAAATTTTTACAGAATCTTCTTAGATACCTTCCTCAGCTAATGAACGAAGGAATAACGTTTTTGACAACAACTTTCATTTTTTCAAGTCACTTTAAAGTGTAAATTTTGTCGACAATAAAGATTTTTTTTTGGAATGGCGCCATTTTGTCAAAAATCAAAATGTTGACTATTCCTTCGTTCATTACCTGTATTTATCAATCCTGAAAATAAATCATCCGGGTTTTTTGATTTCACATAATTTGGACCAGAGATATCTTCCTCACCGTCAGACACCTTTTTGCGGAGGTCCTTCAGGAGATCATCTACAGGCACAAAGGAACTCAATATTTTTAAAAACGAATTGCGGGATATACTAAATTTTTTATGTATTTTTATAATAAAATGCCACTTCACACTTCACAAGCATAACCACTTAAGGGGGTAGTCTCATGTTCGAAAATCTTTTTTTTTTTTGCATTTTCTCAAAGTTAAATAACTTGGGAATATACTGTAAAAATTTTAGACCGATACACTACGTCATTTAAAAGTTACAACATATAATAGGGGAGAGCGCACCCTGCATCTGCATATATGAAAATTTTTTCTCTAGACTTTAAACGCGTTTTTCTCGAAACTACTTTTATTTCGTCGGCACGGATGATTAAAGAAAAACTATTGGACCGATTGGGCTGAAATTTTCACATATTATTATATACATGAATGGTTCTGGCGGGTACCAGAATTAGATGTTTTCATCGATTTCTTTCTGTTTTATATCGATTTTAAACCGAAAAAAACCGTCGATTTTGTAAAATTTTTTTTACAAGGCCGCCATTTTGCTATTTTTCACTCAAATCTTTTAAATCTGCTACGGGCCAGAATGACAACCCTACTGAATAATAATCTTTTTGGAATTTTGATTTCAGATGATTGGGAAAGGAGCAAACAGGGGGGCGAGCTAATTAATAATAACCAAAATGACCTTAAAAAATTTCTTTTTTTATTTAAAAGAAATGTTTTTGTATTGTTCAATAGTTTAATAATAACATATAATTATCACAAGAAGATTGCATTTCATTTTCCACACAAAAAAAAATCTTGAAAAACCTTCAAAATTTAAGCTCGGACATGAGACTACCCCCTTAAACAATCCTTAGTAGCTAGACCTCTATTGTATGTCACCTACTAAGTTGATGAATTCTTATAATAAACTAGCTTGCCCGGACCCGGCGTTTCCCGGGATACAATTAAATTCGTATTCCTTAATTTTAAAACGCCTCCCTACTGCACCACCGCCTCTTCTATGTGACCCAGCGTTTTCCTATTTGCGTTTTGCACATGTTTTAGATATTTTCCAACAGTATTATTAAATTTAGTTTTCTGCATTTTACACCACCTCCTTATTGCACCTCCTCTCCTATATCTCCCAGCAGGGTGGGGGTGGTTTCATATTTGGAATTTGAATAGCAGATTCGAAATCAGTGATCCCGAAAATTCCCTAGTGCGGATTTTCAGGGAAATTCCTTGAAATTTAACTTTTCGGTCGCCATCCACCATCTTGATATCCAAAATTTTGATGGCATATTCAAAATTAGTGACCCCAAAAACCCAAACCAAAAACAAAAGTTCGGATTTTCAGTGAAATCCCTTGAAGTTTAACTTTTTCGGTCGCTATATTGGGTCCGACATCTTGAATTCCAAAATTTTGAATGCAAGCTCGAGATCTACGACCCCGAAAACCTTCAATTGCCTTTTTCATATGAATTCCTTGAAGTTGGAAAATTCGCTTCCTATACAAAACGGAAAATTCGATTTTTTAGATTTTCCGCCTTTTCCTTTGGGGTTTCCCGAATTTTCTGTTTTTTTTAAACCTCTCCTGTTATAGCGAACAAAACAAAAAAAAAAATTTAGAAATCGGTCAAGCCGTTTTTGAGTTTTAGCAAGACTAACGCACAGAAATTCATTTTTATATATATATTATATATATATACATCATCTACAGTTACTACATTCAGTATTGTAATAAAATATTCGGCTATGGACACGCCGTAGTCACACGTACTTAAAAATTTATCTTAATTGAGATAAAACGTGTGACTACGGCGTTTACGTAGCGGAATATTTTTTACAATGCTGAACGTAGTAACCGTAGATTATGTATTCATCATAAGAATTCATCAGCTTAGTAGGTGATTTTCAGTGTTATTATAAAGGGCTAGAAGCCTTGTATTATTAAGTTGTATTTATTTAAAGGAAACATTCGTAAATATAACCTAAAGTACTAAAAAATTGCAAATTTATTTTTGGAGTCGGTGCCAAGCCGTATGATAAGCGTCTGCGCTGTGGTGGAGAAATGACTGTGAACGAGGCCCGTTCGGGTGGACCACTCCACCACGTTCGCGCAAGCTACTCGACACAGCACTGCGCTGATGCGTATTATAAGGTTTGGCACCGACTCCAAAAACAATTACATAGTTTCAAGTTTTTAGTGCTTTATATTTTTAAAATAGGTATTTATTTTTTTTAAATATTTTATCATGTCACGTGTGCTTTTCTGTGTTGGCTGTATTCCTTTGATTTCTCTTATGATGAAAGTGCTTGATATTCCATTTTTTTTATTTTCGGATGATTTGGCTAGAGATTGAAATCGACAAACTAGATTTTTTGTATTGATCCGGCCTCTCCCATGCCCACCCTAGAATAAAATGCTTACTAAGCCCTGCCCATGCAGAAAGGTTTTTAAAGTTCTTTGAATTAACGTCAAAAAATATCATACTTGTATACGAAGGTTTTCGCGAAGATATGATATACACTTCTTGAGAAAATTTCATTTACCAATGAATTGTAAGTTGTGGCTCTTCTAGCAAGAAAAGATGTTGGAAATGGATGAGAAAAACATATTTTCGAACTTAACTCATTATGAAGCAACATACACCCTCCGTGTAATCTTAACTTTCTTCTGAGGCAGCTCGGTACTGGAGTGAGCCCTATAACAAAATCTCGAAAAATAATTTGCGTCTGCGCACCTAGTGGGCCTACTAAGGGCCGATATCCGTGAAAATATTCGCGAAGGAGTCCTTCAGTGAGAAAATAATTTTTTAATTTCTTCTGGGGCAGCTCGGTACTGGAGGAGGCCTATAACAAAATCTCGAAATATAAGTCAGCAGAGGCGGGTTTTTTCCGTCTGCGCACCTAGTATTCACTTCAGTATTTTAAATTTTGCTCATTTATGTAAGAAAAGTCATGTAAGTCGGTTCAAATTTCTGTTTATTTCCCTTTGCATGAAGGGTGTTCAAATTATTGAGATTCAAATATATCAGCACACACCTTGCCCGCTCGGGATTTTATGCTAGAAAGTTAGAATTTGCATTATTTTGCAAACTGGCAACGGAGCTAATTACCGTGTTCGCGCGAGAGGGTTGCGTCTTCACAAGATCGAGCATTAGGAAATAAACGAAAAGGCGATAAATAATTGTCACAGCATTTTCGTACAATGTCGCCTTTACGGTGCGAAACAAGAACGGGTTTCCTGCCTACTGCACGAATCTGTCCCGATCGTGCAGGGGTTGCTTTGTTTCAGGCGAGCAAGATTTAGGGGAGACTTCGGATCCTCACTTAAGAACCCTCAGTGTAAGTTGTGCGGTCGTCAGGGACGAACATTAGTGAAATTAAAAAGGCAGAATTGTAGTTATTGGTGAGGTGTCCGAAAATAAAGGAATATTTCGGTGAGTAATTTCACAGGGTGTTTTTGCAATTTTAGTGGGAGAGCTAGGAAAAATAGTTAGGAGATAGATGTTAGGTGATCTGGTAGTATATCAGTTTAACTGCGAAATTTGAGAGCTCTGTGTGGGAGCGTGTATGTAGATGCGTTGAATTGTTGTTATGTCGCAATCGCTTGGCGTGGTAGCTCATTTATTTATCACAGCTTCATCAAGATTCTGATTACTATGTACAATATAATAAAACAGTATAATACAATAACAAGCCTGCTAAAGTCGACTTTTCAGCTGGCTTCTGGAAATGTTAAAGTTAATAACGGAGAAAGAAGCATTAAAAGAACGGGACATCGACGATATAGGCTCATTGAAGCCGTAGTTAGAGCGATGTTGTGGTAAGTAAAAGAAGTCATAGTTCCTCAAGGAGCGGGTCGGTACAGAAATTTTAAAAGCGGCAAGCAATTCCGGAGAGTTGATAACGCCTTGCAAACAATCAAAAGCTAAAACAGTTCTGGAGGTTTTCCGCCTGTGTTCCAGGGTTTCGAGGGAAATAAGTTTGAGCCTATCGGAGTAGGGAGGCAAAACAAGATCATTATCCCAAGGAAGACGTCTGAGAGCAAACCGTAGAAACCTGCGTTGAACAGATTCAATTCGTTTAATATGGCTCTCATAAAAGGGGGACCAGACAGGACTCGCATATTCGAGGATAGGTCTAACAAAAGTGCAATAAAGAAGTCTAGAAATGTAAGGTTCGTTGAATTCCTTTGACCAACGCTTTACAAAGCCCAGAGTCGCGCTAGCTCTGTTAGTAATGGAGTCTATATGATCTTCAAAAGAGAACCGTGAGTTGATAATGACACCTAGATCTCTCGCTTTGTCAAGCCTAGTAAGGGAGAAGCCGCCAATAGTGAAATTATAAAGCACCGGAATCTTTTTACGAGTGAAGGACATGCAAGTGCATTTACCGATGTTTAAAGGTAAGTGATTAATGGAGCACCAATTATGGAATGCGTCCAAGTCTGAATTTAAAAGATGGCAGTCACGCTCACTAGATATTGTGCGAAATAGTTTCGCGTCGTCCGCATAGCATAGAATTTTCGAATGGACAGGTATAAGAGAAACATCATTGACATAAATGATAAATAACAGTGGACCAAGGTGGCTACCTTGTGGGACACCTGATGTATTTCTTAACAAATCAGAAAAAACACCACGAAAGCAAACAAACTGAGTACGATCAAATAAGTACGAGGTGACCCAACTAACAAAGCATTTGGGGAAACCAAGAACAGATAATTTATGAATAAGAATTTTGTGATTGATCCTGTCAAAGGCCTTGCTAAAATCAGTGAAAATGCAATCGACTTGTTTGCCAGATTCAATAGCCGGCGTACAGTGATTGGAAAATTCCAAAAGGTTAGTTGTAGTAGATTTACCTTTCATGAACCCATGCTGAAATGGCATCAAGAAAGGCTAACAGTGGAAATAAAGTACTTCACAAATCATTACCTCGAAGAGCTTAGCAATAGGACATAAATTAGCAATTGGCCTATAATTTGAATATCCTTAGTTTAAAGCGAATTTGACCGGTAGTCGCGTCACGATTGCGTCACATTTGTCTGTGTGTATTGCAGAGCACTAACAGTTTGTGTTTTCTCTTTATTTTCAGGTGAAGGATGGTGACAGCCGGTGAATTAGAGTGTATTGTTTTTTTGTTTTGTTATTTTTGGAATTAAAGCTTAAACTGTGTGTTTTTTACGTATAAGAAAAACAGGCTTTTATTTCCGGTAATTCAGTTCCCTTATCTTTCGTCCTGGCACCGATAATATGTAGATCTAACGCCGCTTTGTTTTTATTTCGTTTTGGTATATTTTATTTAAGAGATCTACTTGGGGGATCTTAACTAAAAGCATAGAATAGAGACTTAGCAGTAAATTACAGTGACCCACGCAGTAAATTAATTTACTACCCCAAGGGTGCAGCTTACACTTCTACATTATTTTGGTCATATTAACGCTACCAAAGGAAAGGAGCGGATTCCTCAAGCTGCGAAATAACAAAAATAATGTGGAGAACTTTCGCTTTAATTCAAAGAATGTTTCCTTCAGCGCTTATCAACTAATTGTGCTGTTATCGTTGAAATCTATGGAGCAGTCAGTCCCATCTCCGTTGGGCTTCTCTGATTGTCCTTCCTTCTCCTCCTTCTCTTGGTGCGTTTTAGCTTTTTCCCTCCTGGTCTTAATTAGAAATTTGTGGCCTGGGCAGTCCAAATCTTCATTGAAACACTTGTCTCGGCAACATATCCTGCACAGCTTGAATTCGCATTTAAAACCCTAGAAAGGTATCTATGTTACTTTTAAGCTCCATCAGGTACCAATGGCCGAACAAACCAATGGGTTAGTGCAAATTGCACAAGACTCCAAGTTGCGATCATGTTGTCCTTCCGGCTTACAAGGCCTGCGGCTTTTCCTGCGAAGCCGTTTCATCTTTTTCCTGGAAATTTCATTTCCTTCCTCGTCGAAATATTGCCGTTTAACTGTTTGAGGATCCTCAGCGATGCGCACCTTTTCCTCAATATTTTTCCTGTGCTCATCTGGAGGCGGACGGATGTATGGCTGGCACATCCATGGAGGCAGTGAAAGATTGTAGTCCTACGTAAGTAAATTAGTTTTGTTTCATTGAATTTGTGATTTTACTTACATCGGATATTTGTTTTACGACGGCAAGGTCGACCTCTTCCGGTTGGTAAGTCAATTTTCCCTCGTGGAATGGCTCGTATTTGTCCCTGAGGTCGCTAACAACTTTCCTGAACTGAGGCATTTCTCTGGCCACAGCAAGGGCTTCCCTGATGGCAGCGTTAGGCATCAAGTTTAATCTGATAAGATGCGAAAATAAGGGGAGAACTAAATGACTTGGGAAGGCGCACTTACAGCTGATGGAAAAGTTTAAATAAGTGACCTCGAATGTACGAGATGGGGCAGGGGTAAAGTTCAACAAAATCCAAATATTCGTTTGCCATGTCCCAGGTCTTGGGAATAATTCCCTTGAAAATTGCCGGATTATAAAGGTTTCCCTCGGCCGACATAACTCCTTGAACACCAGTCGCTTCCAGGCATCTATGCACATCTCCTAAGGACAAAATGTTTCCATTGGCAAACATTGGGATTTTGATATTCTGTCTGAGGGAGATTATTAGGATTTCAAGTTAAGCATTGTACTTGACAGGCTATACCTCACTTCGCGAATATAACTCCAATCGGCCAGCCCGGTAAGTGGCCCCTTTTGTTCCCGAGTGCGCCCGTGTACAGTTAGCAGCTGACATCCCGCGGCTTCCAGCATCTTCACGTACTTTATCGTCTTCGCTCTATCGTTAAATACTCGCACTTTGCATGTTACGGGCACAGATAATTTTTCATGGAGAGTTTTCACTGAAAATTTGTATGCAGATTCTTTTAATAATGAAATATGACTTGAGTATGCAGCATTCTATCATTTATAAGTAGTTATACGTGGTTCGTATGCAGGGCCGGCGCTAACCATTTGAGCGCTCTGTCCATGTGCAAATAAAAATTAAGCACCCACTCTAGATATAAGTAGGTATATGAATACCCCACTATTATAAATAAAGAATAACTATGAAATTGTATATTTATATTTATATTATTGTCATTGTTATTACTTTGAAAGGTATTACATACACATAAAAGGCCTTTTCTACATCACTCTTGAGGTATGCGTAGGTACGTCAATTATGAACACCAAAAATACGTTAATTTATTAATGTAATTTTAAAATAAGAAGTAAAAATCATCGATGTACGTATATGTACAGCCCCTGTTCATCGAATTAGGAACACTCGTAATTTTGTTGAAATGTTCTTTTTATACTAGATTAAAAACGACATGAAGGAGAAATAATATAAAAGAAAGTTCACTTTTTACATAGTATATTTAGTGGTTAAAAAGTAATGGGTACAATTTGTTATAAAACATACTAATATTTTGTAGAACCACCCTTCGCATCTATAACTGCTTTAATTCTATGTGGCATGCTTTCGAAGCACCTTTCAATCATTTTTTTTATATGGAGACTATTTTCCCACAAGTTGTTTATATGTTCCTTCAGGACTGCTATAGTAGGATTGAGGACTGAATAAACTTTAGATTTAACGAGACTCCAAACGTTCTCAATGGGATTGAGGTCAGGAGAATTGCCTGGCCAAGGAAGAATAGGGATACCAGAGCTGTTCAATAAATTTCTGATTGACCAGGCAATATTGCAGGGTGCACCATCGTGCATAAAGGTGTAAGACATGTCGCAGGATCTTAAATAATTATAATGCGGCATAAAAATGTCCTGGAGCACTTCCTTGTACGAGTTCTTGTTCATAATTCCATCGACAAAAAACAGTGTTCCAGGTCCATCGGCAGAGATACAATACCATATCATCGTGGCTAGTGGGTGTTTCTCAGTTCTTGCAACGCAACCTTTATTGTACCGCTCTTCTGACTTCCTCCGGACGAATTGAAGGTTCTTCGTAACAACTTCCAACCTGCACTCGTCGCTAAATACATACTATCTGAAACTAAAAAAAGTAATTGTTTTGTTAGACATTTGGGTTCTGAACGAAAAACAGTTCTAAAAATTTGATTAATTAATAATGTGATAATCACCTTCTTAAAATCTGCTGGTGTATAATGACGATATGTTTTAGCCCACTGAAGCCTCGTTCGTCGCATCCTCGCCGTGAGTTTTGGCTTTTTTGCAGGCCGTCTTGATGTTAGGTTCGCTTCGTATAATCGTCTCCTTAAGGTCATTGCTGATATTTGAATTCCGTCGCTTTGAATGTCCTGGTGTAATGTGGTAAGATACGCAAAACAATTTCCGCAGGCCTTTTGGATGATTGTACGGTATCTTCGAGGTGTCGTTTTTCTTTTTCCGCGGCAATTTTGACGCCTACTGTTGATATCCTCTGGATTTTCCAGTAGTCCTTTTGATATTCTTATAACAGTTTGAGGAGATTCTTCCTCTTTTCTTGCGATTTCTCGAAAGAAAAATGTCCTTGTCTTTATTAAGGCAATGATAAATGATTTTTTTGCACTGCTGATGTCTTTAGCTTCCTTGCAAAAATTACAACTTCGCAAATGACTACAAAAGTTTGGAAAAAAAACACATCTTTCGATTCCTTTAAACTGATACACACAATCACTTTTTAACGTACAGATAATCACTTGCCAAACACTTTTCAAAAAGTGATGAAATTCGTATTTTTCACTTAGTTTTTATAGTGACACAAACTTTTCGAAAACAGCCATAAAAATGGTCAGGTACAAAAATCGTCCTTAAAAACGATTAAGGAACAATGGTGTGTATTATTATAATTATTTTATGTTCTGTTTAAAACATTAATAGGATCAAGACAAAACGACTCTCTTCGGAAAAAACCCACAATCTAAATGTGTTGCAGGTAGATATTTCCAAAAAATACGAAAAAGTGTAAGTGCTCCTAATTCGATGAACAGGGGCGCTATACGATTCGATGCTTTTTAAAGCCTACAAGCCTGCCTTGGACCATCGTTGACCTGATATAATTTTTAATTAATTTTAGTTTAGAAAAACCACGCTCGCCAGATGCCACAGTCTCTGATAAAGTAAATATTAATTATTTTAATACATGTCACAATATTCGGATAAATATTATCTAGGTAATTGTGAAAAATAAAACTAACGACATATTTTGATTTACGAAAGGATAAAGTGTTAACAACTCCGAATAAAGTTCCTCGGCATTTAAATTTTTGCTATTGTTACTTCTTAATACATTTTCTAAATTAAAGGGGGAAAAGGGTCGGAAAATCAATTTTTTTTTAATTTTTTTTCTGATACTACAACTTATAAGGAATATTGTCAGAAAATTTGAAGTCATTAGAAGCAAAACTTTTCGAGTTACAGACAATAGAGTCCGAGCGCTCGGTCTTCCTAGACCGTCATTACGCTCGGCGTGGCAACTTCAATCGCGTTTTTCTCAAAAGTTTTTTTTTTAAGTCGGTAGTCAAAATTTCTCGAAAGCTTGTGGACCGATTTCGCCAAAATTTTAAACACTTCTTTTCGATACTAAATACTCGGATCTGAACGAAGGATTTTTTTTTCAATTATTACAATTTTTTAATTAAACAAAAGGAGAAAATCAGAGTTTTTTGATTAAATCTGTACCAAAAATTCAAAAATGAATATTTTGTTTATTCCTTCGTTCAAATCCAAGATGAACTTATATACTAAAGAAATCTTTTTGGTATTTTGAAGTCAGATGATGCCGTCATGAGCTATCCTGCCTACCGCATGTCGACTTTTTTTTGAGGTTACTTGGTTCTCCCCACTACCACTGACTTATTTTTTAATATTTTTTAATGAAAACTTAGCAGAATATTCTTGGAATGATGCTTAATAATGTTACAAATTTTAAGAATTTTAATAAAGAAGGTACTGTGTTACGTAACTGCTCGAATCGTTCATTTATAGAAATTAGTGCTTGGTTCAGTAGTTTAAAAAAAAAATCACTTAAAAAGCTTGTTTTGAATACATTGTTGATTTATTTGCAAATTGTTATGTGAGCATAGTTTTTCTTTTCTCAGATGGAAGTGCTGTTATTTCGGGAAACTAACTAAATTTTTAGCAATAAATTCAGCTTTTCTAACAAAACCATTCAATTTTTGGGTCTACCTCATTTGCGTTAAAATATTTCTAGAATTATTTAAAATATCTACAGCAGTAGTTATGTATGTTATATTGATATTTTTACTTTGTAAGTAAATATTTACTCGCAACGTTAATAATTTTTAATACATCATACCAAACTAATAACGAGCAAAAAAATTTGAATTCTTAAATCCTCTAATCAAATGAATCTGCACTGTTTTTAGTGTATCGCCTGACTCAGAAACCAATAACGGTTCATAAATTTCACCTAGATTGCTTTTTAAAGGTTTAAGTGTTTCAATTATATTTTCCCATCTAGTGCAATTTAGTTTCAAAGTTAAGCTTGGAATACTTTTTTTTTTTATAAATTTATAATCTATTTGTAAAAGCAGAAACAAATGCATATAAATTTTGAACGGTACCAAAAAAATGTACTGCATCTTAGCTACAATGCGCCGAAGGAAACAAACATAAGAGGTATAGCATAAGTGGGAGAATTTTGAGAACGAGCTATAGAATCATTTCGTGCCCATGAGAACATTTTATCAGAATGTCGAGGACTACAACATAACATATCAGTGTGATCGACTGGGAGCCATTTCCCATACAAAACGTGGGTGGTCTTTACTTAATTTTGTAAAACATTTTTTAGTGTGTCATTTATTTTTGTCATTTAACGTTTTTGTGTTTTTTAGGGTTTTGTAGTCAAATGGTAAAAACGAAACCCTTATAATTTCGTCACATCATCGGTCTGTTCGTATGCCACAGCCTTATAACTCCGCCATCTTTCCATCGATTCTGATGAAATGTGCAGGTGTCTTGTGTGAACCTCCATTTAGTTATGTAATAAAATCACAAAAAAAAAAAAAATTAGGGGTGGCGTTCCATACATAGAACAGAGGGATGACATTTTCTTTTTCGCCCACCCCATTGTGTACGATATCGTTGGACAGGTCTCCAAAATGCAACAAAATTCTTAAGAGACTTTTTCCCTTAGGTTTCCTAGTTTGCGAGATATAGACCCCTAAAGTCGTTAAAAATGTGCACCCCGTCTAACTTTTCAACCATGCCTTTAAAAAATCTAATCTAATTAATTTAAGGGGGTACATACTTCCAGCAGCGCCAAAAACGCGCTAAAAGAAAAACTGTTTTTAGAAGGGATAGCAAATAGAAATTAATTAAAATAACTTTTACACATTGTTTATTAGTACTTCAACTGTATAAAAAAATTTATTTAATTAATTTTTTTCAAAAATTATAATACAATATAAAAAATCACGTTTCCCGAAGCACTATGAAAAAAAAGTTGCTCCACGGTCTGCATGATAACTCATACAGTTTTTATTATTTTTGGATGTTTTTTTTTAAATATTCGAAATAGTTTTCTCTATAGTCTCTCGAGCCGGATTTTTAAATTTCGAAAAATTTAGCAATTTACGGCAGTTTAAAAAAAAGTGTGCATTTTTAATTTTTAAATTATAAATTTTTTAATCACAATATCAAAGAAATTCCATTATTCACATTTCAAATTGGCTTGATTTCGTAGCGTGTACCAAAAGTCATGATCAAGGCCTAATAACAAAGCCTTATAAATTATTGTATAGTTTCGACACAAAAATTCAATTTCAATGAAGGTGAATAGCTTTTATTTTTACAATTCTGACAAAAAAGAAACTCCTGCGACTTAGTAATAAATTTGTAATTTTTCATATTAAGGTAGGTGACCACCTTGGAGGGCTAAAAAATGCAACATTTTCAATCATTTTTTTTTGAGGCCCTATATAAGATATTACAATGATTTTTGTTAAACTTTTATTTGAAGCTTATAAAATACAAAAATAATTGATTTTTTTTAATTTCATTTTTTAACAACTATCCAAGAGGCGCCAAAGTCAAGGCCTCAAAAAACTTACGAGACAATCTACCACAATTTTCCAAAAAAAAAAAGAAAAAAAATGGCGGATGTTTGAAAAACATGTTGAAAAATTACCCGTTTTCCACTATTCTCTGCTAAAAAAAATATGTTGTAATTAACTATTTTTGCCAAAATGTGGTAGATTGGCTTACAAAACATCTCAACGAACAAAATAAGACCAAAAACATCGAAATCGGTCGAGTAGTTTCGGAGATTAACTGTCCGCCATTTGAAAAAAAGTAGTTTCGAGAAAAACGCTTTTAAAGTTTTTACTCGCTAATACACAACACTTCTATCAACACAACACAATAAACGAACGAGCATTGAGAAAACGTGTAAAATACGTTTGAGAATACGTTATAATGCCAGTTATACCTGAAGTGAACTAAAAACCGGTATCTTGGAGAGAAAAGATACAAAATAGATGCCACGTGGTCTAACAGCTGCCTGCGCTGAATCAGCAAGTGTATATACATAGAGTGCTGGAAGCGCGCGCACACTTTCACGAATTTCACTATGTTAGAATTCGAATTTTTGGACAAAAATGTTTGGGTGTGATTTTTGAAAGTAATAAGGATTGAGAAAAAACAAAACAAAAAAGTTGATTTTTTTAAATTTACAAGGTGGTCATGTAGCTTAATGTTACTCATTTCCTAATCTAAAGCGGTGAATACATTCGCTGCGGCCCCCACCCGTCTTTTTGTCCTAATTGAAAGTCTGCGGTATGCGTTCGACTCACGACCGCATCGAATGTATTCACCGCTTAATTTGTAATTTTTCCTGAAAAATGTGGGCCATATTACCTACATATATACACTAGTTGGTAATATGGCCCCGAGGTAAAATTTTGGTAAATTACAATTTATAGATACTCAAAACAGTTTTTGCTGATAGCCAGGCAACTAGACAATAAGTTTTAGCAAAATGATTTTTGGTTTTATTCAAAATGGCGCCTATAATAATCGCCAAACCTTAGGTGGGCCATATTACCCTCAGGTTCCTTACAATTTTTAATAAGGAATTAATATTGGCGGATAATATTGCTCGAGAGACACAGCAGGAGAATTACAGTTTTCCATTTTACTGGAAAATTACCGAAAGTATAAAAATACATATTTTCTTAAACAAAAGTTATTGGCCTTTCATATAATAAAATACTGGTACGCTGCATCATTTAATAATTATTGATTTGTCGTATTAATAGACGTGAGGATATGGAGACCAGTCCTATTTTCAAACACTCACCCAGTTAGACATGAAACAGCAAAGCAGTAAGTATTTTGGACTGTAAGCATGAGTAATTGAAGGTGTTGGTTACGGACTGCGATGAACCAATTATATATACATATAATAATGCCTGATTTTGAGGAATAGACCCAAGATAATGCCTTCGAGATTTCAGTTCTTGATAATTCGGTTAAGTTCGACAAAAGCAATCGAGTTGAATGGGTGGCATCTATTAGTGCTGCTGTTTTTGGGTAGTAATAAGTATATGATTATTTTCTATACTTTTGTAGATCAGGGTTACTTTAGCATTAGGGGGTATCTTTAAGCCAAATCGTATAATAATAAAGTTTGAATTTCCCTTCACATCGTAACCACTCAAGCGAGCCTTGTGATTACTACCGAAAATAATAATTCGGAGTATAGGCTCGTATCTCGGCACTGTTTTGTTCGCGTTGCGCATATGTATGCGTATTGTAGTGTACTAGAAGAATAGGCAGAGAATTCACGCGTTTTTACGTTGCAAACTTTGTTGGGAAGCTGTTATTTTTGTTCTTTAGTTATTTTGTGCTATAATTGCATTAAAATTAGATTATACTTTGCCAAAAGCCTTCTTACATCTACTTACCAACCTTTCATAGGGTAACATTCGTATATGATACGAGTACCGGTTTCTTCATAAAGTAAAATCCGCAAGCAAAAGTTACCCTCCCTCCCGTAAGGACAACTCTGATCCAAAATTGGAACAAAAATATAATGCACTTAAATATAATTTTGTTTTAACTTGAGCATTAGTATTTGTTCAATATACTTCTGAGTTGACCTTGAAATCAATGTAACATTAATATGTTAGAATTGGCTGTGTTTGTCGTTCAGTGCAGGCGTAAATATGAAAACATAATGAGAGGTGGGATTTTTAAAACAAAATTTTCCGAAGCTCCTGCCACAATGTCTATGCCCCCCTTATAATTTACTAGCTTGCCCGGGATACTATTAAATTGTTATTTATATACATTTTACGCAACCTCCCTTCTGCACCCCCTCTCCTGTATGTTCCTGTGGGTTGTGGGGGTAGTCACATTAAATCATAATTAAGCGTAAATTCATACACAACTGCCCAATGCATCACTTTCACCTATTCCTAACACGTTTCTACTAAAAAAAATCATTTTTTTCATTTATTTCCAATCATCAGGGGCAAAAAATTTCCCCGCTCTCAAAAATTTCTCACTTTGAACACCCACAGTTTCTGCAATTATTAATATTTCCATCTCAAATTTCGCACACACCTTGCTCCACATGTTTTCTAAAATTATTTTCTTACCCTTACCCCCCACCCGTCTTTTCACAAAAAAAATAAACAATAAACTCCTACCTCCATTACACTTTATTCGATTTTACTAAAAAACTGTTAATAATCAAACCTTCATATATTTACGTAATTATACTACTCTCCAAGATACTTCCATTGAGCCCATCCACACTACGTCCATTAATTACCGATACACTTAAATTTTTCTCCTCAATCTTCGAAAAAATCAATGCTCTTACTTCATTTTCACGGGTAAAAATGTTTCACTATTTCAAAATGTTTTTCTATTTTCGTTTTTCACATATTTTTAACAGTATTAGTAAGTTTATTTTTTTTATTTTTATACCCCTCCCTATTGCACCCCCCTCCTATATAACCCAGCGGGGCGGGGGTGGTCTCAGGAAATTTTGATGGCATATTCAAAATCAGCTACACCCGAAGACCCTTTACTGCGGATTTTTAGGGCAATCCCTTGAAGTTTAACTTTTTCAGTCGCCATATTGGATCCGTCATTTTAAATTTGGAAATTTTGATGGCATATTTGAAATCAGCGCCCCCGAAAACCCCCTAGTGTGGACTTTCAGGCAAATCCCTTGAAGTTTAACCTTTTCGGTCACCATATTGGATCCGCCATGTTGAATTTGGATATTTTGATGGTAGATTCGAAATCAGCGACCCCGAAAACCTTCCTTGAAGTGGGAAATCTCCGCGGCCATATTAGATCCGCTACCTTGAGATCCAGAAAAATGGGATAAAAGTATATAAAAACAATTTTTTTCAAGCGTCATTACAAAAATACTAATACACATATAATCATGAAAACTATAAATATAAACTTTGGTATTTAGGTTATCTAACACAAACAAGTCTCAATCAGTCATTTCATACAGCCGAATTTTCAAACAACGATTGCACACAAAGCCATGAATCAGTTTTATATATATATAGAAGATTAACACGCTGCCATTCAATGGACAAAATAATGTGTATCCTCAATTTATTAATCACCCTGTAGCGCCGAAACTAGCCATTAAATCACTTCATGCCCATTCATCAGAACATTTGATCAGGATATCGAGGGATAGATTATATCAAAATTTCAGCGTGATCGACAGAAATCCAATTCCCATACAAAACATGCGGGGTCCTTTGTCCAAGCTCTTTTAAATGGCGAAACAAATTATGAATGCTCATCCTCTCCGTAATTTCCTCAGTTGTAATCCTTGGGTCCCCATTTCCAAATTTTTCAAATCATGTTTTGATTGTCCCGAAAATAGGAGCATGTTCCAAATAAATGCTCTAAATGTTTTTTTTGCCCAGCCTCAATACTCACGACTTTCCGAAATTCGTGCCTATAGCATTACACGCCGCAAATGTGTCTTTGCGTTCTATACTTTCAAAAATTTCTCTAACACATAAAATGACTTCTTTGAACGATGTGTGTAGCTAAAATGACACATTTCGGAATATATGTTATGTAGAATAAAACGCGTTCCTGATTACTATGAGTTTTCCGTGTGGCTGAGATGGATTTAAGTAAACAATAACACTTTTTGTTAAACAAAATAGTACCAGAACTAAATCTAATTCAACTTACTCACTTGGACGACGCTATACTACACAACATGCAAAGTTATTTGTTTTGGATCGTTTTCCATTGAACGATTACAGGTATTGAGCCAATAAAACGTGCACTCAATACTTGAGTTAATTAAATTCCTCGGGGCTCCCACTCCTACCAAATCGAACTATGGCGGTTTGTACGACAGTCAAGGATGTTGCTCCCAATTTTCCGCAATTATTAAAATGTTGGAAACACAACGAGTTTGATAGAGCAGTCGGCTGAAAATTTGAGCATGACTTGGCTCTCAAAACTTGAACTTTTCTCCTTAGTGCTTAATACACGATTGGAGACACCCAGGTCGGTACGAAAGCGTTCCTATGAAAAGGGGGCTTCGGCATACACCTTCCGGCCAAAAAGTTAAAGATCCAGACAAAATTGGTATTCAAGATGGGACGGAATAAATTGCGAAAGTTTTCCTTTTTTCCGAATCCAAAGAAGTCCCAGGAAATCGTGCAGTGGAATTTAAGTGGCGGCTCCAGTTCTGTCGTCTCAAAAAGAAAAGAAAAAAATCAATGAAAAGTTCAATTCCAACGCTATGCTTTAAAAGTGCGAACGGACAACTTCCTGAAGGCACCCGCGCATCACGGCAGCTGGGTGTAGCACCACTTTAAAGTTTATTAGCTCTCCATACTCGGGGCGACGTTATTGGGAGACCAGTCGGCGCCAAACGAAAAGTTCGTTGCTTGCCACAAGTATGAGGCAAATGAATAATAGAATTAGCGCCTCAAATCTAATAAACAGGTTATTCAGGGGATATTCACGCCAAAGTTATTGCGGAAAAGGTGAGGGTGGCAATCTCCTTAGCATTATGCAAATCAGTCGCATCATTTGGTTCATTACGAATGGTATCAGTCGCCAGTAATTTGTTTGAATTGACAAGGGACAGGATTTATTGGTAAGTTATTGCAAGGTTTCAGTGGGGAATAAGGTTAGGGCAGTAGTATTGCTCATTACCCATCCAGATCACCTAAAAGGCAATTTGCTTATCATAAGAGCTCGATATCAATAAAGTAATTAGAGAACCAAAAGATAAAATTTATCCGACTACGATAAAACTAAAAGGAGGTTAAGACAGATTCGCGTACAGCCGTGTTTCACAATTCCTCAAAATATTTATCATCTGATAATTTAATGCACCCATTCAAATTTTTTAACTGGCTTGGAAACATTTTTTCATTAATATATTTGGCCGTATTACGTGTTTCGTATAATTTAATTGTTTGTACTTACATACGTAGAAACATTTAGCGGATAATATTTGGTCATTTTGGATCATCATTTTTGATGCAAAACTTCTTTAGGAAAATCTATTCGTGAAAATGAAAACCAAACTATGCAACGTTCCTTTCCACAGACGCGCTAGAGGATTTCAATTAAATTGGGTCCCTATGGGTTTTCGGATTCGTTGATCTCGAATCTAAATTCAAGACGGCGACAGAAAGGATGCCGCACGTTTTGTATGGGAATTTATGTTATTACTTTAATTTTTGTACGTGGTAATATTCGATACTATTTATTACATTTCCTTATGTCCCAAAACCTTGTAATGCTTCAGTTTTGAAGTTTCGAGTATAGTTGGCATTTTAACATTTCCTTTAGTAATCGGAAATCACTTGTTTGTTCGTTTTTAGATTATGTCAATTGATTTTTATTCAACATTTTTTTTCAAACTGTAATGCAAAGTGATAAACACTTACAAGTGGAAAATAGCTGCGAGCGTATGAGATATCCGACGCGCGCAAAGCGCGCTGTGTGACTTTCGCTTGAAAATATTTAATAAATACCGATCTAATAGAGACCCCACTTTTTTTAAATGGGTTTTATAGATAAATAAAGTGTAAAATAAAAACAGACTGACATCCATTTGATCAGTACAACTAGAGATAATGAATTTCAAGTACAAGGAGTTTGGAGAAAATCCATCAAATTATCGAAAATTCCAATGTGGATGTTTTCGAAAAAAAATTTTCAGCAAAATCCTGAAATACGTACTAAATATTTTTATGTAAAGTTGTAAAATTTTTGGACGAGTCTAAAATGTCAAGGTCAATTTGGTGTCGTCACAAAAAATCAGAATAACGACAAAAGTTCCAACAAGCTGGATTTCTGTGAAGAGCTTTACTTCGATGTCCTAAGAATATCCTGAAAAGTACTCCAAATTTCAGCCGTGGGTTTTTTACGGCATTAAAGCTGATCAGTTCTAGTTTTATGGAAATATCTCGTAAATCATGAATTTTTTCGAGGAAAATAATTATGAGAAAAATTGTAGTAGTTTTTTCCGTAGAATTGATCGTTTTTGAGTAAAACGTGCGATTTCGAAATTCAATGCACATTTTGAACATATTCTGACCTAATTCGTTTTTTATTACATCGACTTCGTTCCAAAATTCTGACATAGAATATTTTCTAAACTTTTTTAATTCTTCGTATTCTGCGAGGCATCGAAATTCTTCGTTGATTTGTTCAATACCTTGCATTTCTTTTGAAGGAAATAAATTAATAATTAATAGCAAGCTACTATTAGTTTCTCCAGATAACACACTCTCGGAAAAAATTTTGGAACAAAATTAAGCACTTCATTATTAAAATCGATTTTTTTTGCGTAAAGTGTCACAGTGCGTTATGTAAAAGTTCAAAACATTTGTTTTGAAATCAAGTTTTTCAAGGTCAGGAATACTTTTGTTTAGGAAAAGAAGAAGTTCAACTTCAATTCCACAATATATTTGCTTTAGTTCTAGAATTTCGTTGTTATCGTGTAAATTCAAATTTTTAATTAGAGTTGAATTCATGTATTGTTATTTTAAAAAATGTCTACAAATTTGTTTGAATAATAAATTTATTCTTGAAAGAAAAAGGTGCATGCGATAATCCTCAGACTGCATTTCAATATTTATTTATTTTCAAAACATAGTTTAAGAATATGAAGTGCAATTTAAACGCAGGATTCGTTAGACAATTGAATATGAATGAAATAATTTTATTTGCATAATGATTTTCAAAATTTCCTAGATTGAAATAATGCGTCAGAGGTTCCCATTGTTCTAGCAATCTGCTAATAGCCGCTTGCCTGGAAAGCCATTGTGTTACATTATGACGAAGTATTGCATGCACCTCAGTCCCAAAGTATTCCTGAAATTCATTGAAATTTTCCTTTCTGGTAGGATTATTGCAAAAAAGAAGTTTTACTTCTTTAATAAATTTGTCAATTTCAAGTGGAAGTTTCGCAAAAGCCGCCTGTGAAGCAATGTTAAGTTTGTGACAAATACATCCCCGTACAAAAATATTAGGAATTAGATTTTTTAATTTAGCTTGAACACCGTTAAAATCTCTCATTATCACTGGACAGTTGTCAGCAGAAAAGGATAATATATTTTCTAGTGGGATTTCATGTTCATTTAGTAGCCTTAAAATTGTTTTATATAATCCTTGAGTTGAAACATCTTACACAGGTACTAAATCTAGGAAACGGTCACAACACTTTTTATCGAAAACTCTAATACGTATAACGATTGCCAAATTTTTGACAACCCGAATTGTTGTTAGAAATGCCAGATGATTTCAAAAATGTTTCAAAAGAGCAAAGATTTTTGGGTGAACAATAATTTTATTATCTTTTTCTATCTGTCTGATCTAAATTTCTTTGTAAATGGTACAAAATTTATATAGATGTACCATTGTACCTCTTATGGCTTGATTGTACCAATTTTGGTACAATTGTACGCTAAATATCATCCCTGGCTTCCATGCAACTAACCTGGAATTGATAGTGAAAAGTTTTCTTTGCTTCCACAAAGCTTCCGTTGAAATGCCTGACTAAATTTCCCGCCGGGCTGTTACTCAGTGAACATCGGAGGGAGGAAATATGGTCGAACTTTTCACATATGTGGTCCATCATGTTTATTTGGAACTAGTTCCATTGTCTTTGTCCAAAAATGAGGTAGGTGCATGTTGTAGTTACAAGTAAAAAAAGAAACTCCTTTTATGGGTAACTTTGCGCGGGAAACTCATCCAGCAAAGCCGTTTAGTTATGCCGGGGAAAGTACGATGTCAAAAGGTCTACAAGACACACGTGGCTTGTAACAAGATTCTTACACCTGGAATTGGTGATGGATTTAATACAGCCTTTAAACGCTTTGCTAGCCGGAGAGTACAATCTTCGTACTTAGTTAGTGACTAGGTATAACCTGCTTTACAGCAGCAAGTAAGAGCTTTCGACACATTTTCACCGACAGAAAGACGGTCCCAAGCTCTCACGGTACTTTAAGATGGTACTGACTTTATACCTCCTGGAGCACCCCAATTTGATGGCATGTGGGAGGCAGGAGTGAAATCCTTCAAATATCGCATGAGAAGACTATCCAATGTAGTAACCAAATCTTAACGGTCGAGGAAATACTTGCGCTCCTTGCGCAAATAGAAGGATGTTTAAACTCATGGGCCCTTTAGGTAATTTCTGATTACCCTAATAATGACCCTTTCACAGTTATCACTCAAGGTTGGATCTGGATGTGTAGAAATTATGGCAATTTGATACCCTTAGGCCTATCGGGGAGAGCATGTGGAAATTCATTTTACCTCCAAGGTTGCGCGGAAATGGATGCATATTTACATATTTAAGGGGTCTCCTTCTCCTTTTTTTCTTCAAAAATTCAATTTTGTTTCTTTTACATATTTAAAATTTCAACAGAATCCAGAGTTATACCTGTTCGAGTACATAGTGGAGTGTCGTTAGTCGTAAAAGATAGCAACCCTCGGAAGAGAAAACCAATGAATAAATTTTCATGGCGTTTGTTGCATTGTAGCAGTACAAACACAATACTAAAATGTAAACACATATTCTTATATTCTCATGGTTTCTTTTCGCCCTCTATAAAAGTGTTAAATTAATTTACATTAAAAACAAAAATAATTTTGTATACTTTAACGCTAGTACAATCATGTGTAAACATTTTAAATTACTAACTACTTATGTTAAAAAAAGAAGAGAAAAAAAATTCTAAAATTTTCTCATTATATCACTGTGAAAAAAAAGACATGACCTCCGAGTTATAGGCAACGAGATTTCGCGAAAACCCGTTTTTCGTGACCTTTGGACCTTGAATATTTCGCAACGCCGACACGTTATCGATTGTACATTATTTCAACTAAACGAAGGTGTATAAAAATAATTTAACTCAACGGGAATTTTTTTCGCAGATTGGCTGGTTTTATATCTAAATTACTGAGCTACATATTACAGCTCCTGTTCATCGAATTAGGAACACTAACACTTTTTCGTATTTTTTGCAAATATCTACCTGCAACACATTTACATTGCGGGTTTTTCCGAAGAGAGTCGTTTTGTCTTGATTCCATTAATGTTTTAAACAGAACATAAAATAATTAGTACACACCATTGTCCTTAATCGTTTTTAAGGGCGATTTATTACCTGACCATTTCTATGGCTGTTTTCGAAAAGTTTGTGTCACTATAAAAACTAAGTGAAAAATATGAATTTCATCACTTTTTGAAAAGTGTTTGGCAAGTGATTATCTGTGCGTTAAAAGGCGATTGTGCGTATCAGTTTAAAGGAATCGGAAGATGTGTTTTTTTCCAAACTTTTGCGGTAATTTGCGAAGTTGTAATTTTTGCAAGGAATTCTTGCAAAAGTGCAAAAATGGGAAAGGCTAAAGACATCAGCAGTGCAAAAAAAGCAGCTATCATTGCCTTGGTAAAGACAAGGACATTTTTCTATCGAGAAATCGCAAGAAAAGAGGAAGAATCTCCTCAAACTGTTATAAGAATATCAAAAGGACTACAGGAAAATCCAGAGGATATTAACAGTAGGCGTCAAAATTGCCGCGGAAAAAGAAAAACGACACCTCGAAGAGACCGTAGAATCATCCTAAAGACCTGCGGAATCCTTTTGCGTCTCTTACCACATTACACCAGGACATACAAAGCGGCGGAATTCAAATATCAGCAATGACCTTAAGGAGACGATTATACGAAGCGCACCTAACATCAAGACGGCCTGCAAAAAAGCCAAAACTTACTGCGAGGATGCGACGTGTGAGGCTTCAGTGGGCTCAAACATATCGTCATTATACAGTAGCAGATTTTAAGAAGGTGATTATCATAGTATTAATTAATCAACATATTTTTGGAACTATTTTGCGCTCAGAATCCAAATGTCTGATAAAACAATTACTTTTTTCCTTAGCGACGAGTGCAGGCTGGAAGCTGTTACGAAGGACCCTCAATTCGTCCGGAGGAGGCCAGAAGAGCGGTACAATAAAGGTTGCGTTGCAAGAACCGTGAAACACCCACTAGCCACGATGATATGGTCTTGTACCTCAATGGACCTAGACCACTGTTTTTTGTCGATGGAATTATGAAAAAGAACTTGTACGAGGAAGTGCTCCAGGCCATTTTTATACCGCATTAGATTTTAGATAGATAAGATCCTGCGACATGTCCTACACCTTTATGCACGATGGTGCATCCTGCCATATTGCTTGGTCAATCAGAAATTTATTGAACAGCTCTGGTATCCCTATTCTTCCTTGGCCAGGCAATTCTCCTGATCTTAATCCCATTGAGAACGTTTGGAGTCTCCTTAAATCTAAAGTTTATTCAGTCCTCAATCCTACTATAGCAGTCCTGAAGGAAAATATAAACAATGTGTGGGAAAATAGCATCCATATAAAAGAATGCAACATAGAATTAAGGCAGTTACAGATGCGAAGGGTGGTTCTACAAAATATTAGTATGTTTTATAACAAATTGGACCGGTTATATTTTAACCACTAAATATACTGTGTAAAAAGTGAACATTTCTTTTGATATTATTTTCCCTTCGTGTCATTTTTAATCTATAAAAAGAACATTTCAACAAAATTACGAGTGTTCCTAATTCGATGAACAGGGGCTGTTATGTATGGTATTTTAGTGGATTTTTCACTAGCGCCGGCTAGACAAAAATACGGTTGAGGGCAAGTAAAACATGTTTTTGTATTGATCTCTTTCCAATTTGAAGGACAGTTCCATTTTTTGGCAACAATAACTTGGGATTAATTTTGAATGCACCAACTTAGTAATTAAAGAAACTCAAATATGATAATTTGGTCTATATTGAAAACAAAAAAAAATATTATTTTGCAGAGTATTAAGCACTGACAAATTTTTAAAGAAAATTTCGAGATATTTAACCTCGTACAAACTGTACAGATATTTGTAGAAATAATGGAACATTAGACTGGCAAAAAAATGAAGTATTGATTTCTTTCGGGGCTCAAGCCAGATTACCTTCTATTAGGTACATGTAAGATTGAAGCCCGAGAAATTTCATTAAAAATCATTAAGGTATAGGGGTCGCGAGTGGGCTAAATTTTGTTAACTTATATTTCCTTCGCGACGTACAATTCGGTGCAAAGTTGCACCTATACGAAAGTGAAAAGAAGCTATTTTTACAATGCGATTCCAGGCATTTTTGCCTTTGTATGAAACTTCTGGGCTTCATAGAGCAAAATAATGGCCTTCAGATCCAGCACCAGGAAATTATATTGCACACCAAAATTGGGCACAGCACCGAATTGTTCGTTGCGCAGGAAAAATTAGTTGATGTCAATTTGAATTGAATTGAAAATGAAAAACGCTTACTAGCGACCTTTAAACCTTAATATTTTTTAATTAAACTTCTAGGGCTTCAGTCTTACATGCAATAGAAGGAAAGGAGCCCCAAAAACTCCATGCTTCGTTTCTTTTGTCAGTCTAGTGCAACAAATGTTCTATGTAAACATAAAGAAAAGCTGATGCAACATTCATCTGGGAGTTGGAGCTGAAGTATTTAAGTTGCCAAGTAAAACGAAAAATGAAGAAGCTCATAAAACATTAACTAATTTATAGACCTCCTATCGTCAGTACCAACATTTATTTTTGAATTGTAAATTAAAAATTTTTTATATCGAAAATTGTCCAAAATAGAGCATTAATATCCATATGTATGAGTACAACAAAAAAGAAAACCAGTAAAATAATGTCAATTTGTATATGCGTCAGTTTTTAACTTAAAAATTTATCCTGCTACGTTTTTTAGGTCATAATTATTTTTATTATGCAAGCAAAATTTTTGAAATTATAATTTTAATAAATTTATAAGGTCCTTGTATTCCGTTTACCGGTCCAAAAATGTGACGAATTAAAATTTTTTTCTAAAGAAATATCACTTTAGATTTGTGCGGAACGTTGAGGGAAGTGATGAGAAATTGTAAATGTCTACGAATTCTTAAAAGGGATTGTCTACCTTATAGGGAATAGAGGTATCTTTTAATTTCATTTATTTTTAATTGAGTTGCATTACTTTGATATTCAGGTCAAATGGAAGCAATAGCAAATAGTGATGCGTTTTATAGTTTCCAAAAACTAAATTCCCCACAAAAATAATTTTGATCAATTCTAAACTTTCCCTATTTGGTAAAGATGAATATTAACTATTTTCTATAAAATCTTAATAGAAGTTTGGAACAGATATATCGACTAGGTATTCAAAAATCCAGATTGCAGGCGAAAATTATATAAATACATAGGGACTATTATAAGTTGGGAAGTAGGCACCACGTTATGAGTTAATCTGTATTAGAGACTGACAGACTGATTCATCAACGCATATCCTACCTGTAGAAACATGAAATTTGGACAGTCCTTTCATGATTTCGGCACACAATAAGAATGGATTTTTGGAAATTCAGCCTCGAAGGCTTTAAATCAGGGGATAAAAGTTTGTACGGGAGTTCCGTTCGTTAATGGCAATATAACTTAAAAATCACTGATCCGATTAGCATACTTGTTTTTAATATATAAATATCTTCTTTGGTCAGCTTTCAGGCTGTAAGTAATTGTAGAGTTTCGAAATAGAGGAATCAATATGGTGACCGAAAATTCTCAACTTCAAAGGATTGCTATTAAAACAGGTTCTTTTATGTTTTGAGGAGCGCTGGTCTCGAATCTACTATTAAAATCTGGAAATTAAAGATGGCGACCGAATTTTATCCACTTGAATAGATTGCCGTGTAAATAAATATATAGAGGTTTTTGGGGTCGCGGATTTTAAATTAGCTATCGAAATTTCGAACTTCAAGATGGAGACCAAAAGCTATTATACAAACGCTAATGAATTTTCATGAACCTGGGTTCTTAGGGTCTGTGATTTCGAAATAATTGCATTTTTTAAGCTCATATATTTATTTATACAATACAAACCCAAACTAAACTTCCTCAAATATTTGACCCTCTGTTTGGCCGGGATATAATCGGAGACTGCTGAACCGATTTCAATCGCACTGGAAGGTGTAGTATTTTGTTCGAAATGATTTAGGTTGGTTTTTGCCTGTCTGTCTGCTTGTTTGGACTGATATCGGGAACGGTTGAGCCGATTTTGATAGGACTATCACTGGAAGGTAGAGTATTTTGTTGTTCATGATTTAGGCTACTTTTTATTTATCTGTTTGTTTGCCCGGGCTAATTTCGGGGACGGCTAAATCTATTTTGATGGAGATCTACCTTGTTTTGTCATTTATGGTTTAGCCTACCTTTTATACGGGGAACATATTGGGGTCCCATCCACGGGTGACGGACCCTGAAGAACCGCCTCTAAACAATATTCAAAATTCAGATAAAGTTGTTACAAGTATGGAAAAGGCCGTGCAATGCTGGGACGGGTCTGCTAAACAGTGCAGTTTACTAGTAAATAAAATACAGGTTTAAAGAGATCAAAGCATTGAAAATTCTGTTCAGTTCTAATATAATGAGCAAATGTTTCTCATTTAGTGTTCGTCTTATGTTTCGCTAAAAATTTGAGGATGGTACTCGTATATATGTGTGCAGAGTTTATTTTTATTCTAAATTATTCCCCTTAGCGTTTTTCCCATTTCCTTACTATTGCATTCATATTCGCATATTCACAAGACTCCCTCGTGCTTCTCTAGACTCATAACAAATCATCATTCTCGTTTGCACATTTTCGGGTATACGTGAATTTATTTCAGTCCAGCTCCCCAGACATCACCCTTTTTTGCTAGAAAAGTGCAAAGGGGCGTCTTGTAGCTGCGTAAAATGTTCCCAGCTGAATACTCGATAAGCGAATTTGCGAAATTCTCAGGAGGACAATAAGGTCCTGCCATTCATGTGTTTCTCCAAACCAAAGTATCAAAGCAATCCGACTTCTCTCACCAATATCCGTCAAGAGGTCCCATTCGTCTTGCAAAAAGGCACCATAATGTCCTCGCTTTGCAATTGCCTGGGGGCAACCCAAGTTTATGTCGATGGCATCACAGTGGTCCTGGGCCAATAAAGCTGCCTCCAGAATGGTGTTCGGATCATTGCCGCAAAACTGAAAGAATACACAATCTGAAGACAATCGCCGCACATGTGGAAGAAGTGAAATTAGCGCAGTGGGAGCATTTTTATCCGTCTTATGAGGGTAACGCTCCCAGTGTGCCTAGTCAGTTTACCTGTATAATTAATGGTCTATCCTCCGGACAGGTCTGAAGGGCCTCCTTTCGGTACTTCAGATCCTTTGAGAATAAATTGCTATGAAACATTGGCGAATAGCACAACTGCGAGCCATGTCGGCGGCACAACATTCGCCAGGCTAATTCACTCTGGTCTACCATTGGTGCCACCTAGAATTGAATTTTCAGGAAACTTCATTAATTAAGCTCGCTTTCAGGTGTACATGCAAAGTGTCCTTTCATGGCTGAGCTTAATCAGGCCCACTGTTTGAGCACATGCTCCAGGAATAATACACCATGATAGAAACACACGTTTGCATATTTGTTAATAAACGAACGAAGCTACCGGGTTCAAGTAAAGCATGCCATTAATCGGATTAAAACTCGCTGCAGAGAAAAGCACTTTGTTCACGAAGAGATAATTGCGGGATAAATAACAATTAAGGTTATTTCTGGGAGATAATGCAAGCCAAATTCCATGCTGGCATCTTATTCATCTTATTTAGATAATTGTGCAAAATGTCACGAAAATTCGAACAATTGAAAGTTGAAACAGTTGAAAAAGATTTAAAATGGGGACTTATTTATTTATTTATACAAAGAGAATAGTTAAGGCACTATTTTTCTTAGGATGTTAGCCTTGAAAATTTCCCTTGAAATTGAAAATATATTTCTCAGCTGCATATATGTACATATAAATTAACTCAAATTATGAATAAGAAATTACTATGTAATTTTCTAATTTCTTCAACGTCAATCTAACAATTGCAAAGCTCTTATGGAGCTATTCAGGTATTACGTATCCTCCCTACATAAGACAAAATTAGAATATCGTCTACCCCGACCCCCTGAAGAGTAAGCTATAAGATGCTGTTTATTTATTTTTTTTCGTGCATGCAGATATACATATAATACTTTTCAATTTAAAATATATTTATATTTGATTGATATTTTGTTTTCTTATTTGACAAACAGCTAGTAATATCTTTTGTAATTGTATAAGAATTCTTTGCCGTCTCGTTCATTTCTTGATAATTGTTAAAAACACCTCTGTAATATGTATTATAGGGTATTTGTTTCGATATTTGTTGAACACATTAAGTTTCAATTAACAAATGTAGAGCCGGATGAGCGTCTATGGAGTACAAAATAATAGGACACCAATTTAACGAGAGAATTTGAAACCTTGTAGCAATGAAATGGAATACGAATTTTTTTAAAAATTGTACGTAATAATTTTATACACCCCTTATCCTGAAATAATATGCAACAGATTTAGATTTAGAAGTTTGAAGACGCAGAATTGGAGGAGTTGTTGGACGAAGATTCTTTCCAAACTCAGCAAGAACTTGCTCACTCATTGGAAGTTACTCAACAAGCCATTTCACATCGATTAAAATCCTTGGGAATGGTTCAAAAAGAAGCACATTGGCTACCATATGAATTAAAGCACCAAGCATACAGTATATAGAGAACTCATATCTAACAAAAATTTGTCCGCCGTGCTTATGAACATTTTGTCTTCGATTGGCTCCCACCGTGTTCATTTCACCAGAAATGAATCCAAGAATTCACCCGACTACGCTGGTCCGTGGTCTGCGGCCTGGGTGCTGTTGTGACTTATCTGTATGCGTTGGAATATTTACATCTGAGCAAGCAGGTGTTTGTGCCCATTGCGCTCGTTATTAATTGATGAATGCAATTTCGGGTGTGCGGGGCATAAAAGGCAACAGAGAACGACAGGCATAGTCCTGAGGTAGTCACATTCAAATACAGATGAGTCACAAAAGCTCCCAGGCCGCAGATCACGGGCCAGCGTAGTCTCGGTGCCGAGCTCTGAAGTCGGATGAATTGGATTCATTTCTGGTGAAATGAACGCGGTGGGAGCCAATCGAAGACAAAATGTTCATAAGCACGGCGGACAAATTTTTGTTAGAGATGAGTTCTCTATATACTGTATGCTTGGTGATTAAAGCTTAGAGACGTTGAACGGCGTTTTTACACATGTCAGCAACTACTGCAACGGCAGAAAAGAAAGGGTTTTTTGCATCGCATAGTTAATGGAGACGAAAAGTGGATTCACTATGACAATCCCAAGCGGAAAAATTAGTGGGGCCACGCATCCACATCCACGGCCAAACCAAATATTCATGGCGCGAAGGTCTTGTTGTGTATATGGTGGTTGCTAAAATCGGACGAAACGATTACAGGAGCACGCTATCGAACTCAACTTATGCGTTTGAGCCATGCATTAAACGAAAACGGCCGCTATTTCAAGAAAGACATGACAAAGTAACCTTGCTACATGACAATGCCCGAACGCATGCGGCTCAAGAGGTTAAAAATTATCTTGAAACGCTGAAATGGGATATCCTACCCCACCCGCCGTATTCTCCAGATATTGCTCTTTCGGATTACCACCTATTCCGGTCGATGCCGCACTGTCTGGCCGAACAGCAGTTTCGTTCTTATGAAGATATCAAAAATTGGCTCGACTCATGGATTGCCTCCAAAGAAGAAGAATTTTATAGACGTGGAATCCGCATGTTACTCGAAATATGGGCCAAGGTTGTGACTAGTGATGGACAGTATTTCCCTGAAAAAAGTGAAAAGTTTTGTGGGTTGTTTTTATGTGGCTGTATCAATAAAAATAAGCAAAATATTCGTTACACGTTATTAATTGATTCTTAAATTAAACGAAAAACATTTTTCAGAAAAAGGTGTAATAGTTCTTTTGTTTTGTTTTTCATACGGTTTGCACGATAACTTGAAGCATTTTCAATATTTTTAGATGCAATTTGTTTTTTGAACTGTAGAAATATATTCGCTATAGTCTATCAAGCCCTTTTTTGATATTTCATCTGCTACATTTTTGTGATCCATGGAAGAACAAAATTTGTCATGAGAAAAATTTTCTCAAATTAAAATGTCATATGATATTTCTGATTTTTTTTAAAAATAAACAATTGGCTCGACTACATTACATCACTTTACTATAATCTTTTTGTATTTTTTAAAACCATCGACCTATACTGAAGAAAATATGCAAACCGTGAGGTGGTCTTTTTAACAGTAGCCTTTTAATAATATAATCTATAATATTATAAAATATTTTGTTAAAATGTTTTCCTTTTAGCTCAATTAAGGGGGAAGACCACTGTGATGGGTAAAAAAAAAAATTTTTTTCCGTCTTAAATAAAAGTTTATATATTCAAAAATATGTGTACAAAATTGCAGGTCAACATTTCAAAAATTGACTGAGTTGCAGCCATTTTAGTATAGTAGTAGTAGTAGACCGACTGTTTTCCGCTTGACGTCCCGATGAGAATGGCACGCCCCTTGCAAGTCCCTTGCTCAAACGTATTTATCAATAGATGACTTATTGGGGTTTTTTTCTTCGAATTTCGTTTTTTATTACTATATAAATATATTGTTCTATTGTTATATAACTGATAGCGAGAAAAATGGACTAAAAACTTTAAACAGGTTTTTCTCGAAATGACTTTTTTCAAACTGGTCGCATTGATAACTCAGTCAATTACTCACCGATTTTCAATTTTTTTGTTTTTGTTTTGTTCGTATTTGCAGTGGCTAAGGTTAAGCGTAGCCGATTTAAAAAAATTTAATTTTTACTATTTTTTAGGCTGTTTTGAAACAAAAAAAAAGGTCGAAAAAATGGAACATTTTTCAATTGGTCGCTATTTGGTGAAAAACCAAAATAAAAAAAATCGGCTACGTACAACGAAAACTACATTCATATAGATTATAAAGAACTTTTTTTTTCGGATAACCCGTTCTTGAATAAGCGATGCGACCATGGAGGGAGAATTTTGTTTTGGCCTCTACGGCAACGCACATATAAATATATATAAATATTGTTCAATAAAATCTTAATAAAATAAATAAAAAACGATCCAGAAATTCCTTTATTTTCCCGGTCAAAAAAATTCCCAAAAATCACTCATTTTTTCGGCCGTCACAGTGGCCTTCCCCCTTAAAAAAGCCATGACTTCTGAATGGACCCATAGAAATTTGGTTAAGAAGAAGAAGAAGAAGAAGAAGAAGAAGAAGAAGAAGAAAGAAAGAAGAAGAAAATTCTTAACTTCAGAGGATTGCTATGAAACCGGGTCGTTTAATGTGTGAGTGTTCCGTGTAAATGAATATACAGAGATTTTTGGGGTTACTGATCTTAAAATTGCTATCGGAATTTGATCCCATGAATTTTTTGGATTCCCTCGGGAGAAATTAAACATCGTCTTCACGCATAAAACAGTTCATTCTGCAACAGGTTTAATTTACAAGTATTAAAAAGTCCGAACAAGTCCGGTACCGGTCTGCAACTATAAACTAAGGCACAAAAAGTTAAAAATATATGGATTCGCACCGATAGTCGTTATTATATAAAATCGAGCACTATAATATTAACGAATAATATGGTCTGTGCGGGGTCGGAACAGGATTCTCCCTCCGATTTCGATGAAATTATTGAAATATGTATGTCATAAGGGAGAGAGAGAAACTCTTTTAGTGGACATATGGTGCGAAATGTACAGGACAAAAAGTACAAGCAAATTTATATACATATGTACTCGTATGAAAGCTATTAGCATTTTATTACTTTAAGGGGGTATTCTAGTCTAGAATTTTGAACAAATCGATTTTTTTTTTGCATGTTCTTAAAGACCAGACCTTCAAAAATATATAATCTAAAGGAATTTTTATAATTCCAAATATTTACGGAGTTATAGCTATTTTAGTGGCACAGCGAGTAAACCAGACCTGTCACAGTGAATCGAACAATAGGCGGTAGACATTCCCTGACTACCTGAGGATGAATCATCCTACAGAAAGTCTTTTATACACACGTGTGCAGTGCAGCTCAGTTTGCTCTGAGCTATCGTAGAGTACGTGTAGGCCCAATGTATGGAGCAGGAATCGTCGATTAATGAAATGTAAGTACAGACTGCCTACAACTTTGCTCAAATCTTTAAACGCGTTTTCCTCAAAACTACTTTTTCCAACACGGTTGACATGGTTTCTCAAGTTCTAATGAACCGATTAACTTGAAGTTTGGGGTGGAACTTCTTTATACATCCCTCTATCGTTGGAAATAGAATTATGTAAAAATTTTGTTTTCAACACAAAAATTTTTTTCTCAAACAGCCGCCATCTTGTGAAAAAAAATTTTTTTTTCATTTCCCTAGTTCAGACGATAACGCCATTCTTACTGATTAGGATTTTTTTTTCTTTTTTTTTAAAGTTCACCAGAAGGGTTGGAATCATGTCAACGAAGACGCGCCCTTATTTTTCAACACCCCCCCCCCCCCCCCCCCCCCCACTTTACCAGCCTGTAATTTTTTCAAATAGCAAATTTTTTTTTTTAAATATTTTTTTTGTATTGTTAACATATTAGTAAATATCTAGTAAAAAAATGGCACCCAAAAATATTCGTAGTTTTTTTTTATCGAATTTTAAAAAAACACCTATAATTTGTACTCCTAGACTAGAACACCCCCTTAATTAGGAGACCCAGCCCACGATTCTGTCACCGGTTTGTAATATCAAATATTATGCCAACATTTAAATATGCTATAAATAAAAACCGTGTTCTATACATTCAAAATCAGTATCATGGGATCCTATTCTGTTTGGTTCTGTGCAAGAAGTAAATCTACTTTATCCGAACCTCCAATCACTAGCATGAACTATTCTGCGGCATAACCACTAAACAATGAAAGTTGGGATTGTATCAGGTGGCACCAATTGAACGAGCACTAGCATTTCTCCAGGGTGACCGTTATATTGAGATAGCAGGGAGAATTACCACTGTGCATCCTTTGTGCTACTTGGGGAAGTTTAAAATATGCAATTAGATTGGTCGCTGGAGAATTGAAACGATGTAATTATTTCATGCCAAGCTCAAAAGTTATTTCAAGATGCTTTACTGAAACTTACCACATACTTGGGAGAGCCCAAAACTTTCCTGAAGAAATCCCATGACGGCAGTTTCTCTCTAGGACTAGTTTCCATGGTATCTGCAACAAGAAAAATCCATATTGTAGTCTGAAGCCATAAATTAAAAACAAATTTGAGAACGGGACCGAACTTCAATTTTCACGCTTAATTAAATAATATCCACAATATCTTTATGCGGCTACCCTTCTGATTGCCGTGAAATTGTTTCTTGTCCTTCGTTTATGCGCTCCCGCCTTCAGGGGGAATGAAGGGGTTGAAAGCTAAACAGAAACCCTCTGCAGTAATTAGGGCACTCTTAAAGCCCCTGCACAAGCTGAGTGCCAAGAAGTGCTATTTTGCGGGATTAATTCCTCTGCTGGATGGAAACAAAGCGCTGTTAAGCTTTACTGTAAAAAGCGGCGAGAAAAATTATAATACATAATAAGGGAGGGCTGGTGTAAATTCAATTTGCGGCGCGTTCAACTGAGAAATTCTTTCTCCTTGGATTCCTATCCTAGGAAAATAGGTTAGCGCCGTTTTTGTGGCGGATAAAACGTGTGATTCTCGGGCGCAATTTATTGGAGGCTCACTGCCGCTGCAGCTGCAGCTGAATGCTTCTAAAGGCGTTGTGCACAAAGAGGCTATTCAGGAAGCTTGTTAAGATTGTATGAGGCGGTAAATGTTGAAAATTGCTACTGCAGCGCGGCGATAGGCGTTTTATCCTTGTAAATATGCTTCAGTTTGCATATAGAATGAACATTTCGTTGACAAACAGGACAGAAAGAAGCAGTTCAGCATACATGTTTGCGCACGAGGAAAGGTAAGGAAGGGCTTGTCCCAGTTTTGTCCAGAAATGCATTTTTTTCAGCACCCCAACTCTTATGTGTTTTGAAGAGCATTTGCGAAGTTGTTCGTTCGTGCATTAAATTTTCTAGAAAATCGAGAAATGTTCATAGTTAACCTTAGGGTAGGGAGTAGGGTAACTCGGTATAAGATGCCATTGTGTCATAGGGTTGTTTATTATGGTTAGTAAAGATGGTGGACAACGGCTCTTGTTATTGCGGAATTTTAATAGATTTTTTGTGTAAATACTGAAATTATACTCGTCCGTCAGCCGTCAGGTACACAAGGGGACAAAACGATGTCTTGAGCACACGTGCCGTAATGTGGAGTCTGTCAGTCGGACGAATCTTGCATTCGACAGAGACTACCTTTCTCCTCCGTTTTCGATGGTGCCGATTGGGGGTTAATGAGATGCAAAATTTTCACTGCAACCACCGTATTCAGCACCCTCGAAAATGGGTGGTACATCACTTTTCTACTTTATATATATAAAAAAAAAAAGAATTTCACCCTTTTCCAGTTGGCGAGTTTGTGGGGTGCTAGGGAATTTTTCACTGCCACCACTATGCTCGATGAAGGTTTGTTTTCGGGGTTGATGGCGGTGGCGGGGGAGGAATTCCTGCTACTACTGTTGTCTTCAGCACCCCCGAAAAAGAAAGATGCGGTAGGTCCGGCCGATGGAAACTATATTATGAGGGTTTTACCCCTCCCGGGATAGTTTTTAGTCTATTGGGGGTTAACGCAACCTTAAAAAGAAATTCTAAGACCACCACCGTGCTCAGCACCCTCGAAAGGGTGGAGCGAGGAAGTCTCCTTCGTATGCAAAATAGTGTCCATTTTCGCGGTTTTTTCCGACTCATAGACTCCACTAAACTGTTGTAACGAACTACGAGTACTAAAATTCTCCGCGTCCTTAAAACAGCTTAAAGAAAAAGCAAGAATACCTAGTCATACGTCTGAATTCGGATCGGACAACAGAAGATTCCTTAGGAATCGGAACAACCAAAGCATTCTTCCAAACGCCAGGATCGCCGTTAGTAATCAAATATTTTTAGTGTCATATTACAATAATATAACATAGTCACAGTTTTCAAATATTCTTCGAGGTCGCTGATCGCTCTGAGCGCTCGTCGAGTAAGGACGTTTGGGGTCGTGGCGAGCGTCTGTAAGGTGGAATGGTTGCTGCATTCAGTTGGTGACGCCATTTTGAATGCTTTAACTGTTTTTGCTTGTTTGTTTTTTTACGTGGAGTTTAATTTTCTGTGCTTGTGGGAATAATCTTCTTGGTTTTGTTTTTATGAGGAAAAGTTTATGGGTAGTCTGTTCACATACAAAAAGAAGGCCAATTGTGATAAACAAAAATGGAGTTTCGACTTCAAAAGTCACCACTTCTTGAGGAAAATGTTTAATATTTTGTTAGTCTTTCAAACGAAATTTGTATATGTATAAATCACAACACTGTTTTCCTTTTGACCCGACTGCCCCAGAAGGAGGGTTTTGTTTTCCGCCTTTATGTATGTATGTATTTAAGTATGTCCATTTCTTTGGCGCATCCTGTAGTGTAGTGTAAACGACGTGATGGATTCACATAAATGAGGTGTAGGTTTATTTTCCTTAATCGTGGGAGTGCTGCAGGATATATAATTTTTGAGAAAAATATTAGTAGCCGCCGTCAGCCGACACTTTGTTTTTTGTTATCCTTCATTACGCCCCTTGATATCGTTATCAAATGAAAAGACTTGACGAGTACAATATGATAAACTATGTGACGTCATCCTAAACCCAATATGGCAGACGCCCCAAGAAGGCGAATTCCTTTATTCTTCACAACTCTTTTGACATGGATATCAAAAGGAAAGGCTTGACGAGTAGACTACGATAAACTCATGTAGTCATACTAAACCCAATATGGCAGACTCCCCAAAATTGACATTACTAACACATTCTACATATTATCTGCAACTACAAAAGTTGTAAACAAAATATTTATTACAAAAAAAAAGATATAAATGCAAAATAAAAATAAATAACAAATCATTTTAATATTTTAAGAAGGTAGGTAAAACTAAGAATTTTCTTTAAACTTTAATATTACAGTTAAAGCAGGTGGTACCCATTGTATTTACTATTTTAACAGGGATGTCCAATGGGTCCCGTCTGCTTTATTCAAGTTTAAATAAAAGTCCTAGTTGGTAGGTACTTAATATATTAAAATGACCTCGCTTTTTGTAGTAGAGGTTTCATTTTTATTTTTTTTTAAATATTTTGGTTGCTTCAGATTCTTGAAAATAAATATTATATGTATATTGCATACCAGCGGACAACATTTATTTTTATTTACAATCACCCAAAAAAATACCTATCATAAAAAAAGAAAATATATCATTGATTGGGTTTCTCTATTTTTTATAACAATTTTTATTAACTGGATGAAATGTTTCTTAAACCAAAAACAATATGCACTACTGTTCCAGGAGTCCCGAGTTCGAATCCCACATGATTGAGGTTGTTTTGCTTTCCAAAGAGTCAGATTATTAGTGTAGTAGATATGAAGCTATGAATTGTCAATGGAATAATGCGAGCGGGTCCGCACTAGAAGTCAGGCGTTTCCCATCGGAAACCACGCTAACATTTCCCGTTGTCATGATTACCACTGAATCTGACATATACATAAATACAAACAACATAGCACATTCTATAAATGAAATGAGCGCTTATTTGAAAGATAGTGTGTCTTATACGTAAGAAAGATACAAGGTTTAATAAAATGATTGAAAAGCTATTTCATTTAATGAAAATAGTTCTTTCCTCTAAAAATTGGGTGTCATGAGCTCGTATTCAATGATGATTTTCCTTAATTTTATAACTTATTCATAACTTGTTTTTTTTTTTTAATTTCACTCTCATAAGAGTTCAATAAAAACACATTCCCACAGCAGTATGGCATTTAAGATACACCGACTTAACATACCCTATTTTAATATTTTTCCATCACTTCATCGGTTCATTTATGTTTAATAGGAGTATCAACGAAAATCCCACAAATCTTCTTTGTTTGATCCGCAATTAAGGGGGCCGATACATTGAAAGTGAGTTTTTTTAAAGAATTTTTTTGATAGGGAAGGAATAAGCGGATCGAGTTAATTTTTTTATTAGTTTACCACAAGAGCTTGTACATTATAAAACATTTTTTTTCGAGTGCCGGCGTTTCAAAATGGCGGTGAAGCCCGTGACGCAACAGCCCCCTCATATTTCAGTCGCTGCGTTCTCGCGGCGGTAATATTGGTCTGAAACAAAGGAGGAAGAAGAAATTGTTAAAAAACAGTTGTGGCTTCAATATGAACCTAACTTTAAGACAAAAAAATTTTTTTTCCCCAAATGCGACTTGAATGAAAATTTTGCTTGTTTTTTTGGCTGAATTCGCAACCTCTACGGTCGGGGATTCGCGAAATCGGCTATAAATTTAGGTTCATCCAGTAGACAAGGGTCTTTTGAAGCTACGGTAAAATTTTCAGCGTAATTGAACCTTTCTTAATAAAGTTATCGTGCAGCGAGTAGTCGAAAATGTCGTTTCGAGGAATTTGAGTTCAAAGTTTGGGGAAGTGAAAAGACGAATTCTCTACTTACATTTTAGTCGGCTATTCCTGCACCGTAGAGTTGTTCTTCCTCTTGTGCACGCAGCTGATTTACGGCAAAAGTTTTTTCTTTCCGAGCCGTTTTTGCTTCTTTTGAATCGAGAAATGTGTCCCGGTCTGCGCTCGTTACTCGAGAATAATTCGAAATATTTGTCTTCGATTAGAACAATAGCTGAGGAATTTGGGAATAATAGACGAAAAGCTAAGAGCGGGGCGGTCTGGAGCCGGGCGATGGACAGCTTCTCACCCGCGCTACTTGACATCGCCGCTTCTATGTGAGATTCCATGAGACCGGATTGAGATATCGGGAAACGCTCTTAGACACACGTTCTCAACACCTTATAGAATATATTCCCGACGAAAAAAAAAAAATTTTTTTTTTGATTTTACATGTATCGGCTTCTATGTGAGATTCCATGAGACCGGATTGAGATATCGGGAAACGCTCTTAGACACACGTTCTCAACACCTTATAGAATATATTCCCGACGAAGAAAAAAAAAAAAATTTTTTTTGATTTTACATGTATCGGCTTCTATGTGAGATTCCATGAGACCGGATTTAGATATCGGGAAACGCTCTTTAGACACACGTTCTCAACACCTTATAGAATATATTCCCGACGAAAAAAAAAAAAAAAATTTTTTTGCTTTTACATGTATCGGCCCCCTTAAGTCCTTTCCTGAGGCGCAAGTGCATACCCCGAGATATCAGTGGAATCGGAAATTAAATCGAAACTTTCCGCTCAGAGGTGTTTGATCAATGCGGCAGTCAACAAGGAACCCCCAAATTCAGGGATTTTCCGGTCTTTATTAAAAAATTCCAATCACAAATTGGATTATTCGTACGCATGCAAGTCTGGGGCCGTTGGTGTTGGTAGTAAGTAACCTACCGTGTAGGCCAGCTTGTTCTCGCATACAGCCTTAATCAATAATTGCTGCCTACTCTTCTGGAAATAATCTTGTTATCGCGTTTAGTAATTTTGTGGGCAAAATGCTCTGTATCAAGCGGAGAGAAGAATCCTTTTGTTAAGTTCGAGGACAAACCCTCTAGCGGACTAACTTAGTTGAAAAAAGTAATTTTCTGAGATGGTGGCGTCAAAGAGGATTGCAGCTTAGCAGAGTTATCGGATTTTGTTTTGCAAAGGGAGGATGCTATCTACCTGTTCAAGTTCAGCTTTCAAAAGGGAACTTCTGCTTTGGAATTTTACCTAGACACAACAGAGACGCCTTTGTTTAATGTTTTAATTTATGTACTTCTCTGAACGAAGATTTAGATCAATTCTAAGTAAGCTCTTAAGTTGAAGAACAACCGCAGTAGGAAAGGAACTGAAATTATAATCGAAATGTTTAAAAATGAAATTTTAATCGAAATCTTTGTTGATTTTTTTACGTCCGGGGACGTTCGGAGGTATTTTTCAAATGTATCCGGGCACAGTATTTGGGCCATTCTCAAAAACGGACTTAAAATTTGAAAAAAGAAAATGTTTTTTTATTTGATCCAAAGTAGTCTCAAATGAAAGATATTTTTTCTTACATTATGTAGCACTTATGTGCTTAGCTATTTTCACTGTAGTTTTCATACATATATATGGACATTTAAGTCACCTCCGTGGATAATGTAATACGTAATCCACGGAAGTGACCAAAAAGAGCATGCTAATTCTTAAAAAAACTTGCCGGAATGACAAACTGTCAAATACTTTTAAGATGGCGTTGTGTTTGTTGTCTGTATTCGTTCAGAAACTGTGTTTACTGATTTAATGAATTATGGCTGCGTTCAATAAGTTGATCCATGGAGGTGACAATTTTTCCATGCACAAAAGAACTAAATATTTAGAATCCATTATTCTGTTGATGTTTTAAATATTTGGTGTTATTTAGACAGATTATTCTATGTTTTATGGTAAAATAATATAAATTAATTTATTCGCCGTTGATAAAGTTATTTTATTTTAGTCTAATCATCGTAAATGGATTTTGCACACGACATGGAGGTGACATTTTCGTCATTTCTTACCGATAATTCAAAATAATATTTATATTGTGTAAGTTTTAATAAAGATCCTATTAAGGGGGGCGATACCTTTAGAACGGGTGAAATCAGTCAATTTTAATGAATTTTTTTTAAGGTGATACTATAATTGTCTCATTTATTACTTTTGACATATTGTTAATACATTATTAAAGTGTACAAAAACATGAGTTTTTTTTTTTTTTACAAAATGGCGGCTCTGCAGAATATCTCCTCAAGCGTCTCCCGTGAGACATCGAAAACTGCTAACACTGTCAAAATGTTTCTATTTATCGGAAATAAAAAAAGTTTATTTTTGTCGATTACTAACATATTAAAGGGAAGGATAAACCTATAAAATAATAAAAAAGTTAAAAATTAAAATTTATATCGGCTGTTTAATCAAAGGTCCAGATTTTTGGCTATTTTTCAAGAGTTTTGACCCCATCCGATAAGCCGATATCTTTAAACTTTTGGGTACATCTTTCCGATGGCACTATAAAGAGAAACCTCTGAATGTTTTAGCCTAATCGGTCAATAACTTTTTGAGTTAGAGAGCTAGCAGTTTTTGAAAACACAGTTTCAAGATAATCGCGTTCAAAGTTTGCATTGAAACTTTCGTTGGCATTCTGGGTATGGCCACCCAAGCATCTTTCTAGTAAATATTTTCTGGACAAATCTTCGTAAATTGGTAGAAGATGTTGTTTTATATCGTCGCCAAGTAAGAGAGTAAATTATGAGACAAAAGAATACACAAACGTACTGTGAAAAGGCATTGCTCCGACCCAAGCTCTCCGACTACCTGGTTAATGACGGTATGCGGACTCAGACGTTTTTCCCAATAACTCCATTAATATTCAATATTTTGATTTGTCCTTTTGACTGTATATTGTTAACATAATATATTATATATTCGAATTATGTAAAAAAAAATCGATTTTCTGAAAATTCTAAAGGTATCGCCCCCCTTAATATAAACTACTTCAATGAATTGTAGATAGGAATTCCAGAAATAATAAAGGTATTTCATTTTTTAATACAAATGCACACAAAAAATACGCCAAAATGAGAATGGCTCATAAAGGATAATCAGAAGTTCCCTCTGGAACAAAAATGCGATCTATGACCTACAAATTTTCAATAAATAAAATCCCACTGCAACAGAGCTGAAGAGCACGACCATATACCCAGCGTCAGCGAGCGATCGCCGAGTTTTATTTATTCGCGTGCATGGCTTATACGTTATACATACATACATACCTACCTCAGAAAATATGGAGCGAATAGAATAACTATTGAATAATACAACAAAATTTTTGTTAAATAAAAAAAAATTATTTTAACGTAATCGTTAAAATAATATCATATAATTATCATAACAAGATTGTATTTCATTTTCCGCAACAAAAAAAAATCTTTGAAAACCTTCAAAATTTAACCTCGGACATGTGACTTCATAAACTTTTGTTTGATTTTTCTCTTCCATTTGGCCGGTGACATATATTTTTTTTTTGTAATTGATTCATATGATGCTAAACTATCATATAGCGAAATTTGAATAAATTCTCCCGTTTTTTTAGTTTTCGATCCAGCCTCCTTAAATTGAGCAAATTATAGGAAGATTTAAACTTCTCTTTGTGGAATTTATGTATAATGTAGCAGTGGATGTTTTAAGCTTAACCACTCCTATATTATACCTAAATTCTAAAAAAAACAGAGGTTTTAATCTACCTAGAAATTTGCTTAATACAAGCCTGCTGAAGATGACGTTGTAATTATTAATTTAAGTATTCATTGTGCTAAAAAAATGAAATCAAAGTGCTTGTTATAAGTTTTTCATGATTTAGTTTAAAGCATCTCCATGCTACATTCTACCGTACGAGTGTATTTGGAAAAAGTGAGATTTTAATCTATTCACAAAATGTCTTAATTTAAACGCCTTCAATGCTTGCAATGACTTTGGCATAACTAATTTTAGTTTTAATATTTAAGCACGGCGAGCAAATTAAGAAAGCAGGGGCTCATTTTGAGTAATCAAATGCTAAATAAAAGATTGTTTTCTTAATATATTATCAGAAGATCTCATTTATTCCGCGATTATATACTTTAAGATTGTTTATGGCCTATAAAAATCACAAAAATACCCATGGGATCTTATGGGTTGAGCGTCTCTTGCAATGGTGGAATTTCACCGTTGCCGTAGCTTTTTTCCAGAACCCCTGATCTGAAACACATAAACAAGACATTTTCTGTTAGATAATACTTGACTGCACAGAATGAATTAATTAGTTTTGCTTTCCTGCAATTATTTTCGATTTTGTGTAGTTTAGAGTTCAATTTTTGAAATTTTTCATTACTTACTGAACTAATAAATATTTTAAAAAATAATTATAATCTAAATATTCAAATATTTTTTAATTCATTCCATGACCAGAGGTATAATAAACCAGCCCACCAAATTTCAAACAATTTGAGCAAACGGTTTTTGAAATTTTCTACGGCAACGGTCAAAACACAGAATTCCGAGCAAAATCGAATTAAAGTTTGACTTTACAGAAGAAACATAAAGTTTATCAACGAAAAAGCTACTTAGAAACGCACTGATTAAGGTTCGTTTACACAACAAACACAACAGAGAATCACAGGGAACGTAGTTGCTCTGCTGTGAACCAAAAATAGCGTGGATTTAGCGCGTCGATTAGGCTTCCGTTATTACAGAGTATTTTAAGTACTTTTTTTAACGACAAATCCAAAAGTAAAAAAAAGCCATAACTTCGTTACTTTCTTACGGATTTGAGTTTAGTTTGCAGCGTTTTACTCGGAAATAGTTGAACAAAAATAAAAGCCAATAAAAAAAAATCGAAAATTAAGCCATATAGGTCCCCTTAAGGCAAGCTTTTATTTTTTTGAGTGTATATACATATTTCATATCAAAATGTTCAAATTTCAGTTTGAGATCTCACCTCTTAATACTAAAACAAATATTACATTCTATTTAATCTAATCTTTGTTTTTTTTTAATATTACGTGCCTATATGTATTTTAGTACTTAGAGGAAGAAATTGAGCAAAGTTTCAGGACTTGGCACATTCTTTATTGAAATGATTTTAGCTAGATATATGTAGTTGAATTTTGAGGTTCTCGTAGATAATTTTGCCGCCAAAAAGCCAGAAAAGGCCATAAGTGGTCAAATTGATGTAAAAGTAGAATAATTTTTCATAATATGTTTATAAAATAGTAAAAGAGTAATAAAAATGTTACGGAATCAATAGTGCTTCATGTTTGAATATTCACTCCAGATTGGAATAACAAAAGTCGCGACTTACAATAAAAGATTAATAATCCGAACATTATTTGTTTTATTCACATATATTTTGTATAATATATAGGCCCGTAATAGTTCAATCCGGGCCCGGGATATTCTGTCGGCGGCCCTGGATTTAACTAACAACTAAACATTTGACAGACGGACTCAGCGCGATTCAAAATTCAAGTTCTTGTTAACATAGCGTGGGAAAATTGTTTTTTTCAAATTATAGTAAAGTATTCATTTAAGAACATTTTATCTAGAAGTTAAAAAGAAGTTTATTTCAAGGGTTCCGTAATCAACTACCTTATATGTAACTTCACTCTATTTTTGCATCCAACTTTCCCATCCTCTTATTTATTTGCTTATTAAGGTGAAATTTAGTATGCGGAGATTTTTGTAAAAATAATTTTTTGGATCCCCTTCCCGTTGAGTTAACAGATCACTAAAAATTTTTTCGTTTATCCCATAGATAGGTCTTCCAATATGCACCCAAAAATATTTTTAGACCTTTTGATTTTAAGCTTTTAGTCACGAGATATTTGCTTTCAAAGTCGTTTTGAAAACGCACCCCGCACCTCTAATTTCTAAACTATCGATTCCTAAAATCTTAATGCCTTTATTTAGTACCTACTTTTACCTATGCAAATTAATACGGCCAATAAGTCTTGGAACTATACGAAAACCGTTTGTAATTTTAATTCCTTTTTTTACCGTTTATTAAAAAATGGTCAAAACTTGTTCATCAGTTTCCCATTAGGTAATAAAAGGTAAAAATTTAAAAAAATCGATACAATCGGTATCACAAACAAAAATAGTAATAGGATTAAAAAGTCATTCTGAGCCTATAGACGCACACGCAGTCTGCACTGATTTTTGTTGTTAGAGTTTTGCCTTGTTAACCAAATGATAGAATATAGAGTTTCCCAATAAGAACGTCCGAAATTTAAATTTGAAAAAAAAACACAATTTTCGAGCAAAAATGGTTCTGACTGTTTTATTTGAAAGATAATTTTATGCGATTTATGATTTGAATAAAATATCGGCCACCGCGGCTCCTCTTGCATACGTTCATCCGCTCACGCCAATTTTCGATGACTCTGTGCAATATTTCGACCGGTATCTCAGCTATGGCTTGACGAATATTGGCTTCCAATGCCTCAAGAGTTGTAGGATAGTTGCTGTAATCCTTCGACTTAATGTGGTCCCAAAGGAAATAATCCAAAGGCGTTAGATCACACGATCAAGGCGGCCAAGCGATGAGACCATTTCTAGAAATTAACGGCTGACCGAACTTACCGCGCAATAAGTCCATGTTAAGTCGGGAAGTGTGAGGCCGTGCACCGTCTTGTTGGAAATAAAGGTCGTCCTCATCAATTTCATCAAATTCGGGGAAAAAAACTCGGTCAATGTCGCATTACAGCGGTTGCTATTAATGGGAACGGCATCTCCTGCCTCATTTCGAAAGAAATAAGGTCCGATGGTTCTGCCATACCATAATCCACATAAAACGGTAAATTTTTGTGGATGCAATGGTGATTCATGAACTACTCGTGGATTTGACTCATTCCAATAGCGACAATTTTGCTTGTTGACGAATCCATTGAGCCAGAAATAAGCCTCATCTGAGAAGATGATTTTGCGATGAAAATCGCCGTCGGCTTCCAACATTTCCAGTGACCAATCAGCGAACTGACGACGAATGTGATGGTCGGTTGGCTTGAGGTCTTGTGCCAATACCATCTTATAAGGATGCAGTCCCAAATCCAATCGCAAATTTCCCCAGGTTGTCATACTGGAGAGCCCCAACTCTTGAGAACGGCGCGGAACAGACGCATTTGAGTTTTCACGAACACTGGGTTGAACGGCGGCAATATTTTGTTCACTTCGGGCATTTCTTTGTCTTACAGGCACCTTTGTATCGTGAAAAGTTAATTTCCTTTTAAACTTTGTTATTATGCGTCTTATAGCGCGCTTAAAAGGAGCATTATGACGACCGTTTTTTGCACGAAGCGCTCTTTCAGTACCGAATGCGAATTTGCGTAATAATTTTGGACAATTTCCATTTTGCAAGCGTTGGATCAAACTGAAACGTGTCATGATGAAATCGCAAACCTTACTAACTGCACAGACCTGTTAAAAAACCATAAACAAATATGGCCGCCACGAGCTATCAAAAATAGGTCATCTCTATTGGGAGACCCTTTGTATAAGGACCGATGCAGATGACTAGTTAGCGGTTGCTACCGGTGTAGCACCATACCGTTGGCTAACGCACATTTCAGCAGAATAATAGCTATACATCATGCTCTGGATCAGATTTCACAGTAAATTTTGAATTGAATTGAAATTTATGAATAGTTACTTTTAACAAAATTTCTTCATTTTGAGAAAAAAACATCAAATTGCATGCACTTATAGCCACTTTGCATCACAAAACTAATTCAGCTCAATTTTTGAAATTTGGATAGGTAAAATTCATGGCAATTTGATACTCTTTTATAAATTTTGATCCTATAGCAAGGTCGGCTTTCCTCAACCTTTTTAAAGATTAGTAGAATTCAAAATTTTTCTGCAGTTATTTTATCAAACCAATAATTTTGGTCATAAATTCGACATTTTAGGTCAATTTTTGGGCTATATACCTAAAAGGTCTTCCGTTCTTCTCAGTAACTACTGCATCTATTCCTGGTGAACGAATTTTGAAAATATTTTTATTGAAATAAAAAAAAAACATGAAATTGTGAGCTCAAATTTTTCTTTGAAGATTGGATAACCTCATAAGTTATGTCAAATATGTAACTGTTACTTAGCCGGATCAGAACCAGTGGAGGGGGAACAAATATGACATAGACCCTGACAATGAAGTGCCGAGAAAAAAAATGAAATCGTAATAAATGACTGTAAAATATTTACATATTTGAAGCTTCACCATTGACACCGTTGAAGTGCAATTGGTTTCAACTAAATTTTTATTGAAAGTACTACTGTTCATCTTCGTTATGGTGCAGTTTCATCTCTTAATTGTTATAAACAAATGATCAGTGATTTTTTAAAAAAAAAATTCTAACTTCGCTCCAAAGGTACTTAGGACGTTGCTTTTTTTTTTAAATGTAGAGAAAATTATCTAGTTTTTGAGTAAGAAGATTATTTTCTTGAAAAATGTTCAAGGAAAAAAGTTATTCCATTTGTTTATATGGTAAAAATGACTGCATTTTTGTAAAATCAATTTGCAACAAAAAACATTATTTGTTTGCACATCTAATGAAATATTTTGAAAATATAACTCTTTCCCTTTAATGTGATACTGACAAAACCGAAACTTTTTTTGAAATGTGCGTAGAGTGCTGTTGCAAAAAAACATTCTTCCGGATAAACAAATTGAATTTTGCAAAAACTATCCAAAGAATCGCTTTCAAATTTTTAACACTTATTCGGTACCACAAGAGCTACCTATTTCCGAGGACTCAAGTTTTCAAATACATTTTTACAATAGTTATCGTTAATTGAATATTTAGCTATTTTCATTGTAAATTAGCAATTATCTAAGCAACAGTTTGACATTTTCAAAATCGATTTCGGTCAAGTTGTCGGCTTTTGCATTACCTACAAGATGATTGCAATAAATTGCTGTTAAAACTATTTGTTTAAATCTGGTTAGTAAAAATGTGTCAAAATTTCACTTTTTCCACTTTTAATTGTATATTTCTCGAAAACGCCGGCTAACCAGAAGTGGAAAAAGTATAGGTATTATTGCTATAGGTTAAGACTTCGCGAAAATCGTATTGGTGTGCTGGATCATTCAGTGTCCCGAACAAATGCTTATTTCCCTGGACTATAATACTGATCGACCTGGAGCCCTTATGGAAGCGACGCGGCTCTGCAGACATTACCTTCATCCATCAGCTACTTTCTGGCGACATAGACTGCCCTTCACTGCTTCAGCGGATTTCTCTCTATACCAATCCCCGTAGCCTTAGATCGGCCCCTCTCTTCCGCCCTGTTTACCACCGCACTAACTATGGCCTTTCTGAACCCCTCACCCTCATGCTTCGGAAAGCCAACTCCCTCCCTTCCTTTGACTTTCACCTGAACAAATCTTCTCTTAGGAGTTTCCTGCGCCCCGCACCTCTTAAATATTGCGACCCTCCTGTTATCCCTAATTCCAAAGCCTCTTCCCCTTTACTTAGTTTGTAGCTTAACTTAAGTTACTTTTTGTATATTTTTGTTTGTTTGTAGCTTATAGTAAGCGAGTGAATAAATAAATATAATTGCCCCCTCCTGTCTGCTCCCCATTGACCCCATCTTTGTTTTATCTGCCCCTTGTCTTAGTTCTAGTCATAGCTTAAGTTGATTTTGTTTGTTTATTTTTAAGCTAATTACTTTGTCATTTGTAGCTTGAATTAAGCGAAATAAATAAATAAATAAATAAGTAATCTGACTTGCGCCCCGAAAAAAATGAATAGTTGTTTTTTTTTGGTCACTCTAATACATATGTAGTATGTACGACAATGTTATATAAAAAATGAAATTGTTAATTATTGTTAACACAATAATAACTACTGTGTGTGTAATTTTTGATGGTGATTGGATGGAAAATTATCAATTACAAAATTATAGATATTCCGACATGTTTGCATGCTGTTATTAAATGCGTATCCCGAAGTAAATTTAACGTCTTAAAAAGAACCAACATCCCCAACCACCTTGATTATGGAATATGATGAATCGTCTGGGTGACAACTTCAAAGCCTAATTCGGTTGAAAAGAAATTGAGTGAGGGTTATCCGTAAAAATGCGATAAAGCAATTAGTCGGATCATTAAGTTATGCGCCTCAATAGCTACAAATTGAAAAGGAGCTTAGCACGCATACTTTGCTCATGTTTGGCCACAATTAAAGTAATGAATTCGACGGCTTCGGCTATTGGCGAAATAAGCAATGAGCTTGCCGCTCCACTTTACGATTGACACTCAGCTCAGCTCACTCACCCCACTAAGAATAATATCCGTTCGTTACGGGTGCCGGACAGCAACGACTCGATGTGAACTAGCGCACTCTCCATTATTCGCCGTTCTTTCTCCAATTAATAAATTTTACTCTCAGCGTCTAATTGGCCACGGAATGATTGTTCGATCGCCATAAGGCGCAATAAATAGAGCATTCTTGGCTGGGCACACCGGCTGAACCCTTCCTCCTCAGCCGATGGCCGGCCACTTCTGTCCACTCAAGTTAATTATTAATGCAGCTCATAAAGTAAACGCTACCGCAAAATGAGGACAGACCAGGAGATTTTCGTATGTGGAGCGGCACGCAGGCTTTACACTCTGCAGCTGCCCATAAGGCAACTGGACTGCTAGCAGGCGTATTAATTAAATTTCATGATTAAATTTCAGGGATGGGGGCGAAATGTTAAGCCATTGAGCGGGCGACATGAAGAGCGACTTAATAAGATGTGCGTTATTAGAAATTAAACCACCCAAATTGCCAAGTCTTAAAGCGTTTTATACCCGATGTTGCATAATTTATGCTATCCCTAGCTAGCAGTCAAGTTCATCTTTACGAGGTTACACTGAGGATAATAAAGCGTTGTTTTCTTGTCGAAGACTATTCCGTCCAATAAGTTAGATAGAATTCACTTGTTTTCTAAACGAAAATGCTGTTATTTCAATTAGTATCTTCAATTCATTAGTTTTAGCAAAATACGGCTAAAAAGTAAGAAACCCGTATTCTAGAAACGTTTAGTGGAGTAAAACATATTGAAGTATTCTTGAAAATCGGGTAAGTGGATCATATAAAAATATTGGCTTTAAGGTAGTTAAGTCTAAAATTCTAAATTACAAAATACTCCAATAAAATAAACTTTTTTCATAAATAGACATTACCCAGCAGGAACATTGAAATTCATTACATTAAAAATCAATTCTATAATTAATAGAAAATGGAATTGATTGACTCCATTTCTAATTCCTCGGAATGCAGAGCAGAATCGCTTCTACTTCTAATTCCTCGGAATGCACATATGTAAAGGAGGATTTCTTGGTCCGATCACGATATCGTGCGTGGTCTTTGGGCTGTTAAGGTACCGTTTAGTTGTGAAATGAAGTCATTCTGCTCGAATAAGTCCTGGAGTGCAGTACATTTTTTGATAGTGCGTTGTGAAACAGGAATTGGAAATTTTTGTCGGTGAGTTATGTTTTTACTATTTTATTGCAAGTTTTTAAAATGTCTGCCATTTGGAAATCATGTGTTGCTAATTCCAATCCTGCATAATTGCTGCTAAAAATCTAAAGTTACAAACCCTTTTGTTTTTTGAGGAGCCTTTTTAATTTTCTACAATCCCATATCTGCTCACTTCAAAACTCCAACAATGAGTTACAAACGTGTCTTAAAAGAGGATGAGGAAAATATTGTTCCTGGAAAACTGGTGAGGTGTAATGCCAGAATTGGTCCTAGCATTTATTTGGCATCAAATAATGGTAAGGCCATTTGTTAAATTTGGAAATATGGTTTAAAAAAAATTAATTTTCAGAATACTGATGCTTCCAAAACTGGTCAAAGTTTAGAGACAAAAAATGAATTAAACTTTCAGGTTCCTATTGTAAAAGATCTCCTGAACCTAGGAGGAATCTGCAAAAATTTTGATAAGTTTATTTCAAAAGATATAATAATGCAGTACAATTATGATGGAGGTCATGGAAAGTTAAGATTTAAAAACTTTCAAAAAATTAATGAATTATTGCAAAGTAAGTCCTTGTTACAAGTCACAAATAAAATTTAACAGAAAACCTTTTTGAAATTGATATCCTTGACACTAATTATTATATTTGTTCAAATATATTTATAATATATAGCCCTTTGTTATACTTCTTACTAGTTATAATTTTGTATATTTCAGAATCAATTTCAAGGTGTGACCTAATCGAGGGAGACTTTGTGAAAACTATAAGGAGGACTTTCAAAATAATTAAAGTCAGGCAGCACAAGAAGGCATTCTTGGAAAGGAAAGACAATTGAGTTTTTTGTTTGTTTTTTTTTTTTAAGGAAAATGTTAAAGTTTTTTATTCACCGTGAATGTTTAATTTATTGATATTTTATATATGAAATATATTTTTGTTGATTTCAAATTTCTGAAGTTATTGGTGAAATTATTAGTTCTGGAAAATTAATTCTAGAATGAATACTCTGATTATGTTTCATTATGCATTCCATGGAATTAATTCCTGAACTAATTCCCTGCCATGCAGAGAGTAAGCAATTCATTTCCTCCTATGACATCCCCATGTTAAAGTAATAAATTCTTTGGCTTCGGGGTAATCTAAAGTGGAATTAATTGAGAATGATTTGAACGCATTCAGAATTCATCGAGAATGAATTCAATTTCCTGCTGGGTAGTTGTAAAGTACATATGTATGTATGTATATTGAAGAAATCTGCGTGAGACTCTCGCGTGTTAGAAGTGAGATTTCTTAGGTTCCAGAAACAGTTGACTTTATGCATTGCTTTCTTTGCATTTGTTGACAATTTTATTATTTCAGGATTAGGAAATAGTTATGTGGATTTGAGTTGAACAAAAACTCTTTTAAGGGGGGGGTAACGTTAATTCGGCGTAAAAAAGGCCCTTTTTCTAGAATTTTTCCAGACGCTACAGGCAATACAAATTTAATTAGTCGATCGCAGCATTATAGTACAACCTGTGAACAATATTTTCCTTAATATTTTAAAACAAAATATAAATAATTAAGCCGACGGCAGCAAAAATTCGGAGGCGCCTCGAAAAAAAGTTGTCTGTCGGTGAACAATATTACTGAAGAGTGGATCGTCTGAATTAGAAAAAAAAAAATGTGTCATTAGATAACCGTTTTCCAAAGGTATTCCTGGGAGGAAATTTTTTTTTTTGGATTTTTCAATTTTTGCTGACACTTAGAAGTGAAAACACCGATTTTCGTCTAAAAACTGAACCTATTTGTTATTGTAAAATCTATAATTATGAAAAAAAAAAAAAAAGCTCCCAGCGTTACCTGGTCATTTATGTAACGAAGCTGTATACAAAATTTCAAAACAATCGGTCGAGTAGATTTTGCTCTAAACTGTTCACCGGTTTTAAAAATGACAAGCGTCAGAAAATCGCTTTAAAGTTTTGCATACCTGAAAATCGAGTAGTATACATGAAAGCAACAAACGCTCAAAGTTCTGTATCTTAGTTAGTTTTACTCCGATTTGTTTACAATTTTGACACAACAATCTTAAGATGTTGTACAATCATATGAAACAATAAAAAAAAAATTAAAAATAAAATTTTTTAATACGTTACCCCGCCCTTAATGAAATATATTTCTTTTATTTCTCAATTTCCATTACTCTAAGAAAGAAATTAGTTATTTTTGATTTTGGAAATTTTGATGGCAGATTCGAAATAAGCGACTCCGAAAACCTCCTAGTGCGGATTTTTCAGTGACCATGAAAACCCCCCAATGAGAATTTTCAGGATAATCCTTTGAAGTTTAACTTTTTCCTTCACCATATTGGATGCGCCATTTTCAATGTGGAAATTTTAATGGCTGATTCGAAATCAGTGACCCCGAAAACCTTCCAATACGGATTTAAAGGGCAATCCCTTGAACGTTTAGCGGAGAAAGGGAAGCGTCACACTTTTTCGTTTGATCTAGACCGATTTACTGCCACTAAAGAAGTTTCACTTCAATAAAAACTTGTTCCAGAGAAAACAAGAAACATTTATAAGCTAATTGTATATTATGACCATAGTCTAGATTTCAGGCCTTCGTTTGAGCTACGATAAGGGTTCTGGTAACGTTTCATTATGATCTTTACAAATTTTCTATTATAAAATAGCCAAAGAGGGAAGTAATTGAGCATTTTCGTTTTCAAATCCATAATCCATTGCAAAAAAAGCCAGTAATATATTTTTGCATAATCAGAAAAACATTAAAAATTTAAACCAGTGTTATTAAAGTTTTTTGTGCTTTTGTCTGTCCGATTTTGGTAATTTGTTTGCGCTATTATCCGTCCGATTTTGGAATATGCGTCTGTGGTTTAGTTGCCTCACTACGATGTACACGGCCGCTCAAAAGTTTCCAGGCACCTGCAGGGTTTTTTAAAACAAATTTCCTGAAATTCACGCAATAAATGCATGTAACGGTTAAAACACTATCTAGTTTGAAATTTTCCCAAACCCTTTAGGAAAATTCAGAAATTGAGGTAAAAAAAGTGGTGAAGTAAAAAACAATATTTTCAATAAGAAATTATTTTGAGGAATTGGGTATAGTTTTCATGAATTTTATGACAGACTACCTAATATACATATGTACAGACGGAATAAGCTGTACATTGGGTTACGAAGGCAAACATGGGTTACTAGTCCGAACCCATCCAAACTTTGTGTTTTCTGTCAGAGCGAAAATTCACTTCGTAACTTTTTCAACGCACACAACACAAAGAAAGCATGCTCGCGAGTTGTACTGAAAGGCAGACAGCTGTAGATGTAAGTTAAGTCCCTTTGTCCGGTGCTTGCATGGCCTATCCCTACGAAGTCCAAGGGAGTCGAGCTCTCCAAGTTGGCAAGAGCTTCGTTAAAGCCTTCATTGATAACACATAGATAGATAGAACGCCTAGAGTAGCAAAAGCAGTTGTAAAAGTCAGAGGTAGTTTTTTCCATGAAAAAAATGTGTAACAGTATTTCTTTTAAAAAAAAAGGCAATAAAGGGCCAAAGAAACAAAAAGAATTGAATAAAAGTATTATGTCTTGTTTGTTTTCATTGATAAATGATGTTTTCTTACCTTTTCTTGTGCAGTACAAAACTGAAACTGCTACTGTAAAAATTTAGATGACACTCACTGCACGTCATACATATTGGTATAGACTATTTTTTTCAAAAAATGCAAAGCATTCTCGGGTTTTGATGTAGCAAACATACACACAGGCAGACGTTTTAAATACAGTTTAATATAACATATATAATATACTATAATATATAATATACCTTATACGTAATATAACATACATACATAATAATATACATATATATAATATATGTATAATATGCCTTTATAGTTTCCCTGATTTGCATTATTGTCGCAAAATACACACATCAAAAAATGCTAAGCAACATGGGGTTTTTCCGTTGCCATTTCCAGGAACAATTACCGATCATTTTCATTTTTCAACTGCAGGTAGGCAAAAGGTATACGCATCGCGTGGTCAACCCGTTTCAGGCAGATTCGCAAAAGTAGGGGGGAATAATAAAGGAAAACAAGATTTTTCCTTTTGTAATAAAATTTAAATTTTGTTTATTTGCAAAATTTCTAGGAGAGTGTAATATGACAATATTCGTCCTTAGTCTAATAAGAGGTGTTGCCTCCTCTTGCGGATAAAACAGCACGACATCTTCTCGGCATTGAGAGAATTAAATTATCGAGGAAATCGTGTTGTATGTTACTCCAATGCTCTTGAAGCAGATCACATAGCTCGCTTCTGGACGAAACTAATGACAAATCGTTTTAAATGCTTCTTTGAAGTCTATCCCTTGCATGTTCGATTGCATTTAAATCTGGAGATTGCGCAGGCCATGGTGAAACGTTAATTTCGTTTGAACTCAACCATTCTCTAACGCTCCTTCCAGTGTGTATTCTCGCATTATCATGCAACAAGATGAATTGGGGTCCAACTTCCTGTGCAAATGGAAGAACAACAGGTTCCAGTATGTAACTAACATAACGTGAAGCATTTAGATTGCCTTGTGGGAAAACGAGAGATGTGCAACCGCCAATCGTTATCACGGCGCATACCATAACGGTGCCTCCTTTGTAGCTGGTGACTTCCTGAACAGCTCTGAGCCTTTCTGAATTTCCAAATTGCCTCAAAACTAGCATATGTACGTCTTGAATCTGGGTGAAATCCAAATCGAGATTTATCAGTGAACAGTACATTGGACCATTTTTCTGTACCCCAATTTTGATGTTGCTCACACCACTGAACCCGCCTGGCTCGATTCCCACGTCGAAGTGGTGGACTATCTTAAGGCACGACTAGAGTGAAGGCAAGACTCATGTATGTAGTCTATTCCTAATTGCTTGGTCACTGACCGTGACGTTGTATGTTGCAGAGAGGCTTGCAACCAATTGACGAGCCGTCAATGTCGGACTCCGTCCACCTTAAAGGACGATGCACCGATCTTGTGCCGAAGTTGTTGACCTCGACCGATGAGTATGTTGTTCACGTGGACTCCCTGAAGCACATTGCCGCTGCCAATTATCGGTAGATAATTGTTCCTGGAAATGGCAACGGAAAAACCCCGTGTTGCTTAGCATTTTTTAATGTGTGTATTTCACAGTTTTTGATATCTACGATCCTTGTTTGTTAAATGTAAGCTTGCACTACCTTAAAATAAGCTGCGACTTCAAGAAGTCTCTAAGAATTTTTGTATACGTTTATCGTATTATCTTTGCATAACATAACAATACAAGATGTTGCAATATTTGGTATTTTATATGTCCCAGGGTACTTTTCACAATTATTTAATTTCCTATAAAGGAAAACCAGCAAAATTCTTAGTAAGTACAAGCCATTCACCTTTCAACAAATAAAACAGGCATAAGACCTTTTTATGTTTTCCGCGCTTCCTACATCATTCCATCCATAAAAAAGATAAAATAACGCCCTCTGGCTGCAATAAACTTCCTTGTTTTGGCCCACTTGCCCCAGTGAACTGTCATCTAAGAGCAATTAACGAAAAACAGAAAGATTTCCACTGAGTGTGGTAATCGACCTCGATTATAGCACTCAAATAAAACGCCTTTTCCAAACCATTATATGGAGAAAAAGGCGAAAGCCTGCTGCTTGGGTCTGCTCTCGCAGGCAGAGGGACGCAAGGTAGGCTCCCGACATTTTGCAATTAAGGAAATACTTGAAGAATCGCTGGAGTGTTCATTAGCTTGACATTAATGGACAGCTTTGCTGAAAAGTAAAGTTTTGCTTGTTTGGTATCCTCTTACAACGAGGTATTTTGCCGTTTTCGCATGCCTATTTATACGTTGGCCCTTTAACAATTCCGGAGTTCAATGTAACACTAGGCTTGTTCTTGTTCCGTTGCGATTAAATAATTTATTTTGCTAATGCATGCACCGCTTAGTGGGGACAATTGGTTAAATTCAAACGAGCATGCACGATTGCATGCATTCTAAAGCTCGCTTAACCTTAGTGAAGGTAATAAATCAAGAATTCAGAAAATCAATAGGTTTAGAAAGCTGATGTATCTAACAAACATATACGTCAGTCGGCCAGGTAATACATACAGCTGCACTCCGCCTCCAAGATATTTTTACTTCGAAACGCTACATTGCTACTGCACTTTTCTGCAGGAATTTCGGCTTGAAATGTTGGATTTCGATTTTGACTTGTTGAATACTGCAACATAGAATTTTTCTTTTACCTATCTCCACAAAAACATCCAGTGGTGTTACTCACGCGAGCGGACCAAATCACATTGGAGAGATAACACGGCCGGAAAATTTCGCGCGCAGCAAGTCTAGAATCGCACACGTAGTGTGACTCGTTGCTTCGTCCAGCTGGAACCAAATGTCTGTTGAGCCCACGCGTTGCGAACGAGGTTATAAAAACTGGTTTATCATGGCTCAAAATCTTTCACTTCTTCTTTCATAGTTTTCGAAAAGAGTGAACCGATGTGTTTCCGGCGGAAGCCCAAAATCATATTAATTGCATAATTTGAGGGCTGTATGTATAACCAGGGCCGGCCACAGAAATGTTGGTCCCGTTACTCTTATTCCCATGTAGGCCCTCCTGGTTCCTAGTTGTACGTCTGGTAGGAATGTACAAATTCAAAGCGACGGTTTCAATATGGCAGCTATACTCATTATTTATCAATGTCCTTTATAGTCACTGAAATCTATTTTTGTTCTATTTCATGCTCTACAAGGTGGCGCAAGAGTTGTCACCTGATGTTCTTTGGCTGTAATTTTGTTTATGAATGAAAAACTTTGGTTCTGATTTTGGATTGTGTTTGTTTTGATATCTTAATTTTTTTTCCATTACGTCGAGAAAATGATAGCGGCCAACCGGGCGCCGCTAGAATTGATTGACCGTACAGGCCCGATTTAAGGCATCACTCTTGCCAGAACTTCCGCCGATAGGTTCTCGCATTTTTGACGGATATTCTTTGAGGACTTCAAGAGTATGAGGCTTATTTGCATAGACTCGTGACTCCAAGAAACCTCACATAACATAGTCTGGAACGGTTAAATCGGGCAATCTTGCCGGCCAGTGCAAATCACCAAACCGAGAGATTAGGCGACTCGGAAATGCAATTCCCAAAATTTCGGTTGTGGTTCGTGCAGTATCCTGTTGGAACCACATGTTCTCCAGTCCCAATTCATCCAAAAGGAGGAAATCGTTGAGAATGGCTCTGTAGCGCTTGTCGTTCACAGTAGTCGTTTGGCCCGCGACGTTTTTGAAAAATAAGGTCCGATGACGCCTCCAGCGTAAACAGCACACCATGCAGTAACTTTAAGTGGGTGTAATGGATCTTCGTGGGTTATACGCGGATTATCGGTGCCCCAGAACAGAAGCGATAATTCTGCTTATTCACATATCCACAGAGAATAGAAATGAGCCTCGTCGCTCATGATGATTTTCGATGAAAGGTTGTCTTCCTCGTGGTCGAGATTCAGCTTCGCGCTTGGCGGTCAACGGCTACCTGTTGATGCACTGTCTGCATTTAGTAATCAATCTCAACATCCTGTCTTTCACCAAAATTCTCTGTAAAGACCGCCGATTAATGCCCAATTGCGTGGCACGTCGTATGGTCGATACTCCGGGGTCCTGTGCGACATCTTCAGCCACAGCCGCCATATTTTCAGCAGAACTGCTCCGGGGTCGGCTAGACCTGGCACCATCTCGTGTTGTCCCATACTCTTCTAGGCGAATGGCCGTAGTGTTTTTTTACCCTACATTTACGCTGCGTCAACACCACCACCGAATTATTTCGCGTTCTTGAGGAGTATAGTGATTCATGTCTTGTTGACGGGTATTTTGTATCTGTTTACTTCACAAATGTCAAGCCAGAACTGATATTTGCCGCCATTTGCAAAAATTATAGCATCTTCCGATAGGGTGATGACTTTTGCGCCACCTAGTATAAATAGCAATCCCAATTGGCAACCTATTTAATCACTCTTAGCATTGTTCCCCTCATATAATTTTTTTTTAGAACGAGCTTGCTAACTGAGCACCTTCTGAGATTGTGATTCGCAGAAAATGCGCAGTGCAATGCTTACTTCTGGAAAAATGTTTTCCAACTTGTCAATCACATCCAATACTAAAGGACTTGTTTTTTTTTAATTCTTGTATTTTGGAAAACTGCAGTTTTTGAGGAATACATATATGTGTTTCATTTTGGCTGATATTTTGTGATCGGAGCTTTTTTGTGAAGAATAAAATTCTTCACACTTTAATTTACAAATTGTTTTGGATGGGTTTTCCGAAGTACGGCGATATCTCGGATGTGGGCTGATATGCAGTATGGACCTTCATTGTAGAGAATGAAGTTCCGTACAACTTTCATATACATACATGTAACCTTTTACAGTGTGCGAAATATCTTCACTGATATGACCATTTCAGGGGAGGGTAAGGTTTTAAAATTTAGAATTTTCTTTTAGATTTTCTGAATGAAAAACCTTTCAAAAATATTGCGTGAAAATTTGAGACGGATCGGAGCTAAACTAACGATTATACAGCAGTTTAAGCAATCGTGCCTCATTATGACTCAACGCACCAGAAATTACCTGCCCGGTCCGAGCGCGCTATTGTGACCTGTCAGGTGTTTCGCTCTCTATGTAACCCCTAACTTGCTTATTATGATGACATTATGGATGATAGCAACATCCTTTATGGACCTGGCGTCGATGATTCAGTGTGAGGTGAACCGATAAAATTCGCTTATGAACGTTTTATTCTAAATTTTTTAGTGTTTAAAACGTTAAAGCGTTTTTCCCACAATTCACGTTTTCAAAGTCGGTGCCCCTCATAATTTCAAAACTACTACACCGATTCTTTTGAAATTTTGAACACTATTTCTGTACATTTTTTTTCAAATTTGTCAATATTTTTTATTTTATAATAACAAATTATCCGATTTGCAAAAATCGCGTTTTTCACTTCAAAGTGTTCCCAAAAATTGAAAAATGAAATTTTGAAAAACGCTTCCAGTTACCTGGGGAAAGCGATTATCTAAATACAAAAATTTCCTTTTTGGTATCAGACGATGTGTGCAAAAATGAATGGGGTGATAGATTTGACCTCGACAAAAAAGAGTAGTTGCTCTGCATTTTACACCAAATGTAACTTACTTCAATCTGCATGCGCATAAACAGAATTATAGCTCTTTGAACATCTGGTTAGTGGTTCTCTAAAACCATAATTGGTACGATGATGCGGAATATACAAAAATCTAATCACGTAGACATCTTTCAGGCAGATATGTTATATCTGAATTTTTTTGAAAGTTGAATTTTTGAAGATCACATTAAGATAGTATTAGTTGTTTTGCGTGAGTAGATCAAAAGATAAAAATAAAATGTGCATCCCGAATTATATTAATCACCTTGTAACTGGCAAACGGTTGAGTTGCCCCCCCCCCCCCCCCCCCCCCCCGGCACACGATTTTTTGTTTGCCTAGGTGAGAATAAATGGAACACCCTATATTTGTTTACACATTATAGCGTGAATGATTTTTTTTATTATTTAGGTATTACATATTACAAGGGGCCCCCTATCGTCCAGGGCCCAAGGCCCAGGACAGCTGTACCCGAAGTCCCACCTTGCGCCGTTCGGCCCTGCGTATTACATTTATGCTTACAAGGTGTGCCAAAATGACTGGGTTAAAAGATCGCACCTAGCCAAATAACAAATTTTATATGACATGGGGTTGTGTTGTGACAATTTCAACCGTTTTGGAATACAGGGTGATTCATAAACTCGACATTTTCATGGTATACACATCATAATACTTTTTTTTATATTTTGATCTACTCTACGCAGCGACATCAAATTTACGTCATAAAACTTCTATGTCAATGTCTTTCCAAAAAATGTTAACAATGTTGATCTACCTTTCAGTATAGCCGTTTTATTAACATGCTGTCACGAAATTTGCCAGCCGAGCGGCTAGCTGACAAATCTCGGTGACGGAAATGTTCAAAAAAAATATAATTGAAGGGGGCTCGAACCGCAGACTCCGGCGTGAATGTCCGTGTGTTTTTCGCTGCACTACCGAAGGTTTTGTAGAAGCGCTCGAAAGGAGGGAGCAAAGCTTGCTAAAGGGCCGTAGTTCCGGCCACAAAGGAAAAACACACCAGCTCGAGTTTTAAACTTCAATTTAATATTTGTTTGTTCATTTGATACAACAATCGTAAATCGTTTTACATAAAAAAAGTTAGCCGTCGTTGTCGCTATCGCCCGCACACACTCAGTACGACTGGTCCATTCTCTCCTCTGGAGATCAACTCATGCCATTTTCGGAAATGCAGGGGGGTTAGTCCAGATGTTGAGGACTAGCTTATAGCTAAGCCCACAAATGTTTTGAACCAACAATCGATTTTTGTAACAATACTTTTATTAGCTTCACTTCTAACTTTACATGGAAAAACTCTTGCAACTTGTTTTCATCTATTTCGGAATGTCGTATTTAAGTCGATAAGTTTAAGATGATGTTTAAGTCGATTGCAGATTTTAAATCTTATAACAATACAATGATACTGTGCCTTTGATTTTTTTAAAATATATTTTTTATTTACGCCGCAAATTACTGGACTGTCTAATTAGGTTTTCAGAACATCTTTTCAACACAATCTTTTCTAATCCTTTTGAGGAATTTTTCTGCTCTTTAAAATTAAACATCCTTCACACCCATATCGTAAAAAAGTCTGTCTATTCTTCGCACAATCCTCATCCATACTCCGTTTTATGCATCTCTATGATTGAAGTATGAATTAAATAATACGGGACCTGTTGAGCTGCAGACAAACTCTTTTCGGTGATGGATATACTTGGATGCAATGAATACAGCCCTCGTTAAAAAAAGAGCGCAGTTCAATTTCATTGAGAAATGTGCATTGTTCCCGGGTCTCCTTTGTTCAAGAAAATGGCCCTACTCGCAAGTTGTGGAATGCAATCGTGCATTACGGAATTGTGCATGGGGTAGACGATGTTAAGCTTTGTATTATTAAAAATCCCCTTTGAATTGAAATGACATGGCTTATTGATGTTTTGTTACATACAATTTTCATTATGATATACATATGTACGTAATACCTTTTTTAGCTATGAAGAAATTGAGTAACTACTTTTTTGGGCAGTGGATATAATTACTATCTGCTGCAATTTACTACGATATTACAATATGCATGTCATATTAAGTTTTAACTATATGCAGTTCATCAAACAGTTTCCACAGTTTTGACGTAAGGTCCTGTGAAGAAAATGCTGAATAATATGTTGTAATCAAAATGAAGAGGTTCTTCCTGTTTAGCTACAAATTCTTAAGAAGTACTGAACAAAATTTTAGATGGATACAATCCTTCAGCGCAACTACTTAGATATAAATAAAGTAAAGAAGTTTTCTTTAACAGGAGAATATCCAAAGTTCGAAATATTAATAATTTTCTCAGGTAAAATTTGGAAACACATGTTTTTTTCGAAATCTCTGATATAAAAAAAATTACACCAATTTTACCCTAATGATTATTTGTAAGGTTAGCGATATGCGTAGTTGGTTCTTGCAGACCATAGCTTTTACGGTGATGATCTACACGTAATAAGGTGATACCTAATCCACGCAGGAACATAAAAATTAAACAATGATGACATAAATATCAATCACATTACCCAATAAAGTTTTTATATCCGAGGACTATCCTGGAGTGATTAGCGCATACCTTTTAGTGAGATTTGAATATTCGATGCTATTCAAATTATTCGAATATTCGAGTTACGCGAATATTCGAATTATGTGAATAGTTCGGATTTGAGATTGCTAAATAATTTCAATTTTGCAAATTACTCCTACGAGCATTCCTTAAAAGAGCGATTGTCCTATTTTCAGTTTGAGGGCAGGGTAATGTATTAAATTTTTTTTTCATTTTTTTATTGTTTCATATGATTGCACAACATCTTAAGATTGTTGTGTCAAAATTTCAAACAAATCGGAGTAAAACTAACTAAGATATAGAACTTTGAGCGTTTGTTGCTTTGATGTATAATACTCGATTTTCAGGTATACAAAACTTTAAAGCGATTTTCTGACGCTTGTCATTTTTGAAACCGGTGAACAGTTTAAATCAAAATCTACTGGACCGATTGTTTTGAAATTTTGTATACAGCTTTTTTACATAAATGACCAGGTAACCCTGGGAACTTTTTTTTTCATAATTACTGAGTTTACAATAAAATAGATTCATTTTTTAGACGAAAATCGGTGTTTTCACTTCTAAGTGCCAGCAAAAATTGAAAAATCGAAAAAAAAAATTTCCTACCAGGAATACCTTTGCAAAGCAGTTATCTAATGACACAATTTGTTTTTTTTAATTCAGATGATCCACTCTTGAGTTATATTGTTCACCGACAGACAACTTTTTTTCGTGGCGCCTCCGAAGATTTGCTGCCATCGTCGGCTTAATTATTTATATTTTTGTTTTAAAAAATTAAGGAAATATTGTTCACAGGTTGTACTATAATGGTGCGATCGACTAATTAAATTTGTATTACCTGTAGTGTCTGGAAAAATTCTTAAAACTGGGCCTTTTAAGGGGGGACCACTAGTGTGACCGCCTGAAAAAAAGGTGATATTTGGGAATTTTTTTAAAGAAAACTACTGCATGGAATGTTTTTTAATGTTTTAAGGATAGTTTTGTGGATATATAGTAAATACATGATAAAATTTTTGGACCAAGATTTTAAATGCCAGCGAGTTATTCGCAATCTCCCAAGGTTAAAAAAAAGTCCCCCTACTGCTGCAGTGATAGCGACCTTCACAGTGCGTGAAATCAAAAAAACCAGAACGTTTATTAAACTAGAAGGTATTGCCCGTACCATGACCCTCGGTCGAAAAAAAATTTGAAATTAACAAAATAGCGGAGTTTTTAAAAAAGTTTCAAATTTCGCGCGAAAGCTTGATGATTTTTGGCCTGCCAAAATTACATATTTTATTCGATCGAAAAACTGAAGGTTCATGGTATGGAGAAACATATATAAAAGAAGCTTCAATAAGAATCAAATCGATCGGATGATTTGTCCCCGAGTTATAACTGCAGCAAAATTGAAAAATGTGGTTTCGAGAAAAACGCGTTTAAAGTTTAAGTTACTAGATGGGTCGTTTAAATCTGCCAGGTTCTAGCAGCTCCAAAACATGTGACTGGCAGCTACGCACACGAAACCCCCACCTATTAATCTATTCATACATTTCTCAATACCATAAGGTCAACAATAGAAACCAGAATCCTTTTATAATGACTTTCCTGGCCGACAGAGCAGGTACGGTCCCTAAGTTAACGCAGCGGCTGCTCTTCAGATCGCTGTAACTCAAAAACTATTTGAAATATGCACTTGAAATTTTATTATGTTAATTTTAAAGGTATGCACTATCGAAATATGCAAAAAAAATTATCGATTTTTTTTTAAATTTCACACTAGTGGTCCCCCTTAAGGAGACCGCTTTTGAAGACAGGGGTGATTAGCGCATCGCGGTTGGAATATAACACATGGTGAAAGCGCGCATACTCTACAACATGGCCACGTTATATGTTACTGGTTATATATTAAATTAGATATTAATTAATACACATTAATGTGATACGTTACGTTACACATGACATGGCACGTGACATATATTTTTTATTGCATTATTATTATGGGAAATGGGTGAATATAAATTTTAAGAGGCGATGGGTAATTTTTCATCCATTTTTAGACTCTGGGGGGATCTGTCTACCTATACTGGGTTTTGAAGAGGGTTTGTTAAATATGCTGTAACGCATTATGCACACAAATTGCGCGACACGTTACGTGACATGTGATATAACATATGACAAATATTGTTTTTAGTACAATAATAGATATATCAAGTGGAAAAAGTTAAACACAGCTATATACTCAAAACTGATTTGCGATTCTCGTAAATTAATATCAATAAGAAAAAAACTGGTAGTTTGTGTAGTTGGGCTCCATTTCTTGTTGTCGCCCCTCGGGCTAATAGTGTCATTCATTCGGCAACAGTATTAATTTACAAGTATAAAAGTATAAAAAAACTGGAACGGGAGGAGCCCGCTAGTATGTGCATATACATATATGGCATTATTCACTACTATCCCTATACCTCGTTTACTGTTGGTTTTACCAATGGTTATAGCATATGTACGTTTGCATGACTTCTCCTATTGGCCACATGTTCCTCGTGGATACGAGCTGCTTCCGCGTCTTCTTCCTCATCAGAACCAAAGAGATCGACATCGTCGTCATCCTCTTTCTGTTCTTGAATGGTGGGCTTACCACCAGCGGCTTGCGATACAGGTTGTCCTCCCCAATTCACTTTCTCTTGGGCGCTGAAGGAAGCGATATAGCGACACCAACGCTGTACGGGACATCCCCAGCTGGGGCTTTCCCTAGTGTGTCAAAAATAGAAATATGTATCTGCCTTTGAGGGAGAGGACTAACTTATGTAACTGTTATCTGCAAGATGACTGGTGAGTTCTTGAAGACCTTTCGGAGTTTTTGCTTCTCCAAAAGACATTTTGTACGATTTGTGAATTATTCCCGTAGCCGCTATAGAAATGTGGTGCGCTCGCAAGAGGTTGACAACCGGAAAAAGGATCTTTTGTAGAGCCAAGTATATTCCACCTACGAACTGCAACAGTAATTCACAGATCACTCCAAGTCTCTACATATCACAGAGTTTACAAAAATTCGTGACTTCGCCATTACGCAGCGCAAAAGTTATTAAATCCCACGATCTTAAGTAAACTTAAGTCCATAGCAATACTTCTATTCAATTATCATATATTTAGATAAATAATCACAAACTTCAATAATAAATGTAAACGTATCGTATTACGTAATGGCGAAGTTATAAATTTGTTTAAGAGGGTATTTTGAAAAAATAGATTTTTTTCATATTTTTAAAGATCAGACCTTCAAAAATATATCCTCTGAAGGAATTTTTAAAATTCCAAATATTTACGGAGTTATAGCTATTTTAGTGGCACAGCGAGTAAACCGGACCTGCCACAGTGAATCGAACAATAGGCGGTAGACGTTCCCTGACTACCTGAGGGTGAATTATCCTAGAGAAAGTCTTTTATACACTGTGTGCAGTGCAGCTCAGTTTGCTCTGAGCTATCATAGAATACGTGCTCTGTGTGTGTGGAGTTCAAAAATAAAAAATTGTGAGTGTTGATGTAAGTACAGACTGCCTACAACTTTGCTCAAATCTTTAAACGCTTTTTTTCCGAAACCATTTTTTCCAACACGGCTGACATTTCTCAAGTTCTAATAAACCGATTAACTTGATATTTGGTGTGGAACTACTTTATATAACCCTCTATCGTTGGAACTAGAATTATGTAAAAATTGTGTTTTTTACTATTTAAAAAAAATTCAAAACTTTGAGAAAAGGGCGAAAGTCAATTTTTTTTATCAAACAGCCGCCATTTTGTGGATTTTTTTTTCATTTCCCTAGGTCAGACGATAGCGACATTCTTACTGATTTAGAATCTATTTTTCTTTTTTTTTGTAAGATCACCAGAAGGGTTGGAATCATGTCAATAAGGACGCACCCTTATTTTTCACACCTTACTCTATCAGCCTTCAAGTTTTTCAATTTTCAAATTTTTTTTTTTAATTTTTTTTTGTATTGTTAAAATATTAATAAATATCTAGCCAAAAAATGGCTAATAAAATTATTATTCTTAGTTTTTTTTATCGAATTTTAAAAAACACCTAGACTAGAATACCTCCATAAACTAATATGTAGAGACTTGGAGTGATCTGTGAATTAGTGTTGCAGTTCGTAGGAGGAATAGATTTGGCTCTACAAGATATCTGACAACTTTTTTAGAGTGCGAAAGTGCTCATTTTTAGGGTTCCGTACTTGAAGGGTGCCCTACGGGACCCTATTACTAAATCTCCGTTATCCGTCTATCTGTCAGCGGGCTGTATCTCATGAACGGTTATAGATAGAGAATTGAAATTTTCACAGAGTGTGTATTTCTATTGCCGCTATAACAAAAACTAATGAAAAACCCAGATGGCGGATTTCAAAATGGCCGCTATGCAAATAGGAAAAACATTTTCTAATATGTTATAGCATCTCTTGTGTCTTTTACAAAAGTATTCAAAAAGTACACGGAACCCTTCATGTGCGAGTCCGACTCGTACTTGACCGGTTTTTTCCAAATGCAAAGTACATATCGCAATTCAATTCAAAAGTGCATTCAAAAAATTAGACACAAAATGTTCGAACTTACATAAATTAAATTAATTGCGAAACTTTGCATTTTCCATTCTAATGTATAAAGAGCACTTTTGCAATGAATTTCTATACGTTAGAAATGGAAAAAGATATTTTTGCGTGGGAAAAGGTGAAATGTTGGTTGGAAATGGTATATTACATGTAATGCATATTCATCAGATTACACTGATTACAAGCTATATAAAACCTTTAAACTTATGTTGTGATTTGCAATTTCCCATTTCACGGCTCCGTCAGCGGAAAGTATTTATATATACGCGCCTTCAAATTCAATTTCAGCGCTCGCTTGGCGAAGTAACAAGGCGGAAGAAGTTCGCGGTATTTTTCGCATGTTGGTCTCCATTAAAAGTAGCAGAAATTCATGTAGAAAACTTTTCTGCATGCAAATGCCCGTGAAATGGAAAAGAGAGCTTTCTTCTCCTGCCAATATGAAACTTTCATAGTTCGTCATTTAACTGAAAATTTGCGAGTGGAGCGAGCGCGTTTAAAAATTAACGCCTCCAGCCGCCCTCGACAGAACTTAACCGTTCCAGGACAATAGTAGCAGTCGGATCCAATTAAATCTTATTTCATGCTCCCGAACGAGTAATCTGATTCGTACGGTGATTAATTTTCGTTTCAGCACAGAATGCTTCAAGGTGATGAGCCAGACGGGGCTGTAGCAAATCAGAATCTAAACGGAGGTGCTCCACGGCATGATGCACGTTTTAAATGCACACCGTGTTTCGCGTGTTTCGGACCAAACGTAGAGTGAAATTGGGGGGAACGAGAAATGGGGAAATTGTCAAAGAAATCAGTGAATGCGCCGGCAGATACGATGGTGGAGGCCCTACTCTATGTAAGTGGAATCCAAATCGAAGCCGTTGCATGTCGGAAGATTGTTCGAAAGGAGCTGTCAGTCAAGCCCAAACTTTTTAATCTTTCATTCCCTGCCTAGCTCCGCAAAAACGAGAAGTCGCGATCTGGGTTTAAAGAAAGCTGGAAGCACGGGAGATTCAAAATAATTTATGGTGAATAACTTCACTTTTTGCGCCCTAATTGCGCCTATTTATAGACGTTGGTTAGCGCCGGGGATGAGGCCACTGTTGCTTCCATTGCACGACACGAATCACATTTTCGTTGATTTCCCCGAATCGATTCACCACTCGTTGGCTTCATGCATTATTTTGGGCCCAGGAATTCCGCCGTTATTGCTGAGTTCAATAGCCGCAATCTGCGCGGAAACGAACGTTTGCACGCTTCAAAAGTTTCCAAGTCCTTAAATTTTCTGCGCAACTTTAATTAATTGCAAATTTTTGGAATTCTGTTCATGGTTACGTGACCCGGAAGGTATTCGAGCATAATCTGAACATTTTACGTTTGCAAAGCATCTGCCAAGGGCTTAGCGCTGGGAAATTAGCAGCACGGTTATAGTAGCAGAGCGGAAATTCAAAATTTCACCGGAGATTAGATATTAATGGTTTCGAAATGAAATCCATCTCTCGCTCGAGTGCGTGTTAAATCGTGCATTTAATGTAATTCAAGTGGGCTGCCAATATTTAATATCGCCACTGGATCTGAACTTGGAAGAAAACATCTCCAGTAGTAGATAGTTTGGCTAAATTTTGATTATTACCGGTAAATTTGGAATGCAAAACTCTTAGTATTACATTGCTTCACACTGACTATTCTTGCGCAGTAACAAAATAGAGTTCACTAATAAAATTCATCTAATAATTGTTTTTGAGGGCGTCAATTGACACGATTTGAAACATCTCTTTCAGTGTCAATTGTCACTAAATTTGTTACTGACGACAAAGCTGGTACCGAGCTGATGTTTCGCATATTTGGTCATTAATTAAAATAAAGAACAAAGAGCAATCAATGATATATTGTCCGTTTTATTCGATAACCTTTCCTATTTTTTAGTTAGCTTCATATGGTACTTCCTCGTTCATAGAAGGACCTACCTTTGCAGGTGTAAGAGAAATCAAGTAAGTCGATTTTGTTCCCATTCTGTTGTGTGAACATGAGTGGCGTGAACGCTTAAATTATAAATATTTGACCTGTTTTTATACAAATCAAACCCAACGGCAGTGCACACATATGAGTTTGCTCAGCTCATGAAAAAGGGTTGCAATTGGAAATAACAAAACTCCTAGGTAAAACGATACAAAAGAAAAGGTTTTACCGCAGGAGACGGGTTAGAGTGTGTATTTATTGGCTCCCAGGCCCACAGATAGTTTTGGGTTCTTTTTCGCTACCTGAACGAAGCAGGGTAGATAATTTCAAGTGCTGCACGCATCCCGTCTGTATCTCTAAGGCGCCCACAGCTATCCCTAAGCATTTTGCGCAGGGGCTGATGTAAAAATGAGTCACCGCCTTTGTCTTAACATAAACGTGTCCAGGCAAGTTTAAGACAAGTTCCCTGGATGGGGGTGCATTTTAATGTCCTTTTGAGGCATTCTTAGTTGAATTTTCATGAGAGACGGTTGAATTTTTTAAAAAGTGTTGTGAGTTGATTAAAAGTGGAAATTTGGAAGTGTGCTTTAAGGACTTTAGGGAGAAAAGTGAAAGATTTGGGATTTGGAAGATTTTGGATTGTCTGGTGAGTGATCACTGAGTGTTCTTGTTGGAGTAGTTTTTAGTGCATGATCAGATTGAAATGCCTAGAAAAATGTAGATAATAAATCTGCGCAGTGGTGGCGACGAGATCGTTGGTGTGTAAATTTAAATTGTTTAATTTCTGGAATTAAAATCGTGAGGCCCCATACAACGTCTGAAAGGCTGGTTTAAGCCGGGCCGGATCGAAGAACTTGCGGGTGGTGTAACCCAAAATGGTTCTTCATTTTCCGGGAGATGTTGGGGATGCACAGTGGCCGATTTGTCGAAAAAGCTGGCCAAAAGTCGAAAAAAAAATTGTTTCGTTCTGTTCAAGCTATCATCCTATGTCATAAAGAACCTTTTTCTACACATTTTGGCAAAATAACAGTAATGTACTGGTAAGGCATTCAGCATTAGAGCAAGTTAAAGTGACTCTTTTCGACGCATCATCTGGCACGCTACTTAAACCTGGATTTGTACAACGTCGTTTTAAAAGTGATAACAGCTTTTCTAGTGGCTGTTTTCAGATCGCCTTCAGTAACGGGTGTTTCTGAAAGTATAGAAAGTACCTACTAAAGTTTCGCTGTGTAAAAACTTTTTTTTAACACAGTCATGCACGTCAAACTTTTTCGTGTTGACATTTTATAAAAATGAAGAAAAATAGTTAGAAGTTCCGCAGAGTTCCACGCTAAGATCATTTCTATTATGTAAAAGAAAGTATTTTCTTTCATTTTACGAAAAAAACAGCTGCGTTAATTTGCGTTATTTCATGAAATATAATTTTAAATCTTACGGACTGAAGCTGGCCGGTTCCCGAAAAAGCTGGCCAAAAGTCGAAAAATGATAGGAATTACACAAAACTTCGCAATTTTATGTTTTTGAGGTCGCTGATCACGAATATGAAATTTATTTTTCAAAATTCAAAATGGCGGATTCAAAATGGCCATACGAAATTTTGTTGAAAAAAAAATGTTTTAAATAGTACACGTCTGCCATTTTGAATCCGCCATTTTCAATTTTGGAAAAAATGTCATATTCGTAATCAGCGACCTCAAAAACTAAAGCATACAAAATTTTGTTGAAATGGAGTTGTTTTGAGTAGTAGACGTCCGCCATTTTGAATCCGCCATTTTGAATTTTGGAAAAAAAAGTGTCATATTCGTAATCAGCGACCTCAAAAACTAAAGCATACAAAATTTTGTTGAAATGGAGTTGTTTTGAGTAGTAGACGTCCGCCATTTTGAATCCGCCATTTTGAATTTTGAAAAATAAATTTCATATTCGTGATCAGCGACCTCAAAAACATAAAATTGCGAAGTTTTGTGAAATTCCTATCATTTTTCGACTTTTGGCCAGCTTTTTCGGGAAATCGGCCACTGTGGGATGGTGAGAGTCCCATTATGGCATTTGAAAGGCTGGTTTAAGCCGGGTCGGATCGAGGAACAGGAGGGTGGTGTAACCTGGATTGTTTCTCATTTTCCGGGAGATGTCAGGGAATCCCAATTTGGCATTCGAAAGGTTGGTGTAAACCGAGCCAGATCGAAGAACTTGCGAGTGGCGTAACCCAAAAGGGTTCTTCATTTTCTGGGGGATGCCGGGATGAAATGAGGTGGGTGCGTCCCCTCAGTTTCCTCATCATACTGTATACCTCGTATTCATTTAAATGCTTGCAAAAATTATTTGTGTCATCGTACAACGATCTCGGCGCTTAATAGGAGTTCTCCAGGCAAGAGTGCTCACAGTGGGTTTTTATTTTACTTTCAGACCGATTGTGAGGTTGTGACAGCATCGTGAGTCAGGATACGCCATCAAAGAGGCCAATGAGTTTAATGCCTGTATATGTTTGGAATGAATTTTCATTATTTTAAATTCAATTTTTGTGTTTTACTATTATACAGGCAAAAACTAAAAAAAGTTGCTGATTTAACATACAGCATCATTTGAATTGCATGTCAGACCACGCAACGAGTTTTTATGGAGAGAGAAACAAGAGAAAATCTTACGGCGCAAGGCCAGGCGAGTATGGTCAATAGTGGGTGCTAGAACAGAAGGCGTTATATGATGTCTGTGGTCATTAAGGTGTTAAATTCTCAAATCTATAATATACGAGTCGGTTTGATAAGTCAGTGGCTTTTTGAATAAAATATATTATTTTCGGCAAAGAAGCGTTTTATTTCTCAACATATTCTCCTTTTATCTCTATAGTATAGTTAACTCTAAGTCCAGTATTTTTCCAATTTTTTTATTCCTTCCAAATAATAGCTTTTCTCAAGACTCTGTGATGACCTCTTCATTTGACCCAAACCTCTTACCACCCAGCCATTTCTTCAGGTCTGGAAATAGAAAATAGTCACATGGGGCTAAATCTGGAGAATATGCTGGATGGGGTAGCAGTTCGTAGCCCAATTCATGGATTTTTGCCATGGTGACAACACACGTGTGCACCCGTGCATTGTCTTGATGGAACAACACTTTTTTCTTCGCCAAATGCGGTCGTTTTTGCTTCAAATCAATATCAAATCTGTCCAAAAGCTCTGCGTTATATACACCGGTGATCGTTTTGCCCTTTTCGACGTAATCGATATGAATGATACCGCGTGCATCCCAAAAAACTGTAGCCATGACTTTGTTGGCTGACAAACACAATTTCGCCTTCTTTGGTGCACGTTCACTTCCAGAAACCCACTGTTTTGATTGTTCCTTGGTCTCTGGTGTATTGTGATGTATCCATGTTTCGTCAACGGTCATGAAACGGCGCAAAAACTCGTTCGGATTGCGGCTGAACATCGCCAAACAATCCTTTGAAGTGGTCACACGGTTGCGTTTATGGTCGAATGTGAGCAATCTCGGCACCCATCGCGCGGATAGCTTTTTCATATCCAAATATTCATGTAAAATGTGATGTACCCGCTCAGTTGAGATGCCTACCGCCTCAGCCACCTCACCTACGCACTTTCATTCTCCGGTCATCCAATATCATTTCATGGATTTTATCGACGATTTCTGGTGTAACGACCTCTTTTGGGCGACCTGAACGTTCGGCGTCACTTGTGCTGATACGACCACAACGGAACTCAGTAAACCACTTAACCATTGAAATTGATGGTGCAGTGTCTCCATAGTATTTATCAAGCCTTTCCTTAGTTTCGGTGATGGTATTTTTACGCAAAAAATAATGCTTAATCAGCACACGAAATTCACTTTTTTCCATTTCTGTTAAAAGTCAAGAGGTTCTCTGCTTTCAATGGCTGTCAAGCATAAACTAAATGACTCAGCTTACTCAAAATTTGACAGTAGTCTATTAATAGATGGCAGTTAAAGGCAGCAGTGATGACTTTGAAGTATTTGCGCGGGAAATTCAAAAAGTCAATGACTTATTAAACCGCCCTCGTATGTACATATACAGGTCTATTCCCGTATTTAATTTTCTATTCGATCAAAAGTCAAGACACATTTTCAAAGCTACTTTATTTGGTTGCTGAGAGTCTTGACATTCGATCGACTGGAAAAAAGAATATGGGAATAAGCCTGATAAGTATATGTACAATGTACATATATGTACATATAAAAAAAGAGATGATTCCAAAAACCAACTTTTATGGAAAGCTGAATCGATTTAGTACGTTTAGTCCGCTATATAGCATCCACCATTTGAATTTGAAAAATTCAGCAGATTATTTGAAATCAGTAACCACGAAAATCCCAATATGCCATCTTTCATGAAAATGTTGAGAAATGTAATATCGATCGCATCAAAAATAGCGTAGGATGGATTTGAAAAATTTATTACACAAAAACGCATAGAAGCAACAAAAGGTAAATTTCAAGGACCATTTGATATGTATGAACACATGAACTAACTCAAATCAAATTTTATGCGTTTTTGAATCCACCCGTTGGGCTTTTCATCTAATATATGAAGATTTACTATTTTAGAGGTTGAATTAAAAAAAAATATTTTTAAACTACTGCACAGACCACGGTCCACGGGCTGCATAAATCGTCGTCGCGGGCCGCATGTAACCTACGGGTTGCATGTAACGTGACCCACCGCGCCAGCTATAGTTTGCTACCACTGATAAAGAGCACCTACTAGCTTTTACCTGCGACTTCGTCCACGTAGATTTCGGATGTAAACTTTGCTAGATTTTAAATGGAGAAGGCTAATTTCGTCTGTGAGTATTTATGCAAAGTTTCAAGTAAATCGAATCATAAAAATATTTTTGACAATATTGGATTTAATATAAGAACATCTCTGCGCTTTCGTTTATAATCGAGAAGTGCGGCGTGCGGCCGACGCAGAACTGATGCCCCCAAGGAAGCCAGAACATATCGCAGGAACGCTACTTTGGATGAAAATGCACATTTTGAGGAAGAAGAAGGCATAGGTGCGATTTTTTACGATTTTTCATTAACAAAACTATAATCGCGTTTTCGCAAAATACCGCTTTTCGACACCGCGTTGATGAAATCTCGGAAACTACCAAACCGATTCTCACCAAATTTTTACCAAACATTCTTTATGACTACAGCTATAGCGCATATAGAGGATTTTTCAAAATTTTGATTGTACAATTTTTTTTGGCTAAAAACATGTTTTCCGTTGTTTTTCAAAAAAAAATATCCGCCATTTTGTCAATTTTGCAAAAATCAACAATCGTTCTATATGCGCTATTGCTATTGATATACTGAACCTAAAACTTTTTGCTTTTTCCAAACCATGCATCTCGGAGATTTCATCAACGGCGCACACCCCTCTCGTTTTTTGGATCATTTTTCGACGAGCAGTTCCATTCTTGAAAATTCACAAAAATGAATAAAAAAAAAATGTTTCATGTGGTTCGAGACTGTATTTATGGAGTGTAACACTTTCTATATCAATTTTTATAATTTAAATCTATCAAAAAATTTATTGCAATAAACCCTTTTTTTCCCTCTGAAAAAGGGTAGATATCTTAACCGCTTTTGGCGTGAGTTTGATGTCGCTGCGTTGAGTAGATCAAAGATAAAAGTAAAATAATATATAATGTACATCCCAAATTTAAGAATCACCCTGAAACTCGAAAACCACGAATAATCGCTGACCATACATACATGGGGCGATTCGGATTCCCCTCAATATGAGGCACCTAAATTTTACCTTTGGACGTCACTTCACTGGCCACCCTGTATATACATATGTACATAGATAGAAGAGTATTCTTAGATTAAGCATATTCATTAAACTTTTCCCGCCCTCCGTATAACTCTAGGGTCCCTCCTTTCCTTAGAGCCTCCAATGGACGAAGACTACTTAGTAAAAAAAACTGATAATAATTCATAAAATAAATAAATAATGATAATAAAAATTAAAATTTGATATTCCAATATCATGATTTATTTGTTTAGATAGAATAAAAACCGCTTCGAGTAGACTTGACTTTTACCACCTTCATTAGGATTAGGGAGGAGAGGAGGCAATCCATGCTAGTTGGAAATCTTTCCTGAAAATGTCGTCTACCAACTCAATGAACTCCACTTTTTGCGGTCGCCTCTTCGCCTCACGTTAATATGTTCATATTCTCGGAATTTTCGTATAGTGCTCCAAAACGTGCATGGAAAATACATTGCGCTGTATTAAGTAATAGAATACATTAGAAAACACTGTACCACTGCAGCGACCATCGCCCAATACTACACAACCTCCTGTGTAGGCAATTATCTACCTGTATACCTAAATAAATTTTGGCTTCTAGAAAAACATTCTTGGTTTCATTGGCCGAAGCGACGTTTTTAGCCCCGACTACTACCCAGTATTTTCTTACGCCGCCTAACTTACAATTACGTTTGGTAAAAGCGATTTCAGGCTTTGACATTCAATTGCTTAGGGGTGTAGGCAGTGGCGTAGCGTAGTGGGGGCAGCAAGAGCGGCACCTTTAGGGGGCGGCAAAATTTCAGAATAAATAACAATAATATATATATGTATCTTGTAAATATTTGAATCATTTCATATTTTTGTCGCACCTACGATTCGGACCGATGTATAATAATGACATCTTATTCATATTTGTTTTTGGTTTATTGACAGGTCTGTGCAGTTATGTTCAGTAAGGTTTGAGATTTCATCATGACACTTTTCACTTTGATCTAACGCTTGAAAATTGTCCAAAATTATTACGCAAATTCGCATTCTCTTGTCGGTACTATAAGAGCGCTTCGTGCAAAAATCGGTCGTCATAATGCTTTTTCTGAGCGCGCTATAAGCCGCATAATAACAAAGTTTGAAATGAATTCACCCTTCACGATAAAAAAAAAAAGAAATGCCCGAAGTGAACAAAATATTGCCACCGTTCAAGCCAGTGTTCGTGAAAACTCAAATACGTCTGTTCCGCGCTGTTCTCAAGAGTTGGGGCTCTCCAGGTTGAAAATCTGGCTGATTTGGGTTTGCATCCTTATAAGATGGTATTGGCACAAGAACTCAAGCCAACCGACCATCACATTCGTCGTCAGTTCGCTTATTGGTCACTGGAAATGTTGGAAGCCGACGGCGATTTTCATCGCAAAATAATCTTTTCAGATGAGACTCATTTCTGGCGCAATGGATTCGTCAACAAGCAAAATTGCGGCTATTGGAGTGAGTCAATTCCACGAGTGGTTCATGAATCACCATTGCATCCACAAAAATTGACCGTTTAGTGTGGATTAGTAGCAATCGCTATAACACGATGTTGACCGATTTTTTTCCCCCGGAATTTGATGAAATTGATGCGGACGACTTTTATTTCCTACAAGACGGTGCACCGCCTCACACTTCTCGACTTAACATGGACTTAACTTAAGTCGTTAATTTCAACAAGTGGTCCCATCGCTTGGCCGTCTAGGTCGTGTGATCTAACGCCTTTAGGGCCACACTAAGTCGTCGAAGGTTCACAGCAACCATCCTATAACTCTTGAGGCATTGGAAGCCAATATTCGTCAAGCCATAGCTGAGATACCGGCCGAAATGTTGCACAGAGTCATCCAAAATTGGCGTGAGCGGATGAACGTGCGCAAGAGGAGCCGCGGTGGCCATTTGGCCGATATTTAATTCAAATCATAAATCGCATAAAATCATCTTTCAAATAAAGCAATCAGAACCATTTTTGCTCCAAAATTGTGTGTTTTATTCAAATTTAAAGTTCGGACGTTCTTATTGGGAAACCCTATATGTATACGTTTTCCAAATTGTGATTTTAGTGCTCATAAGTAAGTGTTGTGATTGTTAAATTATTGAACTTCGTGAAAAATTGTATTGGTCGTGTGCGTTTTTATTCAACTATGTGAGTATTAAATATTTTATTAACGTTTTTATTTACGCAATTGTATGTTATGTTTGACTATCTGCTATGTATTTCAAGCTTTAATTTATGAAAATAAAAATATCAGAACAGGTAAATTTCAGCAAAGTAAGTTATTATAATTTTTTATTTTATTAGTAATTAAAGTTTCGTTTACGACTTCAACTTGTACTTTTAATATTTATTATATATAAGTGTTGATAATTTTATTTTTTGTTTTAACATAAAAATGAAAAGAGTAAAAGAAAGTGGGGCATCTTAACGTAATAAAAGATAATAATTTCGCTATAATTAATCTTCGAATTAGCCAGCAAATTGAGGTTGATTTTGACAAGTTTCGGGAAAATTAAATTACCACCTTAGTCTGTTCGTCAGAAAACTCAATTAGCGAAAACGAAATGAAAACGTCCGATGTCGTGCAAATTTCTCCTCATCTGCCATTACGGGCGAATCACTTCAAGAATATGCGTGACCTCAATGCGAAATGCCTTGTCCAACCCTTCGGCTTCGCCACCATGGAGAGCCGTTAAATTTTACGATTTCTGGCTGTATTGTATGCCATTTCTGTGTTTATGCATATCTCTGTCCACTGATTAAGTATTAGGGCCAGCAGAGTGGCCATGCAGAAAATCAATATCTTTTCAATATTTATTGTTCCTAGTTTAGCTGCATGTAATTTCTGGTTGATTTCACACGACGGCTTTTGGTCGATATTTTGGCGGACTGTAGGTGCGGCTCCACCAACTTACCTCTCCGCCACTCAGGGGAAAATGCTTGACTGGTCTGGGCGGAACATTGTAGCGGATAGAAATGACGCGGAGTGCCGGATTATTCAAATAACTTCATGCCCAGCTCCACTTTGGAGAATACGTTATCTACAGGAACTGCCAATAATTAACTGAATTGTGTCATGGTCTGTCGGACATAATTGTTTAGGGAAAATGGCTGCTTTTATCATTATTTCAAAATACATAGTAATTAACTTTTGAAGCTATCACCGCCAGCGACCATTAATATATGAAATACTCCATAGATTATCCATAACGCGCCCACTAATGAGATTATTAAAAATGCTGCAATGGTTTATACGAACCGACACCTTGTCGGTATAATAAAAGCAGTGCACTCAGACTTTGAATGATTTTCATTTGAAGGATTTAAACATTTTGAGTAGAAAATAAATAGTGCTCATTATTGAATCTTGTTAAATTATATTTTCATTTAAGGAGGCTGGATCGAAAACTAAAAAAATGGGTGAATTAATTCAAATTTCGCTAGATTATAGTTTAGCATCATATAAATAAATTACAAAAAAAAATGCATGTCACCGGCAAAATAGAAGAGAAAAATCAAACTAAAGTTTATTAAGGGGTTATTACCAGCTTAATTTTTTTTTAAACAAATTTTATAAGTATGATATTACATTTGATTAAGGGGTTATTCTCATGTGACCACTTCGAAAAATCGATTTTTTTTTGCATATTTCGATAGTAAAACCTATTTCAAATATGTTGTAAAAAATTCAGACCGAAATTCCTAGTATTAAATAAGTTACAACTCATTATCGCCGCCGCGCCAGGTCTGCAGCTGCTACATTTCTATTGTTTTCACCGGTCCTTTTTACCTGCGTACGGAGTTTCTAACGGTCAACTTTAGTATATTACCTAACTGTGTTTATGTGGAATAGTGTATATAAAGTTTTGTCGTGAATTGTGAAATTGTATGGTCCAGGCATAGCAGATTAGTGTAAGTATAAATTTTCCACGAGAAGTCTGCTCTTGAAACTTTAAACGCGTTTTTCTCGAAACATCATTTCCTAAATTGGAGCGAGTCCTAACAAAAAAACTAATCAACCGATTGCTTTGAAATTTATATATGTTCTTCTACTCAGTAATAGTTTCCGTCCGTACTAGAATTACTTATTTTCGAAAATATTAACTTACTTTTTTTAAACGATTTTTACCAAAAAAAACAAGATTTTCGTAACTTTTTTTTCTACAGTCCACCATATTTTTGTTTTTCAATGAAATTGATTAATTCTAGTACGGACGATAGCGACATACCTACTGAACAATAATCTATTGGGTTTTTTTATTTCAGACAACATGGACAGCCGCTATCACTCGCGCCAGTGACCTGCTTTTTTTTTGGTGTCCACTTTAATTAAAAAAAAAATATGTATTATAACAAATGTAAAATAAGCAAAAATAACAATTTCTTTATATAGTTTAAGATACAAATAAAAGCATATAAAAAAATTAAAATGATTGAATGTTATTGTCATATAAAAAAAATTCCCAAAAAAGAGGTAAAATTCATGCGTTCACATGAGAATAACCCCATAAGTACTTCTTGAACTACAAAAAAAAATTGTTTCATTGCAAAATATTCCAAAAAGGCGGCTCGCGGCAGTAGGTCGCGTAAACTATCATTTAAAAAAGGTCCTTCTACGGCCGGCAGTAGAAGTCTCGTCCAAAGTAGCTTTAAAAAAACCAAAAATTGTTTCATTTTCTACATGATTTTTGCTACCGAAGTACACATGATTATATTTTTAGAATTTTTTTTCGCGAAATTTTGTTTGAAAAGAAACTGTTTTCTTCGGCGAAAAAACTAGAACAAAATGGCTTATAACTTTTTTTCCTGATATACAATCCCTATCATCGTGTGTACTTCGTTAGATAATTTGATAATAAAGGTCCAGTTAAAGTCAATCGGATGAAAACTGTTCGAGTTAAATTAAGCTGGTAATAACCTCTTAATAAACTTTAGTTTGATTTTTCTCTTCTATTTTGCCGGTGACATGCATTTTTTTTAAAATTTATTTATATGATGCCAAACTATCATCTAGCGAAATTTGAATTAATTCTAAGGTTTTTTAAGTTTCCGATCCAGCCTCCTTAAGCTTTTCTCTTTACAACGACTCATACGCTTGTAACACTCTTCTTACCTGCAAACGTGGGAACCTACCCATAATTTCAATTCCATATTTATTTTGGGACGATATTCGAACCAAGAGAGAATTCAGTTTTGAAATGCATATTAGAAGTTTTATTCAATTGCTAAAAATGAATGAATGAATGAATTCATAATATTTTTTAGTTGAAGTAAAGTTCTTCTTCATTAAAGAAAAGTTTAATTCTATTGAAAAATAAAAGTTTTTCTGTAATGTGCGGCAGTTTAATTTATTCGCAATAACTGTCCAGTTAAGTGATACATAAAGGGTGTTTTTTTAAGAGGTTGCCGATTTTTTTTTTGAATAAAACACATATAAAATTATGAAATGACCAAAATTTTTTTTTTATTTGGTAGATAATTTTTTGGCATTTAACATTTAAACACAATTTCTGGCATATGGCCACCACGACTATTTTTCACAAATGTCATTCTGGAGGTCCAATTTTCGACCACTTTTTCAAGCATTTGGAGGCGTATGTCAGCAATGACACGTTGAATATTGGTTTCCAAAGCATCAATCGATTGAGGTTTATCCACATAAACCAATGACTTCACGTATCCCCACAAAAAGTAATCGAGTGGCGTCAAATCGCACGAACGCGGAGGCCAATTCACCGGACCATTTCTCGAAATAATGTTGTCGTTGAAAGTTTCTTTCAATAAGTCGATTGTTTCACGTGCTGTATGGCAAGTGGCACCATCTTGTTGAAACCACATTTCATCCATATCCATATCTTCAAGATTTGGCAACAAAAACTCATTGATCATGGTTCTGTATCGATTTCCATTCACGGTAACGCGTCGTCCTTCCTCATTTTTAAAGAAATATGGACCGATGATCCCACCAGCCCATAGACTGCACCAAACAGTACATTTATCAGGATGCATTGGTAATTCTTGAACGGCGTGTGGATTATCTTTGCTCCAAATGCGACAATTTTGCTTGTTGACGTATCCATTTAACCAAAAATGCGCCTCATCACTGAAGAGAATTTTACGGTAAAAAAATGGATCTTCGTTCAATTGATTTAACGACCAATCACTGAATTCACGGCGCAAACGATGGTCGTGTGGCTTTAATTCTTGCACCAATTGAATTTTGTATGGCACCAAACCCAAATCTTTACGTAAAATTTTCCATAAAGTCGATGGACAAAGTCCAATTTGCTGAGCACGACGACGAATCGATAAATTGTCGTTTTCTTCGACACTGGCCTCAACGACAGCAATATTTTCTTCTGTACGAACTCTTCTCATTCTTGTCGGTGGCTTGGCATCCAAAAGAGTGAATGTAGACCGAAATTTGGTAATTACGTTCTTTATGGTGGTCTCTGACGGACGATTATGTGCACCATAAAATTCACGAAGTGCTCTATAAACATTTTTAATTGAACACTGATTTTGAAAATAAATTTCCACGATTTGAAAACGTTGTTCTGGAGTTAACCTATTCATAATGATTTGCCAAACAATACTGAGTAGAAATGCCACTTTGAGCTGTCAAAACAACTGCCATAAAATAAAACGACATCTATCGGAAAAACAAACCTCCTAAAAAAACACCTAAATATGTATAATAAGTTTAATTCAATTGGGAAAAGGGTTCTGGTTTGGCATAAATAGCAAATAGTATGTATATAAACAAGCAACGAAATCCACATCCAAACAAACTCGATATGACTTCGAACTTTACTGGTGACATGTTTGGATTATGCACTTTAAAAACGAAGTGTCAAGTCATTATAATAAATACCTACATATTCCAATTATGATTTGAATTGCTTTATTGTGGGATTTAACTGAAGGCAAAACTCTTTCATTTGCATTTGGAAATATTTAAGAAATAGTTCAACCTTTCGTTATATGGGAATTAATCAATAAAATCCATTCAGAGTCACATAGTCCTCGAGATTCTAAGTAATTAAATTTCAAAAGAACCCCACCTCTCGGAGCTATGGGCTCAAATTTGTATTCACATACATGCATACTCACCCCTTAATGATTCCGCCATTCACACTGAACTAAAACGCACTCGTTTGCCGGAATCTCTCTGAAATGAAAAAAATGAATTTCTTGTTATTAATTTCTTTCCCTTTGTTACTTGAGTTCTTTTTGATGTAAGGAACCCTCCTCGGAAAACAATTTATAATTTAATTTTGTTTGATTACAGTAAAGGGAAAAGAGGGGCAAGAAACGTTCAAATTTTGTAAAATATTTGTTGATAACCAAAACCAAATTTTACCATTATGTTCAGCAATCTAATTAGTTGATAATTAATTTATACCGCATCAGTCAAGGCCAATATTTTTTGCAATATGCTATATAAGTAGGAATCTAATCTTACAAAGCATTGGTAACTTTGCTCTAAGATTAAACACGATTCCAAGGATTAGCGATAAAATCTATTTTTAATTCGACATTTATCCAGCAAACCTTCTGCGGTGCTCGCATGTCCTGTAGTGTTTAATATTCATGAGAACTGAGGGTCGAGGAATGTAACATACTGGGCACGTCTTGAAGCAAAACGAAAGTTGTCGAGGATTAATGGAGGTATTTCCTATAGGTTTAACAATCGCCACTTGCAAGTCGCACTTAGTCTCTTTTATTGATCCTTTAAAATTAATATTAATTTATTCCACCTTTAAAGCGTGAACTGTGGAAACATATGGCTTTAAAGCTCAAGCGATATATTTTTATAATATGCATAACGGCATAACATTATCCTAATTGAGGGTATGCATGAGTTTTGTTCAGTTGAAAATAACGCCCTAATGAATTTGTTGAAGGTTATAAGCAGGTATTAAGAAGTATGCTTAATTGTTTGGACTTAAGTACATCTCCATATACATCTAAGTAATTTAAAAAGAATTTAGTCAAAATAGCAGTATTATTCTGGCTGTTAACGTCCGGCCAATATAAGTACGCTTGTACAGCCCCTGTGCATCGAATTAGGAACACTAACACTTTTTCGTATTTTTTGCAAATAACTACCTGTAACACATTTAAATTGCGGGTTTTCCGAAGAGAGTCGTTTTGTCTATATCCCATTAATGTTTTAAACAGAACATAAAATAATTAGTACACACCATTGTCCCTTAAGGACGGTTTTTCTACCTGACCATTTTGATGGCTGTTTTCGAAAAGTTTGTGTCAGTATAAAAACTAAGTGAAAAATACGAATTTCATTACTTTTTGAAAAGTGTTTGGCAAGTGATTATCTGTGCATTAAGAGGCGATTGTGGGTATCAGTTTAAAGGAATCGGAAGAGGTGTTTTTTTCCAAACTTTTGCGGTTATTTGCGAAGTTGTAATTTTTGCAAGGAATTCTTGCAAAAGTGCAAAAATGGAAAGGCTAAAGACATTAACAGTGCAAAAAAAAGGAGCTATCATTGCCTTGCTAAAGACAAGGACATTTTTCTTTTGAGAAATCGCAAGAAAAGAGGAAGAATCTCCTCAAACTGTTATAAGAATATCAAAAGGACTACAGGAAAATCCAGAGGATATCAACAGTAGGCGTCAAAATTGCCGCGGAAAAAGAAAAACGACACCTCGAAGAGACCGTAGAATCATCCAAAAGTCTTGCGGAAATCGTTTTGCTTCCCTTACCACATTACACCAGCACATACAAAGCGACAGAATTCAAATATCAGCAATGACCTTAAGGGGTTATATACAAAGTTGGGGCTCGAAAAACCGAAATTTTTTTTTTTGCATATTCTGAAAGTACATACTTTCGAAAATATCTGTACAAAATTTCATCCAGATCGGATCACTGGTTTTTAAATTGCAGCCGCTTGCAGCGCGCTGGTCCTATCCATAGGCACGCGCGGCTTTACAAAACTTTAAACGCGATTATCTCGGAATGTGTTTTTTTCAAAAGTACTGTTGCGGTGATCATGATATCTCAAAAACTTTTCAACTGATTCTCAAAATTCTTTTTTTCAAATATTCGTATTTAAGATCTCGTGTACTTGTTCGATTCATTTTTCATCTGGAAATTTTTAATTTTTTGCAATGAATTTTTTTTGAAATTTTTATCAACAAAAAAATTGATTTTTTCTGTCAACGTGGTTTTTTTATTAAAAAAAAAATTTTTTGGGAAACCAATTCGAACAAGTACACCAGAATACATTTTTCTTGAATAATTTTTTTACTTCTTTGATTTCAGTTGGGATTGATCACCGCAAGCTTCTGCAAAAAAAAAGCGCTGCGGGGGAGGGGCCATAACTGCGACAATTTTCAAAATTTTTTCGAAATTCAAAGTGTTTTTATTTCTTTGATAGTACTGCTAAAACATTGTGTTTCCTTTTCCCAATAAAATTCGCATAAAACCCTTTTAAAAAATCACGAACTTAGCTCATTTTTTCGCCCCAACTTTGTATATAACCCCTTAAGGAGACGATTATACGAAGCGCACCTAATATCAAGACGGCCTGCAAAAAAGCCAAAACTCACGGCGAGGATGCGATGAACGAAGCTTCAGTGGGCTAAAACATATCGTCATTATACAGTAGCAGATTTTAAGAAGAAGATTATCATATTATTAATTAATCAACATATTTTTGGAACTATTTTGCACTGAGAACCCAAATGTCTGATGAAACAATAATTTTTTTTACTTTCAGATAGTATTTAGCGACGAGTGCAGGCTACAAGCTGTTACGGAGAACCCTCACTTCGTCCGGAGGAGGCCAGAAGAGCGGTACAATAAAGGTTGCGTTGCAAGAACCGTGAAACTCCCACTAGCCACGATGATATGGTCTTGTATCTCAGCCGATGGACCTGGAACACTGTTTTTGTCGATGGAATTATGAACAAGAACTTGTACGAGGAAGTGCTCCAGGACATTTTTATACTGCATTATAATTATTTAAGATCCTGCGACATGTCCTACACCTTTATGCACGATGGTGCACCCTGCCATATTGCTTGGTCAATCAGAAATTTATTGAACAGCTCTGGTATCCCTATTCTTCCTTGGCCAGGCAATTCTCCTGACCTTAATCCCATTGAGAACGTTTGGGTCTCCTTAAATCTAAAGTTTATTCAATCCCTAATCCTACTATAGCAGTCCTGAAGGAAAATATAAACAACTTGTGGGAAAATAGCCTCCATATAAAAGAAATGATTGAAAGGTGCTTCGAAAGCATGCCACATAGAATTAAAGCAGTTATAGATGTGAAGGGTGGTTCTACAAAATATTAGTATGTTTTATAACAAATTGTACTAAATATACTATGTAAAAAGTGAACATTTCTTTTGATATTATTTTCCCTTCATGTCGTTTTTAATCTATAAAAGGAACATTTCAACAAAATTACGAGTGTTCCTAATTCGATGAACAGGGGCTGTACATATGTATGCACACTAAGAAAAAAAATACATACTGTAATGAAAAAAACAGTCAACCCAATGAAAGCTGAATTTGATTTGGAACTTAAGAAATTGGAATTTACTGCAACGAAAATGTTTACTTTAATGTAATGAAATGTTTTCATCGAACTGATTCGATTCGAAAATGATTTGGTTTTTACTGCAATGAAAATTATTTTTGAAATTGTGCCGGGCGAGACATTTTTAAATTTTTGTTGTTTTCCTCCATACGCAGTTGGTATCAGTCGTCTCGCACTTAAAACTTCTGCGCTGAGCCATATGAATAAATGAACGTCCCCAACTCAGTTGTTGATAACACTAGTTTACAAATTTTAGGAAAATTTCGAGCACCTCAAGAAAAATATGTTTTTTAGACTAATTTGGGGTCGCTAAACACGAAAATGACCTCCATTTGTTTTTCCCAAGAAGCGTTTTTGAGATATTAGCAAAATACCGGTTTTTGGTTTTTTTTCAAAAAAAGGCCAAAAAATCCTACAACAACACACTGCTCCAAGCTAAAATGTGTACTAGTAGTAAGGTACTCGTTTCCCCTTCACGCCAATATCTTGGTTGTGTCCACAGGAACTGTATTTTTTGAGTTACAAGCGTTCAAATTGTAAAAAAAAGCGAATTTTCAAGCTTTTTTCTGTAAATTACAGTAATTTGAATGCAAGGAAAAATGTTTCAACATATCTCAATGACTGCAAGTGATAGATACTTTTGTTACGGAAATATAAATTTCAATTGGGCTCAAATCGGATGACAAATGCAGGAGATATTAAAAAAAGAACAATGAACTTTTAAAGTTCGCGCGGCAACCTAAAAAGCTAAAAAACATATATTTTGCTAATATCTCAAAAACCCTTCTTTGGAAAAACAAATGGAGGTCATTTTCGTGTTTAGCGACTTCAAATTAGTCTAAAAAACATATTTTTCTTGTAAACTAGTGTAATTGTTCGTGCATGGTGTGGAGAATTATAAGGAAATTTATGAAGAGAGAATAGCGCTCATTTTTGTAGTAATACACAAGATATATCTTTTGCCTATGTTCACTGAGATTCCTTTGTATTGTGGAGAATTTCCCACTTCAAAAATATTTCACCACCGAAAAATAGAACAAAAGAGAAAACACCTACATATGGATATGTATGTCAATGATATGACATGTGGGCGTGTCCATGACTGCATTAGGAATCATAAACAATACACTTAAAACTTTATAACTTTATAATAATAATAAGCAAATTTTTTTTTGGTACTCCAAAGGTGGGTACAGACTGAGCAAATAAACGGAAACACATACATATGCACGTATAGCTGCCCAGCAGGAAATTGGAGATTGCGTGAAATAGTGTATCCTGCATGACTAAGGTATGTGTGCCAAGGAGTTTGTTTGTTTCAAGTGAGCTGAAGTTTTATTGCGGTTTTGTTTTTTCATGCTTTTCTTCAGTAATCCAAATCTTCTCATTTTATATTTTTGTGATGACAGCATAAATTTTTAAGGATGTTAAGGTTTGTTTTATTAATGTTATTAAACAACGCGCAGATGAAAAACGGATCTATAATAGCAAGTTAAACAATTGGTGGGTCGTCCTGAGCAAAACAATTAAATGTGCATAACTGCTAAGGATTGTGCGCAGGTCATTAAATCATATGGCTTAGCTCAGAAACGGAGGCTCCAGGATGGGGTTGTGAGTCCGCCTAACTGGCGCTGCATTGTTAAAATTGCCAAAGGTCCAAATTTTTAAACTTATATGAAATCATTGTGTAGATATTTTAATTATCAACTTAGCAGCGGCTCATCTTGCATAAATTAATTTTGTGCTTAGTAATATTAAAACTATATGTGCAATGAGATATTTAAAAAAATTATAAATGTTATTTGCGCTTCGTTAATATGATCCTAAAGGGGGACCACAACTGTGACGGGTAAAAGAAACACGAATTTTCGCGAACTTTTTGCACAGGTTTAATTTATTGTTTAGGGACGGAATAGAGGAATATTTAGAGTATATATTCGACAATATGTCCGCACATTTTTATTAATAAATAATAATCCGAGATAATGTGCATAACTTAATAAATTTTGTATATTTATAAATAAAAATGTGTGAACATATAGTCGAATATATTCCGCTATCCGATCCTTAAACATTAAATTAGAACTGTGTAAAAAAAATTCGCCTTTGTTTTTGCCCGTCACAATTGTGCTCCGCCTTCATTGCACGAAATCACTGATTACATCACCACCAATGATTTCAGCGATGCTGTCGTAATGCATTCAATCCACCAATTCAGAGACTTCGAAGAAAGCATCAATAAAAAATCATCGATGAATTCTTGCATTCCATAGTAATGCAAAAAAGGATTAGCATACATGACCCCTTAGATTCCGTGGTCATGTGGAAAGACATGCACGTCTTTCCAAAGACATCGCCGTGAGAAATTTCATCTATGTTGGAATGGGTCTACATGCCCTTTTATTGATGACTTCTTCGATGCCGTCATGAGTAAATTTCCTGCTGGGATGTTTTCCAATGAAGTTGGAAAATCGCAGCACATGTGCAGCGGCAAAGTCAATGGATATCTTCTTTAATTCGGTCGCATTTTGTGATTTATGAATGAAATGGAGTAGAACACCCAAAAAATCATCATAGGCGGTTTGTGGTTACATTATCAAGGTGTCGGATGTCTTACCGTGTAACATAATTTAAACAATGGGGAAAATTTTACTGTTGCTAGTGTAGTTAATAATAGAGTAATCCTTCTAACACAGAAGGCGACTTCACGACTCTAAAAATGAGCCGAGAAACTATTTACCTCTTCCAACAATGTGAAGAGTCGGAAATTAGGCTCACTCAAATCAGCATGCCATAGAAAACGTAAATAATAAAGAATTAGTAAGAAATTTATTTATATTCTAACTCGATCCTTCTATCTTTGATGCAAAAAATATCAATGATTTTTTGATAAAGGTTTGGCCTCTCATTGAATGTAGTAATGCCTTTTCAATTGACATTAGCGCCAAACCAAACAATCGTTCGTCTATCATGGTATTTCTGGAAAAAGTCTATTCTCTTCAATGTCGAAAAAGACCTTTCAACAAACAGTGCATATTATCAATGTCAAAATAAATTCTGCCAATTTAAAAACTCCGGAAAAGGAGTCTTTCAAATCGTTTGAAATTAAACTTGTTATAACACTGGAAATACTTTCACAGGTGCCATTAAAATTCGAGCTGCAAAAGACTATCAGTTCTGCTTTAAGATTGGCAAAGTAAAAAGTTTCACTGTAATTTTCTTCCAGATATTTGAATGGTTTTGCAGGGAAGATTCTTTAATAAGTCGATATACTTTTGCGAAATCTAAAAGTTGCACAAATTCCAGATTTTTCAAATTATCAATAGTCTTCAATCCGATATCAGCCACAATTTCATCATAAAATGTTTGAAAGTCACATCGCATTAATGTTAACATTGAAGGATATCAAAAAGTACATCAATATGTATGTGCAAAGATGTCATGAGAAATATTTCATAAAAATATGCGGGCAAGCAGTACACAACAGTGGATCAAAAAGCACGTGCAATTCCCGACTCTCTATATCAACCAAATTTCGACCCTACGATATATGTAAATTCAACAATTGAAAAGCAAGTAAGTGACAGCATAAAAAATTTCCATAAAACCAATAGGCCCATACCTGATAACGAGTATGTACGTCCCATAACGGTACGGGAGATAATCTTAGCCACAAAAAGTAAAAAGACGCCTGGTAGTGATTAAATAACTAATAAAATACTCAAAGATATGTCTCGCACAGCACAAGTTAGTCTTACTTTTATATTCAACTAGCTTGCTCGGACCTGGCGTTTCTCGGGATACTATTAAATTTGTAATCCTTAATTTTACAACGCCTTCCTACTGCACCACTACCTCTCATATGTGACCCAGCGTTTTCCTATTTGCGTTTTGCACATGTTCTAGATATTTTCCAACAGTATTATTAAATTCAGTTTTCTTCATTTTACACCACCTCCTTATTGCACCCCCTCTCCTATATCTCCCAGCGGGGTCGGGGTGGTCTCATATTTGGAAATTTGAATAGCAGATTCGAAATCAGTGATCCCGAAAATTCCGTAGTGTGGATTTTCAGGGAAATCCCTTGAAGTTTAACTTTTGGCAGCCATATTGATCCACCATCTTCATTTCCAAAATTTTGATGGCAGATTCAAAATCAGTGATCCCAAAAACCCAAACCAAGAACAAAAGTTCGGATTTTCAGTGAAATCCTTTGAAGTTTAACTTTTTCTGTCGCCATATTGGATCCGACATTTTGAATTCCAAAATTTTGAATGCAAGCTCGAGATCTGCGATCCCGGAAACCTCCAATTGCCTTTTTCATAAAGATTCCTTGAAGTTGAAAAATTCGTTTCCTATACAAAACGGAAATTTCCACTTTTTTCGATTTTCCGGATTTTCTTTTGGGGTTATCCGACTTTTCTTTTTTTTTTAAACCTCCCCTAAATTATAGCGAACAAAACAAACAAAAAATTGTCGAAATCGGTCAAGCCGTTTTTGAGTTTTAGCGAGACTAACGCACAGCAATTCATTTTTATAGATAGATTGTTGCTAAAAACTGCATTTTTTTCCAACTTTATGGAAAAATGCACACATTGTACCAGTCCTTAAGTTTGGTAAGCCACCAGATAACCCTAGCAGTTATCGACCAATAAGCTTGCTCAGCAATGTCGGTAAGGTATTCGAGAAAATCCTGAAGCAAAAAATAGTACTAGGTTAAAAATATTACCTAACCATCAGTTTGGTTTTAGAAGCGGTTACAACACTATGCACCTCTGGCAATACTAACCAACAAAATCAACATCCTTCTAAAAACGCTATACCCGCTCATAAATCGGAAGTCCCTACTAAGTAAAAAAAAACAAGCTAATTCATAAACTAATTTTCCAAGCTAAAATATTGTATGGGTCCTCAATTTGGTATCAATGTGCAAAAAATCACACATCGAAATTGCAGCGACAACAAAATAAAATTTTGAAAATAATATTGAACCTACCATTTTATTACTATACAAGGTGACTCCACCTAATCGCTGACGCATAATATGTTAAAGATGTTGCGGAGAAACGCGCAGACATATTTTATGATAGAGCGGAAAGTATACAAAACCCTATAATTCAACCAATGTTGAGGACAACACGGCTAGTTAGCTGAGACATAGTTTTCCTTAGATTTAGATTAGTTATAAGTTTTAATTTATATATAAGAAAACATAGATGGTCAAGTTTTTTTTTTTTTTAGTTTTCCTAAGTAAAACTAGATAATTTAATAGAATACAATTGAATACAAAATAGGAAAATATTATATTGTAAGAGCAAGGGCTCAAACCTGGAAATGGACTTAGGAAATAGTCAACACTATAGTAATGGAATAATAGCCAATTAAATATTTTAAATTTTGAAATGTTGAAAAAATCTTCAAAAAAGTGTCGAAAGCATTGCACAGCTGGATGAAATGAGCATTTTAATTACTGGGATCATCGTTAATGCTTTGAAAAAAATCTTTGAAGGATTGGCAATAATTTTGAAGCAATGCAATCATCCTAGATTTGAAGTTCCACCTCACTTTAGAAACTTGGGGGAATCTTCGTTTTATTATTCCATCAAGGACAAACATTCTTTTAGAAGAATGGTTAAAAAATGAAGGAAAAGATGTCACCGTAGCTAAAAAAATATTTTACAATCAGGTATATTATCCACTCATTGTGACATTACTAAATTAAGCCTATGAGCGAAGCAATTATCTTATTTCTACAATTCAAATGATTTATTAAGCATATAATTTTTTTTGATAAGTCAGTTCGATGTTGACTTATGCCGCCAATTGAACCAAACGGTCTTTGATTTGAAACCAGTTTTGGTTCTCTATTTTCATCGCATCAGTCTCATCCGAATTTAACTCAACTTGGATTAGGCGGAAAATGAGCTATTCCAACTAAGAGAATAGCAGGCAATAATACGTTTGCGGCTTGCTCTTCAAAAATTGGAGATATCCTTTTTGTCTCGACTCTTGACTCTCACGCACCCTACCTTGTTCTATCTTAATTAAGGGGGTAGTCTCATGTTCGATCTTCAAAAAATCTTTTTTGCATTTTCTCAAAGTTAAATAAGTTGAGAATATACTGTAAAAATTTTAGACCGATACACTACGTCATTTTAAAGTTACAACATATAATAGGGGAGAGCGCACCCTGCATCTGCATATACATATGAAGATTTTTTCTCTAAACTTTAAACGCGTTTTTCTCGAAACTACTTTTTTTTCGTCGGCACGGATGATTAAAGAAAAACTACTGGACCGATTGGGCTGAAATTTTCACATATTATTATATACATGAATGGTTCTGGCGGGTACTAGAATTAGATGTTTTCATCGATTTCTTTCTGTTTTATATCGATTTTAAACCGAAAAAAACCGTCGATTTTGTAAATTTTTTTTTACAAGGCCGCCCTACTGAATAATAATCTTTTTAGAATTTTGATTTCAGATGATTGGGAAAGGAGCAATTAGGGGGGCGAGCTACCTACTTTTTTTTGAAGAGACCTAATTCGCCTCACCAAAATGACCTTAAAAAATTTCTTTTTTTATTTAAAAGAAATGTTTTTGTATTGTTCAATAGTTTAATAATAACATATAATTATCATAAGAAGATTGTATTTCATTTTCCACACAAATAAAAATCTTAAAAACCTTCAAAATTTAAGCTCGGACATGAGACTACCCCCTTAAACAATAGCACAACAACCAATACAGGGAGGTCCGAGGGCGGGCGCCGAGCTCAGCCGTGTCTCTTTTGCGTTTCTAATACCCGCTCTCCAATGGGCATACCGACCTGAATTAGCTGACAAAATGCGTCCGTACATAATTCTATCAATGTAGATGTGAACTGTCAGAAAGTTCTGTTTGTTGTACATTACATAAAAATATTTATCAATTTGTTTCTTTTCTTACCACTCCAAATAAGTTCCATTTCTTCGTTTCTACACACTTTTGTGGTGTTAGGCATAAATATTTACTTGTGCTTAACCTCACTTTTGCTTGACTTTTGACAATTTTCATCTACTAAATACGTATCTAGGGCCCGAACCATTGCTAAAAAGTGCTGAATTAAATGCGGCAACTCAAATGGTTTAACTAACACAAAGGAAAAGTTAGAGCATGTCGATCAAAACACGAGTAAGATGGGAGACTTATTTTATAATGAGAAGGAAAAGGCAGCAGCATTTTGGTTGGTTGGTTGTTGGTCGGTCTGCGTATTGGAGAGTGGGCATAACTCTCTATTTTAGCCGATACTCTCTTTTGTTTTGAGGTTCGGTGTGAAATGGCCAGCGCACCGAGCATTGTATATCTCGTACATAGAAAGTAAAATCAGAGCAGCCGCCTAGTTCTGACCATAGAAATATAAACTAAGCACGGAACTGCTGTATCGTGTATAAACCCTGTACATGAGCGACCACCTAAAGATAGCTGCGCAGAGGAGTACAGCAACAGCGTGTATGAGAGAGAGCTAAATAAGAAGAATAACTATTCGTGAATGGCAGCGTGTAAATAGATGTTAAGGGGGGCACAGACATTATGGAACGAACTTCGGAAAATTTTGAATTTTAAGCCCCCTTCTGATTATGTCTTCATATTTACGCCTGCACTGAGCGACTTTACGAACACAGCCAATTCTAACACATCAGGGAATGTGGTACGCTAAATCTGGCTTACAGCCGTTCCGTGCTTAGTTCATATTTCCATGGTTCTGACGAGTTTAGTACAAAATGCCTATCTTGCTCAGGTTCGCTAGTCAGCAAAGAACTCATAGCGAGAAATCTTATTAGAAATTAGAACTCATAGCGAGAAATCTTATTAGAAATTAGAAAGTCGAGTAGGATGTCTGGTCTGAAATGAATTTCGTTTGTTCTGCCGTTACACCCTGAACAACCTGAAACCAGTTTTAATTTCAAGAAAACCACTATTATTACTTTTAATCTTAATTGTACAACAAGCACTCAAATCGCTTAACTAATATCGAAGTGACTCTACGTAGAATTGGAAACTGACTGCCTGGTACTTCTTGGTCAGCTTGACCACGGGAGAAGATGATCGTAGCCGAGTTCTGGGAATTTGTTGTGTGCTAAAATGCTGTTGACTCGTGTGGTGTTGGGCGCGATGTTACGTGGCTTCGTGTTAATGTTGTGGCGTCGTCGCTAGATTATGGGAACTCGTAGCCTGGGAGGTTGCTGCGTCGGCTTTCCGGGAGAAGTTATCAAATGGTAACGTAATTTATATTCTAGGTATCAATATATTAATTTGCACAGAAATCCCTTCAAGTTCCACTGTGCTATTGTCTATTACAGTTCCCTTCGGATGGACGTAACGCGAGCGACACCGTAACGTTACGAAAAAATACTAACAAAAGGTTGTCTTTGTCCGTGGTGTGCATAGAATTTTATAGGCTACAATTTTCTCATAACTAATTTCCTCAACAAATTGATATTTTAAAAGAAATTTGCCAAAAACTAGAACTAACCCCCTTTAACCCCAAGAAAAGAAAAACCCGTCGCACAGTGTTTCCTTTTCCCGATTTTGTGGCCAAAAATACTTTTTATGGTTTTTTGGGTCGCAAGTGCCATGTTATAGGTATCGTTGGAAAGGGGAGGGAGTGTAGAATGCGTTGGTGAAATAATGGTTGGTGAAAAGTGTGAAATGTGGGAATTATTGGTGAAAACGTGTTTTTGCTGTAGGGGAGGGGAGGGGGTGATAACCCTCAGAGGTGTATCTCAGGGGTAGGAAGAATAATCACTATGGCAAAATGGTCCGTGTTGGTGAAAGTTGGTGAAACTCATTGAATATCGTCAAAACGTAGTTTTTTCGGTCGGCACCGACAAAATTAAAACGGCTGTGGAAGAAAAGTGAATGAATGAATTGGAATGAATTTTTCACCAATCGATAGCTAGGGAAGCAGAGTAGTTAACGGTAGAGGAAGCATTTCAAAAACTATCTACATAAGAAGTGTATAATATGAAAATGGGGTGATGGGGAAATTTAGTGTGAAAATTCTGCGATTTTTTGGGGGGAAAGTAAGAGAAATTTGAAAGTCTCTATAGTTTTATATTATAAAGTGAATAGCTATCGTTTGAGATATGAATGAAAATTGTCTTGCCATATTGCCACAACTAAGGTTGGAGATTGAGAAAACTGCTCCGACAAAATGTGAAAAAAAAAATTAATTTGTATGAAAAGGTAAAAAAAATGTAAAGTCGAAATATTTAAAGGACATAAGTGTGCATCTAAGAAAAATAGTCGCAAAGTGCTAACAATACTCGAAAAAGATGAGAAAATTTGGGGTGGTTGAAAATGTTCAAAAATCTATAAAAAAAAAAGAAGAAGAAGAAGAGCGAAATGGTGTGACATTTTTGATAGTCCTCCCCACCACCTTTCAAATGAGACCAAAAACTCATAAATCGGATAAATAAATTGTCAACGGCCTCGAGCGCAAAATTCCTATGTCGCGCGCGAGCTAACTAACTGTAATGGCGCCCTACAACGCAAGTAGCACCTAGTAGCAGCTGAAATTCGCACAAATTGTAAGTTTAGACTTCCCTTTAAACTTTCTATATGGTTTCACTCTGGTACCGGGTGGTACTTGTAAGATAACTCTGCTTGAAAATCAGATATCGGAAAAAAACACCGATTTTACAGGACTATATACTAATGCACATATAATAGTGAAAAATCATAAATTTTCATGATTCAAGCGTCATCATTTAATATACTTACACCAATAAACAAAATCCAAAAGGAATTGTTGATATAGAGTCACTGAGTTTGGAAATATACTAGGTCAAAGATCGTATTGTCAGCAGAGCGGCAAGTGCTCGAAACGTGCAGCTGCTTTAACGTAAACTTCACAGTGCCCCTGTGCCTCAGGGAATCGGTTTGGGGTCCTAATATTCGGTATTTTAGCGTATTGAACCTTCCTCTACAAAACCAAAAAAAAAAATTCAATATGACAACCTTCGATTTTTGCATTTTTGGCCACAAAATCGGGAAAAGGAAACACTGTGCGTCGCTCAAATTTAGGAAACTTTTTAGAATATGCTTAGGACATCGAAGCAAAGGCCTCCACAAAAATTCAACCTGTTCGGACTTTTTTCGTGATATCGACCATTTTTTGACTATATTTACTGGACTCGGTATATAAATAAATGCAATTTGATGTTCTTTTCACAAAATTAAATAGTTTTGCTTAGTTACACATAAATTTCAATTCAATGCAAATTTTGTTTTTCTGCTCCGTACACGAGAAAAACGCAACTAAAGATTCACTTTCAAATATTTTCCAAAATTATACTACATATCTCCATAAAGGTAGTTCATTTATAACATTTCATTCTGAAAAGAGACCAAGTAGTTTGCCCAATCTGTACAATTCGGAATTTGTGACACGCAATTGAACTTTGAAAATTGTGATTCATTACGGAAACAGTTTCCGGTTCTACCTAAATTTCCGCCTAATTTTCTATCTAACGATTGAAATCCATTAATGAATCTTAGAATTTTCCTCTGCGTGACTAACGCTTAGTTTTATGTCAGAAATTCGATTGCATAATTCTCAAACCTCATCGCTACATTTAGTATTACTGTGTCATCCACGTGTTTTCAGAGAAAGACTTGGCCTCTTGCAATAACAGAATATTCCATCGGTTTCTGTAGAGAGAGAATATTTTACAGAAGTAAAATATTTTCAAACCACCAACCCGATCGAGTAATTATCCAAAGGTTACCGGGTGCTTTGGAAGAAAAATGACCGCAATTAGAGTGATTTATGTTAACCTTAACCAGCTGAAGCATGTATGGCTTTCAATTATATGTTCAGTTGTTGATGGCTTGGACAGCCACATTTCTCGCAGTAAGCCATATGCACCTCGCAACGGTGCACCTACAGCTGAATTATTTTGAAGCCAAGGTCTGGAATGTTCCTGTCTTTGAGCAAAATGACGCGTTTGTTCTTCCCACTAGGCGAGCCAAAACTATTCTTTGGGCTGCCGCGCCGTTACAAACACAAAAATCGAAGTCAGCAGGACTATAGTCATCGGTACGCTGACCAATTGCCAAGGCCATTGGATGGGCAACAGCTAAAAAATCAATACCCAGCTCTGTAGACTCGTTGGGTTGGTCTTCATGTACACCACACGCAAAAATCCTGCCGACTTATGGCGAGTGAGAATGGTTCTTTGACCCGTTTCGCAACGACGGACGCAGTCCACGTGAGCTGGATGACCTTCACCTAAGTCATCCTATAATTCGGCATGAGGCCCGTAAGTCAATAAAATTTCTCGTCCATTTGGCTTGGCGCGCAACCGGGGAAGGATTTCAATTTTCCCGTGGGGAGCTACCCAATTTAGTATCAATGAGCTTTTATGGTGCAGCACTCAAGGCAAGAGATTTTCAACGAAGTCGCAGCAGCCGAGGAAACTTCTCTGCACCATTTCTGGGGCAGAAATGGATTGTAGATGAAAGCACACCGAGGACTTTTCCTCGCCGTATTTGCAGAAGAGGTCTCTTTATAAAGTGGGTTACAGCATTCGTCGAGTTAATTTTATAGAAACTTTGCTTTCATTGTTTTCAAGTTAGAAATCGATGAAAGGAATCAGGTGCAGTAGTCAGTTCGGTTAAGCTCAACTTGGCTGGAGCTGAATTGGGGATTTATGGTTATGGTTGGGATTTATGGACAGGATGAATTATTTGAAACGGAAGTTTTTTTGTATAATTGCGAAAGTTCTGTTAGGTAACTATTCAACATCCTTGTAGTAAGGATTTAATTTTTGAACATTTGTGTTTATTATACAGTCTGTATAAACTTATCTCAACTAATTATTGTTTAGTGTGTTCATATGCTTTTATTAGGGGCACCCAAACTAATCAATTAATTTCAATAAGGTACCTAGCGTTCTTAGTTCTTACATTGACCATACAAGAATAAACACGTGTTTGGCTTCCTTGTGATTTGTGAGTTAAATATTTCCAAAAGTATAAAATTTTTGCATTGCTCCTCGATAAAAATGGATGACTTTCCGAAGACCAATTGCATAATTTTGAGCAGTTTGGGCCACTTAAAAGTGGTGTTCCGCAGGGATCAATTCTTGGTCCCCTGCTCTTCAGCATGTAGATACATAAATGATCTTACAGACGTCACTAAGCATTGCAGTGTTCATATGTATGTTGACAAGACGTCCAGCTTTACCTTGGTTTGAGAGAGGATTTTGTTGATAAAATCAATTCCGATTTGGAAAGATTAGCAAATTGGACATCTTGAATTGCCTTGGCTTACAAATCAACCTGATTGATTTTGCATCGAGATAGGTTATAGACTTCAAAATTCCCTCGGGTAATGCTTTATAATACTGCCCTACCCTATACTGGCCGAGTTAGAGATTTGGGATTTATAATCAATTATTCCTTCAGCTGCTGTGATCATGTTAAGATGGCACTTAGTAAAATATACGCCTCATTGCGAAAACTGTACTTATCTGACTACATTCTGCCCACTGTTCTCTGTTCTAGGTTGGTTAAGGCTCTGATAATGCCCCACTTCAGCTCTGTCGGTATTATTTATCCGCGCTTGGACTCAGTTTGTAGGAGGAAACTAAACGTGGCATTTAATGACATTTTGTGCATGAACGTCTCCGCTCTTCGATCGTCTCTTATCGACCTCCAACTTAGTTTACTTCGGAAGGCTTTACTCTTTATTTAGAAGCTCATCATCACCGCGCAACCTGGATATCTCTACGATGATCTGGTATTTCTGGTTTCAAGCAAGCATTTGAGTCTACTAATCCCTCGGCACCATTACTCTGTTTTTGAGCGTTATCACCTCATACATGTAACACGTCAATGGAATAATCTTCCGGTGAGTTTACGACGTACAAGTTCTTTTGACCGATTCAAGGAATTGCTTGCTTCCCGTTCCTTATTTGTAGAAGGAGTGATATCTTTGCAATAGCGTGGAGCTCTTTTTCCTTCACGAATATTACTCATTCCTCCTCAGCAAAGAGGCTTGCTTCTATTTTCTTTTCACTCTTTCTTCTATTACAATTACTCTTCTCCCTTATTACATTATAGCTTTATTTGAATTCCTTAGTTCATGTTCCACATTTATTTTTCTACCGCTGATTAATATGTATCCTTGAACGATTGTATACGTAATGATACGTAATATAATAATAAACATGAATTTGAATTTGAAGAAACCTTTTAATATTATGGAGCTGTGTTGAAAGTCAAAAGTGTTAAGGGGTTAGGTGTAGTCAGAGACATGAAAAAATGGAAACTTTAAATAATTTTTTTTTTTGCCAGTAAATTATTTGATTTTATAAAAGTAAAAACGTAGTATTGTTAAGTAAGGTTTCGACTTGACTTGACAGAAATTTCAGAAAAAAAAAATTAATAGTTTTAAAAGTAATGGCTGTTTTTGTTGATCCAGTTCCAACCGAAGCTCCTTGCGGTGACCATCACTACTCCTTGGAGATTCATCTAAAATCAATGGGACAAAAAAAATTAGTTTTATTAATAGATAATCTCGTGCCTGAGCGAAACTTTTTTTTTTCTTTAAATTAACAAAATGGCGGCCTCAGGAAAATTTTTTCCAGATTTTCGGGAAAAAAACCAACAGTTAATTGTTTATAAGAAATCGAAATTAAATACAAACAAAAAATCCTTCGCTCAGGCTCTAGTCTTTCATGTTTTCAAACCGCTGTATAAATTTCATTAAAATCTACCGAGGGGTTTTTGAGCTACAGTGGTCACCAGTCGGTTGGAACTGGATCAATACAAACAGCCATTACTTTTAAAATTATTAATTTTTTTTTTTGAAATTTCTGTCAAGTCAAGCCGAAACCTTACTTAACAATGCTACGTTTTTCTTTTATAAAATAAAATAATTTACTGGCAAAAAAAAATTATTTAAAATTGTCATTTTTTCATTTCTCTGACTACACCTAACCCCTTAACGTTGCTTCAGGAGATTTTCTTGTGAAGTTTATGATTGGTCTAAATTATCAGGTCATATCAACACCCAGAATTACATGAAACATACGAAGAATTTGGAGATGTTCTCATAGGATCCTTTAATCAAAGGACCACCGGACGTGATACAAAAAAGATAAAACTTAGAAATACTGAAAAAATAAACTGAATAACCTTAAACTTCCAACATTAAAGGGTGTTACAATCCAACTCCCACTGACGTTAAGTATCTGGGAGTAATCCTAGACAGCGAGCTCACGTGGAGACCACATGACGAACAAAAATCCGCCCGAGCATTAAATGCCTTCTGGCAATGCAGGCGGGCCTTTGGGAAGACAGCAGAGAGCAGGTCTCAGACCAGCGGTGGTCTACTGGCTATATACCGCTGTTATTAGACCCATCATAACTTATGCGTCTATGGTCTGGTGGATCAGACCAGGAAAAACATCTACCTGTACGATCCTAAACAGAGTACAGAGAGAGGTATGCATAGGGATCACTGGGGCATTCAGCTCCACGCCTGGTGCAGCTCTCAACGCAATGCTCAACTTGTGACTACTGGACTTCACAATCCAGGAAGAAGCAATGAAGGCAGTCGGTCGTTTAAAGAGACAAGGACTCTGGCACGACAACCACAGAAACGGCCATGGTGATCTATCACGAAGGCTCGAGGAAAACTGTGACTCGTATAGTATGCCAACGGATGACATGCCACCGGTAACACTGTTCGATAGGGGATATCACGTTGAAATCCCGAATAGAGAAGACTGGGAAAACCCACACCATCTACTGGAGAGTTTTTCCAATGTCTTCTATACAGACGGCTCGAAAACCTCTACCGGTACGGGCGCTGGATGGTGTTTGAGCAACGAAATCAAACACTCATATCCTCTCGGAGATTTTGCGTCAGTTTTCCAAGAGGAAATCATCGCTATTCTGAGTGCGACAAACTGAATAATTGATCAGAGATGGCGTGAAAGGAAGATCGGTGTTTGCTGCGACAGCAAAGCTGTGCTCGCAGCACTACAAAATCCCATCACCCGCTCGAAAATTGTCCTGGAATGTAAGAGACGACTGCAGTCGGTAGCTCGCTACAATGAAGTCTCTCTTATATGGGTTCCTAGTCATCAAGCCATCGAGGGTAACGAAAATTCCTAGCCGATAGCCTAGCAAAGGAAGGCGCGAAATGCAGCCCCTTTGGACCGGAACCACAGATTGGCGTGAATTCTGCAATAGTGAAAAACTGGATAACTCGGCACAGGGAGAAAATCCACGCGCAGGGAAGGTTCGTGTAACTTGCAGACACACCAAACTCTTTATGGGTCGTCCCGATAAGTGCACTGCAGAAACTCTCCTGAAACTAAACAGGAAAGAATGCAGAATCTTGTAGGAATTGTAACAGGGCATAGTACATGTGGCAAACATCTACATACCCTGGGAATCGTCAGTGACCCTACATGCGCGTCGTGCGGGGAGGATGAGGACAGCGTAGAAAACTTTCTCTGCGAGTGTCCCGCGTTCTCCCAAGTGCGGCATGCAGTATTCGGTGCTGACGTATTGAAGATGGAAGAGATCTGTCCTCGACCCCTATTCGAGGTTCTTCAGTTCATCAGAACAACGAAGAAGTTCGGCTAGGGTGGGGGCAGAGTACAATGGACTATTGGTCTGAGTGCTCGCCCCCCCCCCCCCCCCCCCCCCTTCTTACAAACTAACTAACTAATCTTATTCACATGGGAGCCAAGTGTTTCCGATAAGGCACATCGTACATCTTACACCTGAAGGTTGGGGCACCTGCTAATAAAGACGACTTAAAAAAAATCGGAATTGCCTAATCTTATTCCACTTGAAATTAACTTGTTCTTAGTTTTTTTGTACATCATTGATTCTTACGCCTGGCAAATGGGGCAAAAGTGTTCTTACAGGCAACGAAATAAGTCAGTTTAGGTAGGCGCATTGTCTAATATTATTCAAAATAAATATTATGTGTACAGTAAGCTAATATGGTAAGGCACAAGGCAATTTATTTCTTACGGCCTGCAGGCGGGGCAATGCAATTCCTCCGAAAATATTGGAAATATCTGAGATATTCAACTTAACAATGTCCGTCCAGGTCCAGAGTGGACATACCGGTCGCGTGAGTTTTTTTGGAAAAATGTTCTGTTTTCTTCTTTTTAGGCTGCAAAAAACTAAATGGCAAATCGTCATTTAGCCCAAAAACGCTTGAAAAATGATTCATTTAGCAAAACAGTGACAACTGATACCTAAAAAAGTTTTACATTTGCGGAATTTTAATACTTTAATGTTCAAGTGAAAGTTTAAAATGCACTTTCATTGAAGGAGTATGTACTGCATGCTAACAAAATAATTAACTTTTTGTTATCGGCACCAAACACGAGGCTAAGCTATAAGCAGAATATTGTGAACATCTCGTGATGGTTCCGTTAAAACGTCACCATTTTGTGGAAGGAAATGCTGTAAAATTTCATCTTAAAGGACAAGGACAAAGGAAACAAGTTTAGCAACATTTTTGGGGCTATTTTTAACTATTCGCACGCCTCCGTTGATTTAGCGTGACTGTAGTGGAGATATAGCGTTCAGATAAACACATCGTGAAACTTACTGACTGGATGTTTTCCTTTTAAAAAATATCCACAGACTCAAATTTGTATTTTCATTTTGTAATAGGAAAGTCATCAGTCAGTAAGAATTTGATATACACACTCGAGTTGCGCTAAATACACAGTGGGGGCGAAATAATCACAGCCTTTATGAGGAAAAAGAAGAAATGTTTGTCCTGTTCAGTGTTCTGTTCTTTAGGGGTATAAGGATTGTATTAAACTTTAGGACGTCGGACAAGTACCCCCCAAAACATTTGTGGGGCAAGGTTACCAGTTAATTTCAAATATTTTTATTAGACGATTCTGAAAAAAACAACAACAAATTTCAGGACGTCATAAATTTGCCATGTTGTCGCTAGTCGTTATATATGTATGTTTAATATGTTTTTCACTTTTTATATAAAAAAAAACTTCCGATTGAAATAATTAATTATCATCATTAATTTTGTATTTACCACCAAATCAATAAGTTTGCGGGAGCCCCTCCATTATATATACATATATACCAGATATACCGGAGAGGTCTTCAGTTCACCGTACGGTGTCACTCAAAAATTGATTTTCGATCTTGCGCCGGTCGCCTGCGCAGGTTCAAGAAACTGCACTGGTCTATTCCAACACACACTGCGGTCGACCTGCACAGGAAGACCTCTCCGGTGGACCGTATTGTGTATGGCCGACTTTATGATACGAAAGTGCCTCAAAGTCCGCTTTCAAATTTAGGGGCACCCAGATTGGAAGAGTAACCGCACATTTTCCGTTTGTATTGTTAATACTAAAAGGTATTAACTATTTTATTTTTTATCTCAAAGTGAGACAAGATAAATTTTTCTTGACAATTGTTCATTATTTAGGATGACAAAAAGTCGCAACCCGTTCTCAATTTTTGGGGCCAAGCTGTGGGCATCGCATCGTGTCAAACTCTGTATAGCATAATTTTGCATTGTAACAAAAATTGTTTATTATGCAAGGTGTATCATTTAACGCATGCTAAAATGCTAGGGGGATAGATCTCACCTAGCCAAACAAACAATCGTATGGCAGGTGGGGGGAAATGCCAACCGTTTCCGAGTTACAGGGTGATTCATAAATTCGGGATGCACATCACCATTTCATTTTTATCTTTTGATCTAATTAACGCAGCGACATCAAGCTCACTCAAAACAACTACTATCTTAATGTACTTTCCAAAAATTCTACCAATGTTGATCTATCTCTACCACTGCAGGTACAGCCACCTGCGAAAGTATAAAAAACGCTTTAACATTTCTCCAATTTCACGTTTTTCCCAATTTGACTCTGAAATTCATGTACCTAATACCCTTCTTTTTTATTTTTATTAAATTACCCATCCTGTTGCCTTTCTAAAGCCGTGAAATACGTCTAGGTAGAGCAAGGATATACAAATTTATATGGCACCAAACACACAACAAATTTATATGCAAATATGTATTGGTAGAATATATGACTTGATAATGCCAAATATCAAAGATCCTTCCTGAAACGCTTGAAAAAGTTTAAAGAGTTCCTGGAAAAGATAAAAGTTTCGTAATTTCCTTGCCGCAAAAGAGCATGGCAACTCAATCAGATAAGCCGCGTACCCTTCGCCTATAGGTAATGTTCGTTCATGTATGCAGAAATTTATCTCGCCCCCACGTCAAGGTTTTGGTAATTTACAATAAAAGCTTGTCGAATTTACATTACACCAGGGGAGAATATCCTGATGAAATTTTGAATGGCGGTGACTCTCGAATCCGAAACTGCCTGCTGCACCCCTATGTGTAAAGGCGACCAAGCGTGCTTCCACGTATCACGCTTCCCAATATCGACTTGGCTTGGTAGTACTCGATAAGATGAAAATCTAGGACGTGACACAACCATCGAGCCTTTGTGGTTTCTAGAATAAATAAAAGGAAAGCTTCGGTGTGTATGTAAACGCTTCTGGTCTTCAAAATTAATTTCAACGATACGCAAGGCATTGTTGTCGTTCTAGGGGTGCTGTCGCTATTTGCATAATAGCCACAAAAGCCGAGTGGTGATCCTGCCTCTCAGAGGCAGCTCCAATGTTTTACGTCACTCACTGTCTGGCTACGCTACCTGAGATAAGAAACCCCGGCAAAACGTGACATCCTTCGACTAAATATCGGCCGTTATCATTAAATCTTTTAATAAGAACCCCGCAAATTAATTAGAAGGACTCATACTATCTCTGAAGGATACCTTCAACCGCCTTCAGTAAATGATTTTTTCATCAAGCTGCCTTCGAGTCCCAGGTCTCGTCTGAGTACGTCCACTCAAAACACGCTATGATATTTCTCTAATATGAATAAATAAATCAGTTGTTGTACGACATGAAAGCAAATTGAGAGTATATTACGACCAGGTCTGAGAAGCTCTAGAAAAGTTACTGATGCAAGGCAACGTAATACAATATTTCTCCTTGGCATCGTCCTTGAGCTGAAAGCTTCAAGAGAATATTCAATGTCAGGAATAAATACCAATCCATCTGGAAACATATATGTACCTCTAACAGTTTCCTTGACATTCAACTACTAAAGAGCACGTAAAAAGTAACATTTTAAAAATTAAATCACAATTCCAGAATATAAATTAACTGTATACAACAGTTATGTATGACTGTATGATGTATATCACACGGCGTGCATATTACGTCTAATATACAGAGAGTTCCCGATAACGCACGCAGAATTGAAAGAGGTGATAGGTAGTATCTAAATAAACAAAAAATAGCATGGGGGGATTTCGAGTTACAGGGTGATTCATAAATTCGTATACACAGTATTATTTTATTTTTATCTTTTGATCTACTAAACATAACGACATAAAACTTACGCCAAACAACTACCATCTCAATGTCCTTTCCAAAAATGCCACCAGTGTTCATCTACCTCTACCACTGCAGATACAGTCAATTTCGAAATTGACAGAATATTCTGAATTTTCCTAAAATTCCCGTTTTTCCCATATTTTCTCGGAAATTCATGTAATTAATAGTCCTATTTTTTATTTTAGTTAAATTTCCTTTCCAAATACGTACACAACACGTCCAGGAAGAGCACGGATATTTAAATTAATACGTAGAAAACCTTGTGGGAAATATTAAAAATTCTGAATTTTAAAACATTTTAATTAAAATTAAAATTTTGCGTCGTACTACCACCAACCGTAATTTGATTTCAATTTAATAAAAGTGTCTATTCGCACACTCCGTGTCCGTGTAATAACCAAAAAGCTAAACCACTTACTTACTTGAAAATTGGCATAGATTTAGGACATTACTCATTGGACACATACGAGGTCTGTTCAAAAAGTATCGCGAATTTTGTGTTTTTTCCAAAATTATTTATTTATTCATGAATATCCATTTTGTCCACTTCAAAGTAATCCCCACCAGATATTATACACTTGCGCCAAATTTTTTCCAATCCTCGAAGCACTTCAAAAAATCTTTTTTTGTGATTTTTTTCAGCTCCATCTTCGATGCCGTCTTTATCTCCTCAATCGTAGCGTAGCGTCGTCCTTTCATGGGCCTTTTCAGTCATAGCTGGGTCGTCGCGGACAGAGTCAACAGCTCCTCAGCAATGTTAATGCGATGCTGTTTTTGGTCGAACTTGGGCAATTTTGGTACGAATTTCTCGGCGACCCGTCTCATGACCAAATCATTGGTAAAAATTGAATGGCAGGAGCCAATTGATATGTTTAGGTCCTCAGCAACTTCTCTAACGGTACTTCAACCATTCGGCCAATATTATTTTCTCCACTTCATCAATGTTTTCGTCTGTTGTTGACGTGCTCGGGCGTCCCGCACGCTCTTCGTCGTTCACATCTTCCCGGCCCTCTGAGAACATTTTGTACCAACGATAAACGTTGCTTCGGTCCAAAATAGCTTCACCATATGCCACAGTCAACATTCGGAATGCGTCCGCGCACTTAATTATGTTTTGAACACAAAATTTGATACAGATTCCTTGATCCATTTTTTGGAATAGGCAAAAATCGACGACGAGCCAAAACAAATGCAAATTCCACATGGTCGAACTTGTCGGTATAAGCGAGAGACACGAGTACCAACATAACGCCACAAAAAAAATTGAAAATCGAATATACGCAACCCGCGATACTTTGTGAACAGACCTCGTATAGAGAAAATTGCCAATTGTGAATGATAACGGTAAGAAGAGAGTATCTCTTAAACACAGACAAAAATATTAAGTAATGTATTTTAGCAAGATGTAACTTTATAAAGAGTATTGATATCCCACCAAAACCATAAATGTTAAAAAGGGGCCAAGTTCGGTACAAAGAACAAATGAGTTTATCGACTTCGGCGATAAAAGAATTGAGATCCAAGTGGGGGCCAAGTTATATTAAAGTTCCTTCAAACTCACCTTCAGAAATATATAACGTTGTTTTAATTGTTTAAAAAGAAAAATTATTGCTTGCTTACTACTAAACCTTTGGCTTGGTAAGTTTAATTTATAATATGTAAATAACTCGTGTGTTTCAAAATTGCAGATTTTGTATAAAACTAATACTAATATAAAATTTGATATATATATAATACTAGCTTGCCCGGACCCGGCGTTGCCCGGGATACTTAAATTTTTATTTATATATAATAGATTTTAAGCACCCTTCCTACCGCACCCCGCCCCTCTATGATCAAGCGAAGTGGGGGTGATCTCAATCAATCAAGCAGAAATTCATACACAATACCCCCATACATCACTTTTATCTATTCCTGACTCTTTTTTTACTATAGATGAATCAATTTTTTCATTTCTTTCCAATCGGCAGGGGTAAACCTCTTGCTGCTTTAAAAAATTTTCGACTTTCAACACGCACAGTTTCTCTTTCTACATTTGTTAATACACAGGCTTTCTCATGTTTGTTATTTTACAAAATTATTTTTACGTCCTTACTCCTTACTCCCTCTCCGTCTTTTCGGAAAAAAATAAACAGTAAATTCCTATCTACATTACACTATATTACATTTTACGAAAAAAAAACTATTAATGATTAAATCATTATATGTATATTTACGTAATTACACTACTCTCCGATTCGAAATCAGCGGTCCCAGAAACGCCCTAGTGCGGACTTTCAGGGAAATCCCATATAAACTTTGATGACCGGTTCGAAATCAGCGACCTCTAAATCTCCCGATTGCCCTTATTCATAAAAATTCTCTGAAGTGGGCAATTTTTTGTGTCTAAAGCCATCCCCGGCGAGCGCACAACTGCAATAATTATCGCTGACAATTTGCTTTAATCGAAGCACGTCCAAAATGAAATGAACGCATGAATGACATATGTAACAACATGCTTGTACTGTCAACACTGAAAAAAGTTTCAATTTAACAGCACAATCTCCATCTTAAAAAAGTTTCAATTCGACAGCAAAATCCCCATTAACAAAATGATCCGCCATTTATTGAATTCATTTGTTACAAAAAATGTGATAAATGAAGAACCGCTCTACCGATTTTGTGCAAACTTCACATAAACCATCTACTAAATAGTCCGAACAAAGCCTAAACATTTGGTTTGGATAGGTGAGCCCGTTCTTGAGTTATAAAATTACAACGAAAAGTGGCATTGATTTTTATATATATATATAAATAATATAATATAATATAATATAATAAATATATATATATATATATATATATATATACATATATTGTATATGATTTTTGTATTGATTGCCCATTTTGGAGGCAATAGTGTGTTCAATAGTTCTTTTGAGCCATATACTGAGGAGCCCGATTGAAATTGATTAACATATTTGATAATCGCTTGGAATGACAAGCAACACAAGGTGTGGAAGGTTGATGATGAAGTATACTTTAATATCTTTTGTTGCAAATTTTTCTCAATTCAAAAAAAGATGTAATTTAATACAGACTAATGTTTTAATACTTACATGTGAATGCAGAATTATTACAGCGACTTTTAAGTGGGTTAACGTGTTTACAATGTCATATATCTGTAGTTAAGAAAGACACGATGCAAATTTTACCCGCAAAGGAATTGAAATCGTAGTGTAGTTGGGAGAAATGTTCAGAGAATAATATTTTGCGGCCTATTTTGTTCACATACGCACATAACTTGAGAGCTATGAACTATGAACTTGCTTCTTTGAAGTTGCATGCAATAGTAATAAAATGGTTATTACCATAATGGCATAATAACCGCCTTAGGTTGGCTGAAGTACGTCGTAAATATTTTAACTGCGTCATATTTATATGTAATTGAAAGCAATAAAAATAAGTTTCTTTTGATTTAACGTTTACAAGCAATCGAATTTATATAAAATAACAACTTTACAAATGGAACGGTTCAAAACTCCATTAAAATCTTAAAAGGGGAGCTTGCATAGAAGATGTTGATGTCGTGAAGCCAATCACAGCAGAAATGTATCGATTTGAATTTGTACCAACGTGAAATAAATTCTAGAAATGGGTGAATTTCTCAAATAAAATACAATAGCTGCGTCCAAAATACGGTAATGTCCTGATTTTATGTTATCGGGACAGCACGGCTCTAGCGAGAATGCAGCAAGTCTCCTAATCGGATTCCCAGCATCACTATGATGGCACATAAGAACACGAACATTTTGACAATTTTGGCAAAGATTCAAGATATTTGTAGTTTTTGGGTTTTGTCACATTCACGTGCTTTGGAATTTGTGGTATAAATGCAGAGAAAATATGTAAGTGCTTTCGTTTATTGGAAAATTTTTATTAGTTTCTCAATGAACGCGATGATTCGATTCGATTACTTTGGTTATTTCAATATGTATGTGTATGTGTGTCCCACGGGTAGGTACTGAAATTGATAAGTAATTATTTTGTTATACATGCAAAGATGCAGGTATCAGGCAAAATTACATTATTTTTTACTTTAATTAATTTTGCTACGAAAACCTTTATTCGAGTTTCAAGAGTTACAATATCATATACATACATACAGCCTTTATCAGAAATATATGTAAATAGTCGAGTCAAATTGTACTCTCTGCCTGTAAAACGTCCACAATAGAGCTGTCGATGTGAAATTGTGGGGGGGTTAGAACAGCTTCGGTTTGAATTTCTGTAGTCACAGACCTTGATTATAGTACGAAAACCGTTTTTCGTGAATATCTCTAGACATGCTAGATGAAAAATTTAAAAATAGTTTTTAGATCTCAAAATTTTCCACAAACTTAGTTTTATCAACTTTTTTCGTAAAGTTAACACTTATAAAGTTAGACCGCGAAAAAGGTTATTTATCTCGTTTTGGGTAACTTATAATAAAAATATATCGAAACAAAAGTTGTAGCTTCATATACATACATTTTCCTCTGCGAGAAAAGGTTAAGCCTCTAGAGTGCCGCAAGTTGCAAAATCGGCGCAAAAAATGGTCATAAATGCTTCCGATTTGAGCCCATTTAGCATGAAATATAGCTCAAATGAAAGCTGACTCCTCTACTTTCAGAAAAAAAGCCCAACTTTTACAACCCTCATCGGAACGCCAGAAGTGAGGGAGGAGGGCGACGGATCAGGAAAGAGGAGGCAAGCCATTCTATTTCGGTTCGTCAGAATAGGTAGCATATAGTGAACCTTCCCTGAAAATATTGTCCACCAATTCGGTACTCTCCATTTTTTGTAGTCAATTCTCCGCTTAAATGGGCTGAAATCGGCTCCAATCGGAAGCATTTATGACCACTTTTTGAGCCGATTTTGCAACTTTGGGGCACTCTGGAGCCTTAACTTTTGTCGCATGAAAAATGTCCTAATTTTTTAACCTTTTTCGCGCTATAATTTTAAAAGTATTAACTCACCAAAAATTTTTAGAGAATGTTGAGGTCTGTTTTTAATTTTTCATGTAGCATGTCTAGAAGATGAGAAAAACTATTTTCGTACATACTATAATTAACATTGCGGTGAAAGCTCAAGGTCTGTGACTACAGAAACTCAAACTTAAGCTTTTCTAACACCCCCCAAAAGCCTCCATCGTCAGCTCTATTGTGGACGGTTTGCAGACAGAAGACTTTTTTTCTGGCAATTTGACTGGACTAATTTCAGACATTCTTTTTAATGTTGAATTTCTCTCTCTCTCTTCTAAGGCAGAGCTGGGCAAACTTTGACTTCATGGGAGCCGTATACCTGAGTGCATTTTGGGTCGCTCCATTAACGCAATGAGAAGGAGTGAGTACATGTCCCATCACTGATCACTGATCACTGCATACTCCTGCATTTCTCGCTTACACTTGCAATAGCAATGAGGAGCTCTAGAAATCTACCTGAAGAGCACTCGGGAGTCAAAAGAGCCGAGTTTACCCGGCTCTGTTCTAAGGCGTGTAATGAATTACGACCACTTTCCCATTACCTGGGAATTCCAGGAAAAAAAAATTATCTGCATTTAAGCAAAAACCCTCATAAAAAGACGGTCCATTTGAATAGGTACTGGTGCGAAATACCCATCAAAACGTTAGCAACAAATAGACACGTGAATAAAAATCCATTCATAAATAAATTTTTGTTTAAGTGTCTGATGACTTGACGAGCCATATTTCTAATAAGAATTTACTTAATTCCGATATACTGAACATTTATTTAAACTACAGTTTGTGATAGGGCTGTTACTACTCGAGTACTTTTAAACTCAATTACTTGAGTATTTGAGTACTAGAGTTCAAAGATCCGAGTTCGAGTAAAAGAGTCTTGAGTACCTGAGTACTCGAGTACTTGAGAGCAAAAATATCCGAGAACTCGAGTGAGGGAGTATTTGAGTACTCATTTAAGGAGTATTCGAGTTTTCGAGTTCGGGAGTATTCAAGTACTTGAGTATTTGAGTCCTGTAGGTTTAGTACATTCAGAAGTAAAAAATACAAGTTAATAAATTGTAGACTTTATAATTCATTATAATTTACAGTTAGTTACAGAAAACTAAATCTTTATTTTGAAAAAAAATATATACAAGAAAATTCCTTAATATATCAGCAACCTCTGCTACATCTGATCGAGTAATTTCCACAGTAAGAAATATAGTAAGCTCCAGCAGAAGTTGCTTAAATCCCCATAATATTAATATACTTGTATTTCTTTTCCAAAATAAAGATATCTATCACGAAGATTTACGGTAACAAATTCCAACAAGAGAACACGTTATGCCACACATCTGTAACCAGTAGGCGATATTTGGAACAAAACAATGTTGACCTTTTAGAGTGGCCTGCACTGTCGCCAGACCTCAATCTAATCTTGGTGCATACTGAAGCGGAAGATACGGGAGCACAACATCACATCCAAAACAGGACTAAAACAAGTCAGCCAACAAGAGTGGAACGAAATTTCTCTTGAAGAGTGCCTAAAGCTCTTACGCACAATTCCTAAAAGAGTAGCTGCGGTAATACGAGCTAAGGGCGGACCGACAAAATATTAATAGTAAGAATAAAGGTCAATAAGTTAAACCTAACTAATCCCCCTAATTTAAGCAAATAAACTGTATAGTACCATTTTCAGGGGGTGTCTAATACATTTGGCGAAGGGTGTACATATAGTATGTATAATCATTTTGAAAAACAATTTTTTTTTACATTTTTCCCATGGGACGCATTGTGCGACAGCTTGAATTTTCGGATGTTTGAAGACAGACAAGAACCACATGTGTCAACTATTATGAAAATCTAGCCAAGTTTAGTATTTTTAATCGGCATCTTGAATTTGCAAAACCGGGAACTAGCATATATTTGAAATATGCGACTCCGAAAAGCACATGTACTAAATTTAATGAAAAGCAAAATCACGTGCATATATACATACGTACAACAACGTGCACGTACGTACAACAGGTGCAAGTAGGCAATTTAGGTGCAAATGAACTGCATTTAACTGTACATTTGAACTATAAATATTTTTCATTTTATTCCAATTTGCTTGTAATAATGCCACAGGAATATTTCAGTAAAAAGCTTCTCAATTTTATAGTATACCATAGTACACCATTCCGCATTCCATCTCACTTTCAACTTCTTCATTCAGTGCAGGTTTTCCATTCAACTTTAATTCCGAATTGGATAAAATCGATAAATTTTATCACCTTGCTAAACTTTTCACATAAATAATTCCCATTTTAAAATCTACTTAAAAAGTCATCCGCCCGAAGACATTGGCTTTGAAATTACTGCTGAAGCTTTAAAACGTCGAAAGTCAAATTTTAAGTAGAACTATAAAAATAACAATTTGGCATAAAATCGAGTGAACTGAAAACAAAGAGTCAACTCATTTCCATTAATTTGTCGAAGAACTTGTACACTTTCAAGGAATGAGTTTAGTTTTTCTCCCATTGATGAAATGACGAAATGAATGGATTTATTGTGCTGAGTTAAAACTTGAACTATGAGAAAAGCGCTGGTACGGTTGAATCAATAAAAGTCTATACTCGAAAATGGGTCGGGCAAGGATAGGCTGACGATCTAAGTATTAAGTCGTTCCTGAGTCTTAAATCTCTTGGGTACTGAAATATTGATTCTGTAAGTATACTGTGTAGAAGAAAATTTTCTTAACATGAGTTAGATGCTCGCACGTAATACCAATACAATTAAATTGCTGTTAAAGGCATTTACCTTGTTAAAATGTTTTCTGCATGATGTTGCAACACATATGGTAGACAGCTATAAATAAGTCATCGCTTTCCAGGCACAGAAAGCATAAATGACTTAAATCAAAACAAAAATGCAGAGGAAGAAATTGTTTCTGCAAAGTGCACATATGACAGACATTTCTCACGTAGATTAATGGCATAAGTCTAGACAGCGAAATAGCTTCAAAAAGACCAATTCGGAAAGAGTACCGCTGTAATTAAGATGTACAGGGCCAGGGATTAATTTTAGCACTCAAAATGAAATATGGGCGGAATGGATGATGAGGGTTGGCCTGTAACATTACGTTGCTGAAATGTTCCTTCAACCTGGAGAGCTGCGGAACGCGGCCGCCACCGCCGGGTGAGCCTAGAGACACATTTGCTCTTCGTACTGAGAATGTAGAAAATATTCCAATTTCCACGTCTGCAAGTAGTAAAGAGGCTGTGTATTATTTTCACAAGCATTTAGGTAATTTAACTGCAAGCCTTATAACTTTACCGCACAACCTTTAGCTTTACCGCACCAACAGCAAACCCGTGGCTCCATTGAATGTACGAACAATCACGTTTCAATTATCCACCCTAACGAAAATTTGCTCCATTCTTCACCAAATATGTCAGAACCGGGTGGGATTAATTTTATCTTATTTTCAAAACTAACACTGTGGCATCACGTGCCACTTCCGGCTCTATCGGTAAGGAGGGTCTCCCAGAATATATCCTACAGGAGCAAAGGAATGGATAGGGCTGAACTGCCGTTGTTCCCCCATCATCCATTTTAGCTCCATTCGACGATAGTCAGCAGCTCCTAGTTAGAGATAATTTGTTTACTGGGATCACATGCAACCTTGAGGTTGAGGGTTTAGTTTTTGTGTGTGGTATTTATCCTATAATTTATGGAATTACGACATAATGCACTTAACGTTGTGATGTGAATCTGCCATGCTGGCAGTTTGCAGCAGAGTAGTCAGAGTTGCATGCAAAAACTGAAAATTATGAGGGAAGTGCCTTTAGTATCTCTCGTACTTTTATGAAAGAACATTTTCTCTCAAGTAGACATAATCCTAATCAAAAATGATGAGGTGTATCCCTTAGGAACTCATTCCGAAATCCATCATTTCCTTTGTCGCCGGTCTCTCCATTTTTCTTCTGCTGCAGTGATATAAGAATGCAGTGGTAAATTTTGTTCTATGAAGCATGAAAGAATGGAGTTCTTCATTACTTTTGTTATCTGTACAATTTTTCACAATTCCTTCTGTCATTTTGATTTTTAAAATATAATGCAAAGAAAGAGATACAAATGCTTCCGGTGATTGAACATAAGTTTTGTGAAGTTTTGTTCAGAATTAAACTAAAAATATTTGCAAATATTTTATTTGAATCATCTACAGCGAAACACGACTTCCATAAATTAAATCCTCGAAACCAAAAAAAAAATTCACTGGCGAACTATGGATCCACAAGGTTGAATCTTTTAGCCCTTTAGCAGTAGGAAACGCTTGAGTTTCTCTTAAGGGGGGAGATAGGTTTAGAAGGCCTAATTTAAGCCTTTTTTGTGATTTTTTTTGAACGGGAAGAAAAATTGTAAACTCTTTGAAACAAATAGATGTTTTTATTTATGTTTTCAACAATATCTGTGAATTTTTTCAAGTCATTCTCATGTACAGTTACTTAGTTATAAGCTATAGTTGACAGCGGTGCGATGTCTGGGCTTTCCGGTTGCGTGACATGTGGAAGCCACAATTTTTGTCTAAAACCCAAACGTATATTTTTTTTACATATTTAACATATTTATCTTCGATGTGAACCTAAATTTTGTAAAAATTCAATAAATTGAGTAATTGAAAGTCATTTGAAAAAGAAATGCTTTTTTAAGGTTTTTTTTCGCTCATTTTTTGTATAAATACTTATATCTGTTTTTTTCTTCCGAATTTAGGTTCATGTCGAAGGTAATTTAATAACAAGTCAGAAAAACTTTGATTCATTAGAATTGGTTGAAATTTCGTTGAGTAGTATGTCACGCAAGGCTTATAGCGTAGCTCCATCTACTGTGTGACGCAGCTAACATTTGCTCCGCGCGCGAGCGGTAAGACGGTAACGAATAACACATGAAATATATAATACATTATAAGATTATGTTAACATAATCTTGAGGACTTTTACTTTCGATTTCTGCAATAAAAAAAAGATCGATTTTTTGACTTCATAAACCTATCTGCCCCCTGAAAACACGAAAGTATTTAGTTCCAGGAAAGCATTTGTCCCAATCTCTCTTTCAATCCCATTTTTTTTTTCTTAAGTGATTTAGAATGTAATTTCCTACAAAAGGGTTTTCTAGTAAGAATATTAAAAAATGTTTCAACTGTCAAATCATATACGCAATGACATTTATGGGTTCTTGCTATGTCGGTTTTACTTCTCAATGTCTGTCATTATTTAATCATGGAAATATCGAGCATTTACTAATTATTAAAATTTATTACCAAAATTGCAACAATCTTATGTTCAATTTATGGTCGTCAATATCGATCCACGAATGACGATTTTCATTGCAAGATGTTCGCGTACTATTGAGATAAAGAACAACAAGGAATGAAGTGAATATCGCCGCTATAATTGTTACAGACTACAGAGCATACAAATTTATCAATTATGGTCTCAGCAATTGGGTATTCTTGGGTGTGCCAAATTTTGCACAAATTTTTGTGCCTATACACTTACACTCAAAGAAATAATGTATTGTTAAATTGTATGTAAGGTAAAGAGGAATAATTTTTAAATTGAAACGTTTTTGAACACAGTTTTTTTTTATTTTAGAAGCGAGGTGCCTTCAATTTTAAAAACATCGTTAAAATAATGCAAACGTTTCGAATTGAAACTGTTTTTTGCGATTTTATATTGTTTCTTTCCCTCAGTGACGTATAACGAACGTTATCGAGCCATGTTGACTTGTTATTTTTGGAATGAATTAAATTAAATGGATCTGGCAAACAGGCTCCAACAGGATAGTGCCGCATGTCACACAGCAACCGACATAATTAATTTACTGGTTCGGCGAAATCATCTTTTGGGACGAGGCTCATATCCACCTCGGTGGTTAAGTTAATAAGCAAAACTGTCGCATCTGGGGCACAGAAAACCCGCACGTCATTGTGGAAAAGCCAATGACCAACAACGAGTGACTGTTTGGTGCGGATTTTGGTCCGGCGGCATCATCGGCCCATTTTTCTTCAAAAATGAAGATGGAGCTGCCGTAACTGTCAATGGCGAGCACTACCGCGCAATGTTGGCCGATTGGTTTTTCGGGGAAATTGAAGCCGTAGACTTGGACGATATTTGGTTTCAACAGGACGGCGCTACGTGCCATACAGCGAACGCCACAATCGATCTTTTGCGACCTATCTTCGGGAATCGCATAATCAGCAAAAATGGTGATGTGATTTGGCCGGCAAGAAGCTGCGATTTGACGCCTTTGAACTATTATCTTTGGGGAGCGGTGAAAGATAAATGTTACGCCAACAAACCAGAAACAATTCAAGACCTCAAGTACGAGATTCAAGCTGCTATTGCTGACATAAGGCCCGAAACAATCGAAAATATATTCGAATATTGGGTGGACCGAATCGGCTACTGCCAAGTCAGCCGTGGTGGTAATTTTACCGAAATTGTTTTTCATAAATAAATGACATAAAACAATCTTTCAAATAAATCTTCAACGATTGAAAAATATTGAGCGGTTTTTTTATAACAAAAAGAAATTCCAATTTTTAAATGGTCCACCCTGTACATTCGTGAGGGGAGGATGAGACACTGCAACGTCACTGAACTGCCTGAACATCCTTCCCAATACCACATAATAGATATGCGTCACCATTTTCTACCAAACCACATTCTGTGGAAATTGGAATCAAGTGTATCAGAACTGAAGAAATGCTTGCGGATTTTTTAACCAAACCTTTATAAGAATCGAGAGAAAATTATTATAACCAAAAATGGAATTTAAATTTGATCAATTAGTTTAGAAATTCTATTTTTCAACTTTTGTTTAAAGGCGGCGTTGAGACATAAACTCAAGCCCAACATGTGATTCGTGAATAGCAACTTTAAATGTTGTTATGCCATTAACCGAGCTCTTTGGTTTCTTCAATGTACTCATTGGTGAACACTTAGTTTTCTCATAACCTTTGTTAGGAAAAACAAAGTGTTAGATTTTTACCTCGCTAGTTTATTCATCTAGAATTCACCGGAAGAAGAGAGCGTGCGTTCAGATAGCTACACAACTTACTATAGATGAAACATGAAGTGTGCGTTGATTCAAGATCAGCTCACTGAACTAACAATACTTAACTATACCCTCAAACGGCGCTAAAATACTGTGATAACAAAACCGGTAATTAAAAACATAAAAAACACTTTACGAACATCAAAGTGGCCCCTGTCTTAAAAAATTTTTAATTAATAATTCTGTGTTAAGTTCACAAGGAAGCAGTTGGACCATTACTGTGCGTGAAGTTCACGTCAATGATGCATAATTCATATGATTTTCCCAAGATAACATTAGTTGGTTCATCTATAATGGAAGGTATCACTTTACCCTAGAGAATTCATTTAAACTAGTCTACTCTATTTTAATCAAGTAATTTTTTAGTTGACTTTAATTCCTTTACCAGTTTGTCAGTAAAATTTAGCCTTACGTTGCATCAAAAATTCTGCTATCTGCTATATATTTGAATTCAAAACATTATGATTTGGAAGCATTCTAATTATAAATAGGGACTTGGGCAATATTTTCAACCCCGTCAACCATAAATCAATTTGAGAACGATGCCACCATCCATCTTCTCACTTACATATATTGATACAAGGATTTGAGTAATCTTTCCGAGTATTTATTGACAATAAATAATACCCTGCAACATTCGCACCCTACCGATCTGAAGTAACCTTCCAAGGGTCATCGCAGAAAAGCAGCTTTGTCCCTCAATATGTCTCATTTTTCAGCATTTCATGGATAAACAAAAAAATTTGGCAAAAAATAGGTCAAAGCCGAATTGCGAAAGCAAAAACAATTTAAGTGGAAAGAAGCAGGTCGTCATGGCGCCAGCAGCACTAAGTAGCCGCAGCCAAATAGAGTTCCTTCAATCTCCTTCTTTTATCGATTATTAGCTTTTCTGAAGAATTCTCTTAGTGGGAACTGACATCGTGGCAGTATAAAAATATTTTAATTTGCTAGATTACATTTGCTTTTTCGCAGAAATTCATCCATTTCGCACTTCAGAGAGTTCTGGGATTATCGATTCCATTCCACAAGTTCTTTGTTAGAACCTGCGTCGCAATTACATCTCATGTATATGTTAAAACGTAATCTGGAGAAAACAGGGACGTGTTATGTTGCTTCCTCAGTAATATAATACATAGAAATGAAATTTAAGAAAATCTAAATTGTTGTTGTTGTTGTTGTTTTTAATTTTGCCTTTAAAAGGCGCCACCATGTGGGCTTCTTTGATCCAGCGCAAGCGCCATAAGACCACGATGCAAAAATCTAAATTGTAATCAGGAACATTTTATTTATCACTGTCGGAAATAAAAAATAAAACGCCATACCAAAACAAAATATCGAGTATGACTAGATTGAAAACAAATATCTGTACGCATTTCACTTTTAAGGATTCGTAACATTTTAAAGCTCAAACCACTGCACAGTTTTTCAAATTGGCTAAAAACGTATTTCTTTTAAATAAAATATGAATCTTGATTATGTTCTTAGACGTATATAAAATGTGTTAATTTATTATACGCAAATTATTGGATAAAAGGCTTCAAGTTAGCTGAACTTTATGTATTCAATTTTGTGAGTTTGGTTTCGGAATTCTTTTGATAATTACAAGTACGATCTTTCACATTTTCATTTTCTATATCTCCCATTTATACTATATACTCATATATACACAAATTCTGACAAAACTAGGTAATACTTATTGTTTCTATAAAACTAACTAGATATACAGAAAATAAAAGAAAAATTAACTCGCCACCCTTTTATGTTTTGTTTGTCAGAGTTTGAACTAAAAGGTTCAAAAATCATCGAAAAAAGTAATTTTACGTATCATGCGATTCAAATATTAGTGCAGGCGCTGAATTCGAGTTTGCAAAATATGAGGGACGGATTCTGCCAACGGATATGAGTTTTGTAGGTCCAGTTGTTGTTGCCAACGAATTTAATGCTCCAATAATTATTTTAGTATATTTATATTATAATGTTAATAATATTTTTTGGGGAACGGTCCTACCGTCCCAATTTCGATGAGATTTAAATATGCCATAGAGAAGGCCATTCTAAGAAACTTTTGTAATAGACATACATGTGGGAAAATATCCTAACCACTATTTCGAATAAGTGCGCCACACCCTCTATAATGCTCGCAGCACCACTCCTGCAACCAGCGGCAACGAGGACTAACAGTAGCCGGCAACGAGGCGGTGGCAAGGAAAAAGCTCTCTTTCTCTTTGGTTGGCGACCGGCAAGCGAGACAGATCAGGCCTCCTGTAAACCTGCGTTAACTCAATAAAGTTTTTATACCATTTCAGCTGCAGGCCTTTTCCTTTTTATATTCCTACATGGGGGCTCGTCCGGGATCCTCAAATAAACAAATCTAAGGGATCCATAGGACACTAGGGAGCAGCCGCAGCCAAATTTACGGGAAGCAGAATAGGAGCGAAGCACTTTAGGAGTGGTGTGTGCGGCGCAAACCATCGAAGCAAGTGGAACACAGCAGTTTGTGAAAGACGACGGCAACGACGAAGACGAAAGACGACGGCAAATCGTAAGCAGAATAGGAGCGAAGCACTTTAGGAGTGAACGACGGCAACGACGAAGACGGAAGACGACGGCAAATCGTAAGTACAATTTGACAATATTTTTGGGAAGCGAAGTAATTCAGGCGACGAGAATCGAGATTATGCCAAAAAGGCGCGGTAGGTTTGGGAAGCAGAGTACCGTTGAGATGGCAGACGCCCAAAGCATAGAATACGTCGAAATGGTGAAAGCGTTGCAGGATAAGGACGACACAATTCGCGAGTTACGGGAACAAATGAAAGATAGGCAGATCGAGTTGCTGCAAACCCAACTACAGCAGGCAATGTCGGCTACAAACGATAATCCGGTGCAGTCAAGAAACTTTTCACTTGCGGAGGTGAAAGAATCCTTGAGCACATTCGACGGTCGCGACGGATATCGTGTTGCTGCCTGGTTAGACGAATTTGAAGGTATAGCGAGTATAACGAGGTGGACGGAATTACAGAAATTGGTGTACGCAAGGGGTTTACTGTCTGGGCCAGCCCGACTAGCCGTTCAGGCACAGCGCGGAGTGATTTCATCGTGGTCCGATTTAAAGGTTTTCCTGAAAAGTGAATTTGACGTGAAAGTAAATAGCGCCGAGATCCACGAGAAGCTGAGGGCGAGGAAAAAACGGCATTCGGAGTCGCCGTATGAATATTTTCTGGTGATGCGAGAAATGGGTAGGCGTGGCAACGTTGAGGACGCAGCGATTATTAAATACGTCATAGATGGGATCGATGATCGCGAAAGTCGGAAGTTAATTTTATTTGGTGCCACTGATTTCGTAGAATTTAAAGCAAAGCTTGATATCTATTCGTCAATGCTTCCGCCGCCTCCGCCAAAGTTAGGCTCAGCGGGAAAAGACAATAAAAGTGGTCGTGCGAAGCCAAACAGTAATTGCTATAATTGCGGTATTGAGGGACACATATCGAGACAATGCCCCAACAAGGAGCAAGGGACAAAGTGCTTTCGGTGTCAAAATTTTGGACATAAAAGTTCGGAGTGCACCGCGAAGACAGTTACCCCGGAACCGAAAAAAACGGCACTAGTATACGAGCAAAGTCGACACACACAAGAAATGACGAAGGACATTTTGGTCGGGTGCGTTAAAGTAAAAGCCTTAGTAGATACGGGCAGCGATCTTAGTTTTATAAGTGCCGATGTCTATAAACAATTGAATGCTCCGCCATTGGGCGATAAGGTCGATTTTCGTGGCGTTGGTTCACAGACGTTGACGTCCCTAGGATCGTTTGTGGCAAGTGTGCAAATCGACGGGCATACGGTGCGCGAGAAATTTAATGTTGTCGACTCCGCCATTTTGCCCAAACCTGCGATAATAGGGAAATCGCTATTGAACCAATTCCAAATATTAATTACCCCGGAAGCTATTCAGTTCAAGCCTGTTGGCACGTTCCTTGATCAGATCTGTGCCGCGGTACAAGAGGTAGATGAACCAGAAATCGATTCATCCGCGGATGTTAGCAACATTAGGCGTGTTCAAAATTTGATCAGACGGTACAAGAACTCTGAAGCACCTAGCTCGTGCGAATGTGAGGAAATTAACAATTTCAAAATGAAGATCGTTGTACGCGATGACACTCCTATTGCTCAACCACCGCGACGTTTGGGTAAATTAGAAACTGATATTGTAGAGAAGCAGCTCGACGAATGGCTAGAGGAAGGCATTATCACTCCTAGTACCTCTGAGTACGCCAGCCCAGTGGTATTAGTACGTAAGAAAGACGGCAAATTTCGCCTTTGTGTCGACTATCGAAGGCTAAATAAGGTTATAATTAAGAACCAATACCCATTACCTATTATTGAAGACCAGGTGAATAAGCTGAAAGAGGCTAGGGTTTTTTGTGTTTTGGATTTGAGGAACGGGTTCTTCCATATACCTCTCGATAGGGACAGTAGGAAATATACGGCATTTGTGGTTCCATGGGGTCAATTCGAGTTCACCAGAGCTCCTTTTGGGTTAACCACATCACCGAAAGAATTTCAACGTTTCATTCAAAGCATTTTCTTCCCCCTAATTCGAGAAGGCATTTTGTGCGCTTATATCGACGATCTGATCATTCCAGCAGCGAGCGAGGAAGAGGCAATAGAGTATGTACAGATGGTATTTGAGATTGCTCAAAAGTATAGATTGGAATTCAAGTGGGCCAAATGTAAATTCCTAATGCGAAAATATACTTGGGTTACGATGTTAATGATGGCAAAATTAGGCCATCTGAAGAGAAAATCAAAGCTGTTAAAGAGTTTCCTCAACCAGTTACGAAAAAGCAAGTTCACTCTTTTCTGGGACTTAGTGGGTATTTTAGAAAATTCGTAAAAAATTACGGTAGTATAGCAAGGCCCCTAAGCGACCTCTTACGAGAAGGTGCAAGCTTCAGATTTGGTCCAGAGCAGATACAAGCTTTCACGCGATTAAAGGCTATACTAACCAGCAAACCAGTGCTAGCTATTTACAGTTCGACGGCGAGGACAGAAGTCCACACCGATGCCAGCAAACGCGGTTTAGGTGCCATTTTGATGCAATATTCAGAAAACGACGACAAACTACACCCAGTTTACTATGCGAGTAGGAAAACGACAGCAGCGGAGGAAAACAGAAGCAGCTATGAGCTCGAGGTTGCAGCTGTGGTAATGGCGTTGAAGAAATTTCGAATTTATCTGCTGGGACTCAAATTCAAATTAGTAACGGACTGCTCAGCATTTTCGTGCACAATGCAAAAAAAAGACGTATCGCCAAAAATCGCCAGATGGGCTATGCTTCTTAGCGAGTATGACTTCGAAGTCGAACACCGAGCAGGATCGAGCATGCGTCACGCGGATGCGCTCAGCCGAAATCCGCTTGTGCTAAATATTTCGACAGACAATCTCATAGCTCGAATTCGTGCTGCACAGGAGAAAGACAGTCAAACTAAAGCTATTATAGAGTTGCTAAAATACAAAGATTTTGACGATTATTTTATAGAGGGAAATCTGTTGTACAAACTGAAAGACGGCAAAAAGCTTTTGGCAATTCCGCGCTCGCTACAGCCGGAATTAATCAGGAACATTCATGAAGACGGACATTTCGCGGGGAAAAAACTCGAAACTCGCATTATTGATAACTACTACATTCCAGACTTACAGAAGCGGATTGACGCCTGCGTGAGAAGTTGCGTACCATGTCTACTAGCAGCAAAAAGAGGCCGCAGCGAGGGTTTTCTACACCCTGTACCGAAGGAAGCAATACCGCTGAGTACATACCACCTTGACCACCTAGGTCGGATGACGGCAACTAAGAAGGGATATCGCTACATTCTGACAGTGGTCGACGCGTTTACAAAATTCGTCTGGATCTACCCAGTTAAAACTTTGACGTCAACGGAAGTCATCGCAAAACTGGACAGCCAACAGAATACTTTCGGCAACCCTCAGAGGATAATTGCGGACAGAGGGCCAGCTTTCACGTCGGCTGAATTTAAGGAATACTGCGAAGGGGAAAAAATCGAACTGGTACACACGACTACTGGCGTTCCAAGAGGCAACGGTCAAGTGGAAAGGATTCACCGCATTATAATCTCGATACTAACCAAATTAGCAGTCGAAGAAGAACAGTGGTACAAAAACGTCAAACAAACTCAAATGTGGCTAAACGGCAGTTTTCAAAGGAGCACAGGGTTCTCTCCGTTCGAATTATTAACAGGCACTCGGATGAGGACGAAAAGCAACACAATAATAACGGACGAATTAAAGGCTGAAATCACAAAACTCTTCATGGAGGAACGAGAGGAAACGAGATGCCAAGCCGCCAGAAATATCCATAAAATACAAACAGAAAATAGACGCGGGTTCAACAAAAAGCGAATTCCACCAAGGATATATAGCGTGGGAGAATTAGTAGCCATCCGCCGAACGCAATTTGGCACCGGGCTCAAAATAAGTCAAAAATACTTAGGGCCATACCGAGTAACCAGAGTTAAACCTAATGATCGGTACGACGTCGAGAAAGCAGGATCTTGCGATGGACCAAAACAAACCTCTACGGCGGTAGACTATATGAAGCCATTCGCAGACCTTGAAGATAATCCTGATATCTCCGAAGACGAAAACGCCCCTAACATCTCAGACGACGGTTACGACGATGATATCCAACAACCTCAGCCGAATCTCAACGCTAATTAATCCCAGCTTAAGGAAATATTGTCAATTGTACTTATAGTATTTAGTGCCAAATAATCCCAAATCGAATTACACAATGAATTAAAGTGAATTTCTAAATCTTTATGTAGCAAGGTGAAGAAGTTATTCTATTCATCGAGGCGATGAATGTATCAGGATGGCCGAGTGTGGGAAAATATCCTAACCACTATTTCGAATAAGTGCGCCACACCCTCTATAATGCTCGCAGCACCACTCCTGCAACCAGCGGCAACGAGGACTAACAGTAGCCGGCAACGAGGCGGTGGCAAGGAAAAAGCTCTCTTTCTCTTTGGTTGGCGACCGGCAAGCGAGACAGATCAGGCCTCCTGTAAACCTGCGTTAACTCAATAAAGTTTTTATACCATTTCAGCTGCAGGCCTTTTCCTTTTTATATTCCTACATACATATGTATGTTGAGGAGACCTACAAGAAAAAAAACCACAGACAATTTTTGTATAATGTATGCAGGCCGCGGAGGTAATTCGACAAAGGGCTAAAAAGCTATCCCGTCCGATTTTGATAAAATTAATCGAAATAAGTCGTAAAGGAGATCATTCTAAGAACCTTTTCTTTGTTACATATTTTTGCGGAGGCCTACAGGGAAAAAATACAACCAATTTTGTAGATGTACCTACACTTAGTGAAAACAGAGTAATAATAGGTGTATTCGTTGACAATCTATTTCACTATTCAGAGTGTTCCGGGCGATTCCGAGCTTCTCCGACTTCTGAGCCAGGGTAAAATGGGAACTGATGACAGTTCTCGACTTACTGTTGTGTAAATGTTGTGATACTTGCCTTAAAAACTATTTTCGAGGCGGTTTCAAGTCTACTTTTAAAGATTAATTATGCTGTACGTGTTTCGAACAAATAGAGTATTTATATTTTAAATATGAAAATTGCAATCGTGCTGTTCTACTGTTTTAAAAGCCGCTCGATGTGATGAGAATTTGCTGGGTGTCCAGTTTTTTTTAATAATATGCCAGTTTCGGCGAGTAAAACGGAGGATTTTCATTTGCTGAGTAATATATCCTGGATGCCGGAAGGGACCTGGGGAAACATAGTGTAGCGCGTCACACAAAAGTGAATACGCGCTGTATAATGGCGTCACACCAGAGGTGGATACGCCGCTATTTCTAAATGGAGAGCACAGTCAAATAAAAGAATACGCCGAATGGCAGCGTTAAGTTTCGATAAATTACTGTCTGTATTCTTAAAATTCTCAAGTGCTTAAATACTAAATCTTACTTCTATACATACATAATACATCTATATCTACTTGAATAGCCTAACCTTAACATTACTCATAGCCAAAATTACTAATCACAGTGAATTGACCCAATTCTAATTTATTGGCCACACGGTGCGCTGGCACACGTCATAAGTGCATGGCGCTGCACTAAGGAGCTTTGCTTTACCCAGTGCGATGGACTCGAAGGGTTTCGTATTGCACGTTGCCGTGCCCGCACATGGTGCTGCGCTGATCGAGTCATCGTCTTCGTGGGGATTCCGTGTGACGTAACATTTCTGTTTATATTTTGGTCAATTCACTTGTGCGACATTTGGTCGGGGTAGTGTTACATACTGTCTGCTATTACGTGATCGTTGCATTCATTGCATGATCACTGCACTGGCATTTATATATAATCAAGTGACAAACACACAATTAAAGTAAAATACTTGCATCCACCATGAAAATAATTTTTAAGACAAACTATCACCAGTTCTTTTTATCCCCACTCAGAATTCGGAGAAGGTCGGAATCGCCGTGGACGGCTCTGAATAGTGAAATAGAATGTCAACGAATACACCCAATTATTTTAAAACGTTGTAATTATAAAAACTTTCAGAAATGATTTTGAGGTGATGTGGGATTGATTAAAGATCTTCCGATGTCGAATGTAGAATGATAAACTTATTTTAAGAATTCAATATGGCGATCGAAATTTCTCAGCTTGCTGTATCGATTTCGATGGGATGGAGGATCCGTACTAGTAAATTGTTTCAGGCCGTGCGAATCCGGACATAAAAACTAGTGTATATTGAAATTAATTATTATACAAGATATCAGTTATACATACATATGTAGGGGAGGTTCTACTTTTCTCGGGCTAAATTTTTGGGAACGGGGTTCGAAACATTTTGCTGCGGTAATTAACGGAAAAATAATGAAAAAATTCTATCTCGTCCCGTTTTCGAGATATAGGGCAAAATAGTTAATACTTGAGAAGTATCAACTATTGCACAGCAAAATGTTTTAAAAACCGCCCAAAACACTTTCACTGCACTTCCACTTCTTGCACACACTCGCGCGCGTATTTACTGTACGTTTAAAGGAAGCAAATTTCCATAATTGCATTAAAATTATGCGATTATCAGAAATTTGCTCCCACAATTACAAAATTCGAACGAGAACTGTCAATATGCACTTGAAGTTGGCTTCATTCGATGCCAATTTGCGAGATACATTAATTGGGTCACGTCCGTAACTTTACCCTGGATCAATTTACATTCGCGTTTGTGACCTAACGCCAAAAATTCTGTTTTTGTCAAATTGCTTATATTTTTCGGATTGTGCATGGCATGTGTTTTTCACCTCAATATAAACTATCAAGAAAGTCATTTTTGTTTATCAATAATTATACCAGCAGGTAAGAATATGTTTGTTTCAATATTTTCATTTGTTTTTTTTATGGTACGTTATTTTATTCAAAAAAGCAAAATAAAATATGAATTTATAATGACATAGGTATGTTTTTGATTAACTGTTACTAACTTATTTGATTTTTATCTTTTTTAGGATGGTGAAGAATTATAAAAGAAAGACGGAGAGGGAGTTGGAAAGAAGAAAGTATGAAAAATGCCATAACCCATCTTGCCCCATAGGGCACCCCGTCTTACCCTACCTTATGTCAAAATCGGGTGTTAGATGTCTTTCATAAAATTATTTTTTTTGCCTTAAGTTCCTAATTCCCAAAGATTAATAATGTAAGAGTTATTCTAAATAAATAATCATTCAAAATAATTTAAATTGAGCGTTTTAATGCCCTTCAAACGTTAAGGTCCCCGTCATGCCCCCCCCCCCCCTTCCCCTACATATTGTTACGAAATTTGCCAGCCGAGCGACTAGCTGACAAATCTCGGTGACAAAAAAGTTCAAAAAATGGAATTGAAGCGGGCTTGAACCGCGGATTCAGGCATGGAAGTTCGAGTATTTATCACTGTACTACCGAAGGTGTTTGCATAAGAGATCGATAGGAGAGAGCTACAGGGACGAAGTTCTGGGCACATTAGGAAAAAACACACCAGCTAAAATTCAATTTAATTTTCGTTGTCATTTTTTTACGCAACCTGCAAAAATTGTCTTCACATTTAATTGTCAATCATAAGTAAAATATTTCTCTGGGTCAACTTTTTTTTGTTGTTCAGATATTTTAATCGAGATAGAAAATTAAAGTTCTACCAAAAACGTGCGGGAAAAACTCATATATGGGACGTTCTTTTACAAACCGAACACCTTTCTGACCGACACATTTTTGATTTTGCTGAAACTTGTTTTACGGGTTCTATATTGAAAAAAAAGAGACACGTATTTTTTTATTTATTTTTTTTCACAATATTTTGGACGCTGAAAAGTATTGAAATTCCGCGATTTCGGTGATTTTGTGCTTAAAGAGGAATTTTCAAAAATTCATAACTCCTGTTCTATTTAAGCTACAGACTGTGCTTTTTTTGCATTTTGAAGGTAAAAGAACAAGCTTTAAGAAAAAAATACCTTTGAGAAAAATTATTAACAATTTAAGATTGTTACTAACAATTTAAATGTTTAAATTGATTTTTAGCAATTGCCCTCCCCTCGTAGCGAGTTATTAGTATTACCATCGTATTCTACATCAAATTTTCTATTAGAAACCACTTTTTTTTTCCTGGGGGAAAATTACTATGGGAAATAAATTAATTTATGTAGTGCGGCACGTCTTATCGGCGCACGGATTCTACCGCACGGCTTATTTTCTTCTCCACATCTTCTCTTTCCGTTATATAAATAATTATTTGACATCTTCAGTTAAACAATATTTGTAAGCACAATTAACATCATGCATAATTAAATAAAAAAAAGTAGTAAATACAAAACATTATTGTAGCAAATTAATACTGTTATTTATTAAGATTTCAATACATCATTATTAGTGAATAAGTACCTCGTTCTAAGTGACATTGTACAATATTTACATTTACTCTTATACTATACGTGTATAGTATTATTTTATTTAAAAATTTTCACAATAGTTTTCTTTTCATACAATGAGAATTGCTTTGCTTCCAATTCTTGAAGAGAGTTTGGAACTATACAATGATACTTTAACGTGCCTTTTATCGATGTAGCTTTTTGGAAACGCGTTAATAATCTTTTTTCTTCCTCTTCATAATCATTATTAGTTGAATAGCGACACGTTATATTTGGTAGAGCTTTAGACGCCCAATTGAACAACTCTTCCGGAGTGCGGATCGGTTTATTTACCCTTTGAAGAATAGCTCTAGCAGCAAGTCGTTTTAATGTTCCACCTATTCCGTCACATGGTGCTTTACCATGTGAGGTTGGAAAAAAGTGCCACTCAGCTGCTATTTTAAAATCATTTATATGATGAGTAAGATTTATAAATTTTTTTTTGTTTTTATATTGTCCGCTTGCACCATCCGAAAAATATGTATATTATCTTATCTATGTCTTTCAAATTCGTTTTGATAAATTCTACGAGTTGTCTCTGAAAGAGATCAACAGCAATATTACCGTGACGCAAACATTCAGAAATGGACATATTTAATGCGCGCAGAAAATTTTCATTCACTTTTCTCAATGTTACTTTTCTTCTTCTCGAATGACTAATTAACTTAAAGGGATTAAAACACCAGTCAGTAGCAATGTTTGTGCATTGTAATTCATCGTTATGATTTTCGTCAGCACTTTACCAATAGGCTCACTAGCTTAGACACACAGGGCCAAACTTACGAGCGGATAAATTTGATATGAACACTCGCGGGCGCGGTAAAGAATGCTTAGCCAGATACTAGGCTGTATTCGGCTAACTGTTTAGTTATACGTGACTATAATTGCACTGGAAAGGTATGTGTCATTGTCAATAATTGTATTTAAATGGGCAACATACGTGAAAGTTCGGTACGACTACGGAAGGAAGTAGTTAAGCTTCATCTATTAATAACATAACAAAGAACTCAAGTAATACAAAATGTCTAGTAATAATTTTTAATAAGATTGTCTATTCAGTAACATCTATTTTGAACTGATTAATATAAAAAACTATATGTATTATAGAGAAAAACGAAATTATGCAAGAAAATATGACAGGCGATAGAATCCGCGCACCGATAAGAGGTGCCGCACTACATAAATTAATTTATTTCCAATAGTAATAATTAATACCCCAGGGAAAAAAAGTGGTTCCTAATAGAAAATTTGACGTAGAATACGATGGTAATACTAATAATTCGCTAATTTTTCACAAAGGTATTTTGTTCTTAAAGCTTATTCTTTTAACTTTAAAATCAAAATGCAAAAAAAGCACAGTCTGTAGCTTAAATTGAACCGGAGTTATGAATTTTTGAAAATTCCTCTTTAAGCACAAAATCACCGAAATCGCGGAATTTCAATACTTTTTAGCGTCCAAAATATTGTGAAAAAAAATAAATAAAAAAATACGTGTCTCTTTTTTTTCAATATAGAACCCGTAAAAAAAGTTTCAGCTAAATCAAAAATGTGTTGGTCAATTTTTGTCAAAATCTGTACGATTTGTAAAAGAACGTCCCATATATGTATTGCTGCACAAAAGAAATAAACTGGTGGACAAGTTGTCGAATTGTTCACCCACTTTTCACAAAAAATGGCACGACAATAAATATGAGCAATCGCCAGAATGGAAAAATGTCATATGGTCAACAACAAAAATTAGTAAATACTGCAGCAATGGACAGTCTTGGAATTGAAAACGAAAAAGGATAAATACATACATGTAACAAACCGTAAAACATGACAGTGATTGCGATTATGGGGCTGGAGTGGCGTCTCTCCATAACAGGAGCTATTCAGGCTTATACAACATTCGCCATGGAAACAATAACAGGACTCACTCCCTTGCATATCTTAATTTTTAAAATCAGCTGCAGTTAGTTCTCTTTAGGTTAAATGGAACTGCTTATTTGCACCGAACAGTGTCCATGTGTATTTGTATCCGTACGACCGTAATCCCTGAAATGCATCGCCCAGCTGACTAAATATTTGCCTTTTACAAAATATCTACGGACTACGGTCTACTCCGTGTACACACACACGTGGACGCACGAGCGGTGGCTATAACGATTGCCACGTTAAATATGCCAGTTGCTGACAATGGGTATATGTTCATACTATAGTATAGCGCATCCCTGATATAAGAATCTGTTTCGTAACGGACTACATGACTAAGGAAATATACTTTAACAGGAATTGTTCATGATTCTTATTCCCGAATGGAACGTTCAGACTAGACAGAATGGTCCTAGACCGGAGTCTAGAAGCTAATTGGTTTACAGATAGCTCAAAAAGAAGAATATGGTTCCGGGCTCGATTGAGATGGGAAAATGGCCTAATGTCTTTCATATCGAAATCCATGCTATTGAGGTCTGTGCCCTGTTATTACTTTTCGATACCCAAGCGGCCCTCAAGGCACTCCCATCTCGTCGTGGCGTTTTTCATCAAAGTTTGTTCAAGAGTGCTCGCTCTGCTGGGTAGCGAGCACTCTGATATTGAAGGGGCCTGATTCCTGAACCCAACTGCATTATTGGCTAGCCTACGACTCTGGGCGTTAGTAGTGCTTGTCAGAACCTCAGGTTGTTGATAGGCTACCTATCTGATCATCATAGGTAGATACGATATACGATAGGTCTGTCTAATGAAACGGAATGTCGCACAGTGGGGCAAAGTCTCGATTTCGTGGCCAAAAATCCCAAATTACCTATATGGGGGTTTTCGAGGTCGCTGATTACGAATCTGAGATCAGATTTTCAAAATTCAAAATGGCGGCTCCAATATGGCGGACTAAAAATTCGAACTTCTATTAATTTGACTGAAACTGGCTACTCGGGGGGTTTTTGGATCGCTGATTACGAATCTGAGGTCAGATTTTCAAAATTCAAAACGGCGGCTTCAATATGGCGGACTAAAAATTCGAATTTCTATTAATTTGACTGCAACTGGTTACTCGGGGGATTTTTGAGATCGCTGATTACGAATCTGAGGTCAGATTTTCAAAATCCAAAATGGCAGATCCAATATAGCGGACTAAACTGTTCATACGTTGAAAATATGAAGTGAAATCTCATGTAATTTGGTTTTCGAGGTTATTGATTACGATTCAGGAGTTAAATTAGAGCAAAAACATCGTAAAAGTATTGTAAAATTGATATTATCAATAAAAAAAACCGAAATTTGTAATTTTAATTTTATTCGTTTTTTTTTTAAATTTATGCATTTATTATGGAGTAACTTGATATAGGTAAAGTGGTAAAAGATTAAGTCATGTATATGTTATGTAATTCTTTATTTACTCCTAGTAACAAAAATCATGTATGTCATATTCATCAATGTTCGAATCATTCGATTCGGATTCTGATGTTGACCCACTTGTATCTAAATCTAAATCGTTCCTTGTCTCTTGTCTGGTGACTTCAGGTTGTTTTAACAATTGTATAGCTTCTTGATGTAGAGATTTTGCCGGTCTCTGGGGCAATTTCCTGATGCTCGAGAGAAATGGATCTGATGTTACTAAGAGCCTATTAAAAATGTCTCTCATATTCGATTCTCTAGAGCATTTTCTTGAATGATGTAATTTGAAGTTTTTAATGTCCTTATTGCGTGACTCTTGGGCGTCTTCAGAAAGTTGTCCGATCGGTAAAAGGGCATATTTTAAAATTTTTGCTCCGTGGATCAACACTTTATGTACAGTTGTAGGCATGTAATACCACGGATATGAAGCAACGAATAAACGGGCAGTATTTACACAATAGTCTTTGAATTTTTCATCGTCTATATCATACCCGCTCGAAATCACCTGCAAAATAACATGAAATCGGTGAATTAAATTTTCATCGACTCCTGTTATTTCAGCAGATATGGCAGCATTTTCGAAAAAGCGGCGTGCTGTATTTCCATCATTTGAGCTGCCATATCCTGGCTTTGGTCGATCAACGATAAGCCCCAGTTTTATCTTAAATTGAGTCTGTATTTCTTCCTTGCGTATTTTCACATTCTTTTTCTCTTCCTCTTGACGAGCTTGCCACTTTTTAGTTGTTAGCTTATACGACAAATGCAAACAGCACTCGAAAAAACGAATCCACGCATGCAATGAAGATATGCCAAATCTTAAATTATCTGTAGTAATGTCCATTTTTATAATGTTGTCGATGTCATTAAATTCTTTAGAGGTGGCTTTGCACAGGAAGCAGCGTTGTGCAGAAGTGTTACCGGTTACTGCGTTACAGACTTTACCGTCTATCATCGTAAACGACATACAATAAGTTACTGAAATGGATTTTCCATGTTGTTCAGTAGCGTATGGTGCAAGACCCTCAATCTGCTGTTCAATGTCGGTAACTTCTTTCCGTATTGACTGTACATCTTCATGTACAAACTGCAATCGTATTGGTCTGCAGAATCGAGGAGATGATGGCCTAGGATTTTTCCACACAATAGTTGCTTCATCCGTCTCGTGATTGTTGTGTATTAATTGTAAAGGTACCAGAGAAGTATAAAAAGTGCTTTCATCAGATTTTCCATCCTCAGTAAATTTTTGTTCATAAACACTTTGACCGCTGCTTCCATCACATCCCCATTTACAGTGAAGTACTAATTTTTGCAGAATTTCCGAATTTAGAGTATCGATGACATCAGCCTGAAGCTGTATAATTCTATATGTGGTATGATCAAGTAAAGCCTGTAGTTTAATTTGTGCGCACGACTCACTAACATTTGTGTACACAACTGATGGATAACAACGATTTATTGCTTTTTCTACTTCATGGTATGATGGGTATAATTTGCATTTATGTGCTCTAGCTGCATTTCTTGATAGTTGATAAGAGCGCTTTGATTCTCCTTTCTCGATCATTAAAGAAAGTGCTTCGTCTGGGGTTAAAGGTACTTCATTTTGTGACCGAACAGCAGATATATATTTTGAGGCTCTTGTTGGGCTTGTTAACGTGACATCTTTAAGAACTTGAGCAGCATGTACTTGACCAGAACTCCTTAAATTCATTTCAGCAGCATACGCCAATTCGTCTGTAGATAAAGTAGAACGTACTTCTTGAGTATTTCGCCTCTTTGATCTATCGCTGGATGAAGCAAAGGATTGCGAAGGTCGCCCACGTGTTCCCGGATTCTGCCGGATTTGTTTTGTCTACAAATTATTGTTATAAATGCAATCCCCATTCAAATTTCAGCCAATTCCGTATGTTTGGCAACATTTCAAAAAAACATTAAACAAATTTTTTACAAAGTGCTGTCCATAGATGATATTGGGGTCAAATTCTTCATCTCTATGTGGAGAACGTAAAAAAAAAACGTCTTCGAACCATTTTTCCATACTTAAAAAAACAATTGAGATTCGTAAAAAGTTGACACACCTTAAATTAAAGCTCAAAAATTTGTTTTATTTATAATAAGTATCATTAAATAATCCCGATTCATAAGTGTTTTTTTCCGTTACTTTATATTGGCTGATCTAGCGCTAGGTTTGACCAAATTGACTGAAAATCGGTTTTTCGGTGGAGCTCCACAAAGACAGTAGTACCATTTTCAGCCAGGAAGAACACTTGTTTGCAAGATTTTAATTTTATAATTTCACAAAAAAAAACCTCAAAATGGCTGCTTTTGGAGACCAGAGATTATTGTTCTATCGATCTTCAATATTACATTTAACAGCCTGCGAAATTTCGCGGTAAAATTCGAATAGTAATTTTTGTAAGTTTTTCTCATTTTTTCCTTTTTTTACAATGCCACTAAAGCTACCAGGATTGGCCGAATTAGCTGCAATTTGAATTGAGATTAGGCGGTCAGTGAGAACTGTGAAAAGGCCGGCTTTAGGGTAGTACAGAGTTTTTTGTTATAAGGGTGCTTTGACACAAAAGTCCTTCAAGTCGCAGTGCCAACCATACATGTCACCAAATTCCTTATAATATAATAGTAAATGGGACTGTGCATTGGTCTCATTTAATATAAAGTACGATGGATTATATGAGATGCGATCTAAGAAAACATGTAAATAAAATAAATAAAGGATTGTTTCATTGCTTAACTGTCCCCTATAAAAATATGGAAAAATCTCAATTACATGCATCCTACCGGTCTAGGGAAGATAGGGTACAAATGGAAAGAACGACTATGGAAATTCTAGATTTCGACTGTATAAAACATTTAACCTTAGATTACATGCATGTTGTATGCCTGGGTGTTACAAAAACATTATTACATCCATAGGTAAAATCTAGAGGCAATAGATATTCTTTGCCTTCTTGGAAAATTCGTCAGTTTAGTAAATTCTTGCAAGAATTGAAAGTACAAGCCCCATTTGAATTTTGCAGACAACCTAGAGAGAATTCCGACAATTCTTGCTATATACGGGACCAATTATTTTAAAGTTTATTTTAGATCCTAGTAGATATTCTGATTTTTTTAAATTATCTCTTGCCATTCGAATTCTTTTACATAAAGTCGATTGTATAGAAAACAAATTTATGTGCTCATAATCTCTTAATTAGTTTCGTAAAAGATATTCCTCAATTATATGACGAAAAATTTCTAACTTTCAACTTTCACTGTTTTACACACTTAGCTAGTGATTGTAGGGTTCATGGGTCTTTGGAAAACTTTGGTGCTTTTAAGTATGAAAACTTCTTACATAATATGAAAAAAATACATTAAAAAGTATAATTACATTTGTAACCAAGAATACATATAATCGTCTAGTAGAAAGAAGTGTTTATATTTCTAAGTATGAACAAAAACAATATCCCCAATTTGGAAAATTCAATGGAACATTCTTTGAATCAGTTCAAACGACAGAATATAGATTTTCTATACATAGCCCAAATAATTTTTATGTAACAAATGAGAAAAATATATACAAAATTAAAGAAATTAAGCAGGAATATAATAAACCCATTTTTGTCAGTTCTTGCATTGAACATGTAAGACAAATTTTCGAAAACCCAATTGAATCTACGTACATATTTTGATATATATTGTTTAATATCAGAAGATTTAGAAATATGTATCAACAAATAAAGAATACCACAGCCTAATAAATATCAAAACCAAAGTGATACCTCTAAAAAATCAGCAATGAAAATAATATAACTACCTGTTTTGTCCCATTCATTCCTTTCTAACTTTATCATTCTGACTTTATCTCAAGCTTAAAATTATAATACCCCAATAAATATTCTGCAATATGTCGAGACTGGCGAATTTAGAGATTTTATTTATATGTATTACACCTTCACGTAACACGGACGCACAAGTCACAACAACATCACCACCAAATTCCGAAGAAATGTTCACTTCAGATGCAAAAGGGCAGTACATTTTAGTGGAAAACATTTCAAATGGTATGTTTGACATTATTTAAAAATGACAGTGAAAAAATATAATTCTTAATTATAATAGATATGCCTGAAACGCCAACAATTAAGAAAACGGGAACACACATTCAAGGGTCAACGCCATATACCTACGTGTCAAAAGAAAGTGCTGGAATCTATTGAAAATTTGAGAGCGGAAACTACACAACTATTAACCCAACTGACAGGATCTGTAATTCAATTGCGGAAAGAATTTAGAGCTTCGAAGAGAGAACGGCAAGCTTTTGAGGAGCCTAGATCGCCGTTTTCAACGTTTGATGAATTCATTAATTTTGAAAATGAAATACCGAGGAACCAGGCAAAATTTGAAGATCTGGTATACTTAGCATTTATTAAAAGGGTATGATAGATTAAACAATTTTTTTACAGAAAGAAATGTTTGCCCAAAGAGGTTCAAAGAAAGATTTTTAGCGATGAGGTCGCAATGGGCTTCACCTGGGAACACAGGAAAAGAAGTCGGCGAGGGCGTTACATGTTGCGACGGCAATAAAAGGTACATTATTAAAGATTTGAAATAGGATATATTACTATATTTTTTTCAGATGCATTTCACCAGCAATTTAGCTGTACTCCAGAAGAGGTGTTCAATAGTGCTGCTAAAAAGCATTTTCAATATGCCAAGGACCGCATTTCAAAAAAGGCCAAATATTTAAAAATACCATAATACTTTTTTATATATAAGTGTACATATTTATTTGCATGAATTACTTTTTTTAGTCAATGAACTGATTTTATTTGTGATATTAATGTTCATGTTTGCAAGTTTTTTAGAATTCCTATTTACAAATTGAATTTATTTCATCTAATAGAATTGTTTCCTTGCCAGAGCCCATCCAATCCCTGGTACTTTATTCACATCAACAGGAATAACATGTGTATTCAAGATGAGGCTATGCATCATGTGCTACAAAATAGCAAAAGCTTAGTCTCGACTTTTGAATAGAAAAACCGGGTTTCAAATTGAGATTGAGCTCGGTTTTTCTATGTTAAACTTGAGACTAAGGCTATTTTCCAAAACGTTGTGATACCGCAGTACCTACTGCACAATTCAGCTTCAGACCGAATTGTGCACAACTGCTGTATCTCCGTTTTGGAAAACAGTCTAGCTTTTGCTTAGTTTTTTGGCAGTGTCTATTAGCACCCGATTTTCCCGTGAAAATCACGGGTACAATGGCAGTGCGAAAACATTTCAGTGCGTAGATATTTTGAAAAAGGCAAATATTCACTCAGTAGGCCATGCATGCATGGTTCAACGAATTGCTTTCGTTTCATTCGCGAGTCGTAATGTTTGCTGGGTTGCCTCGTTTTACATGGTTTTAACTTAAATGTTGTTTTCCACCACATTCTTTAAAAGTGGAAAAAGTTAAGGATATAAATTTACATATACTCGTAGATTTACGGAGGGCTGGCAGGCACTGCGTTTGGACACAAAAAAATTTGTAGAGTTACCGCAACCCAAGAAAGGTAGTATCAGAGGTAGTATTTAAATTGTAGATATAGTAGTAACATGAGTATGAACGAATGTTGTATCTCGAAAATCTCCCCCTCGAAAAAAAAATGGGACATAATTACAGAAACCATCAAAGCTCAAAATTCACCAAATAGAAAAACAATTGGATTACGCTTAAATCAGAAAGGAAATGAATTGGTTTACCAGATTTCAACAGAACAATTGTCACAGCGGACACAGCGGGGAATTTGCTTGATGTGCGTTTCCTGAAGCTTTATTGCATTTCTTAAAGCTATCCGTAGGTCACCAGGATTTCCTCTTTAACACTGAGCGGAAGCCAACCGAATCTGCTGGCGACGATGTCGGGAGAATGGAATGGAAATAGATTACGACAGCAATAGGCATCATTCTCAGAGATTCCCTCCGAATAAAAGTCCACGAGAAGCCTGCTTGAGCATCCTAAACATTTCCCTCCAACTGGGTAACATACCACCATCTCAGGGGGTGGTACGGGTACCCCGCCCTGACCGCCCGAAGGTTTATGGTATTTCGAAATGGTATCATGTTGGGAATTTTTTATGCAGGGGCTTCGGGACCAAGTTAAAATTGAGAAGGGCTTCCAAAGGTGCGGGAGCGGTCGAGAATGAGGAAAGGAGAACGGCAAATGGAAAATACTTTTGCAAATACTTTTTCCTGAGCCCAAGAGTAAAGCTGACTTCAGAAGCCTTGGCGCTAACAGGGGTTAACTTTTTGCGCGGGTCATGAACAATTCCTCCAATTTTCCGGATCCTTAGGCAGTGGATAACCAGAGGGGAATATCTTAGAATTTTGTAATAAAGCTAGTTCTTTGCTGGAAGGTTAATCGACAAATAAATCAAAGATAAGTTCTGATTTGTTGGAATGCTTAGTTCTAAGTCTAGAAAATATTCGCTGTAAATATATGTAAATCTTTTTTTGGTCTTAATCGTTTCTGGCCCTCGATGGTGTTTCTTGAATTAAATGGAAATTTATGTATTGGATAAAGATAAAAGCTTTGCCCTTCCTCCTCAAGAAAATAAGGAGCAGCCTTAAATAAAACCTTGGACTGATGACCTTGACAAATTCTCTTTATATAAAGAATGAACTAAATAATGTTATTGTAACTAAAGACACATTTTAGCACTTTTTAGAAGCCGATTCCCAAAGAAGAAGGTCTGTTAATGGATATTATTCTTGAATATTTATGTTGCTTACCCGATTCAATTCTAGCCTGTCGCCTAAATTATTGGAGAACGTTCAATATATACAGTGAAGAGAAAAACCAGATACCTAACAACTTGCAAAAGGTACTATTAGTTAGAGAGATGAGTGCAGTAATATGAAACTTGGCAGGATGTTAAATAAAATTAAATATTTAAGATTGATGGATATATAATCTTGTGTCTCTTACAGCAACCATTTTGATGTTGTGTTCTGTAATGCAAATTTTGCAAACAAGCAGTTTTCCTGGCTGAAAATGGTGCCACCGTCTTTGTGGAGCCCCAAAAGATGAAAAACCGATGTTCAGACAAATTGGTCAATCCTAGCGCTAGATCTTCCAATCTGTATAAAATAGATAGACGTGATGTCAGTTATAATGGGTAATACCGACTCCGAAAACTAGATCGCGTAAGAGGATGCCTCAGGATTGGCGAATATGGCTGGAAATTATATTTTTGCACCCTAACATCGTCCATGGACAACCCTTAGTACGATTTTTTTTAATTTTTAATTTTTTTTTCATATTTTTATGTGCTGCTAAACCCGTCGATTGGTCGGTTTAGCTGAAATTTGAATTGGGATCATTTTACGGTCGTTCCAATGGAGTGCTACATCCTGTACATATTATGGATCCTACATAATTAAATAACTTGTAGAGGGGGCATAAAATATTTCTTATTTCACTCCAGTTATGAGCACAGGGTTTCCACAAAACCTCTCCCCTTCAAGGCCCTGTTTCAGGTTTTTTAATCGTTTATGTTCGCTATGCTGGGTGATTAGCTGGCAGTAGCTATACTGACTAATGGGACTACCATATAACGCTATCAGGAAAAGCGCACCTCAATCATGATCCGAGCCAAGCTCGAACCGAGGGACTCCGATTAGGCAGGGGATATAATATACACAAAAAGAAAAATTTTATCGATAGAAAACACCTGGCACATTATTGCACTCTTTATCTAAATATATATGGAGAATGTGTATCCAGTTTAGTCCGATTTGGATTCATTCATCTGTCTCAAGGGATATAATCTACTTTGGTGACTTTAACAAATTCGCCAAAATACGCGAAGTCCACTGCCAAATTTCTTTTGAACTATACACTACCCCGTCATAAAATTAGGAACGCTATTGATTTCCGTCGATGCGGTCAGAAATCGACTGATATTTCTATTTAGAAAATTTTAAACTTTTTTTTCTTTAATTTCCTTGAATGCGTCACTCTATCGCAAATTCCTTCCTAAATAATGGGAATCCAAAATGCATTACCACATCATTTGTGTATAAGGAGAATTTATGCAACAAACTGTATTATACAAATTAGTGTTTTCGTTAAAGAGCGTTTCACAGCATCACATAGGAGGGGCAGTCAAGGGTAAGTCATGTTTATGCATATGACGATCATGTTAGTATTCTAGGAATTGCTGAATTTTTGAAAATACTAAAATTTTTATTATATGTATTGTGAAATATGTTATTATGTAAACTTTCAAGTTACTCAAAAAAAAATTCGAACTTTTCGTACGAGTAACGGTTTGGGAGATATCGCTGAAGACACGTCGGCACCCTTATTTTCAATATGGCTGCCGAAGGGGCGATGTTGGAATCCCAGAAAATTGTTGTTTTTGCCCCAAATTGTTCAGATTGCCCCTTTTTTCCGACTGGATTAAATGTAATTGCGCATAGGCCAGAACTTTATGCAATACATTTGCATTTGAGGGTCCTTGAATTTTGAATTTTCAAGAAGAAGAATGGGGTAATATTCAATATTCCCCAGGATTTCATGATAGGGTTCATAACATCCATGAAAAATATTATGGAAGAGTCAACTACAGCTACGGGTGCTCTATTCCTATTTCAATCAAGTGATGAAATGAAAAGTTAATAAACCCCCAAAGTGTTATTCCTACTTATATCAAAATCTCAAGGACTACCAGCAACTGGTTTATTTTGGCTTCCATTCAAGTGGCAACCATTCGAAAGCTCAAGTTCCACTTCGGTTCCAAAAGGAGCCCACTACTGTAATCAGACGCCTGTGGCTGAATTCTCCGGAAGTAATAAATCATCTCAAAAGACGTGACACTTCTTTTGAAGTATCAGAAATAAACAGATAAGGCATTCACTCTTGCTGGCGAAGGTCTTCTAAGTGAAATCTCAACGAGCACCTTCGGCCCTGTGCCTCTGTGTCCGTATATAATTTGTGCCGGGATTTTCATATCGGGTGCTCAAGATGAGCAAGTAATAAAACATTCATGACCTATTTTATCAGTATGCCCCCTCTGTTAAGTTCATATCTAGATTGGTGTCGTCCTTGTTAACTATTTTTGGACAGCTTCAGTAGGAGGCAAGGCAGACATGTCCCAGTGGAAATTGCGTGTAATCACCATCGTGGAGCTTCCTTGAGGTATTCTAATCAATTAAAGTGTATCCTAGTTTCCGGGTCTTGGGCTCTTTTGGGGCGAACAAAACCACTCGAGTGTGTGATTGGAATTACGATGCTTTTGTTCTCAAAATTGTTGCAGGCCTCCCATTGTTTTGTGCTGGATAATAATTATCAGTTTATCACCATTATATTAATGAAGGATTTTTTTTATCTGACACAACATACATTTTACTTTCAATATCCATTGTGGGCGTAGTTCTGACATATAGCTAATTCAATTGACGTCAATATTAAGAGAGATAAAATATGGCAGAAAGCGTATTCGACACATAAACAGGATGGAGTATGACAATCAATATTTCTTTGGGTGTTCTGATAAACATTTCTAACTAACCTTCCCTCCCCAAAAATCATTCCATCATCCTTTCTTCTATAGGCTATAATACGAATTTTCCATTCTCTCACAGCCAATGAACATTCTCGAAAATGTTCCGAAGTCAAGATGTAACATAAAGCTTCAGATAACGACTTTGTTGTTTTAAAGCAATTTTTTTATGTTGCGATCTGTTAATGAAAAAACATGACACCTAGTCCTGTCAATAGAGAAAAAAATATGGGCTTTATATTACGAAATTTTTATATTTATTTATCAAGTTAATGCGATAACATAGCAGACATTCGTCCAATGACTTGCTACCGCTAATATTAAACAATAATGAAAATACTAAAAAAAAAGAAATCAGCAAAGAAAAAACAATTTAAGGTTAGAAAGTTCAACGAAAGAAAGAGAGAGAAAAAGTAATAGAAATATTACGGTATAATATAAAAAACACATAAAAGAGTACCGACAAAGAATTATCGTTGTTTCATTCTTATTTATCAGACAGGAGACATATTATGAAAATTGGTGAAACACAGAGCACAACCGAATTATTAGAGTGAGTTTTTCCTCAGAGCACGGTTTTGGGACCAATATTATTTTTAATTCACATCAATCATATGTTATGTATAATCTTGAATATTGTGGTTTATAAGAGCGCATTGTCTCATTTGCTAATGATACAGTTTCACTATTTCGAGGCTCTAATTGGGATACAACTAGTTTGATTGCGAATGAAGGCATGAGGCTCGTGCATGAATGGTTATCTGTAAACGACTTGGCCCTAAATTTGAGTAAGACCAGTTATATGATGTTCCGTTACAATTGCAGATTGGATCAGGTAATTATAAAAATCGATTTGAGTGGGAACTCATCGCAAATGAACAGTTGCATACTGCAGTGAGACAAAGTATCTGGATATCATCAATTATATCAAAATAGTCTCTTGGAATGCCAGGGGCATTAGAGCTAAAAAAATGGAGTTTTTCAGTTTCATGTATCAGAACCAAGTAGATATAGCTATGATTACAGAAACCCGGCTAAACCCCAGTATTGCCTTCGACAACCCAAATTATGTCTGTTATAGGTCAGACAGGGAAAACTCTAGAGGTGGAGGAGTGGCCCTCGTCATAAATAAAAAGTTTGAAGACAAAAAACTGCTCTCAATTGGAACCGGTGAAATAGAAACAATTGGAGCAGAAATCAATTTAAACAACGACAATGAAATTAAAATTATCTGTGCGTATTTTGCGGATGGAAGAGCAGACTGTCAAAAAAAAAGCAGGTTTAGAACCGACATCCTGAAATTAACTCGTATCCAAGGTAACTTCATAATAGGGGGGATTTTAACTGCAGACATCAGGCTTGGGGCTGTCTGAGAGCAAATTGTTAGATAAATATCCTCCATGAATTGGACTCAAATTATACTTTTACTATACTCTACCCCCCCGACCCCACATATATGCCCTATTACTCCAGGTCAAACCCCTCGGTTCTGGATATCCTTTTAGCAAATACTCCGGATCTGTTTTCCCAACCAGTAGTAGTAAACGATCTATCCTCAGACCACCTACCTGTTACTACTGAATTATCTAAAACTCCTATAATACGTCCACACGATAAATTAAATCTTAAACGTACTAATTGGTTTCATTATCAAAGACTACTAAAACACAAACTAAACCATTTACGTTGCTTAAATCTCGCGACTATCCGGCACCGATCTGAAGTAGATAACATGATAACGACTTTTTGCAAAGCAATCTGGGACATGGGTTCATGCTTCCACCCCACTTTCCCCCCCTTGTAATAGACAAACAAAGTTACCGCAAACTATATTAAATTTAATTAAACTTAGAAACATTGCTCGGAGAAACTGGATACGCTATAGGTTACCATACTACAAGGTCGAATTAAGTAAACTTAACCAGCTTGTTAAATGCGAAGTTATTAAACATAGAAATTTCAAATGGAGTGGGCTGCTGCAAGGAATGGAAAAGTGCCCAAACCCTTCTGGAACGTAGCAAAAATGCTAAAAGAAGACGGAAAGTAATTCCAGCGCTGAAAGAAACTAATAATACACATACCACCAGTGCTGAAAAAGCTGAGCTACTGTCCCACAAATTTGCGTCAAATTTCAGCGACAGCACAACCATAAATATGATGAAATCATCTTTAGGCCAGCTTCCGACTTCACCTCTTGAAATTGAACCTTCTTGGTTTATTCGCCCTATAACAATCTCAAATATAATTAAATCCCAACGGAATAAAAAATTCCCTGGACTTGATGGCATATTCAATATATGCTTAAAAGTCCTCCCTCGAGCGGGACTTATCTACCTGACCTTCATTATTCAAACGCATGCCTGAAACTCCAATACTTCCCATCACAATGGAAACTGACTAAAGTAATACCGATTATAAAGCCTGGAAAACCACGTTCTATTAGCCTTTTAAGCAATGTTTCTAAAATATTAGAAAAAGTTATCAAACAAAAAATTACGAACCACATTGATTGTTGAATGATGTTTAAACTCACCGCACATAACTGTACTGAAAAGAAAGGGAGGGATAGAGGAAGAAACTAAAAAACATTCTTAAAAATGCACAAAATTTATTTTTGTAATCTTTATCCAAAAGAAAATAATGTTTTTCTCTTAATTCTATAAAAATTAAACTTAATGCAAATCTAGCAACAATGGAACAAAATTGTTCAAGTCTCTTTCGTACAGCTCATGTCCAAGTTTGCTTATCCTTAACAATTCAAAAAAATGTAATTTTGCTTTTACACTAATAAATGGACACAAGTCAATATTACACAAAGTACAAGAGCGTTATAGACAAGTAACAAATCACACGATTTTTCTTAACGCAATTGTGTCTTTTTAATGCACCGCAATTTTAGGACATTTTTAAGTCTATATTTCTTTAAGAATTAAAGTCTAAAGAATAAAAGTAATATTTTGAGTTGTAATACGGTTTTATGGCTGCCAATCCTTTTGTTTTCGCTAAAAATGTAATCTTTAATTGAATTTGGCACTGAGTCACCATACAATCTGAATATTACGATCGCAGATGAGTAAGATATTTATAAGTTATGATTTGCCTTAAAATATTTTATAACTTCATTTGATGTATCAACGTAAATAACAAACGGAACACATTTCTCCCCATTGGTATAAAGTTTGCTCAGATAAAATGCAAATAATGAAATTACTGATTCGATAGCAGCAGCTCAGCACAGCTCTTATATTCTGTAGAATTTAAAAGATCATTTTCTTAGTAAGCGTTTACATTATTTGGAAGCCACCAAGTCTAACTTGTCTTGAGGTGTGAACGCAATACAAATAATTAAGGACTGTGCTATTTCTCACTAAATAAAAAAAGTTATCCAAATTCTTATGTTCAAAATAAATTTGATTTTAATTGACGCGTTCATAATCAAATAGCCAGCTGTATGCATACTTTTGCGCAACATTCTTCACTTTAATATTTCAACTCTGCCATTTCCCTCCACTGACATGTTTTTTCATTTTACAATGCCCTTATTTACAGGCAAAAGGATATTTCTCATTAAATCCCACTGACGATATGGGAAGGGTGTTGAACGCTGCAAACAAGCATAACTAGGCGACTATACAACTGCTACGCTATGTTGCAGACACATACTGACATACGCACAACATAAAGGGAAGCTCAGAGGATATTGCCCTCTTATTTTGACTATACTTTGGCATTTATGAAATTAAAGGGGAATTCCTTGTGAAGTAGACTTTACAGTGAGGGGGAAATGACAGAATATTCTTTTAAATTACAGGCCATTTGCTCATCCCTTCTAGAAGATTGACTGGTAATTTCTTGTGATTCAACTACCGGAATATATTAGAAAGTGTAAATTTTACTTTAACTATCTATTTGTATAATCATCTATATATTAAGAAATTCAAATGTGTCGAGGAAGTCAGAAATAGTTAATTGTGTTCTTTACAATAAACAGATACTATTTATAAGTAGTATTTATTATTTATTATTTAGCTACTCTCCAATATTTACTCGAACGATTAGTAACAAATCTACCTGTTCTATTAACTACACTGTACCTAACTTTGTTAATATCAAAGAATGTTGATTTTTGTTAATAGAGCTTTTTCTGATTTTTTAATTACTCTCTTTTCAGATATCAATGCTTACAACATGAAAGTAATAAGAACAGAGAAATATAATTATTTTTACCTCGAAAACTAAGTTGATAAATCTGGGAAAATGTCACCTGTACATTGTTATCAGTGTATATACTAGTACTAGTACTCAGTTAGGAAAAATGGCGAAGTGGAACTTCGATGGGCACAACTTCAAGCGAAGAATAATAAGTAACTTCTACTTTTGTAGTCAGGGATATAAAACTGTCGTAAAGTTTTTCCGAGCACACTGGAAACAAATGAGCACACTTTATTACCGAAGATATTGCGTGAGGATGAAGATTTAAAATATTTTATTGCTATCATCTATTTAATTTTCTGCTGCAAATTTTGTAGGTATTCTGTGTATAGCACTTCATGATTCTATGCATTTGTCGGAGTCAGACTTTGAAGTTAATTTTAATTTAAAAAAAATAAATAAGAAATAAAGCTCACAAATAAACAACAATCCATTCTTTCAATCTATCTGGGAACAAATTCAAACAAATGATGCAAAAACCAGTCCAAACAAGTAAAAATTTTTTTTAACTAATCACTTCAATTCGTCATCGTTCACAGCAATTGGACATCTCATATGTCCATCTCAGACGCTTACATATTTTTTAAAAGTGCATTTTCGGATTGCAGCTGTTTTTCCCATACAACCACAAAATTTTCTGATAGTGATCGAAAATCCCACAGAATTGCACCAGCAACTCAGTTATGATAAAAATAAATGTGGACACTGAAGCCATTTATCCTTGGAATTCATTAATATATTAATGCGATTCTCATTCTAAAGCAGCATCACAAAATATCATCGCGTTCATTGTACCTATCCCAACCTCAGACATTTTTCTTATCTTTCTACTAGATTTATCATTTTTCGAAAGTTTAGAAATTTTTGTTTTATTGTAACATTTAAAAATATCATATTTTACACATTTGAAATTAAAAAGCAATCAAGAATCATGTTGTCAGATGTGCAAAGGTTTTACAGAATGTGTAGATTTCGGGTGTAGTTTTCAAGATATTTTAATAAAAACGTACGAAAAGTCGAAGCGAAAGTCTAACGACGTTATTTTGTTTTAGGCAATTTTTATCATTTTCTTTGGTGAAAGTCCTGCTTAAGTACACTTGTCTCCCGTTACAATAAAAGTATTATAGTTTTGAATAAAACTGTTTCCTCATGAAGCAATGACAAGTTTCGATACAAGTTGGCACAGGTTCCGTGAAATATATTTTACGCATATTTTATCATAATCGGTAAGAGCTTAGAACCTATAAGTTTGTAAATTTAAACTACAAAAAATAAGGGACACCCTATTACACTCTTGTTTCTCTGAGATGCGTAGAAAAAATAATTTTTTTATTCATAACATAAATCTATCGAAAGTTTTTAAATTCAGTTGTAGTAGAAGACCAAATATTATTCTTCTTAATTAGCGCTGGCATTTCATCTTATTACCCAAGCAACAAGCAAATCTTATGGATCAGAGCTCCATAGATTTTGCTAAATTTCCTTTAGACCATTATAAACACATATAATGTACATGGTTGTTTTTTCACATGCGAAGTAAATTCGAATTACAATCGTAAAAGCTTTTCCATTGGATCCATGCCATCGCTGCGACATTAATTAATTCACATATGTTATTAGCTTTAAATCGCCCATGAATTGAACAGTTGCTCGGTCGGGTTAAGCTTATTACAATCCCGGATTTCTTTTTAGCTATTTGGATGTGAATCGGGATCGGCGAAATTATTTAAGTATTCATATATATATTGAATTAATATTGAAAATTGCTGGAATTTAGAATTTAAAATAAAATTAACAAATTGCCATAATTGGCACCAATGCGCAATTTAATGTATTTTATTAAATAAAATGAGTGCCACAAAAAACCACTTCTAAGCCCCAATTTAATTATGCTTTGACCCTAGATAGCCAGGAAAATTCTAAATATTTTCCTAAACTTCTCCACTTTGCCAATTTAAGCAAGACCAAGAGTTCAGCAGTGTTTAACTACATTTCAACTTTATAGACAACAACTTTCTGAACACTAGTAATTCTGGCCATTAATTTCATCTCTCATCATATAGCTTCCATCTTTGTTTGCTGTGTTTGCTCTCTTGGAGAGGTTTTAAATATTCTGGAAATGGGATGTTGCTCTCCTGGGACCATTTAACTTTTAAGCAAAGTTCTCTTGCCTGTTTAAAATTTTTTTATTTAAAATATCTCTCGGACAGAATATGAATGGAAAAGTTTTTAAAATCCCTGTTCATGCATTACAGATAATTGTCGCATGTGTTCCAAAAGCTTTCACAAGACAAAACCTTGAGGGAGAGAAACGTAACACAATAGGAATTGTGTGCATATTTGCCCAATTAAATATAAGTTGTATGTATGCAGAAAATTATCATTCGGGGAACTATAGAACCATTGCATGCACGTCTAGTTTATGTTATTGATTTGTTACGCTTCGTACCTAGTAAAATACCATTATGACTAAATACATCCGACCACGAAAATTAAAATCATAAATTTAATGTGTAATTCTAGGCTGCGTTCGCGTTTATGTGTATTAAATATTTAAATATTATCACAAAAACAATAACGTGTTGCCGAAAATTAGTTATTTTGTATTTTCAATTCAACCTACATATATTGAGCAATTAGTTTTAGGGGGTATTGCGCTTTGAAATTTTGAAAAAATCGAAATTTTTTTTAATATTTCTATTGTTAATGTATTTAAGATTGTATTCCAAAACGAATTTTTCAAAAATTCATAAAATTGACGTAGTTATGATGCCTCAAAGTTGGAGCGGCGAGCGCGATGCGATGCGAGTGCGGCGATCTATCTAACTTTAATCGCGTTTTTCTCGAAACAGCATTTTTCAAAGCGGCCACCACGATATCTCAAGTTCTACTTGACCGATTTTCTTCAAATTTATACAGAATCATCCTTATACTAGCCGCTATCGCCGGAACTACGATTTTGTCTATGCGATAAATAGTTTTTTTTAATCCAACATTTATTTGCAAAAAAACCCGAAAAATCGAACTTTTTTTATAAATTTGTATAACTTTTGCAAATTTCTATATTTTTACTTTTCCCTAGTTCATGCGATAACCAATAGGATACAAATTAACAAAAATTTGGAATTTTTTGTTTTTGACGTCTCTGAGGGCTGCAATCATTGAGGCCGTTAACCCTTTCGCGAAAAACATCTCTACTTTGACCAGCTCTGACAGCTGGAATATTTTTGTATTGTCAACGAAAAAAATATATTTTGGTACCAGAGACTTGTATTAATAAATAACAAAAATCAAAATATCTTTTGTAGTTTCTGAGAAAAAAAATCTTGAAATTTTGCTCCAAAAATGACGTTCAAAGCGGTATAGGGGGCTTTTTTTCGTGTATTTTTCACATTTTTAAGCAGTTTTTGGCGATTTAAAAAAAAAATAACGTAAAAGTTTTTTTTACCTCGGATTTGGATTCAGCACGTCGAAAACCATAAGAAATGATGGGTCTAGTTTCTGGTACCAATCACTTTTTTTTTTGTGCCTGTGTATTGTTCAGTATTGCGGTCCAAAAAAACATGTTGAAGAAAAATGCCTTTAAAACACCGCTTGACGGGAAGCCCTTGTGAGAGCCTCTATTATTGAATCACACACCATGACGAATTTCGACGCGAAAAAAATGAGCTATTAGATTCTATATTTTTTACTAGCTGGAAACACCGAATTTGCACGGCATAAAAAAAACTTAATTAGCCACCCCGAAAACCCCCTACTGCTCATGGTGATTCCTTGAATTTTAACTACTTTAATAAACTAATCGGTACTAATCTTGAAGCCGCCATTATAACCTTAGCTACCTATTGGATTTAATTTAAACCACTCTCTACACACCCCTGGCACTAATAAGAGAAAACTGTGAAATTTTCAGCGAAATCGGTCGAATCCTTAGGACACACATACGAACATTGCCTTTTATTTATATATAAAGCATACATATGTATGTAGATATGGTATATAATGAAGCAAAAAATATTTTATAATTATTTTTCAATCCTTTCACATAAAAAAAATCCTACATATGACCTGATTTTGCATTTCATACTTTGAAATTTCAGATAATTCGGAAATTAAGGCTCGTCGGGCAAATTCCTTTCAGCCGCGTACGTAGGAGGTGCTCACCTCCAACATATGAATGTCTATAAGCTCGGCTGAAATTGGGTTTGTAACATGTTTGGTAGTCCGCTTGTAAGTGCTTCAAAAACAACATTTATTGGGCTTTTGTATTTCATTGTATACGAGTACTTTAGAGATTACGGTTTCACTTGAAAGTAGAAGCGAAATTTTATGATGTTTTATTTTATTGATTTTTAATGGGATTTTAAAGGTTGACAAAAATGGAGTTTTCCCAATATTTAACCTATTTTTTGAGAAACTTTACGTGACGGAACCATTTCGTCACGGAATACGTGATATATGCAAAAACTAGAATCAGACCTCTGTTATTAAAAGTTTTTACTATTGACGATTTTATTTATTAACTATGTTGAACTGAAAAAATGTAGTTGTACCATGTTTTATCGAGTTTTGACTATTTTACATATTTTTCTTTAAATTTGCATAAAGAACATGATTACGCGATTATAAAAGTTGAACGAAAATTTGGGTAACACAGGTTAACAACTTTCACAGGTGTCATTGTATTTTATTGTTTGTACATTGTTTGTTATATTTCTTTTGTTCACGCTTTTTTCTTGTGAGTTAAATGAGCCTATCTATACCATTCTGCACATTCGCATCAAGAATACAAACTCATGGTTAGTTTCCAATTAGAACAAGTGTTTTTTCAACCAAAAATTAATGCGTTAAATTTTGGTACAGGTTCGTAAGAAAAAACATTTGTAAATATATATCAATTTAAAGAAGACGGGGACGAACATAAAGCATCTCCTGAAATGCCAATTCCTAGCAATTTTCCGATAAAATTAGAGTACAATGATTGCTGTGCCTTAGAGTGCATTATTGTGTACAAATAATCTGAGTTTATTGGTGATATTAGTGTCCTTGATTTTCTAGTAACGCTTCCAAATCGGAAATTAACATTTCTCGGGAAAAACTTAAATTCATAAATTATGACAAATATTGCAAAATTCAGCATTGATATATAAGTAACAACGGTTTTCGTGGAATATCTCGTTTCCGTTTGGTTTGCATGGAACAAGATTAGTCTCACTATACCAAAGAGAAAAATTCTATCATCTATTCATCACTTTCGCCTAAAACTCTTTTCTGTGCGAGGAATATCTTATGAAATACAGCTGCTGAGCAAGTGCACTCGCTAAAAAAAAATCAGTACGTACCACCACACAGAATTGCCAAACTTTAATACGACTTTGGTGTTTTCCATTTGTCATTTACACCATAGGAAGGTCCCCAAACAACCACCATGAGGAAGCAACCACGCACTGTGAATATATCGATTTTCAGAATTTACTTTGCATTCCAACTAGCACGCTAGCACAGTAGCCCTTTATGCGACAATTCCTATTATTATAATTGGAAAGCACACTGTATACTCTTTTTTTTTATTGTACAAGTCCTTGGTCATATTCTATGTATAAGCACAATTTCATATTCTCATGTTGTGTTTTAGTTTCCTCAATTCCAAAATGTTGAGAAAATTGATTTTATTTTATGCATTATCACATCAAATAAGCCCAAAGAAATGACGCACGCTTCAAAATAATAGAATTTTGGGAAATTTTAATAATAACATAAAATGCCAAATTATCAGTCTTACTCTCGAAAAATGGTGACCAGTCATATATCACAACTCAAAAAATTCTTGTACGTCTATGTCTTGTGATTTTGATTATGAGTCAACGGTCTCTCGTATTTAGGCACCCAGCATCAAGCTTAGTGGTACCTACTGGAGGCTCATCATCAAAATTACAAGATACAAAGGTACAAGTAAGTTGTGACTTGTGATCTATGACTGGTCACAATTTTTCCAAAATATTAGTGTTCCCCAGAGAGCAAAAGTTTAGCAAAGTTTTCCTTTGCAAATCTTTCTAGTTTTTGTCCAGTCTGATTTTTTGGGTAACCTGAAGCAATCTTCCTCGACGCCTCAAGAAATAAATATCAGACGTGATTTAAATCCATTTCAAAACACCCTAAAATGGGGCTAGACATAAAAGGTAAGGTTATATCTTACTCGTTCTCCAAGTAACAATCTTTCAACCCGATTAAACAAGAGAATTGGCAACCTCGAAAACCGCCTAAGGTCAATATATGTTCTTTAGCAAAATTAACATACTTCCGTACTTAGAGCTGCAGTAACGCTTATTCGCCGCTAGCAATAATGCTCAGACTTTAAAGTTAAACTTGCACGAAAACAGTTCTCAAACAAGATGCTACCTACAACTCATCCGGCGAACGAAAGCCTTCTAAGGAGAACCATCGTCGTCGAATTTCCTCGAAGAACCATTTGATGCATTCGCAGTCGTCGTGGTGAAGGTGTTCAGGTCATTTCCGCAAATATTCGATACTGTTACAACACCGGCTGAGCAGGCTGACGAGTGCCTGCAGGGCTGCGGAGATGTCGGATTGGACAGACCTGACTCATGGATCGGCGACAATGTTGGCGATCTCGTCCTCAGAAGGTTCTTTCGTCGTGGACGGCGATATGATGGATTTGTGTAACGATGCGCGGACAATGTCGGTGGCTGCGAGAATCCCAGGGTTTCGGCTAGCTCATCCAAATCAGTTGGATTGGGAATTTTTCTTCGTGACGGAGGTGGCAAAGCTGGCGGCATCGTTAGTTCTCCAGTGTAAAACTCCTCACGGATGATCGAGGTTGGCAGAATCGTTTGCACTGGTGTGGTAGCCTGAAAGTCATCTCCGGACGAGTCATCACTGCTGACCGGTCGCACTTGGTTTTGCTTGACAGAGGCAACATTTGCTGCCGTAGATCCGTGACGACACCTCGGCCGGCGATAACGTCCTATCATTCGCAGCATATGTCGAAATCTCGTTACTGGCCAAGGTCTAATAAGGCGAGGGCGAGTTGTCTTCACCACACCACGCTGCGTACCACTTCCTTTGATGTAACTAGCCGGAATCTGCGACGAGTTCGTGTGCGAAGAACCGTTATGAATCTGATGGTGGTACTGTTGCACTATGCTGTTCGGTTCATAGTTGGCGGGAATCGCGTTTGATATACTTGTTATAATATCGTTCGGCACATCGGGGCTATCAGGCACGTTCGAACAGCAATTCCATTTTCTCCGCCAGCGGTGATGTTTTGTAATGGTCTTCAGGCAACATCGCTTATCCTGCAGGGACATACTTTCGGACTTGGACGGTGTCTTTATGCGGAACGTGCAAAAGGTGCATTGCTCACTTATGTGGAGATACGACCTCGTCGTTGATTCAATCTCCCCAATGATGGGTGGTGATGACAGAGTCTTCGCTGCAATCTTATGCTGCTGCTGGAACTGGGAGCAACAGTGAAAAGTTTTAGACTCGCATTTGTCGTCCTGATAGTCTCTGTCGTGGCTTGTCCGGTCGATTGTATTGGCTGATGAGGTCTCTTCGAGCATCGAACATAAATAGTAAGTCTTACAGGACTCTACGGACGCTGTTTGATGGTACTCCCGTGAGTTTTCGCAGCAGTGTAAAGTCTGGGGACGGGCGTTTCCCTTTCTATCACTAGTAGAGCCATCCGCCAAATTAGGTAAGATCGAGTTCGGGTGCTTCAGACTCGAACAGAAGTATATCTGACTTGGGGACTGGTTCTTAGGTGATTTGGACGGATCGTCAGCATTCTGTTCAGTATTGGTGGTATTCGATGCAGCTGAATTTTGGCGATGGTTCCGGATGTACTCGTAGGTGGTGAGCCCTAGAAATGAGATGTAAATGTGGAAAAAACACAAATGCAGAAGTAAGCCGGCTGTTATAGCTGCTAGAACGCCAAGAAATCCAATAAACACTAAAAATATCGTATTATGCAAATCAAGACCATTCGCAACGGTGTTCCCCGATATTGTTGCCGCCGTGGTTAAGATGATGTCTTCTGTATCGTTCGCCAGCATCGACACCGTGTCTATCGTTGTATAGTTGTTGCCGTTGATATCATCGTCGAAGGTCTGATTGAACATCTGAGAAGAGATGGCAACCTCCTCCGAGTCATGGCTGCTAATAGTTGGGTCGACTTCGCTGATATTGTGCGCAGTGTACCAGGAGCTCAGCCAGTCAGGGCTTACATGGTACAAGACGATTTGTGATATTGCTGCGGCCAGAATGACCAGTGCGGCCACCACTGCGCTAACAACACACATTAGAAATGCAACATAGTTCCTACCGCCGATACAATGATTTAGCCACTTGCAGTGGTGGTCGAATTTGCCGACGCATTTGTTGCAAACTGAGCAGTGTTTTGTACGAGGGCTACTGGTCCGAATATTGCACAGGTGGCATCTTCCGTTTTCGATGACATGCGAATGTTTAGTACGATCAAATTCAGGGACAATCCGGTCGTTGCGATGCAGGCGTCTAAGCTCTCGATCGGCAGGATCGATTAAAAGCGCAGCAAAATGGGAAGCGATATGAACAATGTATAAACCAGTGAGCAAGCCAAACAAAGGTTGTTGTATCTCCACTGAGAAGGACGGTATAAGTACAACAAATGAGGCTACCCCGAATATAACTAGCACGATCCAACCGAACAACTGGAGAGGATGGAAGGGTAGCTGAAGTCCATGTATACGTCTACCGCGTCGATGTTCGCTGTCGACAAGATTATCCTGGAAGGACACACACGGAACTCGCCGCTTTCTCGAGTATTTTTTCTTCTCCTCCTCCTTGTTGTGGATGTTGATTATGTGCGTCTTTTTGTCCTGGTCGTTCCTACCATTTGCCGCCGAAATATGCTCCGGGAGCATGATATACGGGTGAGGATAGCTGCATAAACAAAATGCGAGCGCCGTCCAAACCACATCACATGAACCATTTAGTCCTAGAACATTACAGTCCTTTTAAACGCGACAAGGTAGCAAACACAAATCAACAGATAAAACCTCATTCGCAAAACAGGCTCATTTCTCTTGGTCAGATGTATTCACTGAGCGGCCAGACTGGGAAAAGTGTAAACAACGCTCAGATTAACTGTATCACCTGGTTACCGTAAAGTACACTGTTAAAGTCTTGGCTTCCAGCCCACAATAGTCCTTCACCGCTCTCTCAGAAACGGGGCGCTCTGAGCATGTCTCAAGGTTAGAGCAACTGTTGTCCTCCTGTGTAATCTGCCTCAACAATGCATCACACTACAAGAGTCCTAAGGCTACGAACTAACAATCCTACGGTACTATTGACGGATTAAAAGCACTTAATTGTAACAATCAAACCCTCCTGGCGGGCGAAAAGCAAACAGTCCTTGCCAGGACACAAGCAATTATGGCTCTATTAAGTGTCACAGTTTACGTCACTTCAGAGAGGACGAGGGCCCTCAAAGCAGCTCTCGTCACTATTCACCGATTCACCCCTTTCAAGGGCCTGTTTTTTGCATAGCGTAACAATGACGGGACGAACACAGAAATCAACACTTGAGGTCTCCCGCCCGTACAGTATTCTGCTCCGAGCGAATCACACTGGACACCCGAATCACTTACAAAAAACCGTTCACGTCTGTCGTCACGTTATCATGATTCTCGCATTACCACCGCGAGCACATAGTATCACGGTTAAGTTGTATCATGATTAGGAAAAGTCATTAAAGGACAACTAAGAAGATACAAGAAGAGAGAGGAGAGACACTTCGGACTACTTCGGACGAATTTTCCTCTTTCCCAACATTCACGCACGGAGCAGCATCGACTACTGAAAACTGAATTTCCTCAGTTGAGCACTCAACCAGTCTCTTCTCGACTGTGCAAGGTGGAAAGCGCGCTTTTCTCCCACATTTCCGCGGGTGGGCAACAATTTTCCACCCACTGAAGCGGAAAGCTTGTGCTCACAAAGTCAAATGGAGAGAATATTTTCATAGTAAAAGCTCTTGCAACACTGCCAGCTCGAACAATAAAATATTTGACAGCACATTTTAAATAAATACGAAGAATAAGAATTCCATAATTATCTGCAACAAGCAATAAAAATGAATTTTATGAAAATTAGTCAAGCGTGACATTTCATTCACACGTAGATTCCACATTATCATCAAATTAGTTGGCTATAATTGTATTAATTACTAATGGGTAATTCCATGTACGTAGGTAGGAGGTGCCGGTTATGACAAGCACTCAGTTACAATATATTGCGTAACTAAATATATATATAATTCAAATGAAATAAAGCATTCTCATATATATTTCACTATTTTTGAGATAATCAGTTATCAAACTAAATTAGTCTGAAACAACTACACACACGTGGGGTTATCATTTACACGCAAAATTTCAATAATTAGGGGCCATTCATTAATTACTCTACTATTGCTACTATCGAAATTTCCGTTTTGTATAGGAAGCGAATTTTCCAACTTCAAGAAATTTTTATGAAAAAGGCAATTGGAGATTTTCGGGGTCACAGATCTCGAGCTTGCATTCAAAATTTTGGAATTCAAGATGTCGAATCCAATATGGCGACCGAAAAAGTTAAACTTAAAGAAATTTCACTGAAAATCCGAACTTTTGTTTTTGGTTTGGATTTTTGGGGTCACTGATTTTGAATCTGCCATCAAAATTTTGGAATTCAAGATGGTGGATCAATATGGCGACCGAAAAGTTAAACTTCAAGGGATTTCCCTGAAAATCCGCACTAGGGAATTTTCGGGATCACTGATTTCGAATCTGCTATTCAAATTTCAAATATGAGAACACCCCCACCCCGCTGGGAGATATATGAGAGGGGGTGCAATAAGGAGGTGGTGTAAAATGAAGAAAACTAAATTTAATAATACTGTTGGAAAATATCTAAAACATGTGCAAAACGCAAATAGGAAAACGCTGGGTTACATAGGAGAGGCGGTGGTGCAGTAGGGAGGCGTTGTAAAATTAAGGAATACAAATTTAATAGTATCCCGGCAAACGCCGGGTCCGGGCAAGCTAGTACACTATAAAGTGAAGAAGACCATTCGTAATCCAAAATGGAATTAGATTCCTAATATTGAATATCGATTTACAAAATATTACGTAAGAATGAGTTTTACCCCCCACCCCCCTAACATTAGGACATGTTGAGATTTTCTTAACGGTACAAAAATTCGATTTTTAAATATTTGGGGCTTTTATTTGTTCAACGCAGCCGACTGCTGAATAACTAAATACACAACCTAGACAACGATTGGGTTTCCTTCGAGAATTCCAGATTATCCATCACAACGGTATTTTTTCATTCATTAAGCAATATTTTCACTGAGTACAATAATCTCAGGGCTGTTTTTACCTCAACTGTAAAAATCTACTACCTATATCAGAAATAATTTTGTTGCTGTTTAAAGTATTTAATGCATAAAATAAACCGATAGCCTTTTCAGAGCACAATATAAATTTAGGAGGACGTGTTTCGGGCGGTAGCTATAAGGATGGCACAAAAGCATGATAAATTAAAAAAAAAAACCTAACATTCATTCATCTAGGTTAAGGGGTTATTCTGTAGCGACGGTTTCAAAAATTTTTTTTTTGCAGTTTTGCATTCCGAAAACCCTATTTAATATTTTACCACTCGGTGGTCCCGGCCTTTGCCAACGGAATAACAATTCAAAACAATTCTGAATTTTATGTGTCAGATTCCCCCAGAGGGCGGCAATCGTAGTCACCGGTTGCACCTGCACTTCGGAAACCTCAAATTGAACACGCTCTCGAGGGTCATAAGCTAGCTCTGCAGTTTTAAACGTTAAAGACCCTCTAAATGTCTATATTTGCGCCATGATGCCTTTCAATTCAAAATGTCAAATTATAAAATTAGACAATGGCCCAAACTCATAAAAGATTCAAAATTAGCCTACAAATCGGTTAGTAGCAGGGCGACATGTCCTAAGGGAGCTTTATTTGAATTGCGCACACAAGTCTTTTAATATCCTTGAAGCCCACATGAACATAAATAATTTAACGTGCAACTAGTCTACACAAGCTGTAACCTGTTCGTATGCTACTTTATCGAAAAATATACTTCTGGCACTTTGCAACAGCAATACCGAATAATAGAGCACTGCCCTAAAAGGGAAGAAGCTTGTGTAACTATTTGTTGTGATTGCGTGCCTGTTACTACATCACGTATGTACATATGCTCATATATGGGGTGAAATGTTATTATCCTCGCAGAAGCCCCTCGCCAGCGAAAGAACAGCGGCACAACGTGTGCTTATTTCAAGCAGGCATTGTTGTCTCAATGGAAATCCTTTCAATAACAGAAATATTGACATAATATAAACAAAGCCCATGAAACTCTCCATGTGGGTGTACTGTTCGAATAGAGGAAAGTCAACAAAGCGTCTTCAGATAAACATAAAAGGAACACCGCGCCGCCGCTGACTTAATTGTGGAGCACGATATAATGACCTCGCCACACCATACCCGCCAGGAAAAAACCCTTTCAAAGCAATTTACCTTCAATTAATTTTTAGCCACTATATTGTAGGTCGTAGTGAACCAGTGCGCCTTGACGCTGGGAAATATGTCATTTGTGATAGGGGAACTACAAATTTTGCTTTCGTAAAAAAGGAGCGCTATTCAATTTTTTTAAGTTTCAAATCATCCTGTAAAATGACGCAGCTTTTAGCATTGAATCAAAAGACCAACGTTGAGATGTTGGCTATGTCCATACCTCGGCCTCGTTCAGGTGTACCAATAAACGCTCTTCCTGGCTGGGACGATGTCCCACTTTCCAGTAAGCTCCCTATGCTGAAGTGTCCTACTAATCAAATTATATTTACCAGAGCACAAATTGGAAAGAGGGTAAGTTTAAATTTTTATATTTTACGCAATCCTTCCTAGTCAAGTTGGAAAGACAGGAAACAAGCTTTTGTGTGGAAATGACATTTCTTAGAAAATGCACACATAAAAGATTCATGAAATACAAATATTCTCTCTCTGGAAATGTGGACTGCGAAGCAGACAGAATTTGTATAATTTCATATAAATACAAATTCTATCTGCTTTACAAAAATAGTCCCTGTTGACGTCCGCCCGCGTTGAATAAGTCACCCGCCTGTTCCTTTCATGCTGTCTTGTCTGACAGGGTCAGAGACAAGTTAAGACAAGTTCCTGACCCGGCTGCAGGCCATGGGGTTGGGTTCACATCGGTTATTAGTATGTACATAAGCGCTGTTTTAAATGTATGGAAACACCCATAAGTTAAGCATTTTCGGAAAACATGTTTTTTGTAGACAAACCCCCATGGCCTTTCCACAACTTTTAAATGGAGGATGGGGGTCGACTGACACTTGTTTGGAAATAGAATGAAAAATTGGCCCTTATTCTAATTTGCACGACACCTGTCGAATGATGTGAAATTCAGCATTTGATATTTTGTTTAACCGAAGAAAGTGATAAATGTCCTCAAATAGCGACAAACATTAATTTTAGTGAAATTCCTATTATCACATCGATTGGAAATTTGTCGTGACGAAGGAAAAATTGCTGTCGTTATGATTTTAGCTCTTGACTAAGTAAAATTTGAAAAGTAAGGAGAAATCCCAAAATCACAAAATCATATACAAACTGTCCCGCAGAAACTTTAACCATATAAAACTGGAAAATTAATTTTGTTGATGCATAATTACATATGTTGTTATTAGGGGATAATGAAATGTCAGTTATACGTGTACAAGGTATATGAATGAAAATGAACAAGAATTTTCTGTCAGTATAAAGGGTTTCCCAATATGGATGACCTGTTTTTGATAGCTCGTGGCGGCCATATTTGTTTGCGATGCGAGGTTTGCGATTTCATCATGACATGTTTCACTTTGATCCAACGCTTGGAAATTGTCCAAAATTATTACGCAAATTCGCATTCTCTTGTCGGTACTGTAAGAGCGCTTCGTGCAAAAAACGGTCGTCATAATGCTCCTTCTGAGCACACTATAAGACGCATAATAAAGTTTGAAAGTGAATTCACTCTTCACGATACAGAGGTGCCGGTAAGAAATGCCCAAAGTGAACAAAATATTGCCGCCGTTCAAGCCAGTGTTCGTGAAAACTCAAATGCGTTTGTTCCGCGCAGTTCTCAAGAGTTGGGGCTCTCCAGGATGACAACCTGGCGAATTTTGCGATTGGATTTGGGTCTGCATCCTTATAAGATTGGCACAAGAACTCAAGCCAACCGATCATCACATTCGTCGTCAGTTCGCTGATTGGTCACTGGAAATGTTGGAAGCCGACGGCGATTTCATCGTAAAATCATCTTCTCAGATGAGGCTCATTTCTGGCTCAATGGATTCGTCAACAAGTAAAATTGCCGCTATTGGAGTGAGTCGAACGAGTGGTTCATGAATCACCATAGCATCTACAAAAATTTACCGTTTGGTGTAGATTATGGTATGGCGGAATCATCGGACAATTATTTCTTTCGAAATGAGGCAGGAGATGCCGTAACCATTAATAGCAACCGCTATAACACGATGTTGACCGATTTTTTTCCTGGAATTTGATGAAATTGATGCGGACGACTTTTATTTCCAACAAGACGGTGCACCGCCTCACACTTCCCGACTTAACATGGACTTATTGCGCGGTAAGTTCGGTGAGTCGTTAATTTCCAGAAATGGTCCCATCGCTTGGCCGCCCATATCGTGTGATCTAACGTATTTAAATTATAAAGCAATCAGAACTATTTTTGCTCAAAAATTGTATGTTTTATTCAAATTTAAACTTCGGACGTTCTTATTCGGAAACCCTATACAAATCTATACGTAGAAAACATTTCGCGGAGTTAAAAAAAAATTTGCGATTTAAGATAAAGCATTTTGTGGCTAATTCATGGTAAATTTTTTGTAAAACGCAATTTTTTTTTTATATTCATGACGGTAATTCAGGACAATGAAAAAACTGTTCCCTGTGATTTATGATCCCTCTTCTAAGACTCAAACCATGACTCTGGGCGAAAATATCTCTCTGAGTAAAACGCAGTCATCTCGACGGCGAACGTACCGCAGTACATCGGATTGCTGCAGTGAAGCACTCATTGGCGCCGTAAGGTCCTATTTTTTCGGGGTCTTCGTGCCAGTAGTCGACAGGATTGCCCTTGCCGCACTCAAACTTATTTTTGCACTCATACTTATGTTTGAATGAACTTTTTTAGAACTCCATAGCCAAGTCCTTAGACATTTTTCTTCCGGCCCTGAACGCCTAAAGTTTGTAGATTCTGCAGATCCGTCCCTTTCTTCCTCTCAGTTAAGCTAGTTTAAGGGGGCCGATACATGTAAAATCAAAAAATTTTTTATTTTTTTTTTCGTCGGGAATATATTCTATAAGGTGTTGAGAACGCGTGTCTAAAAGCGTTTCTCGATATCTCAATCCGGTCTCATGGAATCTAACATAGAAGCGGCGATGTCAGGTAGCGCGGGTTAGCAGCTGTCCATCGCTCCGTCTCCGGACCGCCCCGCTCCACGCAGACCGGAACACATTTCTCGATTCAAAAGAAGCAAGAACGGTTCGGAAACAAACAACTTTTGCCGAAAATCAGCTGCTTGAACAAGAGGAAGGACAACTCTACGGCGCAGGCTTAACCGACTACTATATAAGTAGAGAACTCGTCTTTTCACTTTCCCAAACTTTGAACTCAAATTCCTTGAAACGACATTTTCGACTACTCGCTGCACGATAACTTTATTAAAAAAGGTTCAATCACGCTGAAAATTTTACTGTAGTTTCAAAAGACCCTTGTCTACTGGATGAACCTAAATCAATAGCCGATTTCGCGAATTCCCAACCGTAGAGGTTGCGAATTCAGCCAAAAAAACAAGCAAAATTTTCATTCAAGTCGCATTTGGGGAAAAAAAATTTTTTTGTCTCAAAGTTAGGTTCACATTGAAGACACAACTGTTTTTTAACAATTTTTTCTTCCTGCTTCGTTTCAGACCAGCTTTTGAGTCACGGGCTTCGCCGCCATTTTGAAACGCTGGCACACGAAAAAAAATATATTCTAATGAACAAGCTCTTGTGGTAAACTAATAAAAAAATTAACTCGATCCGCTTATTCCTTCCCTATCAAAAAAATTCTTTAAAAAAACACACTTTCAATGTATCGGCCCCCTTAACGCAACGGCCTTAAAACTTTAAGAACATTGACATGGCTACATGCCACTTTACGGCAATAATCGTACCTAATTGTCCTTTCTGGTTTAATGCACAAATGGCACTCTTTTGATCACTTGTAAATTGTCGAACAATTTTCATTTGCGGACTTCGTGAACAAAAAGCTCGTTTAGCAAACAAAAAACTAGTAAATAAACTCGGCCTAAGCCATAAGTGCATTCCAGATATGTATAGCTGCATACTGTAAGTATCTATTTATTTTTTGGCAATCGTGTGTGTGTACACGGAGTAGACCGCGGTCCGTAGGTGATACAAATAAGCACTTCCTTATTTTTTAACCAGTTTGCTACCAACATTGCCGTCTCTATATTGAGGCTCAAAAAAGACGTCTTTTTATGAATTTTTTATAGAAACAGTTTTAATGTATCAATTACAAGTGATGGTAATTCAAATAGAGCCTACTTTTAAGAATGCAATAGTGCGTCGATCATATAAAAATATTAATGTGCACCGCTCCTGTAGATGATGTCCCGAAGGACCTCTAAAAAAAGGCGCTTGGCGGTGATCTCTGATCGGTCTCAAATTTTTACACAATCTTCTTAGATATATTCCTCAGGTATTGAACGAAGGAATAATAACAATTTTAATTTGTGACAAAATGATGTCTATTTGAAAAAAAAATTTCGTTTTTGACTGAAATTTTCGCTCCAAAATGTTAAAAAAAAATATAATAGTAATAATTTTTTTAAATCTTATTCCTTAATTAAATGCCCGGGTCTAAAAATCCTGTATTAGAATTCGGAATTTTTGTCGGGTGCTGAAGGAACGATAGATGTATTTGAGCGAGATGGAACAAGAAAACAGTAGATCTAGCCTTGCTACAATACAGTTTGTATACATCATAATCAGCTTTTTCAGTATTTATTTTTATATTCAAAATTCCGCGGTGATTTCAACATAATTTACGAAATTTTAGCTCCAGCTGAGTAGAAATACCGACTATGTGTTATAGCCAAAAAACTAAAATTTGAATACTTTTGCTCGAATTTGGCATTTTTGCCGTAGCTCTTGCACACAGCATTTTGTTTTAATTAACCAATTTTTTTAGCCCCTATCCGAAAGCTGCATAACTTGCGTACTTGCGAAGCAGAATTATTTAAAGTTTAAGGCACTTCATTATCTCTTATTTCTATAATATGAATTTGATATTACATAACATGTCAATTCTTTTCTTATCTGAAAAAATAAATTCCGAACGGATAAAAAATACACACCAGAAAATTCTAAAATGGCCAAAAGCAATATTTTTAAACTACATATTATGAGAAAACGGTATGTACTACTTCAGTTTACCTTATTTCAACGTTTGGAGTAATAAAAAAAAAATATCTGATAATAAGAAGGAGAAAACGAGACAGGTGGTGGGTGACCCCAATAACACTGGTCGACTTATCTAATAAGACTAATCAGACAGTTGTCAGTTGTGCATGAGTCTAATTGGATTTTTTCATGAATTCAATTCAAACTTGCATGGATGCAAGTAAATAAACATGCATATCAGCAAGTTGATAAAAACAAATTGTGCATATGCTACTAAATATCAAAATTGCAATCAACTTACCTAAAAATTTGCAATGATTAACACTATATAAACATACTCTACAAATAAGTTTGCATGCAAGTTTAAATTCATGAAAACGGCTTTGATGTATCTCCCTACTTATTTGTGCATTTTTGCATGCTGAAAAACCTTAACTACTTCTATAGCGAGTTATTCCTTTAATGTAACGACAATTTCGAAATGATTTCCTACATCGAAAGAGTAAAGTTAAACTTGGCGCATTCAGGGACCAGTCTTTGAAATAGGGCTGAAATATGTGCAATAAATATTAGTTTAAATACTTACTTGAGGAAGAGGTTTTCACTGTTAGACAGCTTAGTTCTTCGGTAAGGTTTTAGGCTATATTTAATTGTAGGGTTTAAAAATTGCGGGTGCAATATGGCACCCGAAAATTAAAGATAGCGGATTCAGTAAAGCGACCAAAAAGGTTAAACTTCTAAGGATAACGAAAGGAAAAGCAGACTGACAGATATCTACTGTCAAAATTTAGATATTAAGATGGAGGATCCAAGATGACAACCGAAAATTCTCAGCTTAAATAGATTTACGTGAAAATAAATATATAGGGGTTTTAGTGGTCGCTGGTTTCAAATCTGCTATACAAATTTCGAGCTTCGATATGGTTACGTAAATGAGTATTCGGATTGATAGAGTGTTTATTTTTGAAATAACTGCCTTTTTCAGAGCTCTTATGTTTGTTTGCAGGATCCAAAACCCAAACAAATATTTCAAAAATTTCAAATCAATCTCGGGAACGGATAAACCTATTTTAATGGGACCTTTAGTGGAAGGTGAAGTATTTTGTCGCTTAGGCTACTTTTTATCCCGAGAATATTTGGGTCTCCCGCGGGAAAAATGGAAAATTGTCACCTCGGATGAAAGTTTCATCCGTTCTGCAACAGTTTTACCGTGCATGAAATTAGATCAAAATTGAAACAGTTTTTTTCATTCTACAACAATTTTTATTTACAAGTATAAAATACCCGGGCGAAGCTGGGACGGGTCTGCTAGTATAAACTAAAAGAGGAAATTTAAAACTTTTTGTAATGGTTTCTTTTAATTTTCAAATTAATTATAATATTGTACTCTTGACATTTTCAAAAAAGGCTATAATTTTGTAATGAAATCCGATTGATATAATTTATACCTCGATGAAGCCAATTAAAAACTACATTTCGCTTTCTATTTTGTCGAGAAATCTTTACGAACCTTCTTTTAAATTGAAACAATTTGAAGAATTTCTCATAAAATCGATTATCTTGACTGAACCTGAAGTCAAATGTTTTTGAACTTAAATGCATTTCAATTGTCAATTGTCGACCTATAGAGCATTTCTTATTTCATCAATATAACTGTTATGGTTCGTCAGAATTTGTATAAAAGTGATGATGACGGACGTTTAACATAACATTCATATGTATGTACAGTGTTGTGCAAAATATAAGCAACCGTCCCATTGTTAGGCTTCAGTTTGATTTTTTCCATACTTTTTTTCATAAATTAAAAGGAAAACATTTGGAAAGTTTTGTCTTGAAATGTAAACTTTTTAATTCATAAACATTTTAAAACATAAATATTGCTCAAACATTTATAAATGAAAATAAACAAAATAATCATTAGAATGGCCTGTGCAAAATGTAAGCAACTTTTTAATATTTCGTATAATATCCTTTATTTTTTGTGACATCCGCACATCTCTTAGGCATAGAACAAATCAGATTAGTTATTACGCTTGAAGGCATGCTTTTCCACTTTTGCTTCAACGCATCCATGAGCTCCGTTTTGTTTCGAAAACGTTGTCCGGAAAGCTGATGTTTTAGAATCCCAAACAGATTATCAATGGGATTCAAGACCGGCGATTGTGCTGGCCAATCAAGAACTTCAATCCCGTTGTCTTTTAGGTACTCTTTTACCAGCTTCGATGTGTGTTTCGGGTCATTATCATGTTGAAACACCCATCGAAGTGGCATTTCCCATTCTGCGTAGGGTGGCATATTACTTTCCAGGATCTCCTTATACTTAAATCTGTCCATTATTCCTTGGATTTCAACAAAAGGACCCAGGCCATATGCGGAGAAGCAGGTCCAAACCATGACGCTGCCCTCTCCATGTTTCGCAGTCAGTTTGCAGTACTTTGAGTGAAGCCGCTGACCATTAACCCGTCGCACAGTACACATAGCGTCGGAATTCGAAATATTAAATTTTGATTCACAATTGAAAAGTACTGTTTTCCATTTTTAAGGAGACCAACTTTGATATTGTTTAGCGAAGTTTAATCTGTGTATGATATATTCAGTGAAAATAATGAAATTAAGTTGGTACCAGAGACCTTAGATTTTCTGGATATGTTTTTTTGTAAGCATGGGTTTCTTGCATGGCCTATAATTTTTTAACCCATTTTCTTTTGCCCGCCGACGAACAGTACTAGAGTCTACGTTTAAATTTAGTGACTTAACTATTTCCGCTGAACTGATGAACGGTTCCTTTTTAATAATTAAACATATTTCCATATCAGTTCGACATGTAGTTTTACGGCGTCGTCCACATAAATATCGGCCATCTAGTATGCCTGTTTCTTTAAACTTTTTAATTAGTCTTGAAATAACAGAATTAGGAATATTATATTTCTTTGATAAGGAAATTTGCGGTTGTCCATTGCTGTAATCAACGATATTTTCAGTTTTAAGCTGTGGTGATACTGAACTCGAGTCATTGTAGCAAAGCGTTCTTTCCACACGGCTGTACCATAGAAAACTAACGGAAAATTACTTCTATTTTTCGTATTGTGAATTTAGCACTTGGTGTTGCGAGAAAAGTCCCGTTAATATTTCTCTATTTTTAGTTTTAGTGTGAAGTTGCTTACATTTTGCACAGGCCATTCTAATGATTATTTTGTTTATTTGCATTTACAAATGTTTGAGCAATATTTATGTTTTAAAATATTTATGAATTAAAAAGTTCACATTTCAAGACAAAACTTTCCAAATGGTTTCCTTTTCATTTCTGAAAAAAAGTATGGAAAAAATGAAACTGGAGCTTAATGATGGGACGGTTGCTTATATTTTGCACAACACTGTATGTATAAAAAATGTATATGCTTTAATCTGTTGTTTTGGTGAAGTATAGCTACATACATATATACTATAAATTTTCTTTTTCAGTTTTTTATTTATTTCTCACTTATTCTTTAATATAATTTCATTCTTTTCAGCTACACACTCTTGGCGAGTTCAAAGTATATGATCCGTACCTACACATTATTAGAATAGATTACGATTCCTTGCATGATCCACACCTTCGAAAATATTACTTAAAAGAAAATAACTTGAAGGTAAAAGATTATTGAAATTTGAGGCTTATATATCACTATTAATAACTACAGCGCTTAAGGGACATTAAGAAAATTACTAAAAACAATGACGTCATATGTACGCTAAAAGAGTTCAACCGCTTTCGCTTGCTGTTAGAACAATACCATTTAGGTTTGATTAAAAAGGAAATCGAAAAGAGGGTATACAAAATGAGTAACAAAAATTAAGAGCTAAACATTACTTTTAGGAAAATGAGCAACGAGACCGTGCGGCTGTCTTTCATGCCGAAAGCATTGCAGCAGAAGAGTACATGAAATTTGCAAAAAAGCGGAAACGACTTAATCGTCTAAAAAAAGGGAGGACAAAGAAAGAGAAGGCCGAGAAGATTCGACAAGAAAAGTTGTCGGCTAAGTTGAAAAAGATGAAAACGTCTATGGAGAGAATTCAAAAACTAAAGGATTTAAAGAAAGAGATCTTAGCCGAGAAGATGAGGTTGCACAACTTAACCATAAATCAACGAAGAAACCTTGCTCTCCAGATGGAGTCGAAGAGAATTATTGCGCTCAAGAAACGATTCGCTGAACGGGACAGCCGCTTAAGAAAACAGAAACGCCAAGTGCATATTCAAAAATTGGATATCACAGAGCAAAAGGTAAGTTATGCATTTACATAGATACGGACTGAATCATGGAGAGTTTCTTAGGCCATCAAAACGTGGGAAAAATTATTAAAGTCACGCACAAAACAGCACGAGCGCAACACTAGTTTGCTAAAGGAAGCGGAAGAACGAAAAATGCGGAATATTGAGGTAGGTATAATAATTATTCTATCTGGGAACATTTTTATTAAAATGACATGGTACAACGGCGCAACAGCGCAGCTGAATATACTCGTATGTAAGTTATTCCAGTCTTAATTGAAACTCCGTGTCTATAATAGTTAGTCCCAACATTACGTGGGAAAATGTGGTGTATGATGAAATAAATCACATATGTATAGTATTTTTTTTATCTTAGGTTAATTTTTGAGTCTAAATTCAAAATGGAGTCAATTTAGCTACGACTAAAATGATCATAACCTTTTTTGTAGATCAGCCAATTTTCTATATTTTCTGTTCATAGTTTATTTATCGACGTTTTAACATACTCGTACTCGTATATGACCTTTTTTCCGAAATATCTCATGCATTTCCGATGTATTGACCATTCAGGTTCTCAACTGTGTATACTAAAGTTAATCTATATATATAAAAATGAATTGCGGTGCGATACGTCTCGCTAAAATTCAAAAACGGCTTGACCGATTTCGATATTTTTCTTTGTTTTGTTCGCTATAATACAGGGAAGGTTTAAAAAAAAGAAAATTCGGGGAACCCCAAAGGAAAAGTCGGAAAATCGAAAAAATCGAAATTTCCATAAAAATGAATTGCTGTGCGTTAGTCTCGCTAAAACTCAAAAACGGCTTGACCGATTTCGAGAATTTTTTTTTTGTTTTGTTCGCTATAACACAGGGGAGATTTAAAAAAAAATTCGCGAAACCCCAAAGGAAAAGTCGGAAAATCGAAAAAATCGAAATTTCCGTTTTGTATAGGAAGCGAATTTTCCAACTTCAAAGAATCTTTATGAAAAAGGCAATTGGAGGTTTTCGGGGTCGCAGATCTCGAGCTTGCATTCAAAATTTTGGAATTCAAGATGTCGAATCCAATATGGCGACCGAAAAAGTTAAACTTCAAGGGATTTCACTGAAAATCCGAACTGTTGTTTTTGGTTTGGGTTTTTGGGGTCACTGATTTTGAATCTGCCATCAAAATTTTCGAAATCAAGATGGTGGATCAATATGGCGGCCAAAAGTTAAACTTCAAGGGATTTCCCTGAAAATCCGCCCTAGGAATTTTCAGGATCACTGATTTCGAATCTGCTATTCAATTTTCCAAATATGAGACCACCCCCACCCCGCTGGGAGATATAGGAGAGGGGGTGCAATAGGGAGGTGGTGTAAAATGAAGGTAACTAAATTTAATAATACTGTTGGAAAATATCTAAAACATGTGGAAAACGCAAATAGGAAAACGAAGGGTCACATAGGAGAGGCGGTGGTGCAGTAGGGAGGCGTTGTAAAATTAAGGAACACAAATTTAATAGTATCCCGGGAAACGCCGGGTCCGGGCCAGCTAGTCTAGTATAAAATTAGGAAGCATAAGAGATTTCCGATTGTTTTCCATTCAGCACTTAAAGGAATAAAAAAAATATGCCTAGGATTGAATGCGAACTAACCACTTACAAATAGAAATTTTCTATTGACACGCTGAATGCCGGTAGCATGGCTGGATATTTACCTTTTACAAAATATCTACTAGCTGAAACTTTGCCATTTACAAAATACTAACATTAAAATTTAACTCCACTTCACTTTAACAACATCCTAAAGGCTTTTATAGGCACTCCACTTAACGACATCCTAAAGGAGCTCAATGCACCCTAAAAACACACACAGGCACCCTAGCGGCACTCCGCGTTTCAATAGACAGTTACACTTTTGACTTATTTTAACTATTTTACTACTGAGCCAAGTATTTAAGGCACCCCAATTACTCATATCCTTTTCATTCAACTCTAGGAAATAAGTACAACTTACTCTTTATTACTGACTTGCATCGAAACCATACACATCGGAAATTCTTCTTCCAATTCTATACTGTGGTTGGTAACTAATGACCCAATTTAAGATTTGAAGCGTTCAGAATACTCTTTAGACTAGAACTAAAACACAAAACACATATAAACATCAACGATACCCAAAAAAGTTTGCAAATTACCGACATGGAATGCATTTTTGTTATAAAATGTGTTTATTTTTTTTCAGAAACGTAGACAAAGATTGAAAAGGCAATGGCGAAGCATCCAAGTGTCCATTGCTAAGAGATCAAAAAATAAAACTTCTAAGCGTAAAAAGAAAAATTCCATATCACGAACTAAATCCACAAAGTCATATAAATCTGGCGATGAAAAAGACGGATATGATGACACCTTACTTAAATCCTTGGCACGACGAAACATCCCAGAGATGGTAAATATAGCACTTGATGTTGAGGAGAAAGTAAAAAAATGGGGAGACTATCCAGATTGTACAGTCAAAGTTGCAAAATATATCTTAGACGTCGTCATAAAAAATGTAGGAATTGCTATAATATTTATTTGTTTACAACATTAACCTCCGAAATCAACAGTTTAAAACTGATTTAAGCAAAAATACGGAAACTATGGAATTGCTGGCAATCCGCATAGGTGGTTTATTTAAATCATTGAAGAATATCCAAATAGTGGTAAGTAAAATATGCTCTGCCTGTTTATGTAATTCGAGTTGTCAGATTTTTTTATTATTATTTAGTACATATATACAAAACCAATGCAAAATATTTGGTCTACTTATAAAATTAAATGTAGTTTTTGGTACTAGATGACACACAAGTGTAAGAGAGCAAAAAAACACGGCGCACCTCACAATGTTCATGTTTCTGAAGCATAACTCAAACAAAAAATTGTCTAGTTAAAAACAATTAGGAAGCGCCTATTTGCACTTCGGTGTGTCCACAATTGCCACGTTCTTCTGTTCAGAATATCGGTTTACTGCGAAAATTTGCCAAATTATCAAAAGAAATCGTCGTACTATTACTTCATATATTAGCACTCCGAACGAACGGTCCCATACAGATTGTTTCAAAAGGACTATAAAATGTCCTACATCTGTAATGGTGTGGGGTTGTATGTCGGATGAAGTGTGGATCAGATTGGTGGTTTGTAGATGGAACTGTACACGCCAAAAGTACCAAACCATCCTAGAGAATGAGCTCCTACATTCCATTCCGCAATTAGTCTCCTGAAGGGTTTACAACAGGATGGGGTAGGGCCACATCTCATACCACGAGATTGATTAAGTCATGGTTAAGAGATCACAACATTCCTTTATTGGAATGAACAGCAAGCACCGCCTATTTACGATTGGGGGTCAAATTTACCCTGGCGATTTTCCCCGGTCATTTTTCCCCCCCACTATTAAATTCTCCCAGTCATTTTTCCCCCGGCTATTAAATCTTCCTCGGTCATTTTTCCCCTGCTGTATTTCAGTCTATAAAATAATTTGTAAAAGGCACATTTCAGTCAGAAACTTATGTAGAAAGAGATAAATGACCAGGGGAAAAATGATCAAGAAAATTTAACCCCTGCGAAAAAAAAGGTTAAGGGAAAACAGAGCCTTGGAGAAAATTCGAAGAAAAATGACCGTGGGAATATCGCCAGGGTAAATTTATCCCTAATTGAATTGCTTTGGGGGAAAAACTTCAAGTGCGCGTCGGACTCACCCATGAAGGGTTCCGTACCATCGTACAAGATATAACACTATGTACTTTTTAAATACTTTTGTAAAAGAACAAAGAGAGGCGCTATAACATAATCGAAAAATTTTTTTTCTAATTTGCATGACGGCCATTTCGAAATTCGCCATCTTGGTTTTTTCATTATTTTATGTTATAGCGGCAATAGAAATACACACTCTGTAAAAATTTCATGAGACACAGCCCGCTGACAGACAGACGGACAGCGGAGGCTTAGTAATATGGTCCCGTAGGGCATCTTTCGGGTACAAAACCCTAAAGAACTAAGGAGATATGCAGGAAGAATTCGTCAAGAACTTATGTCCTCCATTAAAAATGCTTGGAATTCCATAACTGCATAAGAAAGTAAATATTTATTTCAAGCTAAGCCTCATAGAGTCAGCGAAGTCATATCTAACAAAGGGCACATAACAAGATTGTATTTCAACTAACAAATAATGGAGCAAACCAACTATTTTGCGGATAAATTTCAGTAGACCAACTGTTTTGCGCCGAAGGTTAATATTGAAAAATATACCTAATTAGTTTTATTTTATCTATTTTAATTTTTTGCTTTTGTTAATATAAATCAAAGACCGTTGACACAGTTTTTGAATTAAGAATTAACTTTTTTAATGCATATCGTCTTATAGAATAAATGGAGTTTTACTAAAAACTATGCTCCACTACCTTATTGACATTGGGGTAGTACTTTAAAAAAGCAAAAATATCATCTGCCAAACTGCACCAAATAAGTATATTGAATTATTTTTCTATTACAGAAAGTTGGTACTATTTTAATGGATACAACCAAAAATAAAAGCAAATGTAGGAGAGTCGAAGGTTCAACAGCTTCAGGAAAACGCTTTGAAAGATGCGTATCATTTGGCAATTCAACACAAATTGGATTGTCGCTACAAGAAATACGATCTGGAATCGAAATAAAGAGAGCTCGATCAAGGCCTCCGACTCCTGCTGTTGGGTTTTCAATTAAGAAACGTGGTAAATTATTTTAACATTACTTTCTTTAGGGTTCATTGGGCTCTATAGCACCGGTTGTTTACGCAACTGAGACAGACATTGAGATAAGTCCAACACGCAAATCCATATTTGCGTATTGCTCAAAGGAAGAAAGAATTTATATAGAGCATATATATATCAAATTTAGGAGAGCCTTAATTGTTGGAGTTTCGAGAAAAGTGATGGATGCCGTCCGCTGTTACTGGAATGATCAGATATTAAACCCAAGAAAAGAACTTTTAGGTACCTCCCCTTTCTATTAAGTTCTCAAAAATATTTTAATTACCCAAATGCAGATATAGACAGGCAATACCTCATAACGACTATGGCTAGATCCATTTTAAGCTACGCAATCAACAGCTATAATTTCTACGGTAACTTAAAACTCTGCATTAATGCACTGTCTGCGGATATTATATGGGAACTACAAGAACATCTTTTAAAGCCTCGCCGTGATATCAGATTTATCCGACCGCCGAAATGCAGATGTAGCTACGAATGTGCAGGTGGCATGAGATAATAATCTTTTTTTTCGTGTTGTTAAGAATTTGTTAGACGCTTCCTCTATAATTCTATACAAATAAAATTAATAAAAAGATAATCACCAACGCTTTCTCCACTACCACACAGCTTCTTTTTGCATCTACACCGACTTCGGCTTCATTTTCGACAAGCTTTCTTATCCTTTTTCACTAACCCGTATCAAGTGGATTCGTTCATACTTATAAACTAAGAGCTGGGCCTAATTCCACTAAACAACTTGGCAACTTAGCACTTTTCACTTTGCAATTATGTTCCACAATAAATCAAATATTGCAGAGTTTTCACTTCACGTTGGGTAAAATAACTTATTTTATTAAGTGTATTCTGCACTCTACGTGGAATTGAAAATTGAGCATAAAAATCACAAAGTGAAAAGTACTAAGTTGCAAAGTTGTTTCTAGAATAGGGCCCTGGTGACATAAAACACATATCACTTCATAACAAAAATATTCACTACATTTATGTTCTAGGTTGACGTCTCATAGAGCTGCAATCTGGCTCAGTGTCATCACATTTGGAAAAAGAAAGAAATTAAATTTGCAGAAGATACAAAGAAAATAATTCAGTTTGCAACGATTAATTCTGCCTCTATGAACAACTAGTAAAGTAACAAGACTTGAAATATCTTAACTAGGCTCCTCAGAACAAAATGTCCGATTTGAGTGTGTTTTCTATAATAATTCAAAAGTCCTGAAACCCCAAAAGATCCCTTAAAATTTTTTTTGCTAAATTCAAATTATTTTTATTAGTGTAGATGTAGTAAATCAGGTAGCAAATTTTGAATAGTTTAAAAACTACACGATAAAAATGGAAAATTCTTTTGACGAAAATATTCAGGAACGATGAACACGCATAAAAAGAGCTGAATTAATCAATCCCATTTGAAATTTGTAGTAGATTCGAATCAGCAACCCCGAAAAGATAAAAGGACCCGATCTCAGAGCAATCCTCTTAAATTTTCAGTCGCAATATTAGATCCGAAATCTTTCTCAGCAAGCCCGAAATCACAAAAGAAGCCGTTTTCATAGCAATCCTCATAAGATAAAAATTTTCGGTTGCCATATTGAATATGTCTTTAATTTCCATTTCGATAGCTGATTCGAAATCAGCAACCCCGAGAACATAAAAGGACCCGATTTCATAAAAATGCATTGAAGTTGGGAATTTTCGGTCGCTATATTGGAACCGCCATTTTTAATTTCCATTTCGACAATAGATTCGAGATTCACGATCTTGGAAACATAAAAGGTTGAATTTATCATCGGTTGATAATTTCCCCCGATGTGCACGAGATAGGTACCTGACGTCTTCCACTTAAGTTTTTCGAGCTGAGTCAAATGAGACAAATTAACGGTTATACTGTAAATGTGTGACTCGAGTGTTATAAGACAAATTTCAAACCAGTTCAGTAATTTTTTGTAAGTAAACGTTAGCGTTAACGTAAGTTTAGAGTTTTATAAATATATCTAAATATTAATAGTAACTTCATTCTGCAATTTTTTGCGTACTAAACTTCTAAACATAGGCAATCTAGATTAGTCTACACCCTTAGAGTGCCCAAAATAAATTTGTTCATTATATTATTATAATGATTTAACAGTGTAGTGTTTATGAATTCTAATGCAGTTATGGTCACGCCCACACGGCCTAGCATTGGTTGGGTGTTTTCTCTTTTGTTCTATTTATCGACGGGAAATTATTTTTGAAGTGGGAAATTGTTCACAATGCGAAGGAATCTCTGGCACAATATATCTTGTGTATTACTACAAAAATGAGCGCTATTCTTTCTTCATAAATTATAATTCTCCATGCGCGAAGATTTATCAACAACTGAGTTGGGGACGTTCATTTACTCATGTGGCTCAGCGCAGAAGTGATTGGTACCAACTGCACGTGGAGCGAAATTATTTTAGATGGGGAAGCGTTTCATGTGGAAAGCGTTACATGGGAAATAAATTCATCAAATTCACTCTAACTCCAAAAATCGCCGGTTTCCCGGTAAAGATGTTCACACATCTAAAATTAAAAATTACCCAATAAGCAGGAATCATAATATGTGGGAAAAACGTAAATTTTAGGAAGCACCAAGAACATTTCTTATGTAAATTGGATTTCGACTAAATTGGTTGAATTTTTGGCGTGATGTCCGTTTTTAGACAATTATCAAAAGTCTCCATGAGCACAACCACTTGTATGCCCACCACTTGGCTCTACGTCGCGAAAAAAGGCCAAAACAATGAAAAATGCATGTATCTGGTATAGTTACAAAAATCTGCATATCCTCACACCCACAGATATACTTCGTCTACGTTAATTTCGGAAATAAACTTTTCTGATTCTTTTTCAAATATTTGTAACGTAGTATCATTAACTGTAATATGTTTTTAATTTAAGAAAATGCATTTAAGTTAAATTTGGTGCAAAATGCGGTTTTTTTTCAAATTCCGCAAAAGTTATTCTACAAATAAAATTGGATCTTCTCTCTGGACGTGTTGTGCCTCCTTAGAAAGGCCAAAATGTGGGTAATTCAATAAAAGTAAATAAATTAAAAGCAAAAAAACGTTTTTTAAAAAAAGCTTTTATTTAAATGCTCTAAAAAGAAGAAATTAAAATTTTCCTTTAAAATTTTAACTATCAACTTGTAACTTCATTATACACAATTTATATGATCATAAAAGCTTGTCGCGAGGTTTGCGTAAGTATCTATAAGTATTTAATTAAACTGAAATTTAAAAAAAATTAAACTTAGCAGATTAAGTTACTAAATTAAATAGGTACTAGTTTATTTACACAAGTAAATCGCGCGACAAGCTTTTATGATCATATAAATTGTGTATAATGAGGTTATAAGTTGATAGTTAAAATTTTAAATTAAAGTTTTATTTTCTTCTTTTTAGAGCATTTAAATAAAAGCTTTTTTTAAAAAAGGTTTTTTTGCTTTTAATTTATTTTTTACTTTTTAGTTATTTAACCTGCCTTTTTATTCTCAGCGAACCCTTTCATTTAATACCCATACTATAAGAAAGCATAAAAAACTCTAAAAGTCCGCCATATTGGATTAAGAGTGATGTCAGAATATTTTTCTAATTATTCTCGGCAAGCCCTTTCATTTGATACCCATATTGCAGAAGTGCATAAAAAATAACTATTCCGCTATCTTGGATGTTCCGCCATATTGGATTTAGAATGACGTCACATTATTTTTCGAGTTACTCTCAACAAGCCCTTTCATTTGATACCCATATTGTAGAAATGCATTAAAAATAACTATTCCGCCATCTTGGATGGTCCGCCATATTGGATTTAGAATGACGTCACACAGCTTATCGTGTATTGTCATCCAAACTAAACGTGTATACAAAATTTCAGCTCAATCGGTTGAAGATATCTGCTTCAAAATTGAGTAGCAAGATTCCACCCGAACAAACATACATACATACATTGCAAGTTAAATAAAAGCTTTTAAAAAAGAGGTGCATTCATTACAATAATTTCGGAGAAAAATTAGGCGAAACGTGGATTTTAGTGCATTTGTTCACTTTCGCAGGTAACTGTACCTGCAGTGGTAGAGGTAGATCAACACTGATGGAGAGTGTATTAAGATAGTAGTTGTTTGGCCTGAGTTTGATGTCGCTCCATTAATTGGATCAAAAGATAAAAATTTAATGTACATCTCAAATTTATTAATCACCTTGTAACTCCCAAAAGGTTAAGATTCCCCCTAGTCATACGATTTTTTGTTTGGCTATGAGAACCTTCACCCCATTCGTTTTGTCCCCCATAGATGAAACACCCTGGAGCCTTATTCATGGATTCGATTCGATTGAAATTGTATCGTAAATACAGTAAATTGTCAATCGAATCGAGCTAAAGTAAAAAACACGAATCTAGAAGCCAGTGAATTTAATGACATTCAACTTCGAATATACTGTATTTGCGATACTAATTCAATCGAATCGAATTCGTGATAAGGCCCCTGTATATATCTGTGGTTGTAAAAATATGGAGACCTTTCGTAACTGTTAGAAAAATCCATTTTTCACTGTTTTTGACAATAAAAGTCTCGCGACGTAGGGCCAAATGGTGGGCTTTTTGGGGGATATGCCCACGGAGACTTTTGATCAGCGTCAAAAAAAAGGACAACACTCTAAAACTTCAGACAATTTAACCGAAATCCAATATTCGTAAGAAATGTGCGTGATCTTTTCAGAAAATGTTTTCATTTTCGCAAGTGACTGTACTGCAGTGATAGAGAGTCATTCTTCAATCAATCAGCACATTGAGATAGTAGTTGTTTGGCGATATTTTGATGTTGCTGCGTTGAATAGATCAGAAGATAGAAATAAAATAATAATGTGCATACCGAATTTGTAAGTCTCAAACGATTAAGATTTACCTGTTTTATGCTTGGCTCGAACGACCTTGAATCTTTCGTGCTATCATCCGTGGTTTTCATATTTGGCCAGATTCACTTACCACAGTCTCACACGATATTGTAGGCAAAGGGGTTATACACTTTCCTTCCAGCATGAGTAACCCTAAACCATCCTATGGAACTGCGCTATATAGTAGTACTAAACTGAATATGATTTTGGAAACCCGAGTCCGAAATACTTGCTGGTACAAACGATTTCCACCTTAATGCTAAGTTCACAATTCGACGTAGAGTGCAGAGTACACTTCCGTTTCTTCCATGGTCACTCCCAAGTATGTCTCAAGCCGGAACCACAATGCAGCGTCAACGCCGGACGCAGCTTCCATTTCTAACTCTGGCTGAACGCCGTCTCAGTCAGTGTGCACTTGCAACACACAATTGACACAATCGTGCTGAACGTTGAGTTGTGAGGTCGGCTATAATCTTACCCAGCGTTAGATCGTTAGATGAACACAATGAGAACTCTGAATTGCGAACTTATTATTAGTATAAGGACGATAAAAATATGCCAGGGAGTTGCCTATTTTGGTTTGCGAGCAAAGATGCCCATACCACAACAGCAGGTACAATGAAAGGAAACAGTAAAACAGTCGTTCAGGTTTTTAGTTGTTAATGGAACAATAACAATCGAATACTACGACGCTTTGCACTAAAATAAACGAGACGACAGCGAAAAACACTATCAAAAGCGTATAATTAAATAAAATCTGAATGTTCATTAATTCAACTTAGTACAAAATATGCTGAATAGAGGAAATAGCACTAATAGCTAGAAATAAAAATCCTTCGACAAACAAGACATACCTGTGCAGATAACTCACGATAATCGGATGATAACGCACTAAAATTTGTTAAGAAACACTTTCAAACTAAAAATCTCTCACAAATGATATAAATTATTTCAGAAACACCGACCAAAACCTAAGAAATAACGAAATTTTCTATTAAAGCTACTCGCGCCCACAGCTTACTCGAGTTGTCAAATGTTTGACATATCTAATTAGAAACTGTCACTGACCAGAACCATGTGCGTTTCTAATTTCGGTTCATTTCAATTCATGATTCCAATTTTATAGGATTCAGAGCCATCTGCTATTCAGAATATATAACTAATTTGTGTAAAGTTGTGAAAACAGAATACTAAAGTGCACAGACTACAAAGATGTGAATTGTGATATGCTGCTGAAATTAAATAATGCAAATTCATGACAAATGCCAACAATTAAAAATATTCATCATAAATAAAAAACTTTAAATTGTTGCGACTGGTTGCGACCTTTGCGACTAAACTCTGTCATGGATCTCGCAAATCGCCCTCTTCGTTGCGTAATTTTTAAAACATAACGCATGCCTTTGCCGCATACTAAGAAGAAGGATAGTAAACAACTCAAATTCCAATAATGGAGGGAGTGTATAAAATCGGTACCAATGTTTTAATAAATATTGGCAGCGAATTAGAGAAAATAAAGTTAGAAATAAGCAAGGATGAAAGTCTACCTCAAATGGAAAGTGAAATAAAAACATCCATTAACTTCAAAGGGACTGAGGAGGAGTATGAACAATTGGAAGGCTCAGTTTCAGTTGAAAACCTGTCTCAAGAAGACGATTTAACTGTTTTGGATTTCGATGAGCAGAGTAAAATCCGCAGGAGAGCAGTTGTCGAAATACCTAGGAAAGCTCTCAGACTGCAAACATTTCGAGAAGTATTGAAAATAAGAGGAGAATGTAAGAAGAAAGGAAATTGCTTTGGGAAGTCCGAGTTTTCATTCAAAAGAGTTAAGCAAATCAAAAGCACGGAAGGAACTCTGCTAAAACCGTTTGATGATGTTTTAATATCTATTCGATTTTATAGACCATTCCGATTCGAGCATGGTGCTATAAATTACCCCCCCACCTTCGCAGAAGAATTCACAGTCCTTGGCACAAACACGCTTGCCCAATTACGAGATAAGATCACCTGTATATGCAACAATCGCCAGTTACTGGACATAAGCGATGATATCTATCAGACGCCCTCAGCACCGCAAAGTAACCCAGGTTTTTTTTTTATAACGGACACTTTCTATAATGATACACGTAATCCTGTAAATCCTGACTATTCGGAAGTTATACGAAAATGGGTTAAGGATAAAAAACAATTTGAACACATTAATTTTCGAACCGCTGCGATGGAAAATACAAGGTTTATGGACCTAACGGTACGCCTTGGCTTTCCTCAAGTTTACCAACACCACGGAAATTGTGAGCACCTTTTCACTTTTTCTTCGGTGCAACTGCTTTCCGCTCAAGATGACTTGTTTCGGGATAACTACCCTACACTAACTACAGTGTCATTTTCTAAAGTGGTGCTTTGCCACATTTGCGCAACAAGGGCTTATAATTTTATAGTAACGAAAAGTAATCGACAGTTTCACGACCCCACGTATCTTTGTAGACCTTGCCTTGAGTCCTACTATTATGTTAATGGGGAAAAAATTGGAAACTTTACCGCCTATCAATTAAATCCTGATGAAATTTTAGAAACTATCTCAACAGTGGATGAAAATGACGGAGATATTTTGTAAGAAGTGTGATTTGTTACAGTTTTTCTAGTGTGAGGCGTATTAAATTATACTGTTATATATAAATACTGTCTTTCATTTCTGAAGATTTATGTGAATGCCACTGACATATACAGCCCCTGTTCATCGAATTAGGAATAATCCTAATATTGTTGAAATGTTGTTTTTATAGATTAAAAACGACATGAAGGGAAATAATATTAAAATAAAAGTTCTCTTTTTACATAGTATATTTAGTGGTTAAAAAGTAACGGGTACAATTTGTTATAAAACATGCTAATATTTTGTAGAACCACCATTTGGATTAAGGTCAGGAGAATTGCCTGGCCAAGGAAGAACAGGGATACCAGAGCTGTTAAATAAATTTCTGATTGACCAAGCAATATGGCAGGGTGCACCATCGTGCATAAAGGTGGAGGACATGTCGCAGGATCTTAAATAATTATAATGCGGTATAAAAATGTCCTGGAGCACTTCCTCGTACAAGTTCTTGTTCATAATTCCACGACAAAAAAAAGTGGTCCATGTCTATCGGCAGAGATACAAGGCCATATCATCGTGGCTAGTAGGTGTTTCACGGTTCTTGCAACGCAACCTTCATTGTACCGCTCTTCTGGCCTCCGCCGGGTGAATTGAGGGTTCTTCGTAACAACTTCCTCGTCGCTAAATACTATCTGAAAGTAAAAAAAGTAATTGCTTTATCAGACATTTGGGTTCTTAGTGCAAAATAGTTCCAAAAATATGTTGATTAATTAATAATATGATAATCACCTTCTTGAAATATGCTACTGTATAATGACTATAACTTTTAGCTCACTGAAGCCTCGCTCGTCGCATCCTCGCCGTGAGTTTTGGCTTTTTTGCAGGCCGTCTTGATGTTAGGTTCGCTTCGTATAATCGTCTCCTTGAGGTCATTGCTGATATTTGACTTCCTTCGTTTTGTATGTCCTGGTGTAATGTGGTAAGAGACGCAAAACGATTTGCGCAGGCCTTTTGGATGATTCTACGGTCTCTTCGAGCTGTCGTTTTTCTTTTTCCGCGGAAATTTTGACGCCTACTGTAGATATCCTCCTGATTTTCCTGTAGTCCTTTTGATATTCTTATAACAGTTTGAGGATATTCCTCCTCTTTTCTTGCGATTTCTCGAAAGAAAAATGTCCTTGTCTTTCGCAAGGCAATGACAGCTGCTCCTTTTGCACTGCTGATGTCTTTAGCCTTTCCCATTTTTGCGCTTCCTTGCAAAAATTACAACTTCGTAAATGACCGCAAAATTTTGGAAAGAAAAACACATCTTTCGATTCCTTTAAACTGATACACACAATCACCTTTTAACGTACAGATAATCACTTGCCAAACACTTTTAAAAAAGTAATGAAATTCGTATTTTTCACTTAATTTTTATAGTCACACAAACTTTTCGAAAACAGCCATAGAAATGGTCAGGTAAAAAATCGTCCTTAAAAACGATTAAGGACAATGGTGTACTAATTATTTTATGTTCTGTTTAAAACATTAATGGGATCAAGACAAAAGGACTCTCTTCGGAAAAACCCACAATTTAAATGTGTTGCAGGTAGATATTTCCAAAAAATACGAAAAAATGTTAGTGTTCCTAATTCGATGAACAGGGACTGTACACTGACTGAATCATAAAATTGTGCTTACAGCATATACCTAAATGTTTTCACTAATTAGTTCGTTTAGTTTATTAGACTATTTATTTTCAGGCAGTGTCTATTTGCACCCGACTTATCCGTGCAAACTTTTTTCTACACGACTCCGGGTTTCTCGGCAAACTTCGAGATCGCCTGTCCGTGTCCGACTTTCTGGGGTAAATAAAGAAAATGTACGTTTTTGCGCAATGAAATTTCTTGTCCGATGTCCGATTATCATCGAAATTTTAACATCGATGTTATACTGCAGATGTACTAACTATTTTATTAAATGTCTCGAAAACGGCGCGGAGCACGAATTTTCTCAATAATTTTCCGTTGATTAGCTTTCAAATTTAGGGGCACCTCGTATGGGTAAGTCCCCGAATACAGAGATTGTTGTGGGAGCGAGCTCTCAGACACCCGGCTAAAATGTCTGCTCTGCGGTTTGGCGGCAGCGCTAGCTGGCAGGCTAGCGTAGCGGTAGTGTGGGGGGGTTGCCAAAGCCGCATTTCGCCGCAGAGACGAGCTGCCCGCAACACGAAAATCTCGCGCAGACAGGATCGATTAATAAAAATCCAAAAAGGGGGGAAACGGGACCGTCGCAGGAGGAACCCCTGTTCCTGCTCGTGATTGACTCTCCGAAGGGGGATCCCGCTGGAATGGATCCCCCTGGCCTATCCCCAACCGCCCAATGACCTCCCATTGGCCCAAAATATTTGGGAGGTCCCTATTAATTTATTTCAGAAAGCGCGAAAACCGAAGAGAAAGGCTGAAGAAGATCGAGGGGATTTAAGGAGCAAGAAAATATTTAAGTTACATTACCAACATCTTCTAGTTTATTTTTCCTCTCCACGAAAGACTCTGACAATTTGGTTCAATTAAATTTTTACAACTGTCTCTTATATGTACAACCATAAAAAAAAATAATAATTAGAAAAAAAATAATAATAAAAAAAAATTTTAATCCCTACTAACCTGCTAATTTTTCAACCCCACTTTGTGTTATACATTTTTGTTTTTTTTTTTCTTTCTTATTTCCATATAAAATTTTCTTTAATCAAGTATGAAAAAAAAATATTCTTATTTTAGTGTTTTATCATTTGCATTGAAATAAACAAGGGTATAATGTAATAGCAATAATAATAGTTAAATAATCGTAGCGTAGTGCAAAATAGTGGAAATAAATTTGTTTTGTATAATTTCGCGAGAGAAAAAAAAATATAAGTAAATATATATAAAAATATGATAACAGAAAAGAATATAATAAACAATAAATTAAACAAAAAGAAAACCTGACGGTAGCATATGCTATTGATGTGGTAGAGCTGCTGTGACTGCTGCTGATGAGGCTGAAGATGGAGTGGGCGGCCGCCGCTGCTGCTGCTGAAGAAAGTGTAGGGTTGCTCCCTCGTGGTGGGGGTGGAGGTCCATACGTTCACCCTCCTCGGTTCCCCCTTGTTTATGTTGCTTTCTGTTGTTTCTTCTTTTTATTTAATTCTTTTCTTTATTATTTAGTTAGATTTTGTTTTACTTCTTTAAATTTTTTTTTGTTTTCTATTTATTTGATTGTTTAGTTTATTTATTTATTTATTTTCTTTTTAGCTTTTCATTTTTATGCACATTTAGTTTATTCATTTTAGCATTTAATGTTTTTATACACATTTAGTTTATTTATTTTAGCACTTATTCTATCTTCATTTCCCTTTTTATTTTTCTTTCTCTTCTTTTAACTCATACACTTTTCTTTTATTTACAGTTTGTTCTAGGTTTCGTGTTATTAATTATTTTTAAAGGCCACCAAATGTTTTCGGGGTTCAACTTTCAATTGATTCGTTTTCTTATCAAAAAAAAATTAGTTCCTTTCATTTTGAAATCCTTCGCAGATTTATTATATAATTTGTTTGTTTCATTAAATTTTTTGTTACGCACCGTGATAGTTTTATAAAGGTTTGCATTGATTTTGGTTCCATTTGATTTTATTACAATCACACCTCTCTTTCGAATCAACTTATTCCATTCGCGACGGTTGCCTAAGAAATACTCATATCGTTGCAGACCTTTACTAGCTCTCTAATTTCCTAATTTAATATCGCCAATAAGAGATAATCTTTAAACACACAAAATGTAAAGGATTAAAGTGGAAATATTTCCACCGCGGCGAGAGTTCACCCGTCCAGCCAGCCTGGGGCGATATGTTTCGAAAAGTCTCACGTGAAATTTCCGCGAATTCTGCACGATTAGAACGGGTGCGCAAAGTTATTATGCTTTATTCTGCCGTGGTGCCGTATTCAGATATAATAGTTAACACAATTTTTCCACAAGAATATGACGAACGTCTTTCACCAAACGCAATGTTTTCCGGACTGCTTAAAATACCAGCGAATAATATACTCAATAAAACCACGAATAGTATTCGAGATTTTTGTACACCCTTTTCGATGGCCAATTATCTAAAAACCTCGCTACTAAACGCACAGGAGCACTTGCACCGAATTCAGGCACTGCTTGTAAACAGCATGTCCACACCACTGTCTCTCGACGAAATTTGATTGCAATCATGGCAAATGTAACTTGCACACTTATTAATTTGCGTAGGCGCTAATAATTCGACCGCCTTCGACAAAGTTCGAATCTCCGTTTTTGATTTTCACAAGCAGTCGACATCTTGCAAATTAATTCGGTATCAACCACTTTCCGGCAACGTTTTTAATCAAAATTTTTCCGCGTACCGTGCCGTTGTCCTCCACCCAGAACTTAACTTGTGTCCCCCACGCAATCAAAGAAAAATTCCGCCTTTTTCCCGTCCAACTGGCTTCAAATTAAAATATCAATCATCCACTCGTCCGACCGATGTGTGCTCCAAATCTCAACTGCCTGCCTGCACCGCTAATTCTCCAACTTGCCGTCCCGCCAGGCAAAAAAAGCATCAAATCCCTTTTGGCCTGCCCGCCGACTGTACCCATCGCCCGTTATTTTTCATCGGCGCCTGAAATATTTGGCCGAATTTTCTTTCCTACAAGGAAGCCGTCACTGCCCCTATACAGTTGGAATTTTATTTTCAGATCTGCCTAGCGGTACCGAGTTACATTTTAGCATACATTGGCGACTAAAATTTTTGGGTTTCCGAAACTAACAGCAATGCTTGGGCTAAATTTATGATCTTGATTTCAGCGATCATATTCTGCCTGCAGAGAATTTGTTGGAATTATACGGAGGCAATTAGCCTAAGGGGAGCAATTGCTAGGGGACTTTTCTTTACAGGTGGCTCGCTAGGTAAAATAGCCAGCGGTGCATCAAAGGCGCATATGTTGAGGGGGAAGTAAATTGCACGGCGGCATTATGCAGGCAATTTTAAAGGTGGAGGTAATTTTTTCCTATGGGGCGGCGGGTGGCAAGAGGTGTGACCAATCGATTGGCATGTAGGCATTCGGTTTTAATGGGATTTGTGGTGGTGACATTATTCGTTTGGGATTTAGATCCTTAGCATTTCAGGTCAGATGCATAGCGGACCATAACAGGGCAGGTCCGTTGGCCTCGTTCCCGCGGACAAAGGAGCTGAGAAATGGTCCTCAAGCGCCCAATGTGTAGCTCGACCCACGACGAACCCACGCTCTAGACTGAGCTAGCCGGTTACTATCAGAACTAGACCTCCTTGGCCTTAATGAGGGGCCAAAGAGATCCAGCTGATTCCACCACTCCCTTGCGTTGGCAAAGCAACACTACCCTGATGAGAGGTAGGCTCCTTCGTCAGCGCAAGTGAGTTGCCAACTCGTCCAGAGCCCGTGTCCATAGTGGGCCGCTCACAAAGTCCCACGGAAACGAGGCAAAGGGACCTTGTGTCGAATCAGGTTGATCTATTTAGTACAACCCCGTGCGTCAGGCTCGGGGTTGTTCCGTTATGTCCCTTCTCTTGACAGCGAAGCACCTTCCTGTCTGGATAGCGATCGCTATCAAGAGGAGGAAGCAAAACGGTGGGGTTTTTGGCTGTAAACCAACTCCGCGGCCATCCCAGTTCCCAAGATGGGGTTCACCTGTCCAACAGGCCCGCATCACTCCAGACCCTGACTCGGGGCGCTGCTGTTCCCGTGGAGTCTTGGAGTGTGGAGTTGCCGTAAAATTTTTCTCTCCTACTACGTCTTCTGAGAAGGGAATCCCCTGTCAGATCCCTTGTTGTGCAGTCTTTCGCATCAGTATTTGCATAAGGATAAGGGATGATGGAGTACAGGTGCTCCATGTCGAAAAAAAAAGAATTTAGGGGTGGTGAGAAAAATGGGGCAGGTAAAAGCTGGGAGGGGTTTTCATAATAGAACGCTAGTGATGGTGGAGACTTCGTACCTTTTCGTGTCCGTGGACATTCGCGGGGGAGGACGCTCTGCTATGTTTTTGACGGTATGAGTTTTAAATGAGTTATTGTATCTTTACGACCTGCGGATCACCGCTGGAAAGGACGTCCTGACCGAAGAAAAGGAATGAACATTGCTGCCACTGCTGCCAAAATGTAGCCTTGTCAGAAATTAACGGATACTTCGTTAATATATACGAACGGAGCCGACAAAAAAAGCAAAAAAAAATTTTCGAAGATTAGTTGTGAATTTGGATATATGAGTGGCTAAGCCATATGAAGGGGGGATTGATAAAAATTGAGAGAGAAAAACTACAAAATGCGGAATCACCAGACTGAAGGTCCGGTGACCGTGTGGGAATAATTCGAACCTTCGAGGAAAGGGTACCCCGCCGACCTACTCCACGGAAATCCGGCGACGAAGAGCGACAGGAGAGGTCTCCCGGACAGGGATTGGCCCACCAAATAGCTAATCCCTGTAATTCCAGGGAGTTCTCCTGCCGTCTCCGACGCACAGACTTCCGCAGCGCAGACCAGCGGAGACCCTCCCTGACTTCTTGCCTCAAAGACAGAGTAGCCCCGAGACCTCGAGACGGTGGATGGCCCAGGTCCAACCAAACCGTAATTCTCGAGAGGTCTCGAGGCTATCCCAGCTCCGCGGGTCGAAGCCAGGGCCTCTCAGGACTAAGGTAGGGTGGTGATAAAATGTTTGTAAACAATCTGCAAAGAGGATAGGATAAGGGTAGGGTATTAAGGGAACTCTAACTAGGAAGGGAGAAGGGTTGAACAGGGAGATGTCAACCGCAATACTAAGTAGAGGCGGCTCTGCGACACTCCCGATACCAGTTAAGCTGGTCGGATGCCTTATTAGGGCGACCGAAGAAAAAAAATCATATCTCTAATAAGAGATCAACATATCAATAAAGGTATCCGACCAAAAGAATCTTAAATTTAATAAGCGGCGTTAATTGTGACCAGCAGCGGCAACAGATGAAAATTCGCACTTATTCGACAGATTTGAGAAATCAGTCTGATAAATAAGTATAAAAGTAGAAGATCAGTTCCTTATCGATCAGTTTCATTCACCTTTTAATATCTTTAGCATGGAAGATGCCGATTTGCTTGCCCTGCAGATCCTCTAGTTCATACAATGCGTTACCTTTCCGTGCGCGAATTCGGCATTTTATGAATTTTTTTCCAAGCTTCGCATTGGTCTGATTCGCAAAGTTGCTCAGCTGGAAATTGCGCCGGTAAACTTCCTCGCCTACACGGAAGTCGATTGGTTTGGCTCGCAAGTTGTAAGTTTTGGCTCCTTGCTGGAAAGCTTTAGCAAGATTTTCTTGTGCCTTCGCGCGAATGCACTTGAGTTTATCTGAAGTATCCACATTCAGGGGCTCGTCTAAGCTTTGGAGGCGTCTCAAAAGATCGTAAGAAGAAGCATGGGTAACCATGTTTACACCGTATAAAAGTCGGTAGGGAGAATAACCAGTCGCTTGGTGGATTGAACTCCGAAGGGAGCTAGCGATATTACTTAAATTTTCATCCCACCTGGTGTGTTCCTCCTTCAGATACGCCCTGATCCCTGCCAAGATAGAGCGGTTCACTCTCTCCGCAGCATTCGCTTGTGGAGAATATACTGCTGTACGCAGGTGTTGGATGCCATAGCCATCCAAAAGTTTAGTGAACTGGGCAGATTTAAACTGAGGGCCGTTATCTGATACGATGACTTCAGGAACTCCGAATGTATGGAATACTTCTTTTTCCAGAAACTCAGTTATTGCTGACGCAGATGCTTTACGCAGAGGTTTAAGCAAGGGAAATTTCGACAGATGGTCCAGTACTATTAGAATACAAACATGACCCTTCTTGGTACGTGGATACGGTCCTAGCAAATCGGTATAAATCCTTTGCCAAGGTCGTTCGGCTTTAGGTGGTGTCACTATCGGTGGCCGAAGTGAAACGTTTGGCGACTTCGTCTCCTTACAGATGTCACAGGAGAGAATATACTTACGAACGTCGATTGCCATTCGTGGCCAATAAAAATGACGACGAAGTCTTTCAAGTGTCTTGCCTATACCGCCATGCGAAGATAGTGGAGGATCATGAGCATTCGAGATTACGGATTGGATCAAGCCAGATGGAATCCAAAGCTTCCAGGCTTCTTCTTCTTGGAGAGGGTCACCTGAACGGGGCTCAGTACGGAGGTAAATGTAGCCGTCACGCACTATCAGGTCCGGAAACCGTGCCTTATCTTCTTCAACTCGTCGTCCCAGCTCCACATATTCGTCAGAAGAGAAATGTGGGGAGCTGAGATCGACCTCAGGCTCGGCTTCCAGCGCCGACAGCGCGCAACAGTCCGTCCGCGAAAGGGCGTCTGGCACCACGTTCAGGCTACCTTTCCTGTGTTCTATTTCGAAGTCGAAGCCCTGAAGCTTCAGACTCCATCTCGCTAATCTCCCGCTCAAATCCTTCTGGCTCATAAGCCACTTCAAACTGGCATGGTCAGTAACGATCTTGAAAGGCATGAGTTCAATATACGGCCTAAATTTCTTGATACTTATTATGGCCGCCAAACATTCCAGTTCGGTCACCGAATAGTTTCGTTGAGCCGAATTCAATTTTTGGGATACATACGCTATGGGACGTTCGTGGCCGTCATCGTCCGTTTGTAGCAGAACGCCCCCCACTCCATGTTGGCTGGCGTCGCACTGTATCATAAATGGTCTGGAGAAGTCGGGGCTGACCAAAACAGGAGCCGACGTCAAACATTGTTTGAGATTTTCGAAGGCTAATTGAGCTTCTGCCGTCCACTCAAATTTCCTAGACTTCTTTAAAGTGTCGGTAATAGGACCGGACAGGTCTGCGAAATTTGGTATAAATCGTCGGTACCACCCCGCCATTCCCATAAATCTGCGTACTTGTCGTACGGTTTTTGGCGGTGGGTAATCAACCATAGCAGAAATTTTATCTGGAGAGGTCCTAATTCCGTTTTCTCCGACAATGAAACCTAGGTAAGTGGTTTCTTTTAAGCAGAATCGGCTCTTCTCCACGTTTATGGTGAGGCCCGCCTTCTCCAGACAACTCGCAACACGGGCCAGAGTTGATAAATGTGATTCAAAATCCTTTGAAAGGATGAGTAAATCATCGAGGTATACATACACCGTCTCCCGGAGATCATGTGGGATCACTTTGTCCATTAATCGACACATGGTCTGTGGAGCGTTGCACAGACCGAATGGCATCACCTTGAAGTGATAGAGGGGGTGACCAGGTACAGTGAACGCTGTTTTCTCCCTGGAGTCCTTGTCCAGAGGAATCTGCCAAAAGGCATCTTTTAGGTCCAGGCTCGTTATAAATTTGGCCGGCGGAAGGCGACTTAGAATGCCGTCTATATGGGGAAGAGGATATGCATCCTTTTTTGTGACGGCATTCACCTTCCGGGCGTCGAAACAGAGCCTGACCTTGCCTGGCTTCCGTACTAGGACGACTGGAGAACTCCAGGAGCTCTGGCTCTCCTCTATCACTCCAAGTGAGAGCATTCGGCTGAGCTCCGCATCCATCAATTTCTGGACTGCTGGAGAGACGGGGTAAAATCTTTGCTTTATTGGGACAGCGTCGCCCACGTCAATTCGGTGTTCTAACAGCTCAGTCTTACCTAACCCTCGGTTAGAGTAGGATGGAAACAATGACTTCGTCAATTCAAGGCGCTGTTGTTCCGTGAAGGATAATTGACGTTGATTTGGATCAACGGTAGGGACACTTGGGGTATTTACCACGGAGAGCGATCCGAGTACATCGGGTGCTAAGCCAAAGGCCTTCCAGAAATCTATACCCAAATATAATGATTGTGTAAGAGCTGGCACGATATATAGCGTTATTTTTTTTGTTTCTCCGCGGAAAGATACATCAATCTCGGCATGCCCATGCACTTCGGGTCGCTCTCCGTTGGCTACCTCGATCGATGATCGATACTTGGACCATTTTATGGTCGGGTCGCGGAGTCTGTCTAATGCTCCTTTACCCAGAATGCTAACGCTGGCGCCGCTGTCCAACAAACCCACTACTTTTTCTCCTAAAATGTTTACCTCGGCATAGGGGCGAATGTCTTTGTCCACGGACACGAATGCAGACAAGAGGCACCTTCTAATTCGACATACTCTAGACCAGAAACTTCGCAGACGCGTGGTCGAACGTTTAGGTCTTCGAGAGGGGAAGTCCGAGATATAACCTTCAGGGTATTCTACCGCCGACATGAAGATTCTCTCCCGAGCAGCTCGATATTCTAGCAGCCTTTGATGGTATGGCTTACGTGGAAGAATGACTGGAGTCGATTTAATCCGCTCTGGGAGCGAAGAGACACGTTGTAAAATCGTAACTGCTCGAGAGGGAGTCTCATGTGGCGGAGAATCTCGAGGCGTAGAAGTAGTTATCTCTGAGGGTTCATCCGATATTTCGCAGGAGTTAGATGGAGTCTCCAAAACTTCGGGATTTGTTACGGGTGGGGACGAGAGTGAGTGGTCCCCGCGTTCGCCGCTGTGATTGCAGGTATCGGGTTTGACCGAGGACGGGTGTTGGTGCCCTCGGCCCGACGCGGGTTTTTTCTGATGCACACAGGACATCGCTGTTTGACCACTCCCTTTCGTCCGCAGCCGTAACAAAAGAACCCTATGGGCTCCTTTTCACACTCTTGATAGGTGTGGCCCTCCTCGTCGCAGTTCCAGCATTGAAGGGTTTTCGGTTTATACCTTTCAACGGCTTCCACCAGCTCCGTAGGATCTTCAAGATCATCATCGTAGAGAGGGTCTGGTGTTACTGGAGGATAAGCCTCTTCAACCCTATGCCTGTGGTGAACAGGCGACAGCAGCGTCGGTCCTGCCAGCAGCATTTGTGAATCGGCTATCACCTGACGGAGACGATCTACCGTATCGGTGCGCTGGTGCAGGATGAGACGTTTAAAGGATGGCAGCAAATTCCACTTTATAATTTCGACGAACTCGCCTTCCGCCATGTGGCTTCTCAGTCTATTTTTCAAGGCCAACAGGTCTTGATAATAATCGTGAAAGCTTTCTCGAGGCTGCTGTCGTCTGTTCAGCAGCTGGGCTTTAATGTCGATGTCTGGTAACTGGTCTCCCAAGTCCATTTTCAACGCCCTTTTTAACATTTCCCATGAAGGGGAAGGGTTTGATCTTAGGAACGACCAATACCAGTTTGCTGCTTTATCTTTGAGCAGCCGGTGGAAGCCGCTGACAACCGTGGGGAAGTCTCCACGCATCGTATTTGACGCTAGGGTTTCTACCCGGAAAATGAACTCGTCAACGTTCAATTTTCGGTTATCTCCGTCGTATATTAAGTTCCAGCCCTTCATAGGACTAGTGGAACGGCGTGATGTCGGGGGCTGATTTCGAAAAGGGGCTTGATATCTCGGCAAGGGTCGTTCGAACTGGTGGGCGTGCGCTTGATAAGTTGGAGGCACACTAAACCGACCCGGTTGGCTAGGAGGAACAAACGCAGATATTGGAGGCATCCAGTCTTGTCGCTCGACTGGGACATTTTCGCGAATAGGCCCGACGGCACGAGAAATTTCCTGACGAATCAAATCGCCCATCTCCAATCTTAAACCAGCCAATAGGGCCTGAGTCGCAGTTGACTCCTGGCGTGGCGTTGCTGGTGAATTTTGCTCAACTGAGCCAGGCTCACGACTTGAGCCTCGACTAGCCAATTCTGGGTTTGGTGGGGAATCGTCCCCTCCCACCTGAATCCGAGGGGGAAGTGTCTGGTAGGGCGGCTGCGAAATCAGCGGCGCCGAAGCAGTCGATTTATTTACCGATCGCGTATTGTATCGTTTCGGCACAGTACCCGTGTATGGTTTGCAGTCATTTAAATTTATTTCGCGCCTGCAAATCGGACAGTTGTTTTCCTTCCGCAGCCACTCTCCCAGACTCTTCCGATGAAATGGATGTGCACAGGACGTGATTACGGGTTCCGTCGACGGAGACCAATCCGATTGGTGGCATATCGAGCATGGCTCTTGGGACGCGAGCGAACTATAAAGATTTACGGGTGATCGCGATACTGCCATGGCGAGAGAAAAGAAATAACTACCCGATCAAAGTGAATTAACTTTACTAAAACTGGCTTACCGAAAATCTCAGTGAATCGAGTTCAACAAAATCCATAAAAGGAAGAGATAAAGAAGCGTTCTAAAACTTCTTTATTTCTTGCTTTTATTTCGGTATATACTTTCTTAGGTCTTATCCGAGACCTGACTCAAACAAAAAGAAATAATAGCACTGATTTCGTGCTCTTTTCCTTCAATGAAAGGAAGTGAAGAGAGTGAGAGAAAAAAAAAATTATTATATTGATTAGTATCGCGCAAGTTTGGTGACCTTTTCACACTTTCGTACAAAATCCGTTAAGATTAATTTTCTTAATCAAATTCGCTGTCTCACAGTTCAATATGACAGCAATTACATAGGTCATACAAGAGATCAAAAAAAAATCAACAGCAAAAGCAGTTATAAAAATTTCAACTTTATGTCACTTCCCTTTGTGATCATTCAAAAAAAACTTGCAGAGAGTAAAAAGAAGAAGGAAAACGAACCAATTGTTAGTTCTCCAATTTAATTTGTTCACCAAAATTAGCAAAAATCATGCTCCCGCCATCCACCTCTATTTCTTTTCAGCCTACCTCATTATTTCCAGAATATAATTTTTCGAAAAAAAAATCGCGAACGTTCGGAGAGCCAATCACTGGCCACCGAGCATTCCTCCTACAGGAAAGGAAAATTGAGGAAGGGATCCCTACCAGGCACAACTGCAAGGACTGCGTGACCGGAAATGTCCGAAGTGTTCCTCCGGACAGGAGCTGGCACACCAAACAGCCAACTCCTGTAATTCCAGGAGGACACTTCGGCATTTCCTGCCACACAGGCCCAGCAGTGCACACTGGACAGGATCCCCACTACCAATCTCTCCCGAAGACGAAGCGGTCCTGAGATCCTGAGACGGGCAACTGGCACCACTGCCAGTTCCACGTACTTCTCAAAGGATCCCAAGGCCACTCCAACTTCAGGAGGGACCAATAGGGCCTCGACAGGATTTAGGGAAGGTAAGTGAAAATTGGGAGCACTCAGCTCAAAGGGGAGGGGATAGGGAAGGCCCCACTCGTTGGGCGCCATATTGTTGTGGGAGCGAGCTCTCAGACACCCGGCTAAAATGTCTGCTCTGCGGTTTGGCGGCAGCGCGAGCTGGCAGGCTAGCGTAGCGGTAGTGTGGGGGGGTTGCCAAAGCCGCATTTCGCCGCAGAGACGAGCTGCCCGCAACACGAAAATCTCGCGCAGACAGGATCGATTAATAAAAATCCAAAAAGGGGGGAAACGGGACCGTCGCAGGAGGAACCCCTGTTCCTGCTCGTGATTGACTCTCCGAAGGGGGATCCCGCTGGAATGGATTCCCCTGGCCTATCCCCAACCGCCCAATGACCTCCCATTGGCCCAAAATATTTGGGAGGTCCCTATTAATTTATTTCAGAAAGCGCGAAAACCGAAGAGAAAGGCTGAAAAAGATCGAGGGGATTTAAGGAGCAAGAAAATATTTAAGTTACATTACCAACATCTTCTAGTTTATTTTTCCTCTCCACGAAAGACTCTGACAAGTTGGTTCAATTAAATTTTTACAACTGTCTCTTATATGTACAACCATAAAAAAAAATAATAATTAGAAAAAAAATAATAATAAAAAAAAATTTTAATCCCTACTAACCTGCTAATTTTTCAACCCCACTTTGTGTTATACATTTTTGTTTTTTTTTTTTCTTTCTTATTTCCATATAAAATTTTCTTTAATCAAGTATGAAAAAAAAATATTCTTATTTTAGTGTTTTATCATTTGCATTGAAATAAACAAGGGTATAATGTAATAGCAATAATAATAGTTAAATAATCGTAGCGTAGTGCAAAATAGTGGAAATAAATTTGTTTTGTATAATTTCGCGAGAGAAAAAAAAATATAAGTAAATATATATAAAAATATGATAACAGAAAAGAATATAATAAACAATAAATTAAACAAAAAGAAAACCTGACGGTAGCATATGCTATTGATGTGGTAGAGCTGCTGTGACTGCTGCTGATGAGGCTGAAGATGGAGTGGGCGGCCGCCGCTGCTGCTGCTGAAGAAAGTGTAGGGTTGCTCCCTCGTGGTGGGGGTGGAGGTCCATACGTTCACCCTCCTCGGTTCCCCCTTGTTTATGTTGCTTTCTGTTGTTTCTTCTTTTTATTTAATTCTTTTCTTTATTATTTAGTTAGATTTTGTTTTACTTCTTTAAATTTTTTTTTGTTTTCTATTTATTTGATTGTTTAGTTTATTTATTTATTTATTTTCTTTTTAGCTTTTCATTTTTATGCACATTTAGTTTATTCATTTTAGCATTTAATGTTTTTATACACATTTAGTTTATTTATTTTAGCACTTATTCTATCTTCATTTCCCTTTTTATTTTTCTTTCTCTTCTTTTAACTCATACACTTTTCTTTTATTTACAGTTTGTTCTAGGTTTCGTGTTATTAATTATTTTTAAAGGCCACCAAATGTTTTCGGGGTTCAACTTTCAATTGATTCGTTTTCTTATCAAAAAAAAATTAGTTCCTTTCATTTTGAAATCCTTCGCAGATTTATTATATAATTTGTTTGTTTCATTAAATTTTTTGTTACGCACCGTGATAGTTTTATAAAGGTTTGCATTGATTTTGGTTCCATTTGATTTTATTACAATCACACCTCTCTTTCGAATCAACTTATTCCATTCGCGACGGTTGCCTAAGAAATACTCATATCGTTGCAGACCTTTACTAGCTCTCTAATTTCCTAATTTAATATCGCCAATAAGAGATAATCTTTAAACACACAAAATGTAAAGGATTAAAGTGGAAATATTTCCACCGCGGCGAGAGTTCACCCGTCCAGCCAGCCTGGGGCGATATGTTTCGAAAAGTCTCACGTGAAATTTCCGCGAATTCTGCACGATTAGAACGGGTGCGCAAAGTTATTATGCTTTATTCTGCCGTGGTGCCGTATTCAGATATAATAGTTAACACAATTTTTCCACAAGAATATGACGAACGTCTTTCACCAAACGCAATGTTTTCCGGACTGCTTAAAATACCAGCGAATAATATACTCAATAAAACCACGAATAGTATTCGAGATTTTTGTACACCCTTTTCGATGGCCAATTATCTAAAAACCTCGCTACTAAACGCACAGGAGCACTTGCACCGAATTCAGGCACTGCTTGTAAACAGCATGTCCACACCACTGTCTCTCGACGAAATTTGATTGCAATCATGGCAAATGTAACTTGCACACTTATTAATTTGCGTAGGCGCTAATAATTCGACCGCCTTCGACAAAGTTCGAATCTCCGTTTTTGATTTTCACAAGCAGTCGACATCTTGCAAATTAATTCGGTATCAACCACTTTCCGGCAACGTTTTTAATCAAAATTTTTCCGCGTACCGTGCCGTTGTCCTCCACCCAGAACTTAACTTGTGTCCCCCACGCAATCAAAGAAAAATTCCGCCTTTTTCCCGTCCAACTGGCTTCAAATTAAAATATCAATCATCCACTCGTCCGACCGATGTGTGCTCCAAATCTCAACTGCCTGCCTGCACCGCTAATTCTCCAACTTGCCGTCCCGCCAGGCAAAAAAAGCATCAAATCCCTTTTGGCCTGCCCGCCGACTGTACCCATCGCCCGTTATTTTTCATCGGCGCCTGAAATATTTGGCCGAATTTTCTTTCCTACAAGGAAGCCGTCACTGCCCCTATACAGTTGGAATTTTATTTTCAGATCTGCCTAGCGGTACCGAGTTACATTTTAGCATACATTGGCGACTAAAATTTTTGGGTTTCCGAAACTAACAGCAATGCTTGGGCTAAATTTATGATCTTGATTTCAGCGATCATATTCTGCCTGCAGAGAATTTGTTGGAATTATACGGAGGCAATTAGCCTAAGGGGAGCAATTGCTAGGGGACTTTTCTTTACAGGTGGCTCGCTAGGTAAAATAGCCAGCGGTGCATCAAAGGCGCATATGTTGAGGGGGAAGTAAATTGCACGGCGGCATTATGCAGGCAATTTTAAAGGTGGAGGTAATTTTTTCCTATGGGGCGGCGGGTGGCAAGAGGTGTGACCAATCGATTGGCATGTAGGCATTCGGTTTTAATGGGATTTGTGGTGGTGACATTATTCGTTTGGGATTTAGATCCTTAGCATTTCAGGTCAGATGCATAGCGGACCATAACAAGATAATCGGAGAATCGGTATCAGGACGGTAAATGCTTGTAGGATGGCGTTATCTGCTTTGCAATGAAACGTGATAAATGCCGAGAGGATGGATTGACAGTTAAATGCAGCCATGTTTAATGTCGATTGTTTGTTCGTAACATTGATCTTTCGCGTCTCGACATCGATTGACCTACCGTAGGCCAAAGTCGCGATTTTCTTTACCGCATAAACGGGCAAATTCCGACATTGGGCTAGCCCCGATTGCCTAATATTTCCAAGCCCATTTTGTATCGTTTACACGAGCAGCCCTGATTTTGGCTTACAACCTGTTTCTAGTCCTGATTTGGGACTGTCGTGTATAGTCCATCGTGTGTAGTCCATTATGGAATTATCCAAAAAAAAAACCACTGGCGGCCAGTTATGAAGCATAACTGTACAGTTTAGTCATATATTCTTCTAGATACAACGCGAAAAAAAATACACCATCAATTCCTCATTTTTCGGCAAGAAAGGTTCATAGTGAACTAACCAGTCTCCAAAACACGTTTAATCTCTAAAAAGATGCGTTATCTTCACAGAGTCCAACCAACACATTATATTTAAGACATTATTTGCCCTCGTCTATTCCATTCCAAGTCCCGTTAGGCATCAATTTGATTCACAAACCTACCGTTTGTTCATGGTATTAGATCTAAATACTCCACATTTTATTAATTTCGAGATTAGCGACCCCGGAAACAAAGATTAACCCATTTTCAATCCTTTGAAATTGAACTTTTCGGTCGCCATCTTTAAAAAAATTATAATATATTAAAGATTAGCGACCCCGAAGACCTCTCTGTGTTAATTTTCCGGGCAAACCTTTGAAGTTTGACATTTCCAGTAACATTTATTAGTTCGCCATCTTAGAAATTTGGTAGACTTGAGTTCCGTAACCCCAAAGACGTCTTCATATTAAATTTCCAATAAACTTACTTAAGACTCTGAACAACCTTTAGTGTTGGTTTTCAATGCAATCCTTTAAAGTTTAACTTTTTCAGTAGCCATTTTGAAACTTTAATTTTACTACAAAGTAGCTAAATATTAATTAAATTCTAAAAATCATAAATTATCTATCCACCAACTTTCATCCAAATCCATTCAGCCGGTAAAGCGTGATTGTGTAACAAACATCCAAACTTTCGCATTTATAATATTATTAAGATTAGCAAGACTAGTAAAAAGCACTAAAAAAGTTAAAAATATATCTTTTTTGAATCAGTGCCAACCCGTTTCTCGCGTCGCGCGTTCGATACCGCACTGCGCAGATGCGTGTCATACAGCTTGGCAGTGACTCAAAAAAAAAATTATTTTTAATGTTTTAGTACTTTAGTTTATATTTCTTAAGTCGGTTTTTATCAATATAATTTTCTACAAATAAAAAATGCAAATTGTATTATACAAAGGCGCAAACAATTGACAAAAATAACGGTCATATGACTTCTCATTTGTTACAGAGAGTATGAAAGTACACTTTCACAATGGTCTTCTTATTCTTATCAAGTACTAGTTTGACGTAATAATAAGATGATTTAGTTCGTTAGCGAGTTTTAATAATGAAATGTTAGATCAAAATGAGTTATCAATTCAATAAAACAAAAATCGTGATAAAACTAAAAGATTAACAGATTACAACATATGTAATTGTTTACTTCCTCAATCCCATAGAGCATATTTAGAGCAGGAGATGTTTTGGACTACAGAAGTAAGAAAACATAACATTACAAATTAATTACACCTTTACTATAGGTGGATTCACCTTTACTAGACTGGACGAAACCAAAGGTTTAGGTGTCATAATTAATACACGGATATACTTCGAGGGTCATATTGATTTTATTACTAACCGAGCCAATTCGAATTTGGGTTTTGTAAAGTGTTGGTTAAAAGAATTTATTAGATTCTTACAATTTATACACATTTTTACATCTCTAGATTTCTACATTGCACCTCTGTGAGATTGATCCTCGAATATGCTAGTCCTATCAATGTTATATTAAACGTATTGAATCTGTTCAATGTAGGTTTTTACAGCTTGCTTTCAGAGGTCTTCCCTGGGAAATTTATCTTCTACTGATTAAACTTATTTACTTTGAATGATTTGAACACAAATGGAAATCCTCCAGAACTGTTCTATCGTTTGATTTTTTGAAAGGCGTTATCAACTCTCCGGAATTGTTTGTCGCTTTCAAAAATCTTCTTTGAACCCACTCCCTGAAGAGCCATGATTTTCTTTATTCAACACCCCATAGTACGAACTATGGCTTAATGAGCTAATATCGTCGATGTCCCGTTCTTTTAATGCTTTATTCCCCATTATTGACTTTCATTTTTCGAGAAACTAATGGAAAGGGGAACTTTATCAGTAGGCTTGTTATACCTAGCATTCAGTATTTCATTGCACATATTATACTTAGTAACAGAACTTTAATGAAGCTTTCATAATAAATTAATAAAGACTGAAAAGTGAGATCATGGAAGAGTGTCGGAAAATCACCCCAGAAACAACTAAGAAACTAGTGATTTCAATGAAAAACCAATTACGTGAAGTGATTTCAGCGTTGGTATGATAACCACAGCAACTATAAAATCAAACTAGAAATACTAGTACTATACTTTGTACTTTACGGAGAATTGTTTAAGCTTACCTTTTACATCAATTCACATATTTTTCTGTGAAAAATAGTTTTTGTTGCACATATCGAAATTTTTTTTAGTTTTATTTTTGTGAACGTGCTGCAATAAATTGGTTGTTTTTCTTGTGCATGTGTACGGAAAATTTTTTGAGTCAGTGGGTTGCACATTTGTGTATTTATTTATTCTCAGAATCCAGAAGACTTAATTCTAGCGCAGAGTATAGTCAAAGAATATCTATGAACAAGAAGGGATACCCGTGACGTTTTCCCTTAGCCTTCGACGACTTTGTGTACCGTTAGACGGACCAAACGTTTCTTTTTGTTGGAAATATGTAGATAGTTATAAGCAAGTAATATGTGAGAGCAAGACAAAAATTTTAGGGGAGGTGCTAAGAAAATTGAAACACTTCTACAGGGTGCAAGATTATATTGTGAACATTTTCTATTTTCCAGCAAGGCACAAAACTTATTTCATGATAACTGTCCCTTGCAAAGCCACGCACCAAACGCCTAATATGATGTGTACCCATCATTTGTAAAACGAAAGAGCAGCTATTTACTTGATTGGATTTAAAAATGTTCCGAACTTTTCAAGTCAATGAAAATCTCGCAACAAAATAGCACCACCCTACACTGGCTCGCTAGCGCCGCACACAGTCCATGAGAATCGGTAGAAATCGCCTGAAAATGCGCAGTGAAAAAATGAGAGTGACCTCGTACATATATATCAACAACGTGTACGCTACCTGCGTTCCCCCTTTTTCATTCGCATTGTTCCTATGCTTTATGATCACAAGGAGAGGTAACACTCAGATGGCATGGTAATAGAGAGAATTAGAAATCTGCTTTAAAACTCCATAGTAAAAAAATGCTGCATTTTGTACCTCATGCTGTACGTGAGAAATTTTTGTCGGCTATGGTTCTCTCTCTTGATTGCTTACAGGAATAGGATGGTACTCGTTCGTTTCTCGTTTAGCTAATGGTAAATTTGTCTGGATGTGTTTTCCAGACATTGCATACTAGTTAGGCATTTTCAGACGTATTAGCAATGCCGGATTAGCCACGTAGCAAGAGTAGCAAATGCTACGGGCCCCGCAAATTGGGGGGCCCCGCGCTCCAACGACTATCTGACCGTAAAAAAAATCAATTTATCTTTACTATAAAATAAGTGCTTTAGGCATGCACATTTGGATATTTTGGATTCTAAACTTTTTTTAAATTACTATAGGTAGGTGTAGGTATAATACCTACCACAAGAATCGTTGGTATCAAAATCTACAACGATAATTTAAAATTGTACCACATTTCTCAAATTGAGCGCTGGCCACACCACAAGTTATGCGTTTTTGTACTACTTGCACTGCACTACACGCAAGTTGGCAGCACTGCAAAATAAACAAGAGAATTCCCTGAAGTTGTCATCGATCGAGCTAGTCGTCTATTTGCACCCAACTATGTCCATGTATGGGTGTATCCGTACGACCGAAATCTGCGAAATGCATGGCCTACTGAATGAATATTTGACTTTTTCAAAATATGTACGCACTGAAATGTTTTCGCACTGCCATTATACCAGTGTATTTACGTGCGATTACAGGTGCGAATAGCCACTGCCAAAATATAAACGAGAATAACTTCACTTAAAGAAAGATATTTTACTAGGTATGTTTTGCATATTCACTTAATAATAAAATAAAAAAATATAGCTCAACTTTATAAATAAATTTCGTTCATTCTTACTTTTAATTTTTAACTGTGTGTTCTGTACAATAAAATATATTTATCTTTTAATGTACATTTGTAATATATTGTATAGCATTAAATAAATAACATTTATTATAAGTTGTATAAAAAAAGTTAAATTCAATGCCATTAAAAATAATAAAATACTAATACATAAATGCTTTTGCATGAAGTAATAAAATTAAACAAATAAAAATTATAAGAAATTCGCTATATATATGATAAATTTTTATTGGTGGACTTAAATTCATATTTTGGACATAACCAAAAGTAAACACAAGAGAGACACAGTGATTGATATATTGGCAATGAAAACTTCTTTACTATGGTAAACTTTATGTGATAACGGGTAATGAGCCGTGTAAACACTGTAATAAAATAAGTTACATAAATTAATCTTACTGACAGAGTTTTGACTGTCGGTATATCAGTGTCTCTCTTGTGTTCACTTTTGGTTTTGTACAAAATATGAATTTTGGTCGTCCAATAAAAATACACTTTAACATATTATATATAAGGAATTTCTAATGAATGAATGATCATTATTTGTTTTGTAATTATATTTAATCTTAGCAGTTTTATTTTTTTTAGCAACCTAAAATTGCTAAAAGTGGCCTCGAAACGAAAACATTATCATGAATTTGTTTTCTGTATAATGTTTCGTGTGCTCCGCCTACCCCATTTGGGAATATAGGCGTGAGGTTATGTATGTATGTATTTAATTTTATTATTCTATGCAAAAACATGAATGAGAATTTTATTATTTTTATGCTATATTAAATTTGATTTCTTTTTATATAACTTATGTAAGTTATTTATTACAAATAAATAGTATTGTTTTATTTAATACACTAAACTTGAGAACCTAAAGCAAACCAAGGGCCTCTTGACAGAATTTGCTACAGGCCCCTCGCTGGCTTAATCCGGCACTGCGTATTAGAGTGTCCCTTCTTGTTCATAGATATTCTTTGACTATACCAAAGTCGAGTCCACGAAATCCGAATTGCATAGTAGGACGCATCATTGTTTCTACCTTTATCTAACCTTTACATTTCCCGTATAATTTAATCGCATTTTTAAAGTGAGTTTTTGTACGGGACCTCTTGCACAGCTTGGTGCTGTACTGCTCTACAACCTACCTTTAGGTTGTCGCAAGTGAAACCACCGAAGTTATCTTTAACAATTCCTTGTTTATTGAAAGTAGCTTACCCTATTTATACAAAATCGTTTAGCAGTGCTAAACACTAAACGATGGCCACACTCCTAGCACTTTAGCACTTTCTTCAGTCTTTCTTTACTTTTACTTTGTGTGCGCACCCGAACGCAGAGAGGGTGTCGGATTGCAAGAATTGTAACCATTTCTTGACCCAATGGTCTGACGCAACCCGAATTCACCTAGTGCATTTCGCCCGGCGTTTGTGCGACGGTTTCTTCACATGCTGTTTATTTACTTAGCATTTGGGCCGAACAAATGAGTACGGTTACTCAATCAGCCCGTGGGCACATCGTACCCTGGTCCGCATGTGCTTCGCATTAATCGAAGTGAGTAATCACCGACCGTACCTAGGGTAGGTCATGGTGGCAAACAATTCACCCCGTGTGCAGCCGGTGCTCCTTTAGTGGAGTCAAATTCAAGTTAGGTGCGCATGGTTTACAATGCATGGTTACTACACGATACTGCCGTTTCGTATTAGCTTATATTATTCTATGTATGTGCACACCTGCGGCCCATTCCACAAAACAAAATTTGCAAATTCTCTGTTTTCACTTTGCAACTTTTATATGCAAAGTTTAGGCACTTTGGAAATTTACCTGTGAATTGATTTGATGTGAAACAGGATTTGCAAAGTGAAAGGTTGCAAAGTTGTTTTGTGGAATGGGTCCCTGGTGCGGCTCCCAACGCAATGTACGATTTACGTCTATTGGACATCACAATCCAAGAAGAGGGAATGAAGGTAATCTGCTCTATCGCTTGAAGAGGCATGAACACTGGCAGGCCATGCACAAAAACGCACATGGTTACCTATCCCGTACGCTTCAAGAAAACTGTGACCTGTACAGTATCCCGACGGATGATATGACACCGACAACAATGTTCGGAAGGGGATATGTTGAAGTCCTAGGTAGAAAGTACTGGAAAAAAAACAATCAATCGATTAGAGGGTTTATGTCTTCTACATACACAGACGGCTCGAAAACATCTATCGGTCCGGGCGCTGGATGGTATTTGAACAACGAGATCAAATACTCTAATCTCTCCAAGCGGAATTCTTCGCTATTCTGAGAGTGACAAACCGGATAATTGATAGGAGGTGGCACAGAAGGCAGATTAGAATCTGCTGCGTTGCGACACAAACACAATTACTTTTCCTAAAAGTTAAAATGAAAAACTCAAACATTTACATATTCATTTCTCAACACAAATTCTTCTGATGAAAGAGTTTTGCATTAACTGCATAAAAGGGGATTGATTAAATATATCGCTAAATCAAAACATGAAAATCGACAGGTATAAAAATGGTTGTATTTAATAATTTAAATGTCTTTCTCACATTAAAACATTTGTAGAACCAAATACACAAAATATAAAGTAAATTTCTTTGCACCTCAAGAATGTCGATGAGCTGCAAAGATAACATACTCAAAGATCAATAATAAAACCGTGCGTCTTCTTAATTTCTGGAAGATTTCAAGTGATGCACAAACTGGCAAATAAAATAAATAAACACAAAACGAACGAAAAATGCAAAAGCTTAACAAACATTTATTTACCTACTTACATATGAATGCTGACTATTTTGTTAAAATTTGTGTATTTTGTAAATATGTAAATAGCCATCAAAAAATCCTCGAAAATACGTTATCCTTGCGCAAATTTATAAAGAGCAAATCAACTTCACTTAAAAAGACATGTTTTCATAAAATAGTCTTCCAGATACACAATTGCTTTGCCAAACCGAAAACCAATCAATCGAACTGCGCTGATTGCCCTGTTGGGAAGTGATATCCTTACTCTCTTATTGCTTAACACTATCTGACTTGCCATTACACTAAGTTAGATTAAAATGATTTTACGCCTGGAAGCAAGTTACTCATATCCAAGATCTCTTAATTACTTCCAACTGAGACTTTGTGAATAAGTTAGAACAGTTTGCACTTAGAATTTGGTTATGAGTGATACAACTAAATTGGAAGTATGAATGTTTTTTTTTAAGCTCGGTTTATTGTTAACACTATGGGTAATACTTTCTTTGGGAGCTATGTTTTGAAGGGCGAGGTGAATCACCCCAGTTGCGATTTATTGGCGAATTTACTTTTAGTTAAATAACTATTAATTATTCAATTTTGGAAACGCTGTGTAAATGCCACCAAAAATTGCATAATTTAAACTGTAGTTTTTATCAAAGAACAGCAGCAGAAGCAGAATAACAAAACTAAACTTGCACAAAAGCAAAACAGAGTCTTCGAAGCTTTTAAACAGTTCTTGAACAGAAAGTTTCTTGTTAGAAAAGTTCTTATTGTTACAGTTATATGGAGATTTCCAAACAGAAAATATTGAGCTGTCTTCCACAAATTAGCTGAGGGTTTAATGTGTAACCACGAGTTACAATTATTATGTTTATGGTCATTCACGCAGAATTATTTTGATGTAAAAGGTGCAAATGAGTGGAGAGCAGGAACTTGCAGCAGCTACTATTTTTCGAGCTCTGAAGTTCTATTAACCCCAGGATCCTACACTACAGGTTCCCAAAACCCAAAACATTAGGTGAAAATGCTGAAATCATATTTCTTACTTTTATCAATCGCATTTTTCACGAAGAAAATTAATATTTGGGTTTTCTTCAAAGTCCCATTCCATTCTTCAGACTTTGGGGGTGGTAATTGGGTAAAAGAGAGAGTCCCGAGTACTCAGGCTACATTGAGTCCATTATACTCTACCCCCGCCCTAGCCGAACTCCTTCGTTGTTTTGATGAACTTAAGAACCTCGGATACGGGTCGAGGACAGATATCTTCCATCCTTATTACGTCAGCACCGAATGCAGTGCGCTGCGCTTGGGAGAACGCGGGACAATTGCGGAGAGTATTCTGGGCAGTCCTCACCCTCCCACCTAAGCAGGGTTTCTGCAGTGGGACGTTCTATAAAGAGTTTGTTGTGTCCGCAGGTTTGTAACTCGGACCATCTCTGCGCATGGATTGGAAATCATGTATATTTATGGTCTAAATTCTGTATGAATAAAAATATAGAGATAACTTCCTGATAGACTAATTTTTGGAATTTCTGAATCGTGTGAACCCTTTTTAAAAGCACTCCTTAGCAAATCATATTCTGTAGGGGTGAAAGAAAGAAGTTCGAATTAGAGGAAACATTGAATTTTTTTTCAAATTGATTGAAACTCATTCACAAAATATGTCTGCTGAGCAAACTCAGAAGCAAAAATTTTTTCAAATATTTGACACTCTTAATAAGTTTTATATGGTCATACTCCCTTGCTTGGACTGAGCTGGAGCAATATTGTACAAAATTTGGTTTAAGTAATCTCTTTCTATATAATAGATTTTAAACTATCTTTATCGCGATATTGGATTACAAACATTGGAAATAAGGGCGAGAAGGATGGCATTTTTTCGCACAAATTTGAGCATAAGTCAAAAGCTAATGTGGCTTAAAATTAATAAAAATATTTTTGGAATCCCTAAGGGAAACCCTATCAATCGATACCGCAGACCGTATATGTACATATACATCAAAAAACAAAGAAATTCAAGTTCTCAATTTTTTTTAATTTCAATGACTTCTACAATTGCACCAAATTTCAAGTCGGTAGCAATAGTAGTTATTGAGAAAAATGGCGGTGACAGAGAAACAGACACCAAAGTTTTGCAAGAGTTGAACCTATTGATAATTATTGATGGAATATCGAGACTATTTCGCGGTAGATTTCAGAACAATTGAAGGAAAAAAAAAACGATTGAACACGATCGAAATGGTCAAATCGTTCAATATTTCTAGGAATAACAAATACCATGCATAATGTGAATTTACGCGGCAGGTGTGAAGTCCGTAAAAAAACAATGTTATGCTAGGGATGTCTGAGCTGCGATCTTTAGATAGATACATAGGAAAAAAAGCAATGAAAAATAAAAAAATAAATCACCCGAACATGTCTGTGAACTTGGTTCACTGCCCTTTCCTGGTCTTTGTCTTTTAATGTTTGATTGTACCGATAATCTTTTTTAAGTTTTGTGCACTGATGTGGTGTCCGGACGATACTGGTATGTGGGAGAGATGGCTCATGCTGTATTAAGTGAGCTATCTGGAAGTCACCAGCCAAATAACTTTATTACCCATCTGGATACATCTTGCGAAAAGTGGTCTTGTCGTGTGTCAACCGGGACCATATAACTCGCGAGCGTGACGACTTCCTCGGAAGGTCAATTAACAAGAAAACAATGTCTAATTATAATAAAATGTTTCTCAGTGGTTTACCTATGCACAACACCATACTTTCTGATCTTGTGTAATTTTAGCTCTTTCTCGAAATAGAAGAAGGGCTTGTTTTCATTGAAATTCTTAAGAGGATTTATTTTACCTCTAAGAAAGTATGTTTTATTTTTGAATGTATAATATGATTTTATTTACAGACATATTTTGAATTGATTGGTGCAATCAGAACTCACTTATTCGCTCAGCATAATTAAAAGAACCAAGTAAATGGCTAAAATAAAAGCTCCTTTTGATTGATCTCTGTCTGAGACATTTAACAAAAAACAGAATAATAAATAAACTAAGATTTGTTCTATTTACCGAGATATTATTCTGCAGATGAAAAGTGATCTAACGATTGATATCGTGATATGTAGTAACGTTTCGAGGAGGATAGTAAAACAGGAAGATATACACCCCAATTATGGAATGACGTTTATCTATTAGGGGCAGATCAAATACGCGACCAGTAAAGTCGCCCAGAGACTCATCGAGTACAGACGGAGCTCCGAGGATTCACACCCGAAGGTGTGATATACAAAATGATAAGTAGCAAGGAACAATGGGACCTTACCGCAATATTCAGCCAGGAGAATATTGAACAGAAAAAGAGAGAAACACAAGTGGCATCGTTGGGAAACAGCGCAGATGGACCCCAGTGAGGGCACAATCAGACACCACCCTGAACAAATACATAAAGTAATGCCGGGGTGGTACAAGTAGAATAGAAGGAAGTCTCTTAGTGGTCCCACACACCTCTGGAGAGAGAATCATAGCTATTCTAAGGAAGATGCTTCTGCGCTAAATGCAATATGTTAGTAAATTGCTCCTTGATTAATCGTTGAAGAGCTCAGTTGATTAGATTCTAGATAAGGCTGTGTTCCAAAACGCATAATTCAGCGCAGTGGTCTCTGCCAGCTGCATTGTGCAATACTGCGGTATCACTGCTTTGGAAAACAGTCTTAACTCATGAAATGATTTTGAAGGCACGATATAAGAACTTTGTCAAATTTGATGTTATTAATCGTAGCGATGGGATTAACAATGTTCAGTAAAAATAGAATTTATGTATAATACATACATGTATTCAAAGAACAATATGTTGCCCGCATAGTGTTAACAGAAGCAGTGGTGGAGTTGCACAGGAGTTACAAACTCTAAATGTGCATGTAAAACAAAAACATCGTTTCTACCTCTACCCGTGGCAGATCAAAATGGAATATTGGTTATCTGAGAATCAAATTTTGATTTTGATCTGTGATACCTAATTCTTCGTGCAATAGGGAAGAGATACTTCACTTACTAAGAAACCGAAGAAAGCTCTAGTTGATTTGGTCTTCACCTCAAGGTAGAAGCTTCCACAAATTATGGCCGAGTTTCACTAGAATTTCGGCACCTAACTACTCAAGTAAATTAATAAATTTGTACTCTGAAAATGATATATGTGTTGTGTAAAAAAAAAACATATTTAATCGTCTCGTCAGAGCCTTACCGTAGTACGTAGTCCTACGTAACTTATGTAGAAAATCGCAACAATAAACAAAGAGTATAAATACCAAATAAATAAAACGAGAACATATATACACTAGTTTAACTTAAATTGTACAATATATCGCAAGAAATCAGGAATGGAGTTCGATATGACCGTTTACACGTCATGGCTGAGAAGAGGAGTGTCGTACTTCCTGGCATTGAAGCCAGTGCATGGAAGCAACCAACACATTGGGTGACCTCGGCCGAAAACGTCGGCCAAAAGGGCCAGTCTACGCCGGTTGGGTCGAAACGTGCCCTTCTGCTGCACTGCCTCGACCGCCGTCTCATCGTACAGAATGGCATGCATTTGATCGACCATTATCGCGAGCACAAACAGTCCAAACAGTGCTGATTCTAGGAGTAAAATTACACTATGAAGCCTGCAAGAGAAGGAGCTCGTTTAAAAGGACACATCAAGGAGGGGCGCTTACATTCTAGCTTGCGAGTCTGCAAGATTAGAATTACACTCTTCGCAGGGATAGATCCAGGAGCCAATGACTAGTCCAATCGAATAGAGCGAAAGAATACCGACGTACACCAGGAACTGGAGAAAGTACTTCTGGTTGCGCTCACCTACGCAATTGTTGATCCACGGGCAGTGATGATCCATCCGACGAATGCATCTTTTGCAGATCCGGCAATGATGCGCCCTTGGTGGTCGGTATGTTTCGCATCTGGTACACACAGTCCACTCACCATGGTCATGACCATTTTTCTGGCCAGCATGAATATCGGAAAAGTCCAATCGATTCTGTGGTAGGGGCACAGTGCCTGGGTCCGATAAAACTGCTTTCAGGTGAGCCATTGCCAGGAGGAAAACGATTGTGTTAAACAGTATTACATGCAGAGGAGCCCATAAGCTGGAATATCGGCCAATTAGGTCTAAGACTCGTCCAATAGAGCATAAATTAGCAACCTTGCTTGCATTGTTTGCAAAATAATCCATCGCAGCACAACATAGTCCGCGTATACAACAGCCAGATAAGTAATAATAAGACAAAAAATACCGCATGGATCTCTAATAAATGTCATTATTTCGCGATTTACGCGGTCTGCGCTACGCTCCCGAGTTAAAAAATTCTACAAATTCGCAAAAAATTAGTACGACCTAGCAAAATTGGACATTTTGACACCTCCGAAGTGTCGCCACAATTTGACATTTCATACTGGAAGCTGATTGTTGCTATCGAATTTCGATATCCTGGATTCGTGCTGATGTTTGACTGGAAGGGTGAAATGAAGCAGCATTTTTAAATTTGTGTTTTGTATGAAACGCTATTTTCTTTTCTAGGGAGGTAATAAACCCTCCCATCATTTAACCCTTAAAGTGGATGTTTATTTCGTACATTTGGGTCATAAATGCTAACAAAATTGCATTAATGCTTTTAAGCCCCCTCTTCATACTTCGCTTTTCGTTAGGATTTTAATTCCTATTTTCTGTAGAAGGGAACATGGGGCATGACTAAAAGAAGTGCCTTGGTAACACTGGACCAAATATATATTTGATTTGAATCAAATGCATCAAAAGAAGAACAGCTGATCGGAGTAACTGTCAACAATTTAGCAAGGTGTATTTTAGCTTTGTGGGATTCTGTGTAACTTTGTACAAAGTCTCACCGTGACGTGACGTCTTTCAAGGAAAGGCAAAATTGAACACAACGCAACAGCAATTATGCCATCGTTTTGTGTTGTTTCTAACTGTGAACATAGATACAGCCATTCGGAGAACGTCTCCTTTCACAAGTAAGTGATTTTCTTAAGGAAAAAGCCCAAAATTGCCTTAATTTCCAGGTTCCCCCGCCACTCCAAGGAGCTCCTTGCGAGGTGGATACAATTCACGGATCGTGGTTTTGACTGGAAGCCGTCTCGCTGGAGCTCTGTCTGCAGCCGACACTTTCTGCCCGGGGACTTCCGTGAGTCTGCCTCTTCCCGGAAGTGCCTCAAAAGGGATGCAATCCCCTCGATCACCATAAAAAACTTCGATGGAAATTTCCTGGATCTGCAAAGTGATGGACCTTCGAGAAAGGTAAAAACGTACTTTACCGTACTGCGAAATGCTTAAGTAATACATTTATATCTAAAGTTTACCCAGAATACGCAGCAAGAGCCCTCCGGTATCAGCTGCAGATTGTGCGGACTATGTTGCAACGCCATTGGCACATTTTCCTCAAACTTTGAAATCTTTGGCATGATACAGAAATGCTTCCCTTCCCTAAACATTCAGCAAGACGACAATCTTCCCAAGGATCTCTGTACAGAATGCCTTCAGCGCCTGCAATCCTTTTCGGAGTTCATCGACAGCGTTTTGAGAACCCAAAAGGATTTGGAGAAGAAATTCTCAACCAAAGCCATAAGCGTTCCTCTCGCCAGTTTTGAGAAGCCAATTAAAATAAAACAGGAGCCCACCACTAAGATTAAGCAGGAAATCTCAGAAGGGCTCCACGATACCTCAAATGACGATTTTGACGTCGGCACTGATGAAGATCAATTTGTGGATCAAAAATCGCAATTTTCAGAGTTTCCCTTCATAAATCCTCAGGAGATTATTAATAATTGTGACATCATGGAAATTATTTCACTAGACGATGCCTTTATCGATATTCCAGACGATGAGGGAGGAACAGACGAGCTCAAGGCGGAGCTTAAGGAATCTTTCGAGAACTCAACACTCTACCCTGGAGAGGAACACAATTACTCCAAGCCTTTAGATAACATGAAAAAATTAGATGACGGACCTTACAAGACTGAGAAACCTGAAGATTTCGACTTTCTTCAAGCCGAAACTCCAAAGAATTGTAAAGACATTATAGTCATCAACGAGAGTATAGTAAAACCCATCCCAGCTTTTGACCTCTACCAATGCAAGGATTGTCCAATGCAATTTTTGACTGAAGGTATCCTGGCAGAACATAGTAAACTCAACCATTCCTTCAACGAGTATATGTGTGTCCTGTGCGACGAAAGTTTCAAATCGTTCTTCCATTTCCTGAGGCATAAGTTAACGAAGCACAAGAAAACGGCGCGAATAAGGTCATCACTTGAGGTCTTCTCTTGTCCAATGTGCGGGAAAACTAGTCCCACAAAATTGGCTTTTAACAATCACAAGAAATACATCTGCAAGCATCAACAGGAGAAAAGCTACACATGCAAGTACTGTCCGGAAACACTCAAGAAATGGATTCACTTGAGGAAACATGAAAAAGAGTGCAGAAAATTAAGGAACACCAACAATCTTGCAGGTAAGACAAGGGAAAGATAGTAGGGTTTAGTGGTATCTAATAAAGAAATGAATATTAGTATTTACTTAAAAAACGGCGGGGCTTCCGACATTACAATCAAGATAGGTCTTTTTGTGTCCCGCAAGAAGAGTGCCCTACATACGAACACACTATAGATCGAAATTTTTGCGCGAACTACGTAATCGTGTATTAATAGGAACCCATTATGTTTCGTATCTTTTTAATTATTTATAAGATTTGGGTGATCCATACGGTCCGTACTGCGGCCTAAAAGTCTGGTGCCAAAGCCTCGGAAATGTAAAAGACGCTCCGCTAAGGAATTCCAATATGTCTTCCACAGAAGAATATCGGATGTCAGGCGTACTCAAAAGCTCGTGGCCGAAGATCCTCTTACGACCTACACCGTGCCAGACTAAGCCAACCACATATGTGTGTTTGAATTTTGTTGTGTTCTAAACACAGACGACAATCTGTCTCATTAGGTAGATTTATTTTGTATTATGGCCAGATAGGTAGCCTACCAGAGGGATTTTATTTAAGAGAGTATCCTCTTGGCCTGACCACTATAAAACTCCTAGCAGAGATGGAATGGTCGCACTAGCGCCAATGCGCACAGTCAGTTACAGCATGTACACCAATGCATTACATGTGATTCCCCCAATCTACCTTACGGCTGACGCCCATGTTCCGTAGATTAATAGTTAAAAATAATTATTCAACACTTACGTATTTTCTAGGAGTGCTGTGGGAAGAGAAGACAGATAAGCAATAATGTGCTTCTATCTACAATAGCGACGAATTTATTGAGTCCCCTTTGAATTAATTTTGCTTCCTTTATAGGCATCTTTTAGTGTCCTTCAGACCTGTCCCTCGCTATTATTGAGCACTCAAGTCTTATAAGTGCTTTTAAATTCTTTATAATTAGCGGGAATTAATTTTTTTAAATGTTATTACCAGCAATATTTTAACACGAAAAAAGGTTAAAATGGAACCTCTCAGTAATTTTTCATGTAATGTTTCAATCTAGAGCAATTAATTCCAAATGATGAGAGACGACAGACGGACAATCAGATCACCTTTAAGATCCGTAGCAGACGACCGTTTCTTGTCGGTGCGGTGACGGTGACATTTTACATGGGGACTGACGGTGCGTCTGTCTCATTTAAAATAATATATGCCGCAACGTGCGGAAGCAACCGCACCGGTCGTCTGCTACGGACCTAAGCCGTAACCAGAATGCAGCGTCGAGTCTGGCGCCTCAGCGTGAAGCAGAATGGTGTGTTGCATGTGCACACAAAAACTAGTGAGGTGGCGTCGACGCTCGCATGAGCATTTCCATACGTGTATGAATGCAACAATATGCACACCAGTTTTACAAGGAAGAGGTAAAGATACAAGGGGAAATCACAATAACAAAAGTGCTGCACGTTGGAAAGCACAAACCGAACCTATTTATTATTTATTTATTTATTATTGCGAATTCATCAAAGGCTGACTACTTACAATACTAGAGAAAAAACATTAACAGAAATAAAAGTTATGTCATATTAGTCTTTATGCAATTTCTGGATAAATCAAAATCAATACAATCAAATTAGTCATTAAAACAACGAGACATGGATGCGAGACTGATTAGTTCAATATTATGAATTTTTAAGAAATTCCGATTTCTCAATGAGCGAGACTGAACTGATAAATATAAACAAGACAATAAAGCCGAGCAGTCGATAATACCATACAAAGAGTCGGAAACAAAAGCAGCCCTGGAGTTGTTATGTCGGAGCTCAAGAGACTCACGTTTGATGAGTTTGAGCCGATCCAAATAAGGAGGCAGGATGATGGGGTTACTTCATGGGAGTCCACGAAGGGCAAATAGAACAAAACGTCTTTAGACGGCCTTGATACGGTTGATATGTGTGCTGTAAAAATGAGACCAAACACAAGACGCATAATCGAGAATAGGCCGCCACACACGGGACGGTTTTATGCGTACAAACATAAGATTGACCTCGTGTGGGCAACTTGGTGTACAATCATAAGATTGTCACAAAACCGTCCCAAATATCCTCTGTTTGATATTTCTGTCGATTTTACGTCAGACATCAAATATATCGCTCTGACATTAGAAATTAAGTAGGAAATGTGTCCTGGATTTTATATCGAAATATGGGAATGCATGTAGAGATTGAAATATAATATGATATAATGGTTGATGCGGTCAAATGCTTTACTGAAATCAGTAAATATACAGTCAACTTGTTTGCCAGCTTCTACTGCAGAAATGCAATAATTTGAGAATTCTGGAAGGTTAGTCGTGGTTGATCTTTCTTTTATAAAACCGTGCTGGGAATTTACTAAAAATGGTTTGCAGTGGAAAACGATAGTGTGGCTTTTTAGAACCTCGAAAATTTTAGTGATTGAGGTTTTCCACCGGCCTGTAAGTCGATATACACACTCCACGTACACCTATCACCCTTTTTATGAAGGGGAATTATAGTAAATGAATTTCACATTTTAGGGAGAACGGGGAAATAAATAACGTAAAACACGAACGAGAGGAACAGCACAGTTATTTAAGAGGGGAAATAAGAACGTCATCAAGACCACATGAAAAATTATCAGCCAAGCTATAAATGTGTTTCGCGTCAGTGTCGTCATCAATTCAACGATCTTTAGTTCCCCTGGAAGTTGGTGGAAACATCGACAAGTGGGAAAATTCCTTAAAATTAATATCACAGTTATTATCAAGGAAGGCAGTCTTGAAAAAATCGGAAAAAAGGTAGGTGATAATTGAGGGATCGCTGCTCTCCCTATTCGCCAGTTGGAACCTTCAAAACTGCTTAGGATCGTCACGAATAATGGACTTGATTTTAATGATATAGTCATCATACGAGGCTTGCTGAACAGAAAAAAATTGGTCGTGCAAAACGCAATAATTCTGGAAATCCGTCTCTCTCTTTGATGATCTATCCAAGGAGGACTAGAACTTTTGTCATTAGTTTTTGATAAGGGAATGCAGGTCATAATACACGAAAACAAAATATCGTACAAAGCACTTACAGCCACATCAATGTTACGTTCCAGAAAAATATTGAACCAGTTGCTTTTTAATAATAATGAATTCAACCTAGTGAAATAAGCCTTTCTAAAATTAAAATTATAATCGTTACACAATGAGGTTGATGTTATCACCGGATCGAAGGCTAAAACAATATGTAGCGCAGAATGATGAGACGACTCCACGGTCAGGGGGTTCGTGCATCGTCTGACAGAGGTGCCGTAAGGATCGGAGCCAAGCGCCAAATTAAGGAATCTGCCATTTTCATTGTGCACACCGGAACATTGAGTCACTCCAGCAGAGAGGAGAGCATCAATAAAAGTGAAGCAATGCTGGGGCCCGGAAGACTAAGAAGGCACCAACAGATCGCTATCCAATGGGTTAAAGCTGACAGATGGCAAATTAAAATCCCCCACCAGCAGTAGTTCGTCACAGCGCTGCAAGTTATTGAAAAGTTCGTCAATATTAACAGCGAGAAGATCGTAAGTAGCGGCCGCTTCTCTAGGAGGAATGTATGCCAAAGCGATGTATATGCTCTTCTGCGGAAGTTTTAAAGCAACACAAAGATAGTCTCGATCGCCGGAATTAAAAAGCTTAATGCCAACGCAAGGGCAATTTCACCGGACGGTACACAAAACGCCACCTCCTACAGGAGCGTGAATCGTGGAGAGATGACGGTCATGTCGAAAGACCTGATACTCGGAACCAAACAGCTCGGAGTCAGAGAATGCTCCACACAACCAGGTTTCAGTCAGACACACCACATGAATTTGAGTTAATGTAAAGGCTAGCAGTTTTAGAACGAAGCCCGCTTACGTTGGCACAGTTGATGTTGATTTCGTTGATTATGGCAATCGCCTTGGAATAAATTCTCTGGCTATAGCACCAATATGCCAAACATCCACAGCGATGATTGCCTTGAATGAGGCAAACGGTACAATCAATTTAAAAGATCCCGACAAAGCCCCCGCATCATTACGCAGTCTGTCGATGCGCTTGCAGGATAGAAGGACAGCTAATCATCAGCGTCGTTGCAGTGTCTTAAATAAACCGCCCGAATATATGCAATACGGTTGTGACGCAAGCTAAAGCAATCGAATCTATAGATACGATCGGAGTAAGTCTGATTGTGAGCTGAACTTAACTTAAACATCACTGCCCGGAATGGTCAATGCCGGGGTAGAAGTTCACGGTATTAGTCACAGTCGGCAAAATTGCAAAAATAATGTAATGTGATGCTACTAAAGATGATTGAATAAACAAAGAGACGACGGAACAAACTATATCAATAAATAATTCGAAAAAATACATATATAGAATTGCTATCACGGTAAAATCACAGGCAGGAAACATTCAACGCCAGACGCGTCCAGGAGCCAAATCAGAGAATATGTCCAGGAAAGTTAGAAACAAATTATCACAGCTCAATAAGTTAACACTGTAAAGCAATCACAACGAAATCACTGCACTAACAACGATAAATCTATATATTTAAATAAATATGAAATGCTTTTCGTTCGACTTTCCATATCTCACGAACAACGCGACGAATTTGCTTAAGTTTATTTATTTTGTTCGGTGTTGTCTGTAGAAGGTCATAGTGGTGAAACAATTTTTCTGGAATCCATGGCGGATCCAATATGGCGACCGAAAAAGTTAAACTTAAAAGGATTGTCCTGAAATTCCGCACTAAGAGGTTTTCGGGGTCGGTGATTTCGACTATGCCATCAAAATTTCGACAGTTGGTTCCGATTTTATACCCTTGGAGAAAAAACAGTTTATTTTAGAATAAGGTTCAAACCCATTTATTGCATGTTAACCATTTCGGTGACACAAAAAATGCTGACAATAGCACTTTAATTTAGAAAAACTACGTTTAAGCTAGAATCCCGAATTTAGTAGAAAAATCTCACCATTACATTATGGCGTCGAGAGCCGTTTTTGTCGGAATTTCAGGAAGTAAAGTCTACGCGCCGAACCTCACCATAGTAAATGTTGGCAGAGATATTTTTGGATTGTTGTCGATGTCTGGAAACATATATCACATAGAAAGCAAACAATTTCAACGAACATCGACTGAAATTTGAATTTAACAGATCTCATGATCGCTTCCACCACCCGTTCATCCCACTACATCTGCTGACACTATAAACAGAAAGCATAAAATGGAGACAGCGATTTTTTTTTTTTTGTAGTGAACGGAGGGACTATTTCGTAACCATAACAGCGCAAGAAGTCGTCCATATCGCGCTTGAACATCACCAAAACTCTTTTCTAAATGGTCTCACGTTCACGTTTGTTGTCGACTGAGAGCAAATGTGGCACTCATCTGGCACTGAGCTTCCTCATTCCCAAGTATTCAAGCAATATATATATACTACACTCGTCCACTTGGTATGTCCCCAACCTAAGAATGTGCGCGAGCATCACTCGTCGATCATGAATTGCTCGGCCATTTCTGATGTGGTCACTTCTTTTGGACGCACTGGGCCCTCATCATCAGATGTCCAATATTTTCTTGTTGATATTGAAAGTGCAAGTCCTCAAAAACATAATTAAATTCGGTGTTGATCTCATCGTCCGTTTTCTTTTTCAAAAACAAATCATTTCACGATATTCGATTTTATTCATTTTTGTAAAAATGCAATTTTGCTCGTTGTCAATGCCTGCCAAACGTACACTGAATAACTCAGCTGGCTGAAAATTTTACAACAATCATAGAAGAATAGCTTTCACGAAGAAAACCATTGATTTGATAATGCTGACGCCACATTTTTATGCCTTAAAATTATGAAAAAAAAAACAATTTTGGCACTAAACAATAATATTTGATGTACATACGTTTCTGAATTTCACTCACTATATAAATAGATTCATATCAAAATTATAGCCTTTCCTTAAATTTTTTAAAACCGTGTAAATATGGCCCCAATATTTCCATTAAACGGTTATATAAGATGCCGCAAACGGTTTTCTACGTATAATTTATAAAAATAATTTCCTTTCTCTACCTAGAGATATTGCACTTCCTTGAAAAGGCAATAAGATGAATAATTCAATAAAAATAAAAAAAGGTGTATTCATTACATGAATTTGCGAGAAACGTGAATGTTACGAAATTTAATAGCTTCTTTTCATTTTCTCAAGTATGACGTACGTGCAGTAATAGAAGCAGATCAACATTGGTGGAAGTTTTTGAATACACATTAAGATAGTAGTTGTTTGGCGTGATGTCGCTGCTTTGAGTAGATCAAAAGATAAAAATAAAATAATAATATACATCCCGAATTTATGAATCACCCTGCAACTCGAAACGGTTGCAATTTCTCTGTGCCATACTTGAACCCCCCCCCCCCTTCCCTGCCACCCGATTTTTTGTTTGCTTAGGTGAGATCTATCACCTCTAACATTTTGGTCCTCGTTAACTGAAACACCCTGTATATCGACATAAATGCCATTTTGGGCTGTAAACAATTTTTGTTTATTACCAGGATGATAGTTTTGATCTGAAATATAAACAACCTAAAGTTTTAAATTGAATTGTGCCGCCAATCGTCAACGAATGAATGTATTTGCTCTATCTAATAATAAAATAAGTCATTTGAACGATTACTCGTTACCCCCTCTGTAGCCGTACTTGAGAGTAAAACAAGTACTCTATTTAATCAAAATACATAAAAGTTTTCGCATACAAATGTGCATAGGTACAAAGATACAATACACTATATTGATTATAAAAGTGGTAGGGGCTTTTAATGGTTTTGAAAAGTCCGTTAATAACAGTAATTATTTTTCCAGAAAGAAATGCTCCCTCAGGGTCAATAGAACATCTCACAGAAGTCAACGGATCTTTCTCTTGTAAACTCTGCGGGCGGATTTACAAGTCCCGTCGCAACGCATTACAGCATGAGAAATCCCATCGTCCGGTGGAACAGTGGAACTACAACTGTGGAGACTGTGGAAAAATGTTTGATTTCTGCCAAGATCTGCGATGCCACCTCAAGAACAAGGAATGCAAGGCAGCGCCTGTTGGGGCAGACCACGTCTACTTCGTATGCGTTACATGCGGCAATCAGTTCAAATCGTTAACAAAACTGAAGTGGCACAACCTTATTCACACGGGGGTAAAACCGTTCGTGTGTGAAAGTTGTGGTAAATCATTCAGATCCTTCAATAATCTCTACCAGCACAAAATTACTCACACTACAGTTAGACGGCACAAGTGTGATTTGTGCGACAAAACTTTTAAACGACGCGGTGGTCTCAATCAGCACAAGCGGGCCTTCCACTTCAGGTTAAGGCCACATGAATGCCCTGTTTGTAAACACAGGTTTGCGCTGAAGGGAGATATGGTACGGTGCAAACACTCTGCTTTGAAGGATCGAGGTATACAGAAATTTTAAGTTTAAAGCATCAATTCATGCAATAAATACCATGCAAAGTAAGTCTATCTTTAATTTTAAATTAATTCCTTTGAAAAGTTGAATTCCTGCTTGGGTTGTTTACCTGTTTGGTTTCCATAAGTTGAATATACTTTGTTATTTAGCGTTTTTTATATAATAAACATAAACGAATAAAAATATAAACATTTACGTATAAACTAATGGACTGCTTGTTTCGCCGTCTCATGTGGGACACTTTTTTTGTGTGCCTTTTTCTTCTTGTTAATTTTAATGCCTACATTAGGCCGCCACACACGGTACGATTTTATGCGTACAAGCACGCGAGTTACGTTAGTTAACCTAACACCAACCGAGGGGACGAAGTGCAACCCGCAATACATTGACCCCAGACAGAGCTCAGAGCTCATGAACAAAATTAACATAAAAACTTAGATTGTTCAGCATATTCCAATTTCGAAACTTATGAGAACGGAAAAGGTAATCTGACGCTTGCACTAATCTGACGCTTGCACTTCGTCCACTCACTTGCTTGAACATGTCCAAGCATTCACCTGCCCAAAAACGTGACACCTCACCTGTAAATGCCGAAATCAGCAATTCTATGTAATAAGCGAAATTGAAATTAAGACAAGAAAAGTTAGTCTTAAGACCGCATCGAAATTGTAAGGTTCACTCCGAAGAGTGACCAAAAATAAGTGTGTTATAGGAAATCGAAAACTGTTCAAATAAAAAGTGAAACATAGTGACAAAACTGATTGTTTTAATTGTTTTTAAATTGATCCTATTAACATACATAAAACTGGCGCAGTCGGTAGGATTGCCTTCTGAAGAAGAGCAATTCAGTGATCGAACTTAACTCGATATCCGTGACCGGTTAATCAGATACGAAGCATAGTGACTTAGCTAAAGTGCTTAGTGCTTGTGAAGATACGAAATTTCCGGTCTTACACCCCATGAGAGGGAATAGAGAAGCTGCCTACGACTTAAGAAGAAATTTGGGAAATCTACAAGAGGACGAAATGGCTCAAGAACAAAATGCCCAGAATCTGCAGGAGATTATCCGACAAATGCAAGAAGAACATCAGAGGGAAATTGCCGCTCTGAGGCAACAAATTGGCCAACCTGGAGGACAAATTGCCCAGCCTGGAGGACAAATGTTCCAGTTGACAGCGGACCAGATTTTGAACAAAGTGCAACACATCAGGACCTTTTACGGGAAGGAAGACTACCCTCTTCAGGAATTCCTCAACGCCGTGGAGAATGTAGGAAGCCTTTGCGGTACCAACGTGGCCCTGTTACAGCACATCTTACTGATGGTGGTAAGAGAAAAAATCCAAGGAGAAGCCAAAAGATGCATCCAACGACTCGGGGAGAATACGACGTGGGAACAGGTGAAGACTGAGCTGAAGGTACAATTTCGACCAAGGAAAAGCTACAAAAAACTAATGGACGAAAGCCGCAACACCAAAGTAAGTAACTTAAGAGAACTTTTCTCCTTTATACGTAGAATAAATTTCCAACTAAACGAATTATATGAATATGACGAGAATAAGCCATCTAATTATAGCCCCGACAATAACGATAAAAATTTAGTTGATATAGTGAAAGATATGCTAACAGGTAGTTATAGGGTTAATATAAGAAGTAATATGACATTAAACGAGATATTTAATACTTTCGATAGTTTAGGTCTTTTAGATGAAAGTGATGTAATTCATTACAACTATAAGAAGAATTATAGAGATTCACGTAATAACACGAACCGTAGAGATTTCAAAAACGAACGACCAACTCATAACTTTCGAGACAATAATAGAAATTTCAAAGGGCAACAAAATAACCCACATAATTCTTCGAATTCTCAAAATAATTATCCGCAGCAACAAAATAATTCGCATAATTTTTCGGGACAATATCGTAATAATTACCCTACACGACAACAAAATAATACACAGAATTCCTCGAGACAATACAGAAACAATAACTCTAGACCATTCAATGACGGATCAGGACAAGTTAGACCCAGACAAAATACTGTGCCCAATAATAACCCTAACAACAATAACCCTGTCCCAATGGAAGTTGATAACATCCAAAATAGCGATGTTAATTTTTTTCAAGATCAGCCTCGGACGGAAAACTCTCGGAAGAGCCCAGTATTTCTCAACTTTAGATCTGGCGAAGGGTTTTCACCAGATTCTAGTCAGACCCGAAGACCGAAGGAAAACAGCCTTTTCTACACCACAAGGCCATTACGAATTTATTAGAATGCCGTTTGGTCTGAAGAATTCACCGGCAACCTTTCAAAGAATGATGAACCATGTATTAAGAGGACTCATAAATAAAGTTTGTGTAGTATACATGGACGACATTCTAATCTTCGGCACATCTCTAGAAGAGCATATCTCAAACCTTAAAAAGGTGTTTGAAAGATTGAAACAAGCAGGATTGAAAATTCAAATCGATAAATGTAGTTTCTTAAAAAAAGAAACAGAATTTCTTGGACATATCCTAACACCGAAAGGAATGAAGCCGAACCCAAACAAGATCAGGTGCATCCAAGATTTAAAACTGCCTGCTACCACAAAACAAATTAAAAGATTTTTAGGCATGACTGGATATTACAGGAAGTTTGTGAAGGATTATGCCAAAGTAGCCTTCCCTATGACAAAGTATTTGAAAAAAGGAATGACTATTAATTCAAACGACCCGAATTATATTGCAGCTTTCGAAAAACTTAAGGAAATTATAACCAACCATCCGATCCTCAAATACCCAGACTTCAAGAAAAGATTTAAATTAGTAACAGACGCCAGCAACATTGCCCTTGGAGCAGTTTTAACACAAGACGGACATCCGGTCTGTTATGCATCCAGAACTCTGAACAACCACGAGAGGAACTATTCAACAATAGAGAAAGAATTGCTAGCTATTGTTTGGGGATGTAAATATTTTAGACCTTATCTATTTGGTAACGAATTCGATTTGCAGACGGATCATCAGCCGATCAAATGGCTTGCAGCAAAATATACAGGTAAGGACATCAATCCGAGACTAACGAGATGGCTAATTTCTCTAGGGGAATATAACATCAAAATCGATTATATAAAAGGTAAAGACAACGTTATTGCAGACTTTTTAAGTAGGATCAACTCTGAAACGAAAGAAATAAACTCGGTATGCGATAACAATAATAAAAGTATCAATGCTTTGGGAACTGAAAATTTGAGTTTCAATATAAGCGACATGTTTCCTGAAAACTCTACCGACCTCGAAGTAGAGACAGAAAACGAAGCGAATGACTCTGAAGAGATAAACGCTTTAAGAACCAACTCTGAAACGAGAGAAATAAACTCGGTATACGATAACAATAGTAGAAGTATCAAAGCTTTGGAAACTGAAAATTTGAGTTTCAATTTAAGCGACATGTTTCCTGAAAACTCTACCAACCTTGAAGTAGAGACAGAAAATGAAGCGAACGACTCTGAAGAGATAAACGCTTTAAGTGAATCCCTTGAAAACCAAACCTCCCACTCTCAAGAGGAAAACTGTGAGGACCATATACCTATTCTAGAAACAGTTGTGAACAGGTTTAAAACGCAAATTATACTTAGAGAATTTAAAGATAAAGAACTTCAAAACGTATTTAAAAATAGAAGAATCTTCATTGATCTACGGGATCTAGAAAATGAAAATGTCAATGACATTCTACGAAGGCATATAGGAAAAGGGAAAGTCGGCATCTACTCTGAATTAAATGATCATAAATATAACAAGCTGCAACAAATAATAATAAATCTTTTCCCGCGAAATAGTGGCGTAAAGTTTGTAAGGTGTAGTTCTCTTGTGAGAGATATCGAAGATGAAGAAAAGCTCAACAAAGAAATATCACTCTTCCACAAAAATGAACTAGGGCATTCAGGAATAATAGCAACTTATGAAGGAATAAAAAATAAAGTCTATAACCCATCTTTAAAAACAGCGGTCCATCGAATAATCAATAATTGCGAAATATGTTCTTCTGGTAAATACGATCGAAATCCTATTAAAAAGAAATTTCACTTGACGGAAACACCTTCAACAACCAACGAAATCATACATGTTGATACTTACGTAAATAGCAAACATTCTTTCATAAATTTCCTAGATAAATTTTCAAAACACGCTATTAGCTTTTATTTAGAAGACCGTAATAGTCAAACAATAATTGAAAAACTTAGGCAATACCTCGCAATCAAAGGACAAATAAAGAAATTCGTCTTCGATAACGAATTCAATACAAAAAACATCAGGGAATTTTGCGAACAAGAGAAAATTGCATATCATGTCACAAAACCGAATAGTCACACAGGAAATTCAGACGTTGAACGTTTTAATAACACCGTCACAGAAAGAATCAGGACCTTAAACCTCGAAGACAAACTACCAATTAAAACACAGATATTAAAAGCAGTTAAAATGTATAATAACACCTTCCACTCAACCATTAAAGCAACCCCAATAGAAGTACAGGAACACAAAGTAGACCATGCAATAATACACAAAAGGATAGAAGCTGCAAAGACCAAAAACATAAAGAAAAGAAATATAAAGAGAGAAGAATACACTGAGAAAAGAGAAAAAGGATTCATTAAGAATTATAAATCAGTTAGGCATAAGGAAGAACCTAAATTTAGGATACATCGGCTTGATGGGATACACGAAAATAATATTAAACGCCCCTTTAAATTTTCAGGTACTGCTGATCCTAGGAATCGTAATGCTGATGATACCACCCAGCAATCAGACATTAATAATAGACAAAATTAACTCAGAATTAGGTTACGCAAAAATTCAAATAGGCGATGTAGAAATCGTTAGTAAATCCGACATTGTTTTACATATCATCGACCCTCAGGAAATACTAAAAATAGTCAATAGAATAGAAGAAACTATCAATTCATTCGATTTAGGTATTAACAAGGAAATCGCAATGCATCAAATCGAGAGTATTAGGAACCAAGTTAAGACACTTGTACCCCATAGACGTAAACGAGGGCTAGTTAATTTAGGCGGTATGATTTTGAAATGGGCTTTTGGAACTATGGACGATGACGACAGGAAGGACATTGAAAGACATCTAGATACTATAGACAAAAACAACCACAACGCCATCGGAACAGTTAACCAACAGATAAAAATCAACGATAACTTTAACAAAACATTTACGCTAATTGAAAACGCAATTAAAGCAGACAGACTTAAAATAACAGAGAAACTGAACGCAATCGAAAAACGAACATATACAGAGAGCTTATTTTTAGAACAAATGGTCAAAATTGACTTTATTAAGAGACAGGTTGACAACATACAAGACAACTTTGCATCAGCTAGATTAGGGACCCTGCACCCAAGCATTTTAACAGACGAAGAAATTAAATTTTATGATATTGACTCGAGAAAATTAATGCAAATTAGACTCGGAGTAGCCACTTATTATAACGAATCAATCGTATTCGCGATCAAAATTCCTAAAGAATTTCAGAAACTTAGCAGAAGGCTTATAATTCCAATTCCAAACCAAAATAATAAACAAATTGACCAGGAAATTGAATTTGTAATCGAAACAAACAATAAAACATATACATACGAGAATGGAAAAACTCTAAAAGAACTAAGAATTAGCAAAAATTGTATTTACAAAAATAACTGCAAATTTATTGTAAACCACGAAGAGGAGTACATCGAAATCGAAGACGATATGTTAATAGTAAATAATGTAAACAACAAGAAATTTAATAGTTCCTGTGACGATAGGAAATTAGCGTTAAACGGAAATTATTTCATAAACTTTCAAAATTGTTCAATAAAAATCGATAACAAAGAATATAGCAATAGAATCAATGTAATCACTAGTAAATTTATTGTTCCCATAGAAAACACCTTTGTATCAAACAAAACCGATGTAACTTTCGAAGATATTGTTTCGAAGCAGGAAGAAAATATAAAAGAAATAACTGAATTAAAATATCATAGAAATGTAAACATAGGTGTAGGAATTGGAACATCTTCAATAAGCCTTATAACAGGGACGATAGTCTCAATAATATTGGTTTGGAAACGGAAAAATTTCAAAATTAAATTAATTAACAGGATCCAGGAGAATCCTGAGTCAAACGGGGGAGGAGTTACGTTAGTTAACCTAACACCAACCGAGGGGACGAAGTGCAACCCGCAATACATTGACCCCAGACAGAGCTCAGAGCTCATGAACAAAATTAACATAAAAACTTAGATTGTTCAGCATATTCCAATTTCGAAACTTATGAGAACGGAAAAGGTAATCTGACGCTTGCACTAATCTGACGCTTGCACTTCGTCCACTCACTTGCTTGAACATGCCCAAGCATTCACCTGCCCAAAAACGTGACACCTCACCTGTAAATGCCGAAATCAGCAATTCTATGTAATAAGCGAAATTGAAATTAAGACAAGAAAAGTTAGTCTTAAGACCGCATCGAAATTGTAAGGTTCACTCCGAAGAGTGACCAAAAATAAGTGTGTTATAGGAAATCGAAAACTGTTCAAATAAAAAGTGAAACATAGTGACAAAACTGATTGTTTTAATTGTTTTTAAATTGATCCTATTAACATACATAAAACTCGCGTACAAACATGAGATTAACTACGTATACACGACAATCCCAAATCAGGACTAGAAACTGCTTCTAAGCCAAAATCAAGGCTGCTTATGTAAACGACACAAATAGGCAGGATCTTCATTCCGCATCGAAACTTCCACCCGGATTAATAAATGCCTATAAACGGGGATTGAAGATGGCGACTAAATTCACACACGGCGACGATTTTATGCGTACAAAATTTGTGGTTTGTGGTTTAACTTAAGGGATTTTTATTCATTTGGGCGATATTTTTAAAAGCTGTGGGTGTGTGTGAGCCTGTGTTATAAACTATGAATAAAGTTATTTTTAACGCCTACGCCTACATCCCAATTTTTTTCCATGTGATGTGTTCGCAGCTGTTTTTTATTTTCGACTTTTAATATTTAGAACAACGAAAAGCCACCTATTGAACAATAGTGAATCACAAAAACCCTAGCGGAATAAATCTGCGTAAGTAGCCTTTCAAACTACACCTTCTTGCCATCAAGCATGGAAGACTAGAATATAAGGAAATCGAACACCGCAAGTGGGACGTATATGGTCGACACTTCGTGGCGCTGCGAGCGCACATTTGAGTTGCGCAATGGGCCTTTCCACACGTGTATGCAGTATGCAGATCGGTTTTACAGGTAAGACCTAAACATGCAAGGAGAAATCTCTACAAAAGTGCTGCACCTTGGAGAGCAAATTTGCAGCACAAACCGAACCTATTTATCCTGTTGTCACGAACTAACCCAACTACAACACAACACTTCCTTCTTGCCACAGCACTCAAAACTAATGAGAAATTGACTACCCATAACAATGCACACACACTTTCTTAACACTTGTTCTCACAGGAAAGTGCATCAAGCAGCGAGAATACCCGTGTGGAAACGCTGACTGTCAACAAACCGGTTTGAATACACGTGTAGAAAGGCCCAATACTCCACCAAAGAATATCTAACAACAAGAAGGGACACTCGTGACGTTTTCCCTTATCTCTTTGTGACCTTGGGTACCGTTAACCAGACCAGACGTTTCATTTTGTTGGAAATAGATAGTTATAAACAAGTAATATGTGAGAGCAAGACAAAAATTTTAGGGGAGGTGCTAAAAAAATTGAAACCCTTCTACAGGGTGCATGATTTTATTATGAACAATTTCTATTTTCCAGCAAGGCACAAAACTTATTTCCTGATAATTGCCCCTCGCAAAGCCACATACTAAACGCCTTATATGATGTGTACCCATCATTTGTAAAACGAAAGAGCAGCTATTTATGTACTTGCATTTTAAAATGTTCCGAACTTTTCAAGTCAATGCAAATTGCAAATCTCGCAACAAAATAACACCACCCTACACTCTAGCGCCGCACACAGTCCCTGAGAATCGGTAGAAATCGCCTGAAAATGCGCAGTGAAAAAATGAGAGTAACCGCGTACGTATATATCACACACGGGCAAACCCTGCTCCTGTGACTCCCGAGTGCTCCTCAGGTAGCTGTTTTGACTCCCGAGTGCCCACCTCATTGCTACTGCAAGTGCAAGTGAGAAATGCATACTCCTGTCGTGAAAAATTACTTGTGCGGCACACAGGACATAGACAATGCTCCGAGTGCAAGCGAGAAATATTTTTTTGGTGGCGAGAAATATTTTTTTGGTGCCTCCTGCAAGTGCAAGCGAGAAATGCATACTCCTGTCCTGAATCAGTGATGATGGACATGTACTCACTCTCATTGCGTTAATAGAGCGACCCGAAATGACCCGAAATGCGAAAGGTTTATGGAGGTTTTTATGGAGGTATACTGCTCCCTTGAAGTCAAACTCTGCCCAGCTATGGTATATATCAATAACGTGTGCGCTACCTGCGTTCCCTCCTTCTTCATTCGCATTGTTCCTATCCTTTATGATCACAAGGAGAGGTAGCACTCAGATGGCATGGTAATAGAGAGAATTAGATATCTGCTTTAAAACTCCATAGTAGAAAAATGCTGCTCTTCTCTCTCTTAAAAGATCGTGAACTTGTTGCCTCTTAATATGTGGCCCAGATATTTTAATTTCCTTGCTTCGATTGTTTCCATCCTAGTTAGTACTTTTGCATTAATTATTGTATGTATATTACGCCTTCAGCTCGGGTGGTAATGTCAAACACGGGTTGAGATGTCCTACCTTGCTCCCTACTGCGCCGAAAGTTTGAATTCTGTCCCAATATTACGGGGAAGAAAGCGCTATTTTGTTTCCGTAAAATATGGACAGAGCTCGATTCGAACTTTCGACGATGAATAGTAAAAAATAGTATACGCTACATGGGAGCGAAGGTAGGACATTCCAACCCACGTGTTTATCACACACTGGGTGGAATATCCTACTTTGCTCCTTAGGTGCAACATATACTATAACCTCAGACAAGGATTTAGAAAGAAGCGTCCATTCGTCATTGACTCGACAGGGAATGAAGACACATAAACCTGTTTTTGAGTTATAGCTCAATTTGTCTTTATTTACATTTAACATCTACTTTCTATTTACAAATTACATTAATAAATCGTGATAGAAAAATAAATTTAAAAAAAACCAAATTTAAACAGCTTTATGTGGTAAAACAATTTGGCTCACGTTAGTGATGAGCAGTCTGACTTAGGCTTACACTTTTCTGCTAAACTAAAACATCTTAAATGGCACTAAAAAAAAATTGCAACTCTCTTTGATATTCGTAACGCGTACCATCTAACGTAACACCAACATAAATTGTCATCTTAATCTAAAACTTAACAATAGTACAGTGCTATAAAATTTAATTTTGCTGGAATATTGCAGCCCTCTGTTGGAATTGTGCTCGTCTCACGACGCGATCTTCTTCTGCACGTCGCCGTTCCTCTTGTTCTTCTCGAATTTCGTCATGGAACTTGTTCGTTCGTAACTGCTGCTCAATTTTCGCCTCAAAGAAATTTTTGGCTCCTCCAACACCTACCTCTTCTACATTAATTTCTGTAAGCCTTGCCAGTTGACTAAGACCTGAGTCGGTATCCAATTCACCGGCTTGTGCTTTTCTATAAATCAGTAAAAATTCCCGGAATGATATCCTGCCGTCATGATCCTCGTCCACCTCAGCAATCATTGACTTTAAACCTAGATGAGTCTGTGGGGCTCCTAGTTTCTCCATCATTATTTTTAATTCTGTAATATCGAGGTAACCATCTCTGCCTACGTCATATCTGCAAGGGAAGAAGATTGGTTTAATTAGTACAAGCCTAGATGCTCTAAACCGATTTCAAAATTTCAATGCATAACTTAAAGTTGTTATAATTCGCGGCCAGAGGAGTCTATAGATATAAATATAATTTAAATGTCCTTTTATGATTTCGAAATAACTGCCTTTTTCTAAGCTTGTATGTTTATTTACAACAAACGTTTGTAAACTTTGTGTGTGTTTGGCTGGGATAATCTCCGGAACGGCTGAACCGATTTCGATGAGACTCACTGGAAATTAAGAGCATTTATCGGGTCTGTTTTAGGTAACTTTTTGTCTAAGGAATATTTTAGATTCCCGTGGGAAAAATGAAAACCGTCTCCGGACATGAAACCAATTTCATACATTCTGCAACAGTTTCAGCGCATGAAGTCGCAGGTGATTGCTTGGAAATTTAGGACTTTGAATCGATACGGTGCTTTATTCATCATTCGTCAACGGATTGCGACAAGTGCGGTGCGTAGTGCTTTGGTTAATATTTTTGAAGTCGGTTTTTATTTTTAACTTTTCAGTGCAGATCCGTCTCGGGCTTTTTAATACTTCCGGAACTCCTCCACTTTTTAGACTAAGGGGATATGGATTTCAAATAACTTACCAAAATGCAAGATGGCGAATCCATAATGGATACCAAAGTTTTTCAACTTCAACGGATTACCATGAAAATCAAAGCAAGGGGGTATTGGAGGATGCTTCGAATCTGCTATCAAAATTTGCAAGTTCAAAATAGAGTTCAAGCGGCCGAAGTAATTAAATTTCACCCCAGCACCCCAGCACGCTCTTTGGGACGCCGGAAGAAATTCAATTCAGTTATATTTTACGTGGCCACTTGTACGTATCTATAATTTTTCCCTAGAAATTTCGAGAAAATGCCGGGAACTCAAAAGAATTTCACATCAAAAATTCCCAAAAGAAAATATCGTGGAAACCGGCACACGGCACTTTTAGCCGGTGAAGTCGGTCTAAAATCAACCGGTGCAACAGCAAAAAAAATGCGACTCGATGAAGATTGTAAAGTTTCATCTGATGGTTCGACTTGTTATGTTATCTTGGCGTTCGCGTCAATTTTTGATCCACTGAGCCAATTTTTGAAGTGCCAAAAATGTAATAGTGATGTACAATTTCAAAAATCGGAAATGGTTGGTCTCGGATTCCAACTCCACGTTATTTGTGACTGCTCAGAACGAAAAATTGATTCATGCCCGAAAATCAGCTCTGGAGTCACGGAAGGAGGTCGACACGCGTGGGAAGTGAATAGAAAATTCGTCTTCGTAATGCGGTTGCTTGGTGTCGGGATCCAAGGCATCAACATCTTTTGCGGGATGATGGATATTTGCAAAGGTTTCTCAAATAATGGATATTACAAAATTTTGAATCACATGCGCGTCGCTGCTGAAACAATCTTCAACAAGTGCATACACAGAGCTGCCGAAAAAGAACAGGAGGAAAACCTGAAACTTGGGAAAGCGGAGGATTCAATTTCGGTTTCTGGAGATGGAACTTGGTCCAAAAGAGGGTATTCTTCGCTACTTGGCGTAATCACTCTCATAGGAAAACACAGTGGAAAAGTTGTTGATATTATTGTGAAGAGCAGTTTTTGTATGGCTTGCAAGAGAATGGTGAAAAAATTGAGCAAAGAAGATTTCCAGGTGTGGTACCATGAACACGCTCCTGAATGTTCATCTAATCATTCCGGAAGTGCTGGCAAGATGGAAGTGGATGGAGTCATCGAAATGTTCAAGAGATCGTTCGACCTACATCATGTGCGTTACCTCGAATACATCGGCGATGGCGACAGCAAAACCTACTGCAACCTAGCTGAAAAGAATGTTTATGGCGACGATTTCCCAGTTCAGAAACTCGAATGTGTGTTGCACGTTGGAAAGAGGATGTACAAGCGACTGAAAGAGGCGAAAAAGAAGGTGACGATCGAAAAAAAGTTGCGCAAAGATGCTGAAAAAAAAGTCGGTGAGGAAGCTGCCAAGATATCTGCTAACGTAAAAACCAATCTACAAGAGACCACCTCGACTCCTGGCCCATCAAATTCAACGCAGACTGGTAATGAAATTGTCGACAAAAACGTCGCTAATACAACCGTTCTCGCTAATAAAGGCACAAAAAATGCACCCGCAAAAGATGCACCGAAAAAATCTACGAAAAATGCTCCGAAAAAAGCCACTGAAGAGCCAAAAGATCCAGTTAAAAATATTACCGACAAATTCATCCGAGAGATGTCAACGTACTACGCGTTGGCCATTCAACGGCATCCTGATTCGTTGGATAACATGTACAACGAAATCTGGGCAGGATTTTATCACAAAATTTCGACAGATGAAAATCCGCAACACGAATTCTGCAGCTACGAATGGTGCAAGTATGTGCAAAACACCGCAGCTGGAGAGCCATATGAGCACCCCCCACCGCTGGATCCTGCCGTTCAGCCTATCGTCAAGGACGTGTATACCTCCCTTTCCGATAAAAAACTGCTGGAAAGATGCCTGGGAAAAAATAACCTAAATAACAACGAGTGCTTAAACTCCTGTTTGTGGCAGCTGGTGCCAAAACATTTGTACACCGGCAAGGACATTCTGGAATTAGCTGTATGGATCACAGCCACCGTCTACAACGATGGGGTGAAATCACTGTTACTCATCCTGAAGTGTATGAATGTCAGAGTCGGGGACATTGCCGTTCAGCACTGCAACAGAGTCGATAAAGCGCGTCTAAATCAGTCGACGCGCGAAAGCAGCGAAGGGACCAAGCAAGGGCGGATCTCTAAAAAAAGGAAGATCAGGACCTCCAGTCCAAGATCGTGGAGGTGGAAGGACTCCTGTATGGACCAGGAATCGAATAAATACTGTAAGTCTGCTCATTTCCCCGGTATTGTGCGAAATATTGCACTCAAACATTTTTTTTTCTTTAAACGCATTTATCTCGACTTAATTTTTTCAATCGTAGTTCCACGATATCTCTTGAACCGCTCAACCGATTTCCATAAACCTGGGTTCAATTTGTTCTGAATTCAATTGTTCACAAATCTAACTAGGATATAAGACAAAACCCAAGTAGTTTTTTTTTTACAGCACTTTTTGTAAAAAATTTGTCGAAAAATTCTCGATTTTTGACTTCAAAAGGCTGCTATTTTTTTTTTAGTCGAGCGATTCGTTAGATCCTAGTTAGATTTATACATTCTAATATCTAATTTAAGTGGTTTTTTGAGTTTTCTGTGCAGATGATTTGGCGAGCCGCAATCACGGAATTACGGAAAAAGGCCGATTTTTTTTGGCGCCCTCTGGCGGCGACGGGTGAGCGAGAAATGAAAAAATAAAAAAACAATTTCTAGTTTTTGTTAAAGACTTCCAAATAAAAAAAGATTCAAGGTCATATGTTGTTTTGCTTTCTTGTAAAAAAATCCCAAACTTTTGCTTTTTTCTTAATTCAGTTAGGAGAAGGTCACCTTAAGGGGGTCTACTAGTGTGACATTTTTCAAAAATCGGTTTTTCTTTTTTTGCATATTTCGATAGTCTATACCTTTAAAAATAACATACTAAAATTTCAAGTGCATATCTCAAATAGTTTTTGAGTTACAGCCATATTAAGAGCAGCCGTTCATCGGTTCGAAAGTTGCGGTCAAAAAACAGAATTCTGAGCAAAATCGAATTAAAGTTTGACTTTACAGAAGAAACACAAAGTTTATCAACGAAAAAGCTACTTAGAAACGCACTGATTAAGGTTTGTTTACACAACAAACACAACAGAGAATCACAGGGAACGTAGTTGCTCTGCTGTGAACCAAAAATAGCGCGGATTTAGCGCGTCGATTAGGCTACCGTTATTACAGAGTACTTGAAGTACTTTTTTTAACGACACATCTAAAAGTTAAAAAAACGCATAACTTCGTTATTTTCTTACGGATTTGAGTTTAGTTTGCAGCGTTTTACTCGGAAATAGTTGAACAAAAAGAAAAACCAAAATAAAAAAAAAATCGAAAATTTTCCATATAGGCCCCTTAAACTTTAGACGCGTTTTTCTCGAAACCACATTTGTCAAATTGGCTGCAGTTATAACTCGAAGACAAATCATCCGATCGATTTGATTTTTATTGCAGCTTCTTTCAAAGATGTTTCTACGTACCATGAACCTCCAGTTTTTTGATCAAATCAAAAATGTAATTTTGACAGGCCAAAAATCATTAAATTTTCGCGCGAAATTTGCAATTTTTTTTAGAAACTCCGCCATTTTGTTAAATTTAAATTTTTTTTTTAGCCCGAGGGTCATGGTACGGGAAAAACCTTTAAGTTTAATAAACTTTTTTGTTTTTTTGATTTCAGGCACTGTGAAGGTCGCTATCACTGCAGCCGTTTAGTGACTTTTTTTTTTGGAGCCTTGGGAGATTGCAAATAACTTGCTAAATTTTCGATTTTTTGGTCCGAAAATTTTATAATGGATTTACTATATATCCACAAAACTATCCTTAAAACATTAAAACATTCCATGCAGTAGTTTTCTTTTAAAAAAATTCTCAAATATCACCTTTTTTGAGGCGGTCACACTAGTAGACCCCCTTAAGGAGGCTGGATCGAAAACTAAAAAACGGGAAAATTAATTCAAATTTTGCTAGATGATAGTTTAGCATCATATAAATCAATTTCAAAAAAAAAATGCATGTCACCGGCAAAATAGAAGAGAAAAATCAAACTAAAGTTTATTAAGGGGTTATTACCAGCTTAATTTTTTTTTTAATAAATTTTATAAGTATGATATACCATTTGATTAAGGGGTCTACCCTCTTTATAAATCGATTTTTTTTTATTGCATTTTCGTAAAGTATATATATACGGAAATATCATATTAAAATTTTATAAAGATCGGAGCAGTGTAACTGTATTTTTGTCTCAAAATTAGTCGAGTTTAAAATTTTGATATAAGAACATCTCTGCGCGTTTGCTTATAATCAAGAAGTGCGGCGTGCGGCCGACGCAGCACTGTTGCCTCCAAGAAAGCCAGAACATATCGCAGGAACGCTACTTTGGATGAAAATGTGCATTTTGAGGAAGAAGAAGGCATAGTGTATGGCCCAGGCATCGCTGATTAGGCTTAGGTGAAATTTTTTACGATGCCATTAACAAAACTATAATCGCGTTTTTCACAAAATAACTTTTTCGACACCGCGTTGATGAAATCTCGGAAACTACCGAACCGATTCCCACCAAATTTTTACCAAACATTGTTTATGACTACAGCTATAGCGCATCGAGATGGTTTTCAAAATTTTGATTTTAAAATTTTTTTTTGGACAAAAATGGTGAAAAAAACGTTTTTTTTTGTAGTTTTTCAAAAAATGTCTGCCATTTTGTCAATTTTGCAAAAATCAAAAATCGCCCCCGATGCGCTATAGCTATTAATATATTGAACCTAAAACTCTTTGCTTTTTTTTCCGACCATGCATCTCGGAGATTTCATCAACGCCGCACACCCCTCTCGTTTTTTGGATCATTTTTCGACCAGCAGTTGCATGCTTAAAATATTTCACAAAAATGAATAAAAAAAAATTTTGCGATATAGTTCGAGAGTGTATTTATTGAGTGTAACAATTTTTTTTCCCATTTTCATAATTTAAACCTATCGAAAACTTTATTGAAATTAACCTTTTTTTTCCCTCCGAAAAGAGGGTAGACCCCTTAAGTACTTCTTGAACTACAAAAAAAAATTCACTTCGCTTCACCTGTAACTAACAATGTATGTACAGGAAATCTTGGAAATCGAGTTTAACCAACTTCTAATTGTTAGATCATCATAATATTTGACAGTTGTATTTATTTTATAATTAAAAGTAAACCATTATAAAATGCTTTTTGGAGACATTTCAATGAGAGGCATTCTGATGGTATGATTTGAAGAAAAAGCACCCCACGCTTTTACACTAAACTAATATAATAAGCGTGGTTTTTGAGTTTTTTAAACTATTATTTTCTGTTCGCAACATGGCTCAGAAATGTGAACATTGGAGGTGAACAGATTTTTTGCTCGCAAGTGTATTTATTATATTCAAAATAAATTTCATAACTATAGCTTGAGCAATCAATACTAGATTTGTAGTATTTATATTTATATGTGACCATGTAACTTTTCGGTGAGCACTTCAAAAACTTCAAGACTAAAATTAAGAAACAACAATGACTCGCTATTTTGAGGATGCATAAAAATTCAAAGCACGGGCAAAAAGAAAACTGACTGTTTCGTTTGTATGATTTTTCCGGCAAGTTTCAAATGTTGCACAATATGGGTATCTCGCAGTTATAAGATAAAGAGTTGTATCTAACTCGAAAAAAATTACAATAGATTTATGCAAATTTTACCAAGCATAACGAATTTTTACTAAGGTAAATCAATTTTAAAGCGTTAACAGCATGAAAGGTCTGACTTCACTACACCCTTGAGTGAGCCTGGGAATTACTCAATCGAGCGCGTGTTCTGCGGTGCTCTCGGCGATTTCTTTTCCTTCTGGCTCTAATCGTGGCACCGGCAATAACTCATCGATGCATTTCAAGTGCTTTGCATGATTGCATTGCGAATAAATATTCAATGCGATTCCCCTCGGTTTTACCCTTGAAATTTTGGGATTTCACTCAGGAAAAAAATTAATTAAAGTCTGCATTCACTTAGTGCAAAGCAATTCAATTAAAATACAACCAACGTTATTTTCCGCTATTTTTTATTCGGACGATGTAAACCACCACAAGGAGTTCATTACCGCAGCGATCAATAGGGTTATTGAGCAGACGTTTCCTACGTAGTGCACTAATGAGTATCCATCGATTGCCAGTTCACGCTGCTGGCAGAACTTATTTAAAGCTCAATTTTCGAGAATTATGTTCTAAAAATGGAAGTTCAACTGAAATTATCAGGAAATTCATGTTAGAAGGCAGCTGGAAAGTAGAGCATTATATGTTTTACCTCCTACAATGTTGGATTGCTTAGCAACCGTATTACGTCATGATTCACGCAAAAACTGCTGCCAAGTTGCTTTTTGGGTTTTACGGGCATTTAACGGTAATGAACATTACTTAAGGAGGGGAGCAGGTTTGTGATGATGGAAAAAGGCGAATAGTGAATAAAGTTTCTTAACCCATAACTAAAGCTGATCTTCCCGAAACTTGTAATTAACTTATTTATTGTACATTTGAATAATAAAAAAGTTTAGGTATTCATGACAATATTGTTCTAAAACACATTGCTAATTTAGATGACAATTACTCAATTGGCCCTGATGGCAGTCCGTCTTCTTTCTTGCGTAGGTGTGACTCTGTTTTGTCCTCTGTTCTCTGTTATTTATTTAATCTATCTCTTTGTACTGGTGTCTTTCCTAAGCCTTGGAAGATCTCTGTGATTTCCCCCCTGCAGAAGAAGGGCAGCAAAGGTGACATCTCCAATTTATAGACCTATTGTCAATTTATCTTCTATTGCAAAACTCTTTGAAGCCTTGGTCTGCGAAGTGTTGTATTTTCATTACAAACCTTTTCTGATGTCATTTCAACATGGCTTTATTAAAGGCAAATGGACTACTACCAATCTGTTAGAATTTTCTAGTCACTGTAGTTTTAATTAATAAAGCTATTGAATCTGTTTAGTCGATTGTATTTTTACCGATTTTAGTAAGGCTTTTGATAAGATTGATCACCGGGTACTTATATATAAAATGACTGCTTTGGGTTTCCCTTCTCGTTTTGTTGGTTGGGTTTCGTTATATCTGTTTGAGCGTGCCCAACGGGTCTGCTTCTGAGGCGTTCTTTCTGAAATATTGAGGAACACATCTGGTGTTCCACAGGGTAGCCATCTTGGTCCTCTTTTATTTACCATCTACATCAACGATGTCTCCATCATACCTACTTACTCAAAGATTCTTTGCTATGCTGATGATGCAAAGCTATTTTGTACAGTCTCCGATGATCGTGACTGCCAACTGCTGAATTCTGACTTACAGGCTTTTCATTCGTGGTGCTTAATCAATCGCCTGCCATTGAATATTTTAAAATGAACCTGTATGACTTTTTCACGTAGGAAGAGTCCACTGCTTTATAACTTTACGATTAATGGACGTTCTCTCACTCGAGTTGTCAAAGTGAAGGATCTTGGTGTTGTGCTCAATTTATAATTATAATTTTGATTAATATAATTAGAAACACAAATAAAAATCCTACCATTGCCTTTTTGTGAACCCCTCTAAATGTATGTAGCCCCTTTTCTAATTTTGAATTTCGAATTTTCTTATGTAACGCCAAATTGGATTAAGTCAAGTCACATATCAGACGTGCACCAAATGTAAATTGTCAATCCATTGGTTCCTCAAAGTTAGTTATACAACGTGTAGGAATCCGCTTCACTCTTTTCAATAAGTTTCAAAAGAATTGTGTCTTATGATATTCCAAGAGCATACTGATAAGACCCACAAAACTTGACCAATGTGAAAATTACAACATCTTTGAGCTCTTTTGTCAGTTCGATCGCATTAAATCAGCAATCAGTGCCAAAGATATAACTTTCACTCGGCACCAGAGGTATAGTTTCGCAGCCATAATAAGGTAGACGCTTTTGAGCAAATTAATTTGATAAATTTAAACGGATTTTTTTGCACTTCCTGTAGCGGAAAATTTCTCTGCTTTTTTTGTCTTTAATCATTTTTGACGCAGTAAATCAAGCAGTAATCGACGGTAAAACTTCCATGACATTGATCACATTCACTCAACCAATTGAGATTATTATTTGTTTATTAATTTGTTTTGGTTTACAAATTTAATGGAGTTATCCGATTTTTTGAAAATTTTGGGTTGCTAACAATTATAAGCATTTAAGAATTATAAGGTGAAACGAGGAAATTCGCGGATAATTCACAACTACGTGGTCCATCAGGAATATATGCATTTATACATACGTATATATGATATTGTTGCGCTGATAGTTGAGTAAATAAGTAATTAAAGATTTTTGTTTGTAATGAAACACAAATTCGTTCTTATGCTGATAAGTTTGAAATCAATTATTCTACACACAAACTCAATATAACCAATAACGATTTTTTAGCATTATTATACCGCATGTATAATTCAACATTATTTCCATTTTTTTTAAAGTCGTTCCATTTGCTCCGGTCAATTATATTGTTTATCTTTCTATCCCAAGCTGTACAGAACCTGTAAGTAAATTATTCGGTCATACCGCATTTACTTTCTAGCGTTACTGAACAACTTTTTCATCAGTAAACTAACTTGTGAATTTTCCGGGGAAAACTAAAACAATGTGTGCAAAATCGTTAAAGAGAAATTTACGATTTTTGACGAGGGGAAACATAGTCCGTCGTATTCTTCAACTTGAGTTTTTGGACGATTCTATTTTTCCCTTAAAAATTTAAAAAAAATCTGTCTATTCTATCTTGTACGAGAAAATTAAAACGCTAACGTGAAAGTTTGTGATTGCTCCTGTGAGTTTATGACTGCACCGATTTTAGCGATTCCAACACTGATAAAAACTTATCAACTGAATATGGAAACTGGACTAATAAAACTTTTGAAAAAGCAAAATTTTGGATCCATCATGGAGATTGAAATGGTTCAACTTTAAAGGATTGATATAAAACGTGTCATATTATGTTTTTGGGGTCGCTGATCTTCCTGAACCGATTTCGATGAGATAGCGGATCAGCACTGGTAAATTGTTTTACACCATGCGAAGTCGGTCATAAAAGCTAGTTTTATGTAATGAGCTTCATCCACCTTATTTAAAAAATGCAGAGCACACTTTTGAACAGCCGATTTACGAGATTTTAACTCAGTTGTTTTTATAAGTTACCCCAATGATTCCCAAAGATGGAACGCGACATCATTCTTCGTAAATACGGGGTCTTTCTGAAATGAGCATAACTTTTCAAAGAATCAATCGATTTGTGTCTTATTTCTCACATACGTACTGCAATCTGTTCGCTTAGGATGGATGGACTAAGTGAAATGTGGATAGTGTCCTACTGAAATAGATTTAAAAATATAGTGCGTTTCATATTTATAACACTACCAAAAATGAATGATTTCTGGAATACTACGTATTTATTCTAGCAGAATACCTGTGTACATGTATGATAAGATAAACCTATCACTTCAAAGGCTTTCCTTTGGGAAAAAAAGTTGTTGTTACATTTTTTTCATTCCACGTACTTTTTCGGCTTATATGTATACTTATAAGATAACAGCCTTATTTCCATAAAATTAATATGAGAATATAGTAACAACGATTTTATTAATCAATATTTTATTTTATTAACAGTAGCTGCTCTTGATGGAATTTTGAATTAACTTCGAATTAGTACAATTGCCCGATTGCCCGTTTTAAGTCCTCAAGTTGTATTGGCGATTTTCCACATATACTCGGTAAACTCAATCGAATCTGATTGTATAGGGCTATAGGCCTATGACATATCGTGTAAGAATCAGCGTTCATGTGTAATTCGAATGTATTTTATTCAATTTCTTTATTTTTTATTTGAGCTCCGGTTAGCCGAAAATAGGTGAAGCGTGAAGATTTCGCCCTCTATTTCATAAAATACTTGGAATAAAAATAAAAGTCCATTTTAGAGCAAAGAACAACATCCCCAATAGTTTAGGATACTTTGATACTTTTTTGTTTATATTAAAAACTGTGTAAACATATTAGGCTTTTATGTTAAAAGTGGGTACGAATAACGTGAGAATTCAGCTTCCACTTGCCCGACTTTACTATCTGATTTTGAAAGCTTGTTGTAATGTTATGTTGTGGGTTAATTTTTTTACAACTCATTTTCTCAGCTTGCTCATTATTTTTTACCCAGATCGTACGGGCTGCATTATTATCTATTAGGTTTTTTGCACAAGTAAAGTTACAAGTAAATTTAAATTGGAATTCTACTTTACGTTGTTAGCATAATTTCTGCTATTCTCGTTAAAGCCATGCAAAATCGGCCCAGTGGCCCATGGGTTAATTAAACCCTACATGGGAACAAATGAACATACTATCTAAACGCATTCTTATACGTACCTACTCGGCAATTTCGCAATTTTACAAACTTAAATATGTATGGCTCTAAAGTATTGTACACGCGGTTTCTTTTCGGAATGTTCGTGTTTCGTCTAATATGTAATTGCTGAGTTTTGCTTAACATGTCTTTCATACATAAAAATCAACCATAATGTAAAAGAGTGACCTGTGTCTTTTTTTCACAGTAAGAATTATGCAAATTGGTTCAGTGGGAGCCAATTACGGACTCGACAAAGAAAATACTGCATTTGTAAAATAATACAGGCATAAATAATTTATTATCCAATATTAATCGCCATGCTGCTTTACCAATCTTTGCTGCACATTCAAGAAAACAAATTTCAAACAATAATTCTGCCTGCTGACAACGTTATTTTCGATTACTTTAGAAAACCATGTCCCTATTAAAGTGAACCCATAATATCGTAAAATGAGAACTGCTGTGAATTCACGTGCTTAAAGGCATTTCCAAGGAATCGATAAACCACAAGTTTCCGCAATGAAGTGAATCGATTTCTTGACTTATCCTCAGTGCTCCAAAAATACAATATATGTATATTTAAAAAAAAATCTGCCCATGTGGCAAGAAACGAACAGGCATGTGAAGATAGCACACCAGCAGTGGAAATGTTTTATGTTTTTGGCACAGCTGGTATTCCGTTCGAGGTTCGTACTCCACAACTAATCATTTTAAATTTTCATTTTCAGTCCAATCTTTGAGTCGTCTACTGGACATCAATGAAAGTCTACTTCATTTTGCATATTTAATGGAAATGATCTGATTTCGGATCGAGACCAGACAGCAAAGCAGATAATTACTCACATGCAAAGATAAACTGTCTGGCTATATTTAGGCTATGAGCAGTGCCCTGGAGGTCTACGTGAAGCAATTAAGATAGCCAACAAAATGAGCAACTGGGTAAACAGACCGTATGTAATCTTCGTGTGCAGTCTTAGCATTGCTTCTGCATACATACTCGTATATACTTTCGGAAAATTAATATGCAGAAGGCAAGTCATATCTGACCTTTTTAAGTGAATTCCGCATTCTCATCTACGTGCTACGGTTCATTCCTGCAGGTTTCGTTCGAACAATGTTCTCTTCTTCAATAAAAAGGATACCTGGGGATGGCGCAGTGACATAGTTTCGTTCTCATGCTATGTCGAAGTTAAAGTTTGTTGTACTGCAGCTATTTAATTATTCTTTAGGAATAAGGATGGGTGAATAAGGAGTAATTCGCCGAGGGGATATCCCTTCCCACACTAATTTGCAATGGGTTGATGCTCTCCGCCCCCTGAAGACTCTCCGACTATTATACGTACCCCTTGGGTCGTGTAAAAATAGCGTGCATAACGTCCTTTAGGAAATATGTAAGGCTCAAGAGATCATTGACACATTTCTTCAGGCAATTGTTACTTATGAAGTGCTGCTCCGGCGACCGACACGGCACCCTATTTCGTTAGCCCTTTGAGGCGCAGCAGTTCCCACTTCAAAAACTTTTATAACTGATATGAACCCTCTCGGCACTTCTGTATCCGGTAGAATTAGGAAGGCGCTTGACACCCAATCTGTGAAAATTACTCAACGACTTTAGCGCGGGGCGGTCCAGTGTTCTATGACGATAAGAGCTATTAAGGAACCACTCCGCCTGAGCTCTAGGTTTCTTAAGTGTTATCTTTATTCCCAGAATGCATTCAGCGACTAAACGCGATGCAAGGCAGATATTATGGGGACAGGGTACCACTGTCTGCAGCTATTTAATTCTAAATGCGTCAGAGATTGTGGTTCATGCAAGGCTCATTCCAATTTAAAATAAATGCAATCCGGGGAGGGCATGATTTAATCCAGACTCCCTGGGAGTCTGAGACCAATTCATATGAACATAATCAACACTTGTCGGCTATGGTGCTTTCGCGATTGTAGGGAACAAGTACCGCAACCAGCGCGGCTGGCGACAAAGTGGCTGACTCATCAAATGCAAACAGATTAGACAGACAGACCGGGATCGAGCCCGGCCAACTTGTTTTATTGAAAAATCGAAATGAACGGAGAAAGGGAAACGACACTATGAGTGCAATTTGTTTATATTTGAATGTAAACATGGAGAGTTCAAGGAACTTGCTGCGACCCATGTGCTTTGCGTAGCAGTGGACTACCGCTAATATTGTTCACCTTAAGCTACTTACCTTGTAACCGAACTTTTCCGGGGTGTAGGCAAAGTGGCCGATTAAGCCCACGGTAATTTTTAGCTGCAGGGTGTTTGGTCAACTGACTCATATTAGCACACCTGGTCAGACTTGTAATTCCAGGTGGCTGGGTATACATATGTAAATGCGGTTACTCATGCGTATTCAATGAGCCATACCGCCTTGAGGCTAAAGGAAAAACAGACTATCCTATGAGTTTATAATTCACTCTTCTTTGCTTTAAGATCTCAGCAATTACAGAAAGAAGATACAAAGTGGAGAAAATTCATAACTAGTAGACTTTCATCTGTTTTTTTGGTTTGTTTCATTCATATTTACCATGTATTGCCGAATTTTCGGTTGTGGGTATTTCTTTAAACACAAAGATATCACAATAGGTATGTATAATAAAATAAAATAAATAGTGGCTGCAACATATATATATATTTAAAAGAAACCCTGACAAAGTAGCCCCAGGAAATGGGGCTACTTTGTCAAGTAGTCACTTTTGAATGAAAAGCTATTGTAGCCCCCCCGTAGGGGCTTCATTGTCAGTTTAAAGTCGAAAAACCTAGGCTTAAAGTATCAGTTATTATTGAAAGCATATATTTGAGATAATACAATGAACATTGTTAAAAAATTCTGAAATGTCTTCGTGTCCGACACTGGATCTCGACTTCCTTATGTTTATAGCTAGCCTGCTGCTTAAATTATTTCTGGCAACAAAATTTGCTACAAAGTCGAGCCCAGGATTATTGTTCTTCCATTCTTTAATGGTTCTGCCTTGTTTTTCGACATATTTGGTGACTAATTGAGCAACATCATGTAAAGTTAGTGGAAATCCCCAATTTGCAACTTGAGTGAGTGCGTGCCTGCTCTATCTTCAGGACTTAAGGTGGTGGGATGTCCTGGATCTGCCTGATGCTTGCCAAATAGCTTATTGCGCAGCGTACTACGCGAAATGTTGTGCCATTTGCTAGCTTCTGCGTGACTTACGCCCTTCCTAATAGGCCTGACTATAATAGCCTTACGAGATCTTCAGACTGCTTAAGATTTTGTACGATCATATGAAGTCCCACACTGACAACTATAATAGTCTTATCCAATCTTTCGTTAACTTTCGAAATATTTTCGAAATCTTTCGGCAAGTCTTAAAGGTACGGTCCGGAGCGTACAAATCTTAAAGGAACTTGACAAAAGTGACGTTTTTGTACAAATTGGTTGGTGGCTCTTCATTAAAATGTCCGGACATTGTGCACAACTAGTTTTAGTAAACCACTGAGATCTCACTTTTTCAAGTGTCAAAAATACATTAAGACGATTGTAGTTGAGCTTAAGATTCGTTACGATTCGACAGAAACTTAACCAATCTTTGGGAAATTTGACAGCAAATCTTAGAGAGTCTTAAGGCTATTATAAGCCCTGACTATAATTACATTATGAATTGTAAGCCCTGACTATAATAGCCTTAAGACTCTCTAAGATTTGCTGTCAAATTCCCGTAAGAGACCTTGAAACAAATTTTAAATATTGTTCCCTTCTCTATTGTTCAAATGAGAATGATCCCTTAGTAAAAAATTGTATTTTTGGAGCAATCTTTTTCACTTGTTATTGTCAAAATGTAAGTAAATTATTGCGATTTTTGAAGTTTAAAACGTTTAAAATGGCGTATAATTTACAAGTTTGCACTGTCCAAGAGTTATTGCTCCAGAAAGTGGAGGAAAAACCTGTTGTCGGAGATGGAGATTCCGATGAAGAAGATCATATGTCTAAGCCAGTCAGAATATTCCGACACTCGGGAATTTTTTATGAAAAATCCCACTTTCTTATGTTGAAATAAATATGCTTTTTCGGAAAGTCATACAAATAACCAAATTGGTCAAAAAGCATGTCATTTCAGGTTTAAGAAACCATTTTTATTTCTTCCATAGGTTGAAAATGATAAAAGTTACACCGTTTTATAAAAAAATTACTATTTCCAATTTTTTGCATTTTTTAACCAAATTTTTAAATTTACATCAATATTTTCTTGTAAAGAAAGGTTTGAGATGTAAAACGGTATTTTTATAAGCTTTTATTTAACTTGCAATGTTCGTGTGTATGCAAGTAAGTTGTCCGTTTCAAAATTTGTAAACCATTTTTTTCAACCACTTGCTGGCGTCTGATTGAGCTGAAATTTGGTACACTTAGGAAGTTCGGTGATAATGCAATACAGTATATCCGTTATACAGATTACTAATATCAGTGTAATTTAACATAATATGTAATCCGCATAGGGTTTTCTACGTATAATTTTTATTACGCTTTGGGCAATTTAATAAAGAGGTGTATTAATTACATGAATTTCGGAGAAAATGTGGAAAAAAGGTGAATTTCAGAAAATTTCCGAATATTTTATCACTTTCGCAAGTGACTGTGCCCGAAGGTAATACATTTTTAGAAAGGACATTGAAATCGTAGTTGTTTGGCGTGTGTTATACAAAAATTGTTTGTCTTTTATTTATACATTATTAAGATCATACATTTTTTCACTAATACTATCAATCACTTAAATCGAATTTACCATTATTTAACATTACAAAAAGTCGTATACTACGATTGCAATAATGTGAAAAGGAAAACATTCGAAACAAGTCCATAAAAAAAAAATTGTTTAAAAAAATTCTTGTTTTCTTTTGAACACCACTAACATACATATATTGTCACCGGAGTTGAACATGTGTTCCAATTTTCATTAAGATTGATAAAGTCTAAGTATAAAAATTTTGCATTGCAAGATTTGACGACACGATGTGTAAGTCAAATAAAAGAATTTAAAAAGCATACAAAATACTTATTGCAAAAGTTATGCTAGATGAGGCTATAGTGAGTTCAATTACGAATCAAATGTCATGAGTTACTGTCTTGTAAAATATAGATTTGAGGTAAACGCGTCTGAACTCTTAAGTTTCTTTTGTTAAAAACAGAAAAAAAAATTTGAAATTTTGGTGTTCTAAATCTGAGAGCAAATACTTTTTTTATCACTCGTCAAGAAGATTATTTTGCAAATTATTTATCTGATATGCAAATATTTTAATCTCTAGAGGTAAAAACGCTTAAAAAATTGGCTTTAAAATTTTGATGGATTAAATAAAATATTTAAACCTCTTCTAAAAATTGAAAAATCCTTGAAAAGTACGAAATAATTTTACTTCATGTTTCTACATTTTCATTCCCACGCTCTTACTCTTAGATTGTGTCGTATAAACAGTGTTAAAATACTATTCTAGAAGCGCAGCTTGTATAATGGGTAGGGGGCCGAATTTACCCTGCCGATTTTCCCCTGATCATTTTTGTCCTTCTAATTTTCCCCGACCCCCTGTTTCTCCAAAAGCTTCAAGTTATATTATGATTTATTGTTGTGGTTTTCTATTTAACATATTCCAAGCTACTTTAATCCAAAAGGTTGCATTAATATTTAGTATATTACAATCAAAAATGCCAATAAGGGAACTCTTTACCTTTATATTTAAAACTAGCAGGCCCGTGCCAACCTAGTCCGGTTTCTATACTTGTAAATTAAAACTGTTGCAGAATGAACGAAACTGCTTCATGCGCGGAGATAGTTTTTTTCCCAGGGTAAAGTAGTAACCCAAATAATGCCCGGCAAAATACTCTACCTTCAAGTGAAAGTCCCATCGAAATCGGTTCAGCCGTTCGCGAGATTAGCCCGGACAAACAGACAGACAAGCAAAAATATTAGAAACGTTTGTTTGGGTTTTAGTATCCTGTAAATAAACATAAGAGCTTAAAGCTGTTATTTCTAAAGCACAGCAGACATTTCAACTAGATTTATATATATAGATGAAAATCATCATTATTACTATTATGGAAGTTGCTATTTGTACTTGAGGTGTGTCCATGTGTGTGTGTATCCGTGCGACCAAAATCCGCGAAATGCATCGCCTAATGACTGAATATTTGCTTTTTACAAAATATCTACGAACTGAAATTTGTTCCGTGTATCCTCGTGTACACACACACACACATGGATACACCGAAGTGCAAATAAGCGGTTCCTATTATTATTGCTATTATTATAAAGTTGCTTTTTGTCTCGTGCACTTTGAATATTTTATTTTCTGTGGTTTGGGATTACTAACGTCGGACCATATGATGAGTAATTCCAAACACCAGATTTTCTGTTGCTTAAATCTTCGACGAAGCTGACGGTTAGAAAATAAATAATAGATAATCCTTTAATTGCTGATAGGTGAAGTCATGACTACTAAGAATATCAATATTGGACTTAGTAAATGTGCTACGGTTTTCGTGATATTGTTTGTTTTTCAAGAATAGGGTTCAAACTATTTTAGTATTATTTAATAACAACAAAATAACGCGAAACTATCCCATGCTAAAGATGTCCCAAAACAATTAACTTAGAACTACATTCAAAGCCTCAAATTCTCAACAAGCCTTAATTGAAAGAATCGCGAAATACGTTGAAGAAATCAAATTGAACTTTGTGATCTTAACAGATGTGGGAACAAGTTCCTTGGCGAGAAGTAATCTGCCCACTAATTGACTTATATTAAGTAATGTCTCGCCGCGATTTACTTAAACAATTGAAGTGATGTCCCGCCTCGGGTAATTTACCCTTATCTCAGTTTATTAACACAATCATTTCAGACTATTAATCTATTCTCAAACAGAATTGTGATTGATCACAAATATTCATGTAAATAATTGAAACAAAGAGATAAATTAATATTCACGACCTAGATTCTTCACAATGGCGCCGCTTTGAATTTTCATATATTTTTGAATTCAAAATAACTGATACCAAAATATTAAGTAGGAACGAAGTGTGATCACACATCGCACAGGTATCAGCAAAAAGCCGCTTAAAGTCACAAGGTGGCTCTCAAATTTCCGGTAATCCATTATTATTCTCACGTCCATCGACAGCGTTTAGAAACCACTTTAGCCGCATACCTGATAATCTCAACGAATTCTATGCAGTTCGGCTGGCAATCAGGTCATAACTGGTGAGGGATTACAAGTCTCGGATTACAGAACGGCAGGACGCATATGGTGACAGCATAAATTAAAAAAGGTCCCCAGTTCAAAACCATTGTTTTTTTAGCGTTTAAAATTCAAGTGAATGCGTCCGGTAGTGGCTGTGTTCGGAAGTGGTGTGTGGGAACAATGCAACTTTCTTAATGGATGTTCATACATGCGCTTGAACATGATAGGTATTTCCGCAATCGCTCTGAAATGGATTGCGGCTTCCACTTTGGTGCGAGCATTCATTTTCCCCAATATAATATCAACTCCTCCACAATAAGCTGACGTGAGGTCTCTTCAGCAAGTCGATGACACCTGAAATTACCTGACGCTGCAGACTTTCGTGGCTCAGTGAGCTGGGCAATCTCTTCTGATTTCTCGCGATGTTGTTGCAAGTCTGGGATTGTGCACTGTGTTGTAGCACAATGTAAGCAAAACGAAAATAAAGAATCACACGCAAAACGAGAAGTGTTATGCTAATGGAATCGTGGACTTAAAATCCCGTTAATCATCATTAGCAAATAATCGGTGCAATTAAAACAATCGAATGCCTCATTGCGCGTTAAACGAGAGGAAAAGTTCATCGGATTAAGGTTGCTGCAACCTTTGCTACTTTCCTTCACTTGCAGTTATTCATCGTAAAAGGTTTTGTTGGAAACCAGCTCAGCTGAATACCTTTAAAGGAATGCTGAACACATACATGTGTGAACCGGTGAACCTAAACGTTGAGAGGTGTAGATTGCATACATTTCACGAATTCCACCGTGCAATAGCGCGTTATGTCGCTTCATAAATTAACAATCTTTTCTGCTACCCTGCAATTTCGTTCAGTAAAAGTAAGCAGCCCGAAACTCCTTTTCCTTCCTTTCCTTTCTTTAAAATTTTAGAGTGAATGCAATCAATGTTATTATTTGAAGATCGCTCGCTGCTAGTATTTATTTCACTAATTTTTGTGAATTGTGTGTGCATCTTCTATATATATAAAAATGAATGTTTGTCTGTATGTCGTTTATAGAATCGTAAACTATGCATTTGATCATATGATGATCTTTAGCAAAGTTGTTGTACATGAGCCCACGAAGGTTTCTGAGGTGGTACAACCAATTTTCGACAGATGGCTCCACTGTTAGGAAGAAGAAGAGGAAATTTGTTATAATGCGTGTGCCATGTTATGGGTATCGTTGGAAAGGGGAGGTAGTGTGGAATGTGTTGGTGGAATCAAGGTTGGTGAAAAGTGTTAAATGTGGGAACTATTGGTGAAAACGTGTTTTTGTTGTGGGTGAGGGGTAGGGGGTGACACTCCTCAGAAGTGTACCTCAGAGGTAGGAAGAAGAGGCACTATAGGAAATTGGGCCGGGTTGGTGAAAGTTGGTGGAAATAGTGACAAATTGGTTTTTTCGGTGGGTGCCGACAAAATTGGAACGGCTGTGGAAGAAAAGTGTATGCATGAATTGGAATAATTTTTTCCTCCAATCGATAGCTAAGGAAGCAGAGTAATCTCTATATATAGAAATGAATCTCTACTTCCCTTGGTCACGCCATCAAGCGCGAACGGCTGGACCGATTTCGCTAATTCGTGACAGAAAAAATTAAGAATATTGCGCGGAAAATTAGAAAATTATGTTTTTGGTTTGGGTTTTTGGGGTCACTGATTTTGAATCTGCCATCAAAATTTTGGAAATCAAGATGCTGGATCAATATGGCGACCCAAAAGTTAAACTTCGAGGGTTTTCCCTGAAAGTCCGCGTTTGGGGATTTTCGGGATCACTCATTTCGAATCTGCTATTCGAATTTCCAAATATGAGAACACCCCCACCCCGCTGGGAGATATAGGAGAGGGGGTGCAATAAGGAGGTGTTGTAAAATGAGGAAAGCTAAATTTTATAATACTTTACAGTTTACAGTTAAAAAAGTATTAGGAATAGGTGAAAGTGATGTATGGGGTGTATTGTGTACGAATTTATGGTTGATTTAATGAGACCACCCCCACCCTGCTGGATCACATAGGAGGGGGGTTGTGCGGTAGGAAGTCGTTGTAAAATTAAGGAAAACAAATTTAATAGTATCCCGGGAAACGCCGGGTCCGGGCATGCTAGTATTTTTATAATTTTGTCCGCGATACCTACTGTTAGTTAAATTTGCTTCACCACATCCAGAGAAAACTTTGATAAAATGAAAATTACTGCACCAACTTTTTTCCACACTATCCACTATCACTAGTGCAATCACGATCGATAGTGTTCTCAAATAAACGTTCTAGTTAGTAAGTAACTCAACGAACATAATTTCATTATTAAGCTCAAATTTTTCTATTTTAGGTTATTAACAATTTTGGATTTTCATTAAGGGGAGGGTAACGTTAATTCGTACAAAAAAAAGGCACATTTTTATGAATTTTTTCCGACAACACAGAATCTATTTATTAAAACCAATGGGACATCAAAGTATAACATTTAAAGAATATTTTGTAAAATTTTCATGTAGAAATATTGAAAAATACAGTAATGGCAGCAATTATTTGGAATTATTATTAATTGCGGTGCCCCTCATAACTCGGTGTTGGATCGTCTGATATCAAAAAGGAAATTTTTGTCGTTAGATAATTGCTTTCTCCAGGTAACGCTGGAAGGGTTTTTCAATTTTTGGAAACACTTTGAAGTGAAAAACGTGATTTTTGCAAAAATAAAAATCGGATAATTTGTTATTATAAAATAAAAACTATTGACAAATTTGAAAAAACACCAGCGTTACCTCGTACATTATGTACAGAAATATGTTCAAAATATCAAAAGAATCGGTGCAGTAGTTTTGAAATTATGAGGGGCGCCGACTTTGAAAACGTGAGTTGTGGGAAAAACGTTTTAACGCTTTAAACACTAAACAATTTAGAATAAAACGTTCATAAGCGAGTTTTATCTCTTTTTAGTTACATAGAGAAAAATTTTCACACAATATTATATAAAATATATATATGTATATATAAAAGGATAACAAATTTTAATACCTTACCCTCCCCTTAAAGATATAATTTCCCCAAAATATAAAAATTGTGAAGGCCCCTGCGCCCTCTCCTAAATTTGGCCTCAACTACGAGGTCATGACACTGACATGACGGAATTACTTACAAAAACCCTTAGTAATTACGGAACCCTAAAACGAAAGATTGCAGGTAAAAACAGTAATAAAATTATGTGTTGTAAAAAAGGCTTGCGCTAAATTGTAGATAGTGTTTATTGGAATAGTTATAGTCCATGCGGGATATGTTATGTAATAGGATTGCTAGTATTTCTCCAAGAATGCGTAAATATTGGCAGCTCAAAATATTCATTAGTTCAATTATGACAACATTAATAAAATTAACAACAACAATTATTAACAAATTATTATACGAAAAACTGTCAAACTAATTTAAATGAAATTTGGTACGTTGTTTGATCATAATTTCAAGATCGTACGTATAATATAAAAGGTTGAAAGAGCTTTAAAAAAAAAAGTTTTCTTTACCTATTTTCGTTAATTATTCCTATTTTGCAACAAAAATAATGAATATGGGAATTTCTGTGTTATCCCATCTTGAGAAATTTCATTACTTTTACCTCTAAAATCAATAGTTCTCGAGTAATCTTTAAGAGGATGTAAAAAATAATTTTTTTTATTATTTCACTATTCGATTTTTCCACAACGGTTTTAACTGGCGCATATCAAAATTATTATTCCTTATGACATTCTGGAGGCTTAACAAACAAAACACTAGTATCAAGAATTTGGAATCATGCAATTCAAAAATGAAAGGTTTGTGTTCAATGGGGAACGAGTGTTTTTACTCGTTGACAGGATAACTAATGGAATTCAGAAGTTTTTTGCTCAGTGTGCAATTTGAACAACCAAAAATATAAATAATTTCTGTAATATTCAATGCAAAAAAAATAAAAATAATATTATTTATCTTTTAGGGCTAATGGCTTCACCATAGTAGCAATTACGTAATGATATTTGCCTTTGGGAGAAAACTATTTGGAAGAAACCCAGTGAGAGTAAGTTAACAACTGTTCTTACATGCTAATTTAAAACTTATATTATCCTGTCATCTACTTAATTCTCTGATTAAGGGATTTTCAAACCATGAACATTTCTAATAGAAATTGTCTACACTACGTTTTGTTTTACTTATTATTAACTCCACGTTAGCCCTATCATGTAGTTCGGTGGTAGAAAAGTGCCATGGTAAATTAAATATTTTAAGTATCTTCGTTTGTAATACTTGCAATGCATTTAAATGCATCTTTGCACATTGCGACCAAATGGGAGCCGCATAGAGCATAAGGGCTTGGAAGATTACTTTATAAATTATTAGATTATTTTCCAGGTTTAATGTAGATCTTCTGTTTATAAAGGGATACATGGTTTGACCATTGAATTTCTGACTCATTTAGGTTTAGTTTGTTACTTGGAAGGTATCGTTCATTTTGTATGCGCGTAATAAACATGGTTTGGGCTTTGCTCGGATTGAGTTTAATTTTCGATTCGGTTTGTGCTGGTCACACACACATGGACCACCGGCGTTGCACGGATCTGGCGAATAACGATTGCCGTGGAGATGAATTCCCGAGGCACGCCTGTTCGAAATTAGAAATCTTTTAGTATAAAATAAATGCAGTTAAATTAAATTTTAACAATATTTCCCATATGGAATATATCTAAAACCTCTGCCAGCACTTCCGAAAACGTGGACTGAGATAAGCCAACATTAAAATCCTGTCCTATAGCTTGCTGGCTACAATGGTACAAGCAGCTTAATAAAATTTTAGCAAATGATTTATTTCGTCTACAAGCTCCTTAAATCTTTGGTAGGCGAAAGGGTTTCAAAATTCTGCAAAATTCAATTTTTGCAAGAGATAAAAAGCATCAAGTTCAAGTTATCCACTTAAAATTGGATAAATCTAACGGGTTTGCGAATTCACAAATTCTCCTATAAATTAAAAGAGAAGCTTTTTCTTCACCATCGCCGTTCACAAAATTTGCTACACTGAATTTTATAAAGGATTTAATACTAAAAACACAATAAACTTGATATATTTCCAGTTCGACTTTGTTAAATATGTTAAATTGACTTTCGCATCTGGAAATTTATTTCACTCGATTCGAATGAGCTACGTGTTAGGGCCCCTGATGTACCCCTTTTATCGCTTTCAGAGCATTTAAAGATACTTTATTATTGTTTATTATGTTGTTTATTCTTAGCAAGTAAAAACACTTCCTTTCTGCTTGCAGGAATTTATAGCAAACGTAATATTATACAAGTGTATTAAGCCTATGAATGTACATACAGGGTGGCCCATTTAAAAATTGGAATTTCTTTTTGTTATGAAAAAAAAACGGCTCAATATTTTTCAATGGTTGAACATTTATTTGAAAGGTTGTTTTATGTCATTTATTTATGAAAAACAATTTCGGTCAAATGACCATAACGGCTGACTTGGCAGTAGCCCATTCGGTTCACCCAATTTTTGAGTACATTTTCGATTGTTTTGGGCCTTATGTCAGCAATAGCAGCTTGAATCTCCTACTTGAGGTCTTGAATTGTTTCTGGTTTGTTGGCGTAACATTCATCTTTCACCGCTCCCCAAAGATAATAGTCCGACAGCGTCAAGGTGGAAATGAGCCTCGTCCGAAAAGATGATACCAATTGAACTTTATATGGCTTCATGGCAAGATCTTTACGCAAAATTCGCATCAAAGAAGTGCGTGCAATGTCCAATTGTTGAGAACGATGACGAGTTGATGTTGATGGTTCCTTACGCACACTTTGAGCAACAGCAGTAATGTTTTCGATTGAGCGCACCGGACGAGTACGTACACGGGTTGGTTTATCCACCAACTCGCTTCACGAATTGATCCATAAATAAGAAGTTTTCTTTTGTCAAATTTTTTTTTCAAATTTCTGACAGTTTGAGTAGAAGACTCACTACTTTGGAAATAAGTTTTTAATGTTTTCCAACATTCTTCAAGTGAATACCGTCCCATTTCGTAAAAGTCAAATCATAAACTAAATTGCTGTCATCAACTAAACTTCAAATTACCGGTAGTTCAAATTCCAAACACTAGATGGACCATCCTTTACATATATCGCCCTTTGAAAAAATCGGTGGTCAAATCACAACTTTTTTTTTCTTATTTCGGATCGGATGGACTGTCTCAATACGACGGTAGTAAGAGTTTGAAGAATTAAACCCACTTCCAATACTTGGGAGTTGTATATTATTATTGTCAGCATTCTTTCTCAATACTTCTTTTCGAGCAGAAAAAGTTTGTATTGCAATTAGTATTTTCAAAGTTACAAACTTTTTCAGGAGAGTAAAAGTAAAGTTCTACGCCACGCGAGATTTTACTTTTGATTAAAAAGGAAAGCACCACCCACACCACTCAAAATTCCCCAAAAGATGTAAGAAATCTCCAAAATAACTAATTCCGCAAATTCATGTGAAACAGCAATTCATTCCTCGGCTCTAATTACTTCTGAATTTTCTTTTTATAATTGAATCTTGGATTCTGCACGGATGTGAAACTCTCCCGCTTCGGTCTAATTCCGAACTTTGTGGCACCGTTGAAAAAAAATAATTTTTTATGTCGCTGTTATGTCACCCGCAAGCGATACGGTGAGCGCTTTCATATAATTGAATTCTTCTCATAAACCCGTCATTTTACTTAACTTTGAAAGTTATCATTTACTCCCGGAGGTTCAGCTGAAACAAATTTTATTGTCTGTTTATTCTCTTATCGGTGTACTTCGCAGCAAGAATTTATTTCACCGCATAATTTCAAGGTGTCGTCTAGCCGTGAGCGCGAGGTTATAGCCACGATCAGATGCTAACAAGTCATGACGATAGTGTATGTACGTGCTTAGATGGAAGTCAGCCGAGTCAGTCTCAAAAGTAAAAGCCAGGGAGCTCGTGAATAATAATAGTATGATTGAAAAAAAAGTGTGGAGCAACTCCACTTTATAAAACGAATAAATTGCGAAGTATTACTCTACGGTTAATTAGCGCTACGAGCTCCGCAGCTACGTAAACAACATGATGCTCAACAAGCGTTGATGGAAAAGTGAGAAAATTCTATTTCATCCAAATCACTTCTTGTTACTTTACGTAATTGAATTAAGTAAGCGGAGGCTCGGGTTTTCTTTCGCATTCTACGAGAGTAGAAGTTCTCCCAACAAGCACAAAACATTCCGTAATAATTGTAGCGTATGGCTTAATGGCGGATCAAATGTCGGTGCAGATCTCTTTACTGCAAAACTGTGTACATTGGTGTCTGCTTTTAATTTGCTGCAATCTTTTACCGTTTATGGGGGTTTGTAGGTCTTTTCGTAACTGATACTTTCACCCCTATACGGATCAGTCAACAATCTGTTGCATATGTTGGATAACATAATATATTTTGGTTTAACTACTTATTAACTGCATACTAGCCTTCAAAAAAATGAAGGCTTATTGGGTCGATTCGTGATTTTTTGTTTTAAGAAGGGTAATAATTTTACAAATTTTACAGTTTACAGGTGCTAAAAGCATCATCTATTTTCAACATATACGTATGTCCCGGATTACTGGGAAATTGACGAATGTCCCTAATTTATGGAATTGTATGTAATTTGTTCTATTCAAAAGCTCTTTATATTTCAGAAACCCAAACTGAATGCCTAAGTAATTTAATATTTTTATTATTGTAAATAAATATAATGAAAATATAATGTAGGTAATGACCCAAAGTAGATATAGAAATAATAGCATCTTATTTTTGTTAAAACGAAAGTAAATATTTACTCTATTTGATATTGTGGTTCACCTATTTTTTTATTTTGAGTTATTGTGAGGAGTAATCTTCTGCATATAATATTTAGACCATAATTGTGAAAGGCTTAATGTTTTTAAAATTATATGAAAATTTTGTTAATCTATATATATAAAAATGAGCTGCTGTGCGTTAGTCTCGCTAAAACTCAAAAACGGCTTGACCGATTTCAACAATTTTTTTTTGTTTTGTTCGCTATAATACAGGGGAGGTTTAAAAAAAATTTCGGGAAACCCCAAAGGAAAAGCCGGAAATCGAAAAAATCGAAATTTCCATTTTGTATAGTTAGCGAATATCCCAACTTCAAGGAATCTCTATGAAAAAGGCAATTGGAGGTTTACGGTGCCGCAGATCTCGAGCTTGCATTTAAAATTTTGGAATTCAAGATGTCGGATCCAATATAGCGACCGAAAAAGTTAAACTTCAAGGGATTTCACTGAAAATGCGAACTTTTGTTTTTGGTTTGGGTTTTTGGGGTCATTGATTTTTAATCTGCCATCAAAATTTTGGAAATCAAGATAATGGATCAATATGGCGACCGAAAAGTTAAACTTCAAGGTATTTCCTTGAAAATCCGCACTAGGGAAATTTCGGGATCACTGATTTCGAATCTGCTATTCAAATTTCCAAATATGAGACCACCCCCACCCCGCTGGGAGATATAGAAGAGGGGGTGCAATAAGGAGGTGGTGTAAAATGAAGAAAACTAAATTTAATAATACTGTTGGTAAATATCTAAAACATGTGCAAAACGCAAATAGGAAAATGCTGGGTCACATAGGAGAGGCGGTGGTAGGGAGGCGTTGTAAAATTAAGGAATACAAATTTAATAGTGTCCCGGGAAACACCGAGTCCGGGCAAGCTGGTAATACATAATTTCTTTTACGAGAGTTACACTTATTTTCGAAAAAAGGTAAAACTTCTAAATCTAATCATATTTTGCCCGCCGTACACTTAAAAATTTCTCCAAAAGAGCCGGCTGGTTAAGACCTGAGCTTGGGTTAACCTAATTTCCATTTACTTTTATCGATTAAATTGAATTGTAGACCTGTTAAAACAAATCAAGAGATCTCTACAAATTCGAACGTTTTATTGATTTTCAAATTTGAATTGATATAATACCACAAAGTACCCAAATACTGTACAATGAACGTTTTTTTTTAAAAGTGATTCGAAAGTCACAGGAGGAGGAGGGGTATATATCTTGCGACTGAGGTATCTAAATAAAACATATATATGATATATTTGATTGTATTTGAATAGACTCAGTGAAACATACTCCATTCGAGAGGGTATGTAAAAAATTTGCCGTCCACACTGCATACACGGAGGGGTACCCCAAACAATTTTCTTTATATAATTCTCCTTTACTTCTGGCTTCGGATAAGCCACTTTGAAATGTTCTTTACGAAAAGTGGCAAAACGTACGAAATACCAGGCTGTGATACAGGGACAGATGGACGGGCACTACGAAATCATAAGGGCTCCTGTCTTAGTAACTATGTTATCGTTCTTAAGATATGTTGTATAGCCGTTTGAAGATTTACAAGTTTTGTTTTTCTATTCCACTTGCTGTAATTCAAACTTCGGAAGTTTTGCTTTATGTTTTTGCATAATCTGAAAGTTGTATATCTTGAAAAATAAAAATATCAACAAAACTGTAACGAATTGTGGGCAGTTTAGAATAAGGTAACCGCAATTGTCGTGGCGCTTTCCTTGAAACTGTTGTGTTGGTTTGTTCATGTCATACAAATAAAAACTTTAGTATGTTTGAAAACTATTAAAAATTGTAATTACTATCTTCGCTCTACGATTCTGTAAATACTTGTTATTTTGGGACCTTTTCCCTTTAAAAATACATAGGTTGCATCCAGAATGATGTCCTGTGCTATTAAATATAGACTTAATACACTTATTTTCACATTATTTTCAAGTAAAGACTAATTTCATAAGTGGGTAGTTTGTTTGTAATTGTTTTCCGCATAGAATAGAGTTAATAAACAATTTTTTTTTAAAATATTGATAATATGACAACCATCTCGACTTCAAATGTTATTTAAACAAATTATTTGTGGATATCATAATAAATATTAATGGTAGATATCTATCTTTCAAAATGGTAAAGTTTTAATTTACAAGGGGATAACTCTAACAATTTCTTCTAAATCACATCCGTAGTGGCGACGCTGAGGTAATGCATTTGTAATTTATAGTATAACAACACAAATGATTAGCAAAATATCAGTTCATTACTATTATAATAATTGTCCACTTTGTAATTTTAATAAAACACCCTTACAGTTTTGAAATTGTGTAACAAGATATTTATCTTTATAATTTAGCAAAATAAACCTACAGTTAGATGAATGATGTTTCTGTTAACAATGCAACCTTCATAAAATATTTTCCTGTACTTCCTATATAGACATAGCCAGATTTTACCAGCTTATCAAAACTAAAGACTTCCTTGTTGAATCAATCACAGCTAATGACATATCATAAGTAACGGCATTGCCAAGGTTATCCACTATTTATTATAGGAAACTACTAAGTTTTTATTTTCTTTTTTTTCTTTTTCCTACGAATAAACTAACATATATTCACTTATGTTATTCACATAAAGCCTGTTGTAAACATCGCAAACCAACTTTCACTGCATTTAATAGATTATTTATTACTATAATACGTAATTAAAAAATAAAAAATAAAATCAAATATCATTAAGAAAGTATTAATGTATAAAGCACATAATATTATTATAAAATTAAACCTCATGTACTCGTACATGGAGCTTCCATAAAACGTCTTTTTGATAACCAATTACATGTGCACATATATTTACTAATTAAGATTAGAGTGTTTCAGGAATTTACGTTTTTACAAAATGAGATTAATCCCAATGTCTACATTCAAAACATTTAAATAAACTCTTCTTCAAAGAGAGGGAAATATAAAAGAGTTTGCTTATACCGGTTTAACCTATGTTTATCATGAAAGATATGATTTCGATAAGAAAAAGATAAAATTTAAAAGACCTCCCATTTTATTGAGTTAGTTCTCTGATAAAGAGATACGATGTCAGCTTAATTCGATATCCTTGCAATTTTATCTCGAAATTTTGCAGACATACACAAACTTCTTATTTGCTGAAATGACTAACGACGCTATGATAAACTGATTAGTCAGCGCAGTTGCGGTCACGAATTCCGTATAACTTGCTATTTTTCAGTTTATGTAAATTGCTTTCCCGCCTGAAGTCTTCAGTAAACCAGTCTCATTCACATAAATGCCAATGAGAAACGTATAGTAGCGATCACAGAAGTTTACTTATTTTTTACACTATGTGTTATCTAGCTCGATAACGGGTAGAAGTGGGTTCATCGCATACCAGAAGTAAACTAAGCCATGAATATTAAAGGGTGCTTTATCTAAGGGTTTATGGAACAATGGAATTATTTTAAATGACACAAGCGGTCATAATTGGGTCAACATCAGGTTAACGCCCGCTATCGAGGTAAACGTGAAGAATGCGCACTTAAGAAAGACAATTGGAAGTACAGTAGATACAACGGCGTGATATGTAATTCATTTAAGTTTGCTTAATTTACAATTGGTCTTTGCTTATGTAAGGTACTACTGTCAAACAAAGAAGCAGAAGAAATAAACAAGATTTTATTTTCGTTAAATATCAAGACAATTATTTTAATATATCGGCTGTTCTTTCACTGCGCACTTTTTCGAATGTAATGTAATCATCGATTTTGTTGATTTCAGGCCCTAAAAAAAACTCCCTACCTTTCATATTTACATTTAAAAATGTGTTTCTGTGCAGTTATTCAATCTATTATAGGTCCTGGAAAGCAGACACAATGGAATTTCCTACAACACATAATAGCTGTTTTTTTCATCGGGCTCTCGCCCTGGATCAGCGTTTTAACATGAGAAAGCAACAACAACGCATCTAGGTTTAGGTACAATGTTGTTGCTTTCCTTTGTTAAAACACTGATCTAGAGTGAGAGCCCGATAAAAAAAACGGCTAACTTGTCGCTATTGGTTTATTATCCTAAAATGTCGCCAGTAGGACCTATGGGGATTTTCGTAACTGCACTTCTGCTTCAAAAATAGAAGTGGTGGTTATTTTAGGGGATCTCAAAAGACAAGTTAATCAGGAAACTCCAAGGAATTGATGCATACTTCATTCTACGTATCTTCCGAATACCCTTGGGAGATCCAAACATCCATCCTGTACGATTCCCTGGCTAACATTTACATTTACATCGATGCATTTTTTAAACATTCTATAGTTTCAACCCTTTTTATTAAACACTAGCTTGCCCGGACCCGGCGTTTCCCGGGATACTATTAAATTTGTATTCCTGAATTTTACAACGCCTCTCTACTGCACCACCGCCTCTCCTATGTGACCCAGCGTTTTCCTATTTGCGTTTTGCACATGTTTTAGATATTTTCCAACAGTATTATTAAATTTAGTTTTCTTCATTTTACACCACCTCCTTATTGCACCCCATCTTCTATATCTCCCAGCGGGGTGGGGGTGGTCTTATATTTGGAAATTTGAATAGCAGATTCGAAATCAGTGATCCCGGAAATTCCCTAGTGCGGATTTTCAGGGAAACCCTTGAAGTTTAACATGTCGGTCTCCATATTGATCCACCATCTTGATTTCCAAAACTTTAATGGCAGATTCAAAATCAGTGACCCCAAAAACCCAAACCAAAACGACATCTTGAATTCCAAAATTTTGATGGCAAGCTCGAGATCTGCGGCCCCGAAAACCTCCAATTGCCTTTTTCATAAAGATTCCTTGAAGTTGGCTTCCTAAACAAAACGGATATTTCCGACTTTTCCTTTGGGGTTTCCCGAATTTTCTTTTTTTTAACCTCCCCTGTATTATAGCGAACAAAACAAAAAAAATTGTTGAAATCGGTCAAGCCGTTTTTGAGTTTTAGCGAGACTAACGCACAGCAATTCATTTTTATATATGTATGTATATAGATTTGCTCGGCGATTTCAGCGGCGACGATGTGTGACATTGCCAATAGAAATTTTGCTTATGCGTGGCCACTTGCAGCTGTTCGATCGTAATTGCATTAATAGTACTGCATGAATATCAATTTGGAGATAATGTGATGTGCACCACGTGTCTTATACGTAAATCTCATTTCAGGCGTGTGAAAGTGTATCACGTCCCCTATACTGTTATAGTGTAAGCGGATAAGATTTCACTTTTTGAGTGCTTGATTTATCAACAAAATGAAATATCCAGAATATGTAGTAAAATCAATTTAAGGGGGTATTGCGCTTTGAAATTTTGAAAAAATCGAATTTTTTTTAAAAATATATCTATTGTTAATGTATTTAAGATTGTATTCCAAAACGATTTTTTCAAAAATTCATAAAATTGACGTAGTTATGATACCTTAAAGTTGGAGCGGCGAGCTCATTTATTCACGTTGTTATCTTAATCCAAAACTTTAATCGCGTTTTTCTCAAAACAGGATTTATCAAAACGGCGACCACGATATCTCAAGTTCTACTTGACCGATTTTCTTCAAATTTAGACAGAATCATCCTTATACTAGCCGCTATCGCCAGAACCACGATTTTCGTTATGCGATAAATAGTTTTTTTTTTAATCCAACATTTACTTCGAAAAAAAATCCCAAAAATCGAACTTTTTTTTTTAAATTTGTATAACCTTTGCAAATTTCTATATTTTGACTTTTCCCTGGTTCAGGCGATAACCAATAGGATACAAATTAACAATAACTAAACAGCCTTTTCGCTTCCAGAGGCTCACACGCCTAAACTATTAATCCCACAAACTCCACAAATAGCTCTAAAATCGTGAATAAAATCAAGCTTTCATTTAAAAATAGCCCCATATTTTTACTACTAATACTACGATTTTTTTTTTTTCCCCATACAAACTTTTTTCACCCTCTTTTTCCCAACTAAACTTATTCTTTTCAACTACTTCCCTTTCTCCTATTTCCCCCGCTCTACCACCATTCGACGCGCTAAACCCTTCTCCAACTTTTCTTCGCTCACTCTATATACTTTTTATTAATAATACTACATCTATTCAACTCTATGTGCGTCGCCGATTTCGTCCTTTTTGACCCCTTTTTCAACTCTAAAATCATTTACTCAAAAACGGTGAGGCCAGGCTCATACCACTATATCTCTCCTAATACCCAACATAATACTCCACCATCTATCAAAATCTGTATACGCTCATTCATGGAAATTTTGAGATTTAATTCTTTGAAAATCATCTTTTTTCACTACAAAATCAATTCTCAACCAAATTCCCATCGTTCGACGGCAAAACACCACAACATGCGGTGCTTTTTTTTCTTTTTCTAAACAAAAGCCATACAGGAGCCAATTAACGAAAACTTTCCGATCGCTTTTCCTATACAAATACTTTCTTTTTCCCCATTTTTTTTGCATATTCGCAATCTGTCACCCTTTCCCAATCTTTCCATGCTAATCTCAACTCATTATTGTTACTAATACTATCAATTTTTGCAACTTTAAAATATCTTGCCTACACATCTCTTTAACCAAAACTTTCCTTCCTCTTTTCCCATACAAATACTTTCTTTTTGCACATTTTCTTTTCATATTCGTAATCTGTGACCCTTTCCCAATCTTTTAATTCTAATCTCAACTCATTTTTGTTACTAATACTATGTTTTGTACTAACTTCTAAACTATCAACCCTACACACCTGGCTATGGTCTTCAAAATTCACATCAGTTCTTAGAAATCCATTTATCTAATTTTTTTTTTGTTACTAATAGTACTTTTCTAAAAAAAAATCAAAAACCCACCTTTTACCATCTTTTCACAAAAATTAGTCACTTTTATCCAAATATGTCCAAATATTATTTTATTTCAACATTCTACCTCACTTCCCCCGTCTTTTGCATACCCACATCATATCACTTTTCTTACTAATAGTACTTCAAATTAATCAAAAACCACTTTCCTATGTGATTCATACCCAAGTTTAAAGCAACCAAATCTAACAGAATCCGTAGCCCAGTGGTAAGAGAATAGGATAGAAAACAAAGAAGGCGGAATGGGGAGGTTCAAATCACGCCCGTGGACAATTTTACTTTTTTCATTTTTCAACATTATTTTCACATCTAAATATTCATTTTATTCTTATTTTTTTTAATATTCAGTGTTCTTATTGTGAGGGCTATTTTTCTGTGCTATTATTCAATTTTCATCCCCTCATTTCACCTCCCCTCACCCTTGCACCCCCTCTCCCACACGTCCCACCGGGCTCCAGATCATCTCATTTAATCAACCATCTCTTCGGCAAAAATTATCCATACATTACTTTGTTCTCTTTCGCATACTTTTCTCACTAAAAATATTTCAATTTTTTCGACCAACCTGCGGTAATTTTCGGTACCGCTGAACATTTTCTCACTTTGCACAGCCACAGTTTCTGCATTTATTAATATTTTCATTCCAAATTTCCCACAAACCAGGCCCCATATGTGTTCTATTTGCTAACACTCTTCTTTTTATTCTATCCCTATCCGTTTTTTCGCAAAACAATTATTACTAAAACTCTAACTTTTTTAACAATTTTCTATTTTACTCAAAAACTATTATTCACTAAATTTTTATTTTAACACCATATTTAAGTACTCTCCAAGGCGCTTCTTCTAAACCCACCCACATTACGCTACGTTCAATAATTACCGAAATATTTCACTTTTTCTCTTCAATCACGGCGATATCAAGGCTATCGCCTATGAATTGGGATGAACAAATTTTTTTTCAATTTTCTCATTTTTTTTTCATATTCGCATTCTGTGACCCTTTCCCAATCTTTCTATGCTAATCTCATCTCATTATTGTTTCTAATACTATGAAATTTACTAACTTCTAAACTATCATGCCTACACACCTCACTCAGGTCTTCAAAATTCACAAAAAATTTCAGGAATCCATTTATCTAATTTTTATTTCTGTACTAATAGTACTTTTCTAAAAAAACATCAAAACACCACCTCCAAAGAAAGCAGTCGAATGGAGGTTCTAATCTCGCCAGCGGACAATTTTACTTTTTTCATTTTTCGACATTATTTTCACACCTAAATATTCATTGTTTTCTTATTTTGTTTTTCATATTCAGTGTTGTTATTGTGAGGGCTATTTTTCTTTGCTATTATTAAACTTTTATGCCCTCATTTCACTCCCACCGTTGCACTTCCTCTCCCACACGTACCACCGGCCACCCGATCATCTCATATAATCAACCATCTATTCGACAAAATTTACAATATGCACGAAATTTGTTGTAATGGAATAGTTACTCTCTCATTTGTTTAAATCATCACGTTAAAATTTAGAACAAAATAACTAACCCATGCTAAGACAGGTTAGCGGGCAAGTTCAATTAATTGTAACCACTTTCCTATGACATTCATATCCAAATTTAAACCAATTAATATATACAAATCGAAATTTTTCAGCCTTCGCGAAATAATACCTTTCCTGTTAATTGCGCAAACTAGCTATTCTTCCTTGCCTGTTCAGTGGTTACCACCCACTCGCCGCATGCGTGAAAAAGTAATCAAATCAAATTTTCGTTTTCTTCTTACCACTATATGGACCTCACACCGCATACCGCATAGAATATTGAAGATTTTAAGTTTTTATACATTTAGTATAGACGGCGCTGGTGAGAATGTAACAATCCTTATTTGAAAGATTAGCTCAATTGGAAATTTGTTTTAATGGAATAGGATCCGCCTACTCTCTCATTTGTTTAAATCATCACGTTAAAATTTCTAACCCATGCTATGACAAGATAGCGGGCAAGTTCAACTATTTGTACAATCGCATTTATTTTATTTTGCAGAATGTACAATGTACCTAAACTGAATAGGTAGTGCATTTTTCCACCTGCCGTATTTTAGATATTCGGTAATCTGTTTGTGTTGTTCATATTCTTGAAATGATAGAATATTGCAGATTTTAAGTTCTTATAAATTTAGCGTAGATGGTGTTGGTGAGAATGTAACAATCCTTATTTGAAAGATAAGCTCAATTGGAAATTTGTTTTAATGGAATAGGCTCCGCCTACTCTCTCATTTGTTTAAATCATCACGTTAATATAGAACAAAAAAAACTAACCCATGCTATGACAGGTTAGCGGGCAAGTTCAATTATTTGTACAATCGCATTTATTTTATTTTGCAGAATGTACAATGTACCTAAACTGAATAGGTAGGGCATTTTCCTCAATCATGGCGATATCAAGGCTATCTATCAGCTATGAATTCGGAAGAAAATATTCGGATGAAAATTGTTTTTTTTTCGATTTTCTCATTTTTTTTTCATATTCGCATTCTGTGACCATTTCCCAATCTTTCTATGCTAATCTCATCTCATTATTGTTTCTAATACTACGAAATTTACTAACTTCTAAACTATCATGCCTAGACACCTCACTCAGGTCTTCAAAATTCACAAAAACTTTCAGGAATCCATTTATCTAATTTTTATTTCTGTACTAATAGTACTTTTCTAAAAAAACATCAAAACACCACCTCCAAAGAAAGCAGTCGAATGGAGGTTCTAATCTCGCCAGCGGACAATTTTACTTTTTTCATTTTTCGACATTATTTTCACACCTAAATATTCATTGTTTTCTTATTTTGTTTTTCATATTCAGTGTTGTTATTGTGAGGGCTATTTTTCTTTGCTATTATTAAACTTTTATGCCCTCATTTCATTCCCACCGTTGCACTTCCTCTCCCACACGTACCACCGGCCACCCGATCATCTCATCTCATATAATCAACCATCTATTCGACAAAATTTACAATATGCACGAAATTTGTTGTAATGGAATAGCTACTCTCTCATTTGTTTAAATCATCACGTTAAAATTTAGAACAAAATAACTAACCCATGCTATGACAGGTTAGCGGGCAAGTTCAATTAATTGTAACCACTTTCCTATGACATTCATATCCAAATTTAAACCAATTAATATATACAAATCGAAATTTTTCAGCCTTCGCGAAATAATACCTTTCCTGTTAATTGCGCAAAATAGCTATTCTTCCTTGCCTGTTCAGTGGTTACCACCCACTCGCCGCATGCGTGATAAACTAATCAAATCAAATTTTCGTTTTCTTCTTATCACTATACGGACCTCACTACGCCATTTTTTTTGTGGTCATATCATTCCAACGACAGAATATTGCAGATTTTAAGTTTTTATAAATTTAGCGTAGATGGTGTTGGTGAGTATGTAACAATTCTTATTTGAAAGCTTAGCTCAATTGGAAATTTTTTTAATGGAATAGGCTCCGCTTATTCTCTCATTTGTTTAAATCATCACGTTAAAATTTAGAACAAAAAAAACTAACCCATTCTATGACAGGTTAGCGGGCAAGTTCAATTATTTGTACAATCGCATTTATTTTATTTTGCAGAATGTACAATGTACCTAAACTGAATAGGTAGGGCATTTTCCTCAATCATGGCGATATCAAGGCTATCTATCAGCTATGAATTCGGAAGAAAATATTCGGATGAACAAATTTTTTTTCAATTTTCTCATTTTTTTTTTCATATTCGCATTCTGTAACCCTTTCCCAATCTTTCTATGCTAATGTCATCTCATTATTGTTTCTAATACTATGAAATTTACTAACTTCTAAACTATCATGCCTAGACACCTCACTCAGGTCTTCAAAATTCACAAAAACTTTCAGGAATCCATTTATCTAATTTTTATTTCTGTACTAATAGTACTTTTCTAAAAAAACATCAAAACACCACCTCCAAAGAAAGCAGTCGAATGGAGGTTCTAATCTCGCCAGCGGACAATTTTACTTTTTTCATTTTTCGACATTATTTTCACACCTAAATATTCATTGTTTTCTTATTTTGTTTTTAATATTCAGTGTTGTTATTGTGAGGGCTATTTTTCTTTGCTATTATTAAACTTTTATGCCCTCATTTCACTCCCACCGTTGCACTTCCCCTCCCACACGTACCACCGGCCACCCGATCATCTCATATAATCAACCATCTATTCGACAAAATTTACAATATGCACGAAATTTGTTGTAATGGAATAGCCTCCGCCTACTCTCTCATTTGTTTAAATCATCACGTTAAAATTTAGAACAAAATAACTAACCCATGCTAAGACAGGTTAGCGGGCAAGTTCAATTAATTGTAACCACTTTCCTATGACATTCATATCCAAATTTAAACCAATTTTAATATATACAAATCGAAATTTCTCAGCCTTCGCGAAATAATACCTTTCCTGTTAATTGCGCAAAATAGCTATTCTTCCTTGCCTGTTCAGTGGTTACCACCCCTCGCCCCATGCGTGAAAAAGTAATCAAATCAAATTTTCGTTTTCTTCTTACCACTATACGGACCTCACACCGCATACCGCATAGAATATTGCAGATTTTAAGTTTTTATAAATTTAGTATAGACGGCGCTGGTGAGAATGTAATTGGATTCATATCCAAAAGAGCCACTCTCCTATAAGATTTATATACAAAAGCGGGATTCAAGTGGCGGTTCTCTTTCTAATTGGTCTTTTTAGTATTTTGGAAACTTTGCTCTACTATATAAATTTAGTACAGATGGCGCTGGTGAGAATGTAATTAGATTCATATCCAAAAAACCAGCTTCCTATAAGATTCATATACAAAAGCGGGATTCAAGTGGCGGATCTTTTTCAACTTGGTCTTTTTAGTATTTTGGAAACTAGAAAATTTTTGCCCCACTACAGTATCCCCAGTCCGGCTTTAGCCGGACAAACAATGGACTACTAGTTAACAATAATTTGGAATATTTTGTTTCAGACGTCTCTGAGGGCTGCAATCATGGTCGCCGTTAACCCCTTCGCGAAAAACATCTCTACTTTGACCAGCTCTGACAGCTGGAATTTTTTTGTATTGTCAACGAAAAAAATATATTTTGGTCCAAAGACTTGTATTAATATATAACAAAACCAAAAATCAAAATATCTTTTGTATTTTCTGAGAAAAAAATCTTAAAATCTAGCTCCAAAAATGACATTCAAAGAGCAATACCCCCTTAATCTTGTACTGAACTATCCTAAAATAAGAATTCCACAGATAATTCAAATAAAGTTAATTTAGCTACTGCGCATATTGGATAGAAGGTAGACGTTATTTTTGCATGCACCCATTACTTAATCACGAAATATTTAGCTCGAACCCAATAAGCCCGGCCCTCTTCAGTTCGGTTAAAACATAACCACAGAGATTATTGCAGTGCATACGATTCAATTCAGCTTATTACTAGATAGCATTACCACAACTTCTAATATCTCCCAAAGCGGTTGCTGCGGTTGAAGATCAGATGAATTATACATATGTACATATATTACAAAACAGATTAAATTCAAACTAGATGGGCTCCCGTTTCGATTCCCTAGAACGAGGCTTTATCTAGCTAGAAGCTAACCACAGTGCCAGGAAAGACCAAGTAGCTACAGGCGTCACTAGCCGCCCCCACGACAGAGGCAACGCAGAAAAGTGATTACTTCCCTGCGATAATTGACCTCATCCTGACTTCAATTATCGACGTTTTCCTCTATACCGATTGATGCAAGACGATGCGTACCGCCGAGTCGCACTTGGGCCTGCATCACATACCCGAAGAGCCCTACAAAACAGGTTTCAAATGTAATGCTGCACAAAAACCAATCAGACCAAAGGAGGATGCTGGGATGAAAATAACAAAAGGAAGCTGCACTTTGCTAGAAAGGGAATTTGTTTGGCTTGCACTGCAGGGCACCTTTAAAGCTGCGGCAACAAAGTGCACGGTAGAGGTGGCTGATCGGGTCAATTGCTCCCGTAGTCGCGAGCAAGAGGCAATTCAAAACGGCCCCGACCTTGACATTTGGAGGGCAAAAGGTTTAAAAACACTGTCGTATCGTAATTCGTATTCGCCGCCGTCGATTACTGACGGCAATGGAACCGGTTCCGCTGTGGCTGAAATTCATCAAGTGGCATCGGGCAGCGACGGTGAGATGCATCTTGCGTGCCTACTGTCTACTTACTTATTGAAAGTGGCCTGGTAGTCCTTAATTTGCTTGCGAGTGAACTCGTGGAACTCGGTGTAGACGTTGACTACCTTAAAGGTGTGCTTCACCTGTTCGCCGTTTTCTAGAGCATCGTTGATCTGCTGACGACGATTCAAGATGTTGCTCAGCTCTGCATCAGCTGACATTTTGGCAAGGATTTGTGTTTTGGGATCAATCAATACGTGACAGGACCAAGTCGCTGGTGAGTAACTCGACGTATTGTCCGCTGGGTATGACAGAGAAAATTTAAAACTTTTCAGTCCGTTTAAGATGTCGCGTGTTCACAGAGCGAAGGGGACACCCGACACAGACGTACAAAAAACAACGCAATAAGCCGCAACACTACGTAAAGCTCCACACGTACCGAACGAAAGTCTAGCAACAACTGAATCAGTACCAGTACTGCTCAGTGCTAGGCTGCTATCAGACTCAACGCAAACCAGTCGAGCGGAGTTGCTCCGGACCGGACTGAAAGTGAATTTTGTGCGGTGCCCCTCCAGTCACCCTGCTTCGAACTGGCCTTGTCGGCGCGGTCGCGGTTCCAACCACCGGCAACTTGCTGGAACCATGGGCCCAGAGAAAGCAACTGGCGTTGACTAGTGCTCCTCAAACTACAGATTCTGTTAGAGTTAGAGCTGCGAAAAATTACTTCATATTAAATATGTTAAATTTTAGCTTGATATATTTATTAATTCCAGAGAAAATCGACTGTGGCATACTGACAAAGGAATGATTCTAAAAGGGTTGCGTATTTTTCCTTCTCCCTATGATAAAATGAAACTAATGACTATGTGCACAGATCATCATTTACTCGTACCAAAGAATATATAACATAAAGAAGTCGCAGTCGGAACAAATAACTTGAACTGAAAAATTTGCTCTAGGGTCCTTCCGCGCGAACCCTATATCTGTAGTAGTACAATAAATACAAGCGGCCATTCATATTCAGACACTTCTTACATCGGAAGTGTGACCAAAAATTTCTGATGCGACGCGGGACCAGGCAGCAAACGTACAGAAATTCCGGCGCGCAATGTTATTCTTATGGACTTTTGCGATGAGGTGTTCCAAGCACGCGTTGAGGGCTGTATGAGCGCTCGCCGGTTCCAATTCTAGGAAGTGTGGGAAAATTACGAGAACTCTGAACTGAGCTGAATATTTTGGGTTCCTACGGGAAAAATGCAATAAATTAACCGCGCATGAATTCCTATGAAAATTAAAAGTTTTTATTAACAAGTATGGAAAAGCACGAGCAAGGACCCGACGGATCTGCTATTTTAAAATAAGAAAACCTTGTACAATACTTTTCACTTCTAACGTTAGTGTCACATTTACCTTTTGGAAGCACAGATATTTATTAATTAATTATTTAAAATAAAAACAATTTGCTGTTTCAAATAATTGCTTATCGATCTTATAAATTTAACATTATTATAATTCACAAGAAATATGTGTGTATATGCAATTAATTAATTAATCAATTAATGATAGTTACCATCTTCTTAAGAGTGAATGAATAAATAATAATGTATTCGCTTCCCCTAATATAATCTTAACACCAATCAAGAAGTAGGAAAGTTGAGAATTACAAGCGCAGACGAAATTCTTTTGGGTTCTCGCCTTTTTACTCATATCATTCATTCATAGAATTCAGTCTGCCTTCAGCTAGAAGGCACATCGTCCGACAACGCAAGCGTGGTTCACCCCAACGCATGAACCCATATGAATAACCTGCGCCCGAACTTCTGTGCGTTGCTGGCTGGTACACATTTGTGTTCACAGCCGCGGTTTCTAGGAATCACTTCCCTGCCCTGACACCGTTCCTTCTCTTCCATCGATCGGAAAATATTTTTGAGTGGCAAATTAGGCTCGTGCAACTTCTTAAATTGCGGGAAATAGTGTATGTATGATTTCGTGCATGACTAAGGTATGTATGCCAATTTTGAGGTACTACTCATGCTAACAGGAAGACATAGGAGTTATTTTGTTTCAAGTGAACTGAAGTTCTATTGCGGGTTTGTTTTTTCATGCTTCTCAGTAATCCAAATCTTCTCATTTTATATTTTTGTGATGACAACATAAATTTTTAAGGAGAAGGTTTGTTTTATTAATGTCATTAAGCAACGCGCAGATGAAAAACGGATCTAGCAAGTTAAACAATTGGTGGGTCGTCCTGAGCAAAACAATTAAATGTGCATAACTGCTAAGGATTGTGCGCAGGTCATTAAATCATATGGCTTAGCTCAGGAACGGGGGCTCCAGGATGGGGTTGTGAGTCCGCCTAACTGGCGACTGCATTGTTAAAATTGCCAAAGGTCCAAATTTTTAAACTTATATGAAATCATTGTGTAGATATTTTAATTATTAACTTAGCAGCGGCTCATCTTGCATAAATTAATTTTGTGCTTAGTAATATTAAAATTATCTGTGCAATGAGATATTTAAACAACTATAAATGTTATTTGCGCTTCGTGAATATGATCCTAAAGGGGGAACAGAACTGTGACGGGTAAAAGAAACACGAATTTTCGTGAACTTTTTGCACAGGTATTTAATTTAATGTTTAGGGATCGAGCAGAGGAATATTTAGAGTACATATTCGACAATATGTCCACTCATTTTTATTAATAAATAATATTCCGAGATAATGTGCATAACTTAATAAATTTTGTATATCTATATATATAAAAGAAAGTCGTGTTAGTTAGACTATTTATAACAAAGAACGGCTGAACCGATTTGGCTGAAAATTGGTGGGGAGGTAGCTTAGAACCAGGAGACGGACATCGGACTTTTTATCCCGTTCGACCGCGTTCCCGTCGCGTCCAGGAAGAAGAAGAGAAAATTTGTTGTAAAAATTAATAATTATACTATTAGTTATGCGTATGCCATGTTATGGGTATCGTTGGAAAGGGGTGGTAGTGTAGAATGTGTTGGTGAAATAAAGGTAGATTAAAAGTGTGAAATGTGGTACTTATTGGTGAAAACGTGTTTTTTTTTGTGGGGGAGGGATGGGGGGGTCACCCGGCAGAAGTGTATCTCAGGGCTAGGAAGAAGAAGCACTGTAGGAAATTGGGCCGGGTTGGTGAAAGTTGGTGGAAATAGTGACAAATTGGTTTTTTCGGTGTGTGCCGACAAAATTGAAACGGCTGTGGAAGAAAAGTGTGTGCATGAATTTGAATAATTTTTTCACCAATCGATAGCTAAGAAAGCAGAGTAATCTATATATATAGAAATTAATCCCTATTTCCTTTGGTCACGCCATCACGCGTGAACGGCTGGACCGATTTCGCTAATTCTTTTTTTGTTGTGTTTGTTATAGTCAGGAGAAGGTTCTTATGAAAGAAAAAATTAAGAATATTGCGCGGAAAATTAGAAAATTATGTTTTTGGTATGGGTTTTTGGGGTCACTGATTTTGAATCTGCCATCAAAATTTTGGAAATCAAGATGCTGGATCAATATGGCGGCCGAAAAGTTAAACTTCAAGGGATTTCCCTGAAAATCCGCGCTTGGGGATTTTCGGGATCACTGATTTCGAATCTGTTATTCATATTTCCAAATATGAGACCACCCACCACCCCGCTGGGATATATATGAGAGGGGGTGCAATAAGGAGGCGGTGTAAAATGAGGAAAACTAAATTTAATAATACTTTACAGTTTACAGTTAAAAAAGTATTAGGAATAGGTGAAAGTGATGTATGGGGTGTATTGTGTACGGATTTATGGTTGATTTAATGAGACCACCCCCACCGCGCTGGGTCACTTAGGAGAGGCGGTTGTGCAGTAGGGAGGCGTTGTAAAATTAAGGAATACAAATTTAATAGTATCCCGGGAAACGCCGGGTCCGGGTAAGCTAGTTTATAAATAAAAATGTGTGAACATATAGTCGAATATATTCCGCTATCCGATCCTTAAACATTAAATTAGAACTGTGTAAAAAAAATTCGCCTTTGTTTTGCCCGTCACAATTGTGTTCCCCCTTCATTGCACGAAATCACTGCTTACATCACCACCAATGATTTGTCGTAATGCATTCAATCCATCAATTCAGAGACTTCGAAGAAAGCATCAATAAAAAAACATTGATGAATTCTTGCATTCCATAGTAATGCAAAAAAGAATTAGCATACATGACCCCTTAGATTCTGTGGTCATGAGGAAAGGCATGCACGTCTTTCCTGTGACATCGCCGTGAGAAATTTCATCTATGTTGGAATGGGTATACATGCCCTTTTATTGATGACTTCTTCGATGCCGTAAATTTCCTGCTGGGTATGATTGAAACATACATATGTACATATGTCCATACCATACACAAGAAACTTGAAAAAGCAAACAATTTATTTTCATATTTTTTTTCAGAACTAAAATACCTACTTACGTTAATGGAAATAAATTTTCTGTAAAATATAAGAAGTAATATTCTATATATCGGCGATAAGGAGGAGAATGATGTACATAAAACCAGAGGGTGGACGCCGGTCGTAACTTCGAGTGCGGTTTTCTCGAACTGCATTTTTTCTAGCTTTATGTATGTAAGTGCTGCACAGCTCTTAAACTATGAAATTAACATGATAACAGAAACGACTGAACAGACAGGAACTAGAATTTAAAAAAAAACATTTTTTTATATACATATATTGAATATAAATAAATATAGAAGAAGTAGTGTGTTGTGCAAAAATTCGGATACTATAATAGTAAATATAAGCTCTTCCACCGAAAAGATTGTAAAATACTAGCCTCTCGTATGTTTCTATAGAAACACTAACAATAAATGTAAACCCAAGCAACTTGAGCACCACGAAAGTGTACTTTTCCTTGAATCCTCACTTTATCCTAATAAAACTTTATTTTCAGAAGAAATATACCTAACACACAAAAAGGCTGTATGGACGTTCTTCAGAGATCGGTTTCTATAATAATAAACGTGATTGTGGTGATTCATAATTATTTTTTTCCTTAAGGGCTCACATACCCCATACAAATTTTCAAAAAATCTAAATTTTTTTTATAGATTTTTATTCATTATACTTTTAAGAATTTTGTAAAAAAAAATTTAAGAAAATTCCACTCCGTTACAAAGTTATAGCAATAAATGTGCCTGGACATCGGGTTGGGACGGCTACCTGGCTAACTGCCGCGCCCCTCTCGACAGCTGCGTTTCGTATTTGTTTTGGTTGAAAATGAGGAAATATTAATAGACTGTCGTCTTTTGAAGAGTACAGTTCGTGTGTTTCCAAAAGAGGAAGGTGTAGCGTACGAAGCTGGAATGGGAGACTAGCCGTAAGTTCACGTTGTACCTATTAGAAACTTTAAACGCATTTTTCTTGAAACAATGTTTTTAGACAGTGTCGGCACATAAATCGGTCGATTTTCAATATATTTAAGTTGTTTCTTCAAATCTTGATAATTATTTCCTCTATAGTCTGACGAGAGGTTTTTTTTTAATTTTTTAGTTAGACACTTTTTTATAAATTATTAAACACTAATTTTTGTTTTTTTAATATATACTAAAGTTTGAAATACTGTAATTTCCTGATTTTTGAAATTAAAAATCACTTCGCCAGACTATAACTACTACATTATTTTACAAGATTGTTTATTATTTTTGCAAATTGGATACATTTTGGCGAAGTTATGATGTCGACAAGGACGCGCCATTATCTTCATAAGTAATACATTTATATTATGTTAATATTAAAAAAATATTTGTTTTATTTTTTTTCTTGTAGTTAAAAAGTTAATGAAGAATGTTAAATCAACAATTTAATTTTTTGTTGCCATGTAGCCTTTATAATAGTTCCTCAAATTGACTAGGTTTTCAGCGCGCGCAGGGGTATGTGAGTCCTTTAAGGCGGACACGATTTATCCGGGGTAACTGATTTGAAAACAAAAATCAAGTGTGTTCATAAAATTTGTAAATGTTCTCGTAGTTATCTTTAATCGTAGCTGTTTTTTAATTTTTAACAAAATGGCATCCTGTTTTATGAACCAATCAAGTTTTTACAATAATTTTTTCTGCTCAAAGCCCTTGAAGAAAAATTAAGGAAATAAACAAGATGATTAAATACTTAATGTTGGCTATAAGAATTACAACATTTGTTTAAATTAACGTTTTTATTTCTGAATTCTGCCACCTTGTATAGTCGGGGAGACGACTGCAAGAAAACGTGTCGATAAGGGCTGAAAGTCGTACAAAAAAAATCTTCTTAATCACTCTATCGATATATTGAAGAGTGCCTGGTCGGGTCTGGACCAATTACGAGGCAACTTCAATTTTATGATTTAACTGCCAACGGCTGAATTGATTTGATTTTGAAGGCCACTGTGATGGGTAAAAAAAAAAAAAAATCCGTCTTACATTAAAGATTATATTATATATTCAAAAATATGTGTACAAAATTTCAGGTCAAAATTTCAAAAATTGTCTGAGTTACAGCCATTTTAGTATAGTAGTAGTAGTAGACGGGCTGTTTTCCGCTTGACGTCCCGATGAGAATGGCACGCCCCTAAGTCCTTTGCTCAAACGTATTTATCAATAGATGACTTATTGGGGTTCTTTTCTTCGAATTTATTATTTTACAGCTATATAAATATATTGTGCTATTGTTATATAAATGATAGCGAGAAAAATGGACTCAAAACTTTAAACAGGTTTTTCTCGAAATGACTTTTTTCAAACTAGTCGCATCGATAACTTGGTCAATTATTCACCGATTTTCCATTTATTTTTTACTATTTTTTAGGCTGTTTTGAAACAAAAAAAAGGTCGGAAAAGGAAGGAAAAATTTTCAATTGGTCGCCATTTTGTAATAACATAACAATAATCGGATACGTAAAACGAAAACTACATTCATATAGATTATAAAGAACTTTTACTTTTTTTTTCTAATAACCCGTTCTTGAATAATCGAATCGACCATGGAGGGGGAATTTTTTTTTGAACTCTACGGAAACGCTCATAACTTTAAAACTATTGAATGTTTTTACATAAAAATATGTAAATATTGGCCAAGGTACACTTTATACAATAATTAAAAAACTGATATTCCATTATTTTCCCGGTCAAAAAAATTCCCGAAAATCAGTCATTTTTTCGGCCGTCACAGTGGCCTTCCCCCTTAAGTATTTCTCTCACACCATTAGCGGTATTGCATTCAAATTTTGTTTGTACCCTCTTTTCCGTAATATCCAAGAACTGTTAGAAGCTTTTCCACAATTCCCTACCCTAAAGGGGTCAAATTAAATTTATTTTAAATTTAACTTTTTCCATCGTTTTCCCGTTATGATGCAATTTTATGATTTTGGTGTAACATTTTTGTACCTAGCAAGACGTGCCAATTATTTTATAAACTTGCCTATTTAGTTAACATTTTAAATTGATATCACTTAAAATGACCAAGAAGCTATTTTAGAAATATTAAAAATCTGACCAAATTTTGCTCTCTCTCAAATTTTGTTCAGTGTTATTTTTAGGCGAGTAAATTTGATTGCTTCTTTATCGCCGTAGTTATCATTAATTAGAGATAATTGTCAAATGGATGAATTATCACTTTTTTTTTTTTTTAGAAAAAATGGTATTCTCAACCCAAGGAATGCTGGCAACTCAATAGGCTGCAATTGTGCTCAGCAGCTTGAAAATAAAATTGAAAACTGCGGGCGCCATCTCCAGCTAATTAGTATTATATAAAGTCTTCAATTTAGTTGTGGGGTGAAAGGAAGGAACCATTTAAGTGCCTACCATGCATAATACATATGTGTAGAAAAAATTGGAATTCAGTGGAGTTCCTAGAAGTGCTGCGGACATTTTCAGTGTGGCCTTTTATGAAATAATTCAAGTACCGTATTGGTCAGCAGTAAAAGAGCTCGAGTGGTGGTCACGCAGGCATGGATTACTTGAAGCACTTAAAAACGAAATTCACGTGGCCAGAAAAGGAAAATAATTTGTTTGAGGAGGGTCAGATTTTTGATAATTGCATGTCAAGCAAGAGCCCCTACAAGTACTTCTTCGTTCATGTGAGTAAAATAATTTAAAACATCCGCTAGACTTTCGAATGCATTGATTTTTACTACACGTGAAAGTGAGAGTTATTTTAAAAATAATTTGACGTACGTAACACAAATTCAACGCTTTTATTTTCACGGGCATTCAAGGCAGACAAATTTAAAAAAAATGTTTTTATTTGTTTGCTAGCTCCAGAAGTAGGTATGATTGATATCTCTCATGTGATTCCATTATGCTGTCTTGAAAAGGATTTACATAGGATTGGAGTGACCTACTGAAAATCTTTTGTGCCATAAAAGGAAAAAGTTATGCATAGATTGTTTTGTTGAGCACCACGATTTTATATTAACTATTTAGCGCGGTCATATGTTCTTTAAGGAGTGGAGTTTAAAAGAGTAGAGATTTTTTCCCCTGACTGCTAATAGAGAGACGGTTATATATATACATATATTTATATATAAGAAATATGCTCTGCCCCTAGTTTTTCTTAAAAGCCAGGTAAATATTGGGAGCAATATGTCACGCTCCGAATATATTAATTTAAACTTTTTCTTACTTTTACTGTTGTCAGAAGAGTTGAAATACCAATTTTATTCCTGAAGTTTATGTTATACATATTATATTATTTTTTGTAGTAGCATTTTTGATTAACCCCAACAGGGGTTTATCTTAATCTATGGCTATACTAATATATAAAACACTTTCAGTTCGTCAATGGGCGTATGTACCTACAGTCGCTCATAGCTTAAATGATGTGACTATTTGATACAAGGAATATCCTTAAAAACTCCAAAATATGAAGAGTCCGTATATAAAAATAAAAGAATAGTTCAGTTCGTGGTCTTTTTTTATTATGTCCAATGAAAAAAACAACACAAATTTACTTCATTTACCAAAAAAAAAAAATATTCAAACTCTCAAAATCACCTCACAGCTTAAATGATGTTCCGTTACGAAAGTCCTTAATTCTTATAATAATAATCTTTGATTTTTACAAAACTTAATAATAATAATAATTAATATTTTGTGGGATAGCCTAAATGTTTTAAAACCGCCTTGAGACGATCTGGCATTGAATTTACCAACTTTTTGGTGTACTCGGGGGAAATAGCATCTCATTCCTGTTTTAGTGTCCTTTTAGGGTCGTCCTTGTTGCTGAATTTATGTTTTCTAATTCTCTCCTCCAGGTGGGACCATAAATGTTCTATGACGTTTAAACCGGGGGACTGAGCCGGCGTTTTAATTTGATGCGAGCAATTCTAAATCAACCACGTTCGCAATAATTCAGAGGTGTACTTGGGATCGTTGTCCTCGTAAAACCGGAAATTTTCCTTTAGATTTAATTTTTCTGCACTTTGCAATTAGCGTTCAGGATGTTTTAATACTGAAATCTGTCCATGTTGCCCTCGATAAACACCAGGTTTCCTATTCCAGAAGACGACATGCATCCCCACACCATGGCCGCCACCGTGTTTTGCAGTACTTCTTAAATTTGGTGGTAGAAGTTCGGTGTTTGGTTTCCTCCACACATACATAACCCCTTCCATCGCATCCGAAAATGTTAAAGTTACTTTCCTCCGCGAAAATAACTGTATCCCAGAACGTTGAATTCTTCTACAAATGTTCTCGGGCAAATTTGAGTCTGGCTGCTTTATTTTTAGCACTTATATAAGGCTTTTTTCTGGCTACTCTCCCGTTGTAATTTGCATCTCTTAAAACTCTCTTTATAATTTCAGGATTGCACTTCTTATTCAGGTACCTTTCGGCTTCCTGTGCTAGTTTAGGCGCACTGAGTTTCAGGTTTTTCTTTACATGTCCTACAATCCAGCGACAATCGGAAGCAGAAAATATTTTATTGGGCGCTGTTCTATCCTTATTTTCAACACGATTTTCACGGGTGGTTTGTACACTATTTCCGCTATTTGTTTTTGCGATTTTCCGTTTTTATAATGATTAATAATTAATTCCCGCTCTTCAATTGTAGTTCGCCGACCCATTGTTACCTTAAACTAAATTTTTTTGTTTTATTGAACTCAAATGACGAACATTCACTAACAATGCTTATCAACATGCTACAAACCTAAAAACAACCAAAAGTGCAGAAAATGCATCACACATCCCTTTATTTTTATGCTCTTGCAGTGGCGCATCATTTAAGCTGAGGTGATCTTGTGAGCTCAAAATGAATTTGATTTTTTTCTTGGAAAATGAAGTACATAACTTTGTGTTGTTTTTTTCATTGGACATAATAAAAAATACCACGAACTGAACTATTCTATTATTTTTACATATATACGGACTCTTCATATTTTTGGTGTTTCTCAGGATTTTCTTCGTATTAAGTAGTCACATCATTTACGCTGTGAGCGACGTACATATATACCCGGCAAGCTAAAAAACTACTGAACCAATTTTAATGAAACCTTCACTATTATCTTCCTCAAAACCTCAGGAGTAATATAGGCTACAAATTATAACGCTACAGCCATAGGTGGCTTAAAAATGAGTTAAAATGTTTCCCGAAAATGGTGATGAAACCATAAGAAAGAAATGATTTCCATTAAGAAAAGAAATTTTAACATACAAATTATCTACCAGGGTTAAATAGCATATGACTATAAAGTGTAAATAACTCATAATACGCAATTTTATATAATCTCGCAACAAATTTCCGTTAAATCATTCCCTGCATAGCACTATAACATATGTCGAAAACTATTAGTTGCATGCACTTAAAATTTCTAAATAATCTTTTGTGTGCGGAAATTTGTAATAAATGTGTTTGATAATAACTCAACGTAGCGTAACACGAATAGATCACGAGATATTTCAGAAAAACAGATTTCCGCTACCTTTGACCTCGAATTACTCTTTTGGCATACAGAATTTCGCAAGGGACTTTTCAGACAATATTGATAATACTAAAAGAAAGAAGAATTTTATGAAATGACTCCAGTAGGATTTATTTCCAAGATAAATCCTAAAGCATCTGAATTAAGCATGGGTGCGACTTCAAATCACCATTTTGTTATGTACTTGTGCTCCGTCACAGTGATTTTTAGAATTTCGATCTATAACTACTAATTGCCGGATCCAGCGTTGCCCGGGATGTTATTAAAATCGTATTCCTTAATTTTACACACCTACCCTTCTGCACTCCTCTCCTACATGTCCCAGCGGGGTGGGGGTGGTTTCATTAAATTTAGCGTAAATTCATACACAATATCCCCATACATCACTTTCACCGATTCCTAATACTTTTTTACTATAAATAAATTATTTTTTGCATTTATTTCCAATCAGCAGGGGTCAACTTTTTGCCGCTCTTAACAAGTTTCCAACTTCAACACCCTCAGTTTCTACAATTATTAATATTTTCATCGCAAATTTCGCACACTCATTACCCCGCCTGTTTTCTATTTTCTAAAATTATTACCACAATCTTACCCCTACTCCTATTTTCGGGAACAAAATAACAGTAAACTCCTACCTCTTTTACACTTTATTCCATTTTACTAAAAAACTATTATTCATTAATTGCTGATATACGTATATACATAATTATATTACTCTCCAAGGTGCTTCCATTGAGCCCATCCACAATACACTACGTTCATTATATACCAAGATATTTCAGTTTTTCTCTTAATTTTCGAAAATAAATCATGCTCGCCTTACTTCATTTACAAGTGTGAAAATGTTTTTTCACTATTTCGAAATTATTTTTTTTTAGTTTTTCGCATATTTTTAGACATTTTTCAATAGTATTAGTAAATTTATTTTTCTTCATTTTACAGCCGCTCCCTATTGCAGCCCCTTTCCTATATGTCCCAGCAGGAGGGTCTCTATTTGGAAATTTTAATGGCAGATTTGAAATCAGTGACCCCAAAACCCCCGAGTGTGGATTTTCATTGCTATGCCTTGAAATTTAACTTTTTCGGAAACCATATTTTATCAACCACTTTGAATTTAGAAATCTTCATGGCATGGTCGAAATATACGACCCCGAAAACTCCTTAATGCGGACTTTCCGGACAATCCCTTGAAGTTTAACTTTTTCAGTCGCCATATTGGATCCGCCATCTTGAATTTGGAAATTTTGGTTGTAGATCAGTTATTCTGAAAACCCCCGAGAGCCCTTTTTCATAAACATTTCTTGAAGTTGGAAAATTCGCCGCCATATTGGATCCGCCATCTTGAATTCCAGAAATTTTTTTACCTCTATGACCTTCGACCCAAATAAAAAAAATTAAACAAATCCGTCGTGTATCTTTAGGTGGCCGCTCATGTAAAGGGTTTATACACTATTCTACCGATCCGTGCTTAGTTTATATTTCTTTGGCATAGACATTGTCAGGAACTTAGGAAAATTTTGAATTCTAAGCTCCCCTTCTGTATATGTGTCCATATTTACGCCTGCACTGCGCGACCAATATGAACACAGCCAATGTTGACCCATCAGGGAATTTGGTGCGCTAAATATGGCTTATAGCCGTTCCGTGTTTAGTTCATATTTCCATGCTCGGAGGACGGATCGGAGGTTCGCTTTGGTTTATTTATGGTTTGCGTCACTGCTTTTGTGAGTTCCTTCATTTCAATATCATTGCCACATCAAAATGCTACAGTCAGCTGATGCGGCCATTTTGCGAATGAATAGAGAACAAGGGTAAACAAAGAGCTTGACAACTGATAGGCAACGTCACACTCTTGTGCTGGATTCGATTTAATCAACTAAATCGGCCGCAATAGTTTCTTTATGGTGATTTATCATCAGTGCATTCGCAAGTAGAATAAGCGCGCGACGCAGATTGGTGAAATTTGAAAATGATGGTAAGAATGCAACGGGAAGACGCTGACCCGTGTGGCTCCCGTGCGGGAAGTTGCTAATTAAGGGGCGTTTGGTGTCCCGCATCTTGGAATTTTTATTAGTCAGCAAATAACCGATTATTTCTTATCGCCCAGGACGGAACAGACGATAATGGAAGTATAGAGCAGGAAGCGAGTCAAACTGCACAGACCCCAACAACTGAGGCTTCGGCAGCGGAAACACCTTCGCAGCCTGCGACCGCAACAGCGGCTAGCACCCCACTGCCCTTGGCTGATAATTGTCTGCTGGTAGACATATCCGATGCACTTAGCGAAAAAGATAAGGTGAAGTTTACCGTGCACACAAGGACTACTCTGCCTGGGTACACCAAGCAGGATATGTACGTGATGCGCCAGCACGAGGAATTTATTTGGCTGCATGACCGTTTTGAGGAGAATGAGGAGTACGCGGGATACATCGTAAGCAAAAAACAGCGAATTTAGGAATATGCTAATCATTAATTTCCGAACAGATTCCTCCTTGCCCTCCCAGACCTGATTTTGACGCCTCCCGAGAGAAACTGCAAAGATTGGGCGAAGGGGAAGGTAACATGACTAAAGAAGAATTCAAGAAGATGAAACTGGAACTAGAAGCGTATGGTTACAGTGCTTATTTGATCCTCAAACTCTAACATACATTTTCAGGGAATACCTAGCAACATTTAAGAAAACTGTTGCTATGCACGAAGTGTTCCTATCACGCCTTGCCTCCCATCCTGTGTTCCGAAATGATCAGCATCTTAAAGTGTTTCTTGAGTACGATCAAGACCTTTGTGCTAAGCCACGAAAGAAAATGGATATATTTGGTGGACTTGTGAAAAGTCTGGGGAAGACAACCGATGAGTTATACCTAGGCGCCACCGTGCGAGATGTTAACGATTTTTTTGAAAATGAATTACAATTTCTTACGGAATATCACGGACACCTCAAGGAAGCAGCTGCACGGACAGAGAAAATGACGAATAAGCATAAAGACGTCGCCGATTGCCACGTTAAAGTATCAAATTGCTTAACGCAATTGTCTACTGCAGAGAAGGGCAATATGGAAAAATTCCTAGCTAAAACTGCTGAGATTTTCGAAAAGATTAAGGTGAGGAAATACCAATAGTTTGTCTTATTTAGTTGTTGTTTGTAGTTTGCCTGCCTGTTGAAGGCGTCACGGTTGTGACTTATTTGGTCTCGACAGACATACTACATGACCAGGAGCCTGTATGTCTCAAGTAGTGCACAGAAGACGTACTCTCATGTTTAGAATAAACTCTTGAAATTCTTCACAGGAGATAAAAACGACGCTTCTTACTTACTTGAAGGAACGTGTTCAGATTATGGTTTTCGTATGAAACGTTCTTTTTCAATGAATTTGCATATTGTTCGCATAAAGCATAAATCATTCCAATTTGGCTCTTACGCATAATTATCATATAATATAATAAGCCTATCTACAGAGATGTAAAAAACTCATCGCTACACTCAAACATTGATCTCGCTGACATAATGAGCGTAGCAACGAAGCTGAAATTCTGAGCGAGCTCAAATTTTGAACTAAGCAACTCAATCCTTGAGTTGAGCATGTTCAAATCTTCGATTTCACTGACATTCTCGGTGCCACGGAGCATATTTTCATCTTGTTTAATCGGTTGCTAAGAGCCTGCACTGGCTGTCTTACAGGATTTCGCTGGTAGAATAGGTGCTATTTTCAGGACAAGTTTCCATGACGGCTCAGTGGGTACATCAATTGAAGCACGGCAGCTGATTCATATCGACTAGGGACCGTGATTTGTTCCGTAAAAATCTGATGCACCACGTTGTAGAAGTGGTCATGTTATATTTTGTGGTATGTGTTATGTGAAATGACACGCGACACATAATTTTTTTTATTGCACCGTGTAGAGCATGTTCGATAACTCCCCCCTTGGAAGCCGCGAAGGGGTAAACAGAGCTCCGGAAGGCCTGGAAATGGGTGAAAAATCAATTTTAAAACTGTGGGTAATTTCAAGACACATTTGCCTTCTTTATACATGAAAATCCCCAGATGTGACGTGCCATTTTAAAAAAATATATGCAAAAATGATATATAACATTACTAGCTGCCCCGCCCCGGGCTTTTTCATACTTGTAAACTAAAACTGTTTCAAAATGAATGAAACGGTTTCATTTGGGTATGCGGTTTTTATATTTATTGCGCGCACCCAAAATATTCGAGGGATAAAAAGTAACTTCAACATGAACGACAAAATAGTCGTTCAGTGAAAATCGGTTCAACCGTTCCCGAGATTAGTCTTGACAAGTAGACGGACACACTAACGTTTTCGAAATGTTTATTTGGGTTTTGGTATCGTGTAAATAAATATATGGGATATATGGGCTTAGGGAAAGGCAGGGCTTAAAATTCACTGATCCTAAAAATCCAATTTCATGAAAATTTATTTATGTTGGTAACTTTTGCCAGCCATCTTGAAGTTTGAAGTTTCGATAGCAAATTTAAAATCAGGAGCCCCAAACCCCCTTATATTCATCTACACGGAAATCCGGTCAAGTTGAGAATTTTTGGTCATGTTGGACACGCTACTTTGAAACCCTACAATTACATATATCTCTGCAATATCAAGCTATCTAACAGTGAAAACCCCACCTTTCTTTATAAATAACTGGATAGTGGATAGAGCAATTTCACCCTACAAACTATTAGAAACGATTGGCGGTGGGGGAACGTGCGTGATTCTTTGGTAAGTAGAATCTCTAATAGACCGTTCCACTGACAGTTTTGTTGTTGTGATATGTGAAATATATTGAATTAACTGGGGTCGTGTTCGCCAGTCAAATATACAATTTTAATATGAACTGTAAACACGGTGAGGTATTAATAATATTTACATATACACTGCGGGACACTTGAAATTTTCATGTAAGTCGTAATGCTGTGGAACTATTTCTTGGAAACAATTATCACAGCATTTATTACCTCTTGTTACATGCTACCTGATGACGGAAATAAGTAATTAAAAAACAGGGGAGGTAAAAATTCCCATTTTTAAATTTCGGGCCATTTAAAAAGGGACACTTGATTACCCTCATTTGCAAAAAAATTAAATAAAACAAAGACATGTAATTTTTTTAATAGTTTTATTTAATGTCAATATTTTGTAGGTCCTCCGTTTTTACGTACAACTTCGAACAGTCTATTTGGTAAAGAGTTATACAAACTTTTTAGATAATCCAAAGAGATGTCTTCGAAAGCTTCATTTATGGCTGCAATAAGACTTTCTCTGCTTTCAAATTGCTTTCCTTCTGCATAAATTTTTCGTGAAAACCATCCCCAAACATTCTCAATAATGTTAAGGTCGGGAGAAAGAGCTGACCAATCCAGAATTTGTACATTTTGGTCTGCAAACCATTGTTTTACACTTCTTGCTGTATGGATGGGTGCGTTGCCTTGCTGGAAAATCCATCGTTGACCATTGAACACTTCATCAAAATTGATTTTTTGGATTTCTAGGAGTTCGATGTAGTCTGTTGACGTCTGTCGACCTTCTAGAACAACTAAATCTATCGCGTCATGTTACGAAATTGCAGCCCATACCATAGCAGAACCAACAGCGATGTGACGACGGGACAAAAACAGCTCAGATTTCCTCAAATCATGGAAATAATGCTGAAAGCCATCAGGCCCATCCAAATTAAATTTTTTCTCATAAGAAACACTCCCTCGTTGCCATTCCTCCTTCCAACTTAAGTGAGAGCGACAAAATTCTAATCTGCCAACTTTATGCCTCTGAAGTAAATGTGGTTTCTTTTGTAGTTTTTGCCGTCGGAGATGCGGACACTGTTGAATTACTCGACGAACTGTTCGGACACTGGCTGAACCTCCGACTTTTTCCTTTATTTTGCGTACGGTTGTTGCAGAATTTGACGCTTCGCGTAAGATGAACCTACGCTCTCGTGCTGTTGTGGCTCTTGCAGTGCGGCCTTTCCGATTTTTTCCGTAATTTTCGGGATCTTTGAGGAAGTTATTGATTGTCCAAGGATCTCGTCTAATTTTTTTCGCAATTTCTATATTTGAAAAATTTTCCTGCTTTAATGCAAAAATTTTGACCATTTCTTCTTTTGTCAGCGTTTTACCACGACCCATATTTGCTACGACGCAATAAAAATTTAAGCAACTCAGGCAAATAAGCAGCACTAGATAAATAAAATACATTTTTACTAATTTTGACGCACCTTTGACGTAACAAGAGGTAATAAATGCTGTGATAATTGTTTCCAAGAAATAGTTCCACAGCATTACGACTTACATGAATATTTCAAGTGAGGGTAATCAAGTGTCCCGCAGTGTATATACTTATATATAAAAGCCAATGCTAGGTACGCATGGGAAACCAAACCATTTGTGACTTTATGTTCACAAGATATGTTAGTTAGATTGCGAGAATGGTTTATAGTTAGGTGTAGTTCCAGTAGGTGACGCCTCAGTCTAACTTCTATACCAATGGGCCGATTGTGTCCATATTCACACCGACAGTGCTTACTTGCACCTCACGTGTGTCCATGTGTGTGTGTGGCTGTGTGCCGAATACCTCGAAATACATCGCACATCGGTATACAAAAAGGCAAATTTCAGTCCATAGATATTTTGTAACAGCGTATGCCTGCAGATACAACTTTACATCCTTTACTGCGGGTGAATTCATCTACGACATATGCACATCCGAAGTGCAAAGGGTTAAGTGAGATAAGTAAAATTGCATAATATCTCCACAATTAAAATAACCTTGTTTAGTTCTTGTATTTCGGTTCTTACATTTTATTTCATGTTATTGTCATTATCAATATAAAAAAAACCTTTTTTTTGTTTTTTGCAGAACATGGAAGCGCGTGTTTCTAGTGATCAAGATCTTAAATTAGGTGACACATTGCGTTATTATCAGAGGGACAGCTATGCGGCAAAGTCCCTACTTATCAGACGTTTAAGATGCTTGGCAGCTTACGAAGGCGCTAATAGGAATTTAGAAAAGGCTCGCGCCAAAAACAAGGACGTTCATGCGGTGAGTAGCTACCAGCTAAATGGTTTGAAGTGTTTGCTGTGTTGCATGCCAAGATTTAATCATTCTAAGAATTTATCTTGGAATTGTCTCACCCCTTGTGTTAGCACTAAAGTTATTCATGTTTAAAATGTGTTTCTGTCTTAATAATGCAGCCGCTGGAAGTGCAAGAGGTATAATTGATTCTTCATCACACCCACACTTCATTTTACTATGTTTTACACAGACATTTCTTGTACATCTTTTGCATTACGTAATACATATTTTCTTGTTTCCGAAGGCTGAAAACGCACAAGCAGAGGCGTGTGAAAAGTTTGAGAAAATGTCTGCGTGCGGGAAAGAGGAACTGGTTGGCTTCCGCAATAGACGGGTGGCGGCTTTTAAGAAATCGTACGACTTCAGATTGCTGAAAAGTTACTCAGATACTGATTTATTTTTGTTACAGTTTAACCGAATTAGCCGAACTAGAAATCAAGCACGCTAAGTCGCAATACGAATTCCTTCGCCAGTCTATCATTGCTCTGCAGGAGATCGTCTGAAAATGCTTCCCATCGGTTGCTCCAAAGATTATTCCCCGCAGCCCCCGAAGCAGGATTCAATGTCTTTTGTAAATCTTGAAATTGTAAAGTGAAACTCGAATAGTGTTTTATAGCAATCTAGAAAACTGAAAATCGTTTCTTTCACAACATTTTTGGACGGACTCTGACATAGAGATGGTGTCCGCTGTGCTACATTAAATTTCGTTAAATTTCTCGCATTTATTGTTAAAAATTTCTAATACCGGAAATATGCCACTGCAACAGGTGGAATTCATGAATGAATTATTATCGTTTAGTTCGTTGTAATATTTTTATATGAAGTAATCAATTATTGTTTTTCTTTCGTTACAGCTCTGAGTTTTTCGGGTATTAAGTTTAACCGGAAAGGTTAATGATTCATGTGCATTCCTTTAGTGTTTACATTCTCTAAATTGATGCTTACTTGTTGCTTCTGAACGAATAATTATGTATTTAGTATATCAAGTATATTTTTGACTGTATATCTTTCTTTCCTTACGATTTATAGAGGTATATATACGTTACTGGGATCAGCTCTTTTTTAATAAATTGCAAATTGTATAATCACTCTTTCATTTTAGTTTTTAAGAGACCACAAAATCAAGATAAAACGAAAAATCTATTTATAATATTTCATAGTTGGGATTATTGGTGAATGGTAACTAATTTATTATTTAATTTTTTGAGCATAAAACAAACCGGTCAAAAAATCGTTTCTTTTTTAATTTGAAATCTCTGTAGCTTATATAAGCGCGTCGCTACAGGCATTTGTTCGCGTCGTCTGCCGTACGTCTGGATGTGATCTGAAATCTTTAAAAGCGTTTTTCTCAAAACCATGTTTCTTAAACTTTGCGGACATTGTGGAAAGCTTGATAATTGTGCTATTAACTTCACATTTTGAATGAAGCTTCCTTCCATGTCTTCGGCCCGTAAACCTTTTATATTCAGTGAAAAAAAAGTTTTTTGGATTGGATATCTAACTGTAAAAAAATTTATCTTTCACTAATTTTCTTGGTTAAGGACCCCTCACATTTGTGCTTACAGGTTTTTCTAACAGAGTATGTCGTAAGTATGGATCATGGAAATATGAACTAAGCACAGGACGGCTGTAAGCCAGATTTAGTACCACATTCCCTGATATGTTAGAATTGGCTGTATTCGTAGTGTGGCTCAGTGCAGGCGTAAATATGAAGACATAATCAGAAGGGCTTACAATTCAAAATTTTCCGAAGTTCCTTCCATAATGTCTATGCCCCCCTTAACATCTATTTACTAATAGCTATAATTCTTATTTAGCTTCCCTCAAACACGCTGTTGCTGTACTCCTCTGCGCAGCTATCTTTAGGTGGTCGCTCATGTACAGGGTTTATACACGATACAGCCGTTCCGTGCCTATTTTTATTTTATATTTCTATGGTATGGATTAAAATTATTTGACATATTATGTCATTCTACTCTCATTACACTTCAAAAACAACAACTTTCATTCCGCCTAAATAATGGCGTCATAGTGATATAACTCGGTGAATATGTCGAATTTCGTTTCTGAAAAAGAGCATTGGGGCATGCATTGCTTTTCTTATTTCATCAAAAGAAAAGGCCATTGAAAGTCATCGTTTGCTGGTAGAAACTTACGGAGAGCATGCTCCAAGCATAAAAACATGTGAGACGCGGTTTCGAAAATTTAAAAGCGATGATTTTGATTTGAAAGACAGTAAACGTTCTGATAGATCGAAAACATTTGTTTGGTGGGACCAGGGTGGTGTGGTGTATTATGGAGTTCTGAAACCTGATGGAACAGTTAATACTGATCGCTACAAATAAGAAATAATCAATATGAACCATGCATTAATCGAAAAACGTCCAGAAAGGGCCCCAAGACACGGTAAAGTTATTTTTCACCACACGTGTGAGGTAAGTGGTACTTTACCGCACGGGTTTCCATGCGGTAAATCATCAATTAACCACGGTGCGGTAAGTAGCCGATTGCCCACGATGGCTATTAACGCCTAACACCGACATCGTGGGCAATCGGCTACTTAGCGCACCGTGGTTAATTTATGAGTTACCGAATGGAAACGTGTGCGGTAAAGTACCTACTACTTACCCCGCACTCGTGGTGAAAAGTAGCATACGTAACTCGGACGGTAAGTAGCCGAGTGCCCATGATGGCTCTTAACGCACTCGCTTCGCTCGTGCGTCAACACCGCCATCGTGGGCAATCGGCTACTTCCCGCCCTTGTATCGTAATATACTATTGTTGTATGACAATGCATCGTCACACACACCAAAACCTTTGAAAGACGCATTAAAATCGCTTGGATGGGATGTATTATTCGCACTTGCCGTGCTTTCCAGATCTGGCCCCGTCCTTTTCGCATCAATGGGGCACGAGCTGGCTGAGCAGCACTTTGCAAATTTCGAAGAAGTCAAAAATTTGCTCGATGAATGGTTCGGCTTAATGGACAAAAGATTTTTTTGGAATGGCATTCATAAATTGCCAGTAAGATGGACAAAGTGTGTAGAATCGAATGGTCAATACTTTGAATAAATAACTTTTTCCATTTCCTTAAAAATTATGTGTTTTTTCATTACATAAACCGGTAAAGATTTTCCGGTATAGCTGGTAAATATGCTGCAGCTTTCGTTATCCTGCACAAAAGTTTCCATGGGGACAACTCCCAACCCAAACATCAAATCTTTGCAAGTTACACGCTATTTAATTGGTTGGAATAGGCAGGTACCGTGTTCTCCATAATTGCGTACGTTATACGATGGAGCTAACTCATTATTTGGTTCCATACGTATGTAAATCTGTGTGCATGTGTGTGTATACCTTTGTGTTGTGTCTCGACAGCATGTCGAGTTTTCTGTCTTCTTCTACCGTTAACTACTCTGCTTCCCTAGCTATCGATTGGTGAAAAAATCATTCCAATTCATGCATACACTTTTCTTCCACAGCCGTTTTAATTTTGTCCACCATGTCACCAACTTTCACCAACACGGACCATTTTGCCATAGTGTTTCTTCTTCATACCCCTGAGATACACCTCTAAGGGTTATCACCCCCATACCGTTTGCATTTTGTCCTATTGCTGCGTCCGTACCCACTAGCCGCCACCATATAATCCGGTAAACTTTTCGAACAGCTCAAAATGACTCATGACTCAAACTCAATTCATTAGGCGCTCTTATTGAGGATACAAACCGAAGTACAGTACATATAACAATTGCAATTATCTGTGTTTACAAAATCATAACATGTCAGTTGTCATTTTCCAAAGACCTCGCAGCGTTTAATGGTGGAGTTTTCGTGCAAAATATTTTGCACGGGAGTATCAGTACGTAGGAAACTCATTAGACAAAAACAGCAAACCTAAGTTTCCCAAACATAAGAAGGAGCAGAGAATGGAAATTAGTACCCCTGAGAAGATAAATCCAGGTAAACATATAATGAACATTCGAGGGGAGATGTAAATTTATTTCGTACTAGGCATACATCATGAGGGGGATTTTCCTTACACCTATCACAGGGTTAGCACCTATGATCCAAATATGTGCTCCGCTGCCCGGTTTTCCCCACCGTACACCAATCAACAGAACGACATAGTCGATAGCGCCTATGAGAACGTTATTTTAGTACCCTGCAGCAGCACCGAAAACATTAAGAATGTCCACGAAACAGTCGTGTCCAGCGCCGAAGTGCAGACTTGTTATACCAGTCGCTCCACCTCAGAGTATGACAGAGGTGATATAGAGCCTACCTCCACTTTATTCACAGAGCAACGAAGATCAGAAACTCCAGTGAAATGCGCTAAGTTGAGTGTGCGACCTATACCTGTTGAGGGTGCACAACATGAGGATGGCAGGTATGACCATCACCTGCACGGGGACATTATCGAGCACACGGAACATAGCGAGCAGTCCACTGCTCATATTATTTTACACCGTTCCCCAAATGGGCACATCTACCAGAACTTCTACGTGAATCAGGATTTGCAAGAAACGGCTATGGTGGAACTGGTTCATATCAGTGGCGAACAGGTCCACCCGTACGAAGCAGAATACCTACCGTCTAAAAATCCTCATACCCTTCCAGCTGTGGAATATAACTATCACGCTAAAATTAGCAACAACGCTGACTTAATGGACCATTTAACAGATCCCGCCTTTGTGCATTTGGAATCGGCAATGATACCTGTCCAAGAGCCGGAATTCCTGGACGAATCCTACTCGCAAGTGCCGGCGAATCAACCTGCAAACATGAATTTACATGTTAAAGATCAGCAACGAATCTTGCTAGAAAGCACGATGTCTCCACTGCGTAAGTCCTCTGATGCTTTCAGTAATTGTATGTTATAAAAGGTTCATTTTAGTTGCCGCTGTAAATGATATTACCCAAAGAGACGCAGAGTTCCAATCGTACCTTAACCAGAATCTCAACAAGAACGATGAGGTGAATGTTGCCTTCACAAACACCGAACCATTGGAAAAATCCGAAATCAACAAGGCGACGGCTTTTTGTGGAAGGCAAAAGCGCAAGGAACTTAATTATACATCGGAAATTGATGTAATGACAGAGGAGGATTGCAGTAAGTCCGATATACTGTATTGTTAGCTTGAGTTTATAAACAAATATTATTTTCAGTTTTGGTTTGTGATAAACCGGTGGAAACAAGGGCGCGTGCTAGTCTTCCAACCAACTATTTGTATTTTGGACGATCTCCAGATATGGGTGAAGGTAACAAATTTGGATTTTTTTTATTTCTATGTGTGCTATTGATTCAGAAATTCCTTTTTTTTTAAAAAAAATTTTTGTTATTTATGGTATAGTCATGGTCTTTAAATCAGAATTTGGCCAGAAAGAACATAATGAAAATGCACCAGACCACTTTCATTATCTCCTCAATATGCTTCTTTCCTTTGACACACAGTGAGTTCAATAAACCGCAATTTTCTGCTTACGGAAAAGAGGATTTAAACTCACGGTCTCTAAAATGTTGCGCAGCACGCTCACCGTTGAGCTACCGATATCGTATTAGAGTTCTATATATTTATATCAAATTCCTGAGTTGTGATTTTGTTGTCTTTTTTATATTTCCCCATAATATAGAATATTTGCATTTTCAGGGATTCTTTAGATACTCAAAAATCATATCAAAAGTACTAAATTTGAAAAATTTAAAAATTGCATTTAAACCAATCTTAATATACAATTGTTGTGTTTTTTTCATCCGGATCACGCTCTGCATCAACACTTTAACATGGTAATCAACATTTCTATCCTGTTCTGGACTAAAGATCCGGAAGAATAGATTTAACATATTCCAATAGAGGTCACTGTTCTCATATTATAATACATTCCTCACAGTTGGTAGCAATGACAAGATTTCTTCGGGTAAAGTTGAAAGGAAGTGAAAATTGAATTATTTATTTTTCCCAGTAGTTAGTAATTGATAATTAATTGATTATTTTTAATTAAATAATGAAATCGCATCGGTTGTTGTGTTTGTACACTTACGCGATTTGTCGATAGGATAAAGTTCACGGCTTACCAACATTACCGACATTCGTCGACTTTTATTTTATTACCTTACCGTATTTAATGTTAATAATAAAATTGTACAGTTGACTGGAGAAAACGATATCAGTTAATTCCATATATTTCACATATCACAACAACAAAACTGCCAGTGAAACGTTCTACCTTACCAAAGAATCGCGCAACTTTTATATTACAATAGAATTAATGTTTTTGCATTAAATTGAAAGATTTTTACCTCTGGACTTACCGATTACAATTTTCCACAACAAACCAACAATCAAAGACTCGTAAGTTAATTTCATTCATTCTAGCTTTCTTCATCAATGAAAGCTTACATAAGAATGATAATGGAGCAATATGAAATCCTAAGTATACATCAGCCAACTCTTATATTTTCAATCAAACGTAGAATAGTTACATGTACAGATGTGCAGCTCAAATAGCATGGGATTACAACAATAATATGAGAAACATAAAAATTTTCACTTCGCAGATTTTGTATTTTACATATGTATTTGTATTTCCATCGTATTCTGTCCTCTATAATTTTCCATAGAGTATGTTTTTTGTTTGTTACAATTTGATATGACTGAGACAATTTGATATGACATGTTATCTCTTTTCTTATCTCCCTTTAAATGCTTAATGGAAAACAGTCCGAAATCTCTTGTGCTTCTTAAATTTATATTATGTTAACTTTGGTCTCCCCTACACGGTCAAATAAGTGGTGCAAACTTTTTTTCGCCAACAAATACAAAATAAGCCATACATTACCCAACGAGTTGCTCTAACCTAAGTTGAATCGATCGCGTACTTTAATAGTTGCTGAGAAGGTTTCTTCTCTCTTCAATTTAAGGTTTTTACTAGCAAGGTACGCGTAAATGCCTAATGTGTCTGGCTTGTATTTCTAAAATGTTTACCCACAGGTAAGAACTTAATACTTAAAAGTGTCTAATGGATAACTTGATGCAGTATATTACATCCCTCATACTTTTTTGCTCTCATGGTAATTTACGCCTGCTCTATGCACACAACTACGAAAACGAAGGCTACCAGCACGTCGGAAATGCGCGGAACGTAGAGCTGGCTCTAATTGTCTGAATTATAAATTCCAAAAATTTTCCGCTAAAATATAACAATATGCTCAGCATAAAATTAAATTAATTTCTAATAATCCAAAAATATTGAATTCATCATTCCGGATTTTTTAAATTGGGAATATATATAATTTATCAATTAAGGCCACCCGGTGGTCTAGCACCCTTGAATTTAAGGGAATTTTCAAAATTTTTTTTGAAGGTGAAAATAATGAACAACGATATTAAAACTTTGTAGGTATATTATAATACTCAAAAGGCATACAAACATATTTTTATAATTAAAAAGAGAAAATTGTGATTATTTAAATAATGGCGTTGAAGATGAACCCCTCAAAAAAATGAACCTGGGCGGCGGGTGAAGTTTTAGCTCTGTCACTTATTTGAAAAATAAAATGTAAGGAAATTATTAATCTATATCACTGTAGCTATCGCCGAAACCAACAAAAAATGGAAAAAAAAATTATTTTGACAAAAATACCGCGTTTTGAAATTTGAATATCGAAAACAGACTATTTTTTATTAGGTTTTTTACGTAAAAATAAGAAGTTGTAGAAATAAAATTGGTGGTCCCGGCTATAGCTACTAGTGTACTGAATGACATATTAAAATTTGGGATGATTCCGATGAATAGTTTTTTTGTTTTGCATTCCGCCGTGCAGAAAAGGGTGGTTTCGAGATAAATGAGTTTAAAGTTTTTAGTGTGTTTCCATTCATAGGCGGATCAACCGTTCGTTACCTGCTAAAAAGGCTGTAGAACCTAAAATACTGTCAATATCATTACAAAAATTTAACAGTATATTCTCGAAAGACCACACTATCGAAATATTAAAAAAAAAAAAGATTTTTTGAAAATTCTAGACCAGCGGGTGGCCTTAAGGCGTTAGGGCCGGGTAAAAGATTAACAGATTTATTTATTTTTTTCGGAAACTATAAATGGCTGGAAATTCGTTTTATTTTCCTGTAATATATCAGAGCTTCTATTCGTATGATTTATTTAAGGTTTTTTTGGATTTCAAACATCGGTTGAAGGGGGGAGGGAAGCACAAGTCAAAAAATAATTCGGCTTAAAATAAAAAAAATTGGATATTGCTTTTAATTCTGTTGTCAGATATGCATATGGTTTACGACGTTAGAGGTATTAAATTTAATGTCCTGCGCTTCAATACAATGTTTTTTTTGTCTCATTTTTTCCCTTTTTTGAAAATGCTGCCAAACCCGTCAGGATTGGCCCAATTGAATTGGGATCTTTTTTCGGTCATCCAAATGCAGTGTTACAATTTCAGCCATGGACATGATTAGTTTTGTACTTTTGTAACTTTACAATTCAAACGCACACTCCTGGCCACCAGGATTGATATGGACCCTGCATTTATAATAATTTGTAAAGGGGACATAATCTATGAAAAACAAAAAAAATATTTCGTAGATGTACAACACCTGGCACATTATTGCATTAATCTCTCTAACTATTACGACCACATTTCATCTTATATATAATATGTAAATGGTATACTGGGCTGTAGCAAAAACCCTATATATATTTATAATTGAAAAAAAAAATCTGAATTAAAAGACATGATTATTTTTATACTCAGTGATTTCGACATATGGAAATCTTATTTAGTCGAGAAGTTGTGGTCGTCATATTGTAGTTTTGTAACGTTTTTTTTTCCGGAATAATGGAAACGTAGTTGTTTGATGTCTACAAGCAATGATATCCAGGTTATCGTTTACACCACTAAACCACAAATAATTAGATTTTTAAATTTATATACGAAAAAAAATTGGAAAATAACAATTCACTAAATTGAGTATATCAGGTGATGTGCAAAAGTTTTGGTTGCAAATAATCTTGAGCCGCTATCAAGGAATTCAATTGGAATTGTATTTTATTACAGCCGACTTGCAGGAAATTGTCTGGATAAGATTTTTTGCGTGCAACTAAGGTAGAACAAACGAAATAATACGATTCAAATCGAATTTTATAGATACCGTCTTGCTCAATTCAGCGACGACAGGTACCAACATATTTCTTTTCTTTGCCGCTAATGTCTACAAATTTTTGAACACGTTGTTTTGAACCATACATCTGAGCTTCGGTTGAAGACTTCATAAGATTAACTGGAGAAGTATATAGAATGGGACAGGGAACGTCTTCATAATTGAAGTCCACTTTCGCCTGTGGTAAGGTATAGTTCGACCGAGACTCACTTGTCATTCCTTTGTGAGGAACAAATTTTGTTTCATTTTGTAATTCCCTCCGCTTTGGGCAATCCTGCGAAGGAAAATCCTGACAAAGTGTTTCTCCCTTCCCAATGTAGTTTTCGGGTAATTCTCTCTTCAAACCACCTTTTAGCTTTTTGAATTCAAGCCAATTCCAAACAGTTATAGCATCAGTCTTACTCAGAGTTTGATCAGGTTGCGGTTGTACGTACGTAAGCTTATTCGTGGTTGCTAATAGATCGAGATATTTAGATGCGCCAGGTAATGCGGCGTTTATGATAACCTGGGATTTTTTCACCCTAGGAGGACATCTCCAATTCAACATCAGATTGTCATCAATCAATTCCTTCTTTTCATAGTCTGTCTTATAACTAGACTCATAAGGCTTCATTGGTCTGTAAGCTGAATTTAAGACATTCTCGTCATAATGCTTCATGTAATGCACTGAACTCATCATGAGTCGAGGGTTCCGATCACCCACTTCTGTGAACTAAATTTTTACATTTATGCAATGCACGTCGAAAATAAAATAGAAATCGTACCTTATTGGTATATGCCACTTGCTGTTGTGTTTTGAAATCATAAGCCATTTCTTTTCGTCCCAAAATATTGCAAACATATTCCCGTCTCTTATCTTGTGCTCTTGGAAGTTGAACAGGATCCGGAATATAACGATGTCCTAAATAAGATGAAGTCCGGTAGTCGTTTTGCTGCACAAGCGGTGCTTTATAATCTATACAAGCGAGTTGATTTGTTGAACTCATTTTTGTCAAAATCTGATTTTGCTTTTCCTGTTGACATCCAATAAAGGTTTCTAAGATTCTAAAAATCCGAAGTAATCCTTGTTTACTGTAGCAAAACAACACTCTGGAAACGATGATATGGGAAAAGGAATGCACTAAAACAGTGTTCCCTTGGGGATTCCGTCTTTCACACCCTCGCCAATGGAAAATATGTCCCAAATAGAAGGACTTTGAAATCGATGAAAATCTACATTTCACCTTTGTTATCGAAACGCATTATAAGATATTGAGTCCTTTGAAAACCAAATACATTTTTTATATAGCTAGATGAGCTAAATAAACATTTACAATACCGACCTGGAATTTAAAACATGTTTCATGACTCTATATTTGATATTGTTGATGTTGTTTTAAGTTAGTCCCAGATGACACTTGAATAGTCCAGCAGCAGGGCTCAAACACCATGAGACTCAGATGTCCAACCGCTCCTTCCTGACGTTGCGAGTCAGTTTTGAGAGTCAGCTCCGGCTGATTTAGGTTCCCCTATTGTTAACGATCTCAGAAAAAAAACTTCGGGCAATCCATGTGCAATCAAAACCCTCCTTGTGCCTAAGGGGGCATGCATCTGCTTGCCACCGTCGCTACTATATAGGACATGACGTTTAAAGACAAAATGAGATAGCCATACCAAAATTACATCCACTAGGACGAGAAAGAACTAATATTTATAATGAGCTGTGTTCACAATAAAGTAGGCTGGATGATATTAATTGGAACTTGGAAAATTCAATACATTGTATTTTATGGGCCACTACCATCTTAGTCGAAAAATCTAATCTATTCTACTATAATTAAAAACCGTATTAAGGCCGATTAGCAGAAGGCGCCTAAGGCACCGCTTCAGCATCAATGCCAGTAAAACAGTTCTGATACAGTTCACCAAGGAAGCTTAACCTCATAGCTCCAACACTTGATGGTACAGAATACAGGTGGGGGTAACTCTAGATAGTAAACTCACTTGGAATTCACATTTGTCTAAAGTGACTAAAAGAGCCATAACTTCGCTCTACATCTGTGGCAGTTTTGATGATGATATACTGTTTTATACAACGGTAATAAGACCAATGGTCTCATATGCAGCTTTTGCATGGTGGCCAAAGATTAAGCAGAAAAAGGCAGAGGCCGAGCTACAAAAGGTACAAAGACTCGCCTACCTGGAAATTACAGGCGCAATGAGTACCTGTCGCACTCCAGTTGTACAATTCCTCCTTAACCTTACATCTTCAGGTTAAAAAGCAGGCTCTCCTAGGAGCACTAAGGCTGCAAAGAATTACAGCCTTTAAACCAGGAGGCCTGGTGGACATCTCCCCATCCTCGAAAAAATTCGAAACAGTTTCCAAGATATGGACATTTATTCCGCCCTCCTCCTGTTCTGTGAATCTTGCCTTAAACTTTGAAAAAGATGTTTTCAGAGTGGGGAAGAAAAATAAACTGAGAATAAACAGTTGAATCGATTAAAATTGTTTTCGACATTTGAAAAATCACAAAATTACCATTGTTTTCAGAATTATTTGTATTTTTTATTTAACAAAAATGAGAAAAAATTTGAATCAGGTGTTCTCTTGGCGGAATATAAACATATTGAAGAACTTAGTATTGAAGCAAAATTATACTATAAATAATGATTAGAAAAATTTGCGTTTGGACATGTGCGTTAAACAAAATAAATTATTTGAAGTGCATTCCTTTAGAACACATTATAATTTAAATAAGATTCATAATTTTGATGCATGTGCTCATTCTATGACAGAAGTTAATTATTTAAAATTCATCGTTTCAGTGCCTTGTGTATTTGCTAAGAGAGAGTTGCCCCTTCGCACTAAATTTGGCCCGTTCGAGGGCGAAGCGCAGTTTACTTCAGAAGAAATGCTAGACGTGTTAAGGATTCAAACAATGCGAACATATCCTGTTCTGCTGCTAGGAGAAGCACGAATTTTGGATGTTACTAATGAAAGTATGGACATATCGCTTTTAAAATAATTAATGATACATTTATAACACTATTCCTCAGACAATTCCAACTGGATGCGGTTCGTCCGGATGGCTAGCACTTTTGGCGAACAAAATTTGGTACTCTTGGAAGAATCCGGAAAATTGTTTTTTAAATGTTTCCGAACTATCAAACCAAAGGAGGAGCTCAGAATTGGATACCACACACAGTATGCTGAGCAATATGGGCTAAGAATCTTAGTACCGACCGAAAAAGAATCAGAAGATATATTTAATAGTGAAAACCCGTGGCCTTGTTATGAGTGTAATCAGAGGTTTCCAACTTCTAGTGATATGCAGAATCATTTGAGTGTTCACGAAATTGAAGAAGATGCTGAAATCGATCACAAAGAAAAGATTAAAGCAAGGAAAAAGAAGAAACCCTTTAAGCGATTAGTGGAAATCCGAAAAAATTCTAGTCGGTGCTGCTATTGCTTGAAAGTATTCATGACTACCATTAGTTTGAAAAAACACATGACCCAACATTTGGTTGAAAAGAGGTCTAGCAAAATGTCTTCTAGAAATATAAGTTCCGATAATAACTATAGTTTTAAATGCAATATTTGCTACAAGAAATTTAAATCCGATAAAAAGTTAAAGGTTTGCTTATTCATTTTGTTTGTTTAAAAATCAACTAACTATTTTACTTTAGAGTCACAAAATGCTTCACGTCAGGAATGAGCTTAAGCTTTATACTTGTCCTCACTGCAACTTAAACCACCCGAGCTCAACAGCTCTGGCGATCCATATGAAAACGCATTCAGTCCGCAATTTCAAATGTGTATTTTGTGCGGAAACATTTAAACATGTTGCGGAATTCAAGTCGCATGTCACTGTCCATGCAGTCAATGGTACATACACATGTCATCTATGCAGAAAGGTGAGTAATTAATATTAGATTTGGAATTTTCAAAAAATATCTAACCTATCGGTATACACAGAAATATCGGGAGTACCACTTGGTGAGAAAGCACATTAAAGTTTTTCACCCGGCAGTAAAATTTTCTTGTAACGAATGCGGCCGGCAATTTATTAACATGAACTTTTTGCGCCGCCACAAAGTTTGCCACTCAGAAAAGCGAGAGTTCTTATGCTCCGAATGCGGTAAGCAATTTAAACGCAAAGACAAGCTAAGAGAGCATATATTAAGAATACACACCGGAAATAAGAAGAAGCCAAAAAGGAAAATTAGTTTTGAGGAAAGGGAAACTAACGATATATCGAAATACTTGGCTTTCAGTCCAATGAAAGAAAGCCGAGTTGAACAACCAAAGGATCCTCCGAATGATTTTGAAAATTTCACTTATAAGTGCCATGAGTGCATGGTTGGATTTAAAAGGCGAGGAATGCTGGTCAACCACTTGGCGAAGCGCCATCCGAATGTGCACATAGACACCATTCCGGAGCTGAATCTTCCGATTATAAAACCGCAATCGCTTTTCTATTGCCAATACTGTTCCAAGGTTTACAAAAGTAATGGTAAAAGAAAAGTTCACATTTTGAAGAACCATCCCGGTCAGGAGCCACCGCCGTCGGTCAGAAATCATCCTGAACCATCGCTTATTAATGTTAAAAAAGTTGGAAATGTGAAAACAGAACCACAACGCTGTCAATGGTGCTACAAGCAATATGCCACTAGAAATCGCCTTTTATCGCATTACCGAAAAGAGCATCCTGGAAAGCAGATAATCGATAATAGCAAACAATATTATGTTTCTGAAGAACCCATCGATATTTATCGACCTCCAAACTCGCCAGAGAATAAATTATTAAAACTATCTTCGGCTGCACTTGAACTCTCCTCGCTTGAAGATCGAAAATTCTTCGATTTCTTGAATGAAAGATCGGATGATCATAGCTCAATAACATCAAATTGCCCGCTAGACGACAATGCGAGTGCCTTCCCAAAAGTGGATGTTAATTTTAAAGTAGTCGACGGGGAGTTTTCAGAGAGCTCATCAAATAATGAATTAAATAGGCTTCCACAATTATTTGAAGAATCTATCGCATGTATATGAAGGTTGATATATTCTAGAAAAAAATATATAAAGCGGAGTAATTAAAGCTGCTTTTCTCACATTATGTCAGTTTTTGTAATTTTATCCTTTGATTGAAGTGTTTCCAGGTTCTAGAATCCATCGCGTTGTTTTAATGATAAGAAATCGCGTTGTTTTATTGCAGAAAAAATACATAAAATGTGCAATTAAGGTTGGTGAAGACCCCAAAAAAATTGAAAGTTTCGGCCCTGTAAACCAGGTTTCCCCCTTAAGAGGTCATGCCATGCATATTTTTAAATGTCGAGAAAACAAGATATTTTGTTTTTAGCCCATGATTGAAGCACATACATACTATTAAAAATATTTCCAGAGTGTTTCAAGTAAGTCGAGTAAAATTTGACGGAAGTCATATAAGTGTAAAGTTTAATATGTTTTTACCCGGATCTACGACTCACCATGTACATTGTATAGGTATGGCTACTACCATCATTTATACTGTGGGTGTTGATTACACGTGAACTAAACAAAGGAGAAATATGTTTTGGGAGCATAATACTTTCTTGAGAGGATTTCAATCGATGATTCTGTGTAAGTTAAAAAATTCTTATTTTATTTTAGTTTCAGCCTTAGCAACTACTTTAACAGCGTTTTTCTTGAAATAAAAGAAACCGTAAATAATATGATAATAAATATATAATTTTGCTTTGTTTATATAGTAATTCATAATTAAAAGTTTAAGGATTCTTTTATAATGTTCCTCGAAAGGAAGAAGACACACAGACAGTATACCGGTGCCTGTTTATTTATCGCTGTTGTAATAGTGTGTGACTATTCAATGTAGGCCTTGGGAGAGTTGCTAGAGGCTTTAAAAATCAAGAGACTGTCCGGAATTGCCTATAACGAGAAGATTTACGTGGTAGACCTACGCTGAAGAAATATACTATCCATACGACACAGACAACATTGTTTGAATTTTTGTTAAATTACACAAAAACTGCACTTAAGACGACTGAGCATAACGATGAATCAAAAATAGAAAAGTAAACTGGTTCTGTCTGGCGCAGTCGGTCAAAGTGAAACTTCGGGTAGGTTAAATTAGTTTTGGCTTGTTTTGTTTGACATTGTAACGTTTTTAAATTATCAATTATAACATATGGCGGTATGTGCCCACTCCCTGCCGCTCCCACTGCCTCCTCCTCCACTATTCAGTTTGTGTGAGCTCGCACACTCTTCCGCCACTCCCTCCGCGACCCTTTCCCAACGCGTACTATGCTGCTGCCCGCCCAGGCCAGGCGGAGAAACGACTGTGTGTGCTCCACACACGTCAAAACACATTTCATCAAATCGACTTGATTTTGAGAAACTTGTGAGAAAAACCTGGCGCAAAAGAAGTTTACTTCAAAGTTGATGCTCTGATTGAAGACAGCTTTAAGGTCGGTGTGTTCAGCCTACTGTCAAGTTCGGAGAAGGGAATACTATAGTGTAGAGCTGCATGATGGGGACCAAATTGGGTAAACTACTACACTTAACTACCTCGGATTACCAAACGTATGACAGTAGACGACTACATTAAAATACTCATTACTTCTTTGATGGTTTTTCGGTTAACAGAAATAGGGTGATTGTTCAACATGACAGTGATCCTAAGCATACAGCGCGCAAGACCAAGCAAATTAATATTCTGGATTGGACCGCTCAGCCTCCAGACTTCAATATTATTAACATGTGTGGTCTATTATTAAGAGGAAGCAGAGCAATTTTATAGCATCACCTAAAAACCCAAGTGAACTGTATGAGAGAACAAAAGGTTTTTCCAAACATTCATTCCATTTAAGAAGAGGACTTAAAAAGTATTTTATTGTTTGAAGAAGAAAGTCACTTACACACAATATAATGTAGGTACAATATTCCTAATATTATTTGCACATAAATACTTGTTCCAATGCCTTTTATAAAAATTTGTTTATTTATGAGGATTTACTGGAACGGGTTTTCTCAACCTCTCAATCTACTGAACGCAGCGCCATCAAACTCACGCCAAACAATTACTATCTCAATGTCCTTTCCAAAAATACCACCAATGTTTACCTGCCTCTCACATTGCAAGTCCAGTCACTTCCAAAAGTAGAAAAGTGTCCTGAAATTTCCTAATTTCACGTTTTTCCAACATTTTCTCCGAAACTTGTTTAATTAATGTACCTATTTTTTTATTACATTGCCCACTAGTTAGAGAAAGTATATACAAATTATAAGTAGAAAACCGTTTGAGGAATATTAAAAAAATTGCATTTTAAAAAAAAATTATCTCAAATTAACCCCAAAATGCTATATACTAATTTTAAATATTAATTAAAAACTTATTACAGTTAATGGTAACATGTCCCAAGTGTTTAATTTAAATTAAATTTCTTGAAAATACTGTGCACACTGAACTTATGAAACATCCTATAACTCCCAAACGGAAACCTCCCCTACCATCCAATTTTTTGTTTGTCTCTGTGAAATCTATCTCTCTATTCATTTTGTAGGTGTTAAGTGAAATATCCTGTATACTCGATTTGGGGTGATAGATCTCTTCTAGACAAAAAAAACACTATAGGGGAATGAAATCTCAACCGCTTTGGAGTTATTTAAGGGGGGAGGGTTAAATCTCAACCGTTTCCCTGCAACTCGGAAATTCGGTGATTCATAAGATTAAGTTAAGTTTGTAAAGCTGATAGGCAGCAGAGAATGACGAAAGAGACGCTGCTCCCTAAGCAGAATATGCGTTCTTGCTTTATTTTGGATCGAAAATCGACAGTTTCATATAAGTGGTTTAAAGACCCTTACAACGATCTGTGGACTGTGAATGTGGAAATGTGGAATAATCATGCTTACATGAGGATTAAATATTACATTGCACTTGCGTTTGCGGCAGCCCTGCGTACTTGAAAACCCGAAACAAGGTGTCATGATTTGTAAATTTCTTGTATTGCAATGTTTACAATTAAATCAGGCATACGAGTACATGAGCCTTCCAAACCACCCATTCGTCGAACATCCCTCTGCCGGACTTGGTTTGGGGCATCACATTGCATTTAGCCTAACCTTGGGCAATCTTCTAGAAGCTTACACGTAGCTCACTGAGCCTCCTTCTTAGTATAGTACGTACATACTACATACTAAACAAATAACTCCAGTTTTCAACTCCGCAATTAAGGCCGATATAATTACATTAATTTTTACTAGCAAATTTATCGCATGTTTGCTGACCAGTGTGTTACACGTTTACTGACCATCCATCCCTTGAGACTCATTTGTAGCGCCTCTAGGAAATCTGGGAAATCACTGATTATTTCCCTAAGATTCTCCTGCTATTTCAAAAAAAGAGAAATTACAACATGAGGAAGAATATTCTACACATTATACAGTGCAGAAAGAACACACAAAAATTGCAGTTATGTACAACAATTTCATTGAAATTTTCTTTTATGAATGAAAGCTCTGAGAAAAGAGCGGGCACCAGTTGTGTTTTACGTGTTGATAGTTATACGTATGTATATTAAGTGCGTCATTATGGATCAATGAAAGTTTTATCTCGTGTTCTCTCTAGTTCGGTAACTACAAATTGCTCTTCTAATGTATTAATTATGTGTAATATAGGACAACGTAAAAATATGTAATATATTTTTTTTTATCTTTACACACATACTCCAGGTGTGCTTTTTATTGACTGATGTTTATCTAACCGTATGTTTATTTAAGAAAACAACGAAATTTTAATTCCGTGACTAACAACGCTATATTCATAAAAAATAGTTATTATCCCAAATTCATTCATTAAAATTTGAACCTTCCTAAATTTTGAGGCTTCTTGTTTTTCTTTTCAATTGATAAGTTTATACTATTTTCCATAGATATGGTATATTGACCTTCTAGCAAGACAATTTTTCAGCTTTTTTGGAAATTGTTCCCTCACTATTGAAAACGTGGAGCGAGCATTCACAGATTTTAAATTTTTTTATCGCGGGCATTCATATGTACATAATAAAAGGTTTTCAAATTAAATTGTCAAAACTATGCTCCATTTTTGCATACATACTCCATTGAACACACTCATGTTATATGTCACTTGACAAGTACAAGGTATGGACATTTAAAAGTGGAATCCTATTTCAGCCAGCTGACCATTCCTCGCGTCGTAATTGGATTCCACAGCATCCAGCAGGTATTTTGTTGAAAAGCATTTATTCTTTAGACGCCTGATAACAGATTTCTTATGGACGGAATTGAAAGACCTTAATGTCAGATATATGTGATTTCAGCAAGATGGCGCTACGGGTCATACAGCCTGGTGATATGGTATAATAACTTTATAGCACGACAAATTTCCTGATCGTGCATTTGCAAGAAATAGTGATGTCAATTGACCGCCCAGATCGTGCGATTTAACTCCATTGTACTATTTTCTTTGAGGCTACGTTAAAGGAGAGTTCTTTAAGAATAATCATCGGACTATTGACGACGAAGATGAAATTGTAAGTAGTATTTGTGAGATAGAGCACCAATTGTGTCAAAACGTTATCGAGAATTTTAACAAAAGAATCGTTTGCTGCCAGGAGTCTCGTATCGGTCACATGCGGGATATTATTTTCAGAGTACACATAGTTGCCACACTTTGTACTTTCACAATCAATAAAGATTTCATTGACTATAATGCAAATTCTATAATTTTTATTTAATTATTTTTGAAAACTCAATTTGAAAAACCCTTTAGAATATCAATTTTCGGATCTCATCGCGCGATATTTTGTTAATTTGTTTAGCCGACGACACAATGTTTTGGAAAAGTTACACTTTACGTGGTCAAGAGTGTACTGCCGGTTAATTCACATTTGAATTTCTCCGCAGATTGTACCGGCGCACAGTGTTTTATTTTCCCGATTTTGTGGCCAAAAATACTTTTTATGGTTTTTTGGGCCGCAAGTTCCATGTTATAGGTATCGTTGGAAAGGGGAGGGAGTGTAGAATGCGTTGGTGAAAGAATGGTTGGTGAAAAGTGTGAAATGTGGGAATTATTGGTGAAAACGTGTTTTTGTTGTGGGGGAGGGGAGGGGGATGATAACCCTCAGAGGTGTGTCTAAGGGATAGGAAGAAGAATCACTAGGGCAAAATGGTCCTTGTTGGTGAAAGTTGGTGAAAATCATTGAATATCGTCAAAACGTAGTTTTTTCGGTCGGCACCGACAAAATTAAAACGGCTGTGGAAGAAAAGTTTATGCATGAATTAGAATGATTTTTTCACCAATCGATAGCTAGGGAAGTAGAGTAGTTACCGGTAGAAGAAGCATTCAAAAAACTATGTACATAAGAAGTGTATAATATGAAAATGGGGTGATGGGGAAATTTAGTGTGAAAATTGTGCGATTTTTTGGGGGGAAAGTAAAAGAAATGTAAAAGTCTCTATAGTTCTCTGTAATAGGGGGAGTGAATAGCTATTGTTTGAGATATGAATGAAAGTTGTGTTGTCATATTGCCACAACTTGTTATGGTCCGCTATGCATCTGACATGAAATGCCAAGAATTTCAATCCCAAACGGATGATGTCACCACCACAAATCCCGCTAAAATCGAACGCGTACCTGCCAATCTAATAGTCGCACATTTTTGCCATCCGCCGCCCCATAGAATCAAAAAAAGAAAAAATTATCTCCTCCTTCAAGATTGCCTACATAATGCCGCCGTGCAAATTACTTCCCCATCAACATATGCGCCTCTGATGCACCGCTTGTTATTTTATCTAGCAAGCTACCTGTAAAGAAAAGTCCCCTAGCAATTGCTCCCCTTAGGCTAATTGCCTCCGTATAATTACGTAAAATTCTCTGCAAACAGAATAAAATCGCGGAAAATCAAGATCATAAATGTACTCCAAGCATTGCTGCAATTTCGGAAATCCACAATTTTAGTCGCCAGTGGATACAAAAATGTAACTCGGTACCGCTAGGCAGATCTGAAAATAAAATTCCAACTGTATAGGGGCAGTGACGGCTTCCTTGTAGGAAAAAAAATTCTGCCAAATATTTCAGGCGCCGATGAAAAATAACGGGCAATGGGTACAGTCGGCGGGCAGGCCAAAAAGGATTTGATGCTTTTTTTTTGCCTGGCGGGACGGCAACTTGGGGAATTAGCGGTGCAGGCAGGCAGTGAGTAATTTGAGATCACGCCGGTCGGACGGAAAATTAGAATTGCGATTGAGATTTCACGACGGGCGGAGGCGGAGGTTGATAATGAGTTGACGATCGGATCGGTCCGGCTCCTGGGACAAATATAGAATATATTCGAGTGCAGTGCGGCTCATTAAAAAACAGAATTACCCTAAAATTGCGAAGGAGGCTGAAACTATTTTTCGCGATACGAGAAAGTGGACGTTGGCTTGATCTTTTTCGTGCGGATTATCTTTGCCGTAAAATATTGAGTGATCTCAAAGTGTGCCTAAGAAAGACAAAAGAAAAACCCTGAACAAATCTTGGGTGAAATTTCGGTGTCAAGGTTCCAGTGAGAATGTGTACCTGTGTGGAGCAAAATGGATTAAATTTATTGCGGCTGATGTTGGTGAAAAATTGAGTTCCAAGATGTTGAATGTCCCTGGGAGCGTCGTACAATGAGTGTAGCGTTCCGATTTGTTACGAATAGGCCGATTTATTTTGCGGAAACGCTAAAAGTTCGGCAATCATTCCAGACCCGCTCAAGGACGCATTGAACTCTTCCAGAACAACCGACAGAACTGCGTCGAGATTTTTTTTTATACTGTCGTGCTCAGGTGCGCTGAGGTGTGATTAGAGAGCCAGTGCACTCTCTTTATGAAACAGTTCTACGAAATCAATTGTGTCATTGTCACTGGCGAATCCCAGTGGAATTATTTATCCCTTTCACAGCGACTGGTGGACGATCTACCGCGATATTGAATTATACAACGGTCGGTGGTTTTTTTTTTATATACCATCAACGACAAATACTTCGCAAGCTAGTCCGTGGTGTCACGCGTGTTTTTTTTTCTGTCGCGCCTACCGCTTTGGTACAGCCCCGTTGAGCTAGATGGTATCGGGAAGATACATTTTATAAGGGGTATTAATTTATTTAGTGGGTGTATACTGGTTACTGAGCCAATGTGCTCTGGAAATGGTGCCGAATCCGTTCTAGGGCAGCAAAAAGGGGGTTTCTTATCGAATAAAGTGGAACTTTATGGAATTTTCACGCGCTCCGGGAAGTGAAGGAGTGACGATTGCACTGCAAGGAAGACCCTTGTTACAAACTAGTAAAATCCTTTTCTCGTTATTTCCTTTTTTTTTTTACGGGAGAGTTCAAGCGGTAAAGAAATTAATTGAAGGTTGAACCCCGGAAGCATTTGGTGGCCTTTAAAAATAATTAATAACACGAAACCTAGAACAAACTGTAAATAAAAGAAAAGTGTATGAGTTAAAAGAAGAGAAAGAAAAATAAAAAAGGAAATGAAGATAGAATAAGTGCTAAAATAAATAAACTAAATGTGTATAAAAACATTAAATGCTAAAATGAATAAACTAAATGTGCATAAAAAAATAAAAAGCTAAAAAGAAAATAAATAAATAAATAAACTAAACAATCAAATAAATAGAAAACAAAAAAATTACAGAAGTAAAACAAAAATCTAACTAAATAATAAAGAAAAGAAGTAAATAAAAAGAAGAAACAATAGAAAGCAACATAACCAAGGGCGACCGAGACATCAAGGGGGACCCGAGGAGGGAAAAACTATGGACCTCCACCCCCCAACGCTGGAGCAACCCATTTCTGCAGCGGCGGCTGCCCACCCAGCAGCAACACAGCCTCATCATCATTCCAGCAGCAGCAACGTCACCATCCAGCGTCATCATCCAATGTCAGGTTCTTATGTTTATTCTTATTATTTTATATTTTTTTTTTCTCTAAGTTTATACATATAAATATTAGTGAATACCCAGAATTCGCTTAAGGAAATATTTTTTTTTGACTGGTCCTCGCACCTCAGCAAGGGCGGTTATATATTGAATTAAATAGAGACAGAGTTGCCAGTGCATTAACTAGAACCTTTTTTTTGAGGTGGTTTTTTTATGTACGCTTAAGTTTAAGCCCGACTAATTTTGATTTGAAAACAATTTTGTAGCTGTTCCAAAGGCGAAACATAATTTCCAAATTATATTCACTATCACAAGCATTGAGTTTTTTTTATAAATATGCAAATAACGTCAAAGGAATCAAAAGAAAAAAAAGGAATAATAATAAAAGTTTTATTTTTGTGATCCAAATGTATGAGCTAGGTAGCCTAATTAATTGTGTCTTTTCTTTTTTTTGTAAAGAGCTCTTAGATTTAGTGAATTATTAATCCTAATTTTGTACAAGGATTTCTTAAAGATGTAAGCATTTTCCCCTATGTATTCTCATGTACGCAGAATGAGTGGACGAAGGTATCAAGCGATTTAATATATATTCAGCTAATTTTGATAATGTATTGAGTGGCTAATTTTATTTGCTCCTTAAATCCCCTCGATCTCTTTCCGCCTCCTCTTCGGGTTTTTTCGCAATTGAATTAATAGGGACCTCCCAAATATTTTGGGCCAATGGGAGGTCATTGGGCGGTTGGGGATAGGCCAGGGGGATCCATTCCAGCGGGATCCCCCCTTCGGAGAGTCAATCACGAGCAGGAACAGGGGTTCCTCCTGCGACGGTCCCGTTTCCCCCCTTTTTGATTTTTATTAATCGATCCTGTCTGCGCGAGATTTTCGTGTTGCGGGCAGCTCGTCTCTGCGGCAAAATGCGGCTTCGGCAACCCCCCCCCACACTACCGCTATGCTAGCCTGCCAGCTCGCGCTGCCGCCAAACCGCAGAGCAGACATTTTAGCCGGGTGTCTGAGAGCTCGCTCCCACAACAATATGGCGCCCAACGTGGGGCCTTCCCTATCCCCTCCCCTTTGAGCTGAGTGCTCCCAATTTTCACTTACCTTCCCTAAATCCTGTCGAGGCCCTATTGGTCCCTCCTGGAGTTGGAGTGGCCTTGGGATCCTTTGAGAAGTACGTGGAACTGGCAGTGGTGCCAGTTGCCCGTCTCAGGATCTCAGGACCGCTTCGTCTTCGGGAGAGATTGGTAGTGGGGATCCTGACGAGTGTGCGCTGCTGGGCCTGTGTGGCAGGAAATGCCGAAGTGTCCTCCTGGAATTACAGGAGTTGGCTGTTTGGTGTGCCAGCTCCTGTCCGGAGGAACACTTCGGACATTTCCGGTCACGCAGTCCTTGCAGTTGTGCCTGGTAGGGATCCCTCCCTCAAATTTTCCTTACCTGTAGGAGGAATGCTCGGTGGCCAGTGATTGGCTCTCCGAACGTTCGCGACTTTTCCGAAAAATTATATTCTGAAAATAATGAGGTAGGCTGAAAGATAATAGAGGTGGATGGCGGGAGCATACTTTCTTAACTTTTTTCTGAACAATTGCTTTCTTTTGCGAAACTAACATAAAACTAGTTGATTTCCTTTTCCGTATATTCCTTTTCGTATATCATCAAATTTAGTGGATGGTCATATAAAGAAAAGAAAACAAATTTGATCGAACCGTGAAAATTATATATCCGCTTTCGATTATATATATAATTTTTTTTTGCCGTGTATGATCCATGTGAAGCTGTCATAGTGGAGTGTAAGGCAGCGCATTAATTAAGAATATTCATAGGAAGCGTTTTGAACGCAGATTGTGAAAGTAAGTGTGAAAGGCCACCAAATTTGCGCGGTTACAATTAATATTTTTTTTTGATCTCTCGCTTCCTTGTCCGGCCTTGCATCGAAGGAAAGGACCACGACAAATCAGTGCTAGTATTTGTTTTTGTTTGAGACAGATCTCGGATAAGACCTGGGAAAGTATATACAGAAATAAAAGCAAGAAATATAGAAGATTTAGAACGCTTCTTTATCTCTTCCCTTTTATGGATTTTGTTGAACTCGATTTACTGAGATTTTCGGTAACCTAGATTTCGTAAAGTTTCGTAGTTTCGTAAGTTCTCTCTCACTCTGATCTGACATTTTTTTTTTTTTTGCGCCATGGCGGTATCGCGATCACCCGTAAATCTTTATAGTTCGCTCGCGTCCCAAGAGCCATGCTCAATATGTCACCAATCGGATTGGTCTCCGTCGACGGAACCCGTAATCACGTCCTGTGCACATCCTTTTCATCGGAAGTGTCTGGGAGAGTGGCTGCGGAAGGAAAACAACTGTCCGATTTGCAGGCGCGAAATAAATTTAAATGACTGCAAACCATACACGGGTACTTTGCCGAAACGATACAATACGCGATCGGTAAATAAATCGACTGCTTCGGCGCCGTTGGTTTCGCAGCCGCCCTACCAGACACTTCCCCCTCGGATTCAGGTGGGAGTGGACGATTCTCCACCAAACCCAGAATTGGCTAGTCGAGGCTCAAGTCGTGAGCCTGGCTCAGTTGAGCAAAATTCACCAGCAACGCCACGCCAGGAGTCAGCTGCGACTCAGGCCCTATTGGCTGGTTTAAGATTGGAGATGGGCGATTTAATTCGTCAGGAAATTTCTCGTGCCGTCGGGCCTATTCGCGAAAATGTCCCAGTCGAGCGACAAGACTGGATGCCTCCAATATCTGCGTTTGTTCCTCCTAGCCAACCGGGTCGGTTTAGTGTGCCTCCAACTTATCAAGCGCACGCCCACCAGTTCGTACAACCCTTGCCGAGACACCAAGCCCCTTTTCGAAATCAGCCCCCGACATCACGCCGTTCCACTAGTCCTATGAAGGGCTGGAACTTACTGTACGACGGAGATAACCGCAAATTGAACGTTGACGAGTTCATTTTTCGGGTTGAAACCTTAGCGTCAAATACGATGCGTGGAGACTTCCCCACGGTTGTCAGCGGCTTTCACCGGCTGCTAAAAGATAAAGCGGCGAACTGGTATTGGTCGTTCCTAAGATCAAACCCCTCCCCTTCATGGGAAATGTTAAAAAGGGCGTTGAAAATGGACTTGGGAGACCAGTTACCAGACATCGACATTAAAGCCCAGTTGCTGAACAGACGACAGCAGCCTCGAGAAAGCTTTCACGATTATTATCAAGACCTGTTGGCCTTGAAAAATCGACTGAGAAGCCACATGGCGGAAGGCGAATTCGTCGAAATAATAAAGTGGAATTTGCTGCCATCTTTCAAACGTCTCATCCTGCACCAGCGCACCGATACGGTAGATCGTCTCCGTCAGGTGATAGCCGATTCACAAATGCTGCTGGCAGGACCGACGCTGCTGTCGCCTGTTCACCACAGGCCTAGGGTTGAAGAGGCTTATCCTCCAGTAACACCAGACCCTCTCTACGATGATGATCTTGAAGATCCTACGGAGCTGGTGGAAGCCGTTGAAAGGTATAAACCGAAAACCCTTCAATGCTGGAACTGCGACGAGGAGGGCCACACTTATCAAGAGTGTGAAAAGGAGCCCATAGGGTTCTTTTGTTACGGCTGCGGACGAAAGGGAGTGGTCAAACCGCGATGTCCTGTGTGCATCAGAAAAAACCCGCGTCGGGCCGAGGGCACCAACACCCGTCCTCGGTCAAACCCGATACCTGCAATCACAGCGGCGAACACGGGGACCACTCACTCTCGTCCCCACCCGTAACAAACCCCGAAGTTTTGGAGACTCCATCTAACTCCTGCGAATTATCGGATGAACCCCCAGAATTAACTACTTCTACGCCTCGAGATTCTCCGCCACATGAGACTCCCTCTCGAGCAGTTACGATTTTACAACGTGCCTTTTCGCTCCCAGAGCAGATTAAATCGACTCCAGTCATTCTTCCACGCAAGCCATACCATCAAAGGCTGCTAGAATATCGAGCTGCTCGGGAGAGAATCTTCATGTCGGCGGTAGAATACCCTGAAGGTTATATCTCAGACTTCCCCTCTCGAAGACCTAAACGTTCGACCACGCGTCTGCGAAGTTTCTGGTCTAGAGTATGTCGAATTAGAAGGTGCCTCTTGTCTGCATTCGTGTCCGTGGACAAAGACATTCGCCCCTATGCCGAGGTAAACATTTTAGGAGAAAAGGTAGTGGGTTTGTTGGACAGCGGCGCCAGCGTTAGCATTCTGGGTAAAGGAGCATTAGACAGACTCCGCGACCCGACCATAAAATGGTCCAAGTATCGATCATCGATCGAGGTAGCCAACGGAGAGCGACCCGAAGTGCATGGGCATGCCGAGATTGATGTATCTTTCCGCGGAGAAACAAGAAAAATAACGCTATATATCGTACCCGCTCTTACACAATCATTATATTTGGGTATAGATTTCTGGAAGGCCTTTGGCTTAGCACCCGATGTAGTCGGATCGCTCTCCGTGGTAAATACCCCAATTGTCCCTACCGTTGACCCAAATCAACGTCAATTATCCTTCACGGAACAACAGCGCCTCGAATTGACAAAGTCTTTGTTTCCATCCTACTCTAACCGAGGGTTAGGTAAGACCGAGCTGTTAGAACACCGAATTGACGTGGGCGACGCTGTCCCAATAAAGCAAAGATTTTACCCCGTCTCTCCAGCAGTCCAGAAATTGATGGATGCGGAGCTCAGCCGAATGCTCTCACTTGGAGTGATAGAGGAGAGCCAGAGCTCCTGGAGTTCTCCAGTCGTCCTAGTACGGAAGCCAGGCAAGGTCAGGCTCTGTTTCGACGCCCGGAAGGTGAATGCCGTCACAAAAAAGGATGCATATCCTCTTCCCCATATAGACGGCATTCTAAGTCGCCTTCCGCCGGCCAAATTTATAACGAGCCTGGACCTAAAAGATGCCTTTTGGCAGATTCCTCTGGACAAGGACTCCAGGGAGAAAACAGCGTTCACTGTACCTGGTCACCCCCTCTATCACTTCAAGGTGATGCCATTCGGTCTGTGCAACGCTCCACAGACTATGTGTCGATTAATGGACTAGGTGATCCCACATGATCTCCGGGAGACGGTGTATGTATACCTCGATGATTTACTTATCCTTTCAAAGGATTTTGAATCACATTTATCAACTCTGGCCCGTGTTGCAAGTTGTCTGGAGAAGGCGGGCCTCACCATAAACGTGGAGAAGAGCCGATTCTGCTTAAAAGAAACCACTTACCTAGGTTTCATTGTCGGAGAAAACGGAATTAGGACGTCTCCGGATAAAATTTCTGCTATGGTTGATTATCCACCGCCAAAAACCGTACGACAAGTACGCAGATTTATGGGAATGGCGGGGTGGTACCGACGATTTATACCAAATTTCGCAGACCTGTCCGGTTCTATTACCGACACTCTAAAGAAGTCTAGAAAATTCGAGTGGACGGCAGAAGCGCAATTAGCCTTCGAAAATCTCAAACAATGTTTGACTTCGGCTCCTGTTTTGGTCAGCCCCGACTTCTCCAGACCATTTATTATACAGTGCAACGCCAGCCAACATGGAGTGGGGGGCGTTCTGCTACAAACGGACGATGACGGTCACGAACGTCCCATAGCGTATGTATCTCAAAAATTGAATTCGGCTCAACGAAACTACTCGGTGACCGAACTGGAATGTTTGGCGGCCATAATAAGTATCAAGAAATTTAGGCCGTATATTGAACTCATGCCTTTCAAGATCGTTACTGACCATGCCAGTTTGAAGTGGCTCATGAGCCAGAAGGACTTGAGCGGGAGATTGGCGAGATGGAGTCTGAAGCTTCAAGGCTTCGACTTCGAAATCGAACACCGGAAAGGTACCCTGAACGTGGTGCCAGACGCCCTTTCGCGGAAGGACTGTTGCGCGCTGTCGGCGCTGGAAGCCGAGCCTGAGGTCGATCTCAGCTCCCCACACTTCTCTTCGGACGAATATGTGGAGCTGGGACGGCGAGTTGAAGAAGACAAGGCACGGTTTCCGGACCTGATAGTGCGTGACGGCTACATTTACCTCCGCACTGAGCCCCGTTCAGGTGACCCTCTCCAAGAAGAAGAAGCCTGGAAGCTTTGGATTCCATCTGGCTTGATCCAATCCGTGATCTCAAATGCTCATGATCCGCCATTATCATCGCATGGCGGTATAGGCAAGACACTTGAAAGACTTCGTCGTCATTTTTATTGGCCACGAATGGCAATCGACGTTCGTAAGTATATTCTCTCCTGTGACACCTGTAAGGAGACGAAGTCGCCAAACGCTTCACTTCGGCCACCGATAGTGACACCACCTAAAGCCGAACGACCTTGGCAAAGGATTTATACCGATTTGCTAGGACCGTACCCACGTACCAAGAAGGGTCATGTTTGTATTCTAATAGTACTGGACCATCTGTCGAAATTTCCCTTGCTTAAACCGCTGCGTAAAGGATCTGCGTCAGCCATAACTGAGTTTCTGGAGAAAGAAGTTTTCCATACATTCGGAGTTCCTGAAGTCATCGTATCAGATAACGGCCCTCAGTTTAAATCTGCCCAGTTCACTAAACTTTTGGATGGCTATGGCATCCAACACCTGCGTACAGCAGTATATTCTCCACAAGCGAATGCTGCGGAGAGAGTGAACCGCTCTATCTTGGCAGGGATTAGGGCGTATCTGAAGGAAGAACACACCAGGTGGGATGAAAATTTAAGTAATATCGCTAGCTCCCTTCGGAGTTCAATCCACCAAGCGACTGGTTATTCTCCCTACCGACTTTTATACGGTGTAAACATGATTACTCATGCTTCTTCTTACGATCTTTTGAGACGCCTCCAAAGCTTAGACGAGCCCCTGAATGTGGATACTTCAGATAAACTCAAGTACATTCGTGCGAAGGCACAGGAAAATCTTGCTAAAGCTTTCCAGCAAGGGGCCAAAACTTACAACTTGCGAGCCAAACCAATCGAATTCCGTGTAGGCGAGGAAGTTTACCGGCGCAATTTCCAGCTGAGCAACTTTGCGAATCAGACCAATGCGAAGCTTGGAAAAAAATTCATAAAATGCCGAATCCGCGCACGGAAAGGTAATGCACTGTATGAACTAGAAGATCTGCAGGGCAAGCAAATCGGCATCTTCCATGCTAAAGATATTAAAAGGTGAATGAAACTGATCGATAAGGAACTGATCTTCCACTTTTATACTTATTTATCAGACTGATTTCTCAAATCTGTCGAATAAGTGCGAATTTTCATCTGTTGCCGCTGCTGGTCACAATTAACGCCGCTTATTAAATTTAAGATTCTTTTGGTCGGATACCTTTATTGATATGTTGATCTCTTATTAGAGATATGATTTTTTTTTTCGGTCGCCCTAATAAGGCATCCGACCAGCCTAACTGGCATCGGGAGTGTCGCAGAGCCGCCTCTACCGAGTATTGCGGTTGACAGCTCCCTGTTCAACCCTATTCCCTTCCTAGTTAGTGTTCCCTTAATACCCTACCCTTATCCTATCCTCTTTGCAAATTGTTTACAACATTTTATCACCACCCTACCTTAGTCCTGAGAGGCCCTGGCTTCGACCCTCGGAGCTGGGATAGCCTCGAGACCTCTCGAGAATTACGGTTTGGTTGGACCTGGGCCATCCACCGTCTCGAGGTCTCGGGGCTACTCTGTCTTTGAGGCAAGAAGTCAGGGAGGGTCTCCGCTGGTCTGCGCTGCGGAAATCTGTGCGTCGGAGACGGCAGGAGAACTCCCTGGAATTACAGGGATTAGCTATTTGGTGGGCCAATCCCTGTCCGGGAGATCTCTCCTGTCGCTCTGCGTCGCCGGATTTCCGTGGAGTAGGTCGGCGGGGTACCCTTTCCTCGAAGGTTCGAATCATTCCCACACGGTCACCGGACCTTCAGTCTGGTGATTCCGCATTTTGTAGTTTTTCTCTCTCAATTTTTATCAATTCCCCTTCATATGGCTTAGCCACTCATATATTCAAATTCACAACTAATCTTCAAATTTTTTTTTGCTTTTTTTGTCGGCTCCATTTATATCTATTAACTAAGTATCCATTAATTTTGACAAAGGCTAAATTTTGGCAGCAGTGGCAGCAATGTTCATTCCTTTTCTTCGGTCAAGACGTCCTTTCCGGCGGTTATCCGTAGGAGGGAGAAGTCTCCACCTTAACTAATTCACCCCAAAGGTCGTAGCAGATACATAATAACTCACTTTAAACTCATACCGTCATAAACAAATAGCAGAGCGTCCTCCCCCGCGAATGTCCACGGACACGAAAAGGGTACGAAGTCTCCACCATCACTAGCGTTATTATTAAATCCCCTCCCCACTTTTACCTGCCCCATTTTTCTCACCACCCCTAAAAATTTTTTTTTTACGACATGGAGCACCTGTACTCCATCATCCCTTATCCTTATGCAAATTACTGATGCGAAAGACTGCACAACAAGGGATCTGACAGGGGATTCCCTTCTCAGAAGACGTAGTAGGAGAGAAAAATTTTACGGCAACTCCACACTCCAAGACTCCACGGGAACAGCAGCGCCCCGAGTCAGGGTCTGGAGTGATGCGGGCCTGTTGGACAGGTGAACCCCATCTTGGGAACTGGGATGGCCGCGGAGTTGGTTTACAGCCAAAAACCCCACCGTTTTGCTTCCTCCTCTTGATAGCGATCGCTATCCAGACAGGAAGGTGATCCGCTGTCGAGAGAAGGGACATAACGGAACAACCCCGAGCCTGACGCACGGGGTTGTACTAAATAGATCAACCTGATTCGACACAAGGTTCCTTTGCCTCGTTTCCGTGGGACTTTGTGAGCGGCCCACTATGGACACGGGCTCTGGACGAGTTGGCAACTCACTTACGCTGACGAAGGAGCCTACCTCTCATCAGGGTAGTGTTCCTTTGCCAACGCAGGGGAGTGGTTGAATAAACTGGATCTCTTTGGCCCCTCATTAAGGCCAAGGAGGTCTAGTTCTGATAGTAACCGGCTAGCTCAGTCTAGAGCGTGGGTTCATCGTGGGTCGAGCTACACATTGGGCGCTTGAGGACCATTTCTCAGCTCCTTTGTCCACGGGAACGAGGCCAACGGACCTGCCCTGTTATGGTCCGCTATGCATCTGACATGAAATGCCAAGAATTTCAATCCCAAACGGATGATGTCACCACCACAAATCCCGCTAAAATCGAACGCGTACCTGCCAATCTAATAGTCGCACATTTTTGCCATCCGCCGCCCCATAGAATCAAAAAAAGAAAAAATTATCTCCTCCTTTAAGATTGCCTACATAATGCCGCCGTGCAAATTACTTCCCCATCAACATATGCGCCTCTGATGCACCGCTTGTTATTTTATCTAGCAAGCTACCTGTAAAGAAAAGTACCCTAGCAATTGCTCCCCTTAGGCTAATTGCCTCCGTATAATTACGTAAAATTCTCTGCAAACAGAATAAAATCGCGGAAAATCAAGATCATAAATGTACTCCAAGCATTGCTGCAATTTCGGAAATCCACAATTTTAGTCGCCAGTGGATACAAAAATGTAACTCGGTACCGCTAGGCAGATCTGAAAATAAAATTCCAACTGTATAGGGGCAGTGACGGCTTCCTTGTAGGAAAGAAAATTCTGCCAAATATTTCAGGCGCCGATGAAAAATAACGGGCAATGGGTACAGTCGGCGGGCAGGCCAAAAAGGATTTGATGCTTTTTTTTTGCCTGGCGGGACGGCAACTTGGGGAATTAGCGGTGCAGGCAGGCAGTGAGTAATTTGAGATCACGCCGATCGGACGGAAAATTAGAATTGCGATTGAGATTTCACGACGGGCGGAGGCGGAGGTTGATAATGAGTTGACGATCGGATCGGTCCGGCTCCTGGGACAAATATAGAATATATTCGAGTGCAGTGCGGCTCATTAAAAAACAGAATTACCCTAAAATTGCGAAGGAGGCTGAAACTATTTTTCGCGATACGAGAAAGTGGACGTTGGCTTGATCTTTTTCGTGCGGATTATCTTTGCCGTAAAATATTGAGTGATCTCAAAGTGTGCCTAAGAAAGACAAAAGAAAAACCCTGAACAAATCTTGGGTGAAATTTCGGTGTCAAGGTTCCAGTGAGAATGTGTACCTGTGTGGAGCAAAATGGATTAAATTTATTGCGGCTGATGTTGGTGAAAAATTGAGTTCCAAGATGTTGAATGTCCCTGGGAGCGTCGTACAATGAGTGTAGCGTTCCGATTTGTTACGAATAGGCCGATTTATTTTGCGGAAACGCTAAAAGTTCGGCAATCATTCCAGACCCGCTCAAGGACGCATTGAACTCTTCCAGAACAACCGACAGAACTGCGTCGAGATTTTTTTTTATACTGTCGTGCTCAGGTGCGCTGAGGTGTGATTAGAGAGCCAGTGCACTCTCTTTATGAAACAGTTCTACGAAATCAATTGTGTCATTGTTTAGCCTATATAGGCGAATCCCAGTGGAATTATTTATCCCTTTCACAGCGACTGGTGGACGATCTACCGCGATATTGAATTATACAACGGTCGGTGGTTTTTTTTTTATATACCATCAACGACAAATACTTCGCAAGCTAGTCCGTGGTGTCACGCGTGTTTTTTTTTCTGTCGCGCCTACCGCTTTGGTACAGCCCCGTTGAGCTAGATGGTATCGGGAAGATACATTTTATAAGGGGTATTAATTTATTTAGTGGGTATATACTGGTTACTGAGCCAATGTGCTCTGGAAATGGTGCCGAATCCGTTCTAGGGCAGCAAAAAGGGGGTTTCTTATCGAATAAAGTGGAACTTTATGGAATTTTCACGCGCTCCGGGAAGTGAAGGAGTGACGATTGCACTGCAAGGAAGACCCTTGTTACAAACTAGTAAAATCCTTTTCTCGTTATTTCCTTTTTTTTTTTACGGGAGAGTTCAAGCGGTAAAGAAATTAATTGAAGGTTGAACCCCGGAAGCATTTGGTGGCCTTTAAAAATAATTAATAACACGAAACCTAGAACAAACTGTAAATAAAAGAAAAGTGTATGAGTTAAAAGAAGAGAAAGAAAAATAAAAAAGGAAATGAAGATAGAATAAGTGCTAAAATAAATAAACTAAATGTGTATAAAAACATTAAATGCTAAAATGAATAAACTAAATGTGCATAAAAAAATAAAAAGCTAAAAAGAAAATAAATAAATAAATAAACTAAACAATCAAATAAATAGAAAACAAAAAAATTACAGAAGTAAAACAAAAATCTAACTAAATAATAAAGAAAAGAAGTAAATAAAAAGAAGAAACAATAGAAAGCAACATAACCAAGGGCGACCGAGACATCAAGGGGGACCCGAGGAGGGAAAAACTATGGACCTCCACCCCCCAACGCTGGAGCAACCCATTTCTGCAGCGGCGGCTGCCCACCCAGCAGCAACACAGCCTCATCATCATTCCAGCAGCAGCAACGTCACCATCCAGCGTCATCATCCAATGTCAGGTTCTTATGTTTATTCTTATTATTTTATATTTTTTTTTTCTCTAAGTTTATACATATAAATATTAGTGAATACCCAGAATTCGCTTAAGGAAATATTTTTTTTTGACTGGTCCTCGCACCTCAGCAAGGGCGGTTATATATTGAATTAAATAGAGACAGAGTTGCCAGTGCATTAACTAGAACCTTTTTTTTGAGGTGGTTTTTTTATGTACGCTTAAGTTTAAGCCCGACTAATTTTGATTTGAAAACAATTTTGTAGCTGTTCCAAAGGCGAAACATAATTTCCAAATTATATTCACTATCACAAGCATTGAGTTTTTTTTATAAATACGCAAATAACGTCAAAGGAATCAAAAGAAAAAAAAGGAATAATAATAAAAGTTTTATTTTTGTGATCCAAATGTATGAGCTAGGTAGCCTAATTAATTGTGTCTTTTCTTTTTTTTGTAAAGAGCTCTTAGATTTAGTGAATTATTAATCCTAATTTTGTACAAGGATTTCTTAAAGATGTAAGCATTTTCCCCTATGTATTCTCATGTACGCAGAATGAGTGGACGAAGGTATCAAGCGATTTAATATATATTCAGCTAATTTTGATAATGTATTGAGTGGCTAATTTTATTTGCTCCTTAAATCCCCTCGATCTCTTTCCGCCTCCTCTTCGGGTTTTTTCGCAATTGAATTAATAGGGACCTCCCAAATATTTTGGGCCAATGGGAGGTCATTGGGCGGTTGGGGATAGGCCAGGGGGATCCATTCCAGCGGGATCCCCCCTTCGGAGAGTCAATCACGAGCAGGAACAGGGGTTCCTCCTGCGACGGTCCCGTTTCCCCCCTTTTTGATTTTTATTAATCGATCCTGTCTGCGCGAGATTTTCGTGTTGCGGGCAGCTCGTCTCTGCGGCAAAATGCGGCTTCGGCAACCCCCCCCACACTACCGCTATGCTAGCCTGCCAGCTCGCGCTGCCGCCAAACCGCAGAGCAGACATTTTAGCCGGGTGTCTGAGAGCTCGCTCCCACAACAAACTAAGGTTGGAGATTGAGAAAACTGCTCCGACAAAATGTGAAAAAAAAAATTTATTTGTATGAAAAAGTCAAAAAAATTTAAAGTCGAAATATTTAAAGGACATAAGTGTGCATCTAAAAATAGTCGCAAAGTGATTGTTAGCTCGAAAAAGATGAGAAAATTTGAAGTGGTTGAAAATTTTGAAAAATCGATAAAAAAAAAAAATAAGAAGAAGAAGAGCGAAATGGTGTGACATTTTTGATAGTGCTCCCCACCACCTTTCAAATAAAACCAAAAACTCATAAATCGGATAAATAAATTGTCAACGGCCTTGAGCGCCGCAATTCCAGTCGCGCGCGAGCTAACTGTAATGGCGCCCTACAACGAAAGTAGCACCTAGTAGGAGCTGAAATTCGCACAAATCGCAAGCTTAGACTTCCCTTTAAACTTTCTATATGGTTTCATTGTGGTTTTGGGTGGTCTTTGTAAGATAGCTCTGCTTGAAAATCAGTTATCGGAAAAAAACACCGATTTTACAAGACTATGTACTAATACACATATAATAGTGAAAAATCACATATTTCCATGATTCAACCGTCATTATTTAATATACTTATACCAATAAACAAAATCCAAAAGGAATTGTTGAAATAGAGTCACTGCGTTTGGAAATATACTAAGTCAAATATCGTATTGTCAGCAGAGCGGCAAGTGCTCGAAACGTGCAGCTGCTTTAACGTAAACTTCACAGTGCCCCTGTGCCTCAGGGAATCGGTTGGGGGGGGGGGGGGGGGGGGGGGGTATTCGGGATTTTAACGCATCGAACCTTCCTCTATAAAACCAAAAAAAAAAATTCAATATGACAACCTTCGATTTTTGCATTTTTGGCCAGAAAATCGGGAAAATAAAACACTGTGCGGCGCACAATGCGCTGACAAACTTGTTGCAGGCGGTATTCTTGCTCCTGCAGCTGTTGTTGCAGATCGATGCACGCAGCTGTATACACATCAGCTCCGGTCATTGCCCTTCAATTGGTAGATCACCATGCGCTAAACAAGTGAAAACTATGGTCTCGATTGAATACCTTTTAGGGCACCCGGTAGTCTAGAATTTTAAAAATTTGGTGTGTGAAAGTGTGGTCTTTCGAGAATATACTGTTAAATTGTTGTAATGATATTGACAGTATTTTAGGTTCTACAGCCTTTTTAACAGGTAGCGAACGGTTGATCCGCCTATGAATGAAAACATACTAAAAACTTTAAACTCATTTATCTCGAAACCACCCTTTTCTGCACGGCGGGATGCAAAACAAAAAAGCTATTCAATCGAATCATCCCAAATGTTATTCAGTACACTAGTAGCTATGGCCGGGACCACCAAACAATTTTTATTTCTATAACTTCTTATTTTTTACGTAAAAAACCTAATGAAAAATAGTCTGTTTTCGATATTCAAATTGCAAAACACGCTATTTTTGTCAAAATAATTTTTTTCCATTTTTTGTTGGTTCCTGCGATAGCTACAGTCATATAGATTAATAATTTCCTTATATTTTATTTTTCAAATAAGTGACAGAGCTAAAACTTCACCCGCCGCCCAGGTTCATTTTTTTGAGGGGGTCATCTTCTGCGCCATTATTTAAATAATTACAATTTTTTTTTTAAATATAAAAATATTTTTGTATGCCTATTGAGTATGTATTATAATATACCTACAAAGTTTATATATCGTTGTTCATTATTTTCACCTTAAAAAAAAATTTTTAAAAATCCCTTAAATTCAAGGGTGCTAGACCACCGGGTGCCCTTAAGAATGGTTAATGATACGATAAATTGCGTGGTGTAAAAATTTAAGATAATTTTATGATCTACAAATTTCTTTAAATAACTTTAAATGACGTATTTCACATAGTAAACGAGCTAATTTCGAAAAACCGATTTTTGTGACCTTTGACCTTGAATATCTTGCGACATAGACATGAGATTATATTACTTTTCTACCACTCCAAACTACCAAACACCAGACACCAAAACTAAGGTTTATGCAAATTTATACCTTATTCGATTTCATTCCGAGGTTGAATGCTTATTTCACTGGAGTATTAGTACTTTTGCAGTATTAAAAATTTCGACTGACTGATTATTTACCTTTTACAAAATGTTTCGAAGCCCGCTCTTAAATTTATAAAATTTGGGGGCAACGCGTATGGATCGCGTATCTTCTCTGCCATATTGAAGAGTCGTGATTCTAACCGATTTTTGAACGAAATTTTAAATTCATATGCCTATATGTCTATAGTAGTTATTATAATAATACAAAGTCAAAGCTGTTCAGAAAATACATTTTGAAAATGGAATGGAACGAAATAAATCGTTTTAGGCAAAAATGTCACAACTTTAAATTTAATGAATTGTGAGCTATAGGATAACCAATGAAAATTATGTCTGATTTACAATGATAAGTGCCTACATAATCTTTTTATTTCGAACCTCCTTTCACCTTCTAAAAAAATTAATATTCATTTTGGGAGAGCCCCTAAAATATTCGCAATACAATTGTGTGCAATAATTTGTAAACCTAAGAAAAGCAGCAAATTCGATTTCTACAGATTTACGATAAAGATGAAATAATACGTTAGAAGAAATTACTAAAGAATTTAAAAAGAAAGGAAAATAAGTGCCTCAGTCCTCCCTCAGTTGTCTTTCTCTTAGCGAACGATAAAGGTGAACTTCAATTCATGTATCACATCATATCTATGGAGACGGGGACTGCTTTTGGGTGGGCCACGGAAACTGCAAAGCTTTTTCTCCCAAGGAAAGTACAAAAAGAGGAAGAGAACCTGAGACGCACGTGCTAAAGTACGCGTCGCCTATCCACACCAGCAATTGGATACCGAAGAGTATTCCTGTTCAGATCCATCGAGAGTGGGCCTCCAACAACGTCATGCGTGCTGCACCATCTCAGGGTCAGATTAGCCCCGTGTCACCGCCAATATTTAAAAGAGTTTCGCGATTCCAGCTGTCGAGTGTTGCGTGAATTATTAGTGGATATTATACAGTGATTATTAAATTAAATAAGTGCAAAAGGAGTGTTTAGTAAAGTGTTTGGTGAAGTAAGCTGAAAAAGAAATTTCATCACAATGGGTGATTTACCACTAGCTAGAGGCAGCATACTTGGAAGTAAGTTGCATTGAGTCACGACTGGGCAAGTGAATATCGCGCAATTAACGAGGATTTCGTAAAGCATGATAGTATTGCATTTGCACCACCTTTTTCCGTTAAAGGTTTAAAATCATTTTTTCCAAGCAACAGTTGTCCTCCCTTCATGCCGGAAGGTCGAATGAAAGTCATCTATTATTTTTCGCAAAAAATGGTAATGCATGAAAGGAAGCCTACACTGCGCCGCCGGTAGACACCTAATTCTTATCGTTGAGAAGTACCTAAATGTTTATCTACGAGCGTTTCGATATATGTACGTATGAAATAAGCATTGAAAGAGTAACATATGAAATCAATCAAACTTTCGGCATTCTGTCCGCATAAGAATGTGCAGCTTTTTTTTTTTATCTGAGAGGAGTTTATTTTTAGCAATTTTGTGTTAAATTCTAAATCATCTCCTGGAAGCATTTGTGAACGAACTAAACTTGAAATTGTTATAAACGTAAGTTTCACGTGCAAGAGACAATTTTTTTATCAGTTATCTAGAACAATTTATCCCAAACCATGCAATTAATCTTTCCAGAACTCAGATAATTATTTTGAATATTTTGGTTAGTTAAGCATTTTTATTACAAAACGGAGTCTGTTAATTAAAATAAAATAAAACAAATTGATCTTCACTGTTTCGAGTAGGTACTTATTTAATTTTCACGTGGTGTCATATACGAGTAGCTATGTGTTGTAAAGTGTCACAGCTAAAAAATATAATTAATAATTTGTTCAAGAAAGGTGTAACTACCTCGTATATTATATTGTAAATGTTAATAATTTAATATCCATAATTTATTGTCACAATAGAATAAATTAGAAATTAAAGTGCTTAGTTTTTGTTTCATAATTAATTATTATATATATTTAATACATACAAATATGCCTTTTATAAATATTTCAAAGAAAGCACTCAGAATATAAATTTAAGGTCTGCACCTAGCCAGAGTGTCAAATTCAAGCAAAAGTTCCGAGTGTTTTTTTGTTTTACAATAAAGAGTGATAATTGGAGGTGTTTTTTAAAATGAAAAGTGCACTTAATGACAATCAATTAAAAAATCATAAAAAATAATTATTACAAAATAGCTCTGGTGAATCAAAAATGTTAACTGTGACTTTGAACCGATCTGCAGTCGTAAGAATGAGTTGCACTTGGTGGGCATTCGAAATTTGAAGTATACATATATTTATGCCTTTAAATCCAATTATGGGCGGCGCACCACATGTAGGCTCCGAACGATTCGGAAACTTTAAATACGTTTTTCTCGAAATAGGTCTTCTGAAATTTGCATACAGCATTAAAAATTCGATATTTTCAACCGATTGACTTGAAATTTCTTAAAAAAGATTCCTTTTCAATTATCTGATGAAATACGTAGAGATTTTGCATAAGGGGTTAGGTGTAGTCAGAGAAATGAAAAAATGACAATTTTAAATAATTTTTTTTTGCCAGTAAATTATTTTATTTTATAAAAGTAAAAACGTAGCATCATTAAATAAGGTTTCGACTTGACTTGACAGATATTTTAGAAAAAAAAATTAATAATTTTAAAAGTAATGGCTGTTTGTGTTGATCCAGTTCCAACCGATTGGTGACCACTGTAGCTCGAAAACCGCTCGGTAGATTTTAATGAAATTTATACAGCTTTTTGAAAACATGAAAAACTAGTGCCTGATCGAAGGTTTTTGTTTTTTTTTAAATTAACAAAATGGCGGAAAAAATGTTTCCAGATTTTCGAGAAAACACCAACAGTTTATAAAAAATCGAAATTAAAAACAAAAACAAAAAGCTTCGATCAGGCACTAGCTTTTCATGTTTTCAAAAAGCTGTATAAATTTCATTAAAATCTATCGAGTGGTTTTCGAGCTACAGTGGCCACTAGTTCAAAACACATAGTTTGGAAAAAGAGCCATTACTTTTAAAATTATAAATGTTTTTTTCTAAAATTTCTGTCAAGTCAAGTCGAAACCTTATTTAATGGTGCTACGTTTTTACTTTTATAAAATAAAATAATTTACTGGCAAAAAAAATTACTTGAAATTGTCATTTTTTCATTTCTCTGACTACACCTAACCCCATAAACAAAAACACATAAGGGGGTTCTCTGGTTTGATGGGTTCAAAAATTGGTTTTTTTTTGCATAAATTGTTTCCTTAATATGTCTACAATATGGTGGTAAAGTGATTTTTCAAAATTCGAAGTCATTATAAAGATACAGCAGTTAGAAGAGGCAGGTGTTCGGAGCGCTGAGAGGCCGACTCTATTGTGTTCTGTCTGCTTGATTTTATTTATTTTAGTCTTGGTTTAGTTCACACACAGCATTTACGAAAAATTAGTTTGAAACTCGAAACTTCAAACACGTTTTTCTCAAAATTATGTTTTTCAAACGTTCCTCCATCATATCTCGAGAACGGCCTGGCCGATTCACTTCAAATATATAGGGTCGACTTAGCACATGTAGACGCACAAAATGGTCTATTATCACATTTAAAATATTTCTATTTTTTTACAAAAAGTTGGCAAAAAGTACATGAAATTCGAAATTTTTTGTTCCGAAGTCTGTCACAAATCCAATTTTCAAAATTTTCTTTTCATAATAGTCCATTCCGTATATGTAAGCTTACAGATTAAAACGCCGCCGATTTTTTTAGTTTCAGATAAGCCAATCAGCTGATTTCGTGGAGGAATTGAGCGTCTATTTTTTCGAGGCAGGTTCTTCAGAGCGCTAAAACTTTGGTTCTAATGAATGTTTTTAGCATCATACGTATACTCTTGAAACACTTATAAATAAATTATATAAAACTCCAAAGTTCTATTTCTTCATTGGTCCTCACAAAAAAATCCCTAAAAATGCTTGAAAACAGACCGTCAAACCAGAGGACCTCCTTAAGTTATAATAGCAAAAGCAAAAACCCCTACATATTTATTTAGCTAATACCTAGTTGAAAATAATTATTTTTATTTTCTCTTAAGGGCTCACATACCCCTCCTCGCACTGAAATCCCAGTCAATTTGAGGAATTATTATGAAGGTTATATGGTGAAAAAAAATTAAATTAGTGATTTAAAGCCCGGGACAGACATGGGGTATCGATATCCAGCTATTCGCAATACTCCGTTCATACCCCATGTGTGTCACCGCATATCCTGGATATACCCCCAAAAACTTCTGGATATAGGACATAATTTACTGTGCACAGCGCCACGGGCGGTCTGTGGTGGCACTGTGAGCAGACTCTCATTGCTAGAAGCCGCAATTGCTTCCTCCTCCTGTCCAAATCCTGAATTTGCCTCATATTAGCAAAAATTTGCTATCGCTTTAATTGAATTAACGCAACTATTTCTTCCATTTAAGAAATTCAAATTTCAGATCTCGTTTTTGAAATGTAAATTTGACACAACTTTGACAGCGCGATACCCAGTTTATGTGTGTCAGGAGTACTCAGATAGCTGGATATTCGTGATATCTGGATATAGATATCCAGTTATCGATACCCCATGTGTGTCACAAGTATTACATTCTTTATTAACTTTTTAACTACAAGAAAAAAAAAGAAAAAATAAGGTTTTTTTTTATAATATCATTATTTTTTACATATGTATATAAATGTGTTACTGATGAAGATCATGGTGCGTCCTTGTCGACATCATAACTTATTTTATAATTATCCAGTTTTCAAAAATAAAAAACAATCTTGTAAAATAATGCAGTAGCTATAGTCTGGCGAAGGGTTTTTTAATTCAAAAATAAAGAAATTACAGTAATTCAAACTTTAGTATGCATTAAAAAAAACAAAAACCTCTCGTCTGACTATAGAGGAAATAATTATGTATCAAGATTTGAGAAAAAACTTAGAACATATTGGAAATTGACCGAGTTGTCGTGCCGACACTGTCTAAAAACATAGTTTCAAGAAAAACGCGTTTAAAGTTTCCAATAGGCACAACGTGAACTTACGGCTAGTCTCCCATTTCAGCTTCGTACTATAGACCTTCTTCCTCTTGTAGAAACACACGAACTGTACTCTTCAAAAGACGCCAGTCAACTAATATTTTCTCATTTTCGAACAAAAGAAATACGAAACCCAGCTGTCAAGAGTGGCGTGGCAGTAAGCCAGGTAGCCATCCTAACCCGATGTCCAGGCACATTTTTTGCTATAACTTTGTAAAGAAGTGGAATTTTCTTAAAAATTTTTTTAAAAATTCTTAAAAGTATAGGAATAAAACTTTGTTAAAAAAAATTTTGATTTTTTGAAAATTTCAGGGGTATGTGCGCCCATACATTATGTGTACTCAGATGCGTAACAAAATAGGCATTCTGATTAAATGTTTTTGACCGTTGAATATTTTTTTCTTTTCGAAATTGTACCAAGTACTTACACTTTTCCTTCATTACTTCATAATGGTTTATCCAAAATCAATGCAGCAAAAAAATATTGTTAGTTTAATAATTTTTATCGTGCCAGATGGAAGCTTTTTTTATTTTATTTTTTCCAAATTGAACAAATATGCAGCCTCTGAAAATGTGTAATTTCTGAGTACTTTCAAGTACCCAAGCCAGTGCACCTACAGATCTCGCAGGGCCGTTATAAAATATTGTGGCACAAATATAGTTTGTTATATGAAAGGGTTCATTCACCTTTGTATTCGTATACGTATATGTTATACGTATTCGTTATAACAAATTAACTGCTCTCGTATTTATATACAATTGAAATTTTACAAAAACAAATTACTTTCGTCATAATTGATAATGTATTTAATTAAATTAGGCCATTTAGGGGAGCCAATGAAGTATTAATAAATTTTCTTCACAAATGAAAAGTATAGACAAGAGAATTCTTATTCATTTACATATTTGAATAATTGGGAATTATAAATAATATTTATTCTTGATTGAACTGAGTGATTTTTAACTAAATTATACCATTCCTATTTTATCTCTGTTTACGTTTACAGTCAACTCCACTTGCTACTCAATACGAACGTTAGAATGATGATATTGATCGTGATAATTTTGACTATTCTGAAATAAACCATATCGAAGAGTGGAAATTCAAAAGTTCTTCTCTTCACTCACAGTTTCATAAAATTAAGATTTGATCCTCTTTTCAGCATTTATATTTTCAGAAGAAAACATTTTGGGTATAAAACTATATTGGATTAAGGAATTTTAGCTTTTGACTCATTGTTTTCACATATATATTATATATTAACATCTTCTATGTCAATTCTAAGCGTGTTTCCCATCTTCAACCAAACTCCAAATTGCTCTCCCCAGAACTTTTCCCCATCACACCTCAACAATTCCTCGCCAAACTGCGTCTCTTCGTATTATCAAAATGTTGAGGACTGCATTCCAAAACCAGTCATATCCTCCTGAAGTCTCAGCTCAGTCTCCTCCCTACGACATCTTCGCGCTAACCGAAACTAACTTAACGTCCGATATTAAGAATAATGAAATATTTTCGTCCGATTTCACCATCTTTTGAGCAGACGTTAGCATGTTTAATTCTGACCCTTCTCCCGGCCGTGGCGTTCTTCTCGCGGTTCGTAATCGCCTCAGCACATCCCAAATCTGTCCCTCCGACTTGTCTTTGTTCGAATTGGTCTCTGTCATAATCACGCTCAATCGTCGTTCTCTTTTAATTATATGCTGTTAAAAATTTAACCAACATTTAGAAAATTCTCCAAATAATTTACTAATTTTTTTTATTTGTTATCAGAATGCATTCCTGCGAGGTATATTTTGGCGGTACTTGGATCCATTGGAATGGCCATTATATACGGATTGAAAGTAAACTTAAGTGTAGCTATGGTTGCCATGATAAATAGCACAGCTCTGAATCTAACCCAGCACTCTGACAAAAGTATATCTGCAAATAACTCAATAGAAGAGACTTGCGTGAGCACAAGCCTATCCACAGATACACACGAGGTAATTTAAAACAGATTTCAATCAATTTAATTTTTTACAGCAAAAAATAATTTGATGGGTTCGTCACGTTATACAATTAAGATTCAAGAAATCAATTAAAGGCAGTGACTTTTGAAAGCATTTGATATTGTGGGAGCAAGTGGCTGAAACCGTATAAGTCATATTTACAATCGTTTCGGTGATTAGTTATGAATTCGATTTCCAATAATTTTCATTAATAATAATTAGGGCACAATTATGAGACCACAATTTCATGTGTGCATTGAAGTCCCTAAAGAAAACTTCGCTGTAATCGGGTTAAAATTGATTTTTGGATGTGTGATAGACTCATGTGTTTGGCCTTCGACAAATAGGGATTTATTTTATTTGTTTGGACTAAATATACAAACTTTTGCTCCCTCAAGATATTGTCATCTACCAGCAATATGTATATAATCTTTCAGTATGCTGAATATCAACAAGTACTTTAAAAAAAACTAGCTATATTTCTTTGGAATCGATTTGGAGCTAGTACTCATTTGACTTGATTTATAGCTTAAAATATACCTGTAAAAACCGTCTATCAATGAGATGAGCAGCCTTTATTAAGAATCTTAGGGATATTAAAATAGATATTGCTGGCCATTTTGGGTATGGGACATTTTGTTCTCAAATCTATACTTCGGGGCCGTCCATATATTACGTCTTCAATTTTTTCCGATTCCCGATTCCCCCTATCATCATCCTACCGTCATAATGGAATGCCCCTCCTCTCGTAAAAAAATTGACGTCATTTCCATTGACCTTATTACTTATCACCAAATTAATATTTTTCTTCATATTTTACCTCAAAACACCAATGTGTAAAATGAAATCTAACAATAACTTAGGATTCCGTAGCATGTAGCAAGAGTTTATTTTTTCTTTCGCCAGGATTGTAAAAATAAAAACAATTTACCCTTATTGAAACTGAATTTTTTGTCGAAACTAAACAATTATTTATAATTAAGTATTAAGCCTTGACCACGCGTTTTGGTATACGCTACGAAATCAAGCCAATTTGAAATGTAAATAATGCAATTTCTTTGTTGAACAACCACTTAGTAGGTTACTGCTATTAAAAACTGATAATTATGGATATCTAAAAACTTTCTTACTTATCTTCTTCAAAATACTTTTAAATTAAAGTATTTATAAAGTACTACTATTTAAACTTTTTCAGATTTTTCAATCGCATGGTTTAAAAGTTAGAGGGGTGAGGGGCATTTTTAACGCCTTTAGGAGCCAATATTACGCAAACTGTTCACCTAATGGCAAAAGTATTATATCTTATTATATCTCAAGAAGCTTTATTGGATTTTTAGAGACCTGTCCAACGATGCATGCATGATCAATACACATTGGGCTGCGCAAAAAAAAAATTTCTTCTCTCAGTTCTATGTATGGAACGCTACCCCAATATTTTTTTTTCAAATTTAAATACATAACTAAGTGGCGGTTCACACAAGACCCCTGCATGTAACCTTTCATCCCAATCGATGAAAAGATGGCGGAGTTATAAAACTGTGACATTCGGATGGAAACACAGTGGGGCAGAATCCCAAAAAGCTGGCCAAAAATCAAATTTTTGAGTTGTGTATATTCGTCTATATACATTCAGATCTTGTTTAGGGATAGTCCTAGAACATAATTCCGGACCGGGCAGGTAAATACCTGCTCTAGGGTCGCCTCGACATCAGTCGACATTCAGCCTCCGTTGAGTACGCACGAAACAAGTGTATACGCGTGAAAAATTCTTACCTGTTTGAAGTGTTGCGAAACTGAGGAAACTAGTTCAATTCGAATTCGGCAAAATGGATTCATTTTCTGGAGGTATGTAGAATATATGGTTATGCACAATTATTGCTCATTTTATGTTTGTGATATTTAAATCTCGCGACAAGTATATAGTATATTTTTTTTATATTTATATAATATAAAATCGATTTTCTAATGGAATTTTAAAAATGTCTTCGCGAGTCTCGATCTTGTTTCGACAAGGAACTGATAGTGTACAATGTTAAATATAACATATTAAAAAACTGGCTGCAGCGGACTGCACCTTGAGTAGTGAGACTAATTTTTATGGAAAAACGCGTGGCGCGACATTAAGGGGGTATTCTCATGTGAACGCATAAATTTTACCTCTTTTTCTTTTTAGGTAATCGAATGGAATATTGTTCAGTAGGTTTGTCGCTATTATCCCTACCAAAATTAATCAATTTCATTTTAAAAAAAAAATGGCGGACTGTAGAAATAAAGTTACGAAAATCTTGTTTTTTTTTGTTAAAAATCGTTTAAAAAAATAAGAAAATATTTTCGAAAATAAGCATTTTTGGTACGGACGATAACTATTAATAAGTAGAAGAACATATATAAGTTTCAAAGCAATCGGTTGAATAGTTTTTTGTTTAGGCCCATGAGAGTTTTAGAAAATGATGTTTCGAGAAAAATTCGTTTAAAGTTTCAAGAGCAGAATTTTCGTGGAAAGTTTATATTTACACTAATGAATTTATCATATCAATTTTACAATACTTTTACGATGTTCCTGAATCGTAAACAATAACCTCGAAAACCAAATTACATGAGACTTCACTTCATATTTTCAACGCATGAACAGTTTAGTCCGCCATATTGGATCCGCCATTTTGAATTTTGAAAATCTGACCTCAGATTCGTAATCAACGATCCCAAAAACCCCCCAAGTAACCAGTTTCAGTCAAATTAATAGAAATTCGAATTTTTTGTCCGCCATTTTGAATTTTGAAAATCTGACTTCAGATTCGTAATCAGCGATCTCGAAAACCCCCATATAGGTAATTTGCGATTTTTGGCCACGAAATCGGGATTCTGCCCCACTGTGAGACGGACGGACATGAGGTTTTTGCCAATTGGCTACGAAACCCTAAAACAACTAAAATTGTATCTGCCGACCGCACGTGCGGTGTTATTTGCCGCTAGTGTTGAGTGCCGTAGTTCAACACACAACTTAATTCACTTTAACACTGCATGACTACATACCACACATACAGGGTGTATCGTTTAACGCATGCAAAAATGATAGGGGTGATAGATCTCACCTAGCCGAATAAAAAAGTGCAGGAGGGGAAAAATCTCAATCGGTTTCGAGTTACAGGGTGATTCATAAATTTGGGATTTTATTTTAAATTTTCATATAATTAACGCAACAACATTAAACTCACGCCAAACAACTACTAACTTAATATGCTGCCCAAAAATGCCACCAATGTTGATCTATCTCTATCACTGCAGGTACAGTCATCTGCCAAAATGAAAAAATGTTTTAAAATTTCATGAAATTCACGTTTCTTCCACATGTTCTCCGAAATTTATATCATTAATACACCTGTTTTTATTTATTATTAAATTGCCCATCTTAGATGTATCAATTGTACATCATAGAATTACAACACGTCCAGGTAGGGAGAGAATATACAAATTTATATCTAGAAAAGTTTTACGGAATTTAATTGTATTTTACGAAACATTTATCTTATATAATATGTTTTTATATTAAGCCTCGATACATAAAAGAGGTTCTTTCCCCTGGGCTAAGTCGCGACGTTGGGAAATGATATTTATTGAATATTATGTGAATATAACATTTTTCCTAAACAACAATGTCGGCATAAGCCCTAGACTTACACCCCAGCAATAAAGTTTTATATTTGGAGACTTTTTACAAAACATACTTTATTAACTATTATTATATTTGACGGCTTATAAAATAAAAGTTCTTTAATAACTCTTATCTAGCCAACAGAAAATACAAGTTATCTACGAACTTTTATTTTAAGACTTGAAAAAATCTTTTTTAAAAAAAACCACTTGAGGACGAGCGTGGTGGAGTAGGCAACCCGAATGTACAATCTACTTGACACATCATTCCGCAGACGTTCATCGTGCGGCTTGGCACAGACACCAAACAAAAAATATTTTTGTTATTAACTTTCTAGTGCAGGTTATAATGTTTTACTTTCATTGGAACTACACCTATGTGCCAAGTTTAATTAAAATCGGTTAACACAAAGTGGGGAAAATTCAATAAACGGGATTGATACCCTAATTTCTACCCTTAGAGGTGGAACATTTTTATCAAATTTAAATGGGACCACCCTCGAGATATAACCTCTTCAATAAAAAAAATCATTAAAATCAGTTCACAATCGGCGAAGGCATCGCGTAACATAACATACATACACGTACAAGAAAAAATAGCCGAATTGAGAACCTCCTCTCTTTTATGAAGTCGGTTAAAAATAAAAGTCATCTTGGGACTTTTATTTTCAGACTTAAAAAATAAAAGCCTCTCGATAACTCTTATTGACCCAATTTAAAAAAAAATCATCTACAGACTTATTTTCGGACTTCAAAAATAAAAGTCTTTAATTATGGTACTCTTATTGGGTCAATTTAAAAGAAATCTCTTCTCGATACTCTTATTTTCGGACTTATACTAATAGTCTCATTGTAAGTGTTATAAAATTATATATAGCATAAAATTGAATTCTCTTACAATATGATTTTAATAATACAGTCTAAAAATATGTGTTAATCTTTGACTTAAATAAAGAGTTTGGTCTAAGAACTCTTCTGTTAAGACTTTTATTATATATCTTACTAGCAGGGCCCGGCAAACGTCGTTTCACCCTAGCCTACATTCGTAAATAAGTAATTTGATTTTGTTATTATATTTTTTCACTTTCGCAAGAAGGAGGACTACTCAAAACTCAAATAGATGAATCGAAATAAATTTGTTTTGCAAAATAGTGGTTTACATAAATGCGGGAAAGCATTGATAATAGGTGAAAGTGCATGATGCAGGTATTGTGTATGAATTTATACTTGATGTGATGAGTCTACCCACACACCGCTGGGACAAATAGCAGGGCGGTTCAGAAGGGGATGAAGAATGAAAAAAAATAATAGTGTAGAAAAATATCCAAAAACATGGGAGGAACGAAATAAAAAAAAACATTTTATAAAAGTGGGAAGAAAACTTTAACACAAAAAAATGAATGGTATGGATTTTGTTAAGATTGAGGAGAAAGATTAAAATATCTCGGTAATTATTCCCCGTCATGTATTATGGGAGTGTGCTTAATGGAAGCGCCTTGGAGAGTAGTGTGATTGAGTAAATATATGAAAATTTAATGTATTATATAATAGCTTTTAAGTAAAATATAATAAAGCATAGAAGACGTAGGAGATCACTGTTTAATTTTTTGCGAAAAGAGTGGTGAGGAGATAGGTATGAAAACAATTTTGGAAAATAGAAACCACATTTGGAAGTGCCTGTGCAAAATTTGGAATTTTGAATTTTTTTTGGAAATTAATAAATGTAGAAACTGTAGGTGATGAAAGTGGGAACTTTCCGAAAGCAACGAAAACGTCCCTGTGGATTGCCCCAATGTACATACAGAGGTTTGCATCATTACAATTCATGCAAAGAAAGTTGAGAAGTGATTATAAAAAAAAACGACCAGGGCGACGCGGACTTCATGCATATTTGTTCCATACTAACCCTCGCACTGTATACATAGATAGTATTATTTGATTTTATTTATACAAGTAATTACTGTTACTCGAGTACTGCTTACTTGAAACTCTCTACTCAACCATGGAACCCATGGAGAACCGCGCTCCGATTTCTGTCTAGGGACATCAATTCGTGTGGCGTTCAATTCTAATCAAATCGAGCAAACTCACAGGAGTCATAGGATGACAAAATTTAACAGACCTTCTAAACTAGAAAGCCTAATTAATATTTCTCCTCTCCTGGATGGACTCGAATACTTTAGTGGTAAGCGTGGTCTAGGGTGAGCAAGAAAGAGATAAGCGTTGATGAACGAGAAAAGGTTACGCTCCCCAACACACTTCATCAGGCGCGGCGGAACAGCTTCAGCCCATGTGTTGAGCTGGGAAATTTTGGAAGGGGAGAGGGGGGATGGAGGGATGGATTTCTTGCATTTAAAAAAATTTTAATTTTTCTTGGGTATACAAAAATATATTATTAAACATATTTATAGAAATATGTTAATTTAATATAGATGAATATCTACTAGTTTATACAAAGAATTATATATACATTATAATGAAAAAATATATTCACCCGCTTTTTGCGAAAACAGAAGCTCTTTTAGAATTGCGAGAAATAAATTCGTCTATCAACAATTCAATGTTGATATTGCTAACTTCATCGTGGTATATATAAAGCATAGCTAGGCTGTTCAACCTTGATTGACCCATAATCGCACGAATGTAGCTTTTCAATCGTTTTAGAGTTGAAAAACTCCTTTCATTTGTGCATGACAATTCGGGAATGGTCATGAGAAGGCGAACGAATTTAACGAATTCCGGCACAATATTGATGGACCAGTCATTTCCTCGCATGAAATCTACCACATCTTTCTGATTTTTTATTTCTGTTCCAACTTTTTTGGCTAAACATAGAAACATATCACGATCACTGACAACACCCTCTTCTGAAAAATAATTTTTGTGAAAGTTCGCAATATGGATCGTGTTGTCTTCTTTGCCAACAGCAAAAGCCTCTACCGATTTGAAAAATTTCGCACTATCAGTTTCGAATCTTTGATGCAGCGATTCGATAACTTGATCAAAAATAGCAAAAAAACGTTGACGGTACATATCTTCAGGAGTTTCGAAATTCTCAAGTTCAGTACTGGAGCCGGAATTGAAACGCTTCGGTATTTTTCTGCGTCGAGGAAGAGAGGGCTGATCTAAATCAAGTTTTTCTAAATCTTCGAGAGTTTTCTCCCAAACTGTTCGAAATTTCGAATCACGAGAAAGACCTGAAATAAGAACAGTGGATCCCATGTGTCACTTTGTCCAACATACTGGTGAGCTTACGAGGTGGAAGATTGTGGAAAGTTAGACGTGTGCGCTATGTATGAAGTGGAGGACGAGAAGCATCTAATTTTTAGATGTTCAAAATTCGATGAGGTGCGTTCTTCCTTCCCCCTGCTTCTCGAAAATCGCTCCTTGGAGGAGATCTTAACTTTCCTTAGTAGTGAGGAAACACATATCCTAGGAGACTAGTTTACTGAGTCACAAATAAGTATATAACCGTAATGTGGATCGCTGATCGTGGTCTTACCATTCTTTTCCACGGGCGCTTTTCACCCGTTGGCTTTCACCCGCTATTTCCTGGTAAAATTGCTGGGTCATGTTTTGTGGGTGGAGATTGTGGTTTGGGTGTCTCTCGCCCCTATGTCACAGTAGTCGTGGGTCTGTCCATCTGACGTTGTCATTCTGTCGATGTCTTTTACTTCTAGCAAAGAATATATAACATAAAGAAGTTGCACGAGCCTAATTTGCCACTCAAAAATATTTTCCGATCGATGGAAGAGAAGGAACGGTGTCAGGGCAGGGAAGTGATTCCTAGAAACCGCGGCTGTGAACACAAATGTGTACCAGCCAGCAACGCACAGAAGTTCGGGCGCAGGTTATTCATATGGGTTCATGCGTTGGGGTGAACCACGCTTGCGTTCTCGGACGATGTGCCTTCTAGCTGAAGGCAGACCGAATTCAATGAATGAATGATATGAGTAAAAAGGCGAGAACCCAAAAGAATTTCGTCTGCGCTTGTAATTCTCAACTTGCCTATTTCTTGATTGTTGTTAAGATTATATTAGGGGAAGCGAATACATTATTATTTATTCATTCACTCTTAAGAAGATGGTAACTATCATTAATTGATTAATTAATTAATTGCATATACACACATATTTCTTGTGAATTATAATAATGTTAAATTTATAAGATCGATAAGCAATTATTTGAAACAGCAAATTGTTTTTATTTTAAATAATTAATTAATAAATATCTGTGCTTCCAAAAGGGAAATGTGACACTAACGTTAGAAGTGCAAAGTATTGTACAAGGTTTTCTTATTTTAAAATAGCAGATCCGTCCGGTCCTTGCTCGTGCTTTTCCATACTTGTAAATAAAAACTTTTAATTTTCATAGGAATTCATGCGCGGTTAATTTATTGCATTTTTCCCGTAGGAACCCAAAATATTCGGTGCTCAGTTCAGAGTTCTCGTAATTTTCCCACACTTCCTAGAATTGGAACCGGCGAGCGCTCATACAGCCCTCAACGCGTGCTTGGAACACCTCATCGCAAAAGTCCATAAGAATAACATTGCGCGCCGGAATTTCTGTACGTTTGCTGCCTGGTCCCGCGTCGCATCAGAAATTTTTGGTCACACTTCCGATGTAAGAAGTGTCTGAATATGAATGGCCGCTTGTATTTATTGTACTACTACAGATATAGGGTTCGCACGGAAGAACCCTAGAGCAAATTTTTCAGTTCAAGTTATTTGTTCCGACTGCGACTTCTTTATGTTATATATTCTTTGCTTCTAGTCAGTTAGTTGTCTATTTTTTTTTGTGAATGTTCCTTTGGTATTATGTAAACTAGGCTCACTGCCTTTTATTATTAATTGACTAAATTTAACTTTTATTGTAATGAATGTATTAGTCTTAACATGGTGTATTATTGGAATTGGCAAAGACGCAATACTGAGAAGATTACCTCAGTTGGTAATTCACGAAGAACTCTTGCTGACTGAATCTAGCCCCAAACGAAATAATTTTCATCGTAGTGGCTGACAAAGGATGAGGATGCGGGCCAAATAAGTCATATCCGTGACGCTTTTTTTTAAAAAGCCAAGTTAAAAACAACAACAACATAAAATAAAATATGAATTTAAATCTTATAATATAATTTTAATAAAACAGTCCGAAATTAAGTGTCAAACTTTGACTTCAAAAGAAAAACCCCCTTTCTGCAAAAGTGCAATATGCCTCAGGGCAGGGTTCCATTAAGACGAGAAACCATAAATCACAAAATTTTCATTAGTTATTATATTTTTGCTCGACTATGGACTAAAGTTATTCTTTTTTTTTCTAGGATGGGCCTTTTGTATGGAGCGAACCACTTCAAGGAACGCTTCTCAGCTGCTACTTTTGGGGCTACTTTGTATCGCAATTTCCTGGAGCTCGTATAGCTGAACTCTACTCTGCCAAGTGGGTAATGTTCTTCTCCGTTGCTATAAATGTGATCTGCACTCTGCTAACTCCTTGTATGACAAAACTGCATTACGTCGGTTTAATCATACTACGTGTGTTAGAAGGAATTGGTGGAGGAGCAACCTTCCCAGCAATGCACGTTCTGCTAGCAGCTTGGGCTCCACCAGACGAAAGAAGTGTGATGTCAACGATTGTATACGCTGGAACATCCTTTGGTACGGCAAAGTCAATTCTTCTAGCTGGAGTTTTTGCCAGTTCATTTGGCTGGGAGTCTATTTTTTATATAATGGGAGGCCTAAGTATAATCTGGTTGATTCTTTGGGTTCTACTTGTTGAAGATTCCCCAAACAAGCAAAAATGGATTAGTGAAGAAGAGAGGGAGATGATTACATCTCAACTTGGTACAGGAAAAGATACAGGCGCTCATGGAGAAAAGATAAAGTCACCCATTCCCTGGAAGAAGGTTTTCACTTCACTTCCATTTTTAGCTATTCTTATAGCACACGTGTGTGGTAATTGGGGCTGGTATATGTTCCTCATAGAAATCCCATTCTACATGAAGCAAGTCCTAAAATTCAACGTATCTGATAATGCTTGGGCAAGTGCAAGACCCTACTACCCAATGCTCATTTGCAGTATTCTCTTGAGCAAGTTGCTGGACACCTTAAAAAGCAAAGGTACATATTTAACTTAATTTAACCCATTACCACACTAGACCCATTTCATCTCGTTTAGGAAAGATATCAACAACGACTGCTCGTAAAACTGCAACACTGATAGCATCCTTAGTGCCAGCCATTTGCCTCCTTATCCTGTGCTTCATCGGATGTCATCATACATGGGCTGTAGCTGTTATGTCGTTAGGAATCGTATCAATGGGTGGTATGTTTTGCGGCTACCTCTCAAATCACATTGATATTGCGCCAAATTACGCTGGTACATTGGTTGCTTTCACAAATACAATTGCTACCCTGCCAGGAATAATCGTGCCCCTTTTTGTCGGCTTCATAACCAAAGGCAATGTACGTACTATTTATTAATTAATATTTCTGATTATTGGATGCTTAATATTCTTTTTCATTTCAGCAAACGATAGACGCTTGGAAAGTAATTTTCTTCGTCACAGTTGCGCTTTTCTGTATTGAGATTCTCGCATATATGCTCATGGGATCTGGTGAGGAGCAGAGTTGGAACAAGCAAGAGGAAATAAAAGAAATGGGCAATATCGAAAAGGCTGAGTCCACTGAGCAAACCCCACTTAACGACAAAAGTCTGAATAATTAATTCTGATTAATTATTATTACTAACTCTGCAGAATTTTAGGACAAGAGTTTAAACTTAATGTAATATGTATCTATTTACCTCCATATCATAAAATGAAAGCTTTTTATATGTGACGCTTTTTTTTAAAATACACAACGGACATCGTACTAGCATAATTTAATAAATGTGGAACCATCAGCCGCTTGTTTGAATGGATTGTCTAAAATCAATCACTAGAAAAACCTACACCGAAAAAAAAAATGCAGGGCTTGTCCCCACCGAAATACATATTTTCATATTTTAACAGCGTATCACTATTTAACATGATTTATAGAAAACTGTATGATACTTCTGAACAAAAAGTTATCAAGAGATGTCTTAAAAGATACAGAGCAATATATACAGTGGCGTAGCTAGGTAACCAAGGGCCCTGGGGCAAATCAAAAAATGGGGCCCCGCTGCTATCTAAACTAGTTAGGTTTTATTAAGTAAAAATATTAAATATACAAATCCTTTAAAAATGCTAAGCTACTTTATCATCATCATGATCGGCGGCGGAGGTATCCCCAATTGTCGAATCTTCTTCAGTAGGCTTCTCAACCAACACTGCAGTTACCACATTATTTGAGTCACTATCAATAGAAATATTTCGTCCAGAAGTACTTGCAGAAGGCTGACTAAAAACCTTGTCAGTTTTGGGCAATTTTTGTTTACTATCTTCTCTTTCTTGGCGTTGTTTGCGTTTAAATGCACCACTGCTTCTTTTTGTCCATAATTTTAGTTTTCTAATTTATTTATGCAATATTTATATTAGGTTGTGCTCGAGTAGGTACTCACTGTTCACTGACGACGTTAAAAGTAAAAGGAAGGAGAAACGTAATGATACGTTACAAGACGTCGTTAGGGAATTCCTGGCAAACATTTTATCGCCGCTAGTGTTACCACATTTAACGGTAGAGACCAAGAACGATCTCCTCGCTCGCGGGCCTGAATTAATGCACCTACTGCAGGCGACCTGCATTTTTTTCACGATATTTCGCGTTATACAATGAGTAGCCGAAATCTATAGATTTGACATGATTTATTGACGTAACGGACATCAATATGAGTGGTACTAAAATCAAATAAAATTGAACCACTATATTGACCAGTACTAAAAAGTTTATTGACATTAGCTTACTTACTCCTGATACTGCATTAATTTTTTAACCGTTCTCGAAAAAAAAAATCTTGACTCGAATTCACAATAAAACGCACATCGATGAATAATAAAACGCACGCAATTCGTCAAATTGACAACACTGCCAACCCACAGAAAGAATTCAGGGGAATTCCCTAGGTACAACTTTCGAATTTCTCTCAACTGAGTTGCCATGATTAAAGTCGGATTGCAACCTGTCATATTTATTTTGAAAATGGGAGAAATTTTCAAAAGTTCAGTTCGATCGAGATTTTCTGGTAAGGATTCGAGGGCCCCCTGAGCTTGAGGGCCCCGGGGCACTGCCCCGCCTAGCCCCTAGGTAGCTACGCCGCTGAATATATACCATATATATATGTATATAATATCGTGCACACTGGTACGAGAATTCCGAGGCTGTGGACGTCTCACGTGAGTGGAGAATATATTGGGCAAAAACTTGGAGTGAGGAAACTCAGTGCCAGTAGCACTTTTTGTGGGCACTGAATTAAACTGAGCCGTCACGCTCGGCTGATTAACGCTCATTCGGGTGAAGTCGGCTCGAGTCGACTAAAGGTAGAAACCCAATTTACGCTTTCGGCGCTATGAAAGCGCCAGCCGCTTTGTCGGCTTTTGGCGCTTTATGTCATATTGAACGCTTTATCTGCGGCAAGACCCAGTGTAAGCTTTGCTTGCTTTACCCAATGTACGCTTTCGGCGCTTTGAAAGCGCCAGCCGCTTTGTCGGCCATAAACCTATAGTTTCATTTTTAGAGTATGATGATGCAGATGAAGGCCACTCAGGACAAAAATCACTAGAGTAATTTATACACAATTATAATTAAGGACATTATAAATGTTATTACTTTGTCAATATACAACGCAAAAAAAATTGTATTTGGTATTATTAATTTCACCTTTTGAAGTTTTCACTTCTGTCGTGTGGTCTTAAGCACACACAATTTTTTTTGTACAATTATCAAATAATGCAATTTCACAGGACCATTATGTATTATACACAGAAAACGAGGTTTCCACAAATTTTATGTAAATCTATATAATTGAGACGCTAACGAAAAACCTTGTGCTTCTTCCTATGACTTTTTGCATGAATTTTAATGATTCCAACACTGACCGAAAGCTTAGCTGATGATTATGGAACATCTCTATATATATATATACATATATATAAAAGACAGTCGTGTTAGTTACACTATTTATAACTCAAGAACCGCTGAACCGATTTGGCTGAAAATTGGTGGGGAGGTAGCTTAGAACCAGGAGACGGACAGGAAGGACCAGGACATTTTATCCCGTTCGACCGCGTTCCCGTCGGGTCCAGGAAGAAGAAGACGAAATTTGTTGTAAAAATTCATGATTATACTATTAGTAATGCGTGTGCCATGTTATGGGTATCGTTGGAAAGGGGAGGTAGTGTAGAATGTGTTGGTGAAAGAAAGGTTGGTGAAAACTGTGAAATGTGGGAATTATTGGTGAAAACGTCTTTTTGTTGTGGGGTGGGGTGGGAGGTGATTGGGAGAAGTGTATCTCAGGGGTAGGAAGAAGAGGCACTATAGGAAATTGGGCCGGGTTGGTGAAAGTTTGTGAAAATAGTGAAAACTTGGTTTTTTCGGTGGGTGTCGACAAAATTGAGACGGGGCGGTGGAAGAAAAGTGTGTGCATGAATTGGAAAAATTTTTCACCAATCGATAGCTAAGGAAGCAGAGTAATCTATATCTATATATAGAAATGAATCCCTATTTCCCTTGGTCACGACATCACGCGTGAACGGCTAGACCGATTTCGCTAATTCTTTTTTTGTTGTGTTTGTTATTGTCAGGAGAAGGTTCTTATGAAGAAAAAATTAAGAATATTGCGCGGAAAATTAGAAAATTATGTTTATGGTTTGGGTTTTTGGGGTCACTGATTTTGAATCAGCCATCAAAATTTTGGAAATCAAGATGCTGGATCAAGCGACCGAAAAGTTAAACTTGAAGGGATTTCCCTGAAAATCCGCGCTTGGGGATTTTCGGAATCACTGATTTCGAATCTGTTATTCAAATTTCCAAATATGAGACCCCCCCTGGGAGATATAGGAGAGGGGGTGCAATAAGGAGGTGGTGTAAAATGAGGAAAACTAAAGTTAATAATACTTTACAGTTTACAGTTAAAAAAGTATTAGGAATAGGTGAAAGTGATGTATGGGGTATATTGTGTATTGGGGTGTATTGGAGAGGCGGTTGTGCAGTAGGGAGGCGTTGTAAAATTAAGGAATACAAATTTAATAGTATCCCGGGAAACGCGCGTCCGGGCAAGCTAGTCACTAATAAAACTTTTGAATAAAATTAAATGGCGTATCCAATATGGCAACCGAAAATGTTTAACTTCAAAAGATTGCTTTGAAAACGGGTCACTTATGTTTTCGGAGTCGCTGAACTCGAAGCTACTATCGCAATTTAGAAATTAAATATGGGGTCCGAAATATCTCAACTTTCTGGACCTTCCTGGATTCGCACTGGTAAATTGTTTTACACCGAGCGAAGCCGTGCATAAAAGCTAGTTTACATTAAATTGTGATTTTCGCGTAAAATCACTAAACAATTTTTAAGTGAAGTGCCACTTTAAAGGGGCCATAGAAAACTGGGAGAAGAGTAGCCGAATCCAGTACTGGAATAACACCCAAGGGTATCAACAATCCAAAACCTTCAAGGCCGCAACGCATGATAAGGCTGGAAAACTCCTCCGTCTAATCCAGTAAGAGCTCAGAACAATTATGCCTAATCTCCATAAGAAACCACACCACGACCAAACCACGATCGAACCAAAAAAACCATTTGACTGAATTTTCTAAAAACTCACGTCTGTACACATTATTAGCAATGCGTTGTAAAATGTTAGTCAGTTAGAAACCTGATGCGCTGTATTGCATGTGGCAACACAAAATGGTTATTCTCACAGAGGAAAAAACTACCGCATGTTAGTTAGTTTATTTCAAGTTCATAAAATAGCTAATACATAGAATTTACAATTAACAAAATTATCATTCCAAGGAAGTTCCGAAGTACAAATCTTAGGAACCTTCGTTGGACTGCGTCAATTCGATTTATATGAGCCTTGTAAAATAGGGACCAGATCGGACAAGCATATTCCAGGATGGGCCTAACGAAAGTGCAATAAAGAAGTTTCGTTATGTAAGGGTCATCGAACTCTTTACACCATCGCTTAATGAACCCCGGTATAGCATTAGCCCTGTTCACTATATTCTTAATATGATCCACAAATGAAAACCAAAATGACCAAAATGTGCGAGATAGATGACAAATATTTCAATGCAAATGAAAGAGTTGCTGCTATGTTGGTTGGTTAGGATGTGGTCTAATCGTGGTTTGATTTTTTATGAAGATTTGGCATTACCAGACATTGTTACTTAAGGTATCAGCTTAAAAAGTTTATAAAAGCTGATTCTTACATCTGTTACTACTGTGCGAAAGCCTTAGAAGCAGCGGGGCATATTCTTTGTCAGTGTACAACTCTAGCAAGGCTCCGACTAAGGCAGTTAGAAAAACCTTTACCTTGTTATGGTCAGTCCCAATCCGATGCCATATGTTCATGTGCTGACATAACTTTTCAAATTGGTCATTTCTGCTTCGATTTGTGCCACCAATATGAAATCATGCATAAAAACATTTCTCTGCCTATTCCCATCATGCCACAATTACTTATCGTAAATCAAGTTATGCTACGCACCCAAAACTTCGCCTAATTACCAACAGGTAAAGGCTGGCTTAAATTATGTATCCATCTCCCAGCGAAAATTTGCACAAAATTTGGTGTCGAACGAGTCGGTAACACCCAATTAGCGAACTTGTATTAAAGTGGCACACAGAAAACAACAGAGATCCTTCCGTCCACTGAGCAATTAGCTAGGCAGAGTCCGGAGGTGGAATTATGCTTATGTCTTGTTTCGAGATTAGTCGATTAAAAACAGAACTCAATTTTCTTAGAAATTTTTCTTTTCTTTGGTTACTGTATTGGATCGGCAATCTTTAATTTCCATTTAGATAGTAGATTCGAAATCAGCAACCCCGAAAACATAAAGAACAGGATTTTACAGCAAACCCCGTAATTAGAAAATTTTCGGGCATCATATTTGATCCATCTTTAATTTCTATTTCGATAATAGATTCGTGATCCACGACGTAGGAAACATAAAAAGATAAATTAATATCGATTGATAATTTCCCTCGACGAGCAGGAGATACGTGCCTGTCGTCTTCCACTTAAGACTTTCGCGCTGAGTCAAATGAGATGAATGAACGGTTGCACTGTTTTTGCGTACTAAAATACTAAATATAGGCAATCTAGATGGATCTACTTCCTTAGAGTAACGAAAACAAATTTGTTTATTATATTATTATAAAGTTATAACAGTGTAGGGTCTATGATTCCTAATGCAGTCATGAACACCCCCACACGCTTTTCTATTTTCTCTTAACTTTCCTTATAATTCTCCATGCGCGAAAAGTTATCAACAACAGAGTTGGGGACGTTCATATGGCTCAGCGCAGAAGTTTTAAGTGGGAGACCACTGGTAGCAACTGCACGAGGGAAATTTTATTAGATGGGGAAGCGTTTCATGGGGACCAAATTCCCTCTAGCCTGAAAAATCGCCGGAGTCTTAATAAAGATGTTCACACATCAAAAAGTTAAAGCGGTTTCTGCTTGACAAGGACGATATCGTATTTCAAAATACTCATTGTTGCTACTTTTCAATCTCATGTGTATCGTTTTCATCTTGGAAAATACCGTTTTGACATTTTCGTGTCGTCTTAGAAAATAAGGCCCCAGATGTGTTCATACCTAGGTCGCCACCGCTACAGTCGCGCTGGTATGTTTCTGCTTCTAGTTCTACAATAAGAATACAAGACCCTCCAACGAATCGATTGGTATATATTGAAACATATCTTTCCGGGTAAGCCTTTTAATCAGAAAGTTCGATCTTAGCTATACGTTATCTATTTAAAAGAAAAGAAAAAGGAAACCCGACTAATAAATGAAAAATCGTTGTATTGGGTAATAGTAAGATTTATTTTTATAATTTCACTTTGAATCATCCTTAGCCGTTAAAAGAGTTTCTCTCAATTATTTTAAAGTACAAAAGTGTTGAATATTAAAACTGCCGTAGATGTAATATTCCTCGGTTTCTGTTAAAATATTACATTATCACTACAAAGAAAATATATTCATTTGATCACAAAAATTTATATAATTGCCATAAGATTGTTCCAACCACCCCAAGGCGGCCCAAGGTAAACGAAATTCGGTTTGAAAAATCATTAACGAAATAGAAGCAGCGAGAGTCTTCAAAAGAAGGAAAACAAAGGCGAATAGTCAAGTCCTTCACAAGAAGACGTGCCCATCGTCGCCGAAGTAGGACAGAGTACGTAAAATGCGACATACGTATATAACAAAACGAAGCCACCGAGTCCAGCCCAACAGTCGGGAGCCGTGATCACGATAGAATAGCCACGCTGCGCCTTGGACCACCTTGGCTAATGTTGTCCATCGACGACCACTTCTTCATGCCATTCTTCATCGCCTCGGCAGTGTACTTATCCTGCATAACCCGCGACATTGCTTCCAGCTTTTGCGCACGTTCCTTCGACAAGGGCTCTGTGGGAAATGAGAGATCATTGGCTTCGGCTAGCGTTCGGAGGTCGAAATAGTACTTGGCGTAGACAGAAGATGGTACATTTATATTGAACTGGAGGAGTTCTAGGAACTGCCTTTCTAATTCGTTCATGTCTTCCACTGTAATATCCTTCAGAATTTGACAGTAGTCCACGTTCCAAACAGCTTGGTCGTCCCAGACTTTGCTGGCCAAAAGGATAGCGGCAAGAACCATGCGTTTCCAATTGCAGGGAGCAATATCAAGTTCTGCGTAGGTCAAAAGACGTTCTAAATAGACTAGCGTAATGATAGCACACTCTGCCGTGAGCTGAGCTGCGTTGAAAAGGGTTCTCACAAATTTGTAAATTTGCCTGTGCTCTGGATTATGGATGTCATATTCCTCAGGGACTTGCTCGTGCGTTAACGGGTGCAACTTTTCATCGAAGATGTCTAACCGTCGTTCTGACTGCCGATTCTTTATGTGGTAGTAGATAGCCAGCGACACGCATTTTACGGTATTCTTTAGATTGGGTTGTGACACTGTGCTGTCATCCAAATAAATAGTCGAGCAGGAGGAGCTTTTCTTGAGACCCCCTTGTTGAGGAGCAATTTGGTGTGAAGACTTTTTTCGCGTTATGCAACCGTTCTCTACCTTTGACCGCTCCAAGAACATTGTAGCTGCAGATGGGTCAACAGAAGGATCGGCATCCCCTTCGGCTGCCTCACGCTCGGATATATGTTGCAAGTTATTAGCCGATTGTTCTCCTTCTGGAAGGCGTTCTTCAAACACAGGAACTTCTTTCACCTTGCGCTCTGGTGGCGGACTGGAATATGCGCAACACGAATTCTTGTTACCCATCGTAAATGCTCTGCTCAGTAAAATTCTCTAGATTCTCTAATAGCTAATACAATATACTTAAAAGTTAAAAGCGAATCCCTCTCATATCTGACTGGACGTGGTGCCACAGCGGTCTACATTTGCTTCTCGGTAATCACAATCGGAAAGCTTTGTTCGTTTGGCGTGATGGGGTTGTGTGGCTTAATGCAGCTTTCTAGTTTACTTAATACTTCGAAAAGTGACTGATATACTTAACAATGACTAGCTTAAAAGTAATTATATCCAATAGTGTTATTTTATGTAAAAAAGAAATTGCGATCATTTAATGAAGAGTTGTGTTATGTATTTCCCTTGACTGATGTGTTTGGCACTAGATGCATGGCCCGTGTATGAAGCAAATGTCTTTGAATTCGGAATTTTTCTGGTCCTTTCGGTTTCGCTGCTGTATCCAAGGCCTTTATTGAGAATCTAAAAACAGAGAAAGAGATTAGTATGATTTGTATGATAAAGGATATTGTAGGAAGTAAACAGTGAGGAAAACAAAGGCCAATGATTGGCTTTAGATCTAGTTAACTAAATGCGCTACAAAATATTTTATTTATTTTTTATTTCCCCTTCAACAGGCGTGAATATTTCCAGAAGGTAAACAAGTTGATGACGATTGCTATTTGGTGGATGTATACAGCCGGTGTGCGACCAATTCTTACCTAAAGGTCGTTAATTTCGTAGGCGTAGCCCAAAATACGCAGAAGTATAATCGAAGTTAGAGTAAAACAACTAGAAGTGTGGGCAGAGCTTAAATACGAAAAAGAACAACTACAATAAACCTACAGCCCGAAAAGAAAACCGCAATCCAAAAAAAAGACACTTTAAAATCCAAATGACTATGTACCTGTACGTTTCTACAATTCAGTTTCAATTTTTACATAGAAAAACCGAACTCGATCTCAATTCAAATGGGGTTTTCTACATAAAAATTGAGACATCTTTTGCTCACTTTTTAGCATATGAGCCACTATGTCTACTTCTTTACCACGCCATACATAGGTACTACTTTTAAAATAAAACGAAATAAATATTTTAGAAGTTGCTAATTCGTTAGTACGATCGTTTGTTGTGGACACTAGTTAGTTCTGAAGCCAGCTCGCCTTCCTTGCAAAATAATGGGCCGCGAGAGTTGTTGGGCGGATGGAGATAAACCATGTGAGAGTCCAATGCAATACCCCATTGCGAGAGTCAACCACAGGCAGAAACAGGCATTCCTTCTGCCATTTCCGTTTGGTACCTATTATGAATATTTAAATATTATTTACTTTATTATTGTTGTTTACAATTGCTTTTTGGAAACATTTTAATGAGAAGGGGTGGAATCATGTATCTCTTTTCGAGTTTACTGGAAACGATTTGAAATGGTTGAATGAGATGTCTCGCCCTCGCATAGCAACCATCCACGCGACCGTACTTGAGTCTGCATTCCTTCGCACATAATCCCTATATATTTTTTCTATCTCTAGTAGACACAGATAATTTTTTATCTGAAGGAATTTCTCAATTTTAGTGGCAGAACTATGTTATATAACCTCTATTGATTAAGCTTTATTGTAGGCAAACTGCTTTCGACGAATCCGTATCGGTATTGTACCTACATAATATAAAAGTCTAACAAGAAGTTGACTGACTGACTGGTCTATAGAATTTAGAATCCGTGCGTGCGGCGGGCTACTCTATTTGGCCCATAGTCGCCTTAAAGAATAGAACTGGATGTTTCCTCAGCGGTGCCATTCGACCGTAAACTAAAAAGCAGTAAACAAGACAAAAAATGGGCTAACTTCGGAATTCCGTGTAACAAGTCGTATCGTCTCCAAATTTTTTTTAAATTGTTATAAATGCTTTACGTATAAAAGTCCACCAATTAAAAAATGCCGCTGCTTTCTTATTGTTGCAATTATAAACAATTATTGCAAAATTAAATGTATTATGTGTTAAATTCAAAATAATGAAGCCGGGAAAAATGGTATTAGGGGATTTTCGAGGTCGCTGATTACGAATATGCTGTTTAAAATTAAAAATAGCGTATCCAAAATGGCGTCATTTCAGTGTATTTTCATAGCAATCCTTTGAAATTGAACTTATTCGGTTAAAAGATATAGATCTCAACTACAACCTCTATGTATTTAGAACATTAATCAAAATTTTTTTGTTTATAACAGACGGTTAATTACACTGAAATATTTTCAAGGAATAATAATTTTGATGTTAGTATTTCATAAATAAATCATTATAATTTTTATTTTTGTGAAAAATAAATTATTTTATCGTAAAGTATGAGTTTCCAGCTAAAAATTCAACACACACTGAATGTCAGTAAATATTTCACAGCTATTGTTGTCATTGATTGAAACTACGCATGGAAAAAATGATATGCTAGATTTCTCGAAAGTCGTGAAATTTAAAATTAGAAATTTAAGAATAATAGTTCAAGTAAGTAAAGTATATAGGCACTTTGTTTTTTGCTTTCGCTTTTACCTATCAAAAGTTATACCAAAGAATATATAACATAAAGAAGTCGCAGTCGGAACAAATAACTTGAACTGAAAAATTTGCTCTAGGGTCCTTCCGCGCGAACCCTATATCTGTAGTAGTACAATAAATACAAGCGGCCATTCATATTCAGACACTTCTTACATCGGAAGTGTGACCAAAAATTTCTGATGCGACGCGGGACCAGGCAGCAAACATACAGAAATTCTGGCGCGCAATGTTATACTTATGGACTTTTGCGATGAAGCCTGGCCCCCATAGAATCCGTCGGCTTCGGGCGTCGCTTTTGCAACTATTGAATGCATGCATTCATATGGGAGCTAACCCATAGCCGGCGCCGCGGCAACGCGTTGCGAGAGAGATTATTAGAGGAAACTCTAATATTTCGGCAAAAGCGACGCGCCGTATAATAGCTTTGCTGAGAGAGCTCTGACAAGTTGAGATTGGCCAGTTGGGATTCGTTGAATCAGCTGTTTATTTGACAAGTAAGGTTTGAATTTGATATCTGTGAACTGTTTTGGTGATTTTGTAATTATTCGGTTTCCTGTTTCTTCGTTTGGATTTCCTGGAGGGTGCCGAGTTTTTCCCGAATTCATTAGTCTAGTTTCTTGACGAATTGCTACTAGATTTCTTGTTAATTCACCTTCGGAGCATACTGCGCCAGTTGGCGGTTGGTCTCGAATTGTCATAAACAGCTGAGCGATAGCGAAAGCGACGCCTGAAGCCGACGGATTCTATGGGTTCGGCTCTCTCTGCCGCGCTAAAAAGGTGAAAGCTCCGCGGCAAAGCGACGCGCCGACGCGTTCTATGGGGTTAGCCCTTGAGGTGTTCCAAGCACGCGTTGAGGGCTGTATGAGCGCTCGCCGGTTCCAATTCTAGGAAGTGTGGGAAAATTACGAGAACTCTGAACTGAGCTCAGAAGTTTGAAGAATTTTAGTTCGCTTCCCCTAATATAATCTTAACAACAATCAAGAAATAGGAAAGTTGAGAATTACAAGCGCAGACGAAATTCTTTTGGGTTCTCGCCTTTTTACTCAGATCATTCAAGGCCTAAACCCATAGAGTCCGTCGGCATCAGGCGTCGCTTTGTGCGGCGCCGCACAACTATTGAATACATGCATGCATATGGGAGCTAACCCATAGCGCGTCGCGAGAGAGAATTTTAGAGGAATCTTCTATATTTCGCGCGGCAGCGCGTCGTAAGAGAGCTACTTAAGAGAAAAGCGACGCGAGACGGATTCTATGGGTTTAGGCCTTCATTCATAGAATTCGGTCTGCCTTCAGCTAGAAGGCACATCGTCCGACAACGCAAGCGTGGTTCACCCCAACGCATGAACTCATATAGGCCTAAACCCATAGAGTCCGTCGGCATCAGGCGTCGCTTTGTGCGGCGCCGCACAACTATTGAATACATGCATGCATATGAGAGCTAAAGGCCTAAACCCATAGAGTCCGTCGGCATCAGGCGTCGCTTTGTGCGGCGCCGCACAACTATTGAATACATGCATGCATATGAGAGCTAACCCATAGCCGAAGCGCGCGGCAGCGCGTCGCGAGAGAGAATTTTAGAGGAATCTTCTATATTTCGCGCGGCAGCGCGTCGTAAGAGAGCTACTTAAGAGAAAAGCGACGCGAGACGGATTCTATGGGTTTAGGCCTTAACCCATAGCCGAAGCGCGCGGCAGCGCGTCGCGAGAGAGAATTTTAGAGGAATCTTCTATATTTCGCGCGGCAGCGCGTCGTAAGAGAGCTACTTAAGAGAAAAGCGACGCGAGACGGATTCTATGGGTTTAGGCCTTATGAATAACCTGCGCCCGAACTTCTGTGCGTTGCTGGCTGGTACACATTTGTGTTCACAGCCGCGGTTTCTAGGAATCACTTCCCTGCCCTGACACCGTTCCTTCTCTTCAATCGATCGGAAAATATTTTTGAGTGGCAAATTAGGCTCGTGCAACTTCTTTATGTTATATATTCTTTGGTTATACCCATTTCTGGCTCACGGGCACGTACTATGCAGCCATATATGTATTAGATTAGGGATTTGATCGTACAAAAAATTTCTCTTACACATTATTTACGTAAAATATCCTCCCCTTTCGATTAGCGCAAGCAGTTTTTTTCGGTAAAATGAAATATGACAAAAAGCTGGCCTTTAAATAGATAAATTGCAAATTGCGCTTAATTATTTTTGGGATTTTTGGGGTAATACTACCATAGACAAGATTCCGCGAAAAGCCTGACGAAGAAAAACATTACCACGGTTTGACCGAAATATTGCTTATTTGGCTTGTTTGTTTCTTTATATTTAAGTTGACTTTCTAGTGATGAGGTCACGGCTGTGACTTATATGTTGCTGACCAGTGTGCCATATGACCACGAGTCCAGTCAATATAGATGCATACATTGACTATGTATATACGATGACTTGCGCCTACCATGGGCCAAAATCACAGCTATGTTTGGCGTATGAACGGGTCAATGACTACGTATACATACATATACGACGGTCCCAAATCCGGACTAGGAACCGGTTGTAAGCCAAAATCAGGGCTGTTCGTGTTAACGACACAAAGTGGGCCAGGAAATATTAGGCCTAGGCCCAATTCAATCGGGGCTAGTCCAAAGTCGGACTTGCCCGTTTATACGGTAAAGAAAATCGCGACTTTATGCTACGGTAGGCCAAAGTCGCGACTTTGGATATCGTGTATACATAGTCAGTTAGAAATCCCGCCTAGCTATGATTGAATTGAGCCTAGGCATGATTTCTTTGAATGCATATGTAAGAAAACCCAAAGTAAAGGTGTCATGGCACACATGCATAGTAGCCGAACGCAAATTTCCAGGTCGAATTTGTGCGCGGCTGCCAAAACACGTCCCAGCGAGAATTTTAAGAAGTGCTTCATGAAAAAGCATTAGCTACCACGGGTCGGTCTGAGATTTTTTTCGATTTTTTCCGCAGAATTTGTGAGTTCAGAGAAGTATCTATCCTAGGGTACGCGCGTAAAAATAAACACAAAAGGGTGCCTGACTGCCTTTCATTTTAGTTTTAGTGTTCGCTTACGATACGCTTCCAGCGAAGACTTTTTGAAGCTATTTTTTTTGTTCTCATCAATGCTTCTTCCCAATGGCATCCAAACGTAAAAGAAGCTAAGTTACAAAAGAGAGTACATGCATACATTACATTGAAAAAGCATTCGCAATTGAGTTCTAGAATAATTCCATTTCTCGCTGGGGTAAATACATATATATACCAAAAGGGTGGAAACCCTGCAAACATTTTAACTAAGAGCTTGTTTTCTCGGACTAATCTCGTAGTTACAAAACAAAGAAAAATAGCACAACCAGAGTAGAGAATGGCATCAGATCAGATTCTCATTATTTCTATGAACAATAATAACTGCAAATTATAATTTAATGCAGAATTAGCTTTCGATTTCAGCTCGCTTATGGCATCGATTTCAATAGGAGAAAACATCATTTCTCTTGTTATATTGAAGCACTAATATAAAAAAAGCCATTGATATTTCTTCGCTTTTGGGCCGATATCAGTTCGTTTCAAATCCAAAATCGAAATGAAATCGAAGGGAAATCTCGAGATTAAAACCAGAGAAAACGTTCCTTTTACTTCGCTGGTAGTATGGTTTAGGTTCCAAATCGAACTCACTTCTCGTTGTTGCAGTCAGCGACATGAACTGATATCGTAATGTTTGCAGGGAAACAAGCCATTAATAAGATAATTTAATATGAGATACAATACAAATAAAAGTATATTAAATTACTTAGTAGTAAGCTAAATTCACAAACTAGTATGGATGGATATTATAAATTAAATATAGCTAAGAAACTCTCTAATCCTCCTCATCCAGACAATAGCATCCAAATAATAATGCAAAAAGCCGACAGACTCGAGAACCGGAGGCACGACAACCACACAGGACAAATTGTGATCAACCTGTGGTGAAAAGAGGGTCCCCAATCTGGAAACTATTCAAATTCTTATATCAGTCAGAAATTTGCTGGGGTGATTTTTTTCATCTGTTAGGGGTGATAAAACAAAAACAAGGGCTCTCTCAGAGACGAGAAATGGATATCTTACTCTAATTTCAAGGTACTTCGAGCAGCTCAATATGAGATGTTCCTCACCTTCAATTTCCCCGCACACATCACAACTCCATCACCACAATTGGCACAAAATGATTCAAGAATTGCATATAAAATTCCTACAGGTATCATATATACGACATTCAGATTTAAAATCGTTTCGATCTTGGTCCCGCTGATGACACCATGAATGGTTAGAAACTGCTTAAGCGATATTGGACTATACAGCCGTTTCCAAGGGATAGTCATGTCATTTCTACCAAAGTTGTTAGTAAATAGCTGAATTGCATATAAAAATTGCTGTAGGAATCATATGCACGACATTTAGCTATTTAAAGTCGTTTCAACTGCGGTCGATATTTCACATTTCACTTGGACGGTAGGAAAATTATGTGGAAATGCTGGAGAAATTGATGCTGTAAACGGCCAAAATATTACTGTTATGGAAAATGGGAAGCTGTGTGGAAATCCATACCCGTTGAAAGATGCCAAAGTTGAAATCGATCGATGCAGACTTTGTGAGAAAGCATTGCGGCAAAAAGGTTAATGCCTGGTAGCATTAAAAAACAAATTGTTTTTTATATTTTGTTGTATAAGGCCTTAATTAGATTTTCAATATATATAAGTATAATCAATTAACGATACTTTGCTAATAAAATGTAGTCTTCCTATCATTTTGTAATAAATTTACTATTTAGTTTAAAATGCATATTAAACTGAAAGTGAAAAGTGGTTTATAAAACAAGGTCATGAAATTCATTGAAATATCTCTGTAGGTATTATTTAGAAAAATTTAAGGGGGTCTTAATTACATTTCCAAAGTTGTATATGGGATTTTTTTATACGAATTTTATATACTAGGATGCAGATAAACTGGAGTGGAATTATATATCTTGTTTCGAATTCAGTCGAAACAAATTCAAAGCTGAATTTTATGCACAATTCCTATAGGAATCCTATTCATGAAATTCAGCTATTTCAAGTCGTTTCGACTAATCTGAAAACAAGATACATAATTCCACCCCTGATCATCGCCCCAGCTCGTAGTTTTTAGTAGAGGCTCAGTATTTTCGCCCTTTCATGCCACCAATTTTGACATTCCTACTTCTCGTATGGTCGCGGAACCGGTGTCCTGCTTATAATTCAGTCGCCGAGCTATTTGAAACGGAGGTAATCAAATTGTGCAGACTTATCTCGAAACGACTTGAAATTGTTGAATTTCATGTATATGATTCCTAAATAAAATTTATATGCATTAAGTTATTTAAAGTCATTTAGAATTAAGTCGAGCAAGTTATATGACTCCAACCCTTACATAGCCCCCTCAGAATCATACCAAAGCCTTGAACTGCTACCGTGTCCAATTTAACAGGCGGATTTTAGAACATAAAAAAGTTCATCATTTACACTAGAGTAAATATGCTCTCAACTGGAAGCCAATTATCATGGACATCACTACAAAACACAAACATACCCCCTCACCACAAGTAGTGTGTACTCTGACTCAATCGCATGAGAGGAATCCAAGTACGTGCCCTGATGGTAGACTTCTCGGACTTGATAGAAGCAATTTTTATTGTTGGATGATTAAAACTACCCAGACAAGACTTCGGAATCATTAAGTTCACCAGCCAAATCGATATCAGAGCAATACACAGACATTCGGATCCGAGATTTTGTGGCTAATGACCCATAACTCAGAGGTGGCAGTGCAAAGCTTATTACTGGTTGCAAGGATATAGAACATAGCTCTTACGGTTGTTGGACGATACAGAGAACACTTCCTGAACAGGTTAATCACTTAGCGAAAACGTTTGCCACAAACGGTTGATGGTAGAAACTAAAAGGAAACTTATGGAGCTGATAAGGGGAAGAGTTTTCATTAGTTTATTTAGCCATTCGAGAGGCTCTTAACTTTACCCCTCTTGCCCCGCTCGCCGGCGAAAACTCACAACAGGCCAATGTTTGCCTTCCCTTGAATCGAGGAAAGAGTTTCTTGCACACATAACCGAACTGACTTTTCTGCGAAATTTTATATTGCGTAAATACAGCAGCGATCAGCAATTAGGAGTGCCCTTACGGTTCGCAATATGGAAAATTTTTTTTTGGAAATTGATGTGACAGAAGAACCAACACTGGAGGCTAGTCATCAGGCTGACGGTCGAATTCCAGCACATCAAATGCAGCTGGTCAATGAAAGGTATTCAGCCTATGGTTATCTCCTGGGAGCACGTTTACTGCTAATTAATATTTAATAAAAGACTACGCCTATGCAGACTGCACCGGCACTTAATCACAGTCGTCGCCCGAACGAGCAATGAGCAAACCTGACCAAGATTCAATCGCCGATATTAAAGAAAAAGGCAATATATTAATACTAACAAATTGGTCTCAGCTTTGCGTCAGTGAACATCTTCGTCTCGTCAAAAATATCCCTCGGACTCCGCGAAGAATACCATGAAAATCAAAGAAATCGCACCAAAAATTACAACAAATATATGACAGCCATGTTCAATGCTCGGGTGACCAGATGCGACTACCTGGCTAACAGAATAGGGTGTGTCCTGTGATCTGTCCCTATACCGTGTATCGAGAATAGTAGTTGAGATCAATTATGAAAATTGAAAATTAGCTAACTTGCAACCCCACAAATATCTGTGGCATCTGTGGGCTAATAAAAAAAACCCACTTGATAATTACGAACAAAAATGTGTAATGCATTCCCATTCAGTTTTCTTAAATGGTTTGATCTGATTTGCACTCACGAACTCATGCCGGCGGACACTCGAGGAGAACTAAGATGAAGGAGATAAAAGGGACAGATAGAGAAGCGGAATCAAGAAAAATCAAAGCAGAGTCTCTCGTGTGCCTGCCGGCATGAGTTCGCCTTTGTAAATGTCGTCAATAGAAGTGCGGTTCTTCCATTGAACCCTATTCCATCGTATAAACGTAGTTTATCGATACAAACAATCGATTTGTATTATCGTAAATCAACCTCGAAAGCGACCGGCATCAAACCATCTGACTTTTCCCAGAAGCTGTCAAATTTGAAGAAAAGTAAGTTTTCGTTTTATTTCTGCTGCTGAAAATTATGTGAGTCGTGAGAGTATCGCATGTGCATTGTTTAAAGTAAAACGACGGAATTAGTAAGACTCCAAAATGGCTATAAAAGCCCCAAGTTCCATCGATGTTACGGTAAGTTTGGAAACTTCCCTTAGCTTGGTTAACCTTCAACTTCTGCAGGAATATCAGTTCAAATTGCGCAGCAAGCACCCGACTTTGAGCAGCTCTGCAGAGAACAAAAGCAATATAAATTTGCTAGCTACTGCTAGTAACTATGGCTTGATATTCGTTGGGGACCCTGAGAGGGCCGAGCTGAAAGGTTAGTTGCAATGCAAGCAAACACCATGCCCCACAGATTACTCACTTTTTGTTCCCTTAGTTATCCGCAATCAGAATTTAGTCGACACCACCGAGAAGGGGGAGCAGCTCGCGGCGCGTGTAGTTCAGCTGCCCAGCATTCCACATTGCATTGCAGTTAGCTGCGACGGAGCATCCCTTGCTGTGAATTACTCCATCAATGGGTCTTCATTTCTCTCCTTTTATAGCGTTCCCGCATTTTTATCCGGTGTAATACAATTGAATATTTGCTTAGCAGAACTAATAAGTTTCCTTTCGTTTTCAGAAAGTGATGGCTAAACTCAATATTCGCGTCTCCCCCGAGGACAATGTTCAAGTGCTGCAAATATTGTGGAATCCGGTCATACCCAACATGTTGGCGATTGTTCTGGACAATGGATCTTTGGGCATGTACAATCTTAAAGAGACCGGATTTGAGTTTCACTCCATCGACAAGCAAGAGGGTGTCAAGTGTGCTTGCTGGAGTCCAAAGGGAAAACAAATAGTTATAGGCTTTCCAGGTGGTAAACTGGTCCAATATAAGCCAGACTTGAAAATCGCTCGAATCATTGCATGTCCGGAGAATGTTTACGGGGGTCCGTTTAACACCATAGCTGTACAGTGGCTCTCTAATTTCCAGTTTGCTGTAGTGTTTCTGCAAGAGGGCCAGGATATGTCACCAGGTTAGTTGCCTGTTTTTCTTCATTTCAATTCTTGAACCCCTTTTTCTAAATCAAACTAGCCTTCTTTATTACTTAAGGCTTAGAATAAGTATGTATATTAATGTCGTTACTGTCCCGAACTACCCAAAATTATTATTAGTCCAGGGGCGTCCTATTGAACAGGCTCCCAAGTACTTTTTTTTTTGTCGTTTAGTGGAGTCTAGGGTTAAGTCCTTTTTGCATTAAACAAAAATTTAACATTTGTTCGTTGGAAGTGAGCCCATTTCGTTAAATTTGTTTATTTGATTAACTGCGCCTAATTTTCAGACCTGTACATAGTAAACGCGCCAAAGGTTGGAAATCCCTCATATGTAAATTACCACGATATCAGCTACGGTCAGTATGGGCCCAGGATCGTGCAGGTTTTCCTAATCCATATCCAGCCATGGAACATCCTGCTCATGACGACATCGAATAGCATGGAAGCTGGGATTCTAGGCACTAAAGAAGCAGGTGATAATCCCACCTGGATTCAATACACTACCTTAGATGAGGCACGGCTTGAACTGCCTTTGACCAGCGACAAACAAGACACTTTCCCAATCGGTTTTTGCCTCGAGACTGGATGCACTCATCAAGTTACAGTAGGAGAGAACAAAATCCCGGTTATGCCCATGATTCACGTGCTGTCCACTCATGGGCTTTTGATTTCTTATGACTTTCTTAATTTAACACCAAACGCACCTGGAATCTGCTCCCCGCCCAATGCGGTTGCAGATATCTCCGGCATAAACATGTTCAAATCGATGAATGAACTACTAGGGGTCCAAGCGCACCAGCCAGAACAGAGGACTGCATCTATCCAACAACAACAAGTGAGTGATATCACTTTTTCTGTTCCTTCGGGTGCTACTTCCACGCCAGCTACAGTAGGTTTGATTAGGTATTGAATTATGAAATTATCTTATTCCAATTTACACATAGGACCGCAAATCAAAACCAATTTTTGGAGAAAATCCTCTTACTAGCTCGTTTGGAGCTTTTGCTAGTGCGGCTACAACTGCTCCTCCAATTGCTTCATTTGCTTCGGTTCCTACAAGTTCAGCAACTGTTTCCTCTATTGCAAAGCCAACAGCCAGTTTCGGTGGGCTATTCGGTTCCGCACTTGGTCAAACAAACCAAGCAACCACTGCAGCAAGTGCACCAACAGCGACACAGCCGTTTGCCTCAAAAAATCTTCTCAGTCAATTTGGAACACCCAACGCAGCTGTTGGCACTCCAGGAATAGGTCACGCGTTAGCCCCGTCCAAATCCACCATATTTGGTAAATTTTCATTCTATTTGTCAGTCGTACTGACTGCATTATAACACAACTGTTATAGGTGAAACAGAAAATTCCACAGGAGGAAACACGTTAGTTCAGAAATCAAGTACCAATGAGAAGTCGAAACCACTTTTCACTATCCCGTCTACCTATACGTCACTAGGTCAGCAGCAACAACATCCACAGCAGCAATATCCACAACAGCAAAATCCACAGCAGCAGCAACCTCAGCACCAACAGTCTCAACAAACGCTCTTACAAGAACCTAAACATGAAGAAATTAAAACTTCGGTAACTAATGATCCTGCAATCTACGACATAATAAAGCAGTTGGTCGCAACACAAATAGACTCTTTTCAAATGGAGCTGAAGGAACTATCGGTTCGATCAAAAGACATAGATATTTCGGTACGAACATCCTTCAGCCAGAAGTAAATGTTACTAATGACTTTAAAACTTAAGATAGGGAACATGGATGATTCCAGGATGTGCACGAAAAAATTGAATGATTTGCAAGAAATAAGCGATCGCGCTGCAGAGAAGGACATTGAGTTCGACATTCAGATCCTGAGGCATTCGCTCAGTGAGGCATTCTCTATGATTGCTGAGGTTAAAAGTAAATTGAATTTTTACAAGAATCCCATGTAAGTATACGAATTTAGAAGATAGAAAACTAGTAGTAACACAATGCTTTGAAGGCTTCCAGAATTAGCGGGAGCTAGCTCTCTGAATCAGACGAATCGGCGGCAAATGGCAAAATTAAAAAATCTCGTCGCAGTCAATGAGGCACAATTACAATTGGTTCAACAGCAAATAGATGCGCAGTGGGCGAGCTATCAAGATCTCGTGAGGCAAAATGCAAGAAGAAAATTGCACGTTCCAGGATTGGAGGCCATATATCAGACTCTGACCAAACATGAAGATATTCTTGCCAAGCAGAGGGTTAAAATTGAGTACATTAAGTCCAAACTGGGCGTCAGAGGTATCTTAAACATGAAAAACAATGCGAAACCTGACATGTAAGTAAACGTATCAAAGATATTAGCTAGCCTGTATAGATAAATTGTTTTACAGTAATGTGGAGTCACTTGCTGATTCCATTCTTTCCATGAGTCTAGCAGATCAGGTGAAAACAGAAACATCTCGTCTGACTGAGGTGAAGCGCAATGCTATTAAAGAATGTCTGAACGGCAGAAAGATAATTAAAATTAAGCCCCAAAGGCCTAACCGTGTGGGAATGAACTCAGAAGTTATTCTCGAAACAAAGCTAAGAGCAGGTAAGTAATTCAGTCTATAAATATTAAAAAAAAAAATTTACTGCGTCAAAGGAGAGTGCTTGTGATTGGATGTGTCAAGTTGTGGCTCTGCAAATATTACAGAAATGAATTGTTTGGAAATGTTGTTTTAAATGTCGCGTTGCATGAATGGACAATGTTTTGCGCTAAGCATTCGGTAGTTAAGAAATTAAGCGAGGATTATAAATAGGCAATTCAGAAACTTTGAAGTTCTGTAAGATTTGGTTGCGCATTCGGGCATTCGGGGTTGAATTTTAACTATTGTCTAATTTAGTTGGAAAATTAAAAAAGGGGAGTGGTATGAGACAAAATTCTGAACTAGGCTATAAAGCATTTAAATGCACCACAGGTGTTACGCATGGAACCAAAGCAATTTCGCTCGCTGTATGTTAATTCCTCTTGGTGCTCAGGCTTTTACTCTTGTCTATAGAGTGTCTATAACAAAGATATTTGGGGTTTTAAAGTGTCTAGAGTTCCTTCGAGAAAAGAGTGAACTTTTCGCGCAGCTTCAAGCTAAACTGGAACTTTACTGGAACACCAAAATTTCTGTTGGCTTTTGTCACTATGCCTTTTTCTGGTATCATGCAGTAAGCTTTAACATGATTGGTTGGTTACAGCCAGCGTTTTCGGTGGCGTTGAACTTCAGGCCAGAGAACATCTAATAACAAGAACGCACACTTTCTATACGCCTGCATATTCCTAACCCATATGAAATGTCAGGAACAATCATCCAGAAAAATTAGCTAAAATAGAAACGAACGACTACCATTGTATTCCTGTAAGAAATTAAGAGAGAGAGAGAGAGAGCCATAGTCGGCAAAAATTTCTCACGTACAGCATGTAAAGTGTGAGCTATAAAATGCAGCATTGTTTACAATGGAGTTTAAAATGTGATACTTTGCATTTGTGTGCGTCGTTACTATGCGATGACATCACGATTCTACCTCCCCTGCCAATGATAAAGCATAGGGACAATGCGAATGTAAGAACCTCCCCCTTCTGTACCAGAGGTACAAACACACAGTTGATAAATACGGATACGGGTGTTTAAATTTTTTCACTCTGCATTTTAAAGGTGATACTCTGTATTTATGTGCGTCGCTCGCTCGAGAAGAGAGCCACTGCCAGGTGGTGTTATTTTATTAAGAGATTTGTAAGACTTGAAAGTGAGTGAGTTGTTTTCTCCCGATGTCACCAAATTTGATGACGATTTCTTGTTGGTTTATCGCTTATTTTCACGACAACGTCACTAGATTAAGCTTTACATTATCGCACGGAAGGTAAAACTTATATGTATGATCGTGCTAAAACTACTAACGTAGAAAGCTGCTAGACGATAAGTATCAAGGCATCAGAATTATAAATAAATAAGAAGATTTAGAGAATAAATATGGTATTCATTTTTTGAAAGTAATGGCTATTCTCCAATGGGCATGCCAAAGACAAACCGACCACGAACCATGCTGCTGCCTTTTCCTTCTCATTATAAAATGCGTGTCCCTTCTCGCTCGTGTTTTGGTCGACATGCTCTAACTTTTCCTTTGTGTTAGTTAAACCATATGAGTTGCCGCATTTAATTCAGCACTTTTTAGCAGTGGTTCGGGCCCTAGATACGTATTTAGTACTAGATAATTGTCAAACTTCAAGCAAAAATGAGCTTAAGCTCAAGTAAATATTGTGTAAAAGTGTGTAGAAACGAAGAAATGGAATTTATTAAGCAGCTAGTTCTGCTAAATTAGCTAATTGTTAAAAATAAATAAAATAAAATTTAGTTCGTTTCTTTGCATTTCACCGATCACAACAAACAGAGCTTTCTGACTGTTCACATCTACATTGATAGAATTATGTACGAACGCATTTTGTCAGCCAACTGGTTGGTTGTCGGCATTCCCATTGGAGAACGGGCATAACTGGACCCCGTTGGTTTGCTAAGAAACGAAACTGGAAAATATGAGATTGTATAATTGGATGTATGATGATTTAGAATACATGAATTATTATTAATATATTTTGGAAAAAACTTCAGTGCGACAGAGGGATGGAGCTGCAACAAAACCAGAAAAAATGGAAAAAATGAGAATTCAAGCTGAACAAAATGCTATAGCGAAACCCTTGGCAACAAAGCCTTTTATAAACATGATGGGTAGTGCACCAGGTCTTCAACAAATTAAAAAGGTGGAGCCGAAACCAATAATTTTATCGCAACCTCAAGTTCAATCATTTCCGCAGAAGCCTGTCCCCGCCCCAGCTAAAGGTAGTAACAACTAAGAAAACTCTGCTTAGTTTTCATTCCCTTTTTAACCGCAGCTCCAATTGTTATTGGCTCGAGTGACCTAAAAAGCAATACGCAACCAGTAAATATCTTCGCAGGAGCTTCTCTTGGCAAGCTGCCTTTTCCTTCATCACCTGCAGGATTTTTGTCCGGCGCTCAAAGTACAAAACCGTTCACTTTGAAGAACGATCAAAATAACATTCCCGTTTCAACCACGCCAAGAGATATAATATACCACCCTGCTGTGGAAGGAAATACAGAAGAAAAGGTCAAAGTAACCAAGGTAATAACGGCGTTCAAAAGCGGTGAAGCTGAAGTGGAGTCCAAGGAGAAAATCACAAATTCTTTTACTCCAAGTGTAACCAGCGGGGAATCCAGAGTAGGCATAAGTTTAGGAGGAAGCGCCTTTTCATTTTCATCGCGCTCGGCGGACAACTTGTCGGGAGATAAAATTGCTGAGGCAAAGACTTTACAAACCAAAACAGAAACAGCGGGTGAATCTCATATCACGGGCTCAACTAAGAGTGAGTCTTATGTACTCTCCGAGAAGAATACAGAAATTAATAAGGATAAAGTACAGAGTGGTGTAGGTGCTCCAGCACCACACGCTGAACCGTTTTCGTTAAACCTTGGACCACAAACTACCATTTCATTTGGTGTTAAGTCTACGCAACCTGTCGCTTCTTCAGCTAGTGGTGGAGCGACAACAATAAGCAGTTCAACATCTGTCGCGTCTGGATTTAGCTTTGCTCCGCCAACACCGCAACCAGTGGGTACTTTTAACTTTTGCAAGGCAACAGATAATACGGGTGTGTCGGTCACGGTTGTGAGCACGCCGCAAAATTTGGTTGATAACATTCCAACATCAAATGTTGCATCTGTAAGCTCTACAACGCCCGATATAACTTCCAGCCAGCCTGGATTCGTAGCAACAGCTGCCCCGAAGACTACAACGTCAACATTGTTTTCAGCGTATGTTTTTTTAATCATTTTCTTGGTCCTTGCTTCATTGTCTTTTTAGGTTGAGTTTTGGTGGCTTGGGCGCTGCACTTTCCCAAGCTACAGCAACTGCTGCAGTGCAATCTTCTGAAGCTCCAATTGCCCTTACGCTGAAACCAGCTGATAGTACGGATAACTTATTTGGCAATTTGAATATATGCTCACCAACAACTCAAGACAACGGTAGGTGTGCATTTTTACCAAAAGCCCTGGTTAATCAATTATATTCGCAGAGTCGGTGAAGGCTACAGTGCCCAATTTATTCGGCGGTTCGCTCTTTGAGTCAACTGTGTTCACCCACGCCGCATCGTCAGCCAACTCTAAGCCACTCTTCGGAAGTCCATCATCTTCAACAGCGCCCCTGTTCGGTTCGGTGGCACCAACAACTGCTTCGTCATCGTTGATCTCAGCGTCAACTACATCTACCCCTGCCATTGCTACACAGAGTATTCCTCTTCCCCTTATTGCGAACACTGCGACTGTCTCATCTTCTGCTGCTTTTGGACCGTCTCCCACATCTCCTTCGACATCAACGGCTACTTCATCTGCTAGCTGGGGAATAGGAACAGGGAAGTCTGTATTTGGAGCAAGTGTTGCCACCACCACAGTCTCAATATTTGGGGGCACGACTACATCTTCAGGTTTTGGAGGAACAACCACAACATCTCCAGTGTTTGGAGGCACAACACCCACATCTACAGTTTTTGGAGGACAAACATCTACGACAGCAGCGCCATTTGCACCAACAGCTACAACTGCAACTCCATTTGCACCAGCGGCCACAACTGCGACGTCATTTCAACCAGCAGCTACAACTGCGGCACCATTTGCACCATCAGCTACGGCTACGGCTCCACTCTTTGGAACTGTAACACCGAATACGTCAGTTTCCCCATTCGCTGGAGGGAGCCCTGGCTTGTCATCCGCTCCGCTCTTTGGAACCGGTAACACCTTCTCAAACGTTTCCTCAGGTTCTTCAATTTTCGCGGGAACACCAACCGTCGCAAGTTCTGGGAACATCTTTGGAGGCATACCGAAGCCAGACCAATCTGTATTTGCAGTCACATCGTCGGCATCATCTTCTCCCTTTGCCGCTGGCAATGCTACTGGGACAGCGCTATTTTGCTCTCCCACTTCAGCTCAGGCATCTTCAGGGGATAACATTTTTGGATCATCGTCCACTGGCACGGTGGGCTTCGGAAGTCAGCCTGGGACAACTGCAAGTTCAATATTTGGTGGAGCCCCTTCGGTGAGCCAACCAACCAGCCTATTTGGAGGAGTCACCACTACTACGAATCAAGCCGAAAGCTCGACTAATATATTCGGATCGCCGACCCAACCTAATCAAGGGGGCGGTGGTTCTTTATTTGGTTCGTCGACCTTTGGGGGAAGCGGACAGACCACAGGTGGTTCTATATTCGGAGGCGGGGGAGCAACGACCGGACCATTTGGTGGTGGCTCAACATTTGGACAAACTAGCCCATCTCCATTTTCAGGAGCAACGCAACAACAAAGTCCCTCGTTTGGTGGCGGTGGCTTTGGTCAAAGCGGATTCGTAGGAGGAGGTTCCGTTTTTGGTCCCCAGACAACTGGATTTAGTTCTTCACCTCCAAGTGGGTCATTTGCCCAAGGCGGCCCTTCAATTGCTCAAACTGGGTTTGGCTCTCCAGCTGCTCAGTTTGCAAAACCTACTTTTGGAGGACCGCCCACATTTGGTAGTCCCCCAGCATTTGGGGCAACTACAGGTTTTGGAAGTGCTCCCGGATTTGGCAGTCCTAAAAGTGCATTTGGAGGTTTCGGCACTACAAACACTGGAGCTTTCTCCCCTCCGACGCAGAAAAACGCCCTTTTCGAAACACTCGGCTCGTCTGACTCCGGGATCTCCTTCGGGAATCTAGCTCAGAATGCCAATACCAATAATAGCAAGCCACAGTTTGGAGGGTAAATGATGAGTGCTTTAATTTTTTTAGGTGCTACTTATCTTCTGCTTACAGGTCACAGTTTTCGTCCTGGCGCTAATAGAATGCTGGTGGTATCTGTGCTGGACATTCGAATAAAAATCTTCTAATAGTTGAAAGCTCTTTGTTTGATTTTACTCCCCAAGATTCGCGTGCAAGCTACACTTATATGAATAAGGAGGTAATCACTGTTCAAAACCCTGAAAAATCGTGGGAATTCCACTGATCCGTCTGGCAACACACCCTAGAAAACGCCAGTAGAAATTTAAAAACTTTACTTTTACATACATTAGTGAAATAGCCTAAAATTGCGTAACATCTGCGAGTGGCGACTGCCACTTCCTGAGATCTCTGGTAAAAGTTTCGCTTCAAGGTCTACTGAAATGGAATGAGCACCTTGTTGATGAAAACCAGGTCGTAGTTGTTCTCCTTAATTTCCTGCAGCAAATTGTAGGAGTCGTCAATGCAGGACACATTAAGGTAATTCAGCATTGGATAATTGCTGAGCAATGCTCTGATCCCAGAAGTGGTGAAAATTAGCCTGATGGACATTTCTATGTGCCTAAGCTCTTTCGAGGGGACGCACAAAATGAATGTTTTGTCCATGTTGGTGTCGATTAAACCTTTTTCAATTATTCGCAAGTTCTCTAGATTTTTGGCGTGTTCGGTGCAAAATTTCAAAACATTTTCGATGTTTATGTCGTTGCCGTGGATGTGTAGGCTCTCTAGCTTTGAGAACTGCTCAAAGTCCTTAGGACGAGAGATTGTTTCGTTTCGGTTCACAACTTGGGAGCAGGAAAAGAACGTTAGGTTCGGGCAAAATCGACCGATTGTTACTAAGTTGGAAAACGAAATGGTGAAGAAATTGTTCGATATTGACAGGAAGACTAACGACTGTCCGATGGAGCGGAAAAGATCACTGAAGTGCGTTTTGCAGTTCAAGTTGATCACCTCCAGGGCTCTTAGTTGGACATCGGCGTGCATAATCTTTAGCCAAATGGGGTTCTGGGACTCGGAATTGAAAAAGGTCAGGTAGAGCTCCTTCAAGTGTATGCACAATCGAAGTATTTCTTGTATGCTCTCTTCAGTAGCGTTAAAGTGGCGAATTATTTTTAAGTTGAGTGACTGCAAGTTTTCCAGGCCCTTTCGAACTACTGAGCCCAGGTCAGAGTAGGAAATGTCTTCTAAAGTAGTTACTCTCATCAGCAGCCGACGAAGTCCAGCGTAAGTAATGCCGTTTTGGATGCAACGAGTATTGCTCCTAGGCTCGTTAACTGTGATGGTTCGCAGTTTTTTGCAGTATGAAAGAAAGCCAAGCCCGTAATCGGTAACTGAAAGTGCGAAGGTGCAGGCGTTAGCGCCAATCTCCACGCGCTCATACTTGCAAGTAGCGTTCAAGTGCTCTAGATTTGGGCAGTAGGATGGGATTAATTCTAGGATGTGATCATTGCAGCTCAAAGCCAGGTTCAGCGTGACTAAATTGCTAAAAGTTGTTTTGAAGAGGCTGCGCCAATAGGACAGATCTAGCTTGAAATTCCTCGCCTTAAAGCATTGCACACGACTGTGAACTACAGCGCGGAAGAAATAGTAGGCTTTCAGCGAACGTCCATCGTTATTGCCGTAGGAGTAGTGAATCTCCAGCAAATCATCGAGGACACTGAAAGGTTGAGTTTATTTACCATAACTTCAATAAAAGACACCCATTACCTGGTTGGGAAATGTGAGACCAGGTACTCGTGCAGCCGTTTCAGTCGCAGTCCTTTGTCCGGGACAGACAACAAGTCCAGCTGTGAACAGTAGTCGAATACAATGTTGTACAGTATTCTCATAGACTGGTTGTACAGTGACGGAATGTTTTTGTGACGCGGCATTCTACATTCCCTGCTTTTTTCTCATGCAAAAATGTTTTACTTTAGTACAGGGGCAGCAAGCCAAACAAAATTCCCACACAAATGTCAAAAACATATGATCCCCCCGGTGACGTCACCGTATTTACAAACGATAGTTAACACGCGCAGCCCACTTTTAGGCGCCAGTGCGAAGATACGTTTAATTGTTTACAAAATAAAACTGTGGGATTCCCCGGAAACGGTAGAAGTTGCCTTATTTGGTATTCCTTGGGACCCCATTTACATGATGGAACTTTTGTTCGGCCCAGTCCTGGAATAAGCTTTGATTTTTCTTGATTCCGCTTTGCTATGCCCCTCCGCTGTGCTATTCCCACAAATCATCCTAGTTCACAAATCGCTCGTATAAATGAGATCTAGCCATGCTTGTGGTAATAATTATTGTTGGTTACTCGCACTTGTAGCACAAGTAGCTAAAAAATGAGGCAGTGTCTATTTGCACCCGACTTTTCCGTGTAAACTTTTGCTTACACGGGTCGCTCGGCAAACTTCGGTATCGTTTGTCCTGTCCGTAAAAGGTAAATATCATTAAGAAATCCAATTATTGTAAGCTAAAATACATTACACACATTAACCAGCTTTATTTACTTAAAGAACGCGGACACGGGCGGATACGGACAGGCGATTCGGAAGTTTATCGAGCGACCTGCGCACCCGTAACCATGTAGCAAAACTTTACACGGAAAAGTCTGCTGCAAATATACACTGCCAAAAATTAACTAGTCAGTATAGTAGCCACTCATTATGGACCAAGGAATGTTATTCCCGTGGAATTCCTAACCACATCGGAAAAATAAAAAGGAAGTTGCGAATTTAGTCGGCAGTTGTACCGTGGACCAATCGGAGTGATACAAATGTACCTAACTTGCCGACAGAATCTGCACTGCATTGCCCTCATAATTAGTCCACACTCCACACGCACACATAGCCAGCCGCTGACAGTGGAGTGAAAACACAGCTATACCTATGCCGTGCCGTGATAGCCCAGGGAAGTTTGGTTTGTAAAGAAATTCAGCGTGAAAAAGTGCTCATTTGCTGAAATTAGTTATTTGATAGAGTTTGCCGCAGATTGGGGACTATCGTTCGTGGAACACCCGCGTGCAGGGGAGAGCTTGAGAATCGAGTGACCGCTGACAGTCGGGGGAGGAGGAAATTTTCCGTTTTGGGATTACGATTTTCGCAGGGTTTTCGGTTGTGCTTCCTTATAATTTTGGACAGTGAAACAGTTGTGCAACGAGGGAGTCTTTTAGCTTCCCAGTGTGCTTATTGTCAAAATTTTTAGTGCCTGGGGATTTGCTATCGAGCGCCACAAAATGGATTCAGCCCCTGATCGTGTGACAGTTGTCGTGAAGGCGTCGAATCAACAATTTGATGACCAAACTGTTGTTTGCGAACCTTCGTGGTCGGTGCGGAAGCTAAAGGAGCACCTCCAAGAGGTCTATCCATGTAAGCCTGTAAGTACAACCCACGACCTTCGGGAGTAGGTATTATTTATAACCATCCCATCTAATGTTGTATAGGTCCGCCCAGAGCTTATCGCTTTAGGCGAAATTCAAGAATTGCCTGGAATTCTACCTTTTTAGCAAATTGCGTCAGATTATTAGGTCTCAAGAGCTCACGCGATTGGCTGATAACCACTGCTCATGTCGTCTGCTCTTTGTTTGTTTTTATTGTGTTGAACAGCTGGCGGGTGATTACTGGCTGCTAGCAGCGTTAAGTTATGTAATTAAGCCTTGAGGTAAGTTTTGTTGACGATATTCCACATCCCCGCAGTTAATTTTCCAGCAAATTAAAAATTCGATATATTCATTAAATTGGCACTTGGGGCCAATTGGTCTTCCAGAAGATGATAACAAAGCTATGCCCGGCCTTGCCATTTGCAACTTCTAAACTTTTTGATAACACGCGTGGATGATTTGTAATATTTACAAAAACACTCGTGCTGATATCTACGTGCTGTTTAAAAAAAATGAATTATTTTGGTCCTAAGAAACAGTGGCCTTACACTAGGTACTAGGAGAATCGTTTCATTTTTTGGTGGGAATTACGTGTAAAGGTTTTTAATAAATGTTACGTACTGTTTAAGTCGTTTAAGATAAGGCAAGTTTTTCTTATAGCTGGATTTCGTTAAAATTTCTTATAAGGAATTTTACATGCAACCCAGCTGCTTTATGACAGAATGTAGCTATTCGTGCCATCTTAAAAAAGTATTAATATATTAAATTTTTGTGACGATTTGGACATATCAAGGACTATAAAATTCATTCAGTCCATTTTAGCCTGAAGAGCAGTTATTCAAAATCCTTCAATAGATTTTCCCAGCAAGGTCAGAGCAGTAAATGATAAATCGAAGCTTAATTTCATGTCCAATACATTTCTACTACTGACTTGGTATGGCGACTGCTAGAGTGTGATGTAATGGGCGAAGGTCTATAGTTATTGCACTTCATGTGCAGTGTGCACTTTCATAATAGGAAAACAAACTTTTCCACCTGGGAAGGAATTCGTCATTGCTATGCGTAGTATAGAAATCCAAAATGCAAAATTGATATCCTGGAAAAAATATTTTACTGAGACCGCAGAAGATCAGGTAGAATCCACAAAATGTTTGCTAAATTTAAAAAATTTTACAATTCGAAAAGGGTGAATGCGCAAAATCTTGATTGATGCATGCAGATGTCCGAAGAGATCCCAATAATCAGTACGCTTCTGAAAATTTGAGCTGGAACATCAGTAACCTTGTGATACATAAAGACAAACTCATATGGAAAATATAAATCTAGGTGAAAATAATATGTTTCCAGCAATGCAGATCCATCGACATCATACAGTTGCCTTATTCTATAAAAACACAATAATATCTCGCACTCTTTCTAGACACAAACGGAGCCTTCAATAATAAAAGTTTAAACGCAATAGAAAACACAGTTGTGAGTAGTTAAAAAGGCAAAATGTTTTGCCAAAAATGAATTTATTCTAAAAGCTAGTTCTGCTAGACATTCTTTTAGAGAGGAAGGCACGAAAGCCATTCTCCGATAAACTAATAACCAATAAGTATAAACCCTTTAGTGGGGATACAAGCAAATCTGGGAAAAAATAGCGAAGCTCGATCACAGATTTCTGTTGATCCCGTGATCCCGGGCGAATAACCTTCCAAAAACCTGTCCATTTAGGGTAGTTTTTCTAGAAATTTTAGTAGTATCCAAACAACATTACATCAGGAAACACTTCAGTCTACATATGAGTATGGGATTACCGAGAAATTCAATTAAAAAGCAATTACTTCTCACAACCAGACGTTCATATTCTCTTCCTTCCCAAAACTCAAACAAGAAACCTCGAATCGGTTCCTGGGGCTTCAATAATTCCAACGGCTCACTACTGGGATTGTAAGTACTCGGACTACAAGTAGTTAGTCGTCAGATCCCACATGTATGTTTAATATAAAAATATAACTTACTAGGCTGACATTAATTTAGGCTAACAAAACACGGATAGCCAAATAGCGTCAAAGCCAATGAAACCTTTAAAATATATCTAGTATCGTATCTAGACACACATGATAGGCTTGACACATTTTGTCTCATATTATTTTTGGAAAACTTGATGGTGCGCCGTATTCGGTATCGTCATTTGCACTACGAAACCAACGTCTAACGCCTCGTGAAATATTACGTCCGATATTATTTTTCTGAGGCACGTTCAATAGAACACATGGATTAAGTCAAGGATTTTTATTGCCTCTCGAATATTTACTTTTATGTACATCTACATCATCATTATGATGCCTGTATTCCGAAACGGGCCCAGGACCCTTGGCTATATACAAACTAGCCGCTCCTTTACAGAGGTCAGAATCGCATTACTTATAATGTATAAATTAAGAACTCAATACCACTTTAACCATGTATTACAGACATCGTTCTATTCATTTCAGAGACTAGACGAGCAGAAACTAATTTATGCTGGCCAACTATTGACTGACAAATTAATTTTGAAAGACATATTGCGTACATATGAAGGCGTTCACCCACCAAATCATGCAATGCACTTAGTATATACACCAAAGACGAGACAGCAATTGGCCGGCTCAGGAAGTTCATCAAAAGACAAGAACAGTTCAGTCCTTGCAGATGGGCTGCGACATAGAAACATTCAAGGAGCCGCTAGCTCGGAATCAGCATCACAATCAGTTCACAGTACCATTCCACAAATGGCAACGGGCCCAGCCAGTAACTGTCCCAACTCACTACCTCCTGGTGGTAACAATGTTCCTGGATTAAATTTTTCTCAAGCTACTAACGAGTATCTAGTGGCGCAACAGTTAGCCATGCAGAATTGGATGCAACAAGCCTACATACAGTACATGAATCAATACATGAACTTGTAGGAATTTCCCTTTCGTCTCATTAGCAAATGTAATCTGTAGTGTTGATTTCAGGCTCTCGATTGGTGTTCGCCCTGAGTCCGTGTATATGCAAAATCAACCACATGCCGCCACTGCAAATTCCAATTTGGGAATCCCACAGATGCCATATTTACCACAAAATATTCCTTTCGCTAATACAAACACAGCAAATTTACCGAGTAGTTCCATTCCACCGAATCAGGTTGCTGCAGCAAATCCAGAAAGTGAAGATACATCTCCACAGGCTGTGCCAGTACCACCCGCTGAACAACCACAACAGCCGCAAAATGAGCATCCCCAGCCCAGATTTCCTAATATCGTTCAGGAGGAGTTACCAGAAAATAGAGACTGGCTAGACATGTTCTACTCATTTAGCCGTCTTCTGGTATTACTTACTTTAGTCTATTTCTACTCGTCACCCTTACGATGCTTAGTGGTGCTCTTCATCGGATTAGCTATTTATTTGTAAGTACTCGATGAAGAGACAACTTTTTCGCCGAGACAAGGAGCACATATGGAGTGGAATCCACCTTAATTAGTTTTAATAAAAAATGTCGTAACTAAATTTTAAACTTGAAGGCTGGTTAAAATTTTAAACATTGATTCATTTGAAAATTGCCGGGGTGGATATCAGTCCAAGTTTGCTCGAAGAATTATAATATGATATTCAATTCACTTTATTTTGCAGTTACCATGTTGGATTTTTTCGGAATGCAGCAGAAGCTAACAATAATAATAGAGGTCGTGAGGAAAATGCTCAGCAACAAGCAATACAACAAGAAGTACTGAATCCCGCCCAGCCAGGCAATAATCAAAATGGCGAAGTTGAAAATCAGCAACAGCCTGACACAGAAGAGGCTGCGACTGCGGAAGTGGAAGAATCGACCGTATCCGCGACTACTCCAGTAGTGGAATCACAGAATAATGGAACATCCGTGATTGCGTTTTTAAGGACATTTGTTGTGTCATTTTTCGTATCTTTATTGCCAGAAACGCCAGCCTTGTAAAATCGTGTACTAGCTGATCTATTGAATTCGGAAATTCTTTAATAAAAGACCAGCGCAGGGCTTGAGAGGAGCACGTAGAAAACTCACCATATTTTAAATTTGAGTTTGTATTAGCAATAACGAAATTTTTTTTGTTTTTTATAATTATCACCGCACGATCCTGCAGAATTGCTGAATTGTATTAGCACACCGGCGACCTGTAGGATTCTGCACTTGGTGCCGCTGTGAGTTGATTTCACCAAAAATTGTATAATACTGCTTTAATAAATAAAAGTTATTTATATTGAGTAAAATCCATCGTATTTGTAATGCTAGCGCATATGTACTGTGTGACTGTGTATATGGACTGGCCGAGAGTCCATATCCACCAAATATGTTTAAATCTGACCCAAGGAATTAGTTTTACGTTTTTATTGTTGTACTTTTATTGTCAAGTTTTTGATTTATATTAAATATATTAAAAATCGATTAAATAGTGATTTCTTATATTGAGTGCTACGTTAATTCTCCATATGGAGCAGACTCTTCGTTTGTTCATAATTGAAGTTTTAGCTTTAGTTTTAACATACACGCATTAATTCTAAATCCCTCACGAAATGTCAATGTCAATAAGTCTACGAAATAGAAAAATGTAGCTGGAAATCTACTCTCGTGATACTAACTTATCGACTTAAGTCGATTGGACTTAAAGTCGATTCATAGTAGACTTCCGCGTTAAGACCCTGTAACTGTAGCTCGCTGATCGCTGTAAGACAGGCGACAGCAATAACGACACTACCCAATGTTTGTATTTTTGGGCCCGAATATTTTTCTTGATTTTAGTCAAATGAACAGTCTGATAGTTATAGAGTTTGTGATTATATTATATTTATAAACTGTATATAAGATATACATATATATCCGATTTGAAACTAGTTGCGTGGTATGCGCCCAGTTTCTATAACTGCTACCACAAGCGATGCTGCCACGAGCGACTACAAGCGTTGGAATTGGAAGCGACTAATACATGCGAATTTGGCATTTAATTTGAAATTGAAATCTGTGAACAAAAATTTTTTGAATACTTCCGGATGATAATTTTGTTATATAGCAATCGAACCAAAAATAAAAGAGCAAAATAATAGCATTGAGGGGAATACCTTTATTTTACACGTTAATGTAAACAAGTATATAAATTAAATAGTTTCATCACAATAATTTAAATCAAATGTGTCACTAACTCCTCCAGGTACACAGGTGAATCTGAATACTCACCCAACACTCTTTGGTAGTAGAATTTTGTCCTTCAATTTCACTTTAAAATTTTTGCATTTTAAGCCTGAAAAATTGTTCTTTTATTTATTTATTCTTTTTATTATTTATTTTTATGATTTATTTTCACCATTGTAGGTACAACAGTTTTACCGTGAATGAATTCAGATACAAATCGGTAAAATCTATTTTTATTTCCGCAATACTTTGAATACTTCCGGAATGAGTATTACAATTTTTTACGGCTTTAAACACATTGAATTAACTTTTTTACACACATTGTTCCAGGTCACTCGAAAGTAGCGCCAAGAAACAGACTGGAGCGTTCTCTCGCGATTTGGTCGCATCGCTTGGTGGAAGCGCTTAGCGTATAGTACAGGCGGGATCTGTTTTAAAAAGGGGTGTGTTGGGTGTTTCATATAGGACCTCTAGTTTCTTTAAAGTCTCCAGAAGAGCTTAAAGAATAATGAGATTTACTTGTATATGCGCCAGTTGAAAAAGTTGTGGAAAAGTTATGAAAAATCAAAATGTGAAAAAATATCGTTTTTTTTTGTACTTTCTATTCAAGGTAACTCAAAAAATATTGACTTTAGAGAAAAGTTGAAGATGGAATATAAGTTTCACAATAAAATTTCACAAAAGATAGGATAACTTATAATAGAAATTCCAGTATGTATTGTTGCTGTTGCAAAATAGGAATAATTAAATAAAATAAGGTCTTGAAATAGAATGGAAAATTTTTCGGTGGGTATCGGTAGCTGACTTCTCCAAGAGTGTGTTGAAAAATTGGCTGGAAAAACTGTTGATTGGTTGGTTGGTTTAAGCGACAATCTGACACCTAGTCAGAGTCCATTTAGCTCTAAAATGCACCGTTTTGATCCCACGAAATCAAAAAAAATATTTTAGTACGAGAGTGTTATATAGATACCAGGGATTAGAGCCAGTCCGTGCGGTTCAGAAAGTGAACAATATACCCAATCTCCGCCCTGGATACCTCTTTGAGGTCATCGAAGAAGTACCTGCCAATTGCCCGATATCTGGCTTCAGAAAGTGCTGGACAATTATACAGAAAGTGAAAAAAGGGTCTCTGTCTCCTCTGGGATCTCACAGCTGCGACAATGGTTGTTGAAGGGTATGCCAAGTTCAGCTGCATGTTCCCCTATAAGCCCAATGGCCCTTGTGCAATGTCTACACGAGACCGCTTGAGAAACTCATGCGTTCTACCAATATTGTAAGCAGGCCAGGTCAGCTTGGAAATCTTACAGGTTCGCTTGGAACCACCCACCCACTTACCCACCTGCTGTTGGCGAACGTTAAAGAATGTTTGTAGATATCCTTCTTGATGAATCCAATAGGAGTGTGAACTGTCTCACGCAAAAACTCGCCAAGAGTTGTAGGTACCCAGTTTAGCCAGTTCTCATTTCCATTTACGTTCGCATGTTCTGACACCCAAGACAAGGTAATAACCAAACGACCGCCTACCCTGGTCAGTTGCTCATGACATTGCTCCACCAATTTGGATGACACAACAGCCGAATCAAACGCTTTGATAGCGGTTTCGGAGTCAGTGAGTAAACCTATATTAAGTTTGGACGTCAATCCCTCTTAGGCGAAAACCAGCCTTACTGATCGCCGTCATCTCCGCCTGGAAAACGCTGGCATGATTAGGAAGGTGGTAAAATTCTCTACAAAATACACCGGCCCCAACTCTAAGTTTGGATTTGGACCCATCTGTGAATATCGCCATATCGAAGGATTGGAATATATTGTCCTCTTTCCATTCGGCTCTAGTAGGAAGCCTTACACTGAAGCTTTTTCCAACGAGACACTTCGGGAAAATATAGTCAGTTAGAATAAATCCCAATTCTTTAGGAAACAGGTTCAGGATAAACTATAGATTAGTTCATTCGTGACAAGACTTCTAAAATAATCAACAACAAATTCTTATACGAAAAACTTTCAAACAACTTTGGATGTTATGTTATTTCATAATAGTAGGAGGTATGTACACTGTACCTAAATTTCAATATTATACGTACAATCTAAATAGTCGACAAAAATTCAAGAAGAAACCTTTTTTATTTCATTATTTTCGTGAATTATTCCTATTTTGCAACAACAACAATGCATACTGGAATTTCTTATCTTCTTATTAGTTATCCTATCTTTTGTGAAATTTTACTGTGAAACTTTTATTCTTTATTTATTATATTATTATTTTATTATATAGTTCTCGAATCAAATTGAAAAGAATTAGTTTTTTTCGCATTTAAAATTGTTCACAACTTTTCCAACTGGCGCAATAATAATTATTATTCCTTATACCCTTCCAGAGACTTTAAAAAAAACTAGAGGTCCTATACAAAACATCCAACCCAAAACAGATTCTGCCTGGACTAGTAAACAGTTCTATGAAAACAATGTGTTTGATTTGGCAGCGAGAGGTAGCAGCGAGTAGCATCGCTATTGGCAGGCAGCGCCAAATAGTTATTTAATAAAAATTATGGAGAATTTGGTTCTCTGTAAAAAAATCTTTTTGAGAATTTTCGTGCGAGTGACGGTTAGGGAGATATCGCTGAAAAACCGCTCGCACCATTATTTTCAAGAAGGCGGACAAATGGGAGGGGTAGAATCCCGAAAACTCATTTTTATACTCACCATCGACCCTCCAACAGATTAAAAGAAAAAACTGGCTGCCTACCCAAAATGCACAGATGGCCCCTTTTTTCCGACCACTTGACTGGACTATATACCGTCTTACCCGCTGCATTAAGGTGAATTTAACGATACTTTGTTATAATCATAATTATTAGTTTCTATAGTTTTACAAAACAGTGAAGCGTTAGGTGCACTAATAAAATGTTGTACAACTTTTATTATTGGTCTACTGAAACACAACGGCTAATAAGTTTTAAGTTATTAGTGAATTCGCTAATAACTATGGGACCGTTCAAGTATTACGTAGCGCTGGGGGGGGGGGGGGGGGGGCTCATTGGCTATAACGTCACTCTGCGTTACATGGGTGGTTGCAATTTATGCTACGTAACAATAAAATTTGGTGTTTTGGTTTTTTAAACTTTAAATGTGCTAAAAATATCTCTAAATAATTTTTACAATTTAAATCTGGCGCGGCAGTACAACAGCGCCCTCTTTTATGATTTTCATCGAAGATTAAGTGTGAGCTTTTGAAATAAATGGTAATTGTTTATCGCCCAGAATTCTGATGGTAATTAATAAATAAATAATATTTATGTTGTAGGCAGAAATTTGTTGTATTTTTTTAAACAATAACATAAAATCGCATTACGTAATACTTGAACAGCCCCGATGAGATAAAGAGTTTTATAAAATAATGCCGTGCAACTAGTTTAGACTTAAGTTAAAACGACTTGATGGGATTGAATTTAAAGTGGGGGTTTATTTAGGAAGGAATTAAGAATTTTACATGCAATTCGGCTATTATAAACTGGTTCCGATTGAGCTCCAAACACGTTATATATAGTTCCAATCGGGTCAGAAACCTTGATATTCTAATTACAAATCTTAGGTAATGCGACACGTTTCTTCTGTTACCCCCATATAATTTTTATTCTGTTTTATAATGGGTCTATCTCACTGACTTTTTCAATAAATTTTTTTAAAAAGTGTTTTTTATTTTGTAACCGTTTTTTCCCCATTTTTTTTATTCTGATTTACATATATGATCATTTTCTTGACTCACTCTGCAATAACTATTAATGCTATAAGTTTACACATTTCTTTACGGCATTAAAAATTATGTACAAATGAAGTTGATTAACTTTTCGAATCTATGATATTATACATATAGGTACATATAAAAAATGAAAGCGTGTTTGTGTGTTTCTTACTTTTTTTTGTTTGTTTGTTACTCAATCACGCCTAAACGGTTGCTTTGTTATACCAATTTAACATATAGGCTCTTTGTTATTTTGATAAAGTGCAAGGTTTCAAAATGGTGGCTCCGAGATGGTTACGGTTAGTTATGTTGCTAAATTAGTTCAGCATCAAATATTGCCCTGAAAATACGTATTAAGGGGCTTTTGGCGTTACTGATTTCGATTCTGTTATCAAAATTTCCAAATTCAAAATGGCGACCGAAATTCCTCAATTTTAAGCAATTTTGATGAAATTTAATATGTAGACATCTAGTGTATTACAGAATTCAAGTCTACCAAAATTCAAGATGGCGGACACAAAATGGCTACCGTATAAGTTAAGCTTCAAGGAATTCCCCTGGAAATTAACATTAAGGGGTTTTCGGAGTCGCTGATTGCGAATCTGACTTCAACATTTCCAAATAAAAATGGTGGATCCAAGATAGCAACCGAAAATATTAAGTTTTAAGGGATTGTGCGGAAAATCGGCACTATGTGGTTTTTGGGGTCGCTGATTTCGAATCTGCAACCAAAATGATTCAAATTCGAGGAATTTGAATGAAAATAAATATAAAGAAAACTTTAAGGCCACCCATTTCAAATCCACCAAAATTTCAAAACTCAAGATGGCGGACCCATAATGGTAACCAAAAATTTTAAACTTCAAAGGAATACTATGAAAAATAATACTTATGGCTTCTTAGGGTACAGATTTTGAATATTTATAGCAGAAATAGCTAATTTAAAATGGCGGATCCAAAATGGCAATCGAGCTTTTTTAATTCCAAGAGTTTTCCGTTTTCTCATTTGCTATTTGTAATTTAATAGTTTTCCAATAGATAAAAGAAATGGGGGCTTGTCACAATTTCTGAATATGGTATGAAAGACCTAGAATTCTTGTCTTATATTAATAAGGTTGAGGAGACTTAATAAGAATAAAACAATATTTTCCGGTGAATAAGTAACGTACACAGATCACAAGACTTCTGTACAAATAATGGATTACAAGAAATTAAATGTGGATTATTGTAATGTCAAACCCAGTACAATCACGCGTAACCGTCCGAAGCCGGATAACTCACCTAGTAAGTATATAAATATATAACAAACCAAGTTACTCAAAAGGGTAGCACCTGTAGCACCTCGTATGGCTAGCTTAATGGTTTAAATTCAATTTAATGCTAAATTACATCCGGCTTCAGAGCAGGATATGAAAAAACCCAGCTAATGTGTCACACTCATTTCAATATTAGAGTAGTTTCTTGAATTTTTTTCACTCTTGCACTTATATATGAACTTAACATGTAAGCTATCACTCATGATATGAATGTCGGATCCAATATGGCGACCAAAAGGTTCAACTTCAAGCAATTTCCAATCTGAAGATAAGTGATCCAATATGCCGGATAAAATATTGAACTTGATCGGATTGTCGTGATTTTCTGGGTCTCTGATTTGGAATTTGCTACTGAAATTTCGAAATTCAAGATGGCATCCGAAAATTCTCATTGTAAAAGAATTTTCATGAAAATAGGTTCAGCTAGGGTAGCTGAATTTGAGTCTGCTATTGAAATTTTATAATGGCAGATTCAATATGGCAACGAAAAATCTCAACCTAAACGAAATTTGATGTAAATTGATAAAAAGCGATTCGTAGGGACATCGATTTCGAATCTGCTATTAAAAATATGGAGAGCTTAACAGTATCTGTTTGTGTAGGTACTTTCATAAAAGAATTGTTGTGTTTGTTATACACTATTAAAATAATAAATACTAATATTAATTAACGCTTTCAACTGATGGGGATGCGGACGCTTCAGTATCTACAATCGCTAATGCATCAAACATTAATTATTGCATTAAAACCGATGAACATAGACGAACAGCATTCCTCGATACGTCAGTAGTAAAAGCATGGTCCACAATTATGCATCGCGATTTCAAGATGTTGCTAATCTCAGCTAACACAGAAGCAGACACTGAGTCCAGGAACGAAAAAGCGAAGTATGAAGGCATTAGCTGCATTTTTTAATTAACCCACAGCGCTGTTCCCACTACTCTCCGCATACAAAACCCAAAAACCCAGCTATTTTTGGGGTTAACGCCACTAATCTGTGGAGACAAAATTGTAGGTTTTGGGATATTTCAGAAATTGTCTCCACAGGCTAGTGGAGATAACCCCAAAAATAACTAGGTTTTGGGTTTTATATGGGGAGAGTAGTGAAAACAGCACTGTGGGTTAATTAAAAAACGCAGCTATTGAAGACACTGGAGACAAAAGCCAAACAGCATCTGCGTTCGCCCCTGTATATTATGTATGTAAGTATGCAATTGCCGGTAAATTGGGTTAACAAAGGTGGGTCATAAAATTTTTTTGGCCAAAAAAATACAGAATTACGGTCAAGTAAATTCGTATAATAAGATTAGCATTTTCCCCCTTCATTATGCTGAAGTGCATAGAGAGAGACATCTGCTTTTCACTTTCACGAACGGTATTTTTTAATTAATTAGCACAGATTAAGTTGGATGTAACAGACTATGAGCGACCTGGCCCTCCGGACAAATAGCAAGAGTAACAAAATTGAGAATATTCAACACTTGTGTGAAACCGGTCCTTCTATACGGAAGTGAGACATGGCTAGTTAAAAAGAGCAACATAACCAGGACACAGGTGTTCGTCAACAAATGCCTTCGAAGAATATATAGAATATACTGGCCAGAAAGAATTTCGAACAGGGAGTTATGGATCATAACAAACCAAGAACCCGTCTCAGCACAGATCGCAAGAAGAAAGTGGAAATGGATCGGGCACACACTCCGGAGACCAGAGACAACAATCGCAAGGCAGGCGTTAGAATGGAACGCGCAGGGTGCAAGAAAACGAGGTCGACCCAGGATCACATGGAGGAGATCAGTCGATAAAAAGCTACAAGAAATTGGAAAAACGTGGGGAGAATGCAAGGCATTAGCCCGAGACAGAGACAAATGGCGGGACTTTGTGGAAGCCCTATGATCCCAAAGGGAGTAGCAAGGAATAAAAAAAAAAAAAAGTTGGATGTAAGCGCAGTACAAGTAAGTGCTTCAAATAAATTTCTGATTTCCAAAAATGAATTCTAGAAGCAAAAATCAAATGTTTTGTTTTATTTAGCAGCAACCGTATTGCCAGTATTTCCAAAGCTTCCGACATTTATTTGCTACTATAGACACATGACTTCTTAGTAGTAATCGGCGTAGCACTAAATTATTCACCGTTAGTTATGTAGCTATAGCTATCTTTTCCCTATATGTTATTTATTAGCAAACAGGTCGAATGGCTCCAATCCGTGAATTAATTTTTAACTACGCGAAAGTACCCTATTATGCAATTATGTAATAATTAAATTCGAATCCGTTTCGACTTCCTTCAAAACTATTCAAACGCACGTTTAGATAAGAGGCTATTGCTATCTTCCACTTGACGCCTTATCAGGTGTATGTATTCTTGTTGCCCAGGTCCCCCACGGTGTGCTGGCAGCAAAATTATCTAGCACATTTTCCTTTCGTATCAACAAGTCGGGGGATTTGCGTCCACATTGATTACCCGCATATTAACTTTTAGCAAATTCGTTAGTTTCTGTCAATCTCAAAGAGATTCCAGTTGGTACTGTTTCCCGATAAGCGGCTCGCTGCTGATAACTTGCGCATGCTACGAAGTGGTAGGGCACAGTAAATTTCTTTGATAATGTCTTATCATGTGAGTTAATATATTCATTTGCCTCCCTGAAGTTAGTCTGTAACGAGATTGCCCAGTCGAGCACTTGAGAGTCTTGAGGAGTAAGATATTTTGTTAGAATTTTCCATTCAAGATCTCAAGCTTTGCGATGATTAAGTTACTTAAGCTAGGGAAATATATTAAGGTAAAAGATGTGCTCGTTAGGTCCTACAGTTCGCGAAAGTTTAAGCATGTGAGTAAAACAAAATCGTAAATCAATAAATGGCCAGTGTTCGTTTTCTCTAGCCAAAGAGTTTAAAAAGTTGCTGAAAGTGTTTTTTCAGAGGAAACGGAGAATGTTTCTAATAGAAATTGATGGTAATAATCCTTTTTAGAGTGGAAAGGTGATCGCCATTAGACGGGAGGATCAGTCGGTATGGGAACGACGAGCTGCATTCAGTCCTGCCCATGTACAAAAAATGGTCAAGCACGGCGTTAAGGTGATTGTTCAACCATCAAATAGGAGGGCATATCCTATGCAGGTAAATTAAAATTTTTCTCTGTACAGTGACTAATAGTCTTTTTTGCTTGAAAGATCTCGAACCTTTCTTCAATTACCTGCGCACATTGACAAAAATTTTCATTGAGAGTTTTTTACTTGTCAACAATGCTGATTATGAATGAAATCATACGCAGTTATCTTTAAAATAATAAGACATATTTGTTTCTTCCAAGTGCGTAACAAATTGAAGTCCATAAATAGACTCATCGTACGATGCAACGCTCGAACTAAGCAATCAAAAATACTTGACGATAACGAGTTAACATTAAAAGATTTTTTATACTACTATACTACGTTCTTAAAACGCATCATGAATTTTCAAATCATTGCCAAGACATGAAAAATGACCGATTTTTAGGGATTTCTTATTCAATGAAAGCTCGAAGAATGTTAATATTTTTTTTATGTATCCATTTGGTATCAATCAAAGAAAATGTTTTTATAAATGTTTGTTGCAAAATTGCGTTCATCAGAAAAATGCTTCTTGTTGGTTCTGATGATTTCTCAACCGGAAATACGAGTAGTCTGAAAGAAAAATCCAAACCAATTTTTGATATGCTATTTGCCCCATACCAGAGGACTTGTCGATTTAATTAAAAATTCGCAAAATTGTGGAAATTTTTCGCGGGCGGTTCGCAATTTTCGTACTTTCCAAACTATTATATTTATTTTTCAAATAAATCAATAGATCTGTGTTCACTTATCCAATTTAAGCGATTTCGGTTACCTGTCTTAAGCCTGTTTTAGTAGATCACCATACGTTTTTAGCTCCTGTAAAAAATGGTGTATATTGAACTTGATTTTTACTTGTTTTCAATGAATAAGGCTGTATTTAAAGCTGAAAAGTTCCTGTCAAAAAGTGTTGGACCAGATTTTTGAAGTAACTATGAAGTGTACGGAAACGGAACGGAACGGAATTGTGTTCTAAAAATAGAAGACAACACAGAAACCGTATACGAAATAGAAATATAATACAATCTCTTGTGAAGCGATGATGCATGAATATGGTAAAGACTTTTATTCTTGAGCACTAAATCTAAAAATTCATTCACAAGCATATTTTCATAGAATTCACAGTTTACGAATTACAGTGTGTTAAAAGTTTGTATAAGGTAAATTTCGCGAATTATGTCGCAAACAATATTGTTCGCACCCTTTGACATGCTGTGAAACTCTTAAAGTTAGTTGTATGAAAATTACCCAGCGAAGGAATTTATAGATAAAGGATTATCCAAACAAAACTGATATATTAAATAATTAAAAGGTTTAAGATATATTTGTGAAAAATGGTGATACTTTTATTTTAATCCAAAGTAAAAACTCCTCGACTAATCACGGAGTACAATATCTGCCAAGTGGCCTCTTCGCCTATCTATTCATCGTCATATAAATAAAATCAAAATGTCTGTCTGCAATTTCGAAATAACTGCCTTTTTCTAAGCTCATATGTTTAATTACTCGATACCAAAACCCAAACAAATGATTTTAAAATTGTTGTGTGTCTGTTTGTCCGGTATAATATCGGGAAGCCCGGTACCAATTTCGACAAACCCTTCACTGGATGGTGGTGCATTTTGTCGGGCATAATTTTGACTACTTGGCCAGTGGCTAGATTTGATCTCCAAAACGAGGAATATGGGAATATTGTTTGAAATAATGTCATTGTCTCGCGTGCAGTATGGATGGTCGCGCCATCCTGTTGAAACCACATGTCATTTACGTCCACTTCATCCAATTCCGCGAGGGATGTTTAAGCACACGTAACGAATTGTCGGTGTAAAAATGTCTTCACTTTTGTAAAGCTAAACAATTAATAAACTTCCTCCGAAGTGTAACGTGACCTTTTCATAAATGTCTATTTTGTCATATGACCGCTACCAAATATACATAAACAGCTAAACATTTGACAGACGAAAATGGTGTGCAATTTAAAATTCAAGTTGATGCGGACACACCTTTAAATTGAAGTGTTGAAATAGAATTTTTATTACAGGAATAATTTGAACAAATCAAAATCTTGTTGAGGCCCCTATTGCCCTTTCTTAAATCCGACCTTGTTAACAAATCATAAACAAAATAATAGAAAGAAACTCTATTTTGTGAACAAGATGCACATGAATTAAATAATAAAAAAACATACAGTATTAAAAATAGAAACAATACCTACTAAGAAAGTCAAATATAAACACAATAATTAAAACCTGCTAGGAACATGTAAAAGTGTTTATCTGTTCTTTTATTTTCAATCTTTTATTCCCCACAAATTCTCTATTTTATGGAACCCCATTAATTTTTTTACAAATATTTTTGTTAGTCCATAATAACCTCTTTTAGGTGTGGTGGGTGTATTATACACTCCTTCTTTGGCAGCTATCTTCATCGTTTTGTTCCTCAATTAAGAAAATATACCCCTTTATTCATATTTTATTTGCTATGGCACAATAATTCTAAAATTTTCATCGTCCACTTTTATAAATTGCGTTAAACTAACTCGTCTCTGTTTCTATATATGTATATTATCACGCCGTTGGTATCTTAAATTCCTTTGATGATAATGTGACGTACTATATATATTACACCCATATCAAGATACTGAATTAATGACGTGTTAATGGGCTGTAAATATTGCATTATTACGTAAAGCGGTTGCCTCCTTATTTTTATTTGGCCTTCAGTAGTCATCAGATAAGGTTCGTTAAGCACAATATGAGTGGGCAATTTGATCTTATGTTCACTTACGATCAGCAATATGATCGTTGAGAACAGTTAAATTATCTTATCTTTATTTGACATGCATCACTCGGACCTGCGAGTTTTATACGATTTTTTATACGATATTTGAGAATACATAGCAGAATGAGCATTCATATTTTTATTGTGCTAATTATTAGAAAGCAGATTTCGATTAACTTTTTTGTGTAAGGCTCTCTTCCACAGATTTCAGATCCCTTCCATGTGATGTCTTATCAAAATTCCATACTACGTTTTTTACTTTCGCTTGCCATATAATTTCCGGTGCTGCTTTATATCTTCGTTTCCCTAGTTTCCCCAGTGAACTTTCGGAGGCTTCGTAAAACGAAGAATAAACTATGGAAGAGATACTTGGCATTACAACGTTATTTAAAACTCAAACGGCCATATAATAATGATGACTTTATAACCAAATGAAGTCCGAAATGCATAGCAACCTACGTGTATTTTACAAGTTCATCAACATCCGGAGAAAAGTGGTCACTTTACAATATGAGGGACATCATTATTTTGCGATATGCTTGCGTATTTTTCCAGAATATCAATTTTCAACCCAACCTTTATCATTTTCAATAAATAAATATGGCCAGGGTTCAGCTACAAGTGTGACTATTGACCTATAAAAGAGAGATAAGAGCGACCAAGACAAATGTGCTCAGTTTTAACCGACTTAAAAAAAGGGAAGTTCTGTGTTTCCCCTATATGTATGTTTGTTTGTTTGTACACGATTTCCTCAAAAACCACTGGACCGATTTTGATGATTCTTTCGCTGATATAATCTATATATTTCTGGGGAGGTTTTTAGTATATAATAGTGTGTGTATATTTAAAATGGCTGATCCAATATGGCGGCCGAAATTTTGCTCATTTCGAATTTGCTATCAAAACTTGGAAAATATCATAACAATTTAGAGAACGGAACTGAAAAAAAATTTAAAAAAAATAGAACCGACTCAAAAATTTCAAACCCTCAAATGTTTTAAATAATATCAATTAAAAATCCTCTGCTACTACTTTCAACATTGAATGAAACAAAGATTTTACTAGATTTTTGAAGTCGGTGTCAAACCTGACTGGATTTTAATCCAATACTAAATAATTCAGACAAACTGAATGTCTTCATTACTAAGTATTACTAAGTATAGATTTTTGGGAGGCGGTTCTATTTTTTTTTTAATTTTTGTTCTATTTTACGAATAACTGGTCAGTCAAAAGATTCTCACAGATCAAAGCTGAGCAGTAGATCCCATACGAAACACAATCAAAAGGAGATTGAACTTGTCTTAACTGCACTATGTCGCTGGTCTAGTCAATAGTTGCATAGTAAAACGAAACGAAGGCGACTATAGTCAATCTGCGAAGTTATCACTGACAGACCAGACTTCTCGCTACGTAAAATAGGGCCCAGATGGCATTCTATCAGTTATATTTAAAACCACAATAAACCAGTTTACTCAACTATATAATAAAAACTGGAATGCGCGATACTTCCGGCACGCATACCAAGATACTTTTGAACTTGACATTAAAACACGTAAGGCTCCCGGACTATTAGCTTGGACAATGTAGAGAATATTCAAGCTGAAGGGTTTGTTGTGTCTTTTAGCATCATCGATAAATTATCTAAGTTTGATCCAAGAGTCGCGAGAAAATAAATGGCTAAAATAATGTAACCATTTAGCCCCTCGTTGCGTTTCAATCAAAAATTTTGAATTTCATATCTACGTCAAATGCGGAAGATGTTGATGATTCTGGTGAAACCAACATATAGTTTAATAAATCACATTATATTTAAATGAATATTTCGTTAACTTTGCTAATAGCTCAACCCATTACTTGGATAACTATCAAGAGGTTCTCTCAGCTTTGTTTGTCAAAGTTTCTCAGAATGACCTCCTTTATGACAATTCAATTTCATCGAAATCGGAACCCTGCTGCAGTTCTTGTTGTGAAAGTGGGTTTGCCATGCTAAGTAGTATATAGATGACTGAAACTTCGAAACCAATTTTTGCCTAAACCCTTCGTTGTACGTAACAAATGGAAGAGATCATTTATTTGGGGAATTTCATTATCTTTCATTTTTATAATAACCTTAATTGGCCTCCGAGCAATAGGAAGCGCTATATTCGCAAAAAATAGTTTTCTGTGAACTTTGACCTTGAATCCTTTTATGCGATAGTGATCTCGTTCTTGATTTTAAAATATTTTATTGAAAACACCAAAATAAGTCAACATAAAAAAAATTAAAGACCTAATTTTTTAAATCAGAGAAGTCATCACTCGACTAGAAACGCTGAATGCGAATCTGTTAACTTCAGGGTCGTATTTAAGGTCAGTGCCGCTTCGGACTACTTGAAATCGGTCGTCCTGCCGCCCGCAATTAACATTAATCATATAGAAAATATAACGTACTATGTGTAGAAATTGTGGTAGGTACCTTATAGACTTTCAATGTATTGCATCATACATCTCTTTATCTGCCAAAACACGTTCAGAAATGTCATTAATTCTGCAACAGTTTTAAGTCACAATTCTGGTCCAGGTAATCCAGGTGGGCTTAACATTTATTCCGTTTTTTCTATTATCGTATTAATATGCCAGACAATTATTGTTTTGTGCAAACATTGTTCGAAACACGTGCACATGTTGTTAAGAAACTGTGCAAACAATACGTCGGAAAATCAAATATTTAATGTTGGCACAGAATTTACGGCATGTGGTAGCACATATTGCCCAGCAAGTATGCAAAGACTATTTATTGGTTGTACGATTCGACTGTTAATGCAATCCTTGCAAGCACAGATGAATAGATGTGATACGGCTTGATCCAGTTATCCCGAAAACTTTCCATACACATGCAAAAATAGAAAAAATTAACATGTTCGAAACGACATTCTGAATTCAACATTTCTGTTAAAAAATATTAACCATCTATGTTAAATATGAATCAAACGAACATCGGCGTTGCTTTCCAAAAGACACAACCGATTTTTAAGATGTATCAAGGTATAAACTTCTTGCTGGAAATTAAATACACGAAATCGAAATGGCTCATTTGTGCAAATGCAACAAGTGGAGGAAATCGTTATAAACCCTAATGCCTCGAAGCATTGAGATATTGATTTAGCAATCATCAAAGTTACAGAGCCTTTCGACTTAACTCCTCATGTCAACATCATTAAGCTGTCCCCACAAAGTTACATACAAGAAGGATTATGTTATTGACTACTAACCTTGGTTGGGGTTCGAGGGAAAAGAAAACACATGCTAGTCCAGTAAATAAGCCGGAAAATGTGGAAAAGTGGTGGAACAGCATCGAATTGAAAAGTTCCTCTTTTCACGTGTTCCCTAAACCTCCAGGAACATTCATCAACATTGACCCCTGCATTTATTCCGAAAATGAGAAAGTTAGGGGGTTTACCCTTTTATTCTTTTATTATTCCAATTCACAAAAGTGGTGGCAGTAATCAGTTTTTCAATAATCGACCTATTGAGACACTTTCGTCTATACTTGAACTATTTGAGCCAATCACACGTTCACAAATATTACGATTTGTAAGCGCCTTCTTTCTATTAGGACAAGTTTCATCAGAGATGCAGTTTATTGCCTTTTAATTAAGGGTTTCCTGGCGAGTAATCGAATTACATTGATTCGGTTTTGAGCAATGATTTCAATATATTTACTCTCTCGTATAGTCCAGGAGAATTAGGTATTCAACGCGAAAAAAATTAGATACAAGAAAAGATTAAGATGCAGCCTATGTTGTGTGAAAGTTCCTTATTGATCCGAGTGCCGTGCAATTAATTACGTGGGGTCAAATTTCGTGAAATACGGGTTTTCGCAAATATCTCGAGAACGGTGGACTTTTCGACAAAAACATGTATAACCAATATTTTCGATAAAAACGCGTAAGTGTTGTGGCGTCTTTGGAAGCAAAGATAAATTAAACCATTTCATGATATTTATTTCAACATTATGCAATCAGGCAGGATTTATATCTACTTATATCGACAAATAATAATGAATAAAATGAAGATGTCTAAAAAAAAACGACAAAGCGAAGAATACCAACAAGAAAGTGAGAAAAATGAAAGCAATTACTGGTTATTTTCCATAAGAACAAAGAACCTGTGAGAATATTTCCATACACTGCTGGACAAAAGATTAGGTGGGGCTATTATTTCCAAGATTTTGCTATATATTATATTTATTTCAGTTTATTAGTTCTGTAACCACCAAATTTTTTTGAGTGCCCCAATCGAGGCATTGAAGAGATAAGGTTTCGGAACATCTCATTAGGTATTCTATACCCGGTTTTCTAAACATTTCACCAGAGGAATTTGGTTGGAATGTTTGACGACAAGTCTCTTCAGTTGACAATATAAATTCTCAATTGGATTAAGATCGGAGCATTTAATTAGCTGACCTGTTGGCTTATGTAACATATATTATAATTGTTCTGTTTAAATCGCCGTCTCAATTGAGAAATTGCGAAGGTAACCTTTCAGACCTCAATTTCCTCCTTAACCCTGCCCTCGGCCCTTCTGACCCTTCTTGAGGATTTGCGCATCTTACAGCATAGACCATGACCTCATTTTTCTCTACTGCGATATAAATGTGAATTGCAACAGATCTCAACGTATTGACTCCAGAGGCTCTCTTTGCTGAATGCAATTCTTATCCGTGGTACCATGTAACATACATCTACCTATACCATAAATATGTTCTTCTATGTAAAAAACTTGTAACTACTTGCCATGGTTCTCATCGCAATTTTATGATTGAGATGAGAGAGAATATCTAACATATACTCCAAATATTGTAGAAATAAGACACCTGAGAATCGGATATTTTATACTGCCCAACGAAAGTGTAGGTAATAAGTGTAAGTTAAATTTGAATATACCGTCGAAGATGCTTTGGCGTAGGTTACGTGATATTGGCGTTCATGGTGACCAGACTACGGGCAAATCTCTTTGTTCTGACGAATTAAATGCGTATTTCATCGAATATCACCGTAGTTTATGAAGCTTATTGCACCACTCATCATTCGGCCACTAACATACTATATACATACATTTAATTGCTGTATCATGAAATCAGTATTTCTCAAGGCCTGGAAAATGGCTCAGGTCATCCTTATTCCAAAAAAGTCAAAAGCTACATCCCCATCTGATTATAGGCCAATTAATTTGCTCTGCTTCCTCTCTAAGGTCTTTGTAAAACTTTTATTTTGTATTGAGAGAGAACCTTAAGAATGAATGGATTTCGGCCTAGGTATAGTTGTGAATGTGCTATTTTGAAGGTGACCAACGATATTCCGGAAACACTTGACAAAAGAGAGGCCAGTATACTTACGCTTCTCGATTTTTCGGAAGCCTTTGACAGTGTATGCCATACAAGACCATACAAGAAACTTTATAATCATTTCATCTTCTCCGAAGATGCAGTTTTTATGGTCAAGAACTTTCTTTATTAGAGGTTTCAAAGTGTAACTTTGAGAGAAGGCAATTGCTTTTACCTTCTTCCACTAAATCGTGGCGTACCACAGGGATCTATACTTGGGTCACTACTTTTCATCCTATATGTATATAAACGATTTGCTCAAGGTTTTACGTCATGTTAAACATCATATTTATGCTGACGATGTACAAATCTATCTCAACAGTCTCATACATGGGAATAATTCTTAGCTGGAATATGAAGTGCTGTGATCATGTTAATTACATAATATCCAGAATATATGGTACTCTCCGTCGACTATGGTTATCAGCTAACATACTTCCCCCTGAACTCCGACGTTATTTGGTCAAGTCATTACTCTTGCCGCATTTTACAAATGGATGCCTTATTTTCGCTAAAGTGGACTCATATTGCCTCCGAAAATTAACACCACAATACTACGATGGTCACTGGAGGTATATTCAAAACGTTGAATTTTGTATTCTCTGTAAAATATCCTTATTTCCGCTCAGCCTCCTAACAGCACATGATTCACACCTTGAATTTCGGCAGGGGATATAAGCTAAAATCACCCAAATTTAGGACCTCCATTTTTGAAGGATTTTACACTGTTCAGTCGATTGGAACGCTTTGCCTAGTTGTATTCAGACGGCGAGAACTTTCAGCGCATTCAGGGGACGTCTTATTGAATTTCTGAAAAAGTGGTCATTATAGCTTGTTTCTGATTCTTGCACTAAAATCTAAACTAACTACTTCTTTTTTTTTCTTTTTTTGTTTTCTATTAGCTAAAATTCTTTAGTTTGATTAATTTGCTTAATTTCACATGATTTATTATTTCATTTCTTTGAATCAAGCGTCCCAGTTATAATTATGTAGATTTACTTTGCCGGATAATATTGTATTTCCGCAAGTAATAATTGATGCTAACAAATGAATGTGATTCTTGTAGTATCCTTTACCTGAAATAAATATATAATATATAATACAAGGTCCGACTCGCACTTCCGCTTCTTTCACGAATTAAATTAAAAAAATTATTTACGTAAAATCGAATGGAATTAGTCGTCCTATTTATATATAATACTAGCAGACCCGTCCCGGCTTTGCCCGGGCATTTCTACATTTGTAAATTTAAACTGTTGCAAAATGAATAAAATTGTTGATAGAAGCGCAGTCTAGTTTTAGAGAGAGACACACGTTTGAGACTGCCCTTCATTGGTCGATTTTTTAATGGAAAAAGGAGATTGATACTGGATTGTTTTTGTAACCTGTCTTCTTTAATTTTAAGCGCGCGATTGATTCCAATATAAATCCCGCAGTACTCTACCTCCATTTGATCTGATTTTTGCATTACCATATCTGCAGAAGATAGACTTCCATATAAGTTTCTCAGAAAGTATCAGAAAAGTGAGAGTGTTTTAGCTCATAAAAAAGTCCGCTTTTCTCTTTCCATGTAAAATTGACGAATAATCCTTTTCATTCATCAATTCATCCATTTGCATCCTTTGGAAGATATTTAATTCTCGATGCACCAGTTCAATGTAATATTTTCATTCTGTTTGTTTTTCAATTTTATATTGTCGAAAAAAAGCTTCTCCGCATCCGTTTGGCCTCCTCTGGAATATATTCAATAGCAAGCCCGTCCCTTGCCGGATTTTTTCATATTTGTAAATTAAAACTGTTGTAGACCTAATGAAACTATTCCATGCGCGAAGACGGTTTTTCATTTTTCCCGCGGGTACCCAAAACAATCTTGGGATAAAATGTAGCCTGCATTATGAGCGATAAAATGCTGTACCTTCCAGTAAAATCCTCATCGAAATTGGTTCAACCGTTCTCGAGATTAGCCCCGACACATAGACAAAATTTGTTGACATGTTTGTGTAGATTTTGGTATAGTGTAAGTAAAGATATGAGCTTCGAAAAAGGCAGTTATTTCAAAACCACAGACCCTAAGAACCATTATTTTCAATTACACGGATTTCCGTTCCAGTTGAGTCCCCATATTTGATTCGCCATCTTGAATTACCAATTATCGATGGAAGAATTAAGATCAGCGACGCCAAAAGCCCCGTAACATATATGAATTCATTAAGAAGGAAATCCTTTCATTAGCCGATTGTTCTAGGGTCACTTTATATGCTGAAAGCCCCCCTACACCCACGGGCAGGAGTTAAGACACTGCATGAATATAATATCGGGTACATTTCGCCAAGGTCTGAAGCTGTATAACGGTTTAAAGATATTGCATGTATCACTTATAGTTTTCCAGAAAAACCGATGATAGACAGATAATTTTTGTTACGCAAACTTTCTGAACATGTGCCTGATGAGTGTACCGTCAAAAAATATTTTCCCATACATATATTTATACCCTCTCTTACCTCCTTGGCGGTTGAAATTTAAGATATGCTGAAACATCTGTTCCATTATTTGTGTTGGAAAGTGTTTTCGGGGTCGCTAATCTCGAAGCTACTATCAAAATGTGGATATTAAAAATCAGACCCTTTGCGTCATTGTTCACTGTACAAAACACACAAATAGATCAAATTGAAGTACTTAATGGTAGAAAACAGTATATTGATAATGTATTTGTCCTTTTATTATTTTACCCTTTCACAATTATAAAATACGTATATATTTCTCTTTTAATTGAAAATTATTCCCAAAAATGTTGCTAGTAAGAACTAATAAATATGGCAGTTGCACTGAGAAAGTAAAACGATAAGTGACATCCGTAGACCCCTGGCGGGAATAATAATAAATAATAATAGTTAGGATATAGCTAGAAGACACAATAAAATAAATGTAAAGCTGAAAAAAAATATTTAAGAGCCAGATTAGTTCCAATACTGATCTTCTAATAACTTACTGTCGAGAAATGTTTCAATTTAGATGTTTTTTTCATTTAATTAGGCGTACCTTAGCGCTGGAGCTGTAATTCAAGAAGACATTAGCGAGGCGTCTGTGATATTTGGAGTAAAACAAGTTCCAATCGATGCACTGATACCAGGCAAAACATATTGCTTTTTCTCGCATACGATAAAAGCTCAAGAATCGAACATGCCTCTTCTAGATGCGATCTTAGAAAAAGTAAGTGAAATGTTTCTTGCACAGTCACAAACTAATTTAACCAATTTGTAGAATATTCGGCTAATAGACTACGAAAGAATAATCGATGAATCTGGGCAACGGCTCGTCGCGTTCGGAAAGTATGCAGGGGTGGCAGGTATGCTAAATATACTCCACGGGCTGGGCTTACGTCTCCTAGCTCTCGGACATCACACGCCTTTCATGCATGTTGGACCTGCCCACAACTACAGAAACTCATCTATGGCGAGACAAGCTATTAGAGATTGTGGGTATGAGATTGCATTAGGCATGATGCCAAGATCGATTGGTCCAATTACGTTCGTCTTTACTGGGTCTGGAAATGTCTCCCAAGGAGCCCAGGAACTTTTCCAAGATCTCCCCGTTGAGTACGTGCCTCCAGAGATGCTAAGGAAAGTGGCGGAACACGGAAGTATTAATGTTTGCTATACTTAAAGAATCTCATAATTCATTATGTCGATAAGCAGGTCAAAACAAACTGTATGGCTGTGAGGTAAGTCGCTCCGATCACTTGGAACGTCGCGAAGGAGGAGGTTTCGACCAGCAAGAGTACGAACAACATCCAGAGAGATACATTTCAACTTTCAGCAAGAAAATTGCACCCTATGCATCAGTAATAATTAACGGCATTTATTGGGCTGTTGGTAGTCCCAAACTTATGACAATTCCGGATGCCAAGTCCTTGCTCAGGCCGGCGAGCACACCGTGGTTGCCTACCAGCAAAGGATCACCAGCTCTTCCTCATAGGTAGGTAAATTTTTTTTATTAGAGAACAACTTCCGAGAACTGCTGTTTTATAGAATGCTTGCCATTTGCGATATCTCCGCTGATCCGGGCGGTTCTATAGAGTTCATGAATGAGTGCACGACAATAGATACACCCTTCTGTCTATACGACGCTGATAGAAACAAGGACACAAAGAGTTTCAAAGGTCCTGGTGTGTTGGTCTGCTCGATTGATAATATGCCAACGCAGCTTCCTAGAGAATCTACTGATCTTTTCGGAGAGCTTTTAGCTCCCTTTATAAGCGACATACTTCAGAGTGATGCTTCGAAGCGTTTGGAGGACGAAGATTTTTCTTATCCTATCTTTTCGGTAAGGATTGGTTTCTGTTGGTAATATTTAATTTCGTTGTTGCACACTTTTAGGCTATTATCGCAAGTAACGGTGGATTGACGGACAACTACCAATATATAGCAGAGCTGCGCGAAGCGTCGTGAGTATATTTTGAATTTTCAGAGATTTTTTAAGTACATTGAAAATTTTACAGAAAATCCAGGCATAAGGTTGAAGGTGCCGGTAATGCAACCAAACGACTCTTGGTCCTTGGAGCGGGCATGGTGTCAGCGCCGTTGGTGGAATGGTTACATCGTGAGAAGGATGTTGCAATTACGGTTTGCTCTCATCTGAAGGAAGAGTCAGATCGTCTAGCTTATACATATCCCGGGGTCGATAGTATCTACCTCAACGTCACAGAAAATCCTGTCCAGCTGCAAGAATTGTGCGCCAAATCGGATGTTGTGGTTTCATTGTTGCCATATGGCTTGCACGGTCTCGTAGCTCGAAACTGTGTTGAAGGCAAAACTCATTTGGTCACAGCCAGTTATGTGACCGATGAAGTGCGAGAGCTTCACGAAGAAGCAGAACGCGCCGGCATCACTCTTCTAAACGAAGTTGGTCTGGATCCTGGTATTGACCACCTTCTTGCCCTTGAGTGCATTCATGAGGTGCAAGACAATGGCGGTGTAATTGAATCATTCGTTAGTTATTGCGGGGGCCTTCCAGCACCTGAGCATTCCGATAATGCTCTACGATACAAGTTCTCATGGTCTCCACGTGGCGTTCTTCTTAATACACTGTCCGCTGCAAAATACTTAAGCAAGGGACAAATCGTGGAAATATCTGGTGGTGGAGATCTCTTGTCCAATCCACGAGATTTAAATTTCCTTCCTGGATTCGCTCTTGAAGGATTCCCAAACAGAGATTCTACTAAGTACTCAGACCTTTACGGATTAGGAAATCAGGTGCACACGCTGTTGAGGGGCACAATCCGGTACAAGGGCTTCTCCGATTGTATTAAACCGATGCAGTTCTTAGGTCTCATTGACCCCGAGCCCCATCCCATGCTACATCTAAATGGACCTGAAATTACTTGGAGGCAGCTCGTTATAAATATGCTCGGCCTTCAAGACACGAGTATTTTCTATGAAAATCTTAAGCAAAAGATTGCGGAACAGGTGGGAAATCCGGAAATCCTAGAAAGTTTGGGACTCTTGGAGGAGACTCCAGTTATGAAAATGGGAACGCCACTGGACACGCTTAGTTACTATTTATCGAAAAGGCTTGCTTTCGGTAAGATGCAATTTAAAAGTGATTTGCCAAGGTTAGGCATAAATGTCTGTTTACATTTTAGAGCCACATGAACGAGATCTGGTGGTTCTTCGTCATGAGGTTGGAATTTGTTGGAGTGATGGTCGCAGGGAAATGCGGGGAATTAACTTCGTCGTATATGGGCAGCCTCACGGCCACTCAGCAATGGCAGTTACCGTAGGAAAGCCAGCAGCTATTGCCGCTAAAATGATTCTCGATGGTAATGGCTTTATCCTTAAATTTTCTTTTGTTTGTAAAAATACTTTTCTGTTTTTAGGTGAAATTCAGAGGCGTGGTGTTATTCTGCCATTTACGCCTGATATTTATAGACCCCTCCTCGCTCGCCTTAGAGCTGAGGGCCTTACTGCGCACGAAACAACGAAGATCTTATGAAAAGGCAGTAAAAGAAGCACATTGTATTTTATATATTTTAACACATTGTTATACCAACATATTTATGATATTAAATTTCTTTACAATTTTCTTGAAGGACAGGCCTTTTCGCAATCGTGTTTTGTTTGGAAATTATTTGCATTGCCTTCACATCCTCCATACAGGAAATATTCACAGCTCTTTCTTTTAGGCTCGTAATAGTATCGTGGCTTAGCTCCTCTGCACGGACCGATGTCTAGTGGCAAATTGCATACTACAAGCAAAATATTCAATTAGGATCATTGCACTCGTAACTTACAATCAGTTGAAACTCACTTGAATTTATTCCGGGTTTTTGGCACAAAATAAATGTTCCACTAAGCAACACAACAAACAAAACCAGTAAGAGTTTCATCTTCAGTAACAGCCGCCACCTGGACTCGTTCGGAAATAACTGAACGGTCCACAAACTCGTTCTTTTATACCACTTTCGTGGCTTACTTTTGGAGTCGTTAACTTGTAACTTGTAGGTGAGAGAACTCATCTCCCTCTAAAGAACTTTTGCCTTCGAAAGATTTTTGTGTGAATTTACATCTTAATTTTCATTTTTCGCGGACAGAGTTGACCCTTTTGTTTACGGTAATTGCATAATTTTTAGATAACTTTTGTGAATTATTATCGATGGCAGTCGTATGTTATGGGTAAAGTCCGCAGGGTGTGTAAAGTTAGCACTGCACTCTGGTCGGGCAGAGTTCGGACAGATCGATTACACTAGACAATAAATTTTAACTTTGAAATGGTATTTTTTATGCGAAGTAACTTCTCTTATAGATTTTGATGCAATGAAAACTAAAAAGCAAAATTAGTTTCAATTTTTGAGAAAAAGTTTTTTTTCTTTTTCAGAAAAATAATAAAAAAGCGTTATATTTTGTTATTCCGCCGAATTAAGACAGTGTCATTTCACTGCTCATTTATATTTTGCTTTCGGAACGTCTCTAGTAATAGTCCAGCAATAATCCACCAGCATTGAAACATTCCATTTACTCTGATAGCGTTTTTCCATGTTAACGATCATCAGGTTCGAAGCGTTCTCCATGGTCGTCACTTAGCGTTCCACAATTGCATGCAAAAAATTCAAATGAGAGTGTAAGAATGGAATTTTTAAGGACATATTACAGTCCAGTATTTGGTCGGATGATAACATGTTTTCGATAGTCATGTTGCCACAAGTCGGAAGTCATTCCTATGCTTGGATCGTATATTTATACATACATATACATATTTACTTCTTCCCTCCTTTTAAATTTCCGAGAACTACGTTTGAGTGATGTCCGAGAGTAGGGGTAAATGTTAGTTGGACATTTCTGATAATTCGGTTCCCCTACAGTCCAACAGCGACTAACGAAAGTAAACTATAAAACCATCAAATTTCAAAGATATCACGGATCGCGAATATCCGAACTAAGAATTCAGCCTCACAGACTACTCACTACTGCGCTGAGTTGTGCAGTACTGCAGTATCACTACGTTTTGGAAAAGAGGCATAATTTTTATATATGTATCTTCTATATATATAAAAATGAATTGCTGTGCGTTAGTCTCGCTAAAACTCAAAAACGGCTTGACCGATTTCGATAATTTTTGTTTGTTTTGTTCGCTATAATACAGGGGAGGTTAAAAAAAAGAAGAAAATTCGGGAAACCCCAAAGCAAAAGCCGGAAAATCGAAAAAATCAAAATTTCCGTTTTGTATAGGAAGCGAATTTTCCAACTTCAAGGAATTTTTATGAAAAAGGCAATTGGAGGTTTTCGGGGTCGCAGATCTCGAACTTGCATTCAAAATTTTAAAATTCAAGATGTCGGATCCAATATGGCGACCGAATAAGTTAAACTTCAAGGGATTTCCCTGAAAATCCGCACTAGGGAATTTTCGTGATCACTGATTTCGAATCTGCTATTCAAATTTCCAAATATGAGACCGCCCCCACCCCGCTGGGATATATATATAGGAGAGGGGGTGCAATAAGGAGGTGTTGTAAAATGAAGTAAACTAAATTTAATAATACTGTTGGAAAATATCTAAAACATGTGCAAAACGCAAATAGGAAAACGCTGGGTCACATATGAGAGGCGGTGGTGCAGTAGGGAGGCGTTGTAAAATTAAGGAATACAAATTTAATAGTATCCCGGGAAACGCCGGGTCCGAGCAAGCTAGTAATCTATATTTCAGCAAAATTAGTTGAAAATATTTCAAATACCATTTCACTGTTGTCTAGTGTTATTAGCCGGCTTTGCTCGATTTACAATGGGCAATGAGCGAAAAGCGTTGGACAATGTCGAATGTCAGTCGTGTTTAAAAACTCCTGGCCGAAGATCCTTTTCTGTTTGTGTAGTTTCATTGTGTTTTAGGCATAGACGACAATCAGTCTCTTTTGAGGCAGAACTATTTTATGAATGTGCATACATAGGTCAATAGGTGATACCTTCACCCGTGATGCTCAGATAGGTAGCCTATCAGGGGTATTTTATATTTGAGAGAGTGTCCTTTAATCCCTACACTCTTTAACAGTTGTATGTATATAATGAATATACTATTGGAAGTCTCAGAGGCTTTATTTTCGAATGAGTCATTACTTATGGTCCGTCTATAACCTTGACATTACTTTTTGCACTTTCAATTATAGCATCTTCATCTCTACGGAAAGAGTTGCTACGGATCTACCCTTATCCGGCTTTGTGTTTAACTCTGACAAGAAAAGGTAAATAACTCTTACACAGAATACACTGTAAATTTCTGTTTTCCTGTTCCAATCAGTGGAATCCAGACAAAGAATAACAACAGAAAATATTCAATAATTGTCAAAAACAACTTGCGTCCTATATTGCCTTACTTTGTTTTCAGAAAGCAGCCTACATTACTAGAAAAAAATTTGTTATTGGTTATATTATAATTTAACCATTATTTCAAATGCTTTTCTTTTTGGTTATAGAATAACAGTTATCATTAACTTTTATAATTTTAATTTTTCATAAGAGTTATTTGCCGACTTCTTTTCATCGGTTACCGGTAAACCGGTTTTTTTTGGTTGTGAAATAATACTTGTCAATAATAAGAGTTACTATCTATTTTTATTTGATTGGTTATTGGTTAAGCATCATCGATCAATTCATTCTTTTTTGGTTATAAAACAAAAATTTAAGAAGTTGGTACTTAAGGTGAGATGCAATTATTGTATGTATTATTTTTACAATAAATGAAACTAATTTGGTTTTATAATATGATCCAAAACGCGATATAATTTATGAAGCATTATGAAGATTATTGGTTGACTCTGAAAACTTTGCTTTAAACTAAATGACATGAAAATTATAATGAATAATAGCAATCTCTAGTGAATAATAAATTTGTTATTTTACAGTGATGTGTATTGCTACTTGCTTTAATCAGACAAGATACACAAACGGAAATTTTTTTAAAGCGACATTTCCATAAGAATAGAACGATTAGTGTTATCATTATCAAAAATTATGGGTAATCCTTGTGAATCAACCAAAAAAATCCGTAGATACATATTGTGCAAGAGTAAATAACAAAATAAAAATTAATTAATAACTCTTATTAATAAAAAGTATTATAAAAGTAGGTCGAAACTCTTTTTTCATAAAACAAAAAATTCTGACATCATGGCTAAGGGATAACCAATAAAAAGGAATCTCTTATTAAAAACTAGAATTATAAAAGTTAATGATAACTGTTATCCCATAATCAAAAAAATTAATTGCGAAATAATGGGTGAACAATAACCAATAAAAAATTGTTCGAAAATAACCATTAATATATAATTTTATTTTATTAATTATACTTTTTGGAATATACCAGAAATTGAAAGGTCGCTTGGCGAGGATAAGATTGGTCCATCTCATTACAAGATCAGATCACTATTTATGTTTTTTTTCATTTGAAAAACAAGAAATATTGGCTATTTTCGGTCCCTGATAACAATCCATATTCCTCGTTAAAAAAGTGATGAAGGAGTGAGTGATTTGAGCGAGGTTCTGGGAAAAATGTTGTGCGCATCTTCCCAAGATATACTGATCATGACATTAAATAAGTATTTGCCATTCTTGAAGTAAAATTAAATCCTTTAAGCCGTTGTGCGTCGGAAACCTGGTGTGTGACTTCGTTGGTGACGAACATGTGTAATAAAACGAAAATTCAAAAGCCGAACAGTAAATCATACTCTATATATTTGGAGGTCACTAAATTAAAAAGATTGTGCCCTGATGGCGGCTTCAATATCGAATGCTAAGATTCTTTAGGTTTCCCGAAATTTGGCACTGTTGGAGTTTTTGGAGTCGATGATTTCAAATGCGATTTTACACATGATGCTGTAAATCATCACACGTACACATTCTTGCTTACAGGAATATGGGGGGTGAACAATAATCTTAATAAGATTTCTTTTAAATTTGGGGGGTTGATCATATTCTTATTTTGTTTGACATGGAGGGGTCAAAAATCAGTAATAATGTGGTCCTATCTTACAGTCAAAAGCCAAAGAGTGGAACTCAGTATTGAAAATGTTGATGCTAGTGATGTGTGGCTTGAATCTTTCTGCAAATGCATGCAATTTTAAGTTCTCAGTGGTAAAGGTGCTATTGTCGATCATCAGGCTGTAGATGTTTGGAAATGCAATCTTTCTCAAATATTGGAAGATTTTACGGCGGATGAATTCAAGGCTTATGAAATAGGCGTTTGCTATAGCCAGCTACCAACGAAAAGCATTGTTGCTAAAGGCGAAATTTGTAGAGGTGGAAAGGTTGCAAAAGAAAGGCTTGCCATTCTTTTTTGCTGCAGTACAACTGGTGAAAAACGGAAGCCTTTAGTTATAGGAAATGCTGCTGGGCCTAGAGTTTTTCGACAATACAATGAAATTCCAAAACAAAGGAATGATCCTTTTGATAGACAATGCGTCAAGCTCCACTACCACAAAAGATTAAGTATTGAAATGTTGTTGTTAAATTTATGCCGTCCAATCTTACTTCAGAACCATTAGATCAGGGAATAATTCAAAATGTAAAAATAAAGTATAGATCTAAAATGTTTCTCTATCTCTTAACAAAGATTGATAGATGCAGATCTAGTACTGAATTTCGCCTGATTATTAGCGTTTTGGATGCCGTCATCATATGAATTGTTTCTGCCTAAAGTGAAGTTGATAATACAATGATATAAAATCTGTGGTGGGTTCACCATACACACCCTTCGTGTGCGAGTCCGACTCGTAGTTGACCGGTTTTTTAACCAACACTTGAGGCATATGTTGAAATTTTTAAAGTTAAGAAGATTTCTACTCGCTATTGGATAAGAATTCGATTCTTTTGAACAATTAAACTTCTGCGCAACTCATACAATTGCTAGTGCATGTGAAACTTAAAATAACTAATTAGCATTCCATTATATTCGATTTAACACCGACAAGCTTGCTTTTAGGATGCCTTCAGCTTCAGTAGTTAAGCAGTTCTTAGAAAAAAATCTTTCTGATTGATCAGATACACCATACTCGGGGAATACATTTTTAAGATAACTTAATTTTCCAGAAACATTATAATTCCTATTTAAAGCACTACAAGCGATGACACTGCGTCGTACCGAGATTATGAAAAGATTAAAAGTAACGAATTATCAGCAAACAAGGGCAAAGGTTAGCTCAAAGCTTTAGTTGTATGGGATCTAGATGTTTGCTGTCTAATCGTAATGTGCTTTGTCGTAAGATAATGTAAATTTGGGGAAATCGCCACAATATCTTTATTAGCAGAAGTAAGTTTTACTATTTAATTATTTAGTAAAACTCTAAATCCTATTCGTTACCAGATAGATTTTGCTCCCAGAGGAAGTGGGAGATAATTGCAAGTTATTTATTTGTTTATTTATTTTAAATGGAGATGCGTAAGGTGGTATTTCAATAAAACATACACTACCTTCTTATTCAGCAGTATATCGACGGATGAAACCATCACATTGTTGTGCAGATGCAAAATGTGTATTTTTGCACTCAAGGGCAGTATATTCTCCTCTTCTTGAAGTTCTTGTAAGAAGAAAACACGACGTGCTCGTAGCCGAAAGCCGGAATTCACCCGCAAAAGTGAAATTCATTTGAACGGGGCTTATATGGGGCCATACAAAGTCCAAAGAGGCCCCTACTGAATAGCTCTGTCCGACGACGTCATGGCTAGAACACTCACGTAATCCGGAAAGAACAGCAAAGCACAGAGCGCTCCTCCTGTATGTGGCTTTTGGGAAGATTGATAAGCTTGGGGGTCTGGGGAGCCGAGTTGCGCCGCTATAAACAGTAGTCGGGAGCCCGTCGAAGAGAGACGAGCGAATACGCCGCTTTAGGTGAGATATATCGCGGCACGTGGTACCTCTTTTTTTCGGTTGTTTGTACCTGCCCACAATTGGATTAATCACCAGGCTAGCCGGCAATTCCTCTGGAGGTTATCTAGCTCTCCATGGTTTGCCCCAAAACTTAAAAAATCCAAGCAATTCGAGATACGAATATACGGTCGGTAGCCACACAGTGCATTAAGTGAATTATCGCGTTTATTACGCATGTGGTGGGTGAAATAGTAATATGAGATTGCCCAAGTAGCGCTTGTAAACAGGAAACAATGAGAATTCATTTAACGTATAGAACGCTGAAGTGCTAATATAAATGGTAGGCGGAGATTTGATTTTCATAAGAGACGACTTGAACTATAAATACTCGGAGGTACGGCGGAAAGAGCCTTCACAATGCTGGGAATTAAGTATCTGTCCGAGGCCCATTTGAAGGGCTTCGAGCGCTACAAGGTATGTATTATACTCGTATGTCTCTATGCTTCAGCATTTACCTTTGCACTATGTTCGCCAGGACGCTGTCGATAAGTAGCTCTGCCTATCGATTTTGCTCCAATGAGGCCGTCTGACCAACTTTTGAAGCCTCGCCACTCTCAATAGGAGCGGTGCATGGGCTTTAATTGGTATATACGCGAATTTAGGGTTATGTGTGTGGAATTCATCACGCGATTCTGACGTCGCGACGACATTCCCTGCCCTGTTGTAACTCATGCTTATTGGAGATAAACAAGTCAACGACTCAGCTGCCCGGGGAGCATAATTCTTGACTGGCCTGGCTCCACTCCATCGATGGAGCCATGTCAGGTCAGTCTCTCACTCTCAACAACTTGTGAGCCAATGCCGGTTTCACTTTTTTTTGTCGCATTTATCGCGTAAAGGCGCAATTTCCTATTAAAGTTTGTTAAAATTAGAGCACTTAAGGGAGTTTTGCTTTAAATGGGGCATAATCATTACAAAGTTGAATTCGAATTTTCAGTCAGGAGCAATTGCGGCAAATGACTGATAACAGTCGCATAGCTTATCTCTTAATTTATTAATGATTCCATTCAGTTGGCTGATGTGTAGGCACATGGCCTATTGATCGAAGTGGACTAGTAATGGACTTAAAAATATTTTAAAAACTTGAAACTTGAATTTGAATTTATTGCATAACTAACCATTAATGGAAGTTACGAGAATATGACGTGCAAACGAATAGTAAACACTGATTTACAAAAACTTCTTCTTTTATGTGCAAAACAAGAAATTGTAGGTTTTGTCGCTATCTTTTCCATTTCAAAAATTGTAGACTTACGTCATAATACTTACAAAACAAATGTAGGTACATATGTAGTGAGACAACTAGAACAAAAGCAGGGGTACTACAGGGCTTGATATGGAGATCAAAATTACTCCTACATAAAAAATTGCTGGCTCATTCTCGACGTTGCACAGAGGGGATTTTACCTCGACAGTTGGCCAACATTTTTCAGTGGATTTTATAGATTTGTTGTATAATAAAAAGGACTTTAGGGTATATTATTTATCGAAAATGCATAAAATAAAATAAAGAAAATTGGGGAGGTTCTTGTTATTCAGGCCCCAATTTTTGGGAACGGGGTTCGAAACATTTTGCTGTGCTAATTAACGGAAAAATAATGAAAAAATTCTATCTCGACCTGTTTTCGAGATATAGGTCAATTCGCGTGCACCCTACGGTCGTAACTTTTGGGAAAATTCTATTATATATTATAATTTCCCTTTTATAAACTGCCGGTGGAGTTAATTTTCCTTTTACAAACTACCGGTGGAGTTAATTAGCACAGCAAAATGTTTCGAACCCCGTTTCCAAAAATTGGGACCTGAGTAACAAGAATCATGCCAGAAAATTAATAAAGGAAGTCAAAAAAAACCATGCGAATGTAAGAATATGTAAGACATAATGTAAGTTATACCTGACTCGGATCTGTTAGAATTTTAAACTGAAATTTATCACGTGTCCCTATCAAAATTATCAAATATAAATAAATAAGAAAAAATTTAATATTTGTAAAACAAAAAGGGAAAAGACCTCTTAAGTAAAATCAAATTATTATACATATCAGTTTAAAGTGGTGACAAACAAAACACGGATGTTTGCGGACCATTTATCTCGGAAATCCGTATGGACAGTGGACACTAATGACCTTTTACGTTACCATCAAAATTATAAGTGATAATTTTTATCGCGATAGTCCACTGAGATCACATTCAAAACGTGGAAGTAAAAACTTTCGAGCGACTAACTCAAAGTCTAAGTTATGGCTGATTGTGTGGCTAGGAGAAGGCGGGACGTTACAAGACTGGCCGTTATGTGACGTCAATCTAGCTGGATTTAGGAATGGTCGTGATGTGTAGATCAATCAAGCACCCTGGCTAATTGTAGAACAATCGCTGGATGGGAACTCTCCCCTATACATCACATTCATCGACTTTGAAGGAGCATTTGATACAATAAATCGTGGCGCAATATGGAACACAGTATCAGAGCGAGGAATACAGGGAAAATTGCTACAGAACAAAGGATACCCCCGAGGGCAATTTGAGCGACCCAATAAGACTAGATCTTGGTGTTAAACAAGGATCCCCCTTGCTGTTCAGCATAGTACGAGGCGAGGTGATGAAGAAAACAACCTCAATATCACTAGAAATATGATGGACGGTAACCAGCCGACTAGAGGACCTAGACTACGCAGACGATATCGCTCTACTCGCGCACATCCACAACGACATGCAAACCAAGGTTAAGACCCTGGAATAATAAGCAGGAGAAGTTGGTCTGAAAATAAGTACACGCAAAACAAAGAGTATGAGAAACAACACAGCGAATGCCAATCAGATCACAGTCAACAATTTTATCATAGAGGACGTAGTAGAAAATATTAACAACTAGCTGAGTTACCCGACTTTGCACGGCAGCGCGTGATTGTACTGAGTTTGACATTACAATGACCCTATTTACACACTTAATTTCTTGTAATCCATTATTTGTAGAGAAGTTTCATGATATGTGCACGTTACTTATTCATCAGAAAATATTATTCTATTTTGATCAAAGAAATTTATATACATACATATACATGTTATTTTTCACTGAATTCGAAGAGTTTCGTTCATACCTTATTCAGAAATTGTGATAAGCCCCCATTTTTTTTATTTAATGGAAATCTATTAAATTACAAATGAAGAACGGAGAACTGTTGAAATTAAAAAAGCTCAGTTGACATTTTGTATCCGCCATTTTAAATTAGCTATTTCTGCTATTAAAAATTCAAAATCTGCACCCTAAGAAACCATAAGTAATATTTTTCATGGTATGCCACCTTGAATTTTCAAATTTTGGTGGATTTGAAATCAGTGACTCTAAAGTTTTGTTTGTGAAATGAATTCAAATACCTCAAAGTAACTGCTAACTGGCGATGTTTCGGAGTCCCTAACCAGAAAGCCAGGAAGGAACTTAACAGGGCGAAAGGACTTTCGAACATGTTCGACAAACCGAGTCCAGAAGGGGAACGCGCGAGCACTTCGAAATTGGGAGCTGTTATACGCAACCAGTCGAGCTTCCCCGGGCGCATGGCATCTGCTACAAGTCGATTCCTATTAGGGCGAACGACCCAAAATCTCCAGCAGAAAGCATTTCAAGCACAGCAAAGGAATGCGGGGCTGATGCTTGCTCACTTTGGATAACTACAAATTCACGATTTCCTTTACTTGTGCTGTGTAGACCTTGGTTCTTGCCAAATTCCATGAATGTAGATCAACGGGAAGTACCCTATAGGTTTTGATTTATTTGCGAGTGTCAAAATATGCGGCATAAACGGCCATATTTTTTCATTGCGTTGACTTTGAAGCTTGATTATTTTACAGCTCCAATGGATCGCAGACTTAAGTATTTCATATTAATTTCAACTTTACACCTCTACACGTTCCTGAGAAAAAGGAGACAGACAGACAGACAAACAGACACGAACAACGAAGTGATCCTATAAGAGTTTGTTTTTTCCTTTTAGGGACGGAACTCTTTAAAAGGGGTATGTTAGATGTTTCATATAGGACCTTTAATTTTTTTGTAAAGCTTCCGTAATGTCATAAGGAATGATAATTTTGTTATGCGCCAGTTAAAAACGTTGGAAAAATTATGAAATATCAAAATATGAAACAATCCAAAAACAAAAACGTTTTTTGCACTATTTATTTATTCGTTTCGCTTAATTCAAGCTACAATTGACAAATACATTGGCTTAAAAATAAACAAACAAAATCAACTTAAAAATAAACAAACAAAATCAACTTAAAAACTATGACTAAAACTAAGACAAGGGGCATATAATACAAAGATGGGGTCAATGGGGAGCAGACAGGAGGGGCAATTATATTCATTTATTAATGCCCTCGCTTACTATAAGCTACAAACAAACAAACAAAATACAAAAAGTAACTTAAGTTAAGCGACAGACAAAGTAAAGGGCTTTGGAATTAGGGATAACGGGAGGGGGACAATATTAAGATGTTCGGCGCAGGGAGCTCCTAAGAGAAGATTTGCTCAGGTGAAAGTCAAAGGAAGGGAGGGAGTTGGCTTTCCGGAGCATGCGGGTGAGGGGTTCAGAAAGGCCATAGTTAGTGCGGTGGTAAACGGGGCGGAAGAGAGGGGCCGATCTAAGGCTACGGGGATTGGTATAGAGAGAAACCCGGTGAAGCAGAGAAGGGCAGTCTATGTCGCCAGAAAGTAGCTGATGGATGAAGGTAATGTCTGCAGAGTCGCGTCGCTTCCATAAGGGCTCCAAGTCAATCAGCATTAGGCGATTTTCATAAGGGGGAAGAATAAAACGGTCAGACCAGGGAAGCTCTCGTAGAGCAAAACGAAGGAACCTTCGCTGGACTGCTTCAATTCTGTTGATGTATGAAGATTGGGAGGGAGACCAGACTTGGGAAGCGTATTCAAGGAGAGGCCTGACGAACGAGACGAATAATGATTTAGCAACATAGGGGTTACGGAACTCTTTAGACCAACGCTTCACAAAGCCGAGCGCAGAGTTGGCTCTAGCTACCACGCTGTCGATGTGATCACGAAAGTTTAGTTCACTGTCACAGATGACACCGAGATCGCGAAGGGAGGACGCAGTAGGGATAGGTACATCATAAAGATGGTAAACCCTAAGGGGAGAAGAAGGGCGTTTGCGGGAGAAGGTAATGGATTGGCATTTGGAAACATTGAGTTCGAGGGAGTTTTTGTGGCACCATAAGCTAAAATTGTCTAGATCGTTTTGAAGCAGTCGGGAATCCGTGGAGGAGGAAATTAGTTTGGAGATTTTCATATCATCAGCGTAGATGGAGATGTCAGAGTGTTTAATAATATGTTCGACATCATTAATTGCAAGAATGAAAAGTAACGGACCTAAGTGGCTACCTTGAGGGACACCCGAATTAGCCACGAAAGAGTAGGAGGAAGCAGAGCAGAAGAGGACCGTGTACTGGCGTTGATCGAGATAAGACTTAATCCAAGAAAGGAAAAGCTGATTGAAGCCAAGGGAGCATAGTTTGAAGAGAATTAATTTATGTGAGATTTTATCGAACGCTTTACTGAAGTCAGTAGCAACAACGTCGACCTCGTCGCCATTCTCTAAGGCGCATAGTGTTCTAGAGACGAAGTCAGTTAGGTTGGTGGTGGTTGATCTACCTTTAAGAAAACCATGCTGGGAAGGGGAAAAAATAGATTTACAATGGAAAAGTATGCAATCATAAACAATGCGTTCGAAAAGTTTGGGTATACAGGAGAGTTTGGCAATAGGACGGAAGTTGGAAATTTCGCTCTTGCAGCCCTTTTTATGAATGGGGATGATGAATGAATCTTTCCACCTAGCAGGGAAGATTCCTTGGGTGATGGAAAGTTGAAAAATGGAGGAAAGGGGTCCGATCAAGTGTTGAGCGCACTTCTTCAGGACAATAGCGGGAATGCCGTCAGGGCCTGGACTGAAATCATCAGCAAGTGCGAAGATGGCGGTGGCGACCATTGCTGGGTTGATGCTGATGGAGGCAAGGGAAGTCTGGGCGCAGGAGCGCATGAAATGGAAATAGCTAGCATCGAGCTCGGAGGAAGCTGCACTGAAAGATTGACTGAAGTATTGAGCGAAGAGGTTAGCTATTACACGAGGGTCAGAGGAAGAGGTGTCACCAAGTTTAAGTGTTGAGGGGTAGCCATTTGATTTTCTTTTGATGTTGATGAATTGGTGGAAGCGTTTAGGATCGGATATGAGGACGGATTGCATGCGTTCGAGATATTCAAGGTAAGAGGATTCGCTGAGATCAGAAAACAGAGAAGCCACAGAAAGGTAGTTGGAGAGGTCTGAATCGGAGCGAGATAAGAGGTAGGCCTGCCACAGTTTGTTACGCCTGTTCCTAAGGGACCGAAGTTGTTTATTATACCATGGGGGAGATGAGGTAAGGTCTCTCCGAGGTTGATAGGGAATAGATTGGGTCAGGCAGGCAAAAAGTTCTGTATAGAAAAGGTCAAGGGCTTCCACCACGGAAGGCAGAGAGTGGGTTGAGGGGGAGAGAGACGAGTGAGCAAGCAGGTAATTTAATTTCTCAAAGTCGCCAATTCGGAAGTTGAAGAAGAAAGAAGATTCTGAATTCGTAAGGAGAGGGGGGGATTCGAGACAAAAAGTCAGGAAAAGAGGAGGGTGATACTGGTCGAGAGTGGAGAGAAGATGGGTGCTCTCAGTGACAACCGAATTAACAGGGTCGGATGAAAAGATCAAGTCGAGTTGTCTGCCGAGGTTGTTGGTTATGCCGCTAATTTGGCAGAGACCACAGTCGGAGAGACGGTCGATGAGTAGGGTCTCTTTGTCGGAGAGAGCATTAGAAGTGACAAAATGGAGTTCATCATCAGACCGAGCCCATAGGAGGCGAGGGAGATTAAAATCGCCGAGCACGAAGACTTCATCATTAGGCCCAAGAGTGTTAAAGAGGGAATCAATAAAATCAGTGGCGGATTTGTAGGCCTCAAGTGGTTGGGAGGGACGGATATAGACACAGAGAAAGTACAGGAGCTTACCAGGTAGGGAAATATTGATACAGACGAAGTTGCAGCTAGGGGAATTAGAGGAAGTGAAAAGGCTAGCGCCAAAACGATTATGCACGGCTAGAAGTACACCGCGGTTTGTGGAGATGAAGTCATTATCGCAGGCGTCAGCGCGGAAAACAGAGAAGTCGGTGGAAAATAACTCATTACTGTTTACACTGGGAATTAAGTTGGTTTCAGTAAGAGCGAAGATGTCGTAAGGAAAAACGAGGGAGTTCTGGAAAACAGAGGAAGTTTTGGTGCGCAGGCCTCTGACGTTTTGGTAGTACAGGGAGAGATAAGAGGGAGAGCGAGCCTGGTAAGAAAAGGGCTGGGAACAGGAAGATGGAGCAGAAGAAGATGGAATGCCGGTAAGGTTAGGAACTAAAATAATTTTTGTGATCGGTGCGGGCTTTTTGCAGATGGGAGACGCGACGCGAGCTGACGTAGGAGGCATAGGTGGATAGATCGGTTGAGACCTTATCACGAGTAATGCCGAATTCAGCATGGTATTTGAAGAAGATCTCACGGAGGGAAGCAAGGTCAGTAGGAAGGCCTTCTTGGTGGATGGAAACAAGCACATTAGTCTTGGTTTTACCATCGATGCAGACAGAGTCAGGTTTGTTATGGAGGTAGGCTAAGAGGAGGCGAACGTTATCGTAGATTCTGTGGTCACGCAGACGGGAAAGAAGATAACGTCCTTCGGTAGATCCTGCAGACTGCATTGTGAGCTTCACGACGGGTGGTAGAAGGGGGTCAATAAAAGAGGGTTTTGGTATAGACGTACTGGCGGGAGTGGAGGGAGCAGGACAATGAGTAAGTTGAGGAGGCGAGGCGGAAGAGCTCGAGCAGGAAGGTTGTTGGTCCGAGGAGGAAGAGGAAGAAGGAATGGAGGCGGAAGAAGGAATGGAGGCGGAAGAAGGAATAGAGCGTGCGGATTGATCAGAAATAGGAGGATAGAGGGTGTTCGATTTCACAAAGTTAGGGTATTTGATTGGGGTACAGAAATTAAAATTTGGGAATACACCTGCCTTAAATTGCCAATTGGGGTTAGTAGAAGAGACCGGAGCAGTACCGGGATTAGAAGAGTTGGAGGGAGTAATTTTTAAAGCGGATTTCGGTGTAATGGACGAGGGTGGGTTAGTACTTCTACTGGGTCTGTTAGAGGGAGCGTTAACGGAATTATGAGGATTGGGGGCAGTTTTGGAAGAAGCGGATTTAAATTGGTTGGATGGGGGATTCACAATAATACCATGTCTATTCACTTTACTAGCATTAAATGTTTTGGCTTTAGACGGCTTAGAAGATAAATGACTTAGATTGGGCGTAAAACTTACGATCTTGGAGACCCATTGCGAAATCCTAACGATTCCATGTGATGATTGGCAGCTGGTGGGGGTAGAGAACAGCCATGCATATTTCGAGTGTACAGACACTTTGAATTTAAGCGGGCTGTCGCGGCTGGAGGAGCGAAGCTTTACGCAGGCGATGGGCGTGAAGGAGAAGCGTTTGGAGAAAAATTCCCGGATCCAGGCAGCATCAGCATGTCGGGGAGCACCTTCCACAAGAAGCGCAGAGGACGTTGCGGGCGCGGCAGCGTTGACTCGATCCAGTTTCTTCAATCTAAGTTGCCATTCGCTTTCGGACCAGGTAGTACCAAATTTGTGCAAGGGCAAGGCAAGATCAAGGTCGCAGGTCTGGACGGAAACCGATGAAGTAGGGGGAAGAGGGCGAGGCACTGGCAGGGTGAGATCGACGATAGCTGGGCCGGTGGCTGGGGCAGCAGCGGGCTGAGGAGATGAGGGCGGCGCGGCAGCAGGCGGCAGTGGAGAGGGCGGGCCAACTGGCAGACGAAGATCGGCGGAGATGGAGCTCAGAAGTGCAGCATTAGCAGTCACAGCCGCCGAGCAGCAACCGAGGTCGTTCCTGATCTGCTTCAAACTTTGACGGACGTCATCAACTGCCGGCATAACGGTAGCAGGAAGGTCGGTTGAGGAGAACGTTGAGTAAAGTTCGTCCAAAGTGTGAGTGGCAGTTGATATTTTTGTAGACAGTAGGTGCGATTTGGCAATGAGTGCTTCGGTCTTGGACTCCGCGGCTGCGGCAGAATTAATAATTTTGTCCAGCTTGTTATTGACTGAACTTAGCTCCTCGGAGATAGAGAGAAAGCTGGAACAGTTAGTCATAAACGACTGCACCTTGGAAGCAAGAAGAGACTGTTCGTTGACGATGCAGTCCGAAGCAGTAGCAAGCGCACGGAGTATATGACACGGCTTAATATCCGCGCACTCGTTGCAAGTGGAAATTGCAGCAGAGGAGAGTGACCGAGCGCCCCGCTTTAGGCAAACTACGTGGAAAAGTTGCCCGCAGACGCCATCACATTCTGTAAGATCACCGGCGAGACTACCGTTGCATACCTTGCAGGCGCTCATCGTTGGTAATGGGTGTGAAGTGCCGACAACCGGTGAAGCAGCGAAGACGGAAGGTAGAACCAAAACAGCAAATCACAACAGCTGGGCAGGTGACGACACAAGTGTGATTTAGGGTAACTTAATCAGCAATAAATTCGCGAAACACAGTTGGCAGTAATGCGTTCACTAGGAAGATACAAACGATCTGATTTCGGTTACGAAATAGAGTCAAAACACACAAATCACACAGGGCACAGTATAGGGAAAGAACCGAGAATAGGGTGATAACGGCCAAGATAGGGCACAAGTACGAAGACGACAGAATTTAAAATGCGAAAATGCGGGAGGTTAAAGAAATCGCGACTGCACCGCTCGATGGTCAACTTGCTATATCTCTTCAGGATAACTCAAGAACTGTTGATTTTAGAGAAAATTTAATGAGAGAAGAAAGTTTTGTAATAAATTTTCACACAAGATAGGATAATTCAGAAATTTCAATATGCAAAAAAGTTTAAAAATGTTTTCTATGAATGTTTTTTCGACATTTAGATTGTACGTACGGTCTGGTCTGGAAATGGCATAGATTACCTCTTACTATGATAAAAAATAATATGGCAAATTTCATCTAAACGGGTTTGATAGTTTTTCGTATAATAATTTCTAAATGAATTGTTCCTATGTTTATAACTCTTGTCTGAACTAATCATTTGTTTTTACTGCTAATAATACTTTTAAAGATTATAGGTCATATATGAAACATCCAGCCCAAAACAGATTCCGCCTGGACTATATTTGCCAAATTGTTAAAATAGGCAAAATAATAATGTTTGTAGGGTATTATCTTAATCATACAACTAGGGTATTAGAGCGTTAATAGACGATCCACGTAGTATTTAGTTTGGATAATGAGTTTTTTGGAACAAGGCCCAAAAAAACTAGTTGAAGAATAGCTTTACCTAAATGGTTTCATATGTATATGTCTTATCATTTTAACGTAATAGTACAATCAATCTGTCGAAAAAAACATGATTCATTTCAAAAATCAACCCTGTAAATGAAACTTGGTGAATCGTTAGAGAATGATGAAAGAAAGCTTCCCTAGCAATGGCCACGTGATACCTCTGTGCGTTTTTGAAAAAAACTCAAAAATATTTTGAAAAAACTCAAAAATATTTTGAAATGCATTTTTCTCGAAAAGTATGCATTTTACAGAAAAATTTATTGAACAAAAAATGTAGAGGGCATCGCTATCTACAATTAATGCCATTGGTGCTATGTTGTACAACAAAAAATGTGCGTAGTAGGTGGCGCTAAAGTGCCAAAAAAAGTGTTTTCCACTCTTTTGTCCGGAAATTTTCATTTTTCAGCTACGATCCAAATGGAAAAATTGTTCCTTTTAATTTTATAAACAACTTTTATTTTAACAGTTTTTTAATACACCTTACCGTTTCAAAGTTGTGGTGTAATGAAGTTGGCATAGTTTTAACAAAAGGGGTTCAGTCAGCTTCCCTATTCTTCTAGAAACGCACATTTTTCAGTTAATATATGAGTTTCGGAGAGTAGAGACAGCAAAACTTTGCTATTTGAAAATGAGTGAGAATGTTCCTGTTTGTTTTATTTGTGACAAATTTGTCGTGGATGATGTGCGTCACGTGGGTGACCGAGGTCGGCAGTCGTTAATAAAAGCAGCAATAATTAGAGGCGATTCTAAAATTCGAGAATTACTGGAAGACGAGAGCATCCCAGTCCCAGACGTTCACAGCAAATGCTATCGTCCGTACACCCAACACGAACGCGTTGCACAAAGGATCGAGAAAAACACGGACGATGACCAACCAGATTCATCATCTAACCAGGAAGAAGCCACACCAGAGTTCGATTGGAAACATTGCTGTCTTTATTGTGGTAACGAAAACAAATCACTGAAGATTACTAGGATTGCTGGATCTTCATGTAAAGATCGAGTATTGGAAATGTTGCAATATCGAACAGAACCTGAACGTTTGGAAATTAAATCTCGAGTCATAAATGTGGATTTAGTTAAGAAGGGAGCTTGTTACCACCAGAAATGTTACGACAAATACAAAAGAAAAAGTTATAATGAGTTTGTTAGACCTGCTGGGCGCAGCAAGGAACCTGTTGATCTTGCCATGGAATACGTCTACGCTTACATCGATGAACATGCCGATGACTGTTGTCAATTTGCCGTGTCGCAGCTCGCTAAACTCATTCCTGAGAACCAAAAAATTCATAATGTAATGCCCGCTCCACACTTACCACGCGAATCGCGCGAGAAAAAATTAGGCGAAATCAGCGCGACTTGCGACAAGGCTACACATTTGCAATGATTCGCACACACACAACCACACAGAGTCGTTGCTAGCTGCGAACTGAGTAGGCCAGTTGGAGTCGATACACGTTCGCGCTATTTTCACGCTTCGCGCCGCGGGAAAAAACCACAAAAAGTGGAGAAAATGGCGCGAAGCCGCGAAAAATATGCGTATCGGCTCCACACTAGCGTTCTCGCTGTTTTCGCAGTGTCGCGCGCGATTCGCGTGGTAAGTGTGGAGCGGGCATTACTTTACTCCGAAGAATTAAGAAACACTATAAAGAAGAAAACCTTGTTATCCACGGCTCTCCATCGAAGGAGACAATTGTGTGCTTCAAAAACACCTCCGAAAAATTATTGTGGGATGCGTGGAAGAGGCAGGAGTTAGATGACACTACAGAAGAAGATATAAAAAACACTCGCAAAACAGCGCGTCGCATCGAGAAAAATGCATTTCAAAATATTTTTGAGTTTTTTCAAAATATTTTTGAGTGTTTTCAAAAACGCACAGAGGTATCACGTGGCCATTGCTAGGGAAGCTTTCTTTCATCATTCTCTAACGACTCACCAAGTTTCATTTACAGGGTTGATTTTTGAAAAGAATTCGACAGATTGACTGTACTATAACTAAAATTGCCTACTAAGATACTTTCATAATTGTTTTTTGATTATTTAGGTTAGTCAGTTGGAAGAATATGAGTGGAAGGCAAATTATAAAATCTCCCGACTGGTGTGAAAGTTTAAAACATTTTATATGTATATATTTTATATTAATGGATTTTAAAAGGCCTATTCTACAACGTCTGGGATTTATTTACCCTAAAAGATATTAAACTTTTATTCAGACTTCTTTTTATCATTCCTCACGAAAAATAAGGGGTGCACGTCTCCACGACATTCCGAGCACATTGAATAAAGTCAACAATTTATAGTTAAAGCTGCTATCCATAAATGCTCTCTCTTTCTGATACGCTCACGTATGTATAATGTTCTCTCAGTCATACCGCCATACATTATTTGTCACTTGTCGCGTGTTGCATTCATGGACAAGGGCATTATTTTGACAGGTTAGAAAATAACCTGTGAAAATTACAAATTACAAATTATGCACATTAAATCGTATCATTTAACAAATACGACGTGGTTTAAACGTTGAGTAGGTCTGTCGGGCAGGCCCGTAGCCTGGAATATTTTTGAAGGGTTGACCTTCAGCCCCCCTGTCTACGTGCCTGCTGTAGGTTATTAATTCCGTTATTCAGGTAATATTGATCCATTTTATAAATTGTTAGTTTTAGGAAACTGAGGTATACAGTTTCTGCATTGTCGAGACGTTATTTTAAAAATTTTTTATTAGAAATGAGTTAAGCAGTCAATTTGACTCTATTTAATTTTATATTGAATTATGTTATGTACTCAGTCAATGGGGATCTTATCTACTATGCAATGCAGTGAAGATAAGATATTAGGAAACTCTTTTTAATCACTAAACATACGCTATAGTTGAGCAGCTACCGTGTATTTTAAATAAGAAATATCTTGATGTGGGGTTATTTATAATTCAAATGTAAATAAAAAGGATTCCATACAAAATATGCATATTCCAATGTATTTCTAGCTAAAAAGTTGACAAGTGATAACATATGTATGAAAGATTTCGACTTAGATGACTTGTGTGTCTTGAAAATGAAACCGAGACTTTTAAAAGCTTTTAATGAAATTGATGTAAGCATTAAATAATCGTTTATCATGAAACATGAAAGATAACCCCCAGGTTTTCAATTGCTTAAACCTTCGACAAAACACAGCATTGCAGAAATTAACGGCTCTGTGGAAAATGGATAATAATTAGTAATTTAATTGATATTTACTGAAGCTATGCAATGAGTGTAAAAAGAATAGGTGCAATTTATGACCACCCTCCTTCAATACAATTTTAGACTTTGAAATTTTCATAGAGTGGAAGAAAATTAAATACGTAGTCTACGTACTGTAATTAAACACATCGATAAGTGAGAGACGAGAAGCCTCACCATAAAGGGTTTCAAGTCGTATTACAAGATCCCCATGGAAAAATTTAGCTTTTTTCTGGTGTGCTTCTTGTTCTGAAACAACCATACATTGAAGAGAACCAATTTGCTGTGATCGTTGAACAGAACAAGCTGTTTATCTAGTCTAAGTTAATTCAAATTGTAAAATGTTTTTGTCAGTTTAGATAAAAGTATCAGCAAATAGATGTAAACAGTCACAACGTATTTAAATGTGAGAATCCTTTACCCTGCATGAATTAAGTTCCTTCTGTGGAAAAATTTCGATATGTATTGCCTTGATCACTCAGATTTCTGCCATTTTTATATAAACTGATTCAACACACAGATAATTCTCTTTAAGTGAGCTCTTTAAGCGGATTAATAAAAACACCGCTATTGAAGGCTGGATCGAAAACTAAAAAAACGAGAGAATTAATTCAAATTTCGCTAGATGATAGTTTGGCATCATATAAATCAATTACAAAAAAAATGCATGTCACCGGCAAAATAGCAGAGAAAAATCAAACTAAAGTTTATTAAGGGGTTATTACCAGCTTGATTTTTTTTTAATATGATAATGATTTTATAAGTGTGATATTACATTTGATAATGTACTTCTACAGTACTTCTTGAACTACAAAAAACAATTGTTTCATTGTAAAATATTCCAAAATGGCGGCTATACAGTAGGTCGCGTAAACCACCATTTAAAAAAGGTCCTTCCACGGCCGGCAGTAGAAGTCTCGTCCAAAGTAACTTAAAAAACAACCAGAAATTTTTTCATTATCTACATGATTTTTGCTACCAAAGTACACAACACAACAGTACAGTATATTTTTAGAATTTTTTTTTCGCGAAATGGCAGTTGTGTAAAAAAAAACCGTTGTTTTCAAAGAAAAAACTCGAACTAAATGGCTTATAACCTTTTTCCCTGACATACAATCGCTATAATCGTGTGTACTTAGTTAGATAATTTAATAATAAAGGTCCAGTTAAAATTTGAAGTCAATCGGATGAAAACTGTTCGAGTTCTACTGCCGGCCGATTTTTAAAACGTGGTTCCGAGAAAAATGCGTAAAACAAAAAAAGTGAAAAAGTGGCTTCGGAAAAATTGGTTTAGAGGCATTTTAACATTTAAATACAACTTTCTACACCGTATATTTTGATTCGAGGGATGTTTTAGCATTATTTAAGCCAATAGAAAAAAACAGGAAAAAAAATTAAGCTGGTAATTATTAATAAACTTTAGTTTGATTTGTCTTTTCTATTTTGCCGGTGACATGCATTTTTTTTTGTGATTGATTTATACGATGCTAAACTATCATTTAGCGAAATTTGAATTAATTCTCCCGTTTTTTTAGTTTTCGATTCAGCCTGCTTAAGCAGGGCATACATATGAGATGCGTTTAAAACGTGTTCGAGAAGAAGGATGATATTAATGGCATTAAGAATGAACTTATACTATATGTCAATAAATCTTTCCAACATTTCTTGCGATGTAGTTCTAAAATCATTAATGATTGTATCAGTTGTTCTGGTTGTGCTCACCTTGTTTTGCTTTTTTCACACAAGATACGTTTTCACTACATTTTAGCAAAATTTCAGACTAAACTCGAAATCTGAACTTAGTAACGACACGAACTTTAAAACGTGGTGGTCTCTTCAAACGCTCCATTTCATAATGGTTTCACGCTAAAAACAATCGTTTTAACCTGCCTTATATGAATGCATATATGAATTCCTTTCAGACGTATTTCGTACAAGTGTTGTTACTGCAGGTACTCGCGGGAGACGAGAGTTGTAATTGAGTAGTGCGGGTTCGACATGTTGGATGGAGTCCCAGCCGACAGGAACAAATAATTGACCGGCTAAAAGGTGAAACATCGCTACAACTTCCGAGTTGACACCAATAGGTTTAACGATGACATGGTATCATTATTTAACCGTCATTGGACAAATGAAAATCCCCAGAGTTTCAAGGGCAATTGGTTGTACCTTTCAAAGTCATCACCAATATGAACTATGTTGTATGCGGGATAAAACGGAGTTTGTAAGAGGAACATCGTGCAAGTGGATCGACGAAAACCTAGATTCTGGAGGATCAACTTTTCGGGACCAACAGTTTTAAGACGTGGGACGTATTTGGTGTATGCCATTCTTAGCAACATATAGATCCAATGCAGATACTTTTAAGTGCATACTGCTGTATAAAGCCACACTGTTGTACACTCAAAAATATATTTCTGGTTAAACCAACACTTGGGTCTTGTGGATTCCTATGGTAAGGTTTATCTGTTTGAATTGATTGGAACGTAGTCAAGCCCATTAAATTGACCGAAAAATTGTTAAAATATTAAGAATGGTATGGTATATGGCAATTTCGTGGAATCTATTTCAAGATTTTTAAACGGATTTGTAGATAATTAAACTGCTACATCTCTTCAACTGACAAATGTTATCTTCACTGAGAGAAAAACATGTTAAAAATAAGTGAAAACGTGTTTAAATAAAACATTTTCAATTATAATATTTGAACATATTTAAATAAGTTAATGAAATATAAGCTCTTTTAAATTAAAATTATAGTTTTGATTTCAAATCGTACATTTTTAATAGTGTGTTTTAAATTGGCCTGCTGAACGGCTAGCCGGCAAATTTCAGGAGGGAAAATTTCCATAACTAATTGTCCCTGCGCGGATTTGAACGGGAGATCCCGACACAGAAGTCCGTTTTTATGAAAACACTCGAGTCTACTCTTCATTCTACTTCAAAATTTTATTCCCGACACTCAGTTTACATTTTTTCATTCAAGATCAAATAAACAAATTAAAAAAATGAAAATTAGAAGCAGCGATCGCACTGCACTTCGACCGAACACTCACTCTCCTCTCGGTTCGGTCAACGGCTCTTCCAACTCAACCTCAGCGGAACTTTTTCTAAGAGGCAGGCAGCCTCGGTTTGCATTCGCACGAAACTACCACTGCTTAGGTTGCAAAAGCCCGTTTTGTAACATTACTCTCCTCTCAAAGGCTTGAAGTCCCAACCAAGCCAAGCAAACAATCCAGGGTTTAGAACATCTCATTCAAAAGGTTTTGTCGAAGTGCAGTGTATATCTGGAGCATGTGCTTTGGCACTAACCTTCGCTCCCACAGATTAGTGCCAGTTAAAATACTCGTTCCGACGTTGAAATGTCAGCCTGTAGCTGAGCGTGAGAACAGCTGTATGAAGAAAAGTATGCGTTGTAAAGTTTATGTGGCATACTTTCATACTGGGATATGCATGGCAGTGGTAAAAGCTGCGTATCGGCACTTGCAACCGTTGCGATCCAGACATGATTTGATCTTGCAGATGTGGTATATGGTAGCGATGGACTTGGTAACCTTAGATGGGTTTTTGGGTTGCCTGGCAGAAATGTCTTTTTCGTGAAGATAGCTGAATCAAAAGACGGTGTCACAGCAGGATTCTCATCCAGGTTCGGCTGGTAGGCTGGGACAGCGGAAAGGAATGCGCTGCATAGTAGTGGAGACCTGTCAGACAAAATCTCTGGAGGTGGCCCTTTCACACCGGCATTGGGGCCGTTAAGGTGATCATTGCCCTCAGACGGCGGCGGTCGTTTCACGTTAACTTGGAGTGCGGGCGGTACAGGAAGTACTGAGGCTGCAACCAGGATTAATTCTTTATTGGCAGGATCAATGCTGGTGGTAGCTATCAGGGCATGGCTTGTTATACGAGCTGTGTTGGTGTGTCTCTCCTCTTGCGGCATGTCAGTAGGTGCGGTGATGAGCGTTTGCTGCTTGTCGCTGGATAACAAGGAGTTGGTAAACGTCTCTACCTGGGACTGGCAAAAAGCGACCGCGTTATTGGTCCTGGGTCGCTGCAATTTGGCCAGTTCCTCCTCCTGGCTCCGATGAGACTCCTCTCTATAACGGAGCATTTCTTCATATAACCCTTCGATAAATGCTAGAGCAGAGTCCATGGCGTCGGCGGTTTGACTTGCCATTACGAAGTTCAAATACACGGGGAACACGATGAAAGTTTTTTTTTAAAGTCAAAATGTGGGAATACCCCGATTAAAGGGCTTCGGTGACCTCACACCTGGCACCAATGTAACAAAATTGGCCTGCTGAGCGGCTAGCCGGCAAATTTCAGGAGGGAAAATTTCCACAACTAATTGTCCCTGCGCGGATTTGAACGGGAGATCCCGATACAGAAGTCCGTTTTTATGAAAACACTCGAGTCTACTCTTCATTCTACTTCAAAATTTTATTCCCGACACTCAGTTTACATTTTTTCATTCAAGATCAAATAAACAAATTAAAAAAATGAAAATTAGAAGCAGCGATCGCACTGCACTTCGACCGACGACTCACTCTCCTCTCGGTTCGGTCAACGGCTCTTCCAACTCAACCTCAGCGGAACTTTTTCTAATAGGCACTAACGAAACTACCACTGCTTAGGTTGCAAAAGCCCGTTTTGTAACAATAGAGTAAATAAAGCGTATATTTCTAAATCTTGTAATTTTGAATTTGAGGAACAATTTGCATGGGAGTTTAATTATGTAAAGTTTTTGTGTGGTTTCCGAGGAGATTCGAACGCGGGTCGTCTGACTTCTAGTGTGAACAGGTTTGTTTTTGTTAAGAGCATTTATTGATTCCATATATATGTTACTTTAAAACAGATAAAATGCATTAATTCTGCCTACCTAGTCTTAAGCTAGTCTATAGATCCTAAACAGATATCCAAGACTAAACAACTTAATTTTGTTTTTCAACATCTCGCTAACAATTTTGGGGCCTCACTCGGGTGAGTTTCAAAAAACCTAATCCGATCCATGTAAAGTGGAATTATGCTACAGCAAGCCGGACATCCATATATTAAGTTTGTCCAGAGAATGGTAGCAAATTATCTTGACCCTGGGGTCGAGATCTTTGCAGTATAATAGTAGCTTTTTCTAATAATTTGTCGACCTGGTAATTAAAGACAAGGCAATTGTTTAGCCAAATCCCTAGATCCCTAACTACAGTCTTTTGCTGTAATGTTTGTCTGATCTAACTTTTGAGGTGAAGCTTTTTCCAATTATTTTTGATGTCCCGATTGGCTTTATGGGTCGGCACCTTGAAGAGGATAACTTTACAACAAGTTAATCTTTATTTTCCATTTGTTGGAATAATTTTCAATATTTTCGAAGTCACGTTGTAAGAGCCGTTGGATAACTTTCACCTTTAGACCTATTCTGTACGCTACTAAATCATCTGTGCAGGCTATAGCGTGGCGGAGAGACCTTACGAGGTCAGTCTTGTAGATATTAAAAAACAAAGGAGACAATACCGCGCCCTATTTCTACTTTTTCAAATAGATAATTGAAATGCGAAATTTGTTGTTCGAGCAATGTTGAGAAAGTAAAGTAAAAGAACAAAATCTGGAAATTCTTAGAGCTTCCTGGCGCTGAATTAAATGACATTTGTAAGTGCAATTGGCTTAAATTGCGATAGTTATGTATTATTCCCAGACTTAAATAAAGTTCTTTTGGTGTTAAATGATTTGTTCCTGATTATTCTAAAGGAACTCATGTTATCCCAGTGTCGGAAGCAAGACCTACTATTCTGGTAATTCTGCACGGAGGTCGATGTCACGATATTCTCGTCCTTATGTATCTTTTCACCAACTGCTGTAGATAAATAAGAACGACGTAAAACTGTTTGGTCTAAAACTTTTGCCCGTGCAGGGTATGCAATATCTGTTAAATACTAGCCCTTACCAATTTACTTCCATCTTTTCATTAAAACGTGTATAATAAAAAAAACTTATATCTATATTTTCAGTACAATAGCATCGACACATGCGTCTTAAGTGTTTACATTATGCACCCATTTTGGAATGAGTGCGTTAAGGTATGACAATCATTAATTCGAATTTCAAAGTTATAATTAGATACTTTGCAGCTAGTTCCATCGTGGGTTGCACCGAACCTCTTAACATTTGGTGGATTCCTTTTAACTGTAGTGAATTTTCTTCTAATTGGATACTATGACTGGGATTTTACGGCAGCAAACGACCAGCCAAATCTTGTACCATCGTGGGTGTGGTTTCTTGCAGCAGTTAACATTTTTATAGCATATACTTTAGGTATTGACAAATATTTTAAGATTTACTGATTACAGCTTCAAATTTACTTTAGATGGTATTGATGGCAAGCAGGCCAGAAAGACTGGGACCAGTGGTCCATTAGGAGAATTATTTGACCATGGCTTAGATTCCTACTCAGCCGTGCTAATTCCAATTTACATGTTTTCCCTCTTTGGGACCGATGACTTGCCACCTTATAGGATGTTCTTTGTCATTTGGAACGTTTTTCTCAACTTTTATCTTACTCACGTAGAAAAATACATAACCGGAGTCATGTTCCTTCCATGGGCGTACGACTTTACAATGTGGGTAAGCTGACTCAATTATTTTAATTGCTGAATTTCTGTATCCTAATAATTATTTTTGTAGGGTGTTATCTTAACACTTCTTATAACATGCCTATTTGGAGCTCAAATGTGGAGGATGCCACTATTTTTGGGATTCACACCAGCCAATGCTTTTGAAGTACTTTTGATAGTGTCAGGAATGATATCAAGTCATCCTATAATAATAAGGAATATCTACAAGTATGTATGATTACTAGTTCCTAAAAAATCAGTCAAGTGGGGCGAGTCAATCTCGCATGATGAGTTCGTACGGTAATTTCAATCCGTAAATATTTACGCATTGAGTCTCGACTAACTACTCAAACCTTCAAAAAATAATTAATATCATGCTATTATAAACATCCTTATATCCTCGAAACTAATTTTTGATGTTTCGTACTCGTGAAACACTTGTAAACTCGTGCATGGCCGGAAATCGTTCATCTCGTATATACTCGTAATCTGCAAAGTATTTAATAGAATTAAAATATTGTTTTGGTGTTCAACGATAGACGTGAAAATATAACTCATTAGCAATATTGTCACAACTAAAAAAATCATTTTGAAATAATTAGGTCTAAACATTTCATTGGTATGACAGTACAAAACGCACAAAAATATTGGGTATAAAGTCACAACTTCCCGAAAGTTTTTATTTTTAAATACGTATGTATGTTCGTGATCAGAACGTATAATAACAAGATTAGATACATACTGGGAAATGCCGATCTTACAGCCAATATTTATTTCTATGCAAAAAATCGAATGGCAACATAACATATTTCTAATCTTTTTGCAGACTTCTTTAAGACTGCATTCTGTGGTACCAACTGTGATATTAATTCTAAGGATTTCTCCCATCTGACGAAGCTTCTGCCGACAGCTCTCGTGCTTAAGGACCTTATATTTGACGAAATCACCATTTACAATCATATCTCTAGATTAATTGACAATTTCTCGAGTGGCCCTGATGGAATCCCATCTTGTATTTTGAAAAGATGTGATTCTACTATTGTCTCCATTCTTTGTTATTTATTTAATTCATGTCTTCGTACTTGTGTTTTTCCTATGTCTTGGAAGCGTTCGATAATCACTCCCTTGCACAAGAAAGGTAACAAGAGCGACATCTCAAAATATCGTCCTGTTGCCAATTTTAGTTGTGTAGCTAAACTCTTCGAAGCCCTCGTCTGTGTAATACTTTATTTCTACTGCAAACCTTTTCTAATGCCCTTTCAACATGGGTTCATCAAGGGAAAGTCAACCACTACTAATCTTTTGGAGTTCTCGAATTATTGCATTTCTGCCATTGAATCGGGCAAGCAAGTGGATTGTATTTTCACCGACTTCGACAGGATTAACCATAATATTCTTGTTCATAACTTGTCTGTTCTCGGCTTCCCAAATCGTTTTGTGGATTGGATTTTTTCGTATTTGTCCGAGCGTACTCAATGTGTCCATTTCCGTGGATTCCTTTCCGATTATGTTGAGAATACATCAGGTGTACCACAAGGTAGTCATCTTGGTCCACTGTTGTTCAGAATATACATCAATGATGTATCCTTCGTCCCAACCCACTCGTGAATTCTCTGTTATGCTGACGACGCGAAAATTTTTCGCTTAATATCTAATGATCATGACTGCGAAACTTTGAACTCGGATCTTGATGCCTTTCATAAATTTTTAATTCATTGACTTAGGGATTACACTCAATTCTCGTTTTTCTTTTGAAGACCACATAAATACCATAATCAATAAGGCTAATGCAACCTTGGGATTCGTGAAAAGGTGGTCTAAGGAGTTTGACGATCCATATATCTCTCGTCTACTATATTGCTCTTTCGTGAGACCCATACTTGAATATGCTAGTCCCGTTTGGGCTCCTTTCTACGAAAAAGACATTAAGAGAATTGAGGCTGGCCAACGTAGATTTTTGCGTTTCGCCCTCCGTGGTCTGCCTTGGGAAAATAGTCTCATATTACCTTCTTATTCTGACAGACTCAAGCTTATCTCGCTGAGCACTTTGGAGAGTAGACGAAATAATTTTCCGACTGTTTGAACGGTGTTATTAATTCGGCCGAACTTTTGGCTCTACTTAATATTTCCATACCCGCGCGGTCTTTGAGGAATCACGACTTCTTCCACTTAACACATCATAGCACCAATTACCAATTTCCAGTCCAAATATTGAATGAAGTCATGTTTATATTTTTTGACAACGAGTTTCTATATTAATCCAAAAATTAATTTTTTAGTTGTGTTACTATTGCAGCCAATAGGCAGTGAAATAGTCAACAAGTTTATACGGTCCGAAAAAAAGGTACGAGTAGCCCGGTTCCACACTGCAAAGGAAACTCGAACCTTAAAATATCTAATAAATTCCATATATAGCTCTTAATGTGAACGGATTCAGAAATTCTTTAGTATTTATATTAACGAAACCAAGATTTTTAAGAGTCTTTTCTAATCTATATGACTAGAAAAAGAGAACTTGCCATCAAGAATAACTCCAAGATCTCATAATTCTTACCAAAGGTGTATTTTTTAACATAAAAACACATACCTAAGAGAGTCATCTAAGATCTGTGGAATGTTGTGCATCTACATTTAGCAATGTTTAAATGTAGTCTATTATTTTCGCACCAAGTAATTAAATTAAGGTCATTGCAGAAATTTGGACTTATTCGACTTTCTTACCTTTACTGAAATTTTCATATCGTTAGCAAATAGCCAACATTTTTACATGGATATTACAGAAAAGTGATATATTTTATATAAAGTAAAAAAGAGCAAAGGACCCAAGTGACTACCTTGAGGCACTCAGGAGCCGCAAAAAATACTGTTGATTTAACTGCACTTTAACTGTTAACGGTCGATTAGAAATGCATGAAGAAATCTATTATGTTATTGTGCATGTCAGAGTTGGAAGAAATCACCGCCTATGCATATGGCATATGCTCGAGTAAAGAAACTGCATATATGTATAAACATTTTGTTCGTTAGGGAAACGTTGTCGAGAAAAGTACTATAATTTGTCTTTCCATTTTAAAATGCATTACGTAATGAAAATTTTATGTTTTTCAGGTCTTACAAAGACCGAACGGGTAAAATGCGACCTTTTATGGAAGCAGCCAGGCCCTTATTTGCGTTCTTGTGGCTGTTTATCATCACCCTTTTGTGGGTGACGTTCTCTGACATAGTCGACATGGAGCCCCGTGTTTTATTTGTGCTCTTTGGAACGCTGTTCTCGAACATATCTGTAAGTCCTGAATTTTTATATATGTGTAATCGTTTTCTAATTCATTCTGTATGTAACTTAACTTTTAGTGCCGATTGATTGTTGCCCAAATGTCCGACACAAGATGTGATGGATTCAATGTGCTCATGTGGCCACTTGTTGCAGTTACGGTGGTCTCCTGTTTTCCATTCTACGAACAAATTGGATTGCCGGAACTATCAGGAGAGATGGAAAGATGGATAGTGTACGCGTTAACAATTTTCACGTCAATTGCTCACATCCACTATGGATCGGGCGTAGTAAGTACCTATGCAACTAATGTTCATTTGACTTCTCAACGAATATCCCTCTTTGCATTTTCAGGTGCGGGAAATGTGCGACCACTTCCGTATAAAATGCTTTAAAGTAAGAAAACAAAATAATATCAAAGTAGTTAAAGATTGAACTCATTAAATTATTGAAACTCAAAACATGCAGTTTTTGCTAATATTCCGCTTAGTTTGCACCCGATGCGAATATCCGCTTGCATGATACAAAATTTAAAGAAAACTGTCCGAAATTTGCGTTTTTCAAGTTGCTTTGAGCAATTTAAACGGTACTAAATCTGGGAAACTTGGAAAACACAAGTGAGGGCTATTTTAGTGACAAATACAATTGGTGAAAAATTGTAGCAACTGCTAGTAGTAGTTTTGGTGCATGCCTAGCACTAAGTAGCTAGTAACCTTTATTAGAGGTGGATTACAAACAATTTTCTCTTCTTCGATGTCCTAGATAACGAGGAGCAATACTTCGTCCCGTGAAATTTAACTCCAACAGCGTTCCGAGATGCATTTGCTAAGAAAGTACCTACGAAACTTCCAGTGGTTCCGCCCACATTTCACCAGTAGTTTTAGGGTTTTATTTTAAGGCTGTTCATATCGAATAAATACTTGTAAATAAACCATCTATCGTAAAGATTGTTTACTATGTTGAACACAGTGTTAACTTTCTACTGTTTTTTTTTAATTAGGAAAATACCCTCTTTTATTGAGGAGTGAGGGGAGAGCGGTTGGTTTACCGTTTAAAGCTTCAAAGGGACAGAGTTCTGAATATTTGCCTGTTTCATATGCATAGAAATGATGCTATTCCAAGATAAAGAAGCTATAAATTTATAACCATAGATTAGACCAACGATGTTTGGGACTCAATCCAAAGACGTAATTGTAGGAGCTTTGAATCGAGAAAATGGAATGGAATGGAATAAGGAAATAAAAAATCTCCCGGAATACATGTATTAAGAGTACTCGCGAGTAATGTCGCTTTTTGAGGGCATACTCGTTCGGCTTGTTTCTTAATAGGTCTTGAAGGAAAGAAAAAACAACTTTTTCAAAAACTTGTATTTTAAAAACCAAAACTGTTTTATTTGAAATTTCCACATAGAAAAGTTTAGCATCTCAAGAAGTTGTAAACAAATTTTCAACTGAAAATATTGAAAATTATCTGATTTTCCTGCAGTTTTCCTCGTCCAGCCTTTTTTTGCGGTAGGCAAGATTTCTCGAGAACGAATCGACCGATTTTGCTGAAACTTTGCACAGTTTCTCTTTATAGTATTGGTTCGTGATTGACCTAAGGAATTGAAAAAAAAATGAAATTTAAAGTTTAGAAATAAGTTTGAATATATTTTCGTCACAAAATTTTTAGCATTTTTCCGATTCTCTTCGTTTTTAAAACATTTTTTTCGTATAAAACAAGAACGAATCAACCGATTGAAAATCCCTTCAGTTAATCATGAAAAAATGCTATAAAGAGAAACTGTGCAAAGTTTCAGCAAAATCGGTCGATTCGTTCTCGAGAAATCTTGCCTACCGCAAAAAAAAGGCTGGACGAGGAAAACTGCAGGAAAATCGACAATTTTTAGCTGACATTTTTTTTACAACTTCTAGAAGTGCTACACTTTTTTATGTGTAAATTTCAAATAAAACAGAGTTTTGGTTTTTAAAATACAATTTTTTGAAAAAGTTGTTTTTTTTCCTTCAAGACCTATGTAACCCCTTAAAGTTGCTATTGAATTCTGCTAATTATACTTTGTTGTGGCTGTACTGTCAGCTGAAATTTCTTCAAACTCCCCAAATGGGCAATCAAAGATTACGGCTGAAAACTCTCAACTGCAAAGAATTTATATAAAAATAGTACTTAGGGGTTTTCAGGGCAGAAGATTTCGAATTTGCATTTAAAATTTTATTAATTGAAGATGATCGATGCAAAGTCTTAAGAAGAGTGCGAAGCGCTACAGAATCGATAATTTTGAATTTCTCTTCAATCCTCCGGAATTTAGAAGGCGAGCGAAAATTCCCAACATATTTTATAATAATTTTAGGGCTGTTATGTAATAAGCATAAGAACTCACTACGAAGATATTTTTCGAAATTCGTCCCCTAACGAGATAAAACTTTGTTTTCACGAATTTTTCAATATCTTCTAGGTCCACTTAATTTGGCAGGATGTTGGGGGCTGGAGGGGGTGGTTGACACGGTTAACTACTCGGCCCTTAATGAGGTAAAAAAGGGTAAAATATGAATTCACGCATTTTTAAATATCTTTTAGGCCCGATTAGATTAGCAGTGTCTGGCGGGGGCCGGGGTAGTTTGGTGTGGTGTAAGTGTAACGTGTTAACTTTTCTTCTTCGACTCGACTTTGTGACGGAAAAATTATGGATTTTTGGACTTTTCTTTGAAATTCGTTTTAACAGCCTTTAAAATAAATAATTTCTTTTGGTCTATTCCGCGGAATGAGCCAGGCGAACAAAGTTCCGGGTACAGCTAGTTAATTTCTATAAAGGATAACGATCAATCAATGATATTATATATTGTCCATTTTCTTTGATAATCTTTTGTCATCTTTCAGCGAGCTTCGTAATTTCTCATTAATAGAAGTATCTGTCTTTATCGGCAAAAAACTGAGCAATGCAAATGTGCTGATTTACAACATATTCTGAATTTAATTTTACACCTCGTTTTTTTCACGAGATATAGGCTAAACTGTCAAGTAAAGTATTCTTCACTATAGTATTCCTAAAACTAAAAAGCTCGATGAGCCACCAGTAAATATTGATATTATGGGCTCTCCTTGGACCAGAATTTTCTTTTCATATGGTATACTCATACCTGCAAAAATTAAACAAGTTTAAAAAAAAACTGAATAACCAACAATTACTTTATATTCCTAAGACAGCTAAAACCCTCAACATAAAATTATTGGAATGTTGAGGCCGGAAATTTTGGGAACTTGGAATAAAAGAATAGAAGTTAACATTGTAAAAGGTATAATAATTGTATTATAAGGAAACTTATACACCATTTTATTAACATCACATTTTGAAATGAGAATTTTCTAATCCTTCCAATGAAAGTCTACTAATGGGTATGTTCTGAGCCAATACGCGTTATCAAGAACTTTAAACCCTAACTTTTCGAATACATTTATCGATGGCGTGTTCGTTTCATTTACAAGAGCAAAAGTATCATGATCCATATTAGCTAAGATGTTCGCCATAGCTGCTACAATCAAGGAACCCAGTCCGCGTCGTTGATAAGCCTCTTTAACTTGTAATGCCCCAAGAGGTCCTGCTTGTAATCTTAAAAGAAAATTTTAATAAAGAAGAAAGAAAACAACGTTTCAAGTTAGTCTAACCTCAAACACCATGCAACCAGTTCTCCATTGTTTGTGTATGCACCCACGTTTGGACTCCAATTGATTAATCGTCTTATAAAAAACAGGGACCCTTCGTGGCGATTGGGCCAAAGGTCATCGATGATTTTAGCATCTTTCTCGGAGATTGTCTTCAATGTTATGCCTTCTGGACAGCTGCAAATTTAATTCCATTTGGTAAAGTAAATTGAAATATTCATTCATATTTACTCAACGCGTAATTTAGATGCCTCTGATCGCGGAAGGTAATACAGGGGAGTTAAGCTGTCGAACTCCTTTTTTAAATCTTTCTCTTTTACAACCGCTAAAACTGCTGGCCGGTGTCTATGAAGGAATGTACTTATTTTAAAGCCGTACGTCCAATCAAGCAGGGACAGTGCTGTGGTTAAGCGACCATTGCAGTTATTCAGACTGTTTAGAAATAGTTGATATCTGTCCTAAAATAATGTTGCATTAAACAGGTTGTGCTCAATAAACTACGAGTAAATAAATGCAAGGTGTGTTTTGTCCGAATCTTTGATGAGCCCCTACCTTATAACTAGATGGTAGACCAACGAAATGAAGCAAAAAATGAACAAATGCTTGAAGCGTGAAAAGTGAAATTTTTTGTTGTTTTATTTTTGAATTTTTAATAGTTCATATATTTTTTTAATGTTAATAATTACCAATAATGAAATTTTGGGTTTTCTAAAGTTATGTGGCGAAACATTTTTCGGGTGTAGCCTAGAGGCCGCAAATTTCACTGGAAATCAAGCGAAACGAAGGGATTTTTGAAATTACAATAATGTGAAAATAATGATAGTTTGAGAAAAAGCTCGGGGCATCAGATCGAGATAATCTTTTCTGCTGGATGCGGAATGTTATTAGAGATTCACATCAAAAATTTCAAATCAGTCACATGAAAGCTGGTTGGGGTGTCTTGAAAAACATCGTTATGAAATAAATCCATTACGATTATCTTCGTTAGCGTTGACCACTCTTTATAATGGCAGCAATTTCACATTCACTCGTATTGTTAGACACCATTTTTTTTCGTGTTCGTAATATGTCCGACGCTCTCTGGAATAGGCCTGAATATCATACAAAGTATAAATTTCATCACATAAAGTTAACGTTTTCCTACTAATGAACATAAAAAATAATAAAATAAAATAATTTTATTATTTTTAAATTGCCACAAAGTACTATTCTGAAAACTTTCGTTAGTAGTATTTACATAAGGGTGCACATATAGGTTTACTACTAAATTTTCAGTTTTTTCGAGACTGAATAAAAACCGTAAAGTAAGATCGGTTAACCTTATCCAAGTTGATGTCCTCATTTGTGGATATAAAATATAAAAATATTGGTGAACTTTGAAAAAGTGTTCCAGTTAAAATTTCCACAAAACACGTCGAACAGTTATGATGCTTTATTTTTAATTAATAAATTCAAGGATTATTTATGTTGTTTTTGGGTTTTTGTACCTATATATATGTATATATTTGAAAATAGTTTATTTTGAGAAATATGCGGTTTTCTGAAATTTTTCAGACGATGGCCTTTTATTCTACTGGCCACTACTTATAATTTGGAAAAAGAAGGCAGGAAAAGGAAATTCAAATGAAAATTCATATTCATTTCTTTCACAATCAGTATATTATGGAAAAAAGCTGTTGCATTGATGAATTACTTATTATTTATGGTCCAATATACAACTGATCCGTAAGTATAATAAACTGACGTAGGTCAGAGATATGTAGCAACTTCGTTATAAAGTAAATATGTCGTTGATGTGAATTTGGTGTTATTAGTTTGTAATCGTATTTGAAAAATATTTAATTTTCATTTCCATCAGCAAACAAAATTAAATTGTATGAATCTGATCACAAATGTGGTTTTTTAATTTTTTTTTTTCTTATGTAGCTAATCATATCATATTGCACTAATTGAGCCTACATATTTCAGGTAGCAGCATATAGCAGACGTAAGTAATTAAAGAAAACATGAAACAAAATTTTTGGGGCATACAACTGTACCTACATGTAAGAGAAGAAGAAAAAGTGCTTGGCAAAATGCATCGAGTGAAGCATTTGTGGAGAGAGTTTAAATTTTATGTAATCATTTGCGTTAAAAATCTCAATAAATTTCTGAAAACAAATGAGAAATATAATCGAGACAAATTATTTTGCTTTTAAAGAAATATCTTATAAATAATAATTTTGACTATTTATAAACCAAATTCTCTAAATAATAACCCGATAACCATATAACCGTATAATCATTTAATTCAAGTTTCATCAAACGACTGATTACTTACATCGCTTAATTATATAAATAAATATATTTAATATGAATATAACAACTACATAATTACTCAGTATTGGCTCTAATAAATTTTTATTTCTGAGACAAGTTGGAGTCTAAACTACAAGTCTTTCAATAACGCATTGGGACATAGATGTAATTAGCTTATTAATTGTAACTATAATTGGTACTATGTTGAGAAACGCTTAGGAGATCCCGATGACTCAAAGAGCGAGCCGGAAGAGATAAGTTAAGGAAAGAAAACAATCGAGGAGAATCAATGTTGCCTTGTAAGCAGTCCATAGCGAAGACAGCTTTGGAAAGGTTACGTCGATTTTCCAAGGTATCTAAATTTAAAAGTTTGATTCTATTCACGTATGGGGGTAATATAAGGGGATTACTTCATGGAAGGCCACGAAGCACAAAATGAATAAACCTACGCTGGACAACTTCCACCCGGTTAATGTCAGAAAATGGCGCCAAGCATATAAACTTAACCCTCTATCCACCAGTATCATGATCCTAAAAATCATCACAAACACATTTCATCTTGTAGGTAGATATGCCAGCTTTTTTGCAGCCAGTTCGTGGGATCATGCTCATTAGATCACAATGAGAAATGAATGAAAAAAAAATGTTCGGGAGGGGTGTGCATAACAACAGATGAATACCCATGTTCTGAAACAGATTTTTCCAGTGCCGGATCGATTCTAGATATTGAAGTATAAACGCGATTTTTTTGGGTTTTTTGCAAGGGCATGACCGCAGTTAAAGGCTTTATTAAACGCCTGATTTTAAATTTCCTATGTGCCGAACGAATTTAAATTACATCGGATTCAAGAATAAAGCTGAAGATCGAAATTAGCTTAGACTCAATAAAAGGATGATGCACCCCATACATGTTTATGAAATTATTACGTTTACCTCAACTAGCATTTGCTGAAATTATTTCTCGATATTATTAAAATTGCTAGTTTTGGAATAAATAAGGATTATAATTCTTCAAAAAAGAATGCAGAGAACGACGAAGACGTCGCGGATACTTTTCTTATAACTGAAGTTTCATTTTTTATCGTTTATAGTTATTTATTAGTTTTTAATTACTAACAGTTTTTTCGCTTTTGATTTTTGCTATTATATGTAGTAGAGGAGCCCAACAGCGAATTTTTGGAATTATCTACACAAGCGCGAAGATTAACATATGGAGGGATACCTTGCACCCTTCTGAGTACATATACCATATCTAAGCCCTCTATATAGGGCGGCGCGTGTAGGGCAGCCGACCAGAATAGTAAAAAAATCGATATCTGGAAATACTCGAGCACGTCAGATTACGGTACGGTAGGTTAATCACATGTTGAAAAGTGTGCATTTAAATAATCTGACGATTTGAGCATGATGTAACGGAGTGAGAGGGTCGCAAACTTGCAAAAAAAATCGTCGCCTCGACATTTTCGAGTGCGGTCGAATTTTTTTTTATTTTGAAGGAAATAATTCAAGAATAACGGGAAATACAATCTGCCGCTTTCCAGAAGCCGAAGTAACAAAAATTGTCAATAAAGTTTAGTGCGTGCAGCTGTAGTGAAGCATGTATTCCCCACTCCGCTCCTCTCTCTCTCGCTCTCTCTCTCACTCTTCCTCTATCTCTCGCTCTCTTTCACCGTCCCCACACTACTTTCCGTCAGCCATCACAGCTGATCACAGCACTCGTGGTTATTATACATATGTACATACAACGCAGAAAATGAACTAAAAAACTTTCTTACAAATTTCAATAAAATTTGTTATTTTTGTATGTGCCTGCTATTTTCCGTGCATTTTATTTGTCACATTCAATGAATTAAGAAAAAAAATCATGAAAATAATTTTTTTTTCAAACGGTCAGATTATGAAAATCCCTCGAAATAATCGTTAGATTATGGATCAACACGACCAGGACATCAAGCTTAACCGTCTGTATGAAAATCTGACGCGCTCGAGTATTTGAAAATAGCGTTTTGTTTGCATTTTTGAAAAGTCGCCACGAGCATGCGTCACATCCACGAGCTGAATCTGATTGACATGTGGTTTCAACAAGACGGTGTCACATGCCATACAGCACGCGAAACGATGGACCTATAGCGAAATGAATTTGGTGAGCAGTTAATCTCTCGTTTAAACAAGTGAAGATCGTGCGATTTGGCACCGTTGGACTACTTTTTGAAGGGTTACGTCAAATCTCTTGTTTATGTCGATAAACCAGCATCGATTCAAGCACTAGAAGACAACATCACACGTGTTATCGGTGAGATACCAGCGGCTATGCTCGAAAAAGTCACTCAAAAATGGGCTTCTCGCATGGACCACCTGAAACGTAGTCGTGGCCAACATTTACATGAAATAATCTTTAAAAAGTAAATGGCAAGGATTGATTATTGATCTCCAATAAAAATTGTATACCTTTTTCTAATTTTTCTGTGTTTTTTTTGAAAATTAAAAACCAAACGCTTAAAAAATTACCCTTTATATGCCGAATGACCTAACTCCATGCCAAATTTCAAGTCTCTAAGCCAACTGGAAGTGGTTTAGGTTATTGATGAGTGACTTAGTGAGTGAGTGTTAAAAATAGCGATATTCGGACATCAATATTTTGGGGAACAATTTTTATAAAATTAGGGATCCTTCTACTTTCCTAAGCCTCATACCTCGAGAACTATTAGTCGTAAGTTCATTTTTTATAAGACCATTTTTATGCAAATTTTGATGGGAAAGAAATTTTGTAATAACCAAAATTCATGTAAAACCAATAGTTTACGAGATAATTGAGAAAAACTGTTTTAGCGACCTTTGACCTTTTCCCGACGCCCGCCGCCGGCACAATTTCGCTTAGGACTTTTGAGAGAATATTTCTAGTTCCCAAATAAACAAAATCGTCTGAATTGAATGTACAGGCGTATTTTAGATGAAAAAAGGTGCCCAGCCATTTTAGTTAAAAAATATCCAATTTGCGAAATAAATCCTATTGGAAAATTTCTTCGGATCCGTTCAATCATCCGTTATTATATATTTTTAAAATAATTAAAACGCTAGCGTGAGAGATTGTGATTCCTTCTCTGAGTTTATTTCTGCAGCGATTAACAGGATGTGGAACATCACAAAGCAAAATGGCGGATCCAATATGACCAGTCAATAATTTGCCTTCAACGCCTCTAGTTTTCGTACAAACGGAAAACACTCTTTTGAGAACATTTTCCGTCACGTTTTCGAAACAACAATGTCGCATTTGGGGCTCTGAAAACCCAAGAGAAATTGTAGGAAAACCTCTCCTGTGTTCCTTTCTAGCAGGATCGCGCTACGACCCACACCGGTCATGAAACACTGGAGCTAGTGCGTCAAAAAGTTTTCTGTACGTTTCGTTTCGGACATATCAATTGCTTGTTTAGATCTCTCAATTAAATACCTCTAGACCTTTTTCTTTGATGAAATTTTAATACAAAAGTATACGCCAATACTCCACAGACGACACAAAAATTACATTGATTAGTAGAATTAATCAATTTATTTCATATTTTACACTTAAATAATACGAAATTAATATATTTAAAAAATAAATTTTTTTTACTAATAATGTGTGCGGTTGGGGACGCGAGTAGTCTAGTGGTAATCGGCTTAGGCTACCGATCCAAAAATCTCAGGTTCGAATCCCAATCGGACCCGCACTACCGGAGTGCGTTCTTCCTAATAAGCGACTAATAGAAGTTCCATCAGTTAGGATAACTACTGCGGGCTAATCACTCAGCATAGTAAACATATAAGTGGAGAGGTTTTCGCTTTGCAGAAGCCCTATGTTCGTTCCTAACTGGAGTGAAATAGGAAATATTAATGTGTGCGGTACACTCGCATTTACCTGATTTTACTTTGTCTTTAAATAATCTGCACTTTTATCTGATTGTGAGTCAGGCAATGATATGGACCATTCTCGTTTCTTATTTGGTAATATATCTATTTAAAAAATTCTACCAGAATCACTTACATATTGTAGCTCGATCAGTCGCAAGAAAAACATCAAACATACCGACTAGTGAAATCAGCAGAAAAAGCCTCTTGTCGTGAATCCGGGTTATTTATAGGAATCAAATGAACTGGTTTGCCCATATTTAAGTATCAAGTGAAAGCCAACTTTCCAGAAAATCCAAAAACGATAGTAGTACAACATTTTCATTGGGTTTGATAGCATTTTATTTCTAAAGTTACAAATTCTTAGTGACTGATTTGATTGGAATAGTCAGAATGTGATGGGCAATTTCATGAAAGAGAGAGGCATTTATGCTTTGCAGCTTTGTGAAGTTACGTGTCTTAATTATGATGAATGCTGTTAATCGAATTTGTACTTACGACAACTAAAAACGTGCCATCACTCCAATCTCCATTCAGCGAGTATATCACGAGATGTTTTATCTTCGGATTAATTTCCACCCATCTGATAAAATTATCTATTGTGTAATAACCAACGTGGTTCTTGGGCCAGTCCACCTTGAAAAGATCTCGCAACTGTAACCACTCATTACGAGGTATTTCAATTAATTGATCAGTCATTTTGATTACACTTTCAAGAAGAGTGAGGCCAGCAAGACAAGAACAACTTATCAACGCGAGTTCTTAAAGATACTAAAAGTATTTTGACGTGAAACGCTGTGCGATGTCATTGAGCTGAGGTGCAGAATGAAGAGAACTTTGAGAACTTACACTGCGGGAAAGCTTTTAATAATAATGAAACAAAGAGTTGAAATTTCAGTCCTAATTCGCGGAGTATTATTCGCTGATAGTCGCACAAAGACAATTAGATTAGGAGGTATAAACTGATTACATCTGATGTTCTCAGAAAAGGCACTATAGGTGAAGTGAATACATTCCAGAGAGATTCTTTCTTCCATTCGGTTGTGTTGATATTTTGTAAAGCGTATGCATTTGCAAACATAGCGGGAGCGGATTATTGAAGAACAATGGTGTTATACAAGCGAGTTGCGTGCAATCTGAATACTGTGGTAGTAGTCGAACATATAAAATTTATTTTATTAGGCTTATTGCTTCGTAAACTACCAAATGAGTATATTAAATTTACTGACAAAGATACAATGCTTTTTACTCCCCTATTATTCAGACCGTGCCACTTGTCAAAACTTGCGACTCATGCATTTATTCGCGTTGACGACCTAGGTGACAAATATGATATAATCATATACAGGGTTACAGGGAAAGTCGTACTGAATATTAAAGGACGTTATTATTCAGGTCATTTCTGATGGATTTGATTTTGTAATATGGTGTCCGAAACTTAACCGTTATGGAGTTATTGAACTTTAAATATTTTTTTAAAAAATCCTTTATTTTTTGGCTCTTTTATCGATTTTTTCGGATTAGAGCTCTTAGGGTCCGTGTTTTTGATGTATCTAGTTAGAGGGCATGTCAATTAATAAAAACATGATTAACAAAAACTGAACCTACTACTAACAGCTTAAAAAGACTGCTCGACAACGGTTAGAATTAAAGATTTTCACTAAGTGTTTTTAACTTTGAACCGCTTTTTTTTAAAAAAAAATTTATGGATCTTATTCTACAAATAATTTTTAAAACTTCTACGTCTCTTTAGCTATTCAAAAAGGTATAACACTTGCTACTAAATAGGCAAAACATTGACCAAATAACAGTTAAGGTAGTAGAGGGTACATTTTTAGTTTGAGGTAAAAGTAGCTAAAATACGTAAATAAAACAAACAAAAAACAGAGCAATATTTTTATAATTCATGGTCGACATGGCCGCCGCTATTTCTTACACAATTTCTCATTCTTTTTCTTAAATTACTTTTCACGACAGAAGTTCGCAGGATCCGCCTCATTTCCTCAGCCGCATCAATAATCTTTTGTCTTCGTCTAGGAACTTCGATACAAAAGAATCCGGTTTACTACCTGACAATGAAATCAATGGATTGGAACAGGCGGACCCCTAACATGGCCGGCGAGGAGCCCCGATTTAACGCCGATGGATTTTTATGTGTGGGGTCATATGAAAAGCCTAGTATACGATCAAATGACGCCGATCGCAAATGTCGATATTTTGAGATTAATATTCAGTACGACTTTCCCTGTAGCCCTGTATACCATATCTATATATGTATTATATATAAACAAAAGGCAATGTTCTTATGTGTGTGTCCTATGGATTCGACAGATTTCGTTGAAAATTTCACTGTTTGTTCTTATTAGTTCCAGGGATGTTTAGAGAGTGGTTTAAATGAAATCCAATAGGTAGCTGAGCTTATGATGGCCGCTCCAAGATGAGTACCGGTTAGTTAAATTATTAAAGTAGTTAACCCTCAAGGAATTATCATGAAAATCAGCAGCAGGGGGTTTTTGGGTTAGCTAATTTAGTGTTTGGCGTTATTGCATTATTGTTATTGATTAGCGGAGAAAAGAAGAAAATGGGAATTTAGAATTTTAGCACGGTAGAGGGCCGAATAGCTCAGTGGTAAGTACGCTGGGTTATCACCTCGGGGTGGTTCGAGCCTGGCTCGGACCATAATTTGTGTTCCCTTTTCCTGATAGCGTTTATAGCTGGTAGTCCCATCAGTTAGGATAGCTACTGCAGGCTAATCACCCAGATAAGCGAACATGAACGATTAAAAGAAACTGATGCATCGACCCTCGAAGTGGAAGACATATGCTCCTAACTGGAGTAATACTCGTATAGGATATATTTCTTAATATTGACAGTATGTAAAAACCGGATGGTCAAAACATATATAGTTGATAAAAATGAGAATTGCATATATGTCCCGAGACTTTTGATTCTTTTCGAGATATTCATGATTATCTGATTGAAAAATGACTCCAATTTTCTTTATTGTAGGTAACTTAATACTCAGGGCTCAGCTTTTTTATTTGTTAGGTCACTTTTATTATTAGTGTGTAATGCAAAGAATTAAAAAGTAACAAAAATTAAACTAGATCTAAAATAATCAAAAGGGTCAGAATAAGGCTAAAAACAAAATAAAAAATAAAAATGAAAAATAACTATATTTTATAAATATTGTGGGTACTTATACTCATACTTACTTCTTAGAATTTTTAAAATAAGTAACTAAGCACCCAATTTATTCAAGGTGTACCAAAAATCATCAGGAAAGAGCATAAGTTCTGCAATTGCAATAATTCTTTTCTCTTTACTCTCTCTCTTGTTTTCGGAAAATAATATTGATTTATATTACATTACCAGACTTTTTTAACTTGGGGCTATTTGAAGTTCATGTGAAAAAGCCTGAGACTCGGACTCGTCACAAAGTAAAAAAGATACCGCCAGAAATTTTGATGACTGTCAGGTATATGTTACAAAGCCCATTTATGCATCAACTCGGGAGATGCAAATGGGACATCATCGCACATAAAGCAACCGCATTTTAAGACTCATAAAAATATAATAATAAAAGGGAAAACAGCATATTTTTATTGTAGATATAAATAATTATGACCCATACAAATAGGATGACAGTTTTGAGTCCACTCCTCCGGAGCAGTAAGTAATGATTTCTTGTCGTTTGGTTGTTAGTTGTTAACGGAAACACGTTTTGTTTAAAACTAAACAGAACGTCGATTTATCGATTTGAACTAATTTTTGATATTTTTCTACAAAGTGTATGCTCAAGTTAGTAAGTTATTGGGTTACGTACGAGCCAACTGTGATTTAAGGTAAGTTCCATATGCTTTGGGTTTATAAGTTTTGCTTACTATTGAACAGAGCAGTAAAGTAATCATTCTTTTAGGAATTGGTTCCCATCTAATTTCCATTGCTTGGAATTGAGATTTATTAATTCCATTATTTTTAATTATTAATGGGAATTAGCAGAGGTATTTAATATTTCATTTATCCAAACAGGAATGGGAAAGGAATTAAAATGGAATTGAAGAGGAATTATGCTCCCTTTCTAATTTCAAAGCGCTTTGAGCTAGAAATTTGAAATTTGGTAAATAGATCTTTCGGTGAGATGTCTAGGTCAAGTTCGAAAATAATTACCATTTCATAATGTCGTAAAAGCTGCATCATATTTATGCTGAATTTCAGTATTTTAGTACCTACTATATTCCACAATAAACTTCCGACGTAGAATGACGTCTTTCCAGGTGGTTAGTAGTGGGTAAATACGACAATTCCTTGTACAATAAAACTGGTTAAATCCTTAATATGTTAATGCTTGAATACAAAAGCGTAAAAAAATCAAAAGTTTTGTGTTGTGAAATTCCATATGATTCTTATGATATAGTAGAACACCGACCTTCTGATTGACGGAGTTGATCTTGCCGTTCCGAAAATAAGTGTTAATATGAAAAACACTTCCTATGTGTATTCAGCAATTTATGGAAAATTGCTAAAGTATTGCGCAACAAGAATCGAACCATTCCAACGCTCAAAGTTGAAAATATTAATTATATACATATATTTATTACAAGTCAGGAAAAAGCTGAACAATTGTCATTAAAATTTGCTGCAAATAACACAACATCCACACCTCAGCGATTCACTCACCATTTCTTGTGTTTCTCAGTTTATTAATAATTTAAATTCGGTACGATAACGTTAGACAAGGAAACTTATATTCGGCCAAGAGATGTCAAAAGTCTTATTAGGCGCCTACAACTTAAAAAACGTCTTGGATTGGATAGAATTCGTAATTCCTGCTTAAAATCAATTATTAATCCGCGATTATTAATCATCCGCGAACAGAGCTTGTATATTTTACTCATATTATCAATTCTTTTAGTACCGACCTATCAGACTTCTTAGGACGACAGGGAAAATCCTAGAAAAAATCCTAAAAGCAAACTAGTAAAATTTGTTAATAATAATATTCTGCTTCCGAAAGAACAATTTCGGGTTTAGAGATAAACACAATACGTTACACGCAGTAACTGGAATAGGTTAAAAGTGAAAAAATCAACAGGAGTTATCCTTTTAGGTGTAAAAGCTGCTTTTGACTCTGTATGGCATGATGGTCTTCTGTACAAAATTACACAAATAAAATTTCCTTCATACCATAATAATTATAAAAAGTTTCCTTTCAAGAAGGTAATTACAAGTGCACATTGGTATCACAACCTCTAAGTCCATTGAAATCAAATTGTGGGTGTTCCCCAATGATCTGAGCTGGGCTTAGACTTGGCTAGTTGTGAAAATTGTCACTCCTCAATTTTTGCAGATGACTATATGCACAACTTCTGTCAATACTAATGAAATAATATTGAGATTACAATCTTCACTCAACTCTTTACAATCCGATAACTTTAATAAATGGTGTATCAAAAAAAACTGCAATAAATCACAAGCAATGCCTCGCTTACCGGAAAATCTCTTATCTTAAATGGAGAGCATGTTGTTGTTGGGTGGATAGCATCAAATATCTTGGGATGAAATATTAGGAATTTTTAGCCCACATTAAAGGGGGCACCTGGAAAACTTCAGGTGTGGTTTACCCCCTGTGACTCACCCGATCGATTTAAAAAAGTTTCTATGATAGAAACACATTTCCCGCAGATTTGTTACAATCTAGTTCCATCGAAAAAATGAAATGAAAATGAAACCAATCCTCCACTTCTGGCGTTCTGATGAGAGTGGTATAAGTCCACCTATTTTTGTCTGAAAGTGAGGACTTCAGCTTTTATTTGGTCAAAGTGGGTGTCGCAGCAACAACTGGTGTTCTACAGCTTTTGTATGGATATATGTATTTTTTTCTTACTAGTTACCCAAAACGAGATAAATACGAAAAACCAATTGTGGTCTTAATTTTTTTAATTTTTTTCGGGCTATAACTTAAATAGTATTATATTTACTAAAAAAGTTGATATACCAACTACTTGAAGAGAATTTCCAGATCTAACAAAATGTTTTTAAATTTTCCTCTAGGTCTAGAATATAAGATATTTACGAAAAACAATTTTCCTATTATTATTAACATACCAAGCTTGGGTCATCGATCTGTCCAGGCATACCACCATTTTCCTTACTATCGCCGTGACCACTAACATTTAAAATATATTTCATCCTGTTGCCCGATATAGGCCAGCGTTATTGCAGTCAACCAACTCTCGCTCTGCAGGGGAGGAATTCCCAAAGCAGAACGTTTATTAATATAGGCATTTCTGCAGTAGATAATCAAAAGCATTACTAAAATCTGTTTAGGCAAATAGTAAGTACCTACAAATGTATATAAATATAAAATATTTGGTTTCATCCTTCTAGCATAGGAACAGGCATACATATATGTGGATTAGACTGATTCAAAAAAAATTTTGTTTCACTTTTTCAACGGCTCCCCCCCACCCAAAATGTTGTTTGGTGCCATTTTAATGACGTATGCAAGATTTCAGCCGAAAAAATTAATATTTAGGGGTCGCTACCGTCGATTTTATGTATTTTTCCATATATGTTAATTATGGAAATATCGATGTTACAAACATGACTCAGTAACTCGCTTATTTTCCAACGAAACTTTGCAACATTTTGCACAATATAATCTACAATATAACCAAGCTGTTTCATGTTTAAACCGGTTTTAAATATGGCTTTGTTGTTGTTATATTAATTTGTTAATTAACAATTGTAAAATAGGCCAAATTTTACAGAGCCACCTAAATGTTCAATTTTTTTGCTTTGATCGAGTTTTTTCATGATATTTTAAGTAAGTTAGAGTGTAAAAAGTATCCCGCAAATACAATGTTCTCTATTTAAATAAAATTTTTATTTTTTTTCTCAAAGTAAAAAATTTATTTTTTAACTTTATTTCAATATTTATTAATTTTTTCATTTATTTTCATGAAAAAACATTAGATTATAATGTTTATAGATTTATAATCAACATTTCATTATAAATATTATTTTACAGTCATATTTATGATTTGAAATCCGCACTAGCAATCTAGCAACAGTGGCTGAATATAGCAATCAGAATGCTTCAAAACATCCAGTTTTTGTCATATCGTGTCGTTAACTAACTGTTAATAACAAACTCTCAAGAAAATGTGGCTTGTTGGGAGAATAATAAGCGAATTCCGGCGCACTCAACTACATTCTTACTGCGATGTTTTGTGCATGTTTGGCTTTTACCGTTTTACCCAGAATATGTGTCCGCGCGAAAGTTCTACGAAAACTACAAATACTTTAATGAAATTTTGGACTCTTCTTCATATTCCTACTCGGAAAAAACCAAAAATCATAAAAAAAATTGGAAAATTGTTTGCCTTTTGGCAAAAATTGAAAAAAAAAACAAGGAAAATAAAACTAAAAAGATCTTTAACTGTAGTAAAGAAAGAAAATATAATACAACAACAAATAAATAAATTATATTCTTAATAACAAATTCATTCAATGTAACTTGACAATCTTTATTTTTCAAATACCATGATGTTTTATTACGAATTACGTTTATTACTTTTAAAATGTTTTAAAATTTTGCAATAATTATTCAAAATAATAACAATTGTTAGTACAGTAACTTTGAATAAAGGAATACATTAACTGATTAACTCATTTCAGTTTTTCCTTTTCTTTTCATTTGACATGAAAAGCATTTTCCCAACTTATGGAAAATTTGAATATAAAAATTTGAATATATACATACTAGTACAATAGCTGGCATCTCACACGAAGTAAACATATTAAAAAAATTAAAATGTTGTTTAAAAGATTCAAAAGCTGCTGATAATTTCAATTTTATTTATTTATTTAATATTTATGGGTATAGAATAGAATAGAATAGAATATATAAAAGCATAAGTATCACATGATACTTGTCCGCTTCCCATAGTATTACAATTATAAAATAGAGAAATAGAATTAAAACATAATATAGAATTTATAAAAGACTTCAAAGAAAATATAAAATTTAAAAAGAAAAATTATAAAGAACAGAAATATTCATCTCACATACTAAGTTTAACATTCCTTGTATTCTTTACAATGTCATGTTTTATATTTTTTCAGTAATCTCACTATTTCATCCTCATCCTTTTAACATAGCCATTCTTTTATTTCCTTTCGTATAGTTTTACTATTTATTTTTTCTTTCGTATTTTCGGGCAGCAAATTTATTATTTTATTTCCTATGTACGTACATGATTTTTTACAAGTTTCTTTTATGTATTGTTTGACCATAAAATTAATCTTTGTATTAGATTTTGTTTTATGGGATTTTTGCATTCTTTCTAATACATTATTTTTTACAATATAAATTACAGCCTTTTCATAAAAGATTTTTTTTACACTAAATAATCCAGTTTCTTTGTATAATTGGATTGAAGCTGTCGTTCTACTCATGTTAAACATTTTTTTTATTATAGATTTGTGCACTATTTCTAAGCTTTTTAGTACATTTTCTCTTGCCCCTCCCCACACTGCAATTCCATATTAAATTATTGAATAAATTAAACCATAATATACTTGTAGTAATTGTTTTGTCCCTAGATATTCCTTAATTTTTGAAAATAAAAAGGGCATTTTTCTAAGTTTTAGTATTAAATTAGTGACATGCAAATCCCACTTCAAGTGACAATCAAAGATTACTCCTAGATATTTAGCTTTATTTGCTCTTTGTATATATTTTGAGTCATTATTAATTTTACATTTTATCTCCTTGAAATCAGGAATGCTATCACAATAGCAGCCAAAAGGCATTATTTGCGTCTTTTCTAAATTTAAAGTTAATTTGTTTGAATTAAACCATTTTACCATTACTTGGATGTCATCTGCTGTCTCTTTTTGTAGCAATTCCCAGGTTTTGCCTCTGTAAAATATTGCTGTGTCATCCGCATTTGATATAACTTTGCCTCTAGCTGTAGAGTTGTTTATACCATTTATATATATTATTAATAATAGTGGTCCAAGGATGAATCCCTGGGGTACACCTACATTAATTTTCTTTTCTACCCTTATGTGTTCATTTGATTTTGTTTTTATAATCCTTCCAGATAAATAACTTTTTATTAAATTATTAACTAAACCTCTTAATCCTAATTTTTCTGATTTTGCTAATGGTATTGTGTGGTTGACAGTGTCAAAAGCTTTACTTAAATCTATAAACATTGCCATACAAGGAATTGTGGTTTCTAACGCAGAATATGTATATGAGCTCAGTTAGCTCTATCAAAGCTTTCTCAGTTGATGATTTTTCCCTAAAACCAAATTGTTCAGTATATAGCATTTTTTGTTGTGTTAGAAATTGTACAATTCTTATTTTCAAGCTTTTTTCAATTATTTTACTAATGTTTGTTATTAATGAGATAGGCCTATAGCTTTTCATATCATTTTTTTCTTTTGCTTTATAAATGGGTATAACTATTGCCGTTTTGAGACAAGTAGGCTAATGCCCTTCAGTATATATATGGTTAATTATGTTAACGAAGGTTTTTTTGATGAAAGGTAGTATTTTAACTAAAATCTCGGCAGTTATCCCATCATAACCTGGACTTTTCCTCTTTTTTAGAGATTTAACAATTTGCTCTATCTCTTTATCATTTGTTGGTCTCAGGAAAGGATTATTCATTTATTTTACCTTGGTATTCGCAGGGATGAGGGGGAATCTTTTCTGCCAATTCCTTGCCAACTCCCGCAAAATATTCATTAAAACAATTTGCCTAATTACCCAATTACCTAATGATATTTTGTGCTTTTTTATTTTAACTCATAGTACACAAGCTTGCTGGGAATTATTTCGGTGTGTGCAAGTACCTCTCAGTAACGGGGCATAATTTTTACAGGAGATTAAATTTAATTTCCAAATTGGAAAAACAGTAAAGTGGTAAAAAATGTGATATTTCAATCCCTTCTCAGTTCAAATGCGAAATATGTATCAATAAAATTAAAAGCCGGCAGTAATTTCTCCGAGTTGTAAATATTCGCATCCCTTAGGAAGCCACCGTCATGAGCAGGAAATCCCAGCAATAATTCAGAAAACCTGAATTACACCCCGCTTTGTTCTACCTGTGCGGCAGCAACCCTCGGGTTATCCCATATAATATTATCAGGCGGGAATTTCCCATGTTGAAATATGTTTTGATTTAAATCATTTTAAGTAAATCTTTAAAAGACGGCGGCTACTAGAATTCTGGTTTAGTTCGAACTTGGCTTCTGCAAACACTGAACGGCGTAAGTGATCGATGCGTTTGGGTTGTTACTTCTCATCTCACTTAGTCTGTTAGTATCATTGTCCGAACGGTATTGAGCGCTTATTACGGAATAAAAACGTATTGTGACAGTTGGCTAAATCGACTTTTTTCGCACAAGGTTTGTGAAGACTTAAAAATTAATTGCAATAAATACGTGAAAAATAAATTGTGGATGTGCTTTAAGAATGAGCTATTGTTTCAGTTTATTGTAATAAAACATGTTTCTGTGTGTCTTAACCAGAAGGTGTTTTGATTTAATTATTCGGCAATTGTAAAAGTCCATGCCTGGCAAAACAAAAGAAGTTAATCTACAGTTTGTATAACAATCATAAGCAATACAATTCTATAGACTTCTGTTGATGTACAAAAATTTTTTTTTCATTTAGATTTATAACAAGCAATGGATATCGGACAGGAAACCTTACTAAATATCAACGATCAGCACCACAATGTGCCGTCGAAAGGCCGCTTAATTGCTCAACGGAAGAAACAGGCCGCAACTTTGGAGGACATAGGGAAAAAAGCCTTTATAAGAATAGTAGAACAGCCTGCCAGTAAGGCTCTAAGATTTAGGTACGAATGCGAAGGGCGGTTAGCAGGATCGCTTCCTGGTGCTAATACTACAACCGAGAACAAGACATTTCCAACCATTGAAATTGTGGGGTACAGAGGCCGAGCTGTAGTGGTTGCATCCTGTGTGACGAAAGATGCCCCATACAAGCCACATCCACACAATTTGGTTGGGAAGGATGGTTGCAAAAAAGGGGTTTGTACGACAGAAGTAAACACTGAAACAATGCGAGCAGTGTTCAGCAATCTTGGCATCCAGTGTGTGAAAAGAAAAGACATCGACCAGTCCCTGAAACTGCGTGAGGAAATCAGAGTTGACCCGTTTCGAACTGGTTTTGGGCACAAATTTAACCCAAGTAGTATAGACTTGAATGCGGTACGGTTGTGCTTTCAGGCATTTTTAGAAAACGAATTTGGACGATTCACAATACCTTTAGCTCCTGTTGTCTCCGAAGCTATATACGACAAAAAAGCAATAGTTGATTTGCTCATATGCGCACTATGCAGTTGCACCAGCACAGTCGCCGGAGGAAGGGACATAATATTATTGTGTGAAAAGGTAGTTAAAGAGGACATATCAATTCGGTTTTATGAGGAAAAAGATGGGCATGTGACATGGGAAGCGTATGGTGAGTTTAAACCTGCTGACATTCATAAGCAGACTGCAATCAAATTTAAGACGCCGACTTATAAAACTCTTGACGTTGACTACCCTGTGAAGGTTTACGTACAATTAAAACGACCGTCGGATGGCGCAGTGAGTGAACCAGTGCCGTTTGAATACCTTCCACTTGAGTCGGATCCTGTCACGCTTAAGCGTAAAAGATTACAAACTGGAGGTGATCCTAATTCATACATCCAAAGGCATCTACAAACTCAGGCAAGACAGCAGTATGAAAAAATTCAACATCCTCCAACGGAAAACGTTACAACCCAACCAACCCCCTTTGCAAGTATACCCCAAGTAGGTCCATCAAAACCCAACAATTGTGTCGAATATTCAGTAACTGGGGAAAATGTTCACTACAATCAACAGCGACAAGAGTTTATTGATTTTAGTGGATTGCGAAAAACGCAAACGGACCCTACTAACGTGAAGCAAGCCGCAGCCGTAAATAACAACATTCACTTAAACAATTTGAACATACCTTACTACCAAGGACAGAACTGGCCAACCTCTTGCAGACAACAGCAACAGGCAAACAACCATAGTAATACTTGCTATCCCGCCCACCAGACGCAAAATTATTACAATGGAGGCTTCAAAGAAGAAACGCAGAACAGTTTACTTGAGTTGGACAGCGATCTCCTTATGAATTTTAACTCGGCTGAGTTAGAGCGTTTGACGTTATCGTGATACTACTGAATAGTCTCTTCGGATATCCTAGAAGCACTAAGGAATCGCGATGCACTTCTATTGTATGTGCGAGGCTTTGAGTCTTGCCATGGTACGTATACACTATAGAATGCATGGTACGCTTGTTAGTACAGTTAAAGCGAAGAGATGGTCCGTCCATTCATTAGCAGCATATGTGACTCATTTTGATCGTTAACGACATGACAAAATATGAAGTTGTGTAGTATGTTTATTATTTATTGACTAAATGCAAGGGGTATTCAAGAAAATATGTTATTTTAAGTAAAATAAAGTTTTATTTTATTAAATTGTTGACTACTTTTTATTATTTTCAACATATTTTGACTTCGAAAAATCTTACTGAATTCAAGAAAATTATGCTGGTAAGAAGGGTCAGTGGGCGTAGGGTGGTAGGAGGAATAGAGGCAACCTAGAATTTTCAACAAAAGAAACACCAGACATTTTTTTTGCTTTCTTTGTTCTCGTAACTCCTTTCTTTGGTACAGTGTGCATTAAATCTCGAGTTATATTCATCATCACTTAAATTGCCAATTATTTTTTATTTATAGGGCTATCACATAAACTAAGCTCTAGGATCTAGGCGACACATTACATAGCCCGGGTTTTATTTAACTTTTATTAACGAAATTTTACTGTGTTTTCTAACTCTTAATTTTAAACAAGCGCCATTTTCTGCCATTCTGTTTGTATGCCTTCATCCTAGTTCATGCGATAGCTTAAGCTATTATTAAGATAGCAGCTGTCAAAATTTTTCTATTTATCGGAAATAAAAAAGTTTTTTTTTTGTCGATTGCTGATTTATTAAAGGGAAGGATAAACCTATAAAATAATAAAAAATTAAAAATTAAAATTTATATCGGCTGTTTAATCAAAAGTTCAGATTTTTGGCTATTTGTCAACAGTTTTGACGCCAAAAAAAATTATTTATTAACCCGATATCTTTAAACTTTTAGGTACATCCTATATAGAGAAACCTCTGAATATTTTAGCCTAATCGGTCAATAACTTCTTGAGTTATAGAACGAGCAGTTAGCGGTGTTCATGTTGTCTGAAATGAAAAAATCGAATAGATTATTGTTCAGTAGGTCTGTCGCTATCGTCCCTACCAGAATTAATCAATTTCATTGAAAAAAAAAAAAAATGGCGGACTGTAGAAAAAAAAGTTACGAAAATCTTGTTTTTTTTCTTAAAAATCGTTTAAAAAAATAAGTAAATAATTTCGAAAATAAGCAATTCTCGTACGGACGATCACTATTAATGAGTAGAACCGTTCTAGAAAATGATGTTTCGAGTAAAATGCGTTTAAAGTTTGAAGAGCAGAATTTTCGTGGAAAATTTATACATACACTAATCTGCTATGCCTGGACCATACAATTTCACAATTCACGACAAAACTTTATATACACTATTCCACATATACACAGGTAGGTAATATACTAAAGTTGACCGTCAGAAACTCCGTACGCAGGTATAAAAGACCGGTGAACAAATAGAAATGTAGCAGCTGCAGACCTGGGGCGGCGGCGACTATGAGTTGTAACTTATTTAATACTAGGAATTTCGGTCTGAATTTTTCACAGCATATTTTCTATAGGTTTTGCTATCGAAATATGAAAAAAAAAAAATTCGAGTTTTCGAAGTGGTCACATGAGAATACCCCATTAAGGATATTTACATAGAACATATTCTATATTTATATCAAACATTTTAGGCGTTCATTAGAACAGCATAACGCGTGTTCGATGAATATTTCCGCAATCAAATTGAAATGCTTCACTTTGATACAGGGTGTTCAACAAATGAATGGAAATAATAATAATCAAACACATAGATATGTATGCTGGTATGCATTTTAACCATTGTTTTCTTTTCACATTATAAACTATAGTAATACATAAAATATAAATTATATGAAACTTACACAATTAATCTTTTAAATAAATTCAATCACTATTATAATAAGAATAACACTACACACACATAACATAACACACACATGGAGAACTTCTTGCTTCTTTGAAATCGCAGCAGCTAATTAACAACCCATAAACACAGACGAAGTTGGGTCACCAAACTCTCAAAGTCGATTTGAACGCATCTCGTGTTCATAATGAATAGGGATGTGTTTAATCTCAGAAAATCAGGTACTATTCGCAAACTGAGAAACAATTTTTCTGATTGCAATGAACGCTAAAGTAGTTCAAATTGATTGCGTAGATTTGAGGAAGGTTCTACCTTGGTTGGTGGTTGTTCATTAAATTGAACGTTTTTCTCAATGTTTTTGAAAAATTCCTCAGTTTGACAATTTTGCCGTTAAATCGAACATAAAAATAGCAGAATTAAAAGGGGTTACGCCACTGTACACGCTGAAAAAACGGTTTTTTGCAATTTTTTTCTCGAAAACGGAATGGTTTTTTCAAAAACTTATTAAGGGTGTTATGTTATGAGTCATATATTAAACTTTACAAGGTAATTTTTTTATTAAAAAATAAAACAAAATGGCGGCTCCATGGCAATCCTCCCGCGACGTGTTTTTCCTATAGGGGTCTGGGGCACGCAGCACGCGTTGTGCAAATTTAAATCTAGAACCAAACAAAAAAATTGCGTTATTCTAGAGGGTATTATCCTCTGAACCTAAAAGAAGCATGTTTTTTGTCAATTAAAAATAAACAAATCAAGTTATCAAAAATCCCGATCGACAATCGCAGCATAATATTAATGTCAAGATCTGGTCAAAATTTGAAATCAAAATAATGAAAATTGTTCGAGCACTGCTGCGTGCCATTTTGAAAACATGGTTTTGAGAAAAACGCGTTTAAAGTTTCGGAAACAGTTTGCAATGGGGAAAACTGAAATAATCGCGTTTAAAAAAACTGTCGACAGACTAACGAAATATCTCCTCGGAATGCACGAAAACCACGGGGGCACACAGAGAAGACATCTGGAATCGATAGAAAAGCCTATTGTGTCGTCCCTTCTTCCTAAAACAGAACGCAGCAGGTGGCCGCCTCGAAACCTTTTTGACGCGCGAAGCGACAGTCTTGATTTTCCAAGGAAGGAAAATGATTTTAGCTACGGGGCCTTTTGTTTCTTATTCTATAGGTCTTAAAGTATTTTTTAAGCCAATGAAAAAAAATCGATTTAAAAAAAATTCTACAGTAGCGTAACCCCTTAAAGGAATTTGATTGAATGTTGGTTTTGAACGCGTTAAATGTTTATGAATTTTTATTTTTCTCCGTCCACTGTCACTCGTCAAGATGAAACCACAGATACCTATAATATAGGCAGATATAAGTAAGAGACTACTTCACCAGAAGTTTAATTAAAAGTGATCTTATTTCAGAAAAATAAGTTCTTTTAATAATAACACATTTTATTTTCACAACATTTTTTAAAAATACAACAATAAATAGCCCTCGTGGCATATAAAAACTACTACATTGTTTTTTGTAGACATATAAATATCAAAGAGATCGTTCATAATCAACATGACTATGAGACAAAATCCGCAAACACATTCAACCACAAACATAAGAAATACACTGACGAAACGTCTCAGCAATCCTTTCGATTGCAGTTTTTCTTACTGATTCAGTTTTGCGTTTATCGTCTCTTTACAAGCATAGAGCAAAAAATTTTCAGCTAACTAGCGTCTAGAAAGAAGAAAAATTACATGAAAAAAAACTCTTTGAATTAAAGAAAAAAAACCACTTACCATCGTCACAACATATTTTGCGTATCATTTTAGCCACAAATATGGTTATGAGCATTCTCGAATGTATTTCCTGTTGATGTTTATTCATGAAGAAACTCCAAGCTGCTAGACGTTTTGTATTCCTTTAATGGTGGGGGGATATGATTATCTGTTTTCCCACAATTAATTAAAGATGAGGATTAAAAATTTATTTTAGACTTTATTTTTTATATTTGGCACATCCGATTCCTTTGCACATCTATTGTGAACTGACTTATACATTTTCAATTTTTATTTTATTCAACCCTAAACCTACTATCAAAAATTTACAGCCAGATCCTACTTCTCTCTCTCGTAAACTTACAGTAATTTTCGTGTGTAATTTTACAGTCGTCATAGCGACCTTCTATAAATCTAATAAAACATGTTCACATAATTGAACTCTACTTGATTTCGCTATTGGTGTGTGGCCGAGGTATCTCGTTACTTTTGCGCATATCCATTAAAGTAAAAATTCACCATAACAATTTTGAGTTAAACATTTTATCTCGGATAGTTACTAGCGTAATTTATCAAGAAGGTAATTTCCTTAACCTTTCTTAGGCAATCCGCCACAATGGTATAGAGCATTTTCTTCGGATTGTGAAAGAGTTTAGGTGGGCCCTCGAAATCAAAATTTGTAAAATTGAAGGAGTTGTAATATTTGTGATACGGGGTTTAGAGTGTACGTACAAATAAAATGTGTGGAAATAGGTATATTTTCTTTATCAAAGAAAAACGCTGCCATTGTTGTCGAAAATGGTGGGAATGAGAATTGTATACAATGCAGCCCGGCCAAAAATTCCAGAATGTCCCTTCTGGCTAGTCACTCAACGCGCAAACGTTTGCAAATATTGTGTACACGATCATGCTGCATTACTCATCGAATAGTTTTGTTCAAAAATTAAATTAAATGTCAAGCCAAATGAAATAGAAAAACATAAAAATAATCCCTTTTAATTCACATAATGTAATTATTTGTACAGTTAGTTGTAGTCAGCTGTAATTTAAAATGCCTTGCGCTTAACAATTTGCCTATACCACAAAAGAGCAGTAGCGGCTGATAAGCTGTACCATGTTATAATGTACGATAAGTGCTCATTGCGCAAATATACCCTAGTTTGCCCACCGATGGGACCACCTTTTATACTTGATTCGTGGGTAGCTTCCACAAATATTGGATCGGCTCCCGTTTGCCCACACATCTTCGGTAGATCTCTGCAGAAAGAAAAAAATATAAGAATTTATTTTCTCAAGATGGACTTCAACATACCTGTACAGATAAATGTCGCCTTTGTGATCCGGGGTAAACTGCGGGCGATTTTCACCTCTCCTAACAACAGCAGTAATTTCAACTTCTCCCTCAACTTGACCCAACTTTCGCGTTTCAGGTTTCAAGAGCCGCTTGGGCACCCATCCCCGGTTTACCAGAATTGTCTCTCTACGAGCTTAACGATAACATTTGTACTTCGGTAGTGCGTTATACTTACTCCCTTCCAGATAGTTTTAAAGGAGTAATAACAAGGAACCCAACCCCATCTCCACGCTGGGAAAATAATCCGCTTTGTGATTCCTCCCCACTGGGGCGAATTAACGATCTAGGTCCCAAGTAAATCTCCCTATCGTGCAGAAATGTTCCTCTTATAATTACTGGGTGGTACTCCATAGTAGCTAAATCACCTAGGCTTTAAACGAGTTATTTTGCATTTACTTAACGTTAAATCTTTACTTTTCAGGCAGAGGAACCGGCACCATTTCCATGCTCAGTTTGAGCTGCTTGATTAAATTCTCCTTCCACGCCTTTCGCTGAACTTGCCAACAGCCTAGCCCGAATGCTGTTGCAGGGAGTGCCTATTTCAGAGGATATTATATGGTTAAAATCTTTTTAAAAATTACTAAATCTTGCCAACAGGATCCATCCCAACGGAGTAACTTTCTTTGAATCACTGAGTAAAGCATTTCCTTGTGATTTCAGTTGAAAGGAGAAGCTTCTGCAGCGACTCCTGCAATTTGGTAAAGGTTGACAACTATTGCTACCTTTTAATACTTTGCTGAATTGGCATTTTATGAGAAAACGGAACATCTCAGTGAGCGCAATTCAATAGAACCTCTGTAAACCTAAAGCCAATCACTGCACTTAGCACACTTTGTTTTGGCAATCAGCTGACCGCTGACACTTCTAAAGTATCATATCTTCTTCTTAGCGTTTAAAGGTAATGTGCTTGGAGAAACAGATCTTGGAAAATTTCAGATATTTTCCACTTTTCAGAATGTAGCAAACTTCGCAAATATGAAAATCGTGTCTATACAAAAAAATGCCGGAAGAGACTTTTAGTTATAAAATTTCATATTCCTTGTGGAGTTTAGAATGAAACTCCCACTATTATATTTATATAATCGCTTTATTTCCAGTCTAGGTTTTTAGTACAATACCGAGGTTACAAGCAGTCTTGGCGCGCTGTCTTGAGGGAGTCCTGTCTTCTTCTTTCTCTGGCGTAAAAGAATCGAGTGAAGTTGGTTGGAGTTATGGGTCAGCGACATCTGTTGGAGTAGGTGAATGTGGTCGCCACAGTACTCCCTCCGCAGTGACTTGGTTGAAGTCACGAAAAATAACTGCTGAGTTTCTTCGGAAAACAGACGGTACGACCTGAGCGAGTCGTGCCTGCAGACTTTGTAGCAACCGGGTTGGTAGAATTTTGTTCGAAAGAATGGTTCTCAGCTGGTTCTGCTGGAACGGTTGGGTCATCGGATGCATCGGAGAGGAGATATGCTGGCTTGAGGCGATCGATTGAAATAACCGTGTCACGGCCTCGAACTCGTACCGTATAATATTTAGCTGCTCGCTGGATAACCGGAAATGGACCTTCATATGGTTGCTGAAGTGTCGCTTTCGGAGTGTCCTTTCTGATGAAAACGCTGGGTGATTGAGCGAGGTCCCTATGAACAAATGTAGGCCGGGTACCATGACGTGTAATCGGTCTAGGGTGTAGAGACCTGAAATGAGCTCTAAGTTTGTTAGCGAAATCACCTGGTATTATTGTTGAAGATGAGGGTGAGAGAAATTCCCCAGGCAGGCGAATTGGCTGTCCAAAAACCATCTCTGCTGCTGTAGAATTTATGTCCTCCTTAAATGCTGCTCTGATTCCCATTAAGACAACGGGGAGAATATCCGTCCAGTCGTCTGTCTCATGGCACACGATAGCAGCCTTCAGCTGCCGATGCAAGCGCTCCACCATTCCATTTGCCTGCGGATGGTAAGCCGTAGTGCGAAGATGATCGGTGCCAAAATATTGTGAGAGAGACTTGAAAAGGTCAGATGTAAACTGGCGTCCTTGGTCTGATGTAATTCGCAGAGGAACACCAAATCTTGAAATCCAACCGCTGAAGAGTTTTCTAGCGACCGTGCTTGCCTCGATGTTAGTTAAAGGAAAAGCTTCGGGCCATCTAGAGAAACGATCCACTATTGTAAGGCAGTACTTGAAACCACGAGATACTGGAAGTGGTCCGATCAAGTCAATGTGGATGTGTTCGAACCTGTTTGAAGGCGTTGAAAAATCGTTTAAAGGTGCCGTAGTGTGTCTCGAAATCTTAGACCGCTGACAGGGAACGCAGGCTTGCGCCCAAGCAATGCAATCCCTTCTAACTGACGGCCAAGTGAACTTGCTTGATACCAGTTTTGCGGATGCTCTTGGACCAGGATGACTCAAGTTGTGTAGACAGTTGAAAACCTCATTTCGAAGTTTGGTGGGCACAAATGGTTTGGCAACTCCAGTGGAGACGTCACAATACAGATCTGTACCATTCGGAAGAGAAGTTCTCTTTAACTGTAGACGGGAATCGCTGTGGAGAATACCTTTGAGCTCTTCGTCTTCCATCTGGGAAGCGGCTAACTCGCTGAAGTTGACAGAGGTAGTGACAGCCTCCACTCTGGAGAGCATGTCAGCTACTATGTTGTCAGAACCAGGGATGTGCTGTATGTCGGTAGTGAACTGCGATATATAGTCCAAATGGTTGAACTGGCGTGGAGTACATTTTTCGGGTTTTTGCTTAAAGGCAAAAACAAGTGGCTTGTGGTCCGTGAAGATAGCAAAACGTCGTCCCTCAACCATGAAACGAAAATATTTCACAGCAGAGTACACAGCTAGGAGTTCACGATCGTATGTACTATATTTGCGCTGGGCAGTGTTGAAAGACTTAGCGAAGTATGCAAGCGGTCGCCACTCTGAACCAGACCGCTGTTGAAGGACCGCCCCCATTGCCGTATCCGAAGCATCGGTAAAAAGTCCCCAAAACAGAGAAGTGTCTGGATGAACCAGTAGCGTAGCCTGAGCTAAAGCTGTCTTTATAGATGAAAAAACTGACGTCAAGTCTGGGGTCCATGAGATAGACTTCTTTTCGTTTGACTTTGGGCCCTTGAGACACTCATTCAAAGGTGCCTGAAGTTCAGCAGACTTTGGAATGAATCGTCTGTAGAAGTTAAGAGACCCAAGGAATCTTCTCATCTGCTTAACTGTAGATGGTGGTGGGCAATCTAGGATTGCCTGAACACGTTTAGATGGTGGACGAATTCCCTCGGCGGAAACAGTGAAACCGAGAAAGTCCACCTCGGATTTTCCAAAGTCGCATTTTGCCACATTAATAACAACTCCATACTGAGACAAGCGTCCAAAAAGTTGACGTAGATGATTAATGTGTTGATCGTCGTCTTCCGATGCTACTAGAATGTCGTCCAGATATGGGAAACAGAAATCCAAACCGGCAGTGACTTCGTCAATAAATCGCTGGAATGTCTGCGCTGCATTTGAAAGACCGAAGGTCATAAAGGGAAACTCATATAGGCCAAACGGTGTAATCACAGCTGTTTTTTCAATGTCGGCAGGTGCCACAGGGATTTGATTAAATGCCCTGACTAAATCAATTTTTGTGAAAATCTTTTTCTCAGCGAGATTGGCACTGCAATCCTGAATGTTTCGCGGAGGATAATTGTCTGGAACGGTTCTGTCGTTAAGAGCTCTATAGTCCCCGCAAGGACGCCATCCTCCATCCTTCTTTGAAACCAAATGAAGTGGGGATGACCATGAACTCTTGGATCTTCTTGCGATGCCCATTTTAATCATTGTCTCGAATTCCTGATGGGCGATCTTAAGTTTGTCTGGAGCTAGTCTTCTAGCTCTACAGCTAATCGGTGGACCGGGCTTAGTGGCAATGTGATGCATGCTGTTATGTTTGATTTCTCTGAATGCACCATCAGGTCTGGTGAGATTGGGAAATTCTTTTAGAATTCGTGAGAAATTGCAGTCGTCTGACACTGATTTAATCTGTACTGTAGATGCGCCAACTGTGCAAAAACCTGAAGTCGAAAGGCTCGTAGTTGCGTCTCTGAGTTTATGATTACGGATATCGACCAGAAGATTAAAATGTTTTAAAAAATCTGCACCGATGATAGGAGTGTCAACGTCAGCCACAATAAATCTCCACATGAAATCTCGGCGGAGACCTAAATTAACGGAGAGGTGCATGAAACCGTAGGTTGCAATTGGGGTGTTGTTGGCTGCGAAAAGAGTGTAATTGGATTTACTTTTCCAAGCACTCGCAAAGCGTCGAGGATATATGCTCATATCCGCCCCCGTGTCAACCAAAAATCGCACCTTTGACATTACATCCATAACAAAAAGGCGGCTTGATTTGCAGAGATCACCGACCGCCATCAGTGATCCGTCACAGCATTTCCCGAAGTGAATTTGCAGGGCTGCTTACAGGATCGTGCTTGCGCCCCGAATTTGTTATGATACCAGCATATGTGCTGTGCATCGTTATGGGCTCCTTTTCGATCCTCAGAGAGCTGTCTGGACCGAGAATTGGAACGAGTGCGTCTGGCACGCATCAGGTGGGACACTTGTCGTGCCAAATCAGCCACCTGATCGGCTATTTGATTAATGGCAGGCTGAGAAGCGATATATGCGTGACCCTTTGAGGGTGCCTGCACGTTATTTCGCTGATATGTGAGCTGGGCCACTTGATGGCGTGGAACTAGGTCAAAAACGGTGTCAGCTAATTCCCCAAGACGTTCAAGAGTTGCGTCATCAGACTGAGTTGCTATTACAGTCTGAATGTGTGCAGGAAGGCGACTTATCCATAAAGTGCGCACAAACTCTTTGGCCACCATATCACGAGCCAGTCGCTGTAACTCACGTAGGAACTGGGAAGGCTTTCTATCCCCAAGCTGTTCCCCCTCCAACATTTGTTTAATGTCGTGGTTAGGAGTCGCGGACAAACGGCTAATTAGACGGTCCTTGATCAATGTGTAGGGCTTCTCAGAGGGGAGGTAGTCTCTGTCAACAACATCCTGCACCTCCCTGAGCTGTTCCCACTCAAGGTTAGATAATATGTGTCTGAATTTCGTAATTTCCTGAGTGATTCCGGCCAGGGCGAATGAATTTTCCATTTGCCTGAACCACATCGATGGGCTATGAATCCAAAATTTCATGGGCCGTACGGAAACGCTTTGAATATTTTGTAAAACGGGACTTGCACGAACCTGTTCAATGTGAGGATCCCGCGGTGGATGATTTGCATCCTGATGCTCATCGGCAGCGGCCTGCTGCATCTCGGCACGTTCTCCATCCATCCCCAAGCGTAGGGGCTGTAGTGGGTGTGATTGAACTTCCCTCGTCGGAAAATTTGATAAATTGCCCTGCTCCTGTCGAGCGTCGAAAAAAATTCAATAAGCTGCTCCCTAGTAGTACTGCTCCTGTTGAGTGTCAGGAAATTCAGCAAGCTGCTGCGTAGCAGTACTCCTGTTGAGTGTCCGGAACTCCTGTTGAACGTCGAGGATTCCTGCTGAGCGTCGGGGTCACCAATGTGGGGTTTAGAATGAAACTCCCACTATTATATTTATATAATCGCTTTATTTCCAGTCTAGGTTTTTAGTACAATACCGAGGTTACAAGCAGTCTTGGCGCGCTGTCTTGAGGGAGTCCTGTCTTCTTCTTTCTCTGGCGTAAAAGAATCGAGTGAAGTTGGTTGGAGTTATGGGTCAGCGACATCTGTTGGAGTAGGTGAATGTGGTCGCCACATTCCTTTTGTTTTATTTAAGGAGGTCCTCTAGTTTCTCGGGTCGAAAAAATATATTTTTTTTTTTTGATAAATCACATTTACATGTGTAGAAAATGAGTTCCAAAGGATTTATCGATATTCGCAGTGGTTCACAAGTTACGGCCCTGGAACGGAGCAGGTATACGTAAATAATTATAGTATAAATCACATGTGCGAACTTTCAAACGCGTTTTTCTCGAAACACCATTTTTCGAAACGGCGACCACGATATTTAAGAAATTACTGCACCGATTTTGTTCAAATTTATACAGCATCTTTAATATGTTATAAGCCAGCGATTGAGCTAGGATTATCATAATTGCTTCGATAGTTTTTTTTCTACGAGCGAAAAACTTAAGAAAAAATGAGTAAAAAATGGAATGTAATTTTCAAACATGTATAAAAAAGTCAATTTTTGTAATTTAGAATTCATTCTAGTTCAATCGCTAGTCTTAAATATGAAGATTATAATACCGTTTTGATTTCCGATAAGCAGAACAGCCGCAATCTTGGTCGCCGTCAAGCATCTTTTTTACTTGATGTCTTCCTGTCGGCCACTATAACTTTTATACTATTATATATTTTGACTTCAAAAAATCTGTAAAGCATATTTAAATGTTAATAAAGATTATGCGAAAACAATGAGATTGATTATTTCGATGGTTTACTCGTAAAAAATTATTGAAAAAGCCATAAAAGAACAGCCGAGAAACTAGAGGACCCCCTTAAGGGTATATTTTCATGTGAACGCATAAATTTTACATCTTTTTAGGGAATTTTTTTTTAAAAGACATTAAAATTCAATTATTTTAATTTTTTTATGTTTTGATTTGTATCTTAAGCTGTATAAAAAAATTGTTTTTTTTCTTATTTTACATTTTTTATGTGTTTTTTTTTAAATTAAATTAGACACAAAAAAGAAAGCAAGTCACTGGTGGGGTAATAGCGGCTGTTCATGTTGTCTGAAATGAAAAAAATTGAATGGATTATTGTTCAGTAGGTCTGTCGCCATCTTCCCTACCAGAATTAAACAAATTCATTGAAAAGAAAAAAAATGGCGGACTGTAGAAAAAAAGTTGCGAGAAACTTGTTATATGTTTGTTAAAAATCGTTTAAAAAATATAAGAAAATATTTTCGAAAATAAGCAATTCTGGTACGGACGATAACTATTCATGAGTAGAAGAACATATAAAATTTCATAGCAATCGGTTGAATAGTTTTTTTTTAGGCTCCCCACCGTTTTAGAAAATGATGATTCGAGTAAAATGCGTTTAAAGTTTCAATTTATACTTACACTAATCTGCTATGCCTGGACCATACAATTTCACAATTCACGACAAAACTTTATATACACTATTCCACATATACACAGGTAGGTAATATACTAAAGTTGACCGTCAGAAACTCCGTACGCAGGTATAAAAGACCGGTGAAAACAATAGAAATGTAGTAGCTGCAGACCTGGCGCGGCGGCGACTATGAGTTGTAGCTTATTTAATACTAGGAATTTCGGTCTGATTTTTTCACAGCATGTTTTCGATAGGATAGGATATTGTGGGCGGTTTGCTGGTAGTAAATACAATTTGACTGGACTATAGATAATACGGGCCCGTTGGCAGGGTAGCTCGTGATTGCGCGAATTTAGAATGTGGGTTCTTTTCGTGTTCTCCTTGATCCGCTGTTTCTTTTGACTGTCATTTCATTTGATTGCGGTTAACCGTAACTAGTTTTTAATGTAATAAAACGCATTTTGGGGTTCATTTGAGTTAAAATTTCTTTAAAATGTAAGAGTTAATAATATCCCGTAAAAGTATTCCTAGGTATAAATTTGTATGCCCTTTCTCTACTTGGGCATGCTGTAACTTTTTTGGAAAGGTACTAAGTAAATAATTAAAAAAAAAACAGGTTTATTAATTATATAAATATGAAAATGGAGAATTGTAGAAAACTTCAGAACATTTCTTTCACTTTCGCAAGTGAGTTTGCCTGCAGCGATAGAGGTAGATGAACGCAGAGAGTTTTCGAAAGGGCATTCAGGGAGTAGTTTTTTGGCGTGAGCTTGATATCGCTTTCTTGAGTCACAAGATAAAAATAAACAAAATAATGGGCATATTTCGAAAATGTAGCTTATGAATTACCTAGTAACTCCAAAAGGATTAAGATTCCTCCCGCTCCCCTCATATAGTGCTTTAGGTGAGATCTATTACCACACTTATTTAGTCACACTCCGACACACCCTGTATATTCCAACATTCTTTTAAAGTTTTGATTTTTCAACTTTGAAAATTAATACAATATTAATTATTATTGTTGAAGGAATTATGAGGTCCCAGTAAAGTCTCTCAAGTACTTTCTAAGGACACCTCATCGGCGTCCTACATTAACTCAAAAATTGCCCGTACAGGAAGGGAAGCGACACATGCACAATAAAAACGACAAATTACAGCAGCAATTTTTTTTATTTTTTTTGTGTTATTCAGTACATTCACAAATAAAACTAAAGAAAATTTTGATATGTGCAAGAAAACAATTCTCGCGGAAAAAATGTGAATTCAGGTAAAAACTAAACTCAAAAAATTTTCCGTTCAATGTAGTACAAAGTATAATATTTCTAGTTTGATTTTGTAGTATGTATGATAACCCTTCGCTGAAATCACTTCACGTAATTCAGTTTCACTGGTTTGTGAGCTGTTTCTAGGGTGATTTGACCACTGTTCTAGGATCACATTTTTAGAACTTATTTTTTTATTATTTATTATCACAGCTTTATCTATTTTCTGTTACTAAGTATAATACAATGAAACACTGAATAATGGGTATAACAAGCCTACTAATAAAGTCTCCTCTCAATTGACTTCTATAAATATGAAAGTCAACAACGCTAAAAGAAGCATTAAAAGAACGGGACATCGAAGATACTAACTAATTAAACCCATAGTTTGAACGATGGTGTATTAAATAAAGAAAATAATGGTTCATCAGCTACTACGTGGGACAGAAATGTTGCAAGCAGCAAGTCGGGTAGTTGATAATGCCTTGCGAACAATAACAGTCAGAACAGTTCTGGAGGTGTTCCGCCTCTTTTAAATGGAAATTAGTAGAAGATTGTTTTACCAGGGAAAACCTTAGAGTGCAAACTGTAGAAACCTACCTTGAACAGATTCAATACGTTTAATATGGCACTGATAAAGAGAAGATCAAAAAGGATTAGCATATTAGGCCTAACAAAAGTTCATTACCTACATAGAAATCTACAGATGTAAGAGTTGGTCCGGTTAGTAATAGAATCAACAGTGTATTGACACCTAAATAATTTATTTTTTTTGTCCGGTTTAGTAAGGGATAATCCATCAATATTGAATGTGCGATTCACATACATATTTGGAATGGGATATTCCCCCACATTTTCTTTCAAAACATGCCATAAATACTCTGTGGTAGCCACAGCTTTCCTTCCAGTAGTGAAGTATGAAAATAGATGTCTACCTTCTAAGTTGACTTTCAAAGTCGCTAAGCTGCAAGGTGGAGCGAAACAAACGGTAGGCGACCAGTTTTCACAATTTTTTTTTCACAAAGCCTTTTTTCACAAAATCCATTTTTTCCAAAACTTTTTATAATAAATTTTTTTTTCCCAACTTAAAAAATATCTCCTGACAGATGATTTTCCTTTAACAAAATTTTCCTCGGAATTATGGTTTTAGGAAAATAGGATTCTGGGAAAAATGGATTTTGGGAAAAAAGGCTTTGTGAAAAAAAATTGTGAAAACTGGTACCCAATCGAAACAAACAGCTCTTGCTGCTCTTGAAACTCCAAAGTGGGCGAGCAGCTATTACTAGATAGCTTTGTGACACTGGGTTGACGAACTGACTTTGGCAGCTTACTAGAAATACATTCCCATTTAAACACGAAGAGGTTGAAAATGTCAATCTTGAATTTATTAATCTTTTCCACCTATTTATACAGTTCTAAGCTTACCAAAGCTTCTTCACTACGAAGACCTATTCATCCTCTTAGTCAGCTATTCACCTCTTGCGTTACAGGTGATTCGCTTTTGCGTGTCCCGTTTACCGATCGCACGTCCGAAATTCCTTAGCTTGCACTTTTGCCGCTTAACTTACTGGGCTGGCGCTTAGTTTAGTAGCTAGCGCAGATGTAATGCACTCGCACCGCGTGCATAATTAATATGGGGCACTGTGCAATTCATAAAGCAGCGTGCTCGTTTGTTTGTGTTTATAGTCTCAAGCATGCGTTCGTTGCTAAAGCTTCCACTTGGTAACGAAAACGTGAACTTGAGCTTGCGTTTCTTGCATAAAGGCTGGCCCCCATAGAATCCGGCAACGGCAAACGAAACGTCGCCTTTGCCGCAAAGCTTGAGAGCTTAAAGCATTTTGAGTCCGGCAAGAGCGACCCGAACCCATAGAATCCGTCGACGCATCCGCTCCCGCTCAGCCGTTTATGACAATTCGAGACCAACCGTCAACTGGCGCAGTATACTCCGCAGGTGAATTAACCAGGTAAATCTAGTACCAATTCGTCAAGCAACTAGACTGATGAATTCGGGAAAAACTCGGCACCCTCCAGGAAATCCAAACGAAGAAATAGCAAACCGAATAATTACAAAATCACCAAAACAATTCACAGATGATATCAAATTCCAACCTTTACTTATCAAACAAACAGCTGATTCAACGAAACCCAAATGGCAGTTGTCAAAGGTCTCTCAGCAAAAGCTCTCTCACGCTGGATTCCGTAACGAAATATAGAAGGTTCCTCTAAATTTCTCTCCGGCAACGCGCTGCCGTGGCGTTGGCTATGGGTTAGCTCCCATATGAATATATGTATTCAATAGTTGTGCGGCGACGGTGAAGGCGACGTTTGCCGTTGCCGGATTCTATGGGGGCCTGCCTTAACGTATTCTTCGTTACCAAGGCCCTTTTCATAACTTTATTCTTTAAATATGTGAACTCCCATCTATGGTACATCACAGCTCTATGGAATTGAGGATGTTGAGGAAGTACATACATCTTTAATGTTGTATGCAGTTTATTTTCACATTTTATTTTGATCACAATTTTTTTTATTTTAATTAATTAATTATTTTGATAAGCATAAAATAAATTATTAACAATAGCCAAGGTACTACATCACCTTATCAATCTATTTACTGATAAGAATGATAAGAACAATATTGTGTAAGTGTACCTTTTACGCATACTAAATTGTACCAATTCTTACACAATTGCACCACTTTTTAAAACCTATTTCAAATTCGCGACTGGTACGCTACCTATTCATATTCTTAAATCTAGAAACCCCTTTCTTATAAGAAAATTACAAAAAATCGATATATTGAAACTGATAAAATGAAGATGATAAACTGAAGATACTTTAGTTTTTTTTCACCACACGTGCAGGGTAAGTGGTACCTTACCGCACGGGTTTCCATGCGGTAAATCATCAATTAACCACGGTGCGGTAAGTAGCCGATTGCCCACGATGGCGGTGTTAGACGCACGAGCGAAGCGAGCCGTGGTTAATTTATGAGTTACCGAATGGAAACCTGTGCGGTGAGGTACCTACTACTTATCCCGCACTCGTGGTGAAATATACTATTTCCTTTTCCCTCGGTACCCGAGAGATACTGAAAAAAGGATCCTTTATGACACAAGTTTATGTAGCTGTTCTGTATGACTTGAAATTTGGCCGGCTCCGCTTTAAAATAAAACCCGGAGATTCAAAATAAATTACGCAATTTTGAAAGGAGTAAATAGTACATATCTTAAAAATGTATTATTTAACCACGTTCTATGACAGAATTGTCCTAATTTTTCTATATATTTGAATACGAAAAAAATTAATTAATTTTCAATTTTTTTTAAATGTAAAAATAGTTGTAATTATTGCTTAAATAATAATTTTTTCTGTTGTGGAGGGCTCTGCCCCCCACACCCCCCCTCAACGCCCCTTCCTCAACCACCCTCTTCCGACGATCGCATGCCTCACTAGTGCGGAAAAATAGAATGTGCAACTCGGGCGGTGCGTAGCCGATTGCGCACGCTGGCAGCAATAAACGCACGAGCGAAGCGACTTACCACCCTTGTTGCACAATATACTATTAATTATATGGACGAGATCTTTAGAATAAACAACAGCAATGTAACAAAATCACTTTTCTTTTGGGTACTCTTACAAATTTTTCATAAAAAGCACAATTATAAACATACATCATTTACGCTTTCTTACATTTAACAGTAACAAAAAGGGAAATTACATAAAATATTTGGCATTCAGAGTTGTTATGAAATTATTACATAAAAAAATGTATTTGGCATATTTACAGAAGTGGATCTTCGACAACCTGATTTTTGTTTAGGTTTTTGTTCCGTATTTTATTATTTACATTACAATTATAGCAAGATGTTTAAGTTGCCCTTGAAAGGTCTTTCGCTTTTACTAAAGCTGAAACTGTTTCTACTGCAAGTCGGTTCCTGCATTTTGTTTTCATTAAATTTTGATAAGAAAAGATTCTCTCGAGAGCAGCTGATGAATGTTACAATGATAATACTCCTTTCGAAATTCTATGCACATTTTCGAACATATTCTGACCTAATTGGTTTTTTATTACACCGACTTCGTTCCAAAATTCTGACATAGAACATTATCTAAACTTTTTTAATTCTTCGAATTCTGCGAGGCATCGAAATTCGTCGTTGATTTGTTCAATACCTTGCATTTCTTTTGAAGGAAATAAATTAATAATTAATAGCAAGACACTATTAGTTTCTCCAGATAACAAACTCTCGGGGGAAAATTTTGGAACAAAATTAAGCACTTCATTATTAAAATCGATTTTTTTGCGTAAAGTTATGTAAAAGTTCAAAACATTTGTTTTGAAATCAAATTTGAATATTTTTGTTTAGGAAAAGAAAAAGTTCAACTTCAGTTTCACAATATATTTGCTTTAGTTCTAGAATTTTGTTGTTATCGTGTAAATTTTAATTTTTAAGTAGAGCTGAATTCATGTATTATGTTTTTAAAAAATGTCTACAAATTTGTTTGAATAATAAATTTAACCTTAAAAATAACCTCAGACTGCATTTCAATATTTAAATCGTTTATTATTTTCAATAGTTTGAGAACATGAAGTGCAATTTAAATGCAGGATTCGTTAGACAATTGAATATGAATGAAATATTTTTATTTGCATAATGATTTTCAAAATTTCCTTGATTAAAATAATGCGTCAGAGGTTCCCATTGTTCTAGCAATCTACTAATAGCCGCTTGCATGGAAAGCCATTGTGTTTCATTATGACGAAGTATTGCATGCACCTCAGTCCCAAAGTATTCCTGAAATTCATTGAAGTTTTCCTTTATGGTAGGACTATTGCAAAAGTGAAGGTTTACTTCTTTAATAAATTTGTCAATTTCAAGTGGAAGTTTCGCAAAAGCCGCCTGTGAAGCAATGTTAAGTTTGTGACAAATACATCCCCGTACAAAAATTTAAGGAATTAGATTTTTTGATTTAGCTTGAACACCGTTAAAATCTCCCATCATCACTGAACAGTTGTCAGCAGAAAAGGATAATAAATTTTCTAGTGGGTTTTCATGTTCATTTAGTGACCTTAAAATTGTTTTAAATAATCCTTGAGCTGAAACATCTGACACAGGTACTAAATCTAGGATACGGTCACTTCTTATCGAAAACTCTAATACGTATAACGATTGCCAAATTTTTGCCAACCCGAATTGCTGTTAGAAATGCCAGATGATTTCAAAAAGTGTCAACAGAGCAAAGATTTTTGGGTGAACAATGATTATATTATATTTTTCTGTCTGTCTGATCTAAATTTCTTTGTAAATGTACATAAATTTATGTAGATGTACCATTGTACCTCTTATGCTTGATTGTACCAATTTTGGTACAATTGTACGCTAAATATCAACCCTGACGGGGAATTGCTTGTGCTTGTTTTCTCAGATAGTTTGCATTTCTTGCCTGTAGAAAGTTGTGTTGCTAAAAATATTGCAGATAATGGGTATGAAATATAAAAAAAATGGTAAAAATAAAGGGTCTAAATTATATGAACGAGGTGATTTTCAAACATGTGTGAAAACATTTACATTCTCATGAAAAATCAATATATGTATGTAGGTATGCATAAGCTTGAGTAAAAGATGGCGTTTTAAGCCTTTACATCATGCAAATGTTTCGATAAACAAGCAACGCTAAGCGCGCTTTGCATAATCCAAAACAAAACTAAGAGTCAGTCACAAAAGAAGAAAATTTCAATATACGGGCTTTATAAAATAACGTCGGAAAACTGAGCAAAGCGTATACAACATGATCCATCATAAACATGAATCTGAAAACAATGGTACAAGCGGTAGTTTTTGCATTCCTTAAATCTAAAAGAGTGCTAATGTCCCGATACCAAACTCGGAGAATAAGATTTTGTAGCAAAAATTCGCAAACAAAATTAATAAACTTTTAAGGCTTAAGTGTTGTTAGTTAAACTTGACAAGTTAGCTAAATATTAAAACTTGCCAAGTTAAGGGATCGTCTCCGTGTGACCCACCGAAAAATCACTGATTTTCGCGATTTTTTTTTTTATGTTGTAATAAACTAATCGGTCCGATTTTTGTTTTATAAATAAATACATTCATGACGAATACAAAATGATTTTTTATATGGTTATTTGTTAGATGTATAATACTTGAATAAATTCTTGAAATGACATGTAATAAAAAAAGGTCCTGTATGGTGTGTACGATTGCGGCCATAATTTTGATCTGAAACAAAAATTCCAAAAAGATTAATAATCTGTAAAGAAGTCGCTATCGCGCTATGGAGGTTTTTTGTTTTTAATTTGACAAAATGGCGGCGGTTTGAACAAAAAGTATCGAATTTGGCCCCTTTTTTTCGACAGGTTTTCGTAAAAAAAAGTCGGAAGATTTAAAAAAAAAAAGCTTCCATAGCGCCATAAAGAATGCCATTAAAAATGTTCTCTCCAAATTGGAACTAGATATCTTCAAAACTCTTCCTTTGAGAGTGGAAACCGTTTTGATAAACACCATTCTGAGAAAAACGCGTTTAAAGATTGAAGCGCCCGTACATCTCTCTAACAAATCGTCGGTGGTCGAATCTTTGTAGATTGGCTTCAAAACCTCTTGGACATCGTCATCGAGCGCTGGTGGATGAGAATATTTTTCCTGAAATCCATTGGCTTCAGCTTTGCGCCATTCGCACCACGAATCTCCTCCCAAAGGACAATACTGATGCTGGGGATTCTCATCAGTTCCCTCCGTTCCCTTTCTACAAGAAACGCTGTAGCGACCGTAATAATTTGAATTTCGATTTTAAAATTTGAGAGAATATTTATTACAGTGTATGCTATCCGATAATGCAACAAAAAAAAATCGATTTTTCAAAAATTTCACACTGAGACGATCCCTTAAGATGATAACACATTACAAGTAAAATGTTCTGGTTGTTTTAACAAATCAACAAGAAAAGCACTCCACCACATTCAGAAAAAAATCAAAGTAGCGGAATGTTGCAAAACGATAAAGTGAACCAATTTAACCCATCAATATTAACCTCCGCGTGATAACTTCTGAGGTTTGTTTGAATTTCAAATTCATTTTTGATGACGGAAAGAATTATTCCATTGAATTCTTTGTCGGTATGCGCGAGTCCTAGCGACTCGGAGAACAATTAAAAAACAAATTATTCCTCGAATTTATCGTCGTACCGCACTGCACGAAATGCAACAGCTCTGCAGGAGCGATTACCTCCGCTTCAAGTAATGAGTTTGATTGAAACGAAGATATTGCCATGCCATCTGACCCAGAATACGCCTGAAAGCGACTCATCAAATTTCCATTTTGAAATTTCATATGCCTTCGACATGCCATTGAAGGCTGCAAGTGGAATAAAAAACCCCGTTGTAAGCAGTTCTCGAGCCCTGTACCATTCCCAGACTAGCTCGCATAAATCGGAAAAATTTTTTTTTGCCCCCTTTCGACATGTTCTGCATTTTGCTATGCAAATTTGGTAGTGGAACTTCTGGGCCGGGGGCCCGGCCGGTAAAACTGTCAGGACCTTTCGATGGGATAGGAGGGGGGAATGTAAGAGGAAAAACTGCCTCTGTGGCCATATGTTACCTCGTGTGAACATTCGGTGCAGTGTAAATTTATCAGCACCACGAGTTGAAGGCGATCTTCTATTGAGACAAAGGCCTTCCGAAATGTGTGGAATTCTTTAACTAGAAAAAAACTCTTTGGCGAATTCGGTCTGATGGCGTCATATTATTAATTATGCATTTTTCCTAAAAAAAAAAAATTATTTTAAGTCGGACAAGGACGAAATTTAAATCACAAATTTTAATTTGGCCTTTATCTCGTGCATGTATGTATGTAGTTAACTGCGTATATAAGATTTTGGATTCTTGACATAAACTCAGGGCTTAGTCTATTTAATGATTAAGGGTAATTTCTATTATATAATCTATCTACATATATAATTTCTGTTTTGTTTTGTTTGCCTAACCACTTTAGTTGGAATTTAATTACTGGTTGTTTGGAAGTTTTATTAAATTAAGGGGTGGGTAAGGTATTAAAATTTTTTTTCCTTTTTTTTTATTCGATTTTCTGAATGAAGAAGCTTTCAAAAATATTGCGCGAAAATTTGAGGTGGATCCGAGCAAAACTAACGAACATACAGCAGTTTAAGCAATCGTGCCTCAAACATGACTCAGCGCACCAGAAATTACCTGCCCGGTCCGAGCGCGCTATTGTTACCTGGTAGGTGTTTCGCTCTCTATGTAACCCCTAACTTCCTTATTATGATGACATAATGGGTGATAGCAACATCCTTTATGGACCTGTCATCGATGATTCAGTGTGAGGTGAATCGATAGAAATCGCTTACGAACTTTTATTCTAAATTTTTTTGTGTTTAAAACTTGAAAGCGTTTTTCCCACAACTCATGTTTTCAAAGCCGGTGCCCCTCATAAGTTCAAAACTACTGCATCGATTCTTTTGATATTTTGAACACTATTTCTGTACATAATTTACGAGGTAACGCGGGAGAGTTTTTTTTCAAATTTGTTAATATTTTTTATTTTATAATAACAAATTATCCGATTTTTTGTTGCAAAAATCGCGTTTTTGACTTCAAAGTGTTCCCAAAAATTGAAAAATTGAAATTTCGATAACTCCCCTCGGTGTTATCTGGGGAAATTGATTATGTAACAACAAAAAATTCCTTTTTTGATATCAGATGATCTAGCACCGAGTTATGAGGGGTACCGCAATTCTACTTTTTTTCTGAGACGCTTCCAAATAATTGCTGCCATTACCGTATTTTTCAATATTTCTACATGAAAATTTTACAAAGTATTCTTCAAATATTATACTTTGATGTACTATTGGTTTTAATAAATAGATTTTAACTGTGTTGCCGAAAAAAATGCACAAATATGTGCCATTTTTTGTACGAATTAAACTTACCCTCCCCTTAAGCAGTAATAATAGTAAACAAGGAAAAAGTAATTCTATTTGTCTACATGGTAAAAATGACTGCATTTTTGTAAAATCAATTTGCAACAATAAAAATTATTTTTTTGTACATCTAATGAAATATTTTGAAAGTATAACTCTTTCCCTTTAATATCACACTGACAAAACCGAAGTTTTTTTGAAATGTGCGTAGAGTGCTGTAGCAAAAAAACAGTCTTCCGGATAAACAAATTGAATTTTGCAAAAACTATCCAAAGAATCGATTTAAAATTTTTAACACTTATTCGGTATCACAAGAGCTACCTATTTACGAGGATTTAAGTTTTCAAATACATTTTTACAATAGTTATTGTTAATTGAATATTTAGCTATTTTCATAGTAAATTAGCAATTATCTAAGCAACAAATTGACATTTTCAAAATCGATTTGGGTCATGTTGTCGGTTTTTGCATTACTTACAAGATGATTGCAATAAATCGCTGTTAAAACTATTTATTTAAATCTGGTAAGTAAAAATGTGTTAAAATTTCACTTTTTTCTCTTTTAGTTGTTTATTACTCGAAAACGTCGGCTAACCAGGAGTGGCAAAATTATAGGTATTATTGCTATAGGTTCATACTTCGCGAAAATCGTATTGGTTTGCTGGATGAGTCAGTGTCTCGAACAAATGCTTATTTTCCTGGACTATAAGCCAACTGCTCTTGGTGATCCAATCTCTACCACACCAGAAAGCATCAAAGACCCGTGTTTGGAGTGAAATTCTTACCTTCTTGATATGTATGGACAATGGACGGCATCACTACCTAAAATTAATATTAATAATTTATTTTATAAAATCTGGTAGTTATGCTAAATCGAACAAGGAGAATTAGAAATTTAGTGAATATAAAAAAAATACCCAAGAGAAGGAAGCAAACCGATAGTAGGTATGCTAGCCAAAAAAATTTTATGTTAAAAGTAAAGGTACTTAAGTTACTAGAGAAATATATTTTCCAGCCAAGACTTCTGCTGTTTTTCTTTTATACATATACTCGAAGTCTATATCTATATCTATATTTTTCTCCCTCCGTGTTTCTCTTTAAAAATATTGTAAAAATATAATTGCATAAGTGTGCAGCTTAAGAGATAATCAAGAAACTGTGGTTCTCAGAGCGTATTATCGCCAGAGGAATTCCCGGATCTGGTCACTATGGATAAACCAGTGCTTTTAGTTGTAATCAAGCTGCATTGCGTGCCAGACGTTTGAGAATGTCGAACAGACTTTGCGAGATACCGCGCAACGAGCTGCCCAAGCTGAGAGACCTGTACTTGAAAGATTGGCCAAAATATGCACTGGCATATTACACCATTAACAATTATATTAAGTGGTTTGAACAGCAGCCTCAAATTAAGAATATTAAAATCTTTGCACTGGATGGGGACTGGAGTGATGGAACGTACATAATTATCGTAAGTAGGCGTTTACTGGAAATTTTAGTTGCTATAGGGCATGCAAGTTCTCGTGTGCAATTTATAAAGTTTATCACGAATTGCACTTAAGCGTAACAAGATCAAGAAAAATCAGATAAATTTAAGTACAAAGAGCTTTTTGAACTTTTATATGTCTTCGTTTAACTATTTAACTAATTCTTACATTAATTAAGCTGTTTGGCTTTTCCATTATCTTTCGATAAGATAAGATGATGATGATAAATTATAGTAATGAACGTCGAAAACATATTTTTTTTTTAAATTTTTGGTGGTGTTCCATATATAATTTAACTTCAATTCCAAACATATAATACTCGTACATATAACTAAAACACATAAATTATTGTTTTATAGAATAAAAGGGTTTCAAGGGCGATGTAAACAGAAATATATTTTATTTCTTCTTAGAGTGTTTTGTTTACCACACTTAGGTTATTGTCATAGTATATTTTTATTATTTTCCCGTATTTACTCACAAGTTAATAGTCTCATTAAAAAATATATAGTCATATGTATGGTGTAATAGTAAAAAACGACAAAAAAACTAACTTTTTCATTACAGATTTGTAAAAGCTAAACTGAAAATATGCTCATCTTCATTTTTTTTTGCTATTAGAGGATACGCTTTTGTTAATAGAAAAAGAAAGTACTTATATACAAGTACGGTATCTGCGCGTAAAACGTGTAATGCAGGTACCGTGTAATAAATGAACCGGGCGTGGGTTGACAGATACGAAATGTAGAAACTTGACCCCCAGAAATTTTCTTTTTCACCAAAGTAAATATTTAACTCAGCTTCTTTTAATTGTGGAGCAATATAATGGGAGTTTTATATGTTTCGGTAAAAAACGGTAATCTGAGGTTTCCAAAACTGTGCCATATATGGTGTTTTTGTGTAATGTGTCCTTATTTTTGGTACCATACCGACCTTAACAAAATAATGTGGGACGGATAGGCTACACCTTGTTTATTTTTCTTGCACATAAAAATTTGAATTTTTAAGTATTCAACAATTCATTTAAACTGTTTAAATAAAAATATAATAGTCATTATAATTATAAGTTGTTGTATTGCATTGTTATAATACAAACTGGAGTTTATTAATTTTGTTATATTATATAATTACAGGACAGATATTTGGTATTATGCAACACTTTGAACAAGAGCCAATACAACATAAAAACAGCATTATCTCTACTGGATTATAAGACAAAAACGGTTATTTATGGCTTTCCTAGTATATTTAAAGGCATCGTTGAGGAGCTATTTAACGAATTAAATTTAAAAGCAAGAGTAGCTGCCCATGCGAGTGAAACAGCTGTGTATTATTTGCCTAAAGCAAAGGCAGAGGAATTCGAACTAAGGTAACGTGTAATTCTTTAAAAACAGAACACATTATTAAACTCTGTGCTTCATTGCTCTAGCCTTCTTCCTGGTATACACCTGAGGCCCATCGTCGAAGAAAACGCTAGTACTATTGACGACGTGTGGCCTTTTAAACATGTTGGATCTGAGTATTTTGTAAAAATGTTAATACGCCTTAACCCAAACGTAGGTGCATATACAGAAGATGGCCAACTTGTAGCTTGGTGTCTTACGTAAGGATTGAATTGAATGCGTGAAAATTTTTACTAGTTCCCTGTAATTTCAGGTTACCACTTGGAACTCTGGGATTACTTCAAGTAAAGGATTCCTACAAGAGGCAAGGGCTAGGTAGTGTTGTCGTTAAAGCTATGTCGAAAAAATTCGCCAATTTAGGATACGACATCTGTGCGCCTGTCGTATTAGCAAATAACCCATCCAGGAGAATGTTCGAGAAATTGGGTTTTCTTGATAATTGCATTGAAAGTGTAATTTGGCATGCTATTAACCCTGAGAGCGAGAACTTCGAATGGAAGAATGAGTATGATGAGTGATGATATCATCCATGCTTTCTACAATTTTTAAAAACAGTTGAAGTGATATTCGAGGAAAGAAAACAGAATGTAAACTAGATATTAATGAAAAGATATCAAAATAACAAAAGGTAAACAAGCCCACTAACATATTGACGAACATCAAACGCGGTATATATGTACGTTCTCGTAAACTAGAGTTAAGCATAAACGATTACAAAATGCAATGGATTCTTTTTATGATTTTATGATGATGATGGGTACTTTAACCACAATTACAAAATAATCACGGTTGCATTGTAAGCGTAACAACAGATAACACAGCCACACAAAAAAACAAAAGTGGGTATTACTTTTGATGCCATATGTCATATCCGTAGTAATTTGGCCTGCTGAGCACGAATCCGCCACCAGAATTGAGCCATCACGTTCTGATTTTTTTCTTAAATTTTTTTTTATTAATTTTTAGAAAAAAATCAGAACGTGATGGCTCAATTCTGGTGACGGATTCGTGCTCAGCAGGTCTCAATTCGTATGAATATAGGTTTAAATGTTAAAAATAAATTTTTCCCGAATTTTACTCCACGATTTTCTCTGTTTTTAACACACTTTTTGGAGGTTAGAAAAAAATCTGGACGTCACGGCTCAATTCTGGTGGCGGATTCGTGATCAGCAGGCCAAATTACTACGGATATGACATATGGCATCAAAAGTAATACCCACTTTTTTTTTTTTGTGTGGCTGTGTAATCAATATATTTAAATTTGGAATGATGGAAATTGTTAGGTAATTTTATTACTTGCAGTTAAGATTACATCGTTACCCTTGATTAAATTGACATCTGATTCTTCCGCAATCTAATGTAATTGACTACGTGTATTAGAACAGTTTTGCCAGAAAAGAGTAAGTACTGTAACTGGAATCACTTCACTTGGTAATTATCACAATTGTCATTTTTGATATATGTATACATAGATTACATTCATTAATCGTAATGATTTAAAAATATGGACTACAATTTGTAGACATGTAATAACTAATCGATTACAATTTGGCCAACTCTGTCGTAAATCGTAAAAAAATGATGATAAAATGAATAAACATTGTTATAACTTAGAATATTTCTTTTCTATTTTTATTGCTATTTTAGCGACCTAATATTAGGCAAATGTTCCTTAGAGAGTGTAGAGATGCACTAAGAAAGAGTTTTTCGATAATTAAACCCTAAGGGGATTTCTATGGCGAAAAATATTTCAGCACTTCTCAAAATTCAAACCCAAAGGAGGTAAAATGGGGTGTGTATTTTTTGGTGTGACAAGGTCTCACTCCGCAGGCCTACATGTCCAGTAAGTTTGCGTTACGAAAATTACCTGCCTATCATTATCTGTTTGTGGCAAATTATAAGAGATACATGCAATAACTCTATACCGTCATGAATCCTAAGACCTTAGCTAAATGGCACCGATATTATTTTCACAAAGTGTCGTAACAGCTACTTGCGCGAGGGGATGTGATTTGAATATGCCAACTGACACAAGAACACGCGGCTAAATTAGCCTGTTGAACGGATTTCTGTGTTAATGAATATAAAGGGTTTCCCAAAATATTGCCGCCGTTCAAGACAGTGTTCGTGAACACTCAAATGCGTCTGTTCCGCGCCGTTCTCAAAAGTTGGGGCTCTCCAGGATGACAACCTGGCGAATTTTTCGATTGGATTTAGGTCTGTATCCTTACAAGATGCTATTGGCACAAGAACTCAAGCCAACCGACCATCACATTCGTCGTCAGTTCGCTGATTGGTCACTGAAAATGTGGGAAGCCGACGGCGATTTTCATCGCAAAACCATCTTCTCAGATGAGGCTCATTTCTGGCTCAATAGATTCGTCAACAAGCAAAATTGCCTCTATTGGAGGGAGCCAAATCCACGAGTGGTTCATGAGTCACCATTGCATCAACAAAAATTGGATGAAATGAGGCAGGAGATGCCGTTACTATCAATAACAACCACTATAACACGATGTTGACCGATTTTTTTCCGGAATTTGATGAAATTGATGTGTGATCTAACGCCTTTGGACTATTTCCTTTGGGGCCACATTAAGTCGAAGGCTTACAGCAACCATCCTACAATTCTTGAGGCATTGGAAGCCAATATTCGTGACGCCATTGCTGAGATACCTGCCGAAATGTTTCACAGAATCATCGAAAATTGGCGGTGGCCATTTGGCCGATTTTTTATTCAAATCATAAATCGCATAAAATTATCTTTCAAATAAAGCAACCAGAACCATTTTTGCTCGCAAATTGTGTGTTTTATTCAAATTTAAATTTCGGACGTTCTTATTCGGAAACCGTATACATATAGGTCATTGATCTTGAATCTGCCTTCGGTAATTGGAAATTTAAGATGGTGGCTGTGCAGGCATGTTTCGCAGGACTTATCTAGTGACGGAGACTATACATCGTAATTGGAAAGTGACGGGAGAAGGGAATGTCGAGCTGCGATTTTTATGGTGAGTATACGTAACGCAAAAAGTACTTATACGATTAAGATGGCATTTTATAGGCGTGTTACGCAAGACCTTCTGAGTCATATATGCGTTGTAAAGTTTATTAATGTTATTATTTGGGAGCTTTCGGGGTCAACGATTTCAAAATCGTATCCTTCATGCGGGATTTTGAGGTATTAGAGCACGTGAACATTTCGGGGGTAGGTGAATGTACGAATTCACCTTAATATGCTCTAAAAATAAAGATTTCTAGATGGCTGACTTTCAATAGTTCACAAAAAGTGTTGTATGGGGGTTTTCGGAGTCACTGATTTCAAATTCATCATTAAAAAGCAATAAATTCAACATTATGGACTGGAAAGACCAAAAATAATGAGATTGTCGTGGTTACTGGGTAAGGAAAGCTGCGCTTTAAAGTTTCAATGTTCCTAATAGTTCTGAAGTTAAATTACCGATTTTAAAATTGTGGGTCTTATTTCCCGATAAAGAAATATAGGAGCACCTACGCCAATCATTTCTTTATTAAAATACCTACTTAATTAATATTATAACTTACCGTAAGATGCTTATCAAGAAATTTTGCTCTATAGATAGTTGTACAGAAAATCAAATTAAATTCTGAACTCTTAAAATGTTCATGTCTACTCTGTAAGCGCTCATATATGTTATGATATACATAATAATTAAATAATATATAGATTTACCAAACGGTACAGTTGTTTTCATGTGCTGGTAAAGTAAACATCGTTGCATTCCAGGTACCGGTAAAATAACAGGTGAACAGAGGAAACAAAAAAACATTTACTCACCGGTGTTCCCTTTTTAATATCTGGGAGGCAACCCAGATTTACCCTCTTTATAATTTTAAAAAAATCGATTTTTTTTTATTGCATTTTCTATTATTTTATATACTATATACAGAAATATCATATTAAATTTTATAAGGATGGGAGCAGTATAACTGTATTTTTGTCTCAAAATTAGTCGAGTTTAAAATTTTGATATAACAACATCTCTGCGCGTTTCTTTATAATCGAGAAGTGCGGCGTGCGGCCGAGCTCTCTGCGCGTTTGTTTATAAGCCAGAACATATCGCAGGAACGCTACTTTGGATGAAAATGTGCATTTTGAGGAAGAAGAAAGCATAATGGTCCAGGCATCGCTGATAAGGCATAGGTGAGATTTTTTACGATTTTTCATTAACAAAACTACATATAATCGCGTTTTCGAAAAATAACGATTTTCGACACCGCGTTGATGAAATCTGGGAAACTACCGAACCGATTCCCACCAAACTTTTACTAAACATTCTTTATGACTACAGCTATAGCGCATATAGAGAATTTTCAAAATTTTGATTTCACAAATTTTTTTTGGTCTAAAACGTTGAAAAAAAACATGTTTTTTCGTAATTTTTCAAAAAATGTCCGCCATTTTGTCAATTTTGCAAAAATCAAATTCGTTCTATATGCGCTATAGCTATTAATATACTGAACCTAAAACTCTTTGCTTTTTTTTTAGACCATGCATCTCGGAGATTTCATCAACGGCGCACACCCCTCTCGTTTTTTGGATCATTTTTCGACCAGCAGTTTCATTCTTAAAAATTCACAAAAATGTAAGCTAAGCTATAGTACAAACATATTTTCGTAGTCTAATTAGTATACTTCCTCCGCGAGTGTTCTTTTTAAAAATATTATAAAAATATTGTTTTATAAGGGTGCAGATTAAGAAACGATCAAGAAACGCTGACTCTCAGAGCGCATTATCGCTAGAGAAATATCCGAATCTCAAGTCATTGAAAGTAAACCATCGACACCGTTAATAAACCAATGGTTTTAGTTGTAATTAACCTGCACTGCTTGGCACATATTTACTTGAGAATGTCGAACAGACTTTGCGAGATACCGCGCAACGAGCTGCCCAGGCTGAGAGACATATACTCGAAAGATTGGCCGAAATATTCACTGGCATATTACACCATTAACAATTATATTAAGTGGTTTGAACAGCAGCCTCAAATTAAGAATATTAAAATCTTTGCACTGGATGGGGACTGGAGTGATGGAACGTACATAATTATCGTAAGTAGGCGATTATAGGAAACTTTAGTCACTACAAGGCATGTAAGGCCGTGTATACTGTGTGTGTATGAACTTGTGTTGTTATTGTATTTAAATAAGCGTAATAACAGAAAACTAAATAAGATAAATTTAAATCCATAGAGCTTTTCACACTTTCTCTCTGCTCTCTTTTTATGAAACTTCTCTTAGCTCTTTATTTAATTCTTTCACTATTTAAGGTATTTGATTATTTTATTATCTGTCGGAAATTTTTGTCTTGTGGTGGGAAGATAAGATTATGATGAGCAATTATAATGAAGAATATCGGAAGAATATTTTTGTTCATATTTTTTGTAGAACTTCATTTCAATTTTAAACATATAATTAAAATACAACAATTATTATTATTACTTTTAACCAAATTAAGGCTATTTTCACAATTTTGTTTTAATAGAAAGAATTAATTTAGATCATTATTTTCCCGTATTGTATTATACATAGTATGATTTGCCCAGAAATATTACAAAAACGATATATTTATATTTACAATCACGGGGTCTTTCTACTGTTAAAACGGGAAAAATAAACTTTTTTTCAAAATTTGTATGCTTATTTATTGAGGTATAAAATTGTCATTTTCATAAATTATAATAATTATAAATATAAATTAAAAGACAAAATGGCGGCTGCCACAGTCCGCCGTTCCAGCACTGTGCGTTGAAAAGAAAACAAAATGCGCGTTGTAAAACTGTGAAAAAACTACTCAATCGATTTACTTGAAATTTTGCACACATACTTATTTACCATTTATCGACTGCACCGACCACAGGTTGGACCAAAAAAGTAATTTTTGGCCATTTGGCACCACTTTTTTCTCATGAAAATGACCCAAAAATCGACTACCTCATGTTCAAACATGCACCAAATTGCGAAAAATTAATATTATGGCCTAAATCGTGGTCCGACTTCACGAAGACATACGATTTTGTTGATCAGGAATCCATATTGGAACCAGTTACTTTTATCATGTTCCCGTTCGTCGAACTCTGTGGATTTAAAGTTCTCATACAACGCTCAGCCTATTGCTTGCTCGATCGTTACACATTCTCGTTATTATTTATGTATGCAAACTATTATGTATGTGAGAGTACACTTGTTAAGGAAGATCGTGGTATTTAACGCACTTGTTATACTTCCACAAGTAGGGAAAAGGCAATGTGGTTTTCAAAGTATTAAGTCAGCTTGACTCAAAAGGTAAACATTATGTTTAACTTTATTGTTAGATACATTCATCGACTAGGCCGATATGACTATCTTCCACAAATGTCTCCTTACATCTTGGGTTGGAGCTCCACGGTATATTAATAAAGGACCATCGTCCTTTTTTGCAAAATTTATATTTATTATAATTTTTATTTGCCAAATTTTTAATTTTCAGCCACCTAGATGTAGGTTGCATGTTTGTGTCATCTACACTCTCAATCTTTGGCATAAATTGACTATTACCTTAAAATTTCCTTGGCGACTTGTACATGAAGCGAAGGTACTCACACTTTAATTAGTTGAATTTCAACATTAACTCTGCTGTTGCTACTTCTTTCAATAATTTGTCATAAAATAAATCACTAACCATATTGTACAATGTCTAACTATAAAGATATAATAGTACTAATAATTAATATTTCATTTGCACCACAACAAAAATTTAGTTTTAAGTATTCAACAGTTTTAAATACATAAATAAATTTTAAATATAAAGTTAATGTTCATTAAATTTTTGTTGTTGCATTGCATTGTTACACTGGAGTTTTATAACTTTGTTCCCATAATTACAGGATAGATATTTTGTGTTATGTAACACTTTGAACAAGAACCCATACAACTTAAAAACAGCATTATCTCTACTGGATTATAAGAGTAGAACGGTGTTATATAATTTTCCTAGTATATTTAAAGGCATCATTGAGGAGCTATTTAACGAATTAAACTTAACACCAAGAGTAGCAGACATAACGAGTGAATTTGCTATGTATTATTTGCCTAAAGCAAAGGCAGAAAATTTCGAACTAAGGTGAAGTGAAAGTCTTTAACAACAGAACGCATTATTAAACTTTGCACTTTATTACTCCAGCATTCCTCCTGGTATATACTTGAAACCCATTGTGGAAGAAAGCGCTGGTACTATTGACGATATGTGGCCTTTTAAACATGTTGGATCTGAGTATTTTATAAAAATGTTAATACGCTTTAACCCAAACGTAGGTGCATATACAGAAGATGGCCAACTTGTAGCTTGGTGTCTTACGTAAGGATTGAATTGAGTGCGTGAAATTTTTGCTAATTCCCTGTAATTTCAGATTACCAATTGGAGCTCTTGGATTCCTCAAAGTAAAGGATTCTTACAAGAGGCAAGGGCTAGGAAGTCTTCTCGTTAAAGCCATGTCGAAGAAAATCGCCAATTTAGGGCATGATATCTGTGCGCCTGTGGTATTCGAAAATAACGCATCCAGGAGAATGTTCGAGAATTTGGGCTTTGTTGATAACTTCGTGGAAAATATAATTTGGCGCATAATTAATCCTGAGAGCGAGAATAACGAATGGGAGAAAGAGAAAGATGAGTAATGACACCTATGCTTTAGTTTTTTAAAAATAATGGAGTGATCGACAAAAGCAGTGTAAACTACATATATTAATGAGACCGGATCAAAGTTATTAGAAAAAAAAATGTGCTCTTTGAGAAAACACGCTCACAATAACGGAAATCAAACGCGTAATATCTGTTCTCGTAAAGCAGATCTGGGCATGATATATGTTACACATATAATAAAAAATTGGTGAAAAGGAAGACTCATAATTATATTCTAGCTTTTGGTACATCTTCAATTGTGCAATAAAACCGTTTAACTTAAAAATTTGTTTTACCTGATTTTTATTTTTCACTCTTTAGTGTTTTATTTGCTTAGTCTGATTTTATTTCATTTAACCGATCCATAAGCAAGTGCAAAACTTCCGCTTCTTCATCTAGTTATTCAACTCAGCCTGTTCTAATATCTGGGACGCGTTCATTTGATTAAGAGGGTATTGCGCTTTGAAATTTTTAAAAAATTGAAATTTTTTTTTTTAATATTTCTATTGTTAATGTATTTAAGATTGTATTCCAAAACGAATTTTTCAAAAATTCATAAAATTGACGTAGTTATGATGCCGCAAAGTTGGAGCGGCAAGCGCGATGCGATGCGAGTGCGGCGATCTATCTAACTTTAATCGCGTTTTTCTCGAAACAGCATTTTTCAAAGCGGCCACCACGATATCTCAAGTTCTGTTTGACCGATTTTCTTCAAATTTATACAGAATCATCCTTATACTAGCCGCTATCGCCGGAACTACGATTTTGTTTATGCGATAAATAGTTTTTTTAAATCTAACATTTACTTCGAAAAAAAACCCAAAAAATCGAACTTTTTTTTTAAATTTGTATAACTTTTGCAAATTTCTATATTTTTACTTTTCCCTAGTTCAGGCGATAACCAATAGGATACAAATCAACAACAATTTGGAATTTTTTGTTTCAGACGTCTCTGAGGGCTGTAGTCATGGTGACCGTTAACCCCTTCGCGAAAAACATCTCTACTTTGAGCAGCTCTGACAGCTGGAATTTTTTTGTATTGTCAACGAAAAAAATATATTTTGGTAGCAGAGACTTGTATTAACAAATAACAAACCAAAAATCAAAATATCTTTTGTAGTTTCTGAGAAAAAAAATCTTAAAATCATGCTCCAAAAATGACGTTCAAAGCGCAATACCCCCTTAAACGCGTTTTCGAACTGTCTATATTCCTTTAGGTCAACATGCTGGATCTGCCTTCATATATTCAAAATTTCAATAGCAAATTCGAATTTAGCTACCTTTACCAAGAACCCATTTTCATGGAATTTCATTTCAATAAGAATTTTTGTCGCCATATTGGATTCCTATATTTGGGATAGCAGATTGGATCCGCTATTCCGCAACACTAAAATGAATGGTGGTAGTCTATATGTTTAATTATTTATTTCACAGCTTCATCAACATACTGATTAATTAGTACATATACGGGTATGTAATAACAATGATAAACTGGATATCAGGTATAATATGTCTACCAAAGCCGACTTTCCAGCTGGCTTCGAGAAATATGAAAGTCAATAAAGGGGAAAGAAGCATTAAAGGAACGGGACATAGACGATATTGGTTCATTAAAGCCATAATTTCTGCGATGGTGCGCTAAATAAAGAAAATCATGGTACCTCAGAGAGCGAGTTGTGACCGAAATTGTGAAGGTGGAAAGCAATTCCGAAGAGTTGATAACACCCTGCAAACAATCAAAAGTTATAACAGTTCTGGAGGCCTGCAGTCGGTGTTCCAAATATTCAAGGGAACCAAGTTTGCGCCTATCGGAGTATGGTGGCAGTAAAAAATTATTTTGCCAGGAAAAGACCTCTAAAATCAAACCCTAGAAACCTACGTTGAACAGCTTCAATTAGTTTAATAAGGCACTCATAAAAGGGAGACCAAACAGTTCTAGATTATTCGAGGATCAGTCTGACAAAGGTGTAGTATAAAAGTCTGGAAATGTAAGGCTCGTTGAATTCCTTAGTCCAACGCTCCACAAAGCCTAAGTTTGCGTTGGCTCGGTTAGTGATAGAATCAATATGATCCTCAAAAGAGAACTGCGAGTTTATTATGACACCTAACATAAATCTCTCGCTTTGTCAAGTCTAGCAAGGGAGAATTCGCCAATAGTGTATTTGTAAAGAGGTGAATTCTTTTTACGTGTAAAAGACATGCAAGTACATTTAGAAACATTTAAAGGAAGTTGGTTAATAGAGCACCATTTGTTGAATGTATCTATGTTAAGTCAGAATTTAAAAGATCTCTCGCTGCTTAAAATATATATACTGTCCGGAAAGTTTCTGACCAAAATTTCAAAGCACCTATTTTTAAAAATAAAATGTTGGGAGTGAATTTGAATTCAGTATCCGCAAATCCTTAAGTGTACCATATTTCGTCAAATTTAGTTGAAAATTCGCGTGTGACCAGAGTTTTGACGCTAATAATCACAAAAACGATCACTGTGCGGCGACCGACGGTAGCGCGTGCAAGTCTGGTGGATGATAATGTATGATCCATACAAACTTGACCACCCCTTTTCTCCCCCTTAGAGGTTGAATTTCGAAATTTCTTTATTCCTTGTGTCTAGGTCCAAGAGTTTAGCCTGGGTTCATGAGTTAGTCAGTCATTGAGTGAGTCAGTGCTTTATCTTATATATCTTATATGTAACTTTTTTCATCACTGTAGAAAAGATGAATGTTGGTGATTTAAAATTTTTCAGTATGTATGTATATAAGGCAATTTTACTTTTATTTCATCTGACTAAAAATAATTCTACGCAGGTAGCCGACAAATTTAAAAATATGAGGAAAAGTGTGTTTTCCGGTGTTTACTTTTATTATTTCGGCAATTAAGACAACTGCGCACATGCACGTACCTGTTCTTGTTCGTGTACCTGTAGGTACGGAAAATGAGTAACATAATTAATTCTTGGAAGAACGGTTTCGCCTAAGCTCACAAAAGACCAGGTGATGTTACAATAATCCATTGTCTCTTCACAAATTATCACGTTCGTTGTTTGTTGTAAACTTTTATGATTCAGGGATTTTAGGTATTTTCTTGATCCTTGCTCCTACCTCTCCGCATTGGAAAAGGGATGGGCACGGAAAGGGCCTGTGATCGTATTTAAACAAGCCAACCATCAACTGCACTTCACAGTTTGAATTTTACTCCGTTGGGTATTTAGAAATTTTTCTTTTCTTACCCAAGACTTAGACTTGCTTAAACTTGTGAGTGAAATTGAGATTGGAAATAATAATAACTTTGTGTGAAGTTAAATAACGAAACAGAATAAAAATTAAATGGATTGCAATACAAGTTTCGCTGCTAAAGAGAAGGAAATAGAAGAATTTTCCTGGGAAGATTATTACATTGAAGATGATGTCAACGATCAGCCAGACCTTTATGTGTTACGCAATGACGACATGATGGGTTTGCTTCTGAGGGATATAAGAAATCTACGGCAAGAGATGAAATCGTTGCGGGACTCTCTGGAAATTATACATGATAACGAATATCGTAATAGCAACACTGATCAAAGTGCTTCTTTAAGAATCTACTTTATGTTGCTCATATTCCTAATATTAATCAGCTTATCTTGTTGTTAGAGCTTGAAGTGTAATAAGGACATGTGTATATAGAACTTTGTATTATTTTATTTATCGAATAGATCTTGTAATTTATTACTTTTTTACATATTATTATGGCGAGGATATACATAATAAACATTTCGTATTACTTTCTTGTAGATTGTTACTTTAAATGATGATGAGATGATATCACATTTACCACTGGGGCTTGAATCAAAAATAATTTTTTTGTCGATCAGTTCTTATCGGATCTTTCCCTTTTATTGGATTATGTTGAAATTGTTGCTTTTACGTTAGTTAGTTAGTTAGTTTGAAAGGGGGGCGTTCAGGCTTGTTAGGCCTTCCGTTCACCGCGACCGCTAGGATCTATTGTGATTCCCCATCAATATTTTATCCCAAATTTAGCCTCTTATAGAGGCCTAGGATTTTATTGGGAGTCGTTTTCCAAACTTGTTCAGGTGTTGGAAAGGCATCCTCTAATTGTGTTAGTCGGAGCCTTGCTAGGGCTGTACAGTGACAAAGGATGTGCACCGCTGTCTCTGGGGCTTCCGCACAGTAGCGACAGGTGTCATTGTCAGCTTTCCTAATCTTTTTAAGGTGGTACCTTAAGGAACAATGTCCAGTGAAGAGCCCAGTAATTATTCTGAGCTCCTGTTTGCTTAAGTGGAGGAGTTTCTCGACCTTTTCATACGGTGCACCCATGAAGGTCTTCGATTGCCGGCATCCTGGGGTATTATTCCAGTACCGGAGTCGGCTCCTCTTCTCCCAGCTTTCTATGGCCCCCTTTAGGTGGCATTTAGACACGCCACAGAAGGGTTCCGGACCAATAAGAGCAGATTCCGCCCCTTGTTTTGCCAGACCATCGGCTATTTCATTGCCTGTATAGCCTTCATGGCCTGGGACCCACATGAGAGTAACCCTGTTGTGGGTTGCTAAGAGCTTCAGGGATTTCAGGCATTCCCAAACCAGCTTTGAGTCTACACTGAAGGACTTGAGTGCTTTTAGTGCAGCTTGACTATCTGATAATATAAAGATAGTAGAACCGTTGATGGTTCTGTTGATGCAGGTATTGACGCATTCTAGTATGGCCAATATTTCAGCTTGAAATATGGTAGGGGTTTTACCTAGTGCCTTTGAGATGCGGCACCTTGGGCCATACACGCCAATTCCCACCCCTTTATCTGTTTTTGATCCGTCCGTATACCACACCATCGATCCCTTCGGTGGGGACGCCTCACTGGCTTGCCATTGTTGACGGGTTTCGATTACCACGCTAAATGGCCTTGTGAAGTCCAGCTTGGTTGTGGTCACGTCAGATATTTTGGTCATCTCCTCTAATCGAATTTCTTCGATTATCGCGAGATGTCCCACCAGGTCCCCTGGTTTGAAGACCATGGTTCTTTGCAGCCTAAGTGCTTCCAGGAGAGCCTCCTTCTTAACCTGAAGATGTAATGGTGTAAGATTAAGAAGGAATTGGATGGCTGCAGTGGGGCAGGTACTCATTGCGCCTGTGATCCCCAAACAGGCTAGTCTTTGCACCTTTTGTAGCTCGACTTCCGCCTTTTTTTGTTTTGTTTTTGGCCACCATACAAGGGATGCATAAGTGACCATGGGTCTAATTATTGTTGTGTAAAGCCAAAACACCATCTTCGGCTTCAGACCCCAAGTTTTACCCACGAAACTGCGGCAAATGTAGAGTGAGGTAATCGCTCTTTTAGTCACCTTCGACAGGTGTGGGTTCCAAGTGAGTTTATTGTCCAGGGTTACCCCTAGATACTTAACCTCACTTGAAAAACTGAGTTCCGTATCGTCGAGTGTTGGAGCCGTAAGGTCTAGCTTCCTCCTCTTGGTGAACGGAACCAGAGCAGTTTTGTTCGCATTGATGCTGAGACGATGTCTCAGGCACCAACTGCGAATCATGGACAGGGCTTCTTGCATTAGTGTCGAGACAGTATGATCATACTTGCCTCTGACGGTGACAACTATGTCGTCTGCATAGCCCTGAACATTAAAGCCAGAGCGAGTCAGCTCCACTAGGAGATCGTCGACAACAATCGACCACAGTAGTGGTGACAGCACCCCTCCCTGCGGGCAGCCCGTAGCGGCTATTACTGTTATCGATTTTTCTCCCAGGTTCGCCGTTATCCTTCTGCTCTTGAGCATGGAATCAATCCATTTTACCGTGGCAGGTTCGAAACCCCTTTCCACAGCAGCTTCTTTGATTGCCTCGAAGGAGGTATTGTCAAAGGCTCCTTCTATGTCGGCAAACGCACAAAGGGCAATTTCCTTGGCTTGAAAAGTTTTCTCAAGGTCCTTGACCAGTGTGTGAATGGCAGTTTCCGTAGACTTGCCAGCTTGATAAGCAAATTGCTTTGCATGGAGAGGTGATCTTTTCAGCACACCTTCATTAAGGTGTAGGTGTAAGATCTTCTCCATGGTTTTAAGCATAAATGACGTGAGACTTATGGGCCGAAAGGACTTCGCAAGCGTGCTAGGTCTCTTTCCTGCCTTGGGTATAAAAGTTACCCTAACGTCTCTCCAGTTTCTTGGAATATATCCCAAAGAGTAACTAGCTCTAAATACTTTGAGTATGGAGGGGAGTAGCTCTTCTATGCCGTACTGAAGTAGGGCTGGGAAGATGTCATCCCCCCCAGGAGATTTATAAGGTTTGAAGGTGTTGATGGCCCACCTGACCTTATTGGGAGTGAAGATCCTCCCTGCAAGGCTTTTATTCCTATTCTGTGATCGGTAATCAGGTGTGTCGATCCCGGTAGGAATTTCGTTGCCTTGATTTATTATCCGAGAGCCTGGAAAGTGAGTTTCCAGGAGGAGTTTAATTATCTCCTCTCCGCTCTCGGTGTAGGTTCCGTCTTGTTTTTCAAGGGAGCCTATACCGTTTGAGTGATCCCTAGATAAGACCTTATGGAGCCTAGTTGCCGCAGGAATCTGGTCAATTCCCTCGCAAAAAGTCCTCCAAGTCTTCCTGTTGGACTTTCTCTGTTCAATGTTGTAATTTGTGAGGGCCCGCTTATATTCAGCCCATTCTCCGGAGCGTTTGGCTCTATTGAACAGCTTTCTGGCTTCCGCTCTTTTCTTATCCAGCTCCCTGTTCCACCAGGGCACAGTTCGTGTGCCCATTTTTTGTTTCACAGGGCAGCTGGTTTCGAAGGCTGTCATGATAGCTGTGTGGAGTTGCTCGGAGGCGAAGTCCAGTTCCTCTGCAGTACTGATATGACTGCTGAGGTTGACGTCCTGTGCCTTTAGGAGTTCTCGGTAGAGCTCCCAGTCAGTCATCTTTGGAACCCTGTGGTCCTCTTTTTGAGCTAGGATAGACTCGATGTCGAATCTAATATGCATATGGTCCGACATGGAGACCTCATTTGATACATGCCATCTTTGTATCTTTGTGCTTATAAATGCGCTTGAGAGAGTTAAGTCTAAAACCTCTTGCCTAGCCGCATTCATAAAGGTTGGTTTGTCGCCTTTATTATTGATTTCTAACTCGTTAAGTATTATGCAATCTAAAAGGTACTCACCCCTTGTGTTGGTGTTGGTGCTCCCCCATATTAAGTGATGGGCATTTGCGTCGCATCCCACCAGCAGTTGCTTGTTCCTCCTTTTGCAATGATCCACCAGGCGTTGCAGCTCACTTGGAGGTATCTCATCGGAGTCCCCTGGGAAGTAGGCTGAGGCTATAACAGCCTCTACACTGCCTCCTGTAAAGGGGATCTCTACGGCCGCTGCAGCTAGGTCCCTGGTGATGAATCTTGAAAGTGGAGTGAAGTTTAAATTAGCTTTGAGCAGCAAGGCTGCTCTTGGGCTCTCGTGTAATGTATCATAAATCAACTTACACGAGTTAGTGGGCAGTCCTCGGATCCTTCCTTGGTGCGCCCACGGCTCTTGAATAAGCGCCATGCTAAGGTTCTCCACGATGAACCTCCTGCTAAGCACGTCAGACGCCGCTTTTGCATGATGGAGGTTCACCTGGACACATCTTAGACTGGCGCTGGTCATCCTAGGCCTTTTTGTGGGTGGGGCCAGACTGTGCCCCTGCCTTGGCTTTAGGGCCAGGCCTGACTTTAGGCTTTCGCCTATTTTCCTTGCGGAGGGTAGAGGCCCTCTTCTCAGCCGCTTTGGAAGGCCGGATGTTCGGTCCGGGCCTAAGGACCTTGGATGTTGATGGCTGTTGGGGGTCCCTTGTAGACGCAGCAGGGAGGCGGCCCCCCTTCCGCTGTTGGCCAGTGTTGGCCAAGGCTTTAGCAGTCGGGGAGACCTGCCTCTCAGATACCACCCCGGGCGGCCCATTGGCCACTGGTGGTTTCTGGGGGTTGCTGCTTGGGGGCTCGGTGGCAGTCTTGTCACCGTCCGGCTGGGCGGGCTGACGTCTGTCCTTGCCCCCCTTCAGTCTAAGCGGAACTTTGCCGAACTTGTAACTGATTACAAGTCCGGACTTCTTCAGCTGTTCGGCTGATTGAAGATCAACCGAAAGAGTCACTTCAGCAACTGATGAGGGCCTTTGCACTTTGCGTAGCACCTTCCATTCAGTTACATTCAGATCCTCATTCTGACCTTCTATCAGATCGAGGATCAAATCGACAGGGTCCTCCGAGCTTTGCGGGAAGTATCCGACCATGATTTGAGGGCGAGGAATTTTGTCTTCCTCTACAACCCTCAGATCGGCTCCTTCCCACAGCTTTAAGCTCCCAATTGCCCCCCTCAGCCACATTGCTGTAGCCTGATTGGCGCAAGTGAGAACCATCCAGCCCGGTCTACCTGCGATGCCGAGAAACTTCGGCTTTATAGAGCTCTGTTTCTCGGCAGCGATCCTCAAGATGATGGCAGTCTGAACGTTCCTTATTTGGTCCGTTGTCAGACTGTCATCTGGAAATTTGGCGGGGATGATCCCCAACCTAACGCTCTCGGTAACTTCCTTGAACGAAGGTTGAGGGCCACGCGTGGAGACATGCCTTTCGGTTTTCTCCTTATCCGCCTTTGGTCTTTTGAGACCGGGTTGAGCTCCACCCGGTGAAGAGTCGTCGGAGCGATTCCTTTTCAGGCTTCTTTCCGTCTTCCTCTCCATCGGCTTCCGAGCCAACTCCTTAGCCTCTTCCACTTTGTGGTCCTGCTGGAGGAACCACTTGTACCGCTTTTTAGCTGCCCCTGATAGTCGGGGCATGCGGACAGTGGGAACGAGATTCGCATCAGCTGATACGGTCTCGCTCGGTTCAGGCGATCTCAGGAGCTTCTCCTCTTCCTGTGAGGATATCTCCATAGATTCGCCGGACTAAGGTCTACTGCTTTCCCTAATGCAGGGATATTTTCCCCTTGCAAGGTTTTTGGAGCATTTTGAGGTGCGCCTCCCTCATGGTTTTTTAGAACTTCAATTTTGTTCCCACGAGAAGCTAGGGAAAGGGTGGTCACCTGTAACAGAGCCCCGCATGTCACAGGAAGGCTAAATTAAAACTGAAGGTCGTCAGGTATTCAGAGTCCATCGTTCGAAGACACACTAACGCAGTGCCATTCATCCTATGGGCACGATAGGTCACACCCAGGATTGCGGGTTTTATCGAGTATGTCCCCTCTAGATCCGTGACGTTTTGTTCAGCGGCCATCTCATCCCGAAGGATGAGATTTTCGCTTTAGCAGAGGTACCTCGAGCAGGATGTGATAATAATCACTGCCACGATCCTGGGACCATGAAATCAGATTCATGATGATGTCCCCTGGTGCTATTCAATTTATTCACTCCTCACCTCCTGCTTTTACGTTGCTACAACACGGAATCCTGTATAAAAATTTTTCCACAAAACAATTGTTCCTTTTACTACATCATTTTAGACATCCGTAGATACTATGAAAACCTATAGTTCATGTGCGTTCGTAGTAGTTCCTAAATCCTACATTTTGCTACCGTTGTTAATAAAATTTCGTAGAAAACGTTTAGCAAACCCAAACTAAAAGGAAAGCGATTTTGTTGAAAACAGAAGTATCGCTATACGAGTAAATGGAAAACGGGGGCAAGCAAAAAATGTTTGCGAGCTTCATCCAGGCCTCGTTGAATAGATTGTTTTTTTAAAATGGATTATATTAATTGCTGTGGATTTAAAGTAGTCAAGAATATATTGGAACCTTAATTAAGTATTGTAAATAAGTTGGTTTAAGATGATCAAAGTCCCACAACGTTATTTTATTTTAAGATTGTTTTATCATTTGCCTTTCTTCTCCAATAATAGTTTCCATATACATATACCAATACCATTTTCAAGTAATATATAACGCTTTCGAATGTAACAGAGTATTATTTCATTTCAAGATGTATCAAAATCAATTTCAAAATTACTCTTCTTGAATTTAAAAGTAAGTAAAAAAAGTACTTATGAAATGGAATTATGTTAGACAATTTTGCGTGGGAAAATTTGAAATGAAGCTTGAAAATATAATAGTATATGTGTACTGCTATTACACTAGGTTGGCAAATTCATATTAGTTATAGTGGCTTTTAACAGGCCCAGTTGAACATGTGGGTGGTTGATATATGGAAGGTAGGGTACGTATATGAAGATAAAACATCACAAATAAGGAGGGAATTGGGCAGGGGTAAAAATTCCTAAATTGAATTGTTGAAACTTCTTTTGTCATACTATTTACATTACTTTACTCGTCCGGCTCATTCTGCGGAATGGACCAACAGAAATTACTTATTTTAAAGAAAAAAAATTATAATTTTTACCGACAAAAAATGTATTTGTTTTTTATGTATGACCATTGACCATGCATAAATTTTTACAGAGTAGTCCGATTATGATGATTCTTGATTGATTAAGCGGACAGGGTATAGCTCGAAGTTTGTCCTATTTAAATTTGAAAAAAAAAACTTCCACCCCTAAGGGTAAGAAAATAGGGAATGATTGATTATTCACCCGCTGAATTTTTACTTGTTAACCGATTCTACCACGCATAAATTTGTAATGGGTTATCCGATTTTGATGATTCGTCTTACTGAATGGGCTAAATCTCGACGTTGGTCCCATTTAAATTTGAAGAAAATATTCCACCTTATGGGTGGATGAATCCTGTTTATTGAATTTCACCCACTTCTCGGTAACTTATTTTAATAAAACTTGGCACATAGGTGTACTTCCAATGAATATTATGATAACCTGCACTAAAAATAAAAAGGAAAGCACTAAAAAGTTGAAAATAATTGTTTTTGTCGTCGTTCGTTCCACGCTTGTCCCCCGTGTCACGCAAGCTACTGGACACAAAACTGCGCAGACGTGTATCCGCACGGCTTGGCACCGATTCCATAAACAATTATTTTCAACTTTTATTATATTTAGTTTGTATTTTTGAAGTCGGTTTATATATTTTTTTAAAAAGATTTTTTCTATTATTATACAAATTCTTGTCAAGAAGGAAAGTTAACACGTTACACGCTCAAAGTATGTACATTTACACTGCGTCAACCACCCCCGCCACCACCAACAGAAAAATATTGAAAAATGTGTGAAAACACATTTTATCACCTTTTACCCTCTTAGGGATTGAATTTCAAAAAATCCCTTCGTAGAGGTTGCCTATCTCACAAAGACAAGACAGCCTTTCACGTTTCGAGGTATATTTGATACATTATATACATTGTATATTCATTCAAACGGAAATCCTTGAAGTTGAGAATTTCCAATCGTCATATTTGATTGCAATTGATTATGCAAACTTTGATAGTAGATTCGAACTCAGCGACCCCGAAAACTTCAAAGTACCAAATTTCATGTAAATCCGTGGAAACTGAAACCTTCGGTCGCCATGTTGGATCCGCCATTTTGGGACAAAAAAATATTTATAATGTTGTACTGTCATTCAGACTAAATACATGTGCAAAGTTTCATGAGAATCGGTTGAGTAGAAGTAGATGGAAAATCGATTGCAAGATTTGAAACAACCAAATATACTCGTACGTAGTGAAGCTCAATAAAACCGTTTAAAAAGAAAAAAATCACTTGGGCGTCACGGCCCAGCTGCTCATACTGTTGCTCCTCCAATCGTGCACACATCGTATTCTTATTTAAGACTCCTGCTACAAAGGTCGTTTAACCACTATCCTTTTGGCCCTAATTGAACTCCCACCGTCCTTTGTGCAACTGCCGAGACCATGTTTAGCGAGCAACATCCACACAGTACGCACCGCTGTTGGGCGTCATTATTGCGCATTTGGTTAGTAATTTTCCTATTGAAGTCTCACAGTGCGATAAATTGAATTAATGGGAACACACTGGATTTTGGGAGCAGCTGGAGCGGGAATGAATATTTTCTCACATTCCGCAGGCTGTGAAAATTGCTTGTTAGTTGTTGAATCCATGCGATTGCAATATAGTGCTATCCTCTTCGGAATTGCAGCGGTCATTACAGTTCATTGCAACCTCGTGCTAACGTTATTTATGTGGATATCGCTGAATCACACAGCCTGGGGTTAATTAATGATTGTGGCCGGTGCACACAAATTAGATAGTATTTTAAGCAAAGTCGAATTCACGTGCAATTGCAATTGATGGAACGACTTCCCATTGCCCGTGCTTAATAGTTCATTTTATTAACTTATTCGATTAGAAGGTATTTTACAAAAGGACGGAATTAAATATTTCTTTTTTTAAATTGAAATATAAATTGAATGACGACAGACCCATCGCATTTTAGTTGCACATGGAAAAATGTTAAAGAATATCTTTCACTCCGTCTGTCTATTACTGAGTGAATGAATGAATTCAACTTTCATTTCTCCTCTTTATCATTCACTTATGAATAGCTTTCGTTAACGAGGGGAAGTTTTGTGAAGTGCAACTTTAGGTTCTACGATTCATTTCGTGAATGCACCATGATAAGAGTGTTACTGAAAACGCACCGCTTGAGCTCTCATATCAGACTAATATCTAACGCTTACCCTTTCTTATATTCAATAAGAAATTTAAAACAAAATGTACAAAATCACACAGGGTTTAATAAATGTTAATTTATTACTAGCAAGCGACACTTCTTTTTTTCAGCGTTACAGAGCTTGGAGATATCTTTAACATAATAAGGAAGAATTCAACCCTTATGTCAATGCCCAGTCGTTACAACGTTGTTCAATACCCGGGATACCCGGGTACCCGCACGGATTATTTATTCAATTATAGAATTTTGATACCTAGAGACTTTCACATTATAACTCATCTCACTAGTATTATAGATATTTTTCAGAGAGTACTCGACTACCTGAGAAACCCTGTTTCTATAGAAATGTTAACCTTGGGAGAGATGGAAGGTAGAAAAATAGCTGGAATTTCGTTGCAGCTGCTTAGTTCACGTCACTTATAATGGTTAGTTTCAAACTAGACTTGGAGTGGCCGTTTGAATATTTTGTGAACACTGTGTTTATTATAGTGACAAAATTGTTATAAATAATGGAAAATTTATCGCCAGCTCAGTTTTCAAGGTAGGGGGAATACTCAATGAAACGGATGCGTTATGAAACGGACACTATAGATATCTTAAAAATTTCTCAATAAAATATTAATGTCTTTTGGTTGTTGGCAACAATGATGACCATAGATAAACCTACAATAATGAGAGATTCCAGCACTCAGCAGCCATTTTTCGCACATTGTTGAAGCGCATAGGTTTTGTAAAAAATATTGTATTTTTGCAAACTGATTTAAAATTCCATAATAACTTAAGCTACAATTTATTGTGATGGCTGTATTTGTTGTGACATATTCTCAAGAAGATACGGAATGGTGAGTTATAATCTTATCAATATTTAATTATTTTGAATTTGGTTAAAATGTTTTTAGGTTAGATTCGCAATGAATCGGACAGGTACCGTCGCGTTGAAACGGACTAAGGACTGAGGCTAAGAAGTTGAGAGTCTAATTATTTTATGTGTTTTTTTTGTAATTATTTAGTTTATGTTTTACCAAAATGTTTGACTTATTTAAATAAAATTTATTGTCTAAAACAAAGAATTTGTGAAACATTGAGTATTCATGTGGCTCAATGTATGACATTGGTTTCTAGTCCGTTTCAAGACACCCATTGTCCTATTCAATGCTACCTGTGTTATGAAACGGACAAAAGTGAGTTAGAAAAAATCATAATATTTCTTACTGTAAATTCAGAATTCATAAAATATGGTGTATGAATAATTGTACAATATTATCTCTGAATTCCTTAAGGACAGTTAATGAGCTCCTAAGCTTTTAACTACAGTATGTAATAATATATCAAAGTTAAACGTCCGTTTCATGGCGTATCTCCCCTACGTTTATTATATATAAATGCTAGCATTTGTATGTACTCGATTTACTTTATACGTTTATAAACGCTTATTTTATAATTATAAAATAAATAACTTAGCAGATTGACGATTGCAGAGAAGAGTAGATATTTGAATGAATTATTGGGAGAAGATTCCGCTGTCTGGGATTATATCTCAGATAGTGATGACGAGGACTACATGCTTAACAGAGAGCGTTCAGAAGTCTCTGACTGCGAAGAATCAGCTAAGTACTATTATTTTTTGCCATTATTATAATTTCTCTATATTCAAAAATGATTGCGATTATATTATAATATTTTTATAATTTATATAATATTTCTGTGTTTAGTGGAAAATCGTGAGAGTGAAGCTGAGTCAGACGAGGATGACGATGAATCGACTGAAAGCTTTCCAACTAGTGACGAATCATCACAACTGATGATGACACTCTTTGGTCTAAACCACCACCAATTCAACATGAAACTCCGACTCGAAATATTCTTCGACAAAGATGTGGACCACACGGAAGCACAGAGACTTTATCAATTAGTGAAAGATTCAAAAAAGTTTTCACTGTTGAAATGGTCGATGTAATTGTTCTTCATACCAACAAGAAGGCAATTACTATATGTAATAAAAAAAAACGAGGAAAATCCTACGAAAAAGCAAATGTCGTGGAAAATGTAATTTTTCAAGAGTTCTACGCATTCTTGGGAGTTCTCATAATGTCAGGTGCAAATAATTCGAATACGGATCATTCATTAGATATGTGGAAGTCAACTTCCTATCCATTATACCGAGCTGCTATGGGCATCAATAGATTTTGGAGTATACTACGATTTATTCGGGTTGATGATATAAATACACGTGAAGTACGTTTAAAAGAAGATAAGGCGAAAATCATGTAAAGCATGTAATAAACCAAAGCAATTACAAAATGTGATGCATGTGTTCAAGAATAAATTCAATGTAAAAATATTTCATGTATAATTTATAATAAGTTTTATAATTCAATTAATTAAAAGTTAAATAAATTCGTTTATTAATATATTAAGTAATATTTTTTATCCCTACAGATAAGTTTATATATTTATTACTTTGTAATTTTGTAGACGTACTAAATTCTTACATATGGGTACCCGGGTACCCCGGGTATTGAACAACGGCGTATTTGACTTTAACTCTTAATATCATTATTTTTTACATATTTTAATATCTTAACGTATATGAATCGATGTTAATAGACTTAAAGAACGAGGATCTAAAAGGATTTGATAATTTGTCGTTAAATACAAATGATATGTAAGTAAGAACACGCAAAAGGGTACCCGGGTATTGACATAAGGGTTAACGCCAGTTTACGACGCCAGCAAAATGGTGAGTTGTGAGAATTTTGTCATAGAAAATACATCCGATCGTATATCGAAACTTTCCTAATTTTTTATTTCACATTTTAACAAAAAATAGCGAATGCTTAATACTCATGTTATTTTGAAGTCAGTTAATTGTATATATGAATGCAGATCAGCGTTGGCACCTTACATGCCATGAAACTCTTGGTCCAGTGGTGTCGAAATTTTTAAGAATTCTTATTTTTTAAAACAAACAACAAAATCATTAAAATTTGATCGTGTATTTATTGATAAAATAACAGTACTCAAAATTATTATTATCTCGAGTATGCTTAATTCATGTGTTTATATTAGATACGTTTATGAACACAACTGTGTATTGTTTCGGTGCATTGATGTTGAGGAGCAAACTTTGGCAATGTTTTCTATAAAATCTAAAGCAGTGGGTCAAGATTTCTTACTTCATTAAGCTTTTGTTTCCCTTCGTTAAAATATAATATATATACATATATTACATATAATGAATACGTGCCTAATGTCGTGTATTTTTTCGACTGGTTGGAAGGTGCCTACAGTCATACCAATTCCAAAAAAAGCTACCTAATGACTTTCGGCCTGTAAGCTTACCATTAACATTATTGTCGAAGGTACTGGAAAAAATTATTAGAAAACAAGTCTACAATTTTGTGGAGGGAGATAATCTTTTGAGCGAGTGGCAATGGTTTTCGGCCTTATCGAAGCTGTAAGACTGCTATTAATAAAGGTCTTTTCTTATATAAGGACTCGTATGGACAGTAACGAGTTCAGTACCTCGGTTGACCTTGTTTTCTCTAAGGCCTTCGACAGTGTCGACTATAACCTTATGATATATAATACAAGCAAAGGAGATATTTTAGGTTTAGTGCTTCTGCAATTTCCTTAGTGTGCAGTTTTTTGTCTGATCGATATCAATGTGTACGTGTGGACGACAGCTTTTTAATTGCATCGCCAGTCCTTGTGGTGTTCCCCAGGGTTCCGTTTTGGGCCCACTTGTGTTCAGTATATTTATATATGATCTACCAAAGGTAATTAAAGATGCGTCAATACATGTGCATACTGATAATCTCCAAATATACTTAAGTAGGCCAATTGGATTCAAGGATGACTAGATCAATTGTCCAGGTCAAATGTAGCTGTACCCTGGGAAATCTCAGAATATTTTATTTAACTGCGAAACAAATTGATGCTCTTGATATATCGCTTATCTGTTTAAATGGGAAATCGCTGTCTGCATTGAGGAAAGTGACTAGCTTGGGAATTGTGTTGAGTTCCGACATGAAATGTTGTGAGAATGTTGCTATGATGTTCCGAAAGGTTTATATTGCGCTGCGTAGGCTGTGGCTGCCTGGGAGCTTTTTGAGCACACGGATATTAGGATGAGGTTGGTGAAGGCGTTAACTATATCGAGTTTTTCCCATTCGAAGCAATATCTTTCCTAGCCAGGAAAATTGAAGTGGGTTTCAATTGATTACATTCGCTTCACTTTTGGACTCCCCATGGATTTGACTATGTTTCACAATTCAAAACAACCGTACTTGGGTGTAGTCTTGCTTCATTTTATGTGTGTCGGCAATCACCCAAGTTTACAATATTTTAAAGAATAATCAGCTTGGTTATCTCAGAGAGCTATTGCAGGTTTCCACTTCTACGCGTGCGTGTAAAATTATTATCTCTCGTCATACGAGGTACTCGTATATCATGGAGGGTTCTTTCTCGGTCCAGGCTGCTCGTCTCTAGAATTCTCTTCCCCCAGATGTTTATGGTATATTTTTTCAAGCATGTACTTTTAATTCGGTTTTTATTTTATTTTCTTTATTTTTGTTTTGTAAGGTTAGATATTTTCCAATTTTCAAAAATATTTTTTTTTGGATCTTTCGACTAGGTACTCTATAAGATTGTAAATCTTATGTACTGTCTTCCGATAAATGAACTATCATAATATTATTATATTGAATAATCAGGAGACACTAAATTCTTACTTATTTCTTAAAAAAAGTCAAAATACTTAAGATCTTAAGACAAATTCTTGAGGATGGTAACATTGATGCAAATAACGAAAAATCGAAAAGTCGATATTGTTAAAGTGTACCTTATGTGCGTATAATGGTTTATATTAAATCAAATAATTATTAAATCAGAAAGGCAGTCATATTAAAAACAGATAACAAAACATAATGCCCTTGTACAAAATTATTAGGCACCCCTTTCACATGTTCGATTACAAAGCCCAAGAACAAGTGCAGAACAAGTAACAGGTGACTTCTATAGCATTTTTGGTATAGTTTACGAATTCGATAACAAAACACTCAGTTACGTAAGGTTTTCGAGAAAAATGGAGTGAAAAAGTAGAAAATCCCATCTTTTCACTATTGTACAAAATTTTTTAAATAATAATTAAATACCATAGGAACTTGTAACGTGGTTTACATACTATATATGTGTGAACCTTAATTCATAGCTCTGAAATACAATTAAACTAAAAAAATCAATAGAAATTTTGGAGGATCAAGTTTTTAAATGAGGGTGCGTCAGCTTTAATTTCTAATCCATTGTATAAAAAAATCAGTTAATTAATAATTATTTATTTTTCGGAATATCTCGTAGCATTATCGAACTTTTCGTAGTTTTAGGTAATCACATTAAGGTCCAACGTTTTTATTTTTTTTTTAATTTGAAATGGACGAAATAATGTTTTTTAATGTTTGCCCCTATTTTTATCGAAAAGTGTACATAATTGAGCATTTTTAATTTTAGATACAAGATCTACGTAAAAGTCCTATAGATATCACCTATCAGCACGAACAAATTTTTTTAAAAAATGTTGGCATGTGTTATTATCCTACTACGTCTAGTGAGATTTGTTGTTTGATTTTGTTTTGTCAGTAGGTAAAATTGCAGTATGGTTAATATGCTAATATTAAAAAAATTTCGTAAACATTGCCTTGTGTGCTCAGAACTTGAACCGTTACCAAAGTAAGTATTGCAATGAATGGAAACTATATTTAATGAATACCTTTAGTAATATGTATTTAAATTTTGTTTAATCCTTTCGGTGTTAAATAGTTTTGGCGAATGTGGAATTGGAATGGAATTTACCACTATATGTGGCATACCCCTGAATCAATCAACCAACCACCACAAAAGGAGGTATGTCGAAAAAACCTATTTTCAAAAATATGACGTTAGTTTTCTCAAAAACTATTCACTTTAGAAACTCACCTCATGAACAAAATCGTGGAGCGCATTTTTTACACAAAATACTTTGTGCGTAGTTTTTTTGTACGACCAAGCCCTCAGGCGCAATTTACGATCACCCCCAATTTGTACGATCTCAATAGTTTCGTAATCAGGGCAAACCCCCCCAAACAACATATTAAAAAATCAGCATTGCTGTATTTTTCTTTCTTTTCAAGTCTAGAATGGCTGTACTATTAAAAGTACTGAGTGAGTACTTACACTAATACAATTCTTGAGCTGAAACGAATGACACCAAAAAACATATTTTCATTGCGGGACACGGCAAGTGATTTTCATTATTACCTTAAAAACAGAGCAAAATTATGAAACCCCTTCTATAAATATATTGTGTGGAGGATTTGTTAAATAGGCACCCGACTTACGCAAATTTGAGTTATGCGAGTTCGTTATACGCTAAGTGAATCTGAATACAATTCTAAACTGTGAAATTCTTCTTTGATTGCAAAGGTGAAAATAAAGGAGCAGTTCCATAAACATAAAATTATTTATTTCAACATTTCTTTCCAATGAGCACGTAACGGGGTGCTTGATTGATTCATTTCATAAGGAGGGGAAGGAAGTGGGAGTGTTATGCATTTGCCTCTCAGACGTAAAATACAATCTGCTTTGTATGTACAGCGTGTTCGAAATTATCCGGACAAATTGACTTTTCGAACCGGATATATGTTACATATGTAAATACAAAGCAGATCGCATGTTATTTAAGCCTTTTGTGGAGGCGTTGAGATACTGCTCCACTTCTGGAGCTTTTCTAGATGCGTGAAACCGCTGAAATGCTGAAATGATGTTGAGGGCTTATTTTACATTAGGGGTAATCACGCTTTGGTGCAAATGGGTCTTGCATCGTTGCAAACGGCGCAAAAGTGCATAAAACAATCGGTTGCCATAGAAACAACTTTTAAAATATGAAATTTCCCCCCTATTCTATGTAAAAGATTTTTAGCAGATCTGCTAACCTGCTAATTTTAGAGATAGCAGATGTCAAAAAGAATCGTTATTCTGGATAGCAGATTTGTGGAGAATGTTTGGGATAGCAGATCTAGCATGCGAGAGACTTGTCAAAGATTCCTATAGTGGCGCGGATGATGCACTTCGTCAGTTTCTGGAGGAGCTACCACAGCTATGCTCGTGCAGTCGAAGCACACAATGGTGTTCTTCAGCCCAACAGTCGAAAGAAACCCACTTTTTGCGACATTTACATCATTTAGGGTTTGTGGGAACATAACTAAATGATGTAAATTGTAGACGATAAGCTCTGCTACGTGCTTTATGCATCGGGAAATCGAAGGCTGGCTTAAATTTATAAGATTATGCCGTCCACTAGTAGTAGTTTGATAAGAGCCATGACATGAGCAAAGAAACTTAGAGTTGCAAGAACTCTAAGGTGGAACGCTATAGTGGAGTAATAATGCCAATAATCGTGCTCTTCCAACAAATCTTTTAAATTTAAAGCTATCCTTTGTGGCATATCCATTTTATATATATTCGGCGACTTCAAACGAATTAAAATGATAATATAATACCGTACCGTATTACAGCTGACACAAGACAAGTAGCAATTAGCAGGTTAACAGCACCTTTGTGAGGTGCTGCTGTTAACTTAATAGACATTTAAGGTTACAACCGTCTGTTATCCTTTTAACCAGAATACGAAAATCTGTTAATTTAAGTCTCCAAGCAAGTTAGCAGATCAGCTGTAGTTAGCAGCTGTCAGTTCTAGTAGATAGCAGGTTAGCAGCTGTTAACTTTTATCTAGAATAGGGCCCTATACTCGATCCAAGGTTGCAAGGCTTATTTGCACCAAAACGTGTATATTGTGTAAAACGTGTATATATTGTAAAATTTCTAAATTAAATACGCAGCTATTTACAAGTAAAAAAATGTACTTAATATCGATAATACTTTCACTGAAAAAACAGTAATAGGACGATTCGTTATAAATAAGAGCGATTTTGAAACAGCAATAGTTTGTGGGAAAATCTGCCATAAATATTTGAATATTTCCAATTTTCAACACCTATTATAACACAAGTATTTCATATGCGGTTTTAACAAAGAGGATTATCCTCTATGGGTGATTTCCCTTTAAACTATTACTGTTCCAAAATCGCTTATATTTGTGACGAATCCTCCTATAGTGTTTTTTCAGTGTTGTCAATTTGTTAATATTCTTGTCTTGAAATCTTTTTCATAAAAATGGATTATGAAACAAATGAATTCATTCTGATTTACTTTTTAAAACGATAACACAAATGTATGGCATGTATAATGAAAGTGCCCAGCATAAGCTAATATAACACCTTTCGTCAAAGGTGATTAATCTGACCGTAGGTACTAGATTAAATGTTTGAACTGTTAATTTCTTTATGGAGAGAAGTTAGTTCAAGCGCAATTGACTCCGAATCTGAGCCAAATGCCAAAGGAACAATTTTAGTTTGCATTATGACAGATAGATACCCTACACTCTGCTCTGAGAGCCAATAAAAAACATATTTCCCTTTTATCCTCCTGGAATGTAAGCTTATCTCGAAGTTTATAATTCGATGTTATGCTCAAAGCTCCTTATAGGATATCTGTATCCAAATATCCACATTTTAACTTCACCACCAAAGCTTCCCATTTTACATGGAGCAAAGTTGCAAAGCAGGAGCTTTGAAATGAAACGTACGAAATCTACATTCATATGTACTTACGTACTTCAGATTTTCTACCCAAGAACTTTTATACTAGTTCGTAACAATTACCCTGCTTCATGCAATGATGTAATAAAATGCCTTTTATCTAAAAGCTGTTTATTTTTATTCTACAGGTAAATTACTCATTCTCGTGAACTTCTGAAAGCTTAACTCCAGTAGCGGAGCAATAGCGATGTATGTTTTCAGAAGGGTCGTAGAGATATTGGTTTGTTGCCCCTAAGACAGCCTTATGTACATTAGGTTCTTTAAAATTTGTAACGCTATAGTTTCACCCATGTCTCGTTAAGTTATTGAGGTAAAGTTTTTTCCACTTGTAGATCTTCGATGAAAACACATTGTAAACTTATATTCCAGTCAAAATAGGTATTCCCGCAGAGCTGAAAATTTCTATAGTCCTTAAATACATTATTGCAAATGAAATTTAAAAAGTCCCCACCGATACGACTTGCGCTAAAAATTTTATTCAAGGTCAAAAGTCAATGATATCGGTTTTTCGCATATTTATCGTGAACGGTAAGTATTATCGTAAAAATAGTTCATACAAAAGGTATAGATCTTACAATTGCCTACAAAAGTGGTTCACATACTTTTGCCCTACGAATCATCATTCCTGAGATATCGCGATTTCAATCATCAAAATACTAATATGTACGCATACGCTCCTGCGGTCAACTGTGACAGTTACGACAAATATCATAAGCATACCTTTAGTACTCGAAGCGTTCTCTACCCAGGTATTATAACTTTCGTCGTAGCTGCAAAAACAGCCGAGAAAATGGAAAAAATATGTTTCCGCATATTGCCCCTCCCCCCGACACCTCGTGACAGAAAAATTAAAAGTCGTAATACGAGTATGCAAAGTGTAGTGCTCAAAGTTCCCTCTACGCTGGTGCTATCACTTTTGTCGTAGCTTTAATAGAAGTCAAGAAAATTGAAAAATAATTTATGCAAAGAAAGAAAGATCTCGGGGAAAACCTATCCAGACCGGTTATGACCAAATTGTTTTCAAATTTTATCGCTTCTGTTAAAGCTATGACAGCGTAGATGACGCTTCGAGCACTACAACTTCGCTTATGATTTTTGTTGTAACTGTCACGGTTGATCGGGTGGCGTATTAGTGCATATTAGTATTTTCGATTATTGAAATCGCGATATCTCAGGAATGGTGATTCGTAGGAAAGAAAATATATGAACCATTTATGTAGCCATTTTCAAGATCTACAACTTTTGTATGAATTATTTTTACGATAACAATTACGGTTTACAAGAAATATGTGATGTCATTCGATGTCGTTGACCTTTAACCTTCAATAAAATGTTTAGCGCAAGGTGGTAGCGGGGACTTTTGACATTTCATTTGCAATAATGTATTTAAGGTCTGTTCAAATTTTCAGCTCTATGGGAATTTTGTCTAGGTTTGGACATTTTGTGTCAATTTTGACTGGATTATTATGATGATATAGGTAAGTTTTTAAATACTGAATTTTATATTTGGATATTGGAATAAGTTTTCGCCCTTTCAGAAAATCATTGTTATGTCTCCAACAACACAATTTATAACCTACACAACAACAAAACAATTTATGTACCTACATACACGCACTCACACAAGCAATACGCATTAAACATCACACGCACACATACTCAACTACACAGCTGACGAAATTGGATTTAATTTTGCGTGACCACACTACTCGCACTCATCTACACCTAAAAAAACTTGCATACACATTTTTTTTAATGAAGGTAATGCATATTTGGGCGCTAGGGATGAAACGTAGGAAACTTTATTGTAGTTAGAAATATAATATAATATAAATACATGTGTATTTGCATGAGGTAAGTTCTACACCTAAATTATTGAAATTTATTAAATAAAATATTATAGCTTTTATAAATATACAAATTTTTCTCTGCTAATCGTACGTGTTAAAGAAATAGACTCCAATAAATTAATAAATAAACAAAAAAGAAATGATAAAAAAAATCATGACCAGCCCCCCCCACCATACGATATTTTATTCGGATAGGTGAGATCTATCACCCCTACCATTTCAGCATGCGTTACACGACACCCCCTGAATATTCATAAAAGTTGGCATTGAGGGTTTTTAGAATCGTAAATATCAATTACATTGACAGCGTGTCCAGTTTGTAAAATTGTTGCCGTGTTTAAAATTTTGTGAGAATTCTTCTATCGAACTTTAAGGAATATCTTGTTCGATATCTCGAAGTCAACTAAAAATAATCGTGATACATTTCAAATAAATGTATGATTTATAACATTTGTATATTTTTAAGCAAGCACGTACAATTTTAAAAGTACAGAAATTCATAGAAAATTGCTAAGACGGTTTTTAATTCTTCTTTTATATCTTTATGATGTACTTCCTCGAAACTTCAGATAAAAACGGTGACCCGATTTTGTTTTTTTTTGCACAGCACCCGCCAGTATGTAGTTAAAATAAAAAAAGCTGGGCGATTAGTGCTGTTATCGAAATTATTCTTCGTGAGAATATTCAAAAGGACAGAGCTGATACTGACGTGCCACGGAACGCACGGACACGGATATGTGTGAATGGCTCTATACTAAATGCATGCAACAAATTTTATCACTGAACTCATACTGTGTGGGCACTGACTAATATGAATCGGCCTTTATGCGTTGTTGATTGATCATCGGACCGCACTTTTGTGAAAATAATGATTGTACTTTCGTGACTGCCAATGGCGATTGTTACCGTAAGAGCATGGTGTTAACCAAACCGTAACCAGGTGGATTATTGAGGTAGGTTCCCACACAGCGGTCAGGAGGGTAAGCAGGGGCTGTCCGCAAGGTGGTATTCTGTCTCCTCTCCTGTGGTGTATGGTGGTTGATGGCCTCATAAGGTTACTGGACAGAAAGGGCCACTTCACAGTAGCCTATGCGGATGACATAGTGATATTGTGCAGAGGCAAATTCCTCAGTACTCTCTGCGATCTCCAGCAGCAGGCTTTGCGGGTGGTGGAGAGGTGGTGCAGGGACAAGAACTTGTCAGTTAACGCTGACAAGACCTCTGCTCTACTCTTCTCTAACAGAAGGAAGCTGGAGGGTCTCAGGCAATTGAGTATATTCGAAAGAGAGATTATCTACGCCAAAAGCGTAAAATACCTAGGAGTGATCCTGTACATAATGCATACATGCTATTTCGACCTTTTGGCAGTGCAGAAGAGCGTTCGGCCGTACTTGGGGCATTAGTCCAAAAATCATCCACTGGATGTATACTGCAGTCATCAGACCGAGTCTCTGTTACGGTGCTTTGGTCTGGTGGGAAAAGACTAATCTAAGCACCATCAAAGGTACACTATCTAAGTTACAAAGATTGGCCTGCTTAGCCATCACAGGGGCAATGAGATGTTCTCCAACTGCAGCGATTGAGTTGGCTCTCTCCCTGGCTCCGCTCGATATCATTGTGCAGAAAAAAGCGATGAAATCGGCCCTGCGCCTTGTTCAAAACAATCTCTGGCGACCCAACCATAGGCTGATAGGGCACTCCAACAGCTGGGATAGATTGTTACATACCAACAGTTGCGTCCAAATGATCTCGGATTATGTAACGCCCCGTCTTAGCCTATGTAAAAGGTACGTTGTGTCTATTCCCTCCAGAACGGAGTGGGATGAGGACTATCTCGGCAACACAGTATCGGATGCCAGCTCTGCATGGTTCACGGACGGATCCCTTGCAGAGGGTCTGGCTGGAGTCGGAGTGTACGGGCCGAGTGAAGATGTGTGCATCTCCAGCTCGCTAGACAGATTCGTCTCCGTTTTCCAGGTGGAAATTCTTGGTATCTTGATCTGTGCACAAGAGATTCTGAAGAGGAAACTGAGAGGTAAAAACATTTTCATTTTCTCTGCTGCTCTTAAAGCACTTGACTCGTTCATAGTTTCGTCTAAGCTTCTCAGTGAGTGTCGTCACTCACTTGATCTAATTGCGACTTCTAATCAAGTCTCAATAATCTGGGTCCCTGGCCACTGTAACATAGCAGGCAATGAGACTGCGGACATGTTGGCAAAAGAAGGGGCCTGCTCTTCCTTTATAGGACCAGAACCCTACATGGGTGTTGCACCATCTCTCATCTGTCGCTCGGTGGAGGACTGGGTTCGCTCTGAGCACAATGAGAGGTGGTCTAAAAGACTGGATTGTCGTCAGTCTAAGATGTTCTTGCATCGGGTCGACCTATGCCTCGGCAGACATCTACTCAACCTTAGTAGAAGCCAGTTGAGCCAAGCAATGGCCATTATTACGGGCCATTGCGGGCTGAACATGCATCTTCATAAAATACGAATAGCGGATTCGCCGCTTTGCGGATGCGAGTTGGAGGACGAGACAATTGCTCACCTTTTGTGTGCATGTCCGTTCTACAATAATGCCAGAACCGCCTTATTCGGGAACCCTCATGTATGTTATATCCCAATGATCTACATAAACTCACGCTGCCCACCATCTTGAGCTTTGTTAGAAGAACTGGTCGTCTAACGGCTCAATCTGGGCACCGAGATTAACTCAGATGTCAGTCTCTCTTCTCGAGGTTTGTACAATGGACCTTTAGTCTAAGTGCAGGGTTTATCTACCCGCCTCATGATAATCTACATCTACATCTACATCTACCGTAGGATGTTGACAACCTTTTTTTTTGATGAAATTGGATGGAATGAATGAACATGACATGTGATTACAACAGGTTGGCGCAACCTGCCATGAGGAATACCGTTATTGCAAATCAAGTTCCAAGATTGCGTCAACCTTCATTTTGGAGACTGTTTAGGTTTGGACTATTTCCTTTGCTGTTTTCTTACAAGTAAGGTCTATGCAAATCACCTGAGAAGATTCAACAAATGAAGGAAGAAATCATACACGAATTTCTTGCAATTTAGAAGTCTTTCAAAATTTCGTCATTTTGCAATTTAATTAAAATTGTATTCTATGTCTAATGTCCAGAATAAAACTTTACAAATCAATAAAAAACTCGTAGAATTTCGTGCAAATATGGGTTTTTTTTTTAAATTTAAGTTTAAAGTTCTTATTAAGATAATTATTTCTTTATATTACTATGTATTTCCATATTGTACGAATTATATTAAACTAACGCCATAACTTTTATGAAACTAGTTTTGGAATCTGCAATGCATAAATGGAAATATTTTTTATTACTCAATCTATCAATATCAGTGGTTTCTTCAGTTGCTACATATAGTACACATGTATGGTATTTGTGCCACATGGGTCACGCGTCCCTTCTCTTTCAATTTTTCTACGCCTCTTGTATCTATTTGCTGAATTGCTTGTAATATTTCTTAAAAGAAGTTCACGTAATTCAGCTACAAGATATAAATCAAACCAAAGATTATATTCACAATAGGGCCAAAATAATATTGGTGATTAATTGAGCAGTCAAGTTAGACTGACCAAAAATATTTAAAATGTGTTTTGCTGATTATATTTACATAAGCCTTTGCTTGGAGATGACCTGACGTAATAGACTGTAAACAATTATTTAACACTCGCTAGTCGCTAGCGCTATGGCGATAAACGGCAGATACTTTGGGCAAAGCTCTAGCCGCTGAGATCGCAAAAGCATAAGCTACTCATAAAATATTAAAACATCGATTGACTTGAACTTGCTGAAATATTCCTAAGATTCCAAAGCTCAATGGGGAACCGACAGCGAGACTAGGCGAGTTAGCCAAAGAGAATCGAGAGGTTAGTGTAGTGAGCTCTTTTTAGTCAAAGCGATTGGCGCTCGCAGCTGGTTTTCACGTGGAGCTGACCATGAGTGTGCTGTTTACATCCAGAATTATTGGCAATATGATTTGAAGTAAACTTCAGTAGTTTTGAATCGGTTCGATATCTGACCGAAGTCAGAAGTGCAATGGAGCGCATATTGCGTGGTATAATGCGTTACCGCAGAACTACCCGCGAACAGATGGTCAAGGAGTTCCAACAAGTGCGAGACAACCCAGAGGTGAGTTCTCTAACCTTATTTCATTTACTTGTGCGCTTTTTGTCTATCTCCCGCCTGGAAGCACAGCCGATGGGCCGACTGGTTGTGTTGTGAGTTGCTTTGACTTAACTATAAGCGATAACGTGGAGTGACTATGGTTTTATGTATCTTGTGCTACTGCTTGCTTTGCACAAGCAAATGTATAGGCCGTAAACATTCGAGATTTACTCGCAAATTAAATATTTTTTTTTGTTTAATTGGTTTGAGAGTTTATGCCGCATGTAATGTCAGCAGTTTCAGTCATGCTTAGACGATAAAATAGAGAAAGATACAAAGATATTAGGTATCTACCTATACAAATATCCATCAAATCAAAAGAAATATGTTGAAGTAATGTAGAGTTTTTCATGTAATGTTTTTTCGGAATAAATTTGCTAGGCGAGATTAAGATGGAAGTATAATAGTGTGTGTTAATCCAAGCTGGAAAATTTATCTCAAAGTGCTAGAAATGTAAAATTTTTAAATTCCTATCACATAAAAATTATTCCTCTCACTAAAAACTTTTTCTTACAATAAAATGAGTATCCCAAGGTTAAGGAGATAACTACTGTGCTCAAGAGATAAACAAATCGTACTTACCTAAAAGAACCCAGCATATTTAAAATCACGGACCACAAAACCCTTATCTGTCAATTTTATGATAATTTAAACAAATTGTTTTTTTAATCGGTCGTATTGAAGCCATCCTATTGCATTTTTAAAGATCTGAATCATATTATGAGTAGTACACTCAAAAAAAAACGTTGTGAATCCAATGTTCGTTAATTTATTTACTTTCGACTATGATTTGGCTGAAATGCCAAAAAGTGTAATTTGGGGAGATTCTTATATCCTTGGCCCCTTTTTTTGGGAACGGGGTTCGAAACATTTTACTGTGCTAAAAAAACTCTATCTCGACCCGTTTTCGAGATATAGGGCAATTCGCGAACCACCTAACGTTCGTAACTTTTGGGAAAATTCTATTATATATTATAATTTCCCTTTTACAAACTGCCGATGGAGTTGATTTTCCTTTTACAAACTACCGGTGGAGTTAATTAGCACAGCAAAATTTTTCGAACCCACTTTCCAAATAGCGGGGCCAAGGAAACAAGAATCGTGCCTGTTATTTTTACAGTAAAAACTATTGAAAAGTTTATCAAAAGTTTCCAATGTTGAATTCAATATGAAAGTATATTGATTCAAACAGCAGGATTTTTGATTCCAATAGAAATTGTTATATACTGGTATCGTAAATATGTGTGTACTTTAAGCCAGCAGCATTGCAGTGATTATAGTGACAACACGCCTCTGGAAAAAAAAATGAACGCCATTCGTTAAACAAACACTTCGTCATGGCACTCTAGCCCATTGGATACTAGTTTCGCCGGCCAGACAAAGCTACTATATAAGCCAGAATAGTAAAATCAGTGGTCAGGACGCTAGTAGCTCACAAAATAGAACCCCTTCCTATGAAACTATCCTAGCTTGAGAAGCTAGCTTATAACTAAGTATCTATCTCATTAGCTTACTAGCCTAGAAATTTAGCTAGTTCTGTATTCACGAAGCCAGAGTTACTTACTTGCTAGTTTATTAGGTTACTGACTTGAAAAACTATAATAGCTTCGTATATCCCGGACCTTTTTTTTCCTTACTACTCCCTTTGGGAGCATAGGGCTTACACAAAGCCGAGGCTCTGCTTCAGTATCTTTTAAATCGTTTCCTTTTCGCCATGCCGAGTGATTAGTTCGCAGTGGCTATCCCAGCTGATGGGGATCTAACGCTTGCTGGAAACAGCACCTCCCACCGCTTTTACCAAGTTGGAGGAGACTTGGGTGGGATCGAACCCACGGCCCGTGGATTGTTAGTCGAGTGCTCTACCGTCTGAGCTATCCCGGGCCTTAATCTACAAAAATATCACGTTAGCAGTTCAATAATGGTGGTTTATGATATGTTCCATTTACTACATAGAGTTTTGAATCAAAAGCGAAACGTTTTGAATGAATAACTTTCTAGATTGAAGTATACCAACAATGTGTTTTATAGTTGTTTCAAACAATATGTTATTGATTTTACAATAGTCCGCAACAAATTCCAAATACGTTATGAATAGTTATTGAAATTACAACGTGATATTTTTCTCAGTGATCAAACAAAAGCCTGTAATGTATTTTCAATTCAATTCATGTATTAACAAAATGTACACACAATAATTTCTTCTGATAGTACACTATATACAGGCGGCAAATATGGTAATTGGAATCGAAAAAACGGGCAAGTGAGTGTCGTACACGCGTCATCTTAGGGTTCCGTTCAATTCAAATTCAATTTGTATGCTCTTTAAAACAACTTCAATCAAAACTTCAATCGAAAGTTCTTATCTAATAAAACGGGCTTTTTCTTTTAATGGACGATACCAGACCAATTCTTTTAAGTGCTCCATTCGCCGATGTCTTTCTTTATAGCCTTCGCTGAAGCCTTTGGTGCCCTTACCTCACTGGATTTTATCATCCCTTCTATTACACGAGCATTGCCACCTGACATCACTCTTGGTCGCACACCAGTATTTCTTGCAGGGTTAAACTGTTTTCTTTTTCATTACAAAATGTTACGCGTTTTGCAATTTTTCTTGAGTAGCATCCCTGATTTGTTGAAGCCACGAGACTATTTTGAACGACAATAGAAAATCGTATTGAATTATTTAGCACAGACATTGCGAAATAAATATTACCTTTGATTATTTTTATTAATGTGATTAATTATTTGTATCCAGTTTTGCTCTCCTCGGTATATACCGATCATAGCCTGAGTGGCAAGCGGTGTTTTTGGGTCAATGGCTTGTGTGATCGAAATCACACCCAATATTCATTTCTTTCAGGTTCTGAAGTATCTATGAATTTTGGCCTGATGATGAAAATTTTCCCACACTATTCCACTGGCACTCACATATCCCCATCTGCGAGAACCGATGAAGTGTTTTTTTTAAATGAACATTTTTAGATTTTGCAGCTATGTGTTTTTCGTTCTGCATATTTATTTTTAATTTTTTTTTTTTTGCCATATGGACCGCAAAAATCATGTTTGCTGTTGTTTGTTGTTGTTTGATTTCCTTTGCCACCACGTGGGTGGACTTACTTGGTTTCAGCGACTGATGCTATTATATATTGACCACTACTCAAGTCACAATAAATTAAACTCCCTAAGTGTTCCGAGTTCAGCCAATTGCGCCCCACGCAAAAAACAAATGCAAAGCAGAACAATTGCAAACCTCCAAAATGGCGTCCCCAATATGAGGGCACCAACCTCCATACCCTGCACCAGCTCCCCATAACCCCAAAAGTCCTTACTTGACGAGAGCTCTGAGCAGAACGTATGTTTGCTCTTATCACTGAAAACTACTTTCTTCCAAAAATCAATATTTTTCTTGATTACTGAGCTTCATCAAAATTCTGATTATTTACAATTAAAAATATTTACAACATTTTAATTTTTAACTTCAACAAAGCTGACTCTTGAGATCTATTAATGCTAAAATTAACAATGGAATAGCACGAGTAGTTATACGATGATGGATCAGATGAAAGAAGTCTTGCTTCCTCAAAGAGATGCATTTGAATGGAATCAACTGCAAGAACGGTTTCGGAGTGTTACGCCTTATCTCTAAAGAATATGAAGATAGAAGCTTGAGGATGTCCAAATAAGGAGGCAAAACCAAATTATTCTCCCAGGAAAGACCACCGAGTACAATCCTCGTAGGATTCGCCGCTGGATAGATTCTATGCGCGTGACATGGTTGGAATATGAAGGAGCATACAGCAGAAGCATATTCCAGTATAGGTCTGCCGAATTGGCAGTAGTGCAGAATATGTATATGCAAAAGCAAACTGTGGCCTTTTTCGATTAAGGTCCGAAACAAAATTGGTCTTTTCAATAACCGACTACAGTCGACTGCCAATAATTTCCCACAGCTTTTATAAGTAGCTGAAATCTTTCGAACTAATTTTAGACCGTGTTTGCGTTCAATGCGTTGTCAGTATTGGTCAATTTTAGATCACTGGATTTTGTGCGGCCACTCTCCTGATTGTGTACATGTGCTTAAAATTGCATACAATACACAGACAAATAACTACTACGACACTTTTCGGGGAAGCTAAGTGTTCAATGACCAGTTCTTTGATTGGTTGGAATTTTAGTGTCGGTTTTTGGCCGCAGTTGATCAAGTTATTTTGATGTTTCTTTGCCGTTTCTAGCTATAGTCGCTGTATACTACTTCAAATGAACGTCCTGACCAATGTCGCGTCCAACTAAAATAATTCCCGTGTAGATTTAACAAGTGTTCTTTCACACCGGAAAATCTAAAACAAGAGCTTTCAAAAGCTGTTACCTTTGGATTTTTTTCCTGATTAGATGATATTTGCCTGACAAGCCTTATAACGAAGTGATCAAAATAAATTTTGCCTTCGTTATACTTCATCCATGGTATCTTAATCAAGTTAGATCGGTTTCCGGTAGTCTCTATGACAGAGAAGCAATCACCATACCGATGAGATCGGCTTGCTTCTCGGATCGAAACACTCGTAAATTTTTCAACTCGTTCACTACTCGTAGTGACCGAGTATCATCCCAAAAAATATATACATATGTTGTTCCTTGTGGATTTAACAAGTGTTCTTTCACACCTAATATAAATCCAACACAATTTTCATTTTCACGAAGTGGACAAAGATCGTCGTCGTATTTTTTGTTGAAATTACGCTTATGTATTCATACCTCTTACACTCATTGTAGATTTGAGCGTGTTAAATATTCTTACCTAGAAAGTTCAAAGATTTTTAGATGAAGAAGGACAATCGGATTATCACAAAGAGTGCTTATTTTTCTATTCGATTCTCTAGAACAAAATCTTGAATAGATTTGATCCTTCCGAGAACTGAGGCAACGGTAAAAAAAGAAACCCAAAAATATTACGTTAATTCGCCAATACCGAAACAGTCAATAGAAAATAAAATAAAATAGGAGAAGCAAGATTCGATGTTATAGAAACTTGTCATGAGCAAAACTTTTGATAGTATGAGAATATGATGTGTGGAATAAATGTGCGTCTAGACTTTTTCAGTCACAATATTCTGCTAAAAAAGGTGAAGCTGTGCTTTGGGTTTTTAAAACTAGCGATTGTGCGGTATGTCTCAAAGTGCCCAAGTCAATTGGCATCTGTCTGGATTCGTGGAGTTAGCCATGGGTGTACCGCTGGGTTCAGTTCTGGTTCCTCTACTTTTTACGCTATATTTGGATGATATTAATGCGCTAAAATTAAAATAATATAGAATTAAATATGCCGATGTTGTTCAATTACAATATATTGATTTGGTCCTAAGGATTAGGCGTGGCTAGTAGGTACAATCTAAGCCTTAATCCTACAAAATTGCAATGTTTTGTACCATTCATCATATCAATTAGGCAATTCCTGGAGATTAAGACATCTAAATCTTTGACAGTATTTCCAATAGAGCAGAGAGGAAGCGATGTGAGTAGTGTCCATTATTCTTCATACGTGTATATAGATATTCCTACTATTTCTCGAATATTTAATAGATCTTACTCCAGCTTCTCCAACCCTCCAAAATGAGGTGATGCCGGCGCGGCGGCGGCTTGAAATACCATGCTATACTTTTAGAACTTAGATATTGCATCACTTCCGACGAGGAGTCATTTAAAACTTGGGTAAGATGTGTGCTTAGGATTTTCTCTGCACCCTTGAAGTTTGTTCCACAATCCGACTATTAAGACAATCAATGGTGGGTTTGTTGTATGGGACTATCTGTAGTCAGAATGCACCTAGTTGGTAAATGTGTTGTATGTACGATTGATAAATTACTGCGACTGTACATATGTATCTATTCTTTCATGGCTACAGCCTCAAAGCTATTGAATATGCTGGCCATGGAATGTAAATGTAGAGCAGAAATCTCCCAACTTGCCTACTCATGTGCCAATCCTGTAGATTGCCCGCATATTCCCAGTAAAATTGGAACTTAAGTAGCCATCTTTTTTCGCTAGCGGAAAAGTTCTGTAAAACAAAACAGCAGCTTGTTCACTCAACCGTGTTACATGTCAAGACTGACAAATTGCTGATCAGCCGCAACACGGTACAGAAATATAAAGTATGCCAAGAAAGTAAGAGAGAACACACTAATTACAAGATAGCCGTTTAGATCACCCTAGTGCTTAAATGCATGCGTTCGACTTGCCGTTGTGCTGTCCTAGGATCAGACTTCGTGGTCGGTGAGCTACTGCTGAACTTACAATTCTCTCTCTTACTAAATCACATTGATTGAATTGATACACGTTAGGAAGGGAATTACACGTTTTCTTACGCTGTAAACCTTACGCTGGGTGTCTGAAATAGCCCAGACCGAGAGCTAAGATGTTTACACATCACAGAACTCAACCCTTAGTTCTATGTATGGAACGCTATCTTTAAATTTTGTTCTTGAAATTTCATTACATAATTAAATGGAGGTTCGCACAATACACCTGCATGTGAAATTTCATCACAATCCATGGAAAGATGGCGGAGTTATAAGGCTGTGACATATGGACAGACGGACATGACGAAATTATAAGGGTCTATTTTTGCTTTTTGGCTATGGAACCTTAAAAATGGTGTGTGTTGCGAACCATCATACTCAACGATTTAATTTTAGCCACAGATTTATAATACCCCCAATGAATATTTTCCTTGAAGAATTAAAAAATTTCAAGTTATTTGCAAAAACAACGATCACCCTTCTAAACCCATTAAATCAACCTACTGCTCAATTTCTAAGTACTTTTTAGAATATGCTGGACATCGAAACAAAGAACACAAAAATCCAGCTTGTACGGATTATTTTTCGTGGTCAAAATCTAATTTTACTGGGCTATATTGGAAAAGTTGGTTTTTTTTAATATGGTCGTTATAGAAATTGAAATAGATGGTATTCAATTTGAAAAAGTTAAAAAGTTGTTGTTGAATTTGAGAAACGTGCGGTTGGTTTTGTGTTAGTCGTACTGATTTTCAATTAGTTACACTTATATTTGAATTTGTTGCTTTTGATGCTGATTTGGTTACTTTTGAAGTGTGAATGCTATATATCCACAATTGATTACTGCTTTCTTTATATTATATATATATAAAATGTTTCAGCCAAAGGCAGTATTCTTCACGTGCATGGACAGTAGAATGATCCCAACTCGTTTCACAGAAACCCATGTTGGTGATATGTTTGTAGGTAAGGTAGTATACTCCTTTTTTTGAACTAATTTTAATAATTGTCGTAAATTTGTCTACAGTCCGTAATCCAGGCAACGTAATTCCACATTCCCATCATTTCCAAGATGAGTACTTTAGCTGTGAACCTGCTGCGTTGGAGCTGGGTTGTGTAGTGAATGACATCCGACACATAATCGTTTGTGGTCATAGTGACTGCAAGGCTATGAATTTACTGTACCAACTAAAAGATCCTGAGTTCGCCTCCCAGGTAAGTTGAAATTAGTATGAATTCCTCACATAATTTAAATTTTTATTGTAAATTCTAGAACAACCGCCGATTGTCACCTCTCAGATCTTGGCTTTGTACCCATGCAAATACCAGTTTGGAACGCTTCCAAAAGTGGGTTGCGAAAGGTTGCAAAGATCCTATAAGTTTCTCCTCAGAAACCCCTCTAAGGAGGTTCGTAGCATACATCGATCCCGAAAACAAATTTGCTACTGAGGACAAGTTATCACAAATTAACACCTTGCAGCAATTATCGAATGTGGCATCATATGGGTTCTTAAAGTCGAGACTTGAGCGTCACGATCTTCACATCCATGCACTTTGGTTCGACATCTACACAGGAGACATATATTTCTTTAGTCGCGGCGCCAAGAGGTTTGTTCATGTAGATGAAAACTCTGTAGATAAATTAGCCGCTGAGGTTCGGCGATATTATTCGTGAAGGATGTGATAGGCTGTGCGTGAGATAGCAGATTTTCGAAACAGTGAAACTGAAATTCATTTGTAAAATGTTTGCATGATAACCAAATGGTTCCTAGGTCTAGCTGTTTTGCCTACCAATTAGATTTGTATTTTTGTATAATATATGATGTGTCGTCAAAATGCGAGTTGAATGTAAGCGTAGCTATACACTATATAAACAATTAAAATATTGTGCAATACTAGAAATTCGAACTTTCAATTGTGCTTAATCGTAACACTGCTATTTACAAAATTACAAGAGTTTAAGCAAATAACCTTCATCACGATCAAAAATTCAGAAAATGCATAGATCGACATTGGATCAGAAATCAGATTGTCAGTCACTGTATAGTGAGAGAGAAACTGCCAGAGCACATGCGTTATTATTTTGAGTTGTTTTATATACATATATGGGTATGAGCCGCAAACGAAAAATTGAATGCATGCAATGCGATGATAACAAATTCTCAAAATTATTGTTGATTATAATGACACATCCCCTCCCCCCGGGGTGCCACCGATCAAACGTCCGCAAAACACCTTTTTTCGGTTGGCAATCAAACTTGCGACTAGTTATAATTAACCTAGAGCTTTGAAATTTTGCACACGTGAATAGATGCGGTGACAATGTTTTCAAGTAATTTATTCATTTATTCAGTCTACTGATTTCTTTACAATCTTACAGACTAGAATATCTTAAGTTTTCATCAATCCTGCATTTTCCAGAAGAAACATTTTATTATTAAAAGTTTGCCTACCCATTGTAAAATCAACATAATCGTTGAAAGAATTAAACTTGTAGATAATTCTATTTATCACATTATTTAAACCATAATTCATTTTATGGGAAGAAGCATGTAAGAATTTTTTCGACCGGAAAGGCCTTTTAATAGCGTATATATTAATTAATCCAAATAATTCAGAACACACAATAGCACCAAATAAAATATCTTTAACAAGTAAAGCACAGCTAAAATCACGACAAAAACTAAGCTTAGGTAGTCCAACCAGTAAACGTCTGGATTCATATGGAGGAATATTATCTTTGAAAAGTTTTTTCTTATAACACAAGAATCGAGTAAACGATTTTTGCACCGATTCAATTCTGTTCGAATGAGTCATGTAGTTTGGAGACCAAATGATAGCAGCGTATTCAAGACTGGGTTTTACTAAAGAGACGTATAAAGTTTTTATAGTAAAGATATCGGAATATTCTTTGGAATTTATTTTTATAAATGCTAGAGTTTTAAAGGCCTTAAAACAAATATATTCAATATGTTTTACATACGAAAGTCTCTTGTCAAGAATTACCCCAAGATCAGTGATTTTATGAACTCTAACCAATGGATAATCGTTAACACAGTAAGTATACTCTATTTGATTTGAGGAATGAGAGAAAGTTATAACTCGACATTTTGAAATATTTAAGTGTAGGTCATTTAAAGAGCACCAGTCGGCTAACTTATCCAGATCGTGTTTTAGACGAGCGCAGGAATCTGGAGTGCTAACTTCCAAAAAGAGTCAAGTCATCAGCATACATTAGACATTGTGAATAAGAAAAACAGTTAATAATATCATTGATAAAAAGAAGAAATAATACCGTGCCGCAATGACTACCTTGAGGTACGCCCGATTTGACAAGGAAAGGTCTGGAAGTGACATCATCAATTGACACAAACTGTTTTCTATTTACCAAATAGGAATTGATCCACATTAAAAAAGATGAATAAATACCATATCTTTGTGTTTTCCTAATTAGTACGGAAATATTTACCTTGTCAGGGGCTTTAAAAAAGTCCGTATAAATAGCATCCAACCGATATCCGTTTTCCATAGTAGCTATGCAAGAAGTGGTTAATAAGGATATGTTAAGTTGGTGATAGTTGATCTACCCTTAAGAAAACCATGTTGCTGAGAACAAATAATTTTCTTGCATAAGAAAGAAAGTTTAGTTGCAATAATGTAATCTAATAACTTAGGAATTACCTTCATTAAGAATACAGCTCTGTAATTTGTAATTAAATGTTTTGAGCCACTTTTAAAAATAGGTTTAATCACCGAAACTTTCCAAATATCAGGGAAATGACCTCTTAATGAAGTATTAAAAGGCATAGTTAGAGGTAAATCAAGGGAAGAACCACATGATTTAAGCAAAGCTGTAGAGATACCATCTAAATCTACCGAATACTTCGTATCAAGATGATTAATACCGTCCCTTATATCTGCTTCCCTCAATACTAACGAACCAATATCAAGCAATTCTTGATAAGCCGTTTCATTGAGGTCATTGTGAGCACCATTTCGTTATCATATACTGATTCAAAAAACTCAGCGAAAAGCTCACAAGATTCTTTCAAACTAAAGGATCTTTTATCACTATATTCCATATCCATCCATTTGGAAGATTTGAGGAGATACGTTTGTCATTAACATAACTCCAGAATGAACTACTATTATTTTTTATATTATGCTTAACTGAGTTATGTTGTTGTTATATAGTTTATCTAATATCATAGCGGAAGGGTAAACATTTTGGCACTAGTATATTCGGGTGCAGAACTCTCGAAAACGGGAGAGTGGGGGGATTCGGTTTTACAGCTTTAGCAATTAGTTGGCATTTTGCCCAAAATCCCGACTCCTGACCTCCACTAATGATGCCTTATTAGTATTCCTGGAGATATGAAAGTTTAAAGATTTAACTGGTTGTTTTGTATCAGTCATCATTGAAGTTACATCTGCAAATATGATGCGATGATTTCGCATCAGAAAGCGATAATATTAATAACATAATATAATAAAAGTATTTTTCTAATGGATGTTTGCTCAATATGAACAGAAAAGTGAAATTTTAATTTTTTTCGAGTTTTTTTATATATCACCCCATGAAACTCCTCCCTCCAAGTATTTGATTTTTTTAAATATTTTTCCAATGATTACATTCCTCGTGCAGTCACATTTCCGAAGTTTAAGATTTTTGTCCAGTTTTTGCGGACCCCCTATATGCCAAAAAGTTTTCGTATTGTGTCTTTCGTAAGTGACAGCGAAATTTCAAATTCTCACTTTGCGCCTTCCAATAAGGGTGTTCTTTTAATTATCTCCCCCTCAACGCTGACAAATGTACCGTAGTTTTAAAAAAAGACTCCGTATTGACTTTGACTCTATACAATAAATCATTGTGCATTGACCGGACTTAATGAAACCGTCAGAACCAAGGATTTGGGTGTGTGTTGAATTCCCGTTTTAATTTCGACAACCATATTAATATGTTAGTCATCAAGGCTAATTCTACCTTAGGCTTCGTTAAGAGATGGTGCAAGGAGTTTTATGACCCATATAACTCGTATGTTATATTACACTTTTGTGAAGCCTATCTTACAATACGCTTGTTGTGTGTGGTCGCCATGTTACGATTCTAAATTTAACTAGGTGGAGGTTGTCCGACGTAGGTTTATTCGTTTTGTGCTTCCATGGAGTGTTCCCCAGTTCCCCTTATATGTATGTACCTATTACCCCGATACGTGAATAGAATCAAACTTTTAAATTTGGATACTTTGGAATATTGACGTAACCTTTCCAAAACTCTCTTCGCTATGGACTGCTTACAAGGCAACATTGATTCTCTTTGGTTGCTCTCTTTGTTTAATTTATCTGTTTCTGTTCGCTCTTTGAGGAATCAGGCTTTATTAAGCGTTCCTCAAGATAATACCAATTATGGTTACAATGAGCCAATTACATCTATGTCCCGGTGCATTTATCAGAGATTTGATAGTTTAGAGTTTAACTTGTCTAAAAAATCTATTAGAGGTATTAGAGCCAATAGTAAGTTATTTATAATTTTATGTCCTTATTTGCTATTTTTGTCATGATTTTGTAATATGAAGTAATCAGTCAAATGATGTAACTTGAATAAATAAGACTGAAAATGTGGGACTAGTATAAGACCACAAATATAATGAATAAATATAAATATGATACTCGTAGTAATAATAGTTATTTCGAATAGGATTTATACCGTTTATTATGAAAGTGGTGTTAGCCCACTTTTTTTAAAATCACCTAAAGGCGATTTACACGTGAAGAATAAATTGTAGAAGGCTTATACCACTTTCATGATATATGTATGTACGATGCATTATATATTATACCTATGCAGTATATTAAGGTATCCGTTTTGCGTTTGATTAGATGCAATTATTTAAGAATTTATTAAGTTGGACAGCCATTTCACTGGTTGTTGAACCCGAAATATGATGTTATTAAGTGTGGGTCAAGTTTGGAAATCTCCGCCAAATTAAATTATCACTTTGGCCCCTTACTTTGTTTTAGTGTACTGCCCTCAAATCTGTATGCGATACAAAGCTGTATTTCCACGTACTACGGGATATAAATTAATGAAATTTTCCTGACAATTTTCTTTTGTTTTATTCCATTCTACTTGATTGCCGTAAATAAATCAGTCACGTTTTTCTTTGTTTTCTGTAAGTTTCATGATGACAAAACTTTTCCTCCCGATTCGAAAGGAGGAGAGAGGGTACATTCACGTGGTCCATACCAAGACATTGTCTGTCTAAAGTTTACCACAAAGCTAAATCGACCGAAGTTGAAAACAAGTTTCCACAGCTCCCTGCACAAAACTATACTATATGTAATTGAAATTGATTTAAAGTGAATCACAAGTCGAGTAGATGTGTCTCACCATACACCACCGACCGGCAAGAAGACCTTAGAAAAGTGCAAAGGACTTACCTTAGTGGGGGGGCGGAACAAAAAGAAAACAAAAATCCCAAAATTCCACAGGGTGATGCTTAAATCTACTTAATTTATAGGTAGAAGGAAGTTAATAGACTTTTTAAAAGGTATGTGCTGTGTAAAGACCGGCCTGCGTCACCCCCACTTAGACGCCTGGTTAAAGAAGTTTCATTAAGAAAGTTTCTTCCGTGTAGTCGGCGAGAATGGTCCTTTGTGAAAGATACTTAAGTAAATGTTGTGCGACTTCAAGTGCACTATTAAACTTTCGGCGGTTGACAGTTGGTAGAAAGGAAGGCGGAAGTAATCAAGGCTCCAAGAGAGCCATTTCATTCACTCAAGTTCAAATATTCATCCCCTCTTTGCTATTTCATTCCATCTCCCCATCACCTCTGCCACACACAGCTGCGAAATTGGTTTCTTACAAAAAGTTTAAGAAGGTATCGCCATGCCTTTGCCCATTCCTGTAAGACCCTTTGACGCTGTAAAGTGGGCTGTCAAAGAGAATTTCTTCCCAGAACTGCTGTAGCCAGCCGCCTTTCCACTTGAAGGCTTCAAAATGCACTCACTCCTCTGGAAATGAAGTTCGGTGCCATATCAAACTATCGTGCAAATTGTAATTCACTAACTTCAGGCCTCTGCAGATGTGTTTTTTTTCTTGCACTGCACCATGCCCTCTTTTGGAGGGCTTTAGGGCGAGCCCTTTCATTACGTGAATTTTTCTCCAGATTTTACGCGACCTCTTTCATTAAGTTTCGTCCACTTATTTATGCTGCACATAAATAGTGCCAGAATTTCGAGAATGGTGATGCGCTTGGAACACTTCCAGCAAATTGCCATGCGTTATTACATAATTACTTTTAAATTATTCAATAAATTTCATTTTAGAATGTCTCATGTTCCACGGCGATGGTGTAATGCTTCTGCAATTTCCTTCCTAGACTTTAAAGCGTATCCTTGCAGGACTGGGCTTCCAGATTAGGTGTGTATAGACAGTTTTAAGACGACATATTTCTTTCGAGACGTGATGCCATAGCGAATTTTCAACACTTTTCGCCATTATATGTATGTATGTTTTATCCTAGAAGTTCTCACTTTGCCAGTTGCATATTTTAATTTGAATAATGTTTCAAATAATCTCTAAATTTGGTGTCTGTTCGCAATTTATATTATAACTAAATCAATTCGCAATCTTAAATTATTCAAATAGGGTTGTGAAATTTAAACAGCACCTCAAAAATACTAATATTTGTAAATTTTATGAAAAAAATACAGATTTAGTAGTTTGAGTCCGCCATTTGGAATTCACAACATTGAACTAGATTTGAGATAGGCGAATCCAAAAAGCCTCGTGTATCAAGGATTTGTTTTGTGAAATTCGCATGAAATTCAATATCAATCAATATCAAAATCAATACATCCAAAATTTTGAATATACAGATTTAAACTTTACTCCCACACTTTGGCAGGTTAAAATCAAAAGGTCATAAAACATTTTTAGTTGCTTTATTAGAGACTTATGACGCTACTCAATGAGGAAGAAAATCTCTATTAATTAAATGAAATACATATTTCGTTTCTCCATCAATTTCCATTAACTCATACTAAAGAAATTATTTATTTTTGAATGTGAAAATTTTGATGGCAGATTCGAAATCTTCAATCCCGAAAACCCCCTATTGTGAATTTTCAGGGCAATCCCTTGAAGTTTAATTTGTTAGGTAGCATTTTTGGATACGCCATTTTGAATTTTAAATTTTTATACCAGATTCGAAATTAGCGACCCCGAAAACCCTTTAATTCGGATTTTCCAGGCAATCCTTTTTTAGGTCCGTTCCGTTCCGGGGTTTAGACGTAATCCATGTTTTTCGATTTTACAACAGTTTCAATTTTGTTAAAACGGGCACTGTTCAGACAATACCTTTTATGTAGCACTAGATTTCTCTAGGTGGTCAAGTATAAGGTTGGTCGAATGGATAAAGTGCTGAAATTTGGTGTGAAGTGACGCGAGTTCGAACGCGGTGTACAACAATCTACTTTTTTATGTTTTTCGATTTGATAAGATATATGCATACCAAATTTCTACCGGTCTGCCGGTCTATCAGATAGCCTAATGAGTAAGAGAGTTCGACTCTGGTGTCAAAACGCGAGTTTAGACCCATCTCCTCCATCGTGAAAAAATGTTTTTCATATACCGGGTTTTATACAACCCCCTTGAAATGGATATCATATGAAAGGGTTTGACGTGTGGAATACGATGAAGCTATATGACAAAATCCAATATGTCGATCATCCAAGATGGCGGAAAACGTTTTTCTTCACAACGCCCTTGATATGGATATCAAATGATAGGGTTTGATTAGTAGAATACGACAGGCCATGTTATATTATTCCAAACTAGGGCTGAAAATGAAATTCGAATGGTTTGTAGTTAGGTATGCTAACCATAGGTGGCGCCCAAATTTTACTTTTATACCACTTGCCCGGTTGACTTCATATTCACACCATAAGTTAGTTAGATCGCGAGCAGTTTATAGTTAGGTGTGTTAACCATAGATGGCGCTAGAATCTGAATTCTAAACCACTTGACCGATTGACTTCATAGTCACATAATATGTTAGTTAGAACGCGAGAATGGTTTTTAGTTATGTGTGCTAACCATAGGCGGCGCTAAAATCTAACTTCTAGACCACTTAACCGATTGACAACATATTCATATAATGTCATCAAAGCCCGGGGGCTTGAAAGGCTTCAAGCTATTATATTTATGGCCCAAATCAACCTGCCATTGCGGGTAGGTTTATTGGAGTTCTCCGCAACTATGAAGTTTCTTATCCGCTCTGAGGAGCAGTAAGGAAAGTGGGGGTCTATCAGTAGCTCAAAGGTTTTCGAGCACGTAGTGGTCCATCCCCCACTATGTTTTTGTAGGAAGCCTGGAGTGTTGGGAGATGTCGAAAGTATTTTGCGTAACCAGCTCGTTTCAGAGACTTCTTCCACTCTGCTACAACAATATCACCACTCACTTGAGAAATTGAAAAAAATTGACTAAAGTTTCCTAAAATTCATGTATGTCCCAATTTTTCGGCGAAATTAATGTATTCAATGCAACTTTCTTTTATTTTTATTTAATTCCTCATGTTGTTGCCTTGCGAAAGAGGTACAACATGTCCAGGTAGATAAACAGTTGGCAAAATTTAGACCTGAAATACTTTTTGCAAAATGTTAAAAATCCAAATTAAAAAAATTATATTTTCAAATTAAACATTGTTAACGTACTATAATAAACTGTAATAAGTTTCTAATTTGGGAAAAAGCATTTTGGGGTTCATTTAAGTTTAATTTGGTGTCAACTTTATTTAAAATTCCGCAAAAGGTTTTTACTTAAACTATATAAAGTTTTATATCCTGTCTCTACCTGGACGTGTTCACTAGAAACAACAACAACTGATGGGCAATCAAATACAAATAAAAGCGATTAATTACATGAATTTCGTAGAAAAATTGAGAGAAATGTGAATTTTAGAGGATTTATCATTGGTAGAATTTTTGGAAAGCACAGTAAGATAGTAGTTGTGTGATGCCACTGTGTTTGCGAGAAAAAAAATAATTAAATTAGAATTTGTATCCCGAATCACCCTGTAATCCCCCCTCCGTCCCTGGATTACGATTTTTTGTTTTCCTGGGTGAGATCTATAGCCCCATTCATTTTTGTCCTCTATGAATGAAACACCCTGTATATGGATATATGTACATATAACTTTTGAATGAGACCGAATTTTGTGATGATTTTGTTTACATATTCTAGACACCTTAAGCATTATAGTAATCTAAAAAAACTAAAATTGATTCCATAATTTTAACGGCCTCCCCAAGTAGCAAAAACGACCCATTGCTCATCTTCAACTTAGGCTGGGAATTTCTCCCGCATTCGGCTTATTCCCCAGACTTGGCCCCCTCTGATTACCACGATTTTTCGATGCAGTCATATTTAGCAGACCAGTCGTTCATGAAAATTGAAGGTGGTCGACTACTATTTTGCAAAATTATGGCTTTTCCCGCGAGAGTATTCGCCAGCTGCTCGATAAATGTCAAAAAATCATCGATGACAATTCGCCATATTTTGGTTCTTAAGTTTTGTAAAACATTTATCTTAAATAAATGTAAACTTCACTAAAAAATTAGAGAACGTACATACTTACTTATAAACCTAATATACTTTGTTCACATTATTTGTACAAAACTCAAATACCTAAAAAAATTTAAATCATATTCATATTTTATTATCATACCAACAGCCAATAGGTTTTCACAAGAGTAACCATTACAATGTTCGGCTTAGATTGTGCAGAAGAATTAATTGCTCACACATTTTAAATTTCTCAACAAAACAACTCCCTTTAATGCCTGCTACATTCATATTTTATTTTGTGAAATGGAAATTGGTGTTTCATTGCTTTTGTTATTTTTACAGAAAAATATTTCCAGCGAATGGAAGAAAAACTTGTTCGCAGAAAATAGAATTACATGCCGCTCACCCTCATAGTACAGAGCAATATACGTGAAATTCATTTCTATCTCCATAAAAAACAATTGCTTGAAAATTCAATCGCGTTTTGTTATTTCTGCACTAGCGCTCTTGACAGCTATGAATAGATGACCCGTGTATAACTAAATTTTCCCATGAGGTTACAGAGCTGGAGTGGCTGTCAGCTGACGTACTAGGAATAAAACATTTATTTACTAAAATCTCCCATTGGTTTTTACCTTGAATCTCTGCCCACTCTTTTGATGGCTTCAAAAGAGTAAGTGCCAATTTAGTGACTAACTGAGGCTAGAGCTATTGCATGTAATTCAGTTACTCATTCAGCTATAAGTGCAGCTATTTGAAAGTGTGTTAAATTAATGCATAGATTATAAAGCATACTTTTATTTCTTTGTTTGGTATTGTTAAAGTCCTCAAACACACTTTGCGACGACGAGTTATGTACGTACACTCCGCGACACATGATTGTAGACAGTCTCAAATACTCAGGTATTTTAAGTAATTACGAATTCTAAGAAAATGCATACCCCTCGTTACTTAGAACAAGTAAGTGCTAATTACTTTGTGGGATTTTCCCGTCCATTTGATGCGTATTTTTTTTTTTATTATTTTTTACCTGAAAATTGCTATAAAAACCTGCGACACTTGATTGTAGACACATTTTTGGTCATTTGGAGCGAAACAAACTGAATAACTGTAATCATATTGTATTGAGAAGTATATAGCTAGTGGATAGATATAAAATGGGTAGTGGAAAAAGACTCACTCTTGATGAAATTGGAAAAATAAGGGCACTAACAGAAGAAGGATATTCTAATCGAGAAATTGGTAGAAGGATCAACAGAAGTGTTGGAGTAGTTGGCAACTTCCTTAAGGATCCCGAAAATTATGGGAAACAACAACATGGGAGGACGAAAAGAGCAACGTCGTCATCTGAGAGGCGCAGAATCTTAAGAATAACCTCAAAGGCATCAAAGACATTGAGGGAAATTCAACAAGAGGCTGGAATATCGGCCAGTATTCGTACGGTGCAACGCGTACTGAAAAGCTCTGTAGCCCTACAACGTCGCCGCCTGAAGAAAAAGCCACAATTAACCCAGAGCCATAAAGAAAAAATGCTTGAATTTGCTCGAACACACATGACGTGGAAGAACGAATGGAGAGACATAATCTTCTCAGACGAAAAACGCTTCACATTGGATGGACCCGACGGTTATGCATTCTACTTTCATGACTTACGAAAGGAGGAGAAATTTCTAGTCCGTCGTCATAGCAGAGCAGGAGGTGTCATGGTTTGGGGAGCCATTTCTTACAATGGGCAAATCGACCTAATTTTTATTAGTGGACGGCACACATCTAATGACTACATAGAAGTGCTTAGGAGCGCCAAATAAAATAATTGCAAAGATGGAAGGTCACCATTGGACTTTCCAACATGATCACGCTGCAGTTCATACAGCCAGAGTTGTTAAACGGTGGTTTGAGGACGAAGATAGTCCAGTTTTGGATTGGCCATCACTATCTCCAGACCTCAATATCATCGAAAATCTCTGGGGATGGCTTACAAGTAAAAATTTATGGGTCTGGAAAAAAATTTCACACCATTGAAGAATTGAAAGGAGCAATAACAACAGCTTGGAACGAGATTCCCTTGCAAATAACAAGAAATTTGTACAATTCTATGGAAAATAGAATTTTCGAAGTTATAAACCGACACATTATTAAAAAAATGAATAAATGGTAATGTGGTGTTGGACATTTAATTTCCTTTAAACCCATTTCACTTTTTTTTTTAACCGTAAAATTTCTTCAGAAAACTGGTAGCGTCTACAATCATGTGTCGCAGGTTTTTATAGCAATTTTCAGGTAAAAAATCATAAAAAAAAAACCCATCAAATGGACGGGAAAAGTCCACAAAGTAATTTGCACTTACTTCTTCTAAGTAATGAGGGGTATGCATTTTCTAAAAATTCGTAATTAGTTAAAATACCTGAGTATTTGAGACTGTCTACAATCATGTGTCGCGGAGGGTATAATGATGTTACTTTGCTAGAAGGGTCACTCCACGCAGCTGCAAATTGGGATTTCTATTTTATGATTGTTCATTTATTGAATGAAGAATACTACATAGAACACACACTTTTTGCTATGAAACCAAACTTAATAGAGTGATTAAAACACTAACTTGTTGTTCCAAATTATAATTTTCTTTATTACAAATTAAGTTTGTTCAACGAATTGTTTTGGTTTTCTAGTTTAGTTGATCACTAAACATAATTTTTTTGAAAAATTTTGCTCTCCTAATTTGAAATATTTCAGCTTTGTTTTAATATAATATAATCACTAACAGTCCATTATTGGATCAGCTCCATTTTTTCTCTCTCATTGGTAGTTAATGACTACTGTATAACGAAGTACTCGATAGCTTGAGGAAATAAAGTCGAAACGTGTCACTCAGCAAAACTTTGTTTCTAACAAAGAAAATTATAATTTTGAACAACAAGTGTTTTTTTGACTCTATTAACCATGGTTAAGTTAAGTTCCAACTAGTGACGTCAAAAAATTCTAAGCCAAACTTAATATGAAATTACCCCTAAAAAGGAATAATTGCGTAAACTTGGTCTGCCCAAAGTTAGTACATAATAGCCTTATCAACTTAGACCTCAATTGGCTTCACCAGTTGTCATGAGTTGTCAGTACTTCTACAGTTAATAATATATGTGACTCTCAAAGTCAAAATCAGATAAATTCACTTTTAAATCAAATTGGTTGATATTTACAGCCACCAAAAAATTTCTTCGAAAAAACATCCAAAAACGCATATCATACCAATAAATCCCGTAGTCAAAATCAGTGATTTATTTTAAAACCTTTTTTACTAGCTTTTATTTAAATTGCTTTGCTAGTATGTTTGGGTCAAATCTTGCAATTAAAATTTCGACCATTAATTTTTCGACCAAATTTTCTTTACATCACCTTAATATGAGTATAAAATGAAAGGTTTCGACGAATAGAAAGAATGGGAGTAGCTTTGTGACATCATTCTGAACCCTAATTCTAAATTTGGCGGGTACTTCAAGATGGCGGAGATTTGAAACATATGTGTGCAAAAATGAATGTATGTATGTATACGCTCCTTAGCCGATTAGTCATCCGATTGCGATAAAACTTTGATGAGCTATTGTGCGCTCGCTCGTGAAGGTTTCCGACGAAAAATAGTTTATAGCAAATTTTCCAACTTCATGGAATCATTATGAAAAAGGGCACCCTGGAATTTCGAATCTGTCATCAAAATTTCCAAAGTCAAGGTAACGGATCCAATATGGCGACCGAAAGAGTTAAACTTCAAGGGATTGCACTGAAAATCGGTTTTCCGGGTCACTGATTTTGAACATGCCATCAAACTTTCCAAATTCAAAATGCTGGATCCAATATAGCTACAGAAAAATTAAACTTTAAGGGATTACCGGTACAAGGTGGTTTCTGGGGTCAGTGATTTCGCATCTGCAAACAAAATTTCTAAATGTAAGACCACCCTCACTCTGCTGGGACATATAGGAGAGGAGGTGCAGTAGGGAAAGAGTGTAAAATGAAGAAAAATAAATTAAATTGTTACGGCCCTTTTTCGCCACCCGCGACCGACGCTGGGTGGTGCCTCCGCCGCGGCAAAAGTGCCGCTAGCTCAGACGGGGTGGGCCGGGGTTATTACTCCAAACCTTAAGCTTGGAACGGGCGCCACGTGGTTTATACCAACAACAACAAAAAATATAACTCCGGCTCTAACCACGAAACCGGTTTGCCCCGACGTACCAACGCAGAAGTCGAACCAAACGCACCAAAACTGAAATAGGTAGTCCAACGTACCCAAGGCTAAAAAAAAAGGACGAGAGTGTCGAAAGGGGAGGCGTTCTCAAACACCATGTAATGCTCAGTTATAATTTTATTGGCCCTATTACAGAGTTGCTGGCTATAATAGTAACTTATAAACAATATTGTTATTATGCAAAAAAAGATTCTAACTGATGTACAAAAAAAAGATTCGATGAAATTGTTAAACAAAAGCAGGAAAAGAAAACTACGTTAAGTCGGTAAAAAAAAAGAACAAATGAAATTAACAAAGTAAATATTAAGAAAGAAATTGAATTTATATAAATTACGCAAAAGAAATATGTGTTAAAGAGAATCAAAATAACCCAAAACTTGTTGGGAGCAAAAGAAAACAAAATGTAAATCAAGAAAATACTACAATATAGATGTACGATAAATTAAGTAGGGTGAGGAGGTGAGATAAAGGGGTAGGAAGGAAATGGGGCAAAAAAATAATTGTAAAAGAAAATAAAAGATTAAATTATCAAAGCAAAATAAGTAAAATAACCCAAATCGACTCAAATATTTCGACAGTCCTCGGTATCCTCTTTCGACGAACAGTCACAAGAGTCCTCCAATAACCTCACAGGGTTCCCATATACCTGTCTTACAAATACAAAGTTTGGTACGTCCACACAGATTCTTATCTGTTGACCGGCAACTTCCGGCAACCAAGAATTCTCTCAAAGGTATTCGACAATAAAAAAAATAAACTTCCCCAAATACCCTCTCACGACACTACAGATTGGAGACAGCGCGTAGACAAAAATACAGGGGGTTGAGGGTAGCCGATGTGTAAAAATATTAATGACCTTAAATCATTCCGAACTGACCAATGCGTGGTCAACACAACGGCATGCGATACTATTATATATAAACAATTTAAATTAACGCGGCATGTCTCACAAAGTGACGACTGTCGAAATAATGTGCGAGCAAAGCAAAAAAAAACATAAGAAAACTAATTGCATAAAAAGATATATAAAAAAAAAGGTCAAGGTATGACAATAAAACTACTGTATGAAAGAAAATATGTAAAGCAAAACTAGAGCGTAAAGATCAATGTGCAAATAGGCAAAAATATAATAATATGCGAAATATGTACGTATAAATAAGCAGAAAGGAATATTCAATGTGAACTATAGGTATCATTAAGCGAAACTACTGGGGATGCGATGAATGAACACCGAGGAAAGAATAATAGGTTGCAACCCCAAGGGGACTTATTCCAGACGGGCGTTCCCTGATCGGGTCTATAGATCCTGGACGGTAAAACCAACCATCGGCCACACCAATATCCGTCCGTGGCTCACTTCACTCTCCAGACTTCTACCTAAAATTAGAAGTTTATGCCGTCCCCAAAACTCACGGGCTATGCTCCCGTTTTCCCGACACGTCACGTTGATTCCACCGCTCGAAAATCTACTAGGACCCGAATGAGGTCAATATAATTCCTCAACCGTCCTATGTCGAGGCACTCCAAAAATAATCATCTATTTTCTCCCAAAATTCACTCTAACCACCCGAGTCCGATCATCGGAAAATGGCCCTCAAAATCGACGATTACTCTCTCCAAAATACCCGAGTTCGATCACCGGAAAATGGCCCTCAAATTGTTACGATTACTCTCTCCCAAATACCCGAGTTCGATCACCGGAGAATGGCCCTCAAATTGTTACAATTACTCGCTCCAAACACCCGAGTTCAATCACCGGAAAATGGCCCTCAAATTTGACGATCCCACGAGTCGGTTCTCAACGCTCACCCGATATTCACCAAGGAAATTGCCACCCAATTCGTTCATACACCGAGTGGAACAAAAGTTGGATTCCCGTGAAAACACTTCTTCACCCACCGACAACACACGACCACTACTGCCAACTTCACTTGGTGCTCCCACCGACTCTCGGATTACTACCCCGCGTGTCTGGTAAGATCTTCAACAATTTATCTTCACGACCCTATATTCCTAACGCACTTCGGGATAAAATCAATTTTCAGCAACTCGAACAAAAATATAACCGTGACACACGATCCCTTTACCAACTTCGTGCCACCGTTTCGAGCCTCTCCACTTAGCCGACCAGTTCGTTGGCTCCAAAGTTGCAGCTTACTCGTTGTCAAATTTGTGACTGACAGCCACCCCACTGATGTCAAATAGGTAAGTTGTTTACAAACCTGATTTATTTTAATTTAGTAACTTTACTCCCTTTCTTCTCCTTCCAGGATCCAGAGGTTCTTCCCGGGGTGCCTTCTAGTTTCCCCCGAAGGTAACTGGACCACGTGGGAACGAACTCCGCTGCAGATGTGGACCTCGGGTAAGTTAGTGTTCCAGTGTTGTGTTTTCGCCAAATTAAGTGTTCCAAGTCGAGTTTTCGTTGAAAGGGCAGGTCCGTGAGCCCCCAAAGGTGTGTAAATCTTGGAGATAGTGCCAGTGGTGACGGGCAAAGGCCAACCTTCGTGAATTTTATTCGCAGCCGGCCCGTTAATCCTGGAAAGAAAGCACATTCTCGCGACGTATGCGGTTTAGATTAAATTCTCCTAAAGGTGATCGTGAATCAAGAAAACTCGAACTTTAAACCACTACACTCCTCGCGTACTTTCCCTAACTGTCCCTAACTGTTCCCTAAATTTCAAATAGACTTCCGTGGGCTCCGCTGCCTTGTGAATTCCGACCAAAAAAAGAGAGCGATTGATCGAAATCTGGGGTTTATATACTCTAAATTTCCCCTCTTTATGGTGCGTTGTAATTCGAATCGTGGTCGATTTAGTGCGTGAGAATGTGCGCGATAGATCCAGGATAATCCCGGGCCCCTTTATCTTGGATCCGAGCGCCGTTTTTGGTTATCCGGCGGCCTAATTTCTTCGAAAATTTCTAATAGTGGGATCCCTCCTCGGGCCTGTTGATGTATGACGACGGCCATTAAAAGGGGAAAATCTACGGTTGTGATTGGCCGAAAAGTGTCGGCGCGATTCCTACTATTAGTGACACTTTTCGGCCCTCGCGAGTGCACAAATCTGAATCGCGATCGCCGTTTTCCCCCGCGAGTGGTTTGTAAATCCGCGGAAATTGTTTGTTATGAATTAATTCAATGTCTCACCTGTCATTTGACAGGTGAGCAATTTCCGCGGATTTTCGCCACAAAATCCCAATTTCGCGCCGAGTGTGTGATCAAACAGTGTTCCCCGCGTTCAGTTCTCCTGGAGTATCCCGATCCCATAGGGATTTTCGGGATTTTTATCGACTTTTGGCCGACCGATCATCTCGCCGATTTTTCTTCGTTTACGCGCTTTTTGCGCAATTTCGCACGGGCGGGAAGGTTATCGATATTTGCTCGGAGGATCCTAATTTTGGGGATAGGGCCGTATGTGCTGATTACGTCCTCGGGCAAGTGGAAGGCGATAGTAGACCCTACCTGACCGTCAGAATTTTTGGACAACTTTTGGTAGGCTTGTTGGATTCCGGAGCGACGTGTACCATTTTGGGTAGCACGGGCTGGAACTCGTTGAAAGGCCTAGGGGTACACCTTGAGAAGCCGGACAAAAGGTTTGTTTCTGTGGCGAACGGAGAGGCATGTGAGATAGTCGGTGTTGCAAACTTACCGGTAGAGTTGGAAGGCAGGATCAGGCTGCTGTCCATCGCAGTGGTGCCAAGCCTGTCCCACAATCTGATACTAGGTTCAGATTTCTGGGCAGAGATGGGCATCGTTGCCAGTTTGAGGGACGGAGTCTGGCAGTTTTCGGAGGCAGTCCAACTATGCTCGGTTGACGGTAAGACAACGACAGATGCGCCAGGAGCACTTCAGCCGAGGTCGAAGTTGAGCAGGGAAGAGGCAGAGGACTTGGAGAGGATTTTAAGCGAGGAATTTAAAGGTATGGAAGGGATAGGGTGCACGGACAGGGCAGAGCACGTCATCAAGACTACTTCTCCGCCCTTAAAGCAGCGGTATTACCCGGTGTCTCCGGCTGTGCAGAAACACATCGACGAGGAGCTGGACCAAATGCTGAAGGACGGGATTGTGGAGCCTTCGACGAGTCCATGGGCTTCCCCCATCATATTGGTGAAGAAGAAGGATGGGTCGTACCGTTTCTGTGTGGACTACCGGAGGCTGAACAAGGTTACGGAGAAGGACGCGTACCCTCTGCCGTTCATATCCTCCATACTGGACCGATTGCGGGATGCCAAATACCTCTCCTCACTCGACATTAAGTCCGCCTTCTGGCAAATCCCTGTAGCCGAAGAGTCTAAAAAGTACACGGCATTTACCGTCCCGAATCGGGGACTGTACCAATTTAGACGAATGCCTTTCGGTTTGAGCAATTCACCAGCGACGTGGCAGAGGCTTATTGATACTGTCGGAGTCCTTCGGGAGGTCCTGAGGAGGCTGAAGGGTGCCGGACTGGTCGTTGGTAGGGACAAGTGCCAGTTCTGCAGGGAGGAGCTAAGGTACCTGGGGTACGTAGTAAACGAACATGGGCTTAGCGTCGACCCGGAGAAGATCCAGGGTATCTTGGACCTACCACGACCAACGAACGTCTCCAGTGTTAGACGGATCATAGGGATGGTCTCGTGGTATCGGCGATTTGTTCCCGATTTTTCAACACTCATCGCTCCTCTGACTGGTTTGCTCAAGAAGGGAAATAAGTTCGTGTGGGACCAGAAGTGCGAGGACTCTTTCAAGAGAGTCAAGGAACGCCTGGTGACAGCGCCGATCCTCTCCTGCCCCGACTACAACTTACCTTTTGTCGTCCAGACAGACGCCTCAGACTACGGTCTTGGCGCTGTCCTGTCTCAGGAGCACCCCGACGGCGAAAAGGTAATTTGCTACCTTAGCCGGTCCTTAAGTTCATCCGAACGGAAATATTCCACTACCGAAAAGGAATGTCTGGCGGTCATTTGGGCCGTTGAAAAACTACGGCCTTATATCGAGGGAGTCCGTTTCACCGTAATCACCGACCATCATTCGTTGCTCTGGCTGCACCGGCTGAAGGATCCTCGAGGTCGCCTAGCGCGATGGGCTGTCCGACTTCAACAGTTCGAGCTGGAGATTGTACTCCGGAAAGGGAAAGACAATGCAGTGCCTGATGCCTTGTCACGCGCCCTCCAGGATCAAGAGCCAATCGTTGGTTGTGTAGAGGAGACCACGGATAAATGGTGGAACAAGATGAGGACTGCAGTGCCGGCTAATCCCAAGAAGTTTGGGAACTGGAAGGTCCGACAAGGGGTCCTCTATAAAAAGGTTCGAGTGCCTTACCCAGCGCTGGCGAGCGAGCAGGACCATTGGAGAGAAGTCGTTCCCAAACCGCGACGGAGGGAAGTGTTGAGGAGTGGCCACGACGAACGAGGTCACGTAGGAGCCAAGAAGACCACACATTTCCTGGCGGGCCAATACTATTGGCCGGGTATGAAGCGAGACGTATCTGACTATGTGAGGAGGTGCGCCACATGCCAGGCGATCAAGCCGGATCTCCAGGCCCCTGCTGGCATGATGCAGACCCGTAGCAGCTACGTCACGCAACCCTGGGAAATGCTGTGTCTGGATTTCATAGGCCCCCTACGACGTTCGTCGAGCGGACACTCCTACATACTTACCGTGGTTGACTATTTTAGAAAGTACACGCTGCTATTCCCATTGCGGTCCGCTACTGCTTCAGCACTGGTCAAGACGATGGAGGAATCGGTATTGCTCCTGTTCGGAGTACCGAAATGGATTGTGTGCGACAATGGCGTCCAGTTTCGGAGCAAGCAGTTCGGTGAGCTGGCAAAGACGTACGGAGCTACGTTGAGCTTCACCGCGAGGTACCACCCACAGGCAAACCCCTCGGAAAGGGTCAACCAGGTGGTGAAGACTATGTTGAAGGCATACGTCGGGGAAAATCATAGGACCTGGGCCAATCACCTACCGAAAATTGCCTGCGCGATTCGCACCTCAGTACATGAGGCCACCAAACTCACGCCTCATTATGTTCTCTTCGGGAGAGAGATGCGCCTCAAGGGAGATTCGTCACCGTTACCCGAGGATGGAGTCCAAGTCGAGCGGACCAATGACCTGGAAGGCCAGGAGAAGGCCAGGGAAGTTCTCTTCCAAGACGTCAGGGACCGGCTCGCCAAGGCGGCACAGCGAAGTGCCAAGGTCTACAACCTTCGGCGACGTCCGGCAGTATACAACGTAGGCGACGTTGTATGGAAGAGGAACTATGTCAACTCGGATGCAACAGAGCATTTCGCTGCAAAACTTGCTCCAAAGTTTGTTGGGCCCTTTCACATTGCCAGGAAGGTCTCGAACGTAGCTTACCAGCTACGTGACGCGGACGGTAAAGACCTTGGCGTATGGCATGTGAAAGACTTGAAGAGCCATCGTGGAGAGGAGCCATCGGAGGCTTAATTGTCTGAGTAATTCCTTTTTTTGTTTGGTCGATAAACATAGGATAGGATTGGATTTCGGGTTTAGGAAGTAGCTTAGAGGATAGGTTAGAGTTAGGTAAACTGGTAGGCTATCGAGTCGAAAGAATCTCGAGGACCGATAGCAAGTTGAATTGGGTAAGGGGTTGGACATGAATTTTTTTTTTGTTGGGTTACTAGCCTCGACTTAGGAATTAGCTAGATTTAGGTTAGCTTAGGTAGCTTAGGACCAACGAATAGGTCGTACGACGTGGGTCGTATACATATAGAGGGTCTTCCGCTTATTGGATTTACGCGACGGAACCCTTTGTTTTTCTTTTTTGAATTTGAGCCTACCCGACGTGAACATGATTAGGGAGTGTCCAAAGAAATTTTAAGAAAATTTGTCCGAAGTTGGGGTGGGATTGTAATACCTGCATTTGAAGGGGGTGCCGAAATGGGAGCTAATCACCCTTCATCCTTCCTCCTTTCCTCCTCCGTCCTTCCTCCTCTTCCTCCTGTGCCTTTCCAGGCTTACAGGGGATGCTGCCCGAGGTCCAGGGCACTTTCCAGCGGCTTCCAGGGGAGTATCTCCGCGGCTCCTAAAAAGGGATGAAAAGATTAGATAATCTTTTGGAACGACATGGGAGGGACACGGAACGAGAGGACGACACCAGGGGACAGGACAACACCACAAGGGGACGGCCCCAGCGCGCCCACAACACCACAACAAACAACACCACAACAAACAACACCACAGGTGACATAACCCCCAAACAGTGTTCCCTCGATTTCTCCTGAATCTCCATGTTCCCCGGGGAACGGACCGGTGCAACCGATGCACGGGACCATTGGCCGACCGATTTAAACGAATTCGCGTTCCACACAAGGTGCAAGGCAGCACTGCCAAACGTGCTGTGCTTTATGTAGGCCCTAAAATTTTTGCTCGGCTAGTTTCCTCCCGAGTTGCACATTCTATTTTTCATCACAAGTGCGGCGGTGGGTTCGGAAAGGAGGTGGGGCAAGGGGGTAGTGGAAGGAGGTGGGGGAAGGAGGATTTCGTGGGGCGGAACGGGGGGGGGGGGGGTCTGCGGAGCCCCCCCCCCCCCCACAAATAAAAAAAAGCAATTTTATTAATAATTTACTATTTTTTATCACAATATTAATTTTTCTTACTATTACCAAAATAAATATTAACATTTGAGCAATTAGACAAATATAAATGAATTATTTTACCATCGCCTAATTTAATTTTTTTCGTTACTTTGTTTTCTTTCTGGTCTTCTTCTATATTAATTATTCGTTTCGAATTATTATTTCTTGAGTTGATGTCATTTGAGTAACTGTTTTCTGAATCATTATATTCTTCATTACCATCTTCTGAATTTTCAATGATGAAATCATTGAAATTTTCTAAGTTTTTTTGGAACCCTTGTTCTGTTGATGTACTTGCTGTTGGTTGCTTTGAATTCAAGATTCTTCCCATTATTTTACGGGAAGTTTTAGCTTTATTCTGTAGAGAATCCTCTACGTATCCTTCAGCTATGGTGTTTGACATCCATCCTCCGAGGTTTCTTAATTCCCGCGTGTCTGTCCCAACATCAGCGTGAACCGTAGCTGAACCGATGTTCTACGAAAAGTGTGACCAGTGTAATTTTCTGCATTTGGCAAATTTAAATATTTATCCACAACCTTCGGCATTCCTCCGAACATATTAATACCGATTACTTGTGCACTACATTTGCTTTCTCTATAACCCAGAAAAAATCTTTGGGTCACAACATTTTCCGCAAGTTGGCGTACTTTTTATAAATTTCATTGAATTCATCTGCAACTACGAATGTTCGTGGTTTATAATTTTTAGTATTCGGAAGATTTACCACGGCCAGATCACCTTTATCAATGATATCATTTGTAGTTTTATTGCAAAGTTCCTGACGTCTACAGGCTCTTGTCAATCCAAATATTAGAGCTACCTGTTAACAAATTAATATCAACAAGTTCGTTAGAATTTTAATCATATTTATAGATAAATATTTCTTTATTTGATTTTTTTTTCGTTTTAATTCTACTTACTTTTATTGCTAAATATTGATTATCTGGAGCTTCATTTATAAATTTTGCAATTTCTTCTTCGGTTCAAACCTTCGACTTTTTTGGTACATATCCCTTTTAATTTTTTTCAAAAATGCCATCAAATTTGAGTAATCAAAAATATTTATTTGATGTCGATTATGAATTACACTTCTCAGCATTGAGAATGTTGCCCATAATGTTGATGGTGCATTACTTTGCGATAATTCTTCGAAGTATGCCAAAAAAACCGGTTCGGATAATGATTTAATTTTTTTTGTTGATCTCCAAGCTATAAAACTATTATACACTCTTTCATATTTTGCTCTAGATTTGTCTGGCAATCTTTTTACTTTATTCGCTTTATCTAAAATTTCGAGAGGCACCCAATCATCTTCTGCACTACGCGGATCGCTGTCCGGTATAATGTTCGCACTCATTGTATGATTATTATTTCACGAAACAATGCACAAAATCACGATTACAATTTCAAATCACAAACGCAAGAAAATTCTACTACACTGAGCTCGTCAAAATCTGTCAAAAGACTGTCGTTTTGCTGCAATTATTTCTCAAAAAGATATGCGTATCTTAAAGAAAAGTAGTAAGGAAAGGTTTTTATGATATCATGTGCCTACAGATGTTCAAAGCAATATACTATTACATTCCATAGTCTTAACTACTCTGGTGACCAGATGATATTTACTCATGCCCGGCTTAAATAATTTATTTAGGTACCTGGAAACCATTAAAAAGATGTTTAACACGTGCGAGTATATAACCAAAAATGGGATTTCTTGAAGAAATATTCTGTGTATTTCCATTTCAGGTACCCGTGCGTTATTCTAAGTCTTGCGTACGTTCTTTAAAATTACTAGTGGGTTACTCCCAACAGGCTTTACAGTGGGCAATCGGGAAGTTTCCACCCGTAAACCCGTGCGGTATAGTAGTTCCCCGCACGTGTGATGAAGAAATTATTTTTGTTACTCATTTTATGACCTACAAGGTGGGCCAAAAGAAGTCATCCGATGTTGTTTGGCTCTCATTTTTTTTCTAAATGAAAAACTTCGATTCTGTTTTTTGATTATGTTTATTTGAACGCCCGAAGTTCTCGCCGAAGTGATGAAAAATGCCATAAAACGAGCCCGTATGGCAATCAATTGTGACGGCGCCCATTTGGCCGATATCATCTTCTCGACTTGACCATTAAAATTCTAAAGGTTCAAACAAACATAATCAAAAAACAAAATCGAAGGTTTTCATTTAGAAAAAAAATGAGAGCCAAACAACATCGGATGACTTCTTTTGGCCCACCTTGTACATACTTACGGTATAGAGGCCGTCTCGAGCACTATAAGTTTGCTTATTATGACTTTTGCCGTAACTGTCACGGGGGACCGGAGGAGGGGTAACATGTGTGAAAATTGTTTTTCAGTTTTCTAGGCTGTTTTCGCAACTACACCAAAAGTGATACCCTCGGCTAATTTAAAAATATGTACGAGTGTGCTTTAACCCATACGACTGAAGTAAAACTTCTTTAGCTCCATCTATATGTATGTATATATATATGTTTATATATATATATATGTCTTGCTCCTACAGTGTGATACAGACAATAGGCCTGCAATGTGTCTTCTCTCAACTTCCGTTCGCCTCGCCCGATCGCACTTTTCGTAACGCTCTCGTCACGCATTCAACAGCTTACTCCCCAAGTCAAGCGTGCGTAAAGAAGTTTTACTTCAAAAAATAAAATATGTACATAAATATGTAAAAATGTACACCTATTTGGGCCCACTGATTTCTGATCTAATAGACCAAAAAATAGACAGAAGAGTATTGAACGCATGGAAAAGATTGTGGTCTTTGAAGAAAATTTAAGCAAAGGACAATTTGGACCAGAGTAGCTAGAGATAGAAAAGAGTGGAAAAGCTGGAGGACGAAAAATATTTGCATATACGGATACCGATGTTTATTTGTTTTTAAAACGTGAAAATTAATGGTGATAATAATGGCTGTAAAAAATAAAACATTAGTACTTTGTATAGTGTATAACTAGCGTGAAGTTTAATGGTGAACTTAAGTAGGTTTGAACCACAATCACACATATTATTAAATTTTTGATATATTCTTTTATTTATATATAAACATATTTTTTAATTACAAAAACAAATCCAATAAGATTTTATAGAAGGAAAGCATTAAATTGGACTCCATAACTTTCCGTTGGTCATCTCTCAATATTTCTTTTCGCAGAAAGTTGCTGAGCAAAAGTTGATCAACTTTTTCGTTTCATGTTATCCCTGCCGCCGCCGGTTCATACTCGTGGCTATCCTTAATTCATTTTTTTCAGAAGAATGTGCACGACGAGTTTCATGATAGGTAAAATATTTTTGTGGTGGAAACATTGGAAATTTATGGCGGTTTAGTGCCTTTTAAAGGCGATATTTCTGTGAGTTTTTAATTAAAACTTTGGCGAATTTGCGAGCTTGTTCTGCCACCACCATGCATGCTAGATAAAATCAAAGGAATGAAAAGTGGAAGTAAATTTTCTTGGTCATGCCTTAAAACTCCATATGCGGCATAAAGCAAAGTGGAAGTCCGGAAAAGAAAGATTAACATTAACTGATAATGCTTTATTGTAGTAGGTTATAAAAACGATTTTTTGCTGGTCTAACTGGAGTTGTAGTAATATTTCATCAAAAAACAAAATTGGAAATCGGAAGGAGTGTTACAAAACTTTATTCCGTCTGACTAGTTACTTGTGGCAAAACTGACTCTGCATATTATGCCCAGCATATCTTTGCCTTATTTCTATTTTAGAGTTCAACTAAAATGATAAATTAAATTTCGTTCATATTTTGCCAACACAGTAAAGTAGAATTTAACGAGTACACTGTAAAACATTGCACAGGCAGTCGAAGGAATGGGATGTAGCCACATCAAGTAGTGGGTGGCGAGATTGTTTGCATTGTCTGGCCAACCAAAAGATTGTTTATTGGGTCACGTTCTTATTGTATCCGATACAATAATGAATGACCTGCGGAGAAATATGACTCCATGGCAGGAGGCAGCAGCAGCAGCAGCAAGTCGTTTCTCCCTCCTCAGAATCAAGTCGTCACATTTCTCTTATATATTGCTTGCATGCACCCCGGAGGAATGTTTATTCAAGCCTGAGGGACAAGCCACCCGACTTTTGTTCAAATAGGTCAGTACATATGCTATGCCAAGTATTTATTGTGAGAACGAAAAAAATCACAGGCGGATTTATTGGTTCTCGGTTTCATCGTATTCTGGAAGGAAGTTTTCGTCTTTAGTGTTTCCCTCAGCCCCTGGCAGGATATGTAGAGCATTTTCTTTAACTCCTACGTATGTATACATATCCTTCTATTTTAGGGAAGCCCACTTAAGGGTTCAATACATCTCCGGAAAGTAGCAGTGGAGATTTTTATTTTCACTGATTTTTCTACCCAAACAATTGTTAAAATCGCTTCAAACACATTTTCGCTGCTTAGTATTTTTATTTTTGCACCAAATTTAGTAAACAAGTCTACTGAGACGGTATGTACCTATGTACAGTTAGTGTAAAAAAATATTTGCAGAGTAACTTCTTTTAGAGTAAATTAAAAATGTTATTACCTTGAGTAATTTTTCCCGTAACATTTTAATAATAGGTACTTATAAAGTTCTAAAGAAAGTATTGTGTGTTATGGCCCACTTAAGGGGACCTTCATATATGGCTAAATTTTCGATTTTTTTTATTGGCTTTTAATTTTATTCAACTATTTCCGAGTAAACCACTGCAAACTAAACACAAATCCGTAATAAAATAACGAAGTTATGCCTTTTTTTACTTTTAGATTTGTCGTTAAAAAAAAGTACTTCAAATACTCTGTAATAACGGAAGCCTAATCGACGCGCTAAATCCGCGCTAGTTTTGGTTCACAGCAGAGCAACTACGTTCCCTGTGATTCTCTGTTGTGTTTGTTCTATAAACAAACTTTAATCAGTGCGTTTCTAAGTAGCTTTTTCGTTGATAAACTTTGTTTTTCTTCTGTAAAGTCAATCTTAAATTCGATTTTGCTCGGAATTATGTTTTTTGAACGTTGCCGTAGAAAATTTCAAAAACCGTTAGCTCAAATTGTTTGAAATTTGGTGGGCTAGTTTATTATACATCTGATCATAGAATGAATTAAAAAATATTTGGATATTTAGATTATAATTATTTTTTTAAATATTTATTAGCTCAGTAAATAACGAAAAATTTCAAAAATTGAACTCTAAATTACACAATATCAAAAATAATTGCAGGAAAGCAAAACTAATGAATTCATTCTGTGCAGTCAAGTATTATCTAACAGCAAATGTCTTGTTTATGTGTTTCAGAACAGGGGTTCTGGAAAAAAGCTACGGCAATGGTGAAATTCCACCATTGCAAGAGACGCTCAACCCATAAGAACCCATGGGTATTTTTGTGATTTTTATAGACCAAAAACAATTTTAAAGTATTCAATAATAAATAAGTTTCCTCATTTTCTAGATTTTATGTGGATTATTTCTTTAAAAAAAAATAATCCTTTGACTCCGCACAACCCCATTTAAGCCATATAGGTCCCCTTAAGGTTTGGCGGTTATTGTAGGCACCATTTTGGTTTAAACCCAAATTATTTTTGCTGAGCTTGTTTGACCAGTTAATTGACTATCAGAAAAAAATGGTCTCTCCAAATAAAAACACTTTTCATCAGTATCCATAAATTGCAATTTGTCATAAGCTTACTTTAGGGCCATATCATCAGTTAGGGTAGGTGATATGGCCACATGTGTTAAATTTTAAAAATTTTGCATATGTCGGTCGGGCAATGTAACAAATTAGGTTAGGAAATGATTAATGTCCATGTGAAAAATTACAATTTCATCGACAAATGTGTTAAAGAAAATATAAATGATATGTGATAAAAATGACACGCTAAATATATTTCACAAAAATTAAGTAATTTGAAAAGAAAAAAAATAAATTTATTCATACTGGAAACAAACAAAAGCGTCTTTCTAATTGACAACCCCAAGCACTTCTTGTGAACGTATTGTGAGCAAACCACACATTTACGCAAGTCTTTAACCATATGGGCCGTATCACCAAGAAGAAAGAAAGAAAAGCAAAGTCATTAATTAAAAATAAAAACCCCTTGAGTAGCAAAAAGTAATCATGCAGCTGCACATATCAGCATAGTGAACACAGTTATTTATGCTTTAAATTACTCTTTTAATAATTTGTAGGACGTTTTTAGCTGTAATTATTGTTTGTGGTTTTCTTGGCACAGCTTCTATTCATTATATAATATATTATAATATATGTATATTAAATTCATTTTATATTTATAATATAAATTTTTCTTTCATAGACTTTTTCAATTTTCCTCGGTTAAAAATAGCACAATTTTTAATTTTCCTGTACAGAACATTCCACAAATATTCTACAATCTACATATATAGGGTTTACATTTGGAGGTTCGGGATGCATTTTCAGAAGTTTAGGATATCCGCCCCACTAAGGGCCGATATCCGTGAAAATATTCGTGAAGGAGTCCTTCAGTGAGAAAATAAATTTTCAATTTCTGCTGGGGCAGCTCGGTACTGGAGGAGGCCTATAACAAAATCTCGAAATATAAGCCAGCAGAGGCGGTTTTTTTTGCGTCTGCGCACCTAGTGGGCCCACTAAGGGCCGATATCCGTGAAAATATTCGTGAAGGAGTCCTTCAGTGAGAAAATAATTTTTCAATTTCTTCTGGGGCAGGTCGGTACTGAAGTCAGCCCTATAACAACATCTCGAAATATAAGCCAGCAGAGGCGGGTTTTTTGCGTCAGCGTACCTAGTGGGCCTACTAAGGGCTGATATGCGTGAACATATTCGCGGAGGAGCCCTTAATTGAGAAGATAATTTTTTAAATGTTTATTTAGGCAGGTCGGTACTGGAGTGGGCCCTATAGCAAAATCTCGAAATATAAGCCAGCAGAGGCGGGTTTTTTGCGTCTGCGCACCTAGTGGGCCTACTAAGGGCTTATATACGCTTAGGTGGGCACAGTTAATCCAAAAGTTAACTTCGTTAATCGTTAATTCGTTAGATAAAAAATTAACTTCGATAATAGGTAGAGCGTTAAATTTTCGAAAATGTAACGCAAGTTAAAGTTAACCGTTAAAAGTTAACCATTTAAAACTTATACTGCTTTTGGGCTGAGAGAAATAGGTAAATAAAACAAAAACAAATAGAAAGAAGAATTAGACACACATTTATTTATGTCGATAATAAAGTAGGTAGGAATAAGGCTGTTATTCATCGTTATTTTGCATTAAGTAATTTAGATGCATGTTCCTCTTCATAAAAATTAGCATATTAATATTGACATCCGACAGCGATGATCGTTTAGCCCGTAAAATATCGTTGCCCGTAGAAAAAAGACGTTCTACTGCAGCACTAGATGGGATAGCAGTATTATATTTAATAAAAAGATTTATTAACACTGGTTCACCTAAAAAGGCAGCATCCGTAAAAGATTCTTTTGACTTCGTGTCCAGCCATGTTCTTATCAAATTCTGAGCTTTGTTTTTCAGAGATTTCTGGCTTCTAGACCTAATTTCTTCAGACTGAGTAATAGTGCTGTAAAAATCATCCCCTTTTTCTTCATTATTACTGCTTCCGCTGTTACTAATATTATCCTTTTCATTTGCTTTCCTTTCTTTCATCATCTTCAACTTTTGCTTCCACTTGAAGAAGGCTCAGGATCAGTTTTCTTTTTCCTACGAGTTGACCCTACTTTTACTTTTTCTTCAAACTGTACATATTTGGATGCATGCGTCCTTTTTATGTGTTGTTTAAGATTATTAAGGCTAGACACGTGAGCCTTTATTGTACAAAGTTTAGGCAAACACAGTTTGTATTCATAAATCAACTTCTGTTCTCCGCATCTTGATTGCAATACAAAGTAATCACTTATGTAAGTGAGGCCAAGGATTTGATTTAATTTCAGTACTAGTGTCCATGATGTAAGTGTAATGAGTTTATGAATGTGAATGACAATTTGATCAGTTTCACACCTGACACCAATCCAATCAACACAAATTAAAAGAAACTAAAAAATACACAATTAGTAGTTTAGTTAAGTAGCTTACAAAAAAGTTAGGTTATAATTTGTCGTATTGGCAGTGGCACTGACTGAGCAGACTTGCTTACTTACATTCACGCCATGCCTAGCATAAATTATACATATATGCATCACACTCGCACGCGCACTTCGCATATATGATATCGACATATCGTTCACCATTCGACTTGCCGACAGTCGCCGAACATACGAGCGTGGCATGGCGCGTAATTCAAACAAACAAAATGACGACAGCATGTCAACAAACGACTAATATAACGGACTAAAGTTAACGGAAGTTCAATTTAACGAAAGTTAACATGAGCGTTAACAGTTTTTGAAGTTAACTTAAAAGTTAATCCGTTCATCAGATTGTTAACTTCGTTAATTAACGATTAACGGATGAACGAGTTAATGCCCACCTTTGGATATACGTGAACATATTTGCGGAGGAGCCTTAATTGAGAAGATAATTTTATAAATATTTATTTGGGCAGGTCGGTACTGGAGTGAGCCCTATAGCAAAATCTCGAAATATAAGCCAGCAGAGGCGGGTTTTTTGTGTCTGCGCACCTAGTGGGCTTACTAAGGGCCGATATACGTGAAAATATACGCGAAGGAGTCCTTCAGTGAGAAAATAATTTTTCAATTTCTACTCGGGCAGCTCGGTACTGGAGGAGGCCTATAAATAAATCTCGAAATATAAGCCAGCAGAGGCGGGTTTTTTGCGTCTGCGCACCTAGTGAGCCCACTAAAGGGCGATATCCGTGAAAATAGTCGCGAAGGAGTCCTTCAGTGAGAAAATAATTTTTCAATTTCTACTCGGGCAGCTCGGTACTGGAGGAGGCCTATAAATAAATCTCGAAATATAAGCCAGGAGAGGCGGGTTTTTTGTGTCTGCGCACCTAGTGGGCCAACTAAGGGCCGATATCCGTGAAAATATTCGCGAGGGAGTCCTTCAGTGAGAAAAAAAATTTTCAATTTCCTCTAGGGCAGCTCGGTACTGGAGTCAGCCCTATAACAAAATCTCGAAATATAAACCAGCAGAGGCGGGTTTTTTGCATCTGCACACCTAGTGGACCCACTAAGGGCCGATATCCGTGAAAATATTCGCGAAGGAGTCCTTCAGTGGGCCCACTAAGGGCCGATATCCGTGAAAATAATTGCGAAGGAGTCCTCCAGTGAGAAAATAATTTTTCAATTTCTTTTGGGGCAGCTCTGTGCTGGAGTGAGCCCTATAAGAAAATCACGAAATATAAGCCAGCAGAAACGGGTTTTTTACGTCAGCACACCTAGTGGGCCCACTAAGGGCCGATATCCGTGAAATATTCGCGAAGGAGTCCTTCGCCTCTGCTGGCTTATATTTCGAGATTTTGTTATAGGGCTGACTCCAGCACAGAGCTGCCCCAAAAGAAATTGAAAAATTATTTTCTCACTGAAGGACTCCTTCGCGATTATTTTCACGGATATCGGACCTTAGTGGGCCCACAAGTGCGCAGACGCAAAAAACCCGCCTCTGCTGGCTTCTATTTCGAGATTTTCTTATAGGGCTCACTCCAGTACCCAGCTGCCCCAGAAGAAATTGAAAAATTATTTTCTCACTGAAGGACTCCTTCGCGAATATTTTCACGGATATCGGCCCTTAGTGGGCCCACTAGGTGCGCAGACACAAAAAACCCGCCTCTCCTGGCTTATATTTCGAGATTTATTTATAGGCCTCCTCCAGTACCGAGCTGCCCGAGTAGAAATTGAAAAATTATTTTCTCACTGAAGGACTCCTTCGCGACTATTTTCACGGATATCGCCCTTTAGTGGGCTCACTAGGTGCGCAGACGCAAAAAACCCGCCTCTGCTGGCTTATGAATACTATGAATATGCGTCTTTAGAATATCAATATAAACTGTGCTGATAGTACAATAGTACAATAGCTTATCCGACACAGAACGCATACTCAAAGGTGTGCTTCAGGGCTGAATCCTAGGCCCATTACTATTCTGCCTCTACATAACTGACGTTCCTCATGTGACAAAATATATCTCTGTGCATCTGTACGCTGATGATGTGCAGATTTATCTGAAACGTCCTATAGGCTTGCTTGAGAACGGTATAAGTCGCCTCAATGACAATTTACTTCGTATACATGACTTGAGTTTGATCAACGGTTTAGTTATGAATACATCAAAATGTTGTGCTCTTGCAATATACAGGAATAGGTATGACACGAATTTCGTGCCACCTATGTCGTGCACTGACAATGAAATTCGTTATGTTGACTCGGCAAAAAGCCTAGGGATGACAATATATAATAAAATGACATGTTGTGACCATGTCAGTGCTGTTATTAGAAAGGTTTACGGTTGTCTGCGGCAATTATACATAAGGTCCAGCATTCTTTCCCTTGATCTCCGTAAGAGGTTGGTTAAGAGTTAAGTTTTGCATTTCACTTTTGGAAATGTGGTCTTCCCATGGCTTGACGCGACGTGTAAAATGCGACTCACTGTGGCTTTTAATGACGCGGTGCGCTTCATATTCAAACTAAAGAGGCATAGCCGCATATCTCGTCACGCTACTTCACTGCTTGGATTTCCACTGCATACTTAAAGGCTTAAATTCTTTTACGGGGTAGTATATGTTCAGCAGCTGATCTATCTTTTTGAAAAGTTTACTTTTTTGCAATCAAATCGGCATTTAAAATAAATGAATCCTCATTGCCAAATGCAATCTGGAGAGCGCTTATTTATTGACCAGTCGGCGCGTTATTGGAATCTTTGCCTGCCATTGAATAGACTTATATACATATAACTTATTGTTTTTTATCATTTGTCTCTTATTTTTAATCGCTTATTTACTTTAGTTTTTTTTCGAATCATTTCATTCATCTAGTTTTACTTTTATTCGTAGTTTTTCTTTTTTATGCCACCTGAACTTTGTACGCACAAGGTATGTTATCTTTGTACTTAAAGAAATACGCCATTATTATTATTATTATTTTTATTACCTAAATAGATATCTGGAGCTGTTGATTGGACTACAAAGAGGAAGAATTGTTCTGAGCCATTACCGTATACCCTAAAAACTTAAACTAGGAACTCACTGTAGGGCCGCAAAATCGAATTGCCTGCATTGTATCCCAGCCTCCAGCCGTGGACGACGAATGATTCATTGAAGAATAATGTGGAAATATGGGCATCAAACTGAAAGACAAAATATGGCGCAACTTAAATGATCAATTAAATTGTAGTGTAAATTATGATACCGAACATGACCTATGCAAACGAAACGAAATGTAAATAACATGTATGTTCTACTCAAACATAAAATAGTTCGCCCACTTTAATTCGGAAACGACGCATTTGAAATACCTTTGGTTTTGATAAAATTCTTTGCTTTTTGAGTTCCGAAGAATATTGGCGAACTGTTTTATGTTTGGATAGTAAGTGACACGAAATGTAAATAACATGTAAATGAAATAAAGAAAATTGAATTCCAGGAAAAATCTAGGCCTTTGATTTATCCTCCCATCCGCATTTTAACAAAACAATTTTATTTTAGCCGCCATTTTAATTAATATATTTTATGAAGCAACAAGTTTGTAGGATACGCAGCAACGGCTCAGATCAGTACTCCCTCTTCACACGTCAACCAACAGCTCCAGTCTATTTAGGTACTCTTTAGCTTGCACAGTCCCCTCACAATAACTTTACCACTCGCAACACTGAATTTAATTCGATAACAAGAAAACCAATCGACTCCTTAAGATTTTGTACGATCATATGATGTGCCACACTGACAACTATAATAGCCTTATCCAATCTTTCGCAAACTTTCGAAATCTTTTCGAAATCTTAAAGGTATGGTCCGGAGCGTACAAATCTTAAAGGAACTTGACAAAAGTGACGTTTGTGTACAAATTGGTTGATAATTCGAGAGAAATTTAAATATATGGTGAATAAAATGGAAACAATAAATGATTTAACATTGTTGGTTGAATAAGTGGGAGATGTTATACATTAAGACGATTGTAGTTGAGCTTAAGATTCGTTAAGATTTGACAGGAACTTAACCAATCTTAGGGAAATTTGACAGCAAATCTTAGAGAGCCTAAAGGCTATTATAGTCAGGGCTATTTACTGACAAATGACAACAGCTTTATGAGGTTATACGTTCCGACTAGTCGGATTGGTTCGGACATATTGTACTCAACTCTCCGTTTGGTTAGAATCAAGCGGAAAAATTTCTAACGACAGGGAAAAGCAGTAGTCGTGCCAGCTTGTATTAGTAGCTGATCGGGCAAACTGGACAAATGCATATATTTATTAAAAAGTGCTCTTTTTGCAAGAATATTTAAAAATATACACGAAAAACATTATCCTTCTTCTGGGACAGATGGGTAAAAAAGGTGAGAGCTCAAAAACATAATTGCCACCATCAATTCCATCTCACTCTGCTAGTAATTTTTGTTATGACTTTCAAAAGACTGATTTTATGGAAATTAACGACTACCTTTCTGGTTGTGACTGGTCTACTGTTCTGAGCGAGCCCGACATTGACAAAGCGGTTGATAATTTATATAATATTCTATTTCATTGCTTTGCGCAATGCATACCTACCCAAAAGTGCGTCAACATGCTAGCTTTAGATGAAAGATGCTTTAAGGCATCTCAAGAACTTAAAAATAAGGCATGAAGTAGTTTTAACTCCTCGAGGAGCGATGTCGATTTCATTGCTTACTGCGAGCTGTGCACTCAGTTTATACCTGACATGGAATACTCATACAGTGAGTATTTACTGAGGATGAAAGCAGCCTTGCGCAGTGATCCAAAGCTATTCTGGAGGTTCGGTAACTCGAAAGTAAATCTGACGGCTTCCTTTCATCCTTAAAACTCGACTATACTTTCAAGGATGATTCGCTTGATATTGCCAATCTTTTTGGAAACTTCTTTAAAACCGCTTTCTGTGATATTAATACTGACGACTTCGCCCATTTGACGAAGCTTCCGCTAACTTCTCTTCAGACTAAGGACCGTGTATTTGACGTTGATCTATAAATTTATTTGTAATTTGGCCGATAGTTTCTCGTGTGGTCCTGATGGTATTCCTGCCACATTTGTCAAGCGTTTTATTTCGTCAATTGTTTCCATTTTGTGTTATTTATTTATCTTATCTTTATGTAATGGTGTCTTTTCAAAACAGTGGAAGTTTTCTGTGATTACTCCCTTGCACAAGAAAGGTAATTAGTGTGATATTTTATAGCGACGTTTTACATTTCCACTGCAAACTCTTCCTAGCTTCCTTCCAACACCGCTTAATTAAGGGTAAATCGACTACTACAAATCTGTTGGAGTTCACTAATTTCTGTTCATCGGCTATAGAAGCTGGTATGTAGGTTGACTGAATTTTTACTGATTTTAGTAAAGCCTTCGATAAAATTAACCATAATAATCTCATTTACAAATTATCCTCCCTCGGTTTACCCACTGTTTTTGTCAGCTTCATCGTACTTCACGGATCGGACATAGCGAGTGACACATCAGGTGTTCCTCAGGGAAGGCATCTCGGGCCTCTTCTTTTCATAATTTACATTACTGATGTATCTTTAATTTTAAGAGACTCGAAAATTCTTTGCTATCCTGACGACACCAAAATTTTTGACTCGCGAGCCGGCCATTCTCCCGCCATTTGAAAATAGGCTGAAACTTTTCACTTTGGCCTCACTCGAGGAAAGACGCAACATTTCCAGAATTGTTTTCGCATTCGATTGTGGTCAGGGCTCCATTAACTCCCATGAATTATTGGAAATGTTCAGTTAAAAAATCAGCTTAGTTAGGGTTACCCCTTATGTTTTCACATTCGATTGTGGTCAGGGCTCCATTAACTCCCATGAATTATTGGAAATGTTCAGTTAAAAAATCAGCTTATGATTTTCCACATTTATATTATGTATAGATTATACGTTATTGTAGTAACCAATTATTTGATGGACCAAAGAGATCTGCGTCAGTAATTGAGTCACACAACCAGGTTTCGGTAAAACAGACCACGTCGAAACATGAATTGGTCGAATTAATGTACAAATTGTCCGTCTTTGAGCGGAGACCAGTTACATTTGCGTAGTATATGCTGATTTCGTTCATAAGTTTTTTGGAGCAGAAGCAACATTCAAAGCCGCGCGATGCCTCGGTATGAATTCACGGGCAATAACTCGATCGGGCATTAACAAAGCACTCCTTGAAGAGATCAGAAAGAACTATGATTTTGAACGAGGCAGAATGTGAAACGGTTCCGGTCCGAGTCTTATCAATGCAAGATATTGTTATCTTGTTCTTTCAAATTGAATCAATTCAATATCATTGAAATGTTATGTTTGAGCTGGTCCGATGTATTTTCAGGGTGAAGTCAAGAGACGAACAACTTGTTTGTAAGTATTATGTAATAGTAGGTAATAAGTTGAAAAATATGAAAAATCTAAAATTATTTATCAGGGAAGTATTTAAGATGATTACCTTAATCGCTCAAATCTACACCAATGAGAGTTTCTACCATCAAACATTTGATGATGGCATAAGAAATACAGTAGCATTCTGATGACGCACAAACAAAACTTTTGAAGACTGAATTTTTGCACGTTTGAATTCTAGCAAATCACATGTTTTCGACTAGTAAGATATTTTATAATGTCTGGCAATTTTGGAATTATTTTGAAAACAAAATTTTCTCATAATGTTGCTACAATAAAGTTCGCACGTAACACTTTTGTAGCTCATTATAATGGAGATCTTGAAATAATCATAAAACACCGGGAAACGTAATTTAATTTATAGCTCAAGTAAACAACAGTTTTTCCTTTACTAAGGAGAAGTGCTTTATGCCTTTGAGGCATTAATGAAAATTTTCCAGCAGAATGAAAAGCCCCATAACTTAGAGTGTCAAAATGGCAAGCAACCTCTAAGCGGTGGGGTAATTACTGATAACATCCTAATAAGCAGAAAGCACCTTGCTCCACCTGCTTGAATTGACATATGGGCATAGTTTCTTTATGGCTCGTAAGCTTTCTTTTCTCTGCAACTGCGCTAAGAAACTTTGCCTTGGCGGGAATTTGTTTGCGATTTATATTAAGATACGACGGTTATGCTCACCTTGGTTTACTTCGAACTGTACGCCCAGAAAGTTCCTTGCACTGTACGGCACCATGTGAGTTGGGGTGCAATAATTGAGATTAATGAGTTTCAAGGAAGCGCACAGGAACCAAGGGAATGCACCCAGGCTGAACGTCATAAAAGGAACTTATCAGATAGGATTATACGCTGCCTCTGCGGTGACACCGTTCAATTATGTTCGTGAGTTTTATCGACTTTCCCGGAGACTGCACCTTCCTCAAGAAAGGCTTTCAGGATGTCGAAGAAAAAGGTTGTCTATTCCCGTCACACCTAATAAAAGCGCTTTTAATTTGAAATGCGGAAGTCATTTCTTGCCAACTCCAAGGCACATATTTTTATGAAGAAATGTTTCCCTTCTCTCATAGCACATCTTTTCACTTCGGCTTTCTTCGAGTGCGCACAAAATTATCATCATGAATAAGTTAACACCAATTAACTTACACAAAGATTTTCATGATTAAATATGGGAAATGCGTACGGCACTCGCTCCTGAATCAACACGCTGTTCAAATATGGTGTGAAAACTCTATTAAGCCAAGAAAACTTTAAGGAAAGTGTTGTCTAAGCATTTTATGAATAGCCCGCCCCCTCCTCTTTCTTTGTTTATTATTTTCGTACAAGGGGAGAGACAGAACGAATTGTTTGTTTACTGTTTTGTGCCCGAAATATTGGCATATGAAATTCACTTTAGGGAAAATTAAAAAGGAAGCATAAGGAAAAGTCCCTAATCAAATTTGAAATTTGGAGCTGAACGGCACAGCACTGCTTTAGGTACCGAAGCAATCCAATAAGCACGCTCTTTCTAGTTAAATAATTAAAACCCTTTCGGAGGTAATTGCCCTTCCCAAGCATTTCAATTTCACAAAGATCATTTCATTATGTGCATTCTAGAAGAGTGGACGTTTCAATTCGGCTCCTAGGGGTTTCGTCCTTGTTTATTAAAGAGAACGATGTACCAGTTTCATTCTATGCCCGTGTTCTGACGGGTGTGCTTATGTGGACCCTATTAGTACCTACATATAAATCCACGAGTGTGAATTTTTTGCACGATGAGCAAGTTCAGCAAAGCAAAATCTAATCTAAACCAATAAAGTCGTGCTCCAATACATGTGAAACAGCCTACTTAACGTCCCTTACTCCCTAGCGATAACCCCATTGACTTGGACCATAATTTCCTTAACCAGCCCTTCATCCAATCAGTTACCAACACTCCTATGTTTAATAATATACCAAGCCCCTCTTCTGACGGGTTTTGCTTGAGGTCTATCAGTCGCTACTATCGATAACATCCAATGCAGTTGGCGACGATCATATCAGTCCACGCTTTCTAAAAATGTTATTCCCCACTATTATTCCTATAATTACCAACTTTTTCAATACTGCCCTTACAACCTCCAATTTTCCCTCATCCTAGAAGAGATCAATTACCGTCTCTATTTCCAAGAAATCTGCTCCATCGGAATTGGCCGACTGTAGACCAATAAGCGTGTTGCCTTATTTGTCGAAAGCATTAGAAAATATCATGCATAGCCAAATTCAATATTACCTGACTGATATCATCATTCAGGCTTTCGAAAACATCGTCGCTATGAAACTGCTCTGCTTAAAATTACTACGGACTTGAGATTGGTTCTGCACAGAGATGAAGTGGGAATCTTTGTTCTATTAAAATTCTCTAAATTAAACTAGAAAAACTAACTTCTTTATTTAATTTTTCATCGTCGGCAATTCAATTTCGATCCCCTTTTTTAAATCCCAATATTTAAAATACAATGGACAATCTTCTTCTCCACTTTATGTACCGGTGGGAGCACCTCAAGGATCGATTCTCAAGCTCTATACTAATGACTTGCCGAACGCACTATTACGTGCCCCTCACCTATATCTCATTTATATATGAGACGATATGCAGCTCTACCTAACTTATAAGCGTGAAGATCTGTTCCAACATGTAGACAAAATGAATTTATGGAATATATCCAACTGGTCTAACAACAAGTATTTAAATCTAAATGCCATTAAATCTACCGCTCTGTGCCTGAGCCGTAGTCACCTAAAAGTCCAGTGCCCTCTCCTCAACATCAACAATAATGCCTTAGAAGTTGTTACCAAAGCCAGGCCTCGCGCATTTGGAATGCGACAATCATACATACTTGAACATGCACGCTCTATGCCTACTTAGCTGCAACATTATCGCTGTGCCTACTGCGGTGAATAATCGTTTTCCCATTTTTGGCACTGAACACTAATAGAAGGGGAGCCCAGGATGCTAAATCGGGATTTACTCGAGCATTATAGAGACCTATTGGATTGCGAAGCTTAGATGATAAGAAGACAAAAATGTCATATAATATATACACTTTCATCGGTGGGGGGAGCGGCTATAAATTTTCAAAAATGTAAAAAAAAACTGTTGCATGGACATACTCGAGAGGATCCATGTCCTACGTATTTCTGAAAATGTACGTATGTTAATCTGATTGTTTCCATGATGGTGGTGGTTGTACGTAAGGGTTGAAAACGAAAAAAAAAAAAATTAATCGAGCGCGTCAGATTTTCTAAGGGGGTGTTAAGTGAACATAAAAAAAAGCTCTTATATAATAATCTGACGATTTGAATGTGCCGCAAACTCGCGGCCATTATTAGAATGTGCAAAAAAAATTCGCCATTTTGAAATACTCGAGCGCGTCAGATTAAGATATATATGGTTCATCTATATACGCTAGACGTGCTGTCTCATAATCTGACGATTATGTGGAGGGGTTCGCCTAATCTGACAATTGAAAATTTTTTTTTTTATTTTTTTAAATTTTTGAACTTGATAATTTGAAAAGCCGAAGAAATAGCATGCAAATAAAACAGTGTATATTTTTTGAAGTACAATACTTGTATTTATGAGAAAATAATTATAAAATTTAAGTTTTTTTGGGAGTTTTTTTTTTAATCATCATCGTCGGTAGAATCATCTTCTTCTTCTGGCAAGCATGCGCAGAATAGTTATAGTATTAATCTGAACTCAGAGATTTAATCTGGAACCCAAGCAAGGGTCTAAATTGCAACTCAGAGATTTAATCTGAATTATCGAAAACCATAACTACATCCACAAGGATATAATCTGCCCTTCTAAACCAAAGGCATAATTCTTTCACACTCGAAGTTGATAGTCTTATCAGGCGTCATATTTAGTAATCTAATAAGATTACTAAATCTTATTGACAAACCATCAAGAGAATCATACCAGTATTCAAAAAAACCAATATCACTCAACAGATAGCAACATCAGACTGCAGCACTAGAAGAGGAGCAGCTACATAACCTCCCAGTAAAGGAACCAGAAGAAGAGGAGATAAATGAATTATATCTAATATATAAAATTCTCGTGTCACATATTATTATATGTACTAGCAGACCCGTTCCGGCTTTGCCCTGGCATTTCTACATTTGTACATTTAAATTGTTGCAAAATGAATAAAATTATTGATAGAAGCGCAGTCTAGTTTTAGAGAGAGACACACGTTAGAGAGAAAGTACTGAGAAAGTAAAACGATAAGTGACACCCGTAGACGCCTGGCGGTAATAAGTGATCGAGTGGTAACTGATATGATATTAGAAAATTATTAAAGTACTAATATCGCTATTAAAAAATAGGAGTTGGTGGTAGAAGGGTGAAAATTTAGGGTTTTATGTATTTTTGAATGCCGAATCATAAAAAAAAATAAAACAAAAAATTTTGTTCAAAAAATAAAAAAAAAATTTTGGCGTGGACCACCCTTATCACTTATGGGTATGACAAATAGTTTACATCCTATTATCAGACCTACTGAATATACAAACAAAATTTCATAAGAATCGGTCAAGGCATTCCGGAGGAGTTTTGTTACAAACACTGTGACACGAGAATTTTATATATTAGATTTTTCTTACTTCGGCTTAAAGAAATCGTCAGATTATATATTTTTCGTGAACGTAGAATTATTTCCTTCAAAATGAAAAAAAATTTAGCCACGCTCGAGAAACTCGAGATGACATTTTTTTTTTACAAGTTTGAAAACTTCCTATTTCTTAACGTCAATCGAATATTGTCAGATTAGTGGAATATACACTTTTTAGGATGTAACTAACTCACCCTACCTTAATCTGACGCGCTCGAGAATTTCTGATGATCAATTTTTTTTTACTAATATGATCCTTTATCCTTGACGGGCGGCCACATATACGGAGCTCATATTTGGTGGAGGTATTTAATCGGGTACAAGGTATCTCCCTGTATGTTAATCTGCCGCGCTTTAGTCACTCCCGAAATCCCCTACTATAAAAAGGAGAAAGATACAAAAATTTTAAAAATGATACAATCTCTGCGTTTAATTCAGCAAAATCTCATTGGGGAGTCTTCTAAATGTGACAACAGTTCGCGCCCCCAGAACATTGCTATACCCAATACGTTCCAAGGTCGAAGTCCGTGAACAATCTTTCAAAAATAGACGAGCGGAATTTAAAGTATTAAACCAATCATTTAAGTAAACTGGATTGGATGTGGTATGGAGTAATTTTAGCATAAAGAATAAACAGCATTTTTGCAGGTAAGCCACGATCAGAGTTGGGCGTAGTGCATTAAATTTTTAGTGCTTTAATTATTTCATTAGCACCACGGGGCTCAGTGCTAACTACTCACTGCTCACTAAACGATTAGTGGTAGTGGAAATAATTTTCACTATCATTGAGTGAGAATAGATTGGCACATTGGTAGTGTTTGATTGTTTCACTATCGCTGAACGAATAGTGCGAATATGCACAATACATTATGCATCTTGGTTTTTCATTGATTTTATAGCGGCAATAGAAATACACGCTCTGTGAAAATTTCAACTTTCTACCTATTACGGTTCATGATATACAGCCCGCTGACAGACAGACCAACGGGCGGACGGACGGACGGATAGCAGAGGTTTAGTAATATAGGGTCCCGTAGGGCACCTTTCGGGTACGGAACCCTAAAAACAATTTTTTTGCGAATATCGTGATTTCTGTCCTCGGAGATGAATTAAATATCCAAAAATGAGAATAATGAAATCCCAAGGAAATGATTTCTTCCATCTTTTACATACAACGAACGGATTAGGTTCCTGTCACCGGAACAGGGTTTATCATGTTAGTAGAAACTTCGAAGCACATTTTTGCCTAAACCGTTCGGTGTACGTAAAAAATTGGAGACATAATTTTTTTGGAGAATTTCAGTTTCTTTCATTTTTATAATAACTTTAATTGGCCCGCGAGCCGTAGAAAACGTGATATTCGCGAACAACCGTTTTTTGTGAACTTTGACCTTGAATCACTTTTTATGCGATAGTGACCTCGTTCTCAATTTGTAATGTTTTGTTGAAAACACTAAAATAAACCGATGAACAAAATTAAAGATATACTTTTTTAGGTCAGAACCCATATTTTTGTCTAAAGTGACTGAACTAAAATTATTTATAAGGAATTATCTCCGGCTCGCAGAACTGAAAACTGGATTGCAGAATTTCCATTCTGTAGGTTGAATTTGAATTTGCTAATACTAAAAAATTAACTTAATTTTATTATAATAAACGGGAGCCTTGTATTATAAACTTGTATTTCTATTGAATTAATTTTTTTACTTTATTATTTGAAAAGTAAATGGAATCTGTTTTTCTTAAATGTCATGCCGTCTGGAACTATTAACTATCACCGCAGAGGAAAAATGCTTTTTGTTAAAAGTAATTGTAATCGTGCGAGCTATGCATAATGTATAGTGCATATTCGCACCATCAATTCATCATTTAATGATAGTGAAAGATGTTTATAATACCGGTACATTGGCATGAAAAGTATTTGCACTACTACTAATAAATTTAAACTTTGCACTAAATAGTTTAGTGATAGTAAAAACACTTTACACTACCACTAATCGTTTAGTGATAATGCAAGCTGTATTTTAACTAATATTAAAATTTAGTGCTTTTGCCAATTTAGTGGTAACGCCCATCCAAGGTCATAATGGAACAGCTAAGTATTGATTTGTTAAGGTGTGATATATGATCCAATCGACGCCGGTTAAAAATGCGTCATTAAATGCAACATTTATATTTCTTTTGCAACTTTTGATCGAACTTAAGAAAAGTAGACCTCCAAAAGAAATTCTAAATTGATATCCAAAAAACAAAAATAAGAATTTTGGAAAAAATAATTTTTTAACCACCGTTCTCATAGAGTTAACAGTGTACTACAAACACTTTTCCTCTTACTCCATGAGTAGGGTGCTTTTAAATAGAACGCAACAAAAATATTTTAAGACATTTTAATTTCAACCCTTCAAGCACTAGATGTTTGCTTTCAAAATCGTTATTAGCCCGTCGACATGCTCGTTCCCAGCGCGCTCGTCGACCGGTTCACAATTGTTACCTCGTAATTCGTCGCTTCGTAATTAATTTCACAATAGGACAATATAATATAAGAATGAAAACTTCGAATATTGAAAACGTGTTTATTTAGTAGATTATTTGGAGCCTGACATGTGGGAGGGACTAGGTGCATACACAAAGATTTCACGGAATAAACACAAATACGAGTACGAGCATTTTCATTTTTGCAGATGTTTTATGAGTTTTTGCATTTATGTTGAAATAAAAATGAAAATCCGGAAAAGGATTCCGTTCGAATAAGTCATTTTAGCAATACCGTTATTCGAACCCAACTGAGTAAGCAATAAATCTTTATTACTTCCAGTTTTCTTTTTATTTAGTTTACACTCAAAACCCCATAAAGGATTTGCTCCTCATGAATTACAACCCACCCATTCACTCCCTCTCGAGTTTTCCACTTATTCAAGGATGCAGTTAGCAATGGACTTGGGATACCTGCCGGAATAATGACCATCAATTTTATTGGAACAGCATCAATAATTCTGCTCTTGTTATCGAGCAATATGACAGTAAGAGCTCCATTCTCCCATTTATTTACCTTGATCTGGTCTGTTAGGTTGGGTAAGTGTTCGTCTGCACATGACATCGATAGCACTGCATATACCTGGATGGTCAACAGCTTTTACCTGGGTGTAAGAAGGGTGCACTTTTGAGATTTATTGTTCTTTAAAGACGTCCACCAGCATTTTTGTTTTGTGGAAATGACCGCATTGATATGTGATAGGGGTTGCTTAAGTGGGCAAGTCACATCTAAATCATTCTCGAACACTCCTGGGATTTAAAGAACCATTTTGACGCGAGGGGTGTAATTCCTGCTTAATTTTAACGACCTTTTGATATTAGGGTATGACACGGATCGCTGTACCTACTTTTAATTTCTCTGGTGATTTGATAAATAGTTTGGTTTGATATTAAAGAGAACAAATTAAGTTAATTTTTCGCCATAGTCCTCTTGAAGTTCATATTTCATATTTCAGAGGTACACAAGGTTACACATCTTTTGTGGTACAAATATTATTGGTATAGAGAGAACAAGGAAATTAATATGTTAACTTACAAGTTACAGAATAATGGAAAGAAAGAGAAAAAATAATGAAAAATATTGAAACCATATATGTATGTACATTGTACATACATATGTAAAATAATATAAGGAAACGATAGTATTAATAACAATGAAATGAGATAAAACGGAGGTTGAGGTCGAGCAGTTTGTTAGTCTGATGGTAAAAGGATGAGAAAAAAAAACAAAGAAATTAGGTAAGTTAATCTTAAAATGTAATTGAAGTCTCTCTCTGAAGATACTAAGCGAGGTGAAGCCTCGTATTTGTCCCGGCAAATTGTTCCACAACCGGATAACGCAACAAAGTAGGATCAGCAACTAGCGTATGGTGAGCAGGGGCAAGAAATTAGGGTCAGCGCGCCGCGATCGCAAACTAACCACGAACTCTTATAGACCCAGCGGTGAATTAAGCAATTAAGTATATGAATATAGCATTTTTGATACCTAGACGGTATAATAAATAGCCCAGTCAAAATTGACGCAAAAAAAGTCAAAACTGAGACAAAATTCCCACAGAGCTGAAAATTTGTACAGACCTTAAATACACCAATACAAATGAAATGTAAAAGGCTCCAGTGTGATCCGACTTGCGCTAAAAATTTTATTCAAGGTCAAAGGTCAACGACATCGATTTTTGGCATATTTATCGTAAACGAAAAATATGATCGTAAAAATAGTTGATTCAAAAGTTGTATATCGTGCAATTGCCTAGAAAAATGGTTCACATACTTTTTGTCCAACGAATCACCATTCCTGAGATATCGCGATATCAAACATCGAAAATACTAGTACGCACTCATACGCCCCCGCGGTCAACCGTGACTTGTACGACTTGTAGTAAACTTGTAGTGCGTGGAGCGCCCTCTACGCTGGTACCATTACTCTTGACGTAGCTTTAATATACGCTGAAAAATATAAAAACAATTGTTGCGAAGAAAGTAAGGTTGCTATTTTGTAGCTACCACGAATGTGACGCGTAGAGGGCGCTTGGAGTACTATAACCTTGCTTATTACGACTTTTGTCATAAAGGGGGGCAAGGGGATGAGCAACTGTTTTGATGATGATATTGTTTTCTCATTTTCTCGGTTGATTTTGCGGCTACGACAAATGCGATGATAGCAGCGTGGAAGGCGCTTCGAGCACTACAAAATCCTTAATGACTTTTGTTGTGGCAGTTACTTATTTATTTTTTTAATTCAGCTTAATGCAAGCTATACAAACATACATGCATACATAAATATAAACATAAGAACTTAAGGACTAGAACTAAACTAGGACTTATAAATTAACAGGGACAAAAAAAAGGGGACTTTAAGAGAGACCATTAAGGACTTTCTTATGGGAGGACTTGGTCAGGTGAAAGTCGAACGAGGGTGTGGAATTGGCTTTACAGATCATCCTTGAAATCGGTTCGGAAAGCCATAATTGGTGCGGTGAGAGGAAGGGCGGAAGAGAGGTACTGATCTCAGGCGACGGAGATTGGTGTGGAGGGATATCAGCCACAACAAAGAGGGGCAGTCAATGACACCGGTGAGGAGCTGGTGAATAAAAGGTAATGTCGGCAGAGTCACACCGCATACTTAGCGGTTCTAAGTCGATCAATATCAGTCGATCCTCATAAGGAGGCCAGTTTTGGTGGTCGAACCAAGGTAAATCACGTAGAGCAAAACGAAACAACCTGCACTGGACAGATTCGATTATATTAAGATACGTTGTCTGAGTAGGAGACCATACCTGACTGGCATATTCAAGGATGGGTCGGACAAAAGAGACATAAAAGGATTTGGCAACGTATGGGTTTTTGAATTCGGTGGACCAGCGTTTCACAAACTTGAAGGCGGGGTTAGCTTTGGCTAATGTACTGTCGATGTGAGAGCGAAAGTCAATCTCGCCATCACAAATGACGCCGAGATCACGAAGAGAGACAACTGTAGGGATGTGCTCACCAGACAAAAGATAGACTCTAGGGTGGGAGGGAAGGCGTTTACGGGAGTAGGTGATGGATTGGCATTTAGAGACGTTTAATCCAAAAAAGTTCCAGAAGCCAAAGATGTCTGAGGTCGGGATTGCATAAAGTGGAAGTAGTTAAAATCGACTGTAGAAGAGTGTTCACTGAAAGATTGGCTCAAATAGCGGTACCATATTTGTAGACAATTGAATGATCTACAACTTGTCTATGAATTATTTTTACGATTTAACTTACCGTTCACGAGAAATGTGCGAAAAACCGATGTCGTTGACTTTTGACCTTGAATAAAAATTTTAGCGCAAGTCGGATCACTGGAGACTTTTGACATTTCATTTGTATTGGTGTATTTAAGGTCTGTACAAATTTACAGCCCTGTGGGAATTTTGTCTAGGTTTTGAATTTTTTTGTGTTAATTTTCACTGGGCTATTTATTATATCGTCTAGGTAACAAAAATGTTATATTCATATACTTTATTGCTGAAATATGGCAACGTACATACATATATTTATTATGAATTCTGTAAGATATTCTCCATTTATTGCGATGATGACTTTCCTTCTAAATGCTTGCTGCGATGTCGTTACTGCACCATATTCGTATGTCTTTATATTTACATATATATTTTGATTCATCAGCCTATAGAAAACTGATTTATTATGTTTTTTGTAAAGTTGTTTGTGTTTTCCAGCAAGTGAGAAGATTAGCAGATCATTCCGCATTATATTCCGACGATGGTAAAAGTTATCTCGGAAAATTTCCACCTTCTTATTCCGGACGTTACTAAGGATAGTTACCCGGAATTCGAAACTTCTTGATGAATTGCTTTCGTGTAATATAAAGGACAATAAAGTGCCTTGATGAATTGTTATCGAATCATATAGGAAATACGAAAGCAATATATTTAGTTGATAAGAAAATGAGTCGCGTAAAAGTTTCATCTGAACGTTATTTAGAACAGTTGAGCAATATCGAATAGAAGTTAATTAAAAAAACAGGACCCAACAAAAATCGTTATTCCTGGAACTCGACTGGTGTTATGTATTTTGATGTTCTGAGCACGAAAATGACTCCAAATTTCTTGATCATTCAAGACTTTTTATATATTTCTCGTTACACATTTTTGTGAATTTCTGAAAATTGTGGCCAGAAATGTGCGGCTTTTAAAAAATTCTTGAATGAACAATTAATTTGAACTTTAAATTGCTGCTCAGCATATCAAAATTTATAGCATCACACCAGTCGCGTTCCAAGTACGTTTTTCAACTGTTGATCGTCATTTAAAATATTTCAATTTCCATAAGTTAAAGAAGGTTTAGAATATTTTCAAAAATTCAAATGAAGAAACATCCTACATATTCATTTTAATATAGATCCATCTTGAACTGAAGTAGAAAATTTTGCAAATTGCTCCACTAAAGTAAGCCTTTCAAATTTATATTTCATGCAAGACTTAAGTGTAATCAACTACTCAGGAAATTTGTCACTAATGTACATACAATTTTTATTTTGCAAAAACGTTTTACTTTGGTGAGCAAATTGAACCCTAATTAATACACGGTTTTTATGAAGTAAAACTTCGTTAGGCACGGTAGAGTAAAATCGATTCATGAGAAAACGTTACGAAACGTTCGATGCTCGCTCCACTGATGCGATAGATGATTTTTATGAAATTGGGTCTCTATATGTTGCTTATCTTGAACATACTACCGGAATTTGAACATTCAATATTGCGACCGAAATTCCCCAACTTCAACGGATTGCAACGAAAACTGGTCCTAATGAATCTATTTTCGAAATGGAAATTAAACATGGCGGATTCAACAAGGTGTCCAAAATTTTCAACTTCCAAGGATTACTATGACTTCGGTGTCGCTGATTGCGAATATGCTATCGAAAAGGAAACTAAAAATGCAGATCCAACATGGCACCAGAAAATTCTCAACTCCAAAAGATTAATTTCGGGGTTTTCGGGGTTGCTGATCGCGAATCTAATATTGAAATTTGGAAATCAATTTGGTGGAACAAACTTGGTGTCCGAAAATACTCAACTTCAAAGGGTTACTATGATCATTTTAACGGTATTTGGGCATTTTGTGATAAAATGTGAATTTCCCGTAGAAGTTTAACTTCTCTAGTGTGTAGTAAGTACAATATAATAATAGAATACGCGACCTTTTTTTTTATTTCACCCTTTTATCGCCTTCGCAGTACAATGTATAAAGAAGCAATAATTTCATCCTTTTCGAAATATTATTTAGGTGTCGCGCGGAGACATATCCGGAGTGATTTATTTCACGTTGAAATCTTCGAAGTGACGAATACTCAAAAACTATTGCCATCTTTTCTTATTTCTGCATTTAATATAAGCGAAAAGTTTTGTATGATTTCACCTCTTTTCGCCTTCGTTCACCAAAGAAAAAATCATTTCAGACTTTTCGCCTACCTTTCTACCACGATATACTCGAATTTTGGCATCATCCACGTTTCGACATGACGATTTTTCAACCAATTGTTTGCTGGGTCATCTTTGACTTCTTCCAAGGAAAAGCTCTTGGTTATTTAAATGCAGCAACGCTAATAACGCTTCCGAACAATAAGTTTTGAAATGAAAGCTTGACAAACACTGATTTTCTAAGGTCAAGCTTCCCTTGACAATTGACATCATAAAAATCACGATTCCATGCGATTGGCAAATGAGCAGATTCATTCGGTGGCTGCAGCTCTTCCCTCCAAATTCCGGGATTTTCCCAAAGGTTGATTCCTATGAATAATTTTTGTACATTGCACGCTCATCGCCAATATCCGTCTATGCTGTGACTTCCTCAGCCACGACGAGCACCATAGGGGTACAGTGGGTTGCAAACGAGACCGAAATTCTCTGGGATAGCCGTTGATCTCGGGTATCCCATCTGACTGAAAGCTTTCTCACTTTTATTTGGTTTTTTACGGGTTAGATCGCAGGCTCAGATATTGTATTTGGCTCAAGTGTGCCTTTTGAAGTTAAGTTAAAATTGTAGTTTTTTGCGAACTCCACTTCATAGTGTATTTTCCATACATAGTATTGTTATCGCTATTTGCAGAAATAATTATGACTTTTCAATTTTTGAAACGGAAATAATAGCTAATATTGTGGTAACAAAGAATATTCGCAGTTTTCCTAGCACACAGACAATTTTGAAAGAAAGTTTCAAATATAAATTTGTTTGTAGCATTTTTATAAAGAAATGCGTTTGAATAAATAGATTTATATTGAAAAACAAGAATAAGTTTGCATCAAACACTGTTCTGTTTAAAAGTCTTCACAAACCGTAGAATCTCGAAGGTTCATTCAGAGAAATTTCTCTCTTCGAAATCAAACCCGGCATCTACAGATTTCTACTAGCTGGAGCGGTGGCGTTATGTTCCAGAGGATCCGAATTCAAATCTCACATGATTCAAATTGTTTTCCTTTCTAAAGAATCAGTTTATAAGTGAAGCAGATATGAAGCGTTTAATGGAATAGCGACATAGTGTTCCGATTAGAAGCCCAGGCGACTCGAGGTCGAATCCCATCGGAAACCACACAAATACTTCACATAAGAAAATAAGGTAATTTTCGTTCGCGTATTCAACAAGAGGCAAATATGTTATGGATGACTTGTGTTAATCAATGCTCATTTTTGATTTTAAAATTTTCAATGAAAGGAACCAAGACTACACGACCGTTATAACCGCGAAATATGAAATAGAAGTGTGTAAACCGCGAAAACGTCTTATTTTTCATTTTGTAGTAGCAGCGAAAAAATAAGGCCAACATTTGAAAATTCTACGTTTCGCGCTTACGACATTTTGTTTGCTATAACCGCGAAAGTAAAAAAACCGATTTTTATCTTTATGCGGTTAAAAAAACAAAAAATAATACAAACAAACAAAAAATTGTGATAAAAGCGAAACGCTAATAATTGAAATATTTCGTTTCGCAGTTATAATATTTTTTTGTTATAACGTTGAAACTCAAGAATCCGATATCTATCTTTTTGTGGTTATGACCCTGTATTGTCATATGAGCGAAAGTGGTAAATAAGCTTAATTGAAATGTCTTTATCGCTAGCTTTTTTTTAGCATTAAACTGTTAAATCGGCTCACAAGAATGGTATTCCTTTGTGGCGGCGTATTGTAAGCTTTAGAAGCGAAGACACTTTGTCTACCTCGCGGTGAAATTAATATCAACTTCAAGGAGCCTTTGGCGAGAAACTCAAAAATGTGAAAAAACAATGTTTTAAGATACATAGTTCCAGTCTAAAACCAAACCTACCAGATATCCCTTGTGTTTTTTGCTCAGTAAAATTTATATGATTAGTAAATCTTAAACAGTCTTTAGGTGTTTTATTAACGACACCATCCAGGATCCATGTGAAGAGGAAACAAGCTTTTATTTCCAGTGCCTCAAGCAACCGATTTATATTTTATTATTTGTGGCCAGAACTAGATGATATGGATACTGACGACATGTTGTTCCAACAGGACGGCGCTACGTGGCACACAGCGCATGCCACAATAAACATTTTGAAAGAAGGATTTGAGGGCGACTTCAACTGGTCACCGAGATCGTGTGATTTAACGCCTTTAGACTTCTTCCTTTGGGGCTATCTTAAATCGCAGGTCTTGTGAATAAACAACATACAATTCATACCCTCAAAGTCAACATATCGAACACCATCCAGCCAGATTTATGCGATAAAGCCATCAAAAATTTGACCTCTCGAATACCTGCTACCAAAGCAAAGCTGCGGCGGACATTTGAACGTAAAGTCGTTATACTTAATGCCATAAAATATTCTTTGAAATACAATAAAAATGGAGTGGATATCTCACACATAAATCGTTTAATTTACATTTAAAAGTCGAGCGTCTTGATTGAAAGACCCTTTATTAACCCAAGCAGTTATCTATCGTGGGCAGCGACCGGCTCCTTACTACTCGCCCTTCAGCTATTATTCACAAGTGGCTAGTCGTGGAGAATCACGACTGCTGTTTCTCACACTTTTTAATCAAATTGTATTATTTTATTCAAATTGAAAAATAAAAGAAAACATTACTGTTATGCTTCTATGAAGGCAGAAAGACAATGATATGTTCAAGATTTTTGAGCTTCGCGGATATGAAAAATAAAAATTGTCATAATCGCGAATACAGATCATGCTGGTCGCTGGCGCCTGGCACGACAGTAAGGAGGAAGTCGCGTCAAAAAAATCCGGGTTGGATCGATCGATCGCGGTATTCGAACGGGCATAATTATTTTATTATCAGAACTATTAAAATGTAACGTGTTACCCAAAGAAAAATAAATGGTTCGGAATTTCGGACACCATATTGGATCCACTATTCTGAATTTTGATAACGTATTCAAAATCAGCTACCCCGAAAACTTCCTAGTGCAGATTTTCACATCAATCCCTTGAAGTTTAACCGGAGAAAGGGAAGCGTTTCATTTTCCCGTCCGATCCTGGTCAATTTACCGCTACTAAAGAAATTTCACTTCAAATACTGAAATGTGATTTCAAACAACAGTTTGTGATTGACGGGAGTTGGAAGTGTTCTACGTGGGGTTCACTTTTAAATATAAAAGAAAACACAATCAACCATTTTTCTCAATATCATTTAGCCGGACAAGGCGCTACATTTTCCTAATAGAAAAATATTGATTCGTCCTTGACTAGGTCAGTGCAATATGCTTCTTAATTTGCTGCTCTAAAGCTGGAAATGAAACGCAGGGTGATTACAGGATCAGCCAATCAAAGTCGCCAAGTTAATTTAAAATTCATTTTCCATCGCTGCAGGCCATGTAAAACAAAACTCAGAAACTTACCTGTAGATACAAAAAAATGTTAAGCTCCTGATTGAATTAGTCGCGATACGTCACTGCTCGTCGCGGAGAGTAAGCTGCGCTTCGGAAGTTCAAGAAAGCGGGAAGTTGATGAAAGCTAGGGAGACGGTTCCGTTACAGATTTTGCCAACTAATCAGCTAAGTAGTACGCGATCCAATTAACAAAGTACGGTAAACAGATTAAGTGTGTTCCCAGCTAACTGAGGAGCTTCTTTCTTGCTATCACCCGAAACGGAGGTAGACTGAGTAAATGGGAATTTAGGATACGCGGAGCAGGTGCAAACGAGCTGAAAGCCTGTTAGTGTCAATTAGCGCGCAAAAACTGCGCTAATCGTTCATTGACGTCGAAATGAACAACATTTTTGTAAACGCAAGGTGATGTAATGGGTTACGCTTGCACTTTAGCGGGGCATCGCAACCCCCCGGGAATGGTGCTGTCAACTCCATACTCTGGTACCCAGGACAATTGATTGCTTCAGTAGAAATGACAAAATTGAGTTTACGATTCCCGGCCCTTGTCAGGCAAGGTGACACTTCTGAAAGTAATAAAAAAAACTTAACATTATACTCTCTTACCATTTATTTTTTAATAACGTCAAACTTTCAAGACGAAATTGGCTCGCTAGCACAGGACGCAGGTTTGGCAGGCAGCCCTTTAGGGGTTTGCACCACCCCCTCACGTCTCAGGCGAATATGACAGAAAGCAGCCAACGTGCGAGGTAATCGAATAGCATATCTCACACATGATCGATGACAGAAAGTAATTTTCCCATGTATTTTCCATTTTTCACTCTATTTCCATTTTATTATCAAACAAGCACGCTTGATATTAAATTACGCCTTAAGATATTGCGAGGCGGCAGGTTTCCAGGCAACTCCTGCGGAACTTCTGTCGACTTCTGTGTTTGCTTCCAGTAGGTTTTGCCCAGCTAGACATTACCGGAGGCAACGATCAGGCGACAGATTTTTTTGAGTGATCGTCAGGAGTTTAATTAAGTGATTGTCGTTGCCTTATGGAAATATTGCCAAAATATTTGGCTATTACAACCAAGCATCGCTCCGGTGAGGGCGGATGTATATGGGACGTTCTTTTACAAATCGTACAGATTTTGACAAAAATTGACCAACACATTTTTGATTTAGCTGAAACTTTTTTTACGGGTTCTATATTGAAAAAAAAGAGACCCATATTTTTTAATTTTTTTTTGTCACAATATTTTGGACGCTAAAAAGTATTGAAATTCCGCGATTTCGGTGATTTTGTGCTTAAAGAGGAATTTTCAAAAATTCATAACTCCGGTTCTATTTAAGCTACAGACTGTATTTTTTTGCATTTTGAAGGTAAAAGAACAAGCTTTAAGAAACAAATACCCTTGAGAAAAATTATTAACAATTTAAGATTGTTATTAACAATTTAAATGTTTAAATTGATTTTTAACAATTGCCCCCCCCTCGTAACGAGTTATTAGTATTACCATCGTATTCTACGTCAAATTTTCTATTAGAACCCACGTTTTTTTTCCTGGGGTATTAATTATTACTATTGGAAATAAATTAATTTATGTAGTGCGGCACGTCTTATCGGTGCGCGGATTCTATCGCCTGTAATATTTTCTTGCATAATTTCGTTTTTCTCTATAATACATATAGTTTTTTATTTTAATCAGTTCAAAATAGATGTTACTGACTGAGACAATCTTATTAAAAATTATTACTAGACATTTTGTATTACTTGAGTACTTTGTTGTTATTAATAGATGAAGCTTAACTACTTCCTTCCGTAGTCGTACCGAACTTTCACGTATGTTGTCTATTTAAATACAATTATTGACAATGACACATACCTTTCCAGTGCAATTATAGTCACGTATAACTAAACAGTTAGCCGAATACAGCCTAGTATCTGGCTAAGCATTCTTTACCGCGACCGCGAGTGTTCATATCAAATTTATCCGCTCGTAAGTTTGGCCCTGTGTGTCTAAGCTAGTGAACCTATTGGTAAAGTGCTGACGAAAATCATAATGATGAATTACAATGCACAAACATTGGTACTGACTCGTGTTTTAATCCCTTTAAGTTAATTAGTCATTCGAGAAGAAGAAAAGTAACATTGAGAAAAGTGAATGAAAATTTTCTGCGCGCATTAAATATGTCCATTTCTGAATGTTTACGTCACGATACTATTGCTGTTCATCTCTTTCAGAGACAACTCGTAGAATTTATCAAAACGAATTTGAAAGACATAGATAAGATAATATACATATTTTTCGGATGGTGCAAGCGGACAATATAAAAACAAAAAAATTTTTATAAATCTTACTCATCATATAAATGATTTTAAAATAGCAGCTGAGTGGCACTTTTTTCCAATCTCACATGGTAAAGGACCATGTGACGGAATAGGTGGAACATTAAAACGACTTGCTGCTAGAGCTATTCTTCAAAGGGTAAATAAACCGATCCGCACTCCGGAAGAGTTGTTCAATTGGGCGTCTAAAGCTCTACCAAATATAACGTGTCGCTATTTAACTAATAATGATTATGAAGAAGAAGAAAAAAGATTATTAACGCGTTTCCAAAAAGCTACAACGATAAAAGGCACGTTAAAGTATCATTGTATAGTTCCAAACTCTCTTCAAGAATTGGAAGCAAAGCAATTCTCATTATATGAAAAGAAAACTATTGTGAAAATTTTTTAATAAAATAATACTATACACGTATAGTATAAGAGTAAATGTAAATATTGTACAATGCCACTTAGAACGAGGTACTTAGTCACTAATAATGATGTATTGAAATCTTAATAAATAACAGTATTCATTTGCTACAATAATGTTTTTTATTTACTACTTTTTTTTAATTTAATTATGCATGATGTTAATTGTGCTTACAAATATTGTTTAACTGAAGATGTCAAATAATTATTTATATAACGGAAAGAGAAGATGTGGAGAAGAAAATAAGCCGTGCGGTAGAATCCGTGCGCCGATAAGACGTGCCGCACTACATAAATTAATTTATTTCCAATAGTAATAATTAATACCCCAGAAAAAAACAAGTGGTTTCTAATAGAAAATTTGATGTAGAATACGATGGTAATACTAATAACTCGCTACGAGGGGGGGGCAATTGTTAAAAATCAAATTAAACATTTAAATTGTTAATAACAATCTTAAATTGTTAATAATTTTTCTCAAAGGTATTTGTTTCTTAAAGCTTGTTCTTTTACCTTCAAAATGCAAAAAAAGCATAGTCTGTAGCTTAAATAGAACCGGAGTTATGAATTTTTAAAAATTCCTCTTTAAGCACAAAATCACCGAAATCGCGGAATTTCAATACTTTTTAGCGTCCAAAATATTGTGACAAAAAAAAAATAAAAAATATGGGTCTCTTTTTTTTCAATATAGAACCCGTAAAAAAAGTTTCAACTAAATCAAAAATGTGTCGGTCAGAAAGGTGTTCGGTTTGTAAAAGAACGTCCCATATGCGAGTATGAATGTGCATATATAGCAAGGGTGAGATGGAGTACTATTGTTCCAATTCTGCCTTTTTATTTTGTTTTATTGTTCTTTATGTTCTTGTGAGACTAGAAGAAGCACCGCAGCCATGATAACGAATGGTGATGCGCAGTCAAGTATGTAGTTTCACGGACCTGCCCATTCACTTTAGATTACTGTATGAACAAAGAATACGTTACTTTTACACAAGCCTGTGATAGGCTGCAATCAATCGATTACCACCTGCATATCCATAAGTAATTCCAAATCATTGGAATTATATTTATTTTACATAGATTACAGAGAACATATTCCGAATCTGTAATAGTTTAATTTAATATTTGTGTGGCAGAAGAGAAACGCAGCCAAGCGCGTATCTTATTTTATTGTAATTGAAAATGTGTGGGCCTTAAAAAAAAGATATTAGTAAAAAATATTCATTTCGTAATAACAAAACATTTATTTTTTAACTGTGTGTAGGAACTAAAAGTAGAACCAATAGGCTACCTTGTAATTATTCCGAATCCATTTCTCTAGAATGAATTATTCTTTTCCCAATGGTCCAAGAGCTAGATGGAAAAATGTTGACCTATCGGGCTACAGGATGCAATGTATTTTAAATGGTTCCATCAATTTTTACTCCTAGGCATGGCACTGTTCATGAGTGGATTACGTCAGCTGCTGTTACTAGTATACGGATTTGTGTATTTATAGGTAGTGTTACTCGGTTGTCTACTTCTAATAGTCGAAAGTTTTCATTAGGAAGTTCATTTGTTGGGATTGGGATGGTAAGAGTCGAATTCAAGATTAATAAAGTCTGAATATGCATATGATCAGTATCATTGGTGTCCAATGGTTTTAATAGTAAGAACAGGCCATTTCGTCTAGTAGATATAGTAGGCGAAGAGAAGGTAGTGCGATGAATATAAGAATAATTGCTGGAACAATAGTTCAGATAATTTCAATTGTTTGTCCATGTAATAAATGGTACACAGCGACCGTAAGTAATACATTATCTGCCGGGCAGAACTGTGGCATAAGCTTGTTATGTTAATAATAGTAGAAAAAAAGTAGTATTTCGTAAATATCTCATCTTCTAGACATACTGCATGAAAAATTCAAAAACATTTTTGTAGACCTGGAAATTCTCTACAGAGGACCCCGCACATTTTGTATGAAAAAGTTTTTCGGTGAAATTGGCTGAATTTTTGGTATTTGTATTGTCCATTTTTTATGTCGATTAAAAATCTCTATGTGGCACAACTTCCCGAATGCCCGCCTTTTGGCTCTATTCCGGCCGTCGCGAAGAAAATCAAAAAAAGTGAAAAATGGATGAATCTGCTAAAATTACAAAAGATTTGCATAATTTCACGTTCGAAATATACGCGTATATCGTACATCACACAATTAAACACACACACACACACAATTATATGTACAGACAAATAAATTTATAAATATATAAATCAGAGGGAGGCATTATAATGAATTAACTCGTGGATCGATTCCCTTATTAGAATTCTATGAAAATATTCTTGATGTACCTTACTGTTATATCTAAGTAGATGTAGATGTAGATGTAGATTATCATGAGGCGGGTATAAAAACCCTGCACTTACACTAAAGGTCCATTGTACAAACCTCGAGAAGATAGACTGACATCTGAGTTAATCTCGGTGCACAGATTGAGCCGTTAGACGACCAGTTCTTCTAACAAAGCTCAAGATGGTGGGCAGCGTGAGTTTATGTAGATCACTGGGATCTACATAGTGGTTCCCGAATATAGCGGTTCTGGCGCTGTTGTAGAGCGGACATGCACACAAAAAGTGAGCAATAGTCTCGTCCTCCAACTCGCACCCGCAAAGCGGCGAATCCGCTATACGTAAAGTATGAAGATGCTTGTTCAGCCTGCAATGGCCAGTAATAATGGCCATTGCTAGGCTCAACTGGCATCTGCTGAGGTTGAGTAGACGTCTGCCGAGGCCTAGGTCGACCCGGTGCAAGAACATCTTAGACTGTCTACAATCCACTCTCGCGGCCCACCTCTCACCGTGCTCGGAGTGGACCCAATCTTCCATCGAGCGGCTGATGAGAGATGGTGCAACACCCACGTAGGGTTCTGGTCCTATAAAGGAAGAGCAGGCCCCTTCTTTCGCCAACCTGTCCGCAGTCTCATTGCCTGCTATGTTACAGTGGCCAGGGACCCAGATTATTGAGACTTGGTTAGAGGTCGCAATAAGATCAAGCGAGTGACGCCACTCACTTAGGAGTTTAGACGAAACCATATACGAGTCAAGTGCTTTAAGAGCAGCTTGACTGTCGGAGAAAATAAAAATGTCTTTCCCACTCAGTTTCCTCTTCAGAATCTCTTGTGCACAGATCAGGATGCCAAGAACTTCCGCCTGGAAAACGGAGACGAATCTGCCTAGCGAGCGGGAGATGCACACATCTTCATTCAGACCGTACACTCCGACTCCAGCCAGACCCTCTGCGAGGGATCCGTCCGTGAACCACGCTGAGCTTGCATCCGACACTGTGTTACCGAGATAGTCCTCATCCCACTCCATTCTGGAGGGAATGGACACAACATACCTTTTACATAGGCTGAGACGGGGCGTCACATAATCCGAGATCATTTGGACGCAACTGTTGGTATGTAACAATCTGTCCCAGATCTTGGAATGCCCTATCAGCAGATGATTTGGTCGCCATAGATTGTTTTGAACAAGGCGCAGGGCCGAATACATCGCTTCTTTTTGCACGATGATATCGAGCGGAGCCAGGGAGAGAGCCAACTCAATCGCTGAAGTTGGAGAAGATCTCATTGCCCCTGTGATGGCTAAGCAGGCCAATCTTTGTACCTTAGATAATGTACCTTTGATGGTGCTTAGGTTTGTTTTTTCCCACCAGACCAACGCCCCGTAACAGAGACTCGGTCTGATGACTGCAGTGTACATCCAGTGGATGATTTTTGGACTAATGCCCCAAGTACGGCCGAAAGCTCTTCTGCACTGCCAAAAGGTCGAGATAGCCCTTTGTGTTTTGCAGTCCAGATGTAGCTTCCAGTTCAGCTTTATGTCCAGGATCACTCCTAGGTATTTTACGCTTTTTGCGTAAATAATCTCTCTGTCGAATATTCTCATTTGTCTGAGACCCTCCAGCTTCCTTTTGTTTGAGAAGAGTAGAGCAGAGGTCTTGTCAGCGTTAACTGACAAGTTCCTGTCCCTGCACCACCTTTCCACTCGCAAGGCCTGCTGCTGGAGATCGCAGAGAGTACTGAGGAATTTGCCTCTGCACAGTATCACTATGTCATCCGCATAGGTAACTGTGAAGTGGCCCCTCCGGTCCAGTAACCTGATGAGGCCATCAACCACCATGCACCACAGGAGAGGAGACAGAATGCCACCTTGCGGACAACCCCTACCTGCCCTCCTGACCGCTGTGTGGGAACCTACCTCAGTGGATACAATACGGCTTTGCAGCATGTTAATAGTCCACCTGGTTACGGTTTGGTTTACACCATGCTCCTGCAAGGCGCAGGCCATTGCAGAGAAGCTGGTGTTGTCAAACGCTCCCTCGATGTCCAAAAAGACACCAAGGGCCGCTTCTTTATCTTGAAAAGCCCTTTCGATGTAAGAGATATCATGATGGAGGGCCGAGTCAGTGGATTTCCCTCTCTGATAGGCGTGCTGCGCAACGTGCAGCGGGAACGCCTTCAGATTGTTCGATCTAATGAAAGTGTCTACCATCTTCTCCAGCGATTTCAACAGAAAACTAGTGAGTGAAATCGGCCGGAAGGATTTGGCAGCCTTGTAGTTGCACCTCCCTGGTTTGGGTATGAATATTACCCTGGCAAGACGCCAGCTGCAAGGAATATACCCGAAAGCCAGGACCGCTCTGAAAATCGTGGTCAGATGATCCTGAATCAAGGAGAATGCCTCCTGCAGCATGACCGGGGAGATGCCATCTCTACCCGGGCTCTTAAAAGGTGAGAAAGAAAAGACCGCCCATTTAAGAAGATCCCTGTCTATAACAGACCTGGCGACAGCCCAGTCCGAATCATCTGGATTGAGCTGTTCAGCCGCTAATTGATCTTCTTGCACCGGTTCACAGCCAGGAAAGTGGGTTTCCAACAGATGAGACGCAACATACACATATAAATTTACCGTCCACATTAACTTTATACAATGTGCACCACGTGGATGTTGTCGAGTCAGATTTCGCACATCATGATTGGCTCAGAAGGATGCTCCGACTCGTCACTTTCGCAGTATTTAAGAACTCCAAACCTTCTCGGCTTTAATTTTCTGGTATGTCTATCCTTCGATCACTCCGGGATAGTTAATAGACGTTGACCAGCATCCTGGACACTATTGAGCAAAGATAGGTACATACATACAGCCATTTCAAATCTATGCAATTATAGGTTTATAGTTAACTGTGCAATTTTCGCCTACACCTTGGCGCCTTCTTATAAAATATGCAATGTTTAATTGATGATTAAACATTTTCAAACAAAAATTTATATAAAATAGGAACAACTTGCTGCCTTGCTCAAAACTGTAGTTCATTGAAATTCTGTGCAGTTTTTAACACTGATATACATATACATATCATTAACCCCAAATGACTTAAAGTAGATAAAGCAATAATTTTCTTCAAATCATACTCACAATTAGCGCCAACTCTTGCTATAAATATTGTAAGTCCAGAAATCAATAATAATCAAGTCCCTCAACAAGAAAGAAAAATTAATCTATTAAACCGAATTAAAAGACAAACACCAGCAGTAACCAGTGTAAAAGAATGTATAAGAGCTGAAACAGGAGTAGGAGCAGCTATTGCCGCAGGTGACCAAGCAGAAAAAGGAATTTGAAGTATCTTGTAGACTTGAAGTACTTTCTACAGTGTCTTTCAATAAGGACGCTCCACTTTTAAATACAAATAAAACAAATTGAGTGTGAGATATCTACTCCATTTTTATTTTATTTGAAAGAATATTTTATGTCATTCAGGATGAAGTATAATGTCGTTCAAATATCCGTCGCGGCTTTTCTTGGTGGCACCTATTCGGGAGGTTAAAAAGGACCCTATATATTGTTGTCATGGCTTACGAGAAGATGGTTTCGTGCTTTGTGTATGTAATCAGCCCTCGCCCATACAAAGATTATCACGTAATGATCGGAAAGACCATGTCAATAAACAACAGATGGTGATCGCGAGACGCGAAGAACGAGACTTAGCCGTACTCAAGATTACTGACAGGACCCGCATATGTATCAACTGGAATTGATTGATACTAGCAGAAATGCGAGCGATTGAAGTGGATCCTGGTTATGCAAGATTGAATATTGTTACGCAGCCATCTAAAACTGCGTCCCCTCACATACAAAATCATGTATGTTTCACCTTACGAACGACAATCTCTTCTTATCAATATTACTACCAACACGTGATTCTAGGCCAACATTTTGAGGTATTATATTTCTACAAGTTTGAAGACCGCCCCATCTAGAAAAGTCGAGATTTTACTAACAATAACGAATTTACTAAAAAAGAGGTAAAATGCTTGACATTATTAAATGAAGATCAGATCCACGGGGTTACTGCGATCCGGTTCCTACAAATAGCGTGTATCGTTATATTTACAAGAAGGCAGTGTCTATTTGAACACCATTTTCCCGTGTAAGTACACGGGTACACGGGTACACGGGTACACGGGTACACGGATACACGGGTTGCTCGGCAAACTTCGGGATTGTTTGAAATTTTTGCTTACACGGGTACACGGGTTTCCCGGCAAACTTCGGAATCGCCTGTCCATGTCCGAGTTTCTCGAATAAATAAAGAAATTGTGGTCCGTTTTGGCCCAATGAAATTGCTTAAATTTTCGCTGAAATTAGGAATGATCGATGTTAAGAAATGCCAGCATAATGTTAACATCTGTAGCTAAGTATCGATGTCCGATTATCATCGTACTATTAACATCGATGTTGTACTGCAAAAGTACTAAATACTTTAAGAAATATCTCGCAAAGGGAACGAGCACGAATTTTCCGTCGATGCGCTATCCAATTAAGGGGACCGCTTATGGGTGAGCACCCGAATAAACCTGCATACAGAGGTAAGTAAAAGAATTGCAAAGGCAAGTTAAATGTCATAAGTCGCTTCGATTATTTGCTTGTAGCATCGAAGTCACGATGTGTGATATCGCCATCGCTCAACATTGATGTTTCGTGTCGCAACGGACTGGCGGCTTAATTACCAATATAAGAATGTTTTCCTTAGATTCCTTGCGCTAAGGATAATATTGAGGTTTTTTGATTTGAATCCCCTTAGTACAAAGAATCTCTTTGGGATATTGCAATGTCTCGAAAAAGTCACCCATTTCGGTGAGGTGTTGCGCAATATGATTACCCTTGCCCAACGGCACGGAATACAGGCAGATATGGTGTGATTTTCTCAGAATTTTTGATGGATCGCAGCAGCAGAATTTTTGGCCCGCTTCTGAGAATTTTCGATGCTGGGTTCAATTGCGTACGGTCTAGCCGCACCTCACAAATTCCGCCTGTGCAATTCGCTCCCGTATATTGGATCGTCTGTTTGGAGCATAGAAATACTAACTAAGCACGGAACGGCTGTATCGTGTATGAACCCTATACGTGAGCGACCACCTAAGGGGTGCTTCCTAGAGGAGAACAGCAACAGCGTTTATGAAGCGTTTATGAGGGAGAGATAAATAAGAATCCTCACAAGCGGGGCGCATGCGGTGAATGGCAGCGTGTAAATAAATGTTAAAGGGGGCATAGACATTATGGAAAGAACTTCAGAAAATTTTGAATTGTAAGCCCCCTTCTGATTATGTCTACATATTTACGCCTGCACTGAGCGACCATACGAACACAGCCAATTCTAACACATCAGGGAATGTGGTACGCTAAATCTGGCTTACAGCCGTTCCGTGCTTAGTTCATATTTCCATGGTTTGGAGTCGTTCTAAACCATCCCGATTTGCACACTTCCCCGTAGCCGTTATAGATTCCTAGTAAAACAACATTTTTTCTACGAATTTCGTGCCTCCTCCTTCATCTTTCAGACCTCTTAACCAAAAATACGAGGCCAGTTCATGCGCCCGACGTTATGAAACGTGGTCAGTGACGTCATTATTTTCATACAAAACGAAGCTAATTCCGCGTACTTGCTACACACGTGGACTGGCGTGGGAGGGTGAGAAGGTTTTGGTTAAGCATGCATTTAAGGAGGCTGGATGGAAAACTAAAAAATTCTAAAAATATTTTTGCTACCGAATTAGACATGATTATATTTTTTGAATTTTTTTTCGCGAAATGGCAATTGTTTGAAAAAAACCGTTTTTATCGACGACGACATAAATCGAACTAAATAACTTTATTCCTGATATACAATCGCTATAATCATATGTTAGATAATTTAATAATAAAGGTCCAGTTACCGTTAAAAGTCAATCGGATGAAAACTGTTCGAGTTAAGTTAAGCTGGTAATAACCCCTTAATAAACTTTCGTTTGATTTTTCTCTTCTATTTGGCCGGTGACATGCATTTCTTTTGTAATTGATTTATATGTTGCTAAAGTATCATCTAGCGAAATTTGAATTAATTCTACCGTTTTTTTAGTTTTCGATCCAGCCTCCTTCAATGCATACTTAGCCAAAACCCTTCTCACCCTCCCACGCCAGTCCACGTGTGTAGCAAGTACGCGGAATTAGCTTCTTTTGTATGAAAATAGTGACGTCACTGACCACGTTTCATATCGTCGGGCGCATGAACTGGCCTCCTATTTTTTGGTTAAGAGACCTGAAAGATGAAGGATGAGGCACGAAATTCGTAGAAAAAATGTTGTTTTACTAGGAATCTATAACGGCTACGGGAAAGTGTGCAAATCGGGATGGTTCAGGACGACTCCAAACGGACGATCCAATATACGGTAGCGAATAGGCTATTTGACTGGTTTCTGGAAACCATTTAAGAATATTAAATGGTGTTTATTAAGCATATAAAAAGTGTTTTCTTTAATTTGTTTTGCATATTTATTCAGAAGATATCAATTAAAAATGCACTGTTCAAATATCCCGCCAAAACGCTACCTTGAGCAATATGGCGTCGCACTGGATTACGTGACGTCACAGGTTAGTAAAGAAAACGTCAAGTCTCAAGTTCATTAGCATTCTGTTGTGTGTGTCAATTTTAACTGTGATTTAAGCAAGAAAATGGGTTACAAATGGTGTGTAGTGCCAGCGTGTACAAATATGTACTTCACTAAAAACTCCAGAAAAACTATTTTTATGTGTTCTTTGTGTTCGGGACAGATATTGCATTTGACAGTACAGAAACCAGATTCACGTCGCAGTTGCACATAACCGATGGCATCATAATAAATCACTTTAACAGTTTCACGGTAGATCACTAAGTGAGTTGATAAAGTACTTACATTGCTGTTTTCAGATTTCTAAGTTCAGCAGCATAAAAATCAGGGTTATTTTTGAAGAAAACTCCGATCATAAAAGCATCGACTTTTGGCAGATTTCCGCTGCGCTGTCTGCTTTCACAAAATTGCTATCCATATTTGAATAATAACATAAATGCAATAAAAGAATCGTAAAATACAACAACATCACTTAATAATTTATAAAATTGAGTTTTAAAATCACAAGATTCGCAAGACACCGAGAAGCGGTAACATAATGACATTTTATTTACTAAGCTGTGACGTCAGCGTAGATTCAACCAATCCAGACCATTTTCGATCACATGGCGCCTGTTTGAATAAAACTAAATTTGTTCACGGTTTTTTAAATAAATAATCCATTATTTTTTATTCAGATTAATCCAAATTGCTTTTAAAACTAATAATCTATGCGAATATCAATAATTATGTTATTATTTTGCACACTGTCAAATAGCCTATTGCTGGGGTGGAATTTGAGGTGCGGCTAGACCGTGCGCAAATGAACCCAACATCGAAAATTCTCAGAAGTGGCCAAAAATTCTACTGCAGCGATCCATCAACAATTCTTAGAAAACCGCACCATATCTGCCCGTATTCCGTGCCGTTGCGCAAGGGTATTCATATTGCGCCACAATTTACCGAAATGGGTGACTTTTTCCTGAGATTGCAATATTCCAAAGAGATTGTTTATATTAAGGGGATTCAAATCACAAAAACCTCAATATTATCCTTAGCGCAAGGAATCTAAGGAAAACAATCTTATATTGGTAATTAAGCCGCCAGTCCGTTGCGACACGAAACATCAATGTTGAGCGATGGCGATATCACACATCGTGACTTCGATGCTACGAGCAAATAATCGAAGCGACTTATGACATTTAACTTGCCTTTGCAATTCTTTTACTTACCTCTGTATGCAGGTTTATTCGGGTGCTCACCCATAAGCGGTCCCCTTAATTGGATAGCGCATCGACGGAAAATTATTGAAAAAATTCGTGCTCGTTCCCTTTGCGAGATATTTCTTAAAGTATTTAGTACTTTTGCAGTACAACATCGATGCTAAAAGTACGATGATAATCGGACATCGATACTTAGCTACAGATGTTAACATTATGCTGGCATTTCTTAACATCGATCATTCCTAATTTCAGCGAAAATTTAAGCAATTTCATTGGGCCAAAACGGACCACAATTTCTTTATTTATTCGAGAAACTCGGACATGGACAGGCGATTCCGAAGTTTGCCGGGAAACCCGTGTAACCGTGTAAGCAAAAATTTCAAACAATCCCGAAGTTTGCCGAGCAACCCGTGTACCCGTGTACCCGTGTACCCGTGTACTTACACGGGAAAATGGTGTGCAAATAGACACTGCCTTACAAGAAAGACACCATTACGTTTTTGTGTAAAATTCGTCGAGGACCATCTGACGAATTTTTGGCAGGCATATTTTATTATTCCAGTCGTCACTACGGTTTGCGATGGAGAATCTTAGCTTTCAAGCAGTCACACGAGACGAATATATGTATAGCAAGACAATGTACACCATTTGCAAATGAACTGTATAATTCTGAACCACAAGTACCAAAAGTAATAGCCTGCATAGATGAAACATATTCCTATATTAACAAAAGTTCACTGCGATTTGTGCATTATTAGAGTTCACAACATTAATCAAACTTTCGAAAAAATGTATATGCTCATCCATTGTCCTCATTTTCAGCTATTGTCATTTTGCATAAATATGCAAGGTACGCTCCAGATCGTACATTGCATAGCAAAACCGACTTGCCGAAACTTAACGAAAGGAACGACTATTCCCATTGTGGTTTGGGGATAGGTTTTGTGTGTAATTGTTTGCATGGGCTTCCGTACGGAGCGGAATGCACGTTATGGTTTGGCATTAAGTTGTGTGTTATACAGCTCACCTATTTCAAACCTTTATTAAGGGAAATATAGTTTGTGTCTTTATTTTATATTAGCTTCCTGTTTCTTTTATATATTTCCAGTATTTGTAGATAATGACAGATGAGATAATGGTGATGCGGAGTCTGGTATTTTAATGGAGTTCCATGACCTCAAAATTTAAATTCATGTGGGCAAGGGGAGCCACCATCTCGCATTAAAGTGCCTCTCAGCATAATTTTTACTGACATTTCAGGGAAGCTACCCAGGCCATCACATTATTGAAGGGAAAATTTTTCAGGAAAGCTTCAAATTCATGGGAAAATATCTGAAAAGCCTCGCGAAACAAAAATAAATCTGTTCCGCAACGAAGAGCAACTCAGCGGAGTGCATGCAGCGAACCGGAACTTGTAGCAGACAAAGACCGGTAAAACATTCCGCCAGTCAGCCGCATAATGCAAGAAAACTACCTTCCCAGATATTGTACGCAGCACTTTCTTTGCGCCAGAGATCAGAAGCTACCGCAGAGTGAACTTGCATGAAATTAAGGCAAAGCCTTTGTGCTCCCAAATGAAAAAATCAAGGATTACACTAAGAGCAGCAGCCAGCGTAGCAACAGAGAGGCTGAGCCACAGCGAATAATTCCAGCTTTCCTCAAGCATAGCGTTTTCCGGTGACCTCCTTCCGTCTGCTGTCGCGCATCTCTCCTTTTAATTTTTGAACTTTCCTCCCATTTCACGGTCTATTTTTGTCTGCTCTATCTGGCCATTAAAAGCTCATTCGGATAATCCTGCAAATTATCTGCTGAAATTCACGGTCCAAGTCGTGGGCATAAGAAGTTTTAACAAGTCCCATGGAAAATTGTGTATACGCCCTCCCGCAGCAGCCACCCCCAGCTCCGTGTCGGGGGCAGATAATTGCATATCTCTGTCGTCTACTCCAGATTAGTCGAAAATTTCACCTATTATTTCGAATGAATACAGAGCCAAACCTAAAAGTCATGAAACCTTTAATGGGGTACCAGGAATGCCACCAGAAGTTTCCTTTCTAATCTTATGACAAATGAGCTGTGAAAGGTTCGATGTCGACCGCTTTTGTTTGGAGGAGACCCATTTTCCCTTCGGAGATATGAAAGTAAATTTATGAAAAGCGAAATACGTGACTTTATCGCCATCTTCGAGATTTCACTTTATTGATTTGCAAATTTGCCCCGATGAAAAACATTTCTTTTCAGTTTGGAATTATGAGCTATAAAAAGCGGAATTGAAAGATGAGGCGTGGAGTTCCAGCTACCACTCGTTTTGTAAATACCATTGAAAATGACACTAGGCGTAAGCACTGCGGGCGTCGGTCCGCAATCGAATTCAAAGGAGCTGCGGACTCCCCAGAAAAGCCAACAGATTTGCGATTTCCCTTAAGGACTTTGGCGTTTCTTTGAATTGAGAAGATCACAACTAACAACATAAGAAAGACCTTAGAAGGCACCTGCTTTTATTGACGACATGCTTTTTAGTCCTTCTACATAGGTTAACTTTGGCTCAGACTCGGACGGAAGAGAGGAACTATGCACAACTACACAAGAGTAATAATATGAATAATAATAGTTAAGCCTAGTGCCCATAGAATCCGTCGCCGTCAAACTCAACCTCAGCGTTCCTTACTTTCTTATGGGAGCGAACCTATAGTCGACGAACGACGAACGGTGAGATTGAAGCGCGGAAAAGTTGAAAAATGTTAAACATTTCGTTCCGGCAAAGCGACGTCAGAGAGCTTTATTAAGCTCTGCGACAACGGTGAGATTGAAATAGAGGCTGCCGGCTTCTATGGGAGCCAGCCTTAAGACGCTCTCAAAAGAGCGTAGAATGAACGATGAAAGTTCATTTCCATTTAAGTGGAATCTGCGGTGCGCCGCGCCGGCAGGCTAGCTGTTTTTCTGAGCACTGGGTGGGTTGGTGAGGCAAGACGAAGAGCCTTCTCGCATCTACCCCAATTATAATACTTAAATAGGCGCGCGTTGCTAATACTGCGGGTTTCCTTGATATGTAAAGAATTTGTTGTATTCTTGTTATCACTTTTCTTCGGTAATTAGAAATTTATCATAATAGAAAAATGTTAGGATTTATTTAAAGATGGTCTCATACATTTTCTAATTATAATTTTAGTTATATGGTCTTCTAAGCATTTATGATATTTAATTTGGATCGGTAGAAAGATTTTCATGACATTTAAATTTTTCTGCTAGTCACAAACAGTGTTTTCTTATCAAAACCAGAAAGAAAAAATTTAACATATGTATGTACGAGTATATAAGCGGTGAACGCTTCTGCTTGATTTATTGCTTTAACACAGACGGCAACGATGTTTTTTAAATATTTAATATATGAGCACTTTTCTCAAAATATTTTGAAAAAACTTCCGAATACAGATTGACAACTCGGAAAATTGCATCCCAAGGGGCTTTAAGTTAAAGGTGATTATCGTGATATGTGTTATTTTTTAAAACATAAATATCTCACTTTTAATAATATCCAATATTTCCCCTTTTAGCTAACTTCGACAGTCTTCACAATTAGAGTAAAAACTTAAACATTACCTACATATCCGCAAAAATATCTTAAAGAGTTTTCACAAAGGTTTCCTTTAGAGAGGGAACTAAAATCTTCATTCAAATCGAAAATGTCAACATTGGGCAGTTTTCGAAACAGTTAACTTCTCATTAATTAAATATTCAACGATATCAATTGCGTAGGCATTTAAAGAGATTGTTATAATTGCATCTTAATCGGGCTCACAATTTGTTGAACTTGTTTGTGAGTTTATAATTTTCATTGATAGAATTATCGCTATTATTACGTTTAATTAAAAAGAGTTGGGTTCTATTTGGTTATACCTCTTGATATTATTAAATAGAACAAATTTTCTAGTGGGTCCTGTTGCACTCGAAAACGAACGAGGAAAAATATTTAATTTTCTTTCTCACAAATGTCACTAGCTAAATACAACGTTCGCTCGCAACGATTTCAGAAGATTCAGAAGATGTCTTCACTCTTTGCTTCTCTGAGGACGGTTTTTATCAATATTTTCATAGTTCTTTTATTTTTCTTGTTTTTGATTTTCCTCTTTAACTTAATTCCATATTTCTATTTTCTAGATTATTTCTTATTTCATCTATTATTTGAGTAAATTGACTTTAGAATGTTTCTAGTATGAATAAATGAATGAAATTTGCTACTTTATTTTTATATTTCCATTTTATTATTATAGTCCATCCACTTATTTTGTGGTGGGAGGCCGGGTATATGAATTTCTCCCCCTCCTACAAAAAATAAATAATAAAAAAAATTATCATTGTGCTTTCCTCTGGCAGCAAAAAAATGGCTTGTATAATTTGCACTCCATTTGTTTTATATAACATTTTAAAATGTGGACATTGAACATGAAAAACCCTATAAATATATAATATACAAATATTTAAAATTTCTTTACTACACATTTCGAATCATTTCATTAGAGAAAGCAGTTCAGTCTTTCGACATTATCGGAAAAATGTCTCTCTTTGTCTATCTCTCACTCTCGTACGAGCGCTCTTCGGAGGTAGCTGAGCAATTCAGTATCACCTTTTCTGATCTGCGATCCTAGAACAAAAGTTATGAATTGTTTACATAATTAAGAGACTAAAATTTTTAAAGAAGACTGCGAATTAACAGGAGGCTTATGTGTATATGGAGAGCTGTTGGGGTAGCTGAACATTTTAATATGTATCTGTTGTGTTGATCTACGTTCAATAAAACAGAACTTAAGAGGGTGAACAACCATTATTTTGAAAGAAGAGGACGGATCAATATCGGACCAACATACCTACCTAGGAACAAAGTGTTGGTGCCTACTGTATCTACTATCTACTGTTCTACGTAAAATCACATTAAAACTAGAGAAATCTTCTCAAACCAATATTTGAAAGAAGAGAACCCACAATTCACGGTAGCGCTGAATGTCCTAAAATTTTAAAATATAATAACCTCGTTTTTTTGCAATTCAAGAAGATCCCAGTTGGACTAGTACTGCATACTTTAAAGGCGAAACCTACAAAATTCAGTAGACTTAATTGGGGTTTCTGTATGTTTGGGATTACTGGCACAAAACGAACTGAAATGGTTTTGTTGCTTTTTCACAGTTCAATTGTATACAGCTAGCGGCCTCTTGAAATTCCTCGGCTTTCGTTTTTGTATTGAAGTCGTCATGAAGGGATAATCTTACTGCACCTGCCTACCTGTTAGGAGAGGTGCCTTTCGGTGCATGCTCTTAATATGGCGAAAGAGGATCAAGCAAAAAGGTGGAAAATTATGAATGGAATTTTTGCCGTCTTCTGCTGTGGACGTACTCATATGGACGCGGCGGCGGCGACTGGTTTGTTCTTTTGGCCTGCGGTAAATTGAATCAACATTCAGACGATTACTCGCCACATGGTGCATGCTCCACATGGTGCAGTGGTGCATGACTTTGGCGACAAAATTCATTTAATCAAAATTATTTTTTTTCGCACACTTGAATTGCAATTCCGTTCCGAACAGACTGGATTGGCTTTTGGTGAATATTTGTTTCATGGGTGGTCTTAAATATCAACGTCGCTTTGGAATGCCTTTTTAATTGGATTTCATTCTTTAAATTTTTCCAATAAATGTCTCCGTCAGTTACTTTCTTGTGTTGAAGGGATTCGATTGTCCTCATATATTTTGTAATTTGCTAAGAACAAGGATTAATTATTTTTATTGTGGTTATACAGAGATAATATAAATTTATACAATTAAATTTATTCAATTCAAAGGTGTTACAGACTGTAATCCTAACTTAGTGATGGTTAGTGGTAGTGGTGTTCTCCATAAACGTGCACGCATATATGCATATAACTTGCACGCATATTCGAGGATATTTCTTTCAGGTCAGGTGTAATTCCTTTGTGTTTTAATCATATATTGATTTGCGTGAGTGGGAAACCAACCTGAACACACGACAAGGCGTTTGATTAGATTTACTTTTGAAAATTAAAATAAAATTACTGCATGACGTGATGAAAGCTAGAAAGCAAAACTTGTAAAAACTGCTCACTGGATCGTGCGAGTAGAATTTGAGGCATTGTTACAAGATTTGGGTCTCGTATCTTGGGTGATTACTTTTGAAACATTGGCGTCTCAGGAGTGCCGTCGCGTCGGTTCGGTTATTCCAAAACAATTACGCGACAAAAGCCCGTACTCGGTTGGATGGGTATGCGTGTCATTTCGGATATTGTCGTAATTACCCTCCGTGCACGCATATGACGATTTTTACGTTTCACTCCAGAGAGCTCAATTAATGTACAGATACTACAGCCTGGCATTTGCTGAGTAATTGTGCTGTAATGGGGTGACATCTTCACAGCGATTGCGTTTGAAACTTTACTTTTTGTTTGAGTGAAGATAGGCAAGTGGCACTATCAAATTGAAATAATTATTGAAATACGTACTGAAAGAAATTTCTTTTATTTTGCTGAATTTTGGTATAATTACAGGATGTGTTTAATGGGGCAGAGTGCTCCTTAAAATCACAAATGTGGGTGTTCCTACGATAAGAGAGTACAAATTCATAGGCAAGATAAGAAAAATTGGCCTGCATCCTACATATTATTAATTATTACAGTTACTACGTATGTATCAGTAAGAAAGCAAGTCATTTTACTAGTGATTACAAACTTTTATTTGACTTTCCCTGTTAGGTTTTAGATTTAAGTGAAATATTACAACCAAAATTCCGAATACTTCTAATTAAGCTATATTGCTTTGAAATTTTCCGCAAGTATATACATATTTCTAGTGACAATGCAATATAGCATATACAATATCATTCTAAATCCTCTATGACGGCCGCCCCAAGATGGTGCATTACCTTTTTCTTCACAACTCCCTTGAGATGCCATACGATTAATAAATTACAATACATTACATACCTAAATTACGACTTTAAAGGAAAGAGAGTTTAATTTAAATTAAATTATTTAAATTATTGGACAGAGCGAAGCGGGGAAGCACACCGTCATCCTATTTTCTTGTAGAATAGTCCCCGACTCACAGACTTCACTTAAGGGGTTAAACGCAGTTGGGAGGCTCAAAAAATGAATTTTTTATAGAAACAGTTTTTTTTTGTCAATTACAAGTCATGGTAATTCAAATAGAGCCTACTTTTAAAATACAATAGCTCGTCGATCATGTAGAAATATTAATGTGCACCGCTCCTGTAGATGATGTCCCGAAGGACCTCTATAAAAAGGCGCTTGGCGGTGATCTCGATTTCTCGGAGATGGCTCAACCGATTGATCTCAAATTTTTACACAATCTTCTTAGATATATTCCTCAGGTATTGAGCGAAGGAATAAAAATAATAAATTTTGATTTTTGACAAAATGGCGTCTATTTGGAAAAAAATTTTCGTTTTTGACTGAAATTTTCGCTCCAAATTGTAAAAAAAAAAATAGTAATAATTCTTTTAAATCTTATTCCTTCGTTCAATACCTGAGGAATAATATCTAAGAAGATTGTGTAAAAAGTTGAGAGCGATCGATTGAGCCATTTCTGAAATATCGAGATCACCGACTTTGAAAGTACCGATTTGAGAAAAACGCGTTTAAAGTTTCAGAAGTAGTTTACACATAGTTAAAATTACACATGGTGGCCTTACAAACGCAGATATATCTCCGTAAATATTTATCGGCTTGGCTTCAAATTATCTGATAATATACTTAAATATATGTATGTACATTCCGAAAATGCAAAAGAAATAAAATCGATTTTGTGAAAAATTTTTTTGTGGTTGTTTCTGAGGAATTTAAAGACCCCTGACTCACCGATCGACCCAAAAAGCTGCATTAATGGGGATCACTAGTGTGAAATTTTGAAAAAATGGATTTTACTAGTGCATATCTCAAATAGTTTTTGAGTTACAGCCATCTGAAGAGCAGCCGCTCATTGGTTCGAAAGTTGCGTTAGCTTAGACCGTACCTGAGTTATTGTTCGGTCTCTGTCGGCTAGGAAAGCCATTATAAAGGGATTCTGATTTCTATTGTTGACCTTGAGGTATTGAGAAATGTGTCAGCAGGTTAATAGGTGGGGGGTTTCGTGTACGTGACTGCCAGACACATGTTTTTAAGCAGCTAGACCCTGGCAAATTTAAACGACTCATCTAGTAACTTAAACTTTAAACGCGTTTTTCTCGAAATCACATTTTTCAATTTCAGTTGCAGCTTCTTTTATACATGTTTCTCCATATCATGAAGTTCCAGTTTTCCGATCGAATAAAAAATGTGATTTTGGCAGGCCAAAAATCTAATATTTTCGCGCGAAATTTGAAACTTTTTTAAAAACTCCGCCATTTTGTTAAATTTCAATTTTTTTTTTCGATCGAGGGTCATTGTACAGGCAATATATTCTAGTTTAATAAACTTTTTGCGTTTTTTGCCTTCCGGCACTGTGAAAATCGCTATCACTGCAGCAGTGGAGGGACTTTGTTGTTGGAGCTTTGGAAGATTGCGAATAACTCGCTGAATTTTAAAGCTTTTGGGTTCAAAAATTGTATCATGTATTTATTATATATCCACAAATATTTTCTTAAAACATTAAAACATTCCTTGTAGTAGTTTTCCTTAAAAGAATTCCCAAAAATTACCTTTTTTTCAGGGGATCACACTAGTGGTGCCCCTTGTTACATATGTACGGATATATCAAGTGGATTGTGACTGACTACAATAACTCTCGCCGCCGCAACCGCTACGAATTAACAGTTGGCGTACTTGGAGTACTATTGCTATCGCCACACTAGTAGCCTATACAACTCACCTGCAACCATAAATTTGGGATATCGTGATATCAAAACTGCGCATTTTAGCGCTAATTGGAATCTGACTAGGTGTTAGACCGGCACTTAAGCCAACCAACCAACCAATATCTTTTGATTACATGAAGAATTTTCTAATTTTCCAGAAACCGTATTGCTCTACTTGCATCTTTTTTTACTGATGCAATTAATTCAACTCGAGCGCCCATTCCGTCAGTTAATTATTTGAATAACTTTTAACTGAAAGATACCTCAAAATAAAACATTTTTGGCGCGAAGAGTTGACATTATCTGATTTTAAGAGGATTTTCGAAATGCCCGAGCCGATAAAAGTAAATGATTGGCGAATTTTTGTTTCCCAATGAGCTTTATAACCTTTCAAAAGAACTTAATTTTATTTCATTCTGTAATTTCTGCTTTTCCTCACGACGACGCACCATTACAGCTCATTTAATCAGCTGGCGAATAAAAGCCACCACTTTACAAGAATAAAGCATTAAACAGCTTACGGCCGACTATTTGCTTGGCACTGCATCGCTCGTCGAATATCCGAGGAGAGGACGCATTGCATTCTCCCGACTGCCTATGCAATTTGGCTATAATTCGGAGACTACGAGGACAATTGTTTATGGGATATTTAACTAAAAGCCCAATAATACATGAATGCACTTACTTAACGGCTTGTGGTAAAAGTGAGTTTCTCAATCATCTGAACATTTTTGATTGTACGGTAATTCAATGCAGACGCGCATATGTACATACATATTGTATTTGTTAAGTTATTTATAATATGTATTTTGAAATTTCTTGTCTTGCAGGGAATTTCACATTTTTCAGAGGATTATAGGTAGATATATAGAAATATTCGTAAACGTTAATATAATATATGAGGTAATGAGTTTCCACCATTTTTCGATTAATGATCGTCGTTTATATACAATGAAATATAAAGTGATTTTATTCAAAGTATACTCCGTTGGAAGCGACAATTTTCTCCCCTCTTTCAATTACGGATTCCTTACTTTCAAGAGAAGCAAAGCGTTTTACCGAAAAGGTCGATTGCATCGTACTGAAACAAATGGAACTCCGAAGGAGCAATGTCTGATGAATACGGTGTTTGGAGGAAGATTCCTCAATTTAATCCTACCAAGTATATTTGGACCGATTTTGCAACGTGGGGCCCGGCGTTGTCGTGTAGGAGAACCAACTTGTTGTGCCGTTCCACCACTTCGGCTATTTTTTTAAAACTATGTGTAGATTAATACGCTTTAGTTGCTATCGATCCCCACTGATGGTTTGGAACTGTTTTAAAAATTCACAGTAATAGGTTAGTTGGTAGCAAGGCGCGTTGCGGCGATTCATTTGGACGCTAGAGGTTGTGGATTCGAAACTCACCAGAGACCCAAATAAAAAGGTATATTACAGTGGGCTGTACTGCGTATAACTTTTCCATGAACCCATAACAATAAATTGTGAAATCTCTGAAAGAAAATTCAAACATATTCTCAGATAACGTTGTCACATTGTTTGTTTAAGTGACTCAAGCGCACAGCAGGAGTGTACATGGCACCTTACGCTGCATAAGCTGACAAGTACAACATTGGCACAACACAGCCGCGCGAGCAACATGAGCAGCAGAGCAATGACCACCGCCGATAAAAGTTTTATAGGTCAGAAAAGTTTTTCATTAAGAAAGGACGATTGGCGAACTCCTGGCCCGTTCTAAATTCTTAATGCTCGTATCCAGCTCAGCCGCTGAATCAATTCGCGGGGGTGGTACTTTTGGCAATTTCCTTTTAATGATGCCACTGAATTTCTTCCAGTCGATTCATTTAGGACAAAAGTCTTACAAATCTTAGTTTAAGATTTCGGAGATATTGATACTAAACCAAATAAATTAGCGAAATCACTAAAATTGGTAAAGTAAACATTTTGGGTTCATGGAAAATGACAAGAATTGGAGGGAAAAGAGTAAGTGTGATTTTGGCAGTATTTTTTCTGCAGATTACGAATTGGAAAAAATGTGCTTCTTCATGTACCTAAGGTTGCTGAAAGGAATAAAAATAGGAAAAGTAAACATGTAAATCATCTTTGAATTCCTAGCTAAATGAATGATAATAAATATAAATAGTTGTATATTATAGATCACAATTGTAGCAGATTAATTAAATACCTTTGGCTCGGTTATTTATTTCTTCATTCATTAACACTATTAAGATTGCAAACATTTAGCCCGAAAAGGAAAGAATGCAGTATCATTAAATGATGAAGAGTGTCTGTTCAAAAGGTTATATTTGCACATTTTCCAAATGTTCAGAAATTGAAAAACAGCTTATAGAATATTTTTTGTACTTTTTTACTTATACTTATAACTTGTACAGTTTTACTTATTCAATTTTTAAAATTGTGGCTACTAATACAATTTATTATAGCCTACTGAAAGATTTTAATTTCTTTTTTTAGTCAGAGTTAAAAAATAAAAGATATTACAGATATAACCTCTTGATCGGACTGAACTATAACCTTATGTTCAGTATCTTAAGTAAATATAACATTTTGCTCGAATTTATGAACTAAAATTGGGAAAAAATAAACTTTTGATTAGAACTTCAATTTTGGTGTACGATTGAATCTATGAAAGAAAGGGTATTAAACAGAATGAAGATCGAGCATAGATAAAATTCAAAATAGTGGCCACGAATCGAAAAAAAAAACAAAATTTGTGATGAGTGATGAGTGAAATATAACCTTTTGAACAGCCACTCCTCATGCTCTTATAAAACCGATAATTAACTTAATTCTTGGATAGATATCAAACAAGCCCATTTCATTAAACTAAAATGCTAATACAAAATTCGGTAATAAAGAAAACGAAACTAATATTCTTACTAAAAGTTTTGTGAACATTCATGGTACAGTCCTTGAGCAATATCTTAAGTCTAATTTTAATATTTTGTGGACCTCCACGAGCCTTCATAACAGCTTCAATCCTCCTCGGCATTGAAAGGATGAGGGCTCTACAGTTCCAAACTTAAGTTACGCCAGTGTTGAGTTCCTTCTTTGTTCTTGGATGTGTACACTTTAAGTTCTACACAATAGTTCTCTATAGCATTCAAATCCGGGCTGTTCCCTGGCCATTCCAGTCTCGTTTATCCGGACTATGATACAAATCCTTTGACCTTAAAGAGACATGGTGTAGAGTCATCGTGGAAGATGATCGTAAATAACAGAGATGAGTCTTTCCATTCATGGGATGAAATGGTCGTGAATTACCTTAATGTTGCTATCCACGTTCATGGATCCTGTGCAAGTTCTGATATCCCCTACTCCGAAATAAGAAATGCAACCCCAAATCATAACACGGGCGGAAATGTCTGCCTGGGTAAAACGCAGTCATCTCGAAGATCTTCACCTTCCCGTCGATGACTAATGTACCGCAGCCCTTCGGATTAGTTCAGGTTGATATTCGACTCGTCCATGAAGATCACTTTTGTCCAGTCGTTTTCAGTCCACTAAGGCATTATTTAAGCGTGCGATTGTCAACCGGTTCATCAGGGCCAGTTTTTTTCGGGGTCTTTATACAAATAGACCACAGAATTACAGTCTTCTTCGCACAGTTCTCGCACTAAATTTATATTTTATATTATCCAGGAGAACTGGAACTCTGTATCCAATTCCCTCGACGTTTTCTGAGGAAACCGAAAGTTTATATTTATTTAGAATCCTTACTTGGTCCCAACTCTGCAGACCAATCCTGTCAGTGGACCCAATTTCACGTACAGCTTTAAAACTTTTAGAACTGTGACGTGACTAAATCCCACCTTATCGGCAATAATCCCAACTGATTTTCCTTCCTGGCTTAATGCACAAATAATACTTTTTGTTCACTTGTAAGTTGCCACACTATGTTCACTCATGGACTTGCTAAACATCAATTCGTTTTGGAAAACAAATAATTGTTAATTAAGTACGCCCTAAGTCATAAACGTATTCGAGGAATGTTGAGCTGTGCAACTGTCATAACACTTTAAGGGGGTCTGAAGCAAATAAAAGACCATATTTGACCAATTATGACCATAACCGTGTGTTTCCCAAAATTCTAAAGGTGGTCACAACATCAACAGAAAATGTATAATAATTACTTTGTACGTCTCTGATTGTACTGATCACCTTGGAGAGAGAGTGGTGTGGGATCCTGTGTGCTCGACAGCTCAAACCAGAAGAAGGAAATCGGTCAGTCATTATAACTGTGATTTGCAATATAGTTCGTTGCGATGCATGGCTACTCTCGTTCAGCTAGTTTTATAATTTATGTACACACCACAACAATACAATGCGGGCAAAATACGAAAAAACTAACTAGAGCAACGATCGAAGTTGTCCGTCGAGTTAGCAATATTTATTATAATACCGATATTCTAAAATTCAAAACTTTCACAAATTTCCCCAACCAAAGCATTCATCGCAGTAAATTTTGCAGGCCTGAATCTAAGCGGAGGCTGAAGCCCTGGGTTCCAACCTTTAGGAGGGTCCGCACCGTGCATTATAAGCTCAAGCTTTTGAAACCCCAGACAACCACAGTAAAGTGAGCGATTCGAGTAACCTCCACCTATCCGCTCCTTCGACCGATCCCCCACCTTGCCGCGGTGAAGGAGCTTGCGCGCGTCCGATGATGGACTGGGCTACGTCGACGGCAACCAAGGTTGCCGGCAGGGTCACCCATGTCGAACAGGCCAGTCTTGAGGCGTCAGACTAAGAGGGGTGATCATTCACATGAACAATGGAGGTCAAGCCTACGGAAATATTATCTGCACGAGGTAACCAGGAAACTGGGAATCCTCCCGCTGAAGAAGCGGCTGGGGCATGGAATGTGCAGGCCCCAACTCCATTGACTGCCGAGGTGAAGGGACCAGGCCAAGGAGGAAGTACTCTACTGGACCCCGATGATAGGATGTCTACAGACGAACTATCATCGATTGGCACATTGACAGGGTCAATGGAGAGCCTACTTTTAAATCAGGAAAGGACCGGAAAGCAGTATTCCTCTGCGACTACGGTTAATCCTGTTTCGATGGACACTCCCACCCCCTTGCTTGAGGCTACAGTGGTAAGGGATCCTCCCTTGAACGTGGCGGACAGCAAGGGGATGTCCAAACGCCAGCTGCGACGGCTAAGACAGAGAGCGAGGAAAGCCAAAGTTCCGGAGGCGAAAGCCGGAGGACCTGATGGACTTGCTCGCTCTGCGTCCACCCCGATAGCACCGGCGAACAAAAGAAGTAGATCCGAGGCGGATTCGTCCAACTCGGGCTCTTCGACTGTCGCCGGAAGCTCTGGGGTGAGCAAACCCGAGCAGCCAGCGAAGAGCAAAAGGAGGAAAGTCGTCAAGACCGGGCTCCCGAGCTCTTCGTCACCGAGCGAGGCAAAGGGGAAACCCGATCCTCGTATCGTAGCGCATAAGGAGATCAGCCAGAAAGACTTAGTCGAAGCTGGCCCTTCTAATGCGAAGTCGGGCTCGAGGACTGCGGACAGGGTGGTTGGAAAAAGCTTTGCCAAAGCTGCCTCCGAAGCCTTGGTCGCTGTGATCGAGGCCGACAACCCACAAAAAAGCATGACCCAGCATCATGCTACTTTTGTGGAAGGTCACATTTGGAAGCTTCTAGGTGCAACCAAGGAGTCACCAAAGTTTGAGGGAATGGTCGTCTGCGACGGGGCCATGAAGGTTCAGTGCGCGGACGAACATTCACTCAAATGGCTGCTTGCAAATGTGGCAAATATACCGGCTTGCGAGGGCATAAAGTTTAAGGCTGCAAAAGGCAGCGACATGCCCAAGCTGGTTCGGGCCGTTATGTGGATCCCGGGACCTCGTAAGAGCCCTGGGGACATAATGGCCCGAATCCGGATCCAGAACCCGGGACTCGATACCAAATACTGGCGTGTCCGTGCATACAGCGGGAAGAGAAAGAGCTCCAGTGACCCTGAGGGCTCTACTCTGGCGCTGGGCATAGACCTGGAGTCGTTACGAGTCCTGGAGTCTGTTTACGGACTCCGCCCGTACTTAGGGTTTGGCAGAGTGAAAGTTCACGTCTCCAAAAAATAAGTGCGGTCGACGAGTGAATAGGGGAGTAGTTGACTTATATGCCAGCGGACTTGAAGTTCACTCAGATTAATCTGCAGCACAGTAAATCAGCCACTGCATTACTAAGTGGAAGGTTGACCAAACTGCGGACATACCCCCAAATAACTCTCATACAAGAACCATGGGTGTGCAGAAAACGCATCTGTGGCCTTGGGATGGTTACTTGGGGTAAACTCTTCTATCACGATAGAAGTGACAGACCGAGGGCTTGCATGATTGTCCCAAACTCAATCGAAGCCATGATGTTAAGGCAATACTGTAGCCAAGACGTCGTCGCGGTCAAAGTATCATACAAAAAATCGGGGGTCAGGTGCGAAACAATTATTGTTTCTGCTTATCTGCCCTATGATTCAATCGGCCCACCTCCCGCCTGGGAGTTACGGGAAATCGTACGATACGCTGAATCCAATAACTTGGGGCTGATCATCGGCTGCGACGCCAATGCGCAGCACACCCTATGGGGAAGTAGCAAGTGCAACACCCGTGGGGAGAAGTTATTGGATTTTATTCTGGCGCACGACCTTGTGGTGAAAAACGTGGGCAAAGACCCAACTTTCATCACGAGGAGGCGGCAGGAAGTAATAGACCTGACACTGTCCAATAGGAAGGTGGAAGGTCTGATTACCAAGTGGCACGTTCTAAGAGAGGAATCTCTTTCGGACCACAGATACCTAGAGTTCCGGCTAGCTGGTGAGACAAATCTAATACCGGCGGGCCGGAATCCTAGGAAGACTGACTGGGATAAATACAAGCAGGCACTGGGGAATAAGCTAACCCCAGTGCCCAAACTGCACTCTAGGACGGAAATTGAGGATGAGACGAGGAAACTCAGTCGGACCTTGATTGAGTCCTTCGAGGCAGCCTGTCCAGTCAGGAAGAGCAGATGTGGCAAAAATGTTCCGTGGTGGAACAATAAGCTACAAAGGCTCAGGAAAGAAACCAGGAAGCTTCTAAATAGAGCATTAAAAACTCAAAAAGAAGAGGACTGGCAAGCCTATCGCGCTTCGCAGCATGACTATAAGAAAGAGATTAGATCTTCTAAGCTCCAATCTTATAGGAAATACTGCGAGGAGCTAGAAGGGATGAAGGAGACATCACGGCTGCATAAAATATTCCAAAGGGATACCGCAGCCAAGCTGGACTCCATTCGTAAGTCTGACGGTAGCTACACGGACTCCAGACAGGAGGTGTTCAAAATTTTATTTGAGACACACTTCCCTGGTAGCAGAAATACCCTATCAGACGTAGGCCCAGCTGATGATCACTCGTTGAACATTACTAGGCTGGACAGATATATAGCATCCAGGGTTGTCACGGAGGAGAGGATAGAGTTCGCTTTATCCTCCTTTGAAAATTACAAAGCTCCCGGCCTTGATGGTATATATCCTGCAATGCTGAAGGTCGGAGGTAAAGTCCTGGTGCAATCCCTGAAAGAAATATTTAGGGCCTGCATAACTTGGGGATACATACCGACCGCCTGGCGAGAGGTTAAAGTTGTCTTCATTCCCAAACCAGGGAAGGACGACTATACTCTAGCCAAAAGTTTCAGACCCATCAGTCTAACCTCTTTTCTTTTGAAATGTCTGGAACGCCTGGTTGAAAAGTACATTAGAGGAGGAGTGTTGAGAAGATGTCCGCTCAATGTTCGTCAGCACGCTTACCAGAGTGGCAAATCCTGCGAATCAGCACTACACGATTTAGTTCGAAGAATCGAGGGTGCGATGGAGCAGGGTGCTTTTGCTCTGGGCGTGTTCGTCGATATTGATGGGGCCTTTGACAATGCCACCTTCTCCTCCCTGTGTAACGCAGCCAAAGCGCATGGGGTGGACAACGTACTAGTACGTTGGATACAATCCATGCTGACACAGAGACTACTAATTGCGGACGGTGCGGACGATACCAGGGCTGAGGTAGGCAGAGGATGTCCCCAGGGAGGCGTACTGTCGCCCCTGCTATGGTGCTTTCTAGTAGACTCGCTGTTGGATGAGTTACAGACTCACAACGTACACGCGCAGGCCTATGCCGATGACGTGAGTGCACTGGTTTGTGGCTACTCACTAAAGATAATTTGCCATAAAGTGCAGAAGACTTTGGATAGTATCCAGAACTGGTGCGAGAGGCACGGGTTATCAGTGAACCCTAGTAAAACGACACTTATATTGTTTACTAGGAAGAGAAAACTGAATAACCTTAAACTTCCAACACTAAAGGGTGTTACAATCCAACTCTCCACTGAGGTCAAGTATCTGGGAGTAATCCTAGACAGCAAGCTCACGTGGAGACCACATGTCGAACAAAAATCCGCCCGAGCATTAAATGCCTTCTGGCAATGCAGGCGGGCCTTTGGGAAGACATGGGGTCTGAGACCAGCGGTGGTCTACTGGCTATATACCGCTGTTATTAGACCCATCATAACTTATGCGTCTGTGGTCTGGTGGATCAGAACAGGAAAAACATCTACCTGTACGATCCTAAACAGACTACAGAGAGAGGCATGCATAGGGATCACTGGGGCCTTCAGCTCCACGCCTGGTGCGGCTCTCAACGCAATGCTCAACTTGCGACCATTGGACATCACAATCCAGGAAGAAGCAATGAAGGCAGTCTGTCGTTTGAAGAGACAAGGACTCTGGCACGACAACCACAGAAGCGGCCATGGTAATCTATCACGAAGGCTCCAGGAAAACTGTGACTCGTACAGTATGCCAACGGATGACATGCCACCGGTAACACTGTTCGATAGGGGATATCACGTTGAAATCCCGAATAGAGAGGACTGGGAAAACCAACACCATCTACTGGAGAGTTTCTCCCATGTCTTCTACACAGACGGCTCGAAAACCTCTACCGGTACGGGCGCTGGATGGTGTTTGAGCAAAGAAATCAAACACTCATATCCTCTCGGAGATTTTGCGTCAGTTTTCCAAGCGGAAATCATCGCTATTCTGAGTGCGACAAACTGGATAATTGATCAGAGATGGCGTGAAAGGAAGATCGGTGTTTGCTGCGACAGCAAAGCCGCGCTCGCAGCACTACGAAATCCAATCACCCGCTCGAAAATTGTCCTGGAATGTAAGAGACGACTGCAGTCGGTAGCTCGCTACAATGAAGTCTCTCTTATATGGGTTCCTAGTCATCAAGGCATCGAGGGTAACGAAAACTCTGATAGCCTAGCAAAGGAAGGCGCGAAAAGTAGCCCCTTTGGACCGGAACCACAAATTGGCGTGATTTCTGCAATAGTGAAAGACTGGATAACTCGACACATGGAGAAAATCCATGCGCAGAGATGGTCCATGTTACAAACCTGCAGACACACCAAACTCTTTATAGGTCGTCCCGATAAGGGCACTGCAGAAACTCTCTTGAAACTAAACAGGAGAGAATGCAGGAATCTTGTAGGGATTGTAACAGGGCATAGTACATGTGGCAAACATCTACATACCCTGGGAATCGTCAGTGATCCTACATGCGCGTCGTGCGGGGAGGATGAGGACAGCGTAGAGCACTTTCTCTGCGAGTGTCCCGCGTTCTCCCAAGCGCGGTGCGCTGTATTCGGCGCTGACGTATTGAGGATGGGAGAGATCTGTCCTCGACCCCTAGCCGAGGTTCTTCGGTTCATCAGAGCAACGAAGAAGTTCGGTTAGGGTGGGGGCAGAGTACAATGGACTGTTGGTCTGAGTGCTCGGGGCTTCGCTCCCCCCCTTTCTTACAATTATTATTATTATTATTATTATCCGCACAATGCGAATAAACGCTTCTTAAGCCTGAAAAACTGTGAGGTCTTTCTCGGTTATAAATTGAATTTAATATATGTTTGGTACTATTGGAAAAAAGAATATCTTCTCTAACGGTGCCTAAGATTGAGGATGAATTTTTATGTTCCATTCATTTCAATTTATAGCAGAAAAATCAAGGAAGAAAGATGATTTGAATGAATAAAGGTTGTTATTTATTTCATATTTTTTAAAAATATTTAACTTAGATATTTATTTAAAATCTTCCGCTAGGGCTAGAGCTAGGGGAAGATTATTTCTCCCTTTACTACACGGCAGGGTAGACTGACGAACAATCGCGTTAGTTTTATAAATTGCTGTGCTGTGTAACAGACTTAGAAGGTGGCCTTTCTGAGGTATACGATATTCCGCAGTACATCTTCAACGCTCGTCTCAGGGACACGAAAACTGTACGAGGCAACACAGCAAGGCACATTATTAGGGGGTCAAGAGGAACACCGGCAGCTATCGAATCACGTGAAATCACAGATTGTTAGTAGAATTAGCCAAATACGAAATTTTCCTAAGGTTAACAAATGCGAGTTTCCAGGATCAGTTTTTTTACTCCCCTTAATGATTTGATCTAATTTTCGTAAACCCAGCATCAAACATCTGGTATCATATGATGGATCAGAATCTGCAAACAACTAAATTTACGGAACAAAAATCTCGTGAAATATCTTTGAACAGATTTAATCCTATTGATATCGACGGAGTAATATGGAGACCAAATCGCTGAGGCGTATTCCAATGTCGATCTAACCATAGACGTATAGAGTAATATTAACGTTGCCAGGTTGCGAAAATCCGTAGTATTTCGCTTTATAAAACCCATAATTTTAAACGCCTTACAAACTATTGTATCAATATGCTTAGTAAAAGTAAATTTTTCGTCAATTGTTACTCTCAGATCCCTAAAATCCGTTACTCTTGATATAGAGCGATTCTGAATCTTATAGTCCCATATTATTGGCTCTTTACACCTATAGAATGTTATAACTCTGCATTTAGGATATATTTAATAAAAGCCTATTAGATAAACACCATTGATGCAATTTGTCGAGGTCGCTTTGTAAGAGTTGACAGCATGACGCAGAGCGAATATTTGTGTAGAGTTTGAGATCATCAGCGTAAAGCAGGCATTTGGCATGAGAAAAAATTGGAACAATGTCATTGATAAATAGTAAGAAGAGCAGAGGCCCAAGATGACTGCCCTGGGGAACGTCTGATGTTGATGAATTATTTTTGAACGTGTATCTCCGATCTTGACAAACTGCGTGCGTCTACATAAATAGGAACTTATCCATTTTAGAATGGGATCATCCATTCCAAAAGCCTCGAGTTTCGATATTTAGGTAGGAATGTCCACTTTATCAAAAGCCTTTGAAAAATCTGTGTATATCACATCTACACAATTTCCATTCTCCAAAGCATCAATACAAAAATGAGTATATAGAGCCAAATTTGACGTAGATCTTCCCGAAAGAAAACCATGCTGTTCAGTTACAATTAAGTTTATTAATTTAGATGAGATGAATGACGAGACTAGTGAATCAAGTAGTTTAGGAATGGAGTCCATTATCGAGATTCCTCTATAGTTGGAGATGGAATTTTTACAGCCTGCCTTAAAAATAGAAGTTATATAGCTCTCCTTCCATTTATTGAGAAACACACCAGAACTAAGTGTAGATTAAACAGCAAAGTCAAAGGAGGCGCAAAGGAACTGCACCAATTTTTCAAGAGGAAGTTCGAAAAGTTTTCCGAATCACCATTAGAACTATTAGTGAGATGTGAAATAGCAGTTAACACTGCATCCACGCTGAATGACAATTGGGAATAATGATTCCTTTTTTTCCTTTTAAGTAACGGAACCCAAAAAAAGAAATTAATTTTTTATTTTATTTATTTTTGATGAGTTCATATCCTGTTAGTTTTAGTTCTAAACAGCCGGAGCAAATCTTTGTTTCCAAAATTCATTAACGCACATATATGGGGGTCATGAATTTTGCACATTAAAATATCATGATCCTAGATTTTATAGTTTTCGATACACAGGGTCTTTCAATAAGGACGCTCGACTTTTAAATGTAAATAAAACAAGTTGTGTGTGAGATATCTAATCCATTTTAATTTTATTTGAAAGAATATTTTACGGAATATAACGTCGTTGAAGTGTCCGCCGCGACCGTTCTTGGTGGCACGTATTCGGGAGGTCCAATTTTCGATGATTTTGTCGCATAAATCTGGCTGAATTTGCTGGATGGCTTTCGTTATGTAGACTCTGAGGGCATCAATTGTTTGTGGTTTATTCATATATGTATGATATGATTTAAGATAGTCCCACAGGAAGAAGTCTAAAGGCGTTAATTCGTTTGATCTCGGTGGCCAGTTCACATCGCCCTCAACTCGCTCGTGCAGAATGTCCATCGTCGCATGCGTTGTGTGGCACGTAGCGCCATTCTGTTGGAACCACATGGTGGTATCCATATCTTCCAGTTCAGGTCACAAGAAGTTGCTTATCATCGATCTGTAGCGCTCGTCGATAAAGTTCATTTTCAATGACGAACGTGTCTCGAACGGAGCACTGATTTTGATAATAATTCCATGGTGATTTGCTACACACTACTGCACAATTTACTATAAATTCGACAAATGTTGCTTTAACAACATGGCCGCTATAGCCGCTATAAAATTTCGATCGTCCATATTGAAAGATCCTTTATTTTCCTGTGACGGATAGGCAAGCCGACAGATTGACGACAAAGTGACAATATTATCAAAATTAGTGCTGCCACTTGTTGTACAGAACTGATGGCACGACTAGGTACAATAAAGCTGAAGCATTCAAAAATGAAATCGTTGAAATGAAAAGCATTTGCGAAATTTTACAAAATAAGGACACTTATAATTCTGGGCATTTTCCGCCATAGGACGAGGTCGTGCTCAATAAACAATTCCTGGTTATGGGCAAGCACGGGTATAAGCCCAACTTTCACCCAAAAAATTGCAGCCACCGGATAGAGTGCTGGGGGCATAACATAAATTAATTCTTCCCCAACTGCCTTTAAAACGAGGCACAATCACGTTCACGCCACTAAACTAAAACTGGGACACTTATGAATAATGGGGATAATCTTCCTATAACTCAGGTAAGAATGTTGGAACGTGCAAATAGGCCCGAGCGGAGCCGAGATACTCGGCTGTGGCGATTTAATATCATTCAAATGTCTTATTTTAGCCTTTCACTGCCGCTCGGCACGGCCGGAGGGAAGGAATAACAACTAATATAAGGATTCTCCACAGCCACCCCGCACGGCGCCGACAAGGCGTTCACCTCGTCCGGGTGAAAGGCCTCCGCATTAATGCGATGCTAAGAGGTTTCCCGTAAGGGCTCATTAATTGTATATATGGGACCAGGAAGAGCCACTTTTAACTCCTGCTCTTTTTCGTTCGGCGCTCGTCCAGAGGAAATTTACACATATGACAAAGTGCTTTGCGGTAGTCGCCGTCCTGTGCCGGGCAGCTTCATAAATTGCAACTCTGTTATACTTCATAATTTCAAAATATGCTGGTCATTCAGCGAGCACCGCGTTTCATAAATATTAACAAGGATGTCAGTAAATATGCCACAGACTGAGTTCAGTGCGGTGTGGCCAGGTGGCATCAAAAATCACTTTTAATAAATTTTCAATATTTTTTGTGTCGTACCCACAAAGCACCCCATTCAAGCTTTCAATCCCCAGGACAACGAGTGGGGAAAAATCCTCTGTAGCTACAATAAACGGTGAACGGTTTTTAACCTCCCTGGGGATATGTGCTGTGCGAGTATGAAGTAGTCAGATGGATTTAGTTAAGCGAATGCCAAGTGTTTCCACGAGTGCACAGTACATCACGGCGCCGTACCTCCTTCCTGTGGATTGCTACCCGGAGCTCATATGAAACATGTCTGCAGTTATGACGGACTATCCAGATTTCTTGGTATAAGTACATTCCCTGCTCCCATCGGCCAGGAAGAATGGGGCATATTTATTGCAGCATAATGGAAATTTACACAGTTCTGGCCGGGTCTACCAGGTATTGCCTATCGCCCGTATTTTAGCTGTTGCCCTGCTATTTTACTTGTGCCTGAAATATCCTTCAGATATATTTTCAATTCGCCCCTCTCCTCTTTTAGCCCTGTGGATGAGTTAAGGCGAGCACACTTCATTCGGTGGCTTGCTTCCAGGAGCATTGCAAGAAAATTTAGTGGAAAATTCGAATAGGTATTGATCAGAACTCATTGGTAAATACTTGGTCCCACGTGGCTTCTTCCTCCAGGACCCATTGAATTGCGAGGGCCTGGATCGCTTTTGTATGTACCATAACTGCTTCGATGACGTAAACGTTCGCTTAACCTCTCAGGAACACTATGGTTTTATAGGTATTTTTTACTGCTTGTTAATAGCTCCATATATTTACTCCTGGGAAGGATAGAATATAAATTTATAATTTGCCTTACTCCCACACTTTTAGAACTTTTATTGATTTCTGTCTCAGGTTTATAGAGTCCAATTTTGAAATTTTATCTACTCTTTTCCTTCTGGGAATAAATCTTTGGACAACTTTTCTAAAATCGAGTAACACGGTTAGAAACCGTTTAGCCTAAAAGCTGGAATTCCATGTAGAGTGACAAAAAAAAACATGCCTGGCACTGTTGTAATACACTAATAAAAAGAATTTTCTTAATTTTAAAGTCAAGAACACTTTATTTGGCAAGTGAGCGATAGAAGTGAGAGAAGTAGTTAAAAAAATAAAACTAGTTAGTTGGGGAGACGTTGCCATATCTAACACTCCCCTTGAACGCTGGATGATTTCCCTTGAGGGTAGAATTCTCGTTGAAGTCCTTCAAAACAAAGCCAGTGCTTGGGTGATGTGGTACGGTTTTGTAAAGGCTAAGCGCATCCGCTGACATCTGATATGTATATTTTAATTTAGTTGATCATCTTGAAATCGCTCTCGAAAGTAATAAAAGCGAATATGAAGATGTTTAATCCTTGATACGTCTGATCAAAGCGCTCTATGATGGCCCAGAACAAAAGATATTCCATGACGGCAACTTGAGCGACCAAATAAGAATAGATATTGGGATTAAACATAGATATCCCTTTGCTGTTCAACATACTCCTAGATGAGGTAATAAAACAATAATAAAACAACCTCAATACCACGAGGTATAATATGGACGCTGGCTGACCAGCCGACTAGACATCGCATGCCTATACCCACAACGATATGCAAACCAAGGTTAACATCCCTGAAGGATATGCACGAGAATTTAGTTTGAAAATAAATAAACGCAAAACAAAGTGTATTGGAATCAACACACCTCTAGAGGATCTCCAATAGTACGAATTCAGCAGGTCTGGTCAAAATAAAGTTTAATAATTAACACTTCGGAGTTTAATTAAATTATCTGCTTACAACACAGAACTCGCCATTTCGCACCTTAAATATTGCCTTTTCAGATGAACTGTTTCCATGCACTCCAACGATCTCAAGCGTGTAAGATGTGAAAATCCGAAACACCGTGAAATGGAGAAATACAAACTCACATATTTTTCCACCTCTAGTTTCCACAGGGTAAAGGCGTTCGATCACAATCGAAATCCGCTACTGAAATTAAAAAAGTTTAATAACCGTGAGTCGTCTGCATATTGTTTCCAACGAGATAAAAATACTGTATACAAAAAACTCTGTTGGTGATCGTTCTATCACAATGTATTTATTCCTTCACTCCAAAATTCTCATATAAAATCATAAATAGCGGTTTAGTGAAATAAAGAGATGCGCGGAGTCGAATACATCAACACGCATCAATTAATCATCTGCGTGAGAGGGCAGACTCACAAACACCCTGGAAAATGCAAGGTTACACCACCAAGCCTCCCAGACACAAACTAAGTGCAAGGGCGGACTCACGAGCACTTAGTACTCACAAATATTGGATTTTTTTTGTTTAATTTGTCTTTGTTTTCTAGTGTCTTTCCTTGCTAATGGAAATTATTGTACGTGATACCCATTTTTAAAAAGGGAAAAAAGAACCAAATCGAAAATTACAGACCTATTGCTAAACTGTCACCGATTCCAAAACTGTTTGAGGCTATTATGAAAGATTATCTAATGTTTTACTGCAGTTCTCTTTTGTGCACCAACATGGCTTTGTGAAATATAGGTCGACTGTGACTAATCTTCTGTATTTTTCGAATTTCTGCCTAACAAATATTGAAAAGCTTAAACAGGTCGACTGTGTTTACACTGATTTTAGTGAAGCATTTGACAAGTTTTCCCATAAAGTGCTTATATTTAAACTGCTTCGACTTGGCTTTCCCAAAGATTTTGTTCTTTGGGTTCAATCCTATCTTAATAACCGAACCTTCAAGGGTAAATTTTCGTCTGCCTATTCTGCCACTGTTTCTGTTTTTTCCGGAGTTCCACAGGGTAGTCACCATGGGCCGTTACTGTTTGTCATATTTATTAATGTTTTGTTTCCCTTACTTCGTAATACTCACGATTTGGCATATGCAGATGATTTGAAGGAAACTATTGAATCTCTTCATGATGCTCAATACCTACAGGACGATCTTCTAATATTCGCGGGGTGGTGCTTCAAGAATCCTCTGAAACTAAATATTAGTAAATGTAATTTTATATCTTTTTGCAGGAAATCCTCCATTGTGGAGTTCTCCTACAAAATGTTTGACAGGCCCTTGTCTCGAATTGAAAGTGTTGTTGATCTTGGACTGTTGATTGATTGTAAATTTGACCTTGGGTGCCATATTGATAGCCAACTCAACGTTGGGGTTCGTTAAACGTTGGTCTGTTGACTTCACTGACCCCCATAGTTTGAAAGTTTTATTTTGTGCTTTTGTTCGCCCAATTTTGGAATATGCTTCTGTAGTGTGGAGGCCTCATTGATTCAACATTACGTATGGTCAAAATTTACCTGTAACCCCCTGATTCAACATTACCTATGGTCAAAATTTACCTGTAACCCCTGCCTTAGTCCGCTACTTGTATGGGGAACAAGTTGTTCCGGGGAGTAGGCAGGACACCGGGAAAAAATAGAAACAAAGGATCAGAGGAGTTCGGTGGCAGTTGAAAAATAAGTGAGACGGGGCGGCCGGAAAATAAGCGAGTTCTTGGGCGAATAATAGTTCTTGGGCGAATAATCATTCTAGTGCGGATTCGAGCTCTTGGGCGAAAAGGAATTCTAGTGCGGATTCCAGTTCGTGTGCAAATAGTAATTCTGATGCGGATTGCGGACCGTATTTTGTGCTGTGGTGCGGATTTTGTTTGTGCGGATTCCGACGGTTTCTGTGAAAAGAAGGTTGTGTGTGCGTGTGGCCGACGGCGAATTCTTGTAGTGGGCTTTGTACTGTACTCTTGTGTGTGCTCTCAAGAACGAAGAAGCAAGAGAGAAGAAAGAAGCGGAGGCCCTTGAAGAAAGAAGAGAGAAGCGGAGAAGAAGAAGAGAAAGAAGAGAGAAGAGAGAAGCGAAGGCCCCCTGCTAAACAATAAGCGAAGCCCCGGAAGAGGCTCAGAACTGGAAAGACTGGGCGAAGAATCCAAGTAAGTGCCGTGCCCTTCCTCTATAAAGTTTTGCTAGCCTTCACCCCTGCAATTTAAAAGACAGAATCCGCTCTAGGGTGGAATTTTAGTCCCGAAAACTTGAGGGGAGCCAGCCCTGCAGGTAATTGGGCCGCGCATCCCACGACAAAATACGGGAAGTATCACTATTGCGATAAATTGACCCCTGGGAAGTGTCCCTCTCCACTTCCCGCGGCCGTGACGGCCAACCCGAGTAACAATATGAACATAAATCGAATAGAGGCGGTGCAAAAACGTTTCTTACGGGTCGCTCTTCGTCAATTACCGTGGAATGACCCCTCCAATCTTCCTCCATATGAGGAGAGATTAAAACTGCTGGGTTTGTCGTCTCTTTTAAAACGTAGAAATGTTGCTGGTGTTATGTTCATGCAAGATATCGTAACTGGCGCCGTAGACTGTCCTAACCTTTAAAAACTTTTAAATGTTAATTCACGCCCCGAGTGACTAGAGGACAACATTTTCTTTATGCAGATAACCACAGAACCAACTACGGTTATTTTGAACCTTTGTCGGCTATGTCTAGAGATTATAATGCCTGTTTCTCAATTATCGATTTTCATTGTGATAAAATTGAACTGAAAAAACGACTATACAACTTTTCTTAATATTATAATTCATTTTATACTGCTTAGCATAATGTCTAAATATCTATGTATTCTGTGTATCTAACTTTGTAACGTCAGATGGTATGCACCTGTTGATGAGTAAATAAATAAAATCTTCGCTCTTTTTGGTACAGGGGCGAACACACAAGTAGCGTCATACTCACCTAATCCCTAAGGTAGAGACACAAGCCGTAGAGAGAGGCTCAAAGCCTTCACCAATACGAAGCAAGTAATCATCACACCTTACTCCTATGAGTAATTCCCGCATTTATTATATAATTATCACTCAAAAATAATGTTAAAGTCCCTATAATATAAGTCTTAATCATCAACAAAGCATGTTAATTAAATAATTGGAAATTTTAAAAGATATACAGATCTTTAACACAAAATAAACATAAAACTTAAATTCAACAATAACAAGCCACCCAGTGATACACTCACCTAAAAATTCATTTTTCAAAAACCACAACACTCACAAACAAAACTAAACCCACTAACTCTCTCTTCTCTTACACCGAAACTTGGAATGAATCGTGCGCCACCCGATAACCAAATTTTCCATGGTTCCCAATATTGGGCTGGAAAAAGGATGATCTCATTCGAGAAATACACTTTCATGTTTTAGAAGAACAATTTTTATTCAAAAATAGTAAAGTAATAAATTAAAAGCAAATAAACCTTTTTTAAAAAAAGCTTTTATTTAAATGCTCTAAAAAGAACAAAATAAAATTTTCCTTTAAAAGTTTAACTATCAACGTATAACCTCATTATGCGCAATTTATATGATCATAAAAGCTTGTCGCGTACTTAGCAGATTAAGTTACTCAATTAAATAGGTACTAGTTTATTTGCACAAGTAAATCGCGCGACAAGCTTTTATGATCATATAAATTGTGCATAATGAGGTTATAAGTTGATAGTTAAAATTTTAAAGGAAAATTTTATTTTCTTCTTTTTAGAGCATTTAAATAAAAGCTTTTTTTTAAAAAAGGTTTTTTGGTTTTAATTTAATTTTTACTTTTTAGTTATCGCTGGCTAGGTTTCTGAGTCTGTTTATCTCATTCAACGCATCATTGTTGTAAGGCCGTTTGCCGGTTAATTTCGAACAGTCTAGCTCTTCAATAAGGAGACCTTCTAATGATTTTACCCTACTTAAGGCCACGTATGCTTGACCAGCAGCAAAGAGCTTTGAGCCTAAGTAAACAACGGCGTGGTCGACAGTACTACCCTGCATTTTGTGTCCTGTGCAAGCCCAGCATAATACAATTGGCAGCATTCTTCGTTCTGCAGTTCCGTGACTATATTTTGCTGGAAATTGCACAGACTTGGGGTGAATGAGGTGAACAACGTCTTTACCGAAGTCTATACGGACGGATGGTATATCAGTGCCATACATTTGTGCTCTTCGGAAGCAGGGCCAATGGCACCGTGGATTAGAGCAACGGAGCTTATAATCACCATCTCTTTTTTAACCTGCCTTTTTATTCTCACCGAACCTTTTCATTTATTACCCATACTATAAGAAATCATAAAAAACTCTAAAAATCTGCCATATTGGATTAAGAGTGATGTTAGAATATTTTTCTAATTATTCTCAGCAAGCCCTTTCATTTGATACCCATATTGTAGAAGTGCATAAAAAATAACTATTCCGCCATCTTGGATGTTCCGCCATATTGGATTTAGAATGACGTCACATTATTTTTCGAGTTACTCTCAACAAACTCTTTCATTTGATACCCATATTGCAGAAATGCATTAAAAATAACTATGGTCCGCCATATTGGATTTAAAATGACGTCACACAGCTTATCGTGTATGTCATCCAAACTAAACGTGTATACAAAATTTCAGTTCAATCGGTTGAAGATATCTGCTTCAAAATTGAGTAGCAAGATTTTACTCGATCATACATACATACATACATAATACAGTGCAAGTTAAATAAAAGCTTTTAAAAACGATGGTTTTACAAGCGCAGCGACTTTGAGAATCATTATTTCCCACAGAGTAATAACCCCGCCTTATTATAGGGTTGTATTTTAAACAGAGATCAACTAAAGATTGGAGCAGCGTTATCGGTTTACTACCACCGCAACCCTTTTAACTACAAATCAGTCTAAGGCTCTTGTGGAACACTAGAGCCACTGTACCCTACACAGCGAATACAACCAGATCACAGTCAACAATACTACTATAAAGGACGTAGTAGAATTCAAATACCTCGGTAGTATCAGGTGTTAACTATAGACTGAAACAAGCGAGAGTGGCTTTTAGACGACTTAGGGCGGTCTGGAAATCCCCTCAGGGCGGTCTGGAAATACTCTCAACTCCAACAGAATATTCAATGTACGGAAGCGAAACATGGTTAGTCAAAAAGGCCCGCATGAACAAAATCCAAGTGTTCATGAACAAATGTTTAAGATATGTCTGCAAGAATAACAAACACAGAACTGTGGTCAATGACAGACCAAGGCCAAACAGCAACACAGATCATGCGATGAAAATGGATTGGTGACACACCCCGAAGACCAGCAAATTAAATCGCCCGGCAGGCCCTCGAGCGGAATGGAACTCGCAGAAGAAGAGAAAAGTTGGAAAACCACGAACTACTTGGAGACAAATGGTAACCAAAGTACGCTAAACAAGCAAACAGCACGGAACAGAATTCGTTGGAGAGGCTATGTGGAAGCCCTATGCTCCCAAAGAAAGTGAAGAAGGAAGAAACAAATTCTTGATTCCTTTTCTCGAAAATTCGCAATATAGCAGCCACTTTGACTACCTACAATGCTTATGATTTGTGTAGTTTCTACATGAAGTTTTAGTTCACATAGTAGCAGTTTGAAGTAAGCTGAGCGTTTGACACTTAATGTGATATAGTCCGCTGCTGCGCTAGATGTCGTGACAACTTTCTGCTTGCGAGATTCCCAATCGATGAATGCTCCAGGGTCCAGCATAAACGAATATTACATAGTTTATATGTCAGCCGTACACAGAGGTCTCTGCGCGCATGATCCCCTTGTCTTGTTTAATCACAACAGGAACATGAAAAGAGAAATGATGATAGACACAACCAGAGAGCAGCGAATACGGCGGCCGATACACATTTGCCCGCATATGCCGTGTTGAGGTCTACTAAATGTACAAAAAACTGCCGTTAAAGCAACATTTGTTCTCAGCGTACTCTGAAACATGTTGGGAATATTCCGTAATGTGCCTAATGCCTAAGGAACAACAAGACCAGAAAAATCTCTCAGTTTGCGATATCCGACAAATGTTCACACGGTCGCTGTTCGCGATTAAAGCCGGCTACTCATGTCCCAATTTTAGTCGCAGCTTGTAGGGCCTATCGGCAGATTCCCTACAGATTGACACATGAGTAGACAAGTTGGACCGACTACCGATTTCCAAATTGAGCCTGCAGATTATGAGTAAATTGGGAAATTCGTAGCGTAGAGACATTGGACAGATTTTCGGATCAGTCGGCGTTTGCCGTTTAGCATCTGTCGGAAGCGGTTCACGCATGCAACCTTTAGCGAAAATGACTTCCAAGGAACTTTAGTTTTCACCCAGTACCTTTTCCGTCTTCGTTCGTTCCTTATATGGTAGTAGTAGAGACTACAGCTAAAACAACTAATATTTTTTTATTGTTTCGACAGGAAAGGAGCCATTGTACGTATAAGCACAACGGCGTGCGAGTTACGAACCCGACCTAACACACACCGGACATAAAACATGTGACAAGCCAACGTGACCCGCCAACACCGACGGTGATCGCCCAGCGGTCATCCAAAAAGCAAACTCAGCGTCTAGACGAACATCTCATCTAATGCCGATTCATCATTCCGACGGCTCACCTGAGTTCGCGAGTTCACCTGGAAAATTCTCATTAAAAATATAATTCACTTCAGTTTTGACATCGATTGTAACAAGTTGTGTTTAGCAAATAAAATTTTAAATGTCCATATTTAAATAAGTCTTTTTATTTTTTTGGACTTACGCTCGACGCGGGAGGTAATTCGCGGCCACTAACTAAATGAGATTGAGATCGAAATCGGGGCTGTGAGTAGAGGTGGCGGTTTTCTGACCTTACCAATTCGCGCTGCAGGTTGCAAGTAACATTCGACGTGAGTACAGCGGCGGATCTAGAATTTGAAGTTGGGGGGGCTAGCACTAGAATAGAACTGAGAGAGCACGCAGCTATACCTATATTTTTTTCACAACATTGTCTTCCTTTTCGAATGACCAATCAAGTGTTTCAAGACAACGCGGTTTTAGTTTAGAAAATGTGCTGACTACTTCCACGACTGTAAGTACAATATCTTCATGGACGTTTCCTAATGCCAAACCATTCAATCGATTTTTAGTCATTGTTGTTCTCAAATAATTTTTCAACCGCTTTAGTAATGAAAAACTACGTTCTGCTGTCGCAGAAGTTACAGGTATCGTAGCTAGTAATTGTAGAAGAATTGTTAGATTTGGGAAAAACTTATCGTGGCTTTTAAATTTCATTATTTTCAAAGTTTCCAACGCAGTTTGAACTCCTGCAAATTCTGGGTTTGTGCAATACTTGTGCCACAATTAAATTTCATTTTTCAGTTCTCTTTCGTCACATCCATGTAAATCTTTTTCGTAGAGTTGTGCAGCATTTACAATTTTCTCAAGGGGCACTTTTGTACGATGGGCAAGTATCAGGCTTTCAAGCGGTAAAATTTCTAAAAATTTTCCATTAAGTCTTGTACCAAATAAGGATAGTATAGTTTGTTCGTTTAGCTGATTTGTTTCTTTGAAAGATATTGATACAAGAAAGTCTAGTATTAATGAGCCTAGATAGCGTGAAGTGTACGTATTTTGCGTGGTTCACAAATTATTGAGACAGGTTTGTCTCTTGCATGTTCTTGGAAGCTTGAAATCTATGTCCAATTCGTCAGCAATTTGCTGAGCTTTTTCAAAGATTTCATCAAATGATTCTTCGTTTCGCCTCATATCGAAAAATAGGATTTTGATTTGAGCAACATGATCACAAGCTGATGAAATTATTAATGCAGGATCTTGCAGAGTACGACTGAGTGGTATGATTTGAGCATTAACAGTATTAACAATAAACAAGGCTAGTAAGAAATCAGTCTGCCTTATGGCAGCTAAGAGTTGTGTAGCGTCTGAAGAAGTATCTCTATCCTTATCATGCTTTAAATCATCTAATGCATCAGCCACAAACAATATTAACTCACAAAATGTTTTTACACACTCATGTCTTTCTTGCCATCTAGTAGGACATTAAGTTTTCAAACGTGTCTTTTTTGATTCAGGTGCAGTATTATTAATTTTTTTTTCGAGCAGTTGTGTTCTTTTTGCGGAGCGAGTGAAAAAATTAATGGTTGAAGAAACTGTTTCCAGCATGTTACGAATTTCAGTAATTTCACAAAATTTACTAATACATGGGTTCAATGAGTGGCTGAAACAGAGTGTATAAAAACCTTATGATGCATTCTAGTCGAAATTGCTAAACAAAAAGTGCAATAATTAAATACTAAAAATTTCGCGATTTTTTAATTTCGTAGAAAATAAATGTTCTTTAAGCTCCCCCTGGAGCGTGAGTAGCCTTAAGATTGTGATTCGGTTTACTTTACGAACAAACCAGACCACTCTATGCATGACGAGTACCTTAACTTAAATATGATGTCAGCTATAACATGCTAATAGACCATGTTTCCTCTACTTAATTCGACAACATGCATTTGAACTTCTTTAAAGAAAAGTTTTCTAATATTGATAATTTCAACTAATATTATCGAGCAATCTATTTTATTGGTTTCATCGTATTTATAGGACAAAAAAAACCTGCTGTTATCTAATAAATCACCCTATTTAAACGCAATGCACATTGCTTAAGCTGAATATATTGCGGAATATCGAAATGAATTTTCTCTAAATAATAGTGAACAGAATTTCCACCGTGGAGCCTTCTCTGCCAAAGAACATAAACTGTCGAAGCAAGAGTCGAGTGTGACTCTGCCTTTTAGATCGAAGGGTTTGCACGGTTAGCTGGACCATTCGCCTGTTGTACGTAAGCAATGCTCTAATGATTCTCCGATTTTAAATTTCTCGACTTTTTCCTAAGCCTCGAGAAAGATGTATGGAAATGCATTTGGAAAAAAAGGCCCAAGTTTCCGCTCAATTGACTGTCGCATTAAGTCAAGCCGAGGTAGAGTTCCACTCGTCACAGATGAGTAGAGAGAGTCCCTTTCTGGTGGGTTATTGAGACTCCCGTAGCAGCAAAAAACTATTGTTCAATCAGATGAGAAATACTGCCTGAAATAAAGACGGCAGACCAAAACTAATACACGAAACGAAAATGCTGTGCCTTTTTTGCCTGCTTCTGCCGGTCTCTGCAGGCATTGGCATATCAGAATCAAATGGACATAAAATGAATTCCATCAGTGAATAACCTGAAGAACCAATTTCCCTACCGTGTCGGAATGGAAAAAACAAAAGGTTCTCCTCTACTTGTTTTTGTTAGGCTTCTCTGGTCTACCTCATCGTCGTAACCGTGTTCCTCGTTTTTTGTTATAATTTCCGCTTTGTAATTAGTTTGTGAAGATATGTCCATCTGTGCAGTGGGCCTCGCTCCCGGCGAATAGGTAGGTACACAGCCATAGTGCAGCTTGTTATTGAGAAGCCGTCGTTCCTGAATCTGATTTTTTGGGAATTTCGGTCTTTTGGATTTGTTTCGACTGCCGTTGCAATTGCACTTTGAATTGAAACTGCACGGGCTCTCTTTTTTTATGTGCCTCTATTGTTTGCCATGCATGATAGAGCTGCTCATTTTCTCAAAATCCATTAAGCTCAATCCACAATGGGCAACCTTTTCACTGCAAAGGTGAATGGCAGAAGAATGGCTGCATTCATAAGACGCCCTTGTTTTTTTACCCCAAGGTAAAGCTTTATTGCTTTCTTGAGCATTTAATACTGTAAAACGATCTTTGATCCAATTATTACTTAGCACAACGCGTTTTGAATCAGGTCGATTGATTGCGAAATTTGAATAAAAATAATGTATATATATACCTACGTCACTTATCACTCATAGATGAATTAAAAAGACGCACCTCCTTTAATTTTTCAAGTTCTGATTATTTTATCTATTTCCTATTATTATTATTTTGGTATTTTAACAGACGAATTTTGGTCATAATTTTTTGTTTTGCTTCAATAATCGGGTTGGACTACTGAGCTGGCTGTACTTTAAAATTGATTGAGCAAGTGGAACAACGTAGGGGATGAAGTTCGGCACGATAGACAAAATATAAATATTTTTTATTTCTTGTCGAATCAGTCTAGACAATATGCGGCCCTGTACGGAATTTTTCATACTTGTTTCATATATACGGAGCGACCATCCAGCTGCGTGTGCCCTCACGGTGTCTGCCCGTTAGGGTTATAGCGCTTGAAATATCGGAAAAACCTATGAAATGAGAATATATACATATGTTGTACAGTGGGTACGGTTATTTCAATTCAAAGAACAAATTTCATATATTCGGAGCCATCTTCCAGCAGAATGAATAATAATAATAACTCCTTGGGAATTGCTGGAATGCGTAGTTCATTATTTGTGCTGTCGAGTATTTAAACAAGTTTCAAGTAAATCCGATTTTTCTTGCACATGATTTTATATCTCCTTTCACCGCCTTAGGGGTTGAATTTTAACAAATCCTTTCTTAGTCGGGGCCTACGCCATAAAGCTATAGAAATTTCTGCTCGGCGGTGATTAATCAGTCAAGACATAAAGAAACATGTCATCCTTAGCCAAAAGTATTAAGCCACTCTGATTCACAGTAATTTCCCGATTATCGCAACTAATTAATATCAACCCCTGCCGCAATAATCGAAAAGTTATAATAACCGAGAGGCTGATTTTGACATACATACAGTGTGTAACAAAAGTATATTCAGTTGTTGCATTTTTTAATTTACCTAAAATAACTTGAACTAAATTCATTTGGGCCTTGAGGATCGGAATTTAATTGGAGCCTCTCATACCTTAGAAATATAGACACCTTAAAAAATCGTCCTCGGAGCTGACTGGCGTAGTGTGGACGACAAATATTGGCAAGGACTGTCAGAAAGAGGCTTCGTCAGCATCATCAACCGTCTTATTCCTTCTTCGTCGACCTACAGTAAATGTATTTGTATACACATTGTAAAAACGTACTTATTATGTTTGCATGTTTTTCTGATGTTCTCGACGGGTTTCGAACCTGCGATGCTTGAACTTCAAATTTGGACCCGCTTAGAAATACACCAACATGATGATACTTCGGAGTTAAATTGTAGCAGATACATATAATTTCACCTTTTAAAAAATAAAACAATCTCATTTATGTGGGATTCGAAGCCGGAACCTCTGAAACACTAGGCCAGTGCTCTCTCCATTACTCTACAGATACCCTCGAGGCAGAAAGAGGTCGTCTTGTTTAGTGTATCAATGCATCACAACTGGTGGCTTTATAAACGAAATTTTGACTTGATTACTTTCGAGTAAAGCTTCAATTCTAAACTATTGGTGTCGACTTTAGTCCACTTTAAAAGTTTACTAGTACATAATTCTTTGAATTTATGTCTGATTTAAGAGGAAAAAAATTGTAAACAAAAAACCGCTTCTAAAATAAACTTCAAAAGTTTCATAATAAAAATGTGGTGTTCTATGTTGGTTTAAAACAAAAGTTTTAAAAATAAACCAAATTTCCTATAGTGGATATGGCGGGTAACGGTGCTGATAAATTGTTCGTTTGTGAAGGTCGTATGAAGAGTCAGCGGTATATAAATATACCAGAAGCCTTTCTTTAGCTGTCGTTTCAGAGGATTTTTGTAGATAGGAATTACAAAGACACCATAATTCAGCAGGACAATGCTCTCTGCTATACATCTGAGACAATAAGACATTGGATAGAATAAAACAACAGTCGGCTTTTTGATTGGTCTGCTCATTCACCGGATCTTAATGTGATTGAGCACTTGTGGTCTACTTTAAAGGAAACGATCAGGAATCTTCCAAAAACATCCGAAGATAGCTTGAATAGCTTGATAGCTCTACATGAAGAATTGAACAATATTTACACTGAAGGATATAGGAAATTAGTTTGTAATTTACTAAATCGAATTGATGTTGTTATAAGAGCTGGGTTGGAGGCATTGCCTTCAAAATAATAGCAAATTAGATATATGTATAGTTCTTACCCATAAATAATAATAATTAGGCATCATCACTGCACACAAATGGATAGCACACCAATATAAAAACACGTTTTCGAGATATTTTTGTATAAGTTGGTAGGAAAATGTTTGCCGTTCGAGAGCAGTTACAATATTTCTGCTGCACTTTCAGTCACTTTCCTTGAACATTAAATAAGAGTACCTACGACAAGTGAAGTATTTTCTGGGAGGAGGGCCATTTTACCTGCAACTTAATCCATTTGCTATGCCCGTGGGAGAAGGTGGGGGAAAATTTAGTTTAACCCTTTCGGTCCTACCAACGCCTAAAAGCGGCATCCACGAAACATTAGGCGGCGGCACAACTTGGAATGAAATTATTCCACTGTTTTTGTAACAAAATATTATATATTTTGAATTCTCGTTGCCTACTTATCGTACAGTGAAAACACTGTCGTGGAAAATTATTTCGTACAGGGAATGTATAACCGCGGTCCGTGATCAACTCTGTCGTACCGAAAGGGGGTTAAATCATTAAACCTTCATCTTTCGAACGGCACCGGCGCTTTTAAAGTAAAACATTTTACACTTTTTATCTCACTCGGATTCTAGGATGTACCACTATACTATTTTTAAAGATGTGTTCACGTCAAAATCGTTTAAATGCGCCATTTTCTAAGATGGCGGCGCGAGTAGCAGTAGGTCGTGGTCAAAAACATATCCTCAAATCAGAATTACCCGACCATATACATATGTAACATATATATGTTAGGTGACTGAAAGCACCCTTGCGGGTTTAGGTCTTAATTAATTCTACGCTATGGAATCTTGTTAAACCATTAAAGTAACCCTCAAGGGCCGGACTATTCATCCAACCAGTTATTATTAACTTTAAGCAACATGGCAGTGCATCGTGGTTATGCGCGTAGCGAATGAATGAATTTAAATACCTCCAGGTTTGATTGTTTTGCATATCTGCACTATTTGCACTTAGACCAATTCTAGCCCTCGCAGCGCAAATAACTCATTATTAATCATCCTTTCATCAGAGTCAGCCAGCGGAATTGCTATCATGACCAAATATACACCCCGAGGATAACGGAAATTTCCAGATATTATTTCGCAGCTATGCATAGTCCCCAAACTCATGATCTAAATTTGCAGACGCTTATTTGTTGAGAGAATTGCTTCATAGGAATGTGCGATGTACCTACCGGAAAAGGTACAGGGGAAGCCCGAATGTTTGATAGCGTGCTGTAATTTAAGAGGAACACAATACGTCCCACTCCATGTTCCCGAAGCATACGAAGGTGTATACGAATGGCGTCCATTAAGTACAAAATGCTGCCTATCCGCTCGCTCGGAGTTCGCTTGAGTCCCGGTCCTCCACCCCTCCCTACAAATGACGGCAATTGTACGAGAAAATCCTTTTTGTGTTGTAATTGCATGACTCGTACTTAGGTAAGTGGCATAGGAACTCTTGTTGTGGTATTGCAAGACACTGGCTTGCACCGCCCAGGGATGAATGCCACGAGTAACTCACTATCTTTAAGTTCGCATAATGATTACGGAACGGCACTGTACTCCGCTCCGAGCATAGTGCCCGTCGCTTACATGTGGATCTCCGATGCTTCCTATTTATGTTACACTTGCTGAACAGACACCCGAGAGACGTACGTAGTTCATACCGGGTCACGAAGGGGCGTCGGACCGGCAAGCATTAGGGGTAACAATGCCAGAAATAATAGACCTAACCATCTTGCCGCATTGTTCTGTGCGACGGTTAATTCTGGATATTCCTGTGAGGTAGCGAAAATAAGTTGTGATCGCTTTCCGAAATGGACGTGGAAATCACCTCAGAGTCTCCAGATTAGCATACTTCTAGCTAGATGGATGGTTCGGGGGGTCAGGTCAGCTGGGGTAATGGAAGTTCCTGCCCCGCTACTGCCACAAACGTGGCCAAATTTTCTCAAATTAACGGAAGGTGAGTGAGAAAGTTGCGGAAAATTTGTAGATGTCACGTTTAAGCGCTGAAAGTTCTATGGACGGCATAAAACGGAGAGAATAACAATGTAACGAAGACAATGTAAAATTGTCATTCATAGCGGCAATTAGTTTTTGCTGTTATTTATAAGTAGGCAGGACGTTGTGTTATAAAGTCTAATTTGTTGAAAGTACTGTCTGTAGGGTATTCTATATATGAATGTATGTCAATGCTGTAATTACTCCCCACCTTTTCGAATTTTGTTATCTTGTGTTATACCATACTATCGGGTACCCGGCGTGTGCTAAGAATCCGCTCGCTTTAAATTTTGGCGTACATGTCAACAATGAACTGATGAAAGAGTTCACGGCATTTCAAAATGTGATTGGATTGTTGAGCTGGTATCATAATGCGATATGCATAATAATCCATAGACGAAACGTGTAATACGAACAGTTTTGTTCAATAAATTTTTTCGTGTATATAAACAGACAAATTCATTTATATATTTTGGACGATATTTACTTCAAAGTAGAATAACAAACCTTTTTTGTTGTTGCTGCACCAGTGACAGAGTTTATCTGCATGACGTTGAAATGGTATCCATCTTCACCTTGCCAAAACTGTGTTGAATATTGAAGAGCATCATACGATCGGTGTGTTTCCGAGACGCGTTACAAATTTGTATTTCGTCTTTGAATTATGATGTCTTGCTGATCGAATTCCGTTCCAACCATAACAACTGCCACTTAGTTGATCGTTGGAGCGTTAAAGCGTCGTTCATGCTCACCGGATGGTGTTTTATCGGATCTTATAATGTTTTCGAATGTTTTCTAAAAAATGCTTGCCTGTGTTGCCAGAAACGTAGCTTATAAGTGGTTCAGGTGGCTCAACCAGCGGTGACAACTTGACTTTACCATTCGAACAACACATTCCTTTGAAATCTCAGTGCGTGACAGTACAAACAAAGAGTGCTCATCGGCCCAATCACAACATTCGGATGATTACTGTAGTCTCAGTCTTTGTCATAATTAAATGCCGCCAACTGAAATTCGATTCTTCGTCTCGACTGAGCCGCTCGTAATTTATTACCTTCAAGCCGGTTTTCATGCTGTTAAGGAGTTTCAGCAGGTCTTGCTGTAGTAGCTCTGATTCGAACTTGTTCTAGATGTGCTTCATGTTGTTCGGGTGTTTCGGTTGTTCTGGACTGTTTATCTCTCAGCCGGTTTGGCTCCAAACGCACTTCACGTTGTTCGGGCGTTTCGGCTGCTCTTTCGGCTCTTTTTCATTTCGGATCTGCTGTATTTCTTCCAATTACAGCTCTTTTCAGTGGCATTTTTGATAACTGATATTTTTTTATTTTTTATACATATGTGGATAGATAATTTTTGCAAACTCAGGACTGTACGACGGATGACCCATCAATTCGATGTTTTGAATGCTCAAAAATTCACTTGTTTGAGCTGATGTGTGACAGCTTGCATTGTCGTGGTGGAGAATGATTCGTCTTCTGCAATTGGTTCCCTTATTTTTCTGAACACTTCTGGCAAACAAATGGTGGTGTACCATTCAGAATTGACCGTTCTACGGTGCTCTAATGGAATAGTGGCGACATGTCCAGTTATTCCGAAAAATCAGGCGACCATTTGCTTCGAAGTATTTCGTGCGCGAACAAATTTTGTTGGATTTGGCTCGCGTTGAAAGACCCATACAGTCGATTGTTGTTTCGTTTCGGGGAACAGAGGCACCAATTATATGAATTAAAACGAAGATTTCAACTATTCTTATTATTCCGGCTACTATCTTTCTGTTCGTGAATATAACGCACAGGAAAACTACAACTACAAATATTCTCGAGTTTGTCACTTTCGTTGTCTAATCGCGTTGAAATTGGATGGTAAGGGCTTTCCATAATCATTAATTAATTGTATACGTTCCTACTTAACTCGGTAGCATTGTGGGAAAAATTTAATTGCAATTAACAATTAAATTTTTTAATTAATTGTATTTTCTACAATTAATGAATTATACTTGTGAGTTCTTACAATTATAATTAATTAATTTTAATTATAAAAGATACAATTAGCTAAAGAATTTTAAGTATTAATCGCAATCAAATTTTGCCCAACACTGCTTATCAGGTTAAGTTCCGCAGTGCTTACTCTAGAAATATTGTGGTCACCACATGAGTTCCACAGGGTGGGCACTTTGGCCCACTTCTCTTATTCTATCAATTGAGAATATAACATATTGGAGAAAAATGCAAAATTCTAATTTATCTGGACGATATGAAGCTATTCTTTCATACTACATGTGCGTGTCTTTCTGGCCAAAATGACCTTATTGGTTTCCCTCACACGTGCGCGGAAACCACTACTATTCCGCACGGGTTTGCGTGTGGAATCACGCCGATTGCCCACTGTAAAGCCTGTTGGGAATAACCCACTGGTAATTTTAAAGAACGCAAGCGAGACTTCGAATAACGCACGGGTACCTGAAATGGAAATGCACTCAAAATATTTTCTTTCTTCTTCAAGAAATCCTTCGAATCCTTCGCTTCGCTCGTGCGTCTAACCCTGCCACCGTGGACAATCGGCTAGTTTCCACCCTAGTTGCACAAAATACTATTTCATTCTTGGTGCGCGATAATATAATTTAGGATTGGATCTTGACAAATGCGAGGATGTCATACTATCGCTGACGGACTTAATTTTTTTCTTTAATCTTCGTTCCGGGATTGTGCTACACAACAAAATAAATCGATTTGTGATTTCGTACTATTGACAGCAAGCATGACTTATTGTAATTAAACATCAGAAAATTATAAACGCTTCTAAACAAAACTCGAAGATCGTTTTCATTGAACTACGATATTGATCATTAATACCTTAAATTGTAATCTATAGGTCTGTTCAATGGCTTGTAACCGTGATCGATCGTGACCAATTACTGATATTAAAATCCATTCCATTTTGGCTTCTTTTTCAATAATTTACCAGGCCGAAAAGTGTGGTTGCAGTTATTTGTCCGTTATATTTGTGTGTCCTTTCCCATTTCAACAAGCAACTTCAGGCACACGTACACAATTCGGAAAGTGTGGAACGTGGCCGCACAACAGCTAGTAGTCTAAAATTGTCCAAAATCGTCTAGACTGACCGTATTCATTGAACGCAAACACAAACCACGGTCGGGCGATTTGAGCTACTTGTAAAAGCTCATTAAGCGAACCAAATCTGAACAGACCTTATATTTTACTAGCTGAATTATTCGACCTTACCCGGCATTTTCTTTACATTACTTTCTTTACTTACGGACAAAAAGACACAAATAAATTTAAAAAAATCATTTTGTTGGTTTCGGTATTGTGTAAATAATCATATATATGAGCTTACGTTTCGAAACCACTGACTCTAAGGACTCAATTTCGATAAAATCTCAATATTGGTAACTTTTGGCCGTCACCTAGAAGTTCAAAAGCAGATTTAAACTCAGCAACCCCAAAATCCCCTATATGTTCATTTACACGGTAAACCGTTCAGAAGTTTCGTTCGCCATTTTCATGCGACCACGAAAACCTAAAAGGATCTATTATTATAGAAATTCTTTGAAATTGAACCTTCTCGGTCACCATATGGAATTTGCCTCATGTCCACATTTCAAGAGATCAGCGCCTCCGTAAGCCTCCTAGTGTTTATTTTCATTGCAATCCCTTGAAGTTTCATTTTTCCGGTCATTATTTTAAATTCTGTGACCCCAAAAACGTCTTCATATTAGATCGTTAAAATTGTTTCAAATTAAAGAATTGCGGCCGCCATATTGGATCTGCCATTTTGAATTTGGAAATTTTGATGAGAGATTGGAAATCAGCGACCCCGAAAACACTCAAATTATGACTTTCATGGCAATCTCTTAAAGTCAAAATCAAACGTAAATCACTAGAACGTCAAGGGAATCCCTTGCCGTCTTAATATTCGATTGCCTGCAAGGCTTGGTAAGCCTGAATTGCTTGCCCTTTTTAATATCACTGTTCCAGACCGCTCTTTGAGGTGTCATGACTTCCTACATTAATCAACACCGCACTATTTATGACCTACACAGAGGCGTAGCGTGGGTATCAGCCGCCCGGGGCGGAAGACAATTTTGCCGCCCTCTTATTTAGGTATTTCAATTTAAAAGACTATAATATACAGTAATTCTAAAGAACTTTTCGGCAAGAACAGGCATCATTATTGTGTATTGTACAGGGTACAAATAAAAAAGTCATATATATATATATATACTATATATTATAGAACACTTATGATTATACGTTGACGATCATCAAGATTAAGTTATTAGCGAATTAGATATAAAACGCAAATCGACTTCCAATTAGAACTACGACGATACTGTTAATATTTATATTTTTACTGAAAATTAATATACTTGTTAAACTTAGAAACAAAACTTGTGTCTTAAGCTAAAATTTTATTCGTCTACTTTTTTTTAAGTCTATAGCATAACACACCTCTTGCTCAATAGACAAGATAGCCAGATTGGTTATCCATAACGTACTCATTGTTGATCTTTAATTATTTTTGATCAATTGCAATTTTGGAAAACTTCCCTCACAGCTGGCATTGCTTATGGCAGTTGTGAAGAATATTCGGAGCATTATTATAATATTGGGCAGAGTATCTTCCAGCTTAGATTTCACAATAAATTTTAATAATTCAAGTGAGTCCGCTTTAATTAATTTAGTTCCGTTGCCTGTGGCAGCAATGAAAGTTCGCAGTCGAAGTCGTTCCAGCTTGAAGTCCTGTTCGTCAATTTTGGCAGATGCGTAGTCTAGATTACAATTTGTGTCGTCCGAATTTAGTAATATAGCCGTCGTTAGATAAGCAAATGTATCCGCCAAATTCTGTAGTTTTTTTCTCATTTATGTATTGTCATTAGTCGTATAAATAATTTTGTGAAAACCCTTAAAAATGTCTTAAAAATATTTAAAACATCAACAGGTCAGACTTAGATTCGGATTCGAGCCGAAAGGTAAATGCAGAATATTCATTTGCATATAATCCTGTGTCTACTTACAAACTATTTGTATGTTACACATGTCTTTGCATATCATAGGGCGCCCAAGTTGGGTCCGCTTTGTTGTCTACTGCATGGTTGAATTTGGCCCACTCTGTTGGAAATTAACCTTCTCCTAACTGGGATAAAAAAAAAATCGATTTTTTTTTACGGAAAAATGTTCCTTAATATGTCTAGAATCATGTTCAAAATTTTACGAAAAAAGAAAATATGGTTTTCGAGTTATACTGCTATATATTTTCAGAGAAAAAACGGTGGCGTAGCTGACGCCCGAGCACGCTGTTTGGGACGCCGCCGGAAGAAATTCAATTCAGTTATATTTTACGTGGCCACTTGAACGTATCGATAGTTTTTCTCTAGAAATTTCTAGAAAATGCCGAAAACTCAAAAGAATTTTACATCAAAAACTCCAAAAAGAAAATTCCGTGGAAACCGGCACACGGCACTTTCAGCCGGTGAAGTCGATCTAAAATCAAACGCATTTTTCTCGACTTCATTTTTTCAATCGTGATTCCACGATATCTGTTGAACCGCTCCACCGATTTCCATAAGCCTGGGTTCATTTTGTTCGGAATTCAATTGTGCACAAATCTAACTAGGATATAAGACAAAAACCAAGTAGTTTTTTTTTACAGCACTTTATGTAAAAACTTTTTCGAAAAATTCTCGATTTTTGACTTCGAATGGCTGCCATTTTTTTTCTAATCGACCGATTGGTTAGATCCTAGTTAGATCTATAGATTTTTATGTCTAATTTAAGTGATTTTTTGATTTTTCTGTTTTCAATTATTTGGCGAGCCGCAATCACGGAATTACGGAAAAAGGCCGATTTTTTTGCGCCTTCTGGCGGCGACGGGTGATCGAAAAATGAAAAAATAAAAAAACAATTTCTAGTATTTGTTGAAGACTTCCAAATAAAAAAAGGTGCAAGGTCATATGTTGTTTTGTTTTCTTTTTAGAGAAGGTCATCTTAAGGGGTTAAAGAAAGGGATTCCCCGATTTCGGCACAGTATAAGTAATGAATGCTCATTTCGATCGGTCCGAAACAAAAATATGAGATGGTTCGAATATTATTATTAGTTAAAGATAGACAAGATATTATTATTATTTATTGTGAGATTTTGCCGCCCCCTAAAGTGCCCCCCCCCCCCCCCCCAATTTCATCGATGTCACGTTCCTTATGTTAATCGTAACCAGTTGAAAGGTCGTCTTCGTTAATTATTATTTTTGCTGTACTGATTTACAACACTGTTATTTAGTAATCAGATATTTGATGAAGAATATGAAGAATAACAAATAACTAAATAAATAAATAACACGAAATTTCAGGCAAATAATTGTTCGATTTTTTCTTCCGTATTACAAGTCGCAAAGCACAGTTGACATCGACTAACGTACCTAATTAATATCTGTACACAAACTGGTTGACAGATCATGCCAAAACTCTACGTAAAAATTAGGTACCTCAATACCAACTTTACAGCAACATTTTGTTTTGATTCCTTTTGCGCGTGCTTTAAAATTAACCATTCCCGATTTTGTTTACAAGATGTACTTGTCTGATGTTGTATTAATTTACCCGTAACAGGTTTCATAGTTTTAGTCAGCTAATTGTTGATTGGCCAATTTGTTCACACTATTGTATATTTCTTAGAAGCACAAAATCGAACAACGATCATAGCTACTAAGCTCAGCATTCAACTGCCAGTTAAAGAAAATTTAAGCTTGATAGCTCAGAGATTTAAACGCCATGTTAATTTCATCTTTTAAAATCCTTAAATCCCACAGGATTAGTTTGGCAGCAAAACGCCGCGCCGTGCCGCTCTGTGTGGTGGAGAAAGGGACGCTACTTTAACGATATGTCACCGAGTATTCCGTAGGAATATTTTGTCTCCTCTTCAATACTCCAAGCCTCATATATCATATAAGCTGCCATTTGTTAGACCTGCTAGGAGTTCAGGAGGTGTTATTGCCAGCCGTCATCACTTCTCATCTACTCATACACGCCATACTGCTGATGGCACAGGAATAATGGATACTAATCCCGTGGATTACAACGGGAAAAGATTTGTGAGATTACGTGTGAAGATATTTGTCATATGGACTTGTTGTTGGTTCGCAGATCCAGGCACCACTGTGATTCCCTTTCGACCCAACCAAAGACATCCCCTCCCCAAAAACTTTCTGCGAGCACCCCGACCCGAACCAGGTTCCGCGCTTCTTTTGTTTATGTCACGTTGTGTTGTCATAAGACCAAAGCGAGGTGATCGATGAGCGAAAGCCGGCTTGCAGCACACCTGCGACTGTAATTTCATTTGTTTTACAATCATCACCCTTTGTAAGATGGAAATTTCCTCCTTTAACGACGCTCGCCCCCACTTGTCTGTCAGCGCCGTTTTAAGGTTTTCTGCAGAGCGAGCATTGTTTGAATTTTGCTCAAAATTTGTAATTTTGCTGTGTCGCAGTGCTCACTTCCGCCCTCGCCGGCAATGCGCCCGGTACCCGGTATTCAAAAGCAATTTCGGAGTACCTAGTTTCCCTCATTTGTAATTGCAGATGAAAACAGCAAACAGTTGAAGAAAACAACTAAGAGAACTTGATTGCTTCAGATAAGTGCTCTACGAGGTAATTACGAGACGGATATTACCGAACTCCCTGAAATTGTTGCTGAAATTTTCTTTCAATTCAGTCGAGGGAGACCGAACAAAGGGGGGATCAGCGTTGGAAAAAAAAAGCGAAAAATGGAATTGCCGGGGAGAGCTGAAAATGTCCCTTTGCGAAAAAAGGAACTCAACCAGAGGAGTGAGCAAGAGAGCGAAACAATTAGAAGATACTCGGCTGCCCAGAAATTCTGTTAAATTTAGCGAAATAATTGGGACGGAATTTCGTTTAAAATTGAGATATGCTCTGATTGGACCGAAAAGTGGGAGCAACGCGTTCACTACCCGCACCAGAAGTAACCATAATCTAGATAGATTCCGCAAATATCAGCGAAACGATGCTCATTATTGAAGGTTGCCTATCGTTTACGGCGACATCGACCCAATAATGTTAGATGCTGGACTAAGCCAAGAAAGGGGACGCGGGATAGCCGCCTAATAAGAAAGATAAAGCTACGAACCAGGGAAAACTTAATAACAAAGAAAGCAAAGAGAGCTCGAATTAGCGCGAATGATAAATCTTAAATTTTTTAATGACCCAACTTCTTCAGTGATTGACGTACTTTATTTAAGGGGTTATCCCATCCTGAGAAACTGGAAGAAGTTTTAAAATAAAGAAATTGCGTTAACGCACGATTGTACAAATGAATATTTCTTTATGCTTAAAGTAGGTATTATTAGAGTTATGAAATTTGTGGGTACGTTTTTTACGCTTTTGCTTGTGGCCGCGGTTAATTATTAAATCGCGTGTCCCATAAAATTAAAAAAAAAATTGCAAAATTAAAATTTTTCATGAATTAAGTACATGGTAAAAAGAAGTGTAAAATTGTATGCGTTTTAGCAAAGAAAATAAAAACAAAGAATTTGCAGCCAGTACAATTCCATGCTTTACGAAATCCTCGCTGAAAACGGTCTTGTGCGGTCAAGGCAAGGGGGTTTGGTTTGTAGAGGGTAGATCTTGTGCTGAGCTGAATACTGTGATTCTGCAGTCTGCGGTAGTGCTAAGAAACGTATTCTCGCGTCTGCAAGTATGGGCACATGAGTGAGATGAAATTCAAAATTCACACAGTCCAATTAGCGCAACCTTAGTTCACATGAAATGGGCTGAGCTACCTACCTTCTTGTATATACTCGAGAATTCCTAGAACATGCAGTCTGTAGAATATTTTTACGCTGACGAGCGCCTTATTTTGAATTTATGGAATGCGTGATGATGAAATTTTTAGATCGAGTATCTTTGCAATGTTCATATCATAACACATCTTTGTTGTACATATTTATGTATTAACTTATTTCAATATGCAAATAATTAAACCTTTAATAGGTAGTCCGTTGAGAAGTCGATAAATTGTATTATTGGGTTTTTCGAATTAAACCGTTAATTCCAAATTGTATAATACTTCGCAGATATAAATTGCTAAAGAAATAAAAAAATATAAGAAGTAGGCAAGATTGCGAAATAATTTTTGATATTTGTCACGCTCTCAGTATTACCCAATCCAGTACATTAATCGTGTGAAAGGTAACATTAAGTTTAACCCTAAGGAATTTTGGAATTTTATAAATAGTAAACGGAAGACTAACAGCTACCCCTCTGTTTTAACACTTGACATTGCAACATGTTACGATCCTTCTGCTATTTCTAATTTGTTTGCTAAACATTTTAACAATTCATACTGTGATGAAGTCTGTGATATAGATTTAGATTATTTTAGTAACTTGACTTGTTTTCCGGCTCAATGTTCAAATATTCTTTTAGACGAGTGTACACTTCTTGAGTATTTAAACAAAATTGACGAAGACTTCTCAGAACCGTCTGACCGTCATCCGTAGATGTAATGAGTCACTTGTGGAGCCTCTTACCTTCTTGTTTAATTTATCTCTTCGTACCGCTGTTTTTCCGGATATCAGGAAACTATTTTATGTGATCCCCATTTTCAAGAAGGGAAAAAAGAACTCAGTGGAAAACTATAGACCTATTGCTAAACTATCATCTATACCTAAACTTTTTGAGGCAATTTTGAGAGACTATTTAGCCTTCTAATATAGCTCGATGATATCAAGTAATCAACATGGACATCAACTAATCTTGTGGAGTTTTCGAATTTCTGTTTAACGAACTTGGTGAAGCGTAAACAAATCGACTGTGTTTACACTGATTTTCGTAAAGCATTTGACAAGCTTTCTTATAGAGTGCTAATTTTTAAACTTCGACGACTTGGCTTTCCCAATGACCTTCTTCATTTGATTAAGTCATACCTTACCAATCGTTCCTTTAGAGATAAATTTTCTCTTTGCTTTTCGGACCCTGTTTCCGTTCGGTGGGGAGTGCCACAGGGCAGCCACCTGGGACCTTTGCTGTTTACTCTTTTCCTTAACGACGTGTTTCCTCTATTCGAGAACTCGCATGCTTTGACTTACGCTGATGACTTGAATATTTTCCGAGTGACCGAATCACTGCAAGATGCGCTTAGCCTCCAACGGGATCTTGATACTTTTATTGAGTGGTGTTCAAAGAACCACATGAAACGAAATGTTAGTAAATGCAACTTTATTTCATTTACACAGAAAGTCCTCTATTTTGGAGTACTCCTACAAAATCCTTGACACACCTTTATTTCGGCAAGAGAATGTTGTCGACTTGGGACTGACTATTGATTCTAAATTAGATTTTCGACGACATGTTGATAAAATAATCGGTTTGTTAAGCGCTGGTCTAAAGATTTTAATGATCCTTATCTCTTAAAAACATTGTTTTGTGCGTTTGTCTATCTTGGAATATGTTTCTGTTATTTGGTCTCCTCATTATTCTGTGTATATAGACCGTATCGAGGCAGTCTAGGAGCGTTTCCTCCGGTTTAGTCTTCGTCACCTACCCTGGCGTGACCCGCATAGTCTTCCTCGTTATGAAGACAGACTTAAACTTTTAGGTTTATCGACTCTATCCAACCGTAGCGAAATCTCAAGTGTTACGTTCATGGACGATATCATTACTGGCGTTATAGACTCTCCAAAGCTTTTAAATCTTGTTAATTTAACTCCGATCTACTAGAGGACAGGACTTTCTATACTCCATGTACTACAGAACTAATTATGGCACTTTTGAACCGGTATCGGCCATGTCTAAAATATACAATAATAGATTTTCCTCAGTAGATTTCCATTGTAGCAAAGATTTAATCAAGAAATCGTTACTCAATCATCAGGAATTAATTTAAATCATTGTTTGTTTATGTTGAGATCAGATGATATAAGCAACCTGTTAATGATGATAAATAAATAAATAAATCAACATCATCTTTCATTTCATAAGAGGGTTTGTGAGCATTATTTTTTGGGGATGACAATTTTTAAAAGGTATTTTGAAAAAATGTTCAAAATGAAAAAAACTAATTAAATATTTTTGAACTCGCTTCAATAAGCTTTCATTTGATTACACGATGACCTTGAAACAAATGTTACGGTAATTCTTCTTATAATTAGGGCTCCAGACGAATGTATAAGCGAGTGGGGATTTTTTAAGACTATAAAAGTTTCGCTAAAATTGTATCAGCTTTAGACGCTTTTTTTGGAAGCCCCACTTGTACAGAATTTTTAATATTACTTGTATATGAGGGACACATAAAATGTCTATGGCTTTTAGGCAGAAAAAGTGTTATTATAAGTTTTCCTGATTCGTTTTTGCCTCCTTTTTCCACGCTCCATTTACAATTTCTTCATAATAATACCAACATGATTTAATCTAATATTTTCATTCTGTGATCGCAACATATATTTTTCTCATCAAACCATTCCGGCGTAACGGCTTCACATTTGCATTTCTTAATAAACTGCATTATGCGATAATTTTTAAATATGTCTCCATATATTATAATATGGTTTTTACATAAGTTGAAAAACAGACTAAAAAAATCGGATGAAGCTGAATTATAATATTTATGAAACACAAATAGCTCTGACGGACATGTAAGATTTTCTCATCACAGTTTCACATACATCACATTTTATTTTTGGAAATATTTTAAATATAATAACATATGCAATAAAATTTCATAAAATCGCATTGATCGAAGATCTATGTGGATATCAATTTCGTCCAATGTGTCCTCTGGTTTATTTGAACAATAAGTTTCGGTAATTTAAGGAACTACTTTGATTATTATTATTTATGGAACTACTTTGACTCGGGTGCTCTATTGTTAGCATAAGATCAACATCGCAGTCACAATTAGATGTGTCACTAAATTGAATTAAATTAATAGACCTTATTTTTGCCAAAAAGAAACACTTAAATTGACCTCTTTTTTGACGAACAACAGCAAACAAATACTTTGGAAAATCTTGCCAATATCTTTCCGCCAAAATAAAGAAGATATGGTCATTGTGAATGCCATCAGCTAATTGGCAAACTCCTAACAATGTTTGCTTCATACTATTTAGGCAATGCACAGTGACTTTGTATATTAATTCTTTCTAAAACGAGTAGAAAATCTTTAATATATAAATAAGGCTTATTATTTATTTTCAAACCACTTCTAAAGGCGTTATCACTTTTTAACAGTTCCGCGCAAAACTAATCTCCTCAAAATAACCATAACCATTCAAAAGACAGAGTGAATGGAAAATGCAACGATACTCATCGCAGGGTGCCTGTGAACTCCTTGCCGTACACATACTGTCCACGTTCTCGAAATGATCATACCCAGTGTGTGTGAACCAAAAAATATCTAACAACAAGAAGGGACACTCGTGATGTTTTCCCTTATCTTTTAGTGACTTTAGGTACCATTTACCGAACCAGACGTTTCATTTTGTTGGAAATAGATAGTTATAAACAGGTAATATGTGAGAGCAAGACAAAAATGAAATGCTAAGAAAATTGAAACAATTCTACAGGGTGCATGATTTTATTTTGAACAATTTCTATTTTCCAGCAAGGCACAAAACTTATTTCATGATAACTGTCCCTTGCAAAGCCACACACCAAACGCCTTATATGATGTGTACCCATCATTTTTAAAACCAAAGAGCAGCTATTTACTTAATTGCATTTAAAAATGTTCCAAACTTTTCATGTCAATGCAAATCTCGCAACAAAATAACACCACCCTACACTGGCTCTCTAGCTCCGTACACAGTTCCGGAGGATCGGTGCAAATCACCTGAAAATGCACAGTAAAAAATGAGAGCAACCGCGTAGGTGTATATCAACAACGAGTACGCTACCTGCGTCTCCCCCTTCTTCATTCGCATTGTTCCTATGCTTTATGATCACGAGGAAAGGTGGCACTCAGATGGCATGGTAATAGAGAGGATTAGAAATCTGCTTTAAAACTCTATAGTAAAAAAAATTATAATTAAAAAAAAAATTTTAAAGTAAAACGGTTTTATTGAAAATAAAAATAATAATGATGTAGATAAAGTACTAAAAACTAAAAAATAATTCAGTAGATCCTAGGTACCAGTCATCACACCACTCCCCTCGTCAATCTAGGGCATTAATCAGACAAAAAAATAAAATCGTGGAGCGCGTGAAATTTATAATATATCAACCGCTCATATCATTATAAATGCTATTGACATATTTACTCAAATTACGCCACGCCCCACGATTTTATTTTTTTGTCTGATTAATGCCCTAGATTGACGAGGGGAGTGGTGTGATGACTGGTACCTAGGATCTACTGAATTATTTTTTAGTTTTTAGTACTTTATCTACATCATTATTATTATTAGTTTCCATAAAACCGTTTAACTTAAAAATATTTTTTTAATTATTTTTTTAATGTAAGTATGGCCCGTCTCCACTCTATGATCCGCCATGCACTGTGTTCTACTTGCAAAGCCCTTTCATTTCATACCCATATTGAGGAGGTGTGAGAAAATATGGAATCCGCCATTTTGTAGAGGCGGCCATCTTGGATTTACAGTGATACTGATTATATTAAATTGTATTGTCATCAGAACTAAAGGTGTGTACCAAATATCAGAACAATCTGTCGACAGGAAGGGGGTTAAATTTTAACTACTAAATTTGACCCAAGCAGGGCAAGCTAAATAAAACCGTTTTCAAAATGCTGCATTTTGTATCTCAAACTGTATTTATTTATTTATTTATTTTATTCGCTTAATACAAGCTACATGTACATGCTGTACCTACGAGAGAAATTTTTGGCGGCATGGCTCTCTCTCTTAATTACTTACGGGAATGGCGTGGTACTCGTTCATTTTTGTTTTACCAAATGGGTCATTCTTTTACAAACCGCACACCATTTTAACATCGACATTTAAGAATCGTCTGACTTTTTTTTACAGCTTCTTAACATAAAATTAATCGACTCGTATTTAAGGATTTTGCTCAAAAAAATTTTTTTTCGAAAATATTCACTTGTGAATTTTTCATAATTTGCTAGATTTTCTCCAATCATCTCATATTTGAAATTCATTATCTCCCGTTGTGATGATTGGATTGACCTACTTTTTTATTATTTTACGTGTTTCTACGTCAGCTTTACAATGGTTTTCGAAAAAAATTATTTATTGTTGAGATTTAAAAAAGTTTATAACAATTTAATTGTTTAAACAGTTTTTTTATGCTGTTTCCCCAGGTTTAGTTAATGTAAAAAAATATGATTTTGTTACTTATTGTTTTACTTAAAAATTAAAAAATAAAAACGGAGTTATCTCTATTAGGTCCAAAGTTATTAATTATTTTCGATCGCTTGTCAGGCGGCCCGCGCGGAGCCTTCTTGCCTAAAAGCAATTCTTCCATCCCATTACTTATAACATAACATAGATGAAAATCAAACTCATGTGATTCATTGACATTAAAACAATTCAAACCTTCATTGACAATGCGAGCATTTATACACTAAAAACAAGCAAACACCTTATACTCACGCGACGCAAGAACTTCTCCATATCTCCACCTCTTACAAATGTAATAAATTTATTCTGTTGAGTTCTATTTCCACAACAAATATAATAAATTATGCACACGATTGTAGAATTCCAACTGACATTAATTACTAAATAAGTATTGTCCAATTGCATAGTATTGCAAGATGCATTTGTTCATTACACTGTAATGAAATCAACAATATCCAAATCGTGATATAAATTACTACTTTTCAAAAAAGCAACCGACTTCCATTTTATTTGTAATAAAATAGTTGTAGGCAGAGAATGTATAATGAAATTTGTTACATATTTTTCTCTCCTTGTAGATTTAATGGATCAATGAGACTGATTAGATTAATTTTCGCAACTTTTTTTGATTAAGATTGCAATACTTATAGCGGATCGTAAATCACTCGTCACACATTTTTCAATAGCCTCGTATATGAAGAGAACATTATGTAAAACAGCGAAGAAAGGGCACTTCAAGATGAATCCATAGCAAGCCCAAAAATTCATTTCTAGAGCTAGTAAAAGAGTTAAACACGCTGTATAATTTAATTTGAATTTGAAAATGTCAAAAAATAAATTTAAATAATGTTTCCGTGTAACTCAGAGTACGTGCAACATTTAATTTTTATAGTTTTAAATAGTATTTCGATGATATAAATCCGGGCGTTTTCATGACTTCATGCATGCAACTAAATAAACATGCGTATGAGCAAGTTGATAAAAACAAATTGTGCACAAGCTGCTATTTACATACTTGCAAAATTGCAATCAAGTTACCTATATTGCAATGGTAAAGACTCTATAAAAGCATGAAAACGTTCTACAAGTTTGAATGAAAATAAACAAATAAACATGTCCTTACAGATACAAAATGCGTTAAATTAAACTTTGTGCTTGGGAGGGGCGGTTTCCAACTAATCTTTCAAAAAAAGAGAGGAAGTTTAAAAAAGGACATTTAAAAAGATATAAATATAAGTGACATTCAAAAAGTTCCGGGAGAGACCTTGAACTGAATGAATGCACGTCAATGAATTCAAATTAAGATGCTTCTCATAAGCTATGTAGATATATTAATTTTAGGGGAGCGTGTAAGGTGGGTGGGTAAGGAAATAAACCACACAAAAAAATCATCACAATTTATAAGTTGAAAAATAAAAATTGGGGCGGCCTATTTGAAGATCTTGGAATAACTACTATCGCATAAATCTATAAATATCGTACACCCATATAAAATTCACATTTACAAATTACCAAATTAATCAATAAAAATACATCCAAAGTTTTCATGTCTTAAAACCAGTAGGAGAGCATTCCCGTCCCACAAAATGTACTGCTAGTAGGTGAGAATGATGACGCAGTGTACATTTATTCCTGAATTATAGTAACCATTGATTATTTTATAAAATGCTACGAATGAATTATGGAAAGTTATTTTTAAAAAATACCAAACTTTCCTCAAGCTAATTTAAAAAGTTTTATTCAAAGTTGATGCGTAGCTGGAACGGGGAAACATTTGTGTTTGAACATATTTTTAACTACCTGACTCTTAGCCATATTTGGCGTCTTCCGAGTATGTTTTTTTATTTTTTTTTATTTAAAAATAAGCGCGACGACCCACATTAATTAGGTACGATATAATATTTTCCACATTTTTCTAGTATATGCATGTATCCGGAGAGGAAATCATTGACGAAGTGTTGTTCTATTTCTTTATCAAGAAGGTTGCGTACAATATTGCATTCTGTTCATTTATGGGTTATGCAGATCACATTTTATCGTTTCGTTTCAGGGTTCTCGAATGCACGCTTGATGTTTACTTGAATTATCAAGTTCTGGTGCTTCCCCATAAAATACTTCATACTTAAGAACTATTTTATTTTATAAATTATTTAAATTGCTTAAGGATATAAACGTTGAGGTAAATGGTTCGTTGCTTGCACAAACTACGGGGGCCCATTTAAAAATTGGAATTACTTTGTTATAAAAAAAAACGGCTCAATATTTTTCAATGGTTGAACATTTATTTGAAAGGTTGTTTATGCCATTTATTTATGTAAAATAATTTCGGTCAAATGACCACCAGAGCTGACTTGGCAGTAGCCCATTTGGTCCACCCAATTTTTGAGTACATTTTCGATTGTTTCGGGCCTTATGTCAGCAATAGCAGCTTGAATCTCGTACTTGAGGTCTTGAATAGTTTCTAGTTTGTTGGCGTAATATTTATGTTTCACCGCTCCCCAATTATAATAGTTCAACGGCGTCATATCACAGCCTCTTGCCGGTCAAATCACATCACCATTTTTGCTGATTATGCGATTTCCGAAGATAGGGCGCAAAAGATCGATTATGGCGTTCGCTGTATGGCACGCAGCACCGTCCTGTTGAAACCAAATATGGTCCAAGTCTTCGGCTTCATTTTCGCCGAAATCCAATCGGCCAACATTGCTCGCCATTGACGGTTACGGCGGCTCCGACTTCATTTTCGAAGAAAAATGGGCCGATGATGCCGCCGGACCATAATCCGCACCAAACAGTCACTCGGTGTGGGTGCATTGGCTTGACGATGACGTGCGGGTTTTCTGTGCCTCAGATGCGACAGTTTTGCTTATTAACATAACCACCGAGGTGGAAATGAGCCTCGTCCGAAAAGATGATACCAATTGAGCTTTATATGGCTTCATGGCAAAATTCGCGTCACACGGGTTGGTTTATCCACCAACATTCCAGTTTCACGAGCTCGCTTCACGAATTGATCCACAAATTGGGTTTTTGGCAGTTTTTTTTCGTCAAATTTTTTTTTCAAATTTCTCACAGTTTGAGTAGAAGACTCACCATTTTGGAAACAAGTTTTTAATATTTCCCAACTTTCTTCAAGCGAATACCGTCCCATTTCGTAAATGTCAAACCTTAAACAAAATTTCTGTCACGTCGAGAATGACTTATAATCAACTAAACCTCAAATTACCGGTAGTTCAAATTCCAAGCACTAGATGGATCACCCTTTATTTATATTTGGAACACTCTTCAATCTATAATTAAGCCATGCACGCTTAATCAATGTATTGTGCTGCTTACAAACATTTAAGCTGATGTATGGATTGCTTAAACATTGGTCTTCGTATTGCGCATGTCCTGGTTAATCCTATATTCTTTCTATATTCCTTTTTTCTTTTCTTTCCCCTTACATATATATGTACATATATCTTTACTTTTTTCTTCTCTGTCATTGCAATCTCTCTTGATATTTCTCTTGTGCTAAATTTTTTTTCATTGTTAAATTAGTAGTATACTACTGTTTTTTTTCACGTGAAAACGTCTTTAATTTCGGTATTGAAAATCTCGAAAGTATCGAAAGTGACTAATTTGAAACAACTAATACTCGAAGAATACTGGACGTAGGAGAACGAGGACGGCACCGTTCGACAAAATTCAAAATTCAATATTTTGGCACGTCAACTTCCGTGGGCTCCAGTGAAAGGCAGCGGAGGTGTTAGGAAAGAGTGTTCTCCACAGGTTATTACAGCAGCGAATGGATGAAGACTACTTAGTAAATAAAAATAATAAAGTAAATAAAAATTGGGGATCGCCAAAATCATGGTTTATTGTTTAGATAGAAAAAAAAACCGTTTCGAGTAGAGACATGAGAGTGGTTCAAGTAAAAACTGAAATTTTCTATTTTTACACAAAAATATAATAGTTTGGGACTTACCACCTTTCATGAGAACGTCGAAAGTTGGTGATAAGGGAGGGAGAAGGATCCTCCGAGAATAAGGAACCTTTCCTACCTATTGTCGTCTACCAATTCGATGATCTCCATTTTTTGCGATCACCTCTCCGCGATCAGCTCTTTATATTCTCGAAAATTTAGTACTATCATATACTGTCCTAAAGCGAACTTACCATACATGGGGCTCTATCAAGTAATATAATACATTGCAAAACACTGCACCACTTCGGCCACCATCGTCCAAGTTACACAAACTATTGGTTAGATAATACTCCACCTGTGCACCTAAATAAATGTTGCCTTATTGGCTAATAAAAAAACACTTTTGGTTTCATTGGCCAAAACGACGTTTTCACGGAAACCTCACTTTACTACTACTATTACATATATAATTTGTACTGATGAATATAATCACGATTCCTCGTCGGTCGCAGAAATTGGACTGTGTTCGTTTATTACGTCTAAGATCTTGGTCTACACCTGTATAATGTAAGATCCAATTGGTGCCGATATTAAGGCCATAGTTACAAACAGCAAATTTGTTTTCAGTGAAGAGGCTTATTTTTAACTTAATGGGTATATTTAAAAAAAATTTTCTCTTCTGAAGTGAACCCAATCCAGAAGAGGCTCTAGATATTCCATTACGTCCAGAAAACTGCACCGTTTTGTCATCAATCATTATTTCTTTTAAAATGAGAAGGAAAAAGGTCTCATTACGATAAAAAAGTTGGTACCGAATCATGATCAATGTATATTGGTTTGAAAATATGGATAACATTCATCTTGGCGAGATATGGTTTCAACAATTCGCGTTAACGTTGCGTGCCATACAGTTACACAAAGCATTGATGTATTGAAAGCACGAATTGGCGGTAATGACATTTATAGAAATAGTCCTCTCAAAGGTCATGTTATCTGATACCTCTCGACTGGTTTCTATAGGGTTACGTGATGTCATTGATTTATGCTGATAAACTAGCAACAATTGATGACTTAGATGCCAACATTGCTTGTGTTAGTTATTCTTTGCATACGGCAGATATTATTCGAAGTATTGCCCCAAAAATTTGACTGACAGAATGCACTTCATCAATAACAGTCGCAATGAGCATATGCCCGAAGTCTAAATATTAACGCTTTGTTAACTTTTTGTGATGCTTTTTTTAAATTTAAGTTTCTATCGGGCTTAAAACACACTTATACAATAGCTGATTTTAGTGTTTTCTCGTACTAAAATTAAATTACATATTCATAAACCGGGCTTAACCATTCCTTGTCAATGTGGTACACCAGGCAGTACATTTTTAGTATACCAGTGCACGAATTTATGAAAAATAATAATTATTGACAACTAAAGGAAATAGCAAAAATGTGGTCAACAAGGGAGACGTACATATGAGAGAGTAAAAACACCACATAGTGTGTATGTATAGTCAGTGGACGACCTGACAGCGGCCCGGCCGATAGTTATTTTCATGACCCATTTGAAAAGGTGACAAACTCCTTCCATTTATAGTAATGGGCCACTTACAGCCCACTTTTTGTGTTCTACTTTGACGACCCTATCTAATGAGTGAAATCAAGGCGTGTTCCTCTTATCTCGAATCCTCGTCTAAATCTACTTCCTTTACTGCTATGTCCTGGCTGGCAGTTGCCTTAAAAGTCTGTCTATAATTTTGCCTACTTGACATGCTAAAGCTGTAGAATTGTCTGTTGGCGATATTGCCGAGAGTTGAAAGTTATTGTAATGTAGGGAGCCATTAATTCATTTACTGCTGCCTACCCCACGCTGGTGATAATTTCTGCGCTGTAATCACTTCTGGCTCCTTCGAGAAGTCCCAAAATTAAATTCGCTAACAAAATTGTTTGCGAAAGTGCTTTTCGCGTTGATGGACACATTGTAGCTCAGCGCGCGACAAACTTGAAAGTAAAGCAGATGAGCTACTATAGTATATGCTTGCCCCAGCTCTTATCCGCCGTGTCGTTGCGAACCAATTTCTGGAGAGGCAACCATTAAATTCCCACGCTTTGCAGTCTCATGTGTAGTGGAGTTGGAGTTGATACGTTTCTTTTTCAATGACAAATATTTGCATGGAGTTCTTACATAAAACTTTCCAAGAAATTATATGGACGATGCTACGCTGGTGGAACTTTGTGTATGCCCGAAAATACTCCAAATGTCGCGCGACAGCAAATACTGTGAATATTTTTTTTGTACATACAACAGCAAGTTTTAATTAAAGAACCACACATTTCGTCCGGATCCGTAGAGATTTTCTTGAGTTTGGAAGGAAAAAATAGTACCCTGCAAATATAAAATGTTTTATTAATACTTTTGTGACTGAGCTGAAATCTAGATAATAGAGTGTCCTTAGCATGGCAATTCTGACAAAGCTATAAAGTTGAAGTGACTGCGTTATTTCCAACCAAAAATGAAATGAACCTTGTCTTTATGGTAAATATGGAACACAACTAATAAAACTTTTGGAAAAGCAAAATGACGGATCCAATATGGTGACCGTAAAGGTTCAACTTCAAAGGATCCAACTAGCGTGAAAATACACTTGTTAATTATGTTAACTCCCACATCGAAACACTCATCCATTTTTAAATTCGTTCGGTTCTCGCGAACGAGAAACATATTAGAACATATGGGAAAATATTTTTCTGTGCCCTACATGTGGGACTCAACAAAATTAACAAGTAAATTCTCACGGTATTTCAATATTGTAAACCCACCAAGAGTTCAACTATTCCTTTTTTAAAACTTTCTGCCTTCATTATTATGAAAACGGGTCCTTTTATGTTTTCTGGATCGCTGATCTCGAATCTACAATCGAATTTTGGAAATTAAAGATGGCGGACCCAATATGGGTCAACTTTCTGAACCGATTTCGATGGAATGGAGGATCCGCACTGCTAAATTGTGTTACACTGTGCGAAGTCGGTCATAAAAGCTAAATACACTCGGGAACGGATAAGTGCACATTGACCAGGCAGATGATTTATGAGCACTTATCAGTTTTTTGCACCTTTGTATAAGTGCACAAATTTTAACTAGCCTGTAAGTGCACATATGTTCACTCATACATCAATAAGGATTTTATTTAATGATTTCGTCAGTCCTAGCATTACAATAAAAACCAGTTAATAAATAACAGTTTAATCCAACGCATAATAACAATTATTGCAGAGAAAAATAAAAAACCTTTAGCAGTACATTTATATGTACATATAGGAACATACTGTATATACCGAGATGTTTATAAGAATTTGCTTGTCCAAAATTTTAAAAACTGGACGTTTATTTTGCGTAAAAATATAACGAAATAATGGGAGTTAATTATTTTGTAACGTTATTAACACCAACTAATACTTTTTAAAACTCTGGACGAAAAAGTGTTTTTATTCTACTTCTACTAAGTCCAACAAAGGCCTGCCAAGAACCTCCATCAAATTAAGGGGACTTTAAGCTTAACGCTCGGAGAAAGGGTGTAAAAAAACTGAATTTGACGCACCTATTGAATATACAGGGTGTTTGGGAGATGGGTGCAAAGCTTTTAGGTTAAACTATCATAGAGCATTTAGAACCATTTAAGCCATGGTTGTCTTAGACGAAGTCTGACTATTTTGTTTGACCAAAATTTTATTGTTTTTGGCGAAAAAAACCACAATGTTACAGTTAATTGCTAATGTTATTATGCTGAAATTCTGAAATAATAATAATTGTGTATTTATTTAAGTACAAAGATAACATATCTTGTGCGTACAAAATTCAGGTGGGATAAAAAAAAAGAACTACGAATAAAAGTAAAACTAGATGAATGAAATAATTCAGAAAGAAAAACGAAAGAAAATAAGAGATTAAAAATAAGAGACAAATGACAAAAAATAATAAGTTATATATAAGTCTATTCAATGCCTAAAAGCGCAAACACGTACGGAGATTAAGCTTGTTCATTAAGCCCAAACAATTCATAAAAATTCTGCTGGACATCGTCTGCTGTATTTAAAGAGGCAAAAGATTCCTATCCCGCGCCGATTGGACAAAAAATGATCCCTGTCCATATTGCAAAAATTGCAAAAATGTCAGCTTTTCAAAAAGATAGGTCGGCTGCTGAGTTGTTTTCATTTTTACAATCTTGACGAAAGAAACTATTTAACTCTTGTTACTTAGTACATGCTACGGTACGGAACCCTAAGTTGATGCGTGTATGAGGCGCACTTGCCCGGTGTTTTTCAGTGTACTGTGGTGGTACCCTTAGCGTAGTCATCTGGCATTACAGGAAACTCAATATAAAAGAGTTTGAATAAAAACTAGTAGTCGTCTTAGTTCTTTATCAAAAAAGTAAGCATCGAAAAAAGTTTTGTTTATTTTTACCGATATGTAAAAACCAAAAAGTTTCGTCTGTGAATAAACAAATGCACAATTCAATAAGAAAACCTTAAATAAAAACTAAATATCGCTTCTTTTAATACAACAGGAGTGACCATAAAGGAAAACTGAAAAGATGCAGTGGCTAGTCACAACTAACCTCTACACCTTGTATTATATAAATTAAATTAATAAAAATAAAAACCGTGTTTGATATATTCAAAATCAATGTCATGGATGTTAGTCTAATACGTCTTCACTGGTACGGCAAAACACTGCAATAGTGTCTTGTGTTAACATTCGTAAAAAAAATACTTCCATGTTTGTTCCATTTACCCTGAAAACAATTTAGACAGAATGCTTCACCCAAATAGATCAGACCCTCTTTCAACATGGGAAAAGAGGCCAACCGCTAATAAGAGTGTAACGGCCATTTTCAATGTTTTTTTCGCAACTGTACATGATAACTTTTTCAGCCCAAAAAATCACCCGGATAACTTTTTTTATTTAACCCTTACTACATAGGCTCAGACTGCAAAGAAGAAATCTTCAATTTTGGACACATGTAAATAATTACATACTTTGTAATTTCTTGCAAGTTAAAGGGTGTTTTTTTAGGAGGTTTGTTTTTCCGATAGATGTCGTTTTATTTTATGGCAGTTGTTTTGACAGCTCAAAGTGGCTAACATTTTACGGTGTGTAATCAATTGTTAGTTTGAGTGTAGGCTATTTTGTTTCGGACGTGGATCCGTTTTACTGGCACAGAAGAGGTTGGGTACGGTTGTAACAGCTCGAATATTTCCTAAATTATCTACAAGAAAGTGAGGGGTATAGGGGGAAAAAGACGCAGCGGGCAGATATACACACTATTACCAGTGTCACCGCGCCGTCCGCGTGGTTAATGCGCGTGCAGGAGGCTATATTGTGTTTTGTGCATCACAAGTAAATATTTTTGGTCCATTTCTTTTCAAATTATCCTTATTAATAGTGCATATTAGGTTTCATAGATTTTTCTTGATCTTGATTTTATTATTATAAAATAACTTTGTTGAATTTGATTGTTTTTGTAATAAAACCCATTGAAATTACTTGTTTTGGATATGTGACAACCGTCCCTCAACACTGTTACAACCGTCCACGGCATCAGGACGGTTGTAACAGTGGCATACAAACTGAATAATGCCTTGCTGACAAAAAAATACTGCATATATGATATTTATTCAAAGTGTATTGTTAACTCAAAAGAGTATTCTTCAATTTGTAATGTCGTATTTAGTTCTTAGATCTGTAATAGCAATGATATGAGCGATAAAAGAAAAATTGTTACAACCGTACCCAGTCTCCCCTACCTAAGGTATTTAATGTTATAAAAAAAAATTTTTTTTTATTAAATTTCTTTCTCTTCACACTCCCTTTCAAATACGAAGGCGGTAATGTTCCTCTTGATGAGGAATTACAGCAAACGAAGCAGTTTTCCTCCGTTTTTGCACTATTTTTATAAATTCCGTCAGGTATATTTTAATAATGACTAGCTTGCCCGGACCCGGCGTTTCCCGGGATACTATTAAATTTGTATTCCTTAATTTTACAACGCCTCCCTACTGCACCACCGCCTCCCCTATGTGACCCAGCGTTTTCCTATTTGCGTTTTGCCATGTTTTAGATATTTTTCAACAGTATTATTAGTAGATTTAGTTTTCTTCATTTTACACCACCTCCTTATTGCACCCCCTCTCCTATATCTCCCAGCGGGGTGGGGGTGGTCTCATATTTGGAAATATGAATAGCAGATTCGAAATCAGTGATCCCGAAAATTCACTAGTGCGGATTCCGTTGAAGTTTGACTTTTCGGTCGCCATATTGATCCACCATCTTGATTTCCGAAATTTTGAATGCAAGGTCGAGATCTGCGACCCCGAAAACCTACAATTGCCCTTTTCATAAGATTCCTTGAAGTTGGAGAATTCGCTTCCTATACAAAACGGATATTTCGATTTTTTTCGATTTTCCGGCTTTTCCTTTGGGGTTTCCCGAATTTTCTTGTATTTGAAACCTCCCCTGTATTATAGCGAACAAAACAAATAAAAATTATCGAAATCGGTCCAGCCGTTTTTGAGTTTTAGTGAGACTAACGCACAGCAATTCATTTTTATATATATATATATATTTTGATTACCAGTTTCTTTTTCCCACGTTTTAATATCGTTAGGTAATATTTTGGGGTGGGAAATTCACTCAGCTGTAGATAAATGCTTATGTCGATCCTTTAATAGGAAAGTTGTGCAAATTACTTTCTAAGCTCTCCAACAGTTATTTTTCGGGTAAAGTTGAATTGCTTTAAGTGTCCCCCTGTAATCTAAAACACTTTTATCATGTACAAATACGAGTACATATCTAGAAACATTCAAAAAGATTCAGTCCCATTACGAAATTCTGTAATGAGTACTTACCGAAATTTTAACTAAGATTCCGTTGTCCCAGTTTTTTCTACAATAAAAGCAGGAAACTCACTGTGTACTTACGCCACGAAATGTTTAACAACCTCCGCAGGAATAGGCCTCCGTTTTCTCGTCCAGCCATGAATGACTCGTGTAGCTGAGCCAGGGATTGGAAGGCATCCCTTGTTCCCATCCATCGCCCCCCATTGTCGTATTGCAAATCTACTGAGCCAGGGGAGATTTTCACCCGATTTCCTGTTTTGTAAACTCTATCATCCTCCGAAACGGCGCAACGTTGGGGAATTTCTGAGCATTTCCTTTTCCCTAAGGAAGCACAATAAGATATAAATAAATACACAAACAGGAGGAAAGTAAATTTGGGACATGTACGAATTGCCGCTCGGTGTACAATATACCAAGCAACAAGCACCACATACCTCACAGCCGAATTTTTTGAAACGACGGAGTTTTTCCCTCGCCAAGTCCTTGTGGGTAATGAAGTCCCCCGGAAGCATTTTCGTTGTTAATTGCTGGGGGCCAAAACAAAATAGTTTCACGGGTACCTACTTCTCCCCCGTAATTACCCTTCAGCTGTTATTATTCGTTCGTTCGACGGCCATGACGGTGCCGAGGCCCGGGAAACTTTTGCAAGCAATTCTAAATCGTTCCTGGAATGGATTGCCTAGCCTAGACGAAACCACCTGCCGCCAAGTATACGGCACCCGCAGTGATTTGCCTGCTTGTCTATTCGGCTCTGCTCAAGAACTCCTCCAGGACATGCCTGTCTTGATGCATTGAGTGGAACGTGAGGTTTCGATCAACTTCAAACTGCCACATTCTATTGTGACGTGACGGGCCCTACGCGCCTGCCACTCATGCAATAATTGCAGTCCTTGGTCGCCGGGTATGTTGTGTACAGCGCCGAGAGGAGTTCCGCGCCGAGATGACGGAACACGTGTTTTGGTTTTAATAACCACTTGACTGGCTTAACGGAGCTTTCTCCTCTGCCGTTTCAGGTAAAAATCGCTTGAAAGCACTTGCCCGGTGCCTTTTTTGCGACACAGGGGAAGCTACAGAATGAGTGTCTAAGAGCATGATAAGAGAAGGCGCAATTAGGCGCTTGGTAGGTGCCTGAGTTTATTCGCCGAACACACTCCAGGCAATTTGGGACAGAAGGATCTCTGCGCGCAGACTCGTCGAAGATATAAATTATAAAGCTCCGAGAGAAAGTCCTTGTGGAAAGGATTAATCATTAGTGTCCGATCTAGCCTGCTCTGGAGCAGGTGGACTATTTCTGGCCCCACTGTGTCTTCGGTCCTTGAGCCAGCGTAACTTGCGGCGTAGGTCTGTGTCTTACGTCATACTTAGAAGTGAAAGCTTCAGATGGCAGAAATCGATTTTGTATGCGAAGACGCGGACTTCTTCCGACGGAGTTATGCCCGGCAGAGGTGTCTTCTTCCCAACTTTTTCCTCAATATGTACATTTTTCTGTTTGTTTTCTAGGAGTGGCCTATATTGGGTGATTGAATTTTCATAAACGATTTAGATATTTGGATATAAATTTTGGAACTGCATTGATTAACTAATCAAGAGCGGATGGGTGGGGATGAAATTGCTTTTGTTTTGCCGACGCTTTCCCTTTGTTGTTTTCCGCTTTTTCTCGGGAATTGAGTTTCCCTGAATTGATTTAAGTTCCAGGCCCAAGGGTGGTTTATATGAGCCCTGGGAATAAATAAGGGCTTTAAAGTGGCAGTAAGTTGTTGTCGAGAGAGAACGGATTTTCGGATTTAATGGCCCGGAGCAAATGTAAACTATTGCATTGCTGTTTACTTTTGAAAGTCGATTTCTCTATGAAATCGGTTTGCTCCATTTTGCCTGCTCCTTTTTATGGTTTTTGTTTACAAGCTTATTTTGGTTTTGTTTTCCCAAGATGTCTGGAGAATTTGTAGTTTAAGCCATTTCAAGGCTATGCCCGTCTAGACGAACCATTAAAATGAAAAGCTGGTTAGACTCGACACTTGATTGCGCTTGAGGTAATTTACTTAAAGATAATGCAGGTTTCCAAGATTATTAGGGTCGGTGTTATCAAGGGAAACTTTCTACTTAATTTGTTTTATTCCAAATGCGTTGTAAGAAAGACTTTCATTCTAAATGTAGCTGTACATACTGTTAAAATATCTCATTATTTTTCTACCGTCAGATGAGTAACTTTAGAAAAGCCTTTTGATGGACAATAACTTTTACCAGCCCTTGTACACACCTGGCAATCGGGGTAGCCATTTTGACTATGAGATGATAGTTGACTTAGTGATTAGTGGTACATGTTCATCAGCTTAATTAGTGTCGTTACTGGGGCCTGTTTGTCAGTTCTATAAATATCAAACTTTTATTTCATATCGGACTAAATAAGTCTTTTCATAATTTATTTTATAAAAGTGAGCTTTATACCCCATAAAACAAATTAAACATGCAACAAGCAACATTCAAAATGCAGTTCCAGGACACACCACCCAAAATCTTGGCGGGACAACAACAACGATGCATTACTGGAACTTGCCGATTTCACGTAAAGTTAAACATTTGCACAATACAAACCTAACAGATTACGTAAAACAGATTAGCACTTTCACGAAAATACATCAGCTTTGAAAGTTGTGAACCGAAAAGACCGGCAAACAAATATCTTTAAGTTACACCACTAGAACACATAAAAATACTGATCAGGCATGTGTACTCCAAATGTACGTCTCCGTCCTTTCTCCATTTTTGCAATAAACTGCGACACGGAAAACGTCGAATTTAATCATAAATCAATCAATCAATAAAAAATCGGAAAAGTGCGAGTCAGATTCGCACGTTAAGGGTTCCGAATATTTGACGTAAATTTTTTTTTCTTTACTACTCTCTTTGGGAGCATAGGGCTTCCACAAAGCCGAGGCTCTGCTTCAGTAACTCTAAATCGTTTCGACGTTAATTAAGTGACTATAATTTAATACAAATATCTCTTAATGTTATATAATTACAAATTAATTATAAATTTTCGTTTACTTGTGCTGTGAAACCTTGTTTCTTGCCAAATAGGTTTTGATTTATTTGCAAGTGTCAAAATATGCACCTTAAATGGAGCATAAATGGGCATAATTTTTGATAGCGTTGACTATGGGGAGAAGCTTGTTTTTTCCTCCTTCCTCGGTAGATTTAAGGGGTTAGATACATGGGTTTCCTCCAAGAAAAAACGGCCTATTTTCATAGATTTTTTTTCATATTAAAAATTAAATTTTTCATTCAAACTTTTTATTGTTTTAAAGATACACATTAGATAAAAGATTTCTGAAAATTTTGTAAAACAATGTTTAAAACTCCGCCATTGTGACGTCATTTCCGGCGAGCCCTCGGAAAAAAGATGTGTCCGCGTTGTCAGCAGAACTCCTAGCAGGATCATAAAAAGTGAAAAAAAACGTGTTTTAGTTAAAACTATAAACTAGAACCTGAACAAAGGAAGAAAACAAAAAATGAATATTGGATTTTTGGCGGACGTTTTTACAAAAAAATTAAAATTTCGCTTTAAATTTCTCGTCATATTTTGTTTAAAAAATAGTTTTAAATGACAAAAATAAAAATTCTTCGTTCAGGTACTTATAAATTGTATCTCGAAGACCTGTGTAAATTTTCATCAAGATCGGTTGAGTAGTTCTCGAGAAATGTTGACAACCGACTTTGAAAACACAGTTTCGATGAAAACGCGTTTAAAGTTTTGAGTGACAATAAAACTGGGAGCAACTGGCTTTGAGCGCGTGTTACGTCCAATCCAAGGCCACCTCAGCTAACATCATTCCACCAAGGGGCCATAAACCTCACCATAAACTGGAAACAGTAAATTCGTCGACGCCGACGCCCCATCATCAGTTCCCAGCAACCCGAACCCAAAAACTTACCTTATAGTCAGGTGCAACGACAACGCGACTGGAAACTTACCACCGAAAAATACTTACCTTGCAGTCAGGTGCAACGACAACGTAATGGGAGCTTGGAACTTACCTGCCTGAGAAATTTCGCTGGGAACCGGCAGTCCACCTTTAACAGCCGATCGACATAACAATATTTGCTAAGAGATAAAAGTTCTGTGGTTGGAGAATAAAAAGAGTTGTGTAGTTTTAAATCAGTTATTTTATTTTGCCACTAAAAAAGAACCTTTTACGTAAGTCGCGCAACTTCCCAAGGCTCTATCTCCGAAACTATTACTCCGATCGACTTGAAAATTCAGGACAATATTCTAGAGAGAATTTAATAAGACAATAAAAAAAATTCGATTTTTTGATACCGTGAAACCCATGTAACCCCTTAAGTATTTGGTACTAATTTCAACTTGACACCTCCACGCGTTGCTGAGAAAAAGGGTCTTGAGAGATAGACAGACAGACGGACCATGAAGCCCTACTATAAGGGTTACTTTTTTCGTTTTGAGGTACGGAAGCCTAAAATGAGCGATCCGCACGTGTCGTACTTAAAAACAGCGTACTGACATTTTTGATTTGACAGCACCACAACGGCATGGGATATGGAACGGAAGATAATGTAAAAAATGTTCTTGACATCTGTATGTGACATCACTGGCTACGATCTTGTATGAAAAATCAATGAAAATTTAAAAGAACTACTATTTGGTTAATCATTTTCGTATCTTTTGGTAAAGTGTGGAATTTAATTGTTTTAATTATCAATTTTTTCTCCTCATAGTTTGTACCCTCGCGGTTTACACATTTACCCCATCTGATGTAATTCTAGTTTATTATCTGAAATTTTTATAAAATGCATTAATGTAATGATGACTGTTCACTCACCAGCGTCCAACAGCGATTATTAGTGTCCCGGGTTGTCACTTAGTACTAATTATGAGCACTGATCAGATTTCATTAGTGTTTATTAATGTTCACTAGTACTTTTCCACATATGCATTGGTGTTGCTAAAAGATTTTTGCTATCCCAAAGGCACATCAAATGTACCGAGTATTACCTACGAGTATATTTTGTGTAAAATTTATAGTAAAACTAATTTTTTATTTCACACTTGCTTGGCCCTCCCACACAACTGGGCTACCTGAATAGCTGCACATTTTCTAAGAAAAAAAACTAGTTGATTTTTTTTAAACGTGTAAAATAATGGGAAAGATTTGAATACTTGTTGTTGTTTCAGTTTATATAAATTATCTTAATCTAATACATGCTTTTACTGGTTTTCTACAATAACTAATATAACATCACAAATGCACGTCGGCGTCGTTTTCTTGGATTTCATGTAAGACAGGTGCATAGCATTTGTCTGTTTATGCAATACTCGTACGTCCATGGCTGTCAGGAGAAGTTGTTGCAGTGGGTGAAATATCCGGAAATTGTCCTTGGAAGAGCAAACTCAATCTCAGTTTTGCTTGAGACATTTCTCATAACGTGAGCCGATTTAAATCGATTGTTTATCTGTTGCAATTCCAACTGCTCTCCTAAATCTCTTAAAAGTATTCGAAATTGGGTTGTCTGATTCCCATCAGTGGAATTTTTAGTTGCATAAATTGTGTGGTCAACTAAAGGTACGATGTGCACTATGTACCTTCATATGTTTGTAAAAATGGGTGGGCAATTTATTTGTTAATATTGAAATATTTATGATTTGTGTTTAATTCCAGGTCCACTATCAGTTTTTCTTCTATTATTAAATTTAATTTTGGACCTGTAAACAGAAAAAGAAAAAAAGATTACAAAAGCGGAACATTTTTGGAAAAAATTTAGTATTTAATATGGTTTAACGACGTTGACCATTATTCGAATTTCAATATTTCCTGTAATATTCAGCAATATAATATAATATAACTGATTACGAATGTGAAGTCAAATTTTCCCCAAAAAAAAATGGCGGTTCAAAATGGCTGACTACTTTTCCCAAAAAAGTGTATATCCCAAGAAAACTCAACATATGGTGGTTCTCGAGGACGATGACTCACAACTCAAAATTTTCAAAAACAAAATGGCGGATCCAAGATGGCGAACTTTTTTATGGAAAATTGCATTTTTTCCACAAAACTTGTTAATCAGTGATTAACGAAATCGCCCGTCATGAATTCATAGTTAATTTTCTTGGAAAATACAATATAGCGACTATTAAATGGTTATTTATTTCAAATTTTATTTTGTCGTTTGATAATATGCTTTTTCAACGCTTTTTTGAGTACCTACATGGCAAAAAGTCGACTATATGGAAAAAAAGTCGCCAACTGTTAAGAATATTGATCAAACACATATTTATTTGTTTTGAGCACGGTAAAACTAATTTAGAACGTTTTCGGTTTGGAAATTATCATGTTTAATGATTCGCCAACATTTTATTTTTACACCGTATCACGGTTTTGGAAACTAGAGCATTTCTGTCATCAGCGGTTGTTTGTTTTTTTTGGCATAAATGGTATAAGCACATGGTAAAAAATAAATGTTGAAACACAATAACCTCATTTGGATAGTGCATTCTCGGCATTTAAAAAGTCATATATACGTATGTGGCTCTGACGTCACGAGAATTTATCGCTTTTTTGTTACATATTTCATATGGCATGCAGTGTTTGCATACGAGAAAATTATGCTAGAACACGGCAAGTGCCTTTTGTGCCAAAATCCACATATAAATATGTAACCATTTTTGTCGCATTTTGTGATTGCATATTAGTACATATACGAATTGTTGCATATATGTATATTGCTTTTACACGGTATGTAGCACAGTATATCAAGGGGTTGCATAGAAAGAGGTAATGCGCCATTTTGACCATATTGGATTTACAATGACGTTATATTTGTATCGCATTCTACTCGTTATACCCTTTTATTTGATACCCATGTCGGGGGGTTGTAAAGGAAAACATAATCCGTCATTTTATGCTGGTCGCCATAATAGATGTACCATAAAATTGAATATACTATACTGTATTGTCTTCAAAACCAAAAGTGTGTACAAAATTTTAGCATAATCGGATATCGGGATCGAAAATTCAATCGCCAGATTTGTCCTCGACAGGATAAGTTGATATAAATCTTGTAAAAATCAAGCGTTGTCTGTTGGTCTTTTATTAAATTGAATTTTTATTCATTAACAAACAATATTTATTTATTTTGGTGTAGTTGGTGTACACCACGCAAACTAATGAGTTAGTGTAGTCGATCATCAGATGTACAAGGAAACATAGAATCACATCAATATGTTAAGTCCCTCATACGGTATTAAAATTACAATTAGTACCTAGAGTGTGGGATGAATGATGCTAGGGATAACGACCTACACTTGCTTCGTAACCTGTTGCCCTGTGTGTGATTTAAAATGGACTTATGAGCTGATACCCTTAGAGTTTAAGATACTAAGGTGTTTTCAGTTTATTTGGTATCTTTCGGAGATGTGACTTTTTTTTTTGGGATACACTTTTTGTGGATATAAAGCCAGACACTCCACAGAATCGATTGCTACATTTTGGAAGACATCCTTCCGACACTTCGTAAAGGCGCCTTTTTTATTTAAAACTTTTACTCTACCCGTTGAATCGCTTGTGCCATTACTTAGAATTATTAGCAAACTTGTAAACCTTCTGCAGAGAGTAAATCATGAGATATGAGGTTAAGATGATTTACTGCGATGTTGAATTATACCCCGAAAACCGAACCGTAGTGTGGTCGATGCTATTTTCTCAGGAGTGGGAAACTGCACACTTGCCGAGGAAATATGAATGAATTACATGAAATGTGTTTTTCAGCAGACCTCTAGCCTCGGTGCAACACAAATTGAATGGCGTGAGAAAACTAAATCCCTCAGTAAATACGGAGATCTACAAAGCGCTATCGGCGACTCTTCACATTCATCTCAGGCCAACGGCAACGGGTGCAAGTGGAGCCCAAAAGACTGGTGCTCAGGCAAGGCGCCATTTTAACATTTTCCCGAAAATAGGAGAAGCTCTGTTTTCGGGAATTTAATACCCCATTGCTTCCCTTCATGTTCAATTGTCCACCATCGAGTGCTTGCAGCATCCATCCACGTCATCCCTAGGTTTGCCAGCTCTTTGCTTAAATATTACCGGGACGGATGGTTCTTGCTTGCCTTAATGCCTCACTGTCTGGTGCTGTTATGTTATTCATGATACTGGCTCAATCAAGCGCATATCCTTAAGCTATTAAGATTAGCTTCTTGTCATTGATTTGCCATTGTACTCCGTTGCTGGTTGGTGTACCGCTTCGGTACATCTGCGGACTGTGGCTTGATTCATTTTCGCCTTTCCACATCTTTTCACTTTCTCGTGCATAGTGACGGGCACGTAGCCTCAGCCGGATGAGCACATTCTGCTCAAATAGACGAGCTAAACGATTTCCCGGGGGAACTGGCTCGTTTTTGCATATTTCCTTCGCTTCTTCTATGCAAAATACGGTGGAAAACTGAAAATGTGTTTCAAATAAAACGCGCTCTACTTTAAAATTCTCGAATGTGATGGTGCTAAATACATCCCAAGGGAGCAGTGCTCTCCCTTGCCTCATGAAAAAACCCCCGATTTTATTTCAGTCTTTACGATAAAGACATTTGTTATAGTTTCTGTAATTTCATTGAAAAACCCAATTCAGTGTGGCAAAGACGAAGCCATTGTTTAGAGAGAGTAGTATATGTAGGAGTTACTTCTAGTTCTCTTAGTTCTCATATACTTATTAACATACATGTGTATGTATGTACGCTGAGTGAAAAACGGGAAAGATTACCAAAACCATTGGTTGAAATGGCGCAAACCAAAGATTTGGTAAGTTCAACCTATAGATGACATTGTTAATTCAGATTTCATTTGAATTATAAATTTCATTGGAAGCTATAATAAATTTTTTCGTGTCTGAAATTTAATCAGAATATATCAATCCCATCAAAAACATTTCATATAAAAAATGTAGCGAAGTCCCGGGATCTTTTTCCCTAAAATAGTTATGAGACCTCTTGTAAAGCCAAGCCTATTCCTCCTACGAACTCCAACACTAATTCACAGATCACTCCAAGTCTTTACAGATTAGTTTAAAAAAATTCGTGACATCGCCATTATCACATTAGTACACATTTCAAATGTTGCCTATGGTATTATGCTTGGCTTACACCGTGCACAACATGCCGCGCAGCACCTGTTAAACGTGTTGTGCTTTATTCAGGCCCTGAACTTTTTGTTGTTGGGTTTACGTTGCCCTTAACCGGCTCAAATTTATATAATTTTAGACTAAAAACTAAAAGAAAATAATAAAATAACTTAAGAATGTAAGACGTACGCGGCATCACATATCTACATATTACTACAGGCTCACTTTGTTGTCGTTGGGCAATTATTGCTTTGCATGAAGTTCAAAATATTGCCATTGCCATTGCTGTAGCAACTACACAATCCATTTCTCTAGCAATGGCAATTAGTGTGGCATGTTTAACCGTTCTTTTGTCTTATGCATTGATCAAAGTCTTATTATTATAAACAAAATATAGCTATAGGTACCTACCTACCTAAAATTTTGCATTTTACTACCTATTACAATATGGAACACCATTTCCGTTATGTTTTGTAATCAAAATAATAATAAATCATTTGTTAGCAAATTTGTAAAAAAAAGAACTGCTGAGTTATCAACAAGTCTTAAAAGAAAAAGGAAAATGTGGTCGCAGCCGAAAGACAACAAGTTATCAGAACCACTATTTGCTGCGGAAAGCTAAAGAAGACCGCACCCTACCCGGTAAGTCTCTTTGGGCTATGTGCAAGACGACCACGCAAGAAGAAGAGGCTGAACTTTAGGATGGTTCAACAAAGAAAAACATAAGCGGATGAACATTTGACATGGACTACAAATGATTGGGAAAAGGTTCTGAAAACACATTTTTCAACACACTTTTCACTTCACTTAAATTAACCCTATTTTTTAAACAGGTTGTATTCAATGACGAGACTATGGTGAGCTTGACACAAGCAAATATCCAGGACTGTTCGCAGATCCAAAGGACAACAGTATTTACCTTCATGTGTCCAACAGTAAGGGTTATGATTTTGTCAGCATTATCGTCCAAAGGACTCTTCCCACTCTACGTCGTTGACCAGATAATGAGCGCAGAGCAGCATTTAACAGTCCTTCAGATACAGATGATCCCAACTATGCATGCAAAATTTAACGGAGATGGAGTTTTCATACACGATAAAGCTTCTTGCCATACATACATGCAAGGAGAGTTACGGAGTTTTTAAGGGCTCACAACATCCAAATCCTTGACTGGCCAGTGAATAGCCCAGATATAAACCCTATCGAAAATATCTGGGTTATTTTTAAGCAGAAAGTGGCAGAAAAATGCCCACGGACCAGACCAGAATTGATTGAAGCCAGGAAGGAAGTTTGAGAAAATGATGCCGATTTGGTCACCACAGCAAAAACGCTATCACTGGAATGACATGTAGCATTCAATCCTTGAAAAATGTAAGGGGAATGTTCACAAAATATTAATAAATGTATTTACATCAAAAATTTTTGTTTTGGAATCATAAAGATACGTTTTCATACAATTTCACTAAAAATGTTTATAGGTGACTAGCTTGCCCGGACCCGGCGTTTCCAGGGATACTATTAAATTTGTATTCCTTAATTTTATAACGCCTCCCTACTGCACAACCGCCTCTTCTATGTGACCCAGCGGGGTGGGGGTGGTCTCATTAAATCAACCATAAATTCGTACACAATACACCCCATACATCACTTTCACTTATTCCTAATACTTTTTTAACTGTAAACTGTAAAGTATTATTAAATTTAGTTTTCCTCCATTTACACCACCTCCTTATTGCACCTCCTCTCCTATATCTCCCAGCGGGGTGGGGGTGGTCTCATATTTGGAAATTTGAATAACAGAATCGAAATTATTGATCCCGAAAATCCCCAACCGCGGATTTTCAGGGAAATCCCTTGAAGTTTAACTTTTCGGTCGCCATATTGATCCAGCATCTTGATTTCCAAAATTTTGATAGCAGATTCAAAATCAGTGACCCCAAAACCCAAACCAAAAACATAATTTTCTTATTTTCCGCACAATATTCTTAATTTTTTCTTTCATAAGAACCTTCGCCTCACAATAACAAACACAACAAAAAAAGAATTAGCGAAATCGGTCCAGCCGTTCACGCGTGATGGCGTGACCAAGGGAAATAGGGATTCATTTCTATATATATAGATTACTCTGCTTCCTTAGCTATCGATTGGTGAAAAAATTATTCCAATTCACGCATACACTTTTCTTGCACAGCCGTTTCAATTTTGTCGGCACCCACCGAAAAAACCAAGTTTTCACTGTTTTCACCAACTTTTACCCACCCGGCCCAATTTCCTATAGTGGATCTTCTTCCTACTCCTGAGATACACTTCTGGGGGTGTCAACACCACCCCTCCCCACAACAAGAACACGTTTTCACCAATAATTCCCACATTTCACACTTCTCACCAATCTTTCTTTCACCAAAACACTCTACACTACCTCCCCTTTCCAACGATACCCATAACATGGCACACGTATTACTAATAGTATAATTATGGATTTTTACAACAACTGCAGAGCCATCTGCTGGGCTGATTTGTGAATCTAAACCATCCAGGGCGCCACCCAAACGTATTCAAAAAAATTCAAGATTGTTCTACATATATTGACCGCCCTTTCAAATCCCAACAGTTTTCGAGTAACAGAGGGATTCGTTATTTCTGGATGTACATAATTATTTTATTTTTATCTATTGATCTACCCAACACAGCGACATCAAATTCACGACAAACAACTATCATCTTAATGTGTTTTTCCAATTCTGATCTAGTGTTACCACTGCAAGTACAGTCACTGGTGAAATTAAAAAAATGCGAAAAAATGTCCTAAATTGTTCGTTTTTCCCACTTTTTTTTGGAAAATTCATATAATTAGTGCAGCTCCTTTTTTATTTTTATTGAATTGCTCATCTTGTTGCCTTTCCATAGAGGTGCAACACGTCCAGGTAGAGAAAGGGAATACAAATTTATACGTACGTAGGTAACTCGAAAACTGTTGGGATCCCCTCCCTCTGCCATACGATTTTGTATTTTGATAGGTGAGATCAATCACACCTATCACTTTGGCACACGATAACTGATACACCCTGTATATAAATATATAACTCATGATTTTTATATTTTCCTTCATTAATACACAGTACAGTATTCATGGACTAAACCGCAATAAGTAAATTCTAATGCTTACAGTTTCGAGTTTCGAATACGACTTCGTACATCAAAGAGGAAACCACACCTCAGGGGAACCAAGACAAAATAACTCAAAAAGCCCTTCACATGAGAACGAAAAAAGTTTCGGAATCTTGTCTAGATTTTCACTATTTGCATTTAAATTGGGTAGAATAAATGCAATGTTTCTACGGAATCTACCTAATCTATGTAAATAAATGCATAGCATACACTAAACACCTTCGTCGACCATGATGAACGGATTTTTATTTATAAATACATGAGTGACATTTTGATACACGAAATTTGATTGTAATGCTGTACAAGTACCCAAACCACGTCACCGCAGCGGAAACCACCCCTAATGTGTGTAATTTTTGGTGAGTGTACACGGTTTGCCCCATCAGATACAAAGCTGCAGTTATAAAACGCGCGATGCTCCGAAGATAAACTAAATTCCGGCAAGCCAATACCGTGCATAATATCGAGTGTACGTTCACACACATCAAGGGATAGCAAAGCAAAAGTCATTAAAAAGGTTCGGGCCGCGTGTGTAAATAACGATAACCCACACGAGGCGCACAAAATCAATATATCATTTTCCATTCAACTTTCGAGAGGTTATTTTGCGCAATTTCCATATATCCAAGCTGGAGTAATTTCCAACGATTATTCTTTTCGGCTTATTTACATAAGTCGACGTAAAAACACAAGGAGGCCTCCCCCAATCGGGGGGCAGAAGGAGACTCTGGGCCAAGGTACACCCACTATTTAATAAGAAGTCGCTTGCCAGAAGTAATTACTCCCGCAAAACCCATTTCACAAGACATCCTTCACTTTGTTGCTCTAGGCAGCCCGAAGCAAAATCACGTTTCCGTACAGTGACAGGAAAATTAGTAATCACTTAATAATAACCTCATTCTAGCCGTCAATTTGTCACCCTTGAAAAATGTTACCTTCTTAGAAACTTTTCCAGTTAACGCCACTACCCTTCATGTAACCAGATGTTCCTAAGACCTCGACAATAACCAACATCCCGGGTGACATATTGTAGTAAAATCGTGAGCCTGCTCCCATTTCTTTTGAGTGGGATGGCAGGAACACACAGCGGAAGGGAAAAAAGTAAAAGTATCAAACAAAAAGTTTGCTTCGGCGTCACATTTGGCCCGCCCTTAAAATGGGAATTAGCCATTAACTTAAATCACAGTTTGAAAAACAACTGCGACAGGATACGTTCTCGGCTTTCATCCCCCCTGATAGCCCCGATTCGGATACAACAACAAATGTCCATAACTTTTTGCCACAGCTCCAAAGGGTGACGTGGCGGGGTGTTAATTTAATTGAAAAGGTATGAGGCCTCGTCATAAATTAGTACCCTTTGCATTGCTGTCCGGAATTTTGCAAAAATTTCTTTCGATATTTTCGGTCTTGTTTTTGTGCCTTGCAATTGTTCGGCGTCACTCAAAAATTAATTGCGTGTGCTCTAAAAATTAATTGCCCTTTGAGCATAGCCCTTTATTTGCTCGTTAGGGCGAAATATCTGTCGAAGTGCTTCGAAAAGCAACACAATGACTTGCTGGCCCTCCATATACGGCCCTCAAAATAATTATGATGCATGCTGACTTTTGAGTAAAATAAAATCGAATTATATGGACAGTGACACTTTTATCTTTTTTGATGTAGCGTAATATTAATTACTAGTGGCCTCGCTAAGCGTTAAAGCGATCTTGGTAACATAAAGTCATTTCAATACTTTAAGTAGGTGGGCACCAACCAAGTATTTTACTTTAACTTTAATATTAAAGTTAAATCAGGCTGGACCCAGTGTATCCACTATTTTAATTGGAATTTCAAATGGGTCCCGTTTGTTTTAACTGTGATGTTAAAGAAAAATTAATTTCTTAGTTCGTACCTACCTACTTAAAATATTAACCTTGTATTCTGTTCGACAAACCCTTTCTTTTGAGACCCGTGTCAAGAGGGTTTTACAGATAAACGTTATCCGCCATTCTGGGGTGTCCGCCATATTGAGTTTAGAATGACGTCGCATAGTTTTTCGTATTATACTCATCAAGCTCGTTAATTTGATATCCATATCGAAAGGAGTTGTGAAGGAAAAAAAATCACAACTTCGGTGGGCATATTTATTTTTCTCTCATTTATTAAAACCCACCAATTCGTTTACACTGCAGGACACGCCAAAGAAATCGCCATTCATACACACACCCGAAAAACATTGCCCTTCTTTTGGGACAGTCGGGTAAAAGCAACCCTTATTTGTGTTCGCAACTGGGTGAAATGTGTAATGATAACAACTGGAGAAACGTGCATCAAATGCGGTATAAAGGGGATTCCAGTTCCTATTTGGCTTTCCTCACATAATTTTTAATTAGGAATTTCTTACAAGTTAAATCTATTTTCCTGGAAAATATTTAGCGTGTTTGTTCAGCAAATTTGTTCAGAATTTTAAACGCAAATAATTACGCTTTTTTAATAAGGATTTTTAATGATCCCTTCAAACAATTCTTTCCACCTCGTTTGTGTGGAATAATAACACAAACATTATTTTTACGTATTTACTAAACACGTCTGACTGGTACCTACAAAATGTTAGCTCAAAGAGAACAATATTGGAGGAATTAGGGGCTGCAGCCGAAGGGAAACAAAAACTAGATATCGCATAACTCGTAAAAGGATTATGGTCAAAATGGGTGTAGAACTAACAGAATTGAAAACTATATTATTAAAAGCCACTATATTATTTCTTATCATGGCCACAAATACTTACAGTTGAACGAAAATACAAAAATATGATAACAAAAAGAAATATTTCGCAGGAAAGCGAATTATTTTCGGTTTAAAACGGTCATGTCACGATCATATCTGTTCGCGTATTGGAGTGAGGCACGCCTACAGGTTAGAATGATAAACACTAACAACTTCTTTCTTTTTTGAATAGGGTTGCCTATACATATCTATATATAATATATATATATATTTGACGATCACAGTTTTTATTTATATAATTATTTATTTATTTATTGTTAGGATTTAAAATAGCCTCCAAATGAAATGCCAAAAGGCGTTAAATTGTACGATCGCTCGCTCAGAACGTCTAGAATACGCTGTGCGACACGTAGCGGCATCCTGTTGGAACCACATGTCGTCGGTATCCATATCATCCAGTTTAAGCCACAAGAAGTTGTTTATCATCGATCTGTAGCACTCGCCGTTGACGTCGTTATAGATGATTTTTTTGGCGAAATTTGGGTCAACTTCCGAATGCGTGCCACCAAGCAAAGCCGCGGCGGACATTGGAGCGACGTTATATTCAATACTTAATGCCATAAAATATTCTTTCGAGTAAAATAAAAACTGAGTGCATTTCTTACATACAACTAGTTATATTTACATTTAAAAAAAGAGCGTCCTTATTAAAAGATTCTATAGTATAAACAGAAGAAGAATAAGACGTGGGAGTCCTGGAAAAAGAGTAATTAAAAAAAAAATCAAAATTTAAGGTATTCCAGATATTTGACAGTCCTGCTGCACTAATAATGCTTTTGCAAGCTGCTCTAAAAATACAATGATTAATAATTTCTTTCTTCTCAGAAACGACCGCGCGTGGGGACATACATAATAGGTTCTATATAATTACAGTGCGTGGGACTTCTCCTACATTACGCTCGCACAGCCACGTGTCAGGTTCTCACTGGTCATACTTCACTGATAATTTTTAATTAATGTGAATTTTCTGTCATTTCGTTTAGCTTTTTCCCTTATAGTGGATCATCAAAGCATACCTACATACGTACATACCTACATAAACATATATTCAACGGACGATAATTATTTTTAAAGCATGAACCTAAGCGTACGAATTATAATAGCCGCACATTATTCAGAAATGGTGTACTTCCTCAGTCATGGCGATTAACTTGAGAATAAATTGAACTGCTTTGATTGCTTTAAGCTGTGATTATTAAAATGTGATTGAGTTCAAATTGTGAGAGACAAATATTTTGAATCAAGAAATTGAAATTACACACTCTTATTATCGATAACCGCGCCAACCTCGAGTTTTACAATAGAAGTAATTATAATTCTGGTAATTTCACAAGTAATGAACTTTTAATATAACTTTTTCGAAAAAAGAAATTTTGTTCTAAAAATGATACCGTTTTTTAATTCTTATTATAGTCTTAATTTTTTCACTCGGGGGCATTTGTTGATTTAGGCAGCTTTCCCATTTATTCGTTAGCGTATGGTTTAGAATTTATTGTGAATAAACGGTTCAACAGATTTTAATAATTTGTTTTTATTGTATACAGAATATTTGAAAAAAAGAAAACCGTTTTTCATTTAAAAAAAAAAACAAAATGACGACCGTTGAGCTCTTCCTCTGGCTTAAAGTCACTTAGCCGGTTTTTTTGGAATTGCCCTAAAACCTTATGGAAATGTTCCATTTATGGTCGGAGCGAGTGAATTAGGTAAGCATAAGTTCCCGCAAACAATACGGTTCCAAAAATTAACTTGTTTTAACACCAAAAATTGCAAAAATCAATTGACTTTGACGTCTGTTTTCGAGATATAAAATTATTCAGAGTAGCTATTCGCATCGTCCTTGCTTTGTACAATCGAAATTTGTGCTCATGTACATGGTAAATAACTTTTTAAAGATCGGTACGAAAGCGTTCGTAATAAAAATTAACCTTTCTTAAAAAAATATCTTCTGACAGATGTTTTCCTTTAACAAAATTTTTAACTTTTGGTGTTAAAACAAGCTAATTTTTGGGAAAGTATTGTTTGCGGGAACTTATACTTACCTAATTCACTCGTTCCAACGATAAAAGGAACATTTCCATAAGGTTTTAGGACAATTCCAAAAAACCGGCTAAGTAACTTTGTTCCCTTCCTCTTTTAAGCCTGTTGTTGCGGACTAAGTGCAGGTTTACTGGGCACCAATGAAACGAATTTAATTATTTTTTTTTAAATTTTCGCAATCGTGTCCGGTATTGCCCAACATAGCATTTTCTGATATTCCAAAAATTTCATTTTTTATATTAATGTAGACCTGGAAAAATGGCGCGAAAATCGTACTTTTTTTCAAAGTTGTTTTTTTGAAAGTTGAAAATCCCTATGATAGACTAGAGATGATAGAAGCGTTAAATCACACGGTCTCGGTGCCAGTCTAAAATCGCTATCGCAGAATGTCCATCGTGGCATGCGCTGTGTAGCATGTAGCGCTGTCCTGTTGCAACACAAGTCGTTCGTATCCACATCATCCATTTTAGGCCATAAGAAGTTGCTTATCTATCATCAATCTGTAGAACTCGCCGTCGACGTCACTAAATCCTATACATATACACGGTCATAAATTGAAAATTTGCGTGACACCACAAGGCATTTTTTTTAATAGGTTAATTCTTCTAAGTATTGCAATTAAATACTACCACTTTCCATTATCTGCAAAGTCTGGGAAAAACAACTACTTGGATTTAAGAAAAAATCTCATAAAAAGCGCTGCATTTGGATAGGTACGTTTATTATTTTGTAAGAAAAATTAAATATTTTTGATTACTTTATATTACAAACATGATTATGGTAATTTAAGGAAAAATAAGCATTACTATAAGCATTTTCAATAATGTGTTTTACCTCCATTCTTAGAAATGAATTCGATGAGCCTGAAGGGCATACTGTCGAAAAGGCTCCTGATGAAGGTTAATGGTATTTCGTTCGAAATAGCTACGACACCTTCCTTTAGTGCTTCAACGTTTTCATACTGCTTGCCATTTTCATACACTTTACGATTGAGCCATCCAGCGTGAACACTATTCCACTCCTGATTCCAACTGATGTGATTGCTGGCAAATTCTACACGGAGAGAAAAAAAATGGTAAATTCAACAACTCAAAGTTGTCAAAAGCAAATCGGTGAAAATTTGCTTTAAAGAATTTATGTCAACAGCAGAAACTGTTGTAGTTACAGATTTTTAGTAAATTTAATCGATAAATTAGTTGATCTGAAAGATTTTACATTACCAATAGACTCTGCAAAAGCAACGTAAAGTTTGTTAGTTTTACCGAAAAATCTAAAAGGGAAGGTTTTACCGCTGCAGTTGTAATTTACAAACAAATTTGTCAATTTTACCGAGTTCATCTCGGCGATTATTCTGAATTGGTAAATTTGACAGAGTTTTCAGTAATTGCTGCCGAATCAACTATAAACGGTCCGTTATTATTTCTTAATGCTCTTCTGCCTTTTATACGCATTTGTTCGGAATACTCAAAGAGTTCAGGTCGTTGTATCGTGCAGTGCAAAATATAAAATAAAAACAATAATAATTATTGCAGTTTTATAAAATTAAAGTGGCAGTGTGACACAGTAAAATAATGGATGGAACTGCAACTGGTTCAAAAGAATGCAACACAATAAGTTGTAAGTAATCCGACTAACATAAGAAATTATGTCTGTTTTTACATGTTTATAAATATAAGCTGTTTCTGTTATAACGTTTAAAAATTTCAAATTTGGCGAATTCTCTCGTTTTTCGCTTTTTCGGGACTTATTTCCAAGAATATCATTTAATGAAATTGAAGGTATTTTTATTTTAAAGTGTTATCGGAAATCACAAAAAAAAATTAGTGAAAGAAGGCAAAGTGGTGTTTGAATTCTGATGTTCTTTTTTCTATAATTTTTATCTTAAAAAAAAAAATCTAAAAATATAGTACGACATTTTTCCTAGTTGACGTTATAACGACAATAAATGTGCTCTTCTACAAAACCAAAAGATTTATTAGAATCGGTTGATGCGTTTCTCTTGTAATCCATGTAAATATAATTTTGAAAATTTTAAAAATATAATTTTGGAAAAATTGTATCAAAAGTATTTTAAATGCCACAGAAGACCGTACGATATATCCGACTGCAGTCTCAAAATTGCATTTACAATTATGTAAATTCCATTATAACACTTCGAGATAAAATTTTTAAAGCTTTATGTGAACTTAAATTTCCGTTAGAAATTCAATTTTCCAATAATGAAATACGGGACAACCTCCTTAATATATAATAAATATTCATAATAAAATGTATTTAAAATATATTTGGACTTAATTTTTAATTTATTGTTTTCTTCTTATATTTAAGTTGATTTATTTGAATAGTTTTTTAAATAAATCAATTATCTGAGTATGACCATACTATAAGGGTGTGCAAATTCAAACCAAAATTTAAACTTTGACAAATGGATACTAAATTATTGGAAGATATCGCATACACTTCCAATTCATCAAATTTACTCATATCGATAATGCTAAAGCTAAATTTTAGTTTTTTTTCCGAGCACAATAAATTGGATTCATTTGACATTATGAACAGTGAAAAAGAATCCGTAATATCTCTGTTTAAAATGCAAACGCCAGAAAGTCAATTTTCAGATTTTGAAAGAATTAACCAAGGCCAAATTTTAGTTACAATTCGCAAAGCCCTAAATATTATTTGTAAAAATAAATATTAACACAATAATTTAAATAGCATCTTTGTCGCCTTCACCTATGTATACAGCGCTAAGTAATGTAGTATACAATTTGCCTAAGGCAAATCAGGAAAATTTAGTTTTATTGAATATAAACGAAATTGGACAATCGTTTGGTTTGCTCAATGATATTACCATATCAGATACACCATCCAAGATTCAAGAAATTGAAGAAGTACTGAGACATTGGGGACTACACGAAGAATTAGCGGAAATATTTAACAGTATAATTTCATTATTATTAGGTGGCCTTATATGTAAAAAAAATATTTTTTTAGAGCATAAAGTAGACGCAGATGTAATTGCTCACATTTCTGAGAGTGATATTAATGAGCTCATTCCATTAATTGGACTTCGAACTAAATTCAAAAAGAACTTGATAGAGTGGAGGATTCAAAATGTAAAAACATTTTATTACTTTTTATTTTTATTTAAAAATGTTCTTTGTATATAGGGTTATAATACCACACCTTTAACAAATACATTGTCCATGAATTCTAGCGTGTCTGATTGGTTAAGAAAGCAAGTTTCATGTTCAGAGGAATCAATTCCAAGTTCAACATCACTTGCTCCTCAATCTCCAAGTGTTTCGGTATCTCCAAGTGTTTCGGTTTGCAGTGATTTGGCAATTTTTTATTTTTTCCCAATAGGAAGTCTACATTTCAATTATTAAGGATATTGAAGTCATTTTGAAAGGACACTATTTGGCGCAACATGCATTTAGTTACTACAAAACAAATCAACATTTGGAAAATGAGCAAAGAAAAGATGTCATAAAGGCTATTGTGGACCACATAATTCAAAAAAATATCCGTTGTAGCACAGAAGACTTCTGTAAAATAACAGAAAAAATTGTAGACCTTTTCCCAAGTGAGAATAAGGCATCTTACTATATTGAAAGGAGTGAGAACACTCACCCAAGAGGAGCTTTGTACAATAAGTACCAAAATTCCCTAAGAAAGTTGAGAGAGAAAGTGCTTGTTTTAAGAAAAAATAAAAACTATAAGAGAAAACTTGAGGAAAGTATATTGCAACCAGGTAATAATATGACTTTATAATTAAATATCTAATGTGACCGTAATATCTTTTCATAGAAACGACAAATGATTCAGAAAAAATATGGCTATTACATAACCAAGAACCGTGGCCAACTGTCGAGGATATGTGGAAATTGACACATGAGCAAAGAAAGCAAGAAATAAGTTCATCTTTGGGATTAAATATTACTCAGGTTCTTAAAGAGTGGCCTTTGCTAAAACATGCTTATGGCCAAAGATTGGTAATTTATTATATAATATTTTCAAATAATCAAAACTAAAGATTTCTTACATAGATCCAAATAGATTTTAATTATGAGTATAAGGATGCTGTCAGCATATTTTATTCCGAATGGAGCGTAAAACGACAACAAATAATAGCCGCTGCTGTGAAAAATAAAAAAATTAATTTTTTAACAAATGACGATAATGAAGGTACGGATGCGATCCCTTAAAATGCTGTCATATATTTTCTTTTCTTTTTCAGATTTAAACAATTTTAAAGTTTTTGAAGTGTTGCACTACCTGCTGCCACCAGGAAATAGATATAGACTGAAAACATCTTCCGGTTCTTCAATGTATAAACCTTCTATACAGGATTCAATCAGTGCTATGTTCCTTGTGGTCACGACTGAAGCTGAGGTGAAGGAAAAACTATACAGAAGAAGTGAAGAATGTAAGAGTAAAGGCTCAACGCTTCAGCCTTTAATCATAATTGTTCTTGAATGTGGTATTGTAAACGCTTGCTTTACCAATATTAATGACATTTTATATAAGCATCACAGTGTTCTCAGCGCGCTAAATTCTTGCTTTAGCATATTTCACGTTCTGAATCTTTCTTATCCACGTGAGTGTCATAACGTGTGGTACTTTATTCAACATTATCTTTATAATATTAAAACTAAATACGACAAACCAGTTTCATGTGTAGCCAATTTGATGGGTTCAATTAATGTATAAAAAATAATCAGCTGAAAAAATGTTTATGTGCTATACATGCAAAGCGATATTTAATTGTGTATCAACGCTTTGTTTACACATTAAATCCTTTCATCCTGGTGATGTACATGGAAAGACTTATAAATGTGCTGTAAATGGTTGTTTTCAAAATTTTAACTCAATATATTCATTTAAGAGACATTTGTTAAATAAGCATAAAAATATTGACACCGACTATTATGAAAGTGAAACATTGAATAATAATTATAGCATTAATACAACCCCATTAACATTAGTACCCTTCAGTGATATTTCGGCATCAAATATTAATAATGAAGAGAACCAGTTAGTAGAAATAGAAAGTGACAGTAACTTATCTGAAAATGATCTTAACCTTTTAGCAATGAAAAAACTTTGCAGATTGTACGGAAAACCTTCTTTAGCGAGATGTCAAGTTACTGAATTCTCGCACTTACTTGAAGAAATCTTAAAAGAAATTTTTGAAGATTTTAAACGTTCGATAAACCACGACTTTTCGACTCAATCCTTATTTATTTTTGAAAAAAGTTTCCACAAATACATTACCAGTTTTCAACGGATTAACACAGAATATAGGTTCACTAAAGCTTTGAAAGATTTAGGGTTTTATGAAGATCCCGTTTCATTTTGTTTAAATAATGAAACAACAATAATATTAAGAAAAGGTATTCCATCCCTTGATGAAAATATGTCCTCAGGTATATTAATGCCAATAGAATTTCAAATAAAAAAATTTTTAGAAATGCCCAAAGTTCTATATAAAATAATAAACAACATGAAGCGTATATCTTCACTTGGAAAACTTACACATTTCATTAATAGAGAAAAATGGAAAAAAATTGAAACAAAATATTCCGGGAAAATTGTAGTGCCGATATTTCTATACAATGATGACTTTCAAATAGATGACGTTTTGGGATCGCATTCAGGCAAGAACGCTATTTCAGCATATTACTACAGTTTTCCTTCATTACCCGACTATTGCGTGTCTTCACTTCGAAACATATTTGTAGCAATGCTTATTAAATCCAAATACATAAAAACTTTTGGAAAAGATTTAGTTTTACATCCTTTGGTTGAAGTTTTTAAAAAACTGGAAATTGATGGCATAGATATTGAAACAAATCTAGGTAAGAAACAAGTATTCATAGTATTAGCCTTAGTAATAGGGGATAACTTGGGTTTAAATTCAATATTGGAATTTAGTGAATCATTTAATTCGAATTTCTTTTGTCGATTTTGTAAGTTACACAAAAAGAAAACTCATGCTTGTACAAGGGAAATTCCCAGTGCTTTGAGGAATGAAGTGAATTATGAAGAGGATATATCCTTATGCAACCCTCAATTGACTGGTATTTATAACGGGTGTCTCCTTAACAAATTGCAACATTTTCATGTAACTAATAATTATTCGGTCGATATTATGCACGATGTTTTCCTGGGTACATGCAAATATGGGCTTTGTAAAGTTTTACATTTTTATATAATATCTGCCAGACTTTTCACATTAGAATTGCTTAATTATCGAAAGCAAAATTTTGACTATCAGCAAAGAAAAGTGAGGAACGTTTCAGTGCCCATTACATTAGATAATTTAAAGAAAAATAATTTACAAATGTCAGCAAGAGAAGTTTGGTGTTTTGTATGGCTGTTGCCTTTAATAATAGGCGATCTTATTCCTGAAGGGGATGATGTATGGAAATATGTACTCTCACTTCTCAAACTTGTTGATACTGTATTAAGTCCTGAGATGTCCAGTAGTATGCTTTTCTACTTAAGTGATGTAATAGAAGAGCATAATCAGCTTTTCCAAACCTTATTCAAGGAAACACTTAAACCGAAGCATCATCTAATGCTTCATTATTCAACCATAGCACGTCAAACAGGTCCCTTAAAATATTTGTGGTCATTTAGATTTGAGAGTAAACACCAAGAACTCAAATCATATACTAAAGCTATAACTTCACGTGTAAACATCGCATATTCTCTTGCCGTAAAATTTCAATTTCATTTTAGTCTTCAACTTCTCGACAAAGACGATATATTTTTGAAAACAAAAGAAATAAAATACCTCGCTCATAACATAAAAGATTCAAAATTTTATAAAGAAGTAAAAGATAATTTAGCTCATTATAATGTTACAATAGAAGACTGTAATACTGTAAAAAGCTTACAATATAAAGGAACTTACTATTCTCAAAATTACTACCTCCTTTACAAAGATAATTTAGAGCATATAGAAGAACTATATTTGGCTAAAGACCAATTTTTTGTAATTTGTTCAACAACTGAAGTCACGGGTTTTAATGAACACTTGCAATCCTATTTAGTAGGAAAGAAACTTACAGAACGTGTCGAATTCTTTCCCATAACGATGTTTATAAGTCCTCCATTTAATATTCATACACTTGTATATGGAAAAAAATATTTTAGAATACAATATTTATAAGCACATTGTTGAATGAGAAATTGGATCAAGTCCACTGAATGTGAATGCTTTTTTTTGTCTAATTGTAAGTTTAATATAATATGAACATGTATATATTTTCCATAAAGAATATTTTATGTACATATATATGTATATTTAAAGAAATAAATAAACAAAATGCAATATACATAGATACTTAGTACAATTTTATTTTCTCCTTATATAACATTTGTTAATGCTTCTCTGCCTTGAGTTAGCATTTTTTCTCTTAGGTTTAAAAATTTCTACATTTTCGGTTGAATATTCAGACATTTTATAGTCCAAAAATGGTCGAAAATAACAAAAGCGGTTGTTAATCCTACAATATTAAAACTTTACAATTTGCAAATTCAACATCTTTTTAATAGGTTATTTCACAACAATGCTGCTCTATCAACACACAAATTTGTTGAAACAACTGTACATATTATTGGTTTGGTGCATTCCTTACACTGTAAATTCAACGAATTGGTTGTTGATTTTAAATATTTTGAATAGTTGATTTTACAAAAAAAAACGTTTATATCAACACACAAATATGTTGATTTTACTATTGATATTGTTAGTTTTCAATGCACTTTGCGCTGTAAATTCAACATATCAAGAGTTGATTTAACAATTCAGCAAAATTGTAAATCCAACCATTTACGCGATTAGCTGAAAATCAAAGCCGGAAATTGTTGATTTGATAGCCACTTTCGGTAATTTCAACAACTTCTTTCTCTCCGTGTAGACGAGAAATTCGGTGGCGTTGTAGAAACCGGTTATTTCGTCAGTCGAATACGTCTCAAGTTGGGCAAGCTTGCCTTAAAATTCCGCCGAAGGGTCCATACGCTTGCTGAGGTTCCTGTTTGTAGACCAATTTGACGAGCTGATTCTGAAAAGTTTGAGGCAAGGCGCAAAATATCATAAATATATAAACTGTAATCACTCTTGAAAGGGGCTTCATCGGAGAGCACAGCTCCGGGCTTCGCGAGCTTTTAATCCAGCCCTGCGTTCCAGACTAGAGAATCTGGCATCTCGGGTACCAATTTCTTTGGAAACTACATACGACCCACATTTATGCTACGTTTCTACATTTCCTTATATACAAATACGTAAATCATATTCGTAAATGAAAATAACAATTTCCATTTGAAATCAAAAGTACATATGATTTCTTTCTGAAATCAAACTTAGAAATTCTTCATTAATTACACTGGTGGACAAGGATTTTGTTATTGAAATATAAATAGGTGACATCGATGTATTTTTTTCTGCAAATTACGAATCTGAAAACAAAAACGTTGCTTCACGTATAGTTTTTTGCAAATCGGTGTAAAAAGTGAAAAAATCCGCTTTTGGGTGGTTTTCGTCAATTCGTTAAAAACTTTTAAGTTCTTACAGAATTTTAATATATATCTCAAATAATAGGTCAAACGCCAAGTTATGACTTTATAATACAATAAACCTATAAGCTCTACATATTTCTTTAGTAGAACATGTTTTCATATACATGCGTCAAATGAAGCGTAACTATCCATATTCCCTACAAGGGAAAAGCAGATGTTGACAAAAATTCAAGATTTAGAATAATTCTTTAGAGCTCTTGGGTCTATTGCATTTTTAGGCAATAGTTATTGATTCAAGCTTTTATTTAAGGTATTTGTAGGTTTAGTAAGTGTAATTTTTTTTTAAATATGGAAAAATGGTTTTTTTTCACTTTTTAACTCTAATTTTCTTAAATATCTTACGTGATGGAAAATTGTTTCTTTCAAGGTATAACCCTATGGACAAAATACCATGCAAATCAAATGTATCAATTCATTTTTAATAAGAAAAACATGAAAAATTTTGCCTTCCCAGTGTTATTAATGTATTTTTTCTCCAATGAATCGATAAAAAACGGCAATGGCAATGGCAATCATGTTGAACAATTTTGATTCATTAATTCTTTTTTCGTTAACAACAACTTCATTTATTCTATTGATTATTTTACGAATACTGTAAATAAATAAAATAGACTTGTTTAACCTTGATTCTTTTTGTTATATACGAGTATAGTAATTACTTACTTCTTTAAATTACAACTCATTCAATTCCAAAAAAAATCCATGAAAGAAACTGTCGTGTTTCATAAACCGAACTACTTAATTAGTTTTGCAATCTCACCTTCGTTCCAATTTGAACAATGTATTTAGAAATTTCGAACTTTTCAGTTCGGATGCCCTATAAACTACTGCAGACCATGGGCAATAAAAATGCCAAGAATTCTCACCTCGATAAGCTAGAGGAATTTGCACGATGCACTGTTGGTCGGGGAAGCAAAAAAAGGCGAACAAAGGATATCCAGAGTGACAGCGTTACAAGCCCGTAATGTCCCTTTTAATGCCCGAACAAATTAAGTTCTACCGCAGAGCTATAGAAAATTTATAACATATCGAGCTAAATCTCCCCACCCCTGTCTAGCGCTGTAAGGCTTAGCATGCAACCTCAGATGTGTTCAGCTGAGTGCTTTTATCCAAGTTCCGCTCCGTGCAAGCCGCCTCTGTGGGCCGGCAGCTAACGAAGTTGTTTGAAAACAAAAAAGTCGCTTGGGATGAAGAAAACAAAAAAGGAAGAGCCCCCGGGATATCCTCGAGACATGTGATACAAAGCTCAACAGAATTATACAGAGCAGGGGATGATGTCCCCCCTAAACTGTTACCTAGTGCTACGGCGGGATAGAAGATGAATACCTACCACAACATAGTGGCAACAGCAACGGCAGAAACCAAAGGTCCTTAGTGCCCGGGACCGTACCCAGGCGAACAGAGCCGGTGGAAGTGCTCCAACCTCCGCCGCAGCATTTTAATGTGGAACTAATGATCTGAGAACACTAAATAAATTACCGGCTCGCCCGGCGGAGGCGGCCACCGTACTAGAAAAGGTGTCACAATGGATGAACTAAACTGAGCGGATATGCCGGAAGTAATTCTTGGATTACTGCAGTTGGTCACCCCAACCGGGGCAATTCAATTTTAGCGCTACGCCGTCGTCCGCGTGACACCGGCCGGGTGTGGAGGGCGAATGCAATTCTTTCCTTGCTAGGAAAAATATGGCTCCGGCTTGCACGGCTTGTGTGTGCAATTGAAGATTCCTGGCGTGATAACTCTCGTTTGCATAAATTCTAGTCGCTGCACACGGTCAGTTCCAAGCTTCAGAAATCTTATAAACGACCGTGGGAGGTTCGCACCGCTATTCGGCGGGATGATCCGTGACACCTTACAAGCTATATGTGTGGTTCTCTAAAATCTGCAAATTCCAGTATTAAACTTTTCGATGCAAACGCCTGAAAAGCTGAAAGGAATTTTCTTATAAGCATACTTCTTCCTACTTGCTAACCTTAAACTACATAGTTAACACGGACGAATTTGTAAGATTTGCGCCCTGGGTTTATTTTCTTTCCGTCGTCGTACAGAACGTAACTGCATACATACTATTATACATACCGACTCGCTCTTTTCCACACTGAAATATTTAGTTACCTGTCCCATTCTGTACCCTTAAAACCTATAAAGAACAGCTCCTCATCTCCGCCCTGGTATGATAAAGACTTCCGTGCCCTACGCAACAAAAGGAACAAATTGTGGTATACCTACCTTATTTCAAAGTCTGACTCGGACTACTCGTCATACCTCGTTGTCTCTTCCCTTTTTTTCCCATTGTTGCGAATCCCTCTACAATGATTACCTCATTAGCATGCAGTTTAAAATAATCTCCGAGCCAAAACAATTCTACAATTTTTTTAATATAAAAAGAAAATCAAATGGCTACCCCTCGGTCCTCAAACTCGGTGACTCGTCCTCTTATAACCCTTCTGTCATCCCTAACCTTTTTACAGATTTCTTCAGTAAATCCTTTTACCACCACGACTCCGCCCCCGATCTTACTTACTTTGCCTTTATCAGAAACTGCTCACAAACCTCCCTTGTTTACATTGCCATTGATCCGTCTCTTGTTGCCAATAAAATCAGTACTCTCGCCAATGACTTTGATCCCGGGCCTGATGGGATTCCCGCCATTATTTTAAAGGAATGTGCTACCCATTTCATTAATCCACTAACCAATCTTTTCTTACTTTCCCTATCCGAGGGCACATTACCCAATTTTTGGAAAGATTCCTATATCACCCAAATCCACAAAAAAGGCTACAAGGGCGGCATATCAAACTATCGTCCAATAGCTAAACTATCCTGCATCCCTAATCTCCTCGAAAGCCTTATCTATGACTCCATGTCCTTCCACTGTCCATTTGTCTTCATCTCAATATGGATTCCTCAAAGGCAGGTCCTCAACTACCAACTTAACGAGCTTTGTGTCTCGCACCTTACAAGCAATGGAAAACGGTGTGGAAGTTGATGTCGTTGCCACCGATTTTAGCAAAGCTCTCGATAAAATCTCCCACAAAATCATTGTCCTCAAATTAAGTTGTCTTGGCTTCCCACCCCGGCTCATCTCGTGGATTAAATCATATCTTAATAACCGCCGTTACACGCTTCGTTTTGCTTCCACGATTTCAAACCCATTCATATCCCATTCCGGCATCCCGCAGGGCAGTCACCTTGGTCCTCTAATTTTCATACTAACCATAAACGATGTTGAAAAGGTTATCAATCATCACGAAATATTGATTTATGCTGATGACATGAAAATCTTTAAACAACTCACCAACACATCTGACTCTACCCTTCTTCAAAACGACCTGAACAGTTTCTCCACTTGGTGCTTGAAAAGCTTCTTCGATCTCAATATATTCAAACGCCAATCGATCACTTTCTCCCGTAAACGCGCCTCCACTTCTTCTATATCCTACGTTCTCTCAGCTAAACCCTTGGCTTTGTAAAACGTTGGTCTAAGGAATTCTCTAACCCTTCACCAAATCACTCTACATCTTCTTCGTTAGGCCACTCCTAGACTATGCCTGCCAGGTCTGGTGCCCCTCCCAATCGACCCTCATTAACAGGATCGAAGCAGTTCAGCGTAGATTTCTCCGCTTTGCGCTGCGTGACCTTCCTTGGACTGATAACTTCAACCTTCCTCCGTATGAAAGCCGGCTAAAACTGATTAACCTCCAGCCGCTTACCTTGCGTCATGATGTCGCTGATGTTATCTTTATCCACCAAGTCCTAACCGGCTCCACTGACTGTCCCGACTTCCTACACAGTATCTCCCTTAACACTAACCCCCGAAACGTTAGATCATTTCCCACTTTTCGCCTCGGTGGTCATCGCACTAATTATGGCCACTTCGAGCCCTTCACCAGAATGCTACGGAAAGTCAACAACACAGCAGCCTTCGACTTCCATGTTGACAAAGCCTCCCTTAGGCATTCCCTTTACACCCCTATCATAAGCCTTCTAATTTATAATTGCTTTCGTTCTGGTCATTTGTTTTAGTTCTTAGTTTAATTTATAGTTTAATGTAGAACTCTGTAGCGACCCCAAAAATTACCATGTGCCAACATATATTTATTATTATTATAAGATACGCCTCAAATGGTACAATAGTATAAATGCATGCCGGCCAAAATCTCCAAATATCGTCATTTCTTAGTGAACAGATGTACCAGTCTATCGCTACTGCCAAAATTTTGTTTTCCTTCTTTAGGGTATGAGGCAAACTTATTAAATTAGAAACTTATGATTTTCCCAAAATTTATGTTTTTTTAGGACGTGTGAACCCGAACGGGTCCCTTAAGAGATCCATGACCTTTCCTGACAAAGAAATCCAGAGAACTCAGGGAAGTCATTTCTGCCCTCGCAACAATAGTCATTTGTTTTAAGCTGCTAACTCGGAAACAAAACTGAATGCCACAGGCCAAATTATCAATTTTATCATCGACAGATTGTTCTTCTGCAAATGTAAAGACATTGGAACTTTTGCGGCACGTCTTTTTCGGAAAAGTCGATGTTACCGTTTTGACATAAAAGGAATATGTCAAAATATTGGAATTGGATAAAGGTTCCATTAATAAATCGAATAATATTTTCCCTCAAGGAAATAAAGGGACGAGAGGAGAAATAAATTTCCTGAGTTCCTTGGATTTCGCTCTCAAGGAAGGTCAAGGATCCGTCCGACTTCACACTTCAAAATAAATATATAAATTTTGGATAAATCATAAGATCTTAATCCAACACACGCGACTGTCCCACAGGTGCGTATTCGCACTAACTCGAACTTTTAAGGTTGCTTCTGAAATTCTTTAGGACTAAAACATTTGTCTCGTATTCAAAATTTCAAATTTTTCGCAGTAGCGGTGGACTGGTCAGAAATCCCCGTCCGATTGTACACGTCCTTTTTTTTAATATGTTCGTATTTTGTTGTTTCTACGATAATAGGTTAAGAACTCTTAGGTTTGCTGAGAAGAATAAATCGTCAAATTGGCACCCACTCTGCATTTTTTACTTATTACTGTAACAATGTGTTTACCAGTAAGAAAACGAGTTACGTTAAGGGGGTCTACTAGTGTGACCGCCTCAAAAAAGGTGATATTTGGGAATTTTTTTAAAAGAAAACTACTGCATGGAATATTTTAATGTTTTAAGGATAGTTTTGTGGATATATAGTAAATCCATGATAAAATTTTCGGACCAAAAAATTAAAAATTTAGCAAGTTATTTGCAAACTCCCAAAGCTCAAAAAAAAAAAGTCACTAAACGGCTGCAGTGATAGCGACCTTCACAGTGCGTGAAATCAAAAAAACAAAAAGTTTATTAAACTTAAAGGTTTTTCCCGTACCATGACCCTCGGGCTAAAAAAAAAATTTCAATTTAACAAAATGGCGGAGTTTCTAAAAAAAATTGCAAATTTCGCGCGAAAATTTAATGATTTTTGGCCTGTCAAAATTACATTTTTGATTTGATCAAAAAACTGGAGGTTCATGGTACGTAGAAACATCTTTGAAAAAAGCTGCAATAAAAATCAAATCGATCGGATGATTTGTCTTCGAGTTATAACTGCAGCCACTTTGACAAATGTAGTTTCGAGAAAAACGCGTCTAAAGTTTAAGGGGCCTATATGGCTAAATTTGCGATTTTTTTTTATTATCTTTTCTTTTTGTTCAACTATTTCCGAGTAAAACGCTGCAAACTAAACTCAAATCCGTAAGAAAATAACGAAGTTATGCGTTTTTTTAACTTTGTGTTTCTTCTGTAAAGTCAAACTTTAATTCATAACTAATTCAAACTATTTGAGATATGCACTTGAAATTTTAGTATGTTATTTTTAAAGGTATAGACTATCGAAATATGCAAAAAAAGAAAAATCGATTTTTGAAAAATTTCACACTAGTAGACCCCCTTGTTCTTACAAGCTTTCGTCAACTTGCCTTCTTAATATAATTAGACAGGTTTAGATCAAATCATTCAACAAAAATTTTGAATGATTCTAATCAAGCTAAAACTTTGCAACTGTCCCCACTTATATAAGTCCGGTAATAATACAATATATGTAGTATCATAATCAGTATCTTTCAATAAAGATGACTTTTAAATGTAAATAAAACAAGTTGTGTGTGAGCTATCCACTCAATTTTTTTTTATTTGAAATAATATTTTATGGCATTAATGCATGGAGTAGAATGGAATAAAAAGCCGTACAAATGTCCGCCGCGGCTTTGCTTGGTTGGACGTTTGAAAGATGATCAAAATTTCGCAAAAAAAAAAGTCATCTTGATTTGACGACGAGATTGTGCGATTTAACGCCTTCAGCCTTCTTCCTTTGGAGCTATCTTAAATCATAGCTCTATACGAGTAAACCGCAAATAATTGATGCCCTTAAAGTCAACATAACGAACGCCATCCAGCAAATTCAGCCACATGTATGCGAAAAAGTGATCTTAAATTGGACCACTGGACCACATTGGAAATACGTGCTATCAAGCAAAGCCGTGGCAGACAGTTGAACAGTGTGATATTCCATACTTAACGCCATAAAACATTCTTTCAAATAAAATAAGAATGGAGTGGATATCTGACACTAAACTTATTTCATTTACATTTAAAAGTCTAGCATCCTTATTGAAAGACCCTGCATCACCAATATTATTCTAAATAAATCCAATAGGGCGGACGCCGCCGTCGCAAGATGACGGATTATCGTTTTCTCTGCTGAGCTGGGCAACAGATCACACAATTAATTAACGCCTACAAATTATATACACATTCAAAAAGCGCGAAATTTTTTGCAATTTATTTGTCACGATTTTGTGCACATCACATACCCTAATCAAATGCGATTCGAACGGAACATGTTATTTTTGGCATTTTAAGTTGGCAGCTTATAAGAAGAATAAAATCCTAGCAGAGCATCACTATGGTATGGTATGGGCCAAACTGGTATCAAGTAATAACGAGCAACGACTCGTTAGAATTAACGCGCATTCCACTTCACTATAACATTTCCGTTGCCTTCACCTCAGTTTCATCGTTTCTTTTAAACAACGTTTAAACATTTTCTTATAGAAAACGTTTTTTACTTAAAGGTTCTGCGAAACGCATTCCTTAACATTTTTTTTAAACATTTTGACGATTTAACGTTTACAATACCAATATACCTTATTGCGTAGTGATGACCGTCTTTTGGGCAGGAATGCGGGGATTTTTTTCTCGGGATCTGTGAGTCATATTGTAATAAATTTTGTTTATAATTTTATTCAACATATAACAGGCGGGCTGAAAAGTTCGCAGGCTGACCCATAGATGGCTCTACTAGTATCAAATCCATATGATTTTTAGTTAGCCCTAAGCTTTAAAAGACGTGTGTAAAAATTTGACAGCTGTTGTATTATTAGTATCTGAGTTATAGCATTTTTAGTGAAAGAACTTTTGTTACTTTGAAAAAATGGATGAAAAGGAATTTCGTGGGTTAATAAAGCATTGCTTTTTGGCGAAAAAAAATACTGTTGAAACCAAGGCTTGGCTTGATAAACATTATTTGGACTTTGCACCGTGGTTTGCTAAATTTAAACGAGGCGAAATGAGCACCGAGGACGATGCACGCAGTGGACGCCCCAAAGAGGCTATTACCGACGAAAACATCAAAAAAGTCCACAAAATAATTTTTGATAACGGTAAAGTGAAGTTGATTGAGATAGCTGAGACCTTAAAGATATCAAAGGAACGTGTTGGTCATATCGTAAATGAATATTTGGATATGCGAAAGCTCTGTACAAAGTGGGTACCGCGATGGAGCTCAAAATCGACCAAAAACAACAACGCATCGATGATTCTAAGCAGTGTTTGGAGCTGTTCAATCGTAATAAATCCAAATTTTTGCGTCGATATGTGACGATGTATGAAACATGGCTCCATTATTTCACACCGGATCTAATTCCACAGAAATTTCGCGCCGATGAAGAGGTAATCGCCGAAACTGAAGCCTATTTTGAGGCTAAAGACAAATCGTATTATAAAAATAGTATCGAAAAATTTTATGACCGCTATAATCGTTGTATCGCCCTCGAAGGGAACTATATTGAATAATAAAATCAAATTCTATCAAAAAAATAATTTTTTCTATGCTAGCCTACGAACTTTTCAGTCCGCCTGTTATAATTTAAGGCTAAAATGGCGGCCCCAGAGAACGGTAATTTTGCGTGGTCCGCAGCGCAGGCTGCAACTGTTACCATGATGCTAACCTTCCGTGTTATCTGAATAATAAATTTCAAGATATTCAGCAATTATTACTTTGTTTGCTATAGGCCGGAGAGCCGAGATATATAAATATTAAACATTACGAAAGTGGTGCGTGCAGTCACAATGAAAGAGAAGTAATTTTTGTCTTTTTTACATTTAAATGCTTTTAAAAAAAAAAAACCATATTAACACAATCTAGCTATAGCGACAAAGTTCTTGAAGGTTCTGTAAATATTTTAAGTGAATCGGTTGAGTGGAATTTCAAATATCGTGTAGCCAACTTTAAAAATCAGTTTTGAGAAAAATAATTTGAAGTTTTCAAACGGGACTAAACCGAAATAAAACCATTTAACTTAATCTGCTATGTTAGAGACAGACCAAGGCCATGACCATTGTGAGAATTTGATGAGAGAATCGAAATGCAAAAGCAAAAGAGGATATACATATTTCCTTTAGACTTTGCTTTTGTATATTTTATGTATTTTCGAAGTTATCACTTACATATATTTTTCAAACACATTTCTCTAAAGCGTTTTACTGTAATGTCGACTGGCGCTTTGAAAGAGTTTAATGCGAGTTGTGGCAGCAATCTGCAAAGACTTCTTCTTCAATATGAAACATCCTCTCAGAAATTCCAGTTTGATTTGCAGATATTAAGATTTTAGAATCATGCAAAATTTTTGAGAAAACCACATTAAATTATAGCAATGCTGCTGAAATGATTCTTGAGTTCCACTCGTAGACAGGAATGCCCTGCCGTTGCCATGAACGTACTAAGAAGATTCGCTTTTGAAAAATACCCAACTGCACTTACTCAAAATGTATTCAAGTTTGGAATCCCTGAGACTTTAATTCAACTCCTGATCCTTGACTGCAAAAGTTTCCTCATAACCTCTGAATCCACCTGTGAAAGTTCTCACCGGTGTTGTTGCGCACAGCAGTCTCTGAAGTCAAAATGTAAATTATATCTCTTGAAAGCAATTAGGGCCAAAGTTACTGGAATCGGACAAGGTTTACTCCCACACTTGCGTCCAACTCTGTCGCTGAAATTAATTTCCGAGCTAAGCTCACCTTCAGACGGAGTATTATGTACACCGGGTGAACTATGCAATCATCGCCAAACCCGTTTTATCGCCTGTTTCATCCCGGGATATGTCTGCTAAATCATATAGTTGAACAAGGAGTCTCGAGATACAATTAGGCGGATGTATGGAGTTTCTTTTTAAATAGCCTCGTTTCTTTGCCGTGGCTCGGGGATAAGTCGGGATTCGGGGAATTGTTCTGCCCCTGTAAGTACGTCAAGTTGAGCTGAGGATCAGGGACGAGCTCTGCATGGGCCGTTTGGAGGCACAACCTAAGGACCAAAGCAATAACAGGAGCTTCAAGGTGTGTGCACGCAACTGATTTGCATTTTTATTAGATGATTCTTTGAGCTATGGGCCTGGGATTTGAATTTCTTTCCATCCATATTATTTTTACTTTTCGTCTGTTTATTCATGAATAAAAAATCACGCGGAAGTACAGTGCATTTTGTCGTCTTCAGTTTACTTAATACTCTGTTTTGGGGCAGGAAGCCTCCCCAAGCACTCCAAAATAGCTGATGCGACCAGAAGTCAATCTTCCTAAATGAAGAAGGGAATTTTCGAAAGAAATTATTTCGAGGAAAGAGGGAACCTTTTAAAGACCAATTGGGATTCAGATGTAATTTTGGCTCAGACAGAAGCATTTATGTCAAGGGAGGTAAGGTCTGTGCGAGGATGAGATATGATAAAAGTAATTTGTACGACCTTGTCTGGATAGCTTAATTAGCAATATATGAATGTACTACCATGAATGAATTATTTATTGGACGATCTAGCTTATTTAATTAAAGTCAAATTCAGGGATTTTTTTAACCATACTCATGTTCACAGAATGTAGACATAATAACGAGGCAAAGTGGCTCCAAAATTGGGGTGAAAGGTAAGATTATCCATATTTCAGGCATTTGTAAATAAATTAATCGAACGTCTCTAGAATCGTTAATGTTCTTCTTTGTTTAGATAGCAAATAATTTATTTTTTGGTTTATTTTTTTCATAAATCAATAAATTTGTCTCTAGAGCTCCTAATTTTGGTACAATTAGCAAACACATTTTTAATTACATATATATGATGTGTTTCTTAGATGTTTGTATTTCGAATTGCCAACAGTGCTTCTAGTGACAGTCAATTTGACTGCTTACAGATGATTTGTGCTCAATATGGTTTGCCATTTCACTATTTAAAGACTTACGGCTAGGGTTGCCAACCCTACTAAATAATATAGTATCCTGCTATTTTATACGTCCTACTAGAACAATGTAAAAAAGTAATATACTATATTTTCATAATAAAGGAAACTCACAACTCCTACAAACTGTTAGAGCGTAAAATGGAACGTACCTTTTATCAAGCTTGCAGTGCGTTTTGCACCTGACCGGATAGGGATGCGATTTATTGAAAGCACGGTTGTTAAACAAAATACAAACTGATTTATTTCACGGTTTTTTGTAAGGGGGTGCAATATTGGCAGCGATCGAGAACCGCTTATAACTGGTTGGAGAGAGCGAGAGAGAGAGAGCGAGAGAGAGAGCGAGAGAGAGAGCGAGAGAGAGAGCAAGAGAAAGAGCGAGAGAGAGAGCGAGAGAGAGAGCAAGAGAGAGCGAGAGAGAGAAAGAGAGCGAGAGAGAGAGAAATAGTGATAGTGATATCTTTATTATGTGTACATATTTGTACAAAATTATGAATTACAGAGTATTTAAGTAATAATAATTAATAGAATATTGTAAAACAGACTTTTAATTGGTACAACAACGTTTTATTTTAATTTTTAACTAATTTAAGCAGAGAACGAAGTTGGTTGAGCAGTAGTGCGTAATTCCATGACTTATTTAGAGAGTTAGAGGTGCGCCTGCAGCAGGAGTATATGTGCGACCTCAGAGCAGAGAAGAAACGAGTGTAGGTGCTTTTTAAATGTCCGCAGAGTCACAGACTCTTATTACTGGAGGTAGCGAGTTCCAAAGAGACGAGGAAGCGACATAGAAAGATCTTTCCAAGAATTATTTTTTGAAACCTGGTATATCCAGCGGTCGTCGATATCCTCTAGTGAGCCTGGTGCTTTCGTTAGGTTATCGCTCCAGTAAATAGCTGGGCTTCCCAGCTTTAAAAAGACGATAAAGCAGCGTAGCCATAAAGTAGTTCCTCCTCCCCTTGATTGTGAGCCAATGCAGAGACGATCTGTAAGGCGATATATGTTCGCATTTTCTCACTCTAAAAATATATCGTATTCCAGCGTTCATTATCACTTGCAGTTTGCCGTTAAGCACCTCAGAGAGATCACAGTATACCAATGAGAGAGAGAGATAGAGAAGAGAGAGAGAGAGAAGAGAGAGAGAGAGAAGAGAGAGAGAGAGAAGAGAGAGATAGAGAGAAGAGAGAGATAGAGAGAAGAGAGAGAGAGAGAGAGAGTCCCCAGCGATGCACTGATGAGTTTGTATTCTAATTCTTCTCGTTCCTATTTCAGGTCTCAAATCCGAGATATTCTTGGTGACTCTTCCCTTTAGAATCGACGAAAAACTCGCCTGGTAACTGAAGGGTAGTATCATAAACTAGCTCCGCCGGCGCCTGTAGGTCATCTCTGAAAGTTGTTCAAAACCAAGTACTAGTATCTATAAGGCTCCTTTGTTTGTTTGCACATGATAACCGACTTAAGGGTGCGGTGCCACTTTTCGATTAACCCGTTGCTCTGGGGATGCGATTTATTAATTGATTTCGCTTAATTCAAGCTAAAAAGAAAATAACAAAACAATTGGCATCAAAATAAACAAAATCAAGTTAAACTAAAACAAGAGGCAGATACAAGAAAGATGTGGTTGGTAGGGAGCAAACAGGAGAGGCAAATTGAGATGGTAGGACTGGATGGTAAAGGGAGTATCTGAGGGTAACTTTGTCAATGTGGAAACCGAAAGGGGCAGTATTGTTAGCTTTACGTAGCATTCTCGTAAAAGGTTCAAAGTAACCATAGTTGGGGCGGTGGGTGTCAAGACGGAAGAGTGGAAAGCATCTTTCATTGCGGGGGTTGGTATTAAGAGAGATTTAATAGAAAAAAATTACTAGGATATCAGCCCACATTATTGCAAATAGTAGTATAATTGATATTATACAATAAATATGTTAGCAAAATTAGTTACCAAAAAGGTCAAAATTACGAAAAAAAGTCCAACCAAGCTGAATTTTTGTGAATATCTTTATTTGGATGTGCATTTAGTTGTCGTGTAAAGTACGCTTAATTTCAACCTTTGGATTTAGGGATGAATTCTAGTTTTTTGCAAATATCTCGTACGGGGTCAAGCTAAAAGAAACCATTTAAAAATAGAATAATTTTAATTGCAAGCCTACTATGTGAATTGACATTAATAAAAGTAGAATGCGAATATTTTGATGCATTAGTGCTACTTGCACATATGTACAAGGTGCTGAGTTAATACCTAAGGACCGGCCTTGATAATAATTAAAAGTTTTGACAGCATCTAGAACTATAACTCGCTTCTTAAATTAAAAACGTCCTCCCTATCCACTTTACTGCAGGCGTCTCTTTTAAGGCGACACAATTTCACTCTTTAAATATAATACATGCAATAATTATAAACTTCTAGGATCAATACGATGATAATACGACGAAAATGAACGATAAATAGCAAATGTTATTAAAAATTAAAACGTTTAAGTAGGCCATGCGGAAGCCCCATATGTAACGACGGCAAACGACAGCATTCTTACAAAGCAATTATGTAGAATTACAGCAATGACCCTTCATGACAACATCGATTCGTGTATTTATTTTTAATTCCAGAGTGGGGGGTGATAATTATATAAAGTAGCCTATTTCTGTTAAAGGATTGTTGCTGGCCTCGCACGAACTGAGGTAACGTCGGCTTGCACCGCAAGCTGTGTGCCTGCTCTAGTCTCGTTCAAAAACGGAATGCCTTAAGTGAGCACAATATTTACTTCTAATTTGACGAATGAAACTACTGTCGCAATATTCCTATTATCTCGCATTTATTTTGTTGTTCTGTTCTTCCTTGGAAGATCCTTGATAAAGTGGTATGGTAGCCTTCTGCCTCGAATATTTACTTGGCACGAGGAGTGGGCACTGAAGTGCACAAACAGTGCCTAACCCTTCACATAAAGGCCCTGAGATGCTTTCTACTCAAGTAGGAGACCTTAAACTCACTTCCTCACTTCGTTCCCTTTAAAGAAAACCCCCCACTCCATTTACCTTTCGTAAAAAAATCTGTCGAAAATCTTAAACTGAGCGAAAAACGCAATCGAAGCAAGCAATCAATCGACTGAACTTTGACCCTCGTTTGGCGCCTTTGAAGTTTAGCTCTCCCGACATGATGGAGTGGAACTCACATGATTTTTTAAGAAAATTGTAGAAAATGGATGCTAGAAAATTTATTGTGCTCGCTGTTCCATTTTCGAAGGAAATCTGTAAATTGTGCGCTACCGCTGCGTGTGTAAGAAGCAACCGAGATGACGGAGTTTTCTGCTTGGTAAATTGAAGGTGAAATTCTTTTGGCAGAAAAAGTTGAAGCGGTAAAATTGCTTTTATATGGGAGATGTTTGGAAGAAATTTGTGAAATGATGAATTGTTTGGGGCTTGGGTGTTATGGAAATCCTGCCTTGCCCGGCTCATAACAAAGCAAAATCTGGCTCCGAGATCGCATTACCTTCAATGGGCTTTGAATTTTTTCCCGTATTTTAATAAAAATTTGGTTGATCCGATAATCAATCAAATTTTACTTTGACCTTATTCACATTGCAAAATCTAACCGCTTGTTCACCGCCATTGTTAGTTTTTTTGAAAAGTTCATAGCAAACACGAACATATTGCACTTGTAAGACACCCATATAAATTACATAAGACTTTTTTTCCGTTCAATGCACACTCGTTTTTGACTTTCTTATTTCCATGAAGTCACTAATGCAAAGGCTGCGACCGTTCCATAAAGCCATCAAAAACATTAAGAACTACAAAATATAAATGCATATAGTGTATATTTTCTTTCACTACATCTTTTGAAAACAATTGTCATTTGTAAATACTTGCTGCTAATTATAAACACCAAAACCATTGCAACACTCACCCACAAGCTTTAGATTTTGTAATTGTACTTGGTTTTTTCTTCTTCTTTTCAATATTATAATTAAAATTATTAAGAGTTAATTTCTTAGATTACGATCTTTCGAAAAATTGTAAATATGAAATATGGAAAAAACTATACCAATAACTTATAATTATGAAACAATTCTTTTTTGTCAAACTTTGGATACTTGGTCTTTCAGTGGAAGCTTTATGAAAAAAGGCACTTGGAGATTTTCAGGGTCGCTGATTCAAGGGATCGTCCTGAAAAGTGGTATGAGGTGTCTACGTAGTCGCTAATTTCAAATATGTGATCAAAATTTCCAAATTCAACATGGCGGATCCTATATGGCGATCGAATAAATTAAACTTCAAGGGTTGCCTAAAAATTCATGTTAAAGAGTTTTCGGGGTCACTAATCTCGAATATTCCATCAAAAATTCCAAGTTAAAAATGGCGGATCTCATATGGCGACCGAAATTCTTCAATTTTCTAATGAATGGCGTAACTATTATTGTATGTATCATGCCTTAACCTGTTTAAGATTTATTTGACAAGTCTAAAGTCAGTGTCAGAATCCATTGTATATCGATTAGTTAAAGTGTTAACAGCAGAGTTTTTTTGCGATTGAACATAGAGAGTTTTGTGCCAAAAAATCGAGACAGTTTAAAGATGGCATTTTCGATGTTGACGACACTGAACGTGAAGGAAGACCAACAAAAGTTTAAAGATGAACAATTGGAAGCTGAAACCTTCTTTTATTTATTTATTTATTTATTTATTTATTTCGATTTCATCAAAGAACTGATTACTACATAACATACGGAAAGCATAAAGCAATTTTAACGAAGCTGACTTTTAATCGTGACTCTTGAAATATGAAAATCAAGAAGATGAAAATTAGCATTGAAAGTGCGTGACATTGACGTAATTGGTTCGTTCAATCCGTAGTTTGTATGATGAAGAGGCGTTTGGAAGAAATTATAGTGTCTAGTCGGGCGAACCGGAACGCAGATGTTAAACAGACCGACAAGTTCAGGGGAGTTGACGTTACCTGATATGCAATCAAAAGCAAACAATATCTTAAAGTTGTTGCGGCGTTGCTCAAGAGATTCTAGTGAAATAAGTTTGAGTCGGTCCATACGGAGGCAGAATTAGTGGGTCAGACCAGGGAAGGTTTCGGAGAGCAAACCTGAGGAATCTTCGTTGTACGGCCTCAACACGATTAATGTGCGATTTAAGGGATGGAGACCAAACCAGACTCGCATATTCGAGTATTGGTCGAACAAATGTGCAGAAAAGAGTTCGTGTAATATAAGGGTCATTGAACTCCTTAGACCACCGCTTGATAAAACCCAGGGTAGCACCCGCTTTGCGAACAATGGCATCAATGTGATCGTCAAATGAAAAACGGCCATTTAACCAGACTCCAAGATCTTTTGTTTTGTCAAGTCTGTGCAGCGAGCATTCGTCAATCTTGTATTTAAAAGTGATGATACTTTTCTTACGTGAGAAGCACATATAAGTGCACTTGTCAATATTTAATGGCAAGCGGTTGAGACTACACCATTTATGAAAAACATCAAGGTCAGAATTTAAAAGAATACAATCCTGCTCGCTGGTTATAGCGCGAAAGATCTTGGCGTCATCAGCATAACAGAAAATTCTAGAATTTGATAAGATCATCGACACGTCGTTAATAAATATAATGAACAAGAGTGGGCCAAGATGACTACCCTGAGGTACACCCGAAATATTAGAAATTTCCCTGGACAGAACGCCTCGAAAAGACACTCTCTGCGAACGTTGGGACAAGTACGAGCCAAGCCATTCGGTAAAGAGAGCGGGAAATCCAAGAAGGCCAAGCTTATAGAGCAGAATTCTGTGATTGATTCTATCAAAAGCTTTGCTGAAATCTGTAAAAATACAGTCAATTTGTTTACCTTTTTCAATATTAGAAATACAGTAATTTAAAAAATCTAGTAAGTTGGTTGTGGTGGATTTCCCTTTGAGAAAACCATGCTGAAAAGACTGCAAGAAAGGCTTACAGTGAAAATAAAGGGTGTCGCAAATTAAAGATTCAAAAATTTTAGCTACACAACATAGATTGGCGATAGGACGATAATTAGATATATTTGCCTTAGAGCCTTTTTTGTGTAGCGGAATAACAGTCGACATTTTCCAAGATGTCGGGAAGACCCCACTGGAGAGGGACAGATTGAATAAGTAGCAAAAAATAGGAACAAGAGGCACGGCACAACGTTTGATAAAAGAGGCGGAGATGCCATCAGGTCCCTTAGAAAAACTATCAGCTAAGTTTGAAATTGTAGTCAAAATCTTAGCTTCGTCCACAAATAAATCCGCAGCCGTAAGAGAAGTTGGCGAAAGCGTCGTCAAATGTGAAAAAGCCTTAAAACTAATATCACAGGTAACGGAATCACAGTCTGCCAAAAAAGCAGTTTCAAAAAAATCACCAAAGAGATTAGAAATCTTCTGAGGATCGTCACTAATGGCATCACCGAGGCCAAGTAAAGACGAATATCCATCAGAGCCAGACTTAGAATTGACGAAATTAAAGAAGCGCTTAGGATTTTCGCGCAAGGAATGTTTTACATCGTCGAGGAAGGAGTTGTAAGAGGACTCCAATTCAGTGATGTACTGACGACGAAGGGAGCAGTAAGACTCATAATCGGCATCGTCCCTTGAAACACAGAATTTCTTCCAAGCCTTATTTTTTTTATTCTTGACATGTTTAGTAACGTCATTGAGCCAAGGCGAATAATTCTTCGAGCCGCGAGACTTAGTAATTGGAACACAATGCTGAAAGCATTTAGCGAGTATAGTGTAAAAAGAGTTAACAGCTACGTCAATATCACGCTCTTGGAGTACAGTATCCCAATCGCAAGTCAAGAGCCATTTGTTTAGAATGGAAAAATGAGCCTTTCTAAAATTGTAACAAAGCTCGGACTGAAATTCACAACTCAAAAAGAATGGATCCGTAGACAAGATGATCTGAAGAGCAAGATGGTGTCCAGTCTCGGTGATAAGGGGCGCCAAGCAATGCTTGACCGTCGTGCATTCTTGATCGGTTGCAAAAATTAAGTCGAGGAACCGGCCGCTGGTGTTAGGAACCCCACAAGTTTGCGTCAGACCAGATGATGTCAATCCGTCAATGAAGCATGATGCATGTTGAGAGGCGGTGGCAAAGGAAGGTACAACATAGTCATCATCGGGCGAGAAAGACCAGCCAACTGAGGGTAGGTTAAAATCGCCGAAAACTAAGAGCTCGTCATGCGGATCCATAGCTGCAGCAATCCCGTCGATACTAGCCACGAGGTGCTCGTAAGTTGCAGGTTGAGCCCTGGGCGGAACATATACTACAACAAGGTAGATCTTCCTATTTTGGAGCGTCAAAGCCACACACAGCAGTTCAAGCTCGTCAAAATGAGCGACGTCGATCAGGCAGCATGGGATATCACTCCGAACAGCGCAGAGAACTCCCCCGCCAACCGGTGCATCAATAGCGGCGCCATGACGATCACGACGGAAAACTAAATATCCTGGACAAAAAAGTTCAGCGTCGGATATATTGCTACATAGCCACGTTTCTGAGAGGCAAATGGCGTCGAATGAAAAATCAGCAGATCCTTTGTAAAGGTGCGTCGTCTTAGAGCGTAGGCCAGTTACGTTGGCATAGTAGAACGAGAGCTCGCTGATGCGTTTTTTGTCGTTGACGTTGAGGTTTTGCTTGAAGGTGAAAATTCGTGAACTCGCGAACAATGGTGTTGCATGGCCAGATATTAGAGGATACAGCAGCAGCGAACAGGTCCTCAGGAACCAATACCTTAAATGACGCATAGAGCGCAAGATTCTGGCAGCGCTTAGGCGTGATTCGTCTACAAGCAACCAACTCCCGAGAGGTGCCAACGTGAGACGAGATGTGCTGGACAATCTCTTCCTCCGTCGTGTCCGGATGGAGCCGCGAAACAAAAATTTGGCGAGGAATTTTGGCCGGGCGCAGTGTGATGGTAGCAACAGAGGGAGTGAAAAGAGCCTCAGGTGGCGACGAGGGCACCGCGGCAGCAGGGGGCAAAATTTCGCTGATAACAGTAGCAGTTTGGCGACGCCTTCCACCCTTGCGCCGGCGAGGAGCGCTTCGTTTAGTCGACGAATCCTGAGTCACAACATCGTCAGCAGCAGTGGTTTGCATAGGAGGCAGGACAGACAGATCCTCAACATCGCTAGCACCAGCCTGAGACACAACCAAAAGAGGCGGTGAAGACGGCGATCCATTGGAGCCCTCAAGTCCCACGCCCGACTGGCGCATAGAAAGCGATCCAATGCCCGCCGCAATAGACCCCATCAATTCCGAATTAGCCGTCGCCGTCGCTGACCAGGCACCCAAGTCGTTCCTTATGCCCGTTCTCCAATGGGAATGCCGTCAACCAACCAGTTGGCTGACAAAATGCGTTCGTACATAATTCTATCAATGTAGATGTGAACAGTCAGAAAGCTCTGTTTGTTGTGATCGGTGAAATGCAAAGAAACGAACTAAGTTTTATTTTATTTATTTTTAACAATTAGCTAATTTAGCAGAACTAGCTGCTTAATAAATTCCATTTCTTCGTTTCTACACACTTTTACACAATATTTACTTGAGCTTAAGCTCAGTTTTGCTTGAGCTTTTACACATTTCCTGTACTAAATACGTATCTAGGGCCCGAACCACTGCTAAAAAGTGCTGAATTAAATGTGGCAACTCAAATGGTTTAACTAACACAAAGGAAAAGTTAGAGCATGTCGACCAAAACACGAGCGAGAAGGGACACGCATTTTATAATGAGAAGGAAAAGGCAGCAGCATGGTTCGTGGTCGGTTTGTCGATGGCATGCCCATTGGAGAGCAGGCATTACTTGCCGCATGCTACGGCGAATGTCCTCGACCACCGGCATAGCAGACGCCGGCGAATCACAAACCGAAAACGCCGAATGTAGATCATCCAGGGTACCCGATATGAGGGATAATTTAGAAGAGATCCCATGCGATCTCTCAAGAAGAGCACTAGAAGTAGCTTCCACAGCGGAGACAGCATTTAACATTTTATCAACCTTGTCATTAATCGTAGTCAAGTCGTCAGATACCGACTGCAAGCTGGCCCAGTTTGCGAAAATTGGCTGCATTTTATTTGCCAAAAGAGATTGCTCATGGTATATGGAGTCGGCTATAGCAGCAATAGATCTGAGGACATGGCATGGTTTGATCTCCGAGCACTCAGCACACGTAGAAGGAGCTGGGGTAATTTGAGCACGCGCGCTGCGCTTCAAACAGGTAGCATGAAAGAATTGCTTACAGATTCCATCGCACTCGGTCAGTGCTCCAGCAATCTTGCCATTGCATATCTTGCAGGCGCTCATTCTCCACAGATGGGCAAACCAATGCGTGCAAACAAAAAGCAAATAAATAACACGACGGCAATAGTATAAATAAATAAATAATGGACAATTAAAATAGCTAACTAAGCAACGTATATCACAGTTGGTGGAGGCAACAAATATAAATAAATATTAAAAGTCTAAAACGTTTATAAAAAGTGTCCAACTTAACCGCAATCCGCGATGCGAGATGTTCATACGTAACAGCCCAGATATCGACGGTGAAAATCAGAGCTGACCAGGAGCGCTGGCTAATGACGACACTGAGGCACCAACAATGCGACCGATAAGCACATCAGCTCCAAAAACAACCACAGAGTACCACCAAAAAGCGACCGTTAGGAGACTAGCGAGGCCGCAGAAAGCGAAGCGAGGTCGATGAACCGTCCCGATTGCATTTGATTGCGAGAACAATTGTCACAAGTTAATCACAGGAACAGATCAATAGAGCATAAAAACCGCGATCGGCACAAAATTTAAGTCACTGCACTGGCATTCAGAATTCAAAAACATACAGGAACACCGCAACTAAGCCAGGACGAAAGCAGAAATCAAAAACACGTCCGCACTGCGTCTGAAACCATTGCTGGCGATGTCTGCAGGCGGCAACTAATTCGTTTAAAGCGAGCTATCGAAGCAAAACGACCAGAATGGGAAAATTTACACTTTACTATACTTTTACAGGACAACGCGAGACCTCATATAGCTCAACCAGTGAGAAACTATTTAGAAAGGCTGAACTGGGAAGTATTACACTATCCGCCGTACTCACCGGACATTGCACCATCTGATTACTATTTGTTCCGGTCGATGCAATGAGACTTTAGTGGACAACGGTTTCATTCTTTTGAAAGTGTCCAAATTTGGCTCAATAATTGGATCGCCTCGAAGGACGATGAAAATCCACAAGTTGCCGTAAAGATGAGCAAACATCGTAGCTTCGGATGGAGTATACTTTCAATGAAGTTTAAAAAAGACATATTTCATAAATAAAGATTTGTTTTTACCAAAAAACCCGAGCGTACTTTTTCTCATTCCTAATATAAAAAGGTCTTTGGCGTAACTAAATTCAAATCGACCAAAATTCAATATCCAATATGGTGACGAATAATAAAACATCATCAAAATGTTAATAATAGCCTTGTGAAATACCTAAAACACCTACAGCAGACTACAAAAAACAACACTGCAGTACAGAAAAAGCATGAAAAAAACAAAAAAAGTTAACAAACACCATGTTATGTAAATAAAACACACATACATTAAAATAAGATCAAACACAATACAGTCTCGCGCCGCCATGCGAAGCCGGGTAACTCAGTTAGTAGTAATATAAAAATAACATTATAATTTATGTTGTTCTTCGAATTATTTGCCTTTAAATGTAAGTGTACTTGTAAGTCTTTTACCTGTCAAAAGAAAAAACAACTATAAATATTAAATTTCAGTAGTTGATGAATGGAAGTGAAACATATGCGTGTTTTTTTAATGATTAGCACAGCGCTCTTTTTTCTTTGTGACTTTGTGTGTTAATGTCTTTCTTCATTTTTACATGCTTTCATTATCTTGATTTGAAATTTTAAAAATTGTTGTTAATTGTATCATCAAACAAAATGACCTCCAACATTAACATTAATTTAAAAGAACTTAAGATGACCAGTGTTTTATCGAATTATGAACTCAGAAACTTAAATTTAAGATGGCCCTCGCGGGCTGATTTGTTCTTATATTATGACATATGTACTATTGCTTTAACACTCCAAAATCATAATTTTGTTCTTGAATAGTGTTCATGCTAAAGTCGAAACTGAATACCGCAACTGAAGTGCAAATCATGTTTGTGAAAGCATTCCAAATTATTGAGATTACCTGTATATGTTAATTTATATTTCAAATACAACAAAAATTCAACAGAACTGAATACAAGCAACAAATTGTTCTTTGGTGTGGTCAGAACATACACATATCACATATCAATTACTTTCGTGTGTAAATCACAAGTTCCAACTCAAAATGCTTGTAACCTCTATTAATTCATCCACTAATGGCAGGTAAATATTTATTTAAAAGACCGTGGTCTGCCCGTAGTTGCAATTTCAACAGAGGTTCTCCCGTCATGTTTTGAATTTACTTACAACATCTCCGTCCCTAGTTCGCACCATCTTTGCACAGAAATAAAAAAAACAGAGCAAAGGTCCGGCAGAGTACTGGACAAATCCTGCCCATAATAGCACACAACTCGTGTTTACCTGCTTCGTTCTAAATAACACTGAGCAAGTAACAGCAGTAAAGAATAAAACAGACTCCCCAACACCGTCGTCGTCCTCAGCGTTAAGGCGCGCAAAAAACGGACTTCGCGTTACGTTTGAAAAAGCGGGAAAAAATTAGTCCGTAAGAAGATTGAGAGCACTACCATGGCACTGCAGACAGCTTCAGGCAATTTGTCCATTTCTTTCAAAGAACTCCGTTCGAGAGACGCTCGAAAGTATGGGTGGGGGCTTGGTTGCTGGGCACTTCTGCGGGGGGAACACAGGAATCGGTTGGAATGAAAATGCCTTTTTCAAGTGGATTTAGCATTTTACCTATTTGTTGAAATGGGAACGCTCCTGCCTCTCAAGATGCAATGCAATGTTTCTTCCTACGTGGATAAAACAAACCTTAATCTGTTGCCAAAATAACTAATTAGAAATTTGTGTCAGGAAGAGATAGATAAATAGACAGATTTAAACTGGTCGACGCTCTCGTGCCGGAATGAGAGGAAACTCCATTTAAAAACAGATTTAAATTACCTTAATACATTAAGTACGTCTCAACGAATAGTGGAATAGTGTACAGAAAGAAACAGCAAATTTTGCCTTCAAGTAGATGCCATTTTCAAGTTTGTAGAAATTCAATGCAATTTTCGCTATTTCCTAGCGAGGAGAAAATGTTTTCCCAAACAGCTCTTAGGGTCAGCATTCGAATGGAGTATCCAATTAGGTTCCTATAATCCGTTAATTTTTCCCAAAAAATGCCTATATGCTTTGGACAAGCAAGTTTATCTTTTGCCAAACCCTGTAATTCAAATGAATGAGCTTATCCTCAATAACCCAGAAGTGGAAACCGCAGTGATACTGGCCCCAGTATAGATGAGTAAGAGCCATTAAAGTAAAAATTATTCGACCCTTTTACACAACCTATTTTCTTTTATGACAAACTAGCTGACCAGTACCCGGCGTTGCCCAAGCGCAATCATTCTCTAAAGCAAATAAATCTTAAAAAAGTAATATAACCTGACTGAAAAATATAAAAATTGCAATAAGAACATAACTAACCGTTAGAGTAAAAGAGTAAAAAAGGAAACTTTTATTCTTACTTCTTCAAATCAATGCAAAAATGTTAGTGCAATATCCCTACCTTACATTAATGTTCCCGGTCATGTAAGTATAACAAGTAATGGCTTTAACAATTGAACGATACTGTGACAGTTGGAAGCTGAAAATTAACTATGATAAATGTGAAGTAATCCTGTTTAGAACGCCCCTTAAGAGAGTCTCAAGGGATGTTAGAAAGAATTGGAGGAACCTCCAGACTCTGAGCCATACCGGTCAGCCAATACAGCAAAAGACCGAAGTGCAGTACCTCGGGATATGGCTGGACAAATGCCTAATCTTTAACACACAGGTCGACAGTTTATTTAAAAAAGCCAACGTGGCCCACCACATCACAAAACGGCTATTTCAGTGCAAACACCTTGAAGCGCGAGTCAAAGTGATATGCTACCAAACCCTGGTCAGGCCGCTACTTACATACGGATGCCCGGTGTGGTTCAATATTGCACCATCTTATATGGAGCGAATCCGAAAAATCGGGAAACAATGCATACGTTCATGCACCTCAAAATATCGCACGCCGGATTCAGAGTTTGTGGAGTACTACGCCAATGAGGTTCTCTATGTGGAGGCGGGCATATATACACTCTAAGAAATTTTCACTAAACAGATATAGGAAACTGCGTTGCCTAAATAATTCTAGTAATTTTACATAACGTAATGCACTGTACTTCTCTCGCTGTAAAATTAAATATCAGAGAGGATTCGAAATACTTCAACATATGTAATTTGTCCTTGTTAAAATTGAATTTGATTCCACTTTCATGTGTAATTTTACAAAAGAAGGGAATATCACACATATTTAAGTAGATTCATTGCTGTACCTATATTATGTAAACTGAACTTATCTGTAAATAATTCGTTGCTTTTAAATAAGCAGTATTCTTGTTTTTTGATTGATAATTGCTTCTAATGAAGTAGCAAAGTATTACTATATTGGGGTTCTGAACTAAGCTTTACAGCTCCAAAGTAGTAATACTTCGATAGTTACTCAAATAACTGGACCTTTTTTTGGAATTTGTTGATTTTTGTATGTTTTAATACATAGCTGAAGATGAAATTTGAACGTTACTTTTAAAAACTTTTACAATCAGTAAATTAAAAAATTATAATATTTCGTTTTCAGATAATTAAAGAGCTAGCCGTTTTTAAATTTCAATGCAATCCTTAAAATATTTTGTTTATCGATATTATTATTTCAATAAGTTTCTATTACGTTTAGAAATCATTTTCAGACTAATACGACGTACCCGAAAATCAACAAAACTTATAACAAATTTATGCAATTATTTGAAGACTGACCGAACTAAGTTTTTTAGTTAATTATTAGTAAGTGAAGTGTACTTGCATACGCAGATATAAGGTCGAATATGGCCAGTCCAGAAATATGGTCAATTAGCAATATCAGGAAAATAAATGAACTTAAGGCACAAACACGTTCACACCCATTTTTTCATCCTTTATGGTCCAACTATTGTTGGTTTGGGTAGTATAAGATAAGGAGTATTATGTAAGTACTAAGTAATACGGCCTGCTTTTTGTCATATTTTCCTACACTGTCGGAATTAAGTGACCATATTAACTTTTTTTGTTTTAATTTAATAATTTTAAAACAAATTTGGAAGTATAAACTTTTTGCTTTAAAAAGTATGTCAAAGAAACACACTTTATATTAAAATTTTACACTTAGAAGAGCAGAAAATTGGCATCGAAACCTTAGGTCTTATTCGAACGATGTATGCATAATTACCAGGAAAAGATTGATCGAAATAAAAAAACCAAATTTGTGTATAACATGAAATATATTGTTTGAAAGACGACTATAAAAATATACATTTTTCTTTAATATAAAAAAAAATAATTTCTTTATTTTTAAATATGAAAAAATGAAATGCATTGAAAAACATGACGACAAGACTTGAATATATGGGCCTGTTAAATTTAAATTAACAAACGAGTCGTAAACTAATAAAGCCAAATCGTCCTTCATACTTCACAACAGCCCACAAAGAGTTTCAACGATTTGCTTCCTCGCCTTCTGAAAGAGTTCCTCAATCTCAGGATGCAAAAGAGACACCATAGGAGGCCCAAAACAGGAAAAGCTGCACTAATCACTTTGTAGATGCACCTTCAAAAACAAGTAAAATGAACGCACGCACCTTCATACAACGCAACTGCCACAAGAGAAATGAAGTTCACTTAACGTCACCAGTGGTGACTCACCACAAAAGTACATTCCGGAGAGCAATTTTATATCGTTAAAGTACTTTTATTGTCAAAAATGTAAAATTACACTGCTTTAAAGTATTTTTCCTTTCCTTGTGACTGTTTCATTATTAATTTTACATAAAATTTAGGAACATGATTATATTCAGCATAGTAAATTCACTGATCTTCAAGATTTGTCAATACTGCTTAGTAAATTTACATTCAAGTAAGGAAATGGGTGGAAAAATACATTTCTCTGTGCATTTTCAGTTTTCTAGAAGTACTTCTACATTATTGGAAGTATTTTTGCTTATATTTTCCATAAAATATCACACAGCATAGCATAAGCCAAGGCTGTACTAAATTTTTATAGTAAAAAGGAAATATTACTTTAAAATATTGATTATCACTTTTAGCCAATCATTTATGCAACAGAAATTTTGGAATTTTAATGTAAATTTTAAGTAATTTTCAATGCATTTTTTAGAGTGAGAATAGACAACTTTATCATAAAATTAATTCGAAAGCGGATAATACGAGATATGGATAATGAAAACAATCTCATCTTGGGAGCTTATTACCCAAATGAGTTGTACCATAAAAGGACTAGACTAAATGGCTTCATCCACCAGAAGCATTCTTGTTTCTGGATAAAAAGAGAATGATACAAAACTCAGACGGGGTTCCTCTGCTTTACTACGTGTTTAGGAATGCGAGAAACAAATCCCTAACAAACATGGATGAAGACAGATTCTGTCAGGAGATGTTACGGTTCAGCACAGCCGTACCCAAAAAGTACAGAGAAGAAGCTACTGGGGCCCCCTCCACTTTTTGGTGGACAAAAAATTAAAAACTTGATCAGAAAAGGGAAAGGGAAATGTATATATTATATATGTTACTAAAATAACAATGGGGGCATTCTTGCCATTTTTACGAAATTTGATATTACGACAGACAGGAGTCAAAATACCCTACTAGGAATAGGACTGGACTAAGCTACTAGGTAGGACTAGACTAGTAGATACTCGTAGTATTAGGACTACGGTAATGGATAGGATTAGGACTAGGCTAATGGGTAGGATTAGCACTATAGGTTAGTGGGTAGAATTAGGCAATTTTAATACTAAAACTAAACTAAAAAAAAAATATTATAATAATCTAAGTTTTTCTAGAAAATAATAATAAAACTGTAAATAACAACCATAGATATATGCGGAAACGCAAATAAAATTTAAAACAGATTACCCTTGAGCGCTTGCGCAGGGCCATATGGGTCGCAAACATAATAACAGTCAGACTTTTATGTATTTTAGATTTAAGAAAAAAATGTACAAACACATAAGCTCAATAAAATACACTTTTTAAACTAAAAAAAAAAACATGATGGTTTTATGTGTCACTGCTTAATCGTCCTCCCTCCACTTTCCCCAAACACAACGAATAGTCTATATGGCCATCGCGCAACTCGCCTGTGAAATTTCATCCAAACTGAGTATGCTTAACATGAACTTCACGGATCGACATTCACTTTCCATCCTACACTTTCAGAAAATTCATTTACGTTGGTAACGTTTGACCGCCAATTTCACAATTCCGATAGCAGATTTAAAATAAGTGACTCCAAAAGTCCCCTATGTATTAATTTACAGGGAAATCTGATTAAGTTGAGAATTTCGGTTTCCATATTGGATCAGTGATCCTGAAAACTACATGGATTCGACACTAATATTGGTCGTTTTTGATCGTATTTACATGTCACTTCCTTCCAACCCCCACCCCTAGTGGTTCTAGGGATATCTCACCACATAGTATTTTTGTCAGATTGTAAGTCGTATGTGTGCCAAGGTTGGGTTGAATTGTTCCAGGAAATGTAGAGTTATGCTTCAATTCAATAGTACCACCTATCGAGCCTTCGAACTTCTTCTCCTCGAAATACACTTACTGTGAACATTTTACCTCAATCAAGCAAGTAGTGTAGTTTTGATGGATTTAGTTTACCGTTCGCACTCACATTTTGATGGTCGTATTACAAATACCAATAATCTATTTTTCTGTTGTTTTCCCTCGTTTATTAATTTCCAGCAAATTGACAAATCTTATTTTTAAAGACGATTGTAACGACGATAGCGAGCACTTTTTCCTCTGTTGTACCATAATTACCAATGTAAGCATATAAAGGACTTAATCATATGTGGACATTTTCGTCCAGCTAAAATACGCATGCCATTAAGGGGGCGGAACCATAATTCTGCCCAGGGTTCCAGTGATTCTAACGCCGCCGGTGCTAGGACTCACTGCTTGAGCGGACTCGCTGTTTGAGCGCACTCATCATTTGAGCGAACGTATTATTTAAGCGGACTCAAATAACAGTTATTATATGAACAAAACTTCATGTTGGCGTTATCAAGATACGTGAATAAAATTACTGTCGGCTTGACTTAAAAAAGACAATGTAAGTTTCTTTTATATGAGCTAAGTGATTACCTTAATAAACTCCTGAATGAGGTGTACGGAGAACCATGTACATATGACTTAAATAAAGGCTTGTTTTTAAAATAGTAGTTTTTACAGTTATTTTGTTATTTAATTTTTGTCTTTATCTGCTGTAAGCTATTGAGAAAATTGGTGGCTACTCTGGCTGCACCATCAGGTCAAGATCACCATATTATTGCATTGTCATAAGGGTCATATATGCGTTGCAAGTTTCAGCCTATTCCAATATCGGGAATTGGTTCAATATTGACTTATAATTACAGCTAGTCGCATTCTACTTGTTGCACCCGTTCATTTAAGGGGTTGTACGCAGTTAGAATTTGCAAAAATGTTTTTTTTTCAGCATTTTCGGAATGTATGTATATTTAAGGACAAACACAGGAAAATTCTAGTTAATCCTGCGATTATTTTCGAAGTTACACACATATTTGTAAAGACGTGTCAGAGCGTTTCAAAATAGGAGGGCGGAGCGGCAGCGCTTACCTAGAACGCTGTCCCTTTTATTCCCCTGCCTATTGTAAATTTTCCCTTCTAATAATCTAATGTATTCAGACGTGTAAAGTGACAGTGCATTAGTAAGTGACAGTGTATTATATGGCCCTGGAATAGACGACTCAATATAAGTTGGAAAAAACATCTTTTTCTCTATGCAAAGTGCTTTTGAAACTTTAAACGCGTTTTTCTCAAAACGGTATTTTCAAAGTCGGTGATCTTGATTTCTCAGAAATGGCTCAACCGATCGGTATTGAGTTTAGAATGACGTCACATAGCTTATCGCATTCTACTTTCAAATTTCCGTTTGATACCCACATAAAGTGGGTTGTGAAGAAAAAGGTATCTCGTAATCATATGTGGCGTCGCCTCATTAGATTAAATATACGATATTGCATTGTTACCGGACCTTTAGACGAGAGCAAAATTTCAACCTATTTCGATATCGGGAACTGGTTCAAAATCGAGTTGGAAGATTTGTAGCAGATAGATAGCCAACAAAGCAAGTTCAATATAAACTTGCAATAAAACAACTTATAGAGCCGGGTGATGACCAATTGCAGGTAGAAGTGGAGCTGAACATCGACTGATTGAAGTACCAGAAGGATCGGACAAAAAAAAAAGGTCGAGATATTTTCCATGATCATTAACAACAGCATTGCATTCCGATAGCCCAGAAGATGCAATGCCGACAAGAAAAGACGTATCATATTGCGGACCAGCACGGAAGATAACAGAATAGAGGCGTCCGCAGAGAGACTGCAGTCAACAGAGGGCAAGTTGAAATCACCAACCAGCAAAAATTCGTCATCACTCAGGAGATTGTTAAAAATGTAGAAAATACGCAGGTGATTCCCTGATGGTGATTTCACGAAATATGGATCTAGTCTAGGTGGCCATAGATCCGGTGAAACGATGGCGTCAAATGAGGCATCAGTGGTGAAGAAATAAAATTAAAAAATAATATGATTTATTCTGGCACCATGTACACAAAATCAACGATCTTATATGTAAAAGTGCAGTAAAATTCAGGTAATTAATTAAATTCAGTAACTATGACATAACAAATGTGTACTTAATCTAAAGAAGAGAATAATATAAAGAAAAAGAGATAAAGAGAGGAAAGATTATTGCGCAAAGAAAAAGAGAGGAAAAGTAGAGTTAGAAACCAATCTTAACCTATGTGAATAAGAATGTACAATTTGAGTGCCTGACGAAGTCGAATCAAATAGTATCAATGTGCCTCTTGAAGGCAGCGATGGTAAAGAGTTCTGCAGGAGGCGTGGGATCTGGACAAAGAAGGAGCTTTCAGACACCGTACGGGAGAAACGAGTTATCAATATTTTGGAATATCTTGTTGAATGCAAAAATTAAACCATTTCAAAGAGATCAGATGGAACCCGGGATTAGAGAAGCTTAAAGAGAAACATAAGGGCTCTTCGCTTCAAAAAAGTAGGAGTCCAACGAACCCCTCAGCAATGACTCTATTAAAGAAGAGACGTGGTCAAAACGGCGTTGTCCATATATATGTAAAATGAAAGCAATCGCTAAAAGCTACCTGTATTCTTCTGTTACAATTCCTGTCCAGCTTCGGGAAAATTAAGCTACATGTAAAGAATGGCAGCAGTTAGCTCTTACAAGTTTAGCTCGCATAACTGATGGCAGTATTGATGCCGAAGGCCATGACCTACGACTTAGGGTATTGTAATATTGTTAAGTTTCACTGGTGGTAAATTGAAATTTGTATAGTCACAGATATGAAAAGCGACTCAGTGTGATTTTTTTGAGTTTAGCATAAGGTAGTTGCGCGATGCCTATTGGGAAATACGCTCCAAGTTCTGATTGACTATATCAATGCACTAACTAACATAAGGGCTTGCAGATGTACAATTGAACGTCATCGGCATTTAAGTGAATTTTTGAATTCCTGACAACCTCGTACAGATCGTTTATGTAGAGCGAGAAAAGGAAGGGCCACATTGGTGATCCTTGAGGCACTCCTCTGATTACCGACTTTCACTTGCTGGAATTACACACATAGAAATGATTTGATGAGTTTTGCAGCACAATTCGGAAAATGAAAGACTGTTGATAATAATTTGTGAAAAACTATTTCATGACTAACTCTTTCCAACGCCTTGGAGAAGTCAAGTAAAGTTAGGATGCAAAGTTAATTTTGTTCATAGAAGCTCTAATACTGATGTCGCTTTTAACATAGCAGTTTCGCAACTGTGTTGTGGAATCTTGAAGGATTCTGTATGTGAGTGACGTCCTCGCGAGTTATTGAGTTGTTTACATGATATTGAGTCATTCACAGCGCCCGAACGTGATGAAAGAAAGTGAATGATGTCCTCTTCTGTAGTATCCGAGTAAACTCGTGAAACAAATATTGAAGGGGGGCGTTTAACAAGCCTGAATGAAAATATTTCAGTAGATGACGTTTGCTGAGTTTCGTTAATATGCATGCGCCGAGGTTTGATGTGCAGAAGAAGAATTGGTATGCGAAATAGCAGAAATGCCGTTAACAGGCTCTTCCAACATGCGAGAGAATCACTGACATAGGAAATGAAAGAGTTTCACTAAGAACTTGGACTTCTTGCTAGCGAACTACTTCCTTCAAGGTATTTCCTGCTCGTTTTACAAAGGATGTTCGCATCCTTTGCGTACTTAATTATCCTAAAAATACCGCCTACGTACGTTTACGCATGTTTTCGCCCCTTACCTTTGGGATCTGGTGACATTGGTGAGCAACATGTAAATAACAACGAAATAATAGTAAACTCTTAATCCACATTTACTCGTTCGTAGTTAGTATGCAGAGGTCGATTTACTAACTCAGGCAGGTTCAGGATGCCAAGAGATTAATTGCAAATCAAATTTATATTCATACACTCTACAGAGGGAAACTGTAAGCAATTAATTCAGGGATATCATACAGCATCAGGATAACCACAGCATAGCCACAAGCAGGTTTCGTTTGAAAGGGCAAATACCAATTTGAAAAAAAAAATCGAGTCAGCAAACGTGCTGAAAATTGAACTAATGCTGCCTATCACGGTTTGGGTAAAATCAAATTGATCAGATTTCGCAGGTTACCTCTGCAAATGCCTTCCCATACAACCAGGCTCTGTTGTGAAATGATTTATTCGGCAGAAAATTGAGTTTTGCAGCCCGTTCATTTGTATGCTCCTCCGAATTGGACACTGTGGTACCAATATTATGAGCACAAAAGCTCATTAGCATGTGAAAGCTATTAAGGCAACCGACAAGATAGATTGGGGCATCTGCAGGTTGCACTCGTTCGTATGGTTTCACCTGCACCTGGTTTGCGAGGAGAGGATACACCGAGTGATGAAGTAGAAATATGCACTTCAAAGGCAGGCCAGTAATGCGGGGATTTTGCAGTTCTGGGTTCGCTCTAAAAACTGAAAGGCCGGAGGCGTTTGCTCTACCACCAAAGAAGCCTCCTCTAAATCTTGAATTCCCCTGAGGCTTGAAATTGATTAGTGCGTTAATTTTCGCCCCGCCGCCGCCGATGAGAGCCGCTGATCTATGTACATATGCAGGCAGCCGCCAAAATAATTGAACCCAAAAATCTCCAGGGCTTTCATATCACGTAACTTATATTTTATGGGTCGTAAATTAAAACGCATTGTTGTGCATGTTCGCATCGAATGCGACCTAGTTTCACGTGCCAAGCCAGGTTCGTTCAGCTGCGGTGGATGAAAATCTAAAGCATGTCGACACAGCTATTTCTTGCTGTGAAAGAAAAAAACATCTTCATCGTCAACTGTTACGGCTCAGCCCGTCTTATGCCTGAGTGCACATGATCAACCACGTCTTCGTCTAAGTGGTACCTACGAAAGCTCATATCCGGTGGATGAGTCATCAAGACGCCGTTTGTTGCCGCAACGATAGTCAAAGCAATCAGTACTATGAATTTTTTTCTTGAGGCCCAGAGGCTGTAGCGAGCCCCTCCGGCTTTGTTTATAACATCGAATCCGTACATTCGTGCAACGTCCGGTGATAGATCTTCTCGATCGTCCACTGGTAAGATGATAGCTCCTTGTTGTTTCAGGCAAACCGAGACGAAGCGGCAAACAAAAGAAACGAAAGTCAGACCAGAAGGCGTTGCAAAAAAGTGATAAGATTCACTTCGTTTGTTATTTTGTGTGTGTTTTTTTAACGATAGTTGCAGCTCAGCTGTGAAAGAAGAAACACCGAGAAAAACCTTAAACCAGTTCCCTCCTGAGTAAATTGGCTTCAGCGGACAACAGATCTGCTGACTTGAATTAAATTTAGTGGATACATCCGCTCCCGGGAAAAATAAACAAAACTCGACTTGGCGATATCGCAGAACGGCAGGTGCAAGCATCTCAATCTGACGATGAATATGCTTTATGGCTTGATGTAAATATGATCTTCAATTATTGTGGGAAGCAGACTTAAGAAGAATTTGATTAAAAAATTGCTTAACGAATTTTAGCTTCTAATTATAATAGAACCACCTGGAACGATTAGTGCAGCTAATAATTCAGTCGGTCAATAAAGCAATTATTTAGATAATTCTTCGACCATTTTATTAAGCATGTCAAACCAACGCAAGAATATCCAGGTTTAATTATAACGGACAATCATGAAAGTCATTCATGGAAGTAAATTAATAAAAAGCACTTAACGTTTTGAAAATTGAGAAGCCGGCGCATTTCGTTCGATTAGAAAAGTATCGAGGCAAATTGGCTACTGAGGTTTTTTTTACAAGAGTATATAAAAATTACATTTTTACTAGTGTTGGATCTAGTAACGGACTTCTGCCGCTAAAGTGTAGCCAGTTGAAAAAAGGAGCATTGTGTATTAATTATAAAGGCCTTCAAAGGAAGTTAAGAATGCATTCCCATGTACTTCTCAGTTAATTTAATTTTTGTGCAGCGATGTACATACACATACACATCGGGTGTATGTTTTGCTTTAGTTTTTGATTAGAGGTCGAAATAATGTGGGTTTTATTTCAGTATTGGGTTCATAATTTTAAACCTTACCTGCACACCTCAGTTAAATAATAAACATATAAATAAATTCATACCAAAAAAAAAATTGGGCCTGTCTTGGACAGTCGGTCGAAGTGAAATTTCGGGTGGGTTAACTTTGTTTTCGCATAGTTTGTTTGACATTGTAACCTTTTCAAATTATCGATAAACGATCGATTTTAACAATAAAATTATCAACTTGTCAGATTTGCAGTATGTGCCCACAGCTGATCCTCACAGACGCGAGCATTCTGCCGCCGCCTCCTCCTTCCATACTCCCACGGTAATGCTGCACTGCCAGACCAGGCGGAGGAAACGAATTCAGTCTATCTCTTTCATATGCAAGTCGACACTGATACTATAGCTTTGCGAATCAGTCTAAAATGATTTAAAACTTTTTGACTACGAAATACTTATTACTACTTACTAGGACTAAATTAGTTTTTTTCATCACTAGTGCGGGGAAACCACCACTATACCGCACGGGTTTACGGGGGGAAACTCCCCGATTGCCCACTGTAAAGCCTGTTGGGAATAACCCACTGGTAATTTTAAAGAACGCACGCGAGACTTAGAATAACGCACGGGTACCTGAAATGGAAATGCACTCAGAATATTTCTTCAAGAAATCCCATTTTTTTTATATACTCGCACATGTTAAACATCCTTTTAATGCTTTTCAGGTACCTAAATAAATTATTTAAGCCGGGCATGAGTAAATATCAAATGGTTACCAGAGTAGTTAAGACTATGTAATGTAATAGTATATTGCTTTGAACATCTATAGGTACCTTAGATATCATAAAAACCTTTCCTTACTACTTTTCTTTAAGATACGCTTATCTTTTTGAGAAATAATTACAGCAAAACGACAATCCTTTGACAGATTTTGACGAGCTCAGTATAGTAGAATTTTCTAGCGTTGCTGATTTGAAATTGTAATCGTGATTTTGTGCATTGTTTTGTGAAATAATAATCATACAATGAGTGCGACGAACATTATACCGGACAGCGATCGGAGTAGTGCAGAAGATGATTGGGTGCCTCCCGAAATTTTAGATAAAGCGAATAAAGTAAATAGAATGCCAGAAAAATCTAAAGCAAAATATGAAAGAGTATATAATAGTTTTATGGCTTGGAAATCAACAAAAAAAATCAAATCATTATCCGATCCAGTTTTTTTGGCATACTCCGAAGAATTATCGCAAAGTAATGCACCATCAACATTATGCGCAACATTCTCAATGCTCAGAAGTGTAATTAATAATCGACATTAAATAAATATTTTTGAATACTCATATTTGATGGCATTTTTGAAAAAAATGAAAAAGGGATATGCATGAAAAAAGTCGAAGGTTTTGACCGAAGAAGAAATTGCAAAATTTATAAATGAAGTTCCAGATAATCAATATTTAGCAATAAAAGTAAGTAGAATTAAATCGAAAAAAAAATCAAATAAAGAAATATTTATCTATAAATATGTTTTAAATTCTAATGAAGTTATTTATTTATTTATTTTCGCTTAATTCAAGCTACAGATGGCAAATTAATTAGCTTAAAAATAAACAAACAAAATCAACTTAAAAACTATGGCTAGAACTAAGACAAGGGGCAGATAAAACAAAGATGGGGTCAATGGGGAGCAGACAGGAGGGGCAATTATATTTATTTATTAATTCACTCGCTTACTATAAGCTACAAACAAACAATCAAAATACAAAAAGTAACTTAAGTTAAGCGACAAGCAAAGTAAAGGGCTTTGGAATTAGGTATAACAGGAGGGACACAATATTAAGAGGTGCGGCGCGGGGAACTCCTAAGAGAAAATTTGCTCGGGAGAAAGTTAAAGGAAGGGAGGGAGTTGGTTTTCCGAAGCATGCGGGTGAGGGGCTCAGAAAGGCCATAGTTAGTGCGGTGGTAAACGGGGCGGAAGAGAGGGGCCGATCTAAGGCTACGGGAGTTGGTATAGAGAGAAACCCGCTGAAGCAGAGAAGGGCAGTCTATGTCACCAGAATGTAGCTGATGGATGAAGGTAATGTCTGCAGAGTCACGTCGCTTCCATAAGGGCTCCAAGTCGATCAGCATTAGGCGATTTTCATAGGAGGGAAGAATAAAACGGTCAGACCAGGGAAGCTCTCGTAAAGCAAAACGAAGGAACCTTCGCTGGACTGCTTCAATTCTGTTGATGTAGGTAGATTGGGAGGGAGACCAGACTTGGGAAGCGTATTCAAGGAAAGGCCTGACGAACGAGACGTATAATGATTTAGCAACATAGGGGTTACGGAACTGTTTAGACCAACGCTTCACAAAGCCGAGTGCAGAGTTTGCTCTAGCTACCACGCTGTCCAAGTGATCACGAAAGTTTAGTTCACTGTCACAGATGACACCGAGATCGCGAAGGGAGGATACAGTTGGGATAGGTTCATCATATATTTATTTATTGTCACAACTTCATCAAATTACTGATTACTATAACAGAGTTTCAAGTCAGTACAGCCAAATTAAATAAAAAGTTTAACGAAGACGACCTTTCAACTGGCGACGATTAATATGGAAATCTATAATATTATAGCGAGAAGTGAAGGAACGTGACATTGAAGAAATAGGCTCATGTAGGCCATAGTTAGTGCGGTGATGATTAACATGCAGGAAGTCGTGATGCCTCAAAGAGCGAGCCGGAACAGAGACATTAAAAAGGGCAAGCAATTCGGGAGAGTTAACCGTGCCCTGCAGGCAGTCAAAAGTCAAAACGGTTTTGGAGTTGTTCCGCCGTTGCTCCAATGATTCAAGGGAAATGAGTGCAAGCCTATCAATATATGGTGGCAAATGAAGGTTGTCCTCCCAGGGCAGTCCACGAAGAGCAAACCTTAAGAATCTGCGTTGAATCGCTTCAATCCTGTTAATATGGCTTTCATAAAAAGGTGACCAAACTGTGCAACCATATTCGAGAATTGGTCTAACAAATGTGCAGTACAGGAGGCGAGAAATATAAGGATCATCGAACTCCTTAGACCATCTTTTGATAAAACCCAAAGTGGCGTTAGCTCGATTCACAATGGCATCGATGTGATCCTCAAAGGAGAAACGAGAGTTGAGCACAACACCAAGATCCTTCACTTTGACAACTCGAGAGAGAGAACGTCCATTTATCGAATAGTTATAAAGCAAAGGACTCTTCCTACGCGAAAAAGTCATACAGGTGCATTTTGAAATATTCAATGGCAGGCGATTGACTAAGCACCACGACTGAAAAGCCTGTAAGTCAGAATTCAGCAGCTGACAGTCACGAGCATCAGAGACTGTACAAAATAGCTTTGCATCATCGGCATAACAAAGAATCCTCGAGTAAGTAGGAATAAGGGAGACATCGTTGATGTAGATGGTAAATAAAAGAGGTCCAAGATGGCTACCCTGCGGAACACCAGATGTGTTCATCAGTATATCAGAAAGAACGCCACGGAAGCAGACCCGTTGGGCACGCTCAAGCAGATATGACGTAGTCCAACCAACAAAGCGAGAAGGGAAACTCAAAGCAGTCAATTTATATATAAGTACCCGGTGATCAATCTTATCAAAAGCCTTACTAAAATCGGTAAAAATACAATCGACTTGATTACCAGATTCAATAGCAGAAATACAGTGACTAGAAAATTCTAACAGATTGGTAGTAGTCGATTTGCCTTTTATAAAGCCATGTTGAAATGACATCAGAAAAGGTTTGCAATGAAAATACAACACATCACAGACCTCTTCAAAGAGTTTAGCAATAGAAGATAAATTGGCAATAGGTCTATAATTGGAGATGTCACTTTTGTTACCCTTCTTGTGCAGGGGGAAAATCACAGAGATCTTCCAAGGCTTAGGAAAGACACCAGTACAAAGAGATAGATTAAATAAATAACAGAGAACAGAGGACAAAACAGAGTCACACCTACGCAAAAAGTTGGTAAACCCTAAGGGGAGAAGAAGGGCGTTTGCGGGAGTTTTTGTGGCACCATAAACTAAAATTGTCTAGATCGATTTGAAGTAGTCGAGAGTCCGTGGAGGAGGAAATTAGTTTGGAGATTTTCATATCATCAGCGTATATGGACAGAGTGTTTAATAATATGTTCGACATCATTAATAGCAAGAATGAAAAGTATCGGACCTAAGTGGCTACCCTGAGGGATAACTTGTAACTTGTTAATATTAATTTGTTAACAGGTAGCTCTAATATTTGGATTGACAGGAGCCTGTAGACGTCAGGAACTTATCAATATAACTACAAATGATATCATTGATAAAGGTGATCTGGCCGTGGTAAATCTTCCGAATACTAAAAATTATAAACCACGAACATTCGTAGTTGCAGATGAATTCTATGAAATTTATAAAAAGTACGCCAACTTGCGGCCGGAAAATGTTGGGAGCCAAAGATTTTTTCTGGGTTATAGAGAAAGCAAATGTAGTGCACAAGTAATCGGCATTAATTCGTTCGGAGGAATGCCGAAGCTTGTGGCTAAATATTTAAATTTGCGGTTCTACGGTTCTCGCTGATTCCGCGGCAGACACGCGGGAATTAAGAAACCTCGGAGGATGCTAAAACTTCCCGTAAAATAATGGGAAGAATCTTGAATTCAAAGCAACCAACAGAACAAGGGTCACAAAAAAACTTAGCAAATTTCAATGAATTCACAAGATGGTAATGAAGAATATAATGATTCAGAAGACAGTTATTCAAACGATAACAACTCAAGAAATAATAATTCGAAACGAATAATTAATGTAGAGGAAGACCAGAAAGAAAATAAAGTAACAAAAAAAATTAAATTAGACGATGGTAAAGTAATTCATTTATATTTGTCTAATTGTTCAAATGATAATATTTTAATTTTGGTAATAGTAAGAAAAATTAATCTTGTAATAAAAAATAGTAAATTATTAATAAACTTGTTTTTTTTTATTTGCGGACCCCCGGTTCTGCCCCCACGAACTCCACCTTCCCCCACCTCCTTATCGAAACCCACCGCCGCACTTGTGATGGAAAATATAATGTGCAACTCGGGTGAAAACTAGCCAATTGCCCACGATGGCAGTTGCACAAAATACTATTCTTTTTACCGGTTGAATTTCACTTTTATTTTAAAATTATAAAGTGAACTATGTACCTCCTTTACATCACGTTGGATAGGAACTCGTGGATTTTAAGACGTTTACCCTTTGTTTTTGTATACTTTCACCTTTTTTTGTACCTAGTAAAAAAGCTTCACTGCACTTCACCGAGAAACGAACTTTTCCAGAAAGGACCAAAATCTTTAAAGCCCGCCCAAGATGCCACACAATAATGGTGACCTATAAAATTCTCCTTTTGGTTTTTTTATGTGTCATATGTAACCTCGCTTAACCTTTGGAGCAATAGATGAAATACATGAATTTTCTTCGTTCCCTTATTCTTCTCTAAAGGAGATCTCCTCTAATTTCCGATTGGGTTATTTTGTAATTGGCTTCCGTCCCGGTTACGAGATGCATGTACACTCAGCCGCAATGAATGTATATGTATGAGCTTTAACCTTAATTCTTTAGAGCGCCTATGAACGTTCTTCATTTTCTAGATACATAGTCCTCGCACATTCCAAATATTATATATGTTCCCGATTTCCGCTCAGGTTCCATTTAAAGTGTAATCGGCCCGGTGGAAAAAACCGCACATTCAGGGTAAATTTCAAAGGAGTATCAGGATCAGGTTAACTCGAACAGATTTGCCGTTTTATATGTAAATCCCTCCGGAACACAGCGGTAATAGACAGTAAATGGCAGTTTATCCCAACAGCCGCAAGAGTCGAATATGCCCCGTGCGCCGCGCCGGGATAGAGGGATAGAGCAGGCCAGTAGGCGAGGCGGGCAGATAAATTTGAGTAAAGTAATTAAATCTTAATTGCTAATTTGTACACACGACGCACGTTGCGAGATACATCATAAATCCATTACACTAATGACGATGTACTGGCAGTGCCACTGTAAGTGTGCTGAGCTGGTCTCGCTAGTAATCGCTTCCCACCGTAGGTGCCAATATCAAATGAGGTTGCGGTTCGACTACTATAAGGCGGCAACAGCACGTCTAAACTCCCAATTGAGCACCCCTATCCCGGTTATGCTGGCAGAGCCTCCCCGCCGCGGCGCAACCTTTATCCTGTGACCTTTTTAACGTTCGAATACATCATGGTAATGGGATTTTAATACAAGATTTCGCTGGCGGGCGCTCTTCCGTTGTTATCAGGCATATTACGATGTATTCCAGCCGGGTGTGCTCCGGCCGTCCCGGTTGTAGGGCACACATCCTGGTGGAAGGCTCGCCTTACAAAAGCCCACATTAATTGTAACAGGTGGAAAACAGGACTACGACGACGTCGACTGCATTGTGAGGCATGAGTGAGTTCGAAGACTCGCTCTGAGCCACCCCAAGTCTAATATCGTGCGGTTGAAGTGTTTATCATTTTTTCGGTTTACATACTAAACGTGCTTTCAGCGGTGATTTCACTTAATTGGATAACTGGGTCTGGGGGAGGAGGAATGTTCCCATTCCCAACTGCTGCCTTTGACAAATTTTCGGATCACATCATCCAGATTTTTGCCAAGCCTACTCTCCTCTGGGCTATACTTGATTTAATTCTGTTTTTCTTTTTTTGTGTCTAACATTTTTCCGTGTACGGGCACGTACCAACATCGGAAACAAGGAATTCTGTACCTTAGTTCCGGGAAAAGGTTCAACAATCCCAATAAACAATAGCCAGCCACAGTTCTCGGAATCGAGCAAATTGGGCGCCCTCTCATCTCCATTAGGATTATTTTGTGTCCTTGCTGGAAATTATTTTTGGAATTATTCTCGGATGCTTTAAATTCGTCCTTTTGAGTACTACGCCTCATAGAATTTTTCCCAAATGAAATCAAGCATAAAAGGTAGCAAATTCGCGTTCAGAGTCCAGTAAATCAACTGGCATAACAGGGTAGGGCAAGTACCTACGTCCCTTCTTAAATTTTTTTAATCTCAGCAAACTGTTTCAAATATACGGCACGTTGCGTGTAGGTATGCAAGATAAAACTACCAATTTGTTGTTTACGGAGCATGAGTTTTACGCCAAATAGGCATGAGAGCTCTTTAGTACCTACATATTAAGAAAATATTGTATTAGAAAAATTGGTCAGTCTTTTAAAATTCTTATTTTAAAAGAGGTCCGGCAGCCAAATTTTTTTGTTTTGATTTTCGAGTCGCGTGCTACCCTAGAAAATTATGGCAGAATATACATATCTACATCATCTTGGTATATGCACATGGTAACGAATATCCAATAGTAAATCAAGACCCAAATTCGATAAATGCCTTCTTAACGGTCAGATGTCGACTTTGCAGTCGACGGTCAGATGTCGATGGTCAGATGTCGACGGATTCACTCTTCGGAATGTTGATGAAAGTGAGGTATGGCTGGCGTTGTGTGCAATAAAGTCTAACGCGACAGGATATGACGGTGTGCCTCCGCGATTTATTAAAATAATTACGCCAGAAATCCTCAAAGCCCTGACCCATATTTTAAATTTCTGCCATACAACATCAGGATTTCCTAGCAAGTGGAAAAATTCACTATTCATTTCTATACCCAAAAATTCTACTCCCTTTCAGCCAAGGGCTATCTGCCCCATTAGCCCTTTGTGCTTTCTGCTCAAGGTATTTGAAAAAGTAATTTACACTCTGACCATGGAGCACATAACCGCTAATAATTTGTTAAGTAGATGGCAATCGGACTTTCGCTCGGGTCATAGTTGTGAAGCTGCGATACTAAAAATAACCACAGATATTCATGAAGCGCTAAATAAAGACTTCCTAACCATCCTCGCCTTGCTCGATTTTCGAAAGACGTTTGATTCTATTGACCACCGAATGCTTCTTATAAAACTATCCTGTATTCCCCTTCTCCTCCTCAGTAGTCAAACTAATCCATAGTTTTCTGCATCATAGAAGTAAGTCTGTGAAGGTTGAAAGTGTTTTTTTGGACACAACGTTTCTCGGCCGCGATGTGCCTCAGGGGCTATTAATGTTTAGTCTATATATACATACAGAGATGATGAGAGTTAGTTTGTAATATACGTTTATATGCAGACGACGTACAACTATATGTATCTTAGCACATCGGCCTTATGGAGGACTGTGTGCACCGCTTGATTGAAGACCTTCAGCGTATATACGATTGCTCAGGACAAAACCATCTGGAATTGTATTCCACTAAATCGTGTTGCCTAGCAATTTATAGAAATGGTGTTGATTTCAATTGCAATCAATAATTGCACTCTGTTAAGAACCTAGGTTGAAGCCCAAGATCTCCTGCTGTAGCCACATTAGTGTAACACTTAGAAAAAGATATGGAGGCTTGGGACGACAGTGGATTCATTCCAGTATTCTCTCATTACACATGAGAAAGAAAGGCGCTGATTAAATCTCAGTTCGTGTATGGTAGTATAATTTTTCCGGTTCTTGACTCCGTTTGCCGAAGCAGTCATGTTGTGGCATATAATGACGTAATACGGTTTATATTTAAATTAAAAAGATATACATACCCATATATTGCCTTATAGTGCCTGTTTGTTTGGTTGTTCTCTGGAGAACTATTTGACGGAGCGCAGACTAACATTCTTACATAAGCTGATATACTCTTGCCAACCAACATACCTACATATAGAAGGCTACATATCCTGCAATCTACTAGAAGTAAGAATCTTCTAATTACATGTTGTAAGTCTCGTTATGGATAAGGTTCCTACTTTTTCCAATGCTTCCGTAGTTGGAATCTACTTTCACGTAATATCCAGCGCGCGAGGTCAGTACCTAGTACTTTTTCCTGACTTCGAAAACTAAAATCACGGGAGAATTAAATCAAATTTCGCTAGATGATAGTTTAGCATCACATAAATCAATCACAAAAAAACATTTCAAGTCACCGAAAAAATAGGAGAGAAAAATCAAAATAAAATTGATTAAGGGTTATTACCAGCTTAATTTTTTGTTAAATAAATTGTATAAGTGTGATATTACATTTGATTAAGTACTTCTTGAACTACAAAAAAAAATTTTTTTCATTGAAAAATATTCCAAAATGGCGGCTATACAGTAGGTCGCGTACACCACCATTTAAAAAAGGTCCTTCCACGGCCGGCAGTAGAAGTCTCGTCCAAAGTAACTTAAAAAAAACCAAAAATTATTTCATTATCTACATGATTTTTGCTACCGAAGTACACATGATTATATTTTTAGAATTATTTTTCGCGAAATGGCAGTTGTTTGAAAAATAACCGTTTTTTTCAACGAAAAAACTCGAACTAAATGGCATATAACTTTTTTTCCTGATATACAACCGCTATAATCGTGTGTACTTCGTTAGATAATTTAATAATAAAGGTCCAGTTAATATTTGAAGTCAATCGGATGAAAATTGTTCGAGTTCTACTGCCGGCCGATTTTTAAAACGCGGTTCCGAGAAAAACGCGTCAAAATAAAATTTAAAAGTTGCTTTGGACAAATTAGTTTTGAGGCATTTTAACATTTAAATACACCTTTCTGCAAAGTATGTTTTGATTCTAGGGATGTTTAGACATTATTTAAGCCAATGGAAAAAAAATGCGAAAAAAAAAATTAAGCTGGTAATAACCCCTTAAAAAATTTTAGTTTGATTTTTCTCTTCTATTTTGTTGGTGACTTGAAATTTTTTTTTGTGATTGATTTATGTGATGCTAAACTATCATCTAGCGAAATTTGATTTAATTTTCATTTCGATCCAGCCTCCTTAAGTCAACACGCGTTGCAAAAATTTAGTTCGTCAAGGATAAATAGCTTTTTGTTTTTTCTTCTTCTGATTGAATGTTCTCTTTGTTATCATTTTATGTATATTGTTCTTTTTTTTATAACTTAACTATTAATATTTTAGTTCTCTGAGTTGGAATAAATGTTATGCAATTATCTAAATATATTTTAGTTAGCTTCCTTATAATTTTTCCAGTTCACTTTGTGCATTTAATATTCTGTAATCTTTGTACTTAATTCCTTAATAAAAATTACAATAATAATAATAAAAATAATTATTATTTATAAATGTGTGTAAAAAATATGAATATTCTCAACAACAACAAATTTTGTACTTCATTTCAATTGCATCTCAACATTTCCTTCGCACTACCTCCTAGAAACATAATATGACTCATCTCAATTTTCTTTGTAAACAGAGAACAGTTCCACTTTTCTCTGTATACCGGTTAGGAGCATATAAATCGTCTGACTTACTTCCGTCTGCAATCTAAAAGAACGGTGTAACAAGCGCTCCGTGCCAGAGTGCTATAGACAGTGTAGAAATGAGATGAACAAATGACCCGAAGCTGTTACAGTGACTCCAAAAAGTATTCGCTCACCACACTATCCAGGCAACTTTTATTAATAACTTTTAAGGCTCGAATGATAACACAACCAAATGTTAAGTAGATTTGTTTATTGATATGTTAACTTCAAAAGTAAAAAGTTTCAAGTTCATCGATTTCGAATTATGCTTTGTATTAATGAAAATGCCGGCAGGCTCCTCAATTCAACGCACAAAAAGTATTCGCTCACCACTTTCACACTCACACACTCCCGGATTAAAAGTACCGCTAATTTCACAAACTAATATCCAGACGTAGTCTGCAGCTAAGCAATGCTGTTCTGAAGGTGTATCACGATGATTCATAGTGTATTTCGAAAAATTTTTAATGTTTTTTATAAAATGGGTAGAAAGCAAAAAGAAACAACTGAGGAAGAAAGAAAAATTGTGATAAACTCAGGAAATCAAGGACAATCATTGAGGGAAATTTCTAAAAACATCAACAGACCATATTCTACTGTTAAAGGAATAGTTAATAGCTTTTCAAATCGTAATACTGTAAATAATAGCATTAGAAATGGTCGCCCGAAAATTTTGAATGAAGCTGAAGAACGCGTAACAGTTAGAAAAATTGCACAAAATCCGAAATTGAGTACGCCAAAAATAGCAGGTTAAGTTCTCGTTGAAATTGAAAAGTCCGTTTCACCTGGGATTGTTCGGAATGTGCTTTACCGAGCAGGATACAATGGTCGAACAGCACGCAGAAAATTTTTCATGACCGAAATAAACCGTAAAAAAGGGTTACGCTTTGCAAAAGAGCACAGAAATTAAGATGAGAAGTTCTGGGGAAGAGTCATATTTACCGGCGAAAGTAAATTCAATATTTTCTGTTTAGATGGTAAATGCAACATATGGAGAAAGGTCAATACAGAGCTGGATAATGAAAATTTAGTTCCATCGGTAAAGCATGGTTGAGGTTCTATTTGTGTATGGGGTTGTATGAGTACAAGTGGGGTGGATGACCTGGATATAATTAATGTTATTATGGACCACAAAATGTATGTAAACATTTTAAAGGATCATTTACACAAAAGTGCCGAAAAAATGAGTATAAAAGATAACTTTATATTCACCCAAGATAATGATCCCTAGCACACAGCTGTGAATACCAAGCTCTAGTTGCTCTATAATGTTCCACAATACCTTCAAACTGCTCCAAAATTGCAAGATAAAACTCCCATAGAACATCGATGGGATGTTCCAGGAGAAAAAGTAAAAACTTGTCACATTTGTAATAAAATACAGTTGAAAACTGCTCTTTTAAAAGAATCGAATACTATATCTGCACAAATAACGGAAAATCTGATAAAATTCATGTTACATAGATTGGAAAGCGTAATTAAGCAGAAAGGAGGACCTACCAAATATTAAGTAAGACACTTATTATTAGTATTGGTATCGAAAGTGCCAAAAAATGGCGTTTTTTTTTTATATATTGGAAGTGAGCGAATACTTTTTGTGCGTTGAATTGAGGAGCCTGCCGGCATTTCCATTAATACAAAGCGTAATTCGAAATCGATGAACTTGAAACTTTTTACTTTTGAAGTTAACATATCAATAAACAAATCTACTTAACATTTGGTTGTGTTATCATTCGAGCCTTAAAAGTTATTAATAAAAGTTGCCCGGATAGTGTGGTGAGCGAATACTTTTTGGAGTCACTGTATATCATGTCTTCTTCATTATAAGGATTATTTGCAGAGGGGGCACAATCTACATTATTGCACTCATGTCTCTAACTATTTCTATAATTAGATAGTGCAAATTGGCCCACTTGCGATAAAGAGCAACCTGATAACAATGCCGATGGCAATTAGCCATTTGCTCGTGCGCAAAAAATTTGGTGTCATAGCATTTTTTGGAAATTTTATACCATTTGAACAATTTATACACTTTTTAAATTTGCGCACTATTATGTTAAAAAGTGTTTTTCATCATGTTTGTGTTATATTTTCGATGAAAAAAAAGTCATAACAATCCCATAATTCTTTTCGGAATTCGCTTGTGTGAGAAACCCCATTTGCCCATAAATTTTAAAAATCGCTCATGTAAATTATTTGCCCACTAAGCTTGTTTCAGCGCAGGCGAAGTGCGTCAGGGGCTGAGGAATCAGTTTCAGTCAATTAGAGAAAAAATTTGAGTTTCAGTGCACGCGGAAACAGTTTTTTTTCATTTTCCCAAGAATGGGTGTTGTGTGACTTATGGGGTTTCTCAAATAACTGATTCATTTCGAATATCGTTTTTTTTCAAAGTAAAGAAAACAAAAATTATTCGATTTTTTAATACAAGAAAGTTACATGCCTCTTTAGAACTGAGCTATCGCTTGCTGTTTGACTTTGAGAAATGCAACCTTCAGTAAAACGCGAATTTCCGACCAAAGAATCGATGGAGCCGTATAATGTTCCAGAAATGCTAAAAATTTAAGTAGCCAGGTTAATTTGAAGACCAATCATTCAATTAGTCGTTGGACTACAAGACGGCTGAATTGGATTTGAATTGCTTCGATTCTGCCCTATTACGCCTCATTGAGCCTAGTTCAGGCACAGCCCCAAATTGCCCTACAAGAAAGAAACGCTCCTTGTTATCTGCGTGGCTAGTTGGGTATATGTAAGTGGAAGGTCAGAGTGCTTTGACATGTAAAACACTCCCCGATGACTGCGTGCTATTTCTCATTACAGCTGCGGCAGCGGATACAGCCCTTCTGTCGCAGTTGGAAGAAGTTATTAGCAGGCCCATATGTGCGGCGGAGGACAGTTCAAAACATGACAGAATACAGCATTATGAGCAGCCCGAACCAGGAGGCCGCCATGCCCAGCACCAGTTGACAAAGAGCAACGGCAGTTTGCCTCACAGGAGGGAATTGGCAAAGCTCCTCGTAGAAGATGACCCGAGCTCAGTTGCGTTGGGAAAGGTGAGGAAGGCCGCACAGGCGGACACAGGGACATAGGACACGGATCGGGGCCATCCTGTCCTTTTTGCTGGCCGCAACTGACGCGTGCGGTCATTTTTTATGCGCTAAAACACTTGCCGTGATGGGCTCTTGTTACCGCCGAGAAGAGGTCTGAGGAAGCATAAAAGCGCATATGCTTCCCCATGGGCCTCTCGGTGCAGACGCGGAGCCAAGTCGCCAATTACCCGGAAAGGGCCTTAATCGATAACGAGCCCATTTTTATGCTAGCCGGACAGAAGGGCTGACAGGGTATGGCGCTCGGCGCAATTTCACCGAAGTTTGATATCTACTTCCGGGCACGTTTCCACGCAGTTTTTCTCGGTCTCGTGTCCAATCAATGTTGTGTTGAATTAATTTTGGCAGACTAGCTGCATTACGTCGGGTTAGCCTCTCCCTGACGACAAAAAATCGGCGGGGATGCAAAAAACGGCCGCCGGCACCCTTTGGTGGTGTCAGGTCCGGTGAAACTACCCATAGGTATATAGCACTTGAACACACTCCAAAAGTGGATGTCACGCTGTTATTGTGATAAAATCTAACGAGATTGCTTGTGTTCTTATTTACCGACTCTTTTCAAACTTTTGCCACTTTTTCCCTTGGGCATCGTGGGATAGATGCACAGATGGTCAGGAGATGAAAGATACGACGTGTCAATGCGTGATCAATTTATGGCACAGCGACTACAGATGTCGGCAAGACAAAGTTTCTGCTGGGTGTTGGTTGCTACCCGCCAAGAAATTTAATGTTGGTGAGGTTGTGGCCTTAGTTAACAATAACTTAAGGAACAATTTTCCAAAATCTTTACCAACGTTTAGAAGTTCAACAAAAAGTTTTGGTGACCAATTTTCTGAAAATTAGCCGCGTAGAGCAGCAGCCTTGATTTTCAATACGAACGTCTTCGTGCAGTTAGCTCGTTATTATTTTTTTAATTTTTGTACGAGTTTTTAATTGATCAAATTAACAACGTAAAGATGATTGCAAAAACTACAAGCTGTACGTGACCAAAGTATTTGTGTTTGTGTACCTATTGAGTGTAATGCACTAGGCAGACTAGAGCTATTGAACTAGTTCATGACGCAAAATGACGTAGCCGATTATAAATTACCATTGCTGAACTATTTCAAAGATCCGGATAATAGACATGATGACTGATTTTTAAAAACTGTTCTACGATGTTCGAAAGTATCTACTATTTCCAAAAAAATATCTTATTTCTGCAAGAAATAAAGGTTTTTTAGAAAAATGTCGCCATTTTAACGCATACCGATGTCATGGAGTATGCTTGCAACGTCACGTCTAAGTATGTGAACAGCAAGCGTTAGGTGCCAATACAACAATTCAGTTATTTTGCTTGATTAATATGAGTCGTAAAGTGTATAAGTGGGATAATTCATCAATAAAAACAAACAAACAAATGATTTGTTCACGTTCCACACGTCCAATCTTGCACGGCGAGAACCAACAGCTATATGTATACATTCTTCCTTGTTTGAGGTCTATATTTAATATTTCACCTTCTTGAGGTTAGATTTTATATCTTGAATAGTCTATCTATTTATATTTATCATAATGGGTAGGTACTTTATTCATATTCCAGGTGCCAAATGATATGGACAATTTGATAGAGTATCATGTTATGGGAGCGGTATCACAGGTCCGAATGAAACTAGGGTGTATTCCCACAAAATTTGAATGTCAAACAAGCCCTATGCTCCCAAAGGGAGTAGTATGGAAAATAAACTACCCCCTTTCAAATAGTAGTATAGTAAATAGTCTGGCGAACAATTTTCGGATTTTCTGGAAATGTCTGAATTATGTGCTACATTTACAATTACTAATATCGCCCAGTGTTTAAAATTTGACATAGTAAATAGTAAAAAATGATGAAATTACACCGATAATTGTATTAATACAATTATAATAATTTTTTTAAATTTGGAAAATAATATTCAACTGCATTGCGCAAAGCAATAATTGTATTAAATTAAGAGGGTATATCTCACCGGGCGGGCGGAGCTTTAACGAAGTTGGCAATGATTGCTGCCAAAAATATTCAAAGAGTAGCAAATGAATTGGAAGGCCCATTACAATTTATAGTAATGCTTCTTCCGAAAGTAAAGTATGTAATGTACGATATTTGTACAAATTTTCCTGAAAGCGTGTTAAAGTATGTATTATATTTTCACCAAATATAATCAGAAACCTTATTTTAGACGTCCATCATGTTTCCTGGTTTGGTTTTGTTTTTTGAAACGAAGCTTATATCGTCTCGGTATGATCTTGCTTTGGGTATGATATAAGAAAAACTGACACCGACACTGTGTCGTGACTTTTACCGACAATCGTGACGTAACCGTTACGCCACAAATATAACCTTACGCTGGCTCACCTCACATTTCACCCAAGCGATCGCTCTCTCTCTCTCTTTCTCTCTTTACCCTTCTGAGTATGTGTTTGGCAAAACCATCTACAATTAGCCCGCCAGTCTACTGCGGCGCGAGTAATACGAATACGCGGATTTAGTTTCCTTTTGTATGAAAATAATGACATCACTGAAACATGTTTCGCATTTTCGCGCGCGTGAGCTGCCCTTTTGGTTGTGTGCGTAAGTAGTCAGAAAGATGAAAATATTAACATTTCCACTTACAGTGGAGCAATGAGATTCATAGAAAAATTTTGTTTTACTCATCCTTGAAATTTAACCATCTTGAATTTTTGTACATTGTTATTCTGTGACCCAAAGACAACTTCATATTAAATTTTAGAAAACTTGCCTAAAATTTCGGTCGCCATAATGGATTCCCCATTGTAAATTTGGACATTTTTAATGGCAGATGTAAAATCTTCGACACCGAAAACTCCCTAGTGTGATATTTCATGTCAATACTTTGAAGCTAAACTTTTTCGGTCACCATATTGGATCCGCCATTTTGAATTTGGATGAAAAAAAGGATCAAATTCGTACAAAGGAAAGACCCTATAACGGTACAGAACGGATTTATGTAACTTATTAATATATAGATGAAACGCAGTATATCATCGTGGTATTATGCAAAATTATTAGTTATGAGTACGAACTGCCTGAATTATGGGGGTATTCTCATGTGGCCACTTCGAAAAATCGAATTTTATTTTGTTCACATTTCGATAGTAAAACCTATTGAAAATACGCTGTGGAAAATTCAGATCGAAATTCCTAGTATTAAATAAGTTACAACTCATTATCGCCGCCGCGCCAGGTCTGCAGCTGCTATATTTCTATTGTTTTCACCGGTCTTTTTCACCTGCCCACGGAGTTTCTAACGGTCAACTTTAGTATATTACCTACCTGTGTATATGTGGAATAGTGTATATAAATTTTTGTCATGAATTGTGAAATTGTATGGTCCAAGCATAGCAGATTAGTGTAAGTATAAATTTTCAACGAAAATTCTGCTCTTGAAACTTTAAACGCATTTTTCTCGAAACATCATTTTCTAAAGCGGCGGAGGTTCTAACAAAAAAACTAATCAACCGATTGCTTTGAAATTTATATATGTATGTTCTTCTACTCATTAATAGTTATCGTCCGTACTAGAATTTCTTATTTTCGAAAATATTTACTTACTTTTTTTAAACGATTTTCAACAAAAAACAACAAGATTTTCACAACTTTTTTTTCTACAGTGCGCAATTTTTTTTTTCAATGAAATTCATTAATCCTAATAGGGACGATAGCGACAGACCTACTGAACAATATATAATCTATTCGATTTTTTTCATTTTAGACAACATGAACATCGCTATTACCCACGCCAGTGACCTGCTTGTTTTTGGTGTATACTTTAATTTAAAAAAAAACATGACCAATGTAAAATAAGAAAAAAAATTTTTTTTAGACAGTTTAAGATACAAATAAAACATATAAAAAAATTAAAATGATTGAATTTTATTGTCTTATAAAAAAAAAAATTCCCTAAAAAGAGGTAAAATTTATGCGTTCACATGAGAATACCACCTTATGTCGTGACATTAGTTACCTACTCTACATATTATCTGAAACTAAAATGTTTTAAAAAAACATTACTGGTAATCTTAATATTTTAAGTAGTAAATTTTATTTAAACTTTAATATGATAAGTAATGCAGATGGAACCACTTCGATACCACAGTTAAAATAGTAAACACAAATTATATACAAAAAATTATATACAAATTTAATTTGTATATAATTAGTTAAATGGCATTTCTGGAAGCATTTACTCAGGCAGGATTGCTATTTCATGGTTGCACATACTAACTCTATAAATTAGTGATACTCACTAAGCTCAAGAAGAGCAGAAAGAGAGCAAAACGCTGATCAAAATTCCCGACAAGTTTCCTAATTGATTTGCCTAAAGTGCATAAAAATATCACATTAATCAAGCAAAAGATTGGGTTCCAACCCTCTATAAGTATATACAAAAGGGTGGTCTCCTCTGCGCAAGTAGCCCGTAGTCTATTTTGAAATCTGCACTAATTCCCTGTTGAATTGTTGGAGCCCAAAGCATGTTGTTCATTTGGTGAAGTATTTATTGAATCACTTTTTTTCAAAAGTCCTTGCCCGCTCGGGTTAATTTGAATGAACTGTTTCAGTTGCTACCCTCGCAATTCTTGGGGTGGGCTATTGTTTATGCCCAGGTTAGCCAAGCAGTTAATCTCCTCCCACTGCAGCAATTACGGACTTCAGATCCTTGCCCCTCGGAAGCGGGGCTTCTTTCCTGAATCAATTACATCCGTGTGACAGCTGCCCCAAGGTGGGTACTGCGAGTAGCAGGTAAATAAACATTTGCGAATGCCCTTGTATTTCAGACACATAACTTGACTTAATAGATTGCCACTGACTCAGTGGCTCTGATTTCCACCGGGAGCTACCTCAAGGCGTGCCGGCTATAATCTGTGGGCGGTGGGGCCGGCGAATGCTCTAGCTCCCTGCCCCGTTAAAAATTAGGCAATTATATCAGCTAAAATTGAATGCCTCTTGGCGCCTGTGCTTTTTATCGCTCTGATTAATAGCGACTGTGGGGTGCGGGGGAGTGCGCTTTATGCCCAAAACATTTAGCTCAAATATCGGTTTAAAGGGGCTCTTTGCTTTTGTTCTGTGTAATCACTCGCTATGTAAAGTTCGCATATTCCGACTTCCCTTTCATGTGTTGCCTGCTTGTCTTTCCGCTAACGCTTCCGTTTCCACAGAGGATGACGGGCACATGTTTACAAACATGGAAAATTTTCCGAAGAGGATACTGACGCGGTGGCGGTGGTGGCAGCAACGGCAGCTGCCAGGGGACTGGGGGCTTTTCGAATCGAATTTTAAAGACGATGTGGGATTGGTGAGGACTCAGAAAACCGAACGGGAATATCGGAAATTCTGATCTCAGGATCGACACTGCAGCGGGCAGAAGATTTAAAGATGATTAATTGGCGGCAATTTATTTCCCCGTTGGCAGGGTATCCGAGAGTCCTGCGAATTGGTTTGCCACCGGGAGATCGAATCTGTCAAAGGGTCGCCCGGGGCTGAAAAAGGGTGTTGGCTTAAGTAAACAGCAGCTTTTGGTATTTCTTGTGTACTTTCCTAGCACACTACGTACTCCTTTGGGTGCCATCAACTGATGACATCGATTTTATCTGCCAGGACGGCAGACGTCAGTGGAAAAATATTGCTCGAGGATGGAACTCTCCTTATCGAACCGCCGGAATTGACCTTTCGATTAAGTTTTTTAATAATATATATCCCGACATATTTCATAAAGACCCGAATGATTACAGGCCCCACATTGTGTGCGGTAGGGATAGACCAGAAACTTCTAACTCGACTCGGGTCTGCACACGTGCACAATACGCCCTGTTTGTCAAACACTAACGTCCAGAAATTGAAAAAGGATGAAGGTGAACTTATCCATAGGCAAGCAGCACTCGAACTAACTCTGTTGCGAAGCAGAACAAATCTCCGGGTGCGCTGTTTCCAAGTAGTAGAAGAGCTCAATTTAATTAATTTACATAAAAGTTTTATTGCAGGTAAATAATCGTTTCGATGGAAAATCGATTTTCCGGATGAATCGAGTTAATGAAGAGGTCAGGAAACTTCACTGCAATGAAATCAATCATCTCGTAATTTAATGAAAAACGAGCAGCTCAGCTTTCCGTAACGACGAGCTCGAAGAAAATTACATTTTTACATAAAGTACAACACCAGGATGCCTGACCGAAGGGAAATTTAAATGACACTCGATTTTGTTGCGCAAGCAAAACCTTGTGAAGATAATTGTGTGTGCACAAGTTATTGCAAGCTTTGGACATTTTGTCTGGCTATAACTTTAGAAAACCGGCATTGGATGAATTTTCGCTTCTGGTCTAAAATTTAAGAAAGGTGTTATTTAATTTTTTTCCTTTCCTCTAATATTCCAGTCGAGATCTGTTCAAAAAGGGCTTAGGTTGGCTGTTTCGACTCGGAGCGTAATTTTATATTGGAATGTCTCCGGAAGGTTGTTTGGAATGAGAATTTCGATATCCACCAATTCAAAAACTATTACTACACTCAGAAAAATTCATTGAGTGAAAAAATTGAGGTCTTGGGTCCTCTTCTTTTACCTTTTAGCCCGAATATCTCGGTAAGTAGATACTGTATCGATGTTGAAAATGAATAGAAGTGAATTTGTTCGCAATAAAATTTCCAATCGGAATATGTTTTTGTAATTTGGTAAAACAAGTTTTCCGCGATAAAAGAGAGAAAATTTGTGCAAAAAAATTTTGAAAAAAAATCATTTGGAAAATTGGTCAACGGAAATAGAAGGAAAAGTTTTATGCTTCTGAAAATGTAGCTAAAGAAATTGAAAGTTATAAAGAAAGAAATAAATAATAAAACACGTCAGATCTTTTCGTTTTTGCACAATAAGTTTACAATTCAGCTAGCTGCGGAATATTTGTAAATTTTGAACATTTTCCCAGTCTTTTTGAAATTTTTATAAAATCGAAATTTTTTTTTTTAATATTTCTATTGTTAATGTATTTAAAATTGTATTCCAAAACGAATGTTTCAAAAATTCATAAAATTGACGTAGTTATGATGCCTCAAAGTTGGAGCGGCGAGCGCGATGCGATGCGAGTGCGGCGATCTATCTAACTTTAATCGCGTTTTTCTCGAAACAGCATTTTTCAAAACGGCCACCACGATATCTCAAGTTCTACTTGACCGATCTTCTTAAAATTTATACAGAATCATCTTTATACTAGCCGCTATCGCCGGAACTACGATTTTGTTTATGCGATAAATAGTTTTTTTTAATCCAACATTTACCTACTTCGAAAAAAAAAACCAAAAAATCGAACTTTTTTTAAATTTGTATAACTTTTGCAAATTTCTATATTTGTACTTTTCCCTAGTTCAGACGATAACCATTAGGATAAAAATTAACAACAAAATGGAATTTTTTTTTTCAGACGTCTCTGAGGACTGCAATCATGGTGGCCGTTAACCCCTTCACGAAAAGCTCTGACAGCTGGAATTTTTTTGTGTTGTCAACGAAAGATATATATTATACCATTATATATATACCAGAGACTTGTATTAATAAATAACAAAAACAAAAATCAAAATATCTTTTGTAGTTTCTGAGAAAAAAATCTTAAAATTTTGTTCCAAAAATGACGTTCAAAGCGCAATACAATACTTAATGAACCGCTTGAATAGAGAAGAGGATACAAACTTTATTGAAAATGTTATTAATTTTTTTGCTTATATATAAATCACTGAATTAGGGGAAGGGGGTAAAATGGGGTAGCGGGCAAGACGGCGCAGAGGGTCTCACGTGTCGTACGAACGTCCAATCACAGCTGCTCTGGCTGGTAATGACGCGACGTTGTATTGTTTCTCAGTCAGCACTGTCACCGGTTTGAGAGTTTACGCGTTTATGACCTAGCGCCAAAAACTCTGTTTTTGTCAAATTTCTTGTTATTTTCGCGTTGTGCATGGCATGTGTTTTTCACCTTAATATAAACTATCAAGAACTCACTGAAATTTATTTTTGTTTATCAATAATCATACTAGCACGTAAGAATATGTTTGTTTCAATATTTTGAATTGTTTTTTTATGGTACGTTATTTTATTCAAAAAAGCATGAAATTCGAAAATAAAATATGACTTTCTAATGACATAGGTATGTTTTTGATTAACTGTTAATAACTTATTTGATTTTAATCTTTTTTAGGATGGTGAAGAGTTATAAACTAAAGACGGAGAGAGGGAGTTGAAATGAAGAAAGTATGAAAAATGCCATACCCCATCTTGCCCCATAAGGTACCCCGTCTTACCCTACCTTATGTAAAAATCGGGTGTTAGATGTCGTTGACAAAATTATTTTTTTTCCTTTTTCTGGCATAAGTAAAGTGCCTTAAGTTCCTAATTCCCAAAGATTAATAATGTAAGAGTTATTCTAAATAAATAACACTGGACAACAGCATGTCTGTTGCATGAGATTTTTTACATGAATCTGAATAGTTTTTCCATGCTGATTTCGAAAATATATGCCGTTTTTATGTAGCAGCTCTAGTTTTGGAGTTATGAAGTGACAGGGTTTTTCATTGAAAATGCACATAGTTTAAGTTTAAAAAATTTATTAAATATATTTATTCTGAATAAAATTTCCTTTTTTTGGATTTTCTAGAGTGAGACGTATTATGAGTACTATTTTGAATGCTCCAACAATAATCAGCCATCATATGTTCATTCCAGTACCCCTGATACCTCTCCTCCATAGTGCGAATATCCTGGTGAAAGCGCTCTTCTTGTTCCTCGCTTAGGTCACCGAGATTTTCAGGAAAATAGTCTAGATGGCTGTGAAGGTAGTGAAGCTTAATACTCATGTTGCATCCAAGCCGCTGGAAGTGTATCAGCAACTGTTCAGCGTGCTGAATGTAGCCGTCAGACTTCCTATTGCCCAAAAAATTCCTCACTACCCAAACAAACTCTTCCCATGCACATTTCTCAACAGCTGTCATATGGTTGATGAAATTTTTATCATCTATCAACTTCCTGATTTGTGGGACATCGAAAATACCACCTTTGATTTTCTCACTACTCAATTTTGGAAACACTTTTACAATGTATTTGAAACATTCGCCATCTTTGTTAAGAGCTTTTACGAACTGTTTTATCAACCCCAGTTTTATATGCAAAGGAGGCAATATAATTCGGTCTCTGGATACTAGTGGAGCAGTTGATGTGTCACTAATACTCAAGACTGGTCTTATGGCAGATTTTAAGTTTGGATATATCCACTTAGATCAATTTTTATCGTTTATTCCTATGATTTTCGTTACACAGAAATAACAGTCGTCATGATGGTTGGATGGTTCACGCCAAATCATAGGAGCTTTGTACTTAAAAGTCGGTCTTTTTTTGTTTGCCCACAGTCGCAAAGATTCAACACAACTTTTACATACCAAACTTGGTATCCAAGGTTTAGCGTTTGACGGCAACGGAAACCCAAAGTAGTCCAAGTATGCCTTTTTCACAAAGTCCGACACATTTAAACGAAATTTTTGGAACATATTAGGTCCGCAACTAAGTTCCCGCTGTTTTTCAATAGATGGCTCCAGTAGTAAGAGTTGGTCGATTATAGCATTACTAAAACGTCATGAACCAAGCTTAGACATATGGTAAGCAAGCCGCTTTGATACATTTGTGATTTTGTTTTTGGAACATATACTTTTGGTTGTGTGAAAATGTCTGATTATGTGCCAAATAATCGTCATTTGCGGGAAAGTGTTGCTTTTCGTTTTTCATTCGAAGAAAACGGCGGCTCAAGCGCATCGAGAACTCCAAAAAGTTTACGGAGATGCTGCTCTAAGTGAAACAACGTGCCGTGATTGGTTCCGTCGCTTCAAAGACGGTGATTTTGATGTTGACGACCGTTCGCGTGAAGGAAGGCCGAAAATCTTCGAAAACGCTGAAAAGACGTTGAAACCGAACGAAACGATCACTGGGGAACGGTATCGAACTCAATTGATGCGATTGAGCCGAGCACTGCGCGAAAAGCGGCCACAATACGATCAGGGCACGAATAAGTGATTTTACAGCACGACAACGATCGGCCTCACGTTGCCAAGCCCGTCAAAACCTACTTAGAAACACTCAAATGGGAAGTCCTACCCCACCCGCTATATTCCCCAGATATTGCGCCGTCCGATTATCACTTATTCCGTTCGATGGCACATGCTCTGACTAATCAGGAGTTCCGTTCATATGACGACATCGTAAATTGGCTTTATTCATGGATAACCTCAAAAGACGAACACTTCTACCGTGACGGTATTCGAGCTCTGTCAGAAAGATGGGAAAAGGTTGTCGCTAGCGATGGGCAGTACTTTGAATAACTCATTTGTAACCATTTTTTCATAATAAAGTTTTATATTCATAAAAAAAACAGCGAGAACTTAGTTGCGGACCTAATATATTCCCCACAAATAACACAAAAACAATCAGGTTTATTTAAACATGTCCTTCTTGAGGAAGACATAATGAAACTTATAAAGGAACTAGTTAAGTTACACCGCTATTGATAGAAACTATCGACTACTTATGTAAATTCAAGACGGTACCTGTATCTCACTAACTAGAGCTGCTACAAAAAATCTGAGGGTAGATTTGAAATCAGCGCACCCAAATTAGTAAACAACAGTAGAAAAACTTCGTGCAACAAAAAAAAAGTTTTATTTTGTTTTTCTGTGTAATCATTCAAAATAATTTAAATTAATTGTTCCATCACGCTACATGAGGAACTAGTTCCTCCTTGGGGGAAAAAAATTAACGAGGTCGAAGAAATAATTGCTAAGCACAGCACCGCAAATCATATCTCGCCAGGTTAGAACAACAACCTAATAGAGCAGCCAAAACCATCTTGACTGCAAACAAATTCACATGACTCAAGAGAAATGACACTAGCGATTCCGCTAGGCAAAATAATCAAATATAAGTAAGACCTGAGGAAAATACGACAGCAGTCAAAATAACAAACCAATAACCATGGGAACTACGAATTCAAAGAAAGTAGACAAGGCGGGAGAAATTGTAAACACTATCAGCATCAAGTCAGAAAACATCGAACTGACACTGATCATCCGAACAATTGCAGTGGGAATATCATTCCTCTACCAGTTCTACAAAGACTGGAGGAGAGGGCTAAAATGGAAATACACCAACAATAGTAGCTACTCAGCTACAATCAATAAACTGAACACTATGGAATGGACGGCTATTAATATACAGAACACAACTGCCTAGATAAAGAATCTAGCAGTATTAGATTAGTATTTCTTTAAAAAGGATATTTTTTTTAATTAATAACAATTAAAAAAAAAATTCCCTAGGCCCTCCTAATTAACCGATTTGAATTTTTCAAAAGGGGTTTGAAAGTCTGAATGCTCTTTTATATTATACATATTTTCTAGCGATTCATAAAAGACTGTATTTGGCGTTCAGCAAATTTTCTTGAATTTGCAAATATTCCAGAACGAACTGCATTGCAAAATCATTGTGCAAAAACGCAAAGTGATATCATATTCTGTCTTGCGCAATTGTTTAATTTTAACTTTTAAATTCAATAACGTTTATTCCTTACGTGTCGGGTACTTCATAATCAGTTTCAACCAATTATAGCTTTATTGTATGTTTTGATACCCTAAAACTTGTTCAAATGCCATACAAAAGCTTTTAATTATTTCGTAATTCCTTTTTAATTGCGTTGTTATTCCTGGTGGAATATATGAGGAATTGCATGACACTTTTAAGTTTCTATTTTCGTACCTTTTTAACAATTTTGTACGTATCCGTAATCTCTTGTACGGCAATGTATGTTACAAATATTTCTACAGCGCAGAGTGCTTAAAACTAGGAAATTTTGTATTTTATAACACGATAATCCTGTATGGCTACGCAGCTATAGGAATTAGTTTATATCACGGAAAGGAGCGCGGCATTTTAATGTCTGTCGTCCATCCTGCATGAATGTGCTCATTTTAGTACGTTGTAGTTTTCGGTCCCATTGTTCTCTAGCGGTAAAGCCTGCTGTGGGCTACGGCAATAATCATATATATTGCAAAATCACACATTGCGACTTCACATAACTGGCCTGTGCAAAAACTATGGCCGTGCGACATGCAATGTTAAAAATATCATAATTTTGGCCGATTCAATTGTTGCTATCAAGCACATCAGTGGATTTCTCTATTGTTAGGGATTTCTATGTCGCGTAAAAAATTCCGGACATTCGGTTCGTCCAACACATGATACTCACTGATCCATAGTCGTCGAAAATTTACGAGCGTTGATAAAAATCATTTCCTTGTTCCAGCATGAAGGCGTTTAATTTTATTAGTTCTCGTAAAGTCGCGCAGTTAGTGTAGTTCATAATTTATACTCATCGGTGTGTAAATGGGTCAATGAATTTAGTTTCATTCTTACGCGTTTCGCCATTTCAGCAACTTCAAAGGAGTAGAAATGCTTGGCTAATTTTCTTTAAGTTAATAAGAGGGAAAATTGGCCTGTTAGCGGGGCAAAATGGCTCCTTTAAAAACAGTAACAGAGCTGAAAAGGAAGAAGGTAAAACAAGAATATTTTATTCAGACTACCTTAGAGTGGGAAACTGCAGCACCGGGCTGTAAAATAAAAAGTGCCCTCGAAAGGAGTCCTGATGCCTGGCATTCTTTATAGAATGATGACGAAACTGGTTTATTGCAGGATTTCATGCTCTCTATTCCTAGCTTTGTCTCTAATAACAAACTTGTACTTTACAGGCACCAAGCAATTCAAGAGGACTCGACTGAATTGTCGAAACAATGTCCTGCTCAGAAAACAGATTGGCACAGCAAATTTGCTACTTTAAGCTTGTGGATGACTACACCTCAAAGCCATTAGGTGGTCCTGTCTACTCGTCTGGCTCTCACTTCGGGGTTACATAATTCCCCGTCTTTTCGGGAAGCACCGAAAGGTGACATGTGTACCTATAAAGGCATTCGATCTAAAAAGTTTGAAAGTCGCTACCAGAAGTGACTGAGTTTTACCTTTTCCTCTTTGGAGAACGAACACGTGAAAGAATAGAGCTATCATATCTCAGCACAGAGAAGTGATACAATACCAATTAGCATAAGTCGCGGCGTAATTGTGACACAAACCGTAAATTTAATGACAAGATTCAATGCCTCTGTCCTGCCTCAAATCGCTTTTCGCTGTGACGTGCCGCTCCGCCGCTGCCAAGTATTATACGTATATAAAGGTTCGCTAATCAGGGCATTAAAATCATTCGCTACATGCACTCAGCCACTCTTTCCAGATTTCTCGCAAATCTCGAGGTTTACGGACCTTTTCTTATCTTCCAAGTTGGGTTCGTATAAGCTTCTGTAGACTTGAGCTGAAAGGTGCATACACACAGCGGTTTATGACACAACCAAACATGTTTTCGCTACAGCTATGTTATAACGAGCACTCCCTGGTCCGTCTAGGAGCTGCACAAAAGTGTTCTCTCAGATATTCTACGGAAGGCTGAGCATAAAAATTTCGTTTCATGTCTTCATGCAGCTAACTGACTCGAATATCGTGCAAGCAAAGATTAGTGTCTGCCGTAAGAAAACGATGCAATAGATGTGAGCTTTGGAATTTTTCCCAATTTTTCTTGCAAGAATTTGCCTTAGTGGTTCTTAAGTGCTCTGCGTTTACCCCACACTCGTCTTCTTAATTGGTGTTCCGGGAAGAAAATGGTCTTAAAAACGAAGCCCTTTCCTTCTCCCCAGTTGCCTTAATTACACAAACACTCCAGTGAGCGGTCTAGTCTTCTAACGTATCATAATTATCTGCATAATCACCGGCACCCTGATATTTTAATTTGAATATGACGAGTGCTCATTTTCGCTGACTCATCTGGAGATACATTCGTTAGAAAAACCTCACGAATTAGTGTGGTTATCATTAGAGAAAGGTTCGGTGAACGATGCAGTGTTTAGGGGTTATCACGCACACATTGCAGAAAATCTCGTTCAGAATGTTTTCTTTCCGCATACAGGTCCTATAGATAACCATTTGGCTTGGATTTCGTTAATTCCCATTAAAATTTCAAATTTATTATTTTAAGTAAAAAAGTTGTGTTAAACCTTTTGCGACGACTCAACTGGTCGCTGCCGCGACATTCATGTATACACTGTTCCGTTAAATTCTATTATCGTATTCGGTCCGTGTGCAACAACGGCGCCGCGTAGCGTTCTCAACTCTGTAGGCTCTTATGTTTCTGTCAAAACATTGTGATAAAATTGGAAATAAAATATTATTAAAAAACAAACAAACCCTACACCCTACTACAAAAAAAGACATAATTTTAATATTTTATGTAGGTAGGTACCAACTAAAAAACTATTTAAACAATTGAAAAAATTAACAATTAAAACTATATATTACAGTTAATGCAGGGGAGACCCATTGTATTTACCATTTCAACTGGGATGTCGAATGGGTTCCGTCTACTTTACCTGCAATAATAAAGTTCAAATAAAATTATTTAAATAAATTAAAATATTAACCCTCATGTCAATGCCCAGTCGCAGTCGTTACAACGTTGTTCAATAGCCGGGGTTATTTATTCAATAATAGAATTTTGATACCTATACACATCACATTATAACTCATCTCACTAGTAGATATTACTCCGAGAGTAGTCGACTACCTGAGAAACCCTGTTTCTGTAGTAATGTTAACCTTGGGAGAGATGGGAGGCAGAAGAAAAGCTGAAATTTCGTTGCAGCTGTTTAGTTGACGTCACTTATAATGGTTCGTTTCAAACTAGACTTGACTTGGAGTGGACGTTTGAATATTTTGTGAACACTGTGTGTATTTTTTTACTTGAAATTCATTTGTTATAGTGACCAAATTGTTATAAATAATAGACAATTTATCACCAGCTGAGTTTTCAAGGTACGTTAAAATTTATATATAAATGCTAGCAGTTGTATGTACTCGATATACTTTATATGTTTATAAACGCTTATTTTATAATTATAAAATTAATAACTTAACAGATTGACGATTGAAGAGAAGAGTAGATATTTGAATGATTTATTGGGAGAAGATTCCGCGGTCGAGAATTATATCTCAGATAGTGATGACGAGGACTACATGCCTAACAGAGAGCTTTCAGAAGACTCTGACTGCGAAGAATCAGGTAAGTGGTATTATGTTTTTCCATTATTATAATTTCTCTATATTCAAAAATAATTGCGATTACATTATAATATAATATTTTTATAATTTATATAATATTTCTGTGTTTAGTGGAAAATCGTGAGAGTGAAAGCTTTCCAACTAGTGGCGAATCATCACAACTGATGATGACACTCTTTGGTCTAAACCACCACCAATTCAATATCAAACTCCGACTCGAAATATTCTTCGACAAAGATGTGAACCACACGGAAGCACAGAGACTTTATCAATTAGTGAAACATTCAAAAGAGTTTTCACTGTTGAAATGGTCGATGCAATTGTTCGTCACACCAACAAGAAGGCAATTGCTGTATGTAATTCATACAACGAGGAAAATCCTAAGAAAAAGCAAATAATTCGAATACGGATCATTCATTAGATATGTGGAAGTCAACTTCTTATCCATTATACCGAGCTGCTATGGGCATCAATAGATTTTGGAGTATACTACGAATTATTCGGTTTGATGATGCAGATACACGTGAAGTACGTATAAAAGAAGATAAGGCGAAAATCATGTAAAGAATGTAATAAACCAGTTTGCGTTGAACATTCCAAAGCAATTACAAAATGTGACGAATGTGTTCAAGAATAAATTTAATATAACAATATTTCATGCATAATTTATAATAAGTTTTATAATAAAATTAATTAAAAGTTAAATAAATCCGTTTATTTATACATATATTAAGTAATATTTTTTATCCCTACAGATAAGTTTATTTATTTATTACTTTGTAATTTTGTAGACGTACTAATTTCTTACATATGGGTACCCGGGTACCCCGGGTATTGATCGAGAGAGTATTTGACTTCAACTCTTACTTTCTTTATTTTTTTGCATATTTCAATATCTTAACGTATATGAATCGATGTTAATAGACTCAAATAACGAGGATCTAAAAGGATTTGATAGTTTGTCGTTAAATACAAAAGATATGTAAGTAAGAATACGCAAAAGGGTACCCGGGTATTGACATAAGGGTTAAAATGACCTCGTTTTTTGTAGTCGGGTTTTATGTTTACTTTTTAATACATTTTTTTACACACAATTCTTAGTTCCAGATAATATGTGGAGTAGGTAAGTAATGTCATGACATCATTCAAATAGGCAGCTCGTACACATAATTAGTAATTTTGCATAATACCACTGTTACGTCCGATATTGACTTTGCCAGCTGCGACTCCTACAGCTCTGATAAAGCGGAGATCATCCGCTAACCGCCGTTACCCTGGCAGTTCGACTGTGTCGGCTGTTGCTAATACCACTCCAGTCCAGGCCGTGGAACAAGCTAGTTAGCGATCCGATCAACACTTACCACTTATCCATTGAATTAAAGTAGTTTATTGAATTTAAGCACGGTGTTCAGTTTATTTAATTGAGTCCTGAAACCCCCTTTTGGATCCCGTACACAACAACCACGATGATAGTATTATTATATTACGTCCAGAAATTGTCTTTGTCAAGGAAAAATTTAATCCGCAATCTGGGGCGTCCACTATATTGGGTTTGGAATGGCGTTACATAGATTATTTTTCTCGTCAAAACCTTTCATTTGAAACTGCTGCTGATGGCGGCCATACTTATTTTTCTCAAAAATTATATACCCTGTAGCACTCCCACGATTAAGACGAATCTAGCGACTCCTCATTTATGAAAATCCATCAAGCCGTCTAGTTTATATATATATACATATATGTTACATACACCCGAAAGGCATAACTCTCATTCGGGGGCAGTTGGGTAAAAAACAAAGGGCGTAGGGGCCTGCGCCGCAACCGGAAACGTAGAATTACTAGGTGCTATATTTATAGACTAGATGGCTGCCTGGCTTCGCACTGATTCATTGAATCACATTGAACGTATACCTCTGTATACTTGTATTTATACTTGGCCGGTGTCTTTACCTGTACCTACCTGTAACTGAACCGAACCTGATCCTGTACTTGAATCATATCTATTCCTTTACCTTCCGTCTAAAATTGTTTCAGTCTAAATGTCCACTAATAACAACAGATTTGAAATTTACAACTGTTGATAATTTTAGAAACTTGAACTTCATTTGTCCCTTAAAACCGATGCATATAAATTTATATAACTGATTCAAATTGAACTATCCTACTGACCCATTTTTATGAACGTTTCAAGTTGAGATTTTTCGCCAGCCATCTTGAATTTCGAAATTTCAACAGCAGATTTCAGCGACCCCGAAAACCAAAAATTACTATTTACATTTAGATCGTCGTCATGTAACACTCGCATAAATAGCAGCATATACGTCACATCAATATATCAAGTACTTTCTCCCAAAAAATCAAAATAATCGACAAAAAACGATTAGGCGTTTGGTTTTTTTGTTTTTATGCTGCCGTATTTGGGATAGGTGAAGGATTGAAATTATTTTGTAATATGTAGTACTACACACGATTTCTACTAGAGTTTGGGTCATTACTCCACGATAATTTTTTTGGGACATCTAGACTCTCAAATTGTGACACTTTTTCGTGACGTAATTCTACGTCAAAAGGAAGTTGTGTTTAAATTGTGACCAAATGCTATTATAAGAGTGCTTTAACGCTCGGCCGTTGGTTTAACGTGAAACGAGTATCGAATCGTTGTTAACCAAGTTCAAAAGATGAGGGTGTTAATTCAACTGAATTGTTTTTCCAGGATGTTCTTTCATATCTCCTGTATTTCTGAAAAAAATTGCATGAATTTCTTTTTTATTTAGAACTACCTGCCTCAGATCCCATAGAAATTTGGGTCTGTTACTTTTTTGGGGTTGCTAATCTAAAACCTACTATCGAAATTTGGAATTTGAAGATGGCAGACCCAATATGACGAACGCAAATTCTAAACTGAACGGATTTAGCACAACAAATAAACACGTTTAAAAGTATGTAGTAATAATATGTTGTCCTCAAGTCAAAATGGAATCTGGAAAACACAGTACCTTTACTGCATTGCTGAAATTTTCAAAGGAAATAAGACGGAATATTGACCTGGATAGGACTACTCTGTTGGTTTTGCTAGAATTTTCAAAGGCCTTCGATTCTGTTGACCATTACATTTAGGTGTAAAGGGTCTTTCAATATGGACGCTCTAAATTTTTTAGGTTATAGGAGCAATATTGTTAAAGCAATATCTGTCACATTTGTTGTAAATTGTTCAGTAGTGTAAGGAACATCACAGTGGAATGTTATAACGCTGAAGAACGTGTGCAAATCATCAAATTTTATTATCAAAATACACACATCAAATATTGCTAAGCAACACGGGGTTTTTCCATTGCCATTTCCAGGAACAATTACCGATCATTTTCATTTTTCAACTGCAGGTAGGCAAAAGGCATACGCACCGTATGGTCAACCCGTTTCAGGCAGATTCGCAAAAGTAGTGGAGTTAATTAAATAAATAGCAAGTCAAGTGTCTTTTTCTTTCAATCCTATGTAAGTTGTGTACAGTATACTTCTTATTATTCAGTAACCAGCAGTTTTAAAGTTCGGAATTGTTCAGTAAGAAATGGAACCGGGTCGTATGCGTCGCTATCTCACTTCTAGCTAAATGCATTTAGCCGTAGGAATGTTTCAAAATAGTAGAACACAAGCTGATGTAGCAGGAAGTTTTAACGGCGATAGAAGTGTAATTTGCCGATTGTGGCAGCGACAATGTGCTTCAAGGAGTCCACGCGAACAACATAATCATCGGTCTAGGTCAACAACTTCGACACAAGATCGGTACATCGTCCTTTAAGCTCGACGGTTTCTGCCATTGACGGCTCGTCAATTGGTTCTAAGCATCTCTGCAACATACAACGTCACGGTCAGTGACCAAACAATTAGGAATAGACTACATGAGTCTGGCCTTCGCTCTCGTTGTGCCTTAAGATGTCCAGCACTTCAACGTGGGAATCGAGCCAGGCGGGTTCAGTGGTATGAGCAACATCAAAATTGGGGTACAGACCAATGGTCCAATGTACTGTTCAGTGATAAATCTCGATTTGGATTTCACTCAGATTCAAGACGTATGCGAGTTTAGAGGCGATCTGAATATTCAGAAAGGCTCAGAGTTGTTCAGGAAGACACCAGCTACCAAGGAGGCACCGTTATGGTATGCGCCGGGATAAGGTCTGGCGATTGGAACATCTCTCGTTTTCCCACAAGGCAATCTAAATGCCGGTTATGTTAGTGAAATACTGGAAGCTGTTGTTCTTCCATTTGTACAAGAAGTTGGACCCCAATTCATCTTGATGCAAGATAATGTGAGAATTCACACTGCAAGGAGCGTTAGAGAATGGTTGAGTTCAAACGAAATTAACGTTTTGCGCAATCTCCAGATTTAAATGCAATCGACCATGCAAGGGATAGACTTGAAAGAAGCATTTAAAACGATTTGTCATCAGTTTTGTCTAGAAGCGAGCTATGTGATCTGCTTCAAGAGCATTGGAGCAACACACAACACGATTTTCTCGATAATTATTTCTTTCAATGCCGAGAAGATGTCGTGCTGCTTTATCCGCAAGAGGAGGCAACACCTCTTATTAGGCTAAGGACGAATATTGTCATAGAAGTAGACTTTCCTCAAAAATTTTAGAAACAAACAAAATTTAAATTTTATTACAAAAGGAAAAATCTAGTTTTCCCTTAATAACCCCCTCTACTTTTGCGAATCTACCTGAAAAGGGTTGACCACGCGATGCGTATACCTTTTGCCTACCTGCAGTTGAACAATAATATGATCGGTAATTGTTCCTGGAAATGGCAACGGAAAAACCCAGTGTTGCTTAGCATTTTTTGATGTGTGTAAGTGCTACATTCGAGAAACGTTCATCACCGAAATTCATCTCTAGCGACGAGCGCTACAGATCGATGATAAGTAACTTCTTGTGCCCTGAATTAGTATGGATACCATTATGTGGTTCCAACAGAATGGCGCTATGTGCCACACAACGCATGCCACGATGGACATTCTGCACGAGCGAGTTGAGGGCGACGTGAACTGGCCACCGAGATCATACCATTTAACGCCTTTAGACTTCTTCCTTTGGGCCTATCATAAATCACAGATCTATGGGAATAAATCGCAAAAAATTGATGCCCTCAAAGTCAACATAACAAACGCCATCTAGCAAATTCAGCCAGATTTATGCGACAATATCATCGAAAATCGGACCTCCGGAATACGTGCCACCAAGCAGCAAAGCCGTGGCTAACATTTGTATGACGTTATATTTCGTACTTAGTGCCATAAAACATTCTTCCAAATAAAATAAAAATGGGGTAGATATCTCACATACAACTTCTTTTATTTATATTTATAAGTTGAGCGTCCTTATGGAAAGACCCTGTAAAAATCAGAGTCTCGTTTTGGTTTCTCATCAACTTAGATAACGCTAATAAGGAATTACTTTGAACCGGTGGCAGCGAGTACAAGTCGATGGTTTCCTTTTAGATTGCGCGGAGTTTTTACATAACTTTGTACATAACGCAATAAATACATTATTATTATTATTATTATTATTATTATTAGCTTTATATTAAAAACATTGAAAAGGTATTCTGTGAGACACCTTATATATTATAATAGTTTAGGCGTCATAATTTCTTAAAGGTATTCTTTGAGGTAGGGTTTTGTATCGTGACCTCTCGGACTAGTAGAACTACGAACCGTTACTTTGAAAATGGTAAATTTAAGAGATGAAATTTACTGCAACACAAATGAAAATAGTGACGATCTACGCTATTCTATATGTATTAAAGTTTGGTGTTTAAATGTGAGCACTCTGGATTCGACGAATTTGAACTCATTCCCTTTTTATTACATTACAATATTATTTGCGTTAACAAGACTTGGATTAATTCTCTTATTTTAGGCTTTACCTAGTCTGGAAAAATGTACAGTAACTGGAGAAGTTAATGGGAAGCTTATATTTCTTGTTCATCCATTTTTTTGTTAAATATACTGACTATCAGACATTCTAATAGTTTAAATAAAAAACAAATTGAAATAAAGACGAAAAAGAATGTCATGCCTGATATATGTTACATATAAGGGGAATGGGTCAAACACACAAGAAAAGAAAATGTTTAACGCAAAATGAGCTACAAATGGTCTGCTGGCAATATGATGGCTGTGGTCTTTTCAGGTATGGTAATGTTGATTGTGTCTTAACATTAAACCCAGGCAACACTTACGTTATTAATATGCCCTAACCTTTAAGTACTCATCATCAACGTGTATCGTATTTTTCATTTATTAAAGCTCCCTCAAATCATCCAACCTTTTGAGTCCCTTGAGCACTTCATTGCATGCTTAGGGTTTTATGAAACGCCGACCTCACCTTTGCAACATTATGTTGGTCACATAATGGCAGTCCATGCGGAGCTGCATGTGGTAACCGACATTGCGTTTGGACAAATTAGACTCGTACCTGAAGGCCGAAAGCGTGCTTCGGAGGAGTCAACTCCTGCAACATTAAAGGGAACGTGGGGAAGGTTCGCACGAATGTGTCCACTTCAGGCCGTCGGATCGGCTAGAAGGAATTGTTCGACAAGTAGCTGTGGCCCTTTGGATACCGAGATTGCTAGCCATTCAACTTTGTCATTCATTGCATATACGCCAGGGCCCTTCATCAGAAGGAGCAATTAAAACGCATATGCAAAAGGGACTAAGAGGTCCAAGCTTTTGCCATCGTTCCGGAGTTCTGGGCTCCTTTCTGAGTAATTAGCTGAAAGGGTGCAGTCCAAATGTGCTGTAAATCAGCGAGTTTGCTCATTTGCCCTTAATTTTGGGACGTCTTAAGGAGTAGGAAGACAGAAGCGTGCATGTGAAACAAATTGTTTGGCTCTGCGGGGTCAGGCCTGGTCTGCCAGCCATCGGAGCCAGCTATAGGTAATTGTCCCGTGCCCAACAAGCCTGTGCGGTAAAGCTAACTTATTCGGCGAATTTGATTCCAAATCGCCCATCATGAAAACTTATGAGGATATTTAGGGGTGCTCGAGATTGGCTAACGCTGAAGGCTCTTCAGTGGGTGCTTTCAGCTGAGCACGGGCAATTATTCACGTTAATTGGCACCAATTATTTCTAGAAACTTCGCAAATAGTAGCTAAAACGCGAGATCTTGGAATTTTTTCCGCACTGACGTCCTGATTCACAGGCTTCATTATTTCTTCCTATCCCCATTGTATCAACATCGTTAAACGGGGGCTCCCTAGGACACCACGGCGGACTGGCACTCACTGGCGATGATAGCAACGGCCAGACTAGCGACACTACCTTTTATTACACTTGTTTAGCAGGTGGCGGGAGACGCTTTCCGCCATCCTGGATGTCGTTTACTCTCACAGTTTATCCAATTACATGAATTATGGTTGCTGAGATATTAACTGGACTGTATTTAATGCTGGTGCCAGCGACTCTATTGTGTTATTAATTAACCGTTTATTTCAGTTAGTGTTCTCGAGTTACTCCCCTTGATTTTATTAGCAGCATTGAGTAATTCATTTTTTTCGAATAGCTTCTAGGTGCTTGTCGTTTACGAGCATTCCTTTGTGCTTTTCACTTGAGTTGATGAGTTATTGTTGAGCCATATATGCTGAACGAATTATATACATATAAGTTACACAGAGGCGATTCAGATCTTTTGGGGGATTGACAAGCCGTAATAAAGTGTTTTAAAAAATAAAGAAACGCCTTATATTTAATACTAGCTTTTACCTGCGTCCACGAAAATTTCGTATTTAAACTTTGTTTGATTTTAAACGGAAAAGGTTGCATAAGTTGTTCCGTTTGTCTTTTACTTTTCTGATTCTTTTTAATGCACTTGTTTTTGGAAATATATACATATGTATATGAAAAAAAGTAATTCAAATGTATGAAAAAAAGTACGTTAAAAAAGAGTCCCGCGTTAATATTATTTAGCGATATTAGAAAATCCACAAATTATCAGACCAACTTAACTTTCTGCGCATTTTTTTGTTAGTCTGTGAGGTAGTCTGTCTTGTTTTCATGTTTTTAGTTCTTCTTTGGGTCTGCCGGGTCTTTTGGTTATTTAAATAATTTTTCCATTTTATCTTTTCAGTTATTTTATTAAGTAAGTTTGAAAATTTTAAGTTTACAATTTTTCACGCAGTCGCAGGTTGTTTGTTTTTTTCAATAATTTTTTTTTAGCATTTCTCATTCCAAATTACACACACTTAAGGGGGTATTCTCGTGGAAAGCACCATTTTTGAAGGGTTTACATTTATTTTTTTTATGGAAAAACGAATAAAGATAAAGACTTGCAGGTGGTTTTTTAGGTTATTTTATTTCTAATGTTGGTTTATATTTTTTTTAATAGGACAATGAATTTTTACAATTATAGATTTTTTTTGGGATCAATGTGGTTTATACCTTTTATTTCTAGATACGGAATTCTTGGTGGGCTTCTATTTTGTGGGGGATTAATTACCAAGGGTGGTCTGAATTATTTGGTGGTCATAATTTATATTCTAAGTTAGTTGATTTATCTAAGTCAGGTGGCTCAGAATAATAGTTTGAAAATTTGAAAAAATTATTGCATTACATAAAAATTCAAAATGGCGTCCTTGGCTGTAGTCCAAAAATTGCTCAAAAAATTTGCACGGGCAAACGGTATGCAGGTCTCTGCCTCCCTGAGTGGTCAGAAACAGAAATGACCGAAATGTTATCAATCAGCATCCTCTCGATTAGGTACCCACGTACGATTTTTTCGATATCTTCAAAATTGACAAAATGGCGCCAAATTTTTAAAAAATATAATTTTTCGCGTTTTTATTCGAATAAAAACGTGGATTAAAAATCGAATTTTTAAGATTTCGAAAAATCCGTACGTGGGTGCCTACAAAAATGTATTTCGAACGTTCTGTGGAAATTTCAAGTCGATCGGTCAATTACAGTCGTCAGAAGTTTGCATACCATTTTGTAAAACGTGTTCTCGAGAAAAACGCGTTTAAAGTTTTGCAATTTCGGTTCGGTTCGCGCTTCACATGTCGACTCCAAAGGTCATTTAAGCAATGTTAGAGATTCCGAAAAATCCTTTCACAGGGTGAATTGTACTTATAAAACGATTTTTTAAAATTGCTCCATGAGAATACCCCCTTAAACATATAATTTGTATATATTTTTGTAAGTCATTTAAAACCCCGTTATGTTTATAATCTACTCTTTAGGTTTTGATGGCGCCAAAAATCTGCCATTTTAATTTTCATAATTTTGATATATCCAGTGTCACTCTCACAATTACGACGAATATAACGACAGCTCTCAAGTTCAAATCCATCAAGCCGTTTAGGCTACAGAGCGTGCCAAATAAATATACATACAAACATAAAAACAAATAAACACACATACATATATACATAAATACATTCGAAAAACACAACCCTCCTTCTGGCGCAGTCGAGTAAAAAATACTGTTCATACGTTTTAAATTTGACTGCAGTACTCTTTAAGGCCTCTTGACCTTAATTTATTTTAACACTAAGGAACTAATTTTGACTAAATCTGGTTTACATCCAGTTCAGAAACGAAAACTGGACATTTTTTAAAGACCTCTTTACAAATAAATTAAATGATTAAAATAGTTTATTCATATAGACATACTATATATATATATATATACCTTAACGCCAGTTACGTCACAAAGTTATTAGAAAAATACGATGCTAGTGGATTACCAAAAGAGATAATGAGTATTACGATTAGGGAAAAATCGTTGATTATCAAAAAATGGCAAGAACTAGTTGACAAACATGAAGCAGAGTTGATCTGGGATGATGTTGTTAGTTTGAAGGAATCAATGAACGTAATCATTGAAAACGAACGGAATTGGTTCAATGCTTACAAAAAGCCAAACAAAATAGTCATGGCTTGTGTTATAAATTAAATTATGGACATGCCAAGACATATTTCTCGCAAGCAATATCTACGGAGATAATTTTCATTCACTATGTTATCTTAAGGCGTTTTTTTAAGTTTTTATTATTTAATCCTTACAAACGGACCTCCTACCTTTTCGCGGTGAAGAAGCTTGCATGCGTACAGTGATAGATTGCGCTATATCGACGGGAAACCGTGGTTGGCGGCAGGGACACCCATGTCGAACAGGTCAATCTTGAGGCACCAGACTAAGAGGGGTGACCACAAAGAAAACAGGTAAAGTTGAAGAAATTTTTGTCTGTACGAGGTAACCAGGCAACTGGAAATCCTCCCGCTGAAGACGAGGGGGGGTACGGATTGTGCAGGCTCCAACTCCATTAACTGCTGAGGTGACGGGGCCACGCCAAGGAGGAAGGAACCCAATGGACCCCGATGATAGAATGTCAACAGACGGATTATCATCGTTTGGAATATTGTCAAGGCAATAAACAGCTTACTTTTGGACCAGGAAAGGACCGGAAAGCAGCATTCAGCTGTGACTACGGTTACTCCTGTCCTGATGGACTAGGAAAGGATCGGAAAGCAGTATTCTTCTGTGACTACGGATAATTCATCTCCGCTCGTGAGGCTGTAGTGGTAAGGGATTCAACCTCGAACACAGCCAGCTGACTTACGCAAACTAACCTGCAGCACAGTAAATCGGCCACTCCATTCCTAAGTGGATGGTTAACCAAACTGTGGACGTATCCTCAAATAACTCTCATAGAGGAGCCATGCGTATTGGTCTTGTGATGGTTACTTGGGGGAAACTCTTTTATTAAAAAAGAAGTGAGCGACCGCGGGCTTGTATGATTGTTCCTAGTTCAATCGAAGCTACGATGTTAAGACAGTAGTGTAGCCAAGGCGTGCGTGGTGTTGGTCAGAGTATCACACAAAAAGTCGGGGGTCAGGTGCAAAACAATTATTGTTTCTGCTTATCTCCTTTTTCAAATTGTTTGGTACGCGGAATCTAATAACTTAGTACTACTGATCATCGGTTGCGACGCCAATTCCCAGCACACTCTATGGAGGAGTAACAAGTAGCAAGTACAACTCCAGCGGCGATAAGCTATTGAATTTTCGTCTGGCGCGGGATCTCGTGGTAAAAATCGTGGCGGGTTGGAACACTAGGAAGAACGACTGGACAAGTACCAGCGGGTGCTGGAGGATAATCTAGCTCCACTGCCTAAACTGACCTCATCCTTAAACGGACTTTGATCGAGTCCTTCAAGTCGGCTTGTTCAGTTAGGAAGAGCAGATGTGGCAAAAATGTTCCCTGGTGTAATAACAAGCTGCAAAAGAGCAGGAATTAAACCAGAAGTTTTCTAAATAGAGCCTTAGAAACTCAAGAAGAAGATGACTGGCAAGCCTATCGCGCTTCGCAGCAGGATTATAAGAAAGAGATTAGATTTTCTAAACTCGAGTCTTATAGGAAATGCTGCGAAGAGCTAGAAAGGATGAAGGAAACATAAGGCTGTATCAGATATTCCAAAGGGATACCGCAGCCAAGCTGGAATCTATTCGAAAGTCTGATTCGTTGGAGTCTCTTAATTGTGGACGGCGCGACTGATAGTAGGGCTGCTTTAGTGCTTTCTAGTAGACTCGCTGTTAGATGAGTTACAGACTCTGAGCATACACGCACAGGCTTACACCGATAATGTGGATATTCAGTAGAGACAATTTTCCATAAAGCGAAAAGGACTTTAGATAAAATCCCGAACTGGTGCGAGAACCACGGGTTATCAGTGAATCCTAGAAAAACACCGCTAATATTGTTTACTAGGAAAATAAAACAGAATAACCTCAAACTTCCCATATTAAAGAGTGTAACAATTCAACGCTCCACAGAAGTTAAGTATCTGAGAGTAATCCTAGACAGCAAGCTAACGTGGAGATCACATGCCGAACAAAAACCATTATTAAACCAAGCATTAAATGCCTTTTGGCAATGCAGGCGGGCCTTTGGACATGAGGTCTGAGATCAGCGGTGGTCTACTGGCTATATACCGCCGTTATTAGACCTATTATAACTTATGTGTCTGTGGTCTGCTGGTTCAGAATAGAACAAAAAGCCATCTGTACGATCCTAAACAGACTACAGAGAGAGGTATGAATAGGGATCACTGGGACCATCAGCTCCACACCTAGTGCAGCGATCACTGAACACCACAATCCAGGAAGAAGAAATGAAGGCAGTTTATCGTTTAAAGAGACAAGGACTCTTGCACGGCAATCACAGGAACGGTCATGTAAGTAAGTGTACGTCTATATAAGAAAAGTCATGTAAGTCGGTTTAAATTTCCGTTTATTTCCCTTTGCACGAAAGGTGTTCAAAATATTGAGAATTAAAAGTGTTCAGCGCACACCTTGCCCGCTTGGGATTTTATGCTAGAAAGTTAGGATTTACATTATTTTTTATACTGGCAACGGAGCTAATTAACTTGTTCGCGCGAGAGGGTTGCGCCTTTACGAAACCGAGAATTAGGAAGTAAATGAAAAGGCGAAAAAGAATTGCCACAGCATTTCCGTACAATGTTGCCTTTACGGTGCGAGGCATGAACGGGTTTCCTACCTGCCTACTGCACGAATCTGTCCCGATCGTGCAGGGGTTGCTTTGTTTCAGGCGAGAAAGAATTATTGGGGGAGTTTTATGCCCACTCTCCAATGGGTATGCCATTACCATTAACCAACGAGTGACCAGTTGACGGAATAGCTGACAAAATGCGTTCGTACATAATTCTATCAATGTAGATGTGAACCGTCAGAAAGCTCTGTTTGTTGTGATCGGTGAAATGCAAAGAAACGAACTAAGTTTTATTTTATTTATTTTTAAGAATTAGCTAATTTAGCAGAACTAGCTGCTTAATAAATTTCATTTCTTCGTTTCTACACACTTTTACACAATATTTACTTGAGCTTAAGCTCACTTTTGCTTGAACTTTCACACATCTCATGTACTAAATACGTATCTAGGGCCCGAACCACTGCTAAAAAGTGCTGAATTAAATGTGGCAACTCAAATGGTTTAACTAACACAAAGGAAAAGTTAGAGCATGTCGACCAAAACACGAGTAAGATGGGAGACTCATTTTATAATGAGAAGGAAAAGGCTGCAGCATTTTGGTTGGATGGTTTGGTTTTGGCATGCCCATTGGAGAACGGGCATTAGGATCCTCACTGAAGAACCCTCAGTCTAAGTTGTGCGGTAGACATTAGCATAAAGTGCATTCAAAGAGAAAATTACAGTGATTGGATTAAATATCTGAAGGATTAAGGAATATTGTGGTGAGTAATGCCCGTTCTCCAATGGGAATGCCGCCAACCAACCAGTTGGCTGACAAAATGCGTTCGTACATAATTCTATCAATGTAGATGTGAACCGTCAGAAAGCTCTGTTTGTTGTGATCGGTGAAATGCAAAGAAACGAACTAAGTTTTATTTTATTTATTTTTAAGAATTAGCTAATTTAGCAGAACTAGCTGCTTAATAAATTCCATTTCTTCGTTTCTACACACTTTTACACAATATTTACTTGAGCTTAAGCTCACTTTTGCTTGAAGTTTGACGATTTTCTAGTACTAAATACGTATCTAGGGCCCGAACCACTGCTAAAAAGTGCTGAATTAAATGTGGCAACTCAAATGGTTTAACTAACACAAAGGAAAAGTTAGAGCATGTCGACCAAAACACGAGCGAGAAGGGACACGCATTTTATAATGAGAAGGAAAAGGCAGCAGCATGGTTCGTGGTCGGTTTGTCTTTGGCATGCCCATTGGAGAGCAGGCATTATTCACTGAGTGTCTTTTGCAAGTTGAGTGTTAGAGATAGAATAAAGAGTTAGGAAATAGATCGGGAAATTAGGAAAAATAGATAAGGAAGTGTTGGGAGACCTGATGGTTTGATAAAAAGTTAATTTACAAAATATGAGAGCTCTGAGTGTGCGTGCGTGCTGGATGTTATTATACGATGAATTGTTATGTGTCGCAATCACTTGGCGTAGTAGCTGCTTTATATTGTTTGATTAGTTAATTGTGAATATGAAGGACAAATTCCTCGCGGGGGTGCGGCAGGAGGAACACCCGAACTTATTACAAAAGGGATTGCGTAGCAACTCGGCGTTGTGTGTGTTGTGGCTTGCTTGGGTTTAAAGTAGGCGCAACGGGTCCCTTCGCCGTAGGTTTGTCGGTCCATCCCGTATTGTCTTTCATGAGGTTGTGTGGCGGCTTGCTCTATGAAGTTCGTAATTCACCTCGCTTGGAAAGTGAGAGTGATCGTTCCCTTCGTTCAGATTATTGTCGCGGGTTCCCCTCAATTTTTATCGGTGTTACCTGTCGAACCTACCTTTTTCCCGGAAACCGGAGGTCCTTAGTTTAAAACGAATCAGACCGGTAGTCGCGTCATGATTGCGTCACATTTGTCTGTGTGTATTGCAGAGCACTCACAGTTTGTGTTTTCTCTTTACTTTCAGGTCAAGGATGGTGACAGCCGATGAATTCGAATGAATTGAATTTTCTTTTGTTTTGTTATTTTTGAAATTAAAATTGAACTGTGTGTTTTTTTACATAAAAGAAAACCAAGTTTTTTTTTCCCTCCTGGCCACGACAAGACATCTAACGTCTCTTTGTTTATATATTTTTTTTGGGTCTATTATATTATATCTATGAGCTTTTCAAGGAAAAGGGTCTCTTTTGACTACGTTTACAGTATTAATAACTATAAGTTGTGACAACTTGATAAGACCAAGGATCTGGGTGTGTGGTTTAATCGTCGTTTTACATTTAGCGATCATATTAGTGTGATTACAAGCTTCTTGCTGCTTTTCTGGATGGCCTTTCTGACGACATCTTGGCCTCTGACGAGCTCATTTTGGTTGGCGATTTCAACTTGCCGTACGTGGAATGGAGTTGCTCTGGTGACGATATTGGTCTTCCTTCAGTGAATGGCGGTCCGCATTTTATTCCATCTTTTCTTGATAACATTGCTTCCCTTGGACTATCGCAATGCAATACCGTGACCAATGAACATAACAGATTTCTTGATCTGGTTTTCTCTACGGATCCATCTTGCACATCAGTAAGACGCTGTCCTGCACCGTTGCTTCCGGAAAGCGCACATCATCCTGCCTTATGTCTACTTTTTTCATTCGATCCCACATTTGTTGCGTCATCTTTACCATGCAATCTCTGTTACAACTTTAAAAAAGCCGACTTTTCTAAAATGAGTCTCTGGCTCTCAAATTGTGACTGGAGTAGCGTCTTGAATGAATGTGACATTGAAAAAGCAGTTAAGTCTTTCTACGATATTATATCTCTCTGTTTTGCGTCTCATGTCCCTGTTAAGAGGACTAATAATAATTCGGACTGGCAACCTTGGATCAATTCCGAGGTTAAACATTTAAAGAATATAAAGAGTAAGGCTTGGAAGACGTTCTGTTCCTCTCGGAGTGATCCGGATTTTCACGTATACTCTGACATCCGCAATAAATTTGTCGCTGCTGTTAAAGATTCCTATTTTGCCTACATTAGTAATGTGAAAAGCTTTCTTCGTGATGACCCGAAGCGGTTCTGGAGATTTGTTAATACCAAACGCGGTTCTGACGGTTTCCCATCTTCACTTTTCTATGGCCCTACGAGTAGCAGTGATCCTCGAGTAATTTCCAATCTTTTTGCAGATTTTTTTAAAACTGCCTTCTGTGATACAACCTGTGATATTAATCCTAATGATTTTACCTACTTGACGAGGCTTCCGCAGACTTTTATTAAACCTGACGACCTCGTTTTTAATGACAATATTGTTCTAAAACACATTGCTAATTTAGATGACAATTACTCAATTGGCCCTGATGGCGTTCCGTCTTGTTTCTTGCGTAGGTGTGACTCTGTTTTGTCCTCTGTTCTCTGTTATTTATTTAATCTATCTCTTTGTACTGGTATCTTTCCTAAGCCTTGGAAGATCTCTGTAATCTTCCCCCTGCACAAGAGGGGCAACAAAAATGACATCTCCAATTATAGACCTATTGCCAATTTATCTTCTATGGCAAAACTCTTTGAAGCCTTGGTCTGCGAAGTATTGTATTTTCATTGCAAACCTTTTCTGATGTCATTTCAACATGGCTTTATTAAAGGCAAATCGACTATTACCAATCTGTTAGAATTTTCTAGTCACTGTATTTCAGCTATTGAATCTGGTAAACAAGTCGATTGTATTTTTACCGATTTTAGTAAGGCTTTTGATAAGATTGATCACCGGATACTTATATATAAGTTGACTTCTTTGGATTTCCCTTCTTGTTTTGTTGCTTGGATTTCGTCATATTTGGTTGAGCGTACCCAACGGGTCTGCTTCCGTGGCGTTCTTTTTGAAATGTTGAGGAACACATCTGGTGTTCCGCAGGGTAGCCATCTTGGTCCTCTTTTATTTACCATCTACATCAACGATGTCTCCCTCATACCTACTTACTCAAAGATTCTTTGCTACGCTGACGATGCAAAGCTATTTTGTACAGTCTCTGATGATCGCGACTGTCAATTGCTGAATTCTGACCTACAGGCTTTTCAGTCGTGGTGCTTAATTAATCGCCTGCCGTTGAATATTTCAAAATGTACCTGTATGACTTTCTCACGTAGGAAGTGTCCACTGTTTTATAACTTTACTATTAATGGACGTTCTCTGACTCGAGTTGTCAAAGTGAAGGATCTTGGTGTTGTGCTCAACTCTCGTTTCTCCTTTGAGGATCACATCGATACCGTTGTGAATCGAGCCAACGCCACTTTGGGTTTTATCAAGAGATGGTCTAAGGAGTTTGATGATCCTTACATTTCTCGACTCCTGTACTGTACATTTGTTAGACCAATTCTCGAATATGGTTGCCCTGTTTGGTCTCCCTTTTATGAAAGCAACATAAATAGGATTGAAGCGGTTCAACGCAGGTTCTTAAGGTTCGCTCTTCGTGGGCTACCCTGGGCGGATAACCTTCATTTGCCACCATATGTTGATAGGCTTGCGCTCATCTCCCTTGAATCATTGGAACAACGGCGGAAAAACTCCAGAACCGTTTTGACGTTTGACTGCCTGCAAGGTACGGTTAACTCTCCTGAATTGCTTGCCCTTTTTAATATCTCGGTTCCGGCTCGCTCTTTGAGGCATCACGACCTCCTTCATGTTAATCATCACCGCACTAATTATGGCCTACATGCGCCTATTTCATCAATGTCACGTTTCTTTAATTCCCGCTATAATATTATTGATTTTCATATTAATCGTAGCCAGTTAAAAGGTCGTCTTCGTTAATTTTTTTTATTTAATTTAGCTGTACTGACTTGAAACTTTGTTATAGTAATCAGTAATTTGATGAAGTTGTGACAATAAATAAATAAAGAACTAATGCTACTTTGGGCTTCATCAAAAGATGGTCCAAGGAGTTCGATGACTCTTATATAACTCGGTTGCTATATTGCACCTTTGTGAGGCCCATTTTGGAATATGCCAGTTGTATTTGGGCACCATTCTACTCCACCCATATAAATCGCATTGAAGCTGTCCAGCGACGATTTGTCCAATTTGCTCTTCGTGCACTTCCGTGGAGTGATCCCTTTATTTTGCCTCCCTATTCACATCGCCTCAAACTAATAAATCTTGATTCTTTGGAATCTCGTCGTAAAGTCTTCAAAACTGTTTTTGTCTATGACTGCCTTCGGGGCAACATTGATTCCTCAGTCTTGTTGTCTTCCTTTAATATTTCGGTTCCTTCTCACACTCTGAGACACCAGGGTTTCCTCCGCGTTCCCCAACACCGCACTAATTACGGTTACAACGACCCTATCACATCAATGTCCCGTTGCTTCAATGTTAGTTTTGGTTATTTCGACTTTGACATGTCTGAAAAATGTATTAAGACTAGACTTGGTGGGCTTCCCCGTCAATTAACTTTATTTAATTTTTCTTTTGTAAGTAGGTAACTGTATCTATATGGTTTAACAATTTATACATATATGTATTTGTAAAGTAATCAGCCTTTGATGAATTTCCAATAAATAAATTTATTGTTTTTCAATTTCTTTCATACCTGAAATTATAGGCTTGTGATAAAATAATATATATACAGATATGATTGTAGTGACTCTAAATACAAGGAGAACACAGCGTCGATGGTAGGTTTTGAATTTATTGTTGAAAGGGTTCTGTTCGTATCCATTTTTGTTGAATTAATACGAATTCAGCTATGCGGAAGCATCTGAAGCGAAGTTGATATTGATATAAGTACATAGTCACCGCTATTGTCTCGTATACTTAACCAAGCTAGTTAACTCTGACCGGAATGTATGGTAGTAGAATGAAGAAAAATAATAAGAGGTCAGCGACTCCGAAAATGTGAAAGAACCCGATTACATAACAATCCTTCGAATTTGGTTTTTTTTTCGGTCGTCATATTGGATCCGCAAGCTTTAATTTCTATTTTGATAGTAGATTCGAGATCAGCGACCAATAGCCTGGATTTTGGCTGGGAACACACGAGGCCAACTGCCCATTTTGATCGAGATTCGAGGTTAGTGAGGTCTCGAAACCAGCAGTCCTGAACAATTAGTGATAGATTAGCTTAGCTGTCGATGGGATAGGGAAGTTAGGTATATTTATGTGTTCCTAGGCAAAGACTTGAGAGTCTTTTTTCGGAAAGGAATATAGAAAATCCTAGTATAGTGCCGGCGAAGGATAGTTTTTAAGAACGTTTATTGCTTTTTTTTGTATTACAGGACAGCAGTTGTGTTGATTTGTGGTTGGAGTTTGTTTTATTTCTGGGCTTTTTGCTCCGTTTTTAAATAAAGTGTCCTCCTAGAGCAATATTGAGAACTAATTTTTAATAAAACTGAATTACTGCACATTTTCTTTGCCATACACAAACTGTTGGGAATTTTCCAACTTGCTGTGTGGAAAAGTGTTTTTGTGATTACATCGGGCAATAATTGTTCTACTTAAGCCATGGAGTGTTTTCTATTAGAAATGAAGCAAACGTTGTTTAGGAAAGTACCTACCTAAAGTTTCCGCCTTTTATTTAAGTGACCACATTCGAAGAGATATTCTACGTTCTTATATCGCACATGCAAAACTATATTTTAAATGTTTCATCTTTCGCCATTAAGCCACAAAGCCCTCAGACTTCAAATCAAAGTTAGATCGCACAAAGAAGATAATATCCTGCGGAAGAATACATTAAAATCGGGCTCTCAATCTCCATAAAACATGGATGTTTATCCTTCACCCTGCGCGCCCTCATTATAGTCATGCCGGAGCTCCCATCCAGCAGCGCCCTGCTTTGATAGCATATAAATATGGCATATTTCTTTTACTCGTTTCTGCCACTGGTTTTTCCTAAAAGAATTTTCCATAACGATTCATTGATTTAAAGTTGCGCAAAGAAGACCCGCTGCATCGGAAAATGCTCCCTTTCGCAATTCCAACGAAATGCATGACCGATTTGCTGTTCAAGATTCGTACGAGTGCATGCGACCATTTCTCCTTTAGCTGCGTGTGCAGTCCTTACGTTATTTTGCCTATGAAGCGCCTCAAAGCATCGCTGGCTTAATAACTTCTAAAGGTTCGGAAGGGTTTGCTATACAGAAAATTATGTCTTCAGCCTTTTCGCCTTCGTCAGAGCTTCTTTTGCGGCAATATTTACAATTACGCGCCCTAAAAGCAACGGGGTCTCAGTGAAAGAAGCGACTCTTTAAATTTGCCTTTGTTGAGCATCTCGGAATTCTTTTACCCCCCGGTCTTTCGAGTCCACTGATTGCACGTCCGAACGTCTCACTAGGGCAACTGGCACGCGCTACTTGCACAAAACTTCGAAGTTGAAAGAACAAACTTGAAAGATTCTCCCAAAGATTTGCCTCGACGTCAGCCAGCTCTATGTGGGGTATAAATAAAGGCGAAGCTTCTACAAATCTGCAAAACTTTGAAATCATCCCGATTCATCTTAAAAGAAATGACTTTACTCGAAGCAGAATCGGGTCAACTTGAATCCCTTTGTCTCCAGGCGAAGTTTCGGCCATTGAATGCACGTAGGGCTTCATGGCTTCTTAATATCGCCAAGTAAAATTAAAGAGCATTAAATTCACCCACGACGCGTGGGAAAACAGGGAAACAATTCAGGAAACGCATGTGCGTGCACACACACTCCGGACAGTGCGAGACGCACTCGATAATAACGTGCTTTGGTTCTTCGGATTAAGTTAGTGCTCCCGGCGATTTCATCGGTTTATTTTTGGGCCAGCAACTCTGTCGCCGAACATCTCTGGGCATCTTAAACCCCAGGTGCCGTTGCTCACAACGCTAGGGGAGCTTTTATTTATCATAACGAGAATTTGTATAAAAATTAATGGAATATTTAAAAAAATTGTCGAAAAGGGAGATAAAGGAATTTCCACTTGCCTTTCTCACGTCTTTATCGTCCCATTTCTCCGCAGGTATAAGAGCCGAGAGCTGGGGTGGATTTCACAGTCCTTTGCGAGAAATGGCAAATTCGCACAGAGCTCAAGATATAATACATTTGGGAATTCGCTCTTTGACATTATGTTCATTCCGAGGGACCGAGTCCCAGGTCTTGTTTGTTTTAGTTTTTTTTTCCCTCCTGGAAACCGGAAGATGATAACAATGTGTTTGTCAGAAATTTAAAAGAACACAAAGTCCCCCAAATGCTTGCCCTGAATCCAACCCGGTTGTAAAAGAATCAGGGCAATAGGAATTAACTCCCAGGTAGTAAGCAACAAGTTTGAAAATGAAGAAAAATTTCGGGCGTCAGGATGGTTATTGTCCTCCCTAATTTTTGGTGTTTTTTTTAAGCAACATAATTAGATTTTCTCTGGTCGACATTTTCAATATATGTAGAACTTAATACGATTGTGAACTTTACACACATTGTAAAAAATATTTCATTTAAAACTAACTGTTATAGACGACTTAAGGGTGAAAATTGATACTTTTATGGGGTTGCATGAATTGAAAAAAAAACGCGTTCGCGTGAATAATAGTTGTAACATTTTTAGGGTGCCGTATCCAAATAGCAAAGCCAAGAAAAGAACCCTTATAATTTCGTAATGTCCGTCTGTGTGTGCAAATGTTACAGTCTTATAACTATGCCATCTTCCCATCGTTATGTAATGCAATCACAAGAAAAAAATGGGGTAGCTTTTCATACATAGAAATGAAGGATGATAATTTTTAGATTTCGCGCACCCCATTCTGCGGGACATCGTCTTGAAGAGGTCTTTAAAAGTTTGTAGTAACCATTTACTGTAAACCCTGCGCACCCAACATGAACTTGACTCCACTGAAAGTGCATCGGCTGCACACGGAGTAAAATATTTATCACCACGACCTACCCTACGTACGGCCGGTGATTACTCACTACGCTAATGGTTAATGCGTAGCATATGTGTGTTTCACAAGGGTACAACGTACTAATATGGGCTAATTGAGTAACCGTACTCAATTGTGCAGGCAAAGCACAAGTGCTAAGTAAACAAATAGCACGTGAAGCAACGGCCGCGCAAGCGCCATGTACATTGTACAAAGCACTGGGCGAGTTCATGCTGCGCAATGCAATTGAGTCAAGAAATGGTCACAATTCTTGCAAACCGACACCCTCTCTGCGTTTAGGTAATCGCGGACGAAAAGTAAGAGTGAAGAAAGTGCTAAAATGCTAGGAGTGTTTATATTTTTAAGTGTTTGGCTCTGCCAAGCAAATTTGTATAAATAGGGTAAGTTAATTTCAATAAACAGGGATTGTTACACTGAACTTCGTTTTATTCACTTGGTGTCTGCATTCGCTGCGGCACCTCTGAACCTTCTTAGTGTCTGTATTTGCTGCGGCACTAAGCTAACTTTCCCATAGGAGTACTGCCTTGAAGCAGGATGGATTCCTTCCTTCTTTATTTTGTTTTTGCACATTTAATGGCCTCTGATGACATATCCGATTCGCTTTAGAAGTATAGTGAAGTCAAAAGATAATTAATAAAACAGGGATATTGTGTAGGTATATATGTATGTGTCATTTAAGAAATTATATTATATGACATGCTAAGCAAGGTACCAAGGCACGTTATGTTATAATAACTCATCAAGTGCATAATATACCTATGGTCAGATTTCCATTGGCTTTAATAACTTCCATCGTATGCTTTTCACTACATTTTTGAATTGTTCTCTGTTAAATGAGTTTGATTCTTCTTTTAGTGCTAATTTAAAGTCATTAACTTTATGCGTCGGCCCATAAATGGGTTCTTTTACGCAAAACCAACACGAAAGCAATTTCAAATTTAATTTTAGTGAAGTATATTGCACCTCTAGATGGCGTCAGCAAATCAACCAAATTAATTCCGAATGTCAAGCCTGATATGACCGTCTAAAGTTTCGGCGAGGAGATGTAGGAACATGATACATTTCAGAGGCTGCTAGAGATTTTAAAACGCGACAAGTGAAACAAGCTGCAGGATGAAATTTCTAGCAAATTGCATGCCTTTTTTCGTCTAGAGTGCGCATATCTGTATGGTGTGGTGCACCCCAAGTTTTCAACATTTAAATCACTGCTAGTCACATATTGAAATTTTATATATGTATATGTTATATATCTACGTAATCCACACATTTTACTTAATGAGCTATTTACGTAAGTTTTAAAAACCGTTGAAATTTAATTTTTCTTTTGAATATTTTTTATAACCGATGACCGAAATTAATTCAAAATATTTCTTTTAACACTAATTGAAAAGTGAAATCATGGAATTGTGTGATTCCTATATGAATTTTAACATTTGGGGGCTTTACTTCAATTAACTGATTGAAAAGTGGAAATTACTGCGTTCAAAGAAAATATTCAAAGTATAATTAAAAATGTTTGGAAGAAGAAGAATAAAGATCATTGGGCAGCATAGTATGGCAATTATACTCACAGCGGCAGAAAAAAAATGAGATGGGTAGGATGTTTAAGTAAATGTCTCTTGATTACATCTCTACGAGTTGTCCCAATCTTGAAAAAATTAGGTGGCTTATACTCGTAGAACTTGTGCCATCAAAAGTTCAAATTCCTTTTAAATGAATAAAAAAAAAATATTTGCAGACTCACACGACAATAAAATAAAATCACTTTATAAATACCTTTGAGAAAATTCAAATAAAGTAAAATAGGTAGTAGAGACTTACTTATAATTGTCCCATCGATTTTAAATAAAATGACAAGTTACAATTAAATGTGCGATTCAACTCTTTAATTTAAAACACTGTTTGCTTTTGTCTGCCACTTTACCCATCCAGATCAAGAAAGTTCAAGCCCTCAATATAGGGAGGCAGCACAAGCCGATTACTCCATGAAAGACCTCGTAAGGTGAAACGCAAAAATTTTGTTTGCACAGAATGAAATCTAATGATATGTACGCTATAATAAGTTTTCCTAATTTGACAACTATATTCCAACACTGATCTAACAAGGGACTCATACATAAGTTCTTCAAAGTAAAAGGATCGCGAAATCCAAGCATCGACGCTGTGTTAACCACGTAATCAAAATGTTCAGAAAAAATTAGCATGGTGTCATAAATTATACCGAAAACTTTGATTTCATTAATAGAATGTAGGCGGGTATTACTTATAGAATACTTAAAGGCAAACGGAACGAGTTTATGATTATAAACAATTACTTCACATTTATTAATATTTAAAAATAAATTACTACGTTCACGTCAAAAAAAACATCCATGTCACTCTGTAATAAAGAGCAGTCGTTATAATTGTTGATCTACTTAAAAATCTTAACATCGTCAGCGTAAATTAAAAGTTTAGAATATTTTATCACCGTTTCGAGGTCATTGATAAATAAAATGAGTAACAAAGGACCAAGATGACTGCTCTGAGGAACACTAGAATGAGTGAGAACTACCCTTGTTAAAGCTTTTCTGAATAAGACTCTAAAGCTCCTACCAGTCAGATAGAATGAGAGCCAGTTAATCAAGAAGGAGGGAAAACTAAGTTTAGAGAGTTTAAAACGTAGCACTTTATGATAAATCTTGTCAAAGGCCTTGTAGAAGTCAGTATACCTAAATATAATCTGTTTGCCTTCCTTTCCACGCTACCGTAAATAAATAACGCAAAATACGTAGACAGACTAAGATGACTACTTAATAATTGTACTGGGAGAGGAAGGAAACTCGAATTTTCCGTTTTGTATAGGAAGCGAATTTTCCAACTTCTAGGAATCTTTATGAAAAATGCACTTGGAGGTTTTCGGGGTCACAGATCTCGAGCTTGCATTCAAAATTTTGGAATTCAAGATGTCGAATCCAATATGGCGACCGAAAAAGTTAAACTTCAAGGGATTTCACTGAAAATCCGAACTTTTGTTTTTGGTTTGGGTTTTTGTGTTCACTGATTTTGAATCTGCCATCAAAATTTTGCAAATCAAGATGGTGGATCAATATGGGGACCGAAAAGTTAAACTTCAAGGGATTTCCCTGAAAATCCGCACTATGGAATTTTCGGGATCACTGATTTCGAATTTGCTATTCAAATTTCCAAATATGAGACCACCCCCACCCCGCTGGGAGATATAGGAGAGGGGGTGCAATAAGGAGGTGGTGTAAAATGAAGAAAACTAAATTTAATAATAGTGTTGGAAAATATCTAAAACATGTGCAAAACGCAAATAGGAAAACGCTGGGTCACATAGGAGAGGCGGTGTACAGGGTGTCTACAGAAAAGAGCAAATATCGTTCAAGGATAATTCAAGGGTTTCCAGGACATATTTCACTGAAATTCCAGGACATATTTTGACATTCCAAACCGCAACATTGTATCTAATCTCTTTTAGTTCGCCCGCAATAAATAATTGAACATAGCGCTCGAAGCAGTACGAGTATTTGATTGCTCTTTCAAACAGGATATATTAAGAATCTTAATATATATATATTAATATATATAATAACAGAGAATTTCACAATACAAAGAGTCTCATTCTTCAATTATTATTTAGTCAACCCTTTTCTTCTTCAAATTTCTGCAGCTCTTTCGCATAGCCCTGCAGTTCATGACGGGTTAAATCCAGAACTTCTAATGCTTGTTTCTTTTTCAATTTAATCTCATTGATGCCACCACTAAGTTCTCTTCTTCGATTTTCTCTTCGTCTTCATTTTTTTGTTTTTCAATGCTTCAACTCGGTTTGAAGAGGCATTTTTAAAGGCTGAGATCATGTCTCTGGTCAATCATCAATATCTTTAATATTATTAAAAGATTTAAGATAGTCATGGACGCATCTTTGAGATACAAGACTTTGTTCTTGCAGATTTTCAACGAGGAATTCCTTATTTACAGAAAAACTCCGTTCTACGGCTGCATTCCCATGAAAAAGAACTAGAAGTCTTCTTATAAAATTAATAAAGAGATCAGATGCATTATGCTCTCTGCATATGTCCATAAGAAACTCATCGAACTTATTTTTATCACGATCGAATTTCTCGAGTTTTTTTATCACATTGTCACCGGATATAATAAGACTAGAATACTCTTTTTTTATGCGTTCCCCTTGAATAGGTGTTATATGATTTACCTCAACCAACACTTCCAGAGCTATTTGGATTCGAAAAATTGCTATCTCCGGTTTCAACATTATGAGAGGTGATAAACAGCTAGCTCCTTTTATAATTGCATAAGATAGAGGACATTTTTCTTTCAATTTTCTGCACACTTCGATTATCAACTTCTGACAATCCATTCTAAATCGCATCAGATCAGATTCTTCAACATTTTTCAGGTTTTTTAGTGCATTTAAAGTAGCAAAACCGATATCGACTTTTGATGGCAAACAGAAATTATCCTTATTATCTAAGTCTATACTAAGCATATGTTTTACATTCTTTATACCTGAATATAATATATCAGCCTTCAAAACTCGCGAAATCATCGATTTATAAAGTACGTATAAGTCATTATAAAAAAACGGTACCAGTGGTTTATCATCTTGATAACTGGTTAAAAACTTCTCCAAATCCAAAGATATGCATATAAGAAAGGACAATTTAGCATCAGTGAAATTGCATTGTACAAACTCTTTAATGGTTGAAAAACATTTTGAATCAGGGGGCTTCTTATTAATAATAATAACACGCACATATTTTTGTAATGGAGAGAGCATAAGTTTTGCTCTTTCCATGACCTGACAATTCTCGGTCCAACGAATGCAACAAAAGTCCAATGGAAATAAGCAAGACCCAGTGATGTTTATAAAAATGTTTCGACGCGTTGGAGAATCTTTCAACAAATAATATAGAGCTCTCAGGAAGGAATCGATATTCCATCCAACTTTCTTATGACCAGTTTTATAAGCTCCATTGACAATATGCAAAGAGCAAGTGCCGGTTTCCAAAATCTTTTGATCGGATAAAAGTGACAAATCTATTTTAAAGTTTTTCAACAATTTTAAATTGACGTTGGGGCCGTCCATCGAGACGTGAATAATTTTTCTGAGCTCAAGACCTAAATCTGTTAGACCAAATTTCAACGCTTTCAGCAAATCAGCAGCTGTCGCGCCGGTAAGAAAACAAGAATTCAGGTATCGGGTTTGAATCCGATCTCCAGTCCAAAAGCGAATAACAATATCCATCTGTCCCTTTTGCGCAATTTTGTTTAAACTTTCGTCCAAAGAAACAGCATAAAAATCGGATTTCTGTATTGTATCTGCTAGTCTTCTCTGAAAGTAGGGACCCAGCCCACAGGTTACAGAATAACTCAATTTATCCTTATTAATTTTAAACTTTGAAGCGATTTCACTATCATGAAACATGTGATCAGGTCCGACAGTTCAGAAAAGCATCTCAAAGATGCCTGTTTTTTAACCATACTCATACATAAACAATAATATATTTCAGCCTTCATGACATCGGCTTGTGTCACATACTTATCTAAACTAAAACTATAATCTCTTGTTGCTTTTGCATATCTCTATGCTGTTCCTTTGGCTTTTTCAACGCTTTTTCCATCCTTTTTTGACTTTCACGAGCCAAATTTACACTTTGAATTATTCACTTGATTTTTCAACGAGCCTGCATTATTTGAACATTTATCTTTGCAAAAATAAGAATCCTCAGCATATGAATGGTGTGCCATCCGTTACGTACTCTAGTACGGCTAGTCTTCGTAACCGTCGAATGACTTCATCAAGCCGCCAGTTTGGCCAGCTTGAGTGTTGCCTGTTATTTCCTTTATTTGCCACTTGCGTGAACGGAGTTGCCACAAAAGTACAATAATTTCGAATTTATATATTTCAAAATATAAAAAATTTCAAGGGTTCGTGATAATATTCCAGGACAATTCCAGGATTTCCAGGGTGAATTTACGATTCAAGGATAATTCCAGGATATCAAGGGTTTCAAGGCTCTGTAGACACCCTGGGTGTAAAATTAAGGAATAAAAATTTAATAGTATCCCGGGAAACGCCACGTCCGGGCAAGCTAGTATTTAATATGATAACTTATTAAAATAATGTCTAAACGTTAAATGGATTGGACATTCTTACTATCTTAATATGAAGCCTCACGTTAATGTTATGACTTTTCCCATTGATTTAAGTGGTTTTCTAATTAAATTAATAGTGGCCAAATTTTTGATTTTTAATCAGAACGCGCATTGGTATCTTCAGGATTTAATGGTAGAATATCATTAAAGCAGTAACCGCCACAGTCGATGGACAATATAACAGTTATCGAGAAATGCCAATTGCTGATGCCCTGTTTTTATTCAACATTTTCCAGAAAGCTCAATAGAATGCCACGATACTCGTATTAATATCAGTTATATTCACCACATTTCACATAAAAAAATTTAGGAAGTTTTTAGAAAACTGCTTAACATAAATTTAAATATTTCAGAACACCATTATAAATTCCAAAGATATTAAATATTAAGGCGGACCACTAGTGTGACCGCCTGAAAAAAAGGTGATATTTGGGAATTTTTTTAAAGAAAACTACTGCATGGAATCTTTTAATGTTTTAAGAATAGTTTTGTGGATATATAGTAAATACATGGTAAAATGTGTGGACCAAAAAATTTAAAATTCAGCGAGTTATTCGCAATCTCTCAAGGTTCCAAAAAAAAAAAAGTCCCACAACGGCTGCACTGATAGCGACCTTCACAGTGCGTGAAATCAAAAAAACCAGAAAGTTTATTAAACTAGAAGGTATTTCCCGTACCATGAGCCTTGATCGAAAACAAACATTTAAAATCAACAAAATGGCGGAGTTTTAAAAAAAAATTCAAATTTCGCGCGAAAATATGATGATTTTTGGCCTGCCAAAATTACATCTTTTATTCGATCGAAAAACTGGAGGTTCATGGTACGGAAAAACTAGTATAAAAGAAGCTGCAATAAGAATCAAATAGATCGGATGAATTGTCCTCGAGTTATAACTGCAGACAAATTGAAAAATGTGGTTTCGAGAAACATGCGTTTAAAGTTTAAGTTACTAGATGAGTCGTTTAAATGTGCCAGGTTCTAGCAGCTCCAAAACATGTGACTGGCAGCTACGTACACGAAACCCCTCACCTATTAACCTATTTATACATTTCTCAATACCATAAGGTCAACAATAGGAACCAGAATCCCTTTATAATGACTTTCCTGGCCGACAGAGCAGGTACGGTTCCTGAGTTTTTGATTTCCGATCGCTGTAACAGAAGCTAAATATCCCGCCGATAGATGCCTTTTGCCGCGAGGGTCTCAGGAGATTAGTTACTACGGCGGCCATTTTGAAAAAAAAAATTTGCTTCTTGTATGTTAATATATTTTGAATAAACATACTGAATTTAAAAACGATTAATTTATTCCTTATCTTTTAAATAAGCCTCTGAAAAACGGTCAAAATTCAGGCGGTTACATGTATCGCCCCCCCCCCTAAAATCTGATGTATGTATACACGACTTGTTCTTGTTCATTAAATAATTTCCTTAGTTCGGAGTATCTGGATTAATTATCGGCGGAATTATTGGTAGAATAGATTCTCCATTGCGCAACTTACGTGAATTGCCATCGAATTAATTCGGAGTACAAGAATAGATTTAATCCTCTTGAATGGCACTGCAGTAAGGAAACAATTAAACGTTGAATCATAGAATTTCGACAGACAATTGTTAGCATCAGTATACTTAGCACTACTTTAAGCTTATCAAAATCTGTCCTGGCAAAATCGAATTCCAAATCTATATTATACTGAATGGATAGATAAGATGCAAAATACATATAATTTCTTGATTTTCATATTAAAAATGAAAAGCCTAAAACACAAAATAATTTTTATTTAATCTCGACAAGTTTGCTGAATAACCGCGGAAGCTGGCATTTATTTAATTTATTGCAGGGCACGGTAGTCTACTGTTACTGGAACTGTCCAGTGTATGAAAGTTTTTCGAATATGAATTTAGTTTTACCCCACCTTGAACAAATTCCTCCATACTTCCATGAGTTCATTCAAGAATTCTTCATAGTCTGTATTAAGCGGTCTATCATATATGACTGTGTATAATTTTGACGTCGTATTTTCAAGGGTTCCCAGTAGGAAAGATCAGGTCTTCAAAGCAATTCCATAACTACTTCTCAGAGAAGTAGCAGTGCTTCCCAACTGGATTCGTTTCTTTCTTCTTTTTTATACACGATGAGACTGGAGGCAACTAGTGCATTTTTTGCTGTTTTGGAAGTGATTATATAAGTAGCCATGTATAAGTGATTGCTGAAGTACTTATATAGTAGTTCTGCAATAACCACTTTCTGTGAATTAGTTTTACAAATACTAATATAGCATTTCTACAATAACCACTTGCTGTGAGTAGGTTGTAGAATTACTTACATAGTATTTCTACAATAAATACTTGCTGTCAATGGGTTTTAGAATTACTTACATATAATTTGTACATACACCACTTGCTGTGAATGGGATTTAAGAGGAGTTAAAATAATTTGATGGGATTTATAAAAAGTGAAAATGATTTTAAAAAAATATATTTTCCACACAATAACAATTTATTAAACAAAATTATCACTTCATAAAAAAATAAATAAAAATAATTCATTACATGATTTAAAAAAAATAATTCATTAAATAATTTAAAAAAAATACTTAAAAAACAAAATTTTCATCACATTCATTAAAATTATTTTTTTTTTTTTAGATAAACATTTCTCCTTATGGATTTTGTTTTTTGCAGCCTTAAAACCTTTTTTTTACCGAGATATGTTCCAATCAGAAAGACTTCAATTTCTTTGATATTCACAGCTCTCCCCATTATTGGCCATAAGATAAGGTTTCTGAACTACTCTTGTAAAGGGGCAAGACATCTACACCGATATCTAATAGTATTTCGTTCTGTTCAACTATTGCTGTGCTCGGGATTTTCTTTAATTGCTTCTCTATTCCTAAATGAAAATATTTACCTGGTGCTACTGTTCTAGTTGTAATTTTGTTATTATACTTTTTTAAAAGTCCATTTAAACTAACTGGAACATCCAAACCCTCAGAATATAATACTTTTAATAGAGAATCAACGCTTGCTCTAGTGGGATTATATTGTTTGTACCAGTTTATTAATTTATGCCTTAAATCGCTATTTACGGAAATATTCTGACTTTGTTCAAAACTGAATCTCTGAAAGTCAGATTCATGTCGAACATCATTATCGTTATCATTGTCATGTTCAAAATTAAAATCAAGTTCACTGCAAATATTTGTGACTTCCACACTGCTAGTATCTGCACATGCACAACTTTCTAAACTCCATTTTAATAAATCTTTTTCCCTCGCAATCCGTCTGTACAAAGTACTTCGACTACTTCCTGCTTGAGCTTGATCCATCTTGAAAAATTGTATACTATTTTTTTATACTGATTCCTCAACGCTACACTGAGTAACAAAAATAATTTGTACATACCTTTATTATGCTGGAAAATTTTCATTCGCTGGAAAATTAAATGTGATCAATCACTGCAACTGTACTGTCTCACTGAATCACTGGCACTGCACAAATTTCGTGCAAAACTAAACAAGAGAAAACAAAAGGATGCCAGTCTGACGTGAGGGTCTTCTTTGTTTTTTTTGTTTTCTCCACAAACGCATTAGTACACGAGGAATCTAATGTACTCCTTACCTGCTCGATTCTCTGGAAGCAGGGGTAGAATAGGTTCCGGAGCAGTACTGCGGGCGCGAATTTTTACACCATCAAGAAGTAGTCATATCAGCACTTCTTATGGTAATGCTTGCAGTATTTCCTACTGGGTTACTTCTATAAAGTTGTATTTCTCTGATGTTAATTCCACACGTTTCTTATTATGACATTTCAATCTGTCGTTAATGTTCCTCCTCCTATCGTGTCAGATTTTCTTCAATTGAATATTGGTGCGAATCCAATTATATTATAGTGTTTCTCTTCACCCGGTTTAATGTATATATTTCTGTTACGAAAAGTATGTTCGTTTCACAAATTAATAAAAATAATTTTGTTTGAATTTTTTTACTTTGTAAGTTTCGTATAAATGCAGGAACATATACATATATATCTTCTCATTTGGTACCTACATATCATTCAGTGCTAGTAGTTTCAATTAGTAAAGTTGTCGTTGCTTATTGTTTTGCAAGTTGCTAGACAAAACAGAAGTGATCCTAGGCTGTAGAAATGGTGCAGGTATCAAAAGCTCTGCAGCCAAGCCACATGCTTCCAGCGAAATGTGTCCGGGTACAGGAAGGAGCACAAGGAGCACCACAGCGCAAGCGAATTTCCCCTTTTGTCGCAAGAGCTGGTGAAACGTGCCACCTTTAAATAAGCCTGGGACAAAGCCTTGCTGCTTACCAGGCGCAGCATATGTACCTTCCATTCATTGTTTTGATCCACGAAATTCGAGCTCAGCACTTTCCGCTTCGCTGCCCGAGATCCCAGCTGCCTTCACCAGAAATTCTCACCGTCTGTTGCGGTGTGCTCTTTCCTGCTTGACGAAAGTGTGTCCTAAAGATGGTTCCCCTCCCGTGAATCTCTTGTGCGCTCTTAATTTTCGTACCTTTTTGTCGCTTCTTCCCGTGTCCCGCTTCTGCAGCACCAAAGACGCTGAAATTCCGTGTAGGTCTGCGCATCGCGCACGTCAGTGGGTACCCACATCCGAAGAGCACGAATATCATTCAGGTCCAATTCGTAGCCAATCCCCTAATAATAAACCGATTCAAATAGAATCCATAGGATCCAGCGCCCAACGGGTGCCTCTTCAGTCAATGCTGATTAACCGTGTGATGCGGACGGCGATGCAACGTGCCCGTGCTGCTCCCTAGAACGTACCTCAAGGAACCGACCAGAATTATGCATAAACCATTAGCACTATTTCAAACCGAACAGTGGCCGTGCGTCTAGACAAGTCCGCGATTCGCTCCACGTCCGCAGATTCTTGGCCGTGCTAATTAGTGATACCGTCGAGCCGTGAGCAGAGGCAAACCAACCCTTTGGGTCTCGCCCTGCCACCTTAGTGCTGTGTCGTAGTGCTGTAGTGCCAAGTACCAGGAAATCAGTGTTTTAAGTGAAAGAAAAAATATTGATTTTGCCTCCGTGAATAAGTGTCCCTCAGGAGGAGGAAGTGGCCATAAATGAAATCTCCGAATCAATACGCCACTGGCCGGGGCGCTCGCACATCCGGCGTAATTAAATAATTACACATATCGTAAATTGGCCGCAGTAGAACCGCCCGCATACGAATTCGGCGGGATTACGCGACAAAAACATAACTTGAGCGAGTTTTAATTAAACCGGTATCAAAAATATTGGGGGTAGATAAAGGATTAAAATATGGATTACCAGTGATTACCAAAATTAACATACGTTCCGCGTTGTTTACGGCGGCCGCGCGGCTGGTGCGCTGAAATGCAGTGAGCCGCGGCCAGATCAAACAAATTGGATGAGATGAGCGGTAGGCCTCGGAAGAATGGTGCCCGATCGGAGTGAGTGTTTTGCGGAAATGTTTTGTGCGGTGCTGGGGCTTTCATAATTATACATGGAGTGTGAGGGGAGCAGCCCCCATCCCCGTGCAGTGCGCTTACTTATGCTTTAGTTTATTGTTTACCCGTGACAAATACGCGGCGCCAACCCGGCCAATAGTGACGAGATGTGATGCTACTAACGGATGAATAGCGCTTCCGAAACCAAGTCACCCGCACTGGCACGAACCAGAGTTGTTTCTTGGCACCTTGACGAAATACCGCGAGAAAATGAGAAGGCAACGCTATAAACTGAATTACTTTTGTGACAATAGCTTTTATGTACATATCCTGACGGCGTTCGTAATTTTTATAAACTATGACGTAGTGGTAGGCTCGCGTGGTTCCTTGTCATCCAGTCACACGAGCAGCGGGGTGGGGACCGGCGGTGATGGCAACATGCTCACCAACAGCATAATGCGCCGCAATGGCAGCTACCCGAGTGAACTGAACACCGTGAACAGCAATAGCAACAATTTACTGATCGGTCTGAGCAGCTGCCAAACCGTTTGTGCCTGCAAATGGAAAGGTGGCAAACAGACTGTTGAATGTATCGATCGTGCCCTCATAACGATCCCCGATAACATCGACCCATCAACACAGGTCCTGGACATGTCCGGCAACAACCTCCAAATACTGCCCCACGAGCAGTTCATTCGCGCAAATTTGCTGAATCTGCAAAAACTCTACCTAAGGAACTGTCGCATTGGCCAGATCGACTCGGACGCGTTCAAAGGGCTAACTAATCTGGTCGATCTGGACCTCTCCCACAACCTGCTCACTGCGGTGCCCTCAACGACACTTAGCTACATCCCATCTTTGCGAGACCTGACTCTGGCCTCCAACCCCATCCAGAAGATCGATGGCTACACCTTCCGGAATACTCCAAATTTGCACAAGTTGGACCTTTCACACTGTGATATTCAGACGATTGCGCCCCAGGCATTTGAAGGACTCGAGTCGCTGCTCTCCCTCAAGCTGAATGGCAATAAGTTAGCCGAGCTGCGACCGCGGACCATTGAGACCCTAAGCAGGTTGCACGGCGTAGAGTTACACGATAATCCTTGGATGTGCGACTGTCGTCTGAGGGCAGCAAAAATCTGGCTTACGGAGAAGAACATCCCCTACCCAGTTCCCCCGATCTGTTCAGGGGGGCCTGAACGAGTCATAGATCGCACCTTCATAGACCTTCAGGTAGACGACTTTGCATGTCGTCCTGAGATGCTACCGGTCAACAGGTACGTTGAGTCTACAATGGGCGACAATGCGACCATAAATTGCAGAGCTTCGGCTATACCGGCCGCCACTATCACTTGGTACTGGAATGGCCGTCTGCTCAACAACGGTTCGGCTTTCAGCTCCTACCAGCGTGTTTACATCTACGAGGATGGCGATCGCGAGAAGCGAAGTCGCCTAGTGCTGACTAACTCGCAGGAGACTGACTCAAGTGAGTTCTACTGTGTGGCTGAAAACAAGGCGGGCACGGCTGAAGCCAACTTCACACTGCATGTCGCCGTGCGGGCCGCTGGAATGGCTTCTCTGGGTAGTGGCCAGATCGTCGGACTGAGCGCAGCACTTGTAATCCTGATCCTGTTCATATTGCTCATTGCCCTCTTCCTATTGATTAGAATAAAGCGCACACCGTTCATTGAGAGCAAAACTCCAAACCACCTTGAGGTCGTGACGACCGTTAATCAGCCAAATAGTGTTAACTGCAAGCAGCAGAGCTCCTCTATGAGTCCGCAGGGGATCGTGACTGGAAACGGTGTGATCCCCAACCGGATGGAATCAGACAACATCGAGCGCAAGAACAGTTTTTCGGGGAGCGAATCGAAGCAGACAAATCCTGTACAGAAACCTCCAAGGCTGACCGACCTACCGTATGCCAACAGCAACTACGAGGGAGGCGGAAGTGCTTTGTCCTCAGCCTCTTGCTTCATATCACCAACAGCGTCTGCAGGCAACAATCCGGACCTGATTAACGACACCAAGCGGTGCGACAGCGATGAATTCGTCGATTTGAAGATTCCCTCGGTGCTGACAACCAAGGAAGGTATGGATCACTCATCTCTGATAGGCGCCTCCTCGATGGACCGGCCTAGCAGTGGGGAGTACAGTCGGGCAGGAGGCTGTGACTCTCTGTATCCCTCAGGCCTATGGGAACAAACGTCTTCACAGATGAACAACTACAACTCAGACGACCTGTACTTGAAGCGAGCAACAAGCACGACCCTATCCGGGTTCAACTGCTACAGCGACAAGACTCCTATCATAGACAATACTCACCTGTACGATTTGCACTGTGGAACGACCAACGAGTACTTCAGCAAGACCTTCCCGCGGACGCACTTCGGCAACATATCAACAACGTCGACATCCTCAACGACTGGACTGTCTGGAAGCGGGGCTAACGATGCTTCAACAACGCTGACGACAACGACGACCCTATCCTCATCGGGCGGCGTAAGTGGCTACCCATCGGACTACGGTCTCCCGTTAGTGCCCGGAGCGGAGCAACAAATCAACCACCAGCACTACACTCATCCCCAGCAGTCTTCGGCATTCAACAATAACTCTAGTTGTAGTAATAACAATAACAATAAGAACAGCAACCCTCTGCCAGCGGTACTGCCCAATGGTATGCCAATCAATGCTAAGACAATTCGCGTGTGGCAAAAGGGTGGTGTGCCTGTCCTACCACCCGTAACTGCCTTAAAACGTGCTTTAACAAGTAGCAGTCGGAACTCTCCCGACGAGGGCTACCAGGAGGGGTGCGGTACTGATGTTTAGTGTGATTGACTAGTTCATTTGATTTCCTCTCGACTTTGAGTTCCCTTGCAGTTCGCAGTTGCGTTGCTAATAAAGTAAATTTTGTGATAGTGTGATCCAGGAGCGCAGAGGGTCTTGCGGGGTTTCCAGCAGCAGACGAGCGATTTGTACTGACACTCGTATCTAAGGAGAACTACAGAATAATAACCCTAGGTTTAACCATGTATGATCGTATATTGAATGTATATTACTAACTAATAAGTGTACAGTGATATTATACTAATTCTCAGCAGCGCGGAAGAGTTACATGTTTACTCGTCGATTAACCACACTTCTAGCCGTAATGCATCGCCACCATCTGTAACGACAGACAGCGCAGCGCAATCCTTTCTTGCTAGCAACTCGAAATTCCAAGCAAATGTGAGTTATTCATTTTTAGTCACTTTTCTGGCAACCGCTTTGCTGGCCATCCACTCCACAACCTCTCCCAGGTCGGTCAGTAGCTGCTGGCAGACTGCCTTGGTTCCAAGCCCCTTCCGTTCACCAGGACCCGTACCGATTCAGTTCTCTATTTTGTACATATCTCAAGACAAAGACGAACGTGTAGATTTATAAATATATATTTTTGTTTCCTTTACTTTGAATAGGAGGACTATTATACAAGTTAGTTATACATCTAGAGATATACTGGTAATTTTTTTTATAAAGAGGTATCTTTGTGTATAAGATATTTGAGACGATTATGAAGAAAACCAAAGACTTTTTCCTTTCACGTAATTGGAAAAGAAAAAAAATTGAATTAAAACTGGAAAATAAAAGAGCCCACTGTGTTTCATTTCAAACGAATAATTCATGCACTTTCCACGGTCGGGGTACTCCTTCTGACCTACTTTTCAGGGAGCGGAATATCTTTCACTTTTCGACGGGAGCGAGATGTGGATGACATCTTCTCATGGGTCGTGGGGTCACAAGTCAGCCCGCCATAGCAACATTTTTTTTAGGGTGGGTTGTTGCCTGATGGCTGCTTGTCGATTGTCTAGCGAAAGGCTTTTGGTTCGCGAAGGTTCGGTCGCTTAAAGAGCACTTTATGTGGGAATTCGATCAATGTGATGAATTTCATTTCTGCACAAGATGTGACCGTAGTGCTCTGTGTGGCCTTAAAGCCGATCGATTTTAGCCGTAAGAAAGATATTCAAAAATTTATGAAGAATATGAAAATAAGTTCTAAGGGTTTCCTGCCGGGTGGCTCCAAGTATTATTCAAAGCGGAGACTGTACCAGCCGTAGGTATTCCGGGGGATAGGGAGGAATTCGGGCTGACTTTTTACTTTTGAACTTACAAAAGCCGCTTACAAAGTATTTAAAAGCAGTTAATGTTTAAGAGATTTTAGAAGCATCGTCTTGTGGCTCCTACATAGTCAGCCAGAATTCGTGAATAGCTTTGTGGAAAGAAATTAGGTACACCTACTTGTTTGCTATTTTGGAATAATGATTTTTGATTGATCGGAATTGTAGATAATTGGATTGCATTGATAGAATGTACTCAGAGAGCTTTAGTGACTTTGGCGATGACTTAATTTTAATGATATTTGAGTTACGCAACAATTTGAATTATTTTTTCTATGAATCATTTTCAGGGTTTCATAGCCAAATGGAAAACAAAGAAACTCTTATAATTTCATCATGTTCGTCTGTCTGTCCGTATGTCACAACCTTATAACTTCGGCATCTTTCCATTCATTCTCATGAAATTTTACATGCAGGTGCCTTGTGTAAACTCCCTCCTAGTTATATAATTAAATTACCAAAAAAAAAAGCTTTGGGGTAGCGTTCCACGCATAGAATTGAGGGATGAATTTTTTTTCGCGCACCCCATTGTGTGGGGTATGGTTGGACAGGTCTCTCAAAATACAATAAAGGTTCCTAAGAGACTTTTCCTTTAGGTGAACAGTTTGCGAAATATAGGCTCCTAAATTCGTTAGAAATGTGCACCCCTATAACTTTCCAACCGTTCGATTAAAAAATATGAAAAAACTTAAGATAGTAGCATTTTATAAATACTTTAAACGAAAAGTATTTTTAACAGGATACGTTAACAAGCTTTTTAGATATCCACAATTATCAATTTTCAATAGCAGCAATCTACTTGCATTGCATTACGTACAGTTAAAATTGGTTTGATTTCGTGGCGTGTAGCAAAACGCTCTCTTGCCTACTATGTGCTATGTACTATTGACCATGCACTGTCAAGGCCTAATACTAACTTATAAATTACTGTTTAGTTTCGACAAAAAAATATTCAATTTCAATGAGGGCGAATTTTTTTTATTTTTACAATCCTGACGAAACCCATAATTTTCCATAGTGTTACACTTTATATGGTTTATATTTCCTATCTTTGGTAGTTGAAAGGAAGAAAGTACTTTAACGTTTTCCAAAGTGTGTCAAAGTTCTTATGCGTCGCCTGTAATAGAAAGGAAAAAGAAAATCAATAGCTGTTTGCTTTGATTTTCTTTCCATTTAAAATAGATTACATCACGCAACGTTGAAAGAGATTAATAAACTTGCTGAAAAAGCTATTAAAACTCTTGCTGCAGGAGGAGGTATTCAGGCCGAATTACAGAGGCTATTAAATACAACTATATAAATGTCAGCAACTATCGTCTGAGCCTCTACAGCAAAATACTTGTGAACTATTTGCTTGACACATATGACGTACTAGTTTCTTCTTTTAAAATTGAAATGCAAATTATATAAAATGTAATGAAGAAAAACGGAAAAGGAGGGTAATAGAATTTGAACAAAGTTGTAGCATTTTGTTGTTTGAAACATGAAAACATAATTTTTTATGCAGTGAGCAGAGGGTTAACCCTTAGGCACGATTTGAACGCGGAAGGGACTATGCAATTCAGAGTTTTAACTTTTGCGCATTTCCAGATCTTATTAATCATTCCTTGGAAAAAAAATATGTAAGAAATTCATTAATTGGGGAGTGCTACAGATATTCTGGAACGAGAGATAAAGATAATTACTTTCAGACGCTACTCATTCTCCCAGCGGCCTGGGATACCGTAAGCCAATGTGATGTTTTTGGGTGAAAAGTGTAATGTTTCAGTTTGAAGGTGTTTTATTTTGAGTGAAAAAGAATAGTGTTGCATATACTCTTTTATTAATTCCTGGAGTTTATTATGGTATTCGAATCGAGAGCATATCTTATTCGTTTGATTTTTGCGATTACGGAACTCATATTGATTTATCGCGACATTCACAAGCAAGTAAATACATGCATGCAGAATTTTAAACTGCCGATTGATAAATATTTACGTTCACAGATAACCCTCCTATAACACTACGAAATGCCGCTTTGTGGGAAACTGTGTTACTGGAGATTATTCAATTCAATTCATTTATTTCGCTAAGTGTCGGGAAGTTTCGTATATTAAGGGAAGCGATATAGGAGAAAATTTCTTACCACTCTAGTCTTATATTATAGTTGCTATAAAAATATTATTAGATGGAAAGGAAGCACATTTGAGGAAAATATCAAAAACCTCATAAAAAGAGTCACGAGTTAAAACTTACCTAATAAACCTCGCTATCAAGATTAATATTAAATTTATTTAAAGCTTCCTGCAGTTCATATATTCCGCTATTATTGTATCTGTTGCTACGTTTGGAGCAAATATCTTCAATAATTTTGTAGAACAGTACCAAGGGAGGATCATAATCATTTTCAAGATTTTGTTTTGTTGTGTTTGTAACTTCTTTTCATGTTTATGTGATTTAGCGCAGTTTCTCCGTTTGGAAGATGCATTAGTTCAAATAAGTAGCGAAACCATTTTGCAGTTTAAGAGTTTTTTTACTGGTATGCAGAGGAGAGTGACACTTTATAGGAGGGTATAATATTTTTATTCATTTATTTGTTTTCTCTATTTATTCACATGTGAGGCATAGGTCAGTGGTTTGTCTAAATGGACTCCGAGGTATTTTATGTTGTTTGACCAAGGAATGCTTTTGGTATTAATTTTTATGGACCTATCCGGTAATAGTTTTTGCCTTCTTCTTCTGCTAAAATATACACACGATGTTTTGGATGCGTTGGTTTTTATCTTTCATTTATAGAAGTACGCTTGCTGGGGAACTAATTTTTGTTCTAATTTATCAATTATTTTAGTAGATTCTATGTCAGAGTGGTATAAGGCCGTGTCCTCCGCGAACAAGTTGATGTTACAATCGATATTTTCGGTTATATCTAACATAAGGTGGTATACAGGGTGGCCGGAAGATTGACTTCAAAATGAAAAAAACAGGTCCCATGTGTCATGGCGTATTCGAATCACCCCCATGTATGTTCCGCGATTTTGCACGGTTTTCAAGTTATGAATTTTTTTATGAAGTTTTTAGAATTTTCGACTTGACCATCTTAAAAAAAATCTGAAAAAAAAAGTACTAGACTTTGCTGATATTTTTTTTTGTAACTAAATCGTCATGAATGGTACTTTAATACGTAAAATAACCAGCTTCGTAACTTTGATAAAAATTATGGAAATGTTGGTCTCAAGAGAAACAGTTACGTATTTTGAATTATGATCTAAATTTTCAAATTTAAATTAAAAATCTAACCAGGCTACTTCATGGTGGTCTTAGTAGGCTTAAAAAGTGCGCTCAACTCTCAGCTTTTAGAATAATTAATAAAAAATGGTACTTAACAGTCTACTTTTGCTAGAATTAGCCTTCAAAGACAGCGATGTGGAAAAAATCAAAGAATTGGTTAAAAATAAATTCTTGCCATTTTATGATTTTTCTGATCAAATTATGATAGAAAATGCTGAAAATTAATAAAAACTAGCTCTAGAGGTTGGTTGGTCAAGAAAAGTTTCAAGTAAGAAAAAGGTATGGCAATAAATCACACATCATAATGTAAATAAAAAGAAATTTATTTATAAAATTTAAAGTAAGTTTTCAAAGTGGCCACCTCCAGCCGCAATGCACATTCTACACTCAACTCTCAGCTTTTAGAATAAAAGGATAAAAGGTTGGCATTATTTCCATCTCTCTCACTCTCGTTGACGAGAGGGGCCGCAACACAACCCATATGTATTATAGAGTGCGGAGCTGAGGGACGATCCTTGGGGAACTCCTGCAGTAATTCTCAGTGTGTCGGTGAAGGTGTTAATCGAAACATAAAAAATCAATTAGTTGGCATATTTTGAAAAATGTTTACTATATAGGCAGGAAAGTTCCACTTGATCATTTTATATATTAAGCCCTCGTGCCAAACAGAATCATAAAAACGTATTGAAAAAGAATATTTTTATAATTTTTTAAATTCTATTAACCGTTTCATTTTTATAATGAATATATATACACGCAGATAAGACAAACTGAAGGAACATATCCGTACAATCAGAAAATAGGTATATTTGCACCACTCTCTTAAATTTTCGTTTGCTTTGAGCTTAAAGAGACATTCAAAGAAATATTTCTAGCCTTTTCTTATTATGTTAGAGTGAAGCGGTAAAGGGCCGCGTTATACGGGTTTTTGCAATTTTGTTTATCGTGTTAGAGCGAAATGGTGTTGTATGGATGCCGTGCTATATGATGTGCTGTGCTTAGATTTTCAACAATTCTATCTGCACTCATCGGGTAGTAGAGTAGAATGTTGCTCGAAACGAAAGGACACGTTAATCGATTTCCATGATTCCAAAAAGAAAGAAAAAACAAAAATTAAATCTCCTCTGGATTAATTCTACCGAGCCATTTTAAGAATATTTGTTTAAAATCGGTTTACTCCGAACAAACCTTTGAGTGTTGTGTGTAAACAACTTTGATTAGAAAAACGTCATAATAGTCTAACATTCGTGGTGTGACGATTTTACTTAGCTGAGGGTTTTGCATGAAGTTATTATCAGTGGTCATTGTAATTAAAGACTATTTTATATTTAACTAAGGAATGTTTTTCATCGAGAATTAAATCAAAAAATAAATAGTTCAGATTTCACTTTTGAAGATATTTCTCAGTTAATTACTGAAATGCACAGAACTAGATATGGTAGCAACGAACTGATTGCGTGCATTTAGCGATGAACAGAATTTACTTCTCGGGAATCGGTTAGACAGTTCCATAACTTCGCATAGTCACTTCTTGTGTTCTTAGTTTTTTAATAAATTGTCCATTGCATTAATTTTTATAGTATTAAACAAAAACTAATAATGCGATGCATTGTAAGTGTAGATTGGCTATCTTTTTATGAATTATTATTATGTATTTTAAGTAGTCTTGTGATTGCGCGTCTGTGGAACGAAGTTTTAAGATGAGCTCAAATCCATAAGACATATTTTTGGCTTTCGAATTCGTCAATTAAATTACAAGCAGGTTTTAATATTTTCTTTTTTTTTGTGAAATCAATTTTGTGTACAACCCACAAAATTTAAAAAACCGCAGACTATCACAAAATGTGATTGCTCTTGAAGCTCTCAAAATGTGTAAAGTGGTCAAGTTATTCTTTTTGTAAAGCGATGGATTACAACAAATTGCTTTTGAGTTTTAGTCATTAAGTAACAAAGCCATACCCGTAGCCCAAAAAGTCGGTAACAAATCTAACTTATAATATTTTAAAAATTTCTTATATGGATTTGTGTTGTGTCCCTTATTCATTTTAACGTGAAAGAATTTCACAGAAATCTACAGAATGTTTATAAGTGGGCAACGTCACGCAACACGTTAAAAAGAAATTTTTTTCCGGGAATTGGTTATGAATGGAATTTAAATAGAATCAATAGAAGGGTGTTCCTAAAAAATTGAGGTTTTTCATAAATAGAATAATCCAAGACTGTAGAGTCGCGTTTATACTAGCACTGCATTGTACGAACCCTCGGATTATACTTATAACCACAACATTTTTTACTTCTCTGCCATATAAACCAATACGCTCGTTCATAAGTTTTGCATATGTTTCATGATGGTATACATCAAAAAACAAAGTACAGTACAAATTTAAGCAGACCGCCTCGCCATTCGAATGTGTTGTTAAACTGTGTAGGTAGATATTTAATTGTGTCCGATATCGTGCAGTTTGTGACAGCAAAAAACATACATATATACGGTCAAGAAAACCAATGGCAAAACAATTAAATATTATGTTTCCTAAGAAACCTAAAGTGGCTTCAAAATATTAAATTATTTATTAGTTATCAGTTACACCATAAATTGGCAAAGCAACTATCCAAAGCTTGTTTTCCAATACATATTTTAAAAATTTCCATACAAAACACGCCAGGTGTCACGTCAGAACCCAAATGTCAAATAATTTCTTTACTATACCTTGTATTCTACATACTCTGATATTATACGATTGTGGAAATTTAAAATTAAACAAATAACACATTTGAAATCAGCTATTTAGAATCCTCAATTAAAAATATTTATTAGAGCGAAGTCCAAGCTACCAAAAAAGCTGAAGGATCTGAAGGTTTTTGCATTAAATCAAATCAAGAAATAAATTTGTTTCTTCACAGCTCCATCGCTCCTTACGCCATTAGCCATTTCTTCGAACCAAACAATTGAACTTTACATGTGTATGTCAGTATAGGAATTCGTTAGTCATGACTAAACTAATTTCAAATCAATTTTAAGTGTTACCAAGTGTATGTGACATGAGTTAAATAAACCTAACCCAAATCTAGTATGGTCACATGTCAATGTAACGGTCAACATGTCTCAACATTGTGCTTATTGCCTTAGGCTGTCAAAATTTCATAAGTCACAAGCAATTATCTCTCAAGATATGAACATGATTTAATTGCATTCGGCCCTGCCCTGATTTCTCCACGAAGTGAAATGTTACATATTCTCAATTTCAATTAAAAATAAATCGATGTAAAACTCATTGAATATAACGTATGTACATATGCTGAGCTTCCTACGGAATTGATTAATTAATGATTAGTTTAAGGATTTCAAGATTTTAATTGTTCATGTGAAAATGAATTTTGCACAATTATGAAAGTTAGAAAAGCGTCCATTTCATTCTATATGTTGCTAATAAAAGCAGGAGGCAGACATGTTTTTCAATTGATTCATTTATCTACTGAAAACATCATTATGTGAATTGGTTGGTTCTTTCTCATCGCAGCCATAATAAACCTCGATACAATATGATAAACAAATCGAAACCTCTGCCATTAAGTAAAAAATATTAAAATAAAATTACTAATTAATGAAGCTTGGTCTACCACATAAAATACTTTTGTTTTCAGCTGACAGTTGTACAAATGTTTTGTAGTTCTCATTTTAAGAATTCTTGCTTTGCAAATTTTTATTCCTACGATTATCTTTCCAGCTGAAGTTTGATTGATGAGCTAAGATTTTGCTTAATAACTTTATTTATGTATTGATTTTTTGAATTTATTTAAACGAAGGGAAGCGACAGCCAATTAGGGAGGTGACAATCGAAGACTTGCACCGAAATATCTAAATGCAGTATGTAGATGTTAAACGAATTAGACACTGCAATAAATTTGTGATTATGTAAAAATACCCTATAAAATAAAATGAAACGAAAACATGATCTAACATGTTGAAACTCTATCTTTTGCTTTAATTACGTCTTTAGTTTATGCTAACATACTGAAAATGCAAGAATTTATCATCTCATCTGGTTCTTCAGGAGTTTGGATATGAAGTAACGCTAGGATAGTTTCAGTAGTAACTTTAAGATAAACTTATATTGAACTTTCAAAGTTCCGTCGACGAAATATGTACATCCTCTGATACGACTCCATATCGTCGCAGATAATATGTATATATTTCACAGCCCAGCGCATTTAAGCTCCGAGGTTTTGTTTTGGTTTTAAGAGAAGAAAATAGAAAGAGACAAAAGGAATTTAAAAAATCCTTAAAATTACAATTTATAGTATTTAAATTACTCATGACGTCACAAATGTGACTTTATTTTTGCATGGAAATGCTTAGCTAGATTATCATAAAAGTCTAAAACTTCAGTGTAGACAATTTTGTTACAACGTGTTAGTTTCCAAATATTCTATAGTAACTAATGTACATATGCATATATATGTGTGTATATATAGAAAAGTCGGCTAGCACTTGGCGAGTAACTAGCAAAATTGGCAGAAAATAGGACCGCCCGGTTAAAATATATTCTGTTAGAAAGGAATGCCTTTGTACCTATTATTGGTAATTGTATAGGCACATCTTTTAACTTAAAGTATCATACTACTATTATGTTGTTCAGATTCGATAAGAGTAATGCCAAATGGATGATTTGATATTTCATTTTCTGAGTGAAATAAGGAGATTACGGAAATTACTATTTGCAGAACACTATAAGAGATCGTGGCTTTGAAATAATTGGTGCAGTTGAAGGTTGCCATCAGTCCGCAGTATCTTAAACCTTATAAGAAGTCAATCAAAGTGGCCTGGATAAAGTTTCCATTAACTCACGATAAAACGGAAGCAGCTGTTATGCAAGCGACAGTTCTTGTCCGACCAGTAAAAATGCTCGCAGATTTACTAATCTTTTGGTCGCTTTTATTCCTCTTTTACTGGTCACTGGTCACATTTGTCGCCTTCGAAGAAAAAGCTTCATAATGCATTACGTGCTATCGATTGTACTCATGTGATTATAAAACCATACGAACATGATAACGAATATATTGATCAGAAAGAATTCTCATCGATAAATGTTCAGGGAACATGAAGCGCTCTGAAATGGTTTACTATGTAGTGTTGATGCATAATGGCTGCATTCTCTACATAACAGTCGTATTTGGAAAAACTCATATTTATCGTGTTTTAGTTGCACACACATTTAAATGCGGCACTGGTTGGATACGAAGGACATGGCCTAACACCAGGGAGTTTAACTCAATTCATTACATGTCAAGGATCGAGCTGCAATAGAAAATTTTTTTGTTCAACTTAAGCGTCGATTTTCGATGCTTCACATACAATTCGTTTAATATCAAATACTTGCTGATAATAGTTAATCCCATCTGAAACTCACTAATACTGAATAATGATTTTTAATGTTAGGTGATACAAGCTGTTACTCACTGTTACTACCTCATAGTAACTGATAGTTGCTAATCTTACGGACATAGGCGAAACATGTTAAGTATTATCTAGTATTACATTATTTAGCAATTACGCATATTTTTATTCATACGACCCATTGACTCCGTAATTTTTTGAATCTTATATTATCATACAGGGTACTTCTCCGACAATTCCCAATTATATTTAAAACTTATATCTGACCATAATTGAAATTTTTTCATTTGATTTTGACGAACAAATAATATGACAAGATTTCGTCCCTTTTGGTGAAGTTTGGGAAGCCATAACTTTTTTCGGATAATGTAACAACAACTAGATAGGTAGTTGAAGCAAGGAACGGGCATATTAAGAATATGTTCAAGTTTTTCGCTCAAGTTATTATTGTACCTCATGTCACAATTCCAGAGATTTCTTCCGCATTTCAGGAGCCATTATCAACAAGTATCACACAGTAAATCGCATTGAAGATGCCGATAGAGAACTTGCTCAACAATTACTAAATAGAGCAAGGGATCCAAACGTTGTACAGGCTCGAGTTGAAACGGAAAATATTAGAACTAGAAATGCAAAATGGGATCGCTTGAATCAGGCCAATGATTTTCCAGAACTTGATTTTGATTATCTGAGAAACTTGACTGTTGAAATTTACCAGGATATATATATTTCCAAGACAGGTTGCATCATGATGATAAGTAATTCCATATGGATGTACTGACAAACGAGAGAAGTTGAAAGTTAGACAATATTCGCGTTTTCGAAATCAATCGGCACATCAACTGTGGATATCTTACTTATAGTCTTGGAAATACAGAATATATTGCGAGTAATCATAATGATCCTGTTATTATTATATTCGCCATCTTTGAGCCGCTGAACAAGTGATGTCATTGGCTGAGCAGTTATTCTTAGATTATTGAGATTGCAGAGTTCAATGGAGATGTGAAAAATCAAATCGGAAGAATTGGTCATTCAAAATGGCCATTTCTAATCACTTATAAACTCATTTCTATCCATAATTGCACTTTTGTCATTTTCAGTTTTTGGGTGAAGTTTGGGAAGCCGTAATTTTTCGGTCATGGTTTCTCGAATCTGACTGAAAATTCAAAAAGCGCAAATTTTTCTCGATTGAGAATCATTCTACTGATATTCAAAACACATAGTTTTACTGATTTTACATCCTAAAAAACAGCCATTTTTTTCCGCTGGCTTTAATGGATCAATCCCGAGATTGGACGATTTATAGCGAAAAATCTACGCATAGGATCGTGTTGCAGCCATGAAGACATTTGTTCAGAATAACGAGATCTATAAAATATGAAAGTATCAGACAAATTCGCGAAAAGGTTTTTCCAATACAATTAATGTGGGGTCCTTTAAGCATTTAAGTTCAGAAGTCCAATCTCCAAATGAGCGTTATGGCATTGTAGACGTATGTATTTATATTATAATATACCACAAGACGAATCTAAGTGGATTGTAAACTTGAATTTTTGCTGCTAAATGTAGGCATCCGCATAATTAATACATCTAACAATGAAGTATACGATATTCCATTTAATATACTAAAAGGTAAGACTATTCAGTAAGAGAGTATAAGACACGTAGAGTAAGATGGTCAGTAAAATATAAAAACAAATATTTCTCGGATGAAGATTATTTATTTTCAATGATAGCTTCAATACTGCTTTTCTAACTGAGTGGTTTAGCCTAACTACAAATAACGTGGTGAATTAAATGTTGGGTGCAGAGGCAGACATTATTTCAATCGCCGGCCGTGGCGGGAAAATTCGAATTAGGAATTGTTATTCTCTACCAAAGATAACGGTTATTAACTTTTTTTTATTAAGTACATGTGAATATCCCCTCTGAAAGGATTCTAGTTTTTCAATTTTGGAAATATGATAAGGTATCACAAATATATGTAAGACAGTTAGAAGTAATTTTCTCAGACAAGCCATTAATAAAATCCTAAAATAACATTAGGCCAAGGATAGACACTTGTGGAACGTCAAACAAAGGAATAATAAAGGAAACGTACATTCTGCTGTCAGTTATATTCTTGAACCAAATTAATAACGAATAATGGATATCGTACTCCCGTTATTTATTCCAGAAGACTTAATTATTATTACAAATTCCTCAAAGATCAGTTTTTCAAGATAAAGGGGAAGGGGAAGGTCTCCCCACGGCAGACTTTTTAGCGCATATCTGATGAATATACGTTGAACAGACTCGAGTCGATTAATATCAGAAAGACAGAACAAGGACGAAGGGGCATGCATATCCCTAGATTGATCTGACCAAGGCACATAGTAATTGCTTAGATAAGATATGTACATATGTAGGGGTCATCAAACTCGCATGACCATCTTTTGACAAACTCTAGAACCGCGTTAGCTTTGAACACAATGGCATTGACATGATCCACAAACGAGAGCCGTATATTAAAAATAAGGTCCAGGACTCTGTATTATATGTCTACTAATAAGACCATCTTCAACCTCATATGAGAAACTATGTGGTTTATTTTGTTTTCCGTATCCACTTCATGATGTGGCCTAAGAGCTTGTACATGATCATCAAAATGATGGAATTTAAGAAGACTGCTTTGAGTAGATTTTCCTCTGATGGAGTCATACTGCTCAGGCGAGATAGTGTGGTGTAAAAATCTATACTAAGAAAAAGTTGGCATTGGGCGAAATTTCCTGACGTTGGATTTATCGTCCTTTTTTAATTGAAATTGAAGGAGCTGCTGCGATTTTGGTTGTTGATTCGATTGTGGTCTGGTTGTGGTTTGGCTTCTAATGGAAATCAGGCTTCACTTTATTCCATATTTCAGGAAACGGTCCATCATTAATAGGTAATTAAAAAACATCATCGCGGAGTAGCGGGCTAATTCTTTTACGAAATGGTACGGGATATCATCAGGCCGGGCAAAAGATATTATTTAGAATCCAACGAATTTATGCAATCAAGTACATAAAGAACAGGCAAGACATATATAACCCATAAAGAGACGAAATTAAAGTGAAATTCATGATAACGAAAGTATTTAGTAGTAACAAGTCGGGAAAAGATATATATTGCACATAATATTTGTGGGTACGGTAAACGAATCACAAAACAAACAAAAGTTACCACAGATAATAAAGTAAGTATACCCCCATACTTTATATTAAAATATGTCATTGAAAAAATTGGAATAATGGCAACATGTCTAAAGAAAAATTGTTATATTTGCTGCCAAAATATATATTTCAAGTTTCTTGCAAAACTGAAAACCAACAGTTAGGCAGACGGAGTCAACTGAAGTACATGGTATATAGATCCATAGAGAAGATTTATGTTCCCGCTGTTGAAGTACTATTAGAAAGGTAAGTACATTCATTTATTATTACTATGTAGTACGTTTCTCCAAATAGGTATTATATCTTAAGCAAATCTGAAAAAAGCTAATCAAACCGGGACAAAAGGGGATGATCATAAATTAAGGAACGCAAAGTTCATAATCTATGTAAAAGTCGTTACCTTTTTCCACCTTTAATTCAGCCCATTAGAAAGCCAGTTTACACAGAAAGTGCCTTATTTGCTTTTGCTGTAATTTTAAGGGAAACCGGGTGAAATTATCTATAATTTTGATAATAGCTGGTAATTTCGTTACTCATTTAATTTTGAATGTACATAAGTGGAATTGAAGTTCCTTTCACTGCATCTGGCGACAGAGCGCTGAAGCATTAGTGTATGTCTGTATGTGCAAACATGAACAAGTAGACGCATGTACGTACAGCCCCCAAATTACCTCGCTTTTATGTTCTTCTTCTGCAGCTGCAATTATGCCGACGTTTTCAAGACCTTCTGAGACTTTGGTTAGAGTGCTTACATGCTCGTTTAGATCTTTTATAACTCACAACAAAAGGGAAAAATTAATTTAATTAAGGAGCCCAATTCTGACAAGCTTCCTTTGTCGGAGATAAAAAATTTATTATACAATTATTTACAAGTATTTTAAGGAGTCACCTTTTGGGTTTGATGGGAGCTCATTGCATAAATGAGATTGTGTTTTTTTGGAACCGCGATGTCCCTAAAGTAAAACAATTGAGTTCAATTATTAGGTCCGCAACTAAGTTCCCGCTGTTTTTCAATAGATGGCTCCAGTAGTAAGAGTTGGTCGATTATAGCATTACTAAAACGTCATGAACCAAGCTTAGACATATGGTAAGCAAGCCGCTTTGATACATTTGTGATTTTGTTTTTGCATCATATACTTTTGGTTGTGTGAAAATGTCTGATTATGTGCCAAATAATCGTCATTTGCGGGGAAGTGTTGCTTTTCGTTTTTCATTCGAAGAAAACGGCGGCTCAAGCGCATCGAGAACTCCAAAAAGTTTACGGAGATGCTGCTCTAAGTGAAACAACGTGCCGTGATTGGTTCCGTCGCTTCAAAGACGGTGATTTTGATGTTGACGACCGTTCGCGTGAAGGAAGGCCGAAAATCTTCGAAAACGCTGAAAAGACGTTGAAACCGAACGAAACGATCACTGGGGAACGGTATCGAACTCAATTGATGCGATTGAGCCGAGCACTGCGCGAAAAGCGGCCACAATACGATCAGGACACGAAAAAGTGATTTTACAGCACGACAACGATTGGCCTCACGTTGCCAAACCCGTCAAAACCTACTTAGAAACACTCAAATGGGAAGTCCTACCCCACCCGCTATATTCCCCAGATATTGCGCCGTCCGATTATCACTCTGACTCATACTCATACTCGCTCTGACTAATCAGGAGTTCCGTTCATATGACGACATCGTAAATTGGCTTGATTCATGGATAACCTCAAAAGACGAACACTTCTACCGTGACGGTATTCGAGCTCTGCCAGAAAGATGGGAAAAGGTTGTCGCTAGCGATGGGCAGTACTTTGAATAACTCATTTGTAACCATTTTTTCATAATAAAGTTTTATATTCATAAAAAAAAACAGCGAGAACTTAGTTGCGGACCTAATATAAAATATGTCTAATGATGGCAATTTATTTTTTAATAGGTTTAGGAAAAATAAATAACGTATAGATGCATAACACTATTATTCAGGTGTTATATGTGAACGAAAATTTAAAGGAAACACAATTAGTTTCTATTAAATCAGTAAAAAATTAAGAGTTGACCAAAGAAAAAAACACCTGATATGGATGAGCATACGAGTACAAGAGGGTTATTTCGATAGGTATGTGTTAAGGTGCTCTATTATTCTATGCGCTTAGAACGTTTAGTTTGATATGTAATTAATGTAGCAAAACTATAAATAACTCAATTTTACTAGCTCATCATTTTAGAATTTCTGACTGAAGTCATAATAGAAGAACCGACGTCAAAATTCCTTCAGTATTGTAGTGACATTAAAATATTGTAAGGGAAGGAAGGTTTTTTTTAGGGATTACAAAAAGTGGCAGAAAAAGGAAAACTTTTTTTTTGAATTTGAATAAAAATATTTAATTTTTCTATCACTATTTATATATATATATTGACAAATATATAGTGCAAAAATTATTTTAAAATATTTAGAAATGAGGGAGATATAAAATGTGACGTAAACCCTCTTCGCTGCGATACTCGCTGAAGGTGGAGTTTCCAACATTATCAGGATTCGCTTGAAAAACTAAAAATCAGCAACCTATTTTAAATAAAAGTAATAATAATAATTAAAAATTTTTTTTTTGGAAAACTGACAGCTGTTTGAAATAATATGGAGGTCATTGGTTGATTATTGAAGTTAAATAAATCGATCAAAGGTCAATAAATCATGCGAAAAAGCAAATATGCCTCATTTTAATTAATAATAATAAAACATAATAATTAATCGGTCAAGTAGTTCACGAGATATTGTATGCACTAGTTTGAAAAATGAAGTTTCAAGAAAAACGCAACTGAAAAACGACAAACCTAAAAAATTGCAGTTACTTTCCTTGGCGCACTCATTCGAGTTTTTGAAAATTTGAAAAATCCTTGAAACCTTTTACGAACGATAGAGCAAATCTGATTTAAGCGAGACTGAAGGTGAAGCGAAACGTTACATAGCTGTAACGAAAAACTGCATCGTGAAACTGTTATATGTAATACAATGTAACTTGTCAGATTTAGATTTTAGTATTATCAAATAGAAAGTTTCATTTCTTTTTATTATTTTTTTCAAGCTTTCGGTCTAATACTCTTTTTATAAATTTTTAAATGTTTCCTTACTTTTTTTGGTGGATTTACATGTCGGACTCTAGGGACGTGCTCCAAGTACTCTCAGGTAATTCTGGCCCCAGCTCATCTTCATTTTCACATTGTCGCAATTCCCCAAACTCGAACCCTTCATTACTACCAAATTTTTTGTCCTGGGCAACAAAGGTTAAACAATTTTTTTTTTTAATTTCGATCGATGAAAGATACGATAAATCCAGGATATCACTGCTTTAAACCAAGGCTTGGGGAATTTCGGGTTTCCTTATTTAATTATTCTTAATATCCCAGTGAAAAATATTACCAGTCCTCTTTTATTACTGATAAACTGAGCAATTTTTAATTACCTTCGTGAAATCATATTTGAAGAGACTGAATAATAGACGACAGAGTATTGCGCCCTGTGGAACACCAGAAGACAAACTTTAGCTACCTGAGACGACTCTTTCGACCTAAACTCTCTGTGACCAATTAACTATAGAAAACTTAATGAGCTTAAGTGAAGTGCATCCAAAACCAAATACATATATTTTTGAATTTACAGAGGAGTCGAGAGTGCGCAAAACTATCGAATGCCTTAGACTACTTACGTAGTCCAAAGGTATCAAGAACGCTACATGATTGCTATCCAGATAAATTCGTAAGTGCGTTGAGATATCCAGAAGAGCTGTATCGCAACCGTGGCTAAAGGATTGCATGTATTCAAGATACGCAGCAATTTGAAGTCACATTAGATTTCCTGGGGCATTCCACAGAAAACATAGCAGAATTATTGATATAAAATTTAAAGAGGTAAAGATAAAAAAGAGTATAGAATTGGAAACAGAGGGAACATGTTTAAAATGCTAGAATCGATATTAAAATTCACAATTTACTTCATCCTTGCAATTAACACCCAGATTCCGCAAATTCCTCCACAGTTTCTTAGAGGAGCTACAATTGTCAAGTTTAGGAGAATATATCTTGGATTCGCGAAACATATTGCAGGAGCGCGAAACATGAACCCACAATCGGTTGTATCGAAGCACTAGTTGCCTCCTCATACCCAGCGTTGGCCGGCTATCTTTCTCTTTGTTCTTTAAAAGTAAGCTCGATGGCCCAAACAAATTACGTTACTATGTTGTCCATATTTTTTAAGTATGTATTTTGAGAACACTGGAAGTATTATACAATTAGGAAAAACTATCTCTTGAAACAATGCTGTTTATGCAATGGTTTGATCCAATTGGACTGGGTTTTGATTCAACCGTTAATTGCTTGCATACCTTTGTTTCAAGAAATAATTATTTTATCCAAGAGTTTTTCTTTCCCGGAATCGGAAGCATTGCCCATTGCTGCGGTCACAGGTCATATCATAGGTAGTCATGCCAAAAGACTTGGAGCTCCTTTCCAAGACTATTGCAGAAGCTGCCAAAATGTAGACGAGGAGGAGACCATTGAAGACCTCCTCTGTCACTGTCCGGCCGTCGCTCGGCACTTGGGTACTTCCCATTTCAATGGTCTGACCGAACAAGGAACCGTTAATATACATGACCTCATACGGTTCGTCAAGAATGCTGAATGGTTTCGACTTAGGTTAACGGGGAATCTTCCCTGTTGTTATCACAACGGGCATCGTATGACTTTGCTCTTACGATGGTTTTTCTTCAAATATGGAAATTACTCTAAAAATAATCGAAATTTTCGTATGACTTAATTTAAGAGAAAGATTTCTTGAATTGAGCTTTAAACCTTATTTTTCCGTGCATATGTATTCTTGAATCGAAAACTGTTATCCATTATCCGAGGCTCTGCACCAGTTTCAGAGCACCTCAATTTTCGTCCGAACTAGATTCGAACCAGATTCGTCCAGCGCACTTACCAATGCACTATTGCCTACTACGTCCATTCTGTTTAGCCAACAGCATAACTAAGCAATTTTGGCCCGAACTAGATTTGAATTGAGAATGTCTATAACTTCCCCACAACTGTTAAAGTGGTATATTGTCGTTAAAAACAAAAGAATTAGTTCTTCATTTTACTGATAAATTGCTGTATTGTATTGTATTGTATTCTTATATGAAGTAAAAGCTGGTTTGTTTTTATATTTTAACCAATTTTTCTTGATTCTAGAAACAAAAGATCTTAACGTAAGACAAAAATATATGTAAATAAATTTAGCGTTCTTTATTTCTTGAAATTGGAAATGACGATGAACTTCATCTAAGAACTTTGTATATTAAAACAAGAAAGTTATCAATCTTTCAAAAAGGTGACCTTCTCCTAACTGGGGTAAAAAAAACATCGATTTTTTTTTTCACGGAAAAATGTTCCTTAATTCTAGACATAATCATGTCCTTAAATTTTACGAAAAACAAAAATATGGTTTTCGAGTTATAGTGCTATATATTTTAAGAGAAAAACGGTGACGCAGCTGTCGCCCGAGCACGCTGTTTGGGACGCCGGAAGAAATTCAATTCAGTTATATTTTACGTGGCCACTTGAACGTATCGATAGTTTACTCTAGATATTTCGAGAAAATGCCAAAAACTCAAAAAAATTCTACATCAAAAACTCCAAAAAAAAATTCTGTGGAAACCGGCACACGGCACTTTCAGCCGGTGAAATCGATCTAAAATCAAACGCATTTTTCTCGACTTCATTTTTTCAATCGTAATTCCACGATATCTCTTGAACCGCTACACCGATTTCCATAAACCTGGGTTCATTTTGTTCGGAATTCAATTGTTCACAAATCTAACTAGGATATAAGACCAAACCCAAGTAGTTTTTTTCTTACAGCACTTTATGTAAACAAATTTTCGAAAAATTCTCGATTTTTTACTTCAAATGGTTACCATTTTTTTTCTAATCGACCGATTGCTTAGATCCTAGTTAGATCTATAGATTTTTATGTCTAAATGAAGTTTTTTTTTGATTTTTTGTTTCAAATGATTGGACGAGCCGCAATAACGGAATTACGGAAAAAGGCCGATTTTTTTTGGCGCCCTCTGGCGGCCACTGGCGATCGAAAAATGCAAAAATTTAAAAACTATTTCTATTTTTTGTTGAAGACTTCCAAACAAAAAAAGAATCAAGGTCATATGTTGTTTTGTTTTCTTGTAAAAAAATCCCAAACTTTTGCTTTTTTTTTAATTCAGTTAGGAGAAGGTCACCTTAAACAAATATTTTCTTGGACAAAGAAAAAATTTCTTGTTTGAATGGAAACTACATACCAGGTGTGCAACCTTAAAACGGCTGTTTTTTTATTTAGCAAAACAATAATTAACGCAGAAAAGTGAAGAATATTTTATTCGAAGTAATTGCCCTCGTTCGCTCTACATTTTTCCCATCTTTGGGGAAGATTGTGGATTCCACCCCACAAGAATTCATCCTCTTTGGATAAGAACCACCCATCGAGCCATTTTTTAACATCTTCATAAAAATTGAAGTGCTGCTCAGCAAGCGCGTGTCCTATCGACGCAAACAAATGGTAGTCGGAAGGGGCCAGATCTGGAGAGTAGGGCGGGTGGGGTAGCAACTCCCAGCCAAGTGCATCCAACGTATACCGGACCAATCTTGCTGTGTGTGATGGTGTGATGTCATGCTGGAAAATGATACCCTCACGCCGATCCGCGTATTCCGGTCTCTTTTTTGCACAATTCACGATCCAATTCGATGATTTGTTGTTGGTAGCGTTGAGTATTGATCGTTTCACCAGGTTTCAACAGTTCAACAAGTTTTGGTCGATTTCAAATCAAAGCAATGAGAATAAATGGCGGGCAAGGTTGGCTGACGCCTCATGCGCGCGAACTACCATCTATTAGAAAACGGCCGTTTTAAGGTTGCACACCTGGTATGTACTTGAAATAAAGGAATAGTCCTTAATACATAGTTCTTACTTTTTCAATCAATTTTCATAATTCTATCCCTGCTATGGATCTTCAAATAAGAAAACTTCATTTAAAATCAATCACGTTTTTTCTATTAAGAGAAAATTCGTTATTTGAAGAAATATCGAAGTTTCATGCAAATAAGGAACTACTATCCTTTTGATTTTAGAAAATTATTTCCCTCAATGAAGGCAATCTTTGAGAATACATTGCAATATGAAAATTGTGACAATAAATATTACAGAACGTACTCTTTTTCATGAAAATCCACCTTAAAAAACCTGGTTTTGGTTTTAGGCATAGAATAGACCTTAATTTTACTTAAGACGAATCTTTGCCTAGCAACATCGAAAGTCACATCCGTATCCGTTTCCGTATCAACAATGTGCCATATTAATTTCATTAGTATTTAATGGTATATTTGCAATTAAAGACTCTGCAGACCCGAAATTTGCATTAAAATCGCATAATATATGTACCTACATACATTATAAGATTTGTCGGTCCGCTATCTTGAATTCGTCACTTTCGGTAGAGGATTGGATTTGATGTTGTCATGTGTCATGTCAACGTAAGCAAAACTGTCGACCGAAGTACCAATTTCATGCCGACTTAATTCACCGCTCAAAACACCCGCCGCCCCAACACTTTCTGCAATTATTATGCATAGCCCAAGTCAGTCAGAAGGTCATAAACACCATGATGCCTGTAAAATATTATCTCAAGGGATAAGTATAATAGTTTTTCAGTGAAAGCTTGTCGCAAGCACACAAACTTTTCCTCTTTAAACAGGGTGGCCGGAGAAGTGACTTTCAAAGGTAAAATTTAGTTGCCTCATATTGAGGGGTCTCCGAATCACCCCTATGTAACATATGTATGTTCCGCAATTCTTGCGGGATGCACATTATTATTTTATTTTTATCTTGTGATCTAATCAGCGCAACAACATCAAACTTACGGCAAACAACTACTACATTAATGTACTTTCCAAAAATGGCACCTTGATCTAGTAAAACCCTTGTCTTTTATTACAGGGATCACTTGTTATTAAATTTAACTTGTGTGGACTTAGAAATTTTTTTGGATATTGCTCGTCCGCTAGAAGCGACCCAACTTAAAAAATATAATGAGTGTTTCAATCAGAGGAAAGCTAAGCTGCTCTCATCAGTGTGGTGCTTAGATCCTCTCCCATGGACACTCACGAGGAGGGATCGATACGAGAGTATTGATTTTAACAAATAATGAAAACAAATGAAATTTTTTTAGCGGTTATACGCCCTAAATTACTCTTACGTTCTGGCATTTGTTTTTATCGCGTATGTTATAATTATAACAATAATAAAAAGGCGAATTCACTTTTAACTTTGGCGTTTATTCGATGCTTTCTCAGGCTATGTAAAAAAAAATTCACAAAGCGTTACGGACGCTTACAATCAAAACTTCGACATACCTCAAAACTAAAGCTTTACAAACCCACAATCACTGTACTTAAATTGTCACAGACCGACTATCTAATATCTGAACAGCTGACAACGACTGCACTTCAATTTACTATCCAATATCTAAAAAGCGAACAATCAGTCTGAGATAATCAAACAATCTGACAAAAATGGCTCAATATCTTACTAAAATATTGACAAAAAAATCAAATCTTCTTCGAAAATCACTCTAAATTTTGCATATTTTCCTTTACTATTGGCCTCCGGATGTAGCGTGATATTATGTAGCCTAAAGCCTTCCTCAAAAATAATTCTAAATGCAGATGAAAACAGCATCGAAATTTTTTCCCGGGTTCCGAAGTTTATCGGTCACAAAGATAGTTACACACAGAAATCGTATTTGATATTGGTAGAGATATCTATGTATATCTACATCTTTTGGAAAAAAACCACAAATGTAGATCCTCTAGAGAACTTTAATACTTTCAATTCTCATAACCAGTACTGCCGCCCGACCAATAGGAAGCGACATATGTATATGAATTTCATGACATAAAACCTCAAAGAACTTGCAAAGACGACATGATATCTATAACAATGACATATTTGTGCTCAGTGCCGCCCGGGCTACTTAAAATTGGCCTCCCCTATATTGACCACACTAAAAGTTATAAACAATTTTTTTGAAACGACATATATGTATAGGTATGGGCAATTCTTTTTTAAATCGGCCACTCCACTCTGCAAAGGCCTAAATTTCTCGTGTGAGTATAAATTTTTTGCGTTCGATCAATTTTATTATTTTAGATATAACACAAAACTGCATCGAAGGAAAGCACATTTTCCTATTCGTACCTTGTACAGGTTCGACAGCGATTGACCTCTAAAGTTAATAGTCAAAAAGATAGCAAGCATGCCTATCACAGAAACCTGAAAGTTAATTGTCCAATTTTGTTTTTGTAGAGAATCTATATTATATAATTTTTATAATAACCATGATTGTCGTCCAACCAATAGGAAGAGAGATATTTGCGAAAGAGCAATTTTCAGGATTATTGATTTCGAACAACCCCCGAAGCGAATATGATATTGATGGGAACTTTTTGCACGTTACTTACGCATAAGTAAAAGCTTGTGCGAGATTCCCGCAGGATGAGAATTTTTTTGAAAACCGCGCTATTTCTGACCTATTTCGCATGCTTTCTCAATTGCATAAGCTCCAAAGAGGAATTATGATTCAACTGAAAAAAAAGTCTCTCTTTCAAATTTTTCTTTCGGACTAAAAATAACCAGAACAATCATTCATCATATACATAACTCGTGAAACGAATTCTTAAATAAATATTAGAATTTCCAAGTTCAAAAAAACATGAATTAATTTATAATTAAATTCCTCCATTGCTACTTACAATAAAAAAAAATATTATAAAATATGAAAAACCTGACAATTGAATTAAGTAAAGTTTATTTTCAAATATATTTTTTGTTCAAATATTTTCTTGGTTCATGCTTTTCATTTGTTCCATTGTCGAGTTTTTTTTCTTTATAATATTTTGTTTTATTTACAGCATTTTAGTTTCAGATAATATGTAGTAGGTAAGTAATATCATGACATGCTCAAGCAGACAGCTCATACTAGTGATTTTATATTCTATCTCGTAGTATCTACGTCCAGAAATTGTCTTTGTTATCCTACGACAATGACGTCACATAGCTTGTTGTATTTTGGTTGTCGAACCCATTCATACCCTGATACCCAAGGCAAGGAGTTGTGAAAACATTTAATCCGCCATCTTGGGGCGTACGTCATATTGGGTTCAGACTAATGTCACACTGCCTGACGTATTCAGCTCGCCAGACCCTTTCATTTGATACCAATGTCAAGTGTTGTGAAGGAAAATGTAATCCGCCATTTTGGGGCGTGCGCCATATTGCGTTTGGAATGATGTCACATATTTTGTTGTGTTCTCACCATAAAACACTTTCATTCGATAGCCATGGAAAGGGGGTTGTGAAGAAAGAGGTAATCCGTCATTTGGGGCACCCGCCATATTAGATCTAGAATGACGTCGCAGAGTTTAGCGTATTACGCTCCACGAACGCTTTCATTTTGTACCCATATGAATAATATTTGATGAAATTTGTTTTTAATTGTTAGACAGTTTTACTTATAATATCCGCCATTTTGCTTTTTGTTTAACGTTATATGGTCTATGACACCCTGAAGATTAATACGATTCTAAAAACCTCTCATTTATCCATAGTCTGGATTTTAGTAGGGTTTAAGTTAAGCATGTTCAAAACAGCCCAGTTGGAAATAGCCTCTAGATCAGCATTGACACCCTTTACACAGTGCATATTATGGAGCAGATCGGAGCTATGTACCTGGACATCATCCGCAAACATGTGCACAGCGAACGACTGTAGGCAAATCATTAATGTACAGACTGAAGTGAAGAGGCTCAAGCACCGACTTCTGCGGGACACCTGTATTAGTTGTGAGGAGCGAAGAAAGGGAGTCACCAAGTGGCTCTCAGTGCTTGCGATAAGCCAGATAATATGATGCCAGGTTGCATGCGCATCCTGAGAGAGCTGTTGCCATGGACAAACTAGAACTCTTAAACTAGTTCGTGATGCTCTAGACTAGACTAGCTCAAAGATCCATTCCACTGGTCCAACTGAGCAGACATTTTGCTGCTGTTTGTGCCAGTTGCGGAAAAATAGTTTAGTGAACAATTCTCATTGCTGAAATTAAACTTTTTGCAATGGTGTTTTACAAACAAAGCACGGAAAATAAAAGGAAATTATGAATAAAAGATGTGATTCGATTTATTAAATTAATAAATTTTTTTTTATAATATAATAATATCAAATAATTATTTTCTAAATTAATTAAAAAAAAGGATAAACGGATTTAAGGATTTTTATAAACGAGAATCTGAACTATTTCAAAATAAACTGAGTATCTCATGGCGAGTTTAATTAGTTCTCAGATGTCAAAGTGACGTCATGAATTAGTTCAATTGCTGTAGTCCATCCAGGGCATAAGAGGCTCCTCAACTTGTTGCGCAGTATTGAAGGCTCAATGCCTACAAACACCCTACTAAAATTGTCACCTTTTTAGCTACTCGTCATATCTGGTATTCGTACAATGGCACTTTCGAAATCCGTATTTATACGGGGAGAGTCCAAAGACCCCAAGATGTTCCAAAATCCTAATCTGAAAAATAATCCTATCAAATGTTGTGGAAGCCGCCAGAAGTATGATCATGGGCCTAAAATCCGTAATTGCATTACGATAGGTGCATTTAGAAATTGGCCGGATCTGCTATTGCTTCCAAACTGCTGGAAATGTAGAAGTGGTCCGAATTGTGTTGAATATGTGTACAAAAGAAAGTATAAACATTGGTATCCAATCCAACAGCATTTGACCTGACCGCAGATATAGCACACCAGACCTCGTCCGCACCCGCGTGTCGAAAGGAAAAGGAGTCATGGGCATTCGACTCGACCGATCTGTATGATCACGAAGTGACGATATACATATTTGATATTTATTAAATTACCCATCTTATTGCCTTTCCAGATAGGTACAATATGTTCAGGTAGAGAGGGGATGTACAAATTTATACGTAAGTAGAAAAGCTTTCGCGGAATATTAAAAAATTTGGATTTTAAATTTTTTTTTTCAATTTGAACGTTTGTAACGTACTACCATTATCTCTAATAAATTTTAAATTTGAGAACAATATTTTGGGGTTCATTTAATTCAAATTTGTTGTGAATGGGACATTTTTTTAAAACCCTTGTTTGCTACATATAAATTTGTATATCTCTTCCTGCATATTTTGTGCCTCTTTGGATAGGCAACAATAATGGTAATTTAATAGAAATAAAAAAGAACACACAAGTGCACATCAGCACACAGGGAGTTGTTTTAACTCATACTTCGCGTGCCATTGCAAATTGCACATTTCACGTGAGTTTAAATAACACACTTGCCTTTGCAAGGGTACTTCTTAGTTTTTAAAACTTAATAAAATTGTAATATGTATGGCCCTAAATGGCTTTTCCGAAAATATATATATATATACATACGCTCTATGTACATATAAATATAACACCTTTACTATTTCGCTCATAGCAGGACTGATGTGGTAGATGTGAATACCTGAGGAAATAATAACACCTTTTCTTCTTGAATAAACTAACACTGACCAAGCAGTTTCATTATTGGAGTGGAAACAAAAGAAACAAATTAATTCTTGACATCCATTATAAGTAGGTCATGAAATGATTTTGAAATTACACTGGTAATTTTTATTAGATTAGTCGATTTGCACAACACTTCCCGGATTACACAAATAGGTTTTTTCAGAGTTTTCAAAAAGTCAATCAGCTAATATATCCACTTTAATTAATGAAAACGGATGGGAGTATGCCTTAGTTCAGTTGTATTACCAACTTTTTAAGTCGTAATGAAATCATTCGTAACAACGTCCCCATAAGCTGATTCATGCGAAAAATGTTTTTACGTCTTTGAAAATAAAACGCATTTTGCGTATATACCTCGGTTCAAAGAAATATTAAGCACAAAAGAAATAACTAGGGAAGCTTATCCCTCATTAATTTAAAAGCAAGCTTAATTTACTCAGACATTTTGTCTTTGCACTAATGAAATGCTTTGGGGTGGGTGAATTTTTCTGCAGTTGAATAGGTTTGCGAAAGTTCTGCAGTCCCGCCAGATTGTGTGCGCTGTTAATTACAATGCCAGCAAACTATGTACATAATTTATTGAAAACAAGCAGAATTCTAGAAGACACTCGAAAGCGAAATGAAAAATGGAAGTTTAACTGGTTTAACTGCTTGAGTTATTTTTCTGATCCATTAATTCCTGTAAGGCATAAAAGTTTCTAACCCACTTGTGCAGTTATCCATTTCGAATAAATTACTTCGTACATCTCTCCACACACTCTGGGCCGAGTTTTAATTTATACGCACACTTATTCCATTTGTTTGCGCTTATCAGCCAGCCTTGTCTTAATTGCGAGTTACACTTTCTGCTTGTACATCGTGCAATACTAGAAACTTTTGCGTCCGCCAAGCGAACCGGGCTTCTTAAAGAATAATTAAAGCATTCTGCTTCGCTGTACTAATAGTTTGGATTGTTTCGTTGATTAAGTGGAATGGAATATTGGAAGCAGGCAGCACAAATCCAAAGAAATGCTCCGCATAACTTTATCACTTAAGACAGAGAAATATTCCTTCGGGGATTTTTATTGAGTTTTATAAGCCACTTTAGTTGGTTTTTCATAAATATTTAACTACTTAACTACCTAATAACTATCTGGTGTTGGACCAATGGTAACAATAATCTCATTACTTTAGATTTGAAATGCTCACAACTCTTAACAAAAGAGTGTTAAAATGAAAATTGGCCCTAAAATAAAAGTGTGGCATGTACATATACCTATATATAAATTTCCTTCTACAATTTAAATGCTGAGAATGGAGTAAGAAAACATTAGAGTGTTTCGGGAACTCAAATAAAATTTGAGTGCGGCCTTCAATTAAGCCGACTTGGTCCTTGGTCCCCTGCTCTTTAGCAAGCTTCTAACAAATAGACTTGACCCCTTCTTTTCAAATGAATTTAGAGTTTTCTCACTGGCCTTCGGCCGATGCATTTTTGAAAGTATATTCGTGGAGAGTATAACATTAAAGCGAAAGAAAAGGATGAACGTTTCTTTATCTTTCAAACCCACAATAAGCCCTTCGCGTGCCTTTTCATAACATTAAAAAATTAACAGGAATTTTTCCCTGCTTTCATCTTTCAGTAGAACTTAAACATGTTAAGTGTTACAAAAACCTACCAATCTGGGAAACAATCAATCTGCGGGTGTAAATGAAATCTTTGTGCTTTGTCTGTTCTTAATTATTTTATAAAATGTTTTGTTTTTAATTCGTGTACTCATTTTGACGAAAATCAACCAAAATTATAGGACCAATTCTCTTAGCCTTTAATATGTGACACTTTGGCCTTTGCATCGTCTTTCATTCGTCGTGGACACCATTCTTTCTTTGCGAAATCGATAGTAGGTACACTCTAAAAAATTTTCGTGTAATTTTACCCTTATTATATGAGGCACTCGATAACCTCGTATAATAATGGTAAAATTACAGAGCGGTGTATTCTTAAAATTATGCATCACAAAAAGTGTAATAAAATACACTTAAATTGTTGTAAATATCCACAAAATTACCACACGCCTTGGGTATTTTTGTCTCAAAAATGGTTTAATATCGCATACATTCTCAATGTTTATACACAGGAGAATTGAGCTACATATTGTGTAATTTTATAACACGTGAAGGCTAACATTTTTCTGAGAATACACTACCGTGGCGTAAAATTACACGAAATATTAATTCACAATAGCGGAAATGCTCCCAGCAAAACGTTTCGTTGTGTAAAACCACAAATTGCAATTAATAACAGCTAAGCGTACATAAATACAATTTATCATACCAAAATTTATATCATCCTATTATATATTTTTGGCATGATAAATTGCATTCCTATATGTTTGCTTAGCTAGTATGACTTGCAATATCATGTAATTTTAAACAACGAAAGTGGATTACTGCGAAAGTATCGGAGAGTTGTTTAGGATTTGGATATTAAAAAAGCACAATAAGTTTTCAGTTAAATCAATCATACCTACTTAGAAATTAACTATAATAAGTACATATGTATTATAACTATATACTTTCATAATATTCAGATTTAAAGTATGCATTCATTATATATTTTTCTGCAATACTATTGGATAATTCTGGTGCTATTATTATATGTTCTATATATAAAATCTAAACACTTCCTTCGTTATTTATTTTACACATGGTTTACCAGGGTGACGTTTTGCTAATATAATTAAAAAATATCATTATTCATTTGTAAAAAATATGTTTTATTCTTTCATTTTATTTATTTGTACAAAAAATTATAGTTTCATTTCATTAACACAAGTAATTCACTTCAACTATGTATAATAGGATTATAGAATTTTCAACCCATCCTAATCTTACATACATATGTTATACTGTTAACATAAAAAATATATATATATGTTTTAAAGCATTAAGCTTTTTTGTTAAAATCATTTAATTTTTTAATTAAAGAGTTTATTTTGTTTAAATTATTAATATGGGTTTACTGTCCTCTGACACATTCAGGATAAAACCTTAAAAAATATCATACTATAAACTCCATCATTTGAGAAGTATCTTTAGGGTACATGACATTAGAAACATAAAAATAACAAATGGTTTCTGCAATTAGATTTAATAGACAGAATCCATAACGTTTTGCAATCAATGGTTTTTTAAAGTAAATGTAGATTACCGATGAATCGTTTTCTTGCTCATTTATGTGAGTATCTGTAAATTACGATAAAAATCCTGTCTTTATATGTCCTATTAAAAAAACTAAAAAATGAATAGCGCAATGGATACTAATTTTACTTTAATATTGAATGATTTGAAATTACACTTAAGCACTTTACATCGGTAGTTCGTATTACTAGGTAAATAATACGTATTATCTGTTTTATGTGGATGATTTCGATACCGGTGCATTTGATATTTAGGATTATTTGAAAATATTTGATTGCACTCTTCCCAAAAGCATTTAATCTCCGCACATTTCCTCCCACGATGAATATATAAATGCTTGTGATATAACTTAAGGCTACTTAAGGAGCACTCAAAGATGTTGCACTGGTACATTTCTCGTCTTAATCACTCGACTGCTAACTATAGACTGAGCTAGCGTCAACCGCACGTACCATAAAACAGCATGATTGCGTAGAATTTGATGCAATTATACACAAAAATTCTATAAAATCACAACAATTCCGATTTATTATTAATTTACGTTAAAATGTATGTGAAACTAAGCGAAAAGATTTAATATTAATCAGAAAATCGGTAATACATATTACTGGCTTAAAATCCCACCTATAATGGTGCGTTTTTATACGAAGTTTACACAAGTTTTACTCAATTTATGACGCAAAATTACAATTACTTTTTACAGTGTACTCTCCATTCGAAAATTAAAATATTGTTTCATTCCTGGCTGGTTCCCGGTCTTCTTTTTACAGCTCTATCTTTAAGGACCCTGGCATTGTCCTGCTGCAAAAAAACTTCGTAAGAGCAATTCATTTTCCATGAAGGAAGGAGGTGTTCTTCCAAGACATGCATGTAATTATTTTGATCAACGGTCCCCGTGCATAATTGGAGGTTGGTGAATCCATAGCCCTATTTACTTTTCCTTCACCACTGTGTCGCCGTAGCTGGTCGTAAGTCTACTTTATAGGAGTTTAAGGTCGGAAGTCTTGCGCGATGAGCCATTAAATCAGGGTTGACTCGAAGCCCTGCAGGCCTGAGGTGTGTCAACGGTATATTTTCAGAGACGTCCAGTCGATGTCTTTCGAATGGGCTCTATATCATTCGCATAGCCCTGACATCATTTTTCATTCTTTGTTCTGCAAATTAACTTTTTTAACATATCCATGCAGGGTTCTGAGCTTAATATTAGTAAAGAAGTTGTTCAGGCGGCGTCTAACTATCATTTAAAGAAGGTGTTCATCGCATAAGCAATCACTCCTCAAATTTGGTGCAGGCTCAGAAAATATAAAAATTCATTTATTTATTTACAAAAGTCAATTCAAGTTACATAGCTTATGGTATATTACTAGTCAAACCCTTTCACTTGAAGGTGGGGTTCAGAAAAAGGGGCTTGTCAAGAAAAAGGTAATACCCCATCGTGGGGCGTCCGCTCTAATGGATTTAGACATACTATAGACATACTATTGTATTGTATTATCGTGTACAAAATTCCAACGCTTTGGCTTAATTATAACTAATCGAAAATTTACTTGCAAGATTTATACCAGACAACAAAGGAAGTTATAAAAGCGTCAAACCCCAAAAATCCAAATAAGCTCAATTTGGTAAAAATTGCCATCTGACTTAGTACTGAGTATACAGTGCGCGCAATTCGTATAAACGCATCATTGCTTTTGTTATGAATTGCTATACACACTAGAACTAAATAAAAATCTTCCTAGAATTTACTCATACTTTTTTAACTTATTCTCTTGGGGTGTGTTTAAGATAACGGGATTTGTCAAACCACAAGGAAAGTGTTTGCCGGCGCGTGATTATTTAGTTTGAAGTACTCTAGCTGTGCGCATTTCCTATAAATGCAGTCAAATTTTCGAGCTCTAAATAAAATAGTAATTCTGTTTTCGCTGTAGTTTTTCTGAATTTTAAGTTTTCCGAGAGTAAGTAAACATTTTACTTGGAAACTTTTTGTTATTACCAACATTTGACGTATTTCTAGGATTTTTTGTAAAAATGCCACGTGGAAAAATTTTATGTGCACAAGAAAAGGCAAAAATAACGGCATTTAAAGAACTCGCTATTGGGAACAGGGAAATTGCAAGGAGAATTGGCCGCTCAGATTCCGTAGTGAGAAATTTTTTAAAGAAAGGACGAGAATATGGCATTAAAAAGCCAACAAAAGGAAATAAAAAAATTACTAGAAGACTTGCTGGACAAATAAAAGACGAGGCGACAACACATAAATTAAGTGCTGCAAAAATTGTTTCAAAACTACAACTTCCAATTAAAAAAAGACGAGTTCAACAAATCTTACGCGACACGGAGTACATAAAATACAAGAAACCGGCAAAGGCGCCCAATTTAAAACAAAAGCATAAGGACGCACGTATGGAATTCTCCAAAAAACACATGAATTGGACAAATCATTGGAATTTCGTTATTTTCTCTGATGAGAAGAAATTTAATTTAGATGAACCAGATGGATCAAGTTCTTACTGGCACGACCTACGCAGAAATGATCCTCCGCGGATGAGCAGAAACATCGGTGGCGGAAGTGTAATGATTTGGGGAGGATTTTCTTCACGGGGAAAATTGCGCTTGTGCTTCGTTCCACCAAAAATGAATGCTGAAAAGTACACTGAGCTTCTGGAGGATGTTTTGATTCTTTATTTAGACGCGAACCATGAAGAGTCTTTTATTTTTCAGCATGATAATGCACCCATTCATTCTGCGAGAACAACAAAAACTTGGCTTCAAGGAAAAGATATTCCGTTGTTAGAATGGCCGTCTCTAAGTCCGGATCTTAATCCTATAGAGAACCTATGGGGAATATTAGTGCGACGAGTTTATGAAAATAATCGCCAATATAACAACGTATCAGAACTCAAAGCAGCGATTTTGAAATGTTGGTATGAAATTAACGACAATTTAATTAAAAGACTTGTACGATCAATGCCAGATAGGATATTTGAGGTGATTAGGAGCAAAGGAGGGAAAACTAAGTATTGAGAAGATGTTTCATAATTTTTTATAGTTCTAATTGTGAAATTTCCTTATTTTTTTAAAGTGAGTAGGTAAACAAAGAGAGTTCTGGATCAAGTGCACGTGTACTTGATCCAGAACTCTCATAGCATAGGCCTTATGTACTTGATCCAGAACTCTCATAGCATAGGCCTTATGTACTTGATCCAGAACTCTCATAGCATAGGCCTTATGTACTTGATCCAGAACTCTCATAGCATAGGCCTTATGTACTTGATCCAGAACTCTCATAGCATAGGCCTTATGTACTTGATCCAGAACTCTCATAGCATAGGCCTTATGTACTTGATCCAGAACTCTCATAGCATAGGCCTTATGTACTTGATCCAGAACTCTCATAGCATAGGTCTTATGTACTTGATCCAGAACCCCCTTAGCATAGGCCTTATGTACTTGGTCCAGAACTCTCCTAGCATAGGCCTTATGTACTTGATAGTGGGTCCCTCCCATCTCATGCCACCCAATGGCAGGGTATTCCCCGCCCCCGCCCCCGCCCTCCCCCAGCACTTGGTGGGGCCATGGTGCATTTCTGTAAACAAGTGGGCAGACCTCGATCCCCAGCACTTGGAGGGGCCATAGGGCATTTGTGTAAACAAGTTGGCTGGCAAGAATTTTGAAAAACATTTGCGGTGGCGCACACGTGCATCTGCGATTGTTGATAATTATTTAATTATTGATGTGGTAGACATTTTTCATCAGGAAAAGCATGAAAAACAATTTTTATTGGGAAGTTGAGTCAAAGGTGTAATGGGTCATTTGCGTAAACAAGTTGGCCTTCTGAAAATAACAATTTTTATACCCGCGATCCCCAGCACTTGGAGGGGCCATAGGGCATTTGTGTAAACAAGTTGGCTGGGCAAGAATTTTGAAAAACATTTGCGGCGGCGGCGCACACGTGCAGCTGCGATTGTTGATAATTATTTAATTATTGATGTGGTAGACATTTTTCATTAGGAAAAGCATGAAAAACAATTTTTATTGGGAAGTTGATCTCGATCAACGCGTGCAGCTGCGATTTCTGAAAATAGCAATTTTTGGGGGACGAAAAACATGTACTTGGTCCAGAACTCCCCTAGCATAGGCCTTATATGCTTGATCCAGAACCCCCCTAGCATAGATCTTATGTACTTGATGTGAGTGGTGAGTCATTGATCTCCCACATCATGCCACCCAATGGCAGGGTATTCCCCACCACCACCCCCCCTAACACTTATGCCGATTCTGGACCATTTTTCCCATAAGAAATGTACAGGGCCAAAAAAATTCTCATCTTTGCTTCAAAATCTCTCGTGGAGCATGTTATTTTATTATTTTAAACAAGTTGATGACAAGTTGTCCATTTAAAAGAAAATATTCTCAAAACATTTGTAGTTGCGCACGTGTGCAGTTAAAAGCCCTGGATTCAAATGGCTTCTGCTTTTCAACAGTTGAACTAAATTCAGAAAACGATTTGGTAGCTACATATTTCCTTTTGAGCCATTATAATATATGAGGCTGAAAATTACATTTATGCATTCGATTGCTGCATGTCAGTAAAAATTTGATCTTCGCAGTTTCGCAAAACGCTTCCATATACCATAAGAACTGATGACCCTATTTCCAGTTCAACAGCGACTTGCTCTGAAAAATAAACCTCTGAAAACAAAAGAAAACCTCTGAAAATTAAAAAGAAAAATAGAAAAATGAAATTGATCTTCGCCGTTTCGCAAAACACTTCCATACACAATAAGAACTGATGACCATATTTCCAGTTCAACAGCGACTTGCTCTGAAAATTAAACCTCTGAAAATAACAAAAACCTCTGAAAATTAAAAAGAAAAATTCAAGTGTTTTTTTAAACGAATTGGTTTATTTCCTCAATAGTTTTGTTTACAATATTTGTACAATATTTTAGGAAGGGTGCATCCTCCTCATCAATATCACGACGTCCATACGTGATCGTCTCGTAGAGGTTATCAAGCTCTTCTAGATCATCATCCTCGCCTATGTTGAGGATGCCCAGTATTTTTATAAGCGTCATAAGATTTAGTTGCAGGCTCTCAACATCCTCCTGCATGAGGACTTCTAAGTCATTGAGGTCGTCAATGACATCCAACAAGTCAGCGATGTCGGCTTTCACTCGTAGAGCCACAGCAATTGCATCGCTGTAAAAAATAAAAACGGGTTAAATATTTACACAAAACAACAACAACAACAACTTGCCTTTTTACATCTGCCATTGTCTGCTGTTGCATTTTGAAAATTTTGAAATCAACCACTGCTTCAATCGAAAATCTGGTGTAACAAGTAATTTACACAAACTTTGATTCGCCTTTTATAGCACAAAATTTTTGTTTCTATAGGAAGCGTCAGGCTATTTTTTGATTTCCTTAGCATAATAACAATAACAGGAAGAACAGAAAAAACACCAAACAAATTTTTAACGGTTGAAGACTATTTGAAATTACACACAAAACCGCAATAGCAAAAAATCTCACGCAGCACATAGAACTGCAAATTAAAAAAATCGTTCTTATCAACGAAATTTGTTTTCCCGCGCCTTATCACAAGAAATGTAAGAGCAGTTGACACGAGCCCAGCATATTTCATTGCCAGAAGAAACAAAGCTTTTACAAATTCCCAGATGATATGCTCTTGTTTAACCCGTGTGCCCCCAAAAAATTTTTTTCTGCATCAAGTTCATGAACACTGACGCTGATATGATTTTATGTTACACAACAACAAGATTAAATCTCACGCAGCACATAGAACTGCAAATTAAAAAAATCGTTCTTATCAACGAAATTTGTTTTCCCTCGCCTTATCACAAGAAATTTAAGAGCAGTTGGCACGAGCCCAGCATATTTCATTGCCAGAAGAAACAAAGCTTTTACAAATTCCCAGATGATATGCTCTTGTTTAACCCGTGTGCCCCCAAAAAATTAGGAAAAGCATGAAAAACAATTTTTATTGGGAAGTTGAGTCAAAGGTGTAATGGGTCATTTGCGTAAACAAGTTGGCCTTCTGAAAATAACAATTTTTTTATTTGCGGTTACGCATATGTGCAGCCGCGATTTCTGAAAATAGCAATTTTTGGGGGACGAAAAACACGTACTTGGTCCAGAACTCCCCTAGCATAGATCTTATGTACTTGATGTGAGTGGTGAGTCATTGATCTCCCACATCATGCCACCCAATGGCAGGGTATTCCCCACCACCACCACCCCTAACACTTATGCCGATTCTGGACCATTTTTCCCATAAGAAATGTACAGGGCCAAAAAAATTCTCATCTTTGCTTCAAAATCTTTCGTGGAGCATGTTATTTTATTATTTTAAACAAGTTGATTGATCTTGTTCAAAGGGAAAAAAAAATTTCATTCTTATCAACGAAATTTGTTTTCCCGCGCCTTATCACAAACAAATGTAATTGACACGTGCCCAGCATACTTCATTGCCAGAAGAAACAAAGCTTTTACAACTTCCCATGATATGCTCTTGTTTAGTTCGTGTGCCCCCAAACAATTTTTTCTGCGTCAAGTTCATGAACACTGCCGCTGATATGATTTTATGGTGTATACTTCATTCTGGCAAATGTATTTTATGTTAAAAATTCATGGATAGATATAAATAAAACATATTTTTATTTTTAAATACAATTTAGTTTTTTATTGATATATATTTAAACAACGTCCATATTAAAGGTCTGCTTCATTTTCTTTAAATCCACAAAAGAGATATTTGACATCTGTGTGGGATCGTTCTCTACATACTTTTCAATTTCACCATTGCTTAAAATTCTTTCCCCCAGTAATTCGTGGAATTCATAACAAGATATTCTCAAGATTTTATGTTGGTAATTGCTATCATATGTGCAGCGAACTTTTATCGATTTATCATCATCAAAGTCTAATTTGAAATGTCTGTAAAATACACGATCACTTTCTATGATTCCACCAATGTCTCGCTCTTTATTAATCAAATCTTGCCTAAATCCCTCAAGGGCTTCTTCAAGGGTTACTACATTCTTTTCTAGTGGTACAAATTCTACATCACTTTCTTTTGGCGGCTCAGTGATGCTTTCTGCAGAGATATCAGGATGATGTGGATTAGAAGTTGTTGTGGTTGTTGTTGTTGTTAATGAATTAGCAGTAGCTATACTTTTCACAAATAAACGAAATGACAGAGAAACTTTAACAGTATCATTATTGGGTAATAATAAATTAAAATCAATTTCATCGTTTTTTGATTGATCATTCAAGTGCACATCAATTGGAGCTGATAAACAATATGAATATAAAAAACCGAGTACAACTAACACACAATTTGTTGACCTCATTTTCATTCTCTAAAGATTAAGATGTGCTTTGTTCAAAGATTATATTTGAACTACATATATTTAGTTTGAGTTTTAAATATTTATATTATTTTTATTCCTTATTGTGTGTCATTAATTTAGCGACTGTAATGCTCAACTTTCATATTTAAACTAAGAGGTGTATAAATTATATAGTTCCAGCCCAGTAGTCAAAATGAAGTTAATCAAACAAAATCTATCTTAACCAATTCAAAATAATGATTTCAAGAGTAATACAAAAGAACTTAAAAGACATAGTGTCCTATTACCTAACAGTATACGTGCTGTTGTTGTTGGACCTTCTAACTGTGGAAAGACGAATGTAATGATAAGTTTATTAGAGCATCCTAATGGGTTAAGCTTTGAAAACGTTTATGTCTACTCTAAATCACTTTCCCAACCAAAATATGAATATTTGAACAAACTTTTGAAGCCAATACGAGGTCTAGGGTATTATACATTTTCCAACAACAGTGATGTGATAACTTTGGAAGAGGCAAAGCGAAATTCTATATTCATTTTTGATGATGTTGCATGCGAAAAGCAAGACAGCATACGTTCATATTTTTGCATGGGACGTCACAATAATGTTGATAGTTTCTATCTCTGTCAAACTTATACGCGCATACCGAAACATTTGATACGAGACAATGCGAACTTTCTCATATTATTTAAACAAGATGATCTGAATCTTAAGCTTATTTATGGTGATCATATAAACACCAATATGAGCTATAATATTTTTCGAAATTTATGTGTTGAATGTTGGCAAGATAAATATGGATTTCTAGTAATAGATAAAGATAGCCCATTTAGTGAGGGGCGATACCGTAAAGGAATTGATGCACACATTGTCTTATAAATATAATGGTTTGCTAAACAAAATAACAGATCGCCGTTGATCAGCTAAACAACTAAACATCTACTAAAGCTGTTAACAAAATCAGATCAACAGATCAAATGAGCTGTTAATAAAACCAGATCAACAGATCAACTGAGCTGTTAATAAAATCAGATCAACAGATCAACTGAGCTGTTAATAAAATCAGATCAACAGATCAACTGAGCTGTTAATCAACCCAGATCAACAGATCAACTGATATAAATATAATGGTTTGCTAAACAAAATAACAGATCGTCGTTGATCAGCTAAACAACTAAACATCTACTAAAGCTGTTAACAAAATCAGATCAACAGATCAAATGAGCTGTTAATAAAACCAGATCAACAGATCAACTGAGCTGTTAATAAAATCAGATCAACAGATCAACTGAGCTGTTAATAAAACCTATTAAAATCAGATCAACAGATCAACTGAGCTGTTAATAAAATCAGATCAACAGATCAACTGAGCTATTAATCAACCCAGATCAACAGATCCACGTTGATCAGCTAAAGCTGTTAATAAAACCAGATCAACAGATCAACTAAGCTGTTAATAAAACCTATTAAAATCAGATCAACAGATCAACTGAGCTGTTAATAAAATCAGATCAACAGATCAACTGAGCTATTAATCAACCCAGATCAACAGATCCACGTTGATCAGCTAAAGCTGTTAATAAAACCAGATCAACAGATCAACTGAGCTGTTAATAAAACCTATTAAAATCATGAAGACAAAATATCCTAGGGATTATCTCATTGAAAAGGTTTTAAAGAAGAAGGGAAACAAATACTTTGTAAAATGGTTATGGTTAGGCTTTCCTGATAAGCATAATTCATGGATTAATAAAAGTGAAATATTATAATATAAATAAAAAGTCATGTTTTAAATAACAAATGTATGCTTTATTCATCAAGTATCCTAAAATGCCCCCAAGCTAAAGTATCAGTCGTATTCTGCCTTAAACATCGTTTGTTATCATAAGGGTTCAATGCTACCTTATTTTGCCTTACACTATATACATTATGCTTATCTGATCGAATGGTTTGTTGAGTCCTTTCTATTTCAACATAGTTAAACAAACATGCCAAATAATCATTAAAACAAATACTATTCTCTATTACATTTCTTTTAATACCTTTAGATTTCTTAATTAAATCCTCATTATTTACCCTAACACTATACATTTTTGATCTAAGGCCTACAAATTCAGTTACTATTTTTCCATTTAATTCATCCTTCATAAGTCCAGGAACTTTTTTATTTACTAAAGGTATATTATAAACATTATTCGGGGGATAATCACTAGTATCAAAATATTTAACATCAGCTCTTATAAGCTGATAAATATCATCACATTTAAATTCATAAATTAGAGAGTCTGTGTCAGTGTACAATAGTTTACAATTTTCTTTCATATTAGGTACCATATAATCATAATGGAATTTATAAACACATGTTTTAGATATATCAAGTACACACATTCCGATGTAAATGGGTTTATTAAAAAAAAATTCAGTCTTATTTAATTCAACAGCAATTAAATTTGAATCAAAAATTGTTCTGCTAGAAAAATTTGGTTTGGCTATCATAACTTTGGCTCCATATCGACCTTCCCACTTTGTAAGCAATTTTACAATAGAGTGCTTACGTATGTTTTCGATAGTTTTCCCAAAGACTGCGTTGTTCATCAATTTATATTTATTTTTCTCAAAATCATTTACAGCTTTCTTTCGCATTTCTGTATTTAAATCAATATACTTTTTTAACCAGGGCGACTGATTAAACTGAAGAACACGGTGTGTTTTTTTTAAAATAAGCCCATGAGATAAACATTGTTTCAAATTTCTGTAATGTATAATATATTTATCTTTATTGGATAATGTTGTCAATAGTTTTTTGTATGAAGATTCATCAGCTGAATCATGTAGTGGGCAAAATGGTAAATCTGAATGATTATCATGTAAATAATGAGGGTACTCAAGATCAACTTCTAATATATAACCTATTGGCGATTCATCTGACACATTCATTATTTCTATATCAGTATTTGCCCATTCGAAACCATGCGTTGGAAGATACTGGGACATTGCCCAACCATAAAGATTATTAACATCAAAGTACATGATATATTTGCGATCTTCTTGATCATTGTAGTTTTCCATATAAGGGTTATTTGCTTTACTATACCGATTCGAGCACTGACTTACTCCCCCTCGAATACCTTCTTCTATAAACATAACCATTTCGATGTCAGTTAGTAATTCCAACTCAATTTTGGTGTATTTCAACATCGCATCCCATGTTAATCCCGGGAGAGTAAAATAGTGTGCAGGGTCCAGACCGTACGTTTTTCTACACACCTTTCTGAAATTCTCAAATATGTCTGAGAGCAATAAAACATCTGTTTTCAAATACAAGTCGGAGTATTCTCCAACAGTTTGTATGCCAAATGTTGTCCACACAGTTTGTGCATGCGTATAATCATCATTAGATATATCCGATTCATTTAATTGGCTATAAAAAGCTTGTTGAGGAGGTAATATTTTCTCATTCAATTTTTCTAAATCGCTAATGTAATCATAGGGAAATACACCTTTTCTCGTTACAAGGTCAAATTCAACAGAATTCAAATTATTCCACTCCTTTTTTGTTATAATTAGAAGTTCTTTAGGTAAATATGATACCAAATTATCTAAAGATGATGCCATAAATTTAAACGAATCAATGAATCGAAATTTTATATCACTACCTTTAACATTTTTGGTGAATGATATATAGCGTTCTTTATTTATTGGTAAAAGATCAACGCGACCATCAAACGCGGTTGCGATTTCCTTTATCACAAAGTGTGCATCATAACCACTCAAATTATGGAATACTACTGGAATTATACGTGTAGTTTGATAATTAAGATTACAGTCTTCATGTGCTGGACCTCTATACCTTCCAGTTAGATGGCAATGATCCCGCACACGTTTTGTTTCAACTGTAAAAGGTTTTTCGCAAATATGACAACAATTGGCCTGTGTATATTGCAATTTCTCTTTTGCAGTTAATGCTGCAATTGGTTTAATTCGTGAAAATAATTCCTCTACATTTGTTACAATTTGTTGTAGTTGCTTTGCAAACCAATGTTGACAATCAATACCCCTATAAGAACGAAAATAGCTAAGACTACAATTAAAAGAGCAGTTAAAATAATATCCTACACTAAATGCCTTATGTTTTTGATATTTATTGGTTCTCATGCTCTCATTAATAGCATGTGGTTCCAATAAACATTCAAAATCTGCGTATATAATAAAAGGCACGTCTTCTTTAAAATTGAAATTTTTAAATTTTAACCATTTATTGTATTCAGTTGGTAAAACAATTTTCCCAGTATTCTTTTTCGCACAATCTTCGACATGTGCAGCTAATTTTTCTTCTGATATAAAATAATAAAGGCATCTGTCACAAATATATTTTCTCCCGTTGTTTTTGGAAACTTGATGTGAAACTAAACGTGACAAGTTTTTAATCCAACAGTAGTGGTATTTAATTTCAAAAGCAGAATCCCCCTCATTATCATCACCACTATCATCTTCATCGTTGCCATAATAATTATCTTGAATCAAGAGTAAATTGACATGTCTTTCTTGTTTATCTTTTGTGAGACGAGTTGGAGTAATATGCAATTTATATTTAATTTTTTCCAAACCAAATATATTTACTGAAATAGCATTCATTTTTTCAAATTTGGATATTTCATTTAATGCTGGTGGTAAATTAATTCCATTTAAATTCAAGATTTGGCTATAATGTGGGTAACTTGATACTCTATTCGCATTATGAGTGGCGGGGCAAAGTGCTGACACTATTGACCAAGCAAAACAAGCATTGTCAGAATTATTAACATTAACACACGAATGCCTTAATTTTATTTCAGGCGGTAAATCAATGTATGATGATCCCCGAAAATGCTCATATTTATTAATATTAACAACTAAATTAATAACACTTGATAGAGCCCATCCACTATCACGCTCTTGAAAATTTTCTAGTTGACTTAAAATATCTTTTGTGACGAACTCAGAAAACCATTCCTTTAAGTTAATACTCTGATCCACTGCGGCGTTTTTTGTGTTAAAATATTTATATTCGAATTCATCTCCCTCCTTACGAACAATTCTAAATTCTCCACTAAAGGTAGTATTAATTTTCAGTGATTTGTGCTTCTTAAAAATATTTTTAATCCGTCTCGAAACCAAATGTTGAGCATCTTCTAAAAATTGCTTAGGATCCTTATGCACCTTATTAACTACCACCCCTGTTCTGATTCGATTTTGAAATGCAGATTCTATATCTTCCCATATTACCCGATGTTTCCTTGATTGTGGTTGAGAATTAATACCACTCCCACGATGTAAAGGAGTGCGTAGTTTCACTTTAAATCCTTTCAGCTCGACAATACATCTTTGTAGACAGCTTATAGATCCTGGGTGAGAGCAAATCTTCAGCACAGATGACACTCGCTGAATATACAGTTTGCACTTCTTTAGAACAGCATTCATTTCCATTTCACCAACACCACCATCATTGAGATTTCTTAATGCGTCTTTAATTTCTTCAACCATACTGATTGCACTCCTTGTAGTTGAAGCCATTTTGATTGAACTATTTCCACAAATGTGTGTAGATATGGGTAAACTTCTTCACGAGCAGTCCTCTAGGTTTGAAGTTCTTTCAAAACTTTATTAGCACCACACTAAAAATCTGATTTTATACCTAAAAATTCTGAAAGCCCCCTCCCTCCCATCATATATATATATATATATATATATACCCCTCTACCAAAACCATCAAGAAAAAGTTTTTTTGTATTTTTATTTCTTTATTTACTTGTATACTTAATTATAGGTTTGATTATAAAAAGATACAGAAGGATTATTATAGTTATTTACATCTAATTCAGTTTCATGTACAATATTTATATCAAAGGATTTCCCAATTTCACCCTTGTTGGTGACGTAGAAAGGACCATTGTTATTGATGTCTTCCAGGACATAATCATCTAAGCTATCAAATCTCTGTGGCATGTAAATAATGTTAGAGTTCAGCTCCAACACAACCTTTCGACCATATTGCGTTATACATGCTCGTGCTGCTATTATTTTATAGTGTTTCCTCAGCTCCATATCACCCACTCTCAATATTTCCTTGTATGCACATTCTTTGATCTTGCTCGCTACCCTACTGATTGCTTGCTGTTGCTGTGCCATTATTTTCAAAAACAGAAATCTCTCGCTGAAACTTGTCTTTAAACTATGCACTTTATCGCATAACCATGACTTTATATACAAAAATTTTTCCCCCACCACTTTGCATTCACACTCTAAAAATAAAAAACATGTGTCAATTTAAAATACTGCGAAATATCGCTGGTAATTTATTATACCCACAATTTTCAATATTACAAAAATCTACAAACTTAATTTCCCCCAAGAACTAATTTCATAACGAAACACAACATCTTATATATCATAAAATTTTTTCAAGAATTGTTACACATAAAAATAATAAAACCCCATGCAGCTGCGCATCAACCCACACACAAACCGCAAGATATTTTCAGAAATCATAGCTGCACATGTGCGTAACCGCAATTGTTTTTCTATCACATATGACCCTCGTGATATCGATGAGGAGGATGCGCGGTTCATGAGATATTGTTTAAATATTATAAACAAAATAATCGATGAAATAAACGAAATCATTTAAAGAACAAAAAAACTTTCATTTTTCTTTTTAATTTTCAGAGGTTTTCTTTTGTTTTCAGAGGTTTATTTTTCAGAGCAAGTCGCTGTTGAACTGGAAATAGGGTCATCAGTTCTTATGGTATATGGAAGTGTTTTGCGAAACTGCGAAGATCAAATTTTTACTGACATGCAGCAATCGAATGCATAAATGTAATTTTCAGCCTCAAATATTATAACGGCTCAAAAGGAAATATGTAGCTACCAAATCGTTTTCTGAATTTAGTTCAACTGTTGAAAAGCAGAAGCCATTTGAATCCAGGGCTTTTAACTGCACACGTGCGCAACCACAAATGTTTTGAGAATATTTTCTTTTAAATGGACAACTTGTCATCAACTTGTTTAAAATAATAAAATAACATGCTCCACGAGAGATTTTGAAGCAAAGATGAGAATTTTTTTGGCCCTGTACATTTCTTATGGGAAAAATGGTCCAGAATCGGCATAAGTGTTAGGGGGGGTGGTGGTGGGGAATACCCTGCCATTGGGTGGCATGATGTGGGAGATCAATAACTCACCACTCACATCAAGTACATAAGGTCTATGCTTGGGGGGTTCTGGATCAAGCATATAAGGCCTATGCTAGGGGAGTTCTGGACCAAGTACATGTTTTTCGTCCCCCAAAAATTGCTATTTTCAGAAATCGCAGCTGCACATATGCGTAACCGCAAATAAAAAAATTGTTATTTTCAGAAGGCCAACTAGTTTACGCAAATGACCCATTACACCTTTGACTCAACTTCCCAATAAAAATTGTTTTTCATGCTTTTCCTGATGAAAAATGTCTACCACATCAATAATTAAATAATTATCAACAAAAAATGTTTGGGGTCACACGAACTAAACAAGAGCATATCATGGGAAGTTGAAAAAAACTTTGTTTCTTCTGGCAATGAATTATGCTGGGCTCGTGTCAATTACATTTGTTTGTGATAAGGCGCGGGAAAACAAATTTCGTTGATAAGAATGAAATTTTTTTTTCCCTTTGAACAAGATCAATCAACTTGTTTAAAATAATAAAATAACATGCTCCACGAAAGATTTTGAAGCAAAGATGAGAATTTTTTTGGCCCTGTACATTTCTTATGGGAAAAATGGTCCAGAATCGGCATAAGTGTTAGGGGGGGTGGTGGTGGGGAATACCCTGCCATTGGGTGGCATGATGTGGGAGATCAATGACTCACCACTCACATCAAGTACATAAGATCTATGCTAGGGGGGTTCTGGATCAAGCATATAAGGCCTATGCTAGGGGAGTTCTGGACCAAGTACATGTTTTTCGTCCCCCAAAAATTGCTATTTTCAGAAATCGCAGCTGCACGCGTTGATCGAGATCAACTTCCCAATAAAAATTGTTTTTCATGCTTTTCCTAATGAAAAATGTCTACCACATCAATAATTAAATAATTATCAACAATCGCAGCTGCACGTGTGCGCCACCGCAAATGTTTTTCAAAATTCTTGCCAGCCAACTTGTTTACACAAATGCCCTATGGCCCCTCCAAGTGCTGGGGATCGAGGTCTGCCCACTTGTTTACAGAAATGCACCATGGCCCCACCAAGTGCTGGGGGAGGGCGGGGGCGGGGGCGGGGAATACCCTGCCATTGGGTGGCATGAGATGGGAGGGACCCACTATCAAGTACATAAGGCCTATGCTAGGAGAGTTCTGGACCAAGTACATAAGGCCTATGCTAAGGGGGTTCTGGATCAAGTACATAAGACCTATGCTATGAGAGTTCTGGATCAAGTACATAAGGCCTATGCTATGAGAGTTCTGGATCAAGTACATAAGGCCTATGCTATGAGAGTTCTGGATCAAGTACATAAGGCCTATGCTATGAGAGTTCTGGATCAAGTACATAAGGCCTATGCTATGAGAGTTCTGGATCAAGTACATAAGGCCTATGCTATGAGAGTTCTGGATCAAGTACATAAGGCCTATGCTATGAGAGTTCTGGATCAAGTACATAAGGCCTATGCTATGAGAGTTCTGGATCAAGTACACGTGCACTTGATCCAGAACTCTCTTTGTTTACCTACTAAAGTGAGTTTATACGAATTGCGCACCTAGAAAATGAATATATTTATTTTATTATAAATGAAGTTGCTTTTACTAATTTTACCCATTTAATTATAAATTATCTAACCCACAAATATTTCTTTACCCATGTATTATGCAACTATTGGTAGTATTTTTCTAGATACATTCAAAACTATGAGTGCGTTTATAGGAATTGCGCGCACTGTATAATCTCCCTCAAGCGCAGTACATTTCTTATAGCTGGCCGTAAATTATATTCCTTTTTTCTGTCTTCAAAATTGCAATAGCCATAGGCCCGCCTTGATCTCATTATCATTGTAAAATCTCTGGCCTTTTTTTAAATTGGAAAAACGTAATAATCGGTGAGAGTCAGAAATGAACTATCTGGTAGGTGTTCGATTCGCGACAAGACCGTGTGTTTGTCACAACCCACGCCTGTGAACAGGGATATTGTCTTCCAAAAACAGTAGTTTTGGTACCCAAAGTGTACTGATTTTCCTCATATTCAAATTCTCGTGCAAAATTCGTTTTAACTAATCTGCCACATTTCTATTCTTCGGTCGGCCAGTATTAGAAATGTTCCTACATTTTCTTCGGTCACTACCATCACAGGCGAGCACCCTCTTCACGTCCTAGTTGAAATAACCGAGCCCGTTTTTTGACTATGGTATACGAAAGCCCAAATTCCTGAAAAACCGATGACATGTCTTCGAAAATTTCTTTCGTAACTTTTCCTTTCTTAACGAGGTAGGTACTTTATCATTGTGAGAATTTCCTGATTCGTCTGACATGGTGATGTTTGTCCCTCCACAGATAATTTTATAATGACCTCAACATTAAAAGAAAGTTATATTTATACTACCAACAAGCCACGTAATTAGTGCTATCACCAGTGAAATGATAAGTCATTAGTTACTGTGACTAAGTGCTTCAGGCCACGACTCCCCTCGTACTTTTTTTTTCGTAGTGCAACCTCATTACCTGCCATCCTGTGGGCAGAAACATCAGCAAAATAATTCCTGCAGAATTGCCTTCATTTTATGATTGAGTTTATTGCAAGATATTTATTAAAAATTTAAAATTCAATTCACCTCCATTAAAGAGGTTATTGTGTCACTGAGCGCGTAGAACTGAAAGCATAAATATAAATTCATCCGAGAAAAGTTGGCCATTAACCTCCATATTTCAGGAGATAAAAGAGCGGCGGCTCCGAAGATATTGGGGTTGCGCGCCACGACAGAATTAAATTTTATTGCATAGAAATGTAAATGGAATATGGCCCATTTGTGGCTGTATAAATTCGCGTCACATCGCAAAAATCGCTGATGGCTTTAACTAGGTTAACAGCAGACAAATCCAAAATAATAAAGGATTAAAAAGTTCCAATCTCGGGCGCACGTCCGCGATATTTCCAAATGGAATTTTTTTTCCATTTTTATTATGCTTTTGGGATTTCTAAAAAATCTTCACACCCACCCAACCCGGTTCCCCCGTCCGAGCTTCGTATGCCATCATACATCCAAACTGTGGGCCCGCACAATCTTTGATGACGGCGCAATGTATCTAGCCAAAATGCCGTTCCTTTTCTGTTATAATCTCGAATATGATGATAACGAACGAAATAATAAAAAGGAAACAAAAGTCACAGCTACGGAAAATACCCAGGCAACCTTCCAGTTTATGGAAGGATGAAAGCTCATCAGGCCAAAGGGTGGATTTTTAGGAAGTTTTGTTTTTCTTGTCGCTCACTTGCTACACATCCGCGTTATCATGCCTCATAATATCGCGTGCACTGTACATGCATACATTTGTCGCAACTGATGAAAACTTTCTCCGTACGGACGGCTCCGTCGTTCCTTAGGGTTCGGGGAGGGAAGCGGGGTGATTGGATGAGCTTACATTTCAGGCTTAGAGGAGAGGATAAGAGCGGATACAGTTGGATAAGATGCCGTCCTTGATATTTTCAAAGCAGGGGCTCCAGTGGACATAAAAAATCCTTTCTAACCAATTTGCTGGAAAAACGTGAACACAAGAATGAGTCCTAGTCATATATGGGGGCATAAATGCCGACTTTCGAGTCCCTTCCCGCGCCCAGCACACAAGTTAATACCGCACAAAAGGGTATAACAATGTAGCTAGGCAATGTTCACACATATGCAGGAGATAAGACTGCTGTCGCTGGGACGAAGAAATGGAAAATATTACACGTGTAGAAATGGTAGGTATATTGATTTTCTCCTTGGGGCCCCTTTTCAACAGACGACAACTGTACAACGAGGCACCGCGAATAGGTCAAGAATTAAACTATAAAACGATGTTGATCGATGGTACTCGAGCGCTTAAAGCATTCGAGGGTAAATCGTTGTGCGCTCGTCAAAATGAATTCAGAGAGTTTCTTGCGCCTTATTTAAAATATAAAAAAAATGAAATTGAAAAGCGTTTTTCACTGAATAAACTTTTATTAAATACTAATACTTTGTATGCTTGCCGTTGTAATTGATAACTTGGTAAATTCGATTCGGCATTGAATTGACCAGCTTTTTAAGAAGACTGATATCAAGGCTGTCCCAACACTGTTTAATTCGTTTATTAGGGTATTAATGTTAGGAAATTGACTACCATTCTGCTAAATTTTTCAAACCATAATACCCCAAAGATTCTCTATGGGGTTAAGTTCGGGGCTGCAGGCTGGACACTCTAGTAAAGGAATGTCCTTGCTTCGAAACCATTCCTTAAGGGGGCAGATACCTTTAGAATTTTCAAAAAATCGAATTTTTTTTTTTACATAATTCGAACATATAATATGTTTACAATACACTGTCAAAAGGACAAATCGAAATATTGAATATTAATGGAGTTATTGGGAAAAATGCCAGAGCCCGCATACCATCATTAACCAGGTAGTCGGAGAGCTTGTTTCGGATGCGGAGCAATGCCTTTTCACAGGGGCGCAACTAGACATTTGGTGGCCCGGGGCAAACAATTTTGGGGGGCCCTTCTTCTAAAATTTTTTTTTTATTATTATTATATAAATTTATATTCCAACTTTTACTTTTTAAATTTACATTTGCCTCCTCGCTTTGATGGCACTGAAATCCTTTATAATTCTTCTCTAATAATCCTTCCCGCTGCCTTTGGTCCTTTTCACCTTCCCACTAACTTAAAGTTTTAACTCTTTGTCTGTTTTCTTTTTTCCACTATCACTGTAGTTTTGTCCACTGACGCTATCTATGTTACTCACTAAATGTTAACCTTATTAATTTCCTATAAACTTCACTTGATCAATATCTCACTACTTTCACTTTTTCTCTAACATGCTTTCGACATTACCTCCTTACATGGAATGAACTTCCTCAGTCTTCCTTAAACTGTCTACCCTTTATCCCTAATTTACTCAACAAACGATAACGTACCTACCTACTTTTCCCCAAATTACGTAATGACTCATCTCTGCTAATTTACCTACATAATCATTCCCACATGTGCGCCACCGCGGATATCTTTCCCTTTTTCCTAATTTCATTTCCTTTGTCTCATTTTTCTAAATCGAGGAAGCCTGCGATCCTCGCTGAAATTTACCTGCTATTAGCCCGAACCCCCTGCTAAACATTCATATGCACAGATCTTGCTTGTGCACGATTCCTTTCCCATATTGCACAAATGTGGCTTACTCAACTTATCTCTACGGAAAAAAATGCGTTTAGATTTTCAGCCGGTTTTTCCCTCGCATGAAACGTAATGGGTATTCTATCGTAACGATATCGTGGAAAAAATTTCCTTTCCCAAAACTCAAAAATTTTTCGTTTCCATCATTGTCACTCATTTCGAGAGCTTTTCATATTTTACAAATTTTGTTTTCTCTGTATCGAAAATCCTCTTTTATTTGTTACTTTCAACTGAAGCTGAAAATTTGCTCCTAAATTATCATTATAAATTAGCAAAAATCCAAATATGAACTATTAAATATTTTGAATATTGCTAGAGCTATTTTTTATTTGAATGAGTAAAGTCAAATGAAACAATCGACAACCACGACAAAAACTCTGATGATTCGACCACTCATCAAAGTCCGTTTTCGAAGTGTAAAATTCAAACAAATGTATAGTAACTTTTCAAGTTCAAGGAACTCTAAGCAGGATGTTTTAGCATTTTCGATTATTTTTTCGCGATCCGCGCGGGGCCCCCCCGAACCCGGGGCCCGGGGCAGATTGCCCCGGTTGCCCCCCCCTGGTTGCGCTCCTGCCTTTTCACAGTACGTTTGTGTATTCTTTTGTCTCATAATTTACTCTCTTACTTGGTGACGATATAAAACAACATCTTCTACCAATTTACGAAGATTTGTCCAGAAAATATTTACTGGAAAGATGCTTGCGTGGCCATACCCAGAATGCCAACGAAAGTTTCAATGCAAAATTTGAACGCGAAATCTCGAAACTGTGTTTTCAAAAACTGCTAGCTCTGTAACTCAAAAAGTTATTGACCGATTAGGCTGAAACATTCTTTATAGTGCTATCGGAAGGATGTACCTAAAAGTTTAAAGATATCGGGTTAATAAATAATTTTTTTTGGGGTCAAAACTCTTGAAAATAGCCAAAAATCTGGACCTTTGATTAAACAGCCGATCTAAATTTTAATTTTTAACTATTGTTTTATAGGTTTATCCTTCCCTTTAATATGTTACTAATCGACAAAAAAGAACTTTTTTATTTCCGATAAATAGAAACATTTTGACAGCATCAGCAGTTTTCGATGACCCGCGGGAGACGCTTGAGGAAATATTCTGCAGAGCCGCCATTTTGTAAAAAAAAAAAATCTTATGTTTTTGTACACTATAATAAAGTATTAACAATATGTCAAAAGTAATAAATGATCCAATTATTGTATCACCTTGAAAAAAATTCATTAAAATTGACTGATTTCACCCGTTCTAAAGGTATCTGCCCCCTTAAAATAACGAGACACATGAATAGCTGCGTTATGCTGTTGGAATATAAGTCGCTGACCTTCTTCGACATCTTCCAAATAAGATATCAAAACCTCTTGCAACATTTCTGTGTAAGTAACGGAGTTCGTTTTCGTTGGAATAAAGCATAACTTTAGTTTTCCGTCTGAGCAAAATGCACACCATTACACTTCCGCCTTGAAAATTTCGAAAAAATTTTACTGGGTTGTCCTTTCTTAAGTCATGCCAGAATGAAGCACAACCATCGGGCCCATCTAAATTAAATTTCTTCTCGTCTGAGAATATAACTGTTTCCCATTCTTTCTTCTAATGCATATGGGCTTTTGCAAATTTCAGACGAGCCTCCTAACGATGGTTCTTTAATAAGGATTTTTTTGCTGGTTTTTTTAAATTAAGGTGTGGAGAGTAAATTAGCAGAGCAGGTGGTGTAGCTATAGCTGTACGTAAAAACATTAAACACAGGTTAATTAAACAACTCAACACAAAAGCCTTTGAAACAATAGGAGTAGCTATCCAAACCGACTCTGAAGAGTTTACAATAATCGCCGCATACTTTCCGGGAGGAAACTCCAATCCCGACAAAATTAACCAGTTCAAACACGATTTAAGACTCTTCAATAGCCTAACATCCACTTACATCGTTGCCGCGGACTTCAACTGTCGGCATACCTCATGGAATTGTAGGAAAAACAATACTTGGGGTAAATTGCTCCACAACGAACTAACAATCCGCAATTTCCAAATTAGCTACCCCCCAAGCCCAACCTTTTTTCCGAACTCATCAAGGGGTTCCCCATCTACCTTAGACATGCTACTCAGTAACTGCTGAAGTCACTGCAGCCCACCTATTACTCAGCCACTTCTAAACTCCGACCATTTACCTGTCTTCTTCGACATAAATTCGTTACCAGAAATCTCAGTTAAATTCAATTTTGTGTACTCAAAAGCGAACTGGGAAATTTTCCAGGAACACATATCAAATTCTATTGATCTAAAAATATCAAGCATCACTCATTTTAGTAACCCTGAAGTAATCAATTCGGGTATCGAAAAATTTACGAAAACCATCCTCGTAGCCCAAGATATTGCAATCCCTAAAGTATCTATACACTCCAACACAAATAACAATTTAAAAATCCCTACTTCTACTAAAGAACTCATTAAAAGGCGTAACCAAAAGCGACGAATATGGCAAAGGACTCGAAATCGAAGTTTAAAAACCGAAATCAACAAACTTACAAGTATCATCAGTACCCAAGTAAAGTCACTAAAAAACGAAAGATGGAACCAGCATCTTCAATCAATGCCCAAAAATAGTACTCCCTTCTGGCGTTTAACAAAAATTCTAAAAAACAAAACGCGAGCCCTCCCCCCAATAAAAGATGACATGGACAACATTATTCTGACCAACAACGAAAAAGCAGAGGCTTTTGCTAAATTCTTCCACAGGAACCATGAATTAACATCTACCTACTCAGACCAACCAACAACATTCCTGGTTACTGATAGTATCACTCAATTTAGAAACACCATCATTGACAACTATGAAACAATTAAACTGTCTGAAATAAGACTGTTACTACGAAACTTAAAAAATAAAAAATCCCCGGGTCCCGATGACATCAGAAATATTTTACTGAAACACCTGCCGAAAAAAGCAATAGTTTACTTATCAAACATCTTCAACGCTTGCCTAAAACTTGGAATTTTCCCTAAAATGTGGAAGGAAGCATCAGTCTGTTGCATCCCTAAACCGCAAAAAGACGCATCAAAACTGGAGAGTTACCGCCCCCCAATAAGTCTACTAAGTTCACTAGGAAAGATTTTTGAAAAATGCCTAAAAAGGAAAATTGAAACCTTCGTGGAAACAAACCAAATTCTTCCTAACGAGCAATTCGGATTTCGTCATAAACATTCAACAGAACACCAACAATTCCGAATTAACCACATGATAAAATTAAATCTCGACAACAAACTCTCTACAGGATTTTTAGCCCTTGACATCGAGAAGGCGTTTGACACTGTCTGGCACAATGCTCTTATACACAAAATGATCGCTTTAAAATTCCCTACTTACCTGACTAAAATCATACAAAATTTCCTATATCAAAGAACATTCTCAGTTAAAATTGGCAACTCCCAGTCACTGCCCCAAAATATTCCAGCAGGTGTTCCGCAAGGATCAGCGCTTAGCCCTATTTTATACAACTTATTCACATCTGACATTCCCTCTCTTAAAAACTGTGAAAGAGCCTTATTCGCCGATGACACCGCTATTATCTGCAAGTCCAAATGCCCTATCACCATCATAACTTCGATAGAAAATGCTTTTACTTCTCTCTCCAATTATTTCTTTAAATGGAAGACGAAAATTAATGTCTCAAAATCTCAAGCCGTTTTTATATCACGCAGGAGAATAGCCCAATACCTCCCACCTCGGGACTTATACCTTGCTGGTAAACAAATTGTATGGAAGGATAACATAAAATACCTTGGCCTTACCATCGACCGCAAATTGACTTACAAAGAAAACACTGTTGCCAGCATAAAAAAAATGTGACATGATAATCAAAATGCTGTACCCGTTAATAAACAGAAAGTCTTTTCTAAACATTTACAAAACGATTTTCCAATCGATGATGTTATACTCTTCCGCGGTCTGGGGTAACTGTGCCAAATACCACACTAAACTACTGCAAACAAAACAAAATAAAATTTTAAAAATGATGCTTGATCTGCCTTGGCACTTTTCAACCATTCAGCTACACCACCTCGCTCAAACAATCTTCATCGCAGATAAAATTAATCTGGCACATATCAGACTGAATCAAAGCTGCCGTAAATCTAAAAATCCACTTATACGTGCTCTAGCATCAAATCTAATAAGTAGCTAATCCCCACCAGTCGGTATAACACCCACCATAACTTTTTACCATAAAGACGCAATCCGTTAATATTATCCTTAGTTTTTAAGTTAGCTCTCTCTTTCACTAAAAGGTTTTTTTTGCTGTATACTTTTTCCTTTAACGTAAATGAACATTACACTACTTAACACAAAATCTTTAACTAACTCAAGAGGAACTAAAATAATATAGGTATCAATAGCTGTAAAGGTTGTCCAAACCTGAACTCTTAAATTTGTACTTACCATAATACTAAAATCCCATATGTATCAGAAATACAAATAAATGAATGAATGAATGAAAAGGTGTGGAGAGCTTTTTAAAATCTGCTGGACACGTCTTTTACTAACTGGCAACTCCAACTTTGCTACAATTTGAGCGCTAAGTCAATTTGAGGTTGCTTCCAGGGGAATTTGATGTTTTTGCCTGCGGATAAGTTTCATATTTCCTTTCTGTGGTACATATTTACCATAATTATCGCCCAATTTAAGAAAATTGCGGACCACGCATTCTGATCGACCTATTTCTCTTGCTATAGCCTTCTTTTTTTTTTAATTTTTATTTTTTCCTCTTCGCTCAAAATTTTTCCCCTCGGGATTTTGAAAAATGGTCCCTAATTGCAGAAGTAATAAATTAAAATTATTGGCGAAAATGCAAAGATTTATAAAACTTTATTTACTATTATCAAATTACATTTTTTCACAATAATTCTGATGAGTACTCAAGAAGCGCTGCAAAGGCGACTCATATGGAATAATTGTATTAACTTTAAAAAACTAATTGTCAGGGAAGGTGAAGGTAATGAATTTTTTTTCATTAGGCTGTGTACAAAAAAAATGTCATTTAACAAACGCAATACAGGGTGCATCTTAGTAGTAATATTATATTTCATGAATAATTGCTAGGGCGCTTATGAGAATTTCGCTCACTGTAGTAGACAAACAGATAGTAAGTTAAACCCACTAAGCATCGTTCCCTGCCATATTATCGCCCCGCTATGATATTTAATAAATGGCAACAGTACCATCTAGATGTTAGATTGTAAATTGTGACGAGGTGGGTAGACATACCAACCACTTAGACTTTTGGTCCATTGCACCTGCCAGAGGAGAGAATCTTCCATCTGAATTAATCTCAATGCTCTGTATACGAGTAAGCCGTTAAACGACCGGTCCGTCTAACAAAGCTCATGATAGTGGGTATCGTGCGTCTATGCAGATATTTGGGATCTACATTAAAATCTCCGAATGGAAAGGACTTTCTTGCGCTATTGTAGAGTGGACACACACACACAGAAAATGTTTAATATAAGTCTCATCCTCCAACTCGCATCTGCATAGCGATGTATCAGCTATACGTATTGTGTGTAGATGCTTATTCAGCCTGCAATGACCAGTGATAACCCTCACTGCGAGGCTAATTTGGCATCTGCTAAGGTTAATTATACGTCTACTCTGGTCGTTATCTACCCGGTCTAGTAATAGGTTCGCCTGCCTACAATATTATTTTGCGGTCGACCTCTCATTATGCCCTGTTTGAACCCACTCTTCTAAAGAACGATTGATGAGAGATGGTACTACACCCACAAAATTCCCTGGACCTATGTATGGTGGTGCAGGCCTATCAGCAGTTTTACTATCTCTGATGTTGCAGTGGCTAAGGACCCAATAATGTAATTGAGACTGAGTAGAGCAAAAGTTTTGTCAGCGTTTACCGACAGGTCCCTAACCCTGCACCATCTTCCCGCAACAAGTAGTGCTTGCTTTTATAGATCACAGAGAGCGCTATGGAATTTTCCTCTGCATAAAATCATACACCCTTGGCCAAATGTATTAGGCACCCCCTGAAAATCGTACTATACAGATTATTTGCGTAAATTAGGTGGAAATAAAACTATAGTTAGGTTTAACTTATTGACCTCTATTCTTTCTATTAATATTTTGTCGGTCCGCCCTTAGCTCATATTACCGCAGCTATTTAGCTTTTAGGAATTATGCGTACAAGCTTTAGGCACTCTTCAGGAGAAATTTCGTTCCACTCTTGCTGGATGACTTGTTTTAATCCTGTTTTGGATGTGATGTTGTGATTCCGTATCTGGATTGAGATCTGGCGACTGTGCAGGTCACTCTAAAAGGTCAACATTGTTTTGTTCCAAATATTGCCTTTTGGTTACAGATGTGTGGTATGGCGCGTTGTCTTGCTGGAATTTTATATTGTCCGCATTAGTGTCACCGTAAAACTTCGTGATAGATAGGTGTAGAACCTCTCCCAACACTACAATATATTTTTCGCTATTCATGCGTCCTTCACGATTGGAGGTCATTTTTTCCATTCTATTTTTTCCATGTCCAAATTTTCCATCCCATTTTTTCCATAGCCCAAAATTTCCATTGCCCAAAATTTCCATAGCCCAAAATTTCCATTGCCCAAAATTTTTGTAAAAGGCAATAATTCAACCAGTAGACATTTTGTGAAAGGCAAATATTCAGTTATGGAAAAACTAATTGATGGAAAGAATGTACTAATGGAAAATTTAGAATGAAAAAAGTGACCCCTTACCGAAAAACTGACAATGGAAAAAAAGACAATGGAAAAAAGAATGAATGGAAAAAATGTCCTAGTGGAAATTTTGGAATGCAAAAAGTGACCCCCTACCGTCCTTCACAAATAAACATTTCACCCACTCCAAAGGACGCCATATAACCCCAATCATCACGCTTCCCCACCGTGTTTAACCGTGGACACGACGCATTCGGGAAGGTAAGCTTCACCTACCCTCCTCCTCACAATCGTGGAACCAGGGGTGCCGAAAACCTAAAAAATTAACATTATTTTCAATATTCATGAAATGTTTTCACAAATGGCCTGATTACGATTCCACCATTATAAATAATTGAAATTATACAAAATAAAGCTTACCTCAAAGTTTGATTCGTCGGACCATATCACGTTATCCCAATCGGCCTCCGTCCAAGATTGATGTTTTAAGTCCCATTCAAGATGATCTTTTTTATTTTTTGCTGAGAGCAATGGCTTCTTCCGAGCCTTGCAACCTTTCAGCCCTGCCTATACAAGTCTTCTTCTTGTGGTTTGAGCACTAATCGTTCTGCCAATCTGATCAGATAGACCAACAGCGAGCTCAGAAGACGTATTTTTACGATTTTTGAGGGACTCTCGAATCAAATGTCGGTTATCACGTTTCGAACTGACTCTTTTTCTACCTGTATTTTGTCTTACTGCGTGATGCAGTATCCAGAAAACGTTTAATAGCAATTTGCACCGCACAACGAGAACATTTCATAGTTTTTGCAATTTCAACTTGAGATTTGCCTTGTTCATACAAAAACCGAATTAGCATCCGTTCTTGCTCACTAAGTTCCCTTTGTTTTGGGCATTTTCTCACTATTAGTAACCAACTATTTTTTAAAAAAATCCTCAAAAGTATAGATTTTCCCAACCACACGTTTTATGGTCCTTCTAGGAAAGGGTTTATTACATTAATTACCATTTATGATTGTTGGGAACATATTGACAAACAAGATAAATCTTTCTAGGAATTATTTTGTACGATACCTGCAAAAAACTAGGGTGCCTAATACTTTTGGCCAAGGCTGTATATAATCCTCGTAGGCTATTGTAAAGTACCCCTTGCGTTCCAGTGTCTTGATGAGACCATCTACAACCATGCTCCATTGGAGTGGAGATAGAATTTGACCCTGTGGGCAGTCTCTACCCGCCTTCCTGTTAACGATATGGGAACATATTTCGGTCGTAATAATTCAGCTTTACAACATATTATTAATACACCTAGTCAAGGTTTGATTTACTCCACGTATCTACAAGGCAGATACCAAGGGTATTGTTTAGCCTCTTGCCAACATATACAAGAAAGAAAATGGGAGATGCCGAATTCAAACAGTAGTCAATTTTTAAAAAAAGGTTTATTATAAAAAAATATATAGGAGTGAATGACAAAATAAAAAAAATAATATAAAAAAAAAATAACAATCACAATTGGATAGGTAACAAAAATAATGAAGAGTACAAAAATTATAACTCGACATTAGCAAGGTTCTTCCGATTTGTTCTACGGGAGCTTCCCTGGTTTGATCGTCTTGATCTTCCCCCCTATGAAAATCGCCTGATGCTGATCAACTTAGAGCCCTTGGGGAAGCGACGCGACTCTGATGACATTACCTTATTAAAACTACTTTCTGGCGACATTGACTGCCCTTCACTGCCTCAGCAGATTTCTCTCTATACCAATCCTCGTAACCTTAGATCGGCCCCTATCTTCCGCCCTGTTTACCACCGCACTAACTGTGGCCTTTCTGAACCCCTCACCCGTATGTTTCGGAAAGCCAACTTCCTCCCTTCCTTGGACTTCCATATCTTCTCTTAGGAGTATCCTACACCGCACCTCTTAAAGTTTAAACGTATGTACATATATTGCCACTATTTCTTGTTGTTGTCTACATTAAGTTTAATAAACATTGCGTCCCTCCTGTTATCCTAATTTTAGTTATCTTTTGTATATTTTTGTTTGTTTGTAGCTTGTATTAAGCGAATAAATAAATAAATAAATAAGATCCCAAAAACTATTTTCGGTTCTGAGGTAAATTGCAAATGTTTTTGTTAATTTGCAATGCATGTTTCATATATTGCACACTATTCCAAATAACCACTGATAAAAGAACGGAAGGATTAAAATGACTACGATTAACACAGTGGTCTAGTTTAGTGCCATGGGGCATTCACTAGTTTTGCCGATATAGGGTTGTACCAATTACCATCCACTTTCCCGACAAACACTTTTTCCGATAATCTTTTTCCTGACAAATTCATATCCCGAAAAACTCTTTTCCTGACAGATACCTACTTTTCCGACAATCTTTTTGTAAAAATAAAATATTCAATCAATATAGACATTTTGTAACAGGCTAATTTCAGTTTGTCGGGAAAAGTGTTGTCCGGAAAAGAGTTGTCGGGAAAATTTTTTGTCAGGAAATTGCAGTCGGGAAAGTGACTTGGCTCCGGTTGTACCATATGGGCAAACCGACAGACAAAATTGTTAACAGAGTTTCATTTGGACCCTTAGGATATCGGACCCATAGAAACAGGAAAACAAAGAGCATTCAATTCGCACGCAACTTAGTCTCCTAATCATCGGCCTCATAACTCAATTCTGCGGCAGTGTCCTGAGGCAGAATTTTAGCGAAATTAAATTTGCCACTAAGCAATTTTCAAATAAGTTATTAAGTGATTTTCTCCCCTTGAATAAATCTCGGTGAACTAAAATAGCCGAAGCCCAGTGGGAGCCATTCATTACTGTCGGCCCCGTCAAGGGTGAAATCATATTGGCAGCGCATATCCAACCAGGGCATGAAACAAAGGAGAGAACGAAACCTCCATTAGGAGGGATTGCTTTGGCGAAGCTGGAAATTCCTATAAAATGACGAAAACCCCCTACTTCTATGTAGTGTACGCGGAAGGTCATTCATGCCACACCATACTTTCCGCGGGATTGCGAGAGGGCACCGAACGGCAGCGCCATCAGACTAGGGCCGGACCCGGTTACATTAACAAAAACAGTTGAATCAAAAGGGCTTCATTTTGAATTTATTAATTTTGGGGTGTTGGCCCCAAAGGACGGCCGTTATTAGCGGCAGCATAGTGGAACCAGAGAATCCTTATAATCCCTGGGAATTTATAATTTTGAACAGAATTGAATTTTCTTTTATCGTTACTTTTCTCGAACATGGAACTCAACAAATTGTTGTCCTTGTTGATGATTAGCGTTGATTGATTGTCGAGGATTATTGGGCAACCTACGCCTAATGCAAGGACTCAAATTTTGCCGGTCCACTTCTCTTAACAACAGTGCGAGGGTGGAGGGTCGACAGTAGGGCGTTCGGTGGTAGGCAACGGACGTTTTTAGAATTCCACTCAAGTCGCAATACTGAGAAGTGCCGGACTGTGGAGGGAGTGGTCACAGGATTATGTGATTTGAGAACATTTCAATTTAATTTCTTTGTTTCCTTTGCCAATAAAATTTAATTTGATTCGGTACGGTACGGCCGGGCCCGTCTGCAGTTGGGCTGTGATTTGCGTTTATTGGAACAAAATTAAGCACTTAAGTTGGTCATGTTCAATATCACCAATTTATCGGCGAACACATGCATTTTCAGGAGGTATTCGCCAATTATTTCTGGTTTTCACATTTTATGCTGCATATGTTCTCCATTGACAGCAATTCCCGCCTGATGGACTATAAGTTCTGTTAAATTTATTTGGCCGCGGAATTTTTCATAAAAATTCTCTTCCACGAGTGGTATACTCTTGTGGCTTGTTTTATTTATTTACGAACAAAAAATTTCCAATTACAGGTAATAACAAATTTTTGATTATACGCAGAAGCGGTTTTTCCAGCAACTAAGGCTATTACGGCAACCGACAATATTCACTCCGCTTGAGCCGTCGCTTTTATGTTATTTGGTTCAGTTCGGTAATTGGTCGAACATAACTGCTCCACCCTTCTTATTTATGTTTGAATGCCTTTCAGTAACTCAGGTTCATCGAACGAAACAAAAATCCCTTTATCGCAGAAAATATTGGGAAGGGGGTTACGGCCAACTGCAAATCTCTCACAGATAAGGCAACCAAAGTCGCGTGCAGGGTTATTCCGATTTGTACAAACTGCCAGGCATCAAGGGATGCACGTGGCTGATGCAAAACATCTATTTGAGCGATAACATGTAAACCCAGGGCGATTTTGCAACAAAATCCCTCAAAAAGTAATAAAATTGACGGATTTTATTATATTGCCCCAAAGGAGGGTGCTTTTCGCTGACTCACAGAAATAGGAACTTAGCTGTGTGCTCCATCCACAATAGACGTTAGAATTCCACCCTCAGAAGTCCAGACACGTTTCCAGATAGCTAAGAGTATTCCTGACAGCACCCTTTCTGGTCTACCGCATTGATCAATAGAATCGTCAAGCTAATGCCTGTGAATTCGGTGCGGTTAATGCATGCACAGCCAGGGAGAGTGCCAATAGATGTGCTCACTCATGCGCTTCAAATCAGAACTAATAATAGTTCCACAGGAGGAAAGGTCCAGGACTCCAGGGCTTGGAGAATAGCTTCTTTTCTAAGCCATCCGTAAACTTCACAACACAGCCCTTGTTAGCAGCTCATATGCGGGCGAGCGGGTAGGGCCGTCGTCGTCGCCCTGAGGCAGTTGATTTTCTCAATATTTGTCTTCATTAGAAGCGCCTCCGCAGAGCGAAGGGGCTCTAATAGCTCTAGAGCAACGAACAGGAAATTTCAAAAATTCCACCGACGAACCCCATTCACATCGGCCCGATTACCCGGGGATAAAATTATTTGAATTCATGAAGTGTTGGCCCAGCGGGTCACCCACCATATCGCAAATGATTGCTTTTGCCGTGGTTTTGTTTACACACCCCGAACCGCAGCAAATCGAAATTGGATTGGATATCGGCTTCTTACACCCAAGAGACTAATTTTAGTGATGACGCTGAGTCGCTGAAGTTAATCACAAGGTGTCGGCTGGCATTGTGTTCCCAATTCCCGCCCATCGCTAGGGTGGTAATCATTAAAACTGTTTACTATCCAAATATTTTCGCTACATTCTGGCCTTGTCCGCTTTGATGGTACCGGGGCATGGTTGAAAAAATAAACAAAAACCGAAACAGGGTTGGAATGGGATTGGCGTGGCTGTTTGTGTGCTTGGACTGATTGATAGACTCTCGCCCCCACACTAGTTCAATACGATTTTGGACCACTTCGTCAAATATTGGCCACGGTTTCGGCATTTGTTTTGCAGCCACAACTACCGGCACTTTAATTGTGATTCTTCGTTGCTAAAATTCAACTCTTCAGTTAAATCCAACTAAATTCGCTTGCAAAATCAATCTATGGCAAGCGTAATCAGAATTTCCATAGAAGCATCTGGTGAAATGTGTTTGACTTCATGTCAAGGTTTTATTAATGGCAACAAACTTATAATTGCATTGGATACTACGTAGTGCAGGCACTGGAAAATGAAAGCTTCACATGCAACCATGGAAAATCAATTTTTAATTAAATAAATGTTGGGTTAGCGTTATCCAGTATGCATTTCAGAATCACATTGCTAGATATACAGAAGAGGTCTTTTATATCATTCGTCTTAAGCTTAACTTTACACCTTTATTTTTACCTTCGGTGTTTGGGCAACTCCGCCAATTCAGAATAGCGTCGAATTTTTTATTGCACCATAGGTAACATATGGCTGTCCGTACACCGTATCGGGTAGAGATAGAATATGTGCTGGGAAAAACATAAAAATGTTGATGAGGACTGTGTTAACATTTCTGGTTTTTTATAGTCCACACATTTCGAAGGGTTTATTATTTTCCCTTAGCCAAACAAAGGAAAGACAATTAGTGGATATACGATCGAGCTGAAAGCAAAACTCTTGATATTTTCCACATTATAAAGAGAACGCAATAATTTTTGTAATAATTTTTGTGGATGTTGCTCGTTGTAAAAAAAGTGTTTCGATCAAAGAAGCAGGACAATCTCATCGGTAGGGCGCACAATGAAGGATCGGAAACGAGTCCCTTTATTGACTTGGTTAAAAATCCAGGAACGAATTATATTTACTTCGTTCTTCATTAGAGATCGTTTACGATAATTAGTTAAGTCAAACAAAGGGAAGACACTTGGTGGAAATTTGATTATAGACGAGCCGATCCCTCTTGTCCTCTTCAATTGACACACACAGTTTGTATGGAAATAATATGTGTGTCCGTAAAATTGGCTGGAACTGTCATATGTTGTTCATCTTATGATGCTGATCAAAAGTGTAAATGCCTCGATATGTCATAATCGAAGTTTCTAGATACTATTAAGGCGATCACGTTATCTACTCTTACAGAAAAAAATCGATGCAGATTAGCTCTTATTAACAGTAATGGAAGGTGTTGTATGTACTGAAAGATTATCTATATTTCCACCGTCGAGATTAGAGTCACCCAATGTGCACGAAGTGGTGGTTGTCGAACCGGATTTTGTGGCATTTAAAATAGCTGTTTTGTGTATCTGTGTGCATATGTATATGTACATATAAAGGGTGGTCCATCTAGTGTTTGGAATTTGAACTACTGGTAATTTGAAGTTTAGTTAATTTAATGTCATTCTCGACATTACACAAATTTAGTTTAAGGTTTGACATTTACGAAATGGGCCGGTATTCGCTTGAAGAAAGTTGGGATATATGAAAAACTTATTTCTTCTACTCACTGTGAGAAATTTGAAAAAAAAATTTGACAAATAAAAACTAAAAACTAAAACCCAATTTGTGGATCAATTCGTGAAGCGAGCTCGTGAAGCTGGAATGTTGGTGGATAAACCAACCTGTGTACGTACTCGTCCGGTAAGTTCAATCGAAAACGTTGCTGCTGTTGCTCAAAGTGTGCGTGTGCAACCATCGTCTTTTATTTAAATGCTCTAAAAATAAGAAAATAAAATTTCTCTTTAAAATTTTAACTATCAACTTATAACCTCATTATACACTATTTATATGATCATAAAAGCCTGTCGCGAGGTTTGCGTAAGTACCTATAAGTATTTAATTAAACTGAAATTTAAAAAAAATTAAACTTAGCAGATTAAGTTACTCAATTAAATAGGTACTAGATTATTTACACAAGTAAATCACGCGACAATCATATAAATTGTGTATAATGAGGTTATAAGTTGATAGTTAAAATTTTAAAGGAATATTTTCTTTTTTCTTTTTAGAGCATTTAAATAAAAGCTTTTTTTAAAAAAGGTTTTTCTGCTTTTAATTTTCTTTAACCTGCCTTTTTATTCTCAGCGAACCCTTTCACTTAATACCCATAATATAAGAAAGCATAAAAAACTCTAAAAGTCCGCCATATTGGATTAAGAGTGATGTCAGAATATTTTTCTAATTATTCTCGGCAAGCCTTTTCATTTGATACCCATATTGTAGAAATCCATTAACAATAACTATTCCGCCATCTTGGATGGTCCGCCATATTGGATTTAGAATGACGTCACACAGCTTAATTTGTATTGTCATCCAAACTAAACGTGTATACAAAATTTCAGCTCAATCGGTTGAAGATATCTGCTTCAAAATTGAGTAGCAAGATTCCACCCGAGTTAAACAAAGCTTTTAAAATCAACTCGTCATCGTTCGCCATCGTTCGCCACAATTGAACATTGCACGCACTTCTTTGACGCGAATTTTGCCATGAAGCCATATAAAGTTCAATTGGTACAGCTGCTAAAACCGATTGACCATCCGAACCGTCTACGGTTCGCAAATTGTGCGGAAGATCGTTTGGCCGAAAATGGCGAAGTTTACCGAAAAATCGTCTTTTCGGACCAGGCTCATTTCCACATCGGTGGTTATGTTAATAAGCAAAACTGTCGCTTCTGGGGCACAAAAAACCCGCACTTCATTGTGGAAAAGCCAATGCACCCACAACGAGCGACTGTTTTGTGCGGATTTTGGTCCGGCGGCATCATCGACCCATTTTTCTTCTTCGATTCTTCGATGAAGACGGAGCCACCGCTACCGTCAATGGCGAGCGCTACCGCGCAATGTTGGCCGATTGGTTTTTCGGGGAAATTGAATCCGAAGACTTGGACGATATTTGTTTTCAACAGGATGGCGCTGTGTGCCATACTGCGAACGTTACAAGCGATCTTTTGCGCGATCTTCGGAAATCGCATAATCAGCAAAAATGGTGATGCGATTTGACCGGAAAGTAGCTGCGATTTGACGCCGGTGGACACTTATCTTTGGGGAGCGGTGAAAGATAAATGTTACGCCAACAAACCAGAAATAATTCAAGACCTCAAGTACGAGATTCTAGCTGCTATTGTGACAGATGACCCAAAACAATCGAAAGTGCACTCAAAAATTGTGTGGACCGAATGGGCTACTGCCAAGTCAGCCGTGGTGGTCATTAGACAGAAATTATTTTTCATAAATAAATGACATAAAACAACCTTTCAAATAAATGTTCCACCATTGAAAAATATTGAGGTTTTTTTTATGACGAACAGAAATACCAATTTTTAAATGGGCCACGCTGTACACATGGGCGTACCCAGGTTCTGGTCCGGGGGTGATTTTTTATATAAATTCTATAATTATACAATAGCTATTTCAAAAGTAACTTTCGAGGGTCTTCTGCAAAACGGTTTATGACGTCTTCCGTGAAAGAATCGCCCATAGCGTTAACAAATTTCCTATGCACACTGAGCACACAAAGCCCATTTAATCTATCTTCGATCATAGTCGATCTTAGCCACGTTTTTACGCGTCTGAGTGTGCTGAATGACATTTCAATTGTAGCAGTAGAATAAGGCATTGCCAGTAAAATGTCTAGGGCTGTCTTCATCTTCGGATAAAAAGATTCTGCTACTTGTATTAAGTCCGTTATTCCAATACTTTCAAAGTCCTGCTGCTGCTTATGTATCCAAAAAGTGTGCCATAGTTCGGCTTCAGATGTGATTCCTTCTAATTCATAAAATTTAGATACTTCCTCCTTAAATTTTTGTAATTTTGGAACTGTTTCTGAGTTTTTATCTGAGCAGGGTGCAACAATGAAAGAGTAAACGCTGGTGAATGGTCTTTGCCGAATCTCGCCTGTAATGAAGATGATAACGAATCCAAATAGGGCACGTATAACGATCTTCACTCCCTTCTTCCGCGGAACGCCTGTGTTCTGCAACTGCAGTGGTTATGGTTTGTATATGTTCTGCACATCTTATTATGTCTTGCGTTTTAGACTGTAATATGTTTGCGACGGGTTGCAGCAGAGAATTGTATTTGTCTATAATACATAGAGCAAATATATGTAAATTTGGTTTGGCTGACAGCGGATAACAACTGGAAAGCTACTTTCCTTGTCCCAGAATTACCTTCCTGTGAAAGCTTTTCTAAACCTTCTGCAATTTCGACACAATGTTTCTTAAACATCGAAATACTTTGGTACTTATGGGACCATCTTGTTACACACAGCAATGGTATTTTTGGTGCATATTTTTGACGCAGAACCGATTCCCTGAAAACATTTATCGTATCTTTGACGGTTCCAATGCAGGTGCGGATCTCAGAAACGTTATTTTTATCGTTTACCACAAGGTTTAATCTGTGGCAGGCGCAGTGAAAATATAAACCCTTTTTATAAGTTTCTCTCAATATTTTTTGAACTCCGCCATCTTTTCCCGCCATCGTAGAACATCCGTCGTAGCCCTGACCCACGCATTTATTAGCGTCAATATTTAGTGTATTGATAAATCCATTAATTTCAGCAGCTATCGTTTGGGCATCCATTTTTACAACTCCACAAAAACCATAAATTCTTCCTTAACATTTTTTTCCTTTTGATCGTAATATCGAAGACCTATTGCTAGTTGTTCCTTACCAGATATATCAGCTGATTCATCATGCAAAATGCTGAAGGCACTTGCGGCTCTAAAGTTATCGACCAATTTTTCTCTTATTAGGACACCGCATATGTTTAAAATCTCATTTTGTATTTTCGGGGACGTATATTGAGCATTCTTTTGCCCTTTTTCTAAATGTTGTCGCAAAACCTCATCACCAGATTTAATTTTTAGTCTAAGCAAATCTTGAAAGACGCCGTCATCTTTTTCTATTCCTCTCAATGACAAATCATGTGTTCCACAAAAAATTATTGTATCGACTATAGGTTGTAATTCATTTCTATTATCTTCAATAATTTTTTCCTGGCCTGTTTGCATAGCAACTTGTACATTTGTTTTTATGTTGCTAAAAGAATTGGCAGACGCACACGACTTTCTGTGCCATTGACTATCTACATGTGCTTTACAATTAATATGTATATCTTTATACTTAGTAAATGGTCGAATAATTAGAGATCCCTGTACACCACGTACAACTTTCGGCGGAAATAAAACACAAAACAAACAAAACACACCTTTCAATCTCTTTGAGTAAGCAAGCCAAGGTTTGTACATTTCTAACCAAGAGTGGTTAAATTTGCGTTTTGAATGTGTGCATCACCAGCAAAATCATAAGTTTCTGTAGGTACCCAGCATCGCTTTAACATTTCCATTCGCTTCTCGGTAGTCAATACAAAAAACCGTCCAACCCATCGACCGATATCGTTTTCATGAGAATTATCTCCATCATCCAGAATGGACGTAGATGCAGATGCATGAGATTCAGAAGCTACCTCGTTAATAATATTATAAGACTTTACGGTTTCCGATTCTGATGCTTCTTGCGGGTATAGAAAGTCACACAAGTTTTTATTAGCGTAAGATTGTGTTATTGACGATGCGTCCACCTCACTTTATTTGTTTAGATTTACTGCAACTGGCCTCATCATCCTCTTTACTTGTAATTTTGTGTTTTTTTGCTGCGACAATGAAACAAGGTAATGAATGGATCAAATAACAATTGAAATAACCAAATACGTTTGAAGCTGTATCTAATTCTAAATAAACTCACAAAAAAAGTTCCGAATAACCATTTTCAACGTTTTATTTTTGTTCAAAGTTCAACAGAATATATACATATACTTTGAATGAATATTTTTCATCAGCAAACCTCGTTGTGCTCTTTCAAAACAATAACATGTCAAATAAATGCAAGCCGCCTGCTCGTACTCTCTCCCATCTTCGCGGTAATCCGCCGGCAACCGAGCGCGGCATTCTTGCTTGCGCTGCTAGCGAGTAGGTAGAATGGGCGCGCCGCACGATTTTTAAAAGTTGTTTATTGTATTGCAAATGACAGAAAGTTCTTTTTCTTAACTTTTATCGACAAAGTAGATAGTTAGTAGGGACGTAAACAAAATTCCCTGCCCTCCCCTGGGTACGCCCATGGCTGTACATACATATATGTATATGTTATGTATGAAACTTGTATTCCATAGTACCTACTCAAATTAAACTTTTGTGATGTACCACAACATCAATTTGCAAATTGCTGTTGCAATAAGTATATCTAATATTTAATAAAAAGTATTTTGGAGTTAATTTGAATATTTTTTTTTTAAATGCAGATTTTTCTAATATTCCGCTAAATGTTTTCAAGGTATAAGGTTGAATATCCTTTCCCTAACTGGGCATGTTGTACCGTTTTTGAAAGGTAATAATATGTGCAAATTAATAAAAATAAAATAGAGACGTATTTATTCCACAATTGCATGAATTTTGGAGAAATTTTGTGGAAATCGTGAATTTTAGGGGATTGAAGAAAATTTTTCTTTAAATGTTGGAAGTGACTGTACCCGCAGTTGTAAAAATAGATAAACGTTGTTTGGGATTTGTGGAAAGGATACTGAGATAGTTGTTTGACAATGTCGCTGCGTTGAGTTGATCAAAACATAAAAATGTGATAATGTGCATACCAAATTTATGAATAGCACTGTAGCGGTTGAGATTCACACCCCACACACCCCTACGTACTCGCCACTCATTTTGGCAGACGTTATGCGAAACACCTTGTATATGGTATGTTGTGTAATAAAATTGTCAGACTTCAGTTCTTGAGTACTTGTCGACCAATACAACTAAATTGTACCTAATTATTATACATATATTTGGAAGCAGTTATTCAGACAAACTTTGTATCAAGGATTTTTAGATATTTTCATATTATTGTCGAGAGCCTAGAGGCATGGAGTACTAATGTACATGTACATGCGGGACTAAAGATGCAAAGCATGTCTGCACCAATGTACATACACATGATCTGATATAGTCGATGTAACCTGATTGTTTTAAGTTATGAATTTCATTGTGCTGTCGGATTGCAGGTATCTAGAGCACAAAAACTGAAAGCCTATTCTCAGTTACCCATTGTGAATGAAATGAATGTTTGTTGTAATTGGAATGTAGCTGAAATATATTATTCTTACCATTCTGGGTTCTATATGCAAACCGATTTTGATTTCCGCGGGAACAACAAGTACACGCTCGCATACATTCGCATCGGGGGCCAAATAAATCTTCCGTGTTCATTCACCGCAAAATGTCAGTCAGCGGCTGTAAAAAGAGGAAAAACAAGCGGCCGTTTTGTATCGACAACGATTTTAACAAAACACTGCAACCCTACGGAATACCAACGAACCCATTTCGACAAAGAAATTTCCAAAATGATTCGCTCTGCAGCCAGCATACAAAATCAACCAGAGAGAGAGGTGGATTCGTGATTGCGGTTTCCTCCTAATAGCACCTACAATACAGGTAACGCCCGATCACATCGACTGTGTCACAATCGATATAGCCGGGGATGAAATCAGTAGCGGAAAACCGATGACAGAAGAAAGTAACAAGCGAACACGCTGACATAATACTGCGTGCCTGGAATGCATTTCTTCAATTTTCAGGCTCGTTTAAGGTGGCAATTTGATTTTCATTTCGCTGCCGCCGGGGGACACAATGCATACACATAAAGGGAGGGCGCTTCCTGAAAGGGATTTTCCTGAGCTCCACATTTTTCTTCCTGTGTCCTTCCGCCTTTGACACTGAGCGAACACATTTTCCCACTTTTCAGCTTTCGTTAAATTGGCCAACACCTAAACGACCACTTCGGGGTAGTCAAGGGTGAATTTCGCTAAAGAACTATAAAAGGAATCAAACGGTGGAGCATTGCTTAGCAGGCCTGCCAAATTGGGGCGGAGGCTGGGGACCGGTGTTCGAATATCGGAGGAAAGGCAAATCGTACAAAACGGCACCTGGAAGGATATTTGAAAATTTGATTGGAATAAATTTAACTTCTTTTCCTCACGCCGTCCTCCGAATCACGTGCTGTTCGGATTTTCTGCATAAATATTCAAGAGATATATCAAGGGGTTGTAATACGGCAGGAAACGCAGAAATTGACAGGAAAATATATCAACCAACGATTGAGTTGGGCCAAGGGCGAGGTATTTATGTATCTGGCTGGGTCCAACTCACATTTTACGCAGAAATGCTGAATTTGTAATTTTTTCACTTGTACGGGCCTCCGGGCCAGCAATGAATGTTTAAACAGGGCGTTTGGGGACGCTAACTAACTTTGGTGATTTAATATACCTAATTACGCATAAATAGACCAGATTTGATTAAACCCGGGCTCGGGTTGGCTGCTCCCATTCCTCTACTCGCCCCCAAGCCGTTTCGTCTCAATTGAGCCTTCTGCTGCTATCGATCGAGACGTCCCATTACTTCTTTTTGATAAAATTACATTTTGAACAATTTGACGCCATTTATTTATTTTATAATTTTAATTGCTTCAATGCGCCTTTTTTGGTCTGCAATTCATTTATTTTACATTAATTTGTTTTTCAAGAGGACGAGCTCAAGAAATATAATATATTTTTTCGGCTCCAGATATCTCAGTGGCTTATTTGACACATCACGAAACTTTATGCTAATGACACACTACACGTCATAATGAGCTCGGGTGTCATTATGAGGCCAATCGCAATGATATGCTGACACACTGATAATACGATATTTCAAAACTGTGCTTTGGTTGTCAACATGGATCGATATTTGAAGTATATATTTATGTCCATGTGAATTTAAAGCGTAGGAAGAATATTTGAAAAACAAGTTTTGGATATAAAAGCAACAACATTTTCCAAATGCTACGTGGCATTATGTTTTAATTGATTATCTTCTTCAAAATTTAAAACTGTTTTTAGCAACGAAAGAGAACATACTGGGTAGTTTGTTGAATATGCCTGAAAAGTTTAAAGAGAACTATAGAGTAAGACCGAAATCATTTAAAAGATTTTTATCAAGGGGCCTGTTCTAATTTTCTTACGAAATGCAATTCTTTCGAATTTTGCTTCCGTGTCACCGCTTTCGTTCGAAGTGAATTCGAAGCGAAATTGAGCTAACTTTTATTTATTTATCATCATCAACAGGTACAATTGACCATCTGACACTAAATAGAAAAATATAAACAAAAAGTTATAGGGAAAAATAGTATAAAAAGAAATAACAAAAAGAAATTTAACAAAGTTAACAATAATATTAAGATACGATACAACAATAAATTAATTAAGCAATAATAACTTTTTAAAGTTGCTCTATTAATATGGAAACCAATGAGACAAAAGTCCAAGAGTTTTAATCTCTCTTCGTAAGGTGGAAGGTTAACGGGATCCGGCCATGGTAGATGACGAAGAGCGAAACGGAGAAAGTGTTTCTGGACAGACACAATTCGCTGTTTGTGAACTTCGTAGAAGGGCATCCACACCACAGAGGCATATTCCAAAATGGGACGAACAAATGAACAAAACCTTCAAAACAAATGGATCACCGAGATCTTTGGACCATCGTTTAATAAAACCGAGGGAGGAATTAGCACGGTTAATAATTTGGTCAATATGAAGGCCAAAAGCGAACTTGACATCAAGAGTAACACCAAGATCAACGACACTTATTTGACGAGCCAAAGCACTATTATTGATTTTACATGAAAAGTTTAGGAGGGAACATTTCCTATTAAAAGAAATTAGGCTACATTTTGCAACATTTAAAATCATGTGATTCTTGGAGCACCACTTAGAAAAAATAGTGAGATCGTCTTGGAGATCTTGAGCGTCGTTTACAGATTCAACGGCCATGAAAATCTTTAGATCATCAGCATAAGCCAGAACGTGTGCCTTTTGGAGTAGGGGAAACAAATCATTCAAAAACAGAGTAAACAACAACGGCCCAAAATGGCTTCCTTGTAGGACACCAGAAAAAACATGAACAAAGTCAGAAAAAGACGAAGCAAATTTGACTTTGAAGGAACGATTTGTAAGGTATGACGCAATCCAATGAACAAGATTAGTTGGAAAGCCAAGCCATAACAATTTAAAAATTAGCATTTTGTGAGAAAGCTTGTCAAATGCTTTACTGAAGTCAGTATATACACAATCAACTTGCTTGAGCATCTCAAGATTGTTTAGGCAAAAATTAGAGAATTCGACAAGGTTTGTTACAGTCGATCTACATTTTATAAAGCCGTGCTGCTCATCAGATAAGAGGGATCTACAGTGAATAATTAAATGTTCATTTACAATGGCCTCAAACAGTTTAGGAATGGGAGAAAGTTTTGCAATAGTATAGTTTTCAATTAAATTCCGTTTACCCTTCTTAAAAATAGGTATGACATAAAACAATTTCCACGCACTAGGGAAAACACAGGAACGCAGAGATAAGTTAAACAGAAAAGTTAAGGGTTTAACAAGCGACATGCTACAACTGCGTAAAACAATACCAGGGATACAGTCAGGCGAATCAGAAAAACCATCGTCAAGTTTACTTATACTCCAAAATAGTGGAGGCGTCCAGGACAATATCAGGAAATTGTGTGGGAAGACTTGTCAAGTAGTTAAAATATTCTAAATCTACATCACAGACATCATCATAGAAGGCATCGCTAAAGAATTTAGCAAATAGATTACAAATAGCACCCGGGTTAGTACCAGAGATATTGTCAAGAGATAAAACAGAGGGAGAGTTACTAGTCTTCCGTTTACTATTAACAAAATTCCAGAATATTTTAGGATTAGATTTAATATGAAATTTCATGCGATCAGTGTGCTGGTGATATAGAGCCTTGTAGTAGTTATTGAACTTCCTCCGTAAGTCGGAATACAGGAGGTGGTCAGAGTCAGAATTAGTGTTTTTATAATTATGCCAATTGTTATTCCGCTGTTTTCTTAGAGACCTCAAAGTGTCATCATACCAGGGGGGACTAATCAAAGGGTATTTTTTTCTGACCAGAGGAACAAAACGAGAGATACCTGTTAAAAGAATGTTATAAAATTCGTTAGCTGCCTTAACTTTACCTTGACTTGGCATTTCCGGCTTGGACTTTGTAGGATTTGTTTGCCGGATACCGGAGGAGAGAAAGTAAGTAGAATCAATATATGTATGTAGGTAATAATAGGCTTCATATTAACAACAATAGGCGTATTCGAGCGGATCTGCTGGGAACACTGTAAAAGCTGACGCCAGCACGTTTGTGATTGGCTGGCTCAGCGTCCATAAGCAAGTTCACAAGTTTGCATGCGTGAAATCCAGTGGCCACAGTTTACTGTAGCCGCTTGACGGTTTTCGGTGCAGCAGCCACATCGGATTTCACGTGTTTAAACACTTTTTGCTTATGTGACTATTTTTGTTATGGATCGACAAATACATTACATATTTTCAGAATTAGTATATTAAAGCCATGGATAACAAAAAGCTATCGCATATTCATCAGACTAAATTACAATTTATTTCCCAGGGTACCGTGACGATCATCGTTGATCTTCTAGGGGTCCGCGGTTAAAAAAGTTTGGGAAAGGCTGCTCTATACTATACTGTATTCTATTACTTACCTATATTTCATGTTTTCTGTAGGTTAAAATACGTACTTGTATTCAATGTTAGATTTTTTTTGTTTAGAGAAAACTAGAGCCACTTGAATAATGTGAATTGAATTCTTATGGCTTTAGCCAATAATTTATAGCAATTCCTCTCATAACATAGTTAGTATAATCGACGGAAAACACACATTAATATTAATCTCACCATAAAATAAAATCTCAAATACAGAAAAACCAGAATTTGCTTCTTATCTTCGAGTTTGTAGCGATTGCGAATAAATTTCTCATCGCACCGCTTTGAAATAACAATAAAAAAAACATGGAGCGAAAAAATGTAACTACATGCTCCCGAAACAACTGGCCTTGTTCAGAAGAAAATTAATTAAGCCCGACCTATGAAACCATGCATTGCATAAATCCTCCTGGCGTATTCCATTTATTTCCAAATTTATGTTGAGCTAGATATACCAAAATAAAAACAATTATTTTTTTTTAAGTGAATTACCGAAAGGTGGAATTATACAAAAAACTGCCGGAAGGTCTTTCTGCGCTTTTTGCGATCAATCACGAATACACTTGTTCATACATTGCCGTGAGTAATGAATTGCTAATTTACTTCTGTTTCCAATTCCAATTACCATTGATTATATGAATATGTATAATTTCGACGTTGCAGGATTACTGTGCATACAACTGACCCGATAATATATTATATTATTATCCAAGGTGATTAATCACTGCAAATAATATCTAGTAATTTATTATCTTTTTTCACTTCCCTCTTTGTTCTCAGGGCGGGGGCGACATGACGGCTAAATAAAAAAGAAACATTTGATGACATATTCAATTAAAATTGACATCCGTTTATGGTATTAATTTAATAATGGGGAGCTTTCTATATACAAAGTCACTTTTAGTAGTTACCGAAACCCGGTGCTATTTGGTCATGCGGGGCTACTTTGCCAGTATTGATCATATTTCAGTTTTATATGTCTTTTATTTTTTGCTTTATAGGCCACGCTTTTTTTCTTTTCTTTTCACTTTGATTAAAGAGTAGCTGCAGAAAATGGTGCTAAAGTATAAAAGAAGTGTAGGGTCAAGACACTATGAAAACTTCAGCCAGGAAAATTTGGCAAAAGCACTTACTGACATTAGAGAGCGCGTAAATCACGCAGAAGCCAGTAGACGGCACAACATTTCGCGTAGTACGCTTCGCAATAAGCTATTGTCACGTTAAGTCCTGAAGATGAGCAGGCACCACACACTCACTCAAGTTGCAAATTGGGGATTTCCACTAACTTCACATGATGTTGCTCAATTAGTGGCCAAATATGTCCAAAAACAAGGCAGAACCGTTAAAGAATAGAACAATAATCCTGGGCCCGCCTTTGTGGCAAATTTTGTTGACAGAAATAATTTAAGCAGCAGGCTAGCTACAAACATAAAGAAGTCGAGATCTAGTGGCGGTCACAAGAACATTTCAGAATTTTTTAACAATGTTCATTATATTATCTCAAATATATGTTTTCATCAATGATTGATACTTTAAGCCTAGGTTTGTTGACTTTAAACTGACAATGAAGCCCCTACGAGGGGGCTACAATAGCTTTTCATTAAAAACTGACTACTTGACAAAGTAGCTCCATTTCCTGGGGCTACTTTGTCAGGGTTTCTTTTAAAAATATATATACATATGTTGGAGCTACTATTTATTTTATTTTATTATGCATACATATTGACAAGACCTATATTGTCTTAACTATAGACAATCTTTGTGAATATCATAATCCTGTAAAGAATTATATCATAATACGTTCAAAAACCTGTACAAAGTAGCCCCGGTTTACGGTAGTTATTCTCGCCTACACAACCAAGAAGTTTGGCAGAGGATCCATTGAGCTGTTTATTTTGAGCTAAGATTTGCAATAAAAGCATATGAAAGAGAATTATTTCAACAATTCTTCTATCTCATTTCCACAGGCCCACACTTTCATGCAGTACTGTTCTCATGATTTTTCTAACCGGATGATTCTCTAGTAAAGGTCAGTTGATATGTCATGCAAATTGTGTAATATAGAAAGTTGGATAAACTCATTAAATTTGCACGCTCAAAATCTACGAAGAAAAATCATTTTGGTTAGAGCTTGTAACATTGGCGATTGGCACATAAAAAAATACTCAATTAGAATTGATAGATTTGAGTCATTTCTAATATAGCATCTCAGACAAACCCATTGGGTCTCCGTACACGGCGCTTTTCTAGAGGTGTGACGACATCAAGCGCCTGATAGTTTCGAATTATTTTGTTCGAATTTCGGCGTATTACATGAAAGGTATATCGCCGAATACATCTTCGCCGTTTTTGCCTAAGCGAAACCCCAAGAGCAGGCAGTGCAGGATAATCAAGCCTCAGTATTGTGTTTTCTGCCTTCAAACCGTCCACACCTGAGTTGACGATGGGGATGTCATTTTGGTGCTGGAAAATGGAATATGGAAAAGAAAAGAGGCACGAACTGGACTTCAATCATTTTAATCGATTAAACCATATTATATTTTCGGCTGAAACAGTATCTACTAAATTAAATTTTTAATAGCTTTAATAGTTCAATTCCCATGATTGTCCCGCCTCAAAACAGAACTGCTGTCGGGACATAATGCAAGGTGCATCAATTTGATTATTTGATGCACCGGTGTAAACAGCTGTCTGATTTGTTTAAGTACCAGAGCTATGTACTAAATTTCTTTACATTTTTACACAAGTTCATATATGGAGATATAGAGGTTTCTGTTTTTATATTTGGTGCCTACTTTTGAGAATTCTAATATGTTAAATATTGCTTTTTAAGAAAATTTGAAAAACATTTTCAATCTAGAGAGTTAGGTCTCCACAAAAGGAAAATGGATTCCTTATGAAAGAAGTTGCAAGTAGTGTCGGTGTTTTTGGCGGAAATATGACGTTTTATAAAAAAATTATAATTAATTATTTAATTTTTTCAAAAATAATTTTTCTTATTTACCACGTAAATTTATCGCGTGCTTGATAACAACGTCGCGATCGCTGGTATAAAATTCACCGATCTGGCGTTTCGCAGAGCAAGAATCGATAAAGTTGACGCGAGTGTAAGTGGTGAAAATGTGCTGCGCATTTTCGTGAATATTAAGGTAAGTACGGTGTATTTCGTATCAGTGATTAGTCAGTTATATTCTCTGTGCGTTGTGCTTTGTGTTAAATGTGCGAAAATTCAAAAAACGAAAAATACGTAATTGCAAATTTCAATGGCGAGAATAATTGCACGGAGGTGCAAACCATGCATTTAACTTATGTTAGTTATGTTACTCATGCACATCCTATAATATTCGCGCAGAACTGGTAGGTGTTGCTGCAATATAACCTTGGCTCTTTGAAGCTCTACCATATATGTCCAATTGTTTATGTTTATAATGTTAGTTAGTTAGCGAAGGAGCACAAAATACCAAATTTTATTTATCAGTTTTTTAATCTTTATTTTATTATTTCAGGGTGAATTTGATAGGAGTGCCGGGTACTACCTGTATTTCATTTTGTGTTGATTCTCTAATTAATCCTTATTATTTTTAATGTTCATCTCTGAACAACACACGTAACTTTAAATGTCATGTGCATGTGATATAACACGTGACATGACATGTGTAGACTATGTTCGAAAACCCCCCATTAAGGACACCGGAATGGGTGAAAAATAAATTTTAAGACGCATTTCCCGATACTCCACAACATGGTACATCTTGTTACAAGTCATATGACATGTGATGTGACACATGACATGACACGTGACATAATTTGATGATTGTGCCATATTGCAGAGCATGTTTCTTTGTCCGGCACTTTCAACGAAATATTCGCATACGTGTACATTTCGTTTATGATCTATTTGTTTTAATCTTGAGCAGTTATTGTCACCTTGAACAGTGATAATAAATAGGAGGCTGCTCACTGCACTTTTGGTAAGGTATTAAGTGAAGACAAATAAACAGTACAGAAATAGCCACATACTGAAGCGTTCTTTAAAATTTAGTGAGATTAAAGATTAATGAGACACTTTATATGTATGAACATATATTACAAAACCAAAAAGTGATATTGTTATTTTTTTGAAGAATTTATTTAATATACGTAAAATGGGCCGTGAACGAAATGAATACGTCCACGAATATTTCGTTGAAAGTGGCGGACAAACGTGATACAAATCATGCGGGAAAAATGGTACAAAAATACTACTAAAAAGTGTCACAGATTGCATCCTTTTTTGATCCGCGATATAAAGACTTTCTGGCTGAATCAGAACAGGCCAGAGCACACATCCGATCTGCAGCCAAACAACGTTTGCCTAAACTTGAAAATGAGCGAGACGGAGATTCCAGCCAAGAGGAACAACGAAAAATTGCACTAGAGTTTTTATTTATTATAATATATATAAAAGTCGATCAACAAGGGATGTGTTATCTCAATTTAATTTCTATTCAACTCTTCCACAAATTCCATTAACGCAAAACCCATTATCATGGTGGGAATGCCAAGAAACTGCACTTCCCAATGTTGCTTGTCTTGCAAAAAAATACCATAATATACCAGCAACCTCTGCTACATCTGAACGAGTGTTTTCTAAAGCAGGAAATATAGTAAGCTCCAGCAGAAGTTGCTTAAATCCCGATAATTTTAACATTCTTGTATTTCTTTTCCAAAATAAAGATTTAGTTTTCTGTAATTAACTGTAAATTATAATGAATTATAAAGTCTACAATTAATTAACTTGTATTTCTTACTTCTTTATGTATTAAACCTACAGAACTCAAATACTCAAATACTTGAATACTCCCAAACTCTAATACTCGACTACTCCTCAAATGAGCACTCAAATACTTCCTCACTCGAGTTCTCGGATCTTTTTGCTCTCAAGTACCCACTCGAGTACTCAAAACTCCTTTTCTCAAACTCGGATCTTTGAGCTCGAGTACTCAAATACTCAAGTAATTGAGTTCAGAAGTACTCGAGTAGTAATAGCCCTGGTTTAGTTTAAGTTATCTTTTGTATATTTTTGTTTGTAGCATGTATGAAGCGAATGAAATAAATAAATAAATAAATGATCTCTTTTTGCGTGCAGGAACGTGCACACTTATCACATTTGTTTGCGCCAAAGTAACCAAATCACTGCACATGTATATTTGGCACGGAACAAGTGCACAGGGTACAAAATCATGTTAGTTTGCACATTAACACAAAAAATGTGATCAAGTACATATTTTCGTGTGTGTTTGCTCAGTGTGTACCCACCTAAAAAAACGTAACTATAGTCAAGGAACTACAATACTATACAGTTTCTGTACTATAATGGGCAGTATGTCATCGAGGTGACAGTTTACATATACATATGTATGAAGAGAAGCGATTGATTGCTATGAAAGTGTTCACCTTGTTTATAATAGGTTTAAGTTTGTCCCAAGGAACTTGTCGCATACCCAGGGAGCAGGAAATCCCATTATTAATCTGATTGTTGTCACTGTACTCTAACTATCATAACATAAATCACATGCAAGTTTCTTCGCCAAGGAAATCAGGACTACTTTCCTATTTATAATTACGCGTTGAATGGTTTTCCCTAACTTCAAACGTATTTTTAGAATTTGGTTTTATTTCTTCCATTCCGTATATTCCTGTCCCAAGTGATTAAGTGTCTCGTTCCTTCTAAGGAATAAGTAAAGAAATACACTCAAACACGTCGTGGTTTAAAAAATAAGAAAATAATCAATTTTTTAAAAATTCTACCTCAGTGACTCCGCCTAGCAACATTTCCAGCCACCCTCTGAGTGACTTTCGATATCTGAGTAAATTCTACAAGGTGCTGCATATATTTCCACGGAAGAAGACCGGAAAAATTAACTCATACAAAATTCAGTGGGAAGGAAGAAAGTGTCCCTCATTTCACGTGATATGTCTTACATTTACTGTCAACTTCTGGCACACGAAGGCTCAGACGAAAGAGGTCAGCTTTAATTCGGAGCTACTTAAATTTACCTGAATATCGCTTATGTGTGCAATTCTTACCGGCTGTGCCATCACTTGAGGGTTTTCAAAGAGCACCTTTAGCCTTGGGTAACCAGCCTAAGTCTTCGCACATTCGTTTCTACGTTTAAAGGTTCCTTACTTTGTTCCTTCGTTCAAGAAGTCACCAAAGGGAAGGACAAATGGAAGTTTAAAATATTCACAAAACGAACAAAGGGGTTGCCAGATGAATACGAGGTATTATGCTAAAATGACAGAAGGGAAAAGCTTATGATTTATAAAGCCTGTCTCAAGTTACGACATCTGAAGTTGTTGCTTGTCGCATCACTTACATTGGTCGTCTGTGCTTAGTCGGGTTTTTCTTAGGGCGGTGGGGCGTAGGCGAAAGGCAGCACGTAACTCAATGGATGTGGTTCATGTAGTTGCATGGTCATTCTACCTACTACCTGTGACATAAACGTCGCAAATACCTACAAGATTCACAATGCCGCCCGAAACCCTCATACATATTTCTGAGTGGGGAGTAGCCATAAATTAAAACTTAAAACGGAGCCAAGCTCTGAATCTCTGAGCAGGGACACCCCTGCCCACAACCACCCACCATTGAAATATGAAGATCGGTCGAATTTAAAGACCTCAGATTTTTAGGAACCAGAGTCTGGCTACGGTGAACACTTCCCTGCGCTGGCAGAGTCGAAATTCAATTAAATTTTCACTTTTTCCGCTCATGGACCAGCACAGCAGCAATACGGGTGCTTTCAAGAGTGAACACATTCCGCAAACACACGGAAGACAGACCACTGCTGCAGAGCGAGTCTTATCATCATTTACGTCTGGAAATTTACAATAGTTTTCTTTCATCATCCATGGCATCCTAAACTTTCATATCCTGCAGATGTCGGAGTTTGAATGAGATGAGCACCCTTTGCCTCACCTGCTCATCCTGTGAGGCTGAATTGAAGTTTCTCATTTCCGTAAACTTTTGATTTGTAATGGAAATCCTTTTCTGGCATGTTAGAAGTTTTCGTTTGCCAAAGATTTTCTTTAATATCTTAAAGTTTGAATCTTTTAAGGAAGCTCTGGCCAGGGTGTCAGAGCAGGCGAGCTGTCATAGTTCTGGTAGTGCGCGGTTACCCTCAATCAGTATAATTAATTGAATTGATTTACGGATATTGAGACTTGAGTGACTAAAGTGGGGGAAGCACTCATGTTCTCAAAGCCTTTGTGCGAGTCCTACATCCTTAAAACTCGAAATAATACGAATAGGCAAGAGTAACAATATGATTAAGAGGTTAGTCACTGTTCAATGATCATGGGGAATAATTCACGCTCCGCTACACCCTGTAAATCAATATCGTATAATAAATGCCAGGACCGCGCTGCTCCCTCAAAACCCTACTTAAAGCCGATTACATACCAGTTCAGCAAACTGCGTTCGAATTGGGAAAAGGAAGCACGTTTGGAATGTACACTCCCCGTAGATTTGTTCCTTTCGCTTAAATCAACTTGAAATTCTTGTTATTTCCAGAATACGTAAAGCTCAACCATGTGTCTATCAATCAATCAATCAACCAATCAATTGGAAATCCCCAGAACTCTTTTACGAGTCCCTTGGAATATTTCTGCATTGCTCGCTCAAACTAAGCTTAAGCGCACTTCGGGCGCGGAGCTCTGATAATCTGAGGTTGGAGTTTTTTACTACTTCATTTCGCACAGCCCAGAAGACCGGAACGCGTGTTACTTCTTTATGTAAATTGCAAACAAAAGCAAATTTCTCCTTTGAGTAATTTGCATCGCATGGAGGATTCCGTCCTTATGAACCCCACGCATCTCGAATTCTGGATGCCATTTTGCGTTATGGCTGCCCCACACCATCCATAGCATCACATTTATGGCTAGCTATGCACGCTCGTTCGAACTCATATCTTTTACAATATGATGGAAGTCAAATCGATTTTTGTTTTCACGCAAAATTTTGTGGAGGACACGAAAATGTTGAATTTGAATATCAAAGGGACAGCCAAATTTATGGGAGTATTACTGCCAGATGGGATTATTCCTAGCCGGGCAAAGTGGTTAGGAGGCACAATCATTGGGGGCGGTTCGAAAGTTCATATTGTGCCTTTCGCAATATAAAAAAAAACATTTGTCAGGTTTTGTCCGATCAGCTACTTACCTGGCACGACTTCTGCACTTCCAACGTTTGAAGTTTTTCCCGTTCTACTGCTGTTTGAAAAAAGGATGAAGAGTTGAATAAGAAAACGTTTTGAAGTAATCTGAGAGCGGACAAGCTGGTGCCGGTTTTTATTTAGTTTCTGATCTCTTGGCTGCGATATTTAACTTAGGATGGTGTTTTTTCATCGGTACTTTTAATTGCAGCTCTAACTAATTTATGCATGATTTATTAGAATAAAGTGTGCAATCTGCGATTTTCATAATCAATTCAAGCCTAAATTTCCGGCAACCCATGTAGGTACCATCCGTAGAATCAACAAAACCTTCTACAATCGTAACCGCGTAAACTGGTCTTTTATTTGTGTGCCTACCTGAGTGGTCTGACAGATGAAAATATTAACTAAGCCGCTTATGGATGGCGTGACAATAAAATTCGTAGGATTAATAAAAGCTACGGGAAAGTGTTTTCACATAATGTAATTCTAGCTAACATAGTTTGGCTTCTTATAAGCGAGAAATATCAATGCATTCTTAACTTCACAGTGATTTTGAGATTTGTTCCGGAGCAAGCTCTTCCGCACTGGAAATGCCTCCCATTCAGCCATATGCTGTCAGTGGTGTTTTCTGTTGAGCTAGATTGAAACTCAATAAATTTATATATTTCGTTAGAAAAGGTCTTCGAATGTTAAATGAGTTGGGAAGAAAACCTCTCAGGCTTTTAACAGAAGATGACTTTTCGATTCAAGTCATAGTTTGGACGCTACTGTGAATTTCTGTTTTACTAGGCTCCTTCCGCCGTAAGAGCCAATGCATTCATTTCTGGATTTCTGATGACTTTGCTCCATAGTTGTGTGCATGCGTCGGACTTCTTTGTAGAAACTTTTGGTACAGTGCATGGTCAAAAATTCTGTATAGGCTAGTGGTAAGGCGATTGACTTGTGAACCGTGTATGATAGTTCCGAGCCCCGTTGGAGACCATACACAATTTTTTTTTGATATCTATCATCCTGAGAATTCATTTGGTCTCTACAAAAAAAAAAGGAGATAGGCAGCTCGTTTGTGGAACAGGTTGGCGGGTAGTACTCGTTGTGCTGCGTCCACCGGCGAAATCAGGCGTCTAACTTTTAATTATGGAGATTTGTAGATGGGGTGGGCTGGTTTTCGTGATCTATGTGTTTAGATGCTTCATTGGATTTGTAGATGTAGATTGAGTAGAGAAAATGAAACAGGTAACAGTCAGATAGCTTCCACTTATCTAATTGTACAATTATAAATTCCAATGTCTCGTGTTACTCGCTCGATAGAGGATATCAAATACAACCTAAACCACTGAAGCCTAAACCACTGAAGATAGAAACATGCAAATTGGAAGATATGTTTCTTAGAGGGTTTAGAGGTCCAGTAAGGAAGGATTTTTCGAAAGTCAACCTCTAAGGGGGTAAAAGGGGGTATACAAGTTTGTATGGGGTATGTAAGTCTACATCATATATGTATAATAAAACACATATTTCAGCATTTCGCAAAACTCAACCACCAAAGGGGTAACAGGGGGTGGAAAAAAATTGTTTTTATCGGATTTAATTGAAACTTTGCATAAACACTCTACAATGGAAATAATGGAACACATATTTCAGTATTTCCTTAAATTCAATCCGCAAGGGGGTACTTCTGGGAACTTCCTTCTGACTTCGCGTCTCTCAAGTCGATTGTGCTGGATTCTCAGTTCTAGTATTTGTGTTCCCAGAGATGCTCCGAATGAATGCGGATTAGATCTGAATTTATATTTGACCGTTTCCCACGGAATCTATTTGAAGACTCAGGGGTTTCTCTTAGGTAAATGTTCCCAGCATTATTCGGTCTGTTTTGCTTGGTAATGTGGAATTTGGATTTTTTCGGATAATAGAGGCTTACTTGTTTTTTCATACATCCATATGTATTAACAATTAGCGAGAACATTTTGCCTATTCTGTGCAGCAGCAGCAGCCGGAAAAAAGTGCGAAGCGGAGCAGCCGTACAAACAAGACGGAAAGATAATTTTTACGAATAATTGTGTTTTCTGGTGTCCTGGAAGTCGCGGAAAAGAAGAAAGAACTAAGAAGCAGAGGCTTGGGTTACCTACGAAGTAAGAAATAAGTAGCAGAGGCCCTTGGATAACTTCGGAAAAAAGAAGAAAGAAGTAAGAAGCAGAGGCCCCTTGGGCTACCTACCCCGTAGAAGTGATCTGTCCCGGGAAGAGCTTGCACCCCTGGGAAGACGGTTCAGGATAACCCAGGTAAGTACCGTGCCCCCATTGCTTCGTTATCAAAACGTCTACGAGCCCTCCCCCCTGAAACTAAACAGAGGGAAATAAGAGGGAATCCGCTCTGTTTGATCCTGGCAGGGCGAACCCGTATCTGCCTTGAAGTATTTCCCAGCGTCGGGTAAAGCATTTTCGACCTGGAAGCTTGAGGGGAGTGATCCCCCAAAGGTAATTGGGCCGCGCTTCCCACGACGTCGTACGGGAACTTACCTTACACCAAGTGCAACTAATCCAATTTGTGTGGCTCTTGGAAGATTGACGCTTTCTCCTTGGTCCACCTTCCCGAAATTGCCCACCATGAATCCGAGGTGGTTGCTGAGTTCTTCACGGGCTGCACACTTCACTCGCGCGAACATTAACGCCAAGGAATCCCGAATTTCCGACATTCACTAAGCCGTCCGAAAGTAAAGCACAACTGTCAGACAACCGTGCTTGTTTACTCTGCGTTGTCATACCAACCTGGCTGGGGTCTCACACATATACTTCCATACCGCCCCGGTGGCGAACGAAAGCTACTGAAGAGTAGTACTGTGTGCGAAGACTAGGGTTGCAACAAAGCGAAAGGCGTCAGGGTGGTAACAATAACAAAATATCGAAAAGCCCTGGTGACCTAATTCGATAAGTTGACCTCTGGGAAGTGTCCCTCTACACTTCTCGCGTCCGCGAAGGCCAATCTAGTAACACTATATTCCTTCAAGAGGACTTAGTCTGCTTTTCTACCTGGTACTCGAAAAACTTTCTGGAACTTGCTATCTATAAATGCTAATCAATCACTTATTCCAGATACATTTTCGAACCTATTGATGAACCCATGCCAGTCGTCATTTTCTTACGAGATCTTGGCGTTATCTGTGATAAAAAACTCAATTTCTGTTCCCATGTCGATCATATCGTTAATAAAGTCAACTCAGCTTTAGGTTTTGTCAAACGCTGGTCTAAGGAATTTTCCAACCCCGATATCTCTTAAGCACTTCTGCTTTGTCAGGCCCCTACTTGAGTATTCCTGTCAGGTCTGGCCGCCCTCTCAGTCTACACTCATTAATAGGATTGAATCTGTTCAGCGTAGGTTTCTTCGCTTTGCGTTGCGCGGCCTTCCTTGGATTGATAACTTTAATATTCGTCCCTATAAGGCCTTCCTTGGGTTGATAACTTTAATATTCCTCCCTATGAGGAATGATTGAAATTGATTAACCTTCAGCCCCTAGCACTATGTCGTGATGTCGCCGACATTGTCTTCGTCCACCAAGTCCTAACTGGCTCCATCGATTGTCCTGAATTTTTCGATAATATCTTTCTCAACCACCCCCCGAAATTTAAGAACCTTTCCACTCTTCCGTCTTGACACCCACCCCACCGCACCAACTATGGTCACTTTGAACCCTTTACGAGAATGCTACGTAAAGCTAACTCCATACTCCTTTTACCATCCAGTCCCGCCATCTTAATTTGCCCCTCCCGTTTGTTCCCCACCGACCTCATCTTTGTTTTATCTGCCCCTTGTTTTAGTTCTAGGCTTGGTTTAAATTTATTTTGTTATTATTTTTAAGTCAATTTTTTTGTTATTTTCATTTGAAGCGAAATAAATAAATAAACCAGAGTGAGCTTGTACTGTTCCGGAAGAAGTCAATTCGCGAGATGTGCCGAAGAAATCCAATTATCACAGGTAATGTTACGATTTGTGCCATGAATAGTTCGGGATGACACTTGTATACAGGGTTACAGGGAAAGTCGTACTGAATATTAAAGGACGTTATTCGTATTACTCAGGTCATTTATGATGGATTTGATTCTCTAATATGGGGTCCGAAACTTAACCGTTATGAAGATATTGAATTTTAAAGATTTTTTAAAAAATCCCTTTTGTTTTTGGCTTTTTTATCGGTTTTTTTGCGCATTAGAGCTTTTAGGGTCCGTGTTTTTGATGTATCTAGTTAGAGGGCATGTCAATTAATAAAAATGATTAACAAAAACTGAACGTACTATTAACAGCTTAAAAAGACTGCTCGACAACGGTTAGAATTAAAGAGTGTTTTTAGCTTTGAAGCGCTTTTTTTGAAAAAATTTTTTGGAACTTATTCTGCAAATAATTTTAAAAACTTCTACGTCTCTTCAGCTATTCAAAAAGGTATAGCACTTGCTATTAAATTGGAAAAACATTGACCAAATAACAGTTAAGGTAGTAGTAGGTGCATTTTTAGTTTGAGGTAAAAGTAGCTAAATTACGTAAAAAAACAAAAAAAAAACAGACCAATATTTTTATAATTCATTTTCGACATGGCCGGCGTTATTTCTTACACAAATTCTCATTCTTTTTCTTAAATTACTTTCCACGACAGAAGTTCGCAGGTTCCGCCTCATTTCCTCAGCCGCATCAATAATCTTTTCAATAATAACAATAATCACAAGCCACGTGACACAGTTAGAAGATGAAACTGTCCAAAAATCCAAGCCAAGTCGCGTTTTTACAGAAAATTATCGAAGAGCACGGATAACACATCTACCATAGAAGAATCGCATGAGCAGACTAAACGCCAAGATTCAAAATAACATACCTGAGACCACACGTCTCCGAGCACAAAAAATGGCTACCCGACCCTTTTTTCATTGTTTAAAAGTGCCAGGTAGTAAACCGGATTCTTTTGTATAGAAGTTCCTAGACGAAGACAAAAGATTATTGATTATTATCTACTGTTATTTGGTCAATGTTTTGCCTATTTAATAGCAAGTGCTATACCTTTTTGAATAGCTGAAGAGACGTAGAAGTTTTTAGAATGATTTGCAGAATAAGTTCCATAAAATTTTTTTCAAAAAAGCGCTTCAAAGTTAAAAACACTTAGTGAAAATTCAAACCGTTGTCGAGCAGTCTTTTTAAGCTGTTAGTAGTAGGTTCAGTTTTTGTTAATCTTTGTTATTAACTGACATGCCCTCTAACTAGATACATCAAAAACACGGACCCTAGGAGCTCTAATCTGCAAAAAAATCGATAAAAAGTCAAAAAATAAAGGATTTTTTAAAAAATCTTTAAAATTCAATATCTCCATAACGGTTAAGTTTCGGACACCATATTAGAGAATCAAATCCATCAGAAATGACCTGAATAATAACGTCCTTTAATATTCAGTACGACTTTCGCTGTAACCCTGTATAATATTCTCCCTGTGGCAGTCCATTAGTGTTACTGGCTCTCCCGATATATGGTATTGCATTCAGCATGTACATCGTTCCACTATCGCATATCATAGGAATTCCCTACTTATTGGGCTTATTTCTGATGTACATTCTGAATCGGCATCTTCCTCAAAATCCCAACAATTGTTCGTCGATAGTCACATGCCCACACGGTGAATAGTTTATTTTACATTGCATTATAAAAAGTTCCCAAACCTTTCCTACCTATTGGAATGAAAAGCTCTTCTTGTCGAACAAGGAGACGTAAAGACTTGTCATCCATCCTGAGACACCTAATTAGTGAATCAATGTTCACCACTGCCTCATACATTACGTAACATATTCCATGAGAACATGCATTTTACAAAAGGACTAATTTAAATTAAATATAAAATGCTTTTTCTCAAATTTAAAACTTATTACAGTTAATAGTATTTACGAGTTAATAGGGTTATAGAGTTAACATTCCTCAGGAATTCTATGATATACGTGAGTATAAGAAAACACGACACACAAATTACGTGGTCAAGCCCAAATATTTGTGCAATCCAGCTAGAGATAAAAGATGCATTAGAAGACTTCACCGTTGGTCAATGTTGTTGGTCAAATGTTGGTTCTTATCAATATCTTTGCCGTGAACTGGGAGCCCCCTGGGGACGTGAAAACTACAGAATACTAAAATCTATAGATAAGTCAGCTTGTCGACTTTCTCTTCATTGATAATAGCAATTTATCAACTCAACCCAAGCTATTTAATTAATTTCCGCACAACTAGAGATAACCATCAGTAGCTATGAGGCAAACAAAAGAAAAATGAAAACCGAAGTTTATTCGTAGTAACTGGGACGAAAAGTTAGTCGGGTGAGCAACGTAAGTTAATTTTTAAAATTAAATAGATAAACTTCCAGCTTTATCCTTCTATTAGTTTCGCATTATGCTTTAATATTCAATACTCCTTGTTAAGTTCTCATCTGTGTTAACCTAAAGTGCCCTAGTTTGCACAAGAAGTAAAGGCAGGTCCGTCAAGTCGAGAATGTCCGCAGGACGAAATTTTATTGAGGAGCAGCAAACAAGGTTCAACTTCTTAATATCCTCAAATTGTCTATTTAATCTGCGACAAATTTCGGATCATTAGTGAAAAAGGAGCTGGCTAGGAAAAAACTCAAACAAGATGAAAGAAGTGAATTACGGTGGAGTCTTTGGCGAATGTGCCTGGATTCTCTCGTTGTCCGAAAAAAAAGTGAAGGGATTTCTTTGCTAACCAGCTAAAACACAAAAAAATCGAAACGGGCGGCGGCTGTAAAACTGGACTGCAATATTCTATCCCTGCCTGCGCCTTTCCAACCATTTTTTTTTTACTTTTTTTTTGCTTTTTCATGTTCAAGGGAGCAAAATACAAAGTTTTTAATTAATACTTTTCACCACTGTGGGAAGCTCCTGAAGGGATGAAAGTTTTCCTCTGTAGTCTGCTTTTACGATTTTTTCATTTCCTTAGTCAGTTGGTAAATTTACAGCAATTCTCCTTTGTATACAGGCGAGTTAATCCTTTTCATGTCTTTATACTTTACAAGGACGTTTTACTAATACCGTTGTTGTTGTTGTCTTTTTTCTGTTATTAATGCTGTACCCAAAGGTTAAATAAATTTGAGATATTTTTGAAGTTCAACAATTAGGAGCGGTGGGAAACAGCGGTGCTTGTGTACCTACTTCAAAAGGACCTTACTTAAGAGAGACAAGTTATGAATCGCATTCCCGCAGATTTTGTTAGACTTAAATTACGAATTAATTACTGTACAGCTGCTAATTGGGGGCTTTTAAAAAAACATACCGTCTCGGAACGCAACAATGAAGGCATGTGTAAATAGGATTAAAAATCGATCAATTTTTAACAGAACTGCATAATCACAAATGCAAGAGCTTTGATGTGCATGCAGTGCAAGGCATGCTGGTGTGCTCAGCTTTGTGTTTCCTTTGGATCGCGTGGCAAAATTGGTGACATTAAAAATTGCTTGGACACTTTACGTACTCGTACATGGAATAATCTTATTAATTCATTCAATGGGTGCTGCAAATGAAGTAACGCCAGTCTCAAAAACATGTTCCACGAAGTACTTGGATGGTAAAATTTATTCACGTTGCACAGATTTCAGTTGATAAACATTTTCTGATAAAAGTACTCACTAAACCGCGTATGCATCCAGCCAGAATAATAAAAACATCGTGGTCTGGGGACTCAGGGAATAATTACTGATTTCAATGAGTAAAATGTTTTGCATTTGTAAAATTATTGCATTTGGAACACAAGAGTCAATGGCACTGTTAAAGCTTGGACGGGTGAATATGAGTGAAGTGCATTTGAATATTGAGCTAATTAATTTATTCATTAAGACACATAATTTTATAAGCAAAATAAATTATTTCAACACTATAATACATATTTACAAAGAGACACAAACGTATTTATGCACTCATAATAATAATAATGCATGATAAAATTAAATACGTTTAATATCGAATTGAAGATGACGATTATGAAATGCCTACGTTTATATTTAACCGAACAAAGATTCAATTTGAAGATGAAAACACTTTGTTAGGCGCGATATTTGAAAACTGCATTGATATAAAATAGAAATTGTTTTGATCGTTGGAACTAAATTAAAATTGAAACATGAACACATTTATTTATAATTTTAACCCCTTCCATTTTCCGCTTCGATGACTTCATTATTATTGCATTCGAATTGATGTTGAATTCAATGGTGAATGCTGTGGATTACTGTTGCAGGGGTTCCGAGCTTGAACCCCACATGAATGAGATTGGCTTGCTTTCTAAAATGTCAGATTATATGTATCTGTAACAACTTAACTAATTTTCAGAAGTATCACATAGCGTATTGTTGGTGTGACCAGCTAGAAGTTCAGGCATCTCGGCTCGAATCCCATTGGGAATAACAGAAAAGCAAAAGCCAACTTTAATATACAATACATCTTAGAAAGTTATTAAAATCATATAAAATTTTTTTTTTTGTTTCGAAGCTTAACATGTTTAAATTTGAAAGCCAATATATTTTCAAAGAGAAATCATATTTAAATTGAAACGTTTTTGTGCACTGATTTTTATGAAATTCGTTCTGAAGTCACTGTCAGTCATTGAAACCCTTTTTGATGAATTAACGTTGTTTCTCTTAGTCTACATTTGGCCTTGCATTTTTGGAGTGGATTATAATCATAAGATTAATCAAAGAAATCTTGTATATAAATAACTAGGGAAGTGTCGTTAGAGTTTTTTTCGCATTTACTTGTAACACTAGAAAGATCGACTACTTAGCATACCTTCAAATTATTAAAATCATATTCGGAGCAAATTTGTGGTCTACATATATACATTACTGTACAAAAAATATAACTCAAACCCTCCTTCTATTCTTCTTATAATAAAGTAGTGAGGAGGTGTATCTAATGGTGTTCGGTAAATAATGGATAATCTTGAAACCGGTGATAGAGCAGCTTATGAGTTATCAAATGAGCACAATATATGTAATCTTATCAACGGTCTCATGGTTTTCGAGTTATTTAAGTTTTTAATTTATTTTTCAAAATTCCCACCGAATTCAACTTTTTGCAAGCCATTTGTACATAGATATGATAATTTGGCAGAGTCATACTTTGAAGAAAAAAATATTTGTTTGTGGGAAAAATTACCTGGTACCTACTGAAAATTCTATCATTTATCCTATGATTTGCTAAAGTAATTTACACAAAAAGCTGAACGCAAAAATATTATTCTTTGTACAAATCGCATGCAAAAACTTGGAGATGGGTACACATTTTGGAAAAAAAAAATTGAAAATTAAATAATTCGAAAACCGTTACACTTTTACTGGGATTATGTTGTGCTCATTTGATAGCTCAACTTGGTAGCCAACAGCGAAATGAGTGAAAATGTTGTTATTTAACGGTAAAAGTTAGTGCAGATTGCTGGTTTAGCGGTAACGCATCAAAATTCTTTGCTAAACGTTCCTCAGCTTACCTACTATTATGTAAAGTTTGTACAATCTCGGGGAAACAAGGAGGACATAAAAAATACTCTGGAATACCTAGAAAAACAACAGTTGTGGAAGTTCACTTTTTAGTATTTCAAAGCCATCACAACTGAGTAAAACTTATTAATGAATCGTAGCAACTATCTTGAGTGATCAACAGGGAAAATATTTTTGCAAATTGATACCCTTAATATGGTTAGTGAATTGAATGTAAAAATCGTTTATTTAAATTTATCTCTGTTTCGTGATGAATAAAATAACAAACTGCTTTCAATCCTCTAGTTATAAACAAACCAAAAGAAATCAAGTTAAAAGCTGGTGGAGCTAATTGCAGCAAATTCAGTGGTCAAAAAAGTAAATTAGTGCTTGGGACAGTTCATTTAGAACTGACTCCTTAGGATCGCCTATATGCAAAGGAAGAGAGTGGCATAAGGTAAATAAATAAATGTTCAGTTTGTAGGGCTTTAAGCTGTGAAAGTTTTTGATTATAAATTGAAGATGAAAAAGGAAATTGCTTCAAATTACTCGCCCTGATAAACAAAAACTGCACTCCGTTGTTTTGTCATCTATTCCTGAGCCTGAGTCACCGGAAGCCTGCGATGCCGCAGTTCTGAGCGTGCGATCTGGTCAAAACTAGGGCTTTTGAAAAAATTCGAAGCAACGCATTCGAAGCTTCGAACAATTCTAAGCTTCCAATACCGACATTTCGAAGCAGCCAAAAAATTCCAATTATTCGAACTTCGAAGCTTCCAAAATTTATGCGAAGCCTCGAAACCTGCGGAAAATCCACATCTCTAGTCAAAACCAAAAATTTATTGTTAACCTACTTCGCTCCCTCAGCGACTTGCGAAAGTGTCTGTTTGTGGATCAAAAATGCCACATTCACCGAAGCTACTGCAGCAAATTTAAAATGTACCGATTTTTCCTCAAGGCGTAGACAGTCAGGAAGGAGAGATCACCGTTGGTCTGCGAGAACAAATGTGATTTAACCATTTACTACCAAAATGTGAATGGAATTCGGACAAAGGCCGGCAAACTCTATCAGGCTTCATGTGATGATATGTTCGACGTCTTCTGCCTCACGGAAACTTGGCAGCAGGGTGGATTTTTGGACACTTCAGATCAAGAACTCTGTTGTCAAAGTTGCAAAATTTACCGGCGTGACCGTCATCTTGACCAGCTCAATGCGCCTGTTGGGGATGGTGTTATAATCGCTGTGAGCAATGACCATTCCTCTTGCTTTGTTGAATGCCTAGCTGCTCAGATATTGAGTTTATTTGTGTGCGGATTAAGCTCAATTGCAAATTTATTTTTATTTGCACTACGTACTCCAGGGAGTCCTGTTTGTACTTACCAGACTCTAATGAAAAATCTTCAGGACGTTTCTGACTTGTGCTCACATAAAGATGAACTAATTATACTTGGAGATTTTAGTCTGCCGCACCTGATTTGGAATTACTCTGAAGATGCTACATATTTGTCAGCAACTTTTGTTACGCGTCAGACTGAACTTTAGCTGGTGGACCTAGGATTTCATCAAATCAGTGGGGTGCTCAACTCTCGGCAAAGGCTGCTGGACTTGGACTGGTATTTACTTCAGACTCCTCGACCACCTATGTTGATACATGCGCCGATCCTATTTTCGATGAAGTTTCGAACGATCCATCGCTTGTTTCGCGTTGTTTTTTTAAGGTATACCTACCATCTGACAATATTATTACGATTATTTTTATAATTTTTGGAAAGCGCACTTCAATGCTCTCAATTGTTTTTTGAATAGGTGTGACTGGTCCTTTATTTACAATGGCCTTGAGGTTGATGAAGCCGTACGTAAATTTTATAAATTAATTTTAGATGGAATTGCTCAGTTTGTGCCTCTAGTCAGAAAATATGACATTTTGTTTAACCTTGTGTGGTATGAAAAAGAATTAAGGTCATTGCGACATCATAGGAACAAGGCTTGGCATCAATTCGAAAAATCAGATGCGAGCGAAGACTTCCTACTCTATTGCAATTTGCTGAAGTAATTTAACTTAACTCCATGAACTTGTACCGCCACTATACGGATCGCATGAAGTCTAATATTAGATCCAACCCTAAGCAGTTTTGAAATTTTATTAATACTAGGCGGAAGACTAATAACTACCCATCTGTTTAAGGTGGGAGATACCTTCAGAACGGGTGAAATCAGTCAATTTTAATGAATTTTTTTTCAAGGTGATAACATAAGTTGATCATTCATTAATTTTCACATCTTTTTGATACATTACACAGCCACACAAAAAAAAAAAGTGGGGATTACTTATGATGCCATACGTCATATCCGTAGTATTTTGGCCTGCTGAGCACGAATCTGCGACCAGAATTTAGCCGTGACGTCCAGATTTTTTTCTAACCTCAAAAAATGGGTTGAAAACAGAGAAAAGCTGTGTTATTAAAGTGTAAAAAAACATGTTATTTTTTTTTGTAGAATATTTCTACAAGCGTCTGCTGCAAGGCATCGAAAACTGCTGCTGCTTTCAAAACTTTTCTATTTATTTTAAAGTTTTTTTTTTGTCGTTTACTGATATATTAAACGGAAGGATAAACCTATAAAATAATAAAAAAATAAATAAATAAAAATTAAAATTTATATCGGCTGTTTAATCATAGGTCCAGCTTTTTGGCTATTTTCAACAGTTTTGACCCCAAATAAAATTATTTGTTCACCCGATATCTTTCAACCTTTAGGTACATCCTTCCGATAGCACTATAAAGAGAAACCTCTGAATAGGTCAGTCTAATCGGTCGATAACTTTTTGAGTTACAGAACGAGCAGTTTTTGTAAATACAGTTTCGAGATAATCGCGTTCAAAATTTCGATACGGTATAACTATAAGTTAAAGTGACTTACTGATCAATCGGCGATTCCGGATCCATACAATAAACCTTCGGCCACCTCAAAAAGCTGATTACACAGCCACACAAAAAAAAAGTGGGGATTTCTTTTGATGCCATATGTCATATCCGTAGTAATTTGGCCTGCTGATCACGAATCCGCGACCAGAATTGAGCCGTGACGTCCAGATTTTTTTCTAACCTCCAAAAAGTGGGTTAAAAACAGAGAAAATCGTGGAGTAAAATTCGGAAAAAATTTATTTTTAACATTTAAACCTATATTCATATGAATTGAGACCTGCTGAGCACGAATCCGTCACCAGAATTGAGCCATCACGTTCTGATTTTTTTCTAAAAATTAATTTAAAAAAATTCAAGAAAAAAATCAGAACGTGATGGCTCAATTCTGGTGACGGATTCGTGCTCAGCAGGTCTCATTTCATATGAATATAGGTTTAAATGTTAAAAATAAATTTTTTCCGAATTTTACGAGTGTATTTTCCACGATTTTCTTTGTTTTTAACCCATTTTTTGAGGTTAGAAAAAAATCTGGACGTCATGGCTCAATTCTGGTCGCAGATTCGTGCTCAGCAGGCCAAAATACTACGGATATGACATATGGCATCAAAAGTAATCCCCACTTTTTTTTTTTGTGTGGCTGTGTTATCTTCGAGCTGCTGCTGTTTCTGAGCTGTACGAGCTGCTTTTGTTTCGGAAAGACTCATCCAGTTCTGTTTCACTATTCGTGCCTCATCGGTATTTTCGGCGATAACTTTGCAATAGTTGCCAACAATTATACCCAGCTCGTTCATAAGTTTGATTTGAGAATTGAGGTGTAGCCTTCATTAAATATACCTGCAGCAATGAAAGCTGAAATTTCAACAATTTTTAGCCCAGAATTGAGGTGCTTCGGATATATTCGCCAAATTGTCGCATTGAAACTTTCGTTGGCATTCTCCGTATGGCCGCCCAAGCATCTTTCCAGTAAATCATCTCTGGACAAATCTTCGTAAATTGGTAGATATAAAATCCCGCCAAGTCGCCAAGTAATGGAGTAAAATCTTCAAGTTATTAAACAAAAGAATACACAAACGTACTGTGAAAAGGTATTGCTCCGACCAAAGCTCTCTGACTACCTGGTTAATGACGGTATGCGGGCTCTGACGTTTTTGACAATAACTGCATTTATATTCAATATTTCGATTTTTCCGTTTTTAACAGTATATTTTTAACATATTATGTATTCGAATTATGAAAAAAAATTCAATTTTTCAAAATTCTAAAGGTATCTCCCCCCTTAAACTCTTGACAATGAAACGGGTTGTGAACCTTCTGCTATTAACCTTTATGCTAAACGCTTTAGCTATACCTACTGTGATGAATTCTGTGATATATACTTAGAATATTTTAACTACTTGAATTGTCTTCCCATGCGTCGTTTTAGTTGCTGATAGTGAATGCACCTAAAGGTATATTATATTGCTAACAAAAGTACTGATGTACCTAGGTATCTAACTGGTCAATATTTGTAATAAACTGACAAAGTATAACTAATTGGCAGTCAGAGGCTACCTACACAGACTAACAAAAATATTAGTGGCGTAATAAACTACTACGACTTGGCTTTTCCATCGATATGGTGCAATGGATTAAGTCATATCTCGCAAACCGGTCTTTTAAGGTTAAATTTTCTTCTACATTATCTGACAGTGTTATCGTGTTGTCTGGGGTTCTACAAGGTATCCACATCTTGGACCCTTGCTATTTTGAACCCTTGAGTATGATTTGTTCCCTCTAATTCAAAATGCACATTGCTTAGCTTACGCTGATGACCTGAAGATTTTTAGAGCGATCGAAACCTTACAAAATGCCTATAGACTGCAGGAGGATCTTATTAAGTTCTCTGAATGGTGCTCCAAAAATCATATGAAGCTGAACATGCATTGGCAAGGGCAACTTGATTTCGTTTAGTAGGAAGAGTTCCCCTTTGGATCATCCCTTCAAGATTGACGATCTTCCTATGTCTTGACAAGTACGCGTTATTGACCTTGGCGTCACTATTGACATCTGCTCACATATTTGGCTACCTGACTGTCTCCCAATTTTGACTGAATAATTCTAGCATGGTAATTAACCAATAGTTGAGGGCTTCTTCTACTCTCAACGAGAGACGGGCTTCCTGTATTGCTTCCGTACGGACGTTTTTAAAAGCACGTTCTATATCTAAGAAGGCTGCCAGCGTGTACTGTTCTACATTTCCCAGTTGTCATCAAGAAGGGATCTTTCAGAAAAATTTATAGATTTAACTGTAGATACATCAACGACTAGCCTATGCTTTTGCCTCTTGCCGATATGAACATTTATAGAATGTTAGCTTAATTAAGCTAAAATTTATTCCTAAATTACGTTTATGTCACTTTTCTGATTGATTATTCTATTGTCATCAAAATGAATATACTCGCAAAAATTCAGTTTTGCAAGTCATCGAAAAGTTGGCGAAAATACGATTAGAAGATTTGACGGGCAAAAACATTCAAGCAAGTTAAATACGAAGGGGTAATTAACCTCATTTATTGCCGTGAATTAATCAAAGCACACATCTCCTCAAGCAAAGGCTCCCACTGTATGTGAACGTTCTAATAGAAGCAAACTTATTTCAGGCAAAGCTGTATTCATGGAGGAATCAACAGGGTTTAAACACCCCAGAATGCTTACAAAAGTCTGAGTAAACACGCAATTTATATACCATTAACAGAAATAATTACTGCTTAATTATCGAAGAAATAAGACTAGTGCGTATTTGCACATTGCACATGATACACGCAATATCCCGTGTGGGAAAATATTTTTTTTGTGATCTGGATCAACTATTTGCCCAATATTGGTATAAATTTGGCTGACAACATTGTCATGGAGGTAAAATAAAATCTTATTTTGGGAGTATTTTTATCCAAGAACCAACTAACATATTTAACCCATTTTTGAATTTTAACACTATTAGTATATACACATTCTGAGTATGAGCTCTAGAGAGTAGACGTTATTCGTGTCGGCTCCGCTGAATTTTAATAGTATCAGCATATCCTCCCGTTGACTTTATAGTTTTCGTTCCGTAAACTGTGGTAGAGTGTTTCTCGTATCTATAGCAGTGACTCTAAATCCCCGATAAAACTTTTTAGTAGCTAATATATGCTTAAATCAGTGCCCGAAAATCTGGCAACATCTTTGATAGTGGTATCGAGTGCAGTTTAACCCGGCCTTTACACGAGACAGTGTTACTGTCACTGCCGCTGTCACTGTCTCGTGTAAATGCCAACAATCCCGTCTTTTTTACTGTCGCGACAGTACTGCCAAGATTGCAATCTCGACAGTACTGTCTAGGCAGTAATTTGACAGCTTGTGAAATCAAAATGGCGAAAAGTGTTTTGAAGTGGTAAGTCCTTGCAAGAGCTCCGCCATCGATTTCAATTTAATAAATTAACTTTATTTTCAGACCAAAATTTATCGTAAGGTAACCTGAGGAAATTTGTATGCTCTTTATTATCAGAATAAAGCAAGCCCTTTAACAAATTCCCTTCAATCTCAAAATCAACCCGCTTTGAAAGAAACGGATTTACCCAATATTTTCATTTCCTGCGTCTCCGTTTTCCATCATTCTCAATATCCTCAAGCACTTTTAAACACATTAAAGATATAATTGCAACCCTCGCAACGTGTGACATTTTTGAAATGAACTGTCTTGACAGTTCATCGAATGCAAAGCGGCTTGCTGGACAATTTTTGACAGTTCCAAACAGAACTGTCCGTCAGTAATACTGTCTCGTGTAAAGGCCGGGTAACTGTTGTGAAACTTCTCCCTCTCAGCCAGTCAAGTCTCTTAACAACGGTTGTAATGGCAAGTAAAAATCAGAGAAGGGAAAAGCTCCTAAGTGTATCAGATGAAACTACACAGAAGATCACCCGCAGTGCATCATCCAAATTGCGTGGGGACTCAGCCGGCGAAACTGATGCCATGCCCGTGGGGACCAACCCGTTACTCACTCAAACGCAGCTTGGACTCTGCGAATCGCGCCTCTTGGATAAAATGGGTGGCCTCTTACAACAGCTCGAGGATCGAATCACGGCAAGTTTTGGCAAAACTATAGACGCAATAACTAAGAAATTATCTATATGTGAAGAATCGGTAGCTAAGCTGCAGCTCGAAAATGACGCTATGCGGAGGGAGATAGAGAATCTTCATCGCGTGCAACGGTTAAGTGATGTAGTTATCCGTGGGATTCCCCGCCAGCCGAAAGAGAACGTTTTGTCGATCGTTAGGAGCATCGCCACTGAGATCGGGCATCCAGCATCACAGTACATCGACGCTTTCCGCATTCGAGCTGGTGGTAAATCGTCTGGCACGGCTGCTCCTATAGTGGTGCGTTTTTCATGTCACAATGAGCAGAAAGCTTTCCTATCGGCTGTTCGCAAACGCAAGGGCCTCCAGCTAAATCAATTAAGGGAGTATTGCGCATTGAAATTTTGAAAAAATCGAAATTTTTTTTCTTTGATATATCTATTGTTAATGTATTTAAGATTGTATAACAAAAAGAATTGTTCAAAAATTCATAAAATTGACGTAGTTACGATGCCTCAAAGTTGAGCGGCGAGCGCGATGCGATGCGAGTGCGGCGATCTATCTAACTTTAATCGCGTTTTTCTCGAAACAGCATTTTTCAAAACGGTCACCACGATATCTCAAGTTCTACTTGACCGATTTATTTCAAATTTATACAGAATCATCCTTATACTAGCGGCTATGGCCGGTACTACGATCTTGCTTATGCGATAAATAGTTTTTTTTTAATCCAACATTTACTTCGAAAAAAAACCCAAAAAATCGAACTTTTTTTAAAAATTTGTATAACTTGGGCAACTTTCTATATTTTTACTTTTCCCTAGTTCAGGCGATAACCAAGAGGATACAAATCACCAACAATTTGGAATTTTTTGTTTCAGACGCCTCTGAGGGCTGCAATCATGGTGACCGTTTACCCCTTCGCGAAAAACATCTCCACTTTGACCAGCTCTGACAGCTGGAAATTTTTTGTATTGTCAACAAAAAAAATAAATTTTGATACCAGAGACATGTATTAATAAATAACAAAAAAAAAATCAAAATATCTTTTGTGGTTTCTGAGAAAAAAAAATTTAAAATCTTGCTCCAAAAATGACGTTCAAAGCGCAATACCCCCTTAAACGGCTTTCAATCAGATAGTCGCATCATTATAAACGAAAGCCTTACTCCTCGCAATAGCTGCGTGAGGCAATAAAGCTTCGAAAGTCGGGGAAAATCTTCTCTGTGCGGACAGGGAATGGCCAATTTATTTATTTTATTTATTTTTTTATTTATTTCAATAATTCAAAGACCTCTACACAATTAAGAAATACAATTCTTGTGAGTTTGTGCAGGTAAACAACTATAAAGTATTTAATATATAGTAATTTAACAATAATAGAATATAATTAATTAACAATTCTAAATAGAGAAAATAATAAAATAGTGCTTGGAGACGTGTAAACTTTAGATTTAATTAGTTTGACTTTATGTAATTGAAAAGCTTTGAGCGACAATTGCACATCAGGAAAACAAGCGATGATCGTGAAACCATCGTACTGAGTCCCACCGAGCTGTATAATTTCAACGTTACCGGCTCGTCGTCAGTGTGCCTGAAAAAGCCAGCTTTTCGATCAGCAAACGAAAATGAACCAAATGACTCGCCCGAGTGCTGAAAATTCAATGATTGTTAGCCACCTATCTTCGGAACCGTACAACAGACACGAAATTTGTTGGATAAAAGTATAATTGGTTTTTTCTCTTTTTTGAATTCTCTTTTTTTTCTTCTATTCATTTTGCATATTACTCTCCTTTCTTGAATTAGTTCTATTTTACCATATTTCTTCATCTGCTCATTATCATTATTAATTTCATACAATTCTGCTTAAAATGTTTCTTCCTCTATTTTTTTTGTTTCTTTTTCTTTAGAAATGCATGGGTCGTTTATAATGAGTACTGTGAGTCGAGTCTTTCTGATTGGTTGCGTCGAACGGTGCCCTCGGCTGAGCAGTTATGGATGATAGGATGGGTTTGGACGTGGCGGGAACAATGTTGCGTATTCTTGGTGGCCGTGGTCTCCGTTTGAACGTTTGTACACTTAACGCGCGAAGCATTAGGAACAAGATTGACGAAATTAGATGTATGTTCTCGGGTTCAAGTATGCATCTAATTTTGGTGAGCGAAACGTGGCTTTCTGAGGATGATCCTTCATCTCTCTTTTCAATCCCGGGCTTTAGCCTTTTTCGGAACGATCGCAAGGAACGTAGGGGTGGCGGTGTGGCCGTCTATGTTAGGGATTCGATAAAGTCTAAGCTGTTGATCATATCAAAGGAACGAGCTATCGAGTTTCTCTGCGTAGAACTCACTTCGGGACACAATAAATGTGTGGTCTCAGTGGTTTATCGCCCGCCTAATGCTTTCGATGCTGATCAGCCCACAGAGTTTGTAAATACTATATCACGTGTAACGGAAAGCTTTCGGGACGTCATAGTGGGCGGTGATTTTAATGTGGATTTGCTCCGTCGGGACACTAAAGCGAACCAATTTTCGGACCTTCTGCGAGCACTTCAACTTGAGGTGACCAATTACTCTTGCCCTACATATTTTAATGCGACAAATCCTTCCATGCTTGACTTAATTATGATAACAGAATGTCAGAAGGTGATCTCTCACAACCAAATCAGTCCGCCAAGCATTCTAGATCATGATATACTATTTCTTTGCTACGATTTTCCTACAAACCAGTGTACCTCATCGAGTGTCTATATGTTACATATCGTGACTATGGGGGAATTAATGAGCGGGATTTGATTCAGGAATGCCAGCAACTACCTTGGGATGACATTTTCCTTTTGACATCTGCCCAGAGCCAAGTCGAAAGTCTCAGTTCTTTCGTGAGTTATTTGTTTGAAAGTCACGTTAAGGTCAGGTCCAGGCGGATAGTCGACGGTTTCCCCTGGTTTTCGCCAAGGGTTCGCGCCCTTATTGCGGAGCGCGAGTACCTGTATAAGCGTTATAAGCGTGTTAGGACTGCTCTGGCTCACGCGCGTTATAAAGCAGCTCGCAATAGGGCCACGGCGGCGGCCAGAGAGGCTAAGCGCAATTATTATAGCGCTAAATTCAACCCTGAACTTAAATCGGGCACATTGTGGTGAAATTTGCGGCGGGCCGGTGTATGCGGTGGTGTTTGGGCCGGCTCAGACTTTGACCCCCAAGAACTTAATGCCTTCTTTGCGTCAAGCAGTTTTGCGCTTCCCGCAGCTATGACCGAAATCCCCAACGACGCAATTTTGAATACTGAGGGTCGGATTTCTGCCGACCCATTCTATTTCCGAGGAGTTGACTTTGACGAATTACACAAGGCCGTATACTCGATCAAGTCTAAGGCGGTGGGGCCTGATGACATCTCACCTCGTTTCCTCAAGATGCTGTTTCCCTACGTCTGGAAGTATATCCTGCATGTAGTAAATACTTGTTTAATGTCGTCTTGCTTTCCTCCTAGCTGGAAAATCGCTACAGTGATCCCAATTCCCAAAAAATCTCACCCCGAGAGCCCATCTGATTTCCGTCCGATCAGCATGTTGTGCTTCTTATCGAAGGTACTGGAGAAATTAATGTACAGGCAGATATGTGAATATGTTAAAGAATATAATCTTCTTTCCTGCTGGCAGTCAGGGTTCCGAAGCTCACATAGCTGTGAATCCGCCATATTAAAGGTCTCTACTGATGGACTTAAACTACTTCACCGCGCTGGTTCTGCTTGATTTCTCTAAGGCCTTCGATAGTGTGGATCATGGATTATTGCTACGGAAGTTGTCCGCATTTTTCAATTTTAGCAGTCCAGCGGTTGATATGGTCGGTGATTTTCTGTCTGAGCGATATCAGCAAGTCAGCATCAATAATGTGATATATAACCTCTTACCACTAAGCCGCGGAGTGCCCCAGGGATCAATCCTTGGCCCGCTGCTGTTCAGTCTCTTTATAAATGACCTGCCCTCCGTCGTCAATGATGTTCATGTTCACTTGTATGCGGACGATGTGCAGGTATACTTGAGCGGGTCAATTGGTTTCCTGGAGGACTGCATCTCCCGAATAAACGGGGACTTGGACAGACTTCATACTTGGTCGAAGGACAACGGTCTATTGTTAAACCCAGTTAAGTCCCAGTGCATCAAGTTCTATGGTGGTACTCTTGACATGAGCAATATCCCCTCAGTGTCGCTAAATGGAGTTGCTCTGCCTTGGTCGAGTAGGGTGACAAATCTGGGAATTGTTTTGAATGAGGACATGAAGTGCTGCGACTATGTCAGTTCGAAGTTATCCAAAATATATGCCGGATTGTGCAGACTGTGGCTTTCAGCGGACATACTTCCTGTTCACACGCGTATGAAACTGGTGAAGGCGCTGCTCCTGCCTCTTTTTACCTTTGGCAGCATAATCTATCCTAAATTGGATAACAAATGCGCTCGGAGGGTTGAGGTGGCCTTCAACGATTGCGTGCGCTTCGTCTTTGGCCTGCGAAGGTTTCAGCATGTTTTAGCTTTTCCCATCGGTTGCTGGACTGCAGCTTGACGGGTTATTTGAACCGGAGAGCACTCGTGTTTCTTTTTAACGTCCTCAAAACCCATCAGCCACGTTATGTTGAGTGTATGTTTGAATTCTCAGCGTCGCGTCGAAATCGTAATATAATTATACCACGTTTCCACAAAGCTATTATGGAGGGTTCCTATCTCGTCCAGATTGCCCGTTTATGGAATGGTCTGCCCCCAGTCGTGCAGTCTGCGGGTACTGTCGGTGCTTTTAGTAAACTCCTAAAGACTCACGTAACGTAAATGTAACTTTGTTTTCACGGCCTTAATCCATGCTCTTCCTACTTGTTTTTCTCCCCTAACATTTTCTATTCATCTTTTTTTTCTTTTTGCTTAACTATATTTTCTTTCCTAGTTTATTAGACCTAAACTTTTGTAATAACTAAGTAACTTTTCATTAATTTGTGAATGCTGTAGAATTAGTTTTTTCTCTAGATCCGCTGTTTAACTGTCTTTTTCTCATGTACTTATAAAGATTGTAATCTTGTGTACAGTATCCGCCAATAAATTTTATTATTATTGTTATTATTATTATATTCATATTTTTGAATTTATTTATTTTACATTATTGATTAATATATGTACTATCAACTGAGTTTGCATCACTTATATCCGCATATCAAATTACGAACATGACATGCGGACAGCATCAAACTGGGGCCCTACTGACAATACAATAGCAATAATGTAGCTAAATAGCCAATATCCTTTGGGTGCTGTTTGGTATTCAAACAAGTTCAGTCTCGCAACGTACTTTAATTTATTTATTCTGTAAAGTAATATATTTATTCATCATCAACAGGTACAATTAGTTGACCATCTGATACTTACAATAAGAAAAAAAAGGAAAAGGATCATTAAAAAGCCATGCAATAAAATTTACAAAAAAGGAAATAATTAAAAATACTATGTATGTATGAAACATGTAAACAATATAATATAATTAAAAATAAAAAATTAGACTTTCACATAGTTCAATAGTTTTGAATTATTAAAATCCAAGCAATTAAAATAATTATTGTAAGATCTTGACATGGACGACATCGGTTCAAAAGTGCCATAGTTTGTCCGGTGGTAGGAAGAATATAAAAAATTTCTTCCTCTGGTCACTCGGAGGCGTGAATTAATATTCACGAGACTTAAGACAGTGGGAGAGTCTATACCGCCAGTAACAATATCATGCATAAAAAAAACACCCGCAACCTCTCTACGCTTCGAAAGCGGCGTCAAACATAATAACCTCAATCTGCTTGCATACGGAGGAAGATTGCAGGGGTCCGCCCATGGCAAGAGGCGAAGAGCGTATCGTAGGAATCTTTTCTGTACCGCCAAAACGCGATTGCTATGCACATCATAGTGTGGCATCCACACTATAGATGCGTATTCCAGTATGGGATGGACGAAAGTACAATACAAAATGTTTAAGATAAAAGGGTCGTCAAATTCCTTCGACCAACGTTTTACGAAACCAAGTGCTGAATTCGCCCGATTAATTATGTTATTGATATGGCGTCCAAAATTAAATTTATTGTCTATGGTTAAGCCAAGGTCAACAACACTATCTTGCCTAGACAAAGTCTTGCAGAGGATTTCATAATAGTACTCCATAGAGGAGCATTTCCTACTAAAAGAAATAAAGGTACATTTGCTGACATTTAACTGCATATGATTTTTCAAACACCACAGTTCAAAACTGGCAAGATCATCTTGGAGCCATTGTGCATGTTGTACAGTCTCGATTGATCTAAAGATTTTTAAATAATCGGCGTAGGCTAATACATGCGAATTCCGAACAAGAGAAAATAAATCAATGATAAATAGCATGAACAACAACGGTCCAAGATGACTACCTTGCGGGACGCCAGACAAGACCGAAACAGAATCAGAAAAAGTGTGGGAAAATTTAACTTTGAACGAACGACACGTTAGGTAAGATCTAATCCAATTAACAAGATCGTTTGAAAAGCCCAGTCGAAGCAATGTTAATGCTCGACATAATACACTTGAAGTTCAACGCACATGCTCTAATTTTTCTCCAGTATCGCAATTGTCTATGGATTTCTACGAGGCCTTCTAAATATACTTTACCTCAAGCGAGGAAATTTTAAATTTCGGCTGCAGGTAGGTACCTTCTTTCCCATACAACTTAGAAAAAAGGAGGAGGTTCTCAATTCGATTGGCATGTTTTTTTTATGCGTGTGTGTGTTTGTATGTTACGCGTTGTATTCGCCGGTTGTGAACCGATTATAATTATTTGTTTTTTTTATTGAATAGGCTACATCTCGAAGGTGGTGTCATTTAAATTTTAAGAAAATATTCCACTTCTAAAGGTGAAACATTAGGGGATGAATACTGTTTATTGAATTTCACCTACTTCCCGTTAACCGAGTTTAATAGTTTAACTAGTTTAACTTTCAATGAAAATAGTATTGCGAATAATTATTTATGGAGTCGGAGCCGCTTTACGACACACATCTGAGCAGCGCTAGAATTGGAAATTTTGAAATTGAAGCTTCGATTTTAAGTTTATATATTTAAAAATTGTCATGACTATACTTACTCAAAGTTGCTTATTATGCCATATTAAGACATGATCATGGCTAATGTAACTAAGCAATAACTATTAATCGGTGAACAAAAGAAATTTTGGAAAAATAGGAAACAATTATGCCATTGCATACGATGTACGTATCTACATATATCGGAAATATCGTAATGGAAACGCATTTTAGCTGTTTAGGAAATTTAAATTTTAATTTATTAATCACCCTGTAACTCAAATACGGTTGAGATTAGCCTCCCCTTTTTTTGTGCCTAGGTAAGATCTATCACCACTCTCCTCTTACTACCTGTGCGTCTATTAAGCTGGGAAGAACTTGCTATTTAATACAATTGACTTTTCTCTATGGCTATTTTTGAATAGGAAAGTGTTTAAGTACGGACCAAAATTTCGTCAAAAAAACGAATGTTTGCCAACGTGTCTATTTAATTTACATTCGAAATAAAAAATACATACCTACATGGAAATCAATTTTCATTTTTGGATTCACATTTTGTTTCTTATTTGAACGAACATTATTTAAAATCACCATTTTTAAATCTGCTGGGGTAGATTGTTTTCTGACTCTGACATTATCTTCAACTGTTGTAAGCTTTACCTTTTCATTTTATTGTTCTGCACGATTCTACCTTGAAAATCTCTTTCTATTCAGGTACTTTAATATGCCGCATAATACAGGTCTACTCCGCAAATGTATTGTAAGTGCGAGACATTCAAAACTCAAGGCTACCGTGGGGAAAAGCGCCTTTTTTAATACAAGAGACTAGCACAGCTCCTACTGCTGGTAATGGCGGCGCAAAATAATCATTTTTCTAACTTCAAAGCGAGATTTAAAATTTCAGAGACTTACATAGGCGGCGGTGTCTGGTATCGCTGAAAGAAACAAGACACTCTCCCGATTATTCAGTGGTAATCTCCGTACAATAAACACGTCTGCAACAGTAAAGGCGTTATAAAATCGCATTTGTAATATGGTGTGATGTGTGGGCATAAATTGTTTCACCTTTAAAAGTGCTTCAGCGTACCTCCACCAACCTTGACATGCCCCGAAAGCCGCGTAATGCATAAACTCCTGCCAGTTACCAAAAAGAGGCCTTTTTTAAAAGCGAAGCAGAAATCTATGCGCGATATGGAAATTTCACTGCTGCAATAATACTCTAAAAATGTTGAGGAGGCTTGTTCTCCTTATTCGCGTGTCAAGTTTGAGTTTTGAATTAACTGAAACGTACAGAAGGGGCGCCCACCACCACAGAAGGGTGCAACATTTATCCGAATCGATAAATGAAAGCACCAAATCACACGGAACCGCTTGATAAGGCCTACCTCAAGGTGAGTCTGGAATGTTTTCGAGGGTGCTTTCTATATTTGTTGTACCCATTGTAGCCATTCGCGGCACAAATTCCGAGGCTTGAAGTGCCTCGCTGCCACCGTGCTGGTGCGATACCATCGGGACTTTTCCAAACATTTATGCATGCAAGGTAGAAATTTACGCTATTAGTTCGGTAATTATTTGCTTTTTGCCTATTCAGGGGAGTTCCTTATCAAAATATTAAAATTGACAGAGCGGAAACTTAAAATTTCATAACCCACATTTCCTGAATACAACGCCGGAACCACCAGGGGATATAAATTCGACGTTGCGGCAGAACCGTTTGGGGTCGAACGCTTCTTAATGGCTGCAAGCATATGCGCCCTACTATGGCAGCTATTCTCTACCATACATGGGAATAAGCAGGCACATGTATTTCTTGCAATTTGTTTAAGGGGCACATAACATCCATTTAGTCCTATAAACACTTTTTCTGCCAGCTAATGGACAAAAACTGAGTTCCAGTGTCATTAGAATAACAAGATTTACTAACGTCGAATGTAGACGATTGTCAAAGTGCTGTGTATGCACAGCTGCAAACGATTACGGGATTGACTTTGCTTGTAAAAAGGGTATAACTGAGAAATGTACTTAATAAAGCAATAAGTACCTAGTTCAATGGTCTTTCCGAAATGGGGGCAGGAATACAATCCCTAATTTGTTTTGAAGTCGTAACGAAAATGCATTTTACAAACCAACTCCACTTTGGCTATGGCCGCCGGGGATAGACCATCTCAGAAATTACCGCCCGATTTTATCAAGGACTGGAAATATATTTGGCCCTTCTTCGATCCTCATTAAGCGACGTTCTTAATGCGTTTGAAAGGACTCAAAATATCCCCTTTATCGGCACGCAACCCTAAGTGGGTATCTAGACAGCGGTACCGTGACAAACATGCAATTATCATGATGATAAGCCGTTCAAATGTACAAGGAGCAATAATGAACAGATCTCTTGTGGCAGATAGGGACTCTGCCACCTCAATATGTTACACCGAACCGAAATGTTAATTACCATGTAGCAGAGTGGGCCGCCCATTCGGAGCTGTACCTACTTCAGAAAAGTCAGATACATAATATATGCTATCAGCTCCAGAGGGTTATTTATAGTTAGCATAAGCTTTATATTCTTGTGTCAGTATCCCAAGGAGCAGAAACAACAATGACTGATAAGGAGGCACACAGATCTCATTTTTCGAACACATTAAACTTTGACCAGTGCCCTCACAACAGCGTTCCCGGAGAGATGCATGGGAGGATGTGGTATTTTTCAAGTGGAAACTTTTGCGAACGGTGCCCACATACGGTACAACGAGCATCTGGAAGGTCACAGCTTGAGCATAAGGGTGAACGTGTTAAATTTTAGGAGAAATATGGTGCGGCATTTCTCAGCACAGCAAAGTGATGTATCTTGTACAGAGGATTGAAGCAGTACATAAAAAGGGTTTAACTCAACAGTTAGTGAAGTCATCGCAAAGTGGTTCAAATGGCTCTGCTGATGGTACCAGATAAATTTCGAATTGTGGTTAGCTCTAGTACACGCCTGAACTGGCGCAAGAAGGCTATTTCTTTCCGCAATAATATTTCAATGGTTCGACTCTTATTTACATACACTCAGCTCCACGTTTAGGATAAGCAGTGCTGAATTCCAGGCACCACCAGGATATTCTGTCCAGGCTAGGGGCGAAACTAAATATAAGCAATTTGCATATATTACCAACAAAGTACCGCTAATTTATCTTAAGATATATCACTGTAAATTTATTGAAGTGAAAGCAAATAAACGAAACGGTGGATTCTAAGAAATACAGTTCTCACAAGATATGAAGTTATAATTATATTAGGTGTACAAATTCAGACTCGCCGTTTTACTAAAGATGGCGCCACCTGAAAACGAGGGCTCAAAATGGCGGACGGAAATTTGATATGGCAAGGCCAAATATTTGTCAACAATTCCTCATCATTACATTTCCGAATTAGAAACAGCGTGATATATGTTACATCTAAGTGAATTAACATGATTAGTTTTGACCCCAACAAACGCCATTTGCGGGAAGTGTTGCTTTTTGGTTCTAATTGCAAGAAAACTGCGGCTGAAGCGCATAAAATGATAATAAAGACATATGGTGACAAGTCTATTAGTGAAAGAACGTGTCGGGAATGGTTTCAGAAGTTCAAATCAGGTGATTCTGCGTGGAAGACAAACAGCGTTTCGGAGCAGTAAAGAAGCTTGAAGACGCAGAATTGGAGCAGTTGTTGGACGAAGATTCTTGCCAAACTCAGCAAGAACTTGCTTACTCATTAGAGGTTACTCAACAAGCTAATTTCCATCGATTAATATCCTTGGGTATGGTTAAAAAAGGAGAACATTGACTACCTTATGAATTAAAGCCTAGAGACGTTGAACGGCGTTTTAACACATGTCAGCAACTACTGCAACGGCAGAGAAGAAAGGGTTTTTTGCATCGCATTGTTACTGGGGATGAAAAGTGGATTCACTATGACAATCCCAAGCGGAAAAAATCGTGGAGATGCCCCGGCCACGCTTCCACATCCACGGCCAAACCAAATATTCATGGCGCGAAGGTCCTTTTGTGTATATGGTGGGGCCAGCTCGGCGTGGTGTACTACGAGTTGCTAAAATCGGGCGAAACGATTACAGGAGCACGCTATCGAACTCAACTTATGCGTTTGTGCCGTGCATTAAAAGAAGAACGGCCGCTATTTCAAGAAAGACATGACGAAGTAATCTTGCTACATGACAATGCTCGACCGCATGTGGCTCAAGAGGTTAAAAATTATCTTGAAACGCTAAAATGGGACATCCTACCCCACCCGCCGTATTCTCCAGATATTGTTCCTTCCGATTACCACCCATTCCGGTAAATGGCGCACGGTCTGGCCGAACAGCAGTTTCGTCCTTTTGAAGATATCAAAAATTGGCTCGACTCATGGATTGCCTCCAAAGAAGAAGAATTTTATAGACGCGGAATCCGTATGTTACACGAAAGATGGGCCAAGGTTGGGACAAGTGATGGACAGTATTTCCCCGAATAAGTATGTAATAGTTTTTGTGTAATAAAGGTTTAAAATTTCGAAAAAAACGGCGAGTTTCAATTTGCACACCTAATATATGACAGCTAATTAGGGACAAATTGATTAGAGATTGGTCTCCATATAAATTTGCTTAAATTGTGGTTCGAAAATAGCATCCTTACACCCAGCTGGCAAAAAAGTCCAGAGCTTTGCGGTATACACAAAGAAAGACTGTACATATTTCAAATTTGGTATAAGGATATTTCGAATACGTGAGGAATGTCAAAGTTTTACTCTGTCACATAAAAAATCAGGAGGCCTTCCACTAAATTCACAATTCTAAATATATTAGCCATATTTTCTAAAGTCTAGGTGTTCTGTCAACGTCATTCCCAGAAAATTTTTGGTGAAGGGTGAGACATGAAGAAACCGTCGTAGACGGAATAGAAGCCAACACAAATATTAAAAGCCCCTTGGAGCTTGATCGAGGTTGCAGTATCCCTGCACGCGTAGAGACAGCCGCAATAATTTATAAGTGGTATAACAGACGTGAGCACCAAGTGCTTACAGATTCTTGTCGACAAATCCATGTACGAAGTCCACCATATGTTAGATATCAGCATATTTACATGATCAATCCAGGTCAGTATAAGTATTAAAAATTACTCCCAAACTCTTAACTCCGCTCGAGCAAGGCGCCTTTAAGGCGTCAAGAGATAATTTTGGAAGATTGGCAGTATTAAAATTATTTTTATAAATGACTACCCCTGAGATACACTTCTGGGGGTGTCACCTCCCACCCCTCCCCCACAATAAAAACACGTTTTCACCAATAATTTCCACTTTTCACCAACACATTCTACACTTCCTCCCCTTTCCAACGATACCCATAACATGGCACACGCATTACAACAAATTTTCTCTTCTTCTTCTTGACAGTGGAGCTGTCGAAAATTGGTCGTACAAACTCAGAAACCTTCGTAGGCTCATACACAACAACTTTGCTAAAGATCATCACATGATCAAATGCATAGTTTATGATTCTATAAAGGACATAATATAAAGGACATACAGACAAACATTCATTTTTATATACATATATAGATTATCGCTGAATCTTTCTGGGATTGAAAATTAATTTATTGGACTTGACAAATATAGATAAATAAAGCTAAATAAAGCTGCACATCGTCTGCATACTTAATGGTGTTGGACTTCAAGTCCACGAAATTAAAGTCATCATACATACGTCATAACAGGAGAGGGTCCAAGATGGATCCCTGAAGAGCAACGAGTGGTACAAACAAGTAGTCCGAAAATATATTATACTACGCACCTACGCACATTGGGATCGAACACAGATATAATTTTTTATTAATACAATTTACATGGTAGAAAAACCAAAGCGATATTTTAATTTAGATATAGGGATCAACATTCTGAGCACTGTGGGCCAGTCCTTATTTCTGGCAACCTCCGCCTACTTTAACAAAGGAGTCAAGGTAGGTACTGTGCCCCTTGCGATAGTTTTGGTTCAGTAGGTCAACATAATTGTTACTTCATAAATCAGGAAAAAAGAGTGACATGAAAAACAATGCAAAAATAATAATGTAACCATTTTGGTTGAATATAAAAAATAAAATGGAAAATAATTCGCAGCAAAAGTACACCAGAGGAAGAATTTATCATTAATCTATTTTCTCAACTTTATCCACAAGATGAACAAAACTAGTCATTATCAATTGAATCGATGTGTTTTTGTTATTCTTCACTCGCACTTTTGCAGGAATCAACAGCAAAATTCAAGATATAAAACTGGCGTGGAGGCCTATATTACTGATATCGTTGCTCTGCGCGCCGATGTGAATAGGCGCCCAAACCGAACGTTTCGCTGAAAATATTTTTATGATATTTACTGAGTTTGCACCAGAGCTTAAATCTAAAGATGATATTAATTTGTCTGTCTTCAGAATTTTGATCTTGTATGATACGGAAAACGTAAAATACCTACCTAGACCATTTGCCGCCCCTTCGACATGCCGCAGTGTTTCCAGGGGTTCTTGTTGTTATTGGACGACCATGATGAATCTCGCCTATTGTGTTTCCAGTATCGTTGAAAGCCTGAAGAGTGGCGTTTTATTGCACAATCCATAAGATTTTTTTTCAATTCATGCATTCATCAAAGGCTAATTACTTAAAATGTTGAGGATTTTGCCACCCCCCCTCCCCAATTTTTTGTTAAATTAAATAAAAATATAAGAATATCGTCAACCCCCCACGAAAGATATATGATGCTGTTCTTTTCTTTTTCGCGTAGATATATGTACTTTTCTATTTGTAATATTTTTATATTTGATCGATCAGTCAATTTTCTTTTCTAATTTCACAAACAGCCAGTCAATTCTTTGTGATCTCGTTATTTCCGTAAGAAATTATTAAAATTCTAAGGTAAGTATTTATTTAGATTTTTTTCTTCAACACAGTAAGTTGCAATTAATAAATGATAGAAATTATATTATATGAATTTTGTTAGATCATTAGGTCACACATCAATAATTCTATAAATAAGTGCAGTGCGCGTCTAGCCTAAGTTTGAATGTTCATTGATTCTTTTTATTGATGTATATACATCTTTAGCGAAATGAAAGAATCATACGTACGCGTTGCAATCGATTGGTTCAAGGAAGATCTATTTACTTCTTATCAACAGGTAAAAAAGACCATACTGACGTTTACAATAATAAAAGAAAAGAAATGACGTAAGGCATTATGCAGGAATTTGTTTTCCACTGATTCGATTCAATTTATGGGCTCTCCGTAATATATGAATCACGAAAATAGTTTATCCAACGTCTTATGAAACTAATCATTGTGATATTTGCCTTATTAATTATAAAATCTAGATATTATGTGAGATATTCTGAAAATCCCATTTTGAAAAAACGTTGAGACCTGTAATTCGAAAACAATTTATGTCACCAAAGAATGTTTTCATTAAAAAAAATAGGTTGGATTTATCGTAAGATCAACTGTTTCCGAGATAATCGCGAAAAATTTTTCTCCAATACAGCGGCCAGCGCTGGCGTCCTACAAGGCAAACTTATCGGTTTTATATTATTAAAATTTCATGTTACAATTTCTGAAAATGGGTTGGAAAATTCGATAGAAAGATGCAAAGTAAATTCTATATACTGGATGTGATGTGCACATGTAAGACTTCGAGAGATTGTTTTCACTAAAAAGACCCTGAAGCTGCAAGATGTTAAGTAACTGAGGAAACAAATTCGCTTCAGCATTGTCAGACGTTTCTCCGTATTGAACGGCTTCGGCATTCATTAAAAACTACCTTATTTTAATTGGTATACTGCAAAAACTAAACTTCAAAGCATAGCACTTGGGGAAAGTTAGGTGGTATGGCTTTGTTGGCATATCGACTTGACCAACGTTTAATTGAACTTTTCCAGTTGACAAAGTTTTCTCTCTTCTTCTCAGAAAAATAAAAAGAGGCAGAGCCCATTGTTGATTTGTATTTAAGGTCGAATTCTCCTAAAAATTGCTGGCTATTGCTGTGGCAGAGCATGGCAGTTAATTAGAATCCTTGCCTTTGCTTAAGTAAGACAAAGCTCGACTCACTTATAGAGATACTTTTAAGATTATATAGCCTCTTGAGGGGTTTCTTATTCATTCGACCCTCCCGTTTGGAAATTTTTTACAAGCCCCTAGGTTTGTGGACAAAAAAGGATAAAAAGGGGTTATTCGAAGAAGCCGAAAGCCATTATGAGTTTAATCACGTTAAGCTGAATCTCTTCACAGCATTGTGTTGGGGTTAAGAAGTTTTAATTTTTGGCTTACGATAATTACCGCTGGCCGCAGGATATGGTTTCATGGTCTCCTCAAATAATTGGACTATCCGACGTTTTTCAATGGATGTGGTCAAATAAATTATATGTAAGTTGCAGCAGCTCCAAGGTTTCAAGTGAATTTTTATTCGTTGTCGGAAGAAGTTGGAATTATTCAAACAGTTGCACTCGAATTTTATGTGCAAAAAGTTAAGTGAGTAGTGGCTCCCGGAAAAGTTGAAGGTAGGACACTCTGTGAGGGTTGCGTAAATTGCGATTATATTATAAAGAAAACCTTCGTTAAAGTTTGTTTCGCGCGCAGTCATAAATTATTCAAAAGCTGCCAATAACTCGAAAACTTTTTAGACAAATACTTAACGCTTGGAAATGGCACTTGAGCTATTTCCTCACGGGCCTCATTACATATTCATCGGTACTTATAAAGCGGCATCCAACAACTTGTGTGACATCCCAACTTTTAAAGACATTTTATCGAAATTTCGTCAGAAGGGAGGATTAGGGCTTAAGGGCCTTTTCTCCCAAATGCGTGAAAAGTTATTGAAAATTTACATTGCATGATATTCATTATAACAAAAATACTAAAGTTTAATTTTCATATAATATCAAATTGGCCGTGCGACTGATTTGATTTGTTTATTTAATAACCCAGGAAAAATAGGCAAAATAAAAGTCGATCTGCGGCCAAATCCTAGAGGAACCTTCCTTCGGGATTTTGTTTATTTAGGCAGTAGAAATATTTTCTCAAAAGTCCTAAGCGAAATAATGCTTTGAATAGATTAGGAGGTGCAACTACAATAATAATGTGTTTCCCGAATTTATGAATAAGCCTTTAACTCGGAAACGGTTGAGATGACCCCTCGCCGCCATACAATTGTTTGTTTGGCTATAGGTGAGATCTATGATCCCCTCATGTCTGCATGCGTTATATGAAACACCCTGTATATGCATAATATTTCAATTTTTTTTCTTTAATTTTTTAAATGACATTTAGGGGTCGCTATCAAGGTTTGAATTTTAAATAAAAACTCAAAATCTGTATTTGTTTTTAGATAATAATTGACCGGTAAACCAAACCTTACTTTGATTTCTAGTAGGTTTACTGAGTCCGCTACTTGTAGACGCCATTGCAAGTTGAAACACGTTACTATGACTTTTACAAATAAAACGCGTGCGCTCTCGTTAATGACTTATTAGAACTAAAGTGCGGGGCGGGCTTAATCTCGACGCGTCGGTACAGAAGAGGGGTCGAGGGGAGGAGGAGATAAGGATCGATTGTCTATGCGAGTTTCACTTGCACGTAAAAAGTGATATAAACACTTAAATGAAACATTAGTGAAACCATCATTTAAGCTGTCCTTCAACGCTTTTTGTAAAAACTTTACCAGCTGGTAGCGACCTCTAAATCTTAACAAAAAAAATAGTATTTTGTGCAACTAGGGTGGAAACAAGCCGCTTCACTCGTGCGTCTAACCCTGCCATCAAGGGCAATCGGCTAGTTTTCACCCGAGTTGCACACTGTATTTTTCATCACAAGTGCGGCGGTGGGTTCGGAACGAAGGGTGCTGGGCGGAGCCCCCTGCAAATAAAAAAAAACAATTTTTGCTGTAATTATCCCTCACAAAGATATATGTACGTATCTTAAAGAAAAGTAGTAAGGAAAGTTTTGAGATAGAGGGCAGAGAGCCCGCAGCGCTCAGCCATACTTACTGTAATGCTAGGTCAACCGTGGATTTCAGTGAATAATATAATGTATTAACTAATAAGTAATACAAATTATTTATTGTTAATGATATTTCAATGATTTAATAACTTTATACAAGGTATTATTCACTGAAACTCACGGTTGACCTTGCATTACAGTAAGTATGGCTGAGCGCTGCGGGCTCTCTGCCCGGGCGTATGAAAAATTTTTAAAACGAAATTTGTCGCAAATTTTATACTCTGCACTTTTTATAATAAATTTTAACATCATTGGAGCTATAGAAACCGAGATAATCGCGAAAAACTGATTTTTGTGACCTTTGAACTCGAACAACTTACGACGCAGACACGAGATTTTATGAGACTTTTGAGACAACTTTTGAGACTAATTTTAGAACACCAAAATGAAGGTGTGTACGAGTTTACAGCTTATTATCTCTCATTCCGAGGTTGACCCCTTTCTTTGCTTAAGTGACTGGACTAGTTCGCTAATATGCTTTTGGTGCAAGCACAGCATTTTTTCAGGATTCAGAGAAGCTAAACATTTTCGGAAAATTCCCTGGCTTTTACGCTTTCCCCACGTGATCGGTTTTATTTATTTTTTTTGTTTTCCGGGTTTCAATTTTTCTTATCCGTAAGGGTGGTATCTTTGTTTGGGAGCAGTTCTCTCCATTCACGTCGAGAATTTTCAGAATAGTGGTAAAATTATCTTGCAAGTGATCTCTGTGGAGGTTTTGTGTCGTTTCCTCGGAAAAGTGGAAAATTTTCGCTGGATAGAGAAACCTGGACCAGGTAAGTATGATCTAAATGAAACACCGATCGCGTGCTACAAGATGAGTACCCCTCGAACCCCTCTCCATCTATCCATGCATTAAGCGGAGACTAATAGCTTGAGCCAACCGGGTACCTTCCCGTGCCACCTCCTGTTGGGCTTGACTCAACCCTGGACTTATATTATACTCGTTACGAATATATTAATTTCTAGCTATGTGTACTTCCTATAATTATTTGTGGAATGCTCCATAGCCAGTGTGGTTCGTCGTTTCCCATCGCATTAGTTGTCTGCCAGGGTCCACACTATGTTACTACTACTTTGTCCCTTTTCCCATACAGATGTGTCACCCAGTCACAACCAGGACCTTTCCCAAGAGTACAAGCGGGGTTCTTCTTGAACCATAAACCCTCAACGTCCCAGGTCGGTAGCCCTTCTTTTATTGACATATCTGATTGGTACTCAAGAAAACATTACTTGCGGCATACTTCTAAAGGTAGGACAATATGACGACACCGCATAGAGGAAACAGTAAGTATTAGCATGCAATTCACATGGCCCTTCTGTCTGAATAATATTCTTATTTTATTTTTCTTCCCAGGTCAGCATTTGAAACATAACAGGCTCAAAATCACCAAGGTTGCGAATTTCTAGATTGGTTTTATGCCAAAAAAAATTTCAAGCTATAGTGATGACTCTTGGTTTAAACTGTTGAAGAATATGTATATTAAGGGGGTAGTACACTACTTTAGCCCGTTTTTTTAGAATTTTTTTTTTTTGTGTAAATTTTTATTTAAAAATGAAAGTTTTCTTACATATTATAAGGCATATTATCAACTGTAAAAAAAAATTATTTTCAAAACATTTTGATGCTATAAATCTTAGAAATGGATGGCCGAATGACGTCCCTTTTTTTTATGGTGGACATGGTTTCTCACGTATGGATCATCTGACACAAGAAAATTAAATTGATTCTTAAAAAGTACATGAGTGGTTGTCCCTACCTCAATCATGAAAATATGTTGATAAATAAACAAGTAATAAATTGTTCTTGTTTTTTTCAATTTTTTCCTATGTTTTTGGACATAAATGTTGTTGTTATGTTGTTAATAATAAATTAAAAATTATATTCGAGGTAGGGACGATAGAGAGGCGTTTTTTGAACATTCATGCAAAATTTGGTGCAAATCGGTCAAGTAACTCGGCCGGAATCATGCTCACCAGTTTGGAAAACACTGTTTCGAGAAAAAAGCGTTTAAAGTTTGAGGTAAGAAAAATGCATACAGAGATTGACATGAATGAATAATCAATACGACAGTTTATTGGAACACGTTTTTTCGACACACGGATGCAGGATTACTGTCGCGATACAGGTTTAGAAAGGATACGTGGATGACAGCGTGAAACCAAACGATTTGACTCCGAGCGCCAGGTGTATGTTACGTTTCGAGCGTCCCGAACGTCGTGCGGTATTATAGTTTTTGGGCTCCTTCCGAGAACTTTTGTGGTAAAAGTAGGTTTCTAAAAAAATATTGAGGAAATTTCGTTCCCGAAATGACGATTTCACATAAGCGCGCGCTTTGATTATTCAGCGGCCATCTTAAAAGTGATCTGACTTTGTAAATAGTAATATATTTAAGGTTACTTTGTTATTTCAGGTCGTAAAAAAGATTCACATGAATAATTAAATGTAAAAAACATGTTCCCGAAATGACGGACTATTGATGTACGCTCTACGAAAAATGAATTGAAAGGTAGGTACTTACCACTTAGATATTAATTTATTTGCCGATAAAAATACTGACAGCCGGCTTTGTCATTGTTTGCTTCCTCTACTAACGTTTGACACAGAATGTCTGCGTTCACTTAAAATTATTTTTCTTCGGTTATCGATGCGTACACTGAAATGACTTATGCGCTATCGGACAAACTATTTTTGCATTTTTTAATTAAAAACAAAAATCTTTTAGTATCCTTTTCAAAACTAGTTTTTGTATAAAAAATACGGTATATTAAGTCATGACAGGAGTTAAATACCTTTTTAACCATTTAAAATGTACTTCTTTAATAAATTGTATTATTTGATGTACACACAAAACAGGTTAGTTGTAGTATTTTATTAATTTCCTTTTCTCAATAAAGTCAAGATATAAGACATTAATTTGCTAGTAAAGCCAATTCTGCACCTTGGTGATTTTGAGCCAACAACTCACTGTACGAAAGGAAAGAATAAGCACAAAGCTGTAGTATTTTTAACTAACCTTCAAAATATTTTTTTAAATAGCGTTATAGCTGCAACGGTATATAGTTTCCAAAACTCAACAACCCGATCTTTCCGACAACTCACTAGTGAACCTATAAACACCCCCGCACAACATCTCAAAAGACCGCCGACGTTGAATAACTTTTTTTTCTAGCATAGGAAAATTGTACGTATTGACTGAACTATTAAGCCCAGTTTCTATAATTGTTTTAAAATAATAGCGGTAGTGGGTCCCATTGTCTGACATTTATTTTTATATTAAATCTCCTACCATAGCATGATGCGCACCTACCGAAATTATGCGCTTCAATAAATTTTAATTGTGCGTCCCTTCTTGAAAGCGATCCGAAGAACAGAACGAACGCTCGGCAGCTTGACAGTAAATTGACCCTTAATATCCCACATGTATGTAATAGAATCGCAATTTAATTGCGCGTTTCATCGCATCCAAGTGCTTCTGTATTAAATTCCAATAAAGTATACGTACGGTACAATTGTGAGGAGTCCTAAGTCCCCTGCCGCTCTATTCGTGATGACGAAGGATCTCGAAACCAATTAATCGCTTTATATCGAATTACGAGGTAATTCTCTTTAAAAAGTCCTGGATATTTTTCGCCGAGAAATAAGCACAAGGAACGTGTCAAGGCAATCCTGCTTCTCCCGGTTGATAAGAGCGCGCTGGGGCGGGACGGGTGGGTGATAAGAAAATTCTTTTCAGTACCGAAGGGCAATGTGTGCACATTAGAATCGGATATGCAGGCAGCCGGACTACTTCCGTCAGATAAGGAGAATTCCGGACTTTTGTGTAGTATCCTCGCACAGCGTCTTGTACGGGGGCGTCCGTATTAAAGGTGTACGTGTTTCGGTCACGTACTAGCATTCCCGGTTCCACTCACGTCCCTGCTGCGATGCAATCTTCCGCCTCGACATGCAGTCGCACTTTGTTCGAACTTTCCGGTATTTGCTCCACTTAAATCTTATCAGTAATAAGTTGAGCATTTTTAGGGTGTCCCACTTCTTCCGGAAATCAATAGCCCCGCTCCAAGTCCGACCAAACAAATTTTCGAAATGACGGGGATGGCGTCTTCCTCATGCAGGGCTTGGGCCGGGCTACCCAGACTCCCGGCTGCCCCGCAAAATTCATCTATATACAATGAGGCTTGATAAGCCCGGTGTGCCGCTGCCAATCGTATCTCAAGCGGCTTCCGCCGGCTCTCCGCATTTGGCCGATTACAATGGCAACGATTTTCTATTACGTCTACATTGCGGTTTTTATTGTTGTTTGCTGCAATAGAGAATTACATATACGGACGTAGATTCACATTAACGGTGCACCCTCTCCGGCGAGCCGGCTAGAGCACCCGGCTTCTCGGGCCGTCTCTCCACTTGGGGTTGTTTCGTGGTTCGAAGGTGCTATCCACGTCGGGCTCTTTCTGATTGTTTTTGTTCCTCACTACAGCCAATTCCACCACGTAAATTGGTTGCTCTAGTTTTCCAGATTGGACTGGCTATCATCACTAGTCACAATAAAGAAAAATATATGTATATGGCCGCCCTCGCTGTCCAAGCCCAAACAACGGAGCCCGAGCCCGGGGGCTGGGAATCACCCCTTCGAAATTGTGTCTGCACGTGTTCATAGCGGGAAATGCGAACCTTTTGAGATGAGAACTTTATGGGAAAATACGAATTATTGTGCAGAGATAACAATAAGGAGGTTTCCGGATGGCTAAAACAGATCTACGGAACCACCTCTCCTTTGTCCGCAAAAGCTCAAGTTTTTATCAAAAGTAGAAGAGCTAATACATATTAGCTCATGGAAATGGGGTTGTTGTCCGGACGGCTGATGCCGCAGAGGGGATTTTTAAGTTCCCGATTGCGCTGATTTTCCTTGCAACGAAGAACATTTGTCCCAAATTCAGTGCATTCAGTAAGAGGGGTGATAATAATCCTTTTGTTTTTAGTGTCACTCAATATATATATTCATATATGTACTCGAAAATCTAAATTGAGTACGCAAGAATTTCAGAGTTGGGCGTAGTGCTACTACTAAACGATTAGTGGTAGGGCAAACCTTATTTCATTATCACTATACAATTAGTGGTAGTGCAAATACTTTTCACTATCAATGAGTTATAATGGATTTCTGTATTGGTAGTGCATACATCTTCCATTATCAATGAGCGATTAAGTTTATGGTGTGCGGTATACAATGCGACATTTGTAATATTTACTTTTAGATCAAGTGTCCAATATACCTTTGGGCCTTGACAGTTTCAAGAGAAATCAACCGTTTCTGGATGGACACAGACGAGAGTTTGGAGCGTTTGCATCAGTATCCAATAATAACAAAAGTATTTATAAAAGGCAGTGTCTATTCGCACCCGATTTTCCCGTGTAAATACACGGGTACAATGGCAGTGGGAAAGCATTTCAGTGCGTAGATATTTTGAAAAAGGCAAATATTCACTCAGTAGGCCATGCATTTCGCGGATTTCGGTCGTACGGATTCACCCACACATGGACATGGGTGCAAATAGACAATTCCTTTATAAAACACAACACTCTCATTCCATCATCTGCGCCTGTGGAAAGAATGTTTTCCTTTGCAGGAATAGTTAATAGTTCTAGACGGCAGAACTTTTCTGACGCGAACTTCGAAAAATTAGTTTTAAGAAAAGCGAATTCGAGTTTTTTTCTAAATGAAATAAAATAAATTTGAATAAAAACCCGACAGACGTTGTCCTGCCGTTCGTTTCAGTTTTTCCGAATTTTCCAAATTTCCGGGCAGCTTTTCCAATTTTTCTTTCCCTAAAAACCTTATTCGGATAAATACAAACATTTAAAATAAAAAAGCTAAATCGGTCCAGCCGTTCACTTCAGTTTTTCCCGAATATTCCAATTTTCCGGTGGATTTTCCAAAACTTTTCTTTCATACAACGTTTGTACTACTACTAATCGTTTAGTGATAATGAAATAATGTTTGCACTACCTTTAATTGTTTAATGATAATGAAATAAGATTTGCACTACCACTAATAAAAACTGTATTTAACTAACATTAAAATGTTAATTCTAATGCAAATTTAGTGGTAATGCAAAAACGCCTATCTCTGAAGAATTTAAAACGAAAACATTATAAATAAATTTTATCGACCAAAAATTCTACAACATCAATGTTTTTAAGTCGTCTTTCAATTCTACAACTACCATGGCGCCATATAAAATATGCAATAGCAAGAATTTAACATTTTTAGTTCACCATATTGATTCTAGCATTTCAACTTTCCAAGTTATGGCACCAGAGGTGTCCTGAAATCCATTCGAATAAATTCGGTCATAAAAATGTTCAATTTATATTATTCGAATAGTTTCGATTTGGCGTATTCCTAAAACTAGTGAAGTTTCTTGAAATCTATTTTCAATACACTGGGATGTGGCAGTCATTGACATGCACATAAAATGGACTACTCAATATCTCGCCTCACCACTTTAGAGAGTAGGGAGATGAAAAATGCTTATCAAAGCAAAATCATTTAAAAAATAAATAACCGTGTTAAAAGCTAAAAAGCATTGGTATCAACATTGCCGTTGTTTATACAGGGTATTTGGGAGATGGGTGCAAAGCTTTAAGGGAGGGAAAAAAGGGTTAATTGCAATAAATTTTTCGATATGTTTAAATTATAAAAATTGATATAGAAAGTGTTACACTCAATAAATACCGTCTGGAACTACATCAAAAAATTTTTTTTTATTAATTTTTGTGAATTTTTAGGAATGGAATTGCTGGTCGAAAAATGTTCCAAAAAACGAGAGGGGTGTGCGCCGTTGATGAAATCTCCGAGATGCATGGTGTGAAAAAAAAGCAAAGAGTTTTAGGTTCAGTATATTAATAGCTATAGCGCATATAGAACGATTTTTGATTTTTGCAAAATTGACAAAATGGCGGTAATTTTTTGAAAAATTATGAAAAAACATTTTTCACCGTTTTTGGCCAAAAACATTTTTAAAATCAATATTTTGATAAAGCCTCTATATGTGCTATAGCTGTGGTTATAAAGAATGTTTGGTAAAAATTTGGTGAGGATCGGTTCGGTAGTTTCCGAGATTTCATCAACGCGGTGTCGAAAAACGCTATTATGGTTTTGTTAAAAAAAAAACACCAATGCCTAGTCAGCAATGCCTGGATCATACATTATGCCTTCTTCTCTTATATACTGCCCATATACTTTACGAAAATGCAAAAAAAAAGAATAGATTTTTTGAAAATTATAAAGAGGGTAGATCCCTTAAGAGTGGAGCGCCTGGGGGTTTTGACCTCGGAAAATTGCTACAGTGAATGAATTTTTTTGGATGAGGTGGCATTTTCTTTCTTATACTATATATTGCAAAGTTTACCAAAAATTTTTTTGTGCTTTCAATTTTTTCACTTTTTAATTTTTTTTTATTTTTACATTTATTTACAGTTTTAAAAAAATGGATGAACCATGTACCAGTATCATGGCTGATGAGCATAGTTGCATACTATGTGAAAAATTAGGTTCATCATCAGAAATGAACTCAGATTTAGGTGAAATTATAAAAATAAGCAGAGGAATAACCACTTTGAGAGCTGCATCGAGCGAACGACAGGATGGATTGTTACCTCACCTGCAAACTGAATTCGTTTATGCTCATACAAGTTGTCGTCAAAATTATATTACTAAAAAATATATTGAAATTTATAAGAAGAAGGAGCAAAATGAAACTTCATGTTCACCTCCGAAAAAGAAGCTTCGAAGTAGCACTGATGTATTGAACTTTGATTGGGAAACAAATTGTATCTTTTGTGGGCAAGAAGCTGATAAAGCAAAAGAAGCAAAATTGAATAAACATCGGCGAAGACAAATTTCACACATCAATACTGCAACTTTGAGTGACTCCATTCTGAATTTTATAGCCGTACAGAAAAATTACTATTATCGCGAAATCCATAAAAGAATTGCTAGCATAACAGATTTACAGGCACTCGAAGCAAAATATCATGTAGATTGTTATAATTCGATTAAAAATTCTATGCACCTGATTAACGTTGAAAAGAAAATTAGTCCGAGAATTGTGATGATCGATACTGCAATGGAGCAAATATATAAATACATAGAAGAGAATGACGACTGCCAATTCACCATGCAAGAGTTAAAAAATGTTATAACTACAGAGCATATCCCGGATGAAAAGACTATTAAAAAACGACTTGTAGACCGCTATCACGATGACATTGTCATTTCGCGTAAATTTGGATCCAATACCATCATATGTTTTAAAAATATTAACCACGATATATTAACAGAAAATTGGTACAATCAAAAACACAATAATAAAAAAGAAGAGGAATTTCACATATTAAAAGCGGCCAGCGAAATTATTAGAAGGGACATAAGAGCTCAAGTTTACGATAATGAAAATTACACAGCAAGTGACAAAATGCTTGAATATATTGATGAGACAATTCCGCAATCTTTAAAGTTTTTATTGTTAGAAATAATTATAAAAAATAAAAAAAATAAGGTAGACACAATTCCTGCTTATGAATAAAAATGTAAATCTATCGCGCATGCTATAATATCTGCTGTACGACCAAGATCATTTCTATCACCTTTGCATATTACTTTGGCTGTGATGTTCCATAGGAAATTTGGCTCGAAAAAAGTTATAAATATTTGTCATTCTTTAGGCTTTTGTGCTTCATACAAAGAGGCTACGTTATACGAAGCTTCCGCAACTTTTGCATCTCCCCCAGAAATAAAACCTGCCAGTTTTCGATTTTCCTTGAATTACTACATTTACCCACTTATTATGCATATATAAAAATATACCTCAACTTAATTTTCATATACAACATCATTTTACAGAATAATATGCCTCATACTATTTGAATTATTATAATTATCCATTTTTTTTTTTTTAATCAAAAGCACAAATTTTCAATAGGTAAACTTTTTTATTTATGTTATTAGCTAAACATTCCAATTTTTTTTTTTTTTTCATCCACTGTAACGGAAGTCTGAGGTTTCTATGATTTTGACGCTCCAGGCACTCCACTATAAGGCGAAGATAGATAGACTATTTAGAACTATTTGAGCCATGGGTGTCAGGAAGTCTGACTATTTTTTTTAACCTGATTTTTATGGTTTTTGGCGGAAAAAACCAAAATTTTACAGTTGATTGCTAATAATGGCCAGTTTAAATGATAAGTGAATTAATTTTTAATTTATTTAATTAAAATAATGTGTAAGCAATCTAACAAAACATGTCCTAAGCATTTGCGTCACAAAATATTCAAAATTTAAGAAAACCGTTTTTTTGACAACATAAAAAAAATAACTGATGGCACTCACTTTTTTTGTTCATTTCCATTTCCATTTTGATAATATGATTGGTTATTTCTCTTTGTTTTGAGGTAGCATTGGATATCGCACAAATTATTTAAATTAGAACCTACAAAGCAAATTGAGGGAGACAATTTCAATTTTTAGGCAGATAAATAAAACAACATTTTTGCTCATAAAAATAACTTTTTACTACTTACTGAGTTCAATTCTAAGAATTATTGTGCACGTGCAAGATCCAAATTGTAGGTAGGTAGGTACTCTCCAAACAAAGGCCGCGCGAGTTAAGATGTGTCAGATATATAATAGGAAGCGCCTATTAGCACTTCGGTGTGTGCATGTGTGTGTGTGTACACGGAGTTCACGGAACAAATCTCCATAGGTAGATATTTGGTCAAAGGCAAAAAATGCCTCAGTAGGCGACGCATTTCGCGGATTTCAGTCGTACGGATACACATACCCATAGACACATCAAAAGTACAAATAGGCACTTCCAATATAATATTCAGTCATAACATGATTCCTCCTTTGCATCTCTAAGCATTTGTGCAGCGGGAAATTCAGCGAATTCCCTCACTGCTGTTCCAGGATATAAAGATTGCTCCCACATCTTTCACACGGAAGGACGCGCAGAGCTTTTTAGTAATTCAGCAGTGGCAGTTGCACTTAAGTCTCGGTGGTATTGGGATGGTTACTTGGGGGAAACTCTTTTAGTATGAAAGAACTGAAAGACCGCGGGCTTGAATGATTGTTCCTAGTTCAATCGAAGCCATGATGTTAAGATAGTACTGTACACTGACCTGACACTATCCAATAGGAAAGCAGAAAGTCTGGTTATCAACTGGCGTGCTCTCAAATAGGAAACTCTTTCCGATCACAGATACCTAGAGTTTCAACTAGCTGGTGAGAGAAACTCGAACCGGCGGGTTGGAATCCTAGGAAGACCGACTGGGAAGAGTATAAGCGGGTACTGGAGGATAAGCTAACATAGGTCCAGGGCCTAAACTGAAATCGAGGACGGAAATCGAGGATCAGACTAGGAAACTTAGTCGGACCTTGAACGAGTTCTTCGAGTCGGTTTGTCCAGTTAGGAATAGCAGGTGTGGCAAAAATGTTTCCTGGTGTGACAACAAGCTACAAAAGCTCAGGAAAGAAACCAGAAAGCTTCTAAATGGAGCCTTAAAAACCCAAGAAGAAGATGACTGGCAACCCTACCGAGAAAAAGATTAAATCTTCTAAATTCGAGTCTTCTAGCGAATACTGCGAAGAAATAGAAGAGCTGAAGGAGACATCACAGCTACGCAAGATATTCTAAAAGGATACCGCAGCCCCACTAAACTTTAATCGAAAATTGGATGGCAGCTGCATGGACTCCAGACAGGGGGTGTTCGAAATTTTATTCGAAACACATTTCCCCGGTAACAAAAATACTCATTCAGATGTAGGCCTAGTTGAATATCACTAGGCATGACAGATATGCAGCATCCAGGGTGGCCACGGTGAAGAGGATAGGGTTTGCGCTATCCTGTTTTGAAAATTACAAATCTCCGGGAGTTGATGGTATATATCCTGCAATGTTGAAGGCCTGGTGCAAGCTCTAAGAGAAATATTTGGGGCCTGCATAACTTGGGGATACATACCGACCGCCTGGCGAAATGTTAGAGTAGTTTTCATTTCCTAACCAGGAAAAGACGACTGCACTCTAGCCAAAAGTTTCAGACCCAACAGTCTAACCTCGATTCTTTTGAAATGTCTGGAACGATTGGTTGAAATGTACATCAGGGGAGGGGTGTTGAAAAGGTGTCAGCTTAGTGTTCACCAGCAGATTTAGTTCGCAGAGTCAGGAATACGATGTAGCAGGGTGCTTTTGCTCTTGCCGTATTTTTTAATATCGAGGGGGCCTTTGACAATGCTACTTTCTCCTCGCTGTGTAACGCAGCCAAAGCGCATGGAGTGGACAACGTTTTATTACGTTGGATACACTCCATGCTGTGTGTGGTAGACTACTAATCGCGGACGGCGCGACTGATACCAGGGCAAAAGTAGGCAAAGGCTGTCCTCCAGGAGGCGTACTGTCTGTACTGCTTTGGTGCTTTCTAGTAGACTCGCTGTAGGATGAGTTGCATACTCTAAACATACATGCTCAGGTTTACGCCGATGACATGTGTGCACTAGTTTGTGGGTATTCAATAAAGACAATTTGTCAATCTGCAACCCTGACATAGGTGACAAGGTGAGCGCTGAAAAAGCTCAAGTTGAGTTGGAGCAAGACGTTGGACAAGAAAGGACAGTTACGGCGTTTTAAGTGTTGCGCGCGAAGACAAGACATTAAATAAAAAATAAAGTAAGTTAAAAAAGGTGTCTGACAGATTTCACACTGCAATTTGCCCCGATAACTCTTGTTGATACCGACTACTCTTGTTGTGTGAGCCGTCCGATTTGGAAAGTGGAAAGTTGAGATACATAGGTTGATACAACACCATTCCAACTTTTGAAGGCTGTCAGAAAACAACAAACCAGATTGAGCTCCACGGAAAAAGCACAGAAAACAGATGTTTGCAAAATTGGTGAAGGAGCCAAAAGCCGTGGAGAGAGTGATGTTGTCGACGAGTCCGATAGATGAACAGCAGAAATTAATTATTTGAGTCGGGAACAATCTTAACCTCAAATAAGTCCACAGAAGGCGCTCGGTATATCCAAAACATCCGAAGAACCGGAAAATGAATAAATAGATTAAAAGGAGCAAATAACTCCTTTAAAAAACAATTCGGTAGCTCTCTCCAGTGTCTGGAAGCCGGTCTCATAAAAGCCATGAATCAGTCTAACAAAAACAATTCCCGCATCGACACCCTTTTTCTCCTGGTGTGCCTTGGAAGCCAAATAACTAACTTGCAATACTTTTATAAACTTTTTCCTATTAATTTTAAACTTTTCTACACAACTGATAACAATCTGACAAGAATATTCGCGTCACATTGTATCCGAGACGCGAATTTTCCCATCGTTCCTTCGCACCACAAATACGCGTCGTGTTCTTGTATTCTCCCCGGGCCAGTGTTTTCTGGAGGGCCCGGACCAAAGAATATCTATGAACAAGAAGGGACACTCGTGACGTTTTCCCTTATCTTTTAACGACCTTGGGTACCGTTAACCGGACCAGACGTTTCATTTTGTTGGAAATAGATATTTATAAATAAGTAATATGTGAGCGCAAGGCAAAATTTTGAGGGGATGTGCTAAGAAAATTGAAACACTTCTACAGGGTGAAAACAACAAGGTACAAAACTTGTTTCCTGATAATTGCCCCTCGCAAAGTTACACACCAAACGCGTTATATGATGTTTACCTATCATTTTTAAAAGGAAAGAACAGCTATTTACTTAATTGCATTTTAAAATGTTCCGAACTTTTCAAGTCGAGTCAAATCTCTCAATAAAATAACACCAATCTGCACTTGCTCTCTAGCCGCGTGAACGCCGCACACAGTCGCTATGAATTATTATTATTAGAAATCGCCTGAAAGTGCACAGTGAAAAAATGAGAGCAACCGCGTACGTATATATCGACTACGTGTGCGCTGCCTGCGTTCCCCCCTTCATTCGCATTGTTCCTATGCTTTATGAACACCAGGAGAGGTAGCACTCAGATGGCATGGGAATAGAGAGAACTAGAAATCGCCTGAAAACTCCATAGTAAAAAAATGCTGCATTTTGTATCTCACACTGTACATGCTATATGCGTGAAATTTTTGCCGGCTATGGTTCTCTCTTAATTCTTTACAGGAATCGGATGGCAATCGTTCGTTTCTGTTTTAGCTAATGGAAAATTTTTCTGGATGTGTTTTCCAGAGATTGCATACTAGTCAGGCATTTTCAGGCGTATTAGAGTGTCTCTTTTTGTTATTAGATATTCTTTGCACGGACTTTCAAAGACTTTTCACAAAATTTGATTGTGGAATATGCATACATATGTATGTAATTTTTGTAAATATTTATTATCTACAACCGCTAATACAGAACAACTTTTGATTCCAATTAAATGCCAAATGGGAATTTAAAATTGACGAATCTGTGAACATATTTGTTCAAACTTGCTCTTTTTAGATCGCTTCGCGGTGGCGCTGCTATACCAAGCTATTTTATATAACACAGCTAACAGTGCTGACAGCAATTCATTACTGTTTCTTATGTTATATATAAGCAGACAAAACCTAAAACCACCTTAAAAATGCATTTAACTTGTGTCATGTCCTTGAAAGGAAACAAAAACCAAAAATGTACTAGAATTATGCCGACACTGACAAAATGAATTTGAAAACATGGATATTTGTTGGTTTTAATGAAAACCTCTTCCGAACCTTTTTTCTGCGTACGCGTTTAATATTCGGTATATTATCATATATGGCCCCGTAATAGTTCAGTCCCGGCCCCGGATTTTCTCTTGACGGGCCTGGCCTTGATTGCTATATTATTGAAATTAAATGGCCACCACTAGACTTTACTAAGTTTATTGTATAAAATATACAAAATGTGTATACCCATAGACACATCAAAAGTACAAATAGGCACTTCCAATATAATATTCAGTCATAACATGATTCCTCCTTTGCATCTCTAAGCATTTGTGCAGCGGGAAATTCAGCGAATTCCCTCACTGCTGTTCCAGGATATAAAGATTGCTCCCACATCTTTCACACGGAAGGACGCGCAGAGCTTTTTAGTAATTCAGCAGTGGCAGTTGCACTTAAGTCTCGGTGGTATTGGGATGGTTACTTGGGGGAAACTCTTTTAGTATGAAAGAACTGAAAGACCGCGGGCTTGAATGATTGTTCCTAGTTCAATCGAAGCCATGATGTTAAGATAGTACTGTACACTGACCTGACACTATCCAATAGGAAAGCAGAAAGTCTGGTTATCAACTGGCGTGCTCTCAAATAGGAAACTCTTTCCGATCACAGATACCTAGAGTTTCAACTAGCTGGTGAGAGAAACTCGAACCGGCGGGTTGGAATCCTAGGAAGACCGACTGGGAAGAGTATAAGCGGGTACTGGAGGATAAGCTAACATAGGTCCAGGGCCTAAACTGAAATCGAGGACGGAAATCGAGGATCAGACTAGGAAACTTAGTCGGACCTTGAACGAGTTCTTCGAGTCGGTTTGTCCAGTTAGGAATAGCAGGTGTGGCAAAAATGTTTCCTGGTGTGACAACAAGCTACAAAAGCTCAGGAAAGAAACCAGAAAGCTTCTAAATGGAGCCTTAAAAACCCAAGAAGAAGATGACTGGCAACCCTACCGAGAAAAAGATTAAATCTTCTAAATTCGAGTCTTCTAGCGAATACTGCGAAGAAATAGAAGAGCTGAAGGAGACATCACAGCTACGCAAGATATTCTAAAAGGATACCGCAGCCCCACTAAACTTTAATCGAAAATTGGATGGCAGCTGCATGGACTCCAGACAGGGGGTGTTCGAAATTTTATTCGAAACACATTTCCCCGGTAACAAAAATACTCATTCAGATGTAGGCCTAGTTGAATATCACTAGGCATGACAGATATGCAGCATCCAGGGTGGCCACGGTGAAGAGGATAGGGTTTGCGCTATCCTGTTTTGAAAATTACAAATCTCCGGGAGTTGATGGTATATATCCTGCAATGTTGAAGGCCTGGTGCAAGCTCTAAGAGAAATATTTGGGGCCTGCATAACTTGGGGATACATACCGACCGCCTGGCGAAATGTTAGAGTAGTTTTCATTTCCTAACCAGGAAAAGACGACTGCACTCTAGCCAAAAGTTTCAGACCCAACAGTCTAACCTCGATTCTTTTGAAATGTCTGGAACGATTGGTTGAAATGTACATCAGGGGAGGGGTGTTGAAAAGGTGTCAGCTTAGTGTTCACCAGCAGATTTAGTTCGCAGAGTCAGGAATACGATGTAGCAGGGTGCTTTTGCTCTTGCCGTATTTTTTAATATCGAGGGGGCCTTTGACAATGCTACTTTCTCCTCGCTGTGTAACGCAGCCAAAGCGCATGGAGTGGACAACGTTTTATTACGTTGGATACACTCCATGCTGTGTGTGGTAGACTACTAATCGCGGACGGCGCGACTGATACCAGGGCAAAAGTAGGCAAAGGCTGTCCTCCAGGAGGCGTACTGTCTGTACTGCTTTGGTGCTTTCTAGTAGACTCGCTGTAGGATGAGTTGCATACTCTAAACATACATGCTCAGGTTTACGCCGATGACATGTGTGCACTAGTTTGTGGGTATTCAATAAAGACAATTTGTCAATCTGCAACCCTGACATAGGTGACAAGGTGAGCGCTGAAAAAGCTCAAGTTGAGTTGGAGCAAGACGTTGGACAAGAAAGGACAGTTACGGCGTTTTAAGTGTTGCGCGCGAAGACAAGACATTAAATAAAAAATAAAGTAAGTTAAAAAAGGTGTCTGACAGATTTCACACTGCAATTTGCCCCGATAACTCTTGTTGATACCGACTACTCTTGTTGTGTGAGCCGTCCGATTTGGAAAGTGGAAAGTTGAGATACATAGGTTGATACAACACCATTCCAACTTTTGAAGGCTGTCAGAAAACAACAAACCAGATTGAGCTCCACGGAAAAAGCACAGAAAACAGATGTTTGCAAAATTGGTGAAGGAGCCAAAAGCCGTGGAGAGAGTGATGTTGTCGACGAGTCCGATAGATGAACAGCAGAAATTAATTATTTGAGTCGGGAACAATCTTAACCTCAAATAAGTCCACAGAAGGCGCTCGGTATATCCAAAACATCCGAAGAACCGGAAAATGAATAAATAGATTAAAAGGAGCAAATGACTCCTTTAAAAAACAATTCGGTAGCTCTCTCCAGTGTCTGGAAGCCGGTCTCATAAAAGCCATGAATCAGTCTAACAAAAACAATTCCCGCATCGACACCCTTTTTCTCCTGGTGTGCCTTGGAAGCCAAATAACTAACTTGCAATACTTTTATAAACTTTTTCCTATTAATTTTAAACTTTTCTACACAACTGATAACAATCTGACAAGAATATTCGCGTCACATTGTATCCGAGACGCGAATTTTCCCATCGTTCCTTCGCACCACAAATACGCGTCGTGTTCTTGTATTCTCCCCGGGCCAGTGTTTTCTGGAGGGCCCGGACCAAAGAATATCTATGAACAAGAAGGGACACTCGTGACGTTTTCCCTTATCTTTTAACGACCTTGGGTACCGTTAACCGGACCAGACGTTTCATTTTGTTGGAAATAGATATTTATAAATAAGTAATATGTGAGCGCAAGGCAAAATTTTGAGGGGATGTGCTAAGAAAATTGAAACACTTCTACAGGGTGAAAACAACAAGGTACAAAACTTGTTTCCTGATAATTGCCCCTCGCAAAGTTACACACCAAACGCGTTATATGATGTTTACCTATCATTTTTAAAAGGAAAGAACAGCTATTTACTTAATTGCATTTTAAAATGTTCCGAACTTTTCAAGTCGAGTCAAATCTCTCAATAAAATAACACCAATCTGCACTTGCTCTCTAGCCGCGTGAACGCCGCACACAGTCGCTATGAATTATTATTATTAGAAATCGCCTGAAAGTGCACAGTGAAAAAATGAGAGCAACCGCGTACGTATATATCGACTACGTGTGCGCTGCCTGCGTTGCCCCCTTCATTCGCATTGTTCCTATGCTTTATGAACACCAGGAGAGGTAGCACTCAGATGGCATGGGAATAGAGAGAACTAGAAATCGCCTGAAAACTCCATAGTAAAAAAATGCTGCATTTTGTATCTCACACTGTACATGCTATATGCGTGAAATTTTTGCCGGCTATGGTTCTCTCTTAATTCTTTACAGGAATCGGATGGCAATCGTTCGTTTCTGTTTTAGCTAATGGAAAATTTTTCTGGATGTGTTTTCCAGAGATTGCATACTAGTCAGGCATTTTCAGGCGTATTAGAGTGTCTCTTTTTGTTATTAGATATTCTTTGCACGGACTTTCAAAGACTTTTCACAAAATTTGATTGTGGAATATGCATACATATGTATGTAATTTTTGTAAATATTTATTATCTACAACCGCTAATACAGAACAACTTTTGATTCCAATTAAATGCCAAATGGGAATTTAAAATTGACGAATCTGTGAACATATTTGTTCAAACTTGCTCTTTTTAGATCGCTTCGCGGTGGCGCTGCTATACCAAGCTATTTTATATAACACAGCTAACAGTGCTGACAGCAATTCATTACTGTTTCTTATGTTATATATAAGCAGACAAAACCTAAAACCACCTTAAAAATGCATTTAACTTGTGTCATGTCCTTGAAAGGAAACAAAAACCAAAAATGTACTAGAATTATGCCGACACTGACAAAATGAATTTGAAAACATGGATATTTGTTGGTTTTAATGAAAACCTCTTCCGAACCTTTTTTCTGCGTACGCGTTTAATATTCGGTATATTATCATATATGGCCCCGTAATAGTTCAGTCCCGGCCCCGGATTTTCTCTTGACGGGCCTGGCCTTGATTGCTATATTATTGAAATTAAATGGCCACCACTAGACTTTACTAAGTTTATTGTATAAAATATACAAAATGTGTAGACGGCTGCGATGCTGCAGTAGAAGTGGGTGGTGTGATACCAAGTACAGCTTTAGTACCTAATTGCCTTGTTATGTGCACTGAGTTTAAGGAATTGCCAGATGCGGACCTAATATTACACCTCCCCCTTTAAAAAAAAATTAATTCAGATGTTAATATAATATAATCAGTAGTAGACAAGTCCTTATCTACTGAAAATTTAGGTTCAGCCATCCCCTAAAATATTACAACTTGAATTCACCAATTTTTTTTTTTTAAATTCATATAATTTAGAAAGTCTATTGTATGCATTATCTGTGCGTTATATGCTTGCAAACGCTTCCTAGCCAGTAAGCTCATGGATTTAAATGTTTTCGCAATACCGACGAATTTCGACGAAGAGTGGTGCCATCTAAGAGTTTAATCCAATAAGATCGTGGGCTTTTGTCTTTTCGTTTTACTGTTGCTTCAACCCATGTGCCTCCATTCTTAAACCAAGTAGTTTCACCGACTTCAAATTCAGAATCTCTTATCTAAGAATTTCGGTCAAAATATTCTTTTGAATATGTACTTTTCCGTTTAAAATCTTTACAAATATCTGTGATTTCGGTTGCTTTAAACATATGATTTCGTCCCGGAATCAAAGTCCTTGTTTGCCTTCCCATCATTAGTTGCGTAGCAGTAAGGCCTATATGCTTTATAGGAGTGTTACGATAATTTAGCAATGCGAGCCATAACTCTGTTTTACTCTCGCTACATTTCTGCAGTAATCTTTTCGATACCTGAACCATGCGCTCAGCTAGCCCATTCGATTGAGGATATAGCGGACTGGATGTTATCAGCTCAATGTCGTATTGGTTACAAAATTTTGAGAAAGAGTAAGAACCAAAGGGATTTTTATCTGCTATTATGACTCGTGGGAAACCGTGACATGAGAAAATAGGTTTTAGTTTCAGTATGACTTCTAGTGCGGACTTGTTTCTTAATAATAGTATTTCTAAATATTTAGTAAAATAATCACATACGACCAAATAGGATTTTCCTCCGAACTCCATTATATCCAATCCAATTTTATTAAAAGGTAGCTTAGGGATATCGTGGGGTAGTAATGGTTCCTTTATATTAGAATTTCTGTATTTCTGACAGATTTTACAAGCCACTACTTGATTATCGATATCTGTATTAATACCGGGCCAGTAAACCAAGCTCCTTGCTCGTGATTTAGTCTTCTCCATACCTAAGTGTGATTGGTGAAGAATATTAAGGACATAATTGTGTAGACTATTTGGAACAAAAATGCGATTGTTAAAAAAAACTAAGGCTATTAGTAAGTTTATTTTTCAATTTAGGCCACCCATGAAGTAAAGTTTCACGAAGTTCTTTTAATAAGATGTCATTAGAGGTTTCATGAACAAACAGTTTTTTTCTTTTTATCGCTAACATTTATGCTATGGATTACCTCGTTCAATTCTGTAATTTCTACTTCTTTATTTTCACGAAAATTCCTTGATAGGTAGTCCGCAATATGTACATATATGTCTTCCTGGGCTATGTTGAAGATAAAGCCTATATTTTAGAAGGCTTAGCTTCATGCGTTGAAGCTTAGGAGAAGGAACTTTACAAATTTCCTTGCACATGACACCTAACAATAACTTGTGATCTGTTATCACCTTTACTTCTTGGCCATATAGATACGAGTAAAACTTTTTACAACCAAAAACAATCGCCAAGAGCTCTTTTTCTACTTGGGAATAGTTAATTTCGGAGTCTGTGAGGCTCCTGCATGCAAAGCAAATAGGTCTATTCTCTTTGATTAAACATGCACCCAACGCATACTGAGATGTATCAGCTTGGAGAACTAAATCTTTATTAATATCATAAGTTTTCAACACAGGTGCGTTCAGAATTCTTTGTTTGATTTCTTCTAAGCATTTAGCATGATGCGGCAACCATTGAAACACTATATCTTTCTTTAAAAGATCTCTCATGGGCTTAGAAATACTAGAGAGGTGCTGAATAAAATTTCTCATATAATTAATTACTCCAAACAATTTTTGTTTTTTATCCTTAGGTGCACTGAGAGCTTCTATGGCTTTTGAACGCATTTTTATCAACATCGATTCCGTCTGCTGAAATTATGTAGCCCATATATTTAACTTGAGAAACGCAATATTGTACTTTAATTTCATTAAACTGAACATTCTTTTCACGAGCGCGCATTATTACTCGTTGCAATATTTGGTGATGCTCTTCTTTAGTTTCAGTTGCAATTAATATGTCATCTATGCAGGTGACAACATTCGGAATTGCGGCGCAATTAGCTTCATTCAGCTTTTGGAAAACTTCTGGTGCAACTTTTATACCAAATGGTAAACGTGTGAATCGATAACATCCAAATGGTGTTATAAAAGTGCAGAGCTTCTTGGACTCAGGATGCAAACCTACCTGGAAGTACCCGTCTTTTAAGTCTAACACCGTGAAGAATTTCTTATTGGCTAATCTAGCAGTAAGTTCTTCAAAAGTAGGAATATAGTGTATATGATCTTTAAGCGCTAGGTTAAGATCGCGTGGATCTAAACAAATACGAATTGTTTAGTTCGGCTTCTCTACAATAATTAGATTTGAAACCCATTAAGTAGGTTCCTGACCAGGTTCGATGATCCCTCGATTGCACAATTTGTCTAACTCTTCCTTAAGGGCGGGGTAACGTATTAAAAATTTTTATTTTTCATTTTTTTTTATTGTTTCATATGATTGCACAATATCTTAAGATTGTTGTGTCAAAATTTCAAACAAATCGGAGTAAAACTAACAAAGATACAGAACTTTGAGCGTTTGTTGCTCCGATACGGTTATGTCTGCCCAGCAAGTGCGTGGCGCGCTGACGTTGTGCTGTTTAGGTATGAACAAATTCCTTTTTTTTTATTGTTTCATATGATTGCACAACATCTTAAGATTGTTGTGTCAAAATTTCAAACAAATCGGAGTAAAACTAACTAAGACACAGAACTTTGAGCGTTTGTTGCTTTCGTGTAACATACATATGTTATACTACTCGATTTTCAGGTATGCAAAACTTTAAAGCGATTTTCTGACGCTTGTCATTTTTGAAACCAGTGAACAGTTTATAGCAAAATCTACTCGACCGATTGTTTTGAAATTTTGTATACAGCTTCTTTACATAAATGACCAGGTAACGCTGGGAGCTTTTTTTTTTTTTCATAATTATAGTTTTTACAATAACAAATAGGTTCATTTTTTAGACGAAAATCGGTGTTTTCACTTCTAAGTGTCAGCAAAAATTGAAAAATCGAAAAAAAAAAATTTCCTCCCAGGAATACCTTTGGATAGCGGTTATCTAATGACACATTATTTTTTTTTTAATTCAGATGATCCACTCTTCAGTAATATTGTTCACCGACGGACAACTTTTTTTCGAGGCGTCTCCGAAGATTTGCTGCCGTCGGCTTAATTATTTATATTTTGTTTTAAAATATTAAGGAAAATATTGTTCACAGGTTGTACTATAATGCTGCGATCGACTAATTAAATTTGTATTGCCTGTAGCGTCTGGAAAAATTCTTGAAAAAGGGCCTTTTTCACGCCGAATTAACGTTACCCCCCCCACCTGTCCACCCCCCCTTAAGGGGGTAGTCTCATGTTCGATCTTCAAAAAATCTTTTTTTTTTGTATCTTCTCAAAGTTAAATAAGTTTAATAAATTTTAAAGTTACAACATATAATAGGGGAGAGCGCACCCTGCATCTGCATATATGAAAATTTTTTCTCTAAACTTTAAACGCGTTTTTCTCGAAACTACTTTTTTTTCGTCGGCACGAATGATTAAAGAAAACCTATTGAGCCGATTGGGTGGAAATTTTCACATATTATTATATACATGAATGGTTCTGGCCGGTACCAGAATTAGATGTTCTTATCCATTTCTTTCTGTTTTATGTCGGTTTTAAACCGAAAAAAACCGTCGATTTTTTAAAATTTTTTTTACAAGCCCGCCATTTTGCTATTTTTCACTCAAATCTTTTAAATCTACTACTGGACAGAATGACAACCCTACTGACTAATAATCTTTTTGGAATTTTGATTTCAGATGATTGGGAAAGGAGCAATCAGGAGGGCGAGCTACCTACTTTTTTTGAAGACACTTACTTCGCCTCACCAAAATGACCTTAAAATATTTCTTTTTTTATTTAAAAGAAATGTTTTTGTATTGTTCAATAGTTTAATAATAACATATAATTATCATAAGAAGATTGTATTTCATTTTCCACAAAAAAAAATCCTTAAAAACCTTCAAAATTTAAGCTCGGACATGAGACTACCCCGTTAAGGATTTCTGGAGAGAATATGGGATTCTTCTTGCAGACCGTACTACCGGATTATATGATTCTTTCAATTCCATTTTAAAATTTTCATAAAAGCAACCCATGCTACTGAAAATGTCGCGGTTATCTGTATATATAAAAATCAATGCCACTTTTCGTTGTAATTTTATAACTCAAGAACGGGCTCACCTATCCAAACCAAATGTTTAGGCTTTGTTCGGACTATTTAGTAGATGGTTTATGTGAAGTTTGCACAAAATCGGTAGAGCGGTTCTTCATTTATCACATTTTTTGTAACAAATGAATTCAATAAATGGCGGATCATTTTGGTCAAATTGAAACTTTTTTAAGATGGAGATTGTGCTGTTAAATTGAAACTTTTTTCAGTGTTGACAGTACAAGCATGTTGTTATGTCATTCATGCGTTCATTTCATTTTGGACGTGCTTCGATTAAAGCAAATTGTCAGCGATAATTATTGCAGTTGTGCGCTCGCCGGGGATGGCTTTAGACACAAAAAATTGCCCACTTCAAAGAATTTTTATGAATAAGGGCAATCGGGAGATTTAGAGGTCGCTGATTTCGAACCTGTCATCAAAGTTTATAAGGGATTTCCCTGAAAGGCCGCACTAGGGCGTTTCTGGGACCGCTGATTTCGAATCGGAGAGTAGTATAATTACGTAAATATACATATAATGATTTAATGATTAATAGTTTTTTTTTCGTAAAATGTAATATAGTGTAATGTAGATAGAATTTACTGTTTATTTTTTTCCGAAAAGACGGAGAGGGAGTAAGGAGTAAGGACGTAAAAATAATTTTGTAAAATAATAAACATGAGAAAGCCTGTGTATTAACAAATGTAGAAAGAGAAAATGTGCGTGTTGAAAGTCGAAAATTTTTTTGAAGCAGCAAGAGGTTTACCCCTGCCGATTGGAAATAAATGAAAAAATTGATTCATCTATAGTAAAAAAAGAGTTAGGAATAGATAAAAGTGATGTATGTGGGTATTGTGTATGAATTTCTGCTTGATTGATTGAGATCACCCCCACTTCGCTTGATCATAGAGGGGCGGGGTGCGGTAGGAAGGGTGCTTAAAATCTATATAAATAAAAATTTAAGTATCCCGGGCAACGCCGGGTCCGGGCAAGCTAGTTATTTATAAAATCTTGTTTAACATCTGGCAATTCCTTAAACTCAGTGCACATAACAAGGCAGTTAGGTACTAAAGCTGTACTTGGTATCACACCACCCACTTCTACTGCAGCATCGCAGCCGTCTACAAATTTTGTATATTTTATATAATAAACTTAGTGAAGTCTAGTGGTGGCCTTTTAATTTCAATAATGTAACTAAACATGCCAGGAGCGTCTTCATCGTGTTGCCTTGTGCTTTCTACATAAGAGTGGAACACTACGAAATTGCACGAAAAACAATTAGTTAGTTGTATATCGCCAGCAAGTGAGTTTGGTCCAGTCGCCTCCATAGCCATTTTATTGAAATAAAATTTTAAAACCCAAGAACGAGTTTGTTTGTTTCCACAAAACATTTACATACACGATTTTATATATCGCAGAATTGGTGCGTAGATGCACGTGCAAATCTCTATTTTTTTTCCAAAAAAACCCAGAATACCCATTAAAACAAATTCAACTGATTACTCAATCGTAAAAAAGCAAATTAAAGTACTGATGGGTAACGTGAGTACATAAATGTTCCCACATGTATAAATATATGATTTCATGTTATTATTTTATTACTATTGATTATTGAAAAAATCAACATTAAGATACTTAACAAACATACATCTTTTGAACGCGTTTTATCGTTAATGCAAGTAAATTAAATAAATTATTGTCACCATGGAATGGTTTGTGCTTGTACCCAGTGCAAAATGCTGTTGTGATGACTTCCTTTTGTCGCGGGTGAAATATAACTTCCCATGAAATGGGAGGCAGAATGATTCATGCCTTTTTAAATGATTTATGCCTTAAAGGTATTAAATGGTGTGGGGGAAATTTTGATTATCGCCATGTAGGCTCACGCTTAACGTAAAGGTTCCTAAGAGAGTCGTTCGATATTGTCATCCTATTTTGAAAGATTTCCTTAAATTACCACCCACCTCGCCCCACACCAATCCAATTTGTACCAGGACTTGGATGCTGTCTTGAACTCGTTACCCCAATATAATTCCACTAAAAAAGAAGTAAAGTGCTTTTACGATTCGCGTCTGATTTTTATACTCTTCTTGCGCTCCCACCGAACGTATACCGTGTACACCGCGGATATCGATAGCGCTGTGGGTGTTGTCGCGCGGCAATGTTTCAATGCCTTCGCCTTTATGCCGGGAATCTCCTGATACCCTGTATCGGCAAAGGATAAACGGGTACACATTCGGTTGATACCCTATTTTGCTGGAAAAGGGAAAATTTCAAAAGCTCTCTTTTCTGCAAGGGATTGGAAAATTTTGGCTGATGTATTACTGGCTGTCCTGCTTTGTATGGAGCGAAGGGAATACATACCTACCCGAAACGCCGAAGGTAAGGGTCGTAAAAAGGCGAATCCGCAAAGTAACCGAAGCTCGCTATAAGAAAAAACGTCTACCGGAAATTGCCAACTTAGGGGAAAATGAGACATTGATTTAGAAGATGGTTTCGGTGACAAATCGAGTGTTAGTTACGCGTGCAGCTCGCATGAAGGAGACTAAGATGGCGAGGCTATGCTGCTAAATGGGACCTCATGGCCTGTGTCAAGCCTACTTACATGATGAAACAGTCCTGTGAAGGACCAGGGCAAACTACATCATGCCACATTGGTGATTAATTCAGTCACTTAAACTGGAACCCCTGCTGGAACGCTTTTAATTAAACTCGACAGTGATAATAGGTGCGAAGTAACGTGAAGGGCTCTGGAAAGCGACTATCACCAGCCGGCACTGTAATTAAATGTTAAAAATGTGGCTTTTGTTCCTCACAAGGCATATTTGCTCTGCTAGCAACTCATTATTTTTCACCCTCTACTTTTATGTTAACAGGACTGCCGGTTTTATGCTGTTGCGAGAGCTTCTTAAAATGACTAAGTATGTACGGAATTTGGGCAATTCTTTTTGTAGGCAATTATTGTTCAAATTACGCACATAGATTAATATAAGGATAAGGGAAAATTAATGTAACAAAATTGCAATTAGGTTAGCAACAGCGGCGATATTGTCTATTCTATTTTATTCTATAATTACCTAATGCAAAGCCTTCACACAGCGTTACCAACGGTGTCATATGTCATATAGGGGTATTACCTGTGACACACATCTGGTTTCGATTCCATGATATTCAAATACCACGTATTATACTACATGTGTGTCGCCGAATACTAGTATTGTACCAGCAAAGCACATTGCTACGATGCTAGTATCAATACTAGGGTTTTTTTCATTTTTAATGATGGCAATGACATTTTCCAGCAGTGACAAATAGTGCAATAGTACAGCTGGTATTGATACCATGGCTCAGATACTACGTATACTATGGTGGGTGACAGACACCACCTGGTCTCAGTTGACAGCAAGCTTGAAAATTTGTTATTACGTGACGTCTCAGTGGCAGTGCCTAGAAATTAACACAATTTCATAGTTGAGAAAACAAGCATGGATTTGTTATCTTTTGTAATTTCAAACAATCAGAAAATACATATTGTCAATAAGAAAAGAAAAATATACCAAAAATTAGCGCTAAAAGCAAATGTTGAGAAGTAGAAGAATTTGATCGTTTGCATATATAGCGAAACAAAATTCAAAAATGAGACGCGTTTGGGCCTTTGACCAAAAGAAACTTATCAGTATTTTTAATGCATGAAAATATAACAAATGATCTATACATTAAATACACGAACAGGTAGAAAAGTAGAACTATTGGGAGCTGTGAACCTTCTACTTAATGTGGCCCCAAAGGAAATATTCCAAAGGTGTTAGATCACACGATCTAGGCGGCCAAGCGATGGGACCATTTCTGGAAATTAATGACTCACCGAACTTACCGCGCAATAAGTCCATGTTGAGTCGGGAAGTGTGAGGCGGTGGACCGTCTTGTTGGAAATAAAGGTTTCATCAAATTCCGGGGAAAAAATCGGTCAACATCGTGTTATAGCGGTTGCTATTAATGGTAACGGCATCTCCTGCCTCATTTCGAAAGAAATAAGTTTCGATGATTCCGCCATATCATGATCCACACCAAACGGTCAATTTTTGTTGATGCAATGGTGACTCATGAACCACTCGTGGATTTGACTCACTCAAATAGTGGCAATTTTGCTTGATGACGAATCCATTGAGCCAGAAATGTGCCTCATCTGAGAAGATAATTTTGCGATCAAAATCGCCGTCGGCTTCCAACATTTCCAGTGACCAATCAGCGAACTGACGACGAATGTGATGGTCGGTTGGCTTGAGTTCTTGTACCAATACCATCTTATAAGGATGCAGACTCAAATCCAATCACAAAATTCGCCAGGTTGTCATCCTGGAGAGCCCCAACTCTTGAGAACGGCGCGGAACAGACGCATTTGAGTTTTCACGAACACTGGCTTGAACGGCGGCAATATTTTGTTCAGTTCAGGCATTTCTTTGCCTTACAGGCAGCTTTGTATCGTGAAGAGTGAATTCACTTTCAAACTTTGTTATTATGCTTCTTATAGCGCGCTCAGAAGGATCATTATGACGACCACTTTTTGCACGAAGCGCTCTAACAGTACCGACAAGAGAATGCGAATTAGCGTAATAATTTTGGACAATTTCCAAGCGTTGGATCAAATTGAAACGTGTCATGATGAAATCGCAAACCTTACTGAACATAACTGCATAGACCCGTCAAAAAACCATAAACAAATATGGCCGCCACGAGCTATCGAAACCAGGTCATCCCTATTGGCAAGCCCTTTATGTATTTGAATTCTCTAGCACAGCCTTTCCTGCACTTTTTTAACCGCGGAACTTTAGGAGATCAACAATGATTGCCACGGACCCTTTTCAAAAAAAGTAGTAATAGTATAAAATATTATTATATTTAATATAGATAATATTGTAACGCAAGCGCAGCGAGCGCGGAAATTTGTTGTGGTTTTTACAAAAACATGAACTAATTTATAAGGGAGTTTTTGTCACTTTATATAATCACAATTTATCACATCTTAGATTGTACTTGCGAGTATCGAAATGGGAAATGCAAAGAAAAATAGTGTAAAAAATTATAAACAAGATGTTTTGTTACCTTTTTACGCATATTAAAAATCGGACTTCACATTTAATATTTTGGCGCACATTCACATTTAAGGGGGTATTCTCATGTGAACGCATAAATTTTACCTCTTTTTAGGGAATTTTTTTTTATAAGACAATAAAATTCAATCATTTTAATTTTTTTATGTTTTTTTTTGTATCTTAAACTGTATAAAGAAATTTTTTTCTCTTATTTTACATTTTTTATATTTTTTTTGTTAATTAAATCAGGCACTAAAAAAAGCAGGTCACTGGTCATGGTAATAGCGGCTGTTCATGTTGTTTGAAATGAAAAATTCGAATGGACTATTTTTCAGTAGGTCTGTCGCTATCATCCCTACCAAAATCAATCAATTTCATTGAAACAAAAAATGGCGGACTGTAGAAAAAAAGTTACGAAAATCTTGTTTTTTTTTGTTAAAAATCGTGTAAAAAAATAAGGAAATATTTTCGAAAATAAGCAATTTTGGTACGGACGATAGTTATTAATGAGTAGAAGAACATATATAAATTTCAAAGCAATCGGTTGAATAGTTTTTGGAACAAGTTCTCAATGGCTCTTTTTTTGAGGTACCCTAAATCCTTATGGAAATCTTCCGTTTATGGTCGGAACTAGTGTATTAGGTAAGTATTGTTCAGGGCAAGCAATAATTTCTCCAAAATTAGCTTGTTTTAGCTTGTTTTAACACCAAAAATTGAAAATTTCCATTCCATTTGTAAAAGGTAAATCATCTGTCAAAAATTATTTTTTAAGAAAAGTGAATTTTTATTACGAATTCTTTCGTACCGATGTTTAAAAAGTTATTCACCGCACTAATTTGATTGTACAAAGCAAGGACGATGCGAATATCCACTCTGAATAATTTTATATCTCGAAAACAGACGTCAAAGTCAATTGATTTTTGCAATTTTTGGTGTTAAAACAAGATAATTTTGGGGAAATTATTGCATGCCCTGAACAATACTTACCTAATTCACTCGTTCCGACCATAAACGGAACATTTCCATAAGGTTTTAGGGTACCTCAAAAAAAGAGCCATTGCAAACTTAAGCCTAGTTTTTTTTTTAGGCCTCCCACAGTTTTAGAAATTGATGTTTCGAGAAAAATGCGTTTAAAGTTTGAAGAGCAGAATTTTCGTGGATAATTTACAATTACACTAATCTGCTAATGCCTGGACCATACAATTTCACAATTCACAACAAAAATGTATATACACTATTCCACATATACACAGGTAGATAATATACTAAAGTCGACCGTCAGAAACTCCGTACGCAGGTATAAAAGACCGGTGAAAACAATAGAAATGTAGCAGTTACAGACCTGGCGCGGCGGCGACTATGAGTTGTAACTTATTGAATACTAGGAATTTCGGTCTGAATTTTTCACAGCATATTTTCGATAGGCGTCACTATCGAAATAAATATGAAAAAACCGATTTGTCGAAGTGGAAACATGAGCATACCCCCTTAATAATTTGAGAATGTATGAGCAATACTTCAAAAGTAAGGGGCAATGAGCAGTCATATTTTTTAAATGCAAATATTCAGTCAATAGGCGACGCATTTCGCAGATTTCGGTCATACGGATACAATCTCACATGAAAGCAGTACGGTGCGAACAAGCACTTCCTTTTTAAAAATGTTTACACATTTAAGACTATTTCAGTTTGTTTTAAATACCACAAACAACACAGTTTTCTTCAAATTGACAAATTTTTGAAAACTCATTTTGCCTCTAGTATTTTGTCCTGATGTTGGCACAGATGCTTGTAATAGTTTTTATTAGATTGAATACACATGAGAAGAACAAAACAAAAATTACTAACATACCACTTTTAACTTTGGCAGTTTTAGTAGGTAACTGTGAGTTTTTTTTTGCTTCAAAACTCCTTAAAAATGCAAATAAAAAAATTCTATGCACCCTAGAACTCTAGCTCCCTCTTCTAAATGAGCCTGTGCCGCCGTGATTACCGCCACTGACTTTCCTATATTACGTTTTCTTTTGAACGAAGGGTTTATTTAATAAGTTCCAAACCTAGGTACGAGTGACGGCAATGTCCTGCGGTACTACCTAACTTCGGTCGAGAGGGGGGTCCCGAGGCCGGAACCTTTGTCATTTCAGGCTTATTATTCGTACCTATCGATTAACTTCTCAAGTACATAAATTACGAATACCGATAATTACTGTTAAATGAGAGATAACAGATTGTGCAGGTTAATAGGTGCCATTCCGTGAAGTAGAATATAAGTAAGTTGGTAATTTTGGGTGTTTTTATGTGTCCGTATTTTGATTTTAAGGAGCTTATGGAAGGAAAGAAACGACTATAAAAAAAGTGCTTCCATTTCATCAGGTGCTGCTGGACGAGCAGTCAAGCTTATATACATATGTAATATATTATGTATTTACATGCTAATGGTAGTAACAGAAAAATGCTAGTCAAAAAGGGCAAGGGGCCTTGGTATATCATTTTTGAAATGGATGAAAATTATATTAATAGTCACCACATCAAGAGAGCTGCGCTATAAATACTTATCTCGAAAGTCCATTATTGGGAACCAAAGTATAAGTGCTGTTCCCAAGTACGTACAACTTAAAATGGATCAATTTATTAGTAATGTATACGGCCTTGTTATTTGAATGAAACTTTCCCCCAAAGTGTCTGGATAAAAGAATTTGTCTAATTTCCATACTCTGAAGGAACGACCTTGAGTCCCCAACTTTTGTATGTAATATGCCCACTCAGGACGCTGAGGGGGAATACTCTATATACGTCGCCACTTCCCTCCATTCCCCCCTGTCTAATGGCTCATATGATTGATTGCGAAGAGATGATTTTGCTACGTTTTCATGTATTCCGGACCACTTTCGTGTTAGTGCTTCCTTTGATGGTTCGCCTGATAGGAACGGCCACGACAAAACCACACCGTGCGAAACTTTGCCCTTGTAGAATGTCAAGAGTACTAAAATCTTTTTTTATTATTATTATATATTCAGAAACACATAAAAATACATAAGTAACGGAATTTCGGCCACGATTGCGTGTGCCTGGGAAAGATTTATTATTGGCCTTGTTAACGTATATCGCATTATGGGCCTAGTGAATGAAACCCACAGGCGGAAGTGCGCTGCCTGTCGCTTTATTTATCGCCTGACCAGCTAGAGTTCCTTACAGCCCAACGCGAGAGCGCTCTGCCCGCTACGGCGCGGCAACGGTGAACGGGGCCGTCTTATAAAATCGATCCTTTCACTTCCTTTCTTGTGTCAGGTGTCACTAGCCCCTAATGGCGCTGAGGGCGTTTGCCTGTTAATACTTTATTTGGAGTAATTTAAATTAGGTAAGCAAGTCAAGTCACTTGGCTTCAATAGAATCCACCAAAATACTAGGGCGCATGAGATATTTAAATTCCACAAATGGCAGTGCTTGAAAGGAGGAGAATTTCTCATGAGAACCAAAGTAGTTACTCCGCAATTACTTGAAAGCCGGTCACCCCGACTTACAATTAGAGCCGTAGCAGACGACCGTTCTCTGCGGTGCGTCGAAGATATTTTACATGTGAACTGATGGTGCAGCAACGGAGGCTCGTGTGCACTACCTCATTTGAAATATTTAATGTTCTACCGCAACGTGCGGCAGCAACCGGGCCGCAACCGCACCGGTCGTCTGCTGCGCTCCTTAGATACATTTGTATTGTCCGCAAATATTATAGAACCAGCTTAAATTCTTAAGTAAGAAATGTTTGTGGGAAACGAACTTTTCTGACAATAGAAAATTTCAGTGAGAATAACCTTTAGCAATTTAAGAATGGCAGTATTCAATATTTTCGTGTTTGAGGAGCTGGAAAATGTCTGCAAAAGATTACGATTTAATTAAAAAGAAAGCTTAGCAGAGATTATTCCCAGCAAGCAGAAAACGTAATTACCTTAGAAATAATACCAAAGGTATGATAAGAAACATGTTTTAATTTTTCTCGTGATAATAAATCCCATTAAACGCCTTCGTTCTTCAGTAGCTGTAAATAACTGGGCAAAATAAAGCATACCATTTCTAGAAGGTCGAATGAAGGAATCCATACTTATAGGACTACCGGATATTATATACTAAGTATATGAATAAATAAAATTGGACAATTTTAACTGGCTGCCTTAAAACGGAGACTATAAGGACAAGAGTAGTAGAAGCAAATACGGTTTTGCTTATAAATAGGGAAGGGGAGACTGGTATAAAATGATATCTCAGGATAACATGATCACTACATAGTACAAACGAACCTGCTAATGCTATATGCGACAAAATCTTTACATTACGTGCCATTGATGTTAACTTCAGAACAGTAATGAAAAACAGCCCACTGCGAATGTCGTTTCCGGATAATATTTATTATTATTTATTACTAGCTTAATAAAAGCTACTGATTTACATTAAACTATAAATTAAATTAAGAACTAAAACAAATGACCACAACGAAAGCAATTATAAATTAGAAGGCTTATTATAAGGTTGGGTTGCGGGAGTAAAGGGAATGCTTGCTGTGTTGTCGTTCTCCGTAGCATTCTGGTGAAGGGCTCGAAGTGGCCGTAATTAGTGCGATGACTATCGAGGCGAAAGGTGGGAAATGATCTAACGTTTCGGGGGTTAGTGTTAAGGGAGATACTGTGTAGGAAGTCGGGACAGTCAGTGGAGCCGGTTAGGACTTGGTGGATAAAGATAACATCAGCGACATTACGTCGCGACGCAAGGCAAGCGGCTGGAGGTTTATCAGTTTTAGCGGGCTTTCATACGGAGGATGGTTGAAGTTATCAGTCCAAGGAAGGTCACGCAGCGCAAAGCGGAGAAATCTACGCTGAACTGCTTCGATCCTGCTAATGAGGGTGGATTGGGAGGGGCACCACACCTGGCAGGCATACTCTAGGAGTGGTCGAACGAAGAAGATGTAGAGTGATTTGGTGACACAAGGATCAGAGAATTCCTTAGACCAACGTTTTACAAAGCCAAGGGTTGAATTGGCTCTATTTACAATGTGATCAACGAAAGTTGAGCTCACTGTCGCAGATAACACCCAGGTCGCGGAGGGAATTAACAGATGGAATTAGTTTGCCTGAGAGAACGTAGGATCTAGAAGAAGTGGAGGCACGTTTACGAGAGAAAGTGATTGATTGGCATTTGGATACATTGGGATCGAGGAAGTTTTTCAAGCACCAAGTGGAGAAACTGTTCAGGTCGTTTTGAAGTAGGGTAGAGTCAGATATGTTGCTGAGTTGTTTGAAGATATTCATGTCATCAGCATAAATTAAATTTTCGGGACGATTGATAACCTTTTCAACATCATTTATGGTTAGTATGAAAATTAGAAGACCAAGGTGGCTGCCCTGCGGGACGCCGGAATGGGAGGTGAATGGGTTTGAAATCGTGGAATCAAAACGAACCCTGTAACGGCGGTTATTAAAATATGATTTAATCCACGAGATGAGGCGGGGTAGGAAGCCAAGATAATTTAATTTGAGGACAATGATTTTGTGGGAGATTTTGTGGAAAGCTTTGCTAAAATTCGTGGCAACGCCATCAACTTCTACACCGTTTTCCATTGCTTGTAAGGTGCGAGACCCAAAACTCGTTGAGTTGGCAGTTGTGGACCTACCTTTCAGGAATCCATGTTGAGATGAACACCAAATGGACTTACAGTGGAAGGACATGGAGCCATAGATAAAGCTTTCGAAGAGTTTGGGGTTGCAGAATAGTTTAGCTATTGGACGATAGTTTGATATGTCGCCCTTGCAGCCTTTTTTGTGGATTGGGGTGATATAGGAATCTTTCCAAAAATTGGGAAATGTGCCCTCGGATAGGGAAAGTGAGAAAAGATTTGTTAGTGGATTAATGACATGGGTAGAACATTCCTTTAAAATAATGGCGGGAATATGTGGCACCTAAAAAATAGCCTTATTTTGCTCCAATTTTTCGGAAATCACTATATAAACTTACATGAATTAAGGATTAATATCTCCTTGTGTGCATAAAATCAAGGGTCATTTTCAATAATTTATAGAAAAAAAAAGATCAATATTTTCTATTTCTGTTTTATTTACGTGAAACATGTTATATAAAGTATATTTCAAGATTTTGCTATAGGGCTCACTCCAGCACCACTCCAGTACCGAGCTGCCCAAATAAATATATAAAAAATTATCTTCTCAATTAAGGGCTCCTCCGCGAGTATGTTCACGTATATCGGCTCTTAGTAGGCCCACTAGGTGCGCAGACGCAAAAAACCCGCCCCTGCTGGCTTATATTTCGAGATTTTGCTATAGGGCTCACTCCAGTACCACTCCAGTACCGAGATGCCCAAATAAATATTTCAAAAATTATCTTCTCAATTAAGGGCTCCTCCGCGAGTATGTTCACGTATATCGGCTCTTAGTAGGCCCACTAGGTGCGCAGACGCAAAAAACCAGCCCCTGCTGGCTTATATTTAGAGATTTTGCTATAGGGCTCACTCCAGTACCACTCCAGTATCGAGCTGCCCAAATAAATATTTAAAAAATTATCTTCTCAATTAAGGGCTCCTCCGCGAGTATGATCACGTATATCGGCACTTAGTAGACCCACTAGGAGCGCAGACGCAAAAAACCCGCCCCTGCTGGCTTATATTTCGAGATTTTGGTATAGGGCTCACTCCAGTACCACTCCAGTACCGAGCTGCCCAAATAAATATTTAAAAAATTATCTTCTCAATTAAGGGCTCCTCCGCGAGTATGTTCACGTATATCGCCTCTTAGTAGGCCCACTAGGGGCGCAGACGCAAAAAACCCGCCCCTGCTGGCTTATATTTCGAGATTTTGCTACAGGGCTCACTCCAGTACCACTCCAGTACCGAGCTGACCAAATAAATATTTAAAAAAATATCTTCTCAACTAAGGGCTCCTCCGCGAGTATGATCACGTATATCGGCTCTTAGTAGGCCCACTAGGTGCGCAGACGCAAAAAACCCGCCCTTGCTGGCTTATATTTCGAAATTTTGCTATAGGGCTCACTCCAGTACCGAGCTGCCCAAATAAATATTTAAAAAATTATCTTCTCAATTAAGGGCTCCTCCGCGAGTATGTTCACGTATATCGGCTCTTAGTAGGCCCACTAGGTGCGCAGACGCAAAAAACCCGCCCCTGCTGGCTTATATTTCGAGATTTTGCTACAGGGCTCACTCCAGTACCACTCCAGTACCGAGCTGCCCAAATAAATATTTAAAAAATTATCTTCTCAATTAAGGGCTCCTCCGCGAGCATGATCACGTATATCGGATCTTAGTAGGCCCACTAGGTGCGCAGACGCAAAAAACCCGCCCCAGCTGGCTTATATTTCAAGATTTTGATATAGAACTCACTCCAGTACCACTCCAGTACCGAGCTGACCAAATAAATATTTAAAAAAATATCTTCTCAATTAAGGGCTCCTCCGCGAGTATGATCACGTAAATCGGCTCTTAGTAGGCCCACTAGGTGCGCAGACGCAAAAAACCCGCCCTTGCTGGCTTATATTTCGAGATTTTGCTACAGGGCTCACTCCAGTACCACTCCAGTACCGAGCTGCCCAAATAAATATTTAAAAAATCATCTTCTCAATTAAGGGCTCCTCCGCGAGTATGTTCACGTATATCGACTCTTAGTAGGCCCACTAGGTGCGCAGACGCAAAAAACCCGCCCCTGCTGGCTTGTATTTCGAGATTTTGCTATAGGGCTCACTCCAGTACCACTCCAGTACGGAGCTGCCCAAATAAATATTTAAAAAATTATCTTCTCAATTAAGGGCTCCTCCGCGAGTATGATCACGTATATCGGCTCTTAGTAGGCCCACTAGGTGCGCAGACGCAAAAACCCCGCCCCTGCTGGCTTATATTTCGAGATTTTGCTATAAGGCTCACTCCAGTACCACTCCAGTACCGAGCTGCCCAAATGTATATTTAAAAAATTATCTTCTCAATTAAGGGCTCCGTGAGTATGATCACGTATATCGGCTCTTAGTAGGCCCACTAGGTGCGCAGACGCAAAAAACCCGCCCCTGCTGGCTTATATTTCGAGATTTTGCTATAGGGCTCACTCCAGTACCACTCCAGTACCGAGCTGCCCAAATGTATATTTAAAAAATTATCTTCTCAATTAAGGGCTCCTCCGCGAGTATGTTCACGTATATCGGCTCTTAGTAGGCCCACTAGGTGCGCAGACGCAAAAAACCCGCCCCTGCTGGCTTATGTTTCGAGATTTTGCTATAGGGCTCACTCCAGTACCACTCCAGTACCGAGCTGCCCAAATAAATATTTAAAAAATTATCTTCTCAATTAAGGGCTCCTCCGCGAGTATGATCACGTATATCTGCTCTTAGTAGGCCCACGAAGTGCGCAGACGCAAAAACCCGCCTCTGCTGGATTATATTTCGATATTTTGCTATAGGGCTCACTCCAGTACCGAGCTGCCCAAATGTATATTTAAAAAATTATCTTCTCAATTAAGAGCTCCTCCGCGAGTATGATCACGTATATCGGCTCTTAGTAGGCCCACTAGGTGCGCAGACACAAAAAACCCGCCCCTGCTCGCTTATATTTCGAGATTTTGCTATAGGGCTCACTCCAGTACCACTCCAGTACCGAGCTGCCCAAATATATATTTAAAAAATTATCTTCTCAATTAAGGGCTCTTCCGCGAGTATGTTCACGTATATCGGCCCTTAGTAGGCCCACTAGGTGCGCAGACGCAAAAAACCCGCCCCTGCTGGCTTATATTTCGAGATTTTGTTATAGGGTTCACTGCAGTACCACTCCAGTACCGAGCTGCCCAAATAAATATTTAAAATTTATCTTCTCAATTAAGGGCTCCTCCGCGAGTATGTTCACGTATATCGGCTCTTAGTAGGCCCACTAGGTGCGCAGACGCAAAAAACCCGCCCCTGCTGGCTTATATTTCGAGATTTTGCTATAGGGCTCACTCCAGTACCACTCCAGTACCGAGCTGCCCACATATATATTCAAAATATTATCTTCTCAATTAAGGGCTCCTCCGCGAGTATGTTCGCGTATATCGGGTCTTAGTAGACCCACTAGGTGTGCAGATGCAAAAAACCCGCCCCTGCTGGCTTATATGTCGAGATTTTGCAATAGGGCTTACTCTAGTACCACTCCAGTACCGAGATGCCCAAATAAATATTTAAAAAATTATCTTCTCAATTAAGGGCTCCTCCGCGAGAATGTTCTCGTATATCGGCTCTTAGTAGGCCCACTAGGTGCGCAGAAGCAAAAAAAACCCGCCCCTGCTGGCTTATATTTCGAGATTTTGCTATAGGGCTCACTCCAGTACCACTCCAGTACCGAGCTGCCCACATAAATATTTAAAAAATTATCTTCTCAATTAAGGGCTCCTCCGCGAGTATGTTCACGTATATCGGCTCTTAGTAGGCCCACTAGGTGCGCAGATGCAAAAAACCCGCCCCTGCGGGCTTATATTTCGAGATTTTCCTATAGGGCTTACTCCAGTACCACTCCAGTACCGAGCTGCCCAAATAAATATTTAAAAAATTATCTTCTCAATTAAGGGCTCCTCCGCGAGTATGTTCACGTATATTGGCTCTTAGTAGGCCCACTAGGTGCGCAGACGCAAAAAACTCGCCCCTGCTGGCTTATATTTCGAGATTTTGCTATAAGGCTTACTCCAGTACCACTCCAGTACCGAGCTGCCCAAATAAATATTTAAAAAATTATCTTCTCAATTAAGGGCTCCTCCGCGAGTATGTTAACGTATATCGGCTCTTAGTAGGCCCACTAGGTGCGCAGAAGCAAAAAAACCCGCCCCTGCTGGCTTATATTTCGAGATTTTGCTATAGGGCTCACTTCAGTACCACTCCAGTACCGAGCTGCCCACATAAATATTCAAAAAATTGTCTTCTCAATTAAGGGCTCCTCCGCGAGTATGTTCGCGCATATCGGCTCTTAGTAGGCCCACTAGGTGTGCAGACGCAAAAAACCCGCCCCTGCTGGCTTATATTTCGAGATTTTGCAATAGGGCTTACTCTAGTACCACTCCAGTACCGAGATGCCCAAATAAATATTTAAAAAATTATCTTCTCAATTAAGGGCTCCTCCGCGAATATGTTCACGTATATCGGCTCTTAGTAGGCCCACTAGGTCCGCAGACACAAAAAACCCGCCCCTGCTGGCTTATATGTCGAGATTTTGCAATAGGGCTTAGGGGAGCAAAAAAAACCCGCACCTAGTGGGCCTACTAAGAGCCGATATACGTGAACATACTCGCGGGGGAGCCTTTAATTGAGAAGATAATTGTTTAAATATTTATTTTCGCAGCTCGGTACTGGAGTGGTAATTGTAATTGTAAGAAAGGGGGGGAGCGAAGCCCCGAGCACTCAGACAAATAGTCCATTGTACTCTGCCCCCACCCTAACCGAACTTCTTCGTTGCTCTTATGAACCGAAGAACCTCGGCTAGGGGTCGAGGACAGATCTCTCCCGTCCTCAATACGTCAGCGCCGAATACAGCGCACCTCGCTTGGGAGAACGCGGGATACTCGTAGAGAAAGTGTTTTACGCTGTCCTCATCCTCCCCGCACGACGCGCATGTAGGATCACTGCCGATTCCCAGGGTATGTAGATGTTTGCCACATGTACTATGCCCTGTTACAATCCCTACAAGATTCCTGCATTCTCTCCTGTTTAGTTTTAAGAAAGTTTCTGCAGTGCACTTATCAGGACGACCTATAAAGAGTTTGGTGTGTCTGCAGGTTTGTAACATGGACCATCTCTGCGCATGGATTTTCTCCATGTGTCGAGTTATCCAGTCTTTCACTATTGCAGAATTCACGCCAATCTGTGGTTCCGGTCCAAAGGGGCTGCTTTTCGCGCCTTCCTTTGCTAGGCTATCAGAGTTTTCGTTACCCTCGATACCTTGATGACTAGGAACCCATATAAGAGAGACTTCATTGTAGCGAGCTACCGACTGCAGTCGTCTCTTACATTCCAGGACAATTTTCGAGCGGGTGATTGGATTTCGTAGTGCTGCGAGCGCAGCTTTGCTGTCGCAGCAGACACCGATCTTCCTTTCACGCCATCTCTGATCAATTATCCAGTTTGTCGCACTCAGAATAGCGATGATTTCCGCTTGGAAAACTGACGCAAAATCTCCGAGAGGATATGAGTGTTTGATTTCTTTGCTCAAACAGCATCCAGCGCCCGTACCGGTAGAGGTTTTCAAGCCGTCTGTGTAGAAGACATGGGAGAAACTCTCCAGTAGATGGTGAGGGTTTTCCCAGTCCTCTCTATTCGGGATTTCAACGTGATATCCCCTTTCGAACGGTGTTACCGGTGGCTTTCATCCGTTGGCATACTGTACGAGTCACAGTTTTCCTGGAGCCTTCGTGATAGATCACCATGGCCGCTTCTGTGGTTGTCGTGCCAGAGTCCTTGTCTCTTTAAACGACAGACTGCCTTCATTGCTTCTTCCTGGATTGTGATGTCCAATGGTCGCAAGTTGAGCATTGCGTTGAGAGCCACACCAGGCGTGGAGCTGAAGGCCCCAGTGATCCCTAAGCATGCCTCTCTCTGTAGTCTGTTTAGGATCGTACAGGTAGATGTTTTTCCTGTTCTGATCCACCAGACCACAGACGCATAAGTTATGATGGGTCTAATAACAGCGGTATATAGCCAGTAGACCACCGCTGGTCTCAGACCCCATGTCTTCCCAAAGGCCCGCCTGCATTGCCAGAAGGCATTTAATGCTCGGGCGGATTTTTGTTCGACATGTGGTCTCCACGTGAGCTTGCTGTCTAGGATTACTCCCAGATACTTGACCTCAGTGGAGAGTTGGATTGTAACACCCTTTAGTGTTGGAAGTTTAAGGTTATTCAGTTTTCTTTTCCTAGTAAACAATATAAGTGTCGTTTTACTAGGGTTCACTGATAACCCGTGCCTCTCGCACCAGTTCTGGATACTATCCAAAGTCCTCTGCACTTTATGGCAAATTATCTTTAGTGAGTAGCCACAAACCAGTGCAATCACGTCATCGGCATAGGCCTGCGCGTGTACGTTGTGTGTCTGTAACTCATCCAACAGCGAGTCTACTAGAAAGCACCATAGCAGGGGCGACAGTACGCCTCCCTGGGGACATCCTCTGCCTACCTCAGCCCTGGTATCGTCCGCACCGTCCGCAATAAGTAGTCTCTGTGTCAGCATGGATTGTATCCAACGTACTAGTACGTTGTCCACCCCATGCGCTTTGGCTGCGTTACACAGGGAGGAGAACGTGGCATTGTCAAAGGCCCCCTCAATATCGACGAACACGCCCAGAGCAAAAGCACCCTGCTCCATCGCACCCTCGATTCTTCGAACTAAATCGTGTAGTGCTGATTCGCAGGATTTGCCACTCTGGTAAGCGTGCTGACGAACATTGAGCGGACATCTTCTCAACACTCCTCCTCTAATGTACTTTTCAACCAGGCGTTCCAGACATTTCAAAAGAAAAGAGGTTAGACTGATGGGTCTGAAACTTTTGGCTAGAGTATAGTCGTCCTTCCCTGGTTTTGGAATGAAGACAACTCTAACCTTTCGCCAGGCGGTCGGTATGTATCCCCAAGTTATGCAGGCCCTAAATATTTCTTTCAGGGATTGCACCAGGACTTTACCTCCGACCTTCAGCATTGCAGGATATATACCATCAAGGCCGGGAGCTTTGTAATTTTCAAAGGAGGATAAAGCGAACTCTATCCTCTCCTCCGTGACAACCCTGGATGCTATATATCTGTCCAGCCTAGTAATGTTCAACGAGTGATCATCAGCTGGGCCTACGTCTGATAGGGTATTTCAGCTACCAGGGAAGTGTGTCTCAAATAAAATTTTGAACACCTCCTGTCTGGAGTCCGTGTAGCTACCGTCAGACTTTTGAATGGAGTCCAGCTTGGCTGCGGTATCCCTTTGGAATATTTTATGCAGCCGTAATGTCTCCTTCATCCCTTCTAGCTCCTCGCAGTATTTCCTATAAGATTGGAGCTTAGAAGATCTAATCTCTTTCTTATAGTCATGCTGCGAAGCGCGATAGGCTTGCCAGTCCTCTTCTTTTTGAGTTTTTAATGCTCTATTTAGAAGCTTCTTTCCTGAGCCTTTGTAGCTTATTGTTCCACCACGGATCATTTTTGCCACATCTGCTCTTCCTGACTGGACAGGCTGCCTCGAAGGACTCAATCAAGGTCCGACTGAGTTTCCTCGTCTCATCCTCAATTTCCGTCCTAGAGTGCAGTTTGGGCACTGGGGTTAGCTTATTCCCCAGTGCCTGCTTGTATTTATCCCAGTCAGTCTTCCTAGGATTCCGGCCCGCCGGTATTAGATTTGTCTCACCAGCTAGCTGGAACTCTAGGTATCTGTGGTCCGAAAGAGATTCCTCTCTTAGAACGTACCACTTGGTAATCAGACCTTCCACCTTCCTATTGGACAGTGTCAGGTCTATTACTTCCTGCCGCCTCCTCGTGATGAAAGTTGGGTCCAAGCGGGAGGTGGGCCGATTGAATCATAGGGCAGATAAGCAGAAACAATAATTGTTTCGCACCTGACCCCCGATTTTTTGTATGATACTTTGACCGCGACGACGTCTTGGCTACAGTATTGCCTTAACATCATGGCTTCGATTGAGTTTGGGACAATCATACAAACCCTCGGTCTGTCACTTCTATCGTGATAGAAGAGTTTACCCCAAGTAACCATCCCAAGGCCACAGATGCGTTTTCTGCACACCCATGGTTCTTGTATGAGAGTTATTTGGGGGTATGTCCGCAGTTTGGTCAACCTTCCACTTAGTAATGCAGTGGCTGATGTACTGTGCTGCTGATTAATCTGAGTGAACTTCAAGTCCGCTGGCATATAAGTCAACTACTCCCCTATTCACTCGTCGACCGCACTTATTTTTTGGAGACGTGAACTTTCACTCTGCCAAACCCTAAGTACGGGCGGAGTCCGTAAACAGCCTCCAGGACTCGTAACGACTCCAGGTCTATGCCCAGCGCCAGAGTAGAGCCCTCAGGGTCACTGGAGCTCTTCCTCTTCCCGCTGTACGCACGGACACGCCAGTATTTGGTGTCGAGTCCCGGGTTCTGGATCCGGATTCGGGCCATTATGTCCCCAGGGCTCTTACGAGGTCCCGGGATCCACATAACGGCCCGAACCAGCTTGGGCATGTCGCTGCCTTTTGCAGCCTTAAACTTTATGCTCTCGCAAGCCGGTATATTTGCCATATTTGCAAGCAGCCATTTGAGCGAATGTTCGTCCGCGCACTGAACCTTCATGGCCCCGTCGCAGACGACCATTCCCTCAAACTTTGGTGACTCCTTGGTTGCACCTAGAAGCTTCCAAATGTGACCTTCCACAAAAGTAGCATGATGCTGGGTCATGCTTTTTTGTGGGTTGTCGGCCTCGATCACAGCGACCAAGGCTTCGGAGGCAGCTTTGGCAAAGATTTTTCCAACCACCTTGTCGGCAGTCCTCGAGCCCGACTTCGCATTAGAAGGACCAGCTTCGACTAAGTCTTTCTGGCTGATCTCCTTATGCGCTACGATACGAGGATCGGGTTTCCCCTTTGTCTCGCTCGGTGACGAAGAGCTCCGGAGCCCGGTCTTGGCGACTTTCCTCCTTTTGCTCTTGGCTGGCTGCTCGGGCTTGCTCACCCCAGAGCTTCCGGCGACAGTAGAAGAGCCCGGGTTGGACGAATCCGCCTCGGATCTACTTCTTTTGTTCGCCGGTGCTATCGGGGTGGACGCAGAGCGAGCAAGTCCATCAGGTCCTCTGGCTTTCGCCTCCGGAACTTTGGCTTTCCTCGCTCTCTGTCTTAGCCGTCGCAGCTGGCGTTTGGACATCCCCTTGCTGTCCGCCACGTTCAAGGGAGGATCCCTTACCACTGTAGCCTCAAGCAAGGGGGTGGCAGTGTCCATCGAAACAGGATTAACCGTAGTCGCAGAGGAATACTGCTTTCCGGTCCTTTCCTGATTTAAAAGTAGGCTCTCCATTGACCCTGTCAATGTGCCAATCGATGATAGTTCGTCTGTAGACATCCTATCATAGGGGTCCAGTAGAGTACTTCCTCCTTGGCCTGGTCCCTTCACCTCGGCAGTCAATGGAGTTGGGGCCTGCACATTCCATGCCCCAGCCGCTTCTTCAGCGGGAGGATTCCCAGTTTCCTGGTTACCTCGTGCAGATAATAACTCCGTAGGCTTGACCTCCATTGTTTATGTGAATGGTCACCCCTCTTAGTCTGACGCCTCAAGACTGGAGTGGTACTGGAGTGAGTCCTATAGCAAAATCTTGAAATATAAGCCAGCACGGGCGGGTTTTTTGCGTCTGCGCACCTAGTGGGCCTACTAAGAGCCAATATACGTGATCATACTCGCAGAGGAGCCCTTAATTGAGAAGATAATTTTTTAAATATTTATTTGGGCAGCTCGGTACTGGAGTGAGCCCTATAGCAAAATCTTGAAATATAAGCCAGCAGGGGCGGGTTTTTTCCGTCTGCGCACCTAGTGGGCCTACTAAGAGCCGATATACGTGATCATGCTCGCGGAGGAGCCCTTAATTGAGAAGATAATTTTTTAAATATTTATTTGGGCAGCTCGGTACTGGAGTGAGCCCAATAGCAAAATCTCGAAATATAAGCCAGCAGGGGCGGGTTTTTTGCGTCTGCGCACCTAGTGGGCCAACTAAGAGCCGATATACGTGAACATACTCGCGGAGGAGCCCTTAATTGAGAAGATAATTTTTTAAATATTTATTTGGGCAGTTCGGTATTGGAGTGAGTCCTATAGCAAAATCTTGAAATATAAGCCAGCAGGGGCGGGTTTTTTGCATCTGCGCACCTAGTGGGCCTACTAAGAGCCGATATACGTGATCATGCTCGCAGAGGAACCCCTAATTGAGAAGATAATTTTTTAAATATTTATGTGGGCAGCTCGGTACTGGAGTGGTACTGGAGTGAGCCCTATAGCAAAATCTCGGAATATAAGCCAGCAGGGGCGAGTTTTTTGCGTCTGCGCACCTAGTGGGCCTACTAAGAGCCGATATACGTGATCATGCTCGCAGAGGAACCCTTAATTGAGAATATGATTTTTTAAATATTTATTTGGGCAGCTCGGTACTGGAGTGAGCCCTATAGCAAAATCTCAAAATATAAGCCAGCAGGGGCGGGTTTTTTGCGTCTGCGCACCTAGTGGGCCCACTAAGAGCCGATATACGTCAACATACTCACGGAGGAGCCCTTAATTGAGAAGATAATTTTTTAAATATTTATTTGGGCAGCTCGGTACTGGAGTGGTACTGTAATGAGTCCTATAGCAAAATCTTGAAATACAAGCCAGCAGGGGCGGGTTTTTGCGTCTGCGCATCTAGTGTACCTACTAAGAGCCGATATACGTGATCATGCTCGCGGAGGAGCCCTTAATTGAGAAGATAATTTTTTAAATATTTGTATGGGCAGCTCGGTACTGGAGTGAGCCCTATAGCAAAATCTCGAAATATAAGCCAGCAGGGGCGGGTTTTTTGCGTCTGCGCACCTAGTGGGGCTGCTACGAGCCGATATACGTGCACATACTTGCGGAGGAGCCCTTAATTGAGAAGATAATTTTTTAAATATTTATTTGGGCATCTCGGTACTGGAGTGGTACTGGAGTGAGCCCTTTAGCAAAATCTCGAAATATAAGCCAGCAGGGGCGGGTTTTTTGCGTCTGCGCAGCTAGTGGGCCTACTAAGAGCCAATATACGTTAACGTACTCGCGGAGGAACCCTTAATTGAGAATATAATTTTTTAAATATTTATTTGGGCAGCTCGGTACTGGAGTGAGCCCTATAGCAAAATCTCGAAATATAAGCCAACAGGGGCGGGTTTTTTGCGTCTGCGCACCTAGTGGGCCCACTAAGTGCCGATATACGTGATCATGGTCGCGGAGGAGCCCTTAATTGAGAAGATAATTTCTTAAATATTTATTTGGGCAGCTCTGTACTGGAGTGGTACTGGAGTGAGCCCTGTAGCAAAATCTCGAAATATAAGCCAGCAGGGGCGGGGTTTTTACGTCTACGTATCTAGTGGGCCTACTAAGAGCCAATATACGTGAACATACTCGCGGAGGAGCCCTTAATTGAGAAGATAATTTTTTAAATATTTATTTGGGCATCTCGGTACTGGAGTGGTACTGGAGTGAGCCCTATAGCAAAATCTCGAAATATAAGCCAGCAGGGGCGGGTTTTTGTGTCTGCGCACCTAGTGGGCCCACTAAGAGCCGAAATACGTGATCATGGTCGCGGTGGAGCCCTTAATTGAGAAGATAATTTTTTAAATATTTATTTGGGCAGCTCGGTACTGGAACGGTACTGGAGTGAGTCCTATAGCAAAATCTCGAAATATAAGCCAACAGGGGCGGGTTTTTTGCGTCTGCGCACCTAGTGGGCCTACTAAGAGCCGATATACGTTAACGTACTCGCGGAAGAACCATTAATTGAGAATATAATTTTTTAAATATTTATTTGGGCAGCTCGGTACTGGTGTGAGCCCTATAGCAAAATCTCGAAATATAAGCCAGCAGGGGCGGGTTTTTTGCGTCTGCGCACCTAGTGGGCCCACTAAGTGCCGATATACGTGATCATGGTCGCGGAGGAGCCCTTAATTGAGAAGATAATTTTTTAAATATTTATTTGGGCAGCTCTGTACTGGAGTGGTACTGGAGTGAGCCCTATAGCAAAATCTCGAAATATAAGCCAGCAGGGGCGGGGTTTTTGCGTCTGCGCATCTAGTGGGCCTACTAAGAGCCGATATACGTGAACATACTCGCGGAGGAGCCCTTAATTGAGAAGATAATTTTTGAAATATTTATTTGGGCATCTCGGTACTGGAGTGGTACTGGAGTGAGCCCTATAGCAAAATCTCGAAATATAAGCCAGCAGGGGCGGGTTTTTTGCGTCTGCGCACCTAGTGGGCCTACTAAGAGCCGATATACGTGAACATACTCGCGGAGGAGCCCTTAATTGAGAAGATAATTTTTGAAATATTTATTTGGGCATCTCGGTACTGGAGTGGTACTGGTGTGAGCCCTATAGCAAAATCTCGAAATATAAGCCAGCAGGGGCGGGTTTTTTGCGTCTGCGCACCTAGTGGGCCCACTAAGTGCCGATATACGTGATCATGGTCGCGGAGGAGCCCTTAATTGAGAAGATAATTTTTTAAATATTTATTTGGGCAGCTCTGTACTGGAGTGGTACTGGAGTGAGCCCTATAGCAAAATCTCGAAATATAAGCCAGCAGGGGCGGGGTTTTTGCGTCTGCGCATCTAGTGGGCCTACTAAGAGCCGATATACGTGAACATACTCGCGGAGCAGCCCTTAATTGAGAAGATAATTTTTGAAATATTTATTTGGGCAGCTCGGTACTGGAGTGATGCTGGAGGGAGCCCTATAGGAAAATCTCGAAATATAAGCCAGCAGGGGCGGGGTTTTTGCGTCTGCGCACCTAGTGGGCCTACTAAGAGCCGATATATGTGAATATACTCGCGGAGGAGCCCTTAATTGAGAAGATAATTTTTTAAATATTTATTTGGGCAGCTCGGTACTGGAGTGGTACTGGAGTTAGCCCTATAGCAAAATCTCGAAATGTAAGCCAGCAGGGGCGGGTTCTTTGCGTCTGCGCACCTAGTGGGCCTACTAAGAGCCGATATACGTGAACATACTCGCGGAGGAGCCCTTAATTGAGAAGATACTTTTTTAAATATTTATTTGGGCATCTCGGTACTTGAGTGGTACTGGGTGAGCCCTGTAGCAAAATCTCGAAATATAAGCCAGCAGGGGAGGGTTTTTTGCGTTTGCGCACCTAGTGGGCCTACTAAGAGCTGATATACGTGAACATACTCGCGGAGGAGCCCTTAATTGAGAAGATAATTTTTGAAATATTTATTTATAGCCCTATAGCAAAATCTCGAAATACTACATATACAAAATGACATATACGGACAAAACGATACACCGGGTGTTTTTCGAAATTGGCAGGCTATTGCGCGCCATCTGACATTCTAACAAGTGAAGATCGCCGTGTTGGGAAGCCTGTGAAGTAAGGAACGTCATTGGCTCATCTGTTGCGGTGCAACAAGATAAGACGTGTTCACTGCGCTTTAAAGTTTTTTATTTACATTGAGTACTCGCTGATTTTCGTAAGTTTTACTTTGGTTTTCGTATATAAATTTGTTTAAATCGATGCAATTGAGCTATACGCTATACAATAAGTTAGTTTTATTGTGATTAACCGCTTGTTATAGAAATTATGAAAGTATTATCCTTGCCATATATGTTTGTACAAAATGACATACCAGTACCTTGGACAAAACAGCATACGTATGTCATTTTGTCCATTCAGCTTTTTGTGGAAGAGGTATGTAACATATACCCATATCTTTTTTTATTTTTAATTCAGATATCATGTCGCATAACTACAAAAGGCATACTAATCGTCAATCTTGGAGTCAAGAGTCTATGGCTAAAGCTATTGAAGCAGTCCAGGAAAATAAAATGAGATGGCTATTGGTATCGAAGACTTTTGGTGTCCCTCAGGCTACACTTAGAAGGCATGCATTGAATACCAACAAAACTTTAGAACCCGTCGCTAAAGGTTTAGGTTGATTCAAACTAACGTTTGCTGCAGAAATCGAAAGGCAACTAGTGGAGCACTTGAAACTTTTAGAAACTCGACTCTTTGGGTTGACGCGAAGATCAGTTCAAGAGTTTGCCTTTAAATTAGCAGAGAAGAACGGTTTTTCCCATGGTTTTAATAGAGAAAAGAAGTGTGCTGGACAAGAATGGCTAGATTGCTTTTTAAGCAGGAACAAAGATATTTCATTGCGTACTCCTGAGCCTACTTCAGCAGCTAATAAACCACAAGTAACCAAATTTTTTCCGCTGTACCAAGATTGTTTGAACACTCACAAATTCGGCCCGCATCGCATATTTAATGTCGAAGAAACAGGTCTAACAACCGTTCAAAAACCTCAAAAAATGTTAGCTACAAAAGGTAGAAAGCAAATTGGTTGTCTAACTAGTGCTGAAAGAGGTTCAAATATTACTGTGGTGTGTTGCACAAATGCCATTGGTGCATACATCCCGCCATGTATGATATTCCCACAAAAGAATATGAAAAAGGAACTAGTTGATGACGCACCTACTGGCACATTAGGACTAGCACAAGAATCGGGATGGATAAATACTGAAGTTTTTGTGAGATGGTTACAACATTTCCAAGCATATACAAAATCCAGTAACGGGGATCCAGTTCTACTTATTTGTGACGGGCACGCAAGCCACAAAGGAATTGAACCTTTGGCTTATGCCAAAGATAATGGCATTCATATGCTTTGTCTCCCTCCTCATTGTACACACCGTATGCAGCCACTAGATGTGAGCATTTATGGACCTTTAAAAACTTATTTTCACCAGGAAATTTCTAAATGGTTAAAAAATCACCCGGGTCGTGTGGTTACTCATTTGCAAATGGGATATTTACTTAACCAAGCTTATGGGAAGGCTGCAACAGTACAAAATGCATCCAATGGCTTCAAAAGCACGGGCCTTTGGCCGGTGAATCCAGATATTTTCCCAGAATATACGCTTGAACCTGCAGAGACAACCAATATTCCGTTAATCCCCGAAAATATTGAGCATACGAAAATATTGAGCATACTATTTCCAACGCTAATGATGTCATAATAAGCCCTTCAAGAGAATATACGGCAACTACTGATATTGTCAACGTTCCATTGAACACTGGAATTACTGTGACTACAAACTCAAACGCTTTGTTAGCATCAAATGACAATGAAACTATCGTTGTTATCGTTGAAACAATTCCTTGTGGAGGAGATACAAGTGCAACAACTGCAAATAAGGAGGTGAGACCAAGTACATCTATGGCTTCATTACCCTTTCCCATTGACGTTCTTTCACCAACTCCACAAGGACCATTTATTCCGGGACAAGGCAAGAGAAAGCCAAAAGCTCGGCAGTCACATTGGCTTTTAACTTCGACTCCTAACATGGAGGAATTAAAAGCAAAAAATGCACCAAAAATTCCCCCAGTAAAAAAGAAAAGACATGTTAAGAAGATGCTATTCGAGGAGGATACAGAAAAAAGAGAAACCAAAAACATATCCAAAAGACCACGAGAAAATAGAAGTGGAAAATTACATATTAATTACAAAACTGATAGCTCAGATGAGGATTTCCCAATTGACACCGTGGACGACGACGAGGACTGCCCGTGTATTTATTGTAATGATCTTTTTTCTCGCTCCAAGCCCGGAGAATGCTGGTTGCGATGTGTTTCTTGTTCTTCTTGGGCTCATGCATCATGTGCTGATGTTCCTAAGAACACTAAAAACTTTATTTGTGAGCTTTGTATTTAAATTATAATTAATAATATGGTATGTCTGTATGTCGTATGTCATTTTGTCCGTACCTTATGGACAAAATGGTTTTTCGAGTGCATTGAAAAAAAATAATTCGGGAAAAAATCGAAATTTCCGTTTTGTATAGGAAGCGAATTTTCCAACTTCAAGGAATCTTTATGAAAAGGAAATTTTGGAATTCAAGATGTCGGATCCAATATGGCGACCGAAAAAGTTAAACTTCAAGGGATTTCACTGAAAATCCGAACCTTTGTTTTTGGTTTGGGTTTTTGGGGTCACTGATTTTGAATCTGCCATCAAAATTTTGGAAATCAAGATGGTGGATCAATATGGCGACCGAAAAGTTAAACTTCAAGGGATTTCCGCACTAGGGAATTTTCAGGATCACTGATTACGAGTCCACTATTCAAATTTCCAAATATGAGACCACCCCCATCCCGCTGGAAGATATAGGAGAGGGGGTGCAATAAGGAGGTGGTGTAAAATGAGGAAAACTAAATTTAATAATACTGTTGGAAAATATCTAAAACATGTGCAAAACGCAAATAGGAAAACGCTGGATCACATAAGAGAGGCGGTGGTACAGTAGGGAGGCGTTGTAAAATTAAAGAATACAAATTTAATAGTATCCCGGGAAACGCCGGATCCAGGCAAGCTTGTAAAATATACAAAAGACATGATACTTTCTAACCACATTTTAATTTTTTTAATTAAGTAGACACAAAATATGCTAAACTTAAAGGTAGCTTCGTGTTTTCTTTTCTACTTAAATTGGTTTTAGCTAAATATTGAAAAATGCTGCTCACGACAGCCAAGTTGCTAGAAAAAAAGTGGGGCCACGTTGCTGTATCTCTTTTGAATTCAGCATTATTTGCCACTGAACGTAACTAATTTCATTGACGATTTTCTTCTAACAGCCAACTTTATAGGTAGCGCCGTTTACATGGACATAGTTGGGCAAGTAAGTGAGATTGCGCGGAAAGTGTATTCTGCGCATGCCCAAAATTTACTATCTCAGCTAGTGAGTTGAAATGATCCAACTATAGATAATGGAACGATCTAAAATGGCACAAATAAGCACAGCATCTTAATTGACTTTGTATGTATGATTGCGGTTGTGAAACTGCATCACAACCGGTTTGATTGATGTTTTGGAAGTCAGCATGTTAGAACTCTTTAAAATTTATACCTTGTTTCGCAATCGTACCTACTTACAATACAATTGATTAATTATTTTTGATCCCATTTTTACTCATTTTATTTTGGCTTTATATTTTCATTAACTCAGATTTTTTTTTGTTGCGCTGCATGATTATTTTTTAGATGTGTTTCCTACTTTTGTCAGATAAAAGAGTTTAAGTCTTGTAGTATGAAACCTAAATAAATATAATAATAATAATAAATTTCGAAAGTACAACGGCTTCTTAAAAGGGAGCCACGCGCAAGGTTTTATTATATTTCTCAATACATATTATGGAAAACATATTATGAGGAAACTTCTTGTGTGGGCGGTTAAACTCAGTAATTATATACATTCGTCCAATTTATGCGTCGATGGGTTTAAACCTAGTTCAAAAGAAAACACAGAGTGCGAATTTTCCACAGATAAAGCAGCGTGTACGAATGTCCTAATTTTCTCTTAGGTGTCCCTTTTCTTTCCAGCATATTATTCTGCTTTCTCGATAACTCTGAGGTTTTTACTGGGTTCACTTTTGTATTATTTTCATAATATTTCACCAAGACACATTCTTTATCATCCGTTGTTGAAATATTACATGTTTTCCGGACACCCTTTATGTAGAAATTAGGACATGTAAGTTCTGACATGTATGACATGAGGTTTTTACAAACTGTTTATTACGTTTTAGGTAACTCAATATCTTTTCGAAATAGTCTTTGATCAGATAACCAAACTCGCTAGACCGAGTCTTGCTCCGCCAGGAAATTCTATGAAGTCGTTTTCAGCCATGTAACTAACTTCACATAAGGGTTAAATTGCCTCGCATTAATACATTCCTATGGTTCCTTAAGTTTTGGGATCATACTCGAGAGCTGATTTCGAATAATCGAGTTCGCTAATGTTCAATTCAGCAGTTGCTTACTTTGAATTAAGTTGGATGAAAAGGTCTCCAAGAGAGTTCCCGCAAATTCCCTGCTCGTAAAATCCTTTCAAATAAAACTATTCAAGTGGAAAATATAGGAGGAATCAGTACCACTATATAATTTCCTAAATAAAATCCATAAAGCTCAATATTTACGCTTTTTCATTACACAAGAGGAAAGTAGCACACTCGACCATGTGGGGCCTCGCAGCCTTTTCGAGCCTCGAGCTAACCCATTTCTTTAAACCTCTCCCATCCATGCATAATATTTGTGTTCAACAAATCAATCAAAGGACCGGGCAAGCAAACAATTCGCTCATGGCCGGATATGAAGAGAATGCGAGGGTTGCCATCCTAAGCACACATATGAAATGCATTCCTCCCCATTCCCATCGGCCATAATAATAATATCGGGCCCGCAAGGGATTGCACAGGCGAACGGGAAACTTGAGGATGGGATCCTTTCTTCCACGGACTCTTCGGATTTTTTTTACATAATATCATTTGACAGTAAAAGCAACCGAAAGTGAGGAAAACGTCTTTCATCGCCCTATTTAATCCATTCTCCCACATGTAAATGTGACGGGGCTTCCGGTCGTGCCGGAGATCCATTTCAAACCTAGCGTTCGATGGCTCTGCACAAACAAATTTTCGAGTAGCTTTTTAGCTTAGTTTTAAATTATTACTTTATCTTCTTTGGCATCGGGGCAAATGGATAGCTTTATTCCAAAAGATTGGAATTTTTATGCTCATGGGATTTGTCAGACGCTCGCAATATAATTACGGGGTTAACAGCGGGGATTTAGCTTTATTGAATTTGCTGAATTTCCATTTAAATGCGGTGAAGCAAGTATACTCGTAGGAGCCGTAGCTGCGGGATTACGGAAATCTATAACGAGTTTTTCTCAAAGAAGTCATCAAACTAGTTTTTATGAACACACGTGCGCTATTTGCCCTCACCATTTTCACGAAAATAAACGATATTGATTCCATTAAAGCCTCATAACGGGAAGCGCTTGCGGAGCTTCAACGACAAGTGATCATTAATTCACCTCAGAGTGATATAAAATTGGTTCAAATGGCTATTTGCACACCCAAGGCACCTCTTGTATTTGTGCCGCGCAAATATTGAAATGCTAATAATTCTCATTATTTTGTAGAAAATAACCATTTTCAGCGATTAAAGAAAATTGTAGCATTTTCACTGACCTACAAGCGTATGTTTTATGATCGCGTGCCATATGTGCGCGGCGATTTTAAATCGTGAATGTTTTACTCTAATTAATGTCGAATACTCGAAACACTACACACGTGTCAGTGCCAACTGAATAACTTATTTACGTGCATAGGAAAAGGAGTGTTTAATCACTTGATTTATACCTTTGCAGAATCGTTTATATTGCAGTTTCTGCTCTTGTCCCGCTGCTAAAACCATCAATTATTTAACGGTAGCAATGAACAATTTAAAGTGCTTTAATAGCTGCGCGAAATTGAATTTTAAATGCATCATCTGATATTTAAAAACTCAATTAGGGTGAACAATTACCGAGCTGGACTTTTATGCTGTTATTTGTAATAATAAACCACAATCTTAGCTCCTATTACCAGTTAATGAATCATTTTGAATAATGTGATGAGTTAAAATTTTAGAGATATCAGTAATTCCCGTTATCACCTATGTATGTACTTCATAAGTAGTATCCTCAAATTCGGCGTTTTAACACACAAGTACTTTTGATGTATTTTAAAGCCTCGGGCAGAATCCACATAATGGGCCATATCATGTGAAGTGGGCATCCAAACAAATTTAGAATTACAATTTTTGTGTTTTTTTTCACCCCAACTGGGAATTGGAAGTGTTCGAATACGGCTGTTTCAGCGCATCTTTGGAAGGTCAAAATGTTCCCGTGCTCTGCCCACATTCATATCTTTTTAAGGCGTTTTTTATATCTGGCACTTCTCTCTATATTATGTTTCAGCATTTCTCGACATTTCTGTCTGAATGCGCTTACACTTATCCGCATTTTCGTTACATGTATGTCGTTTAATTTATCCAGCCTAAATAAGTGTCAAGTATCAAATAAAGAAATGTGCATACATAGGCATCATTTATATTTAAAAGTCTATAACAAGTATAGTTTGAAGAAATGTTTATTTACTTATTATTCAGTGTACAGAACGTATCTTGCAGACTAATAAACATGTAATGATGTGAAACTCTAACTATCATTATATAAGACTGGCTGATTGGTTGACTGGTTGATTGGTTTAACCCTTATGTCAATGCCCAGTCATTACAACGTTGTTCAATACCCAGGGTACCCGGGTACCCGGGGTATTTTATTTATTCTATAATAGAATTTTGATACCTCGAGACTTTCACATTATAACTCATCTCACTAGTAGATATTACTCAGAGAGTAGTCGACTTCCTGAGAAACCCTGATTCTATAAAAAAGTTAACCTTGGGAGAGATAGAAGGTGGAAGAATAGCTGAAATTACGTTGCAGCTGCTTAGTTGACGTCACTTATAATGGTCAGTTTCAAACTAGACTTGACTTGGAGTGGACGTTTAAATATTTTGTGAACACTATGTGTATTTTGTTGCTTGAAATTCGTTTGTTTTAGTGACAAAATTGTTATAAATAATGAAAAATTTATCACGAACTGAATTTTCAAGGTACGTTAAAATTTGTATATAAATGCTAGCAGTTGTATGTACTCGATTTACTTTATACGTTTAAAAATGCTTATTTTATAATTATAAAATTAATAACTTAACAGATTGACGATTGAAGAGAAGAATAGATATTTGAAGGAATTATTGGGAGAAGATTCCGCTGGCGAGGATTATATCTCAGATAGTGATGACGAGGACTACATGCCTAACAGAGAGCGTTCAAAAGTCTCTGACTGCGAAGAATCAGGTAAGTACTATTTGTTTTCCCATTACTATAATTTCTCTACATTCAAAAGTAATTGCGATGATATTATAATATTTTTATATTTTATATAATATTTCTGTGTTTAGTGGAAAATCGTGAGAGTGAAGCTGAGTCAGACGAGGATGACTGATAGCTTTCCAACTATGGTGAATCATGACAACAGACGACAACATTTACTGCCAAAGATAACACTGTTTGGTCTAAAACACCACCAATTCAACATCACACATCGACAAAGATGTGGACCACACGGAAGCACAAAGACTTTATCAATTAGTGAAACATTCAAAAGAGTTTTCACTGTTGAAATGGTCGATGTAATTGTTCGTCACACCAACAAGAAGGCAATTGCTGTACTTATGTAATTCAACAACGAGAAAAACCTACGAAAAAGCAAATGTCGTGGAAAATGTAATTTTTCAAGAGTTTTACACATTCTTGGGAGTTCTCATAATGTCAGGTGCAAATAATTCGAATACGGATCATTCATTAGATATGTGGAAGTCAACTTCTTATCCATTATACCGAGCTGCTATGGGCATCCATAGATTTTGGAGTATACTACGATTTATTCGGTTTGATGATGCAAATACACATGAAGTAGTTATAAAAGAAGATAAGGCGAAAATCATGTAAAGAATGTGATAAACCAGTTTGCTTTGAACATTCCAATGCAATTACAAAATGTGACGCATGTGTTCAAGAATAAATTAAATATAACAATATTTCATGTATAATTTATAATAACTTTTATAATAAAATTAATTAAAAGTAAAATAAATTCGTTTATTTATATATTAAGTAATATTTTTTATCCCTACAGATAAGTTTATTTATTTATTACTTTGTAATTTTGTAGACGTACTAAGTTCTTACATATGGGTACCCGGGTACCCCAGGTATTGAACAACGTGTAATTAAATTTAACTCTTAATTTCTTTATTTTTTTGCATATTTCAATATCTTAACGTTTATGAATCGATGTAAATAGACTCAAATAACGAGGATCTAAAAGGATTTGATAATTTGTCGTTAAGTACAAAAGATATGTAAGTAAGAATACGCAAAAGGGTCCCCGGGTATTGACATAAGGGTTAAGCGGCGATCTACCTAGTCAGAGTCCAATTAGCGTTAATCCACGAATTCCGCAAAGAAATGAGAAGTGAGTCTTGTCGCTCCTACTAGGTAAAATCGTGCAAGTTAGAAAAGAGTTTGTATAACGATATTTCTTAAATTGTAAAATTAAACGTTTATTTACGGCCGAATTCGATGATGGTGCTCTTGATGAGAGCAAAACGGCGCGCGTTAGACGTAGATTTCCTAAAAAATTAAATTCGGAAATTAGCCGTAACGGCAACGACACGACAGCCATGAGTTGAAAATTGAAACAAAAAACAGCTGATCCATCATCGACCAGCAATTTTTTCGGTCCATGGCAATGTCTCCTCGACAAAGACTATGAAAATGAGCCTATAAACAAAAGTGCACGAAAGAATGCTAAAATTAAACTTCCACCAATAACTCTGTTGAAGTGCAGTAGTGATTTCACCCAAAAATTTATGAATTCAAATCAGATCTCAGAGTCATTAAATTGATCTTCATGGGAATCAAAATTTATTGTGCCTTAATGAATTCATTTAAAAAACTTAAAGATGATGTAACTGCATCAAATTTAGAATGTTATACTCACAGCCTAACGGAAGAAAAGCACCTTAAATTCATGTTAACGGGCCTACATCCTGTAAACCCAGAAATTACTGCGGTGCAACCCAAAAACCAACAACAACTTACGTATCACAAATCTACCTTAATCACTTTAAGAAGGGATCAACAAAACTTGGTACCTTGCGGACGGATTGCAAAGCTTTGTTTAATACAATAATAAAGTGGGACGATAAGAAACGACGCGAAAACAAATTAACATAGTGCTGCAACTGTCAAATGTATGGCCATGGATCCAGCAACTGCTCAGTCAAGACATTCTGCGCAAACTGTTTAGGCAATCACACAACAAGTGAATGTTGTAATGATGTTAGCACGATAAAATGTACCAACTGCTCTGGTAAACTAAACATCAAAACTACTAAAAAATGTAACGTAATGGTCAATGTTTGACCAAGGGGCGAATACTAGTTGTAGTAATTGTAGTAATCGGTGTGACAATTCACAATAAATTACTAAATAAAATTTTTCTCTTTCCATCATTTACTTCATTAAAATCGAGATATTCTCTTGAAAGTTGGAAATTGTCTGAGCAGATTATATTTGGTTTTCCGGAAATAATATCTTCAACAAATCTTCTCCGCTAATGAATAAGAACCCTTCTTGTTTATGTGACTTTCTTGCGAACATACATAAATTGCTCTCAAGTTAATATTCTTCCACAGAGACTTTTATAATGGCACGTCCTCACTTACCGTCATTTTCACAAGTGCTTTCTATTCTAAAGCATTAGGGAAATTGAGCCGTATCTTCTTAAGTATTCTCAGTGTAAACAAGCAGGGTTAAGGGCACTTTGAGTTGATAGGTATGACTTTTATTTAAATGTATGCGTAATGTCAATAAATTAGCATCATGTGTTTGAATATGAAAAATAATTTCAATGCGTACGCAAACTTGTTACATACGCTTATTAATAGGAACGATTGTAATTGTGTCCTATTATTTCGCAATATAATCCTACAATACCTAAAAACATTTTTTGTTTCCTTTGAACTTCCAAAAATCTCTCTCCAATAATTTTTTGCGATAAGCACACTTGAAAAAAAATTAAAACGATATCGCAACCAATTTGTGCTGTTTGTACAAAGTATTTCAAATTTTTCCGAAATTACTGCATCGATCTGGAAAGACGAAAATGGATAACATAAATTTCAATCTTGGGTAATAAAACTGTTAAGCGCTATTGAAACATTATCAGATAGCTTAAGCTGTGATTGAAATAAATAGACCTGGGGAAGTACGGGTTCCTTCCGGTGTATCTCGGCGTATCTGGCCATCGTTCGCAGAACAGTGTCCACTCGGTCTTATCCATTTTTTCTAATCTTCCGGCATGCTCTATTTGCTGTCTATTTGATACACCAAAGATACCCATACCCGCGCTTCTACACGAGCCGTCATCAAACAGTTCTGTTTTTAGGTCATGCTATTGGATCTCGCCGTAATACAATGCAAATCGTACCAGGCAGCATTTGTTGAACCACGGGGTTTTGTGAGCTGGCCTCCGTAGATGACATGAACACTATTCGTGAAATGTGTGTTATGAGGGGCTCATATTCGATTCATTTAACATCCTCCACGTTTCAGGTTATGCTTATATATTGAACAAAATGATGTTCCGTGGTGGTCCTGTATTCTGGCGCGGCTCGATGGGATGCTGGAGTATTATGGATTTTTTTGTTCTCTCCCTGAATGTGTATACCAATACCGGAACGAAACAACCATAGAGGGATGAAAGTCTCACATAATGGCTTCCACGACTAAAGACATTTTTTATCCGTTCCTTTCCTTCATTTTTCCGTTATCTGTTCCTCTTCTTTGATAAATTTATGTACTTATACGAAAAGTTAACATGAAATCTGGAAGCTGACGAAAAATTGTAGACAGATGGCTACTAAGTACTTTAGCAGAATGTTATTGATGAGTTAAAGTTTCCGTGAGCTCAGGGGGCCGGTACGGCACTAAATTTTGTCAAAATTCACTTTAAATTACCGTGTGGGCATGACACGCAAACCAAACCTTTAATTACTCCGAAAATATTTGCTTAATTAAGTAGGTACTTATTATAAAGAAAGCTTTTACATAGGTACTTACTATTAATTTTTTCATGCCTTGAATTTTATAATGCACCAAAATCCGCAACCATAATTTCATCTAACAACTTTCTGATTTTCTCTTTGCTAATATGTATATTTGCCCATTTAAAATGAATTAATTAAAATTTTAATTAAATACTTTCCGAGGAAAACAAATGCCAAATTAAATATACATTCAATATTCCTGACAAACCAGAAATGTTGCACTGAAAAATTAAAAATAAATATTTGATTTTAGTGAGAGCTGAGTGCATTCATCGGTTTGTTTATTTACGAATGAATGATTCGATTACGTTTATCAATTAGCATACAAAGCTTGCTTTTGATTCATTCAAATGCCACATTATGATGATTATGCTGATAACCGCTTTGGTTGTGAAAAGTTGGCTTTGAAAAATTGGGCGTGGAAACACTTAGCCCCAAAAATAGCTGCAATTTGTGTGTGATCGGATTCATATTCAAATTAGGGGAGTGAAAATAATTTCAACTAAAAATTACAAATTTAATGAAAAGCTATAAGTTTTGGCGCCATTATTTCCCTGCTTTCTTGGCGCACTACGTTAGCTTGGTTAAAGAGGTTGAGTTCTTATACTATTAATAGAAATACTTTTTATATCGTAATTATTTAGAAGTAGAGCTGTTGGCGTATGTGCGAATCTGGATTTTTGCGGACTATAAAAACTTCACTAATTATTGTACGAGGTAGTTATGAAATGAAGAGGCAGCGTGAACAAATATTTGTGTATGTATGTATGACGTATGTAGTCCTAGTTTATATAATAATTACTTAATTATCATTATGCACAAAAACAAACGAAAAAAAATACAAAAACCAAATCAAAAATAAAATTGTTTTTCAAACTTTTAACTACATTCAATAATTAGCGAAAACGTCCAGACTATAGACCTATACAGCAGAAGCCACCACTTTTAAAGAATCACCATATATTGACACAGCCTTAAGAAAAAAGTTTTTATTTAAAATTAAAGTAATACAAAACACAGTCAAAACCAGACTGAGTTGCTGGTCACTTGTCTCAACTGCGCAGTGTCGCTGGTCACTAGTCGCATCGCAACGAAGTGAAGGCGACAATAGTCAAACTGCGAGCATTTTTACTGCTCGGGCAAGACTAATAGGGCCCAGGTGGGAATCGAGCTCACGACTTCTATGATGGTATCTTGGATCACTTAGCACTGAGCTACCGAGGCCCCAATTGTAAGACCATAGGAAAGAAAAAAAATTGAAAATGCATTGAACGATAATAGGCAACAACTTTTGAATAAAAATTATAAAACATATACCATCAAAGGTAGAATAATATTATCATGTGAAAATAAAAAAAATAAATAAATTACAATACACACTACAGTGCACGAAGCCCTGGCATACCCTCGTATGGGAAGAGAGTTTCTGACGTACAGTGGGCCAATATGAATTGTTGGCTATCAAAAGTCTGTAACTCTTTTTATTATAAAGGTATCATAATGAATCTTGGGAACTGAATTTTGACATTACTTTACATTATATTACCTTCCCTGATAAAAAAAAGTTCGATTGATTTACAGTGTGCCTCAAAAGAAATCAACAAAATTTGAATTACTCAATAAATGAATTATTAATGTTATTTAAAAAGTTTAAACAACAATTTTAACCTAATCTTTAAATTTTTTTATTATCTCCATAACAATATTTAATTAACAAATAATAAGTTTTACAAAAATATAAATTGTATACGCTCAAATACTAATCAGCTGTAACACTTTCGAACATATTGTCTATTATATATTTTCATCTGCGTCTAGTAAATTAGCCATTTTCTCTGGATATTCCCTGCTTCTAAGACCTTTCTCCCGTACTGTCCGAAATGATGAGATGTATGGTTCTGATGTTTCACTGAGAAAACATTTTTTTAATTCAAATAAAAGTACATATGATTTGGCACCAAAATGATTTCTATTTGCTTTAAACATAAATCTGTTTGATATATTCCTATCATTGAAAATGTAAAATTCATAAGAATAACATTGTAGAAGCCATTCATATTTGATTCCTATTGAATACGCGAACAGAAATTGCCTTCCCTTCTTATGTAAAGTATTTGTGTGGTTTCCGATGAGATTCAAACTCAGCTCGCCTGGGTTTCTAGTCGGGACACTGTGTCGCTATTCCTTTAGACCCTTAATATCTGCTTAGTTATAATCTGACTATTTAAAAAGGAAAACAATCTGAATCATGTGAGATTCGAACTCGGGTCCTCTGGAACATATGGCCATTAATCTACAAATAGCCAGGTTTGATTTCAAAGATAGAAATTTCTCTGAGTGAATGTCTGACATTCTACGGTGTGTGAAGACATTTAAACAGAATCGTGTTTGATGAAAACTTTTTTATGCTTTTGAATATAAATCTGTTTAATCAAATGTGTTTCACTTAAAAAATGCTTCAAATAGATTTATACATATATCAACTTTTTATTGTACATTTTCTCAGAGTACTATAAGCAGAATATTCTTGAGATCAACGTTTTGTTTTCGGATTGAAATTTTTATGGTGTCTTTAGCGCTTGTAGTCTTTATTTTTGGCTTCCTAGGCTTCTTTCGACATTTCGCCAATTGGCAAAAGACAGTAAAGTATTATATTTTTACATGCCTTAAAACTTTGTGGATTTTTCCTGTTAATTTTCTCCATGCATGTTTCTAATTTAGTACCTAAGATTTCTGTTTGTTCTGCATATGTCCCGAATTTTCGGCATTTATAGGAAGATCACAAGAAAAATTATTTAACATGGTCTTAAATCTCTTTTTAATTTCCACGTCCACTTTGGTAATATCCGCTGTTAATGTCCAAGTATTCAAAACACCATCCCGCTGTGTTGCCGTCATTTTTACTTCCAAGTCCTTGCTTATGTGTATCACAAATATTAAACCAAGTTGTCGACTGAGCTCTTATTGTATACCAAACAAATATAATTAATGGCATTAAAATTTTTAAAATCTATGACATGACGAAACCGATTTTTGGTCACCCAAGAAACTTTTTGGCCCACTGTGCAACCTTGAATATTTCGGAGAAAATTACCATACCAACGACCCCTTTCTTCCATTTGGAGCCGTTCGTGTGTGACAATCTTGGTGGTAAAACTTTCTCCACTCTGCTTTGGTCCAAAATCTAACTGCGAATTTTTTCTTAAAGTTTAGTTTGGAAGTGGAAGTGGTATAGTGTATAGTTCGTTGCAGATTTGTAAAACCGGGAATTGTATTTGAAATTATCCCAAGAAGCTGATCTTAATTTGTAAAATTGGACAGATGTGAAATCAGTTATTTCAAAAATCCCCATATGCCAAAATTTGCGGAAATTACCGTTCGACTTCTTTCTCCTGTTTCGCTACGAACAAAATGAGTTCTGAAAACCTCATTTCATTATTGAGAACTTACGAAGCCAAAATTAAGAAAATGTATTATAAGAAAATTTCTCATTTCAATATGTCAAAGGTTTAAGGTGCCAAGTTCCAGACCAAGTCCGACAGCTTGTTAATATACGCAGATATTTTGAAAATATTGTGTACAGGACATTCTTCATGTTGTCTTCTTACACTGGCCAGTGTTTGCAAGTTAACAGATTACAGGGGTGGTCAACTTGATAGGTTTTACTGCACCGTAAAAACTGAAATTTACAGTTTTCATTATGACACGTAACTTTTCTTTATCGCTTTCACGACATTTTTTTTTACAACAACAAAAAATATAATTTCAATTATTTATTCGCTTTCAGTTTTTTATTTTAAAACTCGCCGACTGGTAGGTTTACCCCCAAAACATTGAGTGTAATCTTTACAAGTGCCCATTTGCCTTCGCCATTAGGTAGACATGCACAAACCTCACATGCACAAACCCCACATGCAATCCATGGGCGGTGAGTTCTTAATTTTCCGGAAATTGCGTTGGGGAACCTGGTTTGATTGCTGTGTTAGTGATGCGGGTTCATTTAATCCGGCACCCATCGCAACTTATTAAGACTTGCAACCTTCGCTCCAGAAAAACAATTTTGAAATTAACTTTTCGAATGATAAAGACCCTGCACATTTACAAGAAGTGGCGAGAAGATGAGAGTTTTTGTAAAGTTTCGTGGAAAACTTTTCTCTCACATTCGGGTACAGGGCACACGCAGGCAGGGGAGTCGTCCCTATGCTATGCTGAAAGTTTTTGTCGTAATTTCATTAATTCCCGACTCGTATGCAATTTGCTTATTTGCAGGTTGTGTTAAGTTCGGAACGTATGCAGCTCTGGTGCACAGAACGTCGAAATTTAATTACAAACGGTTGCTGCAAGTTGTAGCTGGGACTAGGGGAAATTTTGCTCCATTAGACGCATGACCCATTAACGTTTTTCAACTATACTCGCACCGAGCCATGATACTCTGGGTATCCGAGCCAAGCTATCTGCCGAGTGCATCATTCCCTACTTAAGAGGGTGGAAGCTTGTGATTTCTCCGTAAGTACATATGTTGTCATTAAAAGCCTTCCGTCATTAATTGATGCGAAGGAGGCGGGGTGGCTCCTTCGTTAGGAGATATCGCATCTTGTGCCCCATGCTGATACAGGCGGTGCCGCTGTCTGGTTTCATCGTCATCAGCCTCGTCAGCCCCCGTACGCGCTAATGCTGTTTATCTCTGATAATTCCAATGCGATAATAAGGCACAGTGGAAGGTGGTTGTTTCCAAAGCCCCTACAGTGTGCATACCTTGCAAAGATGCACGTAACACAATAAAGTGCGGCGAGATAGGGCCCTACTTAGTCTTGGGGTAATTTATTTATGGCGGATGGAAGGATCACCGGAGCACTAAGTAGCGATTTTGGTTATAGTGTGGAAACTACGCTGCGACATCCCTAGAGCTTTTGCAGCTAGAGTGGATATTCGCAGAAAATGGCAACAATAAATCGCTCACTGCTTATTCGCGCATATTCGCAGTGCTCCAATTTAGTTAGTCTCTAGTATTTTGTGAAGTAAGCACTGCCGAAGTAGCTACTGTACTTGTGACACTCAATAGAATATCGTATCCCCTTAGTTGCTTCTGAAAGGGAGGGTTTCCATTTTCTATATTTGACACATTTATTCTTTACCCAAATTAGTAACATACACCACCTCGGGGGTGCTACCAGGGATTGTTTTGATGAGATCGGTGCCTGCTTGGGATTTTGTAGAATTTATACTTACAAAACAAAAAACAAAAACAAAACAAAAACATAAAAAAACGCATAAATTTCACGCATTGCCCACATTTTTCGCTTAAATCGCTTAAAACTGCTTCTTCACACAAGATATATAGCCTGGGGGAGGGCTGTCGAGAAGTACGACTTAGAGAATGTTCATGAAAAATTTGTTTCGATATCAATCCTCCCATGCGGAACAAATTTTTTGGCGGAAGTTTTGATAAGCCTGTCGCATTGCATCGATTTTTGCTGTTAACAGAGCGAAAAGGCTTCGTTGGCTTATAACTCTGTGGAAGGGGAAACCCCAACGAACAATGAAAATTAATGTCGATGGGCAAAATAAGCAATCGCGTCCCGGGTCTTAGGTTGGTTATCTTCAAAAGTGAAACGTATTTGATATCAGCGGTTCTTCATATACATTCTGGGGGAAATAATTGTGTTTTTTAAATTTGAATAGAAAAAAATCGTTTAAAACCGATGTACTTATATATATATACATATATATGTACATATAACATATACGTATACTAGCAGACCCGTCCCGGCTTTGCCCGGGCATTTCTACATTTGTAAATTTAAACTGTTGCAAAAATAATAAAATTGTTGATAGAAACGCAGTCTAATTTTAGAGAGAGACACACGTTTGAGAATGCTCTTCATTGGTCGATTTTTAAATGGAAAAAAGATATTGATACTGGAATGTTGTTGTAACATGTCTTATAATCCCAATATAAATCCCGTAGTAGGTACTCCACCTCAATTTGATCTGATTTTTGCATTACCATATCTGCAGAAGAGAGACTTCCATATAAGTTTCTCAGAGTGTATCAAAAAAGTGAGAGTTTTTATGGAATCTAATGGAATTGTCTCTTTCCATGTAAAATTGACGTATAATCCTTTTCATTCATCAATTCATCTATTAGCATCCTTTGGAAGATATTTAATTCTCGATGCACCAGTTCAATGAAATATTTTCATTCTGTTTGTTTTTCAATTTTATATTGTCGAAAAAAAGCTTCTGCGTATCCGTTAGGCCTCCTCTTGAATATATTCAATAGCAAACCCGTCCCTTGCCGGATTTTTCATATTTGTAAATTAAAACTATTGTAGACCTAATGAAACTATTACATGCGCTAAGACGGTTTTTCATTTTTCCCGCGGGAACCCAAAACAATCTTGGGATAAAATATAGCCTGCATCATGAACTATAATGCTGTAGCTTCCAGTAGAGGCCTCATCGAAATCGTTTCAACCGTTCTCGAGATTAGCCCCGCCACATAGACAAAATTTGTTGACATGTTTGTGTAGATTTTGGTATAGTGTAAGTAAAGATATGAGCTTCGAAAAAGGCAGTTATTTCAAAACCACAGACCCTAAAAACCATTATATTCAATTACACGGATTTCCGTTCGAGTTGAGTCCCCATATTTGAACCGCCATCTTGAATTACCAATTATCGATGGTAGAATTAAGATCAGCGACGCTAAAAACCCCGTATATGAATTCATTAAGACGGAAATCATTTCATTAGCCTTTCATTGTTCTTCACTTTATATGCAGAAAGCCCCCATACTCCCACGGGCAGGAGTTAGGACACTCCGTGAATATAATATCGGAGCCTTTTCGCCAAGCTCTGAACGGTTTAAAGATATTGCATGTATCATTTATAGTTTTCCAGAAAAAACGATGATAGACAGATAATTTTCGATACGCAAACTTTCTGAACATATGCCTGATGAGTGTATCGTCAACAAATATTTTCCCATACATATATTTATACCCTCTTTTACCTCCTTGGCGGTTGAAATTTGAGATATGCTGAAACATCTGTTCCATTATTTATGTTGCAGAGCGTTTTTGGGGTCGCTAATCTCGAACCTACTATCGAAATGTGGAAATTGAAAATCAGACCCTTTGCGTCTTGCTGGCATTGTTCACTGTACAAAACACACAAATAGATCAAATTGAAGTATTTAAGGGGTTATATCCACTTGTAAGTCCGAAAAAACGTGTTTTTTTGTGAATTTTTTGTGAAGAGGCTTTTCATTAAATAAATACATAGAATAAATGTACATATAGCGAATTTAATGTATTTTAAGAATTCGCGATGTATTTATAAAAATATTCGGTTCCGTTGTTCCTGTAGGAGATCTACTAGAGGACCTCCACAAAAAGGTGTCTGGCGGTGAGCAAGATATCTCTGATCCAAATTACTTGAAATAAAAAAAACCAAAAGATTTAATTTTAGGATAGATGAATACAGGTAATGATCGAAGGAATAGTCAAAATTTTGATTTTTGACAAAATGGCGGCTTCCCAAAGAAAAAAATAGTTTTTTTCAAGAAAATTTACAGTTTAAAGGGGCTTAAAAAATTGTTGTCAGAAACCTTATTCCTTCGATCATTACCTGATACAAGTATCTAAGAAGATTGTGTGAAAATTTCAAGCCGATCGCTCCAGCCATTTTGGAGAAATTTTGCTCACCGACTTTGAAAACACCGTTTCGAGAAAAACGCGTTTAAAGTTTTGGGAACCATTTAAACTACTTTCAAACGCTCGGAGACGTCTTTACAAATACGCTAATTTCTCCGAAACTATTTGCCGGATCAATGTGAAATTTTCGGACGATATTCTCAACTATATGTACATTCAAAATATGCAAAAAAAAAAAATTCAATTTTTTCAAAATTACAAGTGGATATAACCCCTTAATGGTAGAAAATAGTATACTGATAATGTATTTGTTCTTTTATTATTTTACCTACCTTTCACAATTATAAAATACGTACATATTTCTCTTTTAATTGAAAATGATTCCCAAACAATTTGCTAGTAATAACTAATAAATATGACAGTTGCACTGAGAAAACAAAACGATAAGTGCTACCACCCCTAGACGCCTGGCGGGAATAACTGATCGAGTGGTAACTGATATGATGTTTGAAAATTATTAAAGTACTAATATCGCTATTAAAAAAAAGGGGTTGGTGGTAGAAGGGTCAAAATTTAGGGTTTTATGTGTTCTTTAATGCCGAATCACAAAAAAATTAAAACAAAAAATTTTGTCCAAAAAATAAAAAAAAATGTTTTGGGGTGGACCACCCTTATCACTTAGGGGTATGTAAAATAGTTTACATCCTATTCTCAGATCTACTGAATATACATACACACAAAATTTCATAAGAATCGGTCAAGCCGTTTCGGAGGAGTTTTTTTTACAAACACTGTGACAGGAGAATTTTATATATTAGATATATGTACGTATGTTGAGTTCCGTACCAAAACATGAAAATATTAGAGTAATAGAGTTCCAAACTTAGATTGCAGAGGATATGACGAATAAATTACGTCCTGAAGAAAGTCTTTTCATTTTCATATAACTCGTTGGACTAGGCAGACTCTTAAGGGATCGTCTCAGTGTGAAATTTTCGAAAAATCGATTTTTTTTGTTGCATTCTCGGATAGTATACACTGTAATAAACATTCTCTCAAATTTTCAAATAGAAATTAAAATTATTATGGTCGCTACAGCGTTTCTTGTAGAAAGGGAACGGAGCGAGCCATCTGCCTCGTTCGGCGCTCCGCTTAACCGTTATTCCTTTTGTTTATTACTGGCCAAGCATTTCAGTTCGTTTTCGACATCAACCACGGATAGACATACGAGTGAAACCACCAAGCTGTTCGAGGAAGCAGAAGGGATATTGTATGGACCTGGCATCGCCCATTGATCGTAAGTAAACGATTTATCTAAAATTGTCCAACTTCAATCTTTAAACGCGTTTTTCTCAGTATGGTGTTTTTCAAAACGGTTTCCACTATCAAAGGAAGAGTTTTGAAGATATCTAGTGCCAATTTGGAGAGAACATTTTTAACGTCATTCTTTATCGCGCTATAGAAGTTTTTTTTTTTTTTTTTTTAAATCTTCCAATTTTTTTTTACGAAAAACTGTCGGAAAAAAGGGCCAAATTGGATACTTTTTGTTCAAACCGCCGCCATTTTGTCAAATTAAAAAAAAAACCTCCATAGCGCGATAGCGACTTCCCTACAGATTAATAGTCTTTTTGAAATTTTTATTTCAGATCAAAATTGCGGCCGCAATCGTGGAAACCGTACAGGACCTTTTTTTTACGTGTTATTTCAACAATTTTTTCAACTATTTTACACCCAATAAATAAACATAAAAAAAACATTTTGTATTCGTCATGAATGTATTTTTTTCTAAAAAAAAAACCGGACCGATTAGTTTATTTCAACATTTAAACAAAATTCGCGAAAATCAGTGATTTTTCGGAGGGTCACACTGAGACGATCCCTTAACACAAAATAGAACTTATTAGAAAGATATCAACAGAACACAAAACGACGGACATCTAAGCACCTACTTGTTTAAATAATTTGAGTTTTGGAAAATGCCTCCTAGTTGTAATACGAGGAAATATGGAAAAAATCCCGGGAAAGAGAAGTGGAGACATAGCCCCGGGCAGTACAGATGTGGTGGCCTGCAGGGAGCTGGCTCATCCTATCTGCAGCATCAGGACATGGTCATTACATCAGATAACTGTATTGTCACCGGGACTACAATGCAGAATTTCAAGGCAATTGGATAAATGAAAGTCGTTCAAAATAGAGTTGTAAGATTTAACTTAAAAAAATATATTCACCTACCTTTGCATAAAGTTAAATATAAGCACAGATAAGTAATACAGATGCTCAGTCGAATAGGCAAGAAAAATGCAAAGTTGCCGAAATGCATCTTACTTAGGCACATGTATATATAGTACAGTCAATCTGTCAATGGAGTGATGAAAAAATTACAATAGTCGGAAATGTTGTTTTATTCGTTGAAGAATAATGTACTTAAGCTACCGTCGCGATGGGCACGTCCTACTTTGGTGCGTTTTTTTGAAAACTCAAAAAAACTTCCAAAAATATTTTGGAATGCATTTTTCTCGGCACGTGTGCATTTTACGGGACAATTTTTCAAACAAAAAAAGTAGAGGACATTGCGATCTACAATTAATGTCATTAAAGCAATGCTGTACAGCAAGAAATGCGCACGGTAGGTGGCGCTGAAGTTTCCAAAAAACGGTTTTTCCACTTTTTCGCCATGAAAATATTATTTATCGCAAAAATGTAAATGCAAAACTTGTTCCTTACATTATTATCAACAACTTTTATTTAAACATTTTTGTCATACAACTTACCGTTTTCAAGTTACAGTGCAATATAGCGTTGCGTATGCAGCACCGTGCTGTTAACGGTAATTTCGTCGGTCCTACTGTGACTTTCTCCGGCGTCCATTTTTTCCAAATTTTCAAAGTGTCAATTAAACAATAACAATTAAAAGTTGGTATCTTGTTTGTATAAAACTATTACTACTAAATTCACTAAATTTTTTTGGAAACTTCAGCGCCACCTACCATGCGCATTTCTTGCTGTACAGCATTGCTTCAAGGACATTAATTGTAGATCACAACGTTCTCTACTTTTTTTGTTTGAAAAATTTTCCCGTAAAATGCACACGTTCCGAGAAATGCATTCCAAATTTTTTTTGGAAGTTTTTTCGAGTTTTCAAAAAACGCTGCAAAGTAGCCCGTGCCCATCGCGAAGGTAGCTTAAGTACATTATTCTTCAACGAATAAAACAACATTTCCGACTATTGTAATTTTTTCACTCAAACTACTCATTTTTCGACAGATTGACTGTACTAATAGGTACAATTTGGTCGAAATACGCCGCTGAAAATGTTTAAGCAATATAAATTTTAGCTGTGACCACTTGGTCGAGGGTTAGGCCACGTGACAAGAAAGAGTTAGTTGGCACCGACCTAAACGAAGGTGAGGCATGAGGGAATTTCAATGTTTCAATCGGCACCAGCCATTGTGGGCTGGGGTTCCAAGATGTCGAGAGATTCTAGGAATGACCGCGAGTAACAATACGTAAACTCGAAAGGAAACGCTTAGAATTTTAGTTGATGACGAGAGCAGGTGGATTTTGAAAGCAATATTTAAATATTTTGTGCTGTGATAATTAATTGATTTTTCATTTTTGTGTTTTGTTGTTCAGCTTTTCTGTTAGATGATTTGCGTACACCTATTTGAATTGAATTTCATTGAGGTACGTTACGTAATTTAATGAATTTATTGGTTTTTATATTTTGTAAAGCAAATGCGCGTGGTGGCGCATTTAATCGAAAAGAATTACGAGGATATCAGCCCACATTATTGAAAATAGCGGTATGATTGAAGTTATACAATAAATATGAATGCAAGATTAGGGTTATAGCCCAGTAAAATTTGCGTTAACATCACGAAAAAAGTCCGACCAAGTTGAATTTTTGTGGATACCTCTATTTGGATGTCCATTTGCTTTTAGCTGTCGTGTAAACAATGCCGGATTAGCCACGTAGCAAGAGTAGCAAATGCTACGGGCCCCGCGAATTGGGGGGCCCCGCGCTCCAACGCCTGTCTGACCGTAAAAAAAATCAATTTATCTTTACTATAAAATAAGTGCTTTAGGCATGCACATTTGGATATTTTAGATTCTAAACTTTTTTTAAAGTACTATAGGTAGGTGTAGGTATAATACCTACCACAAAAAACGTTGGTATCAAAATCTACAACGATAATTTAAAATTGTACCACATTTCTAAAATTGAGCGCTGGCCACACCACAAGTTATGTGTTCTTGTACTACTTGCACTGCACTACACGCAAGTTGGCAGCACTGCAAAATAAACAAGAGAATTCCCTGAAGTTGTCATCGATCGAGCCAGTCGTCTATTTGCACCCAACTATGTCCATGTATGGGCGTATCCGTACCACCGAAATCCGCGAAACGCATAGTCTACTGAATGAATATTTGACTTTTTCAAAATATTTACGTATGTACTGAAATGTTTTCGCACTGCATTATACCCGTGTATTTACGTGCGATTACAGGTGCGAATAGCCACTGCCAAAATATAAACGAGAATGACTTCACTTAAAGAAAGATATTTTACTAGGTATGTTTTGCATATTCACTTAATAATAAAATAAAAAAATATAACTCAACTTTATAAATAAATTTCGTTCATTCTTACTTTTAATTTTTAACTGTGTGTTCTGTGCAATAAAATATATTTATCTTTTAATGTACATTTGTAATATATTGTATAGCATTAGATAAATAACATTTAAGTTGTATAAAAAAAGTTAAATTCAATGCCATTAAAAAATAATAAAATATAATACTAGTACATAAATGCTTTTGAATGAAGTAATAAAATTAAACAAATAAAAATTATAAGCAATTCGCTATATACATATATGACTAAATAAATTTTTATTGGTGGACTTAAATTCATATTTTGGACATAACCAAAAGTAAACACAAGAGAGACACAGTGATTGATATATTGGCAATGAAAACTTCTTTACTAAGGTAAACTTTATGTGATAACGGGACCCGGGCGCGGGGCCCCCCACGTCTCATTACGTGTAAACACTGTAATAAAATAAGTTACATAAATTAATCTTACTGACAGAGTTTTGACTGTCGGTATATCAGTGTCTCTCTTGTGTTCACTTTTGGTTTTGTACAAGATATGAATTTTGGTCGTCCAAAAAAAATACACTTTAACATATACATATGTATAAGGAATTTCTAATGAATGAATGATCATTATTTGTTTTGTAATTATATTTAATTTTAGCAGTTTTATGTTTTTTAGCAACCTAAAATTGCTAAAAGTGGCCTCGAAACGAAAATATTATCATGAATTTGATTTCTGTATAATGTTTCGTGTGCTCCGCCTACCCCATTTGGGAATACAGGCGTGAGGTTATGTATGTATGTATTTAATTTTATTATTCTATGCAAAGACATTTATGAGAATTTTATTATTTTTATGCTGTATTAAATTTGATTTCTTTTTATATAACTTATGTAAGTTATTTATTACAAATAAATAGTATTGTTTTATTTAATACCCTAAACTTGAGAACCTAAAGCAAGCCAAGGGCCTCTTGACAGAATTTGCTACAGGCCCCTCGCTGGCTTAATCCGGCACTGCGTGTAAAGTACGGTTAATTTCAGCCATTGGATTTAAGGGTGAATTTTAGATTTTTGCAAATATCTCGTGAATAGACACCAAAAATTTCGAGATGATGTGCGCAGTGTTGAGTTATCGAAATAGGATGTATGGATGGCAAGCAAAATTTAAGGGAAAATTTCATTCAGATTATATTTGCTTCAGAAATTTTTATTTTTATAAAAGAATTTATAACAGGTTAAATTACTTGTTAATTAGGTACACATACATTTTTGTTGTTGACTTTTAAAAGCAGAAAGTGTAGTACTGATTTGCAAAAGAGTGGAAACTGAGCTTCGAAAAGCAACCTGGAAACATATGGAAGTATTTTACAAGGAGACTCATTTAAAAAAAATTCTTCTGCAGTACCGAACACTATAGTATCTTTATCAAAGTCATAATTGAAAAGTATGTACATACGCGTTATTACTTTATAGCGAACAAGTCATCGGAGAAAATTTCATTGAGGCAGTTTTATTTAAAGGAATGTCAATTTCAGATATTGGATAATACGTAGTGGTATTTAAGAGAAAGCATATCGGCTACTGAACCGTAATTTCGCCGAAGATTCCCCAGCCCTGTTGAAAAAGGAAGAGAGAGGTTAGTGGCCACGCTCTGGGTCATCATTATGAATCTGTAGCCTGAGGCGCTAATATTAATTTTAATATGAAAATCATAACAATTTGAAATTAAAAAATTAATGAGTCACATATTTGAATTAAATCTTTCTGACATCATAACTGCATTGCATGTAATTTTTTCTACAATAATATTTGTGGATGTGTGGTAGTTCAATTTTCGTGGAGAAATAAATGAATTCGTGACTTATTCTAAACTAGATAACCAGGTCTGAAACTATTGCTAGCAAACATATCTAATATTTTCTCCATTAGACTAGCATATTGTAACCTATTTGTTGTATATAACAACATATTATTATGAATCGATTTTCACAGTATAGCTCAATTATTGATCGGCGATGAAATGGAAAATCCACTATGCATTTAATACATAATTATTAGGAGGCTAGCACGAAGCTGATTTTATTGTCTTCCTGTTTTCATTCTTACAGTTATTCTATTTCTGGTTTATTCTACCAATTTTCCAAAAATTTTCATCGACGTGGACTATTCTTCTTCTTATTTAACTTATTGTGCATCTCCTTCGCTCAGTATTTCTGTACTAGCTTTCCACGAACTAAGCCATGTGAATCTCTAAGGAATGTGCTTTTCGTGTTTGCCTCATTGAAGCTATAATAATAACACATTAAGGGTGAATACAGCTGCATAAGACCATATTAAAATTTACAATCAATAACGTTGAAATTAAGTCGCTTTTTTTTATATGCCCAGAGTATGTAGATAATATGATGATATCAATAATTATTATTGTTACCTCTCCACCATGCTCGAAAGTGCACACCAAAGTGCCCCTACCGAAAATTTTCTCTTGACTACTTCCTTTTTTTTTTAGTGTAAGCTCACACAAACACATTCTGAGAAGTTTCCTCAAGATATTCTATATTTTGCTGCGTTCGGTTCCTGTTAGATCTTTCTTCAAATGTCAGGCATGATGGTGCGTATTAGCCCTTATATCCACTTCAGTCAATGTAACATATTGGCACAAACTTAATATGTATTCTTGTGTGAACTTTTAAGGTTATACGTACGTATGGCTCACATAAAAACTTTTTATCTGATTTTCCTACTTTATTACTTATATTAGACCTATTTCCATTGTTTCATGATTAGACATATTCCAATTCTATACAACTTGCACTGCGATAATATAAAAGTTCAGATTACAGACAACGCCTACGTTATCAAAAGCACACAATAATTTGAAACATCTAGATATGTGTGTGTACATAAATATGCATATACATATGTATCTTACAAAGTGTTGAGATTCCTCCATGCGAGGAAAATATCCGAATTTGTGAAATCTCAACACATTTGACTTACGGGTCATGGAATTTAAGTAAAATTAATTACAATTTGGCAAACATGGGGATGTGCCGCACGTCATTTAAGTTTAATTATAGAGAATGGGACGAACAGCAGCACCTTGCCTTGACCTGTGGCATTGAGCAGTTTTTATTTTAATGTTGGGCAGAAAATCAGCCTTCCGTACAAAAGGTTCCCAGGATCATCCTCCTGGAGAAACAACTCCAGAGAAAGAAACGAAGGGTCTAAGGATAACATGCGGTGTAGTCTGCTGGGACTGAATATCCCGACAAACGTGGATATGGACAACTTTCTGGGAAAAGTTTTACCAGATTCGTACGCTTTGTGTATATCTATTTGAAAATGTTGGGAGTTTTGGGCGTTCATAGGTTTCATGATATGTTGGCTCCTGGGAGTTATTTTGATTCCAAAGAATAACAAGGGATTGTTTAGGGTGGACGGATTATCAGACGAGCGAGGGAATTTAGTACCTACAGCATATCAGATTAGCCTGACGAATTTGACTCGAATACAAAAATCAACAAAAATTAAAGTAGTAACCCTTTCACCATTTTTGTACAAGGCTCGTCTTACTCCCATCCAAAACTTTTCGTTTCCGGACAGAATGTAAGTTCATAACGAAACTTTCCACTCGACGTAATCGCTTTGAAATATTGTACACATTTTTGCTTGAGTGCTCCGGTTGCAGACGATGCTAATATTTCTCCAATTGGCATGGTATTATCGTTTTACCTTACTTTAGCTCCTGATACGATGTCGAAATTAAATATACTTTGTATATTTAGACATACGCTTATTGGGTAGATTTTTCGCGTTGATCGAAGGTCTCCGTCGTCTGTACAGTGGCCGGCAAATTAACTGGGAATAAAATCAATAAACGAAACTCAACAGCTTTGTAAGAGCGAACAATAACACCGGCCAGCTTTCGCACCTACATAAATAGACAAATGGGTAGTTAATAGCCACCACCCTTCTGAGGTAATAAAAGCTAATATTGAAATATCCCTCGTCAGTGTTCATTAAAATTCTCCGAATAAAAGGACCATCCTCAGTCCCTCATCAATTCCTGAACGCTGTCTAGGAGTGATTAGCCATTAGTGCTGGATAATGGAAAGTAAAAAAAACAATTCTTTGAAAAGGACAAAGGTTAAATAACATATCAGTAGAGCTTTAACTTTACTTGCTTCGAAATTGGAGGCAGCTTAATTCGTGGTTTGACATCTTTTGGGCGATTAGTAATACACTCCAGGTGCGAGACTATTGTGCGGTTTTTGGCCAAAGGGCCTTATGCAATGTCCTCGATCATGACTGCCGTTGCCATCAGTTTGTCGCCCGTTAATTACTTGTTCAGGTTGACAGGTTGATGACGGCAAGTTACTCTTAGATTACTAGCTCTGGTTGCTCTTTGCCGACCATTACGCAGTTGGTCGATAAATCAACGTCGAAAGCCACAGCAATTAATAATAGGTGATATGATAGCGTTGCCGTGCTCTTTCACAATTTGTCGTTTCAGCGGCTAGGCGAAGTGAAGGAGAGCCTATCTGAAAATAAGAGACAATTATTGTTAGTCAGATATTTTTGGGATTTTGGTTGGTATCACAACATTCAATTTAAGCGCAAATTTATATATTACGCAGTAACTGAAATTTGGAGAGCATTAATTGAAGACTTTAAGATTAAGATTTTTAAAAATGGGGCACCAATTTGCAAGTTTTATACTTTTCACGTCACTCTGGGTATAGTTTGTACATTCAGAGTGCTCCAGTACCGGTGATCAACCCGGAAGGAGGACATAGAAGCAATTCCGGGAAAATGATCCCAAAATTTGAAATAAAATAAAAATGTCGTTTCTATGTTTCTAAATTTGAAATTAAGTCAATCTACTTATCAGTTGAAAGTTAATATACTTCTCATGAAAAGAGGTCATAGCAGGTTGGCGCATAGTTGTTAAGGGGCCTTCCCCTTTCAAGCCTGTGGTGGCGCACTAAGTGAAGCTTTCCTGCTGCATGTATTATAGGAAATCACAAAGTTAGCCAAGTTCGATTCAAACTCGTGCGTTAAGGGGTCCGAATATTTGCCGCAAATTACATGACTGTAATTTTAAAAAAATATTTTCCATGTGATATATGTAACTATTATAGAAATTAACAATTTTTGGACTTTTCCTTTACTTGTGTTGTAAGACCTTGCTTCTTGCAAATTTTCATGATACTACGTAAAGGGGAAGCACCTTGTAAGTTTTACTTTATTTGCGAGTGTCAATAACATATACGAGTACGCGACATAATTTGATTGGGATGAATTCGAAACTTGTTTTTTTACAGCTAATTTGATATTAATGCCAATTTGATAACTCTACGCGTTCCTGAGAAAAGAGGTCTTGACAGACAGACGGACAACGAAGTAATCCTATAAGGGTTGGTTTTTCTCCTATTGAGGTAGGTACAGAACCCTAAAAATGAAGCTGTTTTATAACATATAGGATTGTATCGGATATCGTAGGCGCATTTTTAATTTTTAATTTTACGCGATTTAGCACAACTTTGACAAAAAGAAATACTATTTTCACCCCATTTTTTTCTGCTTTAAATTGTTTTTAAAAATCTATTTTTTGCAATATCGAGAAAATCCTATGATTCGCCATAATGGATATTTGAAAAAAAATCATTAAAATCGGTTCTTCGTGTCCCAGGAAACTTGGAGTTAGTTTCCAAAAACATGGTTTTGAGGAACACGCGTTTGAAGTTCCTGCGCGAGCCCCGTCACTAATTCGGTTGTCACTTGAAAACTGTTATGTTTTTCAGCACAAAATTTTAGGACAATAATTCTGAGACTTCAATGCATTGATTACTATATACAGAAAGCCCCTTTAAGAGGTTAACGTCTCCAGGTTGACCACTGCAACTGGGACTTCCTATAGGCAATTTAGGGGGTAATACCACCTTGTAATTGTTTTAAGAATCTTTCTTTTTGCCTAAAATCTCCTTAAAGTAGCACAGAATGATATCCTATTTGCGCGAGAAAAAAGTCGAATTTGAGACTGTAGGCACAACGTCGTTTTGTAGTTGATTTGGTTGAATATTACCCACCAAAAACATAAATGCGAAAAAGGTGCCAAGTTCAGTACTATGAGAAAATGGGTTTGGTTTCCGACGGAAAATTGTCTACTGACTAAAATTTACTTGAATGCGTGTATTTTTTTCCTGTAGGTTTCCGCGTCAAATGTCCAAAGGCGAGGTTTCACAGAATGACTTCCCTTATGGCAAATTTCATCCCAATCGGAAATAACGCAGTAAATCTTTACAATTACCCATCGTTACTGTGAATTCACTATACTTTGAAACCGACTGTGCATAAATCATCCAATGCGAGGATTCCAGGGGGCTTTAAACATGTTTTAAAGGGTACCATTCTGCGTCGATTCGAAAACTCGGATTATACGAATTAATTATTTTTAAGTTTAGGCAATATTTTTGCTATCTCTCTTGGACTAATCGTTTTGTTTGACAAATCTAGTTTGAACATACAAAGTTCGCTAGAAGGTCGTCAGAAACAGGCCAACTGAAACCCGCAGAGGTTACAACCTCTAATTTTGAAAACATGTATTATTGTCTTTTCACACAGTCCCACTTAACATCAGTTAATTAGTGCACTTGTGAATTTTTGTCGTGAATACATATGTTCGGTTCCATTCTACTATACAACTGACGACAGCGTTTTGGTCACACGTGACAAGGACTTACATAACACAGGTGTGTGGTGTAATAGCTCAGTTATGACGATCCTACTGACTAAATACTTATTAAATTGAATTAAGCTTTGGGGTTCAGGTTCAGATATTAAATAAAGTAATTTCAGGATATTATTATTATATATTATAAAATAAAATAAAACATTGATTTTAAAAGAGAACAATTTCTTATACGGTTTGGTTTATTACAAAATAGTCACCAACCCATCAACATCATCAATACATTATTGTAATCTAATTTAGAAGTTTAGGTGCACTGCTTCATATTGTAATACACAGCGATTTTCAGATTAAATTATGATCATAAGTTAGAATTGGAAGTTGTGGTTCAACAATTCCATGTTAGGATAAGGAAATGTTTTCAAGAACACGGTGGAAACCTTGAACAATTGTTGTAATACGAAATGCTGGAATTAAAATATATGTATATGACAATTCTCTTTTATTAAAGTAAGCGTTTTATTTTATTCCTCTAAGACGGCCGAGTGTTTCGAAAAAGTGGCCATATGTAGTAAAATGTTATTTAATTTTGAAGGGATATTGGGTATCAAGAACATTTTAAATTAGGAAACTAGAACCTATACCCTGAAATTAAAGATATTCAAAATAATTAAAGGTCACCTAGATATGTCACCTCCTGCTTTAATCATAATATTTTTTTTTGATAAGTATTTGTGCCACATATCAAGATAGTTCGCAATTTTCCCTAATAACTGCACTATGTAATATAATTTTTATTTTAAATACAGTCACCTTTATTTCACTTAAAACCGAATTTGGTTAAACTCAAAATGTAAATTTAATAGACAGTAAAGCGGCCGAGTCATTTTTCCCCCTGTAGCCTGTAGGCACTCAAATGCGAGAGCAGCTTTGGAGGTGTCTCATCTATGTTGGAGCGCGTCGAAGTTAATTGGCATAAGCCTATGTACTGAGAAGCGGAGGCAGAATAACAAGGTCGTACCCCATATAATGGTAAGTCTGGGAAATGTAGTATGTAGGAGCCGTATAATATTGAGATCCAGACATTTTTTTATTCCATCTCTTGATGAATCCCACGGTCGAATTTGGTTTATTGACTAACGAGTCAAAATTAAGGGAGCAATTACATATATCAGACAAGTAAGCCATTGGTTTTGTCGAAGAATTGTAACATATATATAGATGCGTAGAACTGTATACCATTTAGCACAAAGAAAGGCACATTGAAGTATACTTAAAGTGGGAGTAAATGAATGGAGAATCATTCGAGAGAGGCGTCTAATGCGATGTTTAAAACCTGGCACTAATAGTATAAGAGCTGGGTACATAAAAGTGAATTGATCGAGTATAGTCTAGATATGTGCTTTAAAAGTTTCTAATGATATTCACAAAGCTAGAGCCCATTACTTAGAAGGTTATGTTGAGGCGGTCAAACGTGTTAACTATTCACAACAAAAAAATGATCGAGTATACCTCTGAAACAAATATTGTTAGAACGCTAGGTGGTTCCCAAGCGCACGCAGAAGCGATAAAGTTGTAAATCATGAACCGAAAAAAATCATAAGGTATAGTTCTGATATTTCGTTTACTGTGAGTTTACACCAATAGGTAAAGTAACAGAAGTTAAAAGTGAGGCTAATTGACAAAATACATTGTGTATAATTGCTCGCGAATATTTTGCTTTCGCAGCCGTGTCCCACGTTTTTCTTTAATTATCAGGGAATGATACAATATTATTCTAAAACTTTACGTAACCACTCATTAAATGTGTGATCATGTTATAACTAAATTAAAGAAGTTTATATTATATTTACAATGCCAAAGCTACATGACATAAGCGCTACCATGACTTGTGGTTCCAAGTGCAACGCGTGTCCTATAAGTATGTTAAAATATTAGTTAAGAGGATTTTCAAGTGACATTTTTTTGTTCATTTGCTAATGGTTATATTGAATATATTATATTTTGATCAATTTTTTTTTACAAAAGTATTATAATATATACAATATAGAAGTTATTCAGAATCACAGTGATGATGATTCGTCGCACGTATCCTCATCACTGGTATACTCAATGTCTTCGTGTTTGCTGAAAAATAAATATATATTATTATAATATAAATAGATGTGAAAAGTGATTATATATAATTATAACATTTTACCTTCAGATGTTTCGCTGGTTAACATGACTTTTTTCGCTGATGTTGGGAATCATGGCCCATCAAACGATTTGAATTCATATAAATTGCCATTAACCTCAAGTTCCAATTCAGTTGGATCTTCCACCTACGCATTTCTCCAAAAATTTGCAATGTATTTTGCTCTTAAAAATTGTTGGCGTTGTTCCGATTCGCATGGAACCAAGCTCGAAGCGTCAAAATTTCTCAATGATTTCTTGTAAAACAGCTCGTTGACGTCTCTAATTTTATAATGTTTCATAAATAATTCCAAAAAGAGATTCGTGTATTAGACTTTCCGGCGGTTAAGAGAAACCGGAAGTTTAACTTCAAACAGTAGAGAATGGCAATCTGAAAGATCGGAAGGAACGCTACTTTCACATGTCATGAGGCATGCAGCACAAGTTCTATCAGTTGCAAGGCATCTTGTGCCGCGCTCTATTCGTTATCAACAATTTTATTCTTATGACGTCATGGGTTTGAGTATGTATCAATGTGCCAAGTATGCGTCGATGTGCCTTTAGTTTGCCGGCAGATGATACGTAAACTCGAAATCGGTATTTGGAAGTTCATATAATTTTAATTCATCCGATTGTTGATAAAGACTGGTAGATTTTGTGAGCAAAATTATAGAATTTTGTATGCTGAGATAATTACTTGATTTTTCAATTTTGTATTTTTCTGTTCGGATTTCCTTCTTTATTTTATTAAATCTGTAGAGGCTTTTGGATTGCAAAACTTCAAAAACGAACATTATCTGTCATAAGTTTTAGCTCCCAACTTTTCGAGCGCTAGTCTGATTGATATTAACTACTAAACGATTGTATCGAGTTGCAAAACTTCGGAAAATATTTCTGGTATAAGATTTTATGCCAATTGGACATTGCCTGCTAATTTTAAGTCAGTGATTATAAGATTACTTCGATTGTCAGTCGACGTGATATATAGTATACAACCTAAAGTTAAGGCAGTGGTTGTTTGGCGTGTGTTTGTTCTTGCTGCGTTAATTAGATCAAAAGATAAAAATTAAATAATAATGTGCATCCTGAATGCCTCTCGAAAACGGTAGAGGTGACCTTCCTCCCACTGCCATACCATTTTTTGTTTGACTAAGTGAGATCTATCACCCCTATCATTTCTGCATGCATTATACGAAACAACCTGTAGATGTTTTACAATCGTTTACTTCTAGGGAAGAGAAACATAAGCACGTACAAGTAGTGCCTCTATTATTGTGGAGTAGATAACATGTGTATTTTAATTATTTACTGTAATGTCACGATATAACATATTACGACGAGAAAGGATCACAGGATTCAATGAGTACCTATGGAAGAGAGGAGCAGTCGACAGAAACGCAAGTAAAGGTGGTGGAGGTGAAGGAAGTGTAGAGGGCTCCGGCGAAATGCTGTAACAATTTGGATTGGTGACACTTATTGTCTGGCGATGGTCTGTAAAGCATCAGACAAACCAAGACCGAGTACCAGTGCCGCAGGACAGCCAAATCATTAAGCAAACTTATTATATTATATATTTTTCCTACAGACCCCTCTATCCCCAACTATCATATACGTTCCGATGTTCCCATGGACCAACAAATACAGCCTGCTTCGTTTCTTATTTGCATCGCATTGATGCCTAACGCTTCAAGGAAAACTTTTGGTGTGCATTTAGTCTACAGCTTTAATACAATATGTTGCCATCACGAATTTTTTTAAAGGAAAAAGGCAATTATATTGGATTCCTGAACGGTTCATCTGCTTCTGTTTTTGCCTTGTATTTTATTGTGATATTTTCTAACAGAGGTGTCTAAAAAATGTTTGAGTCATCTCATCAGCAACAAAGCAAAATGTTGCTATGACATTAATTAACCACGCTGCATGCTATCTTAATATGCGACGTACAAATCGTCTGTGAGGATAATTTTCACAAAGCACTTGACATTGCAGTAATCAGTTTCAAACGCTTTCACCAACACAAGAGCAGCTGAACAGAAGGATTCCTCCTTTTATCGAGGCACTCCTGGTACTCAAGACAAAAACTCATTTTGCTTGTTGTCAACTCATTAAAATACAACAAAAGCTAAGGAAAAGTGCCTTGTCATGTTCAGGGAAAAGTCTTTATCATAAAATCAAAGCAGACTAGGTGAAGAGAATTTTTGGGTAGTTTAGGGTGGTAGAGAGGCAGATACAATAGAAAAACTGGGCGAAGAGGGCAGGATAGATTGTAAAATAAATCATCTTCTGAGAGATTTCCTCACTGGGGTATGGGGATGCATGCATACAGTACCTCCACTATAGGCAAAATTCACTGTGTAGGTACATAATTCACAAAGAGCTACAAGATTAGAGTATGTAGGTAAAAGATTTTTCCCTGAAAATTATCCTTCCTTTCCTCTCTGTTCAGATGCCGGTTCCTACAGTAAACGCGAAAGTACTTAATTCAATTTATTCGCCTATTCGTCTACTGCGGAAAAGCTTGTTGAGTAGACTTTTTCCTTAAATTGGGATTGCCAAAGCAATTGTGACTGTATATGCGCAAATTTCGTACATTTTGTTTCTTTCAGAGGGAACGGCAGATATAATAACAAGTTAAGGAAGTTTTCCTTATTGTAAGCCAAGGAAACACTAATCGACTTTTAGTTCAAACGTCTTGAATGTTTCTGTTTTATTGTCGGAAATTGGAACGGTGAGTTCACTTTTTTCAGATGTAGGAGTTTTTTTTATGGGGATAAAAAGAATTTTTATGTTAATCTCTAGTTAAAGAAAAACATGGTTGAACTTTCTTCAAAGGAGTTCTGAAGGAGTAATCATTTCCTTGAAAGATTTTATTTAATTGACCAAAAAATCCATTTCTGTGTAATATTTTTCTCAAAGATTGTTTTTTTTTTTAATCTGTAATAGAAGCAAACGCACATGACTCTATGTCCTTAATACCAGCATAATATGCATATGTATATATAAGCAGGGCTCATAAGAGATAGCACATATCGAGGAAAAAATAAAACATTTTTAGTGCTCTCAATGTCTACTTCACAAAATAAATATAGTCTCCTATTCTGACGGTAATTTTTAATTAATTGAGTTTTGGGTGTCGAGTTCTTGAAGACTTCGCCAATAATATCAAAAATATCAGTTTAAATTTTAAACGAGGACAGCCATCTTTGAGGCAAGCCAATTAAGGCCTAAGTATATTAAACAATCTTGAACAAAATCGATTAAAGATTTAAGGCAGAATTCATCACAAATTTTAAGACTTATTAATAATCGCACATTACTCATTATATAATCACATTACCTCCAGCACTTCATCTTTACTTTCTCTTGAAACTTTTTACAGCCACAGAGGCGACATTTCGGATTCCTGGAAATATGTACGGCACACAAGCATTTTCGGCATGAGTCTCTCTATACCTAAGAATATATCGCTGTAGCAACTCTACATATGAAGGAATAAAGCATCAAAAGGTTTCTCAGAAAAAGTGTCAGAATTTTAGGCATGGGGGCTAAAATAGCAACAACAACGGGAACTAACAGGCGAAAAGACAGAAGAATTGCTTGAACTAAGTTTTGCTTTTAAGACGAGGAAAAAGCTTTCCCACCTAGGCATCTTGAGCGTCGTAAAGTTTTTGTGCACTCCCACTCCATAAAGGCAGGTGATGTGTCAGTCATAAGAACGTGCACTGCCAAATGAATGTGAAATGAAGACTGGTTGATAGCGGGTAAAAAACTTCAAATTGCTCCTCTGCAGAAAACTGGCGCTTTCTGGTTTTTGTAAGAAACCTCAAGGCAGTTGAGTTTTACTATTGCCAGACCATCTTCTACGGGCTTTATATTGGTTTGGGACCGTCACTTCTGTTTGGTGTATTTTTTATAAGGAGACAATTTTTTATTAAAATTAACTCATTCTACTGAAAACAAGTGCTTTTGCCAAATGGTTTTGGTGTCGCTTCAAATGTTTTTTTTCTAAGAGCTGCGATACTCAGGGAGTCAAGTTAAGACATTCAAACACGTATCCTAGTTCTCCCAGGTATGTATAATTAGAGTTTATTATATGGTTCTTTTTGTATGATGTGTTTCTGCTTGGGAAAGACCGAACTTGCTGTACTCTAAGTTTTATTTTCGCAATGTTGCGGGCCTTAAAAATTAGCCGTTGGTTTGTGTGAACCGGTAAACTTTACTTTTGATCGCCCCTTCGAAGCAGGAGTGTTTCTTAACGTCTGAAAAAGTCATTTATAACACCGATACATAAATTAAAACCAAAAACAAGGGGAAGATCTGCAGACATATTTATATTCAATCTGGGTTGCCCAAGTTAAACAATTATACTTAAACCCATCTCACAAGCGTTCTGAAACGTAGTCACCATTTAGGGGTTATGCTTAGTTAGAATTTTCAAAAAATCAAAAATGTTTTATTGCATTTTTCGAATGTACATACATTTAAGTGTATTCTCTGAAAATTTCAAGTTAATCCGGCTAATAGTTTTGGAGAAATGAGCGCATTTGTATAAGGACGTCATGAGGCTCTCGAAAGTTAAGTAGGCGGAGCGGAGCGCAAACCGATCGAACTGAGTTCGAAATTCAGAAAATTTATGTACAAAACAAGAAAATTTCGTCAGTCGTAACTGTTTTGCCATGTTGGAAGGTTGTGTGAATATTCAGTGTAAGTGTCTCTTAAAACTTTGAACGCGTTTTTCTCGAAAAGGTGTTTTCAGAGTCGGTGAGGAAAATTCCTCCGAAACGACTGGATCGATCGTCTTCAAATTTTTACACAATCTTCTTAGGTACTTTCCTCAGGTAATAAAAATACAATAACTTAAATTTTTTCAAGTCACTTTAAAGTGTAAATTTTGTCGAAAAAAACGATTTTTTTTGGGAAGACACAATTTTGCCAAAAATCAAAATTTTGACTATTCCTTCGTTCATTACCTGTATTCATCCATCCTGAAAATAAATCATCCGGGTTTTTTGATATCCGATAATTTGGACCAGAGATATCTTCCTCACCGTCAGACACCTTTTTGTGGAGGTCCTTCAGGAAATCATCTACAGGAACAAAGAACTCAATATTTTTAAAAACGAATTACGGGATATTATAGTACACTTAATTCTCTAAATGTGTATATTATTTATGTATTTTTATAATAAAATGCCACTTCACAAAAAATTCTGGAAAAAACGCGTTTTTTTACACTTATAACTTATAACCGCTTAAGCAGAATGGATTTTTGAATGCGCTATTGGCGATAACTAAACCAAAACGAAAGCAAAACTTCACAGCTTAAATGTGCATAGAAATAAAACTAGAACGAATTTCAAAAAAATTCTACGTAATACTCTAGATCCAGTCCCACAAACAGACAAAATTTTTTGTTTGGGTTTTGGTATTGAATAAATAAACATATGAGCTTAGAAAACGACAGTTATTTCGAAATCGCAGGCTCTAAGAATACAATATCATAAAAATTAATTTCCGTTTCCGTCTTTTGGATGCCATCATGAAGTTCGAAATTTCGATAGAAGGCTTGTAATCAGCGAACCCAAAAAACTCTTAAAAATTTAGCAAAACTTAAAATGAGATGCTTAAATTACATGCATTTCGGACAAAATGTTGAGAAATAATAAATGTTAAGAAATTTGAAAATATTTTTTCATTTTCTCAAGTGACTTTGCCTACAATGGTGGTAGGTCAATATTGTTGTTTTTTAAAGAAATTTTGTATAGTGGTTTCTGGCGTAAGTTTAATATCGCTGCAAGGAGGTAATCAGAAGATAAAAATAAAACAACAATGTGCCATCATGAAATCGTTAAATTTATGAATCACCCTTTAGGAAACTCCCAAACGGTTGAGATTTACCCCTTCATATATTATTTTGGCATACGTAATGTGAAGCACTCTGTATATTAGTATAAAGGAAGATAAATGAGTATAGAACCTATTACTTTTCAAAAGAACTGATTTTTTGATAAGCCGGGGTTCTTTAAATTACAAGATTGATATCTCCTTGACGGTAATAAATTAAAGACCACATTTTAATTTAAACTACAAGTAGTGGTCACATAATGTTTGCAAATAATTTTAAATGTCATATAGATATAATATTGTAAATTAAACCAAAAATATGAACAGTTTTCACAAATCACTCTGTGGTTTCTTTTATTATTGGCCTATTAATGTTACATTGACTTTAATATCAACTCTGAAGTATATTAAACAAATAACAATGCGCAACTTAAAACTAAATTATGTTAAAGTGCATTATATTTTTGTCCCAATTTTGGGTCAAAGTTGTCCTTACGGGAGGGTGACTTTGGTTTACGGATTTTGCTTTATGAAAAAACCTGTACTTTTAACTATCTTATACGAAAGAACCCCTATCACAGGTTGGAAAGTAAATGTAAGAAGGCTGTTGGCAAAGTAGAATCTAATTTTAATGCTGTTATAACACAAAATAACTAAATAACAAAAATGAGAGATTCCCAACAAAGTTTGCAAACGTGAATACGCGTGATTTCTCTGCCTATTCTTCTAGTACACTACAATACACATACACATACGCAATGCGAACAAAAAAGCGGTGAAGCAAGCGCGTATATTCCGAATTACTATTTTTGGTAGTAATCACAAACCTCGCTTAAGTGGGTAGTACCGGTTATAATACTAAAAAATAGCTTAATTTTCAATCTTTTTTTTCTCAGTTCCTTTATTATATATTAATTTGAAAATTCGTACAAATAAATTACCTATATAGTTTAATGAGGACAAACAAATTTTTTTAAATTGTTTTCATTTTGTTTTCTAATTTATAGAGGGCGCCAAAGTTAATATGTTGAAAAATACATCGTCTCACGGCGGACAGATAATCTCGGGAACGAAGAATCTGCAACAAAAAAATCAAACAGCATTTTAAAAAGGAAGGTTTCGTAAGTGGTAATTCACCACAATATTTAAAAAAATCATCAAAAAAAATGGCGGTTGTTTGAAAAATTGTTTCAAAAAGTCGTGTTTTTTTTCACGTTTTTTCGCTTGTCAATTTTTTTTGGGTTGACTTTTTGCCTATATTGTGGTGAATTACCACACAGGACACTTAAATAAAGAAACACACCAAATTTGGTTTAAATCAGTCGGGCCAATTCGGAGAGTGTCCGCCGTTTGAAAAAACGTCATTTCGAGAAAAACGCGATAAATTTTTTACTACAATTTTTTTATTCAATATTAAATATATTTCTTACTCACTACACTATACGTCATACTTGTCCTAATTTTCAAATTAATATATACATATATAATATATATATATTATAAAGGAAGTGAAAAACACAAGATTGAAAATTAGGCTATTTTATTTTAGTATTATAACCGGTACTACCCTTTAAGCAGTTACGATGTGACGGGAAATTTGAACTTTGCTACAATTTGGGTTAAAGTCACCCCCCAGGGGCTAAAGAAACCCGTGTTTACGGTAAATTATCTGGTCCTTAACAAAACGGTTTCATACAATTTTTGGGAACTTTTTGAATTTTTTGAATACTCATTGGCCGATTGTGCTTGTTGTGCACTGAACAAATTTTCCCGTGTGAATTTAATAAACCACTGGGGTTAATTGCTTATTTTCTTGATTTCTGTTTAATTTGAAGATGTTGAAGTTGTTTAAAGAAAACCACGTCAAAATAATATGTGTATTGTTGAATCAAACCCAAGGTTTGTATAATTAACATGACTTTTAACTTATTGACCGAAAATCGTTCGTCTTTAAATTGTCGATTTGAATGGAAATATTGTTAAAACATGAAAAAATTTGTGAAAATCACAGTGCAGACCTGTTTGAATAACAAGAAAATTTAGTTGTCTCGTCATTGTAGATATATGTATATATGTATATTCATCGTTATTTTTAGCTGAAGATAGTTTTGTGACAACAAGAAATCTTGTTAAATCAAACTTATTTCCTCAGGTATTTATTTAGTCAAGAGGTAATTAAAATTAGAACAAGAAAACCCCGTTGATTTGATTAGCTTATACCCGAAACCTGACTGACAATATTTGCACTGCCATTGTCAAATGAACAAGAATTCAGCTCAAATGATTTTACGATAGCCCACCACCACTGCGTTGGTATCCGTTTGCCATATTGCAGTTCCCGAAGTACCCGCGTGGCTAACGAAAGTTACAAAGGCAACAAGGCAAGTGATTTGTGCTGATGATTTAGAATTAAAAGAATTCATTTTCTCGTGGAAGTTTGATGATCCTGGATTCACCTATAGCCGTTGCTTGAGTAAGTAAAAAAAATGCTATGTAAATTAAAACTTTCATCAGGAGGTGATTCTCAAAGAAAAATGAAAAGGCTTTCCATACAATTTGTAGATTAAGTACCTTTCATGCTGAAACAAGCAAAAACCGTAGACTTACTTTATCAGAATGTGGAATATTTCTGAAGGACCTAAAAGTCATAGAAAAAAATTAAATAAAGGAGCTTCTTCCTGCAGATCATCTAGGTTACAGAATTGTATTTATAGACGCTTTGGAAAGGTGGAGGAAAGGTCAGGTAATTGATCAAAATGTTTTTATCTCCCACTTGTGTCCTGTTTCAAATTAAATTGATGTACTGGGAGTACTTGCGAAACGGCTTCTGTACATTCCGATGTTAACAAATAGATAACATCAAATTTGGAAAATAAGTCTGTTGCTGCGAGTACAGACAGTGAAGTGGTATTTTTAGTCCACATGAAATAATTTATCTCATTACTTTAACAATATTTTAGAGGATATCAATTCAATATTAAACTCGTCAGAACGGGATCACTAATAACAAACTATTACGCAAACCATCAAATGCTGTAGAGAACCAACATATAAAAACATTATTCAAAAGTAAATCGTCCCTTAAAGCCATATGACATGGAACGAATCGCTAATGCAATTGTTAAAAAGTTTCCCTCGGAACAAAAGGTTAAATTATAAATTTATATATTGATGTTATAATATTAAACAACAGGACACAAACTTTCAATTCGCTTGTTCGGGAAAAAGGAATGCAAGTAACAAACTTTAGTATTGGTATCATAAAAAATTTAATGAAGTTTGGTTTACTTAGTCCGAATACTTCAAGTGAAAATTCCATCGAGAGCTATGATGGATCAATAGGTTCTTTAAAAAATTATTTGAAATAGCAGCTAGCAGCTGATAAACACTTATTTAACAGATTATATTACTGATTCTCCGATTTCAGTTGAAAACAGAATAAATTGGGAAGAAATGCGAGTTTGGCTAAAATACTACGAAGAACCATGGTGGGAAGTACCTACTTAAAAAATAGGAAGAAGCATTACCGAAGGGAAAATATTATTAAAACTTCTTCTTTCACCAGCGACATTGTTAAATATCGGCCTTTGTTTAAACACTCAAATTGCCCTCAATTAGTAAACTCAAAATTTCTGACATCCTTATTTTGTGCTCAATTTTGTTTTCATATAGATCGAAATGGATTTTCTACACCAATTTCCCCAGAAGAAAAACAAATTACTTCCAGGATGGGAATCTTATTTTCAAGCGCAAGTGTTTAGAATTCTTAAAAAGAATAGAAACCAATTCCAATAATGGAAATTAACAGCATAATAAAGTTATGTTCAATATGTTAAACATTTCTTTTATAAATTCGAAACTTTTTTTCTTATTTTTGGCACTTCATGGACTCATCAAACCATCTAATAGAATACCATTGAAGTCAACCGGTGGTGAAAAGAAAATGCTTTGTCAATCTAGTATAGCGGATTCGCAAAACAGTTGCATCATCCATGTTGTGGCAATACATGATGTCCACAGAAAAATATAATAGAAACACTAAAAAAGGTATTTACATCTACATTTAAATACCAATTTGCAGGCATTAATGATAGTAGTAGGAGCAGATCTTAATGAGTTGCTCGAATGTATATTTAGATGGTCACTACCTTATATTAAAGTTCTTTATAACATGCCTCGATACTGCATTTAAATGCTTTCCTGTGTTAAATTTGCATTATCCGAATATTATTAGATTTTATTTTGTTTTATTTTATTTAATTCAGCTTAATGCAAGCTATACAAACATATAATATAAAACATAAATATAAAAATAAGAACTTAAGGACTAGAACTAAACTAGGACTTATTAACTAACAGGGACAAAAATAAAGGGGACTTTAAGAGGGACCATTAAGGACTTTCTTAAGGGAGGACTTGGTTAGGTGAAAGTCGAACAAGGGTGTGGAATTGGCTTTACGGGTCATCCTTGAAATCAGTTCGGAAAATCCATAATTGGTGTGGTGAGAGGAAGGGCGGAAGAGAGGTACTGATCTCAGGCGACGGGGATTGGTGTGGAGGGATATCAGCTCAATGACACCGATGAGGAGCTGGTGAATAAAGGTAATCTCGACAGAGTCACGCCGCTTACTTGGCGGTTCTAAGTCGATCAATTTCAGTCGATCCTCATAAGGACGCAAGTTTTGGTGGTCGGACCAAGGTAAATCACGTAAAGCAAAACGAAGGAACCTGCGCTGGACAGATTCGATTCTATTAATATACGTTGATTGAGTAGGAGACCATACCTGACTGGCATATTCAAGGATGGGTCGGACAAAAGAGACATAAAGGGATTGGCAACGTATGGGTTTTTAAATTCAGTGGACCAGCGTTTCACAAACCCGAGGGCGGAGTTAGTTTTGGCTAATGTACTGTCGATGTGAAAGCGAAAGTTAAGCTCGCCATCACAAATGACGCCGTGATCACGAAGAGAGACAACTGTAGGGATGTGCTCACCAGATACAAGATAGACTCTAGGGTGGGAGAGAAGGCGTTTACGAGAGTAGGTGATGGATTGGCATTTAGAGACGTTTAATTCCAAAAAGTTTTTACTGCACCAAATGCAAAAAGAATCTATGTCTGCTTGTAGAACGGCGGGGTCTAGCACGGAGGAAAATTGTTTGGAGACTTTTATATCATCGGCGTAAATTGAAAGGTCCGAGTGTTTGGTGATTCATTCAACATCGTTTACGGACAGAATGAAAATCAGAGTACCCAGATGGCTGCCTTGAGGGACCCCTGACCGGGCTACAAAAGGGTTAGAGGTCACCGAGTCAAAAAGAACACTGTATTGACGTAGGTTTAGGTAGGACTCCATCCAAGAATGGAAACACGGCTGGAAACCAAGGGAACGTAGCTTAAGAAGGATAATTTTGTGTGAGATTTTGTTAAAGGCTTTACTGAAATCAGTGGCAAAAACATCGACTTCGTCACCATTTTCCAGTACACATAATGTTCTGGAGACGAAGTCAGTTAGGTTAGTCGTAGTTGACCTGCCTTTAAGAAAGCCATGTTGGGACGGGGAGAAAATGGACTTGCAATGAAAGAACATTGAGTCGTAAACAATTTTTTCAAAGAGTTGGGGTATACAAGATAATTTCGCTATGGGACGGTAGTTGGACACATCGCTTTTGCAGTCAGTTCAAATTTGAAGTCAAAAGAATGAAAACTGTTCGAGTTAAATTAAGCTGGTAATAACCCCTTAATAAACTTAAGTTTGATTTTTCTCTTCTATTTGGCCGGTGACATGCATTTTTTTTATTAATGGATTTATATGATGCTAAACTATCATCTAGCGAAATTTGAATTAATTCTCCCGTTTTTTTAGTTTTCGATCCAGCCTCCTTAAGTGTTGTGCGCATTTTTGTAGTACAATGGGTGGAATCCCGTCAGGGCCGGGGCTGAAATTGTCATCCAGTGTGCTGATGGAATAAGAGACCTGCAAGTGGTCGATATTGATCGAAGCCAAAAATGTCTGAGGTTGGGATTGCATAAAGTGGAAGTAGTAAAACAAAATCGACTGTAGAAGAGTATTCACTGAAAGATTGGCTAAAATAGTTGGCAAAGAGATTAGCGATTATTTTGGGGTCGGCAAGTCTGAGTCTGAGGGTCGAGGGATAACCGTTGGATTTTCTTTTGATGTTAATAATTTTGTAGAAGCATTTGGCGTCAGAAATTATGTCAAATTGCATCCGATTGAGGTAGTCATGGTAAAGGGATTTACTACGTTCAGAGAAAAGGGTGTAGGCCGAGAGATAAGAGGAATAATATGTATCAGATCTGGAAAAGAGATAGGAATGCTACAATTTGTTACGTTTGTTACGGAGAGATCGTAGTTCCTTGTCATACCAGGGGGAGTTGAAGAGTTATTTTTACGCGGTTGAAAGGGAACGGATTGGATTAGGCAGGTAAATAGTTCGGTAGGTATAGAAGGCTTCAAGGGCATCGATGACAGGGAGCTGGGGATCGAAGGAGATGGAGTTGAGACACGATTCGGTTATATTATTATTATATAGATTCGGATTAGGAATATTTCTTGAATGAAAATGATCCTGGTTTTAAATTTTATCAAAACATTTAACACTGTAAAACTTCAAAATCAACATTAAATTAATAAAATTAATAACTACAAATGTACATATTTATATATGCCTGGATAAATTTGATTCAATTATAAAGTTAACCATACACTGGAAACATTTTCATAAAGTTATTCTACCTTCATCTAGGTCAGCCCTATCGGTTTTTGGTTTTCCAAATTATCCTTTAAAAAAAGTACTTTGTCGTTAGGTAGAGTACTTTCAGCTATCGCCCGAATCTTACTCACTATCTGTGACTGTAACTGATACAACTACAGTTGATTAACAGTGAAAGCTCTCGGCGGATTTGCCTTATAATAATAGGTTATGCGTGTAAGCAATGTGATGCAAATCCACCCAGCAGGAAATTGGAGATTGCGTGAAATAGTACATCGATGATTTCATGCATGACTAAAGTATGTATGCCAATTCTGAGGACATAGCCATGCTAACAGGAAGGCATAGGAGTTTGTTTGTCTCAAGTGAGCTGAAGTTTTATTGCGGTTTTGTTGTTTCATGCTTCTCAGTAATCCAAATATTCTCCTTTTTGTATTTTTGTGATGACATCATACATTTTTAAGGAGAAGGTTTGTTTTATGTAATCAAGCAACTCGTTTGGTGGGTCGTCCTGAGCAAAACAATGAAGTGTGCATAACTGCTAAGGATTGTGCGCAGGTCATTATTAAAGAGTCTCCTGCGGTAATACCTTTTCTTTCGTGTCGTTTTACCTAGGAATTTTCGCGAACATTTTGCACAGGTATGTGGGATCAAGGGTTAAGTGAGAAACAATAGAACGCAATTGATGATCTCTGCTTTTCTAGATTAGGCGAGGCCCGACACAGCTACTCAGAGTCCAGCTACCACAGGTATTTAAATTAATGTTTAGGGATCGAATAGAGGAATATTTAGAGTATATATTCGACAATATGTCCACACAATTTTATTAATAAATAATAACCCGAGATAATGTGCATAACTTAATAAAAATGTGTGAACATATAGTCGAATATATATTCCGCTATCCGATTCTTAAACGTTAAATTAGACCTGTGTAAAAAAAATTCGCCTTTGTTTTGCCCGTCACAAATGTGTTCCCCCTTCATTGCATGAAATCATTGATGACATGACCATCAATGATTTCATCAATAAAAAGACATCGATGAATTCATGCATTCCATAGTCATGCAAAAAAGGATCAGCATACATGACCCCATACATTCCGTGGTCATGCAGAAAGGCATGCATGAATTTCCAATGACATCGCCGTGAGAAATGTCATCGATGTTGGAATGAGTATACATGCCCTTTTATTGATGACTTCCTCGATGCCGTCATGTGTAAATTTCCTGCTGGGCAATAATGCTAAAAACCTATCTTTTCTCTTGCTCGAGCACACACACACAGCTCTATCAATTTGTACATATGACCACTGGCGAAAGGTGATGGTTGAAAGTGCCCCACAGCCGAAGGTGCCCCCCTCTCCCCTATTATTTTCAAATTGTGACAACATTTTGCCTTAAACCCCATTTTTTCTAAAACATGATTGTATGGAGTCCCAGATATACGAAGGAATTCCCAATAAACTCTCCTCAAATTGGCTCCACAACAACAATAGTATCACAAAAGTTGCTAAACTAAACCAATAAATACAAATTCCATCGATTCGTATCACTGCTAGGTACAAACTATTCAGCTGTCGAAAGAATCTCGAAGATAACGACACTAATTGGGAGAATGCAGCTAAGGATCCGATTGTCAGAATCTGAGATGGGAGCTTCACACTTTAACTCTTCAAGACCGTAATCCCAGCCAAAGCCATATGAGCAATTATCCTTAAGAGGTAATTATTGGCTTAACATGATTCTTTCATTAGTTCATTTCAGCGTTCTCCTGATACCTCTTTATACCCTCTGCGCCGTCAACAGAAGCTCTGTGCTGCGAATTCTTGGCTTAAAACGGAAAAAGTAGTTTTCTCAGTGCAGCCAGCTGTGAGGCGAACAGTCGCACAGAGGATGTACTTTTGTTACGAGATTCACAAATTTTCGATAAAATCGCCGGAGTGTTGGGAGTTGGAAGGGCAGATGAAACAAAAAGGCGACGAGAGTGTGAAAATATGGGATTTGGCGGAAGGACAAGGAAAAGTGCTTTCTTCGCGCCGCGCCGCCTACCTCACAGACGAACACGTCTAGTCGTCGATAACGAAAATTTAATTTCATGAGTCAGTTAATTGGCTGAAGCGATTTTCTCGTATTTAATCTGAGAAGCAATGAATATACCTCTCGGAAATTGGGTGTGCTGATTTATTTCAGGGAAAAAGTTTATCATACCTCCGAACAAAGAAAAGTCTGAAGTGTTGGACTATGGATGTCTCTGGGAGCGCTGATACAAATCCGAGGAAATTGCTCACTGAATAGGAAAATTCCTCAATTGTTTCTTATCAATAAGATATTAGTGTAGTACCTAATTCAATTTATTTCCCTTTCATCAATTAAGCGTTGGACCTTGTCTGGATCTGAATAATGGACGATTCCAGAAGTGTGCCATACTTCGATTCGTTTATTGGTTAGCACATGCAGGAATTCTCCGGAATTCGATTATGGAAATCCCCTTTGTTTCAGGATTATCTCAAGTCTTTAAATATCTAAAGCTTTAATTTTTCCAATTTCTTATAACAAAACATCTTCAATCTGAACATCATAAATAATTTAAAATAATAAACGATTTGAAAGTGATACACGCAAATATTTAACATCGATTTAATTACGTTGATTGTCTACAGCTCCGAAGCAACTTTACTTTTGGACTTTTGGGAGGACTGCTAAAACGGTACATCTGCCTTTAAATAAAAATCTTATAGTTTGGCGCAAGTAAACTCAGTCAGAAATTTATTGCACAGGCGACTCTAAATTTTAATAGTTCTTCAAAGGACAAGAGATGAAACTACTCTTCGACGTCTGATTCCAAATTTTTCAAGTCGTCATTTAACTTTTATCGTCACTGATTAAACCGGAAATTGCTCCTTTACTCTAGCTCAATTTGCTTTCCTTTGCTTCGGCAAAGTTTTCATTTACTTTGTTTTACTTTATTCTATTTCTTTCTTGAGATTCTCCCCCTTTAGGTATAGGGAATATCTTGTAGTAGTGTTTGAGCTGCGAAACAGAGGGCTGGTGTCTCCAGAAAACTGCAAGCATCAACACTTTGTGCGAGGTTTTTACAAAAGGAAAGCTCCACCATCATCATCTTAAGATCCACTTAAAAGCCCATGCAACACGGAAAGAGATAATGGACGTTTCATTACTTAGATTACAATGTTTCTCGTAAAAGCTTTAACGGGTATAAGTCGATGCCATGCTGGCGAGAAGCGCCTTACAAGAGGTTGGTAGAAGCGCACAAAATGCGTTTTTTCTTGTTTCACTTTGCTGCCGGAAAATGAATTTTTGATTGCTTTCTGGATCTTTTCAAGTGCTTTTTAACTTAAATGGAAAATTTACCTGCTCCTAGAAAAAGGTGCGATAATTTCCGAGAAAATCTAGGACAGAAAGGGTCATACCGCTGGTGCGTATCTGAATTTATTATAAAGTCTCAGGAAACACTTAAATAATAAAAGTAGCGTACGCTTTATAGAGCAGGCTAATTAATCCAGTTTTATGCAGCATAAACACAGATGAAAATTAATCCATAATTTAATTATGATTAATCTAAAATTTAAAGTTATATTTCTGAGTACTTTCCTGCTTACATAGTGCTAACGGTAGGTATAAAAATCTTGCAACTTTTATTACAAACACGAAGGCTATGCAAGCTAATACATGTGCAGAAGGATAAAAGAAGTTCTCAATGCATTTTCTCGGAAAACCCAAAAATAAAAGCATTTCTCACATATCATTACTAAATTCGCTGATCATTTTACCCCCATTTAAACATCTTGTTAATACCTACCCTACATACATATATGTATCACCAAATTAGTTTTTTCCAAAGGTGTGGGAAACGGCACATGTGTTTCGCGATTTGAAGAGGATTACAGCTACCACTCCTCCTGGCCATAGACCGGTTTGCTTGCTTTGCTTTCTATCGAAGGCGTTATTGGGAGGCACAACACTTTGTTTCTGTCTTCTTCTTTGGCAGTCTGGTTTCCGTCATAGACAAATTTGTGAAAGCGCCCTCGTTAAAGTTACAACTGACATTCGGTCGGCACTCGATAAAAGTGAAATATCCATGTTGACCCTGCTCGGTTTCGCCAAGGATTTCGATAGTGTGTGCCATCTTAATTTATTGAGGAAACTGAATTGCAAATTTCTCTTCTCAAATACTGCCATACACTTAATAGAGCGGTTTTTAACAATGTCTTCAAAGTTAGGGGATAATAATTATACAATCCGATTTTCTTCCATTATTTTGTGTTGTTCCGCAGGGGTCTATTCTCGGCCCCCTCCTATTCAGTATAAACACCGGGATTTCTAATAACTACTTGATTTAATATATAATATTAAATGAGTACAATATGCGTCCCGCCTTGACTGAGTTCAGCGAAAGAAAAATGATAGTGACGATGACTCTCCCCTACTTGTTTAAAATTCATGGTGTGCAATTTTGTTAATACTGTCACGGAATATACTAGCCGAACGGCTAGCTGGCAATCCCGAAAATGAACAAAAGCTTCGCCTAAGAGGTGCTTTGAGTAAAGGCTGGCCACCATAGAATCCGGCAACGGCAAATGAAGCGTCGACTTTGCCGCAGAGCTTGAGAGCTTAAAGCATTTTCAGTCCGGTAAGAGCGACCCGAACCCATAGAATCCGTCGACGCATCCGCTCCCGCTCAGCTGTTTATGAGAATTCGAGCCCAACCGTCAACTGGCGCAGTATACTTCGCAGGTGAATTAACCAGGTAAATCTAGTACCAATTCGTCAAGCAACAAGACTAATGAATTCGGGAAAAACTCCGCACCCTCCAGGAAATCCAAACGAAGAAAAAGCAAGCCGGATAATTACAGATTCACCAAAACAATTCACAGATATCAAATTCAAACCTTTGCTTGTCAAATATACAGCTGATTCAACGAATCCCAACTGGCAGTTCTCAAAGGTCTCTCAGCAAAAGCTCTCTCATGCCGGATTGCCGCAACGAAATATAGAAGGTTCCTCTAAATTTCTCTCCGGCAACGCGCTGCCGTTCCGTCGGCTATGGGTTAGCTCCCATATGAATGCATGTATTCAATAGTTGTGCGGTGAGGGTGAAGGCGACGTTTGCGGTTGCCGGATTCTATGGGGGCCTGCCTTAAGGAACTCTGCAGCCACAAGGCCCAGCAGAAAATTAAAACCGCAAACCAAACTGAACCACTTTGTGTACGAAATTCACCACATGAATTTAGCGAGAACATCACTCTTCACGACAGACCGACCTAACCCAACAAAAATAAACCTTGGCTTCTGCTCTCCGAATTTGGATGGGGATTGGCACAGTGGTGTCAGACGCCACTAACCTCACTTTCAGTGCAACACCGCAAATGTTTTAGGGAGTTTTGTAACAATACTGTTCGTTCACAAGCTTTACATTATTTTGATATTCCGAAAGATTTTTTTTTATCAATCGTTTTTGCTTCGCTATTTTTTTGAACCTCACAACCACAAAAATGCGGTACTGATTCTGGAAGGGTTAGAAGCGAGGTGGGTTAAAATGACATCATAAGTGAGTTTAATGCTGAAAAGTAATTTTTTTAAATCACTCCAAAAAATGTCGTATAAAAATAAATAATAATGCACAAAATATTATAATAATTCAAAGACAAATTCAGGCATAAGCAACAAATGAATACAATGTAAACGATACGGAAATTAAAACAAAATAAAAAGCAATTCAGAAAACTAATACAACTACGCTTAAGAACTACTAGTGTCTGAAATGAGAACAAAAAGAAATATTAGATTAGCTAAATATGAATAATCTCCCTTTGCTTGCAGGAAGACTTTTACAAATCATATCTGTTTACACTTATACAATGAAAAGAAAAAGGACAGAAAAGAAACCTAAACGGATCAGGTAAGCTTGTATGAAGGTAAACCAACAGAGTTCAAGAAAGCCTGAATGCAGGAAAGCCTGTGTATAGGAAACGCTATATAGTTCAGGAAAGTGTAAATGCAGGAAAGCCTATATATTGAGGAATGGGGTTTTACCTCGTTGCCGGAAAGCCAGCTTGTTGATTCTTCCTGGAAATTCAGCGAGTGAGTGAGCAAAGGAAAACCTTTGCTTAGTCGGAAAGTCGACTAGTGCGGAGTCCGTAGGAAAGCCAACAGTATTTATACTATCCGAAATGGGTGATCAGGTAGATGGCGCTGATAAGCAACAAGGGAACTAATATGGCGATCGCGTTAGCTGTTGGTCGCCATGATTGAAACAGCTGATGCCCGCCATATTTGGAGTAGCTAGTGTTTGCCATGACAGCTTGGCGGAGGTTGTGTCTTGATCTCATTGCAGGGTTATATCATATAATTTTGCAAGTTGTGTTATAGTAACAACAGCCTGATAGTTGTGTGCACTTGGATTGGTCATCTGATACGTAAAATCCACGTTTCCCTGTGTAGTGTGGTTACACATGTTCTCGAAACCACGTTTTCGTTTTTTGAGGTTAGGAAGAAAAAAGAAAATAAGAGATTCCAGGACACAACTAACATCGAACCCGAAAACATATTAGCTACCTGGTCTCGTCTTCGGTACATGAGAAAAATATTTTTGTGGTCCTGTGTAATTAAGGTGGTCTCATCCCAGGTAATTCCAAGTTGGCCACAGATTGCGAGAAAGCAAGGGGAGCATTGTGTAACAATACTTCCGGTAGATCACATTCATCTAGGTCTTGACAATATTACTTTTAAGAAACGATTTTCCCGTTTATTTTTGTGCTTTTAAATAAACATTTACTTAAACACAATCCGTAGTTTTTTTAAGGCCATTTCAAAAATGCAAAAGGTTATGCAACCGTGATATGGGCTTCATTGGAAAGATTATTTTTTGCCACTATCTAGTGTTTAAACATGATTTTGGACACACGCGCGCCGGCCGTGGCTGTCTTGAAGGTAGCGCAATATGGATGTCTAATTTACGAAAACTTTTTCGAGCAGCTGGCGCAATGCCGCGGCAAATGTTAATTTGCAAGTGGTCCAACGTCTGTGGTTTATCGGCACAGACTAGAGACTTCACATATACTCACAGGAATGAATCCATAGGTTTGATATCACATGATCGTCGAGGACAATTCACGGCTCCATTACGTGAAATATAGAGTTCATGAAATGTTTCCCACAAAAAATAAATTGTGTCGCGCGCTCTGTGGCATGTTACGCCGTCTTGTTGAAACCAAATCTCTTCCACAATATAGCGAGACGAAAAAGTAAGTAATCGTGGATCCTTAGCTCTTTCCATTGATTGCAACATTCTGGTCGGCATCATCTTTAAGGAAATATAGAGCAGTGATTCCACCAGCCCATAAAGCATACCAAGCAGTGACTTTTAGAGGATGCAACGACTTCTTAACGAATTCTTCTGATTTTTCGGCATTTTATATCCGGCAATTTTGTTTATTGACGTAGCCATTGCCATAGCCACGATTTTCGAATTAAACTTTCAGAATTTATTGCGTTGTTCAGGCTGTTGTTTATTTGTTTCTTTGTATTTAGGTTGACCTTCCGTAGAAGGCGTCGCGACTATGACTTAAATGGTCAGGCGAGCTTGCCAAAAGATCATGTAACTCGTGCAGCTCGATGGGGATCCCATCTTGTTGATAAATAGGTTGGGTTAGATTAACTCTGCCCCAGCAAGTTCTCTCCTCGTATGATCCGCTCAAAGCTGTCAGCTGATTTACTGTTGCTAGTATTGCCAGTTTGAAAAACAAACCTCTAAAAAACCCTTTAGATAATTTTTGTAGTTCTGTTGTGCCGCCGATTCCGATGCTCCTAGTGTAAGTTGCCCTGTAGCCAACGATCACGATAATGCTTCATTAACACAACAAAATGCTTCGAAAACACCAGCAATTATAGTTTTTTCATTGCAATTATGCATAGTTTTGTTTTATGCTAATGCGACGCTTGAAACGCAAATTGGTTAACTTTAAGGGGTTATGCGCAGTTAGAATTAGAAATATATATATTAGAAATAAAATCTCGATTTCTCAGAAATGGCTCAACCGATCGGTTTCAAATTTTTACACAATTTTGTTAGATTGAAGGTCAGGTATTGAATGAAGGAATAAGAATTAAAAAAATTATTACTATTTTTTTAACAATTTGGAGCGAAAAGTTCAGTCAACAACGAAATTTTTTTTTCAAATAGACGCCATTTTGTCAAAAATCAAAATTTTTATTATTCCTTCGTTCAATACTTGAGGAATATATCTAAAATGATTGTGTAAAGTCTTGAGACCGATAGGTTGAGCCCTTTCTGAGAAATCGAGATCACCGCCAAGCGCCTTTTTTTAGAGGTCGTTTGTGACATCATCTACAGGAGCGGTGCACATTATATTTTAACATGATCGACGCGCTATTGTATTTTTAAAAGTAGGCTCTATTCGAATTACCATCACTTGTAATTGATAAATAAAAACTATTTCTATAAAAAATTCATAAAAGGGGTTACATACATACGTCCAGCAGCGCCAAAAAACGCGCTAAAAGAAAAACTGTTGTTAGAAGGGATAGCAATAGAAATTAATTAAAATAACTTTTACACATTGTTTATTAGTATTTAAAATTTATAAAAAAAATTATTTGATTTATTTTTTTCAAAAATTACGATATAAAAAATCAGGTTTCCCGAAGCACTATGAAAGAAAAGTTGCTCCACGGTCTGCTTTATTTCTCCTTGAAATGTTGATGGATCTGCAAAAAGCAAAAAAAATTTTGTAAAATAAAGTTGTAGTTATAGTCTCTCGAGCCGGATTTTTGATATTGTGATTAAATAATTTTATAAACATAATTAAAGTGTGACATTTATGACACAAAATGCACACTTTTTTTTAAACTGCCGTAAATTGCCAAATTTTTCGAATTTTAAAAATCCGGCTCTTCCCTTAAGGGAAGAATTGTTGTTTGAAAATCCTCAAAATATAATAAAAAATAAATAAAAATCCTTAACAACGTTTTATAGTAATTAAAACCAACCAACTTTTTATTAGTGGGGAATCAGTGGAATACTTACTGTCTTTTGTTCTTCTGAACATGTGTACAGAGGCAATTGATTATAATACCATTTGCAAGGTGATTTAAGTATTTGACTAACACCCGTAAAAACGCATTCCGAAAATATCTAAAAATTCCAAAAGAAACGAAATTCCCTTCCAGATAAGTATGTGTAAGAATGGGAATTTTAATAGCCACCACCCGCTGCCCATACCCAGGCACAATGTAAAGAATCTCCTCGAAAGCAAAACGGGGGCATATCACAGACTTGTAGTTCATTCAAGCAACTGACAAGAACATGAAAAGATTCGACGTTATAGTTAAATTTTCATGTAAATGGTTTTAGTTTAGGTGCTCAGTGGGAACCTAGACGTAAACACAAGATACGGAGATTAACAGAGTAAGCAATTTGTGTTGCTCCTAGGTCGGACAAAAAGACTTGCATGTACTTTGCCTGACATTTTACGGGAACCGGAGCAGATATCAGGGCCTAATGATTGAAATTCTCTTTGAGATTTATTCGACCTACGCTACCAAGCTGGGATTTACTCCCGGCGCTGGAGCTGATGAGATTTGGCTTCTGGAAATGTTGGTTACGACTATAACAGATGTTTTCAGCAAGGAGCTCACCCTTTGTTTTAGTTCCATATCATCTGTTGAGACATAAGACTGTAACGTAGGAACACGCTTATTCCGAACTTATTTCTGAACTGGGCTCGTTAACTACTATAAAATAGGTAAGTGGGTAATTAAAAAAAAACAATTAAAACTTTAATGGGTGCCGCCATCAAAGAACCATTAACACCAGCAACAACCCAATTAACGGCGCTTAAAAAGAAAAGTTTCAATTAGCGGAATTCGAGTGTTTTACGACGTCTTTAAAGCCGCAAAATTACACGCATTTCTTCAATTTGCGCCTTTTGTTGTTATCCTCTGTTTGCTTTCGGTCGAGCAACGTGGATTTATGAATATTTTAGCTCGATCATTAATATCTTAACCAGCCGGGGTCTTGCGTGTCCTGAATGCATTTCTCTAATTCTCGCTCAGCTACACGTCTCCACAGTATTAATTCACCTTTCCACAGGACTCCTCCAGGTCAATTCTGCGACGTAACCTGAAAGGGCTTGGTGCCATCAGAGGCACTGACAGTGATAACAACCCTTTTCAGGCTGTCGACAGTCCGAGGTTGTCGCTACGCTACGTCGATATGTGTATCAGCGAGTTTGTGATTTCGTACGAAAACATGTGGTAGCATAGTTTTGCTCACAAAAGATTCGCTTGCCGTGTTAGAATTCACTATTCAGCAGTCATGTTTGCTTTTGTGCTAAGTGTCCTAATAGAAGGATATTAGAAGCATTGTAACTGAGTCAATTGTTGAAAGTTTTCGGCGGCTAATGGCGTTTCGACACGAAACTCATCTATTCTGCTCTACCCTCCGTTATCTAATATACTTTTATCTAGGAATTTATTATTATGAGAATACACGGCTACGGCATTATTTAAGTCATTTGGAGTTATGCCCTGATTCGATGGCTGCAGTCGCAGTGGTTTATATGCCTATGAGCTTCCGGCGGCTTGCAAACTAACTAACTATATGGGTATTTCGTTTGCGTAGAGAATTTACTGAAGGCCATTTTGAAAATGTCTACTTATGTATGTATCTTCGATTTTATGTTTTGAGACTTTCCTAAATACTACAGAGTGTGTTCGCTATAACCGAGTCATACTAAATAAATTTCCTTCAGAAGTACATACAATCGGTTGAATTGTACCACAGACGAAACAAGTCAAACATTGGGTTGCGTGGCCAAAAATGGGTTATAAGTCGTAACCCATCTGAGCTTTTTGTTTTCTCTCAAAGCGAAAATTCAACTCGCAACTTTTTCAACGCGAAGCCCTCTGGGTTGTGTGATGTACACTTTACTTATGTACATATATGCAATATGTTGCGTATGTTGGCAATAAATACGTGTGATAGCTCAAGCTGGCGTGTGAACTCAGATAAATTCTTGGAAAGGAAAATAATATTTTGATAGTTGAGGTAGATTATGAAAATCTCAAGTAGACGAGCGTGGGGACTCTTCCTTTCCGGTTGCCCCTAAATTTTAAAGCGAGCTTCAAGGCACTTGGTTATTCTAATGAACGGAAATATATTTAAAAAATTCCTACTCGCCCCGTTTTTGAGATATTTATTAAAATAGTTAGTACTTTTGCAGTATTTCATTATTTCCCAAGTGATATTTTCAGCATAAAAAGGGGTTTTGCCACCCATAACAAAAAATAATAATAATATTAAATCTCCGTAGTTCTCTCTTACTCTTGTAAAGTTCGTAGTCTGCGAACCTTCGCTCGTTTAAATGGCTTCTGTATAATCCATTTGCAGTTTCTCCTCAACAAAACAAGAATCATAAAGTCAAGAATTTTTATATGATGATCATAACATTCTAATTGTGTGTCAAACGAATTAGAATATTGTGGTATTGCATATGTAGCTGATATGCCGTTTTGGACAATATTTGTCTTAATAGACTTTTCGTGTGGCCGTTCTTTAAACCACTTCTCAACAGTTTTTATCTTGGATCTTACACAAATCAAAAATTAGTTGTGTAGGACAATGTAAGGACCCGAAATTAGTACTGTTTGTGTAATGTAATATTATAAAATAAAAGGGACTCATTTTAAAGTACCAGCTTTTCTCCATCTTATACATCTACAATTGCCACAATATTCTATTCTTGTCTTGAACAGTACGTACCCTATATAATATTTTATGGAGGCCTCATCTGTGAAATTACTTTCTATAAAAACGGCGTGAAGTGTGTCACTTATATAACCATTAATGTCGTTAGAATCCTCAGTGGTATTTTCCAATACATTATTGACTTGCAAAGGAAGATAGATTTTGACAGGATTACTCAACACGTTTGTTTCGCATTGATTATATATAATCCTCTGCATCTAATAAAGCAAATTCTTCATCTTCATCGCAATTAGAAATGTGATTCGGTTGCAAAATTGGGAACATCAGACATTTTTAAATTAAAACTTATTTTAAAAAAAATCAATTCAAATCTATTAAACCAAACAAAATATATAAAATTCTAAACCTTATAAATTAATGAAAAAATCCAAATACATGTATATTATACTAATAAATCCAAAGACTAAATACTAAATTGAATTCAAAAACGAACTATTTTATGTTAAGAATATTTATAAAAAATTGCAGACTGTGCTGCGTATTCCTCAAAACCATAAACTATGAGTATCGTGCAACAAAATAAGGATGATATTGAGCGAACAATTGTACCAATATTGGTACAATCAAGCCATAAGAGGTACAATCAAGCCATAATGAGGTTCATCTAGATAAATTTTGGTACATTTACAACGAAATTTAGATCAGACAGACAAAAATATAATAAAACCATTGTTCACCCAAAAATCTTTGCTTTTTTGAAAAATTTTTGAAATCATCTGGCATTTCTAACAACAATTCGGGTTGGGAAAAATTTGGCAATCGTTATACGTATTAGAGTTTTCGATAAGAAGTGGCCGTTTCCTAGATTTAGTACCTGTGTCAGATGTTTCAGCTCAAGGATTATTTAAAACAATTTTAAGGTCACTAAATGAACATGAAATCCCACTAGAAAATATATTTATCCTTTTCTGCTGACAACTGTTTAGTGATGATGGCAGATTTAAACGGTGTTCAAGCTAAATTAAAAAATTTAATTCCTTATGTTTTTGTACAGGGATGTATGTATTTGTCACAAACTTAACATTGCTTCACAGGCGGCTTTTGCGAAACTTCCACTTGAAATTGACAAATTTATTAAAGAAGCAAACCTTCACTTTTGCAATAGTCCTACCAGGAAGGAAAATTTCAATGAATTTCAGGAATACTTTGGGACTGAGGTGCATGCAATACTTCGTCATAATGAAACACGATGGCTTTCCAGGCAAGCGGCTATTAGTAGATTGCTAGAACAATGGGAACCTCTGACGCATTATTTTAATCTAGGAAATTTTGAAAATGATTATGCTAATAAAACTATTTCATTCATATTCAATTGTCTAACGAACCCTGCATTTAAATTGCACTTCATGTTCTTAAACTATTGAAAATAATAAACGATTTAAATATTGAAATGCAGTCTGAGGATTATCGCATGCACATTTGTTTTTCAAGAATAAATTTATAATTCCAAAAAATTTGTAGAAATTTTTTAAAAAACAGTACATGAATTCAATTCTAATTAAAAATTTAAATTTACACGATAACAACGAAATTCTTAAGAGCTTAATTTTGTTCCAAAATTTTCCCCCGAGAGTGTGTTATCTGGAGAAACTAATAGTATCTTGCCATTTATTATTAATTTATTTCCTTCAAAAGAAATGCAAGGTATTGAAAAAATCAACGACGAATTTCGATGCCTCGCAGAATTCGAAGATTTAAAAAAATTTAGAAAATGTTCTACTCGTTCATATGTCAGAATTTTGGAACGAAGTCGGTGTAATAAAAAACGAATAAGTGCGGAATATGTTCGAAAATGTGCATAGAATTTCGAAAGCAGTATTATCGTTGCAACATTCATCAGCTAATCTCGAGCAAATCTTTTCTTAGCAAAATTTAATGAAAACAAAGGAACCGACTTGCAGTAGAAACAGTTTCAGCTTTAGTAAAAGCGAAAGACCTTTTAAGGGTAACTTCAACTTCTTGCTATAATTGTAATGTAAATAATAAAATACTGAATGAAAACCTAAACAAAAATCAGGATGTAGAAGATCCAGTTCTGTAAATGTGCCAAATACATTTTTTTATGTAATAATTTCAAAACAACTCTGAATGCCAAATATTTTATTTCATTTCCCTTTTTGTTAATGTTAAATGTAAGAATGAGTAAATTATACTAGTATATGTTTATAATTGTGCTTTTTATGAAAAATTTGTAAGAGTGCCCAAACGAAAATAAATTTTCTTACATTGCTGTTGTTTATTCTAAAGATTATCTAATTGTTTCTTTATCTCGTCCATATAATTAAATAAACTGAAGATACTTTTGTTTCAATATATCGATTTTTTGTAATTTTCTTATAAGGGGTTTTTGGATTTAAAAATATGAATAGGTACCGTACCAGTCGCGAATTTGAAATAGGTTTAAAAAAGTGGTACAATTATGTAAGAATTGGTACAATTTAGTATGCGTTAAAGGTACAATTCAATTTTGTGCGATATGATCCCTGCAAAACAACAGCAGTGCGTAAGGGGCTCCGAGAAAATCGTGAACCCCAACCCAACAGAAGAAGCGCATAGAAAATAAAGATACCCGTCCCGCGACCCAGCAGGAAGTTTTGTCAGGCCTTCTCTCGTTACTTGTGGTAGCAGTAAAACTACGAAACGGAAAAGCAGGCAGTTACATATGTATATGAATATTTAAGTTAAGTCTCTTTGCCCGACGCCTGTCTGGCTACTGGCTTGTCCTTACAAAGTCGCCAGAGTGAGCTGAGTTGGCAAGAGCTTTGCTCTTCGAATGTGATGTGGGTGAGATGTCGTGCTATCGTAAAAGCTTTCACTGGATAACACATTTTGTTCGGGCTTGTTCCGTCTGTATTATAGGTAGTCTGTGATTGCACCCACTTGTTGTGAGACCGCATTTTTTGCGAAACTTTAAGTCCATACGAAAATCGCAGAGGTGATTAATTGTGTTTTAAAAAACGAGTATACGAAATAAAGTAAGAGGAAAAAATCAAAGAATGGGGTTTGAAGAGGCTTCCCATTCCCACTGTCTGTTGAAAAACGTCATAGATAGTTTCAAATGGTATTATGAGCCTTCCTGTTTCGCTTTATATATTTATATATTTTGTTGTTGTGTTTTTCCCCGCATGGTGACCCGCTTCACGCGGATTCCTAATCGAAATAGTATGACTTGTGATTTTTTGTGCTATATGTGCCGCAATGATCTGGTTGCCCAGCTGAATAATAGTAAAAGTTACTACGATAGGAAACGAGAAAGAGGTTCGTGCTTTATTTAGGGTTATGTCAGCGCAAAATTTTTATCACCATTTCTGGCCTCGTGTGCGGCGGCAACTTGTTCGTTGGGGTCAGACATGCAGGCAAGCACATAATGTTGCTAACTCCAATCGCACAGTGACGGGAGGAGTTTTATTCTGCAACCTTCTTTTTAAATTATTGGATAATAGCGTTCAGCACAAGTTTTGATTGTTTGCTGTTTGCGATATAAATAATTTGGTTGACGTTGGAATAATGGAAAGTTTGACTTCTACCATATTTCTTCGCGAAAAATTTGAATTCAGGGATGCTAAGAAGGAATGTCGAATGAAACATATATCAATTAATTGCTTGGTCCGATTTAATATTAGGAAACATCATTTGCATGAGAAGAGATTTCTTGGAGGGAAGAGGTGGTGTGTGTAATAACTTAAACAGGTTCATTGATAAGAAATGTGGTAAACAAAAAGTACATGGTAAGTACTAAACAGACCGGAGTGAAGTTAGCCCTAATTGGATGATTTGATTGATGAAATAAGTTTTAATTTTTTGTTAGACCTACCGATAATGCTTCGAGATTTTTCCTAGCTTGTTGCGACAGTTATTTACTATACTGCACCCTCCCAGCAGATAATGGAAACATATTATACTTTCATGCAAACCGGACGAATCCCTTGTAAGGTATGGATGCATGCCTCATTAAAGGGGCATTTATATATTCATATCCTAGGGCGAAAGCACCCAGCGGGAAATTTGACCGGGCCTTTCTAGGGAATCCTGATGGAATTACTATTTTTTATGGGGGAAAGGCACAGTTACTTCCAAATTCATTCCAGGTAGGTTTGGTGGAAGCTATATATTAACCGAAATTTTTTTTCGTTATGAACGTACTTCTCTCAAGCTTTAATTGCCATAATCAAAAAAACGTCTTACTCATTCCTGTTTGCGTTTGTTTTAGCGTGAACTCGTGTTGTCTAAAGTGAGCCTTAAGTCCTTCCTGAATTCAAAGTCACTGCTATAGCTAGGTCAAATCACTTTATATAGACATACAATACTTAATTTCCTTTAACGTAACCTTGACCTAGAACAAAGCAAATAAAAATTCTGGAAAACATTCCACATGTATAGAAATGCCATGCATCGAAGAAAACTTCCAGAATAGCAAACTTTGAGCAGAATGATAGTTTAGCGTAAGTTTCCGCATTGCTGCCAGGGAAGCTGGCTGTAAGCAGTAAAATATATTACACTATAAGGGCAAAAAGTTAAAATTCTTGCACTGCGCATCATGGCGCAGGGCTTTCAACTTTCTGCGCGTGTGGTGTATACTATTTGTATTTATACCCTGGTCAAAAGTACGTAATTTCGGCTCCGATTCAGAGCAGAAATGTTAAGCTTTCTGCCTTAAAAAGCTTTTTCAGCCTTACCCAGCGGGAACTGGAAGCATACAAGAAAGCATGAAAGAGCAATTTTTAGAAGCTTAAAAATGCTTGCCTCCGTATCGCTATCCGTATCTTTTCAAACAAGGAAGAAAGCTTTTTATATTTTCTTCCGGTGTGCTTCGTCGGAAGATGATTGGCAGATTTGTTTGTTTTTTTCCCGTGTGCTTCTTTGACAGCTTATTGGCAACTTTGTATATTTTCTTCTTCTTTGGTTTTTTGGAAGATAGAATGGAGGCGAAGCAGATATAGAGATTATAACACTTTCGGTCCCTGTTTTGCAGGAAATATTTGTTAATTTTCTGGCTATGACTAGGACAAGAGGGGCAATAATATTCATATTAAATAAGCATGAATTGAGAACAGCAAACATTCCCGTAGTTTAAAAACGCAACTGCACCCTCGAGCACCTAAACGAAAGTGAACTGAAATGCATCAGCAGAGAGATGATTTCACAACGAAATGATGTCATCGCCCATTCACGCATAAACACTTAGAAAATCTTCCTTTGCATTACCAAGGACATATGGTTTGAAGCATTTTGCACTCGCAGAGGATGTAGAATTGGCAAAAGCTTTAACATCTTCGTAACTGCTTCATAAAGATATTGATAGGAAGCACTTCAAATTTGCTTCTTAGGAAGATTCAGAATTTTTTCCCGCTGGTAAGTTTTCGTCCACTACAATTTACATATAGCTGCGAGACTGGCTATGCTACACATGAAAGCGTGTATAAGAGCCCAGCGGGAAAAGAAGCAGTCCAAGATGTAAACGGAAGGAACTCCTAGGAAGCCATGGATGCATTCCCTTCCGTTGGACACTCCATTTCTTTTTGACATTGCTTGCTGCAAAAGCTTTTTACTGCTTCCACCCAGCTTCTCCAGAATGCATATGGAATCTCGTTCATACTGCTCCCAGCTTGCTTCTATGGAAGTATAATCTATAATGCATGCCATGTTTATGTTTATGCTCCAAAAAGTATTCGCTCACCACACTATCCAGGCAAACTTTTATTTATAACTTTCAAGGCTCGAATGATAACACAACCAAATGTTAAGTAGATTTATTTATTCATATGCTAACTTCAAAAGTAAAATATTTCAAGTGCATTAATTTCAAAATACGACTTAGATTAACAAAAATACTGACAAGCTCCTAAATTCAACCGACAAAAAGTATTCGCTCACTTCCACTATCTAAAAAAAACGCCATATTTTAGCAGTTTCGTTACCAATACTAATAATAAGTGTCTTGCTTAATATTTTGTAGGTCCTCCTTTCTGCTTAATTACGCTTTCCAATCTATGTGGCATGAATTTTATTAGATTTTCCGTTATTTGTGCAGATATAGTATTCCATTCTTCTAAAAGAGCAGTTTTTAGCTGTATTTTATTGGAAATGTGGCGAGTTTTTATTTTTTCCCCTAAAACATCCCATAGATGTTCCATGGGTTTTTTATCTTGCAGTTTGAAGGTATTGTGGAACATTATAGAGCAACTAGAGCTTTCTATACACAACTGTGTGCTAGGGATCATTATCTTGGGTGAATATAAAACTATCTTTTATAATAATTTTTTCGGCACTTTTGTGTTAATGATCCTTTAAAATGTTAACATACATTTTGTGGTCCATAACAACATTAAATATATCCAGGTCATCCACCCCAGTTGCACTCATACAACCCCATATACAAATAGAACCTCAACCATGCTATACAGATGGAACTAAATTATCCTTATCCAGCTCTGTATTGACCTTTCTCCATATGCTGCATCTACCATCTGAACAGAAAATATTGAATTTACTTTCGTCCGTAAATATGACTCTTCTCTAAAACTGCTCATCTTTATTTCTGTGCTCTTTTGCAAAGTGTAACCTTTTTTACGGTTTATTTCGGTTATGAATAATTTTCTGCGTGCTATTCGACCATGGTATCCTGCTCTGTAAAGCACATTCCGAATAATTCCAGGTGAAACGGACTTTTCATATTCAACGTGAACTTTAGCTGCTCTTTTTGAGGTACTTAATTTAAGATTTTGTTTAATTTGTCTAACTACCAGGTCTATAAGCTTAAATCCGCTGTTTTCAGTCAAAGAAAAAGATACTTTTTTTCATAAAAAACTAATAACAATTTTATTCAAAGTAGTTTCCCTCACTAGCTACACATTTTTGCCATCTCTCGGGCAGTTTATGGATACCACTCCAAAAAAATTTTTCTTCTTTAGAGGCAAACCAATCATCAAGCCATTGTTGTACTTCTTCGTAAGAATTGAAGGTCTGCTCAGCGAGCGCGTGGCCCATCGACGAAAACAGGTGGTAGTCAGAAGGAGCAAGGTCTGGTGAATAAGCGGGATGGGGTAACACCTCCCAGTTGAGTGTTTTTAAGTATTCCTGGACCAGTAAAGACGAATGCGCTGGTGCGTTGTCGTGGAGGAAGATGAGCTTGTCGTGTCTTTTCTGATATTCTGGCCTCTTTTCTTGCAAAGCTTGGTGCAATTTCTCCAATTGTTGTTGGTAGCGATGGGCATTGACAGTTTCGCCAGGTTTCAAAAGTTCGAAGTAGATAATTCCCTTCTGATCCCACCAAACGCACAGCATTGTCTTCCGACCGAAACGATTTGGTCTGGCGGATGATGTTGATGGTTGGCCGGGATCAACCCATAATTTTTTACGCTTAGGATTGTTGAAAAATATCCATTTTTCATCGCCAGTAACAATGCGATGGAGGAAAGACTTCCGTTTCAGCCTGGCAAGCAAAATTTCGCTGGTGTTTTGACGTCGCTCCATCTGCCTGTCGGTCAACTCATGCGGTACCCATTTTCCTATCTTCTGAACCTTTCCCATGGCATGGAGACGCATGGAAATGGCTGCCTGACTTACATTTAATCGTTCAGCAAGCATTTTTTGCGATTGGGTGTCGTCTTCATTCAGAAGAGCTTGCAATTCTTCATCCTGAACCTTCTTGGGCCGATTTTCACGCTCCTTGTCGGTCAGGTCGAAATTACCATTTTTGAAGCGCCGAAACCAATCCCTGCAAGTTGTTTCTGATAGAGCAAGGTCACCATACGCTTCCACAAGCAATCGATGAGATTCAGCAGCTGATTTTTTTAAATTATAGCAGAAAAGCAAAGCTTCCCGCAAATGCATTTTTTCTGGTGAAAATCTTGACATGTTGAACTCAAGGAAAACAAACGTTACTGTGCGAATGCGCTGACGGAGTGGACTGACTATGTTGACAACAGTCTAGTCCGCAAGGAAATGCACACGGCGCGGTCGTAGTAGCGAAATTCGCCAAATGGCGCCACCTTTTAGCAAACAGCGGATTTAAACTTATACACCTGGTATTAGCGTTCCTCAGCTTCATTCAAAATTTTAGGGCGACCATTCTAATGCTATTATTTAGGAGTATTATGATTGGAAAATCTATCAACTATTCCTTTAACAGTAGAATATGGTCTGTTCATGTTTTTACAAATTTCTCTCAATGATTGTCCTTGATTTCTTAAGTTTATCACAATTTTTCTTTCTTCCTCAGGTGTTTCTTTTTGCTTTCTACCTATTTTATAAAAAACACTACACATTTTTCGAAATACACTATGAAACATTGTGATGCAAGCTCAGAACAGTTTGGTCAGCTGCAGACTACGTCTGGATATTAGTTTGTGAAATTAGCGGTACTTTTATTCCGGGAGTGTGTGAGTGTGAAAGTGGTGAGCGAATACTTTTTGTGCGTTGAATTGAGGAGCCTGCCTGCATTTCCATTAATACAAAGCGTAATTCGAAATCGATGGACTTGAAACTTTTTACTTTTGATGCTAAGATATGAATAAACAAAATTACTAACATTTCGTTTTGTTATCTATCATGCCTGGAATGTTATTAATAAAAGTTTTCTTGGGTACTGTGGTGAGCGAATACTTTTTGGAGCCACTGTATGTGGAATCTTTCACCGAATTATTTTCGTTTACCTTCTCTTTTAAAAAAATACAAAAACAATTTGTGATTTTACTACAACAACTGATTTTATTATTAAAAAAACGCAAAAAAACACTCAATACAATGCAAAACCAAAAACGCACCTTACTGCACAAAAGGATCAAACAGGAATGAGCAAGATTTGGTTTTTTCTTTTATGACTTAAAACAAAGCGAGAAGGTTCGCTCGTAGCAAGCTCAATTCGGTGATGCATACCTGCCTTTCACGGAATCAACAGGAAAGCATCATATTTTTCACTCAAAAAATTTAAATTCTAGCATGTCTGCGGTTGCCGATTATGTATATGTTCCAGTACCAAAATGTAAAATATGTCTATTTTAACAAATTGTACTTCGTTGAATAAATCGCTTTAAGTTCTAAGTGATTTATTGGTCTAGGATGGATAAATGTCTAGGGTACGAATTTCTTAATTGTTTTAAACTGCACGGAACCGGGTACTCCAACTAGTACTTATGTAAGATATGTGCTTGACTTTCTCCATCAATTTCGATTTTATACGATTTTAAAAACATGTACAACCGAACACACTTCACTGAAAATCCCAGTGTGTTATTTCAACTCTTAAAAAATATGTGATTTTCTATTAAACGCGAAATGTGAGTTAAAACAACTTGAACATGAACAACTTGTTGTATTGAATTAAGACACATTGTGTTAGTAATTTAAAGCGCATAATCTACAATATATTCTAACACGTTGTTGATGTATTAAAATTTACACGTTTTTCTGAAAAGTGCTAAAATAACTCACATTGAGAGAAATTACACACTTCAAGTCTTTGAAATATTTTCCTTTAATCCTATTAAAGAGAATAAGTACTCTGGTATGGCAAAGGTGGTCTGTAGTCCAATTCATAGAGTGAGTAGATGGAACTTTGAGAAAAGGGTCCTTATGGGCATTTGTACCTAACTAGCGTGGGTCCACTCCGCTCCATCCGTCTCCTCTATCTAAAAAAAACCTGTGTTTTACGCACATAAAACGTATAGAAATATTTTACCTACATAGATATAAGGATTAAGGGGGCCGATACATGTAAAATCAAAAAACATTTTATTTTTTTTTTTCGTCGGGAATATATTCTATAAGGTGTTGAGAACGCGTGTCTAAGAGCGTTTCTCAATATCTAAATCCGGTCTCATGGAATCTCACATAGAAGCGGCGATGTCAGGTAGCGCGGGTGAGCAGAACGGTTCGGAAACAAAAAACTTTTGCCGCAAATCAGCTGCTTGAACAAGAGGAAGGGCAACTCTACGGCGCAGGCATAGCCGACTAATATGTAAGTAGAGAACTCGTCTTTTCACTTTCCCAAACTTTGAACTCAAGTTCCTCGAAAATACATTTTCGACTACTCGCTGCACGATAACTTTATTAAAAAAGGTTCAATCACGCTGAAAATTTTACTGTAGTTTCAAAAGACCCTTGTCTACTGGATGAACCTAAATCCATAGCCGATTTCGCAAATCCCCGACCGTAGAGGTTGAGAATTCAGCCAAAAAAACAAGCAAAATTTTCATTCAAGTCGCATTTGGGGAAAAAGAATTTGTTTGTCTCAAAGTTAGGTTCACATTGAAGTCACAACTTTTTTTTAACAATTTTTTCATCCTGCTTCGTTTCCGACCAATACTACCGCCGGGAGAACGCAGCGACTGAAATAAGAGGGGGCTTTTGAGTCACGGGCTTCGCCGCCATTTTGAAACTCCGGCACACGAAAAAAAATGTTTTCTAATGTACAAGCTCTTGTGGTAAACTAATAAAAAATTATAATAACTTGATCCGCTTATTCCTTCCCTATGAAAAAAATTCTTTAAAAAAACACACTTTCAATGTATCGGCCCCCTTAAATGCGTTTTGGAAACACTCGGACGAAAACGATTAAAAAATGACTACATCAATATAACTCACATAAGTGAGTTGAAATAACCCACTTGGATTTGCAGTTTTCGTACTTTTAAAGTTGTTTCCTAAGGGTGTCTCTCAGCAAAAAACTATTGTTATGAATCTGATGCTATACAAGGCTCAAAATTTTCCTATAATATATTTCCCATTTCAAGGTGTGGGATGCTGCCGACATGCCAGCAAATATGATCCACTTTGGTACACCATTTTACAAAACGATGCGAGAAACAGAAACCCAATGAATTTTGGAATATTGGACCATTATTCATGTCTATCATTTTTCTATGGAAGTTTCGGTGGCAGTTACACATGCATCATTTATCCGAAAGCTGACAAGGACTAATTTTCAAAGGTTTCTATCAACGGATTGATTGCGGCCAAAGTTGAAGGACCCGAATATCTCGAAAGCCATAATCGGGTTAAATCCATCAAAAGTGGCAAAAAGGGTGAAATAGCTTGACCACGGACCAAGTCCTCTTCTCCGTAGTTTTCATTCATTGCTGCTACTTTCCAATTTCCCGCCAATTTTCTCATAATCGCAAAAAATGATTGATGATGTAAACACTCGGGCCATATGAAGAATGGAAATGTAGTGAAAAAGATTGAAAAATAGTCAATGCTTTTTGCGTGCCCGTCGATTTTTTGGGTTGCCCCTCGTCTCTGATCTGAGGCTTGGAAAGGCAAATAAGATTGACAGGCCAGCGTAATGGACTGGGCACTGATTTATAAGTATGCGACGTATGCTGGAATGAATTCCCCTCTTCAGAAATAAATAGCATGTACGATTGGCGGGGGATGCGAGCCACGTATGTGAAACGCGATTCGATTGACATGTCATAAACATCTGTTTGTTTAGCTGTGAAAGATTTGACGAACGAAATTATGAGTTATTGCTCGCCGGACCCTTTTCAGGAAAAAAAAAAAAAAAAAACACTTTAAATCATCACGCAATGGTAACCACCGGAAAAGAAATTGCAGAATTTTCATGACAGTTTAGATACACATTCGCTGGGTGTTTTCTATGGATGCTTTTACTGTTTACTACGTTCTTAAAGCGTTATCTATATCATAAAAAATGTAAAAGGTATTAATAACGAGCATTCCTTACATATCCGACATTTCTCCGGATATATTCCTTAATTGTAATGCATGATACCCACAGGCACCGGGGCAGAATCCCGCACATTTCCCCCATCTCAAAGTCATCCCTGATTTCTTGAGCTTACGAAAGCATTGAATTCTCGTTTAATTGGAAAAGGTCATAGAAATGAAGCCGAATTGAGTGGGTGGAAGCCTGCAAGATAAAATTGGGAATTTCTCAAGTGGCTGGCACGGAACGTAACCCCTGTTTTATCACAGTCAGTGAATTAAAAACTTTAAATCTAATGCCATGCTCTGAGGGAAGGAAGTCTTTTATCGATGTTCCTTTTTTAAAAGACTAAGTGAATTCGCCTTTAATATAAATTTCTTGGAAGCGAGGCCAGGTGCTTAGGGATGGATTACGTGAAATCCACAATTTCAAATTGATTCCTACTTCGACAGATTTTACCTAATTTTCGGGCTTCTCAATTTTCCGCCTTTTTTCATTTCTTGGCACTTTTTCATCTTAGGACGATCAGACTGATATACAAAATTAATCTGAGAGATTTCCTTTTTTTTCGGACACTTCACTGCTTTTGAGTAAGTCTTGAGATGCTCTCGATAACAGGAAGTTCGTGCCAAAAACATAAGCAAATTTGGAAAAAAGGCCATAATGGTCCAATGTTTGATGTTGAAAAAACACTTTGGCAGGAGCTTAAATATGTCCTCTCTAGAAGATAATAAGAATGTAAATGGCCGACATCTTCAAAGTATAGAAATTGTAAAAAAACGATTGCTTTATATTTTCATTTTGTGCGTCATATGGACTGCGTCTCTAAATGCACTTATGAGTATGTTCAAAATGACAATAATGATGATAACAATTTTAGCTTTTCAAAAATAAATTCGTTTGCTGCCATAAGTAGGCAAATTACGTTTACTGCTACAGAATGAATTCTACATTCGCATGAGATGTATTTACTCATAGATAGGAACTAATACATATCATACACGCAAAGCGATTTTAAATATCGGACTATAAGATACATAGGTTAATTAAATTTGTTTGTATACTGGCGCAAATATGCAACGAAATATTTATTTGAAAGAAGTATTTCACTGCTCTTAAAAGAGTTGTTATAACACCAATAGACGCGTTATTTTGTGTCCCTTGTTTTGGAACAACCATACATTTCGCTGTTCTGCTAATGTTCTGTTTGCTGGGCAGATATAACCTCTCGTTCTGGACATTGTACTTATTGTACTGTAAACTAGGGGCGCACCGTGTTAATTTTTTAGATAACTTCTGCTCCGCATGTTGGTACAAATCAATGTTTCTGAATATTTTGGCAGTGGGTGTATTCAACTATCAAAATTACAAAATGCACCGATATGTAAGCGAAATGGGTGAGAAACTTAAATACATTCTCTGAACGAATTTGGTTCTTAATTTTGCTACTGCCCTTTCCTGTACTCGACAAGAAGTACCATGTGGTATGTTATGGAACAGAAACGGAGTAAGACGGACTCCGGGACTTTGTTAAGTTAATTATTCTAGAGATACACTTTGACTTGGTAAAATTTGGGGTGATGAGGGGCAAGAAGAAATTGTCCTGATGGCGTTATTTTGGGTGAGCCAGATACTATTACATCATATAGCTCGCCACAACAGTCAAAGGGTACTCAATCCCGTCCATATGTATTTACCATTAAGACAATTAACAAGGCCGTTCAAGGAGTGCATTTCCTTAGCATGATGACCATCACTTCACGAGTCAACTTTTATCTCCAAATGTACAGTGACTCACACGTCTAACCGGATGACGAATGCAACATGCTTTAACTTAGTAGTTCGTTGTTAATAAATTTGATAGAAATATCATATTATATATCAAATGAAAGCAAATTTTGTGTACTTTCATTATTTATTGAAAAAAGTACAAAAACTTAAAACATTAACTCAACAAAATAAGAATAACGAATGGAACTGATAATTCGCCTCCACACGACTAAGCGGATAGCGTAATTTATGTTGTGACGAAATGGTTGTACGGTACTTTTGGGTTCAGGAAAGCATTTGCCGCAGTGCGTGTTATTCCTTTAGGTAGAAATTATCAAATTTGCTGAAATCTTCAAAGTGTAAAGTTGCACTATGGCCAATCCACGCAAGCATACATCTATGGAGATTGGAAATCTAATTTTACGGCTACGAACGGACGGAAAAACAATAAAACAAATTTCGGAAACAGTACACAGAAGTACTTCAACTATACACGATATCATAAAATAGTTTGAAACAGAAAATCGAGTTAGCAATAAAAGCAGAAAAGGGAAAGGCAAGAAACTGAACGCAAATGATGGGAAATATATTAAACGGATTGTTGAGAAAAATCCATTCTTTTCTGCAGATAAAATTAGAATTGCAGTTGAAAAAGACAGGGGAAAGTGTGTCTCTGCAGAAACAATTAGAAGGTGCATAAGAAGTTTCGATTTGAATGGGCGAGCAATAATGAATAAGCCCTTCATTTCCGCCAAAAATAAAAAATGCCGATTACACTTTGCAAAGAGCACTTAAGGAAGTCTCCCGAGTTTTGGAACAGAGTAATAAGCTATACTTTAAATAAAATATCTTTCTAATGTTTATATCACAGGTTCTTTTTACGGATGAAAGTAAATTCAATCTGCAAGGATCCGATGGGCGCAGATTTGTATGGCGACGTGCAAATGAAGCATTTCTACCGAAAAATACAAGGGCCACTCTAAAGCATGGAAGAGGCTCAGTAATGGTCTGGGGCTGTGTTTCTGCTGCAAGGACAGGAAATCTCCATTTTATTAATAATATCATGGATCGATTTCAGTATGTGGACATTTTGAAAGCAAATGTGAAAACTTCTTGTCAGAAGTTGGGAATTTCAGAAAATTTTGTTTTTTATCAAGATAACGACCCAAAACACAAATCACATATTGCTAGGTCGTGGTTAATTTATAATTGTCCCCACGTATTAGATACACCAGCACAGTCCCCAGATCTCAATATAATTGAGCATATTTGGCACGAAATTGGGCGGAAAATATACTAGAAGACTTACTCAAACATTGCTGAACTCAAAGCAGCCATTTTAGAGGCTTGGAACTCCATAGCTCCCCAAACTTGTCAGAATTTGGTGGATTCTATCTCAAGGAGACTGGAAGAAGTCATTTCGCATAAAGGTTATGCCACAAAATATTGAAATCAACAAATATTTTCTTTTGTCCGGTTAGTCGTGTGGAGGCGAATTATGAGTTCCATTTGTTATTCTTATTTTTTTGAGTTAATGTTTTAAGTTTTTGTACTTTTTTCAATAAATAATGAAAGTACACAAAATTTGCTTTCATTTGATATATAATATGATATTTCTATCAAATTTATTAACAACGAACTACTAAGTTAAAGCGTGTTGCATTCGTCATCCGGTTAGACGTGTGAGTCACTGTACGTTCAACATCCCGATCAGCCATTATGGTGCTCTGCTAACCGGCATACCGGATATGTGTTTTGAAATCTATATGTTGCGTTGCAACCCATCACCGCCGTGGGCTGCACCAGTGGACCAAACCAACCAGTGCACAGTGGGGCCAAATCTCAAAAAGCTGGCCAAAACTAAAAAATTCAAGTTATCGATCTGAAATCTCTCACTCGGGGGTGAGTCACTTGCGGACATGAAAATCGGTATTTGGAAGATATCCTCGCAGTTTATGAAAATGAACCTTGCTTGTGACAATCGAAGAACAGACGACTGCTGAATTTGCCTCAACGTTTGTGAGGTCTACTATAATCCGCCGACCTGACATCAGGCGAACTGTTCAGACTGAACTGAAATGGCTGCTGGATCGTGTGTGGTCGTCTTTAAGTAGTCTTCAGTCCTTACCACTACATCTATATATATAAAAATGAATTGCTGTGCGGTAAGTCTTGCTAAAACTCAAAAACGGCTTTACCGATTTCGATAATTTTTTTTTGTTTTTTTTTTTTTTTTAATTATTTATTTAAGGTCGCTGTAGAACTACAATGGTTATTAGCGACCACTTTGACAGTTACATATGGTTAAATTCTTTGAAACATACTGATAGCTTTAAGGAACTTTATAGTTTGGTTGCAGTTATCGATGGTGTTCAACATGGTGCTTAAATCATTAGGCAGATTGAGTATGGATTTGTCCCGGTGGAATTGCTGACATTCTAGTAGCAGGTGGTGGACGGTGAGTCTGCAGTTACATCGAGGGCACGAGTTGGGGTTTGTTTTCGTAATGAGGTGAATATGGCTAAAGTTGGTATGGCCGATGCGTAGTCTTGTGATAGCACATTGGTTAGGTCTGGGAAGTTTTGGACACCTATCGAAAATGTTGCTGCGCACTTGGTGAAGAGATGTTGGTACGAGCTGCTGCCATTGCTGGTTCCAAAATTCCATAATTTTAGTGCGGATTAGTTTAGCTGCTTCACGGTGTGTTAGTTTAGCTTGGTGGTGAATCTCTGAATTTATTGCTGCCTTAGCGGACTCGTCTGCTTTTTCGTTTCCGGGAATTCCTTGGTGTGCTGGGATCCAACAAAGCGTAATGTCGTAGTCCAAGGTAATTAACTGGTTGAGAATTACCTGTATTTGCTGTATTAAAGGTTGAGGACTGAATTGATTATTAATAGCCTGCAGACACGACATGGAGTCCGTAAAGATCACAAATTTGCCAGCCCTATCTTTACCCTTGATGTGATTTATGGTATTAAGGATAGCAAAAGCCTCGCATGTAAAAATGGAGCTGTAGTCTAGCAAACGGTAGCTTTCGATTATTTGGTCTGTTGAGGTGATTGCATATCCGGTACTTTCATTAATTTTAGATCCATCTGTGTAGTATTGGTAGTGGCTACTGTATTTACATCTTAGTTCCTGGAATAACTGTTGATACATCTTAGGTGTGGTTTGTTGTCGGTTGTGTTTTGTCAATGTCCAATCGACTGGTATAGCTAGTTTCGCCCAGGGGGGGCAGTGGTTCAAAGATCTAATGGCTATAGGGGGTAGGTTGAAGTTTAAGCTGTTATTGTAAGAACTGATGCGTATGCGGAGTGGTTTTGGCAGCGATGGTGATGCAGTGAACAGTGAAGTATTGTAGTCCTTGAAAGTATTCAAGTATGCAGGGTTTTTAGGAGTCGAGGAAACTGTAGCTGCATACTTAAGACAAAGTTCTCTTCTTCTGATGTCCAGAGGAGCTTCGCCTATTTCCGCTGCTAGGCTGGTAGCTGGACTGGTTCTAAAGGCACCTAAGGATAGTCGGAATGCATTGTTCTGGATACTTTCTAAGCCTTTAAGAGTTGAAGGTTTAGCGGAGTCATAGATTATTGCTCCGTAGTCCAGTTTAGATCTTATTAAAGCTTTATAAATAGTAAGGAGTACACTCATATCTGCCCCCCAGTGGATAGATGATAACATCTTCAATATTCGTAGCCTAATATTGCATTCACTTTTTAGATTTTTTATATGCGGAGCCCATGTTAACTTGTCGTCGATTGTTAGTCCTAGGATTTTAATTTTATGCACGTGGTTTATTGGTTGGTGATTTAGGGTTACGATAATTCGTTCGTTATTTCGCTTGCGGCCTCGCTTAACTAGCATAGTTTCGGATTTGGATGCAGAGAACCGAAAACCTCTAGTATCCGCCCAGTTTTGGATTGTGTTTAGGGTTTCCTGTACAACTTTAAGCGTAGTTTCGATATTGCTTCCACTGCATGAAAACGTTAGGTCATCATCGAATATATAGCGTTTGAGCGGGGCCTTAATGCAACAGAGCACAGGATCTATAGTTAGGAGGAATAATAATCCACTAAGGACCGATCCCTGGGGCAGACCATTTTCTAGCGAAATTTTATCAGACAGAACATTTCCTATTCGTACTCTTATCTTTCGGCCTGTCAGGAAATTATAGATAAAGGCTACGAAATTACCTGAAAATCCTAGGTTTTTAAGTTGCTCTATCACTCCTTTGGTCCATACCATTTCGTATGCCTTCTCGATGTCTAGGGATACGATCATGATATGTAGGTTTGATGCAAGGGCGTCACAAATGTCCGCTTCGAAGTTTACCAGTAGGTCTGTAGTGGATCTCATATTTCGGGAGCCAAATTGGAATGTGGAGATTAGATTGTTGGCTTCGAGCATCCATCGGAGACGCTTGGCGATCATCTTTTCTAGTAGTTTGCATAAATTGCAAGTTAAAGAGATGGGTCTGTAATTGGTTGCTACTGTGTGGTCCTTGTTGGGCTTTGGAATGGGAATTACAACAGCTTCCCTCCACAGGTCTGGAAAGCATTTATTAATCCAGATGTGGTTGAATAGCGATAAGACGTGGGTCAGGTAGAGCTCGGGTAAGTTCTTAATGAAGGCATTGGGGATGTCATCTGGTCCGGGGCTGCTATTTTTACAACTTGTAATAGCATGGTGTAATTCTTCATAAGTGAAGAGCTTATTCATCGAGTCCAATTTTTCGTTTGAGGTGCTGCTGCATTCGTTATATTCGGCTCTGTACTTTTTGAATAGCTCCGAGTAATTGTTGTCTGACGAGTTGGCGGCGAAACGCTCACCAAACGTGTTGGAAATGTCATAGCGATCAGTTGTCGATGCTCCGTTGATATTAAGCCTTGGGATTACCGCAGATTTGTAATTACCCGAGATATGGCGTATTTTATTCCAAACTGATGTTATAGGGGTTTGATAATTCAATGATAACGAAAATTGGTGCCAGTGGTTACTCTTAGCTTGTTTGACGGCTCTTCTGGCGGCAGCTCTTTTTATTTGGTATGAAACTTTCTTTTCTCTTCTTTCCTCTTCATTTGTTTCTTTAATGTACTCTCGGTAGGCTCTCTTGTATTCTTTGATTTTCTGTTCGCATTCTTCGCTCCACCACGGTACGCTTTTCATATTTTTCTTTGAGGCTTTTTTTGGAATTGAGTTGTTAGCAGCCATAGTGATGAGTTCAGTGAGATTTTGTAGAATAGAATTGATAGATAAGGTGTGGAATATGTTGGGGTCAAGGAGTTCTCGGAAATTATGTACTAGCGTCCACTGAAAAAGTTTCCAGTCTGCCTTGTCTATCAGCCACTTAGGATACTCCGGTGGACTGTAGCTAGTGTTCTGCCGTGTATCTTCAATGATAATTGGATGGTGATCACTGTTGTGAGGATCTTCCATGGCCATCCATTCGAAGTGCTGAGCTATATTGCAGGAAATGAGTGTGAGATCGATGATGCTATGATTGCCTGTACTGCTGTTAAAGTGAGTGTATGAGCCGTTATTCATTAGGATTAAATTGTTGTTGGCCTCAATGAATTCTTCAACAGTGCGTCCGCGGGTGTCGGTGGAGTGTGATCCCCAAATCTGGTTGTGGCTGTTAAAATCTCCTAGTAGTAATACAGGAGTTGGCAGTTGGTTTAGGATTTGTTGCAGATCTGTTGCGTTGAAGCTCATGCTGTTTGGGAGGTAAATGTTACATATAGTGATTGGGGTGTTACTTATAATTCTTATCGCCGTGACCTCAAGCTCGGATTCAATTGCGATCTCTTCGAAGTAGAGATGGTCTGCGATGTAGGTCGCAACTCCGCCACTGGCTCGAGTACTATTGGTCCTATTTTTAAAAGTAGTTTTGTAACCATTGATGTTAGCATGATGTGTGTTTTTGAAATTTGTCTCTTGGAGGCAAATACAGTCGAGGGGGGTGTCAGAATTTAAGACTTGCAGAAACTCGCGTCTAGCGTAAAACCCGTTAACGTTCCATTGTAATATTCGCATAGTATGAATCTTGCGGGTTGTCGTCAATAAGGTCGTCTTCTACTTCAGTACTTGTATCTGTTGTGTTGCCGTCACCGGATTCGCTTGCTGTAGATGTTCCAGATTCAAGTTTTTTGACAATTCTGGTAAAGCGACTTTTTTGTTTTCTTAATACAAGTTTTGGATACAATTTCCTCATCGTGAGTGCTAATGCGTGGGAATTCAATTTGAGGTCTGATAGTGCATCGTGAATGTTCTCTTTGGCAAAGGTTTTTCCTAGGAAATCAATTAATTGAGGGTAGCTGCAATGGTATTCGCTAGGATTTTGGTTCATTTCATATTCAATTTCAGGTAATGCAATGGTTTCGTTTTCGTTTATAAGAGGAATAGACGAGATTCTCCTTTTCTTAGGGATTTGCTGCTTGCTCGAGGGCTTAGCGAATTCTATGTCAGGCTTGGTGACTCCGCGGGATGTAGAGGAGTCGGTGGAAGGGTCGGATAGTACTCGCTTGGATGTTATTGCATGGCTTGAATTTGGAAATACCGTAGAGTGCTCCGATTGTGTGAGGTCGGGAGCGCACGTTACGGTAGGCTCTGCCTGTGCATCTAGATTCTAGGGTAGCCGTGCGTTTTTTCTGGTTTGTGCTGTCCTGCTGGATTACATGGCTCTGTGCGTTGGGTTGTGGTTGTTTCACTAATTGATGGGCATGACCTAGCAATGTGGCCTTCTTCTTTGCAGATAAAGCAGGTCATATTTTCCAGTGACGGATAGATCCAATAAGAGGTGTCTTCGAGATCGATCTTCCAAGAGGTAGGTAATTTGTTGACATCCTCTGGATGGATGTACACTTGACGGCGGAAACTCAGTATGTGCTGGTATCCTGGTGTATTCAAACCGGCGCGGAGTGTAGTTATGTGCGAAGCGAGGTTAATGTGTGACTCCTTCAGTTTCTGCTCGATGATAGAATTCGGTATGATTGGTGGTACATTGGAGAGAATCAGACGTTTATTGCGTGAAATTAAGGGTCGAATAGGAACCTCTCGATCGTTTATCTTAATTTGCTTATGGGTGTCAACAAGAGTGTCTGCTATTCCCTTAGTTGCAACGTATATGCATATGCGGTTGTTTGCGATTCTAGAGATGTAGCGGATATTCTCGGGATCGACTTTTTCTCCGATAGCTTTGGCATATGTTTGTATCTGCACCCCATCTATTGCATCGAGGATGACTGCCTGGTCCTTTGTAGGAATCGCTTCTGATTGCAAGGCTTGCGCATAATTCATTTTGGTGGACATGGCACTAGAGTTCACTTAGAGTTTAAGGTGACTCCCTGTAGTCAGAGAGTTATTACTAGAACGCCAACACAACTAACACGCGGTAGGAAAGAACGCACTGACAACAGTATCATTAACGGGATTGTTTTGCCACTTAACTCGTGGAAAGGATGGAAAACACGTCCGGCTCATCCGATTGCTAAGTGGAAACTGTTTTTTTGTTTTGTTCGCTATAATACAGGGGAGGTTTACAAAAAAAGGAAATTCGGGAAACCCCAAAGGAAAAGCCGGAAAATCGAAAAACTCGAAATTTCCGTTTTGTATAGGAAGCGAATTTTCCAACTTCAAGGAATCTTTATGAAAAAGGCAATTGGAGGTTTGCGGGGTCGCAGATCTCGACCTTGCATTCAAAATTTTGGAATTCAAGATGTCAGATCCAATATGGCGACCGAAAAAGTAAAACTTCAAGGAATTTCACTGAAAATCCGAACTTTTGTTTTTGGTTTGGGTTTTTGGGGTCACTGATTTTGAATCTGCCATCAAAATTTTGGAAATGAAGATGGTGGATCAATATGGCGACCGAAAAGTTGAACTTCAAGGGATTTCCCTGAAAATCCGCAGAATTTTCTCAAAATTTCAAGGTGAAACCGTAATATGACTGGGCTATTAAGGTATTCCTATAGTTGAACATAATAGTTGTTTCACTAGCCGTTAGAATTTATTCAGTGTGGGGTTGCTGGGTATGTTGTCAGAAGATAGATGGAAGGTTTGGCACGGTGTCTAAGTGCATGTTGATGCTAGCATCTATGTGGCCCGGGTCGGCTTTGGTATTAAAATTTGGAGTGCCTTGGTTGTGTAGACATTGAAGGAGTGGGTCCAAATTAGTAAGGGCTATTCTTCGCTTAGCCTACGTAGAAATTAGTCTAGGGAGGGGCTAATTGTTGATAAAGTTAAATTGAGGATGGATAAAGTTGGTGTAGTATTTTTTATTGTGTTTAAAGAATTTCTTGGTACAGAGCTTCAGAATTGTTCTTTCAAAGCAAATAATTGTGCTCATAACTGACGCGAAATACCATCCAAGAAAGACCTGAAGTTTTTTTCTCGTTGATAGCCCGGGAAAAGAGTTGTCTTCAGAAGAATGTACAATTTGCCACTTTGATCTAAAGTTTTTATAAAGCTTATGGTATAACAAATAAATACTTTTTTAGACAGTAATAATTTGCTGCCTTCAAGTTGTATAAATTGCAGTGACATTTTGGTTTCTTATAAACTTCGGTAAAGCTAATAAGTTCTATGGTCTCCTTTTATATTGCACCGAGTTATTGTTATATATTCCACAGAGGTTCTCTTTTATTTTCTCTGTATATTGGTGACTTAGAGTCACTGCATTTGAGGTGAAAAATATTAAATATGCCGATAACGTTATATCCTAGAAACAAAATCTGTTATTGTAAATGTTATTCTTGAAAATGTTCGTCTAGGGGCTATGATGCAACCCACCTACACACTCTCTCACACACACACACACACAAATTTGAAGGCTTGATAGACCTCTGCCTTAATCGAGAAAGCATCAAAAAGTGATGAAAAAATGGAATTGGACATTTTGACAGAATGTAATTCAATTGCAACTAGCACAGCATACACGATCAAGGAACTTGTCATTTTGACTTGATGTCAACATGTTCCAAATTATTTGATCGTGTGTAAGACACATTCAAATTCTTGTCATGAAAAGTATAAACCCGAAAACTAATGAAAGTGAGGTTGACTCTTAACAAGTTTCAGGGATGTCCACTGCATGCAGATTCAATTTCGGATACAACTAAACTGGAATCGTGTGTGGTTAAAAATTCATCCAAGAAATGTAACAGAAAAAATCAACCATTTTCTATGATAAGTTTATAAGTGTGTGGCCCGCTTATAAGTCATGGAAAACATCCTTTGATATATTTATCACACTGATTTATGAAGATTCTAGAATCGTAGATGTGCAAAATTTGTACTATTTGAAGTCGTGCTAAAGCGGTGATGCAGAAAAATAATCAAGCTATTTGATTGGTAAGAACTAAGTGCTCAACCACATAGCAAACATTAATTGACCGATTCAATAACAAATGCGTTATATGTAACTATCTACTTACCCAACCACTAATCAAAGGAAATCCTTAAAGGGAAATTAAGTATTAAATTAAATAGATAAGAATATCAGTATAAACTAATTTTTTTCGGGTTCTCAAAACACTTTCGGCACATCACGCAAAACTAATATGTATGTGACTATTGCGTCAAGATAATTGAAGCATTAAATCCAAATGATAAAGATGTTTTGCGTAAATACAAGATGTTCTTTAGATCATTGTAAAATCATAATGCAGGTGGGTACTGATTATAATCACAGCACTGCTTGCTGTATCACTGTTAAAGTTCGCATTTTTGTGATATACTTTTTTATACGTATTTGTGAGAAACATTCGTCAAGTGCGGTTTGTTCTGATGCGCTCTTTGCACGGAACCTAATTGCACACTGTTGAATAATTTTCAAAATACCATTGCAATTACTTTGAAAATTACTAAGCCCTTCATACACACCCAATAAACTCTCCAGGTGATACCTCATTCGAACCCAATTACATGCAGTAGGTGTACCTACCTGCAAATTAGAGATTCTGGGATCTTTGGAAATCAGTGGATTATTCAGAAATGCACCACATTACTTGCCGAGAAATCGAGAAACATTATGCACCTGACAGCAAAATCACTCAAGAATTCATGCATATTTCATTGAGACAAGTTACCTTGAACCTGCACTTTAGTTTGATTGATTTCCACACGGAGTTTGGTCGGTCCCATGCCACTATTTAGTCGGCCTACCCGGAGTTCAAATTAAATCATACCTCTAATTGGTTGCCCTCAAATACAAACACAGGAATCTCTAATTAAAACTTGGTCAGAAGTGAAATTTCAGGTTATTTTTGCAGTAATTATAAATTTCCTGGAAACTCTACTAATACCACTCAGTGCTGTGGGTTTCAATCAAGCGACATTCATAATTTTGTTTTTGCATTCACGGTGCAGCGCTAGAGATTACAGTTGGAGACATGTAGATTGGAATTTCACAAAATTTCCTATTTCAATGGACATTATCATGTAACGAACGGCTACGGCCGAAAAATGTATGAGCAGTATGGACCGACATAATACTTTCCCGATAGTTTTAGCAGAACGTGAAAAGTAATGGTGACAGATTTTGATTGGACGCGATTCTCATTAAAAACGGAAATTCTGGTAAAATATTATTTCTAGCGATAAAACTAAAATCGGATCTCGCACACACATTCACGGCGGAATTGACATTTTAATTGAGCTATTTGAGCTCTCGCTTATAAATTAACCAAACAAGGAATTATAAAATAATCATCCCCACTAAAATATTAGATGCAGCCGCAAAGGACCAAAATCCATTCCACGCTATAATGGCCTCGGGTTATAGCTTCTCATATCGTGCTAAATTAAAGTGGTCCTCTCACTTGCCTTGGTTAATTTTATGGCGTTCAATTGCAATAATGCAGTGCAGCACAAAGCTAGTTGGTAAATCCTATTTGCTTTAATTTTCCCTAAAATCGGTTTAACGCCAAAATCTATAATTTTGTTATTAACAACCGTACAACTGAGCAAATCATATATCTATTTAACTTTTTTCCATCGTTAATTTTTATTACTCAGACTTTTGTGTTCATCTGACAATGCATTTTATGAACCACTACATATTTGCCGGTTCCGAACTATTAGAGATAGATAGCCGAATGGGTCAGGTACTCGGTTCTGGTGTTAAGAGACGCGAGTTTGACGCCGGTGTATAAAAAACTACCTTTCACGATTTTTTTATTCAAAATCGTCAAACTTTATTATCAAAATTAGTGCTCCGTTCGAGAAACGTTAATCATCGAAAATCATCTTTAGCCACGAGCGCTGCAGATCGATGATAAGCATCTTCTTGTAGTCGAAACTGGATGATATGGATACCGACGATATGTGGCTCCAACAGGACGCCGCTACGTGCCACACAGGGCATGTCACGTAGGACATTCTGCACGAGCGAGTTGAGGGCGACGTGAACTGGCCATCGACATCGTGCGATTTAACGCCTTTAAACTTCTTCCTTTGAAGCTATCTTAAATCACAGGTTTGTGCGAATAATCGAAAAACAATTGGTACCCTCTAAATCAACATAACGAACGTCATCCAGCAAATTCAGCCAAATATGTACGACAAAGTCATCGCAAATTGGACCTCCCGAATACATGCCACCAAACAAAGTCACGGTGGACATTCGAACTAGGTAATATTGCATACTTAATGCCATTAAATGTTCTTTCAAATGAAATAAAAATATAGTAGATATCTCACACACAACTTGTTTCATTTAAATTAAAAAGTCGAGCGACCTTATTGAAATACCCTGTATTTAGAGACAGGAGGATTGAAACATGTGTCAACTTACCCCAGCTTAATGATTTTGGTCTTACATGTTTTTGAGGCATGTTTTGCCCAAAAAATAATTTAGGAAGACTGGTAGATGCATTAGTAGCGCAGGCATTTGCCAATTAGCCTATGAGGAAGTAACTTTATGAGGCAAATGTATACGCAAGAAGACTAAAGATCAGGAGAACTAACTCGAGTGGTGGGAGTGGGAAGAAAATCGTTCATAGCATCATTACGCGTGCTTCATCCTGGCGGCAGTCACCTAGAACCGAGTGAGGTTATGCTGTTTACAACATGAGTTGAGTTAGGGAGAAAGTAGCGCGATAGACGAGCATAATAGTAATTCCAGATCCGATGTGCTTCTAAACGAGCGCGCCATGCTGCGGACTCTTTAGGTTCCATCCCTACCACAATAGTGTTAAGAGTTGGTTCTTCTGGTCTCTAGTCTTCTTGAGCCTACATGATGCTGCTGCATAATATAACAACAATATAATTTATTCTTCACTATTATACCGCTATACATAAAAAAGGCATATGATAAATAACCAGCCAAATCCAGCCAAGTGTAGGATATCCGCGCATAACGCTCTGTATGTGTTTGCTGACATACCATAGAAGGAGTCTGTAATAACACTTTCTTCGAGGCAAGCAAAGAAGCTGCTTCATGTTCAGCAGTAAGTGGATTACCGCATTGATGGGAGAAAAGTCGGTTACAGTTGTCGCCGCTTAGCGGTGTCCGTATTACGTAGTGTCAATTGTGATCAATTAATCTTCTAATAGAGCTAACTCGCAAAACACATAGTCGTAAAAACGTCAATGCTTCCTCAACGTGTGAATTTTTGGTGTAGTTTTTGTAGTCACAGTGTTATTGGCCCAGTTTTTTTCGAAGATGAAGATGGAACATCACAGTGACCGGAGAGCTCTATAGAGCCTTGGACAGAAATTGAGAAATTGGACTTGTGTGAGCTTTGGATCAAGCAGGATGGCGCTTCATGCCACACAAGCCGTCCAACAATCGACTTTTGCGCAAAAACTTCAATAATTATGTATTCAGCCGTTGGTCAGCTCGTAGCTGTGATTTCACGCTATTGGACTTTTTCTGTGAGATGCTATTAAAAATGTATGTTAGGTATCCAGAAACGATTTAAGCACTTGCACATATAGATCGAGTTATTTATGAAATATGGCCCTAAATCATCGAAAATGTACTGCAAAATTGGGTTGGAAAGATAGGCTACTTCCAAGCCAGTCGAGGGAGCCATTTGAATGAAATTATATTCCATAGCTAATCGAAGGTATACTCTTTTTAATAAATCAACAAACTTTGGAAATTACTGAACAGTGTTTGTTTTATAGCATTTTAAAAAGAAAACCAGTCTGATGGCCTACCCTATACATATATTTAAGTATGTACGTTAAAAGTTTTAATTTAAAAATCCGCAAACACAGTGAGCTTCCTATATATGGACGTTATTTTGCCATTTCACAATTGATAAATTATAAGGCACCCCCAAAAGGAAATACACACTTTGTAAACAAGACTAGCTCTCAATTTTGACTTTATAGCCAAAGTTTCCAAGAGCATTTTCGAAAGTTTTACCCATTCTGTCCCCATTATTTGGCCCGCCAGGAAAATGCCAACTTTGCGCTGAATTAAAGAACCAAACAAATTCGTGTTGAGCGAAAAGTTATTTTTCCAACTTCATAAATGTAACCGGAAGCGTGAGAGTAAGTTTTCCAACAAATTTTCCCTAAATAGAGGTCCCTTTGATGCGAAATGAAAAACTTTTTGCGGCTGTTCGCCAGCATTGCACATGCATTCGTGCGATATTCAGACGCGATGGACGTGGACCGCACGGCTCCAGCCGCTTAATCGCACATGAATGCATGTCAGAATGAATGTTTCAATTTTTCTTTCAATTTTGTGCTTCCTTGTGCGCGCACCACCGCATTTGCCCATATTGCGCGCTCCCGGAAGTTGACAAATTTGCAGTGTGAATATGTTTTGCAAATAAGGCCCAACGGCAGCGGTAAGCATAGCCTGGTCAAGCAAGCAGATAAATTCCTTGAGACTGGCAGTGGGCTCCTTTGTTTTTCGCCCGGCAATGCCATTAATGGTAAGTCGCTCGCTCAGTTCTTTATTCCTCCGTTCCCCCCAGTTCCGGGTTTTCCAAATAAATTACCGACCTTCAAGGTTGACATTAAGCACATGAAAAACCTTTCAGGGGAAGGCCCGAATCACTGGAGGTAAGTTTAAGGGTCTCTCGCTAAGAAGAAAATCGCAGGAAACGAGCTCGGGCAAAATAGAAAATACCTTTCCCAGGGATTAAAGCGAGGAGCCCGGACCCGACACTAATATTTGTATCCCGGTTGCGTGTGAATACACATTTTTGCAGCCATAAAATAAATCTCTTTATTCCAGCTGAGGAGAGTGTGGATAAGTTTGGATTGTGGCCGCACAACTCGAGGATTCAGCTGGCCAGGGCCCAGAACAAAATTCGCAAAGATGATGGAAATTACTTAAAAAAAGGCGTCGTGAATACAAATTATCGCATTAATCAATGTCTAATTCAGCCTGGCCGTCCTTAGTTAAGCCATGCAACACAACTTCGAGGAAATAGGAAATGCGAACGAGTTCACGGCGCCACTTTCACATAGTCCCTGCTCCATATTCTGCTCCGCTTAAAGATTTCACGAAGGGCAGATCTTAGCCCGGTGAGTGATTACAGTCGGGGTACTAACTGAATTCGTAGCAGCCAGAGGTGGATATAGCTCCGGCAGAAATATGGCCAGCCATTTTATGAAATATTGCTAGTCAGCGATTCTTAATGGGGCCAGCTCCTTCAGTTAATGAACAAGTGAACGGACACTGGGCAGATGTAAATGCTCATGAGTCGCCGGCCGTGCGAGGGTGCGAAATTCATTTAAACCAAACAGTATTTCAGCTGCGACTACCGGCCCCTGAGGTGCTAGCTAATAGCTCTTTGGCATTTTAAGATTGTTCCTAATTGCCTATAAATGTTTAACGATAATAGCACATACTTTTAAAGGTGCTATTTTAACTTCAGTGACCTTTGCATGATAATTTTATTGGCATGCCACAGGCTCCCCCAGCAGCTGCCTACAATCTATATAGGGGTGAGTTGAGGCTTCGCATTACGTGAACTGTTTGCGATGCCCTTAAGGGGTTTATTTTAAGGTTTTCCGAAAAATTTATTAATTTTTTGAAGGTAAAGTCTTGCAAATATATGTTTCAACAACATTCGATTACGGAGATATAAGGATAAATATTATCCGTGACCATGGAAAATACCGGCAAAACATAATTATATCTAAAAGTTTAAGCGCGTATAAATAGATATGAATGTACTATACATCCGTTTGACGCGGTGCCTATTTTTCCGCGAAAATCAGTGAACCGATTGACTGTTCAAATTTTAAGTACGAACAGACAACATTAACATCTATTGCTGGACGATCCTTATAGGTTCGTTTCAGTTATTTTTCTTGCATATTTAAACTTCCAAGTTTAGCTTTCGGTTTCAAAAAAAGAGGTGACAAAATATTATTAAAAAATAACATAAAAACCCGACTACAACAAACAGGGTAATGTAATATTTTAAGTAAGTAGGTACCAACAAAGGATTTTATTTAAACTTTAATATTACAGGTAAAGCATATAGAACCCATTCTATATCCCAGTTGAAATAGTAAATACAAAATTTACCCTGTTTGTTGTAATAGAGTCTTTCTTGTTATTTTTAATAATAGTTATTTTTTCATTTTATCTACGACTTATATAGTTCCAGATAATATGTAGAGTACGTAAGTAATGTCGGGACTTGATTCAAACAGGCAGCTCGTACGCATAACAAGTACTTTGACATAAATACCACAATGATAGTATTATATTTACATACAGAAATTATGTTTGTTAACCTGTGGTAATGACGTCACATAGCTTATCGTATTCTTCTCATTCAACTCTTTCATTTGATATCCAGGTCACGAGGGATATTAAGAAAAATGAAGTTAGATTAGATTGACGCCATATGGATTATTATTATGGTGTTATATACTTTATCGTGGTCTACTCGTCAAAACATTTCATTTGATACCCATGTCAAGGGAGTTGTGAAGAAATATGTAATTCCCCATCTTGGGGCGTGCCCCGTATTGGGTTTAAAATGACGTCACATATTTTATCATATTCTACTCGTCAAACCCTTTCATTTGATATCCATATCAAAGGAAGTTATGTAGAATTAAACAAAAACAAAATTACGGCTGACGTCGGCCATATATATTTTGCTAAAAATTGTGTACCCTGTAGCACTACCATGGTTAAGACGAAACTAACGATACCTCGTATATGAAAATCCATCAAGCCATTTAGCATATACGATTCGCCAAACATGACACACATGCTATATACATAGATATGTACATACTTATACACCCGGAAAACATAACACCTCTTCTGGAGCAGTCGGGTAAAACTTTGAAAAAAAATAAAAAATAAAAAATAAAATTAATCACCAAGTAATAGATATTTGTATTCTCTGTTTGTACTTAAAATTTCAAAAGGCATGACTTTAATTAAAGGCAGTTTTAAGACAGGTTTAAGCTATAATATATAGTATAATCGCCATTTAAACCGCCATAAATTGGCGCACAACATCTTTCTAGACATTTCGGACGGAGGGGGGGGAGGTTAAAATATCAAAACCACTCCTGTGTACGCGCCCGCCATATACATAAGAAAAAAGTGACCCCTGCTAAAAAAACGTCCTGAACTACTTAATTCAAGTTATACTCTATAGAGTTTCCCAATAACAGCGTTAATGTAGCCCCAAAAGAAATAATCCAAACGCGTTAGATCACACGATCTAGGCGGCCAAGCGATGGGACCATTTCTGGAAATCAACGACTCACCGAACTTACCGCGCAATAAGTCCATGTTAAGTCGGGAAGTGTAAGGCGATGCACCGTCTTGTTGGAAATAAAGATCGTCCGCATCAATTTCATCTAATTCGGGGAAGAAAATCGGTGTTATAGCGGTTGCTATTAATGGAAACGGCATCTCCTGCCTCATTTCGAAAGAACTAAGGTCCGGTGATTCCGCCATACCATAATCCACACCAAACGGTCAATTTTTGTGGATGCAATGGTGATTCATGAGCCACTCGTGGATTTGACTCACTCCAATAGCGGCAATATTGCTTATTGACGAATCCATTGAGCCAGAAATGAGGCTCATCTGAAAAGATGATTTTGCCATGAACAGATGCATTTCAGCGGGCTGTTGATAGTCTTGAAGAGAATCGTTGGTTTCTTTTGCTGTCTCTCTCTTGTTGACGGGTAATGCATTCTCCTCCTCCATCCCACTTATCAGAGAAAATCTTATTTTCTTGTAATATTTGCACATATCAGTTCTTTTTGTTGCTGGGTTTCAAGATTATATTTAAGGTCTTGTTCACAAGAAATGTTTGCCAGATCCGTTTTTTCCTAGCTTCTTAAAAAAATTTTTTTTTTGGGATGAAATATATCAGAAATCCTAATGTAATTGGGGTAAAAGTAAATTACTTGAATTGCTTTTATCTTTGATATTTATTTTTATTCGCAATCAGCAACCAATGAAAGTACTGTGGGTAATAAACATCATATTATAAATATTGTGTATTATTTTCTAATTGTTCAATGTTAATCCCGGAGGGAACTGAATGGGAATACACCGCACTATGCACTCCATCAACGCTGTTACGCTTGCAATATTTTCTTTGAACGGAAACTTGTTAGGAAGCTTTCAACAACAAATAATTTATGTATAAATTTAACTTAAAGTTATTAACCTCAAAATCAGTTGATGTGAAGTTACGCCACGTATTAATTAATTAACTCCCTTGAACATGCTGTCAAAGCATATCGTCGATTTTTGAATATATCACAAGTAGGCATATTAACCTTTCCGCTTCAAAACCCGTGCTTTTGGCAGAAGCTTGATTAATGACATGCTTTCAAACAAAGGCACCGTAGAACACTAAATCATGTCTTCATGCGGAAACTGATTTCTTACCCCCCATTCCAGCAGGCGGACTCCTCAGCGCCACTTAAATATATTTCTCCTTTACTTTAAAAGCAGATACGGGTGACTAGGGGTAAAGTGAAAGATCGAAGAAGTGATAGACCATAGATCAATGGGGTTTCTCGATGGACGGTCTTCGCAAGCAGCAGGAGCCCCTTCTCACTTTCCATCTCCAGTCACTTACTCTGTGCGTGGAATATCATCTCTTATCCTTAAATCCAATCCTTTCATATTGTCCCAGGAGCAATTTCCCTTCATCTGCTGCTTTTATGTTCCTCCTATGGGAAGTGCCGCAAACCAATTTTTCAATTCGGGATGAGACTTTTATGTTCTTTCAATTTAAAGTTTGTATTTAACGCAAATTGTGGGCGGGAAACAGCACTGCATCGTAATTCATGGGGGAAATTAAGGCAATTAGCATTATTTCAGGCGATTTAATTTCAAAGAAAACGGCTTCTGCAGTCAACAAGGGCTTTTCAATTGATTATTTTAAAATCATCCAATAAATCAGGTTGCATTTAATCGATTAGTAGACGTAGACAATGATAAGGCATAATAGAAGTGAAAATGAGGGCAGAACTTAGGAAGCATGTAGGCAAAAAGTACCGAATAACCAGTCTTGTATCGTACATTTTATAACGAAATGTGAACTATTGACCTACATTTCCGCCCTTTTGTAATTAATTAAAATTCCTAAAAGGCGTTTGGGCGCCTAATTCAGTAAATATACCTACATTAATTGATATTTTTCTATTTTTCCTTCATTTAGACAATTGTTTCCCAATTAGTGATAGGTTGTCTTAAAGGGTACACGTGAAAAACTGTTAAAAATATAAAAATCAGACTGCCACACACAAAAATTGTTGTAGATTAATTATTGTGTTGACATAATAAGTTTCGCTCAGTCTCCTGTGTCAGTTAGATTATCCAGACGAAAAATTGCATCAAGTATATTTTAACTGAGGCATGAAATTGAATTGTTTCTTGCCGATCAGTCTAGTGACTGTAACGCGTGCCGTAAACTAATGATGAGTGATCCTATGTGGTTCCAAATATTGGCATACTAGTCAGATACTTTCATCAAATTAAATAAGCAAGATAAAAGCATATTTACTACATAGGACAACATTGAATCAACGATCAATACAATTACTCTCTGGATAACACTGCTTGATAGGTGCAAATAAGATCAGTTCCGCAGTCAAAACGTTTCTTTTGAAACTCATCTTCTTTGGATGAAGTTATATATGTAATCGGAATATAAATACCCTCTGATTTTAATTTACCTGAAATATCGTTAGAATGGAGCTAAATAAATAACTGCGAAATATTCATCCCTTTCCATCAATGATAGAATTTTCATGTAAAACCAGATTAGAGAGTTGTTTCACAAGCACATCATAAATTAACTTTTGGACTGCGTTAATGGTAATGTATCCATTTAGTAAAAAGGCACTGACATTTGTAACACCTTTTGCACGACATACGTATATTTGTGAGGGCAGATTTTAAAACTAAACATTGTCACCAATTAAAAATTGAAGATGACTTATGACTAACGAAGCATCAGCCAGATTTTTCAAATTTTGTAAAAGAAAGCGCGCATATACCATTACCTGCAGAATATAGTCCATGCGGGATCTGTTTTGAAAAGCGTATGTTGGATGTTCCATATACAACCAACAGTTTTATTTTTAAAGTCCGCGTCAGTTAAAAGGTTATATTCAATATAAAAAATTGGGTCCAATGCAGCGTTCAATTGTAAAACAATTCGTAAATCAGTTCCTAGAACAATTCAAACTTTTTTGTAAAACGAAAGATTTCGTACGAGTTCAAGTAAACAGTTTATTCCAATATTAATTTCATAAAAACAATTCAAACTTCCCCTTCCAACAGATTTCAAATTTATTAACTCCTATATCTGTTGGAAATTGGGTAACAAGTTCTTGCATTTACAGAATTTACTACATGTAAACTTTGGTTTTAATTTCAGAACCTGTACGCAGCATGGATAGATCAGAGATTCTGACAGTTAGCGAAGGACCATAAACGTCATATAAGTTCCCCTGATTTGGTTATTAAAGACTAGCTTGCCCGGACCCGGCGTTTCCCGGGATACTATTAAATTTGTATTCCTTAATTTTACAACGCCTCCCTACTGCACCACCGCCTCCCCTATGTGACCCAGCGTTTTCCTATTTGCGTTTTGCACATGTTTTAGATATTTTTCAACAGTATTATTAGATTTAGTTTTCTTCATTTTACACCACCTCCTTATTGCACCCCCTCTCTCATATCTCCCAGCGGGGTTGGGGTGGTCTCATATTTGGAAGTTTGAACAGCAGATTCGAAATCAGTGATCCCGAAAATTCCCTAATGTATATTTTCAGGGAAATCCCTTGAAGTTTAACTTTTCGCTCGACATATTGATCCACCATCTTGATTTCCAAAATTTTTATGGCAGATTGAAAATCAGTGACCCCAAAAACCCAAACCAAAAACTAAAGATCGGATTTGCAGTGAAATCCCTTGAAGTTTAACTTTTTCGGTCGCCATATTGTCGGAAATCGGTCAAGCCGTTTTTGAGTTTTAGCGACACTAACGCACAGCAATTCATTTTAAATATATATAGATCGATTTTTTCGATTTTCCGGCTTTTCCTTTGGGGTTTTCCGAATTTTCTTTTTTTGAACCTCCCATGTATTATAGCGAACAAAACAAAAAAAAATTATCGAAATCGGTCAGCCCGTTTTTGAGTTTTAGCGAGACGTACCGCACAGCAATTCATTTTTTATATCTAAATATATGTATATGTATATAGATTTGTTCCCCTGTGTTGCCTTATTTGCATGTCGGTGCGAAAGAAGACTGTTGCCGAGGATGATGACGACGAAACAGTGTCTGTCTGGGACAGTCGGTCGAAGGGAAGCTTTAGGTGGGTTCACTTTGTTTTCGCATATTTTGTTTGACATTGTAACGTTTTTTTAAAATTGTTAATAACAAAAATGAAGAAAACGACCGATTATAATGATAATTATCATCTTGTCAGATTGGCGGTATATTCCCACATCTGATCATCGCAGAAACGAGTACTCTTCCGCCTCCCCCCCTTCCCAACTCGCACTTGACCGTACTGCTGCACACAGTCAGGCCAGCGGAGGAATTCATTCCTTATTATAAAATTATAAAGTTGACTACTTCCTTCAGCGCACTGAATACTCATCCTTTCTCTTTCTTGTGTGTAACCAACACAGCATCCTCTCTCTTTCTTGTGTGTGACGTGAAAACCTTACGTTTGACACGGAAAGTCACGTTTCATCAATCTGCACCGACTTGATTTCGTGCGCAAGACCCGCCGGAAAAGAAGTTTCACTTCAAAAAAACAATAAATTCAATCATTTAAAAATACTACAGTTACGTAACTCGCTAAGTGGAGCTCGGCTAACTGGGACTCGGAGAAGCGGAATTTTACTGCATCATAACTACGACAGTCGGGCTAAGGAAAGACGATTATTTCACGATCTAAATTTAGTCCCTCTACCAACTTGATGTGCAGGATATCTAAGAATTTGAGGAATTCCATATCCAAATAATAACTCGCGCGAAATCACGTGCAAAGGGTGTACAACTTGAAAGGCGCCAGTTGAAAAAGCGCAACTTAAGAATGTGTCCTGAAGTTCTCTTAAAAGTAATGTTAGATCCAAAAGGCAAAAGCACGTTACAAGAACGCAGCCATCGCTTCAATTAAGTCAAATAAATTCCAGAGATAACTCCGTCCCTTCGCTTGCCGTCGTTTGCATCGAGCGAAACTTAGGAAATCGTCCATGTGCAGCAACATCAATATATTTGCGAAATTTAGAGATATGGCGTGCTATTTTCACGTACAAAATGGTGCTGTTTGCCTCGACTCTTCCTTGGCCGGGCAGTAGTGCATGCGGTGACAAAGAAAGTTGCCTTCATCGCGACAATAATACTCTCCCATAACCAGTTAATCATAAGGTGAATTCGAGGAAGAGAATGGTCTCTTGTGGCGAGAGAATGGCCCACTACGGGTGATATAGGGCAGCGGCCCCACAGTGGCACTTTCCAACATTTCCTTTTCGCTTTCCGGCTTTCAATCTCAAATGTTCTTTTTGCATCCCTCCATAGTTCACGGAATTTTATTGACCCGCCCCGTCCCATATAGTGCAATGCAAAAGAATTAGATTTGCCGGGGAAGCTTAAAGCAGAGCCCACTTGTCTGACGGGATATGGGGAGAACCTCCAAAGGAAATTTTCATTTTGTGTTGTTATTCGTCTCGGAAATTTATGATCATCTGCAGTCAATAAACTTAGTAAACTCGGCGAATATTATTACTTACTGAGCGTTTCGGTTATGGCTGGAGCGTTATGGTTATGGCTAAAAATTCGAGGGACGCAGGGCAGAGCGGATCCGATTTCAGCAGCACATACATAGCTACATACATTGCTCCTTAAATGCTCGTTTGTGAATAAATTTCAGATTGAGGTGGCTTTAGAGATTTACTAAATGGCGATACTCGCAATAATAGTACAAATGCCTCTACCATATGATACGATTGTACTACTGGAAATTCATGGGGTGTCCTTTGTCGACAGACTTTTATTTTCCTTTGTCGTATTTCAATTTTATTGGAGAGTCTAAATTGCTAGCAGACTTTTTCTTTGCAGATAACTTTATCCTGTATATTTTCATAGAATTGCGAGTTTAAGTTGATTTCCATCTCCCAGGGGTTATGAAGCGAAAAACGTCAGTTTACATTAGTGAAGTCGCATATTTATCCGAACATCTACGTCTATGCAGTGTCTTTCCATTAGTAGAGCGAAATTCAGTGAAACTCAGCTTCGTGTTCGTTTCTAATTTTCCCTATAGTACCTACTTTCTGGAATAAGCAAATCTCTGAACATCGCAATTCTGTTTTAGTGGAAGTGGGAATCCAGCACCGAAGTTGCTCTAATGTCTAATATGAGTCCTCAGCCGGAATATCTGCATTACTAATTCAGAAATTCTAAGCAAAGCCATGCACCAAATGTCGCATCTTCTCTATTGCTTTTCCACTAATGAAAGTTTCCATCAAGGGCGGCAATTTGTATGCGCCAAAGCAAAACAAATTGGGGCCACAAAGGGCGAACATTGCTAAAATTTCCGAAAATCAATTTGAGTCGGCAAAAAGCAAAAGAGATTGAGGGCCATTCACTAGTATTGCACTGCTAATTGAAACATATTAAAAAAAACGCTAGAGCGCACGGCGAGGGCTGCATCTAATTAAAAATATGATGGTGCGAAATTTATTTAATTAGTTCATCAAGTTCAGCGATGCAGACTTGCAGTACGAATAAATGACATTTATATGCTCTAATTACGGTGCAGAGAAGATTGCATCGCATCAATTGGGGTGAAGTTTTGCAGGGGTTTTGCCCAGCTGTTGTTGCTTATGCTTGGGTCCCTGATTTGCTGAATAAATGGGGGAAATACCATTAAATAATATTTATAAAAATTGCCGCGGTCAGGAAACGAGGTGACTGCTCTCATTTTTATCTCCGCAAATGAAATGTCCTGTGTGCACAATGTGCATTCCGCTATATAATTACAAATCGTGTCCTGCATTATTTGGAGAGCTTTAAGCACCGCCAATTGGCAACATATGGCGCAGTATTAAATTAGCAATTATCACCATATTTTTTAAGCAATCAATTAAAATCAACCAGGATTTTTCGCTAAAGCTGCGCTTCGGTGTGGCTTTTGATAATTGTTTCAGCGATTCGCTTAGAACAACACATTGCAAACCTGTGGCTTATTTTAAAGAACCACAACTATTTTAATTTATTTATTAACGATGAATGTAAATATTTACAATATACATAAAAAAAGCAGAGTAACTAACGGAACGGTTGGTATAAGTACCTAAACGTATGCATGCTCAAAAGTTTTGAGTCGCATTTAAAAACCAAAATTTAAATTAATACCTACCGCATTTGGTTCAATAATTTTATTGTTACAAAACTGCCCTAACATTTTCGGTGTTGTGTCGAAATGTAGATCTGTGGCCTCTGGCCACAGCAAGTCCCGGTCAAATTGGGAGGTTAGATCGATTTGTTGGAGAGTGGTTTTGTTCTTGTCATCAGCGGCGGTCGGACAAAAACGGATGACTTAGGCTTGGAGTAATCCATCTGTAGCTCTATGTAACAAATAACGAAAAAATAAAAACGAAGTAGTCGGGGCAACTTTCGAATTTCATTTCTCCGTTTGTTTTTCGGTGAGATGCTCATAGCCTTCTTCGTTTGCAAGACTTTCCACCCAACCGCTCGCCTGGCATATTCGGTAATAATATTTTCAAATTAAATACAAATGACATTTGTCCTTCGAATCCCGATGCGATCGCTTCATACGCTTAAGGTGTTAAAATTTGAACTCGCAACGAATTGTTAATAAATAATTGAACTGTGATATCCAAATAGTTTGTTTAACTTCCCACTTAACAATCTCTGTGTTAGAGCACATTGGTGGTGTGACGGTTCTAGGAGAAGTCGATCACGCAGAAGACCCAGATTCAAATCTGGTTGATTTGTCAAGTGGTTTTCTGTTGGTACTTTTGTGCCCACTGAGTTTAATTTGTTTTGTTCACCTATGCAAATTATTTGCAATCTAAGGAACCGGTAAAATTTGTACAGTGACATATCGACGCCACATTTTGGTCCTTCGAACCGGATTGTCGAATAGGTGAATGAAAGTACTGAAATTGAAAAGCTTTAAAGGATAATTAAAAGAAAGTCAATTTCTTTATTGGAAACTAATAAAACTTACAGAGTGCTACAGAAAAAACTGTGTATTAGGTGGTTTAAAACGGTTCGGGGTTTATGACAGCTCACTATCGCGTTCGGTATAGTTTCGCGAAGTTTTTCATCTGCTGTAAAGGAGAAAAATATTGGTAAGTCGTTTTAACATTGTGCTTGTATTTTAGGGGTGACTTATATTCAATATGGACGCATTAATCACTAAACAACTAGCCCAAAAGGACATGCTAGAAAAGTTCATGGTCAATTACCGACAAGACAGATGGACAAGATAGGAGGACGTCTAATTACTATCAAAAACGGCTCAAAGACTTAGGTACAAGAACTTTGGAACGATGTTAGGTATTCGCCATAGCGAAATTTTTATTCTATCGTATTTCGCCATTGCTGATACGCTGGAAAATGTGAAATATCTCAAGGAAGATATATTTTCCCAAGTAGAAGAATTTTTCATAAATAATTTCGCAACAATCGAAGAAAGGTTTCAAAAGGAACATTCCAAGACATCGAGCACCACAGTAGAAAGGTCAAATTCCATAAACGAAAAACTTCTGATATCGGCTCATCATCTGCCATTAAATTGCCTAAATTGTCCCTTGAAAAATTCAGTGTTGATTACCGTACATGGCCTTCTTTCCATGATTTGTGCATGAAAATAACTCGTTAGTGCCGGTACAAAAATTACAGTATCTGAAACTGCACTTGTCGGCATAGCTTGAACAGTTGTTGAGGCATTTTTAAATCACCGACCAAAATTATGATAGTGCCTGCGACATGTTTATCAATCGCTACCACAATAACAGGGTTTTGGTGAATGGAGAAATTTAAAGTGTTTTTATCACAACACAATGTAACTCACGAATCTGCACAGGGGATTAAGGGGTTGTTGGATACTAGTCAAGAATGTCTTCAGACGTTGGCCAATATCAAGGTGGATGTTAGGAGATGGGATTCTATTATTGCATATTTAATTGTGCAAAAATGTCCAGTTGAAGGTCATCAGCTTCGGGAACAGCATGTTTAGTTTAAAACAGGAGTTACCATCGTGCAATGATTTACGAGAATTTCTCGAAACACGGTTCGAAAAAACACTTTGTGACTAGAGATCAACAAGGTAGTCAGAAGTATTCCAGCAATAAGAATCCAAGACAGCAATCATCTTCACACTCATTCCATATTGCGGCGAATACTTTTTGCTCGATGTGCGGTAAAAAGCACAATTTCAGGGAATGTACCAAATTCAGCACTTTAACATATGCAAAAAGATTGGAATTTGTTAAGGTAAAAGGAAACTGTATTAATTGCTTAGGGAGTGGTGACTTAATGTCGAAATGCCCCAGCCAACAAAGATGTTACCATTTCAGAAAGCATCATCACTTGTTGCTGCATCATGATAACAATGAAAATTTCGGTAGATCGTGGCTTAAACAGGACACCATCTCTTATCGAGCAACCGTGAGTCAGTAATCGGTAGAAGCGCCAGAGTTGCATTCCGCAGAATGCAGCAAGCTCTAGCCAAAATGTTAACGTTTCGCAATCAATCATGTCCCGAAACAGCAAGTTGCCAAAGCCCTTGTGAAGGTAGATTCCACATTAGGAGAAGAACAGATAGCAAGAGCCTTGATAGCTCCGGGATCACAGGCCTCATTCATTACTGAATCGCTCATTCAGAGCCTTAAATTGAGAAAGGAGCCCATAAGCGCCAGCGTTAGTGGCTTAGGTGAAGTTAGCATTAATATGTGGAAGTCGGCAGATTAGTTATGAAAAAGCTCATGAGAAATATATGTAGAGTGGAAACATATAGAAGGACTACAAATTGCAGCCCCATCGTTTTATCGCTCAGCTAAAGTTAATATTTTGATTGGAGCCGAAATATGTATATAGTCAAATAATCAGGAGCGGTGTTAGGAATGGAAATGTAGGAGAAACATACAAGTGGCTCCTTGCGGCCCATATGTAGTTGAACTGCCGATGCTGCTGAAAGGGGAAACAGAGGCAATATTACTAGGGAAATCTCGTTATATTGCTCTTCGTCGCCCTCATCAAATGGAAACTCGTTTCAATAAGGATTTGGAATTGAAAGACGAATACAACAAATGCCTTCGTGAGTACGTGTCCTTTGGACATAAATACGAAAGGAAGTCGAAAGCAAAACTCAATATTCTTCTTGTTATCTATACCGCATCATGGCGTTATTAAGCAAAGTAGTTCCACCACTAAATTGCGTGTGGTTTCTGATGCTTCAAATCCTGCTCAGAGTGGAATAGCATTAAATGAAATGATAATGAAAGGACCTATGGTATAAGCCCAAAATCGCGTTTATGTTGGATTTGTAGAAAATGTATTGGCAAATTCTTGTACGAAAAGAGCATGCAGATTACCAGAGAGAGATTGCCGAGAATCAACGAAATATCCAACCAGAGATTATGCTCGTAGATCGCTGACAGTGGCTTTCGGCACAAAATGTGCACCGTACTTAGCTGCAAAGGTCCTACAGAAATTAGCTATAGACGAAGAGAACAAATTTCCTTCAGGATCGAAAGAAGAGACTTTTATTTCCGGATCAGACAATCAGTTATCTTACAAAAGGACATTAGAGAGAGTCTTTTTCTTAAGAAAATGGGCTGCTTCAAATGTAATAGAATTATTGGAATCAGTGCCTGCCGATTGTCGTGAAGTAAAACTGCCTTTAAATTTGAACCATGTAGAGAGCGAGCGCACTAGTACTGCGATGGAAACCAAAGATTGATGTTTTTGCATAAAAGGTCAACATCGACATGAATATAAAAAAATGGACAAAAGAACGATCCTATAGGAAGTCTCTAAGCTTTTCGATCTGCTTGGCTGGTGATCCCTATGATAGTTCTTGCGAGACTACAATGCGCATTTTAATGCTCTTACGATTGAATTGGGATGAAGAAGTAACGTAATAAATCGAAAACAAATGGAAGACGTATCGGAATCAAATGAAAGATGTGGAAAAAATAACTATTTATCGATTTTCCTTAAGCTTACATATATGTAGATCGATCGAGCCACACGGTTTCTCGGATGTCTCTATCAACGCATATGTATGTTGCAGCTGTTTACATTTGTACAACACACAAGCAAGGGTACTAGCATGCACATCTTCTAGCAGCAAACAATAAGGTGGCGCTAATAAAAACAATTTCGCTACCAACGCCTAGAAATTTGTGGAGTTGCATTGTTGACTTAATTAATGTGCTATGTAGCTAAATCATTGCATCTTGAGCAGACTGTGACAAAAATGCATGGACTATGCTACGTTGTGTATATCCTTTCTCTATCTGGACCTGTTGTACCTCTATGGAAAAGCAACAAGATGGGTTATTCAATGAATTTCGGAGAAAAATTGGGAAAAACGTGAAATTTAGGAAATTTTAGATCTTTTTTTAATTTCGCAAGTGACTGTACCTGCAATGGTAGAGGTAGATCAACATTTGTGGCATAGATTCATTTAGTAGATCAAGAGATAAAAACAAAATTCGAATGTGCATCCCGAAATTATGAATTACCCTGTAACTCGAAAACTACGCAAAATCGCGGAACATACATGGGGATGATTCGGATACCCTTCAATATGAGGCACCTAAATTTTACCTTTGGACGTCACTTCTCGGGACACCCTGTATATTATATATATTCGCAAATATGGAAAATTAGGTAATTTTCTCCGTAAAATCATCAGTTTGTTGTGTTTCTTAAAGATTTAAGATTTATAAAAACAAATTATCCAAATGACTTTTCTTGAACGGAGCACTGACTTTCGTAATAAAATTTGTACACGTTCTTCAACGCTACGTATATAACCTTCTATGGTGATTTGCCACGCACCATTGAACAACTTGCAAGAAATTTTACTGAAGTTGCTTTAATAATATGGCCGCTATAACCTAACCAATTTCGAGCGTCCACATTGGCTAACCTATGCCCAAAATCCCCTCCAAACTTTTCTGATAAAGATCCGTGCTGGTATTGAAGAGTGGCCGAATCAATAAATGAGCCTTATGCTTGTGGAGTTTAAGCGGACATAGTTATCAACTTACCTAAACGTGCTCACTAATCGATTGATAGTAGATTGTATAATTTAGCATACACTAAATAAGTGTCAGAATTTTAAAAAAAATTAGTCGTTACAGCAAACTGGTAGCAGAATATTTTAGAACTTATCACAACTAAAGAAGGAATGATAGTCCGAAACACCGCCGACTTTCTGGGGTGAAATTGAGTGAATTTTAGGGGTGAAAAACGGTTTTTAGCGATTTCTGGCTAAACTACGCATCCTAACGAAAAAAGTTTAAACTTGTAGGTAATAAAGATATCCACAACTTTTGTAGTGAGCATTTTTATCCAAATCTCTAAATTTTTCAAGAAATACACAAAAACCGATTTTTCGGTTTATTGTTTTTTTCATCCTCAAATACTCTGCTCAAAGTTGGGGACGTACGCGTTTTGATTTCCTACATATGCTCTATTTTTTGGACCAAAATATTCAGCGGTTATTGTTAAATTTAATTTCAAAAACAAAAAAGTGAAATTTTCAACTGCGATTGTTCATAAAAGTACTTTTCCGACAGAGTTCGGACAGGGCTAATTTTTTTTTGTTACTTCTACTTTCAACAAATAAAGAAAATACATTGTTCAATGGAAAAAATTGCATGTTCATATGTTTTATAATTATTGGCGCCGCAGATGCTGATAAAAATGTGATAGTTGCCAGGTAAGGCATTGATCTGCTTGTGCTTATAAATCAATTGAATGACAGGAATTTGGATATATTCTTTCACAAACCATCCACAAGTAACACTCGTGATTCTTTCTATGCTTCCACTAGCTTCAATGTTCCATCAAAACGCAAATATTTGGCATTTGTGCATTGCTTTACTGGTTGTGACTCTACCTCAGGTTTTGCAGGAAAAGGTAAAATCACAAAAATAAAAACAATCCTACAAAATAAGGATTTTGCTATCTTAGCTGATATCTTTTATCAATGAGATGATGATAAGATCTAGATAGCTGATAAGGGCAGTAAATTAATAGTATGGATTCACAGTAAAAACCTGATTTGACACTACATCATTTACGGTTTGACATGTATCAAACAGCCCCGATTAAATCAACGTTAAAATTAGAAAAATTACCTCCAACATCCGGAGTGGAAAAACAAAATTGTTTTAGAACGTACATATTTGCATCTTCAAACATGGCTCGGTAATCAAATTATCGCAAAGGATTGCGGCTGGAAAAGATCAGCGGAGGGAATCATGTAGCCAAATATTCTGAGGATAAATTGATACCAGATCGCCTCCTTAAATGAATTTGTTGCAGCTGCGAAAAGGGGTGTTCTTCTGAACGATAAAGCTGTAGAAAACATGGTGTCAAATGTACCAATTTATGTTCAAATTGTTGCAATTCAGAAAATTGTCCAAATGCGGAAATTCAACGATTTTCAATTGATGACAGTAATTCAGAAGAAATATAAATGTGGCCAAGAAATGTTGAAGCAGTCAATGAAACTCTAGAAAATGCTGAAAAACCTGTTAGTTTTATGGAATCAGATAAAGAAGAACCAGCACATTCTACAAAGAGAACACGACTTGATAAATACACATAAACAATTATTTTATGCATTATGTATGTCAATTTATGCTTACTATAAAATGTGAATATGTATATATATATTAAAACTAGCAGACCCGTCCCGGCTTTGCCCGGGCATTTCTACATTAGTAAATTTAAACTGTTGCAAAATAAATAAAATTGTTGATAGAAGCGCAGTCTAGTTTCAGAGAGAGACACACGTTTGAGACTGCCCTTCATTGGTCGATTTTCAAATGGAAAAAGGAGATTGATACAGGAATTTTGTTGTGACCTGTCTTCTTCAATTTTAAGCGCGCGATTAATACCAATATACATAAATAACGGAGTACTACACCTCCATTTGATCTGACTTTTGCATTACCATATCTGCAGAAGAGAGACTTCCATATATGTAAGTTTCTCAGACAGTATCAAAAAAGTGAGTTTTTAAGCTCAGAAAAAGGTCCGCTTGACCTCTTCTGGAATATATTCAATCTAATGGAATTTTCTCTTTCCATGTAAAATTGACGAATAATTCTTTTCATTCATCAATTCATCTATTTACATCCTTTGGAAGATATTTAATTCTCGATGCACCAGTTCAATGAAGTATTTTCATTCTGTTTGTTTTTCAATTTTATATTGTCGAAAAAAAGCTTCTGCGCATCCGTTTGGTCTCCTCTGGAATATATTCAATAGCACACCCGTCCCTTGCCGGATTTTTCATGTTTGTAAATTAAAACTGTTGTAGACCTAATGAAACTATTACATGCGCGAAGACAGTTTTTCATTTTCCCCGCGGGAACCCAAAACAATCTTGGGATAAAATATAGCCTGCATCATGAACTATAAAATGCTGTGCCTTCCAGTAAAGACTTCATTGAAATCGGTTCAACCGTTCTCGAGATTAGCCCCGACACGTAGACAAAATTTGTTGACATGTTTGTGTAGAATTTCGTATAGTGCAGGTAAAGATATGAGCTTCGAAAAAGGCAGTTATTTCAAAACCACAGACCCTAAGAACCATTATATTCAATTACACGGATTTCCGTTCCAGTTGAGTCCCCATATTTGATCCGCCATCTTGAATTACCAAATATCGATGGCAGAATTAAGATCAGCGACGCCAAAAACCCCGTATATGAATTCATTAAGACGGAAATCCTTTCATTGGCCGATTGTTCTAGAGTCTCTTTATATGCAGAAAGCCCCCCTACTCTCACGGGCAGGAGGTAAGACACTCCGTGAATATAATATCGGGGCCATTTCGACAAGATCTGAAGCTGTGTAACGGTTTAAAGATTTTGCATGTATCTCTTATAGTTTTTCACAAAAACCGATGATAGACATATAATTTTCGTTACGAAAACTTTCTGAACATATGCCTGATGAGTGTACCGTCCCATATTTTCCCATACATATATTTATACCCTCTTTTACCTCCTTGGCGGTTGAAATTTGAGATATGCTGAAACATCTTTTCCATTATTTGTGTTGCAGAGTGTTTTCTTGCTGCACACAAATAGATCAAATTGAAGTACTTAATGGTAGAAAACAGTATACTGATAATGTATTTGTTCTTTTATTATTTTACCCACCCTTCACAATTATAAAATACGGATATATTTCTCTTTTAACTGAAAATGATTCCCAAAAATTTTGCTAGTAAGAACTAATAAATATGACAGTTGCACTGAGAAAGTAAAACGATAAGTGACACCCGTAGACGCCTGGCGGGAATAACTGATCGACTGATAACTGATATATGATGTTTGAAAATTATTAAAGTACTAATATCGCTATTAAAAAAAGGGGTTGGTGGTAGAAGGGTCAATATTTAGGGTTTTATGTATTTTTTAATGCCGAATCATAAATCGAAACATTGTGCAAGAAATAAAAAAAAATGTTTTGGGGTGGACCACCCTTATCACTTAAGGGTATGAAAAATAGTTTACATCCTATTCTCAGACCTACTGAATACACACACCAAATTTCATAAGAATCGGTCAAGCCGTTTCGGAGGAGTTTTGTTACAAACACTGTGCCACGAGAATTTTATGTATTAGAAGAAGATTATGTATTAAAGAGTACATTTATTATTTTCACAAAAAAATAAATAAATAAAAATGCGTTCGTTCATATGCCGCCGCACCCATACCGTTACAATAGAAGGCATAGAAATGAAGAATTGTTTGTTTAATAATTCAAACGTGGTTGAGGAATGAGTGTATTGATATACACAGAATTATATAAGTTTTAATAAATAATAACAAATTGTTGACAATAATTATAAAACATATAACAAGGAAATTTTTCGGTTTTTGATTTTCTTGCACTATATACTATTATTTTTATTTATTCAAAGTAGAAGTAATAAACAAAATGAACCTTGACCGAATTCTGTCGGACAAGTATTTTTATGAGGAATCGCTTTTGAAAATGTCACTTTTTTAAAACAAAATTTGATTAAACAACAACCGCTGAATATTTCGGTCAAAAAAATAGAGCATATTTGGGACACCAAACGGTATACTTTCGCCAAGTTTGAACTAAATAAAATTATTTTTGAGAAATAAAAAAAATTAAAAACCGAAAAAACCTTTTCTACGTGTATCTCGCAAAATTTTGATGTTAGGATAAAAATGCACTCTACAAAAGATGTAGGTCTCTTTATTACCTACAACTTTCACATTTCACTTTTTCGACAGGATGAGTAGTATACCCAGAACCGCACCCCTAAAAATCCAACCCATTTCACCCCAAAAAGTCGGCGGTGTTTTGGACTATTTTGCATTCGTTAGTTATGATATGTTCTACAATATTCCATTACCAGTTTGCTGTAACGACTTATTTTGTTGTCCAAACCTTGTCTACCCTGGTCTATAGCAATAAGACTCGTTCATGATTTTTGCTCTAAGGGTGTGTATTAAAAATAAAAGAAGTTGTTCTTAAAATGTTTGTTTGAATGCAGGTATCTAATGGACAGACCTTTCTTTAAATACGAAACAGAATTAATGAGCACACGCGATACAACTGTAATTTGCAAGAACAGTTTGCACATTTCTCTGAGATTGTGTCCCGATTTTCAGAGAATATACTGCACGTTATTCTGTCCAAAATTTCGGAAATATTTACGACTCGAAAAGTTCGTTGAACGTGATACAAAATATACGGGGCATCGATGGAATGATTAAATATCACGAGAGGCAAACCGGGGGCCAGCTGTATGCACCGGCAAGCTTTTAAAACTAAGGTAGGGAACAGAGAACCTGACCCGTACCTACCTTCCTACGTTTCCCATACAGTTAGCGAGGAAGCCCCAACATCACGCAAAACTGCTGTTAATCATTGAAACACCAAGGAATGAGAAGGAGGATTCGAGGGCGATTTGGTCTTTAGGTCCTCTGCTGGCCTCACGGAACCACCAAGGGTCAAGCAGTACTTGCGGATAGGAAACCCCTCGGTATTGAAGGGAAGGCACAAGACGGTAGCAGTGCTTTTTCAAAGGCTGCCAACAAATTTCGGTTACTCCATCGATTTAGCCATTGCCCGCCATCAAGGAAATTCAATGTGGAAAAGGGGCAGCAGGAATGGAGCACCTGCTAAAATAATTTGATTTATTCCCGAGCTTTTAAAGAACATTACTCGTGCAGCAACTTCAGTTGTTGGTATTTCACACAAGCACTCTTTATGAGGTATTTAATTGACTTTAATGGGTTCGTGCATCTGAATTTTATCTGGGAATGTAATAACGATGGAATTTATTTGAAAAGGGCGCGGTAAATTGCTGACAGATCCGCTGTCGGCTCTAAACCCTAAACCAAATCTACTTCGTGAGTTAAGTCGTATAGAAAAAATGTAAACCACTTTTCCCTGCATTCCAAGCTTGATTCTTTAGACGTTTAGGTTTGCTTTTAATTTCGCACTCCATTCGTCGATAGTACAGCACACAGCCCGGATTTAAAGGTGGCCCTTGGGCAACGGAAGAGTTTGTAGCCCGTAATTAATGGTCTGTATTTTTCACATTTTTTAGATTGAATTTTTCCATGATTTAAGAGCCCCAAAGAAAAAAAAGCCCAGAGCTGACAAAAATTGCTAAAAAAAATGAATTATCGTACAAAGTCGGGGCACATACGAAACACCTAGAAACCATACGAAGCACTCCGAAAACTTGGAGTTTTATAAGGGTGAGCTATTATCTACATATATCTATAAATAATTATCTATATATATAAAAATGAATCCCTATTTCCCTTGGTCACGCCATAACGTGTGAACGGCTGGACCGATTTCGCTAATTCTTTTTTTGTTGTGTTTGTAATTGTCAGGAGAAGGTTCTTATGAAAGAAAAAATTGAGGAAATTGCGCGGAAAATTAGAAAATTTAAGAATACTTAACTTGCTGTTGTGCCCCAAAGGAAAAGCCGGAAAATCGAAAAATTTAAATTTCCATAAAATTGAATTGCTAGCCTCGCCAAAACTCAAAAACGGGTTGACCGATTCCGATAATTTTTTTTGTTCTGTTCCCTATTATACAGGGGAGGTTTAATAAGCGGAAAATTCGTGAAACCCCAAAGGAAAAGCCGGAAAATCGAAAAAATCTACGAAACCACAAGGAATCTTTATGAAAAAGGCAATTGCAGGTTTTCGGGGTCGCAGATCTTGAGCTTACATTCAAAATTTTGGAATTCAAGATGTCGGATCCAATATGGCGACCGAAAAGTTAAACTTCAAGGGATTTCCCTGAAAATCCGCACTAGGGAATTTTCGGGATCACTGATTTCGAATCTGCTATTCAAATTTCCAAATATGAGAGCACCCCTACCCCGCTGGGAGATATAGGAGAGGGGGTGCAATAAGGAGGTGGTGTAAAATGAAGAAAACTAAATCTAATAATACTGTTGAAAAATATCTAAAACATGTGCAAAACGCAAATAGGAAAACGCTGGGTCAAATAGGGGAGGCGGTGGTGCAGTAGGGAGGCGGTGGTGCAGTAGGGAGGCGTTGTAAAATTAAGGAATATAAATTTAATAGTATCCCGGGAATCGCCGGGTCCGGGCATGCTAGTTAAATATAATAACAGAGCTGTATTACGCTGATCTACTGATTTCTTTAAAACACGACACTAAAATCATCCTTATATTCTCTCTAATTTTGTCGAACTCTATTTACATTACTTGCAGTCACAACGATTCATATGCCGAAGAAATTAAAAAATTATTAAAAAAAATAATAATAAAAACAAAATTACGTACCTATAAAATGTATGTCAGAAAGGAAACGAGCAACATTCACAAATATAAGTTTTCGTTCCCTGTAATGTGGAAAGTAACTAAGTTTCTGCGTTTTTGCGTTTTCGATTATTTAAATACTTATTTCCACTTTCGATCCGGAATCGCAAATCTGAGGGCGGAGTTAGCTTCAGGTAATGTGTTTCCGATGTGAGAACGAAAGTTAAGCTCGCTGTAACAGATGATGCAGAGATCATGAAGAGGGACAACAGGAATGTTATGTTCGCCAGATAATAGATAGACTCTAGGGGAGAAGGAAGATGTTTACGGGAACTAGTGGTACATTGGCATTTAGAGACGTTTAATTCCAAAAAGTTTTTGCTGTAAAATATGTAAAAGGACTCTAAGTCTGCTTGTAAAATGAGGGGTCAAGCGTTAGGACATATCATCGGCGTAATTTAAAGGCGTAAATTGAAAGGTTCGAATGTGTAATGATGCACTCAACATTATTTATGGACAGAATGAAGATTAGTGCACCCAAGTGATTACTTTTAGGGACCCCTGAATGGGCCATAAAATAGTTAGAGGTTACTGAGTCGAAGAGAACACTATATTGAGATTGATCTAGGTAAGATTCCATCCAAGAAAGAAACCGAGGGAACGAAGTTTAAAAAGGATAATTTGAGATGAGATTTTATCAATGGCTCTACTGAAATCAGTGGCAACAACATTGACTGCGTCACAATTTTCCAGTACATACACATATTGTTCTGGAGACGAAGTCAGTAAGGTTAGTCGTAGTTGATCTGTCCTTAAGGAAGCCATGTTGTGCCGGGGAGAAATACAATAAAAAAACATGGAGTCGTGAACGATTTGTTCAAAGGGTTTAGATATGAAGGACAATTTGGCTATGGGCCGTTAGTTGGACACATCACTTTTGAAGCCTTTTTATCAATGAGTCTTTCCACCGAGAAGGACAAACGCACTGAGAGATTGACAGTTGGAAAAGAGTGGTTTAAGGTTTTGTTAAGTGTTGTTAGCATTTTTTGTAGAATGATGGTTGGAATCCTGTCAGGGCCGGGTCTGAACTTGTCATCAAGTGCGCTAATAGGAGAAGTGACCGACATAGAATCGATGATAGTCGAAGCCACGGAGGTATGAAAGCGTAAAATGAATAAAGTAGAAGTAATTAAAATCGATTTCAGAAGAGTGTTCACAGTAGGATCGCCTAAAATAGTTGGTAAAGAGATTAGCGATTATTATAGGGTTGGCCGAAGAAATCAGAAGTTAGGTGAAATTTCATCTGTTTAAAATAATTATGGTAAAAGGATTTGCTGTGTTCACAGAACAGGGTTTAGGATGAGAGATCAGAGGAATCTGAATCGGGACAAGAGATAAGTTTGCTCTGCTTTTCTTCTTGTGTTGAGGAGCGTACGTCAATATTTGTCAATAATTTGGTATAGAAGACGAATTCAAGACATCGGTGGCAGGGAGTTGGCGATCAACAGAGATGGAGTCAAGAGTTAGGTCGGAGGCCCATGTGAAGGACCCATTAACCTCGTCGGGATCCTTTGACTTAACCGTGACTGGCGTTTTTATGAGTTTTCTTGTTTGTCGATTTATTTACATATGCAAATTAGTTTGCAATTAGCACCTCCAGAAAAATCGGTATTGCAAATTTTAGTATCGATACCACATAGTAAAAATATTTTTATATATGAATTTGTACACGAAAAATAATCACTCTGTCGGAAGACACCATAAATTTTGAAAATGGCATCTCTTATCAGCGTGAAGTTTCCAGTTATACTCTTGCTCTGGCATGCTACGCAGTGACCAACAGTATCTACGGCGTATTTTGGCGTATATGGTACATCCTTTGGGCTATTAGAAGTCATGGTTTCTGTGAACAAGCCATAGACTTACGCGGCTCCCAAAGACAACATTCGACGAGAATAAAATAAAAAGTAATTAAATTTCTAACTGTTGTAGCTCATCAACTAATTTACTTAGCTGGCTGAAAATCGAAGAAAATAATAGTGGATATTTCCAATCACTTCTTTCAATGTATGGTAGATCTCAGAAAGTTGAACAAATAAATCGACTACAGCACGTCTCCACCTATACTGGGTTTTCCAAACAAAAACCACATTTATCGTCTAAAAATTCATAAAATAAGAACAAATTAAAGTTAAACAATTCAATTTCCACTAAAAGTTGTGGAGAACAAACACCAAAAGTGTTAAATGGAATTAGATAAATCGATGCTTATATAGATGAATTTATCTCAGAGGAGTCGGGGGCCGAAGAAGTGGAAATATATTACATATGTACATATTTATATTTAAAAAGCTGATATAGAAAGAATACATTCGATTTAGCTCGTTTCATCCACTTCTTCGACCTCCGACATCATACTTAATATTCTTACAATGCTATTTTTCTCTGTATTACTTGTTAGGTACTTTTATGAATTTCTTTCTTTTCCAATTCTCATTCACTCATTTATAAAGATTGTAATTTTAATGTGTCATAGGAATGCCTATAAATAAATGAATATATAATAAAAAATCTTCCAATTCCACTGGTTGGTTACGACGACTGTTTTAATGTATGTGGAATATTTTTCTTTCTAAGAAGTGAAACGCAATTACTATTTTCCGAAAATGTTATCAATAAAATAGAAAAATTCTACCATACTTTACGAAAAATGAAATATTCATTCAACATGAATGAGTTCACATGCCAGTTATTGCGACCGTAAAATTTAACAAATTAAAATTCGAATTGCTTCTCCAATCACCAAACTCAGGAGATTTACCTCCAAGCAACGTTTATATTTAACTTTAATGAATTCTGAGATGCCTAAAGCCATCTATTGTGTTGTGAAAAGTCATCAAATAGCTTCGTCTTAAAGCTTTGCACCCATCTCCCAAACACTCTGTATCTAAGTTAAATAAAATCAAGCGAAGTTACCAAAAAAAACTTAATCTGTATTTGATGATGGTCACAATGCAACTGAATTAAAATTATAAATTTGCTTTAACAACTAGGTTACTCGATTCTTTCCTAAAATTAATGGATTAGCAGGTGTCTAAGGCGACGGCTTGTATGACATCTGATCCGCGGCACGTTGTCCAGGTTAGCAAAAATACAGATTAGCGAGAATGTTGTGAAGTGTTGTTTCCCATGGAATTATTATATATTAAGGGGGTTGTGATGTCAGGGTACCCGTAGACAATAAATAGACGGATTTCTGAACGACATTTTTTCTGTTGTTATTAACACAAACTGAAAGCCTTATTGAAATTTTTCGTCATTAGAATTATTTTTGCGATTACTTTAAGTTCTCCCGAAATAGCCTAACAGCTACCTTAATTGAAGCTTCGAGATAGTGTGGGTGCAGATTAGTGATATATTTTTGGTTTTTTTTCGAAATGTGGGTTCATTACTATATCTTCCAATGCTTATACATAACATACATATATGGTTTAGTTTGGAAAAGGTGAGAACGTTAAGTGAAAATGAATTAATTATTTATCTAGATGAAGTATACACGAAAAAGCATAGTAAGTACTGAAGTATAGGATAAGCATTTTCTGGCATATAGGTTTATCTGTTTTGTATGATTTATTTTTGCGCTAACGTTAAGTATTCAGGCTTGATTAAAAATAAGTTCTTATCTGTAACTAAAAGTAATTTATTAGGCATTATGTCATTTGTGTTGAACAGTTAAATCTCATTTAAGTGCGTAGCCAATTGGGACCTATTAGACTAATCGAAACTACTTTATGGGATAATAATTATGTAGGTAGGGGCCTGTGAGGCAAGCCGACCCGCACATAGTAAATACACGGATTTCTCAGGGACATTTTTTCGGTTGTTATTTTCACAAAAAGAAGACTAATTGGTATTATTTACGTCGTTAAAATTATTCTTGGTCTTATTTTACGTTCTCCATAAATAACCTAAGAGTCACCCTAATTCTAAGCTTTGAAGTAGTGTGGGCGCACATTAATGATATATTATTGGGTGTATTTCTGTATCTAATTGAGGTGGTGTATGTTATATACGAATATGCGGTTTGATTTGATGGGAACGTTAAGCGAATATGGATCATTTGTGAGGCCAATATCTGCATAAGTATTTGCACACACAAAACATTTTATAGTCACTCAAATTTTTAGTGGCTGAATTGATTTGATATCCGTATAAAGGGAGTTGTGAAGAAAAACGTGTTTCGTCATATTGGATTTGGAAAGACGTCATAGTCTCATGTCATATATTATATCTTTAATATTCACATTCCAAAATTTAATGCATGCTGATTTTTTCGTGGTTTCCGATGGGATTGGAACTCGAGACACTTGACTTCTAGCGTGGACACGTTGCCATAACTCCATTAGATCGCTTCATATCTGCTGTACTTGTAATCTGACTCTTAAGAAAGCAAAACAATCTCAATCATATGGCATTCGACCTCTAGTAAATAAATTTACTGCTCTCGACATTGATCTATAGATAGGCTCATCAATGACAAATGCAATAATTGTACGGAAGTTTCTAATTATAGGCATGCATGCTATTTTGTGAATGAGAATTTGCTACATGTATGACTTTGTCCATGTATAGCGAACTGTACCAATTACGTTGCGTTTTCTCATAACTGGGTGACAATTTACGCTTTTTAATATTAGATGTAAATTTTGCTATACACTATAGGAAGTTTTAGCTATAGTTAATTTTATTTTCCATGATAATGTTGGTATTTCCTCATACAGGATCTGAAGTTGGTTCATATATAAGCACAGTATAACATTTATTGTTTTATCTCCTAAAAAAATGTTTCCCGTGTAGGCTAGGGGAAGGCTAATTCTATCTCTTCTACACGGCAGGGCAGGCAGACGAACAACCCAGCAAATTCTTTAAATTGCTGTGCTGTGTAACAGACGTAGAAGGCGGTCTCTCTGGTGTATGTGGGTTTTGGAACTAACTCCCTGGCTCGTCTGTCTGCTGTGTAACAAACGCAGAAGTCGCTTTTCTTGGGGATTGTAGGTCTTGTGAAAAGTGACACTCTTTTTTTATTTTAATATGCGTTAACTTTACCTTGTGAAATAAAAATCGTGGCTCTTAAAGAGAGGCCTCATCGCAAGTACAACCCTGGACCCCGCGAGCTTTTAATCCGGCCCTAGTCACACCGTACCCCCGCCCTAATGAAGACAGCTTTCTCCTACATTTTACGAATCAAGAAGGCAAATAAGTCAATTTTAATTACTTTGTAAACTCCACTACGCGATATCTCAAAGTGATCCCATGATTTGATAGTTTTAAACGATTCTTAAACGTTGTGAATATTTTTGAATGGTGTTGGTTTTAAATGCTTTTTCAGCACACGTGCGGGGTAAGTGGTACCTTACCGCACGGGTTTCCATGCGGTAAGTCATCAATTAACCACGGTGCGCTAAGGAGCCGATTGCCCACGATGGCTATAAACAAACTCGCTTCGCTCGTGCGTCTAACACCGCCATCGTGGGCAATCGGCTCCTTAGCGCACCGTGGTTAATTTATGAGTCACCGAATGGAAACATGTGCGGTAACGTACCTACTGCTTACCCCGCACTCGTGCTGAAAAATAGCATACGTAACTCGGGCGGTAAGTAGCCGAGTGCCCATGATGGCTGTTAACGCACTCGCTTCGCTCGTGCGTCAACACCGCCATCGTGGGCAATCGGCTACTTACCGCCCTTGTATCGTAATATACTATTCAAGATGTTTAAATATTATTTAATTATTTGTAATAGAATGAATCGGTTTTTTTTAGTCATTAATTGATTTTAATTAACTATTTGATTAAAACTTTTGAAAAGAATGTTTTGAATCATTCTTTTGACTTTTCCTCCAAAAAGTTTAGATAAATGTTGGAGATCAAAGTTGAAGTGAAGGTGAAAGATCCAATTAGTTGATTTCTGATGAGAGCAGCCCACATATTTACTCAAAGCTGTTGGTTATTAAGTATGTGCTGTTTTGAGCCTGATGATGCTGATTGTTCAAGTTGAACCTGTCATCCTGGGAAAATATAAGTAGGTGTATAAAAAATCCTTAAAAGGAACTTTTCATCATCGAGGTGATATAACAAGACTCAAGGTGTGCCCAAATCATCAATACCATGTGTTTACAACATATATTGTGAACTACGTACCTGCTTGGAATACTTAATGTCATAAGGTACTTACGGACAAAATATCGGAAAACTCCAAACAGCATGTAGATATGTAATAAGTAATAGCTGTTTTGTGAGATTTTTTGGAAGTCATTAGATATTCAACATATGTCAATAAAAGTGCCTTCAAAACAAAAACACCCAGAATTTGGGTACGTGTCAATAACCTGAAATACGCCGAAAGTTACGTTGTATAGCCTCCTACATATTTATGTATGTATGGTGCTCGAGCAGCAAATTTACTTGTATAAGGATTCAAATATAGGTAACAAACGCAATAACATTTTTTCTGCTTATATTCGTCCGAGCACTGTGTATCAAGGTCTATGTAATAAAAAATCAAATGTATTCAGGGTATTGTCGATTTGTGGACCCATAAACATAATTTTGTCGTTCTGAGGGATTTCAATTTTCCTCACCTAATTTGGAAATAGTCTGACAAGAATATTTTTCTCACTACAACGAATATAATAGAGGATGTTGAGCAGCACTTCTTTTGCAATGACTTTGCTTTGGCTCATAGTTGAGCAATATTCAAAAGCAATAGTTTGACACAATATGAATGTTGTTAATCTGCAGCTCTTTTTGAGATATCGTTATATTTCAGCAATACGAGTTTGCTGTTAAAAGTTATAATCAGATCCTTTTTCCGCTGATCACTCAAAATAGTTTTGGTTGTCAGCGTATATAGGTAAAAGGCAAGTCAGATTTTATATTTGTGGTCAAATCATTAATAAATAATAGGAATTAAAGGGGTCCAAAAATACATCCTTGTCGAACACAATATACAGGAATAAACTCCAGGGATGAATAACCAGAGAGAAATACACAAGATTCATGTCGAAATTCCTCCAGAAATGCTATATCTTTTTAATTTGGCTAAAAACAAATTTGGGTATTTTATATGTACATATGTCAATGAATAGTTTCCCTCTTTAGTTGTATTATTATAAGTATATACATTTTATCGATTATCTGATTCACGACTTTATTGCGCACATAATCTGACCATTCACTTCAATAATACCAAATTTCGAAGGACTACATTTCCATATTGTGCAAGACTTATATAGAACACTTCCATACTAAGTAAAACATGTACAGAATTACAGTTATTGTTATACGTACCTAAATATAAATAATATAACCAGCTCAACATCTCAGTAAATTCAATATACCGTGTTCTGTATGACCGAAACCTGGTTATTTGGAAAGGTAGCAGATACCGAGTTTGTGGGAACCGCACTTTTTAATTAATTTAAAATAATTTATGTATTTATTTCGGAATTTCAGTAATTGTCTTTGAAATATATGTATTTAATATGGTCAAATATTTTTGTTTGAAGTTGTGACTTCTGTGAATCAATTACTACTTCATATGAAACACATAGGTACATAAGTCGAATTACATAGTAGCCTTCACTGTGCGCCCATGCTTTGCAAATAGAGAAACTTATTCGGTATTTTTTCGACAGAACCTGGATCCTCATAAAATTTCTAATCTCTTTCGTTATTTTTTTTTTTAAACTGCTTTTTAGGCAGACTGTGATTTCGTTACCTGTGAATAGATTTTCTCATCTGACGACGCTTTCGCCAACTTCGCTCACTTTACTTATTGATAAAGCTAAGATTTCGAATTAAATTTCGAGTTTAACTGATAGTTCTTCCAATAGACCTCATGGCATTTCTGCCTTTTTCTTTAAACGTTGTGAGGTGCCTCTTGTCCCTATTTTATGTTATTTATTCAACCTACCTCTGTCCTGTGAATTCTCTCCGAAAACTCGGAAACTTCCGCTATACAAAAAAGGCTCAAAGGGTAATAAATCGAATTATTGTCCTATCGCTAATCTATTAATATATATAAAGCTAAACAGCCTTTTCACTTCTAGAGTGAACCCTGGCTAAACTGCTCATCCCACAAACTCCCAAAATAGCTCTAAATTCGTGAAAAAAATCAAAAAAAAATCAAAAACTATCCCCATATTTTTAGTACTAATACTACGATTTTTTTTTTTCCCATACAAACTTTTTCCACCCCTTTTTTCCCAACTAAACTTATTCTTTTCAACTACTTCCCTTTCTCCTATTCCCTCCGCTCTACAACCATTCGACGCGCTAAACCCTTCTCCAACTTTTCTTCGCTCACTCTATATACTTTTTGTTAATAATACTACATCTATTCAACTGTATGTGCGCCCCCGATTTCACCTTTTTTCACCCCTTTTTCAACTCTACACTTATTTCCGCTTCTTATATGGAGGCTTTCCGTATACTCACTATTTTTCTGCAAATCTACACATTTTTCCCAATCTATTAGTTCAGATTCGAAGAAAATTGAATATATTTTTTTTTTTCCACCACCTCTCAAACTTTCACCTTTTTTCACTCAAAAACCAATTTTCTCCCAATTCCCATCGTTCGACGGCAAAAGACCACAAGATGCGGTGCTTTGCTCTCTTTTTGTAAACAAAAGCCATACAGAAGCCAATTTACGAAAACTTTCCGATCGCTTTCCCATACAAATACTTTCTTTTTCCCCATTTTTTTTGCATATTCGCAATCTGTCACCCTTTCCCAATCTTTTCATGCTAATCTCAACTCATTATTGTTACTAATACTATGAATTTTTGCAACTTTAAAATATCATGCCTACACATCTCTTTAACCAAAACTTTCCTTCCTCTTTTCCCATACAAATACTTTCTTTTTGCACATTTTTTTTTCATATTCGTAATCTGTGACCCTTTCCCAATCTTTTAATTCTAATCTCAACTCATTTTTGTTACTAATACTATGATGTATTGTACTAACTTCTAAAATATCAACCCTACACACCTCGCTATGGTCTTCAAAATTCACATCAGTTCTTAGAAATCCATTTATCTAATTTTTTTTTTGTTACTAATAGTACTTTTCGAAAAAAAAATCAAAAACCCACTTTTCACCATCTGCGGTGATTTTCGGAACCGAAAAAACTTTTTTCACTTTGCACAGCCACAGTTTCTGCGTTTATCAATATTTTCATTCCAAATTTCCCACAAACTAGGCCCCACATGTGTTCTATTTGCTAACACTCTTTTTTTTATTCTATCCCTATCCGTTTTTTTGCAAAACAATTATTACTAAAACTCTAACTTTTTTAACAATTTTCCATTTTACTCAAAAACTATTATTCACTACATTTTTATTTTAAAACCTCATTTAAGTACTCTCCAAGGCGCTTCTTCTGAGTCCACCCACATTACGCTACGTTCAACAATTACCGAGATATTTCACTTTTTCTCCATAATCACGGCGATATCAAGGCTATCTATCGGCTATGAATTCGGATGAAAAAATTTTTTTTCCATTTTTTCATTTTTTTTTGCATATTCGCAATCTGTCACCCTTTCCCAATCTTTCTATGCTAATCTCAACTCATTATTGTTGCTAATACTATATATTATACTAACTTCTAAACTATCAACTCTACACACCTCGCTAAGGTCTTCAAAATTCACATAAATTCTTCGGAATCCATTTATCTAATTTTTTTTTTGTTACTAATAGTACTTTTCTAAAAAAACATCAAAAACCCACTTTTTACCATCTTTTCACAAAAATTAGTCACTTTTATCCAAATATATACAAATATTATTTTATTTCAACATGCTAGCTTACTTCCCCCGTCTTTTACATACCCATATCATATCACTTTTCTTACTAACAGCATGATATTTTCATTAAAAACCTCCTTCCCACTGTCATCATACCATTCGTTCGTACATTCCACATTTCTCTTAATAACTTCTGTAATTAGTTACTTTTCTCAATTATTACTCTTTTATTAAATACTACCCTCCCCATGTGTAACGAAATACCAATAAAATATCACATTTCTTACTAACAGTACTTCAAATTAATCAAAAACCACTTTCCTATCAGATTCATATCCAAATTTAAAGCAACCAAATCCAACAGCCTGGGTAGTCCATTATTATTAGGCAGTGTCTATTCGCACCCGATTTTTCCGTGTTTACGGGTTTCTCGCCTGTCCATGTCCGAGTTTCTCGAATAAATAAAGAAAATGTGGTCCGTTTTGGCGCAATGAAATTGGTTAAATTTTCGCTGAAATTAGGAATGATCGATGTTACGAAATGTCAGCATAATGTTAACATCTGTAGCTAAGTATCGATGTCCGATCATCGTACTTTTAACATCGATGTTGTACTGCAAAAGCACTAAATACTTAATTAAATATCTCGCAAATGGGACGAGCGCGAATTTTTTGAGTAATTTTCTGTCGATGCGCTATCCAATTAAGGGCACCGCTTATGGGTGAGTACCCGAATAAACCTGCATACAGAGATAAGTAAAAGAATCGCAAAGCCAAGTTTAATGTCATAAGTCGCTTCGATTATTTGCCATCGCTCAACATTGATGTTTCGATGACCGGCAGCTTAATTACCAATATTGTTTTCTTTAAATTCCTTGCGCTAAGAATAATATTGAGGTATTTTTGATTTGAATCCCTTAATACAAAGAATCTCTTTGGGATATTGCAATCTCTAGAAACGGTCACCCATTTCGGTAGTGTTTTGCGCAATATGTTTACCGTTACGCAATGGCACAGAATACAGGCAAATAATATAGCGCGATTTTCTACGAATTTTTGGTGGATCACCGCATCAGAAATGTTGGCCGCTTCTGAGAATTTTCGATGTTGGGTTCAATTTCGTACGGTCTAGCCCGGAATTAGCGGAATTAGCGTCGTTTTGTATGAAAATAAAGACGTCACTGACACACGTTTCATATCGTCGAGCGCGTGAACTGTCCTCTTATTTTTTGGTTAAGTGTTCGGAAAGATGAAGGAGGAGGCACGAAATTCATAGAAAAAATGTTGTTTTACTAGGAATCTATAACGGCTACAGGAAAGTGTGCAAATGGTTTAGGACGACTCCAAACAGACGACCCAATATACTGTTAGCGAATTGCAGGGGCGGAATTTGTGAGGTGCGTGCACGTGCATTCTGGGCTAGAGCGTAAGCAATTAAACCCAACATCGAAAATTCTCAGAAGCGGCCAAAAATTCAGCTGCAGCGATCCATCAAAAATACTAAGAAAATCGCACTATATCTGCCTGTATTCTGTGCCATTGCGTAACGGCAAACATATTGCGCAAAACACTACCGAAATGGGTGACCTTTTCTAGAGATTGCAATATCCCAAAGAGAATCTTTATATTAAGGGATTCAAATCAAAAATACCTCAATATTATTCATAGCGCAAGGAATTTAAAGAAAATAATGGTAATTAAGCTGCCGGCCATCGAAACATCAATGTTGAGCGATGGCGATGTCAAACATCGTGACTTCGATGCTACGAGCAAATAATCGAAGCGACTTATGACATTAAACTTGGCTTTGCGATTCTTTTATTTATCTCTGGATGTAGGTTTTTTCGGGTACTCACATTTCACATTTATTTTATTTTGCAGAATGTACAATGTACCTAAACTGAATAAGTAGTGAATTTTTCCACCTGCCGTATTTTAGAGATTCGGTATTCTGTTTGTGCTGTTCATATTCTTGGAATGATAGAATATTGCAGATTTTACGTTTTTATAAATTTAGCATAGATGGTGTTGGTGAGAATGTAACAATCCTTATTTGAAAGATTAGCTCAATTGGAAAATTGTTTTAATGGAATAGGCTCAGCCTACTCTCTCATTTGTTTAAATCATCACCTTAAAATCTAGAACAAAAAAAACTAACCCATGCTATGACAGGTTAGCTGGCAAGTTCAATTAATTGTACAATCGCATTTATTTTATTTTGCAGAATGTACAATGTACCTAAACTGTATAGGTAGTGCATTTTTCCACCTGCCGTATTTTAGATATTCGGTAATCTGTTTGTGTTGTTCATATTCTTGGAATGATAGAATATTGCAGATTTTACGTTTTTATTAATTTAGCGTAGATGGTGTTGGTGAGAATGTAACTATCCTTATTTGAAAGATTAGCTCAATTGGAAAATTGTTTTAATGGAATAGGCTCCGCCTACTCTCTCATTTGTTTAAATCATCACGTTAAAATTTAGAACAAAAAAAACTAACCCATGCTATGACAGGTTAGCGGGCAAGTTCAATTAATTGTACAATCGCATTTATTTTATTTTGCAGAATGTACAATGTACCTAAACTGTATAGGTAGTGCATTTTTCCACCTGCCGTATTTTAGATATTCGTTAATCTGTTTGTGTTGTCATATTCTTGGAATAATAGAATATTGCAGATTTTACGTTTTTATTAATTTAGCGCAGATGGTGTTGGTGAGAATGTAACAATCCTTATTTGAAAGATTAGCTCAATTGGAAATTTGTTTTAATGGAATAGGCTCCGCCTACTCTCTCATTTGTTTAAATCATCACGTTAAAATTTAGAACAAAAGAAACTAACCCATGCTTTGACAGGTTAGCGGGCAAGTTCAATTAAGTGTAACCACTTTTATATGAGATTCATATCCAAATTTAAGCCTATTAATATATACAAATCGAAATTTTTCAGCCTTTGCGAAATAATACCTTTCCTGTTAATTGCGCAAAATAGCTATTCTTCCTTGCCTCTTCAGTGGTTACCACCCACTCGCCGCATGCGTGAAAAGGTAATCAAATCAAATTTTCGTTTTCTTCTTATCACTATACGGACCTCACTCCGCCATTTTTTTTGTGGTCATATTATTCCAACGACAGAATATTGCAGATTTTAAGTTTTTATAAATTTAGTATAGACGGCGCTGGCGAGAATGTAATTAGATTCATATACAAAAACTATTCTTCAAGTGGCGGATTTTTTTCTAATTGGTCTATTTAGTACTTTGGAAGCTTGAGAAAATTTTCTCTACTACATAAATTTAGTGTAGATGGCGTTGGTGAAAATGTAATTAGATTCATATCCAAAAAACCACCTTCCTATAAGATTCATATACAAAAGTAATTCTTCCTTGCCTGTTCAGTGGGTGCTAAATTCGCCGCATGCGTGATAAACTAATCAAATTAAATTACATTGTATTTTTATTCAATCAATTATTCATTCAATTATAATGGTCGTGTTTTCAAGTAGCGCATCTTTTTCTACTTGATAATTTTGAGTACTTTGGAAACAAGAGAATTTTTGCCCCACTACAGTATCCCCAGTCCGGCTTTAGCCGGACAGACAACGGAATACTAGTCTAAAAAAAGCGTATATATAAAGCTAAACAGCCTTTTTGCCTTAATCGTACTTTGTCGCTACACTACTGAATTAATTTTCTTAATTTTTTTTTTCCCCCCTTCGTTGGGGGGAGCACTATTCCTACTCTTCATTTTTTGGCTCTTCTTCTTCTCAGTTTTTTTTTATCGAATTTTTTTCCTTTTTCCACCACAAAAATTTACTCCCAAACTTTCAACTTTCATCATCATTTTCTTCTTTTTCGAGTATTGTTAGCACTTTATAATTATTTTTCTTAGATGCACAATTATGTTCTTTAAATATTTGCCCCTTATTATTCTCTTTCCATTTTCATACAAAAATATTTTTTTTTTTCACTTTTTGTCCGGCCAGTTAGGGCATTTTCTCAAATTTTCAAACCCTATTTCTGGCACTTTCGTAACACTTACAATCTTCATTCATATCTCAAACGATAGCTATTCACTACTATTTTTAAGGAAAATCATAGACACTTTCACATTTCTTTTACTTTCTTCTCAAAAAATCGCACAATTTTCACACTAAATTTACCAATCACCTTACTTCATATTATATACTTCTTATGTACTTACGATTTTTTTCATATTTTTCCCATATACCCTCATATGTTCTATGTACTTTACCATTTTAAACTTTCATTCATTCTTTTATTATACTATATTTATTTCAATTTAACTAATTCAAGTTTTTTCATTTTTTCACATTTTTTTACACATAAATCACCCCAACCGACAGACCAGAGGAACTTGCATATTTTTCTCAATTACACCTATCAACCCTCTAAACATTTAAGTTATTTCGAAAAAGGTCTGACGGGTCGTTTTTTTTTAAAAATATTTTCATCAAAAAATTTTCATCGTCAATTACCAATTTTCTCAATTCAAATGTGTGTATCTTTGAACTGTTCGAACTTTTTCGAATGATTCTTTCTGCCTAAATTTGCTCTTTTTTCTTAGCTATCGATTGGTGAAAAAATTATTCCAATTCATGCATAAACTTCTCCGCCACAGCCGTTTCAATTTTTTCGAAACCCACCCAAAAAACGATCTTTTCACGATTTCACCAACGTTCACCAACAGGCAACTTTTTACGATAGTGATTATTGTTCCTGCTACAGAGACACACCTCTGAGGGGTGCCACCCCCCTCCCCTCCCCCACTAAAAAAACACGTTTTCACCAACAACTCCCACATTTCACACTTCTCACCAACCGTGCGTTCACCAGCGCACTCTACACTCCATCCCCTTTCCAACGATACCCATAACATGCCACTACCATCACTACATCCAAACTTAGCAATTTCGCTTTTTTTTTGTTCGAAAATTATTAAAGTTAGTAATAGTACATTTTTGAAAATGCCAATCGATGCTATATCCATACTTAGTAAGGCTAACATATATATATAAATATATATATTAAATTTTCATTAAAATCGTCTACGACCAACGGTTTCCGAGATATTAGCATTTTTAACAAAATTCATTTTTCCACCCATTATTTAAAGTTAGTAATATTACATTTTTGAAAATGCCAATCGATGCTATATCCATACTTAGTTCGGATAACATATATATATGAATATATATGTTAAATTTTCATTAAAATCGTCTACGACCAACGGTTTCCGAGATATTAGCATTTTTAACAAAATTCCATTTACCACCCACCCACCCACCCACCCAGCCACCCACCCATGCAGAAATTCACATTTTCTCATTTCTGAAGAATTTTTTGGTAAAAATTTTTTCCATATTCATTATTGCTATAGCTTGGGCTATTTTTCTATGTTATTATTAAATTTTTATTCCTTCATTTCACCCCCCCTCACCCTTGCACCCCCTCCCCCGCACATCCTACTCGGCTACGAATGATATCATTTAATCGAGCAAACATTATTATCAAATTCTACATACATTACTTTCTTCTATTCCCTACACTTTTCCCATTAAAAATAATTCAATTTTTTCGATTAAATCCCACCAACCTGCGGCAATTTTCGCAACCATCCAACATTTTCTCACTTTGAACACCCACAGTTTCTACATTTATCAATATTTTCATTTCAAATTTCGCACACATCTTCTCTAACATATTCGCTATTCATATTTGCTCTTCTTTTTTCACTAACCCTCTCCAGTTTTTTGCAAAAAAATTATTACTAAAGCTCAAACTTTTTTAACATTTTCTCATTTTACTCAAAAACTATTATTCACTAAATTTTCTTTTTAACACCTAATTTAAGTACTCTCTAAGGCGCTTCTTTTAAGCCCACCCACATTACGCTACGATCTACAATTACCGAGATATTTCACTTTTTATCTTCAATCACGGCGAAATCAAGGCTACCCCCCATGGATTTTTTTCGATGTACAAATTTTTTTTCGATTTTCTTAATTTTTTTTGCATTTTCGTTTTCATCATTTCTAACAATAATTTTCTGTGTATTTGGAAAAAAAAAAAAAAAATTTCACACCCCCCCCCCCCCCCCCCCCCCCTCCTATAAATCCCCTCCCCCATATTCCCCAGCGGGGTGCGGATGGTCTCATGTAATCAGGCATCCATTTACAAATCCAACCCCAAAATATCATTCACCAATTCTTAATAGTTTTTCCACAATAAATCAATCAATTTCTCCAATCTACCACCTCCATATGCCTCAGCGCGCTGCATTTACTCCCATTCTAAACAATTCCTCCATATATTACTTTCACATATTCCCAATAATTTCCCCCATTATAAATCAATTAATTTATGCCAATATATTTTCACCTTTCCTTCAAATTAACCCCTTTCCCCGAGCCACACTCGGCACACTCGGCCTGTACAGTGCATTCATACCCATGAAAATACCACATTCCTAGCAGATACACATCAAATTTCAAAGCAACCAAATCGAATGACCTGTGTAGTGCAGTAGACTAAGCGGATGGGATAAAGAACAATGGGAACGGAGGTTCAATCCCACCCACCAACGGAGAAATTTACTTTTTTCCTTTTTCAACATATTTTTCACCCCTTAAAATTAATTTCTTGCAAAAACTTTTTTCACTTTCATTATTGTTATAGATAGGGCTATTTTTCTATGTTATTATTAATTTTTGGTTACTTCATTTCACCCCCCCTCACCATGGCACCCCCTCTCCCACACATCCTACTCGGCTACGAATGATATCATTTAATCAAGCAAACATTATTATCAAATTCTACATACATTACTTTCTTCTATTCCCTACACTTTTCCCATTTAAAAATAATTTAATTTTTTCGATTAAATCCCACTAACCTGCGGTAATTTTCGCAACCATCCAACATTTTCTCACTTTGAACACCCACAGTTTCTACATTTATCAATATTTTCATTTCAAATTTCGCACACATCTTCTCTAACATGTTCGCTATTCATATTTGCTCTTCTTTTTTCACTACCCCTCTCCAGTTTTTTGCAACAAAATTATTACTAAAACTCAAACTTTTTTAACATTTTCTCATTTTACTCAAAAACTATTATTCACTTGATTTTCTTTTTAACACCTAATTTAAGTACTCTCCAAGGCGCTTCTTTTAAGTCCACCCACATTACGCTACGATCTACAATTACCGAGATATTTCACTTTTTATCTTCAATCACGGCGAAATCAAGGCTACCCCCCATGGATTTTTTTCGATGAACAAATTTTTTTTCGATTTTCTTAATTTTTTTTGCATTTTCGTTTTCATCATTTCTAACAATAATTTTCTGTGTATTTGGAAAAAAAAAATAAAATTTTTTCACACCCCCCCTCCTATAAATCCCCTCCCCCATATTCCCCAGCGGGGTGCGGATGGTCTCATGTAATCAGGCATCCATTTACAAATCCAACCCCAAAATATGATTCACCAATTCTTAATACTTTTTCCACAATAAATCAATCAATTTGTCCAATCCACCACCTCCATATGCCTCAGCGCGCTGCATTTACTCCCATTCTAAACAATTCCTCCATATATTACTTTCACATATTCCCAATAATTTCCCCCATTATAAATCAATTAATTTATGCCAATATATTTTCACCTTTCCTTCAAATTAACCCCTTTCCCCGAGCCACACTCGGCACACTCGGCCTGTACAGTGCATTCATACCCATGAAAATACCACATTCCTAGCAGATACACATCAAATTTCAAAGCAACCAAATCAAATGACCTGTGTAGTGCAGTAGACTAAGCGGATGGGATAAAGAACAATGGGAACGGAGGTTCAATCCCACCCACCAACGGAGAAATTTACTTTTTTCCTTTTTCAACATATTTTTCACCCCTTAAAATTAATTTCTTGCAAAAACTTTTTTCACTTTCATTATTGTTATAGATAGGGCTATTTTTCTATGTTATTATTAATTTTTGGTTCCCTCATTTCACCCCCCCTCACCATGGCACCCCCTCTCCCACACATCCTACTGGGCTCCCAATCATCTCATTTAATCAAGCATAAATCTCTTTCAAATTTTCTCCGTACACTTTCCCCATTAAAAATAATTCAATTTTTTCAATTAAATCCCACTAACCTGCGGTAATTTTCGCAACCACCCAACATTTTCTCACTTTGAACACCCACAGTTTCTACATTTATCAATATTTTCATTTCAAATTTCGCACACTTCTTCACTAACATGTTGGCTATTCATATTTGCTCTTCTTTTTTCTCCACCTTTGTCCATTTTTTCGCACAAAAATTATTACTAAAACTCAAACTTTTTTAACAATTTCTCATTTTACTCAAAAACTGTTATTCACTAAATGTTCACTTTAACACCTAATTTAAGTATTCTCAAAGGTGCTTCTTTTAAGCCCACCTACATTACGCTACGTTCTATAATTACCGAGATATTTTACTTTTTATCTTCAATCACGGCGAAATCAAGGCTACCCCCCATGGATATTTTTCGAGGAAAAATTTTTTTTTCAATTTTCGCAAATATTTTCCTATTTTTGTTTTCATCATCTTTAACAATATTTTTCTGTGTATTTGAGAAAAAAAAACCAAAATTATTTCACACCCCCTCTCCTATAAATCCCCTCCCCAATATTCCCCAGCGGGGTGCGGGTAGTCTCATATTATCAGGCATCTACTTATAAAATAAAGCCCAAAATATCTTTCACCAATTCCCAACACTTTTTCCACAATAAATAAATTATTTCTTTATTTTCCGTGTCATGGATCGGAGGTTCGAAACCAGGTCCGGGCAACAATGTCACCTTTTTAATTATTTACCCTTTTTTCTTCGAATTTATTTTCCCACATTCTTTTTTCTAATTTCAATGGCTTTTTGTTTATGCTATTGTACGTATCTTTTTATAACCTCTCCACACTGCACCCCCTCTCTCTTATATGTATATCTTACAAAAATTCAAATAGTCTCACACAACTTTCTAATGTATCATTCTTTCATTTATTCCTAATATCCTTTTTTATTACTATAAATAAATCAATTGTTGGACTTTTGTTTTCATCGAATTTATTATATTTTTGTATCCTCGAACCACGTGTTTTCCTTCATTTTCTTCTTAGGTAATTTTCAATATTTTTTCCCTCCCAAAAGATTCTATATAATTTGACCTTCTTTTGAATATATTTCACTCATGAAATAATTTTCTGTTAAACAAAATTTATCTCCGCCGCAACTTTTAAATGGATAACCTAAAACTTACGTATAACGTAATGTCAAAAAATATATCTACCTATCTACCTATAGACAGGTACACATGTTAGGCGAAATCAAGCTAAATAATTGGAACACGTGGGAGGAGCTGGGGGTGGTGACATTCCAATACACCTCGGTCGCATTTTTCGGACAAACACACACACACACACACACAGCCACACACAGTGCATGCACCTCTGAATGTTTTTTCGCCTCGCCTTGCCTTACGCCGTCTGTTTATTTATATTGCATATTTATACCTTTTCAAAGTAATTACTTTGTGTACAAAACAAATAACAGCGTCATGATCATGGGAAAACCACCCAAGCGTCTGCTTGAATTGGGACCGAAACATTTTCTGCTTACCTCCGATGCATGCCGAACTACCTGGAACATGTCTCATCATGTTGTCCCTTTTCTACACTCATTAAATTGGTATTTGAGAAAGGCCAATCCTTTTCTTATTCTTTGTATTTTACTTATTACCTTTGACTTTTTAATGTCATGTTTTTTTTATCTACCTGTTATTACATATTACATGTGCTTTATTTTTCTCTATCTCTGTACTCTTTTACTTATTCCCAATAATTCTGACTAGAGGGGAGATTTTACACATTATGTATGTGTATACTTCATATATGTACATAATTTTACATTTTTAAATTTACATCTTCTGAATTCTCATTGCACGTTCAACCGTGAAACTGTAAAAATCATTTTTGACTTTCCACAAAAATAATTTTTATCATAAAGAATAATTTGACTTTTGATATATTGTGAGTTTCTTCATTTATATTAAATGAAATTATTTTTCTGCCATTTTAAATTCTGTTTAACTTAATTGAATTTGTGTTTTTGGTGTATAGTGTTTGTGTTTTTGGTTTTATTCTTTTTTGCCTTTTGTGTGTGTTTGTGTGTGTATCAACATTATCATCATCGTCATCATCATCATCATCATCATCATCGTCATCATTATTATCATCATAATCAAGATCATCATCATTATTATTATCATCATAATCATCATCTTCTGGAAGCAATTTAATAAGGTATGTAAAATATTTGGCATGTATACATAATAAGAGCAAACACATGGAATTTATTTTACCGTTCTGTAGAGGATTTTGTAATATTTAGAAATCCTATTCTATTCGAACTATCCCTTAAAGTATAATAATTAAAAAACTAATCATGTTATTATTGTTACTTTTTCCGACCATCATCAACTTATGGAATATAAAATATATATTTCCGCATTTTAATTTATAAGTACAAACAGTTGAAACAGCCGTCTCTAGAAACTTATATATTACCGTTCTGTAGAGGATTTTGAAATATTTAAAAATTCTATTCTATTAGAACTATCCCTTAAAATAAGTAAAATCATTTTATTAAATAAATATAATATTATTGTTACTTTTTCGGACCATAAACTTATGGAATATAGAGTACAGTAAAAGCTCTTTATTCGCAGACAGACCGAGAATATGGAATGGTAATTTATATGGGATTATAGGGGATACGTTCCTAGGTGACAAAATAAAAAAATCAATTTAATTAAAGTTTTTGACCATATTGATTAATTATATTATCTTCAGGCTTAGGAAATGGTTTAAAGAATTTTGTATTTTTTTCTTGCTTGGCAGTTTGTAAAAGCTCCTTTAATTCAGAGACTCATATACAGCAGTGGCATTAGCAATTTGTCTCTTAAAAATATGACTTCGTTCCAATTGACGGATCAATTTTCATAAAGAAATCACAAAGCTCATTTGCCATTCTTAAACCTTCACCAAGATTTTTCAAAACTTTAGGCATAGTTGTAATAAGGTCGATTTTATTTTTTTATTAGTCCATTTGACGACGCTTTTACAAAGAATATTGGGTTGGATACCTATTGGAATCCTTTTTATTAATACATACATATGTATGTACCGATGTACCAATTAGATCTGCGAATAAAGAAATCTTTAGCCGCGAATATAGGAATTGGGTCGAATTTTTTTGAATCCGCGAATAGTGAAAACGCGAATGAAGGAAGTGCGAATAAGGAGCTTTTACTGTATATATTTCCGCATCTTAATATACATATATATGTACATATATATATAAATACATAATAATTACAAACAGTTGAAATAGCCGTCTCTGGAAAATTATATTACCGTTCTGTAGAGGATTTTGAAATATTTAGAAATCCTATTCTATTAGAACTATCCCTTAAAGTTATTAAAGTAAACTAATAATTTTATTGATTTATTAAATAAATTTTATTATTATTACTTTGTCCGACCATCAACTTATAGATTATTAAGTTTATTATATAATATTATTATTTATTTTTTTTCGCAATCTATGTTTAAGTTATTCTAATTTATTTTATTACCTATACCTATTTTGAAAAACAATTTTCCTAATACAAATAAAATTTTGATTTCAGTTGATAACACCACCACACATTCGGATATACACGCAAAAAAGAAAAAAACTAAAAATATATATTTAATATATACACACATCTTATATATAATAATATTAACTAAAAATTTAACTGACTTAATTTATTAGCAATTTCTATTTTATATTATTATATACATACGTAATAATAATAATTATACAAAAAAAAACAAAAAATGCGGTTCGTTCGAAATATTTCAACTATTTCGTGTGTAGCATCAGGCACAATTAGTCAGGAATCGGAAATTTTTTGTGAGGATTGGCGTAATAAGCAATGTATGGCTATTGCTGTTACGGCCATTGTTTATTCGGCTTTACTTAATGGTAGGGAGAATATTAATACGGAAAAAATTGACGAGATTTTGAGAAATGGGGATGCATATTATGCATGTTGTAGGCCAGAGGGAAGGAATGAATATTTAACTTCTGAAGATTTGAAAGAAAATCTTCATTTATTGTCAGGAGAAGAAATTCGTATAGTAAAAACTCAACCAATTTTCACTGATGGGATGGGGGGGTGTTATGTTTCAAGAAAAAGGAAAAGATTAGACATTGCTGTAAATAAACTTCAGGATAAGCTTTCGCAATTATTTTTAACCACTCGACAAAATGATGGATATTTATTTACCGCTCATCTAAAGACGGTAGCATTTTGGGTCGAAAATGACATATATTATGTTTTCGACTCACATCCGGTCACAATTGACAAAAAGTTAGATTCCATTAACGGAGTAGCTAGATATTTTAAATGTGATAGTGTTAGAGATTTAGCAATTTTACTATTAATTGACCATCCCCGTGATAATTCATATTATGAATTAATTCAAATTCATCCAATTTTTTCTAATTCTGTGTCTGTTGCTAATACCACTTTTTCTGCTTCTACTGCTGCTGCTGGTGTTTCTGCATCTGTTGCTCCTGGTCCTGCTCCTGCTTTTTCTGCAAGTGCTGCTGCTGTTGCTGATACTGCTGCTGTTGCTACTGCTGGTGGTCGTTATGATGATAATGATGACCATGCAGACTCTATAGCAGACAGCTGTTCCACTTCCTCTTCTTCATCTTCTACTGCTTCAGTAGTTAATCCACCAAAAGGTAAACGGCCTGTAGGAAGGCCAAAAAAACGTAGAAGAATAAATCCTGTTTCAGTGCAGCCTGGACCTCTTCCTCCTCCTCCACTACCTGTTGCTGGCCCTTCTTTTTCTATTCCAGTGCAGCCTGCACCTGCACCTGCACCTGCACCTCCACTACCCGCCGTTGCTGACCCCCCTTCTTCTTCTACCTCTTCTGCAATTGTTAGCTCACCCCCCCCTGTTCGTCCTCAGATTATCGAAAATATAGTATTTAGAGTACCTAGATTTACTTGCTTAGGTGATAGGTATGGTGTGGATTTAGATACAATTCGCCCTTATTGTTTAAAATCTCCCGGTTCTCTAATTTCTGTTAATACCTATAAATGTAATATTTGTCAAGCTCCGTATTTTCAAGAAGAGAAAACAAAAAAAACGTGGTGTTGCGGACGTGACGGGATTAATTTCATTCAAAAGCTACCACAATTAAATGCTAATTTTTATAAAAATAATACGTTTTTAAAACACGCGCGACAATATAATAATTTATTCGCATTTTCCGCTTCCAATATATCATCATCATCACAACAATATGGTCATGGTGGTCGTGGTCGTGATAATAGAACTTCCTTTGTTAAAATATTAGGTAAAGTTTATCACAGAATTTTTGACTTAAGCTATACGGGCAATAACAATATAACTTTATATTTTCAAGACCATACCGAACGGGAAAGATTGGCGCGAAATGAAAGATTAAATATAAATATTATGAATGACATTGAATTGTATTTGAATTCAGTAAATCCATTTATAGGATATTTTAGGCAATTAAACTCGCATACAGATGAGACGGCACATTTAGTTTTTGATGGTGTTAGACGTAGATCTTCTGGCGGTGATAGTGGTAGTGATAATGATCCAGGGTATAACGAAATAGCTGCTATCATTAGGACAGGAGTAGATTATGATCCAAGAAAGGTGGTAGTTTGGAAGTTAGGGAATGCTAGGCCTCATGCAATTAATTATTTAGATCAGGCGTACGAAGCTTTACAATATCCCGTATTATTTCCACATGGTACGGTAGGATGGCATATATATCTTAGAAATAGGAATGGTGGTAAAATTTCACAATTACAGTATTATAGATTAAATTTACTTTCTGAGCCTAGATTTACACAGTTTAGACGTTTAGCGCAAGAGTATTTAGTAGATATGTGGTGTAGAACAGAAGAGGAAAGATTACAGTATTATAGAAATAATCAGAAAAGTGTATTACGTATAGCTACCCGTCAGGAAATTGATGAAACCATTGCCGGGGAGGGTGAGATTATGGCAGGAAAAGTATATTTGCCATCATCATTTACCCATGGCCCTCGGTATATGCAAAAAAATTATTATGATGCAATGGCGATAGTAAGTCGATTAGGACAACCTTCATATTTTTTAACAATTACATGTAATCCTCGCTGGCCAGAGATTACAAATTCTTTACATATCGGTGAATCATTTATGGATCGTCCAGATCTTTGTAATCGGGTTTTTGAATTAAAATATCGCCATTTATTACATTTGCTCTATTCGGGGAAGCTTTTTGGACATGTTGAGTATATTATACATGTTATTGAATTTCAAAAACGAGGTCTTCCACATGCCCATATGGCAATTCGTGTCCAAGGCGGAGGACCAATTTTTCCAGAACAAATTGATAAATTTGTTCGTGCAACAATTCCCTCAGAAGAGGAAGCTGGAGGGAGACTCCGAAAAGCTGTATTACAGCATATGTTGCATGGTCCTTGCGGAAATTCATATCCACATGCGCCTTGCATGAATAATAATACAAAACAATGTTCAAAATTTTTCCCCAAAAATTCGAATGAAATTACATATATTGACAATAACGGTTACATTTTATATAAAAGGCCATGCCATAATTCAATTAATGTGCGTATACCGAGAAGTAGAAATTTCCGTCAGGTAAATGATGGATGGGTAGTGCCGTACAATCCTGCCATTCTCCTCATTATGGACAGCCATTGCAATTTAGAAATTTCCACATCGACAAAAGTTATTAAATATATGATGAAATATATTCATAAGGGGCCAGATTATGCTCGAATAGCAGTTGTTGAAAATCCTTCTATTTCTACGACAACTACTACTACTACTACTACGACTACTACTTCTACGACTGCTACTTCTACGACTACTACGACTAATACTGATATTAGGAACAGAGCAGTAAATGATGAAATCGAAGCATATGTTAATTCTCGATACATTTCTGCTACAGAAGCGGTATGGCGGCTATTAGGATATGATCTTGGTGGTCGAAGGCCAACCGTTATTGCACTTCCTGTGCACCTACCTAATAGGCAAACGATAATTTTTCGACCTGGGGAGGAACTTTCTGCTGCTGCTGCTGAACGTAGCTCTTCAAAGCTTTTGCTTTATTTTGAAAGGCCCCAAGTTGAGGAATTGATTAATTTGACATATATTGACTTTTACGAACGTTTCCAGGTATTATCGACACGACCACATAATATTAACATACAAGTTTATCGGTATCAGAATAGGGAAAACTTATTTATTGTTCCGCGGCAAAGGGGTAGTTGTGTTGCCCGTTTATTTTGGATGTCTCCATCGTTAGGAGAAATTTTTTTTTTAAGACTACTATTAACACATTATCCGGGAAATGATTATCAATCATTACGCACAATAAACGGTCGAGTGTTAGGAACTTTCCAGGAAGCAGCTAAATTTAGAGGCTTATTAGATACAGAAGACGAATACTTTATAGCTATGAGAGAAGCAAGTATATTTAAAATGGGTAGTGGGCTTAGACAATTATTTATATCAATTATTATATTTGGTGCACCAGCTGCACTACTTTGGGACGAGTTCAAGGATAATCTAAGTGAGGATTTCCTTAGATTAAGACCGGAACGTAATCCTGAAAGCATTATATGGGCTTATAATAAAGCATTAGTCGTTATTGATAGGATGCTGCGCCGACATGGAAAAACTTTGCAAGATATGGGATTACCCGAGGTTGATGCTACACATAATACTGAAGTAGATAGAGAGCGCATTCAATGGGATAGAGAAAATTGTAGACAATTTTCTGACCATTGGATGCCTTTGCTTAATTCGGAACAATTAAATTTTGTTCAAACTATAATTCGTTTAGTTGAACAACCTGTAACGGTCAGGTCGTCGTCGGGAGTAAATAATAATCAAAAAACACATTTTTTTTTAGATGGTCCAGCAGGTACTGGAAAAACATTAGTTTTAAATTGTATTACAAACCATTTGCGATCAAATGGTCATATTGTATTATGTACAGCATCAACGGGGCTTGCAAGTTTAAATTATGAGGGAGGGACTACCGCGCATAGCATGTTTAGGTTGCCACTTGATCCAAATACGTTAGGATCTGGCAATATTAGTTGGAATAGTCAGAGGGCCCAATTATTAAGAGAAGCTAATTGTATTATATGGGATGAATGCACAATGGCAAATAAGGGAATAGTTAATATATTTAATAATTCATTGCGGGATCTTTGCCAAAATCAGAAACCATTTGGAGGAAAAATTATTATTTTTGCTGGTGACTTTCGGCAAATAGCACCAATTATATATATATGGTAGTAAAGATGATATAATTAGGGTTTCATTAAAATTTTCACCTTTATGGGAAGGAATAAGAACTTATAGACTTATTGAACCACAAAGGACTAGAGATAGGGAATTTCAACGATTTTCATTATCAATTGGGGAGGGAACAATTAATGAAACAACAATAGATAATGTTAGATTAGTTTCTTTAACTGGAATTAATAACGTCAACTCTATTGAAGAATTAATTAACTATGTGTATCCAGATGATGTGCTTTTAAGACCTGAAGATTGTGTATCAAGGGCAATATTATCACCTACAAATGCAGCAATTAATATTGTTAATAAAATTATTTTGAATAGGCTGCCCGGGGACATTAAGCATTTGCTTAGCGCCGATTCATTTCTTTCTGTGGATGGCGTCACCGATAATAGTTCCGTTTTGGGACCGGAAATTCTTTACGGAATTTCCGATAAGGGTGTCCCCGATCATGATTTGTGTTTAAAAGTCGGTTCCGTATGTATATTAATTCGGAATCTGAGCTTTGAGCACCGGTTAGTTAATGGAACTAAATTGATAATTAGATCAATTTCCCAGTTTCTCTTGGAGGCATCTGTTCCCGGTAGTTCGGAGATCGTCTCGATACCGAGAATAACCTTCAAATTCTCGACGGGGCGATCGGGGATCCAGATGCAGCGACGACAATTTCCAGTTAAATTAGCTTACGCTTTAACCATTAATAAAAGTCAGGGTCAGACTTTAGATTGTGTAGGTTTAGATTTGAGAAATAATGTTTTTGCTCATGGGCAACTTTATGTTGCATTAGGTAGGGTTAGATCATCAGACAATTTAAGGGTTTTAGTTTCAGACATTACTAATACTGTTATTTCAGGTGTAGCGCATACTAAAAATGTAGTTTATAGGGAACTTTTATAATTTATCTTCTTTTTTTGTTGTTGTTGTATATTAGGTTTTAGCTACTATTTTTAATTAATAATTAGAGAACTACATTATAGAACAGAAAAATATTGTTAGCTCCTCCAATGGTGTTTATTATTATTATTTGTACAATAAATATTAAGGAAAATGTTAGGATTTACATTATTTTTTGGTTGGTATATAGAATACAGTACTGGAAAGTATTAGATGTTCTTATTTATTTATTTCCACACACACACACACACACACGCACACACACACACACACACACACATATTATGACTTTTAAATCGAAAGGATTTTGAACAATTTTTTTTATATTTTTCCTTTTTTTTCTCAATAATATTTATAATTACATTTCTCATGTCATATCTCATGGCTGTCCATTCGCGTTTGTTATGATTGAATTAGGTATTCGTATTTCGGGTATTCATATTAGGTGGTGGGTTTAGACTGGCTCAGGAAGCGTATGTTATTAGGTTTGTTAGGTTCATCTTTTTCTGATCTGCGCGGGCAATTTGTTATTTTTTATAATTATCCAATTGTATATATATAATAAATATATTTTTAAATTGTAAATAAATTATTTTTATTAACTAAATTGTAAATAATATACATATTATACATATTTATTTGTAGATTTTGAATTTGTTGTACATATGTACCTATAAATAAATGTCGAGGATTAGGGCTACTTTGGCGAAACCTCCTTAAAAAAAGCGAGTGGGTCTGATTACCTCCTTGGTCACTTGGAAACATCAGAAATATATCTATTATGCATGTTTTTTTGGTATGTATGTATGTATGGATATGTATGTTTTAATATTTATTCTATACATATGTATATGTACATGTACTAACTTTGTTATCATTATTATTATTATTATTATTATTATTATTATTATTATTATTACTACTATTAATAATCATCATATTATAATCATATCATTTCATTTCATATTTATTTTTTACTTCTTACTTTTCCTTCTTCGTTGTTTTCTTTTTCTTTTTTTCTCTTTTCTTTTCTTTTTTTTATTATATAATAATTACATTTTATTATTACATTCATTCATTCATTCATTCATACATTCATACATTCATTCATTCTATAATGTAATGATTGTGTTTTCAAGTGGCGAATCTTTCTTTCTTTCTTTCTTTTTTCTACTACTAGGTGGTTTTTTTTTAGAACCTTTGATACTAGAGACTATTTGCCCCACTACAGTATCCGCAGTCCGGCTTCAGCCGGACAAACAATGGACTACTAGTTAATATATATAAAGCTAAACAGCCTTTTCGCTTCCAGAGGCTCACACGCCTAAACTACTAATCCCACAAACTCCACAAATAGCTCTAAAATCGTGAAAAAATCAAGCCTTCATTTAAAAATAGCCCCATATTTTTACTACTAATACTACGATTTTTTTTTTTCCCCATACAAACTTTTTTCACCCTCTTTTTCCCAACTAAACTTATTCTTTTCAACTACTTCCCTTTCTCCTATTCCCTCCGCTCTACAACCATTCGACGCGCTAAACCCTTCTCCAACTTTTCTTCACTCACTCTATATAATTTTTGTTAATAATACTACATCTATTCAACTTTATCTGCGCCCCCGATTTCACTTTTTTCACCCCTTTTTCAACTCTATAATTATTTCCGCCTCTTATAACCTTGCTTTCCGTATACTCACTATTTTTCTGCAAATCTACACATTTTTCCCAATCTATTAGTTCAGATTCGAAGAAAATTGAATATATTTTTTTTTTTCCACCACCTCTCAAACTTTCACCTTTTTTCACTCAAAAACCAATTTTCTCCCAATTCCCATCGTTCGACGGCAAAAGACCACAAGATGCGGTGCTTTGCTCTCTTTTTGTAAACAAAAGCCATACAGAAGCCAATTTACGAAAACTTTCCGATCGCTTTCCCATACAAATACTTTCTTTTTCCCCATTTTTTTTGCATATTCGCAATCTGTCACCCTTTCCCAATCTTTTCATGCTAATCTCAACTCATTATTGTTACTAATACTATGAATTTTTGCAACTTTAAAATATCATGCCTACACATCTCTTTAACCAAAACTTTCCTTCCTCTTTTCCCATACAAATACTTTCTTTTTGCACATTTTTTTTTCATATTCGTAATCTGTGACCCTTTCCCAATCTTTTAATTCTAATCTCAACTCATTTTTGTTACTAATACTATGATGTATTGTACTAACTTCTAAAATATCAACCCTACACACCTCGCTATGGTCTTCAAAATTCACATCAGTTCTTAGAAATCCATTTATCTAATTTTTTTTTTGTTACTAATAGTACTTTTCGAAAAAAAAATCAAAAACCCACTTTTCACCATCTGCGGTGATTTTCGGAACCGAAAAAACTTTTTTCACTTTGCACAGCCACAGTTTCTGCGTTTATCAATATTTTCATTCCAAATTTCCCACAAACTAGGCCCCACATGTGTTCTATTTGCTAACACTCTTTTTTTTATTCTATCCCTATCCGTTTTTTTGCAAAACAATTATTACTAAAACTCTAACTTTTTTAACAATTTTCCATTTTACTCAAAAACTATTATTCACTACATTTTTATTTTAAAACCTCATTTAAGTACTCTCCAAGGCGCTTCTTCTGAGTCCACCCACATTACGCTACGTTCAACAATTACCGAGATATTTCACTTTTTCTCCATAATCACGGCGATATCAAGGCTATCTATCGGCTATGAATTCGGATGAAAAAATTTTTTTTCCATTTTTTCATTTTTTTTTGCATATTCGCAATCTGTCACCCTTTCCCAATCTTTCTATGCTAATCTCAACTCATTATTGTTGCTAATACTATATATTATACTAACTTCTAAACTATCAACTCTACACACCTCGCTAAGGTCTTCAAAATTCACATAAATTCTTCGGAATCCATTTATCTAATTTTTTTTTTGTTACTAATAGTACTTTTCTAAAAAAACATCAAAAACCCACTTTTTACCATCTTTTCACAAAAATTAGTCACTTTTATCCAAATATATACAAATATTATTTTATTTCAACATGCTAGCTTACTTCCCCCGTCTTTTACATACCCATATCATATCACTTTTCTTACTAACAGCATGATATTTTCATTAAAAACCTCCTTCCCACTGTCATCATACCATTCGTTCGTACATTCCACATTTCTCTTAATAACTTCTGTAATTAGTTACTTTTCTCAATTATTACTCTTTTATTAAATACTACCCTCCCCATGTGTAACGAAATACCAATAAAATATCACATTTCTTACTAACAGTACTTCAAATTAATCAAAAACCACTTTCCTATCAGATTCATATCCAAATTTAAAGCAACCAAATCCAACAGCCTGGGTAGTCCATTATTATTAGGCAGTGTCTATTCGCACCCGATTTTTCCGTGTTTACGGGTTTCTCGCCTGTCCATGTCCGAGTTTCTCGAATAAATAAAGAAAATGTGGTCCGTTTTGGCGCAATGAAATTGGTTAAATTTTCGCTGAAATTAGGAATGATCGATGTTACGAAATGTCAGCATAATGTTAACATCTGTAGCTAAGTATCGATGTCCGATCATCGTACTTTTAACATCGATGTTGTACTGCAAAAGCACTAAATACTTAATTAAATATCTCGCAAATGGGACGAGCGCGAATTTTTTGAGTAATTTTCTGTCGATGCGCTATCCAATTAAGGGCACCGCTTATGGGTGAGTACCCGAATAAACCTGCATACAGAGATAAGTAAAAGAATCGCAAAGCCAAGTTTAATGTCATAAGTCGCTTCGATTATTTGCCATCGCTCAACATTGATGTTTCGATGACCGGCAGCTTAATTACCAATATTGTTTTCTTTAAATTCCTTGCGCTAAGAATAATATTGAGGTATTTTTGATTTGAATCCCTTAATACAAAGAATCTCTTTGGGATATTGCAATCTCTAGAAACGGTCACCCATTTCGGTAGTGTTTTGCGCAATATGTTTACCGTTACGCAATGGCACAGAATACAGGCAAATAATATAGCGCGATTTTCTACGAATTTTTGGTGGATCACCGCATCAGAAATGTTGGCCGCTTCTGAGAATTTTCGATGTTGGGTTCAATTTCGTACGGTCTAGCCCGGAATTAGCGGAATTAGCGTCGTTTTGTATGAAAATAAAGACGTCACTGACACACGTTTCATATCGTCGAGCGCGTGAACTGTCCTCTTATTTTTTGGTTAAGTGTTCGGAAAGATGAAGGAGGAGGCACGAAATTCATAGAAAAAATGTTGTTTTACTAGGAATCTATAACGGCTACAGGAAAGTGTGCAAATGGTTTAGGACGACTCCAAACAGACGACCCAATATACTGTTAGCGAATTGCAGGGGCGGAATTTGTGAGGTGCGTGCACGTGCATTCTGGGCTAGAGCGTAAGCAATTAAACCCAACATCGAAAATTCTCAGAAGCGGCCAAAAATTCAGCTGCAGCGATCCATCAAAAATACTAAGAAAATCGCACTATATCTGCCTGTATTCTGTGCCATTGCGTAACGGCAAACATATTGCGCAAAACACTACCGAAATGGGTGACCTTTTCTAGAGATTGCAATATCCCAAAGAGAATCTTTATATTAAGGGATTCAAATCAAAAATACCTCAATATTATTCATAGCGCAAGGAATTTAAAGAAAATAATGGTAATTAAGCTGCCGGCCATCGAAACATCAATGTTGAGCGATGGCGATGTCAAACATCGTGACTTCGATGCTACGAGCAAATAATCGAAGCGACTTATGACATTAAACTTGGCTTTGCGATTCTTTTATTTATCTCTGGATGTAGGTTTTTTCGGGTACTCACATTTCACATTTATTTTATTTTGCAGAATGTACAATGTACCTAAACTGAATAAGTAGTGAATTTTTCCACCTGCCGTATTTTAGAGATTCGGTATTCTGTTTGTGCTGTTCATATTCTTGGAATGATAGAATATTGCAGATTTTACGTTTTTATAAATTTAGCATAGATGGTGTTGGTGAGAATGTAACAATCCTTATTTGAAAGATTAGCTCAATTGGAAAATTGTTTTAATGGAATAGGCTCAGCCTACTCTCTCATTTGTTTAAATCATCACCTTAAAATCTAGAACAAAAAAAACTAACCCATGCTATGACAGGTTAGCTGGCAAGTTCAATTAATTGTACAATCGCATTTATTTTATTTTGCAGAATGTACAATGTACCTAAACTGTATAGGTAGTGCATTTTTCCACCTGCCGTATTTTAGATATTCGGTAATCTGTTTGTGTTGTTCATATTCTTGGAATGATAGAATATTGCAGATTTTACGTTTTTATTAATTTAGCGTAGATGGTGTTGGTGAGAATGTAACTATCCTTATTTGAAAGATTAGCTCAATTGGAAAATTGTTTTAATGGAATAGGCTCCGCCTACTCTCTCATTTGTTTAAATCATCACGTTAAAATTTAGAACAAAAAAAACTAACCCATGCTATGACAGGTTAGCGGGCAAGTTCAATTAATTGTACAATCGCATTTATTTTATTTTGCAGAATGTACAATGTACCTAAACTGTATAGGTAGTGCATTTTTCCACCTGCCGTATTTTAGATATTCGTTAATCTGTTTGTGTTGTCATATTCTTGGAATAATAGAATATTGCAGATTTTACGTTTTTATTAATTTAGCGCAGATGGTGTTGGTGAGAATGTAACAATCCTTATTTGAAAGATTAGCTCAATTGGAAATTTGTTTTAATGGAATAGGCTCCGCCTACTCTCTCATTTGTTTAAATCATCACGTTAAAATTTAGAACAAAAGAAACTAACCCATGCTTTGACAGGTTAGCGGGCAAGTTCAATTAAGTGTAACCACTTTTATATGAGATTCATATCCAAATTTAAGCCTATTAATATATACAAATCGAAATTTTTCAGCCTTTGCGAAATAATACCTTTCCTGTTAATTGCGCAAAATAGCTATTCTTCCTTGCCTCTTCAGTGGTTACCACCCACTCGCCGCATGCGTGAAAAGGTAATCAAATCAAATTTTCGTTTTCTTCTTATCACTATACGGACCTCACTCCGCCATTTTTTTTGTGGTCATATTATTCCAACGACAGAATATTGCAGATTTTAAGTTTTTATAAATTTAGTATAGACGGCGCTGGCGAGAATGTAATTAGATTCATATACAAAAACTATTCTTCAAGTGGCGGATTTTTTTCTAATTGGTCTATTTAGTACTTTGGAAGCTTGAGAAAATTTTCTCTACTACATAAATTTAGTGTAGATGGCGTTGGTGAAAATGTAATTAGATTCATATCCAAAAAACCACCTTCCTATAAGATTCATATACAAAAGTAATTCTTCCTTGCCTGTTCAGTGGGTGCTAAATTCGCCGCATGCGTGATAAACTAATCAAATTAAATTACATTGTATTTTTATTCAATCAATTATTCATTCAATTATAATGGTCGTGTTTTCAAGTAGCGCATCTTTTTCTACTTGATAATTTTGAGTACTTTGGAAACAAGAGAATTTTTGCCCCACTACAGTATCCCCAGTCCGGCTTTAGCCGGACAGACAACGGAATACTAGTCTAAAAAAAGCGGTATATATAAAGCTAAGCAGCCTTTTTCCCTTAATCGTACATTCTTCCTACACTACTTCACCAATTTTCTTCATTTTTTTTTTCATCCCTTCTTTGGGGGGAGGACTATTCCTACTCTTCATTATTTGGCTCTTCTTCTTCTCAGTTTTTTTTTATCGATTTTTTTCCCTTTTTCCACCACAAAAATTTACTCCCAAATTTTCAACTTTCACCATCGTTTTCTCTTTTGTGAGTACTCTTACCCCTTCAATTGTATTTTTCCTCGATTTACTGTTATGTTCTTTAAATATTTTGACTTTACATTTTTTTCCCATTTTCATACAATTTTATTTTTTTTTTTCACTTTTTATCCGGCCAGTTAGGGCATTTTCTCAAATTTTCAAATCTACTTTCTGGCAAAACTACTACACCTACAATCTTCATTCGTATCTCAAATGATAGCTATTAACACATACTTTTAAACAAAATTATACACACTTTCACATTTCTTTTACTTTCTTCTCAAAAAATCGCCCAATTTTCACACTAATTTTATCATCACACCATTTTCATATTATATACTTCTTATGTACTTACGATTTTTTTCATATTTTTCCTATATACCCACACATCTTTTATGTACACTACCATTTTAAACATTTCAATTTTATTTAATTCTACTATATTTATTTCACTTTATGTAAGTGCTGTTTTTCCATTTTTTTACCATTTATCTACAAATAAATCACCTTATCCAAAAGCTTTTGGCAATACGGATATTTTTTACAAATACTCCCATCAACCCTCTAAACAATTATCACATTTTCAAGAAAATTAAGAATGGAACTTTTTTTTAAAAACATTTTTATCAAAAAAATTTCATCGTCAATTACCAATTTTCACATTTCAAATTTGTCTATCTTTGAACTGTTCGAACTTTTGCGAATGATTCTTTCTATTTTAATTGCTCTTCTTCCTTAGCTATCGATTGGTGAAAAAATTATTCCAATTCATGTATAAACTTCTCCGCCACAGCCGTTTCAATTTTTTCGGAACCCACCCAAAAAACGATCTTTTCGCGATTTCACCAACGTTCACCAACAGGCAACTTTTTGCGATAGTGATTATTCTTCCTGCTACAGAGACACACCTCCGAGGGGTGCCACCCCCCTCCCCTCCCCCACTAAAAAAACACGTTTTCACCAACAACTCCCACATTTCACACTTTTCACCAACCGTGCGTTCACCAATGCACTCTACGCTCCCTCCCCTTTTCAACGATACCCATAACATGCCACTACCATCACTACATCCAAACTTAGCAATTTCGCTTTTTTTTTGTTCGAAAATTATTAAAGTTACTAATAGTACATTTTTGAAAATGCCAATCGATGCTATATCCATACTTAGTAAGGCTAACATATATATATAAATATATATATTAAATTTTCATTAAAATCCTCTACGACCAACGGTTTCCGAGATATTAGCATTTTTAACAAAATTCATTTTTCCACCCATTATTTAAAGTTAGTAATATTACATTTTTGAAAATGCTAATCGATGCTATATCCATACTTAGTTGGGCTAACATATATATATTATATATATGTTAAATTTTCATTAAAATCGTCTACGACCAACGGTTTCCGAGATATTACCATTTTTAACAAAATTCCATTTACCACCCACCCACCCACCCACCCATGCAGAAATTCACCTTTTCTCATTTCTCAAGAATTTTTTCGCAAAAATTTTTCCCATATTCATTATTGCTATAGCTTGGGCGATTTTTCTATGTTATTATTAAATTTTTATTCCTTCATTTCACCCCCCCTCACCCTTGCACCCCCTCTCCCGCACATCCTACTGGGCTACGAATGATATCATTTAATCAAGCAAACATTATTATCAAATTCTTCATACATTACTTTCTTCTATTCCCTACACTTTTCCCATTAAAAATAATTCAATTTTTTCAATTAAATCCCACCAACCTGCGGCAATTTTCGCAACCATCCAACATTTTCTCACTTTGAACACCCACAGTTTCTACATTTATCAATATATTCATTTCAAATTTCGCACACATCTTCTCTAACATGTTGGCTATTAATATTTGCTCTTCTTTTTTCACTAAGCCTCTCCAGTTTTTTGCAAAAAAATTATTACTAAAACTCAAACTTTTTTAACATTTTCTCATTTTACTCAAAAACTATTATTCACTAAATTTTCTTTTTAACACCTAACTTAAGTACTCTCCCAGGCGCTTCTTTTAAGCCCACCCACATTACGCTACGATCTACAATGACCGAGATATTTCACTTTATATCTTCAATCACGGCGAAATCAAGGCTACCCCCCATGGATTTTTTTCGATGAAAAAATTTTTTTTCGATTTTCTTAATTTTTTTTGCATTTTCGTTTTCATCATTTCTAACAATAATTTTCTGTGTATTTGGAAAAAAAAAATAAAATTTTTTCACACCCCCCCCTCCTATAAATCCCCTCCCCCATATTCCCCAGCGGGGTGCGGATGGTCTCATGTAATCAGGGATCCATTTACAAATCCAACCCCAAAATATCATTCACCAATTCTTAATACTTTTTCCACAATAAATCAATCAATTTGTCCAATCCACCACCTCCATATGCCTCAGCGCGCTGCATATACTCCCATTCTAAACAATTCCTCCATATATCACTTTCACATATTCCCAATAATTTCCCCCATTATAAATCAATTAATTTATGCCAATATATTTTCACCTTTCCTTCAAATTAACCCCTTTCCCCAAGCCACACTCGGCACACTCGGCCTGTACAGTGCATTCATACCCATGAAAATAACACATTCCTAGCAGATACACATCAAATTTCAAAGCAACCAAATCGAATGACCTGTGTAGTGCAGTAGACTAAGCGGATGGGATAAAGAACAATGGGAACGGAGGTTCAATCCCACCCACCAACGGAGAAATTTACTTTTTTCCTTTTTCAACATATTTTTCACCCCTTAAAATTAATTTTTTGCAAAAACTTTTTTCACTTTCATTATTGTTATAGATAGGGCTATTTTTCTATTATATTATTAATTTTTGGTTCCCTCATTTCACCCCCCCTCACCATGGCACCCCCTCTCCCACACATCCTACTCGGCTACGAATGATATCATTTAATCAAGCAAACATTATTATCAAATTCTACATACATTACTTTCTTCTATTCCCTACACTTTTCCCATTAAAAATAATCCAATTTTTTCGATTAAATCCCACCAACCTGCGGCAATTTTCGCAACCATCCAACATTTTCTCACTTTGAACACCCACAGTTTCTACATTTATCAATATTTTCATTTCAAATTTCGCACAAATCTTCTCTAACATGTTCGCTATTCATATTTGCTCTTCTTTTTTCACTAACCCTCTCCAGTTTTTTGCAAAAAAATTATTACTAAAACTCAAACTTTTTTAACATTTTCTCATTTTACTCAAAAACTTTTATTCACTAAATTTTCTTTTTAACATCTAATTTAAGTACTCTCCAAGGCGCTTCTTTTAAGCCCACCCACATTACGCTACGATCTACAATTACCGAGATATTTCACTTTTTATCTTCAATCACGGCGAAATCAAGGCTACCCCCCATGGATTTTTTTCGATGAAAAAATTTTTTTTCGATTTTCTTAATTTTTTTTGCATTTTCGTTTTCATCATTTCTAACAATAATTTTCTGTGTATTTGGAAAAAAAAAATTAAATTTTTTCACACCCCCCCCTCCTATAAATCCCCTCCCCCATATTCCCCAGCGGGGTGCGGATGGTCTCATGTAATCAGGCATCCATTTATAAAATAAATTCCAAAATATCTTTCACCAATTCCCAACACTTTTTCCACAATAAATAAATTATTTCTTTATTTTCCGTGTCATGGATCGGAGGTTCGAAACCAGGTCTGGGCAACAATGTCACCTTTTTAATTATTCACACTTTTTTCTTCGAATTTATTTTCCCACATTCGTTTTTCTAATTTCAATGGCTTTTTGTTTATGCTATTGTACGTATCTTTTTATAACCTCTCCCCACTGCACCATATCTTACAAAAATTCAAATAGTCTCACACAACTTTCTAATGTATCATTCTTTCATTTATTCCTAATATCCTTTTTTATTACTATAAATAAATCAATTGTTGGACTTTTGTTTTCATCGAATTTATTATATTTTTGTATCCTCGAACCACGTGTTTTCCTTCATTTTCTTCTTAGGTAATTTTCAATATTTTTTCCCTCCCAAAAGATTCTATATAATTTGACCTTCTTTTGAATATATTTCACTCATGAAATAATTTTCTGTTAAACAGAATTTATCCCCGCCGCAACTTTTAAATGGATAACCTAAAACTTACGTATAACTTAATATCAAAAAATATATATGCATACATATCTATCTACCTATAGACAGGTACACATGTTAGGCGAAATCAAGGTAAATAATTGGAACACGTGGGAGGAGCTGAGGGGTGGTGACATTCCAATACACCTCGGTCGCGTTTTTCTGACAAACACACACACACACACACACAGCCACACACAGTGCATGCACCTCTGAATGTTTTTTCGCCTCACCTTGCCTTACGTCGTCTGTTTATTTATATTGCATATTTATACCTTTTCAAAGTAATTACTTTGTGTACAAAACAAATAACGGCGTCATGATCATGGGAAAACCACCCAAGCGTCTGCTTGAATTGGGACCGAAACATTTTCCGCTTATCTCCGATGCATGCCGAACTACCTGGAACATGTCTCATCATGTTGTCCCTTTTCTACACTCATTAAATTGGTATTTGAGAAAGGCCAATCCTTTTCTTATTCTTTGTATTTTACTTATTACCTTTGACTTTTTAATGTCATGTTTTTTTTATCTACCTGTTATTACATATTACATGTGTTTTATTTTTCTCCATCTCTGTACTCTTTTACTTATTCCCAATAATTCTGACTAGAGGGGTGATTTTACACATTATGTATGTATATACTTCATATATGTACATAATTTTACATTTTTAAATTTACATCTTCTGAATTCTCATTGCACGTTCAACCGTGAAACTGTAAAAATCATTTTTGACTTTCCACAAAAATATTTTTTATCATAAAGAATAATTTGACTTTTGATATATTGTGAGTTTCTTCATTTATATTAAATGAAATTATTTTTCTGCCATTTTAAATTCTGTTTAACTTAATTGAATTTGTGTTTTTGGTGTATAGTGTTTGTGTTTTTGGTTTTATTCTTTTTTGCCTTTTGTGTGTGTTTGTGTGTGTATCAACATTATCATCATCGTCGTCATCATCATCATCATCATCGTCATCATTATTATCATCATAATCAAGATCATCATCATTATTATTATCATCATAATCATCATCTTCTGGAAGCAATTTAATAAGGTATGTAAAATATTTGGCATGTATACATGATAAGAGCAAACACATGGAATTTATTTTACCGTACTGTAGAGGATTTTGTAATATTTAGAAATCCTATTCTATTCGAACTATCCCTTAAAGTATAATAATTAAAAAACTAATCATGTTATTATTGTTACTTTTTCCGACCATCATCAACTTATGGAATATAAAATATATATTTCCGCATTTTAATTTATAAGTACAAACAGTTGAAACAGCCGTCTCTAGAAACTTATATATAACCGTTCTGTAGAGGATTTTGAAATATTTAAAAATTCTATTCTATTAGAACTATCCCTTAAAATAAGTAAAATCATTTTATTAAATAAATATAATATTATTGTTACTTTTTCGGACCATAAACTTATGGAATATAGAGTACAGTAAAAGCTCTTTATTCGCGGACAGACCGAGAATATGGAATGGTAATTTATATGGGATTATAGGGGATACGTTCCTAGGTGACAAAATAAAAAAATCAATTTAATTAAAGTTTTTGACCATATTGATTAATTATATTATCTTCAGGCTTAGGAAATGGTTTAAAGAATTTTGTATTTTTTTCTTGCTTGGCAGTTTGTAAAAGCTCCTTTAATTCAGAGACTCATATACAGCAGTGGCATTAGCAATTTGTCTCTTAAAAATATGACTTCGTTCCATTCACGGATCAATTTTCATAAAGAAATCACAAAGCTCATTTGCCATTCTTAAACCTTCACCAAGATTTTTCAAAACTTTAGGCACAGTTGTAATAAGGTCGATTATATTTTTTTATTAGTCCATTTGACGACGCGTTTACAAAGAATATTGGGTTGGACCTACCTATTGGAATCCTTTTTATTAATACATACATATGTATGTACCGATGTACCAATTAGATATGCGAATAAAGAAATCTTTAACCTTTATCTTTATCTTAATCTTTAATCTTTATATATGTACATATATATATAAATACATAATAATTACAAACAGTTGAAATAGCCGTCTCTGGAAAATTATATTATTACCGTTCTGTAGAGGATTTTGAAATATGTAGAAATCCTATTCTATTAGAACTATCCCTTAAAGTTATTAAAAACTAATAGTTTTATTCATTTATTAAATATATTTTATTATTATTACTTTGTCCGACCATCAACTTATAGATTATTAATTAATAATTAAGTATATATTTCCAAATTTAATTTATATACCTATACATATACATATATATATTTATTTTTTTTTTCGCAATTTATGTTTAAGTTATTCTATAATAATAATATTTTATTTCCTATACCTATTTAAAAACAATTTTCCTAATACAAATAAAATTTTGATTTCAGAGTTGATAATATCACACATTCGGATACATACGACCAACGTAAAAAGGAATATACTAAAAATATATATTTAATATATATACACACTTACATATATATACATATAATATTGACTAAAACTTGAACTGAATTAATTTATTATCAATTTCTATTTTATATTATTATATATATACATAATAATAATTATAAAAAGAAACAAACAAACAAAAAATGCCGTTCGTTAAAAGCTCAATTTCATGTGTAGCATCAGGGACAATCAGTCAGCAATCGGAAATTTTTTGTGAGGATTGGCGTAATAAGCAATGTATGGCTATTGCTGTTACGGCCATTGTTTATTCGGCTTTACTTAATGGTAGGGAGAATATTAATACGGAAAAAATTGACGAGATTTTGCGAAATGGGGATGCATATTATGCATATTGTAGGCCAGAGGGAAGGAATGAATATTTAACTTCTGAAGATTTGAGAGAAAATCTTCATTTATTGTCAGGAGAAGAAATTCGCATAGTAAAAACTCAACCAATTTTCACTGATGGGATGGGGGGGTGTTGTATTTCAAGAAAAAATAAAAGATTAGACATTGCTGTAAATAAACTTCAGGATAAGCTTTCGGAATTATTTTTAACCACTCGACATAATGATGGATATTTATTTACAGCTCATTTAAAGACGGTAGCATTTTGGGTCGAAAATGACATATATTATGTTTTCGACTCACATCCGGTCACAATTGATAAAAAATTAGATTCCATTGACGGAGTAGCTAGATATTTTAAATGTGATAGTGTTAGAGATTTAGCAATTTTACTATTAATTGACCATCCCCGTGATAATTCATATTATGAATTAATTAAAATTCAACCAATTTTTTCTAATTCTGTGTCTGTTGCTAATATTACTTTTCCTGCTTCTGCTGCTGCTGCTGCTGCTGCTGCTGCTGCTGCTGCTGTTGCTACTGCTGGTGATCGTAATGATGACCATGCAGTTTCTATAGCAGGCAGCTGTTCCACTTCTTCTTCTTCATCTTCTAATACTTCAGTAATTAATCTACCTGAAGGTAAACGGCCTAGGGGAAGGCCAAAAAAACGTAGAAAATTGAATCCTGTTTCAGTGCAGCCTGGACCTCTTCCTCCTCCTCCACTACCTGTTGCTGGCCCTTCTTTTTCTATTCCAGTGCAGCCTGCACCTGCACCTGCACCTGCACCTCCACTACCCGCCGTTGCTGACCCCCCTTCTTCTTCTACCTCTTCTGCAATTGTTAGCTCACCCCCCCCCTGTTCGTCCTCAGATTATCGAAAATATAGTATTTAGAGTACCTAGATTTACTTGCTTAGGTGATAGGTATGGTGTGGATTTAGATACAATCCGCCCTTATTGTTTAAAATCTCCCGGCTCTTTAATTTCTGTTAATACCTATAAATGTAATATTTGCCAAGCTCCGTATTTTCAAGAAGAGAAAACAAAAAAAACGTGGTGTTGCGGACGTGACGGGATTAATTTCATTCAAAAGCTACCACAATTAAATGCTAATTTTTATAAAAATAATACGTTTTTAAAACACGCGCGACAATATAATAATTTATTCGCATTTTCCGCTTCCAATATATCATCATCATCATCACAACAATATGGTCATGGTGGTCGTGGTCGTGATAATAGAACTTCCTTTGTTAAAATATTAGGTAAAGTTTATCACAGAATTTTTGACTTAAGCTATACGGGCAATAACAATATAACTTTATATTTTCAAGACCATACCGAACGGGAAAGATTGGCGCGAAATGAAAGATTAAATATAAATATTATGAATGACATTGAATTGTATTTGAATTCAGTAAATCCATTTATAGGATATTTTAGGCAATTAAACTCGCATACAGATGAGACGGCACATTTAGTTTTTGATGGTGTTAGACGTAGATCTTCTGGCGGTGATAGTGGTAGTGGTAGTGATAATGATCCAGGGTATAACGAAATAGCTGCTATCATTAGGACAGGAGTAGATTATGATCCAAGAAAGGTGGTAGTTTGGAAGTTAGGGAATGCTAGGCCTCATGCAATTAATTATTTAGATCAGGCGTACGAAGCTTTACAATATCCCGTATTATTTCCACATGGTACGGTAGGATGGCATATATATCTTAGAAATAGGAATGGTGGTAAAATTTCCCAATTACAGTATTATAGATTAAATTTACTTTCTGAGCCTAGATTTACACAGTTTAGACGTTTAGCGCAAGAGTATTTAGTAGATATGTGGTGTAGAACAGAAGAGGAAAGATTACAGTATTATAGAAATAATCAGAAAAGTGTATTACGTATAGCTACCCGTCAGGAAATTGATGAAACCATTGCCGGGGAGGGTGAGATTATGGCAGGAAAAGTATATTTGCCATCATCATTTACCCATGGCCCTCGGTATATGCAAAAAAATTATTATGATGCAATGGCGATAGTAAGTCGATTAGGACAACCTTCATATTTTTTAACAATTACATGTAATCCTCGCTGGCCAGAGATTACAAATTCTTTACATATCGGTGAATCATTTATGGATCGTCCAGATCTTTGTAATCGGGTTTTTGAATTAAAATATCGCCATTTATTACATTTGCTCTATTCGGGGAAGCTTTTTGGACATGTTGAGTATATTATACATGTTATTGAATTTCAAAAACGAGGTCTTCCACATGCCCATATGGCAATTCGTGTCCAAGGCGGAGGACCAATTTTTCCAGAACAAATTGATAAATTTGTTCGTGCAACAATTCCCTCAGAAGAGGAAGCTGGAGGGAGACTCCGAAAAGCTGTATTACAGCATATGTTGCATGGTCCTTGCGGAAATTCATATCCACATGCGCCTTGCATGAATAATAATACAAAACAATGTTCAAAATTTTTCCCCAAAAATTCGAATGAAATTACATATATTGACAATAACGGTTACATTTTATATAAAAGGCCATGCCATAATTCAATTAATGTGCGTATACCGAGAAGTAGAAATTTCCGTCAGGTAAATGATGGATGGGTAGTGCCGTACAATCCTGCCATTCTCCTCATTATGGACAGCCATTGCAATTTAGAAATTTCCACATCGACAAAAGTTATTAAATATATGATGAAATATATTCATAAGGGGCCAGATTATGCTCGAATAGCAGTTGTTGAAAATCCTTCTATTTCTACGACAACTACTACTTCTACTACTACTACTACGACTACTACTTCTACGACTGCTACTTCTACGACTACTACGACTAATACTGACATTAGGAACAGAGCAGTAAATGATGAAATCGAAGCATATGTTAATTCTCGATACATTTCTGCCACAGAAGCGGTATGGCGGCTATTAGGATATGATCTTGGTGGTCGAAGGCCAACCGTTATTGCACTTCCTGTGCACCTACCTAATAGGGAAACGATAATTTTTCGACCTGGGGAGGCACTTTCTGCTGCTGCTGCTGCTGAACGTAGCTCTTCAAAGCTTTTGCTTTATTTTGAAAGGCCCCAAGTTGAGGAATTGATTAATTTGACATATATTGACTTTTACGAACGTTTCCAGGTATTATCGACACGACCACATAATATTAACATACAAGTTTATCGGTATCAGAATAGGGAAAACTTATTTATTGTTCCGCGGCAAAGGGGTAGTTGTGTTGCCCGTTTATTTTGGATGTCTCCATCGTTAGGAGAAATTTTTTTTTTAAGACTACTATTAACACATTATCCGGGAAATGATTATCAATCATTACGCACAATAAACGGTCGAGTGTTAGGAACTTTCCAGGAAGCAGCTAAATTTAGAGGCTTATTAGATACAGAAGACGAATACTTTATAGCTATGAGAGAAGCAAGTATATTTAAAATGGGTAGTGGGCTTAGACAATTATTTATATCAATTATTATATTTGGTGCACCAGCTGCACTACTTTGGGACGAGTTCAAGGATAATCTAAGTGAGGATTTCCTTAGATTAAGACCGGAACGTAATCCTGAAAGCATTATATGGGCTTATAATAAAGCATTAGTCGTTATTGATAGGATGCTGCGCCGACATGGAAAAACTTTGCAAGATATGGGATTACCCGAGGTTGATGCTACACATAATACTGAAGTAGATAGAGAGCGCATTCAATGGGATAGAGAAAATTGTAGACAATTTTCTGACCATTGGATGCCTTTGCTTAATTCGGAACAATTAAATTTTGTTCAAACTATAATTCGTTTAGTTGAACAACCTGTAACGGTCAGGTCGTCGTCGGGAGTAAATAATAATCAAAAAACACATTTTTTTTTAGATGGTCCAGCAGGTACTGGAAAAACATTAGTTTTAAATTGTATTACAAACCATTTGCGATCAAATGGTCATATTGTATTATGTACAGCATCAACGGGGCTTGCAAGTTTAAATTATGAGGGAGGGACTACCGCGCATAGCATGTTTAGGTTGCCACTTGATCCAAATACGTTAGGATCTGGCAATATTAGTTGGAATAGTCAGAGGGCCCAATTATTAAGAGAAGCTAATTGTATTATATGGGATGAATGCACAATGGCAAATAAGGGAATAGTTAATATATTTAATAATTCATTGCGGGATCTTTGCCAAAATCAGAAACCTTTTGGAGGAAAAATTATTATTTTTGCTGGTGACTTTCGGCAAATAGCACCAATTATAGAATATGGTAGTAAAGATGATATAATTAGGGTTTCATTAAAATTTTCACCTTTATGGGAAGGAATAAGAACTTATAGACTTATTGAACCACAAAGGACTAGAGATAGGGAATTTCAACGATTTTTATTATCAATTGGGGAGGGAACAATTAATGAAACAACATTAGATAATGTTAGATTAGTTTCTTTAACTGGAATTAATAACGTCAACTCTATTGAAGAATTAATTAACTATGTGTATCCAGATGATGTGCTTTTAAGACCTGAAGATTGTGTATCAAGGGCAATATTATCACCTACAAATGCAGCAATTAATATTGTTAATAAAATTATTTTGAATAGGCTGCCCGGGGACATTAAGCATTTGCTTAGCGCCGATTCATTTCTTTCTGTGGATGGCGTCACCGATAATAGTTCCGTTTTGGGACCGGAAATTCTTTACGGAATTTCCGATAAGGGTGTCCCCGATCATGATTTGTGTTTAAAAGTCGGTTCCGTATGTATATTAATTCGGAATCTGAGCTTTGAGCACCGGTTAGTTAATGGAACTAAATTGATAATTAGATCAATTTCCCAGTTTCTCTTGGAGGCATCTGTTCCCGGTAGTTCGGAGATCGTCTCGATACCGAGAATAACCTTCAAATTCTCGACGGGGCGATCGGGGATCCAGATGCAGCGACGACAATTTCCAGTTAAATTAGCTTACGCTTTAACCATTAATAAAAGTCAGGGTCAGACTTTAGATTGTGTAGGTTTAGATTTGAGAAATAATGTTTTTGCTCATGGGCAACTTTATGTTGCATTAGGTAGGGTTAGATCATCAGACAATTTAAGGGTTTTAGTTTCAGACATTACTAATACTGTTATTTCAGGTGTAGCGCATACTAAAAATGTAGTTTATAGGGAACTTTTATAATTTTTCTTCTTTTTTTGTTGTTGTTGTTGTATATTAGGTTTTAGCTACTATTTTTAATTAATAATTAGAGAACTACATTATAGAACAGAAAAATATTGTTAGCTCCTCCAATGGTGTTTATTATTATTATTTGTACAATAAATATTAAGGAAAATGTTAGGATTTACATAATTTTTGGGTGGTATATAGAATACAGTACTGGAAAGTATTAGATGTTCTTATTTATTTATTTCCACACACACACACACACACATATTATGACTTTTACATCGAAAGGATTTTGAACAATTTTTTTTATATTTTTCCTTTTTTTTTCAATAATATTTATAATTACATTTCTCATGTCATATCTCATGGCTGTCCATTCGCGTTTGTTATGATTGAATTAGGTATTCGTATTTCGGGTATTCATATTAGGTAGTGGGTTTTGACTGGCTCAGGAAGCGTATGTTATTAGGTTTGTTAGGTTCATCTTTTTCTGATCTGCGCGGGCAATTTGTTATTTTTTATAATTATCCAATTGTATATATATAATAAATATATTTTTAAATTGTAAATAAATTATTTTTATTAACTAAATTGTAAATAATATACATATTATACATATTTATTTGTAGATTTTGAATTTGTTGTACATATGTACCTATAAATAAATGTCGAGGATTAGGGCTACTTTGGCGAAACCTCCTTAAAAAAAGCGAGTGGGTCTGATTACCTCCTTGGTCACTTGGAAACATCAGAAATATATCTATTATGCATGTTTTTTTGGTATGTATGTATGTATGGATATGTATGTTTTAATATTTATTCTATACATATGTATATGTACATGTACTAACTTTGTTATCATTATTATTATTATTATTATTATTATTACTACTATTAATAATCATCATATTATAATCATATCATTTCATTTCATATTTATTTTTTACGTCTTACTTTCCCTTCTTCGTTGTTTTCTTTTTCTTTTTTTCTCTTTTCTTTTCTTTTTTTTATTATATAATAATTACATTTTATTATTACATTCATTCATTCATTCATTCATACATTCATTCATTCTATAATGTAATGATTGTGTTTTTAAGTGGCGAATCTTTCTTTCTTTCTTTCTTTCTTTCGTTCTTTCTTTCTTTCTTTCTTTCTTTCTTTTTTCTACTACTAGGTTTTTTCTACTACTTGGTTTTTTTTTAGAACCTTTGATACTAGAGACTATTTGCCCCACTACAGTATCCGCAGTCCGGCTTCAGCCGGACAAACAATGGACTACTAGTTAATATATATAAAGCTAAACAGCCTTTTCACTTCTAGAGTGAACCCTGGCTAAACTGCTCATCCCACAAACTCCCAAAATAGCTCTAAATTCGTGAAAAAAATCAAAAAAAAATCAAAAACTATCCCCATATTTTTAGTACTAATACTACGATTTTTTTTTTTCCCATACAAACTTTTTCCACCCCTTTTTTCCCAACTAAACTTATTCTTTTCAACTACTTCCCTTTCTCCTATTCCCTCCGCTCTACAACCATTCGACGCGCTAAACCCTTCTCCAACTTTTCTTCGCTCACTCTATATACTTTTTGTTAATAATACTACATCTATTCAACTGTATGTGCGCCCCCGATTTCACCTTTTTTCACCCCTTTTTCAACTCTACACTTATTTCCGCTTCTTATATGGAGGCTTTCCGTATACTCACTATTTTTCTGCAAATCTACACATTTTTCCCAATCTATTAGTTCAGATTCGAAGAAAATTGAATATATTTTTTTTTTTCCACCACCTCTCAAACTTTCACCTTTTTTCACTCAAAAACCAATTTTCTCCCAATTCCCATCGTTCGACGGCAAAAGACCACAAGATGCGGTGCTTTGCTCTCTTTTTGTAAACAAAAGCCATACAGAAGCCAATTTACGAAAACTTTCCGATCGCTTTCCCATACAAATACTTTCTTTTTCCCCATTTTTTTTGCATATTCGCAATCTGTCACCCTTTCCCAATCTTTTCATGCTAATCTCAACTCATTATTGTTACTAATACTATGAATTTTTGCAACTTTAAAATATCATGCCTACACATCTCTTTAACCAAAACTTTCCTTCCTCTTTTCCCATACAAATACTTTCTTTTTGCACATTTTTTTTTCATATTCGTAATCTGTGACCCTTTCCCAATCTTTTAATTCTAATCTCAACTCATTTTTGTTACTAATACTATGATGTATTGTACTAACTTCTAAAATATCAACCCTACACACCTCGCTATGGTCTTCAAAATTCACATCAGTTCTTAGAAATCCATTTATCTAATTTTTTTTTTGTTACTAATAGTACTTTTCGAAAAAAAAATCAAAAACCCACTTTTCACCATCTGCGGTGATTTTCGGAACCGAAAAAACTTTTTTCACTTTGCACAGCCACAGTTTCTGCGTTTATCAATATTTTCATTCCAAATTTCCCACAAACTAGGCCCCACATGTGTTCTATTTGCTAACACTCTTTTTTTTATTCTATCCCTATCCGTTTTTTTGCAAAACAATTATTACTAAAACTCTAACTTTTTTAACAATTTTCCATTTTACTCAAAAACTATTATTCACTACATTTTTATTTTAAAACCTCATTTAAGTACTCTCCAAGGCGCTTCTTCTGAGTCCACCCACATTACGCTACGTTCAACAATTACCGAGATATTTCACTTTTTCTCCATAATCACGGCGATATCAAGGCTATCTATCGGCTATGAATTCGGATGAAAAAATTTTTTTTCCATTTTTTCATTTTTTTTTGCATATTCGCAATCTGTCACCCTTTCCCAATCTTTCTATGCTAATCTCAACTCATTATTGTTGCTAATACTATATATTATACTAACTTCTAAACTATCAACTCTACACACCTCGCTAAGGTCTTCAAAATTCACATAAATTCTTCGGAATCCATTTATCTAATTTTTTTTTTGTTACTAATAGTACTTTTCTAAAAAAACATCAAAAACCCACTTTTTACCATCTTTTCACAAAAATTAGTCACTTTTATCCAAATATATACAAATATTATTTTATTTCAACATGCTAGCTTACTTCCCCCGTCTTTTACATACCCATATCATATCACTTTTCTTACTAACAGCATGATATTTTCATTAAAAACCTCCTTCCCACTGTCATCATACCATTCGTTCGTACATTCCACATTTCTCTTAATAACTTCTGTAATTAGTTACTTTTCTCAATTATTACTCTTTTATTAAATACTACCCTCCCCATGTGTAACGAAATACCAATAAAATATCACATTTCTTACTAACAGTACTTCAAATTAATCAAAAACCACTTTCCTATCAGATTCATATCCAAATTTAAAGCAACCAAATCCAACAGCCTGGGTAGTCCATTATTATTAGGCAGTGTCTATTCGCACCCGATTTTTCCGTGTTTACGGGTTTCTCGCCTGTCCATGTCCGAGTTTCTCGAATAAATAAAGAAAATGTGGTCCGTTTTGGCGCAATGAAATTGGTTAAATTTTCGCTGAAATTAGGAATGATCGATGTTACGAAATGTCAGCATAATGTTAACATCTGTAGCTAAGTATCGATGTCCGATCATCGTACTTTTAACATCGATGTTGTACTGCAAAAGCACTAAATACTTAATTAAATATCTCGCAAATGGGACGAGCGCGAATTTTTTGAGTAATTTTCTGTCGATGCGCTATCCAATTAAGGGCACCGCTTATGGGTGAGTACCCGAATAAACCTGCATACAGAGATAAGTAAAAGAATCGCAAAGCCAAGTTTAATGTCATAAGTCGCTTCGATTATTTGCCATCGCTCAACATTGATGTTTCGATGACCGGCAGCTTAATTACCAATATTGTTTTCTTTAAATTCCTTGCGCTAAGAATAATATTGAGGTATTTTTGATTTGAATCCCTTAATACAAAGAATCTCTTTGGGATATTGCAATCTCTAGAAACGGTCACCCATTTCGGTAGTGTTTTGCGCAATATGTTTACCGTTACGCAATGGCACAGAATACAGGCAAATAATATAGCGCGATTTTCTACGAATTTTTGGTGGATCACCGCATCAGAAATGTTGGCCGCTTCTGAGAATTTTCGATGTTGGGTTCAATTTCGTACGGTCTAGCCCGGAATTAGCGGAATTAGCGTCGTTTTGTATGAAAATAAAGACGTCACTGACACACGTTTCATATCGTCGAGCGCGTGAACTGTCCTCTTATTTTTTGGTTAAGTGTTCGGAAAGATGAAGGAGGAGGCACGAAATTCATAGAAAAAATGTTGTTTTACTAGGAATCTATAACGGCTACAGGAAAGTGTGCAAATGGTTTAGGACGACTCCAAACAGACGACCCAATATACTGTTAGCGAATTGCAGGGGCGGAATTTGTGAGGTGCGTGCACGTGCATTCTGGGCTAGAGCGTAAGCAATTAAACCCAACATCGAAAATTCTCAGAAGCGGCCAAAAATTCAGCTGCAGCGATCCATCAAAAATACTAAGAAAATCGCACTATATCTGCCTGTATTCTGTGCCATTGCGTAACGGCAAACATATTGCGCAAAACACTACCGAAATGGGTGACCTTTTCTAGAGATTGCAATATCCCAAAGAGAATCTTTATATTAAGGGATTCAAATCAAAAATACCTCAATATTATTCATAGCGCAAGGAATTTAAAGAAAATAATGGTAATTAAGCTGCCGGCCATCGAAACATCAATGTTGAGCGATGGCGATGTCAAACATCGTGACTTCGATGCTACGAGCAAATAATCGAAGCGACTTATGACATTAAACTTGGCTTTGCGATTCTTTTATTTATCTCTGGATGTAGGTTTTTTCGGGTACTCACATTTCACATTTATTTTATTTTGCAGAATGTACAATGTACCTAAACTGAATAAGTAGTGAATTTTTCCACCTGCCGTATTTTAGAGATTCGGTATTCTGTTTGTGCTGTTCATATTCTTGGAATGATAGAATATTGCAGATTTTACGTTTTTATAAATTTAGCATAGATGGTGTTGGTGAGAATGTAACAATCCTTATTTGAAAGATTAGCTCAATTGGAAAATTGTTTTAATGGAATAGGCTCAGCCTACTCTCTCATTTGTTTAAATCATCACCTTAAAATCTAGAACAAAAAAAACTAACCCATGCTATGACAGGTTAGCTGGCAAGTTCAATTAATTGTACAATCGCATTTATTTTATTTTGCAGAATGTACAATGTACCTAAACTGTATAGGTAGTGCATTTTTCCACCTGCCGTATTTTAGATATTCGGTAATCTGTTTGTGTTGTTCATATTCTTGGAATGATAGAATATTGCAGATTTTACGTTTTTATTAATTTAGCGTAGATGGTGTTGGTGAGAATGTAACTATCCTTATTTGAAAGATTAGCTCAATTGGAAAATTGTTTTAATGGAATAGGCTCCGCCTACTCTCTCATTTGTTTAAATCATCACGTTAAAATTTAGAACAAAAAAAACTAACCCATGCTATGACAGGTTAGCGGGCAAGTTCAATTAATTGTACAATCGCATTTATTTTATTTTGCAGAATGTACAATGTACCTAAACTGTATAGGTAGTGCATTTTTCCACCTGCCGTATTTTAGATATTCGTTAATCTGTTTGTGTTGTCATATTCTTGGAATAATAGAATATTGCAGATTTTACGTTTTTATTAATTTAGCGCAGATGGTGTTGGTGAGAATGTAACAATCCTTATTTGAAAGATTAGCTCAATTGGAAATTTGTTTTAATGGAATAGGCTCCGCCTACTCTCTCATTTGTTTAAATCATCACGTTAAAATTTAGAACAAAAGAAACTAACCCATGCTTTGACAGGTTAGCGGGCAAGTTCAATTAAGTGTAACCACTTTTATATGAGATTCATATCCAAATTTAAGCCTATTAATATATACAAATCGAAATTTTTCAGCCTTTGCGAAATAATACCTTTCCTGTTAATTGCGCAAAATAGCTATTCTTCCTTGCCTCTTCAGTGGTTACCACCCACTCGCCGCATGCGTGAAAAGGTAATCAAATCAAATTTTCGTTTTCTTCTTATCACTATACGGACCTCACTCCGCCATTTTTTTTGTGGTCATATTATTCCAACGACAGAATATTGCAGATTTTAAGTTTTTATAAATTTAGTATAGACGGCGCTGGCGAGAATGTAATTAGATTCATATACAAAAACTATTCTTCAAGTGGCGGATTTTTTTCTAATTGGTCTATTTAGTACTTTGGAAGCTTGAGAAAATTTTCTCTACTACATAAATTTAGTGTAGATGGCGTTGGTGAAAATGTAATTAGATTCATATCCAAAAAACCACCTTCCTATAAGATTCATATACAAAAGTAATTCTTCCTTGCCTGTTCAGTGGGTGCTAAATTCGCCGCATGCGTGATAAACTAATCAAATTAAATTACATTGTATTTTTATTCAATCAATTATTCATTCAATTATAATGGTCGTGTTTTCAAGTAGCGCATCTTTTTCTACTTGATAATTTTGAGTACTTTGGAAACAAGAGAATTTTTGCCCCACTACAGTATCCCCAGTCCGGCTTTAGCCGGACAGACAACGGAATACTAGTTAATATATATAAAGCTAAACAGCCTTTTCGCTTCCAGAGGCTCACACGCCTAAACTACTAATCCCACAAACTCCACAAATAGCTCTAAAATCGTGAAAAAATCAAGCCTTCATTTAAAAATAGCCCCATATTTTTACTACTAATACTACGATTTTTTTTTTTCCCCATACAAACTTTTTTCACCCTCTTTTTCCCAACTAAACTTATTCTTTTCAACTACTTCCCTTTCTCCTATTCCCTCCGCTCTACAACCATTCGACGCGCTAAACCCTTCTCCAACTTTTCTTCACTCACTCTATATAATTTTTGTTAATAATACTACATCTATTCAACTTTATCTGCGCCCCCGATTTCACTTTTTTCACCCCTTTTTCAACTCTATAATTATTTCCGCCTCTTATAACCTTGCTTTCCGTATACTCACTATTTTTCTGCAAATCTACACATTTTTCCCAATCTATTAGTTCAGATTCGAAGAAAATTGAATATATTTTTTTTTTTCCACCACCTCTCAAACTTTCACCTTTTTTCACTCAAAAACCAATTTTCTCCCAATTCCCATCGTTCGACGGCAAAAGACCACAAGATGCGGTGCTTTGCTCTCTTTTTGTAAACAAAAGCCATACAGAAGCCAATTTACGAAAACTTTCCGATCGCTTTCCCATACAAATACTTTCTTTTTCCCCATTTTTTTTGCATATTCGCAATCTGTCACCCTTTCCCAATCTTTTCATGCTAATCTCAACTCATTATTGTTACTAATACTATGAATTTTTGCAACTTTAAAATATCATGCCTACACATCTCTTTAACCAAAACTTTCCTTCCTCTTTTCCCATACAAATACTTTCTTTTTGCACATTTTTTTTTCATATTCGTAATCTGTGACCCTTTCCCAATCTTTTAATTCTAATCTCAACTCATTTTTGTTACTAATACTATGATGTATTGTACTAACTTCTAAAATATCAACCCTACACACCTCGCTATGGTCTTCAAAATTCACATCAGTTCTTAGAAATCCATTTATCTAATTTTTTTTTTGTTACTAATAGTACTTTTCGAAAAAAAAATCAAAAACCCACTTTTCACCATCTGCGGTGATTTTCGGAACCGAAAAAACTTTTTTCACTTTGCACAGCCACAGTTTCTGCGTTTATCAATATTTTCATTCCAAATTTCCCACAAACTAGGCCCCACATGTGTTCTATTTGCTAACACTCTTTTTTTTATTCTATCCCTATCCGTTTTTTTGCAAAACAATTATTACTAAAACTCTAACTTTTTTAACAATTTTCCATTTTACTCAAAAACTATTATTCACTACATTTTTATTTTAAAACCTCATTTAAGTACTCTCCAAGGCGCTTCTTCTGAGTCCACCCACATTACGCTACGTTCAACAATTACCGAGATATTTCACTTTTTCTCCATAATCACGGCGATATCAAGGCTATCTATCGGCTATGAATTCGGATGAAAAAATTTTTTTTCCATTTTTTCATTTTTTTTTGCATATTCGCAATCTGTCACCCTTTCCCAATCTTTCTATGCTAATCTCAACTCATTATTGTTGCTAATACTATATATTATACTAACTTCTAAACTATCAACTCTACACACCTCGCTAAGGTCTTCAAAATTCACATAAATTCTTCGGAATCCATTTATCTAATTTTTTTTTTGTTACTAATAGTACTTTTCTAAAAAAACATCAAAAACCCACTTTTTACCATCTTTTCACAAAAATTAGTCACTTTTATCCAAATATATACAAATATTATTTTATTTCAACATGCTAGCTTACTTCCCCCGTCTTTTACATACCCATATCATATCACTTTTCTTACTAACAGCATGATATTTTCATTAAAAACCTCCTTCCCACTGTCATCATACCATTCGTTCGTACATTCCACATTTCTCTTAATAACTTCTGTAATTAGTTACTTTTCTCAATTATTACTCTTTTATTAAATACTACCCTCCCCATGTGTAACGAAATACCAATAAAATATCACATTTCTTACTAACAGTACTTCAAATTAATCAAAAACCACTTTCCTATCAGATTCATATCCAAATTTAAAGCAACCAAATCCAACAGCCTGGGTAGTCCATTATTATTAGGCAGTGTCTATTCGCACCCGATTTTTCCGTGTTTACGGGTTTCTCGCCTGTCCATGTCCGAGTTTCTCGAATAAATAAAGAAAATGTGGTCCGTTTTGGCGCAATGAAATTGGTTAAATTTTCGCTGAAATTAGGAATGATCGATGTTACGAAATGTCAGCATAATGTTAACATCTGTAGCTAAGTATCGATGTCCGATCATCGTACTTTTAACATCGATGTTGTACTGCAAAAGCACTAAATACTTAATTAAATATCTCGCAAATGGGACGAGCGCGAATTTTTTGAGTAATTTTCTGTCGATGCGCTATCCAATTAAGGGCACCGCTTATGGGTGAGTACCCGAATAAACCTGCATACAGAGATAAGTAAAAGAATCGCAAAGCCAAGTTTAATGTCATAAGTCGCTTCGATTATTTGCCATCGCTCAACATTGATGTTTCGATGACCGGCAGCTTAATTACCAATATTGTTTTCTTTAAATTCCTTGCGCTAAGAATAATATTGAGGTATTTTTGATTTGAATCCCTTAATACAAAGAATCTCTTTGGGATATTGCAATCTCTAGAAACGGTCACCCATTTCGGTAGTGTTTTGCGCAATATGTTTACCGTTACGCAATGGCACAGAATACAGGCAAATAATATAGCGCGATTTTCTACGAATTTTTGGTGGATCACCGCATCAGAAATGTTGGCCGCTTCTGAGAATTTTCGATGTTGGGTTCAATTTCGTACGGTCTAGCCCGGAATTAGCGGAATTAGCGTCGTTTTGTATGAAAATAAAGACGTCACTGACACACGTTTCATATCGTCGAGCGCGTGAACTGTCCTCTTATTTTTTGGTTAAGTGTTCGGAAAGATGAAGGAGGAGGCACGAAATTCATAGAAAAAATGTTGTTTTACTAGGAATCTATAACGGCTACAGGAAAGTGTGCAAATGGTTTAGGACGACTCCAAACAGACGACCCAATATACTGTTAGCGAATTGCAGGGGCGGAATTTGTGAGGTGCGTGCACGTGCATTCTGGGCTAGAGCGTAAGCAATTAAACCCAACATCGAAAATTCTCAGAAGCGGCCAAAAATTCAGCTGCAGCGATCCATCAAAAATACTAAGAAAATCGCACTATATCTGCCTGTATTCTGTGCCATTGCGTAACGGCAAACATATTGCGCAAAACACTACCGAAATGGGTGACCTTTTCTAGAGATTGCAATATCCCAAAGAGAATCTTTATATTAAGGGATTCAAATCAAAAATACCTCAATATTATTCATAGCGCAAGGAATTTAAAGAAAATAATGGTAATTAAGCTGCCGGCCATCGAAACATCAATGTTGAGCGATGGCGATGTCAAACATCGTGACTTCGATGCTACGAGCAAATAATCGAAGCGACTTATGACATTAAACTTGGCTTTGCGATTCTTTTATTTATCTCTGGATGTAGGTTTTTTCGGGTACTCACATTTCACATTTATTTTATTTTGCAGAATGTACAATGTACCTAAACTGAATAAGTAGTGAATTTTTCCACCTGCCGTATTTTAGAGATTCGGTATTCTGTTTGTGCTGTTCATATTCTTGGAATGATAGAATATTGCAGATTTTACGTTTTTATAAATTTAGCATAGATGGTGTTGGTGAGAATGTAACAATCCTTATTTGAAAGATTAGCTCAATTGGAAAATTGTTTTAATGGAATAGGCTCAGCCTACTCTCTCATTTGTTTAAATCATCACCTTAAAATCTAGAACAAAAAAAACTAACCCATGCTATGACAGGTTAGCTGGCAAGTTCAATTAATTGTACAATCGCATTTATTTTATTTTGCAGAATGTACAATGTACCTAAACTGTATAGGTAGTGCATTTTTCCACCTGCCGTATTTTAGATATTCGGTAATCTGTTTGTGTTGTTCATATTCTTGGAATGATAGAATATTGCAGATTTTACGTTTTTATTAATTTAGCGTAGATGGTGTTGGTGAGAATGTAACTATCCTTATTTGAAAGATTAGCTCAATTGGAAAATTGTTTTAATGGAATAGGCTCCGCCTACTCTCTCATTTGTTTAAATCATCACGTTAAAATTTAGAACAAAAAAAACTAACCCATGCTATGACAGGTTAGCGGGCAAGTTCAATTAATTGTACAATCGCATTTATTTTATTTTGCAGAATGTACAATGTACCTAAACTGTATAGGTAGTGCATTTTTCCACCTGCCGTATTTTAGATATTCGTTAATCTGTTTGTGTTGTCATATTCTTGGAATAATAGAATATTGCAGATTTTACGTTTTTATTAATTTAGCGCAGATGGTGTTGGTGAGAATGTAACAATCCTTATTTGAAAGATTAGCTCAATTGGAAATTTGTTTTAATGGAATAGGCTCCGCCTACTCTCTCATTTGTTTAAATCATCACGTTAAAATTTAGAACAAAAGAAACTAACCCATGCTTTGACAGGTTAGCGGGCAAGTTCAATTAAGTGTAACCACTTTTATATGAGATTCATATCCAAATTTAAGCCTATTAATATATACAAATCGAAATTTTTCAGCCTTTGCGAAATAATACCTTTCCTGTTAATTGCGCAAAATAGCTATTCTTCCTTGCCTCTTCAGTGGTTACCACCCACTCGCCGCATGCGTGAAAAGGTAATCAAATCAAATTTTCGTTTTCTTCTTATCACTATACGGACCTCACTCCGCCATTTTTTTTGTGGTCATATTATTCCAACGACAGAATATTGCAGATTTTAAGTTTTTATAAATTTAGTATAGACGGCGCTGGCGAGAATGTAATTAGATTCATATACAAAAACTATTCTTCAAGTGGCGGATTTTTTTCTAATTGGTCTATTTAGTACTTTGGAAGCTTGAGAAAATTTTCTCTACTACATAAATTTAGTGTAGATGGCGTTGGTGAAAATGTAATTAGATTCATATCCAAAAAACCACCTTCCTATAAGATTCATATACAAAAGTAATTCTTCCTTGCCTGTTCAGTGGGTGCTAAATTCGCCGCATGCGTGATAAACTAATCAAATTAAATTACATTGTATTTTTATTCAATCAATTATTCATTCAATTATAATGGTCGTGTTTTCAAGTAGCGCATCTTTTTCTACTTGATAATTTTGAGTACTTTGGAAACAAGAGAATTTTTGCCCCACTACAGTATCCCCAGTCCGGCTTTAGCCGGACAGACAACGGAATACTAGTTAATATATATAAAGCTAAACAGCCTTTTCGCTTCCAGAGGCTCACACGCCTAAACTACTAATCCCACAAACTCCACAAATAGCTCTAAAATCGTGAAAAAATCAAGCCTTCATTTAAAAATAGCCCCATATTTTTACTACTAATACTACGATTTTTTTTTTTCCCCATACAAACTTTTTTCACCCTCTTTTTCCCAACTAAACTTATTCTTTTCAACTACTTCCCTTTCTCCTATTCCCTCCGCTCTACAACCATTCGACGCGCTAAACCCTTCTCCAACTTTTCTTCACTCACTCTATATAATTTTTGTTAATAATACTACATCTATTCAACTTTATCTGCGCCCCCGATTTCACTTTTTTCACCCCTTTTTCAACTCTATAATTATTTCCGCCTCTTATAACCTTGCTTTCCGTATACTCACTATTTTTCTGCAAATCTACACATTTTTCCCAATCTATTAGTCCAGATTCGAAGAAAATTGAACATATTTTTTTTTTTCCACCACCTCTCAAACTTTCACCTTTTTTCACTCAAAAACCTATTTTCTCTAAATTCCCATCGTTCGACGGCAAAAGACCACAAGATGCGGTGCTTTGCTTTCTTTTTGTAAACAAAAGCCATACAGAAGCCAATTAACGAAAACTTTCCGATCGCTTTCCCATACAAATACTTTCTTTTTCCCCATTTTTTTTGCATATTCGCAATCTGTCACCCTTTCCCAATCTTTCTATGGTAATTTCAACTCATTTTTGTTACTAATACTATCAATTTTTGCAACTTTAAAATATCTTGCCTACACATCTCTTTAACCAAAACTTTCCTTCCTCTTTTCCCATACAAATACTTTCTTTTTGCACATTTTTTTTTCATATTCGTAATCTGTGACCCTTTCCCAATCTTTTAATTCTAATCTCAACTCATTTTTGTTACTAATACTATGTTTTGTACTAACTTCTAAACTATCAACCCTACACACCTCGCTATGGTCTTCAAAATTCACATCAGTTCTTAGAAATCCATTTATCTAATTTTTTTTTTGTTACTAATAGTACTTTTCTAAAAAAAAATCAAAAACCCACTTTTCACCATCTGCGGTGATTTTCGGAACCGAAAAAACTTTTTTCACTTTGCACAGCCACAGTTTCTGCGTTTATCAATATTTTCATTCCAAATTTCCCACAAACTAGGCCCCACACGTGTTCTATTTGCTAACACTCTTTTTTTTATTCTACCCCTATCCGTTTTTTTGCAAAACAATTATTACTAAAACTCTAACTTTTTTAACAATTTTCCATTTTACTCAAAAACTATTATTCACTAAATTTTTATTTTAAAACCTCATTTAAGTACTCTCCAAGGCGCTTCTTCTGAGTCCACCCACATTACGCTACGTTCAGCAATTACCGAGATATTTCACTTTTTCTCCATAATCACGGCGATATCAAGGCTATCTATCGGCTATGAATTCGGATGAAAAAATTTTTTTTCGATTTTTTCATTTTTTTTTGCATATTCGCAATCTGTCACCCTTTCCCAATCTTTCTATGCTAATCTCAACTCATTATTGTCGCTAATACTATATATTGTACTAACTTCAAAACTATCAACCCTACACACCTCACTAAGGTCTTCAAAATTCACATCAGTTCTTAGAAATCCATTTATCTAATTTTTATTTTTTTACTAATGGTACTTTTCTAAAAAAAAATCAAAACACCACTTTTTACCATCTTTTCTCAAAAATTAGGGACTTTTATCCAAATATATACAAATATTATTTTATTTCAGCATCCTAACTTACTTCCCCCGTCTTTTACATACCCATATCATATCACTTTTCTTACTAATAGTATGATATTTTCATTAAAAACCACCTTCCCACTGTCATTACACCATTCGTTCGTACATTCCACATTTCTCTTAATAACTTCTGTAATTAGTAAGTTTTCTCAATTATCACTCTTTTATTAAATACTACCCTCCCCATGTGTAACGAAATACCAATAAAATATCATATTTCTTACTAATAGTACTTCAAATTAATCAAAAACCACTTTCCTATCAGATTCATATCCAAATTTAAATCAACCAAATCCAACAGCCTGGGTTATTATTAGGCAGTATCTATTCGCACCCGATTTTCCCGTGTAAATACACGGGTACATGGTTATACGGGTTTCTCGCCTGTCCGTGTCCGAGTTTCTCGAATAAATAAAGAAAATGTGGTCCGTTTTGGCGCAATGAAATTGGTTAAATTTTCGCTGAAATTAGGAATGATCGATGTTACGAAATGTCAGCATAATGTTAACATCTGTAGCTAAGTATCGATGTCCGATCATCGTACTTTTAACATCGATGTTGTACTGCAAAAGTACTAAATACTTTATTAAATATCTCGCAAATGGGACGAGCGCGAATTTTTTGAGTAATTTTCTGCGATTCAATTAAGGGCAGCGCTTATGGGTGAGTACCCGAATAAACCTGCATACAGAGATAAGTAAAAGAATCGCAAAGCCAAGTTTAATGTCATAAGATGGCCGGCAGCTTAATTACCAACATTATTTTCTTTAAATTCCTTGCGCTAAGAATAATATTGAGGTATTTTTGATTTGAATCCCTTAATACAAAGAATCTCTTTGGGATATTGCAATCTCTAGAAAAGGTCACCCATTTCGGTAGTGTTTTGCGCAATATGTTTATCGTTACGCAATGGCACAGAATACAGGCAAATATAGTGCGATTTTCTACGAATTTTTGATGGATCGCCGCCGCACAAATGTTGGCCGCTTCTGAGAATTTTCGATGTTGGGTTCAATTTCGTACGGTCTAGCCCGGAATTAGCGGAATTAGCGTCGTTTTGTATGAAAATAAAGACGTCACTGACACACGTTTCATATCGCCGGGCGCGTGAACTGTCCTCTTATTTTTTGGTGTTCGGAAAGATGAAGGAGGAGGCACGATATTCATAGAAAAAATGTTGTTTTACTAGGAATCTATAACGGCTACGGGAAAGTGTGCAAATGGTTAGGACGACTCCAAACAGACGACCCAATATACTGTTAGCGAATTGCAGCGGCGGAATTTGTGAGGTGCGTGCACGTGCATTCTGGGCTAAAGTGTAAGCAATTAAACCCAACATCGAAAATTCTCAGAAGCGGCCAAAAATTCAGCTGCAGCGATCCATCAAAAATTCGTAGAAAATCGCACTATATCTGCCTGTATTCTGTGCCATTGCGTAACGGTAAACATATTGCGCAAAACACTACCGAAATGGGTGACCTTTTCGAGAGATTGCAATATCCCAAAGAGATTCTTTGTATTAAGGGATTCAAATCAAAAATACCTCAATATTATTCTTAGCGCAAGGAATTTAAAGAAAACAATATTGGTAATTTAGCTGCCGGTCATCGAAACATCAATGTTGAGCGATGGCGATGTCAAACATCGTGACTACGATGCAAATAATCGAAGCGACTTATGACATTAAACTTGGCTTTGCGATTCTTTTATTTATCTCTGTATGTAGGTTTATTCGGGTACTCACATTTCGCATTTATTTTATTTTGCAGAATGTACAATGTACCTAAACTGAACAAGTAGTGATTTTTTCCACCTGCCGTATTTTAGAGATTCGGTATTCTGTTTGTGCTGTTCATATTCTTGGAATGATAGAATATTGCAGATTTTACGTTTTTATAAATTTAGCGTAGATGGTGTTGGTGAGAATGTAACAATCCTTATTTGAAAGATTAGCTCAATTGGAAAATTGTTTTAATGGAATAGGCTCCGCCTACTCTCTCATTTGTTTAAATCAACACGTTAAAATTTAGAACAAAAAAAACTAACCCATGCTATGACAGGTTAGCGGGCAAGTTCAATTAAGTGTAAGCACTTTTATATGAGATTCATATCCAAATTTAAGCCTATTAATATATACAAATCGAAATTTTTCAGCCTTTGCGAAATAATACCTTTCCTGTTAATTGCGCAAAGTAGCTATTCTTCCTTGCCTCTTCAGTGGTTACCATCCACTCGCCGCATGCGTGAAAAGGTAATCAAATCAAATTTTCGTTTTCTTCTTATCACTATACGGACCTCACTCCGCCATTTTTTTTGTGGTCATATTATTCCAACGACAGAATATTGCAGATTTTAGGTTTTTATAAATTTAGTATAGACGGCGCTGGCGAGAATGTAATTAGATTCATATACAAAAAAAACTATTCTTCAAGTGGCGGATCTTTTTCTAATTGGTCTTTTTAGTTCTTTGGAAGCTTGAGAAAATTTTCTCTACTACATAAATTTAGTGTAGATGGCGTTGGTGAGAATGTAATTAGATTCATATCCAAAAAACCACCTTCCTATAAGATTCATATACAAAAGTAATTCTTCCTTGCCTGTTCAGTGGGTGCTAAATTCGCCGCATGCGTGATAAACTAATCAAATTAAATTACATTGTATTTTTATTCAATCAATTATTCATTCAATTATAATGGTCGTGTTTTCAAGTACCGCATCTTTTTCTACTTGATAATTTTGAGTACTTGGGAAACAAGAGAATTTTTGCCCCACTACAGTATCCCCAGTCCGGCTTTAGCCGGACAGACAATGGAATACTAGTCTAAAAAAAGCGTATATATACAGCTAAACAGCATTTTTCCCTAAATCGTACTTTCTCCCTACACTACTGAATTAATTTTCTTAATTTTTTTTTTCCCCCCTTCGTTGGGGGGAGCACTATTCCTACTCTTCATTTTTTGGCTCTTCTTCTTCTCAGTTTTTTTTTATCGAATTTTTTTCCTTTTTCCACCACAAAAATTTACTCCCAAACTTTCAACTTTCATCATCATTTTCTTCTTTTTCGAGTATTGTTAGCACTTTATAATTATTTTTCTTAGATGCACAATTATGTTCTTTAAATATTTGCCCCTTATTATTCTCTTTCCATTTTCATACAAAAATATTTTTTTTTTTCACTTTTTGTCCGGCCAGTTAGGGCATTTTCTCAAATTTTCAAACCCTATTTCTGGCACTTTCGTAACACTTACAATCTTCATTCATATCTCAAACGATAGCTATTCACTACTATTTTTAAGGAAAATCATAGACACTTTCACATTTCTTTTACTTTCTTCTCAAAAAATCGCACAATTTTCACACTAAATTTACCAATCACCTTACTTCATATTATATACTTCTTATGTACTTACGATTTTTTTCATATTTTTCCCATATACCCTCATATGTTCTATGTACTTTACCATTTTAAACTTTCATTCATTCTTTTATTATACTATATTTATTTCAATTTAACTAATTCAAGTTTTTTCATTTTTTCACATTTTTTTACACATAAATCACCCCAACCGACAGACCAGAGGAACTTGCATATTTTTCTCAATTACACCTATCAACCCTCTAAACATTTAAGTTATTTCGAAAAAGGTCTGACGGGTCGTTTTTTTTTAAAAATATTTTCATCAAAAAATTTTCATCGTCAATTACCAATTTTCTCAATTCAAATGTGTGTATCTTTGAACTGTTCGAACTTTTTCGAATGATTCTTTCTGCCTAAATTTGCACTTTTTTCTTAGCTTTCGATTGGTGAAAAAATTATTCCAATTCATGCATAAACTTCTCCGCCACAGCCGTTTCAATTTTTTCGAAACCCACCCAAAAAACGATCTTTTCACGATTTCACCAACGTTCACCAACAGGCAACTTTTTACGATAGTGATTATTGTTCCTGCTACAGAGACACACCTCTGAGGGGTGCCACCCCCCTCCCCTCCCCCACTAAAAAAACACGTTTTCACCAACAACTCCCACATTTCACACTTCTCACCAACCGTGCGTTCACCAGCGCACTCTACACTCCATCCCCTTTCCAACGATACCCATAACATGCCACTACCATCACTACATCCAAACTTAGCAATTTCGCTTTTTTTTTGTTCGAAAATTATTAAAGTTAGTAATAGTACATTTTTGAAAATGCCAATCGATGCTATATCCATACTTAGTAAGGCTAACATATATATATAAATATATATATTAAATTTTCATTAAAATCGTCTACGACCAACGGTTTCCGAGATATTAGCATTTTTAACAAAATTCATTTTTCCACCCATTATTTAAAGTTAGTAATATTACATTTTTGAAAATGCCAATCGATGCTATATCCATACTTAGTTCGGATAACATATATATATGAATATATATGTTAAATTTTCATTAAAATCGTCTACGACCAACGGTTTCCGAGATATTAGCATTTTTAACAAAATTCCATTTACCACCCACCCACCCACCCACCCAGCCACCCACCCATGCAGAAATTCACATTTTCTCATTTCTGAAGAATTTTTTGGCAAAAATTTTTTCCATATTCATTATTGCTATAGCTTGGGCTATTTTTCTATGTTATTATTAAATTTTTATTCCTTCATTTCACCCCCCCTCACCCTTGCACCCCCTCCCCCGCACATCCTACTCGGCTACGAATGATATCATTTAATCGAGCAAACATTATTATCAAATTCTACATACATTACTTTCTTCTATTCCCTACACTTTTCCCATTAAAAATAATTCAATTTTTTCGATTAAATCCCACCAACCTGCGGCAATTTTCGCAACCATCCAACATTTTCTCACTTTGAACACCCACAGTTTCTACATTTATCAATATTTTCATTTCAAATTTCGCACACATCTTCTCTAACATATTCGCTATTCATATTTGCTCTTCTTTTTTCACTAACCCTCTCCAGTTTTTTGCAACAAAATTATTACTAAAACTCAAACTTTTTTAACATTTTCTCATTTTACTCAAAAACTATTATTCACTAAATTTTCTTTTTAACACCTAATTTAAGTACTCTCTAAGGCGCTTCTTTTAAGCCCACCCACATTACGCTACGATCTACAATTACCGAGATATTTCACTTTTTATCTTCAATCACGGCGAAATCAAGGCTACCCCCCATGGATTTTTTTCGATGAACAAATTTTTTTTCGATTTTCTTAATTTTTTTTGCATTTTCGTTTTCATCATTTCTAACAATAATTTTCTGTGTATTTGGAAAAAAAAAATAAAATTTTTTCACACCCCCCCTCCTATAAATCCCCTCCCCCATATTCCCCAGCGGGGTGCGGATGGTCTCATGTAATCAGGCATCCATTTACAAATCCAACCCCAAAATATGATTCACCAATTCTTAATACTTTTTCCACAATAAATCAATCAATTTGTCCAATCCACCACCTCCATATGCCTCAGCGCGCTGCATTTACTCCCATTCTAAACAATTCCTCCATATATTACTTTCACATATTCCCAATAATTTCCCCCATTATAAATCAATTAATTTATGCCAATATATTTTCACCTTTCCTTCAAATTAACCCCTTTCCCCGAGCCACACTCGGCACACTCGGCCTGTACAGTGCATTCATACCCATGAAAATACCACATTCCTAGCAGATACACATCAAATTTCAAAGCAACCAAATCAAATGACCTGTGTAGTGCAGTAGACTAAGCGGATGGGATAAAGAACAATGGGAACGGAGGTTCAATCCCACCCACCAACGGAGAAATTTACTTTTTTCCTTTTTCAACATATTTTTCACCCCTTAAAATTAATTTCTTGCAAAAACTTTTTTCACTTTCATTATTGTTATAGATAGGGCTATTTTTCTATGTTATTATTAATTTTTGGTTCCCTCATTTCACCCCCCCTCACCATGGCACCCCCTCTCCCACACATCCTGCTCGGCTACGAATGATATCATTTAATCAAGCAAACATTATTATCAAATTCTACATACATTACTTTCTTCTATTCCCTACACTTTTCCCATTAAAAATAATTTAATTTTTTCGATTAAATCCCACTAACCTGCGGTAATTTTCGCAACCATCCAACATTTTCTCACTTTGAACACCCACAGTTTCTACATTTATCAATATTTTCATTTTAAATTTCGCACACATCTTCTCTAACATGTTCGCTATTCATATTTGCTCTTCTTTTTTCACTACCCCTCTCCAGTTTTTTGCAACAAAATTATTACTAAAACTCAAACTTTTTTAACATTTTCTCATTTTACTCAAAAACTATTATTCACTTGATTTTCTTTTTAACACCTAATTTAAGTACTCTCCAAGGCGCTTCTTTTAAGTCCACCCACATTACGCTAGGATCTACAATTACCGAGATATTTCACTTTTTATCTTCAATCACGGCGAAATCAAGGCTACCCCCCATGGATTTTTTTCGATGAACAAATTTTTTTTCGATTTTCTTAATTTTTTTTGCATTTTCGTTTTCATCATTTCTAACAATAATTTTCTGTGTATTTGGAAAAAAAAAATAAAATTTTTTCACACCCCCCCTCCTATAAATCCCCTCCCCCATATTCCCCAGCGGGGTGCGGATGGTCTCATGTAATCAGGCATCCATTTACAAATCCAACCCCAAAATATGATTCACCAATTCTTAATACTTTTTCCACAATAAATCAATCAATTTGTCCAATCCACCACCTCCATATGCCTCAGCGCGCTGCATTTACTCCCATTCTAAACAATTCCTCCATATATTACTTTCACATATTCCCAATAATTTCCTCCATTATAAATCAATTAATTTATGCCAATATATTTTCACCTTTCCTTCAAATTAACCCCTTTCCCCGAGCCACACTCGGCACACTCGGCCTGTACAGTGCATTCATACCCATGAAAATACCACATTCCTAGCAGATACACATCAAATTTCAAAGCAACCAAATCAAATGACCTGTGTAGTGCAGTAGACTAAGCGGATGGGATAAAGAACAATGGGAACGGAGGTTCAATCCCACCCACCAACGGAGAAATTTACTTTTTTCCTTTTTCAACATATTTTTCACCCCTTAAAATTAATTTCTTGCAAAAACTTTTTTCACTTTCATTATTGTTATAGATAGGGCTATTTTTCTATGTTATTATTAATTTTTGGTTCCCTCATTTCACCCCCCCTCACCATGGCACCCCCTCTCCCACACATCCTACTCGGCTACGAATGATATCATTTAATCAAGCATAAATCTCTTTCAAATTTTCTCCGTACACTTTCCCCATTAAAAATAATTCAATTTTTTCAATTAAATCCCACTAACCTGCGGTAATTTTCGCAACCACCCAACATTTTCTCACTTTGAACACCCACAGTTTCTACATTTATCAATATTTTCATTTCAAATTTCGCACACTTCTTCACTAACATGTTGGCTAATAATATTTGCTCTTCTTTTTTCTCCACCTTTGTCCATTTTTTCGCACAAAAATTATTACTAAAACTCAAACTTTTTTAACAATTTCTCATTTTACTCAAAAACTGTTATTCACTAAATGTTCACTTTAACACCTAATTTAAGTATTCTCAAAGGCGCTTCTTTTAAGCCCACCTACATTACGCTACGTTCTATAATTACCGAGATATTTTACTTTTTATCTTCAATCACGGCGAAATCAAGGCTACCCCCCATGGATATTTTTCGAGGAAAAATTTTTTTTTCAATTTTCGCAAATATTTTCCTATTTTTGTTTTCATCATCTTTAACAATATTTTTCTGTGTATTTGAGAAAAAAAAACAAAAATTATTTCACACCCCCTCTCCTATAAATCCCCTCCCCAATATTCCCCAGCGGGGTGCGGGTAGTCTCATATTATCAGGCATCTACTTATAAAATAAAGCCCAAAATATCTTTCACCAATTCCCAACACTTTTTCCACAATAAATAAATTATTTCTTTATTTTCCGTGTCATGGATCGGAGGTTCGAAACCAGGTCCGGGCAACAATGTCACCTTTTTAATTATTTACCCTTTTTTCTTCGAATTTATTTTCCCACATTCTTTTTTCTAATTTCAATGGCTTTTTGTTTATGCTATGGTACGTATCTTTTTATAACCTCTCCACACTGCACCCCCTCTCTCTTATATGTATATCTTACAAAAATTCAAATAGTCTCACACAACTTTCTAATGTATCATTCTTTCATTTATTCCTAATATCCTTTTTTATTACTATAAATAAATCAATTGTTGGACTTTTGTTTTCATCGAATTTATTATATTTTTGTATCCTCGAACCACGTGTTTTCCTTCATTTTCTTCTTAGGTAATTTTCAATATTTTTTCCCTCCCAAAAGATTCTATATAATTTGACCTTCTTTTGAATATATTTCACTCATGAAATAATTTTCTGTTAAACAAAATTTATCCCCGCCGCAACTTTTAAATGGATAACCTAAAACTTACGTATAACGTAATGTCAAAAAATATATCTACCTATCTACCTATAGACAGGTACACATGTTAGGCGAAATCAAGCTAAATAATTGGAACACGTGGGAGGAGCTGGGGGTGGTGACATTCCAATACACCTCGGTCGCATTTTTCGGACAAACACACACACACACACACAGCCACACACAGTGCATGCACCTCTGAATGTTTTTTCGCCTCGCCTTGCCTTACGCCGTCTGTTTATTTATATTGCATATTTATACCTTTTCAAAGTAATTACTTTGTGTACAAAACAAATAACGGCGTCATGATCATGGGAAAACCACCCAAGCGTCTGCTTGAATTGGGACCGAAACATTTTCTGCTTACCTCCGATGCATGCCGAACTACCTGGAACATGTCTCATCATGTTGTCCCTTTTCTACACTCATTAAATTGGTATTTGAGAAAGGCCAATCCTTTTCTTATTCTTTGTATTTTACTTATTACCTTTGACTTTTTAATGTCATGTTTTTTTTATCTACCTGTTATTACATATTACATGTGCTTTATTTTTCTCTATCTCTGTACTCTTTTACTTATTCCCAATAATTCTGACTAGAGGGGAGATTTTACACATTATGTATGTGTATACTTCATATATGTACATAATTTTACATTTTTAAATTTACATCTTCTGAATTCTCATTGCACGTTCAACCGTGAAACTGTAAAAATCATTTTTGACTTTCCACAAAAATAATTTTTATCATAAAGAATAATTTGACTTTTGATATATTGTGAGTTTCTTCATTTATATTAAATGAAATTATTTTTCTGCCATTTTAAATTCTGTTTAACTTAATTGAATTTGTGTTTTTGGTGTATAGTGTTTGTGTTTTTGGTTTTATTCTTTTTTGCCTTTTGTGTGTGTTTGTGTGTGTATCAACATTATCATCATCGTCATCATCATCATCATCATCATCATCGTCATCATTATTATCATCATAATCAAGATCATCATCATTATTATTATCATCATAATCATCATCTTCTGGAAGCAATTTAATAAGGTATGTAAAATATTTGGCATGTATACATAATAAGAGCAAACACATGGAATTTATTTTACCGTTCTGTAGAGGATTTTGTAATATTTAGAAATCCTATTCTATTCGAACTATCCCTTAAAGTATAATAATTAAAAAACTAATCATGTTATTATTGTTACTTTTTCCGACCATCATCAACTTATGGAATATAAAATATATATTTCCGCATTTTAATTTATAAGTACAAACAGTTGAAACAGCCGTCTCTAGAAACTTATATATTACCGTTCTGTAGAGGATTTTGAAATATTTAAAAATTCTATTCTATTAGAACTATCCCTTAAAATAAGTAAAATCATTTTATTAAATAAATATAATATTATTGTTACTTTTTCGGACCATAAACTTATGGAATATAGAGTACAGTAAAAGCTCTTTATCCGCAGACAGACCGAGAATATGGAATGGTAATTTATATGGGATTATAGGGGATACGTTCCTAGGTGACAAAATAAAAAAAACAATTTAATTAAAGTTTTTGACCATATTGATTAATTATATTATCTTCAGGCTTAGGAAATGGTTTAAAGAATTTTGTATTTTTTTCTTGCTTGGCAGTTTGTAAAAGCTCCTTTAATTCAGAGACTCATATACAGCAGTGGCATTAGCAATTTGTCTCTTAAAAATATGACTTCGTTCCAATTGACGGATCAATTTTCATAAAGAAATCACAAAGCTCATTTGCCATTCTTAAACCTTCACCAAGATTTTTCAAAACTTTAGGCATAGTTGTAATAAGGTCGATTTTATTTTTTTATTAGTCCATTTGACGACGCTTTTACAAAGAATATTGGGTTGGATACCTATTGGAATCCTTTTTATTAATACATACATATGTATGTACCGATGTACCAATTAGATCTGCGAATAAAGAAATCTTTAGCCGCGAATATAGGAATTGGGTCGAATTTTTTTGAATCCGCGAATAGTGAAAACGCGAATGAAGGAAGTGCGAATAAGGAGCTTTTACTGTATATATTTCCGCATCTTAATATACATATATATGTACATATATATATAAATACATAATAATTACAAACAGTTGAAATAGCCGTCTCTGGAAAATTATATTACCGTTCTGTAGAGGATTTTGAAATATTTAGAAATCCTATTCTATTAGAACTATCCCTTAAAGTTATTAAAGTAAACTAATAATTTTATTGATTTATTAAATAAATTTTATTATTATTACTTTGTCCGACCATCAACTTATAGATTATTAAGTTTATTATATAATATTATTATTTATTTTTTTTCGCAATCTATGTTTAAGTTATTCTAATTTATTTTATTACCTATACCTATTTTGAAAAACAATTTTCCTAATACAAATAAAATTTTGATTTCAGTTGATAACACCACCACACATTCGGATATACACGCAAAAAGGAAAAAAACTAAAAATATATATTTAATATATACACACATCTTATATATAATAATATTAACTAAAAATTTAACTGACTTAATTTATTAGCAATTTCTATTTTATATTATTATATACATACGTAATAATAATAATTATACAAAAAAAAACAAAAAATGCGGTTCGTTCGAAATATTTCAACTATTTCGTGTGTAGCATCAGGCACAATTAGTCAGGAATCGGAAATTTTTTGTGAGGATTGGCGTAATAAGCAATGTATGGCTATTGCTGTTACGGCCATTGTTTATTCGGCTTTACTTAATGGTAGGGAGAATATTAATACGGAAAAAATTGACGAGATTTTGAGAAATGGGGATGCATATTATGCATGTTGTAGGCCAGAGGGAAGGAATGAATATTTAACTTCTGAAGATTTGAAAGAAAATCTTCATTTATTGTCAGGAGAAGAAATTCGTATAGTAAAAACTCAACCAATTTTCACTGATGGGATGGGGGGGTGTTATGTTTCAAGAAAAAGGAAAAGATTAGACATTGCTGTAAATAAACTTCAGGATAAGCTTTCGCAATTATTTTTAACCACTCGACAAAATGATGGATATTTATTTACCGCTCATCTAAAGACGGTAGCATTTTGGGTCGAAAATGACATATATTATGTTTTCGACTCACATCCGGTCACAATTGACAAAAAGTTAGATTCCATTAACGGAGTAGCTAGATATTTTAAATGTGATAGTGTTAGAGATTTAGCAATTTTACTATTAATTGACCATCCCCGTGATAATTCATATTATGAATTAATTCAAATTCATCCAATTTTTTCTAATTCTGTGTCTGTTGCTAATACCACTTTTTCTGCTTCTACTGCTGCTGCTGGTGTTTCTGCATCTGTTGCTCCTGGTCCTGCTCCTGCTTTTTCTGCAAGTGCTGCTGCTGTTGCTGATACTGCTGCTGTTGCTACTGCTGGTGGTCGTTATGATGATAATGATGACCATGCAGACTCTATAGCAGACAGCTGTTCCACTTCCTCTTCTTCATCTTCTACTGCTTCAGTAGTTAATCCACCAAAAGGTAAACGGCCTGTAGGAAGGCCAAAAAAACGTAGAAGAATAAATCCTGTTTCAGTGCAGCCTGGACCTCTTCCTCCTCCTCCACTACCTGTTGCTGGCCCTTCTTTTTCTATTCCAGTGCAGCCTGCACCTGCACCTGCACCTGCACCTCCACTACCCGCCGTTGCTGACCCTTCTTCTTCTACCTCTTCTGCAATTGTTAGCTCACCCCCCCCTGTTCGTCCTCAGATTATCGAAAATATAGTATTTAGAGTACCTAGATTTACTTGCTTAGGTGATAGGTATGGTGTGGATTTAGATACAATTCGCCCTTATTGTTTAAAATCTCCCGGTTCTCTAATTTCTGTTAATACCTATAAATGTAATATTTGTCAAGCTCCGTATTTTCAAGAAGAGAAAACAAAAAAAACGTGGTGTTGCGGACGTGACGGGATTAATTTCATTCAAAAGCTACCACAATTAAATGCTAATTTTTATAAAAATAATACGTTTTTAAAACACGCGCGACAATATAATAATTTATTCGCATTTTCCGCTTCCAATATATCATCATCATCACAACAATATGGTCATGGTGGTCGTGGTCGTGATAATAGAACTTCCTTTGTTAAAATATTAGGTAAAGTTTATCACAGAATTTTTGACTTAAGCTATACGGGCAATAACAATATAACTTTATATTTTCAAGACCATACCGAACGGGAAAGATTGGCGCGAAATGAAAGATTAAATATAAATATTATGAATGACATTGAATTGTATTTGAATTCAGTAAATCCATTTATAGGATATTTTAGGCAATTAAACTCGCATACAGATGAGACGGCACATTTAGTTTTTGATGGTGTTAGACGTAGATCTTCTGGCGGTGATAGTGGTAGTGATAATGATCCAGGGTATAACGAAATAGCTGCTATCATTAGGACAGGAGTAGATTATGATCCAAGAAAGGTGGTAGTTTGGAAGTTAGGGAATGCTAGGCCTCATGCAATTAATTATTTAGATCAGGCGTACGAAGCTTTACAATATCCCGTATTATTTCCACATGGTACGGTAGGATGGCATATATATCTTAGAAATAGGAATGGTGGTAAAATTTCACAATTACAGTATTATAGATTAAATTTACTTTCTGAGCCTAGATTTACACAGTTTAGACGTTTAGCGCAAGAGTATTTAGTAGATATGTGGTGTAGAACAGAAGAGGAAAGATTACAGTATTATAGAAATAATCAGAAAAGTGTATTACGTATAGCTACCCGTCAGGAAATTGATGAAACCATTGCCGGGGAGGGTGAGATTATGGCAGGAAAAGTATATTTGCCATCATCATTTACCCATGGCCCTCGGTATATGCAAAAAAATTATTATGATGCAATGGCGATAGTAAGTCGATTAGGACAACCTTCATATTTTTTAACAATTACATGTAATCCTCGCTGGCCAGAGATTACAAATTCTTTACATATCGGTGAATCATTTATGGATCGTCCAGATCTTTGTAATCGGGTTTTTGAATTAAAATATCGCCATTTATTACATTTGCTCTATTCGGGGAAGCTTTTTGGACATGTTGAGTATATTATACATGTTATTGAATTTCAAAAACGAGGTCTTCCACATGCCCATATGGCAATTCGTGTCCAAGGCGGAGGACCAATTTTTCCAGAACAAATTGATAAATTTGTTCGTGCAACAATTCCCTCAGAAGAGGAAGCTGGAGGGAGACTCCGAAAAGCTGTATTACAGCATATGTTGCATGGTCCTTGCGGAAATTCATATCCACATGCGCCTTGCATGAATAATAATACAAAACAATGTTCAAAATTTTTCCCCAAAAATTCGAATGAAATTACATATATTGACAATAACGGTTACATTTTATATAAAAGGCCATGCCATAATTCAATTAATGTGCGTATACCGAGAAGTAGAAATTTCCGTCAGGTAAATGATGGATGGGTAGTGCCGTACAATCCTGCCATTCTCCTCATTATGGACAGCCATTGCAATTTAGAAATTTCCACATCGACAAAAGTTATTAAATATATGATGAAATATATTCATAAGGGGCCAGATTATGCTCGAATAGCAGTTGTTGAAAATCCTTCTATTTCTACGACAACTACTACTACTACTACTACGACTACTACTTCTACGACTGCTACTTCTACGACTACTACGACTAATACTGATATTAGGAACAGAGCAGTAAATGATGAAATCGAAGCATATGTTAATTCTCGATACATTTCTGCTACAGAAGCGGTATGGCGGCTATTAGGATATGATCTTGGTGGTCGAAGGCCAACCGTTATTGCACTTCCTGTGCACCTACCTAATAGGCAAACGATAATTTTTCGACCTGGGGAGGAACTTTCTGCTGCTGCTGCTGAACGTAGCTCTTCAAAGCTTTTGCTTTATTTTGAAAGGCCCCAAGTTGAGGAATTGATTAATTTGACATATATTGACTTTTACGAACGTTTCCAGGTATTATCGACACGACCACATAATATTAACATACAAGTTTATCGGTATCAGAATAGGGAAAACTTATTTATTGTTCCGCGGCAAAGGGGTAGTTGTGTTGCCCGTTTATTTTGGATGTCTCCATCGTTAGGAGAAATTTTTTTTTTAAGACTACTATTAACACATTATCCGGGAAATGATTATCAATCATTACGCACAATAAACGGTCGAGTGTTAGGAACTTTCCAGGAAGCAGCTAAATTTAGAGGCTTATTAGATACAGAAGACGAATACTTTATAGCTATGAGAGAAGCAAGTATATTTAAAATGGGTAGTGGGCTTAGACAATTATTTATATCAATTATTATATTTGGTGCACCAGCTGCACTACTTTGGGACGAGTTCAAGGATAATCTAAGTGAGGATTTCCTTAGATTAAGACCGGAACGTAATCCTGAAAGCATTATATGGGCTTATAATAAAGCATTAGTCGTTATTGATAGGATGCTGCGCCGACATGGAAAAACTTTGCAAGATATGGGATTACCCGAGGTTGATGCTACACATAATACTGAAGTAGATAGAGAGCGCATTCAATGGGATAGAGAAAATTGTAGACAATTTTCTGACCATTGGATGCCTTTGCTTAATTCGGAACAATTAAATTTTGTTCAAACTATAATTCGTTTAGTTGAACAACCTGTAACGGTCAGGTCGTCGTCGGGAGTAAATAATAATCAAAAAACACATTTTTTTTTAGATGGTCCAGCAGGTACTGGAAAAACATTAGTTTTAAATTGTATTACAAACCATTTGCGATCAAATGGTCATATTGTATTATGTACAGCATCAACGGGGCTTGCAAGTTTAAATTATGAGGGAGGGACTACCGCGCATAGCATGTTTAGGTTGCCACTTGATCCAAATACGTTAGGATCTGGCAATATTAGTTGGAATAGTCAGAGGGCCCAATTATTAAGAGAAGCTAATTGTATTATATGGGATGAATGCACAATGGCAAATAAGGGAATAGTTAATATATTTAATAATTCATTGCGGGATCTTTGCCAAAATCAGAAACCATTTGGAGGAAAAATTATTATTTTTGCTGGTGACTTTCGGCAAATAGCACCAATTATAGAATATGGTAGTAAAGATGATATAATTAGGGTTTCATTAAAATTTTCACCTTTATGGGAAGGAATAAGAACTTATAGACTTATTGAACCACAAAGGACTAGAGATAGGGAATTTCAACGATTTTTATTATCAATTGGGGAGGGAACAATTAATGAAACAACAATAGATAATGTTAGATTAGTTTCTTTAACTGGAATTAATAACGTCAACTCTATTGAAGAATTAATTAACTATGTGTATCCAGATGATGTGCTTTTAAGACCTGAAGATTGTGTATCAAGGGCAATATTATCACCTACAAATGCAGCAATTAATATTGTTAATAAAATTATTTTGAATAGGCTGCCCGGGGACATTAAGCATTTGCTTAGCGCCGATTCATTTCTTTCTGTGGATGGCGTCACCGATAATAGTTCCGTTTTGGGACCGGAAATTCTTTACGGAATTTCCGATAAGGGTGTCCCCGATCATGATTTGTGTTTAAAAGTCGGTTCCGTATGTATATTAATTCGGAATCTGAGCTTTGAGCACCGGTTAGTTAATGGAACTAAATTGATAATTAGATCAATTTCCCAGTTTCTCTTGGAGGCATCTGTTCCCGGTAGTTCGGAGATCGTCTCGATACCGAGAATAACCTTCAAATTCTCGACGGGGCGATCGGGGATCCAGATGCAGCGACGACAATTTCCAGTTAAATTAGCTTACGCTTTAACCATTAATAAAAGTCAGGGTCAGACTTTAGATTGTGTAGGTTTAGATTTGAGAAATAATGTTTTTGCTCATGGGCAACTTTATGTTGCATTAGGTAGGGTTAGATCATCAGACAATTTAAGGGTTTTAGTTTCAGACATTACTAATACTGTTATTTCAGGTGTAGCGCATACTAAAAATGTAGTTTATAGGGAACTTTTATAATTTATCTTCTTTTTTTGTTGTTGTTGTATATTAGGTTTTAGCTACTATTTTTAATTAATAATTAGAGAACTACATTATAGAACAGAAAAATATTGTTAGCTCCTCCAATGGTGTTTATTATTATTATTTGTACAATAAATATTAAGGAAAATGTTAGGATTTACATAATTTTTGGGTGGTATATAGAATACAGTACTGGAAAGTATTAGATGTTCTTATTTATTTATTTCCACACACACACACACACACACGCACACACACACACACACACACATATTATGACTTTTAAATCGAAAGGATTTTGAACAATTTTTTTTATATTTTTCCTTTTTTTTCTCAATAATATTTATAATTACATTTCTCATGTCATATCTCATGGCTGTCCATTCGCGTTTGTTATGATTGAATTAGGTATTCGTATTTCGGGTATTCATATTAGGTGGTGGGTTTAGACTGGCTCAGGAAGCGTATGTTATTAGGTTTGTTAGGTTCATCTTTTTCTGATCTGCGCGGGCAATTTGTTATTTTTTATAATTATCCAATTGTATATATATAATAAATATATTTTTAAATTGTAAATAAATTATTTTTATTAACTAAATTGTAAATAATATACATATTATACATATTTATTTGTAGATTTTGAATTTGTTGTACATATGTACCTATAAATAAATGTCGAGGATTAGGGCTACTTTGGCGAAACCTCCTTAAAAAAAGCGAGTGGGTCTGATTACCTCCTTGGTCACTTGGAAACATCAGAAATATATCTATTATGCATGTTTTTTTGGTATGTATGTATGTATGGATATGTATGTTTTAATATTTATTCTATACATATGTATATGTACATGTACTAACTTTGTTATCATTATTATTATTATTATTATTATTATTATTACTACTATTAATAATCATCATATTATAATCATATCATTTCATTTCATATTTATTTTTTACTTCTTACTTTTCCTTCTTCGTTGTTTTCTTTTTCTTTTTTTCTCTTTTCTTTTCTTTTTTTTATTATATAATAATTACATTTTATTATTACATTCATTCATTCATTCATTCATACATTCATACATTCATTCATTCTATAATGTAATGATTGTGTTTTCAAGTGGCGAATCTTTCTTTCTTTCTTTCTTTTTTCTACTACTAGGTGGTTTTTTTTTAGAACCTTTGATACTAGAGACTATTTGCCCCACTACAGTATCCGCAGTCCGGCTTCAGCCGGACAAACAATGGACTACTAGTAATATATATAAAGCTAAACAGCCTTTTCGCTTCCAGAAGCCGCCCTGCCTAAACTACTAATCGCACAAACTCCACAAATGGCTCTAAAATCGTGAAAAAAATCAAGCTTTCATTTAAAAATAGCCCCATATTTTTACTACTAATACTACGATTTTTTTTTTTCCCCATACAAACTTTTTTCACCCTCTTTTTCCCAACTAAACTTATTCTTTTCAACTACTTCCCTTTCTCCTATTCCCTCCGCTCTACAACCATTCGACGCGCTAAACCCTTCTCCAACTTTTCTTCACTCACTCTATATACTTTTTGTTAATAATACTACATCTATTCAACTTTATCTGCGCCCCCGATTTCACTTTTTTCACCCCTTTTTCAACTCTATAATTATTTCCGCCTCTTATAACCTTGCTTTCCGTATACTCACTATTTTTCTGCAAATCTACACATTTTTCCCAATCTATTAGTCCAGATTCGAAGAAAATTAAACATATTTTTTTTTTTCCACCACCTCTCAAACTTTCACCTTTTTTCACTCAAAAACCTATTTTCTCTAAATTCCCATCGTTCGACGGCAAAAGACCACAAGATGCGGTGCTTTGCTTTCTTTTTGTAAACAAAAGCCATACAGAAGCCAATTAACAAAAACTTTCCGATCGCTTTCCCATACAAATACTTTCTTTTTCCCCATTTTTTTTTTCATAGTCGCAATCTGTCACCCTTTCCCAATCTTTCTATGCTAATTTCAACTCATTATTGTTACTAATACTATCAATTTTTGCAACTTTAAAATATCTTGCCTACACATCTCTTTAATCAAAACTTTCCTTCCTCTTTTCCCATACAAATACTTTCTTTTTGCACATTTTTTTTTCATATTCGTAATCTGTGATCCTTTCCCAATCTTTTAATTCTAATCTCAACTCATTTTTGTTACTAATAGTATGATGTATTGTACTAACTTCTAAACTATCAACCCTACACATCTCGCTATGGTCTTCAAAATTCACATCAGTTCTTAGAAATCCATTTATCTAATTTTTTTTTTGTTACTAATAGTACTTTTCGAAAAAAAAATCAAAAACCCACTTTTCACCATCTGCGGTGATTTTCGGAACCGAAAAAACTTTTTTCACTTTGCACAGCCACAGTTTCTGCGTTTATCAATATTTTCATTCCAAATTTCCCACAAACTAGGCCCCACATGTGTTCTATTTGCTAACACTCTTTTTTTTATTCTACCCCTATCCGTTTTTTTGCAAAACAATTATTACTAAAACTCTAACTTTTTTAACAATTTTCCATTTTACTCAAAAACTATTATTCACTACATTTTTATTTTAAAACCTCATTTAAGTACTCTCCAAGGCGCTTCTTCTGAGTCCACCCACATTACGCTACGTTCAACAATTACCGAGATATTTCACTTTTTCTCCATAATCACGGCGATATCAAGGCTATCTATCGGCTATGAATTCGGATGAAAAAATTTTTTTTCGATTTTTTCATTTTTTTTTGCATATTCGCAATCTGTCACCCTTTCCCAATCTTTCTATGCTAATCTCAACTCATTATTGTTGCTAATACTATATATTATACTAACTTCTAAACTATCCACTCTACACACCTCGCTAAGGTCTTCAAAATTCACATAAATTCTTCGGAATCCATTTATCTAATTTTTTTTTTGTTACTAATAGTACTTTTCTAAAAAAACATCAAAAACCCACTTTTTACCATCTTTTCACAAAAATTAGTCACTTTTATCCAAATATATACAAATATTATTTTATTTCAACATGCTAGCTTACTTCCCCCGTCTTTTACATACCCATATCATATCACTTTTCTTACTAACAGTATGATATTTTCATTAAAAACCTCCTTCCCACTGTCATCATACCATTCGTTCGTACATTCCACATTTCTCTTAATAACTTCTGTAATTAGTAAGTTTTCTCAATTATCACTCTTTTATTAAATACTACCCTCCCCATGTGTAACGAAATACCAATAAAATATCACATTTCTTACTAACAGTACTTCAAATTAATCAAAAACCACTTTCCTATCAGATTCATATCCAAATTTAAAGCAACCAAATCCAACAGCCTGGGTAGTCCATTATTATTAGGCAGTGTCTATTCGCACCCGATTTTTCCGTGTTTACGGGTTTCTCGCCTGTCCATGTCCGAGTTTCTCGAATAAATAAAGAAATTGTGGTCCGTTTTGGCGCAATGAAATTGGTTAAATTTTCGCTGAAATTAGGAATGATCGATGTTACGAAATGTCAGCATAATGTTAACATCTGTAGCTAAGTATCGATGTCCGATCATCGTACTTTTAACATCGATGTTGTACTGCAAAAGTACTAAATACTTTATTAAATATCTCGCAAATGGGACGAGCGCGAATTTTTTGAGTAATTTTCTGCGATTCAATTAAGGGCACCGCTTATGGGTGAGTACCCGAATAAACCTGCATACAGAGATAAGTAAAAGAATCGCAAAGCCAAGTTTAATGTCATAAGATGGCCGGCAGCTTAATTACCAACATTATTTTCTTTAAATTCCTTGCGCTAAGAATAATATTGAGGTATTTTTGATTTGAATCCCTTAATACAAAGAATCTCTTTGGGATATTGCAATCTCTAGAAAAGGTCACCCATTTCGGTAGTGTTTTGCGCAATATGTTTACCGTTACGCAATGGCACAGAATACTGGCAAATATAGTGCGATTTTCTACGAATTTTTGATGGATCGCCGCAGCACAAATTTTGGCCGCTTCTGAGAATTTTCGATGTTGGGTTCAATTACGTAAGGTCTAGCCCGGAATTAGCGGAATTAGCGTCGTTTTGTATGAAAATAAAGACGTCACTGACACACGTTTCATATCGTCGAGCGCGTGAACTGTCCTCTTATTTTTTGGTTAAGTGTTCGGAAAGATGAAGGAGGAGGCACGAAATTCATAGAAAAAATGTTGTTTTACTAGGAATCTATAACGGCTACAGGAAAGTGTGCAAATGGTTTAGGACGACTCCAAACAGACGACCCAATATACTGTTAGCGAATTGCAGGGGCGGAATTTGTGAGGTGCGTGCACGTGCATTCTGGGCTAGAGCGTAAGCAATTAAACCCAACATCGAAAATTCTCAGAAGCGGCCAAAAATTCAGCTGCAGCGATCCATCTAAAATACTAAGAAAATCGCACTATATCTGCCTGTATTCTGTGCCATTGCGTAACGGCAAACATATTGCGCAAAACACTACCGAAATGGGTGACCTTTTCTAGAGATTGCAATATCCCAAAGAGAATCTTTATATTAAGGGATTCAAATCAAAAATACCTCAATATTATTCTTAGCGCAAGGAATTTAAAGAAAACAATATTGGTAATTAAGCTGCCGGCCATCGAAACATCAATGTTGAGCGATGGCGATGTCAAACATCGTGACTTCGATGCTACGAGCAAATAATCGAAGCGACTTATGACATTAAACTTGGCTTTGCGATTCTTTTATTTATCTCTGTATGTAGGTTTTTTCGGGTACTCACATTTCGCATTTATTTTATTTTGCAGAATGTACAATGTACCTAAACTGAATAAGTAGTGAATTTTTCCACCTGCAGTATTTTAGATATTCGGTAATCTGTTTGTGTTGTTCATATTCTTGGAATGATAGAATATTGCAGATTTTACGTTTTTTTTAATTTAGCGCAGATGGTGTTGGTGAGAATGTAACAATCCTTATTTGAAAGATTAGCTCAATTGGAAAATTGTTTTAATGGAATAGGCTCCGCCTACCCTCTCATTTGTTTAAATCATCACGTTAAAATTTAGAACAAAAAAAAACTAACCCATGCTATGACAGGTTAGCGGGCAAGTTCAATTAATTGTACAATCGCATTTATTTTATTTTGCAGAATGTACAATGTACCTAAACTGTATAGGTAGTGCATTTTTCCACCTGCCGTATTTTAGACATTCGTTAATCTGTTTGTGTTGTTCATATTCTTGGAATAATAGAATATTGCAGATTTTACGTTTTTATTAATTTAGCGCAGATGGTGTTGGTGAGAATGTAACAATCCTTATTTCAAAGATTAGCTCAATTGGAAATTTGTTTTAATGGAATAGGCTCCGCCTACTCTCTCATTTGTTTAAATCATCACGTTAAAATTTAGAACAAAAAAAACTAACCCATGCTATGACAGGTTAGCGGGCAAGTTCAATTAAGTGTAACCACTTTTATATGAGATTCATATCCAAATTTAAGCCTATTAATATATACAAATCGAAATTTTTCAGCCTTTGCGAAATAATACCTTTCCTGTTAATTGCGCAAAATAGCTATTCTTCCTTGCCTCTTCAGTGGTTACCACCCACTCGCCGCATGCGTGAAAAGGTAATCAAATCAAATTTTCGTTTTCTTCTTATCACTATACGGACCTCACTCCGCCATTTTTTTTGTGGTCATATTATTCCAACGACAGAATATTGCAGATTTTAAGTTTTTATAAATTTAGTATAGACGGCGCTGGCGAGAATGTAATTAGATTCATATACAAAAACTATTCTTCAAGTGGCGGATCTTTTTCTAATTGGTCTTTTTAGTACTTTGGAAGCTCGAGAAAATTTTCTCTACTACATAAATTTAGTGTAGATGGCGTTGGTGAGAATGTAATTAGATTCATATCCAAAAAACCACCTTCCTATAAGATTCATATACAAAAGTAATTCTTCCTTGCCTGTTCAGTGGGTGCTAAATTCGCCGCATGCGTGATAAACTAATCAAATTAAATTACATTGTATTTTTATTCAATCAATTATTCATTCAATTATAATGGTCGTGTTTTCAAGTAGCGCATCTTTTTCAACTTGATAATTTTGAGTACTTTGGAAACAAGAGAATTTTTGCCCCACTACAGTATCCCCAGTCCGGCTTTAGCCGGACAGACAACGGAATACTAGTCTAAAAAAAGCGTATATATAAAGCTAAGCAGCCTTTTTGCCTTAATCGTACATTCTTCCTACACTACTGAATTAATTTTCTTAATTTTTTTTTTCCCCCCTTCGTTGGGGGGAGCACTATTCCTACTCTTCATTTTTTGGCTCTTCTTCTTCTCAGTTTTTTTTTATCGAATTTTTTTCCTTTTTCCACCACAAAAATTTACTCCCAAACTTTCAACTTTCATCATCATTTTCTTCTTTTTCGAGTATTGTTAGCACTTTATAATTATTTTTCTTAGATGCACAATTATGTTCTTTAAATATTTGCCCCTTATTATTCTCTTTCCATTTTCATACAAAAATATTTTTTTTTTTCACTTTTTGTCCGGCCAGTTAGGGCATTTTCTCAAATTTTCAAACCCTATTTCTGGCACTTTCGTAACACTTACAATCTTCATTCATATCTCAAACGATAGCTATTCACTACTATTTTTAAGGAAAATCATAGACACTTTCACATTTCTTTTACTTTCTTCTCAAAAAATCGCACAATTTTCACACTAAATTTACCAATCACCTTACTTCATATTATATACTTCTTATGTACTTACGATTTTTTTCATATTTTTCCCATATACCCTCATATGTTCTATGTACTTTACCATTTTAAACTTTCATTCATTCTTTTATTATACTATATTTATTTCAATTTAACTAATTCAAGTTTTTTCATTTTTTCACATTTTTTTACACATAAATCACCCCAACCGACAGACCAGAGGAACTTGCATATTTTTCTCAATTACACCTATCAACCCTCTAAACATTTAAGTTATTTCGAAAAAGGTCTGACGGGTCGTTTTTTTTTAAAAATATTTTCATCAAAAAATTTTCATCGTCAATTACCAATTTTCTCAATTCAAATGTGTGTATCTTTGAACTGTTCGAACTTTTTCGAATGATTCTTTCTGCCTAAATTTGCACTTTTTTCTTAGCTATCGATTGGTGAAAAAATTATTCCAATTCATGCATAAACTTCTCCGCCACAGCCGTTTCAATTTTTTCGAAACCCACCCAAAAAACGATCTTTTCACGATTTCACCAACGTTCACCAACAGGCAACTTTTTACGATAGTGATTATTGTTCCTGCTACAGAGACACACCTCTGAGGGGTGCCACCCCCCTCCCCTCCCCCACTAAAAAAACACGTTTTCACCAACAACTCCCACATTTCACACTTCTCACCAACCGTGCGTTCACCAGCGCACTCTACACTCCATCCCCTTTCCAACGATACCCATAACATGCCACTACCATCACTACATCCAAACTTAGCAATTTCGCTTTTTTTTTGTTCGAAAATTATTAAAGTTAGTAATAGTACATTTTTGAAAATGCCAATCGATGCTATATCCATACTTAGTAAGGCTAACATATATATAAAAATATATATATTAAATTTTCATTAAAATCGTCTACGACCAACGGTTTCCGAGATATTAGCATTTTTAACAAAATTCATTTTTCCACCCATTATTTAAAGTTAGTAATATTACATTTTTGAAAATGCCAATCGATGCTATATCCATACTTAGTTCGGATAACATATATATATGAATATATATGTTAAATTTTCATTAAAATCGTCTACGACCAACGGTTTCCGAGATATTAGCATTTTTAACAAAATTCCATTTACCACCCACCCACCCACCCACCCAGCCACCCACCCATGCAGAAATTCACATTTTCTCATTTCTGAAGAATTTTTTGGCAAAAATTTTTTCCATATTCATTATTGCTATAGCTTGGGCTATTTTTCTATGTTATTATTAAATTTTTATTCCTTCATTTCACCCCCCCTCACCCTTGCACCCCCTCCCCCGCACATCCTACTCGGCTACGAATGATATCATTTAATCGAGCAAACATTATTATCAAATTCTACATACATTACTTTCTTCTATTCCCTACACTTTTCCCATTAAAAATAATTCAATTTTTTCGATTAAATCCCACCAACCTGCGGCAATTTTCGCAACCATCCAACATTTTCTCACTTTGAACACCCACAGTTTCTACATTTATCAATATTTTCATTTCAAATTTCGCACACATCTTCTCTAACATATTCGCTATTCATATTTGCTCTTCTTTTTTCACTAACCCTCTCCAGTTTTTTGCAAAAAAATTATTACTAAAACTCAAACTTTTTTAACATTTTCTCATTTTACTCAAAAACTATTATTCACTAAATTTTCTTTTTAACACCTAATTTAAGTACTCTCTAAGGCGCTTCTTTTAAGCCCACCCACATTACGCTACGATCTACAATTACCGAGATATTTCACTTTTTATCTTCAATCACGGCGAAATCAAGGCTACCCCCCATGGATTTTTTTCGATGAACAAATTTTTTTTCGATTTTCTTAATTTTTTTTGCATTTTCGTTTTCATCATTTCTAACAATAATTTTCTGTGTATTTGGAAAAAAAAAATAAAATTTTTTCACACCCCCCCTCCTATAAATCCCCTCCCCCATATTCCCCAGCGGGGTGCGGATGTCTCATGTAATCAGGCATCCATTTACAAATCCAACCCCAAAATATGATTCACCAATTCTTAATACTTTTTCCACAATAAATCAATCAATTTGTCCAATCCACCACCTCCATATGCCTCAGCGCGCTGCATTTACTCCCATTCTAAACAATTCCTCCATATATTACTTTCACATATTCCCAATAATTTCCCCCATTATAAATCAATTAATTTATGCCAATATATTTTCACCTTTCCTTCAAATTAACCCCTTTCCCCGAGCCACACTCGGCACACTCGGCCTGTACAGTGCATTCATACCCATGAAAATACCACATTCCTAGCAGATACACATCAAATTTCAAAGCAACCAAATCGAATGACCTGTGTAGTGCAGTAGACTAAGCGGATGGGATAAAGAACAATGGGAACGGAGGTTCAATCCCACCCACCAACGGAGAAATTTACTTTTTTCCTTTTTCAACATATTTTTCACCCCTTAAAATTAATTTCTTGCAAAAACTTTTTTCACTTTCATTATTGTTATAGATAGGGCTATTTTTCTATGTTATTATTAATTTTTGGTTACTTCATTTCACCCCCCCTCACCATGGCACCCCCTCTCCCACACATCCTACTCGGCTACGAATGATATCATTTAATCAAGCAAACATTATTATCAAATTCTACATACATTACTTTCTTCTATTCCCTACACTTTTCCCATTTAAAAATAATTTAATTTTTTCGATTAAATCCCACTAACCTGCGGTAATTTTCGCAACCATCCAACATTTTCTCACTTTGAACACCCACAGTTTCTACATTTATCAATATTTTCATTTCAAATTTCGCACACATCTTCTCTAACATGTTCGCTATTCATATTTGCTCTTCTTTTTTCACTACCCCTCTCCAGTTTTTTGCAAAAAAATTATTACTAAAACTCAAACTTTTTTAACATTTTCTCATTTTACTCAAAAACTATTATTCACTTGATTTTCTTTTTAACACCTAATTTAAGTACTCTCCAAGGCGCTTCTTTTAAGTCCACCCACATTACGCTACGATCTACAATTACCGAGATATTTCACTTTTTATCTTCAATCACGGCGAAATCAAGGCTACCCCCCATGGATTTTTTTCGATGAACAAATTTTTTTTCGATTTTCTTAATTTTTTTTACATTTTCGTTTTCATCATTTCTAACAATAATTTTCTGTGTATTTGGAAAAAAAAAATAAAATTTTTTCACACCCCCCCTCCTATAAATCCCCTCCCCCATATTCCCCAGCGGGGTGCGGATGGTCTCATGTAATCAGGCATCCATTTACAAATCCAACCCCAAAATATGATTCACCAATTCTTAATACTTTTTCCACAATAAATCAATCAATTTGTCCAATCCACCACCTCCATATGCCTCAGCGCGCTGCATTTACTCCCATTCTAAACAATTCCTCCATATATTACTTTCACATATTCCCAATAATTTCCCCCATTATAAATCAATTAATTTATGCCAATATATTTTCACCTTTCCTTCAAATTAACCCCTTTCCCCGAGCCACACTCGGCACACTCGGCCTGTACAGTGCATTCATACCCATGAAAATACCACATTCCTAGCAGATACACATCAAATTTCAAAGCAACCAAATCAAATGACCTGTGTAGTGCAGTAGACTAAGCGGATGGGATAAAGAACAATGGGAACGGAGGTTCAATCCCACCCACCAACGGAGAAATTTACTTTTTTCCTTTTTCAACATATTTTTCACCCCTTAAAATTAATTTCTTGCAAAAACTTTTTTCACTTTCATTATTGTTATCGATAGGGCTATTTTTCTATGTTATTATTAATTTTTGGTTCCCTCATTTCACCCCCCCTCACCATGGCACCCCCTCTCCCACACATCCTACTGGGCTCCCAATCATCTCATTTAATCAAGCATAAATCTCTTTCAAATTTTTTCCGTACACTTTCCCCATTAAAAATAATTCAATTTTTTCAATTAAATCCCACTAACCTGCGGTAATTTTCGCAACCACCCAACATTTTCTCACTTTGAACACCCACAGTTTCTACATTTATCAATATTTTCATTTCAAATTTCGCACACTTCTTCACTAACATGTTGGCTAATAATATTTGCTCTTCTTTTTTCTCCACCTTTGTCCATTTTTTCGCACAAAAATTATTACTAAAACTCAAACTTTTTTAACAATTTCTCATTTTACTCAAAAACTGTTATTCACTAAATGTTCACTTTAACACCTAATTTAAGTATTCTCAAAGGCGCTTCTTTTAAGCCCACCTAAATTACGCTACGTTCTATAATTACTGAGATATTTTACTTTTTATCTTCAATCACTGCGAAATCAAGGCTACCCCCCATGGATATTTTTCGAGGAAAAATTTTTTTTTCAATTTTCGCAAATATTTTCCTATTTTTGTTTTCATCATCTTTAACAATATTTTTCTGTGTATTTGAGAAAAAAAAACAAAAATTATTTCACACCCCCTCTCCTATAAATCCCCTCCCCAATATTCCCCAGCGGGGTGCGGGTAGTCTCATATTATCAGGCATCTACTTATAAAATAAGCCCAAAATATCTTTCACCAATTCCCAACACTTTTTCCACAATAAATAAATTATTTCTTTATTTTCCGTGTCATGGATCGGAGGTTCGAAACCAGGTCCGGGCAACAATGTCACCTTTTTAATTATTTACCCTTTTTTCTTCGAATTTATTTTCCCACATTCTTTTTTCTAATTTCAATGGCTTTTTGTTTATGCTATTGTACGTATCTTTTTATAACCTCTCCACACTGCACCCCCTCTCTCTTATATGTATATCTTACAAAAATTCAAATAGTCTCACACAACTTTCTAATGTATCATTCTTTCATTTATTCCTAATATCCTTTTTTATTACTATAAATAAATCAATTGTTGGACTTTTGTTTTCATCGAATTTATTATATTTTTGTATCCTCGAACCACGTGTTTTCCTTCATTTTCTTCTTAGGTAATTTTCAATATTTTTTCCCTCCCAAAAGATTCTATATAATTTGACCTTCTTTTGAATATATTTCACTCATGAAATAATTTTCTGTTAAACAAAATTTATCCCCGCCGCAACTTTTAAATGGATAACCTAAAACTTACGTATAACGTAATGTCAAAAAATATATCTACCTATCTACCTATAGACAGGTACACATGTTAGGCGAAATCAAGCTAAATAATTGGAACACGTGGGAGGAGCTGGGGGTGGTGACATTCCAATACACCTCGGTCGCATTTTTCGGACAAACACACACACACACACACAGCCACACACAGTGCATGCACCTCTGAATGTTTTTTCGCCTCGCCTTGCCTTACGCCGTCTGTTTATTTATATTGCATATTTATACCTTTTCAAAGTAATTACTTTGTGTACAAAACAAATAACGGCGTCATGATCATGGGAAAACCACCCAAGCGTCTGCTTGAATTGGGACCGAAACATTTTCTGCTTACCTCCGATGCATGCCGAACTACCTGGAACATGTCTCATCATGTTGTCCCTTTTCTACACTCATTAAATTGGTATTTGAGAAAGGCCAATCCTTTTCTTATTCTTTGTATTTTACTTATTACCTTTGACTTTTTAATGTCATGTTTTTTTTATCTACCTGTTATTACATATTACATGTGCTTTATTTTTCTCTATCTCTGTACTCTTTTACTTATTCCCAATAATTCTGACTAGAGGGGAGATTTTACACATTATGTATGTGTATACTTCATATATGTACATAATTTTACATTTTTAAATTTACATCTTCTGAATTCTCATTGCACGTTCAACCGTGAAACTGTAAAAATCATTTTTGACTTTCCACAAAAATAATTTTTATCATAAAGAATAATTTGACTTTTGATATATTGTGAGTTTCTTCATTTATATTAAATGAAATTATTTTTCTGCCATTTTAAATTCTGTTTAACTTAATTGAATTTGTGTTTTTGGTGTATAGTGTTTGTGTTTTTGGTTTTATTCTTTTTTGCCTTTTGTGTGTGTTTGTGTGTGTATCAACATTATCATCATCGTCATCATCATCATCATCATCATCATCGTCATCATTATTATCATCATAATCAAGATCATCATCATTATTATTATCATCATAATCATCATCTTCTGGAAGCAATTTAATAAGGTATGTAAAATATTTGGCATGTATACATAATAAGAGCAAACACATGGAATTTATTTTACCGTTCTGTAGAGGATTTTGTAATATTTAGAAATCCTATTCTATTCGAACTATCCCTTAAAGTATAATAATTAAAAAACTAATCATGTTATTATTGTTACTTTTTCCGACCATCATCAACTTATGGAATATAAAATATATATTTCCGCATTTTAATTTATAAGTACAAACAGTTGAAACAGCCGTCTCTAGAAACTTATATATTACCGTTCTGTAGAGGATTTTGAAATATTTAAAAATTCTATTCTATTAGAACTATCCCTTAAAATAAGTAAAATCATTTTATTAAATAAATATAATATTATTGTTACTTTTTCGGACCATAAACTTATGGAATATAGAGTACAGTAAAAGCTCTTTATTCGCAGACAGACCGAGAATATGGAATGGTAATTTATATGGGATTATAGGGGATACGTTCCTAGGTGACAAAATAAAAAAATCAATTTAATTAAAGTTTTTGACCATATTGATTAATTATATTATCTTCAGGCTTAGGAAATGGTTTAAAGAATTTTGTATTTTTTTCTTGCTTGGCAGTTTGTAAAAGCTCCTTTAATTCAGAGACTCATATACAGCAGTGGCATTAGCAATTTGTCTCTTAAAAATATGACTTCGTTCCAATTGACGGATCAATTTTCATAAAGAAATCACAAAGCTCATTTGCCATTCTTAAACCTTCACCAAGATTTTTCAAAACTTTAGGCATAGTTGTAATAAGGTCGATTTTATTTTTTTATTAGTCCATTTGACGACGCTTTTACAAAGAATATTGGGTTGGATACCTATTGGAATCCTTTTTATTAATACATACATATGTATGTACCGATGTACCAATTAGATCTGCGAATAAAGAAATCTTTAGCCGCGAATATAGGAATTGGGTCGAATTTTTTTGAATCCGCGAATAGTGAAAACGCGAATGAAGGAAGTGCGAATAAGGAGCTTTTACTGTATATATTTCCGCATCTTAATATACATATATATGTACATATATATATAAATACATAATAATTACAAACAGTTGAAATAGCCGTCTCTGGAAAATTATATTACCGTTCTGTAGAGGATTTTGAAATATTTAGAAATCCTATTCTATTAGAACTATCCCTTAAAGTTATTAAAGTAAACTAATAATTTTATTGATTTATTAAATAAATTTTATTATTATTACTTTGTCCGACCATCAACTTATAGATTATTAAGTTTATTATATAATATTATTATTTATTTTTTTTCGCAATCTATGTTTAAGTTATTCTAATTTATTTTATTACCTATACCTATTTTGAAAAACAATTTTCCTAATACAAATAAAATTTTGATTTCAGTTGATAACACCACCACACATTCGGATATACACGCAAAAAGGAAAAAAACTAAAAATATATATTTAATATATACACACATCTTATATATAATAATATTAACTAAAAATTTAACTGACTTAATTTATTAGCAATTTCTATTTTATATTATTATATACATACGTAATAATAATAATTATACAAAAAAAAACAAAAAATGCGGTTCGTTCGAAATATTTCAACTATTTCGTGTGTAGCATCAGGCACAATTAGTCAGGAATCGGAAATTTTTTGTGAGGATTGGCGTAATAAGCAATGTATGGCTATTGCTGTTACGGCCATTGTTTATTCGGCTTTACTTAATGGTAGGGAGAATATTAATACGGAAAAAATTGACGAGATTTTGAGAAATGGGGATGCATATTATGCATGTTGTAGGCCAGAGGGAAGGAATGAATATTTAACTTCTGAAGATTTGAAAGAAAATCTTCATTTATTGTCAGGAGAAGAAATTCGTATAGTAAAAACTCAACCAATTTTCACTGATGGGATGGGGGGGTGTTATGTTTCAAGAAAAAGGAAAAGATTAGACATTGCTGTAAATAAACTTCAGGATAAGCTTTCGCAATTATTTTTAACCACTCGACAAAATGATGGATATTTATTTACCGCTCATCTAAAGACGGTAGCATTTTGGGTCGAAAATGACATATATTATATTTTCGACTCACATCCGGTCACAATTGACAAAAAGTTAGATTCCATTAACGGAGTAGCTAGATATTTTAAATGTGATAGTGTTAGAGATTTAGCAATTTTACTATTAATTGACCATCCCCGTGATAATTCATATTATGAATTAATTCAAATTCATCCAATTTTTTCTAATTCTGTGTCTGTTGCTAATACCACTTTTTCTGCTTCTACTGCTGCTGCTGGTGTTTCTGCATCTGTTGCTCCTGGTCCTGCTCCTGCTTTTTCTGCAAGTGCTGCTGCTGTTGCTGATACTGCTGCTGTTGCTACTGCTGGTGGTCGTTATGATGATAATGATGACCATGCAGACTCTATAGCAGACAGCTGTTCCACTTCCTCTTCTTCATCTTCTACTGCTTCAGTAGTTAATCCACCAAAAGGTAAACGGCCTGTAGGAAGGCCAAAAAAACGTAGAAGAATAAATCCTGTTTCAGTGCAGCCTGGACCTCTTCCTCCTCCTCCACTACCTGTTGCTGGCCCTTCTTTTTCTATTCCAGTGCAGCCTGCACCTGCACCTGCACCTGCACCTGCACCTCCACTACCCGCCGTTGCTGACCCTTCTTCTTCTACCTCTTCTGCAATTGTTAGCTCACCCCCCCCTGTTCGTCCTCAGATTATCGAAAATATAGTATTTAGAGTACCTAGATTTACTTGCTTAGGTGATAGGTATGGTGTGGATTTAGACACAATTCGCCCTTATTGTTTAAAATCTCCCGGTTCTCTAATTTCTGTTAATACCTATAAATGTAATATTTGTCAAGCTCCGTATTTTCAAGAAGAGAAAACAAAAAAAACGTGGTGTTGCGGACGTGACGGGATTAATTTCATTCAAAAGCTACCACAATTAAATGCTAATTTTTATAAAAATAATACGTTTTTAAAACACGCGCGACAATATAATAATTTATTCGCATTTTCCGCTTCCAATATATCATCATCATCACAACAATATGGTCATGGTGGTCGTGGTCGTGATAATAGAACTTCCTTTGTTAAAATATTAGGTAAAGTTTATCACAGAATTTTTGACTTAAGCTATACGGGCAATAACAATATAACTTTATATTTTCAAGACCATACCGAACGGGAAAGATTGGCGCGAAATGAAAGATTAAATATAAATATTATGAATGACATTGAATTGTATTTGAATTCAGTAAATCCATTTATAGGATATTTTAGGCAATTAAACTCGCATACAGATGAGACGGCACATTTAGTTTTTGATGGTGTTAGACGTAGATCTTCTGGCGGTGATAGTGGTAGTGATAATGATCCAGGGTATAACGAAATAGCTGCTATCATTAGGACAGGAGTAGATTATGATCCAAGAAAGGTGGTAGTTTGGAAGTTAGGGAATGCTAGGCCTCATGCAATTAATTATTTAGATCAGGCGTACGAAGCTTTACAATATCCCGTATTATTTCCACATGGTACGGTAGGATGGCATATATATCTTAGAAATAGGAATGGTGGTAAAATTTCACAATTACAGTATTATAGATTAAATTTACTTTCTGAGCCTAGATTTACACAGTTTAGACGTTTAGCGCAAGAGTATTTAGTAGATATGTGGTGTAGAACAGAAGAGGAAAGATTACAGTATTATAGAAATAATCAGAAAAGTGTATTACGTATAGCTACCCGTCAGGAAATTGATGAAACCATTGCCGGGGAGGGTGAGATTATGGCAGGAAAAGTATATTTGCCATCATCATTTACCCATGGCCCTCGGTATATGCAAAAAAATTATTATGATGCAATGGCGATAGTAAGTCGATTAGGACAACCTTCATATTTTTTAACAATTACATGTAATCCTCGCTGGCCAGAGATTACAAATTCTTTACATATCGGTGAATCATTTATGGATCGTCCAGATCTTTGTAATCGGGTTTTTGAATTAAAATATCGCCATTTATTACATTTGCTCTATTCGGGGAAGCTTTTTGGACATGTTGAGTATATTATACATGTTATTGAATTTCAAAAACGAGGTCTTCCACATGCCCATATGGCAATTCGTGTCCAAGGCGGAGGACCAATTTTTCCAGAACAAATTGATAAATTTGTTCGTGCAACAATTCCCTCAGAAGAGGAAGCTGGAGGGAGACTCCGAAAAGCTGTATTACAGCATATGTTGCATGGTCCTTGCGGAAATTCATATCCACATGCGCCTTGCATGAATAATAATACAAAACAATGTTCAAAATTTTTCCCCAAAAATTCGAATGAAATTACATATATTGACAATAACGGTTACATTTTATATAAAAGGCCATGCCATAATTCAATTAATGTGCGTATACCGAGAAGTAGAAATTTCCGTCAGGTAAATGATGGATGGGTAGTGCCGTACAATCCTGCCATTCTCCTCATTATGGACAGCCATTGCAATTTAGAAATTTCCACATCGACAAAAGTTATTAAATATATGATGAAATATATTCATAAGGGGCCAGATTATGCTCGAATAGCAGTTGTTGAAAATCCTTCTATTTCTACGACAACTACTACTACTACTACTACGACTACTACTTCTACGACTGCTACTTCTACGACTACTACGACTAATACTGATATTAGGAACAGAGCAGTAAATGATGAAATCGAAGCATATGTTAATTCTCGATACATTTCTGCTACAGAAGCGGTATGGCGGCTATTAGGATATGATCTTGGTGGTCGAAGGCCAACCGTTATTGCACTTCCTGTGCACCTACCTAATAGGCAAACGATAATTTTTCGACCTGGGGAGGAACTTTCTGCTGCTGCTGCTGAACGTAGCTCTTCAAAGCTTTTGCTTTATTTTGAAAGGCCCCAAGTTGAGGAATTGATTAATTTGACATATATTGACTTTTACGAACGTTTCCAGGTATTATCGACACGACCACATAATATTAACATACAAGTTTATCGGTATCAGAATAGGGAAAACTTATTTATTGTTCCGCGGCAAAGGGGTAGTTGTGTTGCCCGTTTATTTTGGATGTCTCCATCGTTAGGAGAAATTTTTTTTTTAAGACTACTATTAACACATTATCCGGGAAATGATTATCAATCATTACGCACAATAAACGGTCGAGTGTTAGGAACTTTCCAGGAAGCAGCTAAATTTAGAGGCTTATTAGATACAGAAGACGAATACTTTATAGCTATGAGAGAAGCAAGTATATTTAAAATGGGTAGTGGGCTTAGACAATTATTTATATCAATTATTATATTTGGTGCACCAGCTGCACTACTTTGGGACGAGTTCAAGGATAATCTAAGTGAGGATTTCCTTAGATTAAGACCGGAACGTAATCCTGAAAGCATTATATGGGCTTATAATAAAGCATTAGTCGTTATTGATAGGATGCTGCGCCGACATGGAAAAACTTTGCAAGATATGGGATTACCCGAGGTTGATGCTACACATAATACTGAAGTAGATAGAGAGCGCATTCAATGGGATAGAGAAAATTGTAGACAATTTTCTGACCATTGGATGCCTTTGCTTAATTCGGAACAATTAAATTTTGTTCAAACTATAATTCGTTTAGTTGAACAACCTGTAACGGTCAGGTCGTCGTCGGGAGTAAATAATAATCAAAAAACACATTTTTTTTTAGATGGTCCAGCAGGTACTGGAAAAACATTAGTTTTAAATTGTATTACAAACCATTTGCGATCAAATGGTCATATTGTATTATGTACAGCATCAACGGGGCTTGCAAGTTTAAATTATGAGGGAGGGACTACCGCGCATAGCATGTTTAGGTTGCCACTTGATCCAAATACGTTAGGATCTGGCAATATTAGTTGGAATAGTCAGAGGGCCCAATTATTAAGAGAAGCTAATTGTATTATATGGGATGAATGCACAATGGCAAATAAGGGAATAGTTAATATATTTAATAATTCATTGCGGGATCTTTGCCAAAATCAGAAACCATTTGGAGGAAAAATTATTATTTTTGCTGGTGACTTTCGGCAAATAGCACCAATTATAGAATATGGTAGTAAAGATGATATAATTAGGGTTTCATTAAAATTTTCACCTTTATGGGAAGGAATAAGAACTTATAGACTTATTGAACCACAAAGGACTAGAGATAGGGAATTTCAACGATTTTTATTATCAATTGGGGAGGGAACAATTAATGAAACAACAATAGATAATGTTAGATTAGTTTCTTTAACTGGAATTAATAACGTCAACTCTATTGAAGAATTAATTAACTATGTGTATCCAGATGATGTGCTTTTAAGACCTGAAGATTGTGTATCAAGGGCAATATTATCACCTACAAATGCAGCAATTAATATTGTTAATAAAATTATTTTGAATAGGCTGCCCGGGGACATTAAGCATTTGCTTAGCGCCGATTCATTTCTTTCTGTGGATGGCGTCACCGATAATAGTTCCGTTTTGGGACCGGAAATTCTTTACGGAATTTCCGATAAGGGTGTCCCCGATCATGATTTGTGTTTAAAAGTCGGTTCCGTATGTATATTAATTCGGAATCTGAGCTTTGAGCACCGGTTAGTTAATGGAACTAAATTGATAATTAGATCAATTTCCCAGTTTCTCTTGGAGGCATCTGTTCCCGGTAGTTCGGAGATCGTCTCGATACCGAGAATAACCTTCAAATTCTCGACGGGGCGATCGGGGATCCAGATGCAGCGACGACAATTTCCAGTTAAATTAGCTTACGCTTTAACCATTAATAAAAGTCAGGGTCAGACTTTAGATTGTGTAGGTTTAGATTTGAGAAATAATGTTTTTGCTCATGGGCAACTTTATGTTGCATTAGGTAGGGTTAGATCATCAGACAATTTAAGGGTTTTAGTTTCAGACATTACTAATACTGTTATTTCAGGTGTAGCGCATACTAAAAATGTAGTTTATAGGGAACTTTTATAATTTATCTTCTTTTTTTGTTGTTGTTGTATATTAGGTTTTAGCTACTATTTTTAATTAATAATTAGAGAACTACATTATAGAACAGAAAAATATTGTTAGCTCCTCCAATGGTGTTTATTATTATTATTTGTACAATAAATATTAAGGAAAATGTTAGGATTTACATAATTTTTGGGTGGTATATAGAATACAGTACTGGAAAGTATTAGATGTTCTTATTTATTTATTTCCACACACACACACACACACACGCACACACACACACACACACACATATTATGACTTTTAAATCGAAAGGATTTTGAACAATTTTTTTTATATTTTTCCTTTTTTTTCTCAATAATATTTATAATTACATTTCTCATGTCATATCTCATGGCTGTCCATTCGCGTTTGTTATGATTGAATTAGGTATTCGTATTTCGGGTATTCATATTAGGTGGTGGGTTTAGACTGGCTCAGGAAGCGTATGTTATTAGGTTTGTTAGGTTCATCTTTTTCTGATCTGCGCGGGCAATTTGTTATTTTTTATAATTATCCAATTGTATATATATAATAAATATATTTTTAAATTGTAAATAAATTATTTTTATTAACTAAATTGTAAATAATATACATATTATACATATTTATTTGTAGATTTTGAATTTGTTGTACATATGTACCTATAAATAAATGTCGAGGATTAGGGCTACTTTGGCGAAACCTCCTTAAAAAAAGCGAGTGGGTCTGATTACCTCCTTGGTCACTTGGAAACATCAGAAATATATCTATTATGCATGTTTTTTTGGTATGTATGTATGTATGGATATGTATGTTTTAATATTTATTCTATACATATGTATATGTACATGTACTAACTTTGTTATCATTATTATTATTATTATTATTATTATTATTACTACTATTAATAATCATCATATTATAATCATATCATTTCATTTCATATTTATTTTTTACTTCTTACTTTTCCTTCTTCGTTGTTTTCTTTTTCTTTTTTTCTCTTTTCTTTTCTTTTTTTTATTATATAATAATTACATTTTATTATTACATTCATTCATTCATTCATTCATACATTCATACATTCATTCATTCTATAATGTAATGATTGTGTTTTCAAGTGGCGAATCTTTCTTTCTTTCTTTCTTTTTTCTACTACTAGGTGGTTTTTTTTTAGAACCTTTGATACTAGAGACTATTTGCCCCACTACAGTATCCGCAGTCCGGCTTCAGCCGGACAAACAATGGACTACTAGTTATATATAAAGCTAAACAGCCTTTTCACTTCTAGAGTGAACCCTGGCTAAACTACTCATCCCACAAACTCCCAAAATAGCTCTAAATTCGTGAAAAAAATCAAAAAAAAATCAAAAACTATCCCCATATTTTTAGTACTAATACTACGATTTTTTTTTTTCCCATACAAACTTTTTCCACCCCTTTTTTCCCAACTAAACTTATTCTTTTCAACTACTTCCCTTTCTCCTATTCCCTCCGCTCTACAACCATTCGACGCGCTAAACCCTTCTCCAACTTTTCTTCGCTCACTCTATATACTTTTTGTTAATAATACTACATCTATTCAACTGTATGTGCGCCCCCGATTTCACCTTTTTTCACCCCTTTTTCAACTCTACACTTATTTCCGCTTCTTATATGGAGGCTTTCCGTATACTCACTATTTTTCTGCAAATCTACACATTTTTCCCAATCTATTAGTTCAGATTCGAAGAAAATTGAATATATTTTTTTTTTTCCACCACCTCTCAAACTTTCACCTTTTTTCACTCAAAAACCAATTTTCTCCCAATTCCCATCGTTCGACGGCAAAAGACCACAAGATGCGGTGCTTTGCTCTCTTTTTGTAAACAAAAGCCATACAGAAGCCAATTTACGAAAACTTTCCGATCGCTTTCCCATACAAATACTTTCTTTTTCCCCATTTTTTTTGCATATTCGCAATCTGTCACCCTTTCCCAATCTTTTCATGCTAATCTCAACTCATTATTGTTACTAATACTATGAATTTTTGCAACTTTAAAATATCATGCCTACACATCTCTTTAACCAAAACTTTCCTTCCTCTTTTCCCATACAAATACTTTCTTTTTGCACATTTTTTTTTCATATTCGTAATCTGTGACCCTTTCCCAATCTTTTAATTCTAATCTCAACTCATTTTTGTTACTAATACTATGATGTATTGTACTAACTTCTAAAATATCAACCCTACACACCTCGCTATGGTCTTCAAAATTCACATCAGTTCTTAGAAATCCATTTATCTAATTTTTTTTTTGTTACTAATAGTACTTTTCGAAAAAAAAATCAAAAACCCACTTTTCACCATCTGCGGTGATTTTCGGAACCGAAAAAACTTTTTTCACTTTGCACAGCCACAGTTTCTGCGTTTATCAATATTTTCATTCCAAATTTCCCACAAACTAGGCCCCACATGTGTTCTATTTGCTAACACTCTTTTTTTTATTCTATCCCTATCCGTTTTTTTGCAAAACAATTATTACTAAAACTCTAACTTTTTTAACAATTTTCCATTTTACTCAAAAACTATTATTCACTACATTTTTATTTTAAAACCTCATTTAAGTACTCTCCAAGGCGCTTCTTCTGAGTCCACCCACATTACGCTACGTTCAACAATTACCGAGATATTTCACTTTTTCTCCATAATCACGGCGATATCAAGGCTATCTATCGGCTATGAATTCGGATGAAAAAATTTTTTTTCGATTTTTTCATTTTTTTTTGCATATTCGCAATCTGTCACCCTTTCCCAATCTTTCTATGCTAATCTCAACTCATTATTGTTGCTAATACTATATATTATACTAACTTCTAAACTATCAACTCTACACACCTCGCTAAGGTCTTCAAAATTCACATAAATTCTTCGGAATCCATTTATCTAATTTTTTTTTTGTTACTAATAGTACTTTTCTAAAAAAACATCAAAAACCCACTTTTTACCATCTTTTCACAAAAATTAGTCACTTTTATCCAAATATATACAAATATTATTTTATTTCAACATGCTAGCTTACTTCCCCCGTCTTTTACATACCCATATCATATCACTTTTCTTACTAACAGCATGATATTTTCATTAAAAACCTCCTTCCCACTGTCATCATACCATTCGTTCGTACATTCCACATTTCTCTTAATAACTTCTGTAATTAGTTACTTTTCTCAATTATTACTCTTTTATTAAATACTACCCTCCCCATGTGTAACGAAATACCAATAAAATATCACATTTCTTACTAACAGTACTTCAAATTAATCAAAAACCACTTTCCTATCAGATTCATATCCAAATTTAAAGCAACCAAATCCAACAGCCTGGGTAATCCATTATTATTAGGCAGTGTCTATTCGCACCCGATTTTTCCGTGTTTACGGGTTTCTCGCCTGTCCATGTCCGAGTTTCTCGAATAAATAAAGAAAATGTGGTCCGTTTTGGCGCAATGAAATTGGTTAAATTTTCGCTGAAATTAGGAATGATCGATGTTACGAAATGTCAGCATAATGTTAACATCTGTAGCTAAGTATCGATGTCCGATCATCGTACTTTTAACATCGATGTTGTACTGCAAAAGCACTAAATACTTAATTAAATATCTCGCAAATGGGACGAGCGCGAATTTTTTGAGTAATTTTCTGTCGATGCGCTATCCAATTAAGGGCACCGCTTATGGGTGAGTACCCGAATAAACCTGCATACAGAGATAAGTAAAAGAATCGCAAAGCCAAGTTTAATGTCATAAGTCGCTTCGATTATTTGCCATCGCTCAACATTGATGTTTCGATGACCGGCAGCTTAATTACCAATATTGTTTTCTTTAAATTCCTTGCGCTAAGAATAATATTGAGGTATTTTTGATTTGAATCCCTTAATACAAAGAATCTCTTTGGGATATTGCAATCTCTAGAAACGGTCACCCATTTCGGTAGTGTTTTGCGCAATATGTTTACCGTTACGCAATGGCACAGAATACAGGCAAATAATATAGCGCGATTTTCTACGAATTTTTGGTGGATCGCCGCATCAGAAATGTTGGCCGCTTCTGAGAATTTTCGATGTTGGGTTCAATTTCGTACGGTCTAGCCCGGAATTAGCGGAATTAGCGTCGTTTTGTATGAAAATAAAGACGTCACTGACACACGTTTCATATCGTCGAGCGCGTGAACTGTCCTCTTATTTTTTGGTTAAGTGTTCGGAAAGATGAAGGAGGAGGCACGAAATTCATAGAAAAAATGTTGTTTTACTAGGAATCTATAACGGCTACAGGAAAGTGTGCAAATGGTTTAGGACGACTCCAAACAGACGACCCAATATACTGTTAGCGAATTGCAGGGGCGGAATTTGTGAGGTGCGTGCACGTGCATTCTGGGCTAGAGCGTAAGCAATTAAACCCAACATCGAAAATTCTCAGAAGCGGCCAAAAATTCAGCTGCAGCGATCCATCTAAAATACTAAGAAAATCGCACTATATCTGCCTGTATTCTGTGCCATTGCGTAACGGCAAACATATTGCGCAAAACACTACCGAAATGGGTGACCTTTTCTAGAGATTGCAATATCCCAAAGAGATTTTTTGTATTAAGGGATTCAAATCAAAAATACCTCAATATTATTCATAGCGCAAGGAATTTAAAGAAAATAATGGTAATTAAGCTGCCGGCCATCGAAACATCAATGTTGAGCGATGGCGATGTCAAACATCGTGACTTCGATGCTACGAGCAAATAATCGAAGCGACTTATGACATTAAACTTGGCTTTGCGATTCTTTTATTTATCTCTGTATGTAGGTTTTTTCGGGTACTCACATTTCACATTTATTTTATTTTGCAGAATGTACAATGTACCTAAACTGAATAAGTAGTGAATTTTTCCACCTGCCGTATTTTAGAGATTCGGTATTCTGTTTGTGCTGTTCATATTCTTGGAATGATAGAATATTGCAGATTTTACGTTTTTATTAATTTAGCGTAGATGGTGTTGGTGAGAATGTAACTATCCTTATTTGAAAGATTAGCTCAATTGGAAAATTGTTTTAATGGAATAGGCTCCGCCTACTCTCTCATTTGTTTAAATCATCACGTTAAAATTTAGAACAAAAAAAACTAACCCATGCTATGACAGGTTAGCGGGCAAGTTCAATTAATTGTACAATCGCATTTATTTTATTTTGCAGAATGTACAATGTACCTAAACTGTATAGGTAGTGCATTTTTCCACCTGCCGTATTTTAGATATTCGTTAATCTGTTTGTGTTGTCATATTCTTGGAATAATAGAATATTGCAGATTTTACGTTTTTATTAATTTAGCGCAGATGGTGTTGGTGAGAATGTAACAATCCTTATTTGAAAGATTAGCTCAATTGGAAATTTGTTTTAATGGAATAGGCTCCGCCTACTCTCTCATTTGTTTAAATCATCACGTTAAAATTTAGAACAAAAGAAACTAACCCATGCTTTGACAGGTTAGCGGGCAAGTTCAATTAAGTGTAACCACTTTTATATGAGATTCATATCCAAATTTAAGCCTATTAATATATACAAATCGAAATTTTTCAGCCTTTGCGAAATAATACCTTTCCTGTTAATTGCGCAAAATAGCTATTCTTCCTTGCCTCTTCAGTGGTTACCACCCACTCGCCGCATGCGTGAAAAGGTAATCAAATCAAATTTTCGTTTTCTTCTTATCACTATACGGACCTCACTCCGCCATTTTTTTTGTGGTCATATTATTCCAACGACAGAATATTGCAGATTTTAAGTTTTTATAAATTTAGTATAGACGGCGCTGGCGAGAATGTAATTAGATTCATATACAAAAACTATTCTTCAAGTGGCGGATCTTTTTCTAATTGGTCTATTTAGTACTTTGAAAGCTTGAGAAAATTTTCTCTACTACATAAATTTAGTGTAGATGGCGTTGGTGAAAATGTAATTAGATTCATATCCAAAAAACCACCTTCCTATAAGATTCATATACAAAAGTAATTCTTCCTTGCCTGTTCAGTGGGTGCTAAATTCGCCGCATGCGTGATAAACTAATCAAATTAAATTACATTGTATTTTTATTCAATCAATTATTCATTCAATTATAATGGTCGTGTTTTCAAGTAGCGCATCTTTTTCTACTTGATAATTTTGAGTACTTTGGAAACAAGAGAATTTTTGCCCCACTACAGTATCCCCAGTCCGGCTTTAGCCGGACAGACAACGGAATACTAGTCTATGTTATGTAGCTAAAATCTTTGAGTCTTTGATTTGTGACACCCTTTATTTTTATCGTAAACAATTCTTGCAGTATTTTCAGCAGGGAAATCCACCACAACCAACTTGTTGGAATTCTGAAATTACTGCATTTCAAATATCGAAAAGGGTAAATAGGTCGACAGCGTCTTTGCAGACTTCAGCAAAACTTTTGACAGAATTAATCACCGAATTCTGCTGTATAAATTTAGCCTTCTTGAATTTCTCTCTCCTTTTACTCGACAACGGAAGGGTTGTGATTTGGATAAATGAGGGGTCGTTAGAATCATATTAATCCTCCGAGTGACATTGGTTATATAATATTATAAAAAAAGCAAAATGGAGGCCACCATAAGTGAAAATGCCTGACAATACAAAATAAATTTCACTAATTATTATTAATATGGGTATCAAATGAAAGCATTACACGAGCGCTATACGGTAAACTATGTAACGTCATTCTAAATCCAATATGGCGGATGCCCCAAGATGGCGGATTATCTCTTTTTCACAAGTTCCTCGATATAGGTAACAAATCAAAGATTTTGACGAGTAAAATACAACAAGATATGTGACGTAGTTGTCATAGGATAAGGAAGAGAATTTCTGCACGTAGATATTATGCTATCTTATAGTTATAATTTAAAAATAACAAGTATCAGCTGTCTGCTTGATCTTGTTATGGCATTACTTACCTACTGCATATTATCTATCTGAAATTAAAATTGCTGTGAATAAAAAGAGCATATTATAAAAAAGAAAAAAGCCCGACGATGATGGAAGAAACGAAAAATATGAAACACGAAAAAATTCAATCTGTATTTACTTAATTAAAATCGGCACATAGGTACGGTGATGTATAGAGTGTAGCCCTGGTTTCATGACCATATGTATGTCCTGCTTACATATACTTATACACTATTATTGCAACATGCGACCACGGTTAAACTCTCAAGCAAACAACTGATACTTGTTATTTTTACATTATCACGATGATAGTATAATATCTACGTGCAGAAATTCTCTTCCTTATCCTATGACAATTACATCACATATCTTGTTTTATTTTACTCGTCAAAGCATTGAGGCGTTCTGTCCAAAGAAATACTTAGTTTATTTATTTAGTTTTAAGGTAGTCATTTTTGTCCCATTTTGTTCATCATATCCATTACTGATGTTCTTGTCAAATCCTAGAGTTCTCTGCTATGAGGATGATGCCAAAATCTTTCGGGTTACATCTAGCGAGCAGGATTTAAATTCTGACCTTGATGCTTTTCATAAATGGTGTGTTTAACCGCTTACCTTTAAACATAGACAAGTGCACTTATATGTGCTTCTTACGTAAGAAAAGTATAATCACTTTTAATTATACCATAGACTATTGCTCGCTGCTCAGACTTGACAAAATGAAGGTTCTTGGAGTCTGTTTAAATGGCCGTTTTTCGTTCGAGGATCACATCGATGCCATTCTTCGCAAAGCGAGTGTTGCCCTTGGCTTTGACAAGCGTTGGTCTAAGGAGTTTAATGATCCTTACATTACTCGAACTCTCTTCTGCATATTTGTAAGACCAATACTTGAGTCTGCGAGTCTAGTATGGTTTCCACCCCTTAGGACACACATTAACCTTGTTGAGGCAGTACAACGAAGATTTCTCTCTTTTCGAAACCTTTCTTTGTGCGACGCTCTAATTCTGCCTAATTATGAAGACCGACTCAAATTAATTACATTGCAATCTCTTGAGCAACGCCGCAGCAACTCTAAAGTTGTATTTGCCTTTAATTGCGTATTAAGAAACGTAAACTCCCCTGAACTTGTCGGTATGTTTGACATCTCTGGTACAGCTCGACGGACAAGACACTATGATTTCTTCCACACGCCTCTTCATCCTACTAATTATGATTTTAATGAACCTATTACGTCAATAGAACGCTCTTTCAACGCTCATTTTCAATATATTGTTTTTCGCGTATCAAGAGATACAATTAAAAATCAGCTTCGATAATATTGATTTTCCGTATATTATGTAGTAGCCAGTGTATTGAGGAAATCGTTGAGTAATATGTTTCGACACAGAATATTAATACATAAAAATAAATATATAAAATTAATGAATGTTGTGTTTTTATTGTCTATAAGTACTTTTGTCTTAGAATTATGGAAAAACAAGAAGATACCATTAAAAGACAACGCACACAAATCTTATTATTTTTCATTGAGTTCCTACTTTGGCTGTCAGGAAGAAATAGATTTTAATCTATAACGGTCTGATATTTGTTTTGGTTCGATAAAAGCTTTCCATTTGAAACTTTGTGCGATAATTTAATTAAATTCTGCCGAGGGCTTATTCTGCAGTGCATTATTGAAGGTTGTGAATTAAAAATAATCGATTCGAAGGTTTCTACGGTAGCACTACCGTAGGGGTAGTTTTCAGGAAATAAATGATTTTACCAAACGTGTGTCTGGCTACGTTCATATGCGCTATACTTAGAATGAGTCCTCCAGTGCCCTATTCATTAATCTAGTGAATGAAATTTGTTCCAGCAATTACACATTGAACGGCCAAGTTTTCAATTTCAGGACATTTTCGGGATACTCCAGATAACTGAGTGCTGCTGAAATTAATTAAAACACTTTCAGGAACGACATCCCCAGCACTTCTGATTATTAAGTACGTTCGGACGTAAATTTATCTGTATTCATTCTGGATGGGATAGGTGCAAGGAATCTATTACCTACCTGTTCAGATATCGAATAAAATATGAAAATGGTCTTTGGTTCCTTTGCTACTAAAACATGTCGGTAAAAGTCCAACTGAGTTTTCTCCACATATCTCATAAAGCCATGCATATAAATTGATTTTATCCTTTTTGATACATAAACCCAGCGGGCATGAGGGTGGCTCGATGCGAGAGATATCTGATGTAAAGTTAGAAAAACAAGAAAATTTATATCGGGGCTGACGATATGTATGGGGCACTGGCAAGATGAGAAATCAAATGAAGAAATTGATATAAAAATTCGATGCTATCCCTGATTGCTTTTTGACATTTTCCCTTATTCGGTTGAATGCCTTGGAATGTCTTTTGGGTATTTTGGCTATTTTTAGTTCAGAAATGAAATATAAATGTACAGCGGAATTTATTTCTTACAGCATGTGGACGATGGAAATATGCTTCCTGCTTTCACTCATTCTAACGCTCAAAGAATTCCCGGGAAATTTTCCACATTATTTGCAGAAAGTTTCTTAAAGGTTGGAACATCCTTACCTGCCGGAAATCACCTTGAACATAACATACATATGTTATGCATAGACGTGATAAAATCTGCTTCGGAGTATTTTGAATATCCAACTACAGGACAATACAAACACAGAGTGTGTTCCAGACCACAAAAACTTCTTTGGAAAGTATTTTTTACGTTCCATCGACTTTTCTGTTATAATAAATGACCCAGTCATTTTGTACTAAAAATGTATATTTATTTTATATTTGGCTAAAAGGAAACTGGCCTTTGTTGTACCAGTGAGAAGAATCGACAGTTATTCCGTTTATAGGCGTGGATCTTCAATCCGGAATGAAGATCCCGAAGTAAAATCCAGTTGTGTTTATGGGCACAATGAAATTTTGGATTGAAATTCCTCCTCAAATTCGGGAGTGAACTGACAGCTGTCGGATTTTGTAAAATTACTGGACTTTTAACTCGCAAAATTGATTTAACGCATGACGAGAAAAACTTTTTTTTTTTTAAATAAGTCGGCTCGTACTTCGTTCATCTGGTCGAATGAAAAGTTCAATGGCGACCGGCAGGAGGTCATTGCATTTTCTTATTTGGTTTGTAGTCTATGATTTATTCGGAACTTTTAGTAGTCTTTCCCTATTTCGGAACTTCCTGGAATCGGCTCCTATTTAGGATGCCATCCTTAACTGTTTTTAGTTTTGTTCTAGTTTCAGCAAGTTCACTTTCAAATCCTTGCTACACTCATAGCCGAGTAGAATTAGACTTTGATTACGAAAAAGTTCGAAAAGCTGGACTTTTGTGGAGACTTTTACTTCGATGTTAGGAAAGCTCCCTAAATTTGAGCGATGGGTTTTGTTTTGGGTTAAAGTGGGTTAATTATAGTTTTTTGCAAACATCTTTTCGTATCTAAGTTATACATTTTTCACGAAACTATTAAAGAATGAACTCTCCTTACATTTTTTCCCGTAGATTAAATAGATTTTGTGTAAAATGTGCGGTAGAGTTACAATGCCTGTTTTTTTTCAAATACCTATTCTTATCTACACCATTGTGGGCGTAGAATATTAGGATATAAAATATATATTAGAAATATTTTACTGTAGTAAAATATGAATTTTGATCTACCGTGCCAGTCTTTGAGAAGTGCTAATATGAATTGCATCGGACGTGCATTGTATCTACATATAATATATATATATAAAAATGAATTGCTGTGCGTTAGTCTCACTAAAACTCAAAAACGGCTGGACCGATTTCGATAATTTTTATTTGTTTTGTTCGCTATAATACAGGGGAGGTTTCAAATACAAGAAAATTCGGGAAACCCCAAAGGAAAAGCCGGAAAATCGAAAAAAATCGAAATATCCGTTTTGTATAGGAAGCGAATTTTCCAACTTCAAGGAATCTTATGAAAAGGGCAATTGTAGGTTTCCGGGGTCGCAGATCTCGACCTTGCATTCAAAATTTCGGAAATCAAGATGGTGGATCAATATGGCGACCGAAAAGTTAAACTTCAACGGAATCCGCACTAGTGAATTTTCGGGATCACTGATTTCGAATCTTCTATCAAATTTCCAAATATGAGACCACCTCCACCCCGCTGGGAGATATAGGAGAGGGGGTGCAATAGGGAGGTGGTATAAAATGAAAAAAACTAAATCTAATAATACTGTTGAAAAATATCTAAAACATGGCAAAACGCAAATAGGAAAACGCTGGGTCACATAGGGGAGGCGGTGGTGCAGTAGGGAGGCGTTGTAAAATTAAGGAATACAAATTTAATAGTATCCCGGGAAACGCCGGGTCCGGGCAAGCTAGTCATTATTAAAATATACCTGACGGAATTTATAAAAATAGTGCAAAAACGGAGGAAAACTGCTTCGTTTGCTGTAATTTCTCATCAAGAGGAACATTACCGCCTTCGTATTTAAAAGGGAGTGTGAAGAGAAAGAAATTTAATAAAAAAAAATTGTTTTCTATAACATTAAATACCTTAGGTAGGGGAGACTGGGTACGGTTGTAACAATTTTTCTTTTATCGCTCATATCATTGCTATTACAGATCTAAGAACTAAATAAGACATTACAAATTGAAGAATACTCTTTTGAGTTAACATTACACTTAAAATAAATATCATATATGCAGTATTTTTTTGTCAGCAAGGCATTATTCAGTTTGTGTGCCACTGTTACAACCGTCCTGATGCCGTGGACGGTTGTAACAGTGTTGAGGGACGGTTGTCACATATCCAAAACAAGTAATTTCAATGGGTTTTATTACAAAAACAATCAAATTCAACAAAGTTATTTTATAATAATAAAATCAAGATCAAGAAAAATCTATGAAACGTAATATGCACTATTAATAAGGATAATTTGAAAAGAAATGGACCAAAAATATTTACTTGTGATGCACAAAACACAATATAGCCTCCTGCACGCGCATTAACCACGCGGACGGCGCGGTGACACTGGTAATAGTGTGTATACCTGCCCGCTGCGTCTTTTTCCCCCTATACCCCTCACTTTCCTGTAGATAATTTAGGAAATATTCGAGCTGTTACAACCGTACCCAACCTCTTCTGTGCCAGTAAAACGGATCCACGTCCGAAACAAAATAGCCTACACTCAAACTAACAATTGATTACACACCTTAAAATGTTAGCAAATACGAGGAAAAATCCATGAAACGTAATATGCATTATTAATAAAGATATTTTGAAAAGAAATCGACCAAAAATTCTTACTTTTGATGCACAAAAGACAATGTAGCCTCCTGCACGCGCATTGACCACGCGGACGGCGCGGTGACACTTGTAATCGTGTGCATGCCTGCACGCCACGTCTCTTTCCCCTTATACTCTTTACTCTCCTGTAGATAGTTTAGGAAATATTCGAGCTGTTACAACCGTACCCTGTTACAACTGTACCCAGTCTCCCCTAGGTATGTACTATGTAAAAATATAAAATGTGAAAAATCAAAACACCCAATTTTTTTGTAATTTTTAGAGACTTCACTCACCTCTTTACCCCCGTACTTTTAAAGTTATTGAAGCTATACTTAAAATAGTGTTTTAGTGACCAAAATTGATTAAGATTGGTATTAAATTATTTTAAATTGGCAAAATATCAATAATTGCGAGTATGCAAAAAAAAGTACTGCAGTATAAAAGTAGATATTGCAAATTTACTGCACGTTTTACTTTAAAAAGATATCTATCTATCTACGGGAAAAAGAATAAGGACTTTTCTTGTGTATGTTTGGGTTAGTGAGAATCTGTGTAGATCGTACTTCTAATGTTCTTGATATGTAAACAAGGAATCGCGTCACAGCTCTTGTACACGGATTCCCACTACCATAAACATGCGTAGCTCGTAACATGTATGGCCTCCTTTAAACAAGAATTCCGGTTAAATTGACCTTCTAATTGTTGATGAACTATGAATATAGTAAGTTCTTACCACGTTTTACCAAGTTCCCTGCACAGATTGAACATGTTTACGTTTGTCGGAAATTGAGTTCGTGGAAATATTTTTAACTATTTTGGATAGTTAGTTTTGAACAACGAAAATGTAAAAAATTTACAGAGTTTCAGCAATATGTATGACGTGGTCTTTTAACAATTTATTTTGTTTAAATTGACCAACTTTATTTTTCTCAGTGTAGCATTTCACACACTCCAATTTTTATATTATAATTTACGAGATATTTGCGAAAAACTAGAATTAACCCCCTTTAACCCCCAAAAAAAGGAAACCCACAGCTCACATTTATGCAACTTTTCTGGATATGCTAAGATATGATCTCGAATTAGAGGTCTCCACAAAAATTCACCCTGTTCGGACATTTTCGTGATATTGACTTCTATCTATTTTAGTACATATTTAAAATATTGCCTTCTCAATCTCACTTTTTTATTTCTCTTTACAGACCTTTTCTATAACAGTACACAGTTCATGGCATTGTTTATGATTGGCGTTAAGCGGAGACTGATTAACTTCATGTCGGCCAGTACATGGAATACGAGTTCGAAGATTAGCTCTATCGGCAACAAAAGGGGCGGGTGTGTCGAGTCATCCGCACGTAGGCATAACGCAGAGATGCATGCTTTAAACGGTAATATCGCAACTAGATCGGAGAGTGTCGAGTTACTAAAGGCCAAATCCTGGGAAATGGAATGTCGAAAATTCGATTTTACGGCGAATCAAGAGCAGCAGTATGCTCAATATCTACGGAATGTGGAGACGTATGACTATTTGAATGACACGAATATGGCCTACACATTTGTCTCAAATGCTGGCACAGTGCACCAAAGGATAGATAGCCTGTCCAAACTAAGGACTACAGCCATGCGCAGTCAAGTTAGTAGGGTGGCAGTACCAGAGGGTGCGTCAGCATTGGAGAAAGCTTCAATAGAGGCCACAAACATACGTCTGGCTGAGTATGAAAAGGCACGAGGTACTAGTGACAAAGAATTCCGCAAGTACATAGCAACCGGGGAGGTAGCTTACATGGATACCGCACTAATGCATGACATATGGTCATCATCAATGTGGGTCGGAGTGAGAGAGGGCTATGACATTGGTTACGGTGAGATTCGATTGAACCCCAAAGGCTTGACAATTGGCTTGATAGACATGACGGAGATTAAAGACGACGATTCTTCAAGCGAGAGTGATGACGGCCTAAGTCATGATATCCGGAAGATAATTCTTGGCCCACCATTAAAAGACGGAGCTTGTGGTCCGACCTCGTTGGGGGGAATGCATGATTGGCGGACGCTGGCAATAAAAGCAAGCCTTTATGATATGCAATTAGACCCTAGCTGGACTGATCCGACAGGCGTGGACTACTCATTTGCAATAAAATGCTCACGGACAACATTCCGAATAAAAAAAAATATTGAATATTCGAAGTATGTATATGTTGCAATGGACATGGCGAAACTCTTATATCACTTACGTAAGTGGCAATCAGTGAAAGTTGACGAGTCACACGCCCGTGACGGAACACGCATTGTGTATTGGTCAGTTCCGGATGTTCAGGTAATCGTCTTAGATGACCAAGTAATGAATAATCCTGTAGCAATTGAGTTGTGGTTAATTCTCCACCTAAGATATCCACTATTTGAAACGTACGACATATTCAGTGTTGCTTCACATGGAGGAGTTGCATCGGATGGCACGGAAAAGGAACCATCTTCGGAGGAAGTTTTATATCGAAGAAATGCATAGACAGTAGAAATAATGGAACGAGAAACAGCCATTATATTACTGACGAACGACACGAGGAACCGAAATATCGCAGGGCACCCGGTAAAAATCCAAAATTATCAGAACAACGACCCAGTTACTGCATATGATGCAACACAAATGATCGTGTCAGCTATCGACATGGTCTCTAATTATGGGGCATCATTAAAAGCTCTTCTCAATTCATTTCTAATGCCACGATTGGGAGGCAGTATGAACTGGGGTGAGATAGAGCAAATCGTGTCAGTACTGACGGTTAGGTATATGCCGCGTGAAGAGCTGGTGGCTTACATGGCCGGCGATCATAGAAAGTATAAGATCAATAGCGTATGGGCAGGAGCAAGCGGCGCATATGTACCGGCGTCAGTCATGCCCACTGAGAAGAACGATGACGCATACAAACTTATGACAGTTACAGCATTCGACCAGATCCCCACTACCAGATCCAAGGCCAGAAGTTACCCTATACTACGCGTTGGCTGCTGGACTAGTGCATCAGAGATTGCAGTCATGCTAGGATTAGGAGACTACATAGGATTCAATGTGGAGGAGGAAGGTGTGGCTAAGGGAATGCTGTACACTAACTCCATGGATAAGATCTTGCGGAACAGGAGGTTAAGACAAGCTACTGAGGAATGGAAAGAGTCGACGGGTATAACAGACGAAATCGTAGACATCCATAATGTGACCAATGCGTGCCAAGGATGGGATATGTTAATAAACGGATCGTCAATTGTGGGACTAAGCCAATTAGGCCGTTATCTGGTGGGTGGTGAAAGTTTACAGTGGAGGTGGGATGTTCTTTTTTATCAGGCGACAATGGGGACAAAAACAGGTATCCGGATGAACGCAGCTCTAAAGATGACACCAATTTCAGAGGGTCAAGAAGTTCCGGTAGACATGCCTATTATTGTCAACCCCAGTTTACAATCCTGGACATACCAGAAGGCGTACGTTAACACAGAGGACGACGTTCCTCTAATGGATAAAGCATTTTTCAAACTAGACTCGTTTGTGGCAAGGGACAAGATAACGCGAATGAACAGTCTCTCAGGAACAGAGGTTTGCGAATGGGCAGCAGTTGTTGAGATCACCGCAAGACAAAAGATCATTAATATTGTTGGACTAGAATCGAGGTATATGAGTATGAACAAGGTGAATAGAACATGGGGTGCAGGTATCATCAACGTCGTTAAAGACTACCAGAATCACCGGATGCTAAAGACTGTGATTGATGCAGACTTAATACCACAATTACAAAATGTGAGTCCTACGTATATGACCTGGAGTACCAGAGCCAGGACAGAATGTAATAAAACATTCACTAAGCGGGGTTTTCGCTTACTAGCTTCCATGGCGGAACATATCGGGGGGAAGCAGGGCTCTACCGAGCTACAATCACCGGACCCATCAGAAGGCGTTGCTGGTGGATTGCCACAACCTGAGACGGTGGAAACTACATTCAAACATCCAACGCATATAACACCAAAGCAAAAGCCAACTATGAAGGATACAAAACGCAGTCCAAATCACCATACTACTTTCTAGTTATGGTAGACAACATAATATGGTTGTTGAGTGCTGGAATACATATGTATATTGGATTTTTTTCTTTCATGTTTGATTTTGATTGACATTAACTTTTGTTTATTTGGATTCAATAAATTTTCATTCCCTTTTTGCCTTTTTGCTAAATTAATTTTTTATTTATACATAATTTTGATTACATTTAATTTTTATTCATTTTGGTTAGCTGATTTTCCATTTTCATCTTTGCAATTTTGAATTGATGAACTCTTTGTAATATTTCTTTATTATTTATAATCTCATTATTATAACATTATCATATTACATTTGTTCGATAAGTATGTATTTTGTTCTTAATTTATCATAATCTTTTAATTACGTTTATTTCAACATCATGATTTTTTTTTTTTTTTTGTAATAATTCGCTTACCGACAACCATTCGTAGCGTGACTCTGTCAGTTTTGGTGGTGGTGATTACAGGCGAGTGAGTTGTTGCGTTGTTATGGCAGTGGACTATGTTCTCTGCCAAATGGTCAAATCTCAACAACGAATTTTTTACTACAAAGCAAAAATCCTTAATATTTTCTAATATGTAAAAATAAATACGTTTTCACAGTTTTTATGGTTAAACTACAAATAGCTTAATTGAAAGGAACTGTCTTAAGGGGGTAGTCTCATGTCCGAGCTTAAATTTTGAAGGTTTTTTAAGATTTTTTTTTGTGTGGAAAATGAAATGCAATCTTCTTGTGATAATTATATGTTATTACTAAACTATTGAACAATACAAAAACATTTCTTTTAAATAAAAAAAGAAATTTTTTAAGGTCATTTTGGTGAGGCGAAGTAGGTCTCTTCAAAAAAAAGTAGGTAGCTCGCCCCCCTGATTGCTCCTTTCCCAATCATCTGAAATAAAATTCCAAAAAGATTATTACTCAGTAGGGTTGTCATTCTGGCCCGTAGCAGATTTAAAAGATTTGAGTGCAAAATAGCAAAATGGCGGCCTTGTAAAAAAAAATTTGCCAAATCGACGGTTTTTTTCGGTTTAAAATCGATATAAAACAGAAAGAAATCGATAAAAACATCTAATTCTGCTACCCGCCAGAACCATTCATGTTCATAATAATAGTGAAAATTTCAGCCCAATCGGTCCAATAGTTTTTCTTTAATCATCCGTGCCGACGAAAAAAAAGTAGTTTCGAGAAAAACGCGTTTAAAGTCTAGAGAAAACATTTTCATACATGCAGATGCAGGGTGCTCTCTCCCCTATTATATGTTGTAACTTTTAAATGACGTAGTGTATCAGTCTAAAATTTTTACAGTATATTCTCAACTTATTTAACTTTGAGAAAATGCAAAAAAAAAAAAAAGATTTTTTGAAGATCGAACATGAGACTACCCCCTTAAAAACAAAGTTTCTAAAAGTAAAAGCATCAAATGCTGTTCTGCAGTTCACGACAATTTTATCATTATTTTGCTTCTACCACTGCTTTCTGCTTTTAACATGTCACGGTCGCAGAGGGAGCGTGGCGATGAATTTTTAAACAGGTCAATCGGTGACACTTTGCCATCGGAATGAAAAATGAACCAACTGTATACTATTTAAAATCACAAATGCAGGTAAAATGTTAAAGAAAAACCAAGGCTTTAATCACACAATACTGGGGAAACTGTCTAATGAATATTAACTCGCTACATAATTTGAAAGAAAATCTGATGTAACGTTGCGTATCATACTCCCCCGGGCGTTTAAAGGTGAAACATTTGACCAAGAGCCACCCGTGGGTGCACTTATATGCTAAACAAAACAAATCAGAAAAAAAAACGCACGCTACTAATTGCATATCTCGTTCAGCATGCAGAGTTAAGATATTCACGTGACGCTGCTGCTGCGGCACGAGGAAAGGGATGAGCTATGGCCAGGGTAAGGTAAGGATGGTGGAACAAAATAAATTTTGCTGATTTACAGCGTTGCACCCGGTTCTAAACATCATTATTATTCGCATACCAATGGGAGAATTTTCTGCGGCTCTAGCCCCACCAATACAGGCGCGCCCGGGCTAGGATACAGCCGTAAGTACCAGCTAAAGGTTGGATTAATATATGCAAAGAGATAAAATCACAAGCACCGCTCGGAGTTTACTTTTAAGTGCCAGCGATAACACCCTGACTACGTTTGAACTCACACACCAGCAGCAGGAGCAGGCTATGGTGCGAAATTATATGCCCTTTACAAAATGACGTCGACGGGGCACTGCACTGCATATGCACTATAGAACTAGATATTATTGCAGCTACTAATCCGAGCGTATTTCGGTTGCAAACAGTCCCCAGCAGCAAAGCAATGAATTAGATCCCTATCAGGAAATGTATATTCTTCCAGCTCGTTACAGTCGCCCCTCATTTAGTGCAAGATTGTATCTGTCTGCTGGGGCTGCTGTCTAATGTGGTGATACTTTTGCAATCATGAACTTCGAAGCGCAGCCGAAATGCTCCAATAGAAACCATCGAATTCGGTGTCCAGGTGTCTCCGATTTAACGCAGTTGGATAAAATCTCAAAAATAAATAGTGGGCATAAAAAGACATTATAGCGTTCAGACACATATGTATGTATGCCATGCCAGAGTTTTAATTAATAAACTCTTCCGTTGTGTAGGTAGATTTGTCGAAATAAATTTGCGTTAATTTTCGTCACCCCGGGCATCTGGGCTCAGCGAAAACAGCGCTACCAAAGTAAAGGGCGGTAGTTGGGTGCCGCGCTCTCCACTTAGGTGGAAAGTTCGGAGTGCTGCTACCTTAATGCGCTGTATTCCTTTTGTCTAGTAAAATCCATTCTTCCAAACCATTGGGCTTAAAAGTAAATAAGGACGACCCATTCAGATCAGTCAAACTTTTCCCATTTAACCGGCTTTAGAACACTATCTAGATGTAATTTAATTCGCACTTTGCGAACTCGAGCTATATTCCCATCATGAAGGAGTGTTCTATTTCGTTTTCACATCTATACGTAGGTATCGTGTGGAGCACCTTTGTTTGCAGACGAACGGTTCTACCTGCACTCGATTTCGCCATATTGCAAAAGCGAAAAAGTTTTCCTTCATCTTCTACCATCGCGGGAGCATAGTAGGGCACTTCGTCTAAAACCACCTTAAGATGAGATGATATCCATTAAAATTTGAGGAAAAGTCTGGCTCAGATAAAAAGAGGGAATTTCAGTGGCACGTAAAGTAGGAAACAAAAAAGGAATTTGCATAAAACAAAATCAATAACTTCCGTTTGGGGTTCTTCGTTTAACAAAATAAGGACGAAATTCACACTTTGTAGGGAGAATTTTTGCGTTTTTTACTTCTCCCTTGTTGCTCTCCGGCTGCTGCGATTGCACAAGAAACTTTGGCCGGCAGCATAAATAACTAAAAAGAAAGCAAACCTTCCCGGACTGAGTGCAGCAAGACATTCTGAGTCGATGGAGAAGCGATAATAAGAGGGCAAAAAGTATAATATTGATAAAATGAAACTTTCCTTGACAGTTCTTCGTAGGCTTCTGTGGAGCTCCCCTTTTCCTTAGGTAGAAAAACGTGGAACTCCACAACAACTTTCGATCTTGATGCAAATTTACAACTTCCAAGAAACATTTTTTTTTCGAAACAGGAAAGAGAAATGTTGCTGTACATTGCTGAAGGGAATACTTGTTTTGCAGTTTTTTTAAAGGCGTGTGAAACGGACCTCCTCAACACTAAATATAATACCCTCTATAAAGAGAAAACACGATTATTCTTGAAGATGCTCAAAAAACAAATGAATTATAAAAATCAAAAAACAGAATTATGAAACAAAAAAATATTTTTTCTTTCTTTATTTAATTCAAATCGATACATATGTAAGTGTGGTAATGTTCAGAGTAAAGCCGTGGTCGCATGCCACAATAATAGTGGATTTATGTAAGTAGGGCAAAGTCATCTTGGAGCTCAGACCATACTTGGTTTAGAATGACGTCACGTATCTTGTTGTATTCTGCTCGTTAAACCCTTTCATTTGATACCCATATTAATAATATTTTCTGAATGTTATTTCTTATTGTCAGACATTTTGACTTATGGGGGCCACTATTTTGCTTTATATGGCAAACGACCCCTCATTTATCCAAATCGGTTAATCCAGCGGGGCTCGAGGCCGTGATATCCGCAAAAACACACATATCATACATACATACATAACATCCGGCCAAACTTATATACCTTCCGTTGTCGAGTATAAAGCAGGACGTGCGATTCTTTAATATGTTTTCCTTCAACATCAACCAAGCAGCTTGACCTTTGCGTAAACTGGCTTCAAATTACAATATGTAAATGTAATCCCACAGCTGCACCTAGGGGCATTATCGTTAAAAAAAATAAACCCCAAAGGCCAATCTGACTTCGAATTATCTGTGGCTACTACAGTGGGGATTTTGCAATTGTTAAGGGGGTCTTCTGTAATGACCTTCGTATTTTGACTCCAACTTCATGATCATTTTAGTATAAATATACATTTTATTTGTTGGAAAAAAAAACTATTGTGGACCCGAGAGCGCGTTTAATTTGAGAGGTCCAAAGTGACCATGGTTGCCGCCCTCATGGGAGTCTTAAACATAAAATTCAAAATTGTTATTAATTCTTGGTCTGTTGTCTATAGCCGGGACTAAAATATCAAAAACTACATAACTTATTTGGTTACCTAGAAAAAGGTGGGATTTTCGAGGAATTTTTCTTTATTGAAATGCTCCTAAAAAAACGTATCAACGTAATCTCAGTCCCCGTTATAGCTGCAATTGTACTAAAGGTGGTGTAAAAGTGTCAAGTGAATCGGTTGAGTAGAACTCGAGATATCGTTACCACCGATTCGGAAAACGTGGTTTCAAGAGAAAACGTGTTTGAAGTTTTGAAATATCACTCGCCGCTCTTGCTCCGCGAACTTCTAAGCCCTGTAACTTCCTTAATTGTACGAACTTTCCATAATCCTTTTACGGCCATATTCTTGAGGGTTTTCACAATGCAAAAATGAAAAATTTGAAATCATCACTACAGAATACCCCCTTAAGCGTCTCTAGTCAAATGTCGACATCAGCTGCATGCCCAGCGAAAGATTTTAATATTTGAAACTAGCAGGCCCCTCCGGGCTTTGTCAGGACTTTTCCATACTTGTGAATTAAAACTGTTGCGAAACGAAAGATATTTTTGAACCTGTTGTGGCAAATCAATTGATACAATACATTGAAGCAAATACATTGAAGCTAGAAGCACATTCTGGTTTTAGAGAAAAACAGTCATGTGGAACTGCCCTTAATTGACTGATTTTTGAATGGAAGAAGTAGGATGATTTTGGAAACGTGGTTGTAGCTGTTTTCCTTGATTTTAAGCGCGAGTTTAAATTTTGTGACAGAATTATTCTGCTACACAAACTCAAAATGTATGGTATAGCTACAGATAAATGGAACAGAGTTAATGTGGTTTGGATTATATTTGTTGGAACGAAAGCAAAGAACCAAGGTAAATTACGCCTTTTTAAGTGGCATTGAAGTGGGTTTGGGTGTACCTCAAAGATCCGTATTAGGAGTTATACTTTCCTACTAAACATTAACGCCAATAATACAGCTATTACCTACTTTACATATGTTATGCATAGCAAAGTTCAAGTTTTATGGACGACACGTTGATATATATAAACATATACATATATACATATAGCGGGAAAGATATGGTAAATATAAGATCGAAATTTTTTATGGATTTGAAGAATCTTAATAGATGGCTGAAGAAGAATAAATTAAAACATAGTGTAGCAAAACCAGAATTTATGACATTTAATACTAATGAAAATACAAGTGTATCGTTAGATGGTTGTAACGATGAATCTGTTGAAAGCATGAAATATTTTTTCAATTCAAAAATTAATTTCAAGGAGCACGCTGATTTTATATGCGGGGAATTAGCCAGAAAAGCAGTTCTAGACCTACGTATTCCAATATCTTCTATGATACTAAACGATTGCTTCGATAGACTTCATTTTTTGACAGAATGTAGTACACCTAATTCTCCATTTACGCGATAGACACGTTCCCAAAAAATTCGTGTGAAAAAAGATATTGGCTAAATAGAAGAATAGTAGATTGGTTCCAGACCTAAAAAAGCAACTGAATAGTACAATAAACAATATTTAAAAATTTTTGTTAGAGTTCACTTAAGGGGTTACATAGGTCTTGAAGGAAAAAAAGAAACAACTTTTTCAAAATATTGTATTTAAAAACCAAAACTCTGTTTTATTTGAAATTTACACATAGAAAAGTGTAGCATTTCTAGAAGTTGTAAAAAAATTTACAGCTAATATTGAAAATTGTCCGATTCAAAAACGGAATTAAATATCGCCAAGTACCAACGAAAGTTCTATTAAAGAACAATTTTTATTTACAAAGCGACGTTTCGACCGTCAGTTTCGGTCATTTTCAAGCTACAAGGAATTAAGATACAATTAGTTTCCTATCCAGGCAATCACATTTTTTGACATAATAAATTACCATAAAAATAAATAACATAAAAAATAATACCTACCTTTAAAAATAATTTATTATTACGAAGACATGCCTGAAAATATTCTACCACGGATAAATGACGAGATGAACCCAGGAGGGTTGGAGATTAGTTTCCTGAACTCAATCACGAACCATTACAACAGGGACACAACGTCCTTGATGAAGAAATTAGTCAACATCAAGATTTCTTTGACAAAGGATCGACGTAGACGAGCCTTCCTTTTAACATGCAGAACTGAGGACCTCAAGCCGGCTTTCATTAACAACATTAGTTGCAGCCTTAAACACATCCAGTTTCGTGCCAACAAAACTCAACATAAGTACCAGAAGCTTATGACGATGGTTAAACAGAAGGTGCTTAACCTTCAAATTGAAGATTGCAATACACACATCAAATTCCTTGAAAAACGCATGAGGGAAATGGAAGTTAATCTACGACGAATAATTTCTGACAACCATTTTATTCAATTCACATACCAACGCAATTAGAGTCTTTTAGAAAATTGTCCGATATTCCTGCAGTTTTCCTCGTCCAGCCTTTTTTTTTGCGGTAGGCAAGATTTCTCGAGAACGAATCGACCGATTTTGCTGAAACTTTGCACAGTTACTCTTTATAGTATTGTTTCGTGATTAACCGAAGTCAATCGGTTGACTCGTTCTTGTTTTATACGAAGAAAATGTTTTAAAAACGATGAGAATCGGAAAAATGCTGAAAAATTTGTGACGAAAATATATTCAAACTTAAATTATTTTCTCAACTTTAAATTTAATTTGTTTTTCAATTCCTTCGGTCAATCACGAAACAATACTATAAAGAGAAACTGTGCAAAGTTTCAGCAAAATCGGTCAATTCGTTCTCGAGAAATCTTGCCTACCGCAAAAAAAAGGCTGGACGAGGAAAACTGCAGGAAAATCGGACAATTTTCAATATTTTTAGTTGGAAATTTTTTTACAATATCTTGAGATGCTAACCTTTTTTATGAATAAATTTCAAATAAAATTAAGTTTTGGTTTCTAAAATACAATTTTTTGAAAAAGTTGTTTTTTCATTCCTTCAAGACCTATGTAACCCCTTAAGAATTTATTTCGTGCTTACACATTTTTTTTCATTAAATTTATTATAAAAAATAAATTATACTTTGAAAAAAAGAAGATAATATCTGAAATTCATTAATATAAAAAAAATTAAAATAATATAGATATAACAAAATTTTATGCATTGTCACTTTCTGACAATAAACGCATACGTTTGCGGACTACAATATCACTGCTATCACTAGAATTATTTTGTGAAAATTGTTCTGTATTATCCCCTCTATTCTCCTGTGTTGATAATTCAGTAGTTTTTAGAAGGAAATCAGTTATTAAAGATTGTGTTTGATTTCGTGATAAACGGTTATAAAGTTCCCTGTAAGATGCCATTAATGATTTCAGTTCACGTTTAAATTTTGCAGCTAGTTCCTCATCAGGATCATGTTGTTCAAAATGATTACCTAATTTCCTGGCAAGATCAACAACTTATTTAATTAGAGTTGCATTTAAAATGGGAGGATCTTCTCCGTCATTATCGCTATCTTCTCTGTCATGATGAGTCTCAAAGGTGAGGTCTATAACTTCATTTTCACTCAAGCTTTTATCAACTAATAATTCCTCTATATCGGCAAATGATAGATCATCGAAGCATTGATAGCTTTAAGTCAGCTAACGCTAACCCAACTTGATTAATGCAGTCCATAATGGAAAATTTTTTCCACACTTCAATGACAGTTCAATCCTCATTATGGTCTAGTTTGTCTAGCACGTATTCGAATGAACTTTTTATGCAGTACGTTTTAATAGTAGCAATTATCCTTTGGTCTAGCGGTTGTATTAAAGATTTAGTATTAGGCGGAAGAAAACAAAATTGCACATTTGGGTGCTCCAAGACCAGCTGGCCAGGTGCATTGTCTAGAATTAAAAGAACTTTAAATTCTAGACATTTTGCATTCATGTAGCGTCTAACTTCTAGGATGAAGTATTTCTGAAACCATTCTGTGAAGATTGCACTGGTCAATCAGACCTTTTTGTTTGCTGTCCAGTGAATTGGCAATTTATTGATATCTGCACCATTCATCGAGCGTGGTCTTAAGGTGCGATTTATTAGCAGTGGTTTTAACATACGTTCTCCTGAAGCATTGGAACAAAACAATAATGTTACACGGTCCTTTGCTACTTTAAAACCACCGGCAGTTTTCTCCGATTTTGCAACATAAGTTCTCCTAGGCATTCTTTTCCAAAAAAGGCCACTGTCATCTATATTCCAAACTTGATCTGGAGTGTATCCTCCATCTTCAATAATTTTTCTAAGATTTTGAGGAAATTCTTTGGCAGCCAATTCATCTGCAGACGCAGTTTCTCCCTTAATTTTTATATTATGGAGAGCATGTCGTTTAAGAAAACTTGTCATCCAACCTGTAGTGTAATTTAGTTGCTTTATAATGCTCTGATCCTACCGCACTTTTTATACTGCCTAACTTTCCTATACGCTGGATCGATTGGAATACAGGAGCGACTTCAACAATAATTAAAAAAGCAATGAGAATAATTTTCAGATGTAATAGATCTACCTATTAGAACTATGCTGCAAACATTACTTTGGATTAATGTAAGCCAGAGATTAACATACAGCGCGATGAAATTTAAAATGAAACAAAACCAACTACCGGAGAACGTTCAGGAAAATAAAGGTTTTGAATGGGCTAAGTCACTTCTGGTAAGTTCTTCTTTAATTCGCATCTGTGCTTATGCTCTCGTGAACGGAAGCTATTACAACCAATCTTGGCGATTTTTGATGGAAGAATTACCAGTTGTTCAGCTTGAAACCTCTTATTATACATACATTATGAGCGTTTTGGTATCATCCTTTACCCATAGAAATATAAACTAAGCTGGGAACGGCTGTAGCGTGTATAAACCCTGTACATGAGCGACCACCTTAAGATAGCTACGCAGAGGAGTACAGCAACAGCGTGTATGAGGGAAGCTGAATAAAATATCAAAAGCATTATAGCTATCAGTGAATGACAGCGTTTCTGATTATGTCTTCATATTTACGCCTGCACTAAGCGACCAATACGAATACAGCCAATTCTAACACATCAGGGAATGTGGTATGCCAAATCTGGCTTACAGCCGTTCCCTGCTTAGTTCATATTTCCATGCCTTTACCACCAACCAACCTAGACATGTGTACAGGCCAGGGTTTAAAATCTGTAGACAATGAATTAATAAACATTTTAAAAAGGGAACAAAGCTCCAAATTTGCAACCTGCCCTGCACAAACAATTTGACAATCTCCTTATCAATCTTTTAACCGAAGTTTTAGTGTAATGTGTAAATTAGCAGAATGGGTCTCCATAATGCTGCTAATTAAAATGGAAATAGGTCAGAAGGTACTTAAGGAACACCCACAGAGATTAGCCCACGGAATGGCTGTTGAGAAAAATCGAATAATTTCCTTAAGTTGTTCTCAGTTTCAGGGATACTGAAAAATTACTTCTCATTTTACTTTATAGGAGGGATCACCGCTTTCTTTTCAAAAGAAAGTGCTTTTTATTTTCACCCAAGGAAAGCTTGCAGAAAACGCTGATGAGAAGTGGGAAAGCAAATCATGTCTTGAATTTCATTTTACCTTGATTATAGATGCTTGACAACTCAATAAAAATAGACCAATGCCGGGTCAGCATCATCAATCAAAATGAAAGCTCACCAATACCGTTAGGGGAGCATATTCTGCTCGTCCGCAAGCAGGAAAATAGAATGACAAAATTGAGAAATGAACGAAAGTTCCATCTAAATGGATGATGTGGATGGTAACTTATTTAGTTGGTCCAACGGGGGAGCGCAAAGGACTAGTCTCGTAAATTTTATTTGGTTTCGTTGACAAATGACAAAAACGAAGAAAAATTGCACTCTCAAAAAATCTGACTGCGGATTGGATGGTCCCATAAAAAATATGCGCCCATATGCTAAATTCATTAATATTACTGTATTTTAATTAAAAACTGAACGGTTTTCACCGGCTGTTCACAATTGAACTATGAATGAGTAGAAGTATAAGTATGTGGTGATTTCCCTTCTGGAAAAATAAAAACCTATCAAGTCACTTCTCACATCTTTGGCACTTGCTTATTCTTCCATTTTCAAATATGTGTACATATGTATGGTAATTTCAATTAGGGCCACAACTAAGAAGTACTGACTGTTCTGTTCTGCATTAAGCAAAGGTATAAGTCTCATGAACGACCTAGAAAGCCTTAGGTTGCATCAAGCTCCAACATGTCTTCACTCAACATTGGACCCAGGAGCATATCTCGGAGCTGGAGTGAATATGCAAATGGAAATTCACTCTTAAAGGCATTTATCTTGTCAGTCGAGTTGTCCACAGAGGGCTAAGACATTATCAAATAATATCGTCTTTGCGCTGAGATAATATTATGTCCTGAATTCGGTGCATCGCCGTGCCAAATGTGGAAATACACACACATATTTCTCACCGTAGAACAAGATGCCTGGGTAATGCATTTTCGGCACTCCATTCAATTCCTTGCCCAAACCGATCCATTTTCCTTCTTCGTCCGTAAGATTTCTGCAAGCGAAAACGAATTTTTTTGGAGAAAGAGTTTGGAATTTAAATGAGGGTGTGCGGCGAAGAGAGCTTGCATAAATATATGGTACCGCCGCCGCGCGGGCTTTATTGGCGAGAAAGAAAGGGCTGTCGGTAGAGTGCCATTTAGCGTGGTGTTTCCTTCTCTCCGGCTGATTTTAAGCTCAATGAGGTTTTTAAGTGGTTAAACCGCATGAATTATTTAGTGTCACTCGAAAAGTGATTTCAAACTAGTGGGAGTGCAGCCGACTTGGTGAAATTAAAACCGATATCTGATCCATTAGCATCGAGCAGGTTATTCAGTTGGTTCAGATATGAAAGCGGAAAATCGCGCTTGAGTGGATTTTCGATTTCGGCGCAATTTATGGCGCAAGCATGAGTGTTTGGTTTACGCTTAAAAATTCCACAAATAATATTGAGGAAGCGTAAAGGCAATTAAGCGGAAAAATTAAAAGTAGTTAATGGAAAATGTATGTGGCTTTGATATTTCGTTACGGTTCGCTGAAATTTACAGTGAAACTAATCAGAATATTTGCCCACCAAAATATATGCTTAATTTATGAATCAATCGGTCTACTTCAAATTACTGTGAGTCAAGCACACTTTTATGGTATGATAGGGAAATAAAGTAGAACGTATTTACCCTTTTAATTGCGAAATGTTAAATGCTCGGTAAATTATTGGCGGAAAAGTTACGATTTTAAATTAAAAAGGCGCCAATTTTTTTATATTAATTTTACACCGACGGTACTTACTGTAAAAGTATTGATGTCTTTCAACAATTTTTTAACCATTTTGTAGGTTGAAATAGGAAAAACAATTAAAATTGTACGAAACATATAACAGTTCCGAGAGAGATAGGATTAGTCTAGTGGTAACCGCGTTAGACTGCTTATCCAAAAGTGCCAGGTTCGAATTCCATTCGGACCCCACGCTTTCACTCCCAGAGTTCACTTTTCCTAATAAGCGACAGCTGGGAGCTCCATAAATTGGGATAGCTACTGCGAGCTAATCATCCAGCATAGTGCACATAATCGATTCAATAAACGAAAGCAGCGCCTTCAGTTGGAGACATCGAAATGGTTGAAATTATTAGTCCAAATAATTACATTTTAGTTAACCTGAGTCGATAGTTAACTTACATTTTCGTGTTAGTGAGAATCTTTATTCTTTAGGTCAAATCGTGCAATCAAAATTAAGCTATTGATTGGTAATTTTCGCACATGTATAAAAGTGTTGTGACAATGTAAATGTATATCAAATGAAAAAATTTTTTCGAGAGAAATACAATAAGTTATGTAATTATCATGTCAATGAGCCGCTGGAACCACCCTATACAGGGCCATTGAAGATAGTTAAACGAATCAATCATTGCGTCTTCAAAATAGACGTTAAAGGAAACTACAAATCTGCAAAAATGGAAATACTAAAACCCAACGACGCAACATCTACAGGATCACATACAGAAGAGAAGAGCCTACAAAGCTTAAACGGGACACTGGGACGGTGAAAATTTCTCTTCCAATTCCTAACCAGACAATTGGAGGGAGAATGGATGTGAAGAAATCCCTTGCCGTTCGCAGCGCCACCGGTAGATGACGGCCGAGGAAACAAACTTTTTCCGTGTGTGTTGCACAACTTTTTCATTTCAATTGCACACACACTTATTCGTCACTCGTTGCTAATGACGCAAACTGTAGCATCTGCCCGATTGTGAAATAGAGAATTTGTACCATTTTATCTTATTAATATATTAAAATGTTAGACATATCCATATCGTATCTAAAATGTACGAGTATGTAATCATTTATGTTCGCTTTGCTTGGTGATTATCCTAAATGATGGGACTATCATCAAACGCTATCAGCAAAGGCGTACCTTAATTGTGATCCGAGCCAGGCTCGAACCGGGGACCCCGTGTACAGCCCAGCGTAATTACCGTTGAGCTATTGGCCCTGATTCCCGAAATCGTGTCATTTATCGAAAATTATGACGAGTCGAATTCGGTATTCTCGTAGTCGACTGAAGTGACATAAGGCGAAAGGTGAATAAAACCGGCATTCCCGTTGTCGTTCTTTTACGACAGGTATCGTAAAAAGTGACATTTCCTGGCGATGCCGTTTTCCTCAACGACAAAAAGTGATGTGAGAAGACACAGAAAATGCAAGTATGTTTTTAAACTAGAAATCATTAATTTAATCAATTATCAGTGACACTGATGAAGATCAGTTTTATTCAGCAAGAATAAAAATGACTCCATTTAATGCCGGAAATAACTTATAAGGTTGCAATAATAAAAGCCATGATGCTGGTTTGTTTTATAAAAACACTTCGTACTTACAGAGAACTTGGTAAATCCAACGGATTTGAATCACGTCTTAAAATTTTACTATTTGGGATAACACCAACTTCGTCCTCTCCCTCGTGTTATGAAAGAAGTCAACGCTACTCGATTTCAATTTTCCACAAAAATTTTTCCATAGACGGCAGCTGTCATACTATTCACCACAACAAATTCACCAGCGTCACCATTTTGATCTCGCCAACCTGTTGCTCCACACTGCTGTCAAATTTTGAATTGTCAAATGACTTCGAGAATACTAATTTGCCGATTTCACGATACGGCGAATTGAGACGACACTATAAGTGACACAACTATGAGAATCAAGGGTCATTAGCAATATCGGGAACAAAAAAAAATTAATTTCACATCAATTCCTCATAAAAGCAACGCCGGAATCAAACATAAACCTTTAACCTAGGTTACTATACAATACATCAAGAAACCAACGCTGTAATCAAAAGTAAGTCAACTTAACATCAGTTCTAGGGTACACAACGCATCAGTTCTTAGAATCAATATGGAATCAATTTAACATCAGTTCCTGGATACCTAATGTCCGAATAAAAAAAAAACGTCCGCATCAGAATCAAAAAGCAATTCGTTTCAATCTGATTCCCAACGCGGGGTTTTTCATTGGACATAGACTCGGACAATCATATTTTGTTTGATGTTTAACATCAGTCGAAAACCAGTTCTTAATTTCGTTTCTGGATCTGTCAAACCCCCACCCTAAACAATTTTCCTCTATGATTATAAAGGCGGCTACTGACTTCCCAATATTACTGGCAATACACAGAGCCAATCAACACGATTGGTACATGAGTAGACAAGTTGAAACAGCACAGCCTTGTGTTTCTGCAGGGACCCAGTCGTTCCACCTTACAGATTAACAAAAAAATTGATACGTGAGTAGCGGACTTGAAGCCACAAGTTGGCTGATAAAACTGCAAATGTGTTCCTGCATTTATGCTAAGAACTTTGTCTTGATGGCGGATTGCTATGAAAACGTGTCCTTGCAGGTTTCCGTGGTCGCTGATCTCGGATCTACTATCGAAATAGAAACTAAAGATGGCTGGTCCAATATGTCGAGCGAAAAATCGCAAATTCGAAGGATTGTAATGAAATCGGGTACTTTTACGTTTTCGGGGTTGTTGATAACTTATTATTTTTTTTCATTATTCTACCACACACTCTGGTCGGGGATAAATAGCTTGGTTATGTATACGACAATACCTATGATAGTATGGGGGCAACTTCAATATCAACTTCGCTTCAGATGCGGCCGCCCAGCTTATTTCATATTTGTACGACAAACGTAACCTACGATTGGATATGAATCGTAACATTTCAACAACAAATTCAGAAACCTCCATCGACGCTATATTTAGAGACACTTCAATCACAGCTCTATATACATATTGTTACTCGAGGTTGGCCTGCGCGGCCGCGGGAAGTGGAGAGGGACACTTCCCAAGGGTCGATTAATCGGGGACGGGGATATCTCTGGTATCTTGCCGTGGGAGGCACGGCCCAATTGCATTCGGGGCTGGTTCCCCTAACGTCTGCGGGACTACAAGTAGTCCTAGAGCGGATTCCGACTTTTTTTAAGGGTGAAGGGGAGAGGAAGGCTAACGAAATTGGATAACCAACGGGCACGGTACTCACCTGGATTTCTCCGTCCGGTCCTTCTCGTGCGGAGCCTCTTCCGGGATTCTTCTTTATTCGTGTAGCCGGGGTCTCTCCTTCTTTCTTCTCTCTTCCTCCGCTTCTTGCTGCCTTCTTCACGGGCCTCTACTTCGTTCTTCTCTCTTCCTCCGCTTCTTGCTGCCTTCTTCACGGGCCTCTACTTCGTTCTTCTCTCTGGTCGCTTCTTCTCTTGAGCACACTCCCGGAGCACCGTATGGAGGCCACTACCAGACTTCGGCGTCGGCCGCACACACACAGTAAATCCGTGCCGCACCCCACTGCCCGCACCACACTAAATCCGTGCAGCACCACACTAAATCCGTGCCGCACCACACTATTGGCCGTTCCCGAACTTGCCACACTTCCGGCCGTCCCGTTTTGCACTTCTGTTCACCGTTATACCCTGCACAAATCCTGGATATTTCCTACAGCACTGTCGCGTTATTTCACCACAAACCGAACAATTCCTTTTTTTTCTACTTTCCCGGTTGCGCACTTATTTAATTTTTTTGCTTTTTCTCCCGACCGCCCCGTTTCGCATTTATTTTACCACTGCCCCCGAACTCCTCTGATACCTAGTTTTCATTTTTACCCGGTGTCCTGCCTACTCCCCGGAACAACTTGTTCCCCCTACAAGTAGCGGACTAAGGCAGGAGTTACAGGTAAATTTGCCACACATAATGTTGAATCAGGGGGTTACAGGATCAAGGGCAATGGTGTAACGGTGTAACACTACCCCCCTTCTACGGAAAGAGCTATCCACAGCACTGGAAACTTTAGGAGGATATGCCACCGCGAATCTACCCCAGGTGATCGCGAGGCGTTTACGAAGTACCGTGCCCATGCCATTTCTACTTTTTATCCCCCCTAAATAACCTTCAGAATCCGGTCTTTTTTGTTTGTTTCTAATTTGCCCCGATTTCTATCTCTTTTAGGCTTTCTCCCACTTTGCCTATCTCTCTCTCTCTTTCTTCTTCGTTTCTGGTTGTTGTCGTCAAATTTTATAGGGAGCTAGTCGGTCTCGATGTACCACAAGATGTTTGTGCCGGGCTTTATCCTGTATCTTATATAGCACTTCTGTCACCACCTCCTCGATTTCATAAGGGCCGGCCCAATCCAACTGCAGTTTCGGACAACGGCCTTTTCTCCTCTGTGGGTTGTACAGCATTACCATATCCCCATTCTTAAAGGGTGCCCCTCGCGCGGTGAGGTCATATCGGTCCTTCATCTTACGACTCTTTTCGGCCAATCTCTTCCTAGTGAGTTCGTACACGTTCTTTAGCCGCTCGGACAACTTCTCCTCATATTCTGATGTCTCCTCATTCATAGCTGGTGGCTCTCCTGTATAGAGCTGTTTGGGCACTCTCAGCTCTCGCCCTAGGGTCAAAGAAGCTGGAGTTAAGCCGGTGGTGTCATGTGTTGCGGATCTGTACGCTAATACGAGGAAAGGTAGATGTTCGTCCAATCCCGTTGATGTGCTGCCACATATTTAGCGAGGAAGTCCAACAGTGTCCGATTAAATCTTTCTACCATTCCGTCTGACTGTGGGTGTAATGCAGTGGTCCTTGTATTTTCTATGCGGAATTTCCGCATCACCGCTTGGAAGACGGCGGATTCAAAATTCCTCCCCTGGTCGGAATGGAGCTGTCGTGGTAAGCCGAACCTGCCGAAGACGTGATAGACCAGAGCATCCGCCACTCGCTCTGCTGTTTGATTTTTTAAGGGTATAGCCTCTGGCCATTTGGTGAAGTAATCACCAACGACTAACAGAAACCTATTCCCTTTTGTAGTCATCGGAAGTGGTCCTAGAATGTCGACTGCAATTCTTTCGAATGGTGCTCCTACGTTATAAATTTCTAACCGCGCCCGGGTTCTTGGAATTGGACCCTTTCGCCGCTGGCAGATTGCACATCTCAGCACATACCTGTTCACGTCCCGAGTGCAGCCAATCCAATAGTATCGTTCTTTGATCTTCTGCAGTGTCACATCTAATTTTTCCACCAGCTCTCCAAAAGTTTCCGCATGGACAATAATGTCATCAATGTAAACCAAGCAGGTGGTGTACGGCAGGCCTTCTAAAACTAATTCCACTAGTCTCTGGAATGTGGCCGGTGCGTTAGTCAGTCCGAAGGGCATCACTGCGAATTCCCATAGCCCGTTTCCCATGGTAAACGCGGTTTTCTCCTGATCAGAAGGGTCCATTTCGACCTGCCAGTATCCTGACTGGAGGTCCATTGTCGCGAACCAGGAAGATCTGCCCAAAGCATCGAGGGTCAAGTCGATCCGTGGTAGAGGATAAGAATCCTTCTTCGTTACCGCATTCAACCTCCGGTAATCAATACAAAACCTGAGAGACCCATCCTTCTTTTTTACCAGCACCACTGGTGAGCTCCATGGACTTTTGGAGGGAGTTACTACTCCTAGTCCTTCCATATCCCGCAAAATTTGTTCGGCTTCGCCACGCCGTGCAAACGGTATTCTGCGGGGTGCCTGCTTGATAGGATCGGCTCCTTGGATATTGATGCGGTGCTTCAAAATGCTGGTTCTTCCTAGATCCTGCTTTCCTTTGGAGAAGGCTGATGAGTGTTTTCCTAATAGTCGCGAGAGTGCATCCCTCTGATTCTCGTTCAAATCCGCATTAGAGGCGATAAACAATTCCTCTAATTCGTTGTCCTGATGCTGACTTGGTTGTTCGCATTCACTCCGGTTCTCCAGCACGCTGGTTACCTCATCCGCTCGCGCAATTATGGTACCGCGGGTATTTTCGTCTCTTTCGTCGTGATGTTCGTTACTCTCGCCCAAACAGTTCCAGCCAAGTTTTCCGTCAAGGTAGGAGTCAAGATTACCTCGTTATTGTCCACCTCGGTATTCGAGAGCAAAACTGGGGTCCGCGGTAATATTGGACAATCTAAGCGAATCAGAATATCTGTTTAAGGGGGTATCAAAACTTCAGCACAAGTTCTCGCGAACTTATCCGCCGCCGATGTTCCCTGAAGCTGTATCTGGGAATTGCCAATCCACAGGAAACCGTCGCAAAAATCGAATTTACACTGAAATTTTAGGAAGAAATCCATTCCCAAAATACACTCGTCATGAATCGCCGCTATATGAAACGAGTGTTGCGCCGCAAAGTGTTCGATTCTTAATGGAATTTCCACAATTCCCAAGACATCCGTCTCTTCCCCTGTTACGCTCTTAATCACTACATTGGTCCGCCGCATTTTTATTTTTTCTCCGTTGATCCCTAACAGTCGAGGGTGCAATATCGATTGACTGGCTCCTGTATCAAATATAATTTTGCACCTAATCCCAATTACGTCACTATTTGCAGATTGCCGTTGTACTACGCCGCGTTGACATGGATGATGGGACGTTCAGTCTTCGCTAAACCTAGCCCCGATAGGTTAGCGAAGCCATGTTTAAATCTTCCATGTCCGCCTGATTTCGTGGTGAATCTTCATTCTCCCTAGTTTTAGAGAACGTTGCAGAATATCCATGAGTCGATTGGTGGTTTCGTGTTGCCGTGTTTGTCGCATAGGTGGGTGTCTGTTGTCTGTGGACTAATAAATGTACGTTTTGTGCGGCTGGCGTTCTATTTGTCCACAGAACATCAAACCGTACTTCATCTTCTTCTTTCAGCCTTACTGGTGAGCCCCTTGGTAGATTCACAATCTCGTTGCGGTGCATAAATACACTCTCACCATCATCATTTCGGGTTATGAATCCAAAATTCCGGCCTTCGAGAAAAGTCCCTACCTTTCCCCTAACACATTTCTAGGTGGCACGCTATGTTATTTGGGAAGGTCCGGGGAAATTGTATCGTGGCCTGGGCTTCATTTGTGGCGACCTTGGAGCAACCGTTTTAATCGCAGCTGGAGCCGGTTGTAAATCTGCGACCGTGGCCCGTATTTGACTCCTGCAAATCCGCGTCACTTCCCTACTAGCTTCGATACGTTCGGCCAGAGCTAAAGCATCTTCGATCGTTTCGGGAAGAGCATCTCGAACCCGCTGTTGTGTTTCCACATCAGAGATACCGTCGATTATTTGGGCTAAGGCTACGGCCTCTCGTGTAGACGCAGGGTCGTCTTCGAAAGCTAAAGCCGCTAGTTCTTGTACCCGAGTGACAAACTCCTGCAAGGCTTCTCGTGGTGCCTGCACACAACCACGAAGTTTAATGTGTGCCACCGTCTTTTCCATCCGATTACTAAATCGGTCATCAAATGCAGCGCTCAGTCTCGCGTAATCTACTCGCACGTCTTCACCCAGCGTATCATAAAAGGCTAACGCAGTACCCCGGAGAAAAGGTATGAGATATAGAGCCTTCATCTCATCAGACCAGCCACTTATTTTCGCTACGGCCTCATAGTGCCGACAGTAGAAACGCCAGGGTTGTTTCCCATTGTACTCTTGGGGCGAGACTTTCACCTTAATCGGTGTTAATATCGGCACATGCGCTACCATAGGTGGAACTGACTCATCAAGGGTATTGTTATTTTAGATCCGCCTACCCAGGTAAGGAGACGATGTTTGGGCTGGCAAAATACGTTGAGTTGGAATATGTCGGCGAGGGGCGGGAGTAGGTAAAGTGGAGGAATATGAGATGGCTCCCTGGGGGGGCTTTTGGGACCACCGTGAGTTACAAGGAGGTGGTGTTCGCGGCGTCATCGGGATAGGGTTCACGTTGGTTGGGGACGATCTGCTGGAATATACGTCGGAAAGTCCTTGTTGTTGGAAATCAATCAGATTTTCCAAGGAACCTTGTAAGGGGTCTGGACTGTAATTGTGGTCGGCTGGTGGTCGCTCAGGGGTAAGTTCAGACGCTACCTGGTCTAAACGCGCTTGAACAACTTCTTCGTGTGAGCCTTCCACCCGAGAAACTATTTCTCTTAGCTCCCGCACTGTGCTAAGTATTTCGTCAATCATCCGAGTCTGGTACTCGACGAAGTTGTTGAAACCATCCTGCATGTCCTGCAGGGTCTCGTAATCTTGCTGATTTCTGGCGCATGCCATTTTGAGCAACAAAAAAAAATTTTTGTTTTTTAAATTTATTTTATTTTGTGAATTTTTCACCAACTTTCGCAAAGATTTTCGTGGCACTAGTACTCTTCAGTACTCGGTCATTTACCCCACACCTGGCACCAATGTTACTCGAGGTTGGCCTGCGCGGCCGCGGGAAGTGGAGAGGGACACTTCCCAAGGGTCGATTAATCGGGGACGGGGATATCTCTGGTATCTTGCCGTGGGAGGCACGGCCCAATTGCATTCGGGGCTGGTTCCCCTAACGTCTGCGGGACTACAAGTAGTCCTAGAGCGGATTCCGACTTTTTTTAAGGGTGAAGGGGGGAGGAAGGCTAACGAAATTGGATAACGAACGGGCACGGTACTCACCTGGATTTCTCCGTCCGGTCCTTCTCGTGCGGAGCCTCTTCCGGGATTCTTCTTTATTCGTGTAGCCGGGGTCTCTCCTTTCTTCTCTCTTCCTCCGCTTCTTGCTGCCTTCTTCACGGGCCTCTACTTCGTTCTTCTCTCTTCCTCCGCTTCTTGCTGCCTTCTTCACGGGCCTCTACTTCGTTCTTCACTCTGGTCGCTTCTTCTCTTGAGCACACTCCCGGAGCACCGTATGGAGGCCACTACCAGACTTCGGCGTCGGCCGCACACACACACTAAATCCGTGCCGCACCACACTAAATCCGTGCCGCACCACAACTAAATCCGTGCCGCACCACACTATTGGCCGTCCCCGAACTTGCCACACTTCCGGCCGTCCCGTTTTGCACTTCTGTTCACCGTTATACCCTACACAAATCCTGGATATTTCATGCGGCACTGTCGCGTTATTTCACCACAAACCGAACAATTCCTTTTTTTTCTACTTTCCCGGTTGCGCACTTATTTAATTATTTTGCTTTTTCTCCCGACCGCCCCGTTTCGCATTTATTTTGCCACTGCCCCCGAACTCCTCTGATACCTAGTTTTCATTTTTACGCGGTGTCCTGCCTACTCTCCAGAACAACTTGTTCCCCCTACAAGTAGCGGACTAAGGCAGGAGTTACAGGTAAATTTGCCACACATAATGTTGAATCAGGGGGTTACAGGATCAAGGGCAATGGTGTAACGGTGTAACAATATGTTATTATATTTTAGTTCACTTTATGACAATCCTATAATTTTTTAAAAGAAATTGAAAAACAATAAATTTGAAAGTTTGATTCCTCACACTTGTAACGTTATAAAACAAGTTTTAATAAAAAAACATGCAATACATTTTTGAAACTAACTTGAAACATTTTTTCTGGTAAAAAAATGTGTATTTATAAATAATGTAAAAACTTTAACCTAATAAAACCAGCAAAAAATACTAACATAACATCACACAAATAAATATTTGTTCCTTTCTCAAATTTATTAAAAGTTACTGTAGGTAATGAAGTACAAATATTATTATAATTATTAGTTGCAATAAAAATTTAATCCTAATGAAAAATCTATTGCATTACCATTGAAATAATCAATGCCAATGAAAAATTAGAAATAGAAGTTTTCAATGATAATGAAAACTCAATGATAGTGTTTAAACGTCCATCTATGATACTTTCCAATCAAAAATGACAATTACAAAAATGTTCAGTTATGACACTGCTTCCAACCCCCCCAAATTTTCTGAATTTACCTGAAAATGATTTACCATGTCGTGCCTGCAATAGACATAAATACAATATGTTAGCTATTGATAACGGGCCTCGAAGGCATGTGTTTAAAATCGTGGCGGCCATTTTCAATAAATGGAACATAAATCATGTGTAGTATCCCAGGCTGTCAATTAAATAAAAAGTTGTTAACAACCGACTAGGTAGATTGTTGTGAAAATAACCACTCATGTGCCTCGGTTCATGCAAAGTCAAGCACCGTGTGGTTTTTTTCGTTTCAAATCACCTGCAGAGAACATACATATCCCGACCATCAACAAATAAGGGATGTCATATCATCCGCCACTTCATTATTATGAACAGGGACGCAAAACTAGGTAATTATGGAGAAATGAGTTCGAAAGCTTTAGTTATATAAATGATTAATAAAATTATGAACGAATTTTTTAGGTTAATGCACTCCATATAACATAAAAACAACAAAAATAAAATTGAATTTGCAGCTCCAAAGTTGTTTCTAGATTATTTTCCGTTGAATGCTGGCAATTGGCAATAGTACGAGGGAGTCATGTACCTTAGACCGAATGTACCTTGAACCGGTCGTTATAATTCATGTTAAAGCACGTTTCTACTTTTTATTTTTTCGACCTTTACCGTTTGTAGAGAATATACAATTAAAGGCTTCTAGCGATGTTTTAGTCTCACAGTGAATTTTGACGAGTAAGATCTCTTTCGGCTATGTAGGCAAAGCTTCATGTCCTCGCAAGTTTTTGAAGTACACATAGTAAGTTACGTTTACGTTTTTACGCTCCAACACTTGATGGTTCGGAAATGAGATTTTCAAGTGAAGTTAATTACTTAGGGGTAACTCTAGATAGTAAACTCACCTGCAATCCACACCTGTCTAAAGTGACTAAGAAAACCAGTACTTCGTTCTACACCTGTAGCAGTTTTGCAGGCAAAACCTGGGGACTGAAGCCGAAGATGATGTACTGGCTGTACACAACGCTAATAAGACCCATGGTCACGTATGCAGCTCTTGCATGGTGGACAAAGAACAAACAGAAAAAAGCAGAGGTCGAGCTACAAAAGGTACAAATACTCGCCGGCCTGGTAATCAAAGGCGCAATGAGTACCAGGAGACCTGACGGGGCATCTCGTCATCCTTGAAGAAATTCGATTAGGAGAGATGACTAAAATATCCGACGTATCAACAACCAAGCTGGATTTTGTAAAGCCATACAGCGTGGTGTTTAAAACCCGCCAACAATGACATACCAGTGAGGTATCCCCACCGAAGGGATCGATGGTGTGGTACACCGACGGATCAAAGACCAAGGAAGGGATAGGTATTGGCGTATATGGCTCAAAGTGCCGCATTTCAAAGGTACTAGGTAAAACCCCTACCATATTTCAAGCTGAAATACTGGCCATAGTAGAATGCGTCAATATCTACATTAACAGAGCCATAAATGGTTCTACTATCTTTATATTATCAGATAGTCAAGCTACACTAAAAGCGATCAAGTCCTACAGTGTAGACTCAAAGCTAGTTTGGGAATGCCTGGAATCCCTCAAGCTTTTGGCAAGTAACAATAAAGTTACGCTCATGTCGATCCCAATCCACGAAGGCTACACAAGCAACGAAGTAGCCAATGGCCTGGCAAAACAAGGGGCGGAATCTCCCCTTATAGGTCCGGAACCCTTCTGGGGCATCTCCAAATACCACCTAAGAGGGGCCATAGCAAACTGGGAGAAGCATAGCCGACTCCGATACTGGAACGACACCCAAGGATGTCGGCAATCCAAAGTCTTCATGATCGCACCGCATGATAAGGCCGACAAACTCCTCCGTCAAAACAAACAAGAGCTCAGAACACTCACTGGACTCTTCACTGGACATTGCTTCTTAAGGTATCACCTTAAAAAGATAAGGAAAGCTGAAACTGACACCTGTCGCTATCGCGCGGAAGCCTCTGAGACAGCGGTGCATATTCTTTCTCAGTGTACAGCCCTGGCCAGGCTCAGAATAACGCAATTAGAAGAGGCCTTTTCAACACCGGAACAGGTTTGGAACATGACTCCCAGGAAAATTCTGGACTTCTCTAAGAAGCTAGAAAATAAAATCTAGATTCACAATAGATCCTAGTGGTCGCGGTGATTAGAAAATTGCATTAATCGTTAGCTTATATAAATATAAACAGTGGAAGTTGAGAGATCTTGTATGAAAAAACATTTAGCTTGTACTTTTAGATTTCTTACTCCCAAGCGAGTACCTTAGATCTGTCAGCGAATATGTTTTTTTTACCATTGAAATTCTTTTTGTTATATTTGAATATTTAATAAAGAAAATTACTTTGTTTGTTGAAAATTGATCTATTCTCCAACATTTTTTTGTTGAATGTAAAATGACCATATTTTAAAATTAACCTTAATTGTTTGATAAGGAAGTACCCAAACCTCTCACTAATGTCTTCATAGGTTCAAACGCAGTAATATCATAAATATGACATGTAATTGGAAAACATATTTGTAGTGGTTTAAGGTACATATGGTTGTGAATAAGGGTACATCACTGGAATGTACTTTAAACCAATTGGGGTTGAGACATTCAAATTATTAATGAAGCATTAAATAAGGACTTTTAGGACAAGGAAACATTTTGGAAATATTACTTTGATATTACGCTGTACTACTAACCAAAACTAAAAAAAAAATTCTATTGGTAAAAACTCAAAGTGTTGATTTTGGTGAAGGTACACGACTCTCACCTACACCTCACGTGCATCCTTTCGGTTAACAAAATGTGCGAGCTATTATTTTTGTTAAGTATAACTTCTGCAGATTTTTTCAAACTAATAAAGTTTGAAGACGCTTCCTCCATGAGGAGGTAATTTCACATGTGCATCGACATACGTATGTATATTTGCATGCTTATCTGGGAGTTATAAAATTTCATCCTTCACATACACAAGCCTCACGGATGCTTATGCCGTGCAGGATATTAAAGCTTTCCTTTTCCGTACAATATTCCGCAAGGAGGATACAGTGAAGATTTATCTGACTTCCCTGCATGAACGAAAACTCACAACCCTGTCAAAGTTAACAGTGAAGAATTACAACAGACGCTCACTTAATTCTATTTTCGTATTGTCAGTAAACAGGTGAACTACCATCTACACGTCGAACATCTCAGAGCATCAAAATGTAATATCACTTGGATAAAACGGCGTGTAAGGGAAACATTTTTTTAATGTGTAGGATAATATTGATGCTTTTTGTTATAGTTTAAGTTTCATATTAATATGGACTAAATATACGATACTGTTGAAAATAACATATGATTGATAAAACTTGAAACGACACATCTCAGTACATGGAGAGTTTTACAAGTATTTGTTGTCCTATAAGTGTGATATTTTTAGAAACGTTAAAGGTCGATTTGATATTCACTTCCTATTCCGCAATTTCCCAAAGGCACGGACCTTATAACAGAAAAGGGCATCTAACGAAATACTTAAAGTTGGCATTTTTGCTGATGTATCATATCAATGTATACATATATTTGTACCGAGGAGGGGAGTAGTAGAAAAATTTGAATTTTAATGGAATTAAATTTTTAATTTACACAAAATCATAGATATATTTAGACAATTTAGGAAAGCACTGGCGTACAATATACAATATTTTTGTAAAATCTGACGAAGCGGAATAACCGCTGTCCCCATTCTTCACTTTTCTTTACTTTAGAGCAAAATGCTGGTCATATGTACCTAAAGGGATTTTACTTGTGATGCCACCACATTAATGTGGTTGATTTATGAATTCTTTGACAAACATGCTCTTTGCATAAAATCAAATTTGGTTTCAAATTAAGGACTCATTGTCTTCATTAGGCAAGCTGGTTATCAAATAGTTAAGTTAGGATAATTATTATATTTGCGCCTCTCGTAATAATTGTACTGAAAACTTTTCGCAAATTGTAAACAAAATTACCTTAATTTTCAATATCATATTCATTTAAGAATGTGTTGAGAAAAATCTGCGGTATTGTGGTAGTGTTTGGATTTGAATATTTCCGACATACTGTTTTGCGTACTTTCAAGTCGAGTCACGATTACATGGCGGCACCACTTACTCGAGCCATTCCGACTTCTTCGTTCTTATTCTCTCACTCACGTTCTTGCCTTTAAGGAGCGTCCATTGCCGTGTAATTCATTTTCTATATTTTGTTTGGAATAAATTTGTTTTCTACTGTATTCTTGGCCTGTACTAATTGCTCTATAATTAATTGCTACCGAAACAAGTGGAATCCATAGAGCGCCGAGGTTTTTTGAATCTAGAAACAAATCATGATTTTGGAGGACACTTATGGGTCAATTATGGTTATTTTTTTTAATTTACCCAAAAAAGTCGTTTCGAGTAGAAGCATGAAATTGGGCTCAAATGTAAGCTGAAATCATCTAGTTTCAGAAAAAAAAATTGTATTATATATTACCAGCCTCGCTAGAATATTGCAGAGGGGAAATCGGGGGGTGAAACAACTATTTCCAGTTATGTCTCACCGAGCATAAGAAACCTCTTCTACAAATTTCTTTGCTACTCTCGGTGAACTCCAATTTTTCAGTCGCCTCTTGGCCTATAAGAAAATAAATGAATTAATTGTTTATAACAATTGACCGTGCCGTGTTTCAATGCTAATAATTTTGGTTTATTCTACACCTAATTCTCAATGTTCATGATATTTTTAAATTTTTCTGAGCGATCTTTTTGGTCTTAAGTGTGGAGGGCAATAATTTTTAAGCGTTTTCCCAAGAAATCTAGAAAGAAATGAATAAAAAATACATAATATATACTGTCAAATTCGTACTCCAAAAATCTTTCATTTGACACCCCACTCTTTTGGTTTTCCTAAAAAAAAAAACACAAATATTGAGAACTATGTGTAGATTGTATCAAAATTTTCCGGATTGAGAAATTCTGGCTCATTAAATTGATGTAAACAATTTAATTGTTGGAACAAATTTGTCCTAACACGTTTTAAAATTTTTTTTTGATTATTTGGTTTTTGTATAAAACAAGACAGTGAAATTGCTTGTTTTTTTTTTTTTAAATTACACGTTTGTAACGTAACACCATTAACTGTAATAAGATTTGAATTTAAGAAAAGGCATTTTGGGGCTCATTTGAGTTAAATTTTTTGTGAAATGCAGTTATTTTAAAATTCCGCGAAAGGTTTTCTACGTATAAATTTGTATAGCCTTTCTACACGTGGACATGTTGCATCTCGTTGAAAAGGCAATAAGATGGGTAATTTACAAAGATAAAAATAAATATATTAGTTACATGAATTTCGGAGGAAATGTGGAAAAATGTTAATTTTGGGAAATTTTAGAGCATTTTTTCATTTTCGCAAGAGACTGTACCTGCAGTGGTAGAGGTAGATCAACACTGGTAGCACTTTTGAAAAGCACATTCAGATGGTAGTTGTTTGGAGTACGTTTGATGTCACTGCATTAATGAGAGCAAGAGATAAAAATAGAATTATAATATTATTATTTATTAACCACCCTGTAACTCAAAAACGTTTGAGAGGGCCACCATTGTTAACAATTTTTTGTTTGCCTAGAGGAGATCTGTCACTCCTCTCACTTATGCATGCGTTATACGAAAGACCCTGTACCTGTACATATACAACAAAATGTCTATCCGGTGCCGTTCGAAACGACGAACCGTTAGTGGTATGTCTACGCGTACGTTTCACGTAAAAAACGTGCAATTTGGAGAAGTTTACGTGAACAAAATAGCGTATTATATATTCTTGAAAAAAAAACATTTTGCTGGACACGAATTATTTAAGCATGAAGAGGATTTTCCTCCGGAATTTTACATGACAAAGCCGCAGCCAAACACTCCTTATAATGTCTGCATTAGAGAAATTTTCAATAATCCCTCTGTTTGCATAAACATGGGCATATGTATGTATCTGTTTCGATACGGAAGTTAATATATACATATATCTTCATTTAATCATAATGAGTATGACACCCAACATTATTATTACTGAGGTCTTTAAATATTTAAAACCACAAATCCTCGCATTTTAGCGCCGATTTAAACGCACATTACATTGTAGGCGTTTTCGCTGTGGGAGCTCAAGAGCAGAACGCTTCTGCCAACCACATCACGTCACATTTAATGCCATTGAAATACTAACTACGGGGGCAGCAGTAGCGCGCTCCCTAATTCCGGTAAATTATATTATGCTGAACTTGAGGGATACTGTAACGAATCGGTCTTACATGGTGGAGCTGAACTATAAAACCGGAGCCTGTACGAGCCAATTTGATGGGAAGCCACTCTTAACTCGCTAGTAAAATCGGAGTCCGGAAATTCCATTCAGGCAGGTCGTATTCTGGCAAAGGATAAAAATATCCAACAAAACCATTCACGTAACAGGAGGGTCATCAAATCTGACCTGAATTGCATACAAATTGTCCTCCGCCAAGCATTCTAAAGAGGAAGAGTTTCCCAGGCTTTAGTTTCGTTCGTCAACGGATTTTTGGGTGGTGTGTAGTCGGTGCTCCCGCTGCGATGGACCGTCACTTTGGATGTAGTGGAGCAGGTAGCGCTCGAAGAAATACATGCAATATTTCTTATAATATGGTCCTAAGCCAGAATACCCTCCAAGGAAGCAGGAACATTTGCTTACTTTAGGCTTTATGGTTATGACAATTATTTACATTTTAAATCCAACGGAACACGGAATGGTAAGCAACTACCATAACTCCATAATTTCATCTTAGCAAGGGCCACAGACAAAAGGCGTAATGAATGACCGTTTGGAGCTACCTGCCGGGTACGAGACTAGGATGACGATTTGCAAAAGGGAATAAATACAAATGAAGGGAGGTCCTTTGTTTTCCTTTGAGTTGATGTCATTCCTTCGCCGCTTTATTTGTCTTTCGTTAAAGCTCCTTTATCCGGGCTGTTCACCACCATTGGGAATGGAAAGATAAAAGTGATATCTTCCAACATCCAGACGTATCTCTACCTGAGTTAAATAAGCTTCCGTACTTCCAATTTCTGGGCGAATTCAGAGCAAAGCATGGATAACGCAAGAGTCCCACCCCTGCTAGCAAAGGATTATGCAAACGATGTTGATCTTGTGGACAATTGTGTGGCACATTTTACGGAATGTAAATGAGATAATGAGAGAGAATTGCTAAGCCCCCTTTACACTCACACGTGGAACCGTACCTATTCGTACCAAGGTAGCACTCTACATTTCCCAGGGCCTGGGTCAATCCTTATTGACTGGTTGGTGTACACCGGGGGATATCAACACTAGAAAAATGATATTACAACTCTTCGGGTTTGTTATTTAAGGACACCCCCTTTCGTGTACCTTCTCTGAATTTTAAAGTCCGTAAAGAGTACGTAGTGTATATACATCTGTCCCTACACCACCACATACTTCATAACTTCAAAGAGACGCTAGTTAGATAAAGGACTTCCGAAGACGTACATATATTTGCATGAATGTCAAGAACCTTAGTTTCAGCAGTTTAGAGATAGAAATTTATGGAAATCCTCATTCGAAGTTCAATCTAAAGGGATGATTTATAGTCGCTGGGGCTTATATTACATGAAACTGAAATAAATGGCGCTGGATAGAAATCATATATTTGCAAAAATCTTCCTGGGGACTTTCGAATAGAACGCTCTTTAATGTTTGAAGTACACCTGATTGCAGTTCTGAATTTTTGATTACTTTCAAATCTGGGTGAAAAACATATACTGCGCAAACTTAAGTGGGAAGCATAATTTTAAACATACCGTTAACGCCTTAATATGCTTTGGCAGAGTTGTTGTAAATCCTATCAGCTTTTAGGCCTCATAATTTAATGTTTGCATCTATTCCTCGTCGGGACACATGAATTCATAATCTTCATACGTGTAATCTTTGCAACTACCTTGAATTAAGTGTAAGCTGATTTTACTCATCATAAACCAAACCACTTCCAGTTGACTTACAAACTTGTTTGGGATGAAGTTAGGTCATTAGAGCGTAGGTAGACCACACATGCAAAGGAAACAACAAGCATTATAAAGGCAAGAAGAGAGTATCGCGTAAATGAAGAAGTAGAAGTAGTATTCTATTAAAGTAGGTATAATGTAGCTTTATAAAAAATATTGATATATCACCAAAAACATATATATGAAAAAGGGGCCAAGTTCAATACAAAGAACAAGTGAGGGATAAAGTGGGTGCCAAGTTCTATTCAGGGTTCTTCAATATCAGCTTCAGAAATATATGAATAATCTTTAAATTGTTTAATCAGAAAATATTTTGCTTGCTTACTACTAAAACTTTGACTTGTTTGACTTGGCAAGTTTTAACATACCAGAACATACAAATTAGAAGTATAATTTACAATTATGGTGTAGTAGACGGAAGCGATAAATCGGTGTGATAGAGGGGGTATTTTCGTGGACTTCTCGGAAGTTAATAGAACACGGAAGTGTTACTGCAAACAGCAGAGAATGGTGGTCTGAAAGTTCGGAAGATTCTGCCGACGTGCGTATAGCAAATAATCAGCCTCCTCAGGCAAAACACTGAAGCGAGCACAAGACGTTTCGCAAGACGATTATGAGTGTCTTCAGTAAAAATTTAGAGAAGTCTCTCAGAAATATATAAAACTCCTATTTTCTCAAAAAGAATATGTACCCACGTGTGCCGGGTTTTTATTTACTTATCGGCTCTTACTGCTCGGCTAAGTTAAAAAAAAAGCAGATTTCGGTTCTTTTCTCCGAGACTTTCCCACATGTTTTTTTTCTTGGCGAAGTCTATCAAAAGATCCTTGGGCAGGGTTTTACGCGCTAGCCGGTCCTATCTACTGAGTCAACAAACGCAAAAATACGAAGAGTTCGGCCCTTTCGCCCAAAGATTTCCGCACATGACTTTTTTTCTAGGAAAAGTACCTACCGAAGAAAATACTAAAACTCCTTAAGACTAAAAAGGATCCATGGGAATGGATTTTACATGCTAATCGACACCTATTGAGTCAGCTAAGAAAACAAGTGAAAAAAGCAGATTCTGGCCTTTTTCCGCGACATTATCGCACATGCCTTTTTCCTTGCAGAATTCTTTCAGAATTATATAAAATTACTAGCTTGCCCGGACCCGGCGTTTCCCGGGATACTATTAAATTTGTATTCCTTAATCTTACAACGCCTCCCTACTGCACAACAGCCTCTTCTATGTGACCCAGCGGGGTGGGGGTGGTCTCATTAAATCAACCATAAATTCGTACACAATACACCCTTTCACCTATTCCTAATACTTTTTTAACTGTAAACTGTAAAGTATTATTAAATTAAGTTTTCTTCATTTTACACCACCTCCTTATTTCACCCCCTCTCCTATATCACCAAGCGGGGTGGGGGTGGTCCCATATTTGGAAATTTGAATAACAGATTCGAAATCAGTGATCCCGAAAATCCCCAAGCGCGGATTTTCACCCTTGAAGTTCAACTTTTCGGTCGCCATATTGATCCAGCATCTTGATTTCCAAAATTTTGATGGCAGATTCAAAATCAGTGACCACAAACACCCAAACCAAAAACATAATTTTATAATTTTCCGCACAATATTCTTAATTTTTTCTTTCATAAGAGCCTTCTCCTCACAATAACAAACACAACAAAAAGAGAATTAGCGAAATCGGTCCAGCCGTTCACGCGTGATGGCGTGACCAAGGGAAATAATGGTTCATTTCTATATATATAGATTACTCTGCTTCCTTAGCTATCGATTGGTGAAAAAATTATTCCAATTCATGCATACACTTTTCTCCACAGCCGTTTCAATTTTGTCCAACCAAGTTTTCATTATTTTCACCAACTTTCACCAACCCGGCCCAATTTCCTATAGTGCCTCTTCTTCCTACTCCTGAGATACACTTCTGGGGGGTGTCACCCCTCACCCTTACCCCGCAACAAAAACACGTTTTCACGAATAATTCTCACATTTCACACTTTTCACCAACCTTTCTTTCACCAACACATTCTACACTATCTCCCCTTTCCAACGATATCCATAACATGGCACACGCATTACTAATAGTATATTCATGAATTTTTAGAACAACTGCAGCGCCATCTGCCGGGCTGATTGGTAAATCTAAACCATCCAGGGCACCATCCAAACGCACACAAAAAAATTCATTCAAATCGGTCCAGCCGTTTAGGAGGAGTTCAGTCACATACACACGTACAGTAGAATTATATATATAAAGATAAAGATAAAGATATAATATAATAGTTTAAAAACACGCTTTTATAAATATTGCACTAAATATCAAATAATAATATACCACTCTGTTCTCACTGTTTATCTTTCGTCTAATTTTTTTGTTTTTACCCTGCTGTAGGTACTTAAGCGATGGAAGATCCAGGGATGAAACTTGTCTCTACTAAGCTATCTTTCAGCATTTGGTGCATTATTCTTGGATTATTATTTTTGGAGATATACTATATAAACTCTTAACATTGTGTGACATTTTTTTGTAACGCACTTTAACCCCACAGAATCGCCATGAAAGACGTAGTTCTACGTCAAAATTTAAAAAAATTTGGTGAAGCTACGTACTAGTTTTAGAATAAAAAAAAATTCTGAGCTGACTTTCCAATACGGAACCTATAAATACACAGGCACTGTTATTTTGACTTATTTTAAAATATTAATTTCATGAATTGGTCTTTTAAATAAAAAACAGATGTTTGATAAAAAGTTAACTTTTTGTGTTAGGCATTCTTTCAAATTTAAAGTTTTATTGGACGCATCAAAATACTCTCTAAAGTGGAATATTGTCGCTATAATTATTCTTAAAAGCTGTGGTTGAAATCACTACTATTCAGACGAGGAGTTTCCAATTGCAAGCAATTGTTTCCTAAAAATATTTGGTGAGTAAATTCGCAATATTACACCATAAACTATAAAATACATCAAATTCACTTACTCTCGCATGAAGTCATTTAATCCATCTCCTGTGCCTTAATAAACAGGCACAGTACACAAGTCGCTTCGATTTATAAGCATAGGTTAGTGACTTCCACCTTACTTATGCAAGCCTATACTGAATTAATTCTGCAATAAATATCAAGCATGTGGAATGTTACTCTGCATCAAGAGGTGAGATTTTATCGATTCAGAAATGAATAAACTCGAAAAGTGATTCTCTATGGAATTCTGTGTACGTTTATTTAATTTCATATTTCGTATATATAACCCTATAACTAATATAACTGTAAATAATTCCCGTGACGACAAAGCCTCATCTGCTCCAACTGCTCCTACGAAAAGGGTTTTCAAATAATGTTTCAAGAAAATTCGGAATTTCCTTGTGTGTTCAATCTAAAGCTCGTTAAAAGCAACCTCTTTCGCAAACAGGGACTTAGGTAGTTCGTATACATTTCCTTCATACTTTTCTCTTTCTGCTGTGTTCCGCCCTGTATCCACACTTCTAAGGATACCATGCGGCAAGTCTTGACTGGTGTGGGATTTTGTATAATTTTCAGGGAAAGCATGAAATAGCGTCCAATTTATGTTACTTTCCCAAAGATTTATATTCCCGCAACAGATGGAGATGGCGCCCCGAAAACTAGTTTAAACTTTGCGCCGACATAAGTAGGACTACAAAGGTGTGGGTGCGGTACAGGCAGTCCGTTTTAATGCAATCTAGGCGGCCTCCGATTCTTCCTTAATGACAGATCTAATTAAGCAATTTAATTTATATTTACTCCTGTTAATAATCACCTTTTATTTATAATGCTTTCACATACATAAAGCACAAATTAGTGGCAGAAGCAGAATAACACCATAAATTATCGAAAAAGCAGAATAAATGTTTTCGAAACTTTTAAATGGCTCCGTTTTTAGCGGAAATGTCTTCTCTTGCTTCCCTGCACTGATTTCATCTTACAATTCGTCACTATTTCTACAAGTATAAAGGAACATTAGAATAGCAAAACTGCAAGAAAAACAAAGCAGAACTTTCTAAAAATCACTTTTTCGACAGTTTCGCTGTTGTTCTATATATAAGTATACAATTATCATGCTTCCGCCTATGTTGCCGCAACTACTCTATTAGCACTTTATTATTGTCATCACATTCCATACTTTACGAGGCTTTAATTCACCACATATGTACGAGTGACGTACTTTATCCGTAATGGTGGATACGAGTACTTCAAAATGCAATATCGGAAAATTAATAAAGCGATGAAAAGGTTCAGTTTCGCATTAAGGCAGCGTGGCTGTGGCGAACCCAAGCCCGCTGAGATCCATTAAAATTGTTAGTCATGGCCGAAGGTCTCCGCATGTCCTCAAAAGAATTCCATTCCCTTGGAATTGATCTTATAAAAGTTTCATATGCACATACATAACTTGAAACATCCTAGGGGTAAATGTGCCTCCGAAATGGGAAAAATGTAAAGGCTGCGCGATGAATAAGAGCGTCATAAAAGCGTTTATGCAGGTCCTTAATTTTGTATTATGTGATTACTATTTAAAAGTACAATAAAAAATCCCTCTAGTCTATACCTACGCTGGCCACAGTGACACCACCGTCTATGCCCGTGCTCGTTTTTGTAAAGAGATCCTTTAGGCGCAAGAGGAGAGCCAAGGGCTATGGAATTTATGAACAGTGAATAAGAAACGTGAAACGCTTCCACACTGCAATTAAAGTTTGCCGAAAACTTTTTGATTAGCGATGAATACTGCAGAGACCCGGCGGAACTTTCTTTGGTTGTTTTGCATGAATAAATCCCGGTCAATCAAATTTACCAAATTCGAAAGCCAGACATGATTTTCGTTTAATTTTGTAGGAATCCATTCATAATTTTTTCCAAGTTTTTGTAAATGGAGGGGATCAATATCTAATTTTGTTGGGGTGCTACGTAAAAAAGGAAGGAAAGAGAAAGAAGGAGACTTTAAAATTGATAATGTCGAAGTGAAAGTCTAATATGGAGATAAATTCAGTAAACAATGTTTTACGTAGTCGACGATTTAAAGCTAAAATGATTTCCCTGCCATTGTTTTTGAATAATTTGTTAATATATCCCCGTTTTAAAATTTTACTTACGTAGTAAAAATAAAATTTAAAAAAATTATTGTTAAAAGAAACATCCGACTGCATGCAAACACATGGTCATTTTAACATTTTAAGTATGTACCATATGTGCCAACTAAAAATTTTATTTGAATTTTAATATTACAGTTAAAACAGATTGGACCCATTCGACATCCCAGTTGAAAGAGTAAATACAATGGGGGAAAAAGTTTGCCGCTAGTACGCTGAAGAAGTTGAACGAATTTCCGTGTAAAAGAATATATAGTGGTTTTTCGACTCACCGATCCAAATTCTGCCGCGATATATTGAAATTCCAGATGGTTTCAATATGGCGACCGAAAATTTTGAAATTCAAAGGAGTTATGTTTAAATTAATATACATTGGTTTTTAGGGTTGATGAAATTTTATTCTGGAAATATTTTGTGTTTCCACGGGATAAAACGAAACCGTCTCAGCGCATGAAACAGTTTCATTTATTCCGCAGGAGTTTGCCCGCGCATGAGTTCAGATAAAAATTTAAACAATTAGAAAGATAGTCATTAATTTATTAGTTCAATAAATAACTTTGCAAATCACTATACAATAATAAATAATAAGTAATCAAGCAAGTTAGTAGGTAAGTAATAAAGAAAGAAGAAATAAATCCATTTAATTGACCACTCTAAACATGTCTCTCAGCAAATCTACTGATATGATGATGATTTTTTTATGCGCCAGTTGAAAATGTTATTGAAGAGTTGTGAAAAATTAAAATGTGAACAAAGTTGAAAATGGAATGCAAATTTCACAATAAAATTTGACAAAAGATAGGTTAACTTAGAAATTCCAGTATGCATTGTTGTTGCAAAATAGGAATAAATTAACGAAAATAGTTTAATGAAAAAAGGTTTTGTCGTGAATTTTTTTTGACTACTTAGATTGTTCGCACGATCTTGAGCTTGAAGTATAGAGTACCCCTTAGTAATGAAACAACACGCCAAAATTCATCCAAATCGGTCTAACAATTTTTCTAATAATAACATGTTGTTCCTAACTTTTTCAGTGCTGTCCCGACTGAACTAATCTATAATTTTTGCTGCCAATTTGTTAACGTATGTACTCTTGGAGATGACAACTACTGATCTCCATTGAAAAAATTTCCATTTTAATAAAAAAAAATCTAGATGTTATTAACCCAAAACAGATCCTACCTGCACTAAACTGGAGTTAGTTTTATTGACTATCACATCAATTTGGTCATTAAAAGATAAACGGCTTTTTAGTCAAATACCTAAGCCCCTGAATTTATCCAGTTGTGAAGGTCGAGCCATCTAATGTATTAAAATAAGATCACGTTTTTTTTTTGCGAGAAAAAAACATATATGAGCACTTTCTTACGTTCAGAGGGACACTGAAGGCATTTAAGTCCGAATGTGAATATTCACTACCCAAATATGTAAATCTAAACAACACCAAATATCTTGGCGTTTGTCAACTTAATTTAAAAATTTGAATAATTTAGAATACTGAGTTATTCGAAAGATATTTTGTGTTATAATACATTTATTTTTCTGTAAAACGTTAGGCGACAAAATTCATATGTGTGTTTATGTTAACACAGACCGTAGAGAAAATTACATGCCATTATTGTATTATGTCAATTGGTTCACAAATTGACGTTTGTTAAAAACAAAAGCGTGTTGAATAAGGCAAATAATTCTAACATACACAACTAAAAACACCCCAAATGTTTCTATGCATAAGATATGTAATATAACGAAATTTTTGGACAAATGCACCCTTTCTCAACATATTAGAGCTTTGGACGATACTATAGGGGTATTCACTCTTCGGTGTATTTGACCTTGTATCATAGCAAATTCATGCTACATTGTACTCAAATACAACGTGCAACAACAAAATGCACGTGACACATCTTGCAATAGATGTAAAAGTTAACAATAGGCCTTGCCTCTAGCTTTTGAATGCTACACTCTTGTAAATCATATTTTGTCTGCCAGCTGTTTTTGACACTTAAAATTGTTCCCTAAAAATTGTGAAATTCAATAAGCAAATTTCAGTCCGATTTATTCTTGAAATATGACGGAATCCATGGATGAATGGATGGCAAAACCAAAGAAAAAACGAAGTAAGCCGAATAAAAAGTGGACAATGGAGGGAGAAGAAAAAATTGGTTACAAGAGTGTATTCATATTCTGCTACAGGGAGCTCACTCTTCGCTGTAAGAAAATACAACGAATTTGCTATTTGAAGGAAAATACACCGAAGAGTGAATATACCTTATATATGCTTGGAATGAGTAGTGATGCTATTTTATACCTTCCTTTGTGCCACTTCTCTCTCTGCCGATACAAATGCGGAACAATAAATTAAAAATTTTTTGGTGGCTCAAAGAAACGAATCGACATTAGAAGTGTGTCGATATAAGGACCAGAAATACTCTACATAATTCGAACCGACTTGAATTAAACCCAAGCAGAATTCTAGTCTTCGATATCTTAGCTTGAAATTAGTAATAGTACTTCCTTTAGTATTAGAACTTCTCTAAATCAACTAATAAAAATATCGAATTTGCAGGGTTGATCAGTATAACGGCGCACAGCGGCCGAAAAGCTGGCCAAAAGACGAAAAATCGTAGTTTGATTTTGAGGCTTTTTACTTCAGATATTACTAGTAGAAGATCCCTAAATAAAACCGGTTTACACCTACCATGTGCCAAGTGGCCGTTCCAGGAACGTTTCTGTGTGTTTCTGAATGAAGGCTCGGCGAAGTTGCTATTTGTTTTGCTTATAACTTTATTGTGTGAACATTTATTTACGTGAAATAAAATGGAATCTCCTCGCAAGGTGAGCAAAATTGGGAGAAATAAACAATATTATTTAATTGTAAATCTATAAATAATTAATAATTTCTGAATATAGCTGCATTTTTTTTATAACTTACGCTGAAAGTCTTTTATTAAAGAAGCCCCACAAAATAATTCCGGCTAGTTCCTAATTTAAAAACTGTTTTAACTTGTCCGTTAAACATTTCTACACTAAATATGAAAATAATTCGTCCTACTTTTACAAATTTTCCAGTGGATGCAGGTTTTTCTTCAATTTTCACGGCAATTGGAGCACTTTCCACAGTTTCGGGTTACCATTTTTAAGGCGTTATTTTATTTATGAAAATAGGAACCTCTAATTCGTAATCAGCTACCCAAAAACCTCCAAACACCAAGTTGCAAACTAATTGGTTAATTTTAAAGGCTTTTGGCCAGTTTTTCTGTCTCTCGGCCCATTGTGCCGCATTGTTCCTATTCACCCGTGGTAGTGGAAGGAGAGTATGAAATACATGAGTTTTGAAGGAGCCACTTCAATTCTCTTCAAATTTACGAATATCATTGGTAGTTTATTTAATATACAGGGTGTTTCATCTAAAAGGGACAAAATGAATGGGGGAATAGATCTCACCTATAGAGAAACAAAAATTGTGTGCCAGAGGGGAGAGAGAAATCTGAATCGTTTGGGAGTTACATACATGCTGTTCAACAAATTCGGGATGCACATTACTATTTTATTTTTATCTTTTGATGTACCTAAGGAAGCGACATTAATCTCACGCTAAACAACTCAATGTGCTTTCCAAAAATGCCTCAATGTTTATTTACTTCTATCACTGTAAATACACTGACTTGCAAAAATGAAAAAATATTCAAAAAATTCCTGAACTTCACGTTTCTCCCACTTTTTGTCTGAGATTTATGTAAGCAATACAATCAAAAAAGAGGTGCAACACATCAACACGTAAAAAAATTATGCGTAAAAAAATCTTGCGAAATATTCAAAATTCTAAAGTAAAAAAAATCAAATTAAACATTTGTAACGTGCGTTAATTAACTGTTTTCAAGTTTTTAATTTTAGGAAAAGCATTTTGCGGTTCATTTAAGTTAAATTTTGTGTGAAATGCAGAATTTTTTTCAAATTCCGCAAAAGGTTTCCTACGTATAAATTTGTATATCCTTTCTCTGTCTGGACGTGTTGTACTTCTTTGGAACCTAACACAAATAAAATAAGAGGCACATTAATCACAATAATTTCGGAGAAAAATTGGGAGAAACGTGAATTTTATGAAATTATATATGCTCCAATATTTTTAATTTTGCAAGTAGCTGTTGTTGTGGTAAAGTTAGATCAATATTGGTTAAATTTTCAAAATCACATTAAGATAGTAGTTGTTTGGCCTGAGTTTGATGTCGCTTTGTTAGTTATATTATAAGATAAAAATTAAATTGTAACTCCCAAACGGTTGAGATTGCCCCCGCCCGCCCTCTCCTCCCTGCCATTTCATTGTTTGTTTGGTTTATGATGATAAAACACCCTGTATATATTTATTAACGTTAAATAACTGCTAAGTGGGGAAAAAGAGGCTGTGTATTTTCACGTAAAATATTTTTCCCTAAAAGGAGTAAGTTTTCGGTTGTTATTTCGATGTTTCTATGGCGTTGCCTTATTTATTTTATGCAAAAGAAGATATACTTAAGTACTGGTATTTATATTTTTGTGGTTTCAAATTATGAAAGTATTTAATTATAGGGTTTTTCAGATTACACTCAAAAAATACGTGGTGTTCTATTAAAATTTCCTCGGGGTAAAAGTGTGATTTCTTAAAATAACCACAAAAAGCTTTTTCTGAACTCTTTTTTAGGGTCAATTTAACATATCATATTCCAACTGCGTACTCAACTGAAGTCCACTTAAGGGTTATCCAAGTCTGCATATTAGTTTAAATCATGATTTTACGATAGCAAATTAGCCGATTTTTTTTGTTGCGAAAATTAGTTTTTTGGTTTCCAAGTGCTACGAAAAATTGAAAAATCGAATGAAAATCATTCCAGATTCCAGGGTTACCTAGAGAGACATCTCCTTTAACAAATACATTTTGATTTTCTTGTTTCAGATGATTCTGTTGCGAGTTATGATGTACACAGCAAAACAACTTTTTTTCGAGGAGCTTCCGGAGATTCACTGTAACTCGCCCAATTTTCAATATTTTGCAATGAAAATTACAGAAAATATTGCACAAATGTTGTAATATTACATAGAAATTGACTGAATAAACTAACACTATCTGGATCGCCAATAAAAGTTTCTTAAAGACTTGCCTCTTTCCACCGAATTAACCTTACCCTCCCTTAATTAGTTTATTCATTACATACTTATGAACTGTTTTATTGCTTTCTATTGATTTTATTTCTAATGACATATGGTTTATAGCTGTTGTTAAATTAATAAAAGTTGAACAATGAAATTTTATATATTGTGTACGCCGTTAAAGACACACAAAATTGGATATCATATTTGAATCCAGCGCAGCGACCCCAATAACTCTTGTGCCCCAAATTGTATGAAAACCAAGAGATATTAAGAATTAATATTGCCGATCTTTATATACATACATATATTCTTTTTTTTTATTTTTTTTTAACAAGTTTCACATTTAATTTGATGCCAATCATTAGAGGATATGACACAAAGTATGTTACTCGTTTACGTTCTACATACATAGTGTTCGAAAATCATGACCTTTCGCCTTAGTCCGGTAAGAACACATAAGAAGCACAAAGCAATGGCAAAGATAGAATTAAAGTATGACAAACAAAATTGCTGCTAAAACCCTGAAAAACAATAAGGCTGCTGGCAAAATATATAATAACTTCCAGGGTTTGATCTGTTTTAATAACAGAGCAAAAGCTGGAAGTTATATTTTGGCAGCAGTTCTATTGTTCTTCTGTTTCTGCCACTGTTTCCTATTTAAATGATTTCTGCATTTAAATTGGAGGCAAAATCAATTTTAAAATATTCGGGGATAACATCTAATCTAATAAAATTTAATCAATTCGGAATTAAGGTTAATACAATGTTTGACTAATTCTGGGATTAAGGGACTACAGAAATCCAATTTGGTGAATTCATTTCCGCTCGGATTATGTAATTTAAGTAGATAAAACGGTCTTAACTAAAGTAAAAGGCAATCCGAGCTCAGTAATGTATTTTCCCTATTATTTAACTGCAGAAATCCAATGCTTACTGTAATCTTACTCCGGGAATCTTTAATTAAAACATGGAAAGTATCATACAAATTTTACTCATGGATGCATAAATCAGTTTCCCATAAAAAAGAAGTTCATCGTTGAGAAATAGCCAAATTAGCAAGTTATGTTCTCTGGCGTTCGAGAGTAACTGCGATGAGCCCAACCGAGACAAATGGCACCCCAAAAGGAAAGATCAGCATTAGAGGTACACTGCACTGCCAACAACTTAATTAAAACGAAATTTATTTTCAGTCACGGAATTACAAGCATTTAAATCTCACCCCCTGCCCCCACGACACTGGATGGTGGGTCTCAGGGCCTTCCGATTCGGGTCTTCATTTGCATTATAAGCGCTACGCCAGCAGTTATGGAGAACTTAAAATAGGAGGAATTGCTGTGATAAAATTATTTTAAAGAAAATATTGTGCTGAATATCTTGAGATACAGATACCCAGTGGACCGGCCGCCGAGTATACTTAGGACTCATTGTGCAAACAGATTGGGGATAATAAACTCGCCTCCGAGTGCTTAAGTTGGGCGCCTGATTCAATGAAATGTCTTCTTATCCTTGATGTGTTCGAATGAGATATTCATTTTGATAGGAGTCGGGGGAGTCGGAGTTTTCACGAGAATTTGAATTGACACAGACTGGGCGAGAGTTTCACGAGCGCATTGTTATTTCGTGTACTTCGGCTGAAAATTCGCGGAATCGATTTTTATTAATTAGAATTCGATCGATCGATTTTTATTAATTGAAATTACGCCCAGCATCTTGAGAAGTGAATGAAAGATGACAATTACTTTCGCTGTTTGAATTAAGTTTCATCCGGTAAACATTAGAATGTTCAAACCAGCTCTATTGTTAATTAATCTCTTCCAAAAACAGTTCAAGATAAAATGGCCGCTTGTATTGTGCAGCGTGGGGTAGGTCACAATTATGTACTTAAGAGGCATGAAGTTAATTATGCAAACATTTGTACATTTATCATAGGACCTTCTAGGTAAAGACGAGACGAGCACGAGGCTCAGAATTCTTCGAATTGGAAACATTTAAGTAATTATTTGGAAGATTCAAATTAAGGTAAACAGAATAGTGGAAATTTAAATAAACTCTCAATTAAATGTATTTTTATATTGTTAAGATCTCAACGGCATTTCTCTTTAGATAAAAACGGCACAAGAGGAGCATGCTGCCCATTTTCAGTTTTGAATAACCACTTGGCACTTTTGGTTTTGAAAATGCATTTACATATAAAGAAATGAATTATATAACGTTCAAAATGTTATTTTATTACTTTTAAAGCTTTAAAGAATAGGAAAAAAATCCCACAACGGTCGTAGTTATTCTTTAACGGTAACTGGAATGGATATCTACATATAGTACGCCTATACTAATATACTAATATAATATACAGGGTGGCCGGAGAAGTGATGTCCAAAGGTAAGCTTTAGGTGCCTCATATTGAGGAGTATCCGAATCACCCTCATTTATGAGTATGTTCAAGAATTCGCAGTCCGTCTGCAACACTGCGACAGATGTGCTTTCGTTTGATGACATCTGCATGCAGCGAAATTTCTGCTGCAAATTTGCCTTGCAATTTGTTGACGTTTTTGAACTGTCATCTGCTCATTTGTAGCAAGTTCTAAAGTTATGCCTTATACAGAATGGAAAACGTGCCTACTAGCGAACGTGATATTGAAGGTGTTAATCGATCATTTGCAGACAAATGTTTCAAATGTAAGAAAATTGTGCAGAAAAAGAAAGCACACATCTTCACGAAAGCTTCTGCTTGCTTCAAATTTAAAAGTTGGTAGGAAGGTACCGATAGATTAGAACTATTTTTCTATCATAGAAGTCTATCCAGACGATGTTTTTAAGTCTAATTTTCGCATGAGTAGATCCACATTTGAGGTAAGAACATATACATCTTGCAACGTTTATAACGGACCTCTTTTACAATTATAATTGCATGAGATCACTGAAACCTACCTGCATATTTAAAATTAAAAATTTGTACAGAAGTTGATAACGGAATTTGAACCCTGTTGGAATAATGCACATACTGGTCGCTATCCAATGTGATTGCGCCACGCACTATATGTAACAATTTAGAAATTGGCTAATCAAAACACGTACTTTGAAATATCAGACCGCTTTAATGTTAGTAAAGGAAACACCTATAATATTGTGAAAACATGTGTGAAAATGATATCAAGACACATGTCTTAAAGACGTATTAAATGGCCTTTTACAACAATGGAGGTTAGACAAATTGTTGAACGCTTTGAAAACCAAAGAGAGAACACTTTTACTGGCGTCATAGGGTGCTTGAATACCACGCACATTCAAAGACCTACGGAGTTAACTCGAATGTCTTCTCGCCATAATGAAGCTAAGGAAAAAAGAGATGGTCTAGTTACCTTATTCAATGCTTAAAAAAATAAAACAAACATTTAACAAAATAACTTTTATTATTCATATCAAAAATAAATATTTTCTTCTTTAATAAATAAATATTCATACTTTTTACTGCTACCCTAGTAAACGCTGCAGGACTTCCATGAGGTTTTTCGTCACTTCAATTCGCTCTCTTTCTGCTTGCAACACTTCTTGGTGTCGTCTTTCCTCTTCCTTTGATTCTTCTTTAAGAAACTGAAGCACTACATTTGTTTTTTGTTTCTTGGACTGTCTCACTGGTTCGCTTTCTGCAGTTTCCTTTTCAATAGCATCATCATCTTCAGGCGACGACGTAGGAGATACAGTAGCAGCAGTAACGTTTGATGGTGGGTTTATGAAATGTTTGGAGCTATACACCTCATTAAACACTTTAAAATATTCCCAAGCAGTTGTGTCTCTTCCTGATAACGAATCCCTTTTTTTGATGCGTTTGTACGTAATATCTAAATACGTAAGTTGGAGGATTTTCGTTTCAGATCATCGCTGGTAAACAGGCAATTCTTATCAACACTTCTTATCTCCGATAAAACAAACATCCATAGTATGCTTTCCTTCCTCTTGCCTACATTGAACTCCTTTTCATATTGCAGCCTTGTTGTTACCAGTAATTTAATTTGGGCGGAAGTCCAGGACCTCAACTCTCTAAAAACGTCATTATTAATACTTGAATTAATATATTTTAATATAAAATTATACTTTTCGACAATGTTGTTTTCTTCGGCGTCCATGATTACAAGGCAAGGCAAGGCAACTCAACTGATCACTGTGCACTCAAATGTCACTGCCTGCGCCACTGCACACAATTTTTTGACACAGTGCGCTTACACGACAATTTTTGAATATGTGACCTGCAATAATAATTCTTGAATGCCAAAACTGCTGTCAAACCGCGAGTTCTTGAACACGGCCTATGTTCCGCGAATTTGCGTAAATTTCGAGATATAGAGTGATTCATAAATTCGGGATGCACATTATTATATTTATATTTTGATCTACTCAACGAAGCGACATTAAACTAACGCCAAACAAGTACTATCTTAATATGTTTTCCAAAAACAGTCAAGTACAGTCAATTGCGAAAATGAAAAAAAGCTCTAAAATTTCATAAATTTCACGTTTTTATCAATTTTTTTCTGAAAGTCATTAAATTAATGCACCTCTATTTATTTTTAATGAATTACCCATCTTGTTGCCTTTCTAAAGAAGTACAACTTGTCCAGATAAAGAAAATTATTCGTAGAAATCCGTTTGCGGAATATTTAAAAATCTGAATTTAAAATTTGTTTTTCAAATTAGACGATTGCAACGTACTAGCATTAAGTGAAATAAGTTTCAAATTTGAGAAAAAGGGTCATTTGTTGAACTTTTTGTAAAATGCAGATATTTGTGAAAAATGCCGCAAAAGCTTTTCACCTCCAAGTGGATAATCTTTATATTTATTTATCTATGGTAATTCCTTTACCACACATATAACATCGAAATTATAATATTCCAAATACTACGATTATACTATATATGTGACAGCTAATACTAGCAATATACCTAGTTGACAATCTTATTTATACGCAAAATGAGACTTACTAAATTTAGGTGGTCTTAAGGTAATATACTCGTACATAATGTTTGCTGTGCACAACGCCTCTGTCGTCAAATTTGCTCTACAAAACATTTGTAAATTGAATCACCTTCGGGCTCAAATGTTTGCTTCTTCTTTTTAGTATATTTATGTTGCGATTATTTTGAATCGATAGCTTTAAGAAAATTTCAACCTTCTTTTTACGACTTGCTTACACTTCAAATGTCAAATGATAAAACAAACGCCAAACGCAAACAACATCGAATAATAGGTTTAGATACATGTGTCCAGGGGTGTGACGATATTATGATATTGTGAGTATTATGATATCGAAATTATAATATCCATACCACATGTCTGCCAGTCACAGTACGGGTTTGTTGCCGATTGAGAGCATCCATTCAATCTGGCACTGAGCTTCCTCATTCCCAAGTATTCACGCAATATATTCTCCACTAGTTGACGTGAAATGTCCACATATTCAGCAATATCGCGCACCTTCACATCGACCATTTCTGATGTGGTGATTTTTTTTGGACGCCTTGGGCGCTCATCACCACAAATTCACGTACGACACCGATTAACTTCAGTTTTCCAATATTTTATTGTTAATATCGAAGACACAGAGCCCCCATATATACGTCGTTTGGTGTTGATCTTATCGTTCGTTTTCTTTTCCGTAAAACAAGTATCTAATTTCTGCACGATACTCGAGTTTATTAATTTTTGTACAAATGTGATAGGAGTTCGCTTTGAATGCCTGTAAAACGTACACTGAATGACGAAACTGGTTGAAAATTTGACAGCAATCATATGAATGATAATATTGATAAAGAAAGCATAGATTTCATAGTACTGGCATAGCATCTTGCTTAGGACGATTACTTTTTATAACTCCCTCGTAAAGATTTTATGATTACCCAAACCAACATGGCTTTGGGTGGTCCAAATACTTTGGTCGAAAGAATTCAATGAGCCATACATATCTAGATTTCTGTACAGCAATTTTGTTAGACCAATAGTCGCATGCGCTTGCCCTGTTTGTCCATTTTTTTATGAGTACGAAATTGAAGGAATGAATTTGTTCAACGTAGGGTTCTACGGTTTGTTCCATAATCTTCCACTACTTCGATAACCTGAGAGACTTAAACTATTTCCCTTGAATCAGTTTAGCACACACGGAAAACACCTAGAACTATCGTATCTTTTGATTGTTTGCAAGACGCTTTTAATCTTCCAGATTTGCTTGTCGCTTTAAGGGGTCTTTCTACCCGGAGAAAATTTTTTTTTTCACACTGTTTTTTTACAGATGGAATAAAGATATCGTTTTGAAATTTCACAGGAATATTTATTTAGTACAAAAATATTTTTGTTGGATTTCATATTTATTTTATTTGCTTATACGAATTTAAAAAAAAAACCTTAAAAAGAGACGGTTGACATATTCCGTCCGGAACGTTTGGAAGAAAAGAAAGGAAAAATAACCCGGAGTAAAAGGAATTTTTTCACAGCAAAACAACAAAGTGGCAGTCGTTTAAAAAAAAGCCATTTGTTAGGTCGACAAATCAACTAAACATCGGACGATTTTTTACCTGCCTTTTTTACATTGGTCCGGGCTATAGCTATAAATATGTACAATAACATATTAAAACCCATATCAATTGGTTATGTAGTTTTTTTAGAATCATGTCAACGAAGTCAAGCATGGAATAAATCGAAATTAAAATTTATCTACAGGTATAGAATAGAAGTAGACCAAGTTCGCGTGCCGCGAATAGGACCAAATATGGGCGCCGCTTTGTGACGCTGCGAGCGCACCATTGACCTGCACATATTTGTGTTAGTGGGAATTTGTGAACAAGAACTGTGGGACATGGAAAAAGATCGAAAAACACCGAAGCATCGTAAATGCTGTCTCGAGGGCCTCGCTTTATACCTTAGCAAATCCACTTTACACTTAAATATCGCTCTAAAAATATTGATAATTTTTTTTAATAGTATTTACTTTTAAAATATATTAATAGAGTACCTACATTAGAATCAGCTGAATTTTGCTGGAAAACTTCAATTCGTCACTAAAGCAAATTTTATTTAAGATTGACTGAAAGAGTCTAGGAGTTCTTAAACTCTTTGTGTAATTCGAAGTGTTGACACGAAACTATTACAGTATATAGACAAGCAACCATTCGGAAATACTGTACTGCAACATGGTTGAAAATTACTTTCGTTTCTTTTTATTTCGCTTTCATTAAAAGCTTATTACTGCAATATATTGTTTTACACATGTAAAGGTGTCAACGAGCTGATGTGTTTTGACCTGAGTTGAAAAAGGCAACCCACAAAAATAAGAAGTTTCATGAATTTCGATCTAATAGCTCCCGCGAACCTCGCTGACAGACAATATAGATTCCTATTACCTATATATATCCGATGCCAATGGATTGAATGAAGTTATAAATGACAAGGTTAACTTTTCAAGCTCGACGGACAAACGAAGTGTTGAACCATTAACGTTTAGTAATGACCAAGAAGAGATATGAAATAAACTAAAAATAAACCTTACGAAGTACAGCCATACAACATAAAAAAGTCCGATATTGGTCGAAGAGACCAAATGCTGACATGCCCACAACGTTGAGAAGGTACTGAACAACAAAAATTTTCATTGACTTGGCATGGTCCTATGAAATGCGTTTTCATTCATAAAAAAAAATTTAATCATAAATAATCACCGGTGCCATCTGTGTACAAATGATAAATCTGTCCTTCTGAAATGTGACTGCACGGAAAAGAAGGCAGGTACAACGCGAATCGCATTACCTACATGTGCAGTGGTTCTTAAGTATGTGTACCCCTCAGTTCGAAGTATGTTACTTTGTGGGATGACATTCTGAATAATAATAATTAGGCGTTTTAATAAAAACAAAAACCGGCCGGTTATATTCAGGGACATAGCTGTAGTATACCGAGAGCCCGTGACCTAATTTCTTGTTTAATCTTATTTACTCTGAAATTAACTTGGTTCGTAGTTTTTTGTACATCATTGATGAAAAAATACTTGCCTGTCAAAAGGGGCAAAAGTGGTCGTACAGGCAACGAAATATGTCAGTTTAGGTAGGCGCATTGTGCAATATTATTCAAAATAAAAATGATATGTACAGTAAGCTAATACAGTAAGGAACAAGGAAATTTATTTCTTACACCCTGCTGGCGGGGCTTTTCTTACATTGATCCAAAAGTACAAATCGTGAGTGCAACACGACGCTTTTTCGATGCTGCGCGGCGCCCGCTCGGCGGATGTCGCCCAATAATTCCGAAAAAAATGCATATTACATATCAGTTCAATCTAAAAGTTATCTCTTTTTGCGTTTTACCGGAAAAATTTTTACGAGGGTGCCAACCCTTAAAAAATATTTATTTTTCATTTTCGAGGGATTTTTTTTCAACCCAAATTGTATCAATTTTTTTTAATCAACCATCCCGAATTTTTTCAAGTGGCGTTTCGGCTTGAATGTGGGCTAAAAATTCACAAAATAATACATAATTCATATAGTACGTTTCAGGCACAAACTGGTTTCGTTACTCGGAGTAATAAAACTTTTCAACTTGGTTTTGTCCGAATCGGTTGCGCACATTTCGAGATGCATAGTACACCCCAACTTTGGTTTTTTTGTCGGGATGAAAAGCATCCTATAACTTGACCAAGGACTTGACCCACCAACATGCCAAGTTTAATAATGTCCACTACGATTATAATTTTAAAAACATATAATTTCATGTACGGATTCAGTAGTTTTATTATAATATATGTATAGATTCAGATAAATTTTTCGGGTGAAGTACTTGAAAGGTTGCTTTAAAATTATTTTTTTTCTCTCAGATTAGAGTTGTGAAATTGTGTTATGTATACATATGTAAGTATATCGCAAATAAATGTAAACCGCCTAAGATTGCATGAAATGAACATCGTCTTGCATATTGAACGAAAGCTTCCATTTTCAAATATCTGTATGCAAATCAATGTGAGATACTTCTCCCATTATTCTTTTGATATGTGGGATGATGTGCATATGAAGTCGAGTATCATGTTCATTGTCATCGAAAGAGAAATGAGGAAACGAAGTCATATCGCATCGTATTCTGTCGCCTCTAAAAGAAATATTGCGCGAATTGGGAAATGCTGCCATTCCAGTATACCCCAGAAGTAAATAAATAGCACACCTCGTAAAAGACGGAAATTAAAGACCTATCTGTTCGAGTCCTTAATATTGATTTATAGCCCCTTCTAAAGAAGATATGTTGAAATTGCTGAACGAGCTTAAAGGGCCACATAGAAGCGATTTTAGGAGTCCTGAGGATTCTATCCTGCTCTGAAAGGATGTAAAAGGACCAATTTTTTCTTCGCTCGATAAGGGTGCCTGAGGTATTAGCTCCGCGTGGGATGGAACATCCTCCCTCATTTCAATTATAGATTTCTTCACCCATCTTCGTTTACAGAAGCCCCTTATACGAAGCTTTATCCTCCCCAATACGTCATTCTGCATTTTAACTGAGGTGTTCCACCTGATGTAATTTATTTTGATACAAAATACGTGATAACAGCCCAGAAATACTTGCTCCACTTCAGCCTCAGCACAGCACGACTGCGGATGACATCAAAGCTGCTCTGGAAAGGGCCAAAGGAGGCGAAAAAAAGCGGAGAAGGACTTTTTTATCCAACCGCAACATAAAATTTATTTTCGATTTCGGTGCATAGAATGGTAAATAGTCAACTAGGGCGGGAGTATGCTGCTCTGGACGTAAACTGCAGAACACAATAAGTGTTCTTGCGCACAAAAAAGAAATCTAATTGAAATATTTGCGCTCTCCTTGAATGTCAAGTACACAGTGAGTTATATGCCGACAAAAACATAAACATCTTGGGGCAGCACAATGTGAAATGGGCGGAAAATATGTACCCCTTGGGGCTCCCTGTGTTTTAATTTTTTTAATTTAACGCCATTAAGAAAAGGTGAATTTAAGCGTAGCTGTTATGTTGTAGATAGGCATTAAAGTAAAGAAATTATTTTCTAAAAATATTCTTTTCTTCTGGCAAATTGGTATCATCAAATGTGGGTTCAACAACAGCCACAAATAGTTCAGCCTTTTAAGAGGCGGGAGATTTATTTGGGTAAAAATCACGTAGTCAATGTACAAGTGCGAGTCAGACTGGCGTATCAAGTGTTCGGTACAATATCACAAATCTTTTTATTAGAGTAAAGTATAAAATTAACAGACTTATTTATTTTTTTCGGAAACGATAATCGGTTTATTTTTCCTGTGATATGATCGAAACTTCTATTAATACGAATTATTACAGGTTTTTTTAAATACAACATTCGGTATTTTTTCGCACAATTTTGAGCATAAGTCAAATATTAATGTGACTTAAAATAAAAAAAAAATGTTTGCAGCACTGAAAGCAAGCCTTTTCGAGTAATACCACAAATTATGCGTAAAGAAAAGGCGGATACAGTAGGACACATTTAGTTTTCGAGGCATAAAATTTAATGGAAGAAAAAAATACGATATTTCAATGTACCGTTCGAAAGGTAAGGCCCACTAACCCATATTTACATATTTGTCGAACAATATTTTTCGATTACTTTTGAAAACAAAATTTTACAGTCAATTATCAGAAAAATATTTTTTAATCCATTACAAAAACGTCGGGTACGGTAAGTACCTCTTTTAAAAACTATCGAAAAAGTCAAAAAGGAAGAAAAGAAAAGAGTTTTAATGTTTTTGCAATATTTATAATATATAAATTCCATTTCATAATTGTTTACAAAGCTATCGAACAAATTTTTGAAAACAGAAATATGATAAAATGAAACTATCACCAAACGGATTCACAATTTTGACAAGTAAGTGATGCTGTTTTTTGTTTACATATTACAAGTGAACAAAAAACTCCTTTTTAGGGTTCGGCACCTAAAAGGTACAAGGAACTCTTATTTTGAGACTTTGTTGTTTGTTTGTTTGCATGTCACCCAATTGGCTATTGGCTTGAGGTAGATATAATTTTCCTCCATCTACACCCGGTGAAAGAATATCAAAAATATTTTTACTTGAAATAAAGAAAAAAATAATTAAATTTAAAACTGGTTTTTTGATTTATTTTTTATACAGGGCAGCCGGAGAAGTGACGTAAAAAGGCCCATGTATATTCCGCGATTTTATGTCATTTTCGAATTACAGGGTGATTCATAAATTCGGGGTGCACATTAATATTTTAATTTTATCATTTTATCTACTCAAAGAAGCGAGATAAAACTCACTATAATATTGACGTGCTTTCCAAACATGCCAGTAGTGTTGATCTCCCTCTACCACTACAGTGACTGTCGAAAGTGAAAAAAAGCTCTAAAATGTCCTAAATTTCACATTTTTCCAATTTTTTTCCGAAATTCATGTACTTAATGCACCCCTTTTTTATTTTTATTGATTTTCCCATATTGTTGACTTTCTAAAGAGAAGAGACTTATGTCTTCAATTGTGCGAAAAAGTAATAATAATTATGCCATAATATTGTACTCAGGGTTCCTGTGCGCGAGTGTGATACTTGATCAGACCTATTTTGTATTTTAAACTCACTCCTCCACATCATCCAGGATTGGTGTCATTTTTTCTTTTTAACATTTCATCATCGAGTTCTTTTTACAAAATAATAAGGATTAATAAATAACACATAGATATTCACATATGCTGATGTTGGAAACAATGACTTAGGCATAACTAAAATCACCGAAAATTATTTTTGTGCGGAAAAATGTATTCATAAAAGAGATTTTTAACATATATATGTAAGACATCCGTTATGAATCTTGAATGATCTATAAAAGAGATTCGAAATTGACCAAGTAAAAGTTAAGGATACCAGTGCAAAATTAGAGAGAAAATTCACTATTCCACCTTGCCTACATTCCCACCGTAACTTCTCAATACAAAATATAAAAAATTCAAGTTCCTGATAGTTTTTAAATTCTTTCACTGGGAACACAACTGTGCCAAATCTCAACTCGTTAGCAATAGTAGTTATTGAGAAATTGGGGGGTGACAAAATGACGGACAGACGCCGAAGTCTTACCATAATGGTTCTTTGCACCTTTTAGGTAAGGAACCCTAAACAAGCAAAAACAAAAATGTGAAAAACTCAAAAAAAATATATTGTGCTAAGAATATGAATAAAGCATTTAAAATTTAGAGTCAAACGAAAAAAGCAGCTGTCAGTAAAAATTTTAAACTGTGTCCACCAACACGATAAAAACGTGTTCTTCCTGTAAAAGTTTTTTTTGCTAGGAGAGTAAACATTTTGTTTTCTAATTTAAAAAATTTGTTGTGATTAGTTTAGGGATCCTTAAATGCATATCATAGTTTGGAAATAATTGACTCAATAACGTATATCTTTTTATAAAAAAATTTAAAAAAGAGCTTCCAAACAAATCCACAAATTGAAAAATGGTCCGAAAATTTGGGAAATATGGAAATATAACTTTTGGGGGAAAATACAATTGCAGGAACCAAAAATAATAATAGATATATGAATGTATAATAAAAGTCATAACAAAATAGTTATTAGACTACACTATTTATTTAAGTCAAATAATGACATTTATTTTTGGGCTGTTTTATTAAAATCGTAGGAAATATAAGAGTTAAAATACAATATTATTTTATTTATATTTTTATAACACTTACACACTTGAAATTCGAAAATAATAGTCTCGAGAAGTGATTTGTTTTAAGTTGACTAAGAGTTATTGAAGACTTTTATTTTTAAGTTTTAAGATAAAGTTCCCAAGATGACTTTGATTTTTTCAGTCTTAAATTAAGTGTCCCAAAATGGCTTTTATTCTGTTGGCTAAATAAGCGTTATAAGAAAACTTTCATTTTTCAATTCATCAAAAAATAGTTGATAAAATATATTTTTTATTTAAAGTCTCAATGCTTAAAATAGGTAAAAGCCGTGACGTTTGACAATGAAGTATATTGAATTTTATGTGAATATGACAATTTTCCTCAACAAATATGTCGATATAGGGCTTCCTATCCTTATACCCCGGTAAAAAAGTTTTTCAAAAAAATATGTTTTATTATCTAACTAAAAGAAAAGTCTCAGTGCAAATGTTATACAAATATCAAATATATAAAGCTTGCTTGTACCCGAAACTTTGTCCACGTTGATTTCGGTCATAAACTTTATTTGATTTTAAACAGAATAGGTTAAGTTGGTCTATAGTTTTTCTGATTCTTTTTTAATTAACTTTTATTCCGGATATATATACAGATATGAAAAAAGATTTAATTAAAAAACAGAGAGAGGCAAAATTACAAAGTTTGTATTGAAAATCTGCACCGGCGAAGTCACGGATAAAAGGTAGTTATTTTATTTCCAAAATATTCATTTACGTTAAGCATTTTTGGCGACCATATTGAAGTTCAACATATCCATAGCGATCTCAATTTTAAATCAGCGTCTCCATAAACCCCTATATATTGAATTGCACGGAAAGTTGAGAATTTTTAGTCGCCAGATAGAATCCCCCATCTTGAAATTGCAATTATGAATTCAATGAATGATTCAAGACCAGCGATCCCGAAAATCTCTATATGTAGATGCATTCATTAACATGGAAAACCGTTCATTTCCCGTGCTTCCTTGTGTAACTTAGCATTTGCAAAGCTCCCCCCCCCCCCCCCCCCCCTCCCGCAGGCAGATGTTAAGACACTCCGTGAAAATAATATTGGGGCCATTTAGTTTTAGATTTTAAGCTACACGACGATATAAATAAATAAATAAAACATAAAGATATTGCAAGTATCTAGAAAGTAGGTCTGGATTCTCTATTAAACAATTTTAAAAAAGTTGTACATGTATATTCTGATGATGGTTTTCCTGTAATGGGTTGAATTTTAGCTAATTTGTTGGAACATTTTGCATTTTTTAATTAAAATATAATTTCTTGGGTATAATTTGAGTATTTTAAATTAAAAAAACATATTAATCACCTTTGTACAAGGTAACCGGTTTTTACTTTGCTGCGTTTTTTATTGCAAAAAAAATTGTTTCGAAGCTATTACCAACTCTTTGATTAATGAGATTTTCTATTGATAATTTAAAAAAATGGCAAATTAAAAAATCGGAATTTTAAAAATCTTAAATTCATTATTAAACTTTTGTAACGCACTGCTATTAACTATAAAAGTTATAATTTAATAAAGTAAAACCATGTCCCAAGTACCATCGAAAAATACTGCGATCCTGTCTTTTGTAAACCATTTCTTTACTCGTTTTTATTTCGTTCCGTTTCTTATAACGAGCCCTCTGATTTGTCTGTTAGCTGCCTTGTTGCAAGTGTGCACTCTGTCATTTATTTGCATTGTGCAAACTGGAGCGATAGTCTGACTAACAATACTCTTGTATTATATTATATAGTGTGCACGAGATTGTTACACGTAAATTTCCTTACGCGTAAGTGCCACGACCAGCAATGGAGAAGGGTCGGGGTATTTTTCAAAAAAAATTGCGAAAGCACAAAAATTCAAATAATCTGGGCGCCACTCGGTTTTTAGGGAGAACCGAGAACCACGTAAGGAAAAAATGATTTTTCTCCGATCTGACCATATATTAAGGGTATAACTATATATAATTATGTATATATAATCTTACATAATGCGGAGGGGGAGTCGCGAGGCACGTTGCACGAGGTCGCACACAAAAAAAAAGCAATGGCGATGCGCCGAAAATCTAACTTGCAATAATCGTGCAATACCGAGTTTTACTCACATAAAAAAAAGGAATATATATATATATATATACAGGAAAAAAGGGTACTTAACTCAATTTTATCCTGCAGGACTTATTCCGCCTGCCCCGTGAAGAGATCCTAACCCGTCCAACTCTCCCGCCTGACTTTCCTCCAGCCGGTTTCCCTTCGTTCCTGTCCTACTTTATCCTTCCACGAATAAATCCCCTCGGTGTCGGCTGGCTCCTGAGTACTCCACGTTTTCCCTTTTTCCACGCTTCTCCTTTTTCTCGAACTCCACAAACTCCCACTCGCTACCAAACTCTGCCTCCAACTCACTGACTTTCCTCGCCAAGCAAAAAGAAGATGGGCGCCTCCACTTCGCCTACCGGACAGCTTCCGCTGATCGATCGCTATCGATTCTCGAGGTTGGTGCGGTGTCGATCGGCTACTGATCCGGGTTGTGGATGGCCCCCTATTTCAAATTTGAAATTGGTGCTCCATGTACCTTTAGGTGTTTGATGTTGTGCATTATTGTTGCGTACTACCTGTATGTTCTATGAATGTTTTGTACTGTGTGTTTATGTTTTACATGCGTAATATTGTCTGCTTAATACAGTGTAGTTTATTGTATGCAAGTGTTGTGTACTTGATGTTGTGTACTTTGAGTTATGTACTGTATGTTGTGTGACTCTATTGTGTACGCGCTGTTGTGTACTTGATGTTGTGTACCTTGAGTTATGTACTGTATGTTGTGTGACAGTGCCGAGTCAGGGTAGGAGAGCTGGACGAAGAAGTAGTTAAAATCGAGTGACAACGCTATCAAGCCAAATACCCTCGCTTTCAAAGAAAACAACTACATATTTGTGTATAAGCCGTCGGTCAAAACGTGATCTCGCCTCGCCCCTTTTACATGTTAAATTTTACAATTCGATCAACACTTTGAAATCCTATTTTTCTACTCCTTGTTATCTCAAATACTCTAACCCTCCGATCAATTTATTCCGAACAATGGTTTAAACTGGTCAAAGATTTCAAAAAAAAAAGAGAATGTTTTAAGCTTATAATGAATATTACTAATCAAATTAATTATGAACGGAAGGTGCTAATGTTAATATTTAGAAGGTCATGCTTTAACTTAATTATTCCTAACAGGGTGCAGCATGCGTTGCACTTACAAACCCTTCTACTTCTAACTCTTGTCGTGCTACAGCGATGAATCCGATGATTCTAGTTGGGGACCACGAAGTTCTGCGTTGGACGAACGAGTGTTAGCCTAACTCGTCGCCTTTGACTGGGCGTTGAAAAATCTGAGCATGGCACGCTCACGGTAACGCATGTTGAAGGTTGGGGCGATCGATGGGCAATAATTGGCATTGCGGCATAGGGGACTATATACAAGTGAATTGACCTGCGGCGACGGGTTCGTACTTCGACTATCCGATAAATGGATCCGACTAGGTGGCGATGTAAGAATTTGGTCGGGGCCTCAGTCTCTGCGGCGGAAAGGGACTTCGCCGGCGATTATGCAAGACCCGGTAAGGGGAAATCTGTAATACAAATAAATCCTTGCGCAGAATCAATAGCTCAACTCACTTAACGTAACACCCACTACTACATCTCATGCAGCGGCGTAGGCAAAAGGAGGAATACGAATCAGTAACCCGATCCCAATCTGTAGATTTAATTCTGTAACAAGATCTAGCTATAAACACTTTCCTGTATAATTATGTATGTACAATGTACATATGTGGGTACTTGATGTAAAAATCAAGTTTTGGAGTACTAGAAGGATTTGGTAATATTCATAAAATGATATTAAAAATTGATTAGAAATGTGCAGCAGGTGCGTACTTCTTGGTTGCGTCCAGGGTTAAGAGAAATTAATGCGGAACTAAATAATGGGAGAGACGACTCCACATCTCACATTGACAATGTAAGGATTTAATTAGAATTAATAAAATTAAAAAAAATAAAAAAACTATATCGATAATGAACTAGAAAGGTAGCGATAGTAGACAAAATATTAGAATCGTAAACACCCTTTGCGGTCATAGTGACGGCACTCGGGCAGTTGAGGGTTAATCACTGAGCTTTTCTGCTGGCTAGGAAATTATCCCCTAAATTACTTGAACCATCCTTAATTCCCCCAGGCACACTTTGCGCCTGATATTAGCCAACTAGTACATATTTGTAAAGCATTCGACCAAACATAGCAAACTGAAGCCTGCAACGTAATGTGATCGAGCCTTAAAATTCAGTGCAATTTAACAGCAACGCAAACATGCAGAGACGAATTTCTCCCTTCAATTTTATTAAGTAAATATTTAACGAAGTGTTTACTCAAACATTTAACAATAAATTAAATTGCTCACTGTTTCGTCAGTTTTGCGCTTATTGCTCTCTGGGATGGCGGATCGATTCCTTGCCGATAGGGTTAATCATTTCCGTAATGTTTTTGTTAAACATATTTGTGTACGACCTCAATATTTTCTCGTACAGATTTCCGTGTTTCACGAGTTATTTTCTTTCATTTTGCACCAGTATATTCACGATTTCAACTGTTTACCTAATGCAGCCGACAAAATTAATATTTTCACTTCGTCTGACCAAGCAAATGCACACTATTGATTATTCCGGAATATCGAATTTATTGACAAGTAGATTTTCAATATTTACTAAGAGTATAAGTGTCAATTAAATCAATTCAATCTAATTATTTTACTTTATATAATGGCCATAAATAGTTATAGGTTTACATATTTGCAGCGTTTCAATAAAGTCTAGGTATTTGGTTTGTTTTCTTGATATAAATAAATACCAGCTTATCTGCATCCGGACTTACCCGGGGCTTATCTATTCTTGCAAAATAAAAAATAAAACTAAAGGAAAGGAGAAAGTTTGATTATTAGTTTTGATAAATATTTCGAGTTTTTATTACAAGAATTAAGTCAGAGCGTGTTATCATTCAGCACTAATTATTGCCTTAATATTCCCTTCCAACCCCCACCGATAGTGGTGCTAGGGTTGTATTACGCCCACAGTATTTTTTCCAGATTATAAGTCGTATGTGCATCAAATTTGGTGTAAATTTCACATAACATATATGTGTATATACTTCTTTATTTATATACATATGCATATATGTGACATGCATACAACAATTATTCCCCATACTCTCCAGAGTGTTTTAGAAAACATTTAATTAAATTTGAGGAATGTATCGAAAAGTTTTGCACAATTTTTGAATTCGTATAATTTGTAACGAGAATGTCGTGCTTCTTTTGAAATATTTTTTATTAATAGAACAAAACTTAAGTTAAAGTACTTCAGTCTTAATTTTCCATATTTATTTGTTTTCTACTGAAATTTCTAATTTTACGTTTAATAGAAGACATTAATTTTTGCACAGTTTCATCTGACACTTTTTTACTAGCAGAAGACCACAATTTTGAAAATTCTGTAAGTGATTTTACTGCCCTGAATTCTTTCCTTAAAATGTTTTTAACTAGAGCTCAATACCGTTCTATGGGACGAAGTTCTGGAGCATTTGGTGGATTTGCAGTTTTTGCTATACATCGCACATTGTTTCGTTCGTATAGGTACCATTCCATAGTCGCCGCTGTTCCGGATCACCCACCCAATTACCTCGAAATGGACGAGATCTCTCCCACGATGCATAAGGGATCCCTCGAAGGTGCTCTCGAGTCACAGTAGGGTCCCCTATGTAAAAAACCATATCCTTGAAATATCAACATTTAAAATAAAACAACTACATGAATTTATAACTTATCTTCTTTGAATTTTAAACTCCATCCATAAACTCCACTCTTAGATTCCTGGGGGCATCAGAGTAATTATTTTCACCTAAAATAAGTACAAAAACAATTAGAGGAAGAATATAACCTCAAATTACAGACGCAAAATAACATACATATTTTATTCAATTTAACGAAAATAAACGATACATAAAACAAGAAAAACGTCCACGAACACGAACCAGCAATCAAAACATAAAAACACAGGTGAAATCACAATGATACCTGATCACAGCCAGGTATCACTACACAATATGGGAACACATAAAATTCATGCACATTTCCACGGAAATATATTAATATGGGGTAAACGGACCCCAGGAACACAACCACGTAAAAATTAGCCACAAAACTGCACGGATTCGCGAGATATTCGCACATTAAAAAACGTGAACAAACCGCAATGTGCGAAAAAGAGATAAGTTCGCGCGAAAGAGATAGCAAGAGTATGGCACTTGAAACCCTTCCGCCTCAACTTGACCTAATCGCAACCAATTTATTTAATTCGCGCACAAAAAAATCCAAAATACCTGCGACGAAACACTGCACTTCGCCTTATTAAAATCCCACAAAAAAAAAATTGAAATTTTTCTAAGAAGAAGTGTTGATAGGAAAAAACGGCTCTGGCAAACATTTCTTGTACGAAAGACCTTAAATATAATATGAAGACCTTATAAATAATAAAAATCCAGCAACAAAAAGAACTGATATGTGCGAATATTACAAGAATATAAGATTTTCGCTGATAAGTGGGTTGGAGGAGGAGGATGCATTACACGTCAACACGAGAGAGACAGCAAAAGAAACCAACGATTCTCTTCAAGACTATCAACAGCCCGCTTTTGCGTACAGATACATACTTGTTACAAAATAAATTCTGAAATTAAAAGTGTTTAATTTGATTACTTTTGTCACATCCCTTAAAACTAACACTTTGAACTCTGACATCATATAAGCCCTGCCTACTTACCTACAGGCGGGCGGTAGGTACTGGCAGACCTACGCAGTTATATGTTTTTTTATCTAATTTTCCTTTTTCATTGCTATTATTTTATCAATTATTCTTTCTTTCATTTTATCGCGTCAAAATATAAAGTCTACGACAAATAAAATGTTGTTCTCTTATTTTCAACTTTTATTGTTATTTAATCAATTAATTTAATAAAATTTTTTATTTTATTGTGTCAATTTAAAGTTTCTTGGAAGTACTGTCAGTGCTGTTGCAGTTTATCTGTTAAATGGTCACGCTTGAAATACTTTAAAATATATGCTTGCCTCTCTCGGTATCATTTTATACCTTTGTGGGCTCCTTCCTGAGCGTACTTATTCTACGTACGATCTAAATTTTTAGGTTTCGCTAAAAGCGGGCTGTTGATAGTCTTGAAGAGAATCGTTGGTTTCTTTTGCTGTCTCTCTCGTGTTGACGTGTAATGCATCCTCCTCCTCCAACCCACTTATCAGCGAAAATCTTATATTCTTGTAATATTCGCACATATCAGTTCTTTTTGTTGCTGGATTTTTATTATTTATAAGGTCTTCATATTATATTTAAGGTCTTTCGTACAAGAAATGTTTGCCAGAGCCGTTTTTTCCTATCAACACTTCTTCTTAGAAAAATTTCAATTTTTTTTTTGTGGGATATCAGTTTTTTTTGTTGTCGATTTATAGAGTATATTAATTAATTAATAATTAATTAGTGACGTTTTTAGCAGGAGTCACTTTTTTCTTATTAACGTATATGGCGGGCGCGTACACAGGAGTGGTTTTGAGGTTTGAACTTCCACCTACCCCCTTCCTTCCCAAATGTCAGCAAAGTTGTTGTGCGCCAATTTGCGGCGATTTAAATGGCGACTATAACATATAAAGAAACAAAACTTAATATTGTCTTAAAATTGCCTTTAATTAAGGTCATGTCTTTTGAAAAAACCCAAAAAAATCCCGCTCGCTACGCTCGCCTTTGCATCATATCATATAATACTGCAATGTCTATAATCAAGCCGGCTCTGATAAGGTCAGCTTAAGGATATGAATATTCGTCTGTTGTTATGTAAATCGCCCCCGAACATTTTTTTCCACTAATTTTTTTATTGAGTGACTGACTGTTGCTGAAGAAGCAGAATATAAACCCCTTTAGCTTTGTAAGGCCAGAATTTTCTCGTAACGTGTAAGTCGTCAATTTCGACCCAGTTATTTTTATCTCGCAGCATACTTGTATAGTGCCCACTCTCAAGAAGTCATTTGATACCCATATCATGGGGGTGCATTTCAAATAGCCTGTCCGCCATCTTGGATGTCCGCCATGTTGGATTTAAGTCACGTGACTATTTTTTTCGTATTCCTGACAGCAAACCCTTTCATTTAATACCCATATCATGGGGGTGCATTTCAAATAGCCTATCCGCCATCTTGGACGTCCGCCATATTGGATTTGAGTCACGTGACTATTTTTTCGTATTCCTGACAGCAAACCCTTTCATTTGATACCCATATCATAAGGGTGCATTTCAAATAGCCTGTCTGCCATCTTGGATGTCCACCATGTTGGATTTAAGTCACGTGACTATTTTTTTCGTATTCCTGACAGCAAACCCTTTCATTTGATACCCATATCATGGGGATGCATTTCAAATAGCCTGTCCGCCATCTTGAACGTCCTCCATATTGGATTTAAGTCACGTGACTATTTTTTTCGCATTCCTGACAGCAAACCCTTTCATTTGATACCTATATCATGGGGGTGCATTTTAAATAGCCTGTCCGCCATCTTGGATGTCCGCCATGTTGGATTTAAGTCACGTGACTATTTTTTCCGTATTCCTGACAGCAAGCCCTTTCATTTGATACCCATATCATGGGGATGCATTTTAAATAGCCTGTCCGCCATCTTGGACGTCTGCCATATTGGATTTAAGTCACGTGACTACTTTTTTCGTATTCCTGACAGCAAACCCTTTCATTTGGTACCCATATCATGGGTGTGCATTTCAAATAGCCTGTCCGCCATCTTGGATGTCCGCCATGTTGGATTTAAGTCACGTGACTATTTTTTTCGTATTCCTGACAGCAAGGCCATTCATTTGATACCCATATCATGGGGATGCATTTCAAATAGTCTGTCCGCCATCTTGGACGTCCGCCATATTGGATTTAAGTCACGTGACTATTTTTTTCGCATTCCTGGCAGCAAACCCTTTCATCTGGTACCCATATAATGGGGGTGCATTTTAAATAGCCTGTCCGCCATCTTGGATGTCCGCCATATTGGATTTAAGTCACGTGACTATTTTTTTCGTATTCCTGACAGCAAACCCTTTCATTTGATACCCATATCATGGGGGTTCATTTTAAATAGCCGGTCCGCCATATTGGATGTCCGCCATATTGGATTTAAGTCACGTGACTATTTTTTTCGTATTCCTGACAGCAAACCCTTTCATTTGATACCCATATCATGGGGGTGCATTTCAAATAGCCTGTCCGCCATGTTGGATTTAAGTCACGTGACTATTTTTTTCGTATTCCTGACAGCAAACCCTTTCATTTGATACCCATATCATGGGGGTGCATTTCAAATAGCCTGTCCGCCATCTTGGATGTCCGCCATGTTGGATTTAAGTCACGTGACTATTTTTTTCGTATTCCTGACAGCAAGCCCTTTCATTTGATACCCATGTCATGGGGGTGCATTTCAAATAGCCTGTCCGCCATCTTGGATGTCCGCCATGTTGGATTTAAGTCACGTGACTATTTTTTTCGTATTCCTGACAGCAAACCCTTTCATTTGATACCCATATCATCGGGTGCATTTCAAATAGCCTGTCCGCCATCTTGGATGTCCGCCATGTTGGATTTAAGTCACGTGACTATTTTTTTCGTGTTCCTGACAGCAAACCCTTTCATTTGATACCCATATCATGGGGGTGCATTTCAAATAGCCTGTCCGCCATCTTGGATGTCCGCCATGTTGGATTTAAGTCACGTGACTATTTTTTTCGTATTCCTGACAGCAAACCCTTTCATTTGATACCCATATCATGGGGGTTCATTTTAAATAGCCTGTCCGCCATCTTGGATGTCCGCCATATTGGATTTAAGTCACGTGACTATTTTTTTCGTATTCCTGACAGCAAACCCTTTCATTTGATACCCATATCATGGGGGTGCATTTCAAATAGCCTGTCCGCCATGTTGGATTTAAGTCACGTGACTACTTTTTTCGTATTCCTGACAGCAAACCCTTTCATTTGGTACCCATATCATGGGGGTGCATTTCAAATAGCCTGTCCGCCATCTTGGATGTCCGCCATGTTGGATTTAAGTCACGTGACTATTTTTTTTCGTATTCCTGACAGCAAGCCCTTTCATTTGATACCCATATCATGGGGATGCATTTCAAATAGCCTGTCCGCCATCTTGGACGTCCGCCATATTGGATTTAAGTCACGTGACTATTTTTTTCGTATTCCTGACAGCAAACCCTTTCATTTGATACCCATATCATGGGGATGCATTTCAAATAGCCTGTCCGCCATCTTGAACGTCCTCCATATTGGATTTAAGTCACGTGACTATTTTTTTCGTGTTCCTGACAGCAAACCCTTTCATTTGATACCCATATCATGGGGGTGCATTTCAAATAGCCTGTCCGCCATCTTGGATGTCCGCCATGTTGGATTTAAGTCACGTGACTATTTTTTTCGTATTCCTGACAGCAAGCCCTTTCATTTGATACCCATGTCATGGGGGTGCATTTCAAATAGCCTGTCCGCCATCTTGGATGTCCGCCATGTTGGATTTAAGTCACGTGACTATTTTTTTCGTATTCCTGACAGCAAACCCTTTCATTTGATACCTATATCATGGGGGTGCATTTCAAATAGCCTGTCCGCCATCTTGGATGTCCGCCATGTTGGATTTAAGTCACGTGACTATTTTTTTCGTATTCCTGACAGCAAACCCTTTCATTTGATATCCATATCATGGGGGTGGATTTCAAACAGCCAGTCCGCCATCTTGGGGAGGCCGCTATATTGGATTTGTAATGACGTTTCTTATCTAGTCATGTATTGTCATCAGAACTCAGAGCGTGTGCAAAATTTCATCCTAATCGAAGACCGGGAAGTGGGTCAAGTGAAGCTAATAAAAGCGTATTAAAAATCGTCTACGAGCAACAGTTTCCGAGATATTATAATAGCATTTTTGTTTTTAACGGTTCCTGAATAATTAAAGTTAGTAATATTACATTTTTTGAAATGCCAATGGGTTCTATATGCTTCCTCCGGTTAAGGTGATGGTACCGGTGGGGGATAAAATTTTCATTAAAAATCGTCCACGAGCAACGGTTTCCGAGATATTAGCATTTTTGTTTTTAACGGTTGTTTATGATGAATATTCAAAAGTTCGGTGTGATGACTTCGCCTATTATATGCGATAGAGTAAAGGCGTGCAGCATCGCAACTGGAAGCAGCGGATGGCTGAAAAATATATCGCACACTGAATTCGATAGAGTAAATTCGTGCAGACATCGCAATACATCGCAACCGGAAGTAGCGGATGTCTGAAGAATCGTCGCATACTGAATAATTATTTAAAGTTTTTTATTTAAAGAAACACGAATAACTTCTGAACCCCGCGACGTAATTGATTGAAATTTTTTTTGCTAAGATAACTTTTGGATTTCTGTCGAATACGTTATCGACATTTTCCAAAATGCCTTGGATATCATCAATGAGAACTAAAACACCGAAAATAACGACATTTTCTCTCACATTCGCGTAATAAGTCTTTGTTCGGGCGCACGAAAAATTTTTTTTTTTTTTTTTTTTTTTTCTATCAACACGGCGCCCGACCGGGCGCCTTGATAGACATTTCCAAGTCACAATGGAAACTCCAGATATGGTCATAATAAGATTTCAAAATTTGAATTCACATTTCACAATGGCGATTGGCGGCCAAGTTTTTATAAAAAATGGTTGAGGCAGGCGAAACGGAAGGGAAATTTAGTGAATTGGAATTTACAAGGTATAAAAGAGCGAACTAAGCTACCATCGTTCTCTTCTTGTCTTCGTGCTCTTCAGTATACTTCGACGATAACTCATCAGGAATTTGCCATCAAGAGTTGATGATATGCCCTACGGTAGGACATCCAAACTCTATATGCAAATTCCACATATGTATGCATCAATTCTCAGCAAACAAACAAACAAAAAATATATATTTTTATTGGATCGCGGACATCGTACATCTTTTAACGCGGCGATTGAATTAGTGTTTGTAATAAAAATAAATAAATTAATATATTTATAGAATTCGAATTAACGTAGATAATTATTATAATAATAGTTGAATTTTCATTGAAATTTTTAAATTAGTATTTGTGAAATTTGCATGTGAAAATTGCAGGATCAGTAATCCTGTAAGGTAATGAATAAAAGTGACTTGAATTAAGACGCACGATTTTTTTTTCACCGCTACACTAGCCACCACTTACGGTAAATTTTCTGGTGACTCGTTTTTGAGAGCACCGGTACGGTTCACCGCTGCGTAATGTGATGTAGCCAAGTCCGGCCAAAACAAGGTGTTGTTAGTGTGTGGCCTTATATGGTAATAGACGTTTTTGTAAACACTCCTTCACATATTTTTCTGTGTTAATCGTGCCCTCTAGGAAAACTGGACGGCTGCGATGGCCATACTGACAAATTGCCTGCTAAACCAGTACCTGCCTTCGGACCGAATTTTTCTACAGAAATTTGTCTTACTGAATCGGGAACATTCTCCTTATCTCGGGCATTGTAAAATTGTGGACTTGGTGGTGTTGAAAAATCGTGTTTAAAATATGATTCCGCATCCATTATAACGCAGGTGGCTGTAGCGTGAACTAAAATGTTGTACAACATTCTGGATATAGCTACATTTTGCTGCTTAACTGTACGTTTGGGTGCTTTTTGTTTTTTGTATGTCTTTGCACCATGGTGACACTTGTTTTTGTTTTTTTCGCCACATCTCGCTCGCACCAACATCGAATAATTTTTGTCAATACACTTTAATATTTTTTGTTCCAAATTCTTATCACTATGACCCTTCGGTCTTCCAGATCTAGGCTTTTCTTCTACTGTCTGATCACTTAGAAAATTCTCGATAGTTCTTTTAACCGTCCATCTACTTGTTTTGGCTTCCTTTGCGATTAACGAATATGACTTTTTAGTATTTTCACTGAAAGCGCGCAAAATTGCAGCATGTACTTCTTTGCGTTTTGAACTCATGGCGATAAATGAGCGATGAAACGACAGATTTTCAGTAGTTGCAGTAATGACTCAATAGAGAATTCTACTATTCTTTAAAATGCAAAAGGATAACTCATCATGGCAATGCATTCACGTAAAAACCGTGCAAAACTTTTCTATACAGTCTTTATATTATTGGAACTAAGAAATAAATAAAGAATAAAGTGAGCACATGGTATAGTATACTCTCTGTGACTGACGTGACTTTAGTGTTAAAAATCTACTGATGTTGTAGTCTGATAGACACTATGGTGACGGAATATAACTACTGTCAGTAATAAATAAGTCCATTTTATCATGATAAAATAAGAAAATGATCCTTACCTAATAGAAAACTAGAAAAACGAATGAAATGAAATAGTAGATTGTGTATTGAGTGGGAGACTCGCGAGATTCCCAACGAGCATGAAGTTTCAAACATGCAAATTGAGAATCTCGGTCTCCCACGAAGCGCACATACTATTTTATTGGCAGGCTGAAGAGCACTTTTCGGGGTCTGTCGCCGGGGGGCCGAAACCATCGATGCAACCATTGATGACGAAGTCGGTGTGGGAATATTATTCCCGCACTAGCGCGGTTCACTTTCCCTTTGGAATATAATAATACTGAAATAATAACATAATTTAAAATTAGGATGTAAATTAGCAAGTAAATTTAGTTTATTTTGCTTTACAGTGCAGTGCAGAAAGTTTACAGCGTAAGTTAGCCAGTTAGCTAGCTTTAGCCGCATTTGGCACACAGATCTAACGGCAGATTCTAGTCTACGAGTATATAGTAACAAAGGCAGAAAGAAGAGATATATCCGGATTTTTTCTCCACATAAATATTCATTGAATGAACATTGCGTTAAACATCTTTAGTGAGATAATATAGACAAATAACGACTTTCTGCACTGCACTGGAAAGCAAAACAACTAATTTTATTTGCGAATTTGCATCCTAATTTTAAATTATTTTATTATGTCAGTATTCAAATTAGAACATGAGCCTTATTTAAAATTACATTTAATTACGCCTTTCTCTGTAAGGAACCCTTTTGTTCCCTCTTGAATTGTTCGAACAACTCAATAAATTAATGTGAATTTTAAGCATTTAGGCTCGAAAATTTGCTTATCGACACCTAAATGGAGGACAGTTAGCTTGCTTTCGCACACAGACTAAACCATCATGTAATACGAACAATTCACGACACGAGAAAATTCCACGGTGTAGTAGCTGTGTTCTTTTATGTACCTTGTTCTGAAACAATCATACATAGGAAGAACAAATTTGTTCTGCAAATTATATGGAGCAGGACGTCCATCTAGTTGTTCTAATGGAACCTACGTATGCAAAAACGTTTTGCCAGTTTTGATAAAATTATCTGCTCTGAGATGTTAACAAATTTGTATTCGTAATTAAATTAATTGTGGAAATTAATTACTCTGTCTGAAAAGGTGACCTTCTCCTAACTGGGGTAAAAAAAACATCGATTTTTTTCTTTACGGAAAAATGTTCCTTAATATGTCTAGAATCATGTCCTAAAACTTTACGAAAAAAAAATATGGTTTTCGAGTTATAGTGCTATATATTTTGAGAGAAAAAACGGTCGCGCAGCTGACGCCCGAGCACGCTGTTTGGGACGCCGGAAGAAATTCAATTCAGTTATACTTTACGTGGCCACTTGAACGTATCGATAGTTTTTCTCTAGAAATTTCGAGAAAATGCCAAAAACTCAAAAGAATTTTACATCAAAAACTCCAAAAAGAAAATTCCGTGGAAACCGGCACACAGCACTTTCAGCCGGTGAAGACGATCTAAAATCAAACGCATTTTTCTCGACTTCATTTTTTCAATCGTAATTCCACGATATCTCTTGAACCGCTCCACCGATTTTCATAAACCTTGGTTCATTTTGTTCAGAATTCAATTGTGCACAAATCTAACTAGGATATAAGACAAAAACCAAGTTTTTTTTTTACAGCACTTTATGTAAAAAATTTTTGGAAAAATTCTCGATTTTTGACTTCAAATGGCTGCCATTTTTTTTCCAATCAAAAAAATCCCAAACTTTTGCTTTTTTTGAATTCAGTTAGGAGAAGGTCACCTTAAAGCCCTTTTGTGAAAAATTTGATATTTATTGCAATGTTCACAACAGGCTTTTTCCATTTCTGTACAAAACGCATCACACAGGTAAGTGAGCTTTTCCCTATCTAGAACAATGTGCACAAAAGAACGCGTAATTGAAGAATATTTCAGGCATTCATCAAGCGCTTGCCAGGGATCTTTCTGATCCCTACCTACATAAGACTTTATTTTGTGCTTTTTTCCGGCCCATACTTAAATATGCATCAATAATTTGGATGGATTTCTACGCGCTGCGCTCTGCGACTTACCATGGAATGATCGTTTAAATCTCCCTCCTTAAAGGTTGATGCTTTTAGATTTGACGTCTCTTTCCGGGCGTAGGGAGATGGCAGTTCTTTTGTTTATGCACGACATTGTTACTGGCGGTAAAGATTCAGCCATTCTTCTATCCCTTATAATTAGGCAGTGTCTATTTGCACACCATTTTCCCGTGTAAGTACACGGGTACACGGGTGCTCGGCAAACTTCGGGATTGTTTGAAATTTTTGCTTACACGGGTACACGGGTACACGGGTTTCCCGGCAAACTTCCGAATCGCCTGTCCATGTCCGAGTTTCTCGAATAAATAAAGAAATTGTGGTCCGTTTTGGCGCAATGAAATTGCTTAAATTTTCGCTGAAATTAGGAATGATCGATGTTAAGAAATGTCAGCATAATGTTAACATCTGTAGCTAAGTATCGTTGTCCGATTATCATCGTACTTTTAGCATCGATGTTGTACTGCAAAAGTACTAAATACTTTAAGAAATATCTCGCAAAGGGAACGAGCACGAATTTTTTCAATAATTTTCCGTCGATGCGCTATCCAATTAAGGGGCACCGCTTATGGGTGAGCACCCGAATAAACCTGCATACAGAGGAATGTGATTACCATTGCGCAATGGCACAGAATACAGGCAGATATAGTGCGATTTTCTAAGAATTTTTAATCGCTGCAGCAGAATTTTAGGCCGCTTCTGAGAATTTTCGATGTTGGGTTCAATTGCGTACGGTCTAGCCGCACCTCACAAATTCCTCCTGAGCAATTCGCTCCCGTATATTGGATCGTCTGTTTGGAGTCGTCCTAAACCATCCCGATTTGCACACTTTCCCGTAGCCGTTATAGATTCCTAGTAAAACAACATTTTTTCTACGAATTTCGTGCCTCCTCCTTCATCTTTCAGACCTCTTAACCAAAAAATACGAGGCCAGTTCATGCGCCCGACGTTATGAAACGTGGTCAGTGATGTCATTATTTTCATACAAAACGAAGCTAATTCCGCGTACTTGCTACACACGTGGACTGGCGTGGGAGGGTGAGAAGGTTTTGGCTAAGCATGCATTTAAGGAGGCTGGATCGAAAACTAAAAAATTCTAAAAATATTTTTGCTACCGAATTACACATGATTATATTTTTAGAATTTTTTTTCGCGAAATGGCAATTGTTTGAAAAAAACCGTTTTTATCGACGACAAAAATCGAACTAAATAACTTTATTCCTGATATAAAATCGCTATAATCGTATGTTAGATAATTTAATAATAAAGGTCCAGTTACCGTTAAAAGTCAATCGGATGAAAACTGTTCGAGTTAAGTTAAGCTGGTAATAACCCCTTAATAAACTTTCGTTTGATTTTTCTCTTCTATTTGGGCGGTGACATGCATTTTTTTTGTAATTCATTTATATGTTCCTAAAGTATCATCTAGCGAAATTTGAATTAATTCTACCGTTTTTTTAGTTTTCGATCCAGCCTCCTTCAATTCATGCTTATCCAAAACCCTTCTCACCCTCCCACGTCAGTCCACGTGTGTAGCAAGTACGTGGAATTAGCTTCGTTTTGTATGAAAATAGTGACGTCACTGACTGTTTATGCCGGGATTCAAAAATAAAAAATAAAATCATTCGATTTCACTACAAAACAAAATCCTTTATTTTGCAAGTCAATTGCTATAAATTATTTTTCACACCTTATAATTTCAAATTAATTTTCACAGAAAAAACCAAACAATTCTTTCATGCACATGCACTAAAAATTTTTAATTCATTTGTTATTTCTACTAAAATTCTAAATTCAAAAATTCACAAATTCTACTATCAAAAAATTCTAAGTCTAATAATGTCAAATTTCTCTAAGTCCTAAATTGCCGCCGAAATGCCATGCACCGTACCAACACCGTACCGAACCAGTTGAGCACTCTAGGTGGTTTAGTTCAATCCTAAGATCATTTAAACTACCTTTTCACTCTATGGTCGCGAAAGAAGAGAAGCTGTCTGGACTCAGCGACCGGCTTATAAAGCTCAAATTTCCAATGTAGCAGGGTCTGCCATAGTTACATTTGCCGGCTTCGGAAGTGGATCCTGACATTGTTTATTGTCCACAATTTCTTTGAGGGCATCAGCAATTTTTATTTTACTTTTTTATATATTTTGCTTTATTAAGCCTTTCTCATCCTTATTTTAACTATTTAATATCACATTTCGGGGTATTGATAATTTAAATTCATTAAAATCCCACTTGTAATTTTCAAAATTTTTACTTGTAGTAATTCCCACTTGGCAATACCCTTAGTGGACCCTGGAAGGATCTTCCAAAAAATAAGGTCTCTTTCTTGCATTTTCTGCACTCTTTACTCTTACAGAGTGTGGTTATGTTTAATTAATTATTTATGCGTACCTTGAATTCAAATTATTTCACCTCAGGCGAATTCCCCATGGCGCAAAACATAAGTTTGACCATCGCTGCCTTTGGGGAAATTGTTAGTTTGAGGTGCGCGATTGAATTCATATTTGACAGTTGCGAGTGCCAGTGCCAGTGAGTGTTTCAAAGGGATTATTTCAGGTAAGTCGTTGTATTTTGCCTTTTAATTTATATTTTTTATTTTCAGCGCACGCACAAGTGAAATTAATTCCTTGTGTGTGCTTTGTAATTCAAGGGCCTGGCAGGAGATTCCTGAGCCTCCTTCATGGGGCCGCTTGATTTGCCGGTAAGTTTGTTTACCTCTTTTTCCATAGCTTTTATTTGCATTAAATTCATTTATTTATGCTTGAGTTTAATATAATGTTTTTATTTATTTCAGCATTCCAGTGATTTGCAGTGGGTGGTGTGGGTGGTTCCACCCAGGAACTTAATCAAATTGGATACTTCGGTGGATTTCATTTCATAGGTAAGTATTATAATAATCTCATGTTGAATGCATTACATATTTATGTTTGCCTTTCTTCTCTTTTAGGTGCCGAGGAGACATTCTCCCCCCGTTGAACGGTTGAGTTCGAAACTCTTTGGAGCCGTCGTTGAGTGCCGCGTTTATGATGCCTATAAAAAACCACCTTCCCATCAGCTTTAATGCGGAGGATCACCTGGAATCTGTCCGGTAGGTTTACCGTGAATGGTTGTTTGCGTCGTTGGATACTATCCAGATCTAAACGCTGTAGGACTCTTTTTGGTATGTAGATACTTTCTTCTTCTCGCGTGACGAATCGTTGGACTTCGTTGTCGATTCGCATTTTAATTTCCTCAATCGTGGTTGATGGCAATAGTCTTTCGAGATCCATGCGCATGGATCCATTAATCCAAAAAGGGAAATTAATTCCCTTGAGGGATAAGCCATCTCGTGGTGTTTTTTTTGTGCTGTTGGAATGTGCGTTACGTGCAGTATGGCAATTTGTAGACGTGGTTGGCTGTTGCTTGGCTTGGGCTGTTTCCTGATTGTTATTGGGATCCTTCTTCGTCCACTTAGAGGGATCCGTCGGAAGTCCAGTCAGTACGTCCAGGCCAGGCGTGACGAAATACTGCAACATATCTTCGTCGATTGGTTCGCAGTCGAAAGTGACATCTTCGGAAATAGTGAGTATGTCTTGTAGATCTTCCATCTGCAAGCAAATTACTATTAAAAACTTATTTACTCACATATAGTGACAGGTAACACGACACGAGAACGGTCCAGGACAACACAAGATACGAACAATTTGTATTATTTTGTTTGGCTGGTCATTTCCACAGGTAACCGACAAATTTTCGTGATTGATCTCACTACGGTAGTGTTACCTGTGCGGACCTTCACCACTCGTGTTAATCCATCCTGTCCTGGATGAGTTTCCTCAATAATCCCCAAAGGCCATATAGTTGGAGGGGTATTCTCATCTTTTATCAGGACAACATCATTAGTTTTTAAATTTACTTCGGGTCTTTGCCATTTTGTCCGTTGTTGCAATTGGTGTAAATATTCGCCTCTCCATTTTTTCCAGAAATGCTGGATCAAGAGCTGTGTGTACCTCCAGCGTTGTGACGGTAAAGCGTTGCTTTGATCTGGTTCTGGAATTGCATACATGGCTTGTCCCAATAAAAAGTGCGCAGGAGTTAGAACCTGTAAATCCTCTATGTTATTATTAATTGGGCAAAGAGGGCGAGAGTTTAAACAAGCCTCAATCTGCGCCAAGAGCGTTGTTAGTTCTTCGAACGTACACGAAGTGTTGGCCAATGACCTGCGTAGGTGGTGTTTCACCGACTTAACTCCCGCCTCCCAGAGACCGCCATGATGTGGAGATGCTGGCGGGTTGAAGTGCCAACTAATTCCTTGTTGTGCTAATACTGCACCAACTTCATTGGAATAGTCTTTGATTGCCAGTTTTAGCTCTTTATCGATTTGATTTTTCCCGCCTATAAAATTGGTTCCACAATCAGAATATAGGTCTGTGCACATGCCTCTTCGGGATATAAATCGTTTCAGCGCCGCTACAAATGCTGATGAAGTCAAATCGGACACAGGCTCTAAATGCATGGCCTTTGTTGCCATGCAAACAAATATACATATATATCCTTTGACTTTTTTTGCAGCTCTTTGTAGGGATGTTTTTAATAAAATTGGGCCCGCATAATCCAAGCCAACGTGCGTAAACGGCTTTGATATGTTTACCCGAGCTGGTGGAAGGTTACCCATTAATTGATGGTTTGTAGTGCCACGATATCAAGTACATGTTACACATTGATGGATTCTACTCGTAATCAATCGTTTAGCGTTCACGATCCAATATTCGTTTCGGCTATAATTTAATGTGAGTGTGGGTCCTCCGTGTAACGTCTCAGTGTGTATTTTATCTATTATTAATGTTGTGACATAATTCTTCGGCGGTAAAATTATTGGATGCCTGTTGGGATATGAAATGTTTGCGTTTTTGAGACGGCCACCCACACGAATTAGCCCGTCTGGACATAGAAAAGGATTCAAATTTATTAACGGACTTTTCCCTTTCAGAGGTAGTTCATTTTTCAACAATTTATATTCCTCTGAAAACTCCGCCTTTTGAACTATTCTCAAGATAGTATTTTTTGCTCGCTGAATTTCATGCGTTGTTAGCCAGCTCATTTGTCTTGTTGGGGATTTTTTTCCTATATCGTACACTCTTAAGAGTCTGGCAACAATTCTGATTAATTTGGTATATGACGAATATTTATGAAGCAAGCTTTCATCATAGACCACAGTGAGCATTTTTGTTTGCTTCTTTGCTTCTAGATCTGTTTTTCCAATTGGGACTTCAAGAGTTGGCCATTGTGAAGACTGATCTTCCAACCATTCTGGACCATTCCACCACAGATTGCATTCTTTTAATTCTTTGGCAGTACATCCTCGGGTTGCTATATCAGCAGGATTATGTTTACTGCTGACGTGACGCCAACAGTCTGGTGGTATTGCATTTTGGATTTCTGCAACCCGGTTTGCAACGAATGTTTTCCATCGTGATGGATGGTCCTTGATCCATTGTAGTGTGATCATGGAATCACACCAAGCATACATGGAGGCATCGATTATTTGCATATCTCGTATGGTCGTCTGGATTAGTTGGGCCAACAGTAATGCGCCATTAAGCTCAAGCCGTGGTAACGTAATTGGCTTAATAGGTGCCACCCTTGTCTTTGCTGCCAGCAACTTGCATGAAACTGATCCAGACTTATTTTCGACTCGTAAATATACGGCAGCCGCATAAGCTCTACTGGAAGCGTCGCTGAAGCCATGAATTTGAATATTTACGGCCTTGGAAGTCCAACCGACCCATCTCGGTATTTTTATGGAATCTAGCATGCTCAGCGAGTTTATAAAATTATTCCATTGTAGCTGAATACCTTTACTTACGGTAGTGTCCCAGGCTAAACCGGACATCCACAAAGTTTGCATCAACAATTTTGCAACTATTATCATTGGAGCAACCCAACTCAACGGGTCGTATAATGATGCAATTGCTGACAACATCGCTCATTTGGTTGTTGCATTGGAATGTTTTATTACTTTATCGTTTATTGAAAATAAAAAATTATCAGATTTGGGTTGCCAGGTGATGCCTACCGTTTTTAAAGTTTCATTTTCGTTTAATTCTAAGGTATTTTTCAGCTCTCTTTGATCCAACGGTAAATCATTTAGTAACTCTGCGAAGTTACTTGCCCATTTACTCAGATTAAAATGTCCAGACTGTAACATCTTTAGTAAATCATTCCTTAATTGTTTGGCTTCATCAATTGAATCTGCACCAGTCAACAAGTCGTCCACATAGAAATCAGTTAAAGTGACTGCAGCTGCAAGAGGCCATTCATCTTTACAATCTTCAGCCAATTGTTGTAAGGTCCTTACAGCCAAATATGGAGCCGCTGATGTACCGAATGTGACGGTTTTCAATTGGTAGTCTTGTACCTCGTTATTTGAGTCATACCAAAGAATTCTTTGGTATGCTCTATGTTCTGGATGCATAATTATCATGCGGTACATCTTTTCGATGTCCGCAGTTAATGCTACCTGGTGCTTTCGCCATTTAAGCAGTGTTGCAAAAAGTTTCGGCTGTAGAGTTGGTCCGACTAGCATCTGCTCATTTAAGGATTTACCATTTGATGTACGCGCGGACGCATCAAAAACCACTCTTAATTTAGTCGTGGTGCTATCTTTCATGACCGCATGATGAGGGATATAATAGCATGGTTCCCCTTGCACAGGTACGTCGACCCTTTCCATGTGGTCCAAGTCTACATATTCTTGTAGGCATTTTGAATAATCATTTTTAATTTGATTATTTATATTTAATTTTTTTTGTAGAGAACCAAGACGTCGTAGGGCAAGGTGTCTCGATTCTCCTAAGTCAGGAGGACTGTCGTTTTTAAACGGCAATTTGACACAATATTGTCCATTAGGTAATCGTTTATACGTGTCTCGATATAATTCCTGACATTTTTGATCCTCTGATGAAAGCAGTAATTTACTGGGAAGCTCTTCCTGTTCCCAGAATTTATTAAGCTGCTCATCTAAGTTATTTTCCACACTGGTTACTACAGTGAATGAGGAAATTTTAGCAGAGGTGGTACTAGCTGCATTACCCAATATAATCCAACCAAGTTTTGTCCTCATGGCAATTGGTTCGGATTCTTGGCCCCGTCTAATCCCATCTTGGATAATGGAGGCATATACATCTGCACCGAGTAGCACATGAATCGTATTGGGCTTCCAATATGTTGGATCTGCTAATACTAATCCTCTAAGATGGCTCCAATTTTCGCGCATCATAATTTTGGCTGGTAGCAAATCTGTGATTTGTTTTAAGACCAGCATATCAGAGGTAACTATAAATTGTTCACTTACTCGTGGGTATAAATCTAAAGTTACTTGTTTTTTAGTGTGTGCTGTCTGATTCGTATTGAGGCCCTTGACAACAACGGATGTGTTGTATAATTTAAGTTTCAGCCTTTTACAAGCCTCCTCTGTAATGAAGGAAGACTGCGACCCTGGATCTACTAAACATCGCAAGGTAATTAATTGGCCGTTACGGTCAGGAACCCTGATTAACGCTGTCGCTAAAAGGGCATTGTGAGTTCGCGTAAATAAAAATGATGTAGTAGGATTGATTTTATCCTCCTCGTTTTGGTCTAGCGAATTAATTTTTGTTCTACTACTCGTAGAGTCCTGCATTTGCTTTTCAACAAATGCAGCACAAGCTGGCTCCTTTCTCTGGTTCGATTGTGCATTTTCCGAAAAGTGCAGCAAAGAGTGATGTGCCTTGTGGCACTTAGAGCATGATTGCTTGCACTGTTGATGGGCATGTTTACTCGAGAAACATGTAAAGCATCTTCCGGAAGACTTAATTATATCTCGGCGCTGAGGTATGGTCATTTTTAAAAATTTGGTGCATTTTCCAACGTAATGTTTATTTTCGCATGCTGGACATTTCGCGTTTTCTGCAGAATAATAGGATTGCGTAGACTTAGATTTGCTGGTCGAATCCTTTCGGTGATTACTTCCCGTTGTATGCGCAATGGATTCCAAGACCTTATGTCTTGTTAGCAGGAATGTTTTAAATGTTTTAAATGCTGGCGAAGTTTGTGTTCCCTTTAACTCTTCTTCCCATAGTCTTACCGTTTGCAGTGGTAATTTTTGCGTGATTATATAAATCAGAAGCGTATCCCACGCTGCTACATTTTGGCCTAATGTTTCTAGTTGCTGTAGGCAGCCTTCAGTAGTGTCTATTAACATTTTCAAGTTATTACTGCTTTCTGCATTTATTTTAGGTTGCTCAAGTAACCGCTTTAATTGAGTATTAATTAGCAGCCTTTTATTCTCGTAGCGGGCTTGTAATCGTTCCCAAGCTGGCTCGTAATTATTGTCGGTGATGGGAATATTTTTTAGCAAACTTGCAGCTTCACCTACTAAGCATTCCTTTAAATAGTGCAATTTGCGAACAGGTTGTAGCTGATTGTTGCTGTGTATCAACGACATAAAATAGTCGTGAAATGAACGCCACTCATTGTAATCTCCATCAAATTTTTGTAGATTAACTTTTGGAAGTGCGTTTCCTGAACTGGTTGTATGCACAACTGTTGTTCCAGGTACCGCTACAGTAGTTTCAATTTGACTATTTGCTAGCAGCTCATCAGCTAATTCGCCTAAAAATGCCCAAAATTTCGTCTGCAATTCTGAATATCGGTCATTAATAATATACGGATCGTCGCACGTCCTCCGTGAATTAATTATTAATTCACGAATTTGTGTGTCACGCTGGTCAACTTCTTCCCAATCCTTTGTGAATCGATCAGTCAGGTTTTGCAAGTATCCTGTACTTCTAGTATCTTTTTTGACCTTCTTATAATTTTCGAAGGCCTTTTCTAATTTTTGCGCAGCTAATTCTTGTGTAATTAGTAGCGATTCCAATTTAGGAAGAGGAGCCATGGTGCACTTGATGCACAAAAATAATTTGGCTTGGTACCGCTAACCTTTGACCACGTGTAAGCAATTTTCAACTTCAAACAACGGCTCTTTATTCTGTAGTGATCGAATGTATCCGGTTCGAAGGACCAAATGTTTATGCCGGGATTCAAAAATAAAAAATAAAATCATTCGATTTCACTACAAAACAAAATCCTTTATTTTGCAAGTCAATTGCTATAAATTATTTTTCACACCTTATAATTTCAAATTAATTTTCACAGAAAAAACCAAACAATTCTTTCATGCACATGCACTAAAAATTTTTAATTCATTTGTTATTTCTACTAAAATTCTAAATTCAAAAATTCACAAATTCTACTATCAAAAAATTCTAAGTCTAATAATGTCAAATTTCTCTAAGTCCTAAATTGCCGCCGAAATGCCATGCACCGTACCAACACCGTACCGAACCAGTTGAGCACTCTAGGTGGTTTAGTTCAATCCTAAGATCATTTAAACTACCTTTTCACTCTATGGTCGCGAAAGAAGAGAAGCTGTCTGGACTCAGCGACCGGCTTATAAAGCTCAAATTTCCAATGTAGCAGGATCTGCCATAGTTACATTTGCCGGCTTCGGAAGTGGATCCTGACATTGTTTATTGTCCACAATTTCTTTGAGGGCATCAGCAATTTTTATTTTACTTTTTTATATATTTTGCTTTATTAAGCCTTTCTCATCCTTATTTTAACTATTTAATATCACATTTCGGGGTATTGATAATTTAAATTCATTAAAATCCCACTTGTAATTTTCAAAATTTTTACTTGTAGTAATTCCCACTTGGCAATACCCTTAGTGGACCCTGGAAGGATCTTCCAAAAAATAAGGTCTCTTTCTTGCATTTTCTGCACTCTTTACTCTTACAGAGTGTGGTTATGTTTAATTAATTATTTATGCGTACCTTGAATTCAAATTATTTCACCTCAGGCGAATTCCCCATGGCGCAAAACATAAGTTTGACCATCGCTGCCTTTGGGGAAATTGTTAGTTTGAGGTGCGCGATTGAATTCAAATTTGACAGTTGCGAGTGCCAGTGCCAGTGAGTGTTTCAAAGGGATTATTTTAGGTAAGTCGTTGTATTTTGCCTTTTAATTTATATTTTTTATTTTCAGCGCACGCACAAGTGGAATTAATTCCTTGTGTGTGCTTTGTAATTCAAGCGCCTGGCAGGAGATTCCTGAGCCTCCTTCATGGGGCCGCTTGATTTGCCGGTAAGTTTGTTTACCTCTTTTTCCATAGCTTTTATTTGCATTAAATTCATTTATTTATGCTTGAGTTTAATTTAATGTTTTTATTTATTTCAGCATTCCAGTGATTTGCAGTGGGTGGTGTGGGTGGTTCCACCCAGGAACTTAATCAAATTGGATACTTCGGTGGATTTCATTTCATAGGTAAGTATTATAATAATCTCATGTTGAATGCATTACATATTTATGTTTGCCTTTCTTCTCTTTTAGGTGCCGAGGAGACACTGACCACGTTTCATATCGTCGGGCGCATGAACTGGCCTCCTATTTTTTGGTTAAGAGGCCTGAAAGATGAAGGAGGAGGCACGAAATTCGTAGAAAAAATGTTGTTTTACTAGGAATCTATAACGGCTACGGGAAAGTGTGCAAATCGGGATGGTTCAGGATGACTCCAAACGGACGATCCAATATACGGGAGCGAATTGCTGGGGCGGAATTTGAGGTGCGGCTAGACCGTACGCAATTGAACCCAACATCGAAAATTCTCAGAAGCGGCCTAAAATTCTGCTGCAGCGATTAAAAATTCTTAGAAAATCGCACTATATCTGCCTGTATTCTGTGCCATTGCGCAATGGTAATCACATTCCTCTGTATGCAGGTTTATTCGGGTGCTCCCCCATAAGCGGTGCCCCTTAATTGGATAGCGCATCGACGGAAAATTATTGAAAAAATTCGTGCTCGTTCCCTTTGCGAGATATTTCTTAAAGTATTTAGTACTTTTGCAGTACAACATCGATGCTAAAAGTACGATGATAATCGGACATCGATACTTAGCTATAGATGTTAACATTATGCTGACATTTCTTAACATCGATCATTCCTAATTTCAGCGAAAATTTAAGCAATTTCATTGCGCCAAAACGGACCACAATTTCTTTATTTATTCGAGAAACTCGGACATGGACAGGCGATTCCGAAGTTTGCCGGGAAACCCGTGTACCGGTGTACCCGTGTAAGCAAAAATTTCAACCAATCCCGAAGTTTGCCGAGCAACCCGTGTACCCGTGTACCCGTGTACTTACACGGGAAAATGGTGTGCAAATAGACACTGCCTTATAATTATTAATTCTAGGCCCCTTTTGCCCAGGGGAAAAACGTTTCTTTACTTTGTGAAACACAGAGCTAATTATAGCTCTTTGAACCAGTCACGGCTATGGCCGTTAAATATAATGCTTATTGCTTCCTATATAATTTAATTGTTTTTAAGTGTAATAGATACATTGACTTTAAAACGTCGTTTGTTCGAAACCTGATTTTCTTTTTCGGGATTTATTGTAATTAATCTCACATTTTTAATATAATATATAATTTTGTATGTCAGATGGTCTTGCATCTGTTGATGTTGAATAAAAAAATAAAAGGTTGGCGTATGCAGTGAAAGTATTAGATTTAAAGAATTGTAACAAGTGTATCATTTATATGAATGATTTCCTCCATTCTGTAAATTAAAACCCGATAAATATTTAGAAGTGGGACTCCAGCCCTAATCAGTTCCAAAAACAATGTTTAACCATCTAGGAAAATTTGGAGGATTTTAATTTTAATTTAAGGTAAAACGAAAAATTTCGGTCCTTTGATATTTAGTTGGTAGAGAAATTTTGCCTTTTATAAAATGTACAACTCGAAAAACCCCAACTTAAATTACCTATTTTAAGATAATAAAATTTTTGGAGCCGATTTAGGCTCGTATAATCAAACAGTACTTTGACCTGGAAAAAATCGTATACTGGAATTTGACTAACTCAATATTATCAACACCACTCAGAAGGTCTAAATCCAATCGATTCAAATATTTTTAAAGATGGTGGCTGAAGCAAAACGAGTGGAGAACCCTTTTTTGCTTTTAGACCTTCTGAGTGGTTCTGATAGCATTGAGCATGTCACTTCAATTGTCAAATCGATCGAATTTGTGGAAGTGGGAGACAATTAGTGTGGTTTGACCCATACTGAGAGAAAAATATGTTAAAATTCAGTGAAAACGTATTTAAATCAAACATTTCCAAACATAATAGTCAGCTGTGTTTGAAAATAGTTAATTTAAAAGCGAATATGTTTTAATAACGTAATGAAATACAAACGCTTTTAAATTGAAAATATATTTTTGATTTAAAAGCGTGCATTTTTAATAATGTAAAACATCCCACATTTCTAAATCAAATTTATTTTGAATTTGCGGAACCGTTTGTATGGGAAAGGAATCTAACAATCAGTAGATTTTGCTGAAATTGTCCGCTTATGTAAAGTATTTGTGTAGTTTCCGATGCGATTCGAACCCGAGATGCCTGGTTTCTAGTGTGGACACGTTAGCATTGCTCGATTAGACACTTCATATACATATGCTAAACTTATAATCTGGCTCTTTAGTAAAGAAAACCATTTTAATCATGTGGGATTCGAACCAGGTACCTATAGAACCTTAGTCAAATGATCTAGCCATTGATCTATAAAGCCTATAAAAAATCTTTTAAATCAAAAATGATACGTTTTAAACATTTCAACTGTTATTACTATTCAAAAACACCATACTTTACAATTGTAAGTATTTACTTTTAAATCAAAAACAACACTTTACTTTCAAAGCGATACTTTGCAAATCAAAGTAGACATTGAATGTTTCATAAGTTCCCAACAAGCTGAAAGTTAATAAAATTGTTCAAAACATAATTATAAATAAAATACCATAAAATTACCCCAGACAAAAAAAGAGGATCATAAAATTATCTATAAAATATGTATCAATACTTTTTTTCCTAAGAGCCACCGTTTCTGAGATAAAAGTTATAACAATAAAAGTTATACAAATAAAGGTGGCGTGGAAACCTGTGCATATCATGACTATAAATTTTACCACTTTTTGAATCGGTATATCTCAGAAACGGTGGCTTTTAGGAAAAAAAGTATTGATACATATTTTATAGATAATTTTATGGTCTTCTTTTTTTGTCTGGGGTAATTTTATAATAAAACTTACCGTTTTGCTGAAAATCGCGAAAAACTGATTTTTATTACCTTTGACCTTGAGTAAAAATTTTTCCATATACGGGAATGATGGGGAGCTTTGAAATTTTATTTATAATTATGTTTTGAACAATTTTACAAACTTTCAGCTTGTTGGGAATTTATGTACCCTCACTCTTGTTTTATTGTCTAAATTGACTGGACTATACTTACTTTCAAATCAAATTCAATTAAACTCATTCACTTTTATTTTTAAACGGGTTTTTTTCTTTCAGTGCACACCAACCAAGCAAAAGAGGTGTTTAATTCATAAATAGAACAAACCCCATTTACTGTATATGAATATTTGTTCGTTTGATTACGAAAAGTTCTTGAAAGATATATTTTTTCAAGTGGTGTAGACAGGAATCCCCCGTAATGAAAAGCTATAACAAGATCACAAATCTGTAATTATTTTCGAATTTTGGAGCATTCCCCATAGTTCATCACATAAATTATATTAGTTTCAAACTCAATTATTTTCTCTAGAACTGAATTTCTCAAATCTCTAAATAATCTCATACATATTACGTCTCAATTTACGCCACTCGCAACTCGTCAAAAGTAGTGAGTAGCTTATATCTATTACATGTGTACATACATACATATAAGGGATTCTTTCCGGTAGTGAGTTCAAATCCAAATTTTGTGACTTCCTTGAAAAATTTCAGAACTCCACCCGGTGCGGACTTCATCAACCGCACCATCCTTGCAACGACACTGGGTCAAGCCCTTTGAATGGGAAGGACAATTAAGTCCTGTTGCAGGTTCACCCTATTGTAGTCCAATTGGTCGATGGTGGTATGAAATGAAAGAAAAGAAATCCATAAAAAGTTTCGTCCAAGTTAAGCGCGAAAACAGACCAACGCTATTAGCGGCTGAGGAAAGTCCAACCCGAAACCTTCCGGCGGAGTATCACTTTGTATCATCCTACGGATATCTTTTTTTATCGCAACTTTCAAAGTTTTTACATAAGCGTGATCAGTAACGTTAAGGGTGTTCTGTAACGATTCCGGTGAAGTTGGAAGTTCTTTTCGCCTGGGTCCATGAAGGATTTTGTGTTGTGGCTCACGTAGCCAATACACACATTTAGAGTTTAACGCCGTCATCAGTAGAAAAGGCATCCCGGGCATAGAAAAATCAATTAATTAGCTAATTAAATCGGGTTTTGTGGCCACTCGAGTATATACACGTACATGTGTGAAACCCCTCAGTGTGCTATAATGAATTCTATTGACCTGCATAAGTTGAGCTGTAGAAAGTTTCTTTGATTTGAGCAAACTTGAAGAAGTTTTCGTCGACCATTGAATCCTTCAAGTTGAGAGCCACCCCGTGTATTCCCTACACATGCCAGATAAGAAAATCCTATAGTATGGTATGGGCCGCACACAAGTAGCACATTCTCAAGAGAAAAGGAAGCTGCCCTGAGGTTAATAATGACCGTGCTTAGGGGAAAGCAGTAAATTGCTCCAGTCTTCTGTTTGGCCTGGGATTTTTCTGTTTTTCTCATAATTTCGTTGGATGTTTTTATCTGAGATTTGCATGGTTAAAGGGATCTCTTGATAGGATCCCCGCAATTGTTTATAAGCAGGGTTTTGTAAATTACTCGTAAATGCCTAGATTAAGCATGGAGATTACGAGATTACGTGAGATGAATTAGGTTTCCTTCAACATTTACAGCACACCTTACCGGTGCGAGCTCTTCCGTAAAGTCTTCAAGAAAACTCATTGAAATTTGCGCGTTTCATTGAGACTGCTTTAAAATCACTCAAGGTGTTTAGTATTTCGTTTTGAGCACGAGTTTTACTCCATTGTTCCTAATTAATAATTTCGTTGGTGCTTCCTTTAATCCCAAGACGATTTGAACAGCCCCGTAAATGTTGAAATCCATTTATACTTAATTCTTTCTTTGACTATACGAATCGCCTTCACAAACTATCGTCGTTTGGATAAGCGTAATTTACGGAATTAGTGGCATTTGTCATTCCAGCTTTATCGAACTGTCGTCCATACCTATATGCGGGTCAGGGGGAGTTCAAGGTTGCGCTATTAATCCGTACGTAAAGGGGAACACAGACAGTTATAAATCGTGGTAGGTGAGGCCGAACAACACTGATGGCGTATTCATTTACAAATTAATTTCCCCGATCGCAGTTCGTTCACCTACTTTAGCCTCAAAGGAGCCTTCAATAGAATATTTAACCTTTTAGCAGTTCGTGGGAATCTTGCGTGTAGAAACTAATTATCCTGAGAAAGTTGAGGTAAGAAGTTACGGATTTGAGTCGTGCACCGATCCAAAATGTTTCCTTATGTGTAATGCAAGTAATCGGAGTGAGTGACACACGAGAAAGTGTCTGCTAATTTATGCCGACAACTCTGTTGTGTAATAAAGTTCTTAATGAGATATTGCGTGCGTACCTAACGAAGTGTCGAGTAGGAATTATGATGTTATTCCTGCGGTGGGTAAATCTAATTGTTAGACACAACAAAGCTGCATGGGCATACGCATACCAATCTTTCTTAATTTATCTATAGTAGGTACGCATAAAGTGCTTGCTCTTGAAATTGAAGTCATAATTTAGAGAGAATAATGAAGCAGCGATTTTTCACTATACTAAAATCAATGAACGAATTTTACCTAAAGAAAAATATTAATGTCCTTCGATTCGGCCTACCTCTTATTTCACAAGTTTTGCATCAGCTTTGAGAGTACTTCCATTAAGACTGGGCTATGGCAATAAATTTATAGATTGCTATCCATTAAATATCCTTCCTTCCTGGCAAGTTCCGACCCTACCTAAGTGTCCACAAAAAACTTGTTTCAATTGCAAAACTAAAGTTTTTGCAGCAATACCCTTCTGGGGTGAATTGCCAAGAAGGAAACTTAAAAGTTTTGGATGTTTATTTAAGGAGTCTTGGCGATTCTTCTCAGTTCACTATAAGTGGTACTCGTGGACTTCTTAACGCTTTTTTCTTTAAGAAACTATAAAATTTGTGGCATTTCCTCGGAAACAGACAGCAAAGTTATTTTGTAGCAATTATATAAGCAAAAGGGTGTTCATTTTGGTTTTAAGTTTTGGCACATGGCCCTATGCCGTAAAGTAGTATTGCATTTTTACACTGTTCAAGTGTAAGAGAAATCAAGTGAGTTGATTTTGTCTCCATTCTGTTGTGTGAACATAAGAGGCACGAACACTTAAATTATAAATATTTGATATATTTTTTTTCAGCACACGTGCGGGGTAAGTGGTACCTTACCGCACGGGTTTCCATGCGGTAAGTCATCAATTAACCACGGTGCGCTAAGGAGCCGATTGCCCACGATGGCTATAAACGAACTCGCTTCGCTCGTGCGTCTAACACCGCCATCGTGGGCAATCGGCTCCTTAGCGCACCGTGGTTAATTTATGAGTCACCGAATGGAAACATGTGCGGTAACGTACCTACTGCTTACCCCGCACTCGTGCTGAAAAATAGCATACGTAACTCGGGCGGTAAGTAGCCGAGTGCCCATGATGGCTGTTAACGCACTCGCTTCGCTCGTGCGTCAACACCGCCATCGTGGGCAATCGGCTACTTACCGCCCTTGTATCGTAATATACTATTTCCGCACGCATGAGGGATAAGTACCACTAAAACGCACGCCTTTGCGTGCGGTAAGTTGCTTATTTCCCACTGCTTGCTTTCGACGGTCAAAAAAACACGCTGGAGAAAATAAAACACGCACCTCGGTACCCAAGGCAAGAGATACGGAGATCCCTGTGTGCCGCACAAGTAATTTTTCACATCATGAGTATGCATTTCTCACTTGCACTTGCAGGAGCAATGAGGAGATGCAGAAATATTTCTCGCTTGCACTTGCAGTAGCGTAAAGGTTTCATTACGACAAAATCTTTATTGCCAATGGTCCTTTTTATAAGTGTTTAGGATTGAAATTTTTGTCCTCAACAATTTCCAGGTAATCAGCAACATTCTTGAAATATGCACGCAGAACCTTCCTCATTACTTTGCTGCAATATTTCTTTATTTTCACTAAGCAAAACTCGTTACAAGCGATAGTCTTGTTGTAATTATTTCTTAAATTATTATTATTTCTGTTGTGGGGGGCTCTGCCCCCCACACCCCCTTTCCCTTTTCGCGCCCTTTCCTCGACCCCCCTCTTCCGACGGTCGCATGCCTCACTAGTGCGGAAAAATAGAATGTGCAACTCGGGCGGTGCGTAGCCGATTGCTTACGCTGCAGCTAAACGCACTCGCTTCGCTCGTGCGTTTATTGCTGCCAGCGTGCGCAATCGGCTACTTACCGCACTTGTTGCACAATATACTATTTTATATCAAAGACACAACGGCAGTGCACTCATATTGGTTTCCTCACCTCATTAAAAAGGGGTGCAATTCGGAAGAACAGAACTCCTAGGTAAATCTATATGAAAGAAAAAGTTTTACCGCAGGAGACTATTTAAAGTATTTATTGGCTCCCAGGCTCATGAATAGTTTTGGGTTTTTCGCTACCTGAACAAACCAGGGTGGATTGTTTCAAGTGCTGCACGCATCTCATCTGTGCCCAAGGCCCACAGCTATCCTTAAACATTTTGCGCAAGGGTTGATCTGAAAATGAGTCACCATCTTTGTTTTAACATAAACGTGCCCAGGCAAGTTTATGACATGTTCCCCGGATTGGGGTGCATTGTAATGTCCCTTTGACTCAAAAGTTTTGAGGCTTTCTTAGTTGAGTTTTCGTGCGAGAAGGTTGTTTTTTTTTAAATAGTTAGAGTTGTGAGTTAAACAAAAGTGGAAATTTGGAGGTGTTTTCTTTTATATAACATAAAGACTAAAAAGCGAGCTTTTTTGAAGAGATTTGGGAGACTGCTTTGTATTGTTTAGTGAATAATCACTGAGCTTCTCTGTTATGTGAGATATTATTTTAATTGTGTGCCATTCATATGTGCTGGACTAATCTTTGTGCGACAGCGCCTTTCCGAGGTTTCGTTCTTTTGACACTCTAATTATAATAAATACAAATTGATAGAGACTTAGTGTGTAAAAGTATAGGAGTGCGCCTACATACATATATACAGGGTTACAGGGAAAGCCGTACTGAATATTAAAGGACGTTATTATTCAGGTCATTTCTGATGGATTTGATTCTGTAATATGGTATCCGAAACTTATCCGTTATGGAGATATTGAATTTTAAAGCTTTTTTAAAAAATCATTTATTTATCGTTTTTTTATCGATATTTTTCAGAGTAGAGCTCCTAGGGGCCGTTTTTTTTATGTATCTAGTTAGAGGGCATATCAATTAATAAAAATGATTAACAAAACTGAACCTACTACTAACAGCTTAAAGAGACTTTTCGACAACGGTTAAAATTAAAGGATTTTCACTAAGTGTTTTTAACTTTGAGGGGTTTTTTTTGAAAAAAAATTTATGGAACTTATTCTGCAAACAATTTTAAAAACTTCTGCGTCTCTTTAGCTATTCAAAAAGGTATAGCACTTGCTATTAAATAGGCAAAACATTGACCAAAGAACAGTTAAGGTAGTAGAGGGTACATTTTTAGTTTGAGGTAAAAGTAGCTAAAATACGTAAATAAAACAAACAAAAAACAGAGTAATATTTTTATAATTCATGGTCGACATGGCCGCCGCATCAATAATTTTTTGTCCGGTTTACTACCGGCACTTTTAAACAATGAAAAAAGGGTCGGGTAGCCATTTTTTGTGCTCGGGAGACGTGCGGTCTCAGGTATGTTATTTTGAATCTTGGCGTTTAGTCTGCTCATGCGATTCTTCCGTGGTAGATGTTTTATCCGTGCTCTTCGATAATTTTCTGTGAAAACGCGACTTGGCTTGGATTTTTGGATTGTTTCATCTTCTAACTGTGTGACGTGGCTTGTGACTGGACATTGATTAGTATACAGAAAAAGTGTTCGAGCATGGTTGGACGAGAAATACCCAAATCAATGGATTGAAAGAAGCGGACCCATAGCATGGCCGGCGAGGAGCACCGATTTAAAGCCGATGGATTTTTATGTGTGGGGTCATATGAAAAGCCTAGTATACGACCAAATGACGCCGATCGCAAATGTCGACATATTAAGACAAAAGGTTATTGATGCGGCTGAGGAAATGAGGTAGAGCCTGCGAACTTCTGTCGTGAAAAGTAATTCAAGAAAAAGAATGAGAATTTGTGTAAGAAATAGCAGCGGTCATGTCGAACATGAATTTGAAAATATTGCGCTGTGTTTTTTTTTATTTAGGTATTTTAGCTACTTTTACCTCAAACTAAAAATGTACCCTCTACTACCTTAACTGTTATTTGGTCCATGTTTTGCAAATTTAATAGCAAGTGTTATACCTTTTTGAATAGCTAAAGAGACGCAGAAGTTTTTAAAATTATTTGCAGAATAATTTCCATAAATTTTTTTAAAAAAATACGATTCAAAGTTCACTTAGTGAAAATCCTTTAATTTTAGCCGTTGTCGAACAGTCTCTTTTAGCTGTTAGTAGTAGGTTCAGTTTTTGTTAATCATTTTTATTAATTGACATGCCCTCTAACTAGATACATCAAAAAAACGGACACTAGGAGCTCTAATCCGAAAAATATCGATAAAAAAAACGAAAAATAAAGGATGTTTTAAAAAAGCTTTAAAATTCAATATCTCCATAACGGTTAAGTTTCTGACACCATATTACAGAATCAAATCCATCAGAAATGACCTGAATAATAACGTCCTTTAATATTCAGTACGGCTTTCCCTGTAACCCTGTATATGTATTGTTTTATTGTCGCGCCTCAATCGTTGGTAAATTAATTTGTGATTTTGTGGAATTGATGGTATTAATTCTGTAAGGAACTCAGTGTGAAAAGCCTTGGTTGAGGATGAATTCCAACAAGTTATCTTGATGAATCTCCTCAGAGTTATCTGAAAGGTTGGTTAAACCGTGGCAGATGAGGGCGTGTGGTTGGAGCCGCGTGAGTACACTTCCTAGGAGACATCGGTTTTGAGTAAGAGAGGTGATCAATCTCCTCACAATGTCTCTGCTGAGCCTTAGTTAATTATTTAGTGAATAAACGTTTTTGCTATATTTATTTGTACTAACGACGATTGCGACATTACGCGTGTATGAGTATGTGTGTATGTTTATATACGTTTGCGCATGCCAGAGTGCTCATTGTTGTTTTTTTTCTTCTTTAATTACAGGCCTAACACAAAACCGCCTTGCCGCTAAAGAACCTTAAGAATGCTCAAGGAAAAAAAAATTCAATTGATTAAATCAGGTTCTAGAGTTATATTTTTGAATGACGTCATCGTCTTTTTTTTTCCCCCTCAACCTAAATTGTAATTTTTTATACAAGTGAATCTGGTGAAAAACAGTTGCCTTTTTTTCTGTAAACAGAAGAAAAAAAAAATGAGGTTGTTATTGCTTTACAGCGCTTATTTGGTGACCTGGAAAAATCCTCAAGAATGTTTTGCTGTTTAATTTAATTCTCCTACTAAATGTATTTATTTATTTAAATAAAAAACCAAACAACAAAAGAGAATGTATGACAACAATTATATTCGAAATTTATGGACAACTTAAAATTGTGGTACACACTGAGCAAACACACGCGACCACATGTGCCTGATCTCATGTATTTTCGTTAATGTGTACGCATTGCAAACGTAAACGAATTGGTTTTATAGCCTGTGCACTTGTACCATGCCAAACACACATGTGCAGCGATTTTGCAATTTTGGTGCCAACAAATGTGATAAGTCTGCACGCAAAAATTATCAAAATCCGTAACGCAGTGTGTACGCTAAGCGAATGCTTTGAATTGAATTATTCAGAAAACAAGCAAATTTGCGGCATGCGTAGGTACGTTGTTTTTAAAGAAAACAAATGTGTTTGTGTTTGAATGCTTGCTTTTCCAGCTCGATGTATACATTTTAAGATTAGGGAACTCTTCACGTAGTGTATATTCTATCCGTTTGTGCGATTAATAGCCACTTTAATTAAAATGGTGAGAGCAATTTTATTCCAATGGCACAATCGTTGGGCCTACGATGGACAAGCATTAGTGATAGTCCGTCCAGTCAAATTGTCAGAAAAAAAGCCCTCTGCCTGCAAATTGTGCACACCTGAGTTGACAATGGGGATATGTGAGGGATGTTAGAAAAGCTTAAGTTTGAGTTTAGGTAAATCATTTTTCGTAAATTTCTCAGCTTTTAGGTACGCAATTTGAACAACTTAAATACAATTTTTCAGATCTCATGAGTCTCTACAAACTTAGTTACACAAAATTTTTTGTTAATTTAAGATTTTCCGAGTTATAGCGCGAAAAATGTTAACAAATTAGAACAACAAATGGTTTTTCGCATTTATCTCATTTGGGTAGCTCCTAATAACAAATATCTCCATACAAAAGCTGTAGAGCACAAAATCCGAAATAGGTTTTGTCCGAAATACTTTTCCCTGCGACAAAAGGTTAAGCCTTTAGAGAGGCAAAAAGTTGCAAAATCGGCGCAAAAAGTGGTTATTAATGCTCTAGAGTGCGGCCCATAGGCGGAGAAGTGACCGCAAAAGATGGGGGGTGGAAAGGTTCACTATGCTCTGACAAACATAAATAGCGTGGCTTGCTCACTACCTTCCTGATCCTGAGGAGAAGAATATTTCAGGAAAACAAAAAAGAGACGCTTGGTGGAAAAATATTTGTAGTGCAAAAACATGACACTTGTTATTTTTCCACAGTATAGGAAACAATTTTATTTTTGTGGGTATTACTCGCCTATACCTTGTTTTGAATTAAACGGTTGGCAAAAGAAAAAAATGTTTTTACATAATGTGGAAATGCAACAAGTGTCTTGAGTTTTGCATAAGATTTTAGGACTTTTAAGTGAATTATTCATATTAAGACTTCAACACTGTATAAAAGTTACGAAAAAAATTGACCTTCATTTTAAAAAAAAACATGGTTTCGTTGATTATAATTTTTTACGAGTGTCCTCTCAATTTTGTCACTGACTGTATTTTGTAGATATTATAGATTCACTGAAATAGGTCTGAAATTCTTTCACAGGAAATAGATGCGGGCAAATGATTTTCACAACTTTTAGACTAGCTTATCTTAAGACTAATAAATAGTGCTAGAAAGACTTCGAATTTCTATTTAACGCGTTGACAACTGAAAAGCACATTTTCACTTCTTCATACGTGGGTATTGAAGGTTTTGTTCGCAATTAATTCTGAAATAAAGCACTCTTTTAAAAAAAACCCATCAGGACACATTGATGCACAATCAGCATTTTGATTGTTTCGCTTGCAAACGAATGTTCACTCTTTGACTGATAGCTGGAAAATATTTATTAAAAAATTCTATGATGTGACTTGAAACGCTTTCTAATTCATATTTTAAATTTTTACTGCTTTAAAGAATTTCAATGTTGCTTGGGAATTTCAATTAACACAAGTGCCTTAGAGGTTACCGTAGACTATAAATGTAGAAGCAGTTGTCTAAGCGACGATGTTTTCACAATGAGGATTGTCTTTCTGTTATATTTTATCTTCGCGGCTACCTGTGCCCACAATCTACATGTAAAACCAATTCCTAAAACTTCGAATGGTCAAATTGCTCAGCTCAATCAGTTCGCTTACCAGGTGAGACTTCATATCAGGACTGGTAATCTCGGGACATCTTTATGTGGAGGTGCTTTGATTTCGAGCAGAACAATCCTAACAGCGGCGCACTGCTTAGTAGAGTTTGTATCAGTTTTACTTAAAAGGATTTCTTTAAAACTTTTATTACAACAGTGCCAAGTCTATGACGATATTCGTGGGAATCATGAAAGATGGGTATACGGCACCTCAAGTCACCAGAGATGCAGGTTCTAAAAATTTTCTCGTCCATGTAAATTACAACAAGACTTCTCTTCAAAATGATATCGCTCTAGTAACATTCGATGATCCAGTTGTTTTCAATGGTAATTAACTCCAACAGAAAACTATATTAAAAATGTTGAGATCTGCCATTCTCGTTATCAATTTGATTTTAGACCAAGTTAAGCCTGTTAAATTACCCAAGTCCGATCAAGTAAATTGGGACGGTACCATGGCTGTTGTTGCTGGGTTTGGAAAAAATGCGTCGTTTACTGCAACTTCAAAAGATCTTCGTTTTGCAAAACGAAAGATATTACCTGCATCCGACTGTCAGAGGCGGAATAATTTTAATGCAGCGATGCACGTCTGCGTGGATGGGTCCGCTGAAATAGCTATTCGCACAGGAGACTCAGGTAGTCCTCTTGTTATCACCGAAAAAAACGGATCCAAAATAGTAGTTGGCATAGCCTCATTTTGTTTTATGTGGTGTGAAGCAGGATTTCCAAGTGTCTATACTAAAGTTACCACTTACTTGGATTGGATCAATGGATACTTGAAGTAGGCATTTATAAAAGCAGGAACACACTGAGTGTTAGAGGTAGGGGCACCGCGTTTTGTAGAAAACATTACAAAATAAGTTTTGATAAAAAAAACTAGCACGATGGCGATAGTGGAACGAAACATGCACAATCTAACCGTCTTTATATCTGACTGAGTCTGGTATGCCCTATTGTATTTAACGTGTTGCAGTTGTCGTGACATCGCCACTTCTACCGGTGTTTTTGATTTAAGAATAATGATCTTTATATCTATCTCAAATTTGTTTTCCATAAATTGATAACTGAAATGTTCATTATTATAATTATAATAAAAACAACCGAAAAAGATTTCTAAGCAGCCAATTTTATACATATATTTCTTAGGGCAATGCGTCTTATTCCGATTGCCACGTCGTAAACTTTGTTGAACTTCGTATAAAGGGTGTCCGAGAAGATATTTCTCCACTATGTGGAATGAAGTGGCCAGCACCACCGGATTTCCCATAAAACATAAAGCAAAAGGAAATTTGAAGCAGACATTTCCAGAGCACTCTGCATGTATAATATCCACACAAGACGCTATATTTGGAAGACACGAACATTAATTCAAAATTAAAATTTAAAAAAAATATTCAGAGAATAAATGGGAAATAAAATCATACAGTCACACACATTCTTTTCCCGTTATTCTATGGATTTTTCATACTCCGATTTTTTCTCCTGCTATTTATGGGTCGTACATAAGTTCTTCGTTTTAAATTAGTCCAATCTATTCAAAATGCATATTACAACAATGCTATGCCAATAGCAATAGTAGTTACAGAGAATAACGGCCGCCACACAGATAGACAGACAGATACTGAAGTCATCATAAGGGTTATACCATAGACCAAGTAATCACACAAAGACTGTGCACTCAGAACAAATTTTGAAAAAAATCTGTGGGAAAGAAAAGGCTCAAGAAAAATTCCATCCCATTAGAAAAATACCAAACGCGTCATCATCGACAATAAACCAGTTACACTAAAAAAGGAGGTCAGATACCTTGGGATACATCTAGACAGGAGGCTAACCTGGAAACCCAACCTACAACAACCTATTTTGGCTCCTCAACAAAAAATCCAAATTAAACTTAAATACCAAAATAACTGTATACAAAGCCATCCTCAAACCCATCTGGACGTACGGGATCCAACTTTGGGGCACAGCGAAAAATTACAATATAGCCAAGGTGCAAAGAGCCCAAACCAAAATAATAAGATCCATACTAGGTGCCCCAAACTATATACGCAATGTCAACATACTAAAAGACATGAACATCAACACGGTAGAGAAAGAAATCGCAAGGCTTAACAAGAAGAAATATCTAAACAACCCCATCAACACCATCAGTCCAGCCAAGTCTAAGCAGCAGTGAATCAGTGAGCCAAACATAACACCATCGCATGGGCAAAGTGTTATCAATTTAGTAGTTATTTAAGAATTTATTGTATTTTATGCTAGAGACCCAAGGTCTAATTCATAAACTAAGTAAAAAAGTATAAATAAAAAAAAAAAATTAGAAAAATATCACGAATTTACATCTGCTGATATAGTCAAATCAAATTGTCGGAAAAAAGGCCATCTGTGCATTTTGAGTACACAGCCATTTTTTTTAATCTGATGGGGCGTCAATGGTGAGTATAAAACTGAGTTTTCGTGATTCCACCCCTCCTTCCACCCATTTGTCCACCATTTTGAAGATAAAAGTGCGAGCGGCTTGTCAGCGTTATCTCTCTTCACGTCACTCGCACCAAAATTCTCAACAGCGATTTTTTACAGGGAATTCAATTCTCTACAATTCTTATTCAATAACTTTTTTATATAAAATTAATAATAAATAAGATAGAAGCCGGAAAAGGCGAAAATATTTGATCAAAAAATCTTTGAGACCCCTTTACTTTTGTATATCCAATTTCACAAAAAAATGCATTAGGGCTTTTTTTAGAGCATCTTCTTAAATTTCATTTACCTGTAAATTTGACCCCCAATCGATCTAAACAGATACAAAGCGTCAAGAAAATATCAGAAAAGCAAATTTTGTAACATTCCTTTTTGTTATTTTTATTTAGCATTTAGCGTTAGTTTAAATTAATTAATTGAATTCATTACATGTGAACAATTTTCCACATTAGAAAAACGCGTCCTCTAAAGTCATTTAGTTACATAAGTGCGCAACTAATTTTTGAGTTTTTTAAGTGATGAATAAAATATCTAATAATAATAATAGTGCTGATCTCGTAAACGTTAATGAAGCTCCACTACCACATCAGATGCCGCAGTTGGTGTAAGGCTTGCTGCTTTTTGGGCGCTCATCCCAGCGTTTTGGTTGGACCGTTGGGAGGAACAATTTGACCTCACTCACATTACCTTACAAAAACTCTATATAATATGTATCTATAGTTACGTGCTTCCTCGTTTGAAGGAGATTCTTCAGGAAGCAGTTGAATGATGTCGCGAAGTCTTATAATGAAGTAAAACCCACATAGAAACTTGCCCAAATTCAAATTATGAAAAATATATAGCTGAATTAGAAGCAGCCGTAGAAATTAGACTGTGGCTTGCAAATGATAACAATGTAGCTGAAAGAATACATAGAATTGAAAACACTAACATTAAAGATTTAAAAGAGAGTGTCCCAGTTAGCACTTACATACATTGATATTCTAATGATAGCAAATCAATATAAACAATAAATACACGAAAAATGCGAAGCGATCGCGTTCGATATGGCACACTCAGGTATAGTAAAACTGGGATTATTTGTGGGAAAGGGAAATTGATCCCACTTGATAGGATACCCGAATTTATGCCCAAAATATGGGCAGCAAGAATTAGATCGCAAGAAACGGTTAAATGTGCAAGAGTGCAATAAGAAATGAACACTTTTTCTTCGAATCCTGACGCGATCGCTTCGTACACTAGTAAACTGATTGTAAATTTAAACTTTATTTAAATTGAAGTAAAATCGAACTCTGATCAATTTGAACTAAATAGCAATTTGAATAATTTAAATAGTAATAGCGACTGAATGGCAACAATAGTTCCAACACTCTCCGAGCATCGGTGGTATGACGCGGGAAAGTAAATGAGCGCGCTCAACTCAAAAGCTGAGCTAACTCAAACGTTGAGCTTGTGGCTTAAAATCAAATCCCGAGCGAGATCAAATTTTGAGTTGAGCGCCTAAAATTGTGGGTTCAAATTTTCAATTGCTTTGGCTGCGATTGAGTTCTTTAAAGCCCGACGTGAAAGTTCCAGGAGACGTCTGTCACGCAGAAGACTCTGGTTTTTTCGAGTGGCTTCCTTTTTATGCTTTTGTGCCAACAGAGTTTAATTTAATTTTGTTCTACCGCATTTAAACCCTACGAATTTCCAGGGAGTTACTTCATCTTGTTACTTCGCTTGTGGTGCATTAGCAGTTCAAATATTCTTAATTCATGGTAGAAGGAAAGAGAAAACTATTGGTTTGAAACTAGGGACTGGATTTACTTTATTTGATAATACACATTAATTGAAAAGGATGCCCAAGCCTTATTCGTTAGTGGACAGAACAGTTTAGTTTTTAAATTAAGTAGAAAAAGAATCTTCGTTTCTCATTTTTCATATTGGCTAGATTTTTGTGAAAGTTAATGAAATAAAAATAAAATGACATTCTAATAATCTCACTTTGCCTTCTACATATTTGACGGGCTTAAATATTTATTGTTACAAAGCATGAAAACTGATCATATTTCATTGATAGAACACAAAAAAATTAGATATATTTGGAGCAGTAAAAAACGAAACTGAAAGTTCTGAGCTATAATACATGAGACATTAACCCTAAGTTATGAAAAGTTCCCAGATGCATTAGCCCTCGGTTCCATCTTTCTCGAAAGTTCGAAACTATATACTTGCATGAATTCCATAAGCTCCTTGAAAGTTGAAGCTAAGACTTAACTTAATGGGAAATTCAACGCCAATTCATGTATACCTTTTTCATCATCTCTCTTTACGTATGTGGAGGACGCATTATATAAATACCTTCCCCGCTTATGCGGTGGATATAGGAAGCAGCTACCGCTCGGTGGCGGTTAAGATAAAATCCCCCTTATTCATAATTTCTCGCTAAGACGGTACTTGATGTCTTAAAAGCTCCTTAAGGTATATTTTAAGCCTTAAGGCTATCAATTCCTCCTGCAATCACGTAAAATTTTTTCACCATGTCCCGTTTGCATAACGATAGAAAATTTATTGCTATAGTTGGGGCTGAAAAAGATATTCGAGAAAAGTGCCTTGAATAGAATTGACCTACATAGATCGAGTCACATTTCCTGGACTAAATGAAATTGTTGATTAAAGTGAAATTTGTGTGCCATTAAATAGAGCACTAGGCAGCAATTTTGTATTATTTTTTTTGTAGGCCTGCAACTTGTAGGTGCTTTGTAATATGAAGTTACATTTCAAGTCAAATCAACTTAAATATCGATCTTAATATAATAAATAATTTTATGCTAATTTAGTTTAGTTAGAGCGCGAGTAGTCTAGTGGTAAGCGTGTCACACTGCCGATCTAAAAGTGCCAGGATAGAATCCCATTCGGACCTCACGCTTCCACCCCCAGAGTGCACTTCAATTAGGATGGTTACTATGGGCTAATCACCCAGCATAGCGAACATAGTTAAATGTAAAAATAAACCGAAGCAGAGCCTCGATGTGGAGAGGCTTTGGTTAAGCCCTATGCTCCTCGCTGGAGTAAAATAGGAAATATTAGTTACTATTGTACTTCTTATTATATGTATGTTACACGTCGAAGGTAAGAATTAGGAAAAAGTCTCAATATTCATTTAAATTTTAAAGGAACATTTACTGTCCCAAGCTGCTGCTGAGGTAATTAAAAATGAGTCATGGTTTAACATGTGCGCCAGCAAAGAAAGGACCTGACTCACCCGCCAGCATCTGCGCTAGCGAAGGAGGTATACGATTCAAATGTAGCGAGCTAGAAATGTTTGTTTAGGTCGGTGGCAGAATAGACAGGGGTTAAAAAAAGGCGTACACAGGTAGTATTTTAGCTAGGATCTTTCTGCCAGCTATTGCGGTTATTCAGTGGTGAAGTGGCAAAGTAATAGGTTGAGCAATAGGTGAGTGAAGTTTTGTGCAAACGAATGCATGACAGCAGTTTAGATTCGCGAATATAGGAAATATGCATTCAGGTAGTTTTAAGGACAGGTATTAAGTGTTTGTGAATGCTCGATCGCGAATAAATGTGGTCACTGGTAACCGGCGTTCGGATGTGTCCCCTGGTTTGAATCTGGGGCGTGTGGTCGCCCACCAGTTGAGCCAGACGTGTGGCGCAGGCCAACTGGAAAAAGGGACGTGTGTTCGTTCTATTGCCTGAAAGAGGGAACAGGACTCTCCCAGTTTGTTTGTGTGTTTGTGGGCGACTGAGCTCACTGAGTTAAATACTCAAAAGCCTTTCTATTGTTTCAGGGGCGGCAAAATCAGCAGCAACCGGTCTGGGCCTTCAAGAAAAACAATAGTGTCTAAGGAACCGAGTCAATAAAAGAATTTTAATGGTGGTTTTAGATCTTTTATTTATTCTTTTCGAAAACCCTTTAGTAAAATCCACAACGGGATTTTACATGTACCAAAATTATAAAGAACAGGATTTTTCTACGTAATAATAGATATCCTGTAGGTATGTATATACACTCATTATCACAGATCTATACATATTCAACACAGCGGTGTTTTGGACAGAATTAGGGATTCAGGTAGCATCTCACACTGGACGCGGTTGTACGATTGAATTTTTATTTATTTATTTGTTCATATCAACAGGTACCATAAGCCATCTGATAAAACTTGCCACTTTCCAATCGCTTGGAAATGCAAGACAGACATATTCAAACATCGAACGGACAAAAGCGCAAAACATCATTTTAAGAAGATGACAATATATCGCAAAAATCCTTTGACCAACGCTTGACGAAACCAAGTGCTATGTTAGCCCGACTAATTATATTATATTGCTAACAAATTTAAATTTCGCGTCAACAGTTATGAGAAGACCAACAACACCTGTTAAGATCACAGGTAGGCACAGGCAGAGAGCATCACTTTAGGATTCAATCAATTTGAAAATCTTCAGGTCATCTGCATAAGCAAGTTATTAATTATGGGAAAAAAGGTATTTAAAAAAATAATAAATAGGAAGGACCCAAGATGATTGCCTTCTAGAACATCAGATAGAACAATAACTGTGTTATATCTACAATTAAATCTATAGAAGAATTCGAAATAGCTACCAAGTATAAAAAACGCCAAATAAGTCAATTAAAATCAAAAGCGCTGAGACAAATTTTAATAACATTTTGCGTTTAAACTGTGGTATAATTGGTGTATGCACAAAGTAGTCATAGTTTCTGAATAGATACAACAGGGAAGTCGAAGAGACAATTACCCTTCCCATAGCATTTAGGAGACGCGCTAAGTTAGTATAATATTTTTGTAACTAAAAGAACTTAAATGGATTATATCTGGAGAATTAAGAAACTAAATTCCAGAAGGCGTTAGCTTGGCAAAAATGCCTTAAGGTGACCTTCTCCTAACTGGGGTACAAAAAAATCGATTTTTTTTTTACGGAAAAACATACCTTAATATGTCTATAATCGTGTCCCAAAATTTCACGGAAAAAAAAAATATGGTTTTCGAGTTATAGTGCTATATATTTGGTGACCTCCTAACTGGGGCAAAAAAAAACGATTTTTTTTTTTTACGGAAAAATATACCTTAATATGTCTAGAATCATGCCCCAAAATTTCACGAAAAAAAAATATATGGTTTTCGAGTTATAGTGATATATATTTGATGACTTTCTCCTAACTGGGGTCAAAAAGAATCGATTTTTTTTTTATTTTTTTTTACGGAAAAATGTTCCTTAATATGACTAGAATCATGTCCTAAAATTTCACGAAAAAAAAATATGGTTTCCGAGTTAAAGTGCTATTAATTAATACTGTAAGTCTGCTCATTTCCTCGATATTGTGCGAAATATTCCACTCAAAAACTCTTTTTTTCTTTAAACGCATTTTTCTCGACTTAATTTTTTCAATCGTAGTTCCACGATATCTCTTGAACCGCTCAACCGATTTCCATAAACCTGGGTTCAATTTGTTTTGAATTCAATTGTTCACAAATTTAACTAGGATATAAGACAAAACGCAAGTAGTTTTTTTTTTACAGCACTTTTTGTAAAAAATTTGTCGAAAAATTCTCGATTTTTGACTTCAAAAGGCTGCAATTTTTTTTTTAGTCGAGCGATTCCTTAGATCCTAGTTAGATTTATACATTCTAATGTCTAATTTAAGTGGTTTTTTGATTTTTCTGTGTCAGATGATTTGGCGAGCCGCAATCACGGAATTACGGAAAAAGGCCGATTTTTTTTGGCGCCTTCTGGCGACGACGGGTGAGCGAGAAATGAAAAAATAAAAAAACAATTTCTAGTTTTTGTTAAAGACTTCCAAATAAAAAAAGATTCAAGGTCATATGTTGTTTGGTTTTCTTGTAAAAAAAATCCCAAACTTTTGCTTTTTTTTTAATTCAGTTAGGAGAAGGTCACCTTAAAGGAATTTCTGAAACCAAAAAGATATGATTATAACAGTTCCGTTTTCAACAAGCGACAGTACAGCGAAGGAGAATATCTCGACAGTTTTCTGACCTATTTATGGATCTGAAAAATATCGTGAGGTATTGCGTATATGGCATGTCATGGCATACAGAAATAGCGAATTTTGAAAAACCATATCGTGATGGGTGTAATCGATAAGCATCCGGGGTTGACGGGATATCGTATGTAGTATTGAAACATATGCTTCACATGTAGTGGCAGTAAACATTTACGCCATTAAGTTCAACAATGTTTTGAATAATGCATATTATTCGTAGCATTGAAAAACTGCTTAGTACACCTAATTCCAAAAAATGGAAAGACAAATGCATGCCGCCAAATCTCCGGGAAATTAGCTTTCTATCCATTATAAGAAGGTCAATACTAAGGTAAGGTGGTCTGAAGAGAAGAAAATTATACCGGATATCCAGTTTGGGTTTAGGGCATGGCCAAATTCGTGACGTATCGAAACTGGTCTCCGACACTCAATCAAACAGGAGCAAAGGATAATGCACTGGGGCTTCTTTCATCGACTTCAAAAAGGCTTTAGACACAGTTTGGTTAAAAAGCCTGATCCATAAATTAATCACATATGGTATGATGAACCTCGACTCCTCTCTTGTATATCATCTATAACATGATCATGGGAAAGAAGTAGATACCTAGTCAAAAATGGAAACCACAATTCCAGCAGACATTTTGTGATTAAAAACGGTATCGATATAAAAAAAGGAAAAAAACGTGTTGTTGTTCTCTGACCCCCGAAGCCTATCATTGTTGCTGGTACTAGAAAACTTCCCATGTTCATCTGCTGATATTTGCGCCATAGATAGTTTGAGTCATAGTAAAAGGAGAGATACGTTTGTAACACCATATATCTATATGTATATATGTATATATAATTTATAAAATTCTTGTGTCACAGTGTTTGTAACAAAACTCCTCCGAAACGGCTTGACCGATTCTTATGAAATTTTGTGTGTATATTCAGTAGATCTGAGAATAGGATGTACTTGGACTTATAGTGTGTCTGCATACGTACACATGAGTGCCAATGGACGTAGACGCATGTCAGTTTTCAAACGCTATTTCAAATCATAAACAATATTTCAACAAAACTTCAAAACGTTATCATCTTTAAGCGGAAATTGATAAGTTGTAAAATCCCCGAGTTATAATTACCTTTATCGTCAAAACTCGATTCTGGTGCGTTAGTCGATCATAAGGTACACACCCGGAGTACAATTAGTTTATGATTATTATCATGTACCTTTCCTGTACAAATATTTTAGAATATTGTTTTCTTAATAAATTTTATAGACTATAGTATCAGTATAGTGCAAATAAAAAATTGTCTCGGTAGTTGGAACTTGTTATGCATCTTCTGCATTTTATTTACGTTATTGTTTTTCACGTTTTCTTATTTTTAGCATAATGCTGTGGCTAGCGTGTTAATAATATAAAATAGAAATAAAAAAGAACCAGCGCATTGTTGCCATTTTTCAGATTTCAACTTTTGTAAGGACATACATAAAACTAGAGCCGGCAGTAGTGCATGACACTACTAATTCAGTAAAGTTAAGGGAGAATTCAATAAATATTGTTTGGATACAAAAACCTTGTCGACCAGTTTAAATTTAAATTAAAACAGAATCTATGACTGCAGATAACTCCTGGGTGAGGACCGTAAACACCGTTAACATCTTCTGAAAGAAAAATATATGTCCTTATCTGACACACTAAATTAAATGAATTCATAAATAACGTCCCTCTGTTTATAGTCAAGTCTCAAATTGTACCCGATTCACAACGAAAACCGTAATAAATTATTTTTGCATTCTACAAAATCTTTGCCTGGCTCAGATTGTCAGAACTATCTTCATTAAGGTGGGTCCTTATCCTCATTACGATGTAGCGACGACCGCTAGTAAGAATCCCCAAACATTGGCGGCACTCCTGGAATTTACAAGTATCTACCTCGTGGGACTGATTTGTTATGCAGCCCAGATTCTCCTGTTTTGTGTGACATAATTGTTCCATTTGCCTGAAATGAGGATAACCTCTTACAACCACACAGCCATAGCGAGAATAATTTTGAGTTGAACACCGAACAGTCGGGGATAGGAGCACTGGAGTAGGTAAAGAAAAGTAGGACTTTGGAAAAAGTGAGTTACATTGTGAGTGAATTAATCTCCAGCGGAGTTTCAAAATGAGTTCAGCTGGGAGATGGTTGCAGTATTTCACGGTCGTTAGATGAAGCGATAAAGGGATGGATAAGCTGCCGGAAGTGCTTCGAGAATGAGAGAAACAGCGTCCACCCCACGTGGCCAAATTAAGGTTTTCTGATCTTCTTGTTAATGGATTGGAATGACCCAAATGTAATTGTAATGCCTAGCAGGAGTCGTTAAAATATAATGGACTGACATCCTAATCAAAATATATAGACCTCGAATGCCTTCACGAAAAACACAACGTGAACTCCCGAACAAATTTCCTCGGTGTGTTTCTCTACCCTCATCAAGCATAAATCACCTTCAAAGGAGTCATAATTTTAGCCGTTGACAAGTGTACCCTTTTTCTGAATTCAAATGGCAGGGCTTAATTTGGGGAAGCACGAGTAAGCTGACGCCACAAAAGCATAAAATTGAACGATTTACAAATCGCAGTAGGTGTAGGGAGCAGTAAAATAGGTTTAGCTTACCACCCGCACCGCTACACAAGGGCCTTCAAAATTTTTGGCAATACAAAGGGAGAAGAGAGGCGGAAATACACACAAAGACTGGCTCAAGCTAGCAAATCACAAATTTCCCTCACGTATCCCACTGACCCGTGATTTATGGTCATACGAGCTATAAAGATTAGGTTTTTCTTCGTGTGCCCTTTTCTCTGCTAAAAAGAAGTCATGTTTTTGCTTTTATGACCATGTTCCAGCTTTTTGCAGTTATTCAACCCTACCTGCTTCTGAATTATGTCACACACTAGCGGGCCTTAATGTGATAAAAATTTTAATGGCGGCATTTTTATGAGCTCGGGATCCTTTAATCTCTCCTTAAGACTATGCACCTTAATAGAAAAAACGTGAGCGAGACAGCACTGCATGGGGCTGCAAGAGAGCTATGTCAATAATTAAGTTGGCTACATAATGAGTGACAGGGTTGAAGTAGGTAAATTATTGACTACAAACAAGCTGGGCACATGCAGTCAACATATGCTCAAGTAAAAGGATTCACAGCAACCACTTAACTATTAGGAAAAGCTTCAATTGAATCTAGTTAATTTGAAGTAAAATATTATGAATTACGGATATTCAAGTTTCGACACTTAGCCTACAAAAAATTCCGTTTCTGAACTCCATTTAATACTGTCTAATGCATCGGAACAGCAAACCACCTTCATGAGTTGTATGCAAAATTCGAATGAAGGTCCTGTCAGGCACCCAGTTAATTTCGTATCGGAGGGATATGGAACGAACTTTTCGTAGCAAAACCACTCCGCACGAAGGGGAAACAATGGAAAGCTTAATTATCCGGAAAGGTATTTCCTTTTATATCAAAAACTGAAATGCGCCCGGGCACGTTGTTGAAATGAAAATTGCTGCTGCCAACTCTGAATACTTCTCAAAAATTTATTATTGATGACTTTAACAACATCCGTTAATATTTCTGCTTTTGCTTACATATAAAGTTTGATGCCGACATAATGATTGTTGCTGAGATAAGAATAATTTACCAACATTTTGGTGTAATTTTGGTTACAGAGGTTTTTTTTAATTAATAATATGTTAGTATAGTTTTCCCTGTCTCACTGTAACTGTCTAGTGTAACTGGGTTTGTTAAATAATTATTTGTATTAAATATAAGTGAACGATCTTTCAATAAGGACGTTCAACCTTAAACGTAAATAAAACAAGTTGTGTGTGAGATATCCACTCCATTTTTATTTTATTCTTGAAACAATATTTTATGTCATCAAGTATGAAATATAACGTCGTTCAAATATCCGCCGCGGCTTTGCTTGGTGGCACGTATTCGGGAGTTCCAATTTTCGATGACTTGTCGCATAAATCTAGCTGAATTTGCTGGATGGCTTTCGTTATGTAGACTTTGAAGGCATTAATTGTTTCCAGTTCATTTGCTTAGACCTGTGATTTAAGAATGCCAGCAAGGAAGAAGTCTAAAGGCGTTGAATCGATATTGGCGACTAGTTCACGTCACCGCCGCGAGAGATACTCATGCCCTCAAATCGCTTCTGCAGAATGTCCATCGTGGCATGCGCCGTATGCCACGTAGCGCCATCTTGTTTGAACCACATATCCTCGGTATCCACATCATCCAGTTTAGGCAACACGAAGTTGCTTATAATCGATCTGTAGCGCGCGTCCCTAAAGACTATTTCCGCTAAAGACTATATATAGAAAAATATCAAACCGTCGCTATTTGGTGAAGAAAAGAAACAGATCCGCTCAAAGATAGCTACATTTATATAGATATTGAGAAATATTTTTTTAATATTGATATAATCTTCACCAAAATATCGATGGGACAGTGGAGAGAAGTTTTTTTTATCGTCACATCTCATAACTTTGTACATTTTAACATTTTTCAATAAAAATTGTTATTAAACAAGTTTAACATATAATTAATAAGACAGACTTTACCCGATCCTTAAATATTTAGTTATAGCTGTAAGAAAAATGCATAAGCAATGACAATTTTTTGACCCGCCACAGTGTCGTTCCTATTAATATACAAATTTTTGTGAAATTCAGGAAAAGGTTTTCTACGTACAAAGTACGTTTTTTCTGTAGCTAGATTGTTTTGTGAAAGGTGATAAAATGGGCTATTTAATAAAAATAAAAAGAGGTGTGTTAATTATTTGAATTTGGGAGAAAATGTGAAATCATACTTTTTTTTTGTAGAAGAAAAAAACGGCGAAGCCTCTAGTCCAGGGGAGTTATCATTTGACCTCAACAAAATTCTCTATGACCTGAATATTTGAACAGACGTTCTTTATGGTGTCCCAAACCCAAGTCCGCAAAAATGTTAAAAACCACAACATGGCCACCAAAAATTATTGACGTGACCGGGCCCATATCTCATATTGGGGTTAGATATCTGGATCGTGGATTGGAGGTTATAGTTCAAAACAGTTAACAGAAGTAAGACTAACAATAAAACATTACGTGCAAACCGACCTTTAAGCGGTGATTTGTCTGTTCCGAAGTGCAATTAGAATAGTATTATAGTTTTTGTATTTTTTGCTAGAAACCCTAGTAATAATACTGAGTTTGCCTTTTCCGATGAATACCAAAATCAGAGGTATTCCAAGTTAGTACATTATCTAGAACGTATGAATACGACGCTAGCCTCATTTGAAAGGTCAGTAAACGATCACACAAGCTCAGGTCGTCCTGCGTCAGGTCGTCAGCGATAGAACTTTTTTCATTTAATTTAGAATTTTTGGTTATTGAAAGAGAATTTTTTCAAATTAAAAACTAAATAAAAAAAGTTCTATCGCTGTCCAATTAACGGGACTGACAATAATATCAACTAATGGCCTTTTAGATGAGACTTGTACCATTTACCTTTCTAGATCAGGTGCTAATTTCGTAGAGCTCAAAATTAATAGGTACCTAATTTGATAGCATTTCGGAAAAGCCAGATCACGAGTTAAGTGAGCGCAGGATATAATGTCATTGACACTATAAACATTACTTAAATTAATTAAACAACCAGGACATATTTTTATTTCGATTTTTTTGATTGTTTCCCTTGCGTTTTGGAAACACCAACAGAAAAAAATCTTAGAACCAATCGTTTGTGGGTGTAGAATCTAAAATTTCCGGCTCTAATTTTGAGCCAAATAACAAATTGTAAAAATTACAAAAAATTGTATTTGTTGAAAGTAAAATTAATACGTTGTTCTTATTATTGAAAATTATGTCATATATTTTCAATTTAACAATGTATATTTGTAAATTTTAAGAATTAAATTTTATCTTTAACTACGTCAAAGTTGTAATATTAGCAAGCCTTGATGTAAATTTTACAAAGCTGCGGTTGTGAAATCAACAAAATCTTCGGATAGAAAATACAACAAATCCTTTAAATTTAAAATTATGTATGTTGTAAATTTTGCGTACAATTATGCAAAATTTACAAATCGTAGTTGTGAGTGCAATTCACAATAATCATCCAATTTCTACAAACCACTTTTAAAACCAATTCATTGTGAATTTGAACTTTGAAGTTTTGCTTCGATTAGGTACTTGAAAAAAATGAAACACAGTGTTTATACTGACGAATTTTATTTTGTTTTACAGTATGCATAATTAAACTAACTTATACTTTTTAAGCTTGAAATAAAACACAATAAAGTACATAATCAAAATAGTTTCAAGTTAAAAAATAAATAGTTCATTATATTAGTTACAAGTTAGTTAACTATTTTAACTTTTTAATAAGAATACTATATTAAATCTAGGTTTTGATTTTAAACTTGTATACTATGTATGGACTTTTAGCAATAGTCAACCTCAGATAACAGACCTGATACAGCGGAAACAGACTTATCGTATTTTGTTTGTATTTTATAAAAACACTTTTGCAAAAACAGCCAAGTGTTATAAGACTCTCGTGGATAAGTTAAGTTAAATACATGAAAAACCTTAAAACACAAATCAATGGCAGCTAGTACCGTTGTTTGTATATATAAAATATCATCAACAGATACAAAGAATTTAGCTGGTTTTTGATGTTTATCTTTTAAAATAACCACTATTGCTTGTAATGTTGTGACGCGACTTTTGTTTTCTTTTCTTAAAATATCTAACTTATTCTTAATTTCATTTTCACCTTCAACGAATAAAAACATACTATTTATGGAATCCTGAATAGGTTTCCAGTATGTGTTTTCCTGCTCTTTGAGCTTAATTTTTCCTCCAGGTGGAAGTAAACGGTGAAGGCATTGTAATATTTTTATATTTTTGAAATCTGAAACATAAAGGACAGCTTTAAAATTATTCTACCATATATACTAATTCTTACTTTCACAGTCAGAATCTTCAGGTAGACCTTTTTTACCACTTCTTTTTGCTACTTCCAGTATTTTCGTACTTTTAATGTCCCAATTTGATAATAAATTGAAGGATATGTCTTGATATTTAGACGTGAAATCTATTTCGATCTGTAAAGCATTTGAATTTAATAAATTTTACTGTGAATAAAACATAAAACTAGTTTCTTACCAGTCTATGACCATAAGAGTGTCTGAATAAAGGCCACCTGTCTTATAATTGTAGCGATGGTATCGTCTTTACAGGCATCTATTTCATGTTGTCTACGAGAACTAGTACTTTTCCATTTTTCTTCGACTGTTGGCCAAGGACTTTGATTGTAAAATAGCCAAGTCTTTTCTGCGCTGTCTTCTGAAAATTTAACTGCAATTTTAAAAATAGTCAAATCGCGTCTTGTAAATACAAGACAGTTTTTACCTCCCGATTGTGGTGTATCGTTTACATCTGAACGGGCTTTTTTATAAACTCTATTTGTTCGTTCAACAATTGCAGATATAATATTAGGTGTACAAATAAGTTTCCGCGGTTTGTCAAAAGATGGCCCCACCAGAAGGTTATGGAGAAATTGTCAGATGTAAAACGTAATATCCCAAGTTTCGTCATCCGGCAACACCATAACCTTAAAGTACTAGTGATTCCGTATCAGCATCACGTAATTTTTTTCGTGCAAAAATGTCAAGTTTTGTGCCGAATAAGCATCATTTGCGGGAACTTTTGATTTACTTTTTTAATTTGAAAAAATCTGCAGCTGAGGCGCATCGATTGCTTCTAGAAGCATATGGTGAAGCTGCTTTAAGTGAGAGAAGTTGTCAGGAATGGTTTCAAAAGTTTAAGAACGGTGAGTTTGACGTGAAGGACAAAGAACGCAGTGGAAGGCCGAAAGTGTACGAAGACATGGAATTAGAAGTACTATTGGAGGAAGATTCGTCCCAAACGCAAACAGAACTTGCACTTACATTACAAGTGACTCAACAAGCAATTTCACATCGTTTAAAATCGTTAGGAATGATTCAAAAACAAGGAAATTGGGTTCCATATGAACTAAAGACGAGAGACGTTGAACGCCGATTATGCATGAGTGAAATGCTGCTTGCCAAGATTAAAAAAAAGAGTTTTTTGCATCTTATAGTCACTGGTGACGAAAAATGGATTCACTACGATAATCCAAAGAAGAGAAAGTCATGGGTTAAGCCCGGCGAACCATCAACATCGACAGCTAAGCCGAATATTCATGGAAAAAAACTCATGCTGTGTATTTGGTGGGATCAGCTTGGTGTCGTGTATTATGAATTGCTGAAACCAAGCGAAACCATTACTGGAGCTCTCTACCGAACACAATTGATGAGATTGAGTCGGGCACTTAAGGAAAAACGCGCCCATTACTACTCCAGACACGACAAAATTATTCTTTTACACGATAATGCTCGGCCACATGTTGCGGCGCCGGTAAAAACATACTTGGAAACACTCAACTGGGAAGTTTTACCCCACCCGCCGTATTCACCAGACTTAGCCCCTTCCGATTATCACCTGTTCCGGTCGATGGCACATGGTCTGTCTGAGCAGCGCTTCACATCATATGAAGACACCAAAAATTGGGTAGATTTGTGGATAGCGTCAAAAGATGAAGAGTTTTTTCGACGGGGTATCCGAATGTTGCCAGAAAGATGGGGAAAAGTAGTGGCAAATGATGGAAAATACTTTGAATAAAACGTAATGTACTGTTCCTTCACAATAAATTCCTAATTTTTTATAAAAAACCGCGGAAACTTATTTGTACACCTAATATTTTTCCTGTGGTACTCGTTCAAGTTATTGTTTTTAGTGTAGTATGTAATTGCGTGTTGGGCATTGTAATTACTTTCTAATATACTTTTCACATACTAAAAGTTAATTATATAATTAAAAGACAATGATAAATATACTCAAAAAAAAATTACAAGGCTTTGTGATGGGGTAGGAGGGTTCGAATCAGAAGTCGAAAATAGCGATCTTCTAAATTTTAAGGGAAATGCTGGCAAAGGTGAAGTTGGCGCCGAAGTCCCACTCTCGAAATCCTTCTTAAACCAGTCACTAACTGTAGAGCCTTAGGAAAGTGTTTCTGCAATTGAGATTGGGGTATGGCCCTAAACCAACAATAGATGTCAACAAACTCTATTAATAAAAATTAATTTATTTTACTTCTTTAACTCTCCATTCAGCTAATCGTCTTTTAAATTTAATCCGAATACCAATTACTGGAATTAGGTTATTTATATCACTTTCTGATATATGTATTAACGATTCTTGATCTATGCGGTGCTCTGGGAGTAATAATAAATTATAGAAAATACAATACCTCTATGATTTAACCTTTACCTTGGAAAATTGCATGGAGATCGTTATAAAGGTCCAACGTTTTTAATAAATTATCTACATCATAATCAAAATTAAACGAGGTCTGTAGACTGGCACAACTGCTTAGTAAGTTAGATAAAATGTTATAATTTTCAAGATATTACATGCGGGAAGGGTGTCAATACCTAACCTTAGCTTCTCGAGCTGCATCAATATATTGAGTGGCGACTGAGAGTCGTCATAAGGTTTTATTTGGGTTACTTTTTAACTGCCGCCTGTGGCCTCGAGCGCAAAGGGTTAATACTTTACCTGACAGTAACCATCATACTATGTAAACGGTAAAAATACCTCTCCCGCAAATAACGATTAGTCGCCGTAAAAGTTATTGATACCTTTCCCGCATGTAATGTGTTATGAAATACAGTGATGCATATAAAAGAACAACAATTATAGACTGCGATACGATTGCATTTAGATCCAGACCGATCAATCGAAATTTTCAAGTCTATTATAATTCGCTCTAAAGGTATCAAAATATAAAAGAAAACCACTTACCTGAATCTTTTGCTGAATTCAAAACACGCTTAAAGAAATAAACACTTTCAGTTTTCACTTCTGAGGGATGTTAGTTGAACTTTAACTTCACTGCATAGAACTTTGCGCATCTGAACTGCGTGACACATTCTCAATAGCCATTACCCAACTGGGGAACTGCGACACAATCACAAAATCTACTTCCTGCCTCCACACGCAGTCAAATCCGTATCTTTGCTCTAAGAAAAAAAGAGGTATATTTGCTTCTCATTTCTGTACTTGACTGATTGGTTCTGGGAGTGTTCAGCGTTATACTTGACATTGCACGATATAAGGCTAGCATTTTAAAAGCAAAGACTTAATGTAGAATATATCACATTGGTTATTTGAAAATAAAAAAAGATTTTAAAATCTAGGAATAGTAGCTGTAATTTATACAACTGGGAATTTTATATTTTATTATTTACAAATGTAAAAAAGCAGTAAATTTTACAATCAGATTTTAATAAATACCAGTGAATTATTATTCGGCCGAGCAATAGATTTTAAAATTAAATACGTAATTTCAATTATCTTTAAGCATATATTAAAATTATGGTTGTAGATCAGAACATTTCCGTAAAATTATGACAAGTTTTAGATTTTAAAATTTCATTTTGTAAATTTTACAATGTTTTTTCTCTCTGTGAATAAGGACAAATATAATCACAAATAATACTGTTTCCTTTTTGAATTGGAAATAAGGCCAAGCGACTTTATTTCCCTTTTTTGGGAAATAAAGTCAATTGACCTTATTTCCATTGACATCTCATTTCATTTCATGTGATATCTGGCGTATTTGTTTGCAGAAAGTTATTTAGATGGTGCTACCTTCTATGTTTGCTACTAAATTTTGCAAAAATAACAGAAGTAAAATATTATTAACATATAAATTCATATTCTTCTACTAATTTTCGTTTCCCCAATATTGATTTTCAACTTTCGAGAGACTGAATAAAGCGTCGCCTCGGTGAAGTTTATGTTTAGCGAAGTACATTTCTTATAGCTTTACTTAATAGTTATCAGATTGTTGATGGAATTGTCATAAATAAATACTGTAGATAGTCTTGGAAGTCTGTTTATTATTCAAAGTTTAGCTTTAGTTTAATTAGTTATTTTAGTTAAAAAACGTGCAGCGCTGAGTCGAGTATGATTTCATACGACTAAGCCATTAATAATAAGTTGATTTAAGGGGGGACATCACAGTAAAATTTTCAATGTTTCGAAAAAATTTTTTTTCGCTTAAAAGGTGCTTTAGGGTCTTAACAATAATATACCAAATGATGGAATACGGCAAAAGTGTCCGAGTGCCCAAATTTTTCATTCTGCGGTTAGAGGTATATGAAATTTTCATATGGTTTCTCAGTACTTAAAACTTTAAACGCGTTTTTCTCGAAACCACTTTTTTTGAGCTCGCCGAAGACATAACTCGAGCAAATCTTTACCGATCGACTTGAAATGTTGACAGTAGCTTCGAAATATCTTTCTCCACGGAGCTACGTAGGATTTTTATTTTATATGGCTTAGTTTTTATCGACGATTTTATGGCGTTTTTTTTGTTAAAAATTAAATTTTTTTTTCAAACATGCACCATTTTGTTAAAAATCAATATATCGAAAAAATCCTACGTAGCTCGCTAGCTGTTGTTATGTGGAAACCAAAAAGTTTTGGTTTTTTCTTCCAGGTCAAAAATGAAGGAGTCTACGTCTTCGGCCATCGACACGGTTTCAAAAATAGGCGCCTTGGGGCATATGCTGCGCAGCCGCCATTTTTAAATATTTTTTATTGAAAAAATTACATTTTGTACTTTTGTAGTATTGCTATAAAACCTACTTTACAGATTTTCGATTGATACTTTTATGCAGCCAAAATTAATTCCCGAAAATATGCCTATTTTTTTGTGTGCTACTGTGATGTCCCCCCTTAAGTCGGCTAAAGCGTTATGAGGATTACAGATAAAGCATTTATCTCCTTTAAATCCATTTGGCATTTATTGTTATTTGACATCGTACTTCAATAACATATATGTAAATTGTTTGAATTATAGCAAAACTTTTTGATTTCCTTCAGCTGTAGCTCCTAATCCTCCAATATTGCTGTATCATTGAATCAACATTTTATAGGTAGCAGTCGTGATAGCAGACGTGATTAACAAATTCATGAAAAAATAATATATGCAATGAGGGAATGAACCAAGATTGCGGCGTATTCCATGAAAGGAAATATTGTTGAATTTAGGCTCCGAAGTTTTGTTTTCAATTATAAAAATGGTGTAGAAAAAAACTCAAACAAATTGTTGTTCTCCTTTAGTCATTGCAGTGACCAATATCTCAAAATATTTTTTAATTTTGACCACTCGTTGCTCATATTTCCTTCAAAGGAAAGTGGTCCTGGCGTGCGGAATGTGAGTTTATCCATTTTTTGGAGTCTGCACTATAGTAAACACCTGATTTAAAACTTGCTGGTCAAGTCGAAGTACTTTGTTCTTCGTATTTAATTCATTTTGGAGCGTATTTGGCTTTTATGCACTTTGTAATTAATGTGAGGATTTTATTATTGCCTTATTGGCTCACTTTTACGGCTGCGCCATGTAATATTGTTTGGTTCAATATAAACTGAAGCACGTGTTTGGCTGACATTGATGTTAACCGGTTAACATGTTAACCCCCCTAACGTCGTCCCTGAGTCTGTCCTAAACCTAGCTGTGATATGACGATATTAAAAATGTTGTATGTATGCGTGTTATTTCTTTTTAGTTGTTATAATATTTCATTATATAACAAGTAGCTTATCGTTGAAAACTATATATACATATGTATATATATATAATCATAGCAAAATACAGAAGTGAACCCACATTTGGAAACAAAACCAAAAATATCTCAGTAATATGTGTTCACACTATTTCGAAGCTTACAATTAAGGTAGCTGTTAGGGTATTTCGGGAGAGCCTAAAGTGAGACCAAAAATAATTTTAATGACGAAAAAAATTCCAAATAGATTTTCCGTTTGTGTTAATAACCACAGAAAAATATCGTTGAGAAATCCGTCCGCCTACCCTCACTACTATTTGCATACATAATTATTATGATCCATAGGAAACAGAGTTCTTGTTCTAAATGTAATTGAACGAATGTAAGAAATGAGAAAAAATTAAACAACTTAATGTGGTTTTCATACTAACGCATTCGATTTGTTTCAGAATTTGGTAAAAAGAAGTAGGAACGTTTAATTCGTTAGTCGAACCCGGCAAAAGTAATCCAAATCATCCTAATATTCAAACTGATTTCATTGGTTTCTCATCGCATAAGGTCTTTAAATAGAGTCTTCTTCATCGTCTGAATCAACATAAACAATTAAAGGGTTGATCAGAAAATCTATGCCTAACATATACATTTCGCCAATGTGAGAACGTATTGGTTGGACGAAGTACTTACAATGTGAAACTGAAAGTCACACAAAAATTCACGTATAATCTGTCATTAGCTTTGAGTTGCTGCGACGACGCTATAGACAAAATATTACAAACTAGAAGATGAGGTTCGGATTATCTTCCGTTTAAATTTAACTGGCAGTTATCTCTTAACCGAAAGCGAAGAAAATAAAAATTTCGGATTATCTTATCGTTAACTTTAACTTGGGCATCAGGCATTAGATAGACCACTTTAATAGTAACGTAATAGCACATACACGTGTATATATTTTTTAATAGTCCACAGTAAGATTAGGTGTAAACCCCCCGCCCCCAAGAAAACCTGCGCACGGCCCAGATGGTTACGGTTTTGTAAAATGTGGTTTCGAGAAATTCAAATGAGTTTAGAGCAGTTACAAAAGTTGGTGCTGCGCGTGATTATCAGAGTTTAAAAGACTGTAATTCTGCAAAATTTTAGTAAAATAGACATACATATATGTTAAAGGTTGTAACATAGAATACGGAAAAAAAATATTTTTGAAATTTGGTGTTTGTTTACCTATTAAGGTTTATGCAATTTACTTAAGGAACTTATACTTTTTACACCAACAATTCATAGGAGAGTTCGGAATCTCTTCCATTGTCATTTGTGGGGGCGTTTATATTTTGTAAGTAATAACACAGATTAGCCAAAAATTAACGAAAACATTCGAGTACTTCTATACCCTGAATTCCAGGGAATCTCACTCTTTAGCATTATTTTAATTCAATCCCTAAAAGCAGAGAATTTATATTATCTGGGAAAGTCCTCCAGAATATTCTGGGAATAATAAAAGTTATTTTGAGTATTAAGAAGTTCTCGTCCATTGCATTTGAAAGCAACGATGATACCCACAACGGAGGTCTTTATTGAGCTTAGAGATTTTATTTTGCTGAAAATTGCTCTTTTTTAATCTCATTCTATTCCTTTTATTATGGTTCTTAAATGGTTATTTGATGGACTCCAGCTCTAGTGGACCACTCCTTCTGGCAACACAAGGCACAACAATCCTTGAGAACTGTGCTTTTCAGCGCACACTAGCCTCAAGGATCTCTTCGGATATTGTTGGGGATTTTCTGCATGCAACAATAATAGTTGCCCTTTCGTGTCACAAAAGGAATGCACTCCGGGCGAATCTTCTTTAAGTTGTGAAATAAATTGGAAAGATATGTCTGAAGTAGAGTTGAGTCCGCTATTTGGCGCACTTTTATATTTTATGGAAACCCAGATCTCGTTCTTTGTGATACTTTTTGCTTTCATCGGAACACATCCTTTTGTGGAAGATTTGTTTTTAATTCTGCAGAAAATCCATCTTATCTGATCGGGCACGATAGGAAATGGTTGTAGCAAAAAGTATGAAAAGCAATAAATTATTGTATTGTATATCTGCCAGGGTAAATTCGAACACTTATTTTCATCGAACCCCAAAATCTCGCAAGTCTCGCAAGGCACATAAAAATCTTTCGCGAAAAAATTCTCAAGTTGTATTGAATAATTAAAAACGAAGAAAGTGGGAAGCAGAACTGCCGGCGAAAAGACCTGACGTGGGCTGAAATACATCCGCAAGCAACAGCTTAAGCTTGCGGCCGCTCCCTTAATTATGTACGAGTGTACGCAAATCGGCCTATTGGAAATAATAAAACCTGAATACAAAGCAGGATGACGAGCAATGGCACTAGACAGGGTTTAGCTTGCAATTGCACAGGGTGTAGCATTTTAAAGAACGAGTACACTTTATAGAGATTTGGAATTTGCACACTAAGCAGGTAGTGTACCAGACGTGGTACATCACCTGTGGGCCAACATTGCTTGAACTACCTACTAGGCTTTTCTTTGCATTGTCTGACTTAGTGGATTGGAGTGGTGCTCCCTTGGTGGGGGCTTAAATCGCAATTCCAGGGCATCCAGGAGCCCGCCTCCATGGAATTTCTTAATCTTACGTTTTGTGCGCAAGATGGTGGTGCGGCAGCTTTCATATCAGAAAATTTTCTTGAAACTTTTGCGGAAAATCCGGCAAACATTTTTCCAAATGCCTCACTCCTGCTCGCTTGTTTGTACATATACAGTCCTCCGTCTTATGTTTATTCAGTGCCGCCTGAACTTCAAGCGCGGAGAAATTCAGATGGAAAACATGTCGGCTAATCTGTTTAAAATACCAGAATTTAGTTTAAACATTGTTCCAAAACTATGTGACTTGCCTGCAAAGTGGTCCTGACGAGGACCTCAATTTGTACAGCGTCGCTTTTGTTGAATGAAAATTTCTTGCGGTGGAATTGTTCGTCATATTAATCCTCTTAGAAAGAAATGTAACAATTTTTTTTTTAATTTTAGATTGCCATTTTGAACTTTTAAAGTAAAAAAAAATTATCTGAGTAAGTGGACAATAATGAGTTTATGCAAAATTTAACTCATTGAAGCCCTTCGCCCAAACTAGCAAGGCTATGCTATGAACTTTATTGACATATTAACAGAATTGAAACTTCCAAATCTAGACGTTTGAAAACACTTTAAGTGTACTCCATATACACATAAATATTAAGTCGGACCTACACAAAAAAAAAATCCGTATGAAAAGAATATTTTTTTTCATATTAATTTTACATTTTAACAATTTTCTCCCATACTTTTCTTATGATTTCCATACCAAACATAGGAAAATTATAATTGAACTATGATATTTCATAAGGAAAAGAAATATGTTGTCTTATGAATAGAAAATATCAATTATATTCGTTTTGTTTTGATACGTTTCCAATATGAAAAATATATGTTAGCCTATAAATTGTGGGAGTTAATACGGAGAGTATAGTATTTTGACGGGGGCCGTCTGAAATAGAGAAAATTGAAAAAAATTGAATTTTATTTTAGTGTACTAAATTACTTACTCGTAGGAATTAGTACTCACCTTGCGACTGGGACGACGGTCTATCAAAAGTGATCGGTTAAGGCCAGGCCGGCGTCAAGGCCAGAAACTCAGCTGACCGCCATATCTCGTTCTTCTCCTTGTGCTTTTCCTAGAGTGAAGACGTAAAAGTAAATCATGAATCACAAAAGCGAGCTTTTGTAAATTTTGGTGGCGAATTTAGCTGTAATTGAACTAAAGTTGTTCACGTGCATTTAGTTTTCTGGTGTACCGAGATTGGCAATTTATTCGAACAAAAGCCAAGCATCGTTCGGAGGAACGTCAGCCAACAGGAATTAAGCGATCAGCCAGGACATTTCGGGACCACACCCAGGACGCCTCCTCGCCGCCCACCAGGACTGGAAGGGAATAAATGCGGTAAGTCCGTGCCCGTTACTTATCTTGTATTGTACCTGGTGCCGATCCCAATCATTAATTAATTAATCCACCGGGATCAATTCCGATCTCCCCTGCCTGTAGTTTGCTCCAAAAGCACGAGTGAACCGCCGCTAATCTTGGCCCTAGATTTGAGTCTAGTTTAACATATTTAGGTGTCGTCAAAGTCGACGCCGGATACCTTAGGGTGTTTCCTTGTTAGTCCCAGCCGATGGCGAATATACGGTAGACCCTTCTGCGAGGTTCCTAGTTCAGGATGTCACCAAACATTGTCTAACCACATCAACCGCACTACCTTCAGTTCTCACTTGTTAGAATATGTTATAAATGTTTATTAGGTAGAAAAACAATAAAGAGCACGTTTTGATAGTTTTGTATGAACTATATAAATTTCCTGGGAATGAAACTTTTGGCACTTTGACCTTTTTGATTTTCAACACTTCAATTATCATATCTATGTATAATACCCGGGATACGCGAGGCTAGTTTTTCAAGTTAATAAGCTAATAAACTAGCAAGCAACGAACTCTGGCTTCTTGTATATAGAACTAGCTTAATTTTGGAGCTAATAAGCTGGGATAGTTTAATAGGATGGGAATTCTATTTTGTGAGCTACTTGCGTCCCCGACCACTGATTTTACTATCTTGGCTTGTGTAATAGTTTCGTCTAGAGTACCATGACTAGTGCATGTTTCTTTTAGAAATGGCGTTAATTTGTTTGTTGTTCCACGGACGTTTTGTCACTGTAAAGGTACTTGCTTTATATTTACTGGTATCATGTAAACCGTTCTTGTTTGCGCTAAGCGAGGATAGGATAAGGGAAATCAGCTTGCTATCCTAGCTTTGAATTTCTATGAAAAAATGCTATTTCAAGCGCAAATATGTGCGCCTTAAATCCTGTTGACATCAGGCTTCAGCCTTGGTTGGGACAGATGGACATTTGGAATACAACACGGGTTTCTCTTTTCTCTTGTATTACGAACGAAATTATTCAGAAAATTAATTTTATACAGCATTAATTCTACAGCATCAACAAGTCGAAGGAAAAGGAAATAAATACACCCGACCCGAGCACGAAGAATAATTTCATTTACCATTTAAGCCTTCAAAAGACCCATACAATAAAAAAGTTGTCGAAGTTACATCAGTCAAAAAGCTGAAAATGAGAAGATTCCTGCTATAATAAATCAGCGAAAAAAAGTCTTAATTAATTCCCCGAAAAGGTCACAAATCAATTAATTTTATTAAATGCTGAATTAAATCTGACAAGTTCAGAAGCTGGGGGTTCAATTTGAAAATAAAACGCCTGCTTTGATGATTAAAGAAACGTTCGGGCGATGGAGAACGTATTCTGACTGTAATCGCATAAATCTGATATTGAGTGAATTCAGCGAGACGCGGATAAATTAAATTCCTTATCCATTTACATTTTTCGATAGAAAATTTTGCTACGACAAGCTTTGTGCAAATTCGATTCGCACAAATTTCCAAACGGTATTTGAAATTACGTACCTCTGGGGACAGTGCGAAACGACCCGGGATGACTCCTCCTAGCTTTTATTCCCGAGTTTAAATTACTTGATGAACATGCAGGGAAAATTTCCATAGATGTATTTCACGATGTTATGAACCAGTGTGTATTGAAAAGACGGCAAGGGTTGGTTGAATAAAACATTTTAATAAAGAGAAGGGTACGAGATTGTGTCCAGGTCGCACGTCATCTGGGATGAAGCGCCTTCACCTCATTGCAAGAATGCTTGCAATCATGCAGCGCTAGGTAGTGCGGGGAAAATGTTTGTGTGTAAACTGTCAACGAAACGAATGGAAAAATGATAAAACTTTAGGGCCCAGTTTTTGCTATTTTCTATATCAAATTTCTCATCGGTTGCGACTCAACGGGGCTACCCCTATTGGGGAGAGCCGCGTTGCGCTAGTTCATATATGGCGTACGTTACGGCTGTGCATATACATAATCCGCCGGAAAATGATCCGGGCCCTGCTTACGGGCGACTAGAAGATGCTCCGATAGTGTGTTGAAATTTTATTTCGATTTTCCATCTGCAGACACTGAACTATGTAAGGAATGGAAGTGTCAGAAATATTGTCCCCAGAGATAGTTTATAGATATGAAGAAAATTCAACTTTCTCAGAAGATCTCATGTATACAAACTATGTAGAAATGGGATCCCGAGGATTGGATACGAGAGTGAATCCGAGGGAAGCCCAGTTCATTTTAACTATAGCTATGGGGAAATAGTGTGGCGCATAAATTTCAACATGTCAAAGCTTTCATTTCACTAAAATGAGCTGAGTTTCCAAAGGATTTGTAGGACCTACTTTTGAAATCTCTATTTGGTAGAAGACAAATTCTCTGGAGTTCATACCGGCAAGTTTTTAAATTTCAAATCTTCTTGAAGGACTGACTGAATTCTAAAAAGAGTACCAAAATGGATATACATATTTTCGTCATTATCATAAAGGTTGTTTTTTATTTCTCTTCTGATGGTCTTTTAAAATTGCTTTGGTCAGGAGAGAACTTCCAATTTGGCTTATTAAATAATATCTATAATTGGAACCTTTAAAGTCTTCTTCCTTCACTCAAAAATTTACGTTTGAAGTTTTCAGATATTTTACTTCATAGATTCTTATAGTAGTCAGACCTTTAGGTCTGAGCTTTGTTTTATAAGATAAAAAAAGTTGATCTTTTCAGAAGTTTTTTAATTAATCTGCGTGCTTGTCTCTTTATCGATTCAAACATATGAAACTAGCTGCTGTCGCCATCATTTCATGAATTTCTCACATTCCTTCTCGCGTTGTTTATAGAAGTAAAATTAATAATCTAAATGTTTTTCTATACTGCGTAATTTTATGTTATCCATGTTTTCACCCCAATATATTAGTCTCAAAGATCAATTTATTTTTGAAATGTTTGCGAATGTTTTGTCCTTTAACACTTTTCCATTAAAACTTTTTAACTTCCGGTAATACTTTTAACGGATTATGCCATCAGTACTTATGAATATCTATTTATGTTTACTTCTACTTAATTTTACGTACTTATAATCCCTCACCTAATTCTGTGTTATCGATCAGAAATTTTAAACTCACATTTCAGATAAGCTTCAAGAATGAAATTTACGTTACGGAAATGCTTTAGTTTGCACATTATGGTTATCAGGGAACGTGAGTCATGCGACGAAATACACAATTAGGGCCCGTCTAGGTTTGGGCTAACCGAGCACTAAATATAAGGGGAAAAGAACAAAAACAAGCCAGCGCGAACTTGTAACAAATTATCCCATCAAAAACATTTCATGTAAGAAATTTTGCTGTTATCACTTTCGTAGACTACACAACTTCTTCTTCTTCTTCTTCTAGACTTCTTGATTCGTATGGCGTTAAATTCCTCACTCGTTAGTACTTGATCTCTTGAAATCTTGACTGATTGCTCTATGATGGAAGGCAAGGTTGTTGGTGGAATTTACTTCGAGTATCTACTTCGGGCCTTTAAACCTATTTTCGGCTACTGGACCACTGCAGTGTATTCCAGGCAGAGATAATGGCTATCTCAGACGCACTGAGCTGGCTACGTAGCGACGCATCATCACTGGTTGACGTCTCAATTCTCATTGACAACCAAGCCGCTATCAAAGCCCTTATGTGGGTTTATAAGTCCTCCAGGGCAGTCGCGGAGTGCCGTTCTGCGCTCAATCAAATTGCCATTGATCAAAACGCGATGTCACTTGCGTGACCACCAGACAAATTTGGCCAACCTTAGACCATGTGAGGTCAATCGCATCTCATCTCGTTCAAAAGGGCCCCATCAGCAGTGACGTAGCGCTTATAATTGGAAACTGTCTAATATGGTAGGTACGCATGCCAGAAGACTTGGTGTTCTGTTCTATAACTTCTGCAGAAGTTGTCTAAATGAGGAATAAGAGGCAAATATCACTCATCTCCTCTGCCAATACCCTGCTCTTATTATTCGCAGACGCTGTTATTTGAGCTCGTTCTTCTTTGATGATCCCTCAGACCTGAGTTCAATGAACATCAGAGATCTTGAACGGGTTGATCAGTGCTTCAAGTTGGTTCTCTGGTTAGTCGAAGGGTTCCCTCAAATATGGTATCACAATTGGCCTTTCCCTTGGTGTGCCTGCGGGCAGCCACGTCAGCCTAACCTAATTTAGTACTTGATGCGATTCAAATTCGATGTTAGGGGCCACTAAAGTATTACGTAAACACATTTTTTTTTACCCCCTCCCCAGCGCTGTGCCCAGTTTTAAAATGAAGCGAGTTCCAAACATGCCTCCCTTTATATAGGTAGTGTGGAACTAGCCTACTCATACCTTTTTCCTTCGGGCCGCATAAAATTTTTGACTCTTTCATGTGGGACGAAAAAATATTAAAGTTATAGTTACATAGTAAATTTACGAATCAGTGAGATATACGATTTTTTGAATCTTTTTGTTTATTTTATAGAATTCATACTTTGAGCAAATTGGTAATCAATACGAACATTAATGGGAACGTTGGGAGCACGAAATTTTTGGAATTTTTTTCGAAAACAATAGGTAGGTACCTCATTCTGAAGGTTTTATTTATTCATATAATCACCATGTAAACTAACTTGGACTGTGCTTTCTCTTCACTTTATTTTATTTGAAAGAATATTTTATGGTATTAAGCATTCGTTCAAATCTCTGCTAGGTGGCACGTATTCGGGAGGTCAAATTTTCGACGACGTTGTCGCATAAATTTGGTTGAATTTGCTGGATGGCGTTCGGTATGTTGACCTTGCGGGCATCAATTGTTTGCTGAATACTCGCACAGATCTGTAATTTAAGATAGCTCCAAAGGAAGAAGTCTAAAGGCCTGAAATCGCACGAACTCGGTGGCCAGTTTACGTAGCCCTCAAATGGCTCGTACAGTCCATCGTGGCATGCGCCTTATGGGACGTAGCGCCATCTTGTTTGAACCACATGTCCTCGGTATCCATATCATCCAGTTTAGGCCGCACAAAGTTACTTATCATCGATCTGTAGCGCGCGTCGATAAAGACTATTTCCGCTAAAAACTATTTTCGATGATGATGTTTCTCGAACTGACCAGTGATTTTGATAATAAAATTCGATGGTTTGCACACGTTCTTCAACACTATAAGCACCAAGCATACAGTATATAGAGAACTCATCTCTAACAAAAATTTGTTCGCCGTGCTTATGAACATTTTGTCTTCGATTGGCTCCCATCGCGTTCATTTCACTAGAAATGAATCCAAGAATTCACCCGACTTCAGAGCTCGGCACCGAAGCTACGCTGGCCCGTGATCTGCGGCCTGCGAGCTGTTGTGACTCATCTGTATACGTTGGAATATTTATATCTGAGCAAGCAGGTGTTTGTGCCCAGTGCGCTCGTTCTTAATTGATGAATGCAATTTCGGGTGTGCGGGGCATAAAGGGCAACAGAGAACGACGGGCATAGTCCTGAGGTAGTCACATTCAAATACAGATGAGTCACAACAGCTCCCAGGCCGCAGATCACGGGCCAGCATAGTCTCGGTGCCGAGCTCTGAAGTCGGGTGAAAAACCAACCCAACCCGTCGATCTCTGCTGCCTTTTATGCCCCACACACCCGAATTTGCATTCATCAATTAAGAACGAGCGCAATGGGCACAAGCACCTGCTTGCTCAGATGTAAATATTCCAACGCATACAGATAAGTCACAACAGCAGCCAGGCCGCAGATCACGGGCCAGCGTAGTCTCGGTGCCGAGCTCTGAAGTCGGATGAATTCTTGGATTCATTTCTGGTGAAATGAACGCGGTGGGAGCCAATCGAAGACAAAAAGTTTATAAGCACGGCGGACAAATTTTTGTTAGAGATGAGTTCTCTATATACTGTATGCTTGGTGCTATAAGCTTCCCTGGTGATGTACCACACAATTTGATAGATGTTGGTTTAATAATATGGCCGCTATAATCCAAAAAATTTCGAGCGTCCATATTGACAAACCTTTCGAAGAACTCTTTCTACATTGTCTCCATCAGCTAACCGGTGAGCCGCCAAAAACTTTAATAAGCTCTTTTTTTACCGCTTTTTAGCTTGTTCCAAACAACGCCAGGGCTGACGCTGACGTGATGTCGTCTGCTTTTGCTACAGGCTTTATGACCGCACTTTCAACGTGTTGCCACGTGCTACTTGGGTCCTGGATCCATAACCTATTGGAGACCAATAATGGAATTTATTATTAGGAAAATATTAATAATCATTACACCTGAATTGCTTGTATCGGAATGAGTAGAGGAAAAACCAACATGTGACTTGAAGTGTTATGTAAGTTACGGGCGCGGGTGCATTTGATATATGATAACTGTTGACTCAATCTGTTAAAAAGTGACAGTTTCTTGATTTTTAATATAGTCTAGACTATACTGTCATTTCTTCAATTGTTCTTCCCCTTCCGTTGTTCTGTTATTCGTTATCCGAGGCTCTGTTTCAGTTTCAGTGCACCTAAATTTTGGTCCGAACCAAATTCGAACCGGAGACTCTGAGGTGATAGACCATCGCACTTACCATTGCGCTCTTGCCTACTACCTACGTCCCGTCTTTTTAGTCAACAGCATAAAGATCGCTGCACACTTACCGATACGGCACGGAACAGCACCGGTCGGCAGTGGCAGACAGCACACAATTTCATGCACACTAGAACGGCGCGGCGCTGAGCGGCGACGGAACTTCAGTTCAGTTGGAAATGATACAGCGGCCAAACACAATTAATTTATCTTGCATCTTAATATTTGCCACCTTCAGCTTCGACTGACAAACAGCAAATTCCGGCCAGAATTCTTCTCAACCATAATCGCCGTCAACACCGGTGGTGGTTCGTGTCGTTTTCTGCCGCTTCCGGTGTTTGTGAATGAATTCATTTGTTTTCAGAGGAAAATATTTTGCTATGCCGTATCGTTCCGTCCGGTGCCGGTATGTGTTCAGAAATTTTGGTCCGAACTTAATTCGAACCGGAGACCCCGACGAAAGGCCAGCGCACTTACCACTGGGTTACTGATCGCTATTGTACATCCCATCAACTGTTCATATAACAGTCTTAGTTATTTATAAGCAACAATATCCAATATTATATTAACAAACCACTCCTCTTGACTTAACGAATTTTATTTATTCAACACTAAAAGTTATTATTTAAACAGATATATGCTTTCAATCTAAAAACTTTTCTATTGCCGCAACCAAATTTTTAAGCTGCGGCATCCCTACTTTGATGGCTGTATAAAAGTTGCCTACGTAAAATCTGCATCCGCTTCCAATTTGATATGCTATGGCGTAAAACTATGTAAAGGTACACATCTTTTGTTAGGATGGGCAACACTTCAGCAAGGATTATTAAAATCAATTTTACTTAAAAAAAAGAATAGATATTACATGAGTTACAGGTACAAGAAGAAAGATTGAGCAAAAAAGTTGGGACGGTATTTCGAACTTGGCTAAATTGAAAAGCAATCATTTCCTTAAAATTGAAATGTCTTAATCGTGCGGAACTGATTTCCAAACTATTTATTTAATCCAACATTTTAGCACTTAAGGTAATTAAAGTTTATCGATTTCTCCTCATTTAGTCGTTCGTACATCCAATACCTTTCCAACTCGAAGAAACCAAGACTTTTTTTCCACACCTCTCTTCACGACATAAAAATGTAGGAAGAGGGACAAGTTCATAAATTTTATTCAAAAGAACTTCCGCTAGCAATTGCTTAATAAACGAAATTTAAAGGCATTATCCCGGAGTACAACAAAACTTCTTAAGAGAAAAAAGATAATAAACAAGAGACAAGAGTGGCGGCTGAGGGTGGAGTTCCTGTTATAATACACTAAGTTCTTATTTCAGTTCTTTATTAAGCACGGCTGAATTCCTTATCAGCACATGGCTTGATTACCCACCCGGGTATCATAAATTATTGTCTAAAGTCGAATTTAAAACTTCAGAAGTTTCAGTTGTACTGGGCGAGGTTATCCTGAGCAAAGCCAGTCGTCAATGTTGATACCGAAAAGTTTCCGCATTAAGAAGATTTGCTTTTTGTTAGGGTTTTACTGGTGTAAACCCAGCAATATAATTTACAGAAGTTTAGAAGTAGGTGACTGATGGCCGAGATAAAAGTTTTTTTTTTCTGTGTGGATAACCAAATTCGCGGTTTGGCGGGACAAATGCCATAATGGCGTGCGTAACGCAAATATGCAGGAATTTCTTTAACCAATTTTGCGTGACGAGCATATCATACATATATTTTTGGTATTCAAATTTCACTGTACATTCTTGCGGATTAAGTCCAAGTTATGTGTCGTTGTATGTTAAAGCTTTTTTTGCATGAATATACATACTTGTAGCTATGTGTCGGGTCTCAATGGGTTAAATTTTCACACATGTGGAGTGCAATCAGCGTTTAAATGCGCCATAGAAGAAGACTGCTACTTCATTATTCAATATTTGAGTTCCCGTAATGTGCTAAAATTTCCCCTAGCTTTTATTTTCACCAGAGCAAAGGAAAACAAATTGCCCTCCAACACTAATTAACAAGTTTTAAGTAATAAAATTGAAATTTCTTGGACAGGCTCATAATGCCCCAGATGGGGTCCCTTGCTCCTACCCAACCCACTAAATTATCGCCGTGGAACGGCTAAGTGGTTTTCGCCCACTTGCTCCTTCGGTCAACGTAGCTACATATCACGGGGCAAGCTCAGATGCAGTTAACCCTATCCGAATATGAGGTAAAAACTTTAGTTAACCTGCTTGGGGAAAAAGTTAAGCCCGACAGAAACTGGTATTGGCAAGCATTTCAATTACACTCAATGAGTATCCGAAAAGGACGATTTATGACCCAAATCCCAGTTTCCTCAGCTTTTTGTTGGCCACAATTTCTCTCTGCTTCCATTGTTACCTCTTTGGTGAAATGTACACTTGAAGAGTGTGATAGAAAAAGGACGAACGCTGAAAATGATGGTGATTAATGCTCTGGAACGTTATTTTCTCGGCGAAGTGATTCCGTAACCTGAGCACTATAGCTAAAGATATCTCAGGAGAGCCAAGGTGCCTGGCGTAATACTGTGGCTTGAGTGCATAAATTTTTTATCCAGAGAAAATTTCCACTAGAGATTTCGTATTCCTTTAATGGCACCCTATGTGTGGTCACTCAAGGGAGTTTTCTTGGCACAGAAAATTCAATTGGCTCAGAAATCGGTGCATGGAAAATATATAAAAGTAGACCGATGTGAACCCCATATGTATACATACATATATATGTCCTTTTCATAATTGTGACGGTGTTTTGTTATTCTAACATATAATTATTCATTTCATGCCATATGTGGACTTATTCAGTTGGATGAAGCCTCAATGACGTACACTCGCTACCTCTTTCAATCCTTTTATAAAGGACAATGTACAACAATATCACCAATCCACAAATGATTATTTCGTTGTGATTGGTCATTACATGTACTTAAGGGGTTATATCCACTTGTAAGTCCGAAAAAACGTGTTTTTTTGTGAATTTTTTGTGAAGAGGCTTTTCATTAAATAAATACATAGAATAAATGTACATATAGCGAATTTAATGTATTTTAAGAATTCGCGATGTATTTACAAAAATATTCGGTTCCGTTGTTCCTGTAGTAGATTTCCTAGAGGACCTCCACAAAAAGGTGTCTGGCGGTGAGCAAGATATCTCTGATCCAAATTATTTGAAATAAAAAAAACCAAAAGATTTAATTTTAGGATAGATGAATACAGGTAATGATCGAAGGTATAGTCAAAATTTTGATTTTTGACAAAATGGCGGCTTCCCAAAGAAAAAAATCGTTTTTTTCAAGAAAATTTACAGTTTAAAAGGACTTAAAAAATCGAAATTATTGTCAGAAACCTTATTCCTTCGATCATTACCTGATACAAGTATCTTAGAAGATTGTGTGAAAATTTCAAGCCGATCGCTTCAGCCGTTTTGGAGAAATTTTGCTCACCGATTTTGAAAACACCGTTTCGAGAAAAACGCGTTTAAAATTTTGGGAACCATTTAAACTACTTTCAAACGCTCGGAGACGTCTTTACAAATACGCTAATTTCTCCGAAACTATTTGCCGGATCAATGTGAAATTTTCGGACGATATTCGTAACTATATGTACATTCAAAATATGCAAACAAAAAAAAATCGATTTTTTCAAAATTACAAGTGGATATAACCCCTTAACTAAAGAAATAAATAAATTATACCTTAAAATCGACTGGGTAATTGCACAGTCCAAATAATATTTTTGGTGATTATTCCGAAAAGGATCATCCTCCGGCCACAAATTTCCATGAAATTGAAAATGTAATAGAGTACGTAATTCTGAGAAACTTTTGTTTTGGACATATGACGCGAAAACCTACAGGAAAGAATATGAGGGTAATTTTGTATATAGATATACAATACATGCCACTGAAACCTAATTACAAGATAAAATGTGGGGATACAAAGACTTATTTCCACATGGCAAATGACTTCTATAATCTATCATTTTCAATTTCATCGAAATCGGTAGGTATATAAAGTAAGTCTCCAAGTATTACAAACTTTTTGTCGCAACTGTACCAATATCCAGGTGATTTTGGTAAAAAAAACTATTTTATTTCTTGAATAATAAGGTCACACCTATCACAAGACACTAATTTCATGTTTATTGTAAATTTATAATACTAATTTTAAAGAGAAGTCCCATACCCAATGTGTATGATGTGAAAAAATTCAAGTAATTGCAATTTACTTCAAATTTCCAGTAGTTACTTGTTTTTAGATTAGAGAGAATATACGAATACACGTGTTGGAAGATCATGGTTTTAACATACTAGCTGTGCTTCCACAAGCAGGTAAAATGTAGTTTTGTTTAGGATGTTACTTTCCTTTCTAAAGGGGACAAATGTTTTGTCAAGAGTGTTTGAATCCATTTTAAGATGAATGAAAGCTTTACATTTCCTTTAAAAATCAAACAAATGATTTTACTGAAAATGTTTAATATATAGGGTTTCCCAATAAGAACGTCCGAACTTTAAATTTGAATAAAACACAATTTTCGAGCAAAAATGGATTCTGAATAAAATATCGGCCAAATGGGTCATTCAACACTCTCTTCAACGAATTGATGCTTGCACTTCACTCTTATACCGGCATCTTCACGAGCGTTTTTTAAATCGGATCGTTACTGATGATGATGATCGGTACTGGTTCTGTCTTCTGCAAAACAACAATGAACGTCGTCATTAGTGGCTTAATCCAGAAGATATACCAGCACAACATTTAAAAGATCGGCTTCATCCACTTAAAGAGAATTTCTAGTGTGTTAGCTTAAATAAAAATTGATTTTTTTGTACATTTTCCGATATTTTAAAGCTTCTACAATAACGCTATGCAAACCTTTTTATCATATCTGCTCTAGAAAATGAGTTATACTCAAATTCAGGAAGGCCAGTCAGTCTTGCCACCACCTATCCCAGGATGATTTTTTTTTATTTATTAGTTTTCAGTTTCTATAATACGTCCAGAAATGTTCTCTTTTTTCCAATGGCATAGTTTGCTGCGCTCTGCTCTGAAACCTTTTCAGTTGATGATATCTATGTACATCAATGATATTTGGTGATATTTGTATTTTATTATCAGACATTTTCATTTCTGGTGGCTGTCGTTTTGTTTTTTTCCTAACAAATTATATATTCTATAGCACTCTTACGATTAAGACGAATCTAACCTCATTCCACCATGCCATTTAGTATACAAAATGCGCCAAAAAAGCAGAAAAACTCACATATGTACATATGTACATACATACACTCAAAAAACATTATATATACAGTTATATACATATATTAACCATACGACCGTGAGCCACGACACAGCTCTGCCCAATTTTGACTTTGTATTTTTTGTCGTCAGAATTTTAATATTGGTTTAATCAAGTCTGTGCTTGGAATCCAGGCTGTAGTTAGTCAGGGAAGTTTTTGCCGTCTACTCGTGACAACGGTTAGTGTGTTGCCCAAATTGTAACGACAAAATCGTTGGACAGAATGAAAACCTGAAAAAACTGAAAATGCGAAAGTGAAGATGGTGGATGCTGAATAAAAGCAGAAACAGATTATTATTATTAGATTGAAATTATTTTCTTTTTTTACTCGACAAAATATAATTCAAATACTATTCAAAATAGTTATAACTATTTTACAAATATAGTCTTTGGCAAAGAGGACAGAAAATTGACATTAGCGAGTGTTTTTTTTAAGCTTTGCTACTGAAATTTCTTTGTTGAAAAATGTTGTGATTCTTCTCCACGCATCAGCCACGGAATTTTTATGTACTGGATTTTTGGATCTGATATCTGTTTTAATAAAAGAAATAAATACATGCTTTTCTTAAATTAATCTACGTTTAACAAATGCTTCATGTGTATTCACTTGCCCCATTGTGTACTACTTACTGTATTTTCATCATATGAGTTGAAATTAAACGAAAGTTGGTAGCAACAAAACCATTATTTACATTGTGAACATATTTACGAAAAGTGCCTCCTTTGTTAAAATTGAATTGAGGAAAATGTGTATGATTTTCAGAAAGTACATATCTCACCCCTGCTGCGTATGACCTTTATAGCTGTTGAGTGCTTTAATCCCCTCAAAGTATTCACCTGTCACAAACACGTTTCCACTTAACGGTGAAATATTTATACACGTGTCCTAGCATCGTGAAGCCGTACCTATATAAGAGCGCCTACAGTGTTTTATTCACAGCATGTGCAATTTCAGGAAGTTCAACTCCAAAAACTTATGGCTTTAATCATTTTCAATTTACTTATTATTTCTACTCGGATTTTCAAACCTTAGGACAAGATTTTGTCAGAAGAACTAATGAATAAGTCAAAAGATTTGCCAGATTACACTTGTCAACATTTTTCGAGCCTTTGAATAAAAATCTGGATGATTTGGATAGCTTTTTGGTCAACATAGATATTATAGGGGTCTCAAAGCAAAAATGCTCTATCACGTTCTCTCATTCTCTATCATTCCTATGCATGCATAGTTTGTATTAAACTGAGTTAAAAGTCTGATGGCTAGCCTTCTTTTCTCTTCCACGGCTTTGTGAATAGTAGTAACCCTAAAATAATATCGAATCAGTAATATTATCTGTTATATTAGCCCTAAGAATTTTACTCACTTTACGAAGCTTCCAACGACTTCTCTCCAACTTAAGAACCTTATATTTGACAAAATTACGTTTTTTAATCATATACTTATTACTTAATAGTTTCACGTGCGGTCCTAATCTCATCTGAATTTTAAGAAGATGTGACTCTAGTATTGTCCCTATTATTTGTTATTACATATCTGTGGGAAAGAAAAAGCTCAAGGAATATTCCACCACATTAGAAAGATTGAAATTCACATATGAAAAAAAGTCTACAAAAGTACCTAAGAGCCGAAATGCATTCAAATCTTGCGGGCCAGGCGCCAGGGCCCAAGACCGAAATGTAAATTAGGGGTATAATGCCGAATTAATTTAAGGATTCGCGTAAAGAACGAAATATTTACATATAATGCCTCTCTCCTCTACAGCGCTAATGAAATAGGCAGCGCAGCGGAGAATAGGGACAAAAAACTGCGTGCGAGGCACAGCGAACTTAATCCAAGCAAACATAGTGAAAGAGCGACTGCGAGGAAGAGTACAGCAGCTCTTCCACGTGTGTGCTATCTGTGTGGCAGGATGAAAATCTTTCGTGATGTCATGCGAGGCATCGCCGATTCTCGAGTCGAGGCAAAGCGTCACCAGAATTTGTTCTGAGTAGACAGTCGTCGTGTGATTAATTGGTTTACAAATTTGATTCAGTACAATATTGCAATATTTACAGTTTGAGGTGGATTCTTCCTTCTGTGGTAAGTTCTATCCTTTCCATCGTAGACTTTAACAATTATTTTCCTGTCTACAGAGTTGCTAGATAAGGAAGACTATTGGTGAAAAATAGTACGTCATTTCCTTTTTAGAGTAGTGTCTGTTAGTTGATTTAAATTTGAAGGTCAGGCGCTTTCTCAGGGTTTTTCTTTCAAATGACTTTAGTTTGTTTGCGTTATTGGTTGATTCTGAGAACCATAAGTAAGAACTTGCCTGATCACTTCTTTGTAGATTAATACTGAGCTAGCGTTTAATTCACTGCCATAGCATAGCTTATCAAATATTTCATTGGTTTTAAGTAGTGAGTCAAACTTCACACCCAAGAACTCAATTTTGTTTATAAGAGGGAATCTGCCGCTATGAGTTTTAGGTTGGTAATGTGACATTTCGCAACGTTCCCAGTTAGGTCTTTGGCATAAGCGTTCCTGAAGCAGATCGCGTTGGAAAAGTTAATATCAATTTCCCATTTTTGGTAGAAGGCATCCGATAATGGAAATATGCTGTTCGACCCTGCTTGCTGTCCCTGCTGGTTAGGAGTCTGATGCACAAACTAGAGTGTCGACAGCGTAAGGAATTGTTTGGAACTGGAAACCACCATCTGTGTCTATCGGGGGTTATGACTAGATAGAATTCTCAAAAAATCGTAAAATTGTTTATTGAATATACATTTAAGTATATTCTCTGAAAATTTCAAGTTAATCCGGTTAATAGTTTCGGAGAAATGACCGCATTTGTATAAGGACGTCATGGGGCGCTCGAAAGTTAAGTAGGCGGTTTTTACAGTTACAGTTACAGTGTTTGCAGCAATAAGTGAATATGTACAATGTAAAACGTGTAGTGGAGCAGTGAAGTTTGAAACAGCATCACATTAAATGACTCGTAAGTAGAAAACAAATTTTTTAACTGAGTGTAAATGTCTCTTGAAACTTTGAACGCGTTTTTCTCGAAACGGTGTTTTCAGAGTCGGTGAGGAAAATTTCTCCGAAACGACTGGACCGATCGTCTTCAAATTTTTACACAATTTCTCAGATTCTTTCCTCAGGTAACGAACGAAGGAATAACGTTTTTGACAATAACTTCCATTTTTCCAAGTCACTTGAAAGTGTAAATTTTGCCGACAAAAACGATTTTTTTTTGGGAAGGCGCCATTTTGTCAAAAATCAAAATTTTGACTATTCCTTTGTTCATTACCTGTATTCATCATCCTGACAGTAAATCATCCGGGTTTTTTGATTTCAGATAATTTGGACCAGAGATATCTTCCTCACCGTCAGACACCTTTTTGCAGAGGTCCTTCAGGAGATCATCTACAGGAACAAAGGACCTCAATATTTTGAAAAACGAATTGCGGGATATTATAGTACACTCAATTCTCTAAATGTGTATATTTTCTATGTATTTTTATAATAAAATGCCACTTCACAAAAAATTCTGGAAAAAACACGTTTTTTTACACTTACAACTAGGCATAACCCCTTAATCCGAAGAATGAGTGAAGAGATTAAGTTTTTGTTATTCCAGGAACAGGAAGGAAGTACAGTGCATCAAATTTGTTAATATGTGGTGAATTTCATTAACTCAAGGCGTCGTCGGTACATTGTTTGACCCGGCAACCCAGTTTCTTCACGCCGCGCCGGGCTAGTGTGTCTGCGTACAGCCAGCCGAAGAGAAGTTGCACAACAATGTTGCTTGGCGACAGCTGATGACCCAGATTCTTTTATAAGCAACGATTCTAGTTGAACACAAAAATGTGCGTGAATTAATAGTACAGTCGATTTGGAAGTTGCCCTCCGAAAAATGACCTACCGGAATTTGACTTGATAAATCGTTAGGGAGGCATAAAATAAAGTTAATGTTAGATTTCCGAATTGATCCCCCCCTGTTTTTGAGAAAATCCAAAAAAACTTTGAAATGCGTTTTTCTCAGAATCTATGAGTTTTAGAGAAAAGTTTATTTAACAAAAAATGTAGAGGACATTGTTAACTACATTTGGTCTCATTGAACTCAAGTCGTCACAAAAATATCCACATTTTTTATTCAAGCAATTTTTTTGTAAAACTTACCGTTCTCGAACTGTAGGCGAAAAGAGGCAGCGCAGCGTAGTTAACGGTTCTTTTTTACTTTCGCCGGGCCGGTCGGCATAGTTACATTATTTTGATAGTAAAATCACAAAATGTTAAATTTTATTTTTGAAATTAATAAATTAAGTAATAGTGACAAATTTTAAATAACACCAAAATTAGTTTTCACATTTCACTACTATTACTATTACTATTACTACACTTTCACTACTATCTTGTGTTACATTTGTTTTAACTCAATGTTGAACGTTTACAACAAGCTGTACTACAAGGGTACTATTATTAATTGTTTATCAGAATTACGGTTGAAAATGAGAATATCAAGTAAACATTATGGTATATTAATCCAAAAATATAAAAATAAAATAAAATTTATGGAATACGCGCATCAGCGCGGCCATAAAGTACAATTTTTACACTTTGGCAAACTCCAGCTCGAGAACGGTAAGTTTTACAAAAAAATTGTTTAAATAAAAAATGTAGATAATTTTGTGACGAACAACTTTCCCATTTACATTACTATGAAAAAATTATTTATTCCTAACGAAAATTCCAAAAAACCACTTTTTTGATACTTTAGCGCCACCTACTTTTTGTAATTTAAGTCGGACGACTTGACTTCAATGAGATAAAATGTAGTTAACAATGTCCTCTACATTTTTTGTTCAATAAACTTTTCTCTAAAACCCATAATAATAATAATAATTGTAAGAAAGGGGGGGAGCGCAGCCCCGAGCACTCAGACAAACAGTCCATTGTACTCTGCCTCCACCCTAACCGAACTTCTTCGTTGCTCTGATGAACCGAAGAACCTCGGCTAGGGGTCGAGGACAGATCTCTCCCATCCTCAATACGTCAGCGCCGAATACAGCGCACCGCGCTTGGGAGAACGCGGGACACTCGCAGAGAAAGTGCTCTACGCTGTCCTCATCCTCCCCGCACGACGCGCATGTAGGATCACTGACGATTCCCAGGGTATGTAGATGTTTGCCACATGTACTATGCCCTGTTACAATCCCTACAAGATTCCTGCATTCTCTCCTGTTTAGTTTCAAGAGAGTTTCTGCAGTGCCCTTATCGGGACGACCTATAAAGAGTTTGGTGTGTCTGCAGGTTTGTAACATGGACCATCTCTGCGCATGGATTTTCTCCATGTGTCGAGTTATCCAGTCTTTCACTATTGCAGAATTCACGCCAATCTGTGGTTCCGGTCCAAAGGGGCTGCTTTTCGCGCCTTCCTTTGCTAGGCTATCAGAGTTTTCGTTACCCTCGATGCCTTGATGACTAGGAACCCATATAAGAGAGACTTCATTGTAGCGAGCTACCGACTGCAGTCGTCTCTTACATTCCAGGACAATTTTCGAGCGGGTGATTGGATTTCGTAGTGCTGCGAGCGCAGCTTTGCTGTCGCAGCAAACACCGATCTTCCTTTCACGCCATCTCTGATCAATTATCCAGTTTGTCGCACTCAGAATAGCGATGATTTCCGCTTGGAAAACTGACGCAAAATCTCCGAGAGGATATGAGTGTTTGATTTCTTTGCTCAAACACCATCCAGCGCCCGTACCGGTAGAGGTTTTCGAGCCGTCTGTGTAGAAGACATGGGAGAAATTCTCCAGTAGATGGTGTGGGTTTTCCCAGTCCTCTCTATTCGGGATTTCAACGTGATATCCCCTATCGAACAGTGTTACCGGTGGCATGTCATCCGTTGGCATACTGTACGAGTCACAGTTTTCCTGGAGCCTTCGTGATAGATCACCATGGCCGCTTCTGTGGTTGTCGTGCCAGAGTCCTTGTCTCTTTAAACGACAGACTGCCTTCATTGCTTCTTCCTGGATTGTGATGTCCAATGGTCGCAAGTTGAGCATTGCGTTGAGAGCCGCACCAGGCGTGGAGCTGAAGGCCCCAGTGATCCCTATGCATGCCTCTCTCTGTAGTCTGTTTAGGATCGTACAGGTAGATGTTTTTCCTGTTCTGATCCACCAGACCACAGACGCATAAGTTATGATGGGTCTAATAACAGCGGTATATAGCCAGTAGACCACCGCTGGTCTCAGACCCCATGTCTTCCCAAAGGCCCGCCTGCATTGCCAGAAGGCATTTAATGCTCGGGCGGATTTTTGTTCGACATGTGGTCTCCACGTGAGCTTGCTGTCTAGGATTACTCCCAGATACTTGACCTCAGTGGAGAGTTGGATTGTAACACCCTTTAGTGTTGGAAGTTTAAGGTTATTCAGTTTTCTTTTCCTAGTAAACAATATAAGTGTCGTTTTACTAGGGTTCACTGATAACCCGTGCCTCTCGCACCAGTTCTGGATACTATCCAAAGTCCTCTGCACTTTATGGCAAATTATCTTTAGTGAGTAGCCACAAACCAGTGCACTCACGTCATCGGCATAGGCCTGCGCGTGTACGTTGTGAGTCTGTAACTCATCCAACAGCGAGTCTACTAGAAAGCACCATAGCAGGGGCGAGAGTACGCCTCCCTGGGGACATCCTCTGCCTACCTCAGCCCTGGTATCGTCCGCACCGTCCGCAATTAGTAGTCTCTGTGTCAGCATGGATTGTATCCAACGTACTAGTACGTTGTCCACCCCATGCGCTTTGGCTGCGTTACACAGGGAGGAGAAGGTGGCATTGTCAAAGGCCCCCTCAATATCGACGAACACGCCCAGAGCAAAAGCACCCTGCTCCATCGCGCCCTCGATTCTTCGAACTAAATCGTGTAGTGCTGATTCGCAGGATTTGCCACTCTGGTAAGCGTGCTGACGAACATTGAGCGGACATCTTCTCAACACTCCTCCTCTAATGTACTTTTCAACCAGGCGTTCCAGACATTTCAAAAGAAAAGAGGTTAGACTGATGGGTCTGAAACTTTTGGCTAGAGTATAGTCGTCCTTCCCTGGTTTGGGAATGAAGACAACTCTAACCTTTCGCCAGGCGGTCGGTATGTATCCCCAAGTTATGCAGGCCCTAAATATTTCTTTCAGGGATTGCACCAGGACTTTACCTCCGACCTTCAGCATTGCAGGATATATACCATCAAGGCCGGGAGCTTTGTAATTTTCAAAGGAGGATAAAGCGAACTCTATCCTCTCCTCCGTGACAACCCTGGATGCTATATATCTGTCCAGCCTAGTAATGTTCAACGAGTGATCATCAGCTGGGCCTACGTCTGATAGGGTATTTCTGCTACCAGGGAAGTGTGTCTCAAATAAAATTTTGAACACCTCCTGTCTGGAGTCCGTGTAGCTACCGTCAGAATTTCGAATGGAGTCCAGCTTGGCTGCGGTATCCCTTTGGAATATTTTATGCAGCCGTGATGTCTCCTTCATCCCTTCTAGCTCCTCGCAGTATTTCCTATAAGATTGGAGCTTAGAAGATCTAATTTCTTTCTTATAGTCATGCTGCGAAGCGCGATAGGCTTGCCAGTCCTCTTCTTTTTGAGTTTTTAATGCTCTATTTAGAAGCTTCCTGGTTTCTTTCCTGAGCCTTTGTAGCTTATTGTTCCACCACGAAACATTTTTGCCACATCTGCTCTTCCTGACTGGACAGGCTGCCTCGAAGGACTCAATCAAGGTCCGACTGAGTTTCCTCGTCTCATCCTCAATTTCCGTCCTAGAGTGCAGTTTGGGCACTGGGGTTAGCTTATTCCCCAGTGCCTGCTTGTATTTATCCCAGTCAGTCTTCCTAGGATTCCGGCCCGCCGGTATTAGATTTGTCTCACCAGCTAGCCGGAACTCTAGGTATCTGTGGTCCGAAAGAGATTCCTCTCTTAGAACGTGCCACTTGGTAATCAGACCTTCCACCTTCCTATTGGACAGTGTCAGGTCTATTACTTCCTGCCGCCTCCTCGTGATGAAAGTTGGGTCTTTGCCCACGTTTTTCACCACGACGTCGTGCGCCAGAATAAAATCCAATAGCTTCTCCCCACGGGAGTTGCACTTGCTGCTTCCCCATAGGGTGTGCTGCGCATTGGCGTCGCAGCCGATGATCAGCCCCAAGTTATTGGATTCAGCGTATCGTACGATTTCCCGTAACTCCCAAGCGGGAGGTGGGCCGATTGAATCATAGGGCAGATAAGCAGAAACAATAATTGTTTCGCACCTGACCCCCGATTTTTTGTATGATACTTTGACCGCGACGACGTCTTGGCTACAGTATTGCCTTAACATCATGGCTTCGATTGAGTTTGGGACAATCATGCAAGCCCTCGGTCTGTCACTTCTATCGTGATAGAAGAGTTTACCCCAAGTAACCATCCCAAGGCCACAGATGCGTTTTCTGCACACCCATGGTTCTTGTATGAGAGTTATTTGGGGGTATGTCCGCAGTTTGGTCAACCTTCCACTTAGTAATGCAGTGGCTGATTTACTGTGCTGCAGATTAATCTGAGTGAACTTCAAGTCCGCTGGCATATAAGTCAACTACTCCCCTATTCACTCGTCGACCGCACTTATTTTTTGGAGACGTGAACTTTCACTCTGCCAAACCCTAAGTACGGGCGGAGTCCGTAAACAGACTCCAGGACTCGTAACGACTCCAGGTCTATGCCCAGCGCCAGAGTAGAGCCCTCAGGGTCACTGGAGCTCTTCCTCTTCCCGCTGTATGCACGGACACGCCAGTATTTGGTGTCGAGTCCCGGGTTCTGGATCCGGATTCGGGCCATTATGTCCCCAGGGCTCTTACGAGGTCCCGGGATCCACATAACGGCCCGAACCAGCTTGGGCATGTCGCTGCCTTTTGCAGCCTTAAACTTTATGCCCTCGCAAGCCGGTATATTTGCCACATTTGCAAGCAGCCATTTGAGCGAATGTTCGTCCGCGCACTGAACCTTCATGGCCCCGTCGCAGACGACCATTCCCTCAAACTTTGGTGACTCCTTGGTTGCACCTAGAAGCTTCCAAATGTGACCTTCCACAAAAGTAGCATGATGCTGGGTCATGCTTTTTTGTGGGTTGTCGGCCTCGATCACAGCGACCAAGGCTTCGGAGGCAGCTTTGGCAAAGCTTTTTCCAACCACCCTGTCCGCAGTCCTCGAGCCCGACTTCGCATTAGAAGGGCCAGCTTCGACTAAGTCTTTCTGGCTAATCTCCTTATGCGCTACGATACGAGGATCGGGTTTCCCCTTTGCCTCGCTCGGTGACGAAGAGCTCGGGAGCCCGGTCTTGGCGACTTTCCTCCTTTTGCTCTTCGCTGGCTGCTCGGGTTTGCTCACCCCAGAGCTTCCGGCGACAGTCGAAGAGCCCGGGTTGGACGAATCCGCCTCGGATCTACTTCTTTTGTTCGCCGGTGCTATCGGGGTGGACGCAGAGCGAGCAAGTCCATCAGGTCCTCCGGTTTTCGCCTCCGGAACTTGTTATGGTCAGCATAATGCTACAATGCCCTGGTGCCGCTGACATCGATTGCCGCGGTAATATCACCGAAGCAATGGATGCCACCAGCATGGAGCTTTCAATTAATTAATTTTTCCTCTACCGTACCCGCTAAAATGGTACAAGCAAAGGTACATCACATACGGCATTAAATCTTTAGCACAATGCTCGCTAAAGATTAATTTCTAATACCCGCCATGCCCCGTCGAATTGGTACCTGAAAAAGAAAAAAACGCTGATATGTTGCATTAAATTGTCCATGTACCAGCGAGCGCATAGCCTAACATTAACCGGCTGCATGAATTGCCCATGCACAAGCGAGCCATCGACGCAACATTTGCCGTGCGTTCTAAAGGAGAAAAAGAAAACAAAACTCCCAAACGAATAGCTCACGACAACATGCCCTTATATGGTAGCGAACGAATTCAAGCAAAGGAATTCACGCCATCCCTAAATTGCTCTGAGCAAAGTATTTTTCCAAATTCATATTTTGGAAGAATCTGTACCACCGGCAAGTTGTTAAAATAACAGTGTCAATCATATCACGTGAGTCCATTAGCCAATAGGCAAAGATCACGCTATACATCTTAGCGGTGCTGCACACATACATTTGTGCGCAAACCAAAAGCTCTTCGCGTCGGTGAGTGGCACGAGGAGACAAGGCGTCAGTTCTGATTTGGTTTTCACTGCGGGCGCACGAAGTTTTGTTGGTGATTTTGAATCACGGCGGTTGGAGGAAGGTTCTTGGTTGGATTTTGCATTATACTCGGGCGGAACAGAGAGAAAAAGGGCTCAACGTCGCCTCGCATACATTTGATCGGGAAAATCGTCAGGAATTATACAAAAAAAAAAAAAAGGAAGAAACAAAGTTCCTGTCGGCAAGCAACTCGAGATTGTGAGAAAAGCGCCGGCTTCAGAGGACAATTTGACGGCCTTTCAATTTGAGAAGTTAATTTGGTTTTGAAGAAAGGTGTTATAGGATTGAGAAGTGAAAAACACTAGTTCGGTTTTTAGCGGTACAAGCACCTTGCGTTCATGTCGGTTCCAAGTAGATCCAGTGTCTGTATATTCTAAAGAGAACCTTGAGGAAGTAGGTGGTATAAATCAGACTTTGTGCAAGCCCCAATAAAAATCGTGGTAAATTTGATCGGGCCGCCCAACTCTTGTGTCAAACACAACTCACGCATGGCGTTCAACTTGTGAATTATCTCGAGTCGTGGTGTGTTTTTGTTATTTTTGTTTTTGACTATTTGGCTGGGATCGCTATAATAACATTGATTATCCGCGAAGCCACCTATAATTAAACAGTTGAAATTAGAACCACTCAAGAGCAATCGCCTTGCCATTACAATAAAGAAGTGTCCGTGCAGCTTGTCTAGCCGTATTGCGCTCTCCGCTTGTCAAGAGATTCCCTTTTCAATTTTCTTTTATTCTTCCGATCGAGAGCTGAGTTACCCCGATGAAATGAGAGTAATTGCGCCAGAGCCGCCCCAACTTTCGGAACATTTTTGTTGTCCCGGACCTAGATAAAGTTCAACCCCTAAACAGTTTGGTGGCCTCAATAAAAATTAAAATTGAAAAGAAAATCCGAAATAAATAAGCTAAAATAATTGCGAAATAAAATATAAATACCATCCTTTTCTGAAAATGAGCTACAATTAGGGCTAAATAAAAAAAAAAATAAAAGAGAATATGTTTTTGCTGAAAATTGAATAGGATTGGTGATAAATAAATTTAAAAGACTATGAGTGCTGAAAATAGGAAAGAGTTAAATAAAGAGACTATGAGTGCTGAAAAATGACATAAAACCAGTGCTAAATCAAATAAAAGACTATTTTTGCTGCAAGTTGATTCGAATTGGTGCTAAATAAAAATTTGAAAGACTATTAGTGCTGAAAAAAATAAAAAGAGAAAATTTGAGATAAGTGAAATTAAAAGACCTTTGGTGCTGTAACTGAAAAAGAATTTTTTTTAATGGAGATGTAAAAATCCTAGTTGTTCCCTAACTCCCCTCTACTCTTTTAGCCTCCTCAGACGGGTTTCCTTTTTCCGCGATTTGAATTATTAGGGACCTCCCAAAATATATGGGCCACTGGGAGGTCATTGGGCGGTTGGGGCTAGGCCAGGGGGATCCAATCCATCGGGATCCCCCTTTCGGAGAGTCATTCACGGCAGGAACAGGGGTTCCTCCTGCCGTTGTCCCTTTTCCCTTTTTACCTGTTTCCCGTCAGCGCGAGAATTCGTTGCGGGCAGCTCGCCCTCGTGGCTTAATGCGGCATGAAGCAACCCCCCCACATACCGCAAAGCTAGCCTTCCAGCTCGCGCGGCCGCACACCACGAGGATACGGTTTTAGCCGGGCCGTATAGAGCTCGCTTCCCACAACAAACTTTGGCTTTCCTCGCTCTCTGTCTTAGCCGTCGCAGCTGGCGTTTGGACATCCCCTTGCTGTCCGCCACGTTCAAGGGAGGATCCCTTACCACTGTAGCCTCAAGCAAGGGGGTGGGAGTGTCCATCGAAACAGGATTAACCGTAGTCGCAGAGGAATACTGCTTTCCGGTCCTTTCCTCTTCAGCTATCATGTTCTGATTTTTTTCTAAAAATTAATAAAAAAAAATTTAAGAAAAAAATCAGAACGCTCAATTCTGGTGACGGATTCGTGCTCAGCAGGTCTCAATTCATATGAATATAGGTTTAAATGTTAAAAATAAATTTTTTCCGAATTTTACGAGTGTATTTTCCACGATTTTCTCTGTTTTTAACCCATTTTGTGAGGTTAGAAAAAAATCTGGACGTCACGGCTCAATTCTGGTCGCAGATTCGTGCTCAGCAGGCCACAATACTACGGATATGACGCATGGCATCAAAAGTAATCCCCACTTTTTTTTTTTTGTGTGGCTGTGAAATTGTGGCGTGTGAAGTTCTGCCAAAAAAGGTCCTCACACTTTTTCCTATAGAATCAATCGGGGGTATAGTACTAGGCGCGTTTTTTTTATGTGGTATCCCCAGTAGGTCTAATCCTAATAAAATCATAAAATCATTGTATTTTATTCAGTCTCGTTTATTCTATCATTTATTCAACCATTGCATCAATTTCTTCATCGATATCTCCATTAATTTCTGTTTCTTCATTCCCGTTCTTCACTTTGCTTTGTTTGTTTGTTATTCTTAAGTTGACCTTCTTCCGAAGGTGTCTGACATAAATGTTTAGGGCCAGCTTGCCAAATGACCACGAGACTATCGGGAAAGGGTTCAGCTTCTCTTCTTGGCGGTTGTATAGTGCTGGAGGCTTCCAGCGGCTGTTCACCAGTACTCACAGGTGTCAGACACAATCTTATCTCCACGCGACTGCCAGCAGAAACTCCTAATTAGCAGGAAAAAACAGCAAAATCAGCAAGTAAAAGCCAAAACAATTCAGAGGATTGTAAGGTAAACACGTCCACCCGCCACAAACCTTCACTTGCTAAATTGATAGCTGCCACAATGAATAACAATTGACAGTTGTCAAAGGTCTATCAGCAAAAGCTCTCTCACAACGCTACAACACTATGAGATGTTGAACAATTTTCAACTCTTCGTACCGTCGGAAACCCGACGTGCGTCGGCTATGGGCAAGGTCCCATATGAAAGCATGCATTTCAGTAGTTGCGCGTAAACGCTGAGGTCCACGTCCCCAGACAAAGTTTCGATGGGCGCGGGACTCCAAGGTTCGTCTCCGTCACTATTCGTTCGGGTAATTTTAGACGGATATAGGCAAAAGAGTAAAGTTGAACGTCATGGCAACAATTGCAATAGCTGTTCTATCTTTCGGTAGGTCGCCAAGTCAAATTTGTGACAGTTCTCTTACGTAGCCACCACTCCGAAACGCTTGTGACTTTGACGGCTATCACCGGATATTTGCCTGGATGATTTGAGCACTCTGTGTAGAGAATTTAATATATTTGCAGAATTCGTGCTGGCTGACGATCGGAAGTTTGGATATCTGAAAAGATGAATTTCCATTCTCATTTTTCGGGACGAATTCAAGCGGGTAACCTAAAAATTGAAAGATTTACTCGCAGGTTCCAAGGTTCTTCCCGACGTGTTAACAGTCTTACTATTATACATTTTCGGATCGGAGAGATTGGCCTCATAGTGGATATAGAGAAGGCTTTCTTGCAATCCCTTTTAATAGATCAAGATCGTCACTCTCATTGGTTCTTTTTGTTTCAGCAGAAGACTAAAGACTGCGATCAGTTTCTGGCGAGGCGTGGCACAAGTTCAGAATAACCCGCCTAACATTTGGAGTAAAATGTAGTCGATTCCTTCTTTCTGTCACACTACTGAAACTTTTAAACGAGGAATCAAAGGAGTATCTACATGTTTGCAAAAAATACTATGTATATAGCGGAAGCAATTGAGGAACTATACCGTTTTACAATCGTATCAGGGATACCATCAGGAACGCACGAGAAACTATCAGCCATGTTACAAATATATTTAGAGAGAGCCTCGTCGTCAAACACAAGGTTCTTAGTCTGAAGACAGGAAAAAATTTCTGGTTTTTTTCATTCCATAGAAGGACTCAGTGTGTGAGTACCGACTTGGGATTGATCGACATTTTTTAATAAACCAATTTTATATGGCGAAACAATAAACAGTGAACGAAACCTTCAACTAGAAAAAAAATGTTGCATCCATAGTTGCCCCTAAAATCACAGAATTTGTTGTCATTAATTCTTGCATAATTTTAGCATTTGCGTCACGGGTATTATTGAAATGTCCTCTCTCTTATCACAACACCCGCGTTTTCTGCATGATTTATAATATTTCCTTCGTTTTTCATGAATCATTTGAATGGTTGCTCAAGGACGAGTTAGCTTCTAAACGGCACAAGATCTTGAATTTATTCAAAGTCTCCATTTTATGGGTAATTTAAGTTGAAATTCTCGCTAGTCAAAAATTTATTGGGTATTATGCCGTCTGGCTGCTTTCTTAATGGCACTTGTTGTAAAGAGCCCATAAAATTCAATTGCACTCGAAATTTGCTTTTGTTAACGGGCAACGCGGGGAATGGTGAAATCGATTTGCTTGTATGAATTATTTTGTATCCTACACGAATAACAAAACAAAACAATTATTGCTAATTACTCAATGTTCCCCTTATATCTATCTTCTAAATTCGCTTGCATCACGAGTATATTTTTCCAGAAACAGGTGGTGTGGTTTGGTATGTTATATGTATATCTTACCATATGCAAAAAATTAAATTGATTGATTTTGACTTCCCGAGGAGATACAATGTACGCGTTGCGATTTGCTAGACCTACTAAAATTGATGGAACTTTAACTTTTGCAGCGCGGTGATTCCTTTTCATGTTTCTAGGTCATGTGAATGAACTCAGCGAAGCAGCTTGCGCGAACCGAACACGGACTAGGTATCGTTTTTAATTAGTGGCTCATTAGCTGTACTAAAATTAATTCTGTCGTTATTATTAAAAAAAATGTTAACTTCATATCAACTTAGCGAAGCAACCAAGAAATAAAAACTGAATCAAAACAAAAACTACGCGGGAAAGCTAAGTACACATCTGTAATGTTTCCCTGCGTCCGCCGTGAAATCACGGTTTTAAGAATTGTCGTTAGGTCGACACTAAACAGTTTTAATGAATTTGATTTTGTGATGTGGAGTTATTTTGTTTATTTAACCAAAGACCAATGACTTTTATCAACCACAGCAAAGCAGCGGTGTGTCTGAAATCCATTTATCCGCTCAATTTCACCGCCAGAATTTTTTGTTGGGTCTACACATAAAGGTATAAATAACAAAATATCGAACTAAATTGAACTAAAAACTTGGAAACGATTCATCGCGCTAAAAAGGTTAATATGTTAACAACTTTTGTAGCTCTAGAAAATCGCAACGAGTACATTATAGCAATAGGTTACTGCACTTTCGCATATTCTAACTCATTTCTTAGCGATAGAAAATCATATCGCGTACATTGTATCTCCGCCTTTAGATGTCGTTCGTTCGACTCCATTTGATATGATTTTCGCTTATTTCTTAGTTGTGTTCAAAAAGTACTCACGTATTGTTTTTATTTGTACAAATTCCATAATCATTGAAAATTTTGTTATTCATCCACATAATTATACAGAGGTCCACCTTTATTATATCGTAAAGCGTAGGGACAAAAATAAATTTTTATTATAAAGCAGGATCAAGGTAGAATTAAATAAAAAAAACTAAAATTTCAATATTTTATTCTTGAATTCATTTTAGAAAATAAAAATAGTGTAAACACAGTTGCTCTTTATTATGGATCCATATAGAAAGCAAGAGAAAAATTTATTTTTTTGTCCAGAAACCCATTGAGTTGAAATAAAGTATGTATGTAACAATATTTAATATTCCAACATATAGATCATCCCTTTAAAAATGGTTTTATTTACATTCAATACGTTTAATCGATTTTTCAACTACTTCTATACTCAACCGATTCACATGAAAGCTTGGACATGTAAGTATTTATGACAATACAAATATATGATAACAATTATTTTTTTTGTTCCAAAATGGCGGATCCAACATGGCGACCGAAAGTTTCAATTTCCGCGGATTTATATGAAAATGGGTACTTTCAAGTTTTCTGAGTCGCTGATTTCGAATATGCTCTCAAAATTTGGAAAATCAAGATGACGGATCCAATATGGCGATAGCAAATTCTCAACTTGAACAGATTTCCGTTTGATTGAATTACATATATGGGTTTTTAAGGGCGATCATAACAAATTTGATATCAACACTACGAATTTCAAGATGGCTGTCAAAAAGTAATTACGCCTAAACGCTTCTTTGATTCTTTTGAATGTTTGCCATATATCAACTTAATATATAAGTTAATTTTATTTGGAGGTGAACTTTGAAAAAAAATAAAATTCATATTTCAAAAATATTTATTTCTCCGAACGATGTTTCTGCACTGAGAATTACTTAAAGACTAATTATTCTAAAGTTCTTAAAATCTACCTGTGCCAGCTGATCTGTTTTTGCACCCACGCTGACACTGCATTCACGTTGAGGTGACTGTCCTAATTTATGCGTGGGAAAGCTTTCTTTCTCTTTCTCACAAATCTAAATGGACATTTCAGCGAGATAATGTTGAATGTACTCGTACATGCCAGTCGTCACACTAAACAGTCGGTCAGCAGTAATGGGATTGAAATAATGCTATGGCTCTGTATGCGCAGAACCGACAAATATTCTACGATACCAGATTTAAAACTTGAAATTATTGAAGCCTGTAATGGTGGAACTTGGTGCTATAGCTATGCTCCAAAGTGTGTGAAGTACGCGAACCAGGCCGTATTTTTAAAATATTAATACAAAATTAATTTTTGTATAACTAAGTAGCGATTAATTACCAGAAAATAACACCTCTAGTCCGGGTTCGATTCGCGCAAGCTGCTTCGCTAGGTCAGTTTGTGTCTAGGGACATAATAATATTTGAGATGCGGAACTTGTCCCAAAAAAAATGTGGCGTCGCTCTTACTGTATCTTGTACCACAAACCCGCCTTGCGTACATTGTATCTCGTCCTTTAGGGCTTAACCTATGCCTATACCTATCTTTTTGAATCGCACTGGGGATTTGCAAACAATTGTAATCCTGCGTTACGTACGGTTGCTTAAAGGTAGATATGACCTACATACATGCTGTAAATGCTCGTTTGTCAGCAACAAAAATCTTTTGAAACTGTAGAATTGGAAAATGTCTTGCATAACGGGAATGCGATTCCGTAAATCGGTCCCTATGCAGCAAAAACTCCCCGGTTCGAATTTCTTTTATCGTCCCAAAAAATATTCGGGAAAAGCACACGGATTTATTGTGTAACCCAATGTTGGGTAACGGGCTATTGTAGCGTAACAAAACCGGCTCATATTGTTCGCGCCGTGGTAATTAGCTTTCAATGCAATAATAGCGAAACTCAGTGAAAATAGAATTTTCCCAGGATATAATGTACGTATAGTAGTTACGTATAGATGACGCCATGCAACTGAGCATAGGTGCAACGTGAGCGGCTATGGTGCCCTATTTCCTATTTTCGGTTAGCGGCGCAGAAATTATCCGCGGGTATGTACAATTATTGGTAAGTTCGAAACGTTTTGTAAGCGTTAGGAACCAATAATGGCGTGGAATTAGTGATGAGCAGAGGCAAAGAAAATTCGTTAATTTGCAGTGGGCTTCTCGAAGTGATTATAATCGCAATTATATCCCACAAACGCTTTATGCAGCAGACTGCACTGTGGTATTAAGCGCTGTGGAATTAAAGTTGCAGCACCAATTTAAATCGACGTTGTATAGTTCCGCGGAATCTGTGTAAAATCTTAATCGAGCTAAATTTTCAGTTACATTAACTAGTTCATTACGGTAGCCTGTAGAACTGCTTGCCTGGGCGCTCAAAGTTCCTGAATTTTTAAGCTCTCTTGGAAGTTCATGGCACAGTAAGAAGTCCGTGAAGTATTTGCAGCATAATCTCGGGAATGGAGAATTTAAATACGCACATAGTAAATAGCTGAATTTAAAAGAATTTTCCTGCTGCTGAAATTCCTTGAAACTTTGAAAATAGTTTCCGCTCGTTGGAATATTTAATAATTTCTGTAACAGCCGCCGTACCCCTATAATAAACACGAACACAAGGTGGGGCGAAATTCTCGCCCCAGACGACGACTCTACGTGTTCGCCTCGTCGAGAATATGCTGAAAGAATTTTAATTTCAAGGTTAAACACTTGTTAATGACTTCTAATGTTTCCAGCTAAGGTTATGGTAACGTAAACTTGAGTACAGTAATTTTAGGCGCTGGCATGAAATTCTGCGTTAAATTTCCCCAGAAATCTCCTCGAATATACACACCAAGGGTGGAGAGGTAATAACCGGCCTAAGGTAATTGCAGGTGAGAACACTTTACTTTACGCAGAACACTCTCATTATTTAAGGATATCATTTTCTCGGCACAGATTAATAAGAGATGTGAGCGCGAGGAGGCAACACCATTCATCACTCTCTGATTTATGACTATTCCACGGGTCGAATGTATATTTTGTGATTATTATCATATCCGTCAATGCTGAGCGTTACATTGGTTGGTACTTTTTGCACGTACTTCCAAACTTCAAAGAATTTACTAATACTCGTTGTAGCGTTCGACTGTAATAAATAGAATTTTGTTTGTATTATATTATTCACTTTACAAATTATATATGTAGAGTGAGTTGCCAAATTATTAGGAACACTTGCCACTATTTCATGTTTGGCGCACGCACATAACGGTAATTTTAGGAGATTTCAGTCGGACAGGACATGGGTACTCTGTTTTTATCCTCTTTCAACCTGCCCATTTAAAATGAATGACGACGTATGGAAGGCTCTTCGGGAATCAGTAAACGTTTTTTCATTACGGCTAGCCCGCGCAGGGACGCAACTCGCAAAATCAAAGATACTTTGTATCCAAACATCAAACCGGAACATACGATCCCCGTCCCGTTTTACCAGCCGAGGCACGTCCTGGCCTTCATCGAGGAGGGATTCCAACGAAAGTCATAAAGACCATCGCGCGATCTTGCCCACAGATGCTTCTATGTACAGATTTAGATTTTCCCCAAATAGTGGAAGGAGCAGAGGCTGGTGCTAATCAATAAGGGAAAGGGCAACCCTGGTTCACCTACAGCGTACATGCCTTTGTGTATGCTAAAGAAAACTGGGAAGCATCTGGAGAGACTGCTAGGGGCCTGTCCGACAGGCAGTACGGATTCCAAATGGGCAGAGCAACTTTAGGAGCAGTGAAGTGGAGTGCCCAGGGTTCAATCTCGGGACCATACTTTTCAAGCGTGTCCTACAACGGAATCTTTAGAATGGAAATACCAGACGACACCTTTCTGGTGAATTACGCAGACGACAAATGCACCATGATAGTAGCCCGAAATGCCGAGGATGCCCAGAGGAGACTGAATTAGGTAATTAGGCTAGTGTGCTCTTTGTTTGAAGAGTACGACCTAAGGGCCAGCGCACACGGCGCTTTCTAAGAAGTGTCACGATACTGTGCACCTGTTGGTTCGGGAAAGGAATTTCGAACAAACATAAGTTCTGTCATTGTATTTCTTAAATTTTTGTGTATGTGTTGCATTTGAAAATCACAAAAGTACCTTCCTCAGCCAAAAGCAAACAAAACAACCAGAATTTTAGGAAAAAGGCCGCTAGGAAGAAGAAGGTAAAACGCTCTTCATCACTCCGATCCAGATCTGGTATGATCGGTGTGACCCACTACATGTGCGTGGTTCATTTCTTACGAGGCGAACTCACAACACTTCTACCTTAGCGATCGACAGGTAGTGTAAAATATTTCAATACAAGGCAAGGCAATTCTGAAAAAGGATACAACGCGAGGGCTGGCGGAGGCTTCACATCTTTCTTGATTGAACTTCAACTTGAGCCTGCATTCGGTACCTCGTTTAAGGAATTTTAATATAAGGATGCAAAGGCGAGAACCCTCTAGTGCGAGAGGGTACGATAACTAGATTTCTTTCCCTCATGTTTTCCATGTATACTACCTGCTAACCCGGAAACATGTCTGAAACGATACATAATTTGCATCGGTCACTGGCTGGCAATCAAATGAAGAGATGGACCACCACGATCATTCTGGAGCTGAAGAAGCGAATCGTGAAAACTGACAAGAGAACTACTACTTGATCCCGTTCCGCACAGGTCATGGACACTGCAACACATATTTGCACAAAATGGGAATACCGGCCTGTAGCTATGGCATGACGCATAAGTATCACAGGTGGACCGAAGACAGGCGTACACTGGAGACAAAGCTTCGAGGATTTACACTCGAAGAAGCGACAAAAAAAATACTTAGGAGTAAGGAAGAATGGGTCCTAATTGCAACATTCATCCAGTAGACTCTTAAGGAGAAGAAAAGAGAAACTCAAGTGGTTCCGACCGACGGGAACATTGTAGATTAGATAGATGGAGCCCAGTGAGGGCGAAATCAGACACCACCCTGAAGTAATACAAGAATCAGTCCCGGGGTGGTAAACATTTCCACTGGAGAACAAAGTGATGTTTTTAGTGGGTGAGAGCCCAACACATCTGACTGTATTTGCATTTTCCCCCTTCGAAAAAAAAATTCAATGTAAATTTTAATATTTTGAACGGAGATGTTAGGTGTATTTCGTAGATTAGACCACCTTTGAAATTTTAGTGGATAAACATGAAAGCAGCCTTGTTCAACAATGACCAGGGTAGCAATATCACCCTTACTGCATTGTGGAGAAGGTGAAACACCCTGTTAAAGTAATGGTCTGATCAGTGTAGGAAGTGCAGTGAATGATGAGATTGGATCTGAGATTTTGCATTGAATTGAATTTTCTTAACTATCTATAAAAAAATTTTAAAATTTGGCAAAAGGGTATCAAATTGTTGTGACGTTTACCCATCCAAAAATTGAGCTGAATAAATTATTGGGTTAGTTTTTTGATGCAAAGTGGGTCAATACAATTTGATGTTCTTTTACCAAAATTCATGTTTTTCATAATATAAGAAACTATTCATAAATTTAAATTCATTCCAAATTTTCTGTGAAATCTGATCCAGAGCAGGATATGAAAAAACGCAGGTAATGTCTAAATAAAATAAAATAACAAATGTTTGAATTATACAACCAATAAATGCAAAAAATTAGTCCAGTTTAAGTACACAGCCTCATGAATGAATGTAAAATCTGCAGTGCTGGTACAAACCATATATAATTTTTCATTTGCCATGAAAACAAAGCCAAGCACTGCCATATTTACGCAAACGATAAAATTCTTGATAGCAGAGCTTTGTGCCGTTTAAGTACACACAATAAAATAATTTCTGGACGCTTTACTCGCACAAAGTCAATTTCAACACGTTGTTAACCAAATATAATTCAGAATTAAAAAGTTGAAACACGGTGTAGATATGGAAACGGTTCTGTGCTGCTCTGTCCTTATAAAGAAGTGGATTGTAATTAAAAGCGTTCGGAAAGTAAATGCAAAAATGTATAAATTTCTTCATGTGATTTCCTGAGTATTACATGACGTTGAAATTAGCGTGAACTTAATAAAGTTTATTAACTACGATTAAATCTGAGACAGAGGTGGAAATTTCAGGTGCGTTTATTAGAGACCCCCTTGAATTCGGTTCCAGTGGGGCGAAGCTGTTTTTACCAAGAGGTGCCACTTTTAAATCTATTAAAGCTCTTCCGTCCACTAGCATATCGAGGTTGCATGCAGCAAAACACCGCCTTTCTGAGGTGAGGCAAGTCCCTGCTTGTCACGCGACTCGATATACCGAAAACGCCCGATTACCATCTCTAGAGAAGCATTTCAGGGCGCTGCATTTTCCATAAAAGCGGGCTAAATCGGGCTAAATTTAGGAGGATCGGGCCGCTCGTTCGTGGTGGAACTGTGCTGCTTTTTCATGCTTTTTGCCAATTATGCCGACAGATTTTCGAGACTTTTTGTATAAAATTCCCGTGAAGGACTCGCACTTGTTTTTAATATTTTGCCCTCTTTAGCCGTACACGATACGAGCGGAATAAAAGTTCGTTCCTACATATGCTCATCTGCGCGCAATACCCAGGGTATGTTGCCTTATTTTTGCGACAGCATATCAAATGCTTTCCTATTTGTCGGGGATCTGGAACAGGAAAAGGGTCTGCACGTCTAGTGATACGAGACCATGTTAAAAAACGTGTAAAAGCTGTCGAGATATTAATGTCATATTTTTGTGTTATTCTGTCATTATTTTGGCTTATGAGCGATTGTGTATGGCGGCAAAATTTGTGCCGCTGTGTGGGGAGCCAGCACATGCACGCCAGCAAGCGGAAGTTACTTTCCTTGGCTCGGAGTTCAGAAGTCTCAGATTTGGTCAGAATAACTCTGTTAAGTAGGGAGAACAGCATCCAGACCTCCAAGAGTAAGATTTCACCCTTGAGCGCCTTTATGCGGTGTTATACGGCGCAGTGTTCCCCGGTATGCGTGTTCTCGTATTCAGGACAAGGATATCTAACGAATTACACAATTTTTCATTTTACCACAAAGTCCCCTCCATTTATTTATGGAGCAGCTCATGCTATATCCGGTTTGTGTGCGCCCCGTGTCATGTCGGATAAAGTAATGTTCCTGAAAATGAATTTATTTTACAGGTAGGGTGAACAACTGAGCAAGAATATATGCTTTTGCAATTTTTGGGCTAACTATAAGGCCACGATGACAAAGTAGATCAACGCAACTATAAACAAATTTTCTTGTGCGGTTTTTTTAAATTAAAAAGACTATAAATATTCAACTACCTGCAGTGGAGTGTGTTTTGGCTTTGAAATAAATTGCTAAAGAGTAGCAACTTCTAGTGCGGAAGTTGAAACGACGTTAATATTTTGAATGGGCACAGAACTTTAACGTCTCAATGGATTTATCGAAAGAGCTTTGTATGTATTTACCTCGTATTTTGACAGCTTAGCATTAACTCAATCTACCATAAATACAGAAACTTCCACTCGACATAAAACTGTAAAAATAAATATAAGAAGCGATTCAAAATACCCAAAATATCCTGTGGCACACAGCTAGTCCAGATATGGTGTCATAGTAAACGAATAAGTCACGTGTGTGTTAACAAAAAATGGCAAAGATTCTTCCTATTAAAAGGAAAGATAATCCTAGCGGACTCCACAAAAAGAAAACAACAACTTTAAAATTAAAGGGCAATGCGTTTAATTGAAAAATATGCATTTTTACCCCTTAACGTATTTGATCTGAAGGTAAATACTCTGAAGTGTCGCTTTGAAATTAAAATGTTATTTGATGATTTCAAAGTAAACACTTCAATTGTTATGTGGGTTTTATAAAGTGTTGCAACAGTTACAATGTTTTCAAAATATCACTTTTGATTTAAAAGAATTTTTATAGCCACGAGGCTATCTCCCGGGTTCGAATCCCACATGATTGTGATTGTATTCCTTTCTAAAGTGTCAAATTACAAGTATATAAGGTATGAAGTGTCTAATGAAGTAATGTAAGTGGTCACACTAGAAGTCAGGCATCCCCAGTCCGAATCTCATCGGAAAGATACACAAAGACTTTACATACTTAAGAAGGCAATTTAAGCAAAATCTACTGTGATTATTTTCTTAGGCAAACTGTTCCGCAAATTCAAGATAAATTAAATTTAGAAAAGGACGCTTTATTTACTTTTTTAAAAATTTACAATTTTAAATCAAAAGTATATTATCAATTAAAAAGTGTTTGTATATTACTACCTTATTTAAATATGTTCGCTTTTACATCAACTATTTACAATCTTATCTGAATAATATATTTGAAAATGTTTGATTTTTCTGAATTTTCACTTAATTTAAAATGTGCAGAACTTTCATCCTATTAGTATTCTTCCCATGATATGCAAGGTTCTGGTATGTCTGCTCTGCGATCAAATGAAGTCACACTTGGATGAGTAAGTACAACCTCATCTCCAAACTCCAAGGTGCTAGCAATGTTTTTTATTTCATTATAAGTGTAAGGCGTAACATAGAGTTGGGAAAATCTATAAATTTATGTCTTTTGGATTTTTCTAAAGCTTTCAATTCGGTAAACCATGGTAACCTCCGTAAAAATTTAACTCTGCAGTAGAATTGCGAAAACTCAGCAGCTAAATTTATATTTTTACTTGTTGGAGCCAAGTCACTATTTCGAATGCCACTCCAAAATTCTGTTTGTCCATTTGAAGTTCCACAGAGATTTATCATGGGTCCCATACTTTTTACAATGTACAACAACGACCTCAGTCTAGTTCTTAAGGACTGTTTCATATTATTATGTGCCGATGACGTGCAGCTCTTCCTCCTTACCCCGCTCTATAGGGTGCCTTCTTGGGCTCTTGCTTACTTTGAATCCCCTTGAGATGTAGAGCATCCGGATCTAGTCGTATGACGTCTCGTTTGAGAAAATTAATCAACTAGGTTCCGATTTCCGCGAGTGGGTGTGGAGCAAAAGCAAAAATATGTGCCTATTCCGAACCAGCGAAAATATTAGAAGAACTGTGGTCAACAATTGCAGTAGAATGGTAAAATATTCCTTTTCAGCACACGTGCGGGGTAAGTGGTACCTTACCGCACGGGTTTCCATGCGGTAAATCATCAATTAACCACGGTGCGGTAAGTAGCCGATTACCCACGATGGCTATTAACGCACTCGCTTCGCTCGTGCGTGTAACACCGCCATCGTGGGCAATCAGCTACTTAGGGCACCGTGGTTAATTTATGAGTCACCGAATGGAAACATGTGCGGTAAGGTACCTACTACTTACCCCGCACTCGTGCTGAAAAGTAGCATACGTAACTCGGGCGGTAAGTAGCCGAGTGCCCATGATGGCTGTTAACGCACTCGCTTCGCTCGTGCGTCAACACCGCCATCGTGGGCAATCGGCTACTTACCGCCCTTGTATCGTAATATACTATTAAGAGTTCACGAAAATCTCGTAAAGAGCATGGGACGAAGAGTTAAACCTATTTTGGATGCTCGGAGTGGACGTACTAAGTATCAAATAGTACGCCTTTGCAGTAAATTCAGACATTTGATCAAGTGACAATTTTTTTTTATTTGAATATTGGTGTAATATTCATCGATTACACCGCCACACAAAAAAACAAAAGTGGGTATTACTTTTGATGCCATATGTCATATCCGTAGTATTTTGGCTTGCTGAGCACGAATCTGCGACCAGAATTGAGCTTTGACGTCCAGATTTTTTTCTAACCTCAAAAAATGGGTTAAAAACAGAGAAAATCGTGGAAAATACACTCGTAAAATTCGGAAAAAATTTATTTTTAACATTTAAACCTATATTCATATGAACTGAGACCTGCTGAGCACGAATCCGTCACCAGAATTGAGCCATCACGTTCTGATTTTTTTCTTAAATTTTCTTTTATTAATTTTTAGAAAAAAATCAGATAATTATCAACTCAAAATGACTGTTTTTATTTGAAGTGTTCTGCAGTTAAATAGAAGAATTGGTGATTATGTCCAGCACATATTTTAATAAACGTTCTATATATGAAATCGGTTAAATCATTTGATCGAACCTGTGAGTCACTGTATCTTGAAAAGCTCCTCAAATCACTTGTGCCAAATAAAGAATTATTATTAAATATTAGTATATTATTATTTATAATATGCAGAGTGTTTAACTATAAGAGGTTGCTTGGAAGTTATTGGCCAAATGGTCCTCTCTGGTTGCAAGACCAACGAAGCCTCCTCAAATAACTTTTTTTATCACATTTTGGACGCCATCTTGAAGTTCGGAATTTCGATAGCCAATTTCAAATCAACGACCCCAAAAGCCTCTACATATTAACATATTTATTTACACAATCTATTTAAGCTGAGAATTTTTGGCCGATATATTAGATTCGTCATATTAAAATACTATCTCGAGAAATTTACCAGTGTACATACTATAAAAGAAAATATTTTATCTGATCTTTTTGAGATAACTACGATCGACAAATCGACAGCTATTGCTTAATATACATATAATTAATGCTTCTAAATTAAGATGCTTTTTGGGAAATAAATGATTGTGATGAAATGTATGTGCGCAAATTATATTCTTATTCTCTTTGCTACAGGAGATCCATTATATCTTTTATAAGCAATTAATAAATTATCTATATATCTATCTATCTATCATGTTAAAATTCCAAATTTGGATTCGAAATCAGCGATGCCGAAAACTATGGGCTCGACACTAATTTTGTTTTCGATTATTTTTATTTGTCACTACCTTCCAACCACACCCATAATGGTACTAGGGATGCTTTACTCCCACAGTCTTTTTTCAGATGGTAAGTCGTATGTGTACGAAGTTTAGTGTATATTGCTCCAGGTAATCTACAGTTATGATGGAGCATGCATACCTAAATATACAGGGTCTTTCAATAAGGACGCTAGACTTTTAAATATAAATAAAACTAGTATTGTGTATGATATTCACTCCATTTTTATTTTATTTGAAAGGGGATTTTATGGCACTAAGCATGGAATAAAACGACGTCAAATGTCCGCCGTGGCTTTGTTTCGTGATCCTTAAGGAAACACTTTATACATATGTTATATCAATTTTTTGTGTTCAGCGCTACCTATTGAAAATTTTTCAAACTATATTCTTAACCTTTCTGACATCAAAAGAAGCAGCCTGTTAATTTGAGCTTAATTGGTTCAGTAGTTCTTCACACAAACGAACATTCATTTATATACAAGGTGGCCGGAGAAGTGACGTCCAAAGGTAAAATTTAGGTGCCTCATATCGAGTGGCGTCCGAATCACCCCGATGGGCCACATGTATGTCCCGCGATTTTACGTATTTTTCGAGTAACAAGGTGATTACAGAACTTTTTTCCACTTTCGCAAGTGACTGTACCTGCAGTGGAAAGGTAGATCAACATTGGTGGTATTTTTGGAAAGAACATTAAGATAGTATTTGTTTGGCGTGAGTTTGATGTCGCTGCATTAAGTAGGTCAAAATGTAAAAATAAAATAATAATGTGCATCCCGATTTTATGAATCACCCTGTAACACAAACACCACACAAATTCGCGAAACATACATGGGGGTGATTCGGACATACCTCAATATGAGGCACCTGAATTTTACCTTTAAACGTCACTTCTCCGACCACCCTGTATATGATATATAGATTGATTGAAATATACGCACCCGCAAAGATCTTTTTCGAGGCAATAGCTTAACCTAACAATTCCAAATATATCCGCAAATTAGTGTTACGGTCGGTCAGTGACAATTTCTGCAAACCTAAGGATATAAAGTTCCTTCACTTTTTTATAAAGATTTAAATATTATAAAAATTCGATACTTCGAAAATAGTTCAGGAGAAATAGAAATATTTTATGGGGAATTATTCTATATTTATAAGAAGTTTACCAAATTTCAGCTCGATCGGAGAACAAAGTGAAGTTCTGGTGAAATTGATTTACCCGCAAAAACTAATAAAAATCTGCAATTGCATTCATAAAAATCAATATTCATAGATATCGTACATTGTGTATGATGTGCAGTTTGCTCACATTTTATTAGACAACTGTTGAAGTTTTTTACATCTCTCATTTAGGCACTATTGTGATGGAGCTTAATTTTCATTCGCCTGTCATTGAATTTGGTTTATGGACTTGAACTATTATCTAACTCAGTGCATTTGCGTTTTATAAACCGCCCTAATAATGCCACCATCGAAACCCAAACGAGGCAAGAGTGGAGTGGTTAGCCGACCATAACGATAAGTCATTTACTTACTAGTTTACCACTCTCCTCATTGAGCAGGGACTTATACTCGTATTATGATAACATACTCGTAAAATCATTTAAGGTGACCGATACATCTGAGGCGTCAAGCACTTCTTGTAACAATCCACTAACAAAAAAAAGCCGTTGTATTTTAAATAGCAATTAAATTAAATTTCATACACCAATTGGAGGAAGTAAGAGTAGCCCCTGATTCACTTTCGATGGCTAGCACCTTGTTAGCCCCGTAATGGCACAATGAAAAGCGAATTATTGGCGTGGGAAGCCAACTGCACCGTGAATATCTGTGGTGTCGACAGTACATTATTCAACAGATGTTGTATATTTTGTGACAAAAATTCAGAATCTTGGAGCGGCCCATCTGCAAGATCATTTTCGAACAAGCCAAACGTTTTATTCTTTTATTATAAAACAATATACATCTGGAGCCGTGTTGGGATTTCAGCATGTGATACCTAAATATGTATTAAAGTCTTTGGGTACAGCATTCATGAAGTCGAATCACAAATTCCAGGACACAAAATTTGCATAAAATTTACCAGAAAACAGGAAAACGACTGCAGAGAAACGCGAGGTATTGCAATATACCCGTCGCACAGAAGTGGAATCTCAGAGACGCTTCCAGGATGGCGCCCAGAATTTTTTCATTCTCCTCCTTTTACATGCTGGAATAATGCAAGGTGGATAAGGTTTCGGTTAAGATATAGGGGATAGAGCGATGAAAATTTTCGGTCCTGACAATGCTGCTAACAAGAGCATCCCTGGGATTCCCGGTGTTTCCTTTCCTAGTGGATACCTCCAGCTTACACAGTACATTAGTTTGCCATTTCAGGAAAAGATATATGCAAGTCGGTAAATATTCTCTCGTAATAGTATTCAAATGGACGAAAGAGGGATTCCCCACATATCTCACTGCTCCATTAGTTTTGTTAGTTTTTCGCAGCGAGAAGGTTTAAGGTATGCAGGAAAAGTTCCGAATAAAGGCGAGTGAAGAAGGAACGATGCAAGAGTATTTTATGAGCGGGATGCTTTGGGAATTTTTTTAACAAATTCTTTGTACTAAAGCATGCAAAAACCAGACAATACATTGCGCTTTTGGAACCGTGCTAAATTTTTCGGGAACATATGAAACGAATAGCTCTTTGCTACTGTAAAAGCAAGAGTAAAAGCGAAATGATTGCGTGGTTTGTTAAATTTTATAATTTGGGAACATACTTCTATTATTGCCCCAGCAAGAAAACGATGCATTACGGCATCAATTCAATAAGGAACTGATAGCCACACTAAGCACTTCTTCGGTGACAACATCAATGAAATTTTCCAGCGATATCATTGGAAAGTCTAAAGGCTGGGATACAATGTACCTACGCGACGCGAATTTTAAGCGCGAGAAAGAATTCGATTACACGAAAGCCAGTCGGCCCTTTTAAATACAATGCACGCAAAACAAATTTGCGGCGCCGAGAGGTTCGTCGGATACCAAAGAATATCTAACAACATGAAGGGACACTCGTATCTTTCAATGACCTTGGGGTCAACCGGATTAGACGTTTCATTTTGTTAGAAATAAATAGTTATAAAGTAGTAATTTGTGAGAGCAAGACAAAAATTTAGGAGAGTGCATGATTTTCTTTTGAACAATTTCTATTTACCAGCAAGGCACAAAACTAATTTCCTGATAATTATTCCTCACAAAAACACCAAACACCTTGTATGATGTTTACCCATCATTTTTAAAACGAAAGACCAACTATTTACTTAATTGAATTTTAAAATGTTCCGATTTTTTCAAATCAAGTCAAATGTCTCAATAAAATAACACCACACTGGCTCTCTAGCCGAGAGAGCGCCGCACACAATCGCTATGCATCATTAGAAATCACCTTTAAAATGCAGAGTGAAAGAATGTGAAGATCCGCAACGTATTTATCAACTGGGTGTGCGCTACCTGCGTTCCCCCCTTCTTCATTCGCATTGTTTCTATGCTTTATGATCACGAGGAGAGGAAGGAACTTAGATGGCATGGTCTTTATTTATTTATTTATTTATTTATGACAAATTCATCAACAATCTGATTAGTATACAATAAAGCCATCAAATGGAAATTTACATCGAAAAATATAAACTTTAACGAAGCAGATTCTTTATTTGGCCTCTCGAAAGATGAAAATCAATATTAGGGAAACGTAAATTAAAGGAACGTGACATCGAAGCTATAGGCTCATTGTAGCCATAATTGGTGCGGTGATGTGTTAACTGGAAGAAGTCGTGACTCCTCAAAGACCGCGCTGGTATGGAAATATTAAGTAGAGCCAAAAGTTCAGCCGAATTAATAACACCGTTCAGACAGTCGAAAACCAAGACAGTTCCGGAATTATTTCGTCTACTCTCCAAAGTGCTAAGCGAGATTAGATTAAGTCTGTCAGAATAAGGAGCTAATATGAGACTATTTTCCCAAGGCAGACCATGGAGGGCGAAACGCAAAAATCAAATTGGACAGCCTCAATTCTATTAATGTCTTTTTCGTAGAAAGGAGACCAAACGGGACTAGCATATTCAAGTATGGGTCTCACAAACGAGCAATATAGTAGACGAGAGATATATGGATCGTCAAACTCCTTAGACCACCTTTTCACGAATCCCAAGTTGCATTAGCCTTATTGATTATGGTATTTATGTGGTTCACAAAAGAAAAACGTGAATTGAGTGTAATCCCTAACTCACGCACTTTGTCAAGTCGTCTGAGGGGATGCCCATCGATCTTGAAATTAAAAAGCAGAGGGTTTTTCTGCGTGAAAAGGCCATTCAAGTACACTTATTGATGTATAGAGGAAGAAGATTAATAGAACACCATTTATGAAAGGCATCAAGATCCGAGTTCAAAGTTTCGCAGTTATGATCGCGTCGTCAGCTTAGCAGAGAATTCTCGAGTGGGTTGGGATGAAGGATACATCATTGATGTATATTGTGAACAACAGTGGACCAAGATGACTACCTTGGGGTAGACCTGATTTATTCTCAATATAATCGGAAAGGAATCCACGGAAATGGACAAATTGAGTACGCTCAGACAAATACGAGAAAATCCAATCAACAAAAAGATTTGGGAAGCCGAGAACAGACAATTTATGAATAAGAATATTATGATTAATCCTGTCGAAAGCCTTGCTGAAGTCGGTGAAAATACAATCCACTTGGCTTCCCGATTCAATGGCAGAAATGCAATAATTCGAGAACTCTAAAAGGTTAGTAGTGTTTTCCCTTGATGAACCCATCTTGAAAGGGCTTTAGAAAAGGCTTGCAGTGGAAATAAAGTACATCACAGACGAGGGCTTCGAAAAGTTTAGCTATACAACTCAAATTGGCAACAGCATGATAATTTGAGATGTCGCTCTTCTTTCTTGTGCAAGGGAGTGATCATCGAACGCTTACAAAACATAGGAAAGACACCAGTACGAAGAGATATATTAAATAAATAACAAAGAATGGGGACAATAGTAGAGTCACATCTTTTCAAAACACAAGATGGATTTCCATCAGGGCCACTCGAGAAATTGTCAATTAATCTACAGATATGATTGTATATGGTGATCTCGTCAAATATAAGGTCTTTAAGCACGAGAGATGTCGGCGGAAGCTTCGTCAGATGCGAGAAATCCTTAGAATTAATATCAAAGTTGGTATCACAGAAAGCAGTTTTAAACAAGTCTGCAAAAAGATTAAAAACTACTTTAGTGTCATTACTACTAGTAGATCCATAGAAGAGAGAAGATGGATAACCGTCAGATTACGCTTAGAGTTGACGAACTTCCAGAACCGTTTCGGACAATCATGAAAGGAAGATTTTAAATTCTCAATATAAGCGCAGTAAGACTCGTTGGCAGCATTTACGAACTGATCTCGCATTTCAGAATAAGCGAGAAAATCAGAATCACTCCTAGAAGAGCAGAACCTCTTCCAGGCTTTAGTTTTTTATTTTTCAAATATTTCACTTGGCTATTCAGCCAAGGCTGACAATGACTCGAAAGACTCGTATTTTTAACTGGGATACAATCCGCAAAGCTACGCGAGATAATATTATAAAATGAATTAACAGCCTTATTAATGTCACGTTCCTGCAGGACGTTATCCCAGTCACAGTTTAATAGCCAATTATTTAAGATATTGTCAATGAATGACGACATGTACGAATTAACCGTTGTAACGGATGGAAGCAAGATGTCGTCCTCAGCGTTACTCCAACTAACGGAGGGTAGATTGAAGTCGCCCACCAGGAGTATCTCATCGAAAAAGATGTATCGCTCGTGAGTTCGTCGAGAAATGGTAATAGGATGAATTAGAAATCAGCTTTAAAACTCCATTGTAAAAAATTGCTGCATTTTGTATTTGACACTGTATATATGTACATGCCGTCCGTGAGAAATTATTGCCGACTATGGCTCTCTCTCTTAATTGCTTACAGGATTAGAATGGTGCCACTCGTTCGTTTTTGTTTTAGCTAATGGGAAATTTTTCTGGATGTATGTAACATATGTATATTCCAAACATTGTATACTAGTTAGGCATTTGCAGGTGTAAATTAGTGCCCCTTCTTATTATTAGATATTCATTGTCGGAACTTGGAACTTCTTCGTGCGAAGATTTCAATTCCATGTTTGGTTTCTGTTTGGTTCTAGGAACGACGTAAAAACGGTAAATGCAATTTTTTTCTGTGTTTAGGTTCGTTTTGCAGCCTGAAAGGCAGAGATACAATTTACGCTATGCGATTTTGTGAAACATCGTGGAATATCGCTGTGCGAGATACTGTGAGAACGACTCTACATTTTCTCTTTGACAAGTTCCGCATTTCAAGTTTTATTCCGTCCGTCGCTAGAACCGAACTGAACAGAAAACATTGAAACGAATCAACGCGCTGCAAAAGTTAAACACCCTAAAGACACACGAATAAGTACGAATAAGTCAGGTAATTTATACCGCAAGGTCATACTCGCGTTAATTCGCCATTCGAACACCAAAATAAATTTGAGCCAGATTTGGGGGTTGTGTCAGAGAGAAATAAGAAAATTAACGATACGTAACACTTTTCAAATAAATATTATATAAATTAGAATAATTTTACGGTAATAATAGAGATGGCTGATCAAAGATATTGTTAAAGAAAATGTTTGATTGGATTCATTGAGCTATATCAGTCGTATGCATGTTTGTGAAATATAAAATCAAAAAGCTACTCAGATTGGAATTTGAAAGCGGAGCCATATAAAAAAAAGGATATGATGTGTGAACATCTAAGCTCATTTCAATTCTGTTTCGAAAATATGTTGCATGGTTTTGAATCAAATTAATTTATTATGTTACAATCAAACTTTCAAATTTATTGTTTTTAAATTTCTCTTACACATGAGATTATAGGCTTGTGATAAGTAAAATAAGATACATACAGCTGTAATTGTAGTGTCTCTAAGTACAGCGAGAAGCAGCATCGATGGTAGTTTTTGAATTTGTTGTTGAAATGTTTCCATTCGTATCCATTCGTAGATTAGGTGTGTCGTATAAATATGAGCTTCCATTTCGATAGTAGATTCGAAAACAGCGATCCCGAAAACAAAAAAAATACCGAAATTTGGAGCAATCTTGCCAAGTTAGGAATTTTCGGCCGCCATCTTTAATTTCCGTTTCCATAGTAGATTCGAGATTAGAGATCAGTGACTCTGACGATACAAAGGGACCGAATTTAATGGCAATCCTTCGATGTTGGGGATTTTCGAGCGCGATAATGAATCCGCCATCTTTAGTTTCTATTTCGGTAGTAGATTCGAAATCAGCGACTCTGAAAACATAAAGGGACCGAACTTCATGGCAATCGTTCGAAGTTGAGAGTTTCCAGGCGCCATATTGGATCCGCCACATTTAATTTATATTTCGATAGTACATTGGAAATTAGTGACCCCGAAAACAAAACAAAAGGCATCTCTTTTCATAGAAATCCGAGATTATTAATCTTCAGATTTCCTACTGAAAACTAAGATTTACCTTTCTGATTAGCGACATATCTTAAGACAAAGTTCTTAGCTTAAAGGCAGGTACACAGTTCCATATTTTTCAGCCGACTTGTAGCTTTAAGTCGCTTTCTCACGTCCCAATTTTACTGGTAATCTGCAGGGCTAAGCGGTAGGGTCCTTGCAAAAATGAAAAAAACGCATGCACCAATCTTGTCGATTTGACCTACATATTGCCAGTAAAATTTGGACGTGAGTATTCGCCTTTATCGCTTGAGAAATAGTTCTGTAAAACAAAACAGCAGCTTGTTTACTTAACCGCAATTTGCTAAGACTGACAGATCAGCCGCAACGCAACATGGTACAGAGAATACAAGGTATGCTCACTGGAAGGATTTGTTTGAAAAATCGGGAAAATAGGAGAGAACACACTTTTTACGAAATAGCCGTTTAGCTCTCTCATTCCAGTCTTTCCTTGTATCTTATGCTATGCGTTCACTTCGCGTCGCTGCACAGTGAGCTAAAACGCCAAAAAGCTGGCCAAAACTCATTAATCGAAGATTTTTTTTTCAAAGTTTCAACGATTCAAAACGTTGTAGTAGTACCCCTAATGCAAGAAACGACCGTCGGTAAGGGCCTGAGGGCGCTACCTGCATCAGGAATTCATTTGTAGTGTGAGTGTGCAGCACGCCGCGTCAAACTGCAGTTCTGTGAATAAAGTGAGCGTGCATCGTTTGTTAAAGAGCTTCTTATCTTTAACATATAACATATGGGGCATTTCATGTCAAGCGGACAACCAAAAAAAAATGAGGTCGTGGATTTTGTTTATACTCTGGTCAGTTATACTTCTAGTAGACGTGGATGTGTACACACAATTTTTTTTTCTTATGATGCTTTATTGTTGAGTTATGAGCTTTTAAAAATTTACTAAGAATGAAGTCGGTTATTTTTGGATGCTTATTATTTGTATCAATTTATTTGTAAAAAAAAACAAAAAGTATTGCTTCTTATAGTTAAAAAGCTGAAGTTTTTAATTTTTTTATCGAATTCTAAATTTGAATTTTTTTACGTATAGTAAACCGGAAGTGAACATTTCAAATCGATATTTGAGTAACTTCGACATATTTTTTTTAAAATATTTTATTTTTAATTCAAAGCCTTAAATGTACTTATTCTTCACAAAAAAAAATTATAACGTGATCGCCAATAGTTTAAGATTTAGAGCATATAGAGTACATACACATAGCTATGAGCACTTCCTAAGCAATCGGGTTTATGCGCTAACATGCTTAAATACTACGCTATTAACATTTTATTCGTTCATTCTAACATGAAAAAATACAAAAATAAACGATTTTCTGTAATAAAATATAATTAACAATATAAATATACGCATTTGTTATAATATAATAATAGCCAAGCTTCATCTTGGGTAGTTTGCGAATAATCACTTGATGCCTGACTTGACTGGGGCTGGACAATACTTGCTTCTGATGTTTATGCGTGTGAGTCGTGCAGGAAACGGCTGTTATGTGAATATATATATAAAATTCTACTGTACGTGTGTTGTGACTGAACTCCTCCTAAACGGCTTGACCGATTTGAATGAATTTTTTTGTATGCGTTTGGGTGGCGCCCCAGATGGTTCAGATTCACAAATCAGCCCGGTAGATGGCGCTGCAGTCGGTATGAATGTAATGAATTTCATATATTGCCATGGCGTGTGCCATGTTATGGGTATCGTTGGAAAAGAGAGGTAGTGTAGAATGTGTTGGTGAAAGAAAGGTTGGTGAAAAGTGGTAAATGTGGGAATTATTGGTGAAAACGTGTTTTTGTTGTGGGGGTGGGGTGAGGAGTGACACCCCCCAGAAGTGTATCTCGGAGGTAGAAAGAAGAGGCACTATAGAAAATTGGGCCGGGTTGGTGAAAGTTGGTGAAAATAGTGAAAACTTGTTGTTTTCGGTGGGTGCCGACAAAATTGAAACGGCTGTGGAAGAAAAGTGTATGCATGAATTGGAATAATTTTTTCACCAATCGATAGGTAAGGAAGCAAAGTAATCTTCTATATATATAAAGATGAATCCCTATTTCCCTTGGTCACGCCATCACGCGTGAACGGCTGAACCGATTTCGCTAATTCTTTTTTCGTTGTGTTTGTTATTGTCAGGAGAAGGTTCTTATGAAAGAAAAAATTAAGAATATTCCGCGGAAAATCACAAAATTATGTTTTTGGTTTGGATTTTTGGGAGATATAGGAGAGGGGGTGCAGGAGAACGTCTGTCGGGTCCGCTAGTGAATCTATATTTTTCAATTCTGCAAAATGGAATGTGCTCTAGCAAGTAAGTAAAATACAGAAATTTGAGTAACATAGTCATTTCTCAATATGTAGATTGACCCCGAGCCATAAAACATTAGAAATTTTTTGTTTTTCAGTAATAAAAATTATGCGTTTCAAAAGCAGTAAGTTGCTTCCTCCGCGTTCCTCCGCGTCAAACTCATCCAGAAGTTGTTTATTAAACACATTTTAGTAAAAACACAAAAATATATCTGCTACTTTTTGCAACCTTGGCGTTGATCATATAATATAGGCGCGAATGTAAGAATCTTATGGAATAAATGCACTGTAAAGTTAACGTATTTTCTTTTAAACATGAATTTCACTCATTGATAGAGTTTGATAACTTAAAAACAATGTTTTTTATTAACCTAAACTCACTTTTTGCAATAAATAATAATAATTAATGATAAACAATACATTTAATTAATATATTTTTCAAAACTGACGTTAATGTCTTTAATTTACTCATCTTTTTGATCCATGGTCATCGGATTATTGATTCATTGGCACAAATGTCCAAAGAAGCTCAAGAGTCATGCAACAAGGACATAAAAAATTTCGCGAGAAAGTGTGACAGGAAAAAACATATCGGGGATGTTTATTGCAGACTTTTAGTTTATCGGAAGAAAATTGTCGATTTTTGTTTTTTTTTGTGGAATTTCAAGGTCACCATTTGGTCTATTTCGAAAAATGTTGCCAAATTCGTAAACAGTGACCCCAGAAAACCCCATTTACGCCATTTCGCGAAAATCCAATGAAAATTGTCGATTTTCGGGATTTTTTTTGGAAATTCAAGATCACCATTTAGTTTTTTCGAAAAAAATGTTGTCAGATTCGTAATCAGCGACCCAAAAAACCCCCATATACGACATTTCGCGAAAATCTAATGAAAAATGCTTGATTTTTGGTATTCTTTGGTAATTTCAAGGTAACCATTTGGATTTTTTTTAAAAATTTTACCAGATTCGTAATTAGCAACCCGAAAAACCCCTTATACGATATTTTGCGAAAATGGATTGATGCTTTCATACTTTGGCCAGGTTTTCGGCGTTTTGGCCCACTGTGCGCTGTGCTGTCCTCGGATCGGACCTCGTGGACCGTGGTCGGTGAGCTAAACACTCTCTCACTGAATTACATAGGTACATATGTGTAAGAAACGTACGTTAGGAAGGAAATTCTTACGCTGGAAACTTATACCAGTGACAGACGGACACGTACAATTTCCACAAAAAACTTGTACAGAGATTGTATGTATTGTACTAGACCTCTCATATGTTTATATCGTATTATGTTTTGAAATTTGAAATCAAATGGCACACAATATAATTGACACACGATTACACCAAAAATAAAGCGCCGGCACTCTTTGCCCTACCTAAATAAAAGTTGGCTTATGAAAGACATTTTTGGTGTGATCGTGTGTCATTGGCCAAAGCGAGATTTTCACGGACACCTAACGTTAGTAGCCGCGACTGCTACCCACCAATTTTTTTTTATGCTGACGTTTTATTCCAAAGAGAAAATTCCAAACTAGAGAATAATGCGTAATTTCTGATTTAAATATCTTTCTTGCACTGATAACAATAATATTCATCTTCTCTTTCCTTTTCGCTTCTTATTATTAAAAAATTAACGAAAAGGATGTTTTCTGCATTTTAAATCAATGAAATGAAACGCTAACTGTACGAAAATAGCTACAGTAGGGGACGATATGCGATAAATTTTGGGGAAGAGCCCAGAATGGAAGTAATATGTATTCACTGCTCGTTTAAATTCCTGAAATGTATTTTTCCTGAACAAAAAACCAACTCAACCATTCGTAAAGTCTAATCCAATCACTTTGTGCCGTCAGTCTTCGAAAACTGTCAATAAAGGTTTTCCCAAGGAGTTCTTTTCATTCCTCTTCCATCCGTAAATTGATCTAAGTTTACTATGAGTCGAACATTTTTCCCTGATATTTGCAGCGATTGGAAAATTGGATTTGTGGTCTGCTTGATGTTGTTAGGTCTACGATCCAGGGATAGGATGTGGTCAAATATGGTGAACTAAACTTTCCGTCTTGCATAAAATTGAATTAATTTAAATTTTGCCCATAAATGTAATATGGGCAACCGCCCTTCCTTCATAAATTTTCCTGTGAAAAGTTATTGTGAGCGTATTGTCGAAGCTATGCGAGACGCATTCGACTTTAATCTTCCATCGTGTCGGCAGTAGATCCCCCTTGGAGCGTTTTCTCATTATTTTCTAACAAAACGCGACAACTCACAAAAGCTGAAAGCGCCCCAAATCATAAATTGCGTGGAAATGAAATTTGCAGCGCAACCCCTCCCAAGCCGTTCATAAATTCATAAATTGTTTTTGAATCTGATTAAAACGATGTCATAAAAATCACTCTGCCCATTATTACTTCATCCAGAAAGGCAGCGGAGCAATTTCTTAAAAAGGAAGAGTGCGCGATGCTAACCGGCTCTCATTAAACTGAAAATTTATAAATCCCGCTGCCCACAATTACCATTGGAAAAGTTCTCAGAACTTTGGAGCAATTATCGCTGGCATTACGGTGGGTGGTAAAGAATGTTTTAGCAGAGTCCCGGTCCGCTGGGCTCGATAGTAGGTTCCAAACGGCACCCGTGTCGATAATAATTGCCCATAATTAAACTACAGCACAGTGTGGCATAGAGCTGAGGCGGCGAAAGGGAAGAAAAAATTAGCGCAGAGTCCTTCTTCCTTCAGACTCATACAGGCTCCTTATCGACTTCATGGCAATACATGATGCCTCCGGACTCCCAGAGGCGCTTCTTCTGCAGTGTAGTTAGTATTAACGTTGCAATTATTTTTGAATTACACTGCCATTAAGTTTTATAATTCAAGATTATGCCGCAGTTTAAAAGTACCCTCACAGGCAAATGTTCCCCCGCAGTGGAAGTTACGGCGGGAGCTTCGCTATCCGCATGACATTCATTTTGCCAACATAATAAGGAAGTCTTTCTCCACTAATCCACTTAATAATGCCCCAGAGTCTGCACCGCGAAGATTGGAGCCATGTGTATGAACGCTCCTTGTACACATCTACATTAATTTTATGGGCGTTGTTAAGCTTTCTTTCGATGTCGCGATTTAAGCAGCCAAATTTATCTATCTTTATGGTGGATTCGGCGAAATATAGCAGTGAATTTGATGCCATACCAACTTTGCATAAAGTAATTGGGGTAATAAGACAGTTTTACTTTCAGCGGCTTGAAAAGTTACTTAGGGAAACGAACGTGGGGGCATCTTTGGAATTCAAAGGTTTCACGTTTCTACTTCCGCTAAGTGCCGCGTGCCCATTGAGTTTCTGCTCTTTTGAAGATTTCATATATCAAAAGATACCGCCTATTTTGGTCCCGAAATAGCATATTCCGTCACCGACTTTAGTAAATCTTCTCAGTAAAAATAAATTATCTTAATTTCATATTTTATTTTTGGTATCACTTTGCTGCGCAATAGAACGAAACGAAATAGCACTTACATATGATATGAAATTTGCGGCTTTAGACTTTAGGTGTCAGCTACCAGGCGGGTCCACAGGTGGCGAAAACCCCGGAAACCTCGGATTACAGTAGCTCTGAATACCCAATAAGGAGCCCCGAACCGGACCCCTCCTAAAGCTGAGATGGCTCAACATACGCCGAGAGCTTTGTAACTAAGGGGTAGCTTAGTCTTTAGTATGCTGAAAACCCAAGTCAAGATGGTACAGCATGCGCCTAGGGCTGCGTTGCTAAAAGGGACCTTAGTCGATAGTATGCGGATTCCGGATACCTGGCGACCTTCGGTTTCAATCTTGCCTTCCCGGGGCACAACGGGATCTCTCTCCTCGGATGACCTTAATCACTCCCCTGCTACTACTCTCATATACACTCACTACTTACACAAAAAAACAAGTTTAATAAATTGAAAAGTCAAAATTGGTGGCAAACATTGTTGAAGATGTCTCATATCGGGTTTCACAATGACACAATAGCTTGGTTCTAAAGGATTAATACTGTTAATCTCAATAGTACTCAATGAAGTCATTATGAGCAAACATCATGTGTTCCTCAAAGAACTATGGTATACATATTGACCATGTAACCTTAAAAGCGTACCGACTTGTTGGGTCGTTGGATCGTTTATAAACTCCTGTTCCTTTATCATGCTGTTTCAAGCTTTAGACAGAAGCATGACAGAATATGCGTCACAGGATTGGAATCCGATCTATGCACCGTACTCCATATAAGTTGAGTGTATACAGAGAAAATTTACTGGAATTTTACTATATTAGTTGAAAGCCCGCATTGTTCCTGAAAATAGGAGAATATACCTTGATATGATACACCTTCATAAAATAAAATAATAATCTAATCTGTTGTTCTTGTACTAGATCTAGAACACTGACTACGTTTGATTTAACTGTCGATGAACGGCTGAAGAGCTACAAAGAATACAAGTTTAGTTTATTTTGATACTTTGGATTGATTGATAAATGTACTTTTTGCTAACGATAGCTTATAATTTGACATCTGTCTGTCTGTCTGTAAGCTGTCGTAAAAATTATGTAATAAAAACGACGTAATAGTACATTTATTTACTTTTATGGGCATGTGATTTAAAGAGCATAATGCGAAAATGTTCTTGAGATAATCGTTGCAGCGAGCAGTCGTACTGATTGTTAATTCTACGGAACATTTTCACATCCTCATTTGATTTATAAATAAACTTAACTGTATGGTTTCCTTGTGGAACACCTGAGCACAGACGTGTACGCAGAAGAAAATGCCGGGAGGCGTTTTCATAAAAGCAAACGAGTATCGATGTTCTCCAACCCATCTTGCCAGTGACGAACAGATTCTAGTAAGCAATATCATACCTGCGGTTTTAATAGATAGTGTTCCGAAAAAGTAAAAACTGGCGTCGACTAGTTAAATTCCATGATAACTACTTTATAAAAGAGGATGGAAATCCAAATCGTACAAGTTTGAATATTAAAGCCTCGTGATTAATTATTTAATAGCCTTATTGAAATGGGTGAAGATGTAATCGATTTGACCGCCTTTGTCTAGCATATTCAGGCAGTAATAAGAGAAAGATAGTAGGTAAAAGACAGTTAATCGCCTCCTTACAAAACCATGCTGGTGCTCAGCAGTAATTCAGGTTTAATATGCCTGCACCTTTCCAATGTAGATGCAAAAAGGGTCATAGTTTTACTTCTGTGTTATTAGACGTCAATAACGACATTCGTATTGGGTTAGACGATGATTATATAATTGTTTTAACCTTACTTGACTTCTCCAAAGCATTTGACTCGGGGACCATGAGATGCTGTGCACTAAGTTATATCATCAGTTCGGATTTGACAAGAACTCTGCGACTCTGATTTTTAATTACCTACTTGACTAACCGTTGTCAAGCCGTTTACTCTGACAATTGTTTTTCGAGCTTCATTAATGCAAGTAGTGCTGTGCCCCATTAAAAACATTGGGCCATTGTTATTTTTGCTCTTTGTAAATGATATGGTTGCATGGATACATTTATGTATAATTCATATGTACATATGCCGATGACGTGCAATTGTACAAAACATTGTCTTGTACTTACCATGTCAGTGCGATGATAGTTACTGATGATATATACTGGCCTACGCTCATTATGGCATTCAGACCTCTTTACACCATTCAAAATCCGTGAAAGATTAGGAAAGTCACTTATTACGCCTTATATAAGGAACGCATAAATTGTTCAATAAATAAATCAATCAAACAATTTTCTCTAGCAATAAGAAAATCCAAATACTTAATACGTCAAATTGAAATTATAACTCTTAACTGACAGTGTGCGCGGACGCACACCGCTTAACAGGTGTTGACACAACATGGTGGCCGAAACGCATTCACTCGCGTCGAACAAAACAAACTTCCTCGTTTGGTTACCATCCTCTGATATGCTGCATACTTTTACTATGTTTCCATGCAACGTTAAACCTGAGTTAAGCTCGAGTTAATGCCATGGAAATACAAACATTCGTTAAGCTCGCTCAAACCCAACGACACTAATAGTTGAATTGGGTTTCACCGGCACATATCATCTGATTTGATTCATTAGTATTATAATAATAGCAGGCAGAGGGTAGTGATGTAAATGAGCAGTGCAAAACTCTATTGAATATAATAGAACATAAAAAATATTTAGGCTATTCGTCGTATTTTGTTGTTTTGCTACTTCGTGGTATTTTCTTGCATATAAAAGTGAACACCCCTGCTACCTCTCCGTATAGCAACCGCTATAACACGATGTTGACCGATTTTTTCCCGGAATTTGATGAAACTTATGCGGAAGATCTTTATTTTCAACAAGACGGTGCACTGCCTCACTCTTCCCGACTTAACATAGACTTATTGCGCGGTAAGTTCGGTGAGTCGTTAATTTCCAGAAATGGTCGCATCGCTTGGCCGCCTAGATCGTGTGATCTAACGCCTTTGGATTATTTCCTTTGGAGCCTCATTAAGTCGAAGGTTTACAGTAACCATCCTACAACTCTTGAAGCCAATGTTCGTCAAGCCATTGCTGAGATACCGGCCGAAATGTTGCACAGAGTCATCGAAAATTGGCGTGAGTGGATGAACGTGTGCAAAAGGAGCCGTGGTGGCCATTTGGCCGATATGAATCGCATAAAATTATCTTTCAAATAAAGCAATCAGAACCATTTTTGACGTTCTTATTGGGAAACCCTATACAACAGACTTCAGGTCTAAGTGCCGGGTATTTCGGCCCACCTACATCTTTCATATTGATGTTCTGTAACTTTTGAAGATTTTAAATTGGTAAATACAAAATAATGAGAACACAAGTTCCGCTTGACATCTGAACTGCCATTGAACAATCAAGGGGGATATTTATAATTTGACAGAATTAATGAGGTTTGAATGCCACTGGCTTTAAACAAAATCCCCCGCAAATTTAATTTATGTGCTCGTAAGCCTTAAGTAAATATGTAGGCATATTTCCCTGCATCTGCTCTTGGAAGTATTCTTCTATTCAGGAGCACTGTCTTATCAGAGAAATCCGATTCATTTTAGGGCTGGAATTGAATTAAGTCAGAAGATATGATTGATGGCGAGAAGCACGCATTTGTTCCACGCTCCCTATATGCCCCTAATTGCTTTAATCCTCTTACAATGTCGTCATTAGTTCAAGACGGAATTCCTTGTTTCAAAGAATTAACCGGAAACGCATGTCGGCATCCCTAATAAGTTCGTGCTTATAAGCCCGCTACACTTAATCATGAAAATGAACAGGTAAGCAAATTCACCGCAAAATGTAGGAGTTCAAGTAATACATCTCCGCGCTGAACTATTCAGACATCGTTTCACGTGCAAGGATATCGCATTCGAACATGCAAATATTCTACCTGTATCCTGTATCCCCGCCTCAGCAAGTCAAAGCCTTTGTGTTACGTCTGCAACTCACGATAAAAGATAACAGGTGAAGCCTCGAAGAATTGTGCCCCAAAAAGCTGCCCATCTTTGCATGGGCCATTATGAGGCCAAATAATGGTTATAGCGCGAAATACAACAACGACTTAATTTCGTTCGCTGAAATGGCCTAGTCACGAAGGCTTCATGACGGCGAAGGTGCAGAACAACTCGTCCCGAATTTATTAGATTTCTTAAAACTTCTGCACCTCTGCTCCTCAGGTAGCCTCCTAAAGCAAAAATCTTTATTACATTCCAACGTATATGTTTGTGCAAAAGACGGAAAGGCAGCATCTTGCAGCTCCGCTACCACAGCACAAAATGCATAAAACGGAAAATTCTTCAAGTCACCGCTCCTTTAGCTTCCTCAAAGTTTGAGCATTCTGCACCTCCGATTTGTCTGCAAAGACAACTTCGCAGTCGCTCTCTTCATCCCGCCGCATAAAATATTCAACGGAAGTACGGAAATGCAAAAGAAGAGCTAAAAAGCTAGTCGTTATCCTGGTCTGTGAGGTGTAATATAAACAGAATGTCGGAGCACGGCGGCTAATCGTGGTGGAAATTAGTGTGTTACGACTTCGGTTTAGGGTGGAATTTATGAGCTAATTTCGCCTTTTATACCGCAGCGACACGCAAGGTTCCTCTCCTGCAAAACTAGTAAATGGATCATATGGGACTAAGATTTGTTGGTGGCAACGACTCGTCTGAGGAAAGGGTAGTTTTTAATAAACCAACATTTCCATGCATTCCCAATGATTCGCCAGAACTCGTACCCTCAAACTGGGACACAAAACTCCCACTTAGGGACGACGCGAAGCCTGAAAGGAGAAAAGTTTTCTTAAATTTTTTATACAAGAAAATGCTGAAGCCTAAAGTGATAGACCTTCTAGTTACCAAGCACTCCTTCTCTGGGGAGCGAAGTATTCGATAAATCATCTCATGTCAATACCACACACATTTGCCTTAAAATTTATCACCAAGTCTTAGTGTCATAGCCGCCCTTTGAAGGTTGCTCCAGGCGCCTAAATAAAAAAAAAGGTTACAATGACACGAAATTTGCGGTGTAACTGTTTAGATGGCTATTATACAAAATCTTTAATTAGGAAACTCATATAGGAGTCTCTTATGTAGAAAATATTATGACAATACGATTTATTGTAACTTACCATCTCATTTGAATTTAAGGCCTTTAACCTCTCCACGTGCTATCACATATACCCATACATTTTCAATAACTTGTGAAAAGAGGATTGTTCAAGGTATCTTCAAATATGGTGACGGAGACAATGCTCTATTGAAGAATTTTTACGACTGCTTTATGAACAAGATGGTTGTATTACATTATGTATATATGTACATCGCTTTCTTTTGAAAGACCACTACATCTGAGTTGAGCTCCGGCTTTAAAATTAAGGCATGTACAGGGTTATGTAACTCCTGTCACGAATTTGGGTTTGAAATAAAACACATATTGAATATATTTTATAAATTAGAATTACATGGAACATGGAACACATTACACTTGATTACATGTTTAATGCTTTTTTTCTGTTGCCTATAAAGTATTACGTGATCCTAATCCATAAGTTATATTTCGTGGATTATGGATTCCAAAAAAAATGCTCAATTAATATCAAATGAAAGGGTCTAACGTGTGAAATACGATGACTTATGTGACGTCATTCCAAATCCAATATGGCGGATACCTATGATGGCGGACTGCTGGTTTTCTTCACGACCCCATTGATATGTATATAAAATGAAAGGGTTTGATGAGTACAATACCAAAGGCCATGTGACGTCATTCCAAATCCAATATGGCGAACACCCAAGATAGTTGGGTGAGCTAACCATAGGTGGTGCTGTAATCTAGCATCTATACTTTTGGGCAGGAAAACCAATAAAAATTAATTTTAATATCCATCATATTCTCGACATTTTCGCCCATTTCTCCCCAGAGGGTGTTTTCTCATATTATTTGCTCGAATTCAAATTATAGACCTCTAGCTGCAGTACCCGTATTCAGCAGTTTTGACAGATCAGCGAAAATACTTCCTACACTGAAAAAGGTAATATAAGTGAGTTGTGCAAAACTATTATATATTCTCTATAAAAAAAGGTCTTAAAGATATACCTCGGAAAACTAACCAAAAGCGAGATATCGAGCGAACTAGTCCGTGTTCGAACTCCACTAAATTTCCTGTAAGCTTCTTAAAGTATCTAGTTTAGCTTACTATAATTAATTAACATTTAAAGCTTACCCGGGATATTGTTCCCAAAACCGTAAAATACAAAATATTAAAATTTAAATTACTTAATTCCACAAAAACCATTTTCAACCCGTTTCCTGGGTAGTAAAGCGTAATAATGTGTAGCGTAAAGCTTTCCTCGAAAAAAACTCAAAATGTAGGTGAAAACCGCATCGAAATCTGTTTACGGGTTCCGAAGTTTATCGGACTTACACGAAGATAGTCAGATTTAAAGTTTTTTGAACAAACGGCTAGGTCTAACCGGTCTAACTGGAATCGCAGCGTTTTCATTACAAGGTTTGTCTATTCAGCGGCTCTTTCAACTTCCGGTTGAACATGGCACTGCACTGAAAAAATTGCGCGAAGATTTTAAAGAAGTTTGTCTGATAATTACACAGGCACAAAAAAAAAGTTATTGGTACCAGAAACTAGACCCATCATTTCATATTGTTTGCGACGTGCTGAATCCGAATCCGAGGTTTACAACGTCATTTTCTTTTAAATCGCCAAAAACTGCTTAAAAATGCGAAAAATTTGAGCAGTTTTTGGCGATTTAAAGAAAAATGGCGTTGTAAACGTTTTTTTTTGACATCGGAATCGGATTCAGCACGTCGAAAACCATAAGAAATGATGGGTCTAGTTTCTGGTACTAATCACTTTTTTTTTGTGTGCCTGTGTTATTGATGAAGTTTCTATGATATCAAATATTACTCTAATGAACATTATGCTACGGACACACTATACCTCATTATGAAGTACAACGTCATTATAGGCCCTATCGTAATAATCTGGCCACATATTAGTTTTATATCATTTCGTCAGGTGACAAGATTTTGTTGTGGCAACTTTAGAATCACTTGTCAGTTAATATGTCACCACAAAGTATATTGACCATGCTTGTTTGAAGTGAAATATATGTACACTTTTTTTCTTTTTTCTCGATTTTGAAATTTCAAGGGAGAATTAAATCCGAAGAATTCACAGAATTCAAAACAAACAGCTTCAATGACAGAAGCTAGTAGATTAGCAGTTAAATTGTAATACAATTTAATTCTGCTTTGAGATACCAGATGGCATCATTTTGATTCCTCATTATAATCTGCTTTTTCTTCATGATGACGTTCAACCTTATAATGAGGCATAGTGTGTCTCAGATTAGCCAAAATTTGTTATACTGGTGATAAAAATGATTGTTGGTTTGGAAAAACACCGCTACTCTGGTTCGGCGATTTGTTGCAATTGCCCCCTATTTTCGGTTCCCTGGTTACGTTCAATTATCAACGAAAGAAGCCATAAAATATCATATATTAGATGTTATGGAAATTTCCATTTGTGGCAGCAACTAGTCGCATATGAAGAGTTGTTAATTAACATGAGACAAAAAAGAGATTCATCCTACCGTGATATGCTACCCAGAATAAGGATTGACTTGCTTACAGCTGAAGATGTGGACGTGCAACGTATTATACAATGTATTGGCTGCACCTTTCAAAGTCCTCAAAATCCAAGGCCCAGTAACTAGTAAGAAGAAAAACACTATTCAACATTCGCAATCTTCCAAATGATGGTGTTTCATGTTATGCTAATGCAACCATGCAATGTATATTCAGTTGCCCTTCTGTGAGATCGACAATTGAAAGTTTGTCATATGATCATATCTTACGGCAATGCCCACAAAAGTATATGGCATCCGGCAGTAGTGACGACACGATTGAGCTTCGGAAGTATTCACTTGAACTGTGAAAATATCCTTAGAAATATTGTTGAATGTAAAGTACGTTATACTACGAGATGTTTGAACGTCGCGTGTTCATACTCAAGCACAACTACAGAACTAAGAACTGAACAGAATCAGTTGCTACAGGGTCTTTCAATATGGACGTTGTGTTATTAAAGCAACATCTGTTAAATTTATTGTAAATTGTTCAGTAGTGTGTGGCAAATCACCATGGAAGCTTACAGTGTTAAAAAACCTTTGCAAATCATCAAATTTAATTATCAAAATCAGTGCTCCTTTCGAGAAACGTTCATCATCCAAAAACCTCTTTAGCGACGAGTGCTACAGATAGATGATAAGCAACTTCTTGTGGCCTATGGGTACGGGCAATATGTGGTTCTAACAGGACGGCGCTAGATACCACACAGCGCATGCCAGGATGGACATTCTGCACGAGAGATTTGAGGGCGACGTGAACCCCCGTGAACGTAGCCGCCGAGACCGTGCGATTTAATGCCTTTAGACTTCTTCCTTTGGGGCTATCTTAAATCACATGCGAATGAAACCGCCGCCCTCGATGCCCTCAGAATCGACATAACAAACGCCATCCAGCCAGATTTATGCGACTAAGTCATCGAAAATTAAACCTCCCGAATACGTGTCACCGTAAATACAAATGAAGTAGATATCTCACACAAAACTTCTTTTATTTACATTTAAAAGTCGAGCGTCCTTATTGAAAGATGCTGTATTAATAATTAATAATATTCTCAGAATATTGCAGAAATGAAAGAAAAGCTACATCACTTATGCACCATATGTGAACCATATTAGGTCGCAAATGCGAGCCGCTCAAAAGGCCTTCGGTTAATCCGGTCCCCAGATAACTCAACCCTATATAAGCGTGGTCCCACTTGCAAATGCTAAAAAACTCTGTTACGAGTAAATATGGCTCTTAGTGGGTTTCGTGCACATGGGTAAGTTTTAATTTCATTTAATATCATTATTCTAGTTGTTGCCACGCTGCTGTGTGCGGGTTCGCCTGCTCTGCGATTCTGTGAATTAATACAGGCCAGTTCCTTAATGAAAATGTTGTTCTAATATACTCGTACCTGCGGATATTTGTTTTTGAAAATCAATCATCGGGGCAAAACCGCGGTAGCAGTTAGTGTTATACTATTCATAAAATGTACATATGTATGTATGTGCTATAAGCAAGTTCCATGTACAAGTGAAAAGGCTACTTGTGAAATTTTGTGAGTTATTTAGTTCCAAAAGCGTTAACAAGAGTATCCAACTCTAATGGGTGCACATATCACATGTAGCACTTGGTCCCAGCGGAGGTCCTCATGTGAGTTAGATCTTTTTGAGTGTTGAGGTATACCAGCCGATAAAAAGAAATTTCAAATAAATTGATGGATTGTCGAAATAGCTTTCATTTATATCTAAAACACAACTCATAATTTTGGGGACCCGAAATTCCTGGTTTGTTTTATAGATTTAAAGAAAACCACTTTGAGCAGGATCATGACACAGGGATGAAATGGAAGCTAAAATCCTCTACTTTTGGGATAAAATATATTAGCTTTTACAACTCTCATCAGAATCCCGCATGTGGTTGAGGGGGCGACGGATTAGGCAGGGAGGAGGCAATCCTTGCTATTTAGGTTTGTCAGAACATAATAAAAATTTCCGGAAAATATTGTCCACCAACGCGGTACACTCTACATCTTTTGCGGTCACTTTCTGCCTATATGGGTTCAAATCGGAATCATTAATGAATACTTTTTGCACTGATTTTGCAAATTGTGCCTCTCTAGAGGCTTAAGCTTTTGTCGCTGGGAAAGATGTTACGTATAAAATCTATTGCGGATTTTGTGCTCTACAGCTTTTGTATGTTTTTTATTAGGAGATATCCAAAACGCGAAACGAAAATGCGACTAACAAATGCTGTCCTAATGTTTTAAACTTTTTCGCGCTATAGATGGAAAAGTATTAACATAACCCTTATGTCAATGCCCCGTCGTTACAGCGTTGTTTAATACCCGGGGTACCCGGGTACCCGCACGGGTTATTTATTCAATTATAGAATTTTGATACCTAGAGTTTTTCACATTATAACTCATCTCACTAGTAGATATTACTCAGAGAGTAGTCGACTACCTGAGAAACCCTGTTTCTATAGAAATGTTAACCTTGGGAGAGATGGGAAGTAGAAGAATAGCTGAAATTTCGTTGCAGCTGCTTAGTTGACCTCACTTATAATGGTCAGTTTCAAACTAGACTTGGAGTGGACGTTTAAATATTTTGTGAACACTGTGTGTATATATTTGCTTGAAATTCGTTTGTTATAGTGACAAAATTGTTATAAATAATGGAAAATTTATCACCAGCTGAGTTTTCAAGGTACGTTAAAATTTGTATATAAATGCCAGCAGTTGTATGTATTCGATTTACTTTATACGTTTATAAACGCTTATTTTATAATTATAAAATTAATAACTTAACAGATTGACGATTGAAGCGAACAGTAGATATTTGAATGAATTATTGGGAGAAGATTCCGCTGTCGAGGATTATATCTCAGATAGTGATGACGAGGACTACATGTCTAACAGAGAGCGTTCAGAAGTCTCTGACTGCGAAGAATCAGGTAAGTACTATTATTTTTTCCCATTATTATAATTTCTCTATATTCGAAAATAATTGCGATAATATTATAATATTTTTATAATTTATATAATATTTCTGAGTTTATTGGGAAATTGTGAGAGTGGAGCTGAGTTTGACGAGGATGACGATGAATCGACTGAAAGCTTTCCAACTTGTGGCGAATCATCATAAATGACGATAACACTCTTTGGTCTAAAACACCACCAATTCAACATCAAACTCCGACTCGAAATATTCTTCGACAAAGATGTGAACCATCCGGAAGCACAGAGACTTAATCAATTAGTGAAACATTCAAAAGAGTTTTCCCTGTTGAAATGGTCGATGTAATTGTTCGTCACACCAACAAGAAGGCAATTGCTGTATTTAATTCATACAACGAGGAAAATCCTACGTAAAAGCAAATGTCGTGAAAAATGTAATTTTTCAAGAGTTCTACGCATTCTTGGGAGTTCTCATAATGTCAGGTGCAAATAATTCGATTACGGATCATTCATTAGATATGTGGAAGCCAACTTCTTATCCATTGTACCGAGCTGCTATGGGCATCAATAGATTTTGGAGTATACTACGATTTATTCGGTTTGATGATGCAAATACACGTGAAGTACGTATAAAAGAAGATAAGGCGAAAATCATGTAAAGAATGAAATAAACCAGTTTGCGTTGAACATTCCAAAGCAATTATAAAATGTGACGCATGTGTTCAAGAATAAAATCAATGAAAAAATATTTGATGTATAATTTATAATAAGTTTTATATTAAAATTAATTAAAAGTTAAATAAATTCGCTTATTCATATATTAAGTAATATCTTTTATCCCTACAGATAAGTTTATTTATTTACTACTTTGTAATTTTGTAGACGTACTAAATTCTTACATATGGGTACCCGGGTACCCCGGGTATTGAACAACGGGGTATTTGACTTTAACTCTTAATATCTTTATTTGTTTGCATGTTTTAATAACTTATCGTAGGTATATGAATCGATGTTAATAGACTCAAATAACGAGGATCTGAAAGTATTTGATAATTTGTCGTTAAATACTAAAGATATGTACGTAAGAACATGCAAAAGGGTACGCGGGTACCCGGGTATTGACATAATGGTTAACAAAAAAGTATATATAATTACATTTTGTAATGAATTTTGAGATCTAATTGTTCTTTAATTTTTTTTTCTAGCGTATCTAGAAGCTTAGATGTTTACGAAAAACGATTTTCCTACTATAATTCACATTGTGGCAAATCTGCAAGGTCTGTGAATGTGAATATAAAAACTCGAACTTTAGCTTTTCTAACACCCCCACACACATATCCCCATCGTCAACTTAGTTGTAGACGGTTTGCAGGCAGAAGACCTTTTTCCTAACAATTTTGCTGGACTATCCATGCATCACCCTTCGTTGGACCCTTCATTTCGTTTTAACATTGCATGTCCACAGGAGGAAGCAATCAAAACACGTTTTTACTGCTCCCACCTGGCTTCTCTGGTAGAAATCGGAAACTAACGTAAAATTTTCATACCCAGTTTGCTAATCTGGAAGTAATCTTTGATGCATGACATTGTACATTGAATCTTTAACCGAATTTTTATTTGCTTTGCTTTAGGTCAAGGTTAAGGTGAAGAAAATTATAAAGGATTGTATAGTACATACATAACTATAGCAGTGACTTTGAATTAAGAAAGGACTTAAGACTCACACAGGACTAAGACAACACGATTTCACACTACAAATACCCAAACAGGAATGAGCAATAAGTTTTCTTTGTTTTGTGCAATTAAAGCCCGGGAGAAGTTCGCCCGCAACGAAAATATTAATTTGGTTAATTAATAGCTTCCACCAAACCTGCCTGGATTCCATCAGGCATCCCTCGGAAGCGACTCTGTAAGTTAACGGTATGCAATTGGACTTCAGACGCGCTATCGCACATTGAAATTTCAACTGAGAGCTTCTGTGATTTGTGTTTGATTGCTGTTAGTAACATACAATTTTGGATTATGAGACCACAGGTTTGCACTATATTATAATAATATTTTATTTAATTAGGTAATTTAAAAAAAAGAACAATGAAGTTAAAATGTGTACTTTTTTGTTTTAAATACTATGCCAAACTTCAAGCCTCTAGCGTATACCCTGACCCTGGGAACATGTGAAATACAGACGGACTCCAGAGTGCACGCACTTGTTAACCCTTTGCCAAGTTTGGCACGGAACACTAAAACCGGAATGAACCGTTTCTTCAGGAAATTTTTTTAGCTCTAATCATTCCACAATGTAACAATAGAGTGTAAAAATCACATATCAAGCAAGGCATTAGGTGGATTTATTTATTTGGTGGTTGTTTCTGCTGTTGAAAGAATAAACCCAAAATCAGCGATGTGTCCTGGATTGTACATGAATGGATGTATAGGTGGTGATGTAAGCATTTATCCAGATAAGGTCTTCTATCAATTAGAGAATTAGGGTTGACGATAGGAAGCATATCGGGGTAATGAACATTAGGTTGTTTAAATCTTCCAAACAGGCTTCGAGTGAAATTCCGCTACACACGTTTAATCCTGCAAGCACTATTCAAGAAGAAGAACATACGTATAGTGGTCTAAAATAGCAGTTAAGAAGTAGTTATATCATGAAAGTAATTAATCGCGGTTCGAAGTATGGTGGGTAAGGTAAGTGCTGTCCTTGTCACGAAAAAGCACACTGGAAAAGATATTGCCCTACCAAAAAACCTGGAAATAAAGGGAAAATACAGAATAACAGCAAAGTTGGAGAATCACTGGTGTGTGAAGCAGTTAGCAGCGCTTCGTTGGAGCGCGCAAACACATGTCTTTTCAGCTTGAATCGTTTATCGACCTTTACTGCTTCGACGAAAAAGTCTCCGTGAAAATCAGAAATGGTACAGTAATCTCAACCCTAGGTAAAGGCATTATAAATATTTCAGCATGTAATAAAGATAAATGGGTTAACAAACATTTTCCAGATGTTCTTTATGTGTCCGAAATCGCAATTAATCTGATTTCAAAAAACAAAACCCATTAGTGTATTTTGGTCTCAAGAAAGAAAATTGTTGTTGCAGTAGGAGTACGATAATGATTTCAAAATGCTTTTTGAAAGTATTAAAGCGGAAAGAGCTACAGCCAATTTTGCGTCAAAAGAGCATGTAAACATTAAAATTTGGCACGAGAGGTTGGATCACCAAAATATTCATCGTATCCGAAAGTCCCTTATCCAATATAATATAGATTTCTAGACTATAGTTTCTTTTGTAAAACTTCTACTCTGGGCAAACATCACCGTAATCCATTTGAAGAGAGCAGAAATAGAAGATAATTTCCGGGCAGCCTTCTACACCCACTTATGTGCGCCAATGGAAGAAGCATCGTTGGGAGGATCGAGATTCTTTCTCCTTTTTAAGGATGATTTCAGTAGCTATAGAAATGTCAAAATCAAAGCAAAAACGAAGGACAGATTGTACACGAAAATTTTTAGTTGGTTTTGAAAATTAATATGGCACAAAGATCAAGATTTTAAGGTCGGATAATGGCCTTGAATATTTAAACAAGGAATTGCAAAAGATATTCTGTGAGATGGTTCTATCAATTTGTCATAAACATCGTACACTGAAAAGTTCCTCAGAAGGTTCAATATGAGTAGGTCAAAACCAGTGGCGACACCAATCGAAAGATCAACTAGTAAAATTGATGATAGCCCTTTGAAAGAAGAAAGAATTGAGACTCCCTTATAAGGAAGCTATAGGTAGACTGATCTAACATATTTGGCTGATGTCATTCAGTATTTTCAGTAATGCAGACTATGCAGGGGATGTTGAAAGCCGAAAGTCAACGAGCGGCTATGTTTCGATGATCTCTTCCAGCCAAGGGTCAGCAGTGTATGACACTGTCCACAACCGATTCCGAGAATGTGGCAGCATCTCAAGCATTCAAGGAACTCATTTTGGTAGCCTAGGGGCTAGGCGGGGCAGTGCCCCGGGGCCCTCAAACTCAGGGGGCCCTCGAATCCTTACCAGAAAATCTCGATCGAACTGAACTTTTGAAAATTTCTCCCATTTTCAAAATAAATATGACAGGTTGCAATCCGACTTTAATCATGGCAACTCAGTTGAGAGAAATTCGAAAGTTGTACCTAGGGAATTCCCCTGAATTCTTTCTGTGGGTTGGCAGTGTTGTCAATTTGACGAATTGTGCGTTTTATTATTCATCGATGTGCGTTTTATTGTGAATTTGAGTCAAGATTTTTTTTTCGAGAACGGTTAAAAATTAATGCTGTATCAGGAGTAAGTAAGCTAATGTCAATAAACTTTTTAGTACTGGTCAATATAGTGGTTCAATTTTATTTGATTTTAGTACCACTCATATTGATGTCCGTTACGTCAATAAATCATGTCAAATCTATAGATTTCGGCTACTCATTGTATAACGCGAAATATCGTGAAAAAAATGCAGGTCACCTGCAGTAGGTGCATTAATTCAGGCCCGCGAGCGAGGAGATCGTTCTTGGTCTCCACCGTTAAATGTGGTAACACTAGCGGCGATAAAATGTTTGCCAGGGATTCCCTAACGACACGTCTTGTAACGTATCATTACGTTTCTCCTTCCTTTTACTTTTAACGTCGTCAGTGAACAATGAGTACCTGCTCGAGCACAACCTAATATAAATATTGCATAAATAAATTAGAAAACTAAAATTATGGACAAAAAGAAGAAACCCAGTGGTGCATTTAAACGCAAACAACGCCAAGAAAGAGAAGATAGTAAACAAAAATTGCCTAAAATTGACAAGTTTTTTAGTCAGCCTTCTGCAAGTATTTCAGGACAAAATATTTCTATTGATAGTGACTCAAATAATGTGGTAACTGCAATGTTGGTTGAGAAGCCTACTGAAGAAGATTCTACAATTATTGTAGTTGGGGATACCTCCGCCGCCGATCATGATGATGATAAAGTAGCTTAGCATTTTTAAAGGATTTGTATATTTAATATTTTTACTTAATAAAACCTAACTAGTTTAGATAGCAGTGGGGCCCCATTTTTTGATTTGCCCCAGGGCCCTTGGTTACCTAGCTACGCCACTGTACGCCCTACGCTTATAATAGATAATCAAAGTGCGATTCGGACAATTAAAAATGCAGAACTTCACAAACTTTCAAAGCATATAGAAGTTCACTACCAGTTCATAAAGACCAAATACTCCGAGGGATGTTTGGATTTGAAATATGTTTTGCCAGAAGAAGTAAAAGCTTTAAGCAAGGAGAAGTTCCAGCAATGGGGAAATATGATCGGTATGGGCTCTTATGATTAATTGAAGAACAATGTAATTGTGAATTATTTTTTAATTAAGTCATTTTGTAATTTAGAACTCACATGGCAACACTTAGTGTACTGTATACTGCTTGTACAAATAAACCAAAAATCTCTCTTTCGATTGCCTTCGACTTTCTAATCAACAAAATAAAATTTCGAGAGTTTATTGTACATCTCTCAAAGCACACAAAACATTTTTTTTTATAAAATATAAAACAGAATGACACCTTACGCGTTTCTACACTGACAGCACGTTTTTAAATACCGCGAAAAATGTACCTGGACTAATGTCCATCCGATCAACTTGAAATTTTACCTGTAACGTTTAATATAATATATAATAGTTTTTTCATTGCAGTACACACCATTAATCCGATTGATCCTGTTGTAGAATAAGTATCGCAATCATTATATAATAACAATAATAAAAATAATATTTTTATAATAATACGGAACATTTTGGGGTGCTCAGTATATAAAAGACAATAAGAAGCAATATATGCAGTAAAGTCCTTAATAAATAATAAAAATAATAGCGGACCAAGAGTGGATCCTGTAACTCCCAATAGGTTGAGATGAACACCCCTCTCCGCCCTTCCCCTTCAATAGGATTTTTTTGTTTGGGTATGTCACTCCATTCCTTTTTGTTCCCGATTGATGAAACACCCCATATATCGTTTATCCCAATTAGTAAGAAAGGAAAAATACTAATTGGTCTGAATGAATGAGGTAATGGAATTTTGGAGTACGCTCATGGTTTAAAGCAATTGCGCCGGATATCTGGAATAACTGAAGATTGATTTAATTGCAGCGATGCGAACATTCGATTTTGGACATCTATCTCAAACAGGGCCTTTATTGCAACAGGTCCCATCCGGACCGAGCTAAATGCTAATTAGTTTAGAGTGGATTGCCTCATCATCATTTCGGATAAATTTATGACCTCTGCATATACAAATTGCCCGCGACAGTGGTAAATCTCGTCTGGCAGAGGAACGGAAATCACTCTCTTTGCTTTGCCGGGATGCTTTCCGTTGAATTGCATGAATCTGAGAGGATGTAATTGTTTATGGATGTCGTGGTCATCAATCTATTCCAATCAGCTACCGAGATAAGGCACTAATAAATTATCCGGACTTACTCAATTAGCATTTTAATTTATAGCTGCGAAGAAATACTGCTGAAGGGATGAAGGCATTTGCGGAAACAAAACTGGATAATTCCATTAATAGTGGTTTAGAGGCTTATTGCCTTTCGCGAATGGCATCTGGCAGAATTTGCGCAGGTCCACTATTAGGCAGCAAGAAAATTCAATGTGATGAGAAAAATTAATGAATTGTTACTTTATCAGTCTTAAGTTTTTGTATTCGGTGGTTCAAGGCCAATTCGTGTGGGACCAGGAGTGTCATTAAAGCAAGCTCTCAGATGGCTCTTTGAGGTGGTGCCACACGAGAAGCTGGTGTTCTCAAAGGGCCGGCAAGTTTCCACTTTAGTAACACTCTTCTAGTACTTATGTCGGTTAGATGGTCAAATTTCCCATCCTGGAGAAACTCTGAAAGTGAAGTTTACATTAGCATTTAATTCAGGCACATTATAACTCAGAATGTGTAAATTATAATACCTGAGTACACATCTCAGGACCTTATTTCTATAAAAAGGAGCAAAATGTATTAAATATCCCTCAACCTATACCTATTCAATTTCGAATGACACCTTGCCGCAACATAAAGGAAAGACTTAATACCTACTTATAGTTTACCAATAAAGGGCCATTAGGGTATTACGTACATATGTATGTTAAGTAGTGGCAGGGGCCAAAGTTATTATTCTTACAGAATGAAAAGCAGCGGGAGAGGGTGGCCGGGATCCATTTTATTATATCGGAATTATAAACGAATCTATAAATCAATAATTTTATTCATTGTTTGACTGAAGTGATTTTTGAACTCAATTTGGGGTGTTCGGCGAAAATTTGCTTTTTATTTCGATTTCGTAAAGCTGTTACTTTAATGTTTTGTTTGTGAATTAGGAATCGAGTTTTCCTTGAAATATCATCTTTAAAGTTTCGAGAACAAATTCTATCTGACTGAAAATAATTCATTAACTAGCTCTCTGCTTTGGACCAACTCAGGGACGAAATTACTGCGATTTCGACGACCATTATGGAAATTTCAATGAAAAACGTCATATCGAAAGATTTGTGGTTTGTCTCGCGTCCAGAGGCGGCCATTTGAGCGATGTTATTTTCACACCAATTTTCCCAAGCCTGAATAAACGTTTTGGATAACAAACAATCGTTTTGAATTTCCCGATCTCGAAAAATCTCAAAACAAAGTTGTGAATCTATTTTCCAAACACTCTGTATGATATTTGCTTGTGCCACTCTAATTAAGTCACTTATTTTAAATATGTTTTCAATTATGTAAATTCAAAAACACTGAATTTCTTTAGAATCTCATATAACTTGACACTTAGGAAATTAAGGCCGCTGATATCAAATACGTTGCGGAATTTTTCGAACTCTGTTGTTTATATTCAAAAAACTTTCAACTTTAAATGATTTTTATCTAAATAAATAAGGATTGGAGTTTAAGGAGGAATTCCAGGTTTTCTCCAATACATTTTGATTATTCGTTGCTCATTCTTATTTATGACATGAAACTATAATATGTTCTGCTTTTCATATTGAAATATTTTGGCTTAATGAAAAAATTTTTTGTGTGAACCTAATAATAATGATGGTTGTGGAAACTGTACACACGATTTTTAAATCTGATAGTGTATTTAACACAATCGAGAATGATCTCTTAGAGTACGCTCAATTATATTGGCGGCATGTGTACATCCATTACATGAGTTTGGAAACTGGCAGAAAAAGTAGGAGCTAGAAAGGTGAGAAATGATTTGTTTGATGTGGATTGCAGGGGAGCTATCGCAGAAAAGAATTGAAGCCTCTGCGAATACCTATTGAGACCAACAAGAGCGAAACTAGAAACATACAGAATAAACCGCAGATAAACTATGCAAAAAAAATAAAAGAGAAATGTCTAGCAAACAAATCCAGGATATTCAAGACAACTTCCAGAAGTACTACTTCAAACCAAGTACAACCCTATGCAAGGATAATACTGGCGGCATTATAGCAGAGCCAGTCGCAATCCAAGCAAGATCGAAAGAACGCCTTGACCGACTTCTCAATGACAATACTGACAACATGTATATCAACGTGCGTGCGGACATACCAGATGGTGATATTAATATGGAACCTCCGACGCTTGATTGACTAAAAAAGCATCATGAAAAGATTGAAGAATAATAAACCCCCGGGAATTGATCGGATAGCTGCTGAACTCGTTAAAAAGGGGGATTTCACTACTTTCTATAGGATATGAAACATTCACAACCTCCATAAAGAATAGGTTGGAATCTATCTCATAAGGATTACTAAGAAAATGCCAAGCCGGTTTCCGGAGAGGAAGGTGAATTACCAACCTACTTCTCACATTAAAACAACTCCTAGAAAAATGCTGAGAGAGAAAGAAGCTACGAGTACTTCAGATCCTACTCGAATTAGGTGTGACATAAACTAGAACGCCTGATACAATTATCGCACTTCGACACAAAGGCCCGAGTTAGAACACTCTAACAGATACCTTCCAAGTTATTCAAAGGCTCATACAAGGGGATGCGCTGGCGCCTATGCTATTCCACCTAGCCTTGGAAGCAGTCATTAGAAAGACGTCAATTCAACGAAACTACGTGATCGTGCAGATAACATCAACATAGTAGGCAGGTCAGTCAGAGCAGTTGAGGAATGCTACTCAGAAATTAAAAAAGCAGCCAAATAAGTAAACCCGAGAATCAATGAGGAGAAAACCAAGGTAATGCTGCAGGCACGAGTAAATAGACCAACGATAGGAAGCAGCTTGACGATAGATGAACATAAGTGTTGTGTCCGGTGGAAAATAATAAAACAGCGTATACTTCATACAATTTCTATATTTAGTTTTCTCTGCGGAATGCACGTCTGTCGCTGATGGCGGACGGTGAACGAAAGAGGCCGAGAAAGGGGGGAATTGCGAGACGTTGTTTTTGATCTGAACGAACGATTCTCGATCAGGAACAATGTCGTTCGTACTGCCATACTGAGACCAGTATTTTAAGAATGTAACATTTCCTCCCTTCCGCGATAACAAATTCTGTAAATTACAATATTATTTCTTTTTTTTTTTTTTTAAATTAAGGTACAAATCGAGATGGGGGATTTCTAATTCGTGATGATCTTCGCAATTGTACAACTTCATTATTTGCTGGTTGAGTTACGATAGGAACTCCTGCAAGGTCTGCGTCTGGTAATGGATCTTCAATAACTGGTGCACTTTGCTCCATGGCTCCAGGGGTTTCGTTTTCTTTATCCAATACTGAGTCCGTGTCATTTTCTTTTGGTTCGTACAGGGGTTTTGCAAGTTGCTTCGGTGTATTTTTGCCAATCTCTCTAATTTGATCGATGTGTCTATGCCATACCCTACCATCATCTAATTCTACCAGATAGTGGAGTATTCCTTTTTTTTCTTTAACTACCCCAAACTTCCACTTATTTTTATCGTAATAATCTCGAACAGACACCCTCGTCCCTTTCTCGAGGTTTCTTTTAGGTTCCACGATGTGGTTATGTTTTTGGGTTTCGAAGGTCTTAGGGATCATTAAATCTAATCGTGATCTTATTGGTCTTCCAAACATCATGTAAGAAGGGGATTTATTTGTGATTGAGTGTGGTGTTATTCTGTAGCGAAAAAGGAATTGCGACAGTTTGAATTCCCTTGTGGGTCTGTCGCACTGTAAGCTGCGTAAGGCTTTCTTTAGCGTTTGAACATTTCTTTCAGCTAAACCATTGGTTGCAGGATGAAATGGAGCTGTTCGTTTGTGTATTATTCCATTTGATTTCAAAAATTCTTGGAATTTGTACGATGTAAATTGCGTACCGTTATCGGAAACGAAAATTTCCGGAATACCGAATGTAGAAAAAATTTTTCTGCATATTCCGATCGTAGATTCTGTCGTTATATTTTGTATATAATGTATCTCGGGCCATCGTGTATAAGCATCTACTAAAATAAAATAAAATCCACCATGTAATGGTCCACAAAAATCAGCATGCACTCTTGAGAATGGTTTTGTAGGTGTTTCCCACGGATGTACGGGTTCTTTCGGCATATTATTTTTGTTTGAGTTACAAATTAAGCAGTTTCTGCATAGTTCCTCAATTTCATGGTCAATTTTAGGCCACCAACAATAGCTTCGAGCTAATTGTTTCATTTTTACCACACCGAAATGCGTGGAATGAAGTTCCTTTAGGGTCATTTCGCGTAAAGCTCGTGGAATTACCACTCTATGGGCTCGCATTAAACATCCATTTTGTATGGCAAATTCGCTTTGATTTGCGTTAAAACGTACAGTTTTAGGTGCAGATTTCCCTGTTTCCAGAAATCCGATGAGTTTATGCAAATCCTGGTCATTTTTTGTTTCGTGCTTAAGTTGCTCCACTGTAATAGGCAATGTCTCAATTTGTTGTAAGTCTACTACTTCTGGCTCATCGTGTGTATAAGGAGATTCAGAATATGAAGGTAGTCTTGAAAAAAAATCAGCGTTCGAGTGCGATTCGGTGCTTTTGTATTTGATATTATATTGATATGACTGTAAGAACACTGCATAATGTTGCATGCGTGTTGCACAAAGTGTTGGTAATGCTTTTGTAGGAGAAAATATCTGTAAAAGTGGCTTGTGATCCACTAGGAGTGTAAAACGATTTCCCCAGAGATATTGATGGTATTTACGAATGCCGAAAATTATAGCGTAAGCTTCTTTATCGATCTGGGAGTATTTTTGTTGTGTAGGCGATAAGCATTTTGAAGCAAATTGGATTGGGTGTTCAGTTCCATCTGGGTAAATATGGGATAAGACGGCACCAACGCCATACGAAGATGCGTCTGTTGCTAATACTAAAGGTAGTTTCGGGTCGAAATGAACTAGAACACGATCTGATTGTATCTCCTTTTTTATGTAATTGAAAACATCTAAACATTCTTTAGTCCATTTAAATGGTGTATCATTCTTTAATAAAGCGTATAATGGTCGTAGTATTGTACTTATATTCTGAATAAAACGCCGATAATAATTTACAATTCCAATAAATGCACGCACTTGTGTTTTATTCGTTGGAATTGGAGCGTTTTGAATTGCATCAATTTTCGATTGCGATTTTTGAACGCCGCGTCTAGAAATTACGTACCCGCAATACTCAATTTGTTCTGCTAGAAATGAACTCTTGCTCAAATTTATATGTAGATTATGTTCCCTAAATCTTTTAAAAATTAGCTCAAGTGTCTTTAAATGCGTTTCGGTATCGGTTGCTGTAATTCGTATGTCATCTAAAAACACGCTTATTCCGGGAATATCCTGTAAAAGTATTTCCATTTCTCTCTGCCAAATAGCAGGACCTGAGGCCAAGCCAAACATTAGGCGGTTGCATCTGTAAAGGCCTTTATGAGTGTTAAGTGTCAGACAGTCCCTATCTCTTTCATGTACTTCTAAATGTAAGTAAGCTTGACTGAGGTCAATTTTCGAAAACTTATCTCCACCTGCCATGGTAGCCGTTAATTCCTCGATGGTAGGCAATGGATATTCGTCAATAATTAAATTTGGGTTAACTGTTAAATTGTAACTACCGCAAATTCTAATTTTACCCGATTGTTTTACCACAGGGACAATGGGTGTAGCCCATTCGGAATGGCTAACCTTTTCTAAAACCCCTTGTTCGACCAAATTATTTAACTCTTCCTCAACCTTCGGTAATAAGGCAAAGGGCAGTGATCGTGACTTTAAGAAAACCGGCTTCGTATCAGGTTTTAAATGTAATTTGGCTTGTAAACCGTTAATTTTACCAATATCAGACGAGAAAACATCACGATACTGGTTTATCAAGGGAATGATTTCACTGTTCACGTTTGTAAGGGTACTAATTGTCTCGTTGGGGTTCTTTTCTTTTGAAAGGTAATAAACCTCTTCTTTAACGTCCAGTGTAATTTGTAGTGGTCGGATCCACTCTCTTCCTAAAATTGGTTGTCTATTGCAATCTACTATATAAAGACATAAATTAAATTCTCGCCCCTTGTATTTAACTTGAACCGTAGCACTTCCTAACACATTTAGGTTTGTTTGACAATAAGACACTAATCTGATCTTAGTAGGAGAGATTGGCACTTGAAACAATTTATAGAAAAGCGACTTACTCATAATTGATACTGCAGCACTACTGTCGATTTCCATTCGAACATCTCTGCCTTCAATTTGTACTTTCGTGATGAATTTCTCGCGGTCTTTGCCACTGGAGTCCATGGACAAAATTTCCTGTACAATATTGGCTGACTCACTTTTTTTTCTTTGTAAGCAGACTGATTGCAGATGCCCCTTTCGTTTACAATTGTTGCAGAATAATCCGCGCTTTGGACAACTATTTGCTAAATGATGAGGATCACCACATCTGTAACATGCATTAGAATCAGTTTTATTTATCCCAGTTTTTGTATTAGAACTTAATTTTTTATTTTGAAAACTTTTACCAGAACGTTGAGCGCCTTTGTTACGATTGTTCGAATGTTTCCCCAGGTTTGAAGATGATATCGTGCTGATTGTGTTAGATGATGGGCGTATATCGCCGTGTAATTGGTTTGCATCCTTTTCGGAAAGTTCGATGCTGGTAGCTATTTCCACCGCCTTTTCTAATGTCAGATCCTTCGTCTCCAACAGCCGTGATTGAATGCGCTTACTTAATAATCCGAAAGCAAACTGATTGCGCAACGCCGTACTAAGGTAATCACCAAATTTGCAATTTACACTCAACTTTTGAAGTGAGGTTATATACTCCTGTATTGACTCCCCATCACGTTGTTTCCGCTGGTGAAATCTAAAATTTTCGGCAATTTCCAGCGGCTCCGGAACGTAAAATAATTTCATTATTTTACACAGTTCGGTGTAGGAATGCTCTGTAGGCAACTTGGGAGCAATTTTATCGCACAATATATCGTAAGCAGCGGCTCCCATGTAGTGTAGTAGGTAATGTACCTTGAGTGTGTCCGGTACTTGAAAAACCTTGAATGAGCCCTCTAAACGCTGCACCCACCGATTCCAGTTTGTGGAAGTCGGCTCGAAAACTTCAATTGTGAAGCTGGCTTGTAGAACGGTAGCTGAAGCCATTTTGATGCCACTGCCGGTTCTTGATGTAGGTTATGATAAAACCCGATGAAATTTTCACTACTTGTAGTGGAATGTAATTAATGTAGTCCTGCGGGGAATTAATATCCCATCCTCGTCGCCAGTTGTTGTGTCCGGTGGAAAATAATAAAACAGCGTATACTTCATACAATTTCTATATTTAGTTTTCTCTGCGGAATGCACGTCTGTCGCTGATGGCGGACGGTGAACGAAAGAGGCCGAGAAAGGGGGGAATTGCGAGACGTTGTTTTTGATCTGAACGAACGATTCTCGATCAGGAACAATGTCGTTCGTACTGCCATACTGAGACCAGTATTTTAAGAATGTAACAATAAGTTAGAAGTAGTTGACCATTTCGCATACTTAGGCTCAACCGTGACAAACATAAACGAAGAGCTAGAAGAAATCAGTAGGAGCATTCTACTCTGAAATAAAACCATTTTCGCACATCGTAAACTTCTGGCATCTCGAGCAATATATCAAAACACCAAGTTTAAACTCTATAAAACACTAATTTGTCCTATTATATGTTATTGGAGTGAAACATGGACGGATAGACGACATGATAAATTCCTTTGAAAGGAAAATTTTTAAAAGCATAATAAGTCCAATCTGCCAAGAAGGGACATAGAGAATTAGATGTAACAACGAGTTATATGAAATCTACAACGACATAGGTCGATTTAGCGACGTTGGTGAAACTCAACAAACTTCGATGGGTTGGGTACGTTAAGTTCGAAGGAGAAAGACCTGTAGGCAGGCCGAAGAAAAGGTGGACGGATGTGGTTGCAACAAAAGTGGAGACAATTTCCCATATATCGAACTGGAGAACTTCAGCTAGAAATCAAGACGACTGGGGGAAAAGAAGAGAGAAGGCCAAGGATTGAGATGGGCTATGGCGCCATTGGAATAGTGTATTTGCGTAAGACCTTAAACAACTCTTTATATGACATCATATCACTACACTCAGAAAAAACGAACGCTGTGAATTCAATGGGATATACGTACATATGTATGATTTGGCGGCAACACTGAAAATTGTTAATTTTACAGTGAAAACCTTTGAAACATTTATCAATAACATATTGATTCAAAATGCTGGATTTTTGATCCAATTGGAAATTGTTATCGTGCGATTCGAACCCGCGATGGCTATACTTCTAGTTTAGAACTGCTAGCAATACGCCATCTGATACTTCGTTGTTAAGTTGCAACATATGTATGTATATATTATAATCTGATCTTTTAGAAAGTAAAACAATCTCATTCATGTGGGATTCGAACTCGGGAACTCTGGAACAGGAAGCTAGTGCCCTAGTCAATAATCTACTAAACAATCACGTTAGCAATTGATTCCACAATATTTCGATAGAATTGATTTTACGATGGTTCGCAATAAATTTTAACTACGTTATGAACTTACATTTTTTTTAATTACAACGTGATATTTTTGCAGTGTATGCTTTACTTACTGTATTCCTATTTCTAGGGCTAATGATTCGAATTTATTTCAGCCGTGGCTTGACAGTGGTCAGACATATAAACAAACTCAAAAACAGAGCTTGGTAGAGCCCTTCCTCCTCAAAAAGTGACATACTTAACTTATTCCGACTTACGTAACGAATTCTTACGTAACTAGTTCGGATATATTGTACAATAACTACATCAAGCGAATCAATTCTACTCTTAATGGAGAGCCAAAATAGTTTTGCTTTATTAATTGTAAGCGTAAATTTATGACGGATATCGCTCCACTCTATACTTTGGTTCTCAAAGTAGTGGTGATCCTCAATTAATTTCTAATCTCTTTGGTGGCTTTTTTGGTACTGCCTTCCTTTTTTTTTATTGTATTACTGATTTCACGCATCCAACGAAGCTCGCGCCGACTTCCCTTCAACCCATAGATTTAATTGTTGACGAAAGTATGATGTCCAGATGGTTACCAGTTATTATTGTAATCCCGTTTTTTTTTTAATTAAAAAGTGTTGTCAATATTTCTTCCCTATTTTCCATTATTTATTTAATTTATCTATCTTTTGCTGTATCTTTCCATCACCTTGGAAGTTTTCTATAATTATTCCTGTATACAAGGAGGCCAACTAAATCTGATATTTCTAATTACCGACCCATTGCCAACCTCTGTTGTCGTGGGAAGTTATTTGAAACCTTGATTTGCGTGCGCTATATTTACATTTTCATCTTTTCAAAACGGATTTATGAAAGGTGAATCGACTACGACTAAATTGCCTGAGTTTTCTAACTAGGTACTAAATATCAGCTATAGAAGCTGGTAAACAAGTCGATTGCATTTTTACGGATTTCAGCAAGGCTATTCACAGAATCAATCACAAAATTCTGGTTCATAAGCTGTCCGTGTTGAGTTTCCCTTCTTGTTTGAATCTTTTCCGAGGGTTTCTTTCTGACGCCATTGAAAATACCCGCGATGTACCGCAGGGCACCCGTTTGGGTCCATTGATTTTCATCACATTGAGAGCATCGCGAACAAGGCTAATGTTACTTTAGAGTTCATTAAGCCTTTAGAGTTTCTTTATTGAACTTTCGTTAGACTGGAATATGCTTGTCCGATCAGATCGGATTTTACAAGGTTCATATTAATCGAATCGAGGCCGTCCAACGAACTTTCCTAAGATTTGCACTTCAGAGTCTTCCTTGGAACGATCATTTTGTTTTGCTTCCTTATAGGCCCAGGCTTCTACTAATTTCTCTTAGCACCTTAGGATAGACGTAACAATTCCAGAACTGTTTTTCCTTTCGACTGTTTGCAGGGAACAATTTGATACCTCTGTTCCAACTTTGCTTTTTTTGGTTTGCTTGGTAACATTTTACTTATTTTTAAGAAACTTTAATTTTGTAATTCTATTTAATCAATTATGTGATGAACTTAAATAAATTAAATTAATTTAAAAAAAACTAATTCAAAGATGGAAAACGCAAAAAGAAAATGTCCCGAGATAATGTAAGTTTCTTTCTACTAGTCCTCGAACAATTAATTGGTAAACAATAAAAATAAATGGCACTAGTTTAAAAATAAAATTCACAAAACGGCCTATTTTTGTTACAAATACCAGAAATGGATGATATAGTGGTTTAAGGACCACATAGAATAAAATACATTCATACATACATATTTACAGATATGCAACAATATTTTCACAAAACGTCCAGAGTTTTCCATACATGTAAATTACTGCTGTACAATTGTACAAAAGTACCATGAAATATGGGTAATTCACCCAAACAACACCTGCATAAAGAAGAGCAGGTGTCGTTTGCCTTACTAGCAAATTCCGTTTTACTGGCACAAAGTTCACTAATTCACGGCACGGCACATAATTTGGCTACGCAAGCTTCTTGCCCGTCGCGTCAATCATGCAGCCTAAGCTTATTGCACTTACCTGTGCGACCCATTTACGCCAAATGCCCGTGAGTCAGTCAACTTGGTTTAATTGCAACATAAGCAATTTGGGATTATGTACACATGTCTATAATTATTATTATATACCGTACCTAGTATGTAAGTATTTGTTTGTGATATTTTGTATAAATTGACTGCAACCAGTGTAATAAACCAGAATTCTTTTAGAACCCGACCCACGGTAATTTTAATTGAATTCTGCTCCCTCCTCAAGAACCTATTCCTTCACCTTGTATTCTGTGAGTGCAATTGGTTCAAGTACCAATTGCTCTTTCTACGAACAGAACTCCTTTCATCTAGTCAACTGGTTAAAGTACCAGTTGGACTGACTATACCTGAACAGCAGCAGGAAGAACAGAGATTTCATCACTAAGCCCCCACCAGTGGTAAGCTTAGTGACCGCAACCTACTGTAATCTGCCCAATTGGTCCAAGTACCGATTGGAGTCGTAATTCCAGGTGAGGCAAAAGAGCCCCACCTTCAAACAACAATGATTGAATCTGTGTCATGAGCGGCGACGTTTTTCATTTGTCCCGCGGGCCTCCAAACATACCTGGGGTAAAATGTAGGCTAAAATGTGCCCGACAAAATATCAGCGAAAGTCCCATTTAATCGCCCAACCAAACAGATCTGAGATTAGTCCAAACAAATAGACAGAGTTTTGGTGTCACGTAAATAATCTTACAAGCTTAGAAAAAACTGTTATTTCAAAATCACAGGCCCTAAGAACCCAATTTCATGAAAATTAAATTAGGTTGGTGATGTTTGGCCATCTTGAAGTTCGACATTTCAATAGCAGATTTATGATGAGCGATCCAAAAAATCGTTATATGAATATTCATTCGCCCGCAAAGTCGTTCAAGTTGAGAATTTTCGGTCGCCATTTATTTCATTTTAGGAACCCCTATTATGTGAACTTCGTTCGTCTGTCTGTTTATTTGTCCATCTGTCCATCTGTCCATCTGTAGCGTATATACAACCAGATAGTTTTTTTCCCACATGCAAATTGCAAGTTTTGCGGCAGTATTATATTTTTGTCGTCTACTGCTGTTGTAGTTCGGTAGTAGATAAAATTCATACTGCTAATTAGTGTAATAAGGTTTTATACGAATTCATATTTATTTGTTTGAATACAGAATTACCTTGTGCTTCGTTTAAATGCGAATAAAATAGAGACTTGTCTGAACACACCTGCATGTAAAAGTATTCAAACAAACTGAACATTTGCTCAACGAGGAGCAATTGAAACGGCAGACCTTAGGGAAAGTGTCGTCCGATAAATAGCCATGAGAACCGAGAAACTTTTGTGTCATCAGAGCAAGCTGCGGGAATTTATGCATCGCGGATTGAACGCTTGTCCTGGGAGCGCCGCAAGCATCTCAGTCCTAGGTAGGTACACCGTTTTCCTGTTAACTCCGAGCTGTGGTAACAATTCAACTTCCAAATTTTAATGGCGAAATGAGTGAGAAACGAAATATGTTGCGATTGCCGTCGTCCAGCTCCCAGATTTGCCAACATTACGAATTTATGACCTTATGCTTGCAGGAGCTTTTGTCCACCAATACGTTATGCCGTTGGAAGTAGTAATCTGTTTGCGTGGCCGGGAGAGGCACGGGGCAGCGCGGCGTGTGCATGCAGGTCTCCCTTTTGTACGTTGTAGCGCTATGGCTCCGGATGTTATATCCTCGGGCAGACCTGGCATAAGCTACTATGCCTTGTTACCACCAGGATTGGCCCCGGTCTTGTGCAATAAAGTAAATGATGTTAATGTAGGTGCGGATCGTATTGAGGTGCTGAAAATTTAATAGGAATTCTTGAACCATAAAAAATTTATCTCTTTTTCCACTTGACAGACTCCCAGAGGAATGGTCCCAATCCTGGGCCAATATTTTCCTGACAGAATAACGCATGACATGGAGGCGGGCACGATTTAATTTTTCCGCAGAAATAACATCGCCCTCAATACTGAAAAATTATTGCGTGTTACATGAAAGCCGTTTTAGTGCTTTCACTGGTTAGCTGGAAAATAAATTTCCTCTCGCCTGTTACTTTACACGAGACGTCTTATAAAATCCCTTAACAAAGGTGACGGTGCTACGGCTTTATAGTGGTTTTAAGGTGTTAATCGCACACCGCAAATGAGTGGAAATTTATTTCTTATATTCAAGGGGTTGCGGTTGAAGCGAAATTTGCAACACAGTAAAAATTAAGCATTTGAGGTAAGAAGATTTTATGCATTTTCCGAAATCACCTTGCAACTCTTACAGCTAGTAATATGTCCGTAAAACTTTTGTTGACTTGAAACTACTAAACCGCAACTTTCTCTGTTTCACTTACAGTTCAGCAGCGATTTCGACACATACGTATACAACCTTTAATTAGTTTCGATTGAGCCAACACGGTTAAGCACTTATTAATGTGATAATTTCGAGCTTTGACTTTAAATGTAAATGAACGTGAGCTTTCACGTCCCATAAAAGATAGCACTGAGTGCAGCATTCCATCATACCTGCGATATATGTGGTGCGGTTTTTCCAGCTGTGGCATAGTTTATTCGAAAAGCATAGCAAAAAGCATCAGGTAGACTAAAATTTTGCGCATATTTTCTGGCGATACTCAGAAACTTTTTCGTGCCATACATATGACAGCATGTGTCTCCCTTTTGAATTCTGTTGCTGCACAGAAAATCCGCAAAAATGTTTCCTTTCATTTCGGCCGGAATGTCACGTATTTAATAGATAATTAGTTTCTCTTCAAAAATATTTCGCCTTGCCACGTTTTTTTCTCGTGGGCTTTTGTGCATTTGCATTACAAGTGCACAAACATGATGACACTATTGATTGCAAAAATAAGAGAATGGAGGATGCGATAAAATTTACACAAATTGCCCTCTTAACGCTTGACGAAATTCTCACAAAAAATCTATTTGCAGTTTGCAATTTTATCTTTTTTGTTGCTTCGCATTTAATTGGGAATTTCAAGTGGAAGCTTTATTTTTGGATGTCGCAAACGTGTTGAGTACAGCGTTGAAAATTATAACATCGGAAAAGTACGCAGGGAAAAACTGTGAGTGTGGGCTGGACTGGTTTGAAAATTACGACTTCTGTGTGAATTGTGGACGATAGCGTTGTCAATTTGAAAACGCAACTAGTTAGTGGTTTGACAAATATTCTTTTAGTGATGTTAGGACTAATGGTTGTTGATAAATTGATGGTATATCATACATAAGAATTAAAACACGGTTTTTTAGTGTTATTTAAAAATTTATTTTAATTTGACGCAGGTGGAAAACCCCCGTCGCACAAAAATTCACCGAAATTTACGAAGTTCACAAAAAGGCAGATTCTTAAACTTACACGTCAATTGCTACTTACCAATGGATCACAAAATTTATTATAGACTAAAAATTAAACTGTTTAGCTTAGATAGGGCAAAAGGATTTATTTATAATTTAACTGCAGTTCGGTACTATTTGAGCATTTATACAGCACTATTTTTTTTTGAGTTTTGAGGATATTTTATTACCTGTACCTACGCAACGCGACAAGCGACAATTTAATCGCATTCAGATTTAATTTTTTCAACCAAAGATGAGAGAAGCCGACATATTTTTAATGTTCAACTTTAAACATTAAATTGGAGCCGAAAATCTTTACGCATATATAGTCCGTAACAAATTATCGTTCAAACATTTTTCTGAAATCGGGCAGGGCGATGTTGGAGACACATCCGCTACATATAATGCATCGTCATATCCTCAGAAGAACTAGCACCGATGTTGACGCTGCGAGTCGGTCTATCCAGCGCCGCAACATTGAAACAACTACACTATCTTCGAACATTAATATAATAGAGTTTGGCTGGCGTTATTTAAGTTTCCAAAACTTTCCAAGTTTTGGAGAAAAATTTGGAGTTTTTAGCAAGAGTAGCGCTACCCTTCTACCCTACGACTTTGCCACGGGCATTTTGAATTTTCAAATGTTGAAAGTAGATTCAAAGTACGCTATCCTGAAAATTCAAGGGTAAATTTTTTTGACGGAAAAACTACTCTTAAACTCCTATGTGCCTACTTTTATAGAAAATCTAAAGACACTTGTATTTTTAGTGTGCCGTATTGAATTTGTAAAATTGAGCTCTGCATTTCAAATCAACGGTTTCAAAAACTCAATGTACAAACTTCTATGAAATTTAACGTTTTGAATCCATGTTGGAGTTGTTATTTTTCTTATGCTACACCCAGCAATATATAGAATAAAACTTGGCCGGGCAACTGGTTCTCGAATTATATCGGACACACAGTCAGAGACATACAGATTCCTCTCATATACTATACAGCATTAGCCTATAGCACTCTTGGGTCGTAAGTTAGACATCTATAAAAAAATTTCATCAAAATCGATTCAGTAGTTTAAACATTTATCGGCCGCAAACAAAAATTGTGAGAATCCATACTCGCACTCATGAATCGGTGAAACACAAATAATGTTATGAACAACTTAGATAGCTTGAATTTTGGAGCGTCGCTACGCACTCGAAGTCCAATTTTGAAATAACCTCAGCAGGTACATGTATTTTGTTAATTTTCTAGAAAACGCTGCATGTGCTGCGGTGCATATACGAACCGTTATCCCACTGATGAATGTATAAGTTTTTAGGCATATATATAATTATTGTTGTTGTTCTGTTAAAACAGAAGCTTGAAAAAAATCAACTCTGACAAAGCCACTATCTATAATTTTTTATACATCCACTTTTTAAATCTCTTACAATCAAATAGACTAGCTGGTCGATACTGTGCGAAATATTCGCAAGAGTTAGCTATTCCTATTCTAATTCTTAAGAATGTCCGAAATGCAAATTAAATCATACTACCAAATTAATAATGCTTGTCCTGTAAGACCGTTCCTTCATTCCGGGGTTAAGGCCACCACGCTACAACATTCGAGCACTGTCAACTCGTGAGCGCGACTGAAGCACTTCCGCTCAACAAACACTCCAACACACCACTCCAGAGAAGAGTCAAAAATCATTTGATTTAAATAAGAAAAATATAATATTTACGTTTTTTCTTGCAAAACAAAAAGTATCAAACGATTTGACTATCAGCCAGGGTGCATAGTATATTGCTTTCTCGTTTTTTATTTAGTTTGCTTAGAAGATTAATGCTGAATTTAGTTTTTGATGTGTAAACATCTTTACCGGGACCCCGGCCATATTGGGGGCAAGAGTGAATTTGGTGAAATTATTTCCCATGAAACGCTTCCCCATAATTTCCCTCTATGTGCAGTTGGTACCAGGCGTCTCCCACTTAAAACTTCTGCGCTGAGCCATATGAGAAAATGAACGTCCCCGGTTTAGTTGTTGATAATTGTTCGCGCATTTATGAAGAAAGAATAGCGCTCAATTTTGTAGTAATACACAAGATATCCTGTGCCTGTGTTCACTGAGATTCTTTCGTATTGTGAAGAATTTTCTGATGAATAAAAGAGAAAATACCTAACAAATGATAAGCCCTGTGGGCCTCTTCCAGACTGCATGAGGAACCATAAACAATACACTGTTAAAAATTTGTAAAAATATAATAATCAAATTAGTTTAACTAAACCTATGTTTAGTAGTTTAGTGTGCAAAAAATTGTGCAATGAAATTTCTATTATTATCGAAATGGAAATTAAAGATGGATCAAATATGACGCCCGAACATTTTTTAATTACGGGGAATGCTATAATATCAGGTCTTTAATGTTTTTGGGGTTGCTGATTTCGAATCTACTACCAAAATGATAATTAAAAATGGCGAATCTAACATGGCGACCGACAGTTCCCAACTTTAAAGCATTGCTATAGAATCACGTCGTTTTCGTTATCGAAATTTGCAAATTGATGGCGAATCTAACATGGCGACCAAAAATTCTCAATTGAAAGGATTGCTATTAAAACGGATCCATTTATGTTAAGAAATTTCGCTGTCGCATGTGATACTTTCAAGTTTTCTAAGAAAATAGCGTTCTGTTTCCTTTCTAAATTTTTAATATTCTCATTACATTAATAGACGAACGCTGATGTTTACACATCTTGACCGCAAGTCCCGGTATTTACACATTTTTTTATGATACTTAAATACATTTACAATACAAATCCTACCTCCAACCATTAATCCATTTTGCTTCAAAGGATTTTCAAATGATATCTTCTGAAAATTTAGTGACAAACGAAATTACTAATTGCGTTTAGCATATTGCCGTGATAAAAGCTACTGTCAACATTTTATTTAAGGATTCTACTCCATGTGCCGTTGAAAGGTTAATCCTCATTCTATTTCTACGGTTAATGAGTATACGCAAGCACAAAGTGGATATTTTCGTAACAAATTAAACCGACAATCGACAATTAAACTGTGATTAGCCTAGGCACGGCCGAAAAAGAACGTAATCATTGTTTTGTCGCACAGTTAATCGTTGGCTAGTAAATAAGTTAAAGCAAATGATTGCATAAGAAACATAATCAGATAGCGATATCCTTTCGTATGTGTGCAGTCTCGTCTAATTACATAAATATCTATGGAAGCTCATCAGGAAAAGTGGAAATAATAAGCCAAGAAATAACGACAAATAATTATTTTGTGTTCTCAAGGAATTACACCATTGCCAAGGTCGAATCCAGGGGAGTTTCCGCTTTTCTTATCTTGTCGCTTCGATCAACTTTTATTCATAGAGGGTCATTCAATTGGCTCAGATAACGTAAGCGCTAATTAAATGATTCACAGCTTCTCATATAACTGAGAGGATTTGACATTGATTTCATCAGATATAACACGCCAACGAATCAATCTATTTTGCTCTTCAGCTCTGAGTCACGGAAATTCCGCCTTCGATTGAATGAAGCCATAATATGTGATATTCTCAGCTTCATTTTCTTCGAAATGTTTGAAGATAATTGCTAAGGTGATGATTTTAGGGGCTTCGAATTATAGGAGCGTTTATTCGCTCTTTAGGACATTATGCTATGATGAGCAGCTACACAAAAACAAACACTTCAAAATAACTAACAAATCACTTACCATATCTTATCTGTTAAAAGAAAAGAAATTATAAAAAAAAACAAATAAAATCAAGCAGAGGTGGAGCGGCCCATAATTTCATTTGAAGTGTTTATAAGAAATGAAATGTGAGCATAGGCAGTTAGATAAGGGGCTCTAGTAATGCCCTAGAACGCTAGAGGCAAATAACTGCTTATAATTACCATAATTGCATTCAGAATTTTATTTACGCTGTAAATAAAACGCTTTTCGTGTACGTCCATTGCAACTCCGTAAATCTTATTTACCAGAACTCATAAATTTCTTTTGGATTATGCCAGAGAGTTATTGCTCCTGAAGTGGATATCTCAGCACCTAAGCCAAAAGAAGAAATAAATTGCTATCCATTTGGCAGATAAAGAAGGCATCAGATGTTCTTAACATTCATCCAATTTAGTTTACTGCTAATGCGAGAGACTGAAGGATTTGGTGTCGCGCAGAGTCTAATTGAATTTTACTAATTGGCAGAGGGTCCCCGTGGTCCAACGCCAGCAGGGCTTCACGATAGTGATCCGGCTGCACGCTCCTCTCGAACGGAAGAATTAATCAATTATTTAGCATCGAAAGATGGGAGTTATTACTGAATACGGTATCGAGAGCAGCTCGTACAAAAGCGCTGGGAAATATATTTTCTTGCCTACCGCATATCTGCAGTGACGTAATATATGGAGTCGCTTCCAGGAAGGATTCGTGCAGAGCTAGGAAGCGCGGTGCGCGGAGCCGCTGAGCGGAGTTGCGGAAAGCCGGTAAAATTTTCCAAATTGCGCCGCGTGCTTGTCGAGCGTGCCCAAGTGAAAATTATAATTAATTTCGAGTAAAAACAGGAGTTAATTCGGAAAAGCCCTAATTTTGGATGCAACCAAGACGCCTTCCAATTTCTCCACGTCAGAGCCTTTCCGAGCTGCATAAATTTTGTTCGGTCGCATGCAATAAAGTCAGCAGCAGCAGTTTTATCTGTACGCGAGTGGAGATATGGGAAATGTCCTCGAGACTCCTCACTTTGTCTGCACTTATGGCAGATAGCAATCTCGAACAAATATGCAATCTGTTCGGTTCACAACACGCCCCCCACAGCCTTAACTAACTCCGCCATGCGAAGCCCGACATGTATTTGCCGTAAAAACAATATAACTGCATTTCTTCCTAGCACCCCCTGTGCAGTGGCTGGGCACCCGAGGCGCATACGTGCCAGGGTGTGCAGCAGGACAAGTTGGCATATGCAAATCGAATCCATAATTCCCATCGATATGGAATTTACCAAATATGCAAATTCCTTGGATCTGCCGATTTGTGTTGCTTGTTGTTCAGGAATTCGCTCCAGAGTGCGATAGTCAGCTCCTGGGTGATGGGATAGCTGCCGATATTACTACTCTTGTCGCAATCACAGCGAACTTTGAGAACTTCGATGGATAAGGAACCTTAGTTTGGAGATTATGCAATATTGTAAAAGGCAGTCTTCGGGCTGTTTAGTGCTGCTAGAAGCTCTTAGAAGCTCCGGACTTTCTCTAACTGAAAGGAGCAACCATTCGATCCCATGGCATCTTGTACCAAAGCGCCTGAAGGTCTTTTTACATTTATTTGGTTTAATAGAATTAGGCACGCGTTTGTTTCTGACTGAAATTCAATCAAACATCGCATGTGCCAGGCGCCAGCAGTGTGTATGTGACATGGCCCGGAGGTTGAACTCTAAAGGAATGATATCAATAATTTTCTGAATAGACGTGGTTTTCTCGGGATACGTGCATTAAATTGAATTCTTTGAGGGCACGTAGCATTTACATATGCCGTAGTAGTTAACCAAATTTTGCTAAGAGAGCGGGTCGTAACATCTGCAAGAAATGTTGACATCAACCTGAATAATTAACGTAAAAAAATATATGTAATAGTATTCTTACAAAAAGAGATGACTTAGAAAATAAAAAGATAGAAAAGTGTATTTCTGATAGAATAGGAGAGTATATTCTTGTGACATTCCACAAAAACGTTATAACAAACGTAGTAGCCAAAAATGGAATACGATTATGCTTTCGCAATACACTAATCAACCATATTTTTTTATAGACACTTACATACTTTATTTCCGATCAACAGTGACATTTTTATGTAAATAAATAACAATTTCAAAAACCAGCAAACGTTAAAACAATGTAATTGTCATATGAAATCGATTGATCACGTGATCCCAAAGAGGGAGATACTGTGTGTTACTTTGTTAGTTTTATTAGTTCTTCCTGTATTTTGTGAATTTATATCTTCGGATATGTATACGCTTGTACTGTAGTCAACTTTAAAGTCTAAAGACGCATTTTCAATCTGGCAACAGAGAGAGTATTGGTTGTTTTCTAGCGAGTTGTCCTACAATTCTGTTTTGTTGTTTTAACCAACGTAGTTAGGTGTTTTTGCCACTGGAGTTCTTAGGATTGCGAGCGATGTGGCGTACAATAAGCGAAAAGAGAAAAAAAGCTTTTCTCAGAGAGTATGCGAGCTGAGAGCTCTTCATGTAGAACTCACGGAAAACCTTTCGCTATCTCTCTTACTAATAAGAAATTCCATTTATACCCAATGGGAAAAAGAAGCATCAATTATGCATTCCGAAGCCTTTCTCTGGAAGGCAGGAATGCCTGACTCTCCGTATCCTCTATCATATCTTTTTAACACAGGCATGTCCGCGGAAAGAAGGTATTGTCCACAGAACAAAAGCTTTTTATATTCCCTACCACTAGATTACCCAGAATTCATTTTGGAGGCATAGCAAGGAAGCTATTCGGAATCGTTTACCTCGAACTCATTTTTGAGTGATCCTTTTTCAGTGATTCAGAATATAGTGCCTGGATTCTGTTTGTCATTTCAGTTTCCGTCACATGTCAGCTTATAACTGAATTGCCTGTTTATTTTCTTATATGAAAATTTATTTGATATTCAGTCATAAGGTGTCACGGAATGACGGAAACTGAGATGACAAATAGAATCCAGGCCCATAATATGTATACGAAATGGAAGAAAATAGGAAGAAACTAAACCCGCACTAATTGTCACAAAAAATTCAAAACTATACTCGCACTAATTGTGTCTAAAAATTCAAAACTAAACTCGCACTAGACTGCATTCACAATTAGAATGAGAATTTACGCGTCAGGGAGCTTTTCAGGACGCAGGTCGCAACATGCTAAAATATAGGAATAGGGGAGATGAGAAAAGCCGGTTTTAGGGCAAAAAGCATGAGTAATATCTTCGCAGAGTGCACGTCGTTCGCCAGTGTATTCCTTCCTCCTAGCTTCTTATTGAGTAATAAGGAATGCATCGAATGTATACCTTCAATAAGTGATTTTAAAATATATATCTAAATGCCTTCGTTGAGAATGCCTGACTCGATTTCCCACTGGGTAGTTACAAGCCGTGAAGTGTTCCGGCGCACGCACACAACTAGCATAGGAATACGTCAAAGTATATACATATAGGCTGAAATTTTGTGTGCGTATTCTCACTACTGTAAGTCAGAACGCATGGGAGTTACAAGTCTTGATTAACGGTGACTTTCGGCGCAATATAAATTATAGTGGGAAAATCGTTTTCCATAAATATCTCATTTTTCGGACATGCCAGATGGAAACGTTAAAAAGAGTATTTAAGATCTCAAAATTCTCTATAAATTTAGTTATATAAACTTTTTTCGTAAAGTTAATACTTTTAGAGCTATAGCGCGAAAAAGGTTAACAAATTAGGACAACTATTGGTTTTCCGCATTTATCTCGTTTTGGGTAACTCACTAATTATCTAACTAGGATATAAGACAAAAACCAAGTAGTTTTTTTTTACAGCACTTTATGTAAAAAAATTTTCGAAAAATTCTCGATTTTCGACTTCAAATGGCTGCCATTTTTTTTTTCTAATCGACCGATTGGTTAGATCCTAGTTAGATCTATAGATTTTAATGTCTAAATGAAGTTGTTTTTTCATTTTTTGTTTTAAATGATATGACGAGCCGCAATCACGGAATTACGGAAAAAGGCCGATTTTTTTTAGCACCCTCTGGCGGCGACGGGTGATCAAAAAATAAAAAATAAAAAAACAATTTCTAGTTTTTGTTAAAGACTTCCAAATAAAAAAAGATTCAAGGTCATATGTTGTTTTGTTTTCTTGTGAAAGAATCCCAAACTTTTGCTTTTTTTGTAATTCAGTTAGGAGAAGGTCACCTTTGCAAAGGGTGGTTATTTAATAGAATAAATGCTTTTCAATTACTAAACATTTACTCGTCTTCATTTCCGCCTTACAAAACCGGACATTTCATAACACTACCTGTTAGTAAATTAAATAAGACCGCTTATAAAAATTGCTTGGAAATCATTCAAAACCACTTTAGATAATTTTTGCACATACAGAACAAATGACCTAGCCTACTTGCCACCACCTTCTATGCCACTAAAATATTGCTTGCGTGAAACACCGTGGAATGAAATCATAAATGTTGGTCCTTAGACAGTACATAAAGCAAAGCAGTGGGTGAAACTTCCCTATATGCTAAACACCTTCACCTTGCTCTTATGTTAATTAGCGGTTCCACCCAAACTGTTGCCACATATGTAATTAAGATGGGTACTCCGGTGGGATTCAATTAGTTCGCCAGGAGACGGGGTAATGTGAACATAATTACTACAAGTTTCTTTGGGCGAAGGAGTAAAATACCACCTGGGGTTGACTTTAAAAATTTATCCGCAAAACTGTAATGTTGGTAGATTGAGTTCACGATTTTATTTTGCAACCGAACTGTCTTCGTTGCATGGAAAGGTATTTTAAAATGAAGTTATCATCAGGGGGTTGTCTAAGAATTAAATAGTAGTGCTTGTTCACATTCAGCTGTAAATGTTAAAATCACAATTCTTAATTACATAAAAGTAGTGTTTAATGTGATGACTATATCACTTAAGGAAAGGTAAAACGATGAAATTGTTGGAAGTTCCTCCTTGGAGAAATAGGTACAACATCCCTCGGGTTATACAGTTTCTATGCTGTGAATTGTTGGGCTGTTACTAGGTAACTTTGGCACATAAACTGTCAAGTATTACGAAAGAGGTCCTTACTTACAGGCTATTTTCATTTAATAATTGTTACGTTTCGAGGCGAATGTCATTAGGATTATTACTCATAAATTAAAAGCTTCTGAAGGTAAAATTACAAAGGTTTTCTCTGCTGAGAAATAAAACTAATAGTAATATGAATCATCATTTTTATATAAATTATTATCTAAGTGGAAAATCAAGTGATAAAGATGGAGCTAATGTTGTAACGACCAAAAATATGAATTTCCAAAGCGGCATGATTAAAATGCAACACGTCGCGTCGCGCACATGGAGCGAATAAATTTTCTTCGTACCTACTTAAGTTCGTTGTACTTTTATAGTTTTATTTCGGACGTAACTGTGCTTTGTCAATTAATGCTGAGTGGTGATGCTATACGCTATATCTAATACAGTAACAGGAAATAACTTTATATTTGAGTATCGTCTTTTTTTATAATTGGCAAAATAAATGGTGGGGCAAGATGGGGTTCCCCTTATGAAATGAAAAAGAAAAAAGCTCAATTAAATTAAAATTGTACAAACATCAAGAAATTGTGAGGGAAAAACAGCGAAACTTTCAAAAGTCTCGTCGTCCGAAAGTTGAATAGAAGAAGACACTACGTGTTTGTATTGCAGACAGTTTTATTACGAATTCGCTGAAGGATGAATATTCTCCACGTCCAGTGGAAACTGGGCACACCGTGGCTGTGCAGGTATGAGAGTGGCATTGGGAAATAGTATACCCCATCAGGCCCCGGGTACCCTATTTTACCCTTAGTATGGGATAAGTTGGGGATACCCTTTTTAAAAATTCTTATTTGATTTAATTATCACTCAAATGTCCCTATTTTGACTAAATCTTGTGAAACTGATTATTGTAGACTGATTTAATAATAAATACGGTTATATACCATTAAAAACTTTAGTTGTTTTGAATTTCAAAATACCCCGTCTACCCTCATTCCTAAATTCACCGAATACAAATATACATGCACACCTACATATATCATATATCCCAAAAATCAAGCCTATACAAATACTGCATAGTATTGTAGTACCTTGGGTAGTTGTGATCTATAGAATTTGTATCAGACTAAATCACGTTCCAGAATCATGCAAGCATACCGAAAACCGGTGAAAAGGGCAACGAACTGGCGAAGAACTTTAGGGCGATTAGACTAATTTCCTTCATGGTAAAGAAACTGGAGCGTATACTAGACACCCACTTGCGGCGGATTCTGGAAAAATCGCCACTTTTTACAGCGCAGCACGCATACCTAAAGGGCAGGTCTACGGAGACAGCCCTTCATGAGGTAATGCGCACTGGAGTACAAGCAGTACACACTGATAGCCTTCTTAGATATTTAAAGTGCTTTTAAGAAAGTCCGTACGTCCTGAACCACTGCAATTGGTTAATTACGATTCTAAAGTCTAAAATTATTCAGTCAGACATGGGAGACAATCAGTTAATCAAACATGTGAGCAGAAGAACTCCGTAAGGAGGCGTGATCTCTCGTCTTCTTTGGCTACTTGTCATTAATAAAATCCTGTCCAGTTTACTTGACGACTTTGTAATTGTGGTATCAGTATTGTCTCCCTCCGTGATAAGTGATATTATGCAAGGAGCCCTGGATAAGGTTCATGCCTGGGCCAAAATCTGTGACCTTGGAGTGAACCCAACATAACTGAAGTGGTGGTTTTTACCAGGAAAACTAAAATTCCGGGATTCAAACTACCCAAACTAGATGGAGAAGCATTGACACTATCCATGCAAAGTAAATATCTTGGAGCACTACTTCATACTAAGCTCAACTGGAAGTTAAGTATAGATGAGCGAATCACAAAGGCATTCATATCATTCCACGCATGCAAAAGAGCCTTCCGTAGGAGGTGGGGACTCCAGCCTAGAATGGTTTATTAGATGTATACAGCTGTAATACGCCATATCTTCACATTTGGGTTATTTGCGTGGTGGTCAGCTTTTAAAAAATATTATAATAAAATAAAGCTGGGAAAAGTACAACGAACTCGGGAGCTATGCGATCTTGGCCTACCAAACCCCTTCGCACTTTTGCATTTCCTCTCTATATATGTATATACATCTAACATATATTAAGTAGGGCTCTAAGAATGACTCGGATAATTGGGTATTTGAGTAATCCAAGTTAGAGTATTCAAGTACTTGTAGTGGCTTGAACCGAGTTTGAGTAAAGCAGCAACCTCTGATACATCTGAACGAGTATTTTCCACAAAAGGGAATATAGTAAGCTCCAGCAGAAGATGCTTAAATCCCGATAACGTTAATATACTTGTATTTCTTTTCCAAAATAAAGATTTACTTTTCTGTGACTAACTGTAAATTAGAATGAATTACAAAGTCTACAATTTATTAACTTGTATTTCTTACTTCTTAATGTATTAAACCTATAGGACCCAAATACTCAACTACTTGAATACTCCCAAACTCTAATACTCAAACTCGGATCTCTGAACTCGAGTACTCAAATACTCAAGTAATTGAGCTCAGAAGTACTCGAGTAGTAACAGCCCTAATATTAATAATCTCAAAGAGACAGGATGCAAGAAGTCCAAGCCCGTCACAGCAGCATTCTTGACATACTACCTAATGTTGTCCCAACATGCCAGATGGACTACATCGTTCCCAAGGAGTCCAGGGACAGGAACTTTAAAGTGCGCTTTCCAAATAGAGAGGAGTGGAAGGGAGATAACGTACCACAACAATTGACGTAGCGATATTCACTCACGGTTCCAAATACGACGAAGGAGTTCGCGTCAGAATTTTTTCCAATTCGTTAAGTTCCGGTGAATCATACCGTCTTGCTGCTCAAGCCAGTATTTTTCAAGCAGAGGTGCTGGCGATCGAGAAGGCCATCTAGTCATCCTCTGAGACTCACAGGCCGCCATATTTAGCAGAAGTTTGAAAACTCTACCATTAATTTAATCCGCACAAAACCATGCAGATAATTATATACTTAAAAGGGAACTAAATATAAAAAGTCAAATGATGCATCACAATCTCCTTAAAAAGTTCGGGGATACATAGATGTGTGAGTTTTCTACTAAATCCTCTTTTGCTATTTCCATTTTCGCAACACCATGTATGCAAAGCTTAATAGTTATATGGTAGGGCACAGCGCTTCCCACAGAAGGGCTTAAAATACAGTTTTTGTACTTTTACGTATTTTAAAGCTTCCTATAATTCGAAATCACTTATTGCTGACTAGGCGCAATAAAAAGACCGTAAAAGCTCAAAGTGAAATGCCAGAAAGAGCAGAAAGTGTTGCAGGCAGAGCGTAGCCCGCTAATACCCTTTCGCTAATTGATTTCCATTTAACACAAACAAAACTCGCACAGCTTCCAAATTACCACCCCGTGCTGGGGCGAGCGTCATCTCAGCCCCCTGTCAATGGACTGAATTAAATTATAAATTCAATTTGCGCCACCCTCTTTGTCATCTACGAGCCGGAGAGAGTGCCGGGAGCCTCAGCATGGTCCTCCAGTAATCATTTTAGATGTGTACTAGAAACAAGGAAGGACTTCGGGACAATCTCGGCAACAATATCTCGCTAACGGGTGGGCTGGGCGCGCCGCGCCTTACATCTCCTTTACGTCGTGAATTTTAAAGTTTGTCTCTATTTGCTCAAAGCAAACACTAAACGCAACGAAGCGTTCAGATTCGCGTGAAAGATTTGTTGGAACACGGAGTAAGATGGCGCTATCTCGGGGGATTTATGGTGCTTTTGTGCTTAGTATTTTTGTAGGATGGCTAGAGCATTGAAGTAGAAGACGAAGTCACCCCTGGGATTTGGCGCGATGCTTCTGCGAGCAAAAAATTTCGAAATTCGCTCAAGAATAACCACTGAAATTATCATAAGAAATGAACAAATATTTGGCTCTGGATGGGCCGTCTAATTTTGGCGACAGCCTCTCGGCAGATTCTTGTCAATCAAGCGAGACGTGCGTTTTTTGTGCGGTATTATTACCATTTCGATTTTGCCGCGTCTAACTGAATTTGTTTGAATAGAAGCAGCGCCGCGCTCGCTCTTGTGGAAAAGATCCGCCTGCGAGAAATCAGGCCCCGAGTGATGCGCATTTTGGTTCGCCAAGTTTGCTTATCACACTCCTTGAGCCGCTACTTTACATACGCCCAGGAATAGCAGGGCAGAGTATGCTAACGCCGCAGCACAGAGATTCGTTTGAGGACTCTGCTGTACTGGAAGTAGTTGAAAATCCACCTCTTAAGATATCACTGGTGCTTAACTAGTTCTGGGCGGTTATCGAGAATACGGAAGCAAACAAAACCTCAGGTGACGAGCACCTGCAAAGAAGCAAAGGACTTGGGTGCTTCCGAAAAGCTCAGTCACAAAAGCAAATCCCAGGGGAACTTGTTAATAACTCATATCAGTGTGTCTTCCTTGAGCTTATGTGCCCGGCTTATGAACAGCCTGCGAATATTAAGCCGGCAAGGGACGGCAGTTCCGTTGTAATTCAATAATCTCTCTTACATTTCTCATGCCTACTGGGGCCCCGAGTTGTCTCTGCAGCAGGACAACAATTACTACCAGAAATATTGCTAATTAAACAGTAATCTAGCGCTGCTGGCTGAGCCCAGTCGAGTGTGGGACTGGATTCAGCAAGGCGCAATTTATGATTTAATTGCTTAATTAAGTAATTTTACCCTCGGGCTGGTGCGCTTCGATTTCTCATGAAATATACCGGAGAAAATCAGGCAACGATGGCACTTGCGTTATTGGAGCGAATTAAGGGCTATGAAACTAAAACGGCGAAAGGTTCATTGACTCATTTCAGACTAAAATTTTAAAAACTAAAATATTGGTACTTTTATATTATTTCACACAAAGCAAAATACTACTAAATTGTACGGGGAGGCTCTTGTTATTCAGGCCCCAATTTTTGGGAACGGGGTTCGAAACATTTTGCTGTGGTAATTAACGGAAAAATAATTAAGAAATTCTATCTCGACCCGTTTTCGAGATATAGGTTAATTCGCGAGCCACCTAACGTTCGTAACTTTTGGGAAAATTCTATTATATATTATAATTTCCCTTTCACAAACTGCCGGTGGATTTAATTTTTTTTTACAAACTACCGGTGGAGTTAATTAGCACAGCAAAATGTTTCGAACCCCGTTCCCAAAAATTGGGGCCTGAGTAACAAGAATCGTGCCAATAGTACTAACCTAAAATCATTAAGTTATGCTATTTTAATAAATAATGATTAAACGCAGTAAATAATATGATTTTTCCATATAGAAGAATTTCTCTTTAAAATGTTGAGGTTATTTTATGAATCAGGGTTTCCAAGAAGAAATATAAATATAATTATATATTATATATATAGCAGGAAATTTACTCATGACGGCATCGAAGAACTCATCAATAAAAGGGCCTGTATACCCATTCCAACATAGATGAAATTTCTCACGGCGATGTCATTGCAAAGACGTGCATGTCTTTCCACATGACTACATAATCTAAGGGGTCATGTATGCTAATCCTTTTTTGCATTACTATGGAATGAAAGAATTCATCAATATTTTTTTATTGATGCTTTCATCGAAGTCTCTGAATTGGTGGATTGAATGCATTACGACAGCATCGTTGAAATCTTTGGTGGTGATGTAATCAATGATTTCGTGCAATGAAGGATGAACACAATTGTGACGGGCAAAACAAAGGCGAATTTTTTTTACACAGTTCTAATTTAATGTTTAAGGATCGGATAGCGGAATATATTGTTACACGGTTACACCCTTGCCGTTACACCATTGCCCTTGATTCTGTAACTCCCTGATTCAACATTATGTGTATTTAATTTAAAAATTTAACTGTAACTCCTGCCTTAGTCCGCTACTTGTAGGGGGAACAAGTTTTTCCGGGGAGTAGGCAGGACACCGGAAAAAAATGAAAAACAAGGGATCAGAGGAGTTCGTGGGCAGTTGCAAAATAAATGCAAAACGGGGCGGTCGGGAGAGAAGCAAGGAAAATAAATTAGTGCGAAATCGGGAAAGTGAAGAAATAATCGTTCTGACTGTGGTGAACTAGTGCGACTGTGCTGCGAATAATACGCAGGATTTGTGGAGAGTGAATAATAATGTGAAAATAAGTGGCAAAATAAGTGCAAAACGGGACGGCCGGAAGTGGCGAGTTCGGGGACGGCCAATATTTATAGTGCGGGTGCGAGTTCCGGGCCGGCTAATAGTGTGAATTCGAGTGTGTGGTGCGGCACGGATTTGGTGTGTGCGTGCGGTGTGGTGCGGCACGGATTTGGTGTGTGTGTGCGGCCGACGCCGAAGCCTGGTAGTGGCCTCCATACTATGCTCTGGGGGTGTGCTCAAGAAAAGAAGAGAGAAGAGCTGAAGCAGAGGCCCTTAAAGAAGGCAGGAAGAAACGGAGGAAGAACAGCGGAAGGAGAGAGAAGAAAGAAGTGGAGGCGCCGGCTACACGAACAACGAAAGAAAATCCCGGAAGAGGCTCCGCCCGAGAAGGACCGGACGAAGAACCACAAACCACAGGTGAGTACCGTGCCCGTTCGTTAGACAATTTCGCTAGCCTTCCCCCCCCCCCCCCCCCCCCCCCCGTTGCCATTTAAAAGTCGGAATCCGCTCTAGGGCGGAATTGTAGTCCCGCAAACGGTCGGGGAGCCAGCCCCGAAGGTAATTGGGCCGTGCCTCCCACGGCAAGATACAAGAGGTAACCCAGTTTTCGAGCAATTGACCCTTGGGAAGTGTCCCTCTCCACTTCCCGCGGCCGCGCAGGCCAACCTCGAGTAACAATATTCGCACATTTTTATTTATAAATATACAAAATTTATTAAGTTATTCACATTATCTCGGATTATTATTAATTAATAAAAATGTGTAGACATATTGTCGAACATATACTCTAAATATTCCTCTATTCGATCCCTAAACATTAAATTAAATACCTGTGCAAAAAGTTCCCGAAAATTTGTGTTTGTTTTACCCGTCACAGTTGTGTTCCCCCTTTGTACGCAGTACATCTAATATTAAGAAACCTAATTTAATCTATTAGGTAGAAATAAGAAAACTATGTATGTTATTCACTCATATTACGCAGCAAGGGCATTGCACTGTGTGCCGGATATTGCTCTTGCTGCCTAATATTGTGCGTAAGCACTTATATGTAAAAACATTCTAAAGTTCATTCATTTCATGCAGCAGGGGTAATGCACCCTGCGCTGGCAATTGCGCTGCTGTGCAATTTGAGACGTTAACACTTTTATGAAATGAATGAACTTCGCGCTGACACCGCCGGCACGTGAGCTCGTGCCCATCGTGAAATGTTGTCATTTTGCGTACTTAAGCAATTTCTCTTTTTTTTGTTATTTGTTATAATTAGCTTAGTATAAAATTGTTCTCTTTTTACCTTAATAAATTATTGATTTTCAATCAGTCAACGAGTGTGGTTATTTTGAACCTTCCATTCGTACATTTGGTCCTTCGAGCGTGCCAGTCGGTGGTGATCTTCATTGAACTTAGTGTCTTTGAAGAGAGTGTCGCCTAAACTTAGTGTTTAAGTGAAGATAGTACACTACTGAGGCATATCCATTCATTGAACTTAGTGTCTTTGAAAGGGATTTTTTAGAACTCAGTGTCGAGTGAAAATAAACTACTGTGACTTGTGTCGAGTGAACATATCACAAGAAGTTGAGGCAGATCATTGGATCATCCCAGCATGGAGGAACTCATCAAGCTTCAGAGTGCCGACGTTAAGAGGATTAAGACCATCAACAGCAACTTCAGGAAAGATTCTGTGTCCCGAAAAACCAAGGAGTATTGTGAAGCGCGGTTGCAACAGCTAAATACTACATGGGAGGCATTTGAGCTGAGGAACTTAGAGGTGGAAAAATACAAGGAAACGGCTGCTGGCCATGACTACTTCAAGGACGATTTTTTCAACAAGGTGGAGGCATTGTGTGACCAAACCAGAGGATTGCTCGAAGATGCAATGAGAGAAGCTCTGGAACGGAACAAAACTACTGAAAGCGTTCAAGCACAGATACGAGATATTAAGAAGCAAATGGCTATAATTAATTCTCTGAGTCGGGCGATTGAAAAAATCGAGGTTGAATTGAAGCCTACGTCTTCTGCGACATACATTTCAGAGAAAATCAAATCACTAACCAAGTACTGGGATTTGATAGTGCAAAATCACAGCAATATCATGTCGATGGGAACATTCAAAGACGAGTACTTTGAACTAAACGTGTATGATAGCACAGAAGATAAATATCAAGACACAATAATCAAGTTGCAGGAACAGTTGGCAAAACTAAAACATCTGCCTGGAAGGTCTGATACAAATATAGGGATATCACCCAGCAGAATGAATGAGAGAATCAAACTTCCACAGATTGAGATCCCAAGATTTAATGGAAATTATCTGAAGTGGAACTCATTTAAAGATTTATTCTCCGAACTCATTCATAAAAATGAGAGGATAAGCAAGTCGGAAAAGCTATTTTACTTGAAAACAAACCTCACGGGTGAACCACAAGAACTGATTCAACACCTACAGATTGCAGGTGAGAATTACGACACGGCTTGGGGTATCTTAACGAAACGCTATGATAACAAAAGGACCCTAGTCACAGCCCAACTTCGAACATTAATTGAGCAACCATCATTAAGCAAGGAATCAGCAGATGGAATCAAGGGATTGCATGACACATCAACTGAATGTGTGCAAGCCATTAAAAACTTAGGAGTCGATACAGAAAACTGGGACCCATTGGTGGTACATTTTCTCACAGAGAAATTAGACAAGGAATCTCGTCGTTTATATGAGCAGTCCTTATTAAAACCTAGGGAGATCCAAAGCTTACAGCAATTTTTAGAGTTCTTGGAAAATAGATTTCAAGCACTTGAAGCGGTTGAGCCTTCAAAGCAAGCAAAGAAAGCAGAGGTTCCCAACAAAACAATAAGAATGCTTCATAGTACGGTTGGAAAACAATTATGCGCAGTCTGTAAGGGAAATCATAAAATATATGGATGTGAGAAATTCCAGAAATTATCTTCGACTCAACGGCTCGAGTTAATAAAGAAATTGAATTTGTGCATCAATTGTCTCATGAAGGGACACTCAATGGCAATCTGCAAAAGTTGGAGAGTGTGTAAAATCTGCAATAAAAAACATCACACCTTATTGCATTTAAAATCAACTACTGCAGAAACCAGCAATGAATCGAAACCCAAATTTCAAAAAATGGGTACTACTGACGCCACAAGTGATTCCCAAATGACAGCACAAAATGCTACAGTCGCTAGCCACTTAGCAGAACATACAAGCAGATCGACCGTCCTCCTTGCTACCGCACTTATAACCGTAATTGGGAAAGGAGGAAATCCTATTACATTGAGAGCTCTTGTTGATCAAGGGTCGCAAGGCACATTTATTTCTGAAAACGCTGTGCAGCGATTACGAGCCACAACGAACCGAATTCATGCCATGGTGAGCGGAGTAGGCGAAACTCAGATCGGGACAGTTAGTAAAACAGTTGATGTTACAATTAAACCCAGATTCGCATCAGCTTATTCGCTTACAGTGACAGCCCTTGTACTAAAAAAACTTACAAAATTAATGCCATCGCATCAAATAGTTTCAAACAAGTGGAATCACACAAAGAATCTTGTACTGGCCGATCCAGCTTATGACACACCCGATAAAATTGATGTAATTTTAGGGGCGGAAGTCTATGCAGATATTCTACTCGAGAATCTGATTCGGGGAGGTCCAGGACACCCAGTAGCCCAACAAACTGAATTAGGTTGGATTCTGTTTGGAGAAATCAATACGTCCTTATGGAATGAAAGTTTACACTGCTTCATATCGGAAGTCGACCTTGGAAAGGAATTAAGAAAATTCTGGGAATTAGAAGAAGTTCAAGAGGAACCTATATTAACCGCAGAAGATATGGCATGTGAGCGATATTTCAAATCCACCTATAAAAGAGGCGCTGATGGACGCTATACAGTGAGAATTCCTTTTAAGCAAAACCCAGATGAAAGGAAGGATCTAAACCGATCAAAAAAATTGGCACTGGCAAGACTCTTCCAAATGGAAAGAAAATTTAAGGTTGACAAAACTTATGCAGCCATGTACAAGGACTTCATGAGTGAATACATCCGCTTAGGGCATATGGTTCCGGTAACTGACAACACAGATACAGGTTACTACATACCTCATCATGCTGTTCTCAAGCACGACAGCTCCACGACCAAACTAAGAGTGGTCTTCGACGCTACTGCGAAACACGATAATCTACAAAGCCTGAACGATATCATGATGGCCGGACCACAAATACAGCAGCATCTCACGTCAATAATGTTAAGATGGCGAAAACATCGATTTGTATTGTTGGCTGACATTGAAAAAATGTACCGCCAAATAAAAATGGACGTACGTGATCAACGATATCAGCGCATACTTTGGCGGGAAAATATCAACTCACCTATAAGGGAGTATCAGTTAACTACAGTAACGTATGGAACGAAAGCGGCACCATATCTAGCAATTCGCACTCTACAACAATTAGCAACAGATGATGAGAAGAAGTATTCCATTGCCTCGAAGATAATACTCCATGATACTTACGTGGACGATGTGGTATCTGGAGCAAATACCGTTGAGGACATTTGTGAGGCAAGCAAACAATTAATAAAACTTCTCGAGGGTGGAGGATTCATCCTGCGGAAATGGTCTAGCAACAGCACAGAACTCTTACGTAAAATTCCGTGGAATCTAAGAGAATGTGCGAAAGAAATAGATTTCGACAGCGAGAAAACCATAAAGGCGCTTGGAGTCAATTGGAATCCAACAACTGACCAGTTTAAGATCCAAACGAATATAAACCCTGAATCTTCGGTAACTAGCAAACGAACCCTACTCTCCGAGGCTGCAAAAATATATGATCCCATTGGATTATTGGCACCTGTAATAGTCAAGATAAAACTACTGCTTCAAGAAGTCTGGCTACATGGATCTGATTGGGATGCTGAAGTAAGCAATGAGATTCGCCACAAATGGCAACGCATAAAATCTGAGCTTCAGAGTCTCAACAATATTGAAATTCCTCGATGGGTACAATACGCAGGATCAGACTGTACTTGTGAATTGCACGGGTTCTCTGACGCTTCTGAGAAGGCATACAGCGCTGTTATCTACCTACGTGTAATCAGAAACGGAAACTCATCTTCTTGCTTACTTACAGCCAAGACAAAGGTTGCTGCACTTCGGTCAAAATTATCTCTCCCAAGACTGGAGCTATGCGGAGCAACATTGTTAGCAACTCTTATTAAGGAAACAAGGAAGAGTCTAGACATCGAAAATATTTCTTGTTATGCGTGGACTGACTCCACAATTGTGTTAGCTTGGCTGCAAGAAAATCCATACAAATGGAAAACATTCGTAGGTAACAGAGTAGCTGAAATTCAAACAATAATAGACAGCAGCAGATGGTTTTATGTCAAGAGTAGCGAAAACCCTGCAGACTGTGCATCACGAGGAATTTACCCATCCAAATTACGGTATCATTCCCTCTGGTGGGAGGGTCCCTCATGGCTAAAAGAACGTCACATTTCATATAGGAAAAAGCCAGTAACTACAATTGACTTAGAAAGGAAGCCAATAGCAGTACACGCGATAATGAATGATGAATCGCACCCAATCAAGGGTCTGCTAGAGCGCTATTCATCCATCGAGAAAATTCAACATATATTAGCTCATTGCCTGCGATATGTTAAGATTCTGCATCAGCGTACGAAATCTAGAAATGAGCAAGATATGAAGCAGCGTAAGTCCAAGCTCAGCAGTACACCGCTCACAATAAAGGAATTGGATGAAACATTGTTAATAATCGCACGGTATACCCAACAAACTCACTTCCACGATGAGGTCAAGAAGTTAACGATGGGAAAACCAATCGATAAAAATAGCCGACTATTATCGCTGGCTCCAATATTCGGGAAGGATCAAGTTATTAGAGTCGGTGGACGCTTAGACAACTCTTCTCTAACGTTCAACCGTAAACATCCTATAATCCTTCCGTACAAGAGCGAGCTAACAACGCTAATAATCGAAAGGGCGCACAGAACCACGTTACATGGAGGAAATACCTTAACGCTCCATGCTGTAAGACAATCATTTTGGATCATTAATGGTGCCAAGGCAGTCAAGGCACATATAAATGGTTGTGTGAAATGCCACCGATTTAAGGCACAGATGTGTCATCAGATGATGGGAAACTTACCGGTAGCAAGAGTTGTCAAAAGCCCCCCGTTCACGCACACTGGAGTGGATTACGCTGGGCCGTTCGAATTGCTTCTTGCTAAGGGACGAGGAAATCGTACCCACAAGGGTTACATCGCTATATTTGTGTGTCTTACTACAAAGGCAATACATATCGAGATAGTGACCGACCTCTCATCCGCAGCCTTTATCGCTGCTTTTAAAAGATTCGTGAGCCGACGAGGTCTAGTATCAAACCTTTACAGTGACAACGCAACAAATTTTGTCGGTGCTAGCAAGATAATAAGTGACCTGCACAAGCAGCAGTCATTTAGAGATGCAGTAAACAACTCATTATTAGAAAGTAGCACACAATGGCATTTTATTCCGCCAGCTTCTCCTCACTTTGGAGGGATGTGGGAAGCCGGGGTAAAATCCATTAAACATCATCTGCGACGTGTTGTCGGCAATTCAAGACTCACTTATGAGGAAATGTGCACGTTATGCACTCAAATCGAAGCATGCCTAAATTCCAGGCCACTTTGTCCTTTATCGGAAGATCCAGAAAGCTTGGACGTTCTTACACCAGGGCATTTCCTGACTGGCTCTCCACTATTAACAGTCCCAGCACAAGAGTTATTGGACACGAAGGTTAATACGCTAACACGATGGGAGCATATTGATAGAATGAACCAAGACTTTTGGAAGAAATGGTCTGCTGAATATATTGGACGATTACAACATAGACCAAAATGGGCTCAAAGACAAGAGAACCTAAAAGAGGGAAACCTCGTACTTATAAAGGACGAGCAAACTTCTCCTTCAAGATGGGCTCTTGGACGTGTCATCAAATTACATCCTGGAAAAGATGGTTTAACAAGAGTCGTAACCTTGCAAACCAAAGGAGGTTTAAGGGATCGATCAATCACAAAATTATCACTACTGCCTATTATCAATAATGAAACAGAATCAACACAAATGGCCGAGCTGAGCACACCTGACAACTGTACAGGACCTAACCCTATGAAACCAACCCAGCATGATTCTGCGGATCAAGATATGACTAAGGAGACAGTAACCAATCGCAAACGATCCACGGACTCCGATAATAATATAATCCAAAAACGACATCGAATAGATTCTGACAGAAGGAAAAGGGGATCACCAGCAGGAACGTCTGTAGTAAAGGGGCATTTGCTGTTCCTTTCGTTGTGTTGTGTCATAGCCATGGCAAAATCCGAGAAGCCCTACAACCTTACACAATTCACAAAACACGAAGGAATTTACTTTGACGATATTTCGGACATGCAACTTTACTCCAGTGAATGGAATCTCCTCGTATATTATGACTTAACTACCTACTGGAGTGAATTTAGTGGAATAAAAAGATCTATAACCCGACTTCATACGCTTTGCGAAACCGAAGTCCACTTGTCAAAAGAGCTGTGTATTGCTACCACTCACCAACTTCAACATCAACTCCAGGAATCTGAGGCTATCAACATAGTACTGTACCAACAAAACAGTCATATCAGCACTCGTAAGAGACGAGCTCCCTTCGAGTTCATTGGTACAATTACTAACAAGCTATTTGGAATTCTTGATCAAGAATTTGCGTCTCGCTACGAACAACAGATTCGTGAGACAAGAAGAAACGAAGAGCTGCTTAAACAACTACTGAGGAATCAAACATCAATCATGGAAAACACTGTCAACGTTATTAAGAAGAACTATGATACGGTACAACGTCAAATTGCTTTGATGGAGACTAAACTTGAAGCAGTTACAAAAACGCTAAGCCAGTCAGATCAGGAACTGAAAATAACCCAGGCGTTCAATTCTGCAGCCATTTTACTGACTTTAAGCCTTCTTAGCTTTCAGAATATACAAAGGAGTATCCTATCAGTGGTAACGGACATAAGACATGGACGTGTTAACACATTGTTGTTAACACCTAGCCAGCTCACCGATCAACTTAAGATCATTCGGGAACATTTACCACCCAATCTCAAGCTGCCTGGTGACGGGAGTAACACTTCATTGTTAGCAATCTACAACTCGCTGCACATCAACATAAGGATTACGGATAATAATGTTCTCTTCGACATTAATATTCCACTAATAAGGACAGAGAGTTATAACCTATATGAACTCATACCAATCCCAGTGCTCTATGAGAGTCAATACTTCTACATCGAACCATCCAGCAAGTACCTAGCAGTAAATCAACGACGAGATCGATTCAATCCCATGTCAGAAGACGACGTGCGAGCCTGCCAGCATGTGATAGCCGATCAACTGCTTTGCAATCTGAACCAACCAATATTCACGTTACGGGCTAATCAAAGTCATTGTGAACTTGAGTTGTTAAACAATCAAAGACAGATTTCACCATTCTGTCGCTTAAAACGGACGGAAATTGAAAATAAATGGATTAAGCTGCACAACAAAGGTACATGGTTATTTATGCTGAAGGAAGAAACCAGATATGATATCGTCTGCGACAATATCCATTACCCATTGTCACTCACTGGGAATGGACTCATCCACTTACAAGGGACTTGTAGTATTAACCATCCGACACTCCATATACCATCAAACAACCAGGTGCATGGAAGACTTCATTCATCATTCATCCCAGATCAAGAAGTTCTATCAACGCACCTGAACCTAAACTCACGGTTGATCGTAAACAAGTCGCGGCCAATCATCCCTCAGTTGACGAGCAAGGCAAGTAGCAATGACGTAGCGGAATTAGAAGCAGCAATAAACACTCAGAAGCAACGCCTAGACGAACTTCCGAGTATGAACATCCATGACCTACACCACTATGGCAGCACTTACCTTACCATCGGCGGCATATTGTTAATCATATTTTACATATGGTACAAACAGAGACCTGGTGTCAAATTATGCAACAAGGCACGGCCAACCCCCGCACCCAGAACTTGTAGCAGGGAACTCAGGTCTCACACGGAGCTTCCGAATATCAATCTTGAGGCGGGAGAATGTACGCAGTACATCTAATATTAAGAAACCTAATTTAATCTATTAGGTAGAAATAAGAAAACTATGTATGTTATTCACTCATATTACGCAGCAAGGGCATTGCACTGTGTGCCGGATATTGCTCTTGCTGCCTAATATTGTGCGTAAGCACTTATATGTAAAAACATTCTAAAGTTCATTCATTTCATGCAGCAGGGGTAATGCACCCTGCGCTGGCAATTGCGCTGCTGTGCAATTTGAGACGTTAACACTTTTATGAAATGAATGAACTTCGCGCTGACACCGCCGGCACGTGAGCTCGTGCCCATCGTGAAATGTTGTCATTTTGCGTACTTAAGCAATTTCTCTTTTTTTTGTTATTTGTTATAATTAGCTTAGTATAAAATTGTTCTCTTTTTACCTTAATAAATTATTGATTTTCAATCAGTCAACGAGTGTGGTTATTTTGAACCTTCCATTCGTACACCCTTTAAGATCATATTTATGAAGCGCAAATAACATTTATAATTTTTAAATATCTCATTGCACAGATAATTTTAATATTCTAAGCACAAAATTAATTTATGCAAGATGAGCCGCTGCTAAGTTGATAATTAAAATATCTATATCAGCGACCCCGAAAACATATAAAAGACATGGTCTTATCCCCATATTGAAAATGTTTTATTTTTTCTCTCGTTTTTGCTGAGGTTTTTTGAGGTTATGTCAAAAACCTGACGTGGTGGGTTGAACTGACATCGGATTCAGTTTCAGCGACCCCAAAAACATATGAAACACATAGCCCAACCCCCGGGCCTGACATTTTTTTTTGTGTGGCTGTGTAATTAATGCATCGGTAGTAGATTTCTCGTCACTCGTCACAGGATTATCTGAAATCAAAAAAGTAAAAATAATCGGTTAATATATTAGTTTATCTCGCTCTTGAACAAATACATATTGAAAATTCGGGGAGCGGGAGCGAGGGCCTATCTGACACAAAAATGTTTATTCATTTTTCTCAGCTTCTGTTTAGGCCATGGCAAAAGAGATGGTACCAGCGAAGAGGGCGCACCAAGCACCACAAGTTTTTTTATCATGACTCTTGTTGTGACTGCCACGGTTGACCACGGGGGCTGATTTCGAACATTGTGAAAGATATATTCGTCTTATTCTAAGAACTCACTACAAAAAGTTACAACAAAAGTCATGATTAGCAAACATAAAGTGCTCAAAGCCCCAAACCCCAGGCAGAGAATAAGATAATAAAATATTGGTTTCAAAGCATAATTACAAATTTCAAAAAGGAACCATGTTAAAAATTAAGAGACAAGGATCTATTGACCAGTGTTTTTGAATATTTGATGAAAATCGTGTCAATAATTTTTACACTCAAAGGGGATACTGATTCACGCACATCGATATGTATATCGTCGTTGGCATTTTTCGCAAGTGTACTCAACGATGATTTATCCTTCGTTGTTCGGCACTTTAAGCGTTAATGCTTAAACGCCCATATAGGCGGAGAGGCGACCGAAACATATGGGGTGTATCGAATTGGGAAGGTTTATTCTACGTTGAAAATTTAACTGCTTCATTTTAACAACCTTTTCTATTTCTATTCTATTTGTATTACAATTATTCTATCTATCTATTATTTTTATATAAAATTATTGGTTAATAGTGGCAATAGGCATATTGGAAAAGATTTTCCAAGTCAAGAAAATTAGTTTAACAAGCTTAAAATTGGTGGAGGTATTGTTTAGATAGCCTCAAACAAATACCAAAAGTCCCAAAAGATTCCCCTTGGGCAACGTGCCGCCATCTTGGAATAAAAGTCACCATCTTGGATTTTCACTAGACATTCTATTAAACGGGATTACTCGGTACCTACGGGTAACATATGAACGCGTTTTGCTACTTGAATTAGTGTTTTACCAGCTTTTTATGTCTTGTGGAGAAGAATAAAAGCAATTTAAAATTCAAATAAATGTAATAGGGTAAAGTCAAATGGCAAACCAGAGTTCAATGTTGATTTTCGACCTTTCGCACTTATCGGAATGGAGAAAGTATCTATATAAAAGCTATAAAACACATCTAAACGCATAAATATACGCAATTATAATTTTTGTAAGCCTTAAATTGTGGTTTTTATAAGACGTCGAACGAGCGGCAACGCAACGCTAAATATTGTATTTAGTAATATGTACACGTGGCGTTGGTGTTCGTTTGTATTTTTTATTGTGATATGATATGTGATGTGTGTGATATATGTAAGTGTCTTCTCGGCTTTGCGAATGTTGACAAAATGTCGTGCTCTTTTTTGCGGAAATGTGATCTTGGGCAGTAACGAATCACACGAGGTAACAAAACGACTACAAAAAATTCGGGAGTATTCAAAATGGCGGTATGATGAAACAAATATCATATTATTGATATTGCGTGCAAAATTTCAAAAAATGAAACCGGAAAAATGCTACTAAAGGGTTTTCGAGGTCGCTTATTACGAATATGAAGTTTGAAATTCAAAATGGCAGATCCAAAATGCATTTTCATAGCAATCCTTAGAAATTTAACTTTTTCGGTCGCCGTATTGAAACCCTTATATATATATACATATTCCAAAACCCTGCCGAAGACCAAGCTATGCATCCATTCAGTAGGTTGGGAGATATCTATAAGGTGACAACGCAAAAAGCCTTACTCATTTATATACACGGTGGCGGGAGAAGTGAATTGCAAAGGTTAAATTTAGGTGCCTCATTTAGCCCAGAAAAATTTGCTACTGACCTCAACAAAATTCCCTACAAACTGAATTTTCACAAAATCACAAAAATCACAATATGGCTACCCAAGATATTAAAGATCAAAGTTTTTTGCAAATATCTCGCGTTCTATGTATCAGACATCCATAAGGTTGTAGAGAATTAAATTATCTACAAAATTGGTCTTTTGCATTTTTATCTGAAACCTCGCCCTTTTCGACATATTCAAGGTTAAAGTTTCCAACACAAGGTTTTTTGCGAATATATCGCTTTCTATGCATCGGACATCTATAAGGTCAATGTGAAAGTTGTAGAAAATTAAATTATCCACAGGATTGGTCTACTGCATTTTTTCTCGAAATCACGCCCTCTTCGTGATATTCAATAAATAAAATAAATAAATAAAAATAAGTATTTTCCAATCGTAATAAAAATTACCATTTTTCAAAACGTCAACCGAATTCCATTATGTTTGTAATAAAATAGTTGCAGTCGGATGTTTTACGTTTTCATTAGAATGTACCGGCTGCGTTGTCTCAAAGTTGGATTTTTACTATACCGCAATCGACACGCACCGCCATTTTGAATTTTTTGAAAACCAACAAATTAATTTGCAAACTAAAGACTATCAATAAACATCTCCTAAATTTTCATGAAGAACGGCCCATTCTTTCTAGCCCAAAACAATCCTTAATATACTAAATTGTTTTAATTGAAATTTAAGATCCTTCCTTAAGTTTTAAAGCGATCGAACCAGAAAGAAGGCATGGCTCTCCAAAATTGGATAGGATTTATCGAAATGGCACTTATAATTGGCGAGGGGGTGCTGTCGCTCAGTGCTGTCGCTCAGTGCTGTTTGTTAGTTGCAATTATGTAATACCTAATATCACTTCACAACTATAATGTACAACTTAATAAAAGAACAACGTAATAAATTATCGTGAGAGAACGCTTCCAAAACACTGACCAACGCTTCCAAAACAAGGTACTGAGGCACGTCGCTGATGCGCTCTCTGGTATATCAGAAATATTGGCCTCCACCGGGACATAAAAGTGGAATACATTGAAGAGGAAATTCAAAAGATGGCACGGAGCCACGAAAAGGGACTGTATTTTCAGCGTTAAAGCAGTACGGCTATTAAACAACGGAGACATAGTACGAAACCATTTGAACTAATTTAATTGTGAAAGTAGTGAAATCTTAAGGTATAAGAAAAATGTGTCTGAACCAATCCGAATCTGAAAGACGCTGATTGGTGTAGCCTCAGATAAATAAATTAGTGATAAATTAGGTTCATTCTGGTACAAGTGAGTAGATTGTAATAATATTAAATAATAAAAGAAATTCTAAACCACAGACACAGAGGAAACATGTAGCTTTATTTTCTTATCAAAAATGCCAAACGCAAAATTTAGTTGATAGGAAAGTAATATATGTACATACATATATATATATTTAGTTTCATTATAATATAAATATAAAGTTCCTGTATCAAGGACGACCAAAACTACACACGAATTTAAAACAATTATATTAATGTAGAATGGTTCAACTTTCCATTCAAGCCCCTCGATTAGTGTAACGAATACTTGCGAGAATAGTTTTTAGAAGGCGAAATCTTTAGGTGCAAGACAAAATAATCTTAGCAAGTTCAAGTTACACCTTCAGAAGCACTTCTATTGTCTAGAAATTTTCTCAGGAATTGTTTTCCATCTTCTCGGTGGAAAGTTCCTTTTCTTCCATTATCCCATTTTATCAGGAATCTGATAGCAGCACGAATTCTATTACGAGCCAGTGTTTTATGTACGTCGGCAGAATTTATGGCAAAACTTTCCTTCTAGATTTACCTGCACGTTGAGTTATTGGCACTCACGTCTTAAGATATGCACGCACACGTTTCAGTCTGGCTTTATATAAACAGATATTTAAGCATGAACTGTGCCAGCGTACGAAGGTGCCGCACACCTGATTTTAGCAGAGCAAAAATGAAATCTAATCTCAGGCGCTGTAAAATTGAAATGGAATCGCGGACCAACATGACAGTGGCAACCTTCGTCGAACAGGAAGTGTACTCAATCATGTGCAAAAATTTAAAATTCATACAGCAGGTAAACATGTTCGTGCTTCTGATGGAGATTAGATTGTGCAAATTGTCCCTACTCCATATCTTATTAGAACCTTTTTATACAAAGCAAAGAAATGTTTTCCTACAGCCTATAACGTAGGTACCGTAGCCTCAAACAATAATTTGGACATTTCGCAATATCATTTCTAATGACTCGAGCATTCGCAATATCATTACTTGTCCGACCCATATCAAATTGTTGTAAGAAAAACTTTTAACATAATGAGTTTCAGAAGACATTTAACAAGGAGCAAAGGATTGGAAATGCTCAATTATCCTTCTCTGGTAAATTATAACTAAGGTCACCAGGCCTCGGAGAATGGCCGACGCTTTTTTTAGCACAATTTTTAATCATGATGACAATGTTAAGTAATTTTTTAATCTAAAGCTCTGCCGAGCAAAACAAAAAAACACAACGCATCGTCCAATAGTCTGACATCTGGTGTTACACAAATTTGCTAACACGCAAAATTTTAAATTATATTACTCAAGCAATTTAAATCCTCCTAAATTAAACACAAGTATAATATTGACGTATATCCACACAAAGTTGGCGATGGGAGGGGGTGCACCCACCGAAATCACGATATTGCTTCAAGTAGGCAAGCACACAAGTCTGGAAAGTTATCAAGTGAAACAAATTAATACTGAACACGAGTTGTACCCTAGGCCGAACATGTTCAGGCAAGACGTGTAAGACTCCAGCACATCCTTCTGGGTGACGAATATTTTTTTTATACTTTACTATACGGGGTATACATATCCCACCATACCGTACCTACTCTAATACGGCATGTTTTGAAGACCAACTTTCTTGGTTTACGCTAAACAAATTATGTTTTCGAAAATTGTTGGACTGTGGAGAAACAGTTAAATTTTCCTTAATTGTATGTATGCACGGGGGTATGGTGGCATCGTCTTAAGTGAACTTAAGGAATTTTTAATTTCAAATATGCGAGTAGCCTCGCAATGGAAACAAGAGAAGAAAGAAATATTCAAAGGCCGTCTGTGATTTCAGCAAATTTATACGCTGTAAAGTTAAAAATAGGGGCATTGGGCTCCTTCTATTTCGGGAAAGTCAAATGTTGGTAATCATCCCGATTTTATTTTCTATAAAGACAAGAACTGAGGATTTAAAATTTATCACCATTTCTTATGACACTGATGAACTACAAAACAATGTATCAATAGCAAAGTTTAAACACCGCTACTTTTATTTATTATTACAAATTCATCACAGATCTGATTACGTACTAGTACAAGGATATCAAAAGCATCAAAAAAAATGTTAAGAGAGCTGATTTCTCAATTGCGTTTTAGAAATGTTGAAGTCAACACAATAACTACAATGGAAGTTGGGAAATCGCGAAATTGGCTTATGCATGATTGTTGATGGTTAGTACTCAGAATATGTTATAGTATTGAACTTTTGTTGGATGTTCCACAAGGTTCTACTCTGGGACCTCTTTTGTTATCAATATATATTGACGATTTGAGTGTAATTAGCTTGATTTGTGATATAGTTGGTATGGTGATGATGTTCAGTTATACCTTTCAGCTCCAAAGAATGAAGTCTGTTATACTTTCTGTCATATTAATTTAGACTTAGCTATGTAGATATGTGAGTGCGCCAAGTGCAATAACTTAATATAATACTTAACCCTTCAAATACTCAGATAATAATTATACCCAACAACAGTTCGTCAACATCCGGCTACACATCGGTTAGTTTGGATAACGTGGCGGTGCCCCTTTGGAAAAAAAAAACTATAAAATCTAGGAGTTGTATTCAACAAAACCTTCACATGGTCTGATCATGTTATTTCATTAACATCTAAAATATTAAGAATCCGTAGACAGTGGTTGGTGGTCGACCTCATGCAAAACCTTTTCCATTAGATTGAGAAAGCATCTACAATATAGTCATTTTACTTTTACCTTTAATTAATTATTGCGACTGTCTATATACTTATATATGCGTCTCTGGATTCAGTAAAATCCAAATTAAAGTCGCCATAATATTAAGTAACCATATGAAACCCAAATTTCTCCGCCAAGTAATTTTGACCATGATTTCCAGTTCTTAACATATGACGTCAATTTAGGGACGCTTAATCTTAAGGAGGCTGGATCGAAAACTAAAATCACGGGAGAATTAAATCAATTTCGCTAGATGATAGTTTAGCATCATATAACTCAATTACAAAAAAAAATTTCAAATCACCGACAAAATAGAAGAGAAAAATCAAAATAAAATTTATTAAGGGGTTATTACCAGCAGTACACCCTGGATTACCGTATATAGATAGCAGTAATCAGCTGGAACTCTGGAAGACGAAGAATGGCCTGAATCTGGAAGTTGCGGAATTGGAACAACCTCAGGGAAGTAGCTTTGCTTTATTTATTTATTTAGTAAATGCATGGTAAATTTAGTTTAGTTATCTCAAATGATAGTATGCAACAAATGCAGGTGTAGCCAGTAAGATGCCTAGCTCCACGTATTCCTAGTTCGGCGAATACGGTGGGTGATGCTATCTAGTTGGGCGCTAATTTGAAGCAAATAAGGTGCTGCTTGTCCACTTGTTGGACCACCGGACTGGGCTATACATCGGCTGCACATTTAGTTTAGGCGACTTAGAACTGAGGCGCCCTTTATTTCTCGGCTTACTGCAGCGGTAGGCCCTCTTTACACTGAGAACGGTGATTCTGGTGTTATGCACTACGCTTTCGCCTCAGTGTAGGGTAATTTTTGGCTGCTTCTTCAAGTGCCTCCGATGGAATTACAAGGGGTACTTACTTGGAGTACGAGACGCTAGGGGCGCCTGCGCTCGGACTCACCGGAGTTCCCTCAGTACTGCGAGCGGATGTCAAGATGGGGCTGCACAGGCCTGTGGTGTTAAAACTCGATTCCGTGTCGCCGTCCAATGTGCTGCAATTACTCCACACTTTCCTGAAAATGGAAGCACTAGCCCGAACAATTTACACAAGCTCTCGCGGTAGTAATAAAGAAAAAACCGAAGCGAACGATTCTAAACAATTCTTTATTTATTTCGGTTCAAGCAACAAACACACAAGTATTCACATCAAAAGTTCATTCACTCAACTCAGGCAGCAGCAAAAAACAAAAACAGAAAAGCAGTCGCCTACTCGGATCGGCCAGCTTCCTTCGTTCGTTAAAAATCCCTTGCCTGAGTGTGTACTAAAAAATCTCCCTTTTTAAATCCTACGAGTAAATAAATTTTAATTTTGAAAAAATTTGGAAAAAACAAATTAACAATTTTCTCCTTTATTTTCAGGAATTCTGCCGGTTCGCAACAGTATATTTCCCAATATACACAACTATGTATACATATATGGCACAAAGCATAGGATAAAGAGGCATTTATTAATAAAAATATATATATATATTATATATTATATATATTACTAGATAGCAACACCCACCGTATTCGCCGAACTAGGAATACGTGGAGCTAGGCATCTTACTGGCTACACCTGCATTTTTTGCGTACTATTTACATGCATTTGAGCTAGCTAAACTAAATTTACCATGCATTTACTAAATAAATAAATAAAGCAAAGCTATTTCCCTGAGGTTGTTCCAATTCCGCAACTTCCAGATTCAGGCCATTCTTCGTCTTCGAGAGTTCCAGCTGATTACTGCTATCTATATCCGGTAATCCAGGGTTTACTGCGCTAAAAGAGAAAGCAGGATCAACTCAAGCACTGTTTGTGTACAAAAAAGAATCTGGGTCACCAGCTGTCAGCCAGCAACATTGTTGTGCTACTTCTCTCAGGGTCCTGTTGGAAAAAGGTTGCCACCTGCGAATTGTTTTAAGTCAACTGGTCATTCGATTTTGCTCCGGGGTTATTTAAATTAATTAAATAAAAACAAAACTCCCTCTCACTTATCATCTAACTCGGCCAGTAGTTAAGAGCCAGTGTAATGTTTGATTGAAGCCAAGATGGGAGAGCTGAAAACCTAGTGTAGCGAGTCACACAAAAGTGGATACTCGCTGTAAAATGGCTTCACACCAGAGGTAGATACGCCGCTACTTCTAAAGGGGAGAACAGTCTAAAATAAAACAATACGCCGAATGGCAGCGTTCAGTTATAATAAAAGACTGTCTATATTCTTCAATTTTACCATGGCTTAAATACTAAATCTTATTTCTATACATAAGTAATACATACACATCTATTTTGATAATCTTAACATTACTCATAGCCCAAATTATTACTCGCAGTGAATTGACCCAATTCTAATCTACTGGCCACACGGTGCACTGGCATACGTCATAAGTGCATGGCGCTGCACTAAGGTGCTTTGCTTTACCCAGTGCGATGAACTCGAAGGGTTTCATATTGCACGTTGCCGTGCCCGCACATAGTCCTGCACTGATCGAGTCATCGTCATGGGGATTCCGTGTGACGTAACATTTCTGTTTATGTTTTGGTCAATTCACCTGTGCGACATTTGGTCGGGGTAGTGTTACACATTGTCCGCTATTATGTGATCATTGCATTTATTGCATGATCACTACACCAGCACCAAGCGAATTAGCGAAATCGGCCGCATTCTCCGAATTTTAGTCAAACGGAGGTTGCACTTTTCAACGTCGAATTTCGCCGTATTTCCAAGGCAAATAAAATAAAATAAAATAATTAAATATAAATCGTAACAATACTGAGTATTCATGATTGAGCATTTTTTATGTTCTTATGAACATGAATATAAAATTGCTATTGCTAAAACGCCCAATGATGACAACTTTTTATATTCCTGAATATACGGAATGCGCAGATTACTAGAATGTATAGCGACGAAACACAATTTTTAGGTACCCCTTCACCAGTTTATATTTTTCTTAAGAACATATAATAAAAAAATTCCCAATCATGAAAACTCAGTATATTTCCCAATATACACAATGGCCTCTGTCCCGATAAGATTCTCTTTCAACTTCCTCTTCTTCTTCTTCGGACCCAGAGTCCTTGGTGCTCGATGTCCAAAAAACTTCGTTGCCTTCGCTTTTGTTTCGGTTTGGGTGACGTTTCTTGCAGAACCAATTCTCTATCTGTGTGACCGTTAAATCGTTTGGCGCAGATAGGTAATATCAAGCCTTAAATTCGAGATGCATACTCACATTTTTATCTTTTGATCTAATTAACACCGCGACATAAAGCTGTGAAATTTGCTAAATTTACGATTCTCCCACATTTTCTCCGAAATTAATATAACTCACACTCTTCTTTTTTTATCATTATTGAATTTCTCAATTTGTTGCCTTCCAACTGAAGTGTAACACGTCCAGGCAGAGGAAGGATATATAGTACTTATTTTCACGAACAAATGCTTTTACGGAATCTTGAAAAAATCTGCATGCTTTCAACAAATTTAACTTAAATTAACCCCAAAATGCTTTGCTCAAATTAAAAACTTATTATAGTTAACGACAGTTCGTTATAAATGTTTAATATGTTTATTGAGAATTACATATTAACAGAGTGTTATATTTTCATGCAGACTAAATACGTATTCTTTCTATAACAATCGGTTTGAACTAATGATAATAATAATAATAATAGTAATATATAGTAATAAAAGTAAATAGACGGAAAGTGAAGCTAAATAAAACCGTTAAAAAAACAACTCTGCTACTTGAACTGTCTATTTTTCAGTAATGTATAAGAAGCGCATTTATTTTCTTTATTTTATTTTCTGGTTAGCAAATTTAGTAAAGCAGCACACGCGAAAAGTGGCTTTTTTACAGGACGTAGATTAACTGTGTACTTGCATATATACATAAGGAAGTTGAGAGGAAAAATTTCACCATACACCTCTTTTTATCGTTGAACAAAATGACAACAAATGACTTTAAAAAATTCTGCTTAATCCTTAGAAAATTCCCCAAGCCCTCAAACCGAGGCGGTCTAAAAAATAAAGAATAATTTTCGTTTTACGCCATACGAAATGTATTCGTAGTTTTGAAATCGCCAACAAAAGTTATCGCTCGTATCACAACAGAAACACTAAGCGGAGTCCATGTAAAGAAATGGTATATTATGAGCCATCACTAGAAGTGGTTATGGAAATATTAAATCCATGAATATGTACACTACAACAGAAATATAAACCTTTTCGTGTCAACCCTCTCGATGGGAAAGGTTATGGATCTTTTCGAACACCGAGGGTAGGCCGATTTACTTATGCGTCAGTAGTTTTGTATCCTGTTTTCTAACATATCATTTTACTTTCCTTAAGGGAATAACAAGAAACGGTTCGCCACCGACGCCTTGTAGAAATTGCAAAACAATTCACTCGGTCTTTCGAGGCTTCAAGTGAATTTCATTTTGAGAAGAGATTTATGTTTTATCGCTCCCGAGGAGAAGAAAAACGTTTTCCTTCCTGACCTTTTTGCCAATTCACATTGCAGAGATATGAAAAGCGACATTTGCCTTGATATCCTTGGGGAGGAAGTGTCTCAGCGAGTGGCTAATGTTTGAAAAATATTAAAGCTGTTGCGTATTCCATTCATATGTGATATAAAAGCTAATTAACGCTACGCTCACAGCGGCAATAAGAAATCCATTGAAATATACGCCTTTGCTAACACTCAAGCTCACGCGAGCAAAGGGAGCCGGGACTATTTATAAGCTGACAGTTACCTAAAATCGATCCAGATTGGGTTAGGAAATGACTAATTATCGAAATCGATAAATTTTTTCCTCGCCATTTCACCAATTAAGTTGGCAATGGCAGCAGAAATCCATTGTACTACCTGTGGTATGTGTTCTGCCAATTCACCTTTATTAATCTAATCAATTTCGATTAGCACCATGAGAAGATATGAGGATAAGAAAGGTCGTTACGAGGAATTCAATTTTCCTTTGATTTCATTCGTTTATTGCGCTCGTAACTTTCACGTCCAGAGAGTGTGGGTGATATCGTACTACTAAACGGGTTTCAATATCTTTCACTTTAATTATATTTGGAGCCAAGCGGAAAAATGGTGTCATGAGCTAATTAATTACTTTTTGGCTAGACAAGTTGGATGTCAGTTTATGCGAATTTTGCGTTTGTTGAGGCTATCACATACATTTATTTAATTGGAACCGAATAGCGTTCGCCCGCGTCAGAGGTGTTGTAAATTGTTGTTTAAAAGCATTCACCAAATTCTTGTTACGCATAGTAGTGTAAAAACTGGGCAGAGTTACCTACATTCGAAGGAATTTGGATCAGCTATTCTATTGTTATAATTTGGATAAGCAGTCAGCAGACAAAGTTTATAAGTAAATTAATTTGAGATATATTTTAGCTGATATTTCATGTGTATGTAAAATTATCACAAAAAAAAACAGGTTAAATTCAAGCCATAATTAGTGTTCCGCGCAGAGGCAGGGAGACGACACCAAAATGTGGAGTCCATTGAGAGGAACGATGAGGTTTTTTAAACTAAAAAACAAATAATAACTTTGGAGGCCCTTCAAAATCATTGCTTGATTTTTATATTTAAAGAAAAACGTTTGAAATAGAAGCATGAAATTGGCTCAAAAGAGGTCTGAAATCAGAAAACAATTCGTTGCTTATTACGCCCCTCACAAGAACACCACAAACTCCGGGGGGCTGTGAGGAAACCCGGTTGAGCCAGTTAGGTTTTACCGAACTTATTGGTTCAATCTATACACGTAATTTAATTCCCAATGTTTATACATTTTGTTTACAATTTTGCTGACCACTCTATTTGGTGATAACAGCAATTTTTAAGTGAGTATCGGTGATAACCAACTTCTTGTGGCCTGAATTGTTTCATATAGATACTGACGATAGATGGTTCCGACAGAATGGCGCTACGTGCCGCACAGCGCATGCTATGATGCCCATTCTGCACGAGTGGTTTGAGGGGGACGTGAACTGGCCACCGAGATCGTACGAGTTTTCGTCTGTAGACTTCTTGTTTTGGAACTATCTGAAATCACAGGTCTATGCGAATAAACTGCAAACAATTTATGTCCTCAAAGTCAACATAACGAACGCCATCCAGCAAACTCAACCATATTTATGCGACAAAGTTATCGAAAATTGGACCTCCCGATTACGTACCGCTAAGCAAATCCCCAGCGGACTTTTGAACTTCCTTATATTCCATAATTAATGCCATAAAATCCGAGCGGCTTTATTGATAGACCTTGCATTAAATTTCATCAATATCGCTTAAAATTGAGAGATTTGGGTTGCCATATTGGATCCGCCATTTTTGGTAAATCAGCGACCCCGAAACACTCCTAGTGCGCATTTTCAGGACAATCCCTAGATGTTTAACTAAGTAATGTAAGAACATAACTAACCGGTAGCTGACTTGAAGCCGCCATTTTAAGACATTGCACTTTATCAAAATAACAAATAGCTCATGTCTTAAGATACACTATATACTACCTTGTGCGAAATGAAGTCTATCTAAGCAAAGACACACTTGTTTATATATGTGTATCAATTGGTAATTTTGATAGTATGATGACAATCCTAATTTAGGATTATTCCCGTACATAGTCAAAAGGACAGTTTGTTATTTTACAGCCTTACCTTGGTTTAACATTAATGATTTGTATTTTATATAGATTACTCAGTAACTTTGTCCTAGCTAAAATTGCCTTCACGGTGGGTACCCATGAGCAACGCCAACGAATTTTGCTTATTGCTTATACTTGTATACTTGAGATGGGTACAAAAAACGACAAGACTGAGGTACGTCGACTCCGGTCCTGTCTGCATTTTACATTTCTTTTAAACCTCACCATTTTATTTATTCTACTAAGACAAATAAAATGTGAATAATTTTTTGAAAATCTATTTCTGTTTCAATATTATTACACTGCGCAAGGAACCAACTATTATAGTATTTGGTCTAAAAGTTTATATTTGGCAAGTTCATAGTAAAAAGGAATAATGATAATATGAAAAAAACGTTTCGGTGCTAGAAGATTATAAAAAGCAAATATATATATATAAATATAAATTCCCACTCTTTACATTAGAATAACTTATTGATTGAGAGATTTGAAAGAAATGCATAACACGTTACAGCGTCTTATAAATATAAAAACCTGGAAATATGATTAAATGCCGATTTAAATTACGTGTCCTAGACCTATTTTCACTTGCATTAATTTCAATCAATCCGCCCTTCGATTTGATAAATTAATATAAATATAATAAAAGCCAATACGACCTTGAGCTCGGCCTTGCCGAAAGCAATTAATTTGTGAAATGCCTCTGACATTTGATTCCTCAATCTCTTGACGGAGGTATTCATTAATTTTGTGAGCACATCTAACAAATTATTTCTATCGGCCAAAGCGAAGTGGCCTTAAAATAAACTTCGAGCTGTCCACATTAATCGACATCTTTCAGATGCACTTGACGACTAATTGGAACAAGCATGAAAATCTTTCCGAACTATTAATATCTACACAGCGCGTGTGTTCTAGAACGTGCAGATATTATATTGATATATGGCAACACTTTTAGCAAGAGTTCTTATTATACAAACTTTGATTAAACTTTATACAACATTTACATTCGTGCGTGAAGATTTAAGTTATTTTTCCACCCACGTATTCGGCATAAGGATTGGATGATATATTTTTAGATTACCTTGAACTAAATTGAGTGAAGTGATGTAAAAAAGAAGATTAACATGATAATAGTATTAGGGTAGACTAAAGTAAGTTGTACTGTACTGACCCCTACTGAAATAAGATTCGATAAAACGGAAGTTAAAAATAAAGTTTTCACTATTTTTAATATGCTTTCCAGAGAACATGTTGCTCTTCACTGCATATTACACAACAAACTTCCCCGTCGCGTCTGTCTGGCTGTCTGTGCGCGATTTTCTCCGTAACTACTCAATGGTTTTTTGTTCCGGTTTACACGATTCGATAGGTTAATTCTTAAGGAAGCTTCAGATGTGCTGATCGAATCTGTTACTGATAATTGAAAATTCAAGCTAGCGGACCCAATGTAGTGATCGAAAACTCTCAACTTCACAGTATTTCCGTGTAAGTAAATGAACGTATAGGTGTTTTAGAGGTCGCTGATGTCGAATATATTACTGATAATTGGAAATACAAGATGGCGGATTCAATTTGCATACCACAAATTCCAAACTTTAAGGTATTGCTATACAAACTGTTCCCTTTATATTTTCAGTGTCGCTGATTTCGAATCGATAAAATTCCAAATTCTAGATGGCGGATCCAATATGGCGATCGATAACTCTGAACTTCAATGCATTTCCATAAAAATGATTCCTTTTACGTTTTTTGGGGTCCTTGATCTCAAATGTACTATCCAAAGGATTTAAAAGATAGCGGACCCAGTATGACGAACGAAAATTCTCAACTTCAAAGGATTTCCATTTAAATGAATATCCAGGGGCTTTTGGGGTCACTGATTTAAAAACTGCAATTGAAATTTTATTCCGGAAATATTTTGTGCTCCCGTCTCTGCGCATGAAACAGTTTCATTCATTCTGCAATAGTTTTGCCGCTCATGAATTGAGATGAAATTGAATTTCTAAGATAGATCGATGTTTATTTATTAGTTCAATAAAGAACTTTGTAAGGCACTATACAATTCAATACAACAAATTAAGAAAAATAAAGGCATTGACCACTTTTAACAAATTCTATCAATTTATGTTTTAATATACAATACATATATGTGTATGTAAATATATCTCTTTTGAATTGTATGGCTGGAAATCTTTGACATAAACAATAGTTTCCTAAAGGTACTCCGGTAGAAGTTTATGTTTCATTTTAAAGATAAAAATAATCGTGCTAAAACAAATCCACAAACATCTTCATTCAGCATAATTAAAGCCATTTTCACCAAAATTAGCACTAATATTCACCTTTAACTGCACACTGAAAATTCACGTCTGCTGCGCTAAATAGCTCACAACAGCATAAGCAATAACGCCTTGGCATTAACGATAAATGGGATATTTGCTCTCAAATTTTGTTACAGGGATATTCAGATTGTTTCCTAAAGAGTCAGATTATAAGTGAAGCAGATATGAAGTGTCTAATGGAATAGCGGCAGAGTGTCCCGACAAGAAGCCCAGGCGACCAGAGTTCGAATCTCATCGGAAACAACACAAATATTTTATATAAGCAAAGAAGGTGATTTCCGTTGGCGTATTTCAATAGGAATCAAATATGAGTGCCTTGTACAATGTTCATTTTATGAATTTAACATTTTCAATGAGAGGAAAATATCAAACAGATTTATGTTTAAAACGAATAGAAATCATTTTGGTGCCAAATCATATATGTTTTTATTTAAATTAAATGTGAATCTAATTAATTTTTTTCCTCAGTTCGGTTTTGTGAAATCTATTACACCAGGGCGATCGATTTTACTGCTGCATTTCTCTCTGTGTGGCCAGGTTTATTTTTTTATAATTTGTTTTGAAATAAAAATTATTTAAATCCGTTTCAATACTGCTGCAAGCTAATTTAATTTCCATCGCATCGGTATATAGTCTCGCTGCAAAAAATATCTGAACTTCTACATTTGTCAATGTCAATAACTGCTACAGTTGTGACGATAGTATTCGCTTTACATAGTACTTACTTCCGTAATCACTAGAATGGACACAGAAATGAAGTGCTAGATAAACTCATTTAGGTATGTAAAAAGTATGCTTACTGCTATGCTAATTTAGTTGATTAACTTCACACTTCTGTTCGTTACGGTTGCCAAACTTAATTTATTCAACAGCATTTCCTTTTCGAATGCGGCACCACTCGATATTCCTCCTTTGATAAAATTTCAATTCCAACCGAAGTGCCGATATTACACATGTAACGAACACCTATTATCGCATTGCCTGCCGTGCATGACCTTTTTGTAATCAAATACAGACATTGTGCCATTTCGTTCGTTACAAAACCTACATAGCATTAGAAAGCATAGACGTCCAGCCTGAATGTTTTGGGAATAGCGCAGAAGGAAAAGGACAGGAATCAATGAAACCAGAGGCGATAGCATTTTCTTTGGATACTGGACCGGGGAAATTGTCGTGGTAGTCAGTTTTTATGAGGGTTGAAGGGGTTATCAAGGAAGGCATGCGAAGGAAAGTGAAATGAACCATTTTGCATAAACTTGCCGTCTCTTTAAACGTTCTCTTCACGCGCACAATTTTTTTTTGTGTTGGATTTTCTGTGTAGAAAATAAAGTGAATATTCTATTGGTGGCTATAGATGTGTCCGCAGACCTTCAGTAGGTCATTCATATGCAGCACAGGTAGCACTTTACTGGTTTTGATCCCACCCTTTGATAGGATGTATAGGTCCTCCTGGTCGTTCTTTTCTTTTTCTACGCCACCAACGAAAGCCATAGAGATGTAATTTTTGGGCTGTTTGCAGTCCAAAGAAGGAACCTTAACTTTTTATGACTTTTCTTATGGTTTAGTGGTTTCACAAATGACCATTGCACTAAGCACAGCGCATTCTGCTAAAATTTCTCTAACGAAATTAACAACCATATTTCCATGAACCATAATAAGTAATTATATGACAGAAGGCTAGTGGCAGACGGTAATAAAATTTTTAAAATCTCATCCAGTCTCTATGCATTGATAACCTCTAATTAGTTGCGTTTTGACTATTGGTTTATTCATGGCTCTGCACAAAGCAAATGAGATCCGTGAAAGTGCACCTACAACAGAGGACGTGGCCCACAAATGTGTGAGGGTTTACTCAAATCAAATTTATCATTGTTTTGTGTGTAACATTGCAATGACCTTTGTACAATCAGAAAAATTTCATGGTTTTGAAATCAAATGCGAGCATATCATTATAATTAAAGTCTTTGGTCATAGCTCTCTTTGCCAAATTTTTATTGTGAAACGATTATTTCATTTTAAACTTTTCTCTAAAATCAACAGTTCTTGAGATACCTCGGAAAGATGTACAAAATAAAATTATATTATTTGAAATTGTTTACATTTTGATTCCTGCACTCAAAGAAAAACTGCAACGTAAATATTAACACGATCGTATTAGAAACAAAATATCTGTTTGTTGCTTTAATTTAAACTGCAAACCTATTGATTTTTAATTGAAATTGAAATGACATCCAGTGAAGCATTATGTTTTCTTCATTTCCTACCACTCATGATAGGCGATTTAATTGATTTACAGAATAAACATTGGTTATTGCCTAAACTTGTAAAAATTGTTGATTTTTTATTCAAACCCAACAATAGCGAAGAAAAACTAAATACGTTAAGCAGTTTGATTATCGGTCATCACATATTATATGTTAAATTATATGAACCGAGCCAAAACACTATTTTTTGGTGCACTATACATATAACAGCAATTAAGAGATGTGGACCTTTAAAAAATGTTTCGGTTATGCGGTTTGAAGCTAAACACAAGGAAGGCAAAGCTTATTTTAATAATATTATATCGAAATTAAATGCCTCTTATTCCCTTGCTACTAAATCCTCTTCACAATTCTCATATTTCTTAACAAAGTATAAAAATGGAATAAAACCTTATATTGTCGAAACCAATTTAGAAACTGAAGATTTATCAAGCAAGGAAAAGAGTATTCAGTAGCAAAACCATTTATGATTGGCTTGATGAAGCCATGCTCATTTGAATTATTTAAGATAGTTAATTTACTTCATGAAAAAGAGACTTTGTTCGTTCTTTGTTATCAGACAGAATTCAAAATATTTAATGATCACTTTCGGGCTTTTGAAATAGGCAAACAACTTGATGACTTCCATATCAAGGAAATAAGTTATTTTACAAGTACTCCCTTGCATCTTTATCAAATAGATACATAATAGGAAAAGTTTTGTAAGAAACAAATTTTTATAAGTTTGTGTATATTAATATATATGTATGTACCTATATATAAAAATGTAAATGTACCTACATATATTATAAATAATAAATAATGATTGCATTAAATTTTAAATAAAACCATAACTTAAGTTTTGCTTGTTTTTTAAATATAAATAGCCTTAATGCATTCACCGCATTCAAATCAAAAGATCCAGAGTTATTAAAACTCAAAACTAAATGTAGATATGGTCGGCGAGAATCGGTAGAAGACTTAAGATTATGTGAAGCCAGGTTTCTCTTTTACGGTCTAACTCAGTTTATTCAATATTTGATATTACCATGCTTTTAGTAGATTTGTTAGTCGGCAGTGTTTATCCCTCGATACATAATTATGTATAAGCCGTTTAACTTTAAAACAAATTAGTTTTTTTGACGATTTTTTACTTGAAACTGACAGTTCTCGTCAATAAGAATTTTTAGGTAGTATAGAGTTGGAAATTTCATATTAACCCATAATTGCTTAGTTTTGGTCCAGTTAGTATTATCTTATCTCTTGCCAGTTTTATTTAGGCATGCCCTTGGTTATTCTGAAATTTTCACTTCAATGCTACAATATCTCAAAATTTTTATAGAGGAAAACCGTAAGTTCAAGTAAAAAGTCTTCAAAATATCTAATTTTTTTAAGTCACAACGCTTATAATTTTGTACTCAAGGGTACCAACCAGCCATTAGCAACTCTACTAAAAGCCTGGAATGTCAAATATTAAATCAACTATAACAACGTGCATATAGGATGCATACTTACAAAGTTGCAGAATAATCGGTACAAACCACATATCTAAATGTTAAAGTGCCACCTGCACCCTATCCTCCCCCCCAAGGCATTTATATCCATCTCATTTTTAACATGAAAAGCATCTTACTTCAAATGGATTCGTATTTAAATCAAAGTTGCTGGGAATATAAATTTACTTTGACACACACTTGATTTTATCACATTTCATATTTGTGATGACAGTGTTTCGTCTTTATTCAAAGTTGTAGTAAATTTAATCCAAATACTTATCGCGGTAAATTTAAAAATGGCTTCCCGAAAACACCTTTAGATTTATTATTGTGCATCTTCAATTTAAGGAGTGAGTTTTGCTTGATTCAAAGTGATTTCAATTACGATTTGTGTTTTAAAGTCCTACGGCGTTGATTTAAAAATTTTCGCATTTGGTGCCAAATCGTATGGAAAAATCTTTGAATTTAAGTTGTTTGTTTTGATTATACGTAGGTTTTTCTCTCGGTGTATAGTCCTGGATATATATATATGGACAAATCCCTTTTTAAAACACATCCCGCCTGGAATATTATTTAAAGTTATAGAAACACACAAAGTATAAAGAATATGATTTTTTTCCTCTCTAATCCCATGATGCGACAAAATGTTTTAATGTGTATACATATGTGGCAAATTTTGTAACTTGACACCCTGTATATTCGGTTTCAATAACAGAAAAAAGTGATTTTGTAGAGTTCTAAACATTTGTCTATTTGAATTCTATCATCGTAAGCGGTTCCGGGGCAAATTCCGGCTTATGTTCAAGCTAGGACAAAAGTAATAATACCGGCGGCGTAGAGGGCAGGCGCTTCAAGTATTAGAACTTTGCTCGTCATGACTTTTGTTGTGACTGCAGCGATTATCGATTGGGTGGCGGGATAAACTTTTCGGAGACATTATGACAAGCTTACCTATCTCGTTGATTTGCTACACACGCTTTAAGCCCCCACTCCGTTTCCCAAATGGACAAAACTCTTAATAAGCAAACTTAAAACAAAAGTCATAATAATCAGACTTCTAGTGCCCGAAGTGCCGTCTACAATGGTGTCATTACCTTTGTCGTAGCTTTAATACAAGCCGAGAAACATGAAAATATTTTTTTGCATCTGTTAGGCCCCTCTCGCTCCAGGGTATTAGAAAATATAGAAGCGGTCCACACGAAACAATGAATGCGTGTTCTCCAGAAAAGGTCGCACTCATGTGGCTTGACACGACACAGTTGGAGCATACAACCGGTAGTCCACCCTTCTTAAACATGTTCGATTTCACTCCATTCACTCAACTGCCGCGCCCTTTGCGTGCTTGGTTTGGTTGTGGTGTGTATAATCTCATCGTTTAAACGAATTCTGTATGAGTAGTGCGCGTACTAGTGTGCTATAAATTTTGTTGAACGAATCAAATAAGAAAGCTATTAGAAAATAATCTCGATTTCTAGCAGTGGGTGGATTCTTTATAAAAGAGAATATTAAGCCCAAATTATGATTTTTAGATGCGAAATTAACAAAAATTGTAGGAAAAACCATAGTTACTCCATTAGGCCGACACCGTAAGGATTTCCGGGTTTGATTTGTAAGGTGGTGTCTAAAAGTAAGTCTTTTAGTAGGCAATTTCAATCTTCTAATTACGAGATTTTGTTGGCCTTCTTTACTTTTTCAAGCGTAGCAGCGTATAACAGCGTTACTATAAAAAACATTCGTTCGCCGTGATCCTGGAGAAAATTAAGAATATACGTTTATTGGTGTTTATTTAAACAATCAATTAATGTTGAATACCCTGCTGGAAACACCAAGGGCTAGGTCACTGGCGTTCAGAAGTTATGATTGATATTTGGGCCCCCTTAATGGGTTAATGGGAGCGGGGCAACCAATTTTAGTTAGATTTCTCTGAGCACAAAGAACCTTTCCTAAAAATGTCTTCACTTCCGATTATGTACTCCCTTTTTTAAAATGCTCTTGGACTAAGTACTATAGGGGGATTTCACGTGAAGCGGACAACCAAAAAGAGTTCAAGTCACCGATTTTGTTTATATTTAAATATGTGATAGCTGTACGAGTACTTGATACAGACACAAAAATATTTTTACTGTGCAAGCCCTGGTTAATAAGTTGCATGTCACTGAATATTTTATGAACTCTTTGGCCCCTGGTTAGATCGATATTATCTAATATAAATTTTTTTTTGAGGAATGAGTTTAATGATGATTGTTTTAGAAAAATTAACGTTCTTTTCGACATGTATTTGGAATTTAAAAATAAGTATGTTTTTCACTCATTAAAACCAAAATCCTAATTTCAAACTATTCCTTTACAAACTTCAACCATTTCATTATTTTTTCAAATACCTAGAAGATAATCTAATTGTATGTAGATAATTCTTGCCAAGTTTCATAATGGGTACCATAGTCGTTTAGGAGCTAGAGGAATTAAAGTGCATCGGCGCGAGGCCAACCGTCCGGATCGGATGTCCGCTTCTCATGAAATCCCCCCTATACATACACAAGAATCGAAGAGATAGAACTAAACATTCAGAATATCGTGAGCCGAACCCACAGAAACCCACTTCAATCGTGTGTTACGCTTAATCTCCCCAGAAACCATTTTCATTGCAATTTCGCCACCTATCTCGCTCATTTTTGTCGTCATACGCTAGCTTTTGCCATTTTGTAAGTTAAACCATTTAAGAGCTGCCACATGCTTATGAGCGTATTTGGTACAGGTTTATGGCTTATTGCATTTCATTACTACATTGATAGTAAAGTTCGCGGACGCGATTTGTCGGGAAATTCAGCCAAATGGTTTCTTTAGTTTATTTATTTATTTATTCATCATCAACAGGTACAATTAGATGACCAACAGAGCTATGCAATAAAATTTACAAAAAATAAAATCATTTAAAAAACTATGTATGTATGAAACATGTGAACAATAAAATATAATTAAGAATAAAATTCGACTTCCACATAGTTCAATAGTGCTTTCTTTAGAGTGTATTTGGAATAATTAAAATCCAAGCAATTAAAGTAATTATTGTAATATCTAGACATAGACGACATCGGTTCAAAAGTGCCATAGTTTGTCCGGTGGTAGGAAGAATATGAAAATTCTCGTCCTCTGGTCACTCGGGGGCGTGTATTAATATTCACGAGACTTAAGAGGATGGGAGAGTCTATACCGCCAGTAACAATATCATTCATAAATCAATTGATTTTATATTTGAAATGAAATTAGTATTACGAGCCGTTCGCTCGCTTTTCTGATATCCAAACTCTTTGGGTTCTCTCAAATTTCAGTACACATTCTGCGACGCCGACGGTATGGCCGTAACCGGAATGCGGCAGCGCGACTGACTATCACAGCCGCCTGAATTAACGAGCTGCCAGCCCTCTTGGAATGCAGCGAACGAGCATTTTCTTGCACGGGAAAGAGATCAGCACTGTGACAATGTATTCATTGCCAATAGACGAATAACTTCTTCCTTGGAGAAGAAGATTCGTTTTTAAGCAATATATTCCTGGGAAAAAGCATAAACATGGATTTTTATACATAGTTAAAAAAAAGATACTTCTATTATAATAAATGCTGAAACGATCTACTTTCAGAATAAATAGGTTGGCCTTTCATAGCGCCGAAAATGGGGGACGGAGTGACTTAACAGGAGGGAATGATAAGGCAAACAATTTTAGTTAGGCGTCTCCGAAAGCAAGAAATTTTTCCTGAAAATAACGTCACATCCGATTATGGACTCCCATTTTCCAGCTTATATCGACCTCAGTCGGAAATCTTCGTACCAATTTTCTTTTGTGCCTTACAACTTCTTTATGGTTATACTTTCTTTAGTGTAACTGGAAACCAATGCAAATTTTAAGCTTTAGATACGTATCTTTCTCATTCTCAAAAAAAAATGTTATCTTCACGACTACTGTTTTACTACTGATTGATAAATAATTTAAGTTCAGTTACATTACACACACGGTGTGTAATCCGTCTCGGATGGGTTAAAGAAGCGGAATCTTAAAGCGGGAAATCTTATATTTCTTAGTAAATGACGTCAGTGCCATTTTGTCCTGATTAACTCCTAGGCCGCACTTAGTGCTCCACTTGGTAAGCCTAGCTAGTTGCTGGAGATCGAGATTTCCATGTTATCTGCATAAGCAACCATATTGCAACTTGAGAAGTCCACTTTGAGGAGCAGATCATTTAGAGTCAGGTTTCACAAAAGCGATAACTGGACTCCACCCTGTGGTGTGGAGAGTACCACTGTTCACTGATGGAAGCTTCCCCCAAACACTAACAATGTAGAGAATCGGTTTCGACTTTTTAATCGGCAAAAAATCATAAATTCGATTCTATAGTATAACTATTAAAATATTTTTAAATATTTGTTTATTCATATTAATAAACATAAATTAAATTCATATTTTTCTTAAGACTTTGTGCAGTTTACTGCCTTCTTTGTCAGCAACATGATTTAGCTGGCGGCTTGACATGATTTTGAACTGATTAATTTTCAATAAACTGCTGCCAGTATTGATTGATGCCAATTAAGTAGCAACATGATATAATGTGCACATTAAATTCCGCCGGTGCAGTGTCGTTCGCATGCAGCCCATAACATATGCGTTGTCACATGTCACGGAAAGCTCCCTTAATGTAATACAATGACCCCAGAAAACATCGCCTTGTCTTGATTTACTTGAGCATATTTAAATACACTCTCTAATGTTTTGCAAGAAAAGTTGCACAATAAAAAGAAGGTGTTTTACAGCATAATCATTATGTTTTCGTTTGAAAGTTTTTTTAAGTTCGTTTTCAGGATGAAAAAGGTGCGCTTAAATTTATCCTGCCTTGTGCTTTGAAATTGTTAATACTCAATTTATAATCCTGGCCAAACCTTATAGCATAACAATTTGCTCTGATTGTGATTGTTTGCAAGCTTCTATATGGTACGACTAGTATGTCAAACAACTTTCTTTAATAATAAGGCGCAGAAGGAAAGTGAGTGCATCGACAAAAGACGTGATACCTGCAGGTTAGCTCGACCCGACTAATGGCAATTAACGCACACACGAGCGTTTAATGGGTTTCCTCTTCCAACAGCTTTGCTGCTTATTGTGAAGATTGCGATTATAGGATCAGGCTAACTTCTCGGAGAGTCGATAGTGAATATTAGTTTACGCTTTGTTGCTTGTTGTATTTACAGCACTCGCATCAGTTACAGAGTTGCACGTTACGCAAGATATTAGTTATTATCACATCAAGAGTTCCGTTTTGAGGAATTGGGCTATAGAATGGCAGTGTATTGAATACATTCCAAAAGTTACAATGCAGTCCGGAAGTAGCCAACAGGTGTAAACTTTAATGGGCTATTGAGATGTTTAAGACAGTGGATAATGGAGTTTATCTTAAATTACTTTATGTTTGGATACGATTCTAAGTTAAACAAAGGGTACAAAAGAGAAAGCAAGTAATTGCACATTTGAAGGATGTGAGTGCGTACATGATAAAATGGGCAAAATACATGTGACGCCTATATCCATAAGCGTAATTGTATTCTGCACTGATTGCAAATATGTATCATTAAAATTATATCATTATCTTTCAATTGACAAAAAATCGAGTCTTTCACTTCTATAATAACGTGCTTTTTTAATAAATATGTTCCTGTTCGAACAAAATAACTTCGGTTGCTTGTTCGTGGTTCTACTCGGAGGATGTGTCCTTGATTGCTGAACGTTTATTTCTGTGACATCAATACAAGTGTTAAAGATCACTCACTAAAAATCGTAAATTGGTTTGCATGATCCCGTATCAAGTAATATCAAAGATCAATGCTGCTAAACGCTGTTATTACCAAAAAATATTATATCTCCTTATTACTTTTTGGCAGAATCTTTGAAGCACTGTGGTCTATGGTAAACGAAATGTCCTTTATTCTCAGCAATGGTGAATCCCCTAATATTTTTCAGTTGGTGTACGGAGTGCCTCAACGATCCGTTCATGGTCCGTTATTTTTTAGTTTATACATCAACGATCTTCCTGCAGTGATTAATGATGTAAATAATATTCATATTTACGCTATTCATGTTCATATTTACTACACCATAGACCTCGTTGAAGACTGTGTCTGTGTAATAGTAACATTCGTTTCGTTTAGGGTAGTATTTTAATTCCAAACATTTTTATATGTGAATTTCCTTAAGTTTTTTATTTCATATTATTAATTACATAACTATGCTACCAAGGCGCCCGCCCGAGTTGATAGAAAAAAAAATTTTCTTTCTTGCGCCCAGCAAGACTTATTACGCGAAATGAGAGAAAAAATTGTTATTTTTCGTGTTTTAGTTCTCAAAGATAATCAAAGACATGTTGAAACAAATCGATAACGATATTCGACAGAAATCCAAATAATGTCTGCAAAAAAATTTCAATCAATTACGTCGCGGGGTTCAGAAGTTATTCGTGTTATTCCATTTTAAACATTTTGAATCTTTATTCTGTGTGAATAATTGTTCACACATCCGATACTTCCGGTTGCGATGTCTGCACGCATCGACGCTATCGCATGTAATAAGCCACGCCTACTCTCTCATTTGTTAAAGTCATCACCGCTTCTCAATCTTCTGTATAATTTTAATGCATTTATTCTATTGAGCTAGGGTTACCACCTCTCGGCGTTTCGCCCGAAGTCTCCGGGTTTGTATCAAGATCTCTGGACTCAGGGTTATGATTGATTTTCTCCGGGTTTGATACTTATTAATGGCAAAAAGGATTTTCAAATTAGGTTTAGGTGCAGACCACGTTAGTCGTCAGTCATATCGCATTTGGACCAATCACGAAGTCACGGAGTGAGCAATCGGACAATTTCTGGTAACTCTCATGTAAACTCTTCTTTATAGTATTCTCTCATTCTTTTCTTCGATTGGTTAAGAATAGGAAACGTTAGTAGAATGTCTCACGCGGAATCCTTTACGAACACGTTTTAACAAGACTAAACCAGTATTGGAATGCTTGAAACCACCTTTTATTTCTGGAATAATTTGACTAAAAGACAAGATAATTAAAATAATATTGAACGAAATAGTCCGACTGCTGACTTTTTTGTAAGCTTATTATTGAATGAAGATTCTTTGTTCGACGAAATTCCAATAGTCCGAAAAATTGCTCCCAACGTCAAAGATCTCGGTGTTCCTCTAGATATAAAGTGGACCAAAATATTTGCAGCGTCCGAAGCATTACAAGAACTTTCAAAATTAGTAGGAAAAATATTATCAATTCCTATAAGTAATGCCTATGGAGACAAGATTTGGGGAATGTATGAACAGATGTTCGTAATCGAATGAAAGTAGAGCTTGTTAAAGTTAAGTTGTACACAAACTCAATTCTGATATGAGCTGTGAAGAAGAAGAATTTGAAAAATTTATTCGGCAGCCAGAGCAAGTTCCACTTATATAAACTGCATTATCGAAAGAAAAATATTCATGGAAAGACAAACAATTTTAATCAGTATTTAAATATACATAATTAACATAAATAATATTGTGCAAGTTATGTTCTAATGCCAAAGGTAACATTTATCACATGTGAAAATATACGTCTAAATAGTTTTTTCTGACTGCGAATTGCCACTAATAGAACCTGCCCCAGGTATGTATGTGTATGCAAAAGCGGGCTGTTGATAGTCTTGAAGAGAATCGTTGGTTTCTTTTGCTGTCTCTTTCGTGTTGACGTGTAATGCATCCTCCTCCTCCAACCCACTTATCAGAGAAAATCTTATTTTCTTGTAATATTCGCATATATCAGTTCTTTTTGTTGCTGGATTTCATGATTATATTTAAGGCCTTTTGTACAAGAAATGTTTGCCACAGCCGTTTTTTCCTATCAACACTTCTTCTTAGAAAAGTTTCAATTTTTTTTTGTGGGATTTTATATATACGCCAAACAACAAATATTTAAATTAATGTTTAATTTTATTAATAAACTATACAAAAACGTTCCCCAAATGACTGTTTTCAGCTATGGTTCTCTTTAAAAATAATATGAATAGAAATGTAATTAATTCTATGCTTGCTCTAGGTAACTATTGTTTAGACCTACACAAGTTTAGTGGTAATTTTAGCTAGTTGTCAAAATAATTGCTGCTAAGTATTTTCATCATAAAACTGAATTCGGAATTTGCCACCTTGGTGGTATTGACCATCAGGTGTTATAAAAATATGTACCTACATATACCATATGTGTTATTTTTCATTGAAATTTAAAATCGAAAAGTATCGCACGCTCTTTTAGATCTTTCATACTATAATCAGATATTGTGATAAGCCCCGCATTTTTTCTTATTTCATAGAAATCTATTAAATTAGAAATAGTAGATGCGAAAACGACATTAAAAATAATTAAATGTTCACAAGAAAAGTATTGAGCACTTTACAGATATAACACATTAAGGGATCTACCCTCTTTTCGGAGGGAAATTAAAGGTTAATTGCAATAAATTTTTCGATATATGTAAATTATGAAAATTGATAAAAAAAGTATTACACTCAATAAATACACTCTCGAACTTTTTAAAAAATTTTTTTAATTCATTTTTGTAAAATTTTAAGCATGGAACTGGTGGTCGAAAAATGATCCAAAAAATGAGAGTGGTGTGCGGCGTTGATGAAATCTCCGAGATGCATGTTCGGCAAAAAAAGCAAGGGGTTTTAGTTTCAATATATTAATAGCTATAGCGCATCGAAAGCGATTTTTGATTTTTGCAAAATTGACAAAATGGCGGACATTTTTTGTAAAACTACGAAAAAAACATGTTTTTTTTTCACGGTTTTTGGCAAACAAAAAATTTTAAAATCAAAATTTTGAAAAACCCTCTCAATAGTAGTCATAAGGAATGTTTGGTAAAAATTTGGTGAGAATCGGTTCGGTAGTTTCCGAGATTTCATCAACGCGGTGTCGAAAAACGTTATTTTGCGAAAAACGCGATTATAGTTTTGTTATGACATCGTAAAAAATTTCACCTAAGCCTAATCAGCGATGCCTGTACCATACACTATGCCTTCTTCTTCCTCCAAATGCACATTTTCATCCAAAGTATCGTTCCTGCGATATGTTCTGGCTTATAAACAAACGTGCAAAGAGCTCGGCCGCACGCCGCACTTCTCGATTATAAACAAACGCGCAGAGATGTTGTTATATCAAAATTTTAAACTCGACTAATTTTGAGACAAAAATACTGTTACACTGCTCCGATCTTTATAAAATTTTAATATCATATTTCTGTATATATATACTTTACGAAAATGCAATAAAAAAAATCGATTTATAAAGATGGTAGATCCCTTATTTATGCTATGGTCAACTGCTCAAAACTGGAAAAATGACTTTTGAACTTGTTGAAATGAAAATAATTACTACACCTTTGAAATAATGCATAGCGAAAGAAGTCTGCTCGCAGATCAAGTGTCTTCATGTTAACCTAGTAACAACATAAAATCTTTAGCGAATTCGATAAATCGGAAAAAAAACTTTCATATCATTCTAAGCGTATTAAACTTGGGCAGCTAAAATAATAAACCAAAATCGAAACTCCATGACGATTCTGAAAATTACGAACGCGTTATTTGCTTTGTTAGTCAAAGCTCCCGCACCTCCGTGAGGAGATATTGGATAAATAATTTCCCGAAGTATCTGTTGAATCGATAAAGAGGTCGGAGGCAAAATCAGAAAATATAATGAGTCTATGATTCCGGCGGACTAAAAATACTGAGGGAGCATCACGGAGGGAGCACAATTAAAACCATTGAAAAAGTTTTTAATTAATGCGCTCCATCTGTTGCGGAAGCTGAATGCGAGCAGCTTTAAAGCGAAATCCGGCGCAGAGCCCGGCGTTAATATGGGAAGCCCATAATATTCGTATATTTTTACAGAGTTGGGAGGTAAACTTAATAATCCCGTTCCGCGCACGAATTCTTGCCAAACGTTATTTATGGGCCCTTTTTCGGGCCGCCCGGACATAGATGCATGCGGCTCTGGTGCGTCCTTCTCGGGCAGCGTTGCCCTGGGAATTTATAGTGGAATAAAACTAAATGAAAAACCGAAAATCCATTAGTTCCGATAAAGTTTGGTAATATGAAGGCAGCGCTGCGAGTATACGAAGTCATTAGAAGGGGCTGTGGGTGGCTGTGATTGTGCATTGAACGACTTAGGCGAGCAGGGCTCAAACTGGGCTGCTGTGGGCCTGCAGTCGTGTCGAGGTCCTAATCACCGTAACGACCAGGTATCCAAGCGGGTTGTTGGAGTGCGTTCGGTTCGGTGACGGCAAGTGCGGGTCCCCAAACCGCGAATTAAATTAAAGTCTACCTCAGAAGTGTAACGAGCAACAAAATTTAGGGGCTGATCTCTTCATCCAGTTACCACCTTGGAGGAGACAAGACCGAAGCTAATTTATTTAAATCCGTTTAATCATAGCAAACGATGTCTCCCAGCGAAATGGTTACTTCCACCTACCGGACTCCTTGCACCGGCTCCAATAAGAGGAGCTATTTGCAAGGAAAATAGTTGTAAAGGAGAAGTGTGCGGTTATACTGATGCCAACTGTGCGGTTGTCATTTCCCAAAGTGCTGAGCAATTCCGTTTGCCTGCTCCGTGTGGGTACTCTTAACTGGCAGGGTTTTGGGACGTATTATATACATAGGATTCCGGAATTTTCCCGGCTCGCAGATCTATAGGGTGGACTACTTTGGTTCGCTCGGATGTTCCGTGAAGAAAATGTTATGTGGGTGCGGTTTACATTGAAGCAAGATGTTATGCTTCGGTTATTGTTACGATACAGTGGAATTCTCTTTGGTTGCTCGGTATTCTTCGGTGGCATATTAAAATGTTGCAGTTAAACAGAAATGAATTCCACCATCATCTAGGAATGCGCTGCTGGTCACAGCGCGGCAGAGATTGAATGTGGATTTTCCTCCCCCTTCAATTTTGTCGACAAATAGGTTTTACTCGAGCACTCTGCAGTTAGTTGCATTTTTATTGTTGCTTCGGTGTGGGCGCCTTCTTCTCGAAACGGCTTAACTGCAGCATTTGAGGTAATGTTGAGTAGTGCTAAGCTTTTGACTTGCGCTTTTTCAGCCAATACATTTTGAATGGCACTCTTACGGGGTGAATACTTTCTAAATCGGTTTCAAGAAAGTTGAAAGAAATATTTGTGACTGGCATTGGCAATGAGAAGACGAAATTCTTAAACAAGAAGATTTATCGATACGTCGTCGGTTACAGCAATTGGGACTCTGTCCATCTACTATTGGGAAAATCTAGCGCAAAGATATTGGTGTACATCTAACCCGCCCAGATATCCATGAAAATAAGAAAAATGGTCTCTTCTCGAGTAGGACCAATTCAGATGATACTGTAAAGACCACAGTTATCCAGAAAAATGACTCATTTGTTGCATTTTACACACTTCACACCATTGGTCCTTGTTACCGGGTCATAATCAATGAATATTTGTTTGCAAATATATGTAGATAGCGCTCCTGGCAAGATGTGGTTTCAACAGAACAGAACAACAACATGTTATTTCGAGAAATGGCCCTCCAAGGTCGTGTGATTTGACACCTCTGGACTATTTGCTATTGAATTAAGTGATAAGCCGACCATTAAACTTGGCGAGTGGTCTTCAGCTGGCCCACCAACCATCACTAATCTTTTCGCTGATTTTTTCAGTCAATCGTTTAGCTTTCAAATCCCAGATCCTGATCCTCATTACTTTCGCTACATGCAAAACTGCTGGCAAACATCCCTAACATCCATTGACATTAATCTTTCTCTTATTGCCGCCAAAATTTCCATGCTCCTGGACGACTATAACTCGGGCCCCGATGGGATCCCCGCTATTCTCTTAAATAAAATTTACTGCCTACCTCACTCAGCCTCTTTCTATGCTCTTCTCCCTTCTTCTATCTAAAGGAGTTTTTCCCGGTTCTTGGAAAGATTTATTTATTGTCCCCATCACTCGAACTCAATTTTCGCTCCCATATCGATCATATCATTAACAAAGCCAACTCAGCTTTAGGCTTTATCAAACGCTGGTCTAAGTAATTCTCTAACCCCTATGTTACTAAAGCTTTCTACTTCTACTTTGTTAGGCCTCTATTTGAGTATGCTGGTCAGGTCTGGTCGCCCTCTCGATGACATATATTCCTCCTAATACCGCATCTGGTGTCTACGAACTTCTGGCAACCTTTTTGGATGACCTTTCTTGTAATATCTTAGTCTCCGACGAGCTGATTTAGGTTGGCGATTTCAACTTACCATCTGTGGACTGGAGTTGCTCTGAGGACGCCATTATGCTTCCTTCGATTATAAGCTGTCCACAATTTATATCATCTTATCTAGACAGCCATGCCTCCTCGGGAGTATCGCAATGTAACATTGTGTCCAACGAGCATAACAGATTTCTGGATCTGGTTTTTTCTACGGATCCATCGTGCACATCAGTTAGGCGCTGCTGTGGGTCGTTGCTTCCGGACAGCCGCCATCATCCAGCTTTATGTCTGCTTCTTCCTTGACATGCTTGTTATAATTTTAAAATAGCCGACTTTTCTAAAATGAGTCTATGGCTCTCAACTTTTGACTGGAGATGCATCTTGAATGGAGGTGACATTGATAAGGCGGTTAAGTCGTTTTACGATAGTATTTCTCTTTGCATTGCATCTCATGTCCCTGTTAAGAGATCTAATAATATTTCATAATGGCAACCTTGGCTTAACTCCGAGGTTAAACATTTAAAGAATATAAATAGTAAAGCTTGGAAGTCATACTGTTCCTCTCGGAGTGATCCGGATTTTCGCAATAAATTTGTCGTTGCTGCTAATGATTCGTACTCAGCTTATATTAGTAATATAAACACTTCTCTTGGCGATGATTCGAGGCGGTTTTGAAGATTTGTTAACACCAAGCATAGTTCCGATGGTTTCCCATCTTCACTTTTCTTCTTTCCTTTTTGATGACAAAACTTTTATAAAATACATTGCTAATTTAGATGACACTTACTCTATTGGGCCGGATAGCATTCCGTCCTGTTTCTTACGCAGGTGTGACTCTGTAAAATATTGCTTGGGCTCTGATTTTGAGTTACTTAAATAGTTTGCAGAAACTGGCCAAATTAGGCCATTGCAACATCACATTTATGAATGGGTCTAATTTTAGCTAACTAAAGTACAGTAAATATAACATACAGTCTTCGCTTAAGCAGCTGGCCGATATATCATTTTCTTTCTATGAATTTTACTGAATTTCGCTTATATTGCCTTTTGTAATGAATGTTTGCATACCGCGATTGCAATACAGGCAATTATAATTACTTGGAGCGATTGAAAATGTTAATTACTGCAAGGGGACTGAAGAGGTAATTAAAACTCTTTCTTTCTCCAACGTGGATATTATTCCTCGGTCCTAAATGCAAAAATTTTGTAAACAGTTTTATAGAAAGGAGGACAAAACTCGCCTCAATAGGAGGCGATGGCATACATGCTGAGACTGTGGGCTTTAATCAAAACGCCATCATAAAGTGCAGCCCGAAAGAGAAAGAATGGACTTTTTCATCGGGCCTACAAGACTTCATTACAGATATGCTAAATAATGCAACGCAGTGAAGGCTCTTTTTTATAGCTGAAATAGAATAGGGATGAAAAATGCACTGAAACGTGAGAGCCAACACCACAGTGAAAGAGCTAGAGATAAAACTTTGATCAACGTCAAAGCATTTTCTACGCTGCAGGGCGTGTTAAAATTCCCTTTTCGTACAAAATATTCCCATCTCGGCGTTTTGCAAGCGGGATACTCCTCAAACTGAGTCCTTGCACGCCTCTGCCCTGGATTTAACCGCAGAGGAATACCTATGAATTTTTAATTATCAATTAATAAGCACGGGCAGCTATTTAGCCCACGTATGACACCAGTGTCAACACAGGCGCTGTTAAATATGAACAGGCTTTCTCTCAAGGGAGGCGGGAGCCTTGGCTCGTTCGGCGGCTGATAATAACTTGATGTGTATAATGCATGAGTCCAACTAATCAAGCCACTTGGAGTAGTTTAAGCAAAAGATTTAGATGAAATCTATACTGTCCGTGGGAGCCTCTTGGCGCTAATTAAGCACTGCAGTAGGCCCTACATGAGCAAGTTTTAGCACTCTGATGACAAACAGCGATTAGCCCTCGTTGGGCAAACAATCTGCGGCCTCTGGGATACGCTCCACGGCCGGGCGAGATGTCTTTATGTGAGCAGTATTCCTTATTCATTGTAATTAGGTATATACTAAACGCAAAAAGGCCAGGAGGTGCCAAGACGTGTTTGTGTACTTTGTTACGCAGTCCGCTTTAACTGCTTTATATTCAGCACTTACTGCGAGCTTAAATAGAAATCTGAGCAAACAGTGATATGCAATGTGTGTTCGAATTATCTATTCATAAGACTTAAATTTTGAACAACCCACAACGACGACAATTAGTCGTACAATTGCTTTCTCATTAACATAGGGTTAGCGGCAAAATGATGCCTACGGCAGAGTACTTCACACTTAGGGCCTAAACTTAACATAACAAATGCAAATTAATCCTTGACATAATCTCAATTATGCATGGTTAAGGCAATCTCTTTATGTTTAGGTACACTTCTAACAAAACCCTATCCCAAGGCAAATATGTGGTCGTTTTACACCCAGTGGTAATCCCGCACAAAACGCCTCTACTATTGCACTTAAAAATTAAATTTCAAATTCAACTTTTGGGTCTGTCTATACATACATATATATTATATGGCTCAAAATCATCAAGGTTGCGAATTCCAAGATTGGTTTTGTGCCAAAAAAAATTTCAAGCTATAGTGATGACTCTTGGTTTATACTGTTGCAAAATTTGTATATTAATAAACTTTGACAGGGCAACGCACAGAATTCTATACTTTTTTTGTAATATTGCTTTTTAGTGAATATCTTACAGAAAACTATCAATTCGGGAACGTTTTTCTAAGTTTGATAAAATGAACAAAAACAAAACAAAGTACATAACTTAAGGATTGTTTAATAACATGGGTATATTATATATCCATAATATATAAGCAATATTGAAACAATAAATAAAAAATCTTTTACAAGGAAAATACGTCAAAAAATAAAAGAAGTTGCTATTATCATCTTTAATGTTTTACTAAGAAAGTACCCAAACTTCTTACTAACATCTTCATAGCTTAGAATTGACCAGTAATATCAGAGATATGACAGTGTAAGGTACATTCGGTTGTGACTCAATACACATCACTGAAATGTACTTTAAACCGATTGGGGTTCAGACATTAAAATTATTAATTAAGCACTAAATACAGTCGCTCACAGCTTAAATGATGTGACTACTTAATACGAAGAAAATCCTGAGAAACAAAATATGAAGAATGTGTATATAAAAATAAAAGAATAGTTCAGTTCGTGGTATTATTTATTATGTCCAATGAAAACAACAAAAGCTGCACTTTTGGTTATTTTTAGGTTTGTAGTATGTTGATAAGCATTGCGACTTCTAATCAAGTCTCAATAATCTGGGCCCCTGGCCACTGTAACATAGCAGGCAATGAGACTGCGGATAGGTTGGCGAAAAAAGGGGCCTGCTCTTCCTTTATAGGACCAGAACCCTACATGGGTGTTGCACCATGTCTCATCTGTCGCTCGGTGGAGGACTGGGTCCGCTCTGAGCACAATGAGAGGTGGTCTGAAAGACTGGATTGTCGTCAGTCTAAGATGTTCTTGCATCGGGTCGACCTAGGCCTCGGCAGACATCTACTCAACCTTAGTAGAAGCCAGTTGAGCCAAGCAATGGCCATTATTACTGACCATTGCAGGCTGAACAAGCATCTTCATAAAATACGAATAGCGGATTCGCCTCTTTGCGGATGCGAGTTGGAGGAAGAGACAATTGCTCACCTTTTGTGTGCATGTCCTTTCTACAACAGTGCCAGAACCGCTTTATTCGGGAACCCTCATGTAGATCCTAATGATCTACATAAACTCACGCTGCCCACTAACTTGAGCTTTGTTAGAAGAACTGGTCGTCTCAATCTGGGCTCTGAGATTAACTCAGATGTCAGCTTCTCTTCTCGAGGTATGTACAATGGACCTTTAGTCTAAGTGCAGGGTTTATCTACCCGCCTCATTATAATCTACATCTACCTGTTCATAAGTATTGTTAGTGAATGTTTGTTCGTCATTTGAGTTCAATAAAACAAAAAAAATTGAGTTTAAGGTAACAATGGGTCGGCGAACTTGAAGAGTGAGAATTAATTATTAATCATTATAAAAACGGAAAATCGCAAAAACAAATAGCGGAAATAATGTACAAACCACCCTCTACTGTTCAGCATATAAATGAACGATTTGTGCGTGAAAATCGTGTTGAAAATAAGGGTAGAACAGCGCCCAATAAAATATTTTCCGCTTCCGATTGTCACTGGATTGTAGGACATGTAAAGAAAAACCCGAAACTCAGTGCACCCAAACTAGCGCAGGAAGCCGAAACTATAAGGAGAGTTTTAAGAGATGCAAATTACAACGGGAGAGTAGCTAGAAAAAAGCCATATATAAGTGCTAAAAATAAAGCAGCCAGACTCAAATTTGGCCGAGAACATTTGTCGAAGGATTCAACGTTCTGGGATACAGTTATTTTCGTGGACGAAAGTAAATTTAACCTTTTCGGATGCGATGGAAGGGGTTATGTGTGGAGGAAACCAAACACCGAACTTCTAGCACAAAATTTAAGCAGTACTGTAAACGCGGTGGCGGCCATGGTGTGGGGATGCATGTCGTCTGCTGGAGTAGGAAACCTGGTGTTTATCGAGGGCAATATGGACAAATTTCAGTATGTAAACATCCTGAAGGCTAATTTACTGCAGAGTGCAGAAAAATTAAATCTAAAGGACAATTTCCGGTTTGACGAAGACAACGATCCCAAGCACACCTCTGAATTAGTGCGAACGTGGTTGATTTGGAATTGTCCGCATCAGATTAAAACACCTGCTCAGTCACCCGATTTAAATGTCATAGAACATTTATGGTCCAAACTGGAGGAGTGAATTAGAAAACATAAGATCAGCAACAAGGACGACCTTAAAAGGGCAACTAAAACAGGAATGGGATGCCATTTCCCCCGAGTACACCAAAAAGTTGGTAAATTTAATGCCAGCTCGTCTCAAGGCTCTTTTAAAACAATTGTGTTATCTCACAAAATATTTATTATTATTATTATTAAGTTTTGTAAAAACCAAAAATTGTTATTATAAGAATTAAGGAATTTCGTAAAGGAACATCATTTAAGATGTGAGGTGATTGTGAGAGTTTGAAATGAATTTAATTTTTTTTTTGGCAAATGAACAAAATGAAAAACTAAAAAGATCACGAACTGAACTATTCATTTATTTTTATAAACGGACTTTTCATATTTTTGGAGTTTCTAAGGATTTTCCTTGCATCAAATAGTCACATCATTTAAGCTGTATGTACTTTAAGGACAAGAAAATATTTTAGAGATATTGCCTTGATATTGCGCTTTATGGTACTACTAACCAAAACTAAATGATACCACCATTTCAATTATTATAGTAAAAACTCAAAGTGTCTATTTTGGTTAAAGGTGCACGACTCTCTCCTACTATACTGTATGACATGCTCTGCATAAAACATTGTTTCTTAAGGTACCACCTGAAAGTAATTACGAATACTGACTGTAATACCTATCGCTACTGTACTGTACGGAAGCCTCAGAGATGATGATGCATGTAATCTGTCAGTGTGCAGCCCAAGATCCATCTAATCTAAGAAGAAGCCTTTCCAACACCGAAGCAGGTGTGGAATACAAATTCCAGGAAAGTCACAATAGATCCAAGTGGTGACATTTAGGCTAAACGGCACAATTACACAAAAGTTTTAAGGGTCCTAAAGTAGGTGTTTTGCGTACTCAGCAATATTAAATTATCAATCTATACTGTAAAGTTCTTGCCTTTAAAGTTCATATGAAAGTAATTTACTTTAAACCAACCTCACAAAAAACGTACTCTCCTTGCTGTTATAATAGTGTACTTTTAAATGGCTAAGTAAGAGTTTCAAGAACACAACTTTTATAATTTAAGAGTTTTCAAGAGCAAGTGATTTAACGCGGATCAGAGCCAGTACCCAGGATGAAGAGCCCTTCAAGTATTTGCAAAGTCAAGTTAACGTAATTTATGGGGGAGCCGCAACCTAATCCGGCTGTTTATTGCTGTCACTCAACGCAGCTATATTTCGCTGCATCTTATCTTTATTCTACGTAAAATTCCTTGGCTTAAAGATTTATACAAATTTGCGTTCTTTTTAGTCCAGCTCCCACCAAATATTTATTTTATTTTTTTATTTCGTAATCTGTTTCCCTTGCCGGGTGAACGTTGTCACTACAAAACTGGTGTCGCCGCTGGATGCGGGGTAATTTTGATGAATAGGATAAGGGAAAAGAACGTTCACTCGTCATTTGCATGCTTTACAACAACAATATATCCAGGAAGCAGCGGCAGTGACAAATGGAGCACTTGGTTGCAGTTGAAATAATAGAGTGGGGTCGTGCTGACAGACATCATTTTCCCACCACCTTCCCAAAAGCTTGCATGAAATAGTGTTCGCATAAAAAACAAACTGGGAATTTCTGAAGCTTCTACCCACAAAGTGCGGTGTATAGCACTATGTTTGTGTCAACGAACAGGTAGGAATGTGTCTACAGGTTAAGTGTACTTTTTTATGCAAAATAAATAGCAGTAGCAGAATATCTTTCGAGTGGCATCTAACAAGAAAAGGTTTCTCTAAAATATTTAAGGTAAGTGTTTGAAAAATGATGGAAATTGAAAATTATTGTGTTTCCTGCACAGGAATATTGGAGCTCCCCGGCAAAAGCAGAGATGGGGAAAATATGCATGTGCTCCGGTAACGGGTAACGACGTAATGTACGTCCTGAATATATTTTATGCACAGGGAGCAGGTTGCTGATGGTGCACAAAGGTGTATGTTTGGCTTTTGGTGGTAAAGTTTACAAGAGATGGCACAAAAAAACTGAGGTGAAAATAAGATAGCACCCACAGGATGGATTAAGCGATTTGGAAAGATGACAAGAATATTGAGAATAAACAACAGGAGGTTTTAGAATTTTGTTGGATTAATGCGCTCAAGAACAGAAGGCGAATTATCTCAAATATTTGGACGTACCCACAGGATCAGAATCATTACCGTTCAGTCGTCGATCCACTTACCCGTCAGTCACAGAAAACCGGGGGCTGCGGTACAGGTCGGGGCCGGGGGTTGAATTTGAAATATGGCAGGGAGAGTGGGGGGTTTGTAGTGTATAATAGACTCCCGTATTACGTGACGAAAAATTGCGACTAATATTCCTACAGTTATATGCTATGTTAATAAATGAATAAATAAATAAATAAACATTTTCACAGAGTTTTGATAAAGTTCGATGCTTCGATGTAATATAGTCATATTTAATCTTGATGAGATGATTGAAACAACTTTCGACAATGATGTAAATTTACAAAGTTATGCTTGATGATGTTTCTTTTATTTCTTTTTGTGTGTATATATGTTCACTTTTAAATCATTTTGTAAATTTCAACGTGACTACAAAGTTTCAAATTTAATTGCTTCTCTTTTTATGTGGTTTGGGATGGGATTCGAACTCAGGACGCCTGGTTGCTAAACACGTTAGAATTACTCCATTAGACGTTTCATATCTGCTACACTTATTATATGTTACAACTTGACACTTTGAACCACTGGAAGTTGAGGAGAAAACAGCTTTTTAGTTTCAGATAATGTACAGTAGGTAAGTAATGTCATGGCATGATCCAGCAGACAGTTGATACTTTTAATGTTACATCATATCACGATGATTATAATATCCACGTCAAGAAATTGTTCTTTTTATCACCCTATGACAATGACGTCACATAGCTTGTCGTATATTACTCGTCGAACCCATTCATTTGATACTCATGTTAAGGTATTGTGAAGACAAATGTAATCCACCATCTTGGGGTGTCCGCTATATTGGTTCAGAATGGCGTCATTTAGTTTGTCATATTCTGCTTGTCAAACCCTTTTATTAGATATACATTTGAAGAAGTTGTGAATAAAATTTAATTCACTATTTTAGGGTGTACGTCATATTTGGCTTAGAATAACGTCACATGGCTTGTCGTATTCTGCTGATCCAATGCTTTTAATTGATATCCATATTCATAATATTTGGTGAAATTTGTTTTTTACTGTCAGAAATTTTGACTTATGAGGGCCGCCATTGTGTTTTGTTTTGTAACGTTATATAGGTTATGATACTCGGATACGATTCGAGCGACCCCTCATTTATCCAAATTGGTTAATCCAGTGGGGCGCTAGCCCATAACATCCGGACAAGCATACTATACATACATAGCCTGATAAACACCTAACCCCTCAGTTGCCGGGTTACAAAAAAGCGTTTTATTGCGGTCATAATTCGGGGAACTCGTAAGAGGGATCACTCCCATTACCATTTACATTCCTCTAAGTACACAGTAACGCACTATGGCACTACTAATGTGGTTGAATTGCATTTGTAACATAATAAATTCTATGGGTAATAACTTTAAAATTCGCTACCGGGTGTTTTATCTACATTGGCACTGAATGTAAATGATAATATCATTTGACGCCGATTCGCGAATACTAAACAACTACCTAACATATAATACCTACGAGCAAATCCGGTTAACAAGGTCAATCGTTTATTTTTTTTTATGGTTCTTGGGAGAATGGAAACCCCTACGGAAAGGTCTGTTTGTCATCAGCCTCAAAATTTGTCAACTGTTTAACCCTGAAAACTGAAATTTAGTATTAAAGATGAATTTTTAGAGCCAATCAACATAGCTCAAGTTCTTCGCTAGAAATTTTTGGTGAGCTCTTCTTTAACTTAGATACCCCTGGTTTTTGTACTTTGGTGAACGAATCTATGTCACCTAATCTTTATACGATGTATGATGAATAAATATTATATTTAATTCCAAGTTGGTCAGCTTGAGACTCCTTATTATATTTATTTATTTTAGTTTCAATTTACAAGTATGAAGGCCGGGACAGATCTGCTAGATTCATATGTAAATATATGCTATATGTATATATGTATGTATATGTCACTACTATCCCTATCCCTCGTGGGGCGTGCACTTTTAGTTTTACCAAAGGTCTGTGGCGGCTTAATATTAGCACATTATTAAATTCCCCACTTTAAAAATCCTTAAAAAACACAAATAACAACTTGGCTAAATTATCCAATTATCCTAATTAAAAGTACTATCGTGAATTAAATGTGTGTGAAAGTCGCGTCAGAAGTATTCGGACACATAGAGGAGTTTCGATGGTAACATTATATTCATGTCGCTATGGTTACTGTAAATTCAAGTTGTGAAAACTTTTGAGAAAGACTAGAAGTGAAATCAACAAAATTATAATTCTGTGCGTCAGTTCATGTAAAGATTTTCAACAGTAAACAAACAAAAACAAACTACAGCTTTTAAAGTGCAAAAAAATGATTATTATTAATTATATAAAATAATGGAATAAACACTAGGAAGAAGATAAGAAAAGATAGGTATGACATAGAAGAACAAGAACATAGAAAAGTTCAAAACTAGAGCAAAACAATATAATAGATAGATAGATAGATTTATTTATTTAGTATTTACAGGAAGTAATTCATTGTTGAGAGTTAAGATTGATTATCTTTTCACCTACTGTTTATTAATATTGCGTTAAATAGTACGTTATTGACTCCGGTCTTCTGTAATTAATTTTTAAAGTCAAATTACAAGTTTATCTTTTCTACTAATAACTAACTTAACTTTAGGTTATAAAGTGATTTTGAATTCGATTTTTTATAAGATGGTACTCCGAAAGTTTACATCTTTAGTTAAAGCTGTAGTAGTGTACCTTTGTTAGATCGTGGACATATTTCATAACTGCCAGTTGGTGGAGTTGACGGGTAGATAAATCCCATGGTTTGTCAAAATTCATTCTTAAGAAATTTTCTAATATGTGCTACCGAACATTTGTTCCATATCGGTGCTCCGTACATTAAAATTAAAAAACAGCAATTTATTTTCCGTGGAAAGGGCCGATTTTCTGTTGATCACTGGGTACAGGGTAACTACACATTTAAACAGCTTAGAGACGGCTTGATTTGCATACATGTGGTATGTAAGTTTTGAATTGAGTTTTATTCCTAGAAGGTTTGTACTTTGTGACCAGCAGATGGCTGTTCCAAGGATATTTCTGTGCGTGGAGGGTAGCAAGCATGATTTTCCATTTATCGTAGTACTTGTTCAGCAACTCAAATTATTCCTGTAAGTTGTTGATTATAACTTGCGGGTCCTCAGAGCTGGAGTATGTTACTGTATCATCAACAAAAATCGCTAGCTCGCAGTTAGGCGCCTTAGGGATGTCTGCGGTGGAAATGTTAAATAATGTAGGACTTAGGCATGATCTTTCGGGCACTCCAGCTGGTATTGAGTGTTTATCAGAGTAAGCGTTTTTGACTTTAACGGTAAACTTTCTTGAATTTAGGAACGATGCTACAATTACTACAATGTAATGGGGAAAATTGGCTAACACCAACATTCCTGTTGATTTGCGGTTGTTGATTACTGATTGATGTCTTTAGTTACTCTGTAAAATTGATTTGTAGTGGAGCAGTTGAAAATAAGGGATGGCTTTGTTTTCTTCAGTTATTTGTTGGATCCTGTTCGAGATTATTTTTTCGAAAAGCTTGCCTAGGGTAGCAAGCTTATAAGTCTTTAATTGTAAGCAAGTGTAGAGAATAAAACATTAATTTAAAAATTATGTGACGGTTACAACACGTGCTATAACCCAACCACAAGTCCTTGGCTATTACAATACATATATGAATTAAAGATAAGCATACTCACATATTATTTTCATAGCGGCAAACATTTCTGGGAACACATTTCTCGCCAAATCATACTTCTTGCGTAGTTATGAATGGCTGACTTTATTTAGTTTTATTAAAAATTCACTTTTTTTCAACATCATAAAACAGGTTCACCCTTAAGCCGACCATTTTAAAAGAAATGTATAAATAAATTATCTCGAAATATTATCATAAAGAATGCAGACAGAGAAACTTAAATATAATAAGGTGATGCATTTGTTGCCAAAAATTATTTTTTGAAAAACACCAAGGATTGTTGCTGCATAATTTTACGTCGCAGGTACCTCTGTGAGAGTTAAACGGAGAAGTGCAAATTGTCTGATAAAAGAAACTTAAAAAGTAAACCCATGAATAATTTATACAGGAGCATAAATTATTTTCATTAATTCAAGGCTAAACAAAGTTTAACTCCCTCTGTCGGTGCAGGGAGGCTTTTTCATTAATCTGGAATTAATTAACTTCCAAAGTTTCCGTACAGGCGGTTTCCATAAATATGTATGGCGCCCGCCTTGGAAATGGACATTAATTACTAAGAAAAAATAATTAGACGAAGTGCTACGGGAACTTTCCTCAAAAATTCTCACAATTTGCATACGTTTTCTAATTTATTTAAAATTTAATTAAGTTGGGAAAGTTGATGCTGCATTAAATAGACGCTAAAGAAGGATTTTTAATTTTTAGTCTGGAAGCAAGAATCCGGAAAATTTATGCAGTGCACGCTAGCCTACGGGTATAGACAAAATGTAAACTTCCCAAGTGTTATTCCTGAATAAAATGGCTGTGTAAGTTTTATTTAATTTCTCGTCTGGAATTTAATAAAATGTAGCAATTAGTCAGGTACTTTATTTATCGTTCTGGTATTTTACAGAATGCGCATTCTATTCAAGTTTCCAACATAAGAGCTCTTGGGTAGTTTCAGGATCAGATGCGTTCGCGTATTTTAACGGAGGGTTTTCAAATGACGACTGCAGTAAGTGTTTACTAGTACCTAACAAATTTTAGATGCGTTGAAACAAAACAACTTAAATATTTTAACAATCTCACTATTATTTTGCTTAGTTTTTCAAAAGAATAAAAGTCGATACTGACCTTTGGCGTAACTAGATATGACCTTAAGAAAGATGAGAGAAGAGGTGGTTGCAAAAGCATTGATAGAATGCTGGACGCCCAACCTGGAATGATGCTTGCCCACCCCAGATATATCCGGAAAATGTATCTACAAAAATCTCATAATTTCGCAGCAATCTTTGAAAATAAATGGCAACTTAACTAGTGTGAACTATAGATTTTTTCGCAAGAACAGAGACTGGTGTATATACAAAAGGGCTAGTTTGGATCACCAGTAACATAAAGGCCCCTGGGTACTGGTGTATGATGGACATAGCTGGGTCATCCAGAGTAGCGGGAGCGTCTCTGACAGGCAGTTATGGGTTTCGAAGTAGTACTTCAGTACCCAGAATCTCCTTCGGAAGATATAAAGATAACGCAATTATAGATCTGCTCTAGAACTCAACAGGTAAACCCGACAGGAAAAGGTCATAACATGGGTTGCTTAGGGCTTAGGTAAATACTGCCGTATGACGGATCTTGCTCATGGAAATTCCAGACGACTAACCTCTGGGGTGTTACGCAGACGACATAGCGGCAATTATTGTAGCCCGATAGTGTTTTGTTACGTGTTGCTTATAGTAGGCTCAATCCTTGATTTTTACTGTATGAATTACTTATAAAAAGTAGATATTATTGTGAAGCCCCAATTCCGAGAAATCGCATTTCCAGGAAATTTTGAGTGCAATACAATTGTTCACGACTTGTGTTGCACATATCGCCGTCCTGTTGAAAATAAATGACATCCATGTCCATTTTATCAACTCCAGACAAACAAGATCGTTTATAATCTTGCTATAGCCATGTTTAAAATGTGTGAAAACATGATGGGAAATGTAATCAAAAGAGGGGCCATCTGTAAGGGGAGCCTAGCCGAGCTGGTCATTTGGCAGATATTGTTTTCCATAGTTAATCGCATAGTTTGTAGGTACTTACATTACTATATATAAAATTATCAGAGAATTCCTCAGAATGCTTCGATTTTTAATTAATTCAAATAACACCTCTTTTTGTAACTCCCTATATTTCTAAATACCTAAAACTCCATCTTAAATGAATACTAAAAATCCAGATTGAAGGATAAATTATGTCTAAAAACCGCCTGCGCTAATAGATAAATATTGGATTCCTTCTACATACATACATATGTACATAAGTGAAAGTTTGAGAGATAGCACATTATTCTGCCTGAATAAGAAAAGGCTGAAACTCTAATTTGACGCTAATTTGCAACTTTTAGTCGATGATTAATAAGCGAACACTAAACGATTAACACAAGGTGCATCTTTTTGTTTTAAGATCATACGTATATCCCATCCTTGAAAATAATTTTAATTACATCAATGACCTCGACATTTGGCATCCAAACATAACTGAGTGTGCAAGATTGTCTTCTTTCGCAACAAATGTGTTGGTCGTGATATTATCTTCCGTCTACATAAAACAACGTCGCATCGACCGTCTATCGGCTACCTGGTTTTCTCCGAAACGGCAGAATCTGGCACAACTTTCGAACTTTAATGAAATATTCCCCACAGATGTATACCTAAAAACAATGTGTGATGGTTTTCCAGAAGATCCTTCTCAAGCCATAAAAGGGGCGACGAGATGAGTTTTTATTAAGTCTTTACCAAAAACCACATTGATTCTCTGAGGGAAGACGACTGCCCGTCTTAATACCAAGGATCCATTTTATAGGCAATTACTTTCTGATTTATCTGACGAATATTGCAGTTTTCGGCTTTATGGCTTTCCAATGCATTCAATTGTGCCCCGCCTTAATGGTGTCGTAAACTTGGCGGAGCTAATGAGCTTAACTAACTCATAATCTAAATACCAAGAAGAAGGACGTCCCCAACAAACAAAAGCTGCGACCGGGTCCGAGTGCCGAAGTAATTTGATAACCACCGCAACTGGCTCTTGTTCAAAGGCCACAAATTCCTGCTCTTGACACGCTTCAACTTTATGGACCATTCTGCGTTTATTTGCTCACTCGCCACAAGGATTTTCTTCACTTTAATGCCAAATCCCCCTTTTTGTTTATGTTGCGCTCTATTTCGTTGAAAGCACCGCATTTAGTCATAGTCGAGCAATATAATTTCGCCACATGGCCCGCTCGAACGAGGCAGGCTGGAGCGCTCTCTGATTTGAACAAGCCCCTGGCCGAAACAACGAAAAATAAACTTTTATCGCCCGCCGTAAAATTCCAATAATTCACACAATGATGGCAACAGTAGTAGGGAAACCGCCGACGTTGGCACAAAACAGGCGGATTGCAAAGGATTCAGGCTGGTCCCCATCAGTCCAGATGTGTGCAATGGAAGATTGTAAGCCCGGACGGCCTTATTTCTGCACCTATACTGCGGATTTAATTCCAGTGCGGGATATACGGCGATAGCAGGTAAGCCTCCAGGTGGAGGTCGAGAAGTAATGAGAGCGCCACTCAACAAGGCAATATTAAAAAACACTTGGCGGACAAAAGGAGCCGAGGCAGGCAGAACAATACGTGAGCCCGGATCATTAATAAAAGCTAGAAGCGTGGGATCTCCGTATTGCCGATTGTTGCAGAACTCCCGGCGAGCCGAGAACAATAACTTTTATTCCAATAGGAAATAACAAAAGTGCTGATACAGAACGTCATTAAGGTAAATTTTTCCAGCTCTGATGAGCCTGAAAGCGCGGCCCGATAGATCGATTCAAGAGCTTCATTTTCTTGCTACTTTTCATTATGTTTCGAGCTCCTCTCCGGACTTCCCACGTTATTGTGGAACTCATTACGACCAGATTTCATGGCCTGATTGCAGTTCCCGTGCAAACACTTGTATTCTTCATATCGGAGCGTTCCCCCTTAGATGGCAGAAAATTATTTCATTACGCCGGCGTTCAAGGTGGAAACTCCTGGAATGGCTGTGCCAGACGATAAAGTCTACTGAATTGTTTCTCGCCACACGGTGAGTTCATCTAATGGCTTTGAGGCGGTACACCACTCCTCAATTTGCGTAAACTGCACGGTTTTACCGAGAACGTATGAAAGGCCATTAGACCTTCGATAAAACTGAAATTAGTGGACAATTAAAGCCTGCAAATGGACTCTTTGAGCCCAGAAATAAACCTGAATACCTGCGAAAAGCAAAATGATTTGTTGCTATACGTGGAAACTGGTTTTTATTTGATTTTTAAGTGACCTCAATCAGACGCAGCAATTCTATGCCTAACTAAACCGATCCTAGTTCCAGTTGCAACTGAATGATTTTGTTCATCAGAAACAGCCTTTATTTCCTCTGTTGAGCTAAGCGGCTTTTAACAACCGTTGATTGCGGTTTGCCACTTCCTGACCGCTGCCGCTCTGCAGATAACACATATGTACATATATTTACGCTAATGTTTCTGTGCTGTCTTTAACATCCCACAGGCCCTTTTATAAATATCAATTCTTATAATGTATCTGCGTGTATCGACGTGAAAATGAAGCATTTTTGCCGAAAAATACAAGGGCCACTCTAAAGCATGGAGGAGGCTCAGTAATGGTCTGGGGCTGTGTTTCTGCTGCAGGGACAGGAAATTTCCATTTTATTGATAATATCATGGATCGATTTCAATATGTGGACAGTTTAAAAGCAAATGTGAAAACTTCTTGTCAGAAGTTGGGAATTTCGGATAATTTTATTTTTTATCAAGACAACGACCCAAAACACAAATCACATGCTGCCATTGTCCCCACGTATTAGATACACCAGCACAGTCCCCAGATCTCAATATAAGTGAGCATATTTGGCACGAAATTGGGAGGAAAATATACCAGAAGATCTACCCAAACATTGCTGAACTCTAAGCAGCTATTTTAGAGGCTTAGAACTTCATAACTCCCCAAACTTGTCAGAATTTGGTGGATTCTATCCCAAGGAGACTGGAAGAAGTCATTTCGCATAAAGGTTATGCCACAAAATATTGAAATCAACAAACATTTTCTTTTGTCCGGTTTTTCGTGTGGAGGCGAAATATGAGTTCCATTCGTTATTCTTATTTTGTTGAATTAATGTTTTATGTTTTTGTACTTTTTTTAATAAATAATGAAACTACACAAAATTTGCTTTCAATTGATATATATATAATATGATATTTCTATCAAATTTAACGAACTACTAAGTTAAAGCGTGTTGCATTCGTCATCCGGTGAGTCACTGTATATTTACGCCAATGTTTCTGTGCTTTCTTATCTCGCATCTTTAACATCCCACAGGCCTTTTTTAAATATGAATTCTTACAATGTATCTGCCGAAATTGACATACGAGTATAGACTAATATATTTATAAATTTGTTTCTAAATATTCCTAATGTTCTTGAGATAAGCAAGTGTTAGTTTTTTTTTTAATTGTTATTTTTTAAATAATGTATTACAATTTTTCCTACAATATTTTTATGCTATTGTTGACAACCCTTTATCTCGAATCTGTTATCGATAATTGGGGGCACAATATGGTGACTGAATATTCTCAACGTGAAAGGATTCCAATTAAAAGGAGCCATTATATGTTTTTCGGGTCGCTGATCTCGAATCTACTATCAAAATTTGGAAATAAAATATGGCGGCCTGTTTTATTAGTCTGCCTAAAAATTTAAATTTTCTCTCTCAATTTGGATTGTAATGGTCTATGCTAGTTTCGCGTTGAAGCTTTGCACCCAACTCCCAAACACCCTGTATAAATGAGTAAATAAATTAATAAATAAATAAAAGTGGAAATCTTTTGTCCTTAGTTTATGAAAGCCTTTTAAAGCTCTGATTGCCACGATGGCTATATTACCTTCGTATGAATATGATTTTTCAGCAAAGTTCTTGTCACATTGGTTACGATTTGTAGCCACTTATTTACATGATAATAACCACACCATTAATGGTTATTTATGAAATTAACAGAGCAGACCCCAATACCTAAATATGGAGAAGTTCAATGTAATTACAAATGTGTGTACACAAAAACGAATTTTATTAAATTAAAACTAAATTAAGAATCAATAGTATCAACAAAAAATCAAACCGATTTCTATTAACACAGCGATTGGAGCGCACTGAACAACGGAAGAGTACCCATTTCGCACAGGGAGGACCTTTTTTCCATTCGATTGGAATCAGTCCCAATCATGTGTCGTTCCGATCCCGGCACACAAAGTTACACGTTCTCCCAGGGAAGTTGGTTATATCGCAAATTCAAAGTGAGAGCAATGATAAAATTTCCCAATGCGCATGTGTAATTTAATAAAGAAATTCGCTGCACCGGATAAACTTTAACAAGTTTAGTCAAAGTTGAAAAGTCAAAGCACTTTTCCCGTGGGCCCTGTACATCCATAGGTCGTGTATAGCAAGTGCAAGACAAAAATCAGAAAAGTCGCATATTGATTATTTAGGTGTGCATGTGTTGGTGCGACCCTTCACTGCTTGTACTGCGGGAATAAAAAGTTTTCTATTACATTATTGCCACAACGTTGAGATACCTGCTGCCGGTAAGGATACGGACGGAAGGACTGAATTTGATGTCGTCTCGGAGCCAATTTATCTTTTGGAAGCGGTAAACTGGCAAACTTAGGAGTTGAACATTATTTTATTTCTTTTCACCCCGCCCCTAGCACTGCTGCCAGGATGGCGGCCCGTTTCTCGCTCCCCAATGCAAAGCGCTTATTTGAGCACTTCCTGCTGGTAGGCGAGTGTTCGAGATTTAAGGCTTTTCTATTGAAGAAAAACAAATCGAGGCGACAAACGCAACTAAGAACTTTGCAAAAGAAATTGGAAGTCGAGCAAGTCCCCGAAATAAGCTTTTGATGGGGTTGCCCCTTCCGGAAAGATTTAAGCTGACTTACTTACAATGACATCAGAAGGGAAGACGAATTCGCTTATTGCTTTTTAACGCAGGAAACAATGACAACCTTTCTGATTTTATCTGAGAAGAACAAATTTCATTTTGAAAATCTTTCATGGCACTCGGTTGATATGTATGTCCTCAGTGAAACGACTTCGAGTGAGCCTACAATTTCTTGTAGAGGATCCTTCAAGGAATTACTGTCCCATGAGAGAGCACGAATAACTCTTTCTAATTGCAGATTTTCGGTGAATGTTAATTTACATTAAAGCTCCTTGAAGCTAAACGGTTTTATTTCCTGAAAAGGATATGATAATATGTATATTCATTGTTTTGAATGAAACAATGAAACCAGTTATAGTTTAGATTTGACTTTGCGGAGTCTTGAAAGTTACAGTAGGCAAGATTGAGTCTAGCGTCTGTTACGTATTGTTGCAAAAAGTGCATTTTGCAATAAATAAATGCATTTGTCCGGTTTTGTCCGATCAGCTACTAACGCAAGCTGGTACGACTTCTGATTTTCTCTGCCGTTAGAAGTGTTCCAGTTGAACTTCCGTAAAAGAGGAGGAGTTGGACGAGTCGGCTGGAGTGTGTGCGGGCGATAAAGCGATAACGACGGCTAACCTTTTCGTTGTAAATTGATTTTCGATTGTTGTATCAAATGAACAAAAAAAACATTAAATTGAATTTTAAAAACTCGAACTGGTGTGTTTATCCTTAAGGGGTTACATACATACATACGTCCAGCAGCGTCAAAAACGCGCTAAAAGAAAAACTGTTTTTAGTAGGGATAGCAATATAAATTTATTAAAATAACTGTTACACATTGTTTATTAGTATTTATACTGTATAAAAAATTTTATTTAATTAATTTTTTTCAAAAATTACAATATAAAAAATCACGTTTCCCGAAGCACTATGAAAAAAAGTTGCTCCACGGTCGCCATGATAACTCATACAGTTTTTAATATTTTTTGATGTTTTTTTATTTATATATTCGAAATTGTCTTCTATATAGTCTGTCGAACCAGATTTTTGAATTGTGATTAAAAAATTTATAATTTAAAAATTTAAAAATTATAAATGCACACTTTTTTAAAATGCCGTAAATTGCCAAATTTTTCGAATTTTAAAAATCCGGCAAAATCAGGGCAAATCTGCAGTAAGGAGGCGCTGATTTCGAATCTATCATCAAAATTTCCAAATATGAGACCTCCCCTACTACGGTAGGACATATAGGAGAAGGGAGTAGTATAAAAAGAAGAAAAATAAATTTACTAATACTATTGAAAAATATCTAAAAATATGTGAAAAACGAATACAGAAAATCATTTCAAAATATTGAAAAAATTATTTATATGTGAAGTTGAATTAAGGCAATAGCATGGATTATTACGAAATTGAGGAGAACAATTGAAATATCTCTAGATAAAATGACCAAGTTACGAAAATAGGAATGAAATAATTTTATATGAAATGCAAAGACTTGAGTCTCCTCATTACTTTTAACACTCCAATTTTTTTTAAGACTGAAATTGAAAAATTAAATTATAGTTAAAAATAAAACAAAAAACACGCTTTTGTAGCAGTGTCAATTAAGAAGTAAAAAATAATTTTGCTAAGCTTTTATTTAACTTGCTTCCGGGGAAAAATTTGGCCATCGAATTTACGCCCACTTCTCTATACCTATACGATCATACTGAAATTTTGCGCATATCTTTGGTTCTGAAGACAATAAAATATAGTGTATTCAATTATATGGTACATGTAATGTGGCGGCCAGCATAAAATGGCGGATTACCTTTTCTTTTCCAACTTAAATTGCTACTTAAGTGTTGATATATGGCAGCACCAGTATGCATATGTCTAATCTGACATTGGCATCGTAAAGTTTGCTATTTTTAATGGTAAACGTACTCAGAACGTTTTGCTATACGAGTGATATTTGTGTTGTTTACAGATACTTGAAAAAACTTTACGATGACAATGTCAGATTTGACATCTTCACACTGGTAGTGCCATATCTCAACACTTAAGTAGCAACTACGTGGACTTAAAAGTAAAAAATAAAAAACAACGGGTTGCACTCCGGGAGTGCCTGCAGAAGTGAAAACTTGAAATTAACGTTGTGCATTTTGGAATGGTTAGGGAATAATTTCGCACGAATTGCTTTATTTATCAGTATAAAAGTACTATCATTTATGTGGTAAAATACAGTATTCATTTATTGCGCTATCGTACACAAACATAACAATTTATATTACATTAAAAATTACATTTTTTACCCATCCCAAAAAGTGCACAACGCCGCTAAAGAAGTTTTCACTTCACCGTCTTAAGAATTTTCGATCAGGCCACGTGTCCTGACGCGAGTTTAACATTTTTACCCATCCCAAAAAAGTGCACAACGCCGCTAAAGAAGTTTTTACTTCATCGTCTTACGAATTTTCGATGAGGCCACGTGTCCTGACGCGAGTTTAACATTTTTTACCCATCCCAAAAAAGTGCACAACGCCGCTAAAGAAGTTTTCACTTCAATAATAAACAAAAAAAAACTTTCAAATTAGTTTTTATTATTATTAAACTAAAAAATAGAAAATAATATTATATGAAAACAATTCTTCCAGTTTTCACTCGTTTATACATAATATAGCTAGTGATTCTAAATTCAGAACAATTGACATCAAGCACCCCAAGTGTTTTTTCTTATTTTGATGTTAATTTTTCTGTCAATCACTTTATTCTAATTTAAAGCTTATTTTTATAGATGTATAAGTAATCGTCCGATCTGCATTTTCGAAAACCAATGGCATACAATCCCTCGTTAAGTTTTTCGTTCCACACCTTACTGGCCTCTTTCAGACCATAAATAGACTTGAGTAATCTACTTTGCTTGGGTTGGCAGGATCTACAGAACCCTCAGGTTGCTTCATGTATACCATTTCCTTTAGGTCTGCATTCAAATATGCAGTAACGGTATCGACATGATGAACGAAGAGTTTCATCCCTCCTGTCAGCGCAAAAATAAATCTGGTTGTCAATGCCATTCATTACAACCTGGGCTGAAGTACCTAAGTAAAATAATTGACTCCTTATTGCTCAGCAAAATCCTCAGAGCTACTAGCACCGCTTTGTGCTTGATGATGTTCCCCATCATATTACCTTCCTGGTCATCGCAACACCTTTCTAGCTATACCCACTTAAGTTGTACGTACACATCGTATAATTTGTCCCACGCTTTGTTTGAGATTAGGCAGCTAGGAATCAGCCGCTGCAAAAAATGCAACTGTTATACAATTCCATTTTTCCCACTCACTATGATGTACTAGTTAACATAGTTCCATTTTTTCTCCAATATCATATTTCCCTTAACTGTAAGTTAAATAATAGAAAAGTAGCTAATAACGGTCCAAAAATTGCGTCATAGTTTGGACGTCTATATACCGACACACGTCTGCAATGGTAAGTTGTCTTCGGCGACTATTTGCTGACACGAGCCCGTAAGTTTAATGTAACAGAAAAAATGTTTTTAAATGTTATGTAACGGATTGACATATTTGTGGAGAAGAAAGTGGGGGAAGCACCTCTCAGCTTATAAACCTGTGTATTGGCAACGACAAACCTCTGAAGGGGTCATAAAGAGATCAGGGTCAAAAACACTTCCAAAAATCAACCAAAACAGATAATATAGGATAGTCTATCCAGTGAAGTATTATTGGAATAACAAACACCCAAACAATATTTAATAAGAAAAAAATTCAGTGTGATTCGGTGAGAAACTCCTTCCCCATCGATGTGTACATTGAGACAGAAAATATAAAAATAAATCTCTAAATCAATTGACGCTTCCACCACAATATTCCAAGTTGAAATTTTAAGTCTGATCATATGTATAGCCAACAGCAAAATTCATTCACTCACAGTCAAAGTCGGACAACCTAAGAATATTCCTTCAGATAAGTTGAACTTTTCAAAATAGTTTTTATTGTTTTTATTATGCCAACCTCGAAGCAAACATGCTTGAAACTTAATTGTAAAACGGAAAAATAAGTAATTCTGTGAGCACAAAGTAGTAATAGTAGATTGCAGCCTAAAGAAGCATTTTCATGCAATGCGAATCTCCACTTTGCATTTGCAAGTCAATTACGTCATTGTTTCATATGCATTGTGGCAGACACAATCCTGTTAAAACCACATGTCATTTACTTCCATCCCATCCATATGTGATGGACGAATATTCACACGAAAGTGAACATATAACTTCCTTATTTTCACTATACAATTATCTCTCTTTTTGTAAGGGGACATCATAATTAATAAATCTTCTTCCGAAGTATAACGAGTGAATTTTGTAAATGTTTTCGTGTGCCAGCTACTAAAATAGGCTGACTAAATATTTGGCAGACGGAAATGGCGCCCGATACAAATACAATATTATCCATTAAATTCCAACAGAATCAATTCTATTACACAAATGTCAAGTGACCTAAAAGTGGCAATCTTTTGTTCAGTGCAGTATATCATTCATCCCTAAAAACCAGTCCAATCGTCGATTTTTCATCTTTTTGATACACCTAACACGTCAAGCTAAATACTAATAAGACGTAAAACTGCCGCTCAGATGTCTAGTCAAATATTCTTATTGAAATCAATTTCATTCAATTTTATTTCAAGACAGCCACTCAATAATAAATGCCTCCGCAGAATTTTGTCGTTATAATCTACGAAGTACAATCACGACTGCCAAAGCTCGCTTCGCCGTATCTGCGGGAAGGCAGTTAAATTTTAATTTGAAATTCAAGGGCTCACTAAATCACTTTATCAGCGGCTATAATAGCTTATCAGATTGATTTTAATTTTCTTCGTCGCGGATACGCTTCACGGTTTACTGTTGCCCGTAATCGTCCTTCGGCGAATTTATGCGGAGCCCGAAATTTATGTAAGAATTCTCCCCATAATTCTCATCCTCCCTTTTTCTTGCATCCGTGCTGTATTAATTGATGTAATTGCTCCGATACCAGGACTTCATTAGCATCTAGAGAAGTTAATAGTCCTTAAAATGTTCGCTTCCAGGAAAAATATTTAAGAGTATTGCTGTTGAGGGAGGCATGCCAATTTGTGTGCTCAGTGCAGTTTTTAAAACCCACTTAAGAAAACGCTAAAGATTGTAAGGAGAATCTGTAGTTAGGTTTTTATGACCTTGGGAGAAAGTATTGTAGTCGTCCGAGACTTCGACCTCGAGAATTCAATGGACATTAAATATTCGAAGAGGTAGACGGCCAGAGCAGATAAGAGAAGACTTGATATTTTTATAAGTCATAATGAAGGTGATACTTTCGCTATAAAAACTTGGAAATTTGATTTCATATTAAATTTCTGATTCAATCCTTATATTCAGTTTACTGCTAATAACTTGTTTCAAACTGGAGTGAGTTCGAAGTTCAAAATTAGATCTTAGCTCGATAAATATCACGATGGGCACCTTCGATTGATATGAATCGGTGACCGGATTTGCTTGTTGCGAGCTTTTCTTTAGTTTGACCTGAATGTATGTATGTATGTAAATAATGGAATCTTGCAATCAAAATTTCGATTAGTTCTGATTAAGCTAGAGCTTCTAAATTTTGCGCACGTGTATAAGTCCGGTGACAATGTAATATAGTATATCCAATAACCTTCTAAATCCAATATGGAGGATGCCGCATAATGGCGATGGATCACCTTTTTCTGTGTGGTATCAAATGAAAGCTTTCGACGAGTAGTGTACGTTAAGCTACGCAACGTCATTCTAAAGTCAATATGACGGACACCCCTAGATGGCGGATCACCTTTTGCTTCACAACTCCATAGATATGGGTGTCGAATGAAAGCTTTCGACGAGTAGTATACGATAAGATACACTCTAAGAAATTTTCACTAAATAGATATAGGAAACTGCGTTGCCTAAATAATTCTAGTAATTTTACATAACGCAATGCACTGCACTTAACATATCACGCAATAAAATTAAATATCAGAGAGTATTCGAAATACTTCAACATATGTAATTTGTCCTTGTTAAAATTGAATTTGATTCCACTTTCATGTGTAATTTTACAAAACAAGGGAATATCACACATATTTAAGTAGATTCATTGCTGTATATTATGTAAACTGAACTTATCTGTAAGTAATTCGTTGCTTTTAAATAAGCAATATTCTTGTTTTTTAATTGGTTATTGCTTCTAATGAAGTAGCAAAGTATTACTACTTTGGGGTTGTGAACTAAGCATTCCAGCTCCAAAGTAGTAATACTTCGATAGTTGCTCAAATAACTGGACCTTTTTTTGGATTTTGTTGATTTTTGTATGTTTTAATACATAGCTGAAGATGAAATTTGAACGTTACTTTTAAGAACTTTTGCAATCAGTAAATTAAAAAATTATAATATTTCGTTTTCAGATTATTAAAGAGCTAGCAGTTTTTATATCTCAATGCAATCCTTAAAATATTTTGTTTATCGATATTATTATTTCAATAAGTTTCTATTACGTTTAGAAATCATTTTCAGCCTAATAAGACGTACCCGAAAATCTTATAACAAATTTATGCAATTATTTGAAGACTGACCGAACTAAGTTTTTTAGTTAATTATTAGTAAGTGAAGTATACTTGCATACGCAGATATAAGGTCGAATATGGCCAGTCCGGAAATATACGCACCTTCATACAACCAAAGAATATATAACATGTTCTATATTCTTTGATACAACGCAACTGCCACAAGAGAAATGAAGTTCACTTAACATCACCAGTGGTGACTAACCACAAAAGTATAATACATTCCGGAGAGCAATTTTATATCGTTAAAGTACTTTTACTGTCAAAAATGTCAAATTACACGGCTTTAAAGTATTTTTCCTTTCCTTGTGACTGTTTCATTATTAATTTTACATAAAATGTAGGAACATGATTATATTCGGCATAGTAAATTCACTGATCTTCAGGATTTTTCAATACTGCTTAGTAAATTTACATTCAAGTAAGGAAATGGGTGGCAAAATACATTTATCTGTGCATTTTCAGTTTTCTAGAAGTACTTCTACATTATTGGAAGTATTTTTGCTTATATTTTCCATAAAATATCACACAGCATAGCATAAGCCAAGGCTGAACTAAATTTTTATAGTAAAAAGGAAATATTACTTTATAATATTGATTATCACTTTTAGACAATCATTTATGCAACAGAAATTTTGGAATTTTAATGTAAAATTTAAGTGATTTTCAATGCATTTTTTAGAGTGACCTGGTCTCATTCTAATCTTAATATAGCACACACTCCAAGATGGCGGATTACCTTTTTCTACACAGACCCCTTAATATGGGTATCAAATGAAAGGTTAACTCAAATCACAAAAACAAAAATAATTAGGTGATTAAATTAAATTAAGTTTAGCTATAGTACGGTTGAGCAGAGAATGTTACCAATAGCTTCCTCATGGGCATATACTGCGCACGCCGTCACGCTTTTATTTAGCTTCACCTGAATATCCAAACTAATTTTCACCAACTTCCAGCCGTCTGAAGAATATTAAATTTTGCATTCGTATTAGGAACTGATGACAATAATATATTTTAAATAACTTCGAAATTTAGTATGCCGGATCTAATATGGCGACCGAAAAATTTATCTATTTTCTTTGAATAGGTAAAAGCTTTAACATCTTCCTAACTACTTCATAAAGATATTGATAGGTAGGACTCTCAAGGAGTTCGTGGTGAAATATTGTACTCACGACTTTGTAATAATGACTTGCAACTTTAAGTTTAGAGGTGGGGATACTTTTAATTGAATATGGCAATGACAATTTTTGAAAGGACGCCATTCTGATTTTGAAACTGTTCAAGCTGTATCACAAAAATTAATGGAATTGATACCACTTCGGCTTTTTGTGTTGTCTGAGTATGAAAGCAGTGCTCACAGATAGCATCGATTCTTTCATGTGTCCCAAACTCCCCGTACGTCCCTTACATTCAACAATATTTCTGAAGATATTTTCACGTTTCAAGAAATCGGTTAGAAATAATGCAGCACCTTGTTGTTCATTTGCTCTATACACAGGAGCGCCAACAAACTGACGAAGTTCAATCGTGTCGACACTCCAGCCGGATGCCATGTACCTTAAAAGAAGTTAGATTGTGGCGACATCTATCGGGCCCACACCTAACTTCGAAATCTTAAATGAGAACCCTTATTTATTATTGCAGATTCGAATTCTATGGCTAAAAATGTGTAGGATTTGAATGAATAGAAGAAGGGGGAGGGGGACTAATTTTGGCACTAGTGTATTTCTTCCGCGGAATGGTTAAATTTTGATTATTACAATTTTTTCGTAGAGGCCTTATTATTCGAGATATTTGAAGTTTCAGGTTAAAAAAATCACCCGAAAAAACACAAAATTTAGTAATCCAAGATGGCATTTTAAATTTAAAGAGGTTTTAACGATATTTAGTGAAAGGTGGTTGTGTAAACTTCACTTGATTTCAACAACAAAATTGAGCATGGAGGTTTTCGGGGTCACTGACTGATTTTAAGTTTATTAATAAAAATCAATAAATGCACGATAACGGACTGGCAAGACCGAAACTATATGAGATTTTGTTGTCGCTGGGTAAAGAAAGTGATGTTTTGGAGTTTTATGCTTTTGAAGTTGAATTTATATATAGAAGAAATATACCTAGGGCACCTACGCCAACACGTTGGTGTGGAGTTTTAATATTTGGTACATATGACATTTCATCTTTCAAGTTTTGATGGTTTAAAAAGCTATAACTCACGAAGAGATGCTGTGTTGTGTTGTAAACATTCAAAAAAATATTATTTTTATTCACTTTCCCACGCATTTATTGATTTAATTAATTGACATTAGGCACTAGAATAGTGAAGTACGACAGACGAGGGCATGATGTCATCAGTTCAAATTATATTGACAAAGTCTTTGAACTGATAGCCTGCGGGATATAAATAAAGAATTCCAGTGTTATCTACAGCTATGGAATGGACCAATACAGCCCTGTTATTTGCGGCGGATGTTCGTACCCCATCGAGTTTCCATGTAAAAAGAATTTTTAATTATGGAATATTTCAGTTGAACCCCAAGGAATTCCAATAAAGCTTTATATGATTGCTTATATTTCTGGGGATGACGATTCAAAGTAATCTTATTTACTTTATATGTACACTAGTGGATCCCTTCTCTTTGCCCGGTTTTTTTCATACTTATTTAAATTGTTGCAATTTTGATCTAAATTCATACACCATATAGGTAACTGTTGCACGATGTAGGAAACTCTTTCATGCGCGTAAGTGGATTTTCATTTTTCCCGTGGGAGCCTCAAATATTCCCGGGATAAGAAATAGCCTAAACGATAATTTTGATAGTAGATTCGAGATCAGACACCTCGGAAATATACAGGGACTTGTTTTCATAGCAATCCTTTGAAGTTCATCTTTTTCGGTGGGCATATTTCATCTGCCATTTGAAATCCTACAATTATTACATACATATATCCTTAAACCTTGCCGAAGAACCAAGCTATCCAACCGTGAAAACCCCATTCGAATCAAATCAATAGTTTGGGAGATATATCTTAATATCGCGAAAAACTTTCCTCATTTATATATATATACGTATATATATATATATATATAGTAAGATACATTATTTAGTTCAGGAAGGTAATCTAGTTTTGAACCATTTTGTCAAACAGGACTGGTCAGAAACACTTGCGTAATGTTTAGAAATTTTCTATTTCGTAATGTCTGAATACTGAATTTATTTGTCTAGTGGAAAAAGGCAATTAATTCATCCCTGCCTAAGAGCGCCGCACACATTAAGCCAACAATTCCTATAAACGCCAAAAATTTTAATTGATGGGCACATTTCATCGCGGCCATTTTGGCACCACTATATCATAGAAAACATCTCCTAATTGCGGTATTTACTTATACCATGTCCCTGTTAATAAAGAATATGACCAACAACGGAGGACCTAATGAAAAAGTGTACATTAAGGCGGAAAATATGGCACAGATATGGGCATGTCATTTGCAGGGCTTTCAGTCGCCACCCACATGTGACGCCTCGCAATTTGGGCGCACACTTTATCAATTTCATAGACCTGCTTTCAGTGAAATAGCCCTCCTGTACTACCCGTCCCCACTTTGGTACACTTCCCTCTTTCGGCAGGATCTAATCCAAACTGAATAAAAATAAAAGCTCCTAACAGCACATTTCATTAACTTGATTTATGAAAACGCATCTACATACATTCTGGCATAAGAATTTATGTGGAGGAGAGCACTCTCTGCCGAAAAAAGCAAGCATTTTATGCTTTGCTATCAATTTTATGTTTTGGACTTCATACCCGAAGCCGGCTTGAATGTGCCGCATAAATTAAGTCTTTAATTAAGAAGTGCTGCTCCGCTGCCGAGACCCTTCGCTTTCGGATTTCGCTGCAAGATGGTGGAGGCGTCGGAATTAAAAGAAAATGTCAAAATTGTTTTGCAAGCACTTTGTCCTGCAGGATAACCTGGATATGATTCAATAGCACCGTGGCACTAATCTATTTTCGAAAAAAAAAACCATTATAAATGATTTATGGGCTGAGTACAAATAACTTAATAATGCACGTGTTTTACAAACACCTTTTATTACATTTCTGCAGGTAAGATTCAGTGAACTTGAACCCTTGTTAATTAAAAATATGAGGCATGTCTAGTAACATTTAAGTAAAAATGTCTCAAGTAAAAACCTAACGAAGTGCTTGAAATGAAAGTGGATCACTGAGATCATACTTCCCTTAAATTTGCACCTGACTGCTCTGGCATACACAGAACTCTGAATAAAAAAACAATTCATTCGTGAATCCACTTGATAGTCTGATTTTTTAGCAAAAGTGAAAAACTATAGTCAGAACTTGAAGGAAGGGAACTTTCAAATTAAGACACTTTCAAATAATAACTTTCATTTTCAAGTATAAAGTTTTGTATAGGGTTTTCCAATAAGGACTTGACAACTTTTTTTCAAAATAAAATGCAAACCATTATCGGGTTGAAGTACAATCAAAACATTTATGAATGGAACTCGAGTTCGTTCATATGGCCACCGCGGGCACGTTTGCAGCGGTCGATTCGTTGGACCCAATTTTCGATGACTCGGCCACACATTTCGGCCGAAACGGCTGCTATTTCGCGTTCAATGTTGGCTCTGAGCTCTTCTAACGTCGTCGGCTTGTTGGCATAGACCAATGACTTGGCGTAGTCCCAAAGAAAAAAGTCTAGAGGCGTTAAATCGCACGAAAGAGGCGGCCAATCGACTGGTCATTTTCTTGAGATAACACGCTCATCAAACTTACTTTTCAATTAATCGATTGTAACGTGTGCTGTGTGGCTTGTGGCACCGTCCTGTTGAAACCACATGTTGTCCAAGTCCATATCTTCCAATTCGGGCAAAAAATAATCGGTAATCATGGCGCGATAACGATTACCATTCACAGTAACATGACGATTATTATCGTCGACGAAAAAATATGGCCCTATGACGCCGCCGGCATGCAAACCGCACCAAACAGTTATGTTTGTGGATGAAGTGGTGTTTCATGAAGCACATGTGGATTTTCACCGCAAATAACGCATATTTTGCTTATTGACGAACCCATTGAGCTTCGTCACTGAAGATGATTTTGCGATTAAATTGATCATCTTGGCGCATCTTTTCCAGAGCCCAATCGGAGAACGTACGTCGCTTTAAATGGTCCATCGGCTTCAATTCTTGAGTCAGCTTGATCTTGTGTAAACCAAGATCCTTACGCAAAATTCGCCATAAAGTGGTCTGGGCGATGCTCCACTCTAGAACGCCGTGGAATTGACTGATTTGGATCATTTGCTACGGACGTTTCAACGGCAGCGATATTTTCGACACTTCGACCAACCCGTTGTCTCACTGGCACGGCGACATCACACAATGAATATGTAGACTCAAATTTTTGCACTAAACTTGTTACTGCCTGTCTACTAGGGCGAGAATTACGACCGAAAATCGGAGTTAACGCTCTTAAAGTAGCGGTCACCGACACCGAATTTCTGTGGTAAATTTTTATAATTTGCAGACGTTGTTCGTTCGTGTACTTTACCATAATGAAAATGTTAAGTGTACTGAATAAATTGACAGTGACAGTTCGATGATTAGTGAAAGGGTGCGTTCACAAATTGAATTCAAAGTTGTCAAGTCCCTATTGGAAAACCCTTTATTACCAGGAAGGCCTATGAGGAATTGGAAGTGCTTCGTCCTTACGGAAAAAGATCACGACAATACCAAATTTGAGGGAAATCAGTGTAAAAGAGGGACTTGGAAAGTTGCAAAACACCATGTTTTTTTTTCTATGATTGAATTCAACTCACAATTATGTTTATTTGGGTCAAAGGACAAAGCAATATCGTCATCGTCAGGAGTTCATATTCACGTTGGTTCTAATACAAAAGTTTAAGTAACACTATGTAAATTTAGTAAAAGTTGTAAAATTGGACACCAAATTTTTATGATGACACTAAGGATTCCTCGTATCTAAAAGTCTGTGACATAAGAATGCATGGACTAATATCACTAACACTGGTATATCCCGAAGGAATTGTTCTGATTGGATACATTTATTCGCATTATTGCGAAATTTGAAGTGGTACCAGCATAACTCTGAACCACGAGATTTTGACGTGTCTCGATGAAAATTAGATCCAGAACGCGATGGCGAAGACTACCTGAAAATGTTGAGCCGTTACGAGAATAACAGATAAATGTTCTAGATTGCAGTTTCAATGCCTGGACTTCTAGAAATAGCTCGTCTATCCTTTTATTTAATTTAATAATTTTGGATGTTAAGCTATTCCAAGAATTATTGTCTTGTCTTGGCGAAGACAGAGCGAAAATCGATGCCTTGAAATTCACCTAAAAATTTTTGTCCGCACAATTTGCAAGTTCCGTAAGCGGGCCGGAATTACACGACAAAATTGATCTCATATGATCGGGAAGTCTTTGTAACCAAAGGGTCTTCAAAATGTCGTCACTCAAATTTCCGTTTGAAAGATTCCTCATCTCTCGAAGGAATTGAGATGCGGATCTGTCACCCAATACCATGCCACCGAGTAACTTACATATTTCGTTTAGAAGTCTCGCTGTCCGAAAGGCGAGATATCAACGCCTTGTTTTAGCTCTGTATATGGGCGCTGAGTATTTGGGTTTTCGAGGATATCACTCAGTATGAAAACCAGTCTTTCGTCCAAAGCAGAAAGGACGTGATTATATTTCGAAGATTCACTCGTTATTCGTGCTAGCTCGAATTGCCCTTCTATTTTCTTAAACCAGAATTTCGGAGCGTTTCTCCAAATAACCGAAAACGTAGAAATCGCTGGAACAGTCGGTGTGGAGGCAGCAAAATGATGAGGTGTCGGAAGCGGACTTAAACGTATGACACCTTCCGAAAAACTTTGAGACTCCGAAAGGTCAGATGGATTCCCGGGAATCACGCAGAATCGCGAGAAGTCACCACTTCATCAATCGTTCAGCACACACCTTTTTTAAAACGAAAGAGAACGCGAAGTGTGAAGGAAAATTCACAATTTAATAAATATAATTAATGAAAACAAAAGATACTCCCTTAGAGGAATCTTCCTTTGTTTTTCTTTTTTTCTTTTGTTTTTTTCTTTAAAATTTTTCTATTCTTCCTTTTTCTTTCTTCGGTTTTCCGTTCTTATTTGTTGTCGGAAGGAGAAGGTTGCTGCTGCTGTCGGGGTCACCAATGTAGGGAATATCAATCGTACAATCTTGATTGTTGCTGTGGATAGATATAACCTATTTTCTGATTAACTTGCACGTTAGGGCTTATCGGCGGCCCGAATTATATGTTCTGCAATGAGATATGGGAGCCAAAATATTGTCTGCCTCTTTTTCTTCGCTATTTTGTAAATGCTTCTTATTTGCGTACTCAACGGCAATGAATTACAGAAAACATTTTGGTTTAAAACTTGTTTATTTTGCTGCTTTTTATTTTTAATCGATAAATTAATTTTATTTCTTTGATGTTACTTTCACAATTCAAAAAATGTAACTGACTTTTTCAGCAAAACATTCACCACTACTCACTTGAAAACTACTTGATTTCCCCGTACAACTCTACACCGAATTCAAGGTGCGAAACGACAAAGTTCACAATCTGGCTTTACTTAACGCTACTGATAATTTTTCCTACCCTCTTCCTTCACACTCGGACTCATTAAAAGGTATAAGATAAAACGGCCGCGATTAAAATCAATTTGTGGTGACGACCACCAAAGCCAGGACAACCACCTACTCGGACTCTCAAAGTTCTCAATCCAACAAAGGTGAAAAGAACCGCTACCTTTCGGAACGGCCGCCACACTACTATATAGCCCAGAAAAATTAGCATTTGACCTCAACAAAATTCGCTGAATTTTCCACAGACATTCTTTGAGGTATCCCAAACCCGCAAAAATCACAACATGGCTACCCTAGATATTGAAGGCCAAAGTTTTTTGCAAATATGTCGCATTCTATTCATCGGACATTCATAAGGTCAATGTGAAAGTTCTAGGGAATTAAATTATCTACAAGATTGGTCTCTTGAATTATTTCCTGAAACTTCGCACTTTTCGAGATATTCAAGTTCAAATTAATGGGGGCAGGTGCGGTAACAATTCTATCGATGTTGTCACGTAACGTGTTCACATAGCCTGAAAATAGCTGTAGATCAGCAAAACTGAAGGATATGGTATTTACCTTTGCTGCAATTACTTATTATTGCTCAGCACAGATCTTTTCCGCTAAGAATAAATTAATATCGACAGTATGCTCTCTGAATGTGAATCACTGCCATGGAATATTATTTTCGTGCTCGCGTCAGGAGATGAGCAAATTAAGCTGTGTAATGATAAGGTGTCCTTCTTGTTTAATAAAATAAGAATGCGCCTCTTAAGACTAAACATATTAATCCTGATAGTCGACCTTGGGTCAGCAAATATATACGAAAATTGATCGCAGAAAGGGAGCGTTGGGAGTTGGGAAATATGTAAATCTGGTTGTAGATGGGCTAGGTACAAATGTACACGAAATAGTGCTTCCTCTACAGCTCGAACAGCAAAGTGGGAATATTATAGCTCCAACTTGATTCAACTACAACAACTAAAACTCTTTGGACTAACCTTAGAAATGCTGGAGTACGTGGGGATATGGCGCAGAAGTGCTAGGATGAACTAAATAAACATTTTATTGTAGATACGGGCTTGACCAGAAATTCCGCTTCAGCTTTACATCAAACCATTGATGGATTTTATTTTCAATGTGGATTTTTATTCCATCATATCGAATGCTGTCGGACATGATGAAATCAACCCTCGTTTCCTGAAAATACTACTGCCATCAATCTCGCCATTCCTAATACACATCATTAATAACTGTTTAATGTCCTTTCGCTTTCCTGATGCATGGAAAATTGCTGAAGGGGTACCAGTTGCTACAAAGCCGTCTTCTAACTGTATGTATTGCTATTGTCCTATAAGTATTCTCTGTTTTTTTGCTAAAGCCTTAGAAAAGATGCAGGATTATTTAAAGGCAGTGTCTATTCGCACACGATTTTCTCGTGTAAGTACGCGGGTACACGGGTTGTTCGGCAAACTTCGGGATTGCTTGCTATTTTTGCTTACACGGGTACACGGGTTTCTCGGCAAACTTCGGAATCGCCTGTCCATGTCCGAGTTTCTCGAATAAATAAAGAAGTTGTAGTCCGTTTTGGCGCAATGAAATTGCTTAAATTTTCGCTGAAATTAGGAATGATCGGTGTTACGAAATGCCAGCATAAATGTTAACATCTGTAGCTAAGTATCGATGTCCGATTATCATCGTACTTTTAACATCGATGTTGTACTGCAAAAGTACTAAATACTTTATTGAATATCTTGCAAATGGGACGAGCGTGAAGTTTTTCAGCAATTTTCCGTCAATGCGCTATCCAATTAAGGGGCACCGCTTAATTAAAAATATGAGGCATGTAACATTTAAGTAAAAATGTCTCAAGTAAAAACCTAACGAAGTGCTTGAAATGAAAGTGGATCACTGAGATCATACTTCCCTTAAATTTGCACTTGACTGCTCTGGCATACACAGAACTCTGAATAAAAAAACAATTCATTCGTGAATCCACTTGATAGTCTGATTTTTTAGCAAAAGTGAAAAACTATAGTCAGAACTTGAAGGAAGGGAACTTTCAAATTAAGACACTTTCAAATAATAACTTTCATTTTCAAGTATAAAGTTTTGTATAGGGTTTTCCAATAAGGACTTGACAACTTTTTTTCAAAATAAAATGCAAACCATTATCGGGTTGAAGTACAATCAAAACATTTATGAATGGAACTCGACTTCGTTCATATGGCCACCGCGGGCACGTTTGCAGCGGTCGATTCGTTGGACCCAATTTTCGATGACTCGGCCACACATTTCGGCCGAAACGGCTGCTATTTCGCGTTCAGTGTTGGCTCTGAGCTCTTCTAACGTCGTCGGCTTGTTGGCATAGACCAATGACTTGGCGTAGTCCCAAAGAAAAAAGTCTAGAGGCGTTAAATCGCACGAACGAGGCGGCCAATCGACTGGTCCATTTCTTGAGATAACACGCTCATCAAACTTACTTTTCAATTAATCGATTGTAACGTGTGCTGTGTGGCTTGTGGCACCGTCCTGTTGAAACCACATGTTGTCCAAGTCCATATCTTCCAAAATTCACCATAAAGTGGTCTGGGCGATGCACCACTCTAGAACGCCGCGGAATTGACTGATTTGGATTATTTGCTACGGACCGGACGTTTCAACGGCAGCGATATTTTCGACACTTCGACCAACCCGTTGTCTCACTGGCACGGCGACATCACACAATGAATATGTAGACTCAAATTTTTGCACTAAACTTGTTACTGCCTGTCTACTAGGGCGAGAATTACGACCGAAAATCGGAGTTAACGCTCTTAAAGTAGCGGTCACCAACACCGAATTTCTGTGGTAAATTTTTATAATTTGCAGACGTTGTTCGTTCGTGTACTTTACCATAATGAAAATGTTAAGTTTACTGAATAAATTGACAGTGACAGTTCGATGATTAGTGAAAGGGTGCGTTCACAAATTGAATTCAAAGTTGTCAAGTCCCTATTGGAAAACCCTTTATTACCAGGCAGGCCTATGAGGAATTGGAAGTGCTTCGTCCTTACGGAAATAGATCACGACAATACCAAATTTGAGAGAAATCAGTGTAAAAGAGGGACTTGGAAAGTTGCAAAACACCATGGTTTTTTTTCTATGATTGAATTCAACTCACAATTATGTTTATTTGGGTCAAAGGACAAAGCAATATCGTCATCGCCAGGAGTTCATATTCACGTTGGTTCTAATACAAAAGTTTAAGTAACACCTAGTAACACTATGTAAATTTAGTAAAAGTTGTAAAATTGGACACCAAATTTGTATGATGACACTAAGGATTCCTCGTATCTAAAAGTCTGTGACATAAGAATGCATGGACTAACATCACTAACACTGGTATATCCCGAAGGAATTGTTCTGATTGGATACATTTATTCGCATTATTGCGAAATTTGAAGTGGTACCAGCATAACTCTGAACCACGAGATTTTGACGTGTCTCGATGAAAATCAGATCCAGAACGCGATGGCGAAGACTACCTGAAAATGTTGAGCCGTTACGAGAATAACAGATAAATGTTCTAGATTGCAGTTTCAATGCCTGGACTTCTAGAAATAGCTCGTCTATCCTTTTATTTAATTTAATAATTTTGGATGTTAAGCTATTCCAAGAATTATTGTCTTGTCTTGGCGAAGACAGAGCGAAAATCGATGGCTTGGAATTCACCTAAAAAATTTTTGTCCGCACAATTTGCAAGTTCCGTAAGCGGGCCGGAATTACACGACAAAATTGATCTCATATGATCGGGAAGTCTTTGTAACCAAAGGGTCTTCAAAATGTCGTCACTCAAATTTCCGTTTGAAAGATTCCTCATCTCTCGAAGGAATTGAGATGCGGATCTGTCACCCAATACCATGCCACCGAGTAACTTACATATTTAGTTTAGAAGTCTCGCTGTCCGAAAGGCGAGATATCAACGCCTTGTTTAGTTTTTAGTATATGGGCGCTGAGTATTTGGGTTTTCGAGGATATCAACCAGTCTTTCGTCCAAAGCAGAAAGGACGTGATTATATTTCGAAGATTCACTCGTTATTCGTGCTAGCTCGAATTGCCCTTCTATTTTCTTAAACCAGAATTTCGGAGCGTTTCTCCAAATAACCGAAAACGTAGAAATCGCTGGAACAGTCGGTGTGGAGGCAGCAAAATGATGAGGTGTCGGAAGCGGACTTAAACGTATGACACCTTCCGAAAAACTTTGAGACTCCGAAAGGTCAGATGGATTCCCGGGAGTCACGGAGAATCGCGAGAAGTCACCACTTCATCAATCGTTCAGCACACACCTTTTTTAAAACGAAAGAGAACGCGAAGTGTGAAGGAAAATTCACAATTTAATAAATATAATTAATGAAAACAAAAGATACTCCCTTAGAGGAATCTTCCTTCGTTTTTCTTTTTTTCTTTAAAATTTTTCTATTCTTCCTTTTTCTTTCTTCGGTTTTCCGTTCTTATTTGTTGTCGGAAGGAGAAGGTTGCTGCTGCTGTCGGGGTCACCAATGTAGGGAATATCAATCGTACAATCTTGATTGTTGCTGTGGATAGATATGACCCTATTTTCTGATTAACTTGCACGTTAGGGCTTATCGGCGGCCCGAATTATATGTTCTGCAATGGGATATGGGAGCCAAAATATTGTCTGCCTCTTTTTCTTCGCTATTTTGTAAATGCTTCTTATTTGCGTACTCAACGGCAATGAATTACAGAAAACATTTTGGTTTAAAACTTGATTATTTTGCTGCTTTTTATTTTTAATCGATAAATTAATTTTATTTCTTTGATGTTACTTTCACAATTCAAAAAATGTAACTGACTTTTTCAGCAAAACATTCACCACTACTCACTTGAAAACTACTTGATTTCCCCGTACAACTCTACACCGAATTCAAGGTGCGAAACGACAAAGTTCACAATCTGGCTTTACTTAACGCTACTGATAATTTTTCCTACCCTCTTCCTTCACACTCGGACTCATTAAAAGGTATAAGATAAAACGGCCGCGATTAAAATCAATTTGTGGTGACGACCACCAAAGCCAGGACAACCACCTACTCGGACTCTCAAAGTTCTCAATCCAACAAAGGTGAAAAGAACCGCTACCTTTCGGAACGGCCGCCACACTACTATATAGCCCAGAAAAATTAGCATTTGACCTCAACAAAGATCGCTGAATTTTCCACAGACATTCTTTGAGGTATCCCAAACCCGCAAAAATCACAACATGGCTACCCTAGATATTGAAGGCCAAAGTTTTTTGCAAATATGTCGCATTCTATTCATCGGACATTCATAAGGTCAATGTGAAAGTTCTAGAGAATCAAATTATCTACAAGATTGGTCTCTTGAATTATTTCCTGAAACTTCGCACTTTTCGAGATATTCAAGTTCAAATTAATGGGGGCAGGTGCGGTAACAATTCTATCGATGTTGTCACGTAACGTGTTCATATAGCCTGAAAATAGCTGTAGATCAGCAAAACTGAAGGATATGGTATTTACCTTTGCTGCAATTACTTATTATTGCTCAGCACAGATCTTTTCCGCTAAGAATAAATTAACATCGACAGTATGCTCTCTGAATGTGAATCATTGCCATGGAATATTATTTTCGTGCTCGCGTCAGGAGATGAGCAAATTAAGCTATGTAATGATAAGGTGTCCTTCTTGTTTAATAAAATAAGAATGCGCCTCTTAAGACTAAACATATTAATCCTGATAGTCGACCTTGGGTCAGCAAATATATACGAAAATTGATCGCAGAAAGGGAGCGTTGGGAGTTGGGAAATATGTAAATCTGGTTGTAGATGGGCTAGGTACAAATGTACACGAAATAGTGCTTCCTCTACAGCTCGAACAGCAAAGTGGGAATACTATAGCTCCAACTTGATTCAACTACAACAACTAAAACTCTTTGGACTAACCTTAGAAATGCTGGAGTACGTGGGGATATGGCGCAGAAGTGCTAGGATGAACTAAATAAACATTTTATTGTAGATACGGGCTTGACCAGAAATTCCGCTTCAGCTTTACATCAAACCATTGATGGATTTTATTTTCAATGTGGATTTTTATTCCATCATATCGAATGCTGTCGGACATGATGAAATCAACCCTCGTTTCCTGAAAATACTACTGCCATCAATCTCGCCATTCCTAATACACATCATTAATAACTGTTTAATGTCCTTTCGCTTTCCTGATGCATGGAAAATTGCTGAAGGGGTACCAGTTGCTACAAAGCCGTCTTCTAACTGTATGTATTGCTATTGTCCTATAAGTATTCTCTGTTTTTTTGCTAAAGCCTTAGAAAAGATGCAGGATTATTTAAAGGCAGTGTCTATTCGCATACGATTTTCTCGTGTAAGTACGCGGGTACACGGGTTGTTCGGCAAACTTCGGGATTGCTTGCTATTTTTGCTTACACGGGTACACGGGTTTCTCGGCAAACTTCGGAATCGCCTGTCCATGTCCGAGTTTCTCGAATAAATAAAGAAGTTGTAGTCCGTTTTGGCGCAATGAAATTGCTTAAATTTTCGCTGAAATTAGGAATGATCGGTGTTACGAAATGCCAGCATAAATGTTAACATCTGTAGCTAAGTATCGATGTCCGATTATCATCGTACTTTTAACATCGATGTTGTACTGCAAAAGTACTAAATACTTTATTGAATATCTTGCAAATGGGACGAGCGTGAAGTTTTTCAGCAATTTTCCGTCGATGCGCTATCCAATTAAGGGGCACCGCTTATGGGTGAGCACCCGAATAAACCTGCATACAGAGATAAGTAAAAGAATTGCAAAGCCAAGTTTAATGTCATAAGTCGCTTCGATTATTTGCTCGTAGCATCGAAGGCACGATGTGTGATATCGCCATCGCTCAACATTGATGTTTCGTGTCACAACGGTCTGGCGGCTTAATTACCAATATAAGATTGTATTCCTTAAATTCCTCGCGCTAAGGATAATATTGAGGTTTTTGTGATGTGAATCCCCTTAATACAAACAATCTCTTTGGGATATTGCAATCTCTGGAAAAAGTCACCCATTTCGGTAAGGTGTTGCGCAAAGTGATTACCATTGCGCAATGGCACGGAATACGGGCGGATGTGGTGCGATTTTCTAAGAATTTTTGATGGATCGCTGCAGCAGAATTTTTGGCCCGCTTCTGAGAATTTTCGATGTTGAGTTCAATTGCGTACGGTCTAACCGCACCTCACAAATTCCGCTTTGTGTATTGGTTTGCTCATATTACCACGTACTACATCGGCACCTATTTAAAGAAGATTTTACTCATTTTCTCTTATAGTTTGATTCGTTCAAGAAATCCGGATTATATTTTTAATTAAAATAATTTTTAGAATCCTCGAGAGAACGCAACATTAAAATTCCTCGTTTTCTGTCCACTGCAATCGAAGGTTCTTTCTTGGTTCAGCTTGCACGTTTGTCGGATGAACTCTCTACTAGCATGCAATGCTCGGCCACTGTCAGTGAATTTAAGCGTCAAATAACTAAGGATTTATTTTGAAATTTCTTTCTTTTTTCTTGTGCGTGAGGTCCTGTTTTCTAATTGAATTTGTTCTTTTTCGACTTTGCTAGTTTTTATTATACATATCTTTTATTTAGTTCTCTTTTCACTTTATCCAAATAATAGTGCACTTTTATAAGAATTGTGATTCTTCTGTACTCATGAAATAATAAAAATAATTGAATTAAATTGAATTGAACTTATGAAGCGCGATATGTGGCACGTGATGTATCCATTCAAGCAGATTGCAGTATAGCATTAGATATAAGAGGTATGGAAAGCATTTCGGTAAACAGAACTGAATTCTACTTTGCCAGTAATAATACCCTCAGAAAAAACCTTACAAGTAGCAACGCAATCTGAGAAACGTCAAATGGTTGACCTCGTCTCAAGAAATCAAATTTCCACCAGCAAGCAAACTAATTTCAAGCCGATAAAACGTCCAGGTCGCCAGAAAGGAAGTGGGCAGACTCCCAGTCAAGAACTGCTTAAGGGGGTATTCTAGTCTAGGAGTACAAATTTTAGGTGTTTTCGATAAAAAAAAAAGAATATTTTTAGTAGCCATTTTTTTAATAGATATTTATTAATATTTTAACAATACAAAAAAATTTGAAAATTAAAAAAATTACAGGCAGGTAAAGTGTGGGGGGTGAAAAATAAGGGTGCGTCCTCGTTGACATGATTCCAACCCTTCTGGTGATCTTAAAAAAAAAGAAAAAAAGATTCTTAATCGGTAAGAATTTCGCTATCGTCTGAACTACGGAAATTAAAAAAACAAATTTTTTCACTAAAGGACGGCTGTTTGAACAAAAGCGATTTTTCGCCCTTTTTTTCAAAATTTTGAATTTTTTTAAAATAGTTAAAAACAAAATTTTTACATAATTGTAATTCCAACGATAGAGGGATATTTAAAGAAGTTCCGCGCCAAATTTAAAGTTAATCGGTTCATTAGAACTTGAGAAATCTCGTCAGACGTGTTGGAAAAAGTAGTTTCGAGAATAAGGCGTTTACAGATTTGAGCAAAGTTGTAGGCAGTCTGGGCCGTTCATAAAATACGTCACGCTAAAATAAGCTTTTTTTGACCCCGTGCCCCTCTGATGTCACGCTGTGTCACACTTGCTGTAACCCCCCCCCCCCCCCTCCAGACCCCCTGAACATGATCAATTTCGATTGATAGTACCTCGTTCAAAATCACCAAGGTTGCGAATTTCAAGATTGGTTTTATGCCAAAAAAAAATTTCAAGCTATAGTGATGACTCTTGGTTTATACTATTGCACAATTTTTATATTAATAAACTTTGACAGGGCAGCGCACAGAATTCAAAATTTTTTTTGTAGTGAATATCTTACAGAAAACCATCAATTCGGGAACGTGTTTCTAAGTTTGATAAAATGTACAAAAACAAAACAAAGTATATAACAAGGATTGTTTAAAACCATGGGTATATGTATTATGTGTCCATAATATATAAACAATATTGAAAACAATAAATACAAAATCTTTTAAAAGCAAAACACGTCAAAAAACCAGAACGCAACAGTCATTTCGGGAACTTACCATCATGTCCGGGAACGTTCCTGAAATGACCGTTCTCGAAATGACGGTTTCACATAAGCGCACGCTTTGATTATTCAGCGGCCATATTAAATGCGACCCGACTTTGTCAATAGTAATATATTTGAGGTTAATTTGTTATTTCGGGTCATAAAAAAGAATCACATCAATAATTAAATATAAAAAACACGTTCCTACTATTGATGTACGCTCTACGAAGAATGAATTGAAAGGTACTTACCACTTAGATATTAATTTATTTGCCGATAAATATACTGCCAGCCGGCTTTGTCATTGTTTGCTTCCTCTACTGACGTTTGACACAGAATGGCAGCGTTCGCTTAAAATTATTTTTGTTCGGTTATCGATGCGTTCACTGAAATGACTTATGCGCTATCGGACAAACTATTTTTGCATTTTTTAATTTAAAAAAATAATCTTTTAGTGTCCTTTTCAAAATTAGATTTTGTATAAAAAATACGGTATATTAAGTAATTACAGGAGTTAAATATCTTAAATTTTTCATTAATATTTTGGACTTGTTGTTGAAGATCCTGCATTAAAACGCGTTCCCGAAATGACGTTCTCTGCATTTATATTGATTTAATTTAAAATGTACTTCTTTAATAAATGGTATTATTTGATGTACACACAAAACAGGTTAGTTGTAGTATTTTATTAATTTTCTTTTCTCAATAAAGTCAAGATATAAGACATTAAATTGCTAGCAAAGCCAATTCTGCACCTTGGTGATTTTGATCCACCTACACAAATTTCGATACTAAAAAATATTCACTATATTTTTATAATAAAATTCAAATAAATTAATAAATATCTTTTATAACAAATAAATAATATTTCTATTTGTCAGAAGTCCAAGGATTCTGTATATGCTCCGAAATATCTATAATCGGTATTGCAGCATCTTCTTCTACATCTTCAAAACTACTATGCACTTCATCGTCACCTATCCATTCTGCATTTTCCGTATCAGCGTTTTCATCTCCTAATATGCATAACAGCTCTCGAGCTCGCCGAGCTGCGATGAGAGTTGGTTGTATACTTCATCTATTCTTTTCCGTATTGGATGTAAATTTTTAAAATGTTGCAGTAAGGTTCTATTAGGCGTGTGATATAGGCCACATTGTAATAAAAATATATGGTTTAAATGTCTGTATATTTACTAATACGAAATGAATGACTTCTATCATGACATAAATAAAAAAAATAGCTGTGTACCCCCCCTTCACATCTTGTCACGCTCAGTAAGACCCCCCCGCCAACGAACGTATTTTATGAACGGCCCCTCACAATTTTTTATTTTTGAACTGCACACACACAGAGTACGTACTCTACGATAGCTCAGAGCAAACTGAGCTGCACTGCACACGTCGTATAAAAGACTTTCTGTAGTCAGGGAACGTCTACCGCCTATTGTTCGATTCACTGTGGCAGGTCCGGTTTACTCGCTGTGTCACTTAAATAGCTATAACTCTGTAAATATTGGAAATTTTCAAAATTCCTTTGGAGGACATATTTTAGAAGGTCTAATCTTTAAAAATATGAAAAAAAATTCGATTTTTTCAAAATTCTATACAAGAATACCCCCTTAAAATGATGAATCTACAGCAGCAAGCAATAAAAGAACCACTGCGACCAAAAATTATTACTATTACAAAATAAAATAATAAAGCAAAAAAAACACGAACGAGCATCCAAAAACACTGCCACAGTCAGGTCTAAATTCAATCTTTAACGCGGAATCTTTTCCATAGTCCACCTGATGTATTTTTCTGACCTGTATTTCTCACTTCATTGTCTTTTCTATAAAACAAAAGCTGCAGTGCATTCACCGAAAACGCCCAAGTTTTTTTTTACTTTTGCGGCATTGTCAAGTTCTACCATAATAGCACAGCCATATTAATCATTACATCTGTGTTTACTAATCACTTATTAAACTATCTTTTAGTTCATTTATAAATACTGTTTACTTCAAGAATTAGCTGCGCGATAAAAATATGTTATGTGTCCTTTTAAGGCAGCCAAATATTACGCAAAGTGAAAAAAAAATTCGGGGTAAGATCAAAACATGTGGCCGAAATTTCCTCATTATTGTATGTCATGTATGTTGAGATAGCACAGGATGGAGTACATAAAGTACATTGGCTCTGAACGCTTTCATAGAGACTAACATTGAAAGAGTACACTTGAGATTTCTTGTCAACACAACCGTCAAAATCAATCATCTTAAGACTACGAGCGATTAGATTAAGATCAGGGGATTAGGCCAAAAAGTCTGCAGAGTATGCCTTTGCTATTATCGAGGAAAATGTAAACAAGGTTCATTATAAACTCATCGCGTGTGCTTAAGATCTTAATTAGGCTTTTACTTGATTGTCAATTGCCGGAAGGCTTTACATATTTCATAGGGAATTTTGTAGCGAATTCGTGCCTTCACGGGTACGAGCCGATTGACAGGTATCAAGATATCCAAATTTAATTAAACGGTTCAAACAATGCCAGCTCTTTTCGATATCTTCTTCTCAGTGCTGTCAACACTTTTGTGGTGCGGTCATTAATCATGCACCCAAGCGAACTGCGACTAGATTTACCCCTTTACCTCTCCACCCCTCCCGTAAGATATAAGGATAGATAGATAAGGAGCAAGGAAGGATAAAGCTGCGGAAAGTGATTTATGTCAATCGAGCGCACAACCATGCCAAACACATAGCTGAAGTTTGCTCATCTAATTAATGTAGTTAGGTGGGATCCTCATATCATGCACCGGAAGATGCCTTATTTGAACTAAGATTTTCTTCCAATCCACTAGATATAAGTTGAATAATTGAGATTCCTGCCAGGCTCTCCGTGTTTCTCGGCGAAGGGTAATCTTTCTGAGCTCCGTGCGCTTTTGGTTCGACTGGTGCCAACATTTGCAGACTTGGGTATACGGAAATGTGTAAACAGTAGTGAAATGCTTGATTAACTGTAAAATGTATGAAGGTCGAAATTTAAATTTAAATTTCGTTAGGGGAGACGAGAATCTGCAGTCTGTCGTCTGTCGTTTGTCACAAATGAGGCAGACTAATTGCCCTTTTCCCCTGGTGACGAATCTTGTTACTGCAAAAGAGCTACTCACATTAGTCCTGCTTGGCCACATTCGGGAGGACGTTCATTTATCGCCGAAAATCTTGCTCGACCGCGGCCGTATTGCGCGTAGGCTGTTGTGCTTATCGCCCTACTAAATTTCACCTTCCGTGCGAACGCACCATTAGCCCCCGCCAGCAGATAACACCGGGATAGTTTGTGTCCCACTGCCCACGAGTAATTTTGTCCAGGGCGGACGGTCGGCAAGATGACTGTATAAAGGTTTTCCATATAAGCACCTGACCTAATAATGTGCCACAACACTCAACAGTACTAACACATTTCGCACCACCATGCCACATGTCCGTTGTTATTTGCTATGGTGTCTGTGGGCACACTTAGCTGCGATATGTATTTGCACGGATCGTCCAATAATGGGTGTTGGCCCGCCCAGGTCAAATGCTCCGACTTTAATTACACTGTAGCCTATCAAATAATTACTAATATGCCAAATGTAATTAATGACTGTAATGGCATGTGGCTCGAATTAAGTAAAGTTGAGTTGTTCAACTGATTAACGGAATTAAGCAAGCCCAGAAATTTCAGGCATTCTGTGGTGTGCGTATCATTTTATCGATTCCCTTGTTTCAGGTAAATTATTTTGCCAGATTTATTAATTGCGCGTTGATTGGGATTTCCGCTGTCAGTCCCTCTTTGATTAATTTTTCGAACCTACACTGCAATATTCAGGGCTTCTTAGCAATCTCATCCTGAGTATGTAGATCGTTTAGGGAATATCTCCAAATTTCGGTGCATGATTCAGCCAATTAAGATCCTGGACTACACAAATTTACAAGATATATTTTGTGCGAAGCCAAACTAAATCACATGGGCATTGTTTAACTAGTCCAGGCGGGGTATGATTTAAAACGGAGTATGTATGGTAAGTTTGTGGGTGTTTCATATAGGACTTCCAATGTTTTTTTTTTTGGCCTCCGGAATATTATGAGAGGTGATAATTATGGTATGCACCAGTTGAAAATGTTGTGGAAAAGTTATAAAAAACCAGAATTTGAGTAACTCATAAACAAAATGTTTTCTTTACATTCTCTTCAAGCCAACTCGAGAACTATTGATTTTAGAGAGCAGTTGAGGTCATGAAAACGTTTCGTGATGAAATTTTACATAAGATAGGATGGCTTAGAAACTCCAATATGCATTATTGTTGTTCCCAAATAGGAATTATTAACGAAAATAGATAAAAAAAAATTGTTATTCATAGATTTTTTTGATTATTTAAATTTAAATTGTACTTACGATCTTAAAATAATGGTACAGAATACCACTATGATAAAACAACGTTCCCATATTTAATCCAAACCGGTTGGATAGATTTTCGTATATTAAATTTTTAATAACTGGGGTTGTAAGAGCCCTTATGGAAAAACACTAATCATTAAAACTAATGAAACTACTAAAAAAAATTCAAAATAGTGTTTTTTTCTTCGAAATTTATAGTGAAAAATAGGAAATTTTTGATGAAAACTAACAATTCTGCTACCTGCGATAGCCGTTGATGTTTAGAATAACATATCCAAATTTCAGCCCAATCTATTTGGTAGATTTTTTTGGCCTGGGCTGATCGGAAAAATGTTGTTTCCAGAAAAACGCGTTAAAAGTTTGAGTAACAGGTTTTTTATAAAAAATGCATGTTTGCGCTTACACTGCCGGTTTGCTCCAAAACGTGTTAGCTGTGGTCCGAAATGTAATATACATATCCATATACAGGTATAAATTTAAGTATACACAAACTTCTCAGCTGTTCTACGCAGGTATAAACGTTTTACAACCACAATAGAGGGGACCTTAATATTTCGGTTTGAAATTTCTGGAGTATATTCTTCAAACGTTGTACTTTCAAAATCAATCATAAAAATAATCAATTTTTCAAAACCAAATCTTCGGACTAAATCCTTAAAAGGTACGTCTTCTTCCTACCTTCATATTGCCGATAAGTTTGCGACAACTGCAATACGGAAAACGTCGACATTAATTTAAACAAAAAACAAAAACTGCCCTATTTAAAAATTCGAACTAGCATGTTTTATTTGACAGCATCTCAGGTGCACGATATACACAACGCAAGGTATAGTAAAAAAATTGTTGATAAAATTTTTCTGCAACGTCACTGGTTACTGCTTTGTACGAAAAATCAATGGAAACTTCAAATAACTATTATTAGGTAAGTATTTTTAACTTTTAGAGATTTGGCTGCTTTTTCGTTGAATTTAGGAAACGTATGGAATTAAATTGTTTTATTTATCGATTTGTGGACTGTATATTTACTCATTTAAATAATAAATAACACTAAAAACACATAAAAACTACAAAAGTATTCACTCTATCAAAACACACAAACCGAATTCGCGATGCGCAAGATATTAAACCTTTATTCATTTTAACTACATATACCTTGTGTTCTCTTTACCATACGGGAGAGGGACAATTGCCATATGGATTCTGGGGAAAGACCCATACTTAGAACTTCTAAATTTTTATTGGTGGTTATGGATACTTATATATAACTAGCTTGTCCGGACCCGGCGTTTCCTGGCATACTATTAAATTTGTATTCCTTAATTTTACAACACCTCCCTACTGCACCACCGCCTTTCCTATGTGACCCAGCGTTTTCCTATTTGCGCTTTGCACATGTTTTAGGTATTTTCCAACAGTATTATTAAATTTAGTTTTCTTGATTTTACACCACCTGCTTATTGTACCCCCTCTCTTATATCTCCCAGCGGGGTGGAGGTGGTCTCATATTTGGTAATTTGAATAGCAGATTCGAAATCAGTGATCCCGAAAATTCCCTAGTGCGGATTTTCAGGGATATCATTTGAAGTTTAACTTTTTCGGTCGCCATACATCCGACATCTTGAATTCCAAAAAATTTTGAATGCAAGCTCGAGATCTTCGACCCCGAAAACCTCCAACTGCCTTTCTCATAAAGATTCTTTGAAGTTGGAAAGTTCGCTTCCTATACAAAACGGAAATTTCGATTTTTTGAAGTTCCGGGTTTTCCTTTGGGGTTTCCCGTATTTTCTTTTTTTTAAACCTCCCCTGTGTTATAGCAAACAATACAAAAAAAAAATATCGAAATCGGTCAAGTCGTTTTTGAGTTTAAGCGAGACTAACGCACAGCAATTCATTTTGTTGCTGTTGTTGACTAGCAGAGAAATATTTTGTGTTTAGAGATAGAAGGTTTCATTTTAAACATATTATTAAATTTTATTAAGGTGCTATATATAATATGTACAATTAATTCAATATAGTGTGTACAGTGGTTAGAATCCTAGTTCTTTACTATTGTCTATTAGCAAGATGTATTAAATGAAGTGTTAATTCATGAGAAGGAAAAAGTTAAATGAGTTGACAAAAAACACTTACTGCTTTGAAATTATTTCAGTATACTAAATACTATTGCATTTTTATTTAGCTGTAAGATATTTTATGAAATCAGATTTGAGGATTATTTGACAAAGAAGTAGTATAAGTAAAGTTGCTGATGATCAATGCTTGCTATTTTGTGCAATTCACGGGTGGAGAAAAACCATGGTAGATTGAATGTAATTTTTAATATTTTATTTTGTATTTGTTGCAATTTTTAATCTGAGTTTTAGCGCAAACCGACCAGACAGGAGCACCGTAGGTCACAAAAGACACAGCACTGAATATGACGTTGTATATAATTAGTTTGTTTTTCTCATTCAGACCCGAACAACGACTTATAAAAGGGTATAGCACCTTGATCAAACCATTTGCTTTCTAGATAGTAGCTTGTATGTGCTTTCCAAATAAAAACTTTTTGTCGAATATGATTCCCAAGTACTTCAAGTCATCGCTCCAGGCGACATAAGAGGAACCTATCCGAAGGTTATATTGAGGCAAGGAGGTTTTTTTTCTTCGACAAGTGAGGAAAATGGCTTGAGTCTTGGTGGAGTTTATTTTTAACTTCCACTTTTCAAAGTATTTAAGAACCATATCGGATGAATTTTGGAGAACATTAACAATTTCTGCCACGTTACTGTTCGAGGAAAGGATTCTTGTGTCGTCCGCATACATGGCAAAATGACAGTTTTGGGGGAGATGAAAATCAGACTTGTAAATGTTATACAACAAGGGTTCTAGAACTGATCCGTGTGGGACACCGGCATGTATTTTACTGAAGGAAGATGTCTTTGAACCAATCCACACTCTAAAGGATCTTTCGGATAGAAAGCTTGTGATTACTTTGATCACATATTACAGGAAAAATAAATTTTCAGAATTTAAAGACCGGGCCGTCGTGCCAGACTGAATCAAATGCCATTTAGATGCTCAACATATTAATTCATTTAAATATTATTTGTAAACAGATGTTTGTCAATCCTTACCGTCCATTTCGGTTTCAATCAAATTCAACTTCGATTTAAAAAGTCACAAATTTTGATGACAGCTGATTGTCAGAGTTCTCTCCGACGAACGAAACGACGATAGATGAAAGTTGATCATTTTGCAACTCTTCTTTTCATCAAAGCTTGCCCCGCCCCACGCGTAGTTTTTAAAGATTTTCCAAATTTAAACCCCCCCCCCCTCACTCTTTTTAAATTAGTTAATTCGTCAAGAAGGCACAATCTTATGTCTTATAGCGAAATTCTTTAAGCTTTTCACGAATACATGATATTACCACCCCATTTAAAGCTTTGGGACAATATCCTACCCTGAACCGTATTTTGTGTGGACAGAGGACATTGAAACTGGCTATAGAAATTAACGCGAAAGGGCAGTAGAGGAAAACCGACCCAAAAAACATGAAAAAGCCCAATTGGTAAAGCCAATATCTCGGCCACTGCCCGGACACAATCAATAAAAAACAACATCAAAGCGAGAATCAGGTTCCAATATCAATCGAGGCATTTTAAATTATCCTAATATTAATTTACATGGGCACATTGTTTATTAGTAATGTGATATTAACGTAAAAAAATCTTGAGCAAAATTGTTAAATCGATTTTGTACAAAATATGATTTACCCCTACCAACCTACGACAGGTATTTAGGATATTCGTTAAATCACCACAATTAAACCCAACCCCTCAAACACGTAAACAAAATTTTATGGATACCGCTAGTTCGATTAAAATCCCCATGATTTGAAACCCTTTTGTTGCTTTATTCCAGTGATCCACTCATCACGGGCAGCTTTGTGTAACGACAGAAATGTAATTGTAATTCAGGAATCAATTATTAGTGGCAAAATCTATTTCTGCGTCCAGCGCGCATATCGAAATGCCCTAAAAATGGTAAAATCGTATATCTTTTATAATCTGCCCGAACATACGTAAAAGCGGCACTGTAAATCAATTGCGCGACCAATGCTCGAGAAGCCGCCGGTGTGGTGGCCCCCTTGCACGTACATATGTGCCGCTTAAATGACGTAAATATAAAAAAATTCGTTGGTCAAAATGAATAATTTTTATGGCGCAGAAATTGTCCGTTTTATTCGCATCCATAAATATTTGAATTTTTCATTATTGCCTATGTCCCCATTGTCCAAATGTCAGTTAAACGAGGCGGCCGCTCGCTGGCTGGTACATGGAGTTTACAACGGGCAAAGTATTTGCATATTGGTCAAAATCCACTGTTTCATTCATTTTTATCTTGTCCGTCCGATATATTGGCGTGTTTTTTAGCTGATCACCGAGTTTATTGTTGTGTGGAGATTTATCTCTTATTGATTGACTACTCAAGTGTTGTATGGAACGCACAGACTTTTAAAAATTTATGACACAGTAACTAAGTGCCGTTCTCATGGGAATTTCGTTCAATTAGGGACTCATGTAGATTTATTGCTGGACGGGTTTTCAGCGGATTGCGTTTATCCCTGGCTAGGGATTCATTAACTCATTGGCTTAATGGAAATTGAGGCAGAAATCGATGGATTTACTTCCAGCGAAATACCTCAGAATGCGAGATTTTTTTTTTTTAATGAAATAAAATCTTGCACCATCCATCCCTCCAGTTTTATTTTTTAACTGCGAATCGAAGTAACTACAGTCCCACGACATAAGCTCATTTCGATAACTCTGCGGTTATAATAATTACATCCATGGGTATGTAATTTTTAAACTGACGCAAAACGCTCATTATTATCACTTAATTTCTTTAAATACGCAACCTTCTACCTACAACAGCATGTGGTGAAAAAATAAATTAGCGGCGCAAACCCGCCAGTTAACTTTAACGTTCGCATGCCATTAAGTGTAGTTCTGAGTGAGAGCCTTGAAAACCTACCGCTTTCAGCATAATTCCACAGCTTTCAAATTTTAAATGTCGGAATTTAACATCATTTAGCTCTCCAGAAATTAGTGGTTTCTACTCAGAGGAGATCCACGATGTGCAAAGTGTAAGTTAGTGAAATTCATATCTGATCTCGTAAAGAGCCTTTTAAGCACTTCAACTAAAATTTGAACGTACTTGAAGAACATGCTACATGAAAGATAATTCAGGAAACTTTTCCGTGCAGAGCATTATGCGATATGAATTTAAATGGATATGGATACTGAAGAAGCTGCAGCACCGAGCAATAATTCTAACTGTGTACCTACGTATGTGCTTGTTCGGGGAGGGGAGAGTAATCATCTCCCCGTCGAGCTAAAGGATGAAATATCCGAAATCCTCTTGAGTATACGTTTGACCTATAGCTGGCCGTAAGTGGATTGAAAAGGTTTCATTATAATATCTCCCCTGTATTTTGCTAAATTAGCATGTTAGTTAATTGCAGCACTTACTGACTTGCACCACTTTACGCTGAGTAAACTCCTGACGGAATTTCTCTTAGTGGGCAAATATTCAGGATGCGTATTTAGACAGACCAAGGATAGTGAGGTCAGTTCTGACCTATGTATCAATTAGTCCTAGATTTTCTCTTACATGTCTTTTCAAAAGCCCAGTGACCGAGAAAATCTGCAATATTCATTTAAATCTAGCAAAATGCATTAGAAGAGAATTATTGCAATTACAGAAATTCGAAGTATACCCTACGATAATTCTTTCAGAAAATTCTTCATAATCCATGAAGCTTTTGTTATTCAATTGCATTTTTTACGACATAAAATTCATAGATGAGGAAACACCATGTTCTCTCAATTAAGGACCTACTTTACCTCCTCGCCTGTTGCGGTGAGTAACTTCCTGTCAAGTATATTTTGATTCTAGGAACTGCTTGGTGTCTTTTTAAAAGCTTTTATTTAACTTGCACTGTATGTATGTATGTTCGCGTGGAATCTTGCTACTCAATTTTGAAGCAGATATCTTCAACCGATTGAGCTGAAATTTTGTATACACGTTTAGTTTGGATGACAATACACGATAAGCTGTGTGACGTCATTCTAGATCCAATATGGCGGACCATCCAAGATGACGGAATAGTTCTTTTTAATGCATTTCTACAATATGGGTATCAAATGAAAGGGCTTGTTGAGGGTAATTCGAAAAATAATGTGACGTCATTCTTAATCCAAAAATGGCGGAACATCCAAGATGGCGGGAAAAGTTATTTTTTATGCACTTCTGTAATATGGGTATCAAATGAAAGGGCTTGCCGAGAATAATTAGAAAAATGTCCAGCAAAATATAGTCACAGAACCGCAGAACGAAGAATGCTGCCAATTGTACTATGCTGGGCTTGCACAGTACACAAAATGCAGGGTAGTACTGTCGACCACGCCGTTGTTTACTTAGGCTCAAAGCTCTTTGCTGCTGGTCAAGCATACGTGGCCTTAAGTAGAGTAAAATCATTAGAAGGTCTCCTTATTGAAGAGCTAGACTGTTCGAAATTAACCGGCAAACGACCTTGCAAAAATGATGAGTTGAATGAGATGAACAGACTCAGAAACCTAGCCAGCGATAACTAAAAAGTAAAAAATAAATTAAAAGCAAAAAAACCTTTTTTAAAAAAAGCTTTTATTTAAATGCTCTAAAAAGAAGAAAATAAAATGTTCCTTTAAAATTTTAACTATCAACTTATAACCTCATTATACACAATTTATATGATCACAAAAGCTTGTCGCGCGATTTACTTGTGTAAATAAACCAGTACATATTTAATTGAGTAACTTAATCTGCTAAGTTTAATTTTTTTATGTTTCAGTTTAATTAAATACTTATATAAAAGGTACTTACGCAAACCTCGCGACAAGCTTTTATGATCATATAAATTGTGTATAATGAGGTTATAAGTTGATAGTTAAAATTTTAAAGGAACATTTTATTTTCTTCTTTTTAGAGCATTTAAATAAAAGCTTTTTTTAAAAAAGGTTTTTTTGCTTTTAATTTATCCATGTATTCTCCGCCTCGTCCTCTGCCGCGTCGCACAGTGAGGCAGAATACCCAAATTTCGGTTATCAATTCAGAATGATGTTCGAAATACTCAAAACATTAGAACATTAGTGTTTTCGGGATTTCTGGGAAGAGGAAATAACCTTAATACATACATATGTATGTACATATTTAAAAAACTTTTCCCAATATTTATGCAAACATTATAGATATACTAGCTTGCCCGGACCCGGCATTTCCTGGGATACTATAATATTAAATTTGTATTCCTTAATTTTACAACGCCTCCATACTGCACCACCGCCTCTCCTATGTGACCCAGCGTTTTCCTATTTGCGTTTTGCACATGTTTTAGATATTTTCCAACAGTAATATTAAATTTAGTTTTCTTCATTTTACACCACCTCCTTATTGCACCACCTCCCCTATATCTCCCAGTGGTGTAGGGGTGGTCTCATATTTGGAAATTTGAATAGCAGATTCGAATTCAGCGATCCCGAAAATTCTCTAGTGCGGATTTTCAGGAAAATCCCTTGAAGTTTAACTCTTCGGTCGCCATATTGATCCACCATCTTGATTTTCAAAATTTTGATGGCAGATTCGAAATCAGTGACCCTAAAAACCCAAACCAAAAACAAAAGTTCGGATTTTCAGTGAAATCCCTTGAAGATTAACTTTTTCGGTCGCCATATTGGATCCGACATATTGAATTCCAAAATTTTGAATGCAAGCTCAAGATCTGCGACCCCGGAAGCTTCAATTGCCTTTTTCATAAAAATTCTTTGAAGTTGGAAAATTCGCTTCCTATAAAAAACGGAAATTTCGATTTTCCACATTTTCCTTTAGGGTTTCCCGATTTTTTTTTTAAACCTCCCCTGTATTATAGCGAACAAAACAACAACAAAATTATCGAAATCGGTCAAGCCGTTTTTGAGTTTAAGCGAAACTAACGCACAGCAATTCATTTTATATATACATATATATATACTAGCGGACCCGACAGACGTTGTCCTGCAACCCCTCTCCTATATCTCCCAAAAACCCAAACCAAAACCATAATTTTGTAATTTTCCGCGCAATATTCTTAATTTTTTCTTTCATAAGAACCTTCTCCTGTTAATAACAAACACAACAAAAAAAGAATTAGCGAAATCGGTCCAGCCGTTCACGCGTGATGGCGTAACCACGGGAAATAGGGATTCATCTTTATATATATAGAAGATTACTCTGCTTCCTTAGCTATCGATTGGTGAAAAAATTATTCCAATTCATGCATACACTTTTCTTCCACAACCGTTTCAATTTTGTCTGCACCCAACCGAAAAGCCAAGTTTTCACTATTTTCACCAACTTTCACCAACCCGGCCCAATTTCCTATAGTGGCTCTTCTTCCTACCCTTGAGATACACTTCTGGGGTGTGTCACCCTCCACCGCACCCCCACAACAAAAAACGTTTTCATCAAAATTCCCACATTTCACACTTTTTACCAACTTTTCTTTCACCGTCTCATTCTACACTACCTCCCCTTTCCAACGATATCCATAACATGGCACACCACGGCAATATATGAAATTCATTACATTCATACCGACTGCAGCGCCATCAGCCGGGCTGATTTGTGAATCTAAACCATCCGGGGCGCAACCCAAACGCATACAAAAAAATTCATTCAAATCGGTCCAGCCGTTTAGGAGGAGTTCAGTGACAACACACGTACAGTAGAATTAGAATTTTTAGAGGTTTTTTTTAGAATTGGCAACACTGTTTCTAGAGACAAATGATTTGTATGTCAGTATGTTTTGCCATTGCACCACCAATAGACTGAATAGCGCTTGCAAATTGTGAAAATTAAACATAATAGTGCATCCGAACAAGTTATTCGAATAACCATGGATTGTTTTCGCGGCACGCAATTGATAATACGCATACACAAAGACGTCGGACTGTTCGCACCGAAGAACTTGTTGCTGCTGTGAAGCGAAAGTTTTTAGGAGGATCGACAATGCTAGACAGCCTAGAACAAGCTATGTGAACAAAATAATTTTTTGGGATTGCATTCCCTCGGTAAATTAATTTCGTAAGTATATAAAGCTTGTCTTTGGGTTGGCATTAAAAAAAATTATATTAAATCATTTTATTGCATATAAAAATAATAAAAAAATTACAAATATAAAGAAAACAGTATAATTACTTAAAACATATTAATATGAGGAAAATAAATAAAAACAGTAAAATGTCGTCTATGGAAGGCTTCGTCAAAGTAAAATTCAAAACTAAACTAAACAAGAAAAACCTAAATAACTTATGAACGAAGATGATCAGTAATACTCATCATATCCATCAGACTCGTTCGATGAATCGTGTAAGTCATAGTCTTTTTGAGGAAGCAGGTTTGGTCGTGATACAGGTTGAGGCTCTATAATAGGAGCTACAATTAGTTGTAAGACATCTGGACATAATTTTTCCACCTTCCTGTTAGGAATCTCTCTGAAGATATTGGTTAGAGGATCAAATGTTACAATCAGCATAGATAGTAAGTCCCAAAATGTGGCAATACGTGAACTTATTCGGGTGCTGTGCTTTCGAAACCTACGACCATCTTTGTTCCTAGCTTCCTGTACTTCTTCCGAAAGCTTGGTTTGGATTGGAATAATTGCAGTTTCGATGGACTCTATACTGTGGATATGGATTAGTATTTTATGTACAGTAGCAAGCATGTAATATCACGAATAGAGACTAAGATAAAGTCTTCTGGTGTCAAGACAAAGCTTGTTGAATTCAACTAGATTTATCTCAAAACGAGAAGACAGACAAACAGAAGATGTTCGCGATAATCCATCAAATTGCTTGATAATTGTAAGACCCAATCCTGTAATCTTGCACTCAAATCAGGCGAGCGGGAAACACTGCTCATTCGATAAACCAAATCCCGGCTTTGGTTTGTCCACAATGAGACCCATTTCACGCTTGAATCGCTGTTTAATGTCGTCTGATCGCTGTTTTACACTAGCCTTATCTTCAGGGCTTCTAGCCTGCCATTTTTTTTATTTCCAGGTTGTAGTTGATGCTTAAAAGACATTCAAAGCAACGAATCTACGCTATCTTGGTTGCTATCAAAATGCGTTGATTCATCGTTCATCATTTTAAAGTTAGCACCACAAATGAAACAGTTCTGTGACGAATGAGTTTCGGTTAAAGCGTTACACACTTTTCCGTCAGTCAATGTCAGCAAAAGTTCATGCTTGACAGATATTTCAAAATAACCAAGATTACATATGTATTGTTGAAAGTAAATTGTTCGCTTGTTCTAAAACTTTGTTGGTCTCTGTTATCGTAAGTTTAGTTGTTCCTTTTGCAAAAATGAATTTAATTGGACGAGAAAATATCGTGGATGATGGTCACGGATTATCCAAATGATGTTATTGCTATCATCGTGTAATTTAAGGGGAACAAACGAAAATACAAATAAACACTCGTCAGTATCCTCGCTGTTCTCAAACCTCTGTTTGTAAGCACTATGCCCAGAACTTTCGGCACAACCCCATTTACTTATAATAGTGAATAATGAATTATGGTTAGAGAGATTAGTGCAATAATGTTGTACATCAACAAAATATTTTTTTGAGTGTAAATTATGCACCCCTCTACAAATTATTATTATTAATGCAGGGTCCATATCAATCTTGGTGACCAGGTGAGTGCGTCTAAATTGTAAAGATATAAAAATACAAACTAGCGATATCCATGGCTGTAATTATTCCAATTCAAATTTGAGCCAATTCGTCCAATCTTGATGTGTTTGGCAGCATTTGTAGAGCAGGGCATAATCTACACACAAAAAAATATTTCGTCGATGGACAACACCTGACACATTATTGCACTCATCTCTCTAACTATTAAGGTGCACACTGTTTATAACTTCTTTCTGTGCTTGTATTAAGCGTTCAACGGTTTTATCTACCACATCTTGTAAAGTGATTTCAGCGCGAGTTTCTGTCACTACAATGTGCTCCTTAGGAAGATAACAGGTCTTCTTTGGCTTACAGAAACAATGATACGATGGAAACACGCGGTACCCTGCTTTCATAGACCACTTTCTAGTCTGCTTGTAAGAGTAAGAGTTGTGGACTTAGAATCTCTCTATATATAGTAAGCTAATGGCTCGTCACCACTTAATTGCCTGGAACTCTCTAAACAATTAAAATGTTTGGAACTAAATGAGTTTGCAGTTTCAGGATTTCCATTTATGTTTCTAATCACTTTGGCAACGTTCCTGTTTCCTATCAAGCGCCCAGCTACTTCTGCAGCAGTCATCAACTCCTCAACAGAACGCGATTGAACGAGGTATTCAATTGGTCCTAAAATATATGTATCAATACAAATATGAATATTGTAGCTGACATATATAAAATTGTCACTAAATATTTGCACAACATAACGAACTATCGCCATGAGTTGTTCTCGAAAGCGTCGCGACAATTCAAACACCCCAATAATGCTATTGAGCTTACGTCGTTCATCTACTCTTATGACTCCTCAATGTGGGATAGCAGTTGGAGCTGTGTCCATCCACTTTATGCAAGATTTTGCGGAAATATCTAACAAGATCCAGCTCGTGCAAGCATTGAAACCGCATGACCATCATGTGCGTTGTACGTTCGATTAATGGGCCGAAAACAATAATGCGCTAAATCTTTATTTACAACACAAAATTTTGTTCAGCGATGAGGCTCATTTTTGTTTGAATTACTATGTCAATAAACAACATTACCCCCTTTGGAGTGGAGAAAATCCAGAAGAATCTGTTGAGATGCCGTTACATCCACTAAAAGTCACTCTTTAGTGTGCGTTATGGGCTCACGTGAAATCAATGGCCTTTATTTTTTCAAAAATGATTCTGGCGAGAATGTTACAGTCAATGGAAAGCGCTATAGATCCATGATTACTGACGTTTTCGTCAGTTTCGACCTTCAGATTCAATAAGACGATGCAATATGCCACACAGCGTGCGACACAACCACGCGAAGATAAACCAAAGACGTTGAGCCACTAAGAAGTCAACATTGGCCGCATTATTACCTACATGATTCGGGGTCACTTTTTCCATTCTATTTTTTCCATGTCCAAATTTTCCATCCCATTTTTTCCATAGCCTAAAATTTCCATTACCCAAAATTTCCACAGCCAAAAATTTCCATTGCCCAAAATTTTTGTAAAAGTCAATAATTCAATCAGACATTTTGTGAAAGGCAAATATTCAGTTATGGAAAACATAATTGATGGAAAGAATGTACTAATGGAAAATTTAGAATGGAAAAAGTGACCCCTTACCGAAAAAATGACAATGAAAAAAAGAATCCAGTGGAAAAAATTTACCATGGAAAAAAAGACAATGGAAAAAAGAATGAATGGAAAAAATGTCCTAGCGGAAATTTTGGAATGGAAAAAGTAACCCCCTTCCTACCTACATATGTATATACGGTCACAGATGCTCGAAAAACTGGTCGACAATTGGACATCCAGATTGTGCTTGAATCGCGCCAACCGCTACGCCCATATGACCGAAATCATATTTTAATACTAATTGCATAAAATTATTTTTTTTAACAAAGCCATTAGAATGATTTTAATGTGTTTTATATTATTATAAAGTTGTATAGCTCTAAAATGTAATGTGAAAAATGCCTTTTTGTTAAATAAATTAATGTGAGTATCAGAAAAATTTACTGTTGGCAAGAACACCATATAAACATGTGCCTTGGTCATTATCATTGGGGTGTATATTAGAATAATGTTATCGTTCAAAAATAAAAAGGTATTTTTATTATCAAAGCCAGCTTGGATTTCACACATTCAAAAAGACTGCAGTGCTGATTATTAATTCAACGACTTTAAAAACTACAAAACTAGTAAAAAGCACTAAAAAAGTTGCAATATGTCCACAAGGTATGACGAGCTGGCGCTTTCGAACGTCGTTGGTGCTTTTACCATTTTCGCTTTGCCTACGGTAAAACGAAAGCGCCTATCAAGCTGTACTCTTATCCCACAGACTCAAAAAGATTATTTCATAAAAACGCAATCAAAATGTTGATTTATTTGTTTTATTTTCGATTAATTTATGATCATAAAATGATTATAAACTAATTAAATAAAATTAAATTATTTGTGAGAAGCAGATTAACAAGAGCAATAATGTTGTTTGAAACTGAAAAATAAATTTAATTAATATTTAATTGTGAAACGCATTATTATGTATAGGTAATGTCGAAGTAATAAGTAAATTCGAAACAAGTGATTATGACTGGATATTTCCAGCAAAGGGAATATGCTAACTTTAACGAGACCTAATTAATGTGACTGCTCCTTTTTCCTGTTTCCCTTATCCGATCTGAATTTCATTATCAATGATAAAACCGGGAGGGCTCAACGTGAAATTTTTAATTAGTATCATGGAAAATATCATCAATTTCCAATTATCTCTCTACCGGATTTATTAAAATATATATTTGCTAAATTTTCACCTGCATCGCACCAAAAAATTATAATTTAATCTTTACGTGTGAAAACCGTAAGGAAAACCTGGTTTAATGTCTTTTCCGTTGAAAAGATTAAAGCAGGGCAGTTAGGCTACGTTCACTTATTATTGCTGAAATGAGCAAGTGTTGCGAACAGTTTTGGTAAAAAATTTATCATCTCATTAATTCTGCCGCCCGAAATTAAAACTAAATTTTAACATAAATGACAACTGAAACATTTCCACAAAATAGCACTTAACGCCTTTGTAAATCGCAACTTTCCGTCCCTCTGCAGTACTATTAATTTTCCCGAGGCCAGACAGCCCTACTAGGGTTCGGATCTGTACCTTTGTCTATAGCGATGTTTTCATCCAGAAGACAGCAAGGATAATAAATTATAATCTTCTTCCACTTTAAAATAGACCGCCAGAAAATCTATATTAGGCTGCGGTGAGAATTTCTTGCAGCCAGGATCAAATTGAATTTGTTTAGCAACAGCTGAGGTCTTTCTTACGAGACCGTGCCGAGAAATGAAACTGCTTTATTACTTATTCAGCCTGTTCTTGTCGCAATTGCTCAAAGCCGTTTATAATATCATGAACTAAATTTTCCCACCGTTGTCGTTATATGTCTGAGGGCAGAATTTCGCAAAACTTTTACTCGCTTTCAAATTTATCTCCAAGTAATTATGAAGGTTTCCATTTTACTGAAAGCATCTTAATTGCTTGCAGTCTCGTCGCGTCGAATGTATGTATAAACAACTCCGGAGCAACTTTCTTTCGATTCATTATTCATTCACGCCTGAATAACAACATCTTGCTAGCGGAGCATTTGCATGTTTAAATAATGGCTATCGAATGGAAAATTAATAAATACACTCCTCACAGCATCCGTGCGGGCGGCGATATTGTTGGGTTTCCTTACCTGGAATCGATACACTCTGGTGGTTTTGGGAATATTGAATTAATATTGAAATCTCAAGGTACAGATCCTGTAATTATTGGCTTGGTGTTCTATTGCCAAGCTATGTGTTTAAAGACGCACACTCAAGGCACCGATGTACTTACGTTAGTTTCCGGGTGCAGACTTCGTGATTAATATCTGCAATAAACTTATACAAGCAAAATGGAAGCAGTGGAGAAATAGTTAATGTTTCATTCTATTAGCGCAACCAAATGAAAGTGTGTCCCTGAAAAAAATTCTTACAAAATTAAAGCCCTATCAAAGCATAACGAGTGTGAAAGAATTTTAAAAGTATCCCTGTGTCAGTATAGTCCGGTCAAAATAGATATTTCAATTTGCAATAATTCTCATATAGCTGAAAACTGGTGCAGACCTTGAGGACATTATTACAAATAAAATACTAAAAGTCCCCATCGATCCAGTATCTACAAAAAATGTTATTCAAGGTCAAAAGTCAACAAAAATGGTTTTTCCAATTTTTCTGGTAAACGATAATTTTTAACATAAGAAAAGATAAGACAAAAGTGGTAGACCATGATATTATCTTCAAAAATTGTCCTTATACTTTTTTTTCTAAGAATCACCATTCCTGAGATATTGTTATTCTAAAAGTTGAAGAAGTCGTACCACCTATGAAGTAGTGTACTTGGCGCATTTTTTTAACGTGGTGTCCCCGGTAGGCATAGTCCACGATCTATTGTGACTAACTTTTATTAAAAGATATTGTATTAACTGGAAAATGGTACATAATGAACGCCATTCAGAAAATTCAACCAGATCTATGCGGTGAAGTTATCGAAAATTGGTATTCCGAATGCGGACATTTGAACGACGTTTTATTCCATACTTATTTCCATAAAATATTCTTTCAAATAAAATAAAAATGGAGTGGATATCTCGCACAGAACATGTTTTATTTACCTACATTTAAAAGTCGAGCGTCCTTATGGAAAGACCGTTTATGACAAAAGATAAACTTCCTACAAACATTACCTGTGAAGCTATTAATTTTAGTGTTTTAGCATAGCAACACAAGGATGTTGGTAGTAACAAAGTACGTATAAGAGTTCTTCTTATATTTATATCGTATATTGCACACTCAGGATAAAAACATGATATGTATTTGACTAATTAATTAATTAACTTATTTAGCTATGTTTATAGCTGTCTTCTAAGACTGCAACAGTGTTTTAAACATTTTACGATAAAATTACATGAGTTGTTATAATTTGCAACCTTCTGCGTTATAAGCAGCTACAGTTTATATCACATTAATATATGTATGTGGGAGCTGGACTCTGAGTACCTGTGCCGGGCCTCGCTTAATCTAGAAAAGCAAAGATCATCAATTGTGTTATATTGTTTCTCACTTTACTTACCGCTAAACTGAAATCCCAGCTGGGCCAGATCATTGCATCTGCATGAGTACCAAACGCATTGCTTGTGTCCTGCGGCTGGTTACACGTTTTCCTTCTCTTGTACTGAATTCCTGCCGCTAGTTATTTTGTGCCGCGAACTGTTGATATACTTACCTGCGCTGATAATCTGTGGATTAAAAAAAGATTATAATAGAGTAATGATCCGTGAATTCCGCGAAACAAACTTACCTTCTTACTTAGACTAGTAGTGAATTAAAATTAGTTTAAACATAGTAATTAAGTGCTACTTACCTGTGAAGAATTTCACATTAATAAAACTTGAATTTTGTTAATTTTAAACCATCGATTTCTCACATAACCTTTGATCCCACATGTATGTAACTGGATTTTTTTCAGGATACTTGGATTTTGTAAAGGAATAGTAAAAGAGTGTTATTTTATATATAAAAATTAATATTTGTTTGTTTTGTTTTTTTATTCGTGTTCTATGCGTTCCTAAACCATTCACCCAATTGGGATGTAACTTTAATGACCTATTGTGCGCTTGCCCGAGAAATTAATTCAAAATGGCTTATCCAATATGGCGGCGAATTTTCCAGCTTCTAGAAATCTTTATGGAAAAGCGCACTCGTGAGTTTTCGTGGTCGCTGATTACGAATTTGCCATTAAAATTGCCATTAAAATTTTAGAATTCAAGAAGTCGGATCCAATATGATGACCTAAGTTCCTCAATGTTAACCAATTTTATTAAAATTTAATATGAGGACTTCGTTGGGGTTACAGAATTCGGATCTAATAAAATATAAGTTGCCGAACCCAAAATGGCTACCAAAAAAGTTAAATTTAAGGGATTCAGGATCACTGATTTCGAATCTGCCATCATAATTTCTAAATTTAAAAAATGGCGGTTACAATATAGCAACCGAAATTACTGCACCTTAAGCAATGTTAATGAAAATTAATATAAAGAAGACTAAGGGTCCATATCCCCAAACCAAAAAACCAAAGTTCAAACTTACTAAAATTTAAGATAGCTCATAATGGTGACCCCAAACCAAACCCAAACTGAACTTTTCCATTCGTCGCCGTGCGAAGCCGGGTAACTCAGCTGTTTATGTGGAATACTAATTAAGTGGAAATTTACAGTATTGTTACGTATGCCGGTCAACGTCGAGTCCAGACAAGATAGTAAATATATAAGTATAAATAAATTAAATAAATAGAAGAGTGGCAAACATTTTTACAAGAAAAGCTATTAAGTATATAGAATACTAAAAGACAAATGACGGCAACAAATGTCTACGCTTAATTAGAGAAAATAATCAAATTCTGATAATATGAAATCTTGCTCAAAATACCCACAAACTTACAAATTATCACATCAATCATTTATTGGAAGTTTAGCCTCGTGTTATATTCCGTCCCGCTATTTTGCGAATCTTTTGTGGAATCTCACTTTCGAGATCATTTAATTCATTGAGGCGCTTTAAATGGCGTGCTCAATGCTCGGCATGGCCTGGCCGATTAGGTAAATATGTTCTGCCCAAAAAAACCCCTTGGCCACAAAGAAGTGCAGAACAGACGGCGTGTAGGTATAATACACCTACATGCCGTCCGTCGACTCCTACTTGCAAAGAGATTCCAGAGAGTTTGCAAAATAGATATCACCAGCATCTGCCATTTGATTTATTCCCCTCTTTAACATGCCTTTTCATGTCCTACTAGAGTCGCCCTTTCTTAACCCGTTATTTCCTTGCTCACTAAAGTCTTCGTTCCAATTGTAACCAGAACTCCCAAAACTTTGCTAAAGCACTGAAAGAGGTGAGTTTTAAAGTGTAGATGTGTAGAGAGTGAACAGGAAACTTGGAAAAGGTCTGGGAAAGTTTAGAGCAGCCCAAGCGGTAGCTAATGTAATTACGAGAGATATCAAGGACAGGGAATTGTCTTCGGAAGTCACAGGACTCGAGATCGAAACGAAAGTTTCCTACACTCCCCGCCTCTTTCGGATATTTGAAAGATGCAGTGGTACCATCTTGGCGAACTTATCTCGAAAGTAACACAAGGCAATTATGTTACTCATTTATCAATGTCCAATTTGGACGGGGTCAAGCATTTACAAATTTAATGCGGTTACAGTCCAACCCAGGCGCTGACCTCGGGGTCACTGTAAACTTTTCACTAATATTTTCTGGAATCTTTTTGAGTTAATGAACCCCTCTGCATGCCTTGTAATGTAATTTCACTCCACTTGAACATTAATTTTCATTCAGGGCGCTCCTACAAATTTACCGGCCATTCCGCTTCGTTTGGAAAGGCGGCCATCATTGATTTATTTAATACTTCGTGAAAGTTTCATATTCTGAACCTGTAAAAACTGGACTGATTGTGGGCTGTTTCCAAGAATTATTTCAAAATAATTATTGTAACATTAGATTTACCAACAGGTTTCAAACAGGCGATGAAAGAGTACATTACCGGATTAAGTTAATTAGCAAGTACAGTAGTTCCCCCCCACCTTCGTAACAACAAATTGCTAAAAATTGTTGTTATGAAACCGACCTTTGTGAAACTAAGGATTTGGTCACCTAGCCACAGTATTCAATGATCTAGTCAATAATTCAGCTGATTTAATTACACAGGTCATTCAGGGATAAATGACATGCATAATTCAGATGTTGTTAACGATGGTTTAATTAAATCAATTTGCAGGAAGCGCTGTATTTCATTGTAATGAGGTTGCAAAGGGCGGACGGTAGCCAGCGAATGCTGTAGTGGAGTGATATCATCATAACTTCGCGCTTGTGGCCACTATTCCATATATAACACTGCGAGGGCCTTTCGTGAAGTGGGGCGGACAGACTCAGCAATTCTGTTTATTTGTTTGACAAATTTTCCAGGACTTGCTTTTATTTACATTACAAAACGCAACCTATCGATACTCTTGTAATTGGTCAACGAAAACACAGCGCTATAATTATATCTCTCACTTGAATCAATTAGGCGTTGTTATAAAGCTGCGAAACAAAACAATTATTTTTTCCCTTTTTAAATTAGAATTTCTTCGCTTTGCTTTAATATTATATCATGTAATATGTAATTATTGACACTAAATTAGTGTTTCTTTCATAAAAAATTTAATTACCAAAAAATAAACGCTTTTCATATCCACTAAGCAAAATGACATGAGGCCTGACTATAATAGTCTTAAGACTCTCTAAGATTCGCTGTCAAATTTCCTTATGATTGGTTAAGATTCGGCCGAATCATAACGAATCTCAAGTTCAACTATAATCGTCTTAATGAATTTTTGACACTTGCAACCACTAATTCAACCAACAAAGTTAAATCACTTAATGTTTCCATTTCATTCACCATTAATTTAAATTTCTCTCGAATTATCAACCAATTTTTTCACAAACGTCACTTTTGTCAAGATTCCTTATGATTTGTTCGCTCCGGACCGTACCTTTAAGACTTGGCGAAAGATTTCGCAAAGATTTCGAAAGTTAGCGAAAGATTGGATAAGACTATTATAGTTGTCAGTGTGGCACTTCATATGATCGTACAAAATCTTAAGCAGTCTTAAGATCTCATAAGACTATTATAGTCAGGCCTATGGACATTTTTCGGATATGACACGAATGACAAATAATGGATAAATAAATCATCCGAATGAAATATTTAATTTTTATCCGAAATTAGGGATCCAATCATGTAATTTGATGCTCGACAACTGGTCTGGCTGCTGGCCGTATGACAAAAACGATATCGTTCTTTCGATCAGGTACTTTTGCTTCAAAATAATCGAAGCATCGCAAATCGTTTTCTGTGCCGAACGTAAAAAAAATTTGTCCGAAACAGATCTACAGGATCTTTCAATAAGGATGCTGGACTTTTAAATGTAAATAAAATAAGTTGTGTGAGATATCCACTCCATTTTTATTTTATTTGGAAGAATATTTTGTGGCAATAAGTATGGAATATAACATTCGGAGGTCCAATTTCGATGACTTTGTCGCATAAATCTGGCTGATTTTGCTGGATGGCGTTCGTTATGTTAACTTTGAGGACAGTATTTCTTTGCGGTTTATTAGCGTAGACTTGTGATATAAGATAACCCCAAAAAAAGAAGCCTAAAGGCGTTAAATCGCACGTGTGGCCAGTCTCAAATCGCTCGCGCAGAATGTCCATCGTGGAATGCGCTGTGTGGCACGTAGCGCCGTCCTGTTGGAACCACACTTCGTCGGTATCCACATCATCCAGTTTAGGCCAGAAGAAGTTGCTCCTCATCGATCTGTAGCGCTCGCCGTTACGTCGCTATAGATGATTTTTTTGGGTCAATTTCCGAATGGGTGCCACTAAGAAAAACTGCGGGGGACATTTGAACGACGTGATATTGCGTGCTTAATGCCAGAAAACATTCTTTCAAATAAAATAAAAATCGAGAGAGTGTCTCATACATAACTTGTGTTATTTACCTACATTTAAAAGTCGAGCGTGCTTATTGAAATACCCTACATGTACCCACTTTTTTGTTAACTTATGACTTATTAAGTAAGTTTGAAAGGTGCGCGATATTTTTTTTGGATAACTTTGACAATGAAAGTAAGAGCAAGGGCAAAACGCGAAGTATTCTGCGAGATGCCTCAGACCCGATCTACATTTATACCGCCTATTTTGAAAATATTTAGCTGCAGCGTTAGAAGACTGTCCTTGAAGATGGTGGCTACCAGTGGAGATGTAGGGATTTCATATTACCTTTCTTATACAACGATAAAAGCAACTGATTTACTGATACAATGTTACTATGGATGCGAATGTACAACACCATATATGTACTTCACTTTTGAATGCCGGCTGTTATAATTATATATTTTTGTAACAAATTTGGCCTCCTGAGCGACTTCGATTTCGGAAGGAAAAAAATTCCAAAACTTATTGTCCCTGCGCGGATTAGAACTGGAGATCCCCGACACAGAAATCCAACTCAGATACCATCACACCACGGCTATCTTACCGATGGCGGTTCGGAAAGAACTTGTAAGGAGATATCGAGAAGTAGGTAGTTTAGGAGTTATTACGAAAACCCTCGAGTTTACTCTATTTAAAATTTTAACTCACGTTACTCAGCTTACATTTTCCAATTCAAGATAAAACACAATAAAATGAAAAAATCAAAAGCAGCGATCACTACCCCTACTGCACTTCGTACGACGTATGACTCTCCTCTCGGTTCGGTGAACGGCTCTTCAAACTCAAACTCAGAGGGACTTTATAGAACAAGCAGGCAGCCTCAGTGTACGCACGAAACTTTACAAATGCTTATCTTGGAAAAACCCGTTTTTTGACATTATATAATAATATAATTTTTTTATAAGCATTTACATAATTTGTACCATAAATAAATCAATCATTAAAGGCAGCACGGAAATATTCATCTACCAACTTCAATTTTTGATCCAAAAATTTATGAGAGTCTTTCACTGTTTTATTTTCAATCTCAAGAACAATACTTATGATTTTATTCGTAAAAATGCAGGTATAAAAATCTAGTTCTTGGTTTTCATTTAAAAAATTTGAACTCGAAGTTTGCTGAAGAACAGCGGAAGTTGGCATTAAGCCAAAGTGCAGGGGCATACCTTATTCCACTGTTACTGCCACTTTTCAGGACATGACATAAATTTTTTCGAAAATTGCATTCAGGATGCATTGAAGGTCTTGCCCCCTTGAACAAAAGCCTGTGTACGCCCATGAAAATCTCCACTGCTGGCTCTGGAGTGTTCTGCTTTAAAAATTCTGTCCAGACAATTTCGCAGCCACCACGGAAAGTTTCGCAGATAGTGGATGTGTCTCGCCGCTGAAAGGTGAACAAGTAAATTACATATTGTCAGTAGAAAAACAAATAATACACGCAAAATTTCAAACGAATCTCACAAATAAATGCAAATTGGCATTACATTTTGAAATCCCCCACACAGTACTTATTAATTACACTCCAATTGACCTATGCACAGAAATGTTGTTTTGTCCTTGAGGCAAATTATAATTTTTTGCATTATCAAACCAGAAATTGTCCTACGGCGAATTTTTTAGCCTGTTCAATTTATTTTGTTTCAACAAAAAATGCTTATTTACGAATACGTATTGTGCATTTAAATCAGTTATTATTATACATTTCGATGTTTATTTCAGAAAGATCGATTTAAATTACATATTTCCACTACCAGCAAAAAACTAGCTGATTTTTCATCACATTTTCATGATCTCGTATTAAATTTATTTCAAATATTAAATTAAATTGTGAAAGGCTGTGAGGATTAATATGAGGACTGGAAACTGCCCCGGCCCCATCCATTTATGGATGATGGTAATTGGGAACGACTAGGCACGACTTTTTAATTAAAAACTCCCCAGAAAGAAGATTAATTTTATAAATGGTCGAATTGATTTCTAGAGCATCGGCCTATAAATAATTCACACAGACACGAAAAATCATTAATCAGATAATTATAAATATTGAAGAAGACTTATGTCCTTATTAATGTTTGATTGAAACAACAGCTCATGGATTTCAAGAAATTTATGAGTGGAAAAGGAGAGAAAACACCGAACGGTTGGTGAAACTAATTACAATTTTAATTGGAAGAAGAAGAATTGCAATCGGGTTGAAAGTTTATTGAAAAAGTTTTTCCAGAAACAGTTCTCACAAACTCGTTTGCTTCCAAACAATAACTCCCTAATTCTACTTAAGAGGGAAATAAGAGATGTAACCTTATAACTTTGGGAAACTTTTAAATTAGCTGATTATTCCATTCTTGAAAACGTGAATAGATTCTATAGATAAGCGAAATAAGAGAAATATAGTCCCGTCAATGGATACACTGAACAAAAATATGGCCAGGAAAACTTCAGTTTATATTGGTTTACTGCTATGAATGTATGGGGAATTGTGATTGCAACAAATTATAGCACAAGAAATCACAATTTGTTGCAAATGTTATTATTATAAAAAACGCCAAAATTATAGCTTCTTATCCTGTTTTTATAGCTTGTAAAACACATTCATATTAGTAACAAAATAGTGCAATGTTTATAAATATAGCATCTATTAAAATATTTTGTTAACGATTTGTCCAACTATTTATGGTGATAAGTGCCATTTAATATTATTTGTCAAGCGATAAAAACAAGAATGAATTCCGTAATCATAGTAATATGTCAAGTACATAAATATAGGTAATATATTTCTAAATTTAATGCCTGCTGGTATTTTTGTGCGGTTTTCGATGGGATTCAAACTCTAGACGCCTGGATTCTGTCTGGACTCGTTTGCATTACTCCATTAGACTGATTCATATCTGCTACACTTATAATCTGAAATAATCTCAATCATTCGGGATTCGAACCAGGACCTCTAGAAGACAAGTCCACTGCTCTCGACATTGATGTACAGATAGCCTCATTAACGATAAATGCAATAATTGTACGGTTGTTTCTAATAAATTATAGACATGCATTTTGTGAATTATAAATATACCATATACGTTGTATTTTCTCATACCTGGGTGACAACTTACGATTTGTAATATTAGATTTTAATTTTTCTTTATTTATATTTTATTTCCCATGATATTACGGTATTTCCTCATACAAAATCTAAGGTCGCTTTCTATAATCACGGTATAACATTAATTGCATTTTCTCTTACAGAAATTTTTTTTTCGTGTTACCGGCACAGGCAAAAATTAAATGTTCGGAAAATTTATCAATTTTCCATGATTTTTCCTATCCAAACTTCAAATCATGAACTTATAAACCAAGATCACAGATCACAAGTCATCCTAGTTCGGAGTTTCAGGGTAATGAATTTTAACTTTTTCGGTTGCCATTCTGAGTCCGCCATCTTGAATTTTGGTAGATTTGGCTTTTACAGCACCAAATACATATGTCTTCATATTAAATTCCATCAAATTAAAATTAAGAAATATCAGTCGCCATATTCGATCCGGCATTTCTAATTTGAAAATTTTAATGACAGATTGGAAGTTGGCGACTCCGAAACTAAAGCTGTTGATTTTCGAAACTTCGAAACTTCCGCTTCGCAATAATTTTCGAAGCTTGAAATAATACGAAGCTTCGAATTATTCTAGCTTCAAAAATCTTTGATAGTTCTACGGAGCTAAAATTCATGGAAGTTGTGTTCTTTGTGGTGTGTAAGGCGAATAACTCATAATCAAATCATAAATTTGTATATTAGTAATACGGGATATTTTCGCAAGCACTTTTCGTGAGAATACTCACTAATACGGTGGGAAGACACTAAGCCTTATTCAAATAATATTTTCAGCACAGGACGGGATTTTGCCTGATATTGCTCATTATACTAGTTCCGCCCCACATATTTTCTGTTCGTGCTTACTTGGATTTGTGATTACGATTACTCCCTCATCTCACCTTATGTTTATTGTATCTCATATTGTTCGCGGTGCACGAATTCTAAAACACAAGTGTTCGCTTCTTTTTGTATGAGACGCCGTATGACTGTGAGTACTGTGTAAGATCCTTCGGCTATACAGAAAAATAAAAACCTTTGCGGCTTTTTAATAATCGCTAATTTTAAGGCTTCATATTACTTGAAGTTTTAAAGTTCTAATTATTCGAAACTTCGAATAATTCCAATTTTTTGGCTGCTTTGAAGTGTACGTAATCGAAGCTTCGAATGCGCTGCTTCGAGTTTTTTCAACAGCCCTAAACCTCCCTTGTGCTGATGATGATGGGCATTCCCTTGAAGTTCAACTAAATTAATAACATAACTAACCGGTAGCCATCTTGAAGCCGCCATTTTGAAACCTCGCACCTTGTCGAAATAACGAATAGCCTATATGTTAAACTGGATTATGTACTACTCGGTGCCAAAAAATAAAGTCTATCGAAGCAACCGTTTAAAAGTGATTGAGTAACAAACATACAAGAAACTTTGATTTATATATGTATCATAGATAGATATATCATAGCTAACGTAGACGTGCCTAACGGCATCCATTTGCCTTCTTCTTGGCGAGTAGCTACAATTATGCCACTTCAAAAGAAAACTACCGCTGAATTACGTGATGACTTAAGGCTTATAATCTTATTATTATTATTAGGTGGAGGCAGAACTCAGACTTTATGGAGGGAGATAATCTTTTAAGCATGTGGTAGTCGGGCTTTCGACCTTATCGCATCTGTGAAATAGCTATTTTACAACACCCGTGTTGCATATCTCGTGGCCGAAATCCTAACAATATGATATCTAATGAGACATCTATTGTTGCGGGTAATTGATAAGTGATCGTTATAACGATAAGGGTTGTTCTTTTGTTGCGCAAATCCTCTAGTGGCGGAATCAAGTCAAAATTATGTTCGATGAAGAGGAAACAACTTGTGTACTGTAAGCTTCCCATTGTATATTTATAGCACCACAACGGTAGAGTATAGATCGTTGAAAAAAGCTTTTTCGGTACATCTCTTACTTAACCCTTTTAGTCACTTTTGGGTAACTATCTCTAGCCTCTGGTTCGGTATGTCTCTACTGCTTGAAGTTACTCCAACAATCAGAGTTTCACTGCATTTTGGCATGAAGTGAACTTAAGGCTTCACCGTCAAATCTTGGTTCTCGCCAATCAAAGCTTTCGGTGCCTCGTTACCCGACTGCAACGTGACCGGTTGTGCACTTTCGACCTGGACTCGAAAGTGCTAAGCATGAGAAATAATTCTTGAACCAGTTATAGCATCTTTGGTAATTAGAATTTTACTGGTCTCATAAAATGCTGATTTTATAAGACAGCGGAAATTGCTCGGAAAGTTGTGCACTTACTTTATGAGCAGTAATCTCGATATGTAACATTATCGCATATGTACTGACGCATTGTTAATAACCTAAGAAAGGATAAAAATACTAAATAGAAGTGGACCGAGGATACACCCCTAGGTACCAGTGATGCACTTGAAAAGCTATCATCCACACGTACATATTGATAGCAATCGAAAAAACAAATTCTTACTAAGGAAAATGCAGAAACACTAAACCTAAAATGTGTGCCAAGTACAATAGACCATGATCAACACTATCGAAGGGCTTAGAGAAATCCAGGAGAATCAGGGTACTAAACTTGTTGTTGTCCACCTTGTGGATAAACTCAGGGAAGAATAAAGGATTGATCATCTAATAACTGTGAAGGCATGTTTCCCATAAGCTCCTCCCCAAGCCAAACTCTAGAAGTTGGAGATATCGGCAGGTATCTCATTGTAACGATATTACCATCTGCGGATATCCAAAAATGATTTGGATCACATTTACCAATCGTCCAGGTGAATTGGACTGCACGAGCATTTCCCAGAGTGATAAATAAAACTGAAAGCAGCCTGAAAATACGACTAATTTCTCTATATTAATATACAGTCGGAAAATAAACTTCAAGAAAACTGAGGTAGTGAACAAGAATCGGAAAATCGTAAGCGGGAAAAACTGAAAACGATCTGGACATATACAATAACCTAAAATTCGATGGAAATTTAGTACCGAATTCAGGTTGAAAATAAACTGAAATATATAGGTAAATAAATAATTTCACAAAAAATTGGCTACGACACAAATGTATGGTGGGGCATTTCACGTGAAGCGGACAGCGAAAAAAAAGTGACGTTCTGTAATTTGTTCATATTCGGCTTAATTGCACTTCTAGTAGGTATGAATGTGGACGCACAATATTTTTTTTGTATGACGTTTATTTGTCAAGTTATTGGCTTCTAAAGAATTGTCGTTATTGAAATTCGTATTTTTTGGAAATAGTTTTTCGAATTAAAAAAATTTTTTTTTAAATATTAAATATGGCGACATAAATAAAAAATGTACTGTTCTTTTTAAATACAAAATAAAACTGTTTTTTTTATTTTTTTTAATATACAAAACCGGAAATAAACTTTTCAAATCAGAATTTTAGTAACTTCGACCAATTTGTTTTTTTATTTTTTTATTTCAAAATATAGCCTAAAGTACATTTATAATACACCAGAAGTTTCAAAATGGGATCTGCAATAGTTTAGGAGATACATGAATTAAAGTACATACGTGTCGCACTGAGCGTCGTACTCTAGCTTCCTTAGGTCGACTGGTTTGCGCGGTATCACACTAAAACGCCGCAATTTTTATATTTACTATCCTATTTAAGCGTATTTAAAGCTCTAACAATGTTATGGGGTATTTAATATTCAAATTAAAATAGTACTTATTGAACAAAAGAAGCAGTGGGTAGTCTAAAACAAATTTTGTGATAAGTCATAAAAAGCGACTGCTGGCGCCACCTCTTAGATACGAGAAGTATTAAAATGACAAATAGAAGCTTTATGTTGGTAAGAAATAGAAGCATGACACTAAGCCATTTCGTATTTTCCGTTATTTCTGTAGGTGTTGTTCTAACCTCTGAGCGATTTGTGCACATTTTAAGATAGTTATTGATTTATAATGGCTCCGTACGGTGATCGATGTTTTAATCCATTTCGCTTGGTACTTCATCGAAAGTTTAAAAATTGAAGAAAAATATCTGAACATTTGGCTCAAAAGTTGAGATTTTCACTCGATGTTTATGTATGTGCCTCTTGTAGGAAAAGACTCTTATATGAAGCACCTCCAGTACTAATTAATGAAGATCTTGTACAGTGCAGTCAACATCGAGTGAACCTTCGCAAAACACCCAAGATGAACCGTTCGTTCCTGAAGATAAGTTTAAACACTATCAATAACTATCTTAAAATGTGCACAAGTCGCTCAGAGGTTAGAACAACAACTACAGAAATAACGGAAAATACGAAATGGCTTAGTGGCATGCTTCTATCTCTTTCTAACATAAAGCTTCTATTTGTCATTTTAATACTTCTCGTATCTAAGAGGTGGCGCCAGCAGTCGCTTTTTATGACTTATCACAAAATTTGTTTTAGACTACCCACTGCTTCTTTTGTTCAATAAGTACTATTTTAATTTGAATATTAAATACCCCATAACATTGTTAGAGCTTTAAATACGCTTAAATAGGATAGTAAATATAAAAATTGCGGCGTTTTAGTGTGATACCGCGCAAACCAGTCGACCTAAGGAAGCTAGAGTACGACGCTCAGTGCGACACGTATGTACTTTAATTCATGTATCTCCTAAACTATTGCAGATCCCATTTTGAAACTTCTGGTGTATTATAAATGTACTTTAGGCTATATTTTGAAATAAAAAAATAAAAAAACAAATTGGTCGAAGTTACTAAAATTCTGATTTGAAAAGTTTATTTCCGGTTTTGTATATTAAAAAAAAATAAAAAAAACAGTTTTATTTTGTATTTAAAAAGAACAGTACATTTTTATTTATGTCGCCATATTTAATATTTATAAAAAAATTTTTTTAATTCGAAAAACTATTTCCAAAAAATACGAATTTCAATAACGACAATTCTTTAGAAGCCAATAACTTGACAAATAAACGTCATACAAAAAAAATATTGTGCGTCCACATTCATACCTACTAGAAGTGCAATTAAGCCGAATATGAACAAATTACAGAACGTCACTTTTTTTTCGCTGTCCGCTTCACGTGAAATGCCCCTGGTGTCAGTGATGGGCGGAATTAGCAAGGAGTAAGGAGAACTGTGTCTGTTATCTACTTTAAAGTAACGTAATCTTTAACAAGACCACTATCGTTAACGTAGTTTTTTTTGATTTGTAATGAATACAATGAATACTTGTCTGCAGTGATGGATTCAACCCTTCACAATATTTAGTACAACAAAATTCATTAGTATCTAGAACAACCAAGCTCGGTGGCTCTTTGCGGTTCACTGACCGTGAGAATGAGCTACGACAAGTAGTTGATATGCTCTCTGCTAGATTGCAGTACTCGCGAGAGAAGTTAGATGGATGTGGTGTGCGACATTAGGCACAGTTCCCTTACATTTCCTAAAATCAAAGCATTTCAGTCTGCTTTTAGTCTCTTCTCAGTTTTTCGTTAGAAGTAATGAATATTACTTATTCCTGAATCAGTCTGTTTTCCGAGCTAGAGTAATATACGTATATAATTTTTAGTGTTGCATCAGACTCTGTTTCGACTAAACAATTTTTCCGTCTAATTTCAGTCCCAATTCCGATTGGAATTTTTTGATGCAGTATATTCTAAGTTTGATTTCACTGAGTTATTATTGGAAATAATTATTTCCGCCTTATTTCAGATTAGATTCCGTGTAAAATTCTATTTTCAGTCTCTTTATTTTCACCCGGGTCTCTGCTTGCTCTGAAGAAGGTCACTAGCTTGGTTATTGTATTAAGGGGAGGGTAAGGTATTAAATTTGTTTTTCCTTACTTTTTTTTGAAAAGAAGCTTTCAAAACTATTGTGTGAAAATTTGAAACGGATCCGAGCAAAACTAACGAAGATACAGCAGTTTAAGCAACCGTGCCTCAAACATGACTCGGCGCACCAGAAATTACCTGCCCGGTCCGAGCGCGCTATTGTTACCTGGCAGGTGTTTCGCTCTCTATGTAACCCCTAACTTCCTTATTATGATGACATTATGCACGATAGCAACATCCTTTATGGACCTGGCATCGATGATTCAGAGTGAGGTGAACCGATAAAACTCGCTTATGAACGTTTTATTCTAAATTTTTTAGTGTTTAAAACTTTAAAGCGATTTTCCCACAACTCATGTTTTCGAAGTCGGTGCCCCTCACAAGTTCAAAACTACTGCACCGATGCTTTTGAAATTTGGAACACTATTTCTGTACATAATTTACGAGGTAACGCGGGAGAGGTTTTTTCAAATTTGTTAATATTTTTTATTTTATAATAACAAATTATCCGATTTCTTTTGCAAAAATCGCGTTTTGCACTTTAAAGTGTTCCCAAAAATTTAAAAATTTAAATTTCGAAAAACTCCCTCGGTGTTACCTGGGGAAACCGATTATCTAACGACAAAAATGTCCTTTTTGATATCAGATGATCTAGCACCGAGTTATGTATGAGGGGCACCGAAATTCTACTTATTTCTGAGACGCTTCCAAATAATTGCTGCCATTGCCGCATTTTTCAATATTTCTACATGAAAATTTTACAAAATATTCTTCAAATATTATACTTTGATGTACTATTGGTTTTAATAAATAGATTTAAACTGTGTTGTCGAAAAAAAATTCACAAAAATGTGCCTTTTTTTGTACGAATAAACCTCACCCTCCCCTTAAGAACCGATATGAAATCCTGTGAGAATTGGGGTTTGATACTCCGAAGAGTATGTAGTGGTTTGTGTAGACTATGGCTGTCACAAGCTTATTGAGCACCTAATCCTTAAAGTTGGTAAAGGCATTAATAATGTTATATTTTACCTTTGCAAACAGTATTTGTACCAGTCAAATTTAAGTGGCTTTCAATGACTGCATTCGCTTATTTTTTGTTGCTGCGCAGATTTGACCAGGTTTCGCCATTCAAAACAACCGTCCTTAGGAGTAGTCTTGCTTCGTTTTGGAAACGTCGGCTGCTCACCCAAGTTTATAAAAAATATATTAAGGGAGTACCCTTGATAAATCAATTAACAAACAAAAAATACGAAAATTTGCAGATACCATATGTCGAAAACTTTTCAAAAATGACTCATTTAAATTTTTGTGATCTTTGGTTGACTTTGAAAGAAGATATTGATAACATTATTTCGCTGCACTTACAATGGCGTATATGGGTATCTGTGATTTTGACGCACTCTATCATTTATTACGTTGCAATTGGCAAACAGATTTTGATAACATTTTGAGGAAATATAAACGAATGATCATAATAATAATAATGTTTTTCCAAAACGTATAAAGCTTGCTTATGTTAATAGAAATAACTAAAAAAAAGCCGAGATTTTTTAGCAATTCATAAACATGGAAACACCGCAATATATTATGTGCACAACACGACAGCCGTCAATTTCATCATTATTTAAATCATCTTGATGGAGGAGCAAAGCAGCAAGGAATGCGGTGTTGCCAAAATATATACTACGTTAGTCAAGTAGAAGACTGAAATTCTTTGACTCATTACGTACCTGGGGCACTCCCTTAAGGAATAATCAGCCTGATTATCACAGGGAGCTCCACATATTATTTTTTTTATTAATAATTATTAATTATTACTCCTTACCTGTCCGGTCTCTGGAAATCTCTTTCTCCAGAGTAAATAAACCCACCCACTAACGAACCTTTTCGATTTTTTTAATAGTTTACGGTTTTCAAAATCTCCCAAATTTAACACTCGAATTGTTCTTATCACACTCTTTTTAGTGTAAAAACGTTTCACAATATGACACAAACATCTGTGCAAAATATGTTTCGCTAAAAGATAATTGGTAATTTCGATTTTGAAATGTTGTTAATGGCAATGACTCAATTAATTCCAAAAATTTAAATTTTTACTACCAGAGCGTCAGCAGTATTCGAAAAATATGATTTGAATTATACCTACTTTACTTACTCAACCCTTCAGATTTGGACGACCTGATAGAAAATCATGTTTTCAATAAACAAACAATTACTCAAAACTAGGACATCTATCATATACAAGCCTTTATTTATCGTCCTTACTATGTCATTACTTCTTAATTCATTGCATCTCGTTAAAAGAATCTTGGCGAACAATTTCCATTAAATAAATTCGTTCCTTTTTTCCACGTCAATCCATTGTTTCGGTGCTGGCCTTTAAATATTACATCTATCAAGCTTGTAATTGCTCCGCTACGAAGAAATTACGTCCAATACATCTCAAAAGAATACAACTAAATCACCTTGCTATTTTCTCATGAATTGCTGCTTTGTAGGAACAACGCAATACACCAGGAAATCACTACAGCCGCTCCTTTCGCTCCAAAAAGAGAAAATGATCAGATTTTTCCGAGGAAATGGAGAAAATTCATTTTGCTAAGCACATCAGCTTTTGAATGTACTTAACGGAAAGAATAGATGCCGCAGGACTTGATTTTTTTTCTTTAAAGAATACTTGGAAAGACGCTAATAGCCAGAACCCCTACTCGGAAGCGCTCCGATAAATTTTTCATGGATAGGGGACCTTTCGTTCGCGCGATAATATTGTACAAAGGGAAACGGCCAGCCAGGAATTCTTAACAGGCGAAACAAAAGGGACGGAAGGAGCAAACCTCTGCTTCCATTTCCGATTTATTGCCATCAATTATTTATTCACTTTTGGCACTGATATCCTTTAGTGAATTAAGGCTCAAACCTTGACGGCCAAAGAGGATTATTAAACGAAACGAAAAATTATTACGACTCTTCCGCACGTCAATTTGTGTGTAAACTAATCGACTCAGGTGAAATGGATGCCATGCTTCAATGATTCGTGTGGTTTCTTAAATATGGAAAACAAGTGAGCTCGTGCAATTGAGGAAATTTTTATATTTATTTTAAGGTAAAGGTATTGCCATATGGAATTTGTAAATTGTCAAAAAATTCTTATGTACCACCCTTTTTAAAAATTTGAATACATAAACTCAGCCCGAATATTGCCTGGGTAATTGATAAACTACGTATGTATGTTATGTATATCTCGAGGAAGAATAGCTGGGAAGGAAAATGAAAAGAAAAAACATTATTGGGATAAAGTCAGGTATAACAGATAATGTTCTTACAAAAACCGACACCTCCGTATTTGAAAATATTGTTTTTATCTAAGAAATAGAGATAAGTACGTATATAACTGCTTAATTTAAAAACATTTTTGAAGTGAAGCTTCTTTGGGCATGATAGGGTAAAATTGATTCAAAAAAACGATGCAACGCACCCCACCATTCACGTGGTATACGATTTCTATAAAATTGGGTCACTATATGTTTTCGAGGTCGCTGATTTCGAATTTACTATCGAATTTTGAAAATTCAATGTGACGGATCCAATGTGGCGACCGAAATTGCTTAGTTTCAATGGATTGCTATGAAAACTGGTCTCTTTATGTCTTCAGGGTCGCTGATCTCGAATCTACGATAGAAATGGAAATTAAAAATGGCGGAACTGAAATGGCGATCGAAACTTCTTAACTTGAAACGACTACTATAATATAATAATTTTTCCAGTACTTGAACATTTAGAGATAAAATATGAATTTTGCGTGGAATTTTCACTCTTCCAGTGTGTAGGTAGTATACAATAGAATATACCTACGGTAATTTTTTTTAAATATCCTTTTCTCCCAAAATTGTTTTATAAACTTTCTCGTAAAGTTAGTGTTAGTGAATTCAAAAAATAATTGTGTAATAAAAATCTCGGAATATTCTAGAAAATCAATTTCTACTTTGGTGATTATAGTTAAAGAGATCATCCTATCTTTTACTTTTTAATTCTTACTTAACTGAATTAACTCATTGAATTCTCATTGGCTTGAATCAACAATTTTATTCTGATTATAAGATTCGCCATACCTTGGGCAGTAAAATAAAACACAGGAGAATGGGAAATGATGTATGGAAGCTGGTTTCTATTTATTTATTACGTTACAGACAATATAGTCAATTTCTTACAGACTAAGCCTCATTTACTAAAACTAGCTACCTAAGAAGTATACAAACTAGACAAGACTCCGGTATATTAAAATTTTCAACAACAACTTCACACACAAATCACAATTAACAATAATTTGTATATACATACATTACATACAGCGTGTCGTTAAGTAGTGGATACTCTGAAAACTGGTGGTAGGGCAGCTTCTTAGCTATCAAATGAGGACAACATATCCTTGTGAAAGTCTCACGGTTTTCGATTTATTTAAGTTTTTGTTTTTTTTTCCAAGATTACTACCTTGTATCAATTGTTTGCATACCGTGTGTACAAATGATAATATTTTTGCATTCTGTTCTTTGCCTAATATTCTTTGGTAGTTGTACCATCAGAAAAGTGATAAAAGTTTTCAACAGCGGTTGTGTTTTTCAGAGAAATATTATTTTTCTCGAAATGAGACTCCACCAAATTTTTATGACGCGATTTTAACAGTTGGTGAGTGTAAAATTTTTTTACAAGGAAGACGTGCCTATTATTTTAAAAAGTTGCTTATTTGGTCAACATTTTAAATTGATATCACCTTTTACATTTTTCTTCTAAAATAAATAGATATTACTATTATAATGACAAAAAAGCAGTTTTAGAAATGTTAAAAATCTGACCAAAATCTGCCTTATTGTTAATTTCTCTGGCGGAATCATCGGAACTTATATTTTCGAAACGAGGCAGGAGATGCCGTTACCATGTTGCCCGATTTTTTTCCGGAATTTGATGAAATTGATGCGGACGACTTTTATTTCCAACAAGACGGTGCACCGCCTCACACTTCCCGACTTAACGTGGTCTTAACTACGTCGTTAATTTCTAGAAATGGTCCCATCGCTTGGCCGTCTCGATGGTGTGATCTAACGCCTTTGGATTATTTCCTTTGGGGACACATTAAGTCGAAAGTTTACAGCAATCATCCTACAACTCTTGAGGCATTGGAAGCCAATATTCGTCAAGCCATAGCTGAGATACCGGCCGAAATGCTGCACAGAGTCATCAAAAATTTGCGTGAGCGGATGAACGTGTGCAAGAGGAGCCGCAGTGGCCATTTGGCCGATATTTTATTCAAACCATAAATCGCATAGAGCGATCTCTTTGAAATAAAGCAATCAGAACCATTTTTGCTCGAAAATTGTGTGTTTTATTCAAATTTAAAATATACCGGAATATATGGATGATAGATTTTTTTAGAAGCACTACTTATGGATTTTTAGTGTTGGTACTTTTGAATATGGCTTCAAAACTTTTGAGATGGTGATTAAGTATTCTAAATCAAATGAATCCGCGGAACAATCACATAACAATGAACGTTCGTGAGATGTTTATAAGGCTTTATTTAGAGCATAACTATTCTTCTTTATTCCACATGGCTTGTTTCTTTCAAATTTTAATTGATACAAGAGGAAGGAAGTCACAATGAACAGACCTAGAAATTCGAAATTGTGCAGCCAACTTCCGTTAAAAGGACCCATAGATGCAAAGTTGGTTCAACAAAAACTGAAAATCATCAATTTGAACGATGATAGTATAGTGTTTCTGTGTAGGAGAGCCTTATAAAGGTTTAATGTCTGATGCACGCTGGATTTTAGACCGGAAACTATTTCCATCGCCGCGTTAGGAATCCTTCTTTTAGTTCTTTGATTTCCTTAAGCAGCAGTCGAACGCTCTTTCGCTGCCTTGAAATGAACTCTACATCGACCGAAATGCTAAATGAGCGGCTGCAACATCATTTAAATGTTGGCGTAATTAAATGGCGACTCGAAAGTTTTCGGAAGATCCCGAAGCAATTGCGTCGCAATTAGTCGACTACAGAAAGGAATATTAAAATTCGGGCTAATTAATATTCCTCTTTAATAAATACGAAGCCCGAGGAGGGGTGGACAAGTATGCAAAAATACAAAATTAAGCGGAGAAAGACTCCCTTTATTAGAATAATTTTTCATCAGGTCGTTGCTGGCTCATTCTTACCATTTTCCAAATTAACCTCTCCCAGATACTTTGCATAAAAAGGTACAAATAGTTGGCCGACTGGCTTTTTTGGTGCTATAATGGTCATTTCATGGAAGTTGGCTCGTTTAAGCGACCTTAGTCTTTTTTTTAGCAAAATACTCGCATTTTGCCCGAGAAAGGTGTCAAACTGAGTGCCCAGTTGTTCGGATCATGGACTAGTCTCTTTCTACTTCTCCCCGTTCGCCTGTTTTAATTTATCCTGTTTTACAAAAAACAAATGCAGCGCTTTCGGAGATACCGCCGAGTTATATTAAAATGCTACAGTTAAATAAAATTGGGAGCTCAGGTTATTCGTAGTTTGTATAAAGAAATATTTTGAGTTTCGGTTGTACAGCAATTTCTACATAAAAATCTTGGTTCACGATATGCTGCATTAACTGGTAACGGTAATTACATTGTGCCTTGAATGTAATTCTCTGCAGTTAAAGGAATCGTGGAGAAATTGGTAACTAGAAGTCCTTACAGAAAGTGATATTAAGCAAAACTTTGTAGACGGAAACCAATGCAAACACAAAGGAATATTCTCAACAGGAGCTCATTACTACAGTTTTAGATTATTTTAATGTTTTGGAGCTTTCCTGAAAGTGCAATTAAAATAAAGGTTTCTTCTGAAACAACAACAATGAGTTTACAAAGATTATTATAACAGCGAACTGCCTCAAAAGCGTACTGCAGTTTTTTATAACTGCTATAATTCACATTCTTTTTCCCTTTCTTTACAAAATGAGACGAATCCTACGAATAACAAAAAAATAAATATATTTCCTACATCACTACAGTTATGAGCATAGGGCTTCCACAAAGCCTCTCCACTTTGAGGCTCTTCTTAATTTCTTCAATCGTTTTTGTTCGCTATGCGAGGTGGTTAGTCCGTAGTAGCTATCTTGACTGATAGGACTACTATCTAACGCTAGCAGGGAGAGTGCACCTCAATTATGATCTGAGCTACGCACAAATCGGGGACCCCGACCAGTGGTGATAGTTCAACGTACTTACCACTGAGCTATTACATCCCCTACGAATATTAACAATTCTTTATTTAATTTTCCTACTTGAGTACAACGACTGACAATGTAGGTACAGATTCGTAAATAACTAGTTTTTATCCCGTAACTTCAGATCCATTTTGGTGAAGGCGATAATTTCAGGTAGGCATACGGTCTGACAAACTCTTTAGCTTAATGAAGCCCAGGGACATTTTTGTAGTATATGGAAGAGACATGTGCATTCATCTACTAATGCTCTTGTCAAAGACCAGCTAATACTGCAATAGGATTCAGGACCTTGATTACAAAATGTTTAACTCACCCTAGCTAGTTAATCAACGACCTCATTTTCTTCAGTCAAAGCATTCTTTTACGAGCTTTGCTGAAAACGCCACGATGAGAGTCCCTTGCGGGCCGCTTGTATATCGGAAAAGATATACATAGTAAAAATAGCATCTTTCATTCCCCAGTTAAAATTATGAAGGACATAGGCTTCAACAGCATGGATTTCGACCTAAAAGTCACCGGGAGATTTGCCCATCTAAATTGAGACCTTAGTATTGGGTCCATATACGACAGCACCAGCAGCATGTTTACCATATGTCATGTTCTTAAGTCATCTGCAACCCAGCTGAGTGTTCTAGAATCCATTCATCTTCAGTCATGTAGTCTTTTACGAAACAGACAAGGGCAGCATAAGTTAACATACAATGGGCTTGGCAATTGTGTTGTGCAACCAACGGATGACATACCTTGTTAAGGGTGTTATTTAATTGTATTCTTATTCTAGTTTAGTCGTTTATCGAATGTATTTATCTTTCTCAGAACACTCAATGACCTTACCTTGGATAGAAATTGTATCAAGATCCAGGAGACATCTTCTTGTAGAAGTTTCAAGTATGACCTAGAAGAGTTGATAGCTTGCGCTGGTACACCAGCCGGTGACTACTCGAAGTGTACCTTTAATGTAGGCAAACTGTGTTGAATGGATTGCTATCGATTGCCCTAGTTAGCAACTAATATGACTGTTGCCATTATTTTCAGTAGGTAATACCTAAGTTAAAATGATTTTTCTATAAGAGTATAAGAGTTTTCTATAAGGCAGCTTGAGAGACCTATTGCACTATTTTGGAATGAACATCACCACTTTCCGCCATCACAGTGGTATGTAACCTCTATTAGAGGTGGCTCTAAGTAAGATAACCAATGGGGTAAGAATCGTTATCAGAAAATTCTGGAGGAAGGCTGGAAAGATCTAACCATTATCCTTGTTCCTGAAAAATGACACTGGATCTGCTAGAAGCTCTGCAGCTGGTACTCTACGGTCCTTTGGGTTTAGTTGCTTTTGGATATAGGTATTTATCAAGTTGAGAAAGTTGTTATTGAGATTCAAATATAGGTGGCGTTGCGTTGAAAAATTTGTTAGTATTTGAAAAATTGTTAGTAGTAGTTGAATTTGATTTGGTTGCACATGGTGTTGAAGTGGTGGCATTTAAAAGGCAAATGCTTATATAATGTGCACACGATAATAGGGCTTTTCTGGACTTTGTAAATTTTAATCAATCTTAGATTGCTTTCACTCCAGATTCTTCGATTTGCTCTATTGAATTTTCATTTAACCAAAAATAGGCCTCATCGTCGACTGAATAATTTTTTTTTTCAAAATGGGACTAATCGTATGGACTACTGCAAATCCAGTCGGAGCTTTTGTTTCTCTTTATTTTATTTTTTAAAATGGTGGGGCTAAGTTGTTGGGACTTCCAGCTGATTCGCATGGTTTTATTATTATTCACTACCCTGCAAAACACGAGATTGTGCTTATTCTTAAAAAAGTTTGTCAGCATGCTGTAAGAGATCATCTCGGAATCCGGCCTACGTGTGAATAAAAGTAAATTGGAGCTAAAAGCTCTGACAAACATTTTCTATGGGATAGCACATCGATAGACGTATAGTAAAGTAAAATAAGACAAAAAACGGGCTTAACTTCGGAATTCCGTGTAATAGGTCGCATAGTCTCCAAACTATTTTTAAATTGTTATACCATAAATGCTCTACGTATAAAATTCCACTCGTTATAAAAATACAGCTTGTTTCTTATTGTTGCAACTATTAACAATAACGGAAAAATGAAATGATGAATTTTATTGTATGCAAAATTCAAGAGAATGAAGTCGAAAAAAATGCTGCTGGGGGGTTTTCAAGGTCGCTGATTATGAATATGATATTTAAAATTCAAAATGATGAATCCACAATGGCAGCAAGATGCAACAAATGTCATATTTTTAAAACTGCGTTCAAAAATTAAAAGATTGAAACCGGTTAAATGCTAGTAGGCGGTTTTCGCGGCCGTTTTGAAGTTGATCTTTTTCGGTTTCCATATTGGATTCGCCATATGAAGACCATACAATTGCATATAGCCTTGCTGAAGAACCAAACTATCTAACAGTGCAAACCCCATTCGAATCAATGCAGTAGTTTGGGAGTTATGAGCTAACAACGCTAAAAGCCTTACTCATTTATATACAGGGTGGCTGGAGAAGTGACGTCCAAGGGTAAAATTAGGTGCCTCATATCGAGGGGTGTCCGAATCACTCTCATGTATGTTCCGCCATTTTGCGTAATTTCAGCTGTAAATTGACCACTTACTTTTATAGGTATTTCACACCTATTGTTATTATTGATTGAAATCACGCATGGAAAAAATAAAATTCTGATGGTGAAATAAAGGATGCGTATCGGGGACAAGCCATTTTTAGGGTTCCGTACCCGAAGGGTGCCCTACGGGACCCTTATTGTCTGTCTGTCAGCGGGCTGTATCTCATGATCCGTAATAAGTAGAGAGTTGAAATTTTCACAGAGTGTGTATTTCTTTTGCCGCTATAACAAAAAATAATAAAAAGAACAAAAATGGCCGCCATGCAAATTAGAACAAAAATTTTCGATTATGTTATAGCCGCGCCGCCTTCTTTGTTTCTTTCACAAAAGTATTAAAAATTACATAGTGTTATATCTTGTACACTGGTATGGAGGAACCCTTTGTGTGCGAGTCCGACTTTATATTTTTCATGTTTTTTTTTTCAATACATACATATTAATAATAACGATTTCAGGAAACCAGGAAACACACTTTAAATTCAAAAATGATTTTTAATTAAAATAATAATAAGATATTGTATGCTAATTATGTGTTTGATCATTTAATTCATGGATCGAGTAAGCGAAGTCTTTTTCTTCAATAAGCATTTTGTTTTTTTTGCTTTTGCTTTTATCAAGAGCACTTTTTTACCGAGAAGGACTCATTTTTTGCTCATGCGCACGTGCTGTGTAGCCATATTAGACCTTAATTAACAAATTCACATTTCCAAGGGGTTTATCGTACAACAAATTTTCCTACACATTATTTTCGTAAAATTTTTTCCTCTTGCGATTGGCGCAAGCAGCTTTTTCGGTAAGATTAAATTTTAAATGTTTATTTTTTTTATTTTATTATTATATACGGGAAATACCCTTGAAAAAGTATACAGAATAGAATCAATAGCTATATATAAATAATTTGATTTCAATAGTGTATAATAAACGAGATCGATATAAATACAATTAAATAGTTCTGTAAAGAAAACAATTTCATATAAGATAATCCTAGTTGAGCAGTATATCACAGTTCGATTTCTGTCAGGAAAGTCGCTAATTTTCGCTTAAATGTGGATTCTAAATCACAAAAAAAGTCTGCCGATTGCGAAAGCCCGTTCGCAAGAATCAGCGCCCTGACGAAGGTATCATTTCGTCCAACATCCGTACGCTTTCTAGCGATCGCAAAGGGTTCATATAGTCTGGTCGGAACGCGAAGCTCAATCAGCGAACGTAATTGTTGACACTCGATTTTCTCATTAATAAGTTTACAAATGAATAGAAGGTCAAACATGGCTCGGCGACGTGCAAGTGTAGGAATTTGTAATAGTGACATCAAGAAGCATAATCGTGATCGGCAAAGTGCATAAGTCTACCCAAAACAAACGATAAAAATCGCAAAAAACGGTGTTGTACAGATTCGAGTTTGATGGATGACGTTATTCCATAGGGGGACCAACCGACACTGCCGTATTCGAGTTGGGGGCGCACTAAAGAGTTAAATAAAGTTATAAAAGAATGTATGTCTCTAAAAATTTTGCATTTTCGCCTCAAGAAACCCCACATTTGATATGCTTTCATTGAGATATGATCGATATGAGAGGTGAAACACAATTTAGAATCGAATGTGATACCCAGATCGTTAACACTGTTTACCGTCGACAAGACGTCCGTGCCCAACATATAACTGAATTCGATTGGCAGTCTTCTTTTCTTAAAGCTGATTTTTTGACACTTGGCACTGTTTAAAAATAAACGATTTTTCTCGCACCATCCCTTCACATTATTTAGATCAAGTTGCAAAAGAGTAGCATCTTCCTTACACGTAATATCTCTAAATATCTTGGCATCGTCGGCATACAAAAGAACAGACGAATGGCTGACATATTGCGGCAAGTCGTTTATAAGAACAATGAATAATAAGGGACCCAGATGAGACCCTTGAGGGACCCTAGAAGGAGTGTCAAAATGATTTGAGTTACAATCAAACACGTTGGTATACTGAATCCGATCTGTCAAGTAGCTCCCAATCCAGTCTAACATAGGTGGCAAAATACCGATAAATTTTAGTTCAGCTAAGAGCACGCGGTGATTCACTCGTTCGAATGCTTTTGCAAAGTCCGTGTGAATCACGTCTGCGAGTTCTTTTCTAGTGCGTCGACAGCAGCGACCTTGAGACAAACAAGATTAGTAACAGTAGATCTACAGGGAACGCACCAGTGCTGTTCCGGACAAATCATCGGCAATAAATACACTTGCAGTTGGGACGTTACAATCTTTTCAAATAATTTCGGTAGTGAGCCAAGAATAGCAATAGTATGGTAGTTTCCAACAAACGATCTGTCGCCCTTCTTGAAGACAGGAAAAATTTTGCTTCGCTTCCACAACTTGGGAAACGAGCCGCATGCTAGGGATTTGTTAAAAAGTAAATGGTACCGAAATCGAGTACTTGCAATTGTATAAAAAGAAATTATGAATTTCGTCCAGTCCGGCACCCTTTCCACAATCTAGTTCTCCTAAAGCATCGAAAATAGTTGAAAGCGAGACGAAAATATCGTCTAAATGGAAACCACGGGGAAAAACCGCATCGGTGAGCGAGTAATCGAGCTGTGATGCGTCGTCAAATACATACATAGTTTGAGCTCAGTTGTTCGGCGAATAGTTGACAAATCACAACTAGATCACTCGACGTCACTGTACCGTCGTGCATACTATTCGGTAGTTTGTTGAGCGAAGCAACATTTTGTATGTGTTTCCATAGTGGCTTAGAGTCGAAAGGCAGATGGCTAGTTATATGATCAGAATAGTTTAATGTTATTCGCGATAACCGTAATTTTAAACTTACTTTGTTTAATAACTTTTACAACAGCACTTTTTAAGAAGTGGATATTATCATATATTGTTGATACAATTAAGAAGACAATGGAAAGAAATACGTCCTGTTACTAAGGATTTCGAAACTGATTTTATATTTTACTGCACTAGTAGTGCCTTAACCTTAAAGTATTTCATCAAACACAAAATTTACCCTATATAAAATGTGCGGCATTATTTCATTAACTTTTTATTTCTGAAAATAAAATTGCATGATTTTTTTTAAATATTTTACTCCCAAATACGTGAATGAATACTCTGCACAATTTTAGGTCCAGTGGATCACATTTGCAAATGTCCAGTTTGAAAAAAAAGTATTAATGTTCCCTTTCCAGCGCTATGAATTGTCAATTGATGAATTATGACCATTTCGTCACTTCTACAAAGAAGGCAGCATCTTTAATTAGGAAGAAAATGAGGTGTCCGATGCCAACGCGTTCTCTAAATCCTCTTTATCCATTAACTTTAAAGAAGCTTTCACCAGAGTTGAAGTTTCATGAATTCCTCACTTATTACTTGAAGATATTTTCTGAAATATATTTAAACTGACAAGTGGGAGCTTGATGTGATTTTCGTCAAAGAGTTATTCTTTAAGGCAGATCTATTAACTGGAAATTTGTGGGAAGGGCGACTTTAAGGTATTAACGGCAGTTCTTGCTTAATACAAAATTTCATGGAGGTTTTCTTAAACGAGTTGTCGTGTGAAATATATTTAGCAACTCGTGTTCGGATCTGCAGCGTCAAAGCTTTAATTTAAAACTTCCTAAAATTTTGATTTTACTACATCATTTTGCGATAAGCAAGGCGGAATTCTTTGTCTTCTTAATATCTTCTCTTCAATTAACGGCTTTTAAAAGGGAGCGAAAATATTAGTCGTTACATCATAAATCACCAGGCAAAATCATGGCAGCGCTCCTGAAATTCCCCTTTCAGTTTTAATTCTTTGATGTTAACGTAAGATTTCCAGAGAATCCTCGGGCATCATCGCAACAGCGCCGAGGTATAAGCGTTTCATTGAAAACTCATCGCCTTTTCTTAAAGCATTGCTTCAGTTCAAACACCCTCCTTCGTCCCATTGTTGTTTCATTTCGTACAACCAAATTCAAAAATTTTGTTCTTTGCAGCATATGGAACAGGAGTAAACCACATCGATGATGGCTGGCGACGTCGGATACGTGTGTGTATCTTTGCTTTCTGTGTTTGACAGAACAATTACAGAAAGAGTTTTTTTTGCAATGTAATTGAATTTTCTACTTTGGCATATTCGCCCATTCCTACAAACTTCTTCCCGTGCCCTGCTCGTAGACAAAAGAGCCTTACAGCAAAGAACCTTGACAGACAGTTCAAAATCCGTAGAGTTAAATTACCCGTGCAAAATATTTTCCAAATTATTGTTGCCGTGAAGAAGGGTGGAAATGCTCCTCGGAGCAGAAGGCAATAATTGGCGTATTGAAATTTTTACATCGCGCTAAAGCGAACTCGGTTTATTGTTCTTGAGATTCGGAGTCGAGAGCCCCGCCTCTAATATTGATTCCCTTGTGTACAGGAATTTCGGAAAGGCAATTTTTAAGCTCTTTGAGATTAAAAACAATTCACGGAATTTACTGAGGCCGTTTGCCTTGGATTTCCGTTAAGCTATTCAGCAAATGAGCCATACCAAACTGGAAATGGATTAGCAGCAGTGTACCTACTTTGAGGGCACAAGCTTCTCATTGAAAGTTATAATACTCCCTGAGGGCATAATCATATTCCCTGAAGGCAAACATTTTAGCAATTCTTGTGGTTGTCGCAGAAACAAATATTTTCTACTTAAAAAAGTTTGCGTAAGATGTCGTCCAATCGAGATTTTCGACTCCTTGCAGGGCTTTTGTTTCACAGAACTGTTATTATGTTATTTGTATGTGCGTTAATAGCAAAAAAAAGAAGCTCACGAGTTTCTTCATAGGAATGCATAGATGGAGCTAACTAGACGAATTTTATTCGCTTCACATTGTTTCACACCATTCGGTGCTTTTTTAGCATAACCGTTGGACACCGATCTTTATTACAAGGTGGCGCGAAAGTCATCATCCCATCGGAAGATGATATAATTTTTGCAAATGGCGGCAAATATCAGTTCTGCTTTGACATTTGTGAAGTAAACAGACATAAAAAACACGTCAACAGGACATGAATCGCTATACTCCTCAAGAACGCGGAATATTGGTTGGATTTGTTTGCGGAATAATTCATCGGGGGTGCTGGCTTAGCGCAAATTTAGGCGCAGATATTCCGGTCTGGCCGACCCCGAAGCATCCGTTCTGCTGAGAATATCGCGGCTGTGGCTGAATATGTCGCAGAGGACCCCGGAGTAGCGACCAGACGACGTGGACATCAATCGGCAGTCTTTACAGAGAATTTTGGTGAAAGACTTGAAGATGTTCCCTTATAAAATGCAGACAGTGTATCAACTGTTAGCCGTTGACAGTCAAACGCGTGTCACCTACGCTCAAACCATCCTAAATCTCGACTACGAGGAAGATAACTTTGGAGGTGAGGAGTGAATAAATTGAATAGCACCAGGGGACATCATCATGAATCTGATTTCATGGTCCCAGGATCGTGGCAGTGATTATTATCACATCCTGCTCGAGGTACCTCTGCTAAAGCGAAAATCTCATCCTTCGGGATGAGATGGCCGCTGAACAAAACGTCACGGATCTAGAGGGGACATACGCGATAAAACCCGCAATCCTGAGTGTAACCTATCGTGCCCATAGGATGAATGGCACTGCGTTAGTGTGTCTTCGAACGATGGACTCTGAATACCTGGCGACCTTCAGTTATAATTTAGCCTTCCTGTGACATGCGGGGCTCTGTTACAGGTGACCACCCTTTCCCTAGCTTCTCGTGGGAACAAAATTGAAGTCCTAGAAAACCATGAGGGAGGCGCACCTCAAAATGCTCCAAAAACCTTGCAAGGGGAAAATATCCCTGCATTAGGGAAAGCAGTAGACCTTAGTCCTGCAAGTACCGGCGAATCCATGGAGATATCCTCACAGGAAGAGGAGAAGCTCCTGAGATCGCCTGAACCGAGCGAGACCGTATCAGCTGATGCGACTCTCGTTCCCACTGTCCGCATGCCCCGACTATCAGGGGCAGCTAAAAAGCGGTACAAGTGGTTCCTCCAGCAGGGCCACAAAGTGGAAGAGGCTAAGGAGTTGGCTCGGAAGCCGATGGAGAGGAAGACGGAAAGAGGCCTGAAAAGGAATCGCTCCGACGACTCTTCACCGGGTGGAGCTCAACCCGGTCTCAAAAGACCAAAGGCGGATAAGGAGAAAACCGAAAGGCATGTCTCCACGCGTGGCCCTCAACCTTCGTTCAAGGAAGTTACCGAGAGCGTTAGGTTGGGGATCATCCCCGCCAAATTTCCGGATGACAGTCTGACAACGGACCAAATAAGGAACGTTCAGACTGCCATCATCTTGAGGATCGCTGCCGAGAAACAGGGCTCTATAAAGCCGAAGATTCTCGGCATCGCAGGTAGACCGGGCTGGATGGTTCTCACTTGCGCCAATCAGGCTACAGCAATGTGGCTGAGGGGGGCAATTGGGAGCTTAAAGCTGTGGGAAGGAGCCGATCTGAGGGTTGTAGAGGAAGACAAAATTCCTCGCCCTCAAATCATGGTCGGATACTTCCCGCAAAGCTCGGAGGACCCTGTCGATTTGATCCTCGATCTGATAGAAGGTCAGAATGAGGATCTGAATGTAACTGAATGGAAGGTGCTACGCAAAGTGCAAAGGCCCTCATCAGTTGCTAAAGTGACTCTTTCGGTTGATCTTCAATCAGCCGAACAGCTGAAGAAGTCCGGACTTGTAATCAGTTACAAGTTCGGCAAAGTTCAGCTTAGACTGAAGGGGGGCAAGGACAGACGTCAGCCCGCCCAGCCGGACGGTGACAAGACTGCCACCGAGCCCCCCAGCAGCAACCTCCAGAAACCACCAGTGGCCACTGGGCCGCCCGGGGTGGTATCTGAGAGGCAGGTCTCCCCGACTGCTAAAGCCTTGGCCAATACTGGCCAACAGCGGAAGGGAGGCCGCCTCCCCGCTGCGTCTACAAGGGACCCCCAACAGCCATCAACATCCACCGAGGTCCTTAGGCCCGGACCGAACATCCGGCCTTCCAGAGCGGCTAAAAAGAGGGCCTCTACCCTCCTCAAGGAAAATAGGCGAAAGCCTAAAGTCAGGCCTGGCCCTAAAGCCAAGGCAGGGGCACAGTCTGGCCCCACCCACAAAAAGGCCTAGGATGTCCAGCGCCAGTCTAAGATGTGTCCAGGTGAACCTCCATCATGCAAAAGCGGCGTCTGACGTGCTTAGCAGGAGGTTCATCGTGGAGAACCTTAGCCTGGCGCTTATTCAAGAGCCGTGGGCGCACCAAGGAAGGATCCGAGGACTGCCCACTAACTCGTGTAAGTTGATTTATGATACATTACACGAGAGCCCAAGAGTAGCCTTGTTGCTCAAAGCTAATTTAAACTTCAGTCCACTTTCAAGATTCATCACCAGGGACCTAGCTGCAGCGGCCGTAGAGATCCCCTTTGCAGGAGGCAGTGTAGAGGCTGTTATAGCCTCAGCCTACTTCCCAGGGGACTCCGATGAGATACCTCCAAGTGAGCTGCAACGCCTGGTGGATCATTGCAAAAGGAGGAACAAGCAACTGCTGGTGGGATGCGACGCAAATGCCCATCACTTAATATGGAGGAGCACCAAGACCAACACAAGGGGTGAGTACCTTTTAGATTTCATAATACTTAACGAGTTAGAAATCAATAATAAAGGCGACAAACCAACCTTTATGAATGCGGCTAGGCAAGAGGTTTTAGACTTAACTCTCTCAAGCGCATTTATAAGCACAAAGATACAAAGATGGCATGTATCAAATGAGGTCTCCATGTCGGATCATATGCATATTAGATTCGACATCGAGTCTATCCTAGCTCAAAAAGAGGCTCACAGGGTTCCAAAGATGACTGACTGGGAGCTCTACCGAGATCTCCTAAAGGCACAGGACGTCAACCTCAGCAGTCATATCAGTACTGCAGAGGAACTGGACCTCGCCTCTGAGCAACTCCACACAGCTATCATGACAGCCTTCGAAACCAGCTGCCCTGTGAAACAAAAAATGGGCACACGAACTGTGCCCTGGAAGCCAGAAAGCTGTTCAATAGAGCCAAACGCTCCGGAGAATGGGCTGAATATAAGCGGACCCTCACAAATTACAACATTGAACTGAGAAAGTCCAAGAGGAAGACTTGGAGGACTTTTTGCGAGGGAATTGACCAGATTCCTGCGGCAACTAGGCTCCATAAGGTCTTATCTAGGGATCACTCAAATGGTATAGGCTCCCTTGAAAAACAAGACGGAACCTACACCGAGAGCGGAGAGGAGATAATTAAACTCCTCCTGGAAACTCACTTTCCAGGCTCTCAGATAATAAATCAAGGCAACGAAATTCCTACCGGGATCGACACACCTGATTACCGATCACAGAATAGGAATAAAAGCCTTGCAGGGAGGATCTTCACTCCCAATAAGGTCAGGTGGGCCAGCAACACCTTCAAACCTTATAAATCTCCTGGGGGGGATGACATCTTCCCAGCCCTACTTCAGTACGGCATAGAAGAGCTACTCCCCTCCATACTCAAAGTATTTAGAGCTAGTTACTCTTTGGGATATATTCCAAGAAACTGGAGAGACGTTAGGGTAACGTTTATACCCAAGGCAGGAAAGAGACCTAGCACGCTTGCGAAGTCCTTTCGGCCCATAAGTCTCACGTCATTTATGCTTAAAACCATGGAGAAGATCTTACACCTACACCTTAATGAAGGTGTGCTGAAAAGATCACCTCTCCATGCAAAGCAATTTGCTTATCAAGCTGGCAAGTCTACGGAAACTGCCATTCACACACTGGTCAAGGACCTTGAGAAAACTTTTCAAGCCAAGGAAATTGCCCTTTGTGCGTTTGCCGACATAGAAGGAGCCTTTGACAATACCTCCTTCGAGGCAATCAAAGAAGCTGCTGTGGAAAGGGGCTTCGAACCTGCCACGGTAAAATGGATTGATTCCATGCTCAAGAGCAGAAGGATAACGGCGAACCTGGGAGAAAAATCGATAACGGTAATAGCCGCTACGGGCTGCCCGCAGGGAGGGGTGCTGTCACCACTACTTTGGTCGATTGTTGTCGACGATCTCCTAGTGGAGCTGACTCGCTCTGGCTTTAATGTTCAGGGCTATGCAGACGACATAGTTGTCACCGTCAGAGGCAAGTATGATCATACTGTCTCGACACTAATGCAAGAAGCCCTGTACATCGTCTCAGCATCAATGCGAACAAAACTGCTCTGGTTCCGTTCTCCAAGAGGAGGAAGCTAAACCTTACGGCTCCAACACTCGACGATACGGAACTCAGTTTTTCAAGTGAGGTTAAGTATCTAGGGGTAACCCTGGACAATAAACTCACTTGGAACCCACACCTGTCGAAGGTGACTAAAAGAGCGATTACCTCACTCTACATTTGCCGCAGTTTCGTGGGTAAAACTTGGGGTCTGAAGCCGAAGATGGTGTTTTGGCTTTACACAACAATAATTAGACCCATGGTCACTTATGCATCCCTTGTATGGTGGCCAAAAACAAAACAAAAAAAGGCGGAAGTCGAGCTACAAAAGGTGCAAAGACTAGCCTGTTTGGGGATCACAGGCGCAATGAGTACCTGCCCCACTGCAGCCATCCAATTCCTTCTTAATCTTACACCATTACATCTTCAGGTTAAGAAGGAGGCTCTCCTGGGAGCACTTAGGCTGCAAAGAACCATGGTCTTCAAACCAGGGGACCTGGTGGGACATCTCGCGATAATCGAAGAAATTTAATTAGAGGAGATGACCAAAATATCTGACGTGACCACAACCAAGCTGGACTTCACAAGGCCATTTAGCGTGGTGATCGAAACCCGTCAACAATGGCAAGCCAGTGAGGCGTCCCCACCGTAGGGATCGATGGTGTGGTATACGGACGGATCAAAAACAGATAAAGGGGTGGGAATTGGCGTGTATGGCCAAAGGTGCCGCATCTCAAAGGCACTAGGTAAAACCCCTACCATATTTCAAGCTGAAATATTGGCCATACTAGAATGCGTCAATACCTGCATCAACAGAACCATCAACGGTTCTACTATCTTTATATTATCAGATAGTCAAGCTGCACTAAAAGCACTCAAGTCCTTCAGTGTAGACTCAAAGCTGGTTTGGGAATGCCTGAAATCCCTGAAGCTCTTAGCAACCCACAACAGGGTTACTCTCATGTGGGTCCCAGGCCATGATGGCTATACAGGCAATGAAATAGCCGATGGTCTGGCAAAACAAGGGGCGGAATCTGCTCTTATTGGTCCGGAACCCTTCTGTGGCGTGTCTAAATGCCACCTAAAGGGGGCCATAGAAAGCTGGGAGAAGAGGAGCCGACTCCGGTACTGGAATAATACCCTAGGATGCCGGCAATCGAAGACCTTCATGGGTGCACCGTATGAAAAGGTCGAGAAACTCCTCCACTTAAGCAAACAGGAGCTCAGAATAATTACTGGGCTCTTCACTGGACATTGTTCCTTAAGGTACCACCTTAAAAAGATTAGGAAAGCTGACTCTGACACCTGTCGCTACTGTGCGGAAGCCCCAGAGACAGCGGTGCACATCCTTTGTCACTGTACAGCCCTAGCAAGGCTCCGACTAACACAATTAGAGGATGCCTTTCCAACACCTGAACAAGTTTGGAAAATGACTCCCAATAAAATCCTAGGCCTCTATAAGAGGCTAAATTTGGGATAAAATATTGATGGGGAATCACAATAGATCCTAGCGGTCGCGGTGAACGGAAGGCCTAACAAGCCTGAACGCCCCCCTTTCTAACTAACTAACTAACTAACTAAGATAACTTTTCATCGAAAATCATCATGAGCGACGAGGCCTATTTCTATCTCTGTTACCATCAAAGTTACTGCATGGTGTGGTGTGCGTTATCAGGTCTTATTTTTTCCAAAACACTGCGGGCCAAACGACTACTGTGGACTGCGCGCGCTGCAGAGCCATGTTCAACGACTATCATTTTCTCGACTTCATGGAAAAAATTAAGATGTCAAATAAACACAATCCAAAAGCTGAACAAAAGTTTTTCATTTATAAAAAAATTTACAGAAAAAGAACATCGGGTGACAACTTTTGCGCCACTTTGTAGAAATTATTTATTTTAACAATCCGAGAAAATGAAATCGTTGGCAAATCCCAAAGTGCACACCACACTTTTTGTTTTATTTTATTAATATTATGTTAATATGTAGTAAATAAATATATTATATACCTACTAATTTGCGGTGAAAAATTATTCAAAAAGATTAAAATATTATACGGTTTCGGAGTGAAATTCTTTTGGTTTATTATTCTTTGGGATGAAACTGCACAAAAAAGTCCGAACGCATCCGTTCAGTTGCATCCAAATGACTTGTAAAATCCTCAAGAAAACAGAAAATATCCTATAAGATATTCTTATTACACCAATCGGTGTATCTGCTTTATGTCGTCACGGTAGATGCTGATGAGATCCCCCGGAATTATTTTCCTTCAATATAATTCACACTTGGAATTTGAACTAATTCATAAGAGTCCAGTCAAATGGAGAGCAAAAAGGGGCTTGGGTAGTCATGCAGCGGCGGTGGTGAGATTAAAACTTACTCCCCGGGAGACGAGACCCCGCCGTCTTTTTTGTGCGCATTCAGTACTCTATACTTCAGTTCACGGAAAACTTAACACTGACTTATAACGTATTCAAAAAACACCTTACGGATGAATAGTTTCTCCTTAATTTGTTATAATAATTAAAACTTATTTTGAAGCATTCAATAAATCCCGGTAAAGTTTTTAAATTTACCCTAAAGCCTGGCCCCCATAGAGACCGTCGGCGCGTCGCTTTACCGCGGAGATTTCACTTTTTTAGCGCGGCAAGAGAGACCCGAACCCATAGAATCCGTCGGCATCAGGCGTCGCTTTCGCTATCGCTCAGCTGTTTGTGACAATTCGAGACCAACCGTCAACTGGCGCAGTATGCTCCGAAGGTGAATTAACAAGGTAAATCTAGTACCAATTCGTCAAGAAACTAGACTAATGAATTCGGGAAAAGAAACAGAAAACCGAATAATTACAAAATCACCAAAACAATTCACAGATGTCAAATTCAAACCTTTACTTGTCAAATAAACAGCTGATTCAACGAATCCCAACTGGCCATTCCCAACTTGCCAGAGCTCTCTCAGCAAAGCTCTATAACGACGCGCTGCCGCGCGAAATTATTGAAGGTTCCTCAAAAATTCTCTCTCGCGACGCGCTGCCGCCGCGCCGGCTATGGGTTAGCTCCCATATGAATGCATGTATTCAATAGTTGTGCGACGACGCCTGAAGCGACGCCTGATGCAGACGGACTCTATGGGGGCCAGCCTTAATGTGCTTACACCTATCGGATAAAAATTAGAAAATAATAATCTTATCAATTCAATAACTCTACGATACCAAAAATCCACTAAATACATATTCAAACGATGACACCAACATTAGCAGCCTACGGTTAATGTATGGATTCAATTTCGGGTGTATCAGCACCGAGGCTATTAGTTGCATGGTGCATCCTATTAAACCAATTATTATAGGCCAGAGACTTCATATAGCCACACAAAAAAATTGTCCAGCAGTTTCTAATCACACGATACTGGTGGTCATTTCTTTAAACAAGATTTTCGTCAAATGGTCCTTTAAATCGCTGTATGCCACATAGCGCTGTCTTGTGAAATCACAATCAGTCGACCCGAACCCAAACTGACTTAATTGGATTCGTATCAGCGCAGCAAGACCTTCTCAATCAGCATTCATTATTTGGGTGTCTCATTCTGTGAAAATCCTGCGGACTTCTACATTATTTTAATACCTATTTCAAATAGGAAATAAAGAAATGTGTCGTAGATGTACAGAAACCACTCAGTTCTATGGGAAACCACCAGCTCCAAAAATAAAAATAAAAATAAGTCGCATGCGCTGATGGAGCCTCTCATTTAGAATGGAGAAGCAAGAAGTTGAACGAAGAATAATCACGCATTCTGGTTTTTTCACATTTTAAAAAGTGTGATGGCGCACATTCTCAATTTTCTTTATTGCAGGTTGCTGGTAATGACAAGTGTTTAATGATAATACATATAGAGAACGTTAAAACTTCATTCATTTTAATTTGAAGTATTACTCCAAGAACTTTACCCAGGAGAGACAAGATATTATGCTTTCATGTTTTTATTTTTGCTTTTGATTTTTAATTAAATTTAATTCACATTTTTGTTAATATTTTAATTTTATTTTATGGAAAAATATGGAAAAAGGTCAGTTTGTCCACTAAACTAGTGGATATTGACAAGAATGCTTTTACGAAGACAAATTTTGATCAATCAAAAATGAAAATATATAAGCATAGAATTTCATTGCCTACTAATATTATCTGATTATTTATATTTTATTTTAATTGTGTCAAAACCTTAAATCTTCATCAAGTGTGAATATAAGATTTGCTCTTTTACTGGCGGTAGTTTGGAGCGAATCTTCCTCTGTTCCAATTACAACAACAAACTATTTCATTTAAAACTCCCAACTAATTTTAATTTTGTGGTTAACGTATTAAATTTAAATACCAGAAGTCAAACAAAATTCTCCTACTCAAAAATACAGGCAGACGCTTATTTGAATTTTCCAAGCTCCATATTGCTCCATTACTTTCTCTTTGAGGAATATTTTATAACCTTCTGACCCCAGTCGGATCCGTGGTGGTTGCAATTTGCGAATATTTTGGTTCATTTAATTAAAATTCTTTACTAACTTCGACCAAAGGGTAACTATGCGTGTAATGAATTCTAAAAGCTTTCCTCGTTGTCAATAATCGTAAAAATAAAAGGAATTTTGATTAACTAACTTTAGCATGCTGAATGGGACGCATTTTGATGAGTTAATTCTCGTGTAAGCCGTGAGAAGAAGGCTTCGGGGAAAAGGCACGAAATTTTAATTACCTCTGCTTGAGTCGATTAAGTTTTCAAGGAACTTTTCAATATAATCTTGATCACAGCTTGTAAATTATGCAAGGGTTCAGACTACTCTCAAGAAAATGTGAACATCAGAGGCGTCATTTAAATTTCAAATGTCCGTTCTGGAACTTGATTTTATTTATTTTTTCGACCTTTTTCATTTAAGGATAGTAAGAATATTTTAGAAATCTTAATTTTTATTATTGGCAGTTATAGGGTCTCTTTCATATATTATTTGGGTTGCAAAATTATCAATTTTTTTTTTAATTATACCATCTTTGAACTGAAAACAATAGACTCATCACATTTTTAATTTGGAAACATTTTTCGGTGCCAGATAGGTGAAAGGTGTCAAACTATAATATCTGTTTTTTAAACAAACAAAATAAACAAACAAAAATATACAAAAGGTAACTTAAATTAAACTATGTTAAGCAGAGTAAAGGGGAAGAAGTCTATGAATTAGGGTTAACAGGAGGGACACAATATTTATAAAACTTAATATAAACAACAACAAGAAAGAGGGGCAACATACTTGTAAAATTTAAGAGGTGCGGTGCAGGATACTACTAAGAGAAGATTTGCTCAGATGGAAGTCAAAGGAAGGGAGGGAGTTGGCCGCATGTTGAGTGATTCAGAAAGGCAATAGTTAATGCGGTGATAAACAGGGCGGAAGAGAGGGGCCGATCTAAGGTCACGGGGATTGGTATAAAGAGAAATCCGCTGAAGCAGTGAAGGGCAGTCAATATCGCAAGAAAGTAGCTGGTGGATGAAGGTAATATCTGCAGAGCCGCGTCGCTTCCATAAGGGCTCCAAGTCGATCAGCATCAGGCGATTTTCATAGGGGGGAAGATTAAGACGATCAGACCAGTGAAGCTCTCGTAAACCAAATCGAAGGAACCTTCGCTGGACTGCTTCAATTCTGTTGATGTTGGTAGATTGATGCCTGACGAACGAGACGTATAATGATTTAGCAACCTAGGGATTACGGAATTCTTAAGTATATTGTTAAGTGTTTCATAAATGACAGAAATATATATTTACAGAGATGTTGCTTATATGTACTACTAAGTGATGTCTTTTAAACTTCCGCTAATCTCCTTGGCACGGATAATTCTAAATTTTCAATTAGGGACGATGGAATTTTATTCCAAGCGATTTGTACTTGATTTTTATAGATTTCTCGATCAATGTGGTCCCTCGATAGGATTCAAATGGTTTTTGAGCAGACCATTGATGCATTATTTGAATATTCTTCTCGAGGGAACCACATCTTCGTCTTCCGGGCAGTATGGCATTGAGCATTATCTTGTTGGAAGGTGTATTTTATTTTATTTATTTATAATTTATTTTTACACCTTGGATGATTTTTATTAGTTATCCAACACCTGCAGCCGAAATTGACATTCATCTGAATAAACATTAAAAGTGCCTCCTTCACATCTCGGAATAGTGCTCGGAAATATCTTGGCTTCTATGAAAAGCTGTAGAATACTGGACCATACATACTTGTCAATTCGTTTTAGGCATTACATTTGGGACTCGAAACGATGAAAGATTCATTATAGTCCTATATATATTATATATATTTAAATATATTATATATATAATTATATAGTTGTTCTAAGCCGGAGAGAAATTTTTTATTATGTGTCCGGAATGTTGTTCGGAATGATAATTTCGATATGCAACAGTTAAAAAACCATTGCTACACTCAGGAGAAATCTTGAGTGAAAAAATTGACTTTTTAAGCTCTCTGTTTTTATCTTTTATCCCGAATATCTCGATAAGTATTGTTGAAAATGAAAATAAGTCAATTTGTTCGCAATAAAATTTTCTATCAGAACATGTTTTTGTAATTCCATAAAACAAATATTGCGTAGCACAAGGAAATGCGTGAAAGTTGAAAAGAATGGTATTTGAAAATTGGTCAACGGAAATTGAATAAAACGTTTGATGCTTCTGAAAATGTAGCAGAGTTATTAAAATAACAATCGCAGAACACGATATCCCCATAACTTTCAAACTCATTTTCAAAATTCAAATTGGTTAATTAGGAGAGCCCAGGGAATATATGAAATTGTTACTAATTTTTTTGCAACTATACTAAATTAACAACAATATACATACCGGTTAAAAATCGCAAAAAAATTTTATACGCAATTATTGTTAAAACTATTGTAAAAAATTAAGTAAAGACGTGTGAACTTTGATGGCTATATCTCGGGAACGAATCAATGAATTTCAATTTTTTTCTTTTAAAATGAAGCGTTCTGCCGACTACTTTCATCCAATAGTTTCTGAATTTAAAAGATTTTAAATTCGGAAATATATCGCGAAACAGATCTCGACTGGGCTCTTACCAGTTCAAGGTGTTTCGTGGTACACATACACCTGGAAATTGATTTCTACACTTGTTGAGTATATTAAGTGGAACAGATGCAAACAAATTAGAGTTCATTTCATATTTTAATACAGCAAATTGTCTGAAAAATTTTGGATATTTATTATTTTGAACTTAATTGTTTTTTATTGCAAATTCTCTCAATTATTGTCTCTATACAATCTAGTGAAATCTTCCCAGCTTTTTAAATAAGTCTTCTATGTAATTTAAAGAACATTGATTATCTGACCTTTTCAATGCAAATGTTTATCTTTTTGAGGAATTGAAGAAAACAATTCTTTAAGGTTCATATGTCAACTGCCCGCGAATTCACCTTTTTGAATGTTTATCTTTAAGAAGTTTTACTGTGTCTTCAGAAGAAATGTGTCTCAAGAAGAACTGCAATAATTATAATCTATAGCGTATTAGTTTATTTATAAACAGGAAGTTTTGGAATTAAACGAAGATAACAATGATAATGCTATTCGTCCACGAGTTCCTCTGCCTATGTGCAACACTATCAAAGAAAACTTAAAAAGTCCATGAAATAATGAGTGCAAATTGCCAAACAAAATCAGGCCAAGGTTCTTGAAATCATATGATACTCATATGACTGTAACTAAAACCAAACACAATTTCATCTAGCACTATCCCCAATGAATTCATATTTCAAAATTCATTCAAAATTATTACAATTTTTTCTCGAGGGAATGCATTTAGGTCTCCAGAGCCACTAATGCGGCCACTAATGTGCAACAACGTTGAGTCATACATTTTCTGGGGCCCATTCAAATTCAAGAGCCCATGAAAAATGTCACCAACAGAATTTAAAATGTCTCCGAAGTGCTGCATATTTTCGAATTATGGAAATGCAATGCACAATGGAAATATTGCGGTTGACCCAACGCGGAAGAAAGCAATGCTGTAAATTATGGTCGCTACTGTGGGCATATTCGTACGTAAATATGTATAACTACACCATCCCAGCGGAAAATTCTTTGAATATGTAAATAATGCTTAAGTGTTCTTTGCGGGGCAGAAATGAGGAAACTGGCTTTTGGGCAATAAGTAAATGAACCTCATGGGCGAGAAATTAAAGTAAGCATGCACTTACTTGAAAAGTTACAGTCCTGAATGGAGTTCATTCCATGCTTGAAACATTTCTTCTTGCATATTAATTTTTTTTTTAGCAATCAGAGGAAATAGTAATAATCAAAACCCTAATTTGCTGCGCAACATTAAAAGTAAATAAAAGAGCTTAGCACTGCAAAAATATGTGGTTGCAAAACTCTTCCAACAATTTTAAAAGCATTGTGAACGCATAATGTAAAAGATATAAGCAAACTTATATTCATAATTCATACATATCTATACGACTTAGAGATCAAGAAAATTGGCAAATTGGTGATATACAGGGAACGATAAAAACGTAATTCTCCCTAATTGTTTCAATCAGTGCCGCCAAAATGTGTAAAGAAGGGCCTTGAGTACCGAGTAAATCTGGCTGAATTTGCTGGATGGTGTTCGTTATATTGACTTTGAGGGCATTAATTATTCGCATAGCCCTGTGATTTAAGGGGTTATATACAAAGTTGGGGCGAAAAAGTAAGCTAAGTTCGTGATTTTTTAAAAGGGTTTTATGCGAATTTTATTGGGAAAAGCAAAACACTATGTTTTAGCAGTACTATCAAAGAAATAAAAATACTTTGAATTTCGAAAAAATTTTGAAAATTGTCGGAGATATGGCCCCTCTCCCGCAGCGCTTTTTTTTTGCAGAGGTTTGCGGTGATCAATCCCCAAGGCGAACCGCTCAACTTGAAATATACAGTTCCAGTGGACACAACCAAGATATTGGCGTGAAGGGGAAATGAGTACCTTACTATTAGTACACATTTTAGGTTGGAACAGTGTGTTGTTGTAGGATTTGTTGGCCTTTTTTTGAAAAAAAAGCTAAAAACAGGTATTTTGGTAATATCTCAAAAACGCTTCTTTGGAAAAACAAATGGAGGTCATTTTCGTATTTAGCGACCGCAAATTAGTCTAAAAAACTTATTTTTCTTGAAGTGTTTTTTCTTGTAAACTAGTGTTATAGACCAGAGACTTCACATAGCCACACAAAAAAATTTTCCAGCAGTTTCCAATCACACGATACTGGTGGTCTTTTCTTGAAACAAGATTTTAGTCAAATGGTCCTTTAAATCGCTGTATGCCAGTGCCACATAGCGCTGTCTTGTGAAATCACAATCAGTCGACCCGAACCCAAACTGACCTCAGTGGATTCGTATAAGCGCGGCAAGGCCTTCTCAGTCAGCATTGATCATTCAGGTGTCTCAACCTGTGAAAATCGCACACTTCTACATTAATTTAATACCGATTTCGAATAAGAAATGAAGAAATGTGTCGTAGATGTACAGAAACCACTCAGTTCTATGGGAAACCACCAGCTCCAAAAATAAAAATAAGTCACATGCGCTGATGGAGCCTCTCATTTAGAATGGAGAAGCAAGAAGTTGAACGAAGTATAATCACGCATGCTGGTTTTGCTGGATTTTTGACTAGCGAGGCGACGGACGGCGGAAAATCGATAACGACGAGCGTCATACTGTGTTAATCAAAAAGGAGAAAAGGTTTATGATGTTTATGAAAATTCACACAACGGAATTTTGGAGGTTGCTAAGAACAACTCTGAAGATGATTAAAAAAAAACACAAATTGCATTAAAATGAATGTAATTATAGATAATGAATGTGAGCTTTGTTTCTTAAAAAATGTAATGGCGGACATTGTAATTTTTTTGATTGCAGGTTGCAGGTTGATTTAAGATAGCCCCAAAGGAAAAAGTCTGAAGTGGCCAGTCCACGTCGCCGCTGCGCGAGATTGCCATGCTCGTGCAGAATGTCTATCGGGGCATGCGCTTTGTGGCATGTAGCGCCGTTCTGTTGAACCACATTTCATCGGTATCTATATAATCGATATGTAGCGCTCACCATTGTCGGTTACGGCAATGCCAGTTTTGTTTTCAAAGAAGTACGGACCGATGATTCCGCCCAAGAATACTAGAGACCAGGAGATCAAACTCGAGCGGTGGAAGCAAAAGCCCCGAATTTGGTCCAAATAAACGAACGAAACTGACTGCTTGAAAACAGTCACATTTACTTGCTCCGAAAATCAAAATTTATTATAGACGATTATTTGTTATAATTAATATATATGTACGATTCAAAATAATGCACGACGCTTTCCCAATGTGTTTCCAGCAAACGTTTGCTCTTTAACACCGATTATCAACAAACAAAAATTGTTGACTGCTTACAAACATATGTATGTGCAGCGCAAGCCGACATATTGCAAGTGTCAGAGATAAATCACGAAAGATAAGGATAACGATATGCGCAGATAACATGCGCATCAACACTGCGCCGCCATATTGGATAAAGGTGAGGACGTCTCACGGCCTACCACTGATTTTTCGGGGAGTTTGGTCTCCTTGTCTCTAGTCTTCTTTATTCCGCCAGACCAAAATCCGCACCAAATAGTGGCTTTCTCGGGATGCATTTGGTGCTGGTGTATCTCGTGTGGATTAATATGGCCCCAAATTCAACAATTTTGCTTTTTACATATCCATATCCATTCATCTAAAAATAGGTTTCGTCGCTAAAGATTTTTTTTTTAGCGAAATGTTTCAGATAATAAAATTTGATGAATTTCACACGTTCTTCAGCGCTACCATATAACCTCCCATGGTGATTTGCCACACACTCCTGAATAATCTACAATAAATTCAACAGATGTTGCTTCAACAACATTGCCGCTATAACGTAAAAAAATTTCGAGCGTCCATATTGAAAGACCCTTTAAAACCAGGCTAATGTTGTGCAGTGCCGATCGATGTCACGGTTATTGGGGCAGCGACGCAACAAGCGAAAGGAGGGCACTTCCCATTTGCCCAATAACTGTGGCAACTTACGCGTAGGTAGCAATAAGTTAGTATTTAAGAAAGCAATTATTAAGAATAAAAGGAGTTCTATCAAAGACACAATGACTTTAACTTGGCTACCGTGTTAGCCCACTGAGGTTAGTGTACCTGTACGCGATAGAATTCATAATTCATTTTAACAACTAAATCTCGGACCAGCGCACAGTGGCCGATTTTCCGAAAAAGCTGGCCAAAAGTCGAAAAATGATAGGAATTACACAAAACTTCGCAATTATATGTTTTTGAGGTCGCTGATCACGAACATGAAATTTATTTTTCACAATTCAAAATGGTGGGATTCAAAATGGCGGACGTCTACTGCTTAAAACAACTCCGTTTCAACAAAATTTTTTATGCTTTAGTTTTTGAGGTCGCTGATTACGAATATGACATTTTTTTTCCAAAATTCAAAATGGCGGACGTCTACTACTCAAACCAATTCGATTTCAACAAGATTTTGTATGCTTTAGTTTTTGAGGTCGCTGATTACGAATATGACATTTTTTCCAAAATTAAAAATGGCTGATTCAAAATGCCGGACGTGTACTACTTAAAACATTTTGATTTCAACAAAATTTCGTATGGCCATTTTGAATCCGCCATTTTGAATTTTGAAAAATAAATTTCATATTCGTGATCAGCGACCCCAAAAACATAAAATTGCGAAGTTTTGTGTAATTCCTATCATTTTTCGAATTATGGCCACCTTTTTCGGGAACCGGCCAGCTTCAGTCCGCAAGATTGAAAATTATGTTTCATGAAATATCGCAAATTATCGCAGCTGTTTTTTTCGTAAAATGAAAGAAAATACTTTCTTTTACATAATAAAAATGATCTTATCGTGGAACTCTGCGGAACTTCTAACTATTTTTCTTCATTTTTATAAAGAGCGGTAAGATTAATTACTGGAATGATCATTGGTCCTTCGAGAAAAAACAACCGGTGAAAGTCTGTGAATAACGGTTACACGACGGCACTTTGTGAGAAGAAAGTTTCTTACCAGAAGACGAACAGCAAACCCTGAAACGAGAAAAGACGTTCCTATCGTGACGGGAAGAAGCGGTACACCTTTGGACTACCTAGCCTAGAGTCACATGTTCCTGTAATCACATGGCAGGTCAGGTCCTTTACTACAAAAAGAGAGAAGTACATTAAAAAAAATGGCAATAGAAGATTTTTAATTAACGGAACACCAAAGGAAAGGCTAGAGTGAAACTAGTGCGGACCGTTACGGAAAAATATGGCATATCGTAAAAAGAACTCCGCAAAACTGGAGTAATTGTGGACTCAGCTCAAAATACATATAAGTGCTCGAAGCGCCCTCTGGTATCTGGCTGGTATCACCACTTTCATCGTCGGTACAGAAAGAGCGGAGAAAATGGAAGAACACTTTGTGAACTTGCTGCCCCTCCCTACGGCCCCCATGACAGTTACGACAAATGTCTTAATAAAAATAAGCACAATTGTAGTGCTTGGAACGCCCTCTACGCTGGTAGCATTACTTTTTTCGTGGCTTTAAAGGGTTATTACCAGCTTATTGCCCAAAAATAAGTGTTGTTTTTAATGTTTTTTCATAAATACATTTTAAAAAAATTTTCTTAAATATGATATTTGGTTTGATTAAGTACTTCTTGAACTACAAAAAAAAATTGTTTCGTTGAAAAATGTTCCAAAATGGCGGCTATACAGTAAGTCGCGTAAACTACCATTTAAAAAAGGTCCTTCCACGGCCGGCAGTAGAAGTCTCGTCCAAAGTAATCTAAAAAAAACCAAAAATTGTTTCATTATCTACATGATTTTTGCTACCGAAGTACACATGATTATATTTTTAGAATTTTTTGTCGCGAAATGACAGTTGCTTGAAAAAAACCATTTTTTTTGACGAACTAAATGGCTTGTACGTTTTTTCCTGATATACAATCGCTATAATCGTGTGTACTTTGTTAGACAATTTAATAGTAAAGGTCAAGTTAAAGTCAATCGGATGAAAACTGTTCGAGTTCTACTGCCGGCCGATTTTGAAAACGTGGTTACGAGAAAAACGCGTTTAAAAAATTGAAAAAGTGGCTTCGGAAAAATTGGTTTAGAGAAATTTCAACATTTAAATACACCTTTCTAGAAAGTATTATATATTTTGATTCGAGTGATGTTTAGGCATTATTTAAGTCAATAGAAAAAACATGGAAAAAAAATTAAGCTGGTAATAACCCCTTAATAGAAGCCTTTAATTGCACCTTATTGAAGCGGGGCCTTACAAAATATAGTATTTTATGCATTTGGGACACTGATCACTGAGGCAGGTGAGTTTCTCATAATACCATAAGGAAAATCTCCGTGCTACCTGCGAATTCAGTGCTTAGAGAAAACTTTAAGTGACGTAATCGGGAGAACCAAAGCAGTTTTTTGAGCTCAAGATAAAGGAAATTTTCGAACAGTGGAAAACCATTGAGCACACGTGACGAAAACAGTCGCCTTAGTGAAATTGATTACAACGATTCCCAGGAAACATATCAAGAAACATTGATAAACCTGTATCATGAAAAGGAGAAAGCCGAACAAAAGTATAAGAATCATCAGGAGAGAATCAAGATCTGCATTAACCACGCATAAATATTCAGTGGTTGATGGGAATATTAAAACTTGGCAGTCTTTTTATGACATTTTTGAAAGAGTCAGAGCAAATAACGGTAAAACAAGGCAAACCAAGAAAATGCACTACTTGAACACATCAGTGCGAGGTGAAGCGGCTAAATAGCCCAGGGAAATAAGCAAAAAAAAATAGCAAGTTCGGGACACTGACTCCTCCAGCAAACCAATACGATTTTCGCGAAGTATGAACCTATAGCAATAATACCTATACTTTTGCCACTCTTGGTTAGCCGACGTTTTCGAGTAATAAATAAAAAAAAATGTTCAAGGAAAAAGTTATTCTATTTGTTTATATGGTAAAAGTTATTGCATTTTTGTAAAATCAATTTGCAACAAAAAAAATTATTTTTCTGAACATCTAATGAAATATTTTGAAAACATGACTCTTTCCCTTTAATATCACACTGACAAAACCGCAAATTTTTTTGAAATGCGCGTAGAGTGCTGTTGCAAAAAAACAGTCTTCCGGATAAACAAATTGTATTTTGCAAAACGTATCGAAAGAATCGGTTTTAAATTTTTAACACTTATTCGGTACCACAAGAGCTAGCCATTTCCGAGGACTCAAGTTTTTAAATACATTTTTACAATAGTTATCGTTAATTGAATATTTAGCTATTTTCATTGTAAATTAGCAATTATCTAAGCAACAAATTGAAATTTTCAAAATCGATTTCGGTCAAGTTGTCGGCTTTTGCATTACCTACAAGATGATTGCAATGAATTGCATTTAAAACTATTTATTTAAATCTGGTAAGTAAAAATGTGTTAAAATTTCACTATTTTCACTTTTAATTGTATATTTCTCGAAAACGCCGGCTAACCAGGAGTGGAAAAAGTATAGGTATTATTGCTATAGGTTAGTACTTCGCGAAAATCGTATTGGTGTGCTGGATCATTCAGTGTCCCGAACTTGCTAATTTTTGTGCTTATATCCCTGGACTATTAAGCACTTGCGACGCTAATTATGCTGATGCCTGGGAACTGTTGAAGAGCCGATTTAACAACAAGAGAGTGCTGTTTGCAAATTTGGTAGCTATGTTGTTGAACTTGCAACCTTTATCCTTCGAATCATCTGCCGAGCCTAAGCACATCAAAATAAACGTCTCCACAAAAATCGAGCTATTATTCATGATACTGACTTATTTTTTACTAAGTTTTCAGGGGTTAATTGGCTAAAATTGCACTAAAACTTGAATAGTTTACACATATTGAAGGAAATCCCGGTGGGCAATTAATTTTTCAGATGAGGAAAAGTATATAAGAGATGAGAGATTCTAGTTATACATATTTGTGACTTTATTATTATCTCGAGTAAATGCAGGATACTTTAATTGAAATCAAATTCTTTGTGCAATGCTGTAAATCACAATTTTTACAAGGTTGTCGCATACGGCAAAAAGGCTCCGTTAAATTAAAGTTTCAACAAACAAATAACTTGTTTTCAAATTCATCTTAAGCATATACATATTAGCAGATAAGATCACACGTACATATGTAACGCAGACGCCGTAAGATATGACGCCCGCTTTGATACAAAACCAACAAAAGGCTACTGCTATCATGAGATCATCAATAAAAGCGCTTGAAAAGAGCATAAATTAAAAAATGTGAAATAGCTGCTTTACCCTTCCAGATTACCTACGAGGCGAGAAGTTCCATTGTCACTTTGTAGGCGTAATCATATTCATAAAAACGCAAACGTTACGCCTCATATTGCACCCTCATCAAAACGCGCCTGGCCTGGAGCAGCCTTCGACGCGAGCTAATAAAATGTTAATGTGCATAATCATGTGTAATTTTGAACTTAGCCTCGGCTCATCCTTATTATAATGAAATCAATGTCTGCACCTAATGACGGGCTGCTCGCATTTTATATTTTTCACAAGCAGGAGCAGGTCGCTCATTTACATTAACATGAAACAGTAGACCAACTATTTGAGCGCACACAACGCCCATTTACCTTCGAGTGCAGTACTATAGAAAGCGGAGCTCATCCATATGTATAAGCTCGTGAGATACTGTGGAAAAAGGAGCTCAAAAAATGAAGAACATTCATTTTGGTTCCAATAAATAGAAGAGCTTGTAGAGCTGTGAGTTACTTAGTAATGGGCCCAAAGGCCGGGGGGTTTTGGTGACTACGTCTCTATCTGAGGAGCCAGTTGTCTTGTCATAGAACATGTAGAACACTCGTCACCCCACTCATCCATATGTATACTTAGAGTTAGGAGTGTAAGTAATTGCGACAAGCTGAGCAGCGTTCATCTGGATTGTACACCCTGCGATCCTATCGGCAACCCGGGGAAGTAGGACAAGTGTCCTTCACCAGTCTGATACAAATATAAATATAAGTTGGGGGTGAGCTCAAGTCGATTCTATAAACAAAATAAGACAGAGGCAAAAGCTATCCCGGCGGATCGACAGGAATTTAAATCCGGCATCAGACAAAATTCCCAGTAATTAATTTTATTTAACACTTTACTTTTATGCTGTAATTAATTTAATGCTCATTCTATTTTCTCTTATAGGCTTAAGTGAGTATTTAAGTGAGTGCTTTTATCGTATATTGCAGCGAAAAGGAGTACGAGTTGTCTGGAGACTTACAACATTGTGGGCGGAAATTTCTTTAGATTTTTCTTTCTTGACATAAATTGCTTTAGGCCTTGGCCAGTAATATAAAAATAGATACTGGATTAATGAACGAAGCACCTACGCATTATACAGTGAGTTGCAGAATTACAGGTAACACTCGATTATTGATTGTTTCGACGATTTTGTAATATCTGTAGAACTATTATATATTTTGAGGAGAGAAATGGGGGCTCAAACTATGTAGTCGTGTTCTCCGAAACAGCTCTAAAGATTTCAATGAAATTTGGTATACGGCGGTTTCTGGGCATGATAAATTGATATACATATAATAGAGAGATGTCATCTCGAGGAAAATTCGTTGTCACCTGCCCGATTAAAATGATTACGTTTTTCTTTATAACCCCCTTTGACCTGGGTATCAAATGAAAGGGTAAGTGCAGATATAAATATATATAAGCTGCTTTTTTTCTGTCCTTATTCTATTGCGTTCAAAAGCTTATTTGATGAAATTATCCGTGTGTTGAACCGTTTTATAGAAAAACGGTAAAAGCGTTTAGTGAACAAAGTAACAAATATTTAATTTTTTCCGCAGAAGAACTTAATTCAAGCAGAATAATGAATTCCCACAATTAACTTCATTGCGAACACAAATTTGTTTAAATTTACTAGCTAATACTTTTACGAAAACTGACAAAATCCTTTTAGGAAATTGAATTTAGCGTCACCTGGTGTTTATATGGATACGCTGTTTTTCGGCTTGTTCTATTCAATTTGTTCAATTCAGAACGTTCTGTTTCCCGTGTATGGCTGTTCCAAAACAAGGTACACAAAAAATGCACCTAAACGCTAAAAGGTCAATAATAAAATAACTGTAAAAAATATTTTTTTTTTAAACAAGCGAGCGAAGGGAGAGTCCACTAAGAGAAAAGTTTACTAAAAGACAGTCATTATTGCCAAAATACGAGTAATTTCCAGGGCAACAAAAATAATTATAATAACTACAAACTGAATTTACAAATTTCACTTTGTAATTTCGAGTAACCTTTTTGTAAGTTGAAGCGTGCTCTCTATTAATTTTAACGACAATGTTTCATAATTCTAAGTATCCCTTTTATTGTGACTGAGATGGTTTTGTATTTCATGTTGTCTTTTGGTTTGATTAGTTGTGATACTTTCCTGCTTATGAACACTAATCATAAAAACTAATGAAACCCTATTGATACAGTATGCACTAAAGCATCAGTACCATTAGTGTCAATAGTGTTCATCAGTAGTTTTAATGAAGAAGCCATTAACAATTAATCAATTGTAATTGTATAATAATAACTCATAATTAAAATTCATTAATTGTAATTGTAGAAGATATAATTAACGTTAAATGAATTTAATTGTTAATCACAAGTAAATATAAAAATATAATTGCTAATTGTTCAGAGAATTAAATTTGGCCCAACACTGAGTAGGAACGACTATAGTTTTTGTCCACTCATTAGGCACATCTGATATTTTAAGGCATTGCATACAGGGTGCTTGTAATAACGGGGACTAAATTCAGTCGGATGATACTTAGATCCTACCCAGCCAAACAAAGAAGCACCGCACTGGGGGTGCATTATTATTTTGTTTTTACCTCTTGATATACTCAACGCAGTGACATCAAAATCACGCCAACAAACTACTATATCAATGTGCTTTCCAAAAATGGCACCAATTCTGATCTACCTCTACCACTACAAGTACAGTCAATTGTGAAAATGAAAATATGATCTGAAACTGTCCAGAATTCACATTTTTTCACATCATTCACGTTTCCTCCGAGATTTATCTAATTAATACACTTTTTTGACTTTTGTTAAATGTCCCATCTTATTATCTTTCCAAAAAGCTATATATATATATGTATATGTCCAGGTAGAGGAAGGATATACAAATTTATACGTAGAAATCCATTTGAGGAATTTAAACAAATTTTAACTCCAATCAATCCCAAAATACTTTTTATTGAATTATGGAATCATCTTATAACTCGAAAACGGTTGAGATGTACTCTCCTCCTCAGATATAGTGGAGTAAAGATACTAGCTTAAAATTTTGCATTATTTCGGAATCCTGGAGGATGGCATGGATTTTCCTATAACCTTTTGATATTGCTTAGAAATGACTTGCAGTAAAAAGTTTTAAACTTATATTTGTGCGCTGATTGTTTGTTTAAATTTTTTAAATTATTTAAACATATGAAAAAAAAATTCATTTTTAGGCAAATTTGAAATAACTCAATGAATTTCGAAACAGCTTTACTCATATTTATATTATAGGGATTTTGAGGTCGCTGAACAAAAATATGATATTTTTAAAAAAAGAAATTCAAAATGACTGACACGATATGGATTGTAGTAAAAGATACCATACCATGTGTCTGACTGATTTATTCAATAGTGCTAAATCTTTGCAGAAAAAAATTAAACTTTAAAATCGTAAAATACGATTTTAGACTAACTCTAACTTGACTCCAACAACTGATCGATGTCTTGTCTTTGGCTGTTAAGGCAATCAGTTCCGGAATAAGTAGAGCATGCTACGGTACAAAATAAGCCAACTTTCCTGCTTGTTATTGCAGCCAGTTTTGCATCCACGTTTTGCTCTCACTTCGCTTGAACGGAGTCCGGAAATCTTGTATTTTGCTTATTTGCAAGTGGTTCCCTCGCATTCCATCCAATAAAATTTTCACGGGGCATTTCTTGTTTCTTACAATTTGAATTTGAGAGAATTTGGTTATTTTTTTTTAGGGTTCCGTATCTTCAAAGGAAAAAAAAACTCTTATAGGATCACTTCCTTGTCGTCTGTGTGTTTGTCTGTCAAGCCCCTTCTTCTGAGGAACGCATGGACGTATCAAGTTGAAATTAATATCAATACGGTAATATACGGTCCATTGGAATTGCAGAAAAATCAAGTCAATCAACCAGGCCGCATATTTTGATATTTGCAAATAAATCAAATCCTATAGAAGCAATGTCTCACAAGTAAAGGAAAAAGTCCGAAAATCATTAATTTATTGTTATATCACATAAAAATAAATTTGTTTTTTTTTAATTACAGTCATTTAATTTGCGCCAAATATTCGGAACCCTTAAGGCGCAAATCTGACTCGCACTTGCCTGACTTTTTCTAAATATTATCTTTTTCCTTTTCTTCCTTTAAATGCTTAATGAAAAGCAATCGGTAAGCTCTTCTGCTTCTTAACTTTATGTTAGGTTTTTAATATTAATAAAACCGAGCTGCTGTTCTCTTATGTTTTATCTCTATCTAATATTCAAATATGACATTTTCGATCCAATATAAAGTACACCGAAAGGTAAACTTATATTTCTATTTTAAGCAATAATTTTATGGATGAACTCATTTATAAAAGTGGATATTGCGTCAATTTACTCAAAAAACCCAATTTTTTTCGAATTTGATACAACTTACACTTATACTAACAAAGAATAAAATTATTTTAGTTACGCTGCATGTACTTTGCTTAATAGCATATATTATAGTATAATATAAATATATGGATAGATAATCTTAATAATAAAATTTTTTATGAACGTAATCAAAGTTTATTTAACAAACAATTTCACGGATTTTGGAGCAAAATTTGTTTTGTTTTTGGTTTTTGGCAAAATTTTATTTAGAATGAAATTTTTTAAATAAAACCATTTAGACCACCTTGTAGTACAGGTTTCAAGCTTACTTACTTACTTAGTTTAAACTTGAGTTTTTGGTCTTTGAAGCATGACCTAAAAATTAAAATTTGTAATTTTTTGATATTATTCAATATTTTGAGCTCAGTATTTTTCGAAATAAAATTTTAAGATTTCAAGTGTCATAGCTAGAGTAAACTGTGGAAATTTCAAATATTGATCTTAAAAAGTAAGAAAATATCAGATGTGTAATCTATTTTATAGAAAATTTTACTTTACGTACTATTCCCAAAACATATTTCTTTTCACGGTTGCAAATATGACATCTCATTAGCTGCATTTTTCTTCTTTTATTTAAATGTTTGTTCCCGCAAGTTGATCAATATTTGTAACAAATTTTGTGTAGCACGCTCGTGGCCGCGTGCTTCTTGGGCGCTTCAGTGTAGGCCGTTTCACATTTTCGCACGCTAGCAAAACAATTCTGCAGATCAGTTTTTGTTTTTAAGAAAAACTATATACACCTTCACGATGTGCAATTTTCGGTTCTTTCGAATGGCACTATTAGTTTAGAAAATAAAAATTCATTTGTTGAGATATTCAATAAACTACGCAACTTATTGCTAAATATTTAATTACACACACACTTTACGGTTAGTAACTTTTTATATATTGTTCCTGCCATCATCACTAATATACCTTCCCCCAACTTTCTGCAGCAAAAATCAAATATGACTGCACTAATAGCTTTTATTTGCTGACTGGGTGAGATCTATTACCCTACTCATTTTGGGCGCCGCGCCGTTATTAAAAACATTCTTTATATCTGTAGGTATATGATATGAACCAGTTGATATGTTAAACATATAAGACGCTAAAACATAAAAACAAATAATTTCGGTTATGGGTGAGATGTGGGGCAAATTAGGGGATAAATGAAAATGTTAACATGGTTCTCAAATAGGAGCTTCTAACCTATAACAGGAAAACGTGTCGTTTTATTTCAATTATACACATTTGGCGTAGTTACATCACTACGAATTTTGACATAAATCGAAACAATATTCAAATGTATTATATATTCTTTAATTTCCAAAAACATTCAAACAATATCTCCCATACCGGCGTTGCATAGCACTATAAAAATCGATACACATCCCGTTGCTAAAATTAGGAAACAACAAAGTGAACCATAACGAAATGAAATATTTTCATTTCCAATAATCCCTTATATTGAAGCGAACTTGCTGATGTTCGTGTTGCAATTTCATTAAATTGTCCCACTTTTGCGGAAATATCAAAATTTAGTACCTTTGGAGTGAATATTGTATATATATTAGTCATTAAATGACGAGGCCAAATTATTACTATATATAGCAAAAATTCAAATACTTAAATTGAATGACGTAAATCGTGTCATATAAAATATGTATATTATCGAGTGCCTATAATGATTGAAATTTTGGTTGAACCTATTTTATTCTTCAAGCAGAAGGATGAAAATGAGTTTCGAAGAAATTAAATACGCACATACACTGGATGGATTTTCGGAGGTCTTTCTTCGTTGAGTTTCTAAGTAAGAATATTGTCACAAAACTTTCTTTAAATTATGAAAATTATTTTGGGGACTACTTAAAAAACACACTTTTTTAAGAATATATACATACGTCTGTACATAGGTACCATATGTCAACAATTTACAGAAATTACAAAGTTATGGTATTTTAAGCATTCAAGTTTACATAGAGATGTAACATCTGCTGTTGAATCTTTGTCAATTCATATCCTATCTAATCCTATTAATAACTTAACGCCTATAATATAAACTGAACGGAACTAGAAATAAATATCTCCACTGCACGATTTTCGAGAAAAGGATACCTTCCTTTTAAGTAGACGAAATTATGATTTTCCAAAAAAAAAACATATCATTTGCGAAACTCACCAACCAAACCAATGCTTAATATCGGATTATTACAAATAATATGAAAAGCTGTAAGGTGAGGACATGTGCGCCTTGACATTGGTGCCAAGGGAAAGTGCGTAGTTACGTATCCTCATATTTTTCATCATGCTTTTTTCACTTAAACAGTGATTACGGGTAAATGGAATTTCCTGACTATAAGGGGTATTCTATGGATTTTAAACATTTTATTGCGGGCAAATCCTGTCTGTCTGGAAACTGGCGTTTCTAATATTTTATTGAAATGGCCGGAGTTGCATTAAATCATTGGAACTTCAACTTTAACTTGTGTGTAATAAATAGGTCTCAATAATATAAATCCAAAAAGTAACGAGTCCAAGCTCTATGGGTATACGGTTTTATGCGTAAGCAATAACAATGCATCTTTTCCTGTTCTGAGACAAAAATTAAAGTACATCATCAAAAGGATTTCCTTGCTGGAATATACAGGAGAACTTTACGAAAAATGGGATGTAAAAGTAATAAGGCGTAAGTCAAAGTACTCACGGAGAGAAAGAAGTTGTTGAAATTACCGAAAGTGGCTATCAAATCAACAATTTCCGGCTTTGATTTTCAGCTAATCGCGTAAATGGTTGGATTTACAATTTTGCTGAATTGTTAAATCAACTCTTGATATGTTGAATTTACAGCGCAAAGTGCATTGAAAACTAACAATATCAATAGTAAAATCAACATATTTGTGTGTTGATATAAACGTTTTTTTTTGTAAAATCAACTATTCAAAATATTTAAAATCAACAACCAATTCGTTGAATTTACAGTGTAAGGAATGCACCAAACCAATAATATGTACAGTTGTTTCAACAAATTTGTGTGTTGATAGAGCAGCATTGTTGTGAAATAACCTATTAAAAAGATGTTGAATTTGCAAATTGTAAAGTTTTAATATTGTAGGATTAACAACCGCTTTTGTTATTTTCGACCATTTTTGGACTATAAAATGTCTGAATATTCAACCGAAAATGTAGAAATTTTTAAACCTAAGAGAAAAAATGCTAACTCAAGGCAGAGAAGCATTAACAAATGTTATATAAGGAGAAAATAAAATTGTACTAAGTATCTATGTATATTGCATTTTGTTTATTTATTTCTTTAAATATACATATATATGTACATAAAATATTCTTTATGGAAAATATATACATGTTCATATTATATTAAACTTACAATTAGACAAAAAAAAGCATTCACATTCAGTGGACTTGATCCAATTTCTCATTCAACAATGTGCTTATAAATATTGTATTCTAAAATATTTTTTTCCATTTACAAGTGTATGAATATTAAATGGAGGACTTATAAACATCGTTATGGGAAAGAATTCGACACGTTCTGTAAGTTTCTTTCCTACTAAATAGGATTGCAAGTGTTCATTAAAACCCGTGACTTCAGTTGTTGAACAAATTACAAAAAATTGGTCTTTAGCCAAATATAGTTCTTCAATTTGATAAATATGCTCTAAATTATCTTTGTAAAGGAGGTAGTAATTTTGAGAATAGTAAGTTCCTTTATATTGTAAGCTTTTTACAGTATTACAGTCTTCTATTGTAACATTATAATGAGCTAAATTATCTTTTACTTCTTTATAAAATTTTGAATCTTTTATGTTATGAGCGAGGTATTTTATTTCTTTTGTTTTCAAAAATATATCGTCTTTGTCGAGAAGTTGAAGACTAAAATGAAATTGAAATTTTACGGCAAGAGAATATGCGATGTTTACACGTGAAGTTATAGCTTTAGTATATGATTTGAGTTCTTGGTGTTTACTCTCAAATCTAAATGACCACAAATATTTTAAGGGACCTGTTTGACGTGCTATGGTTGAATAATGAAGCATTAGATGATGCTTCGGTTTAAGTGTTTCCTTGAATAAGGTTTGGAAAAGCTGATTATGCTCTTCTATTACATCACTTAAGTAGAAAAGCATACTACTGGACATCTCAGGACTTAATACAGTATCAACAAGTTTGAGAAGTGAGAGTACATATTTCCATACATCATCCCCTTCAGGAATAAGATCGCCAATTATTAAAGGCAACAGCCATATAAAACACCAAACTTCTCTTGCTGACATTTGTAAATTATTTTTCTTTAAATTATCTAATGTAATGGGCACTGAAACGTTCCTCACTTCTCTTTGCTGATAGTCAAAATTTTGCTTTCGATAATTAAGCAATTCTAATGTGAAAAGTCTGGCAGATATTATATAAAAATGTAAAACTTTACAAAGCCCATATTTGCATGTACCCAGGAAAACATCGTGCATAATATCGACCGAATAATTATTAGTTACATGAAAATGTTGCAATTTGTTAAGGAGACACCCGTTATAAATACCAGTCAATTGAGGGTTGCATAAGGATATATCCTCTTCATAATTCACTTCATTCCTCAAAGCACTGGGAATTTCCCTTGTACAAGCATGAGTTTTCTTTTTGTGTAACTTACAAAATCGACAAAAGAAATTCGAATTAAATGATTCACTAAATCCCAATATTGAATTTAAACCCAAGTTATCCCCTATTACTAAGGCTAATACTATGAATACTTGTTTCTTACCTAGATTTGTTTCAATATCTATGCCATCAATTTCCAGTTTTTTAAAAACTTCAACCAAAGGATGTAAAACTAAATCTTTTCCAAAAGTTTTTATGTATTTGGATTTAATAAGCATTGCTACAAATATGTTTCGAAGTGAAGACACGCAATAGTCGGGTAATGAAGGAAAACTGTAGTAATATGCTGAAATAGCGTTCTTGCCTGAATGCGATCCCAAAACGTCATCTATTTGAAAGTCATCATTGTATAGAAATATCGGCACTACAATTTTCCCGGAATATATTGTTTCAATTTTTTTCCATTTTTCTCCATTAATGAAATGTGTAAGTTTTCCAAGTGAAGATATACGCTTCATGTTGTTTATTATTTTATCTAGAACTTTGGGCATTTCTAAAAATTTTTTTATTTGAAATTCTATTGGCATTAATATACCTGAGGACATATTTTCATCAAGGGATGGAATACCTTTTCTTAATATTATTGTTGTTTCATTATTTAAACAAAATGAAACGGGATCTTCATAAAACCCTAAATCTTTCAAAGCTTTAGTGAACCTATATTCTGTGTTAATCCGTTGAAAACTGGTAATGTATTTGTGGAAACTTTTTTCAAAAATAAATAAGGATTGAGTCGAAAAGTCGTGGTTTATCGAACGTTTAAAATCTTCAAAAATTTCTTTTAAGATTTCTTCAAGTAAGTGCGAGAATTCAGTAACTTGACATCTCGCTAAAGAAGGTTTTCCGTACAATCTGCAAAGTTTTTTCATTGCTAAAAGGTTAAGATCATTTTCAGATAAGTTACTGTCACTTTCTATTTCTACTAACTGGTTCTCTTCATTATTAATATTTGATGCCGAAATATCACTGAAGGGTACTAATGTTAATGGGGTTGTATTAATGCTATAATTATTATTCAATGTTTCACTTTCATAATAGTCGGTGTCAATATTTTTATGCTTATTTAACAAATGTCTCTTAAATGAATATATTGAGTTAAAATTTTGAAAACAACCATTTACAGCACATTTATAAGTCTTTCCATGTACATCACCAGGATGAAAGGATTTAATGTGTAAACAAAGCGTTGATACACAATTAAATATCGCTTTGCATGTATAGCACATAAACATTTTTTCAGCTGATTATTTTTTATACATTAATTGAACCCATCAAATTGGCTACACATGAAACTGGTTTGTCGTATTTAGTTTTAATATTATAAAGATAATGTTGAATAAAGTACCACACGTTATGACACTCACGTGGATAAGAAAGATTCAGAACGTGAAATATGCTAAAGCAAGAATTTAGCGCGCTGAGAACACTGTGATGCTTATATAAAATGTCATCAATATTGGTAAAGCAAGCGTTTACAATACCACATTCAAGAACAATTATGATTAAAGGCTGAAGCGTTGAGCCTTTACTCTTACATTCTTCACTTCTTCTGTATAGTTTTTCCTTCACCTCAGCTTCAGTCGTGACCACAAGGAACATAGCACTGATTGAGTCCTGTATAGAAGGTTTATACATTGAAGAACCGGAAGATGTTTTCAGTCTATATCTATTTCCTGGTGTCAGCAGGTAGTGCAACACTTCAAAAACTTTAAAATTGTTTAAATCTGAAAAAGAAAAGAAAATATATGACAGCATTTTAAGGGATCGCATCCGTACCTTCATTATCGTCATTTGTTAAAAAATTAATTTTTTTATTTTTCACAGCAGCGGCTATTATTTGTTGTCGTTTTACGCTCCATTCGGAATAAAATATGCTGACAGCATCCTTATACTCATAATTAAAATCTATTTGGATCTATGTAAGAAATCTTTAGTTTTGATTATTTGAAAATATTATATAATAAATTACCAATCTTTGGCCATAAGCATGTTTTAGCAAAGGCCACTCTTTAAGAACCTGAGTAATATTTAATCCCAAAGATGAACTTATTTCTTGCTTTCTTTGCTCATGTGTCAATTTCCACATATCCTCGACAGTTGGCCACGGTTCTTGGTTATGTAATAGCCATATTTTTTCTGAATCATTTGTCGTTTCTATGAAAAGATATTACGGTCACATTAGATATTTAATTATAAAGTCATATTATTACCTGGTTGCAATATACTTTCCTCAAGTTTTCTCTTATAGTTTTTATTTTTTCTTAAAACAAGCCCTTTCTCTCTCAACTTTCTTAGGGAATTTTGGTACTTATTGTACAAAGCTCCTCTTGGGTGAGTGTTCTCACTCCTTTCAATATAGTAAGATGCCTTATTCTCACTTGGGAAAAGGTCTACAATTTTTTCTGTTATTTTACAGAAGTCTTCTGTGCTACAACGGATATTTTTTTGAATTATGTGGTCCACAATAGCCTTTATGACATCTTTTCTTTGCTCATTTTCCAAATGTTGATTTGTTTTGTAGTAACTAAATGCATGTTGCGCCAAATAGTGTCCTTTCAAAATGACTTCAATATCCTTAATAATTGAAATGTAGACTTACTATTGGGAAAAAATAAAAAATTACCAAATCACTGCAAACCGAAACACTTGGAGATACCGAAACACTTGGAGATTGAGGAGCAAGTGATGTTGAACTTGGAATTGATTCCTCTGAACATGAAACTTGCTTTCTTAACCAATCAGACACGCTAGAATTCATGGACAATGTATTTGTTAAAGGTGTGGTATTATAACCCTATATACAAAGAACATTTTTAAATAAAAATAAAAAGTAATAAAATGTTTTTACATTTTGAACTCTATCAAGTTCTTTTTGAATTTAGTTCGAAGTCCAATTAATGGAATGAGCTCATTAATATCACTCTCAGAAATGTGAGCAATTACATCTGCGTCTACTTTATGCTCTAAAAAAATATTTTTTTTACATATAAGGCCACCTAATAATAATGAAATTATACTGTTAAATATTTCCGCTAATTCTTCGTGTAGTCCCCAATGTCTCAGTAGTTCTTCAATTTCTTGAATCTTGGATGGTGTATCTGATATGGTAATATCATTGAGCAAACCAAACGATTGTCCAATTTCGTTTATATTCAATAAAACTAAATTTTCCTGATTTGCCTTAGGCAAATTGTATACTACATTACTTAGCGCTGTATACATAGGTGAAGGCGACAAAGATGCTATTTAAATTATTGTGTTAATATTTATTTTTACAAATAATATTTAGGGCTTTGCGAATTGTAACTAAAATTTAGCCTTGGTTAATTCTTTCAAAATCTGAAAATTTACTTTCTGGCGTTTGCATTTTAAACAGAGATATTACGGATTCTTTTTCACTGTTCACAATGTCAAATGAATCCAATTTATTGTGCTCGAAAAAAAAACTAAAATTTAGCTTTAGCATTATCGATATGAGTAAATTTGATGAATTGGAAGTGTATGCGATATCGTCCAATAATTTAGTATCCATTTGTCAAAGTTTAAATTTTGGTTTGAATTTGCACACCCTTATAGTATGGTCATACTCAGATAATTGATTTATTTAAAAAACTATTCAAATAAATCAACTTAAATATAAGAAGAAAACAATAAATTAAAAATTAAGTCCAAATATATTTTAAATACATTTTATTATGAATATTTATTATATATTAAGGAGGTTGTCCCGTATTTCATTATTGGAAAATTGAATTTCTAACGGAAATTTAAGTTCACATAAAGCTTTAAAAATTTTATCTCGAAGTGTTATAATGGAATTTACAAAATTGTAAATGCAATTTTGAGACTGCAGTCGGATATATCGTACGGTCTTCTGTGGCATTTAAAATACTTTTGATACAATTTTTCCAAAATTATATTTTTAAAATTTTCAAAATTATATTTACATGGATTACAAGAGAAACGCATCAACCGATTCTAATAAATCTTTTGGTTTTGTAGAAGAGCACATTTATTGTCGTTATAACGTCAACTAGGAAAAATGTCGTACTATATTTTTAGATTTTTTTTTTTAAGATAAAAATTATAGAAAAAAGAACATCAGAATTCAAACACCACTTTGCCTTCTTTCACTAATTTTTTTTTGTGATTTCCGATAACACTTTAAAATAAAAATACCTTCAATTTCATTAAATGATTTTCTTGGAAATAAGTCCCGAAAAAGCGAAAAACGAGAGAATTCGCCAAATTTGAAATTTTTAAACGTTATAACAGAAACAGCTTATATTTATAAACATGTAAAAACAGACATAATTTCTTATGTTAGTCGGATTACTTACAACTTATTGTGTTGCATTCTTTTGAACCAGTTGCAGTTCCATCCATTATTTTACTGTGTCACACTGCCACTTTAATTTTATAAAACTGCAATAATTATTATTGTTTTTATTTTATATTTTGCACTGCACGATACAACGACCTGAACTCTTTGAGTATTCCGAACAAATGCGTATAAAAGGCAGAAGAGCATTAAGAAATAATAACGGACCGTTTATAGTTGATTCGGCAGCAATTACTGAAAACTCTGTCAAATTTACCAATTCAGAATAATCGCCGAGATGAACTCGGTAAAATTGACAAATTTGTTTGTAAATTACAACTGCAGCGGTAAAACCTTCCCTTTTAGATTTTTCGGTAAAACTAACAAACTTTACGTTGCTTTTGCAGAGTCTATTGGTAATGTAAAATCTTTCAGATCAACTAATTTATCGATTAAATTTACTAAAAATCTGTAACTACAACAGTTTCTGCTGTTGACATAAATTCTTTAAAGCAAATTTTCACCGATTTGCTTTTGACAACTTTGAGTTGTTGAATTTACCATTTTTTTTCTCTCCGTGCTGGATTCAGTGCAGGAGTAAATACGATCCTTTAGCCTCGAATCGAAAAACATTTATTAGATAAGACAAATTTATTTATTTATCATCAACAAATTTATTACACCACCTAAGAGTAATTGAGCAACGATTTTTGATTATTTCCATGCTACAATGAAAGTCTGCTGAAGAAAATCTAGCATAATGGATTTAGGGCATGGCCGAAACGGGGTCAAAAGTTCCATAATTAGTTCTGTAGTACATAGAATACAGAAAGTTTATCCTCTAGTAGTTTGGGACGTGAGTTAAAATTAATAAGTTTTAAAAGCTTTGGAGACTTTATAACGCATGAACATAACACTTGCAATTTCCCTACGGTTAGACAGAGTCGACAAACCTAAAAGCTTAAATCTGTCTTCATAAGAAGGAAGACTACGCAAATTACGCTAGGGCAGGTGATGAAGGAATTGTTTTTGGACTGTTTCGGTACAGTCTATATGCACAGGGTAATGCTAGTAGCAAACAACTGAAATATATTCTAAGATAGGTCGGACAAAGGCGCAAAACTAGAATTTACTATCAATAGTCAGCCCCAAGTCAACAACGTTTTCTTGTCGAGATAAAGGTGTGTCAAGGATTTTGTAGGAGTACTCCAAAATAGAAGGTTTCCTAGTAAATGAAATAAAATTGCATTCACTAATAATTAGTTGCCTGTGATTTTTTGAACACCACTTAGTAAAAATTTCAAAACCGCGTTGGAGGCGAGGCGCATCTCGAAGTGACTCGGTCATTCGGGATATTTGTATCAGCTTAAGCCAAAACATGTGAGTCCTCAATTAAAGGATGTCGTTAAGGAAAAGAAAAAACAGTAAGGGTCCTAGGTGCCTGACCTGTCGAACGCCCGACAGAAGCAAAAATAAAACTTGACTCTAATACCAAAAACACACATCTCATATCGAAATCATGGTCTGGATACCATGAAGAGAACTATATTTCGTAGTAAGCACACCCATAGTACACATGTCTTACCAATGTGCTTACCAAGAAACAGCATTTCATTTTTATTTATAGAAGATATTCTTTATAATTAATTTTAAAATTAATATTAGCAAGTTCTAATCATTATCTATTAAATTTGTAATTATTAATTACTTTTGATATTAATTGCAAATAACCGATGAAGTGAAGAAGCTCCTTATGACTCAACACAACCGCACAACGAAAAGCTTTCAAGCATCGGTCGGTACCACTCTTAAGGCAGGCTCCCATAGCATCCAGCAATGACAAACGCAGCGTCGCGAGCTTGAGAGCTTAAAGCATTTGGAGTCCGGCTCTCTCTCTCACGCCGAATTGCCGCAACGAAATATAGAAGGTTCCTTTAAATTTTAGAGAGAGAGATTTATTTCGTTGCGGCAATCCGGCCTGAGAGAGAGAGCCGGACCCCAAATGCTTTAAGCTCTCAAGCACGCGACGCTGCGTTTGTCATTGCCGGATTCTATGGGGGCCTGCCTTTATCCTGAACCGGTGCAGTATTGTGTGTTGCCAATTGAGCGATAAGTCACAAATTATTGGAGTATTTAGAAAATTTGTGCCATTTTTTTGTTATAATTTTATATCCGCCTACCTGGTCAGGGTAAATTAATGGGTGGAGCCCATAGGCTGGTGGGGCCCGTAGGCTGGTGGGGCCCCTAGTTTAGCTCGGCCCCTAGACTGGTGGGACCTCTAGGCTAGCTGGACCCCTGGCCGCGGTCTTGTAGGCCTAGGCGGAAATCCAGGACTGATGGAAATCTCGCGCGGCGGCGACGTGAAGTGGCCACCGAGATCGTGCGATTTAACGCCCTTTGACTTCTTCTTTTGGAGTTATCTTAAATCACAGGTCTATTCAAATAAACCGCAAACAATAGATGCCCTCAAAGTCAACATAACGTACCCTATCCAGCAAATTCAGCCAGATTTATGCAACAAAGTCATCGAAAATTGAAAACGTGACACCAAGCAAAGCCGCGGCGGACATTTGATATTCCAAACTTAATGCCATAAAATATTCTTTTAAATAAAAAAAATGGAGTGGATATCATACACACAACTTGTTTTATTCACATTTAAAAGTCGAGCGTCCTTATTGAAAGATGCTTTGAAATCCTCCTTTTCCCCTCCCAATTGTATCTGTATACACATCAGAGCATGGCACAAGCAAATGTCAGTCACAGTCTCAGAAAAAAAGCCTTCTGCCTGCAAACCGTTCACAATAGAGTTGATGCGAAGGAACGCTTTAATTTTAGTTTATATAGTCACACAATTATCATATTACAATAGAAATATCGTTTTAAATACCTAACTAAACTATGGCAAATTTTGTGCTCCATAGCTTTTGTATAGATATAATTTTTGTTGCGAATTATCCAAAACGAGATAAATGCGAAAAATCAATTGTTGTCCTAATTTAATACATTTTTCGCGCCATAACTTTTAAAGTATTAACTTCACAGAAAATTTGATATAACTATTATAGATTTATAGATAATTTTGGTGTCTAAAACATTGTTTTGACATTTTTGAGCTAGCATATCCAGAAGGTTAGACATTTATGAAAAGTGATTTCCCTACTATAATTAATATTGCGGCGAAAGCTCAAGGTCTGTGATTACAGAAATTCAAACTTAACATTTTCTAGCACTCTTCCACATATCCCCATTCTCAGCTCTATTGCGGAAACTTTGCAGATAGAAAAAAAATTTGACTGGACTACTATCTGACCAGCTGGCTTGCGTCTGGTCTGGTCTGGTTGCGTAGGTACGTGACATATACTAAAACGTATTATACTAAAACAATAGGGACAGCGAGGTCCTGGACTATAAACATGCATTTGAAAAAACGAGCACTTCCCATTTATAGTAATGGCAGCTGTAAGCGACCAAAATGTGGCCACTCTGCTCGAATTTACGTTCGTATGAAAAGGCCTTTGCATAAAATATATTGAAAAACTTGTTGAATACTCTAGAGTGAAAAATGTAAAAAACAGCACCTCAGAGGAAGGAAATATTACTCGCATTATACTCAATAGCTTTAACATATCATTCCATGCCACAATAATTTCACACCCAGAAGCATCCAATCAGGGGAATTTATTGATGAAATAAAACGTCGAAATTACCTACAATCGAAATGCAAAAATTTTTTGGTGAAAACTTCACTGCAAAAAGTATCTTAATTATGCTAAACAGAAAAGTTGCCGACGGAATAAATAAAGGCAAAATTATAAACCATTACCGGCAATTTTATGTGCTGCGAGGATGCTCGGGAAGAACAGCAGGGGCTAAAAGCTGCCCTACGTTTATTCTCCTTTACTGTGGCGTCTTTATATTTGGCGGCTTGATACGTTGGCATACATTAGGCGGTTATACCTTAAGGTAACTTTTCAGCTTTATACGAATATTATGCAAGAAAATGCCGTTAAATAAATGTGCACGACTTGACCTTAAAGAGAGGCTTGTTTAACAAGTGCGAAATTAAAATTTGTCGTGGCTGCGTTACGCACGGCCGCGTTTGTGCGTAGATGATAGCCCCAGTGCGGCTGAATTGAAAATCGAATTAAAAATTTCAAAGCTTTTGCAGGTGTGCTGCACCGTGGTCAAGAGATTTGGTTATTGGTTCCTATTGGGTGACAAATTGAGTTAAGAAAAAGTCTGGCAACAGTTGGCTTGGTGCTGAAAAAACAGATTTAGACAATTTGCTTCAGCTCTTACTCAACGGTATTGCATCGACTGATAGATTTCACTACTGTGAGTGCTCTATAAATGCTTAAAGTGATTTCACTTTCGGCACCAGTCGAGTCGAACAGTTCTTTGGATTACCACCGTGCGCTAGGGGAGTTCAGTTGCTGTTATGGTGTCTAAGACAACTTGGATTTTATTGGCGGGCGTTGTCCTTTACGCGGTGATATTATCAACACAGGCTCGTAATATATATGATGACCTAGAGACATCTGCGTCAGAGAAGAAGGAATGGAAGAAAGGAGGAGGCGAGGAGCACCACTCGGATGAACATTCGAAGAAGGGTGATAAGGGCGAAAAGGGTTACAAGGGGGAGCACCATCACAAGAAGGGTGAAAAGGGGCATCATGACAAGGAGGGCAAGAAGGGTGAGCACAGTGAAGAATCCGGCCACAAAAAGAAGCACTATGATGAAGGCGGATACCACAAAGAAAGCAAAAAGGGAGAGAAGGGCGAAAAAGGACACAAGTTCGAAGAAGAGGGATCTTACAAGAAGGGACACTCGACCAAAGGAAAGCACGAGATCCATAAATTAGATGAGTTCAAAAAAGACAAAAAATTCTATGATGAGGATCACGACGAAGGCGGAGAAGAAAAATATGGCGATTTCCATGAAGAGCACAAGCACAAGAAGGGTGGACATCATAAGAAGGGCCATCATAAGTCTGGCCATCACCATGATGGATACGGCAAGAAAGGACACGAAAAGAAAGGTGGGCACCACAAGGAGCACAGTGGCCACAAAGGTGAGAAGGGCCACGACGAGCACTATGGCCACAAGGAGGAGTACGGGAAGAAGGGCGGTGACGAACATCACAAGAAGTGGGGTCATAAAAAGGGCGATCATTGAGGTAATCTCCTGCATTCCTATAACACTGTACTTCATGATTAAATAAATGTGATATATGATCTGTAATAACGTAGTTTTGGCCGGGCGAATTCAACCCACTCGAGCGTAAATAGGTGAAATGTGTGTCAAATGAATCTAGCTGGTGCCGATGAAGTCGCCCACATTACCAGCATCTGGCTAATATGCAGGTTCCCCGGGCTCTTGTGTTTCCGCTTTATTTCACTCATCAGCTCTTATTCTCATTTATTGTCTTTCTGGCCATTTTTGAGTAATGACTCCCATTTCTTAAATGGCCCTAACTGCGAAAGGACACGTGTGCCAGCTCAGTCTTGCAGATAACAAGGATTACATTTTTACACGTCCAGTCGGGCTGTGGGACGGACTCTCCACTCCGGTGTTGCTTTTCCTTTAGCCGGCCACGTCTAGCACTGACTCTCGGGTGGCCAGCTCTCTTGATGATTTCAATTTGTTAAAGCTCCTATGTAATTAATACCACTTATTTAATTGCTAATTATATCCGCATTTACTATGCGCTGTCAGTTAAGTTTCCGTACTTCACACTGGCACAGGGAAGAATTATTTCGCAGTAAGGATTTTGGCAAAATGTGAATGACATGAAGTTATGGGAAATAAGAAGCCATCGACAATAAATAAGTTACGGCATTCCATTGTGAAGGCGGAAACAATAATACTTCCTCATTCCAGGCATGCTTAATGAGCAGTATTTTTATTTTAATTAATTTGGTACTAGGCGAACGCTACACGCTCAATATTTATCGTGATCCGTGGAATATCCAGATATTTATTGAACGGATAGCCATAGTGTATTGACGGATCGCGAAACGGTATATAAGTATGTATCTTGAAATCTGGATCGCGGTACGGATCGCGATTAATATTGAGCGTGTAGCATCCACATAAAAGTGTTCACAAAAGAGAGAGATTTAAAGGTGGTGACAAATGACCTCTACATAGACAAATTTTTTAAAAGTTATGAAATTTCTTATGTATATTGTAGAGGGTACTTTTCCCAGTACGAAATTCAACTATTATCCAATTGAACGTCGTTTATGTTAAAATACCACATATCTAAGACCACGTCGGACATGCATCAAATGGGTTCCGTGCCAGAACCTATTACTAAAAATTTTTAATAATGAATATATACTCGAAAGTTTTGTTTGCTGCGACGCGATATGCATTACACATTGTGGGCCAATCGGCCACCGCGCTGTGAGTTATGCTGGGAGCGAGCCAGTCGACGGGCTTCTTTGAAAGTACACATCCTCGAAGATGATCTCTGAGAAAATTCTATACGATCTTCTAATCCGGAGTTATTATCATGTAAACAAAATTCACGATTATTTACGTACGTTACAAAGGAACGTCATAGATGTAAAACCCCATGTGGATGGTGTGTGTGTGTGTGTGTGTGTGTGTGTGTGTGTGTGTGTGTGTGCGTGTGAGCTCATGTGTGTATTTTTTTATGTGACCTACAGGTGAGGACTAGCACCCCATACTACTTGCATGTACGATTCGCCAACGATATAGCACCTACGTACAAATCGCCACCCACTTTATTCAATCATACTCTCTGCGGACTGTCGTTAGGTTATCACTCCAGGTCACTTTCTGGTAGGAGAAAGTATAATTATCGTTTCTGCATCTAGCTTTTTAGACACTCCAAATATGTCATCTGCATCTATGGGATCTAGCGCATCTTATGTATGAGGATCATTGAAAACGTTGGCATAAAGATTTCCTGCATACGCTCTAGACGAGAAGTACACATAAACTTCAATTCGCACAGTGCCACACCAAATAATGTGCACAGTGCGACCATGTTTCCTCCCCACTAATGCTGGTGGCATAGGCCCATACACTCACATGTAATATTGTAGTTATTTTATCAACTTTGAGAAGCCCATGTATTTATGAATGTGAGTGGTCCCCTATGCTCAGCGCGGAGTCTTCTGCGTCCAACAATAATTATGGCTTTGAAAGTCCGGAGTAGTCCCTTTGGACTTTGGAGATTTATTAATTCAAAGCGTTAATCTGACGGGTACCCTTCTACCTTGAAAATTGGTGATTCTGAGAACGGCTTCTCCAGCATCTTTAGCACTACATTTTTTTATTCTTACTCTGATATTAGTTTTAGTGATATTACCCATTTGACGAAGCTTCCTCTAGAAATGAAAGATCTTGTGTTCGATGAAATGATTGTTTTAGAGCGCGTCTCTGGCTACTGTCCTTTGTTATCTATGTAGCTGATTTCCTGAATTATGGCGGCATTCTCTTATCATTCCTCCATATAAAATAAGCTACAAGTCTGATATATCTAATTAAAGACCTGTCATCTTGCAAAGATTATTGAGGGACTTGTTAATAATGTTTTACATTTCCACTGCAGGTCTGTTCTGGGTTCATTCCAGCATAGATTTACCAAATGTGAATGCACAACAAACTTGTTGGAATTTGTGCATTTTGTTCTTCCTAGAGTGGGCACCGGCCTCCAGGATGATTATATTTTCACTGATTTTGGCAAGGCTTTTGATAGAATTAACCACAAGATTCATTTACATAAATTTTCTGCACTTGGGTTTCCTGCTACTTTTGTAGATAGGTTCTTCTCTTACTTATCTAATGGTACGCTATTCCGGGGAGTTCTTTCATCCAAGATAAGTAATTCATCGGGATTGTCTCAGAGTAGTATTCTTGGCCCCTTCCTTTTTATTTGATACTAGCTTGCCCGGACCCGGTGTTTCCCGGGATACTAGTAAATTTGTATTACTTAATTTTACAAAAAATCCCTTAAAGTTTAACTTTTCGGTCGCCATATTGATCCACGATCTTCATTTCCAAAATTTTGATGGCAGATTAAAAATCAGTGACCCCTAAAACCCAAACCAAAAACAAAAGTTCGGATTTTCAGTTAAATCCCTTGAAGTTTAACTTTTCCGGTTGCCATATTGGATCCGACATCTTGAATTCCAAAATTTTGAATGGAAGCTCGAGATCTGCGATCCCGAAAACCTCCAATTGCCTTTTTCATAAAGATTCCTTGAAGTTGGAAAATTCGCTTCCTATACAAAACGGAAATTTCGATTTTTTCGATTTTCCGGCTTTTCCTTTGGGGTTCCCAGAATTTTCTTTTTTTTTAAACCTCCCCTGTATTATAGCGAACAAAACAAAAGAAAATTATCGAAATCGGTCAAGCCGTTTTTGAGGTCTAGCGAGACATACCGCACAGCAATTCATTTTTATATATGTAATATGTAGTATATATAGATATTAACGACGTCTCTCGACTGCTTTATGATTCCAAGATACTTTGTTATGCTGATGATGCGAAGATATTTCGTATTATTTCTTGAGAGATCTATTGCCGTCCTTTACAATCTGATATAGCCACTTTTCATAAGTGGTGCTGTAGTAATTGTCTACCTTTAATTAATTGTTAGTAAGTGTACTATCGTGTCATTTTGTAGAAACTTATTCCGTGAGTGCAAGCCTATTAACTAAGCTTGAAACGACTAAAGACTTGGACGTGAATTTTAGTTCTATTCTCTTATTCGAGGATCATATTAATGCTATTGCAAGCAAAGGTAATTCCGCTTTGGCCGGGACTAGCTCGTCCTTATTTCTTTGGACACACTCGAAAAGAGTCATGACATCTCCAAGATTGTTATAATCTCCGATATAATGTAAGGGCTAATTAATTCCCTGGAATTGGAAGGTGGTACAATCATCGTTACATGCATACAAAGGTCTCTAATATCACAAGTATGGTTGGTGGAATCTTTCATATATCGCTATTGTTTGCACTCACACACTGTGAAATCTTGCACTCTAGCTACCTATTAAAACGTTTGAAAAAAATAGAAAGAAACAATTAGATTCGCTGAGTATCCATAAGTGCTTTTCACAAAACTGTTTTCTATCAAAGTCGATGGTATAATTTCGCTAACATATCGACATGCCTTAAAAGAACGTCAATGAGTTCGTTAAACTTGAAATTCCAATTACACAGTCGACAGGCAGGGATTCGACAAAAAGAAGTCTTCGTTGACCCAACAACTGTCGCGTCGAATTGTTCCGCTTGGCCAGCGTCCGATTCGAGTGCCCGTTCGTGCATTACCAGCAGTTTTTTGAGATTATTGTGCACAGTCTGATGGTGTCGTGTAACACAGCACAGAATGGACATTACCCAAGCTTGCTTTCATTGGTTGCATCACACCGGGGTGTGAAAAACAAATCGCGCTCGATGTTGGCATATCCAATAGAAGCGAATTCAATTGGAAAATTACAGCGCAAGAAGCTCCCCCAATAAATAATTTGGGCCACATATGGTTTATTTAAGGGAAATAAGGCAGACCCTGGCCGGGCGGAGAAGGAGAATATGTCGTTAATTAAATCGATAAATTAAGGTGGGAAAAACAAAAGGAACTACACTGTGCGGAGCACCAGGGCCCCACAACTCAAGAACAGATGGAAGAGCACTCCCAGGAGGAACGAATAGTGCGGAGTTTAGTAGCTTGGGATCCATTTATTCCGGCTCTTTATATTGCCCAACGACCGAGGGCAAGTCCGCAATGAACGAGAGGCTTTTTGCTGCTGCAGCAAGGTTGCAGAAGACAAACCATCTTCTAGCCTGTTTTGCATATACGTATGCGGACATGGCGTTTAAGAGCCCCTTTGAAGAGGCCTGGCCCAGGGTCCCTTCTATTAGATCTATTCCGAAGAATTTCTCCGTCTCTCTCAAGGGTGGTATAAATCTCTTCCGAAAGGCATAAGTGCATCCTCTCCTGTGAATGGGCGGAAAGATGAGATCACATACAGCTCTGCATTAAAATTTAATTTAACGTCGAGGATGCAAATAATATGCAGGCATCGGAAATCGCTTATTGTTCCTGTTCGGGACGGGAGGCGCTATCCCAGCTCGGCTCCGCCAACATGTTTTGGTCGTAGCTCCTGCGGCGGCTTATGTGGTGGGTATGCAACAAAGCTGGAAGTGATTATTTGTAGCAGAAATTATAATTACGTGTGCCAAGCAAGCAGGGTATTGCTCGGATTCTTGAAAACGGCAAATTAATAACATCAATTAGTTTCCTGCAGATGTGCAATTTCCGCACACTTTTCGTTAACACATGAAATCGTGAGAGGATTTGTTATTAAGATAAGACGACAGGAGTAGTCTGAAAATGCACGAGCTGTTGCATCGTATCGCAATTAATCGCACATTTTCGTGACGCAGGTACCAATAGATACTTTCTTGCACAGACCGTGGAAAACTTCAATGACTACGTATACACGACAGGCCCAAATCAGGATTAGAAACCGGTTCTAAGCCAAAATCAGGGCTGCTTGTGTAAACGGCACAAAGTGGACTAGGAAATATCAGGCCAAGGCCCGAATTAATCGGGGCCAGCCCAAATTCGGGACATGCCCGTTTATACAGAAACGAAAATCGGGACTTTCGGCGATAGTAGGCCAATGTTGCGACTTTGAATATCGTGTATACGTAGTCTAGTATTAGGCGATAATATCAACAAACGTACAGTGGGAGGAAAAAAATTAAAGGGTGGTCCATCTAGTGTTTGGAATTTTAACTACCGGTAATTTGAACTTTAGTTGATTATATGTCATTCTCGACTTGACAAAAATTTAGTTTAAGGTTTCATTTTTACGAAATGGGACGGTATTTGCTTGAAGAAAGTTGGGAAATATTAAAAAATTATTTCCAAAGTGGTGAGTCTTCTACTCAAACTGAGGAATTTGGAAAAAAATGTGACAAAAAAAACTTCCAAAAACCCAATTTGTGGATCAATTCGTGAAGCGAGCTCGTGAAACTGGAATAATGGTGGATAAGCCAACCCGTGTACGTATTCGTCCATTGCTGCTGTTGCTCAAAGTGTGCGTGAGCACCCATCAACATCAATTCGTCATCGTTCTCAACAAGTGGACATTGGATGCACTTTTTGATGCGAATTTTTCGTAGAGACCTTGCCATGCAGCCATTCAATTGGTACAGCAGCTAAACCCGGTTGACCATCCGAACCGTCTACGGTTCGCAAAATGGGCGGTAGATCGTTTGGCCGAAGATGGCGAATTTGACCGAATAATCATCTTTTCGGATGAGGCTCATTTCCACCTCGGTGGTTATGTTAATAAGCAAAACTGTCACATCTGGGGCACAGAAAACCCGCACGTCATCGCGAAAAAGCCTATGCACCCACAACGAGTGACTGTTTGGTGCGGATTTTGGTCCAGCGGCATCATCGGCTCATTTTTCTTCGAAAATGAAGACGGAGCCGCCGTAACCGTCAATAGCGACCGCTACCGCGCAATGTTGGCCGATTGGTTTTCGCGGAAATTGAAGCTGGAGACTTAGACGATATTTGGTTTCAACAGTACGGCGCTACGTGCTATACAGCGAACGCCGCAATCGATCTTTTGCGCCCTTTTTTCGGAAATCGCATAATCTGCAAAAATGGTGATGTGATTTGGCCGGCAAGAAGCTATGATTTGATGCCGTTGGACTATTATCTTTGGGGAGCGGTGAAAGATAAATGTTACGCCAAAAAACCAGAAACAATTTAAGACCTCCAGAGGAGATTCAAGCTGCTATTGCTGAGATAAGGCCCGAAACAATCGAAAATGTACTCAAAAATTGGGTGGACCGAATGGGCTTCTGCCAAGTCAGCCGTGGTGGTCATTTGACCGAAATTGTTTTTCACAAATAAATGACATAAAGCAAGCTTTCAAATAAATATTCAACCATTGGAAAAGTTTTTTTTATAACAAAAAGAAATCCAAATTTTTAAATGGGCCACCCGTTATATCTCATAAGTTCAAACTTAAAAATTATATTTTCAGAATGTTTAGGTCGGTCAACTTCTTAAATTGCAAACTGTAAAACTTTCATGCAAATTGGCAACGGAGCGACAATTAGTCACCTGGCTAGAGATTTAGCATGAAGCTCCGATTTTGCGGTAGCTTTGCGATTTCGAGTGTTTAGTAATGTTTTCCATTTTTTTCATGATTTGTGACCTTGTCTGAGAAAGCACACAGAGAAATATATTCACAATATTGCACCAATAAATATGGTAACATTTTAAAATGTTAACGATTATTTAACTTTAGTCTTTATGACAAGACCTTTTTTTATATAAGAACTAGATCATTACTTAATCTCTAACTGATGCTACTGCAAAGGCACACAAAAAGGCGGAAGCCCAGTGAGCGCATCATGATTTGAGAGCGTTACACGTTTTTGACAGTTGAACACATTTCTGTTGTACGAGCAAAACCTTTTCCATTGGGTTTTCAAAGCATTCGAAGTAGGGCAACTTTCAACTTTTGAACGCTTCACACGCTTTGACATTCAATGCGTTCTATGTTTCGGCAAAGCAAATAATGTGACCATTGTTTTTTGTGTTTCACCCGCTGGAATTAAGATAACATTTGATTACAGGTAAACAAAATATAAGTACATAAATATAAGATGTCGAATCGCCTGAAGCGCTCACTGGGTTTCCACCTTAATAATCAACTCTTCTCCTGAAGCCAGTGCCAGCGGGAGATTATGATTTGCGGTATCTTACGAGTAGTGTTAATAAATTCTCAGGGTCCTAAAGAGTAGGCCGAAAAGCGACCGCAAAAACTTTCAGAAAATGTAGAGGTGAGCCGTGTATCTCCAGCCGATTACACCTTGAACCTAACGTTATACTATGTTAACGCATGTTTCTACTTATGAGTTGTTTTACCGTTTGTAGAGAACATACAATTAAAGGCTTCTAACATGTCAAAACTATGTTTTATTCTCGCAGTGAAAGTTGAAAACTAAAGATCTCTTTCTGCTAGTGCAAAGTTTCATATCCTCGCAAAGCTTTGAAGTGTATTACACATAGTAAGTGGCGTTTATTACTTTAAGCAGACGTTTTATAATATTGCATTATTCGTCACCTTATATAAAGGGTCTTTCCAATCGAGTTTTCAAAACTACGCGCCATTTCATTTGAACGCATAAGTGCATAAGTGTCACTTTACAAGTACAAGGTATGGCAAGTTTAGAAATTGAGTCGTGGGTATATCAACCAGCTGACCATTCATATCGTCGCAATTGGATTACACAGCATCCAGAAAATTTTTCGCCAAAAATCAGTTTCTCCTTCTTAATGTCAGCGATATGTTGTTCCAGCAAGATGGCGCTACGTGCCATGCCGGTGAAACGCTTTCTTTATTGCACGATTGCCTGGTTGTGTAATTGTATGACGTCAATTAGCCGCACAGATAGTCCGATTTAACGCTACTGGACTATTATTTTAGGGCTGAATTAAGGGGTTAGGTGTAGTCAGAGACATGAAAAAATGACAATTTTAAATAATTTTTTTTTGCCAGTAAATTATTTTATTTTATAAAAGTGAAAACATAGCATCATTAAATAAGGTTTCGACTTGACTTGACAGAAATTTTAGAAAAAAAAATTAATAATTTTAAAAGTAATGGCTGTTTGTGTTGATCCAGTTCCAACCGAAGCTCCTTGCGGTGACCATCACTTGTCCTTGGAGATTCATCTAAAATCAATCGGACAAAAAAAAATTAGTTTTGTTAATAGATAATCTAGTGCCTCATCGAAGCTTTTTTTTTTAAATTAACAAGATGGCGGCCTCAGGAAAATGTTTTCGAGATTTTCGGGGAAAAACCAACAGTTAATTGTTTAAAAAAAATCGAAATTACAAACAAACAAAAAATCCTTCAATCAGGCACTAGTTTTTCATGTTTTCAAAAAGCTGTATACATTTCATTAAAATCTACCGAGCGGTTTTCGAGCTGCAGTGGTCACCAGTCGGTTGGAACTGGATCAACACAAACAGCCATTACTTTTAAAATTATTAATTTTTTTTTCTAAAATTTCTGTCAAGTCAAGTCGAAACCTTATTTAATGATGCTATGTTTTTACTTTTATAAAATAAAATAATTTACTGGCAAAAAACAAAATAATTTAAAATTGTCAATTTTTCATGTCTCTGACTACACCTAACCCCTTAGAGGAGGGTATATAAGAATAATCCCCGAACTATTGACGATGTACAGAAATGTGAAATTGTAAGTGTTATTCGTGAGATAGAGCAATTGTATCAAAAATTTATCGAGAATTTTAACAAGAAAATTGTGTTGACTCACGTGGTGGTCATAAGCGGTATATAGTTTTCAGTGCATATTTGTCACTCATTGTACTTTCAAAATCAGTAAATATTTTATTGACTGTAATGCAAATGCAAAATCAATAATTTTCATTTAATTACTTAAGAAAACTCAGTTTGAATTTACGCACATGGTTTATTTTTTGTCACGTCTGCAAGTCAATAACTTGAGCATTTTTTGGAATCCGCATGAAAAACAGTTCGCCAGCACTACTTTAGGATCTTCTGGAGTGCGTTTACAAAATCTCTTAGCACTATCTTTAAAACTAGAATGGCCAAAGAACTCTTTTTGACTCCTCGCGCACATTTTATGGCATAGGTACAAGGTCCTTCATTAAGGATGCTCGGCTTTTAAATGTAAATATAATACATAGTGTGTGCGATATCCACTCCATTTTATTATACATATTTGCAAAAATATATTTAGGCATTAGGTATGGTATATAACGTTGTTCAAATGTCCGCCACGGCTTTACTTGGTGGCAACTATGTAAATCGCATAAATCTAGCTAAATTTGGTGGATGGCATGCGTTATGTTGACTTTGATTGAGGGCATCAATTGTTTGCAGTTTGTTCGCATAGACCTGTGATTTAAGATAGCACGATCTCGTTGGCCAGTTCACGTCGCCCTCAAATCGCTCGTGCAGAATGTCCATCGTGAAATGCGCGGTGTGGCACATAGTGCCGTCCAGTTGGAAACCCATCTCGTCGGTATCCATATCATCCAGTTTAGGTCAGAAGAAGCTGCTTATCATCGCCATGCGCTGCGCTCGCCATTGACTTCGCTAAGAATGGTTTTTTTGCACCACCAAGCATAAAATATTATTTCAAATAAAATCAAAATAGAGTGCACGTCTTACACACAACTCGTTTTATTTACATTTAAAAGTCGAGTGTCCTTATTGAAAGTCCCTGTATATGTGTATATTTTTCCTTAAAAGTTTTAAGTTGCTTATTTTACTTATTTTTGTCGCTAAAATAGATGATGTCACTAATATTAGTATTCGCCGTATTTTTAACTTTATTTTTTCATGTTTACACTCAATACACATTAGAGTAATATTGATTGCTTGTATTTAGTACCGCTGAACATACCTTAATAGTTCTGATGAAATAATTTGTGCACTTCGCAATCATACATACATAACCGCAAATCCATAATTATTTATATGATATAAATAGCACATATATTATACATAAAATAAATATTAAAAACGAATTTATGAAGAAATAATATTCTAAAACTATCTTGCTTTCTGGCTAATAACACCTATACCCAATCCATTATTTGAGATACACTAATAATAGGTACCAGACTAAAATTTATTTATTGATTTATTTATATATTTATTTATTCCAGTTTAAAAATACATAGTATAGTACAATATTTATTAATACTACGCACCCACAGAGCTAATCATAGTTACCTGTTTGTGGGACTGGATCCTAAAACTAAAAAAAGTATACAAAATATAGAAAAATAAAATTTCAATGCCAAAAAGGAAAAATATATTTTACATTAATTAATTGTGCTTCCTAAATTTATTGTTGTTTTAGTTTGCTTTGTTTTGTTTATTACTTTGTTTATCTCATGAACATTAATCAATGTTTTCTAAAACCCATTTTTTTAATTTCTTTTTTCCTCTTATTAGGATTACTTATATTTTTTAACTCATTTGGCAATTGATTAAAAATAACAATAGCATTGATGTAGTTTCTTTTGCTGCTGACTGTTTTATATCTATTTGGTATTTGAAGACTTTTATTTCTAGTTATACTGTTTGACTCTGTATGTTTTTTAGATAAAGTTTCGTAATAAAAAATTATTGATTCAAGTGCATATTGTTGTTCGATATTACATGGTCTATTGTTGTTTATAAATTCATTCTTATCAATTATTTTTAATATTTTATTTTGCAAATTTTGCAATAAAATTTTTTGGTTCATATATGCACCTCCCCAGGCTATAATACCATAACTTAAAATGCTATGAAATAGTGAAAAATAGATAATCATTAAAGTTTTTCTTTGCATTATTTTAGATAGCTTGTAAAATATAAAAACTAGATATTTTGTCTTCTTAATTATTTGTTTTATATGCAAATCCCATCTCAATCTATAATCTATGTACAACCCCAAATATTTACAATTTTCCACTCTTTTTAATTCTTCGTTTTTAATAAAAACACTCATTGTCTGGTACACTATTAGAAGAATTACCAAAAGCTATGTAAACAATTTTATCTACATTTAGCGTAAGTTGATTTAAAGCAAGCCAATCCGCAATTTCATTGAGTTGATAAGTAACTTTATCTTTAACTTCATTCCAATTATTTCCTGTAGTTATTACGGCAGTATCATCCGCAAAAGAGATGATCTCTCCCTCAGGCATGCTCACAAGTAAATCATTAACATAGAGAATAAATAATAGTGGCCCAAGTATAGTTCCTTGGGGAACACCCATACATAACTCTTTATATTCGCTGCAAGTACCATTCACTCTAACTTTTTGTTGTCTACCTTTTAGATAACTATAAATTAATTTATGTGAATTGCCTCTAATACCATATCTATATAATTTCTCAAGTAAAAGATTATGTTCGCTTGTATCGAAAGCTTTGGCAAGGTCTAAAAAGGTGATGGCTATAGGTTTACTTTTATCAAGATCGTTTAAAATGTTGTCAACAATGTAAGTAAGTGCATCTTTTGTGCTTCTATTTTTTAAAAATCCAAATTGTTTATTCGATATAATATTACATTTATTTATAAATTTTAATAATCTTTTATGAAGTATTTTTTCCATTATTTTTGCTAAATTTGAAATCAAAGATATAGGTCTATAATTGCTAGGTTTAAATTTTTCTTTTTATTTATATATAGGGACAACTTCGGCATTTTTTAAACCATCAGGCCACTGACCTTTTAGAAAGCAGTTATTTATAATATATGCAAGAGGTTCTACTAAAAATTCAGAAAGTGTTTTTAGAATTTTTGCACTTATTCCATCGATTCCTCCTTTTTTATTTTTGAGCTTATTAATTGTAAATGAAATTTCTTTTCTGTTGATTGGATATACAAAAATATGTATTCATTTTATTCGAAATGATTTGGGGATCAGATATTTTATCATTATTTTCATCAACTAAGTATTTGATATTATTTTCTTTTGCATTATTTTTACCTAATTTTGAGTTTATAATATCATATAAGCACCTCGAGTTATTGGAGTTCATCATAATTTCCTCCTGTTCAAATCTGTATTTGGCTTGCTTTATTTTCTTATCTAGATCTTTTACAAAATTCTTATATTCAACTTTAGCTACTTCATTTTCTACATCATTTTGCCATTTTTTGTACAGTTTCTCTTTTTTATTACATAAGCAAATTGCAATGTTACGACGATGTTATGGGGTTCAACCTCGTTAACTTGATTCTGTATGGTAGGTTATGTCTGATAATTGGTTTTAAGAATGAAACTTGGGGGCGTTATCCTGAGTCAGTACACAGAATCTATAAATATGCTAAAACAATACTGCTAAAAAAAGCCTTATGTAATTGTTGTAAAAGCTTTTTACTGTATTTGTATTTTTGATAATATGTGAAAAGTCAGTTATAAATCTGTTCTGCTACAATTTTATTCATGTTCACTGAATTCTTATTTTTGACATGGAAATCACGAAGAAGCAATTACGCCAATAACACTAATTCTGCCGATTACAATCTTGGGGCATGCACTGCTCGTTTGTATTTGAACTCGGTTAAGTTTTCGATTACAACGCCGTGACAGTGTCAGTCCTGGTGCGTTACATTATACACCACCTGGCATCGCATCGGGTTCCAACGGTATAATCCACCAGAAATTCGAATACTTAATGTAATGTGCCACCTTTTGTTGAATCTGATTAAACGTATCCAGTTAAAACTCCCTCCTATTGAGAAAGTAGAACCTTGTATCAATCTATTGAGATTTCATCCAGCATTTCATCCGACGGGGGATCTCGTGAGATTTTTTTCTGGAGGATTTTTACGTTTATTTCTACCAAAGTCAGGCAAACAGTTTAGCAGTAGGGTCACGTTCTCTAACAGAAATATTAAGGGATTTTCTGTTATGTTGTGACTTTTGGTTATCCTTAAGCAATAAAAGATTATATTGACAGGAGATATACTTTATTACTTCATTTCACAGGATGGCACGTCTGTCTCTGTATATTTTTACAGTTTTCTCGTTGCATGGGTGTGTGCTAGGCCTTGCGCCCTTCGATGGTGACTCCATGTTGTTGCTTTACGAGGATCGAAATACACTTAAACGTGTGATATATTAAAAGGTGTACAACGTGGAAAAAGAATTACAAATCTTTCTTTCGTATTACTCGCACGTACGCCAAGCCCTCAAAGGCGAAGTGAGAACATTTATAGAAAATCCTTAAAGAAGTGGGGTATCATTCAGCAGTTCCAGAGATATTGGGCATTGGTTGCGGATTTCAAGAATGCTTTTTGAAAAATGAAATTGCTCCCTGGTCTCTGGCTGTCGAGTAGGTATGTCTGGTAAAATGGTCTGTAGGGAATTTAAGATATCTTCGTATTATAAAGCAATTCGTGCAATTCTAATTATTGAAAGTAAAATAAGACATTGTGCTATTGTGGTAAAGCTTGAAGCTGACAAAATTCATTGTGAAAATTAATAAGTATTCATAATGCATGCGAACTAAAACTTTTTGTTTGTCAAATTTATTTAGTCTTTATCTAGCTTTCTGTTCAGTTATTTTACCGAAATACACAGGAAAATAATTGCGCAATAACTGGAGCTTACTGGACATACTGCAATTCTTGTGCAATTCACTATACAATCTGGAAAAGTATTTACTGAATTTTCCCTTTACCTAACTAAATTCCTAATGATATGCTTACATCACCATATAAGTTCAAATTGTATGTTTCCTGAAATCTAAAAATTACGTAATTTTGTCGGTTCGGCTTCTTAACTAATTTCTTATTATGACACTAATGCTCCATTTTTAGGTTCGGAGCTAACTAGGAACCTTATCGTTTCGTCCTGTCCATCCGTCTGTCTGTATGACACAGCATTCACCTCCTCTAATTTCTATACTTATTAAGATGAAGTTTTGCATGCCTAGTCAGATTGGTGAATGGTGACTACAAAACAAGCATTTTGAGTTCCACCCCCCCCCCCCCCCCCCCCAACCCCTTCCCACCCATAGAGTTAACGACGTAGCGTACTCATAACAATTTGCTAACTTACCTTGTTGAATGGGGTGTCCTTAGATAGGTCTTTTCAACCCCGTAAATGTCAAAGTTGTATCCAAAGCGTCCTCCCCCACTGATGTTTAAACTGAGTGATATATGTTATGTTAGGTATTGGAAATATACGAAGAAACTTTTTATAACTTGAATTCCTAAATTTTTAGTTTTTGTTAAAAAACGAAAACTTACAAATTTTTATATCAGTTATCTAGTTGATAATAAAAAGTCAAAGCAATCGGTAGAGCTATATTAAATATAGTAACAGAATTAAAAAAGCGGTCAAGTGCGAGTCAGGCCTCGCGCAATGTCTCTCACCAATGAACGTTTTTTAAATGTTGCCTATACCCTTCGATCAATGCTGACGTTGTGATATACTTGCTAAGTTTATTTCAGATTTGTCCAATTAATACTTTAGAAATAAAAAAAATTATTAAATTATTAAAACAAAATAAAAAACCGACAATGGAGGAACGAAAAGTATGAAACAAAAAAATGTTCAATCTTTCTTTACTCAAGGGATCTACCCTCTTTTCGGTGGGAAAAAAAGGGTTAATTGCAATAAATTTTTCGATAGGTTTAAATTATAAAAATTGATATAGAAAGTGTTACACTCAATAAATTCAGTCTCGAACTACATTAAAAACATTTTTTTTATTCATTTTGGTAAATTTTTAAGAATGGAACTGTTGGTCGATAAACGATCTCAAAACGAGAGGGGTGTGCGCTGTTGATGAAATCTCCGAGATGCATGGTCTGAAAAAAAGCAGAGTTTTAGGTTCAGTATATTAATAGCTATAGCGCATATAGAACGATTTTTGACTTTTGCAAAATTGACAAAATTTTTCACCGTTTTTGGCCAAAAAAGTTGTTAAAATCAAAATTTTTAAAAACCCACTATATGCGCTATAGCTGTAGTCATAAAGAATGTTTGGTAAAAATTTTGTGAGAATCGGTTCGGTAGTTGCCTAATCAGCGATGCCTGGACCATACACTATGCCTTCTTCTTCCTCAAAATGCATATTTTCATCCAAAGTAGCGTTCCTGCGATATGTTCTGGCTTCCTTGGAGGCATCAGTGCTGCGTCGGTTAGCAACTCGTATGCGCTCCCTATCACGATCAAAAACGAACTGTAAGGCGGTCGGTCCGATTTTGACACCCATAACTTCGAAAATTTTCAAAACTGGTTGATACCCTTCGTTATATACAAACAGCTGTCTGACAAGCAATCTCAACCACTTTTTATCCGTTGAATATGTGTTTAGGAGCCATCGACCAAACGCACTTGTTGATAGATTCGTTGTCATTCTGCGTGTTCCCTCCGAGGCATCTTTCAAGTAATTCTTGCCTAGTCAAATCTTCGTAGATTGGCTTCAGAACTTCTTGGACATCTTCAGCAAGCGCAGGAGGATGTTTAAATTTATCAACTGTATTATTCCTCACAGCTAACTTATATTTGCACCAGGATTGAGAACAGTACTTCTCCATTATAAACAAATGCGCAGAGATGTTGTTATATCAAAATTTTAATAAACCCGACTAATTTTGAGACAAAAATACAGTTACACTGCTCCGATATTTATAAAATTTTAATATGATATTTCTGTATATATGTATTGTATATACTTTACGAAAATGCAATAAAATAAATCGTTATTTTGAAAATTGTAAAGAGGGTAGATCCCTTAAGGGCGGGGTAACGTATTAAAAAATTTTATTTTTCCTTTTTTTTTAATTGTTTCATATGATTGTACAACATCTTAAGATTGTTGTGTCAAAATTTCAAACAAATCGGAGTAAAACTAACTAAGATACAGAACTTTGAGCGTTTGTTGCTCCGATACGGTTATGTCTGCCCAGCAAGTGCGTGGCGCGCTGACTTTGTGCTCCCGGGATCCCTAAATTTTTTTTATTGTTTCATATGATTGCACAACATCTTAAGATTGTTGTGTCAAAATTTTAAACAAATCGGAGTAAAAGTAACTAAGATACAGAACTTTGAGCGTTTGTTGGTTTCATGTATACTACTCGATTTTCAGGTATGCAAAACTTTAAAGCGATTTTCTGACGCTTGTCATTTTGAAAACCGGTGAACAGTTTAGAGCAAAATCTACTCGACCGATTGTTTTGAAATTTTGTATACAGCTTCTTTACATAAATGACCAGGGAGCTTTTTTTTTTTTTTTCATAATTATAGATTTTACAATAACAAATAGGTTCATTTTTTAGACGAAAATCGGTGTTTTCACTTCTAAGTGTCAGCAAAAATTGAAAAATCGAAAAAAAAAAATTTCCTCCCAGGAATACCTTTGGAAAGCGGTTATCTAATGACACATTTTTTTTTTTTAATTCAGATGATCCACTCTTCAGTAATATTGTTCACCGACAAACAACTTTTTTTCGAGGCGCCTCCGAATATTTGCTGCCGTCGGCTTAATTATTTATATTTTGTTTTAAAATATTAAGGAAAATATTGTTCACAGGTTGTACTATAATGCTGCGATCGACTAATTAAATTTGTATTGCCTGTAGCGTCTGGAAAAATTCTTGAAAAAGGGCCTTTTTCACGCCGAATTAACGTTACCCCCCCCTTAATTCAAATCGACACATAGGTACGTTGATGTTCAGAGTATAGCCGTGGTCGCATACCTTAATAAAAGCGTATTTATGTAAGTACGGCAAAGCGGCAATGCCGTAATAATAGCGTATTTATGTAAGTAGGGTAACCCGCTATCTTTGGGCGTCCGCCTATTTGGTTTAGAATGACCTCACATGTCTTGTTGTATTCTGTTTGTCAAACCCTTTTATTTGATACCCATATCGAGAAAGTTGTGAAGAAAGAGCTAATCCACCATATTGGGGCACGAGCCATATTGGATTATTAACATAGTTTGCCGTATTGTGCCCGTCCAATGCTTTTATTTGATATCCATATTAATATAAAAGTATTATTTTATATTGTAATATAGCATAAAATATAAGTATTTTCCATTGGATACTAGCTTTTATTAGACACCCAACTTGATTTAGCAATAAATGGCCAAACAATTTTAGTAGGTTTTAATGTTTTTCCTTTAAGAAATTTAATTAAATAATTTTTAGAAAAATATGTTTCTGTTCTATGGGTCAGTAGCATGAATCGCATACCCTACTCGACGGGACTGAATGTTTTTCATTGTTTAATAACAGAAATTATTTGTCCATAACTAATGTACATAGGTATTGGATTTGGGTCATAACAATCTTCAACTGTGCCAAATTTTAAGTCTCTACTTTGTACCATTTGTCCCTCGGAACTTGTGACAGACAGACGGCCGCCAGAGTGAACGCATTATTGTTCCTTTTGCCAATTTTGGCACGGAACACTAAAAATAATTTTCAGCTGATGTTCCTCTATGGAACCCGTACACGTATGGCAAGCATCTCCTGGTCGATGTGGGCATAATTTGTTTCCGCTTCGGGCTTCTTTTTTTCTTTCTCTTAACATAACTTAACTCGAGAATAGATTTCATACGATTCGGGTCAACTTGAATACGTTCCGCTCCTATCACATGTCCTACATAGGTAATGTACCTTCCTCACTCGAAATTTAATATTATCTTTATTGAATTTAATGTTGTTTTCCATGGCTCTTTTCATTACTAATTCAACGTTTCTATTATGTTCTTCCTGCGTTCTTACCACCACCAACCACTTACTAAAATATCATCAATGCATGTACACAATGGTGCCATTGATGTCTCCAAACGTTTGTTCACTTAATTTTTGAAACGCTTCAAGCGCCGACTTTATTCCGAAGGGTAATCGGTTAAATTTAAAACATCCAAGTGGTGCGGAGAATGTACACAATTTACTCGATTTGTCATCCCATTTCACCTGCCAAGAAGAAGGGTTCTTTTAGATCGAAAACACTGAAATATTTCATATTTGCTAGTTTTGCGCTAATCTCTTCGAAGGAAGGGATACTATGAGGTTTCATTGCGGTATTTTTAATCGAAACATAATCGAAGATTACCATTTCGTTTCGTTACAATGTTTGAGACCCATTCTCTCATTAAATTATATTCCTAGAACAAAGTGCATTTAATTCTAATTCTAATGTCTCTAATAAAGCCAGTGGAGCTCTCCTTGCTGGCTTTGCAATTGGGGTATTTTCTTTTTTAAGAGTATTCTCGTATTCCGCCGGAAATTGTCCAAAACGCTCAAAAGCTGAACTGAATTTTTCAATTAATTCATTCTAAGTTGCCCAATTTTATTAGCATTTCATTTATCTGTTTAGCTATAGGCACCCAATTTAATTCAACCATGTAATTCTAATAGGGAGATTTTGCCATCTCCTACGACAATAAATTATTGTTCTGAAATTCTGTCTTTTACTGTACAATTCAATTTCACCACCCCTTCTACTTTAATTTTCCATCCACTGTAGACCTCTAATCTAATATTTTTTTTACACTGACATGGAAGAACATTTACGTCAGCTCCTGTATCCAGCTTAACCCTTATGTCAATGCCCAGTCGTTACAACGTTGTTCAATACCCGGGTACGCGGGTACCCTTTTGCGTATTCTTCTTACTTACATATCTTTTGTATTTAACGACAAATTACAAATCCTTTTAGATCCTCGTTATTTGAGTCTATTAACATCGATTCATATACGTTAAGATATTGAAATATGCAAAAAAATAAAGAACTCCGTCGAAACAACGTTGTTCAGTAGCCGGGGTACCCGGGTACCCGCACGGGTTATTTATTCAGTAATAGAATTTTGATACTTAGAGACTTTCACATTATAACTCATCTCACTAGAATCTAGTGGCTAGATATTACTCAGAGAGTAGTCGACTTCCTGAGAAACCCTGTTTCTATAGAAATGTTAATCATACATATGGGTACCCGGGTATCCCGGGTATTAATCGATAAGATTTTTGACTCTAATTCTTAAGTTTCATTATTTTTTTGCATATTTCAATATCTTAACGTATATGAATCGATGTTAATAGACTCAAATAACGAGGATCTAAAAGGATTTGTAATTTGTCGTTAAATACAAAAGATATGTAAGTAAGAATACGCAGAAGCGTACCCGGGTATTGACAGAAGGGTTAAACGGTATGACTTTATTGTTTACCAGCTTGCCCGGACCTAGCGTTTCCCGGGATACTATTAACTTTGTATTCCTTAATTTTACAACGCCTCCCTACTGCACCACCGCCTCTCCTATGCGACCCAGCGTTTTCCTATTTGCGTTTTGCACATGTTTTAGATATTTTCCAACAGTATTATTAAATTTAATTTTCTTCATTTACACCACCTCCTTATTACACCCCCTCTCTCCCTTGAATAGCAGATTCAAAAAAAGTGATCCCGAAAATTCCCTAGTGCGGATTTTCAGGGAAATCCCTTGAAGTTTAACTTTTCGGTCGCCATATTGATCCACCATCTTGAGTTCCAAAATTTTGAATGCAAGCTCGAGATCTGCGACCCCGAAAATCTGCAATTGCCTTTTTCATAAAGATTCCTTGAAGTTGGAAAATTCGCTTCCTATAAAAAACGGAAATTTCGACTCGACACCACGGAATGGCTCTAATAAGAGGTGGAGTCTCCCTATCCAGTAAATTTTTCATTAGACAGCCTATATATGTGGTATCAAAAGGGCACATTACTAGCGCTAATTGGACTCTGACAAGGATGTGAGAATGGGATGTAAACCAACCAAACCATTTGAATCTGCCTATATGTATAATTAAAAGATTAACGCGAAAGCTTGTAATTCATCCTGTGAGTTTATTTCTGCACCGATTTTAATGACTCCACCACTGATTAAATGCTTATCAACTGAGTATGGAACATCACTAATAAGACTTTTGAAAAACTCACAATGGCGAATTCAAAATGGCGACAGAAAAGGTTGAACTCCAAAGAAATCCTTTGAAAAGGAAAAACTCGCTGATCTCGAATCTACTATTGAAATTTAGAAATTAAAAACGGGCGAATCCAATATGATGATTATAACTTGTCAACTGTCTGAGCCAATTTCGATGAATGGAATGGAGGACTAGGAAAAGCTAGTAGTATTTAATTCATTAATATGACTTATGTGCTACATCGTCACTCATTATGGTCATAAATGGCACAGGCATTTTACCGAAACATAAACTTGAATTCACGATAATGCAAAATCTTGTGTTTTAATCATATTCCTTAAAGTAACAACATTTGATTTTCAGTAAAAGCGGCTCTCTAATTAATTTCACGATGAAAATTACAATAGGAAGTCGACAATGTTTTTGTAATATGATCACACTATATTTTTGCTTATTGATTAGAGGTTGCTAAATTCAAGAATGAACATTAAAATTGTCCGTCAGTTGGAATTTAAAAAAAGGCAGAAAGAGGACGACCTACCTCATTTATAAGGAATGATTGCGTGAACAATAAATAATTATGAATTCACATAAATATATTAGTTTATAGTTGCAGAGATGAGTTCAATAATGTTTCAGGTGTTGTCTATCGACGAAATATTTTTTTGTGTGTAGATTATGTCCTCTCTACAAATTATTATAGTAACTTTACAATTTAGCTACCAGGATTGATATGAACCCTACACTTATAATAATAAACTGTAGAGGGGCATACTCTACACAAAAACAAAATACTGCTTCGACGGACAACACCTGACACATTATTGCACTCATTTCTCTAAATTTAACAAGATAATCGAGAAAAACGATTTTAACAGCCTTTGTCATTTGCGCATGTGCAACGCCTACACGATTTCGCTTAGGACTTTTGAGAGAATATTTCTACTGCTCATATAAACAAAATCCCGAAGGAAAATTTCCATCCGAAATTTGTCCGAAGTTTAATTCTATTTTTCTTGGGCTAAAGTGCAAAAATATTCATTCCCAGGAATAACGCGTACCTACCTTACTTTAGTGTTTTTGAACTTTATTATATTAACATTTATAACATACTCTCAACTGTAATTGTAAGTGATAGTTCACCTACGGGGAGTGAGAAGGGCTATTTGCCATCGGCTGGAATACTCGCCTACCCCGGGGTTAAATGCCACATGAAGTACACCCGTTGGAATTGGACTCCCTGCCATCTTGTGAGCGCTGTAGGAATTAACATCAACATTTTGCCTTTACAATTAGACCCTTTTGACAAAGTTTCAATTATTTTCGACTACCCACGCTTTTTCCATATTCAATCAAGGTTATGTCTATTAGTCAATTATAAACATCTATTTTGCATTAATTAATTAAATGTTAAAATTATCTGAGACAACATATCCTTATTTCAAGAATCGAAATAAATAAAACATAAAAATTATATCCTGTTTATTTCTAGATTCTAGAGAATTCCCCTAAAAGCCAGTATGAGTATGTAGTAAGTGAAAGACTTCGTCAGAGAAACTTTTGTGAAGTCCCTGGCTTCTCCAGAGGCTTGGACTTCGCGAATAAAATTTTTAATTGTAATCGACATCGACTTCTCTCATCGACAGCTTTCAAAAATATTGATAGTAAATTGCTTATTTGCTGCACACTAAACACAGTGAGTAGAGGGCATAAATCAGGCGTACTATGAATTCTTTATATTCGCAGTTTTTTCCCAAGCTCCAATAAGGCAACGAATGAACTCAGGAATATTAGCACCAAAAGTTTCGTTATCCCAGGAAGATTTCCCAGCACACCTGCTATCTGCCACAGTTTTGGCAAAAAATACCTTTTCCGGCCATCTCAGGGAATAGCAATCATAATGAGCAGTATCCAGTACCAAAGAAGTCCAACTGTAACTGCCATAAATCACAGACAAAAGGAACGTGAGATAAATGCGAATCACACTCATTTGGCCTGCTTAGTACCTACTGCTTCAGATTTGCACCCAACAGGAAGCGTGGCTCCTGAAGGGCCCGCGCTGGAAAAAATTAAACAAAATGCCTTTGAGGTCACAGAGCAGTGAGCCTTATCCTTGTAGCAGCTCAAACGAATAAATAACTAGATCCTCCGTTAGCCCTGCTTCAGAAAATTTAAATGGAAAAAAGACCTGCGATGGAAGGACATGGAAAAGCCACTTGAGCTTTTCACATGTGAAGTGCTCTGGACACTACCCGCCCTGCTTAGATATGTATATTGTATAGTATGTACGTTATTTTGTCGCCTTTTCCACGTCCCCCCTTTTTTGAGGGGAGCGCCCTTAATTGTACATTTAGTCGAGCCGTGTTGGCAAATGAATAACGTTTTTTGCTGCTCATCCCGCGAAAAAGTGTCTAATTATGATTCCCACCGGGTTCCGGATATTAAACTTGGCCCCTGTGCATGGAGCCGTCTGTCAAACATTTTCTGCTCTTTGAACAACCCTCAACAGGACATTTCAACAGGGTAATCCGGTGGCGGGACGTAAACTTTCACGGATTTTATTTATGACTTTATCACTTGTGTTTGGCACCCAAATGCTGTCTCATGCATATGTAAGAACCCCATTTTGGCAGCTCGTATGTTTTGTCCATTGATTTTTTAAGTGGAGCATATTGCGCGACTTAATTGACGCTGAGCTGCGGCTTCATTAACCCTTCTATTGAGCATATTTAAAATTTAACAGGAGTGTGTGTTTAGCGAAGCTTATTTCTGAGGACCCGGCGGCGGCGGTCAGAAAAGTCAATTGAGATTACTGCAGACTTAGCCAATTCTTTCAATAACTGTACATATTTATGGAGTATGCAAAAAATGTAATTTCTTAAGTAAGGCTGCCGGCTGCCACGTTAAACATGAGAACTACAACTATCACAAACAATGTTTACGAAATTACAAGAAAATGTGTGATTTTTAAAAATGGCAGTCTATATCTATCATATTGTGAACATTTTTTAGTAAGGCGCCAAATAAAAATTTAATTTTAATAAATTGGTGAGGACCACGTCGGGGGTGCGTTCATAGGGTCTCGAGCCAAAACTTTGACCAGTACTAAAAATATGTGGTGCAGGGAATTATGCTGAATATACCTGCGCCGAGTTTTGCGAGAAGAAGGCAGCCCCAGATTTTGGATACTTTCGAAGTGGGGCAAAAACTTACAACTGCCGCCCGCGCCCATCTCCCTTTAAGTTTCGCTATTATATCACGTTCTAATTTTTTTAAAGTGAAACTTCTTCACGCACGGCGGGTTTAGCGTGACTGTAGTGTGAATATTATATTTTGATAAACACATCGTACATCTTATTCACTTAATATTATCCTTTAACAAAATTTGTATTGTGTGAATATTTTTCTTTTACAACATGTTTACAGATTGAGATTAGTATTTTTCGTTTTGTAAAAGAAAAATATTCAGTCAGTGAGATAACATTCTCTGTTTAACTACAGTCACAGTCTACAGTCAAATCCAAGGCGGCGGGCGAATAGTAACAGCATAGAGCACTGAAAGTGAAACGAAACGTTGCATCGGTGGAACCAAAAACTGCATCATCGTAAAATTGTACAATAGTACAGTAGAACTTGAACGGATTTTCGTGTAACGTATAGGGGTCTTCGAGGTCTCCGTTCTAGAATCTACTATCGAAATTTGAAAATTTAAAATGGTGGATCCAATATAACTGCAACAATTTCTCAGGTTCAAAGCATTGTTGTAATACTTATGCTTCTGCCTGTAACTACTTGTGTATACTTCTACTTGTACATTTAAAGATCCTATGTGAATTTTTCGTAGAAGAAGAAGTAGGTATGGGGACAGTTGGGCATGGAAAAAAACGGTTATGCCGATGAAGTATCATTTTCTTGAAGATGCTTTCAAATTCAAGTGTAATCTTCTTTTAATGAGGTGCCATCTTCTTTGAGGATGGTTTTCAGGATCTAATATCATTTTATTTGAAGAGGTTTTTCAATGTCATGGGGACCGGATCCGGGTAAAAGTCAAGGTTGAGATCAGAGATCCGTTTGCTTCCGTCAATTTAGGTTAGTCGCATATACTTATTCCCGTTCGCATTTTACGTTATGTCATGTACTTTATTTTACGTTTCACTCTGGTTCAGGACTTTAGGGGCCTACACAGATTGACACGGAAGCTGACGATGGCGACGTTCGTCGTAAGTACAGTACAAAACATGCTCAAGGAGACGCCGCATTGCATTTTACTAACTAATCATCTTAGACAAAAAATTGAAAAATGCCATTATAGACAATGATCTTTAATGAACTTTAAAATTTCGACAGAATTTAATGAAATATTGCAACAAAAATCAGTAAATTTATGAAAACTTAGTAAAAGAAAATATTGAAAACAAATCATCAGAAAAAAGTCGAACTTACAAATATTTCAAGAGGCCAGAGCACATGCCGTTTTTCTAGAGGTATCACGACACCTTCCAGTTGTTAGTTTCGAATTATTTTGTTCGAGTTTCAGCGGATGTACATGAAAGAAATAATTATCTTTATATTCCCTTACTGCTTTTTAGAGATGAACACGTCCCGTAGTTCTTGCCTAGGCGAAACCCCAAAAGCAGGCAGTGCAGGATAATCAACCCTCAACGTATGTTTAAGAAAGAGATACACTCATATTCCCTTACTGTTTTTACAGCTGAATGTGTCTTCTACCGGGTTTTTGCGAAACCTAAGTAGGTAGCAGGCAGCGCAGACCATATTTGTTACCTTGCAGAGCAACAAGTTCCGATCCTACTTGCACTGGAGGCAGAGAGCAGAGGAACACATAGAGGTACAAACCTCGAACAAAATCCGTGCCAGAGTTTGTGGAGTTCGCTTTAGCATAGGGGAAAGTGTAAGACGCAAGTAAGCTGCAAGGAAGCTTTGCGTGGTATACTCACGAGCGCTAGCTCTCTCAGCTCAGCGGCCGTAAATCGGAGCCAAACTCGAGCACACATAAGCAGCCTGCTTCTTGGAATTACACACTAATGTGATGACTGGGGGTTGTTCTCTGGTGATTTGATTTGTGCGATTAATTCTGCGACTGCCAGGAATTAAATGTTGAATAAATTCGGATAAATATTTTTAGGTGTAGGGGAGGAACACTTTTTAGTATATTATAATATTTTCATATTTATTGTACATATCTACAATTTTGTTAAATTGACTTGTTTGGATATTTTTCAAACAACTCAAATGAATGGGTATTCCACGGTGCAATTTTTAATAAAGACAATGTATCTCTTTTTCTTGAAAGTTTGTACCTTTAAGAATTTTCAGTAAAAATTTCCAAGTATTTTAACACGTTCACTACCAGAGATATGGGGAAATGCATATATAAACTGCTATAAGTACATATGCGACGTCGTCGGGTAGCTGGGTGAATTCTATAAATGGTAAGAGTCGAGTGGTCGGCAGGTAAAAAATGTCATACTCCTTAATAATTATAAAGCAAGAAAAATTCTTGATTATTCAACTATCTTTGCAATCCTAGTAAACCGTACCCATTTTAAATTATATGTATGTATATATAAACACATTTTATTTTAATACAATTTATTTATGCAGGGTGTATCGTATAGCGCATGCAAAAATGATAAATACTAATAAATTTACTTTCTCGATTTTTAAACAATTTTCTGTTATTTCCACCTTGATCGCAAGTAATGGAAACAATACTAACACCTATTTTTTCAGCGTTTTCTAGAACTTCGAATAATAACTCATTCAGTCTACCGGGACTTATTCCATTAACGGAAGTAAATATCCTAATACATGTTTCCACGGTGTGGAAAGCCCACGCGCCATGAAGACAACTACATACTTAGCTAATTCATTTTTTCTAATTTTGCCATCATCATAAAAACCTTCAATTTGATCTGCCGTTACATTATATTTCAATTCCCGCCTAACAAAGACCTCGTCAAAGACCAGAACGGCATTTTTTGACTTTTCATCAAATTCATTAATTGCCGAAGCAATAAAGGGGTATAATTCTTCATTGTGGCCGGGTTTCAAATTCTTCACTGGAATCCAATTCTGCAAAGAATTACGGCTAGGAAGCCCTAATTTTAAATCATTTTTTAAAAACCTATAACACGATGGGGAACGGAAGTATAAACTCAAAGAAATTGTTTTTTCGTCTTCGGTATATGGGACATTCTTTCGCCTAGTAAACAATCTACACATGGTTATAACATTATTATTAAACGTTCCTGCTGATAAATCTAACATATCCTTTTGGTTATTTTGAGTTCTAGTGAAACGTGCTAATCTAGAGCTTAACATTTTAACTTTTTTTATCAATATAGAATTTTTTTTCTGAATATTTTGAACTGCTGTTTTCAGCTTATTATTTTGCTTTAAGTAAAACCGTGTATTTTCGGCGGACTTTTGGCAAAATGAACATAATGGCTGTTTACGCGGGGCGTAAACACGTAGAAATAAGAATGAAAGAACGGTGTTCACGATATCTACTTTATTTTAATGATCGGTTTTAACAATTTAGTTTTAACAAAAATAAAATGTGTGCCGTCGCGATGAGGTGTTGAGTTGAAGTGCCGACCTCTGAAGACCTCTGCCAGTCGATGCCCCAAACCCAGGTTCCAGTGCTGACGTCGCTGTGCTGTCCGAGTGCTCGTTCCCGTGCTGACATCGCTGTGCCGTCAGAGTGCCCCAGTTTAGCCGCTGTCGCAATAGTCCGCTGCGGTGATTGCCCGGAGTGCTGACACGGTTGTCCCGGTGACTTTCGTCATGTTTTTGATCGTTGGAGTGGCCTACTTGGGGTGCTGACACGGCTGCCAGGGTGTATTGCCTCAGAGTCGGCACGGGGTCGGCCTAGGCATTGACTCTAGATTCAACATTTCTGCCCCCCGTTGAACCCATGCTGGGTTCAACCTAAAGCTGAAGAGAACAGAACAAGGTTATTTTGCAGAGTGACTAGTTAGTCCAGCGGCATTTCCGCCATGCGTGGAACATCTTGCTAGTCTTGGAACTGGAGGTTTTATGGCGCCTCGACTCGCCACCGCCTTCTAACAAACAGGTGAAACGTGGTGAAACTTAAGGTTAATACATTGGGTAGGTGGATGGGTGCGAAAAACTAATAGGAGGTACTTTTTATGGGTTACTCTCGTTAGATTTGAGGATATAGCTTTGCTTTTGCTTTCGTCAAGCTTGACACAGTAGCGTAGATCTCTTCTTTGTTTGGGTCACTCGCCGTAGGTGATGTAGTAGTCCCTTGCGTTGTGACGGATGTTAGTTCTATGTCAGGTCCACGGGTCTGGGATTTGTTGTGTCGGTGCATTAGCCAATTTGTTATAGATGAACATGTGGCTGCAATGAGACTCCAGCTCCAACCGTACGCTGATTTAAGTATCCTTGCATTAATAATGGTGTCAACGATGTACTTAATTGCTGTAGCTGCGACGTAGATTCCCAAAACACCAGCTGATATGTTGCCTAGCCAACTGAAGGCTCCCCATATCTTTAGTTTTAACGATTCTGCTAGGTGATTCATGGAATCCGTTGTAAGCAAGTGGAGAACGTTAACATTCTGACTGTCCACGTTCGCTCCCAGCATTCGTTGTGTTAGAATGTTACTTATGGCCTGTCGTTCGGAAGGGTACATGATTTGTCGTCGTAACTTCTCCATTGATTCCATTGAGTATATTCCAGCCTTAATGAGATTTCCTGGATCTTCGTAAGACCAGCCGGCCTCATTTGATGGTTTTAGCTCATTTGGGTGTTTAAGTCGATGAATAAATGGGTTCAACCCATACCATTCACCGTTGATGAGATAACCTGGACTCATTAAGGAAGAACAAGGAATCTCTGTTCCGTGTTGTTGTATTAAATGCGTGGTAGGTGTCATAAAGTGGGAATTATTGTTGTACATGATGGGAAGTTCCAAAAAACAACGCTCAACCTTTCGGATTGTGACTTCAACTGGTTGGCATTTTATCATGTAAATTAATTCTCCGCGTGGAACAGCTGTGTATCCTGGCTCCTTCATGCGCATATAGGCAAATTCCGCTGGATGGTGGGAAGCTATACTTATTTGAGTTTGTAACACGTCTCGTTCGAGTTCACACTTTTTCAGAAGAACATTAAGGTATAGTTTTTCTACTTGCATTCGGATGTGTCTTTCAGTGTATACAAACTTGGAATTAACGTAAGCGAACAAGTCGAGGTTTTTTGTGCTTACTGCCTTTTTAGTAAACCAATATTCACTGGCTGCTTTTGGCACTATAACCAGCCGTGGATGTTCAGTCTGATACCCGCTGAATCTACAAACCGATATAGGTTTTTTTACTTCTAGTGCAAACACCGTATCTTCCGCATTGACAGTGTAAACGATACTATGGATAGGAATGCTGGAATTCCCTACGTGTCTGACCTTGGTTGCCTTTCCTTGCCAAATGACATCATATTTTAAAGCTTCACATGATGTGTCTGAGAACATGTCCCAAAAACTGAGTCCATTGTCTATATCCATGCACCTGCCATTGAGATACGCACAGGTAATGTCATTGCGTAGAATTACTTGGTTATCTTCCAGTCGGACAACATTTGTGTAATCTGCAATCGTGAATTCGATTGCTTGTATGACTACGACATCATTCCAGGAGTTTATTCCTGATGTATAGGGAGCTCCTTGACAGGCGCCATTTTGATCTATGGATCCTGCAACCGTTTCTGTGTGGGTGGTGGAGCTATTGCTTTTAATGTTCGCAATGATACGACCATTCTGCAACTTGTACGTTCCATATATATGGATATTCATGCATGCATCTCGTCCTACTTCTACTATAAAGGAGCTTAAGCCACCGGATACTATACTGACATGACTAAACATCCCGCATTTGTAAACAGACTGAATCACATTTATCTTGCATTGATAAATGTGAATCGGAGATACCTCACTTATTTGCAAGAGTTGAATGTCATCCTCATCCTTTTCGATGTTGTCGGCTTTGAACTGACACGTACCAATAGAAACTAATGATACCGCAGTGAGATTAACGCGATCATGTCCACAGTCGTACGCAATTAGTCCATTCACGCAACGTGTATTCGGCAGTCCTAGGAGTATTATCCAAATGATGACGTTAAAAATTGTAGCGTTGAGATGAGTGGCCATGACTCTGTTTAAAATTATCAAACGTTCTGTTATAGTTGCTAAATTAATTTAATAGTAAGAACTTAATACTAGTAGGTTAAATAAAAGTTATACTTTTTACAGGGTACTTATCGTCTTACTATCTTCCTCAAAACTATCTTTGATAGGCAGAGGGCATATTTTTGTAATGGGCCGTATGAGCGAGGTGTCTTTACATTTAACGGTTACCACTCGTACTAGCGCATCGTTACCTGGATGTAGCTCACTTATGCGACCTAGTAGCCATTTACATGGAGGCAATCTTTCATCCTTTATGAGAACTAAGTCTCCAACCTTCATATCCGGCTGCTGTTGTAACCATTTAGGGCGTTGTTGCAGCCTTCCGAGAAATTCACTTGACCATCGTTTCCAGAAGAGTTGTTGCATTCGTTGCAGTCTTTCCCATCTGGTCAGAGCATGAAGACTTTGTTCAAGTATGCTTGGTTCCGGAACAGATAGTAATGCATCTCCCATGAGGAAATGTCCCGGTGTCAGGGCAGTACAATCCCCAGGATTCGTTGAAATAGGGCATAAAGGTCGAGAGTTTAAGCATGCCTCAATTTGGGCTAATACCGTGCTGAGTTCCTCAAATGTTAATACTGCATTTTCTATGACACGTTTCAAATGATGTTTTGTAGATTTCACTCCCGCTTCCCACAATCCACCAAAATGGGGTGAAGCTGGCGGAATGAAATGCCATTCAGTGCCCTTGTTCGCCAATATTTCCTTTAAGTCTTCTGGGAGGCCCAGTTCATATCGGTATCTTGATTTAATGAGCTGAGTATTGGCTCCGACAAAATTCGTGCCACAGTCGCTGTATAAATCTGTGCACATTCCCCGCCTGCTAGTGAACCGACGGAATGCTGCAATGAATCCATTGGCGGATAAATCGCTTACAGCTTCTAAATGAATCGCTTTAGTTGTGAAGCAGATAAACACTGAGATGTAAGCTTTCGAAGTCTTGGTACGTCCACGACATTTTGATTCCTTAATTATAATTGGGCCAGCGAAATCGACCCCAGAGTGTAGGAAGGGGCGACTGGCTCTTACTCGAGTTCGAGGTAAATCTGCCATGAGTTGACTTCGTGTTTGAGCAATATACCGGTAACATGGAACACATTTATGAATTTGAAGACGCACGGTACTGCGTGCTCGTAAGATCCAAAACTGTTTCCTTATCATGTTGAGTGTTAATTGCGTTCCTCCATGCAGGTACCTTTTATGAGCATCATCTATTATCAACCTAGTTAATTCACTTTTGTCGGCTAGAATAACTGGGAATTTTTCCTCATAGTTCAAGTCAGAATTGCGCAGACGGCCACCGACCCTTAATATGCCTTCATGGTCAAGGAACGGGTTCAAATTCAAGATCCGACAGTCCTTTGGCAAGTTCTGACTTCTCTTTAGACTATCAATTTCTTTGGAGAAATCCTTTTCCTGTGCTATTTTTATTAAGCATTGCATAGCATTTTTTAATTCCTGGCTCGTTAGGTGTCCGGTGTTTTTGTGAGTTTTTGACTTGCGCAAGCTTAGGTAAAAACGCAGGCAATATGCTATCACTCTTTTTGCTCTATTAAGGGATGAGAATCGTGACAACACTTCACATACAGAGGGTTTGGTTTCTGTTATTAGCACGATTGCCTTTTTACACTCTAGGTCGGTTGAGTTTGGCAAAATATTGCTATTTTATGGCCAGGAATCTGATGACTGTTTCAACCATGTCGGCCCTGACCACCATAGTGGGTGACATTTTAATTCCGTTGGAGGAATCCCTCTCGAAGCACAGTCTGCTGGGTTGTCTTCTGAGTTAACATGAGCCCACTGGTTTACATTTAAATGCTGTTGAATCTCACCTACTCTATTGGCCACAAATGTTTTCCATTTAGATGGGGTTGCTTTCAACCATGCAAAGACTATTGTTGAATCCGTCCACGCATGAATGGATGAATGTGGTATTTCCAATGCTTCTTGCACCTGGTTTAGAAGCTTTGTAAGCAGCACCGCCCCACATAACTCTAACCGTGGCAGAGTTATTTGTTTTATGGGTGCCACCTTGGTTTTTGCAGCGAGTAATGAAATGTGGATGCGACCATCTTCATCCTGATATCTTGAATAAATGACTGCAGCGTAAGCTTGATTGGAAGCATCACAAAATCCATGTAACTGTAGGGAAATTGTTCCCGGGGTGAAGTGAATCCATCTGGGGATAACGATTTCTTCAAGCTTATGAAGGTTAGTTCTGTACTTGTCCCATTCATTTGCTAATGGTACAGGTAATTCATCATCCCAATTTATCCCAGCTAACCATAGTTTTTGAAACATTATTTTTGCCACGATTACTACAGGAGCTAGCCATCCAAGCGGGTCAAAGATGCGAGCGATGTCAGCCAGGAATTTTCGTTTGGTGGTTATTTTAGGTTCTGTGTTCATGTGAACTTTAAATTCAAAACTATCGGTCCTGGGATTCCAATGAATGCCTAATGCTTTAATGGTTTCGGTTAATTTGATAGTGAGTGGCTGCGTTATTGCGCGATCTTCTTGAGGCACATTTTCGATGAGCTCTTGGCGGTTACTAGACCATTTTCTTAGATTAAATCCTCCTAATCTTAACAGCAAGCGCAATTGGTTTTGTATTATTAATGCCTCCTTGGTGCTGCTGGCTCCTGACATCACGTCATCAACATAAAAGTCTTTCATAACTATTTCTGATGCCAACGGGTACTTGGTTCTTTCATCTAGTGCCAATTGTCTCATGGTTTTTATTGCCAAATATGGTGCACAAGCAGTACCATAGGTTACCGTAAGTAATCGGAATTCTTCTATCGGTTCTTCTGGCGTATTTCGCCACACAATTCGTTGATACTCGGTATCTTCAAGGGCCACTAAGATTTGGCGGTACATTTTCTCAATATCTGCTGTGAAAACGATTTTATGTTTTCTCCAGCGAAGCAAGATTGCTACAAGATCTTGCTGTAAGGTTGGTCCGGTTAGCAAGAAATCATTAAGGGACTTTGCGTTTGAACTTTTACATGAAGCATCAAAAACAACTCTCAATTTAGTTGTCGTGCTGTCTTCTTTGATGACAGCATGGTGGGGAAGGTAATATGGTATACTTGCGGATAGCTTCTCTCCAGGCAAGATTCTTCTCATGTGACCGAGGGAAAGGTATTCGGCTACAAATTTGCAGTACTCCTTGTGTAAGTCAGGGTGCCTGAGAAATTTTTTTTCCATTTGCATCAACCTCCTGATTGCGTTGGATCTTGAGTAGCCCAGATTTGGTTTATTTTCTAGTCCCCTAAATGGGAGTTTCACTACATAGCGCCCTACAGGCGTCCTGACAAATGAATTGCTGAATAATTTCTCACATTCTTCATCTTCAGGGGTTAACAGGGACTGATTGGGTACACTTTCAATCTCCCAAAATTTCCGTAGCAGGGTGTCTACGGTCTCTTCTTGTTTTGACTGAAAGTTAGCTTGTATATGCAAACAGGTACTATTTTTTTGGTTGCATCTGTCTTCAATAATCTTCCCGGACAGAATCCACCCTAAGGCGGTCTCTTGAGCAATAGGAGTGCCTTCGGGGCCCTTTATCACGCCTCCCAATAAAATTTCTGCATATATCTCGGCTCCCAAGAGCATATCAATTTGCCCAGGCTCACAGTAGTGTGGGTCAGCTAATTGTAGCGGTTTAATATGGGGCCATGTGGTCGCTTTGAATTTTTGGGAGGGCAATACTCCGGTGATATGTTTCATTACATATGCATCAACTTGAATGGTCTGATCGGAGAGGGTATGAGGTTGAATCAGTATAGAGACTAGACTTCGAGCGAGTCCGGCCTCTGCTCTTCCCAGACCAGTGATGCTGGTGTAACTCGGTTTTTTCACTAATTGTAAGCGTTGCACGGCGTCTTCGGTGATGAAGGACGCTTGAGAGCCCTGGTCCAATAGCACTCGTAATGTGTGTGTTCCTGATGCGGGGGATTTAACTCGCACCAGAGCTGTTGCTAACAAGATGGATTTCGCTTGAACTTCATGAGCTACATGGCTCTGGTAATTTTGATACTGATGAGGTGGTTCATCAGAGTGGTAATAATTTTCATGGCTCTTGGGAGATTCAAGCGTTACCAAATTAGCTTGAGGATCTCCATTTTGCGCATTGTTGTTTGGGGTGAAAGTTGTCGCTGTCGGTTGAAGATATTGTGGTATATTTATGTTCTTGGGACCGGATGGTGCAGGATTAGGTGCTTTCGACTTTGCGTTCTCGAAGTGGAGCATCGTATTGTGCCGTTTTCCACAACGCTGGCACCCCCTTTTACTATGACAATTGCTTGTACTGTGTGATGAAGCAAAGCAATTGAGGCATCGGGATTGATTTTTAATAAGATTAAATCGATCCTTAACTTGCATGGTACGGAATTCGTGACAATCTTTCACTCTATGGTTTTTATTACACGCGGGACAGTTACTGTGCTCAGCAAGATGCACATGAGCACGTGGATGAGGATTCTGACTCTTCTCGTTATTCGATTTTGAGCCATTCTTGGTGCTTGAAATTGCTTCCAACGTCCGGAAACGTGTCTCGATGAAACTTGTGAACTCCTGCATCGTTGGAAGTTCACTTGGTTCAGCTCTTAGGCTTAGAGCTGTTTCCCACTGAGTAACGGTTCCTGTACTCAATTTTTGGGTTAATATATAGATTAACAAGGGATCCCATGAGTCGACGTTGATTTCTAATGCCTTAAGGGCTTCTAAAATCTCATTGCTTTTATCAATAAGTTCCTTGAGACTTTTAGCCGTTTCATTCGGTCGGTTCGGTATAAACATTAAAGCTTGCAACTGCGCATTTACCAGGGCTCTTGTGTTTTGGTATCTTTTGATTAAAATCTCCCAAGCCGGTCGGTAATTTCTTTCCGTTATTTGAAGGTGACGGATAAGTTGTTCAGCTTCACCGGATAGGCTCGTTTTTAAATAATGTAGCTTTTGAACCTCGGAAATAGATGCGTTCTTATGAACGATGGCCTCAAACAGATCATGAAACGCGGACCATGTTTGATAATCTCCCGAAAAACGGGGGATATTTATGCGAGGTAGCCGCAAATCGCAGCTTTCCTTGCCTGGTGTTTGGCCCGTAGCGTTTTCTCGCGCTAGTGGAGCTTGTGACACCGGATAGTGGGATTTTAATTGCTCCTTGAGCAGACCATAGGCTGTACAGTAATTTTCTTCCATGTCGGAGAAGAGATCGTCCGCGAAGTATGGTCTTGCATCGTCTTCTTTCTTGTGGAGTTCTAGAATGCTCTTATTTGTCGTTCTACAATCACTCCACAAGCCTTCCAAGAGCTCCAGTCTCTTAATGAGATTGCCTTCTGTCCGCCTTTCTTTAGGCGTTTTCTTTACATTTTTTATGAATTTCTCCAATTCATAACTGAGCAAAGCTTGCTTGTGTACCAAACTATCCATTGTTGTATGTATCGAGAACACAAAACACCAAGGGTGGTACAGGAATTGAAATTCTATCGACTCAAAGGAGGGTGGACCACTATGGTGGTCAGGAATTGAAATTCTATCGACTCAAAGGAGGGGTAGCGACTTCAAACTCGCGAGAACGGATTAACTTACGGATACCCAATGATTAAGTTTATTTAAGTTTCACTTACCGTTGTCACCGTTCGCCTTTCTGGTGCTAGATGTGCCGCTGATGTTGATGCTGCACTATCACTTTCACTTTCACTCTAGAAGGGTTAGGAATCCACTTTCACGTCTCTTCACTTCACTGTTACGCTCTGCTTTATTCCACTGCCCTTCTGCACTCACTGAAACTATTCACGATTACCGAGATCCGGCTCGAAGGACCAAAATGTTTACGCGGGGCGTAAACACGTAGAAATAAGAATGAAAGAACGGTGTTCACGATATCTACTTTATTTTAATGATCGGTTTTAACAATTTAGTTTTAACAAAAATAAAATGTGTGCCGTCGCGATGAGGTGTTGAGTTGAAGTGCCGACCTCTGAAGACCTCTGCCAGTCGATGCCCCAAACCCAGGTTCCAGTGCTGACGTCGCTGTGCTGTCCGAGTGCTCGTTCCCGTGCTGACATCGCTGTGCCGTCAGAGTGCCCCAGTTTAGCCGCTGTCGCAATAGTCCGCTGCGGTGATTGCCCGGAGTGCTGACACGGTTGTCCCGGTGACTTTCGTCATGTTTTTGATCGTTGGAGTGGCCTACTTGGGGTGCTGACACGGCTGCCAGGGTGTATTGCCTCAGAGTCGGCACGGGGTCGGCCAAGGCATTGACTCTAGATTCAACAATGGCTGAATATCTTCATTACTATTACTATTTTCCGGTGTAGTTAAGTGGACTGGGCAATAACGCTTTGATTTAATACAATTTCAGCAGGAGTACACGGATTAGAAGTACAAGGGGAAAAAAGTCGTTTAGAGTGAATAGTGCTGCAGGGGGGATCAATTTGTTCGGGTAGATTGAGTGTAGGATTTTGCTCACTACTCAACTTTTCTTGCCCCGGGAATTTTAAAATAAAATGCTTTTCGCAAATATAAAACCGTTTAGGTAAAAGTACTTGTACATCTAGGCAGCACAACTTAATCCACTCCTCACGCTTGGCAGAATCTCTTGGACAAAAAAACGTAATACTTGAATCTATATCTCTGCAACTCTTACAACCGGGGACGATACACCTAATACCTATTTTCTTCCGTTTTGGCAAGGGGATCCTTCCTGCTCTCTCCATTACAACGAAAACTACACAAAATTTAATTCACAGGCACTACACACAACACCTCTACAATAATTGGAAAATTACAATAAATTGTTTCTAACTAAACAATTTTTTTCATGCAAGACACAACTCTTTACAAAAATCGCTTATTTATTATAATTTATATCTACGGTAAACTAAATCGCCAGCATTAGTTCATGCAAATAGACATTTGAATAAACAATACATATTGCCATATCCTATATTTAAGCATTTTGCGCTTGCTCAAATCATAATTTTACATTGCATAGTTTAATGCGGCACCACTCTTTTCTCATTTGGCGCCACTCTATGCAGTGCTAGTGTAAAATCATTGTTAACCCCAGGAGCGGCAAATATTCATTCTTAATTATTACAAACGGACTCCCATTTTACAAGGGCACGATAGGATAGCAGCACACTGTAAAATTATTGACAATATTTCTCCACCTATCTCCTTCTGAAAAATGACATCAGAGCGAGACAGTCAGACAAAATTGTAAATAATTTTACCGTGTCCTCATCCGCATACATACATATGTTATCCTGCTGCTGTAAGCTAAGTTAAAGAACTTGAAGCTGCATACAGAACTTTCTCTCGCAGCTTTCATCAGACCGCCGAGCTTTGAAAAGACCGCCGCTTGAAATCAAATGTATGAAGCCTGAGGTCCGTTCGTTGCTATATGGCGTTGGCCCTCTATATGTTCCACTTCTCTCTGACTGGAGGGTTCTTGCCTTTGCATCTTTAGCTTAAAGTTCGGTAAACGAGGTAAAGGAAAGTTGCGAAGCCCCACCACCCTCGTGTTGTTTTTCTTTCAGCATAGCCTTGCCTGGCAGTGAAATATGTCACGATTGCTATGGTAAGAGGGATAGTAGGCGCGTCTTCTTCGAAACGAACGATGCGCGCATGTAGTGTAGTGAGACACACCGCCGTAAATTGGTAAACCCGATCTGGATCGGTGTGACGTTCTCGTCGGTCGTTCTTCTTCTTCCTTGCGCTCTTTTTCCCAATATTTCAGACGTTCTGTTGGATTTTAGGTGGGGCAAGTAGTTTTGCGATTCACGAATACAACACATTCACAAAATTTAGGAAATACAATACCAGAATTTTTGTTTGTGCACACATTTTTCTTCTAAATTCCTTTCCCGAACGGGTATCACGGTATCGTAACATCTTTAAGAAAATCGCGGAGGCCCAAGCGATGCAGATGATACGTTTGTGCCAATTATGAGCTCCACCAAAGATTATGTAAATAAATATAAAGATGTAGCAAAGTGGCTAAAACTCACTTCACACTTCAGCTTCAGGGGTCCAGGCTGGCCCTCTCCTTAGATGTGTTGATAACACACCTATAGGAACTTCTCTGTCAAATTTTTAATTTCCCTGGCCTTGTTTTCCGAGTGCACCGAATGAAACACGAATAGAAGAGGAGGTGCTTGCGAGACTGTCGAGTAACAAAGAGAGGAAGAAGTGAATAAAGCAAAGGAGTATATGTATATATAAGCAGGGTATATTGTGGGGTGTTTCTATTAATCGGTTATTACCAGCTTAATTTTTTTTCCATTTTTTCCCTATTGGCTTAAATAATGCCTGAACATCCCTCGAATCAAATCATACTTTGTAGAAAGGTGTACTTAAATGTTAAAATGTCTCTAAACCATTTTTTTCGAAGCCACTTATTCAATTTTTTTTTAAACGCGTTGTTCTCGGAACCACGTTTTAAAAATCGGCCGGCAGCAGAACTCGAACCGATTGACTTCAAATTTTAACTGAACCTTTATTATTTAATTATCTAACGGAGTACACAAGATTATAGCGATGGTATATCAGGAAAAGAAGTTATAAGCCATATATTTTGAGTTTTTTCGTCGAAAAAAACGGTTTTTTTAAAACAACTGCCATTTTGCGAAAAAAATTCTAAAAATATAATCATGTGTACTTCGGTAGCAAAAATCATGTAGATATTGAAAAAAAATTTTTTTTTTTAAGTTACTTTGGACGAGACTTCTGCTGTAGGCCGTGGAAGGACCTTTTTTAAATGGTGGTTTACGCGACATACTGTATAGCCGCCATTTTGGAATATTTTTAAATGAAACAAGATGTGGTTCAAGAAGTATTTACTCAAATGGTATATCATACTTATAAAATTTATTTTAAATGTATTTATGAAAAATCATTAAAAACAACCCTTATTTTTGGGCAATAAGCTGGTAACAACCCCTTAATTCCGGGAACATTTTATAATATGAATTATGTTGTCGTGTCTACGTTTCATTCTAAAAATCTCAATTTGCTGTAAGAATAATTATACAAGCTGCAGTAATTTTAGAATTTGCATTATTTCTATACATTTGACAAAACTTTCAATGCAAATTTTGAAACACATTCAATTAAGGAAACAATTAGAGAGCATTGTATTGTCGTCACATATGAAGAGCTAAAATATGCTGGCTGATTCGTCACAGAACACCCTTGTTTTGAACATAAAAAGAAAATATTAGATTTTTTAATTTTAATACTCCTACGGCAGCATTACTTTTAGTTGTGTAAAAAAGAATCTGCTAGCTAGGAATCAAAACTAAAAATTTCAACTTCTTAGTTCGATGATCCTATGTCGCCTAAGGCAGCTAATTAGGTTCATCCACAGCACACTTGCCGGTATGTCCATTCTTGATTACTGATACCAACTAAGATCAACCGAAAATATGGCAATAATCGAGAGAGAGTTTTAATAATATTTAACCAAACATGTTGCTACAAAAGATAATAATATAACATAAACTTTAGAAATAAAGTTAGTATTAAACATTTTCTCACAACAGTTAAAAAGTTTGCCGCAATCAAAAATCGTTTCAATGATCGTTGCATTTATCGAGCAGTTGAGTATGATTACAATAATCGAAACTTGCAATAATCGAGAATGTACTGTACTATTTTTATGCTTCCACGTCAGAAAATCTTTATGGATACAGACAGGCCTTCTTGAAAATTGTTTACTGTTTCAATTTTCGGCCGACATTGGGAGAACACCAGTTGACGACGAAATGGTGCATTTAAATGCTTGCATTTCGTTGACATTTAGCATCATTTCGTTGCTGTATATTCAAATTGTGAGGGCGCGATTAATATGTCATATGCATATTTTAAACATGAAATAACCTCCTCCTCGTATTTTGTTAAACAGGAAATGACTAAATTAATAATTATACTTTCAAATATTATAATTTACTATGCAGTAATAATGATTCAAATGATTCGAAAATCAATTGGCATTCGGCCTTATACCAAATTTCACAACTTTAACACCTTTGGTTCCAGTTTCACCGCCTTATACAGGAAGTTTCCCAAAATTCTTTCTTAGGCCATGGCTACGTCATAAAGAAATGTACCCCTTCCAAAATTTATTTCTCACATTTAGGGAGGCAGCCGAGACCCCTGGAGCGCGAATTGGATTTTAGCCACTTTGCCAAAATTTTATAATATATATATTTATACATATACATATATGTGGAAGGGCTGTTTGGAGGCTCTTCTCCACTAGATTCATTCATGCCTGAAACGCAAATAAAACTTAAAACTCTTGAGGCACAATGTATTTCAAATCCAAATCTTGTAACGCGGTGGGTTCAACATGGTCCGTTCTTTCTATTTTCAATCTTCCTTTTTCCCCCGTCTTTTTACTCTGAATTCCCAATTGCAATGGCCGCTCCCGTCCTCCCGGCCTCCTACAACTCCCTTTTTTTTCAGCTCCGTGTCGACCTCACCCAAGCATGCCACTTGGCGTTTACAACCTCACTCAAACCATAGATGGCGTTGCACCCAAAACTCAACGATACTAAAACTGTGTCCTCAAACATCTAACAAAGGTTAAGCTACTTGCTAGCTCTTCGACATATACCTATATATAATCTTTGCATCTACTTAGTTAGCAACTCATCTAGAACTGATTTAAACGAAACAAGTGGCATTAAAAAAAACAAGTTCTATCTAAAATGCCACTATATGGTCATAAAAGGTCAGCTAGTCCCGTTAACTTGACAGCGATAGAACTTTTTCTATTTAATTCTTTATATTTTCAAGGTCATTGAAAGAACTAACCACTCTAGACGGATTTAAATGACACAAGTCTAAATTAAACGACGGATTAAATTAACGGGACCACCTGACCAATTATAACCATTTAGTGGACTTTTAGATGGAACTTGTTTCGTTTTAATCCGATTTAGATGAGGTGCTAACTTCTTCGACGACATTGAAAAAATTAAATAAAAACAGTTTTATCGCTGACCAATTAGCAGGGCTATCTTGTAACTTATTCTAGTGGACCAGGCCGAGCCCAGCGGAAATTGGCCAAGCTTAAAATGACAATTCCAGTATACACCACACAAATTTAGATTTCATTTTCATAAGAAATCCCCAACCTAATCCAATACAAATATAAACCTAAAACTAAAGTTGGATAGAAAAAATGTGGTTATTTTATACGAATAATAATACTTATTAAGGTTAGCATGAAAATATGACTGGTACCAACGTAAACTCAATAATCTATATCTGGATAAAATATATGTTAAAGTCGGAGGGACCCTGACATAAGCGACTATATAACAATCTGAAGAGTAAGAGATAATGTGAAAGGAGTTGGTAGCGGTACGAAAGCTTCAAGCCAAAAGAGTCACCGCTATCGTTTTGGTAAGAGAGCGCTACGGAAGCCAAAAGGCAAGGTAATACCGCTTATTTAGTATATCTGAATCCTTACCTCGGGTGGGTGATATTCAGATATCGCTAGAACGACAAGGGAACACGAACTAACAGCCTGTCAACACCGTGCCGCGACTGGATCTCGATCTGTATTTCGCTCGGCCATTCCAGACATGGGGCGACGCAATAGTTAAGAGCGGATGACGTAGACAGCTTTTCTAATGGACTTTTGGAGTATTGGTAGCAGATCTATTTTCTGGTGTCGCTGCTGGTGGTTCGTCACAACCTGACTTTTATGACCAATTAGTGATCTTTTAAATTGGATTTCTTTCATTTTAATCAATTTTAGATGTGGTTCTACCTTCTCTTGGATGATCTTGAAAAAAAAAATTAAAAAAATCTTTCTATCATTAACCATTTCACGGGACTACCTGACTTTGTATCACCATTTACAGACATGTGTCGTTTAAATCCGTTCTAGATTACGTGCTAACTTCGTAGAGTTCCAATTAAGACAACACCGATTTTTTTGAACTGCAGTAGGATAGTGACACCAAAAAAAATTTACTTTTATTTTCTGAAACGTTATTATATTTTTATTAAGATATGTGAAATAAATATGTTTCTGAAACTAATTCTAGCTTTTATTTTTAATATATTTCCTTTGTAGTGACTGACTTAATTTACGTGGTTTTCATTCGCATAAAACGAATCCACGTGGAGCAGATACTTCGTGTAAATTATGGGACGAGTGTACTTATAGGTTATGAGACATTCTGCTAGACGTGTAAAAGTTTGCCAACATTTACAAATAAGTCACCTACAACATTTGAAGATAATTGTTGTGTGAAATATGTCTACATTGTCTACATATTATGAAATCCACCTAAGTTAATTTTTCCTTTTGCCATATGTAGAGAATTGGCCACAAAGTCGCCGACATAGTGTATAGAGTTGGTCAAAATTGCCTACAAAATTTATAAAAATTATCTGCAAATAGCGGGAACATTTCCTAAATGTCATAAACATTCTCTATAGAGCTTGCCCAGATGAAATTATCTCTAAATTGTTGGATATTTACCTATTTTATATGGACAATTTACCTCTCATCCAATGGAAAATTCTCAGGTAATATCCCAAAATTTAAATAGAAATATCAGCGAAATGGTTTAGCTGGCTAAAAATCATCTACAAAATATGAGAGTTGCCTACTTTTTTAGGCAATGTATGCAGTGTGCTAGGTGAAGCAATTTTTCCAGTGTGCTAGGTGAATCGACAGAATTAGGAAAATATTTCAGCAATTTTTTTTAAGACATGTGACACGATAACTTCCAGCAATATTAATAAATTGAATAAAAAGAAAAACAAAGCAAAAGCAAATACCTCGCCTCCGCTCTGTGTACCATCGTTATTTCCGCCGAAAACAGATTTCGCAAAGATTTAATAGCTCATGCTAAAATGCCTAAATAAAATGTTTCTAGTGACACTGGTAGCGCGTATTAATCACATCAAACATTTTACTAGTTTTTGAATGATCACGCCATCAGGAGTTAAACCCCATTTTGTATGCATACGTGAGTGGATCCATTCCCGAATCTCCGCGCTCTTGGTTTTAAAGAGTGCGTTACGTAAAATTTGCATTTAGTCCATCTCCTCTCCAGTATATCCAGACCTCCTGGACTCGCCACATTCAAGTGCTGACCATTGTTAAAGCAATAAACATCAAAAGCCACGCTGAATAAACTGACAGAAAATGATTTTCGCGGAACGCCACATTGTTGAAATGGCTTGCAACCACAATTTCCGGCAAATTGAGACAAATTTTTCGTGCTGTGATTTTTTGTATCCCCCTTTTCCAGTTTTCTGCTCTCGGAATCTATGTTTTCCCTTTCATATATGGAGGGACCACCTAAGCCTTCCCTTGGGTATGTTAAAGGCGATGAGCTGGTAAGCTTGCGGACTGGGGCTTACTGTATCTACCAGAAAAAATATTTAGATGTAATTCGGTGTCATGGAGACATTAGCTTTTATTGCTTTGAGGTTGACGAAAAATGAAAACAAAGTGTCCTCTTTTACTGGGTCCGCAGGAGGATTATTAAAGATTCCTTTTATTGCCCCGTATAGATTCGATATCTCTCCATTATATGAAGGCCATCACCCATAAAGGCAGCACATACTTCGAATTTAATACAAATGGTGTAAGTTAAAGGGCCCGGATGTCCTTCCATCTTTGGACGGATTGGACGGCTTGAACGGCTCGAATAGAGGATAAAAGAAATCCTGAGAAGTCTGACATTAAGCGAAAAAGTTTTGTGGAAAATGGATGCGGCCACAAACAGAGGCATTGGTATTAAAGCCAGTCTGGAAACAAATCCCTCCCCCACAATTCTTCCCCTAATAAGCCGAATTTTCCGTTTTACTCTGTAATCAGGAGCCCATTCATCATTTCCAAAAGGAAAATAAGTCGAAAGCTGAGAATTGTTTATCGATATGATTTCTTGAATGTTCGTTCATTCACTCGTGCCAGATAATGAGATTTAAGAACTTTTCAATTTTTTCAATTTATGGAATTTCTCTGTAAAAAATAAATTCGGTCATACAATCAAAATCCCTTTGAAATTTTCAATTCATTCTAACACTCTAATGGTACAAAATATGAATTCACACGACACCTTTTTCATAACCCAATTTAAACAAACATATTGTTACACTACTACACTTTTTAAGTAGTTACCTCGGGTATTTTCCCTCCAGTACCTAATCAGGCGCAATTCATTAAAATTTTATACCGATTTGATTTGATAGCACTGACCATAAGAGCACCCATTTTTAGTCAATTCAAAATACAGTTCCAGTCGGGCGAAATATCAGTTTTAATTGAATGCGTTTTTTTGGTTTGAGAAGCGTTTGAGTTAACACGGAAATTATAAAATCGTAAGTTATTGGGCGATAGGTCCGGCTCGCTGAAAATTCATTTCCCAAGGTTTATTTTCCGCATGGCAGAAATCCAATAACAAATATAACGCCTCTATCAGCTACAAAAAGGATTTAGCAATAATTTACATCTCGCTGAAACGCTACCTGTAATGTATGCATACTAATGTTGATGTTGGCAGCACAGCTATTTAGCACAGGCAGCGATAGGAAACAGAAATCTCCATGGATATACAGCTTTGGTGAAAACCCAACACCTGCGGCAAAGAAAACTTACACACGTAGTAAATTGTTTTGCGATTCAGTTCTGCTGGTAACAAATAGTGGCAGCGCGAGCGGAAGGGCAGCGGAAAGGGATAAAAAGTGGAAAAGAATAAAATCGATAGCTTTGGGTTTCCAGTTTTTGCATCATATATGGGTACTGCGGCACCTTATCCCATGTGAGTCCCTTTCCAGGAGCAATTTCTGTCAACGGAACACAAGAGTTCGGAGGAAAGTGAGCTCGAGCTCATCCCATCGCCTCCCCATTCGATAGCTATTCTTCGTGCCAGCCTTATCTCTCAGACGGATATCGTCGCACATAAATAAATATTTTCTAGTGTCACCCAAATTTCTGCGGAGAAAATCCCTAAAGATAAAAGATAAATAAGGTCCCGTAAAACTCCGCTCCACCACTGAAGGAGTAAGTTGTGAGGCAGAGTTTTCGTATTCCCAATTCATGAGTGAAATCCGCATTAAACTGTAACGCAAAGGCAGCCCGGCGGGCGGCGACTCCTCTATTTACTGCCAAATTAACACGTTGGGCGCACGCAGGCCCCCATAACTTTAAGGCACCGTCATTCACTCTTGTCCCCAACTCAACTATTATATTTGCCGTTCGGTCCAGAGATGATAAAGAATCCTCTCGAGATGAAATATAGGTACGTAAGAAATTTTTATACCCAGCGCACCCTCTCCTCCTTCACCCAGCCGAGAATCATCGGCACCATATGTCTTGGTCATATGAAAAATTAAATGGTGTATAGAAAGTCATCGATCTACGTCGCTTCGGGTTTATTTTTCCAGATAGACCCAGAACGCTGACGTCCTTCGCAGGTCATTTGCACCTCATTCGGGGGGGTTTTCAGTAAAAATATGTACGGCTAGGAACATAGGGCGAGATGTGAGTGGAATCGTGTTCATCAATATGGCCCAACTTAGTCACGTTCTTCCGAAATTAAATTAGGAAATAAAGAAGTTCGCAAACACAATTTTTCCAATAAATAGGTGAGAGATGAAATACTTAGCCAGCCATATCTATTGAACCATACCGTAGACAAAAACTAAGTATATACATAAACTGATGTTGCCTGCCGAATAAAAATTCGATCTTGGAAAAACCTCTTACCAGAGAAATAAAAAGCTTCTAAATAAGTGCATATCTCAAACAGATAGTAAAATATCAGGTAGTTGGAAGGCTTTTTTTAATAATTGGACATTACAATTAAGAAAACCAGTTTATAATTACTATGGGTCGCACCGTACCCAAAGTACCTACTGCGCACTCAGTCCTCAATGGATATGTAAGAGCGCGCACTATGTTATTGATAAATTGAAAAATGTATTGTTTGTTATTCGCCAAGTTATCTAAGACTAGCAGGACCCGGAAAACATTGTTCACACTCGAGAATAAATAATTTAATTGTGTTATTTTTCACTTTATACGCAAGTATATCTATGAGCCAGGGAAGAAGGAGCATTACTCAAAACTCACTTGCAACGATGAATCGAATAAATTTGATTTGCAAAAAATTGATCTGCATAGATGGGGGGACAAGTATTAAAAATTGGTGAAAGTGATGTATGCGGGTATTGTGTATGAATTTATGCTTGGCTTAATGAGACCACCCCCATCTGGCTGGAACATATAGGAGGGGGTGCGGTAGGTACGGGGTGTAAAATGAAAAAAAATATTAATTGTGGTGTAGTAAAATATCTAAAGAAAATGGGAAAAACGGTATAAATAAACATTTGAAAAAAGTGAAGAAAAAATCTTTTTACCCGAAAAAATGAAGGATTTTGCCGAGATCGAGGAGAAAAATTTAAATATCTCGGTGTAGTGTGTTGTGGGAGAGCTTAATGAAGAGCAGTACAATTTAGTGAACATAGGAAGATTTATAAAGGGTGGCCCATTATAAATTCGAATTTCTTTTGGTAATAAAAAAAACGGCGCAATATTTTTCAATGGTTGATCATTTATTTGAAAGGTTGTTTCATGTCATTTATTTAAGAAAAACAATGTCGGTCAAATGACCACCACGGCTGACTTGGCAGTAGCCCTTTCGGTCCACCCAATTTTTGAGTACATTTTGGATTTTTTTTCGGACCTTATGTCAGCAATAGCAGCTTGAATCTCGTACTTGAGGTCTTGAATTGTTACTGGTTTGTTGACGTAAAATTTATATTTCACCGCTCCCCAAAGATAGTAGTCCAACGGCGTCAAATCGCAGCTTCTTGCCGTCCAAGTCACATCACCATTTTTGCTGATTATGCGATTTCCGAAGATAGGGCGCAAAAGATCGATTGTGGCGTTCGCTGTATGGTTCGGATGGTCAACTGGCTTTAGCTGCTGTACCAATTGAACTTTATATCGCTTCATGGCAAAGCCTTCACGCAAAATTCGCATCAAAGAAGTGCGTGCAATGCCCAATTGTTGAGTACGGTGACGGGTTGATGTTGATGGTTGCTCACGCACACTTTGAGCAACAGCAGCAATGTTTTCGATTGAGCGCACCGGACAAGTACATACGTACACGGGTTGGTTTATCCACCAACATTCCACTTTCACGAGCTCGTTTCACGAATTGATGCACAAATTGGGTTTTTCAAAGTTTTTTTCAAATTTTAATTCAAAATTCTCACAGTAGGAGTAGAAGACTCATCACTATGGAAATAAGTTTTTAATGTTTCCCAACTTTCTTCAAGCGAATACCGTCCAATTTTGTAAATGTCAAATCTTAAACTAAATTTTTGTCAAGTCGAGAATGACATATAATCAACTAAACTTCAAATTACCGGTAGGCCAAATTCCGAACACTAGATGGACCACCCTTTAGTTAATAATAGTTTTCCACTAAAATGGAATGAAGTGTAAAAAGGGTTCACTGTATAATTTTTTTGCGGAAATAGAGGCAAGGGAAAGGTGTGAAAATAATTTTAGAAAATACAAAATATGTTTGATAGGGCGAGTGCAAAATTTGAATGTGCAAATGAAAATATTAATAAATGTAGAGAATGTGGGTGATGAAAGTGGGAACTTTTAGAGTGTGACGATCATGATTGCCTTGGGAATTGAAAATTAATAAAAAATAAGTAAAAGAGTTTTACGTATAGGTGAAAGTAGTGTATTGAGGAATTGTGTATGAATTTTTGCTTGATTTAATGAGACCAACTCCATATTGCTGGAACATGTGGAAAAGGGAGTGCGTTAGAGAGGAGGTGTAAAATGAAAGAACAAATATTTAATAAAAGCACCTACCTGTAAAGCTTTCCTGAAAAATAACTTATATGGGACGTTCTTTTACAAATCGTACAGATTTTGACAAAAATTGACCAACACATTTTTGTGCCAACACAAGACGTGCCGCACTACATAAATTAATTTATTTCCAATAGTAATAATTAATACCCCAGAAAAAAAAAAGTGGTTTCTAAATGATGTAGAATACGATGGTAATACTAATAACTCGCTACGAGGGGGGGCAATTGTTAAAAATCAAATTAAACATTTAAATTGTTAATAACAATCTTCAATTGTTAATAATTTTTCTCAAAGGTATTTTTTTCTTAAAGCTTGATCTTTTACCTTCAAAATGCAAAAAAAGCACAGTCTGTAGCTTAAATAGAACCGGAGTTATGAATTTTTGAAAATTCCTCTTTAAGCACAAAATCACCGAAATCGCGGAATTTCAATACTTTTTAGCGTCCAAAATATTGTGAAAAAATATAAATAAAAAAATACGTGTCTCTTTTTTTTCAATATAGAACCCGTAAAAAAAGTTTCAGCTAAATCAAAAATGTATCGGTCAGAAAGGTGTTCGGTTTGTAAAAGAACGTCCCATATATGGTGTGAATATGAGTTCAATACGCGGATTAGTATAGACCTTAAATTGCGGCGCCACCTACGGAGACCACATCTAACTATAAACCATTCTCATAGTCTAACTACCATATGTTGCGAATATATGTTATAGTCAATCGGTAAATTGGTTTGGTTAGCGCACGCCCATATATGACGCAAGTAGCTTTCTTTCTGCTGACTTGCTTTACAAATATTGATATTTCTAACTGAAAACATATATTTATCAAAATTATAGGAACGTGTGAAATCTTGCACCAGTTTACCCTACATAATCGAACAGGTAAGGACTCAGGAGGAAGAACTTTTATAAGGTGTTTTAAATAAATTAAATTCTCTCATTCTTAGAAATTATTATTCAAAGAAACCAAATTAACTTTAGATCTATATAACTCCTTTCGCCGTATTTCCTTCCACAGCTATGTATAATAACATCACTCGCGATTTTATTAAGACACCGTTGTGTGTGAGATATCCACTCTATTTTTGTTTTTTTGAAAGAATATTTTATAGCATTAAATATGGCATATAACGTTGTTAAAATGTCTGCCACTGCATTGTTTGGTGGCACGTATTCGGAAGTTGACCCAAATTTCGCCAATAAAATTATCTTTAGCGACGTCAAGGGCGGGCGCTACAGATCAATCATAAGCAATTGTGGCTTAAATTCGAAGATATGGATACCGATGACATATGGGGTCAACAGGACGGCGCTATGTGCCGGACAGCGCATGCCACGATGGACATTCTGTACGAGCAGTTTGAGACTGGCCACCGAGATCGTGCGATTTAACGCGTTTAGACTACTTCCTTTGGAGCTATCCTAAATCGTAGCTCTATGTGAATAAACAATTAATTGCCAATATTTTTAAATTGATTAAAATGAAAACATTTAAATATATATATAAAATGATTGAAAAATGAATGGTCTGAATACCAAAATATATGCCTCATAAAGGCTTTGAAAATAAAAAAAACGCATTAAAATCGGAGCTTTCTTTCATGCACTACGCCAAGTGACAGGGTTTTCAAGAAAGGTTCCTTATCATCGGAGAAACCTAACTAGCATGGGTTTTCTCTCCCCTTTTCTGAACAGTCCCACTTCCTCTCCTATTTCCGACGTTCTAATGAGATTTATAAACCCCTTCGAGTAGAAGCATTAAATTGGGCCCAAATGAAAGCTGAACTCTCTGCTTTTCGAAAATTACTATGATAACTATAATTACCCTTATGAGTACAACGGAAATATGGGAGGGTGCTATTCTGAAGGGGGTGACGATGCTATGCTAGTGCTAGTTAAGTTTCTACGAGCATAAGGGAACTTTTCTGAAAATTTCGCCACTTCCGAAGGTGCTCTCCACTTTTTGCTGTACTTTCTCGGCCTATACAGAGTACGTCTCGTTTTCATTTCAATCGTATAGGTACAGGGGTGGGGGATGTTATATACATATAAGTTCCAACGCCAGCTGCAAATAAATCTTGGAAGTAAAAGAGATCTGTGGAATCAACCACAAAACCGCAAGGCTTCCACTAAGATGTGGAATTACCCACAACTCTAAAAGTAAAATTAATAATAAATAAAATAATATAATAATAATAATAATAATAAAAAACACGACAAACTGTCCGGAAGTTCCCAGAGGGCTATTTCAAATGCATTAGGCGTGTATTCTGTACAATTTCGTTCTGTTCGAATACTAATAAATGAAAATCGGATTGGTTGTTAATTGGAAAGATTGAACTATTCTAATAATTGTTAAGGTGAATTGTTGGAAATTTTATTATTATTTTAAATTATTATTTTTATATTTGGAATATTTGTATCAGGTGAATTAAGTTGCAAAATAAATTGAATTTAAGCTAGGTCCAAATATTTTTATCAGCCACCTTTTCCCAATTTTTATTAAGGAATATAGGATTCGTTACAGGGGGCACATTAGGAGACATTTCGATAAAAACCTTCTATATCCTTTGGTTTTTAAGAATTCGTTATTTTCATGGAAATAAAAAGCTTATACTTCGTCATACTCAATCTGGATGCACAGCAAAACAAATAAAAGTAAAATTAGTTTGTCACGTTATTGTTACAAAATTGTTTTTTTCTCTCCTCTACTACCCCTCAAGAGGGGCAGTTTATGAAACCAGTATAGCTCGGAACAATTGGGGCTGATAATAAAAAACTATATAAAATGTGCCTTTCGCACTTTATTTAAAAAATAATGTATATATCGCTAAAAAACAGTTTCAAAAGGCTCTTAATACATAACTTTAATAGATGTCTAACGCAGACGATGTGATAAAGCTAGACGTTATCAAAAGTGTGACGATAGTTCGGGAAAGTAAGAAATCTCAGCGGTATAAAAATTATCAGTAATATTTACACCAGATTGATTGGTCATAAAATAAGAGAAAACAGGAGAAGTTCATTTTCACCCACAGGGTTTGGGAAATTTGTAATATGTTGCAGGTATTAAGAGTCGTTAAATTTATCACAAGTTATTACTAGTGTTCAAAATATTGAAAGATTCTAGGTACATAAATGAGAATAAACAGCAATAAAAATGCGTCGATTAAGATAAATCAGACAGTCAATTTCGATTACTTAATTTAAAAGCTTGTTGCAATGTGGGATGAAAACTCAACAGATGCACATACCTACCTAGTGTGGATACTCGACAACCACATCGGTTTTTAAAACGAATTTCAAGGAAAAGATTTATCATTTTACCGTTACAATGTCGCATCAAAGAAGGAAGTTTAACACGTTCAAAGTACGTGCACTGCGCCAACCACCAACACCTTGACAATCTAAACGGTATTGAATATTGCGTGAAACACATTTTACCCCTTTTTATTATCTTAGGGTCGAAATGCAATAAGGGCAAAACACACCTAAAATTTCATGTTTCTAGGTCGATAGATCAGGACCGGGCAGTTATTTAGCTATCCTTCGAGAACTCCTTTTTTTCGGGATTAAAAAAAGATTCTATAATCAGACCAAGAACATAAGCTGCCAAGTTTCATTTATATCCCTCCATTAGTTTCCGCGTAATACTCGAACAAACAGACCGTCATACAAAAATTGTGAAAATTGCTGCTTTGGCCTCCATATTGATAATAATGCCCACCGCGATTATATAATAGTTAAAAAAAAAAATTTCATGTACAGATTCGGGTCCTTACAGTTTTATTATATGAATATCTACCTAATGGCAAAAGCAATTTTAATTTGCTTGTACTGTACAAAACTGCAAAATCTCAGGTAACAATATTGTGTGCGCACATACCTACATAAATTATATCATCTTTTTTAATATTAAACACACAATCAAATCGAATATTTACTTTCCAGTACCTACCTACGTATCTTTTCTTGTCTGATGAAAGTTTTCTTAAAAGCTTCCGTAACACAACTTTGCGGATTTAAGCCCTGACTAAAAAAAGTTTGAAATGGAGACCCCTACGGCTGGGGGAAACGCTTATCATTCTAAAATGGTTTCAATTTTAACGTAGAGTCTTGATTCAACTATATTTTGAGACATTATTCGGCTGTAGGTACATATACCTACTTTTCTTCTGTGACCAAATGAAATTGTTTTATTGCACAGTTATTTGAATTATAATTTTTGCAGCCATGTGGCTTACCCCTAATGGCAAAATCTGCACATTCACGCTTGTGAATCCTTTTTAGGCCGACCCAAAAAGGTTTCACAAGTGACAGAAAAGCCCACCGTCTAAGAAGGGTTACCTACTCAAGAATTCCACATCATCCCAAATTAATCCAATTAAATACTGACATGGAGCCCTAATGTAATCCCATCATGCCGTGATATCAATACATTGCAGGCATCAATCTTGCTGATACATTTTTGATGTTTCATTTCCATGCCAACCTCCGGTTTGCGAGAGATGCTCACTGAGAAATTTCAAAAATTTCTTAATGATAGAATTAATACATCTTTTGTGTCGCACAGACCATGGAATTCTTAATTAACATTAATCCACGTCTTTTGTCGGCGCCGAATACAACCCAGGCTCGAGATTAATGAACTTAATCTTCATTGTAAATAGACGCTCATCAATCACACCCGACCCAATTCCCCACCCTTCTCGGAATTAAGCAAGATTCGAATTCATAGTTAGATTAGAGTGCCGCTTGCCATTGGCTGTCAATCAAAATTCGCGCAGGGAAGTGCTGATCAGCGCCGCTTGTGTACTCACCATGGAGCTCTATGAGGAAGTCTCATTACGAATTTATCAATTCAGTTTTCTGACTGGGCGTCTTGCGGGGGAAGTTCATCTTTGGGACAATCCTTTGCTCCAACGCCCCGGGAGTGCCAGTGAAGAAGCTTTCAGAAGTTTCTTTCAATGGTGGCCAATACTACCCGGCCGCCCGTTTCCAAGAAGGCATGGTACGGCAGACGCTCGGGGGTGCACCATGGCCAACTGAACATTACTCGTACATAAGAATAGGGGATTACTTGAATATCAGAATCGGGCGCTCGGATGGGAAGCACAATTTTTCTGCTATTCGTTGATGATTACACCCTTGGGAGATGTAATTCATTTTCGTAGAAGCGCTCCAAAATATGTGGCTCTCGGAGCTCTCCATTCTTATGCCCGGATTCATATTTTCCGAGCTAAGAAAACGGAAAATTAAAGTCCATTGGAGCTTCAGCGTCGCATAATAATAACAATACACTGACTCCAAATTGGCCATGGAAAACAGCTCCGAGCGAGATACGGCCACCAAATTAAAATTTAATGAAAAAAACTGATCCTACACATGACTGGCATCTATGGAAAATCCTGTGAAGGTTCACATCGTGGTATTGAGTCTGAGCCATCCATGGAAGCAGCCACTTAGCAAAAGTAGACAAGTAGGTAAAATCGCCTTAAAGACGTGGTGTGACATCTTCGTTACAATTGAAAGGCGTTGCACTTTTATAAGATATTTATTGATACTAAAGCCTGCAGAGGTTGGTTGTCAAAAGTACTTACTACGTGGGCAAATACACAGATCTCCAATGCTTCGTTACTGGAAGTTTGTGGGGAGTAAATATATCAGCCAATTACGGAGGAGAAGGCACGTATTGAGTCTGAGTGTGATTAAGGAATATTTTCAACTTTCTTACTGCAAAAGTTTACGTAAGCCTTGCAGCAATGTGCTGCCGAGCGCATTCCCCCGGAGGCATTTTTGTTGGTTCACATTCTTTCGATAAAAATATTTTTCAATAAAATTGTTTTGAAGGCAAAGTGGAGATAAAACGGAATGTGTATTTTTATTAGAGGCGAAATATTATCGTAAATTCGAAACTAAGTATACCAACTTTCTGGCGCAACTTGACGAAGACTCTTGGGAAATATGAGAGAGGCCAATTTAATTTCTTATTAGGGCATTTCTGAACAGTTTTTTTTTCAGATTGGGAAAAATTTTCGCTTTCAACGTTTGTAACCGAAAGATCGAAGAAATTGATTTTTTTTGTAACCACAAAATTCTTTAAATAATAACTGCAAACGTGCACATTAAAAAAATGTTAAGATTCTGTAGACCGTAGCCACTCTAGGAGTAGGAATCTCTATAATTCTGTCATATCCGTCTATATCCTTTTTATTAGTCGATACAGAGAACGGATCACCAGTGCTGGTTGAACCAACTACGCAAAATCCGTTGCAATGCTTTCGTCTCACCAGCGCTGGTTAAAAAAAGACAAAAACTGAAAAGGATGTGTCAACTTCCAAACAACTAGGTTTGGTGATCATCACAAAAGCAACCCAACATTTTGGTAATGACATTGTATAGACATCTCAAAAATACAATTTACCCGCGAACATTTGTATGGCAATAATTAACAAATTTTAAATTTGTTGTTAATTCTGTTGCTCCAAACTACCGAAAAGTTATAAAAGTGCTTATGTTCAAACTTTCATTCATATCGGCTAACATTGAACATTCACAGTCTTAAACTGTTACATGTTCAAGGGGACGATTCAGGTTCGCCGATCCTCGGAAATATATTGAGCAAATAAGAGAGAGCGTTCTGCTCAATTGCACATCTCAGACCGCACGGTGCATACTTATCGAAGCAGCTATGTGGAACATAAAATCTTTCAATATGATGCCCTTTGGCAGACTAGGGCTCTTGAACTAGATTCTGGCGTCAGAATGTCGTAGTCCATATAAAATTTCCATTACTGAACTAGTTCTCAGAATTAAACTAGTTCAAACTAGTTCAACGGGTGCATTTATACATATACATATGTGTGTACTGTACATATATGCATGTACATATACATCTTTGGCGCATCCTGCAGCCCAAACAACTTGATGGATTTTCCTAAACTAAATGAGGTGTCGTTAGATTCGTCTTAATCGTGGAAGTGTTATAGGTTATATAATTTCTGAGAAAAATAACTATGTCCGCCATTAGCCGTCCTTTTGTTTTTGTTTTCTTTACAACTCCCTTTGATAAGGGTGTAAATAAAAGGGTTTGAATATAATATGATACATCATGTGTTGCAATTTTGGACCCAATATTGCGGACGCCCCAGGATGACGGATTACATTATTCTTCATAACCCCCTTTACATTGATATAAAATTAAAGCGTTTGACAAGTAGACTACAATAAACTATAAGACGTCATTCTAAATCCAATATGGCGGACTACCCAAGGTGACGAATCACCTCTTTCTTCACAACCCCCTTGACAAGCATATCATATCAAATGGTTTGACGAATAAACACCAATAATTTATGTGACGTCATTCTAAAGCCAATATGGTGGAGGACCCAAGATGGCTGTTTATATTTATCTATTACCATAGATTTAATATTATTATCGTGGTGTTATGCAAAATTTCTAGTTATAAATGCGAGCTGCTTATTTGAATCATGTCGTGAAATTTCTTACCTAATCTACATATTATATGAAACAATCGTGTGTACTTCGGTAGATAATTTAATAATAAAGGTCAAGTTAAAATTTCAATCGGATGAAAACTGTTCGAGTTCTATTGCCGGCCGATTTTTAAAAGTGGTTCCGAGAAAAACGCGTTTAAAAAAAAATTGAAAAAGTGGCTTCGGAAAATAGGTTTAGAGACATCTTAGCATTAACAATACACCTTTCTACAAAGCTTGGTTTGATTCGAGGGATGTTTAGGCATTATTTAAGCGAATAGAAAAAAAAATTGAAAAGAAAAAATTAAGGTGGTAATAACCCCTTAAGTGTAATATTAAAGTTTAAATAAAATTGTTAGTTGACACCTACCTACTTAATATATTAAAAAGACCTTGTTTCTTGTAGGCGAGTTTTTTTTAAATAAATTTTTTTTAAACATATTGTTGGTTTAATCAACAAACAAAAAAAACACATAATGTTTTAGGTATTATAGAGTCATCAAATATGTAGAACGGTTTTTAAATAAATGCCATTTTAAGTAAAACCCGTTTAAAGTTTTTTATTCGAATTAAAGTTGATTTTTAAAATAATACTTATGCACCTCTCTAATCACCATACAAATACAAGCTAGCACCGCACGGCACTAGACAACTATACTAGAAGCAGGTAAAAAAATTTTGACAGCGTTAAAAAGTGAATTTTTTCGTCTTGGAGACCGAGGAGGGTTTAAACAGTATTCACTTTTTTCATATTTCTTAGGAATGACAAGCTGCAAATTTCAAATACATTTTAAAGAGTACCTTTTTTTAACCCTCATCCAGTACAGACTGCCAAAAGATTATTATATGGTTAGATGGTATTATATTTCAACTCACCTCTATCTCACTCACTCACTCACCCTCCTCGGTCTACCCTATACGTTGTAATAAAAGCGGATATCAATATACAGTAAAATCTCGTTTATCGGAGGTAATGTGGGGAGGAGATACTTCGGACAAGCGAAAACTCGCTATAATAAATAAATATAATAAATTAACTAATAAATAATACAAATTAATTATTGTTAATGATATTTCAATGATTTAATAACTTTATATATGGTATTATTCAATGAGATTCACGGTTGACCTTGCATTACAGTGAGCATGGCTGAGCGCTGCGGGCTCTCTGCCCTCTATCTCAAAAACCGTTGGGCGTATGAAAAATTTTTTAAAACGAAATTTGTCGCAAATTTTATGCTCTACACTATTTATAATAAATGTTAACATCATGGGAGCTATAGAAACCGAGATAATCGCGAAAAACTGATTTTTGTGACCTTTGACCTTGAATAACTTACGACGCAGACACGAGATTTTATAAGACTTTTGAGACAACTTTTAGAACACCAAAATAAAGGTGTGTACGAGTTTACAGCTTATTATCTCTCATTCCGAGGTGAAACCCTAATATGACTGATTTATAAACAGACCGACATCACCTTATCCGTTTAAAATCTAACTAAGTTTATATCCGAAATCTACGCCAACGAAGACGCGGGTAAAGGGCATTACATTAGGGTAAGGGTGTTTACAAAACATTCATTTACGATTAGAACTTTTGGCCGTAATATGGAAGTTCAAAATGTTAATAGCAGATTTTAAATCACCGTCTCCGAAAACCCCTATACATTCAATTACACGGAAACCCGTGCAAAGCTCTCCCACTTCCGCGGGCAGGGGTTAAAATAATTCTGGAGTCATTTGTGCTAAGGCCTTACGCATTATTTGTATTATATAGGGGAAGGGGGGGGCATGATGGGGACCTTAATGTTTGAAGGCATTAAAACGCTCAATTTAAATTATTTTGAATGATTATTTATTTAGAATAACTCTTACATTTTTAATCTTTGGGAATTAGGAACTTAAGACACTTTTCTTATGCCAGAAAAAGGAAAAAAAATAATTTTGTCAAAGACATCCAACACCCGATTTTGACATAAGGTAGGCAAAGACGGGGTACCCTATGGGGCAAGATGGGGTATGGGCATTTTTCATACTTTCTTCATTCCAACTCCCTCTTTCCCTCTTTCTTTTATAATTGTTCACCATCCTAAAAAAGATAAAAATCAAATAAGTTATTAAAAGTTAATCAAAAACATACCAATGTCATTATAAAGTCATATTTTATTTTCGAAGGGCAAGATGGGGTACAACCATATTCTTACCCTCAATGAGTTCTTGAAAGTTTATATTGAGGTGAAAAAAACTTGCCATGTACAACGCGAAAATAACAAGCAATTTGACAAAAACAGAGTTTTTGGCACTAGATCACAAACGCGTAAACTCAAAAACCGGTGACAGTGCTGACTGAGAAACAATACAACGTCGCGTCATTACAAGCCAGAGCGGCTGCGATTGGACGTTCGAACGACACGTGAGACCCTCTGCCCCGTCTTGTACACCTTCCCCTAATGTTTATGCAAAATTTCAAGTAAATCGGAGCAACAAAATATTTCTCCTCATACCCCACTCGTGGAGTGGAGGTGAATGCTAAAATACGTGTTCCATTATTAATATTCTCGAGTGTTTGTGCAAAATTTAAATTAAATCGAATAACATAATTTTGAGAAATGCTGAAATATGTGTTCTCCATACAAATTTGTATACCCCTTTTACCCTTAGGGGTTGACTGTCGAAAAATTCTTCCTTAGTGAACCTCTATATATTGATATAACTTTTGAACGACACTGCATTTCGTGAAAATATTTTTTTCACATATTCTAGACACCTTTAAGGCATTATAGAACTCAAAAACAAAAACAAAAATTGAGTTTCGAAATCCAAAAAAAGAACTTCCCCTTAAATGCTGGGTATTAAATTAACTAAATACTAATTCCCCCAACATTCTGCACCCTACTACCTCACAGACATCCAAGCCATCTTTTCTAGACCCCCTTCTTCCTCCTGTCGTTAAACTTACTATGCGGTCTGCCGACTCCAGCGATGGACGTTATCTTTTATCCCGTCTTCGTGATCGTAAAATTTATGACAATGTGCGCTTACTCCTGGCCTATCTCCATGATAAATCAGATGACGTATATATTGACGGTAAGACTAAAACTAACGTTCTAGTCTCCATTCACCAGGAAGGTCTTCCTACCGACCTCGGTACCCTTAGGCAGCTTTTCTTCAAGTACCACGAGAATTTCGACATCCCATCTAAAAAATTATCAGACGATTTTAAAGCCTTTTCCTCCTATGTCAGTTCCCGTCGTGTCTCCTACCTTCAAAAAAGCCGCATGGACTCCCGAAACTATTATTATCGTCCCTGATCCGCCGAATTCTTCTCCTTCCCTCGCTACTCATTCCTTCCTCAGCCTTCCCCCGGTCGCGCGTTGCACTAATAATACCATCACCTCTGTTCCCAACCGTTCTTGCATCTCCTCTCCCCGTTCTCGCTCTCCTCCGCCCAGCAACAAAGACTTGTTAAACTGCATCTCCCTTTATTACCAAAATGTCAGGGGACTGCGTTCTAAAACTCATCACATCTTCCTAAAATCCCAGTCCCTCCCTTATAACATCTTTGCACTTACAGAAACTAATTTAACTCCGTGTATCACTGACAATGAACTATTCTCCTCCGATTTCAGTATCTTTCGCGCCGACGGTTGCTTAAACGAATCGGGTTATTCCGGTCGCGGCGTTCTTCTCGCGGTCCACAATCGTTTAAGCGCTACCGTTTTAACGACTCCTTTTATTCTCCCACCAATGTTTCCGCCGCATCTGAATCATTAATTACTGACCACCTCTCTGACTCAGGCTTATGTCAAATCAGCGGTGTGAAAAACCACCTTGGTAGACAGCTTGATTTAATTTTCTGCTCAAATCCTATTGACTCTGTTGTAACCGAAAGCAATCACCTTCTTTCTACTCTTGACCTGCATCATCCTCCCCTCTTCCTCACCTTTTTCCTTGAAGCATCCAATATTCCTACTGATTCCGAGCCCCTTTTTCACTATAACTTCCGCAAAGCTGACTTTCCCAAGCTTAACTTCCTACTAAGTAACTCTTCCATCCTCTCCGGCTTAAGCGACTCCCATCTGCCTCTAAATAACCGAGTCACCCTGTTTTATACAGAATTATTCAGCTGCCTGTCCCAATGTGTCCCTTTCGAACGCTTAAAGAACCGTTCCTCATCTCCACCTTGGTATGATAGAGATCTCCGCTCTCTACGCAACAAGCGGAACAAATTGTGGCACTCCTATCTTATTTCAAGGTCCGACTCGGACCACTCTTCATACCTCGATACCTCTTCCCTTTTTTCCGAACGTTGCGAGTCCCTCTACAAATCTCCGAGCCCAAACAATTCTACAATTTCATCAACATAAAAAGCAAATCGAATGGCTACCCCTCGATTCTCAGACTCGGAGACTCTTCCTCTTCTAACCCTCTAGTCATCGCTAACCTTTTCGCGGAATTCTTCAGCCAGTCTTTTAATGACCTCGACTCAGTCCCCGATCTTACTTATTTCTCCTTCATGAGAAACTGCGCACAAACCTCCCTTGTGTCCATTGTTATTGATCCCTCTCTTGTTGCCAATAAAATTAGTTCTCTCGCCGCTGACTTAGACCCCGGCCCTGATGGGATACCTGCTATTGTTTTAAAGGAATGTGCTACCCATCTAATTAATCCTCTTTCTAATATTTTCCAACTTTTTCTCTCCGAGGGATCTTTTCCTGACTTTTGGAAAGATTCCTATATCACCCCAATCCATAAAAAAGGTTGTAAGGGTGACGTATCAAATTATCGTCCTATTGCCAAACTATCCTGCATCCCTAAACTCTTTGAAAGCCTTATCTACGAGTCCATGTCTTTCCACTGCAAGTCCATCTTGTCTACATCTCAGCACGGATTCCTCAAAGGTAGGTCCACAACTACCAATTTAGCATGCTTTGTGTCTCGCACCCTTATAGCAATGGAAAGCGGCGTAGACATTGATGTTATTGCCACGGATTTTAGTAAAGCTTTTGACAAAATCTCCCATCAAATTATCGCCCTCAAACTAAATTATCTTGGCTTTCCACCACGTCTCATCTCGTGGATTAAATCATACCTTAGTAATCGCCATTACAGGGTTCGTTTCGACTCCACGATTTCTAACCCTTTCACATCCCATTCCGGCGTCCCTCAGGGCAGTCACCTGGGTCCGTTGATCTTCATATTAACCATAAACGATGTTGAGAAGGTCATAAACCACTCCGAAATTTCAATTTATGCTGATGATATGAAAATCTTCAAACAAATATCCAGCATGTCGGACTCTACGCTCCTTCAAAACGACCTGAACAGTTTCTCTACCTGGTGCATGAAAAACTTCCTTGATCTCAATATATCCAAATGCCAATCGATCACTTACTCCCGTAAACGTTCCCCCACCTCTCCTAGAGCCTATGTTCTCTCAGGCGAACAAATTCCGTCTGTTAGCTCTCTTCGTGACCTGGGTGTCATCTGTGATAGTGAGCTCAACTTCCGCTCCCACATTGACCACATCATAAATAGAGCTAACTCTGCTCTTGGCTTTGTAAAGCGTTGGTCTAAGGAATTTTCCGATCCTTATGTCACCAAATCACTCTACATCTTCTTCGTTAGGCCTCTTCTGGAGTATGCCTGTCAAGTTTGGTCCCCCTCTCAATCTAGTCTCATTAACAGGATTGAATCAGTCCAGCGTAGATTCATCCGTTTTGCACTGCGCGATCTTCCTTGGGCAGACAATTTTAACCTTCCACCATATGAACACCGCCTAAAATTGATTAATCTCCAACCTCTCGCCAAACGTCGCGATGTCGCTGATATCACCTTCATCCATCAAGTCCTAACTGGCTCCATTGACTGTCCCGAGATCCTTCACAGTATTTCCTTTAACACTAACCCCCGCAACGTTAGATCTTTTCCTACCTTTCGCCTCGATAGTCACCGTACCAACTACGGTCACTCCGAACCCATCACAAGAATGCTGCGGAAAGTCAACAACACAGTAGGCTTTGATCTCCATTTTGACAAGGTCTCCTTCAAACACACCCTTTACCCCCCCAACCCTCTCTTATAATTTTATCGTCGTTGTTTATGGTTGGTTAAGGCTTCGTTGTTCCTTCTTGTTTACTTTAGTCTTAGTTTTTTTATAATGATTATTTTCTTTATTGTATGTTTTTTTTGTAGCTTGTATTAAGCGAATCGAATAAATAAATAAATAAATAACTCTATACAAAAGTAATTTAAAATTTATAATATAACATGTTGCATTACTCCCCAGTTATATGTTTAAAACAAAATCCCATTCGCATTATATTATTTCTACGTTAAGCATTTAACTTGTCGATGTGTACGAATCAAATACGTGAGTCCCCCTGCTGCAGCAATTTACGCAATCAATTATCGGGCAGTCATTTGGAATGCTCTCGAACAGCATTATAAATCGCTGTTTGATTAATTGGGCGTGCAGGATACTAAGTGTACAGTTCTGTTAAGTTCGAGGATTCACGCTTTCAGCAGTGGAATATTTTCTGAATTATCATCGCAGTGGCTTGATGAGAGCCACCACCGAAATGACGTGATAATTCCCAGAGTAACCGGACCAATCATTATTATTACAAAAATGTGGAGGCAGGTAGACATATGAATGTACGTAGCGGTAAAATTGCATATGACATGGTTGGACATATTGCTGACAACTCTATCAATCGTGGCAGCCACACCGTAATGAAAGTGTCAGCGGGGATTGGCAGCCAATGGCAGGATACCGTCGAGTGACATAGTTGCACTCCGTAATTTTACTAGCAGGGCGGAGGGAGTAGATTAAATTCTCCTGTAGAACGTCGTCTGGAGCTCCACTGCTAGACAACGTTGCACTTGCCGACCGTCATTGAGTACTCGCTCCTGCCCCCCACCGTATCGCATGAGAAAAATGACTTGATCCACTTCCCTTTTATTTCCACTTTATTCTTAGTGTAACTTAGTGGAACGAAAAACAACTGAAACAATTCCAGCACATCACAGCCGGCTTTTATAGGTTATATGTGACCCAAAGGATACCAGGGATAGCTGCCTCCATTTATTTTCGTCTTCATAATGCACCATTCCTTGGGAGTATTGTTGAGCACACAGCTTATGATGATATATACGGGCGGCGCTACCTACATAGTGCTTCCGTTATCCTGCAGGAGTTTACCTCAACTCTATCGCTCCCAATTGAATTTTAAATGACGGCTGCTTTATCGAGTGATTCTCCCGATGTAGAAGATACATAGGCAATATCGTCACGAGTATGACTACCTCCGTCAGTGTCGTTACCCGGCGGTATGCCCGGATTTCGCCGTTCAAAAGCAATCTTTCTTTAACTTATGTCTAAATTGGTTTTGATTTTGTCTTCTAAAGACTTCCATTGTATGGCGAACGCCTTTGACTGAGTCGAACGTAGAATGTGGAAATCCTTTCGATTGATGAGATTTAATAGGAAGCAGAGTTGAAGTGCCTCTTATTGGATGGAGGGAACGAGAGAAGATTTGATTATCTGCTTCTGGATGATTTGGCAAAGTCATTAGGAAGGTGCTTCTGTGCTTAATGCGACCGAGAGCGGAGACCGATTTCTTTAAAATTTGAAGAACCGGCGACGGAAATTAGTTGGTATAATTCTCCTCTGGTGGAATTCCTTTGCATCTCTTTGAGTTGGGAAGCTCGACATGCTAATTCCCTTCGCAGCGCACTTACATTAGAGCCAGCACACCATCAAACGATTCCAGGAAAGTTGAGGGATCTCTAGCGAAATGAAATATTCTGATAACAGTGTCGCTTTACATACACCGCTTACCACCACTATCCTGGGATCCTGGGAGGTTGCGTCTTCTATGGCTCGACGTTTTCAGCATTATCCCGGTGTCACAAGGGCGTATTTCGCCTCAAATCCTCGGGCTTTACTTGTTTTGCTATTTCCTCTCAAAATGATCTTCCACTCCACTGTTATAACCGTTTAATGCAATTTTAATTGAAAATCCTCAAACGAATCCTTCCCAAAAGTTCAGAAGCAGGCAACGGCAACGCTGACTACCAAAATAATCTCCTGTGTTTCGCAAAAAGCTTATAAAGTCCAATTAAAAACAGATCTTGGTCTAATTGTCTTTCAAAGTGCTTTCAGGGCCACCCAAGGCCGGATGGGGTAAGTTTTTCAGTATATGTTGGAACGGCTTTCGGATTAGCCCAGCTTCGTCCTCTTTTTCCTGGATAGTGGCAGCTTAGCGGTTTTACTATACCTACTCGTATTATTGGGCTGCTGCTACAGTAATTTAATATTCCTTAACATTGGCTGGGACCGTTTACTCCGCGGTCGTGCTTTCCATGACGAAGTGTTTATTAATATTTTAGCCCGGTAATCCCTCGAGTTTCTGCATGTCCCCATAAGTGTAGACTGAGATAATATGGTACACATAATGACTACTGCGCGATAAAATAGATCGTAATCCACAATCCACTAATTACTTTTTTTATAGTAATGCTCAGATAAAATTACCTCTAAAACTAAAATATAAAATGTCTGAGTTGTACAAGCTTTGTTAAAAGTGACCAATTATTTAAAAGGAACATAAAGAATGTCGGCTCTTGCTGGATTGTGGTCATTGCTGAAAACTTAGAAAGACACATCATCACTCCTTGCAACACATGCCCTATTTTTAATCCATCCAATTACCGGAAATTTCCCGTTTGATTTTTGTAATTAGGTATTCCTACCGTGAGCGTCGATCCCACAGCTTACAGCTAATTAAACGCTCGTGCGTCTCGTACAGGAATTGAACAGAAGATTGTATCTGACTAATGCAGGACACCGACCATAGACAACCTGGACAATATGTGCCATGTCTAAATCATGCCAGTAATTAACTGTGAACGAGTAGTCAATAACCCATTTTCCAGCTCTCTGCGTGCATGTTTGAATAAGACAGGCCCAATGTTGGTTTTCAATCAATTCACAATTGCGCCTAATTTTCTATTATCCTAAGCTAATAGGAAAATTCGCGCTCATCGAATCGCCGTGCCAGACCGCCGCGAGTGTAAGAGGTATTCCTGTAACACCGCCAATTTCGTGGGGCGCTTTTGTGTCGTACATCTGCCGTGTGCGGTGCCCCCTTCGCTTGACTGGCCCCAAATCTAATGGAACTTAATTGACATTAATATATGTCGCCATAATATACAATGCCTGTCTGTATTCTGCACCACTATCGTATTGAGTAAAATTTATGCTAATCCTTGACATGAAGCTCCCTTAAAAGCTTTCACATATTACGGTAAATGATTTATCTGGCTCCAGTAAGCGTATACCATACGGGCTGCGGGGGATATGGGAACGGCTCCCCGCAACCTATGAACTAGACTAATACTTGGCCTAAGTAGGACTGTGTGGAAATTAGCATCCCTGGAATCACTGTTCTAGACAGTTCATGGCTGAGTGTAATCCACAATACCACGTAATTGCTTTTTGTAAATGCTGAGAAGTTAAACAGCCCCCGTCTGGCTTTTCCATGATGGAGATAGGGCAGTATTCGCCAGTGCAAAATGTTAAATTACATCTTATTTGAAGTCAAAGGAGTTTTTGCGCTAATTTCTTTGAAGTGCTACTAACTTGGTTATTTGGGCTTTCTCATTGTGGGTACTGGAAGTAAAATATTTTATTTTAGACTGGAATCGCTTAAATCCAACTTAAAAAAATTGTTTTTTGCACCTCTGAAAAAAGCGCTTTTACGAAAAATCGACGAAATCTGACTTGCCAGCGAGAATTTCCCTACATGCTGCTCACCACAGGAGGCCCATTTCGACATAAACTGTTGGAGTATTGAATTCGCCCTTAACGATTATCGCATCAAATTTAAACGTATCTAAAATTGCATACTCGTCCTTTAACGGCCGATTTTCGCAAAGCCTTTGTAGTGGATTTCCTGGGATATCTGGGTCACCCAAATGGGACTTTAAATACAGCTAAATAGTAAATTATGATTTGGTTTATCAAGCACGCATTGACTATCGATTAAATCAAATACTGTATTGATTTCTCGCAGTGAACTAAAATTTAGGAATATCAGGCACGCAAGCGAAACCGCACTAAATTGTTGTCAAATAATTCTGACAATTAAAATTGGTGTTGCTTACCATATAAAATTTGCTTTTTTCATGCAGTAGGTTACGGTGGATCATCACCAAAATAATCAATTTAGTTTTCTGTAAACCGTTTTATCCATAATTTTTATAACTTCCCTTTCTTCAGAAATACATTTAATTATATTGAAAAAATATCAATTGTACTGCTTAAACACACCACAAAAACGTGTTTTAGTGATAAAAACGTCTTAATCTTTAACATAGATATGTTACATAGGTTCGTACACGCGGCGCCACAAGCCATACATTTCAATTAAAGATAAATATTCTGGAAGAAGCATTTTCAAAGCCGAGTCATGTAAAAACTTGGTGATATCGATTCACTCACTGATGATGATTGAATTTGAATTGATATCATATGTTTTATAATTTTCTCACATTTTGAAGATTATGAAAGTACCAGAGTTTGGTTTTGGAGATAATTATTCTAAGCATAATGTGTGTCATATTTAATTGATGCCTTGTTAGAAGAAAAATGGTAACTTAAAACATCTTTGCGCATGGATTTTCCTTCGTTCTACCTATGTTATATCTAACAAATCTTACTTATTTACTAATAGCCCAGTCAAATTAAACAAAAAAACCGCGTTTGAAGAAAACAAATCCAAACAACAAATAGTTTACAAAATTGGCGCGGTTGCATACCTCGCGATCATGGGAATATAAAGTCCTGTGGAGTAGGTGGTACGGAAATGGGGTGGAGAGGGACTTTAAAGATACCTTTTCAGTTTTTCGTCTATAAAACCTAAAGGGTGTATCCTAGCGAAAATCTTATCGAGAGACAAATTGAGGATCTTGAGTTTTTGCGTCGATAAAATTTCCAATATTGGATAAATAGTTCAATTTTTACGGACAATCCAAAAATATCTACATCCCTCCATTATTGCAAAAAGTGAGAATACACCTCTTTTCAAATTGTTGTACCTCTAAAACAAACATTCCGATCATCCCCTCCACGAAGACTAGACTAGACGAAGTAGATATAGAATACAAGAGTTCAAAAACCATCCAAATTTTGAAATAGTGCCAATTTTGTAATTTTTGAACACTAGTTTTCCAAAATTGGAACTTGTTTTTGCTTTTTTTCTAAGTGGTTTTTTGCACCCATTGGGTGCCTCTCACTCTCAATTTGCCTCTGATTCCATTTTGAGTCATTCATATTATGTGTATATATATGTATGTGTATGTTTATGTATGTGTGTGTTTATGTATACGAAGTTACACGTTTCCAAGGTATGCGGGGCCGAGAAAAGAACGGTTAATAATATAATACATGCAAATGATAAAGTAAAGAGTAGTAGTATTAAGTATTAAAGTAAATCTTATATTAAAATTATAAAAGTAAGTGATTGAGGTCATATTACGCAGTCTCTTCATCAGGGTCGTCGAAGCCAACAGCGTGATAATCTTCTTCAACCATACCTACAGGCTCCCTCGCAGTTCCCACAAACCGATGAGCAAATGATGCTGGCCTTCGACACCTACAACGTGTCCCACATCCTGTCAGGCAGTTGAAAAATGGTTTTAGGACCGTGTATGGAGTAGTATGAGCGAGAATTGTAAGAGGTCGCTGATTTCCATCGACCCCCTTCTCCCAACCCCAGTCTGTTGATGTAAGCACCACTGTTGCACTTGAAGGTAGACTCGATAGGAGTGTTGTTGAACAGAGGCTTTGGTGGGTGACAAGGAGAGTAAATCTGTCTTAACTTTCACTGTACATTTCAGGAAACACAAGTACTGGTGCGTGTTTAGGTCTTGTTCACTAGCATTAAACATTGCGAGGAACATTCGCTTACCTTCTCTTGTGTAGAAAATTTCCGATATGGATTTGAGGGTGCTAATCCTGCTAAACATTTTGACAATCATATACTTGCCTTTCCTATAGCTTGAGGAGGTCGAGGTAGTGACACATCCACCAAATGCTTGGATGAACAGGATGCTGTCGGCGAAGTCTAGTTGTCTAAGTCAGTTAGATGGCAGAGTAGGTTTTTGTTTCAACTTCTGTCCTCCCCGGTTTCATAAATATGATGTTGTTGGTGGGATGCTATAGGCAGGTCGGGAAGGATAAAAAAAAGGTCTTTCTTACATGGAGCAGCTATCCTTGAGGGAGTGACAGCCCACGCGGTGCCTGCCTACTCTTGCATAGTGTAAATAGTGCAAAAAACAGCCTGGAGGAAATGTTAAGAAACACCAATTTTTGAAGAATAGTGTTTAAAAATTCTATTTAGAATTGGCCCAATTTCAAGTTTTGATGCTTTTTGAACTCGCTCATTCAAGCTCTACAACTATTAGGGACGGGTATCAATCGGAGTGCTCGTTTTAGAAGCAAAACACTTTGAAAAGAGGTGTATTCTTACATTTGGAAAAATCGAAGGATATAGATGTTTTTAGATCGTCTATCGACGCAGAAATTCAAGCCCTTAAATTCATCTCTCGGTAAGATTTTCGCTAGGATGCATCCTTTAAGTGTTATAGGCGAAAATCTGAAAAAAGTCACCTCTCCCAGACTTCACTACCATCTTACCGATTAGGCGACTGACCTCTCTGAAACAAGAGGCCTTCTGAGGAGACCCTGAGTGCAAGCCAAATAAAGAACATTTAAGAGGTAATGCTCCAGCCTTAGGACACCAAAGGCTGACACATTTCGGAGTGCACATCATGGCGCCGATGGATGTGTCAAATACGACTACCTGGATTCCTGGATGACCCGCTTATTATCATAAAAAAAAATTGTTTCACTAATTAACCTATTATGTTATAAACCTATATATCAAATTTAAGCAGAATTTTCGGTTTATTGGAGGGTAGGTACATATTACAGTAATTGAATTAGTTTGTTTTTTTAGATTTTGTATCTATAAAACTATGTCAGTGGCGGATCCATAGAAAATATTGGGGGGAATTGTTCCTCGGCAAAATTTGCGGGAGGGGTTTGTATAAAATTAGATGAATATCTATGTACTCAACCGCACTCCCAGTACCGGCCCAATCCTACTTACACCTTTGTTTCGCGGGGCGAATAAACTTGTTGATTTTGGCCTCCTGCAGGAATGGGTTACGAATTGGATGGTTCATAACCCACACAAACTACTGGCCCACATATTTCCCCAGTGGCGGTAGTCCTAGCGCGAGTTTAAATTAATTAAATAAAATTACTAGGAAAAATAAAAATTACATAACAATGGAATATCTTAATTGTAAACTGGAGACTGGGACAACAAATTTATGGGAAAATGTACTGGCCAGCCTTTTCACATACTATGGATATATCCACCTGACCCACCCACATTACATACCCTGTTTGATCAACAAACAACTTTTGCCAGAAGTTCAAATCATGGAGAGCCGTTGAGGGAGCTTTGTAACAACTCGAGTGTCCACAGGTTTTGAGCCATATCTCGCTAACACTGGTCGAAAATTTTATAGGAAATATTTTGTTAAGAATCAAATTGTCGTCAATTCTTATTAATTAACTTTTTCACGTAAAATTAAAAGCCGGAATGACGAATATATTTGATCAAAACATTTTTGAAACCTATAACTTTTTCATTTTAAATTTTACAATTTAGACCCTAGAGCTTTTTTCTAGAGCATCTTCTTACAATTAGTTTTACCAGGTTGTTATTTTAATTTCTATTATTATTTTTAAACGATTAACAGGATCACAGGAGGGTCAGTCAATGGTAAATCATGATGGTGTTTTAGGAATTGCTGAATTTTGGGAAATACTGAAATACTTATTTAACCCTTATATCAATGCCCAGTCGTTACAACGTTATTCAGTGCCCGGGGTACCCGGGTACCCGCACGGGTTATTTATTCAATTATAGAATTTTGATACCTGGAGACTTTCACATTATAACTCATCTCACTAGTAGATATTACTCAGAGAGTAGTCGACTACCTGAGAAACCCCGTTTCTATAGAAATGTTAACATTGGGAGAGATGGGAGGTAGATGAATAGCTGAAATTTCATTGCAGCTGCTTAGTTGACGTCACTTATAATGGTCAGTTTCAAATTAGACTTGGAGTGGACGTTTGAATATTTTGTGAACACTGTGTGTATTTTTTTGCTTGAAATTCATTTGTTACAGTGACAATTGTTATAATTAATGGAAAATTTATCACCAGCTGAGTTTTCAAGGTACGTTAAAATTTATATATAAATGCTAGCAGTTATATGTACTCGATTTACTATATACGTTTGTTTTATAATTATAAAATTAATAACTTAACCGATTGACGATTGAAGAGAAGAGTAGATATTTGAATGAATTATTGGGAGAAGATTCCGCTGTCGAGGATTTTATCTCAGATAGTGATAACGAGGACTACATGCCTAACAGAGAGCGTTCAGAAGTCTCTGACTGCGAAGAATTAGGAAAGTACTATTATTTTTTCCCATTATTATAATTTCTCTATATTCAAAAATAATTGCGATTATATTATAATATTTTTATAATTTATATAATATTTCTGTGTTTAGTGGAAAATCGCGAGAATGAAAGCTTTCCAACTAGTGGCGAATCATCACAACTGACGATAACACTGTTTGGTCTAAAACACCGGTAGGGAGACACTTTTACTAATCCATTTTTACTAATCTACTTTTACTAAGCCGATTTCACTAAAGGACAATTTTACTAATGTACTTTTTTACTAATGGACCTTTTTACCAATGGGCACTTTTACTAATGTACTTCCAATGGACATCAACATTAGTTTTCCTTTTACAATTTATTAGTAAAAGTGAGTTTTAGTACAAAGAAGTATTAGTAAAAGTGGGTTTTAGTAAAAAGAAGTATTAGTAAAATTGTCCTATTAGTAAAAGTGGATTAGTAAAAGTGTCGTGCAATCAAAACACCACCAATTCAACATCAAATTCCGACTCGAAATATTCTTCGACAAAGATGTGAACCACACGGAAGCACAGAGACTTTATCAATTAGTGAAACATTCAAAAGAGTTTTCACTGATGAAATTGTCGATGTAATTGTTCGTCACACCAACAAGAAGGCAATTGCTGTATGTAATTCATACAACGAGTCAAATCCTACGAAAAAGCAAATGCCGTGGAAAATGTAATTTTCAAGAGTTCTACGCATTCTTGGGAGTTCTCATAATGTCAAGTGCAAATAATTCGAATACGATTATTATCCATTATACCGAGCTGCTATGGGCATCAATAGATTTTGGAGTATACTACGATTTATTCGGTTTGATGATGCAAATACACGTGAAGTAGGTACGTGTAAAAGAAGATAAGGCGAAAATCATGTAAAAAATGTAATAAACCAGTTTGCGTTGAACATTCCAAAGCAATTACAAAATGTGACGCATGTGTTCAAGAATATATTCAATGTAAACATATTATAATAAGTCTTATAATAAAATAAATTATATATATATATAAATAATATAATAATAATAAATAATAATAAAAGTTAAACAAATTCGTTTATTCATATATTAAGTAATATTTTTATCCCTACAGATAAGTTTATTTATTTATTACTTTGTAATTTTGTGGACGTTGTAAATTCTTACATATGGCTACCCGGGTAGCCCGGGTATTGAACAACGGGGTATTGGACTTTAACTCTTATTATCCTAATTTTTGCATATTTTGATATCTTAACGTATATGAATCGGGGTTAATAGACTCAAATAACGAGGATCTAACAGGATTTCATAATTTGTCGTTAAATACAAAAGATATGTAAGTAAGAACACGCAAAAGGGTGCCCGGGTATCCGGGTATTGACATAAGGGTTAAATATATGTATTGTAGAGTATTTATTTTTTTATATATGTAGAGTATAAGATTCAAATAAAACCGTAAAAAAAAAATTTGTTTCCCATTCATACTTTATATACCCCCTTGAACCCCTTAGGGGTTAAATTTTGAGAAATGCGGAAACATGTTTTTCATTACTTATGTTGTAGAGTTTTTGTAGAAAGTCTCGAGTTAACCCGATCAAAAATATATTATTTCTCATTCAAAATGGCTATCCCCTTTTACCCCTTAGGGGTTGAAGTTTTAGAAATGTTGAAATACGTGTTCCATTATTTGTGTAGTGAAGTTAAGTTTTTTCCATAACACTTCCATAACTTTGTGATCCTGTGAAACCCTTAAAAGTAATGAATGATCATTGAAAAAATAAATAGGTGAAATTAGTTGTTCTTGAAAAATGCTCTAATGAGTCTAATGCATTTGAAATAATGTACATTTTAAAATGAAAAAGTTATAGCGTTTCGCCCTTTTCGGCTTCTAAATTATTTATTATATATTTTGCGTGAAAAAAATTATTTAATAAGAATTTACAGATTAAAAGAAAAAATATTTCAGATATCCCTTTTTCCGACCATTTGACCAGTCTGATTAAGAAGCTGACTTCACCTCCTTCCCTCCTGAGAGATCAAAGTATGTTCAGTTCGCGTCTTTCAACGTCCTATATCACTTTAATCATTCATTTTCCATATTTTTCAGGAAGCAGACAGAGAATTGATAATCTGTACTACGTGTCATATTTTTTCACACTATATTTGTATACGATGTACATTATTGCGCTAATGAAAAAACAAGACTTTTCTACTCCTATCATTACTTCCCTGAACAAGCGAAGATAGTCTGAGATCGTTGGTTTGCTTGTAATGGAAAGAAAATATGTTTAGTTAAAATTTCGTGCATGACTTTTTTCTAGCAAAACTCGCAATTCGTCACACTGTGCGGCGGTGGCGCATACTTCACGGACACGTTTTAACGGCCGTGTACAGATTGTCCTAAGTCCTAAGTATAACCATTTAATAAAAAATCCAATTAACTTGCCTCATCTAAAACTAACAAATAAGGTCATAGCCAAGTGTTGGAAAAATTACGTTTCACAGCACCAATTGCCCCGATTACCTGCTTGATCTTAATCTATTCAAGTTAAAACGCGAGATCTGTTTTCAGATCCGCCCACGCTTATGTACGTGATTTTGAACCAATTCAGTTTAAGCGTTGGAAAGGAGGCAGCTTTGTGGGGATAATTGCGTTATGAAGGTGGATTTTCCCTGGCTGCATTTAAGGGAAAGGCATTTCAGAGGATGAATATCTTTTTACCTCACGTCTAAGAAGTTGCGTGGAAAATTAAAAAGGAAAGCGAATCTAGCAGGAAGTATAGATGTTGCCTTCCGTACGAAGGAAATTACCTTCGAAAAAGAATATTTCGCCTTTGCCGCATTAACATTTTTTCACGTTTTTCTCAACCGCTAGGATACAATGCAGTCCTTTTGCGCTTTAGTGCGCTAGAAAAGTTTCCCATTATAAAAGTTTCCCTCTGAACAGGGTCTTATGCATTACTTGTGAAAATTTTTAATAAGGTTGAAGTTTTTTTCATTTTGAGCGTGCTCTTGTAATTCATAAAAGCAAGTTAATTCAAAAAAAAAAAATAAAGGCAACTTGTGCTTATTTAAGTCTCACGATACGACACCAAACCGATTATCCTATGGCCAAATGCTGCTGAAAATAAGTTTCTATCATCTTCCCCTTTATTGTGCCACCAAGAGGAGCGAGCTACTCGACTATTTTCGAGTTCCTCTGCAGATAATTTTCAAGTGAAAAATTTTTGTTTCAGTTCGTGGTAAATGGTCTTTAATTTGTACGAACTTTCGCCCACTTGTGTGACAGGAGCAAAATACGGTAATTGTGAGACTTTTCTTCCTTTTTCAAGTTTATGAGTGAGATTTTCGTTGTTTGTTTTTGAATTAAATTGCGAAAACTGTTGTGACAGGAAGAGAATGAATCATTTTATTACATCGCAGTATGTATTTCTTTTCGCCAACAATTAAAGGTATCACTCAACAAAATGAAATAAATGTTTTGCCATTATGTTTTTATGACCTACAGCTGAGAAGGCAGACAAATTCATTTCTCCTCTGCACAACGATAAAAAAGAAAGAAAATTACTCCTTAAGCACATGCAGAACAAAATAATAGATTTATACGTGAGGCAGTCTTCCGTCGTGGATTAGAGATTACTTTATCCAATTAGGTTCCTGAATGGTCACAGAACAAGAAGGAAAACGCACTCAATGTTCGTGAATTTTTTCCCATCTGCTGAACAATGGAATCGCAAGGTTTTGTCTTTTTCGTTTGCTTGATGAATATTCATGTAGCTTTCGGCACAGCCCACACTTTTACTGATTCTTCGACAAATGTTGAATCTGATTTTTCCACTTTTAAATTCTACTACAGATTTTCAAGGATTTTCAGCTATTGATTCCCTTTAAAGTACTCTTAAGAGATTTGTTTTAAGGCGCTTTGCAAAACGGGAAATTGAGAACACATTTCCTAAAGTTAATGTCGATTTTACAAAGTACGCATCTAACAGATTATAAATGATGAATAAAAAATATGGCTTATTTTTTGAGGGCAAATGAATGATGGATGAATTACAAAGAATAAACACAGGAAATATGTAATGATAAATTTATGTTTGTCAGGAGGAAATTTAATATTGAAATAACAAGTACTTTGTAACCATGGCAAAAATTCTAAACCACCTTGGAAAGCTGAAAAACCTCAACTTCGAAGAATTACTATGATGGTTCCTTTGATGTTTTCGCGGTCGCTGATCTCAAATCTACTATAGAAATTGATATCAAAGATGGCGGATCCAATATGGCGACCGAAAATCCTCAACTTTAAAGGATTTGGAATATGAAGAGATTTTGGGGTCGTTTAAATCTACTATTGAATTTTTTTGCCGGAAATATTTGGGTTCCCGCGGGAAAAATTAAAACCGTATACGCACAACTTCTAAAATCCGGCCAAGGATCATTGTTGTATGAGGTTGTTTAAAAAAAATCGTAAGACCTGTCTTCGTGTTTGATTGTCTTCAGGGAGTAGTGAACACTGCTGAATTGTTAAGTAAATTTAATATTAGCAGTACGCTCTCGGAGGAATCGTGATTTCATCCAACCAGCCCATCACCGTACCAATTATGGATTTAATGACAACATATCCTCGGTATCTGCTCTTTTAATTCGCGAAACTCGACTTTCGATTTCAATTTATCACGAGCCAAATAAAAAGTCGGCTTCGTTAATCTATAGACAGATAAACTAAATTAATAATTCGAACGACAGAGACAAACAGCAACACTAAAAATCGAACGACCACACATTCAAAGAAGGGTTGTAATAATACTACAGCATAATATTATAATATGTATACAAATCGCTTACAGTTGAAAAAATTAAAATTGTTTATCGTCATATTGAAATCCGTCATTTTAAATTTTTAAATTTTACTAACATAACCAGCAAGCTTGAAAACCCATGCACACTATTTTTCATTGAAACTGCTTATAGTTGAAAAATTATAGGCACCATTTAGAATCCTTCAAAATCCTTCATTTTGAAAAAAACATATAAACTATGTTTTCAGTTGGAGCGTTAAATACCTCTTGGGCAAAAAATCAAAAATTTTGAATCAGTCAGTCGGGTGTAATTGAAGGACAAACAAACAAAGAAACAAACTTTCAATATTTTAAACATGTAGGAACATAGAAATTAAGATTTAATCATTATTAATAGGTTAACAAAATATACATATATAAAAATCTCTTCCAGAGAATTCAAATGCTCCTCTAATGTTGCGAACAAAATTAAGATATCGTCTAAATAGACAACACATATTTTGTTAATGTGTTTTCTGTCCAATATACTGTCTATATATTCTACTTGTCCAATATACTGTCTATATATGGGAAGTGGGTACACTCTAAGAAATTTTCACTAAATAGATATAGGAAACTGCGTTGCCTACATAATTGTAGTAATTTTACATAACGTAATGCACTGTACTTATCTCGCTGTAAAATTAAATATCAGAGAGGATTCGAAATACTTCAACATATGTAATTTGTCCTTGTTAAAATTGAATTTGATTCCACTTTCATGTGTAATTTTACAAAAGAAGGGAATATCACACATATTTAAGTAGATTCATTGCTGTATATTATGTAAACTGAACTTATCTGTAAGTAATTCGTTGCTTTTAAGTAAGCAATATTCTTGTTTTTTAATTGATTATTGCTTCTAATGAAGTAGCAAAGTATTACTACTTTGGGGTTGTGGGCTAAGCATTACAGCTCCAAAGTAGTAATACTTCGATAGTTGCTCAAATAACTGGACCTTTTTTTGGATTTTGTTGATTTTTGTATGTTTTAATACATAGCTGAAGATGAAATTTGAACGTTACTTTTAAAAACTTTTGCAATCAGTAAATTAAAAAATTATAATATTTCGTTTTCAGATTATTAAAGAGCTAGCAGTTTTTACATTTCAATGCAATCCTTAAAATATTTTGTTTATCGATATTATTATTTCAATGAGTTTCTAATACGTTTAGAAATCATTTTCAGACTAATACGACGTAGGGGAGAGCGGGGCTGAAAGTGCCGGGGGTAAATTGTGCCGACGCGAATATCTCGAAAACAGAAAGAGATAGATATACGATCGTATTGTGTCACGTAATGCCTAACAGTCGGGCACACACGGCTGTCATTTGAATTGCGTCAGCGACGCGGATCGAGTAGTAGTGCATGTGAGGGTTCTCCAGCGCCACGTAAGTAAATATTTTCGTTTCGATACTTTTTGGTCGCAAGTTAGTATTTTTCGTGCTTTTAATATGATAGTTTTAGTAAGATGTTTGTTATTTATCCTAGTTTGTTCTGCCGTGTAATTTTAATGCTTTGAGTAGAGTGATTTTTATATGATGGACAAAATATCACGCTCTCATAAGCGGGGTAAAATGTGCCGTTCATGTGGGGCTGCTTGTGCCGCGGCACAACCAACCCCTAAGCAACTAAGAAGAAGAAAGAAAGTGAAACTAAAAAGAAAGTTAAGGGAAAAGGCAAGGGAAAATTTAAACAAACAAAAAAACCGACTAAGAACCCCGCTAAGAGAAGAGTTTTGCAAGATGACGACAGTTCTGATGACGAACAACAATGTTACTGTAATATATGTTGTGATGCCTATTCTAACTCTTCCCCTGGAGAAAAATGGATTGAATGCAGAGAATGTGAGAATTGGGCCCATTTGCAATGTATTGAAGATGAAGAAAGCCTAGCATTTGTATGTCTTAATCTGAATCTAGAGAATAACTAGTTTTGATATATTTTTTTGATTTCTTAAAAAGACTCAAGAGACTGATCAATAAGATAATAACTCTGGAAAGAACTCTACTACTTTATAATTTAAGAGAAATCTTTAATATTTTTTGTAATATAGTCCTTAGAGACTGATATTTTTAATAACTGATCTCATTCGCATAAAAATAAGTACAAACTATTGATTAAAAATATGCTTCTATGTTTGAAATAATTACGTAAGTAAAGGTGATTTTTTTTTATTATAACACTTAGTATTTTAAACAACTAAATTTTAAAAACTGTTGATTTATAGTAAAAAGTATAACGAATAACTATATTATTATAAGATTGATGTCTTTTAAATTCTCAATTAATTTTCATTCATGTAAAACACGTAGCATTATCAACGGCACAACCGACCTCAGCTACGGCACAACTTGCCCCAAAGTGGGGTTGGTAGTGCCTTGCCGCCGCTGTATAAAAAAATCACTTCTTCTTAAAAACCATTAAAAAGGTGCAAAATCTGTATGTAAATTCGTATTCTATACTAAATTTGGCTTAGGATGAACCACTACTTTCAGACATAGTACTTGTTTTGTCCGAATCATATAAGGATTTGTCAAAATCGGCACTTTCAGCCCCGCTCTCCCCTACCCGAAAATCAACAAAACTTATAACAAATTTATGCAATTATTTGAAGACTGACCGAACTAAGTTTTTTAGTTAATTATTAGTAAGTGAAGTGTACTTGCATACGCAGATATAAGGTCGAATATGGCCAGTCCGGAAATATACGCACCTTCATACAACGCAACTGCCACAAGAGAAATGAAGTTCGCTTAACGTCACCAGTGGTGACTAACCACAAAAGTAAATACATTCCGGAGAGCAATTTTATATCGTTAAAGTACTTTTACTGTCAAAAATATAAAATTACACTGCTTTAAAGTATTTTTTCTTTCCTTGTGACTGTTTCATTATTAATTTTACATAAAATTGAGGAACATGATTATATTCGGCATAGTAAATTCACTGATCTTCAGGATTTTTCAATACTGCTTAGTAAATTTACATTCAAGTAAGGAAATGGGTGGCAAAATACATTTGTCTGTGCATTTTCAGTTTTCTAGAAGTACTTCTACATTATTGGAAGTATTTTTGCTTATATTTTCCACAAAATATCACACAGCATAGCATAAGCCAAGGCTGAACTAAATTTTTGTAGTAAAAAGGAAATATTACTTTAAAATATTGATTATCACTTTTAGACAATCATTTATGCAACAGAAATTTTGGAATTTTAATGTAAATTTCAAGTAATTTTCAATGCATTTTTTAGAGTGTACCTTTCATCTCTGGTGATTTGATTTAATTCTGTAATCCACTAACAATCGGAGTTTTTGGATACCTGAATTATCTTTTTTTAGTGATTACAAATGCTCTAGAACTGTACCCACATGGCTTTTTCTTACTATACCCTGATTTTCTAATTCTCCAATTTGCTTTCTTGATTTTATTCCTCCTCTTGATGCGGAACATTTTCGAATTTATTTGGTCATTTGATGGGATATGAAATGAAATGTCGAAACCAAACGCATGTAACCGCAAGTCGAGTAGTTGAAATGACAGTTCTTCACTTCTGTGGTAGTTGAACTTTGACTATCAATTCTATATTACACAGACAATTCCATAAACTTATCTTTGACACTCTTCAAAACTTTATCAGGCCAAACTAACTCTTTCTTGCTTCTCAACAACTACTTTGATTGGAAGCTCTCTACCGACTAACTATACTTTGGTTTTCCACATTTTTGATTTCATTAAATTTTACTAAAGTAAGCATATATTCTGGTCAGAGCTTTAATATGTGCGGAGACAGTTTAAGTTTCTAGCCATCCAGTACACATTGAATTCTAGAGAAAATGGATTTTGTACAGACTTTTTTTAGAAGCCTTGGCCACATCGTAACATCATTTTATTTCAGAAGCAAAATGTTAAGTGTGATACCAATTTAAGATCCCAGGTTCGCCTGTGCGCAGGATTTCTTCAAGGAGGAGGTTTACACGTAATCTTACGGAAAACGGGAGGAACTATAAAAAATATAATACTATTAAACATGTGCAGTCGAACCCACCCGAAAGCACATCGCATAAAAGCTCAACTCTCATAACTTAATACGAATTCGAAGCCGCATGGAGATTTCGACACTTTTCTTACCATTAAACCCTTTTTAAAACAACCCCGACAACAGTTTTTCTAACGCCTTCAGAAATATTTACTTGGACCTTGCAACGTTTAAAACCACATCAAATTGATGATAATGTGCAGGGGCGACGGAATGTTAAGTAAAGAATGCATTATACTTTGATACAACCAACTAGCTACCCATATTTGATCCGGTGCTGAAGAAAAATCAGTTTTTTAGAGCCCTATTTAAATATATAGGATTGCCTATGCAATTCTTGAGCAACCTTGAGGCAGCCCACATTATTTCTTTATTTCTAGATGCTGAAAAACTTCATTAAGTTAAGGGGGTATTGCGCTTTGAACGTCATTTTTGGAGCAAGATTTTAAGATTTTTTTCTCAGAAACTACAAAAGATATTTTGATTTTTGTTTTTGTTATTTATTAATACAAGTCTCTGGTACCAAAATATATTATTTTCGTTGACAATACCAAAATATTCCAGCTGTCAGAGCTGGTCAAAGTAGAGATGTTTTTCGCGAAGGGGTGAACGGCCACCATGATTACAGCCCTTAAACGTCTGAAACAAAAAATTCCAAACTGTTGTTAATTTGTATACTATTGGTTATCGCCTGAACTAGGGAAAAGTAAAAATATAGAAATTTGCAAAAGTTATACAAATTTTAAAAAAAAGTTCGATTTTTGGGTTTTTTTTTAAGTAAATGTTGGATTAAAAAAAAAACTATTTATCGCATAAACAATCGCATCGTAGTTCCGGCGGTAGCGGCTAGTATAAGGATGATTCTGTATAAATTTGAAGAAAATCGGTCAAGTAGAACTTGAGATATCGTGGTGGCCGTTTTGAAAAATGCTGTTTCGAGAAAAACGCGATTAAAGTTAGATAGATCGCCGCACTCGCATCGCATCGCGCTCGCCGCTCCAACTTTGAGGCATCATTACTACGTCAATTTTATAAATTTTTGAAAAATTCGTTTTGGAATACAATCTCAAATACATTAACAATAGAAATATTAAAAAAAAAAATTTCGATTTTTTCAAAATTTCAAGCGCAATACCCCCTTAAAGCATCAAACTAGGATCTAATCAAATATAAAATTCCCTACTAACAGAAAAAATAGATTCCCCTTTACCACCTCGATTGGCGGTCTGTGGTTGCACGTTAAAGTGGTTGCTCTCTCCCATGATTCCCAGCGGGAAAAGAAGCGCTCAAAGATGCAAACGGAAGCAACTCCTTGGAAGCTATGGAGTGATTCCCTTCCATTGGACACTCCATGTATTTTTAACATTACATGTCCGCAGGAGGAAGCAGTATAAAAGCTTTTTTTTACTGCTCCCAGCTTGCTGCTATGGAATGCAAGTGGAATCAGGTTCATATACTGCTCCCAGCTTGCTGCTATGGAATGCAAGGGGAATCAGGTTCATACTGCTCCCAGCTTGTTCAACTTAGTGAACATTTTGTTCAACTTACCTTCTCTTTTATGAAAGCACAAAACTGATTTTATTATAAAAACCGCAAAAACGCACCAAAATCACTCAATAGAACGCAAAAATACGCACCTTACTTTACTGCACAGAGGATAAAACAGGAATGAGCAAGATTTCGCTTTGTTTTTCTTATGAGTCATGACTTGAAAACAAAAGGGAGAAGGTTCGGTCCCAGCGATCAATTGGGTTGATGCATACCTGCATTCCCCGGAATCAACAGGGAAGCAATATATTTTTCGCTCGCAAAAAGCTCAGTTAGGTGATGCCTACCTGCATTCCCCGGAATCAACAGGGAAGCAACATATTTTTCTCTCATAAAATTTACTGATTCCAAACCCGCTTCCCTAGGAATGCCTGACCAAATTTCCCGCTGGGTTGCTGCATAAAAACACATGAATAAAAAGTGAATCAAAACACAACCTCCTCAATCAGAATACTTGGCAACCCATTTTGAAGGTACGCAAATTAACGGGATTACACTATGTAAGTATGTAAATTCGCGTTTTCCACACTGTATGTGCTGATCAATAACGGATTTTATATATTGAAATAATGAAAAAAATATGGTTGAAGGATTCTAAATAAAAATAAATGAACGTAACTATTTTTGACTCAGTTCTCAGACTAGTTTTTGGTCCCCAAATCATGGCTTGTTTTTTAAATATAAAAATCACCACTCTGAGTAGAAGCATGAAATAGGTCTCAAATGACAGCTGAGGTCCTCTTTTTTCAGAAAAAAATAGGTGGACTTTTACTACCTTTATCAGAAAGTGAACATTTTCTCAAAATATTGTCCACCAATTTGGTACACTTCATGCGGTTCTCCACCTAAATGGACAGGAATCGGAAGCATACATATATGACCACTTTTTGCGCCGATTTTGCAAATTTGCGCCTCTCTACAGGCTTAACCTTTTTTCGTAGCGAAAAATGTTATATACATATATATGTATAAAAGCAATGAAAAATTTGGTGGTGCACAGCTTTTGTATGGATATATTTTTTTATGACGAGTTATCCGAAACGAGAAAATGCGAAAAACCAATTCTGGTCCTATTTTTTTAACATTTTCCGCGCTCTAACTTAAAAAATATTAACTTTAGGAAAAAAATTTTGCAACTAAATTTGTAGAGAATTTTGAGGTCTAACAAAATGCTTTCACACTTTTCCTCTAGCATGTCTGAAACATGATATATTTACGAAATACGATTATCCTTCTATTATTTACATACCAAGTTTGGGTCATCGATCTGCCCAGGCAGATGTGAGTTGAAATATTAACATATATACAAAATCAGCAATTTTTACTTCATTCTCCATATAATTGCGGATATAAACATTAACGATTAAAACGCACTATATATACATGTATTCAAAATACCTGTCAAATGAACACCAATTGTTTGTTGGCACGTACTCCGTATCATTCCGTGGCGTTCCGTGTGTCTGTGTACGATTCGTGTCCATTCCGTGTTCACAGAGGCACGCGGACATGCTGAGGTCCGTGTACCGTGCGGCACGGATGCGCACGAACGCATGAACATGGCGAGTAAGCACTTTCCGATTTTGACTTTAAGTATTTTCACTTTATTACCAGACTTTTCCAGAATGTACATGCTTTAGAGCATTTTACGGTAGCCTTAACTTAAAAGTAATTAAATAAGTTGTTTTAGGTCAAGTAAACTAACGATTATTATTACTTTCAACTTATCCGAAAAAGTCAGTAATTATATGGTACAATACAAGAAAGCCCCCGGTTTCCTCTTCTTCGATGTGGCTTCAGGGATTGCTCTGCGTTTATCTCATATCGAGAACGTCCCTAAATGCTCCGGCCACTGTGGGGTGAGAATTGGTTCATGTCTTATAAATGGGAAAACTTCTTTAATTTCGACCGGCCAGTGTGCGCTGACCTATTCACCCGGAACGTGTTGTTCAGCTATGTGGTCTGTGGTGCCAGACTCTTTCCTGGATTAAAATACCCATTTGTGCTTTTGTTTATTTAATCAAACACATTTTTTGCCCTCGTGAGGGAGCGAATTCTAGGCGGGAGAATCAAATGCCGCTGCCGCCGCCCGCTGCCACCCCCCAATAGAGTATTTGATGTGACTATCATTCTAAAAAGAGTTTTTCCCTCTTCGGTTTCGTTCAAATGTTTTTCAAATTCTGCACCAATGCTATTTATTTTCCATTTTCGCCGAACTCTGGAATTGCATTTCGCATCTATCAGGCCGGCCGAGTAGCTGAGTACCGCAGAGTTCGTTGGGATGATGATGCTTTGACACACACACACACACCCAGGCACTTGTGGAATGTTCAAATTATGTACATAAATTATTTACTTTTCATGCATTTATGAATAATTATTTCATTGCTATGCAACAGTGCTCGCCTCCAGAGGGACTGTTCAATTGCTGGCAAATGTGTAACTCAATTACGCGAAACATTTTCTGCAGTTGCAGCCAAAAATAACAAAACGGGTACAAACAGTGCTTATAACAGGGCTGAGACTAGAAGTGTTGGAAACTTTCTGCATGGACGATAAAATTTTACTGCGAAAACACGCTATTCGGAGTAGATTACGAAATTGAGTTGCATTATTCCTTGGCACGGTATCCAGGGCTCATAACCCGAGCGCCGGCCCGTCAGCTTGCTCAGTCTTACGAAAAAATCACAGCTAAGAGCTGCCCCGGCTGTAAGCAAGCAGAAGTCCCTAGAAGTACCCAACCAGTCAATAGCTGCAACAATCGCAGCAGACCCATATTAAACGAGGTGAAAACCTCATCAAAGGGGTTTTCGATCCGCCACCGCACTGTGGCCGAGCGGAGGAGTCAAAATGTCATCTTGGAGCGCACACTAAGATTCTGCCAGTCGTATCCAAGCATTCTCCTTGGGCAAGCAGTCGTGCAGCCAATATCCGCAGACTTTAGAGAGCCATAAAAATCTTCAGGCACAGCCGCCTAGAATAGCGTAGCAGGGCTGTTTCTGCTGGCCCTTATAGGAGCAAGGGGCCTCAAGAAATTACGATAGACGTCTTGGGGAGCACGGTAAGGAGCAAAGTACAGGAAAGGTCGGAAAAAGTGTGATAAAGAAAACTTTTCTGAAAATAAAACAATTGGCAAAAAAACTTGGAGAAAACACAAGTCAAGAGCAGGAAGGCACTTTATAAATCACAAACAGCTGCCTCGGCAGTCCTCGCGGGGAGACAAACAAATACACTTTGGGTTTGATCCGCCGTGGCACCTTGCGGGCTTTTGTTGTGTTCGAGAAACTCTCCACCAAACGACCGACGACGTGCTGTGTCAAATTTGGTAATTTTTCCTTGATGCAGAAGACAAGGTGCTGCATATTACGTGTGTAATTTGCACTCATCAGATATGTATATATACCTATATAAGATGGCAAGATCCCAAGGCTATAGGTCAACTGCTGCGGCACCAGCCATAAAGTTAATCCCATAAAGCCGATCAAGGCTAATTGCTTGTGTACATGAGTTCACTGGTAATAATTGATCTCGTACCTAATCCTTGGGGTCAAATTGATTTGCTTTGTTAATCTCATCAAGGAGTAGTCCTCCTGCGCTGATTTGGCGGCAGATACCAGATACGACTAATTAAAATGAGCAGATACCGAAATTAACATTTTAATTACAGTTTCGTACGGAAAGGAACGAGAACCCGGTGATGGGTAACAAACTAAGCTGAATAGGGAGTAAGTGCTTAAAGCGTTAACTCCACAGGTCGGAAGCAAAACAATAGTTTTAGGTAATAAAACTAGGCAATTCCAACTTTTTAGGATTTATAGGAAGATTACAAATTGGGAAACAGGAAAGCTCCACCACGGTAGATTAACAAGAGAAAATAGTATAATACAAAAAAATTGGGAAAAAAAATTGGAAAAAAAAGCTTTTGCATCATTTTTAGTTTCCGTACCCGTGGGGAAAAATGGAACACATAAATTCGTGCATGCCAGTCCAAAATCGTTTCTCCGAATAACTGAAAAAGTACACAAGGCCTGTCGGCAGATTTTAGATTTTGAATGAGGCTAGGACAATAATGAAAACTGACAGCGCGGCGAGAGCGGTATCGTCGGCAGGGGAGTATTGCGGATTTTTTATTAGGCATGAGTTAGTGGTCAGGAGCGCAACTGACTTTCGCGGTAGAAGCATATCTCGCAAACAATATTTTTTATCACTTTGAAGCCCGATGGGTACACATAATGGATTAAGTCTTCCAACCAACTCATTTGGGTGTGGGTGCAGAAGTTCACTTGTCTGGCTGGTTGAACGACAAAAATTCTTCAGTCTTGTGCTATATTTATGTGCAGGCGGACACTATGAATAAAAGAAAAAGCTACCACAACTTTAGGAGTTTCAATAATGAAATTAAGAAAATAAAAGCTCCAAGTGGGTGAGCGATTGGCTGTAAACCTGGGAAACATGTTTGCACGTTAATAATATATTACGAAATTCACAATAAAATAATCCAGGAGACTTTAGAAATATTCTTGTGATGACGGACGTCGCTTTTTATTTTCTTTTACTTAGTTTAGTAAAAGATATAACTGAGAAGAAAAATTGAATTTTACAAGAGTCCAAGTGCAGAAGAAAGAATAGTAGCCACTTTACGGATGCGATCTACCGGAATACTCCCCGTTGTAGGAGTTGTAACAAACTCTCACTTAACTTGCTGCGATACAACATTAGAGGTAAAATGTTGGCACGCTGCGGCAGTCACGCATCATACATAGTCCACTGAATAGAGTGGTGGTGGTGGTGGCCCTACAAAGGTCTGGCAAGTCTGGATGTTTTATATGTTGTATATATGTCAGTATCTCTTGAGAAAACCGGCGAAAATTAGCACTTTTTTCCGGTTTTCGCCTATAATTTCGGTCTGGTGTATTTAACCGCAAAAACAGTTATATGCATTTTTGCAGTAAAAAAGAATTATTCAAATGTAAGTTCATATGTTTTTTCAATGATCAATAGAAACGGTGTTATGAAACACTTAAAAACGGCTCAAATCGCGTACGTTTTCAAGTATTTTTCGGCATCAGATTAGCAATAACTCCTTAACACTTGATTGTATCGTAAAAGTCTTCAGTATAGATTTTATAGAGAGTTAAATTAAAAAAAATCGAAAAAGTTGTGTGAAACTTCCTTTGCGCTTATGGTAAATGGACTGGAACGGAGAAACTAAAAAAAGTGCTACTTTTCGCTGGTGTTTCCATCATTGCGAAGGGGGCACGGGGGTGGGCTGACGATAACTTGGATTTTTTACGAGTACTACCCTACCAACTAATATAACATATCAAAACTCCAGAACTACCGGACATTTTGCAGGGTAATATTCAATGAACTATTAGTGGCTATGTATTACCATAGATAAATAAAGTATTTCATCCCATTCGTAGAGAGAAAAGCCTGAACGCGGGAGGAGAACGCTAAGAATTAATTACACCTTTAAATTCGCAATGACCCATTTATACATAAAACATTTCAAATATATTTTTTTTAAACTAGTGTTATCTGTCACATGCAGATCTCAATCAATCCATCTCATCAGTTAATTCTTATTCAGATTATCTTGCAAATTAACCTACTCTCCGTGTTGATCCGCAATAATTCTGGAATTTTTTATCTCTAAACATTTTATCTGATGGATATCCATCTTCAATATTTTAAGGATCTATTAAAAACACTGATCCCTTAGTTTTACCTAATCTCCTCCCTGCTTTCTGTGATAATAGCTTTAATGATTTTTGTCACCTGCCGAGGCTTTCACCGACCACTCTTCAACGTAAAAGCTTGGAATGCATAGGATAAAAGGACAATAGATCTGACACCTCAAATTTACCTTGGTCCGTGTAGTGATTTATTTCTATTGTAAGGTTTTTCTAATGTCATTTCAATATGGGTGCATAAAAGGGCAAATCGGGCACAACAAATCTCCTAGGATTTCCGATTACTGTACGTCAGCTATATAATCTGGCAAAATAGTCGACGGCATATTTACCGATTTTGGAAAAGATTAATCACGAAAATTCTTATTTATAAATTGTCTGCTCTTGGCTTTCCTAACTGCTTTGTTAATGGGATTTTCTGTTGTTTTTCTGACTTCTTGTGAAACACATTCGGTGTCCTCTTTTCATAATTATATTTATATTATTCTAGAATTCTCTATTGTGCTGATGACGTGAAACTATTTCGCACAATATCTTGTGATCGTGACTGCCATTTTTTTAAATTCTGACTTAGATGCATTCCAGAGTGCTCTATAAACCACCTTCCGCTAAATTTTTGTAAATGAGTTTGCATGTCTTTCACACGTAAAAAGAATCTTGTGCTTTACAACTTCACTATTGGTGAATTTTTCCTGATTAGACTGAAGAAGCGAGAGATTTGGCTCATAGTCACCACACGGTTCTCCTTTGAGGATCATATTGATTCTATTGTGCCATATTATACGAATTGAATCTGTTTACCGTAGGTTTCTATGGTTTGCTTTCATTGGTCGTCCCTGATAAAATAATCTTCTACTGCCTCTGTAGTCTATACAGTGTGAGCGGGTCGTCTAGGTACACCAAGAGCTTTTCGAAAGTAGCGTGACCTAAAAGATCTATTGTGCTAATCCCTTCTTGTTTTAAAAACCCCTTCCACATCAAAACCCCTTCCACATCAAAACCCTTGAAGTGAAGTAGGCTATATTGTTCTGGGGAGCCGCATTTAACACACCCACCGGCGCCAAAATGGGCGCTCCGAAGTGTGTCAGCCTTTGGCGATCTAAGGCTGGAGTATTGCCTCTTGAGGAGACCAGCCAACTTTTTGGGAATGAAAGTGACGTCTGGGCTATCAACTCCCATTTCATCAGGACCAACTAATGTATCCAAATGTGACCCTAATTGGTTTTTTGAGGAACTCGAGGTTTCTTCGTTGAGATATTACGCACCTTATCGATATAAAACCCTCGACTATGCCCAGGGAAGATCAAAACCAAAGGTCGCATCCGGAGTTCGCATACTATATACTAAGCTACGCCTTAGCCACGTAACCTTCGGTGTATTCTGTTCGAGCTTTGCTTGGTGGGTGTCTGGTTCGGAGCTGCTTATTTGGTACTCAGAGCTAACTTGCAAGGCTGAAGCTCCCGGGGTTTCCGTCGCCTCTAAACCTCAGGGCGTTCCATTATCCACCACCCCTGCTCCCGCCTGGTCACTGACACCTGCAGCCCTAGTATCTTGTGTGCTATGTAGTACCGAAATATACATATTTGTATGTAACAAACCTATAGGTGTCTATACTACATATATTAACTACTGAAAAAAATTTTTGCGCGAAAACTAATTTGGATTTAATAAAAAAAAATCTATTTTTACAACGGACATCGAGTACGGACTCGTAGTACGTTATTGACTTGAAAGGTAAATAAAACTCTTAATTCCTTAATTGGCCTTACTGTAAGTGTTCCACAAATACATACACCTTCCTGTGCCTAGCAGTGCCATTGTCCAATATTCCTGGAAAGGGAAGCATAAATCGATTCACGCTCAACAAATATGTTTTCAAGGCTTTTAAAGCTACCCATATACATATTTGAATAAATCACCGCTGCTGCATAAAGCCCTCTATAAGAGGGACACCGCGATATTATCGGTGTAATAAGCCATTTCCATAAAATCGTTTTCAATAGATGTCTTATCGCTCAGCTTCTCTAGCGAATCCATAATGATGCAATCCAATTGATTTTTTCGCAACCAGAAATAGAATCAGCTCTTGTAGTTAACAATGGGGTGGACAACCGACGACAAACAGAATCGGATTAAATTGAAGCCGCATCAATTACAGCTGTTGCATGCAATCAGTTTTTGAAAAAAATGATAACGGATTCGCAGCGGGATATTTAAGTCGGCTGTACGTTCGAGGCTTAATTAATATCCTTTATCCATGGACACAAAAATCCAATGAAATTCAGGGGACTTTGTAACTTTAAGGCATTAATAAACCAACTGGCCCCTGAACTTTTCTTAATTCCCCAATATGCTGACTTTCAGCAGAAATCAACTACACAAAGTTTGGGCCCAAACGCCCGGAAGTGCTAAAACCGACTTGAAATCACAATAAGTCAATTAAATCGGGAAACTTTATCCGATTGAAATGCTCTCCGGAACTCTGTTAAAGCCCGGCTCACGCTGCAGCGTTAATAAATTTTGCAACTTATTCGGGCCCTTCGGGCGCTCATTAATTCAATTAACGCCCCAACACTTAGATTGAGGCGAAGACTTAATGCCCGTGAAGATCTATCCCTGGATCTGCCGCCGCCGCCGACGCCGCCGCCGCTATCGCAGTCGTATCGAGCTCAGAACGAAGGTAAGGAAGGCTTGCCGCGGGGGGCCACTTACACATCCCTTACCGCTTAAGCGAAATCTTAAGCTTGCCGATAATTTATCACAGTAAAAGCTCTCGAACCCAATCCGAGATTTATTGAAGTTGTTCGATTTTCATTCTTCGGATGAGACGTGAGATTGCAACATCCCAGGGGTACGGCTATGATTGCTCCAGTTTCGACTGACGCCAGCTGGCGCGGCAGCATCTGCTGGGATTCCCTGGAGGCGGATAGTTTCCCTGTAATACATATTCGTAGAAAACGACAGAAATGAGAGATCCTTGAGCATTTAGAGGAAACATCCATAGCTTAGCCAATGTAGCAAAGGAACCCCGACTAATCTGGATAAACTTTCGAAGTTATCGAATATTGAGAGCCGAAGTCTGCACAAGCTGCACCGAGAAGCTTCTCATGGTGAATGAAAAATACATCTAAGTTTCGGTAATAAATTATCGCATTACAAAATACAGGTGTTCTAACAGAAAGTAACGATAAATCAGTCCGTAAGACAGATGTGGTGAAAAGGAAAAATTGAAAGCTGGAAAAAACACAAAATCCGCAGAGAGCCTTCCTTTCGCGGGAGGAGTTGCGAAAGTAGCTATGCGAAGATTTAAAAGTACGTCGAATTACAAAGCGGTCGAATTTTTTACGCCGAAACAAACATAAATTTGCAGTGCGGTGATAAAGCACCCACGAGACTATTCAGATGTTGCTGCTTAATTTGAAACTTGCTTTATTGATTTTGCCACGGTGAATGATGACTGGGTCCACGATTCAATGGGGACTGCACATAAAAGCCGCTGCTGCCGTTCCGAATTAGATCTACATTAGGAAACCAGCGCGAGTTTTGGTCTAATTGCATAAGGACAATGTTACACTTTCGACTTGCTTTGCGCATCGAATTACATCATCAGTAATTCTGCACCTGATGGATCCAGCTTTCGCAGGAATTTGCTTTTCCAGCGGACGGAACTGTGCGAAGTTCAGAAGTACTCGTACTTACAACCATTACAATAAATCTGGTTAGCGTATAAAGCAGATATCCACAATTTAACTACAAACAAAAGATCCTAATGTTAGTTAATTCGGCCGATTTAACCATAGATTAGAAACCCGCAGAACGATGCATTTTACAGCCCCTCCTAGAATTGATTAAGTGTATTTTACACATGAATATTAAATTTTTATTAGTTAGTTATTGTTATATTCATTCCCTGAAAATTCGTTGTATGTAGGACAACGAAACAATTGTTTGCAATATCTTTATAAATCTCCAACGCAGAAAGGAGTGGCGGTATGAGTTTGAAGTCCTTGTTTGTACAAGGTGGTGCAAAAATTGTCACCCGATGTTCTTTGACTGTAATTTTTTTATGAATGAAAAACTTTTGTTCTGCTTTTGGATTATGTTTATTTGATATCTTAGTTTTGTTTTCCATTTCGAGAAAATGATATCGGCCAAGTGGCCGCCGCCAGAATTGATGACCATACCTACGGGTCCGATTTATGGCATTTTTCATCACTCTTAGGATAGGTTCTCGCATTCTTGACGGATATTCTCTTTAAGGGATCTACCCTCTTTTCGGAGAGAAAAAAAGGGTTAATTGCAATAAATTTTTCGATAGGTTTAAATTATGAAAATGGGAAAAAAATTGTTACACTCAATGAATACACTCTCGAACTATATTCCAAAATGATCTATAGTCGAAAAATGATCCAAAAAACGAGAAGGGTGTGCGGCGTTGATGAAATCTCCGAGATGCATGGTCGGAAAAAAAAGCAAAGAGTTTTAGGTTCAATATATTAATAGCTATAGCGCATCGGAAGCGATTTTTGATTTTTGCAAAATGGACAAAATGGCGGACATTTTTTGAAAAACCACGAAAACAACACGTTTTTTTTCACCGTTTTTGGCAAAAAAAAAAATTTTAAAATCAAAATTTTGAAAAACCCTCTCGAAGCGCTATAGCTGTAGTCATAAAGAATGTTTGATAAAAATTTGGTGAGAATCGGTTCGGTAGTTTCCGAGATTTCATCAACGCGGTGTCGAAAAAAGTGATTTTGCGAAAACGCGATTATAGTTTGGTTAATGAAAAATCGTAAAAAATTGTACCTATGCCTAATCAGCGATGCCTGGACCTTCTTTTTCTTCTTTTTCCTCAAAATGCACATTTTCATCCAAAGTAGCGTTCCAGGGATATGTTCTGGCTTTCTTGGAGGCATCAGTGCTGCGTCGGCCGCACGCCACACTTCTCGATTATAAACAAACGCACAGAGATGTTTTTATATCAAAATTTTAAACTCGGCTAATTTTGAGACAAAAATACAGTTACACTGATCCGATATTTATAAAATTTTAATATGATATTTCTGTATATATACACTTTACGAAAATGCAATAAAAAAAAATCGATTTTTTTTAAATTATAAAGAGGGTAGATCCCTTAAGGGCTTCAAGAGTCTGAGGATTGTTGACTCATGACTTCAAGTCGTTTAGCCCGCGGCGTTTTCGAAAAAAATACGGCTCCATGACGCCTTCAGCGTAAACACCATACAGTAACTTTGAGCGGGTGTAATGGGTCTACGTGGGTTATAGGCCGATTTTCGGTGCCCCAGAAGCGATAATTCTGCTTATTCACATATCCACAGAGATGGTAATGGGCCTCGTCGTTCATGATGATTTTCGACAAAAACTTGTCTTCCTCGTGGTCGAGATTCAGGATGGCTTGAGCGTAGGTGACACGCGCTTGACGGTCAACGGCTAACAGTTGATGCACTGTCTGCATTTTGTAAGGGAACATCTTCAAGTCTTTCACCAAATTCTCTGTAAAGACTGCCGATTGATGTCCAATTGCATGGCACGTCGTCTGGTCAATACTCCGGGGTCCTCTGCGATATTCCGCAAAAAAATCGAAACAATTAGCGATTAACGTCTTGACGTGTATTTTGTATCAGTTTACTTCACAAATGTCAAAGCAGAATTGACATATTGCCAAAATTTTATTGACAAAAAGATCACCCCTGGAATTGCGTAAAGAGTTATATTTGGAATTTAGGGTCTAAATTTTGATATACTTTTACGTAAAAAAAAACAAGTAAGTCTATAAAAAAGTATTGAATTACAATATGTCGGCCTCAGCCCGTGCGGGAGCCAGTCGAATATATAAATCACGCCTATCGTTGGTAAGAGGTTGTTATGGGCCATGCATAGGTGCTTCAATGTTTGGCGCCGAACGAGCAAGGCGGTTTCGGCAGTAGCCCGCTTTAGTGAATGACGTTGACTTCGCGAGCACCTCTAACTCTGCTGTACCGGCACCAAATCAGTCTTGTTTTCATCTCAATTTTCAACACTAAAAGCGACTCGCTGGTATAGCCGCTTCACGTACTCACACGCACTCCTACACAGCCCCACCCGATCTTTTTCTCCTAAACAGGGGTAGATAACATGACACAACATTGAGAATAATTTTATAAAATTTACTTACTGCAAGTTCGATGTCATTGACTTTAAGAAGCATAGACCAAGCATTTAACAAAAAATAATCCAACAGAATAAAATCCACCTTCCTAAAGTTCCAAAAGTATTTTACAAATGAAATGTTATATGACAAGTTACAATTAGTTATTAAAATTTGGAGGGGCGGATGGTCAGGAACAGCATTCGAAATCGGGAATGAGCAGAAGTTAACATGAACGGCTGAAGGCTCCAAAAACCAAGTCCGCAAAAGGCGCTGGCGAACAATAAAAACTCCTTTGACCTGCTGAAGCCCTAAACCACAAAAGTTATCGATTATCATCCTTTCAGCGTCATGGTGAATACAAACATGGCTCAACAAAGTCGTATCAGACGCAGTTTACCCTGGGTGCGGCAGATTAAAATCACTAACAATAATAACGGGATGCTAAGCTAAGATGTAACATATGTAGGTATATACTCTAGAACTTAAGACTTTAACTTTCATATGCACGCACCATCGCTTAAAGTGAGTAGATACGAGCCAAGGTCATTTATTAAAGCACCCACCAGAGCAGCTTATGACTAAGTTTTGTCAGATTTAAACACAATCAAATAAAATTTTTGTTACACAGTAATAGTCCGCAGTTTACGATTGCCCTGATGCAGAACATGAACTATGAAATTATTTTAAATGGAGTTCATCAGTTTGTTCCTCTAGTCAAAAGGAAAAAATTTCTTGTGTGGTATGACGCTAAGTTGAGATCGTTGAGGAACCGCAGAAACAATCTTGGCGTAAATTCCGTAGTACGAGTTTAAGGGGTGATTATCATTTTTATGCGGACTTACGTAAACAATTTAATAATTATTCAATAACGTCATATCGCCAGTACACGATTCTCACAGAACATAACATTAAATCTAATCCTAAGCAATTTTTTGACTTTGCTAATAGCAAACGGAAGACCAATAACTATCCTTCTATTTTAATTCTAGACAAAGAAATTGCTAGTCAAACTTCTGCTATTTCTGACCTTTTTGCGAAGCATTTCCAAAATGCTGATTGTGATGACATCTGTGATATAGACTTAGATTATTTTAATCATATGACGTGTCTTCCTTCATTTACAAATAACTTTTTTTTGATGACTGTACCATTTTAGAGTACCTAAATAAAATTGACGAAGATTACTCGGATTCACCCGATAACATTCCTGGTGTTGTTCTGCGTAAGTGTGGTACTGCACTGGCTAGACCCCTTACTTTTTTGTTTAATTTGTCTTTGCGTTCTAGTATTTTTCCTCATTTATTTTACGTGATACCCATTTTTAAAAAGGGAAAAAAGAACCAAATCGAAAATTACAGTGCTATTGCTAAACTGTCACCGATTCCAAAACCGTTTGAGGCTATTGTGAAAAATTATCTGACGTTTTACTGCAGTTCTCTTTTGTATAACTTGTGAAATTTTCGAATTTCTGTCTAAGAAATATTGAAAAGCTTAAACAGGTCGACTGTGTTTACACTGATTTTCGCAAAGCATTTTACAAGTTTTCCCATAAAGTGCTTATATTTAAACTGCTTCGACTTGGCTTTCCCAAAGATTTTGTTCTTTGGACTCAATCCTATCTTAATAACAGATCCTTCAGAGTTAAATTTTCGCCTGCCTATTCTGCCCCTATTTCTGTTTTGTCCGGAGTTCCATAGGGTAGTCACCTTGGGCCATTACTGTTTGTCATATTTATTAATGATTTGTTTAACTTACTTCGTAATACTCACGTTTTGGCATGTGCAGATGATTTGAAGATCTTTAAAACTATTGAATCTCTTCATTATGCTCAATTCCTACAGGACGATCTTCTAATATTCGCGGAGTGGCGCTCCAAGAATCATTTGAAAGTAAAAATTAGTAGATGTGATTTTATTTATTTTTGCAGGAAATCCTCCATTGTGGAGTTCTCCTACAAAATGTTTGACAGGCCCTTGTCTCGAATTGAAAGTGTTGTTGATCTTGGACTGTTGATCGATTGTAAATTTGACTTTGGGCGCCATATTGATAGTATAATTAATGGAGCCAACTCAATGTTGGGGTTCGTTAAACGTTGGTTGACTTCACTGACCCGTACAGTTTAAAAGTTTTATTTTGTGCTTTTGTTCGCCCCATTTTGGAATATGCTTCCGTAGTGTGGAGGGCTCATTGTAATACGAACATAAATCGAATCGAGGCGGTGCAAAAACGTTTCTTACGGGTCGCTCTTCGTCAATTACCGTGGAATGACCCCTCCAATCTTCCTCCATATGGGGACAGATTAAAACTGCTGGGTTTGTCACATCTTTTAAAGCGTAGAGATGTTGCTGGTGTTATGTTCATGAAAGATATCGTAAATAGCGCCGTAGACTGTCCTAATCTTTTAAAACTTTTAAATGTTAATTCACGCCCCGAGTGACTAAAGGACAAAATTTTCTTTATGCAGATAATCACAGAACCAATTACGGTTATTTTGAACCTTTGTCGGCTATGTCTAGAGATTATAATGCCTGTTTCTCAATTATCGATTTTCATTGTAATAAAATTGAACTGAAAAAACGACTATACAACTTTTCTTAATATTATAATTCATTTTATACTGCTGAGCATAATTTCTATCTATGTATTCTATGTATCTATCTTTGTAACGTCAGATGGTTTACACTTGTTGATGAGAAAATAAATAAATAAATGAATTGGTACCCCCGGAATAAAATAGAAAAATTAAAGTGCCTACAAACATTATACAGGGTGGCCGGAGAAGTGACGCGCTAAGGTAACAACACCACACCACCACCATAGTGGAAAACGTATTTCATCATTTCTCAAAATTCAAATGTCTTTCAAATTCAAATTCAATTTAAGTTTATTGGTATGTATCATAAGATTGCAATCTTTTAAGGATACATATTAATAAATATGGAACATGAACCAAGGAATTATAATAAAGCTATAATATTATAAGGGAGAAGCGTATTTACAATAGAAGAAAGAAAGAGAAGAAAATAAAAGTAAAGAGGCGTCGATGAGGGATATTCGTGAAGGAAAAAGAGTTCTACGATATTGCAGAGATACTGCTCCTTCTATAATATGGACAGGGAAGCAATTACTGGAACAGGCCAAACTCACCGGAAGGTTATTCCAGTGACTTGCTACATGGATGAGGTGAGAGCGCTCAAAAACAGAGTAATGGTGGCGAGGGATTAATAGACTCAAATGCCAGGTTTAAACAAGAAATACCAGATCATCGTACATATACATATATATGAATGTTGCACGGTGACGATAAGCCTGTGCATAAAGAGTAAAGCCTTCCGAAGCAAGTAAGCGTCAAGTGAGAGGTCGATAAGAGACGGTCGATAAGAGACGGTCGAAGAGCAGAGATGTGTGCATAACGGATACGATCATTAAATGCCTCCTACAAAACTGAGTCCCAAGCACGCCGGATAAATAATACCGAAAGAACTGAAGTGGGGCATCATCAAAGCCTTAACCAACCTAGAGCAGAGCAGTGGGCAGAATGAGGCAGATAGTCACACGAGGCTTATATTTAACTAAGTGCCATCTTAACATGACCACAGTAGGTCAAGGAAGAATTGATTATAAATACCAAATCCCTACCTCGGCCATCATAGGGTAGGTAGGGTAGGTAGGTAGTATTATAAAGCATTACCCGGGGGGAATTCTGAAGTCTCCAACCTACCTCAATGCAAAATTAAATAGGTTGATTTGCAATGGTTTAGGCATAGGGAATTCAAAGCTGCCGAATTTGCTACTCTTTCCAAATCGAAGTTGACTCTATCCACACAATCCTCTATCAAACCAAAAGGCCTGACCAACCAAGGTAAAGCTGGACGTCGCCGCGTCGTCAGTATACACATGAACACTGTAATGCTTAATGACCTCTGTAAGATCATTTATATACTACCCTACCTTAAGAACAGAGGACCAAAAATCCCTACGGAACACCACTGTTAAGTGACCAGGACCTCGATGGAGCTTCATCAGCTCTGTTCACTTGCTGCTGTCAACTAAAGAGGAAGCTCCTAACCAGCGTTGCATCCCAGTCCGAAAAGAAGAAAATAGAAGAAATCTTGGCAACAAGTCTGAAGTAGTTGACACTATCGAATGTCTTAGAGAAATCCAACAGGGTCAGAATACCATAGATAAATGGTTCTCATCAAGCGATTTTTGGATGTCAGATGTCACTTTCAGAACTGCAGTTTCGCGGCTGTGGCCAGCCCTGAAGCCAGACTGCCACTGATAAAGCAAATTATTCGATTCTAGGTGTTGAAGAATCTGCTCATTCATCAGTCGCTCAAATACTATGGAGAAAAAAATTTTTTCTTTAATTTCGCGGGGCACCACGTAATTTGATTATATACCATAAGAAACTATTTCAATATTTTATTCGAATTTTTTAAATTACATTTAGGGGTCGCTACCAAGGTTTGAATTTTAAATAAAAAGTCAAAATCTGTATTTTTTTTGGATAATAATTGACCGATAAGCCAAACTTTACTTTGATTTCATGAATGGTTATGTCCGGTACAAGAATTAGATTTTTTTATCCACTTACTTTTTTTATCTTGATTTTAAAATGAAAGAAACAGTCGATTTTTGAAATTTTTTTTTACAAGGCCGCCATTTTGTTATTTTTCACTCAAATCTTTTAAATCTGCTGCGGGACAGAATGACAACCCTACTGAATAATAAAATCTTTTTGGAATATTGATTTCAGATGATTACAAAAGGAGCAATCAGGGTGGCCAGTCACCTACTTTTTTTTGAAGACACCTACTTTACCTCACCAAAATAACGTTAAAATAATTTTTTTTTATTTAACAAAAAATTATTTGTATTATTCAATAGCTAAATAATTTAATATAGTTATCATAAGAAGATTGTATTTCATTTTCCGCAACAAAAAAAATGTTTGAAATCCTTCAAAATTTAACCTCGGACATGAGACTCCCCCCTAAAGTCCGGGGCGGGATAAATCTCGACGCGTCGGTACAGAAGAGGGGTCGAGGGGAGGAGGAGATAAGGAGCGATTGTCTATACGAGTTTCATTTGCACGTAAAAAGTGATATAAACACTTAAATGAAACATTAGTGAAACCATCATTTAAGCTGTCCCTCAATGCTTTTTGTAAAAACTTTGCCAGCTGGTAGGGACCTCTAAATCTTAACAAAAAAAAAACTTATTTAATATTTAGATGCATATAATCAAATGACATCGTGCCCCGCGGATAGTTCAAAAGTCGAAAAATAAGGACCACTCTAATATATTAGGTCCGCAACTAAGTTCCCGCTGTTTTTCTATAGATGGCTCCAGTAGTAAGAGTTGGTCGATTATAGCATTACTAAAACGTCATGAACCAAGCTTAGACATATGGTAAGCAAGCCGCTTTGATACATTTGTGATTTTGTTTTTGGAACATATACTTTTGGTTGTGTGAAAATGTCTGATTATGTGCCAAATAATCGTCATTTGCGGGGAAGTGTTGCTTTTCGTTTTTCATTCGAAGAAAACGGCGGCTCAAGCGCATCGAGAACTCCAAAAAGTTTACGGAGATGCTGCTCTAAGTGAAACAACGTGCCGTGATTGGTTCCGTCGCTTCAAAGACGGTGATTTTGATGTTGACGACCGTTCGCGTGAAGGAAGGCCGAAAATCTTCGAAAACGCTGAAAAGACGTTGAAACCGAACGAAACGATCACTGGGGAACGGTATCGAACTCAATTGATGCGATTGAGCCGAGCACTGCGCGAAAAGCGGCCACAATACGATCAGGGCACGAAAAAGTGATTTTACAGCACGACAACGATCGGCCTCACGTTGCCAAACCCGTCAAAACCTACTTAGAAACACTCAAATGGGAAGTCCTACCCCACCCGCTATATTCCCCAGATATTGCGCCGTCCGATTATCACTTATTCCGTTCGATGGCACATGCTCTGACTAATCAGGAGTTCCGTTCATATGACGACATCGTAAATTGGCTTGATTCATGGATAACCTCAAAAGACGAACACTTCTACCGTGACGGTATTCGAGCTCTGCCAGAAAGATGGGAAAAGGTTGTCGCTAGCGATGGGCAGTACTTTGAATAACTCATTTGTAACCATTTTTTCATAATAAAGTTTTATATTCATAAAAAAAAACAGCGAGAACTTAGTTGCGGACCTAATACATATGAATATAACTACATCATGTATCTTTGCATGGGGAAAAATATGTTCTTTGATCCGATTTCTTTGAAAACTTTGTATAGACACTCTACAACACAACTAATGCAACACGCATTTCAGAGTTTTTCCAAATTCAACCCCCAAGTGAGCTAAAGGGGGTATAAATCTTAGAATGAAGGAAAACAATTTTTGATCCGTTTTACTCTCTTACTCTTCATAAACTCTTGGCATCAAAATCACGCCAAATAACTACCTACTATCTTATTTTTCTTCCCAAAAATATCAACAATGTTCATCTAACTCTACCACTGCAGCACAGTCACTTGCGAAAGTGAAAAAATAACAAAATTACATTTGCCGGGTTTCGCTAGTAGATTAATAAAAACATAGACGTTTAGCTATAGGTTATTATTAAATTAGAGATAATAAATGGAAATTCAACGTTTATGTCATTTCCCCATTTTGCATGGAGACCCAAAGTACGTCTAGATAAAAACTACATACTATAGCAGCATACAATCGACGCAAATACAATTAGTGGGAGAGTGCGCACCTCCCAATAGTGAACAAACAAAATAAATTCAGCAGAAGAATCACAGCAGTTAAGCAAGCTCTATCTTTCGACTTCTGTGAAAGAGCCAAACTTTTATAAAAGTGCCATTTCAGATCGACCTCGTGACTTTAAGTCTACTGCACGCAAAAAGTTCCTTGGGCGACCCAAATTGTCGAATCCATTAAACGATACATTAAAACCCATCTGTGGCGCCCCCGGAAAAGCAGGAAAAAGTCTTAAGGGTTGGTCTTATCAAAATACCGAGCAATATATTTCTGCAGCCCATTTGCTGTGCAGCCCGGGGCGAGCATAAAAGTGAGCCAAAGTAAAATATTCTCAAGAAACATGTAAAATTTGGGCACACCCGCAAAAAGAGAATCCGGATAGTCATAAAATTGTTAACTTTCATTTATCTCTAGTTATCTTGAGGGTCATAGTTTCACAGCGCTTTTTCCGCCTCAACTCCCATGTCCGCATGACAACACGGCGCACGAATTCCTTGCCTACACACCGAAAGGGAACAGATAGGGCGAGGGGAGGGCGGGGGATCGATGTGTACAACAAGCATGGTAAACAAATGTACAAAACGTACCATCCCAAACCTGAAAGTAACCCATCGAAGAAGCTAAAACTCTGACATTAAAGTCGTCGTAGATTTGCTACAAGGACTGTGGGAATAAAAGCTCGGGCGAAATAGAAAGAAAGTGTCATCCAGAAAAGTTTTACTACAGCCATTTGGAGGAATAAATAATGACCGAAGTAGATAGCCTTTACGGATTTACACAACACAACGGCACAGGACCGTAGGAGCTACCGGAGGCAACAGCAGGAGTCTGTAACGACACCGCAAGAGCAGGGCACCAGCAAGCGAAGCCCAGGGAAGATATCATTTTTCTAACCCTATTCTTTCCCTCTGGTAATAGTTTAGGGGCAGTTGGGTGTTTGTCAGTTTTATTTCTTTGTATTTAGCAAGATAGCGCAGTGTATAGCTACCGCTCTGGTTGTGAATTTTTTGCACTTCAGGGAGCTGCTCGCACTGCCATTAGCCGCTTAAAACTAACAATTCTCCAGTCGGGTGGCTCAGTACAATTACTCCACGATAGCCATTACCGAAAAAACGTCCGCATCTTGTTATCCTTTTTACAAGTTTGTTGTTTTTGGCCCTTTTGGTCATCCCCGCTCGTCTCTATCTATAACACGGACGAGAAGTATGACACACTTTTCGGGTATGAGGTGGCCATCTACGTGGTCCATCCTCTGTCCTTCGCATCCCTTTCGAACCGGACGGACGGAACCCTCGTCATGTTGTCGTTTTGTTCCCCTGTCTATTTTTTATTGAATTTGCTAAAGAACCCTCCTCAGCCCGCCCAGAACGAACCGAAATATTTCTGCTGCTAAACTACTTATAGGATTCGGTCGAGATTTATGAGATTTGTATTTACAGTAGAGTGTCACAGCTTCTGTTTGTAAAATCCAAATTGGAACAAGTTCCGAAAAATTCGAGCTCCAGATACGTTCTTCTGTGCGCTTGGGCAAACAAATTGAAGTTTTTTTGTCGCCTTATTAGTCACAAATAAACAAATCTGATTGAGAGCATGAATGGGTTAATATTGCGCTTAGAGGCTCATTGTGGCCAAGCAAGAACCCTTTCAATCTACAAATTTTTCCGAAGGGTCCATGAATTTGCTCTATCCGTGATAATAAAAATCTCCTAAATCTTCTTGAAAGCGAAAAAATTGCCGTATTGATCTTTTTAAGGTTGAAGTGGATACCACTCGGAATGCTAGTAGACCTAAGTGTTGAAGGATAAGCGTTGCTATTATTGAAAACATCTTGTAACATAAATGCTACACTTCTGTGCAATAAATTTGAATCGTTGTAAACTCCTTGTCAAAGTTAAAGTACGTTCTTTTCACGGTTTATAAAAATTGACCAAACAAATTACAACTTTATACGAACGAGTGCCCACAACTCTAGTTTAAGGTGTCGGAGCCGGGGGCAGAACGTATGTCGTGAGGGCATCAGGTTGAAACCTTTTAAAGCTTAAAAGTCAGAGGCAATGCAAGGGCCAAACCAAGGGAATTTCAAGTCAAGGCACACTTTTAAATTCCCTTTTAAGTGTGAAAAGTTGTCTTGGATAGAAATTCGCTTCGCATTCGCATTGCATGATAGGGCCCCATGAAAACGCGATTTTATGCGGAGTTCCGAGAAAGTGCACTTGCACATACATAGTTACATAAGTTGGATCAATTTGAAAATATTTTCAGTAATGCACCAATATGCCGTGAATTTGTTCCTGTAAGTAGTTTCCAAATTGTGCTTCCTCAGACTCTACGGTTAAAATATTAATAAAGGGGCGAACACCTAACGTGATCCAATAATAACCTAAACTCAGGGCCATAATTATACCGGGCAACCGGAGGAATGCCCCGGTGCTCCGCACTAAAAGGTCCCGCGGGGACCCCATTTGTACTAAGGTTTTTCGCAAATTAGAAAAATCAGCATAGTGATAGTGTAGTCGTGCACAATGTGCAAGCTCCGTTAAGTATATCGTTTTTTTTTGTGAACTGGGACAATCATATTGTTGCTTAGTTTTTCTCTTTTTCATATGAGTCAGCTCTTTGCGCATTATATGTACATACATACCCAGATAGTATTCCAAATTTCAGCCCATTCGGTCCCATAGTTTTTGAGTTATCCTGCGGGGACGAAGGGACAATGCAGTTTCGGTTATCGAATTTTTGACAATAGTTTCAGTTCAATTCAATTCAATTCGTATTTCGGGGTGTTCTAAGACAATATACATAAGTTCTTATGTTAATACATATGGGCAACGATTTTAGAAATTTCAGGGAATTAAAAAAAGTAAATCACAAATTTCTATTATATAATTAAAATAAACTAAAGAATCAATATAATAAAAATTAAAAAATAGATATGCAACAAATAAAAGAAATGAGGAAAAATTAATGTGATAAAAATTAAAATTTGATATAGCAAATCCACTCTTCAAGTTGATTTTCTAGTGACTTGACGTGATATACAGACTGTGCTCTAAATTAAATTGTATTGTGTTTATAATACAAAGTTATATTTTGAACTCAAAACTATTAAGCGCCGTGTGGTTCGTTCCAGTGATGTTGACTGTGATGAGTCGTTTATTGAATGTAACGAAATATTTCATAAACAACGTTTTCTCCCTTCAAATACAATAAGTGGAAGAACCAACAAAATCTCTCCGCAAGCAAGCGGACGTGCTTCAGGCCGTAGCAGGACCGGCGATACCGCTTCTACCCATAGTAGTAATTACTTTGCACCATTTCAAACTGCAATTGACTCCAAAGAACAAACTGCCTCTTGAGCTTATGCTGGCGCAGTGAATACGACGGTTGTTGCACCAAAGACTCCACCGATTAACGTGATCAAAGCCAGCAGCCAGGCTGTGCACCAAATGCTGAGCGAAGCTAATATCACTGACTACGCTATCAGAAGGATGTCTATTGGTATAAAAATCATACCAAATAACATGAAAGCATATGGGAAAGTCTGTGAAACCCTAAAGACAGCAAAATGCGAGTTTTATACACATAGCATACGGTCTGAACTACCATTTAAGGCCGTTATATCTGGTTTAGAGACTACTGAATTGGATGCTCTTAAATCTCACTTCGTTGCTGCAGTGCATGGACATCAAACCCATAACGAGGAAAACTAATGTGGGACAGTTTACTTCTTTCTTGTTTATATTCGCCGTGGTTCAATAACACTGAAAGAACTCCGAGATAAATTTGGAATTATAAACAAGACAATTGTTGAATGGAATTTTCACAGACGACTACCAAACAAGATAACTTAATGTTATAACTGCCAGATGTTTGGTCACGGTTCCAGTCTGGAACTTCCAGAAATTGCAATGGAAAGACATTTTGCGTAATTTGTTCAGGATTACATGCGACTTGACAATATAACACACGATCTCGTATGAAATGTCCAAACTGCCACGGTGCCCACAAATCTACAGATCCTACATGCCCAAGCCGGATAAATTATGTGCAGTTTCGTGAAAAACTTGCCACCAAAAAATCTAAACCAACATCAACTGGGGTAGCATACATCCCAAGGAAAAGTGATTCCCCACCTTTAATCTCGAGGAACAACAATTAACATGCTCCTGGTAACACCGCCTGGTCCACCATCAGGTTTGAAAATAGTCCTAAGATATATACACCAAATACTACCAATAAAAATAATAATTCTAACTTATTTAATTTAAATGAAATCCAAATGATTACTACGGAATTAGTTACTAAATTAAGATTATGTAAGGATAAATTTGAACAATTTAATATAACTACAGGATTAGCTATAAAATACCTTGGCTATGGCCCGTAATAACATTAAAATAATTACATGGAATGCCACAGGCATAAGATCAAAAGCTATAGAATTATTCAATTTCATAAATCACAATAAAATTGATGTAGCTCTAATCACAGAGACAGGATTAAATCCTAATATAAGCTTTTCCAATAATAACTATAACTGCTATAGATTGGACAGGGAAAATTCCAGAGGTGGACGAGTTGCTCTTACTGTAGACAAAAAATACAAACTAGATTTATTGCCATTAATTGGGACTAAAATAATAGAAACAATTGGGGTTAAAATATACCTGGAGAGGGGTTCCAGCATCAAGGTTATTTGTGCATATTTTCCTGGAGGTACTAAAAACCTTACAAATAAAAATTTACTACGTGCCGATTTAAGGAAATTAACGCGATATCAAGGTGATTTTGTCATAGGTGGTGACATAAATTGCAGGCACCAGGCTTGGGGTTGCTTGCGGTCTAACTGTTGGGGGAATATTTTGCGCGAATTGAGTTCTAACTATCCTTTTACTTTACTGTATCCAGCTGATCCTACTTACATTCCTAGTCAGGCTAGAGCAAATTCATCAGTTCTTGACCTTTTCATAAGGAATTGTAAAGAAATTTTCTCTCAGCCCCTTGTAACAAACGACCTCTCTTCTGATCACTTACCGGTTGCTGTTGAAATTCGTACGAGTCCAAGATTACAGGATACATGTCGCTATAATTTCAAACATGCAAATTGGGAAACCTATCGTAGCGCTGTCAAGCAGAAACATCCCAATTTAGCAAATCTTTCGCTCGCCAATATAGAACGCACCACTGAAATAAATAGCATGATTGAACTCTTTTATAAAGCTATTAATGAAAGTATTATGATCTCGGTGCCTTGTCTTCCTACGAATAAATATCAAAGTAAGCTACCGCAAAATATACTAAACCTAATTATATGTAGAAATAAGGCACCGAGAAGGTGGATCCGCTACAGACTTCCTGCCTACAAAAACGAATTGTCGTGTCTAGACTCACGTATTAAGACTGAAATTACACAATTCCGACATAAAAAATGGGGAGTTCTACTTCAAGGGTTGAAAAAGTGTTCTAAACCCTTTTGGAATGTAACTAAAATCATTAAAAATAAAAATAAACAAATTCCAATATTAAAGCAGCAAAATAACAGGCACATTACCATGAGTGAAAAGGCAGACATTCTCGCTCAAAAGTTTGCGACGAACTTCACAGTATCTGCCAATCTCAGTAATCGCATAACTGAAGAACTTGTTGCTACTTCTATTTCCGAAATAGAATTAGTGCATCCTCAATTAGAGCACTCATGGTATGTGAAGCCCAAAGAAATTAAAGGCATAATTAAGCGGTGTCGTATCAACAAGGCACCAGGTTTTGACGAGATCCAAATATATGCCTCAAAACACTGCCGAAGGCTGGGCTTGTTTATCTTACGTTTGTTTATTGTCAACTCGTGCTTGAAGCCACAATACTTTCCATCATCATGGAAGATAGCCAAAGTTATTCCCATACCTAAACCGGGAAAACCTCCTGAGGAGCCGGATAGCTACCGCCCAATCAGTTTATTATGTATGTAATTTGGCGAAAATCTTGGAAAAAGTCATCAAAATGAAGATTATAGACCATGTAGACGAAAATAACATAATTCCTAATCAACAGTTTGGATTCAGACCGGGACACAATAGGTACATACCATCCCTTACTTAGAATTTCCCGTCACATAAAAACCCATCTCAATAAGAAAGAATCCACTGGTGTAGTGCTCCTAGATGTACAATCCGCGTTTGATTCTGTTTGGCACGACGCACTAATTCAGAAGATGATGAAATTTGGCTTTCCTCCAGCGCTTACAAAAATAATCAAAAATTTTTTGCATGACTGCTTCTTTAGGGTATATATTGGAACTACCCTTTCTAATAAACTCCAAATTACAGCAGGAGTTCCCCAAGGATCGGTATTAGGACTAATATTGTACAACATATACACAGCTGATATACCAGAGACTCCAAACTGTCTTTCCTCAGTCTTTGCAGATGACACAGCTATTTTCTGTTCGCACGAGAGTGCCTCATACATATGCACTAACCTACAGCTCGGAATAGATAATATTTATAATTATTTCCACAAATGGAAGATAAAACAACCCTAGCAAAACACAATCCATGTTTTTTACACGCAAACGACATCCGCGTAACCTCCCAAGTAACAATTTAAACCTGAATGGCTCGCCTATTCTATGGGCGGACTACATTAAGTATCTAGGCATCACCTTCGACAAAACTCTTACGTTCAATGCACACATATCGTTAGTTATTAATAAAACAAATATATGTATTAATAAAAACCTTGTACCCTTTCATAAACCGAAGGTCAAGCCTGAACAAGAAAATAAAACCATCATTTATAAGGTTATATTTCAAGCCCTCTTGCTCTATGCAGCACCGGTTTGGTATCGATGTGCTAAAACACATATTAAAGAAAATCCAAGTTGTGCAGAATAAAATCTTGAAAATGATTCTGAATTTACCTTGGTACTTCTCCACCTCTGAATTACACATTACATAGAGTTTATAAATGAAAAGTTAGAACGCTTAATTGATGCGTTAAGCGTTCTAACTTTTCATTTATAAACTCTATGTAATGAAAGATGTACATGGTCTGAAAATCCACTAATTAGGTTGCTAACACCATAGGTTTGACGCAGGATAAACAATTTGCCGTAGGTAAATATAGCTTTTAAGTGTAGTTTTTAGTCTTTTCACTGGGTTTCTCAAAAATTGCTTTCTCCCAAATAACAATATTATAATAATTAAGAATATTATCTGGTAAATCGTATACATACTTGTATTGTATATACATAAGAGAAAAATTTGAAATAAATTGAAATTGAATTGAATTGATATAGCAAAAGAAATAGATGAGGAAGGTTATATTCAAAAGGTTACAGAATCCTAAAAAGTGTTTCTAATAGAGTCGGGCAGGAGGTTCCACCTACGGCAGAGAGAAGCGGAACTTTGCGGAAAAGAATTTGTCGAACGCGCTTGAGCATAGGGTAAAGTGTAAGACGCAGGGCAACGTAACGTGCAAGGAAGCTTTGCGTGATGTACTCACTAACCCAGAGAGAAGTGGAACATATAGAGGGCCAACGCCATATAGCCACGAATGGACCTCAAGGGCTAACCCCATAGAACGCGTCGGCGCGTCGCTTTGCCGCGGAGCTTTCACCTTTTTAGCGCGGCAAGAGAGAGCCGAACCCATAGAATCCGTCGGCTTCAGGCGTCGCTTTCGCTATCGCTCAGCTGTTTATGACAATTCGAGACCAACCGCCAACTGGCGCAGTATGCTCCGAAGGTGAATTAACAAGAAATCTAGTACCAATTCGTCAAGAAACTAGACTAATGAATTCGGGAAAATCTCGGCACCCTCCAGGAAATCCAAACGAAGAAACAGGAAACCGAATAATTACAAAATCACCAAAACAATTCACAGATATCAAATTCAAACCTTTACTTGTCAAATAAACAGCTGATTCAGCGAATTCCAACTGGCCAATTCCAACTTGTCAGAGCTCTCTCAGCAAAGCTCTATCACGACGCGCTGCCGCGCGAAATTATTGGAGGTTCCTCTAAAATTCTCTCTCGCGACGCGCTGCCGCGGCGCCTGCTATGGGTTAGCTCCCATATGAATGCATGTATTCAATAGTTGTGCGACGACGCCTGAAGCGACGCCTGATGCCGACGGACTCTATGGGTTTAGGCCTTCAGGCTTCATACATTTGATTTCAAACGGCGGTCTTTTCAAAGCTCGGCGGTCTGATGAAAGCTGCGAGAGAAAGTTCTGTATGCAGCTTGAAGTTCTTTAACTTAGCTTACAGCACCAGGATAACATATGTATGTATGCGGATGAGGACACGGTAAAATTATTTACAATTTTTTCTGACTGTCTCGCTCTGATGTCATTTTTCAGAAGGAGATAGGTGGAGAAATATTGTCAATAATTTTACAGTGTGCTGCTATCCTATCGTGCCCTTGTAAAATGGGAGTCCGTTTGTAATAATTATGAATGAATATTTGCCGCTCCTGGGGTTAACAATGAATTTACACTAGCACTGCATAGAGTGGCGCCAAATGAGAAAAGAGTGGTGCCGCATTAAACTATGCAATGTAAAATTATGATTTGAGCAAGCGCAAAATGCTTAATTATAGGATATGGCAATATGTATTGTTTATTCAAATGTCTATTTGCATGAACTAATGCTGGCGATTGCGAGTTTAGCGTAGATATAAATTAAATAAGCGATTTTTGTAAAGAGTTGTGTCTTGCATGAAAAAAATTGTTTAGTTAGAAACAATTTATTGTAATTTTCCAGTTATTGTAGTGGTGTTGTGTGTAGTGCCTGTGAATTAAATTTTGTGTAGTTTTCGTTGTAATGGAGAGAGCAGGAAGGATCCCCTTGCCAAAACGGAAGAAAATAGGTATTAGGTGTATCGTCCCCGGTTGTAAGAGTTGCAGAGATATAGATTCAAGTATTACGTTTTTTTGTCCAAGAGATTCTGTCAAGCGTGAGGAGTGGACTAAGTTGTGCTGCCTAGATGTACAAGTACTTTTACCTAAACGGTTTTATATTTGCGAAAAGCATTTTATTTTAAAATTCCCGGGGCAAAAAAAGTTGAGTAGTGAGCAAAATCCTACACTCAATCTACCCGAACAAATTGATCCCCCCTGCAGCACTATTCACTCTAAACGACTTTTTTCCCCTTGTACTTCTAATCCGTATACTCCTGCTGAAATTGTATTAAATCAAAGCGTTATTGCCCCAGTCCACTTAACTACACCGGAAAATAGTAATAGTAATGAAGATATTCAGCCATTATGTTCATTTTGCCAAAAGTCCGCCGAAAATACGCGGTTTTACTTAAAGAAAAATAATAAGCTGAAAACAGCAGTTCAAAGTATTCAGAAAAAAAATTCTATATTAAAAAAAAAGTTAAAATGTTAAGCTCTAGATTAGCACGTTTCACTAGAACTCAAAATAACCAAAAGGATATGTTAGATTTATCAGCAGGAACGTTTAATAATAATGTTATAACCATGTGTAGATTATTTACTAGGCGAAAGAATGTCCCATATACCGAAGACGAAAAAACAATTTCTTTGAGTTTATACTTCCGTTCCCCATCGTGTTATAGGTTTTTAAAAAATGATTTAAAATTAGGGCTTCCTAGCCGTAATTCTTTGCAGAATTGGATTCCAGTAAAGAATTTGGAACCCGGCCACAATGAAGAATTATACCCCTTTATTGCTTCGGCAATTAATGAATTTGATGAAAAATCAAAAAATGCCGTTCTGGTCTTTGACGAGGTCTTTGTTAGGCGGGAATTGAAATATAATGTAACGGCAGATCAAATTGAAGGTTTTTATGATGATGGCAAAATTAGAAAAAATGAATTAGCTAAGTATGTAGTTGTCTTCATGGCGCGTGGGCTTTTCACACCGTGGAAACATGTATTAGGATATTTTACTTCCGTTAATGGAATAAGTCATTCAGTCTAATGAGTTATTATTCGAAGTTCTAGAAAACGCTGAAAAAGTAGGTGTTAGTATTGTTTCCATTACATGCGATCAAGGTGGAAATAACAGAAAATTGTTTTCTGACCTTGGCATCACGAATGTAGAACCATTTTTGTATTTCAAGAATAGAAAAATCTATACTCTTTTTGACGTACCACACATGATTAAATGTGCGCGAAATTCGCTTTATAAACATAATTTTATATGGCATGGTAAAACAGATGACGACCACGTGGAAAACGCGATAATGGCGAGTTGGAAAGTTATTACGGAACTCTACGAATTAGAAAAACACACGGTTACTAAAGCAGCGCTTAAATTAACACCAGCCCACGTTAATCCAATAGGTGATAAACAAATGTCGGTCTCCTTAGCTACACAAGTTTTTAGTGCAACAGTAGCTGCTGCAATTCGTTCGCATAATATTCAAGAACATTTCAAGTCAAATCTGAAGGAGATTTCTGACAGCACTGCTACCTTTTGTTCAAAAATGAACAACTTGTTTGATGCACTAAATAGTAAGACTCTTCACTGTCGGAATCCCATGGAAAAGCCCTTGAGAACCGGCAATACACCATACGAATGTTTAGTAAAAATGCGGGAATATTTAAATAACACTTTTATTGAAAATGCCGAAAATACCACCCATTGGAAAAATATATATAAAGCTAAACAGCCTTTTCATTTCCAGAGGCCACCCTGCCTAAACTACTAATCGTACATACTCCACAAATAGCTCTAAAATCGTGAAAAAAATCAAGCTTTCATTTAAAAATAGCCCCATATTTTTACTACTAATACTACGATTTTTTTTTTTCCCCATACAAACTTTTTTCACCCTCTTTCTCCCAACTAAACTTATTCTTTTCAACTACTTTCCTTTCTCCTATTCCCTCCGTTCTACAACCATTCGACGCGCTAAACCCTTCTCCAACTTTTCTTCACTCACTCTATATACTTTTTGTTAATAATACTACATCTATTCAACTTTGTGTGCGCCCCCGATTTCACTTTTTTCACCCCTTTTTCAACTCTATAATTATTTGCGCCTCTTATAACCTTGCTTTCCGTATACTCACTATTTTTCTGCAAATCTGCACATTTTTCCCAATCTATTAGTCCAGATTCGAAGAAAATTGAATATATTTTTTTTTTTCCACCACCTCTCAAACTTTCACCTTTTTTCACTCAAAATCCTTTTTTCTCTAAATTCCCATCGTTCGACGGCAAAAGACCACAAGATGCGGTGCTTTGCTTTCTTTTTGTAAACAAAAGCCATACAGAAGCCAATTAACGAAAACTTTCCGATCGCTTTCCCATACAAATACTTTCTTTTTCCCCATTTTTTTTGCATATCCGCAATCTGTCACCCTTTCCCAATCTTTCTATGCTAATTTCAACTAATTGTTGTTACTAATACTATCAATTTTTGCAACTTTAAAATATCTTGCCTACACATCTCTTTAACCAAAACTTTCCTTCCTCTTTTCCCATACAAATACTTTCTTTTTGCACATTTTTTTTTCATATTCGTAATCTGTGATCCTTTCCCAATCTTTTAATTCTAATCTCAACTCATTTTTGTTACTAATACTATGATGTATTGTACTAACTTCTAAAATATCAACCCTACACACCTCGCTATGGTCTTCAAAATTCACATCAGTTCTTAGAAATCCACTTATCTAATTTTTTTTTTGTTACTAATAGTACTTTTCTAACAAAAAATCAAAAACCCACTTTTCACCATCTGCGGTGATTTTCGGAACCGAAAAAACTTTTTTCACTTTGCACAGCCACAGTTTCTGCGTTTATCAATATTTTCATTCCAAATTTCCCACAAACTAGGCCCCACACGTGTTCTATTTGCTAACACTCTTTTTTTTATTCTAACCCTATCCGTTTTTTTGCAAAACAATTATTACTAAAACTCTAACTTTTTTAACAATTTTCCATTTTACTCAAAAACTATTATTCACTAAATTTTTATTTTAAAACCTCATTTAAGTACTCTCCAAGGCGCTTCTTCTGAGTCCACCCACATTACGCTACGTTCAGCAATTACCGAGATATTTCACTTTTTCTCCATAATCACGGCGATATCAAGGCTATCTATCGGCTATGAATTCGGATGAAAAAATTTTTTTTCGATTTTTTCATTTTTTTTTGCATATTCGCAATCTGTCACCCTTTCCCAATCTTTCTATGCTAATCTCAACTCATTATTGTTGCTAATACTATATATTATACTAACTTCTAAACTATCAACTCTACACACCTCGCTAAGGTCTTCAAAATTCACATAAATTCTTCGGAATCCATTTATCTAATTTTTTTTTTGTTACTAATAGTACTTTTCTAAAAAAACATCAAAAACCCACTTTTTACCATCTTTTCACAAAAATTAGTCACTTTTATCCAAATATATACAAATATTATTTTATTTCAACATGCTAGCTTACTTCCCCCGTCTTTTACATACCCATATCATATCACTTTTCTTACTAACAGCATGATATTTTCATTAAAAACCTCCTTCCCACTGTCATCATACCATTCGTTCGTACATTCCACATTTCTCTTAATAACTTCTGTAATTAGTAACTTTTCTCAATTATTACTCTTTTATTAAATACTACCCTCCCCATGTGTAACGAAATACCAATAAAATATCACATTTCTTACTAACAGTACTTCAAATTAATCAAAAACCACTTTCCTATCAGATTCATATCCAAATTTAAAGCAACCAAATCCAACAGCCTGGGTAGTCCATTATTATTAGGCAGTGTCTATTCGCACCCGATTTTTCCGTGTTTACGGGTTTCTCGCCTGTCCATGTCCGAGTTTCTCGAATAAATAAAGAAAATGTGGTCCGTTTTGGCGCAATGAAATTGGTTAAATTTTCGCTGAAATTAGGAATGATCGATGTTACGAAATGTCAGCATAATGTTAACATCTGTAGCTAAGTATCGATGTCCGATCATCGTACTTTTAACATCGATGTTGTACTGCAAAAGCACTAAATACTTAATTAAATATCTCGCAAATGGGACGAGCGCGAATTTTTTGAGTAATTTTCTGTCGATGCGCTATCCAATTAAGGGCACCGCTTATGGGTGAGTACCCGAATAAACCTGCATACAGAGATAAGTAAAAGAATCGCAAAGCCAAGTTTAATGTCATAAGTCGCTTCGATTATTTGCCATCGCTCAACATTGATGTTTCGATGACCGGCAGCTTAATTACCAATATTGTTTTCTTTAAATTCCTTGCGCTAAGAATAATATTGAGGTATTTTTGATTTGAATCCCTTAATACAAAGAATCTCTTTGGGATATTGCAATCTCTAGAAACGGTCACCCATTTCGGTAGTGTTTTGCGCAATATGTTTACCGTTACGCAATGGCACAGAATACAGGCAAATATAGCGCGATTTTCTACGAATTTTTGATGGATCGCCGCATCAGAAATGTTGGCCGCTTCTGAGAATTTTCGATGTTGGGTTCAATTTCGTACGGTCTAGCCCGGAATTAGCGGAATTAGCGTCGTTTTGTATGAAAATAAAGACGTCACTGACACACGTTTCATATCGTCGAGCGCGTGAACTGTCCTCTTATTTTTTGGTTAAGTGTTCGAAAAGATGAAGGAGGAGGCACGAAATTCATAGAAAAAATGTTGTTTTACTAGGAATCTATAACGGCTACAGGAAAGTGTGCAAATGGTTTAGGACGACTCCAAACAGACGACCCAATATACTGTTAGCGAATTGCAGGGGCGGAATTTGTGAGGTGCGTGCACGTGCATTCTGGGCTAGAGCGTAAGCAATTAAACCCAACATCGAAAATTCTCAGAAGCGGCCAAAAATTCAGCTGCAGCGATCCATCAAAAATACTAAGAAAATCGCACTATATCTGCCTGTATTCTGTGCCATTGCGTAACGGCAAACATATTGCGCAAAACACTACCGAAATGGGTGACCTTTTCTAGAGATTGCAATATCCCAAAGAGAATCTTTATATTAAGGGATTCAAATCAAAAATACCTCAATATTATTCATAGCGCAAGGAATTTAAAGAAAATAATGTTGGTAATTAAGCTGCCGGCCATCGAAACATCAATGTTGAGCGATGGCGATGTCAAACATCGTGACTTCGATGCTACAAGCAAATAATCGAAGCGACTTATGACATTAAACTTGGCTTTGCGATTCTTTTATTTATCTCTGTATGTAGGTTTTTTCGGGTACTCACATTTCACATTTATTTTATTTTGCAGAATGTACAATGTACCTAAACTGAATAAGTAGTGAATTTTTCTACCTGCCGTATTTTAAAGATTCGGTATTCTGTTTGTGCTGTTCATATTCTTGGAATGATAGAATATTGCAGATTTTACGTTTTTAGTTAGCTGGCAAGTTCAATTAATTGTACAATCGCATTTATTTTATTTTGCAGAATGTACAATGTACCTAAACTGTATAGGTAGTGCATTTTTCCACCTGCCGTATTTTAGATATTCGGTAATCTGTTTGTGTTGTTCATATTCTTGGAATGATAGAATATTGCAGATTTTACGTTTTTATTAATTTAGCGTAGATGGTGTTGGTGAGAATGTAACTATCCTTATTTGAAAGATTAGCTCAATTGGAAAATTGTTTTAATGGAATAGGCTCCGCCTACTCTCTCATTTGTTTAAATCATCACGTTAAAATTTAGAACAAAAAAAACTAACCCATGCTATGACAGGTTAGCGGGCAAGTTCAATTAATTGTACAATCGCATTTATTTTATTTTGCAGAATGTACAATGTACCTAAACTGTATAGGTAGTGCATTTTTCCACCTGCCGTATTTTAGATATTCGTTAATCTGTTTGTGTTGTCATATTCTTGGAATAATAGAATATTGCAGATTTTACGTTTTTATTAATTTAGCGCAGATGGTGTTGGTGAGAATGTAACAATCCTTATTTGAAAGATTAGCTCAATTGGAAATTTGTTTTAATGGAATAGGCTCCGCCTACTCTCTCATTTGTTTAAATCATCACGTTAAAATTTAGAACAAAAGAAACTAACCCATGCTATGACAGGTTAGCGGGCAAGTTCAATTAAGTGTAACCACTTTTATATGAGATTCATATCCAAATTTAAGCCTATTAATATATACAAATCGAAATTTTTCAGCCTTTGCGAAATAATACCTTTCCTGTTAATTGCGCAAAATAGCTATTCTTCCTTGCCTCTTCAGTGGTTACCACCCACTCGCCGCATGCGTGAAAAGGTAATCAAATCAAATTTTCGTTTTCTTCTTATCACTATACGGACCTCACTCCGCCATTTTTTTTGTGGTCATATTATTCCAACGACAGAATATTGCAGATTTTAAGTTTTTATAAATTTAGTATAGACGGCGCTGGCGAGAATGTAATTAGATTCATATACAAAAACTATTCTTCAAGTGGCGGATCTTTTTCTAATTGGTCTATTTAGTACTTTGGAAGCTTGAGAAAATTTTCTCTACTACATAAATTTAGTGTAGATGGCGTTGGTGAGAATGTAATTAGATTCATATCCAAAAAACCACCTTCCTATAAGATTCATATACAAAAGTAATTCTTCCTTGCCTGTTCAGTGGGTGCTAAATTCGCCGCATGCGTGATAAACTAATCAAATTAAATTACATTGTATTTTTATTCAATCAATTATTCATTCAATTATAATGGTCGTGTTTTCAAGTAGCGCATCTTTTTCTACTTGATAATTTTGAGTACTTTGGAAACAAGAGAATTTTTGCCCCACTACAGTATCCCCAGTCCGGCTTTAGCCGGACAGACAACGGAATACTAGTTGGAAAAAAGGTCTAATTCAAACGATTAGCGAAATTTTATTAATGTTAGAAGATATGCCACAAGATTTCGATGTTAAATTTCTTTTTTTAAATAGGTTGAATCAAGATACGGTTGAGAATTTATTTGCTTTAATACGGTCAATGTGTGGAAATCATTCGGATCCATCGGTTTACGAGTTAAACTTTATTATGGGAAAAATAGCGTCCGTACGCATCATACGTCCATCAACGCGATCTAATTGCCAGACCGATAAAGACGAATTTTTAGGTGTCGATTGGCACAAAGTCTTGCAAATATCCAAATCGAATGGTCCTTCAACACATTCAGAATCCATTTCACAGCCTACCCAAAGTAATATTGAGCCATCAACTTTCGAGGATCATACTATTCCAGAAATTGAACACATACCCATAGAAATTTTAGATCCCGAAGATTTAGAAGTAGAAATTATTAACCAGCCCATTGATTTAGCTTCTAGGAGATATTTTGCAGGTTTTGTACTTTTTAAATTTTTCGGTAAAGTAAATTGTTTAAGCTGCAAAACAAAATTTTCTAAAGAATTGTATTCTTTGTTAGAGCCCTCGGAAAGTTTATTAGTTTTTAAGAATTATCATAATTCGTCCAATAACCAGTTATTAGTAAATCCTTCTGATTATTTTATGAGGTTTTTTGATGTTGTTTTAGAAGTCTTTGACAGAATATTTAAAACGGCTCCACATATTAGAGAATTAAAAAAGTTTATGGTGAATCAATGTCTGAAAAAAGCAATGCCCTTATTTCCTGATATTCTAAATCCCGAATCACCCTGTTACAAGCATGTTCTAGATCTCGTAGATTATACAGTACTGATCCGAAAACATTGCTCCTGGAGAACAAAACTGGAGAATCCTTCAAAAAGGTCATTTGCTGAAAAAAATAGGGTGATATCTAAAAACTTTCAAGAAAAAGAGATACATTGTCTTTATTAAAAATTGCACCTTGGAATACCCATTCATTTGAATTGTTTAAAAAATATTCAAAGAAGTCAATTTAACAAAATTGTAGATATGTACAATAAATATGAAAATATTATAATATACTAAAAAGTGTTCCTCCCCTACACCTAAAAATATTTATCCGCCATCCCGCATTTATTGAACATTTAATTCCTCGCAGTCGCAGAATTAATCGCACAAATCAAATCACCAGAGAACAACCCCCAGTCATCACATCAGTGTGTAATTCCAAGAAGCAGGCTGCTTATGTGTGCTCGAGTTTGGCTCCGATTTACGGCCGCTGAGCTGAGAGCTAGCGCTCGTGAGTATACCACGCAAAGCTTCCTTGCACCTTACTTGCGTCTTACACTTTCCCCTATGCTTAAGGGGGTAGTCTCATGTTCGATCTTGAAAAAATCTTTTTTTTTTTTTTTGCATTTTCTCTAAGTTAAATAACTTGAGAATATACTGTAAAAATTTTAGACCGATACACTACGTCATTTTAAAGTTACAACATATAATAGGGGAGAGCGCACCCTGCATCTGCATATATGAAAATTTTTTCTCTAAACTTTAAACGCGTTTTTCTCGAAACTACTTTTTTTTCGTCGGCACGGATGATTAAAGAAAAACTATTGGACCGATTGGGCTGAAATTTTCACATATTATTATAAACATGAATGGTTCTGGCGGGTAGCAGAATTAGATGTTTGTATCGATTTCTTTCTGTTTTATATCGATTTTAAACCGAAAAAAACCGTCGATTTCGTAAAATTTTTTTTACAAGGCCGCCATTTTGCTATATTTCACTCAAATCTTTTAAATCTGCTACGGGCCAGAATGACAACCCTACTGAATAATAATCTTTTTGGAATTTTGATTTCAGATGATTGGGAAAGGAGCAATCAGGGGGGCGAGCTACCTACTTTTTTTTTAAGAGACCTACTTCGCCTCACCAAAATGACCTTAAAAAATTTCTTTTTTTATTTAAAAGAAATGTTTTTGTATTGCTCAATAGTTTAGTAATAACATATAATTATCACAAGAAGATTGCATTTCATTTTCCACACAAAAAAAATTTTTGAAAAACCTTCAAAATTTAAGCTCGGACATGAGACTACCCCCTTAAGCGAGCTCCACAAACTCTGGCACGGATTTTGTTCGAGGTTTGTACCTCTATGTGTTCCTCTGCTCTCTGCACTAACCGCAGGTCTCTCAGCTCAGCGGACATAAATCGGTGCCTAATTTTAGCGACACGTAAACAAAAAAGCGAGCTCCTATCCTTGCGTGCGCTGCTTGAAAGTTCCATTGGCGCAGTCGCAACGCAGGATTATAAATGTTTTACAAATCTCGACATTCTACTTCTTGGAATACTGCACTGATATGATGACACGTGTTTGCTCTCAGACGAATTGATTTATAATTTGCACTTTGCGAGGAATTAAATTTGAAATGACGGAAAAATATTTTTAGGTGTAGGGGAGTAGGGAACTATTGTTTGCATATTATTCTTATATTTATTGTATATATTTATCATTTTGTTAAATTGTGATTATTTTCCGAGCAAAATATTTTCGAGATTTCTTGCTCCGCCAGTCGCCACCCAATCTTTCCCCACTCTAAACTACCAGTGCATTCATCAAAGAAACAAGAAGCTTCCTTTGCGTTGTAGGCCTAAACAAACTTGACTAACCAATTGTCTAAATTCGGATCGCACCCTATGTTCACAGTTTATCACCCTTGTGGTGTACAAACTAATTGGAAAATGACTGTAAACTTGTGTGAATTAATGTATGAACGCATTTACACCAACATTTTAATTAATTAAAATAGTGTTTGTGTATATTTTAAGTTTACCCCAACCGCATTAAAACTGATAAATAACGCGTTTTTAACGGCAGAGAATAATTTTGGGACGATAAAAACCTTTCACCGTCGTCGCAACCAAAAAGCGCCCTAAGAGCTTAGCTTTATTTCCAATCTCGTTTTTCATTTTCAGTTTATGTCATCTAGGTTGAATTAGATAAATGATAAACGGCAGAAAATAAAAAGGAAAAGAGTGAAAAAGTCGAGCTCACAAGACATCCAGCAGTCTACGTCTTTGAGTGCCAAGCAGCAATGCAAATAGCAATAAAAAGTCAAGGGTGGAGTACAAGTGTTCACAAACGCTCAACAAGAAAATCCCCTTCAACGGGTTTTTTGAATGTCGCGCATTTACTGAGCGCTAAAGGAGTAAAGCTTTTATTGTCACCCTTAACCTCATCAAATTTTAATTTAAAAAGCTTCCATTCTGCCATAAAGGGCCATCAAAAGTCATGATATCAACAAGATTGAAGTCAAAGCAACGCCGGCTCCCCTCGACGCGTTTTCAGTTTCGGTCGATTGTGCATCAAGTGCGAGCGAACGTGGGGCGCCAGGGGTTCCATACATTCCGTTCTGGATATCGACTCAACCGAAATCTTTTTGGCACTGCCAAAGTGATCCATACTACGAGCCTGTACTTTCTGCTGACGCCGAATGCGACTGTACGATGTACGAAGTGTCGTTGACACTATCCGTTGATGTTTCGTGACACTTTTACAACAATCAAAGCGAATGGTGCTCAATCATTTTTAGGAAAAAAATAATAGCTGAACGTGCCACAGGAGAGAGCTACCTCCTGGGTTTTATGTAAGCAAGGTCGTAAAGCTGGGGGGATTTACGACGGAAAGGGTAACTGCCCTCCAATTATACGCAAATGAAGGCTGGCTGAATCGGATTTCCCCCTAAATTGTTGAGCTCTCGAATAGATACAGACTATACACGGGCAAAGTGGATCCTGGAAAGAGTCAAAAATTTCTCGGTGGAGGGTTAGAACAGTACCTAGGTAGCTCCAGCCCGAACAACGTTTGCATGTAAATTCAGCTCTCAATTATTCCAACATATCCAATTAAGGCAGCTGAACCATAAAAACGAATTTTACGTAATCCTTTTTGACCTTCATCCATTTCATTTTGCTGCCCCATCTGTGCAGAATTATGTATTAACTCCGTGTGGACCAGAAATGTTGCCCTTGCTTTTGTTTTAATTGATGCTCAGGTCAGGTCAGGCTGCAGCTCCACGCCCGAGCGCCACTGCTTTCAGTTGTAGCCGCGCTCGTTCGAAAAGTGAAATTTATCATACATTTGGATCCCGCTTTTAAAATTGGCGGCTAAATGAAATTATTAGCGTACCTAGTTGCTGTTTGTCATCTGCTCTGCTCGACTAAATCCATCGTGCAGAATGGTCCTGGGATTGAGCAGCCCTATCCCCGCGGGCGTCAGGATCACTGCTCCATCTGCTCTCTTTTGTAATTTCATTTTCAATTTTCAATTATGTGGTACTCTCTGCCCGGAACATGTGAGTTTTTTGTGGCGGAAACTGTAGTAACTTTATAATTCCCAGGTCATTCCTTTTTCTTCATACTGCCTCGCGGGACTCATCCATACCCTGAAAACTTTGTAATCTGAATAACCTAGGTAATGTCGCTTTCATACGGTGGCTCACTAATTGCTTTACGTATCTATTTTTAAGCTACCTTGGGTTAAATTGTTGTTGAAATTAAGTCACGATGCCACCCACGTACGTACATAGTTGGGGAGGACATGATACCTGCCCTATTCGTTACTGTTTAAACATTTCTGGTACGGTGTCTTAATTTGGTTAATTGGGCTCCTTCGAACAATTTTGGGTAATTCAATGTACATCGCTTGTTAGTAAAACTGGAAAAATACAAAACCATTTGTTTGTGTTAGTGTTGTCGTTGGGAGAGGAAAGGTGTTGTGTTTTCAATAGAATTATTTAGGTGTTTGTATGTTGGAACAAAGTTTTTGATAATTTTGAAAAAAAAATGCATAATACTAATATGGAGTGACAATCGCACTACGAGATACATATGTAATTCACGCGATCGACTATTACGCACGAGCAAGGAAGCATTTCAAAGGACTGCCTAAAGCACACCATAAAATTCCCACCTTCTCTTATAGTATAGAACTGTATATCAGGTCGAAGAGTAGGTAATCTGAGCCTCGTGGAAGGTATAGTTAATTGTAGTAGGAAAATTTTAGAAAATGAAGTCTTACAAGATAGTTATTCCTGTCAGACAAAAACAACATTCCTTGTGTAGGTAGCCTCCGACTGTCAATTAAAAAAAAACTAAACTATAATAATAAAAAAAATAAAAACTTTGTCAGTTTATTACAAATATTGACCAATTAGATACCTAGGTGCATCAGTATTTATGTTAGCAATATAATATACCTATAGGTGCACTCACTACCAGCATTCAACTAGAAGGACGCAAGTACAATTTTAATAGTACTGATTCATTTATAGATTTATTTATGAATGTGTCTTGTTCACATCTTTTTTGTTCTTTTTTACAGTCAGTTGGTTTTTTTGTTTTTATATTAACATTTTTTATGTAAGGGGATAATCACAGAAACCTTTCATAGCCTTGGAAAAACACCACAACGAAGATATAAGTTAAATAAATAACACAAAACAGGGACGATCGATGTACATCTTTTTAGAAAGCACGGAGCAGGTCGTCAGGGCCACACGGAAAATTGTCAACTAATTCAGAGATTTTTGTGACAATAGTTGAGTCGTCAAGAATAAGATCCTTAAATTGTAGTTAAGTTTAGCTTCGTCAATTGCGTAAAATCCTTAGAACTAATATCACAGCTAGAATCACAGAACGCCGTGCTAAAAAGATCAGCGAAGAGATTACATATGTATAACTTCTGGGTCACTGCTTTGTACCGAAGTCAAAGAAAAGCGAAGATGAGTAACCATCTTGTTTTCGTTTAACGTTGACCAAACTCCAGAGCTGTCTAGGATTTTCTCGTGAGGACGGTTTGACATTATTAATATAGGTGTGATAAAACAAATTAATAGGAGTACTCAATTGATCTCTCTGCTCAGAATATGCGAGGAAATCAACCAAACCTCCTCCAAGCCTTGTTTCTAAAATTTTTAACATGTTTCACAGAGCTATTTAGCCATGACTAGCAATCATTTGAATTATTCGACCTTTTAATTGGAACATACTTAATACAGCTCTGCGAAATTATATCGAACGACGATTTCACAGCCTTCTCAATGTCGCGCTCCTCCAGACCTCCACTCTAGTAGCAAGCCCATAGCTATTCGTTCAACTTAAAAAAGTCGATCTTTTTAAAGTTGTAACAATATTTATAGGACCCTGTTCATTTAATTAGGAACACTTGTAATTTTGTTGAAATGTTCTATTTATAGATTAATTAAGACATGATAGAAAAATAATATAAAAATAAAAGCTCACTTTTTACATAGTATATTTAGTGGTTAAAAAATAACGGACACAATTTGTTATAAAACACACTAATATTTTGTAGAACCACCCTTCGCATCTATGCCTGCCTTAATTCTATGTGGCATGCTTTCAAAGCACCTTCCATCATTTCTTTTATATCGAAGCTATTTTCCAACACTTTGATTATATTTTCCTTCAGGACTGCTATAATAGGATTGGGGACTGAATAAACTTTAGATTTAAGGAGACTCCAAACGTTCTCAATGGGATTAAGGCCAGGAGAATTGCCTGGCCAAGGAATAATAGGAATACCAAAGCTGTTCAATATATTTCTGATTGACCGAGCAGTATGGCAGGGTGCATCATCGTGCATAAAGGTGTAAGATATGTCGCAGGATCTTAAATAATTATAATGCGGTTTAAAAATGTCCTGGAGCACTTTTTCGTACACGTCCTTGTTCAGAATTCTATTGATAAAAAACAGTGGTCCGGGTCCATTGGCAGAGATACAAGACCATATCATCGTGGCTAAGTGTGTGTTTCACGGTTCTTGCAACGCAATCTTCATTGTACCGCTCTCGTGGCCTTCTCCGAACGAATTGAGGCTTCTGCGTAACAGCTTCCAGCCTGCACTCGTCGCTTAATACTATGTGAAAGGAAAAAAAATTGTTTTGTCAGATATTTGGGTTCATAGCGCAAAATAATTCCAAAAATATGTTACTTAATTAATAATATGATAATTACCTTCTTAAAATCTACTACTGTATAATAACGATAAGTTTTAGCCCACTGAAGCCTCGCTCGTCGCATCCTCGCCGTGAGTTTTAACTTTTTTGCAGGCCGTCTTGATGTTAGGTTCGCTTTCTATAATCGTCTCCTTAAGGTCATTACTGATATTTGAATTACTTCGCTTTGTATTTCCTGGTGTAATGTGGTAAGAGACGCAAAACGATTTTCGCAAGCCTTTTGGATGATTCGACGGTCTGTTCGAGGTGTCGTTTTTCTTTTTCCGCGGCAATCCTCTGGATTTTCCTGTAGTCCTTTTGATATTCTCATAACAGTTTGAGGAGATGCTTTCTCTTTTCTTGTGATTTCTCGAAAGGAAAATTTTCTTGTCTTTTTTTTTTCAATGCTTTTTTCTCACTGCTGATGTCTTTAGCCTTTCCCATTTTTGCACTTTTTCAAGAATTCCTTGCAAAAATTACAACTTCGAATATGTCCCCAAAAGTTTGGAAAAAAACACCTCTTCCGATTCCTTTAAACTGATACGTACAATTGCCTTTTAACGCACAGATAATCACTTGCCAAACACTTTTAAAAAAGTTGTGAAATTCGTATGTTTCACTTAGTTTTTATAGTGACACAAACTTTTCGAAAACAGCTATAAAAATGATCAGGTAGATAAATCGTCCTTAAAATCGATTAAGCAACAATGGTGTGTACTAATTATTTTATGATCGGTTTACAACATTAATGGGATCAAGAAAACACAACTCTTTTCGGAAAAACCCGCAATTTAAATGTGTTACAGGTAGATATTTCCAAAAAATTCGAAAAGTGTTAGTGTTCCTAATTCGATGTACAGAGGCTGTATATGGCAGAGTAGAAGCATCACAAACAGGATCAAAAGAAAAGGTTAATTGCAGTGCTCGATGATGCCCCGACTCGACCAACAGAGGCGAGGTGCAGCGCTCAACGGTAATTCCCGCCGCATCAAAGGAAAAGACGAGATCCAGATAACGGCCAGATTCATGCACCACTGAATTGTATTGATACAGTCCGGCAGAAGAGTCCATCAAGAAATGTGGATATAAATTGAAGAAGTCAAAAGTTATCCTCAGAACACTTCTAGTCCAGCGAAGGTAGGTTGAAGTCGCCAACCATTAACAGTTCGTCAGAAGGAGCAATCTGGCTCGAAAGTTCGTCCATATATGATGCCAGCTGTACATACAAATTTGGAGCGGAATTTGGAGGAACGTAAACAGTCACGACATAAGTCCTTTTTTGCGGCAAAAGTAACACAACACCCAGTTACTCAAACTCATTAAGGTGTGATCTGTCAACCAATTTACATGGCATGTGTCTACGAACCGCACACAGAACTCCACCGCCGACAGGAGCGTACAAATCACCGTGACGGTCACGCCGAAAGACTTGAAAATTAGAGCAAAAGAGGTCGCCGTCAGCAATTCCTCCGCAGAGCCAGGTTTCGGTCGAGCAGACCACGTCGGTATCAGAATAAGCCGCGCTCAATAAGAGTCGTGCCGTCTTAGAGTGGAGTCCCGTTATATTAGCATAGTGCAAGGATATGTCGGAGACGAGTTTTTTGATGTCATCACGAAATTTTTTCGCCCCCTGGGCATAAATTCCTTCACAATTAGGGGTCTATTCTGAGATCCGATTCACATGAAAAAAAGTTTCCACGTAACTTTCACTTCGCTCATACTGAAAATATTCACTTGCGAATGTGAGAATTGATTCTAACGACAGTCCCGTATAAAAACGGAATATATGAAACATTCACACAAAATGATGTCAAAATAGGAGAATAGGATATATGAAATGTGAACCACTTTCACGTTAATCGGATCTCAGAATAGACCCTGAATGAGTAAATGGTGAAGAATGGTATCAACAATTCATTTACTTTCTCAAATATTCCAGTGTTGAGGTGTAAAACGGTTTTGGTAAAAATGTTGGCCACAACCAGATTGGCAGTAAATGGCTTAATTAATAAATGTGTCTTTCTCTACGCGAGAGTATGGCATCGATGTCAAAAGTTATCAAAACTCCCTTCAACCAAAGGAAACGTGCCTTTTACAATTTTAAATTTGTTTTCCTCAAAGGATCAGCGTCAGTGCATGCATGGGCCGTTCTCCTTTCTGAAGCTCATAATGCTAATGTCGCTGTTCTCATGCAGAGAAGACAGGGCGTAATGAGTATGGGGACATGTGAAGAATCTTGACAAAAATTTTCTTCCGTCATTAAAGTGTTTTCGGTAAGACTCAATTTACCCGAAGGTAATTTTAAAAGCTTTAGATAAGTATACATAAAAGCATGAGCATATAGCTCCGAGGGAGGGCACACAGCTACTTCATAGAAATATTCTCCTGTAAGGGCCGTCATCTTTGCGCAGAGCCATATACTATACTTGCCTGAACCCTTTCACATCTTTGACAACTCAAAAATTTCGCCTACCCCTTAAAAAGAGGCTTATTTGCGAAGGTGAATGATTTCTTTGAGATGTCGTAATATGATAAAAGGTTCATGGCTGGAACCTTTCACGCCGTCAGTTTCTGATCAGAATCTTTTGGCTGTAATTAAATTCTTAACGGTAATTAAGAGGATGTAAATTCTGGAATGCGCGCCCCCTCATCACTCCTGCTTCAATGAGTTTCAGATGTCAGCCCAGTGAAAGTTCTTCATGCTTGTGGAGCCGATATTGAATTGCAGCAGTTTTTTTTACTTAATTATAGAACTTGAAAAATTGGCTTAATGGGGCAGATTTGCACAAATCTCGGCTGCCATTTGTCGCTTACTTTTCAAAAAAAAAAGCTGGTAAAGAATTCGACTCAAAGCTTATTGTTCGACTAAAAAAAAGGTTTTGATTCATTGTTAGTGAATTGTAAAGGAACGGGGCAGAAAAACAAACAAAACGCAATCTCTTTTTAAATTATAATTTTACCATAAACAGAACAATTAGGACTCCCACCTTTCGAGAGGGATGAAAGAGCTCGGTGTACCTATTTTTAAATGTCTGATTTTTGCCGATTACAATGAGTTGACACGGACAAAAGCGGGTCGGCTGAAGCGCTTGCGTTTCACCAGGAAAATAGCTTTTCCATGGATATCGCTGTTAAAATATCGTAATGAGAGCGAAAACTCCATAGAGAAGTGCACACGGGTAGGCAATAAGCACTTGTTGATTATCCATTGAATAGGCAGTTACGAAAAGATTTGAGGCTGATAGGGCACACCACATGATGCAGACTGCAGATATAACGATTCCTGAGCTGCCCCTGGAAGCATTAAATTTAAAATGTGAAAAACCTCGACAGTCCCGCGGGTTGTTTTCGCCAACGACTAATAAAATACTCACTGAATGGAAACCAGGACGTTTAACCCGGACAGAACCACCATTGGGAGCAGGCAGTATCCGAGTACCGAGGCAACCGCGCCGAAAGTAACTTGTGCCTGCGTTGCCATCAAGGACAGGAGGCTGTAGAACGCAATGCACCCCATCACTCCTATGCCATATATGTAGGAGAACGTCACTTTTCCACTCTAGGGAGAACTTATGTGAGTGCGCACTGCCAACGAAAATGATTTTATGCATTTATTACTTACCAGAAGCAGGAAGCCTCCGAGAGCCAAGCAGAAGGCCAGAGGCCCAGCCATGTCTGTGTCCTGAAGGATGCTCTGATCGGTTGTGCGGAACGGGTTCAGTACACTCAGCGTCTGAAAATACAAATAGACGATTTCCTTAAATATTTTGTATCGCCTCATGTGGATAAGCAAGTGCAGGGTAAATTTAAGATACTAATTGCAGCAGGGCACACGAGGAAGAAGCCTGAACTAGTTCCCCAAAGGCAAATTGAACTGTAAATTAACACTTTTGGCGGCAAGAGTAAGGGTCAATTAAAGTGATTTATCTACAAACTTCAGCTTGGTAGTTTTGGGGTAAACTTCCTTTCGTAGCCCCCAAATGGTTTCTTGCAGGTTAAGCGTGGCACTACCCTTGCCGCATGCAGTACTGGCCTGGGACAGTAAGTGAATTAAACGGTAAAATTGCCAAAATTGTGTCGTTACTGGCAAAACTCTGCAGAAACTTTAAGCAGTTTACCACGAAAAAATAAGTTAAAAGAATGTAAAGACCACTTCGTGAATAAAAGCACCCCAGGTAATTCCATTCAACTATGAGGGAAAAATAGAAGATTTATTTTCAACGAGTTCCTAATCACGCTACATTTAAAACATACACCCTACTCTGTTTCTTAATTATAGAAACTTTATTTTATTTTCATTTATTTCAAGAAAATATATATTACACATGAGTGGTAGGTACTCTTATTGTGCAAACTACTTTAAATGTGGAAAAAATAATAATAAAATAGTTTTCACGGATTTTAGAAGTACATACATGCATAAATACATTTTATTATTATTATAAAAATAAATATTAGTTCAAATATCAAGTGAAATTCAAAAAAGAACATAAGAAATTCCAAATACAAAATAATTATAGAGCTATTTATTAACAGTATCTTAACTGAAAAATGCTTTAAACCTAACTTCTTAAACCACCAGCAGTTGCGTCTGGCTTAATGGTAACTAGGAGTAAATCCAAATGATAGGACCACAACCTAAAAACGTACGCCAGCCTTGGTACGAATTATACAGGGTGTTTTTAATAACGCGTGTAAAAATAAATGAGGCGATTTATCTCACCTAGCCAAAAAAAAAAAAATTTTGTATATGAGGGAGGCGGACAAATCTTAACCGTTTCGGATTTGCAAGATGAATCATAAATTCGGCATTTTCATGGTATGCACATTATTATTTTATTTTTATCTTTTAATCTACTCAACACAGCGACATTAAACTCACGCCAACTGCTACCTCAATGTCCTTTCTATTAATGTCACCAATGTTGTCCAGCTTCTACCGCTTTAATTAAAGCTACTTGCGAAAGTGAATAGCATGTTCTGAAATTTACTAAAACTCACAAATTTTCCAAATTTTCTCCGAAATTCATGTAATTACTATTATATATCCATTTCTTATTTTCATTAAATTGTCCATCTTAATAACTTTCCAAAAAGGTACGACAGAGACAACATATACAAATGTATACGTTAGAAAACCCGTGTGTATGTCACAACGTCGACATGACAGTCTCTCGTCACTACACAAAACACAGTACACATACCGGAAAGTCGATTCATATTAAAATCAAGTATTTACAATCGCAGTAAACAGGTATGGAAAACACTGAAGTGAAAATGGAAGAAAATATATTAGCATTGCCACATTATTGCAATTTCGTCAAATGGGGCAAATTTTAAAACAGCGAATATGGTAGAATCATTATAGTCCGGTCAATTTAGACAAAAAAACAAGAGTGAGGGTACATAAATTCCCAACAAGCTGAAAGTTGGTGAAATCGTTCAAAACATAATTATAAAAAAAATTTGAAAGTTCCCCATAATTCTCGTGTTTGGAAAAAATTTACTCAAGGTCAAAGGTCACAAAAATGAGTTTTTCGCAATTTTAAGCAATTCGGTAAGTTTTATCATAAATTACCCCAGACAAAAATTGTAGACCATAAAATTATCTATAAAATATGTATCAATACTTTTTTTCCTAAGAGCCACCGTTTCTGAGATATTCGAGTTACAGACCATAGAGTCCGAGCGCTCGGTCTTCCTAGTACGTCATTACTCTCGGCGTGGCAACTTCAATCGCGTTTTTTTTCAAGGCAAAATTTCTCGAAAACTTGTGGACCGATTTCGTCAAAATTTTAAACACTTGTTTTCGATACTAAATACTCGGATCTGAACGAAGGAAGTGTTTTTTTTTCAATTACTACTTACTTTTTAATTAAACAAAATGAGAAATTTTTGGTAAAAATCAGAGTTTTTTGATTAAACCTGTACCAAAAAATCAAAAATGAATATTTTGTTTATTGCTTCGTTCAAATCCAAGATGAACTTATATACTAAAGACATCTTATTGGTGTTTTGATTTCTGATGAAGCAGTCATGAATTATCCTGCCTACCGCATGTCGACTTTTTTTTGAGGTTACTTCGTTCTCCCCACTACCACTGGCTTATTTTTCAATATTTTTTAATGAAAATTTAACAGAATATTCTTGGAATGATGCTTAATAATGTTACAATGTTTTTAAGAATTTTAATAAAGAAGGTACTGTGAAAAAAAAATCACGAAAATACGCTATTTTTTTGGTCTCTGTGACCCTTTTCCCCCCTTAAATCGTTATATCTCAGAAACGGTGGCTCTTAGGAAAAAAAGTATTGATACATATTTTATAGATAATTTTATGGTCTACAATTTTTGTCTGGGGTAATTTATGATAAAACTTACCGAATTGCTTAAAATTGCGAAAAACTCATTTTTGTGACCTTTGACCTTGAGTAAAATTTTTTCCAAACACGGGAATTATGGGGAACTTTTAAATTTTATTTATAATTATGTTTTGAACGATTTCACCAACTTTCAGCTTGTTGGGAATTTATGTAACCTTGAATGTCTAAATTGACCGGACTATTAGCTGTGTTGAAATACTGTTCCACTATCCAGTCCGGTCGAGTTTCTCCGACTTCTGAGTCGGGGTAAAAGTACTTTATCAATGCCAGTTCACTCCGAAAATGAAAATCCTCCGTTTTACCCGACGAAACTGGCATATTTATTGAAAAAACTGGACACCCGGAACACTCTAATCACATCGAGAGACTTAAAAGAGACAGTGAAACAGCACGATTGCAATTTTCATATTTTTAATACAAACACTCTATTTGTTCGGACCACGTACAGCATAATTAATCTTTAACACTACACTTGTAATCGCCGTGAAAATAGTTTTTAAGGCAAATATCACAACATTTGGCAGTATCACAACATTTCGCATCAGCCCCTCTCCCTCATATAGTGATTTTTTGTTTGGCTATGTGAGATCTATCACACACGTTATGGAAATCATCCTGCGTCCTTAAATCGAACCAACCTCAGTGAATTAGTTATTTTCACAGCATTCAACCGAAAAAGAAATTTAGTAGTGACCCGTTTCTATTATAATAAATCTATAAATTAATAATAGAACGTTCTTAAATCCAAATTCCCCTGATTATGAAATATTTTCCATTCAAATATACAAACGGCGGACATGGTCAGCGCATTCAAAAGACTCATCAAAATACATATTATATATAATGTTAAAATAGTAGGCTTAATAATAATGTTTTTAAATTTCCACTTAGTTGCTTTGCATCATATGGCTTCAGCCATACAGTTTAGTTACCTTTTAATTTATTTTACTTTCCACTTACTTCTTTTATTTACATTAATTTAAAACTTAAAAGAAGTTTTACTTCTTCTGTATTCAAAAATTATTTTTGCTCCCCTTTTCATTTTCATTGTTCATTATCTAATTATCTATAGCTCGACAGGTTTTTCATTTGCGTATTGTTTCCATGAAATAAACTTATTAATATTATTCAAAAATTCGAATTCGATCTTCATTCATTTTGGAAATACTTTCTTCAATAGAATTTAGATTCGATGAACATGATTGTACATCATCAGCATAAATCAATTTTGAATCTTGTCTGGGAATGTCTTTCAGATCATTGATGTGTAAGCAAAATAAAAAAAAACCAAGTATTGAACCTTGTGGTACCTACACATGAATGCAATTCTAAAAATGCAGACGAACGTGTCCCAATAGTATCTCTTTGAAATCTGTGTAATATGGTAGGAAGGTAAAAGTTTTATTGCATGAAATTTTAACATCATTGCCTTTAAAAAGTCGAGCAGTACTAATAATGAGGCAAGACGCTTATCAATGCTTTTCCTAATATTTATTTTCAATCAATCAATAAATAATCGACGACACAGATAGTGCTTTCGCCTAAAAGCATATTGAACTTTAAATATAAAGTGCCTACTATGAATATAATTATACGAATTTATTTGTGAATATAATAACTTATTCAGAACATCAGAACTCTAGTATACCGGTAAAATGCTGATGTAGCAAAAATCAGTTTTATCTCGTGGATTAGACTTATTTTTCACAGAAATAATTTTAGCATACTTCCCTTCATTGAGATGTGTTGAAGTTAAGCCAGCGTACATCATCTAGAGCGTATATATACCACTTTGATGGCTGCTTACAAGTTACACATCTAAAGCAAAAATCACCAGAATCTACCCGTAGAGAACCGCATATGCTCTGGTCAACTACCTCAATAGAAGCAGTATTATTATTTCACACAAAAAACTCATTAAGTATCAAGATCAATGGAATATTCTGGACTAATAGCTATTACCTTTCAAATCCATGTTTACGTAGGTACCAATATATTTAGCTTCCGGCTATAAACCTGACAATGAGTCACGAATAGCCTTTGTTACTTAAACCCTATCATAATTGAAGTTCTAAATATATGTATTCAGTCCAAACGTGATTTTTAAAAACAAAACTAATAATTAATGTATTTTTTGATGCCTCCCATATGTTGTTCACAAATACGAACAGTTTTGACCCACTAAATTTAAATTGGTTTTATAAAACTGCCGAGCAAATGCTTAACATTCGTAACAGGATTTCGGAGCGTTAATTGAAAATCAAAATCTTTTCAATGGCCGAAATTTTGTACAGCTTCAGCCCGGCGTGAAATTATTTTGGCAAATGAATATTCGGAGAAATTATTTTTCGTGGATATCTTTTTGTCCACTTTTCCTCTTTCTTTTTTTCCAACCTTTTTTTTAAGTGATGCAATCATTTAAATCTCTGATTGTCCGGAAAAATTGCTGCAGGAGTTTTTTCATCCTTATTTTCCATTAACTGGGTATTGCTCTTTTGTACCTGCACCAAGCACGCAAAATTTCCCATTTGTTTTCTCTGGGAAAAGCAAATATTTGAAAGAGTACAGTTTTGGTTTTTTGTTATTTAATTTCAATTTGAATGGTTTATCTATAACTTTGCACCCAGAATTCGAGTTCGAGCAGAGCTTTCCTTTGTTTGCGGTACTTTTTCTCCCATGCATATACACACCCGTGACGTGCTTTTGAATATCTGCACCTACGCTGAAACCTGCTGTGTGTTTGTTCTGTTTCCAATTGAATATTTACTCCAAATTTTAATTCTTATGCGAAGGTGAAATTAAACTTGCGCTAGTGAAGGTCCGTTCTCTGCACGAAATATGTAAATGGAAATAGTTGAAGCTGCACAGTGGTATTCGGGAACAGCATGTTTTAATTTAATGCCATGCCCATCTCGGATTAAAAATATAGTGCTGCTCATACATAAACATCAGGAGCCGGATAACAGTAGAACTGCCAAATATGATATCACGTTACGACAGATGATTTAACTCGTGAATATTTCTCATCTGCGAAAATGTTGCGCATAGGTATACAAACAACTGCAATCTTTATAATTATTTACTCAAACCGCGTAAACACAGTATATTATTTTGTTTTCTTAGCACATATTTAATTCATGTTTTTTTTCTGATTTATATCCTTTTTTATATCCCTTTCATACATACAATTTAAAAAAGTAATAACTGAGAGAGAAATGGGAGAACTTCAACAGTACCGCTGTAAAAACTTGATTGAATCCATGCCACGAAGATGTCATGCCCTTGTCGAGGCCAAACGAATCCATACAAAATGCTGAAATTAATTTTAGAAGTACTACGATTACGAAAACCCGAAGTGTGTGAATCATTTTTTCACTTAAATTTGGAGAGTTGAAACCAGTTTGTTTTTTATTTTTGAAAAAAAGTATTCTAAATTTAATGGATTTTTAACTATTTGTTGCCATACAACATACATATTGTACATACAGCAAAGTAGAGGGCCCAAAATTGAGCCTTGACCATCGCCGCTAAGAATCGTTTTGAAGATGGAATTCATATTTCTAATTTTATCATATTGTCTACGATCGCTCAAATAGTCATAAATTAAATTTGTACATACGAGAAAGCTTAGTTAGTAGTCTAGAATAATTAACCGTATCAAAGGCTTTATTGAAGTCCATCAAGGTCAGAATATTTAATAATCCCTATCCAATGCTTTGTGTGTATTAGCAGTTACTTTAACCATGACGATCTCACGTCCATGAAATTTTCTAAACCCAGAATGCTTTACAGGCAATTATCTTTTTTCATTTACGTATTGTATCATTTGAGGAAATATTATTTATTATTCTTTTTCAAAAATCTTGCTCACATAACACAGAATACTTATAGGTCTGAAATTACCAGGGGCTACACCTACAGCTATTGGTTTTTGGGGAATAGGAATTATATGTAAGTGACTACTTGCATTGTTCGGGAAACTGAGAGGTTATCATGATGTGTCAGAAATCAGGACCAATTGCGTCTGATTTTATGGAATGCATGGCCAGTTGAACTTCAGCAAAAGTAAATTCTTCTTCAGATAAATTTTTGGAATTAAATGTGTTTGACGTTCCATTTGGTGGACGTGAACTCTTTGTTGCGAAGAACTTATTAAGCACTTCTGGGTTAATATCTTCATGGTATGTTTCAGCCGTTAATACTGAACTTTCTGATGTAATTCCATGATTTTCTCAGCGGAACATGAATCCTTAATTTGTTTGCATAAAAAACTTTCTTTGCAAATTTTTTCATATTGTTGAACTTATTACGAACTTTTACATAACATTTCCAAATTTGTGCATGTCTTATGTGTTTTCAAGAGTTGTTCTCTTGCGGTCATCCGAGATCCAGAGGCAGCGCCACTGCGAATAGACACTGACTTCAGGAGAACATATTTGTCATACAATCGAAGAAGTATCTGTATAAAGATAGCTAATAGATATCGTTAATGGAAGTACAGTCAATACTAAGCATATATTCAAGTTGATAAAAAGAATCACAATTAAAATATGTTGGCAAAGAACTAACTACTCCAAACTAAGCGACTCAAACAAATAAGTCAAATTTTTAAGAAACAACAATAATTTAACGCGTTCACATTCAGATCTCCGCAAATTATACCGTTTTGAGCATTCAAATCACAAGAAGCACGTATTCCCGTAAAGAGGAAGCAATTTCCTCCTTAACGTAATAAGGTGGTTTATACGCCTACAACCAAAGCATGCACTTTAGAACCGTTGAAAATATCTTCAAGCAAATCGACCTTATTCCGCAAACTACGAGCATTAAAATAACACACGTTAAATGCTTCAGCACGGACTTAACAAGCGCTCTCATTCCGTCCAGCTCAGTTTCAACCATCAAGCGAAACCACACACGTCCAACGAATCATAATCTTCATCAAAGATTCCAAAAACCAATGCCTGCACTGTCAAGCAAAGAAAACAAAAAGAGACAATGAGCAATATTAAAACCAGAAAGCCTATTACAATAAGAAACAAAATTAATTTAATCTTAACATGTAAATATAATTTCAACATCAAACCAGTCATTATTAATAATGTAATAGAAAACAAAATGATTCCATCTGCGCGTCTATTTTTTGAGAGATACAGAGTTAGCTTCCGATATTTGATCATTGAGGACTGTAGACGTTAGAACGTAGAAAAGTCTTCAGCCTTCAGACGGACGAAGACACGACCATTGCGTGTGAAAACCGAGTGGAGTCACTTAATGTCACTTTCCTTGCCTCAAGGCAGCTTCCACATTAACCGTAGCATCCGATGTAACTTTTGGATTTAAGTCTTGCAGTTTGATCGGCGGCGCAGAATTAGAGCTTCTATACTTGAATATAAACTCCCTTGACTCAGATATTGAAGAGAATTAAACCAGAACGAAACACTCTTAGCACCAAACCTCTTACGTTCAGAAGGCGACTTAAGTCAACAAGTATTAGAGTGCGTGAAAACTTCATGACTGATTTGTAACCTTTCAGTACATTTTTTAAGTCCGCTTTTTCGGAGTCCAACTATGATATTATTTATAATGATTTTAACCACATGACGAAACTCTCGTTGACATCTTTTGAACCAAAGGATCTTTTATTCGACCAAGCTCGTATTTTGAGGCGAAGGTATATCAAATTTGGCTGACAGTACTTCCTGTGGTCCTGATGGTGTGTCGTCCTGTTTTGTGAAACGTTGTGGTATGTTTTTAACTCCAGGTTTGTGTTATTTATTTAACTCATCCATCCATTCCGGCACTTTTCCTGATTCTTGGAAATTGCCGAATATTCTTCCTCTTCACAAAAAGGGGCAGCAATAGTCCTATAAAAGCTCTATGTTGTATTGCCACGCTCTTTGAGGCTTTGATTGTTGACACGTTGCATTTTCACTGCACGTTTATAGGCGGAAACCATAAAATCGCTCATCACATTTTTCTTTACAAGCCCCCCGACCTGGGTATCAATTGTAAGGGTGTGACGAATATATATATATGTATAAATAATATAATGACATAATGTGTGCCACCATTTTAAGTCCAATATGGTGGCCAATACAAAAACACCCCTTTTTTTTTGGATGCCGCCATATTGGATTTATAATGACGTCACGCAGCTTATTGTATTCTACTCGTCATACACTTTCATATGATACTCATGTCGGGGGTTTGTAAAGGAAAAGATAACCCACCATTTTTGGTGGCCGCGATATTGGATGTACCAAAAAATTGAACATACTACACATATTGTATTGTCATGCAGAATGAATACGTATGCAAAGTTTCATCGCAATCGTTTGAGTAGAAGTTGTCGAAAAATCGATTGCAAGAATTCAAACAAACAAAGCCATATATGGAGTGAAGCTACGAGAATAAAACCGTTAAAAAATCAGCTGAAGGAATGGTATTCAGACTTGGTGCCCTAGTGAAAAACACTCAGGTTGACCTCCCCATCAGTGGCAAAGGTAATTATTTTAGAGCAAAAACATAATGTGTTTGCACTTATTCTTATGATTTTTCGGGTGTATGGTGATTTTTTGTAAATTTGTCAAATTAGGTGCTATTTGTTGGCGTTGTAGCTACGATAGTTACCACGCTAATTGCCTCGGTATATAGATCTATTGTTATGTAAATAGTTTTTTTTCAATCAAAAAAGTTAAATCACATTTTTGCACACGGTTGCCAAATTTCTATACAAATAAAAAGTGCCTAAGCCCGAAATTGCAAATTACTTTTCATCTAATGGAGCCTCTGCCTTATATGGCCTGGGGGGACCCCACCCTGATTGTTGTATGATTTCCGAACTTAGGACCAAGTTGTGTAGCTAAAGATTTAGACAACAACACATTTCATAATTCAGCTAGATGTAACGAGCCCTGAAGCAATCAAAGGAGATTGTAGTGAGCGATGTTCATGCAGAAGAAATTAAGATGAGCAGAAATGATTGGAAGTCAGTTGATTACACGGAAGTTCTTACACTAGTGATTGATTAGAAATTGATGAAAGCACAGCGCCGGAATCTCGTTTCCTTCTGCCGCCCGAGATACGGAACAAGACCGCCCTCATATATGATGTTATTCATTTGAGAAAATCATGGCGATGAAGGAATTTATGCTAAGCAAAAGAGATAAGAAACTTCTATTACTGGGTAAAGCACGATGATAAGTGGGGCCATTTACCATCTCCCCGATATCACCATTGGGTTGCGTGTAATCAGAAAACTTTCCGGTGGTAAAAAATCCGTGCTGACTTCAGCTTAACGAGAGCTTAATGCGATGAACAGTAATTATTTTCTCTGTTTGAATGGTCAAACTTCAGGATTGCGCGTCCTCGCTTGCGTGCCTAAGGAAAATTTCCTTTATCTGGATGGGAGGTATGTGGTACACTGATTACTGATAAGTATTCCGAATAACATGTTCGTCACATGCTCGGGAATGGATTCGAAGATGTCCGCAATATCAGAACAAATGCATTCTTGCGTGACTAGTAGTTTTTCCCCCCATTTCGCACTCCTCCTTCCCATGGTAAGAAGTAATAGTATGGTAATACTAGTAATAGAGAAACATGTGAGTTTTCCTGATAAGAGATTAAAAAACAGGCACTGTAAATTATTTTCCTACAATTACCTCTTAAAATATCTTCCTTCAAAGAAACGTTGATGTTTACCAAAGAGCTGATTTAAATATTTTTTTGTCAATATGTTAGACGCTTCGATCTTAACCTGAGGGTGTTAAAGATGAAGTATTATTTAAGCCATTTAGTTTAAAGTGGGGCAAGTCCATTTATTTGTATAAATTTTTCACTGTTGTATCTATCATGCAAAATTTTAAAAAAAAGGGAAAATAAGCGAAAACACAGTTTAACCAAATTTTACAAAAAATTGAACATTCAAAATAAAATGCTCAATTAATAACTAAGAGATGTTTTTTGTAACTTTCCTGATTGATAGACGTATGTAGTGAATTTTTTCTTATTATTGACATTGCACGATTAAAAACCTAAGGGTTATTATTTATAGACCCTCTGGCTGACTTGATTGCGATCGTCAGAATAATACCATAGGTACATAAAATAGACAATAGCGGAAATAGTACACACATTTATTAATATGTTTAAATTCAATCATATTTCATCTTATGGTTCGGCATTTGTTCAATTTTCATTATCTTATTTTTTCTATTCTCTTCTAGTCTACTATTGCGATTTTCTTTTCTTTTTCTCTTTTTCTCCCGATTAATCAATAACTTTAAATAAATAAATATCATATATATGTATATATAATCATACGATATTTTGTACCACACATTGTACTTTTAGTCAGAGAGCTGGCAGCCACTTCGACTAACGTGTGAGGTACAAGGCTAGAATTTTGTGTATACTTGATTCAATACTAGTAAATTAGGAAAACCAAAGTCTGGCAGAATTGGCGTGGTTGCAATAGTTGGTATATAAATAATAGTAGGAAAATCGCTTTCGTAAATATCTCATCTTCTACAGATGCTAGAGGAAAAAGTAAAAAATATTTTGTCAGATCTCGAAATTCTCTACAAATTTAGTTATATCAACTTTTTTCGTAAAGTAAGTAAGTAAGTTATAGCGCGAAAAAAAGTTATATATGGTTTTTCGTATTTATCTCGTTTTGGGTAACTCGTAATAACAATTATATTCACACAAAAGCAGTAGAGCAAAATTTGCCATTGCTTTCATACATAACATTTTTCGCTTTGAAAAGATTAAGCCTGTAGAGAGGCGCAAAGTTGCAAAATTAACGCAAATAATGGTCATACATGTTTTCAGCCATGTTTAAAATTTGCCTAATACCAATGACACAAGAGGTATCAATATCCGAATATTCATATTTGGGTATTCCGAATACCTAGCTTAGATATTAGGCTGACCCTAACATTCATAAAGCAGGACGGTGGTAATTGACAGTTCAGACTGTTCAGAGTGATATTTTCCTTATTAACATTTCAAGAAAATTATTTAAATGAGTTAGGATGGAGGAATTAATTGAGTTAAAACAAATGAAGCGCCAGCAGTTATTAGACCATTATAAGCAGATCGAAGAATGTGACATGCGTTTATTTCCACACAAATCGGTTGCACAATTTCGCCAAACTTCAATCAAAAGAGCTCTCTCGTATTAAGTATTTTAGCTTTTTTATTACTTTTGTTTAATCACACTTGCTTAAATTCATATTGGAAAGTTTTTACTCACCGTCACAAAATAAGTCAATTGAGATAATATAGTTTTAATACTGACTACCAGTGGCGGTGTTCGCAGTATAGGGTAACAATACCCAACAAGGGTCTCGATACCCAGTAAATACCTACTTGTTTTGTAGGGTGTTTACTGAGTAGTCAGTGACAAACATAGGGTATATGTGGGGTATTTCGATAGGTATTACATGTCGGTGACTGGCAAATCTTACTTTATTTATTTATTGTCACAACTTCATCAAATTACTGATTACTATAACAAAGTTTCAAGTCAGTACAGCTAAATTAAATGAAAAAAATTAACGAAGACGACCTTTCAACTGGCTACGATTAATATGAAAATCAATAATATTATAGCGGGAATTAAAGGAACGTGACATTGATGAAATAGGCGCATGTAGGCCATAATTAGTGCGGTGATGATTAACATGAAGGAGGTCGTGATGCCTCAAAGAGCGAGCCGGAACCGAGATATTAAAAAGGGCAAGCAATTCAGGAGAGTTAACCGTACCTTGCAGGCAGTCAAACGTCAAAACGGTTCTGGAGTTGTTCCGCCGTTGTTCCAATGATTCAAGGGAGATGAGCGCAAGCCTATCGACATATGGTGGCAAATGAAGGTTATCCGCCCAGGGTAGCCCACGAAGAGCGAACCTTAAGAACCTGCGTTGAACCGCTTCAATCCTATTTATGTTGCTTTCATAAAAGGGAGACCAAACAGGGCAACCATATTCGAGAATTGGTCTAACAAATGTACAGTACAGGAGTCGAGAAATGTAAGGATCATCAAACTCCTTAGACCATCTCTTGATAAAACCCAAAGTGGCGTTGGCTCGATTCACAACGGTATCGATGTGATCCTAAAAGGAGAAACGAGAGTTGAGCACAACACCAAGATCCTTCACTTTGACAACTCGAGTCAGAGAACGTCCATTAATAGTAAAGTTATAAAACAGTGGACACTTCCTACGTGAGAAAGTCATACAGGTACATTTTGAAATATTCAACGGCAGGCGATTAATTAAGCACCACGACTGAAAAGCCTGTAGGTCAGAATTCAGCAATTGACAGTCGCGATCATCAGAGACTGTACAAAATAGCTTTGCATCGTCAGCGTAGCAAAGAATCTTTGAGTAAGTAGGTATGAGGGAGACATCGTTGATGTAGATGGTAAATAAAAGAGGACCAAGATGGCTACCCTGCGGAACGCCAGATGTGTTCCTCAACATTTCAGAAAGAACGCCACGGAAGCAGACCCGTTGGGTACGCTCAACCAAATATGACGAAATCCAAGCAACAAAACAAGAAGGGAAACCCAAAGAAGTCAACTTATATATAAGTATCCGGTGATCAATCCTATCAAAAGCCTTACTAAAATCGGTAAAAATACAATCGACTTGTTTACCAGATTCAATAGCTGAAATACAGTGACTAGAAAATTCTAACAGATTGGTAATAGTCGATTTGCCTTTAATAAAGCCATGTTGAAATGACATCAGAAAAGGTTTGCAATGAAAATACAATACTTCGCAGACCAAGGCTTCAAAGAGTTTTGCCATAGAAGATAAATTGGCAATAGGTCTATAATTGGAGATGTCATTTTTGTTGCCCCTCTTGTGCAGGGGGAAGATTACAGAGATCTTCCAAGGCTTAGGAAAGATACCGGTACAAAGAGATAGATTAAATAAATAACAGAGAACAGAGGACAAAACAGAGTCACACCTACGCAAGAAACAAGACGGAACGCCATCAGGGCCAATTGAGTAATTGTCATCTAAATTAGCAATGTGTTTTAGAACAATATTGTCATTAAAAACGAGGTCGTCAGGTTTAATAAAAGTCTGCGGAAGCTTCGTCAAGTAGGTAAAATCATTAGGATTAATATCACAGGTTGTATCACAGAAGGCAGTTTTAAAAAAATCTGCAAAAAGATTGGAAATTACTCGAGGATCACTGCTACTCGTAAGGCCATAGAAAAGTGAAGATGGGAAACCGTCAGAACCGCGTTTGGTATTAACAAATCTCCAGAACCGCTTCGGGTCATCACGAAGAAAGCTTTTCACATTACTAATGTAGGCAAAATAGGAATCTTTAACAGCAGCGACAAATTTATTGCGGATGTCAGAGTATACGTGAAAATCCGGATCACTCCGAGAGGAACAGAACGTCTTCCAAGCCTTACTCTTTATATTCTTTAAATGTTTAACCTCGGAATTGATCCAAGGTTGCCAGTCCGAATTATTATTAGTCCTCTTAACAGGGACATGAGACGCAAAACAGAGAGATATAATATCGTAGAAGGACTTAACTGCTTTTTCAATGTCACATTCATTCAAGACGCTACTCCAGTCACAATTTGAGAGCCAGAGACTCATTTTAGAAAAGTCGGCTTTTTTAAAGTTGTAACAGAGATTGCATGGTAAAGATGACGCAACAAATGTGGGATCGAATGAAAAAAGTAGACATAAGGCAGGATGATGTGCGCTTTCCGGAAGCAACGGTGCAGGACAGCGTCTTACTGATGTGCAAGATGGATCCGTAGAGAAAACCAGATCAAGAAATCTGTTATGTTCATTGGTCACGGTATTGCATTGCGATAGTCCAAGGGAGGCAATGTTATCAAGAAAAGATGGAATAAAATGCGGACCGCCATTCACTGAAGGAAGACCAACATCGTCACCAGAGCAACTCCATTCCACGTACGGCAAGTTGAAATCGCCAACCAAAATGAGCTCGTCAGAGGCCAAGATGTCGTCAGAAAGGCCATCCAGAAAAGCAGCAAGAAGCTCGTAGACACCGGATGCAGCATTTGGAGGAATGTATGCAGTGACAATATAAATATTCTTGTGTGGAAGATGTAAAGCTATACATATCATTTCCAAGCCGACGAGGTGGGACGTATCGATCTGTTCAGACGACACCTCGCGCCGCACAGCGCATAAGACTCCACCGCCAACAGGAGCATTTAAATTAGCATGTCGGTCACGTCGGAAAACGATGTAGTCAGAAGCGAAAAGCTCAGCATCCTCAATTCCTCCACACAGCCAGGTTTCAGTCAAACAAACCACGTCAAAGCACGATTTCGTCGAACCAATAAAAAGGCGAGTTGTCTTGGAGCGAAGTCCAGTTATGTTGGCGTAGTAGAGGGAGATTTCACTGATGAGTTTTTTGTATTAGGTTCAGAAGAAGATACCTCCCTGGGAATGAACTCCCGGACGATGCAACCAGCAGGCCAGATGTCAGAAGAAACGATGACATCAAATAAGGTCTCAGGGGCAGAAATCCTGAAAGACGCCGTAAGAGACCGAGACCTGTTTCCACGAAGCGAGTTGAGTCTTCTGCACGAGATTAATTCCCGTGCAACTCCCGTGCGCGTAGATAATAGCTGAACAATCTCTGCATCAGAAGTGTCCGGGTGGATCCTGGACACAAAAATTGACCGCGGATATATAGCGGGCCTCAAAGTGATGAGCTCATCCCCCGCAGACAGCCCAGCGTCACGAGGAGACCCAGCAGCAAGAGAATGATGCTGTCGATGATTTCGCCTACGTCGACGATGAACAGTCCGAGAAGCTGTAGGTTCGGATTGCATTTCAGCAGGCAGGCCAGCCGCAGGCAGCTGCACCACATCGGAGACCTCGGCAGGGATAGTCGTCGATCCAGGCATCGCACAGGCAGGTCTAGAGACAAGGTGGACAGGGGGAAGCTGGGGACCCTCTGGTGTTGAATCTTGCTCCGCATCAGAATTCTCACATGTGTCCATCGGGACCACAGGGGGCGAAGGGTCTCCATTGCGGGTCAAGAGACTCTTCAGATCAGAGGCGATAGTGCGCGTCAAATCAGACGTCAGCGAAGCCATGCCGCTACAGGAACCCACATCCACCCTGAGCTGCATGAGGCCACGCTGCAGGTCGTCAAGAACCGGCATCACAGCAGACGAACCCGAAGGCGCAGACCGAGTGTTCTCGGCAAGATGCTCCTGTAGATCGTCGATTGAAGCGGAGGCAGAAGAAATGATGCTGGAAGCGGTGTGCAGTTTGGCAAGTATTTCAGATGAGTTTGCGTTAAGTAGAGCCGTCGAATCTAAGATTTTGTCCAGTTTTTGATGAAGTTGCAATACATCATCCGAAAGCATCTGAAGACCTCCAATATTTGCTGAGATGGTGTTTACTTTGGTGGCAATAATGGATTGCTCACTATACATTTTATCCGCGAAAGAGCTAATAAACCGCAAGACATGACAAGGCTTGATGTTCGAGCACTCATCGCAGGTGATCAAGCCATCAGGACCGATTTTCGTTCCGCGTTTAAGGCAAGAGGCATGAAAAGCATGTTGACAAATGCCTGTGCATTCAATCCTACATCCAACAATAGGTTCCGAACAGTTGTGGCAGGTAGCCATAGTCAACAAAGAACACAGAAGAAAGAGACAAACCAGATAAATAAAAAATGTTGAGGACCTCTGGTCAGCGCCTGGTTGTTGCGGATAATAAGTTGTTATACGAGGTTATAAGAGGTTGGAGCCCAGGGTGACGCAGGGATCGTGTCACCGCTCGAAGATCCAGGACAAAAGAGCGGGAATAATAACAACAATAACCTCAATCCACGGGAATCCAGAAAACCGGGAAAAGAAGGCGAAAATCAGGTGTGTAGATCACAAAGCCTCGGCAGAGGCATATACTAAATTAAAATACCCTTAAATAAGGACACTCCAGCGCGAGTTATTCTGATGACAGAAGTCGGGCCGGAACCGATCCAGAAGCCAAAACAGGAAACACGGACACCCCACGGGAAAAACTTCAAGCATCCAACGAAGCAAGACGCACAGCCAAGACGTTGGAAACAAAACAGGCAAAAACAGATCGAGATAAATAAATAAAACGAGCAAAAAACACAGCGCGGTCAGTAGGTACAAAACAAAGCAAACAGCTGTCAGCTCTCTCTGATTCGAAGCGATTCACTCAGAAAACAATTTATATTTCTTTGTATCCTACCAAATTAACCGTTAATGTCTAGAAGTTTTTATTTCTTACTAGCTCGCCCGAACCCGGCGTTTCCCGGAATACTATTAAATTTGTATTCCTTAATTTTACAACGCCTCCGTACTGCACCACCGCCTCGCCTATCTGACCCAGGGTTTTCCTATTTGCGTTTATCACATGTTTTAGATATTTTCCAACAGTATTATTAAATTTAGTTTTCTTCATTTTACACCACCTCCTTATTGCACCCCCTCTCCTATATCTCCCAGCGGGGTGGTGGTGGTCTCATATTTGGAAATTTGAATAGCAGATTCGAAATTAGTGATCCCGAAAATTCCCTAGTGCGGATTTTCAGGAAAATCCCTTGAAGTTTAACTTTTTCGGTCGCCATATTGGATCCGACATCTTGAATTCCAAAATTTTGAATGCAAGCTCGATATCTGCGACCCCGAAAACCTCCAATTGCCTTTTTCATAAAGATTCCTTGAAGTTGGAAAATTCGCTTTCTACACAAAAAGGAAATTTCGATTTTTTCGATTTTCCGGCTTTTCCTTTGGGGTTTCCCGGATTTTTTTTAAACCTCCACTGTATTATAGCGAACAAAACAAAACAAAAATATCGAAATCGGTCAAGCCGTTTTTGAGTTTTAGCGAGCCTAACGCACAGCAATTCATTTTTATATATATAAGATTGTGATAATGCTTCATTTTTTTGCCATATTTGTTTCCCAAATACAGAAATTTTGGTACCACGGCATGTAATCCCTTGATTCTGTTCGTTATTTAGCGTACTGAATGTCAAAGCTCCTTATAAGCAGTAACTTATAATATAATAATATAATATATATATAATATACTCACCATGCGGCATGACATAACGAAAACTATTAGATTACCAGTTCTCTTCTCTTTTTACTTAAATATGCTTTCCTATTTAGCGTTTGTATTAAAAAACACAGTCGTTACCGGATATATATATATACTAGCGGACCCGACAGACGTTGCCCTGCCCGACACCTGTCCCTACCTACACCACCTACTTATTGCACCCCCTCTCCTATATCTCCCAAAAACCCAAACCAAAAACATATTTTTGTAATTTTCCGCGCAAGATTCTTAATTTTTTCTTTCATATGAACCTTCTCCCGACAATAACAAACACAACAAAAAAAGAATTAGCAAAATCGGTCCAGCCGTTCACGCGTGATGTCGTGACGAATGGAAATAGGGATACATTTCTATATATATAGATTACTCTGCTTCCTTAGCTATCGATTGGTGAAAAAATTATTCCAATTCATCCATACACTTTTCTTCCACAGCCGTTTCAATTTTGTCGGCACCCACCGAAAAAACCAAGTTTTCACTATTTTCATCAACTTTCATCAACCTGGCCCAATTTCCTATAGTGCCTCTTCTTCCTACCCGTGAGATACAGTTCTGGGGGTGTCACCACCCACCCCTCCCCCACAACAAAAACACGTTTTCACCAATAATTCCCACATTTCACACTTTTCACCAACCTTTCTTTCATCAACACATTCTACACTACCTCCCCTTTCCAACGATACCCATAACATGGCACACGGCATGGCAATATATGAAATTCATTACATTCATACCGACTGCAGCGCCATCTGCCGGGCTGATTTGTAAATCTAAACCATCCGGGGCGCCACCCAAACGCATACAAAAAAATTCATTCAAATCGGTCCAGCCGTTTAGGAGGAGTTCAGTGACAACACACGTACAGTAGAATTATATATATAAAGAAGATATATAGATATAATTTCCTGTATAATATTTTCATCGACAATTACTATCTTTGAGAAATATTGGAAGGACAAAAATCGCAAATAGTTTGACAGGACAAATATCCAGTCATTTAAAAAAAAGGGCAATTTGGGGAATAATCAAGTGATTTTTTTTTGTTTCCCTAGACTGATTCCATTCGTTTTAAGTAACGTATGAAAGTATCTCGTAGTTCCCTTGTCTGCAATCCAAGTTATGTGTAACGAAAATCGGTGATTTTCGTTGGTCGAACATTAATGAATGTCCGTACAAAAATGGTAAATCTCAAAATTCTCCACAAAAAAGCTTAGATACATTTTTCACGTACAATGAATCATTCTAAAGATAACAAACGAAGTATCAGTATGTATATTGTATATCTTTAACCGTAGTTGGCAGTTGCACTTTGTTTATATGCAATGACTTTTTTCTCAGTAAAATAGCAATGCGAAACAATTCAACTCTTGAAAGTAGAAATCAGTGACGGGAGCAAAAGAACGAAACTGCCACAAGAACAAAAACTTAAAAGCTTCGTAAGCTCTGGCTTTGCTGTTGCTATTTTATGCTTTTAATGTATCTCTGCCTTAATTTTCAAGGCTTTTCCTTAAAATGGTTAACCCAATTTTCCTTGCTACATTGGGTGTCCCGCGAGATAATCAAAAGCTCGTGAACGCTGCAACCGTGTTAAACTTTTATAATTTTCTGAAGCCACTCGAATGACCGTTGCACGTCTTCTTAACAGTGGCACAGCCCCGCTTTTGACAATGGTCAACTCATTTTGCAACTTTGCACCCTAGGGGATTCTGGCAGTTTAAATTATCCCGACATGTTGTGTTTATGTAGGTTTTGTTCTTGCGCTCTAATTTTTCCCTGTCGCCTGAAATTTTGTGTGTCATGCAGGGTGTTCTCAATCGCCATGAAGGAAGAAAACAACTGGAAATAAGATACAACTTGGCCGTAGACAGTTCAACGCCAAGTTGTTCTCCTTTCCCTTTTCATTTTCAAAGTCCTAGTTATGAAGTGAGCAAACAACAGGTTGAATCCATTATTTCTAGGAGGTCTTCAGGTAAACTTGTCCGACAGCCTTTAGGCCGCTGCCACCCTCAACGGCGAAATTTGTCTGCTTTTGGAATTTTTAATTTTGTAGAAGTACTAGCAACTCCCTGCTATGCATATTAATGAGCAGAAATTAATTTATGTTAGGACAGGCATGGGTTTTCCCCTCCACTGCTATTCTTTGTTCTTGAATTTTTATAAATTTATGCCACCTTGCTCAAAATGTATTAAATCAGCCAGAGCGGGGCCCAGAGAAAATTATGTTGTCATTTGGTAGGCGTTAATCCGCTTCCCTCCTTCACGTCACTGACTGAGTTATTTTATAGGGCGTGAAGGGCGTGTATAGCACCTTTTGAGGGTACTAATTAGCTCGAATCATTGCTTACAGCAGGCCCCAAAAAGCAACAGAAGCTTTACAGCCTTAATAATTTAACGGAAGGGTCGATTGATGGTAAAACAAGAACAAAGATATTCCCGACAGTTAGAGCTACTTTTAAATACTATCAAATATTCTTGTTTGCAATTAATAATTCGCTTTTCTCTGCGACTAAATCGTCTTTGTGATTCAGATGTCGAGGTCTGCTGAGGTTTGTCCATAATTTCATTATTCTTTCTTGTCTCAGAAACAGCAAAGCGGAGTGGTTTTTCTTCTTAGGCGAAAATAACGGCGCAATTATTTGCTTAATTAACTTGTATTATGTAAATAACCGCAATATCAAAGACTTTAAATATTTTAATAGGTGTTTTATCGCAGATTCAGAAAATGGTTAATGGCATTGTTTTACCTTTTTACGGTACATCTCTTTGGTGAGACAAGAAGGGCACTTTTGACGTTGAGCCACAATCTCCAGTCACTTCAAGCTAAAAAAATATATTATACATAGAGCGGCTTCTTATAACTGGCTCCTTAAATTTTAAACCTAAATCGTTAAATATCCAAAGCCCGGAAAACTATAGCGAAAGAGAACGAGAGACTACCGAATTAGTTTCTACTTACAAAAAAAACGCTGTGGATTCCGCCACAATCGCCATGAAGGTTTCATACATATACATATGTATATAAGCTTGGTGGTGCATGTAGTTATTTTAATGACGGATTTAACGAATGACTAATATCAAGCGGTTGTGCACCCAGACACTATAAATATTCCTTACTACAAAAAGCCCCGAAATTAGTAATATAAATACAATTTCCCGGAAGGCTTAATTTAATAAAAGCTGGGGAAAAAATCGCGGAAAACCTTAATGAACCCTAGGTAGCCGGCGAATATAAAGGAATTAATTAAATGAGATGAATCATACGTAATTGTGTAACCTTCCCTGGGAGTGTAAAATATGAATAATTACGCCAGTCCGCCCTTCCCATAACGAGTCCTTGTCCATGCACTGAAATTCACATAAAAATTTAATATCCAGGCTGAAGGTGCGGGGAGGTTCAACGGCGAGCAAAGGTTACACCAGCCGGGCCCTTGTAATCCGGGCTTTTCTCTGATTTACCATTTTTAATCGCACTTTGTGGGAGTTTTCTTTATTTCGGGTACTATTGCGAACGTTTGCAGCGTGGTTCGCACCGGATGTGCGCATCCAGCATGCAAGGACCCAACCTTCAGCACTTACCGAATTTTCGCGAATTTAGCAAAAAACATTGAAAACTTAAAATAAGAAAGCCTGCAGGTACGAACTTTAAATCTATTTGTGTTGAGTGAGGGGGTCGTGTGTGAGAGCCAAAAACTAAGTAGCGAATAAGGCTGCAGGGGCACCCTGAATTAACGCAAAGCGAGCTACATGAAAACTCCATAACAAATTTCCTTTACGTGCAAACGCTGCAGTGCAACGCCATGGTATAGCTTGCATTTTTTATAAAACGACCCATGACCATTGGAATACGATGCCTTTTGGTAGCTTGGAGACGTGACGACTTAATTGGGCAACGTTCCCAGTTATGGTAATTAAAGCAGCGAATATTAAGTTGGTAATTAGCACCTATGAGAGGCAGGGACAAATGAAATTTGCATTTCAAGCATCATTTTGATTAATGACATTTTTTTCGAAACTGTGAATAATTTGTCAAAGAATATAATAACGAAATGCTTTCCCCATTTTCATTTTTGGGGTGCCCGCATTTTAACACGGCCGAGTGAATTTTATGCGGTTAAAGGTCCGTCATGTGTGCACTCACAATGTGTAATCGGTCAGTTCTCTGGCTGTGGATTTCAGCTAGAATTAATGAATGCACCAATAATATTAAAGGTGGTACAGTGGCAAAATGATTTTAAAATCATTTTACTTTAGATTTGCTTTTATCAATACCGTTTTTGGCTATGCAGGCCCCTATTGCAGAGAAGCGAATATCTAGGCCGAGCTATGTACCATAGAACAATATACATAGGTACTCTACACAACCAAGTTATCGCAAAAAAATCTTCCATCGAAATTTTGAGTCTACATTGTCGGCTGGTTGTCTTTGGGTGTTTCAACACGATACGATCCGAAACACAACTCAAGGGTGGTGATTGATTGAATTCAAGTAGTGCGACTTCACGTCATAGAGTAACTATCAAAATCGTCGAATTCGAATGTGATCGAAAACTTGTTGGTCATTTTGAAGCAAAATTTAAGTGGCCAGCGGTTCCCGAACAAAAAGTTCACAATACGGTGCTATTGTTTTGCACGGGTTTTTTCTGACTTTTGGAGGAATTGTGTTCACAACTTCTAAATAAGCGAATGAAATATTCTAGTTTTTACCATTTATAGAGTAAGGACAGATGCAGAAAACCGCCTATTACTTAATATTGTACCACATATAGTTCTGATTAAGAAGTTGTTATATTGAAAATTCGTTGAACGGTGCTTTGCACACTAGTGTTAGTGACATACCAACTATTAGCATATTTAGGAGACCCAGTTCAGAATTTTAAAAGTCTGTCACCGGCTTCATGCATCTCATTTAAATTTACTATAAATAAAAGCCGTGATCTATATTTTAAAAATCATCAAATCATGGGCTCTGACTATAACGTTAGTCCCAAAATTTGTGTGAGCAGTGTTGAAAGCAAAATATCGGAGATATTAGGAACAGTCCTCATAACCTTAACGCTAAATAATGAAATACTAATGACATTCTAATTATGTTTCGGAATGCTTACCAGGTTTTGAAACGCCTTGTTAAAACGGAACTACTTCACTGTTCAACGTATTGATCGCCCATTGATAAAAGTTTAGTTCCAAGAGTTTAGGGGGTTTTTAATGAATAAATTGCTCACGAAAAGCGTCCAGTTTCTTTTTAAAAGAGTATCATTTATTTAGAAAGTCCTCTTTTTGTCCGTTCTCACAAGCCACTTCATCACGCCTTTAATAGCACTTCAATTAAGTCTACTGCACCTCAAGTTGTACGAATGCAGGCGGAATACCAAGCAGGGTGATTAAAAATTTGAAAACTTAACCCTTCCGTGCTGAGGCGGACGACAAGTGAAGTCCTGCTATGAAAAATGTTAAAAATACTAAGAAAAAAGGTCACTCCACCCATTCGCTGGCTGCCCGTATTTACCCAAAGGGGCAGGAGTCTGGTTGAGTTTTATGGTGGCAGCACTAAAGAGGAAACTAAAACTTTATCACAAGTTCAATTGAGCTTGAACAACTCGGAATCGATTGTGGCTAACTAACTCGCTCTCTACTGTCGAAAGTTTTTCGTTTGAGTTTCAGTTTTCCCTCGATGACCTTCGCAATGATATCTTCTATCGGATACCGAGAGAGCCATTGGGGGTTTTTGAAATAGAATATGTCGGGACACGAGTACATGTCGAGTGTGTGGTTAGATTTAAGCTAGACGAGCCACAAAGGAGTGCAAAAATTGGGGTTAGCCTTCACGAATATGTAGACTTGAATGGGATCAAATAAGGGATGAACGTTTCGGGGAATTTTTTCATATTGAAAGTCGACAGAAAAGTCCGATAAGGAATTTCTCCGACCAAATCAGACGATTTTAATTTTGACAAGACGTGACGGGCAGATGAATAATCCTCGGGCAACTTGGGCACGTTTTATTATTCACCCCAAGAGTTGGAATTTCAGTTTGTGCGTTTTAAGAATTTTTCCATTGAAAATATTCGCAGCATTTGATAATTTCGTAGATTGTTTAAGCGCTTGTTCATTTCATTTTAATTTGAAATGTTTGAACCTCGCATACCACCTTCGCTGAAACACCTGGGTATGTGGATCTGCTTAGTAACATGGCTCGGTTTCTAATTTCGGTTCGCATGTAAAGTCCTCTTTACTGCAGTCACCCAGAGAACCCGAGCTATGAGCTCTGATTGCATGTAAAGACGGGGTTATTAAGAGAAGCTTAAATTGTTAAAATATTCCAATTACTTCTGCCTTTAGGTTTAAGTACCTATGAATCTTAAAGAGACTCTGCAAAGGCTACAAACTAGTTTAGTGGCATCCTATTCGCCACTACAGCGAGCTCTCCATGTTTCATACAAGCCAATTAATCCCTCTATAGTCAATTACCTCAAGGAGATAGCGTCCCTTAATCTTTCAATTATCGGATTAGTACGGGCTTTCCTTGTAAAAATTTTCTGCTTTCTCTGCCGGTCGCCTTCCCCATGTGATTCTGCTGAGAGTTAAGCCTTTCCATTTCAGTCAACAGCTTCGGGTCGTTGGAGCATAGTTTGGAGTTGGTCCTCTTATATAAGTTGGAGGCACTTTTTCATCATGTACTTACTAGGGAGCTCTTGGTCGAAGCTCTCATTGTCTTGTCAGCTCCTGATAACAAACGGGGAATGGTCCGAGAACGAACGCAAGCTCTCACCCGATGATTCAATTATCTTTGGGCAACAAGTTAATAAAGTCCAGCAGTCGGGGTAGTGAGGATGTGCTTGAACTTGCGCCAGGATTATCCCCTCGTCTGCTAATTGCTAATCGGCTTCAAATGCTCTGATGATGGAGTGAGATTTCCTTTCTATTGAAATTGCGACTTCTGGCGGATCACTGGCCATTTTCGCAAAGCGGGAATTCTTGTATGTACCTACTTATTCAATTTTGAAACTTTTGCCGAAATTCAAAAAGTTATTCTGCCCAAGTCCAAATGTATGTTTCAAGGCGAAGGCAACTTTTGATTAAGTCTCACAGATGTTTGCGTAATAAACGCACGCAAATGTCTGCGTTCGATCTGCTACCACAGTTTGTGCAACAAACAGACCTTCTGATCAGGGACTCGGTCCTGGCTCAGACACTCCAATCCAAACACAATATCTCAACAATTGCATGTCTCGCAGCGTCGCTTAAAGGGTTTTCGCTTTGAATAGATTTTCGCAAAAGGGCAGAGGGAAATAGATTTTTTGCTTTGAAAGTCGACAACTCCCCAACAAACAACTCAATGAGTTGACAAAATTAAAAAAGTTTTATTTTGCTGCCCTTTCTTTGACATCACTTTGTTTCCTCTCCATGCCCTTGTCCTTTTGACTTTCGTTTTTATTTAAGTCAAATATTTGACTCCTCTGCTTCCTGCTGTCCTTCATTTCTTTTTGACATGACCAAACTCATTTAAGGAAGCTTTTGGCTTACACTTTGGGGACCAAATAAATATTGTGAGAAAATATAATTATCGCGTCTGTGTTGGGAGGGCGGCTGTGATTTCGCCCGGAGTAAATAAGGGGATAGCGCGCAAGGGGACAGCCAGCACAGATTTGGTGAATTAGAGCAAATAAAATTGTGTTTTCATGATTTGTAAGGAGAATTCCGGGAAGTTTTTTAAGATGCATAAATCATTTTCCTTTATTCCCGCCCTTCTCAGCTGAAAATCTGTCCGTCGAGAAGACAACACTTTTAATTTGAAAGACGTTGCTGAGAAATGGTGAAAGTTCACAAAACTGAACTTCTGTGTAAGTCCACCTTGAAGCGAAGCATTTGAATAATAAATGGTCCGAATCGCATCTTCAGTTTTTTTGAATTCCTCAGACGTTGGTACGTATTTGTGTGTCCGGTTTCATTTAAACCTACAAGTGGTACCAAAACTAAGTTTATAGATAATTTAAGCTTTTACATCGCATGTTTGACTCCCTAAAGCGCAAAAACGAGAAATTCTTTGATGTGGAAGCTCTGTTTTTACATCTCCAGACACACCTAATATGGCCCATTTAACCTCATACCATTTTATATGTATTTCGTCCTGATAAATTCCACTTTACAGCTTGCTTAAATTTTGTTTCGAGCCCAGTTTATATTGCAATTTCCAATATCTTGTCCCTGGTTAGCTTCCTCTTCCGCTGCACTCTGACAACGTTAATAGTCCAACTAATCTGAAAGGTTCCAAGCTTTGTGCACGAATTCACTACCCGGAGAGCAGCCTTTCTTTTACAGCGTGGATTCCACAACTTGCACAAAGCAGTGTGAATGGAAGAGATTTCAATGAGCTCCAAATGTTCAATGCTCATTATCTGCAATAATAAATCTGAGTGGGAGCAAAAAAATAATAGACGGGAAAGTTTTCAGAAAACCCCTAATGATCGTCTTAATGGCTACTCCTATGTATACCCACCCAAAGGAGCGCACAAATCTCCTTTATCGTGACTCCTTTTCCATCTCACAGTCGGAAGCACTGAAGCAGATTTAAAAGAAAAAGTGAAAATGCAGCTGAAGTCAAATTTAATTTTCAATTACAAAAATTTAAAAAGAAAAGAAAAGAGCAAAGAAACTGAAAATCGTATTGTGTCTGAGCTGAGATAAAGAACCACAAAGACCTTGCCTCCTCTAAAAGAGACCTGCTCGAATGGGAGGGATTCAGACGAAGACCATGTTCTATGCTCTGGTAAAAGAGTACTCAGGATTACTTGCAAACCTTCTCAATAATTTTGAGATTTTTCATATCCCCCACCTACTAACGCTTGGATTGAGCTCAGTTGCTGGGAAAATTGAGTATTTAAACAAAAAAGTTGGGGAAAACTCCACTTACCTTTTGAAAGATGTGATTCGGATTAATGCCCAACTCTGGAAAAACAAGAAAAGTTCGGAATTATTTTCATAACATTAATGAGCCGCTGTCTTAACGTCTAGATCTAAAGGGAACGTCTGTCCAAATGAGAAAAAACATTCCTTTTATCAATTTAATCTTTTTGTTCAGAAAAGGCATAGGGGATATCTTTTCGGATAAATATGTGAAAGCAGATTCATTAGGCATCGCATGATTTATGCACATCCAAATACACATATTCCCCTCCCAACATATTGGTCAGACATGTGTTTCCAATTCTGAATTTATTGTGCCCGGCATACGCAAGAGAATAATGCAACGCTCATCCTTGCAGAATTCTTCACAGCGAGTTTTCTATTATCATCTGTGAATATAAAAGTCATGGAACTTGGCTCAGCTACGATGGCGAAAATTACACATTTATTGATAAAGAAGCCAACGGGGAAATCATGCATGCCACATAAATTGCGCTGCATCAGTCAGATCGATGGTGGGGGTCTTTTGCAGTTGAATTCTGTGTGAAACAAATGGAGCCGGGTGAATGCCTCAGTTTATGCACGTTCTCAATTTTTTATTAAAATCACCCTCCTTAGACCTATAAGCTGTATATTCAGAAATGTAACCGGAATTGGAATGATTTTTGTGTAGAAAGTTAGGAATCACAATTTAAAAAAAACAAAAAAACGGTCTTGGAGTGCATACAGAAGGTCAAGTGCACTTTTTCGTTGATTATTAAGGTTGTTTCTTTATTATTAAGTTTCATTCCATTTTTTCAATAAGGTTGGGAACCTTATAAATGTCATACGTGACATCTGTCAATATTGACACAAGGGGAGGTACTTTGAAATTTTAAATTGGAACCCCTATCTTTGATTGCATTTTCGGATTCTACAGAAAATATAATAAAAAGTTGATTTAAAAGACCAAAATACCCGACTGAGTGTAATAAAGAACTAAAAAGATGTAAACAAGACACATTCATAATTAAATCTATAAATAAATCAGTACTATTAAAATTGATCTAAAAGATTACAGTCAGTCGGATCTTTAGGTTTTTTAAATTAACTTTTTATTTATATCTTTTCAGTTCATTTATCAAGTAAGTTTGAAAATTTTAAGTTTACAATTTTTCACGCAGTCGGATTTTTTTAGCATTTCTCATTCCAAATTACATTTAAACATATAATTCGTATATATTTTTGTAAGCCATTTAAAAACCCGTTATGTTAATAACCCACTCGATAGGTTTTGAGGAATCAAAAATTTGTAAAGACATAATATGGCGCCAAAAATTGGCCATTTAAATTTTTATGATTTTGATATATCCAGTGTCACTCTTGCAATGAAGACGAATCTAACGACACCTTTCAAGTTAAAATCCATCAAGCCGTTTAGGCTACAGAGCGTGACAAAGAAATCTACATACATACATACATACCTACATACACTCGAAAAACATAACCCTCTTTCTGGCGCAGTCGGGTAAAAATAGGTCAGTTTTATCCGGAAAATTGTTTGCCCGATTCGTGACAGATGTAGAGCTGTAATGGCTGGGAATCAAAATGAATTTTTTATCTTGAGACGACTTAATAACTCAGGAAGTACGAAAAAAAATGTTCGAAATAAGATCTTCTATCCGGGGGAGATTCGATGCACCAAAGAGTAGCCCGCGCCCCCTCTGTGGGGTGGTGGGTAATAACTTTGAAATGTTAATGGGGAACCCTTATTTTACCATTTTCTTTATTCCAGATTGGGATTCTACGGTACAAAAACACGTCAATTTAATGCAAAAAATTAGATTACATTAGATTCATTACAAATAACAGTGTAATCGGTAAAATTCAAAATTTGCGGCTAATTTGCATAAAAATCTGTTAACACCACGATATGGTGCGTCCATAGCTTATTACTAAAAAAAAATACAAAGTACATACATATGAGTATTTACTCGAGAGTTTCTTTGCTGCGACGTGATGCACATCGTAAAAGCGCTTTGATAACGACTTTGAAAGTAAATATCTCGTGACTGAAGAGTCAAAATCAAAAGGTCCCGAAACATTTTTTATTGCATTTTTGGAGACCTGTCCAAAAACATAACACGCAATGGGGTAAGTAAAGAAAAATAGATTTTGATTTTGATCAGGTCCTTCTGAAAACAAAACATATCTTCATCTGAAACGTATTTTTTCCAGTGAAAAGGACTACGTTATATTGCTCAATAAATAGCTGCATTCTTTTGTGCATATCGTTCTGGATAGCAAACAGTTCACTTTTCCGTGTGATAAAACATTTTATACAGAAATGGAAGAAGTCTTGGGTGAACAAGGTAATAAATATCTAATTTTTTTCCACGGACGATATTAATTCAAGCATAGTAATGAATTCCCACAATTTATAATTAATTTAGTAACGAATATAAATTTGCTTACATCTAAAAACTGATAACTTTATCAAAACTGGCAAAAAGTTTTTGCAAATTAAATATAATGCCTCCTAGGTTTCATTATAAAAACTAAATGGATGGCTCAAACTTGCAAATTGTTCTGCAAATGTATAGGTGTTCCAGAACAAGATGCACAAAAGAACTCAGCTTGTGATACTTATTCTTTCATTACTTGTACATGTTTCTTAATTTTTTGAAAAAAAAAAACAGGCATACAGATGGTAAAACTAGTGGGGAATTACCGAAAACAAGCACCGCGATGGTGAGAGGCAAGGGTATTCACCGAAAAAAAGGACCAAGAGAGAACAGAAAACTACTACGTCCATATCGTTGTTCCTGGGTAGCGCTGAATGTAGTTAGTTTATCGAGAAGCATTCCGATGGTCAGACACAGTGTCACACACGGGGAGGAAAAGGAAGGAAGGTAGGATGATGCACCGATTTTTGAAAGAAAAGATCAAAGAAAATGGAAGAATACACTACCTACTAAAGGCTTTACGGACTTAAAAAATAAATATGTGCGTCAAAGGACGCTCGGCAGAAGCGAAGCATCTACATACTTATTTAGGTCGCCATATTGGATCCGTCATTTTTAAATTCCCTTTCGATAGTAGATTCGAGATCAGCAAAAATCAAATAAAATAAATCTTTGACAAGAAATCATTGCCAACTTCTTCATAAAAGTCTTGAAAGAGCCCACCGAAAAGGTTTCTATGCGGGACACCCTCCATCACCGCATCCAATATCCAGTGTATAATATATATCAGTGCCCAGAGCAGATCCACAGCAGTTTTATCCTCGTTTTTTCATTGGTCAGAAAGAGACGAAAACTGCAGCAAATCTGCTTTGGAGTGGTCACTCCGAAACGCTACTTATCACAGCACGTTAATCTAACCTCAATTGTCATTTCGATATTTTCTATTACATTTATCGCGTGTACTTTTGCGTAATTTCATGTACACGACTCGTTAGCTCCGTTTAGTCACGTCTACTTTTGTGTACACGGGAATTTGCACGTACACGAGCGACGCATATAGCCACTGCCTAAAAAAATTGGCAATGGATCTATGAACTCACTAAAAAATAGAGAAATGAAAACACTTTTTCTTTATAAAGAAAAAAAAAAGGAAGCATCAAACACTAAATACCTTCAAGCAAAGGTGGTTCATCTTCAAACTCGTTAGGGCCTGCAGCTTTGTCGCCTCCTGAGTATATGTTGTCTGTGTACGCGTTGGGATCATAGAAACTGCCTACGCCAGAGTTAGGTGTGTATTGTGGCACAGCATTATAGTTGGGAGGTACACTCGCTTGTGAATTGTCAAAATTCTGGAAATTCCTAGAAAATACAAAACATACACATCGACAAAGTTAGAGGAATACTTATTAAATCATGCATAAAATAAAAAAAAGGGCTAGACAGTTGAGATTTGAACAACTGATAGGATAGATCATATAAGTATTCTGAATATCTCGCGCTCTATGGGCCAAGATGTGAGAAGTTTTTGATTCATCTGCATATTCATCAACTTTCACCGCCATTTGATCTACCTTTTCATTTCAACCGAATCTAGGGATCCATGGAAAATTGATTCTAACTTCCGAACTTTATCTTCTTTTTAAGGTACTTTAATTGGAGGTGAGGTGTGAATACATTAAATAGCACCAGGGGACATCATCATGAATCTGATTTCATGGTCCCATGATCGTGGCAGTGATCACTATCACATCCTGCTCGAGGTACCTCTGCTAAAGCGAAAATCTCATCCTTCAGGATGAGATGGCCGCTGAACAAAACGTCACGGATCTAGAGGGGACATACTCGATAAAACCCGCAATCCTGGGTGTAACCTATCGTGCCCATAGGATGAATGGCACTGCGTTAGTGTGTCTTCGAACGATGGACTCTGAATACCTGGCGACCTTCAGTTTTAATTTAGCCTTCCTGTGACATGCGGGGCTCTGTTACAGGTGACCACCCTTTCCCTAGCTTCTCGTGGGAACAAAATTGAAGTTCTTGAATACCATGAGGGAGGCGCACCTCAAAATGCTCCAAAAACTTTGCAAGGGGAAAATATCCCTGCATTAGGGAAAGCAGTAGACCTTAGTCCTGCAAGTACCGGCGAATCTATGGAGATATCCTCACAGGAAGAGGAGAAGCTCCTGAGATCGCCTGAACCGAGCGAGAACGTATCAGCTGATGCGACTCTCGTTCCCACTGTCCGCATGCCCCGACTATCAGGGGCAGCCAAAAAGCGGTACAAGTGGTACCTCCAGCAGGGCCACAAAGTGGAAGAGGCTAAGGTGTTGGCTCGGAAGCCGATGGAGAGGATGGCGGAAAGAGGCCTGAAAAGGAATCGTTCCGACGACTCTTCACCGGGTGGAGCTCAACCCGGCCTCAAAAGACCAAAGGCAGATAAGGAGAAAGCCGAAAGGCATGTCTCCACGCGTGGCCCTCAACCTACGTTCAAGGAAGTTACCGAGAGCGTCAGGTTGGGGATCATTCCTGCCAAATTTCCGGATGACAGTCTGGCAACGGACCAAATAAGGAACGTTCAGACTGCCATCATTTTGAGGATCGCTGCTGAGAAACAGGGCTCTATAAAGCCGAAGTTTCTCGGCATCGCAGGTAGACCGGGCTGGATGGTTCTCACTTGCGCCAATCAGGCTACAGCAATGTGGCTGAGGGGAGCAATTGGGAGCTTAAAGCTGTGGGAAGGAGCCGATCTGAGGGTTGTAGAGGAAGATAAAATTCCTCGCCCTCAAATTTTGGTCGGATACTTCCCGCAAAGCTCGGAGGACCCTGTGGATCTGATCCTTGATCTGATAGAAGGTCAGAATGAGGATCTGAATGTGGCTGAATGGAAGGTGCTACGCAAAGTGCAAAGGCCCTCGTCAGTTGCTGAAGTGACTCTTTCGGTAGACCTTCAATCAGTCGAACAGCTGAAGAAGTCCGGACTTGTAATTAGTTACAAGTTCGGCAAAGTTCAGCTTAGACTGAAGGGGGGCAAGGACAGATGTCAGCCCGCCCAGCCGGACGGTGTCAAGACTGCCACCGAGCCCCCAAGCAGCAGCAACCCCCAGAAACCACCAGTGGCCACTAGGCCACCCAAGGTGGCATCTGAGAGGCAGGCTGCTGCATCTACAAGGGACCCCCAACCATCAACGTCCGCCAAGGTCCTTGGGCCCGGACCGAGCAAGATTGGGGTGACCTGTTAAAGCAGCTTCCAAAGCGGCTGATAAGAGGGCTCCTACCCTCCGTAGAGGAAAGCGAAAGCCTAAAGGCGGGCCTGGCCCTAAAGCCAAGGCAGGGGCGCAGACTGGCCCCACCCTTAAAAAGGCCTAGAATATGACCAGCGCCAACCTAAGATGTGTCCAGGTGAACCTCCATCATGCAAAAGCGGCGTCTGACGTGCTTAGCAGGAGGTTCATCGTGGAGAACCTTAGTATGGCGCTTATTCAAGAGCCGTGGGTGCACCAAGGAAGGATCCGAGGACTGCCCACTAACTCGTGTAAGTTGATTTATGATACATTACACGAGAGCCCAAGAGCAGCCTTATTGCTCAAAGCTAGCTTAAACTTCACTCCGCTTCCAGAATTCATCACCAGGGACCTAGCTGCAGCGGCCGTAGAGATCCCCTTTGCAGGAGGCAGTGTAGAGGCTGTTATAGCCTCAGCCTACTTCCCAGGGGACTCCGACGAAATACCTCCAAGCGAGCTGCAACGCCTGGTGAATCACTGCAAGAGGAGGAACAAACAACTGCTGGTGGGATGCGACGCGAATGCCCATCACCTGATATGGGGGAGCACCAACACCAACACAAGGGGTGAGTACCTTTTAGATTTCATTATACTCAATGAGTTAGAAATTAATAATAAAGGCGACAAACCAACCTTTATGAATGCGGTTAGGCAAGAGGTTTTAGACTTAACTCTCTCAAGCGCATTTATAAGCACAAAGATACAAAGATGGCATGTATCAAATGAGGTCTCCATGTCGGACCACATGCATATTAGATTCGACATTGAGTCTATCCTAGCTCAAAAAGAGGCTCACAGGGTTCCAAAGATGACTGACTGGGAGCTCTATCGAGAACTCCTAAAGGCACAGGACGTCAACCTCAGCAGTCATATCAGCACTGCAGAGGAACTGGACCTCGCCTCTGAGCAACTCCACACAGCTATCATGACAGCCTTCGAAACCAGCTGCCCTGTGAAACAAAAAATGGGCACACGAACTGTGCCCTGGTGGAACAGGGAGCTGGAGAAGAAAAGAGCGGAAGTCAGAAAGCTGTTTAATAGAGCCAAACGCTCTGGTGAATGGGCTGAATACAAGCGGGCCCTCACAAGTTACAACATTGAATTGAGGAAGTCCAAGAGGAAGACTTGGAGGACCTTTTGCGAGGGAATTAACCAGATTCCTGCAGCAACTAGGCTCCATAAGGTCTTATCTAGGGATCACTCAAATGGTATAGGCTCCCTTGAAAAACAAGATGGAACCTACACCGAGAGTGGAGAGGAGACAATTAAACTCCTCCTGGAAACTCACTTTCCAGGCTCTCGTATAATAAATCAAGGCAACGAAATTCCTACCGGGATCGACACACCTGATTACCGGTCACAGAACAGGAATAAAAGCCTTGCAGGGAGAATCTTCACTCCCAATAAGGTCAGGTGGGCCATCAACACCTTCAAACCTTACAAATCTCCTGGGGGGGACGACATCTTCCCAGCCCTACTTCAGTACGGCATGGATGAGCTACTCCCCTCCATACTCAAGACATTTAGAGCTAGTTACTCTTTGGGATACATTCCAAGAAACTGGAGAGACGTAAGGGTAACTTTTATACCCAAGGCAGGAAAGAGGCCTAGCACGCTTGCGAAGTCCTTTCGCCCCATAAGTCTCACATCATTTATGCTTAAAACCATGGAGAGGGTCTTACACCTACACCTTAATGAAGGTGTGCTGAAAAGATCACTTCTCCATGCAAAGCAATTTGCTTATCAAGCTGGCAAGTCTACGGAAACTGCCATTCACACACTGGTCAAGGACCTTGAGAAAACTTTTCAAGTCAAGGAAATTGCCCTTTGTGCGTTTGCCGACGTAGAAGGAGCATTTGACAATACCTCCTTCGAGGCAATCAAAGAAGCTGCTGTGGAAAGAGGTTTCGAACCTGCCACGGTAAAATGGATTGATTCCATGCTCAAGAGCAGGAGGATAACGGCGAATCTGGGGGAAAAATCGATAACGGTAATAGCCGCTATGGGCTGCCCGCAGGGAGGGGTGCTGTCACCACTACTGTGGTCGATCGTTGTCGACGATCTCCTAGTGGAGCTCACTCGCTCTGGCTTTAATGTTCAGGGCTATGCAGACGACATAGTTGTCACCGTCAGAGGCAAGTATGACCATACTGTCTCGACACTAATGCAAGAAGCCCTGTCCATGATTCGCGGTTGGTGCCTGAGACATCGTCTCAGCATCAATGCGAACAAAACTGTTCTGGTTCCGTTCACCAGGAGGAGGAAGCTAAACCTTACGGCTCCAACACTTGATGATACGGAACTCAGTTTCTCAAGTGAGGTTAAGTATCTAGGGGTAACCCTGGACAATAAACTCACCTGGAACCCACACCTGTCGAAAGTGACTAAAAGAGCGATCACCTCACTCTACATTTGTCGCAGCTTCGCGGGTAAAACTTGGGGTCTGAAGCCGAAGATGGTGTTTTGGCTTTACATAACAATAATTAGACCCATGGTCACTTATGCATCTCTTGTATGGTGGCCAAAAATAAACCAAAAAAAGGCGGAAGTCGAGCTACAAAAGGTGCAAAGACTAGCCTGTTTGGGAATCACAGGCGCAATGAGTACCTGCCCAACTGCAGCCATCCAATTCCTTCTTAATCTTACACCACTACATCTTCAGGTTAAGAAGGATGCTCTCCTGGGAGCACTTAGGCTGCAAAGAACCGTGGTCTTCAAACCAGGGGACCTGGTGGGACATCTCGCGATAATCGAGGAAATTCGATTAGAGGAGATGACCAAAATATCTGACGTGACCACAACCAAGCTGGACTTCACAAGGCCATTTAGCGTGGTAATCGAAACCCGTCAACAATGGCAAGCCAGTGAGGCGTCCCCACCGAAGGGATCGATGGTGTGGTATACGGACGGATCAAAAACAGATAAAGGGGTGGGAATTGGCGTGTATGGCCCAAGGTGCCGCATTTCAAAGGCACTAGGTAAAACCCCTACCATTTTTCAAGCTGAAATATTGGCCATATTAGAATGCGTCAATACCTGCATCAACAGAACCATTAATGGTTCTACTATCTTTATATTAACAGATAGTCAAGCCGCACTAAAGGCGCTCAAGTCCTTCAGTGTAGACTCAAAGCTGGTTTGGGAATGCCTGGAATCCCTGAAGCTTTTAGCAACCCACAACAGGGTTACCCTTATGTGGGTCCCAGGCCATGCAGGCTATACAGGAAATGAAATAGCCGATGGTTTGGCAAAACAAGGGGCGGAATCTGCCCTCACTGGTCCAGAACCTTTCTGTGGCGTGTCTAAATGCCACCTAAAGGGGGCCATAGAAAGCTGGGAGAAGAGGAGCCGACTCAGGTACTGGAATAACACCCCAGGATGCCGGCAATCAAAGACCTTCATGGGTGCACCGTATGAAAAGGTCGAGAAACTCCTCCACTTAAACAAACAGGAGCTCAGAACTATTACTGGGCTCTTCACTGGACACTGTTCCTTAAGGTATCACCTTAAAAAGATTAGGAAAGCTGACTCTGACACCTGTCGCTACTGTGCGGAAGCCCCAGAGACAGCGGTGCACATCCTTTGTCACTGTACAGCCCTAGCAAGGCTCCGACTAACTCAATTAGAGGATGCCTTTCCAACACCTGAACAGGTTTGGAAAACGACTCCCAATAAAATCCTAGGCCTCTATAAGAGGCTAAATTTGGGATAAAATATTGATGGGGATTCACAATAGATCCTAGTGGTCGCGGTGAACGATAGGCTTTTTCAAGCCTGAACGCCCCCTTTCAAACTTAACTTAACTTAAGGTACTTTAATTTTAAATTAAAAAAGAAAAAAATATCGAGGTAAGTGTTATAGGGGGTCAGCTGTATACATATAAATAAAATTGAAGTATTTGTCTGTGTATTCGAAATAAATGCCTTTTCCTAAGCACATGTATACATTTGCATGATAACAAAATCCAAACAGTCGTTTTTAACATTGCTGTTTGTCCGACTGTTTTCCGGCTCACTTTGAGAACGGCTATATCCATTTCGATGAGTCTTTCACTGGAAGTTGAGTCTTTTTTCGGACATGATTTAGGCTTATTTTTACCTCGGAAATATAGGGAAAAATGAATTTCTCCGCGCATAAAACAGTTTCATTCATCCTGAAACAGTTTTACCGCGCATTTAGGACTTGTCCGAATTCAAGTCTTCGTGTTCGTCTTGTTATGCCAGTTCATGACGACACACCAAGCTAAGCTCTGTTCGAATTCATATCTACGTCAGTGAGCTTTGCTGAGTACTATAACAGTTAAGGGTGCCTTAGCTTGATGAGCGAGTCAAGGTTTGGGTTGACTTCGTTAGGCAGATTTGCGTGAAGTTGGCAAAGTACTTAAATTAACTGATCTACGTGGAAGCAACTTTTTAAAAGGAACACTTTTAGATCAAGTTTCCTGGCATTAAGGGTCATTTAAAAATTTATTTATATACAAAAGTCAATTCAAATTACAAGCTAAGCAAACGAATTCGAACAGGTTTTTGTTTTTGCATTTTATATTATAATATACTTTGATTCGGACAGGCCCTAAGTCGCGCGCGACCGATAGTACCAAATATATTGTAAGGCTGTGCCCAGCGTCGGTAAAAGGGTGATTTTCAGATTTCCCTTGCTAGAGAAAGGGGATAGCACATAACCATTGGATGCAATAGAGATTCCGACAGTTTGTAGAAATGTTCTACATCCAAAGTCTTTCAGACGCCAAAGTAGATAAAGGGAGTTAAGTAATTTTGAATTTCAGACCGTGTGGTGATCCGAGAAGCGCAACTCCGGAGTAAAAGTACTGAAATTATGCTTAGGGGCCTCGTGCACAACTCTCTTGCCTATCAGTTGTCCAAAACTCGACAATTTAGCCTTGAGCCATATTTTGTAAGACGGGACGAATCTTTTCATTTCGTATATTATAGCTGATATGCATATAACATTTTTATACGACTTCTCACACGCAGTTCAGCTATTCGTCTCGTCTTAAGTTTAAGAGAATGTTACTCTAATTTTAACGAAGAATTTATTTTTAGGTAAGTTGCGGAAATCACGCCTCCCTACTAAATTAATAGTTCTACAGCCTTTTAGATTTGCCTAAATGCTACTTGATCTAATATAACTGCAAAGCTGTTCAGATTCAAAAGCAGAACTACGGGACTTCCGCCGTAAAGAAAAGGTTCTTACAACTCCTGTCCAAATGCGGGTATTTCGAAATTGAAACTCTGGTCGGAAGTTTGCTGCTGCTGCTGTTGGTTCCATTGGTAATCGCTGTTAGGATTGTACTGTGCCATAACTAATATTTTATATAGAGAACAGCTGAGAAAACAAGACCTCTAATTTGAAGCAAACGACTGTTGATGGCAAGGCTGACGAGTTCTAATGCCTAAAATTAAACCTGTTGTTAGAATATTATCGCAAATTGTTCTATACAATTTTACTTATCAGCTAAAACGAATTACACTTATAAAAACAATGTAAATTTTAGGAATTTCGGAAAGCCACCCACTTCCCGGGCAATCAGACGTAAACACGACACGCAAAATTAGACAAGTCACAAATGTCACAGGCTATGTTTGATATTTTACCGGCAGGCGGCAGTGAAGCCATTTAGAAGAAATTGTGAGGGCAGATTTGAATAAACTTTGAAAGAATTTTTTCAGCAGATACCGCAGGGTTTCTTCCTTTTTTACTCGTGGTAGACCTTATTAAGGTATAAATTATTTGTCAACATCCCGCTATGGTACATTGAACACCTGTACAGTAGGTGTGTTCGACAGCGTTTCTGTTGCTCCTCAGAATTACTCAACATGTGTTTTATAGACCATTTTAGGATATTCATTAATTTTGCAACTCATCTCCAAATCCCAAACATGTCCAAGCAAAAGATGCGCCCCATTACCTACGAAGTCTCACGATCTGGGCAAAATAAAAATCCTGACCTATAACCAACACTGCTCCACTTTTATTCAATCTTTAAAATTACACGGAGGGACCTCCTCAAGCGAAGGGTCTAAGTGCTGTGCCAGAGCCTTTCCCCGGTGGTTGAACGTATAGAATGAGGGGACATTCGCTAGGGTATCCCATGACTTCTCCTGCAGATCGACGACAGCCCTAATCTCCTTGAAGTCCCCGACAATTTGGACAATGTTGTAGATGAGAATGTCCAGTCCTATTAGCGCTTGAATGATTATCTGCAAGGTAAGAAATGCACGTGAAACAGCCTCAGCGGATTAGGTAAAAAATTAATTACATCCAGGGGCAATTGGGTGAAGTCCTGCTCTGAGATCCGAAGGTAAGCTCGGTCTGCAAGTGTGACCAATTTATTAAATGGAATTTGAGGTGTGGCGATACTTACGTTGTGCTGCCGAAAAGGCAGCGTGTATAAGGATAACGAATCCAACGAAAATAAACAACTTATTGATCCCCTTCCCGGACATTTTCGTGTTTGTCACCGCCACGCTTGACGTTTCTTGCCAATTCCGCTCTACGATTGTAATAGACCTCCACGACTGAGTAGACTAGAATAGGTGTGATTCAGAACACCATAAGACCTAAAGGAGTATCCACAACAAGTCCATCGGAACTTTCGAAATTGTTGTCGAACAAGCTGAGAATTTCTATCATATCCGAGGTTTTACGATTTTAAACTTTTTTAAACAACTTTTAGCGGGGAATACGGGAAAAATGATGAAAAAAACTACCTCGCATCCTTTTCGAGTTATTCACCAAAACAATCCAATATACAAAATAACTTTTTTTAGAAAATCCGCCGTCTTCGAAATAAAAAATTCACGGGAATGAACTTAAACCAATTATCACTACATATTCCGTCATGCATTAAAAAATACTAATAATTACTAGGAGACCCGTCCCGGCTTTGCCCGGGCATATCTACATTTGTAAATTTAAACTGTTGGAAAATGAATAAAATTGTTGATAGAAGCGCAGTCTAGTTTTAGAGAGACACACACGTTTGAGACTGCCCTTCATTGGTCGATTTTTAAATGGAAAAAGGAGATTGATACTGGGATGTTCTTGTAACCTGTCTTCTTTAATTTTAAGCGCGCGATTGATCCCAATATAAATCCCGGAGTACTCCACCTAAATTTGATCTAATTTTTGCATTACCATATCTGCAGAAGAGAGACTTTCATATAAGTTTCTCAGAGAGTATCAAAACAGTGAGAGTTTTTAAGCTCATAAAATAGTCCGCTTGGCCTCTTCTTGAATATATTCAATAGCAAACCCGTCCCTTGCCGGATTTTTCATATTTGTAAATTAAAACTGTTCTAGACCTAATGAAACTATTACATGCGCTAAGACGGTTTTTCATTTTCCCGCGGGAACCCAAAACAATCTTGGGATAAAATGTAGCCTGCATCATGAACGATAAAATGCTGTACCTTCCAGTAAATGCCTCATTCAAATCGGTTCAACCGTTCTCGAGATTAGCCCCGACACGTAGACAAAATTTGTTGACATGTTTGTGTAGATTTTTGTATAGTGTAAGTAAAGGCAGTTATTTCAAAACCACAGACCCTAAGAACCATTATATTCAATTACACGGATTTCCCTTCCAGTTGAGTCCCCATATCTGATCCGCCATCTTGAATTACCAATTATCGATGGCAGAATTAAGATCAGCGACGCCAAAAACCTCGTATGCATATGTATTCCCTAAGACGGAAATCCTTTCATCAGCCGATTGTTCTAGGGTCACTTTATATGCAGAAAGCCCCCCTACTCCCACGGGCAGAAGTTAAGACACTCCGTGAATATAATATCGGGGCCATTTCGCCAAGGTCTGAAGCTGTATAACGGTTTTAAGATATTGCATGTATCACTTATAGTTTTCCAGAAAAACCGATGATAGACAGATAATTTTCGTTACGCAAACATTCTGAACATATGCCTGATGAGTGTACCGTCAAAAAATATTTTCCCATTCCTATATTTGTACCCGCTTTTACCTCCTTGGCGGTTGAAATTTGAGATATGCTGAAACATCTGTGCCATTATTTGTGTTTCAGAGTGTTTTCGGGGTCGCTAATCTCGACCCTCTATCGAAATATAGAAATTAAAAATCAGACCATTTGCGTCTTGCTGGCATTGTTCACTGTGCAAAACACAAAAACAGCTCAAATTGAAGTACTTAATGGTAGAAAACAGTATACTGATAATGTATTTGTTCTTTTATTATTTTACCTACCTTTCATAATTATAAAATAAGTATATATTTCTCTTTTAATTGAAAATGATTCCCAAAAATTTTGCTAGTAAGAACTAATAAATATGACAGTTGCACTGAGAAAGTAAAACGATAAGTGACACCCGTAGACGCCTGGCGGGAATAACTGATCGACTGGTAACTGATATGATGTTTGAAAATTATTTAAGTACTAATATCGCTATTAAAAAATAGGGGTTGGCGGTAGAAGGATGCAAATTTAGGGTTTTATGTATTTGTTAATGAGGAATCATAAACAAATTAAAACAAAATATTTTGTCCAAAAAATAAAAAAAAATGTTTTGGGGTGGACCACCCTTATCATTTAGGGGTATGAAAAATAGTCTACATCCTATTCTCAGATCTACTGAATATACATACACACACAATTTCATAAGAATCGGTCAAGCCGTTTCGGAGGAGTTGTGTTACAAACACTGCGACGCGAGAATTTTATATATTAGAATAGATAATTAATAAAGCGATTTCCTAGAAACGAAGTTATGCAGTAAATGCGTAGTAATATGTAATTTAAATGCTTTCCTTGTCCCTTGTTTCGAAAACAGCGAATTTTAGGCATTTTGGTAAAGGGAAATTACCTCGGATATAGTAGAAACCCCAAAAGCTGTCTCCCACTTCGGAGAAATGATCAAATAGCATAGAATTCGAAATTACGTCCTGGACATCCCTCAAAAGACCGCTCTGAATTGTAAAATTTCAAAGTTTATTTAGAAATATTGCACAAACAGCCATAACACCAATTTGAAATGATCTCGGCTACAAGCGTTAGAAGGCAAAAAAAAGTCAGACAGCCTCCCTCCGGTCACAGATCGACGTTCAGGTACTCGAGCACGAAGATGCGCAAGATCTTGTTAATGTTCTCGACCGTCCGGTAGTCAATTACGTCGTGGTTGTCCGTCATCTGATGCCAGACGTCGGGGAAAGGCATGGGTATCACATGGAGGATAGGCACCCCTTTTTGCAGGAACGGAATGTGGTCGTCCTCAACGGCACCGCGGGCAGAATATTGCTGGAAGTACCTTTGTTGCGTGGAGCGCACCGCGCTGCTGGTTGTGTAGTTCTCCAGGTAGTTACCCAAAGCTAATCGCTCCTCCGCTATAATAAGGCGGGCATACCAGTCGTCAGTATTTGAAAAGAAACTGAAAAACTTGGGGTCTGGCGCCCCGATTAAGTCTAACAACACAAGCAAGTCAATTTGCTTCAAAAAGTCCTCATCGTGCCACTTCTTTGCCAGATTTTTGGCTCCGTAGATAGAATCGTCGGGGCCCCACTCCTGAAAAGCCTCCTCGCCGTCGAAGAACACGTACATCAGGCTCAACTCGTTGCTCTTCCGTATCGTGTCGAGCGACTCCTTCAAGGTGTGCGCCAGGTTAATAAGCATCGCACAGGGCACAGCGGAGTCCGTGGCGCCTAAGAACTCCTCGTTGGGAAAATATTTGCTGTCGTAGTGGCATGCAAGGACGAGAAACCGCTCGGCATTGGGATTCAAAGTCGCAATGATATTCTCAAACTGGAGCTCGCCCATGTTCGGTGTGGCATTCTTGAACGAGTCCATGGTAACCGTCCATTTAAACTCCTCCATGGACCCGATGATGAAGTCCCGCACCTTGTCATGTCCTGGTGTCCCAACAACTCGCGGAATTAAAATATTATCCACAGTACGCCGCAGGTGGTCAGTGTCTGACAGCTTTGCCACGAAAGAGATCTGATGCTCGGCGAATTGCAGGTGCTGATGATTAAGCTGAAAAAGAATTTCTTGAATTAGCGCACAGTTGCAGGAAGTCGTACCCTTTTTTGGTGAAGGTCGTTCGCATTTCCGTGTCCAGTCTCTACGAGGAAAACGATGAAAACAAGGACCCAAATCAAACAATAACAAGCCATCATCGGCGATACAGTCCCTTTGAAAATTAAATTGACACCTGGTAAAGTAAACTCAATTTAGTGCCGCACGCCTAGTTATTTCCTCTCCACAGTTTGACGCTTTCAACTCTTCTGTTTCGTTGCTTAACAAAGTTCGCTTATTTATTATCTCTATGCGATTATACAAACAAACTAATTACGTGTCCACCGATTACAAGTTCAAAATTCGTCCCAAGAAAAGAAGAGTTGTCTTTGGCTTTATTTAACTGGTGCCAACTTCACTAGTGTTTTTAGCACAGTCCAAGCAGCCTACGAAGTGACAGATTTTCACCGCAGAAGTCAACACAGCCGAATTTACCCGTTTTCGCGTGCTCTCGTCGCGCCGGAGCATTTATTTGCACCCGATATATATCGAAAATACTAAAAGAGCATTTTAAACTGCAGCAGCTCCACGATGTCGTCCAGAAAAAAGGTAAGCAAGTGAGTGTGTTCATAAGAGTCGCTTACCTTTTCCGCTACTTGCATGGAGATTTTCCGAGGCTTAGAAAAAGCGCTGAGGGATTTTATTCGGTGTAGGAGTGATTTCGTGAAGTTTATCGGCTCTGCGCTCTTAAGAAAACTATTTAACGCTTTTATACTGTTGGGCATCCACTTTGACATTTTGCGGCTGGCTCGGTCTAAAAGAGCTCGCAGGGCTGGTAAACTCGATCAGCTGTCCACTGCGGTTTGAATTTCTGATAAGTTTGGGATCACGTCTCAGTCAGGCCTTTGGCGGAGTTTTTGAAGTGGCAGTGGCCGAGAGGCCGCCACACATGGAAATATAAACTAAGCACGGAACAGCTGTATCGTGTATAAACCTGTACATTAGCGACCTCCTAAAGATAGCTACGCAGAGGAGTACAGCAACAGCGTGTTTGAGGGAAGCTGAATAAAATATCAAAACCATTATAGCTATCAGTGAATGGCAGCATGTAAAGAGATGTTAAGGGGGGCATAGGCATTATGGAAATATTGAATTGTAAGCCCCTTCTGATTATGTCTTCATATTTACGCCTGCACTGAGCGACCAATCCGAATACAGCCAATTCTAACACATCAGGGAATGTGGTACGCTAAATCTGGTTCCGTGCTTAGTTTATATTGCCATGGATTTAGCGTACTACATTCCCTTCGACTGTGTGTTTATATTTTAATTATTACGCGATGTCTTCGCGGATGGTGAAGCTATTTTAATTATTTGTTTTTATAGACTATACCTCCAAAGTCCCATTTAAAATTTAAGAACAGATTCCACCTTTAAGGGTGGAAAATTAGGGGATGAATCCCGTTTATTGAATTTCACCCACTTCCCGTTCGCGATATCTTCGCCGATTTTAATGATTCTATTTTTATTAAAAGGCTATATCTGGATGGTGGTCCCATTTAGAGCACTAAAGAGTTGAAAATAATTGTTTTTGGAGTCGGTGCCAAGCCGTGCTATACACGTCTGCGCAGTGCTGTGTCGATTCGCGTTCAGGTTGCCCACTACATCACGCTCGTCTCTTACCTTGCGCAAGCTACTCCAGAATGAAACGTCGACAGAATTGACGAAACTTACTTTTTTTTTTGCATTGCAGCGTTCTCACTGAGCATTTTTTCCGGATGTTGGCTACTGTGTCGACCCCAACCCCCCCTATTATTATTCGTTTGATTTCTGCCACTTTACTGATGCTGATAGGCTTCATTTGGAGAATATTTGAGAAATATACAAAAAAAAAACACAGTAACGCAAGCTTTAATTAAATTATAAATTCCGCGCACTCACTTTTTAAATCCACACAAATTTTGAAAAACATCTTTTTGAAGTATAATAATCATTGTGAATATATGTATATTTCTTTGTAACGCTCTGTAGCTTAAACGGCTTGATGGATTTTAACTTGAGAGGTGTCGTTAGATTCGTCTTAATTATGAGAGCGACATTGGATATATCAAACTTATAAAGATTAACATGGCCGATTTTTGGCGCCATATATGTCTTTAAAAATTTTTTTCTCCTCAAAACCTATCGAGTGGGTTATTAACATAACGGGTATTTTAAATGGCTCACAAAAATATATACAAATTATATGTTTAAATGTAATTTGGAATGAGAAATGCTCAAAAACAAATTATTGAAGAAAACAAAACAACCGACTGCGTGAAAAATTGTAAACTTCAAATTTTCAAACTTACTTAATAAATGAACTGAAAAGAAAGATAGAAATAAAACTATGCTTAGCAACAATTTGAAACACTTGGCATAATTAGGCTGAAACCCAATACAGTCATGCGTCGCCGTGCGAAGCCGAGTAACTCAGCTAGCAATTGTATAATTGCGTAAAGCAAAAGGCGCGCATGTTTCATCGAACAATAGAGTCAACATATTATGCACATAACATGTGACGTTCGGGTTCAATATACACTGTCTGGCACGTGTGCTAATAATTGCTCAAATTGTACATATATTACATATATTAATTAGGGCCCGGACTCAACTTCAGTTCAGTTTTCCATTGAAATTCAATATGAGAGCAACTCTTATTTTCTTGGTCCTTGCCATTTGCTGGCAAAGTGCATTCGCGGTTGTTTCTATGGATATTATCAAGGATTATCTTATAAAAGACTGCGTACATTTGTGCGGCTATCATTATGCATGTGAAAAGTGGGATAGCTCAAATATGATAGAAGAAAATCGAGATGCTTTGGAGAATGACATGGATTTGTTGCATAAGAAGTTCCATAGAAATCGCAATTATTTTCGAAAGTGTACTGAAGAAGAATTAGATAAAATAAAAGCCTCCAAATTGTACATATTTTTTTAAGTCCTCTGATGGTTTTATGGTTTTGGCAGCAGCGTTTTTGCCTTCAAGAAAAAAAAAGCTGTTTTTTTTTGTAATAGCAAATTATGCCCCACTGAAATCAATATGCTTATTCGTTTCTCGCTCCTCAACATGTTGCCGTTTTCACTTAAAACCTGATATTCTCGGTATATACACAAACCTGTGGTATATCAAACCGAGAGCGTAATAGTGTTTAACTTCGTTTTATTAATGGACATTAACTGTATTTCTGTCCGATTTGTTGTAACCGTTCTAGTTTCTGAGACTGAGCACCATCCGTGGCTTTACATCATTTACTGCGTTCCAGTCACCAAGTTCCACATACGTACTAATGCACCTTAACACTAACAGTTCTAAAAGCTTAAGAACTTCTCTATGTGCGAACATCGTAAGTGCTTTTCGAATTTTGTCAATTCAATTTGTAACTGTAAAGGGTACTCATCGTCGTTAAGTCTTGGCGGCATTGATATCGATGATCTTCCGAAGATTTGTAATGTGCATATTTCTTTCCATCTCTTACTTCCAATCCGGTCCGCAGTTTTAGCGTTTGTTTCAGTTGCTGCTCAGGTGATTCAACCGTTATAGAATATGAGCGCTTAAGTAGATGATTAAATATACACTTTTCCGTTTCATATTAGCTAGCCATAACTACCTTTTGTGTTCGAAATGATAACTGAGTTCAATTCTTCCAAACAAAGGCCAAATTGAGGGGACTCTCCAAACTTTGATGCTGGTATCAGGATCTGTTTGAAATGCTGCCATAATGTTTTCATCGACGTTAGGATCAATAATAATAATAATTTGTGAACTATCCGCGTAAATGATACCTAAAAAAAAGAGCAATAGCTAAGCATGTTTTCAAAAAGGTTTGAACAAAAGAACCACCCTCTATGTTTTTTTTTTAAATGCCGTCAGAAAGCGGGTCCTTAACTGTTTGAAAATTTCCGTAAACTCCAAATGTCTGTAAAAATAAACTCTGTTGACAAAGATGCTTAGAACATGTTTCGTTAGATTGCTTACACATTACTTTAATTCATTTAAATAAAAAAGAAATCCCTATCATTCAAACTGGCCATTATTGGAAATTAACTGTAAAATTTCGGGTTTTTCCCAAGACTTCCTCTAAGCCAACCATAGCTCAAATGGTTCTAAATGGTCTATCCTAGCCTCGCCTTAAATCTGTCCACCCATCTCCTAAACACCCTGCATATTTAATTACACGGAAATCCGTTGAATTTGAGAATTTGTAGTTCGCCATTTTGAATTTAGAAAGTTCGATAACAGATGAAAACAACGACCCTGGAAATTTGAAAATTCCCGTTTTTATGGGAATCCCTTGAATTTGAACATTGGTAGCCTATGTGTTAAGTTTAAATATTAAGTACTTCCTCGCAAAAAGTCAAAATAATGGGAGAGGCGTTTATGTTAGACGTGATTGAAGGATATAGACAGAATCATATGAAATTTTTTTGGTTTTTATGCCACCGTGTTTAAGCGTTGTAAGGTTGAGAGGTAAAACTGGTTTTATAATAAATGGTACTACATAGGCTTTCTATAATCCAATTTTCTATAATACAATTATTATTTAAGCAGATATAGGCTCTCAACGTAGGACATATTTTCGTGACGCACTTAAAGGGCTATACATAATACATAGAAAAAAATATTACCGATTTTTTGAAAATATTCCTGTCGTATTCTACAATTTTTAAACTATATGCCCTGAAAATGTCATTGATAAATTCGTAGAACTAATAAAGTAACAGTCATTTTTAAACTCAGGTGATCACGCGCGGGAAATTGGTTTAAAACTGCCCTAAAGTCATTTAAACGTGTTTTTCTCGATATCACATTCTCCAAATTGGTAACCACAATATCACGAGAACTAATAGAACGATTCAGTTCAAATTTTGACAAAAGTTCTTTATATGACTATCTAGTCGTTGACGATTTCATTTTTATATTTTGTATATTTCTGTTTAAAAATAAATAATTGAATGTAAAATAGCAGTTTCAATTTCTAATGGCTGCCATTTTTCGAAAATATTAAATTTCAAATTCAGGGCTCGTCAACGACTGCCTTCTTTTTTTTTACTTTCAAAACATACTTTTTAATTTTTTTTCGGATAAAAATTTACACATCTACGATGGTTACCGTCGAAGCCCTCATACACAAATGCCCCGCGGGGAATCCCCTCCAGCCGCTACGATTATTTATTTTTTACAATAAACGAATTGTACTTAAAGATTTATGCTTCAAGATGTAATGATAGGACTTTGTACGAAAAAAAATTTAAAAGAAAAAAAAATTCACTGACTTCGACTCGTGTTTTCTACCTTGACGTGTGCATGTAAGCATTAACCTCCCATACCACCAGGAAAGATGTGCATATTTTTACGTCAAATTCATTAGTGGAAACTTTTTGCTTTTGCGTATAACAATAAAATCCATTCACTATAACATGTACAGGACTATACCGTATGGCGTACCATAAAGACTTCCCTTAAACTTGAACAAAATTAGTCCTTAGTGGCAGATTTTCGACTTCTAAGTTTAGAATCAGCATTATCCAAAATATCATCAACAAATCTTTTTAGCAGAAGGTTAAGTCGTTAGCAACGGCTTAGTAAATTTTTATTGGTTAGGGCCACACACTTAATTCTTATTTTACTGTTGCCGCGAAATTTTATTCGTACACTCTGAGTAAAACCATAATGTTTTCAAGATTTGGGGATATACTCGTATATTTCTCACATTTTCTCATATATGTAATTGCAATCCATTAGAACATGCAAGCCCTATGCAACAGCAGAGAACAACATGTATAATCTTACCGTGTGCCGGATTTCTAAAAAAGTACTCAACTTGAAATATTGTATCAGCTCTCATTTTCGCTATGAAAATAGCCATAAATTGCCAGGATATTTTTGATATTCGTGTTATATTTAAAAATATAGTATTATTATTGTTGGAAATGTATTTCAATGGCATTCACTTAATTTTTAGAGTACAAGCACAGAAGAATCGAGCTCTGGATCATCTTCGGGATCATCATCAACAAGTGGAAGTTCCACCGGTTCAGAGACTGGCTCAACAAGTTCGGATAGTGAGTCTTCAAGTTCTGGTGATGAAAAGGTTCCCCCCGGTAACTCCAGATCAAACGATCCATCAACCTCAGCCGATAAAGCACCTAGAAGACGAAGCTCAGAGACTAAATCGAAAACTGATGAAAAGATAAATTCAGCAACGAATGCCCAAAAATCAAAGCTTCAAGTGAATAGAGGTCAGAGGCTGTCCAAGAGTAGCGTCTACTCCAGCGACGAAGATGTTTCTCCAGCAAAGAAGCCTCTTAACAAAAGTTCTGCCACCTCCGATCGGAGAAAGATTTCCGAGACTAGGAAATCAACCCATGTCCCGGCTGCACCGCCTCCAATTGGTGGTGGTAAAGCTCCGCCAGCTGTCGTAAAACAGCAACAGCAGCAAAACTTTGCAAAGGCTGCTGCAAACCGTCAAAATTTGATAAGGGCTCAGTCAAAACCGCAACCCAAAAGTGCTCAATCAAAAAAGAAAAGTATCTTCTCACCGGAAAATTCCTCCGATTCTGGGGATGACGATGATAAGAAAGGCAGTAAAGTAACCGCATCCAGAGCTAAACCAATTCCTAAACCTAAACCGAAGGCTGCTCCACAGAGAAAACCTGGTTCTGTTAAGAAGGAGGAATCAAAGAGCACTGGGTCATCAGAGTGCTCCTCCTCTGCCTCTGGCTCAACGTCATCTAGTGAAAGTGAAGAAACTGAATCAAGTGAAGATGATTCGTCTCCACCCGCTAAAAGACCGGCTCAGAGAAAGATTGTTGCTAAGCCAGCTAAAGCTACCGACACTGGGAAAACAGTAATTCTCTCCGACTCTGAGGGTGATCCGGTGAAAGCTCCTGCGATAAGGAAACTAACGAGGTCGTCGAGTACGAGGAAGTCTAAGCACCTGACTGGTAAAGCCTCGGATAGCGAGTCTGAAGTGGACCTTGAAAAGCGATCTATTTCGAAAAGTCCTGTGAAAAAAGCAGCTATAAGCACAACTAAGAGTAAAGCGAAGGTGAAGCGGGACATTAAGGCAACCACGCCGGCACGATCAGCAATCTCTCCTGTCCCTGAGGAGCAGAAATGTCCTGTGCCCGGATGCGATTCAAGTGGCCACCTAAGCGGAAATTTAGAAAAGCATTTTCTTCCTGAAGCCTGTCCGGTTTTCCATAACATGACTGCTGTCGAATGCAAGGATAGAGCTGAGGAACGACGTGTAAGAGACGAAGAAAGAAAGAAAATGATAGCTGCGTTTGATCCCACTAAAAAGGTAGTCACACCTGAGCAAAAGGCTTCGCTTATGAGTATCAGGGAGATGCGAAGTAAATTCAAGCCGCCTCCTCCGCCAGAAAAAAATAAGGCTGAGAAGGGTGATAGGGAGAAGGAACCAAATCTGGTGGGCTTTGTGCCGGACTATGATTTGAAACTTTTCCAGGAGGCGCAGGCAATAGCTAGTGAAAAAGTTGAGAAGGAGGTGAAAGATCTGCCTGTTGGGAAGGGCATCAAGTAAGTAATTTTCATATAAATCACTTAAGGTTTAATACATAAATAAACTTTAGGTACATTACTATGGGGAAGTACCAGATGAAGGTTTGGTATCAGTCACCGTATCCTGAAGATGCTGCCCGCCTTCCCAAAATGTACATTTGTGAGTACTGCCTAAGGTACCAGAAATCCGAGGTGGGCATGAAGAGGCATGCGGAAAAATGCGTTTGGCGGCATCCTCCAGGTGACGAGATTTACCGGAAAGGGAAACTTCAAGTATGGCAAGTTGATGGAAAAAGGCATAAACAATATTGTCAACACCTTTGCCTGCTCGCTAAATTCTTCCTCGATCACAAAACCTTGTATTACGACGTTGAACCGTTTTTGTTTTACGTCATGACACTATTCGATTCAGAAGGATGCCACACGGTGGGGTACTTTAGTAAGGTAAGCAAGTCAATTTTCATACTAATTGTAAGATAGGCTGAAATCTCCTAGATTAATTAATTCTTTAATATTTAGTGCCTTTAATTTGGGAATATGTAGTGCGAACTTAACATTTTAAAAGCATGCCAAAATTGCGAAAATATTCAGATTAGACTGAATTGCGATCTCGTGTTTGATATTTTTCAAATGTTACCTAGTTAATTGGAAAAGGGGTGTTTAGGTATAAGGCCTCTAGATAACCGCAACTGCTTGGATCTATTATAAGTCCCTATCCACATATCAACCCTGGTCGAAGCTCAGGATTTTCCTGGGAGTTGTATTACACACTTGTTCCGGTGTTGGAAAGGCTTCCTCTAAACATGTTGCTAGGGATGTACCTTCACAGAGGATATTCATCGCTGTCTCTGAGGCTTCCGCACAGAAGCGACTGGTATCAGAATCAATTTTCCTAATCTTTTAAGAAACAATGTCCGACGAAGTGACTAGTGATTATTCTGAGCTCCTGTTTGTTTAGACGGAAGAGTTTTTCGGCCTTTTTATGCGGTGCAGCCATGAAGGTTGTGGATTGTCAAAGTTGTTGGGTGTTATTCCAGTACCAGCACTTAGAAATGCCACAGAAGGATTCCGGACCAATAAGAGGAGAATCTGCCCCTTGTTTTGCCAGACCGTCAACTACTTCATTGCCTGTATAGCCTTCGGTCTCACTTAACATTTTTCATATCGAAATGCTTTGCAATTTTAATTAACCCAACCATAATTTTCATATCTAAAGTTATGATCCTATCATGCATAGGCCGTACTTTTCTTACATTTTTCTTTTAGACTCTGAAGAGTCGTCCTTCGCCCTTGGTGGAATTCAAAGATAAAGAAATCGTTTTGAAGTAAGAGAAGACACTATATTCAAAATAGGGAGACAGAAAGATAAAGAGTGGAAAGGGCGAGTGAATACCTGCGATGAAAATATGAATATTTTTCGGAGATGGAGAGAGCTAATGAGAAAGAAGGGGAAAAAAAGGAGCTCTTTTGTCTTTTATGATTCAACTAGCTATATCTCCCAGCGGGGTGGGGGTGGTCTCATATTTGAAAATTTGAATAGCAGATTCCAAATCAGTGATCCCGAAAATTCCCTAGTGCGGATTTTCAGGGAAATCGCTTGAAATTTAACTTTGTCGGTCGCCATATTGATCCTCCATCTTGATTTCCAAAATTTTAAACGAGATCTGCGACCCCAAAAACCTCCAATTGCCTTGTTCATAAAGATTCCTTGAAGTTGGAAAATTCGCTTCCTATACAAAACGGAAATTTCGATTTTTCGGCTTTTCCTTTGGGGTTTCCCGAATTTTCTTTTTTTAACCTCCCCTGTATTATAGCGAACAAAACAAAAAAAAATTATCGAAATTGGTCAAGCAGTTTTTGAGTTTTAGTGAGACTATTTATTTATTCCTCATCAACAGGTACAATTAGTTGACCATCTGACACTTACAATAAGAAAAAACAAGGAAAAGGGATCATTAAATAGCTATGCAATAAAATTTACACAAAATAAAATCATTTAAAATACTATGTATATATGAAACAAGTGAACAATAAAATATAATTAAGAATAAAATTAGACTTCCACATAATTCAATAGAGCTTTCTTTAGAGTGTATTTGGAATAATTAAAATCCAAGCAATTAAAATAATTATTGTAATATCTAGACATAGACGACATCGGTTCAAAAGTGCCATAGTTTGTCCGGTGGTAGGGAGAATATAAAAATTCTCGTCCTCTGGTCACTCGGGGGCGTGTATTAATATTCACGAGACTTAAGAGGATGGGAGAGTCTATACCGCCAGTAACAATATCATGAATAAATAAAAGACTAACGCACAGTAATTCATTTTTATATATATAGATTTTCGACATCTGACTTTTTGAACATCTTTCAAACCAATAAATTTTTATCTCGTACGCTGCTTTCCACGCACAAAACTCACAAGATTCGTGTACTGCTCGTTGAAAAATTCTCCGAATTTGTATCGTTTGCGACTATCGGCGTACCATCCAAACTAACAAAATTTTCGACGTTCACATTTTCTCCAAGTACTATATTGCGCGGATTTAGGGATCGATCTACTGCAAGTTTTTCAAAACAACGGTTTTTCAGCTCTAAAAATTTTCCTTAAATCTTGATTTAAAGGATCATTTAACGTATTTATTAGAACAAATTACATCTAAAACTAAAAAAAAAGGCATACGCATCCAAGAATCGATTTCTCCAAGTGAGCGCTTAGCATTAACATTCAGGTTTTTGGCGACAGGAGAGTAAATAAATATTTAGTTACTTTTGAAAGAATTATATATGGATTATGCCTGTTGAATTCACATCTATTTGACAAATTAAAGACATCTCAAAATGTCTTTCGTAACACTTAAAAAAATGGAAAAATGGCACAACTTTACCTTTTCATAATGAAGTCTCACTGATAACGTGCCAAATTACTTCCAACTCAGCTGGAAGTATTACAACACAATTGAGAAAAACTTTTGATAGTTTCTCTTGCATAGATATAAATTTGAAGGTTTTTTTTGGGTTTCGGATATATCGATGAACCAATAAATGGATAGAATTCGGCTAAATTGCACAATAATAAGATGTTTAGAGGAAGAGAATACAAACTAAAAAAATCGAATTTTAAATAAAAAAACTACTAAAAACACAACTTGAAAATTTGAGAAGTCGCCACTTTGAAATTGTTCATTATTTTACCTAGATATTTGGTTAATTGTCCGATAAATGAGATATTTTACAATTTTTAATAATACTTAGTATCATATAATGGAAGAGCTAAAAAGGAGTTCTAGGTTATATCATATTAATCCAAACAGCTGCCGATAACAAGGCCGATATGACGATAACTGGCATTTTGAATATTTTTTGTTTACAACTAAAGAATATTTTCTAGAATATTTACTCTTTTTAAGACGCAGTTATACCCACCATTGCGATTTTTAGGCAAATACCATAAAACAGCTCAACTATTACGGGGCGCTCCAGCTCAATATAGCTTTTCGTGGCACTGTGTTGGCGCCGTGCCGATCGTGCTTTTCCAAAAGGATCAGAAATTGAAATGGATGCCTCATACATTGAATAGTTACACAGTTTGCTTTGTTTACATGGTTTACATTGCCATCCTTTGCGTCAAGGGTTAAGATTGGTAATATCGAATATGCCTTCAAAATTTTGAAATTATTGATGACCGAAAAATAACCACAAAATTATGCAATCGTACACCGTGCTGTATATTTATGAGAGACGATTTTGACACCGAGAATACCTATAATACCCTGTGATTTTTCGTTCCCATTTGAACGTCTGCACGAGTCCGCTTTATTGTGAATATCAATAAGGCACAAGGAAAAACACTAGCCATAACTGAAATTGAATTAATTGTAATGAAATCAAATTATTCCCCGATCTGTGATTCTACTAGCTATATTTAATGTAACTCTGTCCATAGAATAAGAAAAGCTAAACGGAAGAGACTTACGTGATAATGTCAGAACATTACATTTATTGAGATTCAAGAGCAGACAATTATACTTGCATCACACACCAAAATCCGTCAAGCATTGCGCAGTCATTTAATTCATTTATCTGTTTAAAAATTTTAACATCGTCAGCATAGATTAAAATTTCGATTACAGAAACCAGGTCATTAATAAACAAACAACAAGCCAAGGTGACTGCCTTGGGGAACGCCAGACCTCGTAAGAAACACAATTGTTAAGGCGTTTCTAAAGGATACCCTGAAACTCCAGCCATTAAAATAGTATGATATCCAACTGACCAACAGCGGAGGAAAACCAAGTCTTGAAAGTTTAAACAGCAGCACACTATAGACAAGTTTGGCAAAGGTTTTCGAAAAATCTATAAAATTAGTCGGTCTGCATTCCACTCTCTAAAGAGTCATATAAATTATGTTAAGGTAACGAAGTTAGTTGATGTGGAACGGCCCTTAACAAATTCATGCTGGTTGGAAGTTATTAGAGGTCTACAGTCGAACGTGAGAAGCTTAGGTATTACAGATAACTTAGCGATGGGTCGATAGTTACTCACAAGATCGTTTCTGCGCTTTTAAAAAGCGGGACTAATAAATGATGATTTCCAAGCGCCAGGAAAGTTGTGAGAGATTCTAATAACACCGTTTTATAATAATACAAGGTACACCATCGGAGCCAACAGAACAAGACGAAAACATATTATGAACAGAATTACACAATGTAGATTCCACAATATGTGGCATATTGATGTCAAGAGCAGGACTAGTCGATAAACAAGATCATATATAAGAGTAGTCAATGCAAGCATTAATGTCATCAATATTAAAAGACTGAGAAAAATTCCGCAAAATAATTTGCTATCTCAGATGGAACGTGACTGGAAGTACCCAAAAAATACAAATTACTAGGATAGCCATGACTCTTCCGTTTAGCATTAATAAAGTTCCAAGAAAGTTTGGAATCCTGGCTAATACTAGCATGGATTTTATTTAAATGATGTGACTACAAAACTTGAGCTGTCTTTTCCTTTGTGTGCTCAGTAAACTGAATTTTACCATTGCGTGAAAACGAAAAATACCGGAATCAAAATAACATATTTCTTAATAACAGCGCCAAGGGCTATTCGGGATTTTCAGAGCTGGTGATTCCAAAAATGCATTCAAAATCTGGGAATTAAAAATTACAGCCGAAAACTCTGAACTTCAAAGGACTTCATTAAGGTGTTTTGAAGATTGCAGATGTCGAGCCTACACTAAAAATAATATAATTTAAGATGGTGGATACATACATTTAGAAATAGAATAGAATAGAATAGGTACACGATCATAAATGGCAAATATGCGTAACACCATACGTGCAGGTCAATTTAAATAGGTTTATTCTTCTAAAAATTGCAATTGAGGACGTCCACTTTTTCGTTACCTGGGAATTCTAAGGAAAAAAGTAGCTGCATTTAAGAACAAATCCTCATAAAAAAGCGGTTCATTTGAATACCTATACCATCAGTTTATTTGGTGCTATTTCTCAGTGCAGAGTTAAAATAAGAGATATTGGATTAGCAAATATTAAAGTCTAGATAGTGGAAATAAAATGCGGCGCAATCACCAGCTTACTGAAGAATAAATTGGTAGAATAGGGGCATTAAAAGAAGAAGTATATTCTTGTAGAGAAATTGCTCGTATAATTAATCGTAGCGCAAATGTTGTTTGTTCATTCTTGCGAAATCCAGAAGGTTATGGGACACTATAAAGGACGAGTAGTAAGAGCCACTACAGAACGATAACAGAGAAATATTTTGCGCCTTATCTCATACTCTTCAGAATCAACTCGTCATATTGGTCTACAAACAGGAACTTCACCCAGCGTATGGACTGTTTGGTGGATTATTAATGCCAGCGCCAACTTGAGACGTCTTCGACTGAAGAAAAATCGGCTCTTCTGCAATACCACCGAATTGCACGAAACCCGAAATCACATCAGTTGGAAACAGGAGTAGAATAGTGTTGTTTTTACTGACGAAACTCGCTTCTCATTAGATGAACCTGATGGACTTTCTTACTATTTTTACGATCTACGGAAAGAACATAGGTTTTTAAGCCGCCATCATAGGCGCTTATTATTATAACGACCCTCTAAAACTTGTAGTATTAACTGGGAGACAAGATGCTGCGAAGTATATTAGCCTTCTGCAACGAGCAACCACTGACGTATATGAAGCTTTAGGATCAATTTCGTGGATTTTCCAACACGACCATGCAGATTGATTGATGCCATGGGATAGGGCCATCCCTTTCTCCAGATTTCAACATTATTGAAAATCTGAGGGGATGGGTCATTCGTAAAGTGTATGAAAATGGCAAGCAGTATGAAAACGTTGAAGCACTAAAGGATGCTGTCTTAGCTGCTTGGAACGAAATACCACTAACCTTCATCAGGAGCCTTGTCGACAGTATGCCCGACAAGCTAATTGAATATATTTCTAAGAATGGAGGTCCAGCACATTATTGAAAGTACTTATAATAATGCTTATTATTACTTAAATTAATATAATTATGTTAGTAACAAAAAGTAATGTAAACAGATATAATATTTCTTGCAAAATAATAAACGCGTCTATTCAATGCACCGCTTTTTTATGAGGATTTTTCTTAAATGCAGGTAGTTTTTTACCTGGAATTCCCAGGTGATGTGAAAGTGGTCGTCATTAATTGATATTCTTAGAAGAATAAATCTATTAAATAAAATTGACTTGCACGTGTAGTGTTACGCATATTTGCCATTTATGACCGTGTACCTATTCAAGTGCTCCAAAATGTACGTATGGGGATCACATCCTCAATAATCATGTCATAGCTGAAGTCGATACATCGATTATTTTTTTTTGGATTATCCGCCCCTTTTAAAGAAGTCTGTTTCGAGAAAATTGCGTTTAAAGTTAGAAATACATGTTAAACACTCGCTCGCATTAAAGCTAATATGTGTTTAAAATTTTAACTGTGTACATATCCCTACAAAGACATAAATATTAGAAAAGAATATAACAAAAAATTGAAATCAATTTCACCCCTTTAAAATTGTTAATGCTTTTCCATTTTTGATAATGTGATAAAAATTTAGGAAATATATTAGGAGCAACGTACTTGTGAATTTTTCCGTGAACTTGTATATCATTTATACGTTTATGAAGAAATTGTTTTCCTCTGATATACGTAGATCACACATTTTAAGGAAATGCCATCTCTGTGCCAAACCAAAAACGACATCTGAACATAACGCTATCTTTACGTCAAGCGAATGTAAATTACCGTAAGCATAACACAAGCGTGAAAACTTTAGAAATGAGCACGCCCAAACGTCAAAGCGAAATTGGTGCTTTGAGCAGGGTGCGATTAAAGCACATGAAAACGACGGGGGTAATTAAAACAAAAACCGCCTTTTACTTTTTTTTCGAAGAATAAATGAGTCATGACTGCCATTCCCTTTGAGTTGAGCCTCACATTCACGTCTAGAGATGCCATTCGTCTGCCTTTTCATCTATCTTAACTGAAGTCTTATCAAAAGAAAATTTAATAAAATTTCATCCTCCCGCACACGGGTCTTTTACTTTAGAGCAGAAAAACATTGCTGCGGAGATTAGACGACATCCCCCGCATGCCCCCGTTTGCGCCCATGTTTAAGCAAGAGCAAGATGTGCTTGCTGCCGCCCAAAGCTGTGGAAAAAGCTCTGTCGTCACATACACTCCGCCGTTCCAACCCTGACCATACCCAAAATTGTCGCATCTGTACGTTCAGTGTCAATGCCCATGTCGTAGCGTGCACCTCTTAACCCCAACCTATCCACTAAAGTTTTGTGTACCTATCCTCAAACCGCCCAGGCGTATCCTGTGCAAGTATGCAGAGTCGTCCTAGTGGTGGTGCAGACTGCGTTCACAGACTTTAATCGCTTCATCCCGGCTAAGGACGAATACTAGCGCGAAGGAACAGACTCCAAAAATTGGGGTGCCCAAGAAAAGCTGCGAACGGGAGCGGCTCGGAGAAAGAAGGGCCCCAAAGGCACCTTTCATTGACACGCTCGCGATATGACGAAGTTATAATTAGAAATTTATATTTAATCCTTGCTTCATCTACCCTAGACTGTAAGGCGTGGGGCTCTGCTCGCACCGCCGTTACCGTCTTCTTTTACATCGCCCCGCGTAATTTATGGGTGACCTATAACTCCTTCCTCCCCTTTTTCTGTTTGTTAGTCAGACTAGTTCGCGAGCCCAGCTCATGTACATAGGGCTGGCTGGGGCTGTCAAAAGACACACTACGCAGCCATTTACCCTTTATGTGTTCGACAATACAGAGGATGCTGCTTGCTGTACCACTACGCTCGTCCTCGAGCCTTGCGAGGCATGGTCATTGAACCCAGTGGAATCCCTAAACACTGTGGTAAATTGGTTTTTTGTCGTCTCCCTGAACTACAGACAAAGGCGGGTGTCCCTGTTTCCTCACACCGCAGCCTGGACTGTAACATGTCTAGCCGTAGTCTGGGCGTTCTTTTTTCATCTTGGCTGGGCGGAAGGTGGCACAGGGTTCGGCCGTATCGGGATCAAATCCCATCACACTGGGACCCATATTTTTCGAGTCCCGTTTAAGGGTTGGGATAGGACTGGTACAGAAATATATTTTGCATTCATTGCCACCAGACGAGACAACGTTGCCAGGATACGGGGAGTGAGGGATGTTCAAGTTAATGGAAATTCTGGATATATATCACGGCCCCGAGCCGAACACTCCGGACTCCTGCCTAGCAACTTTGTTCGTGTTCAGAACTGCATAGGACAAAGACCTCGCTCCGCAACGTACGAATTATATTATTGTCCTCTCTGCAATATTTTGGGGACGCCATTCTCGCTGTATACCAACTGGAATACGGGAGCCTTGTGCTAGTTTCGCGCGTTCAGTCTGCGTCCGTGTTGTCTCTTTCGTATATTCCGTAGCATCGCACCAAATCTGGGGAATGGGGTTTCATTTGGAAAGGGCAAAATGCTGGATGCCAGTTTTTGCCTATATATGGCAGCGTAAAATTCGAGTATCTGGGATGAGGCCACGAGAGACGGTAGCTACATGCAGCCGGGACCGGTCACTGAACTCGGGCCAATGCTGGGAGTTGTAAATACATAGTATTTGAACCCTGAATATACGGAGCTCGTAGCTAGACACATCAACGGTTTCTCCTTACGCCAATGGTTTGGGGCAAATAGGAACCAAAAAATCTTCCTTTACCGAAATATTTCTTCTCCCCTCAGCACCGTGTGCAGATTTTAGGTGTGGGCTGTGCACTATGGCAACCGCCGCTGTCGCTTTAGATCTAGGTATCCGCTTTTTCGGTCCTTTCGCAGGAAGATTTTTATATCATTATTTTGGTGTTGACTTTTCTAGAAGTTCTCCTAGTCCTGTCCCTCTATGTGCACAGTGGCACTCAGCCCCCCATAATAATTTGAAGATTGGCTCCAGCATATTAGAAAAAGTGGTCCGCTTAAATAAATGAATTACTCGGGCCACCGCTTCTCATCAGCATGCTGGGAGAATGTAAATATTTATGTGTCCCTCACCTTACGAAAACTAAAAGAAAATTAGAAAATGTCTCTATATTTGCGTTCCTAGATCGAATTTGTAATAAAAATTATTTGGGAGATGATAATGTGCGCAGTAAAATTAATACAATGGGAAACACAAACCTTAGCCTCGGAAAAAACGGTTTTAAAAAACAGATTATTTAAATAGTTCCACTAGAACATTTATTTAATATCTAATACTATTCAAACACATGTCTTATACTTTTTAGGTCATCTTTTTATTAAGAAAAAAAATAAATTGAACGCTTTTTTTAATCCCCCCCATAAAGTTAAAAGTGTACTTTTTTTTTACTTATTTCACTGGATGGGGAAGTCTTCCTCCTAAAATATAACAAAAATATGTTCCAAAACCTTTTGGTTTTGACTCTTCAGTCCCAAGATATTTGCTTTCAAAGTTTTTTTAAAAGTGTCTTTCCTCCTCACTAATTTTTAAATTATTTTATTATTATAAAAAAATTACTGAATGTTGCCTTCAGTTAATACTTTTAATCATAATAATGACAAAATAAAGTTGAATGCATCCGTGGTGAGGTGTAGTGGTTAGGTTGCCTCAAATACCGGAGGACCCCACCGCTCAGAGAGATAGCACTCAATTCTCACGAACGCGCAGGCAGATTTTCATTTAGTTGATGTTCTATAATTGTTAGTATAAACATCAAAAAATTCTAAGCAATACAGGGTTTTCTTCAGGAACAATTACCGATTACTTTAACAGCAGATACTATATGTGCATCGTATAGTCAGCAATTTTTAGATAGATTGATAAAAGTGGTGGGGATAATACAAGATTAACTCTTTTCTGATCAAGGAAATCATGTGGTATGAGCCTCCAATGCCCTTGAAGCAAATCACATATGTAAATTGCTTCTATATGTCACTGATGGAAAATATTGTTGAATGCTTCTTTAAATTGTATCCTATATAAATTCGTTGGGGTGCAAGTTCGCAGATTGAGCGGGTAAAACATTGAGATCGTTTGAATTCTGGTATTAAAATCCATCAAAATGAGTTCGTGTCTTCTTTCTGTACAAATGGGAGAACAACAGGTTCCAGTATTTCACTAAAATAACCTGAATCGTTTAGGTTGCCTTTCTAGAAAAACAAGAGATGTCCCACCGGCAATTGTTATTCCGGCCCATATCACAACATTGCCTCCTTCATACCTGAGGCTTTCTGACCTTCCAAATCGTCTCTATACTCTCATTCGTCTTGAATGTGGATGAAATCCAAATTGAGGTTCGTATGTGAATAAAACTTCGGGTCATTGTTTCGAACTCCAATTTTGATTATGCTCACACCAATAAACTGGCATGTTACGATTCCTATGTTGAAGGACTGAATACCAGCGACCAGAATGTAGGCCCAACTAACCAACTAATGTTGTCCGTTGTAGCAACCTTACGACTAATTGGCGAGCCGTCAGTGTAGGATTTCATCGAGATTGAAGAGTGATGTATCTATCTTGTGTCGAAGTTTTTGACCTTGACCAATGAGTATGCTGTTCGCGTGGACTTCTTAATGCAAACTTCCGCTGCCATAATCGAAAAGTTACACTACTTTGGACGTTGAAAGTTATTGTTACATCATCTTGTGTTCTACCATCTTGCAACATTCCTACCTGAAAATGGTTGACCACATACCTATTATCTACATGCAGTTAAAATGAAAGTGGTTCGGTAGATTTTTGATTGCACTGATTGCTGATTAATGCTGCGATCGATTTTCCAGTTGTGATATTTGCGCCTCTTCTCCTGAGTTAATCTTACGTATTAGATAAAACGGTGTTTATATCTGGAGTCAGCGTCTCAAAAACCTCGTAAATCAGTTGCCAAAACCGCCACAGGGCTATCGGAACTTATGAAATAATTCTCTTTAACTTGATTAAGAACATCACGCATCACGCATGATTAAAATGACTCTTGGAAATTACAACGGCAAAACCACGTGCTGCTTAGCATATGCACATATCAAATATATAGTTAATTACTTTGGGACACCTTGTACTTTTTTATGGATATGACTTTTAGACGACGAATTTTTCGTGAAAGGAAACTTGTTATGCAGAGTAGAAGTACTAAATCTAAGCCGGTTATTGGTGGTGGTGCCGGTGGTGGAAATCCAAGTTTTACAGAAAACATTAAAAATATCGTAACGCAATATGTCGACCTTTTGCAAGAATTAAAGTTACCAACGATCAAATTGTTCATTTATTCACCAAGGGATCTATAATATGTGCATCGTATTTACATCAGCAGTCATTAATGCTTCAATAGATCCATTGATATGATTTATCTTCAGTTTTTGCAAACAAGCACTATATTTTAAATAAGCGAACCCAAATGTCCACAGATACCAATTTTCGTGGATTGTTTTTAAAATATAGTTTTTAGCATTCGCCATGTTGAATTTTGAAAATTGGGCACTCAATCAATATACATATTATATATCCACGACCCTTAAAACCCCTCTACGCTAATTTTTGTGGAAAGTTAATGAAATGCACAGCCGTAGTCTGGAAATATTGCGACCAGTCATACATTACAAGTCATGACTTTCTTGTGCCTTTTTATCTGAAGGGGTTATTACCAGCTTTATTTTTTTCCATTTTTTTCAATTAACTTAAATATTGCCTAAAAATCCTTCGAATAAAATCATACTTTGTAGAAAGGTGTATTTAAATGTTAAAATGTATCTAAACCATTTTTTCGAAGCCACTTTTTAATTTTTTTTTTTAAAACACGTTTTTCTCGGAACCACGTTTTAAAAATCGGCCGGCAGTAGAACTCGAACAGTGTTCATCCGGTTGACTTCAAATTTTAACTGGACCTTTATTATTAAATTATCTAACGAAGGACACACGATTATAGCGATTGTACATATATCAGGAAAAAAAGTTATATGCCGTTTAGTTCGAGTTTTTTCGTCGAAAAAAAACGGTTATTTTTCAAGCAATTGCCATTTTGCGAAAAAAATTCTAAAAATATAATCATGTGTACTTCGGTAGCAAAAATCATGTAGATATTGAAAAAAAATTTGGTTTTTTTTAACTTACTTTGGACGAGACTTCTACTGCCGGCTGTGAATGTACCTTTTCTAAATGGTAGTTTACTGTATAGCCGCAATTTTGGAATATTTTTCAATGAAACAATTTTTTTTTGTAGTTCAAGAAGTACTTAATCAAATGGTATATCATACTTATAAAATTTATTTTAAATGTATTTATGAAAAATTATTAAAAACAACACTTTTATTTATTTTAAGATTTTGGTTGTGAGTCAACAGCTTGCCGTATTTAGATACCCGGCATCCTACTTACAATTAGTGGTGCGTGAACTCAAAATCAAAGTTGTGCTTATGATCTATGACTCACAAAATTTCCAGAATAGGGCTGTTAGTATCTTGAATTTCGCAGGTATGAAATTTTACGTTTCTAAAGGGTGTTTTTTTAGGAGGTTTGTTTTTCCGATAGATGTCGTTTTATTTTATGGCAGTTGTTTTGACAGCTCAAAGTGGCATTTCTACTCAGTATTGTTTGGCAAATCATTATGAATAGGTTAACTCCAGAACAACGTTTTCAAATCGTGGAAATTTATTTTCAAAATCAGTGTTCAATTAAAAATGTTTATAGAGCACTTCGTGAATTTTATGGTGCACATAATCGTCCGTCAGAGACCACCATAAAGAACGTAATTACCAAATTTCGGTCTACATTCACTCTTTTGGATGCCAAGCCACCGACAAGAATGAGAAGAGTTCGTACAGAAGAAAATATTGCTGTCGTTGAGGCCAGTGTCGAAGAAAACGACAATTTATCGATTCGTCGTCGTGCTCAGCAAATTGGACTTTGTCCATCGACTTTATGGAAAATTTTACGTAAAGATTTGGGTTTGGTGCCATACAAAATTCAATTGGTGCAAGAATTAAAGCCACACGACCATCGTTTGCGCCGTGAATTCAGTGATTGGTCGTTAAATCAATTGAACGAAGATCCATTTTTTTACCGTAAAATTCTCTTCAGTGATGAGGCGCATTTTTGGTTAAATGGATACGTCAACAAGCAAAATTGTCGCATTTGGAGCAAAGATAATCCACACGCCGTTCAAGAATTACCAATGCATCCTGATAAATGTACTGTTTGGTGCAGTCTATGGGCTGGTGGGATCATCGGTCCATATTTCTTTAAAAATGAGGAAGGACGACGCGTTACCGTGAATGGAAATCGATACAGAACCATGATCAATGAGTTTTTGTTGCCAAATCTTGAAGATATGGATATGGATGAAATGTGGTTTCAACAAGATGGTGCCACTTGCCATACAGCACGTGAAACAATCGACTTATTGAAAGAAACTTTCAACGACAACATTATTTCGAGAAATGGTCCGGTGAATTGGCCTCCGCGTTCGTGCGATTTGACGCCACTCGATTACTTTTTGTGGGGATACGTGAAGTCATTGGTTTATGTGGATAAACCTCAATCGATTGATGCTTTGGAAACCAATATTCAACGTGTCATTGCTGACATACGCCTCCAAATGCTTGAAAAAGTGGTCGAAAATTGGACCTCCAGAATGACATTTGTGAAAAATAGTCGTGGTGGCCATATGCCAGAAATTGTGTTTAAATGTTAAATGCCAAAAAATTATCTACCAAATAAAAAAAAAATTTTGGTCATTTCATAATTTTATATGTGTTTTATTCAAAAAAAAAATCGGCAACCTCTTAAAAAAACACCCTTTAGGTTAGGTAGTTAATATTTTAGAAAGCCGTGACAGGCGGACGGGCAACGAACGACAATGGTGATCGTGCATGCATACATATTTTAACTTTTTTTCGTTTTCGGTACGGAATTTTTAAAACAACCTTCACATAAATAATTATATCTAATTTGTCTATAATTAGATGCTACACTATACTTTAATAGGCATTTAATTAGTCTGTCTTTTAAAAGCAAATCCTTATAATTTTTATTACATTCAAAATAATTAAGGCAATGAAATAATATTCCGAATTAAGTTCAACCTCCCGCGAGTTATCATGAAAGTAATATGGATAACAAGAATGCATGAGGTCGACATGCCAGTTTGTATATATTCAATTTGATTTCTTTTTCTATGGGTAGTGTTAAATAGCCGTAAAGGTAAGGCATTAATTAAACTCGAATAAGTTGCTGAAGAAATAATAACTGCACGTGAGAGGTCGGGAAATGCAGCACCACTCCGATCTAAACGTCTTCCTCATAAAATCAAATATAAAACTAATTTAATTTCCGCCGCGAGTCTGGGTCTCTGGGAATGTGCCTGAGACATACTCTAGCCGGTAAGTGAGCGGTAATGCCGCGTTTTGATGCGCTGTCACTCATGGTAATTTAAGATGGCTGCACCGCCGCAGAATCTACTTACTCCTGCCTCGCCAAACTAGCTGCAGAACAAACTGGAAAGAAACAATCCATTAAACTCATAAAAATTAACAATTCATGACGTTATGAAGACGATAATTTTATATATCAAGCCAAAAAGTTAAGCACCGAGACAGCTCGTAAAGGTGGGATACCACCAAGATTCCCTGGCCGGGCGTATGCATGTGAAGGAGAGGAAGCGGCGAAAAGTGCCCCTGACGAAGAATGGCTGGGTACCGAAGAAGAAGCGGAAGTGTTGCTGGCTCGTTAGTTTCGATGTAGAAATATGTTGCCATCGTTAAAGAAGTCATTTTGTGTAGTCCGCCCAAATTAAGCTGGTGTGGTCGAAATTTATGTTGCTCGCTGAGTTAATGCTTTTCGAAGCGAACGGCCGGCCGGCATGATTAGGGCCAGGTTCTAAATGATCAAATCGCATAATGAAATTTGATCGGAATTTCCAGGGGACGAAATAATTTTTTGTTGCAAAGACACGCAAGCAACTTGCCACAATTTAGTTAATTTTCGAGGTGGACCTTACAGCAATAAACAGGCTCCAGGTGGGCCCACTAATGTCCGAAAAAATTGTCGAGAGCATAAAATGGCAAATGACACTTTTATCGATACTTCCATCAGTTATGCGCCGTTTCGCAACGCAAAAAATATGTTGTGCATAATCAGTTTCAGTTTTTCAGGATAGTGGAGGTTGTGTTTTTGAAGTAATTTTCATGATTAAACAAACAGCAACTGAAGAATTCGTAAATACGTTGACTTTTTGAACCTCCTATATATTTGCCATAAAGTTCAGAGCTATGAATAAATTTTGCTATACAGACATATGTACATGCTTAGCTAATGCGTTTATTAGAAAAACCCAAAATTAATTACGCCAGTTATCATATTTTTGAAAACATATGTATAATCTTGACCCCCTATTCACATCTCTTTATTGTACATATTTATAGGCTGCTAACAATAAATAGAATAGATTTATATTAAACTTATATGGCTTTATCCCTATGTGCTTAAAATTTTAATGGATTTATCTTTAATCACGTTTTCCTAGCAGTGGCCTTATCTGGTGGGCTACACAATTTTTAGACACTTGAAGGCGCTGCTAAGTATAATTTCACTGTTCGCTCCTTCATTTTAGATATTTCCCCTTACATTTTGATGTTTGGCGGCTGGTCCTGGTACTTTCAGCTTTCCCGTGCATATAGTTAAGAATGTGTGCATTTTAATGAAAAGAGGGTATTATAAGAAGCCAACACTGTCATCATGCAGTTTGCGTAGAATTTAATGATTTGCTTTGTAAGAACAATGAGATAAAATGATGTGAAATTATTATGGGAAAATATTTAAAGAAATATTAGGTCCGCAACTAAGTTCTCGCTGTTTTTTTTTATGAATATAAAACTTTATTATGAAAAAATGGTTACAAATGAGTTATTCAAAGTACTGCCCATCGCTAGCGACAACCTTTTCCCATCTTTCTGGCAGAGCTCGAATACCGTCACGGTAGAAGTGTTCGTCTTTTGAGGTTATCCATGAATCAAGCCAATTTACGATGTCGTCATATGAACGGAACTCCTGATTAGTCAGAGCATGTGCCATCGAACGGAATAAGTGATAATCGGACGGCGCAATATCTGGGGAATATAGCGGGTGGGGTAGGACTTCCCATTTGAGTGTTTCTAAGTAGGTTTTGACGGGTTTGGCAACGTGAGGCCGATCGTTGTCGTGCTGTAAAATCACTTTTTCGTGCCCTGATCGTATTGTGGCCGCTTTTCGCGCAGTGCTCGGCTCAATCGCATCAATTGAGTTCGATACCGTTCCCCAGTGATCGTTTCGTTCGGTTTCAACGTCTTTTCAGCGTTTTCGAAGATTTTCGGCCTTCCTTCACGCGAACGGTCGTCAACATCAAAATCACCGTCTTTGAAGCGACGGAACCAATCACGGCACGTTGTTTCACTTAGAGCAGCATCTCCGTAAACTTTTTGGAGTTCTCGATGCGCTTGAGCCGCCGTTTTCTTCGAATGAAAAACGAAAAGCAACACTTTCCCGCAAATGACGATTATTTGGCACATAATCAGACATTTTCACACAACCAAAAGTATATGTTCCAAAAACAAAATCACAAATGTATCAAAGCGGCTTGCTTACCATATGTCTAAGCTTGGTTCATGACGTTTTAGTAATGCTATAATCGACCAACTCTTACTACTGGAGCCATCTATTGAAAAACAGCGGGAACTTAGTTGCGGACCTAATATTTGTTTACTACTACAAAATTAATAACACCCCTTTGTCTCAGCAAGGTAAAGTTGGTGTTCTTATTGACTCGAAATTTAATGCTGGATCTTGGTAATAAAGGGTTGACAATAAAAGATACCTAAATTTTTATTGGAATAAAACTAAAAATATTCAAGGGAATTCGGAAATGGGTTTTTAGTATGAAAATATGAGCCACAATATCGGCAAAATGGCCACCACGAATCTTTTAGCAGACCCTAATCAGCATGAGGAACCCCCCCCCCCACCACTATTCTGTGTGTGGATTTCTCCGATGACATGCTGGATTTCGACTTTGAATTGTTGAATGCTCTATGCACTATGGGTTTACGTTGTAAACTTTTGCTTTGACGTGTCCCGACAAACAAACAATCCAGCGAGGACTGCGAAATTTCGTGCCCAGCAAATTGATAGTGGCATGCACAGTGTGGCGGCTCATTACTCCATCATCTTGCTGGAACAAAATAACTCGTTCACTCTTCAATGAAATCCTCTTTCTTCATCGTTTTTTGGAAAAGAGCGGACCGGTGATGTCTCCAGCCGAAAATTCATACAAAAAGTAACACATTCTGGATGCATCGGTCTCTCAACAATCTCATGTGGATTCTCCAGTCCTCAAATGCGATGATTGTTGAAGTACGCATTGATGCTGAAAAGTGCCTTGTTACTCAGCATAATTTTTTGATAAAAATTAAGATCTGCCTCCATTTTCACCAACACCTATTCAGCAAGCGCCATGGTTATGATCTAAAGGCTGCAATTTCTATGTCGGCTATATTTTGATTGGATGAAGAGCCAAATATTTTGGCAGAAGAGAGACCATGTTGCCATTTGTGAGAATCCCAAATGCTGCAAACGACGAGGAATTTAAAACGCTGGGTCCTCGGCCACACTCCAGCTGACAGAAGTGATGTGTTCGACCGACCGGTAAGAATAAGTACGTACAGATGGTCCACCATCTACCCGTCTTAAATTTGTTCACAATATTTTGAATTCTAACTCGCTGGTCTATAGTGTGGCGCCATGAGTAAGTTCACAGATTGAGAATAATAATCTCTTTTCATAAAAATGGCTTCACAACTTTATGATGTATTTTTCTTTGCTGAGCATCAATTTTGATATGTAAATTATCATTAAAAAAATATTAATTTTAAGTACATGTAATATTAAGTTTTTATATTTATTTCTTCCGTACTGTATTATATTAAATGTCAAATGACCTGTTAATGATAGTAATAAACATCTATTTTCGCGATTTCCTGATTTTTTCAATAGCATTTACCCTTATCTATTTACATATTTCTTTAAGATTTCTTTTCTCTTCTTTTTTTCAAATATTATAGTCATTGACGAATGACTTATTTTTCGAAATCAATTAGGCAGTTAATTTTAGTAAAAGTTACTGGTGTCAGAGTAATTATTATTTTATGAATCATTCCAAGATTTCAATGGCGAATTAAATAACCAGAAACAAGTTAGTATTTCAGTTTAACTTCTCTATGCACGAGACTATTAATTGGATACCATGTCCTTCAAACTTATTTCCACAATAAAAACAATATCAAAAAAATTATGCGGAAGCATCCAAGAGAAAATTTAAACAATACCAAAAACTCTTTTGATCTACAAAACAAAAAAGTCAATGTCCGTCAAGTTCAGGAAAAACACTCATACGTTTCCGCTGAAAAAAAAAGTCCAAAATGCTCACGAAACCATGAAAATTCATACGAATTCGCTTCGTATCACCCAGACGAGAGCAACACTTTCAAATGCATATCCTGTCCCTTCCAGATTTAAATTTTGCACACAGAAACAATGGGAGAGGAAGGACGGGTGTTAAGCAAATAGCCGAGAACATCGACAAAAGGTCCCTTCCCTTTATTTTAAAATTAACCTGCTGAAACCAAACAGCTGTTACAAAAGCACATGATATATGGAATTGAATAAAATTGGCTTAGTAAGGCTTTGTCGGTGTCTGCTTTCGAACCGCCAAGGGATTTATAATTTCGTGATTTGTATATACATATATATACGGCAAGCGCGCCAATGGGACGACGCTTATAAATGTATCCAACAACAGCGGTTTTTAATTCTTCGCAGAAATATTGTCGAGTTGATGTCGATGAATGTTAAAAATACTATTCTCCCACAACAATAAAAGAAACCAAGGCTTTTGCGGGCTGCCTAGTCCTGTTAGTTATTTTTTTTATTCTTCAAAATTTTTTTTCAAATGAACGAAAGTTTTTAAACTCCAGACAAAACGAATGACAAGTATTTGGAATTGAAAATTGCTGGACTGAATCCTATCCTATGTGCCATTCCTGAGGTTTGCATTTAACTGAGACCATAGAGGACAATAATAGATTTGAGTACCGGTTGGGAAATCCTGAATTCTGAATACATATTCCCCAAAATTTGCTACAAAATATTTTTGTCGATTTACCTCATATATATACCTCACATCCTTTTCATGATATGCAAGTAACTAACCGGGATGAATCCGCAATACTTCAAAGCAATCGGGAGCTTAAGTGCTACCTATCATACCGCCGCACGAAGCACTTCATTACTATAAATTGTGTTGTCTAGTAGGAACGTTGTCATCCTTTGTTGAATTAATACAAAACTCAGATTTGAGTATATCCTCCATGCCTAGGAGCCAACGTCCTATGTAATCAATTGCGTAATTTCGACCCCGATATGTACCTCTGAATTGTACACTCCATCCCATACTGGATCATGCGAGATGGTATTTATTAACAAATGTAAAGACTACCCTTTGCAAAAAGGCCTCATATGAATTTGACTGGACACGGCTATGGCTTCATGCATTCAACGGGACCTCCTCTGATTAATAAATTGCGCACAGGGTAGTAGCTATGAAGCTAGAGAGTGTATAGCTAACAGTCACATTTTGGGGGTGGCAGTATGATGTTTTTGGTCCAAGTACGAAAAATTCAATTATGACTTGTTAGACTAAAGATTAAAATGGGTTTCGCTTTTGAAAAGCAAATTACTAAAACCCTTGATTTGTTTTTGTTTTCTCTTTTTGTATATTTTCTTTTGGCACTATTGTCTTTATGGCTGTATGTTTGTGGCTTCGTATATTTTTATCGGATGGACAGATTTTCTTGTAATTTTTTTGAATGAAAACGTGTCTTGGCTGGAAGTTCCTTATGTAGTTATGTTTCTCGATAAGCCTGCAGAGTGCCTGGCATTACTAATGTTTGCAAAATAAGCCGTTTTTTTTACTCAGCAGTTATGGGCATACTTTTTGTAAATACTAACAAAATGTACGTACAGTTTACATTGCGTATTTGGTGGTTAATGCGCCCTACGAACGGTGCGTGAGGAGTTTTGGGAAGATATCCCATCGAAGTACTTTTAATGGCGCATTAGCATAAAATGCTGCCAAAAAATCAAAGTTCAAACAGCAGGTTCAAACTTCGTGCATCTGTACAGGTAGAATGACTAGGGGATGCTCATATGTACCTATTACATTGTATCAATTGTATTGGCGTACCTATACTTTACCCTTCTTTATACATTTGCTCTTATAAGTTGGCGAATTTTTTTAGATTTTTGCAGTTCGAAACTGTGGGAGAAGTTCAAAGTAATATTCGAGATTAATCATATACATATGTATACAGGATATCCCAAAAACGAACGCTAATACTCCGCGAGAGGACGGCCAGCTCATGGCCAACCAGAGTAAACTTGACCTAAGATTCTTAGCACATGATTTTCGAGATATTCGCACGTTTGCTAATTGTATACTTTGCACCAGGGACCGAAAGGTTATAAAATATATAATAAAACTCTTAACAGGAGAGTTATTAGACCAATCGTTTTATTTAAGTCAAAGATTGACACTTATTTTTGAACTATTTTATTAAAATCATATTATAAGAGTTAAAATCCAATTTTATTTTATTATATATTTCATTTTATAACACTTTCACTGAGATTTTTATATTTTAAGTACGAAAAAAAGTCTCGAGAAGAGATTTATTTTAATTTACTTCGATAAGAGTTATTGAAAGACTTTTATTTTGTAAGTCTGGAACACCAAAAAAATGCCTCAAAGTAGAAGTCCCAAGATGGCTTTTATTTTCTGTTGGCTAAATATGAGTTATTGAGAGACTTTTATTTTTTAATTTATCAAATATTAGTTAATAAAGTATATTTTTGTATAAATTCTTGATACCTAAAATAGATTATTTCGCCCCGTTGGACAATGAAAGTTATTGAATTTTATGTGAATATAACATTTTCCCTAAACAAAAGTGTCGGTAGAAGGCTCCTTAGCCCTACACAATTGATGAATTAAAAAATAAAAGCCTCTCAATTAAATTTATTTCACTACCGTATTTTTTTCACTGAATATTAAAGGTTTCCTACGTCCAACTCAAAATAAGAATCTTTTTTTTCTGATCCATCCTTGCTGACGAGGAGTGTCCACTGCTCAAGAGGATCCTTTGAAAGCGGCTTGTATTGTATACACCCTTGCAATCTTCCGAATGAGAAAATTTGTTTGTATACTAATGTTATTTGTAGGCCATTACCTTCTATGTTACCATTAATGGTTATTGCAGTTTGATCTTGATTTGTAACAGTTTTTTTGAAATGATTTAATGACAATTTTTTTTGGGACTGTAGACCGGTCTGATCCTTAAAATTTAAGGTTTTTGTCCACCTATGTATATTTATGCAATTTTTAAGCCTTAAGATCCATCTCCTAAAACAATCTTCAAAATCCTCATGTTTTAGCATCGCAAGTTCTTTATCCTCCCCTTAAGCTGTTAAAGGCTCCTTTGCTTTGAAAAAAAAACCAAAAGTGACAAGTTTGGTAAATTAGGTGATGGCACGTGGTGGGGTAGTTTAATTGATCCCAGAAGCATCAATGAAATCAATCGCCATTTTAGCCTTATGCGCTGGCACATTATCTTGATGCAAGTAGTGTTTCGAAAATTCCGTCGGTGGGCGCCTATTTAAAAATTGTTTGAAAACTTCTGGTAATATACCGCTAATCCGCTGCGAAAATTCCGTAAAAATTGTAGAAATTTATCATCATTATTTTTTTAGCACACTTTGTTTGTCGCGCTTTTAGTGTCGAGCTGCTGCTCTCTCTCTCTCTCTCTCTACCCATAAAATGGATTGATGCTTGGCTAGAGATAGAGATAGAGATAGATTAGATACCAAGCTTCAACACCAGTAACAAATGTAGTGGTACCACCATACCTGAATTTGTCGACAGAAACGTACACGAGCTTCCTTTTCGTGGTCTTTATAAACTCGATTCCTCGAGTGTGTTTATTTCTTTATACATATAACCGAGATGATCGCTAAAAATTCTAGAAATGGCCTTCCCATTCCTGCTGAATGTCACAACTATCATTTCCAATGTACAATTCGTAGAAGGCAAATAATCAGTCAATGGAAATTTTATAAAAGACAATATTCAGTGATGGAAATAAGAGTTGATGGAACAAATGTCCATAGTAGATAAAATTGATGATGATATTTCATAAAAAAGTTGTAGAGAATTGGAGGTTCCCGAAAAATGAAGCGTGACCAAGATGTCCCGAAAATCTCATTTTCTATATCTACGCAAGAAACCGAGATGGCGACTTGTCATAACCCCTCTCGAATTCTTTAGTAGGAGGTCCATCTGTAAAACATTTAAAAATCTCCTCCAACAAATGATTCTTCCTATGTTTACTTTTGCTAGGTTATTATAGGCAGTGATCTCCTCTCAGCATATGCGAAGTATTAATAATATGCTCCCAAAAAAGCGGTGCTTACTGTTCCTTTACTGTCTAATTATCTTATACCAAAAAAAATTTGATAATCTAATTGAACTTTCATAAAAATAAACGAGCCATTCGCGAATTTTATGAACTATTACATCCCTTCACGTTTGGGTACATACGTACGTACAATTAGTTGCTAACGAGAATTAATAAGATCTTTATTGTTGCCTTAATTATTCCAATTCCTTCGTTTTACCTTTTTAGTGTTAGTTTTTCTTATCGCGCATTAGATTACGGCTACTGAAATTTTTAGCAATAAGAAGACCTTCATTAACCGTCGCGGTAATTAAACCTCTGGCCCACTGACGAAATAAGACAGACCCAATTAAATTCAACATTTTTAGAGCGTTTCTCTTGAAAATATAATAAGAAAAAAGAAAGAACTCCGTGTATGGATAATATTTCACCACATGAATCAGACGAAAATAATTATCCCTCTGACGTGCTTTCGTTGTTATTCAGGCGTAGACACGTCACCTACTATTCCTTTTCTCAAAAAGTCCATGAGATCATCCCCAATAACGTCTCGAGCACATCTGCTGAGACTGTTATAACTGTATTGTGCCCCACCCTTTCACAGATACCAGGCCAAGGAACTCTTGATTTTTTCCGCCCCAATTTAAGGAGATTCTGGGCGCTGTCGGATCGGTGCCCTCAACATCTCAGTTTCCTATCTATGCATTAAAAGCGGAGTATATTTCCCATTTTCTACCTTGTACGCTGCACAGACGAACATCTCATAGCAACAGACATTTTGCATTATGATTGTCTACTCGCCCCTTGTAATAGAAGTTTTCTTGTGATGCAGCGACGAGACTACCCAAACCCGACTTGCTCGAATGTATTGAACTTTTGTTTTCCTCTGAGTGCTATAGTCCGTGTTCGTTTAACTTATTTGGTCGTTGTCCTTTCTTATTTTCCCAGGCGAGTGTGCTCCCTAATTTATGAGATTCTGTCTGGACCCCATAATATTGGCAAGTTTCACCAGGAGGATTTTACCTATTCATCGCAATTGTTGCTTGCCGGGAGGGGGAGAAAGTTTAAAATTGTGCGATGTAAGATTTACGACAAATAGTAAAAATCCCTTCATCATGTCACTCTTTTTATGAACCTACTACTTAATGCATTTTTCTTTGGATAGATCTAAATCTTATGGAATTTCCATTTTAGTCTTCTGCATAAAACATCTTTTGTATAAAAAATGGTGACCAGCGGTAATGTCAATTTGATGATTTTGTGTTAAGACATATGATGCCTTTACATTTGTCTCATTGGAAAATAAGCCCTAAGAACTTGAAACTTCAAAGTGTAAACGGTTAGGCAATCCGTAATACTCTCATGAAAATCTTACTACGTCATGTATTGAATCCAAGAACACAAGTACTCATGTCCGTGAAAATCCTACAAAATTGCTATGTCATTTTCCACCATTTCATTTTCTGAACCCGGAAACCATGGTTCCTATAATTCACATTTCTCCCACATTTTCTCTGAAATTCGTGTAATTTGGGAAAGTGAAAAAATGCTTTACAATTTCCTTATTAATGCACCTCTTTCTTATTTTTATTGAATTACCCATATTATTGTCTTTCCAAAGAGCTGGAACACTTCCAGGTAGAGAATGGATATGTCGTAGTCCGTTAGGGATTTCAGGCCGTTAGCTAACGGCCTAGGCTGTTAGCTAATTGCCGGCCGTTAGGAAAATCTGTCATCATAATAATACGTATTCGTACATTGTCACAAAACAATTCGTAAAAGGAAAATTTGCCTTTTACAAAATGTATACTGACTTATTATTTTCCTTTTACAAAATATCTATGGGCTGAAATTTGACTGTTTGTACCGTGAATTGATTCCGTGTACACGGATATTACACGGACAAGGAGAGTGCAAATAGACACTGCCGTTTATTTATTATTATGATCGTATGATCATCGGTAAGGACGGTCGTTGACCTAACAGCCTGACAGCGCTCAGGCCGTTAGGGATATTTGACGTTTTTTTCTAACGGCCTGAATAATTCAGGCCATATGACATATAAAATGACAGATTTTCCTAACGGCCTGAAATCCCTAACGGACTACGACAAATACAAAATTAGACGTAGAAAAGCTTTTGCAGAATTTTAAGAAAATCTGCATTTAAAAAATTTAACTTAAAAGTACCACAAAATGCTTTTTTCTAATTTATCCTACTGCGCATACCGTATTTATGAATCACCCTGTAAGTCGATAACGATTGATAGTCCTTTTCCGTGCCATACGATTTTTTGCTCGGCTAGGTGAGGTCTATCACCCTATCATTTCTGCATGCGTTATACGACACACCCTGTATAATGAAGCAAGTTAAAAACGATTTTTAATTATTCCTTTTGTTTTGCTTAATGTAGGTGTGTTTTGGTCTTTTCGATGATGATGTTTGAATAAATTGAAGCATTTATTGGCTACTAACAACAAAATGTATAGACTAAAAATATCCGGTTTTAACGATCCTTTAATTCAGCTCAAATTCAAGCGTTATACCAAATTACTTATTACGTTTTGCAAAACTTGTACAACATAATCAAGCTAATTATTATTCCACTCAACAAATGTGTACTTAATTTATCAGCTCTTCCAGAAATGAAAAAATTATCATATTAAATTAAACGATCTTGGTTGTTATCCATGCACGTTGATTTCGGAAGAAACAGCAGAGCACACGCTATGCGAATCTAATACGAGCATGCAATGAAATGAGAGCTCCATCTAAAATACCAATGGCCTGTGATGATATTGCATGGAAACTTATTCGTTTATTTATCGTCGACTAAATGCGGTTCCACACAAAGTGAGCAAAAAGCTGGTGTTTTTTTGAAAAAGTTGAGACGGAAATTCCTTAAGATGCGAAAACCTAAGTTCATCGATTTTTCCTGGAAATCTTTCGTTTCGCATGATCCTCCCGGTCTCGAGAGTTGTAGTCATACGAGCGAAACATCGAAGTGTTAAGATGGAATCATTCTGCCGCTGCAAATGTGTCCAGTCATTGACCTTATTCGCGCTGCATACCAGCCAAAGTATTTAAAAATTTTTATGACTCACTGGTGCAGCACACAAAAACACATCAGCTTGGCTTAGAGAGGACTGGGTATCTCGCTAATCGTGCTAAAGATAAAACCGCACAAGAGGTAGAAAAAATTTATCTCAATTGTTCGGAGTTTCGCCATCTACAGAAATTCCTTAAGCGGACTTAGCTTAAAACCTGTACAGTTCTAGCCCACCGGTTGATTTTTGCATTTTGTCTTTTGGCTACCTATTGCACTATACCTGGCATGCAGCCAAGGTCTCCTTAAAATTGAACAATAATTATACTAGGAAATGCCAAGAATTTTTTACTCTTCTTTTGTCTTATTTGTCTTCATGGCTTTATTTATTTCGTTTCGATGTCGGGAGCAGAAATATTCATGCTTTTCTTTTTGTATTTTACTTGCAGGAGAAGAATTCCTTCCTGAACTACAACGTTTCTTGCATTCTCACCTTACCGCCGTATCAGCGGAAGGGATATGGTCGATTACTCATCGATTTCAGTAAGTACAGTTTGACTCTTAATTTGTTTGGGCTTCGATTTTTATTATGGTCTCATTCCGGGCGATAAGCTTTGTCCGGTGCGTCAGTTGTATATCAATTTTTCAGTAGGTGTCCAAGGTTAATTATTGTGTGTAATAACTTTAGTAGGGCTACTTGTAGACTGGAGCGTCTTTTCATTCAAGTATTTTGTCATATGTAACTAATATTTTTTTATGTAACTAACAATGTTGTGCACAAGTCGTTCAACAAAAACGTACGTGGATAGTTATGTCGTGCTAGTAGGTTTTTAGCTCAGCACCAAATTTTACTGCATGGATTTCGGTGACATTTTTTTATTAAGTTCGTAAGAGTAGACTAAAGTTTAGTTTTCGAAAATTGTTATTTTATTATTTAAACAATTAATATTAATTATTGTACAAAACTTCCGATTGCGATTTTTAGGTTTGCGTTGCCAGCTAGGAAACCTTATAGTTTCGCTTTGTCTCTGGCTCTGTCTCTACCTTTGTATTGTATGTTGCAGCTTTCCATTTTTTATTCGCAAATGAAAACCGACGCTGTGTGCGGGTACAGTGGCGTGCAAACAATTGATTGTTCCAAGGTTGTCAGAAAGCTTGTACGCATAAAACCGTATCCGTTTGTGGCGGCCTATTCTCTCAATTATATACGTCCCTTATAAGATGTGATTCGCTATACGGACTTATAGTCATGGCCGCAAAACAGAAATACCTAGTGATTTTTTGGAAAAATAATTTGTTTGGAGCCCCTTCCTATTCTAAATGGAAAAAATAAATTTATTTCACTTACCCCATTGTCGTTAGACAGGTCTCCAAAAATTCAGCAAAAAACCTTCTGATTTTAACATTTTAGTCGCGATATATTTGCTTTCAAAGTCGTTATAAAAGGGTGGCCAGCAATAACTGTCAGTGTATTTTAGTAATGTTTAATTAAATTACTTCTTGTGTGGGATTTTTCTTTCAACCTATATACCCCTGGCAATGACTGGCCTGACCTGTAAAACCCGTTATATTTATTACCACGATGGACACGAATCGTGAGCTTATTATCAATTTTATTTTTAATAAATACCGAAAATATGATATTATAAGAATCTGAAACCTTTGGATATTGGAGAAATGTTTATATATCGGATAAGTGATATATATTATATCTTTTAAAATTAGCCGTGAAAGGAGAGTACGAACAAAAAAAAGCTATAAAAAGGATTAAAGAGCCATTCCGACGCAATCGAGTACAATTAGGCCGATTTGTAGCAAAAAATATGCATATATGAATGTATCATAAACTTTAATACTACTATTCGCCATGCCGAGTGAATAGCTCGCAGTGGCTATCCCAGCTGCTGAGGCTGCCAACTATCGCTTGCTGGGAACAGCGTCTCCCACAGCTCTTTACCAAGTTGGAGGTGACTTGGGTGGGAATAGAACCCACGACCCGTGGATTGCTAGTCCAGCGCTCTACCGTCTAAACTATCGGGCCCAAGTTAATCTTTTTTTATCATTATTAATCATCAAAATATTTTAAGTACATATTATAATTGTTGTATAATAAAATATGTATTACAACAGTTTCACAGCAATATTATAACAACGTTACTTCAGTATATACACATGATAATATTACACCAGTTCGGTCCGTAGTCTTTCAGTTTATAAATCAGAATATATCTTACACGTTCATTGAACTTTTGTTGGTAATATATAGCTACTACTTTGCTTGCCCACAAATTCTCTTCATTTAAAATATTTATACCAATATATACTCTAAAATAAAAAATAAATGTTTTGCGCCGGGCCTTGGTTTTTTTGTATGGACTGTGGCCATTTTCCTTTGGAATCAAATTTAAAAAATCATTTTGCATGCCGCTTGTGAAACATTCTTTAATCGTTTATGTTTCATAATCAAGGAGAAAAGAGAGTGGTTTGAGTGCACTCAGAAATTTCTTAATTGCAATATGTTGTTATTTGAAAAATAAACTGTAAAATTATTTCTGGCCACCCTGTAATTCATGAATGTAGCCTTTAGTTAGTACTTTCTATGAAAATATTTTGGAACAGTGTAGATATAATTGTTTTTGGCAAGCTTTGTTAAAAGTGTAGGTAGGTACTCAAAATGTTTTTTTTTCACTTAACACATTGAGTGCTGGAGAGGTGTTATTGGAAAGGTGTCTAAAATGCAAAAAAAAAATTATTTAGGACATTTTGATTTTAATCCTTCAGTCACGAAATATTTGCTTTCAAAGTCATTATTAATCACGTTGACATGGTCTTCCAGTGCGCTCGCTGACCAGTCGACATTCATCACCCCTCGCCTCGTTGTGATCTGCTTCGCGTCACAGCAAAGAAAACTTTCAGAAAATACTCATAAGTTCTTATCACTTTTTAGTAACTGGCTCTGGCATTGAAGTCATTTGACACGCGCCCGGCGTGGTCTTGACAATTTTTTTTCTTTGTTTTTAGTCACTAATATCCAAAGCTTTCGGAGGCAGTGGAACAGAATTATCGTACTTATCAAAATATTGTCTTTAATGAATAAATAAATCATATTAAACGTAATATTGATATGCTTGCAAATGCTTTATAGTTTATTACTTGTAAATTACTGTTTTGAAATTAAAACAACCTTTCTTATTGCATACCCGCTCTGAAAAGCACTCTTTTTGGTGCCTGTCACTAGCGGGCCGAAACCATCCATTCACACACACCGACTTCGTCATCAATCGTTGCATCGATGGTTTCGGCCCCCTCTCCATAGATCCCAAAAAGTGCTGTTCAGCCTGCGGTATTCCAATAAAATAGTATGTGCGCTTCGTGGGAGATCGAGATTCCCAACTGACATGCTCGTTGGGAATCTCGCGTGTCTCCCACTCAATGCACAATCTACTATTAACTATGTGTTTTACGTATGGTAGAGGCCTGAATCAATTCTTTTTCCAATTTAAGATTAATAGTGGCGCCAACATTTTAAATTCATTCGGAATAACTGCACGTCAATGTCAAACGTGTGAAGTGTGAACATAACCGAAATGTCGAAATAGAGTGGCGGTATCGATATATCATTTCGTATCAAGTTGTTTGCCTTTACTAGAAATCTGAATGCTGAATTCATGCTGAATTTATACAAAACGGGATTGTTAAAGTCTGCTGAGTATGGACCTCAAAACGATTACTGGATTCTCCAAGAAGACAACGATCCCAAACATCGAAGTCGTTCTGCACATATTGGAAGGAAGAAAATACCATACCATCGCAGAGTCCAGATGCGAATCCCATTGAAAATGTGTTATCGCTCATGAAGACCAAACTAAAAGAAAAGAAAAATATATCCACTACTCAACAACTTATTCGAAGTTTAAAATAAATTTGGAGAGGTCTAAGTGTGGATTACGTTGAAACATTTAGTCAAAATTGCCAAAGAAGATGCCAAGCAATTATAGATAACAACGGTGGTTGGACGTCATATTAACAAAGTAGCGAAATTAGCATATAAGTATAGTTTAAGAAATATATATGAGTATCTGTATTAAATATTGTGTTATTTACGCTGTTAGACTGACGTCCATTTGCATACGCTTTGCGAGCAAGAATCCCCCAAAGCGCTACCACCGCCGAAATTACGCCTCGATCTAATCACTGTTATGTCAGATTATGCAAATAGTAAGTAATCGATTATCTTTTTCATTAGAAAAAATTACTTTTTTCCCATTCATCCAAGATATGTACCTTTTGGCGAATTGTAGTACCTTCTCTCAGTTAACTGCAGTTAATAGTGGTTTTTCTTTGGGTTTCGTGCATTTTATATTTGGCGAAGTGCTTAATACACGCGCAATGTGACGAGGTGTTACATAAGCTCTAATTTACTCTTAATTTTTTTTTCAGATAGCCAATTTGTCGTTGCCTCGTGTCGAATTTTTCGTTTGTCACGCAAGGATAATTTAGTATGGCCCTTTTTTGGAACGCCATTACCATTGCCTCTTTCAAATATTCTTTATTGTATTTTAACATTTTTTTGTAAAAGAACTTTATCTTTTGCGTTTAAAGCTCGATGCGCTCATACGAATTTGCAGCTCATATTGAGCTCCATTCACATTTTTCGATTTTTCTGTCAAAATAGTACCGCTAGTTTCATCATTTTTAGTGTCAGGTATTACTCATCCATAACAATTCCAAAAATAAGGAGAAAAGGTTTTTCTTAGAAAAAGTGTACGGTGGAGAACACAATTTATGATACATTATAAGTTGTAAATGTCTACCATATGTATGTATAGACACTCCACATTGCTTTAAATAGTTTGAAAAATATGTGAATTGTTCCGGAAAATATGTAGAATGTCTCTAGCGCCCCAATCATAACCATCATAATTTTTAAAATCAACGTAGTCACTACCTTTGGAAGAAATTTACATTAGCTATACTGTTTCAAGTAAAGCGAATTTGGGACTAAATGTTAGCTAAAAAATATTTGATCCAGGCGTGTTGTGCATCGACGAAATATTATTTTTTGTGTAGATCATGCCCCCTCTACAAATAATCGTTATTAATGCGGGCTCGATATCAATCCTAGCGACGGCCAGGATGGTACGTCTGAATTGTAAGGTTATAAAAGTACAAAACCGGCGGTATAATTGGCTGATACTGATATTGTAACACAGCTTTTGGACGACGAAAAATGTATCCCACTTCAAATTTTAGCTGGTTTAGAAGCATTTTAAAAAATCACATTTTTTTTAAATCATGCGAAACCAGCTAGGACTGGCCGAATTGTCTGAAAATTAAATTGAAATCATTTTTCGCCCGTCCAAAAGATGTTTTAAATATCAGCCAATTACATCGCAGGTTATATACTTTTGCAATCTTACAATTCATACGTACCATCCTGGTCGCCGCCGCCAGGATTTATATCTAGCCTGTATTTATAAGGATTTTTAGAGGTGGGCATGATCTACACAAAAAATAATATTACGTCGATGGACAAAACTTGACCAAAAATTGCACTCATCTCTCTAACTATACATAGATAATGAAAGCAAATAAATAATTGTCACTTTTATTAATTTATGATTCCCCAAAATATTTTTATTAGACGTTCATTATCCGGAATTATATACCGTTGTACTCCATCATATTCGAATCTTGCATAATATATAGATATACCTAATTGTTGGTACGTTTAATCCATGACTTATAGACATGGTACGCGCAGTCTATATTATGATACTGTTAACTGTACCTAATCGTTCGTTATTAACATAAACAGTTTTTTAAATTTAATTTTCCGCTTAAAACGGAAACGAATTTCATAGATACAAGTAAAGTGTAAAGACAAGAAAAGACATTAACGGTACATCTAAATAAGATTACAGTGAAGATATTTGTCAGGAAATAAAGAAGGTAAAAACTTGTTCGGTTAACTAGGCAAAATACTTATTTTAATATTTGTTCCTTTTTTCATTTCGAGCTGATGCATGAACATTGAACATACATAAGAATTAAGAGTTTGAGTTTAAATAGGCTGTGAGCTTAACCAAGAACCATGCATCGCCGCCTTGGAAAGTAGAAGCATCTGTTCCCTATGAAAACTTGATCTGAGCCGGGACGATGAACTCGGGCAAATCAAAATGCGAAACATGTGTCTGCCATTAATACACGTATGAGCTAAAAAGTGAGTGAACCGCAAATACTGGAATGTACTTGCAATTTAAAATAAACGCAACACCAGCGAGTGGCAGCAGCTTCTCGAGCTCAGCCCCGTCTCTGGGGATAGAAGAATCACAGATTCTCCCGAAATCCACACACGGTGAGCCGAGCTTTCCAAGCGTTTTCTTTCAAGACGGCGGCGGAGCCAGCGAGGAGTTGTCTCCTATCGTCGCCAATGATGTCATCATCCGATTAAAGTAGAAAATGTACATTGGTCTCACGAGTTCGTTTTCAGTTTTCTTGAAGTCACTGGGCTTATGAGAAGCAATGAACTGGTTTAACTGCGCTCATGAGCCCGTGATTATTCCTAGAAAAATTCCTCTATCATATGGTCGATTTGGCACAGCGCGCCTCCTATACTTACGCCTTGTCGAGCTCTCTCAAACCCGTTTATAAATAGTCGGGTTCAATGCTAAAAATAGACGTCCAGCGCTATTTTTACTATTTAGTGGCTGAAGGTGCAGAGCGCGAATGAAAGTGATAGCACGATCATGCTGGCCCCACTGTTGCGCCGATTCTGCACCTCGTCTGGCGTCGTGGTTCTCTATGTTTTTATTTCGCTGGATGTCGTCACCGATAAAGGTCGTCTGGTGATCAGCAATTTTATGATTGAATATGGTTGGCTGTTGCGATGGCGGCATGCGTTTATGGGCATGAAAAATCGTCAGCTGAAGGTGAAATATTTGATCGTTTCGTTTGTCTATATGTACATATGTCGCCATGATCGACTGATCGATGATGTTGTGTGCCGTTCATAGCAAAGCTGTCTTGAGGAAAGTTGAACGATCGGAGTAGCTCCTGAGCGTGTGGGTAGATTTTGTCCATACTAATTAAAACGTCTTTGGTTATAGCGACAATGCACGCTCGTTGGACTATCGAGCAAGCATATGTAGGTGACATCATTTGAAGCTGCTTAGGAGGTTACCGTTAAATGCTATGACAAATTGTTTTGAAATTCGTTTTCACACAAGCATTTTGTTAAGCTTTCTTTAATTTATATTTTAGATGCTAAGCTACCTGATGAAATCATGCACCGTTTTTTATGCAATGAGTAACGCTTGTACTGAAGCTCTGTTATATGTTATGTACTTTCGCTTAGACTTACTTTCTGTTAGGGCTTAGAAAATAATGAACCGTCAGCCTTCACTTAAGACTTATTGCAATTTTTTTTCGAAACAACTTACAGACCTATAAAATTGAAATTTCTTATTACAAATATTGCCAATGCTTCAAATAGTTTGTAAACCCTTTCAGGGTGCCTCTTGCTCACGCGAGAGATCCAATGATCCAAAGGTCATTTAGATAAGCTTCTTTTTGTATTTTACCAACTTGTAGGTACATACTTGTGTTATCACCTTAAAAAGAATATGTGCGCAATTACAGCAACACCTGATGTAGGCCTTCACAACGTTTTCGTATTAGGCTGTGCGAAATTGTGGGCATACTGACGCCAGTCATTCCAGAGGAAATATGTACTAGGACTTCTCTTAGTCTCGGGCGAAAATATCGCATCGAGTGTCTCACAAAAGTGTCCTACGCCCACTTCAGCGTTTTAGTATCGCCATAAGCTGATTCATTTAGTTGAATGCGAAACGAAAAAGCATCCATATCACGTGAATTTATATCCAAAGAATACCTTTCCTTACAGAGAGATTTAGTGAAGTGTGGATGGAGCAAACACTTAAACGGCGCCAGCAATGACAACTGTTTACGTCACGGAGTTATTTCTGAGCTATGGACGTCATCCATTCATCTGTTCATTGTTGACTTCGTAACCCATTCATTTGGAACCCGAAGTAGGCCAATAGATTCGCAAAGCTCCACACTAGGCTTCGGCTCTGTCTGCCGATGATCATTTTTAGATTGTGAAATTTTGTAATCGATTTATTTAGATTTTAGATGCAGTTAAAACGCCTACTGTGTTCACGGCAACATGTCGTCATGCCGAGGAGTGGCTCTCGCTTCTAGTAACACCTTTTAAGTAAATGCTTCTTTGCATAAATCAGCAATAGAACCAGCGGACTTAGTCAACGCAAAATGTTTCCAGTAGTTCTTTAAGCAAGGAAATTATATTCATTCATAAAATTGTCTGCTACTTCTGTTCCGCCCACGTGCTAATTGTGCTGATAAATAATGGAAAATTTATTACTGAAAGATAAATTGCATATTGGCCGCCAAACTAATAGACATGTTATGGACTGACTGAGTTGATGTGGAGATGGTACGTTATTTGATGTAATTCTTATGGCTCATTTTTTATAAGTATACCTATAAACACAGTAGTTTTCAACAAATTTACAAAACATACTTAATGGATAAAAAAATGGTGATATTTAATCTTGTGCATGCCTGCCTTCAATTGCATTTTAGTAAGGTTGCTCCAGTTTTCATAGTCGACTATGCAATTCATCTTAACAAGACCAATTACTGAATTGTGCAGACTCCTGCAAAATTAAATTTTTCAATGTAGAAATATGCAGTAAGAAAGAAGACAATTTTAGTTATAAAAGAAATTGTATGGAAGGAATATTTACTTTGATGTCGACACACATAGCTAACTCTTGTTAGATATTTCTTTCATTTGATTCAAAAGCTTTAGAATTTCAAACTTTAATCGGAATTGTGATTATTGGTCACTATACATATGCTATACACTAATCACTAATTATTCTCACTATACTTCTTCCCTTATCTTATTGTACATAAAGAGTACATTTGTGGAGGCATATTCCAGAACTCGACTCGCGGACTCACCCATAAGTTCTGCCCCTAAATTTGAGAGCGGGCTTTGAGGCTGTTTGTTACCTAATAATAAAACGGAAAATTATTGAAAAAATTCATGCTCGTCCCGTTTTCGAAATATTTAATGAAATAGTTAATACTTTTGCAGTAGTAAAAATTCGTACTGACTGATTATTCACATTTTACAAATTGCCTCGAAGCCCGCTCTTAAATTTATGAAATTTAGGGGCGTGACTTATGGGTATCTTCCCCTCAACTCGATCGAATTGTTCATAGGCAGCACTATCTCGGCATTCGAAAACTCTATCGATAACTACCTTTTGTGTTAAAATATAAAATCCATTTAATTCTTGATAGTATGAAAAAATCAGCTATTAAATTTCTAAATCAAAAATTAAAATATGAAAAATATGGGGTGCCTTTATGGAGAAGCCCAGCGATTTTGCTAATTAGTATATAGCAAGCACAATACAGGGTTGCGCAAAATAATTTAGATAAGGGTTTTTGGAGAAAATCTTTAACTAAGTCATAACTTATAGAAGATAAATGCTTGGAGATTTTTTTATTTACGGTGTTGGACAAAATATGGACACGCGGAAAAGTTTTATTTTTTAACAAGAAACACAATTGTATACATACATATGTACCATATATGACAAATTCGAAGCATGTTTTGATATTTCATTAATGAAGCAAACAATTAATGGAAGCATTGCATAGTTTTTTCTTAAGGGGTGAGATGCAGTCAGAGGCGTGAAAAAAGGAATTTTTTTTTATAATAATTAAGTTTATTTTATAAAACTAATTACATAGAGTTTTTACATCATGTTTCAACTTTACTTTCACAAAAATTAAAAAAAAAATATTGATTATTTATTAAAGTATCGCCATCTTTGTTGGACCCCCTGCCGTAAGTAGTAATTTGCGGTGACCATCAGTACATCTCACTGGATCATCTCAAATCAATGAAACAAATAAAAATCATTAGTTTAATAATAAATCCAGTCTTAAATCGAAGCTTTTTATTTTTTAAATTAACAAAATGGCGGCTTTTGACAGTTTACCTTGGACTTTTTACCAAAAGAGCATTAGTTTAATGATAAAAAAAATCGAATTTTTCAACATAAATGAAAATCCTTCTTTTTAATGCTAATAATAAGCTGTAAAAATTTTATCAAAATCCATTGAGTGGTTTTTGAATGATAGTGGTCACCGACTTGGAAAACATAGTTTGGAGAAAAACGCGTTGAAAGTTGTTGTTGCAGTCCGCTACTTACCATGGGAGTCCGAGGCTCCTTTAGCAATTGTAGGATATCTCGAAAACTATTCATCAGATTGGCTTGAAATTTTCAGAGAATAATAATTTTAATAATTCTACCCACGCCTTCTGAAGTGCCTCAGAGTAAGAATACTTTCTTGACACGTTGGTTTTAACTAGTTTTGAAAAGTTATATAGACAAATCCCATGTGATAGAAGATGTATGAATCATTTTGTCCAACACTGTAGCTTATTGGAATATTGTATAATAAATAATTGAATTAGCTTCTTCGCATATCCTACGAACAGATAAAACTATAAAAGAATGTTTTACTGCCTAAAATAACAAAATATAACTAGTTTCAACTGTTGAAGCTCAAAACAAAATCTCGATTCAGTAATAGTTTTGGGCTGGAATTTGTTGTGAGCTCCTAGACTCCGTGATGTTTATCACGATGTGAAATGGAACAAAGAAAAGTTATTGCCGAGATATCTTGAAAGCTGTTGTATTTTCTTGAACATAAACTCAAAATGACGGCACCGGCCCATAAGATCAGAATGTTAATTTTGCCAACTTAATCACATTAGATCGCGATGTTCTCCTTGATTTTAATCCAATGCATTATTCCATTTGATAAATTTTGGAGGCCATCCTATGCGCTATCAGACAAAAAAGTTTGGATCTTCTTAAAACAGAGAATGAGTCCATTATAGAAGAGTTACGTGGTACGTATATAAATTTTTCAAAAAGAGTCATTTTAAAAATCAAGAAATTATTTAAAATATTTCAAGGCATTTTTCTTCCACAAGTCGAGATTTACTATAGTTGAAAATATTCCTAAAGGGCCTTGTCCAAGTTAATGTGCGCCACACTGCATGTATACTACCACACTTCCTAGTACATCGGGAAATATTAGTTTGTGTCATTTGTCAGACATCTTTTGGGTTTCATTTAATAGTAGAGTATGGCAGTCGGACGAACATATAAATATTTGCTGCAGCTACGAAACCTACTGTTTATGCGGAGATTTATTTTTAGACATTCAGCATTGCCGCTCATGAATATTTTTAACGACATTTTGAATAAATGTTTGTGTAACGGAACAGTTTCGTAATTGTCTATATTTCCACATGGTAGCTACTAAACATGGTTGACTAAACCTTTAACAGACGGAAATGATGCCCGATTCAAAATACTTGTTCAGATATCTTTCTGAAGAAGAACATTCTGTGAAAATTTCATCCTTCTTGATTCATGACTGATGAACAAATTACTTAATATGCACGAAATTTTAGAATTATCTTTTTAATTGATTGATTGGAATGTCCATCAGTGTTGTAAAAAATAGTTTTTTGCTTGACAACTTCGCAACCTTTTGTATACCATCTTTAAGAATATTTCTATAACATATTTTCTTTCTACTAAATGGATTGAAGAGGTGCGCCCGTGGTAAAGAATTGTTTATTTTAGTTAGTTAGATGTTTTTCGCGAAGGGGTTAACGGCCACCGTGATTGCAGCCCTCAGAGACGTCTGAAACAAAAAATTTCAAATTGTTGTTAATTTGTATCCTATTGGTTATCGCCTGAACTAGGGACAAGTAAAAATATGGAAATTAGCAAAAGTTATACAAATTTAAAAAGAAAGTTCGATTTTTTGGGTTTTTTTTCGAAGTAAATGTTGGATTAAAAAAAATATTTATCGCATAAACAACATAATTCCGGCGATAGCGGCGAGTATAAGGATGATTCTGTATAAATTTTAAGAAAAGTGGTCAAGTAGAAATTGAGATATCGTGGTGGCCGTTTTGAAAAATGCTGTTTCGGGAAAAACGCGATTAAAGTTAGATAGATCGCCACACTCGCATCGCATCGCGCTCCCCGCTCCAACTTTGTGAAATCATAACTTCGTCAATTTTATGAATTTTTGAAAAATTCGTTTTGGAATACAATCTTAAATACATTTACAATAGAAATATTGAAAAAAGAATTTCGTATTTTTCAAAATTTCAAAGCGCAACACCCCCTTAATTTTTGGGAGTATTCATACAAGGGATTTTCGAGGGAAAATAATATCCTTGATGATAATAAAACGTTATTCTGTTTTGAAAAAATATTCTAATTTTATAAGTCTTAAAAAATATATTTTTATTTTCAAATTATCGCTTTCGATGCCTAGTATTTCATCGTTTTCAAATAATTTTCATAATATTCCGATCTTCTGTGGGAGTTTGAAATAAATATCGTACAAATAGTATAGGTACATACATATGAACCGTTCTTCCATTAGGAAATTTACAATATGACGTGTTTGCACTTAAGCCTATCTTTATAAATATATATAATTCTACTGTACGTGTGTTGTCACTGAACTCCTCCTAAACGGCTGGACCGATTTGAATGAATTTTTTTGTATGCGTTTGGGTGGCGCCCCGGATGGTTTAGATTCACAAATCAGCCCGGCAGATGGCGCTGCAGTCGGTATGAATGTAATGAATTTCATATATTGCCGTGGTGTGTGCCATGTTATGGGTATCGTTGGAAAGGGGAGGTAGTGTAGAATGTGTTGGTGAAAGAAAGGTTGATGAAAAGTGTGAAATGTGGGAATTATTGATGAAAACGTGTTTTTGTTGTGGGGGTGGGGTGGGGGGTGACACCTCCCAGAAGTGTATCTCAAGGGTAGGAAGAAGAGGCACTATAGGAAATTGGGCCGGGTTGGTGAAAGTTGGTGAAAATAGTGAAAACTTGGTTTTTTTGGTGGGTGCTGACAAAATTGAAACGGCTGTGGAAGAAAAGTGTATGCATGAATTGGAATAATTTTTTCACCAATCGATAGCTAAGGAAGCAGAGTAATCTTCTATATATATAAGGATGAATACCTATTTCCCTTGGTCACGCCATCACGCGTGAACGGCTGGACCGATTTCGCTAATTCTTCTTTTGTTGTGTTTGTTATTGTCAGGAGAAGGTTCTTATGAAAGAATAAGTTTTTATGAAAAAATAAGAATATTGCGCGGAAAATTACAAAATTATGTTTTTGGTTTGGGTTTTTGGGAGATATAGGAGAGGGGGTGCAATAAGGAGTTGGTGTAGGTAGGGGCAGGTGTCGGGCAGGGCAACGTCTGTCGGGTCCGCTAGTTATATATATAATATATGTTGAATGTTTGAAATATACATATGTATATATTAATTTAATCTTCAATAACTTGCACATTTATAGATCTTGATTCAACACTCAAATTTTGAGGGGAACATTTTTGATTAATTGATTTAAAAAAAGTTATTTAATCTCAAATTACCTTAATTGTTGAGTTATTTTTGTTGACAACTTTTTTATTTTCAAAATTATGGCAAAAATCCCTACTCAAAACAAAACAAAATCAATCAAGTGCGAGTAGGATTCACGTGTTAAAAGTTCCGTAAACATGTAGAAATATACTTAAGATACCAACATGCCAATGGACTGGCGGTTTTATTACTAAAAATTGTCTTATAAGTTAGCATGAAAACAAAAAACATATATAATTTCCGCCTCTATGACACTGATGAAAAAAGGTGCAGTTTTTCTATTATCTATGACTCAATACCTACTAACCCTAATAATATCGTAATTTCAGCTGTAGAAACCTAGAAGATCGGAAGAGCGGGATGGAGCCGATCTTTTTTCGCACATTTTGAGCTATATCTTTATAACTAATTTCAATAACCTTAAAAGTAGCACTTCCAAATGATACACCACACGATACATACAAATAAAACTTTTGTTTTATGTTTTTGCCCTATTAAACATTAAAAAAAAAATGTTTTATAAACTTTGACTATGGAATTATGCATGTGCGCCGTGACGAAGACCTAACATTTTGCCAAACTTCAAATTCTTAGGTCTCGACGTTTTTGAGAATAACGTCTGTGACAGACAGAAGGACGCACGATCTTATAATGGCGTTCCGTACGCTGCATACCCAAAATGCACAGTCGAATACACACCGGATTAACTGAACTAATTCAGTTATGGCCAACTAATTAGAAACAACTTCCAAAACTTTTTTTAATTAGCATTTAAATTATTGCGTCACTTGTTCGCTTCATTTTAAGTTGTACGGCAGTAATTCTTTACGAATTGTATGTAACATACATACCTAGAATCGGGAAACCGCTAGCTTCCATTTTTCGGTCGTGGCCACATATTCATATTTGACTTAGATTCATGTGAACGGCAATTCTTGGTACTATTGCAATGTGAATTTTAAAAGAGAGATATAAAAAGTTTATTGTATTTTGAATTCATTGTTCACTGTTAGTAAATAATAGTTAAATTAAAGGTAGCAAATGGAAAGATAAAAAATTGCCTTATGGCCGAACATGTTGAGTTCGACATAATAAAGGGTTTTCCAATAGGGACTTGACAATTTTGAATTCAATTTGTGAACGCACCCTTTCACTAATCATCGAACTGTCACTGTCAATTTATTCAGTAAACTTAACATTTTCATCATGGTAAAGTACATGAACGAACAACGTCTGCAAATTATAAAAATTTACTACAGAAATTCGGAGTTGGTGACCGCTACTTTAAGAGCGTTAACTCCGATTTTCGGTCGTAATTCTCGCCCTAGTAGACAGGTAGTAACAAGTTTAGTGCAAAAATTTGAGTCTACATATTCGTTGTGTGATGTTGCCGTGCCAGTGAGACAACGGGTTGGTCGAAGTGTCGAAAATATCGCTGCCGTTGAAACGTCCGTAGCAAATAATCCAAATCAGTCAATTCCACGGCGTTCTCAAGAGTTGGGCATCGCCCAGACCACTTGATGGCGAATTTTGCGTAAGTATCTTGGTTTACACCCATACAAGATCAAGCTGACTCAAGAATTGAAGCCGATGGACCATTTGAAGCGACGTACGTTCTCCGATTGGGCTCTGGAAAAGATGCGCCAAGATTTCATCGCAAAATCATCTTCAGTGACGAAGCTCATTTTTGGCTCAATGGGTTCGTCAATAAGCAAAATATGCGTTATTGGTCGGGTGAAAATCCACATGTGCTTCATGAAACACCACTTCATCCACAAAAAAAACTGTTTGGTGCGGTTTGCATGCCGGCGGCGTCATAGGGCCATATTTTTTCGTCGACGATAATGATCGTCACGTTACTGTGAATAGTAATTGTTATCGCGCCATGATTACCGATTAATTGGCCCGAATTGGAAGATATGGACTTCGACATCATGTGGTTTCAACAGGACGGTGCTACAAGCCACACAGCACACGTTACAATCGATTTATTGAAGAGTTAGTTTGATGAGCGTGTTATCTCAAGAAATGGACCAATCGATGGCCGCCCCGTTCGTGCGATTTAACGCCTCTAGACTTTTTTCTTTGGGGCTACGTCAAGTCATTGGTCTATGCCAACAAGCCGACGACGTTGGAAGAGCTCAGAGCCAACATTGAACGCGAAATAGCAGCCGTTTCGGCCGAAATGTGTGACCGAGTCATCGAAAATTGGGTCCAACGAATCGACCGCTGCAAACGTGCCCGCGGTGGCCATATGAACGAAATCGACTTCCATTCATAAATGTTTTGATTGTACTTCAACCCGATAATAGTTTTTGAAATATCTCAAATGGTTTGCATTTTATTTTGAAAAAAAGTTGTCAGGTCCTTATTGGAAAACCCTATATATGTATGTTAGATACTGCTTTTTAGCTTGATATACAAAGAAATGTGGCAAGTTTGTTGGAGACAATGTCATTGTGTGAGGTAACTTTTCGTTGAAAATTGTTGGACTCCTTTGCCGAATAAATGGTATAATTGACTAGCACCAGTAGGTATATCAAAATCTTGAAAGATGTGTTGGAATTGGAACGATGTGCCGAGGAACATAAGGCCGTGCTGTGGAAACTCCAAAAAATATGATGTGAACCATACAGTACGAATGAATGGTAAAATAATTTATGAAATCAAAAGGTATAACGGAAATAGAGCGGCCCGATCTTAAAGCCGAAAATCTATGGACGGAAGTAAAAAGGTTTATAGGACATCGAAATTACTTTCTGGACTTTACCAAGCCATCGAGAAAGTATTGTATGGTGTTTTGCAATAATGACGCTCAGCTTATAAATGTAAATAAAACAAGTTTTGTGTGAGATATCTACTCCATTTTTATTTTATTTAAAGGATATTTTATGGCGTTAAGTAGGGAATATAACATCGTTCAAATGTACGCCAGGGCTTTGCTTAGTGGCACGTGTAAATATTTTGTAGAAATTTGCCTGAATGCATGTTAAAGTATGTAGTTTAAAATAATATATAATCAGAAACCTTGTTTCATACAATTTTTCTTCTGAGACGTCCACCATGTTTTGTTGCTTTTCATGTTTTTTAAGCTTGAGGTATGAGATGAGAAAGGCCGACGCCGACACCGTGACATAACTTTTACCGACAGTCGTGCCGTAACTATTACATCATCAAAATAACCCAACGCCGGCTCACCTCACCCTCCACCCAAACGGCCTCTATCTTTTAACTCTTCTGGGTATGTGCTTGGCAAAACCTTCTAAAATTAGCCCGCCAGTCCACTGCGGCGCACGCTACACACGACTACGCGGAATTAGCTTCGTTTTGCTTTGTTATATAATAATAATGACATCAAACATGTTTCGCATTCTCGAACGCATGAACTAGTCTTGTATTTGTTTGCATAAATGGCAGAAATATAAAAATATTGACATTGCTACTTACGAGGTGGAGTAATGCAATTCGTAGAAAATATTTTTTAAGTTTAACTTTTTCGGTAGCCATTTTGGTCCGCCCTCTTGAATATTGGTAGATTTTAATTCTGTGATCCGAAAGACATTTTTATATTAAATTTCATAAAAATTACCTAAAATAGAGGAATTTCAGTCGCCATATTGGATTCGCCATTTTAAATTTAGTGTTATTGATGGCAGATTTGAAATCAGTGACCCCGAAATTCTCCTATTGCGAATCTTATTAAATTTAACTCTTTCGTCTAGCCATATTGCATCGTCCATTTTCAATTTGGAAATTTTTATGGCAGATCGGAGGACCTAATAATTCTCATTATTATTTTCTAATAATAATGTAGTTCTCTAAATAATGGTATATACAACATAAATATGACATCCCCATACCGTAATTTACCTATTATCTATAGCTATAATAAAGGGTGTTTTTTTAGGAGGTTTGTTTTTCCGATAGATGTCGTTTTATTTTATGGCAGTTGTTTTGACAGCTCAAAGTGGCATTTCTACTCAGTATTGTTTGGCAAATCATTATGAATAGGTTAACTCCAGAACAACGTTTTCAAATCGTGGAAATTTATTTTCAAAATCAGTGTTCAATTAAAAATGTTTATAGAGCACTTCGTGAATTTTATGGTGCACATAATCGTCCGTCAGAGACCACCATAAAGAACGTAATTACCAAATTTCGGTCTACATTCACTCTTTTGGATGCCAAGCCACCGACAAGAATGAGAAGAGTTCGTACAGAAGAAAATATTGCTGTCATTGAGGCCAGTGTCGAAGAAAACGACAATTTATCGATTCGTCGTCGTGCTCAGCAAATTGGACTTTGTCCATCGACTTTATGGAAAATTTTACGTAAAGATTTGGGTTTGGTGCCATACAAAATTCAATTGGTGCAAGAATTAAAGCCACACGACCATCGTTTGCGCCGTGAATTCAGTGATTGGTCGTTAAATCAATTGAACGAAGATCCATTTTTTTACCGTAAAATTCTCTTCAGTGATGAGGCGCATTTTTGGTTAAATGGATACGTCAACAAGCAAAATTGTCGCATTTGGAGCAAAGATAATCAACACGCCGTTCAAGAATTACCAATGCATCCTGATAAATGTACTGTTTGGTGCAGTCTATGGGCTGGTGGGATCATCGGTCCATATTTCTTCAAAAATGAGGAAGGACGACGCGTTACCGTGAATGGAAATCGATACAGAACCATGATCAATGAGTTTTTGTTGCCAAATCTTGAAGATATGGATATGGATGAAATGTGGTTTCAACAAGATGGTGCCACTTGCCATACAGCACGTGAAACAATCGACTTATTGAAAGAAACTTTCAACGACAACATTATTTCGAGAAATGGTCCGGTGAATTGGCCTCCGCGTTCGTGCGATTTGACGCCACTCGATTACTTTTTGTGGGGATACGTGAAGTCATTGGTTTATGTGGATAAACCTCAATCGATTGATGCTTTGGAAACCAATATTCAACGTGTCATTGCTGACATACGCCTCCAAATGCTTGAAAAAGTGGTCGAAAATTGGACCTCCAGAATGACATTTGTGAAAAATAGTCGTGGTGGCCATATGCCAGAAATTGTGTTTAAATGTTAAATGCCAAAAAATTATCTACCAAATAAAAAAAAAATTTTGGTCATTTCATAATTTTATATGTGTTTTATTCAAAAAAAAAATCGGCAACCTCTTAAAAAAACACCCTTTATAATATAAAAAAAATTGTGAGTTCCCTATAAACTAAATTTTACTATGTTATACACCTGAAGAAATAATTGTTCGAAACTAAAATCCGCAATATTCTACTGACTGATCGATATATATTTTCGAGATCGAGCTCGATTTTTCCTGAAAACTTTCCGTAAAACTTGAGGTGGAGCTTTTCCTCAGTATTTAGAATATGCGCCACTGTTTCTTAAATCTGCCCGTTTTTTTTATGGTTAGATAAAGCGTAAGCTAATTTCACTGGAAATTGTCATCGCTGCATCTCGATCCTCAACTGCCCCGTCAAGAATTGGAAACTTATTCTCAGTATCGTGACAGTTGAGGTGTGTAGTGACAAAAGTATTGTGAGTAGGTGAAAGTGATGTATGGAGGTATTGTGTACGATTTAATGACATAATATGAGATCACCTGCACCCCTCTTGGACATATAGGTGACCCCTATTAATACATAGATTTAGTTTCAGGATATGTGAAGGAACCATTTAATATTAAACCCAAATTTTCGTTTTGAATTTGAATTCATCCACAATCGTATGAAAATGACGGCAGACGTTTTTCACAGACAATTTATTGACCACGATCAATAAAACGCCTGTGAAAAAAGTGGAGAGTGGTAGGTCCTCCATCGGATTTCCCTTACATAAACATTTTTTATAGTGAAATTTTGCTACCGAAAATTGCAAGGGCGTGAAAATCTGAGACGAAAATGTATGAGATTTGACATTTCACGGGCATGTAAATTTAACTCACAATCAGTATACCAGGCTTAAGTAATAAGACATTTTTGTCACCTTTATTTCGGGTCATTCCGGAGGCTAGAGGTTTCACAATTTGACATGTCGCAATGTTGCCTTAAAACTGGATATATCAAAATTATAAAAATTATAATGGCCGATTTTTGGCGCCATATTTTGTGTCTTCATGATTTTTGTTCCCCTCAAAATTGTTTACAAAATAAAATGTGTACAAATTATATGTTTAAATGTAATATGAATGAGAAATGCTAAAAAACAAATAATTAAAAAAAAAAGCAAAAAACCCGACTGCGTGAAACACTGTAAACATTAAATTTTCAAATTTACTTAATAAATGAACTGAAAAGATAGAAGGGTATTTCTCATCAAATTCCGAAATTTTGAGTCCCGAGCTATTAGTCCTGAGTCAGGTGCATTAATTATTATCAATGCAATATTTTTATTTAAATCCAAGTTAACTATGCTACTATTTTTATTTTAAAAAAAACGAGACGTGGTTCAATAAAAAAAAATATGGTGAATTTAAAATCATGAAAATCCTTCCCTCACATTGTCCCCCAGTCCGAGATAATTGATAGAAAAGCAGCCTTTCTAAAAATAAATTAAGTTCTTGTTAATTAAATATTGCTCAAATATTCGATATAGTGTATACATATATTGCATATATACTTTTTTTACGCTACAGCAAATACATAAATCATAATAGAATTTTAAATATCCGTCCCTTAAAATAAAATCATTCCCTCACAGTGTTACAAATATTCGATTTATAATCGTACGACAACGATAACGACATCTGTGAAGGCAACCTTAAGTTTTTAAAACCTGGCAACACTGTTATTATGTCAATGTGGCGATTTTTTTACAATTCCACCGCTGGTTTGTGCAAGAATGCATTTGGTTTAAATTATTTAAAATTTACATTTCTCTGTATCATTGCCTCATTGAACGTATATTAAAAATAAAGATAGCATAAATGAATGTTTTAATTTTTTTTCAATACGTTTTGGGGAGTAAAATGCATAGTTCAAAATGCTAAATCAAATTGAGGTTATGTGTCTGTGTTTTCTTAGCTTTTGTCTGAATTCGTCATTCCCTCATCGCCATTCCCTCACTGTCATACAGTATCATAATGACTACCTATATATAAAATGAACAAAAATATGGAAGACCATTACTCTCAAATAGACCTCACATAGTCAAACGTTGGATTTCTGCTATAAAAAATGATTTTCTTAACACAAAAAATTTAAATGTGATCCAAACTGAAATTTTGTGATTTGATGAGATATACCCAGAAACAAAAATGTTGATTTAAAAAAAACCAAAAACCCGACTGACTGTAAAAAAGAACTAAAAAGATATAAAGAAGACATTCATAATTAAATCTATAAATAAATCAGTAATATTAAAATTGATCTAACTGGTCAATATTTGTAATAAACAGACAAAGTATAACTAATTGGAAGTTGGGGGCCACACAGACCTGCACAGACTAACAAAAATATGCGTAGCCTCCGACTGCCAATTTGTTATACTTTGTCAGTTTATTATAAACATTGACCAGGTAGATCAATTATAATAGTACTGATTTATTTATAGATTTAATTATGGATGTGTCTTGTTTACATCTTTTTAGTTCTTCTTTACAGTCAGTCGGTTTTTTTGGTTTTTTTTAAATCAACATTTTTGTTTCTGGGTTTAAATCAACTTTTTTAATATAACTGAAAATGAAATATTAATAGCTGATTTGTTTGGGTTTAAAAGAAAATAACATAAAAGCAAATAACGTAAGCTAGTGGAGGCAAAGTATACTTTGGAATAAACATTTTAAGTAGATGTATGCAGGTATATGTGTACAAACACATCTTTTAAAATACTTTTGAAACCTGTTCAAGATTAATCGTACTTATTGAAGCTAGTATGACACATGATTTACAACTACGAGAGATTGTACGTTCACGTCTCGTTAGTCCTAATAGCATAATTATTAAATATTGCCATCTGCTGAAGCACTAATTTTGCTATTTTTATTTCCACAATTCGCGCTTCCGTGCAGAGCAAGAAAATGGAGAGCTCCCTGCGATAACTCGTTAAAATCAGCATTAAGGATTTAAAAGGCGGTTTCTCACTCAGCAAATAAGGCAAGTCCTCCACCGCTGAAGCCGTCTACAACTTGAAGATTAATTCAATTATTATAAGCGATGAGGTTTCTTTTATGCGCCGAAATCCAGCGCAAAAGGAAAAGTGAAATAATTTTTTTACCACTGAAAGACTGGCTTTACCCAACGGCAAACATTAATGTATTATTCCCGTGAGCGCAACCCGGTTCCCCGAATCACCCTTCCCTTGCTGCGGTTAGCTCTTTCAAGAAGCAAAAATTAACATAGTCTGGCAACACAAGCATTTTTATTGCCAGCTCCATTCATCAAGCCTCTTTTTGACTGCACAGAACTTGTCGTGTGAATGAATTTACGCTTACACACCAGAAGCCGGTGACGCTTTCCACACTGGTCCCCCACTTCCCACTTGTAGCACCCATTTTCATTCAAATTTTTTCCTTCACTTCAGCACTGCAAATTGCGCTCCTCGAAAAGGTGGTGCCTTAATTTCAAAATGAGAGGCGAAAGGCGAAATAAAAGCAGAAAAACTACACAGATGGCGGGGGCCCGTGCCCCCGGTGCACTTTGCATAGTCGAGCCTAGGCGCAAGATGCACCCATCTCTCCTCCCAGTCCCGCCCACAAAGATGTTCTGCTTCACTCAACTTTTCATGAAGCTCTCGCCCGGCACAGAAGTAGTGCACTGTGACGAGCATGCCTCTCCTCAAAGGCCTCATTGACGGAATGTGCAAGATCTGATAAAGCCCAGGCTCGCCCTATTTGCAATTTTTTTTTGTTAATTTTCCTTCTTTCGAAGTTTTGCTCGACATTTTTTTGGGCGGAAGAGCGTCAGTGACGGAAATAAAACAAAGAACGGCAAACTCAGACGGGATCCTCTTGTCACTATTTTTTTTATTATTTTTTTTTTTTTTATTTTCCTCTAGGCTAAGGACGGGCAGGGTCTTTCATCTTTTCGTTAGCAAAGACGATGACACACATGAGTTGACAGACATTTTGACAAGGATCTTGTCTCGTGTCCTCATTACTGCTAATCTGGTCGAGGATGTTCTTAGAGCCTGATTAAGTGGGTCTCCATGTCACTAAATGAGGCTCCGTTTTGCTATTGATTTTAAGCTTGAAAGGGTAATTAATCTAGAAAATGCCATCGTCTGGTGTACTGAAATAGGTTCTCTGAACTTCTTGGAATATCAATAGAAAACAAGAGGAAAGAGGAAGAAGTGGTAAAAATGTGGAGATGCAAAAAAAATTAAAATTGTCATTTGTTCATGCACACACGCATCAAAACTCTATCGATGCCCAATATAGCGCAGAATGTTAGAAAATTGAATTATTCATCTATAGATGCATACGTATTGATTTTCTCAAACTTTGCCTCAACAGCTGAAGCTGTATTTTGTAAGATAGGACGGGTCGTCCCATTTCGTTTATTATAATTGAATTCCATGTAACATTTGCTTATTAATTTTTGCACGCAATTCAGCTATAATACACAAAACAACATACCTATAATTCGGCTTACAAAATATGACACCCGGTGACTTGCTCCATCGTTCTTGTGATTTAAGGCCACCCGGTGATATAGAATTTTCAAAAAATCTTTTTTTTTTGTTTAATATTTCGAAAGTGTGGTCTTTCGAGAATATACTGTTAAATTTTTGTAATGATATTGACAGTATTTTAGGTTCTACAGCCTTTTTAGCAGGTAGGGAACGGTTGATCCGTCTACGAATGGAAACATACTAAAAACTTTAAACTCATTTATCTCGAAACCACCCTTTTCTGCACGGCGGGATGCAAACCAATAAAACTATTCATCCGAATCATCCCAAATTTTAATATGTTATTCTGTACACTAGTAGCTATGGCCGGGACCACCAAAAATTTTTTATTTCAATAACTTCTTATTTTTTTACGTAAAAACCTAATGAAAAATAGTCTGTTTTCGATATTCAATTTTCAAAACGCGCTATTTTTGTCAAAATAATTTGTTTTCCATTTTTGTTGGTTCCGGCGATAGCTACAGTCATATAGATTAATAATTTCCTTATATTTTATTTTTCAAATAAGTGACGGAGCTAAAACTTCACCCGCCGCCCAGGTTCTTTTTTTTGAGGGGTTCATCTTCAACGCCATTATTTAAATAATCACATTTTTTTTTTTAATTATAAAAATATGCTTGTATGCCTTTTGAGTATTATAATATACCTACAAAGTTTTAATATTGTTGTTCATTATTTTCACCTTCAAAAAAAATTTTGAAAATTCCCTTAAAATCAAGGGTGCTAGACCATCGGGTGGCCTTAACTTTTACAATTTTCCTTAAATTAATTAAATTCATAAATATATGATATTCTCTTCTCGGGTATATTTATTATGTTATTATAACTCTTCGTTTTAACATGGTGAATCGCAGAAAATCTAAATTTAACATATATATACACAAATCTGTCGTGGGGAAAATTACATTGATTTTTTTTTTCAACAACTATTAGCGCCAGCTTTTGAGATAACACGATATTTTAAGATAATCTGACAAACATCCCTTGGCCATCTTGGATTTACCATGACACTGAATATACATGTTTGTATTGTCATCCGAACTAAAAGGTGTACCGAATTTGAGATCAATCGGTCAACAGGAAGGGGGTAAAATTTCAATTACTAGATTTGATCCACACAAGACACAAACAAAGCAAGCTAAATAAAAGCGTTTAAAACTGCTTTACAGGTTTTAATTACATTACGCATATTTGGAATTTTTATTTAAAATTAGGGTTATGATAAATTCTTAACGTCTTCTTTATCACTTTTAATTATATAATTGTTTGTTAGCTGTGAACGAGATGACACGAAATGAAAACATCAGGGTCACAACGCAAGCTACATACTTGTTATTGAAAGACGGATGACCCCCATCTTGATGTTGCACCAGAAATGAAACTAAAATAGTTTATTTGAATGTCTGCTACCACTCAAAAAATGCTGCTACTGTTACCCCTGCCGTGCTTATCATTCGATTGGACATTTTCTAGCAATTAAAGATTCAGGTCGCTCTTTTCATTTCATCTAATATCCTCAGCTGATTTCTCCGAATCTCTTTCACGTGAATCGGGCCTCTAATTATGTGGCAAATTATTGAACTTGATTTTTACATCCGTTCGCCATTCTCCTCGTAAGCAACTGCTTTGATTGCCGTCTTTTCGCGCTGATGCTTCTTGACTATTGCATATTTACGCTTGATTGTGCATTTGGGCTTCACGTTTGAAATTTCTAAACCAAATTGATTCATAATTACAGACAGCGCTCGCTAAAATTGCACTTGCCTTGATTATGCACATTTATTCAGTTATTTGCTTTTTATAATTTGCCCTGCTGGTGAAGTGTATCACATTTCTACGTTTGGCTGCTAGCTTCAGATTGTACTCCTTTTTTAACCAGCGTAAATTTTCATATGCATAAGATAGTGAAGTACTCAATCATCCGCTTGTCCTTTTGTTTTTTTAATTGAATAATGTGCACTGTGCAATTTTTGGACAGACGCACGCTTTAAATGACTGCTAACTGGTTATAATTTGTGAGGTGTGTAAATCACAATTTGAATATAACAATAAGTGCGGTTGGTAGATATACAGAGTGTACTAGAGGAAGTGATCAAACGAAAACGGTGGAAATTAGACCTCTTTTTATCGGTTAAAAACTCATACTGTAAAGGTCAAATGGGCATAGTTTTTTGTTATTGATTTTTGAAATTCTCAACCATGGATTTTATTTATCAAAAATTTGGTCATTGCTCTAAACTATTTAGTCAATTTATATTATAGAAATGTTAGCGCAAGGTATTTCATGCACTTTTAACTTAAAATACTGCAAGCCAACTAAATAACACAATACACAGTTGTATGCTAAAAGAGTTGTTCAAGCTCATATGAAATCACAATGGGTCATGTATATTAAAACGAACTTGATCTCAGAGTTCGAGCTTAGAGCATTTGCTCAAACTCATTATCGTAGTGGTATGCAAAATAATGAGATCAAACTCACTTCAGTAACTCACATATGTGAGATTGATCTCAAAGCTCTTACACTAAAATAAGTACTGATCAGTTTCTTTCGTTTTCAACAATTGATAAAACATTTATCAAAATGTCTGACAGCGAATCAGGACGTGAAAATAATTTACGTGCATCTGATAACGATAACGAAAATTAGCACGTTTTGTAGCAGATTTAGATTTAGAAAAATCTAAATTTCCGTTTTATGAATTTAAAAAAAAGAAGATGTGATGAAAGAGTGATGAAGTAAAATAATAAAAAACTGGTGAGTATAAATAGCAAAGTGAAGAAAAATTCTAACTTAAATAATATTGGAAATATGAAAATTTGTAATTCTAAAAACAGGAACATCACTTTTTAGAAATTATAAGTCCTCTATTATAAGAAATCCTCAAATTCAACTTTTGTTGTAATAAGTTTTTAATTTAATAAAAAGCAATTTGTTGCCAATTTTAGATATTTTTATCAAATTCAGATTTTGTATTATTCCGCAAAAGGTTTTATACGTATATATTTGTATATCCTTTCTCTACCTGGACAGGTCGTACCTTTTTGGGATGTATGTACATTTATTAGTCGGTTCTTTTTTTAAATTCATTTGTTAGGTTTGTTTAAGGTAAAACGTACTACTGAAAGCCTTATGTTAGTTTGCTGTTATTATAAAACTTACTGCCTATTTATTTAAACCTATCTTAACTACGTAAATTCACTAGAGCTGTAATATTTGCATAAGTGTGGGTAAAGTATTTAGTCTGTTTAATTGTTTTTCACTTCATATGTTGCTCGCTGGACTAATTTTGCGTCTGCCAGTTCATGAAGAAGTTGTATAATTAAGTAAGGGTTAAGTAATATTTTTAGATATTTATTTTGCGCTATCTGAAGTTTCTTGATGTGTATTGTTGCGATGTTATACCAGATTGGTGTTGTATAGAGCAGGGACCGAAAGAGTTATAAGATATATGGGTGATTCTACAAAAGTTGGGTAACTTTTTGGGATATTTTGTTTACGATACTTTTTAAATAAAATACGGATTTGAATTTGAGTCGACAATATTTAGCGGGAAATTCAAATTCGAACAACACACAGCGGACTGACGAATAAAACTGAACACAAAGTTTCTTAATATTTTCACAACAACGGTAACAATATTATATTATAAAAGTTGTGATATACATTGTTAACTACATCATAGATTGTAGTGAAATAGTAAGTTTGCTTGAATTAAAAGTAATATTTAATACACAACCACTTTATTGCGTGGTTTTGGGATTGTGACATGCCAAAGTACTGACGTTTTGAGCATAAATTATGGAAATTCACAAACTTGTATTTAAAATGAATAGCTGAAATTGAGTGACCAAATAAAGGGCATTTAATTGCTTTAAAATAAAATTAAAAATATATACAAAATATAATAACACATCGTTCCTTTGTCTTGTGACAGTGAGTTACCCAACTTTTGTAGAATCACCCATATATATATATATATAAAAAAATCTTAACAAAAGAATTATTAGACCAAGCTTTTCATTTAAGTCAAAATATGAGACTGAAGTTTCGAGATGACTTTTATTTTTTCAGTTTATTCTGATGATAACTTTTATTTTCTGTTGTTGGCATAAGAGTTATTGAAAGACTTATTTGTTATGTCATCAAATAATAGTTGATAAAGTATATTTTTGTAAAAAGTCTCCAAACATAAAACTTTTTTAACGGGGTATAAGGCTAGGGCGCCCTACACCGACACTTGTGTAGGAAAAATGTTATATTCACATAAATTTCATTGTCTAATGTCGCGGCTTAACCCGGGGGAAAGAACTTATTTTATTTATCGAGACTGTACACAAAAAAATACAATATTAAGTATTATTTGATGGCTTCACACATAAAAGTCTTTCAATAACTTTTATGAAGCCAATTTAAAAAATTCTCTTCTCGAGAAGTTCTAAAAAGCACTTAAGGAGGCTGGATCGAAAACTAAAAAAACGGTAGAATTAATTCAAATTTCGCTAGATGATAGTTTAGCATCATATAAATCAATTACAAAAAAAAATTCATGTCACCGGTCAAATAGACGAGAAAAATCAAACTAAAATTTATTAAGGGAGTTGTCTCATGTCCGAGGTTAAATTTTGAAGGTTTTCAAAGATTTTTTTGTTGCGCAAAATGAAATACAATCTTTTTATGATAATTATATGATATTATGTAGCTATTGAATAATACAAAATAATTTTTGTTGAATAAAAAAAAATTATTTTAACGTCATTTTAATATTATTAAATAATAATATGATTTTTAATAAGTCAACTAAAAAATGAGGGTCGATCATTGACTTAAGGGGGGGGTAACGTTAATTCGGCGTGAAAAAGGCACTTTTTCAAGAATTTTTCCAGACGCTACAGGCAATACAAATTTAATTAGTCGATCGCAGCATTATAGTACAACCTGTGAACCATATTTTCCTTAATATTTTAAAACAAAATATAAATAATTAAGCCGACGGCAGCAAATCTTCGGAGGCGCCTCGAAAAAAAGTTGTCTGTCGGTGAACAATATTACTGAAGAGTGCATCATCTGAATTAAAAAAAAAAAAATGTGTCATTAGATAACCGCTTTCCAAAGGTATTCCTGGGAGGAAATTTTTTTTTTTCGATTTTTCAATTTTTGCTGACACTTAGAAGTGAAAACACCGATTTTCGTCTAAAAAATGAACCTATTTGTTATTGTAAAATCTATAATTATGAAAAAAAAAAAAAAAGCTCCCAGCGTTACCTGGTCATTTATGTAAAGAAGCTGTATACAAAATTTCAAAACAATCGGTCGAGTAGATTTTGCTCTAAACTGTTCACCGGTTTTAAAAATGACAAGCGTCAGAAAATCGCTTTAAAGTTTTGCATACCTGAAAATCGAGTAGTATACATGAAAGCAACAAACGCTCAAAGTTCTGTATCTTAGTTAGTTTTACTCCGATTTGTTTGAAATTTTGACACAACGATCTTAAGATGTTGTGCAATCATATGAAATAATAAAAAAAATTTAGGGATCCCGGGAGCACAACGTCAGCGCGCCACGCACTTGCTGGGCAGACATAACCGTATCGGAGCAACAAACGCTCAAAGTTCTGTATCTTTGTTAGTTTTACTCCGATTTGTTTGAAATTTTGACACAACAATCTTAAGATGTTGTACAATCATATGAAACAATAAAAAAAATATGAAAAATAAAAATTTTTAATACGTTACCCCGCCCTTAAGGGGACCTATATGGCTTAATTTTCGATTTTTTTGTTATTAGGAACAAATGCGGATGTGAAAATAAAGGCACTCCGAAGTTAAACAATATATATTATGAATAATAAAGATAATATATTACAGAGATAACTTATACAAGTTGACGATAGCGGGCGAACTCTCAGACAGGAAGTAATAGAAAAAGGTATTCGCCATGTGGGCGACTTTATAAAGATGTAGTGCCATATAGAAATGGGCACGGTTATATGTAACATTCTCCCCCTCGGAAGAATCATGTTAATGATTATTGCGGTTTGTTCTGTAAACGAACCTTAGTCAGTTCGTTTCTAAGTAGCATTTTCGTTGATAAACTTTGTGTTTCTTCTGTAAAGTCAAACTTTAATTCGATTTTGCTCGGAATTCTGTGTTTTGACCGTTGCCGTAGAAAATTTCAAAAACCGTTAGCTCAAATTGTTTGAAATTTGGTGGGCTGGTTTATTATACATCTGGTCATGGAATGAATTAAAAAATATTTGAATATTTAGATTATAATTATTTTTTAAAATATTTATTAGTTCAGTAAGTAATGAAAAATTTCACAAATTGAACTCTAAACTACATAAAATCAAAAATAATTGCAGGAAAGCAAAACCAATTAATTCATTCTGTGCAGTCAAGTATTATCTAACAGAAAATGTCTTGTTTATGTGTTTCAGATCAGGGGTTCTGGAAAAAAGCTACGGCAACGGTGAAATTCCACCACTGCAAGAGACGCTCAACCCATTAGAGCCCATGGGTATTTTTGTGATTTTTATAGGCCATAAACAATCTTAAAGTAGTCAGTAATAAACTAGTTTCCTCATTTTCTAGATTTTATGTGGTTTTTTTCTTGAAAAAAAAAAAATCTTTTGACTCCGCAAAACCCCATTTAAGCCATATAGGTCCCCTTAAACAGAAAAACCCTTTTTCTGCAAAACTGAAATATATCAGTAGGATATGCTATTATTTTTATTCCTATTTGAAATTGCTACAATTTTAAAAAAATCAGGCAAAGACTTTTGTAAAAAATTTCCCAGGGATAACAGTTATATTCGGTTCCTGGTATAGAGTAGTGCAGATTGGAATACTGTTTTGTATATGATGAGTTTGTTTTCTACTGAGAGATGCGATTTCCTATTTAGTAACGGGTATAAGAAAACTAGATATTTCTGCTGTTTCCAGATTGTTTGTGTCACGTGCTGCTGTAAGGTTAGTTTTTGGTCCAAATGCAATCCTAGGTATTTAATGTTTTTAAATCATTTGATGGGCTCTAATTTTTATTTTCCGTTCGTTGTAATACTCATCTAAGAGTTGAAGTTGGGATTGAAAGTTATTTATTATGTGGTGGGGATCTTCTGCACTACAGTATATTGGTGTGTCATCTGCAAACATTGCTAAGCTACAGGTTTTTAGCTTGGGTATGTTCGATGTATAAATGTTATGTAGGGTGGGACTGAGGCACAATCCTTGGGGGACACCTTCTGGCAGAATTCGTTTGTCTGAAAGGTGGCCGTTGACTCGAACGTTAAATTCTCTGTTTTTAAGGAAGGACTATATGATTTTAGTGAGATATCGCAGCAAGCTTATTTTTACAAATTTTATAGGCCCTGAATGCCATACATAATGAATCAAATCCTTTCTCAATATTGAGAGCTATCAGGCCTTTTGATTTACGGTTCCTGCGGTTTTCTTTTATGTGGTTGGTTACTCAATACAACTGATGCGTTGTAGAGCAGCCATGTTTGATACCAAATCGAGAGTCTGTGATGACTTTTTCTTCTTCTGTGAAATGCTGGATTCTTTGTGTGAATTTTAGGAAATTTCAGAACATTTTTTTACCTTCGCAAGTTACTGTGCCTGTAGTGGTAGAAGTAGAACAACATTGTAGGCATTTTTGGAAACGACATTGAGATAGTAGTTGTTTGGCGTAAGTTTGATGTCGCTGCGTTGAGTACATCAAAAGATAAAAGTAAAATAATAATGTGCATACTGAATTTATGAATCTGCCTATAACTCCAAAACGGTTTATTGGTTTGGGACGTGGTTTAACTGAAGAATCTTATCACCAAGCTTAAGCAACTGGTACTTGGATGGGTAATACAATAAAACATCACGTCAGCAAATAAAAGGTACTATTTATTTTACTTCCAAATTTTCAAACTTAAATAGCTGCTTGACTGTCACTTTCACTTTTTGGTCCATTTTGAATGATGTCCATTAATAGTGCTGAGGATTATTTAGCTTTCAGCCAATTATGGACTCCGATAAATACATTCATGTAGGAATATGTATACATAAAATTGTCCTGATTTTGTTTTAAATGTATTACCCACACCATAGGCTGTATGAGTTCAAAATATTCAAAAGAAGACTTGCTGACGCAGTCATTTCGTTTTCTTAATATAAATTTTTATTATATAATTTAAGCATCATAAAAATTCAATATAAATATATTATTTTGCCTCGCACCCTCTTATCGCAAATTCACATTTGCTTATTACGATAAAACATAGCGAATGAGACAATCGTGTAAAAATAATTTACTATTCGCATCAGATGTGCTATATAAACGATAAAATTTATGCGGGCAACAGCTGAATCTTTCAATTTGTATTACATTCTTGCTTAAGCTTACCGTGGAGCCTTAATGAGGAGGTGCAACGAATCGCCACTTTGAGAGAATTAACATTTTTAATGATTTCAAACGGCCGGTCCGCGGACGCTAACAAATTTTCGAGAAGCAATTTTTCTCCTATAAAATGTTCAGAGAAGCCTCGTAAATTTGAGATTACATACTATCACGCGAGTTTCACCATAACTTCTCAAATATCGCCCGTCTCGGATAATACACGGATATGCATATTCCGATACCAGGAGTGAATCATATTAAGCTGTTAAGGGCATCAAGCAGTAAAACAAAATTAAGCCCATTAGTTGAGCCGTGTCGCGGTATTCACCAAGGCACAAAGTCTTCAGAAGGGCGTGCTTCGTGCAACCAATAAAAATACCGCCGGAATCAATTTGCAAAAGCACTGTAATTATACGAGTGCAAATATGTGTCATTCGAAATTAATTCTGGCTACGGCGAAAATGGCCTCAGATTGGGGCTGGCAACAACATGAATGAGTTAAGCAACCTGAATGAATGAACCCAATGCACGTAAGCCCTGGGCGAGAGAGGTGGCCGAACAAAAAATCCCAACATAATAACCATCACTCTCGATTATGAAGCAGCCGGGCATAAGTAGGTATGTAAAATGAAATTTTACAAGGCAAAGAAGGGTTAAGTCAACATAGGCCAGGCGCGGGGGCCCTGTAGTGGTGCTCCGTGGCTGCGGTTTAAGCAATGTACCTACGTGTGCATCGGCACACATAAGTGCACGCCTGTTGCTATAATAACGGGGAGTTAGAATGCAACACCCAGGCCCAGCAACTCCAACTGCAGCCCACGGCTAAAGCTGGAGCCGCTGAGCCAAGTAAAAATGCCGAGTCCAAGTGGGCTGTGTCTTAAGTCTCTGAAAAGTGAGAGAAGCGTGAATTTAATGCACCACAGGGCAGCCAGTCAGGTAATTACACCCCACAGTTGTGCAACCCACAATTACGCACAAATATGGATGAGATATGATGCCACGAATAAACAAAAATTATGGAAAAAGGGTAAAATGGACGGTAAAAAGTTCGTTACCGATAGGCAGCAGGCATTATGACGTCCTCTGCCGCAAATGTGGTGTAAGTGCTGATAGGGGCGGATTTTGAGAAGTGCTTTAACCATATGAATACATTCACCGCACCGCATAGAATGCTTTATGAAGTGCTGGGTAGTTTGTCGAGAAAATTAGGGCGCCGACTACTGTGTTCCGAGCTCCGGCACAAAAAAGGCCTTCATTATAAAATAATTTGAAGGAGTGTAACAATTCATGTAAACGAAACTTTCTTTTGACAGCAGTACGTTGCGGACGACAAAGCAAAAATGCAACAAAAGCCCACACTGCAGAGCGAGTTTCCTTTTAAGCCTATACCCACACCAATTCCTGCTCCCTGCTCACTGGCGGTGGGTGACGAATAGAAAAAATATAGTGCTACTGTCAAGAATTGTCTAATCACGCGATACTTGCTTACTTCACAATTGCCTTAATTACTTCCTGATTCAATTTACCATTCTTATACTTTTAAGATATCTTAGAAGCTAAAAATCTAGAAATTAACCGGAAGTAATTATTATTAAACAATTTTCAGAAGTGTTTTGAGGGTCGTACTTATATGCAGGTCATGCAGGCGATTGGTAATTAGATAAAACTAAACCACGATTCAAGCAAGCTTCGGATGATGCAAAATTAACTGGTATAAAAATCACGCCCGAGATATTTTAAAATTTGAACCAAAGAAATGTTGAGAAAAATAATAGAGTAGAATGCAAAAAAAATATATTTACCCCAACTCCATTTAAAAAAAATTTTATCACAGAAGTGACGTCAGCAGAGAAATATGTAGGGTCTTATTCACAAAATTGAACAATTACTATTCACTCTTTTTTTTTTGAGCATTTACTCACCCTCAAACGCATATGCATAAAACTTGCTTAACTCCTGAGTTAGATCGCGCGTTCTTAGATAGTTCTCAAGACTTGAGCATTTGATCGAAATAAAAGCTTGACTGGAACAGGATCTCAAAACGGTATGCAAAATAATAGCCAGTAATCTTTTATTTGAGAAATCACTCAAACAACTTCGAGACAGTTATTTACTGATCTCAATTCATTAGAAATAGCGATGATGGTAGAATATCTACCCGTATTAATTCATAAAAAGTGTCATAAACCATGAGTGTAGCAATGAAGTTCTATATTCGTGTTTTGAGATTTTTGAGCGATCTCAGATTTAGAAGTGGAATAGGTGAGGATGTAAGAATTGATCGAAAAATAGTGTCAAGTTTCACAAGTAATTTAAAATTGTCAAAAGATTATATAAAGTTCTGAAGTAGAGAGGAGGCTTTTAAAGCTGCACCAGAAATATTATGGAATATTGAAATATAATAAATTTCCATTTGCAATTGGGGTGTTGATTGCACTCATTTTGATATCAAGAAACGTCATGTACAGGGCGTTCCGTATAATGTGGTCTACAAATCAGTGCGGTGATAGATCTCACCTAAAAAAAAAACTGCGGCAAAGGGAGGGAGTATATATGTATCGATACTTTTACTCGGTACTCCAATCGACAGAAAGTATCGATATCTACTCGGGGTCAATATCTGCTCGTATCGATTACTTTTGCGTAGGATAAGATGAAAAAAAAACAGTAATAAAAAACATTGCAAATTAGAAAACACTATTAAGCGTTTCTATACTGCACATGCAATTTACGCCTATAAAATAACAAACGTGGAAAAGGCACAGGCTCGTTTAGAAGGGGGAGATGAGGTTCTGGGGTGGTTAAGTCCCCAGTTTTTGTTTATTTGCATTTTTAAGGACTTTTGAAGAAAAACACATTACAGTTAATTGCCAAAACTGCCCATGTTAAAAGTTATATGTTAGTAATTTTTTTTCCTGATGTGCATTCAATCTAATAAAAACAAATACAAGCATCTGTGCCAACAGCAAAAAATACTAGAGACAAAATAACTTTTCGACAATTTGTCAACTTGAAGAAGATTGTTTTGTTTGTGGTACATATTTAAAGAAAACTGAAATTAGCTTAAATGTTTAAATCTTTTTAAAAACATGCCTGTTTTTTTAAATTTGAAATGCACCTACATATATTTGTAAAGAGATATCTCAGCTTGTTCAAGCACAGTTCATGGCGGGTTAAATGGTGATTATATAAATTGACAAATTGCTTCCCCTTCTGACATAGCATAATCACTTTGCGTGAAAATGCCCTATTTGGTTAAAAAAAGTAATTTCTTTATTTTGTTTTCAAAATACACTAAGCAACAAAATTATCGCAACAAAATGTGTCATCAAAATTTTCCCATTTTCCTAATACGCATACCTCCATCAATTTTCAACTTATCAACACGTTTTTTTTCATTTTGTACTTTAAGAAGAAATCTATGTGGTCGATGCCGCATATCTATGTCGTGATAAAGGACATTAAAAATAAACTACATACATATGTGTTTGAGGGCCTGCAAATCATGATTTACTTTTTAGTTTAAAAAAATCTCTCAATGGAATCCACATTTTACGGTCGTCCGCCTATTATAACTGCTACGGAACACTAAAAAGTATATAAAGGGTGGTCCATCTACCGCTAATTTAAAGTTTAGTTGATTATATGTCATTCTCGACTCGACAGAAATTTAGTTTAAGGTTTCACATTTACGAAATGGGATGGTATTCGCTTCAGAAAGGTTGGGAAATATTATAAACTTATTTCGAAAGTCGTAAGTCTTCTACTCAAACTGTGAGAAATTAAAAAAAAAAAATTTGACGAAAAAAAAAACTTCCAAAAACCCAATTTGTGGATCAATTCGTGAAGCGAGCTCGTGAAACTGGAATGTTGTTGGATAAACCAACCTGTGTACGTACTCGTCCGGTTGCTGCTGTTGCTCAAAGTGTGGTGAGCAACCATCAAGATCAACTCGTCATCGTTCTCAACAATTGGACATTGCACGCACTTCTTTGATGATATTAAGTTCAATTGGTACAGCAGCTAAAGCCGGTTGACCATCCGAACCATACAGCGAACGCCACAATCGACCTTTTGCGCCCTATCTTCGGAAATCGCATAATCAGCAAAAATGGTGATGTGATTTGGCTGGCAAGAAGCTGCGATTTGACGCTGTTGGACTATTGTCTTTGGGGAGCGGTGTAAGATAAAAATAACGTCAATAAACCAGAAACAATTCAAGACCTCAAGTACGAGATTCAAGCTGCTATTGCTGATATAAGGCCCGAAACAATCGAAAATGTACTCAAAAATTGGGTGGACCGAATGGGCTACTGCCAAGTCAGCCGTGGTGGTCATTTGACCGAAATTGTTTTTCATAAATAAATGAGATAAAACACTCTTTCAAATAAATGTTCAACCATTGAAAAATATTGAGCCGTGTTTTTTTTATAACAAAAAGAAATTCCAATTTTTAAATGGACCACCCTTTACATATGTATGTATAAAAAGATCAAGACCGTAATAGTTAGGGAGGCGACTGAAAGATGCCGATAAGCTTTAGTCTGTATGCCCTGTATGGTACCAAATGAAAGCTTACTTATCCCTGTACCGAAATATCGACCGGTGCAGGGACTGGACCAATTACGAGACAGCCTCAGTTTTGTGTTTTCACTATCAAAGGTTGATTTTATTTATAGCAGTAGCTATCCTGGCCGATGGTCCGTGTAACGCTATCAGGAAAAACGCACAGCAACTGTGATCCGGGCCAGGCTCGAACCGGGGACCCCGTGGTGATAGCCCAGCTTCTGTACCACTGAGCTATTAAGGGGGACTTCCCATGGAGCAATTTCAAAAAATCAATTTTTTTTTTTTTGCATTTTTGTAATCTATATATAAGTACAATTTACCCTGTGAAAGGATTTTTCGGAATTCGATCTCTAACATTGCTTAAATGACCTTTGAAGTCGACATGTAAAGCGCGAACCGGAACGAAATGCCGACATTGCAAAACTTTAAACGCGTTTTTCTCGAGAACACGTTTTACAAAATGGTGTGCAAACTTCTGACGACTGTAATTGACCGACCGACTTGAAATTTCCACAGAACGTTCGAAATACATTTTTGCAGGTACCCACGTACGGATTTTTCGAAATCTTAAAAATTCGATTTTTAATCCACGTTTTTATTCGAAAAAAATCGCGAAAAATGAATTTTTTTTAAAAATTTGGCGCCATTTTGTCAATTTTGAAGATATCGAAAAAATCGTACGTGGGTACCTAATCGAGAGGATGCTGATTGATAACATTTCGGTCATTTCTGTTTCTGATCACCCAGGGAGGCAGAAACTTGCACATCGTTTGCCTCTGAAAATTTTTAGACCACTTTTTGGACTACAGCCAAAGACGCCATTTTGAATTTTTATGTAATTCAATAATTTTTTTAAATGTACTAAATGGTCCTTTTCAACCTCCAAAAAACTGCAAGTGTTTACCTTTATTCGTTTTCCCATAAAAGAAATAAATGTAAAACCTTCAAAAATGGTGCTCTCCATGGGAAGTCCCCCTTAAGCCCAAAAAAACGATCTCTACCCTAAGGGGGTGAAATTAAAGTTTGTGAATTTCAGCGGTTTTTGTCTTTTTCCGCCCCCTCCGTCTGTTCGGTCTCTCACCTTCATTTCCGGCGTACTGATGGGGGTGGTGAATAACTACTTTTTTTTTTTTCTAAAAGTAGAGGATGCAGCTTTCATTTGAGCTCGGTTTCATGTTTCTACTCCGAGCGGTTTTTGTTTTAATTCTAAAAAACCAACCGTGAATCCTCAATATCATAGTTTTTTTTAAAGATTTTAAAAAAACCGCTCTAAAATATAGATCTCATATTGAAAAACAGAATACAGCGATTAACCGATATATATTCTTATTATAAATGCTGCGTAATTTAAGTTTTCATTCAAATATACGTACAAAAAAAAATGTTATTAAAAAGTAAACAAAAAACGAGGCCATTTTAATATTTTATAATAAGTAGACAGGCACGAACTAACAATTTTATTTAATCTTTAATATTACAGTTAAAGCAGCCCGGACACTTTGTATTTACTATTTCAACTAGGATGTCGAATGGGCCCCGTCTGCTTTACCTGTATAATATTAAAATTCAATAAAATTCTTCGGTGGTACCTACCTACTTAAAATATTAAAAAAAACCTCGTTATTTTGTAGTCGGGCTTTGTGTTTATTTTTTAATAATACTTTTTTTATTTGCAATTCCACGTAATATGTAGATAGGTAAGTAATGTCACGACATCATTCGAACAGGCAGCTCGTATACATAATTATAGTAATTTTGCATAATACTAGGTACCATGATAGTGTTTACGTCCAGAAATTGTCTTCGTTATTCTGTAGGAGTGACGTCACATAACATATCGCATTCTGCTCATCATTTGATGCCCATGTCTTGAGGGATATTAAGAAAAATGTAATCCACCATATTGGATTTCGAATGACGTCATATAGATTATCGTATTTTTCTCGTCAAAACCTTTCATTTGATATCCTTGTGACGAAAGTGGTGATTCTCCATCTTGGTGAGTCCACCATATTGGGTATAGAATGACATCTCATAGTTCATCGGAATTTACTCGTCAAACCCTTTCATTTGATACCCATATCAATGAGAGTTATGAATACAAAATAATACAAAATGTCTGCTGACGGCGGCCCTTTTTTTTTCTCATAAATTATATACCCTGTAGCACTCCCACACTGCAAGAAAAGATTAGAAATATCAACTATTATTTGCATTGATTTTCAGCTACATAATTAAATTAGTCGATAGAACTAAAATAGTTGGGAAACCAACTAGTTTTTTAGATGGTCTTAACTATTGTATGTAGTTCTATGCACTACTTTAATTTAGATGGCTGAAGAAGTAGATGGCATTCCTAATTTTTCTTTCTATACACGATTAAGACGAATCTAACGACACCTCATTTATGAAAATCCATCAAGCCGAATAGGCTACAGGACGTGATAAGGAAATTGACATACTTTAACATACATATGTAGGTACATACACCCGAAAAACATAACCCTCCTTCTAGTCGGGTAAAAATAACAATGCTGTTAAAATTCAAATTCTTATGGTTTTTTATGAACAAAATATTGATTATTAGGTTTTTACATTAGTGCTGTGCTCATCCGGTACTAATTTAGGCTTAAAAATAATTAGAGGTAGGTACTGTTAAATAGAAAAATAACGGAAAAGGATGAAAACTTTTAAATTTCAATAAATTTTATTTCACCCGCTTAGGGTAGGTATTTGGGGAAATTCTTCCAGTTCTTGGATATTACCGAAAGGGGGCTACAAACAAAACATGAACGCAATAGCGTTGATGGTGTCGGATACATGCTTAAAATAAATAACATCAGCCGCTGCCAGCTAAATCATAAAATTGGGCCTGCCTCGTGCTTGGTCCAGCCCCGACCAGACACCCTTCGACATTTCTATCGACGGACAAGTAAGGTTTCATTTGGTACCACTTTCAGCTTGTATGCTTATCGGTCCCTTTTCTTGCAGTCGCCTCCCCGACTATTAAGTACGATTGTGAGATATTTTTACTTTAATATAAATAAACCATATATGTACATTTGATCAACTTTTGCTCAGTTGTCCAATCCGCAAACTGGTGACACGCGCTGAGTGGTCAGGAGACTTTAGTTCCTGTCTCAATGCGATCTTATAGCATGCAAATCCAAATCTGGATAAAAAGCCAGGTGGTAGTGGCGTAACTGTCCAATTGGTGAGATCAGTATAAATTCACAGGCTCATGCGCACGGCGACTATATTTTCACTTGAACGGGCTAGACGCAGGTTTTGTTGGCTTTACATCGTTTACAGTCTACTGATACGGTAGACTCAAATCTAGTAATCCAATGTTGCGGGTTTATTTACGGGTTGGTACTTTGCCATTTCTGAATATTTTTACAATTTCTATGTGACATTTTTACAAATTAGTCTGCAATGTGTATGTATATGTACTATCGAAAGAAAAATACAATTAAAAAATCAAAATACAAATGCATGTAGACCGTTAATGACTTTACCCGTTTACTGCCCACTTCTACAATTTTAGACAAAATTGATAGATAGATATTTTGTGCCATTCTCTGACCTTCCCACCCTCTAACAATGTTGGATTCGCTTCAAAATTAAGTTCTTCCGTTATTTTAGCTGCTCTCTACAGAGGTTGGAGCTCATAACTAATTACGACAATCCCTAAACATGGCCCAAATTTCTAACCCTGTACTTCTCCTCTATTACACTATTAAATAACAATCACAACTAAATTAAAGGTTTACCGCATTTACACTCTCTATATCTTTTAATGTTTTAAACTCTGCATGATTTGAAAGCAATTTCCTCTGAACTCGTAAACTCGGATGATAATTTCGCGCTCTACCACGCCCTTTTTAGGCAGGTCACAAGCCGTCTTCGATATTGATTTGCGAGGTGAAAACGTGCGAATCTTTCTAATTACCGAAAATTGTTTAAATTGCAAAACTGCTCCGCTATTATCAGAGAACAGGGAGGAGAGCACGTAAGTGGTACTTGTTCCCATTTCAATATTGGGTGAACATTTTTATTGAACAAAATGCGACATGCTGCATCTGAATAAGAATTTTTTTTGCTTTACTCGAGGAAACCGTAATTGAGACGGATAACTTTCCGCGGCACACAATAAGAGTTGTCTTGGACGCTATTAACAATATTTCGCCATTCAAATGTCCGGGAGATGATGGTGTGCACGAGAAACTTTTATCCCCAGGGAGAAACCTCCATCCAAATTGCAGGAGGTCAGTTCAACAACCCGACGATGCCCAACGAGAAGATAAATTTCTTTTATTTGTGTCTACGTATCCCCCCCAAAAAGAATAAGATCCGCCATCTGAGGGTTCAATAAAACCTCCGAAGGGAGAAGAAAGGGCAAAAAAAAGCAGTTTAAGTGCATGGCTGTCTGATGAACTCTGCCAAAAGTTCACCTCAATCCCTGACCCCGTACAACATGCTATTTGCAGTTCCCGTCGTCGCATCATCGAATCGCACAGACCTGCTATAATTCCGCTCTTTTGTCAGCGATATTTTGCCTCTGTGTGGGTATTTTACTGCATTAAACTGGCATGGCATAATCAGACGAAAGTGCAGTAGTTGTGTTGTGGCTCAAGCCCGAGCCCGACTATCCCGCCGGCTTCCGTATGCGGTGCAGATTTTGCTGCAGTGTAGGCGCGTGTGTGCACCCGTATCCGTGCAGGCTGCAACCAAGTTCCACCCCATCTTGGGCTGTGCCTGATGCAGCTATACACTTGCATACGATGCAGCCAGCAGAATTTTTGGCAAAAAGGATTCGCCTCCAGTTTGGGAGGAGTTGTAGGTAGTTTGAGGCCGGCCGGTCCGACTTTTAAGTTCAATTGATTTTCCCCTGCTCCGGCCGGAGAGGACGCGGTCGTTAGGGACAAAAGCTTGCCCATTTGCTTAATTTTAGTTACCTGCATCCTCACGGGACGAGAGGGGAAGGGGACATTCATTGATTTAAGCCCGCTTATAAGACGTTTACGAACTTTACTATCTTACGCTCGCTCGTAGTATAATAGTAAGGCGGCAATACCACTACCAGTGCAGAGCAAGGGCAACTGTGTACCTTACTGTTGGCCGAAACTTTCGAGTGCCCCGGGCTAAAATTAAGCTCCTAGTCGACCGTAGTAGTTGTGCAAGAAACATACCATTGCCACCCCACATTAGGACGTTTTTTCCGAAGACCCTGCACGGTGCGCTTGGTTTGTGTGCAACCTGCACCCACACCTATGCACATCAGTTGGCAAGTACTCCTCTCCACTAGCAGTGGTGGCTTTGAGCCCCGGGAATATTGCTCTTTCCTATCTTTAAGAGGACAAAAAAAATAGTTGAAAGACTTTTTAGGAGGTTTTGGTGTACGTGCGACAGTGCAGACTTGAGGAATTGCAATCAATTAATTAACTCGTTAGGAGTAAGCTTTTATTCAACCGCAACAAGCTCAATAATATCAGGTCTAAGCTATTTGCCTAAGGTTGCCACAACTTTTCCAATTAATACCTGTAAAATAAAATGGAAGCTCAATAAACCATAACTTCAAACTTTGCCTTCCGATTGCCCAATATTTGGGTCAAGCAATATAATTATATCACCACAATTTTCTAAATCTCTCTGACATGTGCCGTATTTGCGACTCCAAATCACCACTATTCCTACATAAAGCACCAGAAGTCCTCAACATTACTTGGGTTCTTGTTCTATGGCGACAAAGTACATTGTACGGCTTCAGAGAAAATAATAGTATATCATAAATTAAGACTGAATAAAAGCATAATACTACGGTAGGTACTCAAATTTTATCGATTGAGACAGAATTATTTAATTTTGTAGTACCAGTTCTTTGTATTATGGCTTGAGGGAAAATTATAAACAAAATTAGAGAGGCTCAAAAATTTTAGTTCGCCTTAACTTAACTTTGTCTGTTGCTAAAGATTTGGCTTCAGTTTAATATGATACCTCAGTGAGTCTTCTGAAGCTGGGATACGTTCATAAATGAAACATCCATCTGGAGGAATAAAGAAAATATTTTATAATATGTACGAGCGGGTTTCCAACAATGATGTTTCTCTATATACAGGGTGTATCGTATAACGCACGCAGATATGATAGGAGTAACAGATTTCAACAAGCTAAATAAAAAATCGGATGTTAGGGGGGGTTTCACAACCGTTTTCGAGTTACAGGGTGATTCATATATTCGGGGGGCAAATTAATAATTTAGGTTTATCTTATTATCGAATTAAGGCAGCGTGCGATTTTTTGTTCACCTACATAGGTGAGATCTATCACCCCTGTTATTTCTGCATGCGTTATACGATACGGAAAAAGGAACCCTTATAGCATCACTTCGTTGTCTGTCTATCTGTCTGTATGTCTGTATGTCTGTCTGTCTGTCTGTCTGTCTGTCTATATGCGAGGGGCGCATTGTGCTGTCCGATCCTGTTCATTCTGCGTGATAAGTAATCATTGATATTCATTTGCCAGTTATACGATAGGTCTCAGAGGCTTACATCAGGCAGACTCATTTTGTTATGGTTGTTAAGTCCAAAACTGTATAAACTCAGACGAATGGTTACGAGGCCTGAGAAACATACATTAATTTGTCTTTTGGAAATGACGAGAAACCTTGGGTATCACATTTTTCTTCGAGATATCAAAATTTCAAAACTTTCCCTATAGGGGAGCTGAGGGACTAATATTTGCGGGTTGGTGGGAAGCAGAAACGAAATTACAGTCAACCGATCAGGCTATAATTTTACACACTAATAGTAGTAGTATTACTGATATTATTTATTTTGATTAATAATTTCTGTTTTTCTCTCGATTTTCAAGGAAAAAACAATACGATCTTTGCAATATTTTTTTTACAAGCCCACCATTTTGTTTTTTTATTAACATAAATGTCTAATTCAATGTAATACGATAGAAACAAGTCAATACTATAAAATAACAACATATTTATTTTTATGTTTGTTTCATACTCCACTACAAGTGGAGACGTGGTTTTTCGAGGACTCCATGACCCCAAAAAACACAAACTAAGTATTATAAAATTTACTAAAGACAAATTCTTTTGTATAGTTTAGGATGCTTCTAAGATCATATAAAACGACTGAGAAGATATTTTGTTTTGTTACAAAAAAAATAAAATAATCTGAAATTAACTTAAGGGGACCTATATGGCTTAATTTTCGATTTATTTTTTATTGGCTTTTCTTTTTGTTCAACTATTTCCGAGTAAAACGCTGCAAACTAAACCCAAATCTGTAAGAAAATAACGAAGATATGCCTTTTTTTTACTTTTAGACTTTAGTCGTTAAAAAAAGTACTTCAAATACTCTGTAATAACGGAAGCCTAATTGACGCGTTAAATCCGCACTATTTTTGGTTCCCTGCGATTCTCTGTTGTGTTTGTTGTGTAAACGAACCTTAATCAGTGCGTTTCTAAGTAGCATTTTCGTTGATAAACTTTGTGTTTCTTCTGTATAGTCAAACTTTAATTCGAATTTGCCTGGAATTCTGTGTTTTGACCGTTGCCGTAGAAAATTTCAAAAACCGTTTGCTCAAATTGTTTGAAATTTGGTGGGCTGGTTTATTATACATCTGGTCATGGAATGAATTAAAAAATATTTGAATATTTGGATTATAATTATTTTTTAAAATATTTATTAGTTCAGTAAGTAATGAAAAATTTCAAAAATTGAACTCTAAACTACACAAATTCAAAACTAATTGTAGGAAAGCAAAACTAATTAATTCATTCTGTGCAGTCAAGTATTATCTAACAGAAAATGTCCTGTTTATGTGTTTCAGATCAGGGGTTCTGGAAAAAAGCTACGGCAACGGTGAAATTCCACCATTGCAAGAGACGCTCAACCCATAAGAGCCCATGGGTATTTTTGTGATTTTTATAGGCCATAAACAATCTTAAAGTATTCAGTAATAAACTAGTTTCCTCATTTTCTAGATTTTATTTGGTTTTTTTCTTGAAAAAAAAAAAATCTTTTGACTCCGCAAAACCCCATTTAAGCCATATAGGTCCCCTTAAAAGTCTTAAGGGGCTAGGCCACTCTACAGCAAGAAATAAAGAATGCTCTGGTAATTTTATAATGCAATAATGAAATATCACGCGATTCTTTCCACAAACCTTTATTACTATTAACTCTTAACGGCCACACCTCATTCTGGCCACATAGCGGCCACATGGGATAACTCATTACCCCACGTTGAAAAAACTAGTTTGTAGAAAACATCGGGTGTTTTAAGACTTCTCACCGATTGTTACATGTTTGTTGAAGTGTTCTTCAACATTTCCAATGATTGTTGTACGTCAATTTATATATGGCACTCTATCATTTCATTATCAATTTCAAAGGTTTTAGACCTTTACTTTCACCGCTTCTAAGCCTGGGGTAACTAGTTACTCCGTGTGGCCGTTAAGGGTTAATGAACTATGCAAAACAAATTTTTATTTTTAATTTCCTTTTATTTTTACTATTTCATCAACAAACTGATTACTTCGAATTATAACAGCATTGTTCCCGTCTGCAACCTTCATGAAGCCGACCCTTTACATTGACCCACGATAAATGAAAATCGATATGTATTAGTAGGTATTGCGAGTAAAAGAGCGCAACATAGTGGATAAGGGTTCATTAAATCCATATTTACTATGGTGATAAGCTGATTGGAGGAAATCATGATTCCTCAGGGAACGTGCAGGTATCGAAATTTTAAAATTTACTTAACAATTCAGCAGCGTTAATGACTCCTTGAAGGCAGTCAAACGCAAAGACAGTTCTAAAGTTGAATCGCCTAACCTCCAAGGAGTTAAGCGAAATTAGCTGAATAATCTCCCAAGGAAGTGCACGAAGAGCAAACCGCAAAAACTTGCGTTGAACAGCCTCGATACAGTTGATGTGGCAGTCGGAGTTAGCGTATACTCAAGTATAGGTCTTACAAAAGTGCAATATAGCATTCGAGAGATATAGGGGTCATTAAACTCCTTACACCACCTCTTAACTAAGCCTAGAGTCGCGTTAGCTTGGTTAACAATGGAATCAATAGGGTCTTCAAAAGAAAAACGCGAATTAAGAATGACCCCAAAATCTCTCACCTTGTCAAGTCTAGCAAGAGTCACTCGCGTACTTAAAGTGCACTGTGTTCCTTTTACGTGAAAATACATACAGGTACACTTATGCACATTTAGTTGGAAGGCAGTTGGTGGAGCACAATTTGTGGCATCCAAGCCAATATTTAAAATAACACGGTCAGAGTCATACCTACGTCCAATCAAATATGACAAATTCCAGTTAACAAAACAAAAAGGGGACACCAAGAGTGGACAGTTTATAGATAAGGATTCTGTTTTTCGTAGTGAATTATAAAAATGGCGGTATTTCTACGTTGACACATTTTTTTTAAGGTCCACGACTGGAAACACAGCTGGGATAAAAACCCAAAATTTTTCGATCATGGCTAAAAAACAGCCATAAAATTACGTACGATTTTTTCGATACATTGATTCTTGACAAAATGACGCAGTTCTGAATAAAAGTAACAAATTTCATAGAAAAAGTTATCAGATAATTGTTTGTAATAAAAAAAAACTATGCAATATAACAAATAAATCCTACGTACTTAATTGACGTGGATAATCTAGTTTTTAATGTACAGTTAAGATTTCAAATCTATTGTTCGAGTTGTTTCCGGCCAGCGCGTTTAAAGATTTCAAAATCATGAAATCATAATCGGAGCGAACCAAAACGGACTGAATCAGAGTTCGAAATTGGGGTACTTAGGGATTTTGACCGTCCATAATATAACGGTATATCATTTTTAAGGCCCTTAGCAACCTTTTAAGCAAAAAAAATATTCAAAATCCTAGACCCAGTCTTCTGCCGAAAAAATTTCACAACATACTGCATAGTTACCTAACAAACAGGAAATTCCAAGTATCCTACAACAACTGCACCAGTAGGACGCGCCAAATAGAGGCAGGAGTCCCCCAAGGAAGTGTTCTGGGACCTGTCCTCTACTTATTATACACAGCAGATCTCCCGGTGGATAAAGAAGTCATGACCACGACGTTTGCGGACGACACAGCGCTCATATTTGCGCACAATAACCCAACAACTGCAACCAGGGTTATACAAGAATATACGAATAAAATTATAAACTGGACCAACAAATGGGGCATCACCCTCAACGAGAACAAAACAGAACAAATAACTTTTACCCTTAGGAAAAAGACCTGCAAACCTATCGAAATAAATGGTAAAAAGGTTAAACTTGTCAACACAGTCAAATACCTGGGCATGCACCTGGACCGCAGGCTAACATGGAAGACGCACCTGCAGAAAAAGAAGGAACAAGCAAATCTGATCTTCAAAAAAATGTACTGGCTGCTAAATAAAAGGTCAAAACTAACCCTAGATACCAAAATAGCAGTATACAAAAGCATCATTAGACCGATCTGGACCTACGGAATCCAACTCTGGGGAGCAGCAAAAACATCAAATATCGACATCATCAAAAGACTTCAATCAAAAATAATCAGGTCGATAACTGGAGCACCGCGCTACATTCGCAACAAACTTCTGCTGAGAGACGTAAAAGTGAATGAGGTCGAAAACTTAATAGCAAAGCTAAGCAACACATACCTAAGTAGGTTAAGACAACACCCGAACAAAACCGCCAGAGCCATTCTGACGGCAAAACGATTTTCTCGACTAAAAAAAAATGACCCTATAAATTGCGCAAAACATAATGCATAATAAATCGTCCATATATAAACGTAAAACGGAAAACAAACTGGCAGTAATCAACTACAGACACCAAGTCAAGATGGGAACTACTAATTCAAAAAAGGTGGACAACGCTGGAGAAATAGTAAATACTATCATCATTAATCCAGAAGATATCAGATCAGAGAACATAGAACTCATCCTAATCATACTGACCATTGAAGTAGGACTATCCTTCATATACCAGATCTACAAAGACTATAGAAGGGGGCTCAAAAAAAAATACACCAGCGAAGCCGCTCACGTTTAAACAGCTATACCACCCAGGCAAGACGACCGGCAAAACCGGGCATTGTGGATAGCGAACAAACTACAGAAAGCAGTTGTCTAGGCAAAGAGCCTAGCGATATATTATTTTTACCCTAGATTAAGATTTTGAAATAATGTATGCTAGAGCAATGTAAGCTAATTCATACAAATAAAGCAAAAACGTTTTACCAAAAAAAAAAAAAAAAAAAAAAAAATCCTAGACCCCTTAATTACAAAAAAAAAATTATAATAAAAAATCTTTTTTGAGCCTCTCAAAGTAATGAAATGGTGCCTACCATGCATCACAAAAATTATGCTGAATAATTCACCGCTCGGAAAATAGCAAATGTCCTGTTTTCTAAACATTATAGTTGCTCACAACAAACTTACAAACTAAGCAACAGTTTTACTGGAAAGTGTAGAAAACCAATTCTAGTTAAAAAAAATTCTGTATTTGATTGGAGAAGCTTTTACGGTGTAGCAAGTATTAAACGGAAGAACTTGTTGTCAAAGGACGCTTTAATTACATTTGCGTTAATTGTAGCTCGCTCTTCAATCAAATGCAGATCTCAGCGGGCTTAGTACTATTGCAATTCTGCTTTCCTTTGAGCAGATACGAGATCAGAATTATTGTGTGTAAGGTGATCTCTGGGATTGGAAACAGTTTACGTTGCCATATGCTGACACGAAAGGGCACAGCCACAGCCCCGTGTGCTTGTCGCATTTCAGCGCACATAGTAGGCATATCGTCATCCTCGAAATTGACGTCAAATCAAATTTTCCCGCTGTGATTCATCCCACATAAAGGACCCTGTCGAGCCGAGCGCAAGATTCGCATCGTTCGGCTCCCCTTGTTGTGTCGGCAAATCGAATATCTGTCTGGCCGGCCACTCTACAACCCTCGCACTGTATACGTGTTTATGCAAATCGGGGTGGAAAGGTAATGGCAAGTGCCTTTCGTTGCCTTGAAAATCTTAAAAAGTCAGCTAACATCGACACGACATTGACCTTTCCTTCATGCACGTCATTTCAATACCACGTAGGCGTACCTCGAGGAGTTCCTGGTTAATAGGTTGAGGGTGAACGCTCGCCCCGTTTTATGAGAAAATTCGTAGACGGCCTCCCAATCAAGGGTGCGTGCTTGGTACCTGCTGAAAAAAGGAGCACACACCGGACTACGTGTGGTTCTATGCTGCAGTAAATAACCTTGCGCCCACCCTCACCCCCACCCACACGGCTATGGCGTTAGGTCCTCTCTGCCCCATTGTTACCGTGCCGGTTGGGCCTTCGGGCGTGTTAATAAATGGCCAAATTAAAATAAAAACGCTCGGCACGCACACAGTGAAGCCGAAAATTTACGAATAATGACAAGGAACCCACTCTATTGTGTACGCACACCCTGCATAATACACACCGCAAAAGGTCAAGTCAGGTCACAGTCAGGGCGTCGGCCCCAGGGCCACGAGCGCCGATCGATAAAGTCGTCTCGACGCTTCCCATATAAACCAAACCTACTGCAGCTTTTTTCATCTTGGCGGGGGTTTGGGGCATCCTGGATTACAGACACTACGGCTGTGTGTGTACGTGTGTGCGGCTGATGCAGAGCTGGGGTCTGGTCTGGTCTGGCCCTGTCTGTGCGCTCACCACCCGGGTGGCGCTAAAACCTTTTGTCAGAATGTGTCTGCCAAGCGAGACGGCGATAGGAAATGTTTTTGGGGGTTAAGTAAGTGCGTGAAGTGGGGGATAAAGCTTGGATGCTTTATACCCCCAGAGCTTGGTTCTGCAACCCTCCTGCTGTGAATATATGCCGATTGTTGTGTCTGTGTGGGGTTTGCGAGCTTTTTTCCCGTACGTTCTCCGAGCAAAAAAGCAAACTGCAGGAGCAGTGAGTCTGGGAAGGGCTATCTATCCATACCCTTTGGTGCCCACCGCTCCAACAATTTTTAGGTTTGTCAAAGAAGTGACGATTTTTTATACTTTTCGCTTGATACATGTCTGGGCGAAACTGAATATTAATTAGCCTCGAGAGGAACCAACCGACAGTCATATTGCCGGAAGCAGGATGTTCCCAGCCCAAAGTTTCGGGTCTTTTGAAAACTGCACAAAAAAATCGTTTAATGAAAACCCTTTAAAAGAATTTCGGCAATGGTCGAGGGTTCGGATGTTCAAGAGAGGTCATTTCTTGTTCAGAAATATTTGTTTTCGAGGTATACGTAATTTTATACAGTGAAACTTTTATTTTCATCTAGTCTAGGGGACTTTTTTACTCTGAACGATGTTTATTATGTACGTAATTTATTTTTTTGTTTTTACAGTTGATGAGCATATCGAAAAATATTTTTTTCCCGTTTGGGTCATAATTCATGCAGAACTTGTGGAAGATCACGTATTTTTCTTAGACTGTACTTCTGCTGCAGGACATTTGATTATTCTCTCCTTAAATAAACAGAGAACTTGAAACATATAATATTTTGTTTCGTTTTCTGCTCAAAATAAAACTATGTTATCTAAATAATTTTACGGCAGTTCTGTCCAAAGTACTTGAAGGATACCGTACCCTTAGGAAAAGTGAAATTAAGTTGAAAGAATAATTTCTTTTGTAAAATAAAATGAAATATAAAAAACAAAATATAAACATTGAACGAATTTCAAAATGGCGACCTTGGTAGGTACCGATTTTCAAAACCCTGTTTTGAGAAAAAAGCATTTAAAGCTTTACGCGTATGAATACTTTCGGCTATAGCTTTGTCATTTCTGGATATTTGTGATCAAAATATTCACGAATTATTCCTCAACCTTAGGATGATCAAGAATTATATTGTATAATTGTATAAACAAAACCAAAAATAATTAATCAATCCTTGCAAAAGGTTAAAATGAGAGTTTCACTAAACCATATATTTTTTTTATAACATACAAATACTACTAAACGGTAAATGACAATCTCTTCGAACTAATTACGAAAAGTTTTACAATGCGGATATTGAAAGGCAACGTCTTCATAACTCTCCAAGGTTTCACAAGCTTTTTGCGCTTCTACTACTCGTAGCTGCCTTCCGAAATCACGACTTAATCTTAAACCTCATACGCAGTCGCCACCATAATTGACTCGATAGTGCTATGTCGCCCCCTCGATAAAACTTTCTAAAACATGACAACAAATTGAATTGAAATAAGGTATATATCCTAGTATGTCTTTTGTATGATGTTTTTTCTTGGAAAATAAGACATTTTTCATGTTATAAGTGCCCGAACTCTTCCCAGTCATACAACTTACAAAGACGCTTCCGTATGAGTGGCTTAGCTTCCATTGTCAGTATTGACGATGTGAGTTACGGCCTTCGTACTTGCGGATTTCTCAGTTCTTTTAAACAGGAATTCTATGTTAGTTGTTTTTTTTTTTTTTTGAAAAAATTGACGCATTTTGATATTTGTTATCTCATATTTACTTATGTGTGAAATGAAATTATTAATCCATTGAAATGTTACACTAACATTCTATTTTGGAGGGCTATCCCAATTGGCCGCCATCTTTGAAAAAGGGTGTTAAAAGTTTTTTCCCTATATCTCCGTAACGGTTTCATTTTACAAAAAATTTGCGCAGAGCTTTTTTATTTAGAATTGAATCCTTTACAACTCTACTTCAGAAACTTTCGTCGTAAATTGAGTATTTAAAAAGATATGACCCTTAAAAGATAGAAATTTGTGTTTTTTCTTTTAAGTCCTTTTTTATGGGCGTTCATACTAACTACTATTACTATTAATACTACTACTACTACGACTATTAAATTTCTTTGGGTTTTGTTATTTCTAGAGGTATATGATTAATTTTGTCCAGGAAAGAAAGTAAATACATTAATAAATAATGTTTTTAAGAAGGTTTCCATTACTTTATGCTTCTTCTATGAAGTACCCAAACATATTTTCAAATTGCCTTATATATCAATAAGTCTTTTTCAAAAAGGAAATGTTGTTTAGAAATATTATGTGTGATGGCAGGGTGTATGATTTAATTTGTCTAGTACTCTATATGGAAAATATCAAGAATTTTGCTTTTAACTCTACTAAGTGTTTCCAGTAAGTGTCTTTCCTTTGTTAGACTATATAAATTGTTACGTGTACTCACAGATGGTCTGACATTTTGATCCCTTCGTAGCGTAGCGTTTCCTTCAGAATAAAGGAAATTAGAAAAGGTATAAATGAAAATGTTTTGTAACAAAATTTTTGTTCAAATTGTAAGTAAACAAGTTTAAGTTCTAAAAAAAATGTTTGACCTTGACCCCGTCAAAATGCAAGGTTAGTATAAAAAAAATGTGTCATTTCAATAAACTACATAAATTTATTTTTTTCTCAAGATGTTGAGAATGGCCCACCACAATCTAACGTGATTTCTGTTTCAGTGGTCATTTCACTTTGATGTGTGTGAAAACAAAAAAAAATGAAATGGATCCTTAACATATGACCCCATATAGTATAAATTCATAAAATAAAAGAAAACGTCTCTAGTTTGAATACAAAATTGCACAAAACCTTTGTGTTTTTTTTTTACTTTAGGAAACAGAAAACTGTATCAAAAATGGATGACAAGGCCTCATGGCAAACATAATAATATGAAATATGCAAAAAATAATTTACAAATCGGAAATATAATCGCCGCATAGTCCAGGCGAGATCTGTTTTGGGTTGGATGTAGCATATAGGACCTCTAGTTGTTTTTTTAAAGTCTCCGGATGGGCTTAAGGAATGACGATTTTTTATGCGCCAGTTGAAAAGGAAGTAGAAAAGTTATGAAAATTAAAAATGTGAAAAAAAATCCAACAAAATATCGTTTTTTGTACTTTCTTTTCAAGGTAACTAGAGAACTATTGATTTTAGGAAAAAATTGAAAATGTGATAAAAGTTTCACAATAAAATTTCACAAAATATAATATAACTTAGAAATACCAGTATGCATTGTTGTTGTTGCAAATAATTAAATAAAAAACAGGTTTTTCTTGAATTTTTTTCGACTTTAGATTAAGATTGTAAGTACGTACGATATAATTGAGGTACAGAGTCTTACTATTATGAAACAACCACAGCCACATTTAATCCGTCCATCGGTTCATATATATGTAGATAGCACTGTAAAATTCGTAAAAAAACGTTGATTTCACGAAAAATGTCCAAACAGGCTGGATTTTTGTGGTCACCTTTACTTCGATGTCCTAAGCATATTCTAATTGCTAAATTTGAGCCAGGGGTTTTTCTTTTTTGGGGGTTGAAGAGGATTAATTTTTTTTGCAAATATCTCGTAATTACAAGAAAATTATACCCTATGAAGTTCTCCAAAAAAAAGGCGCTTACACTTTTCCCCTCAGAATCAATAGTTTGTGTGTAAATCGTGTGGTTTGCAATATCCATTGTTGGTTTTTTCCAATACACACTCCTTTCCACAACAGCTTGAGGGCAGAGTACTAAGCGCGTTTTTTTGTGTGATATTCTCAGTAGGCATAATCCACATAAACGTAAAATATAAAAAAATCAATGTTTATTCGGTCTCCTTTAGATTCATTAATAGATTATTATTATTCTGCCTCATAATAAGCATGACGATTAAAAGAGATTCCTTAACCATTTTCATTTTAAAAACACAAAGTAATTTACAGAAATATCACAACAGAATCCTTTACAACTTTACCCGAAAAATGTAAACATTATAACAGTGACAAATGTCAAAGTAAACCAACTCGCCTGCTATCTGTCACTGTTTTTGGTTTCGATGTTTGTTAACTGTAATAATTTGTTAACCAACCTATGACCTATGAGTGTCGTAGGTATATTAGATCATCGCTCTAACTTACACTGTTTTAATTTAACACATTTACATCATTGTAATGACCTAATATAAAACTTCTACTTCTGTTGGCAATCGAGAAAAGACATAGCATCAAGTCACGCCGCGGAACAAGACTCCCCGGTTCCCCTACATTCTCCCAGCGAATAGTTACCTATTACCGTACAATGATACCTTAACTCAAGACTAAACCAGATGACTTGTATCTATTCATTGAGCGAATTAAAGGCTCTTGCAATAGTGCGCCCCGGTCCTAAACCCAAATTATATTTTGACATCATTCGGTTATTTCGATTATTCGAGTACTTTGCAAGCATCCCAATTTGTTTGAACAATTTCGAGAGAAATTTAAATTTAGTGATGTGCGTTTTTTTAGGTTGTGTAACCAGCTAGGAAACATTGTTTCGTTCTCTTCGTCTGTCTGCGTCCTCGCATGAAATCATTTATACCTATTGAAATGAAATTTTGTATACGATGATTAATGACCTAAGAACAGAAATAATAAGATATTTGAGAAAATAATGTTTTAGGACGCCTTCCCATAGAGTTCTAGTCTACGCAAAAAGTAAAATTAGTCACAAAAATATCAATCTCACGAAAAAATCCGTGCAACCTGGATCTTTGCGAAAACCTTTATTTCGATGTCCTACCTAAGAATAACCTGAAAAGTAATTTTAATTGAGCCGTAGGTTTTTTTTTTAGAAGGTTGATGCAAGGAAATATTTTGTTAAATTTTTCAGGGAAAATAGCTATGATATAAATTGCAGCTTATATAATTCTGAACTGTCACATCCGCACCTTCATAAAATTTTTCCCTTACAAAAATTGTTCCATTTATAATAAAAAAACTTTGATTTGGAAGCACGAGAAAGAAAATCAAAAGCGGAAGCAAAGTGAAGGCTCACAATTACAAAGTCAGTTTTTTTTATTTATTTTTATTTGAGCTTCAAAATTTGTATTATTTTAAAGCTAAAATGAAATTGTGCACCAATTCTTCCAAAAAGTAATTCCACAAACTATATACATATATTGCTATATTCACAAATGCATGCATTTCAAATTGATTTGGATTAAACAACTAATTTCGAAATGATTTGCATATAGTAACGCCAAATGTAAGTAAAATTGAGTGTATCTAATATTGTTCTGAATCCAACATGGAATCCAATCTCCACAGGCAATCGCTGCCGGTAATGACTCAGAATTATTAAGAAAGGTTGGTCGAAATAACAGTGCTGTTAATACATTGACTCCGCTGCACTATGAATTTTTTTTAAATAATTTTAGTGAAAATTAGGGGCAGCGAATGCCTGTGGAAATTTACTACAACGTTTAATTAAAAATCCGATCTCGAATTTCATTTACATGTCTATTGTCATCGGACGTGAAAGTGTAATATGTTTAAAACTGAGTGCAATCCTTGGTCCTTAAAATCAGTCGCCCTAAAATTGCCTTGCACCAAATTTTGTGAAAATCGAATGAATATACGGTTTGGTTTTCCTTACTGAATTTTTAAATACACACATATAAATGAGATGTGTATTCTAATCGAATTAATAATGTGCTCTCCTTTCGTAATCTGTTAAAAATGGTATTTTCTAAAATTTATCCTGTTCAAGGTCTATCAACGCTGTTTAGTAACTTAAACAACGTCAGTACTTATTCTTGCGTAGGTACATACGTGCCCTTGAAGTTACTCCATTTTGAGATTTAATACAATTCGTAGGTGTCTCTTACATAATCTGCAGCGCTCATGCAGTTGGCAGTTTCCGAAGTGTGGCCATAAATAGTGGATACAGCGTAGGTGTAGTAAAAAAAAATTACTACCGGTTTATGAATGATCTACAAATTTGCCCTGAATGAATTACGAGCGCAAAGTCAAACCTCCGAACAGCTTTTGTGTATTTTAGCCTGTCATCAGCAGTTTTACAAAAGGAGACGTCGGCGTCGACAGAATGGAAACCATTGGCCTAGTTTTCATCATTTCCTGGAAATACACTCTCGCTGGGTGGGGAAAGAGGTGGTTAAACGCACAGCCCACATAATGAGTGATTCACACAGCGTACATGGCCTGATGTCGCCTACTCAATTGTTACAATAATAAGGAGGTGCTACTTTTTGCCTACCCGCAGTCACAATACTCAGGTATAGTCGTAAGCCTCCTTCCAACTAATCAATAGCACTGCACCTGATTACGTTCGACGCAAAAGGTAAAACATTTGCATTTTGTTGTGGTTGGCCGGCGCGGCGGGGTCTTGTACTGCGGGGTCTACCGCCCTTATGATTGTGGCGAGCGTAAAGACACACACTTTTAGTGTGAACCTTAATAACTAGACTTCTTGATTTTTGCACTCGCCACACACGAAAATTCACGAGTAGCATGTCTGCACGCGACTCAAGTGACTAAGAAAAAGACTGGATTGGCTGAGTCTTACGTGGACTTTTATTTTGCAGTTGTACAACGAGTAAAAAGATTTTTTTTTTGGTAATTGTACGTTACAGACGATGGCGAGCGCCCTTTTTTAGATCGGCGACAGGAAAGTGATTCATTAACTTGGGGAAGGTGATTGACTATCAATCGAGGGTAAGAACCCCAGGTGAAAGAGGTTTCCGCGAAAAGATTTCGATGCAATTACGCTAAAATATTTATGAAAAAAGTGTTACGATGACGTCATTTGATACGCGGACTTAATTTAAATTGAGTAAATTAGGATTCATTATATAGACCCCGAGCCAACATTTTTATACCCTTGCCTTTGAGCAAAAAATCTGGACACGTTTTTCCCTTACCTTTCGCTGCAGCTGCCCTTCATTAAGTTTACAATGATGCTACGGACTACTTCGACTAATACATATATTTCCCTGCAAATGCTTTCGCATCAAATACAATTTTTAGTGGCCAGCTGTGCAATCTGTTAATTTAAATGTCATTGTCACCCCTTTTATTTTAAGTTTTTTAAGACAATTATGCACGACTCTGCACGAGTATTAAAAAACATTAAAACAGATAATTATGCAGGACTCTGCAGGAGTTTAAAGAAAACATGAAAACGAGCATAAGATGTACATACATACTTACGTAGAAAATAATAGGTTACATCTGCATATGTTTAAAAATAGTACAAAGTACTCTGATTTTTTAAAAAAAGACAAACTAATCAAGAAAAGAAAGGATTTTTGAAATGTATAAGACATTGAATTAAAATTATTATGTATAGTTTCATTGGATTTACCAAATTTCAATACTTGCAATCCCGTGTATTTCATAGAACACAACTTATGGCGACAACAATGAGCAGTTGTCATCAAACTCCGCCAGACCATCAAGCTAACAATATTTTTATAGCTACAAAGCGGAAAGCTGTACTTTTGATTGGATTTTTTCTCAAAGGGTTGTACTCCTATATACACAGTTTTGGTCAATAATAAAAGAGCACTAAGTAAAAATATATTTCAAAACTATCGAACTTTGGTATTGTAACTCTTCATTACAAATATGTTATAGGCATCGCATACATTTACACAATTAATTACATTTCTCCTCTGAAATAAAAAGATATTGCTATCAAAATGACAAGAAAGCGGTTTTAGAAATATTAAAAATCAGACCAAAATCTGCTTTTTCTCAAATTCTACCCAGTAAATTGATACAATTTTATATTTGAACCCACGCAACATGAAAGAACAGCACCAATTTCAAATTTGTTTGTAATAAATCCAAGAAAATTGGAAAACGATTTTGTCAGAACCGATCTGGATGTGTGACGAGATGCACCCGTCCTTCTTTTTCTTTGCAAAAATTATTTTTAAATTTTCTCTACTTCTTCTAGAGCTACGAAAAAAGTGATAATACCAGCGTAGAGGGCGCTTCGAACACTACAACTTCGCGTATAAGGACTTTTGTCGTATCTGTCATAGGAGGGCCGGGGGGAGGGACCACAGGCGCAAACATTGTTTTTTCCATTTTCTCAGCTGTTTTTGCAGCAACGATGAAAGTGATAATACCCGCGTAGAGGGCGCTTCGAGTACTATAAGCTTGCATATTAGTATTTTCGAAGATTGAAATCGCGATATCTCAGGAATGGTGATTCGTAGGAAGGAAAGTATATGAACCATTTTTGTAGACAATAGCTTGATCTACAACTTTTGTATGAACTATTTTTACGATAACACTTACCGTTTACAAGAAATATGTAAAAATCCGATGTCGTTGACCTTTGACCTTGAATAAGATTTTTAGAATAAGTCGGATCGGTGGGGACTTTTGACATTTCATTTGTTATGATATATTCAAGGTCTGTAGAAATTTTTAGCTCTGTGGGAATTTTGTCTAGGTTGAAAACCTATTTTAACTGAACTATTAATACATGTATGTGTATGCCGAACTTCAACTATAGAAGCTATTAAACGAATGCCTTGGGCATTTGTTTTCTTCGCAAGTACTTCCAAGATTAAATGTTCTACTTGAAAGCGGTGAATCGAAAGAAACTAATGGTGTTTTTTTAAAATAAATGGCAAATTAACCTTTGGAGCATGTTTTTTTCTACCCATCGAAATTTTGAAAATTTGTATACATAGGTTTTTGCAGCCGCTGATTACGCACTTCCTATTAGGTTTTTAAACTTCAGCCCAAGAGGAGTCGGAGGATTAGTTTTTGCATTTTTCGCTTTCACCCCGGGAAATAATGTAATGTAAATAATGTAATGAAGTTTTTCTTTATCCTGCTACTACTTTAAAAGCAGGGTCGCAAGCAGAATAGTAACATATTTGTCACAGAGAAGAGGTTTTTAAAAAACTTTATTTACTTTTTCCGCTAAAATTCTATTCTTCTGATTATATAAATAAGACCCAACTTAATTGTAATTTCGAAGTTTACATTAAAACCTATTATAGGTAGATATGTATCTACACCCGAATTTTTCAGGCCCTAATCTGAGTCGTTTTGTAGGACCTGTGAGTCGTTTTTTAGGACATGATTAGCCAAAACACATTATGTCTTGGATAAATTATGTTGTATTAAAACGACTCTCGGAATAAGGCCCAAATATATGAGAAAGAAATTAAAGAATTTTACATCTTGACAATAAAGTTTACAATTATACTAGAAAAAAAAAATGAACGATGTCTTACTTTAACCCCAGTCGTAACAACGCCCTGATCCAACCCATGAGCCGCTTGGAATATTTCTGATTATCAATAACTGATATCCTGTTGCAATCAAGTTCCCAGGGGGTAAAACCAAATATTTATTTATCTACATCATCTGTAGATTGTGGAGGCATAAAGCGTTGCCCTTGCAGAACCGCAAAACTCTGTCTAGACGAAGTATACAAGTTTGCATTCGGTTAGTAGTATATACGCAACGTACACGTTTGGGAGCCCTCGGTTGCCCATTGCCGGCACCCCCAAAAACCCTCCCACATGCCGGGCTTTGTAAGTGTTGGCCACATTGCCAACAGCTTGTTACTATTGTCTTTTTGTTTTTGGGGCTGCTCGCATTGTGCACCGGTTTTCCCGGATCCTGCACTCGGGCGCTGCTTTGATTGAGTCAATCGTAAGACAGCTAGCCATCATATTCCATCCAGTTGAACAGTCAAGAGTGGTACAAACGATTGGATACCGCTGGATGGATCCGCGCACAGACACCAGCCAACCGTGCCGCACATATTCGTTCTCAGCAGGGCAGCTATATATAGAGGAAGCTCCAAGTAATCATCCTTTAATCTTTCATCAGACAGACAAAGCGCTCCGTTCCACATATAAGCCCTACAGCGACAGATAACCAGACTTCAACTGGGGTGAAACGGTTCTTGGATCTTACTAGCATCTCGTAGGTCTTCGAATCGGATGCACACACATTCACTCGCATTATTTATATTTCCTATTTCTCGTCCCGGGTCCCTGGCCCTGAGCCCGGTAAAGCCCTGGATACCCACACTGAGGTGGCTTCCACACAATGACGCTGCCCTTAACTTTATAATTTAGGTTCCTACTTGTCTGCCTCTTTCCATATCCGTTAACGTAATTGTGTGTTTGTTCTCCAACTCCCTTTTCCCTTTGTCAAAACAGCTCGTTCGTTGCCTTTTGTGCGGTGTCTGCACAACACCCGAACCCTTTGGTAAGGGTAACTTTGCTCGCAGGGCCAGCCATCGACAGACTGTCACCACCACCCTTCCTTTACGTAAAGTGCGAACGATGGCCCGCATCGTCGTAACCGTACGAACGTTGCCCTCTAAACGGCTGTCTGGTGAGTCTCGGCTGCGTCCATAACCCCGCGTGTACACCTCCAGAATATTTCGGGTACTGTCCTTTGCGCGATTCACCCCAATGCGTGCCCCTTTGCGCTGCGAAATCCCCGATAGTCTGTGAAACATGAATTTTCCTAATTTGCCGCGACGATAAACAGAGACGAAAGGGACAATCGACCAGCCAGGGCTGCTTCTGCTGAACAGATTACTTGCGGAGTTATTAACCTCTTCCAATTTACCTTTCGACTTTTTCACAAGATCATCTGACTTTATTGCCGCCATAAAACTCTGGCTACTTTGCAAGCTGGCGACGCTAATGACTTGGCATGGGCCAGGACGAATTATCATAATATGACATTATTATCGACAATAAAAGCCTCTTCCAGCATCAACAGGTTGGGTGCGCGGTAAACCGAAAAAATAATTTGATTTTTATGATTGACCTTCGTACATCAGGAATATTTCAAAATAAATAAAGCAATTATTATCTTGGGTACTTGCATTGTTGCTTTATGCCCTTGAGGAACATATGTGTACCTCTTTGCTTTTTATTTAACGCTGTCCACACGTCGATCTTCAAACCGACATTTCTAAAGGAAGAAATTTACTTCGGCTGCTTTTCCGGAAGAAGTTAGTATAGCACATATGTATAAGTTAGTTTTGTCCAGTTACTCCCATTTTATATCGTCACTTCAGTTGGCTTACCAAAATAATAATAATAAAAAAAATCTTCCAATAACACACGCCAAAAACGACAAATTGGTCTTTGGTAAAAATGATGAAAATCAAAATCTTTTGTTACTACTAACGCCATTTATAATTTTAAGAAAACTTGAAAAAACAGTCACGAAAAATAAAGGTATACTTAGTTTTTGGAAGATTAACAGAAATAACATTGCTAATTAATTTGATTCAAATTTATTTTCCATGAAATGAAAAACTTCATGCATTTGATAAAATTTGTATTGTCGATTTATAAAACCTTAAAGGCAGCTTCACTTGCGCACATTTTTTGTGTCCGCTCCACACACGTACTGAGCAAAGATGTCCACCAGTGCACACAGTTCATAAAATCCATAAAAAGAAAGATAATTTCCTTCCGCGTTATCACGGTCCCTCGGGATCGGAACTTGTCATAAAAAATCGGCGGTACGCTTTATGTCTACATTTTGTTTGTTATGGCATAATTGCATATTGAAATTGTAAATACATGCAGAAATATATGCGATTTTTTTTATATAAATAACATTTTAATCATCTAAAGCTTCTGTCGAAGGTGTCTAGCGTATTAGGGTTTCGCTCTACATCTGTTAAATGGATCTCATACATATGTTGTTGTTTGTTCACAATACTATTGAAAATTATGAGTACCTGTAATTATTGTATGGATAATTATCACCCTTTTTAGGGTTTACGAAAACAGAAGCCCTTATGGAAAGCTCAAGGTGTCTGCCTGTCTTTTATAACTTCATAAATTTTCAACCGCTTGGCCCAGAACGCTGAAGGTACGTGTAATCATTGTGTGGATAATTAACACACATTTTAGGAGTTAGGAAAAACAGAAGCCTTTATGGAAAGCTCACGATGTCTGCCTGTCTGTTATAATTTCATAAATTATCAACCGTTTGGCCCAGAAAGCGGCAATTTGATAAGACGGTGGATGATGTTAATTTTTTTTTATTATATCTTTATATTTGCAACATTAAGAAAATTGTATGGGTTATGTATATTAACCTAATTTATTCAGCTCCAGCGGGCACAATAAGATTATGCATTTATATATTTAGTTCAGGTGTCTGCAAAGTGTTCTGTTATGATCACAAAAACATTTAATTTTCTAGAAAATAGCAGGTCAAGAATATGATGTGTTTTAAGTCTTCTGATCTCCTTACTTTCGTCAAGAAAGCTAATGGCCATCACATTTCTGTGATTACGAAGCCCTTGGAGATAATTTCTACTGAATCTGTTTATCGCATCTTTAACTGTAGTGATCTCCAGATCGCTATGTATCTGCTTGTTTGAAACAACCCAGTGGGATTCGGTAAATGGAAGTATACAAGAACACATAAAAGAGCAAGTGAATATCATTGAAAGGAAGATAGTTTTTTTGTTTTTCTATTTCCTTCCCATGTGCTTCTTTGGAAGATGATTACCAGATTTTTCTGTTTTCTTTCCGTGTGCTTCTTTGGGAGATTATTGGCAAAAATTTTCTGCTTTTTCCTGTTTGCGTCTTAGGAAAATTATTGGGACATAGATGATGATGATGGAAAATGAATTCAGTTTAATATATATTTAAAAAAAAAAACATTGGCATCCGCTTTGCCTTTAAGTAATTATAAAAAAACAGCATTAAAAACATAAACAGTCTCAACATAAAAAAACATAAATTGCATTCAAAATCACTTGCACTCTCGAGCACCTAAACGAAAAATAACTGAAATGCTTCATCAGAAAGAATCTCGCAACGAAATCGTCTTTAGAATTTTGAGCATGAAAACATGACGAAATTTTCACTTGCATTGCCAAGGGCATATGCTTTGAAGCATTTTTCACTCGCAGAATTTGCAAAAGCTTTAAAAGCTTCGTAACTGCTTCATTAAGATATTCATAGGAACCACTTCAAAGAGTGACCGAAAGAAAAATGTTTTTTCGCCTGTTTTTGGATAGTGGATTGCGGGCTTGCGAAAAATCGTCAAAAGGCTTAGGATGTCGCTTATTGATCGTCATTAAAAACCAAAAGATGCATTGGTTTTGGTTTTTATTGCATATCCAGTTTCAGTTTCGTTGAGCTGTTTCTTTGGAGGAAATAATTGCAGTATCAGCATATCTGGCTATATAAATTGTGTATATGACTGGCCCTAGTACACTACCTTGTGGGACGCCTGCCATTATTTGGCAGATATTAGAGCATTCATTCTTCTTCAATCTTTACTTAAAAGCAGCGTCCACCTAAATATGTTTTAGCACAAGGCGTTTCCAGGGTATTTCTTATATCGTTGATAATACGGTGGCATTGTTCTGGCGTTGCATGTCTTCCTCGGAGCCCAAATTTGTGGTCAGGGATGATTTAATATTTTCCAGGGACTGCTAGAAATCTTCGTAAGAGTGGTTTTTCAAATATCTTCGAGAATGTAGCCAATAAGCTTGTTGGTCTGTAGGAGGTAAGAGGTGACAGTGCTTTCCGATTTGTTTGGTTTGAGCTCATCATGGTTCAACACATTTCCATTGGGTTGGAAGATGATTCAATCTATAATTGCGTTATATAGTAGCTTGAGGAAGATAACATGATAGAGATTTGCCAACTTTATATAAACTATTTAAAATACAAAAATGGATTATTTTGGAGTATAGAGTCAGGCGCGTATACAGCCCAACTTCTTAGAGGTGGTCATAGAGTAAAAAACAAACATTAACTTACTAGCTAAGAATACTAGCAATTAAATGTGAAATATTGGTTTTTTCCGTAGATCGTGAACATAGTAGGATACTGCATCAAGTTCATCTACTAAGAAGCGTTTTTCGTCATTAAATCCAATCCTATTCCTAACTGTTCATACCTACTCGTTCTTTATAGTGTGTCTCATAACTTTCTGGATTTCGCAAGAATAAACAAACAACGTTTGCGTTTCGATTGATTCTACGACCAATTTCTGTCCAAGAATATCCATCTTCTTTTAATGCCCCTATTCTACCAATTTCTTCTTCAGTAAGCTGATGTTTGCGCCCTATTTTATTTCCTTTAGCTATACTTTAAATATTTGCTAATCTAATATACATATGTATTTTAACTCTGCACTGAGAAATAGCACCAAATTGTGTGCTATCACGCATATTTACCATTTGTACCAATTCTTGTGCTCCACAATGTATGTACATCACAAACGCAGTGTTTATCAAGCCAAAGTGCTCAAAACCATATGGAGTACAAAAATACCTTTGGCTACTTCTAAAAGTAAATCGTAAACGCAGTGTTGTTCCAAAAACCTCACTTAACATTTCTATCCATATCTGATCTATGTTTGCGACTTCAAAAATTTCATGTAGGCACAAGCGTTTATGCATAATGTCCTTTCACCTTTATTTTAATTTAAAGTATTGCCCCTGAAGGAAGTAGTGGTTAAGGTATATTCACCACATTTAGATTTACAAAAGTCAATATTTCTTCTGTGGCATATATACAGGGTGTCCCGTAAATAGTGGATAACCTGGAAACCGGTGATAGGGTAGCTTATTAGCTAACAAAAAAACCTTATGCCTTATGAAAAGTCTCACGGTTTTGGAGTTATTTAAGTTTTTATCTTTTTACGAAAATTCCTTGTTTGCATATCATTTGTACGTTGATAATATTTTTGCGTTCTGTGTTTTGCCAATAGTTTTAAAAACTTTGCTATTTAGCCAAGAGTTCAAATTTGTATCACACTTTCAGATTGTTATTAAAATGTCAAAGGAGCTATTTTACCGAAATTGAAAAGCTGACCAATATGTGCTCTTTTTTAGATTCTGTCCAGTAAATGAAGAAATCACATCACCTTTTCACATTTGAATCCACGCAACATGAGGGAAAACAGATACCTGCACCAATTTAAGATTTAATGTGGACTGGAGTCCTCGAAAATATTGCCTGCGTAGTTAGGGAATTGAAAAAGTTGCGGAATAAAAGGATAAAACGTTTTTTTACTGAATTTGTCCAATAGGAACAAAAACGTGTCTCACAGGAGATAGTGAATATTACAATAAATACTCGAATTGAACGCCTTCTGCCTTGATCCTGGCCTTGCACCTTTTTATGAAGTTGCTCTTGAGTCGGCGCACACACTCGATTTATCTATCCAGTTACAGTATGGATGCGCGTCCTTAATTTTAATATATCTCTTCTGTATACTTGGCCTTTAAGACATTCCCAGAATAAAAAAAATTCCAGCGGATTCAAATCCAGCGATTACGGTAGCCTGAGCGATCAAACCATCTTTCAGGATAGGCACTATTCAAATATCCGCGCACGGTCATCAAGATACCCCTGCATGGTCATCGTAGGGACGCAAGTAGTAGTAGTAAGCGTGCTAGACTGCAGATCTGAAAATCCCAGGTTCGAATCTCACTCGGACCCCACGCTTCCACTCCCAGAGTAGGCTTTTCCTAATAAGCGACAGATGGAAGCCCCGTCAATTAGGATAGCTACTGCGGGCTATTAATCACTCAGCATAGCGATCTTAGGTAAACGATTACTGAAGCACAACCTCGAAGTGGAGAGGCTTTGTGGAAGCCCTATGCTCCTAATTTTAGCAAAATTGGCAATTTTTTATTAACCACAAAGCAAGTGCAACTACTTCAAATATCAGCGTCAGTTCATTTCGAATGAATTTCAAACAGTAAGCAACATTGAGTGTATGAGGTAGCTTAAGGGGTTACATACGTCTTGAAGGAAAGAAAAAACAACTTTTTCAAAAAATTGTATTTTAAAAACCAAAACTTAAAACCGAAGGAATTAAAAAAAAATGAAATTTAAAGCTTTGAAATAAGTTTGAATGTATTTTCGTCTCAAATTTTTTAGCATTTTTCCGATTCTCATCGTTTTTAAAACATTTTTTTCGTATAAAACAAGAACGAGTCAACCGATTAAAAATCCCTTCGGTTAATCACGAAAAAATGCTATAAAGACAAACTGTGCAAAGTTTCAGCAAAATCGGTCGATTCGTTCTCGAGAAATCTTGCCTACCGCAAAAAAAAGGCTGGACGAGGAAAATGCAGGAAAATCGACAATTTTCAATATTTTTAGCTCAAAATTTTTTTACAACTTCTTGAAATGCCAAACTTTTCTATGTGTAAATTTCAAATAAAACAGAGTTTTAGTTTTTAAAATACAATTTTTTGAAAAAGTTGGTTTTTGTTTCCTTCAAGACCTATGTAACCCTATGGGCCTATGATCTGTTTGTTTAGGATTCCAGTCCACGGATTTATACTAAATTGAGATCTGTCTTCCCTTATGTTATGTGGATTTTACAACTGCCAACTGTGCAGATTCATAATCCGCCACGACTACACGAATACTAATGTGACCACATTATTTTATTAAAAAATATGGATCCTCTTTGATTTCCTTAGCAATCGACGGCAAAAAGTTACCCTGAGTGGGTAATCAGTGGGTTTAAATGAAAAATCTAATTTGTTTTCTTCATTTTACTGGACATAATTTGAGAAAAAGGACATTTTGGTCAGATGTTTAATTTGGTAAAATAGTTGCTTTGCAATTTTAACAGCAATATCTTTTTATTTCAGAAGAGAAATCTGAACTGTGAGATCAATTTCAAATCTTAACTAAATAGGCATCAAGTTTTTAAAACAACTAGTATGTCTTACTTGACAAATACACCACCAGCTGTTAAATCGTCCAATACAAATTTGGTAGAGCCAGATTTTGAGATTAATAATATTTTTGTGAACAATAATAATTACTGCTGAAAACTGCAATCATTTATCTGATGATATAGAAGATAATTATGCAAAACACAACGCAAAAGTATTATTATTTGTATAAAAGATATGTAAACAATTGTAAACCCTGAAACCTTTCAGAAGGCTATATTTTGCTCATTTTATAGCTGATAAGTATCCACTATTTATAGGGCGCCCTTCGTGGCTATGTATCTACTCGTTAGTCCTTTCACTTCAGGTAGAATTCTCTTTAGTTATCCTTAAAAGTCGTTGGCTGTCTGGAGGCATTTTTGCTAATTATCTAATACCAATACCTAAAATTAGTCAGAGCCTGCCCGAAATCGATTGATCTACCTCACACTAGCAAAATAACAGGTACGCGCCGTGCCGAAGTCAGCATATCAGAAAGTGGGCTACATGGGCGGGGCAAATGCAGAAAAGACGACTTCTATATGTGCAGAATTTCGCGGTATATTCGCTAATAAATCCGCAGCCTCCAACTGCTTTCGTAATGAGAATTTACGAAAAAACCGGAAACATACTGACTAAATTTTTTTAAGTCTTACAAATTATTTGGATTATTTCATGTGCAGTCCGCCAGCTTGTCTATTCGGACGAATGCACGTTTTACCAAAGCGCTCAACAGGATTCCGAAATAGCAGGGCGTATCATTGAAAAGGTGGAATAATCACGAGAACATTAAATGATTTCATCAGACCATAAATATTTAACTTACGAATAAGTTAACTTAATAAAGCCATGGCGTGAATAACATAAGATTTCAATTAAATATTATTATCCCCGTCTCCTGTCCCGCGGCGCAGAACACTTCCTCCTAAAGGGCTACTAGGTGTGAGCGATGAACAGAAGTTTACAGTTCCAAATAATTGTAAATCACTCTATTGCTGGAAGACGCCGGCCGGAGTGGAAGGCCGTAATGGGTTTAATCAAGTTATTATTTGCAGCGGCTGGAAATATCAGAAATCTTCGTGCGTCCGCCTCGGTTCCAGCTCTTCAGCTCCCAGGGGACGCGACGCGAGGCGTGGAAAGAAGTGCGAACCTTAATAAATACAATTAAAATTGCTAAATGAGCAAAAAGCTCGGTGAATGCTTTTTTTCTTCACTCAATTTATTCTTCCCCCCAGACGGAGGCTCCGCAAATTGGAGCGACGAACTCACCGCTGCCACGACAATGCTGGGGAGGGTGGTGGTTCGGTGGGTCCCGAGTCCCACGTCCCAGCTAAAGCAGCTTTCACAGCTTTGTGCCTGTTAAATTCGGTTTCGCTATATGGCCGCTGTATTTGCTTCAGTGGATGCGAAATTTGCAGAAAAGCACGCGTACGATGCCTGTGTTGGGTGCCGGTGCTCGTGCCCGAGCCCGTTGCTTTTATTGTAAGAAAAGGGCCTGCAGACTGCAGAGCGCAGCTGATGTACTCGTCGGGGGTGAGGTGGTGAATGGGATGGAAGGCTGCAAAAAGCTCATCACTGCCAATGTATAAGTAGGCATACTTGAGGAGAGGAATGTCTGGCAGTTCCGGTTGTATAGAACGTCGAGACGCATTAGGGCGCCATGCCGACGTTGCGCATTGTTGGCGTAGGTTAGTTTGTTCTCATCGAATTCTCGTCCCCTCCTGCAGAACAAATTTTTTTTTTGGTCCTTTTTGTGAAGATCTTTTTATTTTCCTTTTGTCCTTCCTCATTCTTATTGATTTTTAGAGCCTTCAGTCTGCTAGCATCCACCCCGCCGTCTATTGTACGAGGCAATCCACACTACGGTTGCTCTTCGCTTACCGACAATAATTCCGGTGGTTTGCCTCACCTTCTTATTATCTTGATTCACTCAAACGTGAGGGTAGCGACGGGTTTTTCGAGGCAATGCAATTACTCCGCTCATTCACTTCTGGAGTCGTTAAAATTCACTTTATTCCACGTTCTTACTATAGTTCTACACTAGAGCTAAAATTTAATAAATTCGCTCACTTCATTTTGTGGAACTAGTATTAGAAAAGTTGTTTTTCTTTTCTAGAAGGTTAACCATCAACATAAACAATATAGCGCAGGAATCCAAGAAACGCGGAGGTTAAACCTATAGCCCTACGAAGTTGACGGAAAATATTGCAAATTACGGCGAATGTTGACGTCTTTTTTTATTTTACACTCACCAAGGCCAATTTTATTGAAACTTCTTATGTTGAAATTTGTAGATATGCTCTTTCATTTCGCCACACAAAAAAGTTACTACTAGGAGTAGCCTTATTCATGCAATTTAGCAAAAATCGATTAGTTTAATGACCCCAAATTACCAATTTAAGGCTCGGTTTCACTGTAATTTGTTTTTGTTGGTTACAATGGGATTACCTGATTATACCACGTTTTCATTGCCTTCGAACACGAGAATAGTTTTCAGAAAACCTTAAGGTGTTTTCATAAGTTTGTAAAATTTCCAATTGTTTTTTTTTTATGTTTCAATTAAAATCTTTACTGAAACACACATGAATGCTCTCTTCACAAATTTACATGAAATCATTTTGTGTAACTTTCACAGTAACCACTTTGGTAAATTAGTAGTCGCAGGAAAATGAGATATAATAAGTGATGACTTCCTGCTGAGTGCTGAAGGTTCTGCTGTAAAGAATAATTTGTTGTTACATTTTGAGCTTCAGCATTTAAAAATTCTCCTTATATCCCCATGAAATATATTTTTGTACGCTAATGTAAATCTAAAGGCGGCGCTTCTTGAGAATAAAACCAAGTAGAACTTGTAGGCCGCCGGCATTAGTTACCATATTGTTTGTTTTTACAGTTTTTTGCGATTATCTGCGAAACCATTGATCCTATGACAAAATTTCCTGTCTGTTTGTTTCTTTCTCAAAGGTTTTTGAAATGATTTTTGTCAAAATATTTACAAAATGTTAATTTCATGAAAAACCAGTTATTGTTGGGACTGTAATTCGACAATCATTGGAAATGAACGAAAATGGTCCTTAGTGATTTTGTCGTAGAATCAACGTTTCCGAGGTAATAGCGAAAAGCTGTTTTCTAATAAGCCGGCTAACTAATTGCAAAGGGATCTCCAAATCTAACGTCGTCGTTACTAAGATCTTTGATGGACTTGTTAACGATAAATTGATTGACTGACATTGATAATTTAGTTTCCTTGTACTGACAATGGTGTTGAGCTTAACATTAGTAAAAACAAATACATTTCTTTCTCTCGTAAAGTAAACACCAAAGTCTTTGACGATAAAATTTCTACCACCAATATTATTTTATTTTTATCTTTGTATTTACTCAATGCAGCGACATCAAACTCACGCCTATAAATACCACTAATGTTGATTTACCTCAACCACTGCAGGTACAATCACTTGTGGAAGGAAAAAATGTTCTGAAATTTCTTAAATTTCACGTTTCTCCCAAATTTTCACTGAAATTCATGTAATTAATACATCTTTTTTATTTTTATTAAATTTCCGATCTTGATGCCTTTCCAAGGAGGTATAACATGTCCAGATAGAGAATGTATATACAAATCTATACGTAGAAAACCTTTTGGGACATTTTAAAATAATCTGCATTTCACAAAAAATTTAACCCCAAAATGCCTTTTCTTAATTTTAGAATTTATTAGGGGGGAGGGGGCACATTAGGACACTTTTCGAATAAAAAGTTTCTATATCTTTTGATTTTTAAGAATTCGTCATACTCAATCTGGATGCACAGCAAAACGAACAAAAGTAAAATTAGTTTATCATTTTTAGCGTTACAAAAATGTTTCTTACTGTCCTGCAGTTTAGGACACGTAGTTTAATATAGCCCGGGTGATTAAGGACTCATAATGAAAAGCTATAAAAAAAGTTTCCTTTTCAACCTTTTTTTTTACAATATAATATATTATATACGTACGAGTATGTCGCTAAAGAACACAACAAAGCTTCTCAATTAGCTTGAAATTTTTTTAGGCAGAAATTATATGATGGCTATTTATGGACACGTTATCAATCGAAAAATACGTTTTACATAAAAAATATGTGGACATTATTTCATTTATTAACAATGTCCTAAGCTGTTCCTGTCCTAAAGTGCCTCCCTCTCCCAACTGTAGGGTGGTAGTGGTAATACGTTACAAACGTTTAATTTGAACTCAAAGTTTACCAAGGAGGTCTCGTAGCATTTTTCTCACTTTCTCATTAGGAACTTTTGCAACCATTTGGTATTTCTTTTAACAATGCTTTTTAATCTTTCATCTGTATCGCGAGTTTTTCTTGCTAAAGTTCTGTTGAAAATTATAGTGCAATTTATATACCGAATATCACTCCAAATTTGCTGGACGTACTAGTTTCTTCGTATTTCATCAAAAGTCAATCCTGAGAAACATGAATTTCTTGAGGGTAGGTCCACTATCTACAAAGTGCCCACAGATTTTTCGAAGTCCTCCGGCAAGATTTCTGTTCCCATTTTAATCAACTTAAATTGATTCCTACTTTCACGCTCAGACACAATTTGTAAGGATTGGAGACACTTTTTCCAATAAAATATATGTACCATCTGACGTATCCCAAGGCAGCCATCTGGTTTCATTGCTTTTCATATTTTACGACTTTACTACGGCATTCTCATTATTTTCCTTTACCAAATTACTACATATTATATACTAACGAATTTAAACTTTATGCTGAAATCAATTAAATTTTTTGCTTCAGTTATTGCAAACGAATCTCGACAAGATCGATCAGTGGTGTGCATCAAATTACCTTACACTCAGCATAACGAAATTCAAAGTTATGACGATTTATAGGTGTGCTAAACCTATTAAGTATATAAATATTATGTGATTACAGTATCAATAACGTCTCTTTATCGAGAGTGTTCGCATTTAAATATTTTGGGTGTTGTTCTTGACGATAAGCTTACCTTTCCAAGTATACGTTTCCACGTTGATATAATATGCTTCAGCAATATGGTCTCCACTATTCCGCTCATATCAAGAGAATTGAGTCTGTGCAAAGATATGTATTTGACTAGATTCATGCTTCAAAAGTTTAAATGTCTAATGATGATAACATAAATAACCGTCTATTATGCAATACCAGATATATTGTCCCTGGGGTTACAGAAATTAGAACAAGGGCGGATTTACACTCGAGTTCTATTCATTAGAGATATTCTTTGCTTTACATAAACTGTCCGGCACTTTTAAACTTAGTGAGAATCCATGTTCCGTCTAACAACACACGCACAAGAAATATTATGCTAGTTATCAGATTATAATTGAACATTGAATAACCTGCATAATCGTTATTAGTTAAGATATAGTACTTTTTTGGTGGGTTTGCGCCGCTCGTACGCGTAAACTATTGACTTTATGAAAAAAAGGTTGATACATGAATTGTAGGCAATTGTCTCTGGTTTCATTTTGTATATAACTGTTTTTATCTTAAAATGAGTCAGAAAGGAGATATTGTAAAAAACTGCTTTTAGGCGCCATTTTTCCAATATGGCGGCGCGAGCGGCAAAAATACGAGGTCAAAGTCGAAATTCGGAAATAGAACCTCAAAATCTATAAAATTACCAATTTTCAAAACTCCCGGAAAACTTTCCAGGTAAAACTACCAAATGACTGTACTATTATTCTAAATCTCTAAGATTTTTTAACCGGGTGCTTCAAATAAAAAAACCTGGTTTTCAGTGTTGTGGAAAATTTGAAAATTGAAGGTGGTTGGATAGATGCAATAAATCTCTGGATAAATAAAAAACAATAATGGCTTATAACAACACTTTGTACTTATTTTATTTCAAACATCTTGCATAAGTATTTAATGTGACTAAATGTTAAAAATATAAGAAAAGCTCTAAGAAAATAAAAAATATTCAAGAAACATAGATTTTTATGTGGAAATTCGATTAGCCCATTTTACTTCCTCCGCTATTTCGTATTACCTCGAACATCCTGTTAGGCATTGAATGAACCAATTTTTGAAGCTCTTCTGCTGTGACAGATCGCCAAGACTTTCTTATGACCTCTTTCAGTTCTTGTACAGAATTAAACTGACGGCCATTGGAGTAAACTCGTCCTGCAATGATGCCTCATAAATTTTCAATGGGGTTAAGATCAGGACTTCGCACAGGCCTATGCAAAACTTTGATATTTTTCTCCTGGAACCAATTTTTAGTAAAGTATGCTGTGTGTATCACTGCATTGTCCTGTTGAAATATAAAATTTTCTGACAAAAAATCTTCAGACATGTTGATGAGAAGATCCTCCAACATTTCTGTTTATGTTACGGCGTTCATTCGAGGAAGTATCCAGGCAATCTGTGATTTTCCATAAACAGAAAAACCGGCCCAAATCATAGCACTTCCCCCTCCGAAGTTTCGACTCATTCTTATTTCCTGTGGTTTCCTTAAATCATGCCAATAATATTGAAAACCATCGGGCCCGTCCAGATTAAATTTTTTTCATCGCTGAAAACTACGTTGCTCCATTCTTCGGACCAGGTCCTATGGTTTTTTGCGAAATTTAACCTTGCAACTTTGTGGTTATCAGTTAAAGGAGGTTTCTTTTGTCTCTTTTTGTATTTAAGATTTTTGTCTCCATGTAAGATCTGCCTAACACGTGTTGCAGTAACTGGTAAATTCAAATTGGACTTTATTTGGGTCGAAGTGCAGTGATTTTTTCTCACTTCTTGTAGAATTTTTCGTTTCTGGTAATTATTAAGTTTTTGATTTTGACCAAATTTTCGATTCTTGGCATAATTTTCTCCCAATTGGAGAAAATTACTCACTACTTTCCTTGATCTTGAGAGCAATGTCCGTAACCGTTAGTCCTTGATCCTTCAAAAACACAATTTTTCCCATTTCCGCTTTTGTGAGGTCTTTTTCTCGCCCATAGTAATAATACTGACGCATTTTCAATTAAAATCTATTTAATGTAATAAAAAATTATTTATTCTTACCTTTGAATATATTTTAATGAAGAATTTAAATCTTATTCCTGAGAAAGTAACACACTGTTCTAATGGAATTTCCGCTTAGACACCTGTCGCACTAACGTACAAACTTCAAATGCCTGCTTCTCCAAAAATTATCAGAAACGAGGATGTAAGGTGGTTTTTAAAGAGAGCACCATAATGGTAAATATTCCTGTAAGCCTCGATTCAGTGCTGCCAGATTTGCACGAGTCTAGCAAATTTTTACAAAAATTTGAGATAATGTGCTAATGAAATATTCGCCACTGTATTGCGATTTAATTTGGGGTCGGTTTTTTTTTATTTACTAAGAATGGATAATCCCGAGCTGGTCTATTAGTTTGAGGTAATTGAAAGAACAATTATTTTTTCCATTGTTTATGATTTGCAAAGTAAAGCAAAAGCTTAAATGTCTACTTCCCCCGTCTAAAAAATTTTCTGTAGTCCTCAAATAATTTCAAAAATTGTATCAGACAGATAATTTTTTGTTTATTTCTGGCATTGTGGCTTCTTTAAATATTTGCCTATCTGGCAGCTAAATAAATGCGTGCACCACAATTATCTTTCCTGGCTTGCGAAATTATGTGAATTTGAAACGTTGCCAAGGAATCAGATGGTTGTGGTAGCTTTTTACGTTTCTTGATTTAGAACCTCAACGAAATCTGGGATAGTCGGCTCAGATAATTTAAAATTACTCAGGATTTCGAGTCCAATGCGTTTTTTTTTATATTGCATAGGTAAGAGCAGACATTAACCTAATTTTTGTTAGCTACATTTTGCTAAATTGCAATCGATAGCATTTTTTCTAACAGGGTTTAAAATATCAGAATAAAAAAAGAAGCAGCATACAGTAGTGTTATTTTAGTCATTGGTTGTTAAGAATTTAAAAACTCGTAGATGATTTCGTAAAATACTCAGTTGTATAAGGAACTGGATAGCAAACAGCATTTTTTGCAGTTCTTTTGAACATTTTAAGAAAACCGACTGATGTGAACCGATGAGGTTAATTAAGGTCCTGATCGCGTGTCATTTCTTCAAGGCGAATTATCACACCTTGCTTTCAATTAAATATCTTTTCGTTGCAGGTTATCTCCTTACACGTGTCGAAGGTAAAATTGGTTCACCAGAGAAGCCCCTATCTGATCTGGGCCTCATCTCATATCGCTCATACTGGAAGGATGTTTTGCTTGATTACCTGTGCAAACGCACCGGCACAACACTGAGTATTAAGGATGTTTCACAGGTGAGTTGCGGTGGATGTGTCCCGCCACGGAAGATTGTGGTACTGCGTACCTACCTCACGTTTCTTTAGAGGTTCCGCTGCACACGCACGCATACCTCACTTAATCTTAATTGAATTCAAACATGCTAAACAGGTGCATCCACGAGTACTGAATGCTGCGAGTGCATTCCTCTCAGCACCCCGATTAATCACTACGTAATGAGAACAAATTTACCTTGGCCTTATCGTGTTGTCTATCAGAAGATAATCCGAATGCTTCCCGTTGCCATCGATAATTGCAGTGCGTACTGCGGCAAGAGCTCTCGCCGTGCAGGTAAACAAAACAGTTGGAGGGTGAAGCTGCACGGTCGGTTGTACCTACCGCTTGCACTGGCTATTTTCACGGAAGAAGTCGATAAAGTTATTTCGCGGTACCCGCCGGACTTTGTCTCGATTACAGGCGACACGATTAGAAAGCATCTGTTTGTGAAACCTCTCAATTTGCATAATGAAATGGGTTTTCGATGGCCCGCCCTGCCCCTGCCGGAAATTTTAATTATTTTGAAGAGCCCATACGTTCGGCGTGAAACAAAGATGCCTCAATTCGTAATCTGAATATGCCGCCAAAAATGTTTCGTTCTGATATAAATGCAGGCGGCCGCCACCGTACCAATCCCGCTGGGTTCTATATATCCGCGCGACACGAGAACAACAGCTGCAGGGATTTCCTCGGAGGTCTAAAAACGTTTAATATGTTTATGTTAATGCGCCTTTTTTCCGCGTTGAGGAGGGTTGTTTATGACCGGCTGGCTGTGAGTGCCGCTCTTAATTGAACGCTTTCACATGGCGCGCACTTGCTATTTCGCTTGAGCAAGTGCAACATTTTCACAAATTTCGCAAATTTTCATTGTGTCCTCCAATCAAACTTGAGGTTTCTTAAATTATGAGAATCATCTAATCGATCGTAACTGTTTTCAGGAAATGGCGATTTATTCCTACGATATTGTCAGCACCCTGCAAGCCTTGGGTATGATGAAGTATTGGAAAGGCAAGCACATTGTGCTAAAAAAACAGGTAAGAGCATGCCAGATTTATAAGTTAAAGGGAGGATCTTCTACCCTCGAATGCCAATAAAAAGAACGGAGAATTACTTTATCTTATCACACTTTTTGTATTAGTATTTTAATGACATAAAAGTTCAAAGTTTAGTCGAAAAGAGTATGGAGATCGTTTTTGCAAAATTACCTAACAATCATCAATCCTGGTGCCATACAGCGTTCGGAACGTCGTCGAATTTAAGTCCAAAAACAGCTAACGGGATTTAAACCTTTTTAATTACGTCAAAATTATGTTACGGTGATTTAATCTGATGGCATAAAGCTAAGATAGGGACGTCCAAAAGTACCTCTTCCTAAATTGGAAAATAACGCCAAAAACTAATGGACAAAGAACAGCACTGTGATTTGATTTTTAAAAATTTGCGACAGAAAAGTGAAGAGTGACTTTAAAATTATGATGATCGCAAATAAATATATTCCAAAATGATGTCCAAATATCCTCGACAAGAAATGGCACACTACCTGTAAACAGATTAGGTTCACCTACATGCAGCCTTGGCCAAATGTATTAGGCACCCCGTAAATCCGTAATTAGGGGGAAATAAAACTATAGTTAGGTTTAACTTGTTGACCTTTATTCTTACTATAAATATTTTGTCGGTCCGCCCTTAGCTCTTATTACCGCAGCTATTATTTTGGGAATTATGCGTACAAGCTTTAGACACTCTTCAGGAGAAATTTCGTTCAACTCTTGTTGGATGACTTGTTTTAGTCCTGTTTTGGATGTGATGTTGTGCTCCCGTATCTTCCGCTTCAATGTGCACCAAAGATGCTCAATTGGATTGAGATCTGGCGACTGTGCAGGCCACTCTATGAGGTCAATATTGTTTTGTTTTAAATATCGCCTACTGGTTACAGATGTGTGGCATGGCGCGTTGGCTAGTTGGAATTTTATATTGTCCGCATTAGTGTCACCGTAAATTTTCGTGATAGATGGGTGTAGAACCTCTTCCAACAAGGCAATTTATTTTTCGCTATTCATACGCCATACAACCCAAATCATCACGCTGCCCCCTCCGTGTTTAACCGTGGACACGACGCACTCGGGAAGGTAAGCTTTACCTACCCTCCTCCTCACAAAAGTGGAACCAGGGGTGCCGAAAACCTGAAAAATTAAAAAAATTTAACATTATTTTCAATATTCGTGAAATGTTTTCACAATCGGACTGATTACGATTACACCATTATAAGTAATTGAAATTATACAAAATAAAGCTTACCTCAAAGTTTGATTCGTCGGACCATATCACGTTATCCCAATTGGCCTCCGTCCAAGATTGATGTTTTAAGGCCCATTCAAGACGATCTTTTTATTTTTTGCTGAGAGCAATGGCTTCTTCCTAGCCTTGCAACCTTTCAGCCCTGCCTCTACAAGTCTTCTTCTTGTGGTTCGAGCACTAATCGTTCTGCCAATCTGATCAGATAGACGAGCAGCGAGCTCAGAAGAAGTTTTTTTCCGATTTTTGAGGGACTCTCGACTCAAATTTTGGTCATAACGTTCCGAACTGACTCTTTTTCTACCAGTTTTTTGTCTATTACTATGTGATCCAGTGTCCAGAAAACGTCTAATAGCACTTTGCACCGCACAACGAGAACATTTCACAGTTTTTGTAATTTCAACTTGAGATTTGCCTTGTTCATACAAAAACCAAATTCGCATTAGGCATTTTCACACTATTAGTAACCAACACTTCAAACTCCGTCAAAAAACCAACAATATTTAGGCACTTGCTTCCACCACGAGCAGTAATTACAAACTGAAATTTTTTTACAAAATCTTCAAAATTACAAATTTTCCCAATCAGACGTTTTATAGCCCTTCTAGGAAAAGGTTTATTGCATTAATTACCATTTATGATTGCTGGGAACATATTGACAAACAAGATAATTCTTTGTAGGAATTATTTTGTACGATACCTGCAAAAAACTAGGGTGCCTAATACTTTTGGCCAAGGCTGTATATGATTTTCATACAAGTTAATGTTTCTCGAAAGTTCGGAAAACATGTTTTCCACTTTCAGAAATCGACAATTGTAGGCTTGTTGTTTGTTTGTGTTTTGGGGAATAAAATTGTGAAGATTCAGAAAATAAGGTTTTTTTTTTATTATTATTAAGTGGGTCGTCAAGGCACGCCAGGAAACCTTCGAAAATAACGCGACCTATAAGATCTATGGTAATCTCTTCCACATTAAGACCCTTAAAGTAGGCTATACGAGTACTGGCGCGCTAAGTAAAAAGACAGTAACTCCACTTTTTGTAGTTTGGAGAAAACACACTTTTTGTGATCTACCATGCATATGCCGCCTGTGTATACTGTTAAATTCGTTCAGGCAGGGAAAATGGCTTCATAGAACCTGTGTCTTTAGAGGAAAGTTAGATATTAGTATCAGAAGCCATATCAGTTATATAAGTATATGGGAATAACTTAAAATCGACGAAAAGTGGAGTTTCTGCCTTTTAGACTAGCACGACAGTATAGTGTTCTGGGCAGCCGCATTTAAAACACCCATCGGCGCATGATGGGCGCTCCGAAGTGTGTCAGCCTTTGGCGACATAAGGCTGGAGGATTTCCCCTTGCATGGCCCTTAATTGGCCCGCAGAGAGGGTCTCCTAAAGAGCACAAGCTGCTTTGTGTGGGCTGACCTGCCTAAGCGTCGAGCGCCACTACCAAAACACTACGAGCCTTATGGTATGTTTTTATGGAATATTCACGATTACTGTACTGAATATCACAACGCATTAATCAAGCGTATAGTGATTTATTTTATAAATTATATTATAAATTTTACTTGTCAAGAATGAAGGTTTGATATTTGAAAAAGGAGGACTGTTTTCAAAATGTCATTTCTTGTTAGATAACTAGTGTGGTATGGTCTCCCTATTATGCGTGCCCCATCTCTCGAATTGAGCAGTGTAAAAACTTTTCCTTCGTTTTGCCTTGCGAAGCTTACGGTGGGACAATTCTCAGAACCTACCACCTTACTTTAATAGGTTCAATCTGTTGAATTTACAGACATTGGAGCACTGACTTGAGATTTCTAGTACACTGTTTTTTGAGCTGCTTTCTTCGCTTCATATTAGCACTTAATCCAATGGTGCATATGGATCGGATCGGAACACAAAAGTTTCAGAAAGTACAATGTCTAGAACAAAAGTTTCTTTAGGACGTTCTTCTTTATGGAATTTGTTCGCTTCGGTAAGTGGCTGTATCTGCAGTCTTAAAGGTTGATCTGCCTAGATATTTTTGCAGAGGGAATTGAGATAATATTTGTTCCGCGTAAGTTTGACGTCGCGCGTTGCTGCACATATCAAAAGATAAATAGAAAACAATAATGTGCATACCGAATTAATGAATCACGCTGTAACTCGAAAACGGTTCGACCCGAAGAAAATTTTGATGCGAATATTGTACGATGCCTGAATCCGTTAACAGACGACAAAGTAACAAAATAAGCTGTTTCACCAGTTAGTGTGCAAAAACACGGTATCCGTTGATTATAACGCCTGGACGATTGTGAAAAGGTAAACTGGTCATAAAAATATTCACACTCTTTCGAGTAGATTAGGTAGTTTTAAGTATTTTATGAAAAATTTAATTGAAGAAGGGTATCAACTTTTTTCCGTTCTTTTTTTAGGCATTCGAAACTGGATCTCACCTTTAGGGGTTACATACCTTTGATGGGTTAAATCGTATTATTTTTTCACATTTAATATTATATAAAATAACTTACATTGCGTTAACGACATGCCTTTGATTGTGCATTATTTTATTTGCATAAATATATGCAAAAAGGGAGTCCCAACTCACCAGGGTTCTTTTTAATCATTTTACATTAAACTATACACAAAACAAACATAGTACTTGTCGAGGTTGATTTTGAAATACTGTATTTTTTTTAAATGACAACTATGCATTTAACATTACCTTTTGCCTTAAAACTTTATTAATTTCGTGATTTGTTGTTATACGCAAAGAAACGTACTTACATTCAATATATATAGTACAAAATCCCCTAAGTTCATATCTTTACCCTAGCCCAAGGAAACAATTCTGAAAAAAACATGCTTTTTGATGATATTATTACATGTGAAAGTGACTGAAAATATGAATATAAGCAGTTGAGTGCAAGTGGTATGTTAGAGCCTCCTAAATAAAATATTGTAAGCAATGCGCAAAAACGACCCTTGTCTAACTTATAAAGGTACAAATCGAAAGGACGCAAAACTTGAAACGCGTTTTTCTCAAAACAACATTTTCCAAATGACTTGTTAACTCAAAAACGTCTTATTAGATTAATTTCCAAAATTAACTAAATCTTCACGAGATAATTCCGCACATAAATACGTAGAGATTATTTTTACTCGTCAACTCAGTTGATAAATTTTCGCGCATGGGAAATTATTTGGAAATTTATGAAGAGAGATGCCGCTCATTTTTGTATCAATACACGACTTATATGTGTTTGTATTCACTGAAATTACTTCGTATATTAAGCGATTTCCCTCTTTTAAAAAATTTCCCAGTATTATTATATTAACGGGTCCCGTCTGCTCTCGTGCCGGACGATCCGTTGCGTCTATCATCAACCATCAGTATACCCTTGTTTTTTTTTCCACCACTGTAAGTCGTTTATTTCAGTTCTGAATGGTATTTCTAAGTTTCACATTTTTGTATCAGGAACGACGCACACTGGGGCAGAGCAAATGGAAAAGTTGGCCAAAAGAAGAAAAACGAAGTTTGATTTTGGGACTTTTTACCTGACACTTGACTGATAGGGGCACCCCTACCGTACATAAAACTGGTTTACAGCGACCAGGTGCCCCTTTTCCCTTCGTAGGATCACTTAAAAAGTGACCGTTTCAGCACGATCTCGGCGTCGTCCTCAAATCGCTCGTGCTGAATGTCCATCGTGGCACGTAGCGCCGCGCTGTTCTGTTGGAACCATATGTCGTCGGTATCCATATCATCCAATTTAGGCCACAAGAAGTTGCTTATTATCGATCTGTGGCTCGAGTGGAGAACTGATTTCGATAATAAAATTTGAAGATTTGCGCCACAGCGTTGTGCTTCCATGGTGATTTGCCACACACTACTGAACAATTTACAACAAATTTGACAGATGTTGCTTTAACAATATGGCCGCTATAACCTACAAAATTTCTAGCGTCCATATTGAAAGACACTTTATTTTTTTGTTTATAACTTTGTTGTGTGAAGAGTTATTTACGTCAAACAAATAGAATCTCCTCCGCAAGGTAAGCAAAAGAGAGTGCAATAAGCAATATTATCTAATTGCAAATCACCAATAGTTATTAATATCTGAATGTATCTGCTGCTTTAAAAACTGTTTTAACTTGTTCGTTAAACATTTCTACACTAAATATGAAACAATTTCTCCAGACTTTTTGCAATTGTCCAGTCGGTACAGGTTTTTCTTCGGATAAGTTTTGTGGTAATTGGAGCACTTGCATAGTTTCGCGTCGCCATTTTGAAGCTACCATTTTGTTTATGAAAGAAGGAGATCGTAATCAGTTCCCTGAAAAACCCCTGATACCAAGTTTCGTGGCAATTTGAGTACATGAGTACATGGGTTGGTTGTGAAAAAAATACATATAATTCATAATCGGGGCGGCCCGATAGCTCTGACGGTAGAGAACTAGACTAACAATCCACGGGCCGTGGGTTCGAATCCCACCCAAGTCACCTCCAACTTGGTAAAATCGGTGGGAGGCGCTGTTTCCAGCAAGCGTTAGATGGCAGCCCCATCAGCTGGGATAGCCACTGCGAGCTAATCACTCGGCATGGGGAAAAAGAAACGATTTAAAAGATACTGAAGCAGAGCCTCGGCTTTGTGGAAACCCTATGCTCCCAAAGAGAGTAGTAAGAAAAAAAAATACATAATCAGCGACCCGAAAAACTCCCAGATACCAAGTTTCAAACTAATTGGTTACCTTTAAAAAAATTTGGCCAGCTTTTCGACCTCTGCTCCGCCGTATGACGGTCCCTCGATCCAAATATCCTGTGAGAGCATCTCCAAAATCCTCATAATTTCACACCAAAAAAGAAGAAGAAGAAAACAACAAATTTAGTTTACACGTACTTAAGGATTTTGCTGAAAAAATATTTTTTTCAAAAATATTTACATTTGAATTTTCGATAATTTGCTGGATTTTCTCCAAACTCCTTGAAATTCCATATCTCCAGTTCTACTGATCGGTGTACATAAACTATTTTGCCTAAATCAAATTTTTTTTATATTGTGTGTTCCTCCCGTTATATTTTGTGTGCAGTTGGTGAAAATATTTGTCATCAATCAAAGTTCAGGGCAGTGGCTTGCCGGCGCTTGTGGAAAAGACTGTCGCCGCCATTTTTTATTATATCGTTGCAAAAAAAAATTTAAAAATATCCCAAAATATGTGAACTACAGCCTCATATTTCGATAATTCGTTTCTTTATTTATTCAAAAATAATTCCCATAAATTTATCTACTTTATTTTTAGCTGCTAGGGTTGTGTTACCCCCTAAATTCCGTGGAGCGTGAATCAGCATTTGTCTTAAAAAGTTTAAAATCGACTAAATGACAATCATTTTAATTCAGCATTGAATTTTCCGCATTATACTTCAACTTCGGCGTGTTCGGCAAAACAATATTTTTGTCGAAATTTACATAGGATTTAGACTGCCAATAAAACTTATATAAATTAATTCAAAATAATGTTTTAAGTTGATTGGTTCAACGGTTGTGAAAAAATTTGTCGGGAGAGTTCGGGAAATGCGGTTTCCATTTCAACTTTATCATTTTCTTCAATTTATTTTAACATTTAAATACTTACCTTTCTTTGACTTCACTAGCACACTATTTGCACTTTAACGCACTGCATGGCACATCAAATGCAGTTAATAGTCAACATTCATATATTCGAATTTTTATACCTGCAGAGAATGGTTTTCCCTGAACATACAGTCGAGTAAACTTATTCTACGGTCGGTGCAGCACTATGTTCAAAAATAATGAAGTATCTAATTAACTCGAATATTCTAAAATCGCTTTAAAAATATAGTTAAATATATATAAGCTAAAAATCCTACAACAGCAAAAAATCCTTAAGGGGAACACCACTATGTAGGTTGATCAGTCCCGAATTTTTCGTGTAAATGAAATTAGAGTTCAGGGATGAGTATGTTATTAAGGATAGTTGAAACTGATTATCCAAATTTTTTAAGAATAAGAATTACACTATTATGTAACAAAATATGGTCGTACTAAAAAACATTCTTTCAACAATCAACTCTATTAAGAGATCTACCCTCTTTTCGGAGGAAAAAAAGGGTTAATTGCAATAAATTTTTCGATAGGTTTAAATTATGAAAATGGAAAAAAAAATTGTTACACTCAATTAACACACTCTCGAACTATATTAAAAAATTTTATTTTATTCATTTTTGTGAAATTTTAAGCATGGAACTGCTGGTCGAAAAATGATCCAAAAAACGAGAGGGGTGTGCGGCGTTGATAAAAACTCCGAGATGGATGGTCGGAAAAAAATAAGCAAAGAGTTTTAGGTTCAGTATATTTATAGCTATAGCGCATCGGAAGCGATTTTTGATTTTTGTAAAATTGGCAAAATGGCGGACATTTTTTGAAACACTACGAAAAAACATGTTTTTTCACCGTTTTTGACCAAAATTTTGAAAAACCCTCTCGATGCGCTATAGAGATAAAGAATGTTTGGTAAAAATTTGGTGAGAATCGGTTCGGTAGTTTCCGAGATTTCATCAACGCGGTGTCGAAAATAGTGATTTTGCGAAAACGCGATTATAGTTTGGTTAATGAAAAATCGTAAAAAATCCCACCTATGCCTAGTCAGCGATGCTTGGACCATACATCATGGCTTCTTTTTCCTCAAAATGCACATTTTCATCCAAATTAGCGTTCCTGGGATATGTTCTGGCTTCCTTGGAGGCATCAGTGCTGCGTCGGCCTCACGCCACACTTCTCGATTATAAACAAACGCGCAGAGATATTTTTATATCAAAATTTTAAACTCGACTAATTCTGAGACAAAAATACAGTTACACTGCTCCGATCTTCATAAAATTTTAATATGATATTTCTGTATATACATATATACTTTACGAAAATGCAATAAAAAAAAATCGATTTTTTTAAAATTATAAAGAGGGTAGATCCTTAGGTCGAATGCCAGCGGGCTAGACGTACTGCCACCTATATTTCTAAAATCAATATCTCCGTACATAATTACTCCAATTCTGCTATGCATACATATGTAGGTATACAATTTTTGCTTCACAACTTTCCAATTTCCCACACAAATTAGTACACGAAAAAAAAGCCTACGTGTCTTTATGATAAATTGGAAATTCTCCAATCGAACAGAGGACTAAACCTTCTTGTTTCCCGGTGTCTTTGGCATTTTGGTGACCATCCTTCTTTACGTAGTCCGTATCTGGAATTTTGTCATTAAAATTGTGCAAACAGGATACGAGAATGGGCTGAAAACTAATCGGCCTAAGCAAGAAAACACAACTTTTTTAGAGAAAACTCAATTGACTCTTCAACATAGCCTCCTTTTAGGTCGACAAACTTCGTACAACAATTCTTCAAATTTTGAAGCCATGCGAATAATACGATTTATCGAGGTCCTTAAAACAGGCCTCAGTTTCACCTCTTTAATCGACACATATTTCCTTCCATCGGACCATTTCTTCAAGTTTGGAAGCATATAATGTAGTCGCTGGAAGCCAAATCTGAAAATTTCATCCACAATGAGCGACCAATTCGTAGAACAATTATACAATTTCACCATTGCGACTACGCATTTGTGTGCCCGTACGTTGTGCTGGTCCTGATCCGCCTATTTGTTGCCGACTGAGAGCAAATGCGATACCCATCTGGTACTGAGCTTCCTCATTCCCAAATATTCACGCAATATATGTATTTTTCACTCGTTCATGTGATTTGAACAGCCTCAGCAATCTCGTGCACCTTCACTGGTCGATCGTCAATTACCACACCATGGTTTTTATCGACAATTTCTGGTATGGGTGTGGTCCTGGGCACTCAACAACAAAAATGCTCATACGAGCACGCTTAAATTCAGCTGTCCAATATTTTATTGTTGACATCAAAGGTGCAAATTCCGTATACACATCGTTCAATTAAGTGTATCGTTCGTTTTCTTTTTCAAATGGAACTACATATTCGATATCCGACTTTATTTATTTTTGTCAAAATGCTTTCAATGCCGGCCAGATATATACTGTAGAGAGTAGCTGTCTAAAGTCTTGAAACCAATCGTATGAAAGATAGTACTCATGAAGAAAAGTATGAATTCCATAGTGGTAATACCACATCTTTCCTAAGCCGATTATTTTTCAATCCACCTTCGTAGGGTCCTTTCAATAATGTTATCTGATTGTGATTTGCATGTGTCATTTATCTCATATTTTTCATTATTTCTGTCTATTTTCTTATCCCATCTTTTGTTTTCGATCTTGTCTTCCTTTTTATTTGCCTTAATTTCTTATCATTTTTATTTTATTTCTTTTGTATATTATAGTAACTCATTTTATTTTCTCAATTCCTTAAATTAATAGATATATGTAATGATGCTTAAAACTTGGAATGAATCTATCGTACCATATGTAGGACTTTAGAAGGTTTTGTAATCTTCTGTATTTTTATAAATAAAAAAGTATTCGAGTTTTTGTTTGGATTAGTTTGGGAAAAATCGAGAAAACGCGTTTAAAAGTTGAAGTTCATATTTTGGGTCATATAAACTTTTTGCATCGTCTCATAGTTACTAAAAATGCTGGAGAATTTGACATAATTTTTAGTTTAAATATTCTTGAAAAAACTTTAAAACATGCAAACATTTTATCTTTTTAATTTCTTTACATTGTTGTTCCACCTTAAATGCAAATATGTGATTTTTCACCTAAACATTTACCTTCTTTAACTAATTATAAAAAAGATACAATTCATCATCAATCACCTCGACAAGTACTTATCGATTATAATCTGAAGATCTGAGATATGTTGTGAACGATTTTGAAATCTGTGGGGGTTTGTTTCCCTATAGCAAAGGTATGTAACGCCTTGAGATACTCACAGCGTACCAACGAAGTGGAGTTTCTATTTGTTGTAATTAATGCATTTTTGGACAAAAACAGACTTCGTTAAAAGAAGTAATAGCATATAGCAATAGAAGCAATTGCAAGTTTGAGGAGCTTCTAAAATCTGAATACGAAAGTCAGATTAAGAAATTTTCGGTTGATCTTAAAAATTGCGAATTCACCCGGATAATATACAAATTCGAGTTTTATCCTAATACGTATTATAAATTGTTATTCCAGGAATGCATCGTTAAATCTGTAGAAATAGAGTAGACTATTAACATTTTTGTGCATAACGTCATGCACCTATCGAAATATTCTCTATATAATATTAAGTCCTTTATATGTCTAGGATGTTCTTGAAGAGTTCGAAGAACGAGTAAAACGACGCGGAAACTTTCCTAAAATTGATCCAACATGCCTGAGGTGGAGTCCTTTTGTGCCACCACAGTCGTCTGGCTCATCATAGTGCACTATGGCATAGTAGTTGGCAGGAGTAAAAGTCAGTTTGTGAGCCCGCTATCCCAATTTGGGTGTCTCATTCCATTTCAGTAGACGACAGCAGCTTCGCCAACACTACATACAAGCAATAAGAAGCGCACACACAGCTATGCAGCGTCTATTTGAGAAGGAACAATGTACAAAAGGAAAACGCCGAGAATCATCTTATCCCTCTAATATTAAGAGAACACCGTGCCACCATCTGAAAACCCTCTTCCTTGCCAATTCTGATGCTAAAATCTCACACTCGAGTCGACATTACTTCAGCACCATACATAGCGCTCCCGGCAAAAGCAGCTCGAACGGATGGATGGGAAGGAAACAGCTAGACATTTTCGAAGAAAAATATCTTAAGCACCACAACCTGGTTAAAGTACCAGAGTACGTCCTATTGCAACGCGAATTGATTCATCATTTACCAGTATTTTACCCAGCCTCTGCTCTGCTTAAGATATACTCACCATGTAAAGTACGGCATCCTTACCTTACTTATTTTACTAGCTCCTGCAGATGATTACTTCTCCGAAGGACCCTCGCGGCAGCGGCCTCATTCCAATCGGAAAGCTCAACCCCCTTACCCCAAGTCTACCGCACTTTCTTGGCATCATACCACGACGACTACGATTTTTCTTAGACATCTCAGACGTTTCATTTGCTCTATAAACTCCCCCCAGTACCCCACACAAGGGATACTTCGCGTACGTTATGAGCCCAAAAAAAAAAATTGGTTTTCGGGGGGAAGTTTGTTCTTCCACTCCTCGCTGCCGAAATGTATTCGCCAAACTGCATGATTACGAAAAAACTCGAACAATCATTGAACCAAGGGAAACTATGTACGTCATCGCCGGGAAATTTATTAAACAAGTTTAGGACTGCATGCTCATGCAAGGGGAATCTTTTTAAATTTATAATCCCCGCCAGGACTGCAGTTCGGGTGTAGTTCTCATTAAAATGGCCCGGAATTGTGTCCCCACTCTTGAGTTCGCCTTGGCCTGCGGCACAGTGGGGCTAGTCGTTACTCGGCCGGGATGATACAATACGTGTCTCCTCCTTTTCAAGCGCATTCTTATAGTGATGCATTTGCATTTCCCTCTTTCTTGGCAAGCACGAGAATCCCTTTATTATCAGTGAGAATTTATTTTTTTTATTTTTCTGCACCTATTTTTCACTGACCTATGCGAAAATTGAGACTGCCGTCAACGCCTTACTAGACCAATACTGCTTCAATTTTTAATTTCGCAATTTCAAAGAGCTTTTCATTAGCCGGTCAAAAATAGGGCTCCTATATTTTATATTTCTGTTGAAGGGCTTTTAATAGTTTTTAAGCATTTTAAGTCGCGTCTCTTTTGAGCTTTTAAATGTCCATGGCTTTTATGTTTTGTTTCAATCTTCGCGTGGACCTTACTGCCTTCCCAATCCCGTCGTACTGTAAATTTAAGAAAAATGTAATTATTAGTCAGGTAAGAAATATTTGGCGTCTTAATAGTATTACATTGGAGATGTGACCAACATTGAAAACAATAGGCCCTGACTTTACTTCCTACAGATATTTATTTATGTTTTTATAAATTTTTATTAATTTAAAATTCATGTTTTAAACTCATTAGTTATAAACAAGTAAACAGTTTTCACTGGATATGTTTGGTCAAGGTGTGTGTATTTGTAGATATTTAAGTAGACCATAATTTTATTTTAGTTTTAATTAATTAATTGTACAAACGAAAAAGTAGTTATGCTAATTTTATTAAAACAGAGTATATGAAATTATTCGCGAGATGACTTTTAAAGAAAGATTTTATGTGACGATAAAGTGCGTCTTTTAATTTCCGGAATTTCGGAAATCTCTATAAGGACATTTTTAAACTTAAGCACCACATAGGCTACAATGTTTTTTAAATATTTTACAGTATTTAAGTACAAAACTTTCGAACGTCTTCTAGGAAAATGTAATTTTGACTGTATTGAAAATCGAACGAAAATAAAGCACGTATTACATGTTTTTTATTTTGTGGTTTCCTTAATTCGTATTCCGAAAATAATCCAATTGTGCAAATGCGCAATTAACTAATTGTAAGAATTTGCACAATACGACTCATTTTATTTGGTTTTCTTTGGAAGGATGGTGTATTTCTTAAAAATTTATTAATTAATGGGGATGAAAACTCAACATACCGCATCGCAACAAGCTTTTATATCAAGTAATCGCAGTTGATAAAATAAGTTGCACAGTTAGTGCAACTTTAAAATTTTATAAATAAGTAGGTAATTGAATAGGTAATATTTATTTGATTTGTTATTTTTTGGTACATTTGACTCAAATAAAATCTTCTTTTTAAAAAATGATTTCTCTAGTTATTTTATTATTTGCTTTTTGTAATTTAAGTTTTAACTTTAATGACGTCATACAGCCAATCGTATTCTACTGGTCGAAACCTTTCATTTGATATCCATATGAAAGGGGTTATCAAGAGAAATATAATCCGCCATCTTGCGGCGTCTGCCATATTGGATACACTATATTGCAATGTTATCGGACTTGAAAAAATAACGAGTTTTCGCATTTATCTCTTAAGGGGGGCGATACATGTAACCGCCTGAATGTTGACCGTTTTTCAGAAGCTTATTTAAAAGGGAAGGAATGCATGAATCTTTTTTAAATTCAGTATGTTTATTCATATTTTATTAAAATACAAGAAACAGATTTTTTTTTCAAAATGGCCGCCGTAGTAACTAATCTCCTGAGACCTTCGCAGCGAAAGGATTTTTAGCTTCTGTTACAGCGATCGGAAAAATTTTGGTTTGAGCGTGTTCATAAAACATGTATCTTCTAGGCGAACCAATAAAAAAACAAAAAAGTAAATAAATCGTACATTGGCACGCCTCAGAAAAAAAAGTCCGATTTTTCACCCTCTTTTTTGATGGCTTTTTTCCACTATAGAGAAGATGTGTGCCAAATTTTATAAGAATCGGTTGAGAACTTTTTGAGTTATCTTTCCCGCCAATTTAAAAAAAAGTAGTTCCGAAAGGAACGCGTATAAAGTTTTGACACACAAAGCCTATGATTACAGCGACTTACCAACTAGTCAGCGATTCCAGGGCCATACACAAGTCTTTCTGTGCGTTCGTAGTACTCGTTTTTCTTCTGAAGTTCTTCTTGATATGCTTGACGAACATCTGTTTACCCGGGTCGTCAATACAAAAGACCCCAAGGTCAGAAATTTGAAAAGCAGGTAGCGAGAGTCGAACGCTCCGGTACAGGCAATAGCGCTCGAGCGCCGAGTTGAGGCGGAGCATTTAAAAGAGTTTTTAATCGATGAATAATGCGAATTTCATTCTAAAAATTTACAGGCATATTTTTGAGGTGTTGCTTTAACTATATATGCAAAAAAAAAATACGTTGTATCGCCCCTCTTAAGCGGTAAGTTTTATCGTAAAAATAGTTGCCATACACATTCGTATACAAAAAAGACCCTTAGGTATATGTTTATTCCTAATAATTATCCTTCGTGATATATCGCGATTTCAAAAATTGTAAGGAATAATTTGCACTCATTTCCGGCATGTACCATATAGTAGGTAAGCTATACGTCATTGTACTTATAGTATAAGTAAAAATATCGAAGTATTAGTTTGCGTATGTACCCATCAAGCAATAGGATCATTCTACGATTATTCATGGATCACTTCAAAAGAAGTGGTTATATACTCATTTTACCATGCTTTCAACATACATAAGCGTATCGCTGCAAAGGAGGAATCTTTCTTGCCTCAAAAGATTATATCACGTGATCTTTCCATAAAAAACTTAAAATGAAATGCTCTTAGTCATAGAATTTCTCCTCTTGTCCACGCAGGGGATGAAAGTGTGAACTGTGAATCATCAATATTATGTTTTTAGAGAGTAAGATCACGTTTTCACGATGAAGTTTTTTCTTGGTGGGAAGAAGAGAGGTAGGAAGAGGGAGGTGAGTGTTTCCTCTCTGTCTCTCACCTCCCTCATCGTTGTTTTTCCATTCCCGACGAACACACACCTCACCGTGAAAACGCAGTCTAACATGTTACACTCTACTGCCCTAGACAGAATACAGCAATTGTATACGTCACCTTGTAAGTTGACCCAAATTTCGCCAAATTCGCGAGCGCTACAGATCGATGACAAGCAACTTCATGTCTCCTAAACTGGATAACATGGATACCGATGACATGTGGTTCCAACAGGACGGTGCTACGTGCTACACAGCGCATGCCACGATGGATATTCTGCACGACCGATTTGAGAACAAAACAAATTGGCTAACCGAGATCATGCGATGTATCGCCTGTAGGTTTCTCCCTTCAGGGGCTATCTTAAATCATTCAGAACATTCAACCAGATTTATGCAACAAAGTCATCAAAAATTGGACCTCCCGAATACGTGCTACCAAGTAAAGACGCGGCAGACATTTGAACGACGTTATATTCCATACTTAACGCCATAAAATATTCTTTCAAATAAAATAAAAATGGAGTGGATATCTCCAACACAACTTGTCTTATTTACATTTAAAAGTCGAGCGTCCTTATTGAAACACCATGTAGGATTCCTGAGAAGGTTTTAGTTTATTTATGCCACTAACAGTTGGCAGATAACCGTTTCCAATTGATCATTTAGCTTATAGTAATGCAGTCACATAGTAAGTAATGCTTTTTAGAGTACTACTATTTTTTCGGTGGAAACTGTAGCTCGAAATGTGCGAAAAAATACCCTTCGCCCCTGACTTTCTATATTTCTAAAGCTAAAATTACGATATTATCAGGGTTGGAAGGTATTGAGTCATAACAAACAGTAAAACTGCAGTTTTTTTCGTCGGTGTCGGCGGGGAAAAATAAACGTTTTTGTGTTTTCATGGTAACTACTTTTACTAAATAAAGCCGCCAGTCCATTGCGGTGTACGCTGTTGTCTCAAACATATGATATTTCTATCATAAAGAACCCTTAACGAGTCTTTCTCACACCTGCCTTATTTTTTATTATTAATTATCATTTATTTTTGTATCCCATATTTCGCACTTCGAAAATTCTAATAAATTAGAAATATTCATGTGATTGGTCACGGTTAGAGTACGGCAAGTACATTAAAGTTTTATAAGGTGCTTTTTGTGTCAACGATCGATAGATTTCTAAGGAGTTTTTTTTAAACTTAAGGCGGACTGAAAAGTTCGTAGGCTAGCATAGAAAAAATTATTTTTTTGATAGAATTTGATTTTATTATTCAATATAGTTCCCTTCGAGGGCGATACAACGATTATAGCGGTCATACAATTTTTCGATACTATTTTTATAATACGATTTGTCTTTAGCCTCAAAATAGGCTTCAGTTTCGGCGATTACCTCTTCATCGGCGCGAAATTTCTGTGGAATTGGATCCGGTATGAAATAATGGAACCATGTTTCATCCATCGTCACATATCGACGCAAAAATTTGGATTTATTACGATTGAACAGCTCCAAACACTGCTTAGAATCATCGATGCGTTGTTGTTTTTGGTCGATTTTGAGCTCCATCGCGGCACCCACTTTGTACAGAGCTTTCGCATATCCAAATATTCATTTACGATATGACCAACACGTTCCTTTGATATCTTTAGGGTCTCAGCTATTTCAATCAACTTCACTTTACCGTTATCAAAAATTATTTTGTGGACTTTTTTGATGTTTTCGTCGGTAATAGCCTCTTTGGGGCGTCCACTGCGTGCATCGTCCTCGGTGCTCATTTCGCCTCGTTTAAATTTAGCAAACCACTTTTCTACGGTTGATTTTCCTGGTGCACAGTCCGAATAATGTTTATCAAGCCAAACTTTGGTGTCAACAGTATTTTTTTTCGCCAAAAAGCAATGCTTTATTAACACACGAAATTCTTTTTTGTCCATTTTTTGCAAAGTAACAAAAGTTCTTTCACTCAAAATGCTATAACTCAGATACTAATGGTGCAACAGCTGTCAAATTTATACACACGTCTTTTAAAGGTTAGGGCTAACTAAAAATCATATGGATTTGATACTAGTAGAGCCATCTATGGGTCAACCTACGAACTTTTCAGCCCGCCTGTTATTTCATCTTTTAAAATTATAGTTATAAAAGTGATGTCGGTCGCAACAAGCCATATCTTGGCGTTCCCTTCAGTACAAGGAAAGATCGGTACCGGCACAGGGACAAAGTTTCCACTTAGACCAACTTCTTTCTTCGGACAACGGAAATCAAATACAAAAATATTTTCATGTGAAAATGTCTGCTTCAACAAGATGTGGAGAATTTTTCACATTGTCCCATGATAAGTTGACAGCATTGGCTCCCTTAGACTTCTCAAAGGCTTTTGACGGAGTTAACCACCGTATTTTGCTTAAAAAGCTGCATTCGATTTTTAATTTCTCACGAACTGCGTGTGCTTTGATGGGTTCCTACCTTGAGGGACGTCAACAAAAGGTCATATGTAATCACATCTCATCAGGTTTCCTTCCTGTTGTTAGTGGAGTTCCGCGGGGATCCATTCTTGAGCCACATTTATTCGCGATGTTCATAAATGATGTTCCATCGGTACTTCATAACAGCCAATTCCATATGTATGCCGATGATATTCAGCTTTACATATCTAAGCCGTTGGGACTTATTGAAGATGCTATACTTCGCATGAACGAGAATCTTAATCTTGTCGCTGAATGGGCTGAACATAACGCCTTGCTCCTTAATGTAGCCAAATCCAACGCAATAATCATCTATGAAAAAATATTAGATACTTTTTTTACCTTTCCAAATGTCATGCTGAATGGAATTTCAATACTGTACAGCAATTCCGTGAAGAATCTTGGAGGGTTTTGTGTTGAAGCAACCATGTTGACAGTGTTGTCGGAAAAGTGTATGGAGTGCTACGTAAGCTCTCGGTCTCAGCTTCCTTCACACCCATTAAAACGCGTACTATGTTGGTGAAATCCCTAATTCTACTCATAATATGTTATGGGTGCGAGGTTTGCTGCAAGCTGGATTCGTCTTGCGCCCGTAAACTAAATGTAGCTTTTAACTTCGCCATCCGTTACTTTTTCGGCTTAAAACGATAAACAATATATCACAAGTATAGAAAAAGCGGAGTTACTGTTTCAAAAGTTTGCTTTAAATCATACTGTTTCTGCTAACCTTAGCAGTACTGCGACTATTGGAACTAGACTTATCCTGCCCCCATATTGAAGAGCCATGGTATGTTCGTCCTAAGGAAATTAAAAATATTATAAAACGTTCTCGGACTAATAAAGCACCGGGCATTGACGGCATCCCTAACATTTGTCTAAAATTACTTCCTAAAGCGGGGCTTGTTTACCTCTGCTTTATTATAAACTCATGTCTAAAATTGCAATATTTTCCACGGATATGGAAGGTCGCAAAGGTTATCCCGGTATTAAAACCTGGCAAGCCTCCTGAAGACCCGTCCAGTTATCGACATATTAGTTTATTAAGTAACATTGCAAAAATAGTGGTGATAAAATTTAAAATCATGGATTTTGTAGACGACCGTATATATTCCCCAATGAACAGTTTGGATTTAGACCTGGGCATAAAATATACCATCCCCATCTAAGGTTGACCCAGCATATCAAAAATCAACTCAACAAAAAGACATCTACAGCGTTGGTCCTCCTTGATGTGCAATCTGACTCAATAAACTGTATGTTTGCTTTCATTAATGGAAAATTAAGCTCAATTCGAACAAAACTCAAGCCATGTTATTCACACGCAGGCGACATGAACGATATCTACCAAATAGAAATCTAATCTTGAATGGTACCGAAATTACTTGGTTAGATCACGTTAAATATCTCGGTATACCACTTTTGATAAAACGCTCACTTTTAACAAGCACATATCTTTAGTCACACATAAGACTGGACTTTTAATAAAAACCATGTATCCGTTCATTAATAGAAGATGGACATTGAATTTGGAAAATAAGCTCATAATATATAAGGTAATATTTCAAGCTCTCATACTTTATGGAGCTCCTATATGGTTTCAATGTGCACGGACTCATATAAATAAATTGCAAGTTGCACAAAACAAAGTCCTTAAAATTATATCGAATTTGCCATGGCATTTTTCCACTCTAGAATTACACGATAGGGCTAACATAGAACTAATCATAGAAAAATCAAAACGCATAGCGGATAAATTTTACGAACGGTGCTCATGTTCCCAAAATCCCTTAATCAGGGATCTATGTAGGCACATAGACAATTAGCTGTAAGCTTATTATATAACCCTTAGATTAGCGTAGTATGTAATATAGTAACTTTAACTCTAGTCTTGTGGGTTTCATCAACAAAAGTGTTTTCCCCACAAATAAGATATCACCTCACAAATATTCCCTTCAGTTATGCCTACCTAATAAGATCATAGATGAATGATTTTATAATTCTAGCACTAAACAATCATCCATTCATATTTGTCGTTAAGTCAGTAGGTACTTGGTTGTCCTTTAGAAGAATATCTTAACTACCGAAGAAACTTATTCCTCCGGAACCTAATTTTATCAAAACAATCTACTAGTTACCTTTATGATAAGTTGGAGTTTCTAACATCCGGCAGAACTTTTTCCCTGACCCTACCACGCTTTACATCCAGCTGTAGTGAGCGGCATTTATGTGTCCAGGCTATCAGACTTTGGAATAATCTCTCTCTTGATCTAAGAAGGATCGGTGGCGATCGACATATCGAATCATCTTGAAATTGTTTTTTTATGGTAGTTTTGTATTCTGTTTCTTTTCTTCTTCTTTCTCATTTTATCTTTTTAATATTTTATCTATACTTTTTTCACACCTAAATTATGAATTATTTTTATGTAATCTTAGGCTGCACTCTATAGAAGATTGTATCTTACCAGTGTAGAATTTGCGCAAATAAATTTAATTGAATTTAATTGTCTAGTTCTCATGAGAATATTATTCCTTTGTATGTAGGTGCTCACAATGTCTCTAAGTATTAGCGGTTACTTTACAAAATACACTTAACAAGGCAAAAATAATTAATCGGTAGCCACAAAAGGCCGCTGGGCTAACCCTCTAGGTCACAAAATATAAAAATCGACCAACAAAACATTATTCCGTAGAAAATATCTGTTATTAAAGTAATAAAAAAACACCTAAAATACTTGGTCGTGTCTCGTGCGATTACTGCATACAGAATGGCGGTGGACGCGCAGAAATTTCATAATTGCTCATGTTGCAGTCGTGCACTGCAATAGCATTGAAACGAAAGATTTTCAGTGGCATGATGTCAGAATGGTGCGTTCACCGGCAAAATATGTTATTTCGCACATCAGGAGCCAGAGATAAAAATAAAAAATTGCTCCCAGCAGTTCGCCATAAACACATCCTTAAAAGGCAATTTAGCATTTAGCAGAGCATCCGAAAATGAGCGTCTTAATTTTAGGGAAACTAATTTCGTTAGCGTGATAGACATGGGAGCCTCTAAAATGCTAATACTGAAAACATACAACCACCGTTCGCGAGCATAACCCCAAATGGGAGGATTTTTTTGTTTTGCATTACCACTTTTTTCTCACCTGCTGGCCCTGGGCAACATTGTGAGTAGATTTCCATAAAGCCGATCCTGGTCATTAGTGCCAAGACGGCGGCTCGAACTGGGCAATTATTAACTCTTTTAGGCATGGCTTGCAGGCAGGCAGCAGTGTCTGTTTAGGCACCTCTTGCGACGGTTATAATGTCAAGCTATGCAGAGGAGGAAATCAGACCGTCGCGTCGCTCGTCGTCGTCGGTGTTCCCAGCGTCGTCGCCAACGTATGCTGCACCGTACGGTCATAAACCTCGATTCGCGATTAAGGCAATCGGTAGCACCGGGCAATTACGATAGAAGGAAACTGAATTTTTTTTCTTTCGAATGCTGTGGCTTGAAAGCACTACGAGAAATGATTAATTTATCCCTCGTACATACACCTCGCACGCTATCATTATTTCTGAAAATTTACCCGCTCCGGATTGCAAGGCTTGGGTGAAATGACTGCTCTCTGCGGATTCATAATAAAGTTAGTAGACGCAATTTGTGCTAATTGAAGACAAAGGAGAAGCATTACCAATTATGAAAGGAGCAATCTGTCTGCATAAGTCTCGTACGGCTTCTTTTGAATGTTCCAGCCCCGCAGAGCACGTAACTAATAATCTCTGTGACTTGCTTTGTTATGCCCAACATCAAAGTGCTCTAGAAGTGCAGAATGACGTGCATGACATTACTGCATACATTAAATCTGCAAAAAATATAGTTAAATTTTATTCACTTAGTGATCAATGGTTGAGGTCCTAAAAACTTTAAATATTTAGTCTATTCCTGTCACCTAAACAAATATTCGAAACGAGTGAACCCGCATAGAAACCCTGTGCATATATTGTTAAGACCGTTTCACACCGATGCTTTTACGATTGTGATTGCGTTCAGATAGTGATTACGATTATCGTATCAATGCGTTTTCTATCGCCCGTTCGTACCAAGAACGCGTATCGCAAGTGTTCAATGATTAATGTTGCATTTAATATTGTGGACGCGTCTGGATGCATTTGAACGCATGGGGTAATAATTTGACTGAAGCGTTAATAGAAACGGTAAAAGGTTATCCAATATTTTATGGTTTATCGCATGCTATGATTATATCGTGCGTCCACTTCCTTCTTTTAACTCCTTTGTAATTTTTATTATGGGATATTTTATAAGGAAAACTCCGATCGTTGTTTTAGAATTACTTTTAGTTAGAACATTTTGTACTACATACAATTTTCCGCCACCTCGAGACATATACATTTTATTCTTTGTTTCAACGTCCTAGCGTTCCTACTCTACTCCCGTTGTAAGCCTCTCCATTGACTCCTATTCTGGATTATCTTCTTGCTTTTTGCTCATGTTATTACACTTTCTCCGATTTTTTTTGACGACCGAGCGTTTCCAGGTTGTTCTTGGTCGTCCTCTGTTTCTTTTCCTTTCTGTGTTCCATTCAAGTCAGCTGGTCTTGCTATTGCGCGTTCGGGTCTCCTAAGTGTGTGATCTATCTTATGTGGTTCCTGTCCTGTGCTTTGCCATAGATCTATTTTAGTTACTTTAAAGTTTCACTGCAGTTTACCAGTTTAACACATGCGTTGGATATCCGCAGCCTTGTTCCTCTTGACAGATGGGATGATCTACATTCGGCCATAGTCGTTCGAATGTTATTCTAGCTTCTTTCAGCCTGTTTATATCCTCATTTGCTCCGGTAGTGGAGATGATGATCGCCAGGAATTTGAATACAGAAATATCACCTAGTCCTACGTCCTCTACGGTTATCTGGGCCCTACTTTACGAAGCGAAAAGTAAAAGAGGTCGGACAAGACTTGTCGCTTCGTAAAATAGTGTCCAGATGGTCATAATGCGCATTGAGCGAATTGAGCCTCAAGCTCTTTGTTTTTCGAATGCTTATGATCAGACCAACTTCTTTCGCGTGTTGTGCCAGGTTGTTAAGTTTAGACTGCATGTTATCATTGGTTTGGACCAGTAGCACATTGACACCTGCACATTCTAGAATCTAGATATTCCAGGTGTAGGTCTTGTATCAATTTTATTTCTGGTAGTTTCGCTACGACTTTTCTCATTGCTTCGTCTAGCATTTCACCCACTTCCCGTTCGCGATGTTTTCGCCGATCGTGAAACGATGTTAATGATTCTTTTTTTTATTGAATGTAGATTTGAAAAAAATATTCCACCTCTAGGGGTGGAAAATTATGAGATGAATCCCATTTATTGAATTTTACTCATTTTCCCTTCGATTTGAATAAAATTTGGCACATAAGTACATAGGTGTAGTTCCAATGAAAATAAAATATTATGGTGACGTTAAAATAGAATCTTTAAAAAATAAAAACCGACTTTAAAACACATCTTAAAGCACTAAAAATTTGGACAAAAAAATTGTTTACGGACTTCAAAAATATGAATAAACTAAAGCACTAAAAAGTTGAAAATAATTGTTTTTGGAGTCCGCGCTAAGCCATACGATACACGTCTGAACAATTGTTTTCAACTTTTTAGTGCTTTAGTTTATATTTTTGAAGTCGGTTTTTATTTTTTATTTTAATTTTTTGATTATACAATTCTATATGCGGTAATTCCTCGTCAGTGTCGCCTTTCTTTGGATGCTTGATTATTATTCCGCTCTTCCAACTTGATATTATGCTTTTATTGTCCCATATTAGTATGGGTCTTATGACTTCTGTTAGTTACTAGCACCTTATTGTTTATTTATTTTTTTAGGTGTTTTTGTACCTATGTAAAGTAAAAAAGGTGTTGACATAATATATTAAATATTTTGTCCTTTAAAGATGGTCGAACACAAAATGTTAAATTTCATTGGTTTCTGCAAATTCAAATCGTGGACTCAAAATAATAACTTTCATTGAATTCTCAAACAGTTAGCACATGGGGATTTTTGTGTTGCTGATTTCAAACGCGGAGCCCAATTTCACAAATTCTAAATGGCGGTCCCTGTAGAGTGTGTCGACTGGTGTAGACTGGTGTCGATTGAAACAAGCCGAATTTCTCCGAATCATTTAGAGACAGCGGCGGGCGTCGAATCTTAGGACGACCCACCAATAGTTTTACTTGCCAGACCCGTTTTTTCATCTGCGCGTTGCTTAATTACATTAATAAAACAAACCTTCTCCTTAAAAATTTATGTTGTTATCACAAAAATATGAAATGAGAAGATTTGGATTACTGAGAAGCATGAAAAAACAAAACCTCAATAAAACTTCAACTCACTTGAAACAAACAAACTCCTATGCCTTCCTGTTAGCATGACTAGGACCTCAAAATTGACATATGTACATACCTTAGTTATGCACGAAATCATCAATACACTATTTCACGCAATCTCCAATTTCCTGCTGGGATGTTCCTGAGAAAGGAACCTAACGCTCTTCTATGAACGACTAAAGCAGAATGAAATTCTTTGCAAAATGCAAAGGTGGGCAAAATTACTCTTGTTGTAGTATTTAGCGGATCAAATCAAAACGTTGTCCCATTTACAGATGGGGAAGACGAATTCCTCATAAACCGCATTTGGTGCGAACAAAACTCTGTTTGTAGGTCAATAAGACGCGCATACTGATTACTAAGTCTGGCCATTACGCGTGGTACTCAACTGCCTTGATCTGGAGGTTCTTCCATTTGAACAAGCGCTAGCGCTACTGCAATTTTCACAAGCATTGCTGTGATTGACCATTTTTGGAGTTTCTGCAGTTAATCGAAAATACCTAAGCTGCGCCAAGAGATTTCAGTACCCATTTTGGTCCCAAATCAAGGCTTAGCCGGGGTGAGCTTATCTAGACGACTCGTTTTAAGCAGCGCTTAATTAAGGCGGAATGGCTATAAAGTTGATATTTTATCTCCGGAAAGTATGATATCATATCTGAACATTAACGATTGCCAGCCATGAGGTCCTGGCTTCTGTGGCCGACTCTTATTGCGCTATTATGCAAAGTTGCACTCGTTAAACGTTTAGAGAGTGAAAAGAGTCCCCGTCATTACCTGCCCATGTAATCGACCGAGCGGTCATCTTATGCGTCCTTTGGCCTGGGCGTGCTGAACTCGGGTACAAGCTTCTTTACTAAATCGCCTCTGGCGCAGGTGTATTCGAATACAAAAATTGGCAATTAACTCATTACAGAAACCCCAAATAAAGGCATAAATATTAAGGATGACATTTATCACAAGGTTTGTTAGCAGTGCTATATGTATTACCCTAATGCCGCACTTACACGAAGAACATCTGCGTTATTATTTATGTCATAATTGTCATTATGGCGTAAATGGTATCTTCGTCATTATTTTGGTCTTAAACACATAACGAAAATCAACTATCATTAAATTTTGCCTGTATAATGTATAATGAATGGATGTTCTTGTATATAATGACAGAATTATGATAAACCGTGGAAGACAAAATGAACGTGCTCATTCTTTTACGATCTATTGTCATTAATCAAAGTGTTATTGGATTAGTTAAAGTGAATAAATATCAGCATGTGAAAATGTGGCAAAGTTATTTAAATTTAGGAAACAAAGTGTGGCATTGGAATATGTTATCACATTAATATTGTTTTTCGGTATTATGTTGAATATTAATACCGATAAACAATGAGCGAATGGATCCATATAGATCGTTTTTTTTCTTATTCGTTTAGCGTATGCATACTACAGTGTACCAGGTTTACTCATCCTCTTGCTACTCAACAATCAATAACGCAGCAATACAAGCGATAGCTAATTTATTGGGCTCTTCCATAATTTATTGTATTTTTTTACAAGTTGATTCCACATGTGAACAAAGAAAACCACTCATGCACTACACCATGAAGTAAGCAGCACAAAACAAAATGAGAGCTCATGTCTGCTTTCTCAGTACCCAAATCATTAGTTTGTCATTATACGACTCGTCATTATGTGTCATTCGTTGCAACTCCTCTCGTTATAAAATTAAAATTCGTCATAAAATAATGAAACGCAATGTCCAGATATATATGTTATTTAGTTCTCGTCTGGTACGATATGCATATTCATATAAAGCATTTTCAATAGTTGTCTTTATTTATTTACTAGCTTGCCCGGACCCGGCCTTTCCCGGGATACTATTAAATGTGTATTCCTTAATTTTACAACGGCTCCCTACTGCACAACCGCCTCTCCTATATGACCCAGCGGGGTGGGGGTGGTCTCATTAAATCAATCATAAATTCGTACACAATACACCCCATACATCACTTCCACCTATTCCTAATACTTTTTTAACTGTAAACTGTAAAGTATTATTAAATTTAGTTTTCCTCATTTTAAACCACCTCCTTATTGCACTCCTTTCCTATATCTCCCAGCGGGGTGGGGGGTGGTCTCATATTTGGAAATTTGAATAACAGATTCGAAATCAGTGATCACGAAAATCCCCAAGCGTGGATTTTCAGGGAAATCCCTTGAAGTTTAACTTTTCGGTCGCCATATTGATCCAGCATCTTGATTTCCAAAATTTTGATGGCGATCGTCAAACTCCTTAGACCACCTTTTCACGAATCCCAAGGTTGCATTAGCCTTATTGATTATGGTATTTATGTGGTCTTCAAAAGAAAAACGCGAATTGAGTGTAATCCCTAAGTCACGCACTTTGTCAAGTCGTCTGAGGGGATGCCCATCGATCTTTAAAAAAAAAATGCGAAGGGGTTTTTTTTGCGTGAAAAGGACATACAAGTACACTTATTGATGTTTAGAGGAAGAAGGTTAATAGAACACCATTTATGAAAGGCATCAAGATCCGAGTTCAAAGTTTCGCAGTCATGATCATTAGATATTAAGCGAAGAATTTTCGAGTCGTCAGCATAGCAGAGAATTCTCGAGTGGGTTGGGATGAAGGATACATTACTGATGTATATTGTGAACAACAGTGGACCAAGATGACTACCTTGGGGTACACCTGATGTATTCTCAATACATTCGGAAACGAATCCACGGAAATGGACACATTGAGTACGCTCAGACAAATACGAGAAAATCCAATCAACAAAACGATTTCGGAAGCCGAGACAGACAATTTATGAATAAGAATATTGTGATTAATCCTGTCGAAAGCCTTGCTGAAGTCGATGAAAATACAATCCACTTGCTTGCCCGATTCAATGGCAGAAATGCAATAATTCGAGAACTCCAAAAGGTTAGTAGTGGTTGACTTTCCCTTGATGAACCCATGTGGTAACAGGACGATAATTTGAGATGTCGCTCTTATTACCTTTCTTGTGCAAGGGAGTGATCATCGAACGCTTCCAAGCCGTAGGAAAGACACCAGTACGAAGAGATAAATTATATAAATAACAAAAAATGGGGACAATAGTAGAATCACATCTTTTCAAAATACAAGATGGGATTCCATCAGAGCCACTCGAGAAATTGTCAATTAATCTAGAAATATGATTGTATATGGTGATCTCGTCAAATATAAGGTCCTTAAGCACGAGAGATGTCGGCGGAAGCTTCGTCAGACGGGAGAAATCCTTAGAATTAATATCACAGTTGGTATCACAGAATGCAGTCTTATAGAAGTAAGAAGTCTCTCTTTATGAAATAAGATCGGAAGATAATGTAAAGAATCCTAAATTGTGTTAATTTTGACTTTGCCTTCACTTGAATTTATAATAATAATAGTTACTAGTTGACCCGTGCGAAATTTTGCAGTAACTAAAGATGTTTGTAGTCTCGCATTAAAGTGTTTGGTCGGTCCCATAATTGCGGTAGAAAATCAAATATAAACACATGAATAAAGAGCGAAAACAATGATGCAAAACAGAGGACTGCTAGAATGCAAATTTGAATTTCAATGATCGTCTTAGAAAATATAAGGTCGGAGGTGCAATGTTCAAGTTTTTCGGTCGCCATATTGGATTCGCCATCTTGAATTTTGATGGCAGATTCCAAATCAACCCCCCCGGAAGCTCCCTTGTGCGGGTTTTCAATCCCTTAAAGTTTAACTTTTTCGGAAACTTTGATGGCAGATTTGAAATCAGCACCCCCGAAAACCTGCCTGTGCGGATTTTCAGGGCAATGTGCCCCAGAAATTATCTCTTTCACGAACGTGAATATTTAAGTCGGCGTTATTGACTTGTGGAGCACTATGATGTGAGTTTTATACGTGTCGGTGAAGAACGGCAATCTGAGGATTCCAAAACTGTACCATATATGGTGTTTCTGTGTAATGTGTCCTTATTTTTGATACCACACCGATCTCGACCTTTAGCGAATTAATATAGGAGGGATAGTTATATTCACAAATAGTTCGCCTAACGCCTCTGTTCGTGTCGTCCGTTTAACCATCTGTTAATGATGATTAACGAAATTGGTTACAAAATGCTCCGTATTCAGGTCGGTGTGATTACACGGATTAACGAAATTGATCACAATTTGATGTAAGGTTATGATCAAGTGACAAGTATGAACACACAAAATATAAAACATCGTTGACCAAAAATTGACAAAATTGCGCTAGTAACTTGAAATAAACAAATCGGTAAGTAAATTGTAATCAATCATTAATTTAGAACTTTTTTTAATGATTCTTGTTCATGCTTTCATTTCGTCCAGTGGTGATTTCTTTTAATGATCGCATGATGATGATGATGATGATCAAATGTTGTGCCACTGAACTTTGGAGATCAACACATTTGACATGGAACCATTTGAGGTACGAATCAAATCGGATAGACACATTTCGCATGTGCAAGGACCTTCTGCACTTTTTTTTCTTGAAAAATCAAAAAAATATTGTCCGAATAGTTGCTGAGAATACCGCTGAAATCGAAGTCATTGCTAGCAAAGGCATCATTCATGTTCTCTGTACTAACGTTAGACAATTTAAAGTTTTCGATTTTTGTGCAAAATTTTTTCAACCAACCGCGGCGTAATAAAAGTTGAAAGTAATATTTTTACCTGTTGTTCCGCTCTTCTATTCAAACATTTAATTTCTATCACGGGATTTGATTTTTTGTGAAAATGTGTTGGTGATTGTTGCAGAAGTTTAATTCCAACTACAGTTTGTGTTTTTGTGTTCTTCGACCTGTTTTGGTTGGAAGACAGCACCGAACTTAATAGAGGGGAGACGAGTATGGCGGATGTGTGACCTGACGTGTTCCAGAATCGCTGATATCGTGTGTGATCCGCGTGTATATTGCGATCTGGTTTGGCTGGTTATCGGGCGTTGTGAATATGGAAACTAAAGGGCCCCATACACGGGCGAACAATTTGCACAACGCAGGCCATGCAAACATATCTCGCATGTATAGTGCAGTTTCGTGCGTCGCGCATCTGATTGATGAAATTCAAACGCGTTTGAAAACTCTTTTGCAAATTATTTTGTCGTGTATGGTGATGTTGGCGCAATAACAATTTCATCGTCTTTAAATTGTACAGTGTTGTTGTTGTGGAACACGCACCTTCTCATATGTTTTCGCGACGATAACATAGATGCAACTGAAGTTGCGTAGTGTATGGCTTATCATGTATTTTTTGGCAAACAAGAGTTTGCACAATTTGTTCGACCGTCTACGGGAGCCTTTAGGTTGAAGGAACTTGCTGCTAGTTTTAGTTTTTTAAACGGAGTGTGATCGGGAGCCGACGTTTGTCATTTTGGGACTCCTTGCCGACATTCTTATAGGTATGAGCATCTTCAATGAGGACAGGTGAAGCGCCTACATCAGAAGTGGGATCGAATGGGCCAGAGAACGAGAAAAAGTAGCAATCTGATGCCAGGAAAAGTGGCAAATGAATTTGTGATTTTTGTGCTATGTCAGAAGGATGCCACAACTACCCGAACTCACCTGTTTCGCATTCTTAGGGCAAGACTTTGGAGTGAAAAGAGCTCATACAGCTGATACCAAGTTTAATGGGAAATGTGACTATGCCGCGCAGATTCCGGATGGTCGAAGGGACGCATTTGTCCGGTTCATTCCTATGGGATAGTGTGTCTATTCGGAATGACACGTCTGGGTGACCCATGTACTAGTGATGCGTTATTGTGTGAGAGCGGTGTTGTCCGGTCCATGCGTTCCGCTGGGCGATGGGGCGCACGCTTCCTATTATGACTATGATGGATATAAAAATGCATTCGCTAATCGAATTATTTTCCTTATCGAACAACCCTCGTAAGTCCCCTTATTAACAACTAGTTGAAAATCTGCAGTTTCCAACAGTTATTTTGTCAAAATCATATTGTTGAGTGTTAATTTTAAAAAAAAGGTTGAAAGCAAACTTCAATTAATCACAACACTTTTGCACTGTGTCAGAAACCGAACAGTGCAATTGTGGAGCATTTGTCAGCGAAAACGCACCGAACAAATGCTTTCTTCTATCGTGTTCTCTGAAAATCAGACTAATTGCGGCAATACATCAGGGCAAATGATTAAAACTAACAAAAAGACAATGCGTGGCCGCGAAGAATTTGATAAGACTAACCATGAACATGGGTAGGTAGACAGAGCGATATGGACATCAGCTTAACAAGCCATAAATAAGTTAATTCATTGGGTGCATTGTTATCCACGGCATGGCATCACTTGGCGGCCTCCTCGAAGCGGCCGGGCCGGGCCCGATCCTCTTTTGCTGCTCTTTTCTGACTCAAGCGGCCGGAACCGCAACAGAGGTGCATACATTGATATGAGTTATGATTATGGCATGCCATAGTTTCTAACTAATTTATTTCAACATAATTCCCCACAGGTAAGGTCGGCCTCGGCTATTGGAGCTAGGTGGCTGCCATTGCCATGCCACCGGCAGGCAGTAGGCATAGACCGCATTTGACCAAACCATGGAGGTAAATCTGATTAGGAATCGTCTCGGAATCGAGTGAGTGCAATCTTGTTCAGGTGCACTTGTCGCGTGCTTAATATCATTTCATACTCTGCAGTTATGAACTATGCGGAGCTCCGGTACGTTTGATACATGCTGGACGATCATGAATAGCTGAGGAATCGCAGGCGAGTGACTGATATCCGACCATTTATCATTGTTAAATTTCTTTTCTGGATAATAATTCATCCTTGCCGTCTTCACTGTCTGCTTCCTACTTACCGGGAATATAACTTCCAGGGGAAATTCGTTGAGACTTGATTTGCCAATTTGTTCGTACAAATCGGTTGACCGCTGACATTCGCACCAAGAAAGTGTGCCATTCCAGATAGGGGGCAGCCTGGACAAATAGCCCCGACTGGGTCACTAAAGGTGCCTCATTGAAGCACACAAAATGAAAGTAGTCAAATATTATAGATTAGATTACTCCTCCTATATCCAAGTCCTACTACACACACGCGCCAAGACGAGATCACACACCCTGTCTCCCCGCCCCTATATAAAATTATGAGGACAATTTAAAAATTGATGCAATAATAATTAATATATTCTTAATGTATTCACATGTATGTATGTAAGCTAAATTTCATGTTAATATTCACAATATTGACGATTTTAGCATTTCAAGAAGTAGGTGCTGTAACTTCAGTGGAATTTGTCTACAAATGACTTATTTTGACACAAAACCTCGGACACTAATTGTTCAATGAAAAAAATTGCCATATAAGTATTCTTTTATTATATTATACTACACACTAGAGAAGTAAAACGTCTTCACTAAATTCACATTGTATCACCAAATGTACAAGTATAACAATCTTAGCAATCCTTTGAAGTTAAGAATTTTCGATCGCCACCTTGGATCCGCCATCTTGAACTTCTATTTCGATAGTACATTCGAGATCAGCAACCCCAAAAACATAGAGGTGCTCGATTTCATCGTAATTCGCCGTACCAATGGAGGGGAGCGGCGCAACGCCTCGTAACGCTTTCAGTCGCATGAATCGGATTTGCTCTACCGTGCGTAAAGAAGTTTTACTTCAAAAGCGATGGGTGTAGCAACGTACTATCAAAATTTCGATTTTTTTCAAGCACCTTCAATGTAAAAATGTTCCGAAAAATCTTCATTTTCAAATGAAGAGAAAACACGGCAATGCTTAATGTACTTATGCCCGATTTGTTCACTTGCGGTTAAATATTAATCATTAATGAAATTCCTTGGTTACCAAGAATTGATGGTTAATGCGTTTGTTCATTCATTTTTTGACCACAGATTCAAAAGTTTGGGTGATCAATCAAAGGGTATCTAATCAGTCAATTTTCGGAAAAAAACCCAATAAAGTGATGTTTTATTTAAAAAAATATAAATTGAGTAAAAATGAAGTAAGTATTTATACGCCTAATAAATGCTTTATTGTCAGTCTTGCGTGATTTAGACATTTTGACAAAAAGACTCAAACAAATCGTGCGGCTACGCTACTCAAACTTTCGTCCAGACTTTTGCTCAGTCGTCCCGAAATCGTCATGGAGGGAAAACTGTTAGTGACGATAATTGCACTATGTATGTATGTGTCAAACAATTTCAAAGCAAAAAAATAAACCCCGCACGTTCGTCTCGTTTTCGGTGACCCTGGAGTGGTTCTGGTCTCGGTTGCTGTAATCTCCTGACTTCACTTGCCAGAAATAATGAACACTATGGTACAGCTCTATGAACTCCGTAATAACTTACGAGAACTATGCCGCAAGTCAGACTCCATTTTGTTTCGCCATTATACGCACTAAAAATACAAGTTGCCGAGAGCAGACTAACAGGCGAGTCGTGATTTTTGCGGACAATAAAAACCTCGCTACTAATTGTATTGAATTATTAAATGAAGGAGCAAACTGAAAAAAAAAACAATTTTTTTTTTATATTCTACAGAATATTTAATTTACTGATTCGCCATCCGGGCGAATTTTAACCGACTAGACTGACAGCGTGTCTACACGCAATGAGTTGTTTGCCGTTTTGCTTGTACACAAAGCATCAGCCCATCAGTCTTGCGAGTTTGTCAAACTTCATTCAGTTCATGTAACACGACAAACTTACCGTCCACACGTAATGCTTTGTCTGACAAATCTGGCATGATCAAGTAAAACTGGAAATAAAATATTACGTGTAGACCGGCCTTTAGAGCAACTCGTATCTCTTCTGCACAACCTCAATGCGATCAAAATGACATATACGAGTATAAGATGGTTACCAAACAGAAATGGGATGCAAACTTTGAAGCAAATCCAAAAGAATAAGTTCGGAATCTTCCGAATAAATGAACACAGCCTAAATGTGTCCAATCTCTCTATGACGAGTATGCTCGTCAATCACAACTAACCGTTTAATAGTACGGGAACATCTAGCAATGAATTTATTCACAAGTCTTTCAATTGTGGATCGAGTGGGGCAATTATTGGACGAATTGCACATACAGTTGCAATATGAGGGGAATGTTGTTAATAAATATAAATAATTTGTAAACGTTATTTGATCGTGATCTTTCCATCCACAGCAGCAGCCACTGACATAATTGGCACACACAAAAATTCACTGGCGCATATGCACTCTACTTTGCGGGATTCAAAAAATACAAACCAAAAAAATATTCCGGGTATAAGGAATTTTTGTGGTCTCAATTTTAAATGGTCATTAAAAACCGCATCCGCAGATTTAATTTGAAAATAATATCCATATCTAAAAATTGTGAAAATATAACCCTCTTGATATTTACGACAAGGAAACACGATCAATTTATCCTTGTAGATCGCGCACGGCACACTTAAAAATAATTTCGCAATAGCTGAGTAGTGTTCTAAGGCATTCAGACAAAATGCATTTCTAGCGTCAAGGTTTACGTATTTTTAGAAATTTTACATTTCTTTTTTTTTTTTTGAGTGCATCATCTTACGGGTAAAACTCCTGAAAGCAAGTCTGGCAATGTCCTTCTTCATCGACCGTCGAGATTGGAAAACTTGGCAGCAACTATTAATACCTTAAGCTTAACTGCTCGAGGCCCCAATGAACGTCACTACTTGACCAACTAGCAACATTTTACCAATTTTGAGTAACTATTATAGTTATTGTCGCCTTGGCGGAAACAGATATTTATCCCCAAACTTATGGAATTAATGCAAATAACTGCGCTCTAACATTTTATTACCGTAACCCACTTGGCGACGCATCCTTGAAGGACATGCCCCGCTGAGATGTGCTCCAAATCTTAATTTCCTTTTTGTCCTTTCGTTTCAATGATTCTCATGTATTTCCCCTTCTCAAAGGATAAACAAAGCGTTTTACTACCCTGTCGTATCTTGGAAATTGCTTGAAATTTTTATCTCATACTCCCGTCTTCCGCCCCAAAGTGTTCGCTATCCGCCCACCAGTGTAAGAAGTGCCCCAACTGTAAGGTGTTCCAGTCGCAACCTTCATTTTCTAGGACAATTGATTAATTGTCCTTGATGAAACTTTCCTTGAATGTGTCTGGAACCATCACAGACTTTATGCTTTTGCATTTTAGAGGACTCAGTAAATTTACGACGTTACAACGGAGGATACACCCAAGTCGCGTTGGGACTTTACGATTTCGATGGCCTTTATGCGACGGATCGAATCAGATGGCCCTGAGATGCATACTCCGCTCTATCGTTGCTCTACAGAAAATTTTAACTGAGGACATCCTCACTTACCTTCCCCTGATTATGAAGAACGATGAGGGTAGCGTATATGGATCACCTTACCTCCACCAATTACGTAAAGCTAAAATGAAGCAAGAAAGAGAGTGTCTGAATCTGCATCTGCAAGCACTGCTTAGCAGGAATTACTTAATCATGACTAACAGGAGGAAAATAACAAGTCAACGTGTTCAACTTTACGACCAAATCATTGAGGGAAACCGACCGCATCACAGCGGCTATATTAGATCAGGCCATTCATATTCCGTCTCCGGCTAGACCTCGAATAACTGTGACGAACGCGGCAGGTAATAATTAGTACGCCAGACTCAATTCGTAATTTGCATTTGCGAGGAAGTATGTATTTCCCCGCGGATAAGCGCGATGAGTCACTGCAAACTTCCGATTGTTCAGCGTCTGAAGGTAGACTGATGGGTAAAATCGAAGTGTGCATCTGGCCACAGGCAACATAGTAACAAATTTGTTATTTTCTAAGGGTTACATGCCTCTGTTGCACTTGGATTTGTTTGCAAATTATGATTATTAAAACGGTCAATAAAACTTCAAGAGATTGGATTATCTGCCTTCAGAGGCGCACTTTCGAGCTTATGAATTCGCAAAATGAGATCGCACTGTCATTTTTAATTTACAGAAACCGAACTCGTTTTTTAGGGTTCCGTACCCGAAGGGTGCCCTACGGGACCCTATTACTAAGCCTCCGTTGTCCGTCCGTTCATCCGTTCTTCCGTCCATCCGTCCGTCTGTCTGTCAGCGGATTGTATCTCATGAACCGTAATAGGTAGAAAGTTGGAATTTTCACAGAGTGTGTATTCCTATTGCCGTTATAACAGCAAATAATGAGAAACCAAAATGGCGAATTTCAAAATGGCCGCCATGCAAAATAGAAGGGCAAATTTTTGATTATGGTATAATGCCTCAATTGTTTGTTTTACAAAAGTATTTTAAAAATATATAGTGTTATATCTTGTGCGATGGTACGGAACCTTTGGTGTGCGAGTGCGACTCGTACTTGACCGGTTTTTCATATAAAGCCATCTTCAGCCAAGCACTTTCTTTCCCTGAATTTTATTACAACTTCTTAATTATGTCGTAGTTAGGAGCTCAGTTTTCCACATCCGGTCATACATCATTTTGTAATGGATTATGTTTGTACTAACTGATTAGGAGCAATACAAGAAAATATTGTTTTCATTTTTTAGGGTTCCGTACCCAAAATATGATGGCATCAAGCTGCAATTTAATATAGTACAGGGTGTGGTGAGATTTACAACTTTGTGTAGAGTTTTTTGAATAGTTATACACAACGTTTAGTGAGGCTTAGGAGTTAGGTGTCTTAAATAACATGGAACAAATGACAATCTCTCGATAACGATTTTTTATCACATTTTCTAGAAAGTCATTGGAATTGCATTAATTTCATTATTATTATTATATTATTACAAAGCGGGTTGTCCAGGCCCCCCGGTGCCTTTCGAAAGCAACGCAACCTATATGTAAGATCTATTATATTATGCTAATCTCTTCTTTAGAAAAAGACCCTTGAAGTATTTATTTATTTATTTATTTTCGCTTAATTCAAGCTACAAATGACAATTTAATTGGCTTAAAAATATACAAACAAAATCAACTTAAAAACTATGACTAGAACTAAGACAAGGGGCAGATAAAACAAAGATGGGGTCAATGGGGAGCAGACAGGAGGGGCAATTATATTTATTTATTAATTCACTCGCTTACTATAAGACAGACAAACAAGCAAAATACAAAAAGTAACTTAAGTTAAGCGACAAACAAAGTAAAGGGCTTTGGAATTAGGGATAACAGGAAGGACACAATATTAAGAGGTGCGGCGCAGGAAATTCCTAAGAGAAAATTGCTCAGGTGAAAGTCAAAGGGAGTTGGCTTTCCGAAGCATGCGGGTGAGGGGTTCAGAAAGGCCATAGTTAGTGCGGCGGTAAACGGGGCGGAAGAGAGGGGCCGATCTAAGGCTACGGGGTTTGGTATAGAGAGAAACCCGCTGAAGCAGAGAAGGGCAGTTTATGTCGCCAGAAAGTAGCTGATGGATGAAGGTAATATCTGCAGAGTCGCGTCGCTTCCATAAGGGCTCCAAGTCGATCAGCATTAGGCGATTTTCATAGTGGGGAAGAATAAAACGGTCAGACCAGGGAAGCTCTCGTAAAGCAAAATGAAGGAACCTTCGCTGGACTGCTTCAATTCTATTGATGTAGGTAGATTGGGAGGGAGACCAGACTTGGGAAGCGTATTCAAGGAGAGGCCTGACGAACGAGACGTATAATGATTTAGCAACATAGGGGTTACGGAACTCTTTAGACCAACGCTTCACAAAGCCGAGTGCAGAGTTGGCTCTAGCTACCACGCTGTCGATGTGATCACGAAAGTTTAGTTCACTGTCACAGATGACACCGAGATCGCGAAGGGAGATTACAGTAAACCCTAAGGGGAGAAGAAGGGCGTTTGCGGGAGTAGGTAATGGATTGGCATTTGGAGACATTGAGTTCGAGGGAGTTTTTGTGGCACCATAAACTAAAATTGCCTAGATCGTTTTGAAGCAGTCGGGAGTCCGTGGAGGAGGAAATTAGTTTGGAGATTTTCATATCATCAGCGTAGATGGAAATGTCAGAGTGTTTAATAATATGTTCGGCATCATTAATGGCAAGAATGAAAAGTAACGGACCTAAGTGGCTACCCTGAGGGACACCCGAATTAGCCACGAAAGAGTAGGAGGAAGCAGAGCAGAAGAGGACCTTGTACTGGCGTTAATCGAGATAAGACTTAATCCAAGAAAGGAAAAGCTGATTGAAGCCAAGGGAGCATAGTTTGAAGAGAATTAATTTATGTGAGATTTTATCGAACGCTTTACTGAAGTCAGTAGCAACAACGTCGACCTCGTCGCCATTCTCCAAGGCGCGTAGTGTTCTGGAGACGAAGTCGGTTAGGTTGGTGGTGGTTGATCTACTTTTAAGTAAACCATGCTGGGAAGGGGAAAAAATAGATTTACAATGGAAAAGTATGCAATCGTAAACAATGCGTTCGAAAAGTTTGGGTATACAGGAGAGTTTGGCAATAGGACGGAAGTTGGAAACATCGCTCTTGCAGCCCTTTTTATGAATGGGGATGATGAATGAATCTTTCCACCTAGCAGAGAAGATTCCTTGGGTGATGGAAAGTTGCAAAATGGAGGAAAGGGTCCGATCAAGTGTTGAGCGCACTTCTTCAGGACAATAGCGGGAATGCCGTCAGGGCCTGGACTGAAATCATCAGCAAGTGCGAAGATGGCGGTGGCGACCATTGCTGGGTTGATGTTGATGGACGCAAGGGAAGTCTGGGCACAGGAGCGCATGAAATGGAAATAGCTAGCATCGAGCTCGGAGGAATTCTCACTGAAAGATTGACTGAAGTACTGAGCGAAGAGGTTAGCTATTACACGAGGGTCGGAGGAAGAGGTGTCACCAAGTTTAAGTGTTGAGGGGTAGCCATGTGATTTCCTTTTGATGTTGATGAATTGGTAGAAGCGTTTAGGATCAGATATGAGGACGGAGTAGATAGAGTAGTCTATAGTGTTTTGGGGATCCGCATTTGACGCACCTATCGACGCCATGTTGGGCTAACCTGCCTGGGCGTCGAACGCCTCTGTTTGGGAGAGGCCAGCAGCTCTTTGGGAATGAAGGTGACGTCTACGACATCAACCCCCATTTCACCAAGGGCAGCTAATGTGTCCAGATGTCCTTACTGGTTTGATGAGGAACCCGAGGTTTCCTTCTGGACCATATTTGCCACAGATTTCGGCATTTCAGAGGTAGTAGCTACCTTGTGTAAACTTGTGTTTTTATCGATATAAAACCCACGAGTACGGGAGTGTCAGCCGAAGGGAGATCCCGTTGTGGCCCCGGGAAGGCTAAATTTAAACGGATGGTCGCCGGAGGTGTCTGTGGGGATCAATCAGCTTTGGGCACACACCACAATTTAGGAAGTTGATACGTATCGTTATAATCGGTCGTTTTCTTCATTGTTATTATTAATAATTTAAAAACCCACCCGAAGTTTCACTTCGACCGACTGTACCATAGAGAACCAGTTTTCTTTTTTACTACCCATTACAATACACTATTTACGCAAGGTAATGGTAATGGATGACTGATGTTAATTAAACATTTAACAATTATAACGTGTTTTCCGATCATGTATTTGTCCATTATGAGTCTCCTGTATATACTGACGCTACAAATCGAATTTCAAAAGATAGATGCAACTAATAAAATAATGGCGGCTAATCTAAGTTGTAAATCTCTTAACCAAACACCTTTTAGTTACAAAGATTGTTAACCCACATTGAAAATATTTTCTTGAAGGATCTCTCAGAAATTTTTTGCTCTGTAATATTCAAAGTATTAGTGAAGCTAATGTTTCGAAAAGATAGTGGAACATGTAAAGTTTACACGAAAACTATACGATTCCAACATTTTCTGAAGTAAAAAAACGTAGCAATATCGTTTTTTGGTGGTGGACTATAGCGCGCATATCTTTGAGAGGTTACATCTAGCCACCACAGTGTCAAATTCAAGCAAAATATTCAGAGGAAATTTTTTTTTTACAATAAGGAGTGATATTGGAAGGGGTTTTTTAAAATTAAAAAGTATTTCTTTCAATATGGTGACTGACGGTTGCAACTTTTGAAACGATCGAGCGCATGAATACTTTATGATATATTCTTAATTGCTTCAAAATTTAAAATTCGTTAAATGCTTTATGATTAACTTTTGAAAAATTGACTTTTAAAAAGGTGATTTTTTGAACAAAAATGCGTATAAAAAGTCGGCAATCTTTCTTTTCGATTTCGGTTTTGAAATACGCAGTTCGTGAACGAAATGTATTATACAGGGTTACAGAGAAAGTCGTACTGAATATTAAAGGACGTTATTATTCAGGTCATTTCTGATGGATTTGAATCTGTAATACGGTGTCCGGTTATGGAGATATTGAATTTTAAAGATTTTTGAAAAAATCCTTTATTTTTTGGCTTTTTTATCGTTTTTTTTCGGATTAGAACTGCTAGGGTCCGTTTTTTTTATGTATCTTGTTAGAGGGCATATCAATTAATAAAAATGATTAACAAAAACTGAACCTACTACTAACAGGTTAAAAAGGCTGCTCGACAACGACTAGAATTAAAGAATTTTCACTAAGTGTTTTTAACATGGAAGTGCTTTTTTTGAAAAACAAATTATGGAACTTATTCTGCAAATAATTTTAAAAGTAGCTAAAATACCCAAATAAAACAAACAAAAAACAGAGCAATATTTTTATAATTCATGTTCGACATGGCCGCCGCTATTTCTTGCACAAATTCTCATTCTTTTTCTTAAATTACTTTTCACCACAGAAGTTCGCAGGTTCCGCCGCATTTCCCTCAGCCGCATCAATAATCTTTTGATTCAAAATATCGACATTTGCGATCGGTGTCATTTGGTCGTATACTAAAAAATATTTTTGAATAGCTTCAGAGACGTAGCAGTTTTTTAAATTATTTGCTGAATAAGTTCCATAAATTTTTTTTCAAAAAAAGCGCTTCAAAGTTAAAAACACTTAGTGAAAATTCTTTAATTTAATTATAATAATTTAAACCGTTGTAGAGCAATCTTTTTAAGCTGTTAGTAGTAGGTTCAGTTTTTGTTAATCATTTGTATTAATTGACATGCCTCCTAACTAGATACATAAAAAAACCGGACCCTAGGAGCTCTAATCCAAAAAAAATCGATAAAAAAGCCAAAAAATAAAGGATTTTTTAAAAAATCTTTAAAATTCAATATCTCCCTAACGGTTAAGTTTCGGACACCATATTACAGAATCAAATCCATCAGAAATGACCTGAATAATAACGTCTTTTAATATTGAGTACGACTTCCCTGTAACCCTTTATATACTTACTACCCTGCCTGGGCTCGGCGGTGATCGAGATGCTGTTAAAATTCTATTTATATAGATTTTACACAACCTCCTTTCTGCACACCTTCTCCTGTATATTCCGGCGGGGTGTGGGGGTGGTCTCATTAAATCAAATTCATAAGAAAATCCCCTACATATCACTTTCACCTATTCTTATTACTTTTTTACTGAAAATAAATCAATTTTTTTTATTTCCGATCGCCAGGACGATTTCAATATTTCCATGCCACATTTCGTACACACCTTGATCCACATGATTTCTAATATTAATTTCACACCATTACCTCCACCGCAAAATAATAAACACTGAACTCCTAACTCCATTACAATGTATTCGTTTTTACTAAAAACTATTGATCATTAAATCTTCATATATTTACATAATTATACTACTCTCCAAGGTGCTCCCATTGAGCTCACCCACACTAAACTACGCCCATGGATTACTGAGATATTTAAATTTTTCTCCTCAATCTTCGTAAAAATCAATGATCTTACTTCGTTCCCAAGGGTAAACATTATTTTTCACTATTTCAAAATGTTTTTCTATTTTCGTTTTTCACATATTTTTCAACAGTATTAGTAAATTTATTTTTCTTTATTTCACACGCCTACATATTGCACCCGCTCTCCTATATAACCCTTTGATGGCATATTCGAAATCAGCGCCCCCGAAAAGCCCTTTTTCATAAAGATTCCTTGAAGTTGGAAAATTCATAATCATATTGGATCCGCCATCGTGAGTTCTAGAAAAATGGGATAAAAAGTATATAATAACACTTTTATATAAAAATGCAACGTTGTGTACAGATTTCAAGTCAATCAATCGACTACTTCTTGAATTTGATGGACACAAACATACGGAGGCTGTATTTTCATTGTATCTTATATTGTATGTATGAATTGTCTGCTCTTGACTTTCCTGCCTGTTTTGTTAGTTGGATTTTTTCGCACTTATTGGGTTGTACTTGTATGTGTATTTACGTGGTATTTTTTCTGACTTTTTGCGAAACACATCTGGGCCCATGGAGCGACAAGTGTAGCCAGTGCCCAGTAAAAAACGGATAAAATCAACCAAGACAAATTTTGTCATTTTTTGTTTTACTGGTCAATCAGAACCTGATCACTGTTCGTCCTGTTCTCTATATTGCGTACCAGAAGCCAAATGTTAAACTCCAATCTTTTCTCGAAATATCCTTCCAGTAGTCCTTGGATTGCGATATGGTGATTTAGAAGTTACTCCTCGCGATGAGAAATCCTCTAAACTTTAAGTGAAGACACTCCTAATCGCCTTGTGCTTGCTCCAGGTGTTTTGCCTGACGATGTTGATTATTTGCTAGTCGACGTGCATCGGCAAAATCTTCAGATCGCCATTCTCTGCTATTTGAAGAAACACTTCCGGTTCCGCTTAACCACCAGAAAGTCTCGTATAACTAACTCCTTACTCTACCTGGACATGTTGTGCCTTTTTGGAAAGGTAGCAAACAAGATGTGAAATTAATGAAAACAAAAAACTGATATATTAATTGGAAGCGCTTATCCAGTATTATACTCCAGTATGTCCATGTTTGTGTGTACACGGAACAAATTTCAGTACGTAAATATTTTGTAAAAGGCATATATTCAGTCAGTACGCGATGCATTTTGCGGATTTCATTCGTACGGATATACAGACACATGGACACACCTGAAGTGCAAATAAGCACTTCCATATTAATTACATGAATTTCGAAGAATATTTAGAAAAATCGTAAATTTTAAGAAATTGTAGATTTTTTTTATTGCCACAAGTGATTGTAACTGCAGAGGTAGATCAACATTGTTAATATTATTAGAGAGGTATAGAGGATTGTAATATTTTGGCGTTAGCTAAATGTCGGGGTGTTGTGATAGATAAAAAGAAAATCGGAAAATAATAAGGTGCATATCTTCAAAATTTCTAATTTATGAATCACCGTGTAACTCCCAAACTGTTTGGGATTTTCCCGTACCACCTGACAAACAATTTTTTATTTGCCTAGGTGAGATCTTTCAACCTACTGTAAGGGCGGAAAAATTTTTGTAAATAAAATCCTTATATCAAAACATGAAAAAGAACCAAGTCTTTGTTTTCGTCAGAAATCCTTCCCCAAAACTCGTTACCTTATTTTCCTATATGCGTACAAGTTTCTTTGTTTTAATTTAGCTAGGGTCGCTGTTCTTAAGGGGGGGGTAACGTTAATTCGTCGTGAAAAAGGCCCTTTTTCAAGAATTTTTCCAGACGCTACAGGCAATACAAATTTAATTAGTCGATTGCAGCATTATAGTACAACCTGTGAACAATATTTTCCTTAATATTTTAAAACAAAATATAAATAATTAAGCCGACGGCAGCAAATCTTCGGAGGTGCCTCGAAAAAAAGTTGTCTGTCGGTGAACAATATTACTGAAGAGTGGATCATCTGAATTAAAAAAAAAAAAATATGTCATTAGATAACCGCTTTCCAAAGGTATTCCTGGGAGGAATTTTTTTTTTTTCGATTTTTCAATTTTTGCTGACACTTAGAAGTGAAAACACCGATTTTCGTCTAAAAAATGAACCTATTTGTTATTGTAAAATCTATAATAATGATAAAAAAAATAAAAGCTCCCAGCGTTACCTGGTCATTTAAGTAAGGAAGCTGTATACAAAATTTCAAAACAATCGGTCGAGTAGATTTTGCTCTAAACTATTCACCGGTTTTAAAAATGACGAGCGTCAGAAAATCGCTTTAAAGTTTTGCATACCTGAAAATCGAGTAGTATACATGAAAGCAACAAACGCTCAAAGTTCTGTATCTTTGTTAGTTTTACTCCGATTTGTTTGAAATTTTGACACAACAATCTTAAGATGTTGTGCAATCATATGAAACAATAAAAAAATTTAGGGATCCCGGGAGCACAAAGTCAGCGCGCCACGCACTTGCGGGCAGACATAACCGTATCGGAGCAACAAACGCTCAAAGTTCTGTATCTTTGTTAGTTTTACTCCGATTTGTTTGAAATTTTGACACAACAATCTTAAGATGTTGTACAATCATATGAAAGAACAAAAAAAAAATGAAAATGAAAATTTTTTAATACGTTACCCCGCCCTTAATGAGGGTGCGCATTCACACCTCGACCTTTTTCTCTTATGTGTTGCGCAGCGAAGGTACGATTTCTAAGGAAACGCATTGCGGGCTATGCATATCGGGAACAATTTTACCCAGATGCGCTGGGAATTACGCATGATATCCATACACTTGAGGTAGCAAGAATCTGGAGATTTTTATGAGGGTCAGGTTATTGGTTGTCTTTCCTTCAAATTTGTATTTTTGAGTCATTTCTTTTAAAACGAATACGTAACAAGTTTTAACCGAAAACCTGGCTGCGCAAGGAATTGTTCCTCAGTCTAGTGATAGATTTCAAGAAGTGAATACTGAGTTTTAGTTTGAAGAAAGAAAAAAAAATAAAAGTTGTGCGAAGGAGTTTTGAATAGTTAATAATTGGAGCTGGTGTAAATTTTATTGGGTGAGTGGATTTCACTTACTGAGTTTATGGCTATTTTAGTCAACTTGTCTCTTATTATTATTATTTCGTCTTTGTATACTTATAAATTTATTTCATTTATTGCGTGTGCACTCGGAATATTTTGAATGGTCGGAATTAATGAACCGAGAAATATAGAACTGAAATAATTATCTAATAATTTGAGTGAATATCATAAATCGGGAGCCTTTTCGCCGGAGTTAGGTCAAACGATGGCCTTGACTCATACTGAAGGCTGAGCTTTGCTGTTTGTGGATTATAGGTGCTCGTGAGTTAGCCCTTGCGCCTAGGCCGGTACTCGTGAGTTCGCCCTTGTACTGTGCCGTTGCTTGCCCCAGTAATGGTGAATTCTAAGTGCTCGTGAGTTAGCCCTTGCACTTAGGTTTTTAAGGTGCCCAGCACCTAATTTTCTAGGGGTGTTCGTGAGTGAGCCCTTACACCCCGTTTTGGTGAATCGGTACGTGTGACGTGTCTGCCTCCGCGTACCACTCGTATCTGTTTTACTCCCGAATTTATGAGAGCTTGTTGTACTGTAATGTTAAAGTATTTTAAAAATCCGGTTCATTAATTCTATGTGTTTTATTGTGTTTATTTTAAAGTAAATTTTTCCCTTCTTCCCAGAACTCACAGTGGTTTTTTTTTGCCCCTTTTTTAGAATCGGATGTGATTGAACATGATTGTGCCCAGCGCCTCAACCCTGACTTGGAAAGAATAATTCTCTTCCGTTGTTTTTTACAGTCACCATGCTCGTGTTAAATTTTGGTGTATTACACTACTTATTTTGTCACACCATATGCGAAAACCCTGTATTTGAAATCAACACTCGAAAAACTCTAAATTGTTATACAAATTAATTGACATCGCCCGACTGCTTTTATAGTCACTTTCTAAATGTGACTGAAGTCTACTGCGAAATCGCAGAACAAGCTTAACAATGTTTGACTTCAAAAAGTTTACTTACCCTAGTCGTAACTCTTAGCCCCTTATTTGTTTCCCTTATGTAGGTATAAGGCTACTAATCATCGAATCAAATGGCGGAATGTTGCACTTAGAATTTAACTGCTGGTTAATGCTGGCTAATCTAAATATTCGATTAAAAACTAGATACATAGTCATTTCACTATCTCTGGATTTACTACATCTTATATCCACTTTACTTTTCGTTTTACCTCCTAGAACCGTTGGCTAAAGTGGAAGTAGCCAATTCAAAATAATTAAAACCATTAATGGATTCGAAACTCATCCTCCAATAAAAAGCATAATGTAGAAAAGTACCATTGCAGTAAAAACCTAAACTGAACGAGCTAACGACTATAACTGATTAGCCAGCGCTCTTTTCTCACGCCCCTTTTTGATCTTGTTCGCGAGAGAACATAAAATGTCAGAAACCTCAACCTCAAATTACCATTTCGATTGCAAATCCGCAGGAACGCCGTGGCTATATTAAGTCCGTCCACAAATTAACAATCCTTTGCTTACACCGGGCTACCCCTTCTTCTGTCGGTGCGGTGTATGGTGGCAGCCCATCACAATTTTCATCGTCTTTCCGGACAGGAGAGGGACTAGAAATTTTTCAATTGCTTGGCGTCTCTGTGCTAAGAAACGCCACAGCCTTTGCCAAGAAGATGCATCAAGGTGTCTCCGCGTCACACTTTTGCATCCGGCGCTGTCTGTTATATTCCAGTCTTCGAACCAAGGAAGTCCGCTAATTAAGTACATAGCAGAGAGTGGCTAGGGCGAGGTGGAGGAAAAAAAGACCACTCCGATCCGAAATTAATTACTCATGACCATGACACCGAAACGAGACGCGAGGCAGCGAAACTGCAGGGCAATTTCTTTACGACCATATCAAGCTATCAGTGCGGTGAAAGTACCTGCATCACTTTATCAATCTTTCAGTAGTGATCACTCGAATTACATAAACGGGCACAGGTGTTTAAGCGCCGAAACACCCGTATTCAGTTACACTGGGGTATAAAGTGTGAAACCCATAAAGAAACATCTTGCGGCGGTAAAAACAGTTGGAACACAATTTTGGGTGATACACGGTGGAATGAACCAAGCACTGATCAAATTTCATTCTTGAAGAAGACGACAGGCCAAGTCTTTGGAAGCGAGAACGACGACGTTGCAAGTAAATACAAACACCAAAGGGCCCAAACAACACCGGAGTGATTGCTAGATGGAAGTTTATTATCTAACAGATTTGGAGGAGGCGTCATTTGCCTATGGATTTTCATATGGGAATCTGACTTTTAAAAAAAACATGAGTTTTGTTAATGGCCATTGTATGAGTTTTATTGGAAAGAATATTTTATGCCATTAGTGTTTAAATATTGGCAGGCTCTATTTGCACGACATTTATACGCCTTCAGATTAAGAGGGAGACTTTACTAGGAGCACTAAGGCTGCAAAAAATTAAAGCCTTTAAACCAGGAGACCTGACAGGACATCTCGCCATCCGCGAAGAAATACGATTAGGAGAGATGACTAAAATATCCGACGTATCCACAACCAAGCCGGACTTCTTCGTAAAACCATACGGCGGCGTGGTGTGTAAAACCCGCCAAAAATGGCATACCAGTGAAGTGTCCCCACCGAAGGGATCGATGGTGTGGTACACCGACGGATCAAAAACCAAGGAAGAGGTAGGTATTGGCGTATATGGCCTAAAGTGCCGCGTTTCTAAGGCAATAGGTAAAACCCCTACCATATTTCAAGCTGAAATACTGGCCATACAGATAGTCAAGCTGCACTAAAACCGCTCAAATCCTATAGTGCATACTCAAAGCTGGTGTGGGGATGCCTGGAATCCCTGCAGCTTTTGACAGCAACGACAAAGTTACGCTTATGTGGATCCCAAGTCACGAAGGCTACACAGGCAACGAAGTAGCCGATGGCCTGGCAAAACAAAGGACTGAATCTCCTCTTATTGGGACGGAACACTTCTGTAGCATCTCCAAATGCCACCTAAAAGGGGCCATAGAAGACTGGGAGAAGAGTAGCCGACTCCGATATTGGAACGACACCCAAGGTTGTCGGTAATCCATAGCCTTCATGGCCGCACCGCATGATAAGACCGAAAAACTCCTCCGTCTAAACAAACAAGAGCTCAGAACACTCTCTGGACTCTTCACTTGACACTGCTCCTTAAGGTATCACCTTAAAAAGATAAAGAAAGCTGAAACTGACACCTGTCGCTATTGCGCGGAAGCCTGAGAGATAGCGGTGATAATTCTTTGTCAGTGTACAGCCCTGGCCAGGCTCAGCCTAACACAGTTAGAAGTGGCCTTTCCAACATCGGAAAAGGTTTGGAAAATGCCTCCCAGGAAAATTCTAGACTTCTCTAAGAATACAACATTCACAATAGATCCTAGCGGTCGCGGTGATCGAAAGACCACACGCCCCCTTTCTCACTAACTAACTATTTGCACCACACCTGTGCCCATGTGTGCCTATGTGTCCATGGAGTACATGGCAGTCCGTAGATTGTAAAAAGCAAATATTCAGTCAGTAGCGATGCATTTTGGATTTCCGTCGTACGTACACACATCCACACATGAACACAGTTGGGGTAAATAAGCACTTCCTTAAGGGGAGGGTAAGGTTAATTCGTATAAAAAAAGGCACATTTTTGTGAATTTTTTTCGACAACACAGTTAAAACCTATTTATTAAAACCAAGGGTACATCAAAGTATAACATTTGAAGAACATTTTGTAAAATTTTCATGAAGAAATATTGAAAATTATGGCAATGGCAGCAATTATTTGGAAGCGTCTCAGAAAAAAGTAGAATTTCGGTGCCCCTCATAATTCGGTGCTGGATCGTCTGATATCAAAAAGGAAATTTTTGTCGTTAGATAATCGCTTTCCCCAGGTAACGCCGAAAGGGTTTTTCGATATTTCAATTTTTCAATTTTTGGGAACACTTTGAAGTGAAAATGCGATTTTTGCAAAAAAAAAAAATCGGATGATTTGTTATTATAAAATAAAAAATATTGACAAATTTGAAAATAACTCTCCCGCGTTACCTCGTAAATTATGTACAGAAACAGTGTTCAAAATTTTAACAGAATCGGTGCAGTAGTTTCGAACTTTTGAGGAGCACCGACTTTGAAAACATGAGTTGTGGGAAAAACGCTTTAACGTTTTAAACACTAAAAAAAATTAGAATAAAACGTTCATAAGCGAGTTTTATCGGTTCAACTCACACTGAATCATCGATGCCAGGTCCATAAAGGATGTTGCTATCATCCATAATGTCATCATAATAAGGAAGTTAGGGGTTGCATAGAGAGCGAAACACCTGCCAGATAACAATACCGCGCTCGGACCGGGCAGGTAATTTCTGGTGCGCTGAGTCATGTTCGAGGCATTGCTGTATCTTCGTTAGTTTTGCTCCGATCCGTCTCAAATTTTTACACAATATTTTTGAAAGGTTCTTCATTCAGAAAATCGAAAAAAAAAGAAAACAAAAAATTTTAATATCTCACCCTCCCCTCCCCTTAAACACTATTTCAGACATATGAGCACCCGGCTGGGTCGAATAAAGCGCAATCTCGATTTCGAATTTTCGGCCACTTTTTCGAGCAGCTGGGGCCGTATATCAGCAATACCGCGGCGAATGTTAACCTCCAAGTGTTCCAACGTCTCTTATTTATCGGCGTAGACAAGCGATTTCACATGTCCCCACTTAAGTTACGACTCCATTCTCATATTGACCAATGGATTAAGTGCTACTTTTCTCATCGCTCATTTAGAGTGAAATATTTCTCACATTTTACTGTCATTGTTCAAGTTTTTAAGTCAACTGGGCCCTCTACTTTTTACTCTTTTTATTAATGACTTATTTCCACTTATCAATGGTTATCACATCCTTGCCTATGCGAATGATGGAAAAATCGTATCTTTCCATTTTCTCCGAGTGATGTTTGAAAAGCAAATTGAGTTTGAACACAAGTAAGTGTTCCACTATTACTTTTAGAAGGAAATCATTTTGCTCACTTCACAATTATAAGGCCCAAGGAAAATATTTATCTAGTTGTGACAAAATGTTGACCTTGGTATAATTCTGGACTGTAAGCTGACTTTTCAGACTCACATTGAGAGCATTACTGCTGACGCTAATTCCTCTCTGGGTTTTATCAAGCGTTAGTCTCAAGAGCTTCATGATCCGTTTGTATTAAAAACCTTGTTTTGTGCTTTTGTCCGTCCCATTTTGGAGTATACGTCAATAATAATATGGTCACCTCATCACTCTGTTCATGTCTCTCGTGTTGAGTCAATCCAAGAGCGGTTTATTTATACGTCGGCTTCATCTTCCACATTATGAAAATAGGTTGAAGCTTTTAAAAATGACCATTTATATAAACGTAGGGATATTTTTGAAGCAATCTTTTGCAACGATCTCATATCTGGAAATATTGGCTCACCTTCTCTCTTAGGCTCTGTAAATGTGAACACTCGTCCCCGCGTGACAAGAACACACAACTTTATATACGTAAATAACCACAGGACGATGTGTGCGATCTATGCACGAACAGAAAGATATTTGCCGGAATAAATAACTAGTTCAAATCTCCTTTTTTTTATAACCATATAATTCAAGTATTTACATATAAATTAAATATTTCCTTTTTCTTCCAATGTGTGGTATCCCATTGTCGCTCAGGTCACATTAACGGAGGGTTGTGTGGCTACTACTTTCCTGGTGGTATTATCTGTTGAGCCATATCGGTGGTTAAGACTGGTAAGAATCTCTTGATTTTCTGGTTGTTCATTCGTCAGGAAGATTTAGGAATCTTATTAGATCACTAAGTATGATGTCTGATAAGACAATCAACTTAGATTGTGAATGGGTTGTGCCTTTGTATAAAAGAGCACATTATATCCTTGTGGGTGCAGATTAGAACTCTGCGTGATTACAGCCAGATTACAACTCTGTGGGTTTCAGATTAGATCTCTGATTGTGCAGATTAAATCTCTGTGAGATCAGATCATATCTCTGATAGTGCAAATTAAATCTTTGCGGGTTACAGATTAAATGTCTGTGAGTTCAGATTAAATCTCTGATAGTGCAAATTAAATCTTTGCGAGTTACAGATTAAATCTCTGTGAGTTCAGATTAAAGCTCTGATAGTACAGATTAGAACTCTGCCGGGTGAGACCATGAAATGTTCTGATTTTTCATAGCAATTGCATGGCCTTATATACGAATTTATCTGACAGTCCTATCTCGCCTACTTAGATTATTCTCAGCTATGGTGAGTAGGTGAACTATTCTGCGCATGCTTGTCAGTAGGTCTTGTCAAATTTTATGACAGTGGATCGATGTGGAGTTGTTTACAATTGAAATCTGGATTCTTGACATTAAGACTGAACACAGCTGTTCGTTGGCTTGAACACGACGGATTACGGATTTTATGAGCCTCTCCAGTTTAGGCCACAAGAAGTTGCTTATCATCGATCTGTACCGCTCGCCGTTGACGGTTATGACAATGCCAGTTTCGTTTTGAAAGAAGTACGAACCGATGATTCCGCCAGACCAAAATCTGCAGCATACAGTGACTTTCTCGGGATGCATTTGGTGCTAGTGTATTTTGTGTGGATTGCTATCGCCCCAAATATGACAATTTTGCTTGCTCACATCCGTAATCACGTAATGCGCCTAACGTTTCTCGAACGAAGTACTAATTTTGATAATAAAATTTAATTATTTGCACACGTTCTTCAACGCTATGACCTTCCATGGTAATTTGCCACACACGATTGACTAATTTGCAATAAATTTATCAGTTGTGGCTTTAAGAACATGGCCTCTATGTATAACCTGAAAAATTTAGAGCGTTCATATTGAAAGACTCCTCATATTCAGATTCTAAGAGAGTTATTCTAAAATACTTTCAGGGCAAAGTGAAGTCTATTGAGTCAGCTAAACAATTAAGACGAACTGTTTAATTGGCAATAGATTTATGGCAGCCATAATTAGTCCTATGTAAAGGAACGTACAGTAAGGTTCTCGAACAAATTGATCTTTCCGTTGCATAAAAATTAATAAGAGACAAAAGTTCAGGAGATTTTATTCTACATGATAAATTGTCTCTTAGAAACACTACACAGATTACTTCCCTTCTAAATGCTAAATTTGATAATCCAAGGAATAAGCACCTAGCATGATAATCAGCCAATAATTTGCAATTAAAAAACACAAATCGTGTGAAATTCCTCTGATTATATCTCTTTATATGAATCTGATAAGGACACCATATTTATAGAGGCATATTCAAGAACCCCAGTAGGACATGTATTAGCTAGGTCTTGCCCTAAGAAAGGCCTGATATATGTAACTACTTTGAGGCATTTTCAATATTCCCTCTAGTATGGCTCTGCAGGCACCCCTTAAATCCTTGCTTCCTGAGAATCGAGTGGGTAATGAGTAAATGAGTTTGGTCATAGGTTTGGCCTCAACAATTTGTTTTGTTTTATGAGGGCTTCGCCATCGTGCGACGTGCTTGCATTTTTGTTTTAATTTCACTGAGGAAGAATTGTGTCAGTCGGGTTTTTTGTTTATTTTTGTATAATTTTTTTTTATTATAATGATAAAGAGATGTAAATTTCGTAGGTCAGAACGGATCACCAGTTATTGACAGTTTAATAGTTCACGTCCACTATATGGGTTTTGTGCTAACGTCATATTAGCTGTGACACTCCGGGGAAGAATACGATTCTAATGACACCTCACTTTTCAAATTCGGTCAAGCCGTTTAGGCTACAGGAGGTCACAATGGAAAGGACATATGTATATACATACATAGAATACACACGCTCGAGAAACATTACCCTCCTTCTGGATCAGTCGGGTAAAAATGAAGAGAAATGGCAGCAGTCGAAATAATCTTCATAGAATCTTCGTAGTTACTTATTAATTTATTTATTTTGAATAAGTTCTTCTATCACTGGTTATTGTGGAAGAGAAAGTAGAAGACCTTCCCTCCAATCCCGTCGTGCGTAAAACAGAAGAAGGAAAACAATCGAGTCGGTAAGGAGTTCAGATTGCTCGAGAAGTAACTCACTTCTTTTTAGCCATAATTTTTCCTACTCGGACACAACTAATAATACGAAATAGATTGATATGAGTCTGAGGGGATCTAAAGCCTTTAGTATTGTTTTAAAAATTCCATATCCTGAAATGCCTTTGTGATAACAAATTCAATATGATCAATAAATGACATATTCGTTCTAAAGATTACATCTTCACTTGATAAACTTTGCGTATATGTATGTACGTATGTAGGTCAAATCAAAAAGTCTGTTGAATATCGGATATCCTCCTTCACCCAACATTTTCTAACGAAATATATAAAATTTCTGAATTTTAATCCAATAAAAAAAAAACAACATTTGTGACAGACTACTGGTGCGACGAGACATACGGCTGAACAAATCTCAAAATTTCTGCAAATTTCTTAGGAACGTGTTTATATGTTTTGCTTACCATATGAGCAACTTAAGGGATCGTCTCAGTGTGAAATTTTCGAAAAATCGATTTTTTTTTTGTTGCATTATCGGATAGTATACACTGTAATAAACATTCTCTCAAATTTTCAAATCGAAATTCAAATTATTACGGTCGCTACAGCGTTTCTTGTAGAAAGGGAACGGAAGGAACTGATGAGAATCCCCGGGCGCTTCAATCTTTAAACGCGTTTTTCTCAGAATGGTGTTTTTCAAAACGGTGTCCACTCTCAAAGGAAGAGTTTTGAAGATATCTAGTTCCAATTTGGAGAGAACATTTCTAACGTCATTCTTTATAGCGCTATGGAAGCTTTTTTTTTTTTTTTGAAATCTTCCTATATTTTTTTACGAAAAACTGTCGAAAAAAAGGGCCAAATTCGATACTTTTTGTTCAAAAAACCCTCCATAGCGCCAAAGCGACTTCCCTACAGATTAATAATCTTTTTGAAATTTTTGTTTCGGATCAAAATTGCGGCCGCAATCGTGGACATGGTACAGGACCTTTTTTTTTTACGTGTCATTTCAAACATTTATTCAACATACATACACCTAATAACTGAACATAAAAAAAATCATTTTGTATTCGTCATGAATGTATTTATTTATAAAAAAAAACCGGACCGATTAGTTTATTTGAACATTAAAAAAAAAAATCGCGAAAATCAGTGATTTTTCGGAGGGTCACACTGTGACGATCCCTTAACCCTCTAGAATTGTATCATGGTAAAACACTTTCCCGTAAACGTTATAGATTCCTAGTAAAACAAATGTTTTCTATGAATTTTATTAATTTTCTTCTTTTAAACCACTCATGCACACAAATAAAAGCCAGTTCATGCGCATGCGAAATGCGAAATGTGTATCTGTGACGTCATTATTTTCATCCAAAACGTAGCTAATTCCGCGGATTCGTGTGTTGCATACGGTCTAATTGTAGAAGCAGGTTTTCGGTAAGCATACTCAGAAGTGGAAAGATATAGGTCGCTAGAGTGAGGTAAGCCGGCGTCACGGTGTCGAGTTGTTATAGCCCTACCCCTGTCACAACCCTTACCTGTTGACTTGAAAAGCGCCTGAAATTCCTCACCTTCTGAACACTGCTCTAAGCACTGTGAAGTGAAGAGCGTTTGTTAATGATTTTCAGAAATAATTTTTTTTTAAAAATGATTAATTATCTAAACGTGTATTATGTTCTTTTAAACAGTAGTAGAAATCAAAACAGAAGTAAAAACGCTACAAGTGTGTTAAAGTCGAATCACTTATGTTACTCATCTCATGATTCTCCAAATTAGAGCGCTATGTATGACCCCGACCCGAAAATAAACTCCAAAGAACAGGGTTACCGGAATTCGATATGACCCCCCAACAAAATTTATTCCTGGTAATCCTGTATAGCAAAATCATCAATTTACGCTTTCTAATAATTCTCAAAAAAATTCGAAATAAAAATTTCAGAGAGTGCGAGAACGTCTCCACCCCCTAGCACGGATCTCCAATTCGCACAATACATAATAATTACTAGGAAAGAAATATGAAAATAAGAAAATGAAGGGTCATCACGCTTCCCAATGCCTTTCACACACACATTTACCGTACACCGATCGATTCACAGAATTTATAGCCCACACACAAACGAAACGGTTAAAAAGTTGTAAAGTTAAAAGATAAAATAAATGATAAATACAACTTTATTAACTTGAATGTATTATGTACACGTGTACGATGAAACGATTGTTCGCAAGCGTTAAATAAGTTTAAAATTAGTTATAGAATACATATCGCCGTTCCAGAAGAACAATGACGTAACTGCAAATTACAGTAATTGCAGTTAAGTACCTCACTGTTCTCAACAATATGTAACGCGTATGGGAGAGCAACGACGTCGTTGCGTCGTTGTAGAAATATCAGCTGTTTGTGACAAAATTTCGGTAGAACATCGCCGCATGCGTCAGTTCTGTGCCTAACGTGATCGAGTCTGTGTTAGTGTCCGGTGGAACAACTACGCAATTGTGAAATTCGGCGTAATTTGGACAACTTTAACTAGGATTCCAGTACGACAACGACGTAAGTGAACTTTGTGTCATTGTTTATCTTACAATGTTTAGTTTGACATAATTTAATCTACCATCTAGTTTAGCTTCGCTTACACTCTTTCTTGTTAATTTAGTCCCTGGAAACTATCAAATAAAATGATAGCTTAGAAGGCAATTATCTAGAACTCCTTTTTTTCCCTTTCCTTTTTACCCGAATTTGTTATTTTGATTCATAATTTTAGGAGAACAATGAAGCATTTGCTAAAGGGAGTGATGGTAGGTATGGCGTAAATTTTAACATTTGAACTTTATTGTGAACCATATTGTAAGCATTAGCCCAAGTCCCAACTCCATAGATTAATTAACTTTTGAATTATGGAGTTATTAAAATATAACTTCCGGTTTTTTGCGTTTTCTGAACAATTTCATTTTGGCAATTACGTCATTATTCTTCTGGAACGGCGATATTACCAAAATATTTTCACCTTAAAATCATTTTATGTTTTTTCAATTAAATAAAAGAGTTCATCCAGTGAAGAGTTAATTCTTTGCAGCTGCTGCAATTATGGTGCATTCAGGAACCCTGCTTGTGCGATATATTGACCTTGTTATACTGAAGTGCGCTGTAGACTGAAAATATTGAAATTTTGAACGTAGCCTATGGTTGAGTGATAGTATATTTCGATTTTTACAATTTCTGTGAATTAGGACTCCATAGGTATGTGTCAGAAATGTCTAACAATATATAGGACGGTACAAATGTTTTTGGATTAAATTTATAAATAAGTGTACTTAATTAAAAACAGACTGGATATGGGTGACTTTTCAATTAATTAATTAATTTAATCGTTAATGTAATCAAAAGCCTTAATTAAATGTTAATGCAATAAGAACACTCTAAACAAAGCGCTGCAGAAGCACTTATTAATTACACACATCATTTGCACTAAAGTGCTTCTTAATATCAATGATTTATTTTCCAATATCTTTGGAAATTCTTCTATAATCGACACTTATTGTAACAAAATGTGTCCTTTTCATCGGTTGCCAGGAAAGAAGGCAGGAATTAATTTCATCCATAAACGAAAAATCGCACATACAGCCCCTGTTCATCGAATTATGAACACTAACACTTTTTCTTTTTTTTTGGAAATATCTAGATGCGACACATTTAAATTGTGGGTTTTTCCGAAGAGAGTCATTTTGTCTTGATCCCATTAATGTTTTAAACAGAACATAAAATATTTAGTACACACCATTGTCCCTTAATCGTTTCTAAGGACGATTTTTCTACCTGACCATTTTTATGGCTGTTTTCGAAAAGTTTGTGTCACTATAAAAACTAAGTGAAAAATACGAATTTCATGACTTTTTGAACAGTGTTTGGCAAGTGATTATCTGTGCGTTAAAAGGCGATTGTGCGTATCAGTTTAAAGGAATCGGAAGATGTGTTTTTTTTCAAAACTTTTGCGGTCAGTTGCGAAGTTGTAATTTTTGCAAGTAATTCTTCCAAAAGTGCAAAAATGGAAAAGTTTTAAGACATCAGCAGTGCAAAAAAAGCAGCTATCATTGCCTTGCTAAAGATGTTGTGTAACATTTTTACACCAAAGATAATCATAACAATAATAATTAAATTGTTGTTATAATACCACTAGAGAATGTAACCGCTGTTACCAATAATGAAACAGCAGTTAAATTCCTGAACAAACAAGATAACGCGAGCAACGGCTCAGATTTCGTCTGGGCCAAACGCGCATGGAAACATTTGCGCTGAGCAAGCGTTTCCGACGACGAAGTGGCGACGAATTCCAATGTCGCACGCCGCATGGGAAGCGCGGACTCAGCAAAACCTGTGAACGGCTGGCAGGGAATCTGGAGTTCCCAGTGAGCGGTACACAGGGAGTTGATCGCAAGCGTCAAACCGAAAAGGTCGTCGGGGAAAAACCTAAAATGCGTCCAGAATAAAACGGAGGAGTTAGCTCGGGGAAAGAAAATACTACTTAGTTTTGCGATTAGAAGGAAGTTAAAATAAATAAGCCGTTTGGATCTAATTTGGTGTTTTGGTTAATAAGCCCATTCAGCGTGAGTGATTTCCGCTGAGAATTATACAACAAAGACAAGGACATTATTCTTTCGATAAATCGCAAGAAAAGAGGAAGAATCTCTTCAAACTGTTATAAGAATATCAAAAGGACTACAGGAAAATTCAGAGGATATCAACAGTAGGCGGTAAAATTGCCGCGGAAAAAGAAAAGCGACACCTCGAAGAGACCGCAGAATCATCCAAAAGGCCTGCGGAAATCGTTTTGCGTCTCTTACCACATTACACCAGTGCATACAAGGCGACGGAATTCAAATATCAGTAATGACCTTAAGGAGACGATTATACGAAGCGCACCTAACATCAAGACGCACAGTGGGACAGAATCCCGATTTCGTGGCCAAAAATCCCAAATTACCTATATGGGGGTTTTCGAGGTCGCTGATTACGAATCTGAAGTCAGATTTTCAAAATTCAAAATGGCGGCTCCAATATGGCGGACAAAAATTTCGATTTTCTATTAATTTGACTGAAACTGGTACTCGGGGGGTTTTTGGGATCGCTGATTACGAATCTGAAGTCAGATTTTCAAAATTCAAAATGGCGGCTCCAATATGGCGGACAAAAAATTAGAATTTCTATTAATTTCACTGAAACTGGTTACTCGGGGGGTTTTTGGGATCGCTGATTACGAATCTGAGGTCAGATTTTCAAAATTCAAAATGGCGGATCCATTATGGCGGACTATGGTTCATACGTTGAAAATATGAAGTGAAATCTCAAGTAATTTGGTTTTCGCGGTTATTGCTTACGATTCAGGAGTTAAATTAGAGCAAAAACATCGTAAAGGTATTGTAAAATTGATATGATAAATTTATTAGTGTAAGTATAAATTTTCCACGAAAATTCTGCTCTTGAAACTTTAAACGCATTTTTCTCGAAACATCATTTTCTAAAACTCTAATGGGCCTAAACAAGAAACTATTCAACCGATTGCTTTGAAATTTATATACGTTCTTCTACTTATTAATAGTTATCGTCCGTACCAAAATTGCTTACTTTCGAAAATATTTTCTTATTTTTTTTTAACGATTTGTACCAAAAAAAACCAAGATTTTCGTAACTTTTTTTTCTACAGTCCGCCATTTTTTCGTTTTCCAATGAAATTAATTAATTTTGGTAGGGACGATAGCGATAGACCTACTGAACAATATTCCATTCGATGTTTTTTCGATTCCCTAAAAAGAGGTAAAATTTATGCGTTCACATGAGAATACCCCCTTAATGTCGCGCCACGCGTTTTTCCATAAAAATTAGTCTCACTACTCAGGCTGCAGTCGACTGCAGCCAGTTTTTTAATATGTTATATTTAACACTGTACACTATCAGCTCCTTGTCGAAACTAGATCGAGACTCGCAGAGACATTTTTAAAACTCTATTAGAAAATCGATTTTATATAAATATAAAAAAAAATATTCTATATACTTGTCGCGAGATTTACATATCACAAACATAAAATGAGCAATAATTGTGCATAAGCATAAATTCTACATACCTCCAGAAAATGAATCCATTTTGCCGAATTCGATTTGAACGATTTTCCTCAGTTTCGCAGCACTTCAAACAGGTAAGAATTTTTCCACGCGTACACTTGTTTCTTGAGCACTCAACGGAGGCTGAATGTCGAATGATGTCGAGGCGAACCTAGAGCAGGTATTTAACTGCCCGGTCCGCAATTATGTTCTAGGACTATCCCTAAACAAGATCTGATGGTATATAGACGAATATACACAACTCAAAAATTTGATTTTTGGCCAGCTTTTTGGGATTCTGTCCCACTGTGAGACGGCCTGCAAAAAAAACCATAACTCACGGCGAGGATGCGACGAGCGAGGATTCAGTGGGCTAAAACTTATCATCATTATACAGTAGTAGATTTTAAGAGGGTAATTATCATACTATTAATTAATCAACACATTTTTGGAACTATCTTGGGCTAAGAACCCAAATCTATATATATAAAAATGAATGTTTGTCTGTATGCCGTTTATAGAATCCTAAACTATGCATTTGATCATGTGATGATCTTTAGCAAAGTTGTTGTACATGAGCCCACGAAGGTTTCTGAAGTGGTACGACCAATTTTCGACAGATGGCTCCACTGTTAGGAAGAAGAAGAGGAAATTTGTTGTAATGCGTTTGCAATGTTATGGGTATCGTTGGAAAGGGGAGGTAGTTTAGAATGTGTTGGTGGAAAGAAAGTTGGTGAAAAGTGTGAAATGTGGGAATTATTGGTGAAAACGTGTTTTGGTTGTGGGTGAGAGGTGGGGGTGACACCCCTCAGAAGTAGGAAGAAGAGACACTATAGAAAATTGGGCCGGGTTGGTGAAAGTTGGTGGAAATAGTGAAAAATTGGTTTTTTCGGTGGGTGCCGACAAAATTGGAACGGCTGTGGAAGAAAAGTGTATGCATGAATTGGAATTATTTTGTCACCAATCGATAGCTAAGGAAGCAGAGTAATCTCTATATATAGAAATGAATCTCTACTTCCGTTGGTGACGCCATCACGCGCGAACGGCTGGACCGGTTTCGCTAATTCGTGACAGAAAAAATTAAGAATATAGCGCGGAAAATTAGAAAATTATGTTTTTGGTTTGGGTTTTTGGGGTCACTGATTTTGAATCTGCCATCAAAATTTTGGAAATCAAGATGCTGGATCAATATGGCAACCCAAAAGTTAAACTTCGAGGGATTTCCCTGAAAGTCCGCGTTTGGGGATTTTCGGGATCACTCATTTCGAATCTGCTATTCGAATTTCCAAATATGAGACCACCCGCTGGGAGATATAGGAGAGGGGGTGCAATAAGGAGGTGTTGTAAAATGAGGAAAACTAAATTTAATAATACTTTACAGTTTACATTTAAAAAAGTATTAGGAATAGGTGAAAGTGATGTATGGGGTGTATTGTGTACGAATTTATGGTTGATTTAATGAGACCATCCCCACCCCGCTGGGTCACATAGGAGGGGGGGTTGTGCGGTAGGAAGGCGTTGTAAAATTAAGGAATACAAATTTAATAGTATCCCGGGAAACGCCGGGTCCGGGCATACTAGTATCTGATAAAACAATTATTGTTTTTTACTTTCACATAGTATTTAGCGACGAGTCAGGCTGGAAGCTGTTACGAAGAACCCTCAATTCGTCCGGAGGAGGCCAGAAGAGCGGTACAATAAAGGTTGCGTTGCAAGAACCGTGAAACACCCACTAGCCACGATGATATGGTCTTGTATCTCTGCCGATGGACCTGGACCAGTGTTTTCTGTCGATGGAATTATGAACAAGAACTTGTACAAGGAAGTAAGTGCTCCAGGACATTTTTATACCGCATTATAATTATTTAAGATCCTGCGACATGTCCTACACCTTTATGCACGATGGTGCACCCTGGCATATTGCTTAGTCAATCAGAAATTTATTGAACAGCTCTGGTATCCCTATTCTTCCTTGGCCAAGCAATTCTCCTGACCTTACTCCCATTGAGAACGTTTGGAGTCTCCTTAAATCTAAAGTTTATTCAGTCCTCAATCCTACTATAGCAGTCCTGAAGGAAAATATAAACAATGTATGGGAAAATAGCTTCGATATAAAAGAAATGATGGAAAGGTGCTTTGAGAGCATGCCACATAGAATTAAGGCAGTTATAGATGCGACGGGTGGTTCTACAAAATATTAGTATGCTTTATAACAAATTGTACCCGTTATTTTTTAACCACTAAATAAACTATGTAAAAAGTGAACTATTATTTTAATATTATTTCTCCTTCATGTCGTTTTTAATCTATGAAAAGAACATTTCAACAAAATTACGAGTGTTCCTAATTCGATGAACAGGGGCTGTAGGTACCTACTTAACATATATGCATAAAATGTAGAATTAACGAAAGTTTCTCTTCACCGAATCTCGAATTCTCGAATTGAAAGAGAACTTTCCAAACTTAAACGCACTTGCAATTTGATTACAAGTCGGTACATTTTTTAATAATCACAACGGAGGAGGCTGGTTCCCGTGCTAGGGAGGACACCTTAAGACCGAAAAAAGTTCGTTATTTTAAATTATGAATCAACCCCACCTAATTGCTTGTGTAAAAGAAATTAATTATCAAACCGTCCCTCGTGATTTGCAATCCCTATTTGACCCCATGGGACGTTTACAGTCTCCCATGCCGTCTGCATCTGTGTACATTCTACTTGATTTTGCCGACACAAAAGAAGTTCAGAGAACGCTTTTTCGCGATTTTGCCAGTCATGGAAAAATAAAGCTAAAAAACCCGCCAGAATTCGCGCGTGTACGCTAAGTGAGAATGCGCAAGGAAAAGCACCTACACAAAGGTAGGTGGTACAATCAACCCTGTAAAAAAAGCACTCCGCTATGGTAGCGCGCAGCGCCCATGGGCTTTTACCATTCATGCTTATGTGGATATGTCACGGCAGCAAGCAGGGTAGCGAGTACTATAAACACTCGGGTGGCTTTATATGAACAAGTGTGTATCTTTGCACAAAAAATTTTTTATTCATCAGGTACAGCGAACGCAAGCAGCCCATTTTGTACGTACATACGTACCGGCCGTGAGCTAGTTGCAAGCAAAAAGACATCCACATGAATAAAAAAGGCCGGAAATTTCCAAGAAATGTCGATGACTAAATTTTCAACCGTTGAAGGAAATTTGTTTCATCACTCAGTCATTGAAATTTTGGTTTTATATTAAGTGGCACAATGAACTGATTTAATTAAATAATAGCGCTCTACTTTGAGATAATCAAATTTCAGTATGAGATCTATTCTGTTGTTATTAGCCCAGCTAATATATTTTTTATTAATTTTGATATTAATTGGAACTGATATGGCGTCAATATTTTGTATTATTTGGCATATCCAAATTCGCTATCTGCGCAAAAACATTCGAGAAAAAGTATTTGGATTTAAAAATTCCTTGAAATTTATTTACGTTAATAAAATTAATTGCAAATCAATATTTGTTGGCCATGAATGCTTGAAAAATGTTCGCAATTAAAAGCCGTAAACTAGGTTTTTATTTGTGTACGAAAAAGGTCTGAAGTTTAAAAAATAGGAAAAGAAACCATGCTTTTGGCGCTTTTTACAATAATAATATTTGCAACTAATTGTGTTTATTTGTGCTATAATTTGTTGTAATCACGGATTCCGATAAATATATGCCATAAAAAACATAACCTGTAAAAAAAAAACCAAGTCTCGCAACTCAGTTCTTCTATCGTAATCGTAAAAAGATGTCAAATCCATGTAATACCAAGTCGGTCAATTTATTCAGTCCCTACTTAAGGGTCCTTCTGTCTTAAGTTATTACGTAATTGGCTAACCTAACAACATCTTATAGTGACCACATCAATATTAAAAATTTTTTTTGTGTTTTAAATAAATAAATTGACTTGGCAATCGCATTTGTCTTTGAGCTGAATGTGGTGGGCTAGTTAACGTACACGTTACTATTCAAGTAACCCCAAAGAAAGTAATTGGTGTCCATCACATCCGAGAAGCGCGAGAACCGATAAATATCACCGTATCTTGAAAAGAATATCCCAGGAAGCATAGTTTTCAGCAAATTCACTGATGTGCGCACAGTTGTCCGATTGTTTTCTTTTCCACTATGAATCTCCTACCTATGTATATACATACAGCCTTGGCCAAAAGTATTAGACACCCTAGTTTTTTGCAGGAATCGTACAAAATAATTCCTAGAAAGAATTATCTTGTTTGTCAATATGTTCCCAACAATCTTAAAAGGTAATTAATGCAATAAAGCCTTTCCTAGAAGGACCATAAAACGTCTGGTTGGGAAAATCTATGATTTTGAGGAATTTGTAAAAAAATTTCAGTTTGCAATTACTGCTCGTAGTGCCAGCAAGTGCCTAAATATTGTTCGTTTTTTAACGGAGTTTGAAGTGTTGGTTACTAATAGTGAGAAAATGCCTAAAACAAGGGAACTTAGCGAGCAAGAACGGATGCGAATTCGGTTTTTGTATGAACAAGGCAAATCTCAAGTTGAAATTGCAAAAACTGTGAAATGTTCTCGTTGTGCCGTTCAAAGTGCTATTAGACGTTTTCTGGACACTGGATCACACAGTAATAGACAAAAAACTGGTAGAAAAAGAGTCAGTTCGGAACGTGATGACCGAAATTTGATTCGAGAGTCCCTCAAAAATCGGAAAAAACCGTCTTCTGAGCTCGCTGCTCGTCTATCTGATCAGAACGATTAGTGCTCGAACCACAAGAAGAAGGGCAGGGGCTGAAAGGTTGCAAGGTTAGGAAGAAGCCATTGCTCTCAGCAAAAAATAAAAAAGATCGTCTTGAATGGGCCTTAAAACATCAATCTTGGACGGAGGCCGATTGGGATAACGTGATATGGTCCGACGAATCAAACTTTGAGGTAAGCTTCATTTTGTATAATATCAATTATTTATAATGGTGGAATCGTAATCAGTCCGTTTGTGAAAACATTTCATGAATATTGAAAATAATGTCAAAATTTTTTAATTTTTCAGGTTTTCGGCACCCCTGGTTCAACGTTTGTGAGGAGGGGGCAGGTGAAGCTTACCTTCCCGAATGCGTCGTGTCCACGGTTAAACACGGAGGGAGCAGCGTGATGATTTGGGTTGTATGGCGTCCTTTGGAGTGGGTGAAATGTTTATTTGTGAAGGACGCATGAATAACGAAAAGTGTATTGCCTTGTTGAAAGAGTTCTACACCCATTTATCACGAAGATTTACGGTGACACTAATGCGGACAATATAAAATTCCAACAAGAGAACGCGCCATGCCACACATCTGTAGCCAGTAGGCGATATTTGGAACAAAGCAATGTTGACCTCATAGAGTGGCCTGCACAGTCGCCAGATCTCAATCCAGATACGGGAGCACAACATCACATCCAAAACAGGACTAAAACAAGTCATCCAGCAAGAGTGGAACGAAATTTCTCCTGACGAGTGCCTAAAGCTTGTACGCACAATTCCTAAAAGAATAGCTGCGGTAATAAGAGCTAAGGGCGGACCGACAAAATATTAATAGCAAGAATAAAGGTCAATAAGTTAAACCTAACTATAGTTTTATTTTCCCCTAATTTACGGAAATAAACTGTTTAGTACAATTTTCAGGGGGTGGCTTATACATTTGGCCAAGGCTGTACATACATATAATGACGCTAAAAGTATGAATTTTAGAGATAGCTGCAACCATAACCAAAGTTATATACCTAGGCAAAACCTCTGTATAACAAACAGACTGCGGATTTTATGCAATTACATATTTTAATACGTATATTTACACTTATCTATGGCAGGGACCCTAATGTTGTGACTTCGAAAAATATATGATGCCAAGATCAAATTTATGGGTCCTAGCCATCAAAAATAATTTCTGTCAAATGGTATCCATACAAATTTACATATATGTAGTATGTAAAATATTCTTTTTCCAGAAGTTCTATTATTATTTTTTATCGTTAAAACCGATACAAGCCAATCAGTTATGTCGACTTGTTCTGCTGACTGCACTGCATATATTAAAATAATGTGTTCGAATTACTATGTTTCCATGTTAAGTTGACGGTGTGTTTAGTTGAGTGGCCTTAGAACTATCTGGGGTCCAAAAAAGGGTAGGGTGTTCTTTGTTTAATAGAAATGTATTAATAGTATAAGTACACACATGAATGTGTGCTGTCTTTTCTTTTAAGGAGTGGGAAAAATAGTTTTGACGATGCTACTGCTTTACAAAAGTCAGTTTCGTCAACTTTTCAACAAACTTTTTACAAGTATTTCTCCATGTAAGTCCACGCCCAATTCTGGTTGACTACAGTCATCGGAGGCAAATCCACATCCCATTGAATATTCGGGAGACACACAATTCACTCTAGCTCGAAAAATCCTAGGGTTCCAGGAATAGATGTGATTGTGTACATGTCAAAAATTTATAAGAATGATTTCGATCCGAGAAGCAAGCCGACCCTCTTCTGCCGCTGTAGGTCCACAAATCACATATCTTCCAATCTCCGCTTTTTTTCACAAGAATTCAATTAGGCGACTGGTTCAGACTGTTACATTAAAAGCCATTTCATAAGTGGTTGTCGTTTATTTGCAACTCAATTTTTGCGTCTTAAGCGGTATGAAGAAATGTTCTTTCTGTTGAAAGGAATTTTGGGCTTAAATGGATTCCTAAAAGGGAAGGAAGTTAGTTACACTCTGATGCAATATTTGCTCCTAGTTCCTTCTTACCACCTCTCCTCCCTTTTTCCAAGGTAGACAAAATAAAGTCTAGGATAAGTGTATTTAGTGAGTAGAAATGTAACCAAGGTATTTTATATACCGTTACGAGTCCAGCAACAAGCACAGTTTGGATTCAATTCCACAGAATTTTAAATAAGTGCCGAAGAATACTCTAAACTGTCAAGGGCTTTTTCAAAATGCATGGAGGTGCCTACAGTTTGGAAATCACGCCCACTTCTGCTGACGCCTCAAATTACGCTTTCGGTAGCACGACCCAGGAATTCTTTAGAATACCTGACGAAGACTGCAGTTGGTAGTTTGGAATTTCGAACAGTACCTGAACGCACGCATTGTACCGGAGTATGCCCTTGGAGTTGGGGCTGAAAACTATGCAGCCGGGGAATTCAGAAAATTAGTTGCATTGTGAGTTCGTTGTTGTTCCACTTGAACAGATAGACGTATCTAGACGCTTCTAGAAAAGTAAAGCCCGGTAGCCGTTAGATGAGTTGCAAGCTCCGTCAGGAGCTTAATCCAACCGCTGCGGTTTGATTTGGCGGGGTACCGGAATCCCATCGAGCCGCGAGTCTCAAACTGCACGAACATAAATCGTTACAAATTAACACAAGCACGGGAAGCGCAATCTTGAAATTCTTGTTTTTCTCAGCCCCAGCCCGGGTCCCGGCATCTCAGACGGGCCTTCGCGAGCATATTTCACCCGACCCCAGGAGACGCGGCCGCCGAGACTGGCTTTCTTCGGTGCATGTGTGAAAGGAATTGCAAATTTGCCTCATTCTCATTGCGAAAGAAATAGTTCCAAAGAAACCGAAGCGACGAAAAGAGCCGCCCAATACAGCGATGCGGAGCTTTTGCCGCCGTGTATATACGCGCGCACCATATGACCACGATGCCCGTGTATTCGCCGGCTCCGGCTGCGACTAGCGCGTTAAGTGAAGGTTGTCTGGTCCGGTTATCACTTTATGTACTCATACAGAGCGATGGATTGATTGCGCACACCTAGAGGTGTTTGAATGGACTAAACTTCGCGGGCGAGGGTAGTGGGCCCACGTTCACATGCACCGAACTTGCTGAAATCTTCTCGGCGAATTGCGAATCGCACACTCTTCCGGGCGCCATGCACATAGCGTGTAGGGAGGCGCTGCTTCGCTGTATAGATGCAGCGATGTTCTTTTTTGCAAAAAATCTTCCCGACTTTAGCTTTTCGCACAATGCTCGTCGGGGAGAATAAACTCCAACAGGGCGCTGTGATGGAAGCTCATTTGAACGCGAACAGCCGGTTGAGACGGTTTGATTTGAATTTCAGTTGTGGCCGCTGTAATAAATTTCATTTTGCTCAACTCCAATATTTGCTGAGGCAGTCAGTACCAGTACTGCCCTATGAAGTGGTCGCCATCGCCAGAAACCAAAGGGTCCATCACTGCACCGGGTGGCGTCATCGTTGCACTGTCTGCCCGGGTAGCGGATCCCTAAATCAAAAATACAAAAATATGTTAAGTGCTACTATTGACAAAGTGTTTATGAAAATTAGCAAGTTCGTTTGAAAATTGAGACTGGCAGAGACCCGGCCACACAAATGGGTGGTGCCTCGCCTCTGAACTATAACATCCGCCTGGCAGCGAGCGGATCAGCTGAGGCGATGTGCCTCTTGTAAAAATATTGTGAGTGCCGTCCCTGGACTACTTTGTTGCTAAGTGTAAACTGCTCAAGAAAGCGATAGACCGTGCGCTTGTTGCCATGCCAAAAATGCGATTGTCCCAAACGGCCGGCGAACGGATAGCGACGAGGAAAATCGCAGTCAGCCAAGCATACCTCGGATCTCGATCCCGCAAGTGTTAAACCCATTAAAAAAGAGAAGAACTGTTTTCCTCCTTGAAAATGATTTAAAAGATCGGCCAGCTGTCTTGGGCCTGAGCGGCGAGCGTACCCGGAGTGGGCAGATCGTGCATGTATCAGGGGTACGGGTATGCGCAAAAAGTGATAAAGCAGATCTGCAAGAGCCGGCCAGGGCGTCCAGAATAGTCTGTGACAGTGATAAAAAAAAAACTTGAGTGAAAGTTCAATTTTTAGATATTCGGAAACTGCTCGAGTTTCGCGCAAACCGCGGCCCAACCGCTCGGCAAACGACAGTTGCTTGTGAGTTTTGCAAGGATTTTATCTGTTAAACGTGAAGTGAACTAACTAGACAGCGGCTTGGACTTAGACCTCACTAAATGGTAAGTAACGCCCTTTCTCAAAATCTTGTCTATTGATTGAATTCATTCGTATGGTTCGCTCGTAAAAATTTTCGAAAAAAAGGCATCTCCGTGCTCTTTCTCTCTCCAGCTTCTTTGAACAAGATAAAATGTGCAGCCGGAAATAGGCCCTCAAGCGGCGAAATATCAGGTCCAACCCATAATCCAACTTTGCTTCGTTAAAAAAAAACGATTTTGTTGCAAAACAGTGCAAAAAAGATACTCCGAACGCAAAAGGTGGAGTCCACGAGAATGAAGGTCTCTTCGCCGAAAAGAAGAAGAGCTGTTGCCAGGCGAAGTTTCCCGGCTCCACTTTTGAAATGCGCGAGATGCGTGGTGTGAGAATACCATAGTTTCGGCTGGCGCACAAAACCCATCTTTTGAGCTCTTTAGTGGCAATTTCGAATCCCATCAGTGTGAATAACCTTCCCGGGCAAATGCGGTTGAACGGAGCAAACGCAAGGTTCAGATAGAGGCCATTGCACTAATGTCAGGCGGTCGGATGTCCTTACTATGGGCCCCATTGCGCGCCGGTTCTATCACGTAGTCGTAGCCGGGTCGCCTGAAAAAGGCGTTCGTTAGGCTATTGAGTGGATTGCTAGTTTCACCTCTCTAGAAGGAATGCACAAAGTTACTTCGATAATTACACCTCCATTTTGGTGGAGGTTTACGGCATCTTGATTCTCATTTTTCACTTTACCAATATTGAAATAATGTGGAGGAAGTCTTGTGATCGTAGAAAAAAAATGGGGTTAAACTCTCACAAATTACTTACAACATATTATACATAAAAACTGAACGCTTTCTTAAATAAACAGTATTTTAGATGCAACCTGACAAATTTCACTCTCAATGTTAGTTTTGGCACCTGCTACTGGTATTTTTCCATTAATTAAACGAAATCTATTAAACGTCTTTACTATAAGGACTTTATATGTAAAAATATGTCGCGCAAAGGCTTTAAGAAAAATTGGAATCTATACAAACATTTTAGATGTAATTCGAAGTTCAGATAAATAGGAATAGCAAAGTTCAGAAATTGATAACAAAGAGTATTTTTTAAACGAATTTCTGATAACTAGCTCTTCAGAACAGTTAATTGCTTTTTGCTGCATACTTCCTCTTTTTTTATAGACGATATCGCTATATCTCTTTTGAGCATATGGCTGCCCTACCCCAGGTACAATTAAAACGTACTATCTTTTACGCATAAAAAAGACAACATCAGCTTTGCACTACTGAAGTAAGTAACCATTTCTTCCGTTCGCAATCGTGTAAACAAGCACCGCACCTGTATGTTTTTCTAAAAGTCAACATTATAAATTATATGGAATAATAGAAAAATATATACGAGAATATGTATATAATAGAAAGTAAAATATTGCTCTTCACTTTTACCCACAATTCGTGTGATAATGTTCGACTGAGAAACAATTGCTTGTTATACACACGTTTGTTCAGGCTTGGAAGTTAGATGAGAAAAATAACATCGGCCAAATGGCCTCTGGATGGAAAGCAAACGCGGCCTCCTCCTATAAAACATTGTCATCGCTTTTTCCAGAATGTCGGAATTGCATTAATTCCATATTTTTTAATGGTTTAATGTGATAAGTTGATTAGCAAGTACTGCTGCCGTATACTTATTTGGGCGATAAGTGCAAACATTTTCATATTCTCCTTACTTTCAAAGTCTTTTTAAAATACATCACCTGTTCAGCTGCAATGATAGATGCTCCGAAATGGCATGCTTTATCGGATGAATGTTTTGAAAAACTTGTGACTGGTTTTATCGCTGTCAGTACTAAGTAATATACCAATTGGTACTGGCAAAATTCAGCCAGCATACGGCAGTCTTAAAATGCCAGTATAAAAATTCCACCTGTTTCAGTACAATATGGCTACTGATACTAGCCAGTAGTTGCTATCTTCCACAATTTATGTAATGATTTTGATCAGCAATTAAGATTCAATTGTTGAGGATTTTATGTTTTAGGGACGAATGAATTAAAGAAACTTAAGCTGAGAGCTTTTTGTTACTCATAAACGCTTTTTTTCAACAATTTTTTCCGTTTAAACAAATTTCTTAATGAAATTTCAAAAACCATCAGTTGTAATTTAGCTTAGCTATATATTTCCGAATGTGTTTCAGAAAACGCTGATTGAAATTGCAGGAAAGATAATTGCTGTTTTCATTTATTTTATTATCATTAATCAAGTTTTTGAATGATGATTTGGGCTCTAGCCTTGAAAAATTTGTAAGGTGTTTCTGGATAATTTTTATGTATCAGATTTTGTGATCCGAATCATCTGAAAAAAATCACAACACGATTGTTTCGGAAATACAAGCTCCATTTTCTTTTCGGAATACAATTCCCTAAACGAAAGTACAACCAACGCTTTGTGCAATATAATTTACTAAATGAATTGCAATAGATGCTTTTTGAAATTAAAAGTAGTATTCAAATAATGGTTGCTAAAATAAAACTAGTTGCTGCAAAATACAATTGCTATTTTTCGAAATACTCACAAGTGGAAAGGTTGTAGAAATTCATGATGGCGCATCTTTTATGTATGTACATATGTATGTACTATTTCAGCTGACAAATTCAAGATGATGAACTGAGAAATTCTCAACATTTTCGATTATCATGAAATATATTCTCGAGGGGTTTCGGGGTGGCTGATTTCGAACAAAATTTTGTTCCTTCTTACTGGCGTATTCAGCACCTTTGCTAATTGTAATTCAATTGTCTAGAGTTTTTGTGAAAATGGGTGCGTAGAGTTTTATAATAATACACTTAAGTTTCATATATGGAATTTTCAAGATTACGAGTTATATTATATTATAGTTCTTTTAAAGCTATAAGTTTCCGAAATTAGGAATTTATTTTTCGGTGAAACATTAAAGATATCAGTTGATTAAAACTGTGGACAATATTATTACAAGTTTTGTTTCTGTGATTTTCTTTATTTTTAAACAATTGATAACTGGGCAATGTCGAGTACGGTTCAACTACATAGTAAGTTATCTTTCCGATTGCTTATCTTCTCCGTACAGAGCTTCCGAGTGCATATGGAGTAAAATTTTCCCCAGGCACATTTTAATCCGTTATTTCTCGGAAATTATTTGTTGTTTCGGAATTAATGTGTAGATATTTGCCATTGCCAAAAAAACGTATATATTCTAATTTATGGCTGAAATGTCGCTGGTTCGAAAAATAACTTTTTTAGCAGTGAACGAACCTTCTTACCAATCCCCGCCGTCTGAGATATTCCAGGAATCTTTTTTATTCTAAAGATCAATTCATGCCATTAATATATAGAAATGACTCTAGTCATATGGCCACTGCGTCTGTTCTTGGCGAAGAGCATTCTGTGCAATTTTTAGTCACTTTTTAGAGCAATGTCGGCCATATGTCAGGAATAATACGAATAATGTTGGATTCTAACGCCTGCTCTCCAATCCAGACCAACTACGAATCAACCACCGACCTGTTGCCTGAATTGGCTGATAAAATGTGTTCGCGCAGATTCCTATAAATGCAGATGTGACATGTCAGAGAGATCTGCTTTTTCTTTTCGGAAATGAACTATTGGAGGTTTTGTTAACATATAAAATTAATGATCGTAACAAAATTCTAGGTCCTTATTAACTGTTTATATATTCAAACTATTATTCCATTCGTCTAAAAATAAAAACAGAGGACGTAAATTTCACAATTTTCTTGTATTAAAACCTGCTGAATTGTGGTTTAAATAACACAAACGAAAAGTTAGAGCATGTCTAACAAAACATGAGCGAAACGGTAGACTCATTTTACAATGAGAAGGAAAAGGCTGTCGCATTTTGGCTGGTTCGTTCGTAGTTGGTTCCTAGTTGGACTCAATTGCTACTGGCTTATCAACATAAACTAGTGACTTCATACTTCATAGGAAATAATCGAGAGGTATCGTATCGTATTATCGTCAAATCATGGTTTCATTAAATCGATGGTTTGAGTTGCCATGTAGCATGTAGCGCCATCCTGTTGAAACCATATCTTGAATAAATGTTATCCATATTCATCCTCCATTGACAGTAACCTGCCTCATTTTTAAAGCAATTAGGAATCGACGATCTAAACCGCGTCTAACGGTGCTTTTGTCTGGATGTAATGGAATCTTTAAAATCATTTTTGAAATGGTCTCACTCCAGAAGCAACAATTTTGCTTATTAACTAATATCCATTAAGTGAATGAATTATGTGAACCTCGTAATTGAATATAATATTGCTATAATACAACAGGCCAGTTTGTAACTGTTCTAGATTCAGCAAATGAACGACGTAGGCGATGATAGCATTAATTCCTGCGCTAACAGAATCTTATACCGTTGTAGACCAAGATCATTGCGCTAAATTGCCCACGCCGTGACGGAATGAGTCGCAATTCCTGCGATTGACGACGAATTCATAAATTTGGATCCCTTTACACATTTTCATTTACAGCGGCAATATTAGCGTTAGTACGCATATGTCCGATGACGTCTTGGTGTTGGTGGAGAGTATGTGATATGACACTGATTGACGGATGGTTTCCTCCGATGAACGATTGCACCATAAAATTCATGAAGTACCATATTTTAAAAAATTCGCGAAACGATGATCGATTTGCAAAGTTTTAGATAATTTTTGACCTTTCCTTAAGTATCAGTCTATGCATGATTATTTGTTAGACTATATATACTGAATATACTTATCGTAAATATCAAACAGAGCTGTCAGAATTACAGAGATTGACAGTTATTCCTTTCTATCTAGGCTAAATGAGTAAATGAGAATATGTGTATAAAAACATGATATTATGGAAATAGCAATACATTATTTACTTAGAAAAATTATGTTTTTCGCAGAATATTTACATATTTTTTATAGATGTACTAACATAGCATTTCTGTTTAAAGAATGTTTTCCGTGTAGAAAGATAAAACAATTAAAGACTCAAATTTAGATAGTAAGAATAACTTTGAGAAAAAAAACATTTGTGACAACGATTATGAAACTCTAAGCTTTTTATAAAAATGCATAATTAAATCCACAGAATATGACTAGATTTGCTATCGGTAACCAAGACCTGAGCATTTACTAAACGTCTTCCGAAAGCAATTTCGCCTTTGAACCTTAAAGTAATATAAGTTCAACTGGGTTATCGGTTTTTGTGACAACTTTATCAAATGCATGATCATGCTCCACTTCATATTAATCGTTGCACAGAATACCTGAAAAGTCAAGGCTATGTGACACATTGTTGTTTTATATATAAAAATATATATATTTAATATATTTGTAAAATTTACTCATCTAAGTTTATTGTGCCTTCACTCAAGTATTGTAAAATTCCCTGCATTTCCTACGACACCTTTTGATGTTTCCTAATATTAAGAGATTGCTGCAGATCGCTATTTATACATATAATTCGATGTATTAATGCGCGCGACCCTTAAGAACAGTATCTCTCCCAGGGGCTATCAGCTGGTTCGAACTTTGGACCGATGTATGTTTGTTTAACATTGAAAAACATTTCTCCTTTGATAAAAACGATAGGTCGCAGCTGCCCTGCCACTAGCAACACAAGTGAGATACATTCGAAGTATTTTCTCTTTTTCTTTTTTTTTGTTGAAAATTGCTCCGTGAAAAATTAATCTGGCACTTTTTTTTTATGCAGGCAATGGCGTACACACGTAAAGCAGGTAATTGAAATACAAAATTAATTGAGCCAAGAATACGATTGGCGCGAGAAACTCTGTTGCTGGGTGAGTGACCTGCTTTGGGAATTTGCTTGTATGTGGTTTTTAGAACAGCCGCCCGTGTGAGTTATAAAAAGGAATGGCATAAAGCTCCTCAAGCAAATCTCCTAGAGTAACCCATAAGTAATGGCATTATGAAACTAATCGTTTCACTGAGCAAATCAACTTTCTTCCAAAACGAATTTGGGTAATGTTTACCTAGCTTTCGATGCGCAAGTGTGCTGGAATTTTTTAAGAGCACGATAAGAAAGCTCCCCAATCGTTGGACTAAAAGAACCCGCAGGTGTTGCTTCGAGCTGCTTCAGTACTGCATATATATCAAACAATGCTAATGATGCTAATTACTCGGAAATTATTGAAATACTTTTATCTGGAGAGTCGCGGGGCTGATAACGAACTACTGTTCCTTGGGAATTTTTGCTTGGTTTTTGTCACATGTCAAACTGTTATTACTTTTTAGCGTTCCATAGTCAACCAGGAAATCTTTTGGTTCGCTCTGTTCGTCTGGCTTTGTAGTACAATGAAATTTTTTATATGGATGTAGAGTAGATTGATTATCGCAAAACAGAAATAATGAGATTTTGAAAAAAAATTGTTTGGACCCCCTCCCATAAGTTAACACTCACACAGTACTCAAAAAATGTTTGTATTGGGTGACATAGACTTTAGTTAGCACTTTCAATGAATATTATTACGGCAAACTTATTATGATAAATTTCGGACCTAAACCTTAATTCTAATTTTTTAACCGTTTGTTAAAAGAAACTTAAAAATAGTTTTACTTGATAATAAAATGTAAAAAATTTAAAAACGTTAATAAGGATTCATCCTAAAAAATAGTAGTAGAATTAAAAAGTAATTCTGAGCAGGTGTTTCCGTATGGAACGCTATAGACGCAAAGTGTTGTTAGCACCGATTTTTTGTTTCTACTTATAAATTACTGATATTCGTCATTTAATTAAAGCTCCTTAAAGCAACAGTCAATATTTATAAAAATAGAAACAACCAAGTTGAGACCTCAAAATTGTAAGTTACGCTCAAACTAAGTAAACTCAAGAAAAATGTATTCGCCTATATAGACTGATATTTTCCTCACATACTCAACTGTGTCTAACAAAAATCTTTTTTCAAACTACACTAAGAAAATTCAAGCTTTCTCATCTTTCGTAAAATTTTAAATCATTCATTAAAAACCATTGAAAAAATGATCTTTAAGCAAATTTGGGTTGCTTTCCCGCCGTTCGTTCTAAAGTCAGGAAATTCCGAAGTTCGACAACACGCAAGGAGTTATTTCCGGAAATTTGAGGAAGTGAAGTACATAGAAATGCCGTGAGACACTTTCACCGGCGATAACACCGCCAATAAAAATTAGATATCTACATTTAGCCCCAGAGCGTCAGCTGTACTCATCAATCACAAACGGAAGATCTATTCATGCTTTATCTGTGGTATCTGCGGGGCGTGTGCGTAAGGTGTAAGTCACATCGAATCGGCGCAATCGCTTTGTCTAAGAGCACAATGACACAGTCTGCATGTGTATAAGACTGTTCATCATCTCGTATCATATGTGCTGCGACATGATCATGAGAGAACGTGTCATTTCATGTTTCCAGAAAGACCGGCCAAAGATTTATTCATATATCTAAATTATTGCCCGTCTCTGTCTGGGGCATTCTGCCGTCTGACGCGGAGCTCTTTTCCTTTGCATTTATTGAAAAAGTACGTCTAGGCTTCGGTCTGGTTACATCCCTTCCGTCTTGTCGGCATGGAACGTCGGCATCCTTCCTCTCTGGTCGAGCTCAGCCACATCCAACGATTCAAGCCCACTGGGTCTTATAAGGCCGACTAGTTGGTTGTCTCGGGGCTCATCGACAAGATCGCATTCGGAACTCATTTTTTCCACTTTGCTTTTTTTTATCGCGCAAGATCGGGTTCTATGTCTGATTCCCGGTTGTCTCTTCGCTGAAGGGTAATTCATTCAACCGGCAAAAATATTTCGAGAAAACTGGTTCTCTTTGGCTTAATCGCGGATTGTAATACTTTATGCAAAGCGGAGGTATTTATTTGAAGTAGGAGACAGGGCAGCCTAGAGCACGGGAATGGTTCTTGTCGGGGATCGTAAGATGTTTCTTCGAGGTTTTCAATTAACGAAAGTGATTAAAGCGCTCGCTCAGTGCCTATTGCATTTTCCGGTGAATTATAATATAAATGACGTGATCCTGATCACATTTGGGCGATAATATAATCAGCTGATTGTTTCCAATGTGCCAACTAACCAGCATGGTGTCACCTTGAATTAAACGTTCAGTGAACAAAGCGAGCTCTGTGGTTCTGCTTTAGTGTGCCCTCGCCGACGAGAATCGTTTCTGATTCCATCTCAATACTTTATTTACAATTGATGAGGAGAATTATGGAAGTTTTCTTGATCCAAGCACCGCTGATCATATTCTACCACCTGTTTCGGTTTAGGCAGGTATTTATTTTTAATTATCGATGTGTTGCTAAAAAGAAATAAACTTGATTTTTATTGAATAAAAAAAAAACCGAAATTCTTAAATGTAGAATTTGATCTTTTTCGATTACCTCATATGTACCTATCAAAGTACGAATTGTCTGGATACAGTTACACAAATTGAATCCTTCTTAATTATATCTATCTGTTTTGTCTGTCGTTTATTGAGATTTTGTACGGTTGTCCGTTTTTTTTTGTCGTCAATCCTTTAGGGGTTGAACCATATGCGATGAGATATCTGACTAAGCGAAGAAGATAGACCTAGAAGTGAACTGGGATGTTCACTGAAATTCTTTATCAAAAAAATAAAAAAATCAATTTCTTTCTTTCCAGTTTTGTTAGTGCTGGAAAATCAATGGGCAACTGAGCAAATAAAATTGTTTTGGTGAGTATATTGTTTTGACTACTACATTAGTGTCTTAAAACCGAACTATTTATAATATGAACAACGTTCTGCACGGAAAATTGAACGGGTGCTTATCAAAACTTTAACAGCTGTCAGATATTCAGTACGAAGCGATGGATCTAGTTATGAGATTTTCAATCTTTCTTCTTGTCTTTCTTATATTAGTATTGTGTCATTAAAAATATAATATTACATCTTCTAGTTCGGAAAAGGAAAGATACCAAACATATCCAAACTACGAGTACCATGGCTGACATTTCGCGTCGATAATATAAATGGTGACTTTCGTGGTTTCCAGAGTGGTTTTGGCACTCCAGCTGGCATTCCGAGTAGAAAAGGTTAAAGACGAAAAGAAATTTTATTCGACTGTAACAGGTGATGGTCAAAAGACCTGATTTGTCCTTGTATTTGGTGCTTATCAGTAACTGTATTCCCAATCTCGTTATCAATAATGTCAAGATCGAGAAGGGTCAAGTTATATAGGTTCTCGGTTGTCGAGGATAGATCTTGATACCTTTTTTAAGGTTGAGAACAAATGTCGAGGTTATTTGAAACAAGGCTGACACTTTTCCGTCGATTTTGTGAAGCCAAAAATATGTTGTTACAAGACGGACGTGCAACTGAAACGTTTGCGCTGATGTTTGGATTATTGGCATCTAGCAAAACTTCATCAAGACCCGTTCAATTTCGATCATGGCATGCCATGGTCTTTTGACATTACAACGTCTCACTCATCAGGCCTGCATGCTCAAAAAGTTGGATGTTGCTGTAAAACTATAAGTGATACGTACCTTAGCTAAATGTCCCCACTATTTTTGTTGACGGAGTGTTTTAATCCCTGCCCATAGATGGGGGTGGACGTTGTGCATGTAACACAAGAACACACGGCCAAGTCACGTCAGGGTCGATCCGCTGCAATGAGTGAAGGCGTTGATCGATATAAGACATTTTGGTATTGTTTTGTGCAAAAATTATCTAATATGAAGAGAATTAGACAAGACAAACATAACGATGAAAAATTAAAAAAAAAATTTCTATTCGATCAAAACTTATGTTATGATAATGTTACTAGTGACGCATCGGTCAGTAATCTAACGATGCCATTACGTCATCATCGAGCTCCAAGAAATAACGAGGCTATCTATCTATATATATAAAAATGAATTGCTGTGCGTTAGTCTCGCTAAAACTCAAACACGGCTTGCCAGATTTCGATAATTTTTTTTGTTTTGTTCGCTATAATACAGGGGAGGTTTTAAAAAGAAAAGAAAATTCGGGAAACCCAAAGTAAAAACCGGAAAATCGAAAAAATCGAAAAAATCGAAATTTCCGTTTTGTATAGGAAGCGAATTTTCCAACTTCAAGGAATCTTTATGAAAAAGGCAATTGGAGGTTTTCGGGGTCGCAGATCTCGAGCTTGCATTCAAAATTTTGGAATTCAAATTGTCGGATCCAATATGGCGACCGAAAAAGTTAAACTTCAAGGGATTTCACTGAAAATCCGAACTTTTGTTTTTGGTTTGGGTTTTTGGGGTCACTGATTTTGAATCTGCCATCAAAATTTTGGAAATCAAAATGGTGGATCAATATGCCGACCGAAAAGTTAAACTTCAAGGGATTTCCCTGAAAATCCGCACAATTTTCGGGATCACTGGTTTCGAATCTGCTATTCAAATTTCCAAATATGAGACCACCCTCACCCCGCTGGGAGGTATAGGAGAGGAGGTGCAATAAGGAGGTGGTGTAAAATGAAGAAAACTAAATTTAATAATACTGTTGAAAAATATCTAAAACATGTGCAAAACGCAAATAGGAAAACGCTGGGTCACATAGGAGAGGCGATGGTGCAGTAGGGAGGCGTTGTAAAATTAAGGAATACAAATTTAATAGTATCCCAGGAAACGCCGGGTCCGAGCAAGCTAGTATGTAAATAGAAATGTCTTTCATTCTAGATGTTGCCACGCCCAAAACAAGCGCGGCCGTCTCGGCGATTAGTATTGTTAAAACACAATCTTTATCTTTTAATTCTGTTAATTCAATTTGAAATAACATTTTTGTTGCATAAGTGGTGTTAAGTTGATTAGGTTTAAACTGAGGTATCTAACTAGTTGACCACTTTTTTATAAAAAGCTTAAATAGTTGCGTTTATGATTGCTTAATGTATTTAAATACGAAATAGGAAACAATAAAACTTACGCAACGTGATGAATACCTTTATTTTTAACTGAAAAAGTATAAGGTGGTAAAAGTCTTCTAGGAATAGGAGACGAATCCAAACGCAATCACCAATTCCCATTTGTCATATTTTAAACATATAAAGCAAGGAAATTATGGAGAAACCTTAGCCGTGCCCAACCTGTATGGCTTCACTTGCTTTCGCGTCCACTATCACAAATTAAAATTTCAAAATATTTTAAAAGGTAAAAACTGGCATGTGACGAATGTCTCTCCCGGTAGCCCGATGAAACTGTTAATTAACTGAGCAGTTTAATTCATTTTATGACCTGTAAAAACAAAGGTAACAATAAAGCGACGATGGCATCACCATCAGATAAAGTCGTTACTCTGCTGAATTCTGCACAGATGGACAGGAACAGGAGCAAAAAACATTTAATGACATATTTGATCGATGTAATTGTGGTTTAGCCATGTAATTTAAACGATGTCTGCCAGGTAAATAAACGGCGAGCATAATCGGGGACTCGAACATGACTTTTTATTTTGAACAGATCAGCGTTATGCATGTCGTTGGACAGTTCAAGTAAAAATAAAAGCCGAAAGTGGACAAATGATATATCTCCAGAATTTTCTTTTTTAAAGAGAAAACTGTGTAGGAATGTCAATAAAGATGAGTTTTTTTTTATGCAGGGTACGACGTGTTCACGTTATGATTTAAAGCAGTATGCCAGATGGGTTCTGCATAAGGAGGAGAGCTTATAAGCCTATAAGATCGATTTTCGGCCCCTTTTATGTTTGGGCAAAGCATTTTTTAAATTATTAACTATATGTAATATCTATTCGACTTGACCACAAACGGAACCTCCCCTAAATCTCCCCCTTCTGTTCCCTTCCTTAAATGATTGAATAACCAGTTTGCATTAACACACATTTTAAGGTGCAGCACTCCCACATATTACACCACCCACATATCCTCCCCCGACTAGAGAGACCACCTTTCTGTAGAATACTCAAAGTTGTGGTTGCATTTAATAATTTTACTTGACATTAAGTTCTTTCAACATTTCTATTTATTTCATTTTGATTTTTATTTAAACTGCTTTTCTATATCGTTACATAATATTTTCTGACTCTAGGACGTCAACATTTTTCGAAAATGGGTTTTACGAAATATGTATCTTATTAACGATGTATCCTGCACGACAAATAGCTTTCATCAAACTTGTAGAGCGGAGAATTCTCTATAAGAAGTTTTTTTTCGTGGTATTATTTTTATTTACATATATAACGCGTTAACATGCACGATGTGGACGAATCCATGATAATGTTGCTCGTAGTAGAAGTAAAATTTCAGATGCGTTTTGTACTTCGTGTCCCTATTAGGTCTAATCCGCAATTGACAACATTGAATTTATTCTTAGCTCATTACTTTCGATGTTAGTTGAATTCGGTTGGCATTGAATCACCTTCTGTTTTGAAAGTTTCTACAGTTTTTATTTCGTTATTGTCAGTAATATTTATAGTTTCAGCTGGTTTCCATATATTCCACTGCAGTATGAATAAATAATGGAACACTTGAAGCCGTCTTTGTATTGTAGGATCCACAAGCAGCTGTACAATTCCACTTGCTGGATATTATTTTAAGTAAATCTTTAGATGCAGGAATAGTCGTACCTATTAGTACGAGTTTTAGACTAGAGAGAAAACAATAACCACATATGAGCATTTGCTTCAGTTGCGAAAAAATTGATTGAAGTGGGAAAAAAACAACCCACATCTTAGAAACAAACTAGACGGAAATAAATGTAATGTTGCTGATAATTGAGATACCAAGGCAATATTCACGTATGAAACCTTGCCTACTGTGTGGTATGCAAAACGAGTCAAACTATTTACAAGCAACATTATCATTTATTCACCTGTTAGGCAGAAGTTTACCGTGTTGTAGATGCAAATCTATTAAACCTACAAAAATTAGATTCGGAAAATATATGTAGATAATAGCTATTTTGAGTACAGGATATATGGTTAACCAGGTATTTCGCAAAAAGCATATCCGCACATCTTTGGCGCTCTGTAACTCTGAAATCACTGTACTGAAAAAATTGTAGCCTATGAAAAGGATGCACCATTTATGAGATATTTGGAAATTCACAAACAAAACTCATTTCCAAGATGAATTTAAAAAAAATAGGATGATCCTAATTACAAATGGATTCCATTATGAACGTAATAACTAGGACTTGTTTCCTGGACTAGCTGTATGGCTACCTTGTGGAAGACTTCAGATGTTTGTTTTACTTGACTTTTCTAAGATCTTCCATTCTACTGATCACGTCATTCTTTGCCAACAACTAATCACTAAGTTCAATTTTGGCATTCATGCAACTCGTCTAATCTATAATTATCTTAAGTGATATCGAGTGGAAGGAGAACCACGAGGTTCCATTTTAGATCGTCTTTTATTTATAATATTCGTAAATTCGTAGCCGCTAATCACTGTTAATACTTACAACTTAAAATAATTCCAAAAACGCTGATGGACATAAACTATTTACCTGCTTTAAAGCTTTAAGCTTGTAATTAGATTTTGTTGATTCTATTCGCAACTTAAAAATATTGGCAATTGGACTTTATTACGGAATCATCACCAAAAGTAACTGGATATTCTTAAATGTGAGCAATATTTGATTATTTACAATATTTTTAACCAAATTCGGCAGTCCCTTGGCTAAGAAGGTAAAAGGGGATTGAAGATTATATCAAGATATCTATGCTTTTTGCTCATTACTCTGCATTTTAGTGCTGTTTAGCATAGGTTGTGGAGCATAGGTTCTTATTGTTTATTTTACTTCTTTATTTTCTAAAACAATAAACTAAATAAACGGCTGTTCCTTTTTGCGACAGTACAAAACATATGGACCGTTTGTTATGAGAGTGGTGTAAGTCCATTTTTTTAACATGTCATTTTGACACCTACTATTTATTCTTTTAAATTTTTTTTTCTATTTATATTCTTCCTCAAATTTGGCTCCTTACTTTAATTGTTGTTAGTTATTACCTATAGAAACTTATGACAAATACAATATCTACACTCTGGATAGCAAATACAATTATACATACAATAGCAAAAATAAATAATGAATTGAAGCGAAATACTATGGAATCCTGTAAGTAAAACTATTGATGAATGGTCCTTTCAAATCCCTAATAAAAGTATAAGTAGACTATATATGTTTTGAAATAACATAACAAACATGGGGTTAGTGCGGCCCATACACGATTTAAGTTATTGTAAAATTCTTATTGTGTAATTCGGTTCGAATTTTTCTGCACACGTTCCGATTAGTAGCAAGGTCGTTGTACGATCTTCAGTTGATGTTGTTTTCTTAACTTAGCAGTTCGAATTACTCAAGGCTTTGAACAGCAAAATTAAAGCAATATTTGCTCTGCCGTTAGTCGGAGTTGGTTTCAGAAAATTCAATATGTCCAACCCGAAATCCCGTCCCTGTAAAACTAAACAATTTTGATTGTGTCCAACGGTTCTACAAGTTCGAAAATACGTTGGATAACCAACCCGCACACGGTGCAATCTTAATTTCAACTCAATTCCGTTATTCAACCGGTGGAATTGTGTATGGGCCGCTTGAAATGATATTCCTACCCAGAAAAACCAAATCTGTGTGTGCAATCACAATTGAAAGATAATTTAATTACAGGTTGCAGTCACATATTTTCTCTCATGATTTTTGAACTCCCTCTGTTAATTACTTAATTCACCTAGGGCCCAATGTATGCAACAGTTGTAGCCCACCTTTTAATGGATGAATATCTCGTGACTGTGATTCTCCAACCCTTTAATTTGAGTTTATGAAATTAAAAGCAAATTGCACGAAATGAGTTGTAAATTTCAGTATGCAAAGAGATATTAAGGCTGCAGTAATGTGGGCGATTATTCGACTTGACTATTGGCAACAATTGGTTGATGATTATTGGTTATTAGCACAATTTTTGTTATAACTTTCTTAATTTAGAACAATGCATATGCAACATATATTTGTAGGGTTTTGTATGATCTAATGCTTAGTACCGCTATTGTAGTTTCCAATTGTAAAGTAGAAATTTCCTCCTTTTGGACGGACGACAGACAGAGATGGACAGTAATTTGAGAGCGTGGAAAGTGGTAGCGGTGATTTGTTGTTAGATTTTAGACGGTTTTTGGACTCCGATTTTTAATTCCCTTTTGAAAATTGTTCACCGCTTCTAAAACGTGAATAAAAAACTTGAACTTTGAGCTGGATGTATCTTGTGGTTTTCTTTTTAAACCTGAACCAGGCCTAAATGAACTTCACCACTTTTAGCCGAGCGATGACTAACATTCCGCATAGACCGGTAGTGAAGACGAACAACTCTTGTGTTAGACGACGCTCGAGTTTGTTTCGATGGGAAATATTTTTCAATTTTTCCATAGAAATTTGACAGCAAATTTCATAACAGTATTTTATGAAAGTCTTTCTGTTAAGTTCATGAAAGTGAGAATGTTCAAGGGAAATATTAATTTGGTGTAGGAAGTTGGGGAATCTGAGTCTAAATAACTCTCTTAATTATTCGTTTATTCAGAGCTAAATATGGCGGTTAAAAAAATATTACAAACAAAACAGAATTTATTTATTTATGTCTTATTTGTTTCCATTTCGAAACATTCTTTGAACTTCTCGAATAAAGAACTTTAAAGTATTTTGAGCTATCGATATGGACATAGCCGTCGTTTGATGCTGCTGATATGTCTTACACTAAAAGGTCTTTGTTATAATAAGGAAATCACCTTTACTTTCAGTTGAGTATTTTTTTGCTTTACTTGCAGTTGACAAGCGCAATACAATGGCGTCATCGTTATTGTTTGAATTCGTGCGTGATGTTTCGTTATTTTGTAGTTACATAATTATTTTGTAGAGATTTTGGTCAGATAAAAATTAGTCTGCAAAGTTTATACTGTTGGTAGTGAATGGCGGCACCGTGACCAATAAAATTAATTTTTATGTGTGTGGTACCCACTTTACAAAATTCAGATATTCTGAAACTTCTTTTTTACAATGCAATGATATAGAAAATTTATTAATGTGATACCACCAAATTGCATCCATCATCATGCCAAATTTTATGAAAATCTCAAAACGTTTTGAATGTAATTGGTCTCCGACATATTGAACTCATGAATTTGTAAAAGTAGGTATAGCACAATTTAAATCAGCATTTCTAATGCCCATTTCACAATTAGAATGCAGAGTACACTTGCGTTTCAACTTCCATGTTCACTCTTAAATAAGTATGCCTCAGTCTTACCCAGCGTGAAATGAGAACTTTCAACTCAACGTCGAATTATTAACTGATCATATATGTATGTAAATCCTATTTGCTAATTTACCAGCTTTCTCATGACGTTTTGTTGACGCATTTCCATTGCACGTTCGTCATAAACGAATAGGCGAGCCTCGATTTACGTCATTCTCGGTATCCGGAAAACGCGACGCAAACCGAAATGACGTATATCGAACCCAACAGAAATGCACTCCATGAAAATTCAACTCTCTCAAAACGATTTTTATTCATGAAAAAAAAAAACATTCACTTAAAATAAAAATAAAAATTCGTTTATGCACAAGAAAAAATTGGTCTGCGCAAATCGAATTTTTATTTTTATGCCGAAATGTAAATTAACACTAGGAATTAAAAAAGTATGCAACGGAAATCGAAACAACTAAAATTGATGCGACGTAAATCAAGACCCGCCTGTTTCTATAAATTTTGTGATGTGCACTGATTTAAATTAACAAATGTGTAAGAAAATGCGGTTAAAATTTCCAAAGAACACCTCCATTGGTCTGCAGAACAATGGAAATTGGTTACGTAGTCCAAAAAAAAAACCAAAGTTAATCGTATTGGCTCTGATGGTAGGAATTGGTCGTGGTATGATTCAAACTCTGACATTTGGCGGAGGATCGCTGATGATGTGGGGCTGTTTCCAGGGCAATAAATTAGGATTTCTACGCAGGATAGAAGATAAAATAACTACACTGGATTATATAGGCGTAGTACAAGATCCCTACCTTTCCAGTTTAAATAAATTTGGTTGAGAACCAGGATGACACCATGTTTATGCAGGATAATGACCCCAAACACAAAGCCAGAATCACCACAAATTGGTTCGCAGAAAAGGGAATTCAGATCTGGCCACTAAAAATCTCCTGATCTGAATACAACCGGGAATTTGTGGTATATTTAAAAAAAACAGTTCTTAGTAAAAACCCTCATCCTAATACTGTTAATGAATTGTTGGATTTGGTTAATAACGAACAGTAGCAGTATTAACTCAAATATACTGAATAATTTAAATGATGGTATGCCGAAGAGAATGAAGCTGGTGGTTAAAGCGAAAGGAGGCCACATAAAATATTAGAAACAATTTATAAAATGATTTAATAGTTTTTAAATCTTATGAGTCGCAAAACTCTTCACTTAAAATTTTAAGAAGAAATAAAATTATTTTTTTTTATCCTTTCATGAATATTTATATTTTATGTTGAAAAGAAAGGTTTATGCGCACAGAAATAAAAACATTGAACTGAATATTTATGTTGCATATTCCAACTCTAATACAAATAGAAAGGGAGCACTTTTTAGGAACAGTTTTGCTGGTCACTTGTTGGTACTTAAATTAGAACTTGCAGCTAAACTTGGCCACACCGAAATTAATGTGGGTATATGAGAATGCGGCGTACGCAGTCAATATAATCACAGCAAAACTCTGCAGGGTGTGGTATAATTCGGTTCTTTGTGTAATTTCACGTTTTATGGGTTTTAATATAAAAGTTCCTCTGTCGGCTTCTACAAAATATAAGGGAGGGGAAACATAAATGCAATGCAAAGGGGCGCTACCGTCCGACATCTACTCAGTGCTCACAGATACTCCCACCTAGTTCATTGAATTAATTCAATTCAAAGATCGGATCGCAAGTGCAGCCATCGGCCGGTTGCTACTAGATGCCTACCTACTTAGACGGAGAAGGCAAATCAAATCACAAAGGTGTATAATTTAATTTTCTCGTGAATCCACTCTTAATTAATTCGACGTACAGAAAGCACGCAGATCTTTCGCAAAACGAATATGCCGTCGGCAGACAGAACATTCTACCTATCCTCGCGGAGAGTTTAATTTCAGCTACTTACACGTGAAGCCGGCAATAATTATCAATAGTTCGGCCCAAAACGCGTTAACCGGAAAAGGGCGGAAGTCCCTAATTCATAACAATTTCACTAATTTTATGTGAAACTGCACTGCGAGTGCGTGCGTTTGGCGAAAGCATAGAAACGTCCAGCAAAATTGCGAGGATGATGAAGCCGACGTCCCTTAAGTTGGACGCGACGCATTGCCTGGCCGAGCCCTAATGCTAAATAGCCGTGTGGTGGCTACACTCGATCGACTGGCAATAATCCATTAATCATCGCGGAGCTCGGGAGGGAATATGATGAATAACTTCGATTAGGCAGCCGGACAGCGACTTCATGCGTTACGCTTTGGGGAGCGCTGGACGAAGAAGCCGCCTTTAAGTGCGGCTCTGGTTTTTCCGTGCGCTCTCGTCGCAAAGTTACGCCATCGAAGCACATGCCTCGATATACAGGAAATATTAATCATCGGATGCGAGCGAGGACTTGCAAGTGGAATGACGATTAGTCAAACGAGTGCGTCTTGACTTAATATGAGCCAAATTGACAGGAACGGTTTTAGGGCGGTGCAGCCTCAGCGGCGCGAACGCCTGAATAATCGCCCTACATTTTGCCCGTGTTAAATTTTCAATTATAGGGGTACCCTCATCCATCCGAACCTTATTGCCGTTCTCTAACGAAACCTGGTGCTGATTCTATTACTTTGACAAGACAATTAGATGTCGAATTGAGAATAATTATTTATTGATAAATCATAAATCAGAGAGTGTACAACTCATGGGGAGTTTTCATGCATGTTTAACAGCCCTTGATGATAGTTCGCTGATCAACATTTTTGATGTCTTTTACTGCAACTCATAAAGCGATAGGCGACTTTAATAGGATGATATCTAAAGATTACGTACGATTCCAGTCACGAAAAGTTTTCGTCCCGTAAGGGTTTTAAGAAAAATTAGGGTAAACAAATCCTCGACGAAAAACGTGTTCAAATATCTATCGTTTAAAGAGCACGTTCAGTGCTGTGTAAAGTGTAATACGTTCAATGTCGGATTGAAAATGGCGATGATGAAGAGAAAACGTTTATATGTAATTCTAACCCTTTTCATTTTCATCCTACATGTCTTCATTATTATCACCTACGAATTGAAGTTGAAACGCTTTTGGTTCTAATAGGATTTCTCCTTAGATCGTTTTGATTTCTTTGCCACTGAAAGTATCTGTAGATCAATGATGAGTGCTGTGGACTACTATTCCAGAGGTTATGGTTTCGAACCTCACTTTACAACTTAACTAAGAAGTATCACATTGTGATAAACATCAAGTAAATGTTTTTGTTTTCAATTAAATGACTCACTATATTAACCAATGCATCAAAATCTGCGATCAAAGGTTTATGGCAACACTTTACCTTGCAAATAAAGTGCATACATTGCAAAAACTGTAACCTACCACCACTAATAATTTACGCATGTAAACTGGTTTTACACTCCCACTAAATTCCGCTCAAAGGCATATACTTACACAAAAATGTACCAGTGGACCCTTACCTTCAGTCTATTTTATCCGCAAAAGAAGCTAAGAATCAAAACCTTGATCTCACACGACGATTATGTGTTATCAGTCAAAATAGTGTCCAAAATTGCGATTTCGTGCAAAACACGTTTAAAGCTTTGTAAGTAAGATTTGTTAAACACAATCATCAATACATACATATATCTACATATGTCAGTAATTCAAAGGAATTTTTGAATGTTATATATATTTCTATTTTACATGTATATATATATAGATAAAATATAAATATACATATAAAAAAGCAATAAATCAACAATGAGAACTAGTAAAACCACGTTAAAAACAACAGCAAAAATGTATACAGCACGAATGTCAGGTGCAATGTACAGAGTAACATATGTTTTATATGTATTTAAATGTTGTTTAAGTACGGTATATCTTCATATACATATTATTACATTTTTAAGCATATAATATTTGAGTTTACACTTTGTGCCCGATTTTCGTGCTGTGTACATTTTTACAAATTTGCCATACTCGCAGTAATTTTAAACACCTGTTCAGAAACGTCGAGGGATTTATAGAAAACTAAAACATTTTGTTCTAATATATCGTTCGGCGAAAATCAGCGGTGTCCCCCAACTGCAAAAACTACATTAGTGTACACATCTTTCGTCTTATTCTGATAAATCCAAAACGAATTAGTGCAATATCTTCATTAGTGCACAAAATTTTGTTAGCTCAAACAACAATTAAATTCGTTGAGTCGTAGTCGAAACTTTTATTTAATGAAAGAAATAAAACAACAGCATAAACTGAGATTTTAAAACTTTTTATGAAGAAATGAAAATAAAACTGATTTGTACCGAAATTTATGTTTTACAAATTTCTAAAAAATGAATCCGACATCTAACATGAAAAAAACTCCGTTCATCCATTTTAGATATAATAATATTATAAAGAATATGTGGCTTCAATTTCGCCAAACTTGGTTAAGTAGATCTCAGAATATTTTTTCAACTCGTTTCAAAAGAGCTCCAACTTGACGGTTTATATCCGCCATTTTTTATTTATTTTTTAATTGTTCATAAGGCTCAAATGGAAAATAAAAATTATTTTATATATACATAATATTTAATAACGGTGTCAAGATTTGTTTTATGTTTACACCAATTTTTCCGAGCGTCAAGATAAAGGTCCTCTTAATTTGATGGAGTGTCTTGGAAGGCCCTAGTTGGAGTTTTGTCATCTTAGTAGAACGAAACATTTGTTTGTCCAGCATTTTAAAAATGATTACTTAGTGTTAAGAACGTTACCAAATAATGAGCGTTCATTATTTTGTAATGTTTTCCAACACCAAATAAACGGTAAGTTTTTATAATTTTGGGCAAACAAGTGTTTTCTGATATAAAAAAGTAGATCCTTGATGTTTTTATCGGTTTATTTTAGGGTTTTCAATAAAATATTAAAAATCAAGAGCGACATCACTATGGCATAAAAATTATTCAAGGTCAAAGTTCAGAAAACGGTTTTTGCGAATATCTCGCTTTCTATGTCTCAGACGTCAATTAGGATTATTATGAAAGTAAAACATATATAGTTCTCCAAAAATTGTCTCTTACATTTTTTACGTACAACGAACAGTTTAGGCTAAAATGTACATCGAAGTTTCAGTCGATCTACTAGCCTGGAAAACTCTGTCACCGGAACGTTAGAAAGGAAATAGAAAATGTTAAAATTGTTATCAGAAATTCCTTCGGTGCGATGGTAGTGCACATGCCACTAAACCATTTGATTTGATTATTTCGTTAAAAGATGTGAAAATTAATTCGATCGTAATTTATATGTAAGTTATATATAATTATGTTTTGAATCCATCAATTACCTTTTCAACGATACCTCACTCAAGTGTTTATGAAAATAAATAAGAACCGAATATCTCGCAGATAAAATTCGCCATTTTGTTTTTTATCGATAGAGCCCGAATGATCCGGCATTATTCCAAATTTCAGTTTTTCTAGTTCAAAAGTTTCCAAATTGTGGCAGAGGCATACACCGTAAGATTTGTTTGAGATGTTCTGATTTTCCAAATTTTGGTATTGCACCCTAAAAATATCGATGTTATGTGAGTAACTTCTTAATTGAGTTTGTTAGTTTAGCAAAAAAAAAATCGTCTTCTTTACTTAGAATAGTTAGAAGTACTCCAGCTCTTTTATTTTCTTCGATGTATTTTCGGAAACCGTTTCCCATCTTAAAGCATCTTATAACCTCGTTAGGTATTATACATAGCATTACAGTCAAGAAGGATGCAATAACTGTCATATCATTCTCCCCTATCACACGTTAAGAATTATGGGGTCTCTTAAAAGCAAATTTTTTTTTATCTCTCATTATAGAAACGTTTGCTGTTCGGGCTCCGCCATTTCATGTATTCAATAAAAGACGTCTCGAATTAATAAATCTTGCAGGCCATACAGCAGGGAAACCGAGACACCCTGTAATGTACAGCCGTCGAGTGGCTATATACCACCGTCTGTAAGTGTCTATCTACGTTGCGTCTGGCGAATTGCACCCTTTCCTTTGCAAATATCGAATAACGGGGAATAGGACGCAGAACCCAAACAAAGTCAAGTAGACCAGACGTGAATCCCATCCCCAGCAAAAATTCGTTCGCAACGACATTCACTTTATCACGGCTGGAGAGCCTGAAGGACAAAGCAGGCTCCACGTGTACGCGTCGGTGTGGTGTTTGGCTTGCTTCATACGCCTGTGTGCGATTGCCAGTTTTGCAATGTTTATTCCGTCGCCGTCGCAGGAAACCTGGATCTATGCATGTATGTATGTAACTTATAGGCATAAAAAGCATCAGGCATAACCTACCCCAGGAATATGTAGTTTCGTGCAAGGGCAGGCCGGGAAACTTAACGAAACAACAAGCTCTACCTCAAGGATATACCTCAATTTGCAAAGCTTTTTCGGCGCCATTCCCCTCCGCCTGCTGGGGTGGCTTTAGGTAATTAGCGTCTTTTTGTCAAGCAAGCCAAGCCAGACAAAGTCTCAAATCGCTTTATATTTGAGAAAAAAATCAATTCTTTAAAAGAAAGCTCTAGCAACACCCCAAAAGCACAATAATATTGCTTATGCTCGGTGACGTAAGGTCTTCGCCCTTTCCGCAGTTCTCCTTGAGGTGACACACAATGTCCTTTTCCTTTTTTTTCAATGCTGCATCGCGTTTTTGTGAGATTACACACAGGCAAGCTTTTGACGATGTGTGGTAGTCACAGCACACCTCCACCCCTTTGCCATAACGTTTCGTGGTTTGGGCATCCCACTCGCTGGGTTTTTTTAATATATCGCCATCAACAAGACTCATGTTCGGATAGGTTCAGGTAGTCACAGTCTTTTTCATATTATTTGCTTTTTTCGGCTGATAATTAAATTTTATAAGGCTTTGTATCTCCCACGAAAAGTTTGCGTCAGCTATGACTTACGTTGTTCATCAGAAATTGCAAACCTGCATATGTAGTGGTTTTTGTGACTTCTAACCAAGCCAGTTTTTCGCTTAGAGGTAGATTTAATTTAATAGATCTGATATTTTTGACCTGCTCAGAAAGTATAAACAAATCGCATATCTTAAGAAAGATCTGGTTGTTTTCATCCTACATGTACACCCGCTTGTAGAAGAAAATAAATCAAGGTTTTAACTACATCTGTTATAGCTATAAAATAATATAAAAAAAGTCTAATGCCTAAGACAGTGGGAATACTACTACTAGCATAAACTTTAACCTTTTTTCATCTTATTCATGACCTCAAGTGAATGCTTGGTGGAACATACCCTCGTTGACAAAGCACACATTTTGTCATGTTTTTCATTTGTTTTCAAACTGAAGCACTAAAAATACATTTTAATATCCCTAGGGAATTTGGTCTCTTTAAAAGGTCTGACATTAAAAATTGAACTGCCTTTAAGTGCTGAATTTTTCACCAAATTTATTATCTTTAATTTCTTGTGGACATTGTGTTGCATTGCTTTATCTCCGCTTTCGAGACGGTTCACTTTATCGTTTGTCATTTTCGTAAAAAATGTTAAGCCTTATAAAACATTTGAAAAGAATTTATTTTCATGTGAAAATGAATATGTATTTTTATAACGTATGCCTGATTAGCTCAACAACGATAAGAGATAGCGAACTACGAGTCACTTTGAAAATTGAGATATCCCTTTGAGATTCTAAAAATAAAGCATCATTTTTAGAAAAATCGTGGATTGCAGTATTGCTAAGAATTGTCCTTTTAAATTCAATTCAAAATTTCGCACTAGGGCATGCATAGAGGCGATGGCACTTTGATGAAAGTTTAAAACATTTAAACAGTTTATGACGTTCAGAAGATTTTATTGTAGGTTTAATATTTAATATGGATGTGCTTATTCATACTGAGCTGTGTCCGTGTGTGCTTGTATCCGTCCGACCGAAATTCGCGAAAATCACCTACTGACTGAATACAAAATATCTACGGACTGTCTACTCCGTGTACAAACACACATGGACACGGAAGCGGTGTGTATAGCGATTGCCATGTAATATTTTATTGCAGGTTTAATATTTTATAGCTATTCAATTCCGACAAAAATTAGTTCCCCTCCACCTTAGGGTGTTTAGGAAATTTTAAATGTTTAATAATTTATTTCTTTATTGGAGACTGTCTATAATAATGACATGCTGTTTCAAATAGTTTCTACATTCCCTTCCTTCTTTTCACTTTTATTCACATTTTAATGAATCCCCTAGTAACTAATATTAGGTACTACTCAAAAGGGGAATCCCACCCACTTTTTTCCAAAAAATAAATTATTTCTTATTATGATAGATTTCGGACGGATTTCCGAGATAAATGATCAAACGTATGGCGGATCTAAACTAGATAATTTGAGAGCCCAATCCAATATTATGACATAGTTTTTACCTCAGAACTCAATTTCGGCTAACGCGCTTGTAACGCTTAATAACAATTGTACACGTGAGTGACCAGTTAACATTGCTTCACCGCACGTGCACATTAGTCGGTAGTTTCAAACTAAGAACACTCACTAACATTTGTCCACACGAAATTACTTAATGCTCATTGCTCACGAGTGAGTAATTAAAATAAGGAAAGAGAACGAAATTTCGTGAGTAAGTAATTCAAGGAAGGGAAGAAAGCACACACTAATTCTGCAAGCATTTTATAATGTGAACTCTTCTCAGATCTTTAACTGCTTTACGCAAAAAATTAAAAATTGGTAGACACTAAATGTATTAACGTAATGTAACGAGTATTTCCACTGAATTTAAAATTATCGGTACCTAACTATTAGTAAGTGCGAAGATCAAAAACAATAATAAAATCACAACTTTAAATCTTCAACTGAAAACTTGTTGGACAAAATTTACTATTAAAGCTGATCCGAATCAGATTGTGAGCAGAACACAGCTATGTGTTCAGACCTAATTTTTCATCAAATTTATCCAAATAGTTTTTTTTGTTTGGTTTTCTATGGATATTATAAGGGATTAGAAACTCCAACGTCCGTGTATACAAGAAATTAAAGTGTTTACGATTGTAAGCAGGGTTTGCTTTCGAAATATTTTATACCTTCACGTGTACGGTCTGTCTCATCATAGACAGAACAACTAACAATTGGGAATTTCCTTAACTCTAACGGGGTGCTTCTGACAATTTTAAGAACTCCTCTGACAAGAAAGCAGAAAAACTGCTCACTTCCCTGAAACCAATGGCGTGTTAATCACTAAAATTTCCATTTCCTGTTGATACTGAGCAATTGGATTTACATACATCGCTGGAAATTTGCGGTAGCTTCGCCCAGTTTTGAGAAAGTATTGTAGGAGCAATTTCAGCGCATTCATGTTTAATAAATCAATTTTTTATACAATTTGTAACACGAACCTGAAGTCTGAGATACAGTAATCACCCGATTGCGGTATGATTGACTTTCGATTGAGCATATCATTATGAAACACCCGGGTGAGGATTAACCTGAATACCGGGGACCTTGCATCCAAATATGCTATCTATGAGTGGCGGCCTATCATGAATGGGTGAGTCACTACTTGAGCTATGAGGTGTTAACGGGATTATGAACATCTACCCCGTTAGCTATATATACTATATTTAAATTTATAGCAGCTCCATTTTTTCAACGCAGCATTTTCTGGATCATCTTTCTAACATGTAAATATAACAAACTTAGAACCAGATATTTGTACGCTTCTTAATAAAAGTTCTAGATAAATAGTAATCATATATTCCAAAAGAAGTTGTAGTAACTCTTTTCTGAAATGCTAGGAACTCTACATGTTTTAATATTCCCAGATGTCTGAAAGTTTTGAAATTTTCCCTTATTAAATTATCGGCTGCTGGTACTTTGATGACAAAAGGTACCAACTACTCAAGCCCAATAAATCGTTAAGACTCTCAGGCATCGATGATAAAACACAACTAAAATTATTGTTAATATTAGCGTATTAGAGTCAAAGTAACCTTCCTTATTCTGCATATGGGTCTACCAGAGTCCAATTAACACTATTGGCTTGTACCCAAGTGTCGAACTGTTATCGTCAGTTGGGTGCACGTGCAAGCTTCACAGTAACACGTATAAACTTTGGTGCATCATATGTATGTTTCGGCGTTCGTTAATAATCCCACACCATAGAAAATAAAACAATTATATTTCAAGCCGAGCAAAGAAGTTAATGCTTATTTATGTACATCACGACATAGTGAATTCAAGAAAGCTATAAAACATATGTGTCTCTAGTTCTATAAAAGTTAGTCAGCAGAAAAGCTATTCTCTGAAGTTTGCAATTATTCACCCAAAATTCAAAGGTGGCTCTTATAGGCGACTCCGAGTCAATATTACCAGGTGAACAAGTACGACGTCTACAACAATTCCACGTTTTTTAAGAAGGGTTTTCATAAAGATGACCTTTTAACAGTAAATTTAATAAATTTACCCTGGAAATACTTAATGTTATGAATTTGAATTCTGTAGTTCGATAGAACGGAATCATAGCAAACAGAAAAGATATGTTTTCGTATTGGTTAATATTAATTGTTGTGAACACACCAAAAAAAGAATGCGAATGGAATATTATTGTGGTCCCTATTATATGTATTTTTCCTTCGGGAATAGCCGTCTACTTGATTATAGAATGAGCAAAATGAATTTATCACTTGCGAATTTTTTGATGCAATGAATAATATGTGGCTGATGCACGAACATTTTCTCTAATAAATCTCCATAAAAAATTCTATGGAAATCGTCTGGTAACTAGCCCGGATTCAAATATGTGTTGACCCGTGTAATCAAACAATTCACCAATGTTTAACATAACTGCACTATAGATGCTTGAAAGATCAATTAATTATAGAGAATTATAATTGATAATTATCAAACGTAGGCAATCCAAATTGTTTACACTTATTCAATATTTACAGTAATTAATGTAAAAGATATGTATATTATCCTTAACTTCTTACTTAAGATATAATTATTTTCAGCAAACTTAAGAAAGTTGTTTTACCCTTTTTTCTTTTTTTACACACAGTTATCCTGTAATTTGCATAATATTTAAGAATTGACTTAATTTCCAAAAATTTTGATGTCCATACATATAGTACACATACACATTCTTTATTGCAGTTGATTTATAAAATGTCCCAATATTTTACAAAGATTTAATATTGCACGTTCAGTTGATTTAAGTTGTTTAATTGTTTCGATAATTATTTAAAAAAATATCACAAGGAAATATACGAAGACTCGAATTCCTTCGATATATGTTATGTATCACATTATTCCAATATTGGCTATGTTTTTTGAGAGGTGGGCAATATTCCAATATCCAAACTTCTTTCACTTTCGGCTCCTTGTCGCACAATGTTTTATAATTTCATTAAAGTCCTGGTAACAAAATATATCAAGTTTTTAAATTTTCTCGGCTTTTAACTGTCTATCCAAGTAAAGAATTTATTAAAATAATGCTTTGCAGATCAATGCTTTACTCAACTAAAGAATACAATAGCATAAGGATAGCAATTGTGAATTATAATGAGCCTAATACTTTTATTTTACAACATACTTATTGTCACTTTGTGTCTCATAAATAACAAGTTTTTGGCACTGAAATTATAATTTGCATTATCTGCACTCTAATTCACTGATTCACTCACAATATGTGTTTAATTTATGCAATGACGACTGCTTTAAATACTATATTTTCTAGAGATCATTAAATTTGAAAGTGACGGATTAGTGAAACGATTTTCGACCACTTTTGCATAGCTATTATATTTATTTCCAAAATTGTTGAAAAAAAAAATTGTTATGAAAAAATCTTAATGATTGCTGACATCTTAGAAATCTTTAGTAGGTAGGTGCATTTTGAGATACATATGTGTCTAAATTGTTTTGTTGAAACTAATTGCGACGTGGTATCTACCATTTATTGGTAAAATTCAACAATTCATTCAAATGTATTCAAAGGTATACTCAACATCATAGCTACCATCGTCGCCACAATTTTTTAGTAATGGCTAAAACTCCGTCACGGAACCCTATTGACGCACGCCCAAGATGGCCTTAACTTAACTTTTGTTTTGAAATAAAAGCCTTAAAACGGAAAAAAAGCTGATTTAGTAGTGAACAATGAAATGCCTTTTACTTTATCTGGCTATATGATAAAAGCAGTAAGTGCGGTATACCCAAACAGAATTGGTACCTAACTAGGCTTCTTCGGAATCTTCTTGCAGCCACGGCCATTTTGACCTTAGTGTTCCGCTAGGTGCACGTTCAAATACTGTGGGATGGTCAAAGTCTACCTCACTGGGTCTGGCGGATACTCGCAAGTTCCGAATTTCATTTTTATCAGAACACAAAAAGAAAAAGTGGAATGTTAACAGCCGTTATATTTAGAAAAAAACTCGAGCAAACGGGATTAATAGCTTTCGCTATCTTTCCACTGAATTCATCTCACCCGAAGTTTTTGCAAAGATAAAAGACGGTGCAATTGTTTTCTGCAGAAATGACGTGGCCAAGCTAAGACAGATCGCGTATTATGGAAGGGTATTTCGTGTGTAATGAAATTCTTCCTCGCCAAGGAGGCATCAGTCTCCTGGTTTGTTTCGCTGCTAATTTGATGAGCATATTTGCAATGCAACCAAAAAGAATTAAACTCACTACATGTAGAGAACGTCGTATTTGTGGTGGAGCATATTTTTTGCACCAGCCAGAAAACCGGTCCCATTTTTATGCACAGCACCAGAGAGGTGAGGTTGTGAGTCGTAAGCTTTCCCTGTGAGGACGAGGACAGACTGCTTCTAAGGCGAGGCGTAGTTCCCTCTGGGTGTCGTGAAGGAGGCAGGAGGCTGAGAAAAAGCTCCTGATGTGCTAGACTAGGTGAGGCGAGGCGAGGCCAATGCGAATGCTCCACCCGTTTTGAGTCGGCAAATGAGGAAAAATGCAGAGATTTCTGCATTAATGACTGCAGATCAGAGCGGCGCCGAGACCGTCTTCGAGTGCTTTATTTGTCGTTGGAGGACATCGATAAAATCGGTTTTATGGGGCTGCCGTCTACCGACGGTGGAATTGCCGTAAAGAATGTCGAGCTTTTCCGAAAACACTCGAGGGCGCATTTGTGTCGTTGCTACGACGGAGACAGCGACGGCGGCTCCTCTGAGCCCCAAGCCCCCAAGTGTTCTCATGTGAAACCCACCACGCGATGACGACTACCAAGACGGCGAAGACGACAGTGCCGCGAAAAGCACATTCAAGATTCAGCGAAAGACGATGATTCAATTTCCAAGTACTCTGAACTCTCTTGCAATTTCGCATTCAGTACGGGCGGGCATGGAGGTGTGCGGCGCAACTGTGTGCGCCCCTACGGCGGCAGCTCCATGTGTTGAAATTGATATAGAAGGCGCATACAGTACCCGTCGGCTAGCAGACGTTCGTTGTCGCTGTCCGGCTACGGAGCTTTCGCGTGTTGTGCTAGGACGAGGACTTGTCCTCCTGAGGAGGACCATCAAGTGACCCCGTCGGATCGGAACCCGTTTCGTAGTCAGTCGCTATCTCCTCCAATGGTTGGTTGGCTGCCCGAAGATTTATGAATAATGGAAATTATCCACATTAATTAGTGTTAATGCGGTTGGAAGTGGAGTGCTAATTGTGTCTAGTTCGGACTGAATCCCAGTCACCGGCGCAGTGCACGGGTCGTTACGTGTCTCTTAAGCGGTTAGCAAGCAGCGGGTACGACCAGGAGTTGAACTCGCCCGCATAGTCGCATTCGCATCTACTACGCCCGACGTCTTTGTCGTTATTCATTTGACTCGCGGAAATAAGTGCTTACGTTTTATTGATGAAGTGTGTGACTCGGACGTACTTTCCTGCAGCGGCACCTGAGCCGCGATTTCAACTTGTGACTCAGCAGATTTGTAGCTGCTATTCCTCGAAAGTTTGAAAGTGTGAAACTCCTCCTCGAAGGTGAAACCCCCGGAGTGAAACTGTGCCCCGGCTAATTCCGGCTCTCGCGGACTGATCTAAGGTTGCAAGAATGCCGGCCGTCACCGCCTTATCATTTTGGTCGCAACAAAGAAATATTTTTGGATCCGAAAAGAGGCAGCGGCCGACCAGTGGAAGGAGTGGCGGAGTGGAGGGTGATTTAAATTTCGAGAAAAGTTCGTCGCCGATGCGGCCGTGAGAAGGAGGGATTCCACATTCCACTGTGACAATGTCTGGTCTGCAGAAAGCCAGAAAATTGGCGACTACTTTCTCCGCAACAATCTAGCTGCGCTGAGATGTGCAGGCGACTAGAGTGCCTTGATAAGTTGCTGCACGTCTGAGGACGGGTTCTCTCTCAGCAGATAAATTGCGACCAAGAACGAAAAGGTAAAAATATTATTTCTCGGTTTCCATGCAAGATAGATTTTGTTTGCTTGCCCACTTCGCGGCAACGTTGCGAAATTCTGCGGCGGTGACTAACGGCAAATTAGATGATTAATAAGTGAGTTCCACCCGGCTGTCGCTGGATTGGATTGGGGCTATTGTGCGAGTCTCCTTCGGCGCAGTGACTCTTTGCAGTTCGAGCAAAAATTTGCGGGCAGCGTGCACCTTGCAGGCTGTGTCTGCTCGCGTCCAGAAAGCAGGCGCGGTCACGACCGAATTTTATGCAAGTACGAAATTGTTTTTTGCGAAACCCACATGATGTGGGCCCCGGTGAGTCATTCCACCTTCTTGTCCAAGTGGTTTTTCCATTTCTGCGCTCCGCCAGAGATTTGGCCGGAGAGCGGAGCCGATGAAGGTTTCGATTTCCGCCGATTATCTTCCACTTGAATCACCCGTGTGCATCAAATCACACACTCGGACTCGTCTTCTTTATCACGGTCCCGCAGCTCTGATTGCTTTCCGATTCGCCATCAGCAGTTTCCTTCTTTCGCGGACACATGATAGTGCGCGGCTGGTGGCTCCAGCACAAGATTAGATTTTGTAGCGCACCGGGGTGTAAAATGATGGCGTTGAAAAAAAAGCTCTCGCCAATAAATAGTTTAACTCGGAAAGTGCCGTCGAGTGAAAGTACAGTGCAATTAGCCCGCGCTGAGTCATATCCAAGCAAGCAGCCGCAAGCTGCACCTACTATCGCTGCAAAGAAAGTTCCCACCGTCTTGGCTGAGCCGCTTTAATATCTTAATTGATTTGAGGAAACTAATGGCGCTGTGGAACAAATTGCTTGCGCCGGATGATTGGGCTATGAAGCTGCTATTCTCTCGCCAATACCAGATTCCAGGTGTTTAGACGCTAATCAGCGGGCAGGATGTGGCGTATTTCACAATTTACTGCTATAGACTTACGTTAAGGAAGGTGATGAGTGATAGTCACCAGTCACCCTCATTCGCGCTTAACTATTAACGCTGACTAGAAATATCTTCAAATATTAACATAACTGGGCCCTGATCTTTGAACCTCAACCCACACATATCATTGGGTGATAATTTTCCACCCACTCCTCCTTGTTGATATTCAGAGGTGCTCTTGCTGTCCGGATATCCGGCCGTTCTCCACTGCAAATATGGTAAACCCTTGGCAAAAGCACATCAAAAGCCATCGGTGATGTGATGACGATTCAAATCTGAAAGCTCTGGAACATTGCCTGATGAAATAATTGAAACTAAAGCTCTGTCACATGCTTTTGCGAGTTTCACAGGGTTTCGTCTTGGACCTATACTTTATACCTCCTACGAGTACGATTTTCAGAAACTGCATCGCCCTACCTATTGTCTAGCTCTAATTATTGCAGATGAAAATGTTTTATCTGTCTGAAATTTTAGTTTTTTTTTTTACCAAGATCTTATCACAATTTACCCAAGATTAGTGTAGAAATTCATAGAATTGGCGTAGGTTTCAAATTTTGAACCCATCTCATACGCCAAATCCAAACAAAAAAACAAATTTTTTCCATCGAAAAACAAACTTATCGCCATTTTAAATTTGTTGAAATTATGAGAAAACACTTGATAACTCTACAACCACAGCCAGGTTTAATGAAAATTTTATTTTTTTTATATATGATTCACCCACCCGCCTTAACACAAAAACACCCATAAAAGTGGAAAAAAAATTGTATATTGCAAATACATAGATATTTTTATAAATTCTTCTTCGGAATCGTAACTATGGTTAAGGAAAGAGTCTACTTTATTGTTAAACCAACCCAGACGATCAGAAAAAAAAATTTAGTTGAGCTTCTAGGTGCAACTTAGCTTAAAATCAGTAAATAATCTTCCATAGGCCCAATAATTAAAACCGAAGCTTGACTATAGCTTATGGAGTTACACAGTGACGGGACGCTAAACTTTAGACGCGTTTTTCTCAAAAGAACATTTTCTAATAAACTCGTTTGCAGCATAACTCGAAAAGTTTTTTTCCAATTCATTTCAAATTTTAACTAAAGTTTTGTAAATGAATTTCTCACAGAAATATGCATGTAGGCATTTATCTATATATGTATGAAGAAATTTTCAAAGTGAATAAATTACATAGTAATTCTTTATTCATAATTTAAATTAATTTATAAATTCTACCTCGAAATATTTTCTCAAATCAATTTACTCTTCAGGTGTTCCTGACTTTGTTTTTTGACAATCGATTGTATGCGTACTATTTCAGTTCAGGGTTAAATAATATTTACTTATAATAATGCACTTCGATTTACACTATCACTATAATGCCAATTAAAATCGACTTCATTACCAATAAACCTATAGCAGTAGTGCGATTTCCTCCTGGTAAAACGAGTAACATACATACGAAAAAACGGATATTTTTTTGCTGTGGAAATACGAGAATTTCAACATTTTTAAACAACAAAGAAAATGCATACCTCTACACATATTAATATTTTTATATAGTGTCTGCAGCAAATATGAAGTTTTTGTGAAAAATATGAAATGTTTTGGCAATTATTTAATGTCACACAGGCACGTGTAACCGGGCGGCGGCGTGTGAAATAGCACCTCAGAAATTAAAAATCAACAAATTTTAAAATAGATGAAAATTCTTCGAGGAGGAATGTATTTTTTGGCGAAAATATTGTTTCCAAACAAAATGCGCCCTATTTTTCTTTCTTTTTAGTTATGCATGCCCGAAAGTATGGGTAGTTTGTGCAAAATAATGTGATCCTCCAATTGAACTTCCTTTTATAAAACCAACAAAGTTAATCGAGTAATTATTTCAAGATTGTGTGTGGTGATTTATAATTTAAAAAGTGCAATTCCATGGAAAACGCTGTCTTTAGCGTTACTACCAACACGCCATAACGCAGTGAAACAATTTCTATTTTTAAAAAACCTTTTTGGGTAATATTCTTTACATACATACATATAATACTCAGGATGCTTAAAATGTATAAAATGTATGAAAAAATATTTCTCCATAAATGCATTCAGATATCAAAATGCAAGAACACATTATTTCCTCTAGGGAAATTTTCCTTCAAGCTACCACTTATGCCATTTCATTGAGGAGAGCTATATAAAAATTAAACGAGAACGATATCGTCGGGAGATCGTAATTAAGTGGCTCAGCAGGTGCGGCAATCAAAATCGATGTGAACAGGTGTACCGGTTGCATTATAAAAACCACTAACATGATATATATAGTAATACGGGTGCCGTTTAGAAATATATATTTGGATGAGTCGCAGTTTTATAACATCAATTTCGGATAATTATAATTCATTAAAGTTTAGCCAGAGGTTATCTCAAGGAATAATGGCCATTTTAATGAGCAGCTTGAATTGAATGGCATTATACTTCAGGGCCATGCATGTACGCGCACCATCCACTTTTTAAAATTCACAAAAAAATTATTAGCTTGAGCACCCAAAATTTTTTAACATCTGGGTGTTCTTTTAGCTGCACAAATATTTTGTGTTTTATTGAAGCATAAACATTTCTTGTAGTAGATTAAATTACATACTTCTGTTCAAACGACATTTAAATGTGGAAATATTAAAATTTATTTACTGTGGTTTTAATTTGTTATATCTTAATATGGTAAAAGCAGAGAGGAAGACGATTTAAAAAAATCGGAGGGGCTATTTGCATTGCCCTTGTCCGTGTACAATATAAATTTGGGTTCGTGTACATGCTAAATACAAACTATTTGAATGAGACTCAAGTTGGGGCGAAAAAAAATCCCTGTTCACTGCAGTTAGGAGGAGTATAGGGCTTCCACAAAGCCTATCCACTTCGAGACTTTGCTTCCGATTCTTGAATCGTTTATGTTCGCTTTAACCCTCAGTAGCTATCCTAATTTCCTTCCATCTGTCGCTTATTAGGATGATCGCACTTTCGGAATGGAACGTGGAGTCCGAGTGGGATTCAAACCGGGAACTTTTCGATTGGCAGTCTATCACGCTTATCATTAGACTATTCCTGTTAGGGCAAAACAGTGGGTTTATATTCTATTCTGAATAAAGGCAACTTCGTCAGGATAATTTACAAATATACATATGTATGTATATTTAAGAAAATAATCCACCTAATGGAATTATCATAAAGATCTAGAAAAATCGGACCCCTTTAATTCTCGTAATTTCTTAGTTAGGCGTAAAAAGACAAGATGTTTGCAATAACCAAAACCAAAAACCACAAGCGGAAATTGATAATAATGGAAGAACAGTCATCACTTATGAATGCGCGATTTATTTCGAATAAACAAATTACAAATGATAAACCAGACGGTGGCATTCTGCTGATAACAATAATACTGAGTGTTAATTGATTATATGAAGGCTATTGGACGCAATAAGAAGCAAGATGAGAAAGTGAGAACAATGTATTTTTGTAATTGGAAAAATTTCCTGAAAATATTTTCAAACAAATTTACAACGCGGTAACTTTGTTTCTGCATAATAGGCTTGGAAGACATATGATAACTACAGCACCGTTCCTGTCTACTAACTCTAACTGGCTGCTCAGCACTGTACAAAATTGCTTAGGTTAACTAACAGAAGGGAAGGAAAGCAAAACAGATTAATTACACTAGAAGACACGAGATAGTGCCTGCAAAGAATTCGATAAGTTACTATGTTCTTTCATCATTCAGACTGTTTTCTCTTTTCGTGTTTGAGTCTAGTCGCCACAAGAAGAGGAAAACTTGACTCTTTTTTTTGCAAGAATTCTTATGACCGAAATATACCTATTTGCAATGTACCCGAGGAGTTAAATTTGCTAGAATCATTTTAATTGTGCTACATGAGGAATGGGCACCGAAGGTCATACATTATATTTTGCCTGTATTTCCCCTTCTCCTAATAAATGAGAAAATGTGAAAAATGTCTATGGTCATTCCTAAAAGAATTACACTACCTCAATTACGGATTGCTGGTCCAAAATTCTTTATATTTAACTAAACCTTAAGGGGGCCGATACATTGAAAGTGAGTTTTTTTAAAGAATTTTTTTGATAGGGAAGGAATAAGCGGATCGAGTTAATTTTTTTATTAGTTTACCACAAGAGCTTGTACATTATAAAACATTTTTTTCGAGTGCCGGCGTTTCAAAATGGCGGCGAAGCCCATGACGCAACAGCCCCCTCATATTTCAGTCGCTGCGTTCTCGCGGCGGTAATATTGGTCTGAAACAAAGGAGGAAGAAGAAATTGTTAAAAAACAGTTGTGGCTTCAATGTGAACCTAACTTTAAGACAAAAAAATTTTTTTTCCCCAAATGCGACTTGAATGAAAATTTTGCTTGTTTTTTTGGCTGAATTCGCAACCTCTACGGTCGGGGATTCGCGAAATCGGCTATAATTTTAGGTTCATCCAGTAGACAAGGGTCTTTTGAAGCTACGGTAAAATTTTCAGCGTAATTGAACCTTTCTTAATAAAGTTATCGTGCAGCGAGTAGTCGAAAATGTCGTTTCGAGGAATTTGAGTTCAAAGTTTGGGGAAGTGAAAAGACGAATTCTCTACTTACATTTTAGTCGGCTATTCCTGCACCGTAGAGTTGTTCTTCCTCTTGTGCACGCAGCTGATTTACGGCAAAAGTTTTTTCTTTCCGAGCCGTTCTTGCTTCTTTTGAATCGAGAAATGTGTGCCGGTCTGCGCTCGTTACTCGAGAATAATTCGAAATATTTGTCTTCGATTAGAACAATAGCTGAGGAATTTGGGAATAATAGACGAAAAGCTAAGAGCGGGGCGGTCTGGAGCCGGGGCGATGGACAGCTTCTTACCCGCGCTACTTGACATCGCCGCTTCTATGTGAGATTCCATGAGACCGGATTGAGATATCGGGAAACGCTCTTAGACACACGTTCTCAACACCTTATAGAATATATTCCCGACGAAAAAAAAAAAATAAATTTTTTTTGATTTTACATGTATCGGCTTCTATGTGAGATTCCATGAGACCGGATTGAGATATCGGGAAACGCTTTTAGACACACGTTCTCAACACCTTATAGAATATATTCCCGACGAAAAAATAAATAAAATTTTTTTTGATTTTACATGTATCGGCTTCTATGTGAGATTCCATGAGACCGGATTGAGATATCGGGAAACGCTCTTTAGACACACGTTCTCAACACCTTATAGAATATATTCCCGACGAAAAAAAAAAAAAAAATTTTTTTTGCTTTTACATGTATCGGCCCCCTTAAGAACTTATTTGTTTCCCTTTCTGTTAGTTTTTATTAAATGAATTTTTTATTTGACAGATATTGTTTAGGATTTAACTTGTAATAATTCTAATCTTCAAGCATTCTAAGCGTCAAGCATTTTCAGAATTTTTTTATAATTTATCGATTGCCAGCACCGCTATTTCGCAGTAATTAAGAGGGGCAAATATTTTAGCATACTCCCACTCCCACTCCTGCGGTGGCTTTCTAGGATTTATTCGAAGCCCATGGTTTTTAAACTTAGTTATTACCCATATATGTACCAATAAAGGCCACGTTCAATTATGTATGTGGGGATGAGGCTCACCTAACTAGTCAACTAACAATGTTCTTATATTGATTTTAAATGTGGTTCTGACACCAAATGTAGTCATGTCACCATTTCAGTATTAATTTTGCTTATGCAGTTATTCCGCCAAGTTAAGAATCATTCCGAAAATATTTTTTAATTACTTAATATCCAGACCAGATAGTCTTGTGTGCAAAACTAATTAGTATAAGAATTTCATTGAGTCACCTTCACCACTTGAATGAATGGAATATGTTTGCAATTTAAAGTATTTCAGTTATTCTCAATTTCCCAATAATTAATGACGACGTTTAACACGCTGCAAACATGCTTTAAAAGGTTTAACCGCAATATGTGATGGTCCTAAATGTTCAGTAACTCAATCGGTTTGTTTCAGCTCTGAAATTACTTCCACCTTACCCGAAACCGCAAAGCTTTTCTTAAATCCACTTTTGCGGCGGGAATTTATCACTTTGAATGATTGATTGTTGGTAATTAAAAGTATATGGCCTGTTGCAAATCAATTGCTACGTAGTTCATTTAAAACTTTTCACTTTTGAATATTTCATTGACTTCGAAGTGCAGATTAGTTTATAGTGCCATTTTTAAAGAATTTACTAAATTTGCCGTGATCAAGATAATTGGGAACTAATTAGTGACAGTGCATATGCATTTGTATACGGCATTGATGGAGAAATGCAAGTGACGTGCACTACTGCCAAATGGCTATTTTTATCTTGAAAGTGACACGAGACAAAGTAATAGAAATTATTTTAAAATAATGCCGTACTGAACAGTGAAGCTATACACATGTTTTCAGGAACGCATATTTCGACAGAAAACTATAAATTTTTACGAGATATGTATTTCCAAAAGTTGTTTTCCTATTCTCTGTGTGGCTTTTTACATGGCAAAAACTACAACGAGATTTATGTAGGTTTAAGGTTTTTCGTAAGCCAAATATTAACAATTTGTTATAACAATAATCAGGATCTTTTCTAAATGTTATCAATTTCATAAAAATAGCACATAATTATAAATACAATACGACCGATCGGCAAAGATCATAAATGGTACCATTTTTACCACTGAAAACGATTATTCATTCAATATCCTAAATGGAATCGTATGTTTTTTACGATAAAGCTTAACCACTCGTACTTATTCGAGCTTGTATATTTTTTGTAAATTTTTTGCAGATCGTATTGTGCTATAAAAAAGTGAATTTAGAAAAGATTTCTCAACTTAAAATCAAGCCGGTCTCTTCGAACCTTTAGGTGGTATATGTTATAGTAAACATGGAATTTAATCAGTATAAGTTTTTTTTATTATGTTGTATTTACTTTAACATTAAATATTTTATAAATGATATGCGATCCATGCTGTCGTACTTACTAAATTTCTGGTCTCTTATAAAAAAAAAAAAATTTCAATTTTCATACAAATGACTAATCACGATTAGTATGTATTCGTGACGATTAAAATTAAACAAAATATCTTGCAGAACTGCTGTAACACTTTGCAATATTTTGCAAAAAAAAGTGATTGTCCATTTATAGCAATGGCATACCAGAAACTCCCGAGAGGGTTTTAATGATTTCCAAAAAGTGCTAAATGCTATTTAGGCTAAAATCAAGTTTTAGTATTTTACCAGTCATAATTTTCGACAGCTAAAGGATTTTCTATTATTTTCGGGACACCCTGTGTTTACAAATTTAAAGTAGTGGTGATGTACAAAAAGGAATTAATTTGGTAACAAAAATACGTCTTTATATAAAAAAGAAAACGTCACAACTATTTTGTTTTTTTATTCTTAATTCTCTGCCAAATGCAACATATATCAACAATAAGTTCAAATTCTAAACGTCATTTTTCTAATATTGGTCAGGTTTTTTGGTCCCACTGTCCGTTACAGAAAAAAAAATTGATCTCAAACTTCTCTGTACAAACATAAAAATCTATTGTTCAAACTGGGCCTGTATTTGGCAGGTACTGAATAATCTCAGGTGCAAACGAAGATTTTTTTTCATTATTAAAACAAAAGGCGATTTCACGTTGAACTGTGAGAAAATATCGAGAAAATCTGAAAATTCTAAGATGTGTTTAAAAATATTAATAAATTAAAATTTTAAAAGTAGCCGACTTGATATGTATACATTAAATATAACATCAAATAATTCAGCACTTCTTGAGTCTTGATAGTGGGTCACTATTTTATAAAAAATTTCAATAACATTTTGGAATTGATTGCGGCTTTATCTCACACGAATAATTTGGACTTTCATATCAGGGATCATTGTGGGATTATTTTTATAGACCTGTCCTTTAACGGGGCCCCACAGGAAAAAGTCCAACGGTGTGAAATTACAAGATTTTGGTAGCCAATTGACATCATCGTTTCTCGAGATACGCGACCTGGAAATTTCTCGTGCAATAAAGTTTCACAAACTTTGTATATGAGACGTAGCACCGTTCTGCTGATGTCGTCTGTAAATTTTATAATCCTTTTAGAAAAAAATGTTTTTCTTAAAATAGGCCATGCTCTGCTGTGAACATCGAGTAATCGGCATTTCTGGGTTTTCAGCAAAATTTGACAACCCATAGCAATATGCTATTTCGAGCAACTAATAGAAGTGTATTGTTCTATTTCTTTATCTTTTACCGAAGCAGTTTGTTAAAATTTGTTCACAAGTCTATTGAAAGTTCGCTTAGATGGACAAGAAATTTAATTTTAACTTATAATTATTAATAAAATATTTTTTGTATTCAAAAATTCCCCACTCGTTTTATAATAATTTTTTTTACATTTCGCATGAGTTGCTCAGAAGTCCGTCTCATCAGAATCTGACGCTGGATTGTGGCATACTCTACTGCTTCGGAGCCGAAAATTGCAAACTCTTTACGACATTTCCTAAATAAATTGGCGCTTATGTAAATATGCAAAGAAAGCTCTAGTTTTGAAAGGAAAAGCATTTTACAATAAAAAAATTCACCTGTCTTCATTAAAACAACTTATTTGTTTCAAATCCGTGTCTCAAACACTGTTTCATTTAACACCATTCGAGGGCAAAAAATCGTTGGTTTGACCTGTAACTTTGTTCGGTTCAGTTAAATCGGATTCATTCGAATTTTATGGGGTTCTGATTTTACCATGGCTCTGGAAGACCCAAGTTTGTACAGAAAGGAAAAGTGTCACCTTTCCTTAAATTACCAACAAATCGGAAAAATTTGAAAAATTAAATTAGGATCATATTTTGCAATTACAGGAGAAAATAACTCAGAGGGTGACTCATAAAAGTATGGTCAAAAATTTTAGAGTGTCAATATCTTCCATTCGCATCCATTTTCTAAGAAAAAATTATGATATGAAAATGGGATACGTTGTATTTAACGTAGCTATTAACTGAAATATCCGGTGTCGGCGATATCATATATTCTAGAGATCATATCTCTTAAGTAGCAGTGGCGGCGAGAACTGCAGCCCTAAACAAAGCACTACACGCAACTGTCTAGGTATTTTGAAATGAAGAAAGCAAAAACTTGGGAAATTCCTAAAAATAAATCGAAAGGTGCGCGCACATTAGTCTCTTCTGTCCTTTTCGCCTGCATGCCATGCTGACCTGCCTGGCTGGCTGGTTGGTTGGCTGCCTATAAAGTCTCCCATGAACTCCCTGAGCCCCCGAGCTGCTGTGTAGCAAATTTCCCCAAGTCAATGTACTTGAGATTCTAAAATTAAAATCAAACGGACCGTTCAACTACAGCAAATAACTGGCTATTGGGTGAGTTTAGTGCTGAAGCTCGAGACCAGACGTACGGCGGCTATCTATATTGGTGTCTAACTCGCGGAGCAGCAAAATTTCCTGCTAAATTCGCTGGCCTCGAAGATCCGTGAACATAAGTACTGCAGAAGTTGAGCGGCGGGGGGATCACCGCACACTTGCCAGGCAATGGCCAGACGGGCAAAATCGTCGCCCATGGAGGCCGATTATATGTATGAATGGGGATAGACTCGAGAAATGCTATAGCATAACCGCTGGAATGCGCGAGGTTTAACTGATTTCTCGTCATGACCATTGACTTCGATAAAGATATCCGCTTCAGTTGCATTCCACGCTACGCTTTCATCTATCTTTCTTCTAAGTCTTTATCTGAGTTATGGCCAGATTGGTGCACCTATACCTATGCCTTCCTTTGACATTGGAATGCAGAAAATTATTTTCTCACTTCGCCTCGGCAAAAAGTCGAAAGAAACGACCCTAATGGTTCTCGCCTGGACGTATTGATAAGGAGTTCTTCTTATTTTTTTGCAGATAACCTATGCAGCTCTGCAGATACCCGGGGAATAGTTGCACTTCGCGGAAGAGATTGATCTCTCGGCGCAGGACCGGCTTAATGACGAAGGAGTCTAGTAAAGCTCGAAGGCACAGGCACTTTTTGCGTGGGTCGATAAGCACCTTGTAGAACACGAAAAATCAGCACAAGAAAGAGAACGTAAATCTATGCCAGTTACCAAGCCAGGACTGCTTCTGACTTTTTTCACGACTATGAACTCAGCCTCAATGCCAAAAGGCGATTGGCCCCGCTCTCCGCCGGGCGGTCAACTGATTTATTTTCTGCATGTGTTGAAAGAGCGTCTTGATCTTTAAGGTTAAGACATCAGTGGAGATACAGTCGCATCAGTGATACCACGGAGAAATTTATTTGAAAATAAATGGAGCGCACACGGCTGCGCACATACCATATGTGCCCCAACATGTATGTATTTTTGATGAAGACCGGCCGCGCAAAATATCACACTCATCACGGCCAGCCAAGTGAAGCAAGGAGCCCAGTTGATGGTCTTAACGAAAACTCAAGTCTTTAACTAAGATACATTGTATGCGAACAGGTCAGCCAACTGATAATTATCGACTCGCAAATTGAGATACGGTTTGCGCCTCAAAGTTACGTATGAAGATATTTCGTCTTCTGATGTTGAAGATGCACCCTGCACGCTCTCCATTGTTCGATGTGGAGCGATAACTACTTTATGTGATGCATGTAGGTAATTCGACTGACTGTGTTACGACTTTCGTCATCAGAATGTAATTATTTATGTTATGCTTAGTTCTTTTTGGTTTTCTTATTTAATACGAGGTAATTTTTATACGAATCTTCTTTAGGATTGGAAACAGTGTAATTAATTACGCTTTATAATAATTGCATGATTTGAATTGGTGGCATCTAAAAATAGATTCATTTGGATACGCTATTTTGCCTCCATTCATATTTTTATTCGGGTCTCTTCAACAGTTCAGTTTAAGACTTTAATTTTTATTTTAACGATTTAAGCCCGGCGTGCATACCAAGCGAAACGAAAGAGGTCTCCACATTACTGCTAGCTCCACCCTTATTTTCACTAAGAAGATTCATTTCATTCCGTTCGGGCAGCTACGAAATCATAACAGCAAATTATCGTGAATTTTTCGCTTCCAATTTTTATATATGATACATATAGCTTTTGTATAGGAAACGAAGTTTTTTGTTCATCTGCATACCGGGCTTTAAAATATATCATATGAGCATTTTGGATTGGACACCAAAATACATACATTTTTAAATTTATATACATATACAGTGCAATCCGTCTACAATGAACTCGCTTATAATGGAACTTCTTCTATAATAGACGAGTTCTCCAAGCCCCGCTTGAAATACGTTATGGTTATGGTCACTTGGTGGATGGACTAGCTTATAACAGACTTCCGTTTGTAATGGTCTGAAATTCGTTATTTTAGTCCATTATAAATTGTTTGATGAATTCTTCCACCGAAAATACACGCGATGATGCAATCGCGATCATTAGTTTACTTCTAATGCGGTGTTGCTCATAGATTACTGTTAAACGTTTCTTTAGTCCGATATTGTTGAAGTGCGTGTCTCAATTAGTTTTGTTAATGTACATTGTTTAAAAATGTCAACAAATAAAAAGCGTGCGTTTACATGCAAATTTTACCATAATAAGTGAAATTAAAAATGTTTGTTTATGAACAGATACATATATGTGCAAAATTTAAATTTCAAAAAATCCAAGTGGATTTGACGAAATGCTGTTTAAATGGCTCCTACAAAAAAAAGCTAACACTTTCCCAACTCAATGTTGCAAATTGAGGCTGAAGAATTTGAGTAAATGATTGAGAATGACTTTAAATGTAGTTTTGGATGGTAATATTATTCAAAAAAAGGTCGATTGGTTCTACAGAAAAAAGTACAAGGACCTAGGGTTTGCACAGATTTTCATAGGCTACAATTTTCCCATAACTAACTTCCTCGTCAAATTGATATTTTAAGAGATATTTGCGAAAAACTAGAACTAACCCCCTTTAACCCCCAAAAAAAAATAAAAACCTTTCGCTCAAATGTAGAAAACTTTTCAGGATATGGTTAGGACATCGAAACAAAGATTTCCACAAAAATTCAGCTGGTTCGGACTTTTTTCGTAGTCAAAGTCTAATTTTACTGGGCTAGTTAGACAGATTCAAAAAACAAATATAACAATATTTGTGGGAAGATATGTGGAGTAGACAGTAGACATTATAATTGAGGTCTGATTATATAGTTTTGATTAAATTAACATGTCTTGGTATAGTTAAGCTTGTTTAGTTTTTTTGGGCGTCTCTTCCCAATTTTTAAACCTGTTCTCATAAGATGAACACTCGGTTGTACCATAATAAAGCAATTACCGCGGTCCTTGGAAGTCCATTATTAGCGGGTTACACTGTATTCATATCATAATTTCCTACAGTTGACACTTCTGCGCATTGAAGATTCGCGGATTCGTTTTCTAGAAAGAACGGTACGAGAATTAAGGAGAAACAAGTATCTTCCACTATAAAGAGCTCGTCAATGAGTAAAGACTTGTTTTGAATTCCACCAAAGTCAAAATACTATTCGGGCTTAATTTTTTCTTTGCAGAGCAAGTCTAGCTCTCCAGCAAGCACAAAACCGAGATTAGTTAGGCTTACAATAATTAGTTATCAATGAATTAGATACCATATTATGATTTAATGAAAATTAATCGCGAACTAGGTTGATTGACGAGCATATCCACCGATGATCGAGCGTATTTACACATTCATTAGAGTTTTTTTTATCTGCATTGATTAAAATAATTGTATGGTCTAGTCTAGACTTTTCCTTCAGTGGGCAATTGAAAAAATTCAGGTATATTGGACTCGTGGTTTAAGTGTTAAAACCAAAACCAATATCCCGTAATGATTATGAGATATCAATATCATTTATATTTGTCGCCGATAGAACCACCATATCCTATAATATGAAGGCTTTTCACATCAAGATTTTCTAATAAGTATTTAAATAACTACTTCTGACTCCCTCCTGATTTCTTTTAACTCAACGTTATTTCCAAAGTTCTTACATTTTTCCGGGTGGTCATAAATTTACACATCTAGTCAAAATTTCACATTCCTAGCTTTTAATTTTTCGAGATAGTCTTCTGGGAGGGGAGGAAATATTCACATTTTAAAAACCATAGAAATTTTTTTTATTGATCATTCTCTTAAGATTTTCTGGAAAATTCATTCAAAAACATTAGAAACTAAGAAGAGAAAAGTTGAAAGAGGGTCCTTTTAAAAATTCATAAATAGATTAATCGGCGGTCTTCAATAGTAATTTGCACGAAATTGGTGAAATTTATCATCAAGCCGAATCGTAATTAAGGCTCAGACCAATAATATGTACATACATACGTGATATCTTGTGTTTGACTTGTCGGATTTGATCAGCTGAAAGCGTGAACGGCTAATGACAATAACTCGTATACCGTTGGTACAAAAACGAATCTTAATGGCACCTGCCCCCTTCAATTCATTCGCTTAATCTTGAAATGCATGAAAATAAAGTTTCTCCCCTGGCCGGGTATGAGACCGGGTCAGCCGATCAACGGCGAAATTCCATATGAGCATACTTTTCCCAGTGAGTCACCGCATTCAGCCGACCGAAAGGAGGTAATTTAATCTTCCAATCTATACTTTACAAACAACTGAAGCGTTTAATCTCCAGCAGCCATTGTTTCTATCTCGGCTGTCTGCTGCGCGAACGCATGCACACCACTCGTTCACTCCGCCGCGCCGGCGCAAACTTTCTTCGGTGGTGCTTTGCACTGCAGACGGCGAATTCGATAGTATCGGTCGCATTATCAGTCCAATTTATAAGTGGCGGACGCCGGAGATTGCTTGCAGAAAGAAACCTCTATTCAGTCCAAATAAGGCTAGGCATCTGCTGGACGTGACAACTTCCTTCGCACAAAGCCTCAGCGAAAAGGTTCACTAATCAGTGACGTCATTGAATTTTAACGAAACGACCTTGTAGAATCACCACACAGCCGGAGAGAGGTGAACGCTCGCTGCAAGATCAGACTAGTCAGGCTGATTTTTACTTTTAACTACCTGATCGCATTTTATTTTACATTTAATCGTTTTTATTACTTCAACTGCTCCTTTCCGTGCCTTTGGGCTGCTTTTTCGCCTCTGGTTAGCATTTTTATTGGCGAAGATGATGTCATTTTGCAGTGCGCCTCTTAGCTGCGCATAATTTGAGTGGCAGACTGCATTAAAATACTTCTAGATTTCTGGGCGGCCAACACACAATTGTTTTTTTATCAAAACAGTTGGATTTTTTTCTGTAGCCGTATCAAAAAACACCAGAGCATTTATTGTCATACCTTCCGGCTGTTAATTACTCTTTAATTCTGTTGACTTTATAGAGTAATTGTAACATTGAACAGTATACATTTGTGTGCGTGCATGTTTCACTTGTGCGTGATAGCACTAAACGCGACGACGTTCTTGCTATTTTCTTGGTTATACACGGAATACATAAAACTTCGTGTTCTACGTCCATGTTGTCGACCGATAAAGTATCAAATTACGAATAGTAATAGCCCAGGCTATAAATGCTAAGTAAAGATGATAGTTCGCGACCATAAATCACTAAAAAGAAAACAAGATACATGTATGTTAATGTAACATTAGTATAACATTTATATTGCACTACTTAATTTGAGCTAAAAATATTTTCACAGTGAAAACCTGTTCTGCTTTTGATTTGAACTTTTTTTCTGTTTTTTCTTAACATCAAAAATTTTAAATTCTTCAAGTAGCAACAAAACAGAACAGCGATTTCTTAAAAGCCGAAAATTATTTTTCGAGCTCGTATAAAAAAAATAAATTTTCATTTTTGATAGAAACTCAACCAGCCAAAATTGTATTGAAACAAGTCCGGTTAAATGCAAGCCAGATTCGCGTCGACGGTTCCGCAAAATATTATGATTTTATTCATACAATATAATCTATCAATTAAGGAGTTAGGAACCACGACACCAGAACAGATCCAAAAAACTGCTGGCTCTCGGGTATGACTATGAGCATGGTGTGAGGTGGCTGTTATCACAGGTCATTGTCTCATCGGTAGTCATGCCAAAAGACTTCATGCTCCTTCGCAGGACCTTATACATACATATACATATGTACGAATCACTTCAATTTTTTTTGCATTAGAAACATCGAAGCTAAAGGCGAAGCAATAGTATATTTTCGCACAAATTTGGGCATTAGTTAAAATTTAATGCGGCTTAAAATTAAAAAAAAAATATTTTTGCAATCCTTAAAGCAAGCCTTTTCAAATGAAGCCCCACACCGATATGTATATACTATGTATGCGCATACAAAAAAAGTAGAATTCTTAATTTATTATTTTTTTTAAATTTAAATAAAACATTTTTGAAATTGTTTCCACTGAAAATAGGTTTTACTCCTATAACTGTGCCGAATTTCAAGTCGATAGCATTAGCAGTTACTGAGAAAAACTGGGGCTTACAGACAGACACCGAAGTCTCACCATAAGGATTCTTTACAACTTTTAGATACTGAACCCTAAAAATAATAAAGTGAAGTATGAAGTACATACTAATGTCTTTGGCGTATCGAATTTCAAATATATTATTTTGAAATGAAAGCATGGCGTATACGTGTGGCTTAGTACAAGCAAATATTTAAAAAAATCGATTAACTCGGTTTCAAATACCTTTGTATATATAGGTTTCAAATCTTGGACGAAATTTTTCGTGTCCCTTAGGAAACTTTCATAAAACCTGGTTTCATGTGCTCTCCGCGAAATGGTTAATATCCTAAATACACAGCTCAGTTTGGTTACTAATTAGTACTAATTTTAAATTAGACTACCGTGTGTCAAAAAGTCCCAAATTTGGATCGAAATGTTGACTACTAAAAATTTCATTAAAGACCAAATTTCCTTGAGCATTTTTACACTAATACTGAAAAATGTAATAAAGTTGACCAGCTTTTTTAGTACAATTTTAATTTATCAGTTGTCCGTAGTTATTCTCACTTGCCATTTTTGGCATTTCGCTTGGATTACCATTGACAACTAATGTTTGATTGAAAATATATATATAAAATAACTGTTTTAGTTCAGTTCATTTTTATTTCATTTACTGAACAACTGATTTATGTTGATTAGAAAAAAGTTTCCTAATATTCAATTAGTGCCAAATTTTCAGTTGGCATAGCATAAGAGCGTGCTACTAATGAGCATTTGCATTATTAAAAGTTAATACACGGGGATGTTTATTTGATAGACATTATTTTAAATTTGGTTTAAACAGTAGCTGCAGTAGTGGTGTTTATCTTAAAAGGCTTGTGGTAATTTCAAAGTTAAATATGTATTTAAAGCGTAACAGTTCCATATACTATTTGTTCACATTGTAGTTTGTATCATGATAATAAGTTGAGTAGAGTAGTGGTTCTGATTGAAAATCGCCATTTATTGTTCTTTTGACAGCAGGTCTAGGTATTAGGTATTCAAATTTAATAGAACATTTCCTCATTATTGGTCGAATAACATGGCATTACGCATTTTCCCCGGAAAATTCTGTGGGCTTGGGAAAAATGTTATTGCATCAAAAATACAACATTTTTGGGTTCTGTATGGTGTTGGTTTTTTCGTATCTTATAGATAGATCGATTGCATGTAATATTTCTCATAAGTTTTTTTGCATTCAAATAAGCTACAAAATACGAGACAAACAGATTCATATCGTACTCCCAATTAGGACCCCTGTTCCGGGTACCATGAAATTTAGTTAGGCATGCCAAAATGCACACACAAAATGCACAAAATACGTTTTGCCCTGATTTTCTTGTGTTGCAGCAGGAATTTTTGTATTGAGGATTGCATAACGAAAGGTCACAGTGACATCAACTACTATGTACACCCTGATGGGGGGTGAAATGGTGGACGCCCCATTCCGCCGTCAGTCTCTTTTGAGCTTGATTATCCGTCTTTTACAATTTCTTAAGGGAATTTCCCATTTCATCTTCTTTTAGAAGCCCATGCAATTTAATGTTGGTTACATAATCCTTGTCGGATGCAGTAAATTGAAATCCAGAGTCGCCATTGCATTAATGCGCAGCAACCTAGCTGAATTCAACGGGCATATTCGTTCCAACGAAACACAATGCCAGTCAGCAGAGAACTCGCGTATCACGTAAGTAAAAAAAATGGGCCCGAAGGCGAACACCATTTTATTATGTGGCGTCTTTATAACTTAGAAAATTAATTAAACGTGAAAATTGTGACGATTGCCTAAAATGGTGTTGCGCAATACTTGTCATTTTGTGAATTTCGTGAACCAAAGTCACTTCCGGATTTGTGGGCACCTATTTAGCCCAGGAAGAGCATTCATTTTTGTCCTTTAAGCTTTTCAAAGCATTTCGTTGTGAGCTTTTTCGTGGCACAAAAAGTGATTCTCTATAAAACCTTGCACAAAATTGCAGCCAAATAGGCCATCGATTTTCACAGAAACAAGATAAGAAGATTGAGGAGCAAAATTACGTGAATTTAAGTAGTAGGGCACAATGAAAATCTTCACTGAGGTCAAGGATTATGTAAGGTTCTCTAAATTGCCTCTTTTTTTTTGTCAGACTTCGTGAACATTTTACAAATAGAATCAAATAAATTTCCTAATTGCATGTCCCTTATACCAATGCTGATCTTTAAATGGATTTTTCCCATACGTGGAAGAAAGAAAATTCGTTTTAAGTTCCCATTCGATTCGAATGCATAAGTAGTCATCTTTAAAATAGTTTTAGCTGTTTACCAGACGTGAATAATCTGGTTGATTTAATGTCCTCGTCAATGTTATAGGACCAATCCTAAACTTTATCGAACCTTTCAACTTGAAAATTTCCACTTGGGGATTTTCCGCTGTACTATCTGGTGCCATATTTGCCTCTAGGATAACGTCCTCTAGGTGTGGTATACCCTGCGTATCAATCATATCGAAGGGAAAATTCTAGCAACAACATGATTATTGTATTTGCCCACTTCAGTGGTTAAAGCTGGGGACTCTTTGGGAATTGTCCGAACTTAAACAAAAGACTTGTTCTAGGTCAAACCTCACGTCTGGCGGGAGATAATTATGTTTCGTGCCATTGCTTAAAATAATAATAGAATTACAAACTTACTTCCGAGTCTAAAGTCTGCGGATCGCTTTCTTTTATTAAATGATCGGAACAGTTTAATTTTATTTTTGTTGTTATTTTTCTTACCATAATCGAAATAACTTTAATTAAAAGTACTTACTAGCACTGGATACTAAAAAAATTGAAGTTAAGTGCTATACTTGCATATAAGGAAATAAACAATTAAATTTTTTATACGAATTTATCGCGCTAGAATTTTTCAATCTTTATAATTTTGATTCAATCTACACCTAATTCAAAATGTTCATGAATTTTTTCAGATTTTTCTGAGCGATCCTTTGGTTTATCGAATATCAAAGATATCACTTCCAAATGCTACTTAAAAAAAATATAATAAATGTTTAAAAAATATTAAAGGACGGCAAGATCCCAAATGAAGGTAATATGTATAATGTTCTAAGTTCCTACAAAATATTTGCAGCGCGGTAATTAATGTACATAGTTGACGGGACGGGCAATACTGCGTTCTCTCAATCACCAAGTGCCAATTCGAAGTTCTGAGGATTTTTTAAAGAATTCTATGGAAAGAGGCCAAGTTGGAAATGATTTTTATTAACATAAGGACATAACCTAGAAAAGCGAATGAGCAGTGCAGCTAATTCAGCGCAAAACCTCTCAAACACGAAAACGCATCCTGAATTCTCTAGAAATCCAGACTTTGAACCAAGGCAAACGACCACAGATGAATCACCATCTAAGCAAGATCTAGACATAAAATGCACAAATCAATGCAATCTCGAGCATCTACTCTCAATAAGGTCATAATGTAAATTGCTGATAGAGCAGGTGAAACGTTTAACTGCAGAACGAACGCACATAATAGAAGCAGAGGGCTAGCAGGCAATGGGGGTAAACTTTGGCCCTAAATGACATCGAAATCGATCATGTCCGTCGTATTGGTGGTTCATTCATTGCGAAGTTTGTTTCAACTAAAACTGTGACTGATATTCTACGTAATAAGAAACGCCTTAAGGGGACTGCCTTGATCATCCATAGGGATCTTACACGAGAGGAAAGACGTGGGCGTAAAATTCTATCAAATATAAAAGCAAAATATTAAGATGATCAGCATAACAACAAATTACTTTGCGGAACGGAAAGAGAGAAGGTGAAAACAAGCTCTCACAGCTGCTAGACATGGACGGATCACAAATTGTAACAGAAATGAAACGACTAAATAACAACACAAGCAAAATTCTAACCCAACAACGTTTAGAAGCTGCAAACAACTGCTGAGATATATCCGTCTATCAGGTAAATTTGGAAGTAGGTTAAGGATCACAATTAAAATGTTAAATACTTGAGAATTTTAGCTTATAACATTACAGGGCTTTCCAAAAATGTCTGCTACCAGTTTTTTTTCGATTTTGTTACAAATAATGAAAGTTTCTTTTTGTATGAGACATTTGTTGTAGAAGATCAATTTCACGAGTATGGAAAGTTTTTTGCGGGTTTTGAGATATGATGGATATCAGCTATAATAACAAACCATTTTTCCGTGCCTCTGGTCGTACTATGGGTACAAAAAAAAAACCCTAACCAACGAGAACATTTCGGTTGCTTTCACGAAAGTTAATAATAGTTATGACATTTTAGAAATAAAATTCCGGGAGCAAACAATATAAATAATTCCGATTAATTATAACTGCAATTCATGGAATGAGGATTTTATAATGTTGGACGATTTCAATTTCAATTCAACTATTACCACGAGAAACCGGGGAAAATTGTTAATACGTCATTTTCGGTCCTCATAATACACATGGGTAGCTCGGTTATTAATCTTGGAGTAGCATTGATGATTTTTAGTTTATGAGTAGTTTCTGTCAATTTTTTAGATCATGGTATTACTGAATAAGTTAGTCAGTTAAATTTGTTCCCCATGTTCCCTGACTGGGAAGAAAAAGACAAATTAGCTTTTCAGAATAAGGCGCGAGCTAGATTATTAAATCTACACAGTGGTGACACTAGTCAAATATCATTGGATAATTTAACTTCAATTTTAAAGGAGTCGGTGAGCTCGCGGCCAAATATTACCTCTGCATGTATGAAAGCAAGAAATAGATCGCTTATGGTTCTAAATCTTTTCAGAAGAAATGGAAATCCAATACTTCAAGACCTATATATTGAGAAAAAAAACAGTAAGAAAGGTAGTGAAAAAAGAAAAAAATATTTTGGTGATATGAATTATTATTACTGTTATGTTAGGGTTACATAAAAAAGAAGCTATATTACATTTTTATAGATTTTAGGCCGGCGTTTGATTATGTCGACAGATAAGCACTCGTCTATAAAATCTTAAATTTGGGCTTATCATCAAAGTTTGTAAAATGTCAATGTATAGTATAGAGGCAGGCAAATCAAAGAAGTATTATATCTTCACATAAATACCTAGTAATAACTTTCACTCCAAAACTCTCAATGGGTCTCCACTTCAAACAAAGAATTACTTTGTCGTAAATGAGTACAATTCGTCTTGGGCTGATTTTTTTTAAAAGAAAAGGTATTCCGATATCGACCAAATTCAAAATCTTCACTAATCTTCACACACCAAATTATGTGCTCGCATGCTCGCACTGGAAACAGGGATAAGATAGGTTTTTTTTTACACATGTGAAGTCTTACATGAGATACATATATTCTCAAAATGCCTGACAACCTGCGACAAGATAACGCATGAGAACAACTAGAGGCAGTGTGTGAATCCGAGTGTATTTCGTTTTTTGAAAGATCAATCTGTGAAGTACGTCAGGGGGCGTACTTTCAAAATAGGAATGATTTTTAGAACAACGGGTGGTTTACTTGACTTGAATGCACTCACTTGGAGTAAGGGTAATAGCACTTTATGCTCTATGTGTAATATGCGGGAGTCTGAAAATAGTGAGCATTTTGTTGCAGTATGTCCAATGCTCCGGGAGTTCAGACTCCAGTTTTTAGGAAAATTCTCTACTTAATGATAATAACTGAAACGCGCTTTATAATTTCCTCAAACTCGCGTTGAACTATAGAAAGTTTTCGGTACGACAGTTTAATAACTGAAAATAGTCTTGACTGTTAGTCTCATAAGATCGTTTCGTCAATTAAACTCGGCGGTGTGCTCGTGGAATTGTAATTTTTGTAAAGCTTTCATTTTTCATAGAGTTTGTTTGAGTATTTTCATTACGTCTTACTATTTTAACTGAGAATAATGTTAATGTGTTTGTAAACCTTGCCATTGGTATGTGCCTATATAATATATATATATGCATAAATCATCAGAAAAAAACTTGATCAAGTCACCCTGTGAAAATTAGTGGTTTAGACACTTAATTCGGAGACAACCGATATGTGTATGTATTATACATATACAAGAATTCGCTTCAAATCAAAGAATTCCATTTGTTATATCTGAATTGCACGCAAAAAGTCATAAAAAAATTTCGTGTTGAATTTCACATAATTAAAGAATTGAATTCCGTGATAGAGCGCCAGAAATGTTACCTTTTTGAAGGGACTTAAAGCCCAGTTTGGGAATATGACACATATCCGGATAGTTGAATTTCGTGGAATAATTCTTATTACTTTTTTTTTACATAAAATTTAGCCTATATGTATGTATAAAATAACAAAACAGAATCGTATCGTCTTCATGGAACTATTCGGAGGCCAGTTGTTCCAAGGCAGACATTTTTTTTATCTAAATGAAATGGGGTAAATGTGTTTAAGGTTTCGTATGCGGCAGTAGAGAGGATTAACAAAAAGTCAAGGAAGTCCCTTGAAAGGTTCGCATATCGCTAAACCAATGTCCAATGGCATCATCGCATTGTGCAAACTTTTAAGCTTAGCGGCAATAATTCGTTTTGTGCAATTCAGTTGCACTTGGTGCAGTAGGGTGTTGTCTGGGACTTCTGCTGTTGCAAGTGCAAAGGGTGCGAGGAATGCACGCCGCATCGACGGAGGGATTATTTGAAAACAAACCGCCGACCAACCGGCGTTGGCCGTACAGCACTTCCCCCAACCCCGGGGAGCCCAACAGCACGTGTATTCGGTCGCTGTCAACGAACTTTCCCGGCTGCTGGTACGGTGAAATACCACCGAAGCTCCAAGGCAATACGGGTGTGTACACTGTTCGGGTGTATGCGCATCTCTATAGCACTCGCCGCTCTCTACTCTGCTGGAGCTCCCCAGCAGCGCCTCGACAGCCTTGGTAGCCGGGCACAGCACTTAATAGGCCGGGGGGCAATTACTCATTTTTGAGACAGCGCGAGCGGCGAGCATCGACCACAGAGAAATCTCGAAACTTTTCTTGCTCTTGCACGATATCTGGGATCTGGGACGCAGCCTAGCCGGTCCATGAAAATCTTACCCAATCCACATCGGTTGCATGCTCCTCTTTCAGCTATTTCCTCCGCCCATAGTCGTGACGCCGGCACACTCACTACGTCCATCATGATCATGTGTGCCGACGACGCCGCCGGTGCCCGGTGGAGTGGTGTGCGGTGTGCACGGAGCGCACGCGAATTTTTTTCATTCGAAGAAATTTTTAGAATGAGTACAAAGTTCTCAAGGCCGAACATTAGACGACGAACTATGCAAATCACGCCTTCCTTTTTCTTTTTATCGGGATCGCATCGCCGATGTTTCTACTCACCTCACTCCTCATCTGTGCCCGGCCGGTCTGATGGGGCGGCGAGGGAGCTTTTACACTGTGTCATTCACACTTCGCAGCAGGTCGCTAGCGCTGCAGAGGCAAGAGCACCTTCGAGTTCACGACGAGCCGGCCAAAGCCGACCGGGAGCTTTAAGCTCGCGAGCCGGCTCTTGCTACGTGTGGTCAAGAACCTTCCAGTGCGTTTGGGGTAGTAAGTGGAGCACTCGGCTTCACTGACACGGTGCGTGACTGCGCTCGATGGCAACGCTTCTAACTATGCAGCGAGTGAAGTTTGCGAAACTCCGGTCCGCCACCGTGCACTGCATCTATTAGCCAGAGTGCGCCTAATAGCCTTAATAACCTGCGTTCGTTGCTTTTATTAATGTTTTATTCGTTTCAGGTCAACAGGAGTTAATCGAGTCACCGTTACAATTTCCTTTACTCTGCGCGCTAAACAGGCGCCAGGACTTGGTTTTCGAAAGTCAGGTACCTGAAGTAGCGCGCGGAGTGCCGGAATCCGCTACTTTGCACCGCACTGTCAACCACCGCCGGGTTTAATAAAATAAGTGATTCTTTTACTCTTTTCAGCGGGTTAGTGGCAGAGTAACTTTAAAATTGTCCCATGTCTATTGTACTTCATCAGGTGCTCTGGTGGTTTTGAAACCCGGCACATGTTGAAGTACATTCAATGTGAGGACAATTTGCATCGCTTCCCGTGTATTTTGCTCTATTTGCTCTATTTGCTCAGTACCCGAATTTTGAAGTTGGTACCACTTTCTCTTAAACAAGTAAAGGTAAGCCTTTTGTTCGTTTTGTGTATATTTTATATTTATTGTTTTCTAGTTTTGTTCCGACTCCTAGGGCGTACTAAATGTGAGAATCCTCGGGTTTTCCTTACTACTAACTACAGCTCCCTATCACACTACCAACACGACGATTACCAGACTTTCACATACATATTTCAATTCCGTGAACGCTGTAGTAAAAAAAGAACTCAATGTTGAAAACGTTGGCGTGTTTCATTTCTTGCAAGTTCACAAACGAGAGGCAACGTAGGCCTACCAGTGGCAATAAGTGGTAAGGATGTACTACATAGGGAGAGTGGGGTAAGACGGGGTCCTTAAGGTTTGATGGTAAATAAAATTGACCGTAATGAGTTTTATTAATTTCTTTTATTCTTATAATCTTCTTTGATAATCATTCTTCATTGTTAACGTGTATTTGGCAGTCTAATCAACATAATATAATTTAAAAAAATCAAAAAGTAAAAATACACCCTCGACCCCATCATGCCCCACCCCTAGGGTAAGATGATTTATCAATAGGGGGCAAGATGTGGCACGCAGCAAACGACCATTTACTGTTCACAATGTTCACAAGTGAACACGGTATCTGCAAGCTTCACTTTTCTTTCTAAAGTTATCTGTGGGACAGAAAATGATTTTTCTGCTAACCTGTAGCCCATTTTTCCTTCAACCACATTTTTCACAGCTTCTTTCATACTTTCTTCTGACCAAACCCCTCCATTTGTATTTTTTTTATAATTTCTCACCATTCTAGAACAAAAAAAAAACAGTAAAATTAGACATTCGTATGCCGCTTGTCTTCCTACCCCATCTTGCCCCCGTGTGCCGAATCAAATTTAAAAAATAACTGAATAAAACCAATACGCAGCACAGAGAAAAACAAGTTCTTACCTGTTAGTGTAGTTACTGTCACATTTGATAACATTTAAATCAATTCCGAGGTGTTATTATTTACGGAAAATACACACCCTATATAGTATAGAATAACCACTAGCTATTTGGCAAAAAACTGTTTTTTTCAAGAAAACAAATAAAACGCGTTGTGTCATTGTCTGCTCACTTCGATGACTGATTGCCGTAATGGCGGCGCGACGTCAGGTGCTAAAACGATCCTGATTGGCTAATTCGTTCGCACTCAAGATCGGTCGCTCGTCTTGCCCAACTCACCCTACATACAGTGACTTTTAAGACTGTTGCAATAATTCATATTTTCTTCTTTTTAGCTTTGCAATAAATAATCAAATTACAATAATCTAGCACTACCAATGATGTTTTATTCATAACAATTTTAGCGGACATATTAAAGTATTTTCCAGTAATTCTTTTGTATTGGATTGTAGTATTTAGTTATTTGTGTTAAATAAGAGGAGCCTTATAACTCAGTTTTATTAATTATTTCGAGGTAGCGCGAAAATATGAGTAAGACTAGGGAGACAAGGTATTTTTTATGCTAGGAAGAGTGTAAGTGTGAGAGTAATGGGTTGCTATGTACTATATATAGAAATATAAACTACATACGGAATTGCTGTATAATGTAAAAACCATGTACATGAGCGACCACCTAAAGATAGCTCTGTAGAGGAGTAGGTACAGCAACAACGTGTAAGAGGGAAGCTATATAAAACATCTGAATTGAAATCTTTGCTCGTTTGAAGTTATTATAGAGCGAACCGGAAAAATGGAAGTTTTTTAGTGCGAAAACATAATTGTGGTAAAAGTCTACGAGGATTGCGTAAAGGATTATTTTACGCATTGTTTAATTGCAGTTAACATTGCGAAAAAAACTAAATTATACGTAAATGAACGAAATGAAATGTTCTGTGGTAGGTTGTTGCAACAACATGCAATTTTTCCGTGGAAAATCGTTTTTTAGACAAGTGGATTGATGGAAATGCAAGATAAATATTCTATTTCATTGAACCGTGTCAAAAGGAGTTATATTAACTTCAGAACATTAAGAAAATCGTCTTATTTTTCACTTCTCTGGTTTGTTTACTTCCCACAAAAGCATTGTACCTTGTCAGTGAATGGCTGCGTGTAAATATATTATAAGAGGGCATAGATATTATGGCAAGAACTTTGTTTTAGAGCCCCCTCTGATTATGTCTTCATATTTACACCTGCACTGCGTGACCAATATGAACACGGCCAATTCTAAGCCATCAGGAAATGTGTTGTGCTAAATCTGGCTTACAGTCGTTCCGTGTTTAGTTTATATTTCTATGTAGCAACTCAGCAGCGAATGAAGAGCTTCTACCATGCCTGTTGAAGACCTTCTTAGGAGGCGTGTATATATTATTATACGGAAGGTACTATTGTAATTAGATGGAAGGACTTTTATAGAAGCTATTACTATTACTACTGCTTATTACTATCCAGAAATACATAACTTATATACTTTATATAAATTGAAGAAAATATAATAGTAATTGTGAATACATTTTTGATCTACACTGTACTGCACACAGTTCAGTATACGAGTGAAATTTACACAAACAAAAACTTCATTCCCTATCCCGTTACATGTTATTTCAATTTTTTATACTCTTCCACTTTTTCTCTATTCTGATCAAATCTGCTAAAGACCAAAGCACTTCCTATGTACTTCTTTGCATTTTCGCTAATAGGAAGAAACACATGTTTTCACCACGTTAGTGTTAGTGAGATATTCAAAATTAAAATACTTGAGCGTCAAAATAATCGAGGTGGTAGCAAATCGCTCATAACATCAGAAACAAGGAGAAGGATATCACCAAAGATTATAAAAATACAAAGATGTAGCAAAGTGGCTAAAATCCAGGTCTAGGCTGGCCCCCTCTAAATCTCTTCTTCTGTTTTCCAAGTGCACCAAATGAAACGGGAATGGAAGACGAGGTGCTTCTTAGACTGGCGAACAACAAAACGAAGGAAGAAGCGAATAAATCACGGGTGCATAAAGCGGGGTATATTGTGGTGGACCGTGGGGTCGTTTTATTAATTCCAGGAGCATTTTATAATATGATTGCTGCTGCCATACCTGCGTTTCGTTCTAAAAATCTTATTTCGCTGTGAGAATAAGTCATGCGGTTGCAATTTTTGGTTTCAAATTAAAAAATTAATGTCCTTCCTGTTTCCTAAATAATTCAAATTGTATATTGAAATTATGAGGGCGCGTTAAAACGTGGCCCCTTCCTCGAATTTTATTAAACAAAAAACAACTCAATTGATATTTGGTCGACATGATACTTTAATAGAATTGGCACACTTGTCCTGGCATTTGACAGCTACTTTCATTTCAAATGTTTGAAATGATATTCAAAATTCAATTGGGACACCGCCAGAATGCCAAACTTCACAACTTGAACTCATTTGGTCCCTGGGTCACCGCCTTATATGTACATCAAGAAGACTAGAGATCAAGAGACCAAAATGGCCGCGAGACGTCCTCACCTTTTTCCAATATGGCGGCGCTGTGTGGAGGCGCGTGGTATCTGCGCATATTGCATATTGTTATATGTCGGCTTGCGTTGCCCATTTGTTGTAAATAGTCAACAATTTTTGATCATATTGATAATCGGTGTTAAAGAGCCAACGATTGCTGGAAACACGTTGGGAAAAGTGTCGTGCATTATTTTGAATCGTACTTATATATTATTATTATATTATTAATGACTCGAATGACAACAACACATAAAATCGAATGCAAGAAGAGTGGCAAGAAGAATTGAGAACTAGTCTTCTTGCTCGAATGACAACAAAACATCAACAGAACCTCAACCTTACCACTGGACTGCCACCATGATGGAAAAACGAGGAGGGCGTTTTTCGACCTTCCCCCACCACTGGGGTTGAGTCTCCTGATCTCTAGTCTTCTTGCATTAGAGTTACGTTTAGAATTGACAAACTGCCAAAAACTTTTTAGGATCATTACATAGAAGGCATTCAATGTGATCCACATACTCTTTATTGGCAGCCTCAGAACTTGCGATGGTTCCGATAAAGTTTAGATAACAGTCGTCAGTAGAAATCATGGAAGAGCTGGATGATGAAAATTTTCCGGAATGATGGGTGCGCCACATTTACTTACAGTAATATAGTCCGAGTCGAGGCAGGATACGAGGTCCATGAATCAGACGAAATCATTTGCAACGCCGCAGACTTACAAGAGTCTAGAAGAGAGATTAGAGATATAATTAACGGGAGGGGTTAAGGTCACTGAAGTTAATAAAATCATCCATTGGAGATAGTGTCGTCATCGGTCCCTCGTCAGAGTATGTCAAGGATTTGTATATATCCAATAATGTGTTGGATTGGGAGTACAGCTCAGTGTACACCAACCCAGCAAATGCAAGTCGGTCAAGCCGGTAAACTTCAAACTCTTCCGTGGTGAAGAGTTCTGTGTCGAAATTTGAACGGCATAGCCAGGTTTCGGTAAAGCATACCACGCCGAAGCCTGATTTATGGTAGATGAAGATACAAAGAGTCGCGCAGTCTTTGATAGGAGCCTAGTTACATACAGCTGTTTGTTGATATTTCAATTGAAGTGGAGGAGAGTTTTCCATATTTGAATTTGAATTGTTCGTAATGATCTAGCGTGTTCGCGTGCCTCATGATGGCGCAAAGGTGTTCTAAATGATTTAGTATATGAATACATATGAAGTGAAATCTCATGTAACTTGGTTTTTGATGTTACGATTCAGTAGTTAAATTAGAGCAAAAACATCGTAAAAGTTTTGTAAAATTGATATGATAAATTGATTAGTGTAAATATAAACTTTCCACGAAAATTCTGCTCTTGAAACTTTAAACGCATTTTTCTCGAAACATCATTTTCTAAAACTGAGATGGGCCTAAACAAAAAACTATTCAACCGATTGCTTTGAAATTTATATATGTTCTTCTCCTTATTAATAGTTATCGTCGATACCAAAATTGCTTATTTTCGAAAATATTTTGTTAATTTTTTAAACGATTTTTAACAAAAAAAAAACAAGATTTTCGTAACTTTTTTTTCTACAGTCTGCCTTTTTTTTTGTCTATGAAATTGATTAATTTTGGTAGGAACGTTAGCGACAGAGCTACTGAACAATATTCCATTCGATTTTTTTTCCGATTACCTAAAAAGAGGTAAAATTTATGCGTTCACATGAGAATACCCCCTTAATGTCGCGTCACGCGTTTTTCCATAAAAATTTGTCTCACTACTCAACGGGCTCTCGAATGCAGCCAGTTTTTTAATATGTTATATTTAACACTGTACACTATCAGTTTCTTATCGAAACAAGATCGAGACTCGCGAAGACATTTTTAAAACTCTATTAGAAAATCAATTTTCTATGAATATAAAAAAAAAATATGCTATATACTTTTCGCCAGATTTAAATAACACAAATATAAAATTAGCAATAATTGTGCATAACCATATATTCTACACACCTCCAGAAAATGAATCCATTTTGCCGACTAGTTTCCTCAGTTTCGCAGCACTTCAAACAGGTAAGAATTTTTCCACGCGTACACTTTTTTCGTGCGTACTCAACGGAGGCTGAATGTCGACTGATGTCGAGGCGACCCTAGAGCAGGTATTTACCTGCCCGGTCCGGAATTACGTTCTAGGACTATCCCTAAACAAGATCTGAACGTATATAGACGAATATACACAACTCAAAAATTTGATTTTTGGCCAGCTTTTTGGGATTCTGCCCCACTGTGCATCGGTAGGAATTTTCGGGCACTAGTAAAATAGTTATTATAATAGGAATTTTTCTTTGCATTTTCCGATTTTAGTGAATGTTAACAGAACAGTAAACCAAATTTACAAGTGTCTGTTCTGCAACCTAGTACCGTTTCTGGACTTTGCAGTCATTCATCTGCCACACACACAGAAGCAGCCACTTTTCCTTGCTTCAGTCTATTGCTAATATCTTCTTCTACACCTCCATTTGTAGTAATGATACTGCCGAGGTATTTTAATTCTATTGTAGACTGTGATCTGGTTGGTATATGCTGTGTTCATTATCACACACTTTTTTTACGTGTACTTATTTTCAGACTAACTTCGCGTACATATTCTTCCAGGGAATTAACTTTGGTTTGTTTTCGTTATGGGTGTTATGTAGCAGTTTCTACATTAATAATCATTATAACAACAATATTAAAATTGTTGTTATAATATCACTAGAGAATTTCACCGCTGTTAACAATAACGAAACAGCAGTTAAATTCCTGAACAAACATGATAACGCGAGCAACGGCTCAGATTTCGTCTGGGCCGAACGCGCATACAAACATTTGCGCTGAGTAAGCGTTTTCCACGACGAAGCGGCGACGAATTCCAATGTCGCACGCAGTGGGAAGCGCGGACTCAGCAAAACTTGTGAACGGCTGGCAGGGAATCTGGAGTTCCCAGCGAGCGGTACACAGGGAGTTGATCGCAAGCATCAAACCGAAAAGTTCGTCTGGAATAAACCTAAAATTCGTCCAGAATAAAACAGAGGAGTTAGCTCGGGGAAAGAAAATACTACTTAGTTTTGCGATTAGAAGGAAGTTAAAATAAATAAGCCGTTTGGATCTAATTTGGTGTTTTGGTTAATAAACCCATTCAGCGTGAGTGATTTCCGCTGAGAAATATACAACACTTGGATTTCCGTGGAGGAATATCCAACATGGGGGTGGGCTAGTAGGGTGATGTAGTCTGTGTAGTCTAGGTCCTCCAGTCTGCTAGTCAGCGTCCATCTTATTCCTCATGGTATGAAGGTTGTTTTCTTCATTACTCCATCCAGTACTGTTTTCAACAGTTGTTTAATCCCAGTATCTATTATTGAATCGCTCAAATTGTCGTCGTGGAGTATCCATTGTTTTGCACCATCTTAGAGGGCTTTGATCAGACGTATCACGTTTCGCGGTATTCTTGGCTCTGTTGATGTCCTCCGATTTATTATATCGAACGCTCCCTAATGCCAGGCGTTCCCCCCCCCCGTTCAGGTCATCACACTTGCGAAAAATGCTCCGGCTCTTTAAGAGGTTTGCGTGAAATTTATAAGAATACTAGCTAGCCCGTACCCGGCGTTTCCCGGGATACTATTAAATTTGTATTCCTTAATTTTACAACGCCTCCCTGCACCACCACCTCTCCTATGTGACCCAGCGTTTTCCTATTTGCGTCTTACATATGTTCTAGATATTTTCCAACAGTATTATTAAATTTAGTTTTCTTTATTTTACACCACCTCCTTGTTGCACCCCCTCTCCTATATCTCTCAGCGGGGTGGGGGTGGTCTCATTTTTGGAAATGTAAATAGCACATTCCCTAGAATTCCCTAGTGCGGATTTTCAGGGAAATCCCTTGAGTTTCGGTCGCCATATTGATCCACCATCTTGATTTCCAAAATTTTGATGGCAGATTCAAAATCAGTCACCCCAAAAACCCAAACCTAAAACAAAAGTTCGGATTTTCAGTGAAATCCCTTAAAGTTCAACTTTTTGGGTCGCCATATTGGATCCGACATCTTGAATTCCAAAATTTTGAATGCAAGCTCAAGATCTGCGACCCCGAAAACCTCCAATTACCTTTTTCATAAAGATTCCTTCAAGTTGGAAAATTCGCTTCCTATACAAAACGGATATTTGGATTTTTTCAATTTTCCGGCTTTTCCTTTGGGGTTTCCCAAATTTTCTTTCAAGCCGTTTTTGAGTTTTAGCGAGACTGACGCACAGCAATTCATTTATACAAATATACATATATGTATGTATGTATAGTATAGATGAAAAAGGTGACTTCCATAACGCTATGCGTTGACTAATGTGATGGCTAGCAATATTCTAAGGCGCTTGCTGCTAATGAATCTGAGAGGAGAGGAGAAGAAATATGTAACATTTTTCAATAAAATATTTGAGGAAGGCCTTGGGTCTCACACATACCGCACCTAACCATCCGATTTATGCTCTTGCCAATGAGCCCCCGCCTAAGTACAGGGCTGAGGTAATACGGCCAAGGAAATATTCAGGACCTCAGCAGTAGTAAAATCTACATAGCAAATCCCTTTGCAGTGGAAATTATTAAACTGACAAACGGACTGCGGAGGTTAGAGAGAATAGAGAATTTCTTGATGACCTGATCACTGTGGAGTGTGTAGGACGCACTGTTGAATATGAGGGCTAAGGTTGGCGAGGGAGTCTTTTCTGCGGAGGAGGGGGCCTTTTCGGCCTTGGTTCAGCTCAGGGACGGTATCATGCAGACTAACATGAACGCTAAATGGAAATTGACGGGACACATCTATGCAAAGAGAGCATGAGAGCTGATGACAATACATGTGAAATACATATGTATATATGTGGGGTCGTCGAAAATGAAGTGCTTAAGTGCACCAAGTATGAACAAATTAGAGCTGAGTATCTTCTGATAAGGAAAAGTACTTCCCCTCTCTCGTTGTTAACAAATTGGAACTCTTGGCGAGTTTTCTTGCTGAGACGAAGATCAAGTTGTGATCAGACAGTTGTTTCGCTGACCTCGAGTTTACCATACTGTTTTCTTCCAGGACTCACGTTGCAGACTGACCAGTATAATTATAGGAAATGTTCATGTTGAGTATTTCAGCCTTTATTAATATAAGGATAGCTTGTAAATTGTTATTTCTTAATTTGATAAAGTAACGATGCAACAGAAAAAACCAGAAAATGGTTTTTAGGGTTTTGTACCATTGAGATTGTTAGTACTAGGTTAATATTCATGTGTTAATCCACACAAAGCCCAATTCATTAGATGTGCACCCAGCTCATTGCCTTATTAATGTTTATTTCAAGGTCTTTTGTGTGATGAAAAGGAACTGCTTTTTGAAGTTTCTGTTGTAGTGACGTGGTGTCCTCAAAAGTGATGGCAGGCATCAACAAATATTTCTCCAAAGTCCAAGGAAAGAGGAGAGAACTGGGCTGGTGTTTGTCTAGCTCCATAACCACTCTATACGCTGCCTGAGCGTCATCTATCACCCCACACATTTTGGTCCCCGTTACAAAAAAAACACACTGTATAAAAATGTGTGAACCGTTGCTTCGATAGACTTAATTTTTTTCCATAAGATATTAAATATTCCAACTTAACATATGGGCTATTTGTTAATGTGAAAAAGTAAAAGGTTTCAATATGGCCGTTCCAAGATGGCTACCGAAAAAGTTGAACTTGAAAGGATTGCCGTGAAAATCAGCACTAGGAGGATTTTGAGGATGCTGATTTCGGATTTACCATCAACACTTTCGCATTCGCGGATCCAATATGGCGTCCTAAGTTTCTCAATTTTAAGCAATTTTAAGATACTTGAAATGTGTCAAAACTTAAGATCTCGAGTCTGTTGGATATTCCTCCCCGGAAATCCAAATGTTGTATATTTGCTCACTCAAATCAGTCACACTGAACGGAGTTTTTGTATTGAAACACCAAATTAGATAGAACAGTTGTTTTATTTTGACTTGAAGCGGACGACAACTCTTATGCGTTGCCTAGCTAACTCCACCGAAGTGGCTCACGTCTTGTATTCCGGGATTACTCTATGTTTGGCGGACTTTCTTCTTTCACGACTTAAGATTGACTCTATGTTAGGATTTATTCTGACGACCTTCTCGGTTTAAAGCTAGCGATCAACTCCCCGTGTACCGCTCGCTGGGAACTCCTGATTGCCTGCCAGCCGTTCACTAGTTTTGCTGAGTCCCCGCTTCCCATGCGGCGTGCGACATTGGAATTCGTCGCCGCTTCGTCGTGGGAAACGCTTGCTCAGCGCAAATGCTTGCATGCGCGTTCGGCCCAGACGAAATCTGAGCCGTTGCTCGCGTTATCATGTTTGTTCAGGAATTTAACTGCTGTTTCGTTATTGTTAACATCGGTTAAATTCTCTAGTGATATTATAACAACAATTCAAATATTATTGTTATAATTATCTTTGGTGTAAAACCGTTACACAACAAGTCTACTATCCAAAATTCTCTGTATGAACGGATGCAAATGAATATACATATTTGGGCTTGCTGTTTTTAAATCTGCTTTCGAAATTTCGAACTTCAAAGGACGTCCAAAAGTTACTATCGTAAAATGAATTTTCATTAAATTGAGTTGTTAGAGTTTGTGGTTCCGAAATAACTGCCTTTATCTAAGGTCATATGTATGTTTATTTATACGACATCAAAACCCAAACAAACAAAAGTATGCAACATTTTTTTTTATCTGTCTGTTTTTGCGAACTAATCTTTGGAACGGCTGAACCGATTTCGATAGGGCTTTTACTGGAAAGTAGATTATTTTGTCGGGTACTCAGAAAAGCCACTCTCCAACGGGATATATACGTTTATTCAATTACTTTCAAATGCGATTTGGCGCCTATGCCGAAAATTGTTAATTTTACAGTTGAAACTATGTATTAAAAATTTATCAAAAGTCTCCAATGTTGCAGTAAACCCAGTTCAAAGGTTTCTACAAAAATTCAGAAGTGTGTAGATTGATAAAATTAGCATCATTTGTTGTTTTTGTTGTAGTCTTTAATTGGTTAATTATTCTTTCGTTTTTGCGTAGTTTTTTTACTATTACTGTAACAAATAGATTCGTGCATACTTCTACTATTAAGACGATTTTTAATACAAATGTACGTTTTTAGGGTCTATAGCTTTGCACATGTCAATAAATGATTTATTACTACTATTATTATTATTTGTGTTGTAGAGTGTTTATGCATAGTTTAAAAAAAAATTATATTGCCACACAAAATTGTATACCCGACTGTGACGTATCCTTATACGTTCATACATATTTATGTATAATATGTATGCACAGAGCAAAGGACGAAGACACCTGCCATTTATCAATGACAAATTCAGATCATAATAAATACATAAAAGTCATCATCTTCTTTTAGAGGCAGATCTGCTCTTTCCAAAAAGCTATATTATAATGTGATTACTTAAAAATTACCCGAGTTATAATTACTTCTATCGTCACAACTCGAGACTGGCGCGTTAGTCCATAATAAGGCACACAGCCGTAGGGTGTGCAATATTTGAAACCAGTTCCTATAGAAGAGAATAAAAAGAAACTGTTATTGTCATCCAATTTTCTCCTAGCAAAACTTAAGTGGTTATTACCAGCTTATTGCCGAAAACAAGGGTTGTTTTAATGATATTTCATAAATACATTTAAAATATTAGGTGTACAAATAAGTTTCCGCGGTTTTTTATAAAAAATTAGGAATTTATTGTGAAGGAACAGTACATTACGTTTTATTCAAAGTATTTTCCATCATTTGCCACTACTTTTCCCCATCTTTCTGGCAACATTCGGATACCCCGTCGAAAAAACACTTCATCTTTTGACGCTATCCACAAATCTACCCAATTTTTGGTGTCTTCATATGATGTGAAGCGCTGCTCAGACAGACCATGTGCCATCGACCGGAACAGGTGATAATCGGAAGGGGCTAAGTCTGGTGAATACGGCGGGTGGGGTAAAACTTCCCAGTTGAGTGTTTCCAAGTATGTTTTTACCGGCGCCGCAACATGTGGACGAGCATTATCGTGTAAAAGAATAATTTTGTCGTGTCTGGAGTAGTAATGGGCGCGTTTTTCCTTAAGTGCCCGACTCAATCTCATCAATTGTGTTCGGTAGAGAGCTCCAGTAATGGTTTCGCTTGGTTTCAGCAATTCATAATACACGACACCAAGCTGATCCCACCAAATACACAGCATGAGTTTTTTTCCATGAATATTCGGCTTAGCTGTGATGTTGATGGTTCGCCGGGCTTAACCCATGACTTTCTCTTCTTTGGATTATCGTAGTGAATCCATTTTTCGTCACCAGTGACTATACGATGCAAAAAACTCTTTTGTTTAATCCTGGCAAGCAGCATTTCACTCATGCATAATTGGCGTTCAACGTCTCTCGGCTTTAGTTCATATGGAACCCAATTTCCTTGATTTTGAATCATTCCTAACGATTTTAAACGATGTGAAATTGCTTGTTGAGTCACTTGTAATGTAAGTGCAAGTTCTTTTTGCGTTTGGGACGAATCTTCCTCCAATAGTACTTCTAATTCCATGTCTTCGTACACTTTCGGCCTTCCACTGCGTTATTTGTCCTTCACGTCAAACTTACCGTTCTTAAACTTTTGAAACCATTCCTGACAACTTCTCTCACTTAAAGCAGCTTCACCATATGCTTCTAGAAGCAATCGATGCGCCTCAGCTGCAGATTTTTTCAAATTAAAAAAGTAAATCAAAAGTTCCCGCAAATGATGCTTATTCGGCACAAAACTTGACATTTTTGCACGAAAAAAATTACGTGATGCTGATACGGAATCACTAGTACTTTAAGGTTATGGTGTTGCCAGATGACGAAACTTGGGATATTACGTTTTACATCTGACAATTTCTCCATAACCTTCTGGTGGGGCCATCTTTTGACAAACCGCGGAAACTTATTTGTACACCTAATAAATTTTATAAGTATGATATTACATTTGATTAAGTACTTCTTGAACCACAAAAAAAAATTGTTTCATTGAAAAATATTCCAAAATGGCGGCTATACAGTAGGTCGCGTAAACCACCATTTAAAAAAGGTCCTCCCACGGCCTGCAGTAGAAGTCTCGCCCAAAGTAACTTAAAAAAAAAACTTTTTCATTTTCTACATGATTTTTGCTACCTAAGTACACATGATTATATTTTTAGAATTTTTTTTCGCGAAATGGCAGTTGTTTGAAAAAAAACGTTTCTTTCGACGAAAAAACTCGAACTAAATTGCTTATAACTTGTTTTCCTGATATAAAATCGCTATAATCGTGTGTACTTCGTTAGATAATTTAATAATAAAGGTCCAGTTAGGTTCCGAGAAAAACGCGTTTAAAAAATAATTGAAAAATTGGCTGCGGAAAAATTGGTTTAGAGACATTTTAACATTTAAATACACCTTTCTACAAAGTATGTTTTGATTCGAGGGATGTTTAGGCATTATTTAAGCCAATAGAAAAAAAATGGAAAAAAAAATTAAGCTGGTAATAACCCCTTAAGAAGAAAACTTCCTTTTAATGTACAATCGTCCTCCTCTTCTAGAAGAATAATACGCAATTAATTTTGCTATATTTTTGCTATTTTGTCATTCAATTCAAAATTCCATTTTCTAGAATCGCGTTTATATCGTCTAGGCAACAAAAATGCTATTATGTTTTCATATATTTAATTGCTTAAAGCATTTGTATGCTATGATGATAAAATATTTTGCGCTGATGATTATTTTCTAAATTCATGCTGGATATATGTATACCTCTAAAAGGTCATTGATTACATTAAGCATAAATCTCGTGTCATAAATGGCAACAACTTTTGTATGAAACATGCCAGCTGTATAATTTAATACCAACAGCACTTGCAGGAATCCATCAATTAGGTTAAATATCACATGCAAATTCGTTATTGCATGTATTTTCTGAGAATTAATAATTTAGTGCTGCTGCTAAATCCGCTTATAAATACCAATGCTACATAACGCGATCTTTTGGGCGCGTAAATAAATTCAATTAAGATGTACTGATAAAATACACGTCAATGCTAATTTGTTCCACCGTGCGAGTTCAATTTTATATTTTTACTAGCCTTTACCCGTGACTTCGTCCACGTAGAATTCGGATATAAGCTTTGTTTGATTTTAAACGGAGAAGGGTTATGTTGGTCTGTTTATCTATAAATTTTCTGATCTGCTGTCTGTTTATCTGTGGCTTTTCTGGTCTTGCGCTAATATTATTTGGCGAAATCAGAAAAATCATATATTAACAGACCAACTTAACCCTTCTCCGTTTAAAATCTAACAAAGTTTATATTCGAAATCCACACTCCCAAGCAAAAAGATTGCACACCTTCAAATATTTGAATTTTGTAAACACCAGCTCAACTTTTTCCAGTTCGGTATGAGTTTTGGGAGATGCACATTGTTTCAGGTTTCCGCAATACAAATTACGACAAAAGCAGGCAGTTTACTGGTTTTTCCCAAGTTTTTCCCGAGCGTTCCATTATCCAAAATCAATATCGGTTAACTGCGTTCGCCGTGTGTATTGCCGCATTATCCTGCTGGAATATAAATCCTTCTTCAAGAAATTTGCTCCAATACTGTGGCTGTCCGTCGATCAGTCGTCCCGAAATAAACTTAATCTTTCCGCTGAAACCTATCGCAGCCCAAACCTTATGGTTACCACCATCCATTTGCATGTGCATCCCGAATTTATGAATCATCCTGTAATTCGAAATCTACGCAATATCGTGGAGCATACATATATGGGTGTTATTCGGATACCCCTCAATATGAGGCACCGAAACTTCTCCGGCCACCCTGTATATAATAAATTTCCCCTAAGCAGAACTGAAATGATTATGATCAAAAAATATACATTAAAAAATAACAACTATCAAGTACTTAATTTTAATTTTTCGATCGCTTATCAAGTCATTTTTATTTTTCGGTTGGTTGTTAAAAATCATGTAATATAGAATTTTGTAACGGCACTTGTTGGAACTTAACCATGGTTAATAGAGAGGTAAAAACACTTGTTGTTCTAAAATTATTATTAATTTATTACAAACAGAGTTTATTGAGTGCGAGATATTTCGCCTTTCTTGGGCATCCTCAAGCTATCGACTAACTCATTACACAGAAGACCTGAGCTATCTATGAGAGGGGAAAAATGCACTGGATCTAATAATGGACTGTTATTAAGAAAGTCTAGTTGGTCATTAAATATAATTCTTTTGAAAAATTTTGCTTTCCTGATTGCAAATATTTCCGCTTTGTTCCTCCATCCTCCATCCAGATCATACAGTAATGTAACATTATCCAATTTGGTAGAATGAAACTCGTCATGTAAATGCTTAGAAAGGCCTGAATGTAATTTATCACACCTAGCTCCTGCAATATGTTGCACAAATCTAATTTTTAATTGTCGTTTGGTTTTTCCTATATATACTATTATACATATACCTTTACAATCCTCCTTTAATTTCGTAAACAGCACTTTTAAACAATTTGTCTTTTTTTGGTTTAATTTTGTTGCTACATAGATGCTTATGTAGATTATTATTGTTGAAGAAAGCAGGTCTCACGGCACAATCCCTTAAGGTAGGTGACAATCTTGTAAATTTAAAAAAATCAATTTTTTTTGCATTTTCTCAATCCTTACTACTTTTAAAAATAACCCCCAAAAATTCTAACATAGTGAAATTCGTGAAAGTCTGCACGCACTTCCAGCACTCTATGTTATATATGCTTGCTGACTCAGCGCAGCCAGCTGTTTGATCCCGTAGCATCTATTTCGTATCTTTTCTCTCCAACATACCGGTTTTCAGTTTACTTCAGGTATAACTGGCATTATAAGGTATTCTTAAACGTATTATACACGTGTTCTCAGTGCTTGTTCGTTTATTGTTAGAAGTGTTGTGTATTAGCGGTGTAAAAACTTTAAACGCGTTTTTCTCGAAACTACTTCTTTTCAAATGGCGGACAGTAAATCTCCGAAACTACTCGACCGATTTCAATATTTTTGGTCTTATTTTATTCGTTGAGATGTTTTGTAAGCCAATCTACCACATCTTGCCAAAAAAAAGTTAATTACAACATTTTTTTCAAACATCCGCTATTTTTTTCCTTTTTTTGGCAAATTGTGGTAAATTGTATCGTAAGGGACCTTTCTTTTGGAGATGCCGTGTTTTTTTTTATTCTTCAGATTCACCAATCCTGAGATTAACTGTCCGCCATTGGACAGCATTTTTAAGAGGCCTCGACTTTGGCGCCCCCTGGATAGTTGTTAAAAAATGAAATTAAAAAACAATTAAGTATTTTTGTATTTCATAAGCTTCAAATAAAAGTTAAAAAAAAATCATTGTAATATCTTATATAGGGCCTGAAAAAAAAATTATTGAAAATGTTGCATTTTTTAGCCTTCCAAGGTGGTCACCTACCTTAAAAATTTTTTTATTGTGGGTAATTCCCGTCTCTCTGATGTAAGGAACCTTCTTCCATTTTCCTTCTAATACGCTATTACGCGGCGCATAAAGGAGGTTATTAGCTTCCTTTGTCGATTTTTGTTTTAATAAATTAATTATAGATGACACGTTTATTATATCCATTATTTTTTGCAGCGTCAATTATTGTTTTAAGCTCTAAATTTAAATCATATTGGGACCAGGGGAGAGAAAGAAAACGATGTACCAGAAAATTAAAAGTGGACATTTTTATATTCCACGGATGGTTAGAAGAATATGGAATAACTGCATCCGAAAAGGGATTTTTCCTATATATATTGATTTTTAATGTATTCTCAGAATGTTGCAAATTCCTAACAAAGTCACGCTTAATCACCTTCAATAGATCAGATTTTACTTGTATGTCGGCTTCCTTAGTTGCTGCAGTCAAAAAAATTCTTTACATAAAACTAATAAAATGACTTCTTTGTTTTAATGAAACTGTGATTTTCATATAAATAACGTAAATCTTCGTAAAATCAGATCAATTTTTACTGATACAAGAAATGTTTTTATTAGTCGTAAAAATCCTAATTTGATGAAGCAACAACACCTCTTTTAGTTCAACGAAAAAAAATAGTTGAAATCAACGTAAGATCCGTTTTAATATAAGGAAAATATTTCGCAGGATTAACGAAACCGATTCCAATGAATTTCACAATATTGTGTTTTCAACTCAAATTTTCGTTGAATTTAAGATGTAAAAATGGTAAAAATCAACTAAAATTGGTTCTTGGATTTACTGAAACTAATTCAGTTTATTTGTTCTAATAAGAATAATTAACGTAATGTTTTAATACAATTTTTCAACGAAATTTTCCTTGTTTAGAGGATTGGCAGTATTAAATTTCATTGTCTAAAAGAACATATTCAAAATAGTCCGCATTTTTTGTATGATGGATATAATGGTGAGGTCAAGCCCGCACATTTAGTATATTTTTATTTAGCACAATTAAATAATAATGGAAGTAGTTATTCGGGAGTGCTTGCAAGACTACATTGATAGTGATCAGAACAATTATAATGAAAATACAAGCAACTGTACTGTTAATAATAACGACATTTTATTGAACGGCGGCGGCGCTCCAAGGATCAGCATTCTTAAAAGAATTTCTTGGTAAAAATTAGCAAATCATAAAGTACATAAACATGTTTTCTTTTGTACTTTCTTGCAGAGAATAACTGTTCAAGGTTTAAAACTTGTTAAGCCAACTGACCGGAAAAGCTTTGTCCAGCAACAAAATACGGTGCAAGGTGCAAGACTTATTTTCCAGCATCATCTGCAACAGTGGCAAGGGAAATTTGTAATTACTACTTATTAACATACAATTGTTCCGTACATCGTCCAGGAACCCTTATACAGAATGTTCGGAAAGTTTCAGTCCACCTCTTTTTATTGTTTACCATTATAACTATCATTGCCGAAAAGCCAGGGGATAATATCTTTCGATAAATGCCTGATTCGAAGAAAATGTTTTTTAATCAAAGGCTCTCTACTTTTAAATTTGGAATCAGAATATGTACATAAAAAAGGAGGTTCCCATTTGAAATTGAAAGTTGTCTAAGCAATTATTATTTTTTTTGTTAGGTATAACTTATTATTTTATTTCGAAATTCTCTTCCGTATTCCGTTCTCGTATTTTCCGTCCGTTCGTCCGTCCGTCTATAAACACTTTTCTATCTCTAGATTTACACAACTTTCTGTTTCAAATACAAGCGACTACTTATTTAATTATGAAGCCATGCTTTCAAAGATTCTTACAACGTCAAGTGATTCTTCTCAAAAATCATCGTAGGTATCGACAGAGTCTATGACCTCTTTTGTGAATCATTGGATGGAAGACAGAGCATTTTTGGATACCGAAACTTCATGTGATAAGGTACATATATAATAAAAGGAAAACAAACATCATGCGACACTTTTAATGGAATTGGTTGTTCAGCTTTTGAGGGATGTCCTTAAAAGCGCGAAACGTCAATTAATACAACAACATCACAAAATAAATAATCGACTTGAAAACAAATACCGGAGGGACCTGGACGAAATAATTGTATAAGGATTTGTAATAAAACAGCACATTGCTGCGCCTAGATATTCAAAAAAATTGCACAAGATTGCATTGCATTACATACATATGTTTGGAGAATAATAAGGAACATGCCTTAAAAATTCTCGAAATAATTGTAGAAGGGGATTTAAAAATTTATCTGTTTTGTCAACATGTAAAAATCATTGGATATGAAGGGCATTATGCGAGTTATGAAATAGCAAATACTTTAGAAGAATTCTCTTTGAAACAAATACAAGATATTAATATACCGCCGACATCGACGTCATATTATTTCTTCAGGAAAAATGTTTTTGAGAAAAAAGGTGTTTTTTAAGTAACTATAATAAAGGGTGCATTTAGTGTTTGGAATTTGAACTACCGGTAATTTGAAGTTTATTTGATTATACTTCATTCTCGACTTGACAGAAATTTAGTTTAAGGTTGGACATTTACGAAATTGGACGAAATTCGCTTGAAGAAAGTTTGGAAATATTAAAATCTTATTTCCAAAATGGTGAGCCTTCCACTCAAATTGTGAGAAATTTGAAAAAAAAATTTGACGACAATTAAACATCCAAAAACCCAATTTGTTGATCAATTCGTGAAGCGATCTCGTGAAACTGGAATGTTAGTGGATAAACCAACCCGTGTACGTTCTCGTCCGGGGCGCTCAATCGAAAACATTGCTGCTGCTGCTCAAAGTGTGAGTGAGCAACCATCAACATCAACTCATCGTTCTCAACAATTGGGCATTGCACGCACTTCTTTGATGCGAATTTTGCGTAAAGGCCATGAAGCCATATAAAGTTCAATTGGTACAGCAGCTAAAGCCAGTTGACCATCCGAACCATACAGCGAACGCCACAATCGATCTTTTGCGCCCTATCTTCGAAAATCGCACAATCAGCAAAAATGGTGATATGATTTGGCCGGCAAGAAGCTGCGATATAACGCCGTTGGACTATTATTTTTGGGGAGCGGTGAAAGATGAATTTTACTTCAACAAACCAGAAACAATTCAAGACCTCAAGTACGAGATTCCAGCTGCTATTGCTGACATAAGACCCGAAACAATCGAAAATGTCCTCAAAAATTCGGTGGATCGGACGGGCTACTGCCAAGTCAACCGTGGTGGTCATTTGATCGAAATTGTTTTTCATAAATAAATGACATAAAACAACCTTTCAAATAAATGTTCAACCGTTTAAAAATATTGAGCCGTTTTTTTTATAACAAAAAGAAATTCCAATTTTTAAATGGGCCACCCTTTACATACATATATACACATGTAAATGAATTATATATCTTAAGAAATTGTAAGCGATAATGCAATATACTTTCTAAGATATGTACATACATTATGATGACTATCTACTATTTCTTAGTTTGATTTATAAAATCTTTTTTCCTACTAAATAAAATCCCATAAATTAAATTCGATGGTTTTGAGTTTCGCCGTAGTGGAACTTTTAAATTGAATGAAGCCCCTCATATTGCGGCTTGGTAATTTGTTTAGTCATGACTACGAAAAGTGTAATCTTTTCGAAACGTCGGGTAAACAAGTTAGCAAAATATCGCGCGGTAAATTCCGAAAATTTATATTCTATTAAGACTTATTTCAATTCAATTAATGGAGTGGTTACGTTACTTAAACAGGTCAATTTCGTTGAATTACGACCCAATTTTTAAAATTTACCAACTCTGTTTGGTAAAATCTACGAAATGCATTTAAATTTCTTCGATACGTTTTCGTCAAAACCACAAAAAATCTTCCTTTAATTTAATGGACATTTTTTTCTACGGATTAGAATGCACTTTGTATGCTCGTATTGAACACAATTTTTCTTTGCAGTGACTGTAGTTTTTCGTTACTTATAATCAACTTTTTTCGGGGTTGCGGGGTTGCGGGGCTGCAAACAAAAATAAACAATTTTTGCTGTAATTATTTCTCAAAAAGATATACGTATCTTAAAGAAAAGTAGTAAGTAAAGGTTTTTATGATATCTAAGGTACAGATGTTCAAAGCAATATACTATTACATTACATAGTCTTAACTACTCTGGTGACCATGTGATATTTACTCATGCCCGGCTTAAATAATTTATTTAGGTACCTGAAAGCATTAAAAGGGTGTTTAACACGTCAGAGTACATAAAAAAAATAGGATTTCTTCAAGAAATATTCTGAGTGCACGAGTCTTAACCAGAGCCGGGCAAACTCGGCTCTTTTGACTCTCGAGTGCTCCTCAGGTAGATTTCTAGAGCTCCTCATTGCTATTGCAAGTGCAAGCGAGAAATGCATACTCCTGTCCAGTTATCAGTGATGGGACATGTACTCACTCTTTCTCATTGCGTTAATGGGGCGACCCAAAATGCACTCAGGTATACGGCTCCCATGAAGGATTTCTTGAAGAAATATTCTGAGTGCATTACCATTTCAGGTACCCGTGCGTTCTTTAAAATTACCAGTGGGTTATTCCCAACAGGCTTTACAGTGGGCAATCGGCGAGTTTCCACCCGTAAACCCGTGCGGTATACTAGTGGTTTCCCCGCATGTGTGATGAAAATAATAATTTAGATTCTATTAAAGATAAAATTAGGGCTGATGGATTAGTTATATCGAAGGCGGATAAAGGCAACACATAAGTGATCTTAAGGGCACCCGGTGGTCTAGCACCCTTGAATTTAAGGGATTTTTAAAATTTTTTTTTTAAGGTGAAAATAATGAACAACGATATTTAAACTTTGTAGGTATATTATAATACTCAACAGGCATACAAACATATTTTTATAATAAAAAAAAAATTGTAATTATTTAAATAATGGCGCTGAAGATGACCCCCTCAAAAAAACAAATCTGGGCGGCGGGTGAAGTTTTAGCTCTGTCACTTATTTGAAAAATAAAATATAAGGAAATTATTAATCTATATGACTGTAGCTATCGCTGGAACCAACAAAAACGGGAAAAAAAATTATTTTGACAAAAATAGCGCGTTTTGAAATTTGAATATCGAAAACACACTATTTTTCATTAGGTTTTTTACGTAAAAAATAAGAAGTTATTGAAATAAAAAATTGTTGGTCGTCCCGACCATAGCTACTAGTGTACTGAATAACATATTAAAATTTGGGATGTTTCGGATGTATAGCTTTTTTGTTTTGCATCCCGCCGCACAGTGTTTCCTTTTCCCGATTTTGTGGCCAAAAATACTTTTTATGGTTTTCTGGGTCGCAAGTTCCATGTTATAGGTATCGTTGGAAAGGGGAGGGAGTGTAGAATACGTTGGTCAAAGAACGGTTGGTGAAAAGTGTGAAATGTGGGAATTATTGGTGAAAACGTGTTTTTCTTGTGTGTATGGGGCGGGGGGGGGGGTGATAACCCTCAGAGGTGTGTCTCAGGGATAGGAAGAAGAATCACTAGGGCAAAATGGTCCTTGTTGGTGAAAGTTGGTGAAAATCATTGAATATCGTCAAAACGTAGTTTTTTCGGTCGGCACCTACAAAATTAAAACGGCTGTGGAAGAAAAGTTTATGCATGAATTGGAATGATTATTTCACCAATCGATAGCTAGGGAAGCAGAGTAGTTAACGGTAGAAGAAACATTTCAAAAACTATGTACATAAGAAGTATATAATATGAAAATGGGGTGATGGGGAAATTTAGTGTGAAAATTGTGCGATTTTTTGGGGGGAAAGTAAAAGAAATGTGAAAGTCACTATAGTTCTCTGTAATAGGGGCGGTGAATAGCTATCGTTTGAGATATGAATGAAAGTTGTGTTGCCATTTTGCCACAACTAAGGTTGGAGATTGAGAAAACTGCTCCGACAAAATGTGAAAAAAAAAATTAATTTGTATGAAAAAGTAAAAAAAATGTAAAGTCGAAATATTTAAAGGACATAAGTATGCATCTAAGAAAAATAGTCGCAAAGTGCTAACAATACTCGAAAAAGATGAGAAAATTTGGGGTGGTTGAAAATTTTCAAAAATCGATAAAAAAAAAGAAGAAGAGCGAAATGGTGTGACATTTTTGATAGTCCTCCCCACCACCTTTCAAATGAGACCAAAAACTCATAAATCGGATAAATAAATTGTCAACGGCCTCGAGCGCTAAATTCCTATGTCGCGCGCGAGCTAACTGTAATGGCGCCCTACAACGCAAGTAGCACCTAGTAGCAGCTGAAATTCGCACAAATTGTAAGTTTAGACTTCCCTTTAAACTTTCTAAATGGTTTCACTCTGGTACCGGGTGGAACTTGTAAGATAACTCTGGTTGAAAATCAGTTATCGGAAAAAAACACCGATTTTACAGGACTATGTACTAATACACATATAATAGTGAAAAATCATATATTTCCATGATTCAAGCGTCATCATTTAATATACTTACACCAATAAACAAAATCCAAAAGGAATTGTTGAAATAGAGTCACTGAGTTTGGAAATATACTAAGTCAAAGATCGTATTGTCAGCAGAGCGGCAAGTGCTCGAAACGTGCAGCTGCTGCAACGTAAACTTCACAGTGCCCCTGTGCCTCAGGGAATCGGTTTGGGGTCCTAATATTCGGGATTTTAGCGTATTGAACCTTCCTCTACAAAACCCAAAAAAAAAAAAAATTCAATATGACAACCTTCGATTTTTGCATTTTTGGCCACAAAATCGGGAAAAGGAAACACTGTGCGCCGTGCGAAAAGGGTGGTTTCGAGATAAATGAGTTTAAAGTTTTTAGTATGTTTCCATTCATAGGCGGATCAACCGTTCGCTACCTACTAAAAAGGCTGAAGAACCTAAAATACTGTCAATATCATTACAAAAATTTAACAGAATATTCTCGAAAGACCACACTTTCGAAATATTAAAAAAACAAAAAATCGATTTTTTTAAAATTTTAGACCACTGGGTGCCCTTAAATAAAAACTCATACATATATGTATAAGTAAAATTGACAATTGTTTGGGTAGAATGAAATTTGAGCTTTTAGATAGGAATCAAACTAAGTATAGTACCGTAATCAACCAATTAATTAACAAGTCATTCAGTATTATTTCACCTGTAGATTAAATTAAAAGTCGCAAACCCTTCTATCCCGGTCTGTTTGTATGGTTTAGTAAAACGACATAAGGTGGGTACTCCAATAAGACCAGTGTCATCGTCCTGCCGGGCTCCTTGCCAATATGTGTCTAAATGGCTATGTTCTGTGATACCTGACGCGAATAATCTCAATTCTCCGAATTCCTTAGAATTAATTATTATAGTGAAATTGCACACTTGGCAATGTAATGCTAAACTTGTCTCGTTTGATGTGGTTAACCTTTTTCCGTCCATACCTGTTGATAGGCTCAAAAACATTGTGTGACATTTAAAATAATTTTACCAATACAATTATTTTAATTCTAATAATAATATTTACAATCGAAAAGATGGCCTTCTATGGGCAGTTCTGCTTCCCCTTTCTTAGCAGAATATTTTTTGGCTCATTTAGCGAAAAAAAATCATTTAGTAGCGGTAGTCAATGTCTTAAACATGTATTGGTTTGGTATAGATATGTAGATGATGTATTTTGTGTGTGGACAGGTTCTAAATATCAACTGGACCTTTTCCTACAGTCTGATTTGAAAAAATTAGATAAAAACATAAAATTCACAGTAGAACTCGGGCTTGATAAGATCAACTTCTTAAACTTGACCATTGGAATTTCTGAGAATAAAGTAAAATTCAATTCATATAGGAAAACTACCTTTTCGGATGCAGTCATTCTATAATCTTCTAACCATCCGTGGAATATAAAAATGTCCGCTTTTAATTCTCTGGTACACCGTTTTCTTTCTGTCCCCTTGTATGTTTTAAATTTAGAGTTTAAAACAATAATTGACGCTGCAAAAAATAATGGATATAATAAACTGGTCATCTATAATTAATCAATTAAAACAAAAATCGACAAAGGAAGCTAATAACCTCCCTAAATGGAAAAAGGTTCCTTACATCAGAGAGACGGGAAATAAAATAAAAAAATTTTAAGGGATTGTGCCGTGAGACCTGCTTTCTTCAACAATAATACTCTACATAAGCATTTATGTAGCAACAAAGTTAAACCAAAAAAAGACGAATTGTTTAAAAGTGGTGTCTACGAAATTAAAGGAGGATTGTAAAGGAAAAACCAAACGACAATTAAAAATTAGATTTGCGGAACATATTGCAGGAGCTAGTTGTGACAAATTACATTCAAGCCTTTCTAAGCATTTACATGACGAGTTTCATTCTACCAAATTGGATAATGCTACATTGCTGCATGACCTGGATGGAGGATAAAGGAACAAAGCGGAAATATTTGACATTAGGAAAGCAAAATTTTTCAAAAAAATTATGTGTAATGACCAACTAGACTTTCTTAATAACAGTCCATTATTAGATCCATTACATTTTTCCCCTCTAGATAGCTCAGGTCTTCTGTGTAATGAGTTAGTCGATAGCTTGAGGATGCCCTAGAAAGGCGAAACGCGTCGCACTCACCAAACTCTGTTTGTAATAAATAAATCATAATTTTGAAACTACAAGAGTTTTTATCACTCTATTAATCAAGTATTAATTAATTATTATAAGTAATATTAAGAAACGATCATTAAAAAAACTTTGCGTTCATCTTCTTTTGCAAATTTATCAGACGCATGGCATGTTGTGGACGAAATTAAGAAGGCAATTAAATTGATGAAAAACCGCTGCTACAAGCACACGTACCAAGAAAAAAAACAAATAAAGAAAAATAAATAAAAAAATATTTAATTTGAAAGAAAATATTTACGTTTTGTTATGAAGTTATTTATTTTTTAAACTGGAATTATGTTCTTTTGTTAATTTTACGTATTTATGTTTCATGTTCAATTTTGAATTTTTGTTTAATTTTTTTTTAATTTAATTTTTAATTTAATTAATTAATTTTATTAAATTATGTGCCTGGATTCTGTTTGTCATCTCAGTTTCCGTCACTCCGTGACAACTTATGACTGAATAACAAATAAATTTTCATATAAGAAATAAAACAGGCAACTCAGTTATAAGCTGACATGTGACGGAAACTGAAATGACAAACAGAATCCAAGCCCTATACTCTGAATCACTGGAAAAGGATCACTGAAAAAGGAGTTCAAGTGAAACGATTCCGAGGAACTTCCTTGCCTTGCCTCCTAAATGAATTCTGGCTAACCTAGTGGGAAGGAATATAAAAAGCTTATATCAAAAGATATAAGAGAGGGTATGGCGGTTCAGGCATTCCTGCCTTCCAGAGAAGCCTTCGGCATGCATAATTGGATGCTTCCATTTCCCATTGGGACGTTATCTCTGGTAGAACTTTCAAAAGTGCTTTTGTTATACACAAAAGGAGTCTGGACTTCATACATTTATGGCTTTGCTGATGCTTTTAAATATACGATGGTAGCGCTGCTAGTGAGAAGTGTACCCAACAGTCATAACTGCCACTTGCAGCCACTATAATCTCTTATAAGGATAAGACATATCAGTTCGATACATTAGTCCGGTCAAAATAGACGAAAAAATAGAGGTAGGTTTGCAATAATTTGCATAGAGCTGAAAACTGGTACATACCTTGGGGACATTATTACAAATAAAATACTAAAAGTCCCCATCGATCCGACATCTGCCCAAAAAGCTATTCAAGGTCAAAAGTAAAAAAATGGTTTTTTTAAATTTTTCTGGTGAACGGTAAGTTTTATCATAAAAATAGATCAGACAAAAGTTGTAGACCATGAAATTATCTATAAAAATTGTCCTTATATTTTTTTATTCTAAGAATCACCATTCCTGAGATATTGCGATTCTAAAACACCGAAAACAATAATATGTACGCTGAATCTCCTATGCACACTATCAGATGTTTAATATGAGTAAAAATATAATATTAAAATATAATATTGGTTTGTGTAACTTATACATACAAATTATACGATTGTGAGAGTATAGACATAAAAGAAACTCAGTCCTTAATTTCATTGGCCCGAATAACCTTGAGCAACAGCTGTCTACGACTCCTTGTCCGAGCGGCGACAGTCGTATACCTGTTTTTTTTCTGGATGGCATAAATGAAATACTTGTTGCTAAATACGTTCAGTATGTACATAGGCATTTTGGTCATAGAGTGTCCATGTCTATAGTATTTGATGGCTATACTGATAATAAGAAAAACATTAAAGCTACAGAACAGCGTCGTCGAACCACAAAAACATCTTCATCTTCTGATGTCGTTTTTGATCAATTTATGACAGTTCCAACAAACCAACAACAATTCCTTGCAAATACTCACAATAAGTCTCGCTTCATTTTAATGTTATGCGAAAAATTTACAGCTGCAAATATTTTAATGAAACAAGCTGATAATGACGCCGATGTCCTTATAATTGAAACAGCCATAGAACAATCCAATACAATAAATACAACTATCGTTGTCGGTGAAGATGTTGACTTATTAGTACTACTGACTGCACGAACTCCAATTGATAAGATTATTTACTTTTTGAAACCAGGGAAAGCTCAACAGAAATATATTCATCGAAAAGTTTATCTGCCTATCCAATCAAAGGTCAAAATCATAACTTATTTTTACATGCAAGAACTGGCTGCGATACTGCATCATCATATTTCAGAAGGAATAAAACAACAGTATTTAAATTATTTGTAAAAGATGATTTAATTAATTGCGCAGAGGTATTTCAAAAGATCGACTCTTCTCCACAAGACATCATCACAAACGGGATTCGCTTTCTTCTTGCTCTATATGGAGCTCCAAAAAAAATTGATTGTTTAGACAAGTATAACATAGATATTTAAGTTTTGTAAAAAATACACGAAACAATAAAACAGTGCAATTATCTTGTCTTCCTCCAAAATCTGCTTCTGCTAGTCAACACTTATGTCGAGTATACTATCAAGTTCAAATATGGCTAGACAATCAACTGGAACCAGAAGACTGGCGTTGGAAATTAGTAGATAATACTTTGGAGCCAATTTAAACTTTACTCCCACCTGCTCCGGAAAGACTTCTCAACACCATCTTTTGCAATTGCAAAAAGGGTTGTAGTGCAAAATGTAGCTGTAAAAAATCGGGTTATTTTGTTCACCAGTATGTACTAATTGCCAAGGCTAGTCTTGCTCCAATGTTGAATCAACTTCAACAGATGAAGATTTTTATGATATCAATGCGGACACAACTGATGTGTCTTCTCCACATATCCAGCTAGAAGAACAAGAAGAAGAAGAAAGCGAAGAAGATATAACTATTGAAGTGGCATTTGAAGATTATCAATCCGAATAACATCTTCCCGAAACCAACAATAATTCGTGCGATTTGAATCATTTTTAATAGTACCATTTTTCAGTTAATACAATATTTTTTAATAAAAGTTGGTCACAATAGATCGTGGACTATGCCTACCGGGAACACCACGTTAAAAAAATGCGCAGAGTACACTACTTCACAGGTGGTGCGGAAATGTGTGCATATTATGTAAAGTACGACTTCTACAACTTTTTGAATCGCAATATCTCAGGAATGGTGATTCTTAGAAAAAAATATAAGGATAATTTTTATAGAGAATTTCATGATCTACAACTTTTGTCTGATCTATTTTTATGTTAAAACTTACCGTTTACCAGAAAAATTGAAAAAAACAATTTTTTTGACATTTGACCTTGAATAACTTTTTTTGCAGATGTCGGATCGATGGGGGCTTTTAGTATTTTAGTTGTAATAATGTCTCCAAGGTATGTACCAGTTTTCAGCTCTATGCGAATTATTGCAAATTGAAATATCTAATTAGGCCGGACTACATCTGTAGCAAATGCGATGTACTACTTCAGAAGATAAAGCTTTCGCTCAGGACATGAAGCTTTCGCTCAGAACAGCCGGCAATGTAGTCATCTGAAAGAGGTAGATACGGTACAGGCATAGACAAATAACATATAGATTTCCATTCTGGTCCTAAAGCTCAATCCATTGAGCTTTCAATTTGGTAGCCTGATGTCGCCTGATCTTACTAACACATCCCTAACATGGCTCGACATATCATTTCGGGAGAGAGAGAAAATGGTTCGTTTAGCTCACGTCCGGGCAAAATCGGCTCCCGAGTGCTCCGAGTGCAAGCGAAAAATATTTCTTTATCTCCTCATTGACTCCTGCAAGTGCAAGTGAGAAATGCATAGTCCTGTCCTGAATCAGTGATGGTGGACATGTACTCTACTCACTCCTCATTGCGTTAATGGAGCCACCCGAAATTCATTCAGGCCCGGCTCTGTAGCCCAGCACGCGGGCAGCATGGCATGGATTCTGCGGTGGCGTGGCGGCGACATATGTCTTCCTCTTCTCTCGAGTCTCAGCCGTCCGTTAGCCCCTGCAATTCGCTTACAGTATATTGGGTCGTCTGTTTGGAGTCGTCCTAAACCATGCCGATTAGCACACTTTCCCGTAGCCGTTATAGATTCCTAGTAAAACAACATTTTTTCTACGAATTTCGTGCCTCCTACTTCATCTTTCCGACCTTTTGACCAAAAAATAAGAGGCCCGTGAGAAATGTATTTATTCTATCAGCCTAATAATTCCTAGAACAATCTTTTTTTGTAAAAGTTCTCAATTGGGCTGGTGAGCAGGCTCAATATGAAAATTGAAAAAGAGGCAGTGTTCTGAATTGAGAAATATTCTAAATATTTATCTCACGCACACAAACTTAAAGGAAGTTGAACTAGATGAGCTTTCCGCTCAGATTTGTTTTCATAGGAACAAATTTTGCTATGAGATTGGATATCTATCTATTATTTGTCTATGGTACAGGTACGCGGAGGAATTTTGAAGTTGAAACTTGCTGAAATGAAAACTTATGTCTTCTAGTTATACTTCTGACACTCAGGTGGAGAGTGAGTGAATTCAGCCAACTCAGGTAGTTCGCTGACTCGAGCATTCAGCACGGCCTGACGTTTGTTTATTTACATATTTGCCTTAAAGAAATTTGCACAGCATGCAACTTTGCACCTTTGCATGAAGGAAACTGAAGCAGAAATAGTGAAATTGTGCTCTTCTCAACCAAAACGAAACGAGAACTAAAAGTGCTGTAATGAATCTGGATGGCTTCAATTTTAGTTACTTCCTGGTAGCTGCCTTCACCTTCTCCACTGTTATCAGGTCTGTTATATAAAAAAAAAAAAGTTTTAGGGGACAAAGAGCAACTTTTGCGACTAATCTACGTGCAAACTAATTTCTTTGCAGTGCTGACGTCGACATAGAGCCTGATTACGATGGGAGTGGTGAGGCTGGTCGGCACGACTGGGATGTGCTGATTCTGACCCAGCAGTGGCCCGTGACCACCTGCTACCACTGGAGGGAGGAGGACGAAAAGCGTGCGTGCAACTTGCCCCAGAAGGAGTCCTGGACAATTCACGGGGTTTGGCCAACTGCATATGGCAAAGTGGGGCCCAACTTCTGTAACAAGTCAGCGCATTTCGACATAGCACAATTGGAGTCAATCATGGACGATCTGCGAGCGTACTGGCCTCAAGTCGAACTGAGCGGGACGGACATTACAGGCCTGTGGAAGCACGAGTGGATGAAACACGGCACTTGTGCGATGATTCTTCCCGAGCTTAGCGATGAAAAGAAGTATTTTGGGCAAGGGCTGCAGTGGCGAAGCAAGTACCTCATTTCCGATATTTTGGGTAGCTCAGGGATTCACCCAGATTCCTCTAACACGGTTACAAACATACAGAGCGCGCTGAAGAGGGTTCTGGGCAAGAACCCTTCCATTCACTGCATATACGACCGGAAGAAGGATGCCAGCTTTCTGTCTGAGATCCGCATCTGCTTCAACAAAACGCTCGAACTGATCGATTGCGACGGAGTGCTCTGCGGGCAGGTGGCTATTGACTATCCAGGCGGGAAGGTGATAACCAATTGCCACATTTCAAAACCCGTACAGTATCCGAGTATAATGCCACCGCTGAAGAAGGACTCGTGGCAGTTCCCCTTTGTGAACGTTTACAAGCTGCTGAACTTCATCATGTGGTTCACACTCTAACTGGTTTCCAGCGCACCACTCGGCCGACTATTCTTCGTATCCAGAGGATTCATAGTTATCCCCAAGTACTGTACATAAATATAGGACCAGGTCATCGTTTCTCTCCACTCCCCCGCACCTTTTGGAAATTGAATTGCTGTCGAAATTCCCCCAAATTTTGTAATTTGTAAGCGATTTGCATAACGGAGTATTTTGGCCAAATCATATTCGGAACGGGAAACCTGGCAGGCAGCTAAGCAAGAGAACAATTAATTGGATTTAGGTAAATAAATTTATTAGCAGAAATTAAATCAGATCCCTACAAAACGCTCTTAACAAGGTTTCTTCCACTGTGTCAAAGGAGGGTGTTTATTTGTAGCTTCACAAGTTGTAACGGCCTTTTGCCGATAAACGAAACCCTACAAGTTTTTCTAATGCACTAATATCTTTCTTGAAAACAAAGTAGCTGCTTGAGTTAAAAGTGCGGGTTGACTTTGAAGTACCACTTTTCTAATTGGGCTAGTCTTATTCCAAAAGGCCACCGACCAGAGATCCCCAAGGACGATCCTTAAACTCAATAGCCAGAGATTGAGATGTATACAGTTCCCCCAGCTAACCCTCTGTGCGCTCATTGGAGTACATAATATTTAGAGGAGAAGTTGGCCGATATTTGCTTTTATCTCTATGCCTATAACATTATTCATTTCAGCGAGACCATAGGCTCAAGAAAGTCCCAGCTTTTCCCTTATGAAATGGATTGGCGTGCTACTGAGATGCCAGCTATTGCGGCTTCTCTTAAACGTGCCCGGTCGTGTATTGGCCCAGCTTCAGGTGCCTCATTAACTACTAAGGCCATGCGCGTTACTTGCGAATGCTTTTCTGATTCGCTTTAGTTTCTTATTTCTCTAATATCAACCTTGCCAGTTTAGAGTTCTGCCTTCGTATTTGCCCGGTAGTGGCACCAATATGCTCAATACCGCTGCCATCACCTGATGGCACGAATTTGTGGCGGTGCCGCTAGTTATTTCCCAGTCCCGGTATCATAGTTGAATTTGTCTCGTCTCCGTTTGGTCCCGGGGACGAATGCGTCGATTCCTCCGCAGAACCAGGGTCTCATCCTGCATTTCGATATCAATTAAAAAATACTTTAGGAATTATTGGCCCGAGAGGATCTTCTAATACAGGCAAACTGTTCGGACTTTCTATTGAGGTACTGACAAAAATCTTAAATTGCATTATCTTCAGGGGAAACCACAAAACAAAACGCCTTTGCGGATTTGCGGAATCAAATAATGAAAACTTCCTCGACGATTCTCTCAATCTAGAAACATTCTAGTAAATTCCTAAAACCCTTCTCTAAAGACAGACCCAGATTGTCGATTTACTTGAGCAGCGATCTTTTATTTCCCATATTTCGCGGTAGCTTTAATCAATTTAAAATTAGGAAAATATACAATTGTGGCAAACAGTTCCCTCAGGTAGCTAAAGCCTTCCGAGATTGCACCAGACTGAATATGGTTTGGATGTTGCTGGCTAATGTAAGATAGCGAGCGGCCTCCCCCGGGCAGGCGCTCTTGTGATCAACCACTTTTATTAAGCGACTCGAGTAGGACACGATGAATTATATTTTATGCTTATTGCCAGTGTATAAAGGGTTAATTAATAAAGAAAACAATGAAAAGTGTGCACTGTGTTTTCCATACTCGCCTTGTTAAAAACCAGTTCTTACAGAGTGTGGGGTAATGTGTAAAAAGATATCATGTAAGTTGCGAAGCACCAGCTACCACTATACGCCCACAGCTTTAGTTTATGCGGTCTTAGTGACAATAAGGACAGCCGAAGGAACAAGTCCAAGAACCTCGAGCGGCTTCTCGTAGTCCTCATCGGCGAACACTTTGCGGGGGAAGGAGGTCATCAGTCCGAATGGTAATTCGGTGCCCTGCTTCATTTGGATGAAAACGCGAACGGCGGATAGCTGTTCCTTAACGCTAAAGGTTTCAGTCACTGTTTTGCCATCGTGGAGACGGATTTGAATCCTCGTGTTTGTGTATTCTTTTTGAGTCTTCGGCGATTGAATGGTCGTCGTAGAAGACGTGGCTGGAGACTGAATTGGCTGAACTTTTCCTTGTTCCCTGGAAAGATCACATTTCTAAATAGTTCTACTGTTTCCTTGCGATAAGAATGAGAATTTTGCTAATTACTAGAGGTACACTTACGCAGCCTGCTTAGCCTTCCGGGCGGCTTTATCCGCTTCTATTTGAGCTCTGACCCGATCTCTAGCAGCAATATCTGCAGCCTTTTCACGCTTTCTTTGTTCCATGATCTTCTGCATCTCTAGGTCTTCCATTTTCTTCTTAGCCTCTGTGAGATCCTTCCCGGACTTGATCCTTACTTTCTCCCTCTCTAAAGCGTCCTGTCGTTCCCTTTCCTCCCGCTCCGCCCTTTTGACCTTCAGTTTCTCCTCGATTAGTGCCAGTTGCGCTTTCTTCTCCTCTTCAGACAGGGGCTTTTTCTCTTCGGTGGACTCCGAGAAGTTACTATGTCCAGTCTTTGCCGCATGGAACTCGACTTCGGACTGGTCTTTAAAAAGCTTCCCACAATCATCACATCGCAGTGACTTTGCTGATTCGGAGGACTCATCTTCGGCCGCCTCCTCTGTGCTACCTGAACTTTTCTGCTGATCGGTCTGCTCAGCAGCTGGGGGAATGTCTTCGTCTGCATGGGCCAACAGCCACTCCATCGCCGGCTCAACGCCTTTAAAGTTCGTCACTTGTAAGGCTCGTTCGCTGTAAGATGAGAAGCCCTTAGAAATTTGGGGAATTTTTCTTAATATCTTACGCTTTTTCCTTGGGGAAGCCCATATCCACCAGCATTTGTATATCTGACATCGTTCGCGTTTATTCCTCTGGTAGAAAAAAAACAAAACCTCTTCGCGGAAAATGACAATAAATTGTGTCAGCCTTCTTCTTCTTATGACAGTTGAACCTGCACTAGACTAGTACATTACCAGTATGAACTGCTGCACCGATGTAACTTAACATGAATAGCAATCAATTTAATTACGTATTTTAAAATAAGGAGAGATACTATTATTGATCATTTTGTGAAGGAAAAGTTAGGAATATAACGTTGAACACATTTCATTTCGAACAATTTACAACCTCCATCGGGCGAATGCGTTTAAATGTTCATCCACACAGCAAAAAAGTCGAATCGTTTGATCGTCGCCCAACTGACGTTCCTGACGTGTCAATATGTCACAACGTCTATGTTGTATACAAGTTCGCAGTGAGGATTGGTCTTAAATTTCATCCGAGGCGGAATGGACTTCTTGAAAAGTGGACTTAAAACTGTCCTGGGTTCCCCGGAGCCCGGCCAGCAACCGACAGGCGCAGAAACTGTGAGTAAACCACCCCAGCCATTCATTCAGGGCCACTTGCTCCCTTTTCCGGTGTAATTTATTTTAGGTGGTGCTCCCAGGAGGTGAAGGTCGGCCCCAAATGATGCTGCTAAATAGTGCCGGCTTTGAGCGTGTTCCCATAGTATTGTAGTCGCGCCCGAACAGGGATATTTTTAGCTCCCACTAAAATAAATTGATCACACCCAGAATCAATCAGTATTTTTAGAGTGCCAAGAATTCGATGTCAATCGCATCTCACTAATTGCAGGTTGAACGTCTGGTCGAGCGGGTGCATTCGTCGACTCTACTGGATGATCGACGTGACGCATGTCGGGCCCTCAAGGCCCTTTCGAGGAAGTATAGAATAGAAGTGGGTGCCCAGGGTATGCTCCCACTCATCCAAGTGCTCGAAATGGACCGAGCCGACAGCGAGATAGTTAGCTATGCTCTGGACACCCTTTGTAATATCGTCTCTCCAGAACAGTTCAAGGAGGAGGCGGACAACCCAACAGTCTCGGTCAATGTCGGCGAGCAGTTCACAGAGATGTTTATTAAAACGCCCGAGCACGTCTCAGTCATCTTGGGGTACTTGGAGGAGTACGATTTTCGAGTAAGATGGTCCGCTATCAAGCTGCTCACCACTCTGCTGGCCAACAAAACAAAGGAGATCCAGGAGATAGTCCTTGTCAGTCCTATGGGTGTGTCGAAACTGATGGACCTGCTTATCGACAGTAGGGAGGTGATAAGGAACGACGCCCTACTCCTATTGATTCAACTGACTAAAGGAAATGCAAATATTCAGAAAATTGTAGCTTTCGAAAACGCCTTCGACCGACTCTTTGACGTAATTAGGGACGAAGGTTGCTCGGATGGTGGAATTGTTGTAGAGGATTGCTTGATTCTGATGTTGAACCTCCTAAAGAACAATTCGAGCAACCAGCAATTTTTCAAGGAGGGCTCCTATATTCAAAGACTGGCCCCTATGTTCTCTATATCTCCTGAGGCAGAAGAGAGCGGCTGGACTCCTCAGAAGGTGTCAAACATTGCCTGTATGCTGCAGGTTGTGAGGTCCCTAGTTAGTCCCAGTAACCAGCACCAAATTATAGCGTCTTGCCAAAAGACCATGAGGACTTGTGGGTTGCTGGATGCGCTCTGCAACCTTCTGATGAGCAGTGGTGTACCTGCTGACATTCTAACCGAGACCATTAATACCGTAGGGGAGGTTGTACGTGGCGACCTTAGCAACCAGGAGTATTTGAGTACTGTAATGGCTCCCAGCAATCCACCTCGTCCCGCTATAGTTGTCCTCCTCATGTCCATGGTTAACGAGAAACAGCCTTTGTCGCTTCGTTGCGCTGTGCTTTACAGTTTCGAGTGCTTCTTGTATAGAAATGAGGTGGGCCAAACAGCTTTGGTTCAAACATTGCTTCCATCAAAATCCGAAATCTCGAGCTTAACCACTGGACAACTGCTCTGTGGAGGCTTATTTAGTGCAGACACTCTGGCTAACTGGTTCTCCGCAGTTGCTCTGATGCATGCTTTAGTAGAGAACCCAGCACAGAAGGAGCAGCTCCTAAGAGTGTTACTAGCTACCTCTGTGGGAGGCCAGCCGGTTTCCCTGCTGCAGCAGTGCACTACTCTTTTACAACAGAGCAACTATAAGCTGCAGAGTAAAGTAGGAATTCTGATGCTACTCAGCACTTGGCTCAGTCATTGCCCTGTTGGGGTGAAGGCTTTTCTTTCTGCTCCAGGAAGTGTGGCTTATTTGATTGCACAGGTGAGCGCTAATGAGCACGATGAGAACGAGTATCTCATTCAGGGACTGTGCACCTTCTTGATGGGCATATGCATTCAGTTTAATGATAATTCGTTACCAAACTACAGGAGGGAAGATCTGTGCCAGGTGAGGACTTTAAAAATGTTTTCCCCCAATATATCTCTAAAATTAATTGCCTTTCCAGCTTATAGTGAAACGTATTGGCCTAGAGACCTTTAGTGCAAAGCTGGGCGATGTCTCCAAGCACGAGGCCTATAGTAGAGCAGCGAAACAGCCACAAATTCGCGTGAAGTCATCCTCGGAATTAATGCTGGACTACGAGTTTTGTAAACTATTCAAGGCCTTAGAAGGTAAATAAGCAACTGTCTATTTTACTGGTCTCTAACACCAGTTATCGCTTTCAGCCTTAATAGCGAAAACTGCAAATGGCTTCGACGTAAACGGTAGCAATTTAACAGAACTAACGCTGAGTTCAGAGGCTTCTGGCCTGGTAAGCCAGTACAAGGACATTATTCGCGATCTGGACACGGAAATTTCAACCTTAAAGAGCAAAATTAGTCGGCTAGAGGAGAATAATGAGTCACTTCAATACCAGTTAACGGATGCAATGTCTTCAAACTCGCAGCTTAGCGATCAGAATATTTTGTTGAAGGCGCAACTAACTGCTGCAGGTACACCGAGTACTAGTAGCGAAACACCTGCTCCTGCACAATCATCACAAGTGGGCATCGATACACAGATAAGTTTCTACCAGTCAGAAAACTCCCGTCTTATGAATGAAATTGAAGAACTGAAGGTGAAGCTGAACGATGAGGTCCGGCGCTCGGAAAGTAGTATCTCTGACCTCGAACACCTACGGAAGGACCAAGAAGACCTTCTAGAATTGCTAACCGATCAGGAAAATAAGCTAAACAAATACAAGACCCAACTGCAGGAGGCGGGCTTTAAGGTGGATAGTGAAGACGATGAAGAGGAGGAGGATGATTCCGTGGAAGAGGCCGCACAAACGACTGCTGCGAAAGAGAAGAGTTGAACGCCTCTTGAACGTGCACTTGTTAGGTCTACATTTTCTCTGTATTATTTACTGTCGCGAAATTCGATATGTTGATTGTTTAGGCGATTGTTTTGTTTATGTGGCTTAGAATGGTGAATATCATACAGATTATTTTTTTTCGAAGTAAATTTGTTTTAATTTAAAAACCTTTCAATTTGGGCGAATGACCCACAGGTACGTAAAACCATTCACTTTACCAAGTCATGCTATAGAATTATAATTTTTGTTATAAGTGCCTTCTAGTGTGTGTTACTGGCACTGTCATTTCAATCAAATTAGTAATATCATACAGATAAGAAAAAACTCTCCGCGACAGCTTTGGAAAACTTCCGGGGTTATCGGTATGAGTTAACTTAAAATATCGTACGTCCTTCAGGTGGATCAGGATAATAAAATACTGCAGCGAACAAAATGTGTAAGCTTGAGCCCTTATCTAAATTCGCGCTATATAAAAATGCCATGCAAAATAATCAAATTTTAAATATCATGACTAGGAACATCGGGTTGCTGGATGTAATGGAAAATGAATCTAAGATTTGCCTTATTGAGAGATAATTAAAAGAGCTGCGACCTCAGCAAATATTTTTACTGAAGGACCCTAAAACATGAAAGTTATAAATCCTATGCAAAATGTTCGAGTGAGAATTCCCAATTATTAATACTATTATTTGTGCTAGTATTGCACTGGGTAAGATAAAGTTATATAAACCTTCATGTTGCTAACAAAACAAAGCAAACGCAAGAAGCCATACGACACAGACTTAAAGATTGCATTGCATACACGATCGTTTTGAAATGTGAGTTTTAACAGCTGTTTGCAAAAAAAAAATCTAGAGAGGAATAGAGCGAGAATCGGAAAAGTGGTACTTGTATTGTATCTCTTCAAATCGCGTTTGTCAGCTTTTCTAAATTGAATTCTTGGAAAAGTCTAAATCAAAACTAAAAGGAAACCGTTACCTATGCATATTATACAGATAATAATAAATGCTCCGTTTTCGTGGGATTAAAATAATGAAAATTATCACAACTTTGTTGGGTTTTTTCATATCCTACTCTGGATCAGGAATTTTTTATTGAATTGAATTTCTTAAATTGTTATCTATAGCAAGCATTTCAGAATTTGCAAAAAGGGTATCAAATTGCCATGATTTGTACCCATCCAAAATTCGAAAATTGAACTGAATAAATTATTGGATTGAATATTTGATGCTAAGTGGGTATAAGCATAAGTCAATACAAATTGATGTCCTTTTCTCAAAATTAAAATTTTTTTTATAGGTAACTATTCAGAAATTTCAATTCAGTTCAAAATCTGCTGTGAAATTTTATCCAGAGCAGGATATAAAAAGACGCAGCTATTGCATTAGTTGAAATGTAATGAAAACATTGACTAACCTTAACAAATGCGGTTCAATCATTAGTTAATCGTTTGGGCGTTATAGGGTGATTCATAAATTCGACATTTTCAAGGTATGCACAATATTTTATTTTGATATTTTTATCTACCCACTGCAGTGACATCAACGCTCACGCCAAAAAACTGCTATCTCAATGTCCTTTCCAAAAATCTCAACAATGTTGATGAACCTCTACCACTGCAGATACAATCACTTGCGAAAGTGAAAAAAATGTTCTACAATTTCCCAAAAATCACGATTTTCCCAAATCATCTCCGAAATTCATATAATTAATACACCTGTTTTTTTATATTTTTATTAAATTGCTCAACTTATTACCCTTTCAAAAACATTTATACGTAGAAAACCTTACGCGGAATCTGTATTTTAAGGATATTAAATTCAAATTAACCCCAAAATGCTTTTTATTAAATTAAAATCTTATTACAGTTAATGGTAATACATATGTTACAAAAGTTGCTCAAAATGTCTTCCGGCACTTACGATGCATGGAAATAATATCCCTCTTTAAGTTTGTGGCTTGGTTGTGGAGACATCCGTCACAAAATTCGTCTTCTTCGGTATTTAGGTATACCCTTGTAGTATTTCTTCTTATTTATTTAACAGGCTTTTTATTTTATAGTTTTAATAAAACATTTTTTGTCACTATTGTGAATTATTATTTTAATATTGCAACCATCTCTTGGTAAGTAAGTGTACAAGTGCAAATAGAATAAAACTTTCTCGTCTTTTTTTATGCAATCCCCAGATAGAAAAAAAACTGATGTTTATCTAAATCCGGATTGATTCTCAGGTATCAAATAATTAATAAATTATTTTAGGATGAAAAATGATTAATTTGTATAGACCATGTCCGTTTTTTGGGGATCGTGATTGGTTGTGGTAATAACCAATGAAAAATTGAAATCAGAATTCAAAATTAAATCAGTTATTCATAGAAACCTCTGTTTTAATTGAAGTGAGTTGAAATCAATAAAAAATCAGATTTGAATCGATATTATTAAATATGGAAGGGATCAGGAAAAAATCAGTTGTTCATTTGTTTTCTGGATCTGTTACATTTCCACCCCTCAAAAATTTTCCCATATTTGCTTCAAAGCAGTTCTGATTCTATGATATGGCTTACAGCAGTTTTCTTCAAGATTCAAAAGTGAAGAAATAATGATTCCAACAAAACTGATTCCAAATTCTATCTGGGATCCTGAACCTGCTCAATTGAAAGTTCACACATTCAACTAATATCCGCACTCTCAAAAATAAATTTGGAATCCAGTGGTTTTGACGCAAGTATTAAACAATGTGAAATTGTGATTTCTATGGTTTCCTAATACATATATGGACATTGAAGAGTGACTTTACTTTCGCATATTCGGCTTTGGACCGGGCTGCCACAAGTTGTATTATAGCCAGCCTTTCTCGTATACTCGTCGTTGCAGTGTGAATTCTTCTAATCAATTCCTCCATGATGGTTGGCAGAAGCATTTTTTTTCGTACGATGTGCATTTCTCGATACACTTCGATTTGTCAAGTTATATGAAACACCCGGTAGTCACTAGTGTTGCACTCGCGAATATTTGAAGCGTTATATATATATATATATATATATATGGAACAGTTGCGTGTACGGAAAAAATATAGTAAGCCGTTTTTATAGGAAATTTTCTGAGCTAAAATTTGTCTTTTGTCAAAAAGTCCACCGTTTTCAAGATATGTATTTGTGAAAAACCATTTTTCGTTACCCTTTACCCTGCGTAATTAATCGCGCGGCACTCGGATCGATGGGAAACTTTCACACTACATTTAAAACACTAATACTAAGCTGCCTCCAGCCTCTCAATTTTTACCCTGTATCTAATTTTTCACATGTTGAAGGTCTAATTTTCCTGGACTATAATAGAAATTACTAAGCCTGCATGTTGTTGCGAGAAAGGTGACTACAGAACTACTTTGTACTTAGTTTTCTGTTCAAAGAACAACTTCATTAAACAATTAATTATAAAGTTATGACATCTTAAAACCTTGAGCTTTAAAATGGTTCAATTCGAATGCACCGATTTTAAAATAAGCTTTAACTTCGGAGCTTGATTATTATAAAGATGATCGGAGGTTATCGTCAACCTTCATTTGTGTGATTGAAAAATGATAACATTGTTGACGCACAAGATTTACATATTTTCCAACAAAAAAAAATTATTAGTATGTGAACAACGAAATGCTAAAAAAACTAAATTTCGAACATTCATTTATGTAAAAAAATTCATCAAAAACAAAGTTTTGATCATAAAAGTTAAATACGTTATTAATTACTTACAAATGGAATTAAACGCGGCGGTATTCCGTAGCAAGCACTTCACACAATTTCCTTCAAAGACAGAAGCAAAATTAAAATGCAAGGGTATCCTTATATGTAAATACATACCAGAGACTTATTTTGGTTCTCACTAACCGCTGGCTCTAATCGATAAACTATCTGGCCTGGGCCGAGTGTCCTCAGCGAGTTTGTCAGGGGTTAATATAACATTCAAGAGTTTTTGAAAAATAATATTTAGACCAAGAAAAATGCGTTTGAAAGGTGTGGAAAACGGAAAAAGAAAATCCAATCAAAAACATTTCATGTAAAAAATGTAGCCAAATCTAGCGACTCTTTCACTCTGAACAAGTTGTGAGATCTCTTGGCTTGAAATATTCTCTCCATTATCTGATTATATATTTGTATAATTGGTAAAAAGGAATTCAATTTAGTTCACCACCTAAAAATAAATTTTCTTGTAATAATTATAAAGCGAAAACAATATGTCACCATTTTCAAATTTTTCTTTCTCTATAAACTAAAGACCAAATTTCTAGTTTGTATAGGTCTGCTAGAAGTACCTTACGCTTTTTTCGCCTGTAGAATCTGGATCCCAGCCAGCATACCAAATTTCAGCTTTCTATGACTTCAGGAAGTACCCTAGAGATTTTGATGATCATTAGTGAGTCAGTCAGTCAGTGATGAAATCGACGTATTTTAGGTATTAATGAAATCTAAAGTATTAAAGCTAGACAGACAAAAGAAACTTAGTGTGTTTCATTAGTCTGCTAACTACATTCTGACCAAAGCTATGAGGGTTCGAAAATACGATCTAACATTGATCAAAAGCTTAACTGAATATGTGAAAGTGAAAATGACCGATCCAATATGGCGACCGAAAATTTTCAACTTCAAAACGAGTCGCTTTATGTTTTCGGGGTCGCTAATCACGGATGTACTATCAAAATTTGGGAAATAAAGATGCCAGATCAAATACGGCGACTAAATGTTGTTAACTTGTTGAACCGATTTCGATGAGTGATGGAGGTAAATTGTTTTACACCCTGAAAAGTCGGGCATTAACACTAGTATTTTATTGAATTTCTTTATTTTACTGTGTCTACTTTTAGTGATCAGCCTTGTTCTACACATACATACAGTAACAGGGCCGAATCTGTACATGAAATATTATTTTTTGCTGCCGAGCCTAAACCCTTCGACCTAGAAACGTAAACTTTTAGGGGTGTATTGCCCTTATGATATATGCAAGCACCCACTATGAAGGAATTTTCGAAATTCGAAAAATGTGTTTTCACTTATTTTTCAATATCTTTTAGGTCCGATTAGTTTGGCAGGGTGTTGGGACATTTGAGAATTTTCTTTGAAATCCGTTTCGTTTAAAATGATTATTGGTCCATTCCGTTGAATTAGCCGAGCGATCAAAGCTGCAGGTACAGCTAGTTGTAAATAAACCTACTTTGATTCGCCTATAGACGGATTTACTTACCGATGATTAAATTGATTTTAACTAATCGGGGTGTTTAACTTTGTTAGGAACTTTGTGCAGTTCGAAGGCATAAATCCTCACTTAGGTCTTCTTATTTTTAAGTTGGGTGCTCACTACGCTCAAAAAACCGGGAGTTATTAAAATTTGTTTATTAGCTCTGCAGCGGACGTTTGACGGACTTTTCAACACTTTATTAACTAAAGTGGAGAGCCTGCCTGTGCATTCCGTTCTGCCTCCTCGCGTGATCAAATCAAGAAGTCACCGATTGTCACGACATGGCGCAAACATCCAAAAGTAAACTGGATCTCGTAGGGTGCTCCGGCAGCCTTACGAACGAACCGCTTATTACGTTCATTTTAGCATGTGTCTGCCCGGTGATCTGGGCGCGCGGCACGGGATCGCAGCATCAGCAGCAGCAGCGTCTGCCCGAAGTGCAAATAAAATCAGCCCGAGCCGGGGAATATGAGTAAATGAGTGCTTTACGATCGCTGGTAGGTAAGATATTCACCTCTTCGGCACTCTTGGGATGGAATTAAAATGCAATTGGGCTTGATACATAGAAGCTCTCTTCGAGCCTTTTTGTATCCATACCCAAACTGCAGACTGTTTCAGGCCATCGTTTAAAGTGTGCCCGGCATAATATCCGTCTTGCATGTTCACGTATCTCCAGAGGCTGAGGGGAGCAAATAATGTTCGCGGGCCGCCGCCAATCGGGCGCTCCAGGTAGCTTGTAAATCGCCTTCAAAGTATTTTTCTCAATTTGTTCGACCTTTTCCTTCGTTCGACAAAAGAACACGCGATAGTTATGAATGAGACGGCACAGGCCCGAAGTGAGTAGTTTTTATCCGCACGAGCTCATTGAGGATTTAGAGGCAATCAAAGGCAAAACGAAATATTCAGCGGAAGTAATTTCTCAGAAATTAGCTCAATTAGAATTGCCTGCTTGAATAGCTTTTTGCTGCCCATTCGATCCAGTCAAAATATCCGTTATATTTCACCTCTGAACGAAAATCATACTTTACACAAAGCAACCACTCTGCCGTACTTCGGACAAGTCTCATAGTGCTATGAATTCATCGTCTTCCGCTTCACTATGAAATTTGGTAAGCTATCTGAAATAAGAAACTTTTAGGTTGCAGGAAAAGGTGGACTGAATTTCAGTCCACGCGAAGTACATTTCAATTTTGATGGAATTGACATCAAATTATGTTTGCTCTCTGCGTTTATCTTTAAGATATTAAAACTGTGGCGGTAATGTGGCTTTACAGGAAACTCAGTATAAAAGAGTTAAAAAAAAGATCTAGTGGGTGTCTTAGTCCTTTCCCCAAAAAAGTAAACATCGACAATACTTTAGTTTAGTTTTTCATTTTTCAACGATATGCAACAACTAAAATATAACGTCTTGGCTAAAAAAAATGAAAAAAATTACATATTTATGTAAATAGCGGCAAAGCGGCATGCGATGGCTATGCTCTGACTATCATCGTACGTACAGTGTCGAATTGTATAAAGTAAAGATAGAAGGAATATTTTTTGTTCCATACTTTTCGTTTCTACGGTATTCGGATTTCCTGTTTTAAAATATTTTTCTTTATTTACACGTCTTTAGCTTCAGATAATATGTAGTAGATAAGTAATGTCATGACATCAAGCAGACAGATCATACTAGTAATTTTACATTATATCATGATGATAGCATCTACGTCCAGAAATTGTCTTTGTTATCCTATGACAATGGCGTCACATAGCTTGTCGTATTTTGCTCGTCGAACGCTTTCTTTTGATAACTATGTCAAGGTGTTGTGAAGAAAAATATAATTTGTCATCTTGGGGGGTACCTACACCATATTGGCTTTACAATGACGTTACATAGATTGTCGTATTCAGGTCGCAAAAGCTTTCATTTGATACCCATTGCGGTGTAGTTGTGAAGAAAGAGGTGATTCGACATCTTAGGACATCCGCCATATTGGATTTAGAATGACGTCATAGTTTACCATTTGTTGCTCGTCCAACGCTGTCATTTGATACCCATATTAATAATATTTTTTGAAATTTGTTTTTTATTCTCAGACATTTTGACTTATGTTGGTCGCCGTTTTGCTTTTTCTGAAACGTCATATAGACTATGATGACCGGAAGGTTTAATACAACTCTAACGACCCCTCATTTATCCAAATCGGTTAGTCGAGTGGGGCACTGGGCTGTATCCTCCGGACAAACATACAAACATATGCACATACATACAAACATACATTCACAGGCTAATAAACACATGACCCTTCGGTTGTTGGGTATAAAAAAATAAATGAAAATAAAATACCGCGTCTTTTAATGTAACAAGAGTGACAATAAAGGAAAATTAAAAAAAAATAGAGCCGACTCCAAAAAATCTCAAGCCCTAAAAAGTTTTAAATAATTCTAATTAAAAATCCTCTTCTACTATTTTCAACATTGAATCCAAAGATTTATATATAATAGCTGAGGATTTTTAAGTGAAATTATGTTGTTTTTTGAGTCGCTTCTTTTTTTTCAAATTTTTGTATTTCAATCTTTTTTAGTGGCAGTTCTCTAATTTTGTATGACAATTATTTTGAACTCGGTTAATAACATTGTATATGTCATACATATACTAAAACCTTCCAAGAAATATGTAGATCACATTAGAGAAAGATTCAAAACAATATGTTCAATAGTTTTTGAGAAAATCGCGCACATACCACATACGTATGGAGGAACAAAGAATCATTCTTCGTTTAAGTCGGTTAAAAATTCCGATCGGCATATCGGATCCGAGTTTCAAAAATTTTATAGCCGATTCGAATTCAGCGACCCCCAAAGCCATCAAGTACCCAATTTCATCACACTAACTCGATGTTTGAAAATTCTGTCGCCATATTGGATCAGCTATTTTGAATGTATACATACTGTTATATATAATACTAAAACCTCCCCAGAAATACATATATAGATTATGTCAGCGAAAAAATCATCAAAATCGATCCAGTGGTTTTTGACAAAATCGCGTACAAACAAATAAACATACATATGGCGAGGGAAGCACAGAACCTCTCTTTTTTAAGTCTGTTAAAAACTGAAAATACATTTAGGGTCTTTCAGTAAGGACGTCCGACTTTTAAATGTACATAACAAAAGTTGTGTGTAAGATATTCACTTACTCCACTTTTATTTTATTTGAAATCATTTTTTATGGCATTAAATATAGAATTTAGCATCATTCAAATGTTCGCCGTGGTTTTGCGTTAACCCAAATTTTGCCAATAAAATCATCTGTTGCGACGTCAACGGCGAGCGCTACAGATCGATGATAAGCAACTTACCGTCGATATGTGGTTCCAACACGACGGCACTACGTGGCGCACAGCGCATGCTACGAGCGATTTGAGACTGGCCACCGAGATCGTGCGATTCAAAGCCTTTAGACTTCTTACTTTGGGGCTATCTTAAATTGCAGCTCTATGCGAATAAACTGCAAATAATTGGTGCCCTAATTTTTAAGACTGTGGAAACACTGTGGTAGTACTACCCGCATCGTATAAAGAAAAGTTAGTGATCAGATATAACGTTAAGTTTTACGTGAGATGAAAAGACAAAAAATTGTTCAGAGAAGAAAAACCTTGTTTTAATTTAATAATCTTTTTCGTAACTACTACTACTCCCAACTATTAATTAAAAGATATAGTGGTGCTGGAGCAAGAGTGGATCCAGCCTTAAAATTATTTTTTTGGAATTCCAACAGATAATAAAACAATTGCAAAATACACTAGAAAAGTGGAAATGAATATTGACCATTAAGTCGAGTGCCACACTTTATATTGAAATCCGGCCTCTGTCAAAATTTAAATAAACTGTTGTTAATTAATATTTTGAGGTTTCGAAACAAGGAATTGTCGCAAGAAACTAAAATAATGTACAATTTTTTCGCGAGGGCATTTGATGTTTTTTGTATTATTCGAATTTTATAGAAAATCGCGTTGGTAGAAGGGTATTATATATATTGAGACAGACGCATCCTCTTTAAAAGATATTTGGTCAGTAATTGCGACATATTACTTTTGTAAAAATGTCGGATCCGATTGTGATGAGAGCGTTGTGCTTGAGACACCCTTTACATAAATTCTTTCAAGTAAAACGTAGCGACTATAATTGTTATAATAACAATTCGGAAAATTTAATAAATATTTTTCTATACAAAACCTTCACGGATTTCCAAATGTCTCATATTTCCGGATTTAGAACACCAATTCCTGGTAATATGGGACGGTTCTGGTACCCGGGTATTGCCCAAACCTACAAACCACAGTACCCGCTTCACCCAAAGTTTGTAGTAATAAGTGGGGACTCGGGTGCAAAAAACTATGTTTTTTATATCCATAAAGAGTTTTGTGCAGTTAAGAGATGATTAAGCAATGCACAAAAATTATTTACATTCACATCCGTAACAAAAAATTCGCAAAAATGAGTTATATTTTCGACCGTCACAGTGTATGTATATACAGTAAATTTTTCTCTGAAGACGAGTTCCTTTAGTTACGAACAAGGATTTTGGCTTCTCATATTGTACTGAATAAAATACCATAAAACTGGGAATAAAATACAGAAGCTATAACTGACACCATAATCTATATCAAAATTCATCCTCCTCGTCTTATCTGCGACTAATGCTCCTTTACTGTAATTTGAGAAAATCAGCGCAAAATAAATCAAATCTCACCTTCTTCTGGAAGAGACCAATTCAACAAAGAAGAAAAAAATATATTTAAAAATAAAAGATCTCGACTTGACGCCCATGTCAACTGATTTTTAAGGCATCGTGACAGACGATAGAGAGGCGCACAAGCCTTTGTGCGATTAACATAAAATGGTTAAAGTATTCCCCGTGCCAACGCGAGACCGTATAGAAATGGCCGGGTGGCGGCTAGCCAAGGAGCCTCTTGCGGGTCTCGTCTTTCGGTTTTCAGAGGTGTATTGCACAGAAGAAGTAATGATGTTGTTGTACTTTTGGATGTCGTAATTTCTCAACTTTAAGATTAAAATCAAGAAGCAAAAAATTAATCACCTGCCATTTGTTAAAACAGCGTGAGGCACAAGTTGTCCCGCAGTGAGCCTTATTGAAAATTGATTTTGCGATGACCCGTGATTTATGTAGTTTACCCGCTTTCCTGTTATGGACGAATAGTCCATTTCTTTCTTTGTTCAACCTTGGCTTCCGTCCGTTGCACCGCATTATTTTGTATTAAGGAGATTTATGGGTGCTCGTGCTACACATATCTCAGCGGATGTCCCGCTAAGGCTAAGAGATAATCCAATGCGCGTTAAGCTATATGAGCGGGAAGAAAGAAGAGGGTCAATCAATACCTATGTATGTATGTTCTGACAGAAATCGTTGAATTAAATTATTGCTTACGGTCATTAGCACTACTTGGATTTAGATTTTCGTAATCTTACAATTAGACAAAAACCTGGGACCTATTCAGGTATTTAAAAAAAAATTAACTTAAAAAACTATAACCCAAACCTAAATTTTTTTATGAGAGATTTTTATGCAATATTCGTCGGCTCTTCAGGAGTCAATAAACGTGTTTTCATTATACGGTGAGAGTTGTTCAGTGCTAACACTAATTGAAGAAATGTAGTTTTGAGGAAAACATGTTTTAAGTTTTTTTTTAAAATATATACTCCGGCCCGTATGTAAAAAAATTTTCGGGAGGGGTCTTTAGAAAAACTGACGAACAATCATCTTCTCAAACATATTTTTGCAAAGTCGTCAACCCGATTCTAGTATGTTAAGTATGCATTAATAGCGCACACGTAGCGAGCGCAAAATTGTTAGTTTTTTTGCAAAGATATGAAATCAGTTTAAGTACATTTTTAATTGAGTTTTAGGTATCGGGAGGTATTCAAACCCCTAACCCCCCTGTGTACGCGTCTGTAAATGAATAAGTACATATTTTTCTGTGATGCGTCTCTAGACTGAAAGTCCAAAATATTTGGAGGGCGTATTCTCAGATAGTACTGCGGATTAAGTGGGCTTCTGGCAATTTCAAATGGAAGCAATAACATAGTGATCAAACATATTTTTTCAGCTTATGGTTGGGAATCTTGGCATTAAACAAAAGACGACGCGGTAATTAAACATAAATTAGAATTCAGGTTCAATACAATTGAGTTTATATGACATGCCGTCATCTACGTTAAATCAATCAAATCGAAACCAACAAATTTTTGTTGCACTGATTCAAGTTGTCTTACCAAATCATAAAAATCAAATTTTGTTAAGAGAAATTACGACAAATTTTATCTAAGGTATAACGAGAAAAGCTTTTATATATGCAGGACCCGAGCGTCAGTTTCATGACACCTACGTGGTTTATTAAGAGGTGCAACCCATAAATCAGGATTAAGGCAACCTCTTAACAAGTTAATTTTATTATTAATTCTTCTGATTTATTGCTAGGGCTGTTTGTTAAAAGCCCATATTCCTTGTCATCTCTGGGTGATATATGTACGAGAGAGTAATGAAATACCCATCGCCATAAATTAAGTTCCACTGGTCTTCACAAAGCGATAATAATTCACGAAAATCAGTTCCGTAATAGGTAGGTATAGGTATGTGGAAACCAGGTAGCTGCCTGCGAATTTTATAAATTACATTAGATGTAACTTATTCTTTCAGATGTCGTTCTTGATTTCCTGATTCTAGCAATTTCATTCACTTTGCTCTCCAATGGAAGACTGCGAATATCGTCGTTTATTGCTTTTCATTGAAAAGGTCTGGAATATATTTTTTTATATTAAACTGTTAAACTCCTATATGTGTCAAAAAATCGGAGACCAAAAAATCAGGTTTTAAACATTCTTTTAATAACAGAATAATTTCAAATTATGTGCATAGGTACAATGTAGCTACACTTTAATTTCATTTCAGATTCTAGATATACTTATTCATTACTTTTATAATCAAGATGACTTTTGTTTCAATATCAATTCACCGTTAAATCGTTCTTTTTGATGGCTTAAGGACCTGCAATCTTGGGCGCTTGAAAACGATTTTTAAAAGACTTAACTAACATATACAATACATATATATAAAAATGAATTGCTGTGCGTTAGTCTCGCTAAAATTTAAAAACGGCTTGACCGATTTCGATAATTTTGTATTGTTTTGTTCGCAATAATACAGGAGAGGTTTAAAAAAAGAAAATTCGGGAAACCCCAAAGGAAAAGCCAGAAAATCGAAAAAATCGAAATTTCCGTTTTGTATAGGAAGCGAATTTTCCAACTTCAAGGAATCTTTATGAAAAAGGAAATTGGAGGTTTTCGGGGTCGCAGGTCTCGAGCTTGCATTAAAAATTTTGGAATTCGAGATGTCGGATCCAATATGGCGACCGAAAAAATTAAACTTCAAGGGATTTCCCTGAAAATCCGTTCTAGGGAATTTTCGGGATCACTGATTTCAAATCTGCTATTCAAATTTCCAAATATGAGACCATCCCCACCCCGATGGGGGATATAGGAGAGGGGGTGCGATAAGGAGGTGGTGTAAAATGAAGAAAACTAAAATTAATAATACTGTTGCAAAATATCTAAAACATGCGCAAAACGCAAATAGGTAAACGCTGGGTCACATAGGAGAGGCGGTGGTGCAGTAGGGAGGCTTTGTAAAATTTAAGAATACAAATTTAATAGTAGGGGAGAGTAGGGTAATGGGAGTCAGCGGGCAATGGGAGTCACCCACACCACTACGAAACACTACATGAGACCGACGGGTAAACAGCGTCCTCAGCCCCCGCTTCGGGCCCCCGCGCAGCCACGAACGGCTCGCGCCAGTTCACTCATGCGCCGCAGAGAAACGAACGTGTTTTGTTTTTGCGCTCCGCTGATGTAATTTTTCGTAAATGAAAATTAGAAGGTAAGTACCAAATATCTTGCAATATGCGGTTATGACATTTACACTCACTTAGTTAGACGTTTCAAATTGTGATGTGCAGTTCAGATTATATCAGTGTATTAAAGTTTTTTTTTATTTTTATTTTTTACTCATTAGTGTAGTTGTGGGTAATGAGAGTCAGGTGACTCTCATTACCCACAAGTGATTACTATTGCCCGCAACTGTGCGTTGCTGTTGAATCATGTTTTTATTATTTCTTTCTAGATGCCGAAAGTACGCGTCAGGACAACTGAAAAGGCTTCCTGGTCTTCTGATAGCCTAAATAAAGCTATGCAGCTCATTGATGGCGGTTCTTCTATAAGAAATGCTGCTAAAGTAATGGGAATCCCTTTTTCAAGCCTTCAGAAGAGGATAAAAAAAGGTTCTACCTTAGCACCACATCTAGGACGATTCACTGTCTTTAGTCGTGAGGAAGAAGCCGAGCTAGCGAACTTGGTGAAGAAAATGGCAAATATTTTCTATGGTTGCACTGCTAATCAAATCAGAAAAGTCGCTTTCGAATATGCTGAAAAATTAAATGTGAAGCACAATTTTAATCAAGCTTCAAAAATGGCTGGACGCGATTGGTTGCATGCTTTTATGGCAAGAAATAACATTTCTATTAGAAAACCGGAAGCGACCAGCATAAATAGAATCACGGCCTTTAATAAAACAGAGATAAGTCTGTTCTTTGAGCTACTTGGGCAGCTGATGGAAAAACACAGATTCGTTGCAAAAAATATTTATAATTGCGATGAAACCGGTATTTCAACGGTTCAAACACCGGGAAAAATTTTAGCTGCAAAAGGACAGAAGAGAGTAGGATCTATTACCAGTTGGGAGAGAGGAAAAAACATCACCTTGTTGTGTGCTATGAGCAGTGCTGGGGGGTACATTCCACCTATGTTTATCTTCCCAAGAAAAAGAATGACTCCACTACTTGAGAAGGATGGTCCAGCAGGCGCGCTTTACAAATGTTCAGACAACGGTTGGATCAACGAGCATCTCTTTCTTGAATGGTTGGCGCATTTTAAACAGCACGCTAAACCGTCTGCAGATGAACCCGTCCTTTTAATACTAGACAACCATGCTAGTCACATTTCTCTTTCCGTCTACGAATATTGCAAGTCCAATCACATTCATATGTTGTCTCTGCCACCACACACGTCTCATAGAATGCAGCCCCTTGACGTTTCTTTTTTTGGCCCACTCAAAATGGCATACAAAAAAGAATGTGACTTGTTTTTAAAAAGCCATCTAGCAGAAAAGATAACCCCTTACGACGTAGCATCCTTGGTGAGGAAAGCATTTAATAATGTTGCTTCTATTAGTAAAGGAGAATCGGGGTTTAGATCAACTGGAATATTTCCACTAAATCCGGAGGTATTCACAGAAGAAGATTTTCTCGCTGCAGAAACTCTCCAATCTGAGACCGTTGTAATCCAAGACTGCAATGAATCTCTCGCAGCTGCCTGTGTGATTCCCAGCACATCAAAAGAAGACTCACCAGCTCCGAGCACGTCAACACAAATTGTTTCACTAGATCTTATGATGTCTAACCAAGAAGTCCCACTTGATTCTGAATCAGATGTTGTACCACAAGTTCCTGGCACGCCTAATCAATATAGTATATTGCATGATTTAATAAAAATGCCAGAGAAAGCATCTGTTATTAAAACAAGACAGGGCCGAAAGAAGCAACACGCTACAATTTTAACTTCAACGCCACTAAAAGAAAATCTGTTAGAAAAGGAAATTAATAAAATGAAAAAAAAAGGAGGTAAAGGAAAAGAGAAAACATGGAAAGGCAAAGGACAAGGAAAAAAGACTAAAGTACAGAAGAAGGGTCCTGAAAAGGCAAAGCGCCAAGTATTACAAGAACAGAACGAAACTTCTGTATCAGATGTTGGCACTGACGACTTATGCCAGGACGATGAGGATGATGACGCAGAAGATGCTAGAAACAGATGCCTAGTATGCGACGAATTCGGAAGAAACAACGAGATGTGGTACAGGTGTACCTCGTGTGGACTATGGGCTCACGCGGAGTGCACTGGATGGGAGTCAGCTGAAGGTTATGTTTGCGACGTATGCTAGATTTTATTTGACTCCGATTGCCCCCAGGGTGATCACCATTACCCCTACGTTGGTGTAATGGGAGTCAAATCTGTTTTTTTTTTAAACTTTTATAATTTCCAAAGTTGATTGCCAAAATGATTGAAATTGATCTCTAATGATAGTTTAATAAGCAAATTATGTTTACACGCAGTTATAATAAATACTTTCTTTTTAATTAAAATTTTATTTGAGTTCTCGCTTAAGTGATCCCCATTACCCTCTTTTACCCTATCCCGGGCAAGCCAGTATATTCATAATTCTCTTCAAATTTTATTTCGAAATTCGTAAAATTGACAAAGTAACAACATCTAATTAAACAGCTGGCCGCTGCGCGTAATATCTGTGTCCTATCTAATTTCAACTCGTTTTATCAAAATTGCATTATCCAAAACGGTGCCCAATGAATAAACCGTCCGAACGAGACCTTTTCTTTATGTGCATAGCCTAAGTGCCCTAGGCTAAGATTTTATGAACAGAAATAAGTAAACAAAAGAGATTAACGAGCGTTCGGAATATGGTCATTTTTGCACACATCCTACATCAGTTAAAGTATGTTAAGAAGTTTGTAATTTCAAAAATAATTACGAAATTAAATTAGTATTGCTTATATAAAAGGCGTAACTGCTCTAATTTGATGTAAATCTTATTTCTTCATCTTCAATCTAAAAACCAATTTGGTTATGGTAAATTATCGTCATTATTCACGCCAACATGTGATCTTGATGGTGTTTCGTCGGGGATCATTATGAGAATATGACTGCTGCGATCGTAATTGTGTTAAGTGCATAAAAAAAGCACAGAGTGAATTTAAACGCGAACCGAATTAAGTTTGAGAGAAGAAAATTATTTTTAATCTGTTGTTATTTTGCAGATTATTATTAGCCACACGTGCAATTAGCATTACAGTAACATTATTATAAATGACTATATGTAATGCAATACTAATAAATGAATGTGTGCAGTACTTTAGAAGGTGCATAGCACTAGCACAATAACATAGACACAGTACATAGTAAAATCTTTGAACTGCTTCTGTAAGAAGATCTTCTGAAACAAGGCATGACAAAATATCGTATTTACTCTTTTTTGTTTGCCACTTTTTACTTTTTTCAATTAATTTCATAGAAAATTTATTATTGAAATTTTGTTTTTCTGTAGTTTATAAATACCTATAGGTGGTAATTTCAATAAAAGTTTTCTTATTTGCGCAGGACACGTGATGGTATTTTTGATATTTTGGTAATAATAACGTTTAAGAGTAAAGACGAGTGGATTCCACGAATGTGGCGTTCGATTTCTTCTTTGAGTTGCTCAGTCGTTTCAGGTTGGTTCACAGAGACCATACTTTTCAAAAAACACCAGAGCAAGAACTCTAAACAGGTTAAATGGCTATTCCAAACGAGTAATTATTTCGGTTGCGGTGTGGCAGATCGTACCAACTTGTTGAAACCCCATATCATTTATTCAGGGTTTTCCAAAGTTGTTTCGTATAGGCAGAGATGTGTAAAGCTTAGAATTGAAATAACATTCTTTGGCATTCTGGACAATTAAATTAACTCTGTTACGCAACGCTTTAAATTCATTGTGCAGCTTAGTTAAACGATATCGTTTCCACCTTAAGTTCCACTTCCCGTGTTATAATTAATTTCCGGCTACCTGGTAATTTTGTATCTACTTATTAAATTTAATTTGTCTTTCACAAAATGCATAACCCTGAGTTGGAGTGGCAGGAGTGTCTTTAATTATTTAAATTCGCACCCCGAACAAAATCTTCTGGGAGTGAATATTCTAAACTTGTGTTCGACCCTCTGAACTGACATGCTCGAAAATTAGGTCATAGCGGCTATTTTGTTAAAATATATATAATAGTAAATAGTAAATCATCACATTTTATTATCACAATCAGTGCTCCGTTCGAGAAACGTTCCGTGCGAGAAATGACGAGCGCTACAGATCGATGATAAGCAACTGCTTCTGGCCTAAACTAGATGATATGGATACCGACGATATGTGGTTCCAACAGGACGACGCTAAGTGCCACACAGTGCATGCCACTATGGACATTCTGCACGAGCGATTTGAGGGCGACGTCTATGCGAATACACTGCATACAATTGATACGCTCAACGCCATCCAGCAAATTCAGCCAGATTTATGCGGCAAAGTAATCATAAATTGGACCTCCCGAATACGTACCACCAAGCAAAGCCCGCAGGCGGACATTTAAACGACATTGTATTCCATACTTAATGTCATAAAATATTCTTTCAAATAAAATAAAAGTGGAGTGCATATCTCATACACAACTTGTTGTATTTCTATTTAAAAGTAGAGCATCAGTAGAGCGAATATTGACAGAAAACTTAAAAAGTTTATCGCGCCGTATTCGAACGCGTGTCTGCTCACACTAAAGTCGAGTGCGTTCACCACTTAAGTAGTTAAGTAGACAGTTGCTCATACGATCGATGGAAGTGCTGAAGTATACTTTCTGTGAGACTTGATAGGAAGTGCGGAAGAATACTTTCTGTGAGACTTGATAGGGTTTTTGTATTAAAAGAAAACCACAGAGGTCTCGCGGTTAGAACAGAATGCTTTTATTTAAGAAAATCTTGCCGAAAGCTAAGCTAAGATGGGCCAACTGCGTCGATCCTTTCTTCTGTTGCAACTGAACCCCGTCATTGGGTGTCATTAATCCACAAATGTGTGCTATACGACGAAGTCTCGGCCAATTTCACAACAATACAATTTAGAAAAAATAACTATAACAAAAGCTATAAAATATAATTAAAAAATGGTATTGTAAATGTATGGGGCCTAATAGGTCAGTGGTAATTACGCTGGGCTATCACCTCGGGGTCCCCGATTCGAGCCTTGCTCGGGCCATAATTGAGGTGCGCTTTTCTTGATAGCGTTAGATGGTAGTCCCTCAGTCAAGATATGTAGCTACTGCGGGCTAATCACCCAGCATAGCGAACATAAACGATTAAATAAACTGAAGCAGAGCCTCGAAGTGGAGAGACTTTGTGGAAGTCCTATGCTGGAGAGCCTAAGCTAGGAGAGCTAGAGTGAAATAGGAAATATAAATTGTGAAAGTATTATATAGGCGCCTGTTTTAAAGTATATCTTACTAAGTGATAATTCCACAAAACATTGTGTAAATATTAAAGTCCAACTCTGTGATAATCCTAATGGGATAAAAATCTTGTTTGTATCACTTGCGCTTGGCGGCAAAAATCTTTCCACTTCTTCGCGTTTCCATTAGGTACTGATTCGAATTATGGTGTGCATTTTGGTATATCAATATATTCCGACTTCCTGTATCTTCAGCCATCCGAGAAAATTTCGTTCTACCGTCAGCATGTTCTTCAATAGAAATTTCCAACATTAACCGCATGCACGGAAAGTAGTTACATTCCAAGGTAATACCAAGTAATACGCTCATTCTAAGATAATTATAAGGAGGGAGATGAGCTTCCGTTGAGGATAATTACTTCCAATAGAACTAACTATCTTCGTATCTTAGTCTCAGCGCGGCTTCAATATCGTTCGCGTCAACGAGGCGCACTCGCGTAATGAAGAGATTAAAACGAAAATAAAATCCGATACTTATGGGCGGTGAAAACGAGTGGTATGAAGACGAGCACTTCGGCGCTGGCATAAAATCAAGAGTCGTAAGTTTAAACCAGTTTTGACATTGATGGCTCCTAAAATGTCTGATCCCCAAACGTTATGAAGGAATTAAAGATAATAAGATCACAGGCCTGATGCTGTGAAGCTTGCTTCGGTCTGACTTAGACATTAATGCTATCTGGGCATAAGAAACATGCGGACGAGCCAAAGTAGGAGAGAACTTTTAATGAAAATCGCAGCGCTAAATTGAAATTAACTAATTCCGTAATCGTTAAGAGAATTCAAGACTTTTATGGCGTTCTCAATCGCTTCATTAGTATGCAGGTTGAAAGGGAGACTTTATACATGCAGTGTGCACCCATTCGAACCAGCCGGCTCATTGCTATATGCTCAGATTGCAGTGCATATGTACAAATGTATGTACATATGTCACTCAGTAGGTATAGTGAAGTGTTAAAAATTGAGAAAACCAGCACGATTGCATACTTAATTTAAAAAAAAAAATTTAAGGATAACACAACATCCCCATTTGAAACCAATGAAAGAATAAACTCTGGGTGTATCATTTATCGACTTACCAATACTTTTAATTACGAATAGGTACATATGTATGTTTTATTTATTCATCAAAAGGTTGAATGCTCCAACCAATTACAGGTCAACAGTCAACACAAAATCTGGTGTAATATAAAAACAAACGGAACTGTCGTAACTTTGCATCATTTGTTGGAACATCACATCAAGTTTTACGCAAACAAGTCAACCTTCAAATATGTATATGAACTGGACTATGTTTTAACGAATAAGTCAATATTTTTTATAATGTGTCAATATTTACAAATTATATTATAATTTTTAATTGGAGCCAAGGCCTCTTATCGCCAAGTTTTAGGTATTTTTCGTTGTTAACGCCTAAATAATTTGATCGGAGAATTTATATAATATGTACATACCTACATATTACACATGAGAGAGAGAGTGCACAAATTAAACAAGGTGTCTTTTGCCCAAATACGAATAAAAAAACGTTATGAATTGAACAGTATACCTACTTTATGTACATATGCATGTAGGGATGTTCTTTCGCATTTCCCAAACTACTGGACCAATTTTAATAAATGAGGTAGGTATCTAATCTATTTATCTTAAATGGCTGTATGGTATAGTACATTTGATTTGTGAAAACCATCTACATGGCGGTCATAAAAAAACTTATTTCTGAAACTTATTTTCAAAACAGATGCAGTGGCTATCGTGGAGTGACGAAACGGATTCAAAAATATTGCTGTGGTTTAAAGTTACGCTGTAGGGCTGGTACTACTAGAATAAGTAGTTGAATATTTGAGTGCTCGAGTTCAAAGAACCGAGTTTGAGTAAAGGAGTTTTGAGTACCTTACTACTCGAGTACTTGAGAGCAAAAAGATCCGAGAATTCGAGTGAGGGAGTATTTGAGTACTTATTTAAGGAGTATTCGAGTATTAGAGTTTGAGAGTATTAAAGTACTTGAGCATTTGAGTCCAGTACATTAAGAAATAAGTAATAAAAGTTAATTGTAGACATATAATTCATTATAATTTACAGTTAGTTAAAGAAAACTAAATCGTTATTTTGGAAAAGAAATACATACAAGAAAATGCCTTAATATATCAGCAACCTCTGCTACATCTGAGCGAGAATTTTCTACAGCAGAAAATATAGTAAGCTCCAGCAGAAGTTACTTAAATCCCGATAATATTAATATACTTGTATTTCTTTTCCAAAATAAAGATTTAGTTTTCTGTAATTAACTGTAAATTATAATGAATTATAAAGTCTACAATTTATTAACTTGTATTTCTCTCTTCTTGATGTATTTAACCTACAGGACTCAAATACTCAAGTACTTCAATACTCTCAAACTCTAATACTCGAGTACTCCTTTTAAATGAGTACTCAAATACTCCCTCACTCGAGTTCTCGGATCTTTTTGCTCTCAAGTATTCGAGTACTCAGGTAGGTACACAAAACTTGAGTAAAGGAGTTTAGTTCGGTCCAAGCCAATACGAGTACTTGAATACTCCAATTTGGAGTACTCAAATACTGAATTATTCGAGTCAATCTTAGAGCCCTATATGCTGTTTTGGAGGTAGCTGCATGCGATGCATGAGATTAAAAGCACTTATGTTATGCAGTCATGTAAATACTTCAGGTTAGCTAGCTTTGAGCTAGTTGAGTTGTGTTTGTTATTAAAGATTTCGATGAGCAGCTTAATGGAGAATTGCGCAAATGCGAATTTATTTACAATAAACAATGAAATTGTATCGAATTGTAACTATGAGAGACAAAGCGTTGGGAATAATATCTGCAGCACTTGGAACAAATGGGTGTTTGTAGGATTATATGAACAGTGTTTAAATACATAAGTATATTCAAAGAAATATTTAATTAAAACTGAGTCGATAAATGCCGGTAAGATAATGTTGGTAAGATAGTAACACGTAAGGAGAGATAGACGGAAAGTATTTTATCTCATTTTGCGTACGTCTCTGTCTTGATGAACTCCACTTTCTGCGGCCGCCTTTTGGACTATAAGGAAATAAACAATTCATTTGTTTATAACAATTTATCGCGCTGGAATTTTGCAAACCTGATAATTTTGGTTTAATATATGAACACCTAATTCTTATTGTTTATGATTTGTTCAGATTTTTTTGATGATATTTTTGGTAATTTGTGAGCGACGGCAAGTTTTAAGCGTTTTTCCCGAAAAATGTTTAGAAACATACATTCAAAAAACATCACTAAATTTTTGAAATCGCGCTTCAATAAGCTTTCATTTGGCACCCTACACTATTGAATATGCACTTGAAAAAAATTTGTGTTCCCTTTCCACAATTTATCGCATGATATTAACCCCTAGAATCAAAATTCAACTTTTTACACTTCACGTCTATAATTGTGGCGGCGTAACACTTTATCTCTGTGCTTACCATAATTTAAAATGTTCATCGAATAGCTTTAGAGAAAATCACATGTGACAAACGGACCAATAGACGGACACCGATGTGTGACCATGATATTACAGGAGGCGGCAGAGAGATTTTCCTTATGGTATTACATATAACAAACCTGGGCGGCCTAATAGCTCAGTGGTAATTACGCTGGGCTATCACCTCGCGGTCCCTGGGTCGAGCCTAGTTCGGATCATAATTGAGGTGTGCTTTTCCTGATGGCAGGCCCCATCAGTCAGAAGCTGTGCAAGCTGTGTGGAAGCCCTATGCTACTAAATGGAGTGAAATAGGTCATATTATGACAAACCTACCTTGCATACGCTTGAAGCCCCCTCAATGTCCCAAATGCACAAAATTATATATTTTTAAGAGCCGTGGAGGCGAAGGGGACCTAAAGGGTGCCTTCTATAAAAGCTACTACAAAAATAATGGCACCAGCCGGAGTAGAGCGCGCTTCAAGCAATAGAAGTTTGCTTATTATGGCTTTTGTCGTATCTAGAAAGAATTGTTTTTTCCATTTTCTCGGCTGTTTTTAGTCCAAGAACCCACTGCAGAAAATTACACAAAAGTCATGATAAGCAAAATTGTAGTAATCGCAGCACCCTCTACGCTGATATCATTACTTTCTTCGTACCTGCAAAAACAGCCGAGAAAATAGAAAAACATTTGTTGCACTTCATTGAAAACGATTGCGTGTATTAAAAAAATTAAAGAGAAACAAGTACATACATTTAACGATTTTAGCCATAATATTCTTTTTGCATTTTATGATATCTTCTATTAATAATTATCTTTTGCGATAACAATTTTGATTATATGAACTCGTCGTATTTAAATAAATATTTTGATAAGCATAAGGAATATAAAATTGTGGAAATGTTTTTTGACTTTTGAGTGGTCACGCAACACCATAATTGTTAGGGTATTAGAAAATTTGAACTATTATAATATCTTGACCTCTAAAGTACACATTAACTTATAACTTCTGTGGTAATTAAACCAAGCCGTTGGTATTGCGAAGCATGGGCGTAAAGTATTCCGGTTTACTCGCTGATAGGCGCGACATACGGACTTCTACGTACGGATTCAAAACGAACGGCGAGCGATGGATTTTTAATGAATACTCCAAAAAAAACAATGATCTTGTTCTCCACGCAATGTTTTATTCAGTCAAGATCCCTCTAAATCAACCTCTCCAAAGCTGTTTTCACTTCACTGAACTGTCCTCTTGAGGAACCATGTCGGCGTGACGGTGTCGGATTAGTAAGGCACGGTACACAACTTGACTGCTTCTATATAAAGTTATGTGGTCAATGGAACCCGGCCATTATGAGCGTACAAACGTTGCCGATGATGATTTCACACTTTTCAATATTTCTCGGTGGGTACTTTATTGAATGAAATGGCTCATTTCTTTACTTTTTTTTCTCATAGATCCCAAGTGATCATTTATTTATAATGGATGACTTGCTGCTGGCGGTGCCCATATTAAGGCTACCGAGCGATGCGTGAAGTAATCAAAATCAAATAATGGAGCGGTTTGGAAGATATGAAGAGGTGGAAAATTACAATTGTTACTCGTTATTGGAATTTTAAGCACATATTACCACATTTGTCCATTATTAAGACAGCTTTGTATTTCTTTAATATTAGAATACCAATCAACTGGGCATTCCACTTTGGGCGTAGAGAGAATAACCGCACGGACTATGCAGTCGCAAAGATACAAAACATTTAGTTTAGAAATCATTCCCTTGGAGCGATAGATATCACCGCAAAATCCGTTAGTATTCTTTTGCGTTAATTTTCTCCTTCGCCGCGAAAAAGCCAAACGACTCGCGCGCAAATGGGCAGGTTTCGCTAATAAGAAGGTTGGAATTTCCTTTGTGTGGAAGAAAAGCATAAGCCAGGCCGAAAACAGTCCTCCAGGCCAACAATTCTATTTTGGTTTGCTGAGGGTACTCAGTGTTACAGTTTTGCTAATAATTGCAATAATTTGTCGTCGTTTAAGTGCAGGTGGATTACAATGCAAGCAAATAATAAACAAATCTTAAGCGCTACAAGAATACTTTTCAAAGTGGTTTTGATTGTGTTAAAACTTTCATGCATTCCAAAATCTTTGTGAAAAGACAGAACGATTCATAATGTACTTAATTAAAGCACAATGTTAAAAAACGGGCACACAGAAGGCGGCAAGTTTTCTCCAGGCAGAGGAATGCATTTTGCACCACATGCCAGGACTTCTTCGACAAGATGCTTTCCAGCAGCAAATTCAATTTAGCCAGAAGGTTCAACCGAATGCAAAATCGATGATTCCGTAACTCATGAAAGTAAGATAAAGCAGGGAAGATAATTGGTTTTCATAACTCTCCGAAGTTGCTCCTGAGACGAAGGCCTCGATCTTTATCGGATGAAATTTATTCATAACGAACGCGAACAGGAGCTCTACGTGTTCAACGTGCGTTTTAATTTATTGATGATGCTCAAAGAGGCCAAAAAGGAACCTGAAGTTATTAAGTAAAATGAGCCGAAAGATTCGATCCTCTTGCGCTTCTAGATTACAGTAGCTGTGCACAGAAGCAGAAATTGGCTACCTGGAAGAAGTTTTAATAAATTCTGAAGGTATAGTCTGACTTATAATATGAACGTATGTGCGAATAGAGAGCACTGTTGATCCCTTTCAATTATCCGTGTTACAGCTTATACGATTGGAAATAGCGCTGATAAGTGCGAGGAAAATTGCACATTACAAGCAATTAGCACGTTCGATAAAGTTATGCCTCGAACTACATACTTAGATTTGCTGAACTGTTTGCCTGTCTATGCTGACCAATTGGATGATTGGATCGTTAAAGTGTCTGAATAACAGGGGGTGGGCTGAACAGTTATGAGCAGAAATTTAGTGTAGAACAGTATTTTGGATTTGAAAAAACGGATTTAATATCCATTCTTACATCAGTTAATTGTTTCGCGGACGGCATATATTACCTGTTAAGCGTAAGCGCCGTGGCATATTCAAAACAGGAAATATCAAACAACAACAAAACTACATGGAAAACAGAGTAGACGATTTAAAGTTTCTGGAAAATTGTGTTATTATCGTTCTGCTGGTGCCGGAATTCGAATTACTAATATTTCAATAAATTGTTGCACACGGGAAACAATAATAGCCTCATCTGCTATTTTTAATATACAGGGTGCATCGTATAACGCATGCAGCAAGGACAATGGTGATAGACCTCACTTAGCCGAATTAGAAATCAAGGGTAGGGGGGTAAATCTCAACCGTTTTCGAGTTACAAGGTGCTTCATAAATTCGGGATGCATATTATTATATTTTCTCGCGAAATGGCAGTTGTTTGAAAAAAAAACGTTTTTTTCGACGAAAAAACTCGAACTAAATGGCTTATAACTTTTTTTTCTGATATACAATCGCTATAATCGTGTGTACTTCGTTAGGTAATTTAATAGTAAAGGTTCAGTTAAAATTTAAAGTCAATCGGATGGAAACTGTTCGAGTTAAATTAAGCTAGTAATAACCTCTTAATAACCTTTAGTTTGATTTTTCTCTTCCATTTGGCCGGTCACATGTCCTTTTTTTTTCTGTGATTGATTTATATGATGCTAAACTATCATCTAGCGAAATTTGAATAAATTTTCCCGTTTTTTTTCGTTTTCGATCCAGCCTCCTTAACAGGTTTTTCTAAATTTTTTTACTTTTAATCACCAAGTAGAAAACTGATAAATACAAATGAAAGTTTTAAATGGTTCTTTCGTATATTTCCAAAACTTATAATGTTAAGTTCGTCGTAAGAGTTTTCACTGAAAGTTGAAAGTATTAACTACTATGGAAGTCATTTATGGCGACGTAACTTGTAACGACAAATTGTTTATACCAACCGAACCCTAGAGAATTGGTTGGATTTCTATAAACGGCAATGCTTTTGTGGTCGTGTATAACATCGTCAGATATAATGACGAAGTCGCTTCTAACGCCCTGCTGAGCTCATGGTCAAGCCGGATATAACGAATTGCGAGGCAGGAAAATCACGTTGCGGCATGTATTGAGTGTTCCGATTGATCTGTTTTTGTAACCGTTTTTTCATTGATGTTATTCTCAAAATTCACGATATCGAAATGGAACAATAATATAAAATTTATTTTGACGGTTAGGATGACACATCATTGGCCTAATCAAAGAAGCAAATCTCGTGAACAATGAATTAAATGGTACATTCGATAACTCCAATATTTTTCCAAACAGAAAAAAAGGCATGCAACGTCGATGAAGATGAAGCTGACCCTGGCATAAAATTTGAGCCAACATAAACATTTGAGACCATTGAAGCTTTAAAAGTATTGCGAAACGATGTACATATTAATGACAAGTTGGAGAGGATGTTGCATATAATATTGGAAAGGGCGTTAAAAAGACTAGTTTTTAAAATTTAATAAAGAAACAAGGATCACGTTTTTTAAATGAATCTTACATGCATGCATACCTTTGTATGTACCTCACCTTAATTACGTAGATATTACGTACTACGCATTCATCTGCTTTTGTATTAAATTTTGTTTTTCATTACTATGTGAGTAATTTATCTTTAATATACATAAGTAATAAAATGCATACTCAAAGTCATGTTTTCCACGTCATTACTAAAATAAAAATTGGCTGTATGTAACAACGGCCTTTTATACGCCGGTAATTTGCGGAACCCGCGGCGACCCTGGTCGTCGTTATAAGCGGCTTTGACTGTAATAGGCTTCAGGAATTTTTTCAGATATTTTGTATCAATGTAGAACGTAGGAGGGGCCGCTTTGAAAACGACTTTGAAAGCAAATATCTCGTGAGTGAACGGGTAAAATCACAAGGTTTCCAAATATTTTCTGTTGCATTTTAAGAAACCTTTCTAAGGACACCCACCCCCTCAATGACGTAAGGAAACATATTGTTGTAAGTACACAGTTAACTCATACTACTGTTACTAAGTCATCAATCAACATTCGCATACAAAATTTCAACTGTAAAGTTCCTAGTTAGCTACAGAACCTAAAAAGGATTTTATGAAAATTATGCACGGTTAATATAAAAACGTGTTTGCGCTTCATAAATTGATTTTCGTCACTCAAAAATTGTTTATACAGATTAGAAACTTGCTTCGGTTTTTTTTTATTGGACCAGAGGAGGACCTAGAGGAGCAAGGATTCTATCAGCCCAGCGTCATATGTGTGATTGTACGGAAAGTTTCGGATTTGCTGTTGCAGTGTCATTCTGGGAGATATTGAAAAACTTGTGCAATTTTGGTATTGCATGCCATACGAGAGATAACGTATTGCTCTGTGTAGCTAGACGTGCAATCCCAAGAAAATTATTGTCAGAGCTTTCACCTCCAAATTACTCCCAATTCGCACGTAGGCCTATCATGCTCATTGCATGTTTTAAAAGAAGTTCGACAGTTCCCTTCAGTCAGAATAAGCGCAGTTTCGTGTTTTGCAGGTTATTGAATACTGACCTGACTGACGCACGCGACCAGTAAACTGTCGAATTTCTCAAAAATGGCTGTGAGCATCCCGTAAGAGAAAATATCGGAATCTCTTCTCTACGTGTGAATTGGAAGTACATACATACATATGTATGTAGAAAGTAAAGCTAAAGAATATCTATCAACAAGAAAGGACACTTTAATACGCCTGAAAAAGCCTAACTAGTATGCAGTGTCTGGCAAACACATCCAGACAAATTTTCCATTAGCTAAAACAGAAACGAATGAGTTCCATCCTATTTCCGTAAGCAATTAAGAGAGACAACCATAGCCGGCAAAAATTTCTCGCGTACAGCATGTACAGTGTCAGATACAAAATGCGGCGTTTTTTTTACTATGGAGGTTTCAGGCGATTTCTAATTCCCTCTATTACCACGCCATCTGAGTGCTACCTCTCCTTGTGATCATAAAGCATAGGTACAATACTTGAATACTGGGGAACGCAGGTAGCGCGCACGTAGTTGATATATAAATACGTACGTGGTTGCTCTCATTTTTTCACTGTGCACTTTCAGGTGATTTCTACCGATTCTCAGCGACTGTGTGCGGCGCTTACGCGGCTAGAGAGCCAGTGTACGGTGGTTTTTTTGCGAGATTTGTTTTGACTTGAAAAGTTCGGAACATTTTAAAATGCAATTAAGGAGGCTGGATCGAAAACTAAAAAAAACGGGATAATTAATTCAAATTTCGCTAGATGATAGTTAGTAGATAGTAGATCAAACTAAAGTTTATTAAGGGGTTATTACCAACTTAATTTTTTTTTCCTGAACATCCCTAGAATCAAAATATACTGAGTAGAAAGGTGAATTTAAATGTTAAAATGCCTCTAAACCAATTTTTCCGAAGCTATTTTTTCAATTTTTTTGTTTGACACGTTTTTCTCGGAAACACGTTTTAAAAATCGTCCGGAAGTAGAACTCGAATATCTTTCATCCGATTGACTTCAAATTTTAACTGGACCTTTATTATTAAATTATCTAACGATTATAGCGATTATAGTATATCAGGAAAAAAAATTATAAGCCATTTAGTTCGAGTTTTTTCTTCGAAAAAACGGGTTTTGTTCAAACAACTGCCATTTCGGCAAAATAAATTCGAAAATTATAATCATGTGTACATCGGTAGCAAAAATCATGTAGATAATGAAACAATTTTTGGTTTTTTTTAAGTTACTTTGGACGAGACTTCTACTGCCGGCCGTAGAAGGATCTCTTTAAAATGGTAGTTTACGCAACCTACTGTATAGCCGCCATTTAGGAATATTTTTAATGAAACAATTGTTTTTTGTAGTTCAAGAAGTACTTAATCAAATGTAATATCAAACTTATAAAACTTATTAATAAAAAAAATTAACCTGGTACCCCTTAATAAACTATAGTGTGATTTTTCTCTTCTATTTTGCCGGTGACATGCATTTTTTTTTTGTAATTGAATTATATGATGCTAAACTATCATCTAGCGAAATTTGAATTAATTCTCCCGTTTTTGTAGTTTTCGATCCAGCCTCCTTAAGGGGTTATTCTCATGTGAACGCATGAATTTTACCTCTTTATTGGGATTTTTTTTTATAAGACAATAACATTCAATCATTTTAATTTTTTTATATGTTTTTATTTGTATCTTAAACTATATAAATAAATTGTTATTTTTGCTAATTTTACATTGTTTATATATTTTTTTTTTAATTAAACTAGACACCAAAAAAAAAAAAGCAGGTCACTGGCCATGGTAAAAGCGGCTGGTCATGTTATCTGAAATGAAAAAATCGAATGGATTATTGTTCAGTACATCTGTCGCTATCGCAGGTACCAGAATTAATCAATTTCATTGAAAAACAAAAAAATGGCGGACGGTAGAAAAGAAAGTTACGAAAATCTTGGTTTTTTTTGGTGAAAATCGTTTAAAAAAAGTAAGAACATATTTTCTAAAATAAACAATTCTGGTACCTGCGATAACCATTAATGGGTAGAAGGAAATATATAAATTTCAAAGCAATCGGTCGATTAGTTTTTTTGTTAGGACCATGGCCGTTCTAGAAAATGACGTTTCGAGTAAAACGCGTTTAAAGTTTCAAGAGCAGAATTCTCGTGGAAAATTTATACTTACACAAATCTGCTATGCCTGGACCATACAATTTCACAATTCACGACAAAACTTTATATACACTATTCCACATATACACAGGTAGGTAATATACTAAAGTTGACCGTTAGAAACTCCGTACGCAGGTAAAAAACACCGGTGAAAACAATAAAAATGTAGCAGCAGCAGACCTGGCGCGGCGGCGATAATGAGTTGTAACTTATTTAATACTAGGAATTTCGGTCTGAATTTTTCACAGCATATTCCCAATAGGTTTTACTATCGAAATATAAAAAAAACAAAAAATCGATTTTTCGAAGTGGTCACATGAGAATACCCCCTTAAGTAAATAGCTGCTTTTTCGTTTTAAAAATGATGGGTCAACATTATATAAGGCGTTTGGTGTGTGGCTTCGCAAGGGACAATTACCAGAAAATAAGTTTTGTACCTTGCTGGAAAATAGAAAGTGATCAAAATAAGATCATGCACCCTGTAGAAGTGTTTCAATTTTCTTAGCACCTCCCCTCAAATGTTTGTCTTGCTCTCACATATTACTTGTTTATAACTATCTATTTGGAACAAAATTAAACGTCTGGTTCGGTTAACGGTACCCAAGGTCACTAAAAGATAATGGAAAACGTCACGAGTGTCCCTTCTTGTTGTTAGATATTCTTTGGTAAAGCTCTGACGAACATTTTTTTTATGGGATTGCACATCTTGACGTAGTAATGCGTAATCTCTGGTACAGATTTGCGCTGTGACGTTGAAAAATTGGGGACACTTGATATCGAAAGTAAAAGAAGCATTAAGTGACGTTTTAAATCAATTTTATCGTTTTTGTTCGTCATCGCCTTGCATAGTCTGAGCCTCCACATTTCTAGCCGGCATAGTTACCATCTGTAGTCTGTGTAGTGACGATTGTTTTTTAAATCCATAACTTTCCATTATTCCAATCCTCTAACGTACTTACAGAAGAAAAAGTATAAAACCATCTAGTTTAAGAAACCATTTAAATTTTTTATTAAAATCAAATTCGTCATTAAGTTTTCACTAAATTTATGACTACCATCAAAACAAGACATAAATGTAAAAGTGCATGTCAGTGCCAATGCTCCTCGTTTTTGTCTGTCGGCACATTAATCGTTTTTGTTTGTTTATAGACAATTTGAACTAGATCGGTTTAAATAGAGATATCGGCTTGAAGAAATTAATTACTCCTGTCAGTCAATAATTTTAATGAAGTCCGGCGCCTGCAAAAAATTATGGGGAAAGGTAGGCGTATGTATGAATATGAAGACCTTCTTTAAATTATTTCGGTGTGACTTGCAGTTTGTTACTTAATTACCTTTTCTTGTTTACACATAAAGGAAATAATAACAGACCTGAAGGGGTTTAATTGAGAAATTTAAATCAACTTGTTCCACTCAATATGTGATAATTCAATTTATGTGCTGTTTAAATTCAAGGTAAGATAAGGTGTAATATCGTTCCTTTTGTAGACAATTTTGCAGAGTGTATTGCTAAATTGTTAATATCTATTTGGTGCCTTTTTATGCTCACTAAAGCTAGATGGAGCAATTAAGAACAAAATTAAGTTCAATCAAGTATTCAGGGCTGCCAGGTCGTTCATTGAGATCCAGGGCAAGCTTATGTAAACCCTAGCAGTAGACTTTTTAAATTGTGCACGTATATTGGCATATTTAATTTCAGTAGCATAAGGCACAAATATACAACACTTGCTCAATTCTAGAATGTTTCAATGCTTAAATTTCGGTGCACCAAAATATCCGAGGATCGGGAAAATTTACCCATTAAGTGCATTAAGCCAATGGGAGTTAATTACTAACTTAGAGCTTTTAGTTACTTCCTTAGTCTTCCAAAATACTGGCGAACAATGTATGACACGATCTTTGTGTGCCTAAAATAATGCATAGTATCTAAATTCATGATATGCATATGTAAAACCTTCTGTACAATATGGTGGGTAGGTATCTCAAGCCTATATTATAAATGATTTCCCAATTCTCTATTCGTATTAGATCGAAATGGTGGTTGTACGAATGCTGTGTTAACGAGGTTAGCTGTACGGACTTTCCCTAAGGATTTATGTTTGTTCCATAAATGTCTTAGAGGCGATATAAAGCACACAAAGCGAATGAAATAAATGATAGCGAAGAATGAGATTGGTATGTGGAGAGCATTAATTTCCTTTAAAATTGTTCCCCGCAAACTGATGGAAATTCCTCACTTTTCACTGCGGATCAAGAGAGGCTTTGCTATTATTTATTTTCATCATGATCTTTATGCCCATGCCCATCTGACCAGAAACAATTTCAATAAAATACCAACCGAGTTCTTATTATTGTAAATCACCACACCATATCGGGACTTATGCAAAGTACGCGCCAAGTCAATTTTCTTTTGATTTGTGTTATGATAGTTCGAGTGCGGCATTTCATGTGTTTTGCGGTGGCTGGCTCGCTCACATTGATTTTTCAGCACGTGTTCATCTCTCTTCAGTATCTTCCGGGTCAAACCAGTAATAGGAAATTTATCTATGCCAATTCGTGTTTATTTGCACGCTTCATTTGGCTTATGGCTTCATAGCCCTAGTGTGCATATCGAGGTCGGCGCAATCGAATTATCTCCATCTTTGTTCGCATTTCTTACCTAAAGAATGAATTCTGTTATTTTCACCGGGAAACTTACTGAAATATTTTCCTTGCCCATCTGATTTTATCGAATGAATTCAGAAGCACTTACATATACATATGTACCCCTTGGTTGCGCACCCAATGAGTTGTGAATGTTTCGCTTTTGTCTCGGGCTTATAGCCTTACTTTTTCTGCGTTATTGATCAATCCATTTCATACAAGTTTGAAAATCTATTGTAAAATACTAATGGATGCAATCACTTGCCCGCTCAAGATCTCGTAATGAAATTGTTGCGATATGAAGTTGTGACTAAAATTGTACGACGTGGTTGAAAGACTTCATTGGATTTGGATCTTACGGCTTCAATAAATTATTTTTAATTTATTAGTATGAAAAACATGAAACACCAACGTCGTCAAATCATACGTGCGCGGTGATTTTGCTAATTCACTTCGCCGTATCAAGAGATAACCATGACCGGGAAATTTCTTGCACAGCAAATCCAGAGTTACAAGCGCAGTGTGGCTCGTTGCTTCGTTCTGCTGCAATCAAAAGTTTTTAGGTCTTCGCGCTGCAAATAAGGCTATAAAAACTGGTTTATGGGCCGATATTTTTCACTGTTCCCTCGTAATCGATCTTCCTACCGATTTCAAAAAAAAAAAACGGACCGCTGATCCTCTCAACTGAAAATGCACGCCAAACAATAGCGCGTTCTAGATGCATCCGCCTCTCAAGAATTTCAAGTAGATTCTCCAGACGCTAAATACGGCAATTCTGTTTTTTGACATAGCCACTGATGTCGAGATGTTCTCCGTATGACTTTTTGATGAAAATTGGGATCTGCCTCCACTTGCACAAACATTCATTCAGCAAGCATACTACGATGGCTGTGATTTCGGGACTTCATTTCCTGTGTCAGATGAATTTTTTATAGGCATGGAGTGCCAAATATTTCGTTAGAATGCGCCATATTGCAATTTGTAAGAAGTCAAACTGTTGCGAACGACGAGGAACTGAGAGCACCGAGTCCTCGGCCCCACTCTCACTGAGCAGCGATATTTTCGACCGACCGCCCAGCAATCTTGTTTTCTACGTATAAATTTCTCTTGTATCCATTCTTTACCTGGAGAGAAGTAACAAGATGGGAAATTAAAAAACAGCTGCAACGCGAGTTTCCAGAAATTTTAAAGCATTTTTTTCTTTTGCGATGACATTGGTACCGTTTTTGGAAAGGATATTGAGATAGTTACTGTTTGTTGTGAGTTTAATGTTGCTGCATCAAATTATATAAATAACATAATAATGTGCATATCGAATTTATTAATCAGCCGTTTGGGAGCGGTTGAGATTGCCCCCCCTTCCATACAATTGTTGATCTAAGTGAGTTCTATCACAATTCATTTTGGTCCGAGATATATGAAACACCCTGTTTATAAGATTATAGTATCGATGGCACGTATTACGCAATGCGCGATATAAGGAAAACCAATACAATTTTTATAAGATATTCGGAGAAATAAAACCGTAAAGCCGTAAAATTTTAGCCATTACTAAAATATTACGAGTCACATAAGTAAATATTCATGTGCTGAATTTTACTAACAAATGATTAGACAAGCAGGAAAATCTTTATATCTCAAAATTAAAATATGTAGTTGGTGTAGCTATGTTGTTCATATTTGTTGATTTACTACACGATACACTCAGAAAAATGATTGGGTTTCTCTATATTTGTTGACATCCTTAAACAAAAGTACTGTTTAAGAGATCCCGGGGTCGAATCCCACATGATTGAAATTGTTTTGATTTCCAGAGGGTCAGATCATGATATGAAGTGTCAGTGGAGTGATGCGAGCGTGTCCAGACTATAGAAGCCAGGCGTCCCTAATTCACATCCCATCGGAAACCACTCAAAAACCCAGCAGCAGTCATGCTTAACGCTGAATCTGATATATACAGGGTCTCACAATAAGGACGCTCGATTTTTAAATATCAATAAAACAAGGTGTATTTGACACATCCACTCAATTTTTATTTTATTTGAAGGAATATTTTATGGCATTAAATATGAAATATAGCCTCGCCGTTAATTTTAATGAAAACTAGTAAAACCCTTTGTTTTTTTACACCTCACTATAATGAGAAACATTTGTTACTATGTTTTTACTCATGAAGTTTTTCCAATAAGATTATCAGGTACAGTTTGAATATTCTACACGTTATTAAATAAGTAAGTGTCTTTGGAGGGAGCTATGGAGACATCTATTTATAGTTTATTTTATTATTGCGATATCTTCATATTGTTTGTAGTATACACATATTATAGAATTGAGTGACTAAGCATTTGAACATTCTTTGTTTCGTTAATGTTTTATTAACCTTAATAATACCAATATTGATTGAAAGACTTGTTGAATTTTTTGTTTATTTTGCCTTCTAAATTCTATATGTGTATTCGCTTCGCGCCGATTTTACGAAATCTCGTAAACTTTGTCTTTGTTAGGCAATTTAGGAATTCTGCGTTAACGTAAAAGGATTAAAGTTTTAATAGCGTATTTATACTAAATAATATTAAAAAATATACAGAACATCAGTTTAATTCCAAATTTCATTCATTAAAAAATCCCAAAACTTGCCACTTTTCAGTAAATCACAATTTTCTTAGAGTGCAAGGAAATGAGTACCCACGAAAAATTACAAAACCAGTATTTCGTTTCTTGCAAGTTTGTAATTTGTGCCAATTTGAGATATATTCCCGCAGAATTTTGCAACGGAAACATATGCAGGAATTACTCTTAATTCATTCATCTGATTACTTTATTGCGAACAAACAATTTCGAGTACCACCCACAATTATCCCATATTTGCAGTCTCGAACGAAGGGAAGCGTTCACCTTTCGATGCCATTTCCAAGTAATGCAGATTAATGACAGAGATTGGTAATTAATTAGGTAATATAGGGTTCTTACTAAAATCTTGATTACTCGAACAACTTAATTTCCACGGACGTTCGAGTCTATCACGCCACATCTTTGTCACGGTATTAATTAAAGCATTGTGGGTGCACTAAGTGCAGCCACTCATTTGAGATTCGAACGTTCTTTGTTTCTGTAAGGAAAATGGAAATTGAGCTCTGCAGTGCCTTAAATTGGTCTATAGTCGCATAAGGCAGATCACTTTAAATGTTTACATACGTATTCGAAATAAGTTTTTATATTTGGTTTATTTGCAGTTTTAGTAATATGTAGGTATTTATTTGCTGAATTGAGCGTATGATACCTACCACGTAAAAAAGCTTTTTCTTAAAAAGAGTTATACGTTTCTATATATAAATAATTAAAATAAGATGTACCAATATTTGTTTGTATGGCTTTTCAGAAATTTTTTCACACTTCTTAGTAAACTATACTTTTAAGATTTGAAATTCAATGATGTGATAAATCCTAAGCCTAATAAAGGTTGAGATCAATATTTCTGGTGACCAACTTACAATTATCTTAGCTATACGCTGAACATTGAGACTAAGTAAGAGATGTGGATACCTATCGACTTAAAATGTTTCTACATATAATTTAACTCTATGCAGTAAATATTGGCGGTATCAGACAGCCTTCTTAGAAAATTCGTGATAAAGTTTAGCGCTTGATGAAAAGGGGACGAGTAAGAAGGAAATTTCTCAAGAAGTCGTTTGGTCGTACAGTGCTGACGCACAAGTAAAATAATTTACTACACTTTACTTTAATGCATTTTTCATTTGGATGTGACGTTGCCGCATATGAGATTGTTTCTTGGAAAAATAAAATTTAACCATCTGCACACATAAATAATTTCAAGTCGCTTATTTTTTCCGTTTTGTAATTTTTAGTTGTGTCCGCTTTTATATATTTTGGTATCGTACATATGTATGGTATATGTACCTACATACAAAACAATTTAAATATTAAAAATAATAATTAAAGCACTCCCAGTTTTTGGTTGGATACAAGTTAATTAAATATATCTTTTGAAACTATGGAAGTCTTCCTGCGTAAGTGATTATTATAATTTGCAGCACTTAAATATGTATAGGGTGGGCTATACTTCTTTCCACTTTTGTGACTGTTCTTGTAGGGGATACCGATCGGGGGAGGGAAACGGGGCCACAGTTGCAGCAGTTCGATGGCTATAATAATAGGATTTGGATGTACAAAATGCAGCAACCTGCTAAACATCTAATGAATCTATACTTGGAAAGTTTTCTGAAACGTTAATGCCAGATTTGAAGAATACCATCGGCAAAATGGCGGACATCTAGACAATATTATATTTAAGAAATGGTTTTCCCGTTTATTTTTGTTATTTTTAACAAACTTAAATACAATCTGTATTTTTTTCAAGGTACAAATATTAATGGCCTACTCTGTATTAAGTAAGCATCTGAAGGATTTTAGGGTACGATGCATGACATATGCATTCATTATGTAGGGTTTACATAAAAGTAAAAAACATGTGAGTTTTGGGTGGGGACTTTCGAAATTATTTGTTTTACACATGTTAACCCCATATACCGGAGTTTTCTTTAAGCGGCTTAGCCGTTTTGTTGTTGAAAAAATAGGGTTCTTTTGGGAATTCATTGTGAATAAACGGCTCAACTGATTTTAATAATTTTCTTTTGTGAAAAGCTAATATTAAGAAAAGACATTTTTCATTAAAAACAATGGCGGCCGTTGAGCCCCTCCCCTTTCAAACTTGTTGTGGCGGAATAATTGCAGATTTCCTGCTACTTGTGTTATCTGAATTTAAAAATTTTAGCATTTGTATAAAACATAGGGTTGTAGTTATCGTTTATCATAAGGGCTTTATAAATTTTTAATTTTCCGCAATTAACGCAACTTAAAAAAAGGTACGATTTACACTCCATTTTACCAGCTTTTAATTTCTTTTTCGTTTCTAAAAATCAAATTTTAACAAAATGCTATGATGCGCGATAAGGAAAAAAATCATTAAAATCGGTTCGGTTCATTGGTGTGCCGGCAAACCTACAAGAGGCTTGGAAGAGGAGGGGCTCAACGGCCGCCATTTGCTTTTTTGAAAAATGGCAAAATACTTTTTCTTTATTTAATATTTGCTTTATACAATAAAAAAGTTATTAATATCAGTTGAACCGTTTATTCAGAATAAATTTCCAACTGACTACAATTTCTTTCGGAAGTGGCGAAATACTTTGAGCACCATAGGTGGCTGAAGCCACTCGTGTACCGGGTTCTTCGAGCTGTTCTATGGACTAAAACCCCGCTCCTTGCCTCCCGGAGCTCCACCCTGGAATCACCTATAAAGACATTACTTCAGGGTACTACCATTAACAGTTTTTAATTTGAGAAAAACGCTAAAATGGGAAATATTGAAAATATAATAGAGAGGTGCATTAATCACATCAATTTCAGAAAAAATGTGGGAGAAACGTAAATTTCAGGAAATTGTAGAGCATTTGTTTCATTTTTTCACGTGACCAATGGTAGAAGTAGACCAACATTAGTGTTATTTTTGGAAAGCACATTAAAATAGTAGTTGTTTTGCGTGAGCATGATCTCGCTGCGTTAATTAGATCAAAAAATAAAAATAAAATAATAATGCACATCCCGAATTTATTAATCACCCTGTAACTTTAAAACGGTTGAGATGGCACCTTTTCCAATCTTTTGTTTGACTAGGTCAGATCTATCACCCCTATCATTTATGCGTTATAGGGCAGCCCTGTAAACTTCTAATTTCCAGTTCAGAATTAATTTTGATTGATAAAATATCTGTGGTAAACATGGAAAATATCATACTGGAAAGCAGTATGCAAAACCTCAATTCGGCATGCACGTATTTTTGCTGTTTATAATTGCCACTAAAGTATACTAATTTTGCACAAGAGACTTATCTTAAATGCATTTAGTATGACGTACGATACATATATACGTATACATATATGTATGTATTTCATATAATGTTATGTCTAGAAACAATATAAAATCTGGTTGTCGTTATAAATTATGTGGTTTTCAGAAATAATTTCGCTTAGTGTAATAAATTACAATCTGTGACAGTACTCTAAGCTGTTGCGTTTCAGAATATCGAGTTTTCAAAAATTTCAAACTAGGCTCTTTGATGATAAAATCACATTAATGAATACCTAACAATTTTAAAATGTCATAATCTCGGCGCTAAATATGAAGAACAAATCCCACAATCTATAAATTATTCGTCTTTATTTTGGAGTTGCAAAATGAATACAAAATTGCAAACAAAAAATCAAACTACTCCTGAAATTAGCAAAAACTTCCATCGCTCCTCAATTATGCAATACGAAAGGTGGGTAGCACGTTAAAGTATGTCAGCTGAGAGCACATTATTTCTAACAGCTTCTGTATTTCATCTTCGAGTAAAACACAGCAAGATTAGCAGCAGCTCCAATATTTCAGAAGGTTCAAAATCACCCATAGCAATCAATTTTCTCGAGTCTTAGACATCCTTCGCCACAGCCAGCCAACATTGTATCTGATGAAAAAACTCATAAAAATGCTGATGGGGCCGCCGTTGACTAAATTACATGTTCGTTCTTAGAAAAGTAAATTGCGCCGATATTGGTTATCCTGCGCGATCGTTTATGTGTTTTAAATTGCGATATTCATTACCTCAGGGCAAAACGGTAGCAGTCTGCTCCAGACAGGGATGCTTGTATCGATTCCGAGATTAATGTTGTTATTTAAAGCAACGTTGTAATTTCGACTAGGCGGCTCCTCCTTGCGTACATTACTTTGAATAGACGACGCGATCGGATGCTCCTTTTTATTTTTATTTTATCGTGCCTACCGATTGCACTTGGCTTAATTAAGAAGTTGGTAGTGCTTTGCCGCGACTTCAAATGACTTTAATCATCCTGAAAGATAACAGTCTATGCTCAGCGTAATGCTACCAGTTTTTATGGCTTTCTAATTTTAGAAGTTGTTCTACCTAATGGAAAATGCAAGTTTATTCTGTTAGTATTGTTTTATTATTTTACTATGGAAAATAACATTTGAAATATTTATTATTGTTTTATAACAATCTTCACTATAAATACCTACATATTTGGTACATACGTGTAGGTAGTGAACAGTTGACAGGAGTGAAATAGCATCACAGTTTTTGAAAAGTGTTTCCTTTTATAAAGATTGTATTGGATTTTTTAATGCAATAATTGCAATTATAAATACTTCTCAACATTCTCATCAAAATGATGATACGGCATAAAAGCTTATAGTATTTGTCGTTGACACGTGAGACAATAAAACAAGACAAGACACAAATGACTGATATATGAATTTATAAGCTGAAATAAAAAATAAGTACGAATGAGCAAGTAACATATATCATTTGTACGCTTAATGTGCAAGATTGCACATAAAAAGTATGTCATAAGTGCCGGCTGTTTACCAGCAAGTGCGATCACCCCAAATATTTCAGCACAAAGTTTTCCACGCGTAACCTGCGCTGCATCAGCTTAAATTCACCTGCAGTACATTGAACTTATATTGATTATTATTGATTAATTAGCAAATTGATTGTATAAAAGAGAGTAGATTTTAAGTGTTAAGTTGAATCGTAATAAAGTCGTTCTCTAAGCCCCCACCAGCGGTAAGCTAGAGATATAATTCCAGTATCCAACTTGTGCCCCCACCAGTGGTAAGCACAAAAAAGTCAATACTCCCTTGGCATCTAGCTACTAAGGGGGATTGAACACTTAATGAACCAATTTAATAAAACTGAATTAAACAAATTTGATTCAAATTAATTATTAATTAAAAAGGATTTCTTTTATTAAAATCTTATTATAGTTAAAGGAAGTATATTAAGGGGGTAGTACACTACTTTAGCCCGTTTTTTTAGTAATTTTTTTTTTGTATACATTTTTATTTAAAAATGAAAGTTTCTTTTCAAAAAACATTTTGATGCTATATGTTATATCCTAGAAATGGATGGCCGAATGACGTCCCTTATTTTTATGGTGGACATGGTTTCTCACGTATGGATCATCAGAAACAAAAAAATTGAATTGATTCTTAAAGAGTACATGAGTGGTTATCGTCCCTACGTCAATCATGAAAATATGTTGATAAATAAACAAGTAATAAAATTATTAATTTGTTTTTTAATTTTTTCCCATGTTTTTGGACATAAATGTTGTTTTTATGTTGTTAATAATAAATTAAAAATTATGTTCGAGGTAGGGATGATAGAAAGGCGTTTTTTGAACATTCGTGCAAAATTTGGTGGAAATCGGTCAAGTAACTCGGCCGGAATCATGTCCACCAGTTTGAAAAACACTGTTTCGAGAAAAAAGCGTTTAAAGTTTGAGGTAAGAAAAAGAGAAAAATGCATACAGAGATTGACATGAATGTACAATCAATACGACAGTTTATTGGAACACGTTTTTTCGACACACGGATTCAGGATTACTGTCGCGATACGTGGATGACAGCGTGAAAACAAACGATTTGACTCCGAGGAGCGCCAGGTGTACCTACGTTTCGAGCGTCCCGAACGTCGTGCGGTATTGTAGTTTTTGGGCCCCTTCCGAGAACTTTTGCGGTAAAAGTAGGTTTCTAAATAAATTTTGAGGATATAAGGAAACGGAAAATGCAACAAACAAAAATTCGATTTTCAAAAAAAAAAGTAGTGTAGGTACTACCCCCTTGAAAATAAATTAAAATGTTTAATTAGAGTTATAATTTTTTAAATTCAGTGTTTTGAATCTTCTGTAAAAGGCTTTCTACGTATAAATTTGTATATCGTTTCTCTACCTGGACATGTTGTTCCTTTTTGGAAAGTTAATAAGATGGGCAATGTAATAAAAAAATAGTTGTATTAATTACATGAATTTCGGAGTAAACGTAGGAAAAAATGAATTTTAGGAAATTGAAAAAATTTTTTCAATTTTGTTTTCCAGTTTTGGAAGTGATAGTACCTGCAGTGGCAGAGGCAGATCAACATTCATGGTATATTTGGAAAGGAACTTTTGATAGTAGTTGTTTGGTATAAGTTTGATGACGCTGCGTTAAGTAGATCAAAAGACAAAATAAAATAATTATGAGCATACCAAATTTACGAACCACCATGTTACTACCAAATAGTTGATATCACCCCCCAGCCCTACCCTTTCCGTACATTGTTTTGTTTGTCAAGGTGAGATTTATAACCTCACTCTTTTTGGTGCACGATAAATGAAAAACTCTGTATATCAGAAAAAAATTAGGCCGCATATGGTACCTTCCAGAACGCCAGACGATTGCTAAAAGAGTAAGGACTGAGATGCGTTCAACACCACTATATGTGACCTTCTGTTTAAATAAGATTCGAAACCCAGTAATTAAATTATCATGAAAGACAATGTCAGACAACTTGCGAAGTATGCGGAAGTGTGAAATTTTGTTGAAGGCTCTGGAAAAATCTGTATGGATTGAATTTACTTGTTTGTTTGTTGTCAAGCATAGTAGCAATTCGATCCGTGTTCAATACCAGGTTACTAGCTGTGGATCATCCTGGAAGGAAACCGTACTGCTTTCTGCTCAAAACGGGAGGGTTTGTGGAAGGAGCTGCATACAAACATTTTGTTCAAATTTATACAAGAGGCAGACCATTAGAGGTAGAATAGGTCTGTAATTAGTAATACATTTTGGGTCGCCAGATTTTAGTACGGTACATAATTTGTATATGCTTTGTCTACCTAAACGTGTCGTATCTCTTTGGAAAGGCAATATGATGGGTAATTTGATAATAATAAAAACGAGGGGTATTAATTACATGAATGTCGGAGAAAATTTGGAAAAAACATGAAAATTAGTACAATTTAGAGAATTTTTTCATTCTAGCAAGTGGCTGTAGGTACTTGCATTGGTAGAGGTAGATCAACATTGTTGACATTTTTGGAAAGCACATTAAGATATTAATTGTTTGGCGTGAGTTGGTTCGTTAATTAGAGCGACAGATAAAAATAAAATAGTAATTCGTATCCCGAATTTATGAATCAACCTCTAACACGAAAACGGTTGAGATCCCTATATCTCTAGCTCTAAAATATTCAAATCTTATTGTATAAACAAATGGAATCTAACTAATATAACGTTTAAATACATTGCATTACGACGTAGTGGAACTACCTGTTGCTGCGACATCTTGTTTATTCAATGACGACTACAAGACTAACTTACAAGTTGGTACTTAAACTAAAACTAAATTACTCCCTTGCTTACATATACATCTATGACACATAGCTTTAGGCAGAGTCACCTAGAGGTACCTAATAATCTGTGATACAGCTGCATCAATATATTACATACATATAACTATAATATATTATATCCAAACAAAATCATGTACATATAAGTAAACCCCTTACGCATAAATCCCATATATTACTACATATGTATAAATATAATATATTTTATCCCAACAAAATCATGTACATACGGGTATATGTAAACCCCTTCCGCATAAATCCCTGCTGTAAACTTTGAAATATTTAGGTGCCAATGAATGTTAATCTGGACCGTGATTGATTCTTGAACAAGAAATTTGGTATGCATTTCACCTGACCATATGAGGAATATCCCCAGGAGAAAAAGCAAATCTTATAAGATTAACGTACCGGCTGATGCTAAATTGTGACACATGTGAAAATTTTTGTTCAGTGCTGTCAAGCTATCAGGTAATCAGATTTAATCCACGCCAACGTCACTCACTGTGCTCTTTTTATCGTTTTTTATTTCTCGCCTACGAAGACCGTTCGGCATTAAAAGTAAATCATTTATCAGAGGAAATAAAACATAGTCTTCACGATAAATCAAGTAGCTTATTGATAAATGCATTTTTTGAAGTCATGCATCCGATTTAGAAGAGATAAATCAAAATAGTAGAAGTTAAGAAGATTTTATTGTAATTTACTTCAAAAAGGTTTTTTTCAAACAAACTTTGTATGATATAAACGCATGTTCCAGTAAGTATGAAAAATGGACCTTCAAAATGCATACACTGAGTATTTAAGAAAATTTATGCCAATTAAGCCAACACAGAAAAATCAGCTGCCTTATGTCGGTTCTACGGAGCTCGCTCTAGGTAATTAATATCTCTGTCATTTCATGTCATATTTACGGCGATATAAATGCATTACTTATGTAACGCAAGTTTTTCTCTGTGCCATACTCGTACCCAATGGTCTGTTAAGCGCATTTCGGTTCGGTTTGCAGATCATGTGCTAATTGTGATTGCCTTGAAGGTTACTTTAGCCGCTGCAATGTGTGTAGGCTCTCTCACAGTTTAGCAAAACAACAAATATCTCTGTCACATAAATATTTTTCTTGTCTCAATTTGAATACAACCTGCTCGATTTCACTGTAATAAATTAACGTAGAGTTACAGAAAGCAGACATAGTAACACTTTTCTGCTCAGGGACTATAGCAGCACTTTGGTATTATTATGGAATTTATTGCCCTCACTCGCGAACAAAAGAAGTAGTTCGTTCTTAAAATAATTGAAGTTTTATACTTTTTATTTATAAGTTTCCTGCATAGTAGGTTCGTTATTGAATTATTTTCATTATTTTTCCTTGTGTGATTTGACTTTGATTTAGCTATAAAATTAGTTGTAAAAATGTTTCAGTAAAAAGTAAAAGTAAAAGTCGACAAGCAAAACTCGTTCATTAGAATTTTTGATTTTAGGAAAATGTTTTTTTTAGATTCCACGAATTTGAAATCTGAATACGCTAAGCCCTGAGCATTATTCCTTGTTTACGGATGCACAACATTCTGTGCCAAGTGGAGGTGGTTTATTAAAATATTTTAAAACTGAAATGAGCGAGTTTTACTTCTGGACCACTTAAGTAATTAAACAATTTTACTTTGTAGTATACTTCAATAAATCTGAGGTTGCACCTAGGCAACTGCAAAGCCACAATTTTTAGCAGGCTTTATTGATTCTAGACCTAAATAAAAAAAGCATTCATTTATACGACGTACATAGCACATGTATTACAGTACTGAACGAATAGGTTTATTGCAGCTTGAATTTGAGGCATTTCTTATAACCCTATAAGGATGCCGGGGAGAAACCAATTTGAAAACCACAAATTAGTAAGCATTTTAACGTTTTGCACTCTATATTCGACTTTATCGCGAATTTCCAGAAAGTCATGAATGATTTTTTGGTTTCCGTCAAACTAAAAAGATTATAAAGAAATTATATGCTAAGGAGATGATACTATGCTTAAATGGCGTGTTGTATACAGGATGATTGTTACAGTGTGATTGGAGTTAGAGGGTGACTAATAAATTCGGTATCCACATCAAATTCAATCCACACAGCTACTATCTCAATGTCCTTTCCAAAAATGCCAATTTTGATCTACCTCTAACAGTACTGATACAGTTACTTGCGAAAGTGAAAAAACTTTCCGAAATTTCCTAAAATGTACGTTTTTCCCACATTTTCTCCAAAATTCATGTAATTAATATAATTTTATTTTATTGAATTGCTTATCCTTTTACCTTTACAAAGAGGTACGACATGGCCAGGTAGAGGAAGTATACACAAATTTATACGTAGAATATATAAATTCGGAATTTGAAAAAATTTTAACTCAAAATAAACTTTTGTGACGTACTACCATTAAATCTAATGAGTTTTTAATAAAATAAGAACCATTTGGATGTTTTTATTAATGCACATCACTTAATTGTGATGGTCAGAGAGCAAACCATTTTACCGCTGTGCGCAAAAGTTTAAGATCATCTCTGTTTTTTGGAGCATTTCGGTATTTAAAATAACTTTTGGAAATCCTTCTCTGTTATTTTAAATTGTTATGAATGTGAAGGCACATTTCGTCCTTTTTGATAAAAATTTGCATTATTTATATTGAGGGATTTGCACATTCATCGCGATATATTTATTTATTCCCAGTCCCTTATTGAAACACACTAGTTGTTGGCTTTTTCTAAGCATTATTAATCTCCACAGGTTTCACAATTATATACTTTCGATATATTATTAATTTTTACAGACTTCAACTTTTGATATTTCACAATTATGTACCTCCCGACTCTATGGATCTCGTAACTCTTCTTAAGGCTCTGCATTTTTCCTTTTATATTTTGTAAGTGCAATGCTAGAGATGATTGGCTATTGGTTATTTCAAAACAAAGAAGCTAATTGCAATTGGTTCCCTTGGGAACAAAATACTACTTCTGCTAGTCCAAGAGCTCTATGATGTAACGGATGCATCTGAATAAACATAGGTGAAATTTGATATGGATGCAATTAAAATCGGATGCACTGGACGTGTTTTGTTAAATTGATAAAGATTTAATATCTCATGGGTGCATCAATGCTCGCGAATATCTCGTGGGTGGTCCATTATTAGATTATATTAAGATTTACCGTTTCGGGTTCCTTATGAATCATAAGTTATGATATATAACAATTAGACTCGACAACCTACATATGTTAGATTGATAGATGAAAACTAGAATTGGAGCCCTGGACAAGGACAAGTCCAAATCATAATCTAGTTTGTCCAAGCTGAATTTTGTTTCCCTTTCTCAGCTTCGAGCGTTCAAAATAATACTAAAATAAAGGTTTATCGTCGCCATTTTGAAATGCAGCTTGAAAAAATGAAACTAATTAAAGCAAAAACGTGGACTAACGATGGACAAACGAAAGCACAAAACAATTAACAACCTTAACAGACCTCAGGAACCTAGCTTTATTTATTGTATGTACGTACGGATCGTATAGTAGGTATAGAATAAACACACAAAGAGAAGTCGTGTGGATTATGCGTGTGGCCCCTGCGTGCCTGGTGGAGGAAATTAGAGATATTTTTTTCGTCCTATCCCTTCATAAATTCCGCAACGGTAACCAAACAATAACAATGACCAATCACCTCCCCGGACCATCTTTCACCTCACGATCCGCTTACGTCAATTTACGATGACTGCACATGTTGAGTTCTATCTTGGCCATAAGCTGCGGTAGTTTTTCCTAATCTCGTAAACCGATTAGCCTCCCAAAAATAAGCATAACGGAGTTAAATCGCACAATTTTGGCAGCAAATGGAAATCGCCAAACCTTGAAATTAAAAGGTAATTACACTTTTCGTGCAATACAACCATTGTCAGTTATCATTTGCTTATAGTCGTCATTGAGTGTAACGGTCGGTCCTTCATTATTTTCGAAGATCTACGGTCGTATGACGCCTTCAGCTCAAAAACCGCACCAAACAATAACTTTCACAGGATCGAAAGGCCTGTCATTGAGCGTTTGTCTCACCCCAAATATGACAATTTTGCTTATTAACGCGCCCATTGAGGTGGAAATGTGCCATATGTGTGAAGGTGATTTTCCTTGAAAAATTACTTCGGTTGCCGGTTCTTCTCCATTTGGCGAATATACTACACTTCTTGTAGTCCGTCGACTTTAGTTGTTACGTGGGCTGGATCTATACACATGCAGTTGTAGGAGATAATCTGCTTCTTGCTTTTATGTTTAGTCGATAAAATTCAAAGCTCGTTTCCTTAAGGGGGTAGTCTCATGTCCGAGCTTAAATTTTGAAGGTTTTTTAAGATTTTTTTTTGTGTGGAAAATGAAATGCAATCTTCTTGTGATAATTATATGTTATTATTAAACTATTGAACAATACAAAAACATTTCTTTTAAATAAAAAAAGAAATTTTTTTAGGTCATTTTGGTGAGGCGAAGTAGGTCTCTTCAAAAAAAAGTAGGTAGCTCGCCCCCCTGATTGCTCCTTTCCCAATCATCTGAAATCAAAATTCCAAAAAGATTATTATTCAGTAGGGTTGTCATTCTGGCCCGTAGCAGATTTTAAAGATTTGAGTGAAAAATACCAAAATGGCGGCCTTGTAAAAAAAAATTTACAAAATCGACGGTTTTTTTCCGGTTAAAATCGATATAAAACAGAAAGAAATCGATAAAAACATCTAATTCTGCTACCCGCCAGAACCATTCATGTTTATAATAACATGTGAAAATTTCAGCCCAATCGGTCCAATAGTTTTTCTTTAATCATCCGTGCCGACGAAAAAAAAGTAGTTTCGAGAAAAACGCGTTTAAAGTTTAGAGAAAAAATTTTCATATATGCAGATGCAGGGTGCGCTCTCCCCTATTATATGTTGTAACTTTAAAATGGCGTAGTGTATCGGTCTAAAATTTTTACAGTATATTCTCAACTTATTTAACTTTGAGAAAATGCAAAAAACAAAAAAAAGATTTTTTGAAGATCGAACATGAGACTACCCCCTTAAATTGTTGCTCCCATTCTTGCTACCCTTTATAACGGATATGTTCAACTTTATTCTGCTTATATGTGATATGATTAGGAAGCTTGCGAGTGATCAGGGTTGCCAGCCAGATAATTTTAGACTCATAAGCATTCTTCCATTCTTATCTAAGGTATTTAAGCGTCTACTCCAGATGCAGTTTTGTGATTTCGTTGAGGGAAATAATTTGTTGTCTTCGAACCAACATGGCTTCAGAAGGGGTCATAGTACTACCACTGTCTTACTATCCCTGTGAGAATGCTTTAGAATGATGTTGAATTAATTGTTCTGGTTCCCATAGACTTCTTTAAAGCATTTAACTACGTATTAAGTATGACATCATATTCTGCTAAAAAAAACTGCAGATGCGTTTTGGGTTTTCACAACATGCGGTTAAATTGATAAAAAACTTTTTAAGCTGCCGGTTTCAACGCGTCCGAGTTAATTGGCATCTATCTGGATTAGCCATGGGTATATCGCAGGGTTCCATTCTCAACGTACTAAAATTAAAGTCATCTAGAATTGATTATGCCGATTATGTCCAGTTATATTTGTCTGCTCCTAAGGATGAGGCAAGGTATATCATAGGGAGAATGAATGATGACATTGTTACTATGTATATCCAAATGGGCTAGTAGTAAGAATCTATCCCTCGATTCTGCAAAAACACAATATATAAAAGTAATGATGACGCGGATTGTGTGTCATCCGTTATATTAAATGGGGTAGCTGTGCCGTATATGGATAGAGTAAGGAATTTATGACTTTGACCTGGAAGGATCTTGTATGTGTATTGTCAGCAAAAATATACGCAATATGAAGACAGTGGTGGACATCTTGTAGGGGATTGTCTGTAGAAGTCAAAAATCTCATTGTTACTTGTGTTATACCTACCTTTGATAAATTACTGTGACTGTATCTACACTTGTATGGATGCAGCATCATTTGACCTATTGCGAAAAGCATTTAATGCATATATTCGTTCGTCTTCGGCTTGCGCAAGTTTGTCCATGTTTCATCGTATTTCAAATATATTATTAAATGGTTTTATTTAGCTTGCCCTGTTTAAATGTTTGTTTGGATCAAATTTAGAAGTTGAAATTTAACCCCCTTCCTGTGGACAGATTGATCTGAAATTTGGTACACGCATTTAGTTCTTATGACAATACAATTTAATATAATCAGTATCATGGTAAATCTAAGATGGCCGCCTCTACAAAATGGCGGATTACATATTTTCTCACAACCCCCTCAATATAGGTATCAAATGAAAGGGCTTTACAAGTAAAACACAGCGCATGGCGGATCTTAGAGTTGAGACAGTCTATACTTACATTAAAATTAAAATCTCGGCATCTAATCGAAACAAGGAACTTCGTCAACTTAGAATAGGGATTCAAGCATAGGTCTCCCACCCAAGTCAAGATTTCATGTCGTGTCGAGGACTGTGTTTCGTTAGGGTGGCTCAAAATGATACGTCGTTAGCGGTACACCACCCAAGTTAAGGTAAATGGTTAAAACGTGCAGAGGACTGCGTGGCATTAGAGTGGATAAAAATAAGTAAAAAAAATTTTAAGTTAAACCGTTTACCTTAAAATTTTGTTTTTACTTATTTACACTAACAAAACATTTGAACTTTCGTAAACGTTTATTTATGTACAAAATAGTTCATTGTCGAGTGACAGAAAAACTTCGCGAAAATATTAGCTTCCTTCATTCCAGTAGAACATGCAACTTATGTTTACCTCGGTACATATACCTATAGTACAAATATTCATTATTAGTAGAAGCCTCAAAATGATGGAATAATCGGACCATAGAATGTAAGGTGTAGTACAACAGAGCAGAAATTTAAGTCCTTATAGAAGCAAACTTATTTAAGCTGATCTTGTGCGTGTCTAACTTGACTTGGATTAAATTAAGAGTATACAAATTTTATAGTTATCTAACCTACTCTAATCCCTTTGTATTTTAATGTATTTCATTTCTTTCCATTTTGTTTTTTTTTAATTTAATATTTTTAATAATTTTTCACTTTTTAACTTCACTAGTTTGTTTTGTATTCTCAACTTTCTCCTTCTGAGTTTATTTCTTGTAGATGTAGTGTGCATTTAAGATTTATGCCCTTGTACAATATTTTTGAATAAAAGTATTATTAATTATTAATACATACATACTCGTACATACATATGCGAGCGAGCCAATCCAAAGGGTTGGCTTCATTATGGTTGCTGAAGGGAACAATGCTGTTATAATTCGAAGTAATGAGTTTGTTGATGAAATTGTCAGAAATAAATAAATAAATATAGCGTGGGTGTATTTGCAAAATTCGCCATAAAGACCCGTATGAGAGGTCAGGTCGATGGATAGCTGCGATCATAATTGAATCGACATTTCTGCTTTGTTCGTTATTATAATTTCGTGTAAATCAGAAATGTTTTTGTCTGAATAGGCTGGACGGAGATGCACAGATAGTAGAGGGTAAACGATCCAAAACATTACCAGTCATTCAGACTTCAGTTGGGAGATGATTTCTTAGACCCTCGGATATTTGCCATTGTCCATTATCGTAGTATGATTGTAGGATTTTTGAGCGTCGTATAGAGCATGAACGATGCATTGTGTTGGTATGTATCTCTTAAGATATGTAAAAAACATACGTGCGAAATATTTGACAGATAATAAGTGACAGTACTATGAAGTCTTACCATCTTAATCAGATGACCAAGCCTAAACTTGATCATGGTGCCATATTCCTCTATTTGTTAGCTTTTAGCTAGAACTGGATTTAGAAACCTTCTCCTCGGCCAAATACTTAGGAATGAAATCGCGAAAGACGAAACATTTTCGAATATGGTATATGAAAAGGTTAATTTTTGGTAATATGAAATGTAAATTTTTAGAAGTTTTCTGCTGTCGAGGACAGAACACTATACAATTGGAGATAATTGTTTTCCATGTCTTTAAATATTCAATGATTTCTTTTTGCAAGTCGCACCGCAACTACCTGCCACCTTGAAGCCTTTTCCCTACCTGTGGACAATTTCTTAATTGGGTACTTCGAACATTTAGCAAGCTTATTATAATTTAGATATGCTAAGGATCTGGAAGTAAATGAAGATTTTACCAATATATCCCTGATGGCGGAGCCGATATCATTCCATCTTACGCGTAACTTATAAATTTTTTTTAGTTAACTGCCAATGCGGACATTTTTCTTCAGCGGTGTTGCTATATCTTCCTATTAGTACCTATCTGCCCTCAACGAATTGTCCATATCGAAGCGCGGCGGCACTCTTTTAAAAGTGCCGCTAGGTGCTTGCATCAGATCGGCAAGAAGTAATCTCTGGCGATGGTCTGCATGGCTCCCAGCTGCATTCCTTAACTCAATCATCTTCTCAATCAATAAGCAACGAGCGGGTACCGACGACAAGAAATAACTACTGCGCTCCATTACAAAGTGCTTCCATTCATTGAGTTTTGTAATTTACCTTTCATTCATCCGTTCCACGGAGTTACCATTCATTTGGTGGGACTTCGTGAAGGTTACAATCTTCTTCTGAAGGCGAAGAGACGGCAGTTTTCTTAGGCCTATCCCGGCACTTTTATCGTTTTCAACACATATTCGAAGAACCTGTTCCCCATTCGCGAAAAGATGCACACAAGATTTATCTGTTCAGGATCAGATTATTAAAGATATGCACATGTACACACAGAGTGCAGCCGCGCCGCAATAATTGCCCCAAGGGTGTTTATTTGATATTAAATTTAATTAAATCCAAAATTGCCCGGCATTTGTTGCGAATATGTGGCACAGGCAAGGCATAATTGCGCATTTTCTTTTTTAATTACGGAGAGTTGTGCAAAACACCCTAAAGAAAAATGTGAAGAAATGCTGCACAATCGCTACACTTCAGATGTTGTTTTGTGTTAACAATTACTATTCATTCCATAGTATGCACCGCACTGTGATTGGGCGATTAGGCTGAAAGCCTGACGACAAAAATTAATAATGCAACAATTTTTTGTTATTAAAATAAAATATAATAAAACATGTAACCAAAAAGTCCTCAAAATAACGCTCTTACATGCACTAAAAAAAAAAAAATTTTTTTTTTTTAAAAATTTATATAGATAGATATAAACTATTAAAACTAAAAACGTTGAGCGCGAAAACGTGCTGCAGAAGTTGTTTTAATAGTTCTTGGGTAATATAAACATTGTTATTAATTATCTCGTGTATTTTGTATATATTGATGTATTTCTTAAAACTTAGAACTTTTCGCGCTCAACGCTATAGTTTCAATAATTTATGTTTAATATAATTTAATTTTTTTTTGCAAGATCGAGGAGAAAATTATTATTTTCTTTTTAGTACATTTATAATAGCGTTATTTTATTTTTTTTATATAATATATTTTGTTAGACACTTAGGCAGTTTGTTAGACAGCTTTTGTGATAAAATAATGGAAATACAGTGGACCCCCGGTAATCCGACAGACGTTTTGCAGGGCAGTGTCGAACTATCGAATTTGTCGGATTATAGAGTACTGCCTAAGACCCGCTATAGTTCGGAATTTTTTACAAAAGAGTTCCTTGTAATCCGACAAATTACAGATTGAATGATAAGATTCTATATGTTATACTCTGAAGTACATATCATACTTCATTATGTATGTCAAATTTAGTAAATTAAACACCACAATAGAGAGCTTACGTTTTATTATAAAATTAACGTCATTAATGATATAGAACTTACAAAAAATAATAACTTTACATTAGGAAATAATTGTGAAAACAATACCTACGCGTCGAGCACAATAGTGGTGGCGCGTACAAGTTGTAACCTGTTCAATCATGCATTATCTACATTAGCAAAGATTGTCAAAAAAATATTTAATAATAATAGACATGTCGGATTACAAGGGCGCCGGATTACCGGGGGTCCACTGTATGTAAAACATTTATACATATATGTATGTGTACCCATGTATGAGTCCAGCACACGAAAAACAATTGATGGGCTACATAGATACAGATTATTACGGAGAAGCTCTGTAATTTCTCATGTGATTTATTTCTTCAAGGGATTTTGTATTACACTGTATTTTGTCTATTAATTTTCTTGAATCAAGCTCTAGTATTCTTAAGCCGTTCAGTGATCGTGATCTACTAAGAGCTACATATGCTTGACCTCGTTCAATTATTTTTGTGGCCAAGTTTAGTACATACAATTAAACTGACCCTTGAGCATTAACAAAAATTATCGTGATCCACTAACTCCGACGATCGCTTGCATGGATCTGCCCTTCCTCAGTGGGCAATACAGCCAACCCGCCCGAGCTAGCCGACCCAAAGAGAAGAATCGATATGTGTCTCTTTTTTGTAAAGACATGCTTAGAAGAGAACGGGAATTCCTTCTTTTCCACACAACAGCATCACTCCATTATAAACTGTACTACGTGGTAATACCTTGATTTTGTTCGTAGTTGAAGCCAATCAATGACAGTATTATTAGTAGCATTGTTCTTTCTACAGTTCCAGCGCTAAATTTTGCTGGAAATTGAGCCGCTGTAATTGTGAATACTATGTTTATCCAAGTCTATCCTTATTGAGTGTAGAGTGACGTCATATATGCGTAGTTCATCGAATTTTATTCTTCAATGCTTTCATTTAATACTCATGTCACGGGAGTTGTAAAGAAAAAAAGCATAAGCCATATTGGGTTTGGAATGAAGTAACACAGTTCATCGTATTTTCAACAAACCATATTATTTGATACCCATGTGAAGGGGCTTGTAAAGAAAAAGCAAATCTATCATATTGGGGAGTCCACCATGTTTTATTTGGATATTGTTAGGTTTGGTCAACGTGGCTGCCTAAAAGCATACTTAGGTCAAGTGAAAGGTCCATTATGGTACATACCACAATGGAGCGATCGCCGCGTCTAACCATTTGCCATTTTGAGACTTTGATGAAATTTTCGAGATCGATTGATCGATTATGTTCATTGAACTCAGGTCTGACGAATCATCAAAGAAAACCGCGCCCAAATGATGTTTCCGAATCACAAGAGCTGGGCAAATAAAAAAGAAGTGCATTCACTAAATGGATTTCAGAGACAAATTGGAAGAAATATTTTTGTAATTTCGCAAGTAACTGTACCTGCAGTGGTAGAGGTAGATCAACATTGGTAAACTTTTTGGAAAGTGCATTAAAATAGTAGTTGGTTGGTTTAAGTTTGTTGTCGTCGCGTTAATTACATCAAAAGATAAAAATAATATTATAAAGTGCATCCTGAATTCATTATACATCACTTTGTAACTTCTATACGGTTACCACCTCCCCATCAATACGATTTTTTAGTTTGCCTATAGGTGAGATCTACCACCCCATTCATTCTTGTCCCCCATAGAGTAAACGCGCTGTATGTGCATACGCATACATATGTGGACAGAGAGAAAAAACCAGCTCTAAAAAGAAAATTAAAATTCAATGTGTTTAATTGAAATTGAAAATGTGCATTTGACTTTCATTTTGAAAGTGTCGCTTTGGAATTCAAGTGTTTTTTTTGATATATGTATGTAAAAGTTAACACTTCACTTGTACATAAAGTGGCGTTTTTAAAATGTGTCAACAGTTGGAATGTTTCTAAAAATCTCATTTTTGATTTGAAAGAATTTTTATAGCCGCTAGGATATCTGAGATCAATGGCGAGAGCATCGGACTATGGATCTCGTCCCGAGTTCGAGTCTTATCGGAAGCCATATAAAGACTTTACATAAGAGATAATTTAAGCATAATATACTGAGATTTAGAAATATACGCTTTATTTACTTTATTAAAAAGTACGCTTTTAAATCAAAAAGTATATTTTTTTTAATGGACAACGACAGAAACGCAAGGCATTAGACATCGTCAAAGGACGAATATTCGTATGATCACATTAAATTCGTAGTCGAAGAGGTTTTCCATTAATCAAACATCAGGTTGCCAATACGTTATGTAGTAAAACAATGCCACAATCCATACAGCTTGAAAGAACAGGAAACTATTCGCGTGCAGTACCGTGCAGATTCTTGACTGGCTAGCGATTTTCGTATACCTATACAATTTGCAGAACGGCATCTTTCGCGGATAGTACTCGTATACCAATATGCCAATGTCGCGGAACTCAAGAATGCCATCAAGGTTGAGTGGGACAACAAGCCAATTATATTAAATTAAATTACTGAGGTCGCGGATTCTGGCAGTAATTGAAAAAAAAGTGACAATACACATTAATAAAATAAAATATTTTATATTGTTCCCTTTTAAAGAATGTTTCAAATTATACAACTTTTTGCCATCAACGACTTCAAGAAAACCCAGAAACTTCTGCTGCAACCACTCAAAGAACATTAGATCGTAAGTATCATATTAATTAGCACGATAGAGACATGTGTGTCTCTATGGATCCCAAGTCTCAACTTTTTCAATTGCCACCCACCGTTTTTGAAAAGCTTCTTTTGAAGTCTGGTGGTCAGACAGAAATCAAAGGAAGTCGACATAAGTTTTCGTTTCGATTGTTTTTAATTAAGCCTCGTCGTCAACATCTGCCTACTTAATTTTTTCCAATTCAAATCTTCGGTTCTCGCCGTCCAAGGACTTCATTCGATATTTTTGCTCCACCTCGATTTGTTTTATTATTTTTTCCTCGTGGTGGTGTTGTAATCTCTTTTCCTCCAGCTCATAATCAATGCGTTGCTTCTTCAGAAGGATTTCTTCTTCTGGCAGTTTTGCTCGTTTTCTCCGCGAGGATACATGTTTCGGATAACCGCGAGTCCGCTCCATCTGAAACATAAAGTACGATACAAATTAAGTCTTCTAATTTTCTAGGATATTCAATTGATTTTATAATACATAAATTTGCTTTCAACAACTTCCACGCGCTGTCTGTTCATTTCTCTCAGTTCGTCTATGCGAGAATTCGTAGTTACAAATGAATGAAATCTGTCTTGATCAATCGATTTTTCGTTCATTGGAGCATTGTACATTGCCAGTAGTAAGGGAATTCCATTATCAATAATTAATTTTCTTGAAATATGTGGCATTTTGAAAACTTCGCCACAATCTTATAAGTCCTCGAGATTTTAAAGCAACTTCATAACTTTTTTTTCCAATCTGGAATAGTGCAGAGGTAGTATCACACCCGCTAATAGCATGGATCAATAAAATGTGTTTTTTACAGTTGTCCAAATTTTCGAAACTTTTTTCGATGAATATATTTATGTTTCAGTTTTTCCTTTCCTTGGTTTAAAAATATAAATTTCTTGATCACGCAACGTTATTGCAGTTGAAATAATCAATAAATCAATATCCTGACCAACCATTATTGTTTTATTATTATATTAATATGATACTGCTCCAACGACAAATTGATATATTAAAAGATTTTTGTGAATACTAGAACTAACCCCCTTAACCCTAAAAAAAGAAAAAGCCGCCGGTCAAATGTGGGAGAGTTTCCAGGATATGCTTAGATCATCGAAGCAAAGGTCTCCACAAATATTCAGCCCGTTCGCACCTTTTCGGTAGTCAAAGTCTAATTTTACTAGGCTATTATGCTCAGCAAAAAAGTTTTTAAAATGTTCAATATCGTTTCTACTTTTGTGGCACTTTTGTTCTTGTCCTGTTCTGCGCTACTGTCTGCCTTAAATGTGTGACATACACACAAAAATATTTCTCCATATATGCTGTTTTTTCCTATTCTCCTGAAATAGCACTGAACAAAACAATCCGTTTATTAAGCAACTTCATTTTTAAAAGTAAATGTCGGCTGATTTCAAAGATACTTTTATTGTTATTATGACTGACAATGCTGTTATTAGAACAATGCTAATTACAATAACTCTTTCAGCGAAACCATAAGTTGTCACCAGGAATGTGTGAACAAGTCCACTGACAACTTTTAATGCAAAGTGTAGGAGTTATGCCATTGAATTTCACTGTCACGTTACACCCGTTTGCATAGAAAACCATACCTACGGCTGCACTTTGCAGACAGGCTGCCCAGAAATCTACAGGTGCATAAATTACATACTTTAAACAATTCTACGAGTGGTATTCGTAATAAAAGTAGAAACGTTATCGTGTGCAACGCAGCGTTCTGATCTGATTGCTTCCTCCGACTTAATTTAGGACCTTTAGGCAATAACCTCGTATATTTAGCACATAATTATGCTTGAGTTTTTCCTGCTTACCTTCTTCTTTCTGATTCCTAGAGACGCTACAATCTTAGTGTCATTTTCTAGAGATTCTTTCTACTGTTGTTAGAATATTAAGTTTTGTGAAAGTTTGTTTAATTAAAATGAAGGCAAATAAACTAATTTTTTTCACCATTGCTATTTTACATTTATAACATCTTAGAGAAACTAATAACGCCTCCTTTAAAAGTTAACCAGTGCGAAAAAGGCATTACATTGTCATAACTTATGCCTACGCAAAAAATTGTTGTCTCCACTGCTCTCCCCGTACAAAAGGCTGTATAAACAACCCGACAAACAGCTGCGTTTTTTCATTTCAGTGGACAAGACAACCATATTAGTTAGAGAGATGAGTGCAATAATGTTACAGGTGTTGTCAATGGGCGAAATATATTTTTTGGGTAGATGATGCCCTTCTACAAATTATTCCTATAAAAGTTGGTATATATCAATTTTGGAGGCCGGGAGACCGTGTATGAATTATAAAGTTAAAAAACCACAAAACCAGTGGTGTCCATGACTGAAAAATGACCCCAATTCAGATTTCACCCTCTAGAACTATAGTCCAGTGTTCTGCCCATTGATCTGCGGGTAGTCTCTTTGGTATATTCTATTCTACAAATAAATCAAATATTAGACTTTTAAAACTATCCAACTTATGTTACATTTTAAAAATGCCACTTCACTAGTAAAATGTTTGCTACACTTGCTAACACTTTAATTCCAATGCAACACTTTGAAAATCAGAGTATTTCAAATATCAAATTGTCAAATTCGTTAAAGGAGAAAAATGTATATTTTCAATTAAACGCATTGACTTTTAATTTTTAAGCTGGCTTTTTCTCTCAGTGTAGGGGGTGGAGGTATTGAATTCCAAAGGTTTGCAATGAAGACGGGCTCTCTCACGTTGTTGGGGTTGATCATCTCGAATTTACCATTGGCTTTCCATGTATATGAACTTATAGGGGTTTTCGGGGTCGCTGATTGTAAATCTGCTATTGAAATTTGAACTTCAACATGATGACCAAAAGTCCAACGTAAATGAGTTTTCATGAAATTATGTTCTTACGGTCTGTGGTTTCGAAACAACTGCCTTTCTCTAAGCTCCAGGGTGTTCCGTATGTGCCCGTCCGTCCGTCCATTCCGTAATGAGAAAGATGATAAATCTCACCAATAGAAACAACAAAATTTGGGAAATAGGGGGGGGGTATCTTAACTGTCTTCGAGTTAGAGAGTTATTCATAAATATGCGGTATGCGTATTAATATGTAATAATAATAAATAAAATAGTTTTATGTCCGAACCCTTTCTATCTTGTGTCCAGCGATTAGGGTAATTAAATGGCATTAGTGGAGGAATAAAATACGGGATCTGCTACCTCAGCCCAAGTACCTACATGGTCGATTGGGCGGGAAAATTGTAAGAAAGACACTCCCATTATTACGAAATATTGCACCTTACTGTTATTGTAATTGCATTTATTGATTACTGCAAGCATCGGAGGCTACAGGAACCCTTAATTGGGTTCAATGCTTCCGAAGTTTTTTTAAAACTAATGAACAACTATGCAAATTAGTGCCGCCATGTCTTAAATCTTCTTCAATTAAGGAGTTAATTTTTGTATATTCATATTAATTACGTTATTCCGTTATTAAGGAGTTAATTTTTGTATATTCATATTAATTACGTTATTCCGGTTTAATTCGCGGGCGTTTTTTTCACGTTCGCAGGAAGCTACAGAACTTCTGAATTGGTCGCGCAAGTGAAGAAGAGCTCCAGTACACATATGAAGAACTGGTCGCGACTTTTTACGTTCGATAAAATTAATTTCTCCGTTCGGAAACATCTTAATACCTCTTTTGCCATTCGTTTCGTTTACTTACCTTTCCATCCTTCGCCGCTAAGTGAAGCACCAGCAGCAGCAGCAGCCGCCGCACCAGCAGCAGCAAAAGCACCCAGAAAGCCGACGCGGCCGCAGTGAGCCCCTGATCGGGGCATCCGCCTCCTCGCCCTTTACTCCAAGATAAGTCCACTCCAGTATTTATTATCTTTGGTATCATAAATCATTAACTGCAACTCAGGTAGCAAGGTGCACTTTATTTTTGCCAGGAAACCAGTTCTTGGCTGTTGCAGCCTTAAATATATATCAGCGCATCCGGTCGTTAATACTTCACAACATTATGGTCGAACTGGAATGTCCGTTTTGTAGCATACCTGTGGGCATATGGATGGACAGTACCGTTTTGCAAATCACCGATTTCTACCTTTTGCCGCACACCTTTACAGCGTTCTGAAATTGCACTAAGAGGTTCGATTAATTGGTAAGCTGGCGTCGGGCCATGTGCATTTTAATATGGGCCGGTGTATACCGGCCTACCGGCCATATGCACCATAATTGCGTTGCAGCTGATGAGGTTTTAAAAGTTAAACGTTTTTAGCAGTAGCAATAACCAAGTGGGTGTAGGTTTCTGAATTGGATGATAATTTAAAATAATTTTACATTAGTATGCCGCATATACACCAAAGAGAAGAATATGTTTAAGATCAATAAGGACCCTTGCCGGCACATTTTTTTTTCTGAAATTGAACACAAAATATTGTTGTTGTTGTTCTTGAGTGATCACACCGACAATCCTGCTAAGTATAGCTAGCGCCAAAATATTACACTTACGTAGGAATGAAAAAAATTAAAATCCTATTTATGAAAAGACAAACAACAACAAGGCCAGCATGTCGTCAAAATGTGGTTTTGTGAAAAGGAAACACTACAATCTGCGAATGCTCAGTAGACCGAAAGAAAACAGACAACATTGATTTCCGTGTAGTCTGCAAAACGACCTTCTGGGTAGACGTAGGATGTAATGAGCACGGGAAACAGATATTCATGCACAATTTTTGCATTTGAATTCGTTCATAGAAAAATTGTCGTTTGAAGAAAGTGCGAACAAAATGGAAAAGATCGTTAAAATTTTTATGGAAGTTAAAATTGTTAAAGGAAGTAATATGGCTGCAGGTCATTTCTGCAGGCGATCAGGGAGTGTTAGTTTCACTTAAATGTTCGTTCGTTCTGCCAAAAGCCTTTAGCTCAAAAACCAAAAAAAGATACATACCAGAAATCAGGACTCTGGCAGAACCCGGCGAACCTTGTTTCGCTCTAGCCTAAATTTGGAAATAAATAATTTATGTTTTTTAATTTTGTATTATATTATTTTAGTTTATCAATTTGAATATTAAATCTTAAAATCAAAACTACAAAATTCTAAATTTATTTATAATGCTATTTTATGAAAAATATTTTCTGTACGTCCATCCAGTGCATAATAGTATATTGTGCAACAAGTGCGGTAAGTAGCCGATTGCGCACGCTGGCAGCAATAGCTGCAGCGTAAGCAATCGGCTACGCACCGCCCGAGTTGCACATTCTATTTTTCCGCACTAGTGAGGCATGCGACCGTCGTGTCGGAAGAGGCGGGTCGAGGAAAGGGCGCGAAAAGGGAAAGGGGGGTGTGGGGGGCAGAGCCCCCCACAACAGAAATAATTATAATTTAAGAAATAATTACAACAAGACTATCGCTTGTAACGAGTTTTGCTTAGTGAAAATAAAGAAATATTGCAGCAAAGTAATGAGGAAGGTTCGGCGTGCATATTTCAAGAATGTTGCTGATTACCTGGAAATTGTTGAGGACAAAAATTTCAATCCTAAACACTTATAAAAAGGACCATTGGCAATAAAGATTTTGTCGTAATGAAACCTTTACGCTACTGCAAGTGCAAGCGAGAAATATTTCTGCATCTCCTCATTGCTCCTGCAAGTGCAAGTGAGAAATGCATACTCCTGACGTGAAAAATTACTTGTGCGGCACACAGGGATCTCCGTATCTCTTGTCTTGGGTACCGAGGTGCGTGTTTTATTTTCTGCAGCGTGTTTTTTTGACTGTCGAAAGCAAGCAGTGCGAAATAACCAACTTACCGCACGCAAAGGCGTGCGTTTTAGTGGTACTTATCCCTCATGCGTGCGGAAAATAAATTTTCAGCACACGTGCGGGGTAAGTGGTACCTTACCGCACGGGTTTCCATGCGGTAAATCATCAATTAACCACAGTGCGCTAAGGAGCCGATTGCCCACGATGGCTATAAACGAACTCGCTTCGCTCGTGCGTCTAACACCGCCATCGTGGGCAATCGGCTCCTTAGCGCACCGTGGTTAATTTATGAGTCACCGAATGGAAACATGTGCGGTAACGTACCTACTGCTTACCCCGCACTCGTGCTGAAAAATAGCATACGTAACTCGGGCGGTAAGTAGCCGAGTGCCCATGATGGCTGTTAACGCACTCGCTTCGCTCGTGCGTCAACACCGCCATCGTGGGCAATCGGCTACTTACCGCCCTTGTATCGTAATATACTATAATCGGATGTTTTTCCAACACGTGAACATATCCTTGAGAAAAACATGGATTTTCTAAATCTACTCTACAAATCCTAGTGGGTTCATATAGACTCACTTAATACATATGAGAGTTTTTTTATGTTGTTAATACTTCTTAATGGTTTTCGTCCGAGTTTTTTCAGAACGTATTTAATAGCTGCACAAATAAGTGTTACACGTTGAATGTGTGTTATCCAAATCCGGGGACTCTTAAATACACGGCTTGTGTTATTTTTAAATAACAGATTTGAATGGGGGGGCACGTCATGGTAGTTAGGTACCCATGCGCATTCGGAAACTTTCCTGAAATTTTTGTCATTTCTCTCGATGGGCTTCACTTTTCATGTCCGCCTCTTGCTATATAAGTTTGTGGATACCACTCCAAAAAATGGAAGTGCTGCTCAATGAGTGCGTGGCCCATCGACCAAAACAGGTGGTATTCGGAAAGGGTCAGGTCTGGTGAATAAGAGGCATAAGCACCTCCCAGTTGAGTCTCCCCAAGTAGTTTCGGACCATTGGTGACGTGTGCGATGGTGCGTTATCGTGGAGGAAAATCAGCTTGTCATGTCATTGCTGCCCGGCCTTTTTTCACGCAAAGCACAGTGCAATTTGATCAGTTGTTGGTGGTAGCGGTGGGCATTGACCGTTTCACCAGGTTCACAATAGCTCATAGTAGACGATACCCGGCTGATCCTACTAAACGCACTGCATCGTCTTCCGTCCGCAGAGATTTTGTCTTGGGGAAGATGTTGTTGGTTGGCCGGAGTCAACGCACAATTTCTTTCGTTTAGGATTCTCGAAATATATCCACTTTTCATCGCCAGTCACAATGCGATACAGGAATGATTTTATTTTTGTCTGGGGAGCAAGATTTCGGGAAAGCATTGCTGTCGCTCAATCTGCCATGGTACAATTCATGCGTTTTGCAATCGTTTAATATTTCCCATGGCACGCAGATGCTTAAAAATGGTTGGTTGAGTAACACCCAATTGCTCTGCAAGCATTTTTTGCGGTTAGATATTGTCCTCGTCCCAAAGAGCCTGCAATAGATGGTCCTCAACCTTCCTGCGCAGATTTTCCCCTTCCTGTGGCTCAGGTCAAATGTAATGATGAAATGAAAAATGTATTTTGTTGTATGAAATAGCTGATGATGTGCACTGATTAATGTTGGCAGTACGCTCACTAACGCCATATATAAGCAAACAGCAGATTTAAGCTAATATACTGGTATACCTTAGGGATCTATACTGTTTTACCAGTAAGAAGAAGTCAAGGCTGAATAGCATTGTTTTTCCTCTTTTCTCCTTAGCAATTCTTCTAATTCTTTTGCTAAATCGCGTACTTGCGCTGTAAGACTTCAAATCAATAAATATTTATTTAAGTGTTATCGATAAGAGAATTTCAATTTAACAATTTTATTTTGTTACGTTTAAGCCATGGAAATATGAACTAAGTACGGAACGGCTGCAAGCCAGATTTAGCGTACCACATTTCCTGATGTGTTAGAATTGGCTGTGTTCGTATTAGTCACGCAGTACAGGCGTAAATATGAAGCCATAATCAGGAGGGGGCTTACAATTCAAAATTTTCCGAAGTTCCTTCCATAATGTCTATGCCCCCCTTAACATCTATTTACACGCTGCCATTCACCGCTGGTGCCGATGCTTTTGTGGGAGGTAAACAAATCCAGCGCAATTAAAAATAAGGCGATTTTCTTAATTTTCTGAAGTTAATGTAACTCCTTTTTATGCGGTTTGATGAAATAGAATGTTTATCATGCATTCCTATCCATCCACTTACCTAGAAAACGATTTACCACGCGGAAATTGCGAGTTGTTGCGACAACCCACCACAGAGCACTTCATATCGTAAATTCTCGGACAGTTTAGCTTTATTGCACTGCTAACTGCACTGAAACAACGCGTAAAATAGTTCTTTATAAAATCCTCGCGGGCTATTGCCACAATTAGAGTATAAACTCGAAAACTTGCACTTTTCCGGTTTAATCAACTCAAACTTCGAAGTAGCACAGCTTAAATTTGACACTTCAATCAGGTGTTTTATTTAGCTCTCCCTCATACACGCTGTAGCTGTTCTCCTCTAGGAAGCAATATTTGGGTGGTCGCTCACGTATAGGGTTCATACACGATACAGCCGTTCCGTTCTTAGTTAGTATTTCCATGGTTTAAGCAAACAATTTGTATCAATATGACCTAGCATATTTCTTTCAGTTCGTACGGGAGGGAAGCACCCTACCGGGACTGGATATTATCATAGACAAATATATATAAACATAACCCACTTTGAACAAGCAAAACACGACCAACATTTCTGAGCGCTCTACAGCGACACCTCCACATATGGGCGGTAAACGGCGAGCTCAACGCAGAAGTCAATTTCAATTTGCAATTTTCGCAGCAAGAAATCAAATTTGGGAAGGAAACAAAACGATATTAATTTTTGAAATTGGTATTTGCTTTAAGTATAATTAATTCCACAATACACAAACAATTTCACAATTCCAAAAACTGCATTTTTCTTGTGAAGCATCGAACAATTCCAGCAGCAGGTAAAACAATAATATTTTCTTTACCTCCGAAATACCCATCAAAGTTTCATGCGTTCATCCCTTTGCTAGCTCACGAATCATTTGTTTGTTTATTGCCTCCACCCTATTCTCAAGCAAGGCAGCGCAGCTATCGTTCGAACCCTCAGTTGCCTTGTTGTTTTTGGTCTTCTTGCTCAGAATTCGCCCCGCATAGAACACGAAAAGCAGACCGCGCTGAACAACTTGATATCTCCTGCGTGAAGCTCGCTGGTTGCCGTCGCACATGTGAAGGTATCGCTGTAGGTAGAGTCGTCAGAAATTTTGGTTGCATTTTGCTTGTTCGAAGTGTATATTTGTTTGAATATTAAATTATCCAGCATATAGGCGCACACTGCTTCCATCTCGAATAATGGAGATCAAGCAAAAGGTAGCTGCAAGTACAAGAGTAACATATGCATGCATGCATCATACCTACTTCTGCGACCAACAGGTAAATTTTGCCAACCCTTGACCCTATTAGAACGAGCAACCTAATTTCGCTTAGGAGGGAGGTCATTATAGTAGTGACCTAGCGGTTCGGTTATCACTGGTATAGCCTTATAGGCAAACATGACACAAGGCTTGGTGTAAATTTCCATGTTTTCTGCCAAAACGAGAAGGAGGAGGAAAGCAAATGCCCAGCCCTATAAATTAGCAGGAACCATCATTTAAGTGCGTTCTTCTTTGATGCCTTGCCACACCTGAGGACAATGAACATCAGGGACCTCGAACATTTCATCAGAGACTTGAAATGGTTCCTCGGTTAGATACAGGAGCCGTCTCTTGTGGTACCACAAAGGGCCAATGCTTTTTGGCCTAAGTGTGCCGTTAGGCAGCCACGTACACCTAACCTAGTCCACCTTCTATTAAACAAAGATGCCAGCAGGTATAGACTGCCCGACACAGAAAGCGCACATCAAGCGAATAATAGAAATATCTTCAGACGTTCTACATATCTATCTTCATCTTAATGGACTTTAACAAACAAGCGATTTCGTTTCCTCTTCTCTTTCATCTGTTTTATCTCACAGGTAACTGTTAGCTTCGTGTGGTGTCAAATTAAAAATCATGAACCCAATTTACGCTAATAGCTGCCCACTCTTTTAAACTTTCAGACACTGTGTTTACTTCAAAATGGGTTTCTCCTCTTTTAAATGATTTTAACCCTGGAAGTGCCACATGGGGTGTCCTACACCCCAGATCACTTTTCAACTCGAAAAGAAATATGAAATGGTGTCTTCTTCACGTACGTTTTTCAAGGTTAAAGTCAATTAAAGTTAAAGACCTTAAAGTTTGCTAAATGTTTAAAGTATCTAAAAGTCCATATACCTAGTTTTATTAAAAAAACAATAGACAACGACCTATCACAGTCGAAAACTACTGGGGCAGGTCACACTTTATGATTCGTAACTGAGGAGTGGGGGTTACAAAAAATGTGTACGATGAATAGTGAAATTATAAAATTGCATCCAGAAAAAATTTCAAACCGCCATAACATTTTAAAACCAAATGTGGGAACTTTCTTTTAGGTTTTTTTGCGATCATGGCTTGATTCCCGTTAGCCTTTGACAGGATCAGAACAAGGCTAGATATTGTGTTTGCGGGGGAAATACGAGAACTTTTTTTTTAAACCAACCTTTTCCGACTTTCTTGGATTAGAAATAATTTTGCAACTGTTAACAAAACTTTAGGTTAATCGGTTCAGTAGTTTTTGATATACCTTGACGATTCATAGACAGACATTCAAAAATCCTTCGTTAACAAGAAAATCGTGGGAAAGAACGGTAGGGGTAGGCATACGTTTGTTCAATGGTTTACAATAAATTATGTATTTACTTATTTATAATGCGGGTATCAGCTTCTGCTGATAAGCGAATATTTACAATTGAAAACAACTGTTTCCTGAATAATTGAGTAATTCTAACAAAAACATGTAAAGTTAATAAATCATGTCGAATGAGAGCTTCCCATGCCGTCTTATTTCGGTTGAGCAAACACTTGCTGGACCAGCTTTTTCTATTCAATCGCGCTTTTAACAATGCGCACGTATATTTTCAGTGCACCTTTCAAATTGCTTGATTGGCACCGGCGAAGCCAGGTGAGGTAAGTTAAGACTGAGATGGCTATCAGCCAGGAAGACACAGCATATGAAATGAGACTTAGGTGTTTATTGGGAACACTCCGATATTTATGGCCTATGGCGTCTTGTCAATAACCAGCAGACCACCATACACATATTCCCAGCGTACCATCAACTTGACCGGTGCATTATAAGAACTGTTTTCCTTGTAGCGTATGTATACAAAACTCTAAGCCTACAGAAGTGCATTTTGGAGACAAGCGTCTGGCGCAAATGAAATGATCTGCACTGCATCGCTGTGGTTTACATGGAATGAACGTAAAACATGCAGGAGGGTATCAGAGTTGACAGGTGAGTTATATGATACCCACATGGTGCAAAAACATGTTCGCTGTTATGTTAAGAACGAATGAAATTGATCGCGACAATATTGCATACACGACTCGAATTTATAATTTCTGCTCGATCTTCGTCTGCGCCATGCAACCAGGCCCGGTGCATGATCTGCGGGAACTCATTTTTCTTCGCACTGCCGCCGCGGTCTTCCCGTCGATTCACTGCTGATTTGCTGTTATAAATCCCATGGTGAATATTTTTAGTGCAAAAGGCAGATTTCCTCTCAAACTAAACGGAAATCGTCGGTAAAGGCAAATTTTCTCAACTGGGATCTGGTCTGGGTGAGTTTTTCGTAACAGAGGTATAGAGGTATGCGAAGAGTGAATTCTTTTAACGACGTTATCATATTGAAAGAATATTTGAAATATATAGGTATAGACGTCTACAGTAAGTAATATGAGGGAATGATATGGGAACACAGGGAGTTTTAAAATTTCACCTGTAGGTACACTCGGGATTACTATTAATTACACATGCATTAAAATTGTCCCCAGGATTTTTAGGGTTCCGTACCTTAAGAGGAAAAAAGAACCCCTATTGGATTACTTCGTTGTCCGTCTGTCTGTTCGTCTGTCAAGACAATTTTTCTCAGGAACGCGTGGAGGGCTCAAGTTGAAATTAATACACTAAGCGAAAATAGATTCATTTTTCATTTAAATAGAAAAACACACATGACTTGACACCAAAATGATTTCATTTTGTTTTACGCATAAATCTGTTAAATATTTTCCTCTCAAAAATGAACAAGTAATTTATATTTGATTTCAATTGAATACGCGAACGAAATGCCTACTTTTCTTATGTATAGTAAAGGGTGGCCCATTTAAAAATTGAAAATTGGTTTTGTTATAAAAAACGGATCAATATTTTTCAATGGTTGAACATATATTTGAAAGGTTGTTTTATGATATTTATTAATGAAAAACAAACTTGGCAGTAGCGAATTCAGTCAACCCAATTTTTTAGTACATTTTCGATTGTTTCGGGCCTTATGTCAGCAATAGCAGCTTGAATCTCGTACTTGAGGTCTTGAATTGTTTCTGGTTTGTTGGTTGGTGTAACATTTATCTTTCACCGTTCCCCAAAGATAATAGTCCAACGGCGTCAAATCGCAGCTTCTTACCGGCCAAATCACATCACAATTTTTGCTGATTATGCGATTTCCGAAGATAGGGCGCAAAAGATCAATTGATGTTGATGGTTACTCACGCACACACGCACGGCAACAGCAGCAATGTTTTCGATTGAGTGCACCGGACGAGTACGTACACTGGTTGGTTTATCCACCAACATTCCAGTTTCACGAGCTCGCTTCACGAATTGATCCACAAATTGTGTTTTAAAAGTTTTTTTGTTCAATTTTTTTTTCTAATTTTTCACAGTTTGAGTAGAAGACTCACCACTTTGGAAATAAGTTATTAATATTTCCCAACTTTCTTCAAGCGAATACCGTCCCATTTCGTAAATTTAAAACCTTAAACAAAATTTCTGTCAATTCGAGAATGACATATAATCAACTGGACTTCAAATTACCGTATTTCAAATTCCAAACACTAGATGGACCACCCTTTATTCGTGTGGTTTCCGATGGGACTCGAATTGGGTCGCATGGGCTTCTAGTCGGGACACTCTGCCACTATTCCATTAGACGCTTGATATCTGCTTCACTTATAATCTGACTCCTTTGAAAGGAAATCAATCTGAGTCATGTGAGATTCGGACTCGGGTCCTCTGGAACAAAAGAACACCGCTCTAGCGATATAAATACTACTTTTTTGAAGCTGGCTAAATGTCGTCGCCTCCATTTTTACAAATGCCATGCCCTTTTTTGTTGGAAGTGTCTAGTTGCACCCAACTATGTCTATGTGTGGGTGTATCCGTACGACCGAAATCCGCGAAATGCATGGCCTACTGAGTGAATATTTGCCTTTTTCAAAATATCTACGCACTGAAATGTTTTCGCACTGCCATTGTACGGGAAAATCGGGTGCGAATAGACACTGGCTTTTTTGTTTTGGTCTGAGAAAACTAAATTTGAAATTTTAGTTCAACTTATTAACTCTTGCCTTGTGGTAAATTGTCTTTTAATGGAGTAAACTTGGACTAGAGTGAAAAATTCTCCATTAAGCCAATTTAAAATCTGAATTTTTTGGTTACCCAACCATTTTCAAATGGCTGTGTGGCATGACGAATAATTGTGCTGCAATTGATGGTAAATTGCTCTGGTTTTTCCTGAATTTATTGTTATAACGTAAAATCATAAGATTATATACAGCAAAACATTAGATAAAACACCAAATATAAAATTTGTCTCCCGAAATATTCTTGTTCAAAACTTGTCGATACTCAATTACTGCTATTCTGCAACTATTCAATAAACAAGTAAGTTGCTTGTTTTATAGTCTTTTTCTTGTTTCGAAAGTTTCACACGATATTCCATAGAAAAACACAATAGGAAGGCAAAATAAAAGGTCGGGGAATGTACATATACACATGGAACGCTGTTCACTTTTCAGAAGAATTATTAATTCCCTTTCTGAAGTTAAGCAAACAAATTAAATCGTTAAATGTAGGAGTTGTACATCACCTAAATAAATATTTAACATCTGTACAAGATTTTCAATTTTTCACGTATTGCGTTTCTACAAAAAGACACACACGAGTAGGTGTGAAATACATAAAGAGGATTTTTCCAAAGCGTGCTGTTCAGCAACATCAGAAATGTTCATAATTGCAACAGCAGCCAACCTACGAGCAATTGATAAGCGAATGCAAATTGAAATTTCCAGAAAAGCAGCCAAATCTGATTTCATGGCTCAGTGAACATTTAATTTCTTCGATTGCTTTTAATTTTAATCTAATTGAATTGAAACTCCCACAGTCCAATTATGATGCACTTTAAAATTAGTGCAAACGAGCGACGGCAATAGAAACAATCGGAAAATTAGGAACCAATAACGCATCGCGATATTGGTCAGCACATCACATTTAATGAAACCACAAAGCGAAATCCCAAACTACTATGCAAGTAAGTAATTATTGTTCAAATATGGAGCCATTGAGCGAATTCATTCAATGAACCGAACAGGGATAAGGCTGATTCCCGGTCCGATAATGCCGTCGTGTAACTTGAAATGACGGCATAGAAGTGGAAACTTTACAAAGGCAAATTACAAAGACGCCGCTTTAGAAAAAAAATACGCTCTCAATTCGGATTAACAAGTTCTGAATTTATTTTATGCTTGCGTCATCGGTTGTTCGTAGGCAGTGAAAATATCACAGGAGCAAGGTGAAATGGTATTGGATAAATTGGGTAGAAAGTGCAAAATTGATGTTTATATTTGTGTGTACGTACCAGGCATATTGTAAACTCAGATTTGTTGCAAAATTATTCATAGGTATTTTATAAAAACGAAAAACAGCATTTGTGTCCTATCCACTGCATGGCATGAAGTTAAGAAATTTTGTAAAACTAAACTTCGTTATCATTAATTTTATAACTGAAAAGTTAAATTAAAGTGGGATTATATCGCGAACTAGGTAGGGGTCGGGTGGGCACGGACCCTCCAGAGTACTTCCTACACCCCAGAGAACTGCAACCACTCCACGAAAAGAATACATTACATATTTTCTGACGTGCGATTTTATGGCACGATATTTGGCATGTTCAGAAATGGGAGTGTCACAAAAAAATGTAACGTAACAAAAAAGTCCCAAGCAAACCGGTGAAAAAATTTTCATGAAAATTAGAGGTGTGGGGTTTTCAGAGTTGTTGAATCCAAATATGGTATCCAATTTTAGAAATTTAAGATGGCGGATTCAGAATATTAAACTTTCTCAGATTTCTATGAAAGTCTTATGAATGTCACTCATTGGTGGACATTTTGGCATATCTACATTTTAAACAAAAAAATTTCTATATAATACCACAAGGAATTTTGTTTGCAAGGAAAAATTCTAAACATTTTTAATCGAGCAAATTCCAAAGTCAAAACTCAAATAGTTTATACATCACACCGTAAACCCTTTTACAATTTAAAAAACAATATTTCTGATTCAAAAGAAATTGTTCTAAATTGTAATTTGTATACACAATGTAGAAACGCATTTATTATGTATGTATGTCTCCATATTTTTCTGATGTTCCAGATAGGATTCGAACTCACGATACTTGTGCTTCAAGGTCAGATCCGCCTAGCAATACGCCAATATGAGGATACAGTGCGATTCATATTTATAAGTCACCATCAAAATTCGAGTTATTTCTGCCTAAGAACAATTTACTATGTCAAATCGTACACCAATAGTTTGAGAAACAGTTTGTGTGGCAATTCCTCTATGAATCATTCTTAAGTACCGTTGCTTTTATATCCTTTTTGAAAGTTCACAATTTTTGCTCTTTTCATATACAATATATAAGACAGTTCTAGAGAAGTGCAGATCGAAGCAGCTCTTTTGTGCACCAGTTAATAAGGTTTGATTTTTATTAGCAATTAAGATTAAGGTTTAAGATGCCGTGTGGTACATCACTTAGTGAAATTGAAAATTTATAATGCCAACTCGCTGGAACCTAAAATATTTCCAGGACAAAAGGTAGCCTAACGACAAAGTATTCTACTTTCCTATCAAATTCCTATCAAAATAGGTTTAGCCATCCCCGAGAATAGGAAGGCGAAACAGATAGACAGAAAAAATAAACTAAATCTTACCCCACAAAATACTCTACTTTCCAGTGAAATTGAAAAATTTTCGAAATCGGCTTAGGAGGAATAGGCTAACAACGCGCAAAGAGTTCCTCTTTTATATACGAGTATATATGTATGCATATTACATGGTGTTACATCTACGAAGGACAAAAACGAATGAGGTGATCATTGAATTGTTTTTCCAGGGAGGTGGTGAGGGAGGGCAATCTGAACCGTTTGAAAGTTTCAGAATTATTAATAATTTCGGGATGCACATTGTAATTTTATTTTTTATGTTTTGATCTAATTAACGCAGCGACATCAAGTTTAGGCCAAACAACTACTATCGTAATGTGCTTTCTAAAAATGCCACCATTGTTGATCTACCTCTACCAGGTACACTTGCGAAAATTAAAAGAAGCTCTAAAATTTCATAGAATTCACGTTTCTCGCAATGCTTATCCGAAATTCATGTAACCAATACAACCCTTTTGAATTTTTATTTAACTCCCCATCTTGTTGCCTTTCCAATGAGGTACAGTATGTGCAGGTAGGGAAAGAGTATACAAATTTATACGTAAAAAACCTTTTGCAAAATGATAAAGAATCTAAACGTAATGTATATACTATCATTAACAGTAATAGATTTTTAATTGGAGAAAAAGCCTTTTGGGGTTCATTTAACACCCCGATTCTGGCGGACATCTGTGACTTGTCACAAGACGAAATAGTCACAATTTGTGATTGAAGAACATTTTTGTGACTTTTCGTATTGTGGGCTTCCATCACAATTTTGGCAGGTCACAAAAGGGTCATAACTTGTGACGTTTATAATAGTCGGTTATAGCGACGGAGTTGACAATGTTTTTATTGTACCTGGCCGAAGAAGAATATAAAAGGTTGCTCTTTGTAAATTTTTCAAACTTGTAAAAATACAAACATTTATTTAACAGATTATCTAGGAGACGTTCTCTTCAAATGTTGCGCCATAAATCGGATCCATTTGGTGTGGATGAAAATACTTTCTTAAAGTTCTTTAGGCTTCCAAAAGTACTGTGCAGAGAACTGCTCTCTGAATTAAAGCCGTATGATAATCAACAGTCGAATATTCCGTTTGAATTACAAGTACGTTTTCAACACAATTTGTTAGCTATAAGAATGTATTTAAAGGAACAAAGGACAGGCATTAACAGCGTGGAATTTTTTGGGACATGGGTCCTACCAAAAAACTGTGGCAAACAATTACTTGTTACCAACTGCTTCAAGGAATATAAATGCATTTTGCAAGTTAGTTGTGAATATAAAAGGAAATCATTTCTTCACACAGACGAGAAAAAATCAACTGCGAAAGAAGAGTGAGGTTCTAACGTATATTAATATTAACGAAATTATATCAACGGTGCTTTCAGGTTTTATTGAAAATTTAGCATTAAAGATACTATTGCCGCAGTAGATTGCGCCCATATAGCCATAGCAGCACTTGCAGTGTTTGATGAAATAAGGCCTGCTCACTTCTATATGAATTGCAAAGGTTTTTACAGCCTTAACGTTGAAACCGTATAATATAAAAATATATTCGAAAATAAAATATAACTTCTTACAATATTCCTAGATTTGTGATTCAAATTTAAAGTTTCTGTCCATAAACGCCAAATATTACGGATCATGACACGATTCAGATATATGGGTTACAACACCTGCTCGGATAACTTTGATCAACTCTTAAAACCCTCTAAGACCAACTTGGCTTCTTGGAGATGGAGGCTATCCTTTAGAGCCGTGGTTATTAACACCAATCGCTGAACCTTCATCAGAGCAGCAAATCAGATTTAATTATTTGCAATCAAGGGCTCGTAATTGTATCGAACGAGCTTTCGGCATTCTGGTGTTAATGTGCTTTCCAAAAATGGCAACATTGTTGATCTACCTGTGCCTCTACCACTGACATGTACAGTCACTTGCGAAATTGAAAAAAAACTCTGAAACTTCCTAAAACTGACGTTTTCTCCAATTGTTCTCCTTAACCATCGTTTTGCCTTTCCATAGAGGTACAACATGTCCAGGTAGAGAAAGGATATATGAATTTATACGTTGAAAACCGTTGCGAAATTTTTACAAAATCTGTATTTTACACCAAATTAAATGCAACCTATGCACGATTTCTTTGTTTACATATCGTCTTTGATAAAAAAATATATCTGATTAGGAAAACAATTGATGAAGAAGGTTGCTCTCAACCGTGATCTGGTACTACTGCTGATGGCACGGAATACTATTATTGAAAGCATAGCTTACACTTGATTTAAATTTTCGTTTACAGCTTATACTAATACATATTGTGTAAATACAAAATTTTCGGAATTGTCTCTTTTCTCCCAAAATGCATAAAAAATAAGATGTGGCTATTTTTATAATTTTTAACACTTACGATTCGAATTTTTTATTGGTCTTTAATATACAATGGCATTACGCAATTTTCCCGGTTTCTCGTATGTATCCTTTAATTTTTTTCTCTTCCTTCTCCATTCTCATTTTAAAATGTTCATATATGCTTGATTGCTGATTGTATATACACTTGTAATACATATATCTATAACTACGTTTGGAATTATACTAAATTTAGTACAATTTAGGTTTAGACATACTTTGGAAAGACAGATGTATGTACTTCTTTGATGTAGAATGCAAGCGGTAGCTTATAAAGGGTGGCCCATTTAAAAATTGGAATTTTTTTTTGTTATGAAAAAAAAACCGCTCAATATTTTTCAATGGTTGAACATTTATTTGAAAGGTTGTTTTATGTTATTTATTTATGAAAAACAATTTCGGCCAAATGATCACCAAGGCTGACTTGGCAGTAGCCCATTCGGTCCACCCAATTTTTGAGTACATTTCTGATTGTTTCGGGCCTCATGTCAGCAAAAGCAGCTTGAATCTCGTACTTGAGGTCTTGAATTATTTCTGGTTTATTGGCGTAACATATATCTTTCACCGCTTTCCTAAGATAATAGTCCAACGGCGTCAAATCGCAGCTTCTTGCCGGTCAAATCATATCACCATTTTTGTTGATTACGCGATTTCCGAAGATAGGCCACAAAAGATCGATTGTGGCGTTCGCTGTATGGTTCGGATGGTCAACTGGCTTTAGCTGCTGTACCAATTGAACTTTATATGGCTTCATGGCCTTTACGCAAAATTCGCATCAAAGAAGTGCGTGCAATGCCCAATTGTTGAGAACGATGAGTTGATGTTGATGGTTGCTCACTCACACTTTGAGCAGCAGCAGCAATGTTTTCGATTGAGCGCAACGGACGAGTACGTACACGGGTTGGTTTATCCACCAACATTCCAGTTTCACGAACACGCTTTTTTTGACAAATTTTTTTTCAAATTTCTCACAGTTTGAGTAGAAGACTCACCACTTTGGAAATAAGTTTTTAATATTTCCCAACTTTCTTCAAGCGAACACCGTCCCATTTTGTAAACGTCAAACCTTAAGCTAAATTTCTGTCAAGTCGAGGATGACATACATATAATCAACTAAACATACAATTACCGGTAGTTCAAATTCCAAACACTAGATGGACCATCCTTTATAATTGGACTTCTCCGTCTGTAAACTAACGCAAGATAATGTAGTAAATAAATGAATAAATGATCTTAATAACTTTAACGTAACGCCATTTTCTTGAATTTAATTTAACTTGAAACATCATTCCGCACTTCGTTGTCATTTCATAGACATAGAGTCTATGGTAAACAAGTTTAACAGTTGAGAAACAGCATTATGTACTCCAAGTGTTCCAGATGCATCTATCCTGAATAGCATGGAGCCATGCCATATATCAAAGGGTTTTAATGATCGCCAAATGTTATTTAATTACAGCGGCATAATATTGGACGTCGCAATTACTCAAAATGATAAAACTGTCGAATTTAAACTTAAAAAGAATATCGAGAGCCAGCATGAAGTTGAGTGGCGGGCAATGCATTAATTTTCTGAAATCTTTCAAAAGGCATATTTCTCCCGGAGATAATTAACACCTCGAGACGCTATCGATTCAACGGCTGAAGATGGCATGGCTACCAGTTAAATGTGATGATTTATGTGCTCAGACAAGCCCAGTAAAAATCATCTATAAATAAAAGAAGCCACATAATGACCTCCTCAGGATAAGTGTTGCGCGGAACTAATGCGGTAATAACACAAAATCTGAAATTTGCCACGGTATCTGCGTGCAAGGTGCTTTTGTTCGGCAGATTTCAATCCTTTCGTATATTTTATAAGCAGGTGATGATAGTTTCTTGGCAGACTGGTATATCGAATGAATATCCCACTGGAAGTGAAAAGAATAAGTTACACATTTTTATTGTGCTCTGCAGTCCGTGTGATACGACACAAGGAATCGTTAGGCGGAGATCATTGCCATATGTTCAGTCGCTGCAAAACAGGTTTGGTTGGAATCGCCGCACCGTCACTCAAGTCAAAGTGCTCCAATATTCAAATAATCTAATAAATATACTAAAATTAATGGACAACGGGTAATTACGCCTTAATCATATACTAAGGTCGGGAAGTTTGAATAAATTGTTTTCGCGCCAATTAAAATCAGTTTGTAATGTAAACTGTTTCGAGCTTGTACACGCCCTGAGAACTAGTCTGTGCTAAGAATAAAACTGGAAAACGTTAAAGAATTTTTTCTATCTGGTTACTTAATATGTTTGACGAATTTATGCACCTGAGTTTTACACTTGAAACGTACACGAACTTCATAAGGAAACATAAGTTTTATTACTTTTCGGAAAATTATACTGTAATAATCGCTGCATGAATTTGCAATTAAGCTTAAAATTAATCAGGATAAGCACTTAAGGTTTTCGGTTTTATTTAGACATACCGTTTTCTTATTTATGAGTCTTTAATGGATGGTATTGCTGAGTTCACCTTATAAATAGTTCTACTAGGAATATTTTATCGTTACACATATGTAGTAAAGGCAATATACAACCGCAGAAACAAAAAAAATAACACAATTGTCGTTGCCGCAGGAGTATATGTACAACAGAAGTTTTCAACGAATTTTTAACGCTTGGTAATTGCAATTATTTTGCTCTAGTTCTTGCTGCCATTTATTCTACTGTAACACCTATTTATCTACAATTACGTTGTTTTCACTTCACAGGGCTCCTCTTTGTAAGGAAATTATTGACGAACATATGTATAATTAAATAAAAAATATTGTTAAACGATTTTTTCGATAGTTTCACAAATTATAATTATATTTTTTTAAATGTGCTTCATCTTTTCAAAATAGAGCAAACCTTGGCAACCCCATGTCTGCAGTTCCCCAAATTGCAGACATAAAGTATTTCACCTTGAATAGTAAAGTTCTCATTAGGAATCGAATCGAAGTGAGTAATGATACGTCTTCAAAGGGGAAATATATTTTATATATTCGAAGTAATACTAGAGGGCACACATCTACGGCATTACAGGCGCAGATTTATTCCAGTTGTATTCGACCGAGGGCCTTAATTATACCCTGAAAGGAATAAGCCACGCTCATCTGGTTTAGACCTTGAAATGAATGTGTTATTATCCTAATGACGGACATTTGAGGCTACAACCCCGCGGGAAATATTCAGTCCTTAATGCAGTTAAAATGAATAACTTGAGAGCCTCGAGGCGACAAAATTTATATATTTGATTGTCTGTAAAATAGCATAGATCTGGAGGCAAAAAGGTTACGCTAAAAATCTTCTGTTTCTCGGAAATTATTTTGTGATTTGAACATGCGAGCTGCGGATATCATTTAATTTTATTGCAACATTTTCATAACTGCTTTTACAATTTATGAAAAATATGAAGGAAAATGAGGAAACAGACGAATATATGTATGTATCTGAAAATTCAAATGTATGTATTTGTATATATATACATACTGTTACGTTTACAAAATATTCTGTATATTTTTGGGATTCTGAAGTGGGCAGATCAAAAAAGCAAAACCATATTCTAATAATCGCTTTTGCAATTAATAGATCGCGTGTCCAACAAGACAGCGAAAAAAAAATAAGGAGAATGCTTTCATGGATCAGTTGGTTGTTTTTTAAGCGTAAAAGAGAATTAAATAGTGTATTCGGTTCAATTTGTAAATTGTCGTACATTTCCTAAATGCACAATTAAACCGTAAAATCGTGAATTAGTTTGTGGACTTTGCGCAAGGTTTACGAAGTTTCGCAAAATTGGCGTAGGTATTTATGAAATATTGGGTTTTTGAAGTCGCTGATTGCGAATGTATTATCAGATTTTTGAACTTTTACAATGACGGATCCCATATGGGGAACAATAATGTAGAACTAGCCTACCAGAAATTTACAAATACCTGCTTCAAAATTTCTATTCAACCAATTCTATGAAGAATACTTATAGTCCAAGAGCTGATAGAGCAAAAAGTGGCGCGTCGCTACTAAAGAAAAAGGGTAGAGTGATAAAATCTTATCGTGTGACCGACCTATGCCATGTAGGATTCTCCGAGTATAAAGAACCTTTCCTGAAAATTTCGTCGCTTCAGAGGATGCACTCCACGTAGCACAGGTTTTTGAACTGACGCATATTGAAATTCTCATTCCAAACAACCTTCCAGAGACATTCCAATAAAAATTTCGGCTCCGGCTCGGAACAGCCATCAACAATACAGATCCCGCCCGGACTATTAAGCATCGTTGGGGGATGCATTATGATTTGTGGTAGCTTTTCTGAAACTGGTGTTGGACCATATTGTGGATTAAGGATAAAATATTTGCATGTTCAAATCCTTACCAACGCCATGCTTCCTTACGCCGAAGGAGAAATTTTGATAGAACAGGATAATGACCTTGCACATGCTGCAAAACCAGTAAAAGCCTCATTTGAAAACAATATAATCAGTGTCATAGACTAATTCTTACAGTCGGCGGATTTAACATCTGTATTCCCCACAGACAGGAAGATTTGGGGAATCAATCAAAAAAATTGTGCTGTATTCAAAATTTTCAGAATAAATATTATATAAAAAAAATCATATTTAACAAAAAAGTTGACTTGAATTAACTCCAAATTGCTTTTTATTAAGTTAAAAATTTATTACATACAGTTAATGGAAGTACGATACAAAAGTTTAATTTGAGGTAAACCTTTTAATATTTCACAAAAGGTACATATAAATTTACATATGCTTTCTCTACCCGGACATCTTGTACCTTGTTGGAAAGGTGATAAGATGACAAATTTAATAAATCTGAAGTGTGTTAATTTAATGAATTTCGGAGACAATGTGGAAGAAACGCGAATTTTAGGAAATGTCAGAACATTTGTGGTGTTCCGTACTCAAAGAGTGCCACCGCTGTCCGTCCGTCCGTCCGTCTGTCTATCAGCGGGCTGTATACAAATAAAGTTGCTCCGGGAACTTTTGGTAAAGAAAAGGTATCTACAAAACACCAGTTTACTTTAAACTTTTGATTTATTTTCTCGCGATACTTTTGATACACAAGGCGAGGCAACCTTACCACTTCGATCGAAGAGTGAACTCTGACTGACTTTGAAATTGAACTATTGATTAAAAAGAAAGATCAGTCGAGGGGGAAAAAAAGATTACGCATGCATTTTTGTCTGAATGCAGTAAAAGAAAGCTGAGGTCAAGTGGTGCGCTTAGTACTTAGTATTTGTTTAGGTCGGTTCATTTTTCTCGAATTGTTTTAGTTAGTTAAGCGTTTTGCTCTTTAATTTTTTTGTTTAGGGTGTGTTTAGGGATTGGGAAATTATTATTTGTTTTAAAAAGAAATGGTTTCAGCGTCTGTGATATTTAGGGTAATGAAGTCTCAGCGTTAAAAAAGTTTCAAAATTTCAAAAGGAAATTATCTCAGCGTCTATGATATTCAGGATAATGAATAGTGAGAAATATTAGTAAGGAAAGGTCAATGCACAGTTTATATTACGATTCTGTGCTGCGGTGAGGAGATTGAGGAGATTCTTCTAACACTGTATCTCATGGACTGTAATAGGTAGATACTTGAAATTTTTCAGAGTGTGTGGGTATCTCATTAAATCACAAAGTTTCAGTTTGGATTACATCTAAATTTTTTGTGTTAGGGAAATCATTTTTTATAGCAGAAATCCAACGTTTGACTAAGTGAGGTCTATTTGTGAGTAATGGTCTTCCATATTTTTGTTCATATTCTATGTATATAGGTAGTTATTATAATACCGTATGACAGTGAGGGAATGACGAATGCAGACAAAAGCTAAGAAAACACAGACACATAACCTCAATTTCATTTAGCATTTTGAATTATTCATTTTACTCCCCAAAACGTATTGCAAAAATTAAAACATTAATTTATACTAACTTTATTTTTAATATACGTTCAGTGAGGTAATGATACAGAGAAATTTAATTTTTAAATAATTTGAACCAAATGCATTCTTGCACAAACCAGCGGTGGAGTTGAAAAAATCGCCACATTGACATAATGACAGTGTTGTAAGGTTTTAAAAACTTAAGATTGCGTTCACAGATGTCGTTTGGTACGATCATAAATCGAATATTCGTAACACGGTGAGGGAATGATTTTATTTTAAGGGATCTAAATTTAAAAATCTTTTGTGATTTATGTATTTGCCGTAGCGTAAAAAGTATATATATACAATATACATATACACTATCTTTCGAATATTTTAGCAATATTTAATTAATACCAACATAATTTATTTTTAGAAAGGCTGTAACTCGGACTGGGGGACAACGTGAGGGAATGATTTTTATGACATTAAATTGACCATATTTTTTTTTATTGAACCACGTCTCGTTTTTTTAAAATAAAAATAGTAGCATAGTTAACTTGCATTTAAATAAAAATATTACATTGATAATTAATGCACGTGACTCAGGACTAATTGCTTGGGACATAAATTTCGGAATTTGATGAGAAATACCCGTGTTATTCTATTGCCGCTATAACAACAAATAATGGAAAAAACTAAGATGGTGAAAAAAAAATAATTGCATGGCGGCCGTTTTGAAATTCGCCATCTTGGTTTTTCATTATTTGTTGTTATAGCTGCAATAGAAATACACACTCTGTGAACATTTCAACTCTTTACCAACTTCGGTTCTTGAGATACAGCCCGCTGAAAGACAAACGGACGGACGGACGGACATCGGAGGCTTAGTAATAGGGTCTAATAAGGTTTAAATACTCTTAATATGCATTCGTTCATTACCGGATGTTATAATAATGCGAATCAAAATCCCTTACATGTTTGCCTGTTCACTGCTTTAAAGTAAACCGAAGACGCTAAGCTTTCATAAAACTGTTTCCACGAAACCCCTACGGGCTTAAACAAACAACTTAAAATGTCCTATAATCTACATATATGTCAATTACAGTGCAATTGCTTCTGGACATATTATTTCACTGCATATCTTAATTGAAAGTGAACGTTTTAGTTACGTTTTGAAATTTTGAATTTTTATTAAGTCCAGATTGCCCTTCTTATTTAATTTCTTCATGGGTCGTTGTTCGCATCTAGCCACACATCACAAGAGAAACAGCATCAAATCCCAAATGGTCGGGCAATCGCACCGTAATGACAGCTTCCACCGACTTCTGGGGCATGATCAGAAGACATCAACGTCAGGTTTTACGAAAATATATTGAGCCGCTTTATGGCCAACCGAATGCGCCGCGAAATTATTCGCCACGTTTTACAGCATTTTTATTACTCACTTTGCTTGGGGTGCTACGATTCACGAGGTTAAGACCGTGCGTCGCGGTATGCCGCAGGTGCATGACCATGTGATAAGGATTTTAATACTTCAAAACACTTATCTCTTCTACATATTTGCTAACGCGATGTGCGGGACAGGAGACAGAACCAGATTTTAGTATCGGTAGTTTCTACATATGTTTAGACGTATGAACGTGAATTAAGAAATGCCTGAGGCTGTACACATATAATTTGAAGATATAAGGATTTCCGCCATAATTAAATTGTAATCTGTGATTTTACGAAATTTAACTATATGTTCTTTCTAACTTCTTGCAGATGAAGAATAAACGGCCAAAAGCTGCGGTGACTACACATGCCTCAATTTATTCAAATTCAACAAATATTTTTTTTAACAATTAATACAGACATTACACAGATCAATAGGATTTTTCATCTGGACTAGTACTAAATGATTTCCATGGAATTTTCATGTTTTCAAAAAAAGTAAAAGAAAGTTTTTTTGACTTTTTTATATTGTAGTAAAAAAATATAAGAAAGCGTTATGTGAACTAATAACATTCCTTAAATGAAACCTTGAACACTAAACTATAGATTTTTAATATAATGAACCCAAACAATTTATACAGAGTTTTTTATTCAGAAATTCTTCAAAGAGCGTCCACTTACATGAAAAAATCCTGGTAATGGTTAACACTGGGCCACTGAAGGTCCAAATTACATGCGACCGTATTAAATACCCGTACAAATTGTTTATTCTTACTGGGCAGAATGTCCGGTCAGAATGCAACCGGTGAGCGCGATTTACACACATATTCCATATACGTCGCAAACATACCGGTTTCCCGTCGCAAACATACCGGTTGTACATTTAGCCAAGCAGAAAATTATTTAAAAAATTATGTTGGGGTTTGTAGAAAAATAATAATCGTAATTATTGCAATTTTTATATAAATTATATGAGATCGAAAAATATAATTGCCTGACGGTAACTTCTATGAATTTTGATAGTTTGTGACACCCCTGTAGGTTTCTTAAAACAATCAAAAATAGCATTTTGAATATTTGCTTTAATTAGACATATTATCATTATTATTATGCATTTGATTGCAATGGATATGTGACTTTTCATTACTCGTTACGAGCTTTTGAACTGAATTTCTTTTCAAGAACGCAATCTACCGGTGTGTATGTGGAGGTATTGCCTTTGGGAACTTAAGTGCAGGCTACTGTTAGAGCGGCGCTCCGCCCGATGAAAAAAGATGAAATAAACCGTTTTGGAGATAATAAGATTTACAGAGTTGCAACTTCTTTTCACCTGGAGAAACCACATAAGAAACGCAGTTTGAACTCTACCTCGAAGGTTGTGTGGCCTGTTTTTATTAAAGACCCAGAGCAATCTATGTAAGCAGTGCCGTATATGTTAAATAATGAACTATTGTCAATTAAATTGGAAAATTTATATTATTATCAAGTTTATTAAATTACAAATTTGACAAATGTCCGTGTCGTTTATATTCCCTATGCTAGGTGATGATTAGTCCGCGGTAGCTATCCTAATATATAAGACTGTCATATGTCGCTTATTAGCAAAAGCGTACTCTGGAAGTGGAAACGTGTGTTCCGAGTAGGATTCGAACGAGGGATTTTTGAATCGGCAGTCTATCACGCTTAAAACTAGGCTTCACATTAAAAAAGCATTCAGAATCAGGCTTCTGTAGCCAGTATGCCTAACTCTCGCAGTGATTAGTGAATAATACCTCAGGATTCACATATCTGAAAATCATTCGAAAAAGTTGTGATGTCATATTGGAAAGTGAAATAAAATTTCGTTTCTGTAACTACTTTTATGAGTAAGGAGAAAAGTGAATTCATGCTGCATTCAGGTGGTGTGTTGTAACTGAAGGGTATACTGAGGCTCCATTTATGGTATGTTTTAAGCTCGAGCGCTCAAAAATTCGCCAAATAATTACACATAAAAGATATTTTTGCATTTCAATATAGCTAAATAATTTCTTAATTTATGGATAAAAAAAGAGAACACATGTTTACACAAATTAAATATTAAATCAAAAAATAGTTTTTTTATTGGTTTTTCAATTAATTTATTGGCTTTTAAAATTAAATTCACATTCAATATCACATATTCACAACATGAAACAAAAACTTAAACACGCCTTCCTTGACGCCGAGGAAACGAATGTATGCATCTTGACTTTGACTCATGCATGAAACTAAAATTTGACAGTTTAAATTTAATCCCGGAAAGAAGAAAATTGAATACATATTAAAATGACTCCTTTTCCTGAATTAAGACAGTCCTGTTTCCAGTTTTGTATTAAACAAACCCAGATTAGGAATATTCTCCAGCTAGGTTATTTTAATATAGAGAAAAAGTTATACTAAACGCTCGGGAGTTAAATACACCATTTGAAAATTAAAAATAATATTTTTGTGTTTGACTGTTGTTACGAGTTAATGAGTTAAAGATGTGAAATTTTTCTGAGTGTTTAATAATTTTTTCTTTACATTCTAGGCTTATCTTCTAATTTTTATTTTTAAAATAGAAATAATTCTTTCATACTCATTTACGATTTTCAAAAATAATGGTCTTCTACTTTCTTTAAGTCTTTTCTTTTTTGAGCATCACACACATTGCAATAAAAATATTCCGCGTGGCAAATTACTTACTGACACGGTGTGCTTTCATTAAGTCAAGTGTATGCAACGTTGATTTTGAACCGCCCAAAAAATTCGCTCTCTTAAAAAAATTTAACATAAACAACAACAACTAGTTTTTGCATTTGGGTATCAACAAAATTATTGGAAGGACAAGCAAAAGGGCAATCGGAACACGTTTGTAAAGACATTATATGTACATATAGTACATAAATTACATTTTTAACTTAAGCTTAGTTAACTGCACACAATGCATTCCAATTACGTCCAGGTGTCTAGGGTAATAAGTTAGGACATCCTCAATTAATTGAACAGTGGAGATAAGGTGAAGGACGTGCATGAATAAAATATTAATGTATGTAGATTTATCAAGGCAGATGTAGTCAAAGGTGCGCTTACTTTGAACGTGTTAGTAACTAAATAAGAAAGAGGGTTCAGATAATTATGTTATTAGGTTACGGAGTTGATTACCACTTCCCAAAAGATGAGGCACTCAAGTTCAGCCCAAAAGTGGTAAAATCAACTTCAAAATGCATATGTTGGCCACCGGTATTCAAATTGAGTGTGGCTGCAGAAAATAAACGATAATAAAAGTTCATAAGCCTGCGATGTGATTGAATAAAGAAAGAATAACATGCTTCGTATCGTGCGATGTGATAATGTGTTACTCTTGTAAACAGTCCCCATGGATATGCATGCATGTGTGCATTGGAGCTCCTAATTAAACGTTTAATCGTTGAAACGTTTAAAGAGTTTTCTAAGAATCGCCTTTCCTAAAACGCTTAATTAAATATACGTTTTCTTAAAAAATGCTGAAACGTTTTTGTTGTGACTAAATGCTCCGCAATACTTTTCAGAAAACGTTTACTAGTTTTTACACTCGCTTGCATATGGGGTGATGTTTTGCAATGATGAAATTGAAGTGAAAGCAACGAAACTGATTTAGCCAAGTGAGAGGCGTCGTAAATTAAATAATAGGAGTTATGGAGTATCTACTCGAGAACGGTCGGACCGGTCCTTTTTAAACTCCTTGAGCGAATGTACAGGGTTGTGCAAAATATTAGCAACCGTCCAATTGTTAGGCTTCAGTTTGATTTTTCCATACTTTTTTTCATAATTGAAAGGGAAAACATTTGGAAAGTTTTGTCTTGAAATGTGAACTTTTTAATCCATAAACTTTTCAAAACATTAAATATTATTCAAACATTTAAAAATGCGAACAAATAATAATCATTAGAATGACCTGTGCAAAATGTAAGCAACTTCGCACTAAAACCAAAAATAGAGAAATATTAATGGGATTTTTCTGGCAACATCAAGTGCCAAATTAACAATACGAAAAATAGAAGTAATTTGTCATTAGTTTGCTTTGGTACAGCCGTGTGGAAAGAACGCTTTGCTACAATGACTCGAGTTCAGTAGGTATCACCACAGCTTAAACTTAAAATTATCGCTGATTACAACAATGGAGAACCGCAAATTTCCTTATCAAAGAAATATAATATTCATAAATCTATTATATTATTTCAACAAACAATTTACAAGCCATCATATGAAACGCGAGTAAAACTGCGGCCAAACGCAGTTAATCTAAGTACGTTTAAATAAAACACATGTAATGTAAGTATGGAAGAGTGGCATAGAATATTCCTGGAACATTCCAGGTATGTTTTTATTTCCAAAATACCCTTGGTATATCCCTAGTAAATCTTGGACACATTTCTAAGTAGTTGTGTACTGTTATTCTATACCTAATGCCATGGATTTTTGTTTTATAGTATATGGATAGAGGTTATGTCAATATTTGTAGCGTTATTTTTATTAATAAGAGTTGATTACCTTTCGAGTAATGGGGCCCCCCTTGCTCCATGATGCATTTCCGAATTCTAAATATTTCGATGCCCACCCAACCCATTTTGCAAATTCCAATTCTAGTTTAATGGGAAATAATTCTTAAGTTTTACATGGCTCCCATTACATATATGGGAATTTTTATGGCTTACCCGATATGTGGCGTAAGAGGAGCGAAGGCAGTTTTTTTTTAAATGGTGATTTGCACAAACTTAACGTTAATTCCCTTATGGAAAAATACTAATGAAAAATAAAAACCATAAAAACTAAACTAGTGGGGCCTTTTTATCAGTACTATAAATATCTAATTTATATTTCATATCGAACTAAATAAGACTTTTTAATAATTGGTTTATTAAACATAAAGTTCATACACCACAAAACAAATTAAATATACTACGCGTAATTTCACGTAAAGTTAAACATTTGCACAATCCACACCTAACAGATTACATAAAAAATACTACCTTTCACATAGAACATGAATTGAAACATTACGTTAACATAAAAAACATTATCAACGAGAATACATCAACTTTTGCAAATGTGAAATGTGAACAGAAAAGGCCAGCAAACAAATGTCTTTACTGCAGCACATAAAAATACTGAGTACATGATTTCTAAAAATATACGTCTTCTTCTTTTCTCCATATTGACAATAAGATTGTGACAACTGCGAGACGGAAAATCGTTTATTTGAAAGCACCACAGTGGAATAGTAGGGAATTTTGCTGAAATTTGTCTGTCACGTCACTGGTCACGACTTTACATGAAAAATCAATGAAAACTTAAAAGAACTATTATTAAATAAAACATTTTTAGCTTCTAGTTATTTAGCTAGCATTTTCAGGTTTTTAAGGAAACGTATGTATGAGTTTAATTGTTTTAATTATCGATTGTTCCCCTCATAGTTTGTACACACGCGGTATACATATTTGCCCATTTCAATAATTTATTAATCAGAACTAATCAATTTCTATTAAGGCTTATGAATACTTGTATTATGTATAATTATATATATAAATTATGTACATGTGATATAATTTTTCTTGAGAATTAGAAATTTTTAAAAAATGCATTAATGTAATGATGACTGATCAGTACTGTTTGTACTATTAGTGTCTTCGATTTTAAGTATTCACTAATCATTAGTGAGAAGCACTGACTAGCAGTCATCAGTGTCCAACGGCGATCATCTCTGACCGAGGTTGTCACTAATTAGTACTGATCAAGTTACTTATGGATGCTATTGGAAAAGTTATGAACACTGATCAGATTTCATTAGTGTTTGTCAGTATTCGCTCGTACTTTTCCATAAGAGTTTTAAAAGTTTTTATGTGAACAAAAATGAAGGTAAATAATTAAAAGACTGTATAATATCCAAAATAATAAATGATTCTAACATATGATCATCTGTTTTTAACCTTTCCCTTATATGGCTCCACTTCTCCCCTAACCTTTCGAGCAAGATTTCAGGCACGACTTCGAAAATAAGTTTAGTCAAATTGTCTGCAAATTTTCAAGTTTTCATCATTATGCTAATCAATTATAAGTACTGAACAGATAAGGATTCTTTAACTGAAGACGTTTAAATTGCGCAAATGACGACATATTTGACATTAATACGCCATCACCATAAAACCAAGGGGGCAAATAAGCATCAGTTTGGCGCCAGAAATCCAATTATGTGCTTACCCATGATGAGGACAGTACGCCGACACACATAAATGCATGCAGCTGGTTTGAATCTCGTTAAACAAACAGAAGTCGACCCATCTTAGGGTAACAAGGTTCAGACCTCAAATCTGTAATGTTTATCTATTACAACTTTTAATTGGATCGAGTAACTTTTCGTCTGCCGGTAATTTACCTCTCCGAGAGATGCCTGTGGCCTATATACGCGACCTAACGAGGTACGCTTACAGTAACTTTATAGGCATTTGCACCATCTACAGGAGAGGCCTCGTGCATATCATTCGAAATGAAGACGTAAGAGAAATCGGCGCAACAAAATGCAAAATGCAAGCCGCATGAGCAGCCCTCGTTTATGTCTCAATCGAAGCATGCCAAAAGTCGCCGATTATCGGATGATTTGCATATTACAAGACCTCAAATTAAAGTACATTCGGACTTAATTGTTTCCTATCATCACAAACAATCGCGGGGCTATTAGTTTCCTTTTAACAGCCTCACGGACTTTTGTCTCTGCGAAACAGTACTGCTATGAGCTGATGGCTACCTTTTGGTATATGCGGGTACCGTCAGACTATACCTGATTTAACGGATCTTTCCTGCGTGTGTCATCCAATGGTTAAAAAGCAGGGAACATAAACGAAGATATATCAGTGAGTGACGTCCAACTACTTAGATTTCCGAGCTTTATTCCGATAGGATTTTCAAATGTGTCCATTGACTTTACGAGTACATACTCAACGATTTAATTAATGACTCGCCTTTTTTAAAGTTAATGAGAATGGCAACATATAGAGGCGTTTACAGGGTATTACGCATAACGCATGCAAAAATGAGTAGGGTGATAGATCTCAGCTAGACAAAAAATAGAGCAATATATGCAGGAGTGGGGAAGGGGGCGTTAGGAATGGGAGAGGAAGGGTCTAGGGAAGGGAAATGGGGAAGGGAGAAGGGGTGAGGAAGTGGGGAAGGGAAGAGGGGACATCTTAACCATTTTCGAGTTATATGATAATTCATTCATATCATCATTTATAAATTTAACATTTTCATGGTATTTGAATTATTATTCTACTTTTATCTTCTATTCTACCCAACGCAGCGACATCAAACTCATGACAAAAACTTCTATTTCAACCCTTGTACCGTTAGTTACGATATTCGTAAACTAAACAAAATTACTAAACGTTGAAAATGTTTGCGAATTGATTAGTTTGAATCACTGCTGCAAAAAATTCTATAAATGTTAGTGCAATTTAATTTATTGTCGTTTTTATTTTGTGTTAGCCAGTGTTCACACTGAAGTATCCTGACACTCTATCTATCACTAATACCGGATGGAAATTTTGCTGTAAAAGAGGGTCAGTCAGAAAGAACATAAATCGTAGTTAACAAAGGAGTCGATAATTACGGGTATTCTTAAACTGAAATTATTAAAATTTTACTTTTGAGGATTATGTGGATTAATTTTCATATACGGTCTCGTAGACGGAAACAAAATCGTGACTATACGAGAGTAAAAAAGAATATTCTTTAATCGCCGTGTACCCAGAAAGGAGTATTTACGCGGGCTTTCCGGAGGTTAAGAGAAACCGGAGGTGTAACTAATTGTTCGCCATTTAGAATTTTAAAATTTTGATGATATATTCGAAATCAGTGACCCCCAAAGCCCCAAGTATTCAATTTCTTCACACTCATTCATTCACTAGATATTTGAATATTTGGATCGCAATATTTGGTCAGCCATTTTGAATATAAACGCACTGTTATGCAGTAAAACCTCCTGAGAAATATATAGATTATATCAGCAAAAGAATCATCAAAATCGGTGCAGTAGTTTTAGAGAAAATCGCGTAAAAACAAACAAACAAACATACATAGGGGGAAACAGAGAACCTCCTTTCTTTAAGTCGGTTAAAAAATAATTCACTTATCATTCAAACTGGCTATTATTAGTAATTAATTGTAATTTTCACCAAAAACCATAAAAATTAGGTAAAATAAATAGTCAGACTTCGTCTAAGGCAACCATGGCTCAAAAGGTTCTAAATAATCTATGCTAGCTTCGTCTTAAAGCTTTGCACCCATCTATGTTAGTGTTAGAAGAATCACAATTTATTATATTTTTTACGAAAATGCGAAATTTTTCAGCTTAATATACGCTAAAAAATAAATTTTTCAGAAATGACGCGCATAATAAACGTTAAGTAGTTAACTGGTTAAAAAAGCAAATAATTAGTATAATACAAATCATTGATTGCAACCAACTTTGCAACAAACTATTATCACCACGGAAGGTGTTATGTAGCCGGTGTTTCCACCCCAAATTAAAAGAAAAACGATGTTTTTTTAAATTTTTAGACCACAATAACCCATGCCGTAGATTTTACTGTTACTTTTTTTAATAACTATTTGTAGAAGAAATCTGTAGGAGGCAGTTCAATTTCTATGAAGCGTGAAGTATGAGAAAATATCTTTAAATATTCAATAGATCTCCAAGAAAGATTTTTTATCTCTGTTATGGGAGTTCGTATGATCGATCTTGTCATTTCCTGTTATAAAATCTGAGAGCATCAGCAAACTAGCAAGTATGCAGGAAGCATTGGAAAAACGAAAGCTAGATCAATGTCCAAGATTACCCAACTACAGTCGCTAAAAGTGAGATCGAAGCACGCGCTTAGACCGAACGTGGCATGTCCGATATGCCAATTTGAGTAATGAACCAGTTGACCAGGTTGGAAAATATTCGTACGGTCTGGTATTACATATTTGCCCATCTTCGCGCGTCCCAGGCCTTTTTCCGCGTTACATGGAATGGTCAAGTTGTCTTTTCACGAATCCACGACTTCCTCGTTACTAAAAAAAAGTAACGAGTTAGCTGGCTATCGTGACTTTCTGGTGGGCGACAATCACGCACCAATGATATGGCCATATACCATAACAAGTTGTAAACACGCACTTTGCCGTGAAATTCATTACGACATTACCTACTCTCCCGGCCGCGCTTGGCTTGTGGTGTTAAATGCGTGAAATTAATGACAATACAATGAAGGGGATGGGCGGACCGTAGAAAATTGTCAGATTTCCTGTCAAATGCTTAAAAGTGGGATACGCAAGCAAGCCTTCGGAAGTTAGTGCTAGAAAAGCAGCAAAACTTTTCCATGAACCCAAATTCATGTACATGTACTTATTTAATATTCAGAGCCGTAATACAAGCATTTGTTATAAATGAATTGTTTTTATCACATATCATTTTAACACATAAGGATTGATTTGAAAATATAACGTGTTAGGGCGGGTGAGATAAGTACAAGCAAGTAACTATTCGTTTTATAGATAAATAAAATTTTAACTAAAATCTATTTGACTTGTCAACCAGGCAAACTTCCAGTAATTACTGAAATTGAGTGATTAAACACCGGTTTTACCTTATAACAACAAGCAATTACTTGTAATTCGTTCAAGTTGTATTCGAGCAACTTTAATTTCAGTTTAATACAGTTTGTTAACAGAAATGACCACATTAATGAATTACCGAAAACAAGTGTACAGAGTTAAGCATGATGGGAATTCGGGGGATTGTTATCGTTGCATACGTTTGGGAAAGACATATAAAAAGAATTGCGCAACACTCTTTAGGGAATTATAATGAAAGAAGTGCCTTGTTGTAAAAAAAAATTTTTTGGAGAATTACTTGATCATTTCCTTAGAAATGGTTTGGACTATCAATTGAGCTTTTGTTAAACAAATTTTAGTTGGCTTGGAAGATTTAAGTAAGAAATGACATAATACGTGTGTGATGGAACTTTTTTTACAGATATCTACGGTGAACATCGGAATCGAATTTTATCATCGTTTGGTTGATAGTGACTAACTAGCTTGCGTTGATGCATAAATGTGTAGTTTTTGAGGAAGACAATAACTAAATAAAATATGTTAATTTTTGTTGTTAACTTAGGAACAAATACAATGCAATGGAAGTGCGATCATGTTCAGATGACTTCAGTAATTAATTTAACTTTATATATATATATTTTTTGTTTTTTTTCGGTCTTTATTTTTAAACCCTTAATTACTTAATTATTACTGCAATATTTCTTGGACTTGTTATTTAATGATCATACACCTTAACTTATTTTGTAATTTTAGGATAATTTTCGCATATCTTTTTTGGCTCAAAATTTTCATGTAGCATCATTGCCGTTGCATTACATCCTAGTATTCCTCACACCGTGGATTCAGCAAGAGCGACAAAGAAAAACTTAGTGTCTACCGGAGATCGTCAGTTCTGTATCTGCCATATACAGTGGGTGATCAACGAATTATGATTGTTTTATGATGCTGTAGCGGGGATGGTGTCTTCGTTGAGTCCTGGGGTGGCCCTGGTTGGGGCCTAAGCAATCACCGCAGCTAACGTGCAGACGGTGATGTTGTATAATAGGAAAGTTGAGCACGGCTGCGACAGTATCCGTGCGTATGCTCCAGCTCTGTGTTATCTTCGCTGAATGGAGCTGATAGGTTGCTGAAGGAAATCAGCCGTTGACCAGCAAATCTGAGTGTTCTTGGTGAGTAGTAGCACTGAAATGAAATAGAAATGTGCCCTTGGTGCGTCTCTGAACGAGGGCTCTTGATCGCTAATAAAGCGAAGAAAATTCCGAATTCCAAACTTGAAAAAACATTTTTTTTATTTCCGGGTATCGTATTTCCCTTACAATCTCACAAGCGAACTCTAACTGACTGACTTTTTATTCCCAAAAACCAATTAATACCTCTCTCTCCGATACTACTTGATTTCCCCGGACCCCTGCACCGATTTCAAAGTGCGAAACTTACAAAGTGCCAAATCTGTTTTTCCTGAAGCTACTGCTAATTTTTTACTCTTCCTTCGCACTCAGAATCATTAACCGGTACCAGAAAGGACAACCGCGATTTCACTAAACATTGTGGTGACTCCCACCAGAGCCGGGAAAACCATCCACCTAGGCTCTCAAAGTTTCTCAAGCTAACCAAGCTGAAAAGAACTCCACGACCACCACAATGCTAATATAGTATAATTAGTTATCAACTTCGTCGGAATGGGTTCTTAATGACTTGTCAGCAGGTAGTAACCCTTATTTTCGAAGAAAGAAGAGGTAGGCCCATCCCACCTAAATTACTTTCTTAGGTAGAAGTACCGCCTACTTAAATAAAATATAAATATACGGAGATATTCTAAACAATATTTGTCGATAAGTTCAAGTGAAGTTCTGTTGAAAAAAAAAGTTTAAAGTGATTAAATTAGACGCTTACCATCTTAAAGTTTAAATTAAAAGGTTTTTTGAAAAGTGCTAATAATGGGTCGTGCAAAAGACATTAGTAATTTAAAAAAAAGTTGCAATATCAACGCTGTTGGATCAAAATATTTATTTCTATCGCGAAATTGCCCGAAAAGAGTGCGTTTCTTACGGAACAGTAGCGAAAATTGCAAAGAATCTGGAATTAAGGACTATCCTCTAGCGAAATTTGAATGGATTCTACCGTTTTTTTAGTTTTCGATCCAGGCTCCTTAAATGTATGCTAAGCCAGTCCACGTGTGTAAAGACGTCACTGACACACGTTTCAATCGTCGGACGCGTGAATTGGCCTCTTATTTTTTGGTTAATTGGCCTGAAAGATGAAGGAGGAAGCACGAAATTCGTAGAAAAGATGTTGTTTTACTAGGAATCTATAACGGCTACGTGAAAGTGTGGAAATCGGGATGGCTTAGGATGACTCCACACAGACGACCCAATATACCCGGAGAAAATTGCAGGGGCGGAATTTGTGAGGTGCGTCCACGCCATTCTGGGCTAGACCTTACGCAATTGAACCCAACATCGAAAATTCTCAGAAGCGGCCAAATATTCTGCTGCAGCGATCCATCACAAATTCTTAGAAAACCGCACCATATCTGCCTGTATTCCGTGCCGTTGCGCAATGGTAATCATATTGCGCAACACTTTACCGAAATGGGTGACTTTTTCCAGAGATTATGTTACAATATCCCAAAGAGATTGTTTATATTAAGGGGATTCAAATGACAAAAACCTCAATATTATCCTTAGCGCGAGGAATTTAAGGAAAACAATCTTATATTGGCAATTAAGCCGCCGCCGCCGCGCCGGTCCGCTGCGACACGAAACATCAATGTTGAGCGATGGCGATATCAAAAATCGTGACTTTGATGCTACGATCAAATAATCGAACCGACTTATGACATTAAACTTGGCTTTGCGATTCTTTTACATATCTCTGTATGCAGGTTTATTCGGGTACTCACCTATAAGCGGTGCCCCTTAATTGGATAGCGCGTCGACGGTAAATTACTGCAAAAATTCGCACTCGTCCCATTTGCGAGATATTTAATAAAGTATTTAGTACTTTTGCAGTACAGCATCGATGTTAAAAGTACGATGATAATCGGACATCGATACTTAGCTACAGATGTTAACATTATGCTGACATTTCTTAACATCGATCATTCCTAATTTCAGCGAAAATTTAAGCAATTTTATTGCGCCAAAACGGACCACAATTTCTTTATTTATTCGAGAAACTCGGACATGGACAGGCAATTCCGAAGTTCGCCGGGAAACCCGTGTACCCGTGTACCCGTGTACCCGTGTAAGCAAAAATTTCAAACAATCCCGAAGTTTGACGAGCAACCCTTGTACCCGTGTACCCGTGTACCCGTGTACCCGTGTTCCCGTGTACCCGTGTACTTACACGGGAAATGGTGTGCGAATAGACACTGCCAATAAATAATATTGTTTATGGCCAGCGCTTTTCTTAGAGGTGTCACGACACCTCGCACCTGTTAGTTGGGGAAAGGAAATTCGAACAACAATGTTTGTAAAAACCTAAATTGTGGCATTGGATATTCTGAATTTTTGTGAATGTGTTGCATTAAAAACTCACAAGGGTACCTTCCAAAGGCATCATAGAGGTAGGTACCATCCAAAGAAGATGAACGGGTTCATCTCGTCATACCAATCCAGATGGGGTATGATCAAAAGCGGTGTGACATGTACGTCGTTCATTCCTTACAAGATGAACCCACTAACTGTCCTACCTTAGCGATAACCAGGTACCGTAAAAGCATTTGTCTACCACGCAAGGCAATGCTGAAAAAGGAAACAACACTAGGGTTGTGGGGCTTCGCATCTTTCCTACAAAATTGGAGCCTGCATTCGGTAGGGGAGACCGGGGTTAGTTGGTTGTTAATTTCTTAGTTTCTATAGAGCGCTGGTGATGACGTCATGTCATCATATTGTGAAGCCGCACATTCCATAAAGGTTTCAACATAATGTAAGTAAAGTTAAAGTGAAGAGGTGTAGTTGAGTATCTTTTATAATTTCCGAATTCTTGTTTGTAAATGCTTGTGTACTAAAAAAAAGTCACATTGATATTCCGTGATTAGGTTTGAAGTCTCAGCGGATATTATAAAGTTACTCATAGATATAAATATTTTAATGTAAAGAAAGAGTTCATGCTTCATCTCAGGTATCTTGATTAGTAACAAACAATATATTTTTCAGTTAATCAGCAACGTTATAGAAATAATTGAAACAAAATAAAACTACAATAGTGCGCGATCTATGCATATACAATGTGATGCGCTGTATCTCTTAAAAACCATCAAAAGGTGGAAAATTGAAGAAAAAACACCAGATTTTAAATGTTTATAGTTATGAAAATTGCAATTAATAATTATGTTGAAATGAAATGAAACATTTTTAAAAAAGTTGTCAATGCAATTCACAATTATTATAAGTAAAATAACCTGTTTTAATTTTCGTAATTTTCAAGTGAAAGTACCTATCTAATCTTTTCTTTTTTTCGAAACGGTGAACTCTTTATTCTGAGGGTTGAAAACATGTTTTCTTATCTACATACTTTGCGAAATAACAAAAACAACAGATTTTTTCGTAGGTACACATAACAGGGACAGTGGATCGTTTACGTAGCTATGCGCCACTCTTATCTACTGCTAACTCTTGTATGACCTTACCTTATAGACGTCAAATGCTGCCCGGCACATTGCTTCTTAACCTGCGCCACGGGGTGCTCGCTGGCCCTATTGTCAGAAATTGGAGAATTTTTGGAAAAATATTTATGCAACAAAAAACAGCGATTTTGGCAAATTTTCGAATTTAAAAAACATGTTCCCGGCTAGCGACAGTAAAAATTAATTAATAATCATTTATTTCTATTTTGTTCCAGATCAACCATGCGGCATGAATCGTACCAACCAATTTTAGGAGGCCTTTAATGACGCCCGTATCAGACTGCCATTTTTCTGTTTTTCGTTTTGAAAAAAATATTTTTTTCAGCACCGTAGTGTGAATAATAAATTCCATAAAAACGGAACCATTTTTATTTTCCCCGCAATAAATAAAATAAAAACACAAATAGGGACCAAACAGAAACCCTCTTAAACGAGTTCTTCCAAGTGTTTCTTTTTCAATATAGAAATTGATATATAAAAAAAATATATTGAAAATTGTTTTACAGAAGTTTGAATTCAGGCTATTTTTATTAAAAGTTTTTATTGAATTTGTTTTATTGTATATCAGTCTGCTACAAATCTTGCAAGTAAATATTTAACCAATTCCAGTGATCGGAATAGGTTGAAAATCACCACATGTGTAAAAGCCTGGTGGCAATGCAATATACAGCCTTGGCCAAAAGTATTAAGCCACCTACAGATTATAGATTATTTGGGATTCTTCAATACATATGTATAGAGCGAGGATGAAATAATGTTTAGTTATTTAAGCGTAAGTATTATGCACACACCCTATAGAACCCTCTATTCCCTTTGTGTAAGCTACAAAATAATGTCGTACATTCTTCTTTGGTAATTTTATTCCATTTTTCTCGCTTCAGAGCAGTTTTTAAGCTATCCTTGGAAGTTATATGATAGCTTCTGATCTTAGTCTTTAATGTAGACCACAAATGCTCAATCGGATTTGGATCCGGCGATTGAGCAGGCGAATCTAAAAGCCTAATGTGGTTTTCCTCCATCCATTGTCTTGTTTGTCCGAGATGTATGGGAAAGGGCATTATCCTGTTGAAATGTGATATCGTAGTAATCCGTAGTTCCAAATATCCTCCGAAATGATGGTTGAAGACAGGATTCTACTACATTTATATACCGCCATGTAGCCCCAGACCATGATGCTGCTTGCTCCATGCTTCACAATAGCCACAAAACATTCTGGGGTGTATTCCACCCCAACCCATCATACCAAACAACCTTTGATCAATCTTCAGCAGTGAAGTCCTTATACCGTTGAGCTCATTCTAGTCGCTTAGAGAGCCATGGCTTTTTCCTTGCTTGGCATCCTCTTCATCCAGCGTCCAAAAGTCTCCTTGTGACAGTCTTTTCCGATATTTGTCGTCCACTGCTTCTCGACACTGCAGCAGCCAGCTCAAATGACCTTTTGTGTTCTGAAGAAACGTCAGTTCACTAGTTTTCAGTATTTTTAAGTTAGTTATATGATAGCTTCTGATCTTAGTCTTTAATGTAGACCACAAATGCTCAATCGGATTTAGATCCGGCGATTGAGCAGGCGAATCTAAAAGCCTAATGTGGTTTTCCTCCATCCATTGTCTTGTTTGTCCGAGATGTATGGGAAAGGGCATTATCCTGTTGAAATGTGATATCGTAGTAATCCGTAGTTCCAAATATCCTCCGAAATGATGGTTGAAGACAGGATTCTACTACATTTATATACCGCCATGTAGCTCCAGACCATGATGCTGCTTGCTACATGCTTCACAATAGCCACAATACATTCTGGGGTGTATTCCACCCCAACCCATCATACCAAACAACCTTTGATCAATCTTCAGCAGTGAAGTCCTTATACCGTTGAGCTCATTCTAGTCGCTTAGAGAGCCATGGCTTTTTCCTTGCTTGGCATCCTCTTCATCCAGCGTCCAAAAGTCTCCTTGTGACAGTCTTTTCCGATATTTGTCATCCACTGCTTCTCGACACTGCAGCAGCCAGCTCAAATGACGTTTTGTGTTCTGAAGAAACGTCAGTTCACTAGTTTTCAATATTTTTACTTTTCAACAATTCAACGCAACACTTGACTCCCAACTAACCTCGTTTTCTAATTTGTCTCCGAATTTAAGGCTTTATAAACCGTACTTAATGCATTTATTACAAAATCGTTAATTACCCGTAAGAGGTATATGCTTATGTTGCATCCTTTTCCGAGTTATATTAATCAACTAATTTCCCTTTTATGTTTGCGACGGAAGCAATAAAAGTGATAACGAGGTATTTTTGGCCTTAGTTTTCACAGCAAGGTAATACATTTTGTTGGCTTAATACTTTTGGCCAAGGCTGTAGTATATTCAATATAGTTTTAAATCTAATATGGCGGACGCCCCAAGATGGCGGATTACCTTTTCCTTAACAACCGACTTAACATGGGCGTCATTTTGACGGGTTCGACGAGAAGAATGCGATAACCTTTTTGTCAAGTCAATTTTGTTCCAATTCCGTTATCAGAATAGTCTGAAACTTGGAACGCATGTACAAACGTGTACTCGTCAACTTTATGACAATGCAATAATATGATGATTATGACCTGATACTGCAGCCAGAGCAGGATGTGCACTACCAAACAATAGCTTACAACTTCGCAATTGATATAAACATTGAATTGATATAAACATTGAATAGATAATTGATTTTTTTTATTTTTGACTTTTTACTACATGTGACTTAAATAAAAGCTTGCTTTTAAAATAGTATTTTTTAAATTTATGTTTTAAACAAAATAAGCAATAAAAACAAAATACCGCATGTAAAAAAATATAAGTAATTGTTTTAATTTATTTGTAAATCTACGATCTGCATACAAGAAAGAATATAAAAAATTGATAATAAATCAAAATAACTATCAAACAAAAATTAAATAATAGGGGAAAGATGCGTACAGTGAGACAGTGCAAACAGTGAGGCAATTCGAATATTATTGCAGCGCATTCAGTTAGCACATGTTGTTTCATGCAGGGATATATTTTTACACACAAAATGTTTTTTACTGTTAAAATAATATTTGAATATCGATGCTTTACTGTACAAAATGCAAGGGTAAGTGTCATCAAAATTAACTGATTTCCGCTACGGGAGCCATTACATAATTGCCTCCTAATAGCATCATATCAAAAGGCGTATAAATGTCAATCTTATGCCTGTCTGCAGGCACCTCCGCACGAAATGGGTTAATGGCTTCTGTGAAGCAATTTTGTCTGAAATTTATTTTAAATGGGATTCGCTCTAATAGGTTAGATGTTCCATACATTCCTCAAAAATTACAGTAGTCTGGCATCCGTTGACGTGCTCAAGCAGCTCCACTTTTTTTCATGTCAGCTAATGGTTTCACAAAAATCAATCGTAGCAGACGTGAAAGAGCAATGGATTTGAATAAAGTTCGCCTGCGGCGATTTTAGAAAACAGTAGCCGATTCCGTGATATTATAATCGATCCATTTTGTATAATGAAGCAGCATACCACCGCTGGAAAAACATAGAATGAAGACGGCAATGAAAGGAACACTAACAATCCCAAAAAGAGCAAAGAAACTCACCGTTTCATCTTGGAAGCAAAATGTGTAAGTCATTACTCAAGGCAAGTCTCTATTTCCGGGTCTTGTAGAACACATAACTTGTGTAAGTCCCTAAAAAATGTTGTTTTAAATATTGTTTCATAAGAAGAAGGTGAAAGACATCAGTCGAATTAAATTGTTTCAAAATATAAAACAAGTAAACTGCAGTCTTGTGAAAAGTAGCACAGAGTTCTTCCTTTGAGTGATTGAAATAAAAAAAAAATATCAAAATCACAATTTCAGTTTACCAAAGGGTGTAATTAAGTTCGATGGTCGCCAAATAATCGATGGAAGTTTTAATTCCTCTTGCGATCCACAAAATTATTGCTCTGAATTTCATTTAATCATTTCAATTACGGTGCACGATTCAGGCGTACGCAGAAGAGGCAGAATTAAGGCATGACGTGAGTAATCAATAAGCCAGCTCCTAATTTATTGCGTCAATAAATAACAGCACGGCAACATAAAGGTAATGATAACGATCCACCAGACATTACTGCGCTACCGCAGAGTACACAGTGAGAAGTGCACGGAGGATAAAAAGAGTGTTTTACGCGGTCAGATGTTGGATCTTCCTTCCCCCAATAGTGCCCTGGTACAATCCTCCAAGTAAGCTCAAGCAATAATTAGTAAATCTCGTGATTTTCCCTTTCAATCCCATCGCTCCTTAGTGAACACAACTAGTGGTTCCTCCAATTGTCTGAAACCAGCAGAACGAATCTGAAGAAGAAGCCCGACGATCAGATTGAAGGAAGAGGAGGAAAAATGAAGGCCAGAATCCACTTGAGGTCGAAGAAATTGAAATTCATGTCTTGAGATTTATTCATTCATTACTTAGCAGTGATCAATAGAATGGTCTGGAGTAGAACGGAAACAGTAAATTTTCATTGTCGTTGTTTTATGGCTGTACAAGTCGTCAACTGATTTGCATTGAACGCAGATGGACATGAGGGAAAAGTTATGCGAACCAGATTCTGTTTCCCACATTTATATCAAGTTGCTCTCTACGAGTCTTTTACAACTGCCCAATGAGCACACTGACGTTTAGTTAAATAATTACAGACCCCATTTTCTGTCACATTGAAGATTGAAGATATGTTTAACCTTACTGTTTAAGTTGCGATCTAAAAAACCATGTCGATAAGATTAAATGAAAATGTCTATGCACAAACCAGCTTCACCAGCATAATGTAAATGATCATTTCAGTCAAGTGCGGGTCGGATCTCGCGTATAAAAGTTTCGCACGAACTGAGGAGTTGTGTCAAATCAGATAAAATAAGAAAAAATTGAAATCTAAATAAGTACCTATTTCAGTTTATTCGCTAACAATGAGAGCAATAAGCATTGTCAATTCAAACAACATGCAGTGTTGATATGAAATTTGCGAAAATTGAACATTCAATTCAATTTAGAACTTAGTTGGATTTATAAATGGAAAAAGTAAACAATAAAAGAAAAAATTCGAAGTAAATGGATTCCGAGAATAAAGATAAAGTTAAAATAAAGAAATTTATGGAGAATTTAAAGAAAAATGTCCATAAACAAATTGATTCAAGGTGATAGGTACCCGTGACTATGTCTAGGCCAGAGATGTGACTTCAAAATTGGGTGGTGATTGGTGGCCTCTACTGAAGAACTTTATTTTTATTTAACAATATATTTGGCACATGACATTGAAATAAAAATATTGAAAAAAAACAACTTTCAATAAAAACACGGTAGTACTTAATTATATTATATAAACATAACAAGTTGTCTGTATTGACAATCATAATAAATATATTATCTGTAAAATTTTTAGTGAAATTAAAGTGAGTTTTTCAGTAAAATTTCTTTAGGCATGCCCCTGCATTTGGGATGATTGCGTGCAACGATTAAGGGGGACCACTAGTGTGACCGCCTGAAAATAGGTGATATTTGGGAATTTTTTTAAAGAAAACTACTACACTGAATATTTTCATGTTGTAAGGGTAGTTTTGTGGACATATAGTAAATATAATACATGATAAAAGTTTAGGACCAAAAAATTTAAAATACAGCGAGTTATTGGCAATCTCCCAAGGTTCCAACTAAAAAAGTCCCCTCACTGCTGAAGTGATAGCGACCTTCACAGTGCGTGAAATCAAACAACCCAAAAAGTTTATTAAACTAGAAGGTATTTCCCGTACCATGACCCTCCATCGAAAAAAAAAATTTAAAATTAACAAAATTGCGGAGTTTTTAATAAAAGTTTCAAATTTAGCGCGAAAATTTGATGATTTTTGGCCTGCCAAAATTACATCTTTTATTCGATCGGAAAACTGGAGTTTCATGGTATGGAGAAAAATATAATATATATATAAATATATAAAAGAAGCTGCAATAAGAATCAAATCGATGGGATGATTTGTCCTCGAGCTATAACTGCAGAAAAATTGAAAAATGTGGTTTCGAGAAAAACGCGTTTAAAGTTTAAGTTACTAGATAAGTCGTTTAAATGTGCCAGGTCCTAGCAGCTCCAAAACATGTGACTGGTAGCTACGTACACGAAACCCCCCACCTATTAACCTATTCATACATTTCTCAATGCCATAAGGTCAACAATAGAAACCAGAATCCCTTTATACTGACTTTCCTGGCTGACAGAGCCCGAACAACAGCTGAGGTATGGTTCCTAAGCCAACGCAAATTTCAAACCGATGAGCGGCTGCTCTTCAAATGGCTGTAACTCAAAAACTATTTGAGATATGCACTTGAAATTTTAGTATGTTAATTTTAAAGGTATACACTATCGAAATAAACAAAAAAAAATTATCGATTTTTTCAAAATTTCACACTAGTGGTCCCCCTTAAGGGGAAATGAAGGCAACGGGAATCATTCTTTTGATAGTTTTCTTAAAAACTCGTACACAGCAAGTTTCGGGGTCACTAATTTTACATCTGGTATACAATATATGTAAATATAACTTATAATAATAATTACTAATTTATGGCAAATTTGGTTGAATTCATTTAATTTCGACCACCGCTAACGCAAATTTATTATGACCCTCAGGTGCAAAGAGAATGATGGAATAAATTTCGATAATATTTAGTCCCAAGCTACATAGTTTCTCAGCCCAGAAAATGAACAAGGCTTCTGACATATTAGGGTTAAACCTTAAAAGAAGCAATGATTTTTGCAACCTTGTATTGCAGTCAAAAAGACATTTAGTAATGAAATTAGAAGAGAGGGAGATATTTTATCTTCAAAAGAGATTTTTATTTCCAGTTACATGTTAACACACCTCCTTCGAATTGCATTTATTGACCAGGGTACATAATGCCATCGCCATTTTTACGAGCAACAAAAAAAGAACAAATTTAATTGCAGCTCCAGTTTAGGGGCCCAAAAATTTACTGATATGTCGTGTGTCGTAAAATATTGGCCGAACATTGCTAAAATATGCGAGGGCCAATTCACAACGGAGAGCTCAATTAAGAATTAAGCAGGTAGACTTCTGCGGAAGATAAAAGGGGCCTGATAGCGAAATAAATTAACAACTAGATATAATCTAATTCCGCCGTTTATGCCCGTCATCTTCTTAAAACTGCTTCTATCGGAAAGATCAACACCCAGAGACCCATTTACTCAGTACCTTTTGTTGGGTTGACGGTCATAAATGCCCGGACGTATCAAAGCGTAAGCAGTTAGCTGGATTCAAAGACGCCAGTCATTGCGTTACTAACCAATTCATTGCGCTACTTGTACCCCATTAAATTTAGTTTTCAAGCAGGGTAAAAGTTGCCCATAGCAAGTATACCTGCTAATTGGTTTTTAATTCGTTTCCCGAGCACACGTCATGCAAATGCTAAAATCATATCGGAAGGTGATTTCATTTTCGCATTACTACCAGGCTTTGACGCCAATTTGACCGTAGATATACCAGCTGGAGAAAGTGTGTACAGTTAGGTAGCTATAGGTGCGCAATTGACAAATGACGTAGAGCGAAATTTTATTACCCGGAATAGCCCATCGAGCCCGCAAACCCAGCATCGTACGAGTACTACTCACTAGGAGCTAAGCAGGTGAATCACCAGCACCTGTTGTTACATTTATACATAAATTAATTAGGACACGGGATCGACAGCTCTACCCTAATTCATTTTCTTTGCCCGTTGAGGATATCACCCAGAGACCTGTGCCGCTGCCTTCATTCAGCGCCCACGGTCTAGGACATAAGCCATAAGGCAATAAAAGGAACCTTTGAGCAGGTGCCTTGCGTTCAATTTTTTTTACTGTGGCATTATTCCTGTTCAAAAAAAAAATCGAAGAGGCTACAAAAACGATCAGGTGGAATCCCAATCGTAAAAAGCGAAGGGAGTCGATACAACTAAATCGACCCCAAAAATCATTTTCAGCTGTTCCTAGGGTGGACTGTCATTAAAGGAATGGACAGCGAAGAAAATTTACTGGAAGCCCTTTTAGGGCGGAAGTTCCCTGATCCTTCAAATTTTATTTTATTTCAATTGCAGAGAATTACAAGGTGCAGTTGGAGTTGATTTATCAACCTTTCTTGTTATATACAAAATTTGGGAAAAAAAAATAAATTTGAAATTCCTTGGAATAAGACCAAGGGCTAATTCAGGTTGTGGCTTGTGAATTATGAAAACTATGTTCTTTTAGAGTTTCGTAGCTACTAGGAGCTTTATAGTGTCGTCCCGCAATGTCCTCCCGTCCAATTTGGCAGTTTTAGAACAAAGTGTCGTTTAGGGAAAAACGCGAAATTATTCGATATCCTATGTCTCATTTGCGTATTTCGATTTGAAATAGTTGGCAGCAATTTTAAAAATACTAATATGCATACGGTGTCTTTCCTAAACCTCCGAAGGTTTATGTGATTTATACTATGCATAAAAAAGGCAATAGGTCTGATATCGCAAACTATAGGCCTATTGCTAATTTATGTCCTCTTGCCAAGCTCTTCGAGGCCTTGGCATGCGAAGTGCTTTAACATATTTCCACTGTAACCTATTCCTAATACCATTTTACCATGGGTTCATAAAAGGCAAATCGACTACTACAAACCGCTTGGAATTTTCTAATCACTGTATGCCAGCTATTGAATCTGGTAAACAAGTCGATTGCATGTTCACTGATTTTAGCAAGGCCTTTGATAGGACTAATCACAGAATCCTCATTCATAAATTGTCTGCTCTTGGCTTTCCCAACCTTTTTTTTAGTTGAATCTCTTCGTACATGTCTGATCGTATGCATTACATGTGTTTCTTTTGTGGTGTTCTTTCTGATTTTTTAAGGAACACATCTAGTGTCCCATAAGGTAGCCACTTTGGTCCTCTTTTATTTATCATATATATATATATACCAATTATGTTTCTATTATTCCTATCCATTCGAGAATTCTCTGCTATGCTGACGACGCGAAACTATCTCGCACAATATCTAGTGATTCCGACTGCCATCTTTTAAATTCGGACTTAGATTCATTCCAGAAATGGTGCTCTATTAATCACCTTCCTTTCTATATATGTTTCCTTATGTAGTTGCATGTCTTTCACACGTTAAAAGAATTTGCTCTTCACAATTATACTATTGGCGAATTCTCCCTTGCTAGACTTGAGAAAGCGTGAGATTTAGGTGTCTTAATAAACTCACAGTTCTCTTTTGAGGATCATATTGATTCTATCACTAACCGAGCCAACCCAAACTTAGGTTTTGTAAAACGTTAGTCTAAGGAATTCAACGAGCCTTACGTTTCCAAACTTCTATACTGCACCCTTGTGAGATCGATCCTCGAATATGCTAGTACTATTTTGGTCTCCCTTTTATGAGTGCCATACTAAACGAATTGAAACTGTTCAACGTAGGTTTCTATGTTTTGCTCTTAGAGGTTTTCGCTGGAAAAACAATTCTTTGCTGCCACCATACTCCGATATGCTCAAACTTATTTTCCTTGAATGCTTGAAACACCGAAGGCAGGCCTCTAAAACTGTTCTAACTTTTGATTGGCTGCAGGGTGTTATCAACTCTTCGGAGTTGCTTTCCGCCTTCAAAATTTCGGTACCAACCCGCTCTCTGAAGAACCATGATTTGGTCCTTTTATTCCACCATAGCACAAATTATGGCATCAGTTGGCCATGCAAGTTCAACTGGACGAGACGTCAAATTTTGTTTCCGGAGAAAATTTTCCCAGCGTTTTTCTTTCATTTTAATTTAAGAAGAGGATTCCAACGTCTCATAAGGACCTCGGGAGAGGAACACAGAGGAAGGTTTACCAGTAGATTGAAGATAGAGGAAAGGCGTGCGAAAAAGAATTGAAGAAGTACAATCTTCCGGCTGCGGCCCTGGCGGAGCGCTAGCCTGTGCGCAGGCGTGTGCCTTTGCCGTAATATTTTGTTGAGGGGAGAAAACAGAGACTCATAGTGCTGGTGGATAGCGAATTAGCGCTGTCAGTTGTAGAGGGATTCTGCAAAAGTTGTTAAGGCTCCTTCTTAATTAGTGTAGTTGAAGCCAACGTAGGTGGTTGTTGGATTACAAACATGGCGTCAGGCTCTGCCGACGCCAATATATTCTCGATGCTGGACCCTTTCTCCGTACTGGACGCTCAGCCAGCAAAGAGGGCGAAGCAGGCAGTAAAGAGAGGGAAAAACGGAGTAAAAATTGTTAACGACAAAACGCAAGAGCCGAAAAGAGGGAGGACATGGGTGCCTTTTGAGACATTCCCGGCCCTTCCAACTACGACGACCAAATTAATACCCGGCTCTGACCAACCTAAATTCATAGTAATTCAGTCCTCCGACAAGCCCCTACGAAACCATAATCATTTCTTGGTTAGGAAAGGGGTAGACGCCATTTCGACCAAATTTACCGATGCGAGATATGAGAGGGACGGCTCGCTGCTCCTACTTGTTGATAATCAAAAAATCGCTGACATTTTCTTAAAAACATCAACAATTGCAGGTATTCCAGTGTCGATCCATCTTCACCAGACGATGAACTCTGTAAAAGGACTGGTTTTTTCATACGATTCAAAATACATGAATCAAGATGAAATACTAGAAGGACTCAAGGACCAAGGAATTACAGAAGTAGTTCAGTTGACGACAGTTATTGATGACAAGGGGAACAGGGCTCCTTTTGGCCTGTTACTCCTCACCTTTAACGCTTATAAAATTCCGGCCCACATCCAAGGGCCATGGGCTAAGCTGGCAGTTAGGGAGTTTTATCCCAACCCTATGAGATGCAGGAATTGCCAGGAGTTAGGGCACACCCAGAAGTGGTGTAAAAAAACAATTTCGATCTGCGGGACCTGTGGAGACCCAACTCCCCACTCTCCACCTAAGTGCGTGAAAATTTTCTGTGTGAATTGCAAATCTGGCTCTCACTCAACCACAGACAAAGATTGCCCGCAATTTATTAAAGCAAGAGAGATTGTCAAAATCAAAACTATTCGGAAATGCACAATGCCTGAGGCGAGGAGGGAATACGAAGAGTTGTACAAGTCCAAACCTGGCCCGACTTACGCGGAAGCTGCCGCTAACGTCACCACTACCAAACGAGGACCCATCATGAAGCCCAGGAACTTCACCAACTGAAACACTTTCACCAATGTTGATGCTTCTATCAACAAGGAGGCTACAATTAGGAATACCAAGAAGGATCAGCAACCAGCTGGCTTTCCAACCCCTAGTCAGAGGCCCACCAGCCCGACCAGCCCAAATAGTAAAAAAGTAAGTACCCCCGCCCACATGACCACGACACAACCACAAAACACAAAAGACAATGACATATACATGTTAAATACAGACGTCACTATTACGGATCCGATTAGATCGGATCAACACCCATACTCCACTACACCAAACAACTCACATAATACAACAACATTCACCCCAAACTCCAAAAAAACCCTGGATTCTATAATCCAGGAATCACTACAACTTACAATCGACAACCCACAAATCTTGGCCGTTTCAGGCCCTGCACTAACACTAAAAAACATAATCAGACACAACCAAAAGGAGGCAGATTCCGCTTCTCCCGTTTCGGTGTCTACCTTCAGTAACGATGGGGAAGACCCCCATACAGAATAAATTAGTTAATTGATGGACAATGACGGTATACCTACCTCTCGCTCCCTATTTCGGGATTTAACAATCCTGCAATGGAACATCAGAGGTTTGTATCATAACCGTCCCAGTCTTGAAACCCTCACTTCCCAATACAAACCTCTCATAATTCTTCTTCAGGAGACCAATATCCTGAGGGAACATGAGCCTGAACGGCTCGGAACCTATTCCTATTATGGTTACAACTCCGTGTGAGAGCACAGGCATGGTGGGGTGGCCATTTTGGTCCACAACTCCCTCCCTGCTGCGGAAATATCCATAAACAGCAATCTGATGGCTTGTGCTGTTGCTGTTAATGGACCCCAACCGATATCAATAGCATGTTTGTACTTGGAAAACGATGCAGTGGTGTCAACTCAAGATCTTGAGGCCCTGGCTAGCCAGCTGCCGGAAAACACCATTTATGGTGGGGACTTTAACGCCCCCAGCCCCTTATGGGGTTCTGGACGTTGGAGCCCTAGAGGGCGGCAAGTTGCCGGCTGGATCGAGAGCCGTGGCCTTTGTATTTTGAATACAGGCGCTCCCACCTTTTTAGCGCATACTGGTTCGCAGTCTGCTATTGATGTCACTGTGGCTCCACCCTGGATGGCCTCACGTCTCAGCTGGTTCGTACATAACAATCCAGAGGGTAGTGATCACTACCCCATCTTCATAAACACTGGTCTCCGAACGGCTGACTCCAAGCCAGTGCCCAGATTTGCTGAGCACAAGGCCGACTGGAGGTTGTTTGAAGAACTAGTTGAGACTGAGGCTTTTCGACGGCCACCGTCCACCAATATTAACAAAGAGGCAGCTCAGGTTACTAAAATAATCAGAGCAGCAGCGGCGGGCAGCATGCCTGTCTCTATACCAAAACCCAAGTCCCAACCAGTCTGGATGAACGCTAGCATCCTCTCCACTATCAGGGAAAAGAACAGGGCCTGGAAAAGATTCCAGAGGCATCCTATTGATGACAACCTGTACGATTATCGTAGGAAATCGGCTCAATCTAAAAAATTGACTAAGGAAGCTAGAAAGCAATCGTGGGTTACATTTGCCAGCTCTATTGATCCTAGCCTTAATCTTGCCGATGCATGGAGTCGAGTCAAATCCATCTCCGGCAATAGGGCTCCCAGCCTTATTGCTAATTTGACGGTTGACGACAGGGTCCTTTCGGACTCCATGAGCATTGCCCAGCAACTGGCCCGCTCGTGGGTCAGTTACTCTGACGACAGTACTTTTAGCCCAGAACAAATTCGGGCAAAGTCCACATGGTCCTTCACGGACAGGCCTTTTTCCCTTGATCCCGATAGAAATCTGTCGTTCCCGATATCCCTTCGCGAACTAAGTGTTACGCTTGGTAAGTGCAAGGGATCGGCTCCTGGACATGACAAAATTTCTTACCGGATGATAAAAGAAACCCCTGACAACTTCAAAGTGAGACTTGTCGCTCTTTATAATCTTATGCTGAGGAACAGTACCTTTCCGCATGTTTGGAAAAGTGCTGTCCTCATCCCCATCCGTAAGAAGAAAGTCTCTGCCAATGGCTCTTTAACTCCCAAGGATCTCCGTCCAATCTCACTCTTGCCTTGTCTATCGCGACTATTTGAGAAGATTCTCGGCCGCAGACTCTCTTGTCTCCTGGAGGGCATCCTTCCGGGTGGAGTTCACGGGTTCAGGAGGTATCGAGGTACCACCTCGCTGCTTCTTGAGCTTGAGAATTCCATCAGGGCTGCTTTTGAAAAGGGGAGAGAGCTTTGCTTACTATCTGCCGATATAGAAAAGGCATATGACAGGGTAAGATGGGATATAATAGCCGCCCAGCTCCAGGTATGGGGCGTTGATGCTACGTTCATACACCTGGTTAAAAATTTCCTTTCCTCCCGATCACTTCAGGTACGAGTAAACGGATATTGCTCATCAATTAAATCTCTACAAAACGCCCTTCCCCAAGGGTCACCTTTTTCCACTTCTCTTTTCAACACCTACATTGCATCCATTATACCTAGACTACAAGACATCAACGGTCTAGAACTGTACATTTACGCTGACAATTTCCTATTAATAACTACGAGTACTGAACCGGCGGAGGTGCTTCGTAGAGCCCAACTAGAGTTGGAAGTATGGACTCTCCACACAGGAGCTATAATTCCTGCTGAAAAACACGAGCTGATAGTATTTTCCCGGAAGAGACGACCACCCATGCGTGTCCTTGAAATAGGGGACCAGGAATACAGGACAGTCAACTCTTTAAAAATTCTCGGGCTGGATTTCACAACAAAACTGAACTGGACGATGTACACCAAAAAGGTCACAGCGAAAGTGGGCAAAATCAATAACTTGATCAGAGCCATATCTGCTCGAGGTAAGGGGGCTCCACTCCATATTGCGAATACGCTGATTCGAGGCTGTACAAATTACGCCCTTTCAGTTTTTGCGAACACCACAGCGAGCAATCTAAAGAAGATTCAGACAGCCATCAACAAATCCCTACGAGTGGTCTTTGGTGCCCTGCCTTCTACCCCGAATCAAGCCCTCTGGATAGAATCGGGCCTACCGGACTTAACAACGAGGGCCGAAATGGCAATTGCAAAATTAGTTGCCAGGAATTGGGTCGACTGGAGGAGACCACATCACGCCACCCTCAAGGATCTCAGGTCCGTACTCCCCAAGCCAGGAAAAAGTTCTGCATTAACTGAGGGCATACAGATGATTGCCCGATTGGGCTTCCAGCTCCCAACCCCAGTGTCTTCGCCTGAACTTCTTTTGTCCATCAGAGACCAAACGACATGGCGTACAACCCCAATGACTGGATGTACTAAGAAGAGATCGGCAGCAGAGCACCAGCAGCGCCATTTGGAGCGCCTTGCAAGACTTACCGGCTGGACCAAAATTTATACTGATGGCTCTAAGGCTGGTAACAGAGTGGCAGCAGCCTTTGTGACTTTCTCACCGGACGCAACAGCTCCCTCCAGACATACCTTCAGACTGGCTGACCAAAGCTCTAGCTTCGAAGCGGAGGTCGTCGCTATTTGGAAGGCCATCGATGATGCCCAGGCATCGGGATCTAAAACCATTATTTTTTCAGATTGTCTATCGGCAATTCAGGCAACTGATAACTTCGCCCCGATCGAACCCATCATACTGCACATTAGAGCTTCAATCATCGCGGCCAAGGGAAGGTTACGATTGGAATGGGTTCCCAGTCATGTTGGGATCAGAGGGAATGAGATGGCAGATGCGGCAGCCAAAGATGCGCTGCTTCTGGATGTTCCTCCTACTCCACCCCCTTTAGTAGGATTTATCTCAAGAAACAGCATTGAAGTCATCCGTGATGTGTATAATGAGCAATGGCAGGCTAGCTCGTGCTTTCTCAAAGAGCACTGGCAGACGACCATCCCACCAAGCTACAGCAAGGACTTATCCAGGAAGGACGGTACAAGAGTTTTCCGTGTCCGGACGGGACACACGCTCTTGACAAAAGGGCATATTTTCAGGCGCCACCCCCAAAGAGGATGCATCACGTGTCAGCGGCCGCTGACAATGAAGCACATTCTTGAGTGCCCGGAGACGATGACTGCGGTTGGAGGGGAACTCCCGGCCCTGTCCGCTCTCCTTAACCCGAACGAGCCATCACAGTTGCTGAATGTGCTGTCAACCCTCAATTTCACGTCCCTAATCTGAAGGAAGTACAGGAAGAGTTTAGCAGGAAGCTGGACCTGATCTGAGAAGAACTGAATATACTAGGTTATCAAATTCTTTTATTTAACTCACTGTTAGTCTTTGAATTTTACAATTAACCCTAAATTGCTAGTTCTTGGAATTTTACAATTTTACAATTTACCTTAAATTTTGCTATTGCTTTCAATGTCAAAATTTACCCTGAATTTGTCTACCTTCTTTGTTTTTGAATTGTGTATCCTTTTGTTTCTTTTCTAGTAGATATAAGCAAATTTGTAAAAATGTGTAACTGACGTGCCATATGGGCCTGGTTCCCGAGTGCACAGGTGATGTATTGCAGGATGGATTTATCCTACCTGCAAATAAATAAATAAATAAATAAATAAATACAAATTATGGCTATGATGAACCAACATCGTCTTTGTCCCGTTCCTTAATGCTTCTTTCCCCTTTATTGACTTTCATATTTCTCGAAGCCAGCTGAAAAGTCGGCTTTGTCAGTAGACATATTATACTTGACATCCACAATTTTTTTTACATAGGTAGGTATATGTACTAAGTAATCAGTATGTTGAGGCAGCTGTCAAATAAATAAAGTGGACTTCATACATTTAGGAACTGTGGTTTCCCTTGACAACCACACCAGTCGGGAAACAAGACGAAGGAACACGCTCACTAATATAGCTCTTTTCGGCTTGAGCAAAATAATGTGGTCCAAACTGCTAACGAAAAAAACCAAGGTGCGTCTGTATCTCTTTGTATTTTGTTTATGTCCCGATTTTAGAATTACTACTTCGAATGTCTTGACTTCCATTACTCACAAAATCAAGTGAAAAGTTGGTGTTCCATTATTAGATTTCTTATTCGAAATTTTAATAATTAAATAGCATTAAGAATAACTTGAATCTATCTGTACTGAATTAAAATAATTTAGTATTATTATGTAGTAATCAGTTTTTACAAATATTTAATAAGCAATAATAATAAAACATGTTAAGGCACGAACACCAATGATTCGATTTTACAAAAATTCATGTATGAGCATTTGTGGAAATAGTATTATGGTCTCAAATAAAAATTCTATTTCCGACCTTATCTTTACTCCCGTTTGGAAGAAGTACTTTAAATGGTCACATGCCAAGGACGGCCATATGTATAGGTTTATATATCATCCGCGTACCTTACTGCAATTCAACGTGTAACTTTGTTGTGAGACATAACCATTCTTGCTATGGGCACGCTATGGACCTTGTTGCTGGTAATTCAACCAACATGTTAGCAACAGGTCGAAGAAATTGATACATATTTCGTTGTAAAGGCACTCGGAGATAGAAATCTAGTTTGCATCGAATTCTTCCCTTAACGTGCGTATCTTGGAGTTGGCATATTTTATCCGACGATGCCTGAATATTCCGAGAAATCTTGACATTATCGCCTTTTGGCTGTGTGCTGTGCTTCCAACTCATCGAAGTTAACCGAATACTTCACACGCTGTGACCAGTCAGTATTAAATTGCAATTAAATACAATAATTCTTGTCGAGCGCAGCATCACACGCAAAATTTCTTGTAGCATCGCACAGTTTGCACCATGCAGTAATGAATATTTTGTTCATAACTTTTGGCATCGATTTGCTATTGATTGGATGATATTGACATGCAAAAAGGTCAACGCGAGGAGAATAAATTTCGTAAATTATTAAGTGCACTTAAGAAAATGTGCTTTGTTTATTTGGATGGTAATAAGCAATATCATGTTAACCCATGTTTGGAGGAAAACCAGTTTAAGACTACAGTGTAAATCATGTTAAATCAAGGCACCTTATTACGGCTAATCAAGTCCAGTATGTTCTAATATATTAACAATAATTAAGGTAAAGAAACATAAATAAATATAAATAAAAGAAATAATATTATCTTATTAAAGGGGGCTAAGTGAGAGTCGTAAATCAGTTAGAACAAAAGAATACTTAAAGTATTTATAAAGCTCAGCTCTAAATTATTATACATACATATATCACAATTTAAGGTACTTTGAAAATGAAGGTAATTAGACGAATAGACCAAATCAAAGAACAAAATTTCATTTAAACACTGGTTGAATATTCAGTATCCAAGAATAACGGTTATTACTGGTAAAGTACGATATAACTATGTCATGTCCCTATTTAACGTTTAGGGGCCATTGCTCCGCTGACAGGAAGAAACGGACAGATCTGCAGAACCGAAAAATGGGCCCAACGGAGGACCGTGTTAAGGCAGGCATAGAATCTTTCGCCGTCAAACTTCGCCTTCGCCGCCGCTGCACAACTATTGAATACATGCATTCATATGGAAGCTAACCCATAGCCGACGCAACTTCAGACCGTTGCAACGAGAAATTTAGAAGAACCTTCAATAATTTCGTTGCAGCAGACCGTCGTGAGAGAGCTTTGCTGAGAGGGCTTTGACAAGTTGGGATCGGCTAGTTGGGATTCGTTGAATCAGCTGTTTATTTGACAAGTAAAGGTTTGAATTTGATATATGTGAACTATTTTGGTGATTTTGTGATTATTCGGTTTCCTGTTGCTTCGTTTGGATTTCCTGGAGGGTGCGGAGTTTTTCCCGAATTCATTAGTCTAGTTTCTTGACGAATTGGTACTAGATTTCTTGTTAATTCACCTTCGGAGCATACTGCGCCAGTTGACGGTTGGTCTCGAATTGTCATAAACAGCTGAGCGGGAACGGTGGCGGCGAAGGATTCTATGGGTTCGGGTCGCTCTTGCTGCACTGAAAAAGCTTTAAACTCTCAAAGCTCTGCTGCAAAGGTAACGGTGAAGGATTCTATGGGGGCCTGCCTTTAAGTTTGTTATATGTTTGAAGGTATAGAACGTGGTGTCAATACCATCGTAAGAGTCCCCTGAAATATTGGGAGGAGAACTTGACTGAGAAATCTTTTCTGGTGCTTGTGGTTCTGGCCTTCAATCACGGCTTATTTGGAAGAGCGGAGATACATGGTCATATGCCGGTTGCTGAGACCATATAAGTCATAACTGTGACGCCTTTATCTGAAGGAAAATATTAAAAAACAAAAAAACCGGAAATTTTAGCCATCGGGACCTGAACAAAATGTCTAGGGAATTGGCTATGGAGTTCCAGAAAGCTTGAGTTTGAGTATGATAACTTTTCCATAGAGGTCGCAATTCTGTAGAATATTTGTACGAAGACCCCGAAAGAAAACGGTCCTGAAGGCGGAAATGAGGGCTGTACGCAAACTTTGCCTTATTAGATTATGGGCTCAAATTAACAAGATCAATTTCAATGAATCCGATGGGCTGCAGTATGTTCGTCGCCGTGAATATGAAGATCTGCAAGATAATTGCGTTTTATTTACAGTGAAACTTCCGGCCAGTTTCATGGTTTGGGTCCTGGAAAATTGGATCGTAAACCACATCGTCTTTCCACCGATGGGATCAAACGGTTGACACTAGACAAAATTTACTTGTTAAATGTTTCCACTGTTTTGCATTAAAATTTAATTTTTTTTGCAATATATTTTAAATTTTCGTGTTACTTGATTTTGGCTCGTTTTTTTTTTCATTTATCAATTTCGATAATTTTTAGGAACCTTTTTAACTCCGGCCACTCTTCTATACATTAATAATTAATAAATCAAGCAAACATTTATCTCTCATTGCTACACTCCGTACATCACTATTACAATTTATATTAATAATTTTTCCTTTATATGCAAATCAAATGTTGCTATCTCCTTTTGACGCCCAGTTTCATTCGTTCGTCTTTTAGATATCTCCGCTCACTGACGTTTGGTGTTTAACTTTTTTTTTTGATATTGCAGATGGAGTGATCGATCCTTTTTATTGAACTTCGAATTAATAACAAAATGGCGAGCACCCAAAGTTGAAATGTCTAACTTTTTTTGCCAAAAAATATCATTTTCAAGCGTGGCAACAAAATAGACAAAATTTAGATATCAGAAAGAGGTTCGGTCACTCCATTTTATAAACTTTGAAAAAAAATAAATAGAATTAAGAGGATCAGATTATTCTGTATTGGAAGGTCGGGCAAAGTGGCCCAGGCGGGTACAGTGGCCACCTTCTTTTTAAGAACCAGGCAATTAGCGCCAACATCATTTGATATTTGAGTTGTTTTTTTGTCGCTATCCGTTTCTAGTAAAGTGGTCTCAAGGCCGCAAAGTGACCTCGTAGGCCAATCCATTCGTAATACGAAAATAAAAACGAATTGGTGGTCTTGTTGTCCAACTTTTATTCCAGAGCAAGAAATGGAAAAGTCATTTTATGGATGTGGGCCACTTTACCCAATCGGGGTAAGTAAAATGGTCAATTTCCCACTTCGGTTTTAAACTTAAAAATACTGTTATGATATGGGTCAAAATAACAATGCTATATCAAAACTATATTAGCTTGAGAGAATAATCTTTTGAAAAAAACGTAAAACTTAAAAAATTTTGATATTTATCTACTAGACAGTCAAGGCGTAGGGTAGCCACTTTGCTCGACTTTTCCCTATTGAGATATGTATATCTGTAACCGCCTTTGAAAACATATGGTTTCGAGGAAAACGCGTTTAAAGTTTCGGAATAAGTTTGATTTGCACACGACTACAGTTTTTCGAATTTCGTTAAACGGCTTTAGGAATACTTTCTTGAAATGATAGCTTTTCATTATACACAAGAAAAAATATCGAGTTTTTGACCCGAAAAAGAAACAAGAACAAAAATTGTCCCGTATCTATTTCTTATATTATTGAAATTTTTTCAGAATTGTTCCTCATTTTTTCCACTCATATGGCTCTTTTCACATATTAAAGTTGAAATAATATCAGGTCGAAAAAAATTCTACCTACTTTCTAAAATAAATTTCGAAACAATTCCCTCGATATTATATACGTTGCTGTTTAAAATTCTCCGCTCTTTAAGTTAAATTTTCGAGTTCAATATTATAAACCTTAATTCCCACGCCCACCGGGAAAAATAAGGGTATCGTTATGAAATTCGCAAGTCGAATAGATTGGATAGTTGCCAAATCTCGGGATGGCAAACGTTCAAAAAATTAACGCAGGTTCGAACAGCGGAGCGGCATGGAAGCAAGCCCATGCGCTTCTTGCTGTACTACCGAGGATTCTGACGGTACATCACTTTTAAAAGTAGACAAAACTTCCTGTTAATAAACGAATGCTTTGAGAAAACTGGTCATTACTAGTGCGGCAACGATGCGTCGAGAGTAGCCTTATGCTTATTTAAAATAATGATTTGCCGCAACGTACGGCAACAAACGCACCGCCACCGCCCCGATCGTCTGCTGTGGGCCTTAAGGATAAGGATGCTTTAATCTTTTACAGGGGAAGTTGACAGAGTCGAAAATCAAAGGCTCAAATCACTGGCAACTTTCCTTTTCTCACTCGAAAGCGCCGATCATACTGCCTTCAAAGTAACGATGCTTATGCCAGATGTTATTGGGTTTTAATTTTTTGATATCAAATAGTTTATTATAAGTAAATTTTGTGGATCTTCCAACATACGTTTAAAACGCGGACAACGCTGGGTATATTATGTGTGCTGAGTAGTAATAATAAAAACCACATTATATCTAGATCTAATCAAATTTTAATGCTAAAAATAAAATCATATCAGTGTTTCAATTCAAGCTTTTGCGATTTCATTTTATGATAACATATTTGCTTTACTTTTATACGTACATATGTTAGTTAAAATACTAAACAGTCAATTTCTTATCAATTGCTTTACTTTAAAATTGTTTTCTAACTTCACAAATTGCCGCCTCGTGATTTTAAATATATAAATTGTTCCCACGGCAATCCTAAGAAAATAAAGCACTTTAGCTGTTTGGTTATATTTAATCCCCTGAACTAGACCATAATTAATTGTGATCATCTTGTTGTAAAATGTTACATGGCCGGTAATATGACTTCGTGTTGTGCGTTTTGTAGTAAGAAAAGATGTAAATAAAAGCAAACTGTTCTTCGACTATTAAAGAAGCACACTGCATTAAAAACTAAATTGTTCACGGATTGTGGTGCTTATTATTGTCCATTTAAGATGGAACCAAATCTTCTTTCAGTTAATGTGGGGTCTTTTTAATTTACTTTCGTTCACAGTGGCAGGCAGCATAGAAAGTCATAACTCTAGCTCTGCACCTTTCACCGGAGACATACGTCCAGAAACGCCAGTGCGGAGAAATATGAGAACTCATTAGAAAAACCATGAAATCATGATATATCTGTCCCAAATAAAACTGAAGGAAATAGTCCAACCATTGACCTCTTACGGGAAATACATATCTACGTGGAAATATAAGCTCTCATAAGTTTTTATTATCACCGACAAAGTTTTTCTTTTCGTATCTTAGGCTTGGGGTCCGATGTGCTCATTACTAGGTCGCAGTGAGCTCCTTCAGGAGACCAACTGGAATCTGATACTTATTGAGAAGTACATCTGTCAACCGAAATTATACCGCAACGACAAGGTCTCATCATCGAAACGAAAATCGCTTTGGACACATCGCTGGACATCAATCATCTCCCCGCCTAATGATATGGACATTGAGGAATGCACCAGAAAAACTTGCTCTGGACTATTTCTGAAAAGCACTCTTTAAACCGCGCGGTTGCTGCAGGGAACCACTGGGCACCGCACCGGTACCCACTGCTAACAGCCCGATTGATTTATGCTGGCGCGCAATTAAAACGAAATGTTTCTTGAGTTTTGTTATGTGGGGGCAAGTTACAGAGCAACAAACGAACATGCCCACAAAACAAGTCATGTGCTGCCTGATTTGCATTTAACAAGACTCGGCAATGGGATTAGGTAGGTACATCTTAATTAACTGGCTAATGCGAATGTTAAAAGGGCTGGCTGGCCTTACTCGCTAGCATAAAGGTTTTCTGACGTGGATATTCTCCCGGGGCAGAATCAGATCAAGCCCAGGGGGATACTGTATGCATTGCGGTGCAGCAGAACTCCCCGGCTAATTTTATTGCCGAGAAAGTGCAACAGTGGTCCAATTGCGCTTTTCAATTCCATACTTTCGTACAAATCTCTCCTCAGCTGCTTTAAGAACAAAGTAAATCCACCGTGCAAACGCTGGAAGCAAGAATCGCAGAAATGAATTGCACCTAAGCAAATGTCTCTGGATAATTTATCGATGACTTAATAAATTGTATGAGGCCCTGCTGAGTGTCTATGGACCGATTTATGACTTCACCTCTATCATATATTGGACTGAAGCGCTTATTAATGCGCATTGCCCGCACCGGAATTTTAACTGGTGTTGAACATGCAACGAATTATGTTTTGCATTTAAACAAAACCCCAGTTGCTACTGGCATTTCGATTGACTAAGAAATTTCCGCTTTTATGGTACTTACTCGGATTTACTTTTAAACTTTTCTGAGTGGTCCCTGCGCAATAATTGAGCCATAAATTTCAAGGCCCCAAACAAAAGGGGTAATACCTGTAACGAATTGCTCTCGCGGAGGTAGGTGAAAGGAAATATGTGATTATGGAATTTATTACAAAACAACACAATCTTTTTTAATAGATACTTACAAATTTTATGTTTGAACAAATTCTTGTTACATTTGAAATTTTATCTTAGCTTTGTGGTTTGGCTGCGATTCGATATATGGATTGTTACCCAAGAAATAAACACATAAACAAAGGAATGTACGATTGAAACTTTTTATGTTCGCCTTCAAAATGGTCATTTTGGACATCTGTATAAAGGGTCACCAATAAGTAGGGAGTAGAGCAGGAATAGGGCAGAGTAACTCTATTTTTGGAGCGTGATATGAGTGTTCTTGCACCTAAGGACGTAGGCACCTGTCATTATTTTTCAACCATTTCAAAAAACTGTGGTAAAGCTTAGCGGGGTGGAACGAACTTACCTACTGTGATCAATTGCTTGAATGCCGAAAAATTGGTTTGGTGGTTACTTAATTATATCAAGTAAACTGTGACAACATGGTATACCTACACATCAGGGCCATATTTTTTTCAATACTAGAAGAATAACTTCATTCAACTTCAATATTATTAAGTTAGTCATAGCTAAACGGAAAAATACATAATAATTCGGAAATATTTCCAAACACACAAACGTTACAAACTAAGGTAATTCGAATTACAATTTCTAAAAATTCAGATCTTTTATTATTCCGCGCAAGATATTCTAAGTGTATTCTAAATTGAATTAATAACATTAATTTCGGAAAAAAAGTTTGGGAAAAACGTGAAAATTAGGAAATTTCAGAAAATTTATTTACTTTCGTAAGTGACTGTACCTGCAGTGGTAGAGGTAGACGAATAATGGTGGCATTTTTGGGGTTTGATAACGCTACATTGAGTTGAATCAAGAATAAAAATAAAATAATGATGTGCATGCGGAACTTATGAATCACCCTGTAACTCGAAAACGATTGAGAGTGCCCCGCCCCTCCTCCCTCATACAATTTTTTGTTTGATTAGGTGAGATCTATCACCGCTCTATTCTGCATACGTCATCCGCAACACAATGTAAATAAATAAAGGGTCTTTCAATATCTGTCAAATTTGCCGTAAAGTGTTCAGTAGTGTGTGAAAAATTACCATAGAAGGTTATAGCGTTAAAGAGTGTGTGAAAATTATCAAGTTTTATTGTCAAAACCAGTGCTCCGTTCGAGAAACATGACGCGCATTACGTGATTTTTATCATTGCCACAACCGTCCTGCCATTTTGAATGAACTATGTGAACATCCAAAACTGTTAGATTTGGGACGATACCAAGCTACACAAGGTACACCAGCACCAAATGCATCCCAATAAAGTCACTGTTTGAAGCGGTCTGGCGGACTCATCGGTCCGTACTTCTATCAAAACGAAACTGGCATTGTCATAAGCGTCAAAGGCTAAATAAATTCGTAGTGTCTATGAACAGGAAATTCAACATCATCACAATCATAAAGTAGAGGCCAATCGCAGTCATGTAAAAACAAAATAAAGTGAGTCAAAAAAATCTTTTCTAAAATTATAGGAAAAAATAATAAAACACAATTTTGTTATGCATCGTCATCTTGTTGCTGTTCCAAGACCCATTGGGTGAGTTTGTGCGCTGTCTGTGGTTGGTTGGCTTCAGTTCTTGAGTCACCTGAAGATGCAATATTCTTCCTCAATATAATAATTAACTGTCGTAAAAGATTTCGAACCAGCGAACAAAAAATAGTCAAATTTAGAATTTTAATTATTTTAGAACTGTACCTAACTATAGTTGTGGTAATGCACACATTCTATGATGTACACTTTTTAAAAAGCTTCGACGCGTTTGCGTAAATTTTATTGTGCACCTACAGTTGGTTTATAGTTTTATATTGTCCTGTAATTCTAACGCATATATTTAGATATGTGAACCCATCTGTGCTGCATTATTAAAGGGAATATTTTGATTAATAATGTTTGAATTCGGATTTCGACATAAACATTCAACAGAACACCAACTATACCGAATTACGAAAAACACAGAATTTTTAGCCCTTGACATCGAGAAGGCGTTTGACACTGGCTGGCACAAAGCTCTTATCCACAAAATGATCGCTTTAAAATTCCCTACTTACCTGACTAAAATCATTCAAAATTTCCTACATCAAAGAACATTCTCAGTTAAAATTGGCAACTCTCAGTCACTGCCTTAAAATATTCCAGCGCGTGTTCCCCAAGGATCAGGGCTTAGCCATATGTGATACAATTTATTCACTTCTGACATTCCCTCTCTTAAAAACTATGAAAGAACCTTATTCGCCGATGACACCGCTATTATCTGCAAGGCCAAATGCCATATCACCATCAATACTAGATGCTAGATGTTAGAAAATGCTTTTACATCTCTCTCGAATTATTTCTTTAAATGGAAGACGAAAATCAATGTCTCAAAATCTCAAGCCGTTTTTATATCACGCAGGAGAATAGCCCAATAGCTCCCACCTCGACTTATACCTTGCTGGTAATCAAATTGTATGGAAGGATAACATAACATACCTTGGCCTTACCATCGACCGCAAATTGACTTATATAGAAAAAACTGTTGCCAGTATAAAAAAATGCGACATTATAATCGAAATGCTGTACCCCCTAATAAACAGAAAGTCTTTTCTAAACATAGACAACAAAATAACAATTTACAAAACGATTTTCCAATCGATGATGTTATACTCTTCCGCGGTCTGGGGTAACTGTGCCAAACACCACACTAAACTACTGCAAACAAAACAAAATAAAATTTTAAAAATGATGCTTAATCTGCCCTGGCATTTTTAAACCATTCAGCTACACCAACTCGCTCAAACAATCTTCATCGCAGATAAAATTAATCTGGCACCTATCAGGCTGAATCAAAGCTGCCGTAAATCTAAAAATCCACTTATACGTGCTCTAGTACCAAATATAATAAGTAGCTAATCCTAACCAATCGGTATAACACCAAAACTTTTTACCATAAAGACTCAACCGATAATATTATCCTTAGTTTTTAAGTAAACTCTCTTTCACAAAAAGGTTTTTTTTTTGTTGTATACTTTTTCCTTTAACGTAAATGAACATTACACTACTTCACGCAAAATCTTCAACTAACTCAAGAGGAACTAAAATAATATATGTATCAATAGTTGTAAAGGTTCTCCAAACCTGAACTCTTAAATTTGTACTTAGCATAATACTCAAATCGCATATGTATCAGAAATACAAATGAATGAATGAATGAATATTTGAATATTTTATTCGAATTTGGCGCATTTTGTTTAGTTTTGCAATCTGATAAAATAGATTACTCAAAATTGAAGAAATTCAATTTAAAATTGCAAAGACGGTTATAATGCTCAGTCCACATATTATTAATTATAATTGATAGAGCTTCAACAATACTCAGGTCGCAATGTCAGTCTGTCATACTCGTAACCGAAGTGTGCCGTCGCTAATTACCTCATTTGCAGGTGGGCATAAATCACGAAGGAGGTCTAACGTCAACCCACCGTGACCGAGGATCAGACACGTCCAAGTAAGTGCGTTGCGCGCCCAAGAGTGGCTCGGGCGTCAGCACTGACATATAATTTACGGACGGTCTGTCGCCCACCGCCTCACCTTACAGTTTTCACGGTAAGGTACGCGGGCAGCGTGGTCTAACATTAGACGCATTTTCCGCCACGGTACGCCCAGTGAGCGTGTAAACATTCTTCACGCTCACTGAAACAGGTGGCGGTGAGATACTTATCCATAAGCGCCGCGATCAGAAATGCATGATTTTTCCCGAACATTTCAACTCATTTAATTAGGGGGCACCGCCGAGGGGCTGTAAAAAATGGGCCCCATTACGAGCTACTTTCGCTGGCGGTAGCCGCGCAGGAAGAAGCCCCAAACTATTTATGCAGTGTCGGTCCATTTCAAATTCTGCACGTACCTAATGACATGTAACTGTAATTAATAGCCACGGCAGGACGTACTTTATTTTCTCGGGCTCGCATGCAAATGCTCCCATTAAGTCGACTTAAACCAGTTGCAGGTTCTTGCGCCGCAGAACGACTTTAACATATTGCGGATCGTTTTCAAGCTGGGACCTGGGATTCCATTTTGCATAATGCGCATCTGCTGATCTCCCTTCTTGCCTTGGCGCAATTGCATTCGATATTTGCGTGCGGATTCCGCGCAAATGACGTCTGAAAGTGGAGTCGAGTGGCGTGCAAGGGATAAGAAGGAGACCTCAGGCTGGCCACAGTTGGTCTTTTTGTGGCGCATATGCCCAGTCGTAAAGCACTTAGCCCTGACTTAATTTTCGCTGAAAGTCGAATTGGTAAGATATGTTTACCTGAGCGATATGTTCGTGGTAGGTGTGCGTAGACGATTTTTTCCTTCTTCACTTTTGGCTCCTTCGGCTCAGGTTCGCTTCGGCGGCGGGCTGGTAGAACCATTAAAAAAGGGAACCGTAGATGTGTGCATCTGCATGGCCGGTGTGAGGCAGGTTGGTGTCCACCAGGCATTTGGGAAGCCCTAGAAGGCCTAGAATGAGTCGTTGATAATTCAGTTTAATATTTTTCCAGGAAGTTGTTTAATTAATTCATAGCTTATCAAATATTACTTACTTTTCTCTTTACTTTCGTAGTAATAAGCCCTTGCTGAATGTGTGATAAATAAATAAATAGTTTTTTCTACGGTGTTTTTTGTCGAATAGAGCAAAAGTGGAAGGTATAATAATGTCTATTTAACGTTTCTACTATTTACAATTATTGCTTTTTTGAGTATGATTCTGAATCGCCCTATGAAAATCCAGGTGCGGCGGGGTTCCGTCTTATATTCATATACCATAAGCTCAAATTTCGTTTTGCAATCCGGCTTACTTAGCAACCATTCAAAATAATCTTTTATATAAAAGAGTTGGTTGCAATTCTTTAGTCAAACTAAATATCAGTTGTCAAAATTCATAATAGTCGGTTGGGGATATGGGACGGTTATAAGATTGTTCGTATGTGGTCAAATTGGGGTACGAACCTAATGATTGTCACAAAATCAATCTTCATTTTTAGCGAACATTCCAAGACTTAGCTTTTGTACAATATTGAATAAGTAGGAACCTAAAAATTATTACTATTATTTCAATATTTAAATCCTTCTCTAATTCATAACCACGCTCTCATCGAAAGTACGACGAAGAGCTAAAACTTCTTTTTCACTAAAGGGCAAGCTACTCCAGCTCTTTAAAAAGAATTTGAGAATTGAATTGAGGATTGAAACGAGAAGTTAACCACCCCTAATTCCGTACGTAGCTCGTTGGAGAATACAATGCATCACATGTTTTCCGAACCAATTATTAATACTTTTGATACTTGTTCGATTAGGATTACGGTGGTTCGTTTTTAACGCTTAATTTTACGGTGATTTTTAATATATGTTATATATATTATAGGTACAGATAATTATAAATGAAATAAGGGGGAACACCACTAAAGGGAATTGAAAAAAATCAATTTTGTTTGCATTTTCTTAAAGTGTATTCTTTCAGGAATATGGAGCCTGCAAATTATGTTAAAATCTTCAGAAACGACAAAGTTAGGCATTTTTAGAATGAGCACAATTGCGTTTTTATCGGCCTAGCGGGAATGAAAACTCGAACACTATTACTCTTGGCAGCAAAGTTTTATTTTTTAAATTCATATTTGTTTGTGTCTTACAGTAAAGGGTAACTGTTTTTGGTATTTTCAATATTATAATTTTACCATGCACCTTGATGTGAAGATATTGTCGTAGAAACTATATGTGCGCAAAAAACACGTCGCCATTACTTTATTTAAGAATACCAAGAGCCACTAATTTTTTGTTTACGGTATTATTTCGGTCAGGACTATAGCGGTACATTTTCCATAAAAAAGAACGATACTTTCCTACAAAAATTATTTCGGTTACATTGAAATGAAATCGCTGTGACCGGACAAATTTTGTTGGTTCAATTGAAACGTTTTGATTGGAAGTTTTAGGATAAAGTTCAGATCATAAAAATGTGTCGAATATACCCGATATGTTAATAAAATGTATGATTAATTCGTGCATTCATTCCTTTTATTTCGTTCTTTCTCTTTATTCTTCGTTATAATTTGTTTCTCTTTGCTCGAGAAGCAAGCTGACGTTAAGGCTGAAGCGTGGAAATGTTGAAAAATGTTCAACATTTCGTTCCGGCAAAGCGGTGTGAGAGAGCTTTCTTAAACTTTGCGGCAACGGTGAGGAGCCGAGGTTGCCGGATTCTATTGGGGCCAACCTTAAGCGAGTAGCTAAGTTCAACGCGCAGTCCTTTTCTCTAAAGCGGACCGATATATCCACAGAGTTTTAATTTTCGGTCCTGTCAGCCCGAAAGAAGAAGGCACCGATAAAAATTTTTAGGAAAAGTTTCGCGACAAACATTTTACGATACGGATATTTATCAGTCTATGTATGTATGTATATATAATGTGTTTATTTGATTCACCAATTTGGATAACTCGTTAGAATCGTGTCAATCCTCCAGATGAAATAGGCTATATTATGTTACAAAAAATGTCAGCCGCCATAAGTCAAAATATTCGAAAACAAAAAAAGTGTTAATCAAATATCACTAATATGGATATCAAATGAAAGCGCTGGACGAGCACAATACGATAAACTATGTGTCGTCATTCTAGGTCCAATATGGTGGTTTACTTCTTTTTTCAAATCTTCCTCGACATGTATATCAAATAGAAGTGTTTGTTGTGCAGAGTACGACAAGATATGTAACGTCATTCTAAACCCAATATGGCGGATGCCTCAAAATAGTACATTTCATATTTCTTCACAACTTCCACGACATGGGTATCGAATTAACGGGATTGACGAGCAGAATACCACAAGCTATGTAACGTCAATGCCATTGGATAACAGACAAAATTTCTGGACGTGGGTATTTTATTATCATCGTGGTATAATGTAAAATTATTAGTTGAGAGTATGAGCTGCCTCTTTGATCTTGTTATGACATATTATCTGAAACTAAAAGGAATAAATAAAAATAATTATTACGAAAAAAACAAAAAGCCCGACAATGGAAGAAATGAGAAGTGTGTGAAGCAAGAAAATATTCTTCCTTTCTTTACTTAAGGGGGGACATCACAGTAGCACACAAAAAAATAGGCATATTTTCGGGAATTAATTTTGGCTGAATAAAAGTATCAATCGAAAATCTGTAAAGTAGGTTTTATAGCAATACTAAAAAAGTACAAAATGTAATTTTTTCAATAAAAAATATTTAAAAATGGCGGCTGCGCAGCATATGCCTCAAGGCGCCTATTTTTGAAACCGTGTCGATGGCCGAAGACGTAGACTCCTTAATTTTTGACCTGGAAGAAAAAACCAAAACTTTTTGGTTTCCACATAACAACAGCTAGCGAGCTACGTAGGATTTTTTCGATATATTGATTTTTGACAAAATGGTGCATGTTTGAAAAAAAAATTTGATTTTTAACAAAAAAAACGCCATAAAATCGTCGATAAAAAAAAAACTAAGCCATATAAAATAAAAATCCTACGTAGCTCCGTGGAGAAAGATATTTCGAAGCCACTGTCAACATTTCAAGTCGATCGGTAAAGATTTGCTCGAGTTATGTCTTCGGCGAGCTCAAAAAAAGTGGTTTCGAGAAAAACGCGTTTAAAGTTTTAAGTACTGAGAAACCATATGAAAATTTCATATACCTCTAACTGCAGAATGAAAAATTTGGGCACTCGAACACTTTTGCCGTATTCCATCATTTGGTATATTATTTTTAAGACCCTAAAGCACCTCTTAAGCGAAAAAAATTTTTTTCGAAACATTGAAAATTTTACTGTGATGTCCCCCCTTAATTCAAATCGACACATATTTACAAAAGTAAATACCTACGGTGATGTACAGAATATATATACCGTTGTCGCAAGTCGCTCTGCCCTACTTTCATAAATACACTATTATTACGGAAAATCTTTAATAAAAAAATGTTGCATGTTCTTATTAAATTTCCAGGCTTTATTCTTATTAAACACAAATATAAAATACTGCTGAATATGGCTGGTCAACTAGACAATGTCTGGCTTTGATTTTGAGGAAAGCATAAACTGTTAATTTTAGATTTTTTTTGAATTGTTAAATAAAAGTGTTTAGTTATTGAGAGTTGCTTCAACTTATGGATTTGTAAAACGAGAAACTTTTATCCTTAACATCTTTCGGATATTGATTTTATTTATATGTTATTTAGTTTTTCAACACTCAATGCTCGTGTTCTAAATTTTGATATGGAATTATCTCATATAATTTCTGTTTATTTTGTTTAAATCGCAAATTTGACAAAAACCACACACACAATCTTTAACTTTCAATGATGTCATTACAATTTTTAAAAGAATTCGTAATATATGTCAATAAATTCCATCAAAATCATCCATCCCTTATTCTTGTTGACTAGAATTCCCGAGAATATATTGTACCGATTGATACACCGATCTTTTTTTTAAACTGAATCTTTTGAACAAGGTGAGGCAGGTGTTTGTGTCTGGCTGGGGAAACCACAGAAAAGATCCAGTGATATATTACGTGTTCGGATAAATTTAGATAACATTTTTATTAAATTTGCAATTATTGTTCATACGAGAGTTGAACTACTACAAATTAAATATGTTCTCCACTCCTTTACCAAGCAAACGCATTAAACTAGATATTTAAAAAATATCTGCTGTGGTAACTACTTGTCTGCAACTTTCACTGCGTAGAAAGATCAGCAGAAAATTATAATAATTCAGCAAAGCACAACGAAAACAATAGCAACATTTATTCATGCAATATAAACATCTACGCGGGATATATTTGTGCCTGTAGTTTCCCTAATCCCCGTTCCCATACTGTATTTAAGATATTGAATTTTTTTTTTAAATTAAATTCAGTTCTGTGCCAACATGCACGAGATTTGAATAACAATGATGTCGGACGGAAACTGAAAGTCGGGCGACAGAAGCGATTTATTCTTAAAGTCCTGTTTGCCACAGGGGAAAGACAATACCGAAAACCTTCAAAATTTATAGCCTATCCTCAAATGTACCGTTCACCTGCCATCTTCGTCTAACGAACCTCGGCCATTGTCTTTTTTGCGGTAAGTTCCCCTTAGATATCGCCGACTTTTTATGAACCACAGATTGCCTTGCATCAGGAGATCACATCGCCGGGACAGTACCACCTGAATTTGAATGTAAAATTGAAGCCCTTACGTCTGTCCTTTTATAAATTAATGACCAATTTATAGGAGGCAATTAAAAAATGACTTCTGGACAATTTTATTTGCTGAAAGAAAAACTGAAATTATATACAGTCGCGCGGAGATCTTCTTCTGCTTACCTGGGCCGCGATTGATGTTGTGCGTAGGCTGAACCCCTTTCAAGTTTAACATAATTTTAGTAAGGCCCGCATTCTCTATGCTTGAGTAACAGTTTCCCATCAACCCAGCAGAACGTTATAAGGCGCCCAACTTTAATTCCCACAAAAACAATTAGATCCGAAATGCAAGGAAATTCGAAGACGTCATTCTTCACCCAAGAAACCGAGTTTTCTTAAGAAAGTGTTCCCACGCACCTCTTATTCTCCCAAGAAAGGGGGAGGGCTTTATGGTCAGTAACCATATAAAATATTCTTAAATTAGCCTTTCTACATAAAGACACGGGAGACTCCTTAAAGTCATAACAATTTTCTTAAATATTCCCCCATGTTTGCCTTTTTACAGTCATGGGAGAGTACACCTGTGGTTGCCGGGCACCTTGAAAAGTTGAAATTATAAGCGGGTACGAAAAGGTGCTGCAAAGCCGCCGGAGGTTGGTTTTATCTTTAATGCTCTTTGATAATTACTTTTCTGGTTTAACTTTCGCTAGAAAATATTTGTTTTAGTGGCAAATTTATTCAATTTTTGCTTTCTTGTGAACTTATTTTGTTATTTACCTCGATATATGTATTTATGCTAGTAACAAGTAAAAGTAAACAATCTGATTAGATTTGTGCTTAGCACTTAGGTAAAGCCAAGAGAGCAGGTGACCAATTTTTCCAGGCTTCAAATTTTTAGCCGACTAAAGCTAAAACCACAAGTAACATAAAATCAATGTTTTTTAATGGATGTTTTATTGTCTCCACTTAAAGAGAGAATTCCGAAATCCACCTCGCGATGAAAAGTACATATATAAATTTTTGTTGGATGTTTCATATAGACCTTTAATTTTTTAAAGTCTCCGGATGGGCTTAAGGAAACATGTTTTTTATATGCGTCAGTTGAAAAAATTGTAGCAAAATTATGAAAAATCAAAATATGATAAAATCCAAAAAAATATCGTTTTGTTGTACTTTATTTTCAAGATAATTCGAGAACTATTGATTTTAGAGAAAGGCTGAAGATGGAATAAAAGTTTTACAATGGCATTTAAAAAAATATCAGATAACTTAAAAATTGCAGTATGCATTGTTGTTGTTGCAAAATTTTGATTCTTAAATTTTTTTCGATAATTATAATTGATTTTATATACGATCTTGAAATTGGGATACAGAGTACCTCTCAACATTATGTAACAACGCACTAAACCGGCTTAATAGTTTTTCGTATAACAATTTGTAAAAAATTGTTTGTTGCTAATTTTATAAGTGCTGTCACGACTGAACTAATCTATAGTTTTTGCAGCTATTTGTTTAACGACATCCTTGTTGATGCCCGCTATTGATCTGCATTTAGAAAAGTGTGGGTAAATATGGACAAATAACATTACTTACTACTTATTTGCGTATACTACCCATTTCCACAATTGTTCATCCATTAACAATGAAATGAGATTTTTTTTTGTTTCCCTTAACTTTCCAAAATTATCAGAACTTTCCAAAGAATCAGGAGGAAAATTATACATTTTGATTAAAGCGATATTTGACTCATAGGATACGAATTAAGAACATGTACATATCTTTTAGTATTTCCTTCATTTTGCCACGTTTTTATTAACTCGCGTTGATGTCTGTCTGTTTGGTTCAATTTAGCAATCGATTTTAAACTAACTTCTAATTGTTAACTAAATTTAAAATTTATGGTAACAATGCAATATTAACTCACTTAATTGTCTGTCTGTTCGTTAGGGGTCTATACAGAATCCTATTACTTATTTCTCGCTATTTGTCCCGATCGTCTATCTGTCCTACCCTTAAAAGGCTGTATCCTTTGAATCGTAGGGTTCAATTCGGATTAGGAATCTGGATTAATAGCCTGGATTAGGAATGTAGACCACAAATCTGGATTAAAAATCTGGACCAGGAATCCGAATAAATAATCCGAATTAGGATTTTGGATTAGTGATCAGTTTTGTTTTTATTAACTCGCTTTCTTGTCTGTCTGTTTTGTAGAAATTTTGCAATCGATTTTAAGTTAACTTCCAAATGAGCTGACTTGAAACTTCAAACATACATATCTCAGAACTGGACAAAAGTTGATGCTAGCGATTTGTTGACAATTTGCAATTGGTTTCGGATTGAGAAAAAATAAATATATGTAGTTTAGTGAAAAGTGGAGAGCGAGAGAGGGACAGAAAGAAAGAAATAATAATAAAAATATAGTGAAGTGAAGGAGGAAAACGGAGAAAAAATAATAATAATTATTTAAATAAAAAAAACGGACTAGAAGGTATAAAATAATTTGTCCTAGCCCCTACAGAATCCGAACCCCATACAAATATGAAAAATTTGTGAAAAATCGTGATCGCGGATTTTAATTGCTATGAAAATACTTGTAAGATTTAAAATGACAAACGTGGGGCGCATGCAATACATAATAGTACAATAAAATTGTTAGTGATCAATGGTTTATTGATCGTGCATCAAATGTCTATTAGACGAATGTTTAATTATCTAGGTTTTAGTTCGTTTAATAAATTTTAATGATAGTACACGTTCTTCTCTTGAACCACTCCTTCATCCACGTGCAGGTTTTCTTCGAATTTCTTTTAAGAACACAACCAGTGCAATGGCGACAACTACGGTATCACTCAAAATGTTAATTTTACAAAATTCGAACTTCAACTAAAAATTGGACAGTAATATTGAACTGTTCAGAGTATCAAGAACAATTATTGATCGTGTAGGGATCGCTTTACAGAATTCGATTTTAAAAATTTACTTCAATAATTTGTCTCTTTATTTACATATATGTATTATATATTACAGGATCCAATTTAAAAAAAAAAGTTCAAACAAATAAACTGCATTTTACATGGCCGTCTAGGAATATAAATATTAAGCAAATTGAAATTTGTTCCTGTCCACTAACCAGAATGACCCTTTAAGCCTTAAAGAAAAGAAAAATTTATTTCTATTCGTCATTTTTAATAACCCAGAAATTGTGAGGAATTAAAACTGTCCCACCTTATTGTGTGAGGTAGCCTTGGTCAAATTAATTAACTGGGTAGAGGTAACCACAATATTCGATTAATTAAAAATATCGAACTCTTTTGTAACATTGCAATGCATTGTGGAATGAGTAACAAATTTACATATATAGCAATTATCTCGTGGAAATTATGCGAACGTGTTATATACGGTGAAATCCGGGAATTTTAATATAGACATCGGATACTTTATTTTAATAGTGAAACCGTTCAGATATAAAACAAATAATATTAAAACAGAGTTCCGAAGTACTTTCGGCAATCCCTTTGTAAGTCATTCGAAGAAAAATCTGTTAAACGATAGAGAGATACAAAAGCTCTAAATAAATCGAGTACCACTTCATAGGCTCACGTCAAACGTATATGCATAAGTCCAGACTTGTTGAGCAGCAGCTTTATTAAAACCTAATGAAGTTGCAGCGTTCTCCTAATTGATACGGTAAAGTGCTGTGACTGTTTTTCAAGAGTGACACTATAAATATCGCCGTCAGACTTTCTGGTTTCATTTACATACCTTAATTTGCGGCTGGAATTTTAATAGATGTGATCGATTAGAAAATATCAGAGCGTAGTAATAACCCCATACATCATTCGTAAATGGCCTTCAATACATTCTAGAGCAGGAGGAAAAATTAAAAGTTCCCCAGTCAACACCATTAAAGTTATTTAAATGTCATCTGGACGGATCGTTAGAGAAATATCGGAGGAAGCCTTCGGGTATCTCGCATCATTTCCGACATCTCAAGCCTCCGGATTTGAGTGGAAATATATCCGCGCCGTCGTTAAAACCGAATTCAACGGGCGCTCGTAAAACGTTTAACTGCGTCAAGATAAAAATCCAAATGGAGCGATTAAATAGTGTCCGACTGGTTCTCGGGGAATGTTTTAATTTGCTTCGGCCTCACTGCCTACTACTCCTGCTTCTGGGGACCCCAACGATCTTTTGACAAACCTAAAAGAGACTCATTTACGCCTACGGTTTCCGCGCCGGGAGCCTGTGATACGTGCGACAATTGAAAGCTTCCCGCCAGCGGAATGTCTTCGAAATCGTGTTTAAGTTACTTGAAAATTAAATTTTAAACCCATTAGGCTTATTAAATTCATGTCGCAGAAATTAATTAGCACGCAATGAAGACCGCTTTGGGTGTCTCAAGCTGGGTGTCAACATCACAGCGTTGGCCTCCTTAAGCGTGAGCGCGACTTATTAATCAGTTGATCTAATGAAATGCAACTAAGCACCTGGTTTACTGATTTATAATTATTGCCTTCCTAAGCGAGACAATAACGACACCCCTGATTAATCTGTATTTATCACTTGGGGCTGACTAGGCTTCATTTGTAGATAAATATGTTGACGAGTGGCTGACTGGTTGAATGGTTTGCATAGGGAGTTTTACGTAAACATCAACTTTGCCCTAATTAAACAATTACATAGAGATTTAACTAGTTATGAAGTCGTTTTGCACTGCTTAACTTATTTCCATCACTCGTTACTCAAATCACTTTCAAAGAATCTTTGCTTCAGAATATACGAAGTAGGGTAAAGCTATAAAAATGTTTTAATGCGACAGCAGCTGATTTTGTCATTAAAAACGTGCAGGTGCAGATGCATACTCACAATCAGTCGCTACTGTTGTAGTCATAAATTTGCATAGTTGGAAATATTAAAATACCTCATAAGCTAAAATCTATGAATTTTCATATCTACAGATTAAAATCTTAGGGTTTAGTGGAATAAAGTTGACAAAGAATAATGGACACTTGTTGTTATAGAGCTGAGCTTTTCCTATGTGGATTTGAGTGTTTTGTACGTGCATAGGTTGTTTAAAATATATAAACTAAGTATCCTATACCCATTAGGGAACGGCCAGCCACGAAGGAATACGAGTGATTGAGGAAAAGATGCTTGTTGAAATCCCCATGACCTTGAAGATATTCATGAATTCATGTGCTCGAGGCACAAGCATGTACGGCGTTTTAGATCCTATCAATATGCATCTTGATTCGCAGTTGAACGTTTCTATGTTTTCAAATTCGGAGAAAGAAGTCTTCAACTTGTGCTGTATTGTCCTTTTAAAGTGAGCAGAACATTTCACATTTGTAAAATGCACACACGCACGGCACGTGTCAATAAGAATTTTTTTTAACCTGATGTCAGGCAGGCAGTAGCTGAAGTTGATACCGTAGGAGATATTGTCAACCCCAGCTACTGAAAAGTATGGTAACGTCACTTGCATTCTAATAGAGATATCAGCATTTAAAAACTGCCCCATTCAAAGTGACCCAACCTTCCGGGTTAAAGGCGTAGAGATGTGTAGTGAAACATTGTTACTAGCGTTAAATCTAAGTCTCATTAATAAGCTATTTGCTTGCGAACATTTGGTGTTTTCATTTTTGTCCCACTCCTCTCATTGATGCGACTCAGTGATAAGACACATAAAGCTCCCTACATTTCTCCACCTTATTTTTTTTAGAAGAATTATAAACCTTATCTATTCCAAATAATAATTTCAGCAAGTGATGGTTAAGGTACACGTAATGATTTCATAAACAAGCATGGGGTGCAGCATACTTTCATTGAGCCTGACCAAATTCGATTTTATTGCTATGCAGGAATTCTTATAAAATCGGCAGAATCGCCATGTTCAACAGTAAAACAATAGCAAACTTTTATTTCCTGTGAAATTAATCAAAAAATGGTCGATATCAGGAAAAACGTAGGAATAGGACGGATTTTTGTGGATACCTTTACGTCGATGTTCTAAGCATATCCTGAAAAGTTGTCTAAATTCGAACGGTGGGTTTTTCGTTTTTTGGGAGTTAAAGGGGGTTAATTCTAGTTTTTCGCAAATATCTTTTAAATTATTAATTTATCTAGAAAATCATTCTATTAATCATCGTTATTTCGATTAATTTCTATTTCCTGACTCTCGGCGTTTAAACATGACTTCCCAAGGCAATGTCCACATACTGAAGAACATACATATTTTTCTGCAAGTGCAACTCAAATTAAAGCATTTAGTGCAGCTTAAACCAACAGATTAAATAAATCAGTAAAATTATCAAATCTACCACCCACATTCAGTGTATCGCAACATTATTCATTTAGTTTCTCTCCAAGTCCAAAAATGGCTTGATAATGCCTTAAATCCCGAAGATGAACATTAAAAATCTTTTATCGCAGGCCCTTGATCAGTTAATAAATAATAATTTTGGAACTGGACTTAAAGCGCCTAGTACTTCACCTCAAAGGTGGTGTGGAAAGGAGTATACTATCATATCGCTATGATACTAATATTGCAAACCATACATTTTGCATAACAACGATTGATTCTACGGGAAAAAATGTGACGACCTTTTTTGTGCAGAACTTCATGGGCTACAATTTTCTCATAACTAGTTTCCTCGACAAACTTATATTTTACGAGATATTTGCAAAATATAAAATTAAGTCCCATTAACTCCAAAACAAGAAGAGCCTCGGGCTCAATTTTGGGCAACATTTCAGGATATGCTGATAATTTTACAGGGCCCTTCCTCAATCGATAAAGTATTATATGATTCTCGAATTTTCAAATAACACCTGTGTGGCAACGGATAATGTCTACGGATTCTATTGGTTCACCTCTCTCCGTTTGCGTACTCAAAACTTAGAGCTTAAGCTCTGCGGCACGACATTACACATTGTACCACACACTGTGAATAAATATTATAACGTTTGGAAAATAAGTGTGTTTCAAGAAGTAGATTTGAGCGCCTTCTCAGAGAAAAAAAATGGGTGCAGGACTTCACCGATGACTTAAAGATCAAAGGAGGGTTGGTATCGGAGTATACTCTGAACACACCTGGGCCTTGGAACATAACTTCGTCTACCAAACCACTGCAACGTCTCTCAGGTGGAACTTGTGGCTATTTCGGTGAAGTTAAGATGGTTCTGAAAGGCCACACCATTGCTTGATGCCGTTTCTGTTTTCATTGGTAACCATAGAAATATAAGCTAATACAGAACGGCTCTATCGTGTACAAATCCTGTTTATGAGCGACCACCTAAAATGAGGTTACTAGAGGATTACACCATGACAGCGTACAAGAGAGACGCTGAATCTTCCTCCAAAGCAGCAGAGCTCGTGGAGTGAACTGCAACGTGTAAATTGAATATGCGGGGCCCCTCATTATGACAGGAGCTTCGGAAAATTTTGTTTTAAAAGCTACCCTCTGATTATGTCTTCTTGCACTGAACGACTAATACGAACACAGCCAATTCTAACACATCACGAAATGTGGTACGCTAAATCTGTCTTACAGCCGATCCCTTTAGATGGCTGGTCGCACACTGCAGCTCTCTGCTGAATCAACTAGCTGAAAGGGTCGAAATCAACCTCGTATGGATACTGGGGCACGCGATAGCATTTGTGTGACCTCTAGTGGCGCCACGCAAATCTGGGTAATCCTCGACCCTAGTAGATTAAGCAATCTAACTTCGCTTAAGAGGAAAGCTATGCGTAAGTAATGTCGTAGCCGTAGTGGGTCAATGCACCTTCTAATGACTTTGGCAGAAGTTGCCAAAACGAGGAGGAGGAGGAAAGTATTAAGCAGATCCTCTGTCAATGACAAGCAGCTCTCGCAATTCGCAGGTTCGCACTTTGGCGTGTATGTACTTCTTTAGGCCGATTTACACCTAACTAGCGAATGCTCATTCTATCCCCAGTCTATAAAATTCTTTTAGTGTAAACATAGGTAGAGCATTCTTTCGTTGTTCTGTCTTTGTTCGCTAAGGTTCTATGGAATATTCTAAGAATGCTCGCTCACTTGATATAAACGGCACTAGAGCGTGCGAACAGTTGCTCAGAGCGTAGTTTTGAGATCGCACGCGGTCGCTACTCGCCACATCTCTAGAGCATGTGCAAGAATTCTAGTTCTTGGTTCTCAGCCTTGCTCGTTGATATTCTTTTATTGTAAACACTAAAAACGAGCTTGCTTATTTATTTATTTATTTATTTAATGTGAACAGTACAGAGTGGGCCTACTGCCCTGCTCTAATTACGCGCACTCGGTAGCGGTGACCATATGGCGCTCTTGCTGAACAAAAATTCTAAGCCGGAACTTCTGGTTCCTATGGGACTATTTCCCTAAACATTTACCTTTGTTATCCATTAACTAATCATTTCTTCCCTTCCAACGAGCTTGCGTTTACACTAAAAGATTAAGAAAGAATGCTCTTGTTCCAGCTCTAGCTATTCGTTCTTTTGGTCTAAACCCCTTTAGATGATCTGTCGAGACTGAGTACAACAAACGTAAGAGACATCGCTGATTTCATAAGAGACTCGAAATGGTTCCACTGTTAGACAGAGGGGTCGTCCCGTGTGGTATCAGAATGTAGTAGCCACGTGAAGCTAACCTCAAGTTCTACTAAATTTACAAACAAAGTTTTAAGTTACACAGCCCTGCAAAATCTAGGCCTAAATACCTATTTCAGTTTTTACGATTCTTTTTGGTGTTTTTGGGGGTGCTGAGTACAAAAATGGTGATCAAAATATTCCATCATATATTTTTTTGCAAAAAATAGCATTCTATACTACGATTTTTAGTCTTTAGGGTTTTATGACGCTTCCGCTGAGCTAATCTAAGGTGCTAAATAAAAATGGAGTTTATATCTGAAATTAGCACACCAAGAATCCCGTAAATTAGTCGTTAAACCCCCAGCAGGGCTTTCGAAACTTATATATCAAGGATGAATATAAAAAATCACTGATTCAGACGAATTACATATAATTATGCGTGATGTTCTGAATCCGCGGTTCCGTTTTTTTGAGCATAAATGCATTAGTTACGAAAGCCCTGTAGGGGTTTCGACAACTGATTTGACGGGATTTTAAGACGCTGATTTTATATGTACTCTCCGTTTTTATGTAACACGTAAGAGTAACTCAGGGGTAGAGCCAAAAAACCCTGAACACTGAAAATACATATGTATATACCCCGAATATTACTTTTTGAAAAGAGAAAAATTGCACGATTGAATATCATCATAATCCGCACTCAATAATCTACCGGTTTCACCATTTTGATCTGAGGCTTTCCATGCAGGCCTTTGTTATCAGAGCCCTTCATAAATGCAACTTCCAGTTCCTTATCAAATATTGTTAATAGTTCTCCCCAATTGTCATGAGCTTATAATGTACAAATGACAAAACAAGCTTAGAGGATTCCTGAGATCTGAAGCAAAATGTGGCTTCATTGAAAATATGGCGAACTTTGTTCATTAATGCTTAAATAATTTAAAATATTTTTTTTATTTTATATAATAGTTAAAATTGACTGCGAGTTTAACGAGCTACAGTTAACGCAACCAAAGATACATTTGTGACACCAAGTGTTGTGTTGTGTCAATTGCAAATTGACTGCTTCAAAGTTCATCCGTCCATCCATCTGTCTGTCAGAGCCCTCCAGCCCATAAACCAAAAAAGTCACAAACCTTAATTTTACAGGATATATGTATGTGTTGTCTAGTCCAAAAACCAAACATCGTATTTGAATTTTCTCAGGGTTATTATTTTTCATGGTGTTTATTTTGACGAAGGTAGTAGATGCCAACGCTACACGACTATACACCACTTTTGTTACAGCATTATTTCTGCAATCACTTGTTCATCACGTTATGGAGCAAAATCTAAACGATGGCTCATATCCTGCGGTTAAGCGAAACTTTTTTATTTTTCGCCTTACCTTCACACGACATATTAAAAGTATGAATGGTGTTATACTCATAGCTACTTCAACCACAATTTTTTAGTTATGAATAAAGGTCCAATTCTAATGTGCGTACATTGCGTAGGGAAAGCTGTCAAAACTCAACAAACGGTAGCTTATGCATATTCAATAGCTGCAGAGTGTGATATGAAATTCACTGTGATTTGTGTGAATTTTTGTTGGTGGAACCCTTTATCAGATTACCGGCTAAATCACCCCTCAGGGCACTGACCTGGAACTGTTAAGTACATTACGGGTAGGAACTTTTTGTCAATGCCTGAAGGGCACTCTTTCTGGTTTGGGTCTCTCGGTTTTTGTCGGTCCAGGTCAGCCTTTTTTGGCCGAAGTATGCTCTGTTTCTGATAAAACACTATTCCCAACCCATCATGACCTGCACAAAGTTTTCGGGAGAGATCAATGTGATATCTTCTGTGAGAATTTCTCTGCATTTTTACCACCTAGCACACTGAGAGAATGTGTGCTCTGCGGCGCTCTTATCCCCGGGCAGTATAGGCATTCCTCTGTTTCTATCTTTCTTATTTTGTGCAGATACGCCTGGAAGTACCCGTGTCCACTAAGGAATTGTGTGAGATAGTAGTCCCTCTCACCATACTCTTTCTGTCTGACCAGGTCATTACGTTTTTTTCCCAGGATCGTGCGACTTCTTTCTTCTCGGCTTATTGAGACTCTGTCCCATTCGTGTCTCCAGAGGTATACCGCTCTCCGTTCTTTGCTAATAGCTCAATCGGGATAACTACGGCAATGATCAGGATTGCCGGCTCTGACACGGTATGATGAGCGAATGCTCCCCGGAGATTTGTGTGGTAGTAGAGTGCACAACAATAATAATACTTTCATTCAAAAAATTTATATCGTCGTCCATTGTTCCCATTGTCGGCTGCTGTCACTTTGGATATGCAAGGTACAAATTAAATCATACCTTCCACACTAAAACGATCTTGACGAAACTTGACGAAACGGACGACTTTTCTCATTAAGGTTTGGGGATGGGCTTTGCGTACTATTACAAGTTTTCATATGCTTCGGCACAGAACCCTATAGTCGCACGACCAACATGATATTAAGTCATTTCTTTTTAAAATATTGTTTTGCCTTCCCAACGCATAGTAGTAGTAGTAGTAGTAGTATGCAAACAGGAATTTGGTGCGGGGTGAAATTAAATCAAAAGAAACACAAGCGTTTATATCATAAAAAATGTATTATACATAAATTTTGACTAGAAAATTTGTAAGGTTACATTAAATAGACCTAACCGAAAATCTACAATTGTAAAAAAATCGTTTTACAGGGTGGTATATGTACAAGATGGAGACACAATTGAACGCGAAGGGAATAAATAAAAGTGTGTCGCGTCGATTCGTTGGGTTCGCTTGGTATGGGGGATGAAGAGATCGCTATATACTTTACAAATTAATTATCCTTAGGTTGTGAATGACTTCTGAACCACATCGCTTGGTAATATGTACAAGAAACTGGCCTGTTGGCCGGCGCTCATTTATCACTGAATTCCGTCCCACCGTTCGAAGATTCATCCTCAGTCGTTGACTCCCCTGATGATCTAAAGTTAGACTTAACGTTCTCGGATGACTCACTCGAACACTTCATGCAGACACCCTGATTGAGACCGTTGGAAGAAGTTAAGAACACTTTTCCACAGCGGACACATTCGTCCTGGGGATCACCTGGGAGAGAGAAAATTTTTTTTATTAGAGAAGAGTATTGCTGGTGCATACTTTCGAGGAGTGAACTTCAAACCCCCAAAGTTAAAAGCTACTGAAGTTAAGCTATTTGGTATTAACTACTATTTTTCATTATTTTAGGATGAATAGAAGGTTCTGCACAAACACTACAAATATCTGGATCTTGTCTTATAGAGATATAGAGATAAAAGTAGATACTTAAATGATTCAGAAACAGATTTACTGTTGTATGATTTTTGGATTTGATCGGCGAATTCATGAAATTTGCGACGATTTACGAAATACGAATACCCTAAATATATGTTTTGGTGCAGGACTTTCTACCCAAAATGTGGGATTTGATAGTGCACTACTCACTTGGGGAGTACCCACCTTCATGGGTCTTCATGTGCGCCCTCAGGTTGCATGCCAGCGCGAACTTCTTGTTGCACAATTCGCAAGCGTGCGGCTTATCCCCTGCAAGGAAAGAAGGCGTTACTACTAGGGCAATCGCGGATTCGCATTTTTTAAGAAATTGCCGGACAACTCTGATCAGAGGCTCATTTAATCGATAGTCGGGATCTCTAGTCGGACAGAAAGGGCTGCTAGACTGATCTGAACGGTAGCCAGGCCTTGGTGTGGGAACCACTCAGGCGAATGATTAATCATTCCCGCTGTCAGGTCCTCAGCCGGGATGACGGCGAACTCATGTCAAAGTCGAAAACGAGAAGAGATTACGGAGAGATTTTCAACTCGGAACATGACACCGGTGGCTGTTCCGACTTGATTTACTCCTGCAGGTTCCCTTCGCCGTCGATCCCAGTTCAATTAAGTCTTAATGCAGGCCCGATCAGTTTCGTGTAATATGCAAATGACGGCCGATAGCGGGCCGTCCCTGTGTATAGCGCGCGTATATCGGCTGCTGCTTACCTGTGTGCAAAAATAGGTGATTTTTGAGATTGGTGTGCTTCGAGAATCCCCTCGAACAGATATGACACTTGAATGGCCACGATCCGCTGTGGACGTACATGTGTGACTTGAGGTCGCCGGGCGTCGGGAAGGACTTGGAGCAGAGGCTGCACTTGTGTGGTTTTTCCTGCAAGGCATCGTAAGGTCATAATTTGCTACTGAATTCCTGCGGATGCTAAAACAATTACTACAAAACACCAAAAAAGTACGAGTCGCTTGGGAAAATATCAAAATCAATTATCGTCGACGTGGAGCTGCACAAAGCGGAGATAGCTCCGGACACGATCGCAAAAAGCCAGCAATTTTGGAATTTCAAAGTACAACCATCTCGGGAATTTTCGCGTATCGGCTCCTTTGTGCGGACCGGCACAAAGCATATTTCACTAATAGCTGAATAGCGCTTGATACGGATTGCCACTGCCACCGTATTCCTCGGATAACTCCATATTCACCTCTCGGTCCTTGTTCTCGCCGGCCGGTGCCTTTTCGGTGTGCTGCCCTGATAAATTAATTTGAAAGCCGTCAATAACGGCTCCTTCCAGAAATGCGCGGCCGGCTGAGCCGGGCTCGTTTTCGGCTTCTGCGGGAACTGCAGCGACGCGCGGGACGGCTAGCCAGGGCGCAGCAAATGCGATCGATATCAAGAGTCATAAGAGCAATATCATAATTTCTTCGCAAATATGCAAGACCACGTCGGACATTCGATACTTTGCGCCAACAAGTTGTTGGTATTGATCCCAGGCGACTGGACCGGGCTCGGGAAAGCCGGGCGCTGCGCGGTATCAGTGACAAACGTACCTTAATGTGTGTCATCCGATGGTAGTATAAATTCGAGCTGGCGGTAAATCGTTTCCCACAAACTTGACATTGATGGGGTTTCTCTCCAGAATGTATCCGTCGATGTGTGTTAAGGGAACTCGATGTACTAAAACCCTTACCGCATACCATGCAGACGTGAGGTTTTTCGCCTGAACAATTACACGATATTTGGAAAAAGAGAAAAAGGAGAGAATTAAAATATGATCGAAAGGTGGAAACGAGTTTACGGTGTAAAGTGATCTTGTTAATTGGGCTCACCTGTATGGGTACGCATATGCCTCTTCAGTAGACTCGGCCGATCAAATGCCTTTCCGCAGACTTCACAAGGCAGCAGCGATCGTTCCCCGCGACCGCTGCGGGCGCGCTGTGGCGTTCGTTGGATGGATGTGGGGCTCAGAACATCACCTGTGTTCTCGGCGAGAGATGAAATAGAACCTGATGAATCGCTCGAGATTGACTTGTGCTCATCTTCGCTGCTAGACGGAGGCGATATGGGAAGCAAGACACGGGAAAGCAGAGACATGGACAGGTCGAGCGGTGAACCTATCAGATACGGATTGTCACTAAGATACTCGTTGACCGCTACCTGCAAGCAATTTACCTTCGAGAATCGAATCCATCGTCTGGCGATAGAGGGAAGTTCGCATTCTAACAAAAAATAGCTCCTCGGGCCGTTCCGGCAGAAAGTACACTACGAGCTCCTGGTGCGAGGTGATCGGCTTGACCACCTCGTAAATGGGCTCACCTTTAACCTTCGTGCAAACCAAGTTGACCTGCGGCCCGTAGCTCTCCGACACCTTAAGAAACCTGATCCAGTTGCAGTGGCGCACTCTCTTGCCGAAAGTATAGGAGATTTCATCATATAGACCAAATCGGTAGCGGACCTGATTCGTGCAAAGGAGAAAAACTCGTTTAAGTACAGATCCATGCAAATTCCTACTTGAGATTAGCAGATAGCTTTAGCGCTTAGAGCAATAAATTATTAAAGTGCGCCAGAGCGCACGCAAACACATTTCGCGACACTTTAACAACTGGTAGCAATTTGCCCGCTAACTTGTCGGTCGGCCGCGCAAATATCTCGCCTGAATCAGTTGCACCTTTGTCACCTGCATATTGATGCAAATCGAAAGCTCGGCGATTTGATTGATTAAGTGGGCTCATATCTCATTGACATATTGCGGCGCAGCACCTGACACGTGCGCATTATTTTGTTTACGCGACTCATGATCTGTGCGAGTGTTTGCATCCGAAACAAGCAACAGGTCGCGGAAAAACACCTCCAGAGCGCGACACGGATGGAGGAGATACGCGCTGAAGGTGGTTGAAAAACTGTTCGGCGAATTTCTTGGAAACAGACGGAATTTCGCCTTTAATTTCGAGATGACAACGAGCCATTTTTGTGCGCTCAGAACGCGGCTATAAGATGCTGCCGGCGGTCATCAACAATCGTCATCATCATCATTATTGTCCGCATTCGATATGCCTGCTCAGCGTATTTTTTGCCGACCGCGGCTCTTGATTGTCTTTTAATGGGCACCTTACTACATATAACAAAGTGTGCCTGCGATGTGCCTATATTTACATTGAGTCCAGTTTTTTCATCATCCATCCACCGGCCGCGCACCTCTTTTCGGCGATACTTTTCAATGGACGAGGATAAAGAGGAAATGAGTACCATTGCGTCTAATATATGAAATTCTCCGCAGGTCAATAAAGTAGAAGCCTCCGGCTATACAAGGGAATGGCGTGAACTCTTCGGTTGGGACAGCACGAGCGAGGCTGTTGCTATCAACTAAATACATTAAGGTGTCAAGCGGCAAGAATAAATACGAATTTCCTATGAACAATGCCGGTGACGGTCCCAACGAACAGAGCTACTTTTCAATGATAAGACATGCTAAAAGCAAAAGGCTATCCATTTGATTGTCAATTTAGGAAGCGACTGTCCCCAAGTGTTTTAGCACCTCAGACCCAAAAATTATACGACAGGAGTCGTGATTTGGAATAAGTAAGATAATAGATTTGTAGGTCATTCAACCCTTATGTGATTCAATGTCCAAAGCAACACTATGTGCGGGAATAGACATATACGGGTCACCTTAATATTTTTTTAGTTTTGTAAAGGAAATCTGTTCAGTATAATGTAACATATAATAAAAGGTACTGATCATAATACATAAACACGCTTTGGACCATTATATGCTGTGAGCCAAATATGTAGTAATACCTACACTACAGAATATTTTTTATACGATTATCAGTATCACCAAATAATGCCAGAAAGATCGCCATTCCCATATCGAACCTTTCCTGAACGTTTCGTCCACTCAATGAATGGACTACACTTTTTGAGGCCGCGTCTTGTTGTAATAATGGCAGAGTACATATTGTGTTCAGTGGCATTTCAAGTGTGAATTACATTGAAGGAAAATAATTCAGAGAACTTATAATACAATGCGGCATAAGGAAATTGTAAAACGTGTTCAGCTGTAAATGTCTAATTTCTCTCAATATGAGTTATTTTAACATACTTTTCAGCAAACCGTGTAAATTTAAACACATCAATATCGTGTTGGAATACCATATAATTATGCATTTTAAATAACTCATACAATGTGTGGAAATTCAATGCAACCCGAATTAGTGAGATGTTTTAACTCACACTTCACGTGGCATTGAAAATTACACAGTATTTTATATACATATATTATCTGACACGAACTCGGTGTTACCCGGAATTATCTATTCTTTATTTTTTTAATAATGCCTGTAATGGTACGAATGCTTAACTTCAAAAGCACGGAGAATACAACTTGAAAGTGATAGCGACTCTAATAACGCAGTACCCACTTTCATGAACATGGTGGTACACGCTTTAGTGGCGTAAAACGTACGTAACGTAAAAATCCAAGTTTCCAAAAGTCCATAGAAATCGTACAAAATTTCTAAATTATCATCTACCATTTTTTCAAGCCCGAGACACATTCAGTGTCATTCATAGTCACCTTGAATTTCTAGAATTAGGCATGGTATTTAGAATTACCGATTCCAAATACAGGGAATGTGAAGAAATGTAGAATTCTGAGTGCGCTGTATTTAAGCCGCCAGCTTTTCATATGTTACCTAGTATCTATAGTAAAATATAGATTAAAACCAGGGTGAACAACGAAGGAAATAATTTTAAAAAAATGGAATTATATATAAATCAGATCAGTTAAACATATGAACCGGTAGACAGACCGAGACATAAACGATACCCCCTTGTGTATATTATATTGGAGGAATTATATTATAGCCTCTAAACCATCCTAATGATCATAAGCAATACATGTTTAAAAATATCACAATCGGTCCACTCGATTTTACGTTTATCGGCCGCATATAAAAATAGCATTGTCTCTTTCTGTAGTACATAGTATAGATATCACACATAATTTTGAAATCTTTAAATTAAGCTCATTTAAATAATACCACAAATGCTAGGTCACCTAGTTATTTAGCACTAGATATTTATATTCTGGGATGGACAAAGGACATTTGTAAATTGCCATGAGCAAACTAATGTAGTAATCAATATTCCTTTAGACTAGATACCTGTACTAGTTATAGTAGTTAGTATATGTTCAATTGCAAATGAGTTTATTTCTATTTGGTTTACAGTAATTTGGAAAAAAATAAGTAGATGCCTTTAATAAATTAAATTCTGTACATACGAAAGAAAACAGTATACTAATAATCATGAAAAATATCAATAAATTAAAAATACCCTATAATGCATCAATTAAATTATTTGAATCCTCGTATGAAAATTTCTACAGAGTTCTCTCCACAATTTATAGAAATATAACTATTAAGTTTCGACCTTTCTAATAAAAGAGGGATTTAGAATGACAGAATCATACAAATTTGTGGTCGAAACAACACGCAACAATTCGCTTTTTCTCGTTCTACTAAAGGTACATATTGTATGTAAACCTTTGGTATAAAAAGTGAATGGAATTGTTTTTTGATAATACCTACAATTTCTAAAGAAAAGTACAGTACCAAACGGTACTTTTGCCAGTCAAGTTTTTTGAATACAGCATATACACTTCAAATAAAACTATTGTAACGATATATGTTCCCAAACCAAAGTTAATATAACCTAATCCAAAATCAGGACCAATCAAATTAAAATCCAGAGTTACAAATTCAACTATACAAAGTCAAAAAGCCGTGTTTCATAATATAAATATATAAATAATTTAAATAATAACATCATCCATCACCCAACACATTAAGAAAAGAATCAATTCAATAAAAATGTTTTGCTTATTGGTGAGAATATTTAAACTATGTATTTATTAACAAATTAATTTTCTAAGAGGGTTTGTTCGGAAAGACATTACCTGAAACAACATTTTCGTGTTCTGATCGGTGATCAACAAAGAATATATATAAACTGTGTTAAGTACATTGCAAATAAAATATACCGGATATCACTTCGAAAATTACATAAGATAACATATCAGTTATAGCAAATAATACTTTTATTTGTCTTGTTTAACGAGAAATTATTTTTAACTTTTTTTAAATATATATTTGTTTTATTTATTTCTCAAATACGGAACGGCAATAACAATAAAGTGTAGACCTCGTTTACATGAGTTAAGCACTAGTTTGCTGCACATACAACTGTCAGTTCCTCCTTAAGCCACATGATTTGCAACTCAATCGTCAAAGTTTGTGTTTAATAATGGTATACGGCATGTTATACTACCAGAAGTATTATGAAACCCGTTAATACAAATACGGGAGAAGTAATACTACTAAAAATAAAGCTAAATCAAAAGTAAACATATCAATTATTAATTTCAACATATTACTTCAAGTGCTTCTATTAGTATGGGTATATTTAAAATGCACATGAAACACTGTAATATTATTAGGGCAATTGGCGTATCACCATTTACATTTACAGTGTTTGATAGGTTTATCATGCGAGAGTATTTGAAAAAGCCATTATGTCATACTATTATAAAAATTGTATTAGCTTGATTATTATTTTATCTATTTTCTAAAGTGTTTATTTTCTTATTTACACATGTCAACTTTTTTCGGTTTCTTATTAATGTAATGTCAGATGGTACAATGTAGGTACTTGTTGATAATGAAACAAATAAATATTATTATACAATAAATTTTTATATTGGCAGTGTCTATTCGTACACTCCGTGTACCTACTCTATGCTAAATACACCGTAAAAACAAGCAAATTTCAGTCCATAGATATTTTGTAAATGGCAAATTTTCCTTTTACGAATTGTTTTCTGCCGATGGGCGAATGTAAAAAGGTTTTGATGTTCACCAAGTTATTATTAGAGAGCCAGAACTTTCATATTTTCCGTACCAATTTAGCGACCCATTGCATTATTCCTTTCCAACACCGAATATGGAAGTACAGTAATAATTTATATTTGTATAGCACACGTAAATAATTAATTAATCTGTAGAAAAAAATAATAGGTACCTATAGTGAGAAATTTTAACGTTTGGTTAAAGGCTACTCTAAACATTGGTGTTGATTAGATTATGTTAGTTTAAAGAATATGATATTCAGAGAAACAGTAGAGCTAGGGAACAAGGTGTATTTAATGCTTGAGGAATTTATGCTTTATTATTATTATATTACCTTTGGGGAAATAATTTTCTTAAAATTTTCAAACAATAAAGTCGCACCGCTCCTTTCGCTCTACATACCACAATAAGCTCTAGGAAATCTAACAAACAGGAACTAATAATCATTATTCGAATATAATTAAAATTTTCTGTTTATTCGGTATTCGTGAAAATTATAAAAATATGAAATAATACCCTTGTATTAGTGTACACTTCTTAAAGGTTTTCGGAATAATGTGACTATTATTATAATTCTTTTAATCTACTAACAAAAAGTCACAGTTTTTAACTTAGCAATCAAGTCAAGCAGGATCCGACTTGAATGTTAGATTAACTTTTGTTTTTTTAACGGGCAGGCGTAATCAGAAATTGTGAAAACATATACTTTTTAAGGTGTTTTGCATTTTCATTTCAAAAACATTCCCTGAGTTTCAAGTTGATCTATATACAAAATCACACAAAGAGCTTTGCATTACTTCCTTTTCATCTACATCTTCACACACTAGGGAATAATTTAAAATTCTTTTTGTTTCGATAATTCGTCAATAAAATGTTGAAGTTATTTTCAAGTGCACTATAATTCCCTTCAATATGTAATACATAGACAAGATGGCAAAACTTATATTTTAAATAATTAATTTTGAAACATGGCTTTGAGGCTTTGGGGGGTTGAAAAATAATTATAACCTGATGTTAAATTTGAGGACATTTAAACAAAAAAAGTGGTTTATATCAGCAATATTCTAAATCCAATCAAACTCTACTCTAATGTGATTTAGATCATTTCAACGGTACAACTTTGGGTGTTCTGAGGTCTTATAAATGTGGTTTAGCTATGGTTTTAACAATTGCAGCTAATGAAAACAACGAATAATATAACATTACATAGGAAAGTTAATAAAGCCTTATTTTCAATTAAATAATAATTTAAAAAATTATTTCCTGTCCACCATTTGACAACTCGGTAGTTCCAGTGTTCGTTCTATTTAATTATTTCACAATTATTTAATGATGGCATAAAATTTTCCAAGTTTATGGTCTCGAATAAAATGTCCGTTTTAATTATACATATTTAATTTAATAGCTATGAGCTGCGTGAGCATGCGCATGTTACTAGTTAATGTATTCTGATTTGGTTTTGCTAGTAATCATACAGGGTGTCCTGTAAGATAGTAGATAATTTGAAAACTGCTGACAGGGCAGCTTATTAGGTAGTAAATGAGCAGAACATGTCCTCTTCGAGTTATTAAGTTTTTATTTTTTTTCGAAAATTATTACCTTATATCAATTGTTTGCATACCATTTGTACAACTGATAATATTTTTGCTTTCTGTTTTTTTCATAATATTCTTTAGTAGTTGTGCTATCATACAAGTGATAGAAGTTTTCAGCAGCAGTTGCCTTTTTACAGAGAAATATTATTTTCTCAAAATGTGACTCTACCAAATTGTTGTGTGAATTTTTTGTACTAAGCAAGAAGTGCCAAGTATTTCGAAAACTTGCCTATTTAGTCAAAATTTTAAATTTATTTCACTCGTTATTTTTCTCTTTTGAAATAAAAAGATATTGCTACCGGAAAGCCATGAGACTTTTATATACTTCACACTAGGAAGTTTAATTTTGAGCATAAGTACTCTGATATTTTCTGTAAAAATAAGAAAAGTAAAGACCGGAAATAGCTTGCTGGACCGCAAGAGATTTAACTAGTCCTCCAGTAAGTACGCTGGGCTATCACCGCGGGGTCTCCGGTTCGAGCCTGACTCAGGTCATAATTGAGGTGCGCTTTTCTTGACAGCTTTAGAAGGTAGTCCCATCAGTAAGAATAGCTATTACATGCTAATTACCCAGTCCAGTGTAGGGAACATAATGGTTTGCTGAGAGCAAAAAGGGTAATAATATTTAAAACTTGAAAGAAGAAATTTCACCCATAATTTTGAAGTTAATACAGATTTACTGAATTGAAGAACGAAACGAAGGCGAAGGTTTAATTGCAATAAATTTGAAGAGTTTCACGTAAAATCCCTCTCATTTCTTCGTTCTTGCCTTCTTTCCTTTTCTCAGTAAATTCTAGAATCTAGAAAATTTGATCTGGTCCAAGTAGAAATAATATTTTGGCTACTTGGGATATTTTTTTAATATCATTTATTTCCTTTTGTTGACACCCAACTTGAAAATTGAATTCTAAATTAGAAAAAGCGCAAAGTGTAATTATTGATATTAGACATGAAATAAAATGTCAGTCAAATGGCCATCATGACTCTGTTGGTAGCTGTATATACTTTTGACTAAATTTTTGATGACCATTTCGGAGGCACGAATGTGCCTGTCGAATTCTTCCACGATTCCATGAGTTGGTGAATCATCTCAGGATGGTTCACATGCATAAATCTTACTTTTCAAATAATCCGAGAGGGGGAAACAACCTCTCGGCGGCCAAGTTTGATAACCAAATCGAGAGATGAATACGTCCTGGAGACTTGGTTTGCAATTACGTCATTGTGTCGCGTGCGATGGGGCAGGTCGTGTCATCTTGTTGAAAAATTTAACTTCCAGCCCTGTTCTGGAAAAATTGTGACCCTGTTATAGATAGGTTATGACGTGATACAATCTTCTTGTGACTTTATACCTTGTAATTTTGATTGCGAGTCAACAAGTCAAATCTAACGCAGCTAATTTATTAATTAGCGAGATAGATAAATATTTATTAATTTTACAGAATAGCTGTTTACAAAATAAGATAGCTAAATTAGTAGGTATAGAACAAAATATTTAGGATTTTCGGTCTCATTATATTATAGGTATATATAGTAGAACAAAGTTTCTAGAATTTGGAAAATTTCGGAGGGGTTGAGCCCCTGAAGCCCTCTGGCTACGTCGCAGGTCAGAGATTATGCTAAAAAATACCTAAAACAAAATAACGTCAGTAGATTCTCGATGGGTCTTTTAAGAAAAGAAATGATTAAAGAGAGAATCACTCAAAATATAGAATTTGCTTCATCTACCATACACAACGAGTTCTCGAAATGTTTAACCCTGCGAGTACACACCCTCGTACAGAACATGGGAGTGAACACGTCACCAAACTGGCCCCACAGCATTTTCAGTCTGCTATATCTCGTGAACTATGCTTCTTTTTAAACTTTGTGTTTTAAGGCGTTGTATATATAAGAGGATGTATGTATGTACTTTTTGCTAGAATCGCCGATACTAGGAAAAAAACTAATTGTTAAAAGTAAAAAAAACCTACAGTCATCAGAATTAAGTGTTTAAAAAAATGGTGGGTTTCAGTTCATTCCGAGTGGTTAAATATTTAGAAAAACTTAGTAAAATATATGATATTTAATATTCACGAAAAATTTTACTTCAATATTGAAGTAGGTACGTAGGTATATCAATATTCTATGAACCCCTTTTGTTATTCTAAGGGTTATCTCCTAGATAATTCGATCCTCTATTTTATGTACACTCGGGCGTGCGAGGGTCGAGCTTAAGTGCAGAGCACAAATGACCGTACACTGGACCGTCCACGGAATCGTACGAGGCTTGAATGAAATTTGATAAGCAACTAATTTTAAAATATTGTTCAATTTTAATTTAAAATGTATAATTTTTATTTGTTATTGCAGCAAAACAGCTTCTGTAAGATCCCTGAATGCCACGTACATCGTCGAATGGCCTCTGTACGACCCATGTCCCTTGTACGAACCCGATACGACTCGTGCATAGTATTGAATGACCCCTGTGCCGCCCTTGATGCTCCTCTGTTTAAGCACGTGGAGAAATCTTGTTCGGCCCAACTGTCTGCAAGATGATCACGTACCGCCCTTGTGCAGCCCTGCAAAACGTTTAAACTGCAGCCCTTGTACGGCCTCACTTCGAAACTTGAAGAAAATTAAAATAAAGATATCTCAAAATGGCGATCTAAAACATCAGTTTACAGAACCCACTTGAATATAAAAAAAAAGAACTCTTATATTTGAATATACGCGAGTCTAGTGGTAAGAGTGCTGGACTGCCGGTCCGAAAGTCCCTGGTTCGAATCCCACTCGGCCTCACGCTTCCACTCCTAAATTGCGCTTTTCCTAATAATCGCCAGATGGAGGCTCCGTTAATACGGATAACTCCTGCGTGCCAATCACACAACATAGCGAACAAAAACAAATTAAAAAAACGGAAGCAGTCATGCTTTGTGTAAGCTTTATGCTCCGAACGGGAGTGAAGTAGGAAATATTTTATATTTGCATGTATTTGAGAAAAATTATTTTATTCCAGTTTCATATTCTAGAAGGTTTATAGAAATATAAGTTTTAAAAAATATGATTTTCATGAAGGGTGTAACGTACACCCTGCGAATTAAAAAAAGATGTTTTTCGCACATTTAAAAAGTGTTCACCCATATGGGTATTATCAACCCTAAATTCCCACTGGTCGCCAAGGATTTTACCTTGAAATACGAATAGATGATAAAGATAAAATTCTTTCTATACACTTCGAATTTTAAAATGAAAAAGTTAAATTTTTGAGATAAACGGGATCAAAAAGTGGAAAAAGTCCCATTTTGGGTAATTTAAAAAATTTAAGCTATAGCTCAAATGATAGGATAAACCTTAAGCTATAACTATAAAATATAGTAAACCTTAAAGCTCGACAAATTTTTTCAGTAGAACCTGTTTTCATATTCAAGCGCCAAATGAGGCGTAATTCTCAATATTTCATGCAAGGATATAGCACGCGGTGATGATAATCCTAATTTTGGAAATATATTAGTATAGATTTGGGTCTTTTGAATTTTTAAGCAATAGTTCAAGCTTTCATTTCAAGTATGTCTCAACAAGAACCGTACTTGATTACATATATTTTTAAAACGTGGAAGAAGGATTAAAGCCTTGTTTTTGACTTTTTAACACTAATATTATTGAATTTTTCTTTCAGACTTGTAGTCTATGGAAAATGTGCTATCCTTACCATGACGCGTTGTTTTAAACGCATTTAACTCGAAACGAATTTCTTTTTGGAAAAGATGTAAGCGATTTTAAACGTATCGTTGTTCCAGTTGTTTCAAAGCTTCTATCTATGTAACAGCATACTTGGGCTGACGTAGTGTTTATATTTGTCTGGTTAACCATGCCACAAAAAAGCGGTTAATTTCCTTGACAAAAAATGAACTTTTTGTTCCAAATATATTATATGTTATTAGTAACGCCGCTTTGGAGGTGGTGCACATTGCGTTTTGAAAGATCATCTAGCTCATATTTCTTAATATGTATTTCAATCAATTATACATGAAATGTGCCTAAATAATTCTTTCTGCAAAAATAAATCATGAACTTATTTTCGACTGCCCGTAAGTTGGTTGAGAAAATTATACAAATTAAGTAATCGCTCAATAGATTCAGTTTTAAGTTAGTTATCTCTAAATATAAATTTCGATGCCAAATCAATTTGTACAAGTATTGCACCTAATTTATTTGTATTATTCAAGGCCTTATTCAGCTTACGACATAGACAACTTGCAATTAAGAAATCTGGAAATGCTGTAAAAAATTTTAAAACGCCTATCAAATCGCCATTCAATGTACTTCTACTACCTGGGAGGGCAATAACACCAGCAACAAAGGGGATTATCGCCGCCTTTTGTCCTTTGCCGCACACCACAGCAATGCAAAGCCATAATTACCGCAGCTCGCTATTTTTCTAAGCGTGCAAGTCATTGTACACACAGCCTCAGTGTGGAAAGCAATTGAATTTATTATTTCTCATTTTAGGTAAAATGCACGTTCGGAACAGGCAAAACCAGCAAAACTTGCACTTTTACTTTCGTTGCACAGACAACTCATAATCTTGGAAATGCATTTATAGAGCAAAGTGAAAGCGCTTGCAAAAGTTAATTTGGATCAAAGAAAAATCATCTCATCTAGTTCAATGCGCTCAAAGGCACCATCCGCGGACGCTTCGCGAATACTGGAAATCTCGCCTTAATATGTTCGCACTTCTACGCAGTGTGGCCGCTCCGCTGCATTAGATGCAGTCGCGACTCGTTTCCAGTTTTTATCGCCGGATGTGGTTCAATTAAAAGAAGTCAATGACATGAAATCGAAAGTTCCTCATGGGATGAATAATGCCACTTTGCCATTGCTCACCGCATTTTTTGTTATATAACCCAGGAAGGCGGACTCAGATTTTTCGGGGTCCCAGGTATCTTCATCGGCATTTTTCTGGTATTGCACCTGTAGTCTAATGACTTTTGAACAGCCGAGAAATTTACGATAGGGGCAGACAGGACCCTCGCACAGGTAGGAATGCAGGCCGATGTACGGATATGCCCGTCGCCAGGTCACGCAACCGGGTCCTTTTCCCCCTCCGAGGTAAGTTCAAGGATTAATAACGCTGCTAGGGTAGCGATCCCACTGCCTCTTCTAATGATATTCGAACGCGCTATCCATGGGAAAGTTCCCACGACTGTTAATTGTGCTCGACTCAACAGGTCTTTAAATGATGAGGGTAACTCGGATGCGCTTACGTGTGGTTTCACGGCCAGTAAGCACAACACGCTCAACCCTTATTGCAGGCAACAAGTGTAAAACTATTTATATGGTAATAAATGCACGGCCCTCCTTCTGAGGAAGAATCTAACCGTCAAGACGTTGAGGAACGTCTCACAATTTTCTTGAACATTTTCCCACCGTTATGGGAGACTGACTCCTTCACAGTCAGTTGAATTCGGTATTTGAGTGTCTCCCGCGATCATGTGGCACTTAAAAGGATTAACGTTCTTCCTAATTACTAACGGAAAAAAGTGGGTGTTTTCAAGACTTACGTCTTCGTCCTCTAGGTATTTAAAAATATCCAAGTTGTCGATTCTTATGGTTCCCTGGAACGGGTAGAAAAGTGTCCCCGGCTGGATTTTCGTTGTGCTCCACACGGTAATCTGCTGCTCCTCTGACGATCGAATTCCAGGTGAGTTCAGAGCTAGCGCGAATTCCTGAGGAATCAACACACACGTTTCCATTTTCAAAAAACAAATCACTTGTGTCGCTACTGAATAGAGAATGGACCACAAATCACTTCCTACGAGGTTCCTGCACAATGACTTGCTACAGCATTTCTCAAGATCGCCTGAGCAAATGCCACTGAGATCATAAAACACGAGTGCTTATGAAAACGTCAATAAATTACTTCTTACAGCGTCGCGCATTTGAGCAGAAGACCCATTTCTTCAACAGATCAGCTAGTACTGTCCGTTCGAGATCGCCACTATCTAACCATGACCTTCTGAAGAAAATAGCTCACACACTTGATACAACACACATAATCCGTAAGGTGTTCTTTCTTCAGGTTGTTTCTTCGTTACTATGTGCTTCTTTTCTTCGCGTCGATCACACACAAGTAGAACACCTGATCAGGTGTGTGTAAGTGTTCGATTTCATTCAGTACACCTTAGCTGGTGACCGCGTGGAGTTATCCGAACATAAGACCATATTCACTTGTTGTCTTCTCTTAATGCGGCTCTCGGCTCGGCTCGGAATGCGTGCAGGTGAGATGTGGCTGTAAATGTAGATCGATTACGAACACAGGCTTGGGTGCTTATTTATAAATCCAAGAAGAAAAAGGAAGTCAACTCCGCCTTATGTCAGGCACGGGAAGAGACACGACGGTAATTGCGCGGCGCTGGTTAGATGAAAGTAGCTTGTAAATAAACAATGGGATGACAACGGAAGGAGGGTACCCGGAGTATCATTGACGGTTATTTAACGAATTTTTGACTTAACAGCCTCGCCGTCGCAGTCGAGGTCCTTTTCGCCGGCCATGCCACGGACGATTATGCTGTTTTGTTGCTCTTAGTGTGTTCTCAAGGAAGTGGTCATCCACGGGCATATGTTGAGCGATCGTTAACTGATGATGGTGCGCCGCCGATCCATGTCAGGTGCAGGAAACACTTGTTTTCTTTTAATTCCCCAACGTTTTCTGGTGACTTTGCCCATAAATTATTTATCTCCGGTGCGGATCACGCGGGACGGCTTGCTGGTTGTCTCGAAATGACTAATTTGAGCAATTCACAAAAACAGCAAATGTGCTTTGAAAAGTTTTTGCTCGCGGTGGCTTGTAATTGCTGAGATTAAACAAAAGACTTAAGCAACGAACTTGATTTAGAGCACTGACCCATCTATCAGTCAGTCACCTGTCACCCACCTCCCATTCATTTCACATCTCAAAAGTGCTTCCGTTGTTGATATATAGCAGTAGGGCCGCGGTATATGTTCGTTACACAATTTCCAGCTCTGCGTTGCCAATACTTTCTTCGCGCGGTCTTACCTGTAGGCGACAAAGTTTATTCACATTGAAACGGCAGCCAAGGTTGAAGACAGTAAGCTCAAGCATTGCCCGGTATTCATCAAAAAGCGGTACCATCACAAGACCGGTAAGCACATGCTCACACACTGCAAGAAAAGCAGCCACCAACACTGTCGCCGTGAAATCTCGACCAATCATGAAAGAAATCCGACTTCTTCCAGTTTTCTTATGTACCAATGAAGTTCATGCGGAAGAAGATTGAAAAGAGAGAGCCCGATGTGTGAAATTCATGTTTCTTTAGGGCCGCTACCGCACAGAAGCGGGGCTGATTTGAGGCGTTACTCTTTGAGGAAAACTCCCAGCGGTACTGATCGCTGGCAAGTTGTGATTTTTTGTACATTACCATGGCGGAAATTATGACTTTCCGCGCCGTGTGAATTACTGATAAATTTAAATACAATTAGTCACTTTCGTCTTTTATAAAATCATCGAGTCCAGACTAATTTACAGAGGCGGCACAATTGTTCACCATTATTCCGTATCGCCGCAGACATTGCTAAGAAGATCAGTCCGATCGTGAACTTTATTTGTTGGGAAGATCGGAACTAATTATGATCTCTATGCGATTCCCTTCATTGTAATGTAAGCATGAAATTCAAAAATAAAAGCAAATATTTGTACTTAAAGAAAACAGCAACCCTAGGAGGATAGATATCCCGCACATACAGTAAGTGCAAGTTGATATCTGCAAACAGAATCTATGTTACTACTTTAAACCAAAAATCACAACATACAGCTAGGGTGATTGTTGCTAGGGGGAATAGACGTGCAATGTGTGCAACGTTAAATTTCGTTCGCAAACATAGCGGATTAAGTTCACAAAGTTCTTAGGTATACATGTAACTTTTGATTGTATAAGGTAAGCGAATGATTTTTTTGGGTTTCTACCAGCGTACATAAATAACATATGCTATGTATGTCTTTGATTTTGGATTACTAAAAGCACAGTCCCTTGGAAAAATAATATTTCCCAAGTTTTTGTGATTATCTTGTTAGATGCCGTTAAAGGGAATCTATCGCTTGTGGTATATTTGAATAGCATGTAAAATTTTTCGATTAGCAACTCAGTTAAAAAAATATTAGGTGTACAAATTGAAACTCGCCATTTTTCACGAAATTTTAAACCTTTATTACACAAAAACTATTACATATTTATTCAGGGAAATACTGTCCATCACTAGTCACAACCTTGGCCCATCTTTCGGGTAACATGCGGATTCCGCGTCTATAAAATTCTTCATCTTTGGAGGCAATCCATGAGTCGAGCCAATATTTGATATCTTCAAAACAACGAAACTGCTGTTCGGCCAGACCGTGCGCCATGCTATTGACCGGAATAGGTGGTAATCGAAAGGAGCAATATCTGGAGAATACGGCGGGTGGGGTAGGATGTCCCATTATAGCGTTTCAAGATAATTTTTAACCTCTTGAGCCACATGCGGTCGAGCATTGCCATGTAGCAAGATTACTTTGTCATGTCTTTCTTGAAATAGCGGCCGTTTTTCTTTTAATGCACGGCTCAAACGCATAAGTTGAGTTCGATATCGTGCTCCTGTAATCGTTTCGCCCGATTTTAGCAACTCGTAGTACACCACGCCGAGCTGGTCCCACCATATACACAACAAGACCTTCACGCCATGAATATTTGGTTTGGCTGTGGATGTGAATGGTATCCCCAATATGTTTTTGCTTGGAATTGTCATAGTGAATCTACTTTTCATCCCCAGTGACTATGCGATGCAAAAAACCCTTTCGTTTTTGCCGTTGCAGTAGTTGCTGACATGTGTTAAAACACCGTTCAACGTCTCTAGGCTTTAATTCATATGGTAGCCAATGTCCTTCTTTTTGAACCATTCCCAAGGATTTTAATCGATGGGAAATGGCTTGTTGAGTAACCTCTAATGAGTGAGGAAGTTCTTGCTGAGTTTAGTGAGAATCTTCGTCCAACAACTCCTCCAATTCTGCGTCTTTAAACTTCTTTATTGCTCCGGGACGCTGTTTGTCTTCCACGCGGAATCACCTGATTTGAACTTCTGACGCGTTCTTTCACTAATAGACTTGTCCCCATATGTCTCTATTATGAGTTTATGAGCTTCAGCCGCCGTTTTTTTGCAATTAAAACCAAAAAGCAACACTTCCCGCAAATGGCGTTTGTTGGGCTCAAAACTAGTCATGTTAATTCACTTAGATGTATATCACGCTGTGTCTAATTCGCAAATGTAATGATGAGGAATTGTTGACAAATATTTGGCCCTGCCATATCAATTTTCTGCCCGCCATTTTGAGCCCTCGTTTTCAGGTGGCGCCCACTTTAGTAAAACGGCGAGTTTCAATTTGTATACATAATATGTATTTTCAGAATTCACAAACCCACTGGAATAAGTGTTACTATGGTATATATAAAGTTTAATTGCTAAGTGCTTACTAAGAGCAGGACGAGCTAGGAAAACAACTGAACAACAGATTTACACTTATCAGCAAGATCATCTGATCAAATTAATTATTTCAGGGAATCCCAATTAGAACCGGTTTTACGACAATCCTTTAAATATGAATCTGTTTGGATTTATTTTAAAGAAAAATACATTTGATTGAACAGATGTAAAATATATTCAAAAACATGAATAAACACGATTCTGTTTAAAGGTCTTAACATGATTTGATGAGCAAGATTTAATAGGTTTTGAGGCAATCCCAAATTCAAACCAATTTCTGTTTAACGCAAAGATAAATTTCGCTCTTTGAAATCAAACGCGGCTATCAGTAGATCAATGGCTAGATCGGTAGCCTTATGTTCCAGAGGTTCCGAGTTCGAATCCCACATAATCCAGATAGTTTTGCTTTCTAAAGAGTCACATTATAAGTGTAACAGATATGAAGGGTGTCCCGAGTTCGAATCCCATCAGACACCACACACTTTACATTAAAGAAAAGAAGGCAATTTTCGTTCGCGTATTCAATATGGAATCAAATAAGCATGACTGAAAATCAACAGAGTTTTTCACTTTAAGGGACAACACCACTGTGACCCCCTGTTTTTTTGCCGATTTTCAAGAATTTTTTTTTGTGGGAAAAAAAAGACATATTCCAAATTTTTTTTTTTTGTTTTGTTTGTTCTTTATTAAAGATACATAAAAAAAAAAATTAAAAATTTATCGCCCCATGGTAGCGCTGGGGAAGCTCCCGCGTCAGGTGCTGTTGGCTCTGCAGTGATCCGCGGCCTGCAGCAGAACTGTCTTCAAAGTCGATCGGAAAAAAAATACCGATTTTTTTCGTTAATAATATGATATTTTGAAGAGAAGTACATAGGGATTTGAAAAAATATTGATTTTTAAAAAATAGGCACGCTTTTGAAATTTAAGTTCGATTTTCGAGCACAATTTCTCGGCGAAAAATGCTATAATTTTTTGTTTTATTAAGATATCGAAAAGATCCTCTGTACTTCTTTAGATAATCTAGTTTTATTGATGCAGTCCAAATTTGAAGTTGATCGGATAAAAATTGCTCGAGTTATGCTGCAGGCCGCACTCAAAGAAGTGGTTTTGAGAAAAACGCGTTCAAAGTTTGAAGTTTGTTAATTTATGTGTGGACCCCGAGCTGCACCGCTCCACAAAATATTCAATATCTCCGAAAATAATTATTTTTTCGACCTGGGACCAACGGCATTCTATTCTTAAATGTATTTTAGATTTTTCTAGATGGTTTTCAAAAAATCGATTTTTTGAAACCGTCACAGTGGTGTTGTCCCTTAATGAAAGGTTAACAGATTTACGCTTAAAATAAATGGAAATCATTTTGATGCCAAACCATAGGTGTTTCTATTTGAATTAAAAATTAATTTATTTAATATTTTTCTCAGCACAGAGTCCTGGGTGCTATTTAGAAAGTTTTGATCTTGGAAGCCTGAAGTTAGATGCAGATCGTAATGAGCAGATAACTCACTCACTTACATACATTAGGTGCCGTCTCAAATATCTCGCTAATAGTCCGTAGCTTTAATATAAAGACGAACAGGTTGAAGCTCAGTCGTTTCTTTACTCTCATCACGCTTAAAGTGCTTCGCATTTGGAACATTGGCGAACGTTGGTTTCATTTCAACACCATTCTCATACTTTGGTTCTGAAGTCTCTGCAGCCGTAGCTTAACTTCATATAAAAGCATGGTAAGCCAGTCGATTGCATTTGTACGGATTTTAGCAAGGCTTTTGACAGAATCAATCACTAAAAAATGTGTGTGCTTGTCCTGCTCTGGCGCTGATAAAGAGAACACATCTTCGGCCGGGGACTGTTGAGTTCAGCTAATGTCCGATCATCTCCGGCAATTCACATTCTAGCGTTCCTTAGGGTAGCAGATCGTCTCTTGCAGTAGCGGAGCTTTTGGCACAAAAGACCTTCCTAGTCGCATTACTACATTAATAATAATAATAATAAAAAACACTCGTACGTTGCAAAACATTTTCGAATTATTGAAATATAGTTGATTATGGACACTCCTGAGGAATCCTGATTTTCTTGCAATCTTCCTACACGTGTAATGAGCGGGGACTTAAATTTGAAGTCTCTATCATCTATTAGATGCAGCTGATATTACCCCATATGTAGGAACGCGCGGCATCGGCACTTTTACTTGTTTAAACTTTATAGACACACCTTAACTAAGACAAGAAATACATCATTTCGTTAATATTGTGAAAGCTTCACTGTATAATTAAAAGAAAACAAATAAATAAAAGTCCATAGGGTATGTTTACGCCTGGCGCTGCCACAAGCGATGCTGCCATGAGCGACTACAAGCGATCTAAATGCCTGTAGTCGCTTACGAATTGGAAGCGATTAATCGCTTGCGACTAAATTTAGTTGAACAACGTATAAACATGTATCAATGGACTACTTGTTTCGCTAGGGGGGACTGCTGAACTTATTTTGATGGAGTCTTTACTGAAAGGCATAGTATTTGGTCGTTCATGGTACTATAGATTTAATCCCGGAACTATTTTGCGTTCCTGTGGGAGAAATGAAGAACAGCTCCGCGCATGAAAGAGTTTCATTAGTTCTGCAACAGTTTTACCGCGAATGAATTGATATACAAATTGAAAAAGTTCAGATCAATCGAGAGCAAAAACAAGAGTTTCATTTTTTATTTCCGGTATCTGATAAACAGACATTTTTTTTCATTCATTCAATTCAATCTTTTCTACACCCATTTCGCGCGATTTGGTCGCTCTAGGATGCGCTACATTGCTTTGTGGGAGGACTTATCGTAAACCGTTCTATGAAAACAATGTGTTTGATTTGGCAGTAATTGGCAGCATCGCACGTGGCAGCACTAAGCGTAAACATATCGTTAGGTGAGCCTTCTTCCATAAGACTTTCTAGGGCTCTTACTCTCTGGTCTCTGTTGGTTAATTCGCTTCTGATTTTAAGAATACTTCACAATTTTTTTGAGAGTTCTCTTTTAATAAAACTGAATATAACAGACCAGACATTTTCACTGGGTCCAAGTCTGAGTGTCCTGTTTTCACGAAATTCTTGCTCCTGCAAAACTTGCATGTTCTCTGTAGTCTCGATTCATGCTTGACACGGGAAGTCCTTGCTTTTTCTTAGATTTTTTTCTAATTTTTTAATTTTTATAAACATTTTTCTGGTCTTTTAATTGTATCTACTATTAAATTTACAATGTATTGAAAATAACTTTTAACGATCTAACATTTATCAAAAAGCTTACTTTTCTTATTTTGATATGATGATTTTAAAAATTACTGCTCTCTTATTGAATTTCACTATTCTCATTTTGTAGTTTACTATTCTCATTTTGAAAATAAAATGGTTTAGTGTCAAATACAGGTAATATGAACAGTATCTAAATTTAGTAAAAAAAAATTTTTTCTTTCACACAATTTACACATCATAACTGCTTCTCTGTGCACATTTCATTATGATGGTGTAGTGTGTCCAAGGTATTAAACCCATTCAATATTCTGTGTTTATTTTTAAAATGTCGTTCACTATTAAATTCGAATCTTTTAATATTTCATTATCATATACATATATATTAATTAATTCTTCTTCAACATACTTTTGCGCTTTTTGAATTTTTTATGAATCTGAAATCTAGGTTTCCTAACTTTTCCACCTTTCCACAGAATAATTCTTGCTAAGTTTTTTGTTTAACCTCTACCTTTTAATTCCTAACCCCGGAACATATACACGAAACAAAACAAAAAAAAGGTTTGAACTGACGGAATAAATATTGCAAGTTCAAGTTTTAAAAATTTTGACGTTTATGGCAGGATAACCAAATTTCCAGAAAAATTTTATTTTATTCAGAATCTATAACAGTTACGGAAATTGTACATGAAAAAAGACAAGTAAATAAAATAACGTTCTATTTGTCGTTGTGGGTTTTAATTGTTGGCTGAGTCATAATCTAATCGCGGTGAATCGACACCTTCATGAATAACTGCCAACTATGCATATTATGTAGATTCATAATTCCCCCCCTGGCTGTTTCATTAAAGATTCCCTAAACAGTTAGATATTGTTTTTCTAAAATTCCAGTAGAGATTCAGATTCCAAATATGTGCTCATACCTGATGTGATTCCAATTAAAAATCCTAACTAAATTAGCAAGTTTTCAAAACAATTGGCACGTCTTGCTTGGTACTAAAATTTTACACCGCCAACCTGTTAAAATCGCGCCATAGAAATTTGGAAGACTCACATTTCGAGAAAAATAATATTTCTCCGCTACTCTTTCCGTACCAAAATGCATGTAGCGATCCGGATAGAGAGCAGGATTTGGCCGCATAACATGATACGCTTTAGTTTCCATGCACTCTTGACACTCCTTAAAGATATAAGTAGGTAGGTATAAACCCTTTGCGTAGGAGTTATACTTTTATCAGTAGTGTCAGGAGTATATTCCTTTTATGGATCTCTTCGAAATTCGATGGCTAAAGCGATAAAAATGTGTACTATTTGTTTTCACGGATTACTCAATATCTGATGGATACAATTGTTTATTTGTACAATTTTCATTAAAAATTAATTTAGTGTATAGCACATCTTCATTTATTTTAATACTACTAAATGTTATAGGCAAATGCTCCTGGTATTTTAAATTCAATGTGTATTTACATAATATATTATATTTATCTCTTAATGTTGACTCAATTTATAAATGTTGTTAAATACAATTGTTTCAAAATTTATGGAAGAATTTCGATGCAAACGCTTGCTGTCCCCAGATGACAGCAACGCGCTCCAGTCCCCCATGCTCATATATAAGATGCCGCCGGCTTCGATCAGCACATAGTTCATTCAGTCCATTCATTCTGAAAAATAATATTGTAAAAACACCTTAAAGTGGCAGGTGTTTTGGAGCGGAACACAAATGTATTAAACATAAACTGATGAGCCGAGCGCTAGCATTGTGAGCGAACTGAATTATTTATTTCCCATGCCCCTTTTTCCTGCAACTCAAAGTACCGCACACCAGCGAACAATACCAGACTAATAAATAAATCGAAAATTCAACCCGTTTGCTTTCAGCTCCTGCCTGAAAAGGTACTGCTACCACAAAAAATTGTAATAAATTAACAGTGACTTACCTGCCACAAATTCCAAGAAGTTGACTGATTTAAATTCGGACGATTTGATTAAATACAAGTTATGAGTTGTTCTGAATTATTTTTGCTCAATTTTCTGCGGCATTGGGTGCACAATTGCAAGGTTTACTTACACAAATATGTATGTGTGTAACAATAGGTCTATATTTCCGAAAGAACTCACAACGCCCAAAAAATATGATATTTGATATTGTTATTAGATAGTTAGTGTAATTACAAAATACCACTTAAACTCTAGCTGTCATATTCGAAACTATTCAAGTCTCATTCCTAAAGTAATTCTCCTCAATTTATTCCGAGGGGATCAGTAACGGATTTTCTTGACCCTAAACAGCAGCAGGTGAATTGCATGACTTCACACAAGGAGAACACAAAAAGAACTGCGTAGAAGGCGGCACCTGTTCATTAGGGATGAGTTCTACCTGATTCGTGATAAGGGTCTGGCCAGGAAAGAGATCGTTAAGTCATTTTCAAGGGAAGTTGAATCGAGTGGATGGCATTTGGTTGAATGCACATATAGGAGTTAGCGCCAAAAATTTCGGTTGCCTATTACCACACAATATGTAATTGAGGTGACAGCTAGGAAAAAGGATCCTTACAAAGGACTAAGATTGAATTTATCCCAATTTTGTGACATATGTTGGAAGTTACACAAATGTCGCTACGAAAACCACGTTTTTTGTAGGGAAATGTAAATTCTAGCAAATAGCTAAAGAAGCTCTTCAAGGAAGTTGATTTGTAGGAAAAATATTAAAATATGTATTAGTTGGACTGTTGATTCACATATATATATATGTACACATATTTAAAGAGAAATAAAACGATATTTGTGATACAAATATAGTTATCCAAACGAGAATACAGCGGGCGTATACAGTGGTGGCCAACAAAATAGGGGTGACATATAAAATGCATGTAAGTATCTGAATGTGTTATATGGAAACAAAAACTTTTATTCCGTACAATTTATTAGGTAATAATGCTTAACTAAAATAAAACTAGATTCTGCCAAAATAAAAGTTACATATTGATATTCTTTAAAATAATTACCAATTATTATAATATTTTTAAAGGCGGTCAATAAAATAGATGTATTATAATTTCTTTAAAAATATCTAAACGCATATAAAATAAAAATTAAAGGAAAAGTTCAATGCTAGTCTAATATATTAATAATATTTAGTAGTATAACGTCGCTGCGCGTGCAATACCGCGGAAGAGCAGTTTGTTAATACCGCGTAACAGCAAAAGGCGCAAAATTGAAATATCGCGCCAGTGAATGCTTAACGCGTAGTAGGCTGGTAGTAGATTTGACACATTTTCAATAAAGAACCTTGATTGATGACATTGAAACAATACCGCGACCAGCAGCATTTACTGGCGCGATATTTCAAATTTGCGCCTATTGCTGTTACGCGGTATTAACGAACTGCTCTTCCGCTGTTTTGCACGCGCAGCGACGATAAACCTGGTTTTTTAAAACAGCAGCGCAACATTTGAGTATTGAGTCAACTTATCTTCAACACTTTTCCACAGAGATACTTTGCCATCTTAGACTGTATTGCCTCCTGCATTTCTCTTTAATTTTTAGTCTTGGTGTGAACTATCTGTCTTTTACATATTTCCAGAGGTTCTCGATAGGATTTAGGTCGGGCGATTGATCTGTATAATCGAGTACCCTCACGTTATTCCTATCGAACCATTGTTTTGCGTGCGTCATCTTCTTCTATAATTAAAATATCCTCTACCGATAAAGGCGTGCAATTTTAAACAGACAAGAAAATATTTGTTTACAGGATATATGTCGCCGAAACCAACAATTACACAGACCAATAAAAAAATAATGCAGACCCACTTTTTCTTATGTTTTTCAGGGTGCTGAATAAGAATCTGAAGTAAAAATAGCATGTTTGTGGACGAATTTTCAAACTAGAGGACAAAATTGCGCTAAAATCATGAAAAATCGGGGTTTGTGATATTACCCGTTCGAAATGAATATAACAAATTTGGGAGACATGGAAATATTCTTTTGACAAAATACAGTATTTTCCAATGTGTTCTATTATTTGATAGAACCCCATCCAATATATATATGGAAAGTTCGCTTTGGACCACACTATCGTACGAAATTTCCTAAGTAAACATGTGAACAGATTAATGTGAGGCGGAGGTGCGCCAGTTAAAAATGAAGTTCTTAAGTTGGTAGAAACAATTTTCACGAAAGGTTCATTCTGCTCGGAAAAACTTCACTAGCATAGATTTGGGTGTATCGGGGGAACATGTAAGTTCGACTTCAGATCCATGTTGAGCGCATCGAAAAACATAAGAAAAAATCAGTATGGATTCTTGCACACCAATATTTGTTAAATAGTTTTGGTAGGATTATTTCCAAAATCCATCCATTGATTTAGAAAAAAAACGGAAAAGTGGTGAAAAACCGTTAAATTAAAAAAAAGTTAATTTCACTCGCTTATACTAGGAATTTGGGGAAAGCTTCAAAGAGTTTTTGGGTATCTATTACTAAAAGCAGGCCACAAACAAAACTAGAAAGCAATATATGTAGGTAATGGTGTGCGAAAAAGCCTTAAAATAATCTAAATCAGCCGTTGGCAGTTAAATCATAAAGTTTACCCTGCCTCGTCTATTCGATAGAGGAAAAAGTAAGCTTTTATTTGGTACAACTTTTATCCTGTGTATGTTCGGCAAGTTTTCTTTGAGTCGCTACCCCGACCATAAGATAAAAAGTAAGTAAAACCTAAATAAATCAACATTTCCTTATTATTATATTTATAATCCCAAATATCCTTCTTTTTCATAATCCCTCTATTTCAGATCAAAGCTACAGTCATTTTTGGAATAACAATCACATTAAAAAAAAGTAGGTTTGACCAGCAGTGGCAGTTAAAAGCAGTCAGGATGCGGGTCATATCGGTCAAGTTGAATGAAGCTGAGTCGTATAGCCATTCTTCGTAAGCTCATAGCCCACACAACACACACCTATACCACAACATATTATCCTGACCTGACCACATCGCATATAATGCATTTATTTTCCTTGGCCTTCAAATTCACATCATTGTTGTCAGTTATTTCTTGAAATTCGATAAAAAAATTTGAAATTTGGCACAGAGATAGAGTGTGGTGGCCCAATTATAAAAAGGTACATAAAATTTAGTTTTAATTCTAGAGGTTGATTTCATGGGGTATATTGGGAAATGGAAAAAACAGATTTTTCAAGGGTATCGTGTGAGATGTCAAAACCTTATTGAAGCACGAATTCATGTCCCCATATTTGTATGTGTTGTATTTTTTTATGCAAACACCCCATCAAGGCCATCATCATAAGAAGGCTCTCGGTCAGAAAAAGCTGAAAAAAATCAAAAATATTGAGAATTAGGTGAAGATTGAACAAAAATGATCTCGAATGAAAATGTCTATCGCACTTCGGATTTAACTGAGCGGGAACGGCTGGAGCGCGAGAATGACAAGCTACGCTACGCTAATGTTTAACAATTCAGGTAAAAATAGGTGACCCGTATTCCCGCCTGACCGGTATTACCCATTCTTACCCCACAATAATTTTTTAACTTATTGATTTTCATCTTTCTAGCTTAATGTGTTAAATAGCTGAATGAGAGAGAAGCTTAGATGCACTGGTCAATTTCCCAACAGTTAGAAAAAAATATAAATAAATGTATATACCAAATGGGTTGCGATTTGTAGATAAATGAAAATTACTAATCAAAACTGTCTGACATCTCAGTATGAAACAAAATTGTTGTCTTTAAAAGGGAATCGCTACTTAATTTATTGGTATGTCTAAGGGACCAAGAGTGTGTATGGTGGACGGAACTCTTTAGTGTGCACTGCGCTGGATTTTCCACTCCTGGATGACTACATATTTGATTATAAAATTAGACCAATTTTGTGTAGACTTATGTACATGTATGTATGCACAAATTACTGTGCAAAGTTCAGTGTGTTAAGTAGTGCGATTAATCTTGTTCGCCCAAATTCATCAATTTACTGTGTCCCAAACAGCATCTTGCAACTTTTAGTTTCAAATGCCCTCGTGGAAGCACAGAAGTGTTATTATATCAGGGAAAATGGAAATGATTCGCTGAGGTATGGTTATAGTGCCAGCATCAGTGGCTTTCTTAAAAGCGGGAGATCAGCAGAAGCTGCTTTGTCCAGAAAGACAGTTCCATGGTGCTGTCATTTCAAGTATGCCCTGAAGGTGATCGCCATCCTGGGTATCCATTAACTTCCATAAGGGAACATTGTAATTACATCCACAGGAGCGAAGAAGCTAGTAACTAACCTGTAGAATGGCAAAACAAAACCCGACAAGAAAATTACGAAAACGAAAAAGAATTTAATCGCACTGGTTGTATGAACCGTCCGCCACACATATGTTACGGAAGACCCAGGGCGGAGGACTGCACCAGTACCAAAGCAGCAGCACTAGCACCGGGCAACAGCAGCGCCCTGCTACTCAGTACAGTAGCAACTGTTCCATATCTCTGTGTGTTTTAATTTTATAACCTCTCAACATGTTATTATGCGAAGACGTGTGTCTGCCAGACGATATACTTCCATTCGCGCACTGAAGTAAAAAGTCCCTTCGGAGGTATCTCAAGAGCACTCCAGAAGGCAGGTTTCAAGCATAGAACAGCATAATTGCCGCATCTCGACGAGTTCTCATTTTTACAGTTTCGTCCCTTCACCTCTTCTAATTTCCCCGCATAAAGCAAAATTAAAGTAATTGGGAGCGCGGAATAGGCGCGCAGATGAAATTGCTCGCGCAATTGTCGGCAGTCAATTGGATTCCATAAAAAGTGCACAGCGACGAGTAGCTCATAGTGCACAATGAGGGACTTCTCTTTAGGGTCCTTTGATGTGCGGCAAATTATGGCTTGAAGGACACTTTTTGAAATGCGTCGCCTGCGGTGGCTTATCTTCACGCCCGCCCCCTTAATGTAGGTACCTATACAAAGGTAGGTATTTATTATGTATATTACTCAGATCTTTATGGAAAAAGAGTATAATTTAATAGTTTTCTTATTGATACGCATCTATTCAAATTTTTGAATTATTTTTAGCATTACATGTGCAGATAAGGGAAACATGTACAGTATACAGTATATATTTTTTTAAACAATTTACAAACAAATTGTAATCAATATCACATTAGTTGGTTCTGATGAAATCGATGTCCCAGACGTCACGTCATTCCCGAAGACCTCTCGGAAAGAGAAGCTTCGAATAAACTACATATCTCACCTTCTAGATACCCCAACTGAAAAAATTTGAAAACAATTGTTTAAATCTCAAAATTCTCTACAATTTAAGTGTATAAACTTCTTTTATGAAGTTAGTATTTTTCTAGTCATAGCGTGAAAAAGGTTAACAAATTACGACAACAATTGGTTCTTCGCATTTATCTCGTTTTGTGTAGCTCGTAATAAAAAACTTATCCATACAATTGTTGTAGACCACAAAATACGCAATCGATTTTATAAGTAAGATTTTCCCAGCGACAAAAGGTTAAGCCTAATAATTGTAAAAACACAAACCAAAATATGTCCGCAAACTCATGGTTTGTTTTTTAGATTTTTAAACGAACCACTTTGAATAGGAGCATGAGATTTGGCTCAAATGAAAGCTGAAATCCTCGAAATATTCCATCATATTGCAAAAAAAGGGAATTTTGATAACAAGAGAGCGAGAAGAATTCCGAACTACTTGGAGGATCTTCGCAAGACAGTGCGAGGCAAGATACAGAAATGGATGTTTAGTAGGGAAAGACTTTACGTTTCATGAAAAAAAATGTAGGATCATACCATTGCAAATCCCATAATGAAAGGAATTCACCTGTTTACTGACACTTGTTATTTTTTTTTGTATATTTAAGTACGTTAAAATTAAGACCATCAGGAAGTAGGCGTCGGTCACATATTCAAAATGCGAGTTCAACTAGAGTGAATTTCATTGATCATTGCAACTTTAGGTGAAAGGTTGAATGTTTTAGTTGATCAACGCAGAATTCTACATCACCGAAAGTTAATTACATGAAATGGAAAATATTTTTCTTTCTGTGTTGCATACTGCTTTGTTAAATGTTTGTTGTTAAGAACGCTGCCGAATGGAGGTGGTAGATAGCGTCCCAGATTTTTTTAACATTCCGCAAAAGCATTTCTACACATGAATTTTTACATCCATTCTCTACCTAGATGTTTTACCTATTTGGAAATGAAGGATAATTTAAAAAAAAGAAAACCGAGGTGTATTAATTACATGAACTTCGGAAAAAATGTGGGAGAAACGTGAATTTTAACAAATTTTAGAGCATGTTTTCACTTTCGCAAGTGACTGTTCCTGCAGTGGGAGAGGTAGATCAATACATATAGGTTACATGTTTGGAAAGCATATGAAGGCGGTAATTATTCAGTGTGAGCTTGATGTCGCTGCGTTAATCACAACAAAAATAAAATTATAATGTGTATCCCGAATTTACTTTGCTAATCACACTGTAATTCGAAAACGGTTGAATTTCCCCCCCTTCCCTCTCCCTGACACGTTACTTTTTGTTTATATAGGTGAGGTCTATCAACCCTATCATTCGTTATTCGAAACACCCTGTGTTGTATTACCTAAAATAATAAAACGGGATGTATAATAAATATATGTTTCACTATTTGACTGATTTGTTTTGCTCCTCTTTGAACAAAATGCTGGCTACGACCATGTTGTGAAGTATCTCAAATGAAATCTTTAACTCTTATCTAATATCCTCAAAATGTAAGAGGTATTATTTAGATCTAAAAAAAAGACTAGGACTCTTTTTCAACCGTTTATTACAATTGGCTTTGATAATAGCGCCGTAAGTGAAGCTTGGTTGCACCAACGTTTCTGTGACAGATTTTTGTTATGCACAATTGCAAATTTTAAAATATTTTGCTTCTTAGTTTTTTTGCGAAAACTTTAACCTATTAACTTTCGAAGGCGGTTGTCTTGCCTAAAAGCCCTAGAGCAACAAACCCATAATATCAATTAAATCAAATAAAATTTATGACAACAATTTGGAGAAATTATGTTTTGCGGAAGTTTACAATGACAACAGTTGTTTTACATATCAGAAAATTGGGCATTGATTTTCCATGTTCTCATAAAGTGATAAATCACTGGTGCGTTAAAATCCATCTCCAGCTGTGATGAAATGATATCAAAAATGTGTCGTTTGCCGTCGAACCTACAAGGCAGGAAATATTTAATGGAGCTCCCTTTCCTTATAACTCATTCGTCCAGCATTTCGGAATTAACCAATTTTAATCTTCTAATTAAGACTGCGGGTATTAATTATAAATAACGATCATAAAAGCGGCAAATGACTACCATTAGCCTGTATAGAGATTTCTTGAGTAAAATCAGTAAAACTTGCGGCCACTGAATCAGCCACTGTGCCAGTTGGGCGCTCATTTCGTTTGATTAATTATTAAGAGTTTAATAGACATCTAACTAATTATCCCGCGATAAATTTCATGTTTTGTCTCAACGCGCACTCCGAACACACGTATGAATATTAACAACAGGTTAATAAATTATTCATGCTGACCAATAAATTTGTCAAAGATAGGAACACGTTTATGTGAATGTCTGAGCCTGCAGTTATTCGAACCGTGACTCTCTGTGATATGTCTTGAAATGTTCGGTTCTATTTAATGGTGTGTTTAGTACCACTAAGTTCGTGTTAGCTACAGTTTCTATTAGGGTGTGCTATTTAGAGGATTATTGCTAAACAGAATGGCTACATGTTCTTTTTAAGCCTTATTAATTCCGTGGGTAGGAATTAAATCTATTTTAAAATCGTAAAAAAAATACCGGCTTCGACAATATAAACTAAAGTATAGTAAAATAATTGTTCTTCGAGTCGGTGCTGAACCGTACGACAAACGTTTGCGCACTGCTGTATCGAGTAGCTTGCGGGACACGAGGGACGAAATCAATTAATAATGATGAAATATAGCCTATTCCATAGAAGAGTCAGGCAAATACGAGTCAGACACGCTCATTATGGGTTTCCGAATATTGGCCTCAAATTAACTGATTGTAATTTAAAAAAATATTTGTTCAAGCATTTTATGTATAATATATAAGTATATACATATACAAATTAACAAGTTTTGGACTTTTCCTTTACTTGTGCTGTGAAAACTTACTTAGTGCCAAATTTCATGTTTCTTGGTCAACGAGAAGTACCCTGTAGGTTTTGATTTATTTGCGAGTGTCAAAATATGCGGCATAAATCGGGCAATAATGGCCGTATTTTTTGATTGCGTTGATTTAGAAGCTTGATTTTTTTATACTTTTAAGAGACGGTAGACCTAAGTATTCCATATCAATTTCAGTACCTCTACGCGTTCCTGAGAAAAAAGGTCTTGAAAGACAGACAGACAGACGGACAACGAAAAGATCCTATAAGGGATCCTGTTTTTCCTTTTGAGGATACGGAACTCTAAAAAAGAATTATTAAAATCGGTACGCAATCAGCGATGACATCGCGGAACAGACAAAACAAAAACATAGGGTCGAATTGAGAACCTCGTCCTTTTTTTTAAATCGGTTAAAAATTAGAAGTGAGTCTCTTCACCCCAAATAAACAGACATTGTCTTTAGATCTAAACAAATGCCATCTACCGGTTGCATAAAGATTAACTCTGTTTTCCAAGCTATGATTTCGCAATGTGGTTGTTTTCATTTTCAAAAGATAAGAATTGTTTTTGTAAATATTAAGAACTTAAAATAACTTAATCTTGAAGGGTCTTTCAATATGGACGCTTGAAATTTGATTGGTTATAGCGGCCATATTGTTAAAGCAGCATCTGTCACATTTGTGTGCTAAATCACCTTGGAAGGTTATAGCGTTGAAGAACTTGTGCAATGGATATGTGACTAAGCAAAATTGTCGGATTTGGGGCGATACCAATCCACACGAGTTACACCAGCATCATCCCAAGAAAGTCACTGTTTGGTGCGGATTTTGATCTGGGGGAATCTTCGGTCCGTACTTCTTTCAAAAGGAAACTGGCATTGCCACAACCGCCAACGGCGAGCGCTATAGATCGATAATAAGCTACTTCTTGTGGATGATGTGGATATCAACGACATGTGGTTCCAATAGTATGGCGCTACATGCCACACAGCGCATGCCATGATGGACATTCTGCACGAGCGATTTAAGGACATGGTAATGACGTGCGGCGGCGACGTGAACTGGCCAACAAGATCGTGTGATTTAATGCCTTTAGACTTCTTCCTTTGGGCCTATCTTAATTCACAAATCTATAGGAATATATCGCAAAAAATTGATGCCCTCAAAGTCAACATAACGAACGCCATCCAGCAAATTCAACAAGATTTATGCGACAAAGTCATCGAAAATTGCACCTCCCAAATACTTACATGCCACCAAGAAAAGCTCCGGCGGATATGTGAAGGACGTTATATTCCATACTTAATGCCATAAAATATTCTTTCAAATAAAATAAATATAGAGTGGATATCTCACACACAACTTGTTTTATTTATATTCAAATGTCGAGCGTTATTTAAACACCCTTTGCATGTTCCACGGTGGATGACTTAACGGTTTTACCTGCGTGTGAAATAATATAACAAATAAAATATTTTGAAGAAAACGGAAATTATAAAAGTGTAAAAAAATACAAAATGTGCGACAAAAAGGAATATTCGCGAATATCCGTTTGTACATTGGTCGTGCGGTGGAGCTACCATTAATGCTCTCTCTCGCACACGTAGGGTTGCATAATGCCTTCGCTCTCTCGAACTCATGTAAAACCGTGTTTACGGGCATTTTCCCAAACCTAAGGCTCCTATACCATTGTTTCGTTAATAGAAAGGTAAAAACTATATTTTCGCCTTTCCTCTTTGAAACTTTTCTAAATTTTTTACATTTGCTGACCAAAGAGGGGTGACAGACAGACACATCATAAAGTCTCAATTTGAATGTAATTAGTTGATTAAAATAGGCCTCGTGCTGCTTTTCCTTCGGGATGGGTTTAGCGCGACTAACTCTTGGAATATAGTTGCCATACAAAACAAATATGTGCTTTTTGTGCCACACTGACAAATTTTTCAAATCTAACGGTTTTATCGGAATCAATGGCTAGAACTCTAGAATTATTGAGTAACACCACCCTCCGTAAATTTTAGAAAAAAGAGAAAGAAATGCCGTTTAAAATATGTTTTTTGTTTCTTTAACGTTTTGGTATTATTTGTTTTACATTTTCTTAAATTTTGTTACCCATAAAACTCGTCGGAATACTTCTACTTATTTTATGTCTTATTCACGGGAACTATTCAAAAGATAAAATAGCCCTACGAAAACTGAGTGATAACTCATATTCACTTGTAGTGCAATTTCTTTGTAAGATTCATAAAATGTTTAATTTTCACTCCATTTGTGTAAAATTCATGTATAACAAAAGCGACTTCATACATTAGAAGAAAACACTCGAGAGATCAGAGATACTGCAATATAAATACATAGCTTCCGAGCCTGTTTCCAGTTTGTAGTTCTAGGAAATGCGGAAACTATTTGCAGAACTTTTGTTTCCAGCGCGTATCTGTCTAATTAAATTGTAGTGCCCACTGACATACTTATAAACTAATGGACTGCTCATCAGAGTCAAATGAAAATAGTGGGACCACCCAGTAGCGTAGCGTAGTGGGGGCGGCAGGGGCCACTATAAATAATAATAATATCTTGTAAATATTTGAACCATTTCATTTTTTTGTCGCACCTAAGATTCGAACCGATTGAAATGAGCACGGAATTTTTCATTACTTATACCATGACGAAATCGGGGAATTCCCTTTTTTTTAAATGAATATATACCATAATAATGACATCATGCTCATTGTAGCGACTGGCAACACCCTCTGTACTGACTTGCAGGGATTTCCCGTATTTTATTTTGTGCTTGGATTGTTATCGTTAATATTCAACGAGAATGACTTCTATCATATAAAGAATAGTGTTCAATATTGTATAATAACACAACAACATAATAAGTTTGATTAATGGATCGTCAGGTGTCCAATTCACATTAACTTAATAGTATCATATGTTATATGTATACGCTTGTACTTGAGACGGAAGTTGCTCGTCCTTCGTTAGATAGAATCATTGTAGAAATTCTTGAGCGTTTTCAGCAGCTACAGAATTTGGCGGCTTATCTAACGCCGGCTATATCACTAAGTTCGGGCAACACTAAATGTAATCTAGACTACGCATCTGCCGAAATTGACGAGCAGGATTTTTAGCTGGAACGACTTCGACTGCGGACTTCAGTTGCTGCCATAGGCAACGAAAATAAATAAATTAATGCGGACTCACTTGAATTATTATTTATTGTGAAATCCGAGCTGGAAGAAACTCTGCCCAATATTATAATTTTGCTCAGAATATTCTTCACAATTGCCATAAGCAATGCCAGCTGTGAGAGAAGATTTTCAAAATTGAAATTGATTACAAATTATTTAAGATCAACAATGAGTACTTTAAGGCTAACCAATCTGGCTATCTTGTCTATTGAGCAAGAGGTGTGTGATGCTATAGACATTGATAGTGCAATAAAAGACTTTGCTCTTAAAAAAGTAGACGAATAACGTTTTAGTTAAAGACAGAAGTTTTGTTTTTAGTTCTAAGAAGTATATTATTTTGCAATTAAAATATAAATATTAACAGTATTGTTCTAGCTCTAATTGAACGTCGACTTGCGTGTTATATTCAATTCGCTAATAACTTAACCTTGTCCATCGTCAATCATAAGTGTTCTATACCTGTTATATCAATGTAAGGGGATACATGTAAGAATTTCTGTAATAATTGGGAAAATTTATATATATATATATATATATATATATATATATATATATATATATATACTATATATACATGTCTTTTTTATTTGTAACCTGTATAATACACAATAATGATGACTGTTCTTGCCAAAAAGTTCTTTAGAATTACTGTATATTATAGTCTTTGAAATTGAAATACCTAAATAAGAGGGCGGATCAATTTTATTCCGGCGACACCCACGCTACTGGACCACTTCGTATATCTTTCTCTTTTCAATATAAGCACAATTTGCCACTGAACTATACAAATTTCATTGTCGATTTTGTAACTGCCTTCTTTATAGGTAAAGTTGGTTCAATGGAAATAACCAAATAATTTTTTTGTGCATTTGAAACGACCAATTTGGACGTACGAGCAGCGCAAATAAAATGCAACTGCCTTAGTTTACGAAATTTGACACATAAAACGAAAAATTAAATTGTCACATCAAGTTTATTTTTTATTGTTGGCATTACAATAAGCATAATTTAATAAGAACAAGGCAGAGAAAACTTGACCCATGTGAAATAGCAACATAATTAGTCCAGTAGTTTATGTGGCAGTGGAAGTGCCTATACATAAAGTTTTTTTCAATATTAAATAAAAAATTGAATAATTCTTTGACAAATTAAAGCAATGAAAGAGTTTAGACAAATTAAGAAGTTAAGCGGCCTAAGAGTTTCGTTTTTTGTTCTGCGCTTGAAAGACAAATCTCCTCGCATAATAATCCCTCGCCAAACAAGTAAACATGTCACTGAGGTGGCTGCGTTATTTTCGTAAAAAAGTCTCGCCTCGCTTCATCCGCAATCATAGCAACCACACTTTTCACAATAATTTCAGAAGCCGGCTGTTTGTCCTTTAATTTATGGGATTGGGAAGAAAAATTTGTCCGGCTAACGCAAACGAGTAGTGATTTAATAGCGTAATTTACAAGAACAAGCATAGCGTTAATTTCTGGCCCATTACTCTTTGAGCCCATCGGGCCGATCTTCTTGTGGTTAAACTATCTGAAAAACTCAACATATTCACCTGTCGCAAATTTTTCACATGTGCGTGTTAATCGTACCATACACAACACTGCGCAAGGCTTTTGTATATTCGCAAGGCCCTTTAAGTTCAGTCGCTTTGACTCTCCTTTTCCACTCAAAGAGATCCGCCATGGATAAAAAGTTATCGATGAATCCAACAATAGTGTTGCGCACATCAAAAGCGGTCTCTGCATCTTTAGATAACAGACGATATCCCGGTATGGTAACATGTGGTAGAATCTTTAATTGGTCCCAGGCATGCAGCGGCCCATTTGGATAAACAGATACGAGATATATTGAATTTTGACTCTCATTACAATTCAATTAAATTTATGCTTTTTAATCGGCCGATGAAGTATCAGTTTGATATTACCGCATGCTTGACCTGCAATTCGCGCAAATTAGGTGTACATTGAATATTTCCACTTACGGCAACGCTTATCTCCGTTTTTGTTACTTCCATCGGGTTATCTCTGAAGGTATCTTGTTTACATATGATATTATTTTATTATTACTTTACCCAAAAGTGCCAATGAAAAATCGGTTAAAAGTTGCTAAATAACTCCATGCCTTGCAGTCCAGAAGAGTTTAAAAGTGTAAAGGTTTCAAGATTAACTACCGAATCAGGCTAACATCTCCACCAAAAATATGTGTGTATATGTCAATATGAGAGTGGGTATATGCGTGGGAGCGTGTAGGTATTGCTGTGGCTATGTGTTTTAGGACATGTGTGGGATTGTTGATATATGCATACATCCCCAATGACAATTCAAAGTGCGTATTTACATGTCGATAGGTACATATAGGTTTGTTTTTGGCTGAGTAATGTGCACTTTAGTATGCAATTTGTTATCAACACATATACATATGCACATCCTTCTGAACGGGTATAATATGCTTGTTCCAAAAATACTATTATACATACGCAATATACTTATATTTCAATGCGCAAGCATCCGCTATTAGCGTGACCCAGGATAAACGACGAGGTTACTCGATCTACCACTACTTTGAAAGTGTAGTCAGAGAATATCCGATATATCACGACTGAGACTTATTATATTAGAGACATATTTTTCCCCCTTAGGTGCAAGATAATTTGTAGAAGAAAGGTGATCATATTTTTAGGGTTCCGTATCTAAAAGATACAAAGAACTTTAGGGCTAGCCCACACGGCGCTTTTCTATAGGCATCACGACACCTCGCATCTGTTAGTTTCGAATTATTTTGTTCGAATTTAGTTTAAATTCGAACAAAAATCCCCATTTGCTTGGCAGCCAGCGACTAAGGCAAATCGTCAGCGGCGTATGTTAATGAAAGAGATATCTCCATTTCCAAAAAAATCTGAAATATTTTTTATTAACAAAAGGTCTGATATAGGTATCTATTAGGTTGCTCCTTTGTCCGACTTTTGAATTTCCCCGGGGCACTTTGTCATTTGATTATATGCATCTAAATATAATAATAATAATAATAATAATTTATTTGAAAAATCTGTACAAAGGACTGGCCTTATGATGTACACTGTATTTAAAATTATCTGATTGTAACTTATTATGTGTTAAAATTAATTAATAAAAAAAAACCAAATTAAGTTAATATGAATCTAAGATCACAAAAAGGAAAAAATTAAAATTTAGTAAATTAAAACCTTAACCTAATACATACTAAAATAAATATAAAGATAAAAAGAAGAGAAAGTCAATACATATAAAAATTACAAAAGAATTAAAGTTATAATTATCAAAAACAAAACTAATAAAATGAATATGAAAAACTATACTTAAAAAGAAAGTGTAAAATCAAAAACAAATAAAGGTCTATTAATACACAATTCCCTATACGTCTGCTTAAATTGGCTCTTAGTTTTTGACATTTTACACTTCATTGGGAGGGCATTCCAGAGTTTAGTTGCGCAAACAAAGAATGAGTCTTTTGACTGCATATATTTAAATCGCGGGATAAGTAAATTTTGCGTTCGTGCTGATGGTAAAAATTGAATTTTTTCATATAAAAACGAAGGTGATCGCTGCTTAATTAGTCGGAACAAAAACAAACATTTACGGAAGTTCAAGTGCTCGTCTAGACTCATATTAAGTAAGCGTCTAGAGTATGGTGATACGTGGTCAAATCGGCGTAAACTAAAAACAAAGCGGATACAGGCGTTATAAGCCCTTCGCAATTTGACAGACGACGCTGAGTCGAGATATGAATAAAGGCAGTCACAGTAATTTATGAGCGGCATGATACTGGTCTTAACCAAGTGCTTCCGGACTCCAATCGATAAGCCCCTACAGGAGCTCCACCATTGCCGAACAATCCCGAATATCCGTCCCGCTAGCATGGTCAGACCAGGTCAATGTTGAATTGAATATAACTCCTAAGTTCTTGACCTTGTTCGCAAAAGGAACAATCACCCCAGTAATAAGGATTGGGGGTAAATTAGATGCTTCGATGCTGTTTTTATAAATTATGATAGACTGAGTCTTACTCGGATTAAGAGTTAAATTATTGCACTTAGCCCATTGATGTATCGATTCAAGGTCCTGATTTACGTCACGAATAGTATCACAGATAGAAACTTTGGGAACAGAAACATACATTTGACAATATGAAACAAGTTTTTATTTTTGTAAAGATTTAGAGGTCTTACAGGTTTACAGAAAAGCTTGAAAAACAGCTTAAATGATGGTTTCACTAATGTTTCATTTGAGTTTATATCACTTTTTACTTGCAAGTGAAACTCGCATAAACAATTATCCTAAACTCACATTTTGCAGTAAAAAAACATAATAAAAATTTCGATTTATTTTTTTTTAGAATCTTGGTCGCCATTTATTTTTTTTCAAAAAAATGTCGCCAGGTTCGTAATCAGCGGCCCAAAAAACCCTCATATACGACATTTCGTGAAAATCCAATGAAAATTGTCGACTATCTATGTTACAAGCAAAATAAAATAAACTTCCAGACATTTTATAGTTCCTGGAATATATAAATCTGTTAATAATTTATCCCACACTAACTCCTAAATGATTGATGAATAAAATGATAATATTATACAGATCCTTGGTATGTGGGTCTGACTCGCACTTGACGGGAAGTTTGTTTAAGAATGCAAATGTTTTCGTAGAATTACTGTACATACATAGATGAAGAAGGCAATGATGCAAGCAGTGTATTATGATATTATTACACATTTTGATATCAGATGGATATGATAGAACTACGATAGTGTAGCAATATTGCGTTAATCGGTTGATTTTTTATGTTCTTTTGACTTTAAATTAACATAAAAGATGAAGTCTACACCGATGCTCCAACAATGATTGAAGTGCTCAAAGAGCCGCTATTCACGAAATAGAACTTTAAGAATGCGAAAACGTGATGGAACATTATTTTGTTTTTAATAATTTAAAATAACACCTCTTGTTGTATCATCTTATACACTGCCAATCACTTGAATAGGTACACGGTCATAAATGGCAAATATGCGTAACACCATATGTGCAAGTAAATTTTTTTAAATAGGTTTAAGAATTGCAATAAATATTATTATATATATATTTTATATAATATTTTGCTTCTTATCTCAAACTCTTCAGAATCAGCTCTTCTAATTGGTCTACAAACAGGAACCTCAGCTAGCGTGTCGACTGTTTGGCGGATTATTAAGGCAAACTCCAACTTGAGACGTCTGCGATTGAAGAAAAATCAGCTCTTCTACAACGCCACGGAACTACTCGCCTAGAATTTGCCAGAAATCAGATCAATTTGACACAGGACTGGAATAGTGTTTTTGTGCTTTCGAAGTGGGGTACTTACGAAGTAAAATAGAGCGTCCAAAAGGCGACCGCAAAAAGTGGAACCTAATGAACTGGGAAAAATATTGGTAAGAAGCGACCACAAAAAGTGGAGTCTGTCGAACTGGGCAACGATATTTTACGAAAGGTTCCCTAAGCTACAACAAACCCAATTAGCATGGGTTCAATCTGTAAGTAGAGAATTTCAGCTTTCTTTTAAGCCCAATTCATCTTAAAACCAAACCATTAAATTGAGGGTCAAATGAAAGCTGTTTTTCTCTGCTTATAGAAATAAATAAGTTGACTTTTACCACCCTCACCACAACAGCGAAAGTGTGGTAGGTGTGGGGAATGGTGGATCATGGGGGAGTTAATCCATGATACTTAGATGTGTCCGAGCTTAAGGAACCTATCCTGAAAATATCGTCGAGCAGATAGAGTCCGATTTTTGAGATCGCATCTCCCCAAAATTTATATAATTCTCAAAGAGTCATATGTGTGTATTACGGAGTTTTACAAGAATATTAATTATCGTCTGTAGATTTTTACTATTAATAAAACTAAATTTCATTTCTGTCCGCATCTGAGCCTGATTTCGCCAATCTCCTTTTAAAACTCACGCAGTCCACTATGCTGATAAGACTAATAATTTGTGTTTGTAGCGGGCAAATATTACTCGTAATTTTCTAGAATGGAAAAGCCCGGACAAGGCCGAGTACTGGTTTGCTGGTATAGGTATGTATAAATGCAGACATACCACATTAAAGAAATTTTCAAATTTGGAGCTCCGTGGAGCAGCCATATTTTGTATGGTTGTAGTTAAGCAACCGATTCTAAAACCAAACTAAATTTTTATAGAAAAAAACTATTACTATGAAGATACTATAATAGGATGCATATTTAAAAAACAACCATGTGTGATTTTTGATGGTTACAATCGCTGAACAATCGAAGAACATCGATAACACAATTTTTTTCAAAAATTTAAAATGTTGATGCGTGTAGGGAAAAAAAATAAATTCAGAAATTCTAAGTGTACTAAATGTATGTAGGTTTATTGCTATTGGAGGAAAGCATTTACATATTGCTTGTACATGTCCTACATTTCTTCGGAATTTAAAGGCATTCAATAAATCAGGAAATTTTTAGTAGTGAAGTCGGCTCTCGGAAAGAAAAAGTCATAAATTATCACTTGTAAAATATTTGCTTGAACCAATTTGTTTGGATGCAGTAATTCGGCATCATTAGTAGATTCGTGTTAAAGCTGTAAATTTGTCCCGCGGCAAGCAAATCTGCACCAATTTCCATTCACAAGTCGTTTATTTAGACATTTTGAAATATGAATCCCACGTACTTAGTCGTTTTGGGTATAAATGATCGTCCTATTAACTATATTTCCATATGCCGCAGACGGCGGCGACGTCTCTGCTATTAGATCGCAAAATGACTGAAGAATAGGATGCCCGGTGAGTTACTTCTCGTACAGTAGCAGTTCCAGAATCGGATACACAGGGGGAGCACAAAAAATTCAAAAAACATCAAAGGAGCCGAGGGGAACAATGGTCCTTTGTTCCTGTAGCCGACAGTTCAGCCACCACAGATAAATTTTATTTTCATTTCAATTCGATACTTTTAATATCATGCAGCGACGAGTGCCGCAGATTGGTGGCTAAAAATCAACGCTATTTGCTCTGTCACATTGCGCAGAAATGGAAATGTTCAATACTTTGTTAGTGCTTCATTTTCATTGAAAGTAAATCCCGCTCCGATTAAATTCCACTTATTCGTAGTACACCGCGATTTCCTTTCTCTTTTCATACTCTCTCCACGCGACTGGGTGTCGGGTATAAATATAAATTTTTGGGTGAAATGAGACTGGTGATATATGCTCTTTCGTACTCCTCAAATACAGTTTGAATCCTGATAAGGTAAATTAACAATCTTTGCAAATTTTTGTGATCGTACATATATACATAGCTCTGAAGCACAAAATAGTTTAACAAGGATCCTTCTTCTTCATGAGGTTAATGAAATCGAGTTTTAAGACAACTATAACTACATCGTATCTGCAAAAATTTCAATTATCATATTGATGGATCATTTAAAGTATACATATGAATATTGTATAACAAATTATAATACTACATGAACATGGTGATTCATCTATATTCATAATTTTATTTTTATCTTTTGATAGAATTAACGCAACGACATCAAATATATCCCAAACAACTACTAGGTATGAAAAAAAGTAAGTTCCGTTTCATAAAGATGACGTAACTCTTTCTGTATGTATCACATCTGAAAACGTTTGACATGTGTTTGACAGGTCCAGTATCATTGTCAGAATGTTTGTTCGCGACATGGAGAGTTTTGTACCAATTAATCCAAATATTGCGGGAAGTTTTGTTATACTTCTAAGTATAATTTAAAGAAATCTGCTGCTGAAAGTCATCATTTGCTAGTAGAAGCATACGGTGAACATGATTTTTCGGATAGTGTGTGCAGAAGATGGTTTAGACAGTCTAAAGATGGCATTTTCGATGTTGACGAGGATGAACTGTGGAAAAGCTTTTGCAAGCATTGGGACTCATCCAAAAACAAAGAAATTGGCTGCCTCATGAACTAACCGAGAGGCAAGAAGAAAATGGAAAAAACATTTGTGAAATACTGTTGCAAAGGCAATCAACAAACGGTTTTTTACACAGGATTGTTGCTGGGAATGAAAAGAAAGGCTGAACTGGGAAGTGTTACACCACCCGCCGTACTCAGCGGACATCACAACGTCGGATTACAATTTTTTCCGGTCGATGCTGTCAGCCTTAGTGCAGAACGGTTTCATTCTCTTGAAAGTATCCAAATTTAGATCAATAATTATGGAGCATACTTTCAATGATGTTCAAAAATGATATATTTTATAAATAAAGATTTGTTTTTACTAAAAAACGAAACTTACTTTTTCTCATATCTAATACTATTTTAAAATGTTTTCCAAAAATGCCAATGTTGATCTACCTCTACCAGTGCACTAAGAATGTATTTTTGTTCGATCGAAGATCGAAGTAGGATATATGTATACTAGCATATAGTAGTAGTTACCAACGTTGTTCCTAAGTGAGATTCAAGAGTTTTTTGGCCTTTAGAAAAGTGGGAAGTAATATATTTTAGGACACATAAAAATGCGTCGCGATTATTAGGATTTATTCAATTTTTCTATTTATTCACTGTCACAAATTTGTTTTTCCATTTTCTGAGTCAACTTGATTGAATTTTTAAATTCCAGCGTCGCTTACCCACTCGCCACAGTAGGTACAACATTATAACATAAGGCGAGCAAATAATTTAACCAAATATTAATTGACAGCCGGCCGCTTTAATGCTGGAACACATCAAACTTTATTAGTTTGTATAGTGCCACCCTTCAACGGCTACATTGCGAACTGCTGTGCATAGTCCACAATTTAGAAGTGTCATGGTAACCGGTTGAATAAGCCCGTGCACGTGTCTCTTACTATTTTTGCTAATTTTCTTATGTAAATCGCTACGGACTTGGTTAAAATGTATTGTAAGTTTAATTATTAATCATTGTGGTTAAAAAAGTATTAGTAGGTTATGGTGTTTGACAGTTAAAAAAGGTTTATTTATTAAAATTGGTAACAAAGAATCTAAACTCGCCTAAATTGCCCCAGTGATAACTATTGAAACTTTAAATAGTCTATTATTCAGCGGATGACATAGGTTGACAACTATTAAATTATTAAATGTCAACTACTGACGTTAATTCTCTATGTCACTTTTTAGATGCCTCCTACGAAGGGTAATTTTAGAAATTATATAGAAGAGGTTATACAAGCGGCTGTAGAGGATGTGCTGTACTCAGAGTTAGGCACTAATCAACTAATCGATAGATTGAAAAATTAATTGCAATTAATTTAATTGAACCAAAAGATTAATTACAGTTTGCAACTAAAATTAATTGAAATTAAATCACTTAATTGACGCTTGCAGTTAATTTAATCAAAACCAAAAATTCAATCGTCAATTTCAAATAAGTTTGTCGATTGTTAATTATTATTAATATTTATAATTCAGAATTCGACAATAATTATATTTCAAGAAAATTTTCGGGTATTAGTTTCAGTAATTGGGATATAAAATAATTTGTAGTATTATTGTATTTTTAATTTCTTGATTTCTATTTAAAAAATCAAAAATGCAAATCATAAAATAATATTTGTCTTTAAAATAGACCAAAGAAAATGATTTTCGGGAATACTCACTCAAGAACAAGCTGACGTTACATGTTATGTTATATGACATAATTTTTTATATGGCACCATATTTTAGAAAAGGTCAGATCCCCCCCTTAACATCCACAACTTATGCATTTATTCGGCTCTAAAACATAGGTAGGGGAGACTGGGTACGGTTGTAACAATTTTTCTTTTATCGCTCATATCATTGCTATTACAGATCTAAGAACTAAATACAACATTACAAATTGAAGAATACTCTTTTGAGTTAACATTGCACTTAAAATAAATATCATATATGCAGTATTTTTTTGTCAGCAAGGCATTATTCAGTTTGTGTGCGACTGTTACAACCGTCCTGATGCCGTGGACGGTTGTAACAGTGTTGAGGGACGGTTGCCACATACCCAAAACAAGTAATTTCAATGAGTTTTATTACAAAAAACAATCAAATTCAACAAAGTTATTTTATAATAATAAAATCAAGATCAAGAAAAATCTATGAAACGTAATATGCATTATTAATAAGGATAATTTAAAAAGAAATGGACCAAAAATATTTACTTGTGATGCACAAAACACAATATAGCCTCCTGCACGCGCATTAACCACGCGGACGGCGCGGTGACACTGGTAATAGTGTGTATACCTGCCCGCTGCGGCTCTTTCCCCCTATACTCCTCACTTTCCTGTAGATAGTTTAGGAAATATTCGAGCTGTTACAACCGTACCCTGTTACAACTGTACCCAGTCTCCCCTATCTGTTATAAAGAAAACGTAAATCGAATCTCGAGTCATTAGGCTAACAGACTAAGCTTCCATACGAACTTTCATCAATTATTTCTTCCCTTTAGTGGTTGAATTTCCAAAAATCCCGCCTACGTAATGGAAGAAACTTACTTTATAAATGTAAAGCTTTGCTGTTCGGTAGATCACTAATATCTTCATTTTTACTCTTCCTCACACATGGCAGAACTCACAATTACAATTAATTAAATGTAATTGTAGGAGATACAATTAAAGTTAAATAATTTTAATTGTTAATTACACTTAAATATAAAAATATAAATAATTGTTAATCGTAAATCACAATTAAATTTTTCCCAAGACTGGCTGTGCTCTATCGTATCAACAAACCCATTAAAAAGAGCACAACTAGAAACTGAACTCAACTAATTTAGATTTGTTGTGAAAGTAACTTCTAATTATTAAATATTTGTTTCTGTAAACTTACGCAAAAATAAAGTGTTTTAAACATTCAACACATTTCTGTATTCATACCTTACCAAGCCTAGTTCATTAATTGGTTTTTCTCCCTATGCCAACTATTGAATCAAATATTACTTTTAAAAAAAAAAATATGAATTTTTACAACCTCCATCAGGAATTAATACTTGTAACATAATAGAAGAATAGTTTGCGCAGTGACTACTAATCATACATTTTCCATAAAGTGAATATATCTTGGGATATGTGAACAAATAAGCATAAAATTCCTTAAAGTGTCAACTACTGGTACCCTTACTTTATTAAAGTTGCAAAAAAAAAAAAATCGAAAAATGAAGACGGATTTGAGTAGATTTTCTAGTAAACGAGTACCTACTTAATGATTTTATTTCCAAAAGCTATGTTTTGTATCAATTAACCCTCTGTTGTGTGTGTTACAACTAATCCTGGATAGTAGTATTAATGTACTTTTTTTTAAATGATTTATTTGTTAGTCTTTTATTAACATTTTGTCAGCAGATAAATAAAGTTTACTGTAGTATTGAAGTTATTTAAAAACCTTGAAAAATTCAAAAGCTGTGAATCTTTATATGCAATTTTTTGTGTTTGCCTCTAATTCCTTTTCGTCAATATTAAAACATTTCAGTCTCAAATTAAACATATAAAAGTCAAGGGGTACTTTATGAATTGCTTAAGATTTCCATCAAGATACTTGTGAACTATGGCACTAAAGGAATTTCTGTTTGCAAAAAGACTATAAAAGATGGATGACACTCTGGTATAACGTGCTGTTGAGAACACGCTAATGTAAGACACAAGCACCTGTCCGTGTACTTTAACCTCAACAGCACGCGCAGACGCGCAATTCGTACTGCGCCTGGGCGCACAAGCAAACGAGCGCCGTACCTATATGGTCTTCAAAAAGATAATTTATTTATGATGCTGTATGGTGTTAATAAATCGTGGCCTGCCTTCTTATTGATTTACCAGTTCCTATATGTAGAAGTACCCATGCAGACGATTCCATGAGGCGGCCATGAAGCAGCTGGACACTGTAGGTACTTTATATTTTCCGAGTGGGCTCAGCACAGACGTTAGTTGAAAGTGACTGTTTTGAAGAGTATGCAAAGCAGCCATAATGGTGAGTGCCTGTCCGTTAATTACCACCATTGACACCTTTTGATTTATTCCCTGCGACAATCTCGCGTGAATTGAGAGCGGTGTCATTCGATCTGACTTTAGAAATGATAACTTTAATGGAATAGTCTACGGGAAAGTTATGGATATAAACCAAAATTAAATTTTAATCACTTCACTTAAGCGCAGTATCGCAGGGAATGTGCCTTGCAATTAATAATCCTATGGTGGTGTCATAAAACATTTATATATGGTCAGACAGATAATTGAAATATCTAAAGTCGCACGCTCTGATAAATTAAGACGAATCTCAGCGTTTACATCATACGCCAACCGAGCTACGTCTTTATGTTGCTAGCTACGATCGCACATCGATCGTAACACCAAATATCTTGAATTTATGAATTCGAAAACAATGTTTTACGTTGCAAAATTTAAAATGCACCTGAGAATGAAATGAACCCTTTATCCCCTTACCCACTCATTTATTTTATCATTAAAATGGTGAAAAAATAAATAAGATTAAACTTAGAGAGAGAATCTGATCGTCTCTGATAACACGTCGAGGATTACTTTTCCATTCCCTCCACATCTTTCCCACGACGTCGTATTTCAATATGCTAAGTCAGGTAAAGCAGCCATCGTGCAGTACCACTTAAGACGATTCTGTCAAGTAAATACACCATAACGAAGTAAGCCACGCACTGAGCCTGACTTGTCCAGAAAGGAGACCAAATCAGATAGAAACAGGGCAAAAACTGAAATCAAAGGAACTGAGGTAGGTCGTCAATTTAATCCCACTCCGGCAAATAACGTCGCTTTGGAGAATAATCTCTAAGTGGCTCCGATGTGACTTTACGGAAGGAGAAGCCCCTTTTTTCGACCGTGGGGGCACCCAGATGCACATATACAATCGCTTCTACATGCACATGATCAACGAGTTTCTAAATGCAGTCGAGTTTCCCCCTGTCAAATTAAATGATCCGGGAATGTCTCCGGCTGACATATTTGTTTTCTGCGCTCTTATAAATTTCAATCCAAATTAAGTTGACATTTCTCAGTAGTTTAGCGAATTAAGCTGTATGTGCCCGCATCCACGGATCTCCGGCTTGAGAAATATGGGCGAAGGATAAGATACGTCAATTATTTTATGGAGCTTCAAATCCTTCACGGGGACTGACTACACATTACGTGTCCGATTTGTGGACAATCAACAAAGGGTAGAGTTGTAACTAATTTTTCTTCGATCAAATTGTCTCAGAGATATGTAAAATACTGAATGGCGATTTTGTTTGTGCGTTGCTTTTGATTGGTCCCACTGAAAGGAAGTATCATACATCAATTTTACGATATGGTTTTACTTTGCTCTTTGATTATTGCGCTTTCTTCGCGAATACCAGTAAATACCAGTGTGAGGCCTAAACATATTATATATATGAACATAGGTGTATGCAGCAAATATGTATGGCTTTTCTGATTATTAGACGTCATAATAAGATGATAAAAAGTAGTTGAATTGCGAAAGTATTTTCAACAAAAAATAAAGTTAATCTTTTCAAAATTGGAACATACAAATTAATGTTTTGTTGAACCAATAGCTATAAGATTATATTGATGGTTAAAAAGTATTTGCAAAAATATTACGAAATAATATAATCTCATCAGCGAATAAAACACTTCTAGAATATTTTAATACTAATCAAATACAAGCCATAAAGTAGGCCTGAATCAATCTTGATAAACATGGAGTTCAAACAACTCATTGGGATTATATTTAAATTTGAAATTAGTAAAACTAAAATATATAAATCTTTTCTTTCGCTTTTTATGTCAACATTAACCTCTTGCGATGAAACCATATATAAATCATTTGCAACAACGCCTGTTATTCTTTTCTCCGTGTAAGAAAATAACAAATTTTCTATATATGTATGTACCAGGGACAAGGATATTTTACTCCACCCGTCACAGTTGATAAACTACCGCCGCTGTTCACGTCAAAGGATATTCCACTAAATACGCAACTTTAGTTTTATGTTCCGGTTACAAAGCCATTTGTGATGTGAATTGAAAACGTTAAGTGGTATGCTTGGGTGAGGTCGAGACGGAGATGGCAATATTGTGGAGGTGAGATTGAATAGATTGGACTAGACCCAGCAGTACGTCAGGCAGCCATTAGCCTTATCTAAAATAGCCTTAAGGCACCTTAAGGGAGATTAAGTATTTACACGATTATATGAAGTCCTGTACTCACTACTATAAAGGCCTTATCCCATCTTTCGTTAACTTTCGGAATCTTGCGGTAGTCTTAAGCCAGATCATAATATGCATTGCGTTCCGTACGGAAACCTGCCAAAACTGAACGAAAGGAACCTTATTCATATTCGACAGGCTGTCAGAGTGTGATAAATCACTGCGATTTGTCTCCTATTAGTGTGCACAACATTAATCAAATTCGAAAAATTGTATATCCTCATTCAGATCGTACTTTGTATAGCAAAACAGACTTGCCAAAACGAACGACTATTCCCATTATGGTTTGCGGATAGGTTCCGTATGGAACGGTATGCATATTAATGTTTGGCTTTTAAGGGTACGACCCGGATCGTACAAATCTTAACGAAACATTAAAATTTAGGTTACTGTAAACATTTGGTTCTATTAAGGTGTTGACGAATGAATATAAGCCAGTGTTTGGTAGCTATATTTGATTAGTCAAGGAAAACGGATCTATTAAATTACTCAACTTTGCAACTTGTCAGAAATGCATGAAGGCGATTATAGTTGAGCTTAAGGTTTGACAGCAACTTAACCAACCTTAAGGAAAGACCACGAATGAGCTTAGTGAGTTTTAAGGCCATTATAGTTAAGGCTATTTTACTTGTGAAGGTCGCGAAGAACGTTGGGTCTTGGAGAGAAATTTGGGACGATGGAGGACGGCAGGATACCAGGACCCGAAAAAATCTGAAAATATACGTAGGTACTAATAAAAGGCGTGATATTCTATTAATACGAATTTTTCGAGATTTTTGGTTTCCAAACTTCGGACATAATGTGGAAGGGAATGGTACTTTTTCGCACATATTTGGACATTAGTCAAAAACTAATACGGCTTAAAATTTAAAACTAAATATTTTTTTATACTTAAAGGAACCCATTTGAAATGATAGACGCTATATAAGTAGGTACTTTACATAAAAAAAATTTCGAGTTCTCAAGAATTTCAGAAATGTTTTTAATAAATAAGGGCAATTTAATTTAAAAAAAGAATATTTCTGAAATTCTTTCACCGAAAATAAATGCGGCTGGTAAATTACTTCTACAACTGTGGCAAAGGACCCCACGCTAATTGTATGGAAAAAATCGTTCTGCGAATTTGTCAGATTCTTTCATATTTTGCAGATCTCGATATTTTGAACAAATGTCTCTATGGCTACAACACGATCCTATGAGCAGATTTTTCGCTACAGGATGTCCTGTATCGGGATTAGCATAGAGAAATGCTCTTAGCATAATCCAGCGCGTTGGCCTTTAATGGGTTTATTCGATATCAGACGACTTGTATCGAAAAATCGACTCATACGATCGTATTGTGCATAAAATTTAGGTGCCCAATGTTGAAGGGTATTCGAATCACCCCAATGCATGTTCCGCGATTTTGCGCAGTTTTCGAGTTACAGGATGATTCATAAACTCGTGCTGCACATTATTATTTTATTTTTATCTTTTGATCTACTCAACGCAGTGACATCAACCTAACGTCTACCATTGCAGGTACAATCACTTGCGAAAGTGTTTTCCAATTTTTCTCCAAAATTCGTATGGTTAATGCACGTCATTTTTATTTTCATTGCATCACCCATCTGAGGTAGATCAACATTGGTAGCATTTTTGGAAAGCACATTAAGATAGTAGTCGTTTGGCTTGAGTTAGAGTAGATCAAAAGATAAACATCAAATAATAATGTACATCACGAGTTTATGAGTCACCCTGTACTTTTGCCCAGATTACCCCCCTTTTTCACATCGGAAACACAACACATTAGCCAAAGTTAGCTCAGATTGTGGCTGTTGAAAATAGCTTGTGCAAAGCATTTAAAAACCAACGCTTTTCGAAATTCATTTATGAATGTAAATTCCTTTGGCCCGACCTCCTTCTATATGCCAGTCAGGTGTGGTCCTCACACAGTTAATGTACATTGGCAGAATCTAATCTGTCTAGCGCAGGTTCCTTGGATTCACTTAACATGATATGTCTTAGGCAGACCAGCAAAATCTACCTCTTTATAATGATCGTCTGAAACGGCTCAAGTTTTTTAAGTAAGCGACACAACTCTGCCGATATTTTTATTATTCATCAGCTGCTATGTAGTTAGTAGTGTCATTCGACATTGCCGTATTTACGGCTTGGGTAACTTGAGCAAAAAAAAATATGTCGATAAAAAAGCTATAGACCACAAAATCCGCTATAGTTTTTATATGTAACATTTTCCCTACAACAAAAGGTTAAGCCTCTAGAGCGCCGCAATGTTGCAAAATCTTGTTTTCTTTTGGAAAGATATGGATGAACCCAGTAAATTCATTCATGATTTCTATAGAGGCGGCATTGTCGTCGCCTATATAAAAACCTTAAAATAATATCTCCCGATTTACTTTGATGGTACTACTCTTGTAGATATTGTCCGCAATACCCGCGTGTAGGAAAGCAAGCGTCCTGTCCAAACGGCGGCCGTTTATGGGGCAACTGTATAGGTGTGAAAAGGGCCTTAGGAAATACTGAAAGCTATGAGAAGTGCTTTAATTATATTCCCTGCTCATAAGCTCCAGCTTTTAAGATTCATGCTTACACCTATCTATGTAAGCTGAATTAAGTCATTATTTGTTGATTTGCATTACCTCATCATTAGCTGTCTCATTCCCCTCCGTGTCCATAAATATGTTGCTTTTGCCTAAAAAAAAACAACATGGCAATTTTTATTGCACCTTGCCGTTTATCTGAAATTTTATTTTATCGAACTTTCTACCCTTATTCCTTTACCTTCTAAGAATAATTAACGAGGGCTCTCTTTAACTTCTTTTCTTTTTTATACGTCAATACATGGAATATTTTCTCGCTAGAGAAATAATTATAATAGAATACTACAATATGACTTGTTGTTACTTCTGAGTGCGGCTTGCTTTTAAGTGGTAAGTTTAATATAAGATTATACGACAAATCATAAGAGAATACACGTGAGCTATTTGTTTCACATACTCTGAAGTTGGCTTTCAATGTTGTAAAACCAAATATGCCATAAAAATACTAATTAACCTCTAAAGCATAAACTGACTTTCTAATTTACATGGTATGCAAGTCATACTAATATGGAAAGACATGTGATGTGACAGTGTTTACATAAGCTCCAGCTTTGTAATGTTCCCGAAGCTTCCATTCCCATAACAACGAGAAACTTAAATTATTTGCCATTAGTTCGAAATTCAAAGCAAAATATATACCTACACACCCCGACTAAAAACATGTCTGTGTTTATGAATATTAAGTACAGAGAATGCAAATATAATGTGCGGAAAGATAGCCTTAATTAAAGCGTTACTGATAACGAGGTGGGGAGGTAATTCTGCAGAAGTATAATTTACGAGTTGAAATCCCGAAAATGTCAGCATTTCAGAAAGCCTTATCGGCTGTCGCCCAATCCGCGAGATCATTAAGAATCGCCGAGTTATTAAATACAAAATGCATGGGTCATAATGAGCGGCCATGCGCGATCGTTACCCGCACGTATGATATATCGGACGTGCAACGTGCCCGAGCTTGATTTAATTAGAGCTGGATTCCGAGCGAAACACTTGTTCGTGAGCAATTATCGATGACCAGCATCGAGATGATGGCGAAGCACGTTAGGCCCACGACATAAATCATTTTTCATAAATCATAATCGCGCAGACAGTAGGAGCAAAAAGACGACGATGACGATAGCCAAAGCAGGTAGATGGAGCGCATGAGCATTCCACAGCCAGAATTGACAGACCGACAACAAGGCCGATCTGTGGGCGTACTCTCGAGTTCCAAATCGTTAATTATATTTCAATGTTTATGCAGAATAAATAAGCCATCAATAATATGGATTGGCGTGTCGGGACAACGTGTTTTCTGTCACACCGTGAAATTCTGGATATATGGCCACTGATCTATGCAGAACAGTCGGATGACGGCTCTCTGACTGGGCCTGAGTTATTGGTTCTGATTGCCACGGCGTTTGTGCATGAGCGCATATCAACGTGTCGTTTGATGCAGGTGATAAACGATGTACAACTAATTCTATTCGAACTGGTTGCGTCGACAGCTTTTGCGTTCTGGATTTCTCGCTTAATTGATTGACTTCCTTAACTGTGCCTTGTGCAGTACCGCTCTGCATCCATGCTGGCCCGCGCCTCGTACCAGCAGACTACTTTGCTTTCCGGTTATTATCCGGACTTCAGGTATAATTAATCGTGGTTTTGAGAAATTCGGGATAGCTGCTCTGAGAAACCATTCCCGCCATGTGGCTGCTGCCCACATTCTGAAAATCGGCGAGTTAGTTTCATACCTTTTAATTGGTTGTCTGTGGTTAGACAGGTTATTACACTTAGCTACTGTAATTTAATAGAATTATGAGCATTTTTAGCCTTTATTAGTCTATGGGACAACCATTTGAGCCAGAACCCGTTAACAAACTCAGAGCCCGTTTATGTATAAAGTTTAATGTTAAAATGCAGTTGCTTCATTATCTTTTAATGTCACTATTTTCTTATAGAAAATACAGAAAAAATGTATAAATGCAGTAGGTATAACAACAAAGCTGCCATGAAAGGAAGGCAGAAGCTTTGCAAACTTTTAAAAGCTCGGCTGTTGTGGATGGTGCGGCTCATTGCAAAATTGTTATCTCATTTGTAGTAGTTACTGGTACCTACACTGAGAAAAAAAACCAACTTTAAAATTAAAAGCCAACGCGTTTAATTGAAAAATATGCATTTTCATCCCTTAACGTATTTGATTCGAAAGTAAATATGAACTTTGGTTTTCAACATGTCGCTGTGAAATTAAAGAGTCAATTCAAACCATTTTTTTTGTTGATTAATTGTGAGGGCTGAGGACTACTGTTCCAGAGGTCCTGGGTTTGAATCCCACATGAACGAGATTATTTGGCTTTCTAACGAGTCAGATTATAAGTGTAGCAAATATGAGGTTTCAAATTGGAGTAATGCAAATGTATCCTCTAGTGTGGATCCAAGCGTTTCGCGTTCAAATATCATTGGAAATCACACAAAAACATAAGAAGGCAATTTAAGAAAAATCTATTGACATTCCTTTCGCTACATGCGAAATGTTGCTCAAATCTATGATATATATATTTAAATGAAAGTGTGTTTGTTAATCAATCATGCCTAAACGGTTGCCTTTACAGTCTTCGCACAAGGTAGTACATACATAAAAATTCTACAGTGGCGTAACCCCTTAATATATATACTAATTTTCACATCTTCCTCGAAATTTTTGTGACCCTAAACATTTTTTAGTTTATAGTGGCCATATTGTTAAAGCAACTTCTGTCAAATTTGTTGTAAATTGTTGAGTAGAGTAGAGTGTAACCAATTACCATGAAAAGTTGTAGCGTCGAAGAACGTGTGCAAATCATACAATTTTATTGTCAAAATCTGTGCTCCATTCGAGAAACGTTCCGCGCATTACGTGAATTTTATCCTCGTCATACTCATCCTGCCGAGTCGATTATTCGATGTTCGAAATTCGACTCAACCGGTCCGGTAAATAATTAGCCAACATCCGTACGTCACCGAAACGCAAGGTCTGCTGTGAACATCGCTGCTGTGCGTGAGAGTGTTAATTTAGGGGCAGTCGATTCTCGGCGTTCACAAGAACTTGACCTTTCTGCCACTTCAACTTAGCGAAGTTTGTGTCGGAACTTTTTGGATAAATGGATATGTGAACGAGCAAAATTGTCGGATTTGGGACGATACCAATCCACACGAAATACACCAGCACCAAAGTACTTCTTTCAAAAAGAAACTGATATTGCCATAACCGTCAATGGCAAGCGCTACAGATCGATGGTAAGCGACTTCTTGTGACCTGAACTAGGTGATATGGATACCGACGATATGTGGTTCCAACAGAACGGCGCTACGTCCCACACAGCGCATGCCATGATAGGCACTCTGCACGAGCGATTTGAGGGTATGGTAATCTCGCGCGGCGGCGACGTGAAGTGACCACTGACATTGTAAAATTTAACGCCTTGAGACATCTTCCGTTAAGACTATCTTAAATCACAGGTCTATGCATAAAACCGCAAACAATTTATGCCCTCAAAGTCAACATAACGAGCGCCAAAGGGAAATTACAATTGCTGTTGTGGCGACCAGAATTTATTTTTATTTATTTAAAAGAAAGCAGTGTTTGATTATTCAAAAATTATTCGGAAGTGCAGAAGGCATCTTTTTCGAAAACACTATTTTCAAGAAAAATTGGAAAATTTTCCAAAATTTCGTCCCCTTTTAACGAATTATTCAACACACAATTAAATTTCATTCTTCGAAACTACATAGTTTCTTATGCCAATTTGTTCATTGAACAAGTGAATTTCGCTGTTGCTCCATCTTGTGTTAAATATGTGCAGCTAAAATTTCGAACAACATCGCAGCTGCCAGCGAGAGACTAGAACTATTGCGCAGGCGCCCAGCGTCAGTGTGAAATTTTGTGAGAGACAAAATATACGACACTGTCGTGTGAAACATGGAGATAGCAAATAATGTGAAGTTCTGCGCTGTATTAGAAAAGCCGCTTAATGTGATCGCGATCAAAGGTGAGCCACGAAACTTTGTGTTTGGGGTCTAGACGACGTGCTTTCGTAATGCCCTTGTAAACGATGGAAAGACTGTTCTTGACTGTACGCCAAGTTGCCGGAACGGATGCAGAAAGTTTACATTTTTGCCTTATGCATTGCAATGCTTTCTGACATTCCTCTATCGCAGCACCTGTTTTTTCCAATATATGATCTGTACCTACCTGTAATTTTCCTGATCCCGTAGGTAATTCCGGACAAGGCGACCGTAGTTGCTAATTTTCCCAGCAAATTTCCGCTTTGAAAGTCTTTGGCTCCTAAAAGCGTTGATTTTTCCAATTTTTTCGATAATTTGTATAAAAGCCAAAAAAAAGTTTAAAAGAAGATCTAAAAAAATCAATCTCGTCGACCTCACCGACTGCGGTTATAACAATGAAACACTGTTTTGCGCACTTTTAGAACATTTTAAATTGTTGCTATATAAATTATTGCAACCAGAGCAATAACTCTTTAGGGCCTTTTGGCAAGCACGTTCCCAGTGCGACAACTGAGATATTTTCAATTGGTTCATTAGGGCCTTTCGGCAAGCATGTTCTTAGTGAGACAACTAAGATATTCTCAGGTGGCTCACTGAGACGGCGTGTTCTCGCTCATCGTCTCACTTTCACATTGAGCACCGAAAATGAACGCAGCCTTCGAGCAACTGAGCCTCAGATGGATTTTCTGTGTCCCATATGTCTCAGTTATATGTTATGACAGCGTGGTGCAAGTATTTGCTGCCTGAACTTAATAAAATAATTGCGCTTGCTTTATCGGCATCCCTTTCTCACTCTGCATCAACAAATTCAGCGATGTCAAAATCAGCTAATTAACCCAACAACTGAGACAGTTGCTCAATATCTTGTCTCAGTTGTCTCACTGAGAACATGCTTATCGAAAGGCCCTAGCGTGTTCTAGTAAATCGTCTCACTTTCATATTGAGCAACAAAAACGAACGCAGCCTTTGAGCAACTCAGACATCTAAGATGGATTTTCTTGGTCGCATTTGTCTCAGTTATATAATGTGTGCTGTGACAGTCTTTGAGGGGCCCTCAGAATAACCTTTTACTTTACTTTATTTATTTTCCAATGGGAAGTGCCTCTTCAAATCGTAAATATTTAGTCTTATTCTGGTAAATACGATCCGACTAACGAAGACACTTTGTATGAAAATTGCAATGCTGAAATCCTGCGTTTAGAAAGTGTCTTCATTTGTCGGTCCTTGGCTAGTCGTGTCGACTATCAGAAAAATTCTTTCAGAAAACACATGTTATCTACCAGAAAAAGGCCTACTATTTCTCTCTGAATTATTAAAAAAATGTCATGTGCATCACATTGCATCAACGATTTCGGCAATGTAAAAATCAGATGATTAACCCAATTACCCAACCCAGCTGAGACATCCGACACGGGTGCCCAAAATGTTGTTTCACTTTTCTCACTGAGAACGTCCCTTAAAAGGGACTTACCTTTAAGTATATTTTCAGAGCAATTAAGAGAGTATATCATTTGTCTCAGTAATTTTCAGCATTGCTTTCTTATTTTTTCTGAGCAACAAGTGTATGCGGTTATAGCTAGAAAAAAAAACTTCACAGTATTTCAGATCCATTCGATGGTATGATTCTATTTTGGTTTGCCTTGAATAGTTTTGTTTGAAGTTTTGTTTCTATTCGAAGTATAAAGATGTAGTATGTATGAATTATTTCACCTCAACGTATTTGTATTGTATTCTATAATATATTAATTTTTTTAATTTGTTGTGCTATATAAATTACGCTGATGCTTTTGAAATAGCATTTAAAATTAACTCGAATTATTGCAATTGTGATGAATTTATTTATTTTAGTTGTTAGTAGTTTTTTATTTCAGTGGCATACATATATATACAAAATTGCCTATATTTTTTTCCTGTAGGCTTATATCCAAAGGCAAAGTTTCTCAGAATGAGCACGTTTATGACATATTTCAATTCCATTGAAATTGGAGGGGGGGGGGGGGGGGGGGGGCTTTTACGAATTACCTCCACGGCTTGCAGACCATACATATACAAAATTGGGTGTATTTTTTATGTATGTTTCCACATCATATGTCCATAAGTTATGAGAATTCTTAAAAAAACATACCTCAAAATATCATTACGGAATTGGCGCTAGATTTTAAGTCACAGCCGAATTAATGAGACGATGTCCGACCGTTAAATGCGCCGCCAGCTACATTATAAAACTATAATCAAGTTTTTATCGACCCATGACATGACATGATTCAAAAAAATCTAATCGACTCATTTGCTTTTTTTTTAAATGCTCAGAATCGATATCATTAACGAATAATAAAATGTCCATTTCTTATAACAATCTAAAGTTGGCCAAAAATGGGAAAGTTGATTCGTAAAATTCGAAGGTGTACCGAATCGTTAAAAGAAGTTCTAATTTATTTTCCTTAGTTCATGCGATAATGGCAAGCCTACAGTTTGTAAAAATAATTTTAATTTTGATTTTAGATGAAAAGTTTTAAAGAAGCCACTATCCACAACATTTCACAATACAAAATATTTCATTTTATTCACACATTAATACATTTCATCAGATAAAAACTTTGAATAAAGGGCTTAACTGATCGCCTTGAAAACTCTAGTATGGAATCTTGTAATGCTATAATTCTCTACCTAAGTTGCTCCTTCTCCCGTAATGAGAAGGTTTATTGGAGTTTGGCACGAATATCTTCTCAAAACAGAATAATGCACTTGTTACGTATAACAAAGCGAAGGCATTCATTAAGTAATTAGATAATGTACTTTGGCAAAGTCATCACTTCTTTTTGCATACCAATCCCACTCTGGTATTCGTTTGCGATACTCCCGTACATTTCCCGCAGACAAGCCTCATTCACGGAATATCAATCAATCTTGAAATGTGTTGTCACGACATTCTATTCAACCTGAAGATGCTCGAGTGCAAATCGGTGGCCTCGAGTTATCCGGTCCTGGGGCACCGTGGCCCTCTTCTTAACTTCTTAATCTTGCCTTATGGTGACAACGAAGTTCAGATAGGAAGCCTCATAGTGAACTTACATCGGGCCCCGTCGCAAATCTAAAGGGATCATCTGGTGATCAGGTACTGAATGAAGACTTATTGCTGTGACGCTGGGCCCCTGACGTCGATGCGAGTCCTTGGAGCAGCGGTTGCCTACTACATTTACCCTCGGAGTAGCTTAATAAGGGTAGAATGATCTAACAATTCAATTAGCTCTTATCTGTCGATTTACCAGCAGACCTCATTAATATACGTTTCTCTCTCTTTTCTTTCGCTCGTTGGTCTTTTGACAAGTTTATCTCCCTCTTGTATCTTGACTCAGAGTGATGTCAACAGAGGAAATAATAAATGCACACGTTTAAATTTAGCGACTCAGCCTCAGTTCTGGTAGCTGTCCCGGCCACGGAGCATTTCATCTCCGACCCGAGAGACACCGAAGTGCGCCTGGCTCGAGCTCGAGTTTTGTCATACCTTTGCAGGCAGTATCTACCGCCACAGACCATTCTCAATTGGCAATTCAATTAAAATACTTTGTTAATTATAACATTGCCAATTTAATGGCTTTATTTACCCGCGATGGAGATAGTTAGGTTCCAAGACAAGTTAATTAGAGATGCTTTGTTGGTCGCTCTTCCTCGTTGCGCCTTCCTGGCCGTGTATATCGTTTTACGTTGATGGTTTGGGAAAATGTTCATTAACTGCTTTCATAGAACAGTTATTGTGAGATTTCGGTGCAGAAACTTTCACAGTGAATTCGTAATTGGCTATCATATTCTCTACTAATCACGAGGATATTTTTCTAATATGTCACGACAGTTGTATATTCTCCGTATATCTTCGTAGAGGTGAAAACACACTAAATAATTTGGTATTTGTATTTTTTTTTGTAAAAGCCAGAGACGCTGCTTTTAAGATCTAGAGGCTACATGTTGCATGGCCAAGGCCAAATCCGAACCCTCTTTGCTAGTAGTCAAACAGCTATTATGTACCTAATGTAGGTGCTTGCTTGTATTTCGGGTCCTGACTATGCATAGCAAGGTGCAATCCGCGCAATTTGTTTTATAATTTAGTAATTTTAACTTGAATGTTAAATATCGGCTTCATAACATAATTCCGAGGGCCCGAGGGGGAGGAGTTCTTGTGGCTGTACGGTTATCGCTATGTAGCAGAGAGATCAAATTGAAACATAATGATCACAAAATTGAACAAATTTGTATTCAGTTATCCACTGCTTCATCATTACATCGGAGGGTTTTCATTTTTGCCAACTATATACCACCATCTTCAAGTACAATGCTATATGAGTTCCACACAAATAATGTTACGAGTTTGTCGGAATCTCTGTCAGATGAGGATGACTTGATTTGCTACTTGGGGGACTTTAATCTCAGTCAGGTAAATTGGCAATGGATGGAGGATGAGAAATACCTACTACCCACGAATGTTTGTTCCGAAAATGAGCGTTCAGTGTTAGATGGTCTTTTCGATGGAGGTTTGGATCAGATCAATTCGGTTCCTAACATCTATGGTAAATTTCTTGACCTTATATTCTTAAGTGGTGAAGCAAGTCCCAGAGTTTCTGAAGTTTTACATCCGTTATCTAGGGCTGATCATCATCATAAGGCTTTGGATTTAAATTTTTCAATAAATAGTTTAGCTAAAATAACAAGATTAGGATATTCGATTGATTTCTACAGGGCTGATTTTTCAGCTCTAAAAGATTATTTGAGTAATATCGATTGGAACACAGTTTTTTCAGAACTTACTTTATGTGAAGCGTAGGTACAGTAGATTTCTTACGATATCTAAAGCCGGTCTATCTCTCTTTATTCCTAGGAAACAGAAGTCTCTTAATGAGCATCCTAAATGGTACAATAAATCACTTCTAAGATTAAAAAATGCCAAAAAGAAAGCGCATAGTGTGCTTAAATCCTCATATAATGAAGTATTTCTAAAAGCTTTTCAAAGGTTAAGGAAAGATTATGAGTCCCTAAATAGATTCCTATATAAGCAGTATATTACATCAATTGAAGATAATATTCAAACCGACTGCAGGACTTTTTGGTCATACCTTCACAATAAAAAAAAATCATCTGGTATCCCTAGTACGATGGAGTACGATGGAGTACGATGGAATAATGTCTTATTCAGCGCAGGAAACGTGTGATCTTATTGCTGATTTTTTTCAGTCGGTATATACGCGAGAAATGGGATGTGGTGTAAGCTTTAGTGACATTAAAGATCAGCTCTTGGATGTTTCCCAATTGTCATTTAGCGTGGATGAAGTGTTAAATGCTATTTCACATCTCAATAATAGTTCTAAGGGTGATTCGGAAAACTTTTCGAACTTCCTCTTGAAAAATTGTTGCAGTTCCTTAGCGACTCCTTTGACTTCGCTGTTTAATCTATCCCTTAGCTCTTGTGTGTTTCTCAATAAATGGAAGGAGAGCTATATAACTCCTATTTTTAAGGCAAGTTGTAAATATTCCATCTCCAACTATAGAGGAATCTCGATAATGGACTCCATTCCTAAATTACTCGATTCACTAGTCTCGTCATTCATTTAATCGAAATTAATAAACTTAATTGTAACTGAACAGCATGGTTTTCTTCCGGGTAGATCTACGACGTCAAATTTGGCTCTATTTACTCATTTTTGTATTGATGCTTTGGAGAATGGAAATTGTGTAGATGTGATATACACAGATTTTTCAAAGGCTTTTAATAAAGTGGACATTCCTACCTTAATATCGAAACTCAAGGCTATTGGAATGGATGGTCCCCTTCTAAAATGGATAAGTTTCTATTTATGTAGACGCACGCAGTTTGTCAAGATCGGAGATACACGTTCAAAAATAATTCATACAACACCAGGCGTTCCCCAGGGCAGTCTTCTTGGGCCGCTGCTCTTCTTACTATTTATCAATGACATTGTTCCAATTTTTTCTCATGCAAAATGCCTGCTTTACGCGGATGATCTCAAACTTTACACAAATATTCGTTCTGCGTCATGCTGTCAACTCTTACAAAACGACTTCGACAAATTGCATCAATGGTGCTTATCTAATAGGCTTTTATTAAATATATCTAAATGCAAAGTAATGACAGGTGTAAAGAGCCAATAATATGGGACTATAAGATTCAGAATCTCTCTATATCAAGAGTGACGGAATTTAGGGATCTGGGAGTTACAATTGACGAAAAACTTACATTTACTAAGCACATTGATACGATAGTTTGTAAGGCATTTAAAATGATGGGTTTTATAAAGCGAACTACTACGGATTTTCGCAATACGACAACGCTAATATTGCTCTATACGTCTAGGGTTAGATCGACATTGGAATACGCCTCAGCGATTTGGTCTCCATATTACTCCGTACATATCAACAGGATTGAATCTGTTCAAAGATATTTCACGAGATTCTTGTTCCGTAAATTTACTTGTCTGCAGATTCTGAATGACATTCCATCATATGATACCAGATGATTGTTGCTGGGTTTACGAAAATTAGATCAAAGGCGCATCCGTAGTCGTGTTCTTTTTATCAGAGACATTTTAACGTTTCACATAAAGTGTCCTGAGCTCCTGGGTCTAATAGGGATTCATGTCTCCTTTTTAAATATGCGAAAAAGAAATTTACTGTACTTATCGACCTTTATGTAAGAATAATTATAGTAGTCTGTAAGATTTGTAATTGGTAGACTGAAATAAATAAATAAATAAATAAAAAATAAATAAATAAATAATTCTAATCGATCTACTCAGTTGTTTCTTAAGGTAAAGAATAAAAGGTCGCTGCACAATATTTTCCTCTGCAACGAAATATACTCATTCACACACACGAATAGGCAGTCAATGAGGCAACGAAACGAACGGCGGGTGTCGTTGAGAAGATTTCTGACCGGCATTTGCTGTTTGCCGGTCGAAGCTGAAGGTGGCAAATATGGTGCAAGATAAATTAATTGTGTGTTTCGTCGCTTTGGAATTTCCGACTGAACTAAAATTCCGCCGCCGTTCTGGTGTGTATGAAATTTGCTGCTGGCCGTTGGATGCCGTATCCATTTATTTATTTATCATCAGGTTGATCACACAATCTGATCTTAACATAAACATACAATGATTTAAATTAATTCCTAATGATGGAGTAACGATTTTTTGATTAAATCTTTGCTACAATGAAAGTCTACTGAGGAAAATCTAGTATTGTAAATTTTGGACATGGCCGATACCGGTTCAAAAGTGCCATAATTAGTTCTGTGGTACATGAAGTATAGAAAGTCCTGTCATACTAGAGGGGGAGTGAGTTAAAATTAACAAGATTTAAAAGCTTTGGAGAGTCTATAACGCCAGTAATGATATCGTGCATGAACGTAACACTTGAGATTTCTCTACGGTTAAATAGAGTCGTTAAACCTAAAAGTTTAAGTCTGTCTTCATAACGAGGAAGACTATGCGGGTCACGCCAGGGTAGGTGACGAAGACTGAACCGGAGAAAACGCTTTTGGACTGCTTCGATACGGTATATATACACAGAATAATGAGGAGACCAAACAACAGAAACATATTCCAAGATAGGTCGGACAAACGCACAAAACAATGTTTTTAAGTGATGAAGATCATTAAAATCTTAAGACCAGCGCTTAACAAAATCAAGGGTGGAATTTGCACGATTGACTATTTTATCAACATGTCCAAAATCGAATTTAGAATCAATAGTCAGTCCCAAGTCGACAACATTCTCTTGCCGAGATAAAGATGTGTCAAGGATTTTGTAGGAGTACTCCAAAATAGAAGACTTCCTAGTAAATGAAATAAAGTTGCATTTACTAATATTTAGTTTCATGGGATTCTTTGAACACCATCTCGGAAAATGTTCAAGTCATCATCAGCGTAAGCCAAAGCAAGCAAGTTCTCGAATAGAGGAAACACGTCGTTAAGAAAAAGAGTAAACAACAAAGGTCCCAGGTGGCTGCCCTGTAGTACTCCCGACCGAACGGAAACAGGGTCCGAAAAACAAAGAGAAAACTTAACTCTAAAGGAACGATTGGTAAGGTATGACTTAATCCAATGAAGAAGGTCATTGGGAAAGCCAAGTCGTCGAAGTTTAAAAATCAGCACTCTATGAGAAAGCTTGTCAAATGCTTTACCGAAATCAGTGTAAACACAGTCGATTTGTTTACGCTTCTCCAAGTTCGTTAAACAGAAAACAGAAATTCGAAAACTCCACAAGATTAGTTGATATCGATCTGCGCCTCGTAAATCCATGTTGATTACTACTAATACCATGTTGATATCATCGAGCTACAGTAGAAGGCTAAAAATTTTCTCAAAATTGCCTCAAGAAGTTTAGGTATAGGTGATAGTTTAGCAATAGGTCTATAGTTTTCCACTGAGTTCTTTTTTCCCTTCTTGAAAATGGGGATCAGATAAAATAATTTCCAGATATCCGGAAAAACAGCGGTACGAAGAGATAAATTAAACAGGAAGGTAAGAGGCTCTGCAAGTGAATCACTACATCTACGGATGACAACACCAGGGATATGGTCAGGCGTTTCTGAGAAGTCTTCGTCAATTTTGTTTAAATACTCAAGAACAGTACACTCTTCTAAAAGAATATTTGAGTCGGAAAACAAGTCAAGTTATTAAAATAATCTAAATCTACATCACAGATAAATGTTCAGCGATCTTAAGGCAGGCCATATTGAATAAAAAAGTTGCACAGTTCACGTGAGAAGGGTTAATGGCGACCTTGACCTGAACTTCAAGAGTTGGTTATGTTGGGTGACATTTAAAGAACAACCACATTTTTTAATTGAATGAAACGCATGGTAGAGCAAAATCGATTCTTGCGACTCAAACTGTTACGAATTATTGTATCGTTCCCCTCCACTGACGCAGTTGAGGATTGCTATGAAATCGGGTCCCTTCATGTTTCCGGGTCGCTGATCTGAAATCTATAATCGAAATGAAAACTAAAGAAGGCGGATCAAATATGGCGACCGAATATTCTCAATTTCAAAGAATTGCTGTACCTATAATTGAAAAAATTATCAATTTTAATTAGAAGCTTCACTTCTCTCTAGTATGCACTACAATTTAATAATAGAACAACCGGTAATTTTTTTTAATGTCAACTGTTTTCGAGTTACTCATCTTTTGATTTACTCAACGTAGCGACATCAAACTCACGCCAAACAACTACTATCTCAATGCGTTTTCCAAAAATGCCACCAATGTTGATCTACCTCAAATGCAAATATAACAAAATGCTCCGAAATTTCCTACAATTCAAGTTTCTCCCACAAATTCTCCAAAAATCATGTAATTAGTACACATCTTTAATATCTTTATTAAAGAACCAACTTTGTTTCCGTTCCAAAGAGGTACAACACGTCCAGGTAGAGAAAGGGTGCACGAATTTATAGGTAGAAAACCTTTTGCGGAAATTCATAAAATCTATATTTTACTACAAATTTAAATCAAATTAACCCCAAAATGATATTCTTTTTTAATTGTAATCTATTACAGTTAGTGGAGGTGTGTTACAAACACTTAATTTCAAACAAAATTATTCATGCCTTTTATTAGCTTGCGTTGACAAACTATTTACAAAATTCAGTCACATTTACTATAACTTATAGCTCATTGGATGAAAATACATATAAATTATTTATTCATTTAAAATTCAGATTTGTTAATATTCTGCAAAAGTTTTTGTACATATAAATTTGTATACACTTTCTTTACATGGACAAACGATACAACGTTTTGGAAAGATAACAAGATGGGTAATTCAATAGGAAAAATAGAGGAGTATTGATTACATCAATTTGGGAAAATTGTGGGAGAAACGTAAATTTCAGAGCGCGTTTCCACTTTCACAAGTGACAGTACCTGCAGCCGTAGAGGTAGGCACATAAATGGTGGTGCCATTTTTCAAAAGCACATTGAGATAGTAGTTGTTTAGCGTGATACAGATGTTGCTGCATTGATATCAAAAGATAAAAATTATAAAAATAATGTGCATCCCAAATTTTTACATCACCCTGTAACTCCAAAACGGTTAGCATGGCCCCCGCACCACCACCATTTGTTGTGGGAGCGAGCTCTCAACAGCCCGGCTAAAACTGTTGCTCCGAGGTGTGCGGCAGCGCGAGCTGGCAGGCTAGCATTGCGGTAGTGTGGGGGGGGTTGCCAAAGCCGCATTTAGCCTCGGAGGCGAGCTGCCCGCAACGAATTCTCGCGCAGACGGAACAGCAGGTATAAAGGAAAAGGGACAACGGCAGGAGGAACCCCTGTTCCTGCCGTGAATGACTCTCCGAAAGAGGGATCCCGCTGGAATGGATCCCCCTGGCCTAGCCCCAACCGCCCAATGACCTCCCAGTGGCCCATATATTTTGGGAGGTCCCTAATTAAAAATTCAAAAAAACGCAAAAACCCGAAGAGAGGAGGCTGAAGACTAGAGGGGATTTAGGGAACAACTGAAATACGAATTTATGATCTCATCTTGTTAATTAATTTAATATTCTTCCTCTTCCTCATGACTCACAGTAATTTTCACAACGAAGAACTTAGAAGCAAATCAAAAAAAAAAGTATAGAAAAATTAATTCCCTACTAATCTGAATTAAATTAAGTTTTTTTTTTTTTTTTTTTTTTTTTTGAATACAATGTTCTTCACAAACGCAAGATTGTTCTTACCATTTTAATTATGGGTTTGCATGTACATATTTACATATATATGCGGACATGTATGTACAAGTAGATATTCTGGTTTTAGATCGTAAAATATTCGAATTTACTTTAAAACATTATGCTCATGAAAGCAAAGACTTCCTTAGTAAACATCGTGTTTAAATTAATCCATACTATGTTTTTGGAAATACAGGAGGAACTCCACTATTTGATTATGTAGCTCAATCACATTCAGCTTCATTTACTTTCCTCTCAGTTTTATGCTAGGTGCTATTTGTCTTATTTCGCTTTCTTTTTGTTAAAAAAAAAATTAAAATTAAACATATGGATATACCAAAAAAAAAAATATAAGACTAAATAATACGAAAAGTTTTAAAGAAAAATTCTCTAATAAACAAACAAACAAGAAAAAAAAAACCTGGCTTTTGGCATATGTTGGTTGTGCTGCACGGATGTGACGAGGCTCTATGTTGGGGCGGCCGCCGCTGATGAGAGAATGGGTTGCTCCCTCGGTGGGGGGTGGAGGTCCATGTGTTAAGATCCCTCCTCGGATCCCCCTGATGTCTCGTTCCAGCTTTTCTTTTGTTTTTTCTGCGTCACTTTTTGTTTATTTATTTATTTTATTTTCCTTTTATTTATTTATTCGATTTTATTTTTTTTTCTTTTTTTTCTTTTTTTTTTATTTATTTATGATTTATTTCTTTTATTTATTGTTTAATTATATTTTATTTTTTTTTTTTTTTTTTTTTTTTTTATTTTTTTATTTGATTTAAAAAAAAATTGTATTTCTTTTTCTAGTTAAATTTTAATTTTTTTTTTTTTTTACATTATTTTAATTCTATTTCATTTGAATTAGCTTTCTTTGTGTTTCTATTTCTTAGGTATTATTTTAATTTCTTTTAACAATTTTAGTTTTTCTCTACGGGGAATAGACCCATGGGACCACCAAACTGCTAAATGTTTCGATTATTCTGACATAAAGTTAATAGCTCATTTCACGGGCACTGATATACTAATTCCGAGGAGTCACCCGTATCAGGTTTATAGTTTACTTTCAGATAAATACCGACCTAATTGCACCACAATTCAGTTAACCGGAGGCAGTTTTTCTTCGCAAAATTTTAGAGGAACCACAACTAGGTAACTTAACACAATGCTATGCTTCACTTGTGTGCCTAAATTCACTCAGATGCGTTGCATAATCGCTGTATCATTTGCCAGGAAGAGCATAGCCTACAAGGTCCGCGGTCAGGCAACTCGACTCGCACGTTTCAAAGGAGTGCAGGATAAAAAGGGCCACGCCTTGCCAGTTTCCCGACACAATTCTCTTAACTTGCTGAGGTTACTTCCGAATAGGCAATTGTTCAAAACAAAACAAAAAAAAATGCAAAAACTAGATTGGGACTCATAAGTCCTCTCATATTTATTCCAGCACGAAACGAAACCGCAGTTAAAATGTATCTGCTTTAAAATTACCGACACAGTTCCGACGATCGTTCAAGACACTTTCTGGTTGCATTACCGCTTCACACGGGATCAAGTTATAGATGCTCAGGACGGCTCAACGCGGCTTACGGCGTCTTATTGCGACCCGAGTCGGGTTACGGCGACCTACGTCAGACTACGCGGCCTAAGTCGGATTACGGCGGCTTACGTTTGTTGATTCTGTAGGAGAATTCGTGTACAGAAATTTGTTCACACTTTTCTAGGCTCCGGTTCCAGGAGCTAATTTAGTTTTTCTTTTCCTTCTTTGTAACGCGGAGGAACGATGGGGGGAACTTAACAGAAAAATCACACGCACCCCAAAGTCTTTGGAAAGTGCAAACGTAGTTCACATCTATGAATTATAAGGCCATGTGGTGAACATGGGGAAATAATCCCGGTCTCGGGTACAAGCACTCCACATTTCGTTGATTAACCACGAAAATAGCACTAATAAATTCCACCGTCCGCTCACGGGAAAATCCAATATAGATCCGAATTTAAACGATTTTAGTAGTCCTCGCGACACCCAACTAAAAATTAACCTCGTTCGCGTCGATCAATCAAACTGCGCCCGACCGCCGTATACGAATCCCAGATGCCAACTGACTTGATGAGAAAGCTCTCGTGTAATTTTTGGGGAGATTCCTCCGCCTCATTTTCGGCGCCAGAAGCTAGCGTCATGAGTCGGCTGCTTCGATCCTCACAGCTGTTGCGCTCTTCATACTTTTGGCCTCCTCGGCCGTCTAACATTTCCCGCACATTAGTGCGCTGCTGGGAAGTAGGACTCAGAGAAACTTTACAGTCACCGCTGCCGAAAAGGGCTCTTGGTGACGAATTTTTCCCTCTGCCGTATATGCATTGCATACATTTAGAATTTTGTTTCGGCTGTACTTAGCGGGATTTTGTTGAGAATTTTTCTTCCGTCGTAGCTGTTTTAGAGGCGATTTGCTAGAGGGGCCTGAGCCAGCGTAAGTCGAATTGCTATTTTTAGACGGGGGGCCCGTTATGGGCTGCATTTAAGCAATCATACGATTGAATTTTGTTGCCTACTAGGATGCATGGAAATTTTTCGTTCTTTTCAGCTTACACTGGGGCTAATACAGCCGAGGGGTTTTTAAAAGGGCCAGGAATTATTTAATCTTCTTGTTTTGCGTGATGGTCCGCATAAATTGACCATAACAGGGCAGGTCCATTGGCCTCGCTTCCGTGGACAATGGGGCTGAAAAATGGTCATTTTGCAGGCGCCCATTGTGTGGCTCGACCCACGTCTGGACCCACGCTCTAGACTGAGCTAGCCGGTCCTTATCAGCACTGAAACCTCTCGAGCCTTAATGAGAGGTCGAAGAGTCCAGGGCTGATTTAGTCCTCCCCCTTTCATTGGCAGAGGAGCGCTTACCCTTATGAGAGGCAGGCACCTCTGACAAAGAAAAGGGTTGCCAACTCGTCCAGAGCCTGTTTCCGTCGATGGACCGAATCCGGGGCCACGGAAACGAGGCAAAGGGACTACCTGTCGTCTAGGTAAGAAATCAACCCCAGAACGTCTGGTTCAGGGGTGTAAGGATAAGGTCCCTCCTCCTGACAGCGGATCAGCTTTCCAGTTCGGAGTGTGATAGCTGTCAGGAAGAGGAAGCTTATCCCCAAAAATGTGTGGTGGTAAAAACCATCCCACGGCCTACTGCGGGTCCACCTACCCAGGGTCCGTGTCACTCTGTCCCCTACTTGTGGGCTGCTGCGACTCCGGGGCATGAGTGTGGGATTGGTAGAAAAATTTCTAGGGTTGGGCATTGGTCTTTAAAACAAAAGAACCAAGAAAAAGGGTTCCCCTGCAGGATCCCTGTCTGGCAGTCTTTAAACTCGAAGAGGTGAGATTGGGGTGCAGGCTCCCAAGTAGTTAAGAAAGCAATGGGGGAGAAAAATGGGAAGAGGTAAAAATTGGGAGGGGAGAGAAAGAAGGTTCGTAGTATTTTTCGCCCTTGTGTGGCCTTAAAAATGGTTCAGTCTGCCTCCAAGTTGTCGGTGCGAAGAGGTGTTACTCGTCGAATATGGATATATGATGAGACATGACCGAGACCGTTCGCAGGCGATGTGTCGAGTCGAGGAGAGCAAAAGAGGGGGAAAAAAAATTGATAGCGAGTAGCAGGGCGGATCGCCGCAAGCCTGCGTCGCTGTCATCAGCGCTGACATCTGGATCTTTTGACACCCACAAAAAAAAATTTCATTTTGATCTATATATTAATATACAAGGAATATCTTGCGAGGCACGAGATATATCTAGTTGCCGAGATATTTGATATACATATAAAAAAAGTGTTACGAATTGATATATCTAGATGATGTGGCTGAGACAAAATGGGGGGGGTTCCGATAAAGAGAAAAAAAATTTTCAAAACGGAATACCCAGACTGAAGGTCTGGTGACCGTGTGGGAAGAAATAAAGCCTTTGAGGAAGGGGTACCCCGCCAAGCTACTCCACGGAATCCTTGCCACAGAGAACGGCGGGAGAAATCTCCTGGACAGGGATTGGCACACCAAATAACCAATCCCTGGATCTCCAGGGACGCTCCCGTCGGCTCCGCTGCTCAGACACCACCGTGTAGCCAGCGAGGCCTCACGCTGACCTCTATTTCGGATAAGCCCGAAGGTTGAGGTTAAAGCCTCTCAGGACCATAATGAATCAGCAAAAAAAAAACAGAAGAAAACACCAGGATACCGAAGATGTCTCATAGAGACATACGACCAGGGTCCTGTAGGATAAGAGGGAAAATCCTCCGAAGTTATCAGCATATATGTGTCGATGTATGTAAGGAGTCAAAAGGGAATGTATATGGATACAAAAGGGAGTCAAACATTTTATATATTAGACAAGAGGGAGTTAAAAGGGTGCATATAAATGCAAAAGGAGTTAAAGTTGTATGTGAATACCAAAAGAATTAATGTTGTATATATATATATAGATACAAGAGAAGTTAAAATGTATATTGGGATAAGAAAAGTCAGGGTGGTATACGTATAGGTATACAAAAGGATTCACAAAATATATAGACGCGCAAAAGGTCATAAATGTCAATGGGTGCATTGATGCACCAAATTACGGCTTAATTATAGTCAACTGACATGAGAGGGATTCAAAAGGGTATAAGGATATACTAAAAGTTAAAGATTGTATTAAGATACAAGAAGGTCGATATAAGTGTCGTAATATGAAAAAAAATTATATTTACTATGTCAAAATGCGTCGTCAAGCGACAAAGAGTCAAAAACGTATCAATATATATAGGAAACCAAAATTTGTATTGAGATACAAAGGGGAGTTAAAATTGCGTAAGAGTATGCAAGAAGAGGCCAAGGTGGGTGTATTGGTACTCAAGAGTACGGTTTTTATATAAGCCAATTGGCTAGACGGGAGCCAGTCCACATCTTTCCTGTGGTGGTTTATTAATAAAACAAATATGCAAAATACATACACCTCTAGTACCCAGAGAAAACTGTTGATGTTTGGGATAAATGACCTTAAAGATTATATAAAGATACAAAGGAGTTAAAAATTGTATAACGGTAAGAAAGGGAGTCAAGAGTTGTATGTGCTACAAAAAAAATATCGGGATGCCAACGATGCAATCCGACCCATGGAGTATTCATTACCACTGTGTTATTTTATTTATTTAGGTGAGTATTAATGTTTGGAGCCGCTCCTTTTGCGAAGGGAACAATCCTCCAGAAAACGAGCCAATAAGGAAAACCAGGGGAAAATGCCTGGGAAGAAAAGGCATTTTATGCCCCCAGAGATGCTTTAGATAAAGGAGGTATTAGTATTCCAAAGATACGTATAGATTCAGGAAAGGTATCGAGGTACCGAATCACGGTTTTAATATGGCCAAATGGAAAATAGTTCATAAAAATGCGCAGAAGGGAAGATGGATTAGAAGGCCACGGATACCTTAAGATGTAAAGGAGATATTATTTAGAAGTGCTTTATTTAACAAACATATTCCAGTAAGAGGAGCATCTTTTGTATGAAAAGGTGACGTCGCAATAGTAGGAAATTACGAATCAAAAGACAGGTCACTATATAGCGACATTCCAATGAGGAGGATAGTTTCACTTAGGGGTATCATATGATACAAGATATATAAAGAAGTGCATGGATACCAAAGATATATTAGGAGGCCAAAAGATAGATTAAGATACAATGCCGCCTCTAACATAGCCAAATGGAGCACTTCTCCCAAACTTGCCGAAGAAAACAATGTATTGCTCCAATGAGATATATCAATTAATAACAGAGGTACTCTAATACAGGATGTAGGTTCAGATAAAAGGTATACAATATGCAACGATATCTTAAAATTCACAAAAAAAAAGTATTACAGCAAATGATATCTAGTTATACTAGATGTACTTGGATGAGAGGGACGTATTGAGGTGCCAAGATATAATAAGCTAAGAAGTATCTGATGTGGCTGAGACAGCATTTTGGGGCGTTTAATGAAATTTGTGGCGAAAAGTTTTCTAAGAAGCGGAATAGCCGGACTGAAGGTCCGGTGACCGTATAGGGGTGAATAAAGTAAAGCTTTTGAGGAAAGGGTACTCCGCCAAACTACCCCACGGAAATCCGGCGACGAAGCGCGACAGGAGAGGTCTCCCGGACAGGGATTGGCACACCAAATAGCCAATCCCTGTATTTCCAGGGAGTTCTCCTGTCGTCTCTGACGCACGGATTCCCGCAGCGCAGACCAGCGGAGACCCTCCCTGACTCCTTGCCTCAGAGACAGGGCAGTCCCGAGACCTCGAGACGGTGGTTAGCCCAAAGTCCAGCCGAACCGTAATTCTCAAGAGGTCTCGAGACTATCCCAGCTCCGAAGATCGAAGCCAGGGCCTCTCGGCTAAAGGTGAGGTGGGGATAAAATTGATAAAAAGTTTACCAAAAAGGGATAGGATAGGGTTAAGGTATTGGGGAACTCTAACTAGGAAGGGAATAGGGTTGAACAGGGATGTGTCCACCGCAATACCCAGTAGAGGCGGTCCTACGACACTCCCGATGCCAGTGAAGCTGGGCGGATGCCTTATTAGGGCGACCGATATAACTTGAGAAGATATATTTTCTGAACGAAAATGCGTCAGAACAATATATCAATATCTAAGGCATCCAACCAGCAATCAAAACAAATTGTATAGGTGTGTGTCAACTATAAGAAGAAAATGCAATAAGAAAAGCGATTAACAATTCCAACCGTGTCTTTGAAGATCCAGATCTCAGCGCTTTATGTCTTTTGCGTGAAAGACTCCTATTAGTTTTCCCTTTAAATCCTCTAATTCATAAAGAGAATTCCCCTTTCTCGCTCTAATTCGACATTTTAGGAATTTCTTCCCCAGCTTGGCGCTTATCTGCTGAGCCGCGTTGCTCAATTGAAAATTCCGTCGATAGACTTCCTGGCCCACTTGGAAATCTGTCGGTTTAGCCCGTAAATTGTATGATTTCGCACCTTGTTCAAACGACTTTTTCAAATTTTCTTGCGCATTGGCTCGAATAAATTGGAGTTTATCCGGCAGTTCCACATCCAAAGGCTCATTTAGACTTTGCAAACGGCGTAACAGTTCGTAGCTGGAAGCATGGGTAATCATATTCAGACCGAACAGCATTTTGAAAGGGGGATAACCAGTTGCCTGATGTATTGAACTCCGAAGAGAACCGGCAATACTACTGAGATGTTCATCCCACCTTTGATGCTCGTTATGAATATACGCACGAATTCCTGCTAGGATTGATCGATTTACTCTCTCAGAGGCATTAGCCTGGGGAGAGTAAAGTGCCGTGCGCATGTGTTGCACACCATACTTTTCCAGTAGTTTGGCGAACTGAGCCGAGCGAAATTGAGTGCCATTGTCGGTCACAATCGTTTCGGGAACTCCGAACATGTGAAAGATTTCCTTCTCGACAAATGCACAAATATTAGAAGTGGATGCCTTACGCATGGGCTTGAACAAGGGGAATTTCGAAAGGTGGTCCAGGGCTATAAAAATGCAGACATTTCCATTCTTAGTACGTGGGTAGGGTCCCAACAGGTCTAGATAAATGCGCTGCCAAGGTCTTTCAGCGGTAGGTGGGGTCACTATTGGTGGACGAAGTGGAGTGTTTGGTGCTTTCGTCTCTTTGCAGATATCGCAGGAGAGAACATAATTACGTACATCAGCTGCCATACGTGGCCAATAAAAATGCCTTCGGATTCTTTCCAGGGTTTTTCCAACTCCTCCATGGGATGCCAGTGGCGGATCATGAGCATTTTTAATTAAATCAGTAGTGAGGGCGGGTGGAATCCAAAGCTTCCACGCTTCGTCCTCTTGAACAGGGTCACCTGAACGCGGCTTTGTCCTGACGTAGATGAAGCCGTCTCGTACTGTCAGATCCGGAAATTTTGCCTGGTGATTTTCCAGTTGTCGACCCAGCTCTACATACTCCACCGAAGTGAAGTGTGGAGAGCTGAGATCGACCTCAGGCACTACTTCTTCCGGAACTGACAGCGCGTCGGCTTCGGCCCTGGACAAAGCGTCCGGCACAACGTTCAGGCTACCCTTGCGGTGCTCAATAGTGAAGTCGAAGCGTTGAAGCTTCAGACTCCACCTCGCTAGTCTACCACTCAATTCTTTCTGAGACATCAACCATTTCAGACTGGCATGATCCGTGACGATTTTAAAAGGCATTAATTCCACATATGGTCGGAATTTTTCTACGCTTACTATTGCTGCCAAACACTCCAATTCGGTCACCGAATAGTTCCGCTGAGCCGAATTTAGTTTCTGAGAGACAAAAGCCAGAGGGCGTTCATTTCCTTCATCATCAGCTTGAGCAAGAACTCCACCAACTCCGTGGCTACTTGCATCGCACTGAATGATGAATGGTCTGGAGAAGTCGGGGCTCACTAATACAGGGGCTGTAGTCAGCTGTTGTTTTAATTTATCAAAGGCTATCTGCGCTTCGGCGGACCAACAGAATTTACTCGATTTTTTCAGAGTGTCGGTGATTGGACCTGAGAGATCTGCGAAGTTGGAAATAAATCGCCGATACCAGCCAGCCATACCCATGAAACGACGTACTTGTCGTACACTTTTGGGGGCGGGGTAATCCACGATTGCAGAAATTTTCTCAGGGTCCATGCGCATGCCTGTTTCGCCGATGATAAAACCCAAGTATTTCGTCTCTTTCAAGCAAAATTTGCTTTTCTCGACGTTAATTGTGAGCCCCGCCTTCTGCAGACATTCAGCCACTCGTGAGAGAAGTGTTAAGTGTGTATCGAAATCCTGAGACAGGATTAAAAGATCGTCGAGATACACCAACACATTTTCTCTCAGGTCGTAAGGGATGGCTTTGTCCATCAGTCGACACATCGTCTGCGGGGCATTGCAGAGACCGAATGGCATCACTGTGTAGTGATAGAGGGGATGACCGGGGACCGTAAAAGCCGTTTTCTCCCGGGAGCTCTTTTCTAAAGGGATTTGCCAGAAAGCATCTTTCAGGTCCAGACTGGTGATGTATTTCGCAGGTGGAAGGCGACTCAGAATGCCATCAATGTGCGGTAAAGGATACGCATCCTTTTTAGTTACCGCATTGACCTTCCGGGCATCGAAACACAGTCTGACTTTACCTGGCTTTCTGACTAATACGACTGGAGAGCTCCACGGACTTTGGCTGGCCTCTATCACTCCAAGCGAGAGCATTCGGTCTAGTTCTGCGTCCATTAATTTTTGAACAGCCGGTGAGACAGGATAGAATCGCTGTTTAATCGGTTTGGAATCTCCAACATCGATTGAATGTTCCAAGAGGTGAGTTTTTCCCAAGCCCAAAGACGTATAGGAGGGGAATTTCGCTTTTGTTTCATCTAGACGCTTCTGGAGATCAGATGGTAATATGTGTGCGGCAGTATTGGTCGTCACCGTGATCGGGGTGTCCAACGCAGACACCGGACCCAGGACGTCTGGAGCCAAGTTAAAAGCTTTCCAAAAATCGATACCAAGGTAAAGATTTTGGGTTAAACTTGGAACTATATAGAGGCGAATGGTTTTAGTTTCGCCTCGAAATGAAATATCTACGTCAGCGTGTCCCTGAACTTCAGGTCGGGCTCCGTTGGCCACCTCGATCACAGATCGGTACCGACTCCACTTAATTTTAGAGTTCTCCAATAGACTTTCAGCTTGTCTGCCCAAAATACTAATACTGGCTCCGCTGTCCAGTAAGCCAACAATTGTAGTACCCATGATACTAACTTCGGCATAAGGTCTAACGTCTTTTGGAACTGACACGAAAGCGGTAGCCAATTTCCGGCGATTAGATAAAACAAGCCGCCAAAATGCTCTCATACGTAATGTAGATCTTTTGGGCTTGGAAAAATTTACTATTTCAGCTATCCTGTCCAGCGGGTGTTCAGTATCCTCCATGAAAATTCTCTTCCGAGCGGCTCGATACTCCTGTAACCGAATATGGTAAGGCTTGATCGGGAAAAGAAATGGTTCAGACCGTTTTTCAATTCGCGAGCCAGCCTTACGTGGTAGAATCGTAACCGCTCGAGAGGGAGATCCATGGGGTCCTGAATTCAGAGGCTGAATTTCCGTTAGGGTAGTGGAATTTGAAGAACTAAAAGGTAAATTTATTGTATCGTCATTTGCTATGTCTGGGGACGGGGAGGAGTGCTCGTTGTCTCGCCCGCTGTAATTGCTGGCGTCCGAAGGGGTCGAGGGCTGGTGTAATTGCTCCCGACCCGACGTCTGTTTTTTTCAGAACATATCGGACAACGGGGCTTGACCACTCCTTTCCGGCCGCAGCCATAACAAAAGAAACCTACAGGTTCCTTGGGACAGTCCTGGTAATAATGCCCGGGTTCGTCGCAATTCCAGCACTTACTGGTTGTAGGCTGACAACGCACTACTGCGTCCACAGGCTCTGTATACTCTTCCGCCAAGGTCTCGGCCATGTCGTCAAAGACATAGGTCTCCTCGATACGAGCTGGACGGTGAACGAACGGCAGCCGCGCGTTTCTGGTTTCTCGGCGCATTTCCTCAATTTCCGTGACTAATTCCCTCAGCTGAGCCACTGTGTGAGTATGCCGGAAGCAAATTCGCTCTCGAATTGACGGGAGCAGATTTGCTCTCAGCATTCCCACAAACTCTGCTTCAGAAATAGGAATAGCCAACCGATTCCTCAGGCTGACTAGCGCTAGATGGTACGATGCGAAACGCTCATCGGGCCGCTGCCGTCGGTTCAGCATCTGTCGTTTTATCTCAATGTCGTTCGGACGTTCTCCCCAGTCCGCTTTTAATGCTCCTTTCAGCTCATTCCACGTCGGAGGTGTTAAATAAGCTCTCCTAATTGTCCAATACCAATTTGTGGCTGCGCCACTAAGCAACGAGTGGAAGTTGTCGATCAAAAGATCGAAATTTCCCCGAAGGGTACCATAGGTCAGAGTCTCAATCCTGAAGATAAATTCTTCCAAGTGAAGCTTGGTATTATCTCCGTCATACTGGATTTTCCAGTGTCGGATTGGACTACTAGATCGACTAGAAGCCGTAAAACGCTGCTGTTGCGATGCTTGGTATCTTGGCATCGGACGATCAGGAAGCTGTGGTTGCGACATGAAAGTCGGAGGCAGACTGAACTGCTCTGTTTGTGGCGGAGGCATAAAGGCAGAAGACGTCGGTCTAGAATGTGGCCTTTGTTGACGTTCAGGTGGTAAATTTTCACGCGTATTGGTCTCGAACGCTCGAGCCACTTCCGTGCGGATTATTTCGGACATTTGCAATTTTAATCCGGCCATCAACGCTTCCTTCGCGGCAGAATCGACTCGCGGCGAGTCATGATCAACCGAACTGGGTTCACGACTACTGCTCCGATTCGCAGCTTCCGGACGCGGCGGAGAATCTTCGGCGACTGGTTGAACTCGCTGTGGAAGTGGCTGCGAGGATGGCTGCGAAGGGGGCAGCGTCAAGGTAGCAGCTGTACAATTCTTGCTACTGGATCGCGTATTATATTTTTTTGGAACTGCTCCTCTGTAAGATATACAGTCAGCAATGTTCACTACGCGCCGACAGTTTGGACAGCTGCTGTCCGTTTGCAGCCATTCCCGCAGGCACTTCCGATGAAATACGTGATAACAGACCGTGACTATCGGATCTGTGTTGGAGGACCAATCTTCCTGATGGCATATCGAACAGGTTTCGACCTGTGCCGGAGTTTTAACGAACTCAACGGGCGATCGTGAAACAGCCATGTTTAAAATTCCAGAATCAAGCTCAAAGGGAAAAAGACAAAAAAAAAAAAAAAAAAAAAATGTAGACCAGGGTCTGCAAAAGTGCTGGACTAAAAGGACCGTATCTTTTTCGAAACAAAATAAATTAACTTTAAAAAGGAAGAAAGAAAGAAGTGTGATATACAAGAACTTCTTTCTATCTTGCTTTTCCCCTTCTCTCTTCTTCCGATTAATGAGAGACAAAAGACAGCAAAAAAAAATTATTATTATTATTAGGTCAACCTAGCAACCTAAATAAGACTTCAGAAATTTCTGATACTACCAAGAGAATAAAAAAATAATAATATATCAACGTATACCGCGGCGAAAGTTTGGTGGCCTTTCACATCGACTTTCACAATTAGTACTTCCAACTTACACGCTCCTCTGGTACTTACAATTCTGATTACAAGCGATACCTCAGAGTCTGCTATCAGCTTAAGGTCATATACAAAAAAAAATTCCGCTGAACAAGGGATACAAAATAATTACCAAAATTTTCTGTATACTATCATGTAAATTCAGCTACTCTTCCACAGAGCAATCAATATATTTGAAAAAAAAAACCGCAGAAAAGAAAAGAACAACTAGTTGTTCGATATGCTTCAAAAATTTACTAAGAAAAACTAATGTTCCCGCCGTCCACCTCTTCTCTTTCAGCCAACTCATAATAAGATAAAAATTTTCGGACAAAATTCGCGAATGTTCGGAGAGCCAAACACTGGCCACCGAGCATTCCTCCTACAGGAAGGAAATTTGAGGAAGGGATCCCGACCAGGCACAACTGCAAGGACTGCGTGACCGGAAATGTCCGAAGTGATCCTCCGGACAGGAGCTGGCTCACCAAAACAGCCAACTCCTGTAATTCCAGGAGGACACTTCGGCAGTTCCTGCCACACAGGCCCAGCAGTGCACACTGGCCAGGATTCCCCACTACCAATCTCTCCTGAGGATGAAGCGGTCTTGAGATCCTGAGACGGGTAACTGGCACCCTGCCAGTTCCTCGTATTTCTCAAGGATCTCAAGCCCACCTCAACCCCAGGAGGGACCAATAGGGCCTCGAAGGATTTAGGGAAAGGTAAGTGAAAATTTGGGAGCCCTAGGCTCAAAGGGGAGGGGATAGGGAAGGCCCCACGCGTTGGGCGCCATTTTGTTGTGGGAGCGAGCTCTCAACAGCCCGGCTAAAACTGTTGCTCCGAGGTGTGCGGCAGCGCGAGCTGGCAGGCTAGCATTGCGGTAGTGTGGGGGGGGTTGCCAAAGCCGCATTTAGCCTCGGAGGCGAGCTGCCCGCAACGAATTCTCGCGCAGACGGAACAGCAGGTATAAAGGAAAAGGGACAACGGCAGGAGGAACCCCTGTTCCTGCCGTGAATGACTCTCCGAAAGAGGGATCCCGCTGGAATGGATCCCCCTGGCCTAGCCCCAACCGCCCAATGACCTCCCAGTGGCCCATATATTTTGGGAGGTCCCTAATTAAAAATTCAAAAAAACGCAAAAACCCGAAGAGAGGAGGCTGAAGACTAGAGGGGATTTAGGGAACAACTGAAATACGAATTTATGATCTCATCTTGTTAATTAATTTAATATTCTTCCTCTTCCTCATGACTCACAGTAATTTTCACAACGAAGAACTTAGAAGCAAATCAAAAAAAAAAGTATAGAAAAATTAATTCCCTACTAATCTGAATTAAATTAAGTTTTTTTTTTTTTTTTTTTTTTTTTTGAATACAATGTTCTTCACAAACGCAAGATTGTTCTTACCATTTTAATTATGGGTTTGCATGTACATATTTACATATATATGCGGACATGTATGTACAAGTAGATATTCTGGTTTTAGATCGTAAAATATTCGAATTTACTTTAAAACATTATGCTCATGAAAGCAAAGACTTCCTTAGTAAACATCGTGTTTAAATTAATCCATACTATGTTTTTGGAAATACAGGAGGAACTCCACTATTTGATTATGTAGCTCAATCACATTCAGCTTCATTTACTTTCCTCTCAGTTTTATGCTAGGTGCTATTTGTCTTATTTCGCTTTCTTTTTGTTAAAAAAAAAATTAAAATTAAACATATGGATATACCAAAAAAAAAAATATAAGACTAAATAATACGAAAAGTTTTAAAGAAAAATTCTCTAATAAACAAACAAACAAGAAAAAAAAAACCTGGCTTTTGGCATATGTTGGTTGTGCTGCACGGATGTGACGAGGCTCTATGTTGGGGCGGCCGCCGCTGATGAGAGAATGGGTTGCTCCCTCGGTGGGGGGTGGAGGTCCATGTGTTAAGATCCCTCCTCGGATCCCCCTGATGTCTCGTTCCAGCTTTTCTTTTGTTTTTTCTGCGTCACTTTTTGTTTATTTATTTATTTTATTTTCCTTTTATTTATTTATTCGATTTTATTTTTTTTTCTTTTTTTTCTTTTTTTTTTATTTATTTATGATTTATTTCTTTTATTTATTGTTTAATTATATTTTATTTTTTTTTTTTTTTTTTTTTTTTTTTTTATTTTTTTATTTGATTTAAAAAAAAATTGTATTTCTTTTTCTAGTTAAATTTTAATTTTTTTTTTTTTTTACATTATTTTAATTCTATTTCATTTGAATTAGCTTTCTTTGTGTTTCTATTTCTTAGGTATTATTTTAATTTCTTTTAACAATTTTAGTTTTTCTCTACGGGGAATAGACCCATGGGACCACCAAACTGCTAAATGTTTCGATTATTCTGACATAAAGTTAATAGCTCATTTCACGGGCACTGATATACTAATTCCGAGGAGTCACCCGTATCAGGTTTATAGTTTACTTTCAGATAAATACCGACCTAATTGCACCACAATTCAGTTAACCGGAGGCAGTTTTTCTTCGCAAAATTTTAGAGGAACCACAACTAGGTAACTTAACACAATGCTATGCTTCACTTGTGTGCCTAAATTCACTCAGATGCGTTGCATAATCGCTGTATCATTTGCCAGGAAGAGCATAGCCTACAAGGTCCGCGGTCAGGCAACTCGACTCGCACGTTTCAAAGGAGTGCAGGATAAAAAGGGCCACGCCTTGCCAGTTTCCCGACACAATTCTCTTAACTTGCTGAGGTTACTTCCGAATAGGCAATTGTTCAAAACAAAACAAAAAAAAATGCAAAAACTAGATTGGGACTCATAAGTCCTCTCATATTTATTCCAGCACGAAACGAAACCGCAGTTAAAATGTATCTGCTTTAAAATTACCGACACAGTTCCGACGATCGTTCAAGACACTTTCTGGTTGCATTACCGCTTCACACGGGATCAAGTTATAGATGCTCAGGACGGCTCAACGCGGCTTACGGCGTCTTATTGCGACCCGAGTCGGGTTACGGCGACCTACGTCAGACTACGCGGCCTAAGTCGGATTACGGCGGCTTACGTTTGTTGATTCTGTAGGAGAATTCGTGTACAGAAATTTGTTCACACTTTTCTAGGCTCCGGTTCCAGGAGCTAATTTAGTTTTTCTTTTCCTTCTTTGTAACGCGGAGGAACGATGGGGGGAACTTAACAGAAAAATCACACGCACCCCAAAGTCTTTGGAAAGTGCAAACGTAGTTCACATCTATGAATTATAAGGCCATGTGGTGAACATGGGGAAATAATCCCGGTCTCGGGTACAAGCACTCCACATTTCGTTGATTAACCACGAAAATAGCACTAATAAATTCCACCGTCCGCTCACGGGAAAATCCAATATAGATCCGAATTTAAACGATTTTAGTAGTCCTCGCGACACCCAACTAAAAATTAACCTCGTTCGCGTCGATCAATCAAACTGCGCCCGACCGCCGTATACGAATCCCAGATGCCAACTGACTTGATGAGAAAGCTCTCGTGTAATTTTTGGGGAGATTCCTCCGCCTCATTTTCGGCGCCAGAAGCTAGCGTCATGAGTCGGCTGCTTCGATCCTCACAGCTGTTGCGCTCTTCATACTTTTGGCCTCCTCGGCCGTCTAACATTTCCCGCACATTAGTGCGCTGCTGGGAAGTAGGACTCAGAGAAACTTTACAGTCACCGCTGCCGAAAAGGGCTCTTGGTGACGAATTTTTCCCTCTGCCGTATATGCATTGCATACATTTAGAATTTTGTTTCGGCTGTACTTAGCGGGATTTTGTTGAGAATTTTTCTTCCGTCGTAGCTGTTTTAGAGGCGATTTGCTAGAGGGGCCTGAGCCAGCGTAAGTCGAATTGCTATTTTTAGACGGGGGGCCCGTTATGGGCTGCATTTAAGCAATCATACGATTGAATTTTGTTGCCTACTAGGATGCATGGAAATTTTTCGTTCTTTTCAGCTTACACTGGGGCTAATACAGCCGAGGGGTTTTTAAAAGGGCCAGGAATTATTTAATCTTCTTGTTTTGCGTGATGGTCCGCATAAATTGACCATAACACATTCCACACAATTTTTTGTTTGGTTAGGTGAGATCTATCACCCTTATCATTTCTGTATGCGTTGTACGAAGCACCCTGAAGCAAGACTAGAGCAAAATAGAAGTGCAGTGTTTTTCGAAACAATGCTTCACGTAGAAGCATACTTTGTGGAACTATTTATCTGTCTAATAATGCATGCATATTCGGAGCGCATTAAATATCTGCTAAACTATTCACATGTAACGTGATCCGTATTGGACGTATTGGACAGAAACAAAATTGACGAAGGCGTATGTATCTTGCGGTAATCCAAAACATAACAAAGACTACTTTAGCGACACAAAATTTTTCAGGGTCACAAGTCAAAGTAAAGTTTGTTGGATAGGTTTATTTCCCATTCCACTGGAGAAAACGAGATGGTAAAAAATTTGTTTGGACGAAAACTTTTCATCGGCATTTCATAGAAAATTAGTGCATTTAGCAACCTTTTAGGTAACCCTAAACGCATCAAGGGAGATCATTAAAAGTTTATATTTATTTCGCGTTATTTATTATCGCGTACAGTGTGATTTGTTCAGTGATGTTCAATGTTATATGTTTTAGGGGTCCAGTCCCTACGATCAGCGTCGCTCACTCAACACCATATGACGAATTATAGAAATCAATTCATTTATAAAAATACTGAATAACAAGAGCCCGAGATGACTACTATGTGGAATGTCAGATCGAACAAGAACTTGTTGAGATATATGTATGCGTTAATCGAATTAGCAGAATCAGTGGAAAAGCCTTTATAGGATGGTTGATAAAAGGCCTTGCTGAAATCGGTAAATGTATGCACAGATGGCTTTCCTTTAAAGATGTTCAACTTGTTTTTACCAGTAATTATACAAGCCTGCATGGAAATCTGTCTCAGAACAATATGGTCAATCCGGTAGATTTTTAAATTGCGAATATGATTTTCAATAATTTCCATCACGTACAGTTTTGCAAAACATAGCACTATATACTGCGATTTTACAGTTCTTGTGTTCTGTTCTCTATTCATCTCCTTTTTTAATCTCACGTGCTAGATAAAAATGTAGTTTAAATCTGAAATCAGCCCACCAAGAACTTCGTAAATTAACTGGAAAAACCCCAACAGTATATCCGGAACTTATGCCTTAACAGTAAAGATAAAGGAATCACTGATTAAGAGCTTCATGCACAATATTATAATTAGGTACTGGCAAAATCATATAACTTATAAATAAAATTAAAAGTGCGCAAAACTGACGTTTGTTTGCGTACATCGATAGCTTAGAGTCTGTAGAATTTTGTAGATTAATCTGAAAAGATAAACGCTGTGGAGTAAAAACTTTAAACACATTTTTCTACAAAATAAGTGGTTATAAACAGGGTAAGAGCATAAAGTATAACTAAGTAACTTATCTCATTTAGTTTCAATTGAAATTTGTTGTGTCTTGATATATAACTTCCGGGTCACATTTTATACTCATACTCATTTATTCAACTCAATTACAAACAGTTAAAATCCTCAACGAGATATTTGGTTTTTTTTCCCAAAGATAAAGATAAATTTAATAGTCTGTTTAACGAGCTAATACTCAGCCATTAAGAAACCGTTTGATAAGGCTTAAATACTCATTAAATGAGCAGAGGAGGATTGGAAAACAGTACTTACATTACGGTGTCATAATGTTGCTAGAGAACTTGCAAAACAAATTATTACAAAATTACATTCGAGGTATATTCAGGGATTAAACTTATATTCTTTCAGTTACGAGAGCAAAATTAGCCATTACAGTGGCGTGGCGTTGATTTCAATCGTATGGAAGCGGTCCCAATAAAAAAAATTATTATAAAAAAAGAAACGAAAAGTATGAAACAAAAATTAAAACTTTTTTTATTAATTCAAATCGATACATACTATTCGTACGGTAATGTTCAGAGTATAGCCGTGGTCGCAAGCCGCATTAATAGTGTAATTATGTAAATAGGGCAAAGCGGCATGCGACTACGTCTATATTCTGAACATCACCGAGTGTGTCGATTTTAATTAAGTAAAGAAAAAATTATTATAATATTATCTTGTTTCATACTTTTCGTTTTTTCCGTAGTCGGGTTTCATATTTCATATTATTTTTTTTTATTGGGACTCATGGGTTTCCTGTTTTTAATAATAAATTCTTTTATTTGCAGTCTTTTAGTTTCAGATAATATGTAGCAAGTACGTACTGATAAAGTAGACAGCTTATACTTGTGTGTAATATTACATTAAGTCACGATGATAATATAATACGTTCTACGTTCAGAAATTGTCTTTCTTATCCTATGACAATGACATCACATAGCTTTTCGAATTCAAACGCTTTCATTTTATACACATTTCAATAGGTTGTAAAGAAAAATGTAATCCGCCATCTTGGGGGCGTACGTCATATTGAGTTTAAACTGACATCACACAGTTTGCCGTATTCTGCTCGTCAAACCCTTTCATTTGATACCCATTTTAAGAGGGTTGTGACAAAAAATAAAAGTAATCCACCATATTCGGACGTACATTATATTGAGTTTAGAATGACGTCACATATTTTGTTGTATTCTACTTGTCAAAGCCTTTCATTTAATACCCATATCGGTGAAGTTGTGAAGAAAGAGATAATACGTCATCTTGGTGCATCCGCCATATGGATTTAGAATGGCGTCTCATAGTATATCGTATTGTGCTTGTCCAAAATTTTTATTTGATATCCATATTAATAATATTTTTATTGTCAAACATTTTGACTTTTTGTGGCCGCCATTTTGTTTGTTTTGTAACGTTATATATCCTATAACACCCGGAAGATTATTACTATTCTAACGACCCCTCATTTACCAAAATTAGTTAATGCTGTGGGACTCTAGGCCGTAACATGCGGACAAACATACACACATACATACGTGGACTGATAAACTCATAACCCTTCTGTTGTCGGGTAAAAATTAAATCATCTGCTTCTTAAACTCTTCTCTATGCTCTATCTATATAAAATGCAACCTCTGTCTGTCTGTCATTACAATAATTCTCTCAATAACGGATAATCGAACCAGGAAACATTAAAACAATTACAAATTGCTTACAACATTACAACGATACAATATAACCGGATTGTGGTGTCCACTTTTTAAACACCCCAGTATTATGGTACAACGATAGTTGATGAGTTCCTAATAGAAAAGAGGTGAAAACATTTATCCACCTCATTCTCTCAGTTTCATGATCTGAAACCACCGCTGCCAGAAGCACTAATGAATTCTTCCTCCATACAAAAAATGAACGAAATGAATCCGAATTTGGTTTTCACTACCCCCGATAGTTGTCTTAATAGAAGCATTTTCTCAGTTGCTTCCACATCCGAGGCACTATTGATTCTGCGTCTCTATATAGACGGCGGCGGGGTGGCTTAAGAGTGAGCATGCGGTTAGGCTAGAAACGTGTGAGCTAAGCAACAGAGAGGGCGAGTTCGTAAACGCAGTGATGCCGCAGCACTGCACAATTCAGCTTCAGGGACTACTACGCTGAATTGTGTAGTACTGCGGCAACGCTGCGTTTTCGAACTGGCCCAGACTGTACAGTACACGGAGCAGTGAAGTGATACGAGACGATGAGGTGAATTTGTACAGTCAACTCGGGAATATTTGGTGGGTTCCAAATGAAAATAAGACATTGGTGTATGATTTTTGTAGGATTTGTTTTCATCTGGAGGTAATTTTACTATAACTTCCATTTACATACTAGTTAGTGTGGTAATTTAAAGAAAATCAGAGGAGAAATGATAATTAAAATTTTTGAAGTTTTAATTTTTATTGATTCGAGATCATAAGGGAAGCAATGCTTTCCAAAGACGCCACATCCATATGCATATTCATATTAGGTCCGCAACTAAGTTCTCGCTGTTTTTTTTTATGAATATAAAACTTTATTATGAAAAAATGGTTACAAATGAGTTATTCAAAGTACTGCCCATCGCTAGCGACAACCTTTTCCCATCTTTCTGGCAGAGCTCGAATACCGTCACGGTAGAAGTGTTCGTCTTTTGAGGTTATCCATGAATCAAGCCAATTTACGATGTCATCATATGAACGGAACTCCTGATTAGTCAGAGCATGTGCCATCGAACGGAATAAGTGATAATCGGACGGCGCAATATCTGGGGAATATAGCGGGTGGGGTAGGACTTCCCATTTGAGTGTTTCTAAGTAGGTTTTGACGGGTTTGGCAACGTGAGGCCGATCGTTGTCGTGCTGTAAAATCACTTTTTTGTGCCCTGATCGTATTGTGGCCGCTTTTCGCGCAGTGCTCGGCTCAATCGCATCAATTGAGTTCGATACCGTTCCCCAGTGATCGTTTCGTTCGGTTTCAACGTCTTTTCAGCGTTTTCGAAGATTTTCGGCCTTCCTTCACGCGAACGGTCGTCAACATCAAAATCACCGTCTTTGAAGCGACGGAACCAATCACGGCACGTTGTTTCACTTAGAGCAGCATCTCCGTAAACTTTTTGGAGTTCTCGATGCGCTTGAGCCGCCGTTTTCTTCGAATGAAAAACGAAAAGCAACACTTCCCCGCAAATGACGATTATTTGGCACATAATCAGACATTTTCACACAACCAAAAGTATTAGGTCCGCAACTAAGTTCCCGCTGTTTTTCAATAGATGGCTCCAGTAGTAAGAGTTGGTCGATTATAGCATTACTAAAACGTCATGAACCAAGCTTAGACATATGGTAAGCAAGCCGCTTTGATACATTTGTGATTTTGTTTTTGGAACATATACTTTTGGTTGTGTGAAAATGTCTGATTATGTGCCAAATAATCGTCATTTGCGGGGAAGTGTTGCTTTTCGTTTTTCATTCGAAGAAAAGGGCGGCTCAAGCGCATCGAGAACTCCAAAAAGTTTACGGAGATGCTGCTCTAAGTGAAACAACGTGCCGTGATTGGTTCCGTCGCTTCAAAGACGGTGATTTTGATGTTGACGACCGTTCGCGTGAAGGAAGGCCGAAAATCTTCGAAAACGCTGAAAAGACGTTGAAACCGAACGAAACGATCACTGGGGAACGGTATCGAACTCAATTGATGCGATTGAGCCGAGCACTGCGCGAAAAGCGGCCACAATACGATCAGGGCACGAAAAAGTGATTTTACAGCACGACAACGATCGGCCTCACGTTGCCAAACCCGTCAAAACCTACTTAGAAACACTCAAATGGGAAGTCCTACCCCACCCGCTATATTCCCCAGATATTGCGCCGTCCGATTATCACTTATTCCGTTCGATGGCACATGCTCTGACTAATCAGGAGTTCCGTTCATATGACGACATCGTAAATTGGCTTGATTCATGGATAACCTCAAAAGACGAACACTTCTACCGTGACGGTATTCGAGCTCTGCCAGAAAGATGGGAAAAGGTTGTCGCTAGCGATGGGCAGTACCTTGAATAACTCATTTGTAACCATTTTTTCATAATAAAGTTTTATATTCATAAAAAAAAACAGCGAGAACTTAGTTGCGGACCTAATATATGTTCCAAAAACAAAATCACAAATGTATCAAAGCGGCTTGCTTACCATATGTCTAAGCTTGGTTCATGACGTTTTAGTAATGCTATAATCGACCAACTCTTACTACTGGAGCCATCTATTGAAAAACAGCGGGAACTTAGTTGCGGACCTAATACATACATATGGTATATGTATATGAATGTTCTTACCTGCTGCTAAAAGCTGAAATGCCATTGAATTTTCAAGAATTATAAAGCACTTGAATATCACTTATCTGACTTATAAAATTTGCATACAAATATGCGAACGGAATCACTAATTCTTTCAGATACTACACAGGAAAGTTTTTGCAAGTGACAACAACGAAGTCATAGAATTTTTATAAAGAATTATCGGTAAGGTATGACGCTCGGTAAAAGGCTAATATTTCCTTTGACTGATTTATAAAAAAACCCGTTCGCTGTTAAGTATAGCTTTTAATTCTCCATAAGCATTAGTGCTAGCTTTAAAACGTAATTATTAGGATGTAAATTAAGTCGCAGATAGGAAAGAAAAATATGCATTCGACGTTATTCACGTAAGTTCATAAAATATGCCTTAACACGTTTTATAATTATTCAAAAGTGCCTTAATTTAATAAGGTTATTTATTATTCACCACAATTAAATAAAATTGTTTAAAGGAAACTGCTGCGTAGAAGGTATCATAAGCTGTTAATTTCGTAATCATTTTAAATATAGGCAGCAAATCATTGCACGTGGTTTATTAATTTTAATTATAACACTTAATAATAGTCTTATGCTCCGTATAGAGTTTTCATAATGTTCTGAAAAGTGCTGACCGGAACATTTGGCTACAACTGGGAAATATCCAAGGAAAACATAATAAATTAATATTGGTCACCAATTTAACTTTATTGTTATTAAGGATTAAAAAAAATAAGAAGAAACAAACATGGTAAAACAATGCCGTCAAAAGAGTCATCGCCTTGAAGAATATCCATAGCATCTGCAATCGGGCCTGAGCACTGGATTCTTCAATATAGTCAAATTCGTTGTCCTTTAGTGAACCCTTAATCTGTAGCTCGCGGCTTAGCTGTAATACTTTGTTTTTTCATATTTTCATAATTTGTTTGAGAGATTCATAAAGCCTATCCCATCTCGTAAGACCTGGGCGCGATAGTATATGTCCGAGATCTCTTTGGATAATCTTAGCCGATTTAGGCCGTCAATGTTTTTGATGTTTTTGCAGTGGAAACAAACTTATTAACGGAATCAGAAGACAACAACAAATCTGCAGTAGGTATCTACTTCTAGTGAAAGTGAAGATGAAATACGAACAGGACAAATAGTTAAAGACCCGATGTATGATGAGACTAGACAGGAAGTTTATAGTGGAGACAACCACGTGTTATCAGTTCATATAAGCATTCCAATTAAGCCGCGGGCTACAGTAAATATCAAGACTTTACTAAAGGACATCGACTATTATTGACGTCCAGTGCGCCACCGCCCCGATAGCAGATCCTCTGTATGTTTTCTAATATGATGTCTCATGTTATTTTATTATTTTACTATAAACTAGACGCACTCACTTCTGCCTTCTCACTAATTTCGCTAAAGAGCTATTTTAATCATGAGTGGGCTAATTTCAATTCATTTAGTATAACTGAGACTAATTTTTTCAGCTATAACTAATTACTCATGATTAAATGTTAACTAATCAATTGATTGAAAAAAATTAGTGATTACACCCAACACTGATAGTATAAATAATAAACAATAAAACAATAATTAAAATAAAATATACCATGTTGATAAGGAGAGCTTAGCATATAAAAAGAACTACAAAGAAGGCCAGTAGACCAGATTTCATTATTTAGCAATTAGTAGTCGTCATCATTAAAGTAATATAAATAGAAGTTTCTGAAAAAATGAAACATTTCATACTTTTTTAGACCACACTGTAAGCATTTCCATCAAGTTTCTCGTTCTCCTAACTTATTCCCGGTTTATGTCTTGAATATTGGACATGCAAACCAAACTTCATACTTCGAGAGACTTAGAAAGTTTGCAAACATGACTTTCGTAGTTAAATGTCTCCAGTAATTTTCGGTTTGTGTAATGGGTTTAAGAAATCGCTTTTGAAAATTCTTGGCACTAATCGAATTTTTTTTAATCTCAATATTTGGATATTCAGCTTAAGAGATCTCAAATTTTTATTTTTTTTAGGTTCTATAAAATATATTATTTTGTCTTGCAATAACATAATTATTATGTAAATTCCGAGACCGCCTAAATTTTCAGTTGCTTTACATATAGACTTTCTTATTAGTTTGAAGCTTCCCTGTAAAAAAAATTTCCATTAATCGTTGTGAATTTTATACACTAAACAAATACCATGTTATGTCTTATTTGCTAGATACAGTCAGCTGTCTCTACAAAGCTTTTCGGTCTAAAGTCCGGACACAGCCAAATAACCCAGAAGTCCAACGGCAATGCTGAAAAGCTAGCACACAAGAAATGAGCTCTAGCGGCCGGAGCTTTTGCTTTAGCGGCTCCGGCAACGCATTCGCAGCCGCTACAGTGCAGTAACGCATTTCACAACAGCAATCAGCTAGCTGCGTACGACGCGCGACGTGCGATGCGCTACGCATTCTAGATCGCTTTGCTATACAATGGGCCTGATTCTGGTTGTCACCTCACTTTCCGTGACGTGACAGCTTATAGCTGAATTCCCTGTTTTGATTCTAATAAGAATATTTCTGCGATATTCAGCTATAAGATGTCACGTCACGGAAAGTGAGGTGACAACCAGAATCAGGCCCAATGTGTAGGTAGTAGCACCAAGCATACAGTATATAGAGAACTCATCTCTAACAAAAATTTGTCGGCCGTGCTTATGAACATTTTGTCTTCGATTGGGTCCCACCGCGTTCATTTCGCCAGAAATGAATCCAAGAATTCATCCGACTTCAGAGCTCAGCACCGATGTTACGCTGGGACTCGATCTGCGGCCTGGCTGCTGTTGTGACTCATCTGTATGCGTTGGAATATTTACATCTGAGCAAGCAGGTGTTTGTACCCATTGCGCTCGTTCTTAATTGATGAATGCAATTTCGGTTGTGCGGGGCATGAAGGGCAACAGAGATCGACGACGTACTGATCGACCGATGTAATTGTTTTTAACCGACTTCCGAAATATTTTCTTCAAATTCGAATGGGACTACCTCAGGACTATACCCTTGACGAATTCAATACCTGCTTTGAACATAGAAAATACATTTTACACTTCTTGCTTCTAATTTAAATAAGAAAAAATAGCAAATAGTTAGCAGAAAGATTAATTGAAAGCTGTGCAAGTGGTAAATCTTCTTCGTTACTAAAATTGAAAATAATAAAGTCATAGATTTCAATTCAAAAGAAACGTAGTTTAGATCAGGTGGACTTACATATAATTTAAAATTGTTTTTAACCGACTTCCAAAAAAGAAGGAGGTTCTATTTTCGTCTGTATATTGTTTTTTATATGTTCACCGATATTTTCGTCAACTGTGGACCAATTTACAAAAATCTATATTTTTTTTTAAAGGGTATAGTCCTGAGTCCCAGCGTAACATCGGTGCTGAGCTCTGAAGTCGGATGAAATCTTGGATTCATTTCAGGCGAAATGAACGCGGTGGGACCCAATCGAAGACAAAATGTTCATAAGCACGGCCGACAAAATTTTTGTTAGAGATGAGTTCTCTATATACTGTATGCTTGGTGGTAGTAGACACTAGACGGCTACAAGCAGCGAGCGTGAGACAGGCACAGTGGGAATTCTGGGAAAGGTTCATCGCGCGAATTGGGTTGGGTAATAATGATTATTTATATCCGGTTTAATTTTAAAGAATTTTCTTTAGATAGTGTTGTTATAAATATTGTTTTTAGATTATTAAAATTTTGTAAAACCACATATTATATTCTTTTGATTATTTCTAATTTTGAGAGAAGAATAACTTGAGAGAAGACATTTATTTGATGTTTGAATAAATTGTGAAATCGTTCTGAAGGGGTGATTAGTTTTTGTTCATCTGGGTTATTTTCAAATTGTTTCAATTTAATCAATATAGTTTCTAAACTCAATGTGCCAGACTCTGTTTGTATCATAGTAACAGCACCATTTTCACATGGGCCATCATGGTTACGAATAGTTTTTAAGATACAATAACCTGCAAAATAGGCAGTTGCGATATCCGTTGCAATAAACAGGGAGACGTATGGCAAGGCAAGGCAAGGCGAAAAAACATTCAGAGGTGCATGCACTGTGTGTGTCAGAAAAATGCGACCGAGATGTATTGAAATGTTACCACCCAGCTCCTGCCACGTGTGACGATTATTTACCTTGATTTCGCCTAACATGTGTACCTGTCTATAAGTAGATAGATATGTATACATATATATTTTGTGACATTTTGTTATACGTAAGTTTTAGGTTATCCATTTAAAAATAGCAGCCGGGATAAATTTATTTAACAGAAAATTATTTCAAAAGTGAAAAATATTCAAAGAAAGGTCAAATTATATAGAATCCTTTGGGGGAAACAAATATTGAAAATTACCTGAGAAAAATGAAGGAAAAAGCGTGTTTCTTTTCCCGAGATTGAGGATACAAAAATATCATCACAAATTTATAGTAAAAAAAAAAAGGATATTAGGAATAGGTGAAAGTGATGCATTAGAAAGTTGTGTGAGACTACCCGAATTCTTGTAAGATATACATATAAGGGAGGGGGTGCAGTAGGGAGAGGTTATAAAATGATACGTATAATAGCATAAACAAAAAGCCATTGAAATTAGAAAAATGAATGTGGGAAATTAGAAAAATGAATGTGCTCTTTTGACTCCTGAGTGCTCCTCAGGTAGATTTCTAGAGCTCCTCATTGCTACTGCAAGTGCAAGCAAGAAATATTTGTGGAGCTACTCATTGCTCCTGCAAGCACTAGCGAGAAATGTATACTCCTGTCCGAAACATCAAATGACATCTGCATTACGGACATGGACTCACTTCTTCTCATTGCGTTAATGGAGCGACCCAAAATGCACTCAGGTATACGGCTCCCATGAAGTCAAAGTTTGCCCAGCTCTGCCCAAGCCCAACAAAGCCAACATAGTACGAAAGAATAATATGAATTCTTTCTCTCCCACCACACAACATAGCCAGCAGTCGTGCGTACGTTGATAACGTTGAGAGCGCGGCGAGAACTTGTGCTGCATGCCGCATGACAGCTGAAAGTTGCGTTGCTCTGCATCGCTGCTGGTAAAGTTCAAAAAGCTCTTCTGCAGTTGGATTTCATTTCATACATCACGTTCGCTCGTAAGCATTGGACATCTGTATTGTCTGTGCCACAAAGTTTATCTTCTTGCCACTTACAGCTGAATATATGTGAAAATTCTTATAAGAACGGAATTGTAGGAGTTCAGCTACATACAATAGGAACGGATTCGCTTAGACTCTGTGGGAGCATATGGGAGTTAAAGAAGAATACCCAAAAGGAATTGAGCAATAACCCAGAATATGGCAGATTTGTACTACACCTAACCAATTAATTAGATATAATATTTATTTAACAATGCATAATGGACATTCTCCAAAATAATGGGGTAGAAGAAATATGGACCTTTCAGTGAATTACGACATGCGTAAATCATAATACGATTACTTATTTAGCTCTTTTTCCAGTCTAATAGGGTGGTAGCCCTATTGCCTATTGGTAACCTACTGTTTTGTTTAATAAGTAACAGTGAAAACTGAGCTAAAAACCATTATTTTTTAATGCTCCCAACATTCATTTACAAAAGAAAACCACTCATTCTGAATGTAATAATTTATTATCCAAAAAGTCTGCAGGTTGGGTTATGGCATTTTCATTCATGGCAAGATAATATCATCATGCTGATTACATGGGCGCAAGACGTGCGGAGGTCATGTATATATGTATGTACATAAGCCTACAGGAACAGAACTAAATGTAGACAATTTCCTTCAAAATGTTGACAAATTTTCTACAAATTACCTACAAAATGCAAACAAACATTTTACAAGATATAGAGCCATTTGCTACTAATTGTCGGTGACTTTTAGGTCAACATGTGGCATGTAGGAAGAATGTATACAAATTGTACGTAACAGTTAGGCGAAGACCTACTGTGTTATGTAGGTAACTATTCTATATATGTATGTACGTAGACAAAGTCTTTATACATATTTTCTAGAAGGATTTTTCCCAACCTACATATATGTAGGGGAGACCGCGGCTTGTTGGCATATGGAGTAAGTTGGCATTGTACTTTTTATTTATTTCGTAGTTGCGATAGAGCGTTGGTGATGACGTCACGTGATCATATAGTGCAGCCGCACATTCCATAAAAGTTTCAGTGTGATGCAAGCAAATTTAAATTGAGGAGGTGAAAAAATCAGTTTTTCTATTATTTGAGTAACTTTTATAGTCTTCCGAATTCTTGTTTTGTTTGTCTTTGTAAAGTGTGGAATTCTGCATGTTTAAAAGGTAGCAATCACATTGATATTCCTTGCTTATTTATGGTAAACTACTCACAATAGCCATATTTTTTCCTAAAAGCCTTGTTAGGGCTAGTTGGCATTCTGAAGTTTAGGTATGTTGGCATATGTGAAAATAAGGTAAAAATTTTGTCTTGCGCTGTCTTCTCCTCATATTTTCGGAGATGCCGTCAACGCACATATTATTCATAAATTAAGTCTAAGACACCATTTAAAGTGTCCAGTGAGCCTTTATATAAGTACACCAACTTGTGAACATTTGAACGGAGGAATCCGAATTCCTCTTATTTTCTACAAGATATTATAATTCTTTAAGTTTATTTAGTAATGATTATCACAGTCTCCATATTTTCTATTAATTTGATTCCAAATATATTGTGAATATGAACTTTACAAGATATATATATGCCAACTCACCCTACCACATGTACTAACTTAGCTCGCTTGTGGCGCAAGTTGGCATAGCTGAACTATGCTGGACTAAGCACCTTTAAACACTTTTAATGGATCATGTATAAGAATTTTAAAAATGACTGTTTATGGAAAATACATCCTAAAAGTTACAGTTTGATAGAAAATGTTCGAAAATATAAAACAATTAATAGAAAAAATTAAAACTAAAAAAAACAATAACTACAAACCCATGCCAACTAGCCTCGGTCTCCCCTTTTTATATTGATAAGTAGCCATAGATTGAAGAAAATGTACATGGTATATAAATATGTATAATAATTTACCTACAGGTCGTGCAAAGGATATCTTGTACTTGTATCGTATTCTATACCAAATTAAGGGTGTCCAGAGAAAATTCTCTAGAATTTTACTATATGTATAAATTGGATACACGCTTAGGATTACAGGCTAAGATATTACAACTTAATTAAATTTTAATATGGTACTCCTTTATAAAATAGTTAATAATCTGATCTGTTGTTTTGACCTGCCATCTGTCATACGTGTTCACGTTCTGTTGCGTTATACTAGAACATTGATTTCGTTTGATTTACCTGCCCTGTATTAATTACCACATATATGAATTTCGGAAGAAATGTTGGAAAACCTGGTTTTTGGAAATGTTGGAGCATTATTCCAGTGGTAGATTAACGTTGGTACCAGTTTTGGAAATCATATTAAAATAATAGTTGGCTGCCATCAGTTTAGTGGCGCTGTGTTGAGCATATGAGAAAATGAAGCTAAAATAAAAATATGAATCCCGAATTTATTAATCACCCTGTAACTATTATATAACGAAAGGGGTGGCCCCCTCCCTGATATACAATTTTTTGTTTGGATTGGTGAGATCTATCATCGCTCTCATGACTGTATGCGTTATACGAAACGCCCCGCATATGCATATTCATAATTTTACAGGCGAGTATGCGCCTTGATTTTCTCAGCCTGATATCTCAAAAACTATAAGTTCTACGTAAATTTAATATAAATCCATTTATATTCAGATTTTGATGTGGAACAAATTTTGCAATAAAGAAAATTCACATAAAACTCACAGTTTACGAAATAATAAAAAAAAAAACGATTTTCGCGACCTCTGACCTTCGCGCATGTGCAATTCCGACACGATGCCGAACTCCACCTAAATTTCCAAGCAATATTAGTCTCATATATAACACAGCCACCCACATGTGTTCCATATGTGTTTGGGGTCGCTGAAACTGAATCCGATGTCAGTTCAATCCCATCACGTCAGGTTTTTGACATAACCTCAAAAAACCTCAGCAAAAACGAGAGAAAAAATAAAAAAATTTCAATCTGGGGATCAGACCATATCTTTTATATGTTTTCGGGGTCGCTGAAACGTGATGGGGTTGAATCGACATCGAATTCGGATCTTTAGGCTTTGATTTCAAAGCAAAACTCAGTTTCGCAGATCTTATTGATTCTGTTGTACTCAAGGCTAATGCTGCTCTGGGTTTTGTGAAAAGATGGTCACGCGAGTTTCAAGATCCTTATTGTCGCAAATAGCCGCAGCAAAAGGCTCAAAAATAACACAGTAAAATAGCAACTTGTAGCGGGAATTCCAAAACGCATGCAGTTATCACTTTACTATTCTTTTACTTAAATCAACTTAGCAAAGTGTCCAGCAAAATGTCTAATCCAAAATCCAAAGAGAGATCACGAATGAAAGCCAAGTCCAACGATGTCCAAAACATTACTGCTACTCGTAAATAACTCGTACAAAAATCCAACAACGTAAGAGGTGGACAGCTTTGAATCTCATGCTTATATAGGGTATTTCAGTTAACGAAAGACAAAGTGGTAGAGGTGATAGATCTCACTAAGCCAAATAAAAAATCGTATGGCAGGGTGGGGCAATCTCAACCGTTTTCGAGTTATAGGGTGATCCATAAATTCCAGATGCACATCATTATTTTATTTTTATCTTTCGTTCACTCAACAACTACTATCGTAATGTGCTTGTCAAAAGTGCCACCAATATTGATCTGGCTCCACCACTACAGGTACAGTCACTTACGGAAGTGGAAAAAAACCAAAATTTCCTAAAATTCACGTTTCTCCTACATTTTCTCCGACATTCATATAACTAATGAAACTCTTTTTTATTTGTATTGAGTTACCCATCTTATTGCCTTTCCACAGAGGTACATCACGTCTAGGTAAAGAAAGTATATACAAAATTATACGTGGAAAACCAGAACTGTCTTTGCGTTCGATTGTCTTCAGGGAGTTACGAGTATTAACTCTGCTGAATTATTGAGTAAATTCAGCATTTCGACACATGAGCATTCTCTGAGGAATGATGATTTCCTTCAACCTGATTATCACCGTACTAATTATGGATTCTCCTTTAACTTGCAATACTCCAGTATCGACTTTCATTTATCGCGAGCCAATATAAAGAGTCAGCTTAGTTAAGGTTGCAGAGGGAAACAATGCTGTTGTAATCCGAAGTAATCAGTTCGCTGACGAAATTGTCAGAAAAAAAGAATGAATTAAGAAAGCATAAAGAATGTACTTGTCAATTTGAAATATTTTTATATTTGATTGATAACTTTCTTTTCTAATTTGATTTTTCAATTAACAAATGACAGAAATAATATGGATTTTATTGGATCATTAGTTCAAATATATATCAATAATCGTTTTTTTAAATCCCTCGTTGGTTTGTGCTAAACGTTAGAAAAATTATCACATAATTTTCTATGAAATTTGAAATCGTCTAGGGAGTGAAAAAAAAAATACAACGATTGAACGAGAATTTGAAATCTTATCCTTTCCCCTTTAAAACCTTTCTTTTTAATTTCTGACTGATTTTTTTAAACTAAGCCATCAATCGTCAAATGTTTGATTTGTTCAGTTCAGTTCAGTTCAGTTCAGTACATTTATTGCTAAAATAATCGGGGGTTACAATAAGTCCCCATAGCAAGATTCCCACATAGTGATCTTTACAAATAAATGCTAATATATTTATACAGAGTCTCTTAAAGTAGAACAATCAAACAAAATAATACATGTAATGATTACTCGTTTCGCAAAAAAGCTCTAAGGCACATACAATTGACAATATAAAAGTAAACTTTTCTCATCTTAACTACCGTTTCACAATTTAAAATATCACATAATACGTTATTTACATTTACGTTTATATCAACATTTGCGATTTCATCAGCACTCAACAGAGGCTTCACAAAGTGAGTTCGAAAAGGCGCATATTGAGGACAATTCAGTATGATATGTTCTAGAGTTTCCATTTCATTTAAATTATAAATTGTGCATTTTTCTTTAGGATTGACTATAAAAGTGTGATTTGAAAAAGTTATTTTACAAATGTATTTTGAAGACATTCTCAATTGTGCTAAAAGCTTACAAAAGTTAGGAGGACAGCGAAAATTTGAAAAAGGGGTCGTATGTAAATAGTCGAAACGCAATTGCAAGGCATTACAATTTATTGCCTCCTTATAATCCAGAGCTCGTAGGTAGTTAGCATACAAATTTAAAGCTTTAGATTCATTTGAAATCCATACCCTTGGGTCTGTCTCTTTTACAATCCAAGAATAACCAATCTTACATAACATATTTTTCAGTTGACCGACCCAATTGTATTTTGGATTTAAGGTTGAAAGATATGAGCTCTGCATCTTGGTTAGGCAAATTTTTGGAAGTCGGCCATCCTCCATTCCAAGCACTCTTATGATCCATTTCCATGTCAAAGATAACAGTTTCAGGGCAATACGCGTAGCGCCACATTCTAATCTAATAATACAATGAGGAGTATTTCTCGGAAGAAATAAAAGTCTCTTGAAAAAGTCTGTTTGGATAACCTCCAGTTCCTCCACATTATGTAAGCCCCATACTGGTGCTCCGTATAGAAGAATTGAAAGTACAGTAGTGTCGAATAGTTTGACTCTGGTTTCCCAGGAGTCAATTTTCGCTCTATTTAAAGTAGACAAAAGTGCACCGAGGGCTTTTCTGGTTTTTGATATAGCCATATTTGTCGCATTTAACCCTAACGTTGGCCTGGATATAGTTATGCCTAAGTATTCAAATGTGTTTACAATTTCTAGAGGTTTGTCCCGATATACAAAGTTTCGTTCCAAGTCTCTCAGTCTACCACCACCTTTTCTGAAAATTATCACTTTTGTTTTTTCAACATTTACAGTCAATCCTTTCAACTCACAATATTCATTCAAAGCTAGCAATTTACTTTTTAAATCTCTCGGTGAGTGCGCAAACAAAATCAAATCGTCAGCATATAAAATTTTAATCATATAATTTTTTAATTAAAAGATTTGTTAATCTTACCATCTTATTAGCAATAAAAAAAAACCATGGAAAAATTACAAAATATATTACGTGACCTTTTTTCACCTCCCAATCCCCTTGTCTACCAAAATAAGAGAAATCGGAACCCCCTAACCGTGCTTACCTAATATTGAATGGCCTCTTAGTACCATTTAAAATTAATTAGTAGAATACAATTAAGAAATTGACTATTTGCACTCTCCGTGTCCGTGTAATATCCGTATACACGGATGTAAACGGAGTTACACGGAAGTACCATAAACGGACATCGTACATCCGCAAAAAACAATTCGTAAAAGGAAAATTTGCCTTTTACGGAATGTCTACTGACTGCATATTTTCCTTTTACAAAATATCTATGGACTAAAGTTTGCCTGTTTGTACCGTGAAATGATTCCGTGTACTCTGTGTACTTCCATGTACACGGAGATTTCACGGAGACGGAGAGCGCAAAGAAACACTGCCTACAATTAAAATACAGATAATTATGATTGAAATTGTTAAATTACAATTACTAGATATGTATTTTCAGTATTTCATATTTGTCATTCTTAGTTTAGTCCAAAAGTTTCAAAATGACATAGTTCAGCTCTTTTCTGTTATCGACGAAATCAATACAATTATCTACCGAAGAGAGAAAATATCCAGAAAAATAATTAATAAAAACTTACCAAGTTATGGGTCTGACAGAGAGCCTTAAACGTCAATTTGCTATCGTATTGGAAAGTTCAGGTACCGACCCGAACTCATCTCGCCTGTCAGACAAAGTTACACTTCGCCCATTCAATTACGCCCAAGGATACATGGGGTTTATCCCCGATGTGTTTTTGTTCTTTTTGCGCTGCCCACAGGGGATTTTGTAATTTGGTTAGTTTTCGACATTTTTCGTCGATTCTCATTGGTAATTTTCCCGGAAAGACCTCCAAATGGACAACAATAATTACTGAATGACCCTAACGCGCTGCTCACCCGTCTATCCGCAGCGGGGCCACGGAATGCACACAACCGGCTCAATGGTGGAATTAAACAAAATTCGGCGGTGTGGCTGGAGCCGGCGCTGCACTACCTCGCTTGCAGAGTTGGCTGCACGGCATCACTTTGTCATAGCATTTATCCATACAAAGTCTTAATTAAATTCTGTTGAAGGACAGTCTCACGTACAGGAAGTCATAAAAAATTTAATTTGGCCAAAGCTTTAGGGCAAATGGTGAAAATGCTAGAAGCACCTAAAAGCCTCCGACGACGGAGCGGGGCCCGTGTGTCTGGCCGTGAGAGGCTGCTAGGCGCCCTCCTCAAGTCGTGTCTATTTAGGCGAATTAACTTGTTGAGCTCTGCAATAACGCTTTGATGCATTGTCCGCACTATGGCCATAATAGTCGCCGCACTCTGTCCCGGATGACATTTTTATATCACGAAATTAAATTGAAAAATATTCCACTTGCTCAAAGCGTATTCAGATGTGAGATATGCTGGCAAAATTTATTGACCGTAAAACTATCCAAAGTTGCGGAACTTCTCTTACCAATATTTATGGCAGCCGTAGAATCTGGGAACGGTGCTACGTATGGTCCGCTGCGAGACTCTGAGATATGGAATCCGCAGCGGGATAGTGTGCATGCACACAAGTTCGCTGTCGTCTTCAACATCTCCGGACCATATATCAAACGGTCGAGCTTGCATACAAAAGCAGCAGGAGATATCACTCTACCCGCTCCGTAACAAAACTTTCAAGTTGTCCAACCTAAGGAGATTTTTATCACTTCCAGGGCTATTTTTTCTCCGGTATCCTTTATCTGCTGCTTCCTGCGAAAAGTGCCTGGAATGAACGGGCATTGAAATGTAAGTACTTCAGTTAATGTTTACGTTCGAAGAATGCAATTTGAATAAAACCCTGGGATGGTCGTTAGATTTCTCTTCTTAATCCTGGGCATTCAATTGATTCTCCTTCGCCCTGATAACGGGGAATAAGGGAAATATTTTCTATTTTATTTTAGTCCGGATCGTTTGCATAAATTCGTTCAAGGAATGCACACTTACATTAGGTGTGCTTGCGCTAAATGAAAGTAAAAGGTGTGGGGGCTATCGTGAAGAAATGGGTGTAAGGACACAAACTGTAATCAACCAGCAGTGAGATATTTGGAGCAATGCGCTCACGATTATACGATATCAACAGTTAGGTAATAAATCCTGATTAAAGACGTCATGTTTTTAGTGTGTTGTGCCAAAATTGGGAAAATGGAATACAAGTTATTTTCTATTGTATGACACAGACATAAAGTAGATATAAAATGTCGAAATCGGAATTTTAGATATGAATTTGGAGACCGAACCAATACCAATAAATTGCTAATTTTTGTTCGTTTTCGAGAAAATCTTCAGGGGTATCAAATAAAAACGAATGTAAGGGAAACAAAAATACAAAATTTATTTATTTCATAAAAAGTTTGTAAAATAATATAAAAAAACAATTTCAAATGAAAGCTAAAATCCTCTACTTTCAGAATGAAGTCATTTTTAAGGGTTTTACCCAAAAAAATGTTTAAACAAATGCATAAACAAAATATATTATATATTTCGATGACTTCGTGCTTCAATAAGCTTACATTTGATACCCCACGACCTACACGATGCCGTGGAACTCAAACTTCAAACTTTTATACTTCACAAATCACGTCTGTAATCACACTTTCTATCTGTGGTAAATTTGTACGACAGACGGATGAGGATACGGACGGACAAAAGAACATAGAAGTGATTCCATAAGTATTCCTTTTTTGATATGGAACACTAAAAAAACGCAAAACTTGCTAAAGCTGCACCAAGTGTCAGCTACCTGTTTACCATGAACACTCTGTAAATATTGTAAAATTTGTAATTGTTGTTTTTCTATTATCGGGAAAAATTTTTTAAATCTAATTATTAATTAATTTTATTCAAAGGAAAAATGCACATTATTTCCGCACCAAAATGGTAAAAACGAATCCTTCGTCCGTCCGTCCGTCTGTCTGTCGTTATGTTATAAAGTCGAATGAAGCATGAAGCGGATTTAATATTTAGTACATAAAATTTCATATTTTCTAAAAATATCAGTTTTTTATAGTTTCTGGTTATAGGTGGCTTTCCGATTAACAAATCGAAAAGCTTATTAAATTTTTCTATAAATATTGCAGTTGAAAGTGCAACATCCCTAAGACCTTCAGGATATTTATCAAGTGCAATTAAAGCTTTTATTCCGGAAGCAACACTATGACTAAATGTTTACACCGCCAGACGAACATTCATTTGAAAAGGTGTAAATATGCAATATAAATAAACAGGGAGACGTAAGGCAAGGCAAGCCAAGGCAAGGCGAAAAAACATTCAGAGGTGCATGCACTGTGTGTGTCAGAAAAATGCGACCGAGGTGTACTGAAATGTTACCACCCAGCTCCTCCCACGTGTGACGATTATTTACCTTGATTTCGCCTAGCATGTGTACCTGTCTATAAGTAGATAGATATGTATACATTGTACATATATATTTTTTGACATTATGTTATACTTAAGTTTTAGGTTATACATTTAAAAGTAGCGACGGGGATAAATTTATTTAACAGAAAATTATTTCATAAGTGAAAAATATTCAAAGAAAGGTCAAATTATATAGAATCCTTGGGGGAAAAAATATTGAATATTACCTGAGAAAATTGAAGGAAAACGCGTGGTTCTTTTCCCGAGATTGGGGATACGAAAATATCATCACAAATTTATAGTATAAAAAAGGATATTAGGAATAGGTGAAAGTGATGCATTAGAAAGTTGTGTGAGACTACCCGAATTCCTGTAAGATATACATATAAAAAGGGGGTACAGTAGGGAGAGGTTATAAAATGATACGTATAATAGCATAAACAAAAAGCCATTGAAATTAGAAAAATGAATGTGGGAAAAGAAATTCGAAAAAAGTGAATAATTAAAAAGGTGACATTTTGCCCGGACCTGGTTTCGAATCTCCGATCGATGATACCCAGCGGGCAGTGCCGGGCAAACTCGGCTCTTTTGACTCCTGAGTGCTCCTCAGGTAGATTTCTAGAGCTCCTCATTGCTACTGCAAGTGCAAGCGAGAAATATTTGTGGAGCTACTCATTGTTCCTGCAAGTACAAGCGAGAAATGCATACTCCTGTCCGAAACACCAAATGACATCTGTATTACGGACATGGACTCACTCCTTCTCATTGCGTTGATGGAGCGACCCAAAATGCACTCAGGTATACGGCTCCCATGAAGTCAAAGTTTGCCCAGCTCTGCCCAAGCCCAACAAAGCCGACAGAGTACGAAAGAATAATATGAATTCTTTCTCTCCCACCACACAATATAGCCAGCAGTCGTGCGTGCGTTGATAACGTTGAGAGCGCGGCGAGAACTTGTGCTGCATGCCGCATGACAGCTGAAAGTTGCGTTGCTGTGCATCGCTGCTGGCAAAGTTCAAAAAGCTCTTCTGCGGTTGGATTTTGTTTCATACATCACGTTCGCTCGTAAGCATTGGACATCTGTATTGTCTGTGATCTGACCTTAGTTGTAAAAATTTATCGCGGTGGGTACCCGAATAAAAGTCTACAGGTACAACACAATTTTCTGTGAAGTCGCAGAATACCTAGAATAAAAATTAACATTTTTCTAAGAACAAGTGTTGATATGAAAAAAAGGGGCTCTGGCAAACATTTCATGTAAGAGAGACCTTAATATTAATATGAAAATCAGCAACAAAAAGAAGTGATATGTGCGAATATTACAAGGAAATCAGATTTTCTCTGATTAGTGGGATGGAGAGGGAGGATGCACACGTCAACACGAGAGCAAACACAGCAAAAGAAACAACAATTTTCTTCAAGCCTGCTTTTGCGTACACATACTAATTAGTATTATGAACACAAAAGTCTGAACAGAATAGTCTAAACCTAAACAATAAAATGAACCTTTTTAAAATGGAAACACATGAATTACGTCTAAACCCCGCGACGTAATGGATTGAAATTTGTTTGCTGAAAATAACTTTTTTCTCTGAGATAGAGTTCGATCGTTGATTTATTTGAACAAGGCTCTGAACGGTCATTCTTTGAACTTTCGGCAATAAGTCGTTTGCTGGGCGCACGAAAAAAAATTATTATTATTTTCTATCAACACGTCACACAACACTCGAGTGGGCGCCTTGGTTTAGATTTCCACTGCTGTCGATGAGCAATTGAGATTGCTCGCACTTAATAATAGGGAGTTATTCGGAAGAAACATGGAAAATATTTCGTGGTGCATGAGTGGTTAAGCTAGCTACAATTATTAGATAAATACATATACGAACTCTCTTAGTTTACCTACCCCCCATCTGTAAGAAAGTCTAAAGGTGGTGTATAATGTCAGTTTTCTTCGTGCAACCACCATCGGAACATATAGGAGGCCCCTCTTTCAATTTTCCCTTTTAATTGGAAGTTCTACCAATTCCTTAAGGTAACTAGTGCGATACCCCCTTATTCCGTAAATTCACGCTATTTGCAGAGAATGGAAGACGAAAAGGAGGAAACCCAGAAGGGACCTATTAGAGGAGAGCACATATCTAACTCAAAATAATTAGCGGAAGGCAGACAAGATAGATTTATACACATTGTTGTCAGTTAAGCAGCCCGATGCTACCTGTTTACGATGTCCTGGATGTACGTGTGCAAACACCTTCGGATATAATTCAAGGAATTTGTCGATATTACTTCCGTTTGGAACGTGTTTGTTTCAGGATTCACCTATTGGTGCAAACAGAGTCATAAATTCTTGGGCTGACTTCCTTCGACATGTTTTCGACCGAATGAACGTGCACGACGGCAAAAAGGAGAAACTATACTCGTAAATTTAACATACGACGAAACTGCTTTGCGAAAACAACTTTTAATTCTAAGGACACCTTAATGGCGAGGTGGCGTTTCCGGTTATACCGTCTGCAGCCTGTTCAGGAAGAGATGCTGGAAGCAGCTTCATTGGTAATTGTTTCATAAAGAACATGCTTAAAACCTTCTTGTAATTGCGTAATTTTCGGAGAGGAAAAAGCTTACTGCTGAATGCAATGCGGTTTGTTTCCGTTTACGGGGACGTGTGCAAGAATGCGAAAGACAGGAGCAAAGCTGTGGGTAATTTCTGCGAAAATTTTTTGTCACCCATTTAACGAAGTCATAAGATGCCCGCCCTGCGCACGTTACAGTAACGAAAGCTTCTCGGAAAACTTCGAATTTGAAAAATTCATAAACAAAAAGTAGACCCGGGCCCGACTCTTACGACAGTCCCATGCAAGATTGCCCGACACAGGGTAGAGACTCCACAGCCCAACATGTACACCTTCCATTATGCAAATAGTTATTATCCCGAGCTTTTGTCTTGTTCAGCATAAAGTTTCAAATTGCACTGCCGCCACCCAGTAAAAGTGGGGAAGCTTCAACTTTAAAGTATTATTGCTGATGTCGTCAACAACTCATATGAGACCGACGTTATTCGGCCGCAGAGAGTATCCCAGTGCGGAGCGTGTAACATACCTACCTGCCGAGGTACGAAGGTCCCCGCCATACATTTAAACGCTATCACGGATGTGGGGCACTGGGGAGAATGCTTAACAAAAATGCGAGCTGGCTTAATTCAAGTTACACAAATGTATAATTTGCGCCTGGCCTGGCGAGGTGAAGAGCCTTTGTCGCCACGTACACGTACGTGAAGGTTTGAAATTGTTTATTGTCAACTTGTAGTGATACGACGTGTACTTTTCCCTCCGAGGATTACAGGTAGAGCGCAAGTAATTAAAACTTTCAGATAACTAGATGCAGCTGATATGAACATTTTTGACTCCTCTCCGCGACTTTGAAAAGCGAGGATCTTGAGTGCCCTGCTACAGGATACTTGCACTACTTTTCCCACAATCTCACTGAAAATGAGCACAAACAAAACTACAGGCGTGGTGTGCTTAATAAAGAGGAAAATTACTGTTCAACCTTATTCCCAGCTATCTATCTTACGTGAAGTGAATTCGAATGGAACTATAGATTTGATAGTGCTGTCCGGACTCCGGCAGCCTTTTTAAGGAGGATGGGCATTGGGCATACCCACCGCATGCTGCATTTGATGCGATCAAGTTTGAAAATTCATACTGTGTACAAATGCTGCTGTTGCGGCTATTATTGTAATATAATATTTTCGCCTTCATGTTGGCCTTCCCCATTAAATTAATGTAATTCAATCACAGAGGAGTGATACCTCATACGTCAAACGATACAGCACGTTTCGATTTTATTGCTTGCCATAATTGAGAAACCATTGGTTGGTCCCGGCAGGACTTCTCCTAGTGACGGAGCTAAACGAGAATGCCGTCAAAATAAAGTGATCAAACCCCGTCCCTCGATACGTGAGTCAGCGATTGTGTATTTGTAGCCTTGTCGCAAATATTTCGGTCACGTTACGTGTTATGTGCTTAGTTTAACAAAGTTTTCTCAAGTTTGGCCCTCTTTAGAAATCCCAGCTTCTACAGCTTCGAATGGGTGACTCCGCTGGTCCTCACCTTCCGATTTATTTGTTGTAAAAGGAGAAAACCAGGGGTTGTAATATATAACGTCGCCACGGATAAGTTGGCATAAGCTTTCTCTTTGCACGTGATTGAAGGATTTGTATCTTAATCTGGACGTAATCTCGGCGATTGCGTGCGTGACAAACTTTAGCTAAATTTTACATAACTCCCTTCCGCTCTGGCTATTTTCCTTTTAAGAGCTACGGAAGTTTATACAGTGCCAGAAAATGAGGTCCTCGTCCTTCAGGATATAAACTTTTATCCGATAATAGCAGAAAGACCCGCCTCGGATTTCATACATTGTTTGCATTATGAGTAAAGACCGCTTAACGTCGCCGAGCCTGTGTCGAGCTTTAGGTATGTAGGTACCCACGGTTTGTAGGAATGAGCCTAATCTTCGTAAGTAGTTAGAAATATACAAAGGTATTTTAGTACATGGCCAGTTAGATTTATTTGTAGTATTCACATTTTCGTCGTTATTCGACATTACAGGTTAATATAATAGCCTGAAGTACCGCAACTACGAGTAGCTCAATGTGCAGAGCTTTTGTAATTAACATATAAACAGACCGCGCACCATTATATTTATTATAACACGAAGGATAATCACAAAATTAAGCAAAATTATATGAAATTAGATCCATATGTTTTTATCTGCATTGATGTACAGTTGATTAATTATTTTGATCAAGAATTTCAAAATAAACAGATGTTTCCCTAATCAATGTTAATACATATGGTATATCAAGTTCGCAAGTCTTGTCATCTCTCGTTTTGGAGACCAAATCTGGACGCCAAAAAGTTGCAACTTAACCTTTTGCTATGCCCCCCCGCATAGGCAAGAATGAGTGATAAACTTTTTTCATTACACAGACAAATTTTGCAAAATTAATTAGAGCATCCATTTTCCGATGAGAATTTACCTGCACTCACATTATAAATTCTGCACCAATATATTATACAGCAAAGATGTTATAGAAACACCAGAAAGCTTTTCAATTATTATAATTCAAACAATTTTTCGGTTGAATTATAATAATGATATAATTTATTGGGTTTAAATGTACCAAGCCAAACTTTAACGTACAAAGATCAAGTGTAGAAAATATGAATTGGTACTCGCAAATTTTAAACTAATGCTACCAAAAATAATAACAACATATATAGATATAAAACTACTAGGAGGTCGTCCGTCTGCACGCCTAATGGGCCCTCCTCGGGCAAGAACCTATAAAGAATTATTTGTTTTCCTACTAAAAGTGATGAGAGTGTAAACAATGAGTATAATATGAGGTGGCGATGGTAAAAAGATCAAGTAGTTTGAAGTTAAAGTACTATAACAAAAAGAAAAAACAAAACAAAAAAGTATGAGGGTATAAGTGTATAAGAGTATGAAAGTTATATATGCGGGTATTGTGAATGAATGTATTGATTTTTAGAGACCACCCGAACTCCGTTGGGATATATAGGAGAAGGGGTTCATTAGGGCGGATGTTAAGTAGGGAGGCGGCGTAAAGTGAAGACATATGTTTTTTCACAATAGTTTGGAAAAATAGTTCCAGAACTGAGAAAAACGAAACCGGGAAAAATGTCGGAAAAGTAAAGTTTTAGTGATGAAAAAAATGACAAAACCTAAAAAATTTAAAATTCTCCATAACCTATTAGGTATGAAAAAAAAGTAAGTTCCGTTTTTTTGGTGAAAAAAAATCTTTATTTATAAAATATATCTTTTTTGAACATCGTTGAAAGTATGCTCCATTGGAAGCTACAACGTTTACCCATATTTCTGGCAACTTTTGGATTCCATCCCTAAAGAACTGCTTTTCCTTCGAGGCGATCCAAGTATTGAGCCAAATTTGGATACTTTCAAAAGAATGAAATCGTTCTCCACTAAGGGCTGACTGAATCGACCGGAACAAATACTAATCGGACGGTGCAATGTCCGGTGAGTACAGCGGGTGTTACAGTACTTTCTAGTTCAGCCTTTCTAGTTTTTCTCTGTTTTTAACCCATTTTTTTAGGTTAGAAAAAAATCTGGACGTCACGGCTCAATTCTGGTCGCAGATTCGTGCTCAGCAGGCCAAAATACTACGGATATGACGTATGGCATCAAAAGTAATCCCCACTGTTTTTTTTTGTGTGGCTGTGTTATAGAAGTATAACAATTCTTCCCGCAAATGTTTTTTCCCAATGTTAGTTATTTTAACACACTTTGCGTTTATTTTAAAATCACATATTTTTTGTGATTCGAAATAACACACAGATTTGCACTGTGTGGAAGGAGAATTGCAAGTAGGTAGTCTATTGAAAATGACAATTACCCATTGCTAAACTAGTTCAAGTAACTATCCGCAATTGAACTAGTTTAATATGCTTTTGTATATATTTATGTACTGTTGTAAGTCAGTAGCGGCCAATATGTCACTAAATATTTGTGTTCTTATGAACAACATGGGTTATACTGAAAGTTGATTTGTTTTGCATTGGTATTTTACAACGGAAACCACGGAAATGAAAGGTAATTATGAATAAAAGATGTAATTCAATTCCTTCAGTAGTCAGGGAGTTTTATAAAGCGGCATATTTTTTGTTAGCTCCTTGTACCTACTTCAGAATAGCAAAGAAGTTTCAGATGGAACCCGTTCTGAATAAATTCATAAGCAAAACAACAACGTGCTTCAGGTATCAAATGAAGGTAGGCGCACAGCCGTGGGTGGCTTGTCGAGTTCCCTATATTTATTAACCCCTGACATGCACACCTGAGTTTGGTCTCCCCTTAACATGAACCGAGGAAGAAAAGTACTTATTCGCAGTATGCTTGTTAATATCTCCCTTCCTAATTATCACAGCGAGTACTTTTTTTAATTAATTTTTTAACTTTTCTGTGGGAAATGAAACGGTAAAAAATATGAATTAAAATTACAAACGGTTTCTTTGTATATTAAAAAATTTATAACACTATTGGAATTGAAAGTACCAGTTTAGGAATATTTATAAATGTAAGGAGGTGGATGCTTTGATAACGACTAGGACAAAAGACGAAAGAAAATAGCTCGTGACTAAAGACTTAAAATTAAAAGGCCCCATTATTTTTTTATTTTTGCATTTCAGGAGACTTATCTAAAGACACCCCTCTCAATAGAGTAAGTGAAAACAATGTTTGAGTACGCCATGGGCGGAATGACCCAAAAAAATTGCTTTTCCAAAAATACATATTGTGTTCATTCAAATATAGCTTTAAATGTAATACGCGGATTTCTATTAGCTAATTAATTTAATCTATAATAGTGAGCGATTACAATATGCGTCCGACCTTTACCGAGTTCACCGGAAATTACAACTCTATTAGCTAAACATTACAACTCTTCCCAACTTATTTAAAATTCGTAGGTAGTATACAATTTTATTAATACTATAAGTTTACAGGTTTTAAATTATTTTTATATTTTGAAATTTTTTTCTATGATCTTTCTGATCGTCTAAGCACAGAAATGTTCAAATTTTTTTTATCAGTCTTTTTAACTTATTTGTTTGAACATTTTCAGGAATTATAGAAATTCTTGACATTATTTCATTATATTTGGGTTTTGGCAATTTCTTCAATTGGTATACAAGAACTATAATGCTTTGTTATAATTGCCTGCTTTGATTAAATATTTTAAATTTGTGAGCGGTATAATTATTTTACAATTCAACCATTTCCTAATAGACGTGAAGGCATTTTTGTTATTTTAATTTTTTTTATTTTTGTGCAACTTCGTTTACATTAAAAATCACTTAACTATTCGATTTACTATTATTACATGATTTCGTTTGATACTTCTTTTGATTTCTTTCGATTATTTGTTTGGCTTTACAATTAACTCGTATTTGATTCTCATTATTTATAAAATCTAGGGAAATCCTTGTCTTATAATTAAATATTAGCTTACTTGGTGCCGCAGTATTTAACAAGTACGGACTATTTTTTTAATTTATTAGGAATAATTTGATTCTTGTATCAACTGGTAGTTTTGCTTCTTTTGCTATCAAATAGTTTTTTCGAACTTGTTTGACAATTTACACCCAAATGTGCCTCTGACTTTTGACTTGGCTCTTTGCTGGTGCAGTCATAAACTTGCAAATTTTATAAAACTCCTCCCCCATACACGCAATAAAGGTTGCTATCTTTCGATTTTCTGCGACTTCGTTCACTAAGAAACTGCTTTATTTCTAGAAGGTTAAAAGAGAAGAATAAAAATACAGCGCACGAAGCTAATTAAAATAATGAAAATTCTTTATTGACTAATTTCCCAAAAACGCTACTGGATACCACTCGTTGGCAAACAATTACATTTATGGAGTACTTGGACAAAGTCATAGGAATGCTAGCTTATATTGAGAACAGAAGCGTGGAAAAAGCATCCTGTTGTTCCTGGATGAATGCAAGAGTCGAAATTTTTCACACACGTACCGAGGTTTAGATGTTTAGACCAGGAACTTCGCCCCGCCATTTTTGAAAAAATAAAAATATTATGCCGCATTGATCCGCTTTGAAAAATTTCTTATCACCAGTAGACAAAATTTGGCCGCATATTTAAATTTTGGAGGTAGCAGAAGAAGTTTTTTTATTTTTTAAAAAATAGCAGGACTAAGTTGCTGGACATAAGTTTTAGGGCAATCTACTGAGCAGTTTTTGTACATTGGTGGCTTTATATATACACTTAAGACCTACAAAAATATGTGCGAAAGGTCCCATTGATACAATTTTGCTCTAATGTGCTGTAACGCTAAAAGTCATTTGTTATGACTTCTAAGATTTATGGGTGGATGAGATCAAATAAAGCTAATTTGCATTTTCCTACATGACGGAAACAACTGCATGGCACAGGATACCTTTCTTAAAACAGGAAGAACTCAACCGAAATCACCAAGTTACTGCATACAATATCATTCTCATGTCAAGCACTGGGAAATGAAAGAGGCATTGATTGCATTTGCAAATGGGACTCGAATTAATCTACTAATAGGGCTCATAATGAATCGACCGCAAGCGACGTTTGTTTACTTCGGTTGGTCAATTCGGCGCTTGGTAAAATACAGAAGAGCATCACTCACAGTCTCAGGGCACAGTAACTGAGTTACCGCCAGGGAAGCGGCGCATAATATGCGACGATACGTACACCCACCACCGTGAATTTATTACTTTTAGCGCTGTGAATAACTTCATAAGCGTTCGTTGCGTTCTGCAAATGGATTACGGCCCGCGGTGGTTAACACTAATCCGATAGGGTGTTTCGAATGACCGCGGTCGGTTATTCATTTGTTTTTCCCTCTCCCCTGTTAATTGCACTCCGCATAGCTATTTTCTATGCTTTCCCACATCAACGGGATTCTGGGCCATTTGCTGACTTGTGAGCTTCTCGGAAAAGCACATTCAAGAATTACAATAATAATACCCGTAGAGGAATTGGGGCTGGCAGCGTTATTCCAAGTCTGGGGGACCATGCAGCATGCACATGCTATCCACAAAAATCTTGCAAGCCCACATAGAAGAGCTGTTCTGCTGCTCTCCACATTATTCGCTTTCTATAGAAACAGCAGCGTAATTGGAAAATGTAATCCGATCAAATTCTGTTCCATTCGCCAATCGGCTGACTGGTTATAAGGACTTGGAAATTTAAAAAAATGAACAATTGCAATAAGAAGCCGTAGCCAACATTTAGTCGACGACAGTTAAATTGATTTCTACTTTCGGGCTGCAAAATTGACAAAAAAATGTGAAAACTGCCACAATCGTTTCAATTTATAATTTCTGCAGCAGTGGGAATTGCGAGCATTCTTCTTCCAAAAACAATTGTTTTCGACATTCAAAGTCAGCGTTACTTTTACACACATCTCTAAAACCAAACCGAATAAATGAAAACGTCACCAATTCATTTGCTTTTGAAATGATGACGAATGAAAATGTTTTACCTTTATAGCAGAAATAGGCATCGACATGTTGAGGTTGACAAAGGTCGGGTGGGCCTGCCATTTAAAAAGTTGATAAATTCGTGGAGTATTTTCGCCAAATTGATAAACTTAAGGATCAGGCAGATTCCCCAATAGCGAAATGAGGATAAATGAAAGTAATTAAAACCCTATCTTTTTAGCCTCTTCCAGACTATTGGGAGCAGAAAATTGCTGCTAATTAACCAAATTACTCAACTGAGAACTCAATTACTGGTTAGATAATGGCGAAATGAAGAAAGGTTGCTGGGGGTTGGGCTTCCCCGTTAATCCGCGCCAACGTAATGAGCTCCTGTACCCAAAGATAGTTTGTTATTGCAATTAATCTGCATGCAATGAGTTCCCAAGATGCTCCTGAAGCAGCAGCTTCCTTGCTTGCGCCTGTCTTCGGATTGTTTTTCCAAATCCGCTGAGGGTAGCTGCAGTAGGTATGCAGAGAGCATTCAGATTGAAACTTCAATACAATGGTACCGCCGTAAATTAAAAGTTCCACTTTAGGTCGTACCTTTCACCTACAGTGGCACCGAAAAGTCCCGTTTTTCTACACGTTCCAGCGTTTATACAAAAGCAAAACTTTTCCGTAAATCCTTACAAATGTTCATCTTGTCTTAAGCCATCATTTTATTTGTCTTTTTGCTTGCAGCACTTGAACGAGCCAGAGAAGTCCCACCTTAATCAGTCTGGTTTGTTTGCTCGATAATTTCAAGTTCTTGAACTTCAAGAACGTAGGTACTTACCTTTATTACTCTATCCCCCTTCATTTGTGTTCTTATTTGTGCGGTCGAAAGTAGTTTTTAAAAGCTCTTGCAGAAATAGGAAAATTTCTTTCCAGTTTCCAAAGATAATGCTCCTCGTAGTTTTAAATGCTTTTCCTGGCGAGCATACCTCCACTGGCTGCTATAGTGCAGCTTGGAAAAACGTGCAATTGGGGCTTACGGCAGTGAAAGTTGTCGGATGCGTCTTGGCTTCTTGCATATTAATAAGCACCCGCTAATCTTGTTGGTGCGCATACTTTCCATGAGAATGGTAATCCCAGCACTTCCAATAATTGCGTTTAGCTGGATGTAAAAGATAAATGGTATAATTCTTGGCTTGTTGGGTTTAAGTGTTGATAATCTTGACAAATATTAGTATAAGAACTCTCGAACGACTTACGAGTATCTTAAGTATTTAATAACGACTGAAACTTTATAACATAATATACTAAAGGTATCAACTGTCTGTCTGTATGTCATCGTCGATTATCCCAGCGGTTTTAAAGTTACCGAAACAGTATTTGTCACAATTATAGGACTCGCACGCCCGCGCCTAATATAAGAGTCAAATGTGTATATTGAATTGAGTTGAGTGGTCAGAAGAAACTGTTTAGGTGCTCGAGTGTGGTATCGCTTTTTTTTTTATGACCTCGGCGACCCCATAATGAGGTGGGCACTGCAACCTTTCTTTCAACAACGCCGAGGAAAAGAAATCTATGCAGGTGTGGGGAGAAAGGGGCAGGTTGGCCAATTTACCGTATGGGATTTGAATCCATGATTTCAGCAGACCAGCCAGTAAATATCGAGTTACCGAGATCTAGGTTCTCTTTAAGGTGATCAGAGCACAGCAACAATAAACCATCTTTAAAGAGGAATAATTAATGCCGAATGAATAAAGATATGAGCCCCCTCCTTCCTCGCCTCCTTATTTTCGAAGTTTCTCGTTTGAAAATTTTTAAACTTTTTTGATAGATGTCACGGTGGATAAAGTTAGAGAAACAGTAAACGAAATAAGAGTGAAAATAAGAACTGAACTCCGGACACATAACCCTCGGTGCGCAAGTGAATCGCGGGCTTGGCCGACTATCTAAATATCCTGAAGTATCGATAACCTATGTAACCGACGCACAGTTGGTGTAAGAAATAATTGCCCAAAAGCCAACATTCCAAATTTCATGTACAATATGTATGTGGGTATTTCTCATTAAATCACAAAATTCCAGTTTGTATTACATCTAAATTTTTTGTGTTAAGAAAATCATTTTTTACAGCAGAAATCCAAAGTTTGACTATGTGAGGTATATTTGAGAGTAAAGGTCTTCCATATTTTTGTTCATTTTCTATATAGGTAGTTATTATGATACTGTATGACAGTGAGGGAATGACGGCGAGGGAATGACGAATTCAGACAAAAGCTAAGAAAACACATACACATAACCTCAATTTCATTTAGCATTTTGAACTATTCATTTTACTCCCCAAAACGCATGGACAAAAATTTAAAAATTCTTTTATACTAACTTTATTTTTAATATACGTTTAGTGAGGTAATGATACAGAGAAATGTAATTTTTAAATAATTTGAACCAAATGCAATCATCGCCACATTGACATAATAAGAGTGTTCCTAGGTTTTAAAAACTTAAGGTTGCATTCACAGATGTCGTTCGGTACGATCATAAATCGAATATTCGTAACACGGTGAGGGAATGATTTTATTTTAAGGGACGGATACTTAAAATTCTTTTATGATTTATATATTTGCCGTATCGTAAAAAAAGTATATATACAATATATACACTATCTTTCGAATATTTTAGCAATATTTAATTGATAACAACATAATTTATTTTTAGAAAGGCTGCTTTTCTATCAGTTAACTCGGACTGGGGGACAACGTGAGGGAACGATTTTCATGACACCAAATTTACCATATTTCTTTTTATTGAACCACGTCTCGTCTTTTTTAAACAAAAATAGTAGCATAGTTAACTTGCATTTAAATGAAAAAATTACATTGATAAAATAATGCACGTGACTCAGCACTAATAGCTCGGGAGTTAAATTTCGGAATTTGATGAGAAAGACCCATATATATCCTCGAAGGTTTATGAGAAGGTACATACTCCAATGCATTAAAGTGTAGCAATTCTAAAAGTACACTTCCTCACAAAATGTTCCTCTTAAATTGATCTTCGCGGACAACCAGGCTGTTTTAAAACTTTACCTGTTTCATATAAGTCCGGTTTAGTTTATGGTTCTACGCGAAGTTGAAAACTTTGTTATCCTAAATATGATTTAATGTATTATAGTAATTTGATTTCTTATCACTTCTCGAATAATTAAGGCTTCTGTTTAGTGAACGTTTTGGTTATCTGCTATTGCTCATAACTTTTTAACAAAACTCAAAATTTTCCCGTAATTTGCAAGCATTTAGCCGTACTTTGACATATTTATATTTGTTCTATATGCTGTAAAATATGGACATTTGCATTAATTTTTATCAAAATATACCTTGATAGTAAAAAAATATTGCTAGAAAAGCTGAGGCAATAACGCACGCATACGGAAAAACACTAAATATTTGTAATTTCACATTAACATAAGTAAAAAAAGTCCGACGCTTATATAGATATGCAGTACATACTGGGTGGTCGGAAAAGGACGTCCAAACGTAAAATTTAGGTGCCTCATATTGACAGGTATCCTAATAACCCCCATGTATGTTCTGCGATTTTGAGTAGTGTTGCATGCTTCATAAATTCGAAATGCACATTATTATTTTATTTAAATTACCCACCTCCCCCCTGGGCCACGACCGAACTACTTAATTTTGTATAATTCCAAATCGTCATAAATATGTACATCGCCATAGCTAAGACAAGCTTTAGCTTTGCTGCGCATTCCGATGCCAGTGAAAACAGTAGCTTAGTCAGTCGCCTCGTAGCATTGTCACTTCGTTTGTTTACTTCAGGCCCTCTGCCTATTCCACGAAACAAATGACGAACGCACACAACCCACCCCGTAGCGTCATAATCAGAATCATTTCGGCTGTTGCGTGCTGGAAGGCAATATATGTAGGTATGTACGATTTGTATCTATTTCTTTAGAAAATCTTAATGACTAGTTATTTGTCAATGACACCGCAATATTATTGATTATCGCTTTAAAGCATATATTTTTTTTACTCTCCAGATACTATTTTATATATCAACTTTTTATTGAATTTAAAAATATCTCTAATGGGTGATTCTACAAAAGTTGGGTAACTTTTAGGGATATTTTGTTTACGAGACTTATTAAATAAAATTCCCACAAATTCGGGTTTATAAGATAGTTAATCTAATGAATAATATTGCCGTGTTCGGGCCAGTCACTTTTTCAAGTAGATTCCGAGATATTTCGATTTTTCTGAATTTTAATGCCAGGGTACTGACATAGTATCTACTGACAAAAAACACAATGTCATAAGATATATACTGTATGAAACTTATCAAGATTTAGAAGAAATCTCTTAGAACCTAATAATGGCACATATTTTGAGTCTTAATTCACTTAAGTAACTATTAAAAAATTATTAATATGTAATACTGTAAGAAAAAACTATATCCAACTTTAAAACAGCTTTTGAACATTACACTACTTTGAGATAGTTTATCTTAACATTATACATTTTCTAAGTAATCAACTAACAATTCAAACAAAAATATGAGTCTTTGACAAAGGACTGACGCCAACGGACTGATGAAAAAGACATGAATTTGAGGTTATCATTAGAACCAACGTTTGTTTAGATATTTTCGAAGATCAACAAGCTACATTTTAAATAATCAAAGCTAACTATGTATAAATTAAAATATAACACAGGTTTACAAGGAAATAATAACTCACCATAGGACTGAAATTTCGACTGGATTCGCACGTGTTTACATGACAAACACAACCCTTGCACTGGCACAGTAATGGCGGCCGTAAAATGGTGCGGAATACAGCTAACTTTACTGCCAACGGATAAATTTAACACGGATTTGAATTTAAGTCGACAATATTTAGCGGGAAATTCAAATTCGAACAACACACAGCGGACTGACGAATAAAACTGAACACAAAGTTTCTTATTACTTTTACAACAACGGTAACAATATTATATTATAAAAGTTGTGATATACATTGTTAACTATATCATAGATTGTAGTGAAACAGTAAGTTTGCTTGAATTAAAAGTAATATTTAATACACAACCACTTTATTGCGTGATTTTGGGATTGTGACATGCCAGAGTACTGACGTTTTGAGCATAAATTATGGAAATTCACAAACTTGTCTTTAAAATGAATAGCTGAAATTGAGTGACCAAATAAAGGGCATTTAATTGGTTTAAAATAAAATTAAAAATATATACAAAATATAATAACACATCGTTCCTTTGCCTTGTGACAGTGAGTTACCCAACTTTTGTAGAATCACCCTAATATATAAAATTCTCGTGTCACAGTGTTTGTAATAAAACTGCTCCGAAACGGCTTGACCGATTCTTATGAAATTTTGTGTGTGTATTCAGTAGGTCTGAGAATAGGACGTAAACTATTTTTCATACCCCTTAGTGATCCAGAACATTTTTTTTATTTTTTGGACAAATTTTTTTGTTTTAATTTTTTTTATGATTCGGCATTAAAAAATACATAACACCCTAAATTTTCACCCTTCTACCACTAACCCTTATTTTTTAATAGCGACATTAGTATAATATTTTAATAATGTTGAAACATCATATCAGTTACCACTCGATCAGTTATTCCCGCCAGGCGTCTACGGGTGTCACTTATCGTTTTACTTTCTCAGTGCAACTGTCATATTTATTAGTTCTTACTAGCAAAATTTTTGGGAATCATTTTCAATTAAAAGGGAAATATATACGTATTTTATAATTGGGAAAGGTAGGTAAAATAATAAAAGAACAATTACATTGTCAGTATACTGTTTTCTACCATTAAGTACTTCAATTTGATCTATTTGTGTGCTTTGTTCAGTGAACAATGCCAGCAAGGTGCAAAGGGTCTGATTTTTAATTTCCACATTTCGATAGTAGGTTCGAGATTATCGACCCCGAAAACAGTCTGCAACACAAATAATGGCACAGATGTTTCAGCATATCTCAAATTTCAACCGCCAAGGAGGTAAAAGAGAGTATAAATATATGTATGTGAAAATATTTTTTGACGGTATACTAATCAGGCATTTGTTCAGAAAGTTTGCGTAACGAAAATTATCTGTCTATCATCGGTTTTTCTGGAAAACTATAAGTGATACATGCAAAATCTTTAAACTGTTATACAGCTTCAGACCTTGGCGAAATGGCCCCGATATTATATTCAGGGAGTGTCTTAACTCCTGGTCATGAGAGTAGGGTGGCTTTCTGCATATAAAGTGACCCTAGAACAATCGGCTAATGAAAGGATTTCCGTCTTAATGAATACATATATGAGGTTTTTGGCGTCGCTGATCTTAATTCTATCATCGATAATTGGTAATTCAAGATGGCGGATCAAATATGGGGACTCAACTTGAACGAAAATCCGTGTAATTGAATATAATGGTTCTTGAGTCTGTGCTTTTGAAATAACTGCCTTTTTTGAAGCAGATATCTTTACTTACACTATACCAAAATCTACACAAACATGTCAACAAATTTTGTCTATGTGTCGGGGCTAATCTCGAGAACGGTTTAACCGATTTCGATGAGGCCCTTACTGGAAGGTACAGCATTTTATCGTTCATGATGCAGGCTACATTTTATCCCAAGTTTGTTTTGGGTTCCCCCGGGAAAAATGAAAAACCGTCTTCGCGCATTTAATAGTTTCATTAGGTCTACAACAGTTTTAATTTACAAATATGAAAAATCCGGCAAGGGACGGGTTTGAATATATTCCAGGAGAGGCCAAACGGATGCGCTTTTTTTCGACAATATAAAATTGAAAAACAAACAGAATGAAAATATTTCATTGAACTGTTGCATCGAGCATTAAATATCTTCCAAAGGATGCAAATAGATGAATTGATGTACGACAAGGATTATTTGTCAATTCTGCATGGAAAGAGAAAATTCCATTAGATTGAATATATTCCAGAAGAGGTCAAGCGGACCTTTTTATGAGCTTAAAAACTCTCACTTTTTTTATACTCTCTGAGAAACTTATATGGAAGTCTCTCTTCTGCAGATATGGTAATGCAAAAATCAGATCAAATGGAGGTGGAGTACTCCGGGATTTATATTGGGATCAATCGCGGGCTTAAAATTAAAGAAGACAGGTTACAACAATATTCCAGTATCGATCTCCTTTTTCCATTTAAAACTCGATCTAAACAAACGTGTGTCTCTCTCTAAAACTAGACTGCGCTTCTATCAACAATTTTATTCATTTTGCAACAGTTTAAATTTACAAATGTAGAAATGCCCGGGCAAAGCCGGGACGGGTCTGCTAGTAATATATACATATATATTTACTATAAGCTGGGATGAAATTTCACCCATAATACCATTAACGCGACACATTTTGGTGATACCTTTTAATTTAGGAATGAATGTCTTCTTTTAATTGTATAAATTGTTTTTCCCGAACGATAAATACCTGTGTTTTAATTTTTTAATTTTATGAGAAGACAAACAGAACACTTTTCAAAAGTAATTAATATGGACAAAATAAATTATTATTAAATTTATTGTTTGAAAAGATTTTTCTGGTAGGTAGGTAAATCACACAAACCCCCCCATCATTTGTTTATTAGCATCATTTGACCGATTTTTTTTTATACCGCTAATTATGCACACAAATTAATTTGGTCGCTCTTATTTAAAAAAAAATAAACAAAGAGCGACTAAATTAATTTTTGTACTATTAATTAGCGGCAAACAGTTTTTATTTATTGTCGCTTCGCTAAGTCATATGAAGTTAGCAAAGCAGCATGTGTTGTTTTTAAATGAGAGTGAAAAATTCAATTTTTTCGCAACTAATTAGCGGCAAATAACACGGTCAATTCGATTCGCGCAAGCTGCCTCGGTAAGTTCGTACACATAAGATTTACTGCGTTTCCATGCAGAGTTAATTTAAGGTAAACTAGAGTTAGAGTCCATGAAAACTAAAGTTGAGTCTGTTTCGTTAAAACCAGAGTGACTCAGCCAAACTCCGCGAATGATAATTGGCTGATTTCGGCTGAGTTACGTAAATGTATCTGTATATTGTTTACTTTTGTGTTGAAAATAGCGTCCGGTCGAGTTTTTTGGATAGAGGAAGAAGTTGAGTTGTTACTAAATGTTTAAATTCTCATATATAACTCCATTTTTACATGCAAAATCTGTTAAATTTACCCAGGTACATAGAAACGCACAGGGCTACCCGCATTCCCCTGAAACTCTCCAAAAAGTCAACCCAAACTCAAGCCTCTCCATGGGAACACAATAATTGTGAAGAATATGTTATTGTAAAAAGCCATTTATGCCGAAAATATTTTAGAATGATAAATTAATTAAATGAGTTACGCAAAATATCCTTAATGGTTTTTTGTAGGAGTACTTTGTACAGTTAAGAACGAATTTACAATATGTTCGCTGTCTAATTCAAATGCGATTAATTTCTATCCCTAATGAGATCATTAGTCCAAAAACATTCAGCTTTTGTGTCTTATCCACGGCGTGTTCACACTGAGGTATAATTAATATTCTTCTTAACATAACAAAAGGGCCCAAGAATGCTACGCGGGAAAGTACATCTGGAATTTACGGCGATTTTCATCAACGAATTTCTATTCTGTCTAATTTGAGCTAAAATCCAAGTAATTATCCTCTAGTGGTTCAGGATTACGGTTATAGGTGTACATAAACACAGTTTAATTCAAAACTCATACAACACGAAAATACCTATTATGTGATGTAAACAATTACCTATCAAGCCTTCCCTGGCTTGAGCGCCGTTAACCATTTGGGGTGCTTTATTCTTGAATGGATTCCAAATCTATATGAGCAAAATGGGTAGGTGATTAGGGGGCCATTAGGAAGGAACATAAATCAGCGAGTGTTTCGCTATAAGGACACGGGCTCCGTTCCACAATACACCTGAACCTCCATGGGCTGCGTACAAATGAAGGTTCAACTTTCATTTACCCGCTGTAGCAGTTTTTCATTTCGTTCTCCCCTTAAATGCCAAGGAATTCATTGTAAAAGGGAGGGCCATTCATTCCTTCTATTTCCATTATTACCAATTTGTATAAATGTTATGCGGGGCACAAATTGAGGCCTCTCACACCGCTGCCGATGGAGTTTTAATTTGTCTTTGAGGTACACATAAATAAGCAGGTGGAAGTGATAAAAAGGGGGGCAACGAATGTATGTAATGAAACGAACCCGAAAAAGTTTGCAACTTTTCCCCTAGAAAACTTTCCTATATAAGATGAAAATTACCACAAAATCCACTTAAGCCCGGTAAAAATCTAGTCTCTAATTTTATGAGGAGCTCAGTGTGAGGGCGTTCTATTTATTACACAAGCGGCTAATTTTACGTGTATTAAGTCCTACAGGAAGGAGTGAAGAAATTTTCGAAAAACTTTAATGGTGTTAGGTGTTACATATGTTTCCATTTAGTTGAATTATTTTGTATTGTAATCCAATCTCTTGCATAAACCCTTCAGTAATAATAAAAAAAAATTCCTAATAAAATTGAATAAAAGGGTATGTACTTTTCCGAATGAAATGATTCTTTGCCACAATATTCAACAGAAACTCTTTAACAGTTGGGCAGGATTTCATCTTCCTTCTCCTTTTTTTGGGAAGAAATGAAGAAAAAAAATTAAATTATGGAATTTTCATACTTTGCTACCATTTACTTATTAATTACATTTACTAGGAACTTTACATATCATTTGGTATATTTTTATTAAAACATAACTTAAACCTAATTTACATTGTATGCACAGTCTTCAGTACCGCGTTCCTCCCCCTTTGGCTTCGATAATCGCTTTTATCCTAAAAGGCATTGAATCCACCAATACTTCAATTATGTCATCCGTTATTTCATTGTTCCACACAAGATCCAACACTTGAATCAGCTTTCTTTTACTCTCTGGTTTATGCTCTGCTACTTTCCGTTTCATCACATGCCATAGATGCTCAATTGGATTCAAATCGGGCGAATTCGCTGGCCACTCTAGTCTCTGAATTCCGAGATTTGAAAATGTTTTCTGGAGCTGGAAAAAATTAATGAGGATTAATTCGTGCTTTATTTATTGTTTATGAAATATACATTTGGCACTTCATATGCCATACTGTACTTACCGATTTGGCACGATGACAAGGTGCCGAATCATCTTGAAAATTACTTCATAAGTGAACGAAAGGTGCTCTTCAATGGCTGGTATCAAAAATTCCTTTATGACTTGCCCATACTTTTGGGCATTCATTGTTCCATCAACAAAGTGCAAAGGACCTAGGGTGTAAAAAGAGAAACATCCCCAGACCATTTGGCTTTGAGGAAACTTCACTGTCTTGATCGTGCACTCTTCCTTAAATCGTTCTCCTGCTGAACGTGGCACGTACGGCAAATTGTCTGCACACAACAACTTGAATTTGCTTTCGTCAGACCAAATTACACGTCGCCAGTCTTCCTTCGTCCAATTTTCATACTTCTTCGCTCATGCTAACCGAGTCGCCTTCATTTTCTTTGTTAACATGGGCTTTTCGCTGGTCTTCTTCCAAATAGTCCTCCTTCTCGTAACCTCCTACGGATTGTTTCGGCGCTAAAGTCGACTTGAAGATAATCCCTCAACTCTGTCCTTAAACGGACAGCGCTTTTAAAGCGATCTTTCAAGCACATCCGTCGTAATGCTGTGTCGGTCCGTGAGTTTGTCTTCCGTTGTCCTCCAGATCCTTTTGTCCTCTCCAGTGGGTCCAAATTCTCCTTTCCAACGTTCTCAACGAACGATGGTTGAATGGCTGCTCCCTATTTGAGTCGCTATCTGATGATACGACAGACCTTGATCTGCCAAAGCCATAATTTCGACTTTTTCGTCCCTGGTCAATTGCTTATATTTTCCGGCCATTTCACTTTTTTGACTTTATCGTTATCACCACTTAACTTCAAGTGAATATTTTTTCACCAAAAGGGTTGCTTTTGTACTGCAACAAAGTTGGTCAAATTATTTCATCCCTCCCCCTAATCTACCTGCTTTAATTATGCGCATTATCGGAACTAACTGAGTGGTGCGGTTTTTATGACCGCAAGGGTATATATATGTCTTCTGAAAGTCGGGCATCTTGCAATTTTTGCAGTGATCTGAAAGTAGGAAATATACCAGTCAGACCAAGGTATTTGTATGGAGAGAAACTGCCCAGCAAGGAATTTACTCATGACGGCATCGAAGAAGTCATCAATAAAAGGGCATGTATACCCATTCCAACATAGATGAAACTTCTCACGGCGATGTCATTGGAAAGACGTGCATGTCTTTCCACATGACCACGGAATCTAAGGGGTCATGTATGCTACTCCTTTTTTGCATTACTATGGAATGCAAGAATTCACCAATGTTTCTTTTTTGTGCTTTCTTCGAAGTCTATGAATTGGTGGATTGAATGCATTACGACAGCATCGCTGAAATCATTGGTGGTGATGTAATCAATGATTTCGTGCAATGAAGGGGGAACTCAATTCCGCAAAAACAAAGTAGACGTTTTTTTACACAGGTCTAATTTAATGTAATAATATATTCGACTAGGTATATGTTCACACATTTTTATTTATAAATATACAAAATTTATTAAGTTATGCACATTATCTCGGATTATTATTTATTAATATAAATGTGTGGACATATTGTCGAATATATGTATACTCTAAATATTCCTCTATTCGATCCCTAAACATTAAATTAAATACCTGTGCAAAAAGTTCGCGAAAATTCCTGTTTCTTTTACCCGTCACAGTTGTGTTCCCCTTTTAGGATCATATTCACGGAGCGCAAAAAACATTTATAATTTTTTAAATATCTCATTGGACAGATAATTTTAATATTATTAAGCACAAAATTAATTTATGCAAGATGAGCCGCTGCTAAGTCGATAATTAAAATATCTACACAATGATTTCATATAAGTTTAAAAATTCGGACCTTTGGCAATTTTAACAATGCAGTCGCCAGTTAGGCGGACTCACAACCCTATCCTGGAGCCTCCGCTCCTGAGCTAAGCCATATGATTTAATGACCTGCGCAGTTATGCACTCTTAATTGTTTTGCTCAGGACGACCCACCAATATTTTTACTTGCCAGATCCGTTTTTTCGTCTGCGCGTTGCTTAATTACATTAATAAAACAAACCTTCTCCTTAAAAATTTATGTTGTCATCACAAAAATATAAAATGAGAAGATTTGGATTACTGGGAAGCATGAAAAATCAAAACCGCAATAAAACTTTAGCTCACTTGAAACTAACAAATTCCTATGCCTTCCTGTTAGCATGACTAGGACCTCAAAATTGGCATACATACCTTAGTCATGCACGAAATCATCGATACACTATCGCAATCTCCAATTTCCTGCTGGGTGTTAGCGCTCTGTTACCAACACATCCACCTAAATTTGAGATGGAATTCGAATAAGGAAACGCTACAACCTTCACTATGCAAGAACTTAGACCGGCCGTCTATCAAAAGTTAGAAACAAGGACCTGACGGGACACCAAACGCGGCGCTACAAATGCTCTTCAGGCTGAAACCAGACATTTTGTTGGAGATCTACAACTCCTACGACTCCTGCCCATATTGGTCACAGCGGGCAACATATTTGAGAGGTTGTTCAAGCCGAGACTGCTAGCCGCCATGGAGTCTATGGGAGGTCTCTCACCCAAACAGTATGGGTTCCGCACTGCGCGCTCAACTATGATACCATTGTAGAAGTTGCAGAAGCCGTATGGACAACAGAGAACCAGAATCATTTCCTGCAACGAGAATTTCCCCATACATTCGGGTACCTCCTTAAGATGGTCGACAATTATTGAAATAACCGAACTCTCCTCTACGATGCGAACGCGACGTAGGGGCAGCATAGCATGGTTATCACCAAAGGCGCTGCACAGAGCTCTGCGCTGGGACCACATTTTTGGAATGCAGTATACAATGATGTGATCTAGGTCTAAATGCTGAAAAAGATCCTATACTTGTCGGGTATGAAGATGATGCTTCCTCTCTCGTCGCTGCACGGGACATGGAGCTAGTGCAGTTGAAGCGAAATTAAGTGACGCAAGCCGTCAACGTCTGGATGGAAATGCATGGATTAACACTGGTTTGCGATGAAGAAACGCATCAACAACATATTTCCAATGCAAATTAGTGGAGACCGTGCGGTGACAAAACCAGTCACAAAGTACCACGGTATCGTACAAAGCTAAACGAGTCGAAAACAAATCCACCTTCTCTGAGCAAATCAAAAGAACAGTTAGGCCCCGAAAGGTGTCACGGTACTGAGCCGACAGATAGCTAACATTGGAGGACCCGAATCAGGTCGAGCTAACGACGTCTATTAAATGCTAATGTCTGTCATGGCCCAAGCAATTGGTTCTACTGTGCTAATGGGTGCACTAGTATAGGAGATGGACAGAAAACGCCCGGGACAGGTGAAGAGTCAGGCAGTGTTACTTCTTCTTACCACACTGCCTCTGAGCTCTTCCTGAAGTCCCGATAATCGCTGGAGTGATCACAATATCCCTTCGGGCCAGGAAACGTCAAGCAATCTAAATAAAAAAGGACAGCAGAGAGGCAAGAGCTAGAGAAGAAAATGGTCCGGATCTCTGAGAACATGGTAGGAGTCCTGGGAGTAGTAGATACGGAATCGCTGGATTACAAGACTATAATGCAGCGTCGAAGCCGGCGTCAACGACCAAATTAGAAAACTTCCTATACTGGCTGAACGTCGTATCAATAGTGTGTGTGTGTACGTGCAACACATAATCGTCCAGAACGCTGGGACGTCGAAGACGACGTTGCAGTCTGGTTCGAGCTTTAAGAAGAAGTTTTTCACTGGCTAGAGCAGAATCAAGGGGTGACCAACTTCTATCACACCCTATTTCTAAATGGTTACGGTTATTTGTCCGAATATCCATAAAATAAGGAAGATCGGCTCAACGGACTGTACCTACTGTTCAGGAGTAACACATCCAACATCGCCGAACACAAGGTCGACAAAATATTAAAGCGTGACCCCCTACAAGACATGATAGTAATATTGATGCTGCTCTTCAATTAAATAATCCTCACTATTAAATCATACAGGGCCTTTCAATAAGGACGCTCGCTTTTAAATGTAAACAAAACAAGTTGCGTATGAGACATCCACTCCATTTTTATTTTATGTGAAAGAATATAATGGTTAAATCGCATGATCTCGGTGGCTAGTTCACGTCAACGCCGCGCGAGAATACTATGCCCTCAAATCGCTCGTGTAGAATGTCCATCGCGGCATGCGCTGTGTATCACATAGCGCCGTCCTCTTGGAACCACATGTTGTCTTGTATGTATATCATCAGTTTAGGTCACAAGAAGTTGCTTTTAATCGATCTATAGTAATTTCAACCGTTTCGGAGTAACAGGGTGATTAATGAATTTAGGATGCACATTATAAATTTATTTTTATCTTTTATGTAATTAACGCAGCGACATTAAATGTACGCCAAACAACTATAGTACCATCTTAATGTGCTTTCCAAAATACCATCCATGTTGATCTATCTCTACCACTGTAGGTGCAGTCATTTGCGAAAGTGAAAATGCTCTAAAATTCCCTAAAAATCACGTTTCTCCCAATATTGAAATTCATGTGATCAATACACCCTTTTGTTATTTTTATTTAATTGCTCACATTGTTGCATTTTGAAAGAGGTGCAACATGTTCAGATAGAGAAAAGTTTACGAATTTATACACAAGAAAGCCCTTGCGAAATATTAGAAAATCGAAATTATGGAGAAAAAAATTCAAATTAAACATTTCGAACTTACTATCATTAATTGTAATAAGTTTTTACTTTGAGAAAAAGCATTTCGGGGTTAATTTAATTTGAATTTGGTGTCAAATGCAGATTTTTGTAAAATTCCGTAAAATTGCAAACCTTTTACATATAAATTTGTATATCCCGTCTCCACCTGAACGTATTGTAAAGGGACTTTCACACTGAGTTTTTCTAAACTACGTCCAATTTTTGCTTGTTATATGTCACTTGATAAGTACAAGGTATGGCAATTGTAAAAATGGAGTCATATACCAGCCAGCTGGCCATTTATCGCGTCGCTATTGGACTACACAACATCCAGAAGGTTTTTCGTCGAAAATCATTTTTTGTATAGACGAATGATAACAGATTTTTGGTGGACAGAATTGGAAGATCTTGATGTCAGTCATATGTGGTTCCAGCAAGATAGCGCTTCGTGCCATACAGCCAGTGAAACACTAACTTTATTACAATTATATAAATTTCCTGACCACTGGACTATTGTCATTGGGGCCACATTAAAAGAGAGGTATGTAAAAATAAAGCTTGAACAATTGATTCACTGAAAGACGAAATTGCAAGTATTATTCATGGGTTCGAACCCCAACTGTGACAAAACTTTATCGAAAATTTAATTTTAATTTTTAATTTTAAGTCTGCTGCCAGGACTCGCATGGTGGTCACAGAGAGTAATTGTGCTTTAACTCAATTTGAAAAGCCCTTTACGTTTTTAGAACAAAACGAGATGGAAAATACAATAAAAATAATACAAAGGTGTATTAATTGCCTGAATTTCGGATCAAAACCTGGGAAAACGTGAATTTTCGGAAATATTAGAGCAATTTTTCTTTTTCGCAAGTCACTGTACCTGCGGTGGTAGAGGTAACATAGTGTAACATTGGCAGAAGTTTTGGAAAGCACATAGGAGTTCTTTGACGTAAGTTTGATGTCGCTGCGTTAATTAGATCAAACGAGAATTTATTAATCACTCTGTAACTCCCAAACGGTTGAGATTGCCCCAGCTGGCATGATATATGATTTTTTGTTTGCTTAGGTGAGATTATTACCCTATTCATTTTTGTCCCCCACAGATGAAATATCCTACATATTTCTTACTAGAAATGCAAGCAGCATTTAACCGTCTTTATTCATTATTTTTATTATCTAAGAATAACAGCAAATAAAATTTGTGCTCAATTCATGTCCAGGACCAAATACAGTGAACTCAATAGCTCTGTTTCAAGAACAAATTCAGAAGTAATTATTGGTCCAATGGAACTTTTCTTTTTTAGTGTCGTCATTGGTAGAAGAAAATATACTGTTATAGGTACAAATCAAAAGGCCTCGAAATTGGAAGAAAATAAAAGTATGCTGATGTGTGCTAAATTCGTGGCCACCACTGTAAATCCTATTCGAATAAGCTTGAGAATCGTCACGATCCCGAGGATTTCCAGCATAATTCTCATTCAGTTTCCTTCATTAGAAGCATCAAACAGTAATATAATTTAAATAAGCAAAGTGAGCTGTACAAGAAGCATAAATATGTATGCTGATTTTCCTTCACGTCCTAAAAGTGCAGCGAAAAGGACTCTCATCAATCAGAGCGCCGCGTCGCCGTCGGGTGAAAATTAATAGCAAATATTTGTAAATGAGTGTTTCCATGATGAGCGTTTAAGAAGGCTCCTCGAAATGGGGGTTTCAGCGCAAGAGGTACACTGACATATATTCAGTCATCTCAAAATATTTAACGAGATAATCAGATTTTCATTCACTGCAGCGATGCCGTGCACGCTATACATAATTGGCACATCAAGAAGTACCAAAAATTTCTAGAATGAGTTTCAACTTTTGAAGAGAGTTGCACGGCTGTTAGTTGACTAATTAAAGCAATGATACAGGGGGAGGCTGTGCTGAACGCCACTTGAAATGTCGGTAGTAAAATTTCCGCACAGAGCAGCGAGTACGTGTGCATGTTCCTTGGAACGTATTCACTGCTACCATAAAGTTTTTCTAGGTCCATGAATTGAAGAGCATGGGTTCGCCTCTTGAGTCGCGCATATGCTGCTCGGGTGTTTAAGTAACAGTGAAGTGTTTGAACGCAACAAGAATTTTCACTTTATTTCAGCGCAAACACACACAAATGCACTGAAGTACTTTAGTAACTGGTTCACTGAATAGACAGGACTCTGCAATTTGCGTGAAAATTACTTTGGTGAGCCGTCTGCCAGCTTTGCTCCTTTGCAGCTTTATCCCTGTTGGTGGGAGGAATCCGCCCCCTACCCTTCTAATCTTATACATTTTGCCCACAATTATCTTTCTTGTATTTTAATTGTAAGCGGAATGTCACTGGAACTGCGGCAAACTGTGGCCCCACTACGCTCGTGGCTGCGTAGGGTGTTATATCGACGTAAACCATTTCCCAAACGAGGAGACGTCGCGGTGTTTCAGCTTACCTAACCGAATTTACGGGTCCCCTTTAATTAAAACTCCCGTGGGTATTAAAATTTTATGTCAAATTAAATGTTGCAGGCAAATCCGCTTAAATGTTATTATGCCTGCGAACATAATTAGGTGCCTCTAATATACATATTCCCGGCATAACTCGACTCGTAACCAAGTGCGGGCCTCAGTCGCATCTGGGTGCCGAGACGCTTCCACCTCCGCCGTGTGTTTGCCCCAGGCCCCTGGGCTTTCTTTTTACCATTCCCCACTGATTGCCTTCTCTGATACTATCTGAGGTTGTTGACGTACAGAATTCATGCTCTTACGACTGGCTTCAATGACGTTTCCTCAGTTAGGAAACGCAAATTACCCCTAATGACTTCAAAACAATAAAGACGTCTTTTAGTTCTGAGTATTCAAGTTGATCTTTTGCGACATCCCCTCAAAGTTAGCGCTTATCTTTGTGGCTAAATAAGGCTTTCTTTTCACTTTTCTGGTTTAAAACTTCACTGTATGTACTTGGTTTAACTAATCATTTCTATTTTAGCCCTTTGCACTCAAAAGATTTATTATAAGCAAATTGCTGAATATCCTCAGCGGAGCAACTGGAGTGCAAAGGATTAGTATTTAAATTGCAACTTATTGTCGGAATAGAGAGCACGCTTTTAGGTACTACTACCTAAAAGGTACAAAGAATCTTCATGATGGAACTCCGGTGTCTGTCCGTCTGTATGTCTCGTTTTTCTCAATAACTACTATTGAAACCGTCGAAAACGAAACGGAAACGAATTTTTAGATGTTTTGGAAATATTTTTAAAACTTCTTTAAATCTTCTTGTGTTGCTCTTCCACAAAGTTACACACACTTCATGAAATCCTTCACCTTTTATTCGCTAGTGGTATTTCAATTATTTTGTGCCCTTCATTTTTATTTATTAGTGAAAAAACTCGGTTCTGCATCGAAAATCGATTAATTTTTATAAAATATGGGTCCACTCTTCCAAAACAGCTGTTTTGAGCTCCTCAATGCTGTTAAATTGCCCGTTTTTAGTGTAAATGCGTCGAACAAGGATCTCTCAGAGGTTAGTTGTGGTTGCAATCCAGTCAGCATGAGGGCCATTCTAGAACTTTAATATTTTTACTTTGAATCTAAGATTTTGTGCTCCTACTGGAGTCAACTGAAGCATTGTCATGCTGGAATGTTAAAGATTGGCGTCGAATTTACCGCAATAATGGCACCCAATTATTTAGAAACACTCACTTGTCTATTTTCGCAGAAGGAAATAAGAGTTCCAACTAGTATGACCTCCATCTGGGTCAAACTTTTTATCTTCGCTGAAAATAACTTTTATTAAAAAGAAGTGAAGATTTTTCAAAAATCACAATAAATAAATTCTGGGCAAGTTGCATACTTAGGTCCAGTCAATTCATACTGGAGGGATCTTCAGAAAGAAACACGCTCTTTCTCTAAACGTTATTTAGTCGAATCTATTTCTTTAAGTTTTTCTTCTCTAAGAGAATTTTAAGTTTATAATCATTAGTGGTTTAGCATATTTACGAACGTTAATTTTGTTATTTGAAAAAGTTTTAACAAATGTTTAAAACAACCGACTTGCTTTAAGGATTTCAAAAATATTTTTATTTTAAACCTCATTATAGTTTATGCCCAAAATTGTTGCAAATTTTAAAATTTAAGTCTAAATTTTGTTTGCGGGATTTGTGGCAGTTAAAACACAACTTTTAAAAACCAGGTGTACTACAGTTAATCAATTTTTGATATGTCAGACCTATAAGTATATTCGTTAAGAGCAGACTGTGAGCTTCTTTTACAAGAAAAATTGAAGAGGTGTTTTGTGAGACACCTTTTATATTAGTTAATGCATCCTAGCTAATTTAATTCAAAATCTTTTTCTACAAAAAAACCTCGTACGTCAATAGAAGGTTATGATAAATACTGTTAAGACGTTGAAAGACTCAAAGATTTATTTCCTTAGAACGCATTAGGTTTATCAAGTGAATATAATTTATTGACTGGATTAATGCACATAATGGCATGTCTACCTTTCTTGGAAATACTCAACGTTTTGTAAGAGAGAACGCTTTATGTATTTCAGTTTACTTGTATCTAAATACACTCTAAAAAATGCATTGAAAATCACTTATAATTTACATTAAAATTCCAAAATTTCTGTTGCATAAATGATTGGCTAAAAGTGATAATCAATATTTTAAAGTAATATTTCCTTTTTACTATAAAAATTTAGTTCAGCCTTGGCTTATGCTATGATGTGTGATATTTTATGGAAAATATAAGCAAAAATACTTCCAATAATGTAGAAGTACTTCTAGAAAACTGAAAATGCACAGAGAAATGTATTTTTCCACCCATTTCCTTACTTGAATGTAAATTTACTAAGCAGTATTGAAAAATCCTGAAGATCAGTGAATTTACTATGCCGAATATAATCATGTTCCTAAATTGTATGTAAAATTAATAATGAAACAGTCACAAGGAAAGGAAAAATACTTTAGAGCAGTGTAATTTTACATTTTTGACAGTAAAAGTACTTTAACGATATAAAATTGCTCTACGGAATGTACTTTTATGGTTAGTCACCACTGGTAACGTTAAGTGAACTTCATTTCTCTTGTGGCAGTTGCGTTGTATGAAGGTGCGTATATTTCCGGACTGGCCATATTCGACCTTATATCTGCGTATGCAAGTACACTTCACTTACTAATAATTAACTAAAAAACTTAGTTCGGTCAGTCTTCAAATAATTGCATAAATTTGTTATAAGTTTTGTTGATTTTCGGGTACGTCGTATTAGTCTGAAAATGATTTCTAAACGTAATAGAAATATATTGAAATAATAATATCGATAAACAAAATATTTTAAGGATTGCATTGAAATTTAAAAACTGCTAGCTCTTTAATAATCTGAAAACGAAATATTATAATTTTTTAATTTACTGATTGCAAAAGTTTTTAAAAGTAACGTTCAAATTTTATCTTCAGCTATGTATTAAAACATACAAAAATCAACAAAATCCGAAAAAAGGTCCAGTTATTTGAGCAAGTATCGAAGTATTACTACTTTGGAGCTATAAAGCTTAGTTCACAACCCCAAAGTAGTAGTACTTTGCTACTTCATTACAATTATTTAAAAGCAACGAATTACTTACAAATAAGTTCAGTTTACATAATATACAGCAATGAATCTATGTACTTAAATATGTGTGATATTTCCTTCTTTTGTAAAATTACACATGAAAGTGGAATCAAATTCAATTTTAACAAGGACAAATTACATATGTTGAAGTATTTCGAATCCTCTCTGATATTTAATTTAACAGCGAGATAAGTACAGTGCATTACGTTATGTAAAATTACTAGAGTTATTTAGGCAACGCAGTTTCCTATATCTGTTTAGTGAAAATTTCTTAGAGTGTAAGTAGCAAAATGCAGTTTGCAACTCCAGCGATAAAAATTGATATTTTGTATTTTAAAACGTAGAATGTAGTAATGTAACCTCATTACTTGATCCTCTTTTACATTCCCTATGATAAATACAACCCATTTTGGACTATGGTTACTTCTGAAGTTGCACAGCCATCGCATTTAGGTGCACTTCTTTTTGCAATCTTTATTAGTGACATTGGACAACTGAAGGCTTTGAGATTTGCAGGTGATTGCAAATTTTTCAAAACTATCAACAATAACCAAGATACAGAACTTCTCCAGGGTGACCTTGAGAGGTTGAACATATGGTGTAAAATATACAAAATGGAACCAAATGCCGTGAAATTTTGAGTAATAAGCATTGGCAGGTTACGATCGAAATTAGAACATGAATATAAATTGTTGGATACAAAATTTGAAAAAGTCTCGTTTATGAAGGACCTCGGAATTATAATAGATGATAGCATAAACTTACTTTTACTGTCAACCAAGTGAGGCCTTAAGTTCGTACAGCTCAGAATTCAAATTGACAACAAGTTTTGTTATCAGTGGTATCCAGAAACCACTTCTGTGATATTTTCCAAAAGCATAGGAGGCTCATACGACATGATTTCCTCAATCAATTAATCTTTTCAATTCCTACCAGTTGTCTTACTATTTTGTCTTCAAGAAGAAGTCACAACTTATATAAGGGTGAGGGCGAATATAGTCATAGAAATTCAAGTTTCTAGATATTTTACAATTTAAAACTTACAATTTAAACTTAATTTTGTTAGAAGGATGAAAATTGGGTTCATCTTCCATTACCCTTCCTGTGTCTCGATCGAAACACACTAAAATAATTTTTTGTGGCTTGCTTATTTGCAAGCTCAATATCCTAAAGGATTGTTTCCTCACCCTTCCTTTGGAAGAACAAGAGTACATAGTAATCCTCATACTTACTCTACTACTACAAGCATTTATAAAAACCTTTTAACCATTAATTATTCCTGAAATTGTAACGGAAAAAAAATTACTTTAACCCTTTTTTTGAGGTTTGCATTTTATTTATGGATGTGCTTATACGAGTATGCAGGTACGGTATATAGGCGTAAAACGTCAAGTGCACGTGCTATGTAAATAAATGAACTGTGCGAGGGAAATCTTGGCTTGTTAAGAAAATATCTACTGACTGAATATTTGCCTTTCACGAAATATTTTATAGACTGAAATTTGTCTTCTCCAAAAAATTAAATTTACTGAAGCTTTCTTCATTAATTACATGGTACCTACCTGCATTTAACGTTTTAGTCGTTTGTACTGTGCCTGCGTATAATCCCAACCTTTATCTATAGCTATCTATAACCATATTTGTATTACTGTATTGTAAACAACCTGCATTAAGGTGACCTTCTCCTAACTGAATTAAAAAAAAAGCAAAAGTTTGGGATTTTTTACAAGAAAACCAAACAACATATGACCTTGAATCTTTTTTTATTTGGAAGTCTTTAACAAAAACTAGAAATTGTTTTTTTATTTTTTCATTTCTCGCTCACCCGTCACCGCCAGAGGGCGCCAAAAAAAATCGGCCTTTTTCCGTAATTCCGTGATGGCGGCTCGCCAAATCATCTTACACAGAAAAATCAAAAAACCACTTAAATTAGACATTAGAATGTATAAATCTAACTAGGATCTAAGGAATCGCTCGACTAAAAAAAAAATTGCAGCCTTTTGAAGTCAAAAAGCGAGAATTTTTCGACAAATTTTTTACAAAAAGTGCTGTAAAAAAAAAACTACTTGGGTTTTATCTTATATCCTAGATTTGTGAACAATTGAATTCAGAACAAATTGAACCCAGGTTTATGGAAATCGGTTGAGCGGTTCAAGAGATATCGTGGAACTACGATTGAAAAAATTAAGTCGAGAAAAATGCGTTTAAAGAAAAAAAGAGTTTTTGAGTGGAATATTTCGCACAATACCGAGGAAATGAGCAGACTTACAGTATTAATTAATAGCACTTTAACTCAAAAACCATATTTTTTTTTTCGTAAAATTTTAGGACATGATTCTAGTCATATTAAGGAACATTTTTCCGTAAAAAAAAATAAAAAAAAAATCGATTCTTTTTGACCCCAGTTAGGAGAAAGTCACCAAATATATATCACTATAACTCGAAAACAATATATTTTTTTTTCGTGAAATTTTGGGACATGATTATAGACATATTAAGGTATATTTTTCCGTAAAAAACAAAAAATAGTTTTTTTTTGCCCCAGTTAGGAGGTCACCAAATATATAGCACTATAACTCGAAAACCATATTTTTTTTTTCCGTGAAATTTTGGGACACGATTATAGACATATTAAGGTATGTTTTTCCGTGAACAAAAAAAATCGATTTTTTTGTACCCCAGTTAGGAGAAGGTCACCTTAAATATTATACTTAAAATAGTTGATAATAACTAGTGCAAGGACACTATTCAAAGTAAATTAATTGTTTACAACATGTTATTTTGATTGCATGAAGAGAGCTATTCAGCGATTCGTTAAGGTGTGCAAACACTTTTTTTAATTCACACTTTTCATGTAGACACATACATAGACTTGCGAATATAAAATAAGTTCACGTGTTCAAGTTGGCATTCCCTTTTCAGTGGGCGATATTTTTAAAATTTGGAAAGGCAGACGCAAAGAGAAATTGGGAAACAATTTTCGCGGCTCCCATTTGCCACGGTAAAAGTAAATTTGTATATTTTTTGTTCCAAATCACAGAAACAAACAAATAAATATAATTGCTTGGCAGTAAATAAGAGAGCGAAAACATAGACAAATCATTGTACAGTAAAAAGCCGTCCTACTGTTTGTTTCGCAGTAGAGTGAAAACATCTCTGTATCTACATTCAAAAGCTGTCTTGTTTCTTTCGCAGTTGTATTTTGTGTGTCGTCCTCCAAGGAATCATTCTCTTCCTAGTCGTTGTCTTTTACTCTCTACGTGAAGGCCAGCCATGAGTCAGTACAAAACTTAAAAAATCAGTCCCTAGTATCCAAATGTAAATGTTTTTGTTTTCCTTTTATGCCTTGCTCACTTATGCCCTTTTGGAAACAATTACAATCAAAGTCAGGATTTAATCCAGTTCTCTGTTATATTCACTTCTGGATACATTCTTTCCTATTAGTATTATAATAAAATCACTAGAAAAAACTAAAACTACAAACTAAAAACCTGTAGGAAGCAAAATTGATACTTCAAGAAGATTAAAGTCGAGAACAATTGATATTTACTTAATATCCCCAGGCAGTCCAGCTCAGGAGAGCACATATTAGAGTCCCAACCCTTTTTAATCCCTTACTCATTTATCATAAGCACAAAAGGGCCAAACCAATAAAGTACACGACACGAGTTACCAGAAATAAATTCAAATTTATGCCCTCGAGTATTACGGCTTGGACCTCTCTGGTGGCATATTACCAGAGCTCGCACTACCTAATCAGATCAATAAGACGTAAAATCTATTCCCATATATCAAAAGTGCACATCTATCATCCGCCCAAAGGGTGAAAATTTACCCTAATATAGATTTTGGAAGCACACATCCTATATAAATTATAAATTATGTCAATCCCACTTTTACATCTGATTGAGTAAATCCCCAGATTTATGTAGCCGTCCAAGGAGAGTCCTGTAGCCAAACGTTACTTGACATCTCATTTTAACTGGAAAACAAGAGATTCTGATAAATCTCCCCTACAATGGGTGGCGTGAGAGATAAATCCAACCGAAATCCTAGCGCTATTAAAGGGCTGCATTCATTCATTCGTTGCTGCCCTCTTGGCAAAGTTCCTTCTGATGACGTGGGCAGATTTTAACAAGTGCCAAGTTCATTATGTCGACACTATGACAATTAATTTTTTTCCTCCTCTGCCGATAAATTTTGCTGAGCTTTTAAACTCATAATTGGAGGTGGTGGAGGTCTAAAAAGGACGACGATGTAATATCGAGATATTATCTTCATGCTGATTTGACACAATCCTTTTGCAGAGCGAGAGCAACTAAGTAAATAATTATTAGGGTGTTCGATTTTTGAAAACCGGGTTAAAACCATTTAGTGGGGACTGTTGTTGACATGCCTTGACAGTAACCCGCTTACAGCAGAACCTTTATATTGATTTAAAAAAGTGTTCGATGCAAGCAGATTTAGTATTGCAGTTTTGGTCAGATTTTGATTGTCATTGTGCCTGGCACGTACACAGGGGGACTTTAGGGGTTGAAGCCCCCCCCCCCCCCCGAACATTTTCCAAATTCTAAAAAATTTGTGTTATACCCATAATGTAATGAGACAAGAACGCTCCGCTCGCGATTATGTATGTTTCATACGAAATTCCATTTATCTATCGTTTCTCTAAACAGCTATTTTGTGAAATAAGGAGAAAAAGTAAAAATAATTATCTATCTCATCTCTAATTCGTAAATTAATTACATAAAACTCAAATATGTTACGGCTCCATCCTAAAACCCGGAACGACCAGGCACTGGCAAAATGTGTTTGAGAACATAGATATTCGTCTGTTCGGAGTGAAATAATAGTATTTCATGATATCTAAGGTACTACTAAGCAATATTGAATATACTATTACATTACATAGTCTTAACTACTCTGGTGACCATGTGACATTTACTCATGCCCGGCTTAAATAATTTATTTAGGTGCCTGAAAAGCATTAAAAGGATGTTTAACAGTGCGAATATATTAAAACAAAATGGGGTTTCTTGAAGAAATATTCTGAGTGCACGAATCTTAACCAGAGCCGGGCAAACTCGGCTCTTTTGACTCTTGAGTGCTCCTCAGGTAGATTTCTAGAGCTCCTCATTGCTATTGCAAGTGCAAGCGAGAAATGCATACTCCTGTCCAGTGATCAGTGATGGGACATGTAGTCACTCCTTCTCATTGCGTTAATGGAGCGACCCAAAATTCACTCAGGTATACGGCTCCCATGAAGAATTTCTTGAAGAAATATTCTGAGTGCATTTCCATTTCAGGTACCCGTGCGTTATTCTAAGTCTCGCGTGAGTTCTTTAAAATTATCAGTGCGTTATTCCCAACAGGCTTTACAGTGAGCAATCGGGCAGTTTCCCCCCGTAAACCTGTGCGGTATAGTAGTGCTTTCCCCGCACGTGTGATGAAAAAAAATTAGGTACACATTTCTCATCATAAATTCATTTCTCATTTTGATCTGAATGTGGACCACAGGAACAGGAACTTGTTTTTAGCCAAGTTTGCTTATTAATTAATGTGAGACGAAAAAAAATGCTGCCCTAAAATTGTCTGCAAAGTTGCTATGTGCGGTGTTAATGGCGATTATATAAAGATAAAAAACTTAAAACACCCTTAAAAATGCACTTATACTGAAGTCATCTCTTAAAAAAAACGCCCAAAACCGTTGGCCGATACTGACAATATGGATTTGAAAACACTGTTTTTCGTTGTTTTTAATGAAAATCGCTTCCGAGAATTTTTTCTGCGTACCTACCCGCCTGACCGATGTCCAGCAACTTAGCTTCACCATTTTTGAAATAATAAAAAAAAGTCGTGCTGAATTGTGCTAGTGTTGTGCTGCATTCTGCTGCATCGCAAAATTGTTTGTAACCAATAGGAAAAATTTGGCAACATATTTAAATATTGGGGGTTGAAGTTGGTCCCGTCATTTTTTAAATAAATTCATGTGAAATTGTTTTTGTACTGTACTATAGTGTGCTGTTTATTAAAAAATTCTTATACTCATACAAAAAAAATTGGCACACTAATAAAATTGTGAGAAAATAGTTTCCCTCGCCATTTTTGATTACTGACTGAATATTTTCCTTTTACAAAATATCTATGGATATAAATTTGCCTGTTTTACCTTATCCGTGTAATCTCCGTGTTCATGGAAGTACACGGAGCACAAGGAACCGGTGCTCATGTACATGCTAAATACATGGTACAAATAGGCAAATTGCAGCCGATAGATATATTGTAAAAGGAAAATATACATGTTGGAAAGACTCAATCGGAGTAAAATAAAAACTTTAGTACCTAACTTGACATTTAATTTTAATATATATCCAGTTACCCTATTGCCGGCATTGGAATTTGAAAAATATGCAGCAACATGCTTAATTGCACATCCTAAATGTTTACTTAGCGTGGCCGCCACCTTCACCACTCCCCGCTCGCAACATCAACAGAAAGTAAAACAAGGCAGGTAAAATTAAGAACTCCCCATGTTAACACATCCATGACTCGGTAAAAAGTTTACCATGAAGTACCCAAACTCGAGCGAACAAACTAATAAAATATAAAGCCGGAAGTTGTCCAAACGTTATGGCTATTCTCCCCGCAGTGAGGGTAATGCAACCATGGGGGAACCACATCCTCCCTTTATGTTTAGCGTTTCCGTTGAACACGTCCGCAGAGCCATTAATATCGTACCGGTAGGAACTGCAACAAATATCGTTAAAGTTTTCGCATAAATTGCTGTCGTGGAGAGTCATTAATAAACAAATTACCTGAAGATGTCGAAACTTCTGAACCTTATTGTATAGGCGAGTGCTCCGGCTAGATTGCCGTCATTACTTCATCTTACTTGGAGCCCAATTTGTTGCCTCTACCTGCACGAGTACATAAAAAAGATTTATTTCTATATAAAAGTTGCCGGGTCGTCCTCGCCCACGAAGAAATAATTCAGGCAAACGCTTCCCGGCCACTGCCGTTCCGTTGCCTGCGAAACTTTCCACTAAACTTCCTGTTTTCAGAATTCGATCTAAATAAGCGTATTTATCTCCTTTACGGAACATTCATTGTTGTTTCACGTTTCGCTGGTCAGGATCACCCCAAAAGGTCAGGAGCGCAGTTGTGAACTCTCCCCGGGGACGGATAAAAGTTTTGAGTAAATTTCGACCAACTACAATTAATTATGCAATTTTTAAGGATGCCCCTCTGACCGCGCAAGTGTCAGTTCAGCAAAGTCACTCGGCGAACTCACTTGAGGCCCTTGAGAGTTGCACGAAAACGCAGATTATTTCTTTTGAAATATTTAGTTCGAATCATGGGGCATACGTACACTTCGCCGAACACCACCGATATTGCTGAGCTGCCCGCATAAATTTTTAACCGCATTTTTCGAGGAAGAAACTTTCCGCTGCTGTCATTTTTTTAAAAGTTTTAAACAAAACCTCATTCTCAGGAGGGAATTAATTATCGCTCCTTTTGTGAACACGGGATTTATGTTCGTGCGGAAGTTGTTGTATGCCTTGCATGCCGGCAACTGGAAATAAAAGCAGTACTCCCCTAGTAGAACTAATTAAAAATTGAATAACTTTTAAGGCATTCAATAGCTTTTATGCAATTATTCCTGTCCGTTTCCCATTCGGAATGTTTTGAAATAATTACATTGACTTGCACAGTCGCATAGATTTAAGTGATTTTTGCGTAACATCTGTACTGTTATGTTAGAGAGAATAAAAGGCGATAAAATTGCACACAACCTTTACTCATCATTTAAAAGTTAGGAATTCTGCACATCTGCTATGGGAGGATTTGCTTATGAATTAAATTTTTGCAGTTTTTAGGAAAAATTTATGCAGTGGCTCATCTTACTGATCAAATAAAATTAAAAAAACGGGAGCTGTATCTTCTTCCTTTAAATATCAAATGCCACTGGGGAAATCGGATTTGTGAAGAATACTTACTGCAATACTGAAGAAAATCTATAATAAAGGTCAACTGTTATTGGATACTGGAAATCATTTTAACTTACTTGAACAATTAGTTGATTTTAATGCACAAGATTGACGACGTGGTTTGTACAGTAAACCCTCCTATAGCACGGTAAATGCGTTCGGTGTTTTATTAATTATGTTTATTTATATTATAATCTGATTCTATAAAATTCTACAAACGTATTGAAATGTTCTTTATCTTCGCGCAAAATCTTTAGTTTTTGTATGTAGTCTGACACCCCATAACTTTCCGAGGGACTCGACAAGCTTTTCATAGTGCAATAAGTCCCGGTCTATTTCCCGATTGCAATTTCCCGACAAACAATTTTCACGACAAGTCTTTACTCGACAACACTTTTCCCGAAAGAGGTTCCCGGTCGCTTTCCCGAGAAACAATTTTCCCGACAACTTCTGATTTTATGAATTGATTTCAAACTAAATATAAAAGCGAAATAAAAAAGGATTTAAAAGATTATTAAATTCTAACTAATTATATTTCGGTTACTGGTTACTAAAACATTATTTTCCTGATAAAATCAAAAGCCTGAAACCTTTTCGACAAATGGGTATATTTGGTCTCTTTTATGCTCCAAGCATACCTTTATGTGTTTTCTATAATGAAAGGGAGAAAAGTACACTTTATCATTACATATTCAGTAAGCGGACACTATTTAATAGAAGCAGAATTTGTGACCGGACAATGGTACACGATGTTTCAGTTTATTTTTACGTGGGGTAAGTCCATAAAAAATAAAAATAATTATAAATTAATTTAACGGCATACTTGTCAAAACCAAACAAAGAAAACAACTTCTTACACAATAAAACCGAACCGACGAAGTCAAATGCTTTCGAAAAGTCGAGAAATGCTAAAATTGTCACGTTGTTGTCATCTAATGCAGACCGAATATCGTCAGTTATCTTAATTAACCCTTTTGAAGCTATATCTCTTTTTGTATTCCTAATGAAAAGTTGTCAGTAAACTATGTTTGGAGACATATGCAACAATTTGATTGCACACCAGCTTTTCGAAGATTTTAGAAACGTTAACAAAAGTACTAATGGGATGAAAATTTTGAGGCGGCGCAGCACGTCCTGATTTTGGAACAGGTATTATTTTCGCTATTTTCCAAGCGTCAGAAAAATAGCATGTCGTTATGCAAGAATTGAGGGGTTCTCAACAACACTTGTCCAAAAATTCCGAAAATAGATTAACAGCGCAATCGCGCATTCTTGTGGTTCTCGGTCGATTCCTCAACGCCTTGAAACCGCTGCACTGAAAAATGAAACATATCTATGTTATTACGCGATAAACATTTTTCAAAAACAAAAAAAACAACACTGTCCAGGCAGGTTTCCAACAAAAAGTACACTTTTGAGTTTTGGACAAGTGTTGTTTTTGTTGAGAATTCCTCAATTAATAATATCAACTGCTGAATAAAGATAGTAGGACATTATTAAGGAAAGGAATTTCGGACTGATCTCATCAAGACCCACTAAATTTGATTAAATGTGCGTCTAAGAGTTTTCTTCTAGAACCTCATTCATTATTCCACCCGACAAAAAGTTTTAGGAAAATAGTATTCCAGCGTGGAGGAACGAAATATAAGGTGGAGAAATGATCTTTACTTTTTATTCGCTGTTTTTTAAAAGAGTGAACCTGGCCTGAAAAAACGTTGAAAAAAACGTGTGTGAAGGAAAACAGAGTGGGGAAACGATCTCGAGGTGGAAAACGATTTCTGGGTTTAGAAATAATGACATGCCGCCGTTTTCCTTCTTATAATAGAAGAAAAACGATTTTTGTCAATTTGGCCCGCAAACTGTTTGTTTTTTATGTAATGGTGGAGAAACGAAAATAAAGAGTCTGGAAAGAGGAGAGAGACAGAGAAACGATTGCCCTGTTGCCCAAGCAATTTGCAAAAAAATGCGGGAAATGTAAAGTCGGCCCGAAAAACTTTTTTTGTCGATAATTTTCGATGAAATAATGTGGTCTAGTAATTTCGAAATCAATTAGGTACTTCCCTTTTAATTATCTGATTTTTATGGGCCAACTTTGCACACCTCTTCCAATGCAGTGATACTGTTTGGCCCACCTTGTGCAATCAGGTTCAAACGGCATTGATGTTTAAAGGTATTGTATTATTTTACCATGCGACAGCCCTCCCTTATACCTACCTACCCACTTATACGAGTACCTACCTGTACAAAAACCAGCAAATTTAATATCGATATTTTTTAAGTTGCATTAGAACTGTCAGGTAGAGAGAAGGAGGCCAAACTTGATATTGCGAAGGCCTTGGGACTTTGCGTTACACCACTGGTGAACATATGCACATGTGTAAATACGAAAATACCTACAAGTCGAATTGATATCCTCGTCTTTTGGAGTCGATTAAAAGCAGACTAAAAACTTTTATAAATGATTGCAATTTCTTACGTACGTTAGTAATTTATGTACAATCGAAACCACGTTAATTTAATCAGTACCAAAGCTACTCATATCCCTAGAAATGTGCACAGGCAAAGGGATTATTGCTTTTAATCAGTTGCTCACTGTGGTCTGCTGAAATCTTGCAAGTACCAATAAAAATACAGTTTGCTCTCAGGGCTCAATGGAATCTTTCAATAAACCAATATAGCCAAACCAATCACTCTGGGTTTATCTATAAGGCTATTGAGCGAGCATACCTGGGCGGCGTCAGCTTTGAGGGCCATTTACGTTAAATTAGGGCATGGCGGCAGTGGCATTCGATGAAAGCTAGGCTAAAACGATTTTAAGACATCTCTGCTCAACCTGCTGACATTATTTAATCTGTTCCACTGCTTTAGAAGACAATCCCCGCACACCCTCAATCAATCAATAAAAGCAATTAATACCTTCACTTATATCACTTAAGAGGCCGCCTTCCTTAAGAAAAACAAATTCCCGGGGAGCGAACGGTCCGAAGGGCCTGCTATAACATCAGCGTTACTTCTTTCCTCAAATTGGAAATAATGTGCCATCGGGTGGAATGGATTTTTAATTATTTGAGTTCCTCCCAAGTTTTCCGAGAAAAGAATTCCTGTGGGGGAAATGCAGTGAGTAGCCACTCGTCGTATTCTTTAGTTTCTGCTTCGTTCAGCTCCCATTGTTAAAAGTAAATCTTTGTTCAGCGCGCTCCCAGGACATTTCGATGACTCAGGCAAGTTGCAGTGCCTGACAATTCATACAAGAATCAATTACATTCCCAACAAATGCCTTATCAAATCCCTGTCTCTGATATTATTATCAATTATTCTGCGATTTCTGTACGCGAGGAGTCCTGAGTGGGCGAATTCCTAAGCGAGGCGAATTTACGTGCGCAGTAAAATAGAAATTTAGAAAATGTCTATCCGGCGCTCATTTGGGCCTGTGCACTTGGGCATGATATTCCCCACAAATAAGAGGGAATTCCATTGATGATACCTCTTTTGTATCCTTTCGCTTCTTGCTATTTCGAGCCGTAAGGATATCCGAAATTTTATTATTGCGGTTCCGTGGAGCAATTTTGCAGCATATGGCCCGGAAGAAATGGTTTGGAAGGGAAAAATAATTCCAAATTGCGGCGTTAAAAATCGCACGATAACTCAGTGCCGCAGATAGTAGAGTATGTGGCCTTTTCTGCAGGTAAGCGGCCGTACCCATGTAGGCGTATCCGCAGGGCTGCTCCCCTAATCCGTCGGCTCAGCTGCCCGTCAAATGTTTTGCACCGTCATCTCATTAATTTCGCCAGACAAAATCGGGCCTCTAGTTTACTTGCCAGTTTGCGCCTCATTTAATTATTTCGGGGGTTTTGCTTGTTCTAGTTGCGGCCAGGAGCTCTATTGCCGGACATAAAGCATATGGCTCAATAAATTTTAAGCCACTTAATTCGGCTGTATTACGGCGGAAGTGAAATTGAGTTTTTAGCAAAAATACCTCGGCTCACGTGAATAGAACACTCTCCTCTGGGCGTTACGTGAAGTTGCGAAATCTGTTAAATCACTCCGCAGTGCTGTCACGGCCGGCCGCGGCGTGGATCAGTGTATGGGACTGAGGAAGCCGAATTTTTTATTTTACCTTCTAGCCAAGCACAATTTGAGGCTTCATGGTGTCTACTGTCCATTTTTCATAGCAGGACCGGGGGCAAGCATTTGAGGTGGTTTTAAAATGAGATGAGACTGTTTTTATAGCGTAGGTACATTTACTAAAACATCACTAGATTGTTATGATTATCCGTTGCTCTCATTTACATTAATACCAACTCAGCTGCATGCAAGTTGCGTGAATATTTATTAAGTTTCTACTTAAAAGTTGTTCAAAAACCCACTAGCATTAGTACGCAGCATCCACCGGAATGGAATTATGTTCCTTACTAATATATTGCTGAGTAAAAAGTTCATACCAGAAAAACACTTCAAAATAAATCAATTTCACTTAGGTACTCAGTTTTTCAAAAATTTATTTATTGAAAGTGTTGCAATTCCATTTTAGTATTTTACCATACATATGTATATGGCATATAGAATATTTTTGGTTTGTCCCCCTTCGTTCACTTGTAACATCTCAACATAAAGCTACCAAGTGATAAAATTTGCCAGTATAATGTTAATTGTTGTTATCAGTCCAAATAACCAAGTAAAATTAGTCAAACAAATTTCAATGGGCCTGATGAATAAAAATGTGACAATTGCCTTTCCTAATATTCTTAAGCAATTGCTTGAAATTAAATTAATAAATATCTAAGGATTTTCTTTTACAATTGCCTAAGATTAAAACAAATGTTTTTGCAAGCAATTGCTTAATATTATATGAATAAAAATTTACTTTCTCTTAATGTCTCTAGTAATTGCTGTTAAGGCAGACAGTGCCAGTCTAACGTTTATTGTATCCGCTTGAAAGTTGTTTTGATAATGCCAAATTTTGTACAAATTCGAAAAAGAAAATCATATAATTGTCGGAAAAATGCATTTAACATATATCGGATTACAACAAATTATATTGATTTACCGAAGATAGTGTGTGCTGGCTAACGCAAACTTTTTTCGGCAAACAAATGAAACACGTCGTGGTGCCATGCCAAGTGAATCAAAAATGATAATATTCTTGCGTTACATTGCTCACCAGGTTTTCGAAATGGTGTTGCTGAAGAAATAGGAGTAGGTAGATCAGTAATTATTAAAACATTTAGCAACGCTTTGAGATGTATTACCGCCAAAGCAAACTTTGGATAAAGTTTCCGGAAATTATGGAAGAAATAGAGGAAGCGAAGATAGAGTGGTCGCAGTTAAATTTATTTTATACTGCGGTTGGCGCAATAGGCTTCAGGTAAGTTCGTATTCCAAAGTTTCCAAATCCTGAGAATTGCATTTGCAGAAATGGTTTCCCTATACTCCAAAATTCCCCAATTGATTGTACTTTTAGCGGACCATGGCTGCTTTCAATGTCCGTGGATTATGACACCTTTTCGAAATCGTACAACACGTAGACAAGCACTGCAACAAAGTTCTCACAAAGGAACGAGTTATTATTGCACGGGCATTTGGAGATCTTAAAGCCAGATCTCCAATTAAAGGATATATAGCACGCTTTCCCCATCAAAAATTTCCTTACGTAATTCCCAAAGTCTTAAAGTAAAAGCAATTGCTACATTGTTATTCATCAGGCCCAATATTACGAAAGAAGGGGAGGTTCTTCTTATTCAGGCCCCAATTTTTGGGAACGGGGTTCGAAACATTTTGCTGTGGTAATTAACGGTAAAATAATTAAAAAATTCTATCTCGACCCGTTTTCGAGATATAGGTCAATTCGCGAGCCACCTAAGGTTCGTAACTTTTGGGAAAATTCTATTATATTATATATTATAATTTCCCTTTTATAAACTGCCGGTGGAGTTAATTCTCCTTTTACAAACTACCGGTGGAGTTAATTAGCACAGCAAAATGTTTCGAACCCCGTTCCCAAAAATTGGGGCCTGAGTAACAAGAATCGTGCCCGAAAGAAGTCCGAACAGGTTGAATTTTTGTGGAAACATTACCACCGATGTCCCAAGCTTATCTTTAAAAGTTTCCTAAATTTGAGGAAAGTGTTTATTCGCCAGGTCCGTTCGTTCGTGGGTGGTTCGTGCGCGTCCGTGCGTCTCCGTGAACACGAAACGGACACAAATCGCACACGGGCACACGGACACACGGAATGACACGTAGCACCTGTCAATAAACAATTGTTATAAATTTAACGGATATCTATATCTATACTGATAATATAAAGAGGTAAAATTTGTTTCTTTGTTTGTTTCTGAACCGATCCTAAAACTTCTTTCACTATTGGAAAGCTGCACTATCCCTGAGTAACATAGGCGTTATTTGTTTAATAAAAATAAGTTTTCAATTAGAAATATCAATTTTTGTAAAGCAAGTCGAAAGAAACAGAGCTGCTTTCGTACTTTATGGGCGTACGCTGATCACATGGTTGTATATACATGAAAATAATGCACTACAAAAATAGTAGTCATCAGTATATCTAAAGAAAAGTCAAGGACTAGATATACCTATCCTTTATATTTAATACTAGAGAGCCGAAACGGGACAATAACTTAAAATTGAATTTTGAGATGCATGTCCCGATTTTCGGGAACACCACAACATGGTCAAGTTACATGTTATGTGAAATGTGATATTACACGTCACATGACACAGAAATGACAAAGAGCCGAGAAATGGGTAAAAAATAAATTTAAAAACGCTACAGTAAAATTTTCATCCATTTCTAGACCTTGTAGGATTCTGTTCATTCCGCCGGGGTTTACAAGCGGGTTTATCGAATATGTAATAACACATAATGCACAACAATTGTACGACACGTCACGTGACATGTGATGTAACAGGACACAAATTTTGGTTTTTGTACAGTAGTAGATACATATTTCAAGTGGGGAAAATAAAACGCAGTCAGAAAATCAAAACTGTTTTACGACTCTCTTAAAATAATATATAAAAAAAAGTCGTGCATTAATTACATGAATTTCGGAGAATATGTGGGATAAACGTGACGTTTGGAAATTGTGGGATTTTTGGAAAACATATTAAGATAGTAGTTGATTGATGTGAGTTTCTCTGCTTAATTAAATCAAATGATAAGAATAAAATGGTAATGTGCATCACGAATTAATGAATCGAAAACGGTTGGGATTCCCCCCCTCTGTCGCTTTTGTAAGAGAATAAACCGATCCGCGTGAAACCTTACAGAAAAGAGCGTAAAATGAGAAATTTTTATATTTGAAAAGAAACTGTAAATAGTAAAAAAAAAAACATGAAAATTTAAGATTGGAAAAATCACAGATTGCAAATATGATAAAAAATTTGGCAAAAATAAAGGACTGCTTTCAAACGAGAGTAAAAGGATTTTGCTTTTTTGACTTGTGTGGCCGAAAGGAAGAAGAAAACCACCGAATCTCGCCGTCCGTTAAAGGTGAATCGAGCAGATTTTGGTGAAAAATGAATTTGAAGAAAAAAAAGGGAAACCTTTTTATTTGTTGCTTATGTCAAGGTAGTTGTTAAGAAAAAGATAATCCTTCATCTTGGGGCGTCCGTCAAGTTGGGTTGAAACTGACGTAACATATGTGATGTCTTATCGTGTTTTACTCGTTAGACTCTTTTATTTGATACCAATGTCAAGGGAGTTATGAAGAAAAACGTAATCCACCATCTTGATTCTTGGAGCTATGGCTATATTGGATTTAAAACAAGATACAAATTGCATTATAACTGGACTTATTCAAAGCTCTAGCTTAATTAGAAATTGTCGAAATTTTGATTCCAACCGGACGCGAGTGTTTCGCCTGAATCTAGACGAACGACGCGACGCACGCCTCGGTCCCTATAGTTTCAGTCCCATTCAAACGCCGTATTAGATGTTTCACATCAAAAGAACAGGGACCGAAACAGTTATAAGATATATGTACTGTACATAATATTAAAAGTCTTAACAAAAGTATTATTAGAGTAAACTTGAAATGACATTAAGTGAAAGATGGAGACTAATTTGTTGACTGATTTATTAAAATCATATTACAAGAGTTTAAATCCAGTTTAATTTTATATATCGTTTTTTAATACTTCCACTGAGACTTTTATTTTTCAAGTCCGATAATAAAAGTCCCTAGAAGAAGCAATATACAAAAATATATTTTACTGACTATTATTTCATGACTTAAAAAATAAAATTCTTTCTCATCTACGTTCTTATATTTTCGGACTTCAGAAAAAAAGTCTTTAATAACTCTTATGAAGCCAATTTAAATAAATCTCTTCTCGAGACTTTTTAGACTTAACAAATAAAAGTCCCAGTCTTATAAAATGATTTATTAAATAAAATTGAGTTTATACTCTTATAATATGATTATAAAATATCAGTCAAAAAATAAATGTCGATCATTAACTTAAAAGGCACAATTTTTTTCAGCAAAACTGCAATATAGAAAAGCAAAGATATACATATACATATATATCAAATTTCCCAGGAATAACAGTTATTTTCGGTGACTGCACCAAAAGGAAGAGCACCATTGAGAGAGCTGCCTCACGTAATTAAATAGATCGCAATACACAATAAGATACAAAAATATAAAGTCCTTGTAAAATTAAACATTGTATAAATTGTGTAAAATTTTTCCATGGGACTTCTTCCATCTTTCATCTTCCAATTTGAGTAACTTAAATTTGACTATAATCGTTCACTGTATGTACTTTATCTAGCCAAGCATTTGCAAGCCTATATAACCATAAAAAGCTGAAACTAATGAAACACTTGCATGTACACGAGTACCTAGCTGTCAACTGGAATTAACATATTTGAAATTTTTTTTTAATAAATTGCTGCCAATTTAACATCCTTCTTTCCACTTTCTGAAGCCCTGTTTGAGAATGAAAAATGTTTTATTACAGTCCTAATTACTTATTTCCCCACACAGCATTCACGTAATTCAATTAATTTCCCACAAGAAGCCAAATAATTTTCATTGGTGATGAAAGTTATAACGCGCAAACGAGTCCACTGCCCCAGCAAACGGCAAAGAGAAAGACAAGTGTCTTGGCATACGTGTGCTTTTGACGTGGTTTGCCTTAGCGGGGGTTTCAATCCAATAAAAAGATGGAAAACGTATACGTGCAAAAAGTAAATTTACAACTTGTGATTTAGGTGACTTTTACCATTTTTGCGTTTAGGTGGAAGAACTCATGCGAAGTGTGCATAATCTACGGTTTCACATGTATCCCTCATGAAAAAGTTCCCTTAAACTTCCTATTTCTTCCAGCAACAAATTTTCTGGGTCAGAGACATATACCCTGTGAGGGCAGTAAAAGAAGAAAAGTTCAAAATGCGAACATTTGCAGCGTTTTATTGGCAGCAAATTTTATGATTTCTGATAAAGTGATTTCCACTGGGAAATCAAATTCTGTTTCCGAAGCTTTTCCTTTTTCTATCGAAATGTAGAAGTGGTTAGGTCCCACGGGATAATGTGGTGTTGGCATGCTGTACTGGGCCATTTATCTGCTGGACTAATACACGTGTAGTAACTCTTCTTGCAAAACGAATAACTGAGAAATTTTCAAACATGTACAAAATTTCCGAATAAATTATGCTAAGCAGTCACACGAATTCACACAACATGATTTTTCGCGGGCATTTGATTTTTACCCCATCGCGGCACGATTTAAAGCGCGTTAGTTTGCATCTGCATTAATTCGTATTCAATAAAGGATATTAAGCATTGTGGCATGCAAAATGAACGCCTGTAACATTGCGGGAAATTTGCATAGCGCTACTGATAGAGATATGTATGCGGCACTAAAAATTTTTTACAAGAGAGGCATTCATGTCACGCCACACTTGCGTGTGCGGTATACCAGGATTTGCTTTAAAACCAAAATAAATTTATTTCCCAATTGAATATGCAGGGAAAATATGCATTTAATTCGAAACTTGATTTCAACTGAGCATCAACATTACTGGACTAAACTCGTGTGGATGCAAAACTATTAAAATTAAGTATGCATGTGTTATAGGAAATGTTCTTTAACACACGAAACGTGAAGATTGCATGTAAAATAGGAACATTAGAGTCTCGCGATCCCTTCAAAGCCACTTGACACTTAAACCCTTAGTCGTTACTAAAAACGAATAGCTTCGAGTCACTTATCTGATTAAAAAAACAAATACGAAACAAAAGAGATCATTTAATTATGCATTAAGGGCGTAAATGAAAAAAAAGGCATGGAATATTTAAGGCTATACACTGTGTGTAAAAAGTATATACATATAAAACCTCCAACACATACTGACTAAGGCCTTCTTTATTTTCTGATAGATCAAAAATTAGATTTTATAATTCAAATAAGCCATATTTCATCTGGAATTTCATTCCAGTCATTCAAAATTGATGATCGAATGAACCAGTATTTTGGTATAGAACATAATTGGGACTACGGACAAGAATAGTACACATATTATCCATCCCATTTTGGGTTGGAGAACATTCTGGCCAATCGAACAAACCAATCTACTGGTATTCTAACCATGATAAAGTTTCGCGACTTTTATGCAAGACGGCTGTTGGGGAAGTCCAGCTGCAGCGCTCCTTAATCCTATTACCCACAATTGTCTTGGAATATAAGAAACGACTGCGCGCGGCAGCTCACCACAATATATGTAGTCATCAGGGTACCTAACGAAAACCCCGATGGCCTAGTAAAACGAGGTTCGAAATGCCACTCATTCGGACCAGATTGGTGTGAATTTTGCAAATATTGAAAAATTGAATAACTCGGCACATGCGGCACAATCCATGCGCAGAGATGGTCGGATTCACAAACCTGCAGAGACACCAAACTCGTGCCATTTTCTAAGAACTTTTGATGGATTTCATTGCGCCAAAACGGATCACATTTTCTCGAAGTTTGCCGAGAAACCCGTGTACCCGTGTAAGCAAAAGTTCACACAAATTGCAAACAATCTCGAAGTTGGCCAAGCAACCCGTGTACCCGTGTTTTTACACGAGAAAATCGGGTGCGAATAGACACTGCCAAAATTTAAACACAATTTTGTAAATCTCGGAATTTTCTACAAATTTAGATGTATTCACTTTTTTCGTAAAGTTAAAACTTTTAAAGCTATAGTGCGAAAAAGGTTAAAAAATTATGACAACAAATTGCTTTTTGCATTTATCTCCTTTTGGATAACCTATAATAAAAAATATATAGATACAAGAGTTGCATAGCACCAAATTTGCCATATATTTCATATATCACATTTTTCCATGCAACAACATGTTGAGCTCAGATGAGGGTTCTAATCTATCTTTTCCTGAAAGTAAAGGACTTCGGCTTCCATTTGAGCACAATTTCAGGCTTCTACTCGGAAGGTCACATCCGGACATACCCGGAAGGGGAAAGCAATCCATTCTACTTGGGTTTGTCAGTGCATAATGAACCTTTCCTGAAAATATATATATAAATTAACTCGGCACACTCCATCATATACCTTATGTGCTCAATTCTGCGCCTAAATGGGCTGAAATCTGAAGCATTTATGACCACTTTTTGAGGCGACTTTGCAACTTTGCGCACTTTAGAGGCTTAACGTTTTGTCGCATGGAAATATGTTATGCATGAAATGTATGGCAAATTTTGCACTCTGCAACATTTGTATCGACATATTTTTTTATTATAAGTTACCCAAAGCGTAGTACACAGGATTTAAGAATGAAAGTTATGAATGAAAGAAATCTGTTTATCGTATCCTAACCTTTGCATACTTATCTTAAAATTCTTTAAACCAAGTACCGAATGCTGGCTCAAATTGCGTTTAATTAAGGAAAGATGCGAAGCCCCCTCAACCCTTGTGTTGTTTCCATTTTTAGCATTACATTGCCTTATAGTCAGATACTTTTACGCTACCTGACGCTCACTATGGTAGCATGGCTTCATCAGCATTAAAACGCCTTCCTAAATCAATTATTTTCTTTCTTCTTTTTAACCCATAATGGGACGCAGGCAAGGACTATCTCACTTACTTTGAAGTACAGAAATGGTTATTCAGTAGAGCTGTGAAAATGGATTCGTGTGACATATGTAAATAACCCTTTTATATTTGTATTTATATATGCACATACAATATAATAAAACGTTTAGAAGAAATTAAGTGAAATAAATAAGTTATCCCCTTGAAACTATTGTGAAATGCTGTTAAATCCATTTTCTCGTATCTATATAAAAAAAGTATAATTATTTTTAACAACAACAGTTGATGTACAGTGGCGAGCAAAATAATAGCAGTGCAACTTAATAATGTAGAATCTTCTTAATATTTTTATGATGTTGTTTTTTTTTCTGGCTTCTACTGTAAAACAGTAATCTTTTGCAATGTGTTGATCATATCGTTGCAATAAGGTAACGGTAAAATCTCCATTCTGCTTTGAAATATCAAGTAGTGATACGCACTGTGAAGTCTGATACGAGCAAAATAATAGCAGTTCTTACACTTTTCAAGATAGAAACGTTATTTCTTTCTAGATATTGAGTTTAGTTCATATAAAAGTAAGTTTAGAGCTTTTATTTTATGTTCTTAGTCGATTCTTAGCTATTCATATTTTTTGTCCATAAAAGTGGGCCGTGGAAAGCACTGTACTTCAGAAAGGCGAGATTTAATTCAGAACCTCATAAATAGCGGCAAGACGTACAAAGAGGTGCAAGAACTTATTGGGTGTTCTGCTAAATTAATAAGAAATGCAATCACCTATAAAAGTAAGGACGAAACACGCGGTCGGAAGAAAATTTTAGCGCCATCTCTTGCAAAGCGCATAGTAAGGTACTCCAACTCTCACCCTACCGCAGCGGCTACTGATATTGTAGGTGAATTCAAGTTATCATGTGGTGTTCATACAGTAAGAAGGCTTTTAAGGGAACACAATTTATATGCTCGCAGTCCACGGAAAGTTCCACTTCTCAAGAAAATACATATAACAAAACGGCTTCAGTTTGCCAGAGAGCATTTGGCGTGGCCGCTTAAAAAGTGGATGAATGTATTATGGACAGACGAAAGTAAAGTTGTTCTACAAGGTGGCAAGGGATCTCGGCAGTATGTAAGGCGTCCACCTAATACCGAATATGATCCTAGATTCACCACAAAAACCTTAAAACATGGTGGTTCTAGTATCATGATTTGGGGATGTTTCTCCTACTATGGTGTTGGTCCGATATATTGGATTAAAACTATAATGGACTAGCATTTATATATGGATATATTACAAAACATCATGCTACCATACGCCGAGTACGAAATGCCTCTTAAATGGGTCTTTCAACAGGACAATGACCCGAAACACACTAGCAGAACAGCTAAGCAGTGGTTTCGGGACAACAGGATTGAGGTCATGGAGTGGCCTGCTCAGTCTCCAGACCTCAATCCCATTGAGAATTTGTGGTCCGATGTAAAAAAGGCAGTATGGGAGGCAAAGCCAAGAAGTAATAACGAGCTGTGGGCAGTAGTTGAGAAGTCCTGGAAATCCATACCACTTAAAAGATGTCAGGATCTTGTCAACTCTATGAAGCGTCGCTGCTCAGCGGTTATAAACAATAAAGGCAATGCTACGAAATATTAAGACGATCTTAAATAAAGTACCATAAATTTAGAAGCTTGGTTTCAGTTGTTTGTGAAATAAGCTAAAAAAGAACTAAAACTGCTATTTTTTTGCTCCCTTATTTTTTGAGGCATTTTGTTAATATTCGTTTGCGTTTAATTAATATCTATAATAATGTTAAGTAATTAGTGAATACAATATTATGAAGGAGTTCTGGTTTTTTTTTGCAAATAAAGTTTTTCGAAATTGTGTTTAGAAAACTTGTAATTTTCGATTATAGTTCCTTCTCATGTGCACTGCTATTTTTTTGCTCGCAGCTGTACATACTTCACCACCTCTCTAGAAATATAACCTCTCTCTCTCCTCCACCTCCTAGAAATATAATATAATGACTCACTTCAATTTTCTTTGTAAGCAGAGAGGAGTTCCACTTTTCTCTGTATACCAGTTAGGAACATATGATTGTAGTACGTTTTTCCATTCTGCAATCACCCTTCCTTTTTTTTCCATTGTACTTTTTTTCCATCACATTTTTGCCATGGTCATTTTTCACTTTTATTCATTAATTCTTTTTTCCTTTAGAAATTTTGTAAGAGGCGTATATTAAGTCAGTAGACGTTTTGTGAAAGGCAAATATTAAGTTATGGAAAAAAAAAATTTAATGGAAAAAATGTACTAGTGGAAAATTTAGAATTGAAAAAGTGACTCCCTACTGAAGAATAAATGTAAATCGTTCGACTCAACACCTCCTGCAATTTTAAGAAGCGGTGTTGCCAGCGCTCTATGCAAAGTGCTGTAGACATGATATGGATAAATGTTAGGAAGGTGTTATATAATGCCTTCCGAGGTTTGGACCGATGTGAAGAGAAAGTGGTCGTTCTTCCTCTTTCTTGCACTCTTTTGCCCAAAATTCCTATTGTCTTATTCACTTTTGGCTGAGGAAGGTATGTTTGTGTTTTTTGAATGCAAAGCATTCACAAAAATTCAGAAAATGCAATTCCAGAATTTGTGTTTGTGCACACATTTATGTTCGAAATTCTTTTCCACGACTAACAGGTGCGCGTCTAAGAAAAGCGTCGTATGCGCTGGCCTAAAGTGCACTGCGGAAATTAAGCAGAACAAAATGCAGGAATCTCTTATGGTCTGTAACAGGGGACAATACATGTAGCAAATAACTGCACACCCTGAGAATCGTAAATTACCCGACATGCACGTCGTACGGCGAGGACAAGAACAGTGCAGAACACTATCTCTGCGACTGTCCCGCATTCTCCCAAGCACGGCGTACTGAATTCGGTGCTGACGTAATGGGGATGGAAGATATCTGGCCTCGACCCCTATCCGAGGTTCATCAGTTCATTAGAACAACCAAGAAGTTCGGTTAAGGCGGGGGTGGAGTACAATGGTGATGTCTGAGTACTCGGGGCCTTTCGCTCCGCCTGTACTCAATTCAATTCAAAGTCCAGATTACGTCCCACACAACTTAGAATCAGTACATAATGGTTTAGATAGTGAAGTTCTGGGGGTCTTCTGTGAAAAAAGACTTCGTTTTTAAGTTTCACGCTTTTAGACAACAACGATTTTCTCGTAAAATGGAGCTACTAAATGCACCTTTATTGAATGAACGCTATTATTTTCAGATTATACATTGCTCTACAGTGAAACGAAGCGCCGTATTTAACTTTTTATCACCTTGGTCAATGGGGATGGAATCAGAAGGAGGGACTATGCTAGATAGGTTTCTACGAGCCGAACCTTTGCTTAAAATTTCGTACCTCCTCTCGGCAGGCCCCATTTTTTACGGTCGCCTCTTCCCCTATCATGCAGGTAATAGAAAATTTACCCCGGAATTGGGGTTGAAAGAGTGCCAGCGGAAAATCAACGAGTCAACACATTTTTTTAAGGATAGTGGAGTATTATAACGAAATGCAATTTTAACCCGATATAAATATACAATAGCGAATGTTTGGTACGAATGGAGTCCTACGCCGTTCATCCTTGAAATTAAAAGGAGTGCACTACACACCCATACGATGAGTTCTTCATTTTTCTTTTTCTTATTCTTGGATTTTGCATTTATCTATATACAGGGTGTTTCATCTATGAGGGGAAAAAAATGAATAGGGTGAATGATCTCACCTAGCCAAATAATCGTATGGCTAGGGGGGCAATCTCAACCGTTTGGGAGTTATAGGGTAATTAAGCAAATTATTTTATTTTAATATTTTGATCAACCCAACATAGCGACATCGAGCTTAAGCCAAAAAACTACTATCTTAATGTGCCATCCAAAAACGCCACCAATGTTACTACTACATTGTTATATTACAAATACAGTCACTTACGAAAGTCAAAAAATATTCAAAAAACTCCTAAAATTCACGTTTCTTACAATTTTTCCCCGAAATTATTGAAATTAATGCTCCTATTTTAATCGATTTGCCCATCTTGTTGCCTTTCTAAAGAGGTACAGCACGTCTAGGTAGCCAAAGGATGTACAAATTCATACACATCTAATAAATAATATGAAAGTTAATAATAAAGCATTAGTTGTTTTAAAAGATTATGAATTTATTTAAAATATGTTTTCCTTTTCAATCGCCGATTACAACTGAAGCTTACATCTAGAAACACGCTGCGTCAGTTCAAGTGTAACAAATATGTTCAAATGTAATTCTCAGGAAAAAGTCCTGTACAAGAGGTTTCAGATGATGTTGTCGGCCATCTCTACGTGCAATCAATGATGCAGAAATTTAATATTCGGGTGTTTCGTGGAAGGCGAGCGTTATTCGCGTTAACTTGTATCATATCTCTTCTCCGTCGCTGGAAGATGATCCTTTTCCTGAGAATCGCAAGATTTTTGCCAAAAAACGAAATTTAGTGACAGCAGCAATTGTAAGTGCAAAAGAATGTCGTTAAGATGTTCTGTGGTTTTACATTAGAGGGAATTGAATAGTCTTCTAAAACCAGTCAGCCTACAAATCTCTCTCCTGAAGTGATTAATGCATTATTTATTTCATCGGTTCAGGTTTGAACTACGAGTATTTTTTTCCAAATGTGGTTCACAGAAATGTGAATAAATTGCTCTATTTTTTTTTATACTGAAAGATAATGTTGTTTTAGCTAGAATGTCTGTTAAATCCTGTGTCATTGGGCTTGTTCATATTTGCCCACCATTTATTAAGTTAGTGCTACCCTGCCAAACCCAAATATAATGATATTTTGACCGTCTCTAGTTATCCGGATTAATGGAGAATAGCTAAAGTATTTCCCATATCTAAACATATTAAGGCGAGTGCCCGCTTTTTGACTATCCAACGACCATTCACGCACTACTACGTTTTTTCTAAAGCTTTTGATTCAGTGGAGCATGGTTATTCTTCTGCATAAAATGAAATACTGTTTCAGTTGTTGTCCTTTTTCAATTGCCTTTTGCGACCACAAGGTTCTATCTTTGGCTCCATGTTATTTTCGATTATACATATATTAATGACATAGTGTTGCGAAACATGAAGTGCCAGTCAATTACACAGGTGTATATGATGATGATGTGCTATTATACTTAAGCTCATTCAATAATTAGATCTGTAATAGTATCTGCGATATGATTGTTTACTTTGAGTGTATCAGTGGGTTTTGTGCAATAAATTAATACTAAATCGTTTAAAATCCGAAAGTATTGTGTTAAATAGAAGGAAAATTGACACGACTGGATTGCCTTCAGTCAGTCCCCAAAATCATGGTTGCTTTTTAAGCTTATAAAAAACGGGCGCATATATCTTTTATTATTATTATTATTATTACATTATATTTGTAAATTAAATAAAGTTCATTATATAGCCATACGTAAACTTAATGTATACCATCGGATCTGTTTACTATAATTTTTTCTTGGCTTTTGTAAACTTCCTAGTTTTGTACTAAGATTTTAACAAATATATACAAGGTGTATCAGTTAACGCATGTCAACATGATATGGGTGATAGATCTCACCTAGGCAAACAAAAAATTGTGTGGCAGGGAGGGAGAGAGCGAGGGAAAAACGTTCTAAAATTACCTGAATTTCACGTCTTTCCTAATTTTTCTCCGAAATTTATGTAATTAATACCTTCATTTTTATTATTATTGAATTACCTAACTTAATGCCTTTCCAAAGAGAAGGTTGAGTCTAGGTAGATAAGGGATATGTAAATTTATACGCAAAAAAAAAAATTATGCCGAATACTAGAAATCCGAATTTTAAATCAGTTTTTTTCAAGTTAAACATTTGTAACGTACTATTATTAACTGTAATAACTATGAAATTAGAAAGAAAGCATTTTGGAGTTCATCTTAGTTCATTTTTTTAAAAAATGCTGTTATTTTTAAAATTCCGGTAACGGTTTTCTACGCATAAATTTGTTGTACCTCTTTTGAAAGGAAATAAGATCGGTAATTCAGTAAATAATGAGGGGTGTAAATTACATAAACTTTAGAGAAAAATTGGGAAAGACGTTAAATTTAGAAAATTTTAGAGATTTTTTCACTTTCACAAGTGAATGCACCTGCAGTGGTAGAGCCAGATCAATATTGTTGGCATTTTAGGAAATAATTAAGATAGTAGTTGTTTCGCGTGAGCAATGTCGTTGCGTTAATTACATACATCAAAAGATAAAAATAAAATAGTAATGTGCAATCCGAATTTATGAATGACCCTGTAACTCGAAAACGGTTAAGATTTCCCCCTCTCCTACCACACGATTTTTTTGTTTCCCTAGGTGACATCTTTTACCCCTATCATTAAGACGTGCATTAACTGATACACCCTGTTGTGTGTATTAATATGATAATACCTAATATATAATAATTATTAGATTTGCTTTATATTTAATAAATATTATAACGGCTGCACGGGCCGTGGGCACTCTATGGGGGGTATATGTTACTGCAAGCGGAAAAAAAAATTGTTTGCTTCTTTTGAAGGACGATAATAAGTATCCGTTCACGAGAGCGGTTTTGAAACTTTCTAAAATTGTTATAATGGCAACAAATTAAAGAAGAACTGATTTCTTCACATCAAGTAATTAAGCATTTTTTAAAGAGATAGATAAATCAGAAAAAGTTCTCGATTTAGAAATTGTATTTAAAATTTAAAGTCATCCGGTTTAGACTGTTGTTGAGTTATCGTGCCCAACCCACCGTCTTCGAAAAACTGTTTCGAGGAAACGGCGTTTAAAATTTCGTTACCCGCACGCTCGGGCGTAGTTCGTTCAGGTATGATGTTTATCCAATCAAAGATTGTTTTTTTTTCAAATTACAACTGGATGTAACCCCTTAAACACTAGTACACATTAACGCAAGGTGCATTCAAGCAATCGATAATTCCCCAAATTTCGTAAAACCACCATGATGAAACAACACGCAATCCCTACCCGTTTAGAAAAGTTGGTTATTTTTGCCGGGGCCCACATGGCGAAAAACATGTGTAATTTTAATGTCAGAAACCCATCTTATTTTCGCCTCTTTGTGTACAAGCTCGACCCGCAAGTTGTGTCAAATGTACGGCGTACAAAACCCATTCAACTGTTCCAACAACTTTACCGTCTCAGTTGAAATACAGTAAATTGAACAGGAGACGGAAAACTTCAGGAAAAACAATTTTCTGCATTTCTAGTAACTCGATGTCACTTAATTTATGTTGAAATTGGTTTTTGTGGGGGACCCGTGTATCCCGAAGAAATTTTCAGTGCTTTATCGCTTCCGTAGTAGCTCATTTCACTGATACTGCTTACGGCTATAGGCGAGTGCAATAAATTACTCGGAATGAACTTAACACCGCTGCCGGTGCTTGTGGCGGGGCTTCATGGCAAACAGCCTCAACAAGAAGGCAAATTGCAGCGATCCATTAAACAGTAGCAAAATAAAAATATTGCCAGCCTACCGCATGTCGGATATAAGATGCACCGCCGGAGGCCAGACTGGATACGGCTTCCCTTTGCGAGAGGTTCAAGTTCAGGGCAAATGCCTCGAGGCTCCCAGGCAAATGCATTGGATAGAATGGGATGATGCTCATCAGGATGCATACTACCGATATGCATAATTTCAAACCTTTGTCGTAGCTTTGACTTACGCAAATATTGACGCACTACTTCAGTTGTGCTTTTCATCAAAGCAGTCCTCGGCAATCTCTCGCAAAAGGGAGGAGTGCACCCTGTCTATAGCTACCCGGAAACATTAAAAACCCCCTACTACCGAAAGAGCTCGCAATTTTCCCTGTTTTCAAAGCTCATTGTAAAAGCAACTGATAAACCTACAACCAAGGCTGCCGACCTGTTTACACCTGTGTTGCTGTTTTCATCTCCTCGACGGTAATGGAACATTTTCGGTACGATGAAGATGAGTAGTTCCTTTGCAGGAATTCTTCCAGATCGCAAATCCCAGGTATACCTAGTCGTAATTTAAAAACTCCGTTTTTTGCAACCAACAAAACATTTTTATTTCAATTTTTCAATACTTCCGAAGCCATGAATAATCGAAATTGGAAATACAAGAGATCTGTATCTAGCCTCCCCAATTCGAAATGACCGGCAAAGGAAGATAAGTTTTTATTAATGTATCAACTATTTTTTTTGAGCTCGTGTTATTAATCTCGTGTTATAAATTCATTGCAAATCTTCCTCAAAATGAAAACTTCCTCAGTTCTTATCATCTACTTCTCGAGCAAATTGAAAACAAAACATATTAGGGGAGGAGTTGTCATCTCCAGATTGCTTTTATTATCTCCCATATCTTTTCCCGAAAGCAAGCGTACAGCACATGGCACATCATCGCACGACCATCTAACAAATATTTGTTCGTGTTGGCGATTTGTAATATGTTGAAGTTGACGTCGAAGTGCATTGATATGTTTTCAGCTATACAATCGGGAAAGCCAAGCCTCAACTCATTAGTGCGTTATCAGTTGTAAGGTCACAGACTCAAGATAAGCAATTATTACGTGTGTTTTCATTACTTTTACTATTTCAATGGAAATACAGTGGCGGCTACGCAAAAAGTCTAATTTATTAGAAATGTGTGCTGTTCGGAAAAGTATTCATAATTTAAATTTTCTGGACTTGTTTTGTAAGGGGTGGCATAACTCCTGTTTTTAAACGAAATAATTTTTGTGTTTTTGTTGAATAACATTTCCCATACTCTGGATAATATTTTGAAAGGTCAATTATTGGGAAAGCCTTAAAATTAGGAAAATATAGTGAACTTTATAAATAAGCACATGGTATGGTAAGTTATCGTACAAGCTTTGTTGGAGTTCCTATCCTCTTGCTAACGAATTCATTTTTTTAGTTTTTCCAATCTATGTTACACCATGAAGTATTTGTTCTCAAAGTTTTCTTTTTAATTATTCAGCTCACTTTTCTTTTGACATGTGCCTTAAGGGCAGGGTACCGTATTAACATTTTTTCTTCTTCATTTTTGTTTATTGTTTCATATGATAGCACAACATCGTAAGATTGTTGTGTCAAAATTTGAAACAAATCGGAGTAAAACTAACTAAGATATAGAACTTTGAGCGTTTGTTCCTTTCATGTATTATATAATACTAAATTTTCAGGTATGCAAAACTTTAAAGCGATTTTCTGACGCTTGTCATTTTTGAAAACGGTGAACAGTTTAAATCAAAATCTACTCGACCGATTGTTTCGAAATTTAGTATACAGCTTCTTTACATAAATGACCAGGTAACGCTGGAAGGGTTTTTTTTCATAATTATAGATTTTACAATAACAAATAGGTTCATTTTTTAGACGAACATCGGTGTTTTCACTTCAAAGTGTCAGCAAAAATTGGAAAATCGAAAAAAATTTCCTCCCAGGAATACCTTTGGAAAGCGGTTATCTAATCACACAATTTTTTTTATATTTTGTTTATTTTTTTATTTATATTTGTTTTAAAAAATTAAGGAAATATTGTTCACAGTTTGTACTATAATGCTGCGATCGACTAATTAAATTTGTATTGCCTGTAGCGTCTGGAAAAATTCTTGAAAATAGGCCTTTTTTACGCCGAATTAACGTTACCCTCCCCTTAAAACACTATTGACGCCGGGAGGACAAAAATCAATGAGAATGAATATCTCAAAATACTGACTACATATGCAAAGAGGAAAATGTAACGTAGTTATGTGGTATATGTATTCACATGTTTATTTGTTCCGTCGAAGACCGATTTTAACTAATTACTCGTCTGAAATTGAAAGTGTCTGTGAGGGCATACAATTATTATTAATAAAAAACCATTGATATTAAATTCCATTCTTAAAGTGTGAAGCACCTATTTAGTAGTCGTATTTTGACTTGTTATATTTTTATTCAAAAATCATACATATGTATATATTTGATTCCATATTGAATACGCGAAAGAAAATTACCTTCTTTTCTTAAGTAAGTATGTAAAGTTTTAGTGTGGTTTCCGATGGGATTTGAACTCTAGGCGCCTGACTTCTAGCCTAGGCACCCTGCCGTTATTCCATTAGATGCTTTATATCTGTTACACTTATAACCTTGCGAAAGGAAAACAATCTGAATCATGTGGGTTTCGAACTCAGGACCTCTGGAGCATAAGGCCACCGCTATATTCATTGAATTACAGAGAGCCGCGTTTGATTTAAGGATCGAAATTTCTCTGCGTGAATTCTCGACATTCAAGGAATTGTGTTTTCGATAAATTATGTTATAATTGCGTTAAATAGAAATTGGTTAGATATTCAACTGTTTTAAGGTTTTCATAGATCATCGCGGCCATCGACTGCCTTCAAAAACTATTAAATTCCGCTCCCGTTTGGGGGATAAAATTGGCTTGTAAATAAATCTATCATCTATCTATCTAAATCGTTTGATTAACGAAGTTTTCTTTAAAAAGAAGCTAAACAGATTTATATTTAAACTTTTCATTCTAACTTTTCCTAGTGTAGCCTCTAATGTTTCGGAGTGTCGCATTTAAAGTGTGTCAGCCTTTGGTGACCTAAGGATGGAGGACTGCCTCTTGAATAGCCTTTAATTGGCCTGCACTGAGGCTCTTCTCACGGGGTAACTCTGCTCTGTCTGGACTGATCATCCTGGGCGTCGAGCACCTCTGGTTCGGAGAGATCAGGCAACTCTTCGGGAATGAGGGTGATGTCTGGGACATCAAGCCCCATTTCATCAGGGCCAAGTCCAGATATGGCCCTGACTGGGCACATTTGCCACAAATTTGGACATTTCCGCCCATTGTATAAACTGGTGTTTTTATCGATATAAAATTCACGAGTATGAGAGTGAATATCACCTGAGGGAAGAACCCGTTGTACCTCGGGAAGGCTAGATTTAAACCGAAGGGAACCAGGTTCACAGTTCACGTACTATCTACTAAGCTTCCCCTTAACCGCGCAGACCTCGGCGTGGAGGTGTCGGGTCGGAGCTCTTTATTTAGTTTTCAGAGCTTCACCACCTCCAAATATCTCCATACCACTCACCATACAAAAATGCTTTTTATTGGGAACAGTGGAGAGATTTTGTATGGGGAGAGTAGTGGCAAGTTCTATATTGAATATCAAAAGAACACGAGGAGTTAGATGTGCAATCCAATAAGAACTTTTGGGATCGCGAAATAAAAGCTTCTTTTATAAAAAGATCTTTCGCTTCATATAATTTCTAATGTGCGCAACGCATAAGTTTATATGGGCATGCCGAAAGAGAAATTATCGGAAATTCTTCGCTTGTGGCTATAGGCCTACCGCCTACGTGCAAATTGAAAGCACATTGGAAGGCATTTATAATTGTAGCTCTGCTGAAAAAGTAAAAAAAAGTATTTACGTCTAGAAGTACAATCACATAAAAATGGAATTGCACATATAGACATAGTAACACGTTTTCTCTGGTTCAGGCATTTCGAATCGAGCTTTTTCGATTGCATACACAGCTTGTGAGTCATGAGATCACATGTATGTATATGGTCCATTCCAATTGCATACAGAAGCAAACGTTATGTTATGTATATTCAGTTACTATGTAGGGCTTGCATTGATTACCGAAGAGATGTGGTAATTGCTTGGCTTGCTGTTGCTATCACAGCTGCCACAGCTCCGTTGTGACAGACACGGGCAGGGCGAAAACTCGCCAAGTGTACGCAGCTCTCTAACGGCACGTGTCCTCTTGGTTCTTTAATGCATTACCCTTTCATTACTATGGAACGCATTTGTTGAGCACAATTGAAGTTATTGATTCAAAGCTTTTCCCCAATCATGTTTTGTGCTTTCATGACAAAAGCCATGTCCGCTAATCGTTCGGCGATGTTTGATGAAAAAATTGTGAGTTGTTCAGGTTGAAACCTCCTGTTCTAAATAGAAGCTCTTTGGTTTTATAGTTTACTAGCTTGCCCGGACCCGGCGTTGCCCAGTTATTAAATTTTTATTCCTTAATTTTACACACCTACCCTTCTGCACCCCCTCTCATGTATGTCGCAGCGTGGTGGGGGTGGTGTCATTAAATCAAGCGTAAATTCATATACAATAAATCACTTTCACATATCCTTAATACTATTAGGTCCGCAACTAAGTTCCCGCTGTTTTTCAATAGATGGCTCCAGTAGTAAGAGTTGGTCGATTATAGCATTACTAAAACGTCATGAACCAAGCTTAGACATATGGTAAGCAAGCCGCTTTGATACATTTGTGATTTTGTTTTTGGAACATATACTTTTGGTTGTGTGAAAATGTCTGATTATGTGCCAAATAATCGTCATTTGCGGGGAAGTGTTGCTTTTCGTTTTTCATTCGAAGAAAACGGCGGCTCAAGCGCATCGAGAACTCCAAAAAGTTTACGGAGATGCTGCTCTAAGGGAAACAACGTGCCGTGATTGGTTCCGTCGCTTCAAAGACGGTGATTTTGATGTTGACGACCGTTCGCGTGAAGGAAGGCCGAAAATCTTCGAAAACGCTGAAAAGACGTTGAAACCGAACGAAACGATCACTGGGGAACGGTATCGAACTAAATTGATGCGATTGAGCCGAGCACTGCGCGAAAAGCGGCCACAATACGATCAGGGCACGAAAAAGTGATTTTACAGCACGACAACGATCGGCCTCACGTTGCCAAACCCGTCAAAACCTACTTAGAAACACTCAAATGGGAAGTCCTACCCCACCCGCTATATTCCCCAGATATTGCGCCGTCCGATTATCACTTATTCCGTTCGATGGCACATGCTCTGACTAATCAGGAGTTCCGTTCATATGACGGAATCGTAAATTGGCTTGATTCATGGATAACCTCAAAAGACGAACACTTCTACCGTGACGGTATTCGAGCTCTGCCAGAAAGATGGGAAAAGGTTGTCGCTAGCGATGGGCAGTACTTTGAATAACTCATTTGTAACCATTTTTTCATAATAAAGTTTTATATTCATAAAAAAAACAGCGAGAACTTAGTTGCGGACCTAATATTTTACTATAAATAAATCATTTTTTTCACATATTTCCTATCGGCAGGGGTAAACTTTTTTCCGTTCTCCAAAAAGTTTTCAATTTCAACACAATTTTTACAATTATTTATCTTTTCATCCCAAAATGGGCACACATGTTATACCGCATATTTTCTATTATCTAAAATTATTACCACAACCTTGTACCACACCCCTATTTTCGGAGAAAAATTACCAGTTAACTCCTACCTCCTTTGTATGTATTATATTAAATATTTATATATATATACGTAATTAATATACTCACTAAGGTGCTTCCACTGAGCCCACCCACAATATAATACGTCCATTAACTGGCGAGATATTTCAATTTTTCTGTTGGTTCCGCCATTTTGAATTTGGAAATTTTGATGGCATGGTCGAAAGCACAGTCCTCAAAAACCACTTAGTGCGCATTTTCAACACAAACCATGGTAGTTCAACTTTTTCGGTCGACATATTGGTTCCGCCATCTGGAATTTACAAATTGGAAACCCCGAAAACCTCCGAGTGCCCTTTTCCATAAAAATTCCTTTATGTTGGAAAATTCGCCGCCATATTGGATCCCAATTTCGAATTCCAGAAAAAATTGTTCACCCCCATGACCTTCTACACTCTACAGCAAATAAAATGAAATAAAATTAAGAAAATCGGTCGGTTTGTTCGTGAGTTAAGAAAAGTAGAACGAAAAGCATTCAATTTTTATATGCATATATTTATATATTTTCCTCTTCAGTTTATGCCCAGTTTGTTTTAATTAATTTTTTTTTTTATTATTATTAATTCAACCTTATTCTTACTGTCAGCATTTTGGTTATTTGTATTATGGGGTTAAGCTAGTAACAGAAAGAACAAAACTTGAACCAACCTTATATAATACAACATCTTCTGTATATACATTCATATGTGCAGAGGTGTAAATAATCCTTAAGAAATTTCTTATGATAACTCCTATATATTAAACTGCCTTTAGTTTGCAAAATTACGCAGCATATTGAAAATCCTTGACCAAAAATATCTATTATGCGAACTTGTATAAAAATTTTACGACATTAACATCTTGAGTCCGCCATATTTAGGTTTCAGAATTAGGCACCATATTAGAAATCAGTGACCGTAAATGGAACATTGAAACCTTGGAGGGATAAAACAGAGAGGCCCAGGTGTGTCAGATTCTCGACCGTAAAATGAAGCGTTGTGTGCTTTAATGTTTTATAGACTAAAAGTGATTCCACGGCGTACGAGAACTTGCCAGAGTAAAAGATAGCGATTTTAGACACATCAGCAATATTCTAAATTTAAATAATTTCCGCGGACATAAATTTTCATTAAATATCAAAGATGTGAGATATCAGTGAATAATATTAAAAACAGGTGGTATGTGAACTGAATAGAAATTGCTGACATATTGTTGCTCTCTTTTCATTTGCTTTATTTGTGAACATAAACGAAATACGAGTGTATAGGAAAGCTTAATTTAGTGGAATATAACAATTTACAATTATTCTTTATGCCCCCTCTAATGTGTGCAAAATTTGAACGCATGTTCTTACCCGATTGTGTTAGCCATAACTTACACTTCTTGGATATTGCTTTCACTTTTCGCTGCTTCGGCTCCTCACCGTATTCGATTATCCCACAGAGAGTGGAACCATCTTGATAGGATCGGATTGAAATAAATTTTTTTTTCAAATATTGTCATTATTATTATTTTTTCTTTACGGAAACACAGGATCAATATTAAACATACGGTTTTGGGCAAAACTAAGCGATTTCATCAATTGTAGGTACAATTAGAAAAATGGCTGACTGTTAAATAATGACAACGAAAACCACCATAACCAAAGGAAGTGTCTACTCGCATTATCCGTGTCCGTGTAATATCTGTGTACACGGAGTAAAAGCACATCGCACATCAATACAAAACAAATAGAAAAAGGAAAATTGCCTTTTACAAAATGTCTACTGACTGAACATTGTCCTTAGCAAATATCTATGGACTGAATTTTGCCTGTTTGTGTGTGAATTTATTCTGTGTACTCCGTGTACTTCAGTGTACACGGATATTATACGGAAACGGAGAGTGTAAACATACATTGCCGTAATCAAAATGAAAAATGTCTTATAGGATTATTCTTAACCCTGCGCTTCGTAAGTTTTAAATCGATATATTCAAAAACATCATTAAAGAATCGGGACGTTGATCGGCTCGGCTCATGAGAACCATATTTAATTCTATGTTTCGAAATTCTAATGAAATCTACGTGTCTGACTAAACGAGATGGTACCTCCTACCATCGCAAACGTAGAAAAAAGACACCGAAAATAATCGGTATTTTTGAATTTTTAAATCATTACAGCTGGGGAAAGTTGTCATGGTATAATTATAAAAACCACATTCAAATGTTATGCCTTCATTGTGTGCCTGATTAGATCATAAAAATTTAGCTTTTTTGAAAAACCAAACTGTTATTTTTATTCGATTATAATTTGAAGCAAAGAAAACCAGAAGCTCCGAAGCTTAATATTTGCTACTGTGTAAAATAAAAAAATCGACTGTGCTTTTCATTTTTCGACCCAAAAATAAAAAGCCAACTTGGCTCTTTAATTTTTCAAGCCAAAGATATAAAGTTGCAGTAACTTGTCTGAAGAAAATTTGCACGTTTTATTATTGGTTCACCTTTACTCATAATTTTATATAAACAAACATCAAACAAAAGCGTTTTATTTTAACCAATTTAGTACATACATACATTATAAAAGAGACAGTTTAGCTTGCTTCATATTTTTTTCAGAAAATATAACAAGCTTTAAAACTTGTTATTTCTGGGTCGACAAAATAAAAATCACAGGTTGCTTTTTATTTTAGCCAGAAAATATATCAAGACGTTGGGCTTTAACTCTTAATTCGAAATTATTTTTGGTCGAGAGTAGGAGGTAAAAAACATTTTTTTCAAAAATTTATAAACTGTTACGGTCCCTGATAGAACCGAATTTAGCAGAATCAATTTTTCCCTGGATACCCTTAAAAACAAAAACAGTCTTGAAAATGTCACGTCTATATTGAAGAGAGGCCAAAGTAATGTGTTTATGCCTTGATAGCGGGACAGATTGACAGGGTTATCCCAAGGAAGTCGTCATTATCCGTATAGACCGGACTTTGAGCTGATTCAACGCGGTTGATGCGGAGAGAGAAATAAAAGGAGAGAGACATATTCCGAAATCGATGAACAAAGGTGCAATATAGGGCCCTGGTAACAATAATAAAGTATGTTATGATAGGAAAACTAGACCTGGAGTAGATGCCTAATTCAGAATATACATGCCATATGTATCTACAAATTAATTCAAAATTAACATGAACAGAGAAGAGAAAGATTAAACAAATGTAAAATAGTAATAATCGCCAAAAAAAAAAAAAACAAAAAAATATAATATGCTAGTTATGTTGACTAAATTCTAATAGATCATGTTCTTAAAAACTCGGTAAAAAGATTTTTGAATGTGCCGAATGAGCCCTTTTTCCCAATATTTTTAGGTTATGAATTCATATACATATATATAAGATCCTACAAATATAAATAATAACAAAATAAAAGTGTGAAACCTGGGAGGCTGAATCTGAAGTCTTCTAGCTGAGTTTATTGGTTGAATCAATTTAATAGATAAAATGGTTGCGAGGATTTCACAATAACGAAATAAAATATAACATCCTACGTTTTAAAAACGTGTCAAGCGAGCACACAAGGAAAGTAGAGCTAAATTCTGAGACGTGAAAAAACCTGCGTAACCCATAAATAAAACTAATGCAGGCTTTGCATGCAGCATTAAGTTTTCTAGAGTAGCAAGAATCTAGCTAGAGAAAACAAGACAACCATGAGTAAAGTTAAATAATAACAGGATTTTTACCAGATGTTATGCAGTTTGGTGAAATAATATGTATTAGTGGACATCCAAAGGCGGCGGAAAGTGGTATATATTATATCGACAGGTTTAAAATTATATTATCCCAACATTTCATTACAGGATTAAGTCCAACGCTAAGGTTATGAACTTTCAATACGTAGGATATGACTTGGCCTTTTAGACTGCTAGCTGCTAACGATTAAAGATAACATGAGCTGTAGTAAACGGATATGCGCTGGGACGTGGAAGTGTTAAATGTTATATATTTTTTTTATATAACTATTTAGATATTTGTTCCAAATCACTGTTTATATAATCTGCAATGAATCCAATAGCCAGGTTGAGATAAAATAGAACGCCGCGCCGTTGGCATACACATGGAACTTAGCATTATCTATCACTTATCGCAACTCATTGAAATACAGAGTAAATAGCAGCAGACCTAAAATTGATCCTTGGGGGACACCACCATTGTCATTTTTTCAGATCGCCTGAAAAGAAAGTACCGATTGGAAGTACATTGAGCTTACATTAATAACACACGCTGTCCAATGCTTTTGTGAAGTTAGAAGTAGCAAGATAACGATTATCGAGGGAAAGGCGCGAATGTCAGTTGTAACTTTAATAAGTGTGGTCTCGCAGCTATGGTTGGGGCGAACACACTGTAAGTAGCTCATGAGCCCTTTCTCTAGCACATACGCTTAGATTTGCGAATAGAACAGCTTTTCGAATACCTTCGATAGGAAGCATAGAATATTTATTGGTTTATAATCGTCTCGAGAGGTTGGGTTCGTTTTCTTAGGTAATGGAAGGAAATTTGCTGCTATCCATTCACTTGGAAATCTTGACTATGTATGTGATGCAGGTATTGAAAATGTATGTCGAAGGAGTGATGATGCAAGGAGCAATTAGCTCCACAAACTTTGGTGTGCTGCCATCTGGAACAATTGCATTAAATTTTACTGAGGACATGGCTTTAAGATTTAAGAGTTTCACTACAATCAACCCCGCGAAAACTGAAGCCAACAAACACCTCTAGAACCAGACGGCCGTACATTACCACGCAATTGAGGACCTCCTACGAAAAAGGCATGCAATTCATTCGGATTAATGGTAATGTAAGGATTCTGAACTTCCTTGGCCTACCTTCTTACGAAGCCAAGGGTCACGTTGTGACCATGTGATAATTGTAAGAGACACCCATCGATTTTATTGCCTCTGATAAAAGCACGATTATCAATAGAATAATTAAAAAATATAGGAGTCGTTCTATGGCATAGAGTTAATACAACAAGACCTTTATATAAATATAAATGTTAAAAAGGAGCCGACCCAACAGATTTCCTTGAGATATTCCGGTATGGTGTCTATTTAAGACACCATAGGATAGGCATGACCAGATCCAATTAATAAAGAGGGTGGGAAGTCTTAATGTAATCAACTTTTGACTTAGAATCGTATGACTAACCCTATAGAAAGCCTTAAAGAAATTTGTGAAGATACAGTCATCTTGATTACCGGCTTCCATTGCAGTTAGAGAAAAATATGATAACTCTAATAATAGTAGTAGATCTACTACTAATGAAGTTAATAATGTTATTAATAATACGAGTCTTTCATATATTCAGCTTGTTAATATTCTAAAAAAAATAGTAATGGTGACTAAGAAATTTTAAAATAATATTTTGCGTTATCACATATTACAACAAAAGTCAAAGAAGTTCCATTGAAAATGAATGTGGCTCCTTAAAAAATAGACGGACGAATAAACCGATTCTAGTATCAAGATATTTTATAAAATATGTAAAATGCTGCCGTGTGCTGAAGACAAGATAACGTTTCGGTGATGATTCCAGCAAGTTAATGATCCGAATCACATGCGACAATTATATAACTACGCAATCCCCATATCTTCCGTAATCCCATTGGAATTCTATGGAAAAATGTTTAGAAAAGGCTCAAAGACCAGAGTTTCGTAACCACAAGTACCTTTTGAAAATCAAAAAAAGAAAAGAAAGGCGTAAAATCTCCCAAGCACTCATAGAAAACATAGCTGAATGAATGCCCAGTGCCAATACATATATAAATTGAATGTATCACTATTAATATGAGATTTTATACCCTCCCCCAGGGTCGTGCGCTTCAAGCCCCACATGGACTTTTGGAACTGTGGAAATGCGGGTTCTGTTTAATCTACCATTTTTAGAATGTGAAGCCAACCAGGAGTCATTAGGAAAAAACTAGAAAACACCTTGGATTTTATGCACAACAATGCATTTTGCAATTTGATGCGAGACGTACGGACCCGTTCCACCAGAGTCGGCACCCATCCTTTTACGCTCAGCTTTACACTTTTGAATAATTCAATCTTGCCATATACTATAATTAAGCATTTTACGCTTTCTCAAATCAGAGTTTCTCATTGCATAGTTTAATGCGTCACCACTCTTTTTTCATTTAGGCGGCTATGCAGTATAACTTCATTCAAAAATTACTGCAAATTGCCTTCCATTTTACAAAGGCTAAGTATGTAAGAACACACTGTCTAATTATTAACAATATTTTTTCATCCATCTCGTTCTGAAAAATTATATCAGAACGAGGCAGTCAGGAAAACTTGTTAAGGGGATGGTAACGTTAATTCGGTGTAAAAAAGTCCCATTTTCAAGAATTTTTCCAGACGCTACAGGCAATACAAATTTAATTAGTCGATCGCAGCATTATAGTACAAACTGTGAACAATATTTTCTTAATTTTCTAAAACAAAATATAAATAATTAAGCCGAGGGCAGCAAATATTCGGAGGCGCCTCAAAAAAAAGTTGTCTGTCGGTGAACAATATTACTCAAGAGTGGATCATCTGAATTAAAAAAAAAAACTTATGTCATTAGACAACCGCTTCCCAAAGGTATTCCTGGGAGGAATTCGATTTTTAAATTTTTGCTGACACTTAGAAGTGAAAACACCAATTTTCGTCTAAAAAATGAACCTATTTGTTATTGTAAAATCTATAATTATGAAAAAAAAAAAGCTCCCAACGTTACCTGGTCATTTATGTAAAGAAGCTGTATAAAAAATTTCAAAACAATCGGTCGAGTAGATTTTGATTTAAACTGTTCACCGGTTTCAAAAATGACAAGTGTCAGAAAATCGCTTTAAAGTTTTGTATACCTGAAAATCGAGTATTACACATGAAAGCAACAAACGCTCAAAGTTCTATATCTTAGTTAGTTTTACTCCGATTTGTTTGAAATTTTGACACAACAATCATAAGATGTTGTACAGTCATATGAAACAATAAAACAAAATGAATTTGTTTATACCATAAAGTCAGCACAAAGTTAGCGCGCCACGCGTTTGCTGGGCAGACAAAACCGTATCGGAGGTACAAATGCTCAAAGTTCTGTATCTTAGTTAGTTTTACTCCGATTTGTTTGAAATTTTGACGCAACAATCTTAAGATGTTGTGCAATCATATGAAATAATAAAAAAAATGAAAACAAAAAAAATTTTAATACGTTACCATCCCCTTAAGGGGTTATTCTCATGTGAACGCATGAATTTTACCTCTTTTTAGGGAATTTTTTTTTATAAGACAATCAAATTCAATCATTTTAATTTTTTTACATGTGTTTACTTATATCTTAAACTGTATAAAAAAATTATTTAGTTTGCTTATTTTACATTGTTTACGTATTTTTTTTAAAATTAAAATAGACACCAAAAAAAAAAAGCAGGTCAGTGGTGGGGGTGATAGCGGCTGTTCATGTAGTCAGAAATGAAAAATTCGAATGGATTATTGTTCAGCAGGTCTGTCGCTATCGTCTCTACCAGAATTAATCAATTTCATTGAAAACCAAAAAAATGGCGGAATGTAGAAAAAAAAGTTACGAAAATCTTGGTTTTTTTTGGTACAAATTGTTAAAAAAAAATAAGAAAATATTTCCGAAAAAAAGTAATTCTGGTACGGACGATAACTATTAATGAGTAGAAGAACATATATAAATTTCAAAGCAATCGGTCGATTAGTTTTTTTTTTAAGATCCCCACCGTTTTAAAAAATGATGTTTCGAGAAAAATGCGTTTAAAGTTTAAAGAGCAGAATTTTCGTGGAAAATTTATACTTACACTAATCTGCTATGCCTGGATCATACAATTTCACAATTCACGTCGCAACTTTATATACACTATTCCACATATACACAGGTAGGTAATATACTAAAATTGACCGTTAGAAACTCCGTACGCAGTTAAAATAGACCGGTGAAACCAATAGAAATGTACCAGCTGCAAACCTGGCGCGGCGGCGATAATGAGTTGTAACTTATTTAATACTAGGAATTTCGGTCTGAATTTTTCACACCATATATTCAATAGGTTTTACTATCGAAATATGAAATAAAAAAAAAATCGATTTTTCGAAGTGGTCACATGACCATAACTGTTTTCTCAAGCACCGTGAAATTCCGTCAAACTTCAGATGTCTTATTCCGAGTAAAACAACAATCCTAGGTGAAGAAGCTAGCAAAAAATGATTTATTTATCATTTAGAAAATACGCTATGATTTTGCATGACGATTCTCCCGAAGTATGGATTTGTGAAGTTCAACTTTGGCGACGACGGATCATGGATAAAGATATAAAAAGTTCTCTCCAAGTTGTTGATGTCTGCAATGCAATGCAAATACTTGTCAACATTTTCACAAAACCTTGTGTGTTATGGCTGTATCACCATTGACGACATCAGCAAATTAACGCTTTTTTTCAACCTTGCGTCGACTCAAAAAATACTTGCGTTCAACAATGAGTGAAAATCGACTGAATGGATTGACTTCACTGAACTTCATCGAGACATGGAAGTTGATGTGGACGTAGTATTAGATGATTTTTTGTTCTGCACCCCGACGCATTGATTTATTGACATGGTAGTTGACACAAAATATATTTCATCTTTTTACATTCTGATCAGGATCGGATTTGAGTTGAAATTTATGAATAGCTTTTATTTTTCGAAAAGAATATTGAATTACCTTGACGTGTTCCAATTTTGCGTCAACAAATAACTCCAATAATTTTTTCAGTTTAAGATTTGAAGTTTTGATGTGTCAGAATTATGACATTCGCAAATTCTAAATGAACATGACATGAATCTAAGTATACACATCGTCGGCTTAGAGTGTAAACCTGTTGACTAACAAAAACGTAATCTTATAGGGGAAACGAAAAACTATTATAATTAAATTTTTTATTAAAGTGCGTTTTTGCAATTTAACAGAGTTTTGAATAAAGTGGGTTTGACTGTTTTACATATCATGCGTTTATGTCAACTCAGGAGTTTAATTGTGCATACAGGTTTTTCCTACGCGACTCGTCATCTCGTTCCCTTTCGAATAATATACAAACACAGTAAAAAGTAATTTGAGATTCACAATCCACAAATTTTGTAAAATAGTACAAACTTTGCATGTAAATGTAAATGACCGCGTAAAATCGCAGCCAAACACGTGACCCACGTTTTGACCCACGAAAGCATGTGATTTGTAAGTTACTGTTGCAACATGTAGGTTTCAATCGCGATTTCTTTTCACATGCTTGAAATTGTATTATAAGACTCGGAGGATGGAAAATTACATCATGAACTTGCTGTTCAGCTTCGGCTCTCGGATGATTTCATTCCTCTACCAATTATTGGGCTGTGCAGTTGTGCGTGCTTTCCTTTGCGTCGTGGTCAGTTTTTGGTAGGGCACTAAGAATGGCTCGGATAATTGGGTATTTGAGTACTCGTAGTGGCTTGGACCGAGTTTGAGTAAAGGAGTTTTGAGTACCTGAGTACTCGAGTACTTGGGAGCAAAAAGATCCGAGAACTCGAGTGAGGAAGTATTTGAGTACTCATTTAAGGGGGCCGATACATTGAAAGTGTGTTTTTTAAAAAAAAATTTTTGATAGGGAAGGAATAAGCGGATCGAGTTAATTTTTTTTTTGAATTTATCACAAGAGCTTGTACATTAGAAAACATTTTTTTGCGTGTGCCGGCGTTTCAAGATGGCGGCGGAGCCCGTGACACAAAAGCCCCCTCTTATTTCAGTCGCTGCGTTCTCCCAGCGGTAGTGCTGGTCTGAAACGAAGCAGGAAAAAAACATTGTCGAAAAACAGTTGTGACTTCAATGTAAACCTAACTTTGAGAAGAAAAAAAATTTTTTCCCCAAATGTGACTTGAATGAAAATTTTGCTTGTTTTTTTGGCTGAATTCGCAACCTCTACGGTCGGGGATTCGCGAAATCGGCTATGGATTTAGGTTCATCCAGTAGACAAGGGTCTTTTGAAACTACAGTAAAATGTTCAAATTTTTAAATAAAGTTATCGTGCAACGAGTAGTCGAAAATGTCGTTTCGAGGAATTTGAACTCAAAGTTTGGGAAAGTGAAACGACGAGTTCTCTACTTACATATTAGTCGGCTATGCCTACGCCGCCGTAGAGTTGTACTTCCTCTTGTTCAAGCAGCTGATTTTCGGCAAAAGTTTTTTGTTATACGCAGTTGCGAGGCTCAAAAAAGACCTACTTTCATGAATTTTTTATAGAAACAGTTTTATTTGTCAATTACAAGTGATGGTAATTCAAATAGACCCTACTTTTAAGAATACAATAGCACGTCGATCATGTGAAAATATTAATGGGCACCGCTCCTGTAGATGATGTCCCGAAGGACCCCTAAAAAAAGGTGCTTGGCGGTGATCTCGATTTCGGCGGTTTGGATTATCTGAAATCATAAAATATGGTGGATTCTTTTAAAGGATAGATTAGTGTAGGTAATGAACGAAGGAATAATAAAAATTTTGATTTTTTATAAAATGGCGTTTATTTGAAAAAAATTTTTCGTTTTTACTGAAATTTTCGTTCCAAATTTTTAAAAACAAATAGTAATAATTTTTTAAAATCTTATTTCTTCGTTCAATACCTGAGGAATGTGTCTAAGAAAATTGTGTAAAAATATGAGACCGATCAGTTGAGCCATTTCTGAGAAATCGAGATCACCGACTTTGAAAGTACCGATTTGAGAAAAACGCGTTTAAAGTTTCAGAAGTAGTTTACACACAGTAGTAAATTACACATAGTGGCCTTACAAATTCAGGTATATCTCCGTAAATATTTGTCGGATTGGCTTCAAGAGAATATATATATATTCAGAGAATATACTCAAATATATGTACAAAAAAAACAAAAATCGATTTTTTGAAAATTCTAAATGCGTGTATTAACCCCTTAAGGAGTATACGAGTATTCGAGTTTGGGAGTATTCAAGCACTTGAGTATTTGAGTCCTGTACATTAAGAAGTAAGAAATATAAGTTAATGAATTGTAGACTTTATAATTTATTATGATTTAAAGTTAGTTACAAAAAACAAAAAGAAATACAAATATATTAATATTATCGGGATTTAAGCAACTCCTGCTGTAGAAAATACTCGTTCAGGTAGCTGGTATGTTAAGAAATTTTCTTGTATGTATTTCTTTTCCAAAATAAAGATTTAGTTTTCTGTAAATAACTGTAAATTATAACGAATTATAAAGTCTACAATTTATTAACTTGTATTTATTACTTTTTAATGTATTAAACCTACAGGACTCAAGTATACTTGAATACTCTCAAACTCTAATACTCGAATACTCCTTAATTTAGTACTCAAATATTTCCTCACTCGAGTTCTCGGACCTTTTTGCTCTCCAGTACTTTACTCAAACTCGGATCTTTGAACTCGAGTACTCAAATATTCAAGTAATTGAGTGCAGAATTACTCGAGTATTAACAGCCCTAGTTTTTAGTCTGCGTACTGCTATTTAGTGCTACAATTTGACCTTACTTCTTGCTTTCTTAACTTGCTATATATGTATTTCACTTTTTATAATGTATTTATATGACTAAACCTTTTCAATTAATTGAATTCTTAATTTCGACTGAAATTTTATTTGCAAACCGTAAATGTAAAATTAACTTGGGGGGTTTATTTGTTCATTATAAGAGATGTATAAATCTTTTCATGAATAAATTTCATATGAACTCTAACACTTTCTAATCTATTCTTATTCTTTTAATGCTACATTAAAGCGGACGTACTATACATAAGTACGAGTTCATTAATCTTTTAGGTTCAAGGTCAACGAAGAGGCATATGACAGTCTACTGCAACAATGTTAACAGACATATATCCGCTAATAAGATTACGTGGATCTGATTGCATTGTTTAAGCATGCCCAAGTGCCACACTGAATGAAAGATTAGACTTATCACCTATTACTTTCGGTGATTTTCAGCCAACTAATTACGCGATTCAACTACAAAATAGTTGGAAACCCAACTAATTTTATGTGAATTCATCTACAAATTGGTAATTAAATCACCTAATTTAATTAGATGGCTGAAAATCACCGAAAATAGTAGGTGATATGTCTAATATTTTCTTTCAGTGCACAGCCGAATAATTTATATAGTGCACGTATAAACACATCCTTACGTTTGTAAAACTTCCTTAATAAAACTGTAAAATAGCTATATTCCACATTTATTTCTAAATGGCGGATGTTAAAATTTACATCTAAAGCTGTAAAATAAAGAACTTTTGGTTGGAATTTCGCTTCATTATATGTATTTGTTTTCTCATTGTTTTTAATAGAATTATAACAGTACAGGTAATTTTCAGCATCAAAAACATTTGCTGTAAAAATTACAAATTTTGCTGTAAAAATTACAGGTGTTGGAATGCAGTTTTACATATTTGAAATTTTCGTTTACCAATGAAATATAAGCTAACTTTGGGCATGTAATTTAGTTATATTTAGTGTTGGCAATTAGTTGCCAAATTTAAATGTTGTAAAAATATTTTACTGTGAATGCCATGTAACGGAAAAAATGGATTTAGCAGGTTTACACTCTAAGCCGACGATATGTACTACTACTAACGACTACTGAACGACGTCTTAAAAGTACATCATGTAGAAAAAGTACAGGGAAAAAATATGAAGCTAATATTAATGCGTTAACACTTTTCAATATTACAAGGAAATGTGTGGACAGAAAAAATTTCAACAATTTATTTTTGCTGTAATAAAAGCTTTAATTAAGCAAAAAATAATACCAAATCGATTGATAGTGGAAATGGATACCTCTTATTTAAAGACTCAATAAATACTGAACTTCCTTAAGAGTGAAGTAAGGAAACGAAAGCAAGAAAGCGAAACGAAAGGAAATTGTTCTCGCATTCTATTTTGGGCCCATTTAATTGCAAACGATTCGCCTGCCTCCATACAAAATAAATGTGCCCTACATATGTATAAGGAAAAAGTTGCCGAGCTTAGCTTATGTTTAGCAAAAATAATCCTAACTAAGGGAACTGTATCCAGTCTCCCTTAATACACAAATTGAAAGTGCTACACAGTTGTATCTTCCGTTTCTCAAATTAATCCTACCAAATGTTACCTACATATGATACCTTGTCTTTTATTTTTGGGAAGTGAATTGGGCATTCTCTTTAGTAAACTAAAAGTTGTAATTCTTCCGAACTATTTAAGCATCGTAATGAAAGACGTATTTACGTGATTATGATGTGTGAAATTTTTCTTGAATATAGATTCAATATTGAATAGTATTAAATCAAACGATCCACTTGGATAACATGGGTCAAGTGGGATTTAAATAAAAAATGGCCGCTGTGTTGAGCAATGCTTCTGATCGTCACATATTGCCGATTACATCTATTTTCTATAAAAGCAACTTATGTCCGAGGTAGTAAGCAACGGCACGGCGGCGGTTCGTTATCAGCGTCGAACTAAAAAAACCAAGCCGTGACTAATAGTCCAGGGGAGTTGTGCTCTATTCAATTTCCTCGAACATCACACCGTTCCCCGTGCTACGAAAATCATTCGTCGAGAATTTACAGCAAATTCCGGAGCAATCGATCGATTGATTTGGATATAAATAATTATGGGAATAAAAATAAGTTTGGCCGACTTATCGGACTTTTTACGATTCACAAGCCATCGCACGTCTCTGGGCTGGGCCCGGCGTCCTCTTATCAACCACATGCTAATTTTAAACTTTTTCACTGATCGATTCATTTGAACGCAATCAGAAGACAGTCCTTGGGGGTGTCAAAATCAAACGACGGCGACGTGAGAAGTTGCTTAGTTAGCCAGAATCTTTTGTCTTGAGCGCTTGTGTTCGTCCGTGCAGCCGTGTGTGTCTTTGGAGTTCTCGGTCTTGGAGTTTTGTCCCAAGAAAGATGACGTGCTGTGTTATCACAATCAGAGTCGATAATTGTGTTGTAGTGCCGTTTGTGTAACGTCTTGCTTACTGACGGAACCTGTATAGTGTCGCCGGCTGGGAAGGAGCTTTTGTGTGTCCTCCGAGTAGAATTTGCCGTGTGGTCATCTAGAAATTAATAAGTCGCCTCTATGTTGTCTAACGCATCCAGCGATATATTGTACGTTTTCCGTTCAGCTGCTCATCACGCATCACCTCATTATTGCTCTCATTCGTGTTACGATTTTTTGTTGCGTAGACTCCTCCTTACTGTGGGAAAACACTTGTTGCACTGTCCGTAGTTTATTGGATTGATTTACTCGCCTCCGGGTCCTTTTATGTGGTTCTTTGGAAGTTGATGGCTGGTTTGTGTTCACAAGTGCCAGCGTATGCTTCCCTATGTACTTTTTGTTGCCTTCCGTTATTACTTCATATTTTATTTTCCTCCGTAAAAATGACTCGTAAAACATATTAGGAGGAAACACTCTGCTTTTATATGTCCGCCTTTATGTGTATGTGCGCCTGCATGAAAAATGATTTGCTCTTATATTTCCCAGGAATATTTTTTGAAGGATTTGTGCACTTAACTGGCTTCACGTGGGTGTGATCTGCAGACATTATTTGTGTTCGTTTCATACGTTGAATTTTTAGAAAGTTTTCCTGTAGGAGCTATGCACACAGAACTCGGATGGCGTGCTTCTAATGTGACATGTCAGGATACATTATCGTAATTGAATGGGAACATTTGCGGTACTTTTAGGCCTTAATCGCCTTAATTCACGCCGATGCTCCTTGAAATACAGACATGATAAATGAGCGCCCTTTATTCAGTACAACACAATTGAGTGTTAGATGCGCTGAAGGATAATTAATTTTGCCTCGCGAATGATAAATCTTACAGTTATCCGCAAGGGTAATATACTCTACAGAAATATGAGACCGACATCAAAGATACTCTTGATACCTCACATATCATTTTTCCTGGATGTCAGACTATCTCGTGTTTTGAACTTCATAAATTAAGATCTCGCCCGTGCTCTTATTAGTTCTAATAAAATCAAAATTGGTCACGAAAAATTGTCTTTCTATCTTTGCAAAACTTTGGTTTAAGACAACCTTCACTTTGGGTTCTATATCCGAAGTTTAAAAAAAATTTATTTATAACTTACTGCATGAGAGACTTCGAAATATTAAAAAAAAAACCTGTAACTTACCTTGACAACTCATCTCACGATAATTTTAATTTTTATTTCTAAAGCGCCCTTACTAGGTAGATGTACCCAAACCTAAAATTGGTTTAATTATTTTTTTAAAGAAGCATTCCATTTTGGTTTATTCTGGGTGTTGAATTACTACTTTAAAAGATATTGGCGTTGGCTCTTCGCAATAAATGCATTTTATTTCAGAAAAGAAGTGCTGTGATAATCTACACATCGGCACAAAATTCTAACATATATATGACTTTAAAAAGTCGGTAGATAAGGAAGAGATAATGAGCGCAACTATAATTGATAAGAATATTAATTATGTCAATAAATTTGTCTATCTACAAGTAAAAAAAAAGCAACAAAAAATATATGAATGGATATTCATAAAACAAATAAAATTTTATAATATTCTTCATGTAGGCGCTTCCAACAAAATTCTACAGAGTTTTTAAATTTAAAGTCTTTTATACATATTAATATTTTAAATAGGAGGTTGGTCCACCTTTAGCATAAATGACCGCAAAGAGTGGCTTCATAAAAAATATATTCCAATTATTTTGTTAGCAAATTCACCAGAATTGTCTTTATCATACGCTTCGCAGACTTTTGGGTGGTTTTAATACCATCGTAGTGAAGATCTTTTAATCCAGTTAAAACAAACAACAAAAATATGCCAAAACCTCTGATGAAATTCGATAGATCGGTAAATTTCTACAGCCGCCACCGGTCCGTGCTAAACATTTTATTATACAGGTTATTTATCTTTGACAGTCCTTCGTAAATATTATTTTAACGGTAAGTTCTATCGCAAAAATAATCATTGTGAAATTTCTAGATCATGGTATTTCCCACAAAATAATTTTGATATTTTCTTTTCCTTCGAATATATCGCGTGATATATGGTGATTTCAAAAATTTTAATACTTATCTTGGAGGTTGAATACAAGTAAAAATATCAAGGTATTGGTTTCTGTGCGCATGTTAACAGATAAAATCCATATGAGCTATATATGTATTTCTAAAGGCACACGTCACATCAACTTGAGACACATCTGCCTGCTACTGTACCGGGGAAGCTTTTCTAACCTATACCTGAAGTGATTTTAGGAACTGAAAGAGGCGAGTTTTCGTAGAGTTTATTATATGAGCATGGACTGTCACATACCTGCTTCGTGTTGGAAGGCCTACTAAAACATCTTCATCTTCTGAAGTTATTTTTGATCGATTTACTGTTTCAGTAAACCAACAGCAATTCCTTGCTAATGCTAATATCAAGGCTCAGTTTACTTCAATGTTATGTGAAAAGATAACAGCTGCTGCCTATACTTCTGTGCAACAAACTGGTGTTCTCAGAATGAAAACAGCTACATTCAGACAAAATAGGATAGTTAATTTAATAACAAACATGTATAAATAAGGTAATGAAATTTAAGAACTTTTATATTGAAAATATACCCTTGATGAGATTGCATTACATTTATAACAAAGTGAATAAAGCTTGAATTTCTTAATCTATTTCATTTTGAAATTGAAGAATCTCAGCAGATTAAGTTTGAATTGCTTTCTTATGTAAAGTCTTCGTATGGTTTACGGTATGATGAGATGCGAACTCGAGTCGCCTGATTTCTAGTGTGGACAAGTTGGCATTGTTTCATTAGCCACTTCACATCTGCTAGACTTATAATCTCACCCTTTAGAAAGGAAAGCATCCTCAAATATGTGGTATTTGAACAAGGGACCCTAGAACAGTAGTCCACAGCTCTTACTATTGATAGCTTAGTGGCTATAAAAATTATTTTAAATAAAAAACCAATCCACTGCAACTTACTTGGATTCAGGTGAAAATCTATTGCTCAGCTGTGTATTCTCTCCAAGTAAGCCACTGATAATCCGAGTCAGACAATCATCAATAAGGTCCATGGATGGGAAATTTGAACGTAGTAAAACTTTTGCGAGATATTTATATGCAAACTGAACAGTTGATAGCCACTCGTCTTAAATGGCAAACACTATCAAATGCTTTTGTAAATTCCAAAAGCGTGAGCAGAGAAACGTCTCTTCCATCAAGTGACAAACGTCACCTTCAGAAAAGCGCTTTCCTAACTGTGTTGTTGCCGGAATTCAAATTGTCATTCGCTTAGTAGATTATTTTCCAACACCTAAATTTGAATCTGCCCATCTTCTTTCGAAGACATTGGACAGAAAGCTGATCAGATCAGATTTATTGTGCTATAATCTGAATGCGCTCTGGAGGCAAACTTTTTTGGTTTGAGGCGACATTAGCTTTTTTTGCAAGCCGGGGAAAATATAGACCTGGTAATACAGGTATTAAAAGCATGTATCACAGGACCAGTGATAGGCGGCGATGAATTTTATAAATTTAAATGACATCCCGTCCGGACCAACAACAATTTAAATCGTGAAGATGGAATTCACTATTTTCATTCTGTCTACTCCGCGGAAAAAAAGAAATAAGAAGAAGAGCTGCAATGAAGCGTAGCTAAAAATGTGTAGTGTATAAGGTAATTAAAGTCCGAGAACTATTTAGAAACAATTTATTTTAATCGATGGGACGCAATAGACTGCTCGCAACTTCGCTCCATTGATTCCGTTTTCTAATCGATTTCGTATATAAAGAATCTCAATCGACGCATTACTGCTTGATTCGCCTATATACATAAGTTATCAGTAACAAGTTCCCCCTGTGGAACTCAGGCCGTTCGAATCGTAGAATTCCGTTTCTTCAGAATTACTGTCAAAATGCGATGTTGCCAGTCTTTTTTTCAACTGGCAATATTCTCATTGTCGCACTCAAGTTGCTATATATATATATATATATTTTCAATACTTTACGGGCTATTTTCGGTCAATTCTTTGCTTCGAACTGATCGAACAACGTCTTCCAGATTTTCTCTGCTTTCCTTAAATCGCTTGCACTATCCAAAACCCTTTCACTGGATATACTATCATGCCCATAAACACTCCACACATTAATTCTAATTGAGATTGATGACCTCTCACCAAAAATATCAGCAATCTGGTTGTTTTATAGTTACTTTGACTAACAACGCCGACGTGCATTTCAAAAACACACTAATGTCCGGTTCACTTTTGGTAAGGACTTGGACAGACAATAGAGAATTAAATCAGCTCTCCAAAGTCACTGTATTGGTACCACTAGCTGATGAAAGAAAATATCAGAATCGTTTTCCCTTCGACAGACTCTGTACTCTGTAGAGATGGAGTATAACACCCTTCCTGTTAGTCATAATGGGTTGCTTTCAACCATTCAAGCTGACCACAATAAAAATATCTTTTATTGGTTTCGCTGACATTGTCTGGATGAAAGAAAACCACGTCTTGAATATTCCATCTAGCACACCTCACCCTAAGCACCTATGTTCCTCACAAGGGTATTAGACTTTCATGTATTTCTTGGTAAAACTCTTCGTGTTTTCATAACCGTGTTACGGACATTGCTAATGAAATAGGTTGTAGGCTAAGAGGTTTGCAATGTTTGTTTTTTTTTTCAAAACTGGGCAATGAATAACGATAGTTTGTTGTACACAAGGTTTATTCACGCATGGGATTTTTATGTGAAAATTAACATCGGCCAAATGGCAACATCTGGATGTACGCACACTCATTCAATAACGTTTGTCGTCACACTTTCCCAAATGGTAATAGGAATTGCAGTAATTTCGTCTTTAAGTTGGGCAAACTAAACTAACTAACCAGTCCATCTGACTAGTGTACACTTCACTCGTCAAATACTCACTCTCCAAGGGAAAAATCGGGGGTCGTCAAATCTGGTGGGTGCAAAGGCTAAACAACATAATCGTATCTTGTGATTTGTCTCTCAGAAAACATGGTTTCCAACACATTTAGTCATGCGTGCTTTATGGATAGTTTTCGATCATGTTTTCGATGTATTATCCCATTATTTATCTTCTATGTGCACTAACTGATATGTAGATCGGATTTCTAGTGATAGTTGTAACAAATAAAAAATAAAGGGCTAAAAATCAAAGTTGTGAACATCTCAGCCAAACACTCTGTATGAACTTCTTCAGGTTTCCTAAGATAGTATACAACAATATCGTATAAGTATTAAGTGAAAGCCACGTGTATGCACTTGAATAACGGGAATTGAAATTGTCTCAATTTCGGAAACAAGCCGAAAATATAGGCCCTCAAAAAGTCTTTTAAAAAATTAAAAAATAAATCGACTTCAAAACTATAAACTAAAGCACTAAAAGGCTGAAAATAATTAACTGAGAGATTTCAGCGCGTAAGCATAAACAGTTGAAGCTCATCTCCAGCTAATAATATAGTAGTCGCAGCGTACCATAAGGATCGGATCTGGGACTACTCCAATGTAGCCTCTATATTAATGATATTTGTAAAGTGGTTGAAAAAACCCAGATGCACACCTATACGCGGATGATGTACCTGTGCAGACCGTTTAGACTTATAGAGGTTCTAATTGACATAAATAACTCCGGTTTGCATGCAGTTAATGATTGGTCAGTCAGCAAGAAACTCCTTCTTAATGTTAGTAAGCCGCAATGTATAGCGTTTAGTTGAGCTTACATTGATTTTACTGATATTCCCCCTTTTGTTTTTAACAATGTGTCGCTACCATTTTCTGATTACGTTACGGACTTGGGAGTTAAATTTATTAGTAGTAGGAGGTTTATGGTGGTTTACGTAAACTCTGGCTCTCGGCTGACCTTTTACTTTTACTTTTGGTTGTACAATCTATCCCAGACTGGATACTTTCTGTAAGCAAAGACTCGAGGTCGCTTTTAATGACTGCATATCGCTTACCTAGCTCTATTCACATTACACCGGTTCGGCTGTCGGTGCTGGGTTGCTCACTGGAGACCTACCTCAAACGGAGATTGCTCATCTGCTTTTTTAATATAATACGCTCTGGTTCACCATGCTACCGTAGTGATGAGGTTGAGTTCCTGCGGTCCAGGAAGAAACGTGGTATTAGGATTCAACGTTTTTATTATTACTATTACGATTATATAGGGATCTTTTCTGATTTAGGTTGCGGAACTGTGGAATGCACTCCCTCTTGCTAATCAGTGCTCGGCCACGGTCAGTAGTTTCAATATTCATTTAACTCAAACTATTTCTTAAGAGATGGGTAGATTTATTTTTCATTTCTTTTTTTATCTCTTTATATGTATATAAGTTGTCGTAGGGAACTGATCCAGTTAATGTTGTAGTTATTTATTTATTTATATATATTTATTTTGTGTTATAAGTTCTTAGCAACGATATTTTCTCTCTTTCTTTTGCCATTTGAGTAGCCAATCAAAAACACTTTATAAGAATTGTATTATTGTGTGTCGATATAATATTTCAATAATAATAATAATAATATTGCCCACCACGCTCGTGCCTCGCGAAGTACAAGCTACTCGAAACAGCACTGCGTAGACGTGTATCGTACCGACTTCAAAAATGATTGTTTTCAACTTGTCGGTGCTTTAGTTTATATTTTAGATGTCGGTTTTTATTTTTTTGAAGAGATCATATTTTTAACTTTTCAGTGAACGTCACCATAATATTTTATTTTCATTGGCACTACACCTATATGCCAAGTCTTATTAAATACGGTTAACGGTAAATAAGCGAACAAACGGAATTCATTCCCTTTTCACTCTTGGAGGTGGAATATTTTCCTCAAATTTAAATGACACCAACCTCGAAATATAACCTATTCAATAAAAAAAAGAATGATTAAAATCGATTTATGATCGGCGAAGGCATCGCGTAACATACACATAAGAAAACAACATACAGCCCAATTGAGAACCTTTTCCTTTTGAAGTCGCTTAAAGAGCGATATTACTTTACGTGCCCCTAATAATAAATCCAACAATTTACCGTTATAAATTTTGTACCAAATGTATTTAAAGTGCTGCGCAAAATTATTTATCCTAACCTATCTTAAATATGCATTTGAAAGAAATACATTGTATGTGAAATAAAATAAACTAAACTTATCACTTAACATATAATATCGTAACACGCAAAAAAATATTAATTATGAAAAATATCAATCCATGCTAGATATAGAGACTTTAAGTATCATGAATTTTGCTTTTATGTTATTTTACTATGTTATTGCTTTGGAACAAACTTTATGTGTTTATGTTACATATACGTATTGTCAAATTGCAAACCTTTGTATTTGCCACAATTCAGATTATTCAAACGACCACTGTATACACATACACATCTATTAAATACATGAAAATCAAATAACGTACGAAAAGGGATCGTGGAGTAAACTAAGGAAACCGTCAATAGAGGAAAATTGGAGAACTCCTAAAATGTTGAAAGCATACTTATTATCTGAATACCCACTATAGTCAATGTATATGTATTCATATAATGATGCAGATATTCCCTATATAGAAAAATAAATACTACAGTCTTACGATTTCGACAGTCCCCTAAACCACTGGAGCATACAAAATTAATTGAAACATTCGGATTCTTGCCATACCAAATTTTGTTACGGAACGAAACGATAATGATATAGAACAGTAATAGGGCGGAGGAAACTTTTATTTCTATAAACACCCAGTTATTCCGAAGACGTCTACAGCGAAGGTTTACTTATAAAAGCAATTCTACATCTATTTCCATAGCAATTACGACTAATTACTTCGAGGAATTCATGCATGACTTGAATTTTCGCCAGTGCAACTTCTCTTTGCAGGAAGTAAAAATGGATTAGCTTTAATTAAGGAATGCAAGTTACCTCTAAGCGACCGTCTGTAGCAAGGGCCTCTATACACTTTATTTTGCCATTATGAGATTTTTAAAACTTTCCGGTGTAACTACTTGCAAATTGTAATACACCTGCGTGAAATAGGCTGTGATTGTGCTCAAATTACAAATGGCTAGCGTAAGCAGACCGTTTATTTAAATAATAACATATAATACATAGATAAAAATTTTTTCGAGTGTCTCTAAACAGTTGTTTTTTGTAGAATTTTTAAAACTACAACAATATAATATATTTTCTTATTTGAATTAAAATTACTGATGCCAAGGAGGCTGTAATATTTATATGTTTTGTTTAATTCAATAGGAAGCGATCTAATAAGAGTAAAATTTCTATTCTTATGCGTAAGAATAATATGAATTTCCTGTTAAACAAAGTTTCCTTATAACGCCAAACAATCCCTAAAAATAGTCGACCTACTCTTGCAATTATAACCGACCGATATTACAGAAGGTGTACAAATTAATTCTCAATCATGTTTTGTATATGAACAAGTGATAGATGCTGGGATTCCATGTTTCCTGCGATGGCTTTTATGACGTTGTTTGCTTACATATAACCGAAACTTGGTGCATAGTGATCAGGTGCTTAACTTGTCAATTCAAAGTTTGAACATTATCGCCGGGAGCGTCATATCGACCATTTGAACGGACCTGTCGGGGGTGGTGTCTTCATTGCTATTATATATATATTTAAGGTATCCTTCTACTCAAATTGAATTACAGTGCAGTTCTAATCTTAAATCCATCTGCGCAAAAATTGCCTTAGAAAATAAATGTCCACATTTGCAACTGCTATATTCTCCCTGATAGCCTAATTGCATTGTACCAGTTGTTAATTCTGAACCTTCATGCTGCTACCGAATGTCCTGTACTGCTTTCAATGACGTCATGTGGGTTGGAGACTTCAAACTATCATATTTAACCCGCATGCCCTCAAATACAAAAATTCTCTGACCCAATCTTCAAAGAGGTTCTATATCATCCTACACTACTTCTAACAATGATATTACTCACCATATTGCTCACCACCTGACTTAAATTATTTGTTAATTTTTTCTTATAATTTTACAAAAGGTTTCTTTGGTCAATGTTTTGTTTGGTTCAGTCATTTCACACTTAAATAATATTGAGTGGTCTTCGTGTTATATATTATATATATATATTTCGCGTTTTGTTCTTCTGATTAAAAGAAAGTGTCACCCTCTTTGGTATGATGGACAATACCGATTACCTTCTCTATTCCGACTTTCGGAAAGAGTTTAATAACTATTCTTAATCTCTATATAACCAGTAGTGTGAGCATGAAGATTAAATTCGACGCTAAGGAATTTTGGAAATTTGTTAATTTTATAAGAAAGACTAACAACTAAGTACCCATCGACTTTGACTGTTAACCTTAACGATGCTACTGCGAGCTTCAAATTGTCAACTTTTTGTTTCGCATTTTTTAATATCTGTTATATCTACATATAGATATATATAAAAATGAATTGCTGTGCGTTAGTCTCGCTAAAACTCAAAAACGGCTTGACCGATTTCGATAATTTTTTGTTTTTTCACTATAATACATGGGAGGATTAAAAAAAATAAAATTCGGGAAAACCCAAAGGAAAAGCCGGAAAATCGAAAAAATCGAAATTTCCGTATTGTGTAGGAAGCGAGCTTTCCAACTTCAAGGAATCTTTATGAAAATGCAATTGGAGGTTTTTGGGGTCGCAGATCTCGAGCATGCATTCAAAATTTCGGAATTCAAGATGTCGGATCCAATATGGCGACCGAAAAGTTAAACTTCAAGGGATTTCCCTGAAAATCCGCACTAGGGAATTTTCGCGATCACTGATTTCGAATCTGCTATTCAAATTTTCAAATATGATACCACCCCCACCCCGATGGGTGATATAGGAAAGGGGGTGCAATAAGGAGGTGGTGTAAAATGAAGAAAACTAAATTCAATAATACTGTTGGAAAATAACTAAAACATGTGCAAAACGCAAATAGGAAAACGCTGGGTCACATAGGAGAGGCGATGGTGAAGTAGGGAGGCGTTGTAAAATTAATTAGTTGATGTATATTATTTTAATTAGGCACTGTCTATTGATGCGCGGAGTGCCATTAAGGTGCCTATGACTGCCTTTAGAATGCCTTGAGTGTTTTGAGGGTATCGTTAAGTGGAGTGCCTATGGGTGTCGTTAGAGTGTTGTTAAATTTTAATATTAATATTTTGTAAAAGGCAAATTTTCAGCCAGTAGATATTTTGCCAAAGGTAAATATCTGTAAGAAAAGCAATTATAGTAAGCTGAATACATACGCTGGTACTCCGATACCAGCATACATTTTCTTTTAATTACCTCACAAGTCTTTCCTTACAATAACATTAATATTATTTTAACTACCTGAACAGTGTTAAATTATTTGTGCAAAAATGATGAAGATTTCTCGGACTTTCGGGATAAATTTCCTGGTATTGTTCTTCCTAAATATTTTTACGAAATTTGGCAGCCGAGCGGCAAATCTTGGGGACAAAAAAGTTTCAAAAAATTCAAAAATGGGCTCGAACCGCAGATTCAGCGGTGGAAGCCCGCGTGCCTCTCGCTACACTACCGAAGCTATCGTGCAAGGGCTCGATAGGAGCAAAAATTGCTAAAGGGCCGTAGTCCCGGGCACTTTAAATGAAAACTCACTGGGTTCAAATACCTAAGTTCAATTTTATTAAGCGGGAATCCAAAATAAAAAAATAGCCGTACGCTCAGCGTTGTCGCCCGCACACACTCGGTATAACTGGTCCATCGTCTCCTCTGGAGATCCAATCTTCTGCCGTTTTCGGAAATGCAGGGGGCTAGTCCAGATGTTGACGACGGGCTCATAGCTAAGCCAACAATTGTTTTGGACCAACAAGCGATTTTTGTCATCATCATCAGCGGACTTACCCTATTCGTTTTGAAAATTCCAATTCTTAAACTTAGCTTTCCAATTACCCCGTACTCTCCTATTAAGGTAACATGTATCTAATAATTATTTTTGGACTTTTTCATATTATATATTAATAAATACCTAGATATTCCCTGATTTTTCAACCTCTAATCCAGAATGACTCCTTAATATAATAACAAATTTGCCTGATATAATTCTACATTTTATTTCTTTTGTAGTCTGAGGAAAAAGTGCTCACTCAAGTGTTGCTCGCGTCCACAGCATCATGCTTCCGCATATGATTCTCAAATTACCCTCTTTATTCAGCAATTTTGAAATATAAGGAAAACAAAAGTCAGCAGTTCTAGAAAGTCTTCAATTGACGGGGAATTTTGAAAGCTGTTTTCTGGAGTTTTCCAATGGATATCGATATCTGATCAGATCCGTGTCGTAGAGCATTTTTGTTTGGGTTACAGCGGCGATGAATTTATGTATGGGCTTGATGGGCCCAGGGGAGCAATATTTCGGGGTGGCAAAAATAGAAAAATTGTCACTCAAAACAACAACGCGACAGCAAACGGAAAAAAAGGCGGAGATGTTTTAGATATGTTATTTTAGCGTTCTGTACCAAAAATTGAAACAAAACTTGCAATGTGCGACCTATACTCCCGCACCGAGGGTTGCGTACAATTTCACAAGTCATTATTCATTTAAAATATACACCCAAATATTCTTTTACACGATTTTGAAATAACACGGCCCACGAAAAAGAACAAATAATCTTTTTGCACGAATAATTTGTTCTAACACGATGTATGGATTGTTCTAACTAATGTATGGAAATTAATTCCACACTAGGTAGGTAGGTACTGTACTACATACGAAAATAAAATAAAATTGGCGAAATATCCTAATTTTATTACATCACCAATCTCAAGTCGCATTTCATATTTTTCTAGTAAAATGAGGTAATTACTGAAGTATTAAGTATTTTGCGTTCGAAGTATTCAGTTCGTGGGAAACAGGAAAAAATATTTATATTTATTAAATTTTAGCCTAGGATAAATAAAGATATAGTCCGAGAAAGATAGCAAAAATATAATATAATAAAACTCAAAGTATAATGAATTCACAGTAACGATTAAGTGCGCTACTTCCGATTTCGACGAAATTTAAATATGTCATAAAAGAGATCTTTCTCTGAACTTTTGCTTTTGGACATATGCCTCGGAGACTTACAGGTCTCGTTGCAAACTATACAGAGACATAAAAAAAGGAGGCCCTAATCGGCCGGTTTTAGGCTTAGACCCCTTTTATTTTTGGGCAAACAATTCAGAAATTTTTTTTTGAACTATAACTGTATGTACTATCTAATCGATTTGACCACAAACGGAACTTCCCCTAGTCCTTCCCCTTTTTCTGAACACACATTCGGCATTTTCCAAATTAAAAATCATATATCCCTTCAAAAACTCCACCACTATATATATCACACCACCAACAAAACCAGTACCCCTCTCACCATCCTATAAATTGGTGGTGGGTGAGGGAGATTCGGTTTGTGGTCAAATCGATTAGATATTACCTATAGTTAATAAAAACAATGTCTCCTAAATTTTTTGTTCAAAAATAAGAGGGGTTGAAAACCGGCCTTACAGGCCCTCCTCCTTTGCTGTACTTTAGATATGAAAAATAATTCGGATAATCATGGGTAATATCAAACATGGCAAAACAGGTTATGGAAAAAGTCGACTGCATCAATTGGGGTGAAATGAAAGCTAGTGGCCCATAGAGTAGTTACATTCAGTTGTGCCGAATTTTCTAAAATCAGCTGTTGCGGACTTCCGGTCCGCCATTTTGTTTTTTGCAAATTTGAAATCGATATTAAAAATCACCTTTCAATTTTTGAGTATGTTACGTGCGTTAGTCTAGTTTTGCCGATTTTTTTAAAAATCTAGCCCACTGCCGGCCTAATTGTAAAAGGTTTTCCCAAACAGATACCTACTCAGTAGGGTTCAGAGAGAGAGACCACTTGCGTGGAGGGTGAAGGGAGCCGGCCTAGGGTTATTTTGGTGGCGTAACGGTTAAGGCACGACTGTAGGTAAAAGTTACGTCCGGTGTCGGTGTTGGCTTGTCTTGTCATTTCATACCCCAAGCAAGATCATAACGAGATGATAGAAGCTTCACTTCAAAAAACAAAAAATCTATAACAAAATATGTTGGACGTCTGAGAAGAAAATTAGTATTAACAAGATTTCTGTTTATGTTATGTTAAACTAAATACTTCAACAGGCTTTCAGGCAAATTTCTACAAAATATCTTTCATTACTTTCGGGAAAAGCATTAATTTAAATTGTATTGGCCTTTCCGATTCATTCGCTAGTCTTTGTATATTTTGGCAGCAATCATTGCCTACTTCATTAATGCTACGACCGGACGGTGAGGTATACCCTTTAATTTTAATACCATTGCTTTGCGCAATGCTGTTGAATACCTACTAATATTAACACCAACAAAAAATTATGATTTTATTACTACAATTATCACTATTATTTCATCATTATTAACTTGGTCGAATTTCGACCATTGGGTGATACTAGTTTAAATTGATTTTTGTAAATATTTATATATGAATTTTTAAATGATCCTTATTGTCGGGCGACTTGGTTGTTAAAAGTTTCTCCTTTAAAAAGTTGCTTATGAGCTCTTTCTTCCACGAAGTTTATTTTAAGTACTTTGGTAACTTCACTCACATCTACCTGATGAAGGCAACCTCAACTCGCTCATCAAGCTAAGCAATTACGTTAACTGTTATACTGCGTAGCTAAGCTCACTGGCATAGACATAAATTCGAACAGAGCAACTTCGGTACGACGTCATGAAGTGGCATAACAAGACGAAGATGAAGACGAAAACTTGGATTCGGACAGGCTCTTAGAACCACTATTTACATGTACATACATCACTACACCAAAGCATCTTCCCCTAACGACGAGTTATTTATTTAGCTTCGACGAGTTTTTTAGCTGCAATTGATAAACATTGCAATACCTGACATGCTGCTTATCGGATGTCACGTTCCCAAGCCCTCTTACCAATTGCCATTTGAGATAATTTCGAGCCCAGTACCCAGTCATGCAGTCCAAAAGTTGACATTTGTGGTGATCCCAGTTCACCGAGAAACATTTAAAAAAATAGACAAGATGCCTTTTTATTTATTGACGCTAACTAATGTATTTCCATTGTACTCGCACTTACAAGTATGGATATTCAATTCACATTTATTTGGTCAAAATATAAAAAACAAATAATTGAAGTAACGAAAAAATAATTGTGTGTACACAGCCAGCAATATTTGCAGCAAATACTGGAAAAATGTCAGATAAAGAATTAAGCATAATAAATTTGACATCCTTAAGTAACAGCGACAAGAGCCAGCTCATATCTCTTCCTGCATTGTTCTATCAAATTATTACTCACATTTTGATTTCGAAATGACGATAAGTTATCTTCCAATGCTGCCGTGAGTGGCGCAACAATGGCATTTTGGCAACGAAAGCAGCATTTATGGTGCCTCTTCGGGATAAACATTGCCAAAGTCCCTCATTTATGCCTGCATAAAAATACATTTCGAGACGCATTTATTTCCCAGGGCGGTTGAAGTTTCATGCAGTAACTTTGGGGCGTCACGCATCAGCATGGCTGGATTCAGAAACCTCTGCTTAATGTGAACGTCTGCACATTTTATGTAAGCCGCATACGAAAGTTCCTTTATGGTGGAGTTTTAGCATTTGCGAACGTGTCAGATGCAACATTCATGCGGACCCAAGGAAGCAAAACTTGATGTTGCTGGGAGTTAGACACGTCAAAAGCCTTTCGTTATGCATTCTAACAAGGAAGAACAATGACGCCACGTCTCGGAAATTTAGAGCACCTCCAAGGTGCGGTAGTGTTGCATGATGGATGATCGCAGTGAGCTCCGTAAGCCTCAAAACTACAGGATGGGGCATCAGTTTGGTTCATTAGCAGAAGCGTCGGGGAACAATAAATCTGATATCAGACAGTAGACAAAGCCCTTAATGAAACATCGAATGGAAGATACTCGCATTACACTACGGAATCGTAGCGTCTGTATTCGCCTTGGCATCGTTCCCACACCTGAAGACGAATATTCAGCCGAGCAAAGTCGAATTCATTCACTACAACCTGTCTAGAGGGATGACACTCTGCAAACTCCACTTACACCGCACCACCACAAGAAACTGATGCCCCACAATAGAAGACTAATGACTTAATCGCATCGTCATTAAGTGCAGAGTTCAGTTGCCCATCAAAGGCGGGCAGGCCATTTATCTGGCGCATTTGATGAATGAGGAACTGAGTGCTCTTAAATAAATCGCATCAAATAATTCGCCGTTTTCTTGATTACTGTCCACAATTTTCCACTCCTGGTCCGCACTCCGCAGTAGCAGACTTTCGATGCCCGAGCGCTCTGTGCAGCGATGAAAGGTGAAAAATACCCGTCGCCCCGATAGGGTGCCGTGCGGCAGACTTTCAATTTATTCCCATTCATAAAGTCCGAGTCCGTCCAAAAGTAAATGGCGTCATTCTTAGCCAGACAAGTGCAATTTGTTTCGCACACGGAGCAGGAAATGCGTGAGCACATCACCCCTGGCTTAGGATATCTGAAGAGCAATCGAAGGGTGGGTCACTGTAATAATTCAGGCGATATTAATCCCATAACTTTTATCGAGGTGTCCCTTATCCTATTTCCTTTTTTATACCTTTGTGAAAAATGCTAATAAATTTTAATCGATTCTAAGTTATGACACTTTCATGGATGAACGCCACACACACTGAGTGGGTACTTTTGTACATCTTTATATTTAAGCACACCGAATAAATTGTTTTAATTAAAATTTTAATGCAGTACATAGCTCTGCCCTCTTAATTTCATCAGATCCCATCCATATGCCACCAGCGTGACTCCCTACATAAGATTCCAATCCTGTTTTACTTTTATAGAGAAATTCTTATCAGCATATAAAACATATTAAAATATCACAGATACATTCATGACAAGGTACGTATTCTATGCTTAATTTTATTATTAAAGCCGTGGAAAATTAAAGAAAAACACATTGCCAGATTCAGAATAACACAAAAGGAAGGCAGTGTTTCGGCTTTTGCGACAATTTTGTTGTTGTTCTGCATCTGCCAGTGATTTCCGCTTCTCATGTGTCACTCTTTTTATGGATTTTGCCGGCCCTTCTATATGAGCATATGTAGCATTTGAACAGGGCTCTGTAATCTAGGAGCGCCAATCGATCAACTGGAGTGTTTTTTTTACGTGTATGTATGTACATATATCGAATGCAGCTTTTTTTATCTTTTAATTATTCAACACAATCGTCTATTCTTTCCAGTTCTAAATCTTGGTCTAACCCTTTTTAATCCAAATATAATTACATACTAAACCTCGATATCTTGATTCTGAGCCGTACGATCCCAATTAGACTTGAGGATTAAAGAAAGAAGGAAGTAAGATTAGGGACAACTATACATCGGTGGCCACAAGTATGGAAAGCAAACTTTCTGCAATGACTTTGTTGTATGTTATTAGAAAATGGATAACGGTCTAAATATTTAAGTCACCAATTATTTAAAATAGATCTTCATTTGATTTGTTGTTTCTGATAATAAAATAATAGCAACGTCAAACTAAATACACTTCTCAACAATGCCCGCTTGAATATTAGAAAAATATCCCAAAAAACCAAAAAATGTTCGTGATTTTCGAACCGCTTATCTCCACAAGAAATGATCAAATTACAATAAACTAAGGCTCATTTGAAAGCTTTTGTTTCATGGTTTTTGAATAAGAAGCTCAACATTATTTATCACACGCTACCACTGCGTAAGAAATTAGTAATAAGAGTGGTCTCATTTCATTTTTCATAACCACAAAGAAGATTTCGGGGCCGCTGAACACGAGTATGAAACCAAAGTATCATGCATGTGTACAAATTTTCAAACTATAGTTCAAAATTGGTCGAAGATCACGAAAAATCGGGATTTATGGAATTTTTTTGGTCGGTACAGTAATTTCCAATGTGTTTTATTATTTTACAGAGACCCATGTATTGTGAGTTCACTTTATAAAGTTATATATAATCATATTCATGTCGATACTTAATTCACCCAGAAGAATGCTATTCCGAATTGAGACTCGTCTACAGCGTCCCGAAAAACAGAAAGAAAAGTGGCTCTGGTTCCTTGATCACGAAATTTTTTTTTGGGGCTATGTTATCGATGGTAGATTGTAGATCAGAAACCCCGAAAACCCCTATATAAGTTATTAATTTACACGGATATCCATTCAAGTCCCACTGTTGTATTACAGTTTCACGATGCAGTTTGTAATGTAACTTTCAGTCGGATGAATTGAATTTTCTCTACCGCTCGTAAAGAAGTTTGACTTCAAAAACATTCGAAAGACTTCTTGTGGAATTCTGGCAATTCTTCTGAAGCGCATTTTGTCAGTGCAATTTTGGGTCACTTTTTTTTAGCAATGATAACCGTATGCCACGAATAACACGAACTATGTTGGTTTCTAAGTCGAAAAACGTGACCCAAAATTATTTCTGGTTTCTCAACATAACCCGGTAATTCTTTAGAAAATAGCCAGAGTGCCAAATCACACAGTCAATTTACTGCGATATTTCTCTCACATTTTCGCCAAATCGTGAATCCAATTAAACGATGGTTTGAGTCACTGTGTGCCACATAGCGCAATCCTGTTGAAACCATACCTAGCCAATGACAATTGATCAATTTTCGAGAAAATATTTATTGATCATGGTGCTGTAACGATTTATATTGACCGTCATGTGAACGCCTTCCTAATTTTGTAAGAAATAAGGACCGATGATGAAACCAGTATGTAAACCGCAACGGTGTATTTTCCTGGGTGCAATGGGGTATCACTCCAGAAGCAACAATTTTGTCCATTTATGCAAAATGAGCCTAGTCACTGAACAAAATTTTGCGATAAAATAACGGGTCAGCTTACCATATAACTGCTCTAGAGCCCAATTAGCGATGGTCTTGGGCAGTGGCGTAACATCACTATGACAGGCCCTTCATAACTCCTTAGGCTGGCGCCCTCAAAGAATTAAACTCGCTGTTGTTTTTGTTTTTCTAACTTTTAGTATCTCGTAGAACGTCAAATAAATTAACTAGCGTTAGTGAAATTTGTTTATTATATTTATTTAAATAACAATATTATAACGTAAAAATTAAATATTGGTTGATTGTATAATTTTTTATTGTTACAGCCATACATGGAAATAATGCTTAGCCAGAAATTAATAATTTGTTTTTGTCGGACTTTCATTTCAGCAAAATATTCTTTATTACTTTATAAAAGTCCAAATTTTGGGGCGAGGAATGTTCGATTGTATTGGTACATTGTACAACCATTTTATTAATTTTAATTTTAAGAATGATATAATATATCGGTACTAGTGGTAGTTGTCTCTGAAAATTGACCGAAATCTGAAAATTTCATTGCAAATACAACAGATATATCTTTTTTTATAAAAATCGGGAAACTGTATTGCTCTGTCCAATAAGACTGAGTAATTTAAAATTTTCAAGGATGCAGGATGTAAAGCACTGAAATTTGAGCCTATTTCACACATTCCAAAAAGCAGTTGAGAGATTTATGATAGTGTCCAATATGCGATAGAATACGTTCACTTGGAACAAACTTTCGAAGTCTTGTAGATATTCATCTTTGCGAAATGGCGAAATAGCATTTCACGTTCCTTTAACGAGTTTTATAAAACTCGAGGGTTATTGCCCATTTTTTGCTCAAATTCTTGACTGCAATTTTTGAACTATTCCAAACAGACTTTTAGGTAATATATGTATAAGCTCGTTAGATATTTTGGTTTGAAAAAGTTTGCATTCCTATCACATTATTTACAGCATCATTAATTGCTAAATTTAAATTATGAGCCGCACCAAGCTAGTTTAGGAATTTGTCTGTATGGGTCGGACGCCACTGGTAGAAACTTTATGATTTTATACATCACAAATACATGCATACTCGAATTTAGCTTAAAATATCTTACCTACTAATTATTAAATAATTAAATAAAAATATCCTACCACTGAACGGGAACGGGACACTCCGGCCACCTCCGGCCTTATAAGGGGCTATGAGTAAACATAATGGAAAACCAGGGGACGAAAACTAATTGGGTGATAAATCCCGTAATAAACATGTCTCCCCACCCTTTTATAGAGCGTTTATGCAATATTGGTAACAAAAGTGAATGAATAAAGTAAATAAATAAAACAAATGAACACACGTCGATTTTTTTCAGTTCCTGAGAGCTACAGTTTTTCCCTATCTGAAATAATAAGGGAGATACACTAAAAGAGCAAACCTCATGTTCAGTCATCAGCTCACTTTTCATTTAGACCAACCCTAAGCGTTCAGAATTGACAAGTAAATGAAATAAAATATTTCAATATGTGATGATGCTGTCGTGTTTTTCCCTTCAATTTTAAAAATACCAATTTAATCCTTTTTCCCAATTTTTCTTAACCAAATGCGGTCACTAGTACTATGATTTACAAGGCTGAACTCGGTGTAATCGTTTTATAAGTATTTTTCTGTCATTTTTTACGGTTGGGGAATGGCAGGCGTCTAACAAGAATGAAAGAATGAAAAACTAACCCATGCACAATCTACAGAAAGAAACACCTTAGAATAAAAGAAGTTTGTGAGCGAAATCACAATTTAAAAGCTAAAGAATCAACAATATTTTTACACCTATGTACGTTCATCCCCACGGCTTACCTGCCTTGAATGATGAAATAATAAAAGGAGTAAATAAGTAGATTTTCTAACTAACAAAAGTTCTCTATAAAAAAGCTAAGAAGCATTATTATTGTATGATTGAAAATACAATAGTAATATAACCCCAAAGCTTTTCATTCCTTAATTTTGAATTTTGTGTGCGCATAACTTATTAACGTTTAGCCAAAATTTATTAACAATAATTTTTATAGAGAATTGCCTTGCCTATTTATGGCCACCCATCCATGGTTTCGGAAATAAATGAAAACACTTAACTGCATCCATATTTTAAAGATGGCCATCTAATGATAAAATCTCATGTGCCGGGAACGCAGTCCTACAATCCCTGCCGTTCCCCTTACGAAACCACAAAAAAAATTGGTTGCCTATCCACAATTCATGATTGTCCTTTTTTAACGCCGGATTGATAGCACTAGACATGGCATATATTTAAGAGAGTGGAAAATAGAACAGAAGCAACAAAAACGAAAAACAATATCACAATCTTTAAAATTTTTATTGTTTTCATGTTCTTTCTCTGCTTCTACAGTGCCACGAATTTTTCGACATTTGTGTGTGAAATCTATACTTGTTCATGATTTATTACGTTTGTAGATCATTTTCAATATTTTACGGGCGGGTACTTTATTTAAATTTCGAAGTAACGTACCGGGAACAATTTACCTCGATGTGGCCTATACTATACGTTTAAAAAAACCGACAAATTTACATTCATATTCGTGTTTGACACAATTGTCGGCAAATTATATATTGTGTATCCAAATGACTATCTATCTATTTCAACTGAAATGCCAACCAAGACGAAGGCATTTGTCTTTTTAGGGCTTCGTGCATAAATTCTTGATTGCCATGCACAACAGAAAATCTGAAGTCATTTGTGTAGTAGCCCCCCAAAGCTCATAGAATTTCTATTTTCAAGTAATTTTAGTTCCGTAATTGATAATTTGAAATGTAAAGCCCTACGACCACAGAGGGATCTATTTTTAGTCGAATTCAAACCAAAAGGGAAATCGATTTGAGCAAGGAAATTTTCGAGAAAGCTATTATTAATTGAGGTGCAAATAAGTTGGGTACGTTAAAAAAAGTCCTTGCACTGTAGGTAAATTGCTCCAATTAAGCAGATGAAATCGGTGGAAATAAGGTAAGCTAGTCGTCCTGTCGAAATTCCGCTGGAAGTCGAGGTACTTGCATTTTTGCCGGTCATAGACCGCATTGCTTCCTCAAAGGCTGGCGAGGTATAATATTTCTAATGGGGCAAATATCATGTTATTATGCTCGCGTGGCAAAGGCAACTTACTCAGATATACACGGCAACGTACACAGCTCACTCACGTGGATCAATAAAAGCTGACGACTGGCTGATCTGCTTGTTGTCCTTTGATGTAAGCCTTGTTACAAGTACCCTAAAAACGTCGCAGAACATGACATTTATGGCATTTTGCTGAAATTGATTGGTTCTGCGCGGCATTCGTGCTATTGGGGCTTTACCTATCTGATAAGCATATACAGGTAGTGGGGGTACTCCACGGTCCCCACCAATGTTCGTTTCCATCTCAGGTTAAACCGGGACTTATTAATGAGACAGTTCATCAAGGAGACTTAAGCCTCATGCCTGCTTCGACCCACCCCAAATAGGAAAGCAATTTACATAAATATTTCGTACCTTAATAATCCTTAATTGCGGCTTATGTCGTGCATGCTGAAGTGTGGGTGTACTTACTCATTACGGCGACTTTTTCCGATACCTTGAACGGTCCTACGCCCATAATTTTATCAGGACATATTGGGCGGGATTGTTTCCGGCATCGGCGAGGTATACTTCATACCAAATGCGTTTAAAAGTAACCAAGGGGATGAAAGGAAATATTGAAATCTATGATGGCTCTATCGATTTTCTTTTTTGTTTCCCCTTTTGCACGGCAATGTGCCCACTTTATAAGGCTCTGTGGTAAAGTCAAAGCGGTAAGGCAAGCCACTGTGCCCGCATGTTTAGCACAAATATTAATATTTGCAATTGAGTATTAGTTTGGATGTAACATATTTCATCATATACCTACGTGCGGACAATTAGGTACAGGATTGCCATTATTAGATGTTTGGATTGCTAATATTTGCCATGCACCGATGAAACGTTTCGAATTCCTGTTGGACAATTAAACTTAAATTTGTTATAAAACACTTAATAAAGTACCCTATTAAGAAAATACGGGGTAACTAGTAAAACGACGTATTTCTTTTGCGGCGTGATACTATTATAAGTGCAAATAGTCATTATAAATATAACACGATGGAACCCACTTACGATGGATGTATTTAAAGGGTTTTTGTTTGTTTCTTTTTCTAATGACCTAAACTACAAAGCTCACCAATTGAAAATTACCGCAATTTCGAAAATCCGTAAATTTACAAAAAACGATCAAAATTTTCAAAATCTCAACGAAAAATACAATTATCAGAATTTGGAAATATTTATTTAAAAAAAATCATGATTGTAATAGTCTTTGAGAAAGCGAACAAAAAATAATTTTCAATAAATTTTCAGAAGCCGGTGGTTGGTTCATTGTAGCTGGTACCATTTTTCCATCCTCTTTCTTTTGGCAACTTATCATATCCCATCCACAACAGTACTTATAAACACACTATTATTACATATATATTATTGTTATTTCTGAACTAGCATCGAGTGTAGGTATCAACGAAGCCAAGCTGATACAGGTATTTTTTTTCTTGTAGCTTTAGGAAACGAGTGGTGTCGTAAATTATTTATATTTTCTTGATTATCATATTACCATACTAGCTTGCCCGGACCCGGCGTTTCCCGGGATACTATTGAATTTGTATTCCTTAATTTTACAACGCCTCCCTACTGCACTACCGCCTCTCCTATGTGAGCCAGCGTTTTCCTATTTGCTTTTTGGACATGTTTTAGATATTTTCCAACAGTATTATTAAATTTAGTTTTCTTCATTTTACACCACCTCCTTATTGCACCCCCTCTCCTATATATCCCAACGGGGTGGGGGTGGTCTCATATTTGGAAATTTGAATAGCAGATTCGAAATCAGTGAACCCGAAAATCCTCAAGCGCGGATTTTCAGACAAATCCCTTGAAGTTTAACTTTTCGGTCGCCATATTGATCCAGCATGAATGCAAGCTTCCTTAGCTATAGATTGGTGAAAAAATTATTCCAATTCATGCATACACTTTTCTTCCACAGCCGTTTCAATTTTGTCGGCACCCACCGAAAAAACCAAGTTTTCACCATTTTCACCAACTTTCACCAACCCGGCCCAATTTACTATAGTGCATCTTCTTCCTACCCCTGAGATATACTTCTGGGGGGTGTCATCTTCCACCCCTCCCCCACAACAAAAACATGTTTTAACCAATAATTCCCACATTCCACACTTCTTCCCAACCTTTCTTTCACCAGCACATTCTACACTACCTCCCCTTTCCAACGATACCCATAGCAGCATGAACTGTCACGGAAATATATGAAATTTATTGGAATGACAGTGGCGCCATCTGTCGAAAATTGGTCGTACCAACTCAGAAACCTTCGTGGGCTTATGAACAACAACTTTACTAAAGATCATCACATGATCAAATGCATAGTTTACGATTCTATAAAGGACATAATATGTATAAAGGACATGCAGACAAACATCAATAGATAATGCCAAAATGCATAAAATACCCGATATCAAAATATTAGTACCGTTAGCATTTTCATCAGTAAAAATAATAGCGGCATGTTGTAAATCTGTACTATTTTCGAATAATTTAGCAAATTTATTTTTACTCTTTTTGGTAAAACGCTGAAGTTGTATCACATCCAGCTAATGCATGTTTTTTACACAATGGTATATTTCTTCAAGGCTTTTATTAGAATACAATTTTAGTCTGCGACGACAGCCTTATAAGGGTAATACTAGGTAAACAAAAAAGAAGTTTCCATCCGGTAGCTCTTGCCATAGAAAACTGATCGCCGTTATTTTGTATCAATCGTACTTTCAGGGCGTTTTGCTTTCAGTGCACGTGAGAAGTGGAATCACACTAATATACTCTGTAGGACATAGCCCCAAAAAGAGAACATGTACCCAAATTGTGCTCAAGGGTCATAAACAACTTGTGCGCTACCCGCTTTCCGAATCCCAATCCTCCAGTCTTCCTTTTTTGGATTATACGGACGTTAAAAGATGAATTCTTATTATTTTGACGCAGAGCATATCCAAAATACAAAGTTACTTGCAAATCGGAAGATTGTTAGTTTTAAAAATGTAGCCAATTGATTGCTCTCTCCTCCCACTATATTTGCTGCGGTATGTACACACCAGTCCACTGCGGCGCAAGCTGTGCACGCTGCGCACGAATACGGGGAATTAGACTCATTTTGCATGAAAATAGTTAAGTCACTGACTCACGTTTCACATTTTTTTGAGCAGCGTGCACAGCGTACACAGCTAGACTGGTAGTCAAAATAGACGGAAAAGAGCTGAAACTGTGGACAAATTCGTCTCAAGTACTCTTTGGCAAATGAAACTTCTAAAGTCTCCACCGACCCGACTTGAGCTAAACATTTTATTCAAGGTCAACTATCAACAATAGACCCCATGAAGAAATTGAAAAACAAATTGGACATACTCGGTTTGGATTTGGAAATATCCCATGGAAAAAGAAGAACGGGTGCATCTCGTCACACGGATATTTCCAGATCCAGATCGGGTATGACAAACTTTATTTTCAATTTTCTCGGCTTCTATTAAAGCTATGACAAAAGTGATGCCACCAACGTAGATTTGCACTTCGAGCACAACAACTTTACTTATTACGACTTTTGCCGTAACTGTCACGATGGTCCGGAGGGAGGGGCAAAAAGTGCAAAGATTCTCTTTCCACTTTCTCGGCGGTTTTTGCAGCTACGACGAAAGTGATGATACGAGTACCAACGTATAGGGCACTCTGAATGCTATAAGTTTGAATATAATAACTTTTGATGTAACTGCAACGATATCTCAGGAATGGTGAGCCTTAGGAAAAAAAGTGTGTGAGCCATTTTTATAAATAATTGCAAGATCTACAACTTGTTTGTGAACTATTTTTACGATAACACTTATCGTTTACGAGAAATATGCGAAAAACCGATATTGTTGACATTTGACCTTAAATAACATTTTTAGCTCAAGTCGGATGGGTGGGGACTTTTTATATTACATTTGTAATAGAGTATTTAAGACATATACCACTTTTCAGCCTTATGCAAATTTTTCCGCAACTAAATGTCTATTTTGACCGGACTATGGCGGCTTGTCTAATGTTACTGTTAATGTTTGATAACAGTATAATGGAACAACACATTTTCAATTTCTTTGAAATTTACAATCCTCTCAAATTTTGTGAATATATTGCTTGTAGTTTTATATTTCTGATCCTGACAGAGCCCCTAATTATGATGCCGGATAAACCATGGGATACATGATATGTGGCACGGCAGAAAGAGGGAGGCTGCTTAACTTAACTCTTTCCTTTTAATACTTGTAAACTTTTAAGGTGTCACTTTATTACTTTCTTTGAAGCAAATCTGAAGCAAGAGAAAGGACCAACTATTGCTTTAGTCGCTGACGGTACTTGAAATGCTCCCCCAAATGCATTAGAGAGAACTACAGCTGTAAAAGTTTTTATGGTTATCGCAGAAGGGTTTTATATGGTTAAAACACTAAATTCCTCGAAGAAGGAAATCTTCACGGTTCCGTCCACAACATACCATACACTCGTATTGTGCGACTTGCTTAGTGTTGAGAAATTGCAAATCTGCTGAGGCCAACCGACCCTCGTCGTCGGGCGCAATTCCCTTAATTGAGTAGACATAGGATATTGACTGACAGGATCTCAGTAGGACAATATAAAAATGACTGTTTAATTAGTGTACCTGAACATAAAGTTTTATTTGTTTAGTAATATTTTGCAATGTTAAATTTTAGTGTGTTCTAACGTGTGTGATCAAAATTTTATGATAAAAAAATATTCGTCGAAATTTTTAAAAGCATTGATAAAGCGTCGACTCCTGGCGCCGAATGGTTACCAGAAAAACAAGGACTATTACCGGGTATGTCAAGTTCAGGGTAAGTTTCATTTGGCTACCAGAATTGCAAGTGTGCGAAATTGCCACGGCAAAATCTGTAAAAGTATATTACCCTGAGAACCAAAATATGGCAGAAGTTTGATATGAAGACAAATAAAATTTTGCAAAGAAAAATTCTCAAGAGGAGATTAAGCACGCTACTCAGGAATTGAGAGACTTTATTCTCGGAGGATCTCAATTTTATGTGAATCGGTTTGTAACTCCCTCGGAAATATCCACCGGGGTATGATTGTTCCAGACGAAGAACAAGTTCTAATGGCTTTAAAGTGAAATTGAAAGAATTATCTTTAAAAATTCAGTGACCCGAACTCAATTCTCCCGTTTTCTTTTGGAAAACTCTTGGCATTTCTGTCAGTCGAAGCTGCCATTCTCTACTTTAATATCTGCGGTTGATAAGGAAAAATACTTATCGCAGGAGCGTGTGGTTGGAATAATGCGAACAGCACTTTATGTGCGCTCAAGTGGGACCTAATTTCTTATTTGTAGTGAAACTGACAAAAACAGACGCCCATATCCACCCCTAAGCCTAAGGAGTATGGCACAGCATGTTAGGGCACTGGAAAATACGTAAAAGCTCGGCAATGCTGAATATATTCATTTGTGCTATTTACAACTGCGGTCAGAGCACATAGGTGCGAGGGCATTTTTTTACGCGCCCACTTAAACTTTATAGCTCCTCTAAAGTGCCAATAATGCCTCCTTGTATTCATAGGCCATATTCCTTCGCCGGATGCGAGCATTTTGAGCTGCTTTAAATGTGTACTTTGCTTAATACATACTTGCTAATGAACATACTGGGGTTTGTGTGCTTGAATCGTGAATTTATTGCAGGTATAAGAGGCTGTAAAGTGCACGTTGTATGTATACGCGATGCGAGGGATTAGACAATTTGTATCAGTAAAAACGTTCAATTCAGTTTCAGGCAGATACCGAATATAACTGGTATTTTTCAATTTCTACCCTATTAAAGCTAAGGGAAATTGTCACGGTATAATTTTAAAAACATCCAAATGTTGTGCGTGATGCCCTGTGTTATGTTCTTGCCAAGCTTTTTAAAAAATCAAAAATAAAACAATGTCTAGCCTGTTTTTTTAGACGGTTGTAATTTAAAGCAAAAAAACCCGCTCAGAAGCTTAATATTAAAAAACCAACCTGACTTTTTTTTTAAACCTTAGAAAGATAACCTTATCTTATAGTACTGAGAAGATAAACAGGCGCCTGAGAGGCGCATAATATTAAAAACCTATTTATTTACAAACTGAAATAATTATTCTTTTTATTGTGATTTCAATGAGGTTTCAGATTAATAAGAAATTAATTAAACACAAATGCATATTCTTATTTTTATCATTAAGAAAATTATGTAGGGTTTTATAAACCCTTAACAAAAAGTAACAAAAATTAGAAGTATTTATATTTAAGTAGAATTTTTTTTAAATAAGTAACATTTATAGTTTTTTTTTCTTACTAACTAATGAATGACTATATATTCAGTCTAAAGTTACAAGAAATACTGAAAAAAATTATAGTTGCAGACAGTTGTTGCAAACATCTTTTTTATGTTCACCACACACTGTATTTTCACATTTTGTACATGTCATCTTAGACATTCTTTTCTTTTTAGTTGTACATAAGCTACAGTAACGCCGAACTTTAGCCGGAGGTTCCTCTTCAGCTTCTGGAGAAGCCTCCTGATTAGTTTGTGGCAGGATATTCTCAATATTTTCTCTCAAACGCCTTGATAAAGTAGGGATTTCCAATCTAGATCTCATACACGGTGTAGACAGTTCAGTACTTAGTTTTTTCATATATTCTCTTCGGTTTAATGGTTTTTCTTGTTTTGACAAAACATTGTGTGTGTGAATTACATATGAGTTGACAAAAGCTATGTTCAATATGCCATAAAACATTGTCATTGGCCATCTGTTAGTCTTTCTACAACAAGGCATCGAAGAATACATGTGGTCAAATGTGTCGACGCCGCCTTTTGTCTGGTTGTAGAACATAATGATCTCAGGTTTACCAGTTGTAGGATTTATAACAGCGCCTTCATCGCATGAGGACAACATATACACCATCTTCGACGGCTTCGGCTTGGATTATAGTAGGGTCAAAGGACCATTGAAACAGAACATAGACGTACCCACAGGTCTAGAACGGGTGTTTTTCAGTTCTTCAGGAATTTAATTAATTTTAAAACTAATTAGTAACAATAACCTAATTTTATATTTACTTTATTTATGTAGAAATAAATGAAAAGTAACAAAAACTAAATCACATAGAAATGCATAAAAGTTACACAGAAGATAAGCACGCGCCTCTCGAGCGCAACGCATCGTCATATCGAAACTATGGTACATACCGAACAGCAGCGGTCGTCCCTCGGCAGTGTTGACCAATGACTGAGTTGGCTTGAAAAAACAAGCTTGTACACTCGTTCGATGAAAAAAGACAGCGATACATCCGTTTCGCGGGCGCCTCCGAGGCGCACGTTATTTTTCTAGGGTTTTAAAGCGGAAATTATAAATTTGCAGTAATTTGTTTGTCTGAAAAAAATGTGCACAATTTATTATTTACTCACCTATGCTCATGATTGCACTTAAACAAACTTCATACAAAACAGTATTTTGGTGCCAAATTAGTTCTCACATTGTAAGACAAACAGTAAAGTTGTTATTTCTGTCTCAAAAAATAAAATTCCATGCTGACTTATTCTTTTTGGCTAGACAACTAAAAGACCAAGCTGGCTTTTTATTTTAGCCAGAGAGAAATATCAAGCCCATGGACTTTTTTCTATTAATCCGAAATAATTTTTGGTGGGGAGTAACAGGTAAAGGGTGGTTTTTTTCCAAAATAAGTCGAAACTGGTGCGGTCCCTGTTTTCAGGAAAAGGAGGTTTTAATCCTAGAATTTGTCAAAAGGCTGTTTCACACCAATGAATGCGGTAGAAGTTACTGTGGGGGTTGGAATTAGCTGAAATCAATTAAATGTGATGCGATATTTTACAGAGTGACGACAACTTGTGCACAAAATACTACAATTTTTTTAAATTTGCTTAAAAGTTCGTACTTGAAGGCTTTGGCGGTTGCAGATTTGTCAAATGGTACATCCAATTCTACTCATTCAGGATGGCAAAGTGTCTCGACTATGACAGCCTTAAACATTTAAATTTCTTTAGAATTTCATAAAAGTTGGAACATGATGGTTTTTGAGGGTTCCGTACCTTCCACTTCCACTTTGTTGTCCGTCTGTCTGTCAATACCCTTTTTCTCAGCAACGCGTGGAGTTATCAAGTTGAGATTAATATCATATACTTAAGTCTACGGAGGAGCTGTAAAAAAATTAAGCTTTTAAGTCAACGTAGTAAAAAATACCATTTATGCCACATATGTACTTTGACACTCGCAAATTAATCAAAGCCTATAAACATAAAACGTATTTTTAATATCACAGTCATTTAAGTTGCTGCTGATATACAGAGCCCTTAACGCATGAGTCTGTTTCGCTCTTGCCTGACTCTTTTTTTAAATATATTGTTAATTTAGAAGTGTGGAGAATATTAATCAGGAAAAGATAATACATAATCGATTTTTTAGGAATGGGGAGGATGTAACTCCTTAAAGTAATGCGAATATCATCAAAATCCTATGACAGTCTGTAGCTCCTTTTGTAAGGAATCAAATGCACTCTGGTAGAATTTTTCAAGTTGAATATTTTTTTTTCGGAAATCTTGCATACGGTAAGTTGATACCTTTTATCTCTGACGTCTAACAGGCTCTTGGGATCCCCATAAGGCAAAAGGCATGTTCTATTTAATGGACTGCAATTACATACGAGAATGTGAGGAATCCATATTTTCATAGCTTGCACAAATAAAAAGCCCTGAAAATGGGTGCATTTTTGTGACAACCTGCTCAGCATCACCTAAGTGTGCTTGTGTGCATGCAATCTCCGCGAAGTTCAGCATCACCGCTCAGAAATGTTTTTATCAACTTAAGCCCTGGAAGATTCGTGCAAGCTGTTACTTTAATGGAAACGGTTGAAATTATTGTTATTGCAACATTTCTGTTGAAATGACTCGTGCGGTAGGCGCTGGTCCCTTACCATCCTATAGAAACGACCATCAAATCATCCGCTTCTGGGCTACCTCGCTTTCGGACCAAGGCAAAGTCTCTCACATAACATCATGTTGCTGCACTGCACCTATTTCTGCTTTACGAATATAAATCGCAAAATGTCAAAAAAAACGGCGCTTAAAAATAGATAGAAAAAATAATTGTTATTCGTGCATCTTAAAAGAAATCAATATCAAATTGACGTGTTTAATTAATACTAAAAAAATTAAATGGTTCAAGAACGACCCGAACTGTTTGAGTGCTTCGTAAAACTAATGCGTAAAGGTCGTGTGCATTAGGTATCTGACGTTAACGTTTACAGCTGCTTCGGCAGTAGGTAATACGTAAGTGAAATGTCTTTAAAATTGCCAATTTAACCAAAGTGATAAGATGAAATTGGTAAAACTGACACTTGCTTTTCACATCGATATAAGCTTCAAAATAATCCGCTAATTCGCTGTAGGTAATACAATTACTGACCTTGGTATAGTCTTTAGACTTTTCAGACCCACCTTGAAAGCATTATTAACAACTCTAAGTCGTCTCTTGGTTTTATAAGACGTTGGTCCTAAGAGCTTCATGATCCCTATGTTTTGAAGTCTTTGTTTTGTGCGTTTGTCCATCCTATTCTGGAGTATGCGTCAGTCGTGCTGTCCCCCATCATTCTGTTTATATTTCCCGAATAGAATCTATTCAGAAGCGTTTTCTACGTCTTGCCTTATCTCACATTCCTTGGCAGGACTTTGCCTACTTCCTTACTTAAAAAGATTAAAACTCTTAGGCATGTCCCCTTTACAAAAGCGCAGGCAGGTTTTAGGAGCTTTTTTCTTCCATGATATTTCATCTCGTCCTCCCTTTTGAGCTGTATCAATTTTAATAGTCGCCCCAGCTTAACAAGAGCTCATAGCTTTATTTACCTATTATAATTCAACAAAATATGGGTTTTATGAACCCCTATCTGCTACTGCTAGATTCTATACCGATAATTCTGAGGTACTTGGTTTCAGCTTAATAGTATAAGATCCCACCATATAACGACCTTCACCGAGCTGGTTAATGGATGAAAAGTATTGTATATTCACTTAAATATGTCAATAAATATATTGCAAATGGGTTGTCTAAAAAATTTCAGTCCAGAATATGATTAATTAACAATTAAAAAATTGTTTTTTTTAAACATTTCACTGGTTTGGTTAATAGACAAATTCCATACCAATCGAAAGTATGAAGCCCATAGAATATGCAAACGTTAGGTTGGCTATTTTTATCCCGTCACAACTCTTGGGTTGGCAGGTATAAACAGGTAAATCGATACTAGTAACTTGCACCGGTCTGGTTAATGAATTAAAGTTAAATTAAAATAAAGATTATTTCATTACGAACACGGTGGTATAGGGTTGTCTGCGAAAAATCAGTCCTGAATTCCGGTTGTCGAATTTTAAAAAGTGAAATATTGCTGCGAGTCAAATCAAAAAAATCAAATATTAACACATGAATAAAAAAAAAAAATGAGTGAATACGTGCGACAGAGAGGTCCCAGCGAACCATCCCATGCAATAGAAATTGCAAATTTTATTTCTATTATTAGCAGATAAAATAAAAACAAAAATAAAAAAAAAATCTTCTTTTTATTGTAATAAAATATAAATACAAGAGTTTTCAAATTTTTCCAAGTATTCAGGATCCGAGTCACCGGACATATAATTGTGATCTCCAACTTCTGAACATTCTTCGTCATCGCTTTCTGTTTCAGTTGTTTCGACAATGTCTTCTATCCTTAAAGGTGTATGATCCCCAATGAACCCTACTGGTTTTAAATATTCATCTAAGAACCAACCGCAGTTCTCAGGCTGAAGTTTCACGCATACCGGATCCGTTGCATTAACCCAAATGTTACCAAATGGTTGTTCTCCCAATAATCAGCCAGAAACAGCACCAAAGCCTCTTTGAAACGATAATTTTTAAGGCCTTGCAAAAAATGTTTAGGTCTGCTTTGTTGAGGTCCCGAAATTTTGTACGGAATATCGAATTCTTTGCGGTTTTCACGCTCGGAATCTTTGATTGGCGGTGATAAGCAGCGATAAAAAATTAATGTATTTCTGTTGCGTTTGTTGAACATATTTTTATAAGTATTGACTCTGTAATTTTATCAAATTTTGGGGCATAGAAGATCATGAAAAAAATACAGAAGATGTATTAGCTAAGATAATTTTGAAGATTCAATTATTATGTACTTACTGTATTCTCAGCACAAAAATTATTAAATTCTTCATATTTTTCATCAAAGCGGTCACTTTTTTATAACACGTGGTATGATAACCTACAAGTTCGAGTGACGCACTGGTTAGCTCAACAACATTGTATTTAAAGTTTTTTTTGACGAAACTTTAACGAACAGTTTTTAAAAGTTTCATCGTTAAAATCAATTACACCATCATACGAATCACACAAAAAAAGCTTTTTGATCATTTTTTTACAACAATAAACAGTAGCACGTTTATTCAATTGTAACAATAGCGACAATCTACTCCAAAATGATGCACAACATGTACGAGTCTATCGCTATCCCTTTCATTTAAAAGGACAAATAGCATGCGCACTCTCTTTCTTTCAATGGACGAACTACACACAGCTGCTATGCTGTGTAGTCTTCTATCGCATGGGATGGTTCGCTGGCACCTCTCTGTCTGTCAAAAATTCGACAATTGGAATTCAGGACTGATTTTTCGCAGACAACCCTATACCACCGTGTTCGTAATGAAATAAACTTTATTTTAATTTAACTTTAATTCATTAACCAGGCCGGTGCAAGTTACTAGTATCGATTTACCTGTTTATACCTGCCAACCCAAGAGTTGTGACGGGAAAAAAATAGCCAACCTAACGTTTGCATATTCTATGGGCTTCATACTTTCGATTGGTGTGGAATTTGTCTATTAACCAAACCAGTGAAATGTTTAAAAAAAACAATTTTTTAATTGTTAATTAATCATATTCGGGACTGAAATTTTTTAGACAGCCCATTTAAAATATATTTATTGACATATTTAATTGAATATAAAATACTTTTCATCCATTAACCAGCTCGGTGAAGGTCGTTATATGGTGGGATCTTATACTATAAGTAGAAGTGTTATTAGAAAATCCCTGTTGAATAAATAATTAATTAATTTGCTTTGTAATGTTAATTCCTAGCTATATCAAAATTAAATGTTTTTACTTCTTCTTTTAAATTTGTAAATGCCAGATGGATAACTACCTCTTGATACTAAATAAATAAATAAACAACATTAAAAAAAACCGCATTAATTATTTTTATTCTGTTCCAAAGAAATAGTCTAGGAAAATAGGGTCATTCATTATGGGCCACCCTATAAATTATATATGAATAGAGATCCTCCCAGTCTTTTGAAGTCGATTAAAGAGACTTTCAGTAATTTTTTTGTAAGTCAGGAGGATTATGATACCAAAATAAATGATCATTGCCTTTTATTTCAGTAATAACATGCAGTGTTCAATCAAACTTTTTATTACTGCCCTGAAAAAGTTATTTTATCATGTTGTATTTTATGCTACTATTGAGCACTTTTGCAAAAATTTAAAAGAAATGATAATAGCGAAGAGATATTTGTAAGCATTTTATATTTTAGGTAATTCAGATCGGAATTCGTCCTCATCGGGACACCGAACTCATCCGTCACACCAGTGTGACAGCTTCGTAGCCGCACTATGGTGAATGCCGATCCAATCATAAGTGCCCTATTTTTCGATTTCGATTCAGAAAATTATAATGATTTAGAAACGAACAAAAGCAAATACCCGTAGGTATTTTTCCTGGCATTCAGAACTAATTTAACATGCACACTAAATTTCACCCTAATCGGTTCAGTAATTCTCGAGATATTACGGTAGGGCAGACAAAAACGCCTCACCTACAGGATTTTGGTTTTGATGGAACCCTAATTAACTCCTTTATTATCATTCACCGTTGGTCTGAGAGCTTTACTTAGATATTGATGATCTGCTCGTTTTCTTGTAGCACGTGCGTGCCTGAAGATTTCAGCTGCGGCCTGTTGTTTCTATTGTAGCGAAAACGCAACATTCATATGCCATGAAAAGAAGTCTAATCGATTTCTCAATTTCTTAAATGATAAAGGAAGCGGGCGTGGGATGGAAAAAAGAGCCGTGTTAGGAAGAGGACTTGAAGCGACTGCTTCATCCGCCTCCTCGCAGAAACGGCTCTTTTGAGCGCCAAATACACAGCTGAATGTTGGTATATGTATCCATGAAGAAGGCTTTCCGGCGAAGATTCCTTTAAGTCCCTTTGGAAATGAGTCGGGCTTCCTTCGCCGTCTGTGCTAGTGCCGAAAGGCTCTAGAGAAGTACACTACCCAATTGAAAAGTCCACTCAATTGAAAAGGTCCCAGTGAACTGGGCGAATTAATAAACAATGTCCCGTGTGCACGCAAGGACACTGACCCGGCCGGGCCGGGACGAAGCACCAGTTGATTTAAGAAAAAACAAAAGTTAATATCTGGAGGAGCAGTGCAGACCTGAAAGGAGCACATTTCACGTGACTGCGCTCTTTTCAACGAATCCATTTGCGGTCGTCGCTTTTGTTTGCATTAATAAGGCACACGCGCGACTTATCGCCCTGCATAGACCTTCTTAAAATTTCATAAACGTTTCAGATTGCTGCTGTGATTGCGTTGCCCGGGCTTCACATATTCCTCGCATGTGGCAACGACGTCGAGCCGCCCGAGAGGAGATGGAGCCCGGAGCCTGGAGCTCACTATTGTAGCAGGAAAGTTGCGAAGCTGAAAAAATCCCCAGCCGGAGTTTTCTTGGCGTGTATTAAATGCATGAGCGGTTTCATTTCCCGTAGCCCTCCTTCAACCCAAGGATTAAAAAAGACTTATGTTAACATTAATGCAAACAAATGGAATTTCTGCTAAACTCCTTTAGGGAAAGTGGGCAGGGGATTACGGGCCTCGCAACGTGGACAGCCAGACTGCAAAAGCTTAGCCCTCTGTGCCCTGCTCCACATACACAAGCTTTCTGGTCTCCATACATTTGGAAAAGATTTGAAGCTCATCCTGCTGATGTCCCTTTTTGTTAATAGCTTTACAGCGGAGCGGGTGTGCTCCGGAGGACCGGCCGGAGCTGGGACTGGCCGGCAGGATTACGCTTAATTAGTGGTTACTTTTAAATCTCTTTCGTAATTATCTGCCCTTATGTGTAGTTTCATGGCCGTGCGGCGCTGGTCCTTGTTCTCGGGTTTGCGCCTTTCGTCTGGAGCTTAGCCCGGCTAGAGGGTCTGCTCCCGGCGGAGTGCAATAAATCACATGTGTACGGCCTCAAGGAGAACTGTTTCGCTGATTCATACAAGCAAAAACAACCGAGCTTAACTGCTTCCTTCCCCCAGAAAATTTCCAGCTTTTCTGCTCCGTTCGCCATTGCTGGATGTACGCTCTATGCTCCAATGCTGTTATGCTGTGCGCTGTATGTTGTATAGTATGCAACGCGCCGCGCCGCTTGTATTGTTTCCTTGCAGGCAAATATGGCTACACGTCTTCCCACGGTACCTGTTGTATAACTTGATCCATATCGGCGGCGTGTAGGGCTGCAGTATTGTCCCGTCCTTCAAAAAGTGATTTTTGTTACCTCTGTAAAAGCGGGGAAATATCCCGAGAGTCCTGCCGGGATGCGCATGCGAATGTCCCAGCTATGTAGGCGAAGATGTCCCGGCTTACATCCCCTCAGTTCCATTGAACCTCAGTTGGGCTCATTCTTGGGGCTCTCTCCGGTAGCCTGGATGTGTCCGTGCGGTGTACACACAGGGTACCTTTGACTCTATCCACTTAACTCGAAATGGGGGGTTACGAGTAAACTTACACTGGGAGGTCGGATCCGCCGGAGTTGTAAGCCAAACTACAGCTTAGTACCTAGAGTAGTCTCGGACGTGGCGTGCCGTGATGGATATCCAACGTTAGTTACGCTTTGACGTTCGAGACGTATATGCAAACGGTGCGGATCTGAGGGCACTCGAGCTTGAGTCTGAGAGTCTGAGTCCAGGGCCCACCAGCACTTTCGGGACGCGGCAAGTGGTCCCCCGGCCAGCCACCTGATTAATGTTCGTCGCACGCGATAAGTGAAAAGTGACAAGTGCACCGATTCGAAGATTTGAATGTTTCGTGCTGGGTGTTTGCTTTTCAATTCAGTTCAGCATCGATATGTGCATCGCTAGTTACCGCCAGTGGCAACATGACGTTTATTCAATTAATTGAAATCGTGACATAAAGTTTAAATCGCTTGTGTGTCTGTGCGCCCGCCGTCGAGCGGCCGACACGTCGCACGGAGCCAGATGTAAAAATCAGACGATCCGCGTAATTTGTCGTATGACCCGATCAGAGCTACCTTTGTTCGCGCCCCGGCCCTGATAATTTATTCAGTAATTAGATTGTCCTCGTGAATTATTTATGTTTCGGCAAAAATTCAATATATTGTATGGATTCGGCCCGAAGAAGCAATCAGTCGGGCCGTGTGCTCCTGCGGCGGGGCCTGTAATGGTAAACATGTGTCCCTTACCTGCTTCACCTGCAGAGCATCGGCTCATTCCGTGATTGCTCAATCAATTCAAATTAACTGCACTCCGCACGAAACCCGGCTAGATACGGGACTCGGATAAATATAGTAGTCACTTCTCGCTTACGGTTGGCACGACTTCAGTCCACAGCCGGCCCCATCTCAGCCCCCCCCCGTCCGGGTCCTGCTCCTGGTCCCAGCCTGATTCTGTTTGTAGCCATCCTTCGCCGCGTGGACTGTTTGTTTGCTAAGCATGCTTTACGTAAAAAAGCCATTTAAGGATGATTGATGTTTTTGAACATTTTGCAGGGTGCAAAAACAAAAACGGAAAGCAAAGGCGCCATTTGGGTACGATTTTTTCCGCTGCCATCCACTCGGCCATAAGTCGACTTTATTAAGGCACTTTATGCCAAATTAAGGATTTTAGGATTTCAAGTTTCACCATTTGCGTTGTGTTTTTCACAACAGACCCATTAGGTCGGAGGGGACGCTGCCGCTGTCGGGTAACAGCGGTCGGAATCGCCCGACTGTTGCTTAATTTCGCAGACTGTAAATCAACTTGTTATGTAGACGTTTACTGATGTAGTTCAAAGGGATTGAGTTAGACGACATAAATATCCCGACTTTCGGAGAATTGCCCAAAAGTTGGAAGTTAAGCTCTGAAAAATTGATTCCCCGAGCTGGAGCCCCCATGTAATGATGCCGGGACTATGGCGGGAACATGTATCGCCGGCAGAAATTTATTTCGTGTAATTTTCCTTTACATAAATATCTCCGGGTACATTGAGCAGGGAGCCCTGAGACACTTGTGAGCCGTCTCTGAGCTCTGAGGTCCTTTACAGTGCGAGCAGCGCACGATTGTGCACAGGCCCATACACGTGTTCTATTTACACTGACATGAAGAGGCTATTTATCATTGAATAAGTTCCCCGGAATATTTCTAAGCGATGTCAAATTAAAAACCTCTAGAGGACTCTCATACATGCCGGTGGCTTATTTCTTGCCACCTATTTGGATAGGGAGGACAGAAAATGGAGGGCATAAATTATTCATTAAGAATTTTCCTTTAGATGAGTTTCCTCTTTTTTATTCAATTCGTCGACCATTAAAAGATTTTTTTTTCTCCTGTTTTCTCATTCTCCCCCCGGTACCGTGGCAGGCTAACGGTGAACTTTAGAAACACTCTACCAACAAGTTTAAGCTCACCATTTCTTCTTGTTATCTATCCGGAGCCCGGTGCCGTACTTCAATTCCCTGCACTTTAAAGCAATTTGAAAAGGGTATGCATTTCAATGCATTGCAAACATTTGAATTACTTAAACCACATGAATTTCAGAAATTGCATTCAGAGGGGAGCCCCGTATTGATTCATATCTAAAATTCCGCATCCGTTCGTTAGATCTGTGCAATAGATACTCGTAAAGATTGTTCGACTGCAAACATGCCAGGTGCGTTAAGATTACGTTGAGGGCGTTCTTATCCTGGGCTGCATAGGGCTCTCGGTACGACCTACTTACTGAAATATTTTACATTTCGTCGAAAGTGAATAAAAGACTGAAATGGCAAATAATTTGAAATTTATTTTCTACCTGATTAGCCACTTATAGCTGCTGTGATATATTTGTGTGAACTTTTTAGAGACTAAACTTGTGTGCCAAAGGCTACAGGGCAAACATTTATTAGTTATCCCCTCCAGGTGTAGCTGCTCTAAAGTTGGCTAATTTCGTATGTGTGCAAATTAAATAAGTTAATCCAAAGTGCTGAATATTTACCAGGATTTTAAGCGGTCTGGAAGGCACTCGAAATGTTTATTCAGTGGGTGCAATTTCATGCGTGTCGTTTCGACATTGGCCGTATAAAAATCATATCATTTGAACAGAGGAGTGCTTTTAATTAAACCGCCAATAATTTCACTGTAAACAGATTGTGTGCTTGATGAGATGTACTCGTATTGCTGTTTAGGGGGAAATGCCAGTAATTATACTGAGGTCTTTTATCAGTTAAAATAGGAACTTGAATGAATATCTCGAGTATTGCTATTGGTAAATATGTACCTACTATATTTTTATGATATGCTTCCATAGCGTAAAATTAATAGGATAGCTACGTTTTTCTTGAGGTCATTTGAAAAATCTGCTAAAGTTAAAAGCAGTCTTTAAGGAATTTTTGTATGTGGAATGCATTTCGTCGTTCGTATACTTTTTTTTTTACTTAGCGCCATACGGAAAAATGTAGAAAATCGGTCTTAAGTTAGACTTAAATCTACTGGATGGGCCCAATAAATAATGGAAATTTCAAAATTGAATTTCAATGAATCTACACTCCTGGATTAAATTAATTAATAATAAACTTCTTTACTCGAATCAGGTAATTTCTCTTTGTTGTCAAATTTCATGTTCTACTAGCTTGTCGGACCCGGCGTTGCCCGGGATAGGTACTATTATATTAAATTTTAGACAGCATCTCTACTGCACCCCCTCTTCAGTATGTCCCAGCGGGATAGGGGTGCTATAAAATCAAGCATAACTTCATACACAATACCCCCATACAACACTTTCACCTATTCCTAATACTTTTCTTTACTGAAAAAAATCATTTTTTTCATTTATTTCCAATCGGCAGGAGTAAACTTTTCTCTTTCTTTTGCTCTCACAAAGATTCCTATTTCAACACCCCCGTAGTTTCATATAAATATAAAGATCTCATCAGTGAATTGCCTTAGAAAAAGGGTAGGGTAAATAATAGTAATTACATTTATTTATATTTTCAACCCAAATTTCCAAATTTGGCACACGCGTTGCCTCGCATTTTTTCTATTGTCTAAAATTATTTTGACATCCTTATTGGTAGAGAGATGAGTGCAATAATGTGTCAGGTGTTGTCCATCGACGAAATATTTTTTGGTGTGTAGATTATACCCCCCTCTACAAATTATTATTATAAATGCAGGGTCCATAACAATCCTGGTGGCCAGGAGAGCGCGTCTGAATTGTAAAGTTATAAAAATACATATGTGGGGGGCATAGTCCACGCAAAAAGAAAAAAATATTTCATTGATGAACAACACCTGACACATTGTTGCATCACCATCTCTCTATTACACCCACCCCTCTTTTCGGAAAAAATGAACAGTAAACTCCCACAGCTTTTACACTTTATTCCATTTTATTAAAAAAAAATATTATTCATTAGATCTTGATGTATACGTAATTAAACTACTTTCCGAGGCGCTTTTTTTTGTGCCTACGCAAATACTACGTCCATTAATTACCGAGATATTACAATTTTTCTCTTCAAGCTTGAAAAAATCCATGCTATGTCAATCCCTTGAAGGTTAACTTTTTTTTTGATCGCATATTCGGAATCACCGGCTCCGAAAACCTTTTAGTGCGGATTTTCAGTTCAATCCCTTGGAGTTTAACATTTTCCGTCGCCATATTGGATACGCCATCTTCAATTCCAGAATTTTTATAGGATAACCAAATTCAGCGACCCCGAAAACCCTTGAAGTTTAACTTTTTCGGTCGTCATACTTGATAATTTTTTTTTTTTTACAAAATTTTGATTAAGGACAGCCCTATGACCTTCTACAGACAATAATAAAAAAAGTAAAAAATAAATGAGCAAATCCGTCGCGCCGTTCGTAAGTTATGGAAAGTCGAACGAACAGCATTTCATTTTTATATGTATACTAATTCAATTCGATCCTATCTTCGTTATTTAAAAAAATTTGCTAATGTGAAAAAAAAATAATTATGGGCATATAATTATTGTAAAAGCACCTTAAGTTATTGAAAGTAACTAAAGGCTTTAAATTTGTTTAACACCAAATTCAATATTATGTTACTATACCGCGATTACCGATGATAGCCAGACATGTTCTGGGCATATGTAGACTCAACTAACTTTTTGTTATACAACCGCTTTTTAGAATACATAACCAAACTGTTTTTTTATGCATCCTGTAAATTGTTCAAGTATCCGATATTAAGTACGTAGTCCAACTGCGGTTCTAAATATCTACCACAGATTCTCAATTGTATTTAAATTAGGACTACACTTATAACTAACTGGAAGGGTCTTTTATGTACCGAAAAAATGTCGCCATTTTTCTTGATGTAGTGATCCCATATATTTAGGTATTTGTACCGAGCAAACGAGTAAGAAAAAAATGTGAAGTTTAGGGAGAGGCAACACATTTTCTATAAGAAATGCCCCACTAATTCAACTTATTGGAGACGACATTTAATCGCAAGGGAATGTAAGCAAACTGTGACATTTCAACGTAAACAAACTGAGCACAAAGCTGAACTTCAACTTTTTTGAAAGGATTTCCATTATTTTGTGGGAAATGCTACACTAAGCGCAATTACTATACTACAGAAAATAATTTAGCAACATTTTTTGACCTGCACAACGATTTTACACATGTGCAGTTTCGGTTGTTTCTCCAGCGACACACCAAGCACTTGATATTTATATTTTCACAAGTTTTCAGCAAATTTTAATTAGTTTGGGTTACTTTGCACAAATTTACCGAATTACTTGGAAAATTTAATGAAACACTCGCCTACAGCCACAATCACGAACCCGTAAAATTAAAGTACAATATATTTGTCAAATATGACAAAACGAAGGGTCCCCGTTCTTCACTTCCCTATAGAGCAAAATGCTGGTCACATGTAGGGATTTTACTTGTGATGCCCTTTCCTGTTAGTTTTCTATTCTAAGGGATAACACGACGGCCAATCCAATAATGTCACACTATTATAAGTATAAGCCGCCGTGTGTTTTGGATCATCGTCCTGATGGAAAATCCAAGTTAGAGGCAGATTTTCATCTTATATGGAAGCATCTTGTTTAATAATAATGTTTATTAGTGCTTATTCATACGACCTTCAACTTTATTAAGGGGATTAATACCACGCCAAAGTATATCTTGTGTACAATTCTTTTGAGAAGGACCATCAGTTGTGAAAGTGTTTAGGATGCCCAGATTCCATTGATTTCCCACACCCTTCTGATTTTTTAAGAAATTACGAAGAAGGGCCTTTTTAGCCTTCTATTGATTCCAAACATTGACATTTCAACATGATGCAGTAATGAGATATAACTTGCTATTTTATTTTAATTTTTTGGGGTTTCGTACCACAAAAGGGAAAAAGGAACCCTTGTAGAATCACTTCGTTGTCCGTCTGTCTGTCAAAAATCAAACTTTTAACTCAACACAATCAAAAAAGATGGCCTTATTTATGCCGCATTTTTTGACACTCGCAAATAAATCAAACCCTGGTACTTTCCCTTGACCTAAAATCGTGAAATTTGGCAAGTAGCGTGGTCTCACAGCACAAATAAAGGAAAAAGTGAGAAAATCGTTAATTTGTAGTTATATTACATAAAAAAATTTTTTTTTTAATTACAGTCATTAGTTCCAATATCACTAAAAATAAAGAATTACATAAATTATAAACTCAAAAATGTTTGTCCATCCCTCGCTGCTTTGTGCGTTAGAAAAATTATCTCATATTTTTTTGTGAAATTTGAACGATTCCATTCCCATTTCCATTTTATAGCAATTAAAAAAAAATTGAAAAAATCCTACGTGAGAATTTTCTCACACCCCCAATTCCCTCGTGCACAAAAATAAGAAAAAAAATCCTGACCTAAATGTACCTTCATAATACTTGAATGACCCCTTAGTGCGTGTTACTTTGTGCCACACAGTGTATTGTAAATGGGAAAGTAGCTTTTTATTACAAGTTCTCACAAAGGTTTTATAATATTAATATCTAAAATTGCTAATGCTAAGTTCCCCCAAATTGGATATCTGCCAAACTCACAATTAAAAAAAATACTAATCCCTATTTAAACAAACTACAAAAATTAATTAATTAAGTTCAAAGTTTAAAGAACTTAATGGAACTCTTTTCATGGACACAGTTCGGATATCTGCCACAAAATGAAACCACACAACCCATATGATGGACGTGTAAATGGAATTGCTACAGCTTGAATTATTCATTGTACTATAAAAGGACTCGGTTAATTACCTCTACCGGGAATTAATACCCTCTCTCCGCATTTATGCATTTTACATTCACAAAAAACACCCAGGTACAATTTTCCCAACAGTAATTTTAGTGTAAAGTATGTCCCTCTAACTTTAATTTTAAGCACTTTGACTTGTACATCAGTAGTAAATCAGCAAGTCATGCAGCTAAACAATGTTTTCCAACTATTTTATTTCAATGTGTCCTCTGCTTGTAACTACGCATTTTTGGCCTTTGGCTAATTTCGAATCAGTTGAATTTTAAATATGTTTCCTCAGGGCGAATTAAACAGTTTTCCGCAGGGCTGTTTTAAAATATTATTTTATAATTTTCCTCTAATGCATCGCCACAGAGTAAAAGTATGCATATTAAAACTGTTGGCGATTAATCCTAGTCCTCGGGGAGTGACGGTGCTGTTTTTGTTGAAAATGTTTAGCAAGTGACCAAGTAGGATTATATACCGTGGAATTATATTTGTGGTTAATTATTATTTATTTATTTCTTCTAAGGCAGAACAAGTAACAGGTTTTTCAATAAACACGTCAGCACTTTAAACTGAAATAAAACAAAATGTATTGAAGCGAGGAGTGAATTTCGTTTTTAATTTTGCAGGTCATTATTAGTCATTTATAATGGAATACAATTTCATTCATACATACTCGTACCACGACTTCAGGGAGTGCATTTCAGCGGTTCTCTTTCACATATGTCATGTACATATGAATGTATCTCCTGGTATCTCATCGATAACTCATTCGATGTTGGCTTTCAGTGCAGCAATGGCCTATGTCTTATTGGCATATTTTATAAGAAAAAAACTTCACGTAGCCACCAAAAATAGTGCAACGGAATGATATCATACGATCTTAGTAGCCAGTCGATTGGTCCTTTTCGAAAATTACTCGAATCTTCGAACTACTCGGCCAGTAAATTCATTGTTTCCGCTATTACCCACCACGTGCATTATTTTTTAAACAATTTCGTTTATCATAGTTCTGTACCTGGTTACCATTGACAGTGACGCGTACTTACTTACTCTATCCTAATTTTGAAAGAAACAAGTTCCGATAATACTATCAGCATGAAATGCACACCACACAGTGACCTTATTTGGCCTGACGTATATATGTTCATATCTATAGGAATTTGTTGGATCTCGCTCTTCGAACTGAAATGTTATTTGTTTAAAAAACCATTCGTCCATTTGTCCATTGTCACTGGTAAAAAAAATGCCCACTTCAAACTGCTCATGGCATCAATTTTAAATAACTTGAACCTTCTATGGTCTAGGCAAATAAGCCGAACAAATCTTTACGCAAAACCCGCCTAGCTGTTATTTGAGAAAGATTCAACTCTTGTGCACGACTCGAAATCGATAGATATGGATCTGCAGAAACACTTTCATCAAGCCCAGTGACATTATTTTTTAATCTGGCATTTATTTGTCTTACATTCTTCTTGCAACTTGACACGTTCAGTGATGATTTCTTAGACTATTCTGAGTTAAATTTTCAATATAAGATATAAAAATCATTCTTATTTTTATGTCTCATATTGCAGTAGGTGTCAAAGTTTTGACAACGCTATTGCAATGCAAGACCCTATATTAACGTCAGTAGGGAACAAATGCAGGTGGCCGTAATTTATATTGACTGACTTTTCCGACGTCAGAAGTGTACTTATAGAGAACCGATTGTGTTGTGTTTTGTTTTTATCGTTAGTATTCGTTAGTATCGAACCCAGTGTACAGGGATCTACTAAACTTTTTGGTTTGTTTTATTTTTCATTCCCGACGGATTGTTATGCCCGCTCTCCAATGGGCATACCGACCAAAAACCAACAACCAACAAGTTGGCTGAATTAGCTGACAAAATGCGTTCGTACATAATTCTATCAATGTAGATGTGAACTGTCAGAAAGTTCTGTTTATTGTGATCGAAGAATCAATACAATGTCACAATACATAAAAATATTTATCAATTTGTTTCTTTTCTTACCACTCCAAATAAGTTCCATTTCTTCGTTTCTACACACTTTTGTGGCGTTAGGCATATGTTACATATTTACTTGTGCTTAACCTCACTTTTGCTTGACTTTTGACAATTTTCATGTACTAAATACGTATCTAGGGCCCGAACCACTGCTAAAAAGTGCTGAATTAAATGCGGCAACTCAAATGGTTTAACTAACACAAAGGAAAAGTTAGAGCATGTCGACCAAAACACGAGTAAGATGGGAGACTCATTTTATAATGAGAAGGAAAAGGCAGCAGCATTTTGGTTGGTTGGTTGTTGGTCGGTCTGCGCATTGGAGAGTGGGCATTATAACCCTCACATCATCACCCCCTTCCGTTGTATTAAAATCCCTGTGAAGTACCCAATCATTCCCCTCTAAGCACGCATTGCCACGAAAAAACGGAAAAAATGTGGTTTTTGACTTCTTCAGAGTGTATGTGTGTGTAGGGGGTTAAATATTTTTCGCGTGTTCTTCCACCGTGTAAATGGGGGAGGAGTAGGTTTCGTAGCTGCACCGAGTTAGTAACAAAATAAAAATAAAATAAACGCGAAAAAATGTAATAAAAACGTTTAGGATGCGAGTACCTACTCCTTAGTGTAGTTTATTCCTTATAAATATATGTTATTTGTGATTCTAGTTTCGCAGTTTTAAGTAAAGAAATTATCTTTATTAGGTCACATTCAAAAATTCATTAAGTTTATTTACTTCCAAGATAATCCTAATTGAACCACCACATGAAAAGCACAGTCTAGCGTGCAATAAAGCTGTCGAAAGTCTTCTTATCGGAAATCCCTAAAAATCTATTTCCTCGTATCATAAAGCCTTATTCGAAAAAAAATCATTTGAATTTCGATTTCCATTATGTAAATAAAAGGTAACCATTATTGCCCATTAGAAGCCACAAGAGATATCAATATTTCCACGTAGGGCCTTCTTTGGCGCCCTGCTTTCAGCACATACAAACCGTCGAACTAACCCGTATGGTAAATTGCTAAACCTCATCGAAGGTGGGTCCTTCCAAAGAAGCAGGCCCAATTCAATTTATCCCAAATTTTACTTTTGCTTCAAATTAGTATTTAAGGTAAATGAACGGCCATAGAATCGAGGGTCAGCGATTATTTCGTTTCAACAAAATTGTTAGTGTATTTTCCTTTTATGTTTTCAGCATAGCGTGATTCCTCCAATTTCCACCCAAAGCCGGTTCAGGATTAAATAGATTGGGGAAGGAAAATATCGGTAACCACTAATCACGTGTCACGCAATATTCTCCATGTTGTAACAGACAACTGAATTCACGGAAAATATGCGGTTTATTCGGCAATAACCTGATAATAGATTCCACTAACGATTAACTAAGTAGAGAGGAGAAGTCAGCGAGTGGTCGAATTACTGATTGCATAACATTCACTTTGCCCTCGAATCAGATATCGACTGCTCTGTCGTTTCGGCTCCTAATTAGTATGGGCTTCTCGGTGTTCAAATAGAAATTTCTACTTAATTGGCTAGTGGAGGTTTTCACCAAATTACTTGTTCTACATCATAATACGTATTTGCGTGAGAGTCCACTTATTTGAACTGTAGACAACCCTTAGTCTTATTGTTTCTTTGATTTTTGAACGCTTTAATTAATATCGAACTTTTAAGAATAATTAAATTAAAACCTGGACTCCATAAAAATGAATGAAATACTGTGAAGTAGCTTACTGTGAATTTTGTTACTACTCTTGATAAAATTCTAATTGAATGAAATGAATCGGCTTCTCAAGTTGAAATCTTTTTGATAAAGATAATTTCGTGTAAGCGAAAGTCCAGTGTTTTTGGTTTCCATCGTTTGTGCCTGAGATCTGTTATAATTACATTTTAGGAAATAAGTTCAATATGTTGTCTAATGTTAGGTCAAAACTGGCCATATTTAGGTCTACATGGTGACAAATTTAAAATGACGTACATATGACTGAGTTTATTTTATAAAAATACGAAATGGGGTGTAAGTGTAAAATGGATACTATTGAGAACTTTCTTTAAACAATTTGGTTTTTCTTCAGTATAGCTGATGAATATCAACTTCCCTCTTTAAGAAATTTGAAAGCATTTTTAACTGCCTTGCACACATATTCAAGGTTAAAAGGTATTCTGTCCTGAAGGTTTCCCAAAAACCTCAAGAATATACCTGTAAAAGGGTTTCAGAAAGTTAATACAATTAAGGACGTTACAGGACTTAGAAGTTCTCAAGTATCTCAGATACATATCTCTAGTTCTAGAAAACCGATTCTTGATCTTGAAACTTTTACAGCATCTTTAGTACAATTGCCGTTATAGTCGGGACTACGGTTACGTTGATTCATATTTGATTTCTTTTTTTTGAAGCATTTAAAAAGGAAAAAAACCGAAAATCGCACTTTTAACTCTTTTTTAAATGTTAACCTGTCTGTGATCCAGTAGAGTAAAAATTAATAACAATGTTATGTTTTAAACTCCCCAGAGAGCGGCAATTTGGGTCACAGATTACACGTGCGTTTCGGATGCGCCAAATCAACACGCTCTCAGGCCCAATTTGTATGTACCCAATTTAAAATGTACTTTTATACTAAAGATCGCATAAATGAAAAAATCTTAATTATCTTTTTCTGCTCCCGAGAAAAAAAATAGTTGGAGTTAAAATACGGCCGTTATTACAGAATAGGTTAGGTTGCTATAGCTTTGTCTGTCTTTAGAAGGCCACCTTACTAGGGTCCCTGATGGGAATTGAACCCACAACGTCTATCGTTCCGCTAATCGCCACCAAAGCGTTGCGCTATCAAATGAGCGCAAGGGGAAAAAGCAGTACCTAACTCCATTTTTTGTATTTTGAGAAAACAAATTTTTTGTAATGTGCCTTGCGTATGTCGTGTGGGTGCAGAGCTGAAAAGCAAAATTCATTCAAAATCAGCCTAAATATGAGAATAACTTAAAATCAAGAATAAGTGAAGTTACTGCTTTTTGATTAGCGCAGCAAACAATGAACAAATTTTTAACCTGGATGCCATTTTTCAACAATTCTTCGAAACTTTTCTGAAGTATAGTAAAATCTGATCCTTTTAATAGAAGTTAAAAAAAATTAAGTCGTTTCAATGTTTATTGGGGAATATAAAACGTTTTGAAATTATTTTTACATTTTTATGATTTTCTGTATTGCCATCATTAGCAATACGGCGGGGTTGTCGATTGGATTTTGTTCACGGCGTGTGTATGATGTATGTATGTATGTATATATTTTCCGTGTTGTGCATGAATGTTTGGCCTGTATTTATTGTACGAATATGTGTTGTGTGATTTGTGGAGGTGTGCGTCATATGCTTGTGTGCTTTGAATATATGCTATGTATGTGTGTCTATTAAGGAAGTATTGCGGACATTGTACCAAAATCTTAGGCAATTACAACCTGTGATGTGGTACGTGCAAAAACATACCTATAGGTATATAGGTCTGAAGTTCATAAAAAAATAAATGGGTTATATCTCATGGCGGAAGAAGGAAACTTCTAAACAAACTACAAATTTCAAAATATAGCTCGCGTCGAAAAATAATCACCAGCCAAATATTAGCCTGAGAGGATCTATTTTTAATTCGATGAACATTTTAAGACATTTTCTCCCGAAATGCAGATTTTTGAATTTTAATTTAAACTAACAAAAAAACTTTGAGACAGATAATTGGCAACATATGGGTAAAATGTTAAATGTATAGCATTATTGTTGTGAATGCGTTCACATTTCATATGCGCCAAAGAGGTCGTAGAATCTTCCGATATCTTTTTCTCCCGGAGTAGGGATTTACATAGAACCGTAATTCTCGCGGTCCTTCATGTAATTCCAGGCGATATTGGTCGATTTTCCACTTTTTTACGGCAATTTGTAGAGTATTTTATTAGGTAATGCCCCTTTCCCCTCCAGCGTTTGAAGTGTGGTCATATATTGTTAATATTTACCAGCACCCAGTACTGCTTCAATTTGAATAAGTCGACTCTATTAATTAATGTAGTGATATATGGAGGCAAAATTTAATTTGTAGCGATTGTGGTTGGTTTAGTTGAGATGTTCTGGAGTTAAGTTTACAGATGACGTAAATGTTCTTGCTTACTGAAGTTCAGCTCGTATCATTGCTCTCGGACTGCTAATTTGAAGTTGAAAAACTTACACTCATTACTCGGTCATATGCAATTTTATAGTTCTGCTAAATCTTAACTATACCTACTACCGGTTATATATGAGAATAAAAGATCTTATATAATAAATTGCAGCTCTGGTTGAAGCCTAATAATCAATATGAGTGAAATTCACACTGCGAGAAAATAGTAGGTACTGTAAAAACAACAGTTAATAGGAAAATTTTTTTATTGACAACCTATCTATTAAAATAATTTTTGCTGTTAAAAATTAAATTTGGGTTTTTTTAACTAGCATGGCTGTCAAGAATAAGCGTTATATGAAGAGAAGTGGTTTGTCAATACAAAATTAGATAATGTTGCTTTTCAATAACTAAACCTGTTAAACCAACAGTAAACGGCATTGATTAAGCAGTTGAGGAGACGTAATAGGTATTAATAGCCCAGTGGTATGTGTGCTGGACTATCACCTCAGGGTTGGCGGTTCGAATCTAGTTTGGACGAAAATTGAGGTGCGTTGAAACTATATCAGAGCCTCGGGTAACGGATAACAGAATTCGTCGGAGAAGAAAAAAGAAAGAAATAAAATTGAACAGACTATTTTAGCAGTTTGAATCAAAGGTTCCTACCATCTTTCTAAGCACCCTAGCTCCACAGTGCATCAACAGCACCCTTTTGCTTATCATTTAGTAAAACTCTTCTAGTTTCAGTTTTTCTCAGTTTCCCACTGATTTAAAAAAAAAAGTAAAAATCATAACAACAAAATAACACGAAAAATGTTGCAAAATTGTTAAAATACTCATCAAGTGTGATTAACAATAAAGCACTACTTGTTTCGGTCGGGCAGACTATGTACTTCTTTTCGAATTAGGTACCGTACTAATACAATTTTTGTTTTTATAGTAAGAGGGACTATGTGTTGACATCAACATATGAATCTAATTGAACGCGTTTTTAGAAACGCCTCTTGGAAAGCGAAATTAAATATAATATTGCAATGCACTTAATACTTTCCTAGAAAACGTGAGTGTGATATCACAATTACAGAAGTGGGGTTCCTATTCATAAGTGCAAATTATCTCTCATTTTGCTTCAATAATTCAATAAGAGCTGCTGAGCGAAAATAGGAGGAGTAAAGATTCCTTGTTGATTTCATTACAAACCAATCAAATTATTACTGAACGTCTACATCTCGCAACAATAAATCAGTAATGTAATAAAGGTTTTAATTCCGACCCACACTGCGTGGTACATATTTAAAGTAGCATCTCTGCGTGTTAATTCATTTCTGCAAAACTTCGAAATATATCATAAAATCTCTTTTTAGCTGCGAAATGGAAAACCCTTTATAACAAATAAGGAAACTGTTAAAAAACTATAAAAATCCTTGTTGAAAATTGACTTGAAATGTTACTACGTTAAATAGCTTATTGGCAAAAATTTGTACTCACCGCAGTGCGTGAAGTTGGTTTTTGATAGAAAGAGACCCAAAAGTGTGATTTTTACAATTAAAAAGATACTGAAAAATATAAAAAGTGTGATAGTAGTGCTCTTTGGTTATTTTTTTTTTGCGTGAACATGATGTTGAGCTCACTAGAAGCACTAGCAGGGAAAATATCTCCAGGTTCCGGGAAGAGCAGCCCACAGCAGAACTGCAATGGACTGGACAGCAATTACAACAAAATAAGTCATCTAAATCACAACATTCATCCATACCATAAGCAGGATCATGGGTGTAGTAAGGAAAAGTAAGTTCACACTTTGCTAAATGTTAATAAAAATATTACATTAGTAAGGAGCATCTTGCTCTATAACCTTTAAGTAGGCGTCCCAAGGAAATCCAACATGTGGTCGCATGGGGTCTCAGGGTGCACCTCAATGTATTATTATTATTTATTATTATACTTTCTTTTGGACAATGAAATAAAAGTGCGGTTTTCTGGACTTCTTATAATAGATAGGAGCGACGGGGCCTTCTTTTATCCTTGTTTAGTATAAAGGGAAGTCACTGACACGCGTCTGTTTATATGACTGCGTTAATCTCGAGAACCACTAAATGGATTTTGATGTTATTTTCACTGAGTCAAGTCTCTGAAAAAGTTTTTCGCCAGCGCACTCTAATGAAATATGTTGCCTAATCCGATAGATATATCACAAAATTATATAGGAAATATTTGTGTAGAATCAAATTATGTATCTATAAAAAATCTGCAATAGGATATTGTGGCCGCGACTAGCACAGATGATAGTGACTCTGGAAGCGCAGTCGATTTCACAATCAAGTCAACTTACCGAGCGTATTTCGTTCCGCCATCAACATTCCATCTAAGGAACGCAGCAGCTTTCACCAAGAAGAGGGCGACGCGCAGTGGGGCAGAGATGGAAAAAATCCAAAAAGTGACAATATTTAAGCGACTTTTTCAGTGGTTTCCGGTCCTGAATTAGTTAAAAAATAAAGTCCTGCACAATTTAAAACAAAAACAAAATGTTGGGCCCGTACAGAGAGGTTTGAAGTTGCGCTATTGTTGATTATGAAAAATTGGTCAATTCAAGCACAATTTTGTTTTTATTCGTATGCCTTTAATTTCTATGATAAAAAATTGAAACTTTCACATTATTTACCTCATATATAGAGGAAAACAAAACACCAATTACCCTTTCAAATATTTCCGCTGTTATCGAGATTTGGGGCATAAAATATTTATGTTCTGTAGTAGCAAGTAAAATTTTTTCTCGAAGCTTTCAAAAAAAAGCTCCGGTTTCCTCCGAGATGTGGAAGGTCACATTTCAAACTAGACGTGCTAAAGTAAAGATTAGAACAAAAATCATCTGCCCCTATCTGCCTATCCGATCATAACACCGCAAAGAAAGGAAAGGATCAGAGTACGCCTTTGTTTGTCGCTCTGGCTTGTTTACCAAATCGGCACAAAATTATTTGAGAATTTTTTTTTGGCCGACATGTATTAACATGACCCCACTTCAAAACACTTTTAATTCGAGTTCAGTTTAGTTGCTAACGTTGCGTTATCTAGTCATGAGCTCTATCAAAATTAAATACCTCGATTTGTGCCAGTGAGACAAAATCACCCAGAACTTGACGAGAAAAACATTTCTTCAATACTGACAACTCTAAGCAAGATGTTTTTGCCTCATTTTAATATTATTTAATATTTTTTTCTTGCCAATAGGATTTCATTTCCTCATTAGTTATTTAATTTTCTTCAAAATTTCAATAAAAGCAGTTGAAGTAGATGTATTTTTTTGTTCTGAGTCGAATGAGACCGGTCCCAGGTTTCTATGCTAATCCGTTCTCGAGATATTGAATTTTATCCGCTTTTTGGCCATTCGGCCCCACTGTGCGACGCTCATTCTCTATTTGAGTTGGGCCGCGCTAGAGGACAAAGCCACTCGCGCTGAAGTCTTTTGTATCTTGGCCCAAAGTTTATATAGAAGTAGACCCGTGTAGTTATTGCATGCATGTTTAAACGCAAACCAGGGTCGCAGATATATTTATCTTTAAGGGCGGGGTAACGTATTAAAAAATTTTATTTTTAATTTTTTTTTTATTATTTCATATGATTGTACAACATCTTAAGATTGTTGTGTCAAAATTGTAAACAAATCGGAGTAAAACAAACTAAGATACAGAACTTTGAGCGTTTGTTGCTCCGATACAGTTTTGTCTGCCCAGCAAGTGCGTGGCGCGCTGAATTTGTGCTGTTTAGGTATGAATAAATTCATTTTTTTTTATTATTTCATATGATTGCACAACATCTTAAGATTGTTGTGTCAAAATTTCGAACAAATCGGAGTAAAACTAACTAAGATACAGAACTTTGAGCGTTTGTTGCTTTCATGTATACTACTCGATTTTCAGGTATGCAAAACTTTAAAGCGATTTTCTGACGCTTGTCATTTTTAAAACCGGTGAACAGTTTAGAGCAAAATCTACTCGACCGATTGTTTTGAAATTTTGTATACAGCTTCGTTACATAAATGACCAGGTAACGCTGGGAGCTTTTTTTTTTTTTTCATAATTATAGATTTTACAATAACAAATAGGTTCATTTTTTAGACGAAAATCGGTGTTTTCACTTCTAAGTGTCAGCAAAAATTGAAAAATCCAAAAAAAAAAAATTTCCTCCCAGGAATACCTTTGGAAAACGGTTATCTAATGACACATTTTTTTTTTTTTTAATTCAGACGATCCACTCTTCAGTAATATTGTTCACCGACAGACAACTTTTTTTCGAGGCGCCTCCGAAGATTTGCTGCCGTCGGCTTAATTATTTATATTTTGTTTTAAAATATTAAGGAAAATATTGTTCACAGGTTGTACTATAATGCTGCTATCGACTAATTAAATTTGTATTGCCTGTAGCGTCTGGAAAAATTCTAGAAAAAGGGCCTTTTTTACGCCGAATTAACGTTACCCCCCCCTTAATTGAGGGGAGATTCTTGTTTCCTTGGCCCCACTTTTTGGGAACGGGTCCCAATTTTTGGGAACGGGGTTCGAAACATTTTTTGTGCTAATTAACGAAAAAATAATGAAAAAATTGTATCTCGACCCGTTTTCGAGATATAGGGCAACATAGTTCATACTTGACGAGCCACCTTAATTGGGAAAACTTTAACTTTTAGAAAAATTCTATTATATTATTATAATTTCCCTTTTACAAACTGCCGGTGGAGTTAATTTTCCTTTTACAAAGGAATGCAAAGCACAGCAAAATGTTTCGAACCCCGTTCCCAAAAAGCGGGGCCAAGGATACAAGAATCGTGCCTTAATTGATAATTAATAACGATAATACTTACAATTTGAAGCAGGCAATAAAAATACAGGTAAAATTCAATATGTTCTCAAAACATAAAGAACTCATTAATGTAGATACGAAATGTCCTGTGCAGTTTGCAATTCCCGCCAATATTTCAAAAGTTAAAATGTGAACATAGTCCAGGTGGCAGGTAAATTAATATGACAAGCCCATCTACATCGCTGATTTTTGCACACGATTTAAGCCAGCCCTCAGTATCCCAAGTGCACAAAATTCTGTATTTTCTAATGCCCGGAAGGCGAGGATGACGGGGCCTAACAGATGGAAAATTATTTTTAAATTTTCTCAGCTTCTATGAAACCCACGACAAAAGAAATGATACCTGCGTAGAGGGCGCTTCGGGCACTACAAGTTTACTTGTTGTGATTTTTGTCGTAACTGTCACGGCGGCGTGCCGGCAGGAGGGACAACAAGTGGCTCATTCTTCTACAAACCGCACACCTGACCTTGACACTTTAGAATCGTTCGAAAATTTGTTTACAACTTATCCAACATATTATCGAAAATTCAAATGTGGATATTTTCGCAAAAAAAGAATGCCTGACATACGTGTACGATTTTTTATCGCATTTTAAGAAGTGAAGTTTTTTTTTCCCTGACATCCGGGCGGTTTGCAAAAGAATGACCCAAGTGCAAAAATAGTTTTTACATTTTCTAGGCTGTTTTTGCAGATACGACGAAAGTGGTAATACAAGTGTATGTAAAAAATCAGCGAGGCACGTTAGCTTGTCCAAAAGTTTACCCCGCCCCCAGTCGACATCCGTTGCACTTACGGCAAATGTCATGAGAAGCAAAGTAGCGCTCCAAGCGTCTTCTAGGTAGTACTATCACTTCTGTCGTAGCTTAAACAGAAGCCCAGAAAATTGGGAAAAAAACTATTTTAGCACTTGTTATACCTCCTCCGCTCTGCAGGCTGTAAAAAAAGTGTAGAAATGTGTGCCTTTGGGGGCTTAAAGCGTATGCAAAAATCAGCGAGGTAGATGAATTTGTCATAATACCGTAAGGAAAATCTCCCTGCCGCTTGTACCATCGTTACTCGTTATCCAAAATGTTCATCTGTGAAGAGAATCTGGTATCGAAAATATTCAGTCGGTGAATGTTACCTAAAAGGTTCACCTGTTTTTCATTTCATTTGCAGAGAAAATGTTGTTTGGCATTTTTGGAAAGCACATTGAGATAGTAGTAGTTTGCCGTGATTTTGGTATCGCTACTAGAGCTAAAATAATAACGTACATCCCAAATTTATTAATCACCCTGTAAATCGAACACAGTTGCGCTTCCCTCACTGACCTGTGGAGTATGCGCTTCGTTCCAACATTTCTTGGCCTGATATCTGGAGAACTAAGATGAGAAAAAATTGTATAATAATGAAAATAATTCACGCGTATCCAACAGTTTATGAGATAATCGAAAAAAAACCATTTTCATGACTTTCGTCCATCTCGTATGTAGAACGCGAGAATATTTCTACTGTCCAAATAAACAAAATCCGGAAGGAATATTTGCATTAGGATTTTGATCTAAGTTTAAACCTACTTTTCCTGGCCTACAAATTATTTCAAATACAAATATTTATTGCTGCACAATATCAAAGAATATACAAGATGTGTAGGTATGGACTTTCCCGATCGTAATTATGATGTGATCAGACCAACTAGAGACTACTTGTATACATTTTTACGCGTGTACCTTATCAAAGGCGAGAGGTAATGAATGTGGGCCGGTCGACGAGCGCACCCTGTCGACAGACTTAATAACGGAATTGGAAGCCAATATCTCGTGACTGAAAGGCTAAAATCAAAATGTCCGAAAATGTTTGTGTTGCATTTTAGGAGACCTGTCCAAAAATACCTCAATCAATGGGTTAAGGGGGTATTCTCATGTGAACGCACAAATTTGACCTCTCCTTAGGGAATTTTTTTTATCAGACAATAAAATTCAATGATTTTAATTTTTTTACATGTTTTTATTTGTATCTTAAACTGCTTAAAAATATTGTTTTTTTTTCTTATTTTACATTCTTTATATTTTTTTTAATTAAATTAGACACCAAAAAAAAAATCAGGTCACTGGTGGGGGTAATAGCGGCTGTTGTCTGAAATGAAAAAATCGAATGGATTATTGTTCAGTAGGTCTATCGCTATCGCCCCTACCTGAATTAATCAATTTCATAAAAAAAAATGGCGGACTGTAGAAAAACAAGTTACAAAAATCTTTTTTTTTTTTTGTTAAAAATCGTTTAAAAAAAATAAGAAAATATTTTCGAAAATAATCAATTCTGGTACGGAGGATAACTTTTAATGAGTAGAAGAACATATATAAATTTCAAAGCAATTGGTTGAATAGTTTTTTTCTAGGCCCCCCACAGTTTTAGAAAATGATGTTTCGAGTAAAATGCGTTTAAAGTTTCAAGAGCAGAATTTTCGTGGAAAATTTATACTTACACTAATCTGCTATGCCTGGACCATACAATTTCACAATTCACGACAAAACTTTATATATACTATTCCACATATACACAGGTAGGTAATATACTAAAGTTGACCATGAGAAACTCCACACGCAGGTATAAAAGACCGGTGAAAACAATAGAAATATAGCAGCTGCAGACCTGCCGCGGCGGCGACTATACGTTGTAACTTATTTAATACTAGGAATCTCGGGCTAAATTTTTCACAGCATATTTTTGATAGGCATTACTATCGAAATATGAAAAAAAAGCGATTTTTCGAAGTGGTCACATGAGAATACCGAAAATTATTTAATAGGTAGGAACACTTTTAACAAATTTGCTTGCTTCCGAAAAACAGTTATTTCTACACTGTTCGAAAATATTTTCGTTAAAAGTTCTAACTAAAGCCTGTATTCATGAAGTTTCTCAGATATTTTGCATTGATAGTTTAGAAATTCGAGGAAGGGGATGCTTTGGAAAGGACTTTAAAAGCAAATATATCGTGACTAAAGGGTGAAAAGCAAAAGGTCCGAAAACATTTTTTGTTGTGTTTTGGGAGACATATCTAACGACCCCCCATTCAAAGAGGTAAGTGTAAAAAAATTTTTTGAGTACACTGCGCGAGAAGGGGATCCAAAAAAATTATAAATCTACGTCCGTATACTAAATTTTACCTTAATAGATATATACATACATGAGAGGATGGGAGGCCTGTGTCATTCAAAGACAGACGGACAGAGCGACACTATGAGGTTTCCTAGATGGCTACAGAAACCATTGTTTTATTATTGTTAGACTAAAACCGAACTCCTCCATGATCTTTTCTATTTTTGCATGTGCTGAAGTCTATCATCCTTTTATTTCTTTAAGCCATATGTCGTTTGCAAGTTATTATAAATATTCTATTCAGTCATATTTTAAAAATATGAATAAATATTGTCGAAAAACATCCAACATATGGCATACCCATACAGAAAACATGTACGAGAGAAGTTATATATATGGCGTATGTGTATGGGCGCATGAAGGCAAACAGATTAGTAAGAGGCGTAGAGTATAACGTATCGATCGCAATTAACATCTAAAGTTTTCCATGAATAAGGGAAGCAGGGGTGTGGGCGTGTTTCAATTTCTCAAAATAGATTTTCCTATGTTTTGAATTCTTGATGACCACATGCTCCTGCTTAAGGGTTAATACATTCTTGTTGGCATCTACCGCATCCATTCTTTGTTTGACGGAACTAAAATAAATTCTGTCATCACCATTATGTCTTGTATATTTTTCTATCTAGTTGAACATATATATCCTTTGCACATCAACTAGTTCGTGAGCCAACGGATATGCCAAATCTATTCAAGCAAAATGGAAATCATCCCCGAAACTTTCCTTCGCGCAAATGGTCATGTAAAAACTTTTCCTAAAAGCAAAGTCTTGCTCTCTCCTCCACATTTTGGGTTATCTATCGACGAGATTGACGTTTCAAAATTGAAATTTACCCCTCGTGGAAGCTCGCGGTGTATTTCCGCATCGCTGTTTTCACTAATGAATATCAATCAATTGCAGCCCGGGCACTTACCAAATATAACAGCCTTCTTCCTGCACCATTTCCTATCAAAGCTGCTATTGTAACTGAACCATAGATATAATCAAATCGAGCGAGCTCTGGCTCAGTGTCCTCACTGTGATGCCAACTAGCCTTCGACACAAAACTGATAAATGGCATCCCCTTGAAATCGGTTCGAAGCGATAAAATTTTACAGTGGAGTCGAGCTGCCCTCCACTGCCTCTAACTATGGATGAATCACTTGCGCCATGAAAGTAAAATTCATTAAAATTATAGCAGCGGGCACAGACACGGCCGCTATGCGCCCTTGCCTCGGCATGGCTGTTTGATGATTCCGCAGCAATAGTGCCTTTGCTTCTATCTCCTTCGGGTCTCAGGTTATATTTATTCTACCATAAGCTGATGCGGTTCCGCACCACTTTTTCGGAATCTGGCCTAGAATACCCGAACCACCCACATTCCCTACGTATCCGCATATCCGCTACAAAAATGCATTGGCTTTTCATTTTAATTAACTTCGTTTTGTCAAATTAACTACTTTCAGGCGAGGGCCAGGTCCGCTTGCAGGTCCGGCCGCTCGAAAATTCTGCGCAACTTGTGCTGTGCCTCCTCAATGTCTACCGGGCAAGCTAATAATTGAAATTCCCTCCATAAAATTTTTTAATTTGGCCGAACTTTACAAACTTTGTGAGTATCGGAAGTGCGGGATGAAATTTCAATTTAATTCATCGGGAATATTGCACATACTTCATGTGAAAGTTTCGAGCTGAAGAGTATTTGCAACTATTTCGCTGCGAGGGGGATATCATTAAAAATACTCTAAATTTCATAAAACATAACGGGGTTAATTATTAGTTCGTCACAGGTCAATTTTAACAGCTTGCAGTAGGCAACTTAAGCCTCTATTGCAATGATAAAAAATAGTTCAAGCAAATTAGAATGTTAATGAGAAAAAATTGATTACGCTCCAACAAATACGAATTGATGTAAAATATTTTTTTTATAGCTTGCCCGGACGCGGCGTTTCCCGGTATACCATTAAATTTGTATTCCTTAATTTTACAACGCCTCCCTACTGCACAACCGCCTCTCCTATGTAACCCAGCGGGGTGGGGGTGGTCTCATTAAATCAACCATAAATTCGTACACAATACACCCCACTTTCACCTATTCCTAATACTTTTTTAACTGTAAACTGTAAAGAATTATTAAATTTAGTTTTCCTCATTTTACACCACCTCCATATTGCACCCCTCTCCTATATCTCCCAGCGTGGTGGGGGTGGTCTCATATTTGGAAATTTAAATAACAGATTCGAAATCAGTACCTAATCCCGAAAATTCCCTAGTGCGAATTTTCAGGGAAATCCCTTGAATTAGTGATATCGGTCCAGCCGTTCACGCGTGATGGCGTGACCAAGGGAAATAGGGATTCATTTTTTCATATATAGATTACTCTGCTTCCTTAGCTATCGATTGGTGAAAAAATTATTCCAATTCATGCATACACTTTTCCTCCACAGCCGTTTCAATTTTGTCGGCACCCACCGAAAAAACCAAGTTTTCACTATTTTCACCAACTTTCGCCAACCCGCCCCAATTTCCTATAGTGCCTCTTCTTCCTACTCCTGAGATACACTTCTGGGGGGTGTCAGCAACAACAAAAACACGTTTTCACCAATAATTCCATTTCAGACTTTCCACCAACCTTCCTTTCACCAACACATTCTACACTACCTCCCCTTTCCAACGATACCCATAACATGGCACACGCATTTTACAACAAATGTCCTCTTCCGGTCGAACGGGACAAAAAGTCCTATGTCCGTCTCCTGGTTCTAATCTACCTCCCTACCAATTTTCAGCCAAATCGGTTCAACTGTTCTTGAGTTTATAAAGGACATAGAGACAAACATTCATTTTTATATTGTAATGTGTGGTCTTTATTCTAGGAGTGCTTACTTAGAACTGACTACATGATTGACAATATGGTGGTAGAGTAAAACTAGCTTAGAGTAGTACAGAGTATTGCCAGATACACAAGTATTAATTAGTCCTTTAATTAATCCTATAACATCTCTCCTTTCAAGATTTCACTCAATGAGAATTACAAATAGTATCTTTCTTCAAATTAGTTCTGTAAATTGACATAGTATTCTTCTTACAATTATTAAACTCAAGAGCATTTTTCTTAAAATTACTAAATTCACAAATATCTTTCGTATAATTATTAAATTCAAATAGTATCAGACAAAATATTCAAGTGGAGAAAATGTCATTTATCGTAATTTAATCTTGTCGGAGGTTTAAGTAACCTTCCAAAACGAGAAAATAAACCCTTTTCAGTATTTTCACTTTGTGGGCTTGGACTGTTGTAAAATTCTGAACCAGAAGAGGAAGTTGATGGAATGGACCTGTTGTTAATATCGGGTTGCAATAATGGAGTAGAAAACCTGTCTGTCTGTATATTTTGATCTGGTGCATGTACGTCTTTTCCAGGAGAGGGTGTTTTAGGAGAGTTCATTATGTGTTGGCGATTCCGTCGAAGCAATTGATTATTATCACCTTTTATTACATAAGACCGAGGTTCTCTACATTGATTTACCACAATTCCGGGATACCATTTGGACCCAGTAGATTTTTGATAATATACTTCATCCCCTTCCTGTAGATCTGGTAGTGGTTTTGTGTTATTGTTATAATATGTTTTCATTTTCTGTTGATTCTTCTTATGAAAATTTTTGATTTTGTTATAATCAGCTTGTGTAGGGTTTAGATACTGAAATGTAGATGGTATTTTGGTTCTTAATTTCCTACTCATGAGTAATTCAGATGGTGAATATGAACTAGGATTAGGAGTGGTACGGTATTGTAATAAAGCGACGTAAGGGTCTTTCCCTTCTTCCATGCTTTTGCGCAACAAATTTTTAATTGTTTGGACAGATCTTTCTGCTAGACCGTTTGATCTGGGTAGGTATGGACTTGATGTACAATGTTCAATATCCCAGTCAGTACAAAAAAGTTTGAACTCTTCTGAGATGAATGATGGTCCGTTGTCGCTTATTAAAACTTTCGGTATGCCGTGACGAGCGAATATAGACTTTAAGTGAGTTATAAGCTTTTTGCTTGAATAGCCGCGATCCAATAGCGCTATTTCTATATACTTGGAAAAGTAGTCAACAACAAGAAGATATACTTTGCTACTAAACTCAAATAAATCAACTCCAATTTTGAACCAAGGTAAATTTACAATTTCATGTGGGAGCATTGGCTCTTTGGCATTAGAAGGTCGATGACGTATGCATATGTCGCAATTATTGACCATATCTTTTATTTCTTGATTAATATTTGGCCAATAGACTGATGATTTGGCTAGACGTATGCATCGTTTAGAGCCCATGTGCCCTTCATGAAGTAGACTTAATATTTTTGACCTTAGGCTTTTAGGTATGACTATACGGTCGGACATGAAAACTATATCATTGACAAGATGTATGTCATTTCTTACTTTAAAATATGGCATAGCTAATGGATTAATTGATTTTTTGTTTTCAGGCCATCCATTTTTATAGTAGCCAGCAACACTTTGTAACACAGAGTCTTTTAAAGTTTCTTTTTGAATTTCCTTAATTTTCTCATCAGTTATGGCCAAATCTAGCATAAGAAGGTTACATTGTAACTGTATATCCTTATCAAAAGTGGTTAATGTTTCGGTTGGGATAGGAGCTCTAGACAATGCATCTGGGACGATCATTTCTTTTCCGGGTTTGTAAATAATTTTTATATCATAAGCTTGCAACCGTAGCATGAATCGCTGGAGACGTGCAGGAACTTTATGTAGAGGCTTATCAAAAATGGGTATTAGAGGCTTATGATCACTTTCTACTAGAATAGTTTTCCCATAAATGTATTGGTGAAACTTTGTACACCCAAATAAATTAGCAAACAGTTCCTTTTCTATTTGTGCATAATTTTGTTGACTAGGAGTTAAAGTCGCAGAAGCATATGCAATAGGATTATTATCATGATAAATGACTGCTCCAACAGCGAATTTAGATGCATCAACTGATAACTTAATTTGTTTATTAGTGTCATAGTATGTAAGAATTGGTGCATTTGAAATAAGAGTTTTTAATTTAATGAATTCTTGTTCATGTTTGTCGGTCCAATGCCACTCAATATCTTTCTTTAATAGTTGACGTAACTCATAATTTTCGTTTGACAATCCTTTTATAAAGGATCCTAGGTAATTAACTATACCTAAGAACGTTGTAAATCGGCGACATTTACAGGCCGGGGCAAAGCGCAAATAGCTTCGATTTTTGACGGATCAGGGCGGACACCGGATGCATTAAAAATATGACCCATGAATTTGATTTCATTCTGACAAAATTGGGATTTCTTTTCATTGAATTTAAGACCTAACATATTTCTTTTGCTTTTTTGAGAACTGTCTCTAGACTTTTAAGATGTTCCTCTTTTGTAGAAGAATATATCAAAAAATCGTCGATGTAAATAATTACGTTGGGAATATCTGAAAAATGTTTTACTATTTCAGCATGAAATGTTTCTGGAGCTGCATTGATTCCAAATGGAAGACGCATAAAACAATACCTCCCGAAGGGAGTGTTAAATGTGCAGAGTCTAGAAGACTCTTTATCTAGGGGTAGCATCCAAAATCCCGAATTAGCATCCAGGGCCGTAAAATATTTAGCTCCTGATAATTATGATTTTATATCGTCCATATTAGGAAAAGGAAAGTGTGGACGTAGAATAACCTTATTTAGATTACGGGGGTCAAGGCATATATGTACGTAATTGGCCGTTAGGCTTTCTAACAAGGACAATAGAACTTACCCATAAGGTAGGTTCTTCGACGCGTTTAATTACTTCCAGGTTTTCCATTCGATCAAGTTCCGCTTTTAGTTCATCTCTTAATGCAAATGGGACTTTTCTTGGCGGCTCGACTATGGGCTGTACATTATTTTGTACGATCAAATGACATTCGTTCTTCAGACATCCTAGACCTTGAAAAACTTCCTTATAGTTATCTAAAAAATTAGGAATATTTACATTGTTTTCAATCTTATTACATATTAAGTTATTTGCAAACGCATTATTATCTTTTTCTTCAATTACTTGTAGGACCTTCAATGTTTCTAGACCTAATAAGGTTTTGCACGACATGTGTAAGACGTGAAATTTAATGTTATAATTTCTATTTTGGTGCTGACAACTAAGGTTAACGTAACCTAAAGATGGTACAATTTCACCTGTGAAGGTGCAAATTTTTATTCCGGACTTTTTGATTAAATTTTCTCTTAAACCTGGTGAATTAAACTGAGATACCGACATAAGATTAACCTGAGCTCCTGTATCGACCTGACAAGTGACGAATTAGTTGTTTATGATGACCTTGATGTACCAATCTTGATGTAGATGTTGTGGTTCTGACTCATGATTCCAACAAAAACTGGCGCTGACTGAATGTTCCTGTCTGATTCCTCAACAATGTTGCTAACCAAAGCCTTATTTGGACTCGAGTTCTTCTTAAAGCACTTTTTTGCGTAGTGATTGCGACCGTTACATTTGTTGCAAGTCACATTTGTTGCTGGACACTTATTCCTATGCAATTGACCACACCGATTGCACACACCATTACGCTTGGGTGAAGCACTGTTATTATATGGCTGACGACTTTGTCTGTTGGACTGATTCACATGTGGAGACGGACTTTTGTGGTTATGTGTACTCTTGAATTTGTTGGTATACTGGCTATAGCCATTTGCCGTTTTAACGGCACCGACGAAATTTGTAGCTTCATTCGCGCCATCCCAGAACTCTTTGGAATGTTCTTTGTTAGCTTCGAGTACTTTAGCCATGCTCAAAATGGTATCCAATTTCTTATCAACTTCACTGAGTAGTTTTTCCCGTATGAAATTGAACTTGCTGCTTAAACCACAAATAAACAGGTCTCTCACTAAGTCATCTTTAAGTCCACCAAAGTCACAATGTTTGCTTAGATTCTTTAGTGAAGTCACAAATTCATCTATTGTCTCCGCTTCTTGTTGGCGCCTTGTGAAGAAATTATATCGCTCCATTATTATATTAACTTTTGGGACGAAATATTCCTCGAATTTTTTCACTAATTCCTGATGTGTAGCGGTTCCTTCATCGACTTCAAATGAATCGAAGATCTCGAAACAATCCGGGCCCATGTGGTGCAGCAAGAGTGAATTTTTCCTAGTATCGGTTGCGTTTTGTAGGTCCCCGGCAGTCAGAAAAATTGTAAACTGCTTATACCATGACTTCCAAGCAGCGGCGAGATTTAGAGACTTTAAATTAAATTTCTTGAGGTTACCACTGTCCGCGCCATACTGGTAATTGTTAATGACACTTATAGGAATTTTATTCTCTGGCGTCGGCGGCGACGATGGTGAAGCCATCCTAATATATTATTATAAGCTTTGACTTTATTATATATGATCCCACTTCTGACACCATGTAATGTGTGGTCTTTATTCTAGGAGTGCTTACTTAGAACTGACTACATGATTGACAATATGGTGGTAGAGTAAAACTAGCTTAGAGTAGTACAGAGTATTGCCAGATACACAAGTATTAATTAGGTAATCCTATAACATATATATTTATATAGATATAGACTAGCTGGGGTTACCCGGCTTCCCAAGACGGCGCATAACTGTACCGAGGTTGACCTTACTTTGATGATCCTTTTTACGCATTTAATTTAGTGTGATCGATTATTTGTATAGAAGTTTTGTGACCTACATACATATGTAAGTTACATATTCACCCGAAAATATTGTTTTATTCTTATCAAATCTCCTCAATCTTTCTTACTAACCTAAGTTAAGAAATTCTAGATGCCATATTGAATTCGTGGTTTTGAAATTCTAAATTTCAACAGAATATTCAAATCAGCTTTTACAGAAATTTATATACATGTGTATGTTATTTTTCATTGAAATGGGAAAGTTTTACTCGCTCTTCTCGGTGTTTCCTACCACACTCAAAAATTTTGATAATCCCGTATTTCTTTTATTTCATGGAAATCTATTAAATTAGAAATAGTAGATGCAAAAACGGTGAACTCTAAAAAATTTCGATTGCCATTTTAGATCCGCCTTTCTAAATTAGATATTTCTAAGTATTTTCGTAGCATTCCTTTGAAGTTTATAATTTTGGGTTGTCATTGTGTGTGGTCCGCCATCATGAATTTTGAAATTGTGGTAGATTTGAAATCAGCGTCCCATAAGTTTTCGATGTATATATTTTCATTCAAATTCCTCAGCATCCTTCAATACCCCCTAGGTTTGATTCTCATCGCAGAGTGCGGATTTTTAGTGCAGTCCTTTGAAGTTTAATTTTGCGGTAGTCAATCTGAGTCCACCATCTTGAATTTTGTGATCCTTAAGACGTCTTCATATTATATTTCATTTGAATTGCTTGCAATTGAGGATTTTCGGTAGCCATATTGGATTCGCCATTTTAAGTTTAGAAATTTTACTGGTAGATTCGAAATCAGCGACTTCGAAAACCCCTTGTGTTAATTTTCATGGAATTCTGTTGAAGTTTAATTAATTTAATAATTTAACTAACCGGTAGCCATCTTCGAGCCGCTATGTTGAAACCTTGCCCTTTTTCAAAATAACAAAGATCTTATAAGTTTAGTTGGGCTATGTACTACCATGAGTGAAAAAAATAAGACTATCGAAGCAACCGTTTAGACGCGATCGAGTAACAATGAAACAAACAAACACACTTTCATTTTTATATACATAATCATAGATTGTTGATTGAGGTTGAATTGAAATGCAAGTATACATATATTGAACCATTGTATGCTTTGTACAATAATAGGCACTTCGCAGTGTGATTTTACATTATTCAGGAGTTCCGCAAGGCAGCCATTTAGGTCCTCTTCTTTTTATAATATAAGTCAATGATGCCTACTTATGTTTTTCTTTTGTCCAGTGTTTGATCTTTGCTGACGATATGAAAATGTTTGCTAGATAGCCACTTCGTTTTGCGGGAAAGAAAATTATATTATTCCTTCGATATGCACGAATAGGCACGATTGTTCTTCTCCCGGCCTAAATTTTTGGGAACGGGGTTCGAAACATTTTGCTGCGGTAATTAACGGAAAAATAATGAAAAAATTCTATCTCGACCCGTTTTCGAGATATAGGGCAAAATAGTTAATACTTGAGAAGTATTAACTATTGCACAGCAAAATGTTTTAAAAACCGCCCAAAACACTTTCACTGCACTTTCACTGCACTTCCACTTCTTGCACACACTCGCGTGCGTATTTACTCTACGTTTCTCTACGTTTGATCATTAAAATTATGCAATTATCAGAAATTTGCTTCCAAAATTGCAAAATTCTAACTAGCACTGTCAAAATACACTTGAAGTTGGCTTCATTCGATGCCAATTTGCGAGATACATTAATTGGGTCACGTCCGTAACTTTACCCTGGATCAATTTACATTCGTCCCGATTATTTTTATTTTTAGAACATGTCAAGATCCGGGGTCTTGGTCCTATCGCAATAACAGCTTGCAGGTGGCTACCTGTAGGCCTAAAACGAAGGCATGTAACATATTTTGGTGGGGTTAAATTTTTGCAAAATACATATTATATTAATTATCAAAATCACTCCGGTAGGCCATTAGTAAAAGGCAAATCACTCCGGTAGGCCTTTAGTAAAAGGCAAATCACTCCGGTAGACCTTTAGTAAAAGGCAAATCACTCCGGTAGGCCTTTAGTAAAAGGAAAATCACTCCGGTAGGCCTTTTGTAAAAGGCAAATTACTCCGGTAGGCCTTTTGTAAAAGGCAAATTACTCCGGTAGGCCTTTTGTACAAGGCAAATCACGTTTCGCTAAAATTAAAAGTTGAATATTTCGGAAAGTAGGGCAGACCCCACCAAAATATGTTACATGCCTTCGTTTTAGGCCTACAGGTAGCCACCTGCAAAGTTTTATTGCGATAGGACCAAGACCCCGGATCTTGACATGTTCTAAAAATAAAAATAATCGGGACGAATGTAAATTGATCCAGGGTAAAGTTACGGACGTGACCCAATTAATGTATCTCGCAAATTGGCATCGAATGAAGCCAACTTCAAGTGTATTTTGACAGTGCTACTTAGAATTTTGCAATTTTGGAAGCATATTTCTGATAATTGCATAATTTTAATGCAATTATGGAAATTTGCTTCCATCAAACGTAGAGTAAATACGCACGCGAGTGTGTGCAAGAAGTGGAAGTGCAGTGAAAGTGTTTTGGGCGGTTTTTAAAACATTTTGCTGTGCAATAGTTAATACTTCTCAAGTGTTAACTATTTTGCCCTATATCTCGAAAACGGGTCGAGATAGAATTTTTTCATTATTTTTCCGTTAATTACCGCAGCAAAATGTTTTGAACCCCGTTCCCAAAAATTTAGGCCGGGAGAAGAACAATCTCCCCCACGAATAGTTAGTAGAAACCTTCTATTGCCGTGTTTGTGAGGCAACCGAGTATCTTTATTAGGGTTCCGTACCCGAAGGGTGTCCTAAGGGACAGCCTCCGCTGTCCGCCCGTCCGTCTGTCTGTCAGCCGGCTGTATCTCATGAACCGTAATAGGTAGAGAGTTGAAATTTTTACAGAGGGCGTATTTCTACTGCCGTTATAACAACAAATAATGAAAAACCAAGATGGCGAATTTTAAGAAGAAATGAATAAAAATTTCGATATCTTGATGGTACGGTACCCTTCATGTGCGAGTCCGACTCGCAACTGACCGGTAAAACAGCGGTAAAAATATGACAATATCGAGGTGTATGATAATTGCAATTATTTCATTATGATTATTATTATATGTATGTATGATACAAATTTAAAAACGGGAAAATGTGAATAATTTGATGTTAGACTCACTGTATGAGCGTTTGCCGTTTTAGTGTCGAAGCAACTGTTTGTTTTTATATATATGTATTTTGTGTGCAGTTTTTTAAAATGATCTTGAAGTCAGGGTCTATAGTTAGCTAAAAAATGTATAACAACAAATGTTTACATTTATTTGTATGGTCGGTAAACGGCACTAGCGCATACACTTGCCTTATAAGTTTCTGGAAATGTTCTAATGAGGTTGCAACATTTATTACTATTGAAAATATAAAAGCGTCCAGCGGAAAACTAGGTACGTATCATGCTTTAAACTACTGGAAATATATTCGCCTTGTAATAGAGACAATAGGAATACTGAAAGCCCCAGCGGGACAAGGACGCTGCGAAATATGCATGTTCAGAATTCAGTTGAAAACGTCATACAAATGGGAACGTGCTCTACGTTATTTGCCTAGTGAAGCACAGGTCTGGCCCGGGTATCTCTTTTGTCAAATAACTTCATATATGTACCCGGTGCAGAGGGCAGCATCTTCATTCACAACTTGGCAAAACAATATTCAGGACCGAAATGGGCTGAAAATATTTGTAATGTGGTCGGGCACTCAACTTTTCTCGTTGAATATGTATGCAGGCACTCTCGCAGGTATGTGCAAATTGGTTTGAATTCGCTTCTCCGCACGGAGCTCTGGTCGCTCTACCCTTTGAAGCTTAAAGTATGAAGGACCATTCAAGTAACAAAATGTAGACTGCAAATAGTTTGCATTAACCACGTACCCTGGCAGCTTTTTCCCCGGGAATTGCTTAGTAGACCAAAGGGCCTTATTATTACGCTGCCGTTACCTCGCTTATGCAATAGTTAAGGATTGGTTTATTTTAATTGCCACCTCTGTGTCCACATGCTGACTTGCTTGTTATTACGTTAAAATACCATTTGGCTGGGTTTCACTTAGTAACCAGTTCCTCCTATCATCTGGGGCCAGTTACATGATATATGCACATAAACTACATGAATAGGGAAAATTAAAACAAGCTTACAGGACGCAAGTTATAATTTCCTTCCACACTGCATATGTATGCTGCACCGGGTGCAGGTATTGCAGGTACGGCGCTTAATGAGTTCGGGCTTCAAGTGACGGTGATTTTAAAGGAATGGGAGTACTGGAGCTATATTGCACGACAATGCATTTTCTATCCCGGAATTTATGGGGAAAAGGAACGTTATACGCTTGAGGTAGAATTACTTCCAGGCAGGTCTTGTTTAGTGGTAAATCAGCGGCATCTGCACGGAACACTCAAATTCTTATTTAGTCTTAATATTTAAAGAGTTTCATGCAAAAAGTAGGCAGGTCCAATTTATTTTACAAATCTAAGAAAGTTTTAAAAGCATAATGTTTAAGTTGAGAAAAAGATTTAGTTGTACACTCAATGTCCGTAGGTAGCAAAATTATTTAGCTCTATTAGGTCTTACATTTCTTTCTTTTTAACAATTCAAAATTTTAGTTTACCTTTGCTTCCAGCGATTATATATCCTTCCATATTTAGGTAATGCTGCCTTAACTCAATGCGACTACAGCAGTCAGCCGACACCTTTAATTTCATGGAATTGCATTTAATTTCGCTTACTAAAGGTGTTAAGCTTTTGAGTTTGACCAATACCACCCCTTTCACGGGGTTCTCTTTAATTGAAAGTGCAACAAAACTGTCAGAAGTGGGATTAACCATCAACAAAACTTTTGTTTTAATATGTGTTGCTTAATAAAAACGGCACTTAACGAGTAATCAAAAGAGATTTTAATCCTTCCGCATCTGGAAACTAATTCAGTTTTAAAAAACTCTAGTTGAGTTGAGTAAAAATTCTAATAATTGCATTATGCACACCTTCGTAAGAAATAAATTTTTCCAGCAAGGAAATATTTTATGGATCTGAAAAGATTATAATCAAATGACGAAAGAGAGAAAGTGATTATGGAATGAAAAAGAACTTCCCAACCAAGTTTCTTGACTTTTTGTTAGAGAATATTGACAAAGGACATGTATAAATGTTGGTATTTCTAGGTTTTAGTAAGGCATTTGATGCTGTAAATCACGGATCCGGACCTGCGGTCCCCTGCAGTGACGGCATATTCTCTGCTTTGTTATCTCAAGTATATGGGGAACCAAATAGCTTTGGCAGATATTTGAACCTAGTTTTTGTACTGGTTCTGACCAAATTTTAACTAAATACTGCAACGATTTTTGATTCAAAATTACATATATTGTTTTCACAAAGATTATTAAAACCAACACATAATAATACGTCGAGAGATATTGGGTCTTATGCGAAAACCTTTATCTGAGTCTCATTGGACTGAGATCTGAGATTGAGAGAATGCTAACTAGACTGAGACGATATAATGGGACAAAGCTTGAAATAGTAGGCGAAACCTAAATCTTAATAGTTGAACTTGGTCTCAGTTTAATTTCTGTTTGTGCAAAGTAAATTTTCAACACAAAGTTGTGAAAAATGAGCTTCGTCAAGTAGTAGTTGTAGTGACGTTGAAGAAACAAGTTAAAAAAATAATGATGGAATTAACATTTTGGTTCCTATCGGTAATGCACCTCTAAATACTTACCTCAATATTTCTTCCAAGAAAATAATCCAATCAACAATTACTTAGCTTAATCCAATTAATTTGATTTAGATTAAATCGGCTACGTTACAGTCTACGGCTTAAATTCCTAATTTCAATCTCAATTTCGCTATTCTCAACACACTGCTGTTATAATTTCAAATGCTAAAGGTTACATGAGCGAAGAGAATTTTTTTTTGTACAGGATGTTTCAGTTACCGTACGACAAAATGATAGAGATGATAGATCGTACCTGGACAAATCTCAACCGTTTTCAAGTTACAGGGTGATTCATAAATTCGGAATGAACATTATTATATTATTTTTATCTTTTGATCTATTCAACACAGCGACTTAAAACTCACGTCAAACAACTACCAACTTAATATGCTTTCCAAAAAAGCTACCAATGTTGATCTGGCTCTACCACTGCAGGTGCAGTCACTTGCGAGTGATAAAAAGCTATACAATTTCTTAAAATCCACGTTTCTCCCAATTTTTCTCCGAAATTCATGTAATTAATGTACCTCTGTTTTATTCTTATTGAAATGGCCATCTTGTTGTTTTTCCAAAGAGGTACATCATGTCCAGGTAAGGAATTGGTATACAAAATTATACGTGAAAACCCTTTTACGGAATTTTAAAAAAAATTGCTTAAATGCTACCCAAAATCATGTTTCTCTATTTTAAAATTAATGTTAGTACGTTAGAAACGTTTAATTTGGAAAAAAAAATTCGAAATTCAGATTTTTTAATATGTTGTGAAAAGTTTTCTACGTATAATTTTGTATATCCTTTTGCTACATAAATGGGTTTTACTACCTTAGAAACGTAATAAAATGGGTAACACCCTGTATATAGCAGTCTTAATGTTTGCGCAAAAGGGACATTAAAGAAAATTTGGGTACAGAGGAACAAGAGAATTAAAGTTTGCAAATAAAATTCATTTAGATATCGGGTTAGGTTAGATATCGTAGTAGACCTGCTTTTTAGTTTGCATGCTATTTGACTTGAAATGTAGATCGAAATGGAGAAAGAGCTAATTTAATTTCACGCATAGTGTGTCAAGGTTTATTAAGGCTTTGAAATTCTTTATTTCAGTCACTGCTAGTAAAAATGTTCATATACGCTGCACTGAGACTGCTGGAATGCTGTCTGAATTTTTTATAAGGTAAATCTCATTTCACTGAGATGAAGTTGGATTTTTCACATACGAAAAATGAGCAAATGAGACATGTCTCAAGAGATGAGACATATCATAATATTTGAGATTTGTCACAGTTTATACTATATTGCATAACACACTGAGCGAAAGCTATAAAAATGAGATTTGAGACTGAGGTAATGCTTTTCTCATACGACCCATTGGCTCCTAAAGTCGTGAATAATGTATGCCCCCTCTAACTTTCAAACATTGTGTTTAAAAAATTCGAAAAAGAATTGTAAATAATAGGTATATCACTTTATAAATATTTTGAACAAGATACGGTAACAAGTTTTCTAGATATCCACAATTTTCAGATTTCAATAGCAGCTATCTACGAAGTAAAAATCCTCTATTTTCTGAAAAGAAGGGGCTGGGGGCGACGAATCAGGTATGGGGAGACAACCCATGCTATTTAGGCTTGTCAGATCATAGTGAACCTTTCCTGAAAATATAGTCCACCAACTCGGTACACTCCATCTTTTGTAGTGTCTGTCTTTTATGGGCTGCAATCGGCTGAATTCGGAAGCATTTACTACCATTATTTGCGCCAATTTTACAAATTTGCGCCTCTTTAGAGGCTTAACGTTTTGTCGCAGTGAAAAATGCATGCATGAAAGCAATAACAAACTATGTGCTCTACAGATTTTATATGGATATATTTTTTATTTGGAGTTAAGCGAAAGGAGAGAATTGCGAACAACCAATTGTTGCCCTAATTGTTTAACGTTTTTCGCGTTATAACTTAAAAAGTATTAACTTCACGAAAAAAGTTGGTATAGCTTAATTTTTAGAGAACTAAAAAGCTCAAAAACTGCTTTAAATTTTCATTTAGCTATTCACCAAAAACTATATTCCTAATATTATTAAAATTAGTGTGCAAAGGCATTCGCCACCGATCTAAGGAGGCACACCAATATGTTTGTTATGTACTCTGTAAATGCGAAATTTTAAGAGTAATTTCAAGCTGTTGCTCGACTGGTACAGTTGCATTTCACAAAATTGTTGCGGAGAGAGGGGGCATCGTTCTGCCCAGGCACACAAAAAGTTTTCTTACTGTCACTGTGAGTACTAACATTTAAAATACATTTCATCCTGTTACCCGACAGGCCAAATTTTTTGCAAACAGCTCTCGCTCTATAACGATAACATAGCCACGCAAAAAAAAAAATTCGGCCCCGGGGATCGGACTATGTGTTTAATATGTTTATGGGGTCACTGAAACTGAATCCGATGTCAGTTCAACCCCATCACGTCAGGTTTTCGACATAACCTCAAAAAACCTCAGCAAACACGAGAGAAAAAATAAAAAATTTTCAATCTGGGGATCAGACTATGTCTTTTATATGTATGTTTTCGGGGTCCCTGAAACCTGACGTGATGGGTTTAAATCGACATCGGATGGGCCCGAACTTGTGTGGCTGTGTAATCAACTAATCAGTTCAAGCGCATTTTTAAGGGAGCTTTAGGCTTTAGTTTTTGGGCATAAAAACTTTATAGATATTTCGGAGGGAGGGTCCAACCCCTAACGCCCAGCCGCCACCCCCATTCCCTCCGTACGCACCTGTTTTCCTGAAATTATTTATCTTCTCTAAAAATTGTGAAATTTTTGTCAGAAGGTTCGCCCAACAATAAAAAAAAAAATAAAAGTCTCAAATAGCAACATTAGTTATGCATAACCCTAATATTATAACTATTCGCTTTCCATATTTGATGATCACATGGAGCTTCAAGTTGTATACGTATAATTTCCGCTATTTTACATAGTTTCCTCTTAACATGTTCCAATCTCCTTAAGGTACATTGCGAAATAGTACGCACAAATTCAGGATGCCAAAATTAGGATCTGCCCCGGGCACCATTCATGCGCCACTATTTTGGAAATTGAACTTTACTTTTTAAAACTATATTATGGAAGTCGTGTCTGGTAAACTCTACTAACAAAAAAAACATTTGCAAAGTTTAGATATTAAGAAAATTAGTTTCTTCGCTTCGAGCCGACCGAATTCGAATACCGTAATATAGGTAGTCTTTGCAATGAAGATTTCTACCCTATGCGCATAGATGTGTTAGAACATGTGTTATTTACTTTCTTTAAATGATGTGTTTATTTTGTGTGTAGATACTATATAACACTATTTCTTACTTCACTTAAGTGCTTCGGTAAGAACTTCCAAAAAGCCTCTCATCTTCGAGGCTCTGCTTCTTTTCTTGAATCCTTTATGTGTCGTATGCAGTAACATAGCTATCCCAATTGATAGGGCTGGCTTCTGTCGTTAGAAGAAGCGCAGTCAGCGAGTGGAAAGGAGGGGTTTCGTGTAGGATTCGAACAGAGGACTTTTGGATCGGTAGTCTACCATGCTTACGACTAAGAATTGAATATTTAACAGTATGTACCTACATACTACCTATATATGTACATAATATATTAAACTTTCCTAATCACGTGCAGTTTTCGATTGGGGTAGAAATGTGACCCACAGAGTCACTTACATAAGTCTAAACAACGAAGGTAGTTAAGGGTTACTATCGTCCATCGGTCCCTTTCTTAATTAGGTTATCCATTCCATTACTAATCCAAACTAGAAATAAATTGAAGACTTTAATGCACGTTCTTGTGCACTTTTCCCTTGTCCTCATTCTCGAAATGACGGAAATTTCGTGAAATTATAAGAAATTCGAAAAAAAACCACAGTTTCTGTCTGGGAACGTGGAACGATGCTCAGGGAATATGTGAACGTCGTGCAAAGTAGGTCCTCGCACGCTCATGTGGGTTTTATTATTTAATTTCCGCACACGACGGATAAAGTAAGGAGAAAGTTAGTTGAGCCAAATAATGAAATCACAAGTCTAAGAACAGCTGGGGTATAAGTTAAATGATAATGAAAATAAGGCCGTCGGCGCTGTTCGCTCTCAAACACAACGAATGTTGGCTCAGCGGCGAATTGATAATTGCGTAATAACCGATTTGAATTTCTTCAACATTTGCAAGGTAAATATGCCAAGATATACGAGAACGATGTTTTCCCCAAGTTTCCGTCTTCCGTGTACTCTTCATGTTAGTGGTGAAAAATGGAAACAAGACGAACATAAACATTACCACCAGCGTCATTACCATTATCAGTGGTCCCTGTGCACACACATTTATAAAAAGTTTGCCAGGAGGAAGCCTCAGAGGAGGAATACGACTGAATGGCACGCAACAAGTCCTTTCCCTCAGGATACGAGGTCCCTGTCGACTGGCATATATTCCTCCGTCAGCATTTGTGATAATCGCAAATTTATATAAAGAGTTCGGGGATGGAGAGGGTGACATGGTTATAAGGCCCCCGGGAGTTAAAATGTAGACATTAAGTTAAACACACACGTCACAAGCTTAATTATTTACGTGACTAAGTTATCGGGAGCCAAACGGATTATTCTGGGTGTTGATACTCACCCTCATGATGAGTGGAGCCCGGAGGTTTAATTACCCAAAATGATGAGTTGAGCCAACGAAAAATGTACGCAGCACTCGTGCACACACCGAGATTTATCTAGCGTACACAATATACATCTCAACATACCTACACAACATACAGCATTAAACCATAAAGGTTCCTACTCAATGCCAGTCGTGCTCACGTCAGGACGCGAGTTGTTTTATTGCGACCCAGCATTAACCTCCTCATGGTTCGCAACAATTCCGCAATACACCGACTGAAAACCGGAAAAATATGATTTTCTTGTGATAAACGAACCTCGGAACAAGGGTAATTTCAACATTTCGCTTTATGAGTGACGCGCTCGGTCTCATTTTACATATTCCGGCGATCTAATCGTTGTTTGTTCGAATGGCTTACACCCGCCCCAAGGCACTCGCTTGCTCCTATTAAAACGAAAGTACCGCTTGTTTAAGGGGCTCCCGAGTCCCGAAGAGTCCTTCGTTGGCACGGATTCTCTACTGAACAGAGCTGCCAGGTTTTGCTCTTTTTTCGTGCATTTGTGCCATACGGCGGCGGTTTCATCATTATGTCGAACTTTCGGAAAGGAATAACTTTAGGACAATTAGGGGTTATCATCACAAATGTGTATTAAAATGATTCCATGCATTTTGGGGCTATGCGAACTGTGAAGAACTCGAAACCTAGTTACATACATACTTTTATCCCCGCGACAGGATCCTGCACCATTTGTAACAAGTCCAGTAGCAGGTAGTCAATTAAGAAGTTCTAAATTTTGCACAGTTTTGATATTTTGATCCAGCAGTCGTGGAAAGCTCTGGAAAGGTCTTTTCTAATCACTATTACCTCGTTTACATGCACAGTTGAACCTGTGGCTCGTATTCGGAAGTTTACCCAATTTTCGCCAAAAAAAATAGTCAAGTCAACGGCGAGCGCTAGAAATCGATGATAAGCAACTCCTTGTGGCCTGAACTTAATGATATAGATACCAAGGACCGAAACAATTATAAGATATATAATAAAAGTCTTAACAAAACAGTTATTAGTACAAACTTTTTATTTAATCCAATGTGTGAGACTTATTTTTTTACTGAATTAATAAAATCATGTTATAAGAGTCCAATTTTATTTCATATATCAATTTGTAATACTTACACAGAGACTTTTATTTTTTGAAGTCCGAAAATAAAACTCCCTAGGTGACTTTTATTTTAAACTAGCTTGCCCAGACCCGCCGTTTCCCGGGATAGGGTAAAAGAGGGTAATGGGAGTCACTTAAGGGAGAAATGAAATAAAATCCGAATTTATAATCAAATATTTATTGCAAAGGCCTCAACATCAAGTTTACTTCTTTAGCTATTAACTAAGACCAGTTTTAAAGATTTTAAAAATCAACTTTGGAAGTTATAACAGTTCAAAAAAAAAACTGATTTGACTCTCATTGCACCGACGACGGGGGGGAAATGAGAGTCACTCTGTTCAACCATAGAAAATATTGGCCATTTTTTCACTAAACTTTCTAGTTCATCTTCTACTTCAGAACTGAACACAGTGTGGCGTCATAGACGTGACCCCAAATTAGAATGACTTTTGTACCTCTTCTGAAAAGTTGAAAATGGGATATCCATCGTTTTAGGAGCTTTTCTTATAGAGTAACCTTGTTCAATGAGCTGCAAAGCTTTTTCCAGACCTTCAGAAGACTAGGAAGCCTTTTGAGTCGTCCTGACTCGTACTTTTGGCAAATAGAGTGAAATAAAAGTAATATAGGTACTTAACTCTACCTAACTCTCATTTCCCACAAGTGCACTCACGGGAAAAAAATTTAAATAAAAAAAACGATAAAATACTGACACAATCTAAAGTACACATTAATATTTTGAAAATCTAACTAAATACCTACGTGTAAAACTTTTGATCATATATTGTAAATAAAAACCACACTTTTCGCCTCTATACTGCACCACCGCCTCTCCCCGTGACCCAGCGTTTTCCTATTTGCCTTTTGCAAATGTTTTAGATATTTTCCAACTGTATTATTAAATTTAGTTTTCTTCATTTTACACCACCTCCTTATTGCACCCCCTCTCCTATATCTGCCAGCGGGGTGGGGGCGGTCTCATATTTGGAAATTTGAATAGCAGAATCGAAATCAGTGATTCCGAAAATTCCCTAGTGCGGATTTTCAGTGAAATCCCTTGAAGTTTCACTTTTTCGGTCGCCATATTGGATCCGACAAATAGAAATCCACAATTTTGAATGCAAGCTCGAGATCTGAGACTCCGAAAACCTCCAATTGCCATTTTCATAAAGATTCCTTGAAGTTGGAAAATTCGCTTCCTATACGAAACGGAAAGTTCGATTTTTTCGATTTCCCGGCTTTTCCTTTGGGGTTTCCCGAATTTTTTTGAAACCGGTCAAGCCGTTTTTGAGTTTTAGCGAGACAAACAGACAAACATTCACTTTTACATATATCATTGGCTCAATTTTATCAGTCTTAAAATAAAAGTCCCAAGATGAAACTTCAGCGCCACCTACCGTGCGCATTTCTTGCTGTACAGCATTGCTTCAAGGACATTAATTGTAGATCGCAATGTTCTCTACTTTTTTTGTTTGAAAAATTTTCCCGTAAAATGCACACGTTCCGAGAAAAATGCATTCCAAAATTTTTTTGGAAGTTTTTTTGAGTTTTCAAAAAAACGCACCAAAGTAGCACGTGCCCATGGCGGAGATAGCTTAAGTACATTATTCTTCAACGAATAAAACAACATTTCCGACTATTGTAATTTTTTCACTCAAACTATTCATTTTTCGACAGATTGACTGTACTATAGCTAAGGTACAGATGTTCAAAGCAATATACTATTACATTACATAGTCTTAACTACTCCTAGGTACTAACTGTGTTTCATATGTTTTTGGGGTCATTGAAACTGAATCCGATGTCAGTTCAACCCCATCACGTTAGGTTTTTGACATAACCTCAAAAAACCTCAGCAAAAACGGCAGAAAAAAATAAATTTTTCAATCTGGGGATCAGACCATGTCTTTTATATGTTTTCGGGGTCGCTGAAACCGAATCCGATGTCGATTTAACCCCATCACGAAAACTTACTCATCGCGCGAATATCCGTTTGTTTTTCACATGCCTCATCAAACAGCGAGGCGCAGAAAATATTCGTGTGAAAACCCAAGCACTAATGACGAGGAAACAAAGTTTGGCTCAAGCGTACTAATACCAAAGATTTCTCTCTGTAACTTATTTTATCTCGCCACGTCAGTACCTACTGCAACACTTCGTCCTTGCTCTCTATTCTATGATATCAAAGCGTCCCAGATCAGACGATGAAGTTACGAAAATATTTTCGAAACAAATTTATTGATCTTGGTGTCCCCAATATCGAACTTAAAGAGGCACAGACGTCAAAATTCGATACGTAATTAATTTTGGTGAAAAATGTTGTGTTCAATTTTCCGAAATGCTCTTTTTAAGATATGCAAATCAGACCATAAGGAGACAGCGCAGACAGGCAAGTGTCAGCATTCTCTCAATACCAAGGCACTCTCCTGGGAAGAAATTTAAAAATTAGTTCCCCCGAGGCAAATCTTTTAGGAGACTTAAACCGCTTCGATTTAAGATCAACACGTTCTTGCAGTTGTAATCCTTGGTCCGTTTGGAAAAAAACACTTTCAACTTAAAGCATATTCCGTCCGTCCCACTCTTTTGAGACTCTTTTCTTTCCTTTGAATAAATGAAGCAAAGCAAAAATTCGAATTGCAACAATATTGAAAGAATGTACGTAAGTAGGGGCTCAGGTTCTTTTGCGAGCCATCTCGAGCACAACTAAATTTCAAACTCACTGCGAAAACTCTAAGTCTGCCTTAAAAGAAAAAGTAAAAGAAGTAAAAAAAAAACGAAGTGTCGAAGAGGAGCAAAAAGTGCGGTGTTACCAAACTAAACACTTTGGAAAGTTTTTTGCCAAGCTTGTGCGCTAATTTTAGAATTGTTTGACAATGTCTTCGAAAAATTAAATTCATATGAGCGGAGAGCCAGGACTTTGCCTTTGTTTCGTGCGTTGGGTCATGAGAAAACTTTTAATGATTACCAAGTTTCCCGCCTGCCTGGCGCGCTTAAAGAGCGAGGACGAGGGACGCCAGTGGAGACTGTGTCTTCATATCACCTTTGTAGGACCGGTATTAAAAGTTTTATTTTCTTATTTCGCCCATCCCCATTCCGACCGCCCAGATATGCGCTCAAAGGCTGGAAAGCATTTTACGGCATCAGCAAGAAGTGAAAAATAGAAAATTTTCACAAACAAAAGGGAATTCTAGCGTGGAAGCCTTTCTATCGCAAAGGGGACGCTCAACGGGATAGAGACACCCTTCTGTTGCCGGAAAGGGGAATAATATTTTCCTCCTCCAGAGGTGAGGCTTGGAACCCAGTCGGCCGAATATTAATCACTTTGGGGCAGCCGAACTAATCACTACAAATAAGAAAACTGGGGCAAAAAGTGAAAGGAAACACATTAATAAAAATCAAAGGCTGTCGTGCGAGGGAAGTAAACTTCCCAAATGAGTTTCGAAAAGGGAAAACTGCTCCAGTCAGCTGGGCGGGGGCGCACGATCCCGGGGGGACTCGGCTCGGGGCAAGAGCTCCGATGATTTACTGCGTAAGTTCAGAGTAAACACGATTTAGTGCGGAATACGTACACAAACTTATTGGTAATTATTCGTCAGTGTCAACCCAATAATGGACAATTTGTGTAGCCCCGGGTGAACGGCGGCTAACTTGTGCAGATAAGCAGAACTTAAATCGTATTATACGGCACGCCAGGGCAAGGCTGCGGACGGAGCATAAATACAAATTCACACCCCCAGGAAAAATCCTTAACATTTACTTGAGCCTGGCGCCCAAGTCGGGCGTAATCAATTGCTGCTGGGTGTGTGCACTGTGTAGGCAGGAGAACTGTTCCTTTTGCATGGAGCTGCTCCAACTATCAATGCCGAGCGACAATTCCGCCATGGTGAAATATATATAGTAGGAGGCACCAAGGATTTTTTGAAAAAGGCGACACACATTTATAAGACGCCGAGGGTTTCGGCTTTCCACAGTCTTATGCAAATCGGGCCAATGAATCAATTTCACACTGCCGCTCAGCCGACTTAAATGTAGTTAAAGCGATTTTTAAGGAATTCGGGCATTTCTCATGCGGTTTTTTCGCTGGAATTTCGGCTTTTTCCCTTTGTCGTTCGATGCACAAAAAACGAGCTCATCCAATACGCCCCCACCCTTAGAGGGTAGGGTCGCATAGATGTGTCCTTTCAATTTCGGTCGACAATATATCTGGCGGGTGTTCGAGCTATGGTAATATATTCAAATCAGCCGGCTCCAAATAGTTGACAGATCTTCGCTTTTTGGCTGGAATTCTAGCAAAGTGGTATTTTATTATCATTCATATCAATTCCGGGAATCGAGGCGGACCCAAGTACCTCGGCCTGACTGTTAAAATTAACGCGCTCAGGGTCGTTTATCTTCAGGAAGAAAAATTACCATGTCAACCCACACAAAAATTTTTTTACCATCAAGTAAACACCAAGTTTTGATCATGCGCTGCAGCGTGGGTAAAGCAGAAGGTGTGACCTGATTTGAAGGAAGGAGGGCGAGTGAAACGCATTGAAATGCACTTAATCTATTGAAGAAACATATTCAACGTTTACGCAAATCTTAACAGAGGTGCTAATGGCCTAGACATCGATTTGTGGTCATGTAAATGTCCTTTACCTTGCTAAATTCGACTACAGAACTGTTTATAGTGAGTAAACGCAAACCAAGGCAGGATTAGTTCTTCCTATTGAAAAATCTGCTCTTTTGTATTTTTAGTGAAGAGCATTATCGAGTCAATTATACTTTGGCAAAAAATTAAACTTTTTTGAGACACTTCATAAAATAGTAAGAATTCTCAAATTGCGTTTTTGATGCTATAATATTATTCATATTTTGTGGTAGTTTTAAGTTAATTTTTACTTTAAAAAAACAACCCAAAGAAGACTGGCAGGTTTTCATAGTGAGTTAGGCCCAGAAGTGGACATAAATGAAATAATGATTTATAAAAAGTGTTAAATCTGACAAACTTCAGACAATAACTCAAATTCTTTTAAAACTCCGGAATACAAAAATATGACTCTATGAAAGTTATAAGAATGTGACGGAGATGTAATCACAAAATGTGGAGTCTATCAATATGGACGACGATAGTTTCAGGAAAGGTTCCTTAATCTCGAACACACCTAACTAGCATGGGTTAGTTCCCTCCTGATGCACCCTTCTCCACCTCATTCCCATTTCCGGTGTTCTGATGAGGGTGGTAAAAATTAACTTATTTTTTTTCTATAAGTAGAGAAAAACAGCTTCCATTTGAGTCCAATTCAGAGTAAGCTTGTACTCGATGTGGTTTTTTAATGTGAAAAAAACAACAAAACGAATTTGAGATCTCCAAAATAATCGTTTGGTTTTTAGATGTATTGGTTTGAAAGAAAGCTGTTATTCTCTACTTACAGATGCCACCCATGTTAATTGGGTCTCGGACAACTTAACAATCCTTTCCTGAAAATATTGTCGCCCCGCTTGATAGATTTCACATTTTGCCGTCGTTTTTTGGACATTATATTTTACTTCGTAAACACTATACTTACGAGTAGGTGTATTAACAGCGTAATAAATATATCAATAATGTGGCAAATTGCATGAGTAACTATAAAATGCAAAAGTTGATATTTAAATCTTTATTATTATTGAACGTATTTATATTACAATTTATAACGTAGAACAAGATCACCAGGTAGGGTTTTTGTATGTATTTACCAAAGAAAAAGATAATCAGCTTTTTATTTTTGGGAAATTAATATTTTTTTATAATAATATAACGCAATAAAGAAAATAACATTAAATTGGAACAATACTACTTAATATAATATACATGGGCATAAATACTTTTATATGTTAGAAGCTATGCTGAAAAATTTAAAATAAGTATAGAATAGAAATAATATTTCCTTGTCACTGTTATTAATTATGAGTATATCATTTAAATTCTCAATAGGTGGATGTATATTTCTTTCATGTCGTGCCCAACCTAAATAACAAATCACAGTCTTGTCTTGGGTACAACAACCAACAGTGCGCCTTCCAATCAAATAATTTCAATGGGCTATGTTAATATACCTTTCGAGCTGCGTGTCTGCTGTGAAGCTTAGCTCTTAAAAGCCAAATAGTATTGTGTCCTGGATATAATTTTATAATTCCTGTAATACGTTGTGGTATATCTATATATACGTCAATAGCGCCTATTGGCTCTGACTTGTTCACCATAAATACGAACGAGCCTACATAAACCTACTATTTACAATTTGCACTACCCATCTAAAGTTTTTACTGCCCTAGACCTGTTAGCATCTAAAGTGGATAGTGCGTTTCACCTTCTTGCAATGATAAAGGTGTGTGAATATCATAATTAAAATAGCGGTAAGAAACCTCTAAAACCCGTATCTGCTATAAAAACATTTACAGCCTGGCGAAATGTTCTTAATGGACTTCCTCATTAGAGAACTCATGTGTTATAATATTGCTATCAGATGTAGCTGGATATAGTCCTAGCACGTCTATAATATAGCCATCACTAGCAACAATTAAAAATGGTTTCACTAAGTTTTTGTACTTATGAAGTGAATAAGTCTCTCTGATGAGGGTGGTAAAAGTCAACCTTTCTTCTGTATGTGGAGAAGTTCAGCTTTTGTATGAGTCTAATCTTATAATTCATTTTGAAGCATTTTCTTTTATCTTAAAAACAAATCATCATTTTGGGGACCTGAAAATCGTTCTTTTTTTTAAATAGAAAAAACCACTTCGAGGAGAATTAGGCTCAAATAAAAGCAGAATTTATCTACTTATAGAAAAAAAAACAAGTTGATTTTTACCACCCTCATCACAACACCGTAAGTGGGTAGTGGTGAGGAAGGGTGGATCAGGAGGGAACCCATGCTAGTTAGTTGTGTCCGAACTTGAGGAACCTTTTCTGAAAATATCGCCGTCGTACATACTCGTACCTACACAGTTTATAAGCTTTTCGCTGTGAAGTATATATATATGTAGATAGCTTATGTGATACCAAAGAATATATAACATAAAGAAGTCGCAGTCGGAACAAATAACTTAACTGAAAAATTTGCTCTAGGGTCCTTCCGCGCGAACCCTATATCTGTAGTAGTACAATAAACACAAGCGGCCATTCATATTCAGACACTTCTTACATCGGAAGTGTGACCAAAAATTTCTGATGCGACGCGGGACCAGGCAGCAAACGTACAGAAATTCCGGCGCGCAATGTTATTCTTATGGACTTTTGCGATGAGGTGTTCCAAGCACGCGTTGAGGGCTGTATGAGCGCTCGCCGGTTCCAATTCTAGGAAGTGTGGGAAAATTTCGAGAACTCTGAAATGAGCTCAGAAGTTTGAAGAATTTTAGTTCTGGAATTCATGTTTTTATTTACAAGTATGGAAAAGCACGAGCAAGGACCGGACGGATCTGCTATTTTAAAATAAGAAAACCTTGTACAATACTTTTCACTTCTAACGTCAGTGTCACATTTACCTTTTGGAAGCACAGATATTTATTAATTAATTATTTAAAATAAAAACAATTTGCTGTTTCAAATAATTGCTTATCGATCTTATAAATTTAACATTATTATAATTCACAAGAAATATGTGTGTATATGCAATTAATTAAATAATCAATTAATGATAGTTACCATCTTCTTAAGAGTGAATGAATAAATAATAATGTATTCGCTTCCCCTAATATAATCTTAACAACAATCAAGAAATAGGAAAGTTGAGAATTACAAGCGCAGACGAAATTCTTTTGGGTTCTCGCCTTTTTACTCATATCATTCATTCATAGAATTCGGTCTGCCTTCAGCTAGAAGGCACATCGTCCGACAACGCAAGCGTGGTTCACCCCAACGCATGAACCCATATGAATAACCTGCGCCCGAACTTCTGTGCGTTGCTGGGTGGTACACATTTGTGTTCACAGCCGCGGTTTCTAGGAATCACTTCCCTGCCCTGACACCGTTCCTTCTCTTCCATCGATCGGAAAATATTTTTGAGTGGCAAATTAGGCTCGTGCAACTTCTTTATGTTATATATTCTTTGGTGATACATATCTCAAGGCTGGCTCATCTTAGAAAAAGATTAAGAATTGTTTCTGAAACGAGGTAATTCTCATTTTCGTAAAACATAGCTGTTCTCATTTTTGAATTATTGGCGGGCACTTGATGGTGCGGGTAGGGATTTATCGCAAAATTGTTGAATTTAAGGTGCCCGAAAGAAAAATTATTTTCTAAAAAAATACCTGGAACAATATGGCTATTTTAGCGTATACGGATATAGAAATGTTGGGGAAAGTAAAATTTTCCGATAGAAGAAATACTTTCCGACTTATATATAGTGTATACCAGCTCGAAGGAAGTTTTTTTAAATCTAAAAAAAAAAACACAAACAATTATGGGATCCAACCAACCCCCCTTTGTGTATAATAATAATAACACAGAAATCATAGATAACACTTGTGACTACGGCATTTACGTAGCCGAATATCTTATTACAATATTGAATGTAGTGACTGTAGATGATATATTTATTTATCATAAGAATTCGTTAAGTTACTAGGTGATTTTCTATGTTATTATTTTACAGAATAGAGGTTTAGCTACTATAAGGCTTGTTTAAAACTTTTTAAAGGCTGTTGAAGCCATAGTTGGATTTTAGTTTACTTTATTTTTTCAAAAATATTTTACTGTTTTTTCTCATTTCCATTTTAATATTTGTAAATATCAGATTTTTTTTACATTAAGTGTTTTGTGTTTCTTATCCGTCGCTTACATTTAACGTGACATCATATAGCCCATATTACGCGGAGCATCCATTCAAATCCAATGATACCTCATTTGGCCAGGTGTGATGAGTAGTTTAAGAGCTACGAAGGAACAGATGAACGTCCATACACCATACATAGAGACATAGACCGCAAAATTCATAATCCTCCTTTAGCCGCAGTCGGGCAAAAATGAGATGATTGTACATTTCTTTCAGGGGTTACGTGTACTCAGAAATTTCAATAAATCGTTTTTAGATTTCCGTACCCGAAGGGTGCCCTACGTTACCCTATTACTTAGCCTCCGCTGTCCGTCCGTCCGTCTGTCTGTCAGCGGGCTGTATCTCATGAACCGTAATAGGTAGAGAGTTGAAATTTTTACAGAGTGCGTATTTCTGTTGCCGCTATAACCACAAGTATTGAGAAACAAAGATAGCGAATTTGTAAATGGCTGCATAGAATTAGAAAAAAACAATTTTCGATTATGTTAAATCTCTCCGTAGTTACTTTTACGAAAGTATTTAAAATGTACAGTGTTATATCTTGAACGTTGGTACGGAACCCTTCGTGTGCGATTCCGACTCGCACTTGACCGGTTTTTATTTTGATATTGCCATAATATTTCCTAAAAGCATAATTGCACATTAATTTCGTTCGGAGCACGTAAAAGATGGAAACTATTATATAAAGTGGTCAACGGATTTAAATGAAATGTTTGCAACATATTTTAGCCATTTAAGTTCCTACACGAAGACAAAAGATTACACAGGCACACAAAAAAAAAGTGATTGGTACCAGAGACGAGACCCATCATTTCTTATGGTTTTCGACGTGCTGAATCCGAATCCGAGGTCAAAAAAAACTTTTACAACGTCATTTTTTTTTAAATCGCCAGTAACTTCCAAAAATGCGAAAAATACAAGGAAAATTGACTTTATGTGCAATATAAGTTGATTATTGAGCTGAAAATGTCTAAAAATGCTAGTATATATATTTTATGATACAGTTAAGATAAATCAAAAATATGTCAAACACCTTATAGTACCCGTACACCATCCTAAGTAATTTCAAATTAGGCAAATCTACATGCTTTAATAAAAAATGTTAATTCATTCCTTTTTTCTTTTATAACGTACTCTTTTATCTTCAAAAGATCTGTGTAAAGGGTTTCTTTTCCTTTTTCGATTGTTGTGTTGTGTTTCCCTTTTCAGCATCCAACAAAAATCTGCCATCATATAAACATCCCAATTTCCTTGGTATCGTCGTTCCATCTCTTTAATGTCTTGATGAAATCTTTCGCCTTGTTCTTCGCTGTGATCTCCAAGATTTTCTGGAAAATAGTCAAAGTGGGATTGTAGAAAATGCAATTTCAAATTCATCAGACACCCCAAGTTTTTGTAATTTATTAACATTTCGTCGACTATATTCTGGTAATCGGAACTTTTTTTGTTAGATTTGCCTAATTTGAAATTACTTAGGATGGTGTACGGTACGGGTACTATAAGGTGTTTGACATATTTTTGATTTATCTTAACTGTATCATAAAATATATATACCAGCATTTTTAGCCATTTTCAGCTCAATAATCAACTTATATTGCACATAAAGTCAATTTTCCTTGTATTTTTCGCATTTTTAGGAAGTTTCTGGCGATTTAAAAAAAAATGACGTTGTAAAAGTTTTTGTTGACCTCGGATTCGGATTCAGCACGTCGAAAACCATAAGAAATGATGGGTCTAGTCTCTGGTACCAATCATTTTTTTTTTGTGTGCCTGTGTATTGATGCGGCTGAAGAAATGAGGCGGAACCTGCGAACTTCTGTCGTGAAAAATAATTTTAGAAAAAGAATGAGAATTTGTGTAAGAAATAGCGGCGGCCATGGCGAACATGAATTGTAAAAATATTGCTCTGTTTTGTTTTTGTTTTATTTACGTATTTTAGCTACTTTTAACTCAAACTAAAAATGTACCCACTACAGCCTTAATTGTGGTCAATGTTTTGCCTATTTAATAGCAAGTCTTATACCTTTTTGAATAGCTAAAGAGACATAGAAGTTATAATTTTTTGCAGAATAAGTTTCATAAATTTTTTTTCAAAAAAATCACTTCAAAGTTAAAAACACTTATTGAAAATTCTTTAATTCTAACCATTGTCGAGCAGTCTTTTAAGCTGGTGGTTGTAGGTTCAGTTTTTGTTAATCATTTTTATTAATTGAAATGCCCTCTAACTAGATACATCAAAAAACGGACCCTAGGAGATCTAATCTTAAAAAAATCGATAAAAAGGCCAAAAAATAAAGGATGTTTTAAAAAATCTTTCAAATTCAATATCTCCATAACGGACACCATATTACGGAATCAAATCCATGAGAAATGAACTGAATAATAACGTCCTTTAATATTCAGTACGACTTTCTCTGTAACCCTGAATATACATATGTATATATTATAAGCAATAAATAAACCATTTTTTGTCCTAAAAATGCATAAGTTTTTAGAGGCTGTCATTTTGTTCAATTTGAAAAAAAAGTTGATTGGGCCCGAGAAAAAGTATTAAACTAACAATTTTTTGTTGCTATATTGATTTAAAATAAACCATTCTAAAGTAATGATTGATACCGCCAGGCAATATTACTAAACGCGCGTTCAACTATCCAGCAGATAACTTGATCCACAATAAATATATTATTTTTAGTTATCATGAAATTTACTTCACATATAGTATAAATACTTTGTACAATATTGAAAATAAAACAATATACAACGGTCAAAATATTTGAACCAAAATGCTAATTTTTCTCGCCTGATAGTACACGTAACCCCTTTCGAGAGTTTTAATTAAATTATATTGGAAGTTTCCTAATTCTCCAAACACTTGTTTCCTCAAATCATGAAAAGGACGATACTCTTTCAATTTGCCAGTAATGCAAACATGTCACACACTTTATAACTTTCAGAGTCAATAGGTGAAAAATTGCTTTTGAATCAAAGCGGATACTCTCCGATTCATCGTGAATGACTGGCGAAATCAAGTAGTTTAAAAAGAATAAAAGTCATACTTCTATTTCCCGGGAAATTTGTGGGGTGGGTGTAGAGGCGAGTCAATTATGATAATCTACCTTCGACTGTAGTTTTTTTTTAATTACTAACTGTGTTGCTCATTAAAATCTGGAGATATTCAGTTAAGGAAACTACGAGTTTTCCGGGAATTCTTCTCTATGAAATATTTACAAGCAGATGATTTAATTCTCATCATTCATGCTTTACGGAGAAATATATGAATACAAAAAAAGTCCTTTTTGTACTAGTTATTGTTAATCGTTTACTTCAATGGATTCCCATACTTAAGAATAGATATGTACGTAGAACTTTTTAGGTTATTAGTTCAGTTTTTCCGCTGGACCAAAATTGCTCAATTCTTGCAAAATTTGCAGGTTCTTTCAACATTTCAATTTTGGGATTCAAGAAGGCGTTTAGAGTTTAGAGCAATAAGTCAAATGTGTGATCTTTTTATTTACTTTAATTGAATAAGCCCGGGAATGAGTTTATGATCGAGAACACACACACAGCACGCGTTGCGAAGCGAAGCGGTGCTGCGCTATGCGAAGCGAGGCGGGCCGAAACGTATCCTTGTTTCGTAACGTATTCGCTTGTTTTTGTCGTGTTAAGGCGTTGATGGCGAAACTATGCATGAAGCTAGTTTTCTAAAGCGGAAACACTTTAAAGATGTTAAAAAAAATTGGGTACACGAATTAAATTTAGAGAGAGAAGTAACTTTCATAAGTGAACGAAGAAGAAGAAATAATAATGTTTTATTTCAGTCAAAATTACCGAACTTGTACTAAAGAATGGTATTTAAGCCCGTCCGGATTCTAAACTTCAATAAAACTCATAGTAATTGAGCAAGTGATACTTAAATTCAATTTCGAGCATATGAGCACCGCGGCTGCCAGTTGCGTAGCGCATCTTAACAGTCTAATTTTTGACCACTTTTGCAAGCATTTCGGGTGTGAAATGCCTTAGGCACGGTTTACCGACTAAAACACTTCACCTTTTCTCTCCGGACACTAGCCTGAGACCGTTTTACTCATTACTTATCGCTAGGTCTTTTCTTTAACCCATTAAGCTCTAATTTTTAATATTTTAGACGGCAAGTTCGTCCAGGTCTGTCTTCTTGTTGAGAAGAACCTCCTTTACGTATCTAGTTACGCTATTCCAGGCTGTTTCACGCGCGATCATTTCCGCTATGATCGTACCTGGAAGGACATCTTGTCCCAGCACGCCTTCTGGCTGTTGTCCATGTTGTCTCCGCATCTTCCTTCGTACCTGGGCAGTACAGGCGGTCCGTGGAGAAAAACTTTCTATCCGGTGGAAATACGACTGAAAGTACCCATAGCCACCCATGGTGGCTTCTTCATGGTCCCTTTCGATCCAGCGTCCAACCTCTGCAATGAGCCTCACGGTCCATAGTCCCCCTCCTTCCTTGCTCGATGCTCTCTGCCACACCTCCAATGTGCGCATTCTTTCTTCGTACGCTCCCCACTTGGCTCTTCCTCTTGTAGTTGGCTCTTCTCTCTTTCGCCAGCAGATCAATAGGGATGACTCCGTACGCTCCCCACTTGGCTCTTCCTCTTGTAGTTGGCTCTTCTCTCTTTCGCCAGCAGAATAATGGAGATGACTCCGGCGATTAATAAAGCGACTGGTACCGAGACGGTGCGGTATGCAGAGGCACTTCTTTGCATTGCCCGTCTTTGCGCCTGGCCCAGTCTCTTGCGATACGTCTCACAATGGGGCAAAGTCCCGATTTCGTGGCCAAAACTCACAAATTACCTATAATTACCTATATGAGGGTTTTCGAGATCGCTGATTACGAATCTGAGGTCAGATTTTTAAAAATCAAAATAACGGCTCGAATATGGCTGACCAAAAATTCGAATTTCTATTAATTTGACTGAAATTAGTTACTCGGGGTGTTTTTGGGATCGCTGATTACGAATCTGAGGTCAGATTTTTAAAATTCAAAATGGCGGATCCAATATGGCGGACTGAAAATTCGAATTTCTATTAATTTGACTGCAATTGGTTACTCGGGGAGTTTTTGGGATCGCTGATTACGAATCTAAAGTCAGGTTTTCAAAATTCAAAATGGCGGATCCGAAATAGCGGCCAAAATTGGTCATACGTTGAAAATATGAAGTGAAATCTCATGTAATTTGGTTTTCGAGGTTATTGCTTACGATTTAGGAGTTAAATTAGAGCAAAAACATCGTTAAAGTATTGCAAAATTGATATTATAAATAAAAAAAAAGCAGAAATTTGTAATTTTAATTTTATTCGTTTTTTTAAATTTACGCATTTATTATGGAGTAACTCCATAAAAATGAGTCTTCATTGACCACTCCTGAGCAGCCAGTTTTTTAATATGTTATATGTAACACTGTACACTATCAGTTCCTTGTCGAAACAAGGTCGATACTCGCGAAGACATTTTTAAAACTCCATTAGAAAATCGATTTTAGATAAAAAGTGTACAATTTTTTTAGGTTAATTGTCGCGAGATTTAAATATTACAAACATAAAATGAGCAATAACTGTGCATAACCATATATTCTACATACCTCCAGAAAGTGATTCCATATTGCCGAATTACAATTGAAATAGTTTCTTCAGTTTCACAGCACTTCATAACTGGCAAGAATTTTTCGACGCGTACACTTGTTTCGTGCGTACCGAACGGAGGCTGAATGTCGACTGATGTCGAGGCGACCCTAGAGCAGGTATATACCTGCCCAGTCCGGAATTTTGTTCTAGGACTATACGTAAACAAGATCTGAACGTATATAGACGAATATATACAACTCAAAAATTTGATTTTTGGCCAGCTTTTTGGGATTCTACCCCACTGTGCGTCTCCTTGTTCAGGACTTCTGCACACACCTCTGCGCCGTAGAGCAGGGTGGACAACCATAAACTTGCTCAATGCTGCAACCCCTCTGGCAGTCGTGTCCGCTGTGTGCCGAATCTGCTTGAAGAAGATAATCTTCGAGTTTATCATCACCGCGAGGTACTTTGCTACTGGCATCGTCACTACGACCTCCTGACCAACTCTCACCAGGATGATGGTCGGTATTCTCTTTTTTGTCAAGACCACAACCTCTGTTGTGCCAAGGGCTATGGATAGCCCATCAACTTCCATCCACCTGCCAATGGCACGCATCACGGGGTTCAGTTTGAGTTGGGAAAGCTCCACTGTCCGGGCCGCGACGAGTGCTGCCACGTCGTCTGCGTAGCCCACCAGCCTCACTTCGTCTTACTTCTCCAACCTGAGCAAGCTGTCATAGGATACGTTCCAGAGGTCCGAACTGAAAAGGTAGCCAACTTCACTAACAATAGTAAATTTGTCAGTTGTGACACTATTGGTAGCACATATAAAAAATATACGATTGACTCAAAGGACCGAGTATTTTTTGAGTCACTTTATGAGTCACCTACAAATGACTTGTATGACTTGAGTCACCAAAATGACCGATTTCACCCATCACATTTTGCCACAAATTAAATTACTAGACAATTACTAGAGCGAGAGCTGACTGCAAAAAAGTTGGCCTATCGGGTACCAGGATGATGTATTTTAAATGTTAGTCTTCATAGCGAAAGTAAGAAAACTTCAGCAGCGCCTGGACAAATCCGGCGCCCAAGCTTGGTATATAAATAATAGTAAGAAAATCATTTTTGGTGAACATCTCATCTTCTAGACATGTTAGATGAAAAATGTAAAATCATTTTGTTAGATCTCCAAATTCGAGTATATCAAAATTTTTCGTAAAGTTTATACTTTTTAAGTTATAGCGCGAAAAATTTTAAAAAAGGAGGACCACGATTGATTTTTCGCATTTATCTTGTTTTGGGTAGCTTGTAATAAAGAACATATCCACACAAAAAGCGTGGAGCACAGACTTTACCATTGCTTTCATAGGTACAATTTTCCTCTCCGACAAAAAGTTAAGGCTGTAGACAGGCGCAAAAAATGATCATACATAAATGCCTCCGATTTGAAATACTATTCATCCTAGTGCCCGATAGGCCAGCTTTTTTGCAGTCACCCCTTGGACTATTAGCATGAAATATCGCGCGATGCCGATTACGATCTAGCGGACTGTTTGTGCACACTAACTTGTGCTGAGAACTTGAATGCCTCGCTTCGCCTCGCCTCTCCTAGTACAACGTTGCCTCGCCCAACATACTGGTATACAAGGCCGTGTTGTTGATTCCGATAATTCGATTCCGTTCAAATTGAAGGAATCTTAAAAGCAGGCTGAAATTATCAGAAAATTAGCCGTATTTGCTGGATACTCGAATCGTTTTATAACCTATTTTATATTTTCTACATTTCCAACGAAATCGAATACCCTCGGAATCAAGAATACGGCCCATAATCTTTTTGTGATACTAACTCCCCTTAAGTTAATAAATCTGGAAAATAAAAATTTAAGAGGGCCAAGTAAAGATAGATAGCCCTTCTTTATTGGATGATTTTTTTTTATTTTCTATATGCTCAGTTCTGGTAAAAGGGTTACGTCATAAAAAATCAGACTTTTAATATGGAAAAGGGATTTGGCAGGCTTGTACCGCACTTACACATATGTAGTTCATAATTGATAGCGGACAAACGCTGGTAATACATTTTCACGAGGGCTGCTTCTACGTGGGGGATTTTCTATGGAACTTACGAAAACCAAATCACACAAAGTAGCTGTGAATTTTCGAAATGCGTAGAATTATATCCCAGAAGAACTTTCCTGCACTGCACTCAGTGTGTCTGTGGCAAAGGGGGGCAAAAAGGGCTCAGCGGCGGGCGCCTCTTAACATGAATAAATCCCCTGCAATCTATCAGCATAAGCGAGAATCCCTGCCAAAGTTCGAGGGAGCTACGAAAGTACTCATGTTAAGTCCTTTTGTTCGAAAGTAACACAATTTAAAAGTTTCCGAAATACTTGTAAGCTTTTCAATAACTACTTGACTTCGCTCCGTATGAATGCGAAAGGGAACGGGTCAACCCTTAAAAGACGTTGAACTCACAAGAACTCTCGACTATGCGGAGGAGTGCCCTAAGACAGTGCGGGGACGTATATCGATCCCCTCTATATGAACTTATCTGGCGTCTCCTGCCGTCGCTGTGCTAAACTCCCTTGCCGTTGTTTGACGACCATTGATAACTTCGGGGAAATACAACTTTTTTTCAGCGCGGGTGCGGAACAGCCCAAAAACTGGCAATGAAGTGGCACACGCTCCGCTACCGAGGGTTACAGTTGTGTAATCTTATTTTAACGATCATTATTCCGGGCAGGGAAATTAATTTCTTGTTTTAAATCGCTGCGTCTTATCGAGCACACGGGACGTGCCCGGGGTGTTCCGGGGGATGTAAACATCTCTGATGAAATGCTCGTCTCGTTCTTGTTCTTACAACTGTTTGTTAACAGTGAATTATGTCCCACTCCCGAGGAGCTCCTGATTGATGAGGTGTGGGACGCGGGGCGCAGGGTGCGGGTCCTCATTGTTAATCCATTGCACGTTCATCCCATTCAGATAAGTTCTGAAGTCTATTAAGAATCGACTTTATTACACACTGGAAATTTCACTTCAAAGCTTTTACCGGGCTTTTGATTTCAATGAATAGATTTCAATTGCCACCGGATCCGAAGGAGTCGTACTGCCGAGCGGCACTGCAGAAAAGTATATAATTCCCGAGCCAAAAAGATTAACATCCCGGCCCTCCCGCCCCTCCGCCCACCGTAACCGAAGTGCTGATAATTTACTTCGGCCTGAGCGCCTGGAACCTCCTTCAGACTCCTCGCCGGACATGATTGTCGGGGCAAAATCAATACAGCCCTTTTTGATAAATTCGTTCAACTTCTTTTCTGCTAATGCCGTGCTCTGCAGCGGAGTTGACAGCAAACTTGTCTGCCCCGTACCTGACCTGCATTTGCCTCAGCATCAGCCTCAGCATCAGCCAGCCTCTGAGTAGCATTCTTCTTACGCCAGGCATGCCAGAATGTGACTAAATCGATAGTTCAAAACTTCCTTGAAGTGATACGCTTCGATACCTTCCCTCTGTACATGCCCTCTGTACTCGTGCGCTCCGCCAACAGAACCCTGCTGCAAAGGACCGGCTCCGGCGTGTACACGGGCCGGGGCCTTTGTCTTCGGTCTCTACTTAAACAAGGCTTAAATCTCAAAAGTGTACAAGCAAAAAGCAAATCTCATTACCAGGGACAAAGAAGCACCCCGAAGAATATTGCGAACGAAAAATTTCGTCGGCGGAACCTCCTTGCCGCACCACCCGCCCAAATCGACCCCGTGTCGTCGGAGGATGTTTGCTTAGCAGAATTATTCAGAAGACGCTCTTGCCCATGCATTACTTCAACTTTTCAGATTGAGACTAATTCGCTGGTAGGTACCTCTGCGAGGCCGGAGAGTTCGCAATTGCGAGCGCTGTGGGGCCCAACACCCAGAGACGGCGGCGTCTAGTAAATAACTAAATCAAGGGGGTCCAGGGGATGCTTAGTGCTTACCAGAATTTTGATGGCTGCATAGCGATTACCCACCGCCGCCGACTGACCACTGGCGAACATCGTGCCAGCAGTGCCGTATCATGTGCGTAATGGCGAGCAAGTTTATCAAGATAGTTATTAATAGGCTTGTTTTACAGGAACTGTGCATAATTCAAGTGGCCTAATATGAGTAACGAAATTCGTTTTCCTTATCCGCAAAATCTATTTGCCTCATTTGCACTCCATTTGTGTTAGTAGGTTAATTTACACCCAGAAGCTTTGCAGCAAATAGCCCAATTTCCTGTCTAATGCAGTGCACACACACAGACTGCGGCGGTTCATGCTTGCAGATATCGAAGGCCTAAACTGATGAAATGAAATCAATAACTACAATATCCTTACTGGTCACAAGAGTCAACGAGGACGTTTGCAACTCGATTACGGGCGTCTTGTCTCGATAAAATAGCCCGAAGCTGAAATTCTAGTGGCCGCAAAATGTGCACTTCTGGGATTTCGCCCCAATCTTGAGCAATAGACTAAATCGAACGAGTGGCGTAGTCGCGTGGATACCTAACGCTAAATTTTGTGATCAATTTTCACGCGAAGAATTCTGAGATTAACGGTAAAAAAGCCCCAACCACAAGGAGGCTCATATAACCATTGAAACCTTGAAGATATTCATTTTGAGATTTTTCCGTTTTTTGACCCTTTGATATGTCTTTAACACGCCTGCCTGCAAGACTGCTTTGTGAAATTCAAACGGGAAGCCGGCAAACGAGCGTTCCGAACTTTCAGGGGTTTGGAAAGTCATAGTTTGTTTTTTAGATTTTAAAAAAACTGCTTCGTATAGAAGCATGAAATTGGCTCAAATGAAAGCTGAAATGATCTACTTTAAGAAAGGAGTAAGTTGACTTTTAGTATCCTTTTCAGGATACCAGAAATGGGTGAATAGAGTTTAATGTGGCAGCATTTGTTAACTTTACAGGGCGTCAAAACTACAAACTACTACGACTCCCTTCATTTTAAAATTACTTATTTTTCCCTGTTAGGTTAATAAGTACTAGTTTAGTTCTAGTCTTAGAAAAAATTTCAACAGAGCTAAAAGCAGACGTAGTGTCGCATCTGGTGGTGGGGCAAAGAAATAGTACATGAGCGCGACTTTTGCCTTAACATTGTTTTCCCATTTTTTCGGGTGGTTTTGTAGCTACGACGAAAATGATGATACCAAAGTAGAGGGAGCTTCGAGTACTACAAGATTGCTTATTATGACTTTTGTTGTAACTGCCAGGGTTGACCATGGGAGGGGGTATTTGTGCATATTAGTATTTTCGATGTTTGAAATCTCGATATTTCAGGAATGGTGATTCATAGGTAAAAGTAAATGAAGCATTCTTGTAAACAGTTGCAAGATCTACAACTTTTGTATGACATATTTTTACGATAACACTTATTACCGTTTACAAGAAATATGCGAAAAACCGATGTCATTGACCCTTGACCTTGAATAATAATTTTAGGACAAGTCGAATCGGTGGGGAATTTTGACATTTCATTTGTAATTATGCATTTAAGGTCTGCACAAATTTTCAGCTCTGTGGGAATTTTGTCTAGGTTTGGACTTATTTGTTTGTGTGCAGGTGAACTCGTAAGGTAATTGAGCTATCGGTCAAGCATTTTTTTTTTTGTTTCTCTTAGCTCAGTGAGCAAAATGAACCTCTTGTGTTAACCTTGAGCCACACATTTTTTTTTTTAATTTTGATGACTCCGTAAGAAATTGTTCAGACTTTTTTGTTGAAGCCTCTGTTTGTGATGATCTCAAAACATCTTGCGCGCAAGCTTATATATGTAGTCATCTCTGTATACCCTTTTATCGTAGGCAGGGCCCTCGTAAGGCTTTTGCCGCCCGCGTGCGAATTCAGCTGAATGAGCTGGTTGCGCAAATGGACATGCTGCTCTTAGACCTTTATTTCATATAAATATTATTAAACATTGATAAACATTGCTAAACTTTTTTAAATATAGTTTAACATTATTATTATTAGAAATAAATGATACACTACCGCAAACAACAATTTTAAAACATGATAAGCATTTTCACAACAATATTGAAATTGCGACATTTGGTTGCGGTAAATGCTTAAGATTAAGATTTTTATGGTTAAGATTTCTTGTATAAGGTGACCTTCTCCTAACTGGGGTAAAAAAACATGTCCTGAAATTTTACGAAAAAAAAAATATGGTTTTCGAGTTATAGTGCTATATATTTTGAGAGAAAAAACGGTGACGCAGCTCTCGCCCGAGCACGCTGGTTGGGACGCCGGAAGAAATTCAATTCAGTTATATTTTACCTCGCCACTTGAACGTATCGATAGTCTTTCTCTAGAACTTTCGAGAAAATGCCAAAAACTCAAAAAAATTTTACATCAAAAACTCAAAAAAAAAATTCCGTGGAAACCGGCACACGGCACTTTCAGCGGGTGAAGTCGATCTAAAATCAAACCCATTTTTCCCGACTTCATTTTTTCAATCGTAATTCCACGATATCTCTTGAACCGCTCCACCGATTTCCACAAACCTTGGTCCATTTTGTTCAGAATTCAGTTGTGCACAAATCTAACTAGGATATAAGACAAAAACCAAGTAGTTTTTTTACAGCACTTTATGAAAAAATTTTCGAAAAATTCTCGGTTTTTGACTTCAAATGGCTGCCATTTTTTTTCTAATAGACCGATTGGTTAGATCCTAGTTAGATCTATAGATTTTTATGTCTAATTTAAGTGGTTTTTTGATTCTTTGTTTTGAATGATTTGACGAGCCGCAATCACGGAATTACGGAAAAAGGCCGATTTTTTTTACGCCCTCTGGCGGCGACGAGTGATCGACAAATGAAAAAATTAAAAAACAATTTCTAGTTTTTGTTAAAGACTTCCAAATAAAAAAAATTTAAGGTCATATGTTGTTTTGTTTTCTTGTGAAAAAATCCCAAACTTTTGCTTTTTTTTTAATTCAGTTAAGAGAAGGTCACCGAATATACGAATAATAATCCAGAGAATCTTTCTTCCAACATCTATCTAGAATCTAGATCTGGAATAATTTTTGACAAGTTTAAGTTTTGAAAATTAAGGTTACTGGAAAAGTTAGAAGCCTTTAGATTAACCCTGCATATGCAAACCTTTTTATCATACATATATGCTCTAGAAAAGGAGTTGTACTCAATTTCATGAAGGCCTCAGTTGGTCGCGCCGCGGGCATTCTTCGAGTCTTTCAAAACTTTAAACGCGTTTTTCTCGAAGCAATGTTTTTCGTGTTGGTACAATACTTGAATATGTAAAAATTTTTAGAATAGAACAATCTCTGGCATAAAATGTTCGGCAGACATGTAATTCTCGTCGTGACCTGATCGAGATTTTTTGCGATATTAAGGACAAAGTTACGGCCCGTCAAAGATGAAAAACCATTTGAAAATCCGTTTTTCTCTTTGAATTTTGCGCCACTTGAAGAATTTTTGGAATTTTGACTTGAATGTAGTCAGAATGGTAGTCATACTTTTAGTAAGGGATGATACACTGCACACCGTCAAGCTGTTTTTTTTCGGGAGCTGATTGAGTGCTTTGCAGCGTTTACATATGTTTTGTTTTTATTTATTTTTCAATGAAAATATATATTTTTTGTGCCTTTTATGTAAACTAAAACACACGAAAAGTCTCTTAATTGTATTTATCTTACTCTTCCCAGAAAAAAATTCGCGAAATTAGATATCAAACGTTTGCTTCTACACTAGAAATCCCGCTTAAATTGGGAAAGGTTGATGATATCTTATTTGCAAAGATACATATGTAAATTGCAATCGGTCAGAGGGACGGACTTTTTTAGTTATCTGTTAAAGCCAACATTTTTAGCACTTCTAGTTATTTCATTGCATAAATCATCTCAGTCAATATCAGATTTCGTTTCATCGGTCAATTTCGAAATATTATATGTACAATGATTTCAAACATCATCTTCGCTAAAATTGGAGACAACGCAAATCTGTTCTACAAGAACATTAAGGTCTGGTCAATGATTCTAGAGTTGCACGCGAAATATGTATGTACTCGTACATATTCCATATATAAAAAAATGAATTGCTGTGCGTTAGTCTCGCAAAAACTCAAAAACGGCTAGACCGATTGCGATAATTTTTTCTTTGTTTTGTTCGTTATAATACAGGGGAGGTTTAAAAAATTGAAAATTCGGGAAACCCCAAAGGAAAAGCCGGAAAATCGAAAAAATCGAAATTTCCGTTTTGTGTAGGAAGCGAATGTTCCAACTTCAAGGAATCTTTATGAAAAAGGCAATTGGAGGTTTTCGGGGTCGCAGATCTCGAGCTGCATTCAAAATTTTGGAATTCAAGATGTCGGATCCAATATGGGGACCGAAAAAGTTGAACTTCAAGGGATTTCACTGAAAATCCGAACTTTTGTTTTTGGTTTGGGTTTTTGGGGTCACTGATTTTGAATCTGCCATCAAAATTTTGGAAATCAAGATGGTGGATCAATATGTCGACCGAAAAGATAAACTTCAAGGATTTCCCTGAAAAGCCACACTAGGGAATTTTCGGCATCACTGATTTCGAATCTGCTATTCAAATTTCCAAATATGAGACCACCCCCACCCCGCTGGGAGATATAGGAGACGGGGTGCAAAATGAAGAAAACTAAATTTAATAATACTGTTGGAAAATATCTAAAACATGTGCAAAACGCAAATAGGAAAACGCTGGGTCACATAGGAGAGGCGGTGGTGCAGTAGGGAGGCGTTGTAAAATTAAGGAATACACATTTAATAGTATCCCGGGAAACGCCGGGTCTGGGCAAGCTAGTTTCAGATAATAATGAAATATTTCCGAAAGAAAATTTACTACCTTGTTTGCACCAGGGCTTTTTGAGTTTTCTTTCTTAACAATTATTTTCTGGTGCATAAAACATATAAAACACCTATGCCGGTTGCCGCCCCTTGGACATGCCACCGCCCGCGTGCATTGCATACTTCGCACTCATACTCGAACGTAATAGCAATAAATATTTTTTTTATGGATGGATTTTGTGTGTTAATATGCCAATACCATATTTTTTAAACCCCGTACTAATATACTATCCCTATATTTCAGAATAGGTGTGCAAAAGAAGTGTACTTCTGATTATTTCAATGGGTATGACGATGAGCCCCCTTTATATGTGTCCGGGCAGACATTACTTGCAGAAAAGACCACGCCCCAATAGCACATTACCATGAAAAACAGTTGAGAGTATCCTTAACATACATACATATGAAAATTATGGTATTTCGGCAAATGGATCGATTACTTGAATTTTCTACAGGGTGGTAAAAATAAAATAATTTAGATGGAGCGCATCGTTTTCAACTTAAACTTTTGATGATTTTTTTGTGCTTTTACTTTTCAATGGGTGTATGAGGTAAATTCTGAAGATGTTACTATAGTTACGGAGCTATGATTATGATATAGCACGTCATGTGCTCATATCCGATAGTAAATTTTCTGTCAAGAGTTGTTTTTTGAAAATCAATAAATTATTTTGAAAGTAAGCACAATATTCGAAACGAATTGTAATACTGGTAGGTGTCGAGTAATGACCAAAGAAATGGTAGATACATAACTGCACTAAATCCACACCAAATTTCATTTCAATCCATGAATTGCTTTCACCGTAGAGTGACTTGTATGGAAAGAATAGAAAATCTTCTGAGTGCTACACAAAAATCATGACTTCCAAACTGTAGGTTTTTGCTAAACTAATATCGGTACGCTCTCTCTAAATTTCTTTACTATAGATGGCTGATTCAGTTTTGGAAATAGATAGTTATAAACAATTAATTTGTGAGAGCAAGACAAAAATTTGAGGGGTGGTGCTAAGAAAATTGAAACACTTCTACAGGGTGCATGATTTTATTTTGAACAATTTCTATTTTCCAGCAAGGCACAAAACTTATTTCCTGATAATTGTCCCTCGCAAAGCCACATACTAAACGGCTTATATGATGTGTACCCAGTATTTTCAAAACGAAAGAGCAGCTATTTACTTAATTGCATTTTAAAAAGTTCCGAACTTTTCAAGTCAATGCAAATCTCGCAACAAAATAACACCACCTACACTGGCTCTCTAGCGCCGCACACAGTTCCTGAGAATAGGTAGAAATCGCCTGAAAATGCACAGTGAAAAAATGAGAGCAACCGCGTACGTATATATAAACAACGTGTGCGCTATCAGTGTCTCCCCCGTCTTCACTCGCATTGTTCCTATGCTTTATGATTACCAGGAGAGGTAGCACTCTGATGGCATGGTAATAGAGAGAATTAGAAATCGCCTGAAAACTCCATAGTAAAAAAAACGCTGCATTTTGTATCTCACACTGTACATGTTGTACGTGAGAAATTTTTGCCGGCTATGGTTCTCTCTCTTAATTGCTCACGGGAATAGGATGGTACTCGTTCGTTTCTGTTTTAGCTAATGGGAAATTTTTCTGGATGTTTTTTGCCAGACATTGCATACTAGTTGGTTAGACCTCATTAACACAATATGTCCGAAACTTATCTTGATGCTCATATTATTATTTCTAACATAACCTGTACGACACCTGAATATGTTTACCATGTAATTATTGCATACGTATCTACCTGCAGCAGAGGTAAGGAGTAAAAGCACATACATGATTACACACATACTCAGGCGGCAGTCAAAGTGAACCATATTTTGGAGAAGTACAGTACATGCAAAAATTCTAGGAAACAATTATAATTACTGCACATCTGTCTATAAAAGTGTGACAACTGAATACTTAAAGCACTTGATATTTTGTGTAAAAAATTGTTTCCAGATTTTTTTTCAAATCGTTCCTACTAAATTTTTTTAACATGCACATTTTATAAATATTTTGCCGTTTTTCTGCATAAAAACAAATATCTAAGAATAACAAAAGGTCCAACGGCGGCGCACAAAAGATATTTTTTTAATTTTCATAACAATTTCGGAAATTTACAGCTGCGACATATTTCGTGAAGCAGTTCTGAAAATAATGTATGGAGAAAATCATGTTTGTTGCAATTTATCCAAGGCATTAGTTATAGGAGTGTGTGGTATTTCTATTTATGGAACCCTAATGTCCGTGAATTGGCAGTTTTTAACGGTGTCTGTTTTAGAAATGCGTAAAATTTCTTTGACAATTATCTGGGAACTTATTTTTCAGCAATTTATTTTTTACTGCCGACGGCGACGCCATGTAACTGGGCAAGCGAACCTTTTAAAATTCATCCACGAGTAGTTATGTAAAAGGTATTGTCGGTTTACGTTCGATGTGTGAGGTTTTGTATCCCCTAACAGTTGTCCGGACTGATCTCACTGCTTATTTTCTTATTTAAAAAAATTATTAAATTGCAAAACGTGTACTATAATATTCTATACGAGCTTCCAACACTGGTACAAAATCGTGGTAATGCAGAGATACGCAAAGAGCAGGAGCAACTATGAAAACCGTCACCTTCACTACAAGGATAACGGTTCATTTGCCGAGCCGTGAATTGCATTGCAGTTCAGTTCAACATATCCGATCAGTTTGTGATTGCAAAGTGATCTGGCCGCGTCTGCAAGTTTAACGTGTCCTGTAACTCGTGTGCTGTGTTTTGGATAATTTTAAACATTTTCACGTGTCTTGTACTGCTATAGAAATTGTGAAAAATGTATCATCGTCTATCGTATAATTTTATGGAGAACAAGCGTTCAATTTTCGATTTTTACGGGAAGGATGATTTCTTCAAGTGAGTACCACCCACGCTCAGTTTGGAATATATGTACATACATATGTGTATCGTGTTGAGGCCTAATTTATTTATTTATTCAATCGTGTGCGTATATAATGAAATAACCGAAATTGCAAGTTTCATTTATTTCGCAAGGGGAATGTAACGGTTTTCTTTCTCGAGTTGCTAGGCAAGCCGGAAACTGTCACTTTGTGCATTTACGGTAAACACGAAGACATGCTGGGATCTGAGTGAAGGCTTACCGTTATATTTCAGCAAAAATTGTGTACAAAACAGCCCAGCAAGCGTGAGTTAAAAACGGCTGGGTTAACACATTCAAATTTCCAGCAACCTAATCCTGTTACTACTGCAGAATATTCCCGTAACTCATTTGTGCAGTGCCCTTGCAAAGTCGATTGTAGTCGCCTCGCACGAAAAGTTATTTATCGAAATGAACTGCATCGATTTGCCATTCCAAGGGTGTAACTTATTTAGTCTAATTAAGTGCACCTCATTCCGATGCGGCTTGCTTCCGTTTACTATTAATACATGAACTGCCGCCGCTGTTATCAATCGGGCTATCAAACTATGCAGTGCGGAGCCGATATCAGACAATATCAAATCGGCCAAAGCGTGGAATTGCAGCTACGACCGCCCATCGAGGATGCAGGTCATTTTTGGCCTTTGGCTGGCATGAGCGTTCGGTTTTAATTCTATAAGTTGACCTGCAACTCCCGGCCAGCAAAAATTCCGAACTGTTCGGTTCTCCCACATTTTTTATCTACTTTGCCTTCTGTTATTTGCTCTGAATTTTAAAAGGCTCCTGATAAAGCGTGATTTATATGTGATGTGTTTACTAAAGTATCCGTCCCCTACAAAAGCAGATTTTTTCTTTTTATCCTCTTCCGAATCTAAATTTTCGTGGCATCACATTTGGTGGGTTATTTAGATCGTCGAGACCGACCAACTCTACCGGACCACTGGCAAATTGTTTATAGAACTAGAAAATTAACAAAAATCAATAGCCTCACCTTTAACGTAGTGCTGTTCTACCGCTGACTCAATATAAATAAATATAAACAATGACGGACAGATATTTCGGTCACGCAGCGCTTAATGTTATCAGCAAGACCTAATAGCGGTTTATGGAGACCATCCCCGCCGTCTATTAAAAGAGCAATGTCAGTTTCAGTTAAATAATGCTTTATAGGGCACATCAGATTTTTATCTCTTTATTCAATGTTTAAATTTAAAACGTGAGCCTTGGCCGTGGATGGCGTCCAGTGCAACAACAGTGGGATTTCCTGTATGCTGCTTCAATAGATGAATGATTCATTGATATCAACAAGGTGCAAATGATTTTTTTTGCTGAACATGGCTGCCCAACATCAACGCCAAAAGCCTTAACCAGTCATGAAAAATGAAAGAGGGGGTGGCGGCAGCCCCCATGGCCCATACTGTGAGTGTAGGTGGAAAAATTATTTCCTCAACGACTGAAACTTTTTCTGTGTAACAACTAAAACTTTCGGTCGACAGGAGCAGCACCGTTCGGTTAATGAAAGTCGAAACTTCGGTGGATACGAATTGTCAAGCCACCGAAATATTGCTATAAGTTTTGTAAAATATGCAGCTCCTCCGGCGAGGTGCTTTGAATATTCAAAATTTTAATTGAAAAGCAGCAAGTAATTATCTCCGCTATTCTCAGCTGGGAAAGATGCAAAGTTCTTCTGGTTCTGGTAGTTTCCAACTGATTAGCCACTTTTATTCTCACTTATGTATATTCGGTTCCAGCTATTAGACTAAAAATATTGTTATATTTTATAGATGGATGCATTCAAAGCAACTCGGTGGAAATTCGTTTTTGGTATAATAAAATTTAAGGGTGTGTTCTAGAAGGGACAATCGCTGTCTTAAGGCGGTAGACGACGTCTGACTGCTTTTTTTAGCTAAAATTCGGGATTTCCTAGGATAAAATTAAAAACACATAAAATTTTGAAAATCAGTCTTGCATTTACATATTAGGTGTGTACTTTTCGTGTTTGAAGCAGAACAGCAAAATTTGCATTGAATTGAACTTTTTGTACGGTTACCTAACCTATATCAACAATTTTTAAAACTAACACAAGGCGCATCAAATTGCAATGATTTTTCCCTACACAAACTTTAAAAATAAAACTGAACAATTATAGATGCGGTTTTTTTAATGAACCAAATATTTGTCTCCACTACTGTCTCCATAAAGAAATGCAAAACCAGGCTGTTTATCGGGTTGTCTACATAGCCTTGGGAGAGTATGGGGAGAGTAGTTGAGACAAACATAAGGTTCATTAAAAAAACAGCTTATTATTTTTTGATGCAAAGTGGGTTAATGCAATATGATGTTCTTTTCACAATATTAAATAGTTTGGCTATGGCTGGGTAAACTACTATTTATAAATTTCAATGCAATTTTGCTGTTCCATCCCAAAGATGAAAACAACGCAGCTACTACATATTAGTTTAAACACCAAAAAGACATCTGACGCATTTTTATGTCTTGTATGCGTTTGACCGCAATCTCTGTTTTAAGAACTGCTGCTTCTGATATCTCACGAACGGAATTTCAATCTTGATGAAATTTTATCAGAGCTGGTCAACATGAGTAGCTGTTATACCAACCCCGCAAAATAATCGGATATTTTTAGTTTTCTTTTAAATATTAAATAATTACCTGAAAATTGGTAGGAAAACAGTTTTCACGTATAAATTAATTTATAACTATTTCTTTAATATTGAAAGAAAACACTTAAAAGGTCCAATTATTTTCAGAGGTTGATACGATAGCTAACTAGAGATGGTGACTAATACCTACTGATAAAAATTTTATCCAGCTATATTCATGATATGCATATCACAAATAAGAATTCTAAAAACAAGTCATAGATTAAAAAATGCATAAGAAGCGCTTAAAAATAACAATCTGGCAGAATTTTTGTTTTACAGTTTATACTAGTCCAGTTGGGATCTGTTTTAAAAAGGGGGTATGTTGGATGTTTTATATAGGCCTACTAATTATTTTTTTAAAATCTCCAGAAGGGCTTAAGGAATAATGATTTTTGTATGCGCTAGTTGAAAAGCTCGTGGAAATGTTATGACATATATCGTAATAATGAAGTATGTATAATAATGGAGGTTCAAACAAATATATATTTTAAATAATAATAATTTAATAGTAAAAAAAAATTTGATTGAATTTGAATTTGAAATTTGAAATGAAAAGCATTTATTTAAATTCGTTAAAAAGAAGAATGTACTGAATTACACTTTTCATACCCTTTTATTTGATACCCATGTCAAGGGGGCTATGAAACAAATAGTAATCTCCCATGTTATGGCATCCGCCATATTGAAGATTTTGATTTTGAAGAATATTGGATACGCTATATTGCATTGTCACCGGACTTACACACATGTACGAAATTTCTAACTCTAACTAGTCGAAATTTTGATTGCAAACTTTGACCTAAACGAACTAACAAACATTGCAAGTTAAATAAAAGCTTTAAACAAATGTTAAATGCAATTTCCACTTTTGCAAAGCAAAATTGGCATTTTTAAACAACACAATTCACAACTAAATTCTTGGGGATTGGGGTTTCTGTTTCCCTTCATAAATCACAGTAAATTGATGATTGCACAGAAATAGAAATATAAACACATGAAAAAATAATAAAATTTAATATCGTAAATCCGCTGATGAAATTTCGTGAAGTTTACCCAAACTGATTTACTATTTTATAATCGTCATGAACTTATGACTGTAAAAAGGAACATTAATTCTCGGCGCTTTAGATATTTTATATTTGTGTAGTTTATAAAGGGTCATTAATTTTCCATTATTTTTGCATATTCCTTACAATTAAAAAACCCTTAAATAATGTTCAATTGAGTAATTTTATAATAACAATAATTTTTATTTGCTTACAGTGGAATCATGAGTACCAGCAACACGAACCTGCAGAATAGTAACAATAACAATAATAGCAGCCTTTGTAATAACAATAATACATGCAGTCCTAACAAAAATCTCACAAATGGATCCGTGGATACGTGCAATCAGATGAACTCTGTTTTGTCGGGTGAACAGCCAGATCCAGACTACATAAAAATGTTTGTTGGACAGGTTCCAAAATCTATGGACGAGGAACAACTTAGAGAAATGTTCGAGGAATTTGGACGAGTTCATTCAATTAATGTTCTTCGGGACAAAGCCACCGGAGTTAGTAAAGGTAATTTTTTGCTCCGATTTTCTCCTTTTATTTATTTTTTCCTACTACTAATTTGATATGCCAAAGTGCACGGACGTAAATGAATGGAATAGTTGTCTTCACTATCTGATACATAAATGCAGGCATTTTCACATACATCAACGCTGTTTACTTTACGTGCCGAAAATCCTTCTCATTTAATTTTTAACGACGGGGAAAAGTAATTTCCGAAAAGGGACACACAGACGTCCCAATTTTGTAGAGAGCAAAGAATATCTGTAGAATCGTATTGTACGCTGCCGCAGCATTGAGTGTGTATGAGTAAACAATGCAATTTCCTATAGAAAGTGAAATGCAATGACGAGTTTTATTTGTAAAAGCGAAGGAGTGGAACGAAGGATGAATTTAATGTATTCACGTCTCTTGCAGGTTGCTGTTTTGTAACATTTTTCACGAGAAAAGCTGCCTTGAAGGCGCAGGATGCACTACACAACGTAAAAACACTCGTCGGGGTAAGTTTACTTTTTAATTTTCTGCTATCTTGAATATTTTAATGCTGGATGCAGCTCCTGTGTGTACTTCCGCAATGAAATATGAAAAGTTCCTGAAATTCAGTGCTTTTCTGTTGAAAATCAATTTTATCTCTTGAGAAACCGAATAATGTTTACCATGTCTACCATCTTGGTTATATGATGCACGTTTGCTTATTTAGTTTTTTTATCACTGCTCTGTGGATTATATTCCCAGTCGAGATTAAAATCATCCCCCCTTCTTCTGAATAATAACTCTGAAGGATACAGAACGTCCTATATATCAGTTCTTTACAGCTCGGTGCTACTTTATTGAACGTTTTAAGTTTCATATTTCTGTTTCAAGAGACTGTTTTGCTGATGGTCTTAATAAAGGGGCACACATTCAACAGCAACAGGTTCAGCCATCGCTAAAAATTGAACAAAATACATAGAAAACTACATCGATTTTCCGTAAAGTATAATGCAATTCTCGTTCCTTTAAAAGAATATGTCGTACAACAGCGAATTTTACTTATGTAAAAAAGTCAAGTTAGTTCTCCACACGACATCCAACATGAAAGATTCTTCTGCTGCTGCTTATATCTAATTCTTATTCTCAACGTCTTTCTGGTATTTTGTTTTAAAGCAATAATTGAAGGCTCTTACAATAATTTATAATAATTATCATAGAGATTTGTTTTTATTTTGTTATAAATTATATTATTGTAGAAGACTTTTTATAGTGAAGTAACAATAAACTTTACGTAAGGTCTTATCGTCAGAGCCGAAACTAATACATAAAGTCTGCTTTTTCGAGTCTATCAGGCAAATACTCTCACGATAAAGGTTTCTTTGAATTTGTATTACCACAGACTTTATTCAGACTCCGATTGCATATGTAGTATTCAGATTACAGGATTTAAAAGTAATTTTCACATATAATTTAACTGCCGATCGCTGAAGATAATTCTTTATAATCAAAATCTAATCTATGTATGCAAATTTTGCGAAAAAATCCTTTGTTTTCGTAAGTTATTTAAATAAGTTTTGTGTGTTTTCGAAAGTAGGTACATTAGGTATAGTAGATTAATAAATAGGTAGTGTCTATTTGCACCCGATTTTCCCGTGTAAACTTTTTCTTACACGGGTACACGGATACACGGGTACACGGGTTTCTCGGCAAACTTCGGAATCGCCTGTCCGTGTTCGAGTTTCTCGAGTAAATAAAGAAAATGTGGTCCGTTTTGGCGCGTAATGAAATTGCGTAAATTTTTGCTGAAATTAGGAATGCTCCATGTTACGAAATGTCAGCAGCGATGTGAACATCTATAGCTAAGTATCGGTGTCCGATTATCATCGAACTTTTAAGGGGCACCTCGTATGGGTGAGTACCCGAATAGACCTGCATTTAGAGATAAGTAAAAGAGTCGCAAAGCCAAATTTAATTTAATTTAAAATTTGCTCGTTGCATCGAAGTCACGATGTTGGACATCGCCATCGCTCAACATTGATGTTTCGTGTCGCAACGGACCGGCCGGCGGCTTAATTACCAATTAATTAATAACACAGGCACACAAAAAAAAAAAAGTGATTGGTACCAGAAACTAGACCCATCATTTCTTATGGTTTTCGACGTGCTGCATCCGAGTCCGAGGCCAAAAAAAACTTTTACAACGTAATTTTTTTTTTAAATCTCCAAAAACTTCTTAAAAATGCGAAAAAATCACGAAAAAAAGCAGTTGTTGGCGATAAAAAAATATGACGTTGTAAAAGTTTTTTTCTGACCTCGGATTCGGATTCAGCACGTCGAAAACCATAAGAAATGATGGGTCTAGTTTCTGGTACCAATCACTTTTTTTTTTGTGTGCCTGTGTAATTAATTAATATAAGATTGTTTTGCTTAAATTCCTTGCGCTAAGGATAATATTGAAGTTTTTGTGATGTGCATCCCCTTAATACACAGAATCTCTTTGGGACATTGTAATGTCTGGAAAAATGTACCCATTTCGGTAAGGTGTTGCGCAATATTTTTACCTTTGCGCAATGGCACAGAATACAGGCAGATATAGTGCGATATTCTCAGAATTTTTGATGGATTGCTGCAGGAGAATTTTTGGCCTCTTCTGAGAATTTTCGATGTTGTTTTTTAAAATCGAAATATCTTAGTCTGTTCTGTACTATCTCACTCGAAATTGTCTTTTTGTATTTTGCTGTCTAAAGAATTGACACGCAACTGTACAAAATTTCAAGAGAAATCATCGATCACTTCTCGAGATATAAAGGGCACCGTTTCTAAAACAGTGTTCTAAGAAAAATGGGTTTAAAGTTTGAGGAGGTTTACGTTAAATCGGAGATCTGCAATCGTAGGTAAGGAATGCCACCGGAACACCTAAGTTTCGCCCTAGGATTTCGCAAGATGTGGCCGCCACTTGAACTTTGGGGGTGATGTTAGTTATGTTAGCTCGGTAAATATTGGTTTTGCGTGAAACAGGATTATTAAAAAAGGTATAGTGTGGTTTTATGAAACCACGATGCAATGGGAAAAAATTAAAATTAATACATAAACATCAATATGCACCAGCAGAAAGTTCTAATAACTCTAATAAATTCACTATACAAATAAAAATTAAATTTTTGCTTTCCCTATAAGCATGAACTCTCTCGGCATTCTGTCTCTTACGGCGTAACATTTATACATCGTCTGATATTTTCGCATTTTTCTTGGTTTTACCCTCATCGACCGGTTTATTTGACTCACTAGTTGTATCGTTGTCCATCACGATCAAGTGAACAACAACATTTACATCAATACACTGATCAAAACACACAAATACCGCGGAGCACTTGCACGAATGAGTGTGAATATAAATGCTACACGGTCAGCTGATGCGAGCCATAGTCGCCGCCATATTGGCCTTGGCTGCTCTACCGAGCGCTTTCACTTTACCCCTACTCCGCGGCCGACTGTAATGCGATAGATGGACGACAAACTTTGAGGCGATGGAAAAAAGTTTCACTTTAAAAATGTTAAGGGTAATATCTCCGACACTTTTTGAATAAAGCTTTTTTCAAAATGTTGATAATATAAAATGTTATAAATTGTCAAATATTCAAATGTCACGAATACCTATGCACCTATATAAAAATTGGAGAGAATTTTACGGGCTCTAACTTTTGTCATAACTATTTTTCCCAATTGATGGCTTCGACGTATAATTGAAAAAACCATTGCCATATGATGTTTAATATGTGCTACCGAATAAGAGCGTTTAAGTATGCTTCAAGAGAGAATCTCGTAATTTCTTCGCGTATGGATAGGTCCTGGCCATGAGCGATTGAAAATTCATATGAAATGTGTGTGCCTACCCCGAACAGCAGCCGATGCGAATAGTTTTTTGAAGTGAAACTTCTTTACGCATGGTAGAGCAAATTCGCTTCATGCGACTGAAAGCGATACGAAACTTTTCCTATGTTGGTCCCCTCCACTGACACGATTGAGGACTGCTATGAAATTAGGTTCATTTATGTTTTCGGGATCGCTAATCTCCAATATGGTGACCGAAATTTCTCAAGTGCAACGGATTACTCTGACAACAGGTGCTTTTATGTTTTCGAGGTCACTGAAAAATGAAATGAAATGAAAAATGTTATTATTCTTGAACTTGTACACTTTGCGATACAATTTGAATTTTGTGTAGAAGTTTTTCTTCTCTAGTGTGTAGTAAATATAGTAATAATATAATACACGGTCATATTTGTAAGACTTCTGCCTATTTGGAAAAATAGATGGGGTTTTTAATATTTCTAGGTACATCCTCCCTTAAATATCCTATATCGAAAGGTTTAGTGTGGTTCGATTTGCTGGAATTTTCAAATTTCCTCAGAGAGTTTTACAAAGGGTCTATTATGGTATAATGTATATGATACGACGCCACGCGACCGACGAAGTCCCGTCCTAGGGGCTTACTAAAGGCCTAATTGAGAGGATCAATGAAGATTTGGGTTTGGTGTAAAACGGGGACACCCCATCCTAACCGTTAAAAAAAACCATTTTTGGCAAATTTTTGTTTTTGATTTGGAATAAGTTTCAGGCACTCGGTTTGTTTTATGTTATTGTGCTTTATTCAAAGTGCTTAATTATTTTCGATGAAAAATTTCCCCGCCTGTCATCTTGACAGCGCGGCGCGTGCTCCCGCGCATGCACGCCTCGCTTGCGTCATGGATTGGGAAGTCATATATGATATGATAAAAAATGGTTATAACAACAGGCGTCTTAATTCTTTAATTTTGTCCTTACAGACATTGAGCGCGATTACGATTCATCCTTGGTAACTCCATAATATGTATTTCGAGAACTTTAACAGGATTCTGAACACTTGGGATTATCAAATTATACAGAAGTAAAGACCTGTTAAAGTACAAATCTTCCTTAATATAAATTCACCAAACAACTTTTGCACTCTCTAAGTTTATCTGCTAAGACTTTGCAAACAAAATGAATGCTAAAGTTTAGAATAAATTCCAAGAAACGACAGATAAGTGCTGCAGGTTGACAGTTTAAAATTTTGCTCCAGTAAATGAAAAGCTCGAAACGCTTAAAAACGACAATTCCATTCCTGGGTACCCAATTTTTTTTCATAATGTCTCTACATTTACTCAGCACTGATGCCATAAATCTGAGTTTTGCCTAAATAAGGGTGAATTGATCACAATCGCAAGGTGTGAAATGGCAGCCATAAATAATATGTCAGAAGTGGTACTAATCAGGCAAAAATAATTCCGTCTTCGCGCCTTTCTCTCGAAAAATTGCTGAAATTAAAAATGGGCCCTCGGTAATTAAGTTAAAAGAGTGTGAAAAAGAAATGTCTAATTAACAACCTCCCCTTCTGCGAAACGTTATAAAATATCCCCTGGAAAGTTAAAACGTTGAAAGGTGCAATGAATGGTACTTGATTTTCAAATTTATGATGAGAAATAATTGATTTTCTGTAAGAGTTCTACAGAGGATGACGGAATCTTCAAATTCAAACAGTGGTACATTATTACACAGCCAGCCCCCCCCCCCCCCCCCCCCTTTTTTCATCAATTTGCCTTCCATCATATTAACGACGCCAAAGTTGAATCTTCTGTCGTCAGCTCGATGTGTATGTCTTCATATAACCTAACATGATCTAAGAATCATCTGCGCCCCGAGGGCAGTATTACCTCATGTTTATTTCGCTGCTTATAAGACCCATTAAATATCAGGCTCGTCGTGATATGGTATTTTTCAGACAAAATATTGTAAGAAAACCCCCCTTGTTCTGCAGTCGACTTTCCGACATGATATATCACGGGGATATTAAGGGTAACATTTATGTACATTTCCTTTGATATTTTAACTATATAAATGATATGTGTCGCTTCGGCTTTTTATTGTGTTTGTTCAAATCTTCCTCCGGCGTCGGCTAAACATTTTTATTTACTCTCCCATTTTTGAGCGCTTTTCTTATTTCCATTAAATCGATAATTGTGTTTGGAGATCGCCCCTACACTTTGTAAATATTTGCAGCAAAGAACTCATTTATCGTAACGTTGTTAAGGACCGTGGGCTGTTGATTTTTTTAAGCTTTAAATGCAATAAAGAAGGGGACTCAGCTAAAATTTGAATTCTATTCTCTTTTCAGATGCATCATCCAATTCAAATGAAGCCTGCAGATAGTGAAAATCGGAATGGTGAGTATTCGTTATTGAAGTTCTCTTAATAAACGTATTTTTAAAATTTACATTGTCTACAGAATCTCTTGTTTAATAGTATTACTTAATATTTTTAGATTCTCAAAACAATTTCTAGTTAGTGAACAAGTAAAACAAATACCAGTAGGCATTATATTATAAGTACATACTTACATATTTATCGGCCAAGATTTCTAAATATGGCTTTACCTTAAATCTTAGTGCTTGTAATACGAAATGTAGGATTTTATTCTATATATTGTTATCCGACATAATTTCACTGATATATACACATGATGGGTACACATGTACATATGTAATGAAATACATATGCAATTGCTTCATACCATATTCGCCCACTTATTGAGATTTTACCATACTTTCATACAAGATTATTAGTTCACGTAAAGATTTGTATAATGAGACTGAAGTTGTTCTTGTTCCTGCACACTTTTATACAGGGTGTTTCAGTTAACGGAGGCCAAAATGATAGAGGTGATAGATTTCACCTAAGCAAACAAAAAATTGTATGGCAGAGGGGGCAAGAGTTACCTGGTGATTCATAAATTCGGGATGCACATAATTATTTTATTTCTGTCTTTCGATCTATTCAACTTACCGACATCAAAATTACCCCAAACAACTACTATCTTAATGTGCTTTCCAAGAATGTTACTAATATTGATCTACCTCTACCACTGCAGGCGCAGTCACTTGCGAAAGCGGAAAAATCTATAAAATGTCCTAAATTTCACGTTTTTCCAAATTTTTCTCCGAAATTCGTGTAATTAATGGAGCTTTTTTAATTTTTATTGAATTAACCATCATATTGCCTCTCCAAATAGTTACAACATTTCCAGATAAAGAATCGGTATATAAAATTATACAGAAGAAACCCTTTTACAGAATTTTAAAAAATCTGCTTTTTACAAAAATTCAATTTAAATTAACCCTAAAACGTTTTTTACTTTTTACAGGTAATATTAGTACGATATAGATATTTAATTTTAAAAAGGAAATTTTAAAATCCAGGTTTTTTAATATTCAAAAACTGTTTTCTACGTATAATTTGTTACCCCTTTCTCTACCTAGACGTGTTGTACCTACCTCGTTAGAAAAGCAATAGGATGGGTTATTTAATAAAAATAAAAAAGATGTGCATTAATGACAAGAATTTCGGACAAAAATTGGGAGAAACGTGAAATTAAAGAAATGTTAGGTCTTTTTTCAATTTCGCAAGTGACTGTACCTGTAGTGGTAGAGGCAGATCAACACTGGTGCCATTTTTTCTAAATACATTAACATAGTAGTAGTTTAACGTGAGTTTGATGTGGCTGCGTTAAGTAGATTAAAAGATAAAAATATAAAATAATGTGCATCCCTAATTTGTGAATCACTCTCTGAGTCGAAAACGGTTGAGATTCATCGCCCGCTCTCATACGTCCTTTTTATTTGTCTAGGAGAAATCTATCACCTGTATCCCCGTTTACTGGCATACATGCATATATTTTGTAAGTAGATATTGCTAAAAAAACCAAATAAGGGTATTTGGAATGATCTTATTTAACTAAAGTAAAAAATATGAGCATTTATATTTTAAAAGAAAACTCAGTACCAAACAAGTTTTATTGAACAAGTAATGAACATTGTCTTTGCTATTGAGGGTTTATCGCAAACGGCTTTAACACAAATTAGACGTGTTTCAATGGATCCGTTGTAAGTCTCGCCATAGGTATACATAAATGTTATTCAATTAAAATTATTTTATTATCTAATTAATATGTAGACACTAAATAATTATTCATTTATTGTCGAAAAAAGTTGTACCTATAATGGGAATTTACACAAAATGTATGTATGGTACAATTGTACATCTGCCTCGTGTTAACGTTGTAAAATTATTCCGTCCGACGGTGGTAAACATAATTATTGTGTTTTATATTTATATAAAAAACAACTTTTTCTACATTTGGTATTTAATTTGATACGAATCTTTATTCACTAAATACGTTATTTAAGGGGGTAGTCTCATGTCCGAGCTTAAATTTTGTAGGTTTTTTAAGATTTTTTTTTGTGTGGAAAATGAAATGCAATCTTCTTGTGATAATTATATGTTATTCCTAAACTATTGAACAATACAAAAACATTTCTTTTAAATAAAAAAAGAAATTTTTTAAGGTCATTTTGGTGAGGCGAAGTAGGTCTCTTCAAAAAAAAGTAGGTAGCTCGCCCCCCTGATTGCTCCTTTCCCAATCATCTGAAATCAAAATTCCAAAATGATTATTATTCAGTAGGGTTGTCATTCTGGCCCGTAGCAGATTTAAAAGATTTGAGTGAAAAATAGCAAAATGGCGGCCTTGTAAAAAAATTTTTACAAAATCGACGGTTTTTTTCGGTTTAAAATCGATATAAAACAGAAAGAAATCAATAAAAACATCTAATTCTGCTACCCGCCAGAACCATTCATGTTTATAATAATATGTGAAAATTTCAGCCCAATCGGTCGAATAGTTTTTCTTTAATCATCCGTGCCGACGAAAAAAAAGTAGTTTCGAGAAAAACGCGTTTAAATTCTAGAGAAAAAATTTTCATATATGCAGATGCAGGGTGCGCTCTCCCCTATTATATGTTGTAACTTTTAAATGACGTAGTGTATCGGTCTAAAATTTTTACAGTATATTCTCAACTTATTTAACTTTGAGAAAATGCAAAAAAAAAAAAAAAGATTTTTTGAAGATCGAACATGAGACTACCCCCTTAAGTCGTTTGTGCCTTGATTTTTATTTAATTGAAAATGATAACATTTTAGGTTTCAATTGTATACGACGGAGTAAATTGTTAGAAGGTAGTATCGGTTCCAGGGTTAAAAAATATATGCGCATGCTGTCCCTCCTCTCGAGGTCAATATAATCCAAATTGATATTCCCAGTTTTATTAGCCGACCAGTTTCTCGATTGACGAAAAACTACTTTATACGGCCGAGACCAAATATCAAGTGTATTTCCACCACTTAGCATTAATAATGTTATATTCCTTACAGTTAAAAAAATTATTGTTTTCTATAAGTTTTACTACCCATTTTTACATTCAGGCTATGGCCATAATTACTTCTGGAAACCGATGTTTTTTAAAGAAGAATTCCCCGTCCCTTTCAAACCGAAACCAGATAGGGCATAATACTTCTTCAATTACAGAGAGGTACCATAAATTCTTGCTAATAAATGTCTGAGAAAATTAACAAACAAAAAATTATTAGAAATAAAAATAAACAGACTGCAAAAAACAAGGCATTTAATATTTTAAGTATATTTAATTAATTTTATTGATTTATTTAAACTTAAACATTATTGTTAAAGCAGCTAGACCGCATTGCATTCACTATTTCAATTTTCCAACTGGCATGTCGAATGGGTCCAGTCTGCTTCACCTGTAATATTAAAGTTTAAAAAAATTTCTTCTTTTGACATAGTTCGTCTTGTAAACGCTAATATTTTTAGGTACTACCAGAGTTTATTCATTTAGTAGGCGCTCAACTAATTTATTAATAGTCTGTATAGGCTTTATACATTTGTATCGTCTTCTGCATTCAATGTATAATAAGACCCAGGAAAAAGATATATAAACAAAACACATATTCCATATTTAATTTTAAAAAAATAACGAAACACAAAGAATTCAATTGGTAAGATGTATCGGCTGTCACCATCCTTGACCTGAAAATGAAAAGAAAACAACAACTGTGAGTGCTCTGCAATACACTCAGACAAATGTGACGCAATCGTGACGCGACTACCGGTCAAATTCGATTCAAATTAAGGACCGCCGGTTTCCGGAAAAAGATAGGGTCGGCAAGGTAACACCGTTAAAAATTGAGGGGACCTGCGGCAATACTCTTAACGAAGGGTTCGATCACTCTCACTTTCTGAGCGAGGTGAATTACGCACTTCGCAGAGCAAGTCCGACACACAACCTCAAGAAAGAAAATACGGGATGGACCTACAAAACGGCGAAGGGACCCGTTGCGCCTGCTTTAAACCCAAGCAAGCCACAACACACACAACGCCGAGTTGCTACGCAATCCCTTTTGTAACAAGTTCGGGTGTTCCTCCTGCCGCACCTCCGCGAGGAATTCTTCCTGCATATTCGCAATTAACTTAACGAACAATATTTTAAAAAAAACTACCACGCCACGCGATTGCGACACATAACAATTCAACGTATAATAGCATACTTTAGCCCACACGCTCACACCCAGAGCTCTCAAACTTTGGTAATTAATTAATCAAACTACTAGATCACCTAACACTTCCCTATCTCTCCTAACTTTTAATCATAACTCTAACACTAATTTTGCACAAACACTCAGTGAATTACTCACCTCAATATCCCTTTATCCTTTAACTATTTAATTCAATCACTGTAATTTTTCTCTTTGAACGCACTATTTGCTACTGTCTACCGCACAACTTAGACTGAGGGTTCTTCAGTGAGGATCCTAAATCTCCCCCAATAATTCTTTCTCGCCTGAAACAAAGCATCCCCTGCACGATCGGGACAGATTCGTGCAGTAGGCAGGTAGAAAACCCGTTCATGCTTCGCACCGTAAAGGCAACATTGTGCGCAAATGCTGTGGCAATTCTTTTTCACCGTTTTCATTTACTTCCTCATTCTCGGAAGACGCAACCCTCTCGCGCGAACACGGTAATTAGCTCCGTTGCCAGTTTACAAAATCATGAAAATCCTAACTTTCTACACTAAAATCCTAAGCGGGCATGGTGTGTGTGGAACACTTTTAATTCTCAATAATTTGACCAGAAATAAACAGAAATTTAAACCGACTTACATGACTTTTCTTACATTCGTCCATCCTGACTAGGACTCGCCTCGAGTTCCTCTGAAATAGAACTGCTGTCTTCTACTGGTACTCCATCCTCACCACTATCGCTATCGGTTACATCCGATAATCCACCTGGAGAATGCCATGGACGGATTTTGTCAACAGCTATAGTCCGTTCATAGTTTGTTCTTCTAGTCTTACGATAATTGCCATCCATATCGACAACTACGTATCGATCATTGGGATATACGGTTTTGATAACAAACGGTCCAGAGTAGGGGGCTACCAATTTCCTACTAGTTCCCTGGGGATTTTCGTGTTTTTCAATCACCACTAGATCTCCTACTTTATAAACTTTCGGTCTTTTCCTTTTCTTATCATAATACTTCTTTTGTTGCTCCTGTGCTTTGGTGTTTTTTTCCGCCGCTTTTGCGCGTTCATCTTGAAGGTCCGTGATTATGTCTGAGGTTTGCTTAATTTCATCAATTAATGCTATATCGGTTCCCGACCTTGGTATCATACCAAACATTAACTGGCTCGGGGTTTTGCCTGTACTTTTGTTCTCTGTGTTATTCAGGGCAAATTGTACCGCCCGAACATTTTGATCCCACAAATCTTCTTCCAATGTTGTTGTCATTAACGCTGAAAGTATAGATCTATTTAGACGCTCCACTTGTCCGTTAGCCCTAGGAGTAGCAACAGCATTCAAAATATGTCTGATGTTATTCTGTTGACAGAAGCGTTTGAACTCCTTGGCTGTGAATGCACTTCCCTGATCCGATATTACATTTTGTGGTATACCATACACACTGAACAGGTCTTTGAAGAAGTCAATGACGCTTTTAGATTTTGTGGTTTTTACGGCCCTTAAAAAGATAAATTTCGTGAAAGCATCCACGATGGCTATAATGTGAAGATTTCCACGTTTGCTCCTCGGAAATGGTCCCAAATGATCAACATGTACTGTCTTCATTGGTTCCTTCTCCTTGGGTATGGGATGTAAATACCCCTCTCGTTTACCCGCGTTCTTTTTATTAAAAAGACAGCGTATACAACATGATATATACTTTTCGACGTACTGTCGCATTCGGGGAAACCAATAATGCTGACATAACCTTTTCAACGTTTTCTCGACCGCAAAGTGGCCCAGTTCGTCATGCGCAGCGCGTACGACTTGTTGTCGCATTCCATGAGGAACAACCCACTGGATACCCAACGCCGTGATGCGATAAACTCTTCCATCCCTTAATGCGTAGTTCTTATATACTTGACGCTCTTCTTCAGTCTCTGGTGGTTTCGAGAGTACCTTGTGTATTTCTTGGATTTTATGGTCGGTTAATTGCCCTGCTAGAACCCAATCAGCTTGCTCAATTTGTAGAATTATTTCTCCATCGTCTGATCCACACGGATTCCTGCTTAGAGCATCTGCATGCTTCATGCGTCCACCTGGTCTATATTTGACGTCAAAATTATATTCCATCAATTGCAGCCACCACCTCGCAATTCGGGGTATCAGTTGTTTCTTCTCATTTGAGGTTTTCAAAGCGTTGCAATCCGTAACAACCGTAAATTTTATCCCCACCAAATATGGACGAAATTTCTTTACGCTTTCAACTACGGCGAGTGTTTCGAGCTCGTAGGAATGATATTTGGTCTCGGGGTGTCTTGTTTGTCTACTGAAATAAACAACTGGATGTAGTCGACCATCGGCTTGATATTGAAGCAGTATTCCCGCAATTCCTACTGCGCTGGCGTCGGTATGGACTTCAGTATTCGCCTTCGGATTATAAATCGCCAGTACAGGCTGTGTAACCAATTTAGTTTTAAGTAGTTCAAAGGCTTTTCTTTCACCTTCTCCCCACTTCCACTTCGTAGTTTTCTTCAATAGGTTTGTCAGCGGTTTCGTAATGACAGCATATGCGGCAACAAAGTGACGGAAATAACCCGTAAGTCCTAGGAATTGGCGAATTTGTCGTACTGTTTCAGGCGTTGGAAACTCCTGTATGGCCTTAAGTTTTCCCGTTCCCGGTTTAACTTTCCCATCTGTAACTTCAAACCCGAGGAACACCACTTTTTCCATTAGAAAAGAGCATTTCCTCAGATTTAATGTTATATTTTCAGCTCGAAATATTTCCAATGTTTTCCGAAGTCCTTCTAAAGCCTCTTCTACCGTAGTCGTATGAAGTAGAATGTCGTCCAGATAGACGGCGGCTATGTCACGAATTGGGGCTAATACCCTATTCATGTACCTCTGAAACACCCGCGGTGCATTACACAAACCGAAGGGCATACGCTGAAACTCATGTTGACCGTGGTGAGTCACGAAAGACGTATAACGTTTTGAACTCTCCTCCAAGGGTATTTGATAATATCCCGAACGTAAGTCAAGACTTGTAAACCAAATTCCTCCTTGTAACTTGTCAATTTGATCATCGATACGCGGTAAAGGATGATTGTCTTTAATCGTTTTAGAATTCAATTTTCTGAAATCGATGCACATCCTTTGCTCCCCGTTTGCCTTAGTTACTAACAAAATTGGTGATGCATAATCAGAATTTGATTCTCGGATAATGTTGTTTTGCAATAGTTCCTCTATCATATCTCGCACCGTTTCTTGTTCTGTATATGACATCCTATACGGTTTATAAGTAAAGGGTTTATCGTCTTCAAGTGTAATTCGCATTTCGACCGTCTGTGCGCAACCCAATTCACTCACGTTTTGCGCGATACAGTCACGAAATTCATTCAGGATCTTTAATAGTTCTTGTTTTTGTTCTGCAGTTATAGATCCAACTGTCAGCTCGTCTTCTTTTATGGGCTCACATTTCCTTAAAGTTACGTTCATCACCTTTTCTTCACCCTTGTTTTCTTCTTCACAAGGCCAGCCACGAGCGATAACTGTATTTTCCTTGATAGTTATGTCTTGATCTGCAAAATTAACGATTGGCAGATAACTATTGCCATTACCATCTATTTGTAGAACCGTGCGAGGGATCCAACTCTCTCGACCTTCCTGTGGACGTAATGCCGTCTCAACGTAAACGTCTGTCGTTTTTTGATCAGCTCTTACTTCTACGATTTTTATCTGTTGAGCGGGTAAAATCGTTTCTTTCGTCAATCTCATAACTATCCTGAAATTGTCATGTTCTGCCTCTAGCCGAAGAAAGTCGAGTTCAGCATCTGTTTGGAGGAAGCGCAGAGTTTTGTCAGTCTTTATTGCCAAGATATTCGGCAACTCTGTAAATGACCTTCCCAAAATAATTGGTACGTTTTGTGTTCCAGTATTAACTACAATGAGTTTAATATTCGCTTCAGTGTCATCAACTTTCACGTTAGCTGTTGTTGATCCTAGACTTATGGTGAATCCATTCCCATAACCATGTAGAGACACTTGATCCTCATAATTAACTTCAAGTTTCAACCTATTAGCTTCCTCTGCCGTAACTAACGTACATGAACTTCCGAAATCTATATAAGATTGTGACTTGATCCCATTTACCTCAACATCCTTAAAATATTTTACATTTGTCGTTTCATCTTGGTTCAATTCTAATAAAGCCACGGGTTTACTTTCCTTTGGCTTGTTCGGACACGCCGCACTTACATGAAAAGGATTCCTACAATAGTGACACCTATTATTCCGATTCACAGGCGCGGTACATCTGGTAGCGAAGTGCCCTTTTTTCCCGCATTTAAAACAGGTAACGTCTCTATTGTCAGTGGCAGTTTGTGTAGTTTCTCTACGATGGTTCGTAGTCTTTTTCCCATGCCTATGCGGTAACGAATTTCTACCCTTCTCAGGAACATCATTTAATTGGCTGAGATAACGATACAAACTTTCCGGGGTATTGAAATTCCCAGCTTTGGCGGTAGTTTTGACCACTCTATCCTCAATACCACCAAGCAAACATGCTACTGCATCTTCATTCTTTATTTTGCAAGCATTAAGCAAAACCATTTTTTCATGAAAGTATCTCGTATAAGATTCCTCATATTTTTTCCGTCGTCGAATCATCTCTAGTAGGACTTCATAATAGTCTTTCCTTAATGGGAAAGCTTGCCGGAGCTTCTCCTTCCATTCTAACCACGAATAGCTCATACTTGGTAAGCCTTTATACCATGTTTCCGCTAAACCTTTTAATTTAGGCAGAGCAAAGTATACTATTGCCTCATCTGCCCAACCGTAAATGGCACTTAATTCATCCACCTTCCTAAGCCACGTGTCTACGTTCTGGTTCTTGTCTTCCGGATCAAAACACGGTATCGCATCGCCTCTAAAATTCGGTACCCCCGAAGCGCTTGAGCTTGACCTCTCTAATATAGAGGTTAGTACCTCAGTAAATTTACTCAGGGTCCGCGTAGACTCGCTCGTACTCTCGCTTCTTCCTTTCCTCTTCTCTTTCCTATTCGTTCTTTTTTCTCTACTTGCTCCATCGCGCGAGCTCTTACTTGTATCCCTTTTTCTTTTATGTTTACCCATTTCTTTTTTTCGTTGGGGTAAACATCATAATAGAAAAAAAAACATCAAAAGGAAAAACAGGAGAAAAAAAAAATAATTAATTACTTCAAATAAAACTTCGCTTATTTTTTATCAATTTGGTAAAAACAAAGTAAAGGAGTAGACAAATAAACCCATTAGCGAATCATAAGGGCTATTCTTTAAAAAAAACCTATCCCCCTTTTTATTATTTATTTTTAATTTCAATAAAATCTTCATTCGCTATAAAAATAAAATTTATTTCGGTCTAAGATCTTTCACTGTGATATAAGTACCTACTTTAGGTCAAGGAGTTAAAAATCGTGATGACAGCCTTTATGACGGGGAATTGTGTGGATAAATATCCCACTTCTGAATTAAAATAAGACCCAGGAAAAAGATATATAAACAAAACACATATTCCATATTTAATTTTAAAAAAATAACGAAACACAAAGAATTCAATTGGTAAGATGTATCGGCTGTCACCATCCTTGACCTGAAAATGAAAAGAAAACAACAACTGTGAGTGCTCTGCAATACACTCAGACAAATGTGACGCAATCGTGACGCGACTACCGGTCAAATTCGATTCAAATTAAGGACCGCCGGTTTCCGGAAAAAGATAGGGTCGGCAAGGTAACACCGTTAAAAATTGAGGGGACCTGCGGCAATACTCTTAACGAAGGGTTCGATCACTCTCACTTTCTGAGCGAGGTGAATTACGCACTTCGCAGAGCAAGTCCGACACACAACCTCAAGAAAGAAAATACGGGATGGACCTACAAAACGGCGAAGGGACCCGTTGCGCCTGCTTTAAACCCAAGCAAGCCACAACACACACAACGCCGAGTTGCTACGCAATCCCTTTTGTAACAAGTTCGGGTGTTCCTCCTGCCGCACCTCCGCGAGGAATTCTTCCTGCATATTCGCAATTAACTTAACGAACAATATTTTAAAAAAAACTACCACGCCACGCGATTGCGACACATAACAATTCAACGTATAATAGCATACTTTAGCCCACACGCTCACACCCAGAGCTCTCAAACTTTGGTAATTAATTAATCAAACTACTAGATCACCTAACACTTCCCTATCTCTCCTAACTTTTAATCATAACTCTAACACTAATTTTGCACAAACACTCAGTGAATTACTCACCTCAATATCCCTTTATCCTTTAACTATTTAATTCAATCACTGTAATTTTTCTCTTTGAACGCACTATTTGCTACTGTCTACCGCACAACTTAGACTGAGGGTTCTTCAGTGAGGATCCTAAATCTCCCCCAATAATTCTTTCTCGCCTGAAACAAAGCATCCCCTGCACGATCGGGACAGATTCGTGCAGTAGGCAGGTAGAAAACCCGTTCATGCTTCGCACCGTAAAGGCAACATTGTGCGCAAATGCTGTGGCAATTCTTTTTCACCGTTTTCATTTACTTCCTCATTCTCGGAAGACGCAACCCTCTCGCGCGAACACGGTAATTAGCTCCGTTGCCAGTTTACAAAATCATGAAAATCCTAACTTTCTACACTAAAATCCTAAGCGGGCATGGTGTGTGTGGAACACTTTTAATTCTCAATAATTTGACCAGAAATAAACAGAAATTTAAACCGACTTACATGACTTTTCTTACAGTATGTATGTTACAGTCTCGTTTTAGAACATTTGTGATAAATTTTCAAAAGCGGAATGCTTTTGTTTACCCAAAAATAGAAATGAAGGGAAATTGCAAAAGTATTTTTAACGTCGCCATCCATGGAAAACATGTTTTATTGTGTACTCCTTTGAAGGGGGCGTCGTGCAATAAATCTAAAAAAAACGTATCGTTTAATGTGTTTACTTCGGCACCTCAGTCGCGAGATATGAGCATCCAAACTATTTTATAATGTGCTCACCCTCCTTCCCATCCGAAGGTTCTAAAAAGGTTATCCAATTTGTGAATTAGCCATTGGTAAGAAAGTCATTAGACAATTATTACAGTCACCTTAGATTAGAATGATAAGTTTTTCCGTATGTCTCAAAAACTTTCATTGTTGTGGTTATGAAACAGCAATGGAATCCTAATTTAGTGAGTGCCCGACACGCACTTGGGTTGTTTTTATTTTGGGGTGGTTTCCTTTTTTAACAACATTCAGCATCCATCACCGGCCTTTGTATAATGTAAAAGTGAACAAAAGCCTATAAAAAGAATTTCCTGGCTTTCTTTAAAATGCTTTTTGTTCACTTTTACACTTACCAGTGTTATGTGACGACGAAATTTAAATTTAACAAAGCCTTCTCGTATATTTTCGACGCAAAAACATTCATATCGTCATCATTTATCTTCAATTCTCTGGAATTATTCCGTTTTATTCAAGCTGTTTAAGGTAATCAATTCTAAAAATAGTGAGTGCAAGTGTTCCACTTTAAGAATCTGAACACACAGTGCTTATCTTTGGAAATGGCGAATCACTTTCTCGCGTTCCCAGGTAGGCAAACATGAAAGGGTTTTCCTGCATATTACTTTATTTCATACACTCAAAGTAATGCACATATCTATGTATAGGTATATGCTGCACATGTATAGTTTTCTTGAGTGCTTATGGATCTACCTCCCCCTTTTGGTCTATTCCGTCCAGAAATAGAGGAATAATAAAACACACGATTACCGGACATTTGAAATGAATTTATGGTGACAGCGCAGTGCTTTGGGACTGCTATTATTTATTCTTTTTTCTCCTTTATACTTTCACGGTAACATATTATCCCCAGAATCAAATCCTAAGCGAAAAGTAGCTTTTTCGGATATAACACGAAATTGATTTTGGTTATTTACGACCATACCTGCGTTCGAAATATATGAATAACCGCAACAGAAAATATAGCCACATAAAAGTAAAGTACGGCTAGTAATGGCCTATTGATTAGGTGGACGGGTGAGAGCCGTATACCCAGAAATAAAATACATCACCGGTGGAGGGCATTTTACCAGCAAAAATATCCCCCGGAAAGGCGTCAAACCACAGAATTATTTTCCAGTTATCGGCATCCAAGTGAGACGTGTATGAGTGTGTAATATGGCCCCAGGATTGAACTTTATTCCCAGGATTTAGTTTTTATCCGATCGAAATTCACTAAAGTGGGACTAATGCAAAAAATTCAGCTGCAAAATCTGTTGCCCATAATATACTGTCGCAACTGGTCATTAATCTGTAAATTATTTTCGGGATTATGTTGGAGACCAAAGTCGGCAACGATAATCCATATTTACCAAGTAACCCATATTCGGCTTTATTGTAAAAGCAAATATTAATATCACAAGATTAAAACTGTTGATTGCTTTCAAACTCATCGAAAGATTTTAAGAGATTTAGGCTTATTCTGCCCGAAGCGAGTTGTTATCGTCGATGAACCGTTATCGTAGCCAGATTGGCCATACTTCTTATTCTACTCTCCAAAAGTAGCAACGCAAATCGCTATCGTATAGTGACTTAAGGTATCGTTGCCCAGAAAATCCCAGTTTGTTTTCACTACCTTAATTTTGCTTAGTCAGTTTAATGTGTTTACTTTCGTCCTCCGACAGTGCTGCAGGACTGGGATATTTACTTTTATGTTAATAAACGTTAGCGTTTACTCGTGTTTTAAAAGTAAATTACTTAGTCATCTCTTCAAATAAAACTCATAAGATTAATAAAAAAAACAACACATAATGTGTGTACGTATCAGTACGTCAGAAGTACTTTATTATCGAATGACGCACAGTGCTGCGTGTTTAAAAATAAATTTCATTTAATGATATTCGTCCCTGTATATGGATATTATATTGAGATATTGCACCCTGCAAACTAGTTATTATTAGCCCACACTCTACTTTCTTCATTGCACACTTAGCACTGCGCTTTACTCATCACCACATTGTTGTAATTGGTCTCTTGCACTAAGGGAGTAATCGAACCAAAGTATGTAGGTACTACGCGTTTACTATCAACCATGAAATGCAAAGCTAGCTAGTTATGTATTTACTTGAAAAGATTTTTAAATTGTGCGGTGAATTACTTTTTTACATATCCCTGAAGCTACTATTTTAACCTTTCGTAAATTTAAGATTTAACGAATTGCCAATCAGTTTTAAAGCTTTAGAAAAAGTTATCCTGTCGTTGTTTGTTAGCCAAGTATCACATTTATTATATGAATCAAACTTGCCACAACAAAAACTTGTGAAAGTAGTAGGAGTCTGGAGAAGTTCTCTGAACAATATTAATAATTAGGTACCCATATACATATATATATATAATGATGGTAGGACGTTTTTTCCATTCCATTTTTTCATGGGACGTTTTTTCCATGGACCCTCGAAATCACGTAATCTTGTTTCAGTGCAAACGTACTATAAATCCATAACATTACTGGAGAGGGCATTTGTGTTTCCCAGTGAACTGTACGTTATCTAGCTGAAATTGGAGTAAGCGCACCGGTCGCATAAATTTTAAAGCAGTCGATAATTGCTTAAAAATGTCAAAAGAATTAAACATCCCTAAGCTAGTTTTCATATATAATACGTAATACATTATATCCATATGAATCTTATTAAGCTCAGGCTCAATATGTATACTTGTGGCGAATAGCCTATATACCTTGCCACAAAGGTAGATCAACTGAAGTTGTAAACAACTTTCTAGATAGGACATTGAGAAGTTTTGTTTTAAAATTACTGTAACACGGACAGGTCTGCTTTTTATTGGCTTACAGAAATTATTGAATACTTTTAATTAAAAAGATAACTGTAATCTGTTTAAGCATAAATTAATAAAAAAAATTAAATACCATTTAAAGAGATTTTTTAGTAGTTTATATGTAGAATATGGATCTACTAGGTTGTTAAGTTAAGGAATGTTATTGTTATGAATTTAAACATTGGACATTTGTCCGGCGTTCATTTGGTATAATACATATATAGCACGTTCACCTGCTATAATGCCTGGATTCTTTAGTATATGCTCTGCGACAATGTTTGCGGTACACATGACGATATTTGCGGCGCATAGACGAGTATCCAGTGAGTTGCAGGCACCCATCGTTTGCTAATTTTTTTATTGTGATTTGTCCAAATTTTGTTTGGTCTTTATAAGTGTCACTGTTTTGAATAAAACCCGTCAATACGAATATTTAAGTGCGAAATGTGATGACGATGTTTTTCCCACAAGGCCAACTATGTGTATCGGCAGAATCCTATTGAATTTCAAGAAAATACATGTTTTTACCCTACTGTTATTCTCTTGTGTTATTATTATTATTATTATGCAAGGAACTACTAAAACTGTGTATTGGTGCTTAGCTCATTATTCTATGATTAGTAGTTTCGGAAGATTGTAGGACGTTTCCATTAACCCAATAATGAAAGTTTTTTAGCGTCAGTTTGATGTCCCTGCGTTTATAAGATGAAAAGAAAAAAACAAAATTATTATGTGCATCCCGAATATATTAATCACCCTGTAACTCCAAACAGTTTAGATTGCCCCCCTCCTTGGCGTACGATTTTTTTGTTTGGATGGCTGAGATCTATAGGGTCTTTCAATATGGACGCTTGACTTTTAAATGTAAATAAAGCAAGATTTGCGTGGCATATCTACACCATTTTTCTATTATTTGAAAGAATACTTTATGGCATTAAATATGGAATATAACATAATACGTGCCACCAAACAAAGCTGCGGCGGACATATGAACGACCTTATATTCCATACTTATAGCCATAAAATATTCTTTCAAATAAAATAAAATTGGAGTGTATATCTCACAACTTGTTTTATTTACACTTAAATTTCGAGCGTCCTTATTGAAACACCTTGTATTACTCCGTTCATTTTGTCTCCCATAGATAAAACGCCCTGTATGTGTCTACTACATCATAATCGCTCTGCAGTGTTTTCCGTTATCGATGAACAGACGTTTGATATGGTAAAGAGTACAGAACATACTCTTTACTGCTCCATTATACTTGGGCGTGAACTTTGTTATACTAACACTGAACAAGTAAATCACATAAAAGTAATTGTTTTATATCAAGTGGTTAAAAATTTCGAATTATACAAAAAATATTATACTCTAAGACTTCCAAAAATTTTTAAATTTAAGATCATAATCAAATCCAGGCTTTATTTTTTTCATGTGTGGCTAGACAGAACTATCGAATAAGTACCCTCACTCAATCCGCTTGCTGGAGCTAAAACTGTCTGATAGCGATTCTATTATAGTGACAGAAGCAGTGGAGATTACTACTTTTTCAAATGTCGATATACACTAAACAACTAAACAATTTTTGTTGAAAATGACTACAGCAATAATTGCCTACAATGATTTTAGCAAATGCGTAACTAAACGACTGTATGCAAAATTACGCATCACTAAATTTCAAAATTAATTGCAAATGTACCTAATGAACATTTTGTTTGAAACCAATTTATCATACGACTCATATGATCCGATGAAATGCTAGCGTAATTGTAATTGTACTCTGCTTTATGTTGAGAAAGTTAATGAATTTAATAACTTTAACTCGATGGGATTTTATTATAAGCTGTAATATCCGAGCTACCTTGCGCATTAAACGTTTTATAGCACACTAAAATCATCAATTGTGCCAAAGTTTGTCCAAATGCATTTATTTCACTTATAACGGCTCAGATATTTTTCTGAAACCTCAAGCGTCGCATAGGGTCGTTTTTATCAGCAAGAAAGCCCCTGGAAAATTCAAAACGATCAGTATGCAGGATTAAATGGAACCATCAAGCAGGTGCAAGTGACAAACTCAGCAGAGCAATGAGAATAGTCTAGTTATTCCTAATATACAATTCACAAAATCTGTTTTATTATACAGGGCGTGAAGGGGTAATGTTTTTGCGTGTAATATCTTGTGTATGATCATACATTATAACTATTTTAACCCGCACAAGGTTTTATGAATGCACACCTTTTGTAGAATTGAGCAGACAATTATTTGAAGCCGAATTCAGTGTAGGTGGAAACAAACACTGCTGTGATATTCAACGAGATTTGCTGTAATTGTATTAACAATATTATTCTAAATTTTCTACTAGTTTTTAAAGTGAGGTTAAGTTGCCTTTTTCTGTAGCAAGTTTCATAACGGTTCTATAAATCGCTATAACCAGAACTGCTCACGCAAAGTTTTAAAAACACGGAACGTTTCTACGTATAAAGTTCAGACTTTATTTGTGATTTCCCTAACTGAGGGAAAAATTGAACGCTTTAAGCGCGCATCAAAGTTTCAAGTGTTCCACATTAACTTAAATAAATTACAAATGCATTTTCCTTGCAAACGCTGTCATCTGTTCGCCGCTCTGCTAGCCACAGTCAGAGTGCGGAATCGTGTTCCCATAGGGGTAATCATATTGTTGCCTCTACGTATCGGTAGCGCACGGTGCATTTAAGTGTCAATCAGACAAGAGGAATTACTCGATCTGCTGCTGAAATATCGCAATTTGGTACTAAATAAAGATCTTGATTGAAAATAGATTGCAGTTCGCCAAGATAGGGACAACAGCTATCCTTCTGTTTCATTTCTTATTGAAGGAAGCCCGTCGATAATTGAAATGTATTTTTAACCAGACAATTACAACGTTCGTTAATGACGAAACAGCTCACTATTTTTCCTGTATCGATTTCAAATGCAAAATGGAAGTGTCGTGAATCAAAGAGAACTCAACACTGTGAAAACTGTGTGTGCATATTTTTACAAGAAAAGGAAGAAAAAAGTTCATTTGTGCGAAATCTGTGCCTGCAAGTAATATGGAAAATAATACTATTGAAACAACCAGTTTGTCCACCTCAGTGTTAGGAATATCGAATTCCCACAAAACATATCCATCGATCAATGCAGCATACTGGTCACCCTCACCGAATCCATCACCGTACATTGTGCCAGGTATTCCAAATTGCTTCCTGTCTTGAAACGGAATGTGATTGAAAGTGCTACTACAGCAGTGCCTGCGACGCCTGCTACGTGCTTGAGAGGAGTTTTTCTCTATTTTGCTTTTTTGGTAGGGGGCGACATGCAATTTATGTTGTTTTCGAAAATTCCTCTTCATCGAGAATGTAAACAGAAAAGTGAAAGAAATCAAATTTTACACAATCACTCAAACCACACTTAAAGTGTCATAAAAACGCAATTATTATTTAACCGAACATTTACCACAGTGGAAAAAGTGTAACTTGAGGAGCCGCGGTACTCACGGCTGCTGAAGTGTTCATGACAATGAATTATACTCTCCCCGCGCAAATCAAGGCGGTGAAGTTACTTGATACAAACCAAAACTACTTCCTCGATCGCAAAGAACGGTTTCACATTTCTGATTGGATGGATAACTTCAGAATGCGTACTTTTCCACAAAAATTTACAATTTCAACTACGCAAGTCGAATGTGAAAAATTTAATATTTGAAGTCGGAAAATATTTTTAATAAATGCTACATTTCTGGGGCTAAAAGGGTTGCCCGCTGCTTTTCATTGCAAAATGTTTGTGTACCTGTACACATGCTGCGATATGATCAACCCTCGTTCAATGCACAGGATTTCGGACTTAATAAAAACTAATTTAGAGTTACGCTTCGACTGCACTCCTACTAATCTCCGGTACTTTCAAACATTTCAATCCATCGGTCCTTCGTTAATTCTATTCCCCGGTGAAAATTTAGCTCTCGACCTTATCTAGTATTAGTTTTCATTTATGAGTTTTCGCTATAATGGTTTCTATTCAAGCAACACTGGTGCTAGTGATGCAATGCATTCTTTATCAGCAAATCCAAATAACTTCTAATAAAATTTTTATTAAAATCAGCTCGATATTGGCTCTGAAGAGTTGCATATTTCGGTAGTTCACCACAGCAGCATGTTTTATGCATGAATTTAAGTTTCGTTCGCTTCAAGTATCTTTAAACTTAAAAACAGATTGCAAACTTAAAGCTGAAAGGTTTCATTTGGAAGTGCTGTTGCAAGTTACACAAAAACATCCGAGACAATAAGTTGAGCATATAAATACGTCTCTGAGCGGGATTTAATGCTGACCCCAATTTGTTTCAAGTTCCATTACTGCAGAACTACAGACATACAATAACCGAGTTGACCTCGTAAATCTCAAGAGAAGAGAGAGTTTAATCCTTGAAAAATCTTCTGATTAAAAACTTCAATACAATGAGCTTAGCAGAACTCGCAGAACTTCACTCATTCCTTAGAATTTTAACAAAATATTCCGTGAAGCTGTGGAAGTATAAATTTGTCTTTGCTTTGAAGTGACAAGAAATATATACTTCTTAAGAGCGTAATGCAGGATAAATAAAATAAGTTGGTCACATTGAATTTTAAGAGGATATGAAACTTTTCCAGCACAGGACTTTGGTAATTTGAACTTTTATTGGACACCTCCTCCTCCATGCGCAATAACCACGCGGGTCAATAAAACTCTGCAGATATTGTCTTTCCAAGGCGCCATTGCTTTGACACTCAATTGCTTTGCTTCGAGAGTGTGCATAATCTTGAAATTCATGCATAGACAAAATTCTAGATTTCCTCCCGCTACGAGAATGAGAATAATAAGAAATCTAAAATACCACTGCTCGTCGTATCAGTATATATGACCCGACCAACTGAATGTAATCCATGTTGGGAGATGCATTATAATTTGTGGTCCCATCGAACTTACAAGAAATGTATGTGCTCACTTTGCAACAATATTTTATAATATTCATAGACTTAACAAAAATGGAAATTGAGACAGTGAAGTAATCTAATTAAAAAAATCGACCCTTGCGACTTATTCTGCAAGTAATGTTTGACACTTTTGAATTCCCTCTGTTTTCTTTGTTTCCATGGTATTCTTTTGTATAAAAAAAACACTGTGCCTGGACGGGTCAGTTACAAAGGTTTTCAGAATGAAATTTTTACGTAGGTTCGACCAGTTTGGAAATTTTATGTTCAATATTCAATGCCAACACATGGCACCAATCAAAAACACAAAAAAATCCTCAAAAGATGACATAATGTATGCCTGTTGCTTGAAAGTCAAAATTAAAATGATAGAAACACGTATTAGAAATTAGTCATAAAAGAACAAATAACGGTGGTAATAATTAAAAAAGTGTTAATAAATAAACAAAGAAAAATGACAACTCGTGCTTCGATTCCATTATCCTCTTAAAATTAGGCATTACATTCGATAATTGATCTCGCAGATTTGGTGCGGCATCAAGCCTTTATCGTAAAAGCTAGTGTTGTTCTCACAGTATATTTTTACATAGTTATGGGAAACGGTTATATAATTCGGATAGCCTGTAATGCTTAGTTTGTATACATATTCAACGAAAATTTGGCTTTAATTTAGTATTAGAACTTGCTTTATTTAAATTGTCATAAATTATAGACAGAGAGCCCATTTTATTTTTTTATATTTTTAATGATTTTGCATTAAGTGCTGATTATCATCCGCAACTAACCCTTCACTAATTCGAATAAAATAAACAAATGAGTTTCTTTACTATTCCGGATTTTCATAAGTATATCCACTTTGGGTTCTCCAACAAAATCATTAAGCGTCGAGAAACACTCAAAGTTATTTTGCGCCACAGCTGAGATCCAATTGGCATTGTATTTTCTTTGATAAGAATATATAAATCATATATATTACCTACTTGTCATCACAATATCTGTCTTTCTACGCAAATATCGTTACATACTCAATAATCCGCACACAAAATGATGCGTTTTTGCTTCCACTTCTGACATCGCAAAATCACTTTGTATTGAAATACTCTATTTCGTTAAAAATAATTTAATATTATTTCTCAAAAGTGTTTTTTTTGTCGATACGTTATATCATAGCAGCAAAATTTCTAATTTTAAGGAACCTTCAAAAGGTCGCGCGGGGGTTATCGGGGTCGCTCATTTCGATCCAATATGGCGACCGAAAAAGTTAAACTTTAAAGGAATGCACTGAAAATCCATACAAGATTCCTGGGGGCGTTTATTTCGAATCTGCCATCAAAATTTCCAAATTCAAGATGGCGCATTCAAAATCGCGAGCGAAAAAGTTAAACCACAAGGGATTATCCTGAAAATCCTCACTAAGTGGTTTTCGGGATCACTGTTTCGAATCTGTCATCAATATTTGCAAATTATATTTCTCAAAGGTGTTTTTTGTCGGTACGCCATTTCTTCCTTAATACTTCATTAAAATTAATGATTGAGATATCATTTTGAAGATTACGTTCCCTTCTAATGACGAAAATTAAACAAATAGTTTGAAATTAATGGTTTCGTTAAAAAACATTTATTTTAAAAATCTTTTATAAAGACCGTATTTGCATAGGAAATGTAGACGGCGCCATCCATTCTTAATCGCTTAACTAACGTGGACGACACCTGCCGATTGGAGTTGTTTACATTCTACTGTAGAAGCAGCGATCTGTTGACAATCTGTTTAATTAGCATGCATGACAGCTGTTAGTTGGCGTTGTTTTTATCCTATACCCAAGTGGAATCTATCACTCAAATCAACCAAATTAAATCAACGTATTACAAACCGATGCATATATGTATTGATAACGACTTTTTAGAATAAGACTGATATTAATTACTACTCTTCAAAATAAAATAGTTTTTATTAATAAATACTTGCATTTATATATTTCCATATTAATATATTACCATTGGGTGACTGATCTCGATACTGTGCGAAATATTTGCACAGTTGAGTTGTTATGTACATATTAGAGCTGAAAATATTCGAATATATTCCAATACGAATTTATTATTCGAATAATGCGAGTATTCGATTATTTGTTTATTCGGAGTATTCGGATTTTTTGACTGCTTGATCTATTCGGTGAAGAATCATTTGGAAACAGAGTTGTGAAAAATTAAAATCTCATTCAACTCATTACTCACCTCAAACATTGAGTCCGCTCGAATTATGAGCCACGTCTAAAATTTATTATCCACGCATTTTTCGGCATTCTAAGGCTCTGTTCACCCATTCGGGGTTCGTAACGAGTCTTCGTAAGGAGGTTCTCGAACCTGCTCTAAAACGTGGTGCAATAAAAAAAAAACCTTATTTTGTGTTTATCAAAATAGAAAACAAGAAATAATATCTTGCATCTGTTTTTTACGGAGAAGACATGTATAACCCTTACGGTCTCTGCTTAATAAGAAATTCAGCTTCCTAAAATCAATAAATCCAATAAATCAAATATTCGAATACTCGAATAATTCAAATTTAAAATTCGAATACGAATAGCATCGAATATTCGAATTTCATTTTCAGCCCTAGTACATTCACAAATATTTTTTTTCAATTTCATTTCGGCAAAGAGTAGTTTTTAAGAATTTAAAATGCAAAAATCGATAGGAATTTGTTAAAATTAAAACAACTCGAATGGTTTTATTTAACTTGACCATTCGCCAATTGAAAATAACCTTGTAGTCAATGCAAAGTAATGTAAATTTGTTAAACGATTTTTCAGACACATAGTAAATAATATAATATCTGTAAAAAATATGTTTTTAAAACAAGCATTTAAGTCAAATTTACTACAAATAAAAAAAAAATCCGTTATGAGCGTCACGCGTCATCATGTTCGGTTTAAGATAACGCCACATAGCTAATCGCATTCTTCTCGCCGTACCATTTCATTTGATATCCATATTAAATGGTTGTGAAGGAAAAGGTAATCCGCCATTTTGGGGCGTCTGCTTTATTGGAATAATCACGCAGCTTATCATATTTTAATCCGCCATCGTGAAGCATCCCCCGTGGATTTAGAACAACATTAGATATACTATAATATATAGCATTGTCACCGTACTTATACACGTGTGCAAAATTTCAAAGTTGTAGCTAAATTAGAGTAATCGCGACTTTTATTGCAAGATTTGACCTAAATATACTACAAGGCAAGTTAAGTAAAAGCTTATACAAACGTCATTTACTGCTACTTAAATGCTCGACGTACTCAGCCCCAAATTAAACATGTTAGTAATTAATTAATAATAAACTCTGCATACATGTCCAATTGCTCTTAATGATTAGTTAACTTATGTTTCAGAGCGTAAGCTTTTTGTGGGTATGTTGAACAAAAAACTTAACGAAAATGACGTGAGGAAACTGTTCGAAAGCCACGGGACGATAGAAGAGTGTACAGTACTGCGGGATCAAAATGGGCAAAGTAAAGGCTGTGCTTTTGTCACCTTTGCGACAAAACAATCTGCGATATCAGCAATTAAAGTAGTAAATTACTTAATTGATGTTATAAATTGTATTTCCTCATAAGCACATACATTTCAGACTCTGCATCAGAGTCAAACTATGGAAGGATGTTCCTCGCCACTTGTTGTAAAATTTGCGGACACGCAAAAGGAGAAGGAACAAAAGAAAATGCAGCAGATGCAGGCTAATCTGTGGAATTTGGCTGCTAACATAAATATTCCTTTAGCCCAAACTGCAACAACTGTGACAACTCCAATCCTGCCAAACCCACCTCAACAAGCTAGTCCTGTTCTGGGAGCAGACGCTATTACTCCTGCATCGCTGCAGCTTCTGCAGCAACTTCAAGCTGTGGGTCTTCAGCAACAATTACTGCAAGGTAGATGTAAGCATATTATCTTGATGGAAATTAATTTAGTTTATTTTTCTTGCATTTGCGTAGGGATCGGTGCCCAAACGGCTACGGACACCGCAACGGCAGCAGCTGCTGCAGCCGGTCTACTACCTCCAATGACTGTACAAAATCTAGCTGCGATTGCAGCCATGACGCAACCTTCGTTAACAGCAAGTGCGGCAACACAACCGGCAAGTGCGCAACTAACAAACGCAGCAGCACTTTTATGTAAGTTAAATGCCATATTTTTATTTCCAAAATTACTAAGCTCTAGTAAAGTAACTTGCACACATTATTATCCAGAATATTTAGAGCGTCTCTTTGGAGGTTTGGCACACTTTCCGATAATTTACAGACAATGGCTCAGTGCTACGAAATGCGTACAAAGTTCGGTGCATTCAAAAATGAAACGCTGCACTGCAGAACTACTTACTTATATTACACTGGTCTGAATTTTTCATGTTTGTTTTTCTTGTTCCGGAAAATTGCTGGTGTTTCGCTAAGCAGGAAATATGGAGATTTACGTTGTTAGGTAACCCAAGAAAAAAGAAGCTGAAAGTTCTATAGGGAGTTTTCAAGTTTATTTTAATTTAGCGCCATAGCTTGGGGTCTACGTTTTCATTTGAGTCATATCTTGACTATTCCTAATGCTTTATATTTTTTATGGTGTTTCGAAAATCGCACAAAGGCAATGTTTTTACATGTATAGACTCGGAATTTCTACAAAATCTCCTCGTGATGGAGATGGAGCATTTTCGTTTTTGGATTTCTAATCTATGGAAAAAATTCTATGATCACCTAGTAGATTTTCAGGGACCATATGTCGACCAGTGTTATTAATGTTACTAATCATGAACACGATCTCTGCCTGTAGGTATCTGCAGTAGACAGGATATTTTGAATTACTGTAACTAACGTCTAAAATTAAAAACCCGTTGTACGCGTACTAACTTATAGTTCAAGCAATGGTCAACCAGTTTATTTTTAAGATATCAACAGATATGCTAAACATTTTAATGCGTACATCTACACACATATATATTTTATTTACGAGGGGAGGTCTAAAAGTCCACAGAATAAAAGTAAAACGAGCAGGATTTTTCCAGGTTTCCACATATTCCGCTTTCATTAGTTCATGAATTGGCAAAAATGACGTTCTGGAAGAAAGTGTGAATGATGTAGCAAATATAATTACTTGCTTTCACCAAGTTATGGCGACTTATTTTTACAAATAATACTTTGAAACCTCTTTCATCCACCCTATAGTCTAGATTCTAGAGACCATCAGTGATTATTATTTGTTCCCGAATGTCTAAAGAGAAATCTAAGGGAAAAATTAGGACGATTAAGGTATCATGACAGCGATTTTCCCACGTTTAGAAGCGACAGAAAAATTTTTTTTTGTGACGACTTATATAGGTTAATTTCCAGAGCTTTTAATAAAATGAAATAGTTGCACATTTTTAATTAACCCGAATATCTCCATTTCACACTTTTTGACCACCCCTTTTATTATTATTTATCACTTTAATGTAATAAGATGAGAATTTTAAAAGCTTTTTCTCTGTTGTTTAGGTCTGTTAGGAAAAACGACTAACTCAGGTGAGAAAATATGTTGATCCCATCTGATTTTTCGTAGTTAACTTTAATTAATTGACTTTTTGCTCGTGCGGCATGTCATATTGTTACACTTGCATGCTTTTTGTTCAGTATTAATAGCTAATCCTTTACTGAATCATTATGACAATTCTCTTTTAGTTGTTGCTTTTGTATGTCACTTTGATGATAATTTGTTTCACAGGTTGACTGCCATTATAGTAAAATTTGTATAACTTTCACATTCCAAAATACTTGTGAATGCTCTCAATAAAATGTTCAAACTCTGTGCCTCATAAAATTACATATTGCTTGAGTGTCATCGTTTGTATATGTGTTTATCCTTGGATTTTATTATTAGTGACGATTATTGAGAGCAAATCCTAATTTCATTACGGGTCTCGAAGTAAACTAATTGCGCACAATTGAAGTCCCATGTACTGTCTTAACTATAAGTGCAACAACTAAAACGATTGATTGATTTATATGGTTTAATGGATAAAAAAATATCATGCATTCTATCCTTTTCAATATCAAAATTCCTAGTACATGAATTTACACTCTTATATTGATATTAAGTTGCAAAGACCGCCGTATGCGCCAATTTATTTATTACATATAGATACTTAATAATAAGCGGCATCTGTAAAACTTAAAAGAAATTTCAATTTATTTTGTTCTTATAACTAACATAATTACATCTATAGTTTAAGTTAAAAAAAATTTAAGTTACCTCATTCTATAGTTACGAAACAATACATAATTAATTGCGTTTCGCCATATATATCAAAACTAATTGATCAGTAAATGCCTTACTTCTCCTAATGAGCGTATAATGTAGGTCCCATATCAGTTAACCTGCTATTATATGTACTTACCTACATGTATGTTTTTGAGAGTACGTTATTTTTATAGGAGCCATGAATTCTGAAAGGCAAGCGTATTTAAATATTTTCTTACCCTTGCATCTCCAAATAAATATTCAGAATCAATTCTTGATAAATATATTATAATTTAAAAATTGATTATGCTAAATTAAGTAAAAGGTGCATTTCTAAATGTATTTAATGTTTCGATAGTAACCAGCCCTTACGTTGAGTTTTGAGTTCAATCGGGAAGGGTAGATATTACATAATTTGAAGGCCTTCTGATAGCTTTAAAATAGGGCTAAATTTGTGCTGACTAAGTCAAACGCAGTGATTTTTATCCTTAACCTGTTAATTGATCCGTTATATTTGAAAACTCGTTTCTGTGTGCTTCTTAGTTAGGCTCGTACGAAATTTACTGTTAGCTTGTATTTAAAATTATCGAAATACAAATTATGTTTTTTCCTTAATAGTAATTTGCATAGCAAATGCAAATTTTGTTCAGTATGACTCATATGCGCGATATGATTAGAAACGTGTTCTTTTAAAAATTATGCATATAACATACCATATGTATGTACATATGCGACATAAGAAGTTAATAGGTTAATGCTTAGTTTACAATCTGTAGAGTGTAGAATACTTAGGTATTTTGAAATATATCGAAAGATAGTAGCTACCGGTAAACGTTATTTTCCCTCAAGAAAATTATTTCGAACTGTGGTACTATAAAGAGATCATTCGTGGTAAAAAAGTCACGTCTACGTAATATATACAGAAAAGAAACTGTCCGCGGTTGTGAGAATTACAAACAATGCCGCTGTGACGTTTATTACAAAATTAAAAGGGCATATGTTATACACAGTTAGAAAAGCGAAAAATCAAATTCTCGATTCTCACACATTTTTAAAGATCAAATTGTGTGGTTAACATTTCAAGCTATGCCCACTAAGGTAAAAAATATTTACAGATTAATGCATAAAGTTAATCAAACGAAGACATTTTCAGACACATTTTTCTCGAACATTTAAACTGGTACATTTATACATTTATTTTAAAAGCCGAATACCTCTGAGCCGATCAGTCTGGAATTTGCTGTGGTCATTTCATATAAATTATCTATTCAGTATTATTATTATATTATCGTCAATACCATTATATATCATTATCTATCATGTTATTATTATTATAAGAATTTTTATGACGTTAGATTTTTTTAGAAAACTTTACGTAAATCCTTATTATTTTAAATTCAAATAGTGGCAATTGTAAAATCGATACATTGAAACTATTATATGGAATTACCCTATAGTATTATGTTTGCCAAAATTTCGAATCCCATTGTGCAATCGACATTCAGACTCTGGCTGGTCCTGATGGTGATGTACAAACAAAAGTAACTTTTCGCGAATAATTCGTTATCGGTCCATTTCACAACAAAATAACTTTAAAAAAAATGTGACTCATAAAGAGCTTACAAAAAAGGTATAGCTAATGACTTTTTTCGTAGGAGTAACATTTTGGAATATAAAAATCAGGGACCGAAAATAACTGGTGCTTTTCAATTTTTATCCTATTGTTACAAAAATCGATTGTTGGTTCAAAACATTTGTGGGCTTAGTTATAAGCCAGTCCTCAACATCTGGACCAACCCCCCTGCATTTCCGAAAACGGCATCAATTGATCTTCAGATGAGAGCAATGGACCAGTCGTACTAAGTGTGTGCGGGAAATAAGGCGACAACGACGGCCAACTTTTTTTTTTGTGAAACGATTCACGATTGTTATATCCAATCAACTATTAAATTAAAGTTTAAACTCGAGCTGGTGTGTTTTCCTTAATGTGCCCGGAACTACGGCCCTGTAGAAAGCTTTGCTCCCTCCTATCGAGCGCTTCTACAAAACCTTCGGTGGTGCAGCGGAAAACGCACGGTCTTTCACGCCGGAGTCTGCGGTTCGAACCCGTCTTCAAATTTTTTTGTGAACATTTCCGTCACAGAGATTTGTCAGCTAGCCGCTCGGCTGGCAAATTTCGTAACACTATTAAAGCTCAGGGAAGTGGTCACCGTATAATTAAAGACCACATCCAAATGTTGTGAATGATACCCTCGTTATGTTCCTGTTAAGTTCCTCAAAATTCAGTTTTTTTAATAAAAGCTATATTTAACCTGTTATTTTTTGCCGATTATAATTTGAAGCAAAGAAAACCCAGCTCAGAAGCTTAATATTTTTATCTGGCTAAGTCGGAATTATGAAGTTGCACTAACTAGTGTGAAAAAATGTGCATTATTTATTATTTGTTCACCTTTGCTCATGATTGCATATAAACGAACTTCAAACAAAAGAATGTTTTTGAACCAAATTAGTTCGCACATTATAAAACAAACTGTTAAGTTGACCATTTATTTTTTCCAAGCTGGCTTTTTAGCCACAAAAAATATCAAGCCGCTAGGCTTTTTTCTTTACTGCAAATTATATTTGATGGAGTAACCGATAAAGGGAGCTTTTTTCAAAAAAAGTCGAAACTGGTACGATCCCTGATAAAATACTTTATATTACTGAAGCAAAAATAATTCAAAATATTAATCCGCCTGCACCCAGTCTATAGCTTTGCCTTTTGTATGTCCTAATTTCCTTGTATTTTGATCAGCTCGAGAAGTAGGTATAAATATCACAAATTTTTAAGTTAGCGTATCTCCAAAACGGTTACTCTCGCATTTAATTATTTTTGTACAAAAAATTTCATTTCGTGCTAAGAATTGTTCCGTAAGAATATTCTTTAGCGGGGCTTGCACGCAAAACTGTTTGTTATTTCATTTACTCCTTATACTGTAAAAAAAATTTTAAAAGATCTTTCAGGTCGGAATGTTGCAATCCCGAACACTGAATTTTAAACTCATCCCAACAGATTAAAAAATCACCTACCAAGCCCTTCTGTGCCCACAATTTGACTGACAGTAGTATTCCAAGTGGGAATTATTATATTTAGAATGATATAAATTCAGAGAACTTCACTTCAATTTAATGATTTTACCAAATTTGTGGAGATTTACATGACCGGTACAACATTACCGATATTAGTTGGAACTTTTTAACAAAACTCACTGAATCCGTGACAAATTCACATTTTTTGTTGTCATACTAGCCAGACTCTGATGTTAATAATTGTGAACAACATAACAACACAATAGAAAGGCACTCGAAATTTTCATTACAAAATTCTATAGTTATTGGTAGTAGTAGTAGTAGTGTCCCAGAATATCTCGAAAATTAGGTACTCACTTCAGCCCTCCTAGGTACATATACTATATTTATGTATGCCGCACCTTTAAGTCAAAATATATAAGGTTAACGATACTGCCAAACTTGAGTGCATATAAATCATATACTTGCCGAATAGTCTAAAGTCGCTCTTATGCATAATCTCACTTAAATGGTAACAAACTTGATCTTCGATTAATCTAAAGTGACATGCTCCATATGTTCTTATGTAGAAATGTAAAGGAATCTCGAAAAGAACCTCAGAATAGTTTTTCTTTCTGTATGAAGAAAATTTCTTGTGACCATGTTAACAGGTGGTCGTTTTTACTCAAATCCACGTCTCTTACAAATAAAGTTACAGTGAACACAGATATGAAATTAAAATGACTGTTGTTTGGCCTCCACTATCGTAGTCCTCACAAACACTACTCTACGGTTTGACATATCCAGAACGTGATTCCTGGCTTTCGCTTGATATCTTGCATACACTTCATAGCTGTAGGTTTCATTTCGAGAAAACTCTGTGGTAAAATAAAAATGCCTCTACATAAATTGCATACTTCGGGAAAGTTCTATGTTTTACGTGTTGTCCACAAAATTTTTTCTATATCTGTCAGGTAGGCAATTAAATAAATATATAGTATAATACAATTATCAGCATGACTTCGGTCGTTATTGTCTATTAACAAACCAAATTCTTCTCGATATAGTCCGCTGAATGGTGGGGCAGGTGATCTGTCGTTTGTTCCATTTTGACATGGCTTCCTAGAATCCTGAAATATATGTATATATAATATAAAATAATTATGAAGCCATGATTTTATATGCTTAGTGTCAAACTAAACCGATTTGCTGATTACGGAGTAATTCATTGAAGTCAGTTTAAAGGTCAAAATATCGATTTTCAATTCAACCTATATGCATACACATAAACAATCAAGTAAAAATTAATTTTTAATGTCGCACTAAAGCAGTATAAATCGAAGTCATACGTGTAAGCTTAGCAGCACGTAAATATTGATTGACAACTTTACGGTCATCACCCCTTTCCCATTTTAATAAATTCCAATTTCATAAGGCCACGAAAGCTGCCAAAGTAAGATTGCAATTACAGTGGTCCCATGTTCAAGTATAAATCGATGTTATCACCGACGACTGTCTGAAGTGCCTAACTTACATTAAGCGAAGAATTTGTCCAAAGCACAACATGTTAAATTTTCTTCTAAAATTACTTATGAGACTCAGCTTGGAAGATGGCCAAACCGGTAAAGAAGAAAGAAATTCGGCGGAATGGCAATCAGGCGAAGGAATTCTCATCGGAATCAATAGAAAATTGTCATTCCACGGTCATATCACGATAGAATGCTCGCAGCCATAACAGTTCAGATTTAGGAGTAACTGGAGGGCTACTTAATTTGATGAAATATTAAAAATTCCTCCGGGCAATTTATTCCTCCAATTCGCTACTACAAAGCCCCGGAATAAAAGTAGAATTTCATTTTGGCCCGTGAAGGAGCATAAAAAAATTGGAGGATTTTATGAGAAATAAATTCCATTTTATGTGCTCCGATATACCTTTTAACCCAAATATCATTCCTTAATACGTTTTTTCTTCTCCTGCAGACGCTGTAGTTTGGCCGTCTGACTTCGGTTCGACTTTTTGCCTTTCAGAGCAGTTTCATAAAAATTACATCCCGGACTTCCCAGCTTTCAGTAAGATTTTTCGTTCCTTTTCGTGTTCCCCTTCTTCTGTATGATTTTAAAGTAGTTCTAGTACTTTGCCGGCGCTTTCTTAACGTTATACTCAACTTTCTTATGATACATGGCAAGTTTCTTATTTTATAAGGTTGTTTCGTATTCAGAACGAAATTGAGTTGGTACGTTCGTTTTTCTGGTTCGTTTCTACAGCAGTAATGAGTGAACTTTGTGAATTTTATAAACAAGAAATGAAATTATCCCATGTACTCGTACTTTTGGAGCATGGTTGCTCTTTGCATGCGGAATCCAGCTCCTTGTACTACCGCCTTACTTACTGTGCTCAGCAGTTTTGTTGTGTGAGCCATGATAGATTACTCCATGAATTTGTTCGGATTACTAATTTTACTTTGTTTCGTTTAATCTAGGGTCGGATCCTAATCCATTAACATCAGCGTATGTGTCGACGACCACAGGATTACCTCAATTTGGTAGCACTACTCTATCTACTTCACCTCTGGCCAGTGTAGCACTCACCACAGCCGCAGCTGCTGCCGCTGGAAAACAAATTGAAGGTAAATTAATCTAATGTTCCAGTGTGCTGTACGTTCATTTACATAGTGGAGCGTAAGTACCTACATGATGTGCATATTTTCGATATTTGCTTATAGTGAGCTCGGCTCCATTCATGCTCTGCCCTCTCCTTGTAATCCGAGAATATTCCCAGTATCCTGCACAGGATGAAATAATTATCCCGCTGAAAGACAAAATGATGGCCATTTTCCTCGTGTTGAAAAATAGCGGCGTTAGCGGCCTCCCAACGAACTATTAACTTTTATTGCGGGCATAAGTGCTAATTGCGCTCATAAACAATAAAATGGTAGAGGTACGCTTTAATGACATTTTCATCTAAATTTTTGCTGGCAATGGTTTTATGGAAATTACAGTGCTTTCCGGAAACTTTAAGGCTTTGAAATTTTAATTTAATGTTTGTTAATTATTCCGGGAACAATACGAATTATTCAGAGTTACTGATATATTATGTCACACAAAAGCAATTCCTATAAGAACTTAAATAAGATGGTGTTCTCATTTTTGGCGACGTTTAGCTGCCATGCGATGAGTCAGTCAGTTCAGATGGGTCAGCTTTCTTCATGAGCCATCGATTATCATTTGCGAAAAAGCCATTTCTTTTGGTGACATCAACACAACAAAGAAACGCGTGATTCAGCGAATTTTTTATTGTTCGTTTACTTATTTTCTTCGGACCTGATATCATTAAAGTATTTAATAGTGGACATTTAGGATACATATTGCAAACTTAGTTACAAAGTTTTAATAATTCTATATAATTTTTAGGGGCATATAAATTTACATGAGATAGGGAAGACCGAGGAGGGTTGAAACTGATTCCATGTTTTTTTCATATTTCTTTGGAATGACAAACTTCAGATTAGTCAAGTCAAAATAGACGAAAAAAAGCTGAAACCGCGGAAAAATGCGCATAGAGCTGAAAATTGGTACATACTCTTAAGTACACTTTTACAAAATATCAAAAGTCCACACCTATCCGACTTGGGGTAAAAATTGTATTCAAGGTCAAAGGTCAAGAAAATCCGTTTTTCGCATATATCTCGTAAATGTTAAATTATCGTAAAAATAGTTCATACAAAAGTTGTAGATCTTGCAATTGTTTATAAAAATGTTATGTTTGCCTATTTGACCGTTCCTGACATATCCATAATACTAATATGCACTCATACACCCCTACGGTCAACTGTTGCAGTTACGACAAAAGTCATTATAAGCAAACTTGTAGTACTCATCACTTTCGTCGTAGCTGCAAAAAAGCCGTGAAAATGGGAAAACAATCTTTGCACTTATTGCCTGCCCACAATCATATATGACTTCAGGCCCCAAGTTTTGCGTACATGACTGCGATAGATATAAAGCCATGTCATGTCTCTTTTAGTCACTTTAGACATGTGTGATTCCAAGTTAGCTTACTGTCTATAGTTACACCCAGATACTTAACTTCTGAACTTCAGCATACCATTAAGTATTCAGAATTGTTATATTCGAATTGAATATTGCTACCAAGGTGGTGTCTGCGAATCATGGACAGAGAGCTCTTTGCATTAAGTTTGAGACAGTCAGATCGTGTTCACCTCTAACTGTGACTATTTAATATGTCATCCGCATATCTCTGAATATCAACAGGAGACAGGAGTGATGAACACACTCCATAATGCTACAATTGCAACCGAATTGTCTCCCAGTTTTACGATGATCCTCTTACTCCTGATAATGGAGCAGCTTCTTTGTTGCCTCGAAGAAAGTGTTATTAAAGGCTCTGTGTCAGCAAACGCATACAGAGCACTATGTCCGAATATCCAACATTTGGCTGAGTTTGGTTATCATAAGCATTTTTTTGTATAGCGGTATAGTAAAGAATAATTTAAAGTTTGTGATACTGCATCATCACGTAGACCATTACGTCTTATAATAACTTCCTCCTACGCTAGTTGGTAAATATCTGCGCTACTAATGTATCAGTCTTCCTTACATTTTTATTTGTCATTCTGAAAGAAAAACATGTAAGCTGAGGTGTTTCAACCCTCCTAGCTCTAAATAAATACGACATTAGTAACTTTAATGTAAATAATTCCCAAATACATAACAAATTTAATAAAACAATTGTCAAAATTCATTAAACCAAATATCATTTCAAAACAACAATGGGTACACGTAAACAATTTTTTGAAAATTTTTTTGGCGCGAAGGTGCCAGAAATGTAACCGATCATCTGACGCTGCCGATGTGCATGGACAGGTTTGTGAGCCGGAAACATGTAATAGAAATGAGTTGTTGCCAGCTCGCTATTTGTCTAATGTCACGACTCATGGATGGTGTTCCAACTCACCTTTGTGTCAACGTTCCTCAGTCTCCCATACTTGTCGTTTAAATTGTTACTATCTATGTTTATGAGAATTAAAACCTTACTTATAAGTGTCTCTGCGAAAACAGGGTACAGTAGATTTCATCCATCGCTTAACATCCCAAATATATGAATCTCTTTTTTCCTACTAGGCGAACATAGATAGTATTTAAAGCTTGAGTCTAAAACTTTTCACATATTATATTAACTACTCTCAGAATACATCAGAAGTATGTTAAGCCATTTCGTTATATGGCTTTATCTATTCAGCTGAAACTATTTATCAAAGGTTTCCTCCATGTCTACGAAGACACCGAGCACCGAGGTCAGAATATTTGTCATACATTGCCTTTTATATATACGATATTGTATGATGCAAAACATATTCTGTGGATTTCGCTTTATGGTAAGCCAGCTGTGCTCCTTGTAGTAGACAAATAAATGCACTATTTTCTCCGGCGTTTTAAGCAGGAAACTAGTGACTGTAATGGGGCAGAAGGATTTCGCCGGCTTGTATCTACACTAGCCAGGTTTTGAAATAAAAGTTTCTTTGGCATTGCGCCAGCTAACAGGTGTATAGCCCAATCCCGAAATAAACCTTTACAATCTGGTCAAAGATTTTCTAATTAGAGATATGCCCTGTTGTAACGTGGCAAGATATATTCCGCCTTTGCCTGGACTTTTATAAGGTTGAAAGAAATATATTGCCTAGTGTAAACCATCTTCGTAAACCACTTAGTTTACTGTGTTTCAGTCTGATTCAGTGGGACTGTACTGCTCTGTTGGTTCAGTGACTTCGTCATATAAAGATTTATAACAAGGAAAATGGGTTTCTAAGAGATGAACACCTATGGAATGGTTGTCATCCATACATTCTCTGAAGGTAAAATATTACGTTTCATAATTTTACCGAAAACGTAATTTCATTAACTCAAGAAAGATAATAACATTATATCTTGCATAAACTATTGTTATGTGTATGTGAATCAATCACAAGGTTCGTAATATGTCTACTTTGGTGGGACACGTACGATTTGTTGAAGATCCGAATGGCGAATGAGTTGTAGGAAACGCACACAGCTTGAAACGTTAAGCTTAGAAAGAGAGAGAAAAATAACTCATTCGCACATGCGTCTATTTTGCTCGGAGTATCTTTCTTTGGTTAAGGAGCCAGTCTAGTTTAGCAGGCGAAAAAATAAGCAATATTTCAGATTATTCTTTATTTAAAGAAATAACAAAGAATTAAGAACTATTTTATTCTTTATTATAAGGTAGACATACATAAATAATGCAAAACATTTTTTTTCAAAATGTTAATCGCCGAAGTTGAAGTCTCTTGTCTCGGTTGCATGATGGATTAAACAGCATAGATATGTATGAAATAAAAATATACAGACGATTTATTAATCAAAAAGTGTACAGCTGCTATTTCGTCAATTTTCCCCAGGCAAATTGTTAAATGTTTCAGACTATTCGCGATACTCTTCCTGATTAATAATTTAAATGCAATGAGGTTTAAACCCATGAACTTATTTTCGCCAATAGCGGGAATGTACGAGTACCTAGTTCAACAGAGCGCATTTGTACAAGATTAATATTATCCGTTGACTTTTTAAATAGATGTCATAATTAGGAACGTTGCAACTTTGATTATAAGTAGCTGGTACATGATGACCAAGTGGTTTATTTATTGTGTTTTTGTAGGCTTTGATTTTGCTTAATTAAATTTCGATTACATTTGATGCTTTCAAGACAGAGTTTAAATTCTTCCAATTTTCAAGTAAGCCTCACTTACAGCCCCTTTCACGCCCGCACGAAAAAGTTCTGGTACTGGACCATCTAAACAAAACATATAAATAACCAAAGCCGTTGTCATTTCATAAAAAAGTCACTCTCCAGTGTCCGGGCAGTTCTCCATTAATGCAGGAGTAATCTAAATTAAACTTGCGAAATTGCTTATGCAATTACGTTGCTCCATTAGCCGCCCCATTCAGAGCGAATTTAAACATTTTAATACCCTGGCACATAATATCCTCGTGAAATGAATTGCGGTCGGCTCGGCGTCATTTGCTCAAATTGCACGATTTGTGGAAAATACGAAACGAAATTCATATTTTGGACAAAACGTGGTCTCACCGGAAATTTTAAAAAGGAAATAATTTTAAGCGCTTGAAGAGTCAATATTGGGCGACCAGCACATCCATCATACGAGTGCTGGCAGGAAAGCAAATATCTTCAATTTTTTCCTCAAATATGAAAATTTCAGGATATCGCAGAAAGAGGGAAAAGGGGTTGACCGTAAAAAATGATTTCCTCAATTGCATTTATATCCCTTTCCGCTTTTAAAGTCAGAACATCCGCTACAGAAGTCTCGTCCGTAGGAAAATGTCTTTCACATGTGGCCCGGATAGCCTCCAGTGCCTTCTTCCGAAACTGCGACGCCTATAGCTGTGCGCCTGTGTTGACATTTGCGACTACTTGGAATAATATTCTCATTTTTCATCGTTTCAGGTCCAGAAGGATGCAATTTATTTATCTACCATTTGCCGCAAGAATTCACCGACACGGATTTGGCGTCGACCTTCCTTCCGTTTGGGAACGTGATTTCTGCCAAAGTGTTTATTGATAAACAGACGAACTTGTCCAAGTGCTTCGGGTTCGTCTCCTTCGACAATCAGGAGTCAGCGCAGGCCGCTATCAAGGCGATGCACGGTTTTCAAATCGGAACGAAGCGACTCAAAGTGCAACTCAAGAAGCCAAAAGACGCGTCGAAGCCTTATTAGGTAAGATTTGCATAAATCGATGGCCTGATCAGTGTTGCTTCTAGTTAGCTTTCTCGCCCGTAGATTCCAGAGCCGCTGCGGCCCCTATTTGCAGGCTTCTCCTCCCGTAGTGAGCCCGCCGCATTTCTGCGATTGTTCTTAACTTACATTACATGACCAAGCGACATTTTGTACATATTGGCTGTTACACGTCACTCGTTGTTTGCTTGAAGTCCCTGCGTAGTGCAGTAGTATGTAGAAATGTTGTCTTCGCCTTAGTTTTACTTGCTTTTGTAGTACAGTTGTCTAGACCGAATCGTGGACTGTTAATCTGGAGTCTGTTCAAGATTTCTGCTAAAGCACCCAGCTACCAACAAATGTTTACCTATTCATTCTGTTATTGTATAATACAGCTGCCAGCTGAGTATTCATATTATGAAGAGTTTTGATATTTTCTGTCCCTGTGCTGCGGAAGCTATTATACCAGAAATCTTAAACAAACTCCTGAAGTTATTTTTCTTTTAAAGATTATGATCTGTCTAAGCTTGTTAGGCTTTGTTTTTCTGATTTTAATTTCCCTACTTGTTATACATCGTAACAATACGACTGAATTTTGAGAATTAAGTTATGTTAGAGACAACTATGCGTGTGCAGTGCTGGCAGACGAACCTTACGACGAATACTATCCGAACTGAATTGATTTGTTTTAGTATGTTCACATTTTAAATTTGAAGCGATTTTCCATGCTCTAAGGAATTGTTATGTTCACACTGTGCTTACTTTCTAACATTGTATAGAAATGGAGTTTTATTTTGTTGAATAATAAAAATTTTCAATATACATTTGTGTCTTATCGTTTTGTGTTGCTTTTACCCTTCCCCGCTTTCTTCTTTCGTTGCACCTCCTCGGCGCTTACGCATATTTTTACTGTTGCTCGCATTTACGTTAATTTTACTGTAGTTAATAAATAAGCCATTCGCGGCCAGATTTGTAAAACTTGTTTTTCGTAGTGCTTTATATTATAAATGTTGCACCTTATATATTTTTTACTGGTACAAATAAAAAACTAATAGAGGAGATCAATTAGTCTGTTGAGAGCGCAGACATTGAAATAGGATACTGAAATGGAAAGCCAATTTAAAAAAAGGCAGTGTCTATTCGCGCACTCCTTGCTCGTGTATTATCCATGTAATCTCCGTATCCATGTCTCTGCACAAGTACATGCTAAATACACCGCGCAAACAGGGAAATTTCTGTCCCTAGATATTGTGTGACGAAAATATTCAGTCAGTGGACATTTTGTAAAAGGCAAATTTTCCTTTTACGAATTGTTGTGTGCTAATGTGCGAATGTGAAAAAGGTTTGCAAGGTTTCTTGGCTGTCGTTTTCTTCTGTGTACACGGAGATTAAACGAATATTACACGGGCACGAAGTGCGCGAATAGACACTCTTAAAAAAATACCATAGGACCACCAAATAAAACTGCGAGGTTCCTCTGACAAGACCCAGTGAACTTATGTTCTGAAACCGAGTCCGAAACCCATTTTGCATCATCATCTCAGGCGTTTTCGTAAACATCCATAAAATGTTATAAGGTAACCGCGTTTTGAATGGCTAGTTTATAAAGCTATTTACCCATGGGGTTTAAAAGCTTAGGTTATGGGGTTATAGGATTTAACAGCTTAGTTTATGGGTTTAAACGCTTTCGTTATGGCGTTTAAAAGCATATTTTATGGGTTTGCATCATTATGGGGTTTGGGGGATTTAAAAGTTTATTTTAAGGGGATATGGGGTTTTATGGGTGTTTACGAGAAATCCTGACGTGACGGGGCAAGATGTGATAGGAGATGTATAAATGGTTTTTGTATATATTTTAAACATTTTTTGGTCCTGTTATAAGAAAATGGGTTTCGGATTTGGTTTTAGCGACCCCAAAAAAATATATGTATTATAGTACACTGGGTCTGATAAGAGTATCTTGCCAATTTAATTTTCTGAACCCGGGTAATTAAAAATGCCTGGGAATTCACAAAATCTTATAAAATTGCATGATAAAGTAAATAAATAATTAAATCGAGGAAGATTCCAATTTCCGAAACATTCTTTACGTTAAAATAATTCTACTTTTTAAATTTTATATAAGAAAAAATAAAGATGCGTTTTAACCCAAGCCTCCGATTTGGGATTTTAGGGAAATAATTTTTTGTTTGTTTAGAATTACCTATAAAAATTTATTTTGTAACTATTATACTAGGCTATGAGACCGCTCATACTTCTTTGCTTCATTCTATATCTCATATCTACGTTAACTGAAAATAAAAATAAATGGTGTTTTGCTTTATACATATATGTATGTAGGTACATGTTGCTATTGTTTGATGAGCCAACTAATCTAAAAGATAGCGTGAAAATGCACTTGTTTGTAATAAGAGCACGGAAAACATTTTTAAATATGTTTCTCGTTCGCTAGAAGCAAGTAGTTCAAGAACGGATTGAAAGAGTAGTATTTGTTTGTATTTAAAACTTTTCTTGAATCTATGTATATTCACAATAAGATTCTGTATCTAGTTACTCTTTGTTTGGCAATATGGCACATTTAATTGAATTTAATTCCAATAGTGTGGCTGTTTTAATAAATTCAAATTGCTAAATAATGACACCTACTTAACGAATACAATACATATGTACGCAATTCAAAGTAATTTATTCAAAAAGAACAGGAAATGAATTTCCATAATTTAGTTAATCAATGATAAAGAGATGTTATTGCTGAATCGGAGCTAAGAAAACATATTATGTGTTTCATCTATCGGGGACAATAATGAATAGGGCAATAGATCTCACCTAGTCAAAAAAAAAATCGTGCGGCAGACGGGGCTGTTCAATCTCAACCGAATGGGATTTAGAGGGTGATTAATAAATTTGCGATGCGCACTAATATTTTATTTCTTCTGTCTTTTGATATGCTCAATGCAGCGACGTCACACTCACGCCAAACAACTACTATCTCAAAGTGATTTCCAAAAATGCCATCAATGTTGATCTACCTCTACCACTGCAGTTACAGTCATTTGCGAAATTGAATAAATGGGCTACAATTTTCTAGAATTCACGTTTCCCACATTTTCTCCGAAATTCATGTAACTAATACACCTTTTCTTATTTTTCAAGTAGAGAAAGCATATACAAATTTATACGTAAAAAACCTTTTGCGGAATTTTCATAAAAAAGTCACTAGTTTTAATGCCCGGCATCGCACGGTGTAAAACATATTTACCAATGCAGATCCTCAATCTCGCCAAAAAAGTAGGACATTTTGTTTTGCTTGGGGGGGGATTAAATGCGCGTCCTTGTATAACTCCGCATACACAAAGCCCATCACCTCCTACGGGCAAGGATTAAGTCACTGTGATATTTATATTTTCCCAGAAACGACCGATGATAGACAGGTAATTTTCTTGACGCAATCTTCGTGAATAGGCCTGAGGACTGAGACGTCACGCAAAAATATATTTTTCCAATTCAGATATTTATGCCCCCTTTTACCTCCTTGTGGGTTGAAATTATAGGAACGCTGAAATTTCCATTATTTTTGTTGTGGAAAAATATTAAGTAAATCGGATCAAAAATATATTTCTCTTCATACAAACTTTTATACCCCTTTTAGCCCCTTGGGGTTTGAATTCCTAAAACTCCTTTCTTATGCCTAGATCATGAAAGGAACCTATTGTCCAAATTCCATGTTTCTGACTTCAATAGTTACGCCTCTTCTTTGATGAGTCAATCACTCAATCAAGACTTCTCTCTTTATTATAATAGTATGATTAATATCAAAATATTGGTATGGCTTATGAGTTTAAGTTTGAATGTGAAAAAATAACTACAGTTTTATAAATTGTATAATAAAACAGAACCATTATTATAATATGTTAGGTCTATAGTTCTGCTGTCTCTCTTATCTACAGAACCTCTCCAATTCTTTAAGGGGACATTCTGATTTGTCGGCCCAAAAATAGCTCATTTTTATGATTTTTTTTTAAGGAAACTATTAAAGATACCAAAACCGGGTTGTTTTAAGCACTTTATTCATCCTTAGACTACATTCTGGAATTTTTTCCAGTCACTCCGGAACCTGTAACCCCCCTCTCCAGGTGACCAAACATAGCCGTGCAGACGTGCGCGGCCCGCTGGTGGCAGGTTTTTTAACGTTAATGGTGATCAGAAATGAAAAATGACGAATGTTTATTAATCTTAAATGTATTTATCAAGGAATATTGGCACACTTTTTCAAAATTCGAAAAAATAAACAAATTGCGGGCAATTGAAAAAAAAGTGCACTTTTCGGCTATTTGTTTTCACCGTTTTTTTGCTATAACTTTAAAAAAAACAACAACAAGAAATCTGTTCCACAACTCCTTGCATATACTTATAAAGAACAAGTGTGCCAAGTTTCATAAATATCGCATGCACGGTTTTTTCGGAAAAGCTGCCACCGCCGACAAAAAAGAAGTTTTTAGAAAATAGCTCTTAAAGTTTGGAGACGCATTTCGACTTGAAAAAAGTTTGATTTCTCGACGATTTGCCAAATGCCTTCCTTCCGTCCCCCTAGATCCCCTCCTAACGAAAAGGAGACAAAGAAACATCAAAAATACCTGCCTTATAAAATTCATTCATCAATTCAAGGCCACAAATCCGAACGCTATTCACACGCTCGTTTCATAGCTCGCACCTGCTCTCCGGCTCGTCAGCTCAGACGGCCGCGCGGCGGGAAGCATGCCTCTTTAATTGCCTGTAACTTTTGAACCGCTAAAGATTCATACTATCGATTAAGCAAAACAAAAAAAAATCGATTTTCTGACCAGAATGTCCCCTTAAAACGGAATGTAAAATCTACTAGATTAGGAGTATTCAAAAGTTATCTGGTTCATGGAATCTCTGAGGGTATTTTAGTCGAATTACATTACAATATTAACGCTTTTTTTTTATTTATTATAATTAGATAGATAGATCAGCATAATCAAGTGATCGCTTACCAGTCTGGCTTTCGCAATGGACACTGTTGCGAAACTTTCCTGTTAAAGGTCACATCAGACATAATTGGATCCTTGGAGGCCGACGAGTTGCCATTATTATTGTTCTTTGGACTTTAGCAAGGGACCTTATTCCCGCTTTCGACTCGATTAATATCTAATCGTAAATACAGAATATTCCAAGATGAATGTCAGTATAAATCCACTGGCTTTCAGATTCGTGCTTTTTGCTTGAGTTTAATTCAATAGAGAATTTACTATATTTAATAATTTCAATCGAATCCAATTCATAAATAAACCCCAACGCCTTTGATTCCGTTGAGCATAACGGAATACTTGTTAATTTATCATAATATATCAGTTTTTCCTCTTCTGTGGGCGTCAACGTTGTATTTAGGTTCGAGCCGAGGGGGCCAGAGGGTCGCGACTCTTGGAACTCCCTGGAGCCGCGCCTGAACTGCCGCACAAGTGGTAGCAAACGAGATCAATAACACAATAGTTTGTACGATCGCTACAGCTTCTTATTAAAAAACTAGCTGTGCTCGCAACTTTGTTCGTCTAGCTGATATCTCAGAATGAACCAACAGAAATGAATTATTTTAAAAGTTATTTAAACAAATTACCAAGATAAAAAAAGTTGTGATTTATCCTTTCCAAAGTCGTATCGAAGAAGGAAAGTTAATACGTTACATGTTCAACGCGCCAACCACCCCCAATAGCTCCCATTACTCTACCAATCTAATCTGGCTTAAAAATGAAAAATTAGTAAAAACACATTTTACCTCTTTTGACCCCCTTAGGGGTCGACAAGTTAATACAATACACATTTAAAGTACGTTCACTTACACAGCGGTAACACTCCGCCCACCCCTTGCTGTCTTAGTCCTAATATCGATCCATCGCGATTATAATTTTTGAAAAATATTTCATGTACAGATTCGGTTCCATTTCAGTTTTATTATATCTTGTTAGTTACGCCATATTGAAAATATTCAGTACAATTTAAATCGGAAAGAACAATTGATTCAGCATTATCGAAAGCAAAGCGACTAATACATATAACGCCGCCGGCTAACTGCCTCTGCATTACTGCATGAGTTGGCTATTATGTGGTACACGCAATTTAATTACTCACGAAAACCACCATTCCTTCTGAAATGGTCGAAGCCAACCGTCCTACACATAAAACACAGCCCCCGAAGTAGTTTGAGCGCCATTCATCAGCAAGTTTTTGAGTTATTATCGTGAAAAATTGTAATTTAATTGCAGTGAGGAGCGGAACTTTTATCATTTTAATAATTGAAAAGAATGAAAATTGCATGCATAATTTTTATTTACTTTTTCGCCCTTTATCACTGCGAAAAATTCCCGCGTAGGAGGACGGAGTTATTGCCCAGCGTGCAAATTATTAGTTTGCCAAAATATCATTGGTAGCCTTTATGAACGGCCCTCGCTGTGTCCGTTCTGAATGTGCGGTACAGACATATGTAGTAGGTAGAAACGCAATTCCTTGTCCCAGAATTGCAGGCCTCATTAAATTATATCCCTTTAATTGTACATAGTCTTCAGAAATAATAGCAGTGAGGTTGAATACGAGGTATCAAGTATCGCATTGCAATTATTTGGCACATGCGAGTATGCAGGGTGCAGAGTTACGCTTATTAAAATCATACCCGCCATAAAACTGCTGACAGCATTACATGGAATTGTTGATAAGCTGGAGTATCAGATGTCAATTAAAAATATTGAAATTAATTGAAAGCAAACAGAGTTGCAGTGTTTGTCGTTCGGCGAAATTCGAGGAGGTATCAGCGTTTTGAAGGATGCCCCCGGAGGTTTCTGCTCTGCAGCGGGCACACACCTATTGCGGCAGAATCGCTAATTGAATGGGGAAATTTCATCTGGCCAAACATGCCTCGCCTTGACGCAGTCTTAAAAGTCTCTAATTAATCGGATAAATGTGTCCGATCCTCGAATAGATTATATCGTGCCTCGAATTATACCCGGCTGTTTGTTTCCATCCTGCTTCGAGCACCCTTATCAGGTACACTGCAAATTGTTGGCAGAAGTAGAAAGCGACTTCCCCATGGGGTTATTTATGGGCCTTTCTTTACTCAGTCCTGGTGAAGGGCAGCCAGGGAAAGATTATTGATCCTGATTCTATGAAATTTGAAGGAGGAGAAGGAGGGCGGAAAGGGCGGACTTATCCCTAAATTAATAACAAAATTGAGTTCATCAGATTAAAAGCTTTAATACCTTAAATTGGCCCATGAAAGCTAATTTCGTTGATTTCTTTGCATTTGAATATCTCAGATTGGAGTCTTTGATCGTTATTTGCTCCAGCGTAATTAAGTAGGTGATTACTCAGGAACGCTGCAAATTGGTGTAGCGGAATTGCAACACCCGTGCAAATATTTTCAATTCGGAGGCTTAATTGGATTCTGGTATTTTTATGATGTGGCAACAGCTGTTGCTTGAGGTAAATCTACGCATCTCATTAGGGATTTTTCCGTACCTCAAAGAATTTTCAAAATTGGCGGGTAAGAAGAAGAAGGATTGGGAGATATTTTAATAAAGAGGGATGATGCCTTGCAGGCCCTTTCGTAATAATTGAATTGAATGTAAATATTAAAATTGGAAGACCAAAAGCACTTACTTTCACGTACTAAATTGACATTATATTGCAACTGAGCTGTTTATTAATTTTTTCCGCGCATTGCAATTAGTACCAGTAGATTTATGAGGATTAGTGTTTCAGCCGGATATCAAAGCTTTGCAAATAACGTGTTCAGTAAGTCGTAAAACTGTACCTTAATCCAAAGTGCACATTTAGGTCAACTAGCGCACAAAATGAAATTGGAACGATTCATGGCCACCGATGGTCTTCTTGACCTTACAAGAAGAGAGCAAAATTTGAGATGAAAGGATATGAAAGCACCTACCTGAGCTTCACAGTAAGAGTTTTTGAAGGAAGTACTTCAACCAGAATACATTGACTATCGATTTAAAATTCGAAGGATGAGCCACTTTGAATGGATTCTTTAACTGATACTCGAGTCCTTGACCTAGTTTCTATTCAGTTGGTGAGCGCAGGGGTGGCTGTCGCTTGAATGTATATTGCCGATAAGAATTTGAGACAATAGCAATTTATTTCGTGAAATTCAGTACAAAAAATCATTCTTGAATTGCGGAGCGTTTATAATCACTGGAGGTGCTCAATCCAGTTTAGCTGTCCATACATACATATGTAGGGAAGTACATACACGATACTGGCATCTGCACAAGTACTACAAAGTACAACTAAGTGTTTTTATTAATGTTTTGCACAAATGTTATGTACACACATCAAAAAATGCTAAGCAACACGGGGTTTTTCCATTGCCATTTCCAGGGACAATTACCGATCATTTTGATTTTTCAACTGCAGGTAGGCAAAAGGTATACGCATCGTATGGTCAACCCGTTTCAGGTAATTTGCAAAAGTTAGGGGGGGGGGGGGGGGGTATTAAAGGAAAAAAAGTTTTTACCTTTTGTGACAAAATTTAAATTTCGTTTATTTGTAAAATTTCTAGGAAAGTGTACTTCTATGACAATATTCGTCTTTAGTCTAATAAGAGGTGTTGCCTCCTCTTGCGGATAAAACAGCACGGCATCTTCTCGGCATTGAAAGAATCAAATTATCGAGGAAATCGTGTTGTATGTTTCTCCCATGCTCTTGAAGCAGATCACATAGCTCGCTTCTGGACGAAACTGATGACAAATCGTTTAAAATGCTTCTTTGAAGTCTATATCATGCATGTTCGATTGGATTTAAATCTGGAGATTGCGCAGCCCATGGTGAAACGTTGATTTTCATCATCAAGATGAACTGGAGTCCAACTTCCTGTGCAAATGGAGAAACAACAGGTTCCAGTATTTAACTAACATAACGTGAAGCATTTAGATTGCCTTGTGGGAAAACGAGAGATTTTCGACCGCAATCGTTATCCCCGGCCCATAACATAACGGTGCCTCCTTGGTAGCTGGTGACTTCCTGAACAGCTCAGAGCCTTTCTGAATTTCCATATCACCTCCAAACTCGCATATGTCTTGAATCTGGGTGAAATCCAAATCGAGATTCATCAGTAAACAGTACATTGGACCATTGTTCTGTACCCCAATTTTGATGTTGCTCACACCACTGAATCCGCCTGGCTCGATTCCCACGTCGACGTGCTGGACATCTTAAGGCTCGACGAGAGTGAAGGCCAGACTCATGTAGTCTATCCCTAATTGTTTGGTCACTAACCGTGACGTTGTATGTTGCAGAGAAGCTTGCAACCAATTGACGAGCCGTCAATTTCGGACCCCGTCGAGCTTGAAGGACGATGTACCGATCTTGTGCCGAAGTTGTTGACCTAGACCGATGAGTATGTTGTTCACGTGGACTCCCTGAAGCACATTGTCGCTGCCACAACCGGCAAATTACACTTCTATCGACGTTAAAGCTTCTTGCAACATCAGCTTGTGTTCTACCACTTTGAAACATTCCTACGGCTAAATGCATTTCGCTAGAGGTGAGATGGCGACGCGTACGACCCGGTTGAAAAATCAAAATGATCGGTAATTGTTCCTGGAAATGGCAACGGAAAAACCTCGTGTTGCTTAGCATTTTTTGATGTGTGTACATATGTATGTAGGTATGTAGAATAGAGTTAAAGCTTTCTACAGAAGTAAACAATTAGATACATACGTAACTCTTTTTATTGAAAACTAAGCAAAGTAAAAATATGACGTTAACTATTATAATTCAATGGAGAACAACAAAATTTCTTTCCCCTACCAATAGGCTTCTTAACGATTGGGAGATTGGCATTGGTTATGGTTCTTATCACTTATAACTTAGTGTCACTCAGTATTTTAGAATAAACAAAATTTTGTTAAAACGACTTTAGTCAATTTATTTTTTAAAGTCTATCCTACAAAAGTTTGATTCTTGTGTCACGGTAGTGCAACTTTGCATATTGAAAATGGGAGCGTTAGGTGACACGCTTGCCCAAGTACAACTAAACTTGTTCAGATTTTCATAAAAGTTGGCATGTTGGGGTTATTGGAGTCGCCGATATGTCCCATTTTCGATACAACAGTTCGATCATACGCTTTCTGTGTAGACATTACTAGTACTTTTTGAGTGTGGAACAATCGCGTCTGTGATTCTCACTTTTGGGCTGTACTAGGTACCACATCTCCCATACGTGATTTTCATTTCAGCCTTGTGTGCAAAGGGTTAATAAAACTTTCGCTATGTTTTATTTTGACTTTAATATTTTGTTCTATTACACATCTACATATTTTTTTGCATTTGGTATTATATTAATAGTATGTAGAATAATAACTTCTTCCTTTATCTCAAAAAACAGCTATGCGAGCTGATTCTTCTATTGACAATTAAAAGGCCATGTTGGGCTTCTTAATGAAAGCATCGCTATTTCAGAATGATCCATTTTTTCGAAATTTTAAAAACTTCGGTAATCGAACAACAGGGTTTCATAATAAAAAATGTCGGCTATATCAAATTTTTGGTTATACAAGGTGGACTATGTAGGATAAAAATCTCCTTTCTATTTAAAAAAAAACGGTTATTATTTTTGTTTCGACCTTTAAATTGTGTTCCGTTATGTGCTGAATATGTTATCGTTGTAATGGGGGCCTCCAGTGTTGATGCATACTAGAGCTCTTTTTATGACATTTTCTATCACTTTTCTCAATACTTCCATCGAATGTCTAGGGCTGCGGGAGTCTGTATCTTGTTCACGTAAACCAATGATTTTAAAAAGTCGTGAAGAATATCCCAAATACACCGCAGATATTATCTCGAAATGCCTAATTCGGACTGTCTTTCACACCAGCCTGGGTCGTCGAGACGCACGGGGGAAATCTGTGCTGAAGTGCAGCTTGGATTAAAATACTTATTAAATATTGACGCAAGATTACACGTTCTTGAGCAGTATAACGGTTCATTGATTAATCTCGTGTATGTGATGGTGCCAGTATAGACAAACTTAACCTAACATACTAGACTGTAGACACGGAATTTAAGTAAAGTGCTATGCGATTGCTTAATTTTATTAAACAAGCTATTGATTTTTTTTAAAAAACCGGTCAAATGGTCGAACTCGCACACAAAGGGTTCCGTACCATCATACAAGATATAACACTACGAACTTTTCAAATACTTTTGTAAAAGAAACAAGAGAGGCGCTATAGCATAATCGAAATTTTTATTCTAATTTGCATGGCGGCCATTTTGAAAATCACCATCTTTGTTTTTTTATTATTTGTTTTTATAGCAGCAATAGAAATGCACACTTTGTGAAAATTTCAACTCTCCACCTATTACGGTCCTTGAGACACAGTCCGCTGACAGACATACCGACAGTGGAAGCTTAGTAATAGGGTCTCGTAGAGCAACCTTCGGATACGGAACCGTAGAAAGTTCTTTCGTTTCTCTTTGTTTCCTACAAAGCCGTTGTAAATTGCGTGCAGAGTTTCATCAGTCGTACACTCGTCGCACTTAGCCTCAGTTCTAAAAATAACCAACTACTCTTTGTTTCCCGCACATATAGACAAACGAAGGAGTAAAGGCTGGCCCCCATAGAATCCGGCCACGGCAAACGAAGCGTCGTCTTTGCCACAGAACTTGAGAGCTTAAAGCATTTTGAGTCTGGCTCTCTCTCTCACGCCGGATTGCCGCAACGAAATATAGAAGATTCCTCTAAATTTTAGAGCAAAGGCGACACTCCGTTGCCGTTGCCGGATTCTACGGGGGCCTGCTTTAAAGATCCCCACGTACACGAACGTGATCGATGTTGCCACTTCTCCCTTAAAATGCGAAATGTATAAATCAAAGAGAATGAAGCGCATCTTCTCTTCTCTTATGAAACGAACTTTATTTAGAGTGCGTAGAGCTTTCCTTTAAAGTTTTTTTTTCGATTTTCTGCGGCACGAAGTTTCATATAGCGACTGGGGACATCTACTAGGTTTAGTTTGTCTATGGTACAAGCGTGCAGGGCACTTAGAACACTATAAGTTCGCACCTCATTACTATTGTCGTAACTGCAACGGTTATCGATTGGGGGTTGGGGCAAGTTTTTTGGGAGCACATCAAATAGCTTATTCGGTGATCATTTGGTCACTTTATAAAGTTATTAAAGACTATTATTAATTTCTTGCTCTGTTATGACCACTGTTTAACGTTGTTATTATTGTGCCGAATTTTTAATTTCGCATTATTGAAATGAGAACATTAAATTCACACGAATCCTGTGACTTTCGGGTATTTTAATCTGCAGAATGGTTAAAATATTGTATTGTATTGTTATTTTTAGTTTATACTAAGCCTAGAGCTGAAAATATGCTTAGTCGTTAAATTAGTTATTTAAATAAAAAAATCATAATTACACAAAAGCTGTCAATAATTATTAATAAAAATGTGGAAATATTTATAAAATAAAACAAACGAATTACTATCTTTTTTTAGTTTATTAATGGCAGCTATTTAGTTTAAAGCTTCTTATAGGGCAGCTCAGAGGATACTCCATAGCATATTCTATAAATATTTATCATATTAGCAGAAATTAATTATTGTAGGCATTTTAGACTACCCACGCATCTATGTAAATAAAACCTTAGTTCACTGCATGTTAATTTAATTAAATAGGTAGCTAATACAACTGCCAATTTGTAATGTTTGCACCATCCGCTCACCTTCATTATGCTTTTAGATGTGCTTGCTGCTTAATTTCGCGCCTACTTCAATAAGTATTTTCTTAAGATGGTCCTGTTTCTAATGCTTCTTTAAATAAACAGTATTTCTTATTATAGTTGTAACACGTTTGGAGCGGCTTTTCATTGTACTATAAGAGCAAAAGTGTTTGCAGAATCAGAACATTGCTCTACTGAGTGAAAACTCGCGGGTGGTAAGTTATGAAGAAAAACTTGAAATTTTTGAGCAAAATTATTAAGTTCCCAAGCATCATTTAAACTTTACAGATTTTCCAGTTGTGAGCGATGATTTTCTAGAAAGAGTCGTAGAGCGCTTCCCTGTACATACATCGTCTGAGGTTATCAGAATTTTCAAAAAAAAAATCCATTTAAACCGCACTGACAAATCACAAAAAATCTCATAGTGTACGTTATAGAGACGAAAATAATATTAGATTAAATTGAGAAAATTTGTAAATTTGGGGATTTTAAAAAGTGTAAGTTGTGCCACGAATAGATAATTTTTTACAAAACAAAAAAAAAACCTAAAAAAAATTAAACAAAAAAACAATGTAACAACATGAGATGTCCAGTATTAAAAGATTCATCAATTATTAGGAATCGGTTTTCAGTTGAGGACTCTGTACTTTCGCTGTTGTTGTTCTTTTGTTTTTATTGTCTCCGAACCAAATTTAGTTGACTGAGGTCTGCGTGATCAGGAGGGTCTTAATGTGAACCCTGAGGTAGAAGAAAAGTAGAGAACCAGTGCCAACAGAATACAAACTTCCAATCTAAAATTTTGACCTATGCTTGATAAAGTTATTTTTTTTAAAGAGCAACATATTTAGCATATAAGTTCGATCCGTCATATGCTCAGTGGTATTCGCAAAGTGATTCAAGTGATAGCGCACAGTACCATATGTGATAAAATTTTTTAAGATTTAAGAATCCAGACTGGGAATACTACTGAACAAGGCAATGCTTAGGGTTAGTTAATTTTTGCAAGTTTTGGAAATTTTTCATTAAATTAATAGTTTTTGTAAAATAGGCACATATATACAAAATTTTTAAAAATAATTGACACCGTTGTTCTTAAATAAATAAATTGTGTTCAAAATTCAATGGAAAAATAATTTTTATTAGATGTTTAATTAAAAAAAAAATTTTAGAAATATTCAGATTTGAATCTTAATATTGATAATTCATCTTCCTTTAAAGAAAGGCTGATTTAGTAGGTACATTGTACCTACCATATTTTCCATACATTCAAAAAGCAAAAATCATTCAGTATATGTGATTAAATTAAAGGACGTATACATACAGATTAGATAGCACCCCTGGGAACCAATAAATTTCTGATAAATAGAAAATGCAAAAATCGTTGCATTATGGATTTTCGTTAATAAGAAATAAAGTCTGTTTTTTATTCGTTACGAGAACATTAAAGTTACTAACATTATTCAATAATTTTTGATTAAAGAACGCGCTTGAACAAAATGTTTAAAAATCGCTAAAGCATTTTATTTTGTAAATCAAAGGAAAATCATATTTCGAGAACTTGTGTTTAAATTGTTATAATTTAAAGTGACTAGTAAGAGAATACATTGAATAGAAATTGATCGTATCATAGTAGTAATAATATATTTTTTATGATCATATACTGCATAGCACTTCCAAATGGCGCCAAAGAGGTCTAAGGGGTGACAACAAGAAAACAAATTTGAGCAGTTATGAGACGCCCTAATGCACATAAACTCTTAAATTATTATCTGAAGCAAAAAAAAATTATAATGAAGAGAAAATGTAAAAATATGTACCCTATACCTACAATATGTTAATGAGCAATACTTGGATTGGATAACTCTACAAAACTTTTATTTCAATGAAGAAATGCGCAGTTTCGGTGGAACATAATAATACCACACTTGGTGAAGAAAGACTGTCCGATTTTTAGTTGCTTGCATTAATTTGTGGGATAACCATTTTTCTAATATTTCTGATATGCCTTTAATTTTTAATTATTCTCTCACCAAACAAAAAAAGCGATTTTTGAACTCCCTCTACTTTTATGATGTCCCCATTCGATGTAAGACACTGTGTGTGCATTATATATTTAATTCGAATCTTAAAATTTTACAGGGTAATCAAATACATTTATTTCCTGTGACTTCAAGTATCGGTTTAGGAAATAGAAGATATTAGTGTTAACTTTATTCTACTGAAAGATTAGCAGTATTTTTTTTCAATATGCCGGCATTCTAGCCCAGACAAAATAGACAAAATAAAAGTTGATCTTCGGACAAAATCATAGTGGAAATTTTCCTTCGCGATTTTGTTTATTAGGGCAGTAGAAATATTCTCCCAAAAGTCCGAAGCGAAAACATGTCCGGCGTTGCAAATGCGCGTAAACACATGCTTTTTACACAGCGTCGTCATGGGCACGAAAATCTCGAGAACTATTATTCCTTCTTAAATTTTGCGAAAGAGTAATTTTATGCAGAGTTTGATGCGAAACAAATTGTATAATGACAAAAATTTATGTAAAACCAATAATTTATGAGATAATCGAGAAAATTTGGGAAAAACGTGAGTTGTAGGACATTTTTGAGCATTTTTTCACTTTCGCAAGTAGATTGTAGATCAACGTTGGTGGCAGTTTTAGAAAGCATATTAAGATATTAGTTGTTTGCTGTGAGCTTGGTGTCACTACGTTGAGCAGATTAGAAGATGAAGCTTAAATAATGATGTACTTCCCGAATTTATGAATCACCCAGCAACTCGCAAATGGTTGGAATGACCCACAATCCAATTCCCCACCAAAAAACTTTTTTTTTAGCTAGGTGAGATCCATCACCACCCTCATGTCTGCATGCGTTATATGAAACACCCTGCATATTATATTATACCAAAGAATATATAACATAAAGAAGTTGCACGAGCCTAATTTGCCACTCAAAAATATTTTCCGATCGATGGAAGAGAAGGAACGGTGTCAGGGCAGGGAAGTGATTCCTAGAAACCGCGGCTGTGAACACAAATGTGTACCAGCCAGCAACGCATAGAAGTTCGGGCGCAGGTTATTCATATGGGTTCATGCGTTGGGGTGAACCACGCTTGCGTTGTCGGACGATGTGCCTTCTAGCTGAAGGCAGACCGAATTCTATGAATGAATGATATGAGTAAAAAGGCGAGAACCCAAAAGAATTTCGTCTGCGCTTGTAATTCTCAACTTCTATTTCTTGATTGTTGTTAAGATTATATTAGGGGAAGCGAATACATTATTATTTATTCATTCACTCTTAAGAAGATGGTAACTATCATTAATTGATTAATTAATTAATTGCATATACACACATATTTCTTGTGAATTATAATAATGTTAAATTTATAAGATCGATAAGCAATTATTTGAAACAGCAAATTGTTTTTATTTTAAATAATTAATTAATAAATATCTGTGCTTCCAAAAGGTAAATGTGACACTAACGTTAGAAGTGAAAAGTATTGTACAAGGTTTTCTTATTTTAAAATAGCAGATCCGTCCGGTCCTTGCTCGTGCTTTTCCATACTTGTAAATAAAAACTTTTAATTTTCATAGGAATTCATGCGCGGTTAATTTATTGCATTTTTCCCGTAGGAACCCAAAATATTCCGGGGGTAAAAATTAGCCTTAATCAGGGGCGAAATAATATCGGTTCAATTATTCCCGAGATTAGCCCGGAAAACAGACGGGCAGATTCAAAATTCTTACACAGTTCCAGAATTATTTGTAGATTAATAAACTATTATAACAAAAAGTTCTTCAATCCTCAAAACGGTAACAGTTCTATTAACTTGTTAAAATATTAAGCTTCTTGTTTGCTTTCTTATCTGCTTTTTTTACTGCCCAAGAAGAGTGCTTCCTTAACAAAACAAGTACAATAAAGTCAACAAAAGAGATTCTATGCTCGTAGCAGGGATTAAGTTCATCAAGCCATTCTTTTGTTGCAATTTTGCACTTGTCAACTATATTTTGTTTAACATAAAATATTTCTGGGGTATTTTTGAAAATGTCTTCAAATATCGATATATGTATTTTAGAAACATTAAAAAATTCATCTGATGGAGCATAGAGATTGCCAAAATCTGAAAAGGATGGATTGTAATTTTTGGCAAATATAAATATTTCGGATGGGCACGTTAAAACTTCATATAAATATCAATAAAATGCTTTGTTTTAATCGATTGCTTATCGCTAAATTGCTGCCTATTCACGCTGAACGTCAAACACAAAGTGATTTGCTTGGGCTTGCCCTTGCAGCAGTAGAGCAAAATGAGCGTATCTCACGTCCTAAACAAACTACTCATGAATCCCAGAACTAAAATTCTTCAAACTTCTGAGCTCAGTTCAGAGTTCTCGTAATTTTACCACACTTCCTAGAATTGGAACAGGCGAGCGCTCATACAGCCCTCAACGCGTGCTTGGAACACCTCATCGCAAAAGTCCATAAGAATAACATTGCGCGCCGGAATTTCTGTACGTTTGCTGCCTGGTCCCGCGTCGCATCAGAAATTTTTGGTCACACTTCCGATGTAAGAAGTGTCTGAATATGACTTGGCCGCTTGTATTTATTGTACTACTACAGATATAGGGTTCGCGCGGAAGGACCCTAGAGCAAATTTTTCAGTTCAAGTTATTTGTTCCGACTGCGACTTCTTTATGTTATATATTCTTTGATTATACGTAATACACATGTAGTCCAACCCCTATTAATACAATTTTGATATAAAACATAGTCACGTAACATGGTTCTGATGCGCTGTTATTCAGGCGGCTTGGCAGACTACGTAATGCACCATCTGCGTTATGTACGGATATATCTTCATCTCTTTCAACAAAATACGCTGCAGAAACTGGCTCGATAGTAGGCGTAACTCGTCATCTCGTTGATGTTTCTGGACACTGTTCCACATCCTGGCGTACAATATCAATAATCTCGACCGAACGGCCTGTTCTTGGTGTGCCATCCCTTGTTCTATCTTTTGTTGAGCCAGTATCTCCAAGCGTGCGGCTAGGCGTCGAATTGTTGTGTGACCAATCAATGCCGAACGGGCGGAAAAATCTTCTGCGAAATTCAATTCAAATTCCTAGTATTTTTATCACCGCAAAAAGCTCAACACATTTATTCTACATTTTGGATAAATAAAGCGTTCCAATGTTCATTGTCATGCATTCCACATTATGTTTACTACATAACTGCGTATATCACAACGACGGGAGACTCCATTTGCAAAAATTATAGACAATCCCTAATAATTTTTGCGCCAGCCTGTACTTTAAATTCTTTTAGGTGCTTCAGTAAACTCTGAGATGCACACTTTAGTGAAGGGTTTTTTAATGACTACAGTAGAGCATATTTATGGCATTTTAAAATTAAAGTAAATGTTGTGACATGTTTTATCCAAAAAAAATCCGTAATCGTGACGCTCGCGCTAATGTTTTATACTGAAGTCCACTTAGCCAGCGTATTTAATAAGCAACTTTACTATAAAATCAACACAAATGGTTACTATAGTTATCTATCTTGCTAATTCGTGAACTAACTACGTTAATCAATGATTACACATTTCTGGTCATAATTTGTCATTGTGATCTAAATTTCCTCAGGAACAGGAACTTGTTTTTTCAACATATTTGTTTATTAATTCATGTGATGAAATACCTCCCAAATTTGCTCTGCATCCGCTACTGCGCACGAATGTAACTTTTCAGACGTTTGAATACTGAAAAACTTCGTTCATTCGTACAAGATGAAGCGGAAACGAATTTGAAATTTCAATTTCCCCGCAATATCCTGCGACATCTTTCAAACTTCGGCCTTTTCTTGAGCTACAAATATGTTTCGATCTATAACTAAAAAGATCTTTACAAAAAATCATCGCTATTAAAGCCAATAGCAAAAGCCTTTAAAAATCATCAGTATTCAGCATGCACGCGTGGACGTTAATTGAAAGAAAGTGAAAACATTTTTTTGAAAAACCGATCTGTGTTGATTTTCAACATATGGGAGCGCTCATGTATTCAATGGGAAACACACGAAACAGGTGTTCCGGCGCCCTTGAAAAACAACATTGCACCCGCACCGTTATACAGGGAAAAAACAATTTTCTGAAATTATCTTCGAAGTTGTATGTTATATTCGAGGAAAGAGGTTATCAAACTTTTAGCTTGTATAATTTTCTCCAGAAAAAGTAGTTTCACTTTATCCGTAATATGAAATAATTTCCGAATAAAAAGTGTGACAAAGTTGTATTGCTGGGAGGATTGGGCCGAATGTATGGCGTTTGTTGCGTCCACAACGTTTTTGGTGAAGCAAGAAAACCTATTCTGAAAGGCAGGGTTATTGGAACGAAATGTTAAATAACCCTTTATTTTTACAAATATCTCACGGCACATATTTGTCGGAATATATATTAAACTAAATGTCCCTACTGCACCCCTTCTCCTATATGTCCCAGCAGGGTAGGGGTGGTCTCTTAAATCAAGTATAAATACAATCACAATACCCTCATACATCCTTTCACCTATTCCTGATACTTTTTGTTACTATAAATATATTAATTTTTTTATTTATTTTCAATTGGCATGGCCACATTTTTGCCGCTTTCAAAAATTTTCCAATGTCGACATCTAGATTTATTTATATTTCATCCCAAATTTGGCACACACATTTCCCCGCTTTCTTTTTCCAAATGTTTTTCTATGTTTCTCCTGTTGTGAATTTTTAAGGTAATCCCATGAAGTTTAACTTTTTCGGTCGCCATATTGGATGCGGTATCTTGAATTCCAAAATTATGACAGAAGATTCTAAAACAGTGACCCCGAAAACTCTGGACTCCCTAGTGCAGATTTTCAGGGCAATCCCTTTAAGTTTAACATTTCGAGTCGCCATATTGGACCTGCACATCTTAACTTCCAAAATTTAGAATGCAGATTCGAGATCAGCCCCCGAAAACCTCCACGTGGCCTTTTTCATAAAGATTCCTTTTAGTTGGAAAATTCACTGCCGTATTGGACCTGTTATCTTGAATTCCAGAAAATTGTTTTAACAAAACTGCGCAGGCGAGCACGCACCAATTCGTCAATGTTTCATCACAATCGTATGTATGATTTAGGAACGTATAGAACCCGAAAACACAAAAATGTATTCATTTTTATAACTTTCAGTTTTCCCCAAATTTTCTAATTTTCGGGGCAACTTTTCCAATTTTTCTTTCACTGAAAATCTTCCTCGGACTATTACGAACATTTAAAAAAAAATGCTTAATCGGTCTCGCTAACCAACGAACAGCATTTATTTTTTTTTATAGATTTGTATAGATCAGATATCTATTATTAAATTGATTTAAATCGCAAATGGATGCGATCCCATCGACCGCATACTTACTAGCAGGCACTCTCTCCTCAACCGTTTCGTTGTGGATTATCTCCTATTGTTTGGATCCGCATTTATTGATTTCTGCTACGTGAGTGGGTAAAACAAAAGCGTCTCAGTTTCCTTCACGAATTGAATGCAACTACGTGAGTAAAACTATTATACTCAGTCCGTAATTCCATTCAAGCATTGTTCTCCGATTGAACCACGAAACAAAGTTAACGTCCATCAATATGTTCAATCTCCTTTCCGATACTCCTCGAAAAAATGTACTAAATGTAGTTTCTTACATCGTCCTGTCATTATTCCTCGTCCACATCCCGTTTAAACTCGCAAGACTATTTTGTGGGTAATTAGCTTGCAATATGTATCTCCTTATGTTTATCTTAGTTTGTTGGGGCAGTCATAATCACATCAAGTCTTAATTTGCTAGAATGACTGATGAGCGAAAATGGTGATTGTCCTGAATATAGCCATCAATCACTCTGGGTTACATGGGCAGCATCCTGCCAGGACGAGGCTTCCGCACAAAGATTGTAAAAACTTGATAAATTTTGCGATTTCTTCCTGCTCACAAGACCTCAGCACACCGGAATGTAGTTAATTTAAGTGAACCTTATGCGATTGTATTGCTTTGTCTGCCAAACGTAAACTTAATTCAATTTGTAATCTGTACCTGGTAAAATAAATCAATACTAATTGGAGTTCAGTTCGGGCAAATTCTAGTCATTTCTGCGCTTTCGAGTAGGCGAAATTGTGTGAAATTAAGATAAGTTTCCTAGCTAAATGAAGCAAGCTAGTGTTTGTATAATACCTCTAGCAACTACGTAACATATTTAGGTAATAATGATTAGGTCTAATTTAAAAATCTCTAAACAATAAGAGAAAGCGAAAAGTCTGAGTCGAAATCACGCAAAGAGATTGTAGTTTTGTTTACCTCGGTTGCTTTCTCTCACATTCATTTATTATATAAAAAAGAAAACAAAAAAGGCTGTGTGTATAAAGTTTATTTAGATTATATATTGATATACAAAAACGTTCACAGAAAATAAATTTTTAAGAAAATTTGAGATTGTGGTTTCATTTCAATTTTATGGCTTCATAGTGTTGCGTCAGCTCTGAAATGGTTGCAAGAGCGTATCAAATAATTGGGTCCATTCACCCAATTACGTATTGATCGCAAGAGGCAAAAAACATTTGAATTTATGGCCGGCGATAAATTTTTCATCAAAAACAATTATCCAAATGATTCTTCGGTCACGTGTGCGGTTGAAATCCCGGCGGCATTAATTTTTTAATTCTGGAGAATTAGCAACCGTCCACATAAATCTTATTAATTCATTCCGCAGCCACTTTGCCCGTTGCATTGAAAGCATTAAGCTGCAGTTTTTACAGGATTTAAATAACAACAGCAAAGTTAGGGAAATATTCGTTAAGTACTACAAATGCGTTTTTAGATGACATAAATTTGAATTTATAACAGCGGGTCTGTTCACAAATTCAGCGCTGCATTTCAGTTCTCTTTTTAGTTTTATTCTGAGTGTTGTAAGTAGACTGCTGCAAATGTGTATAACCGGTTTGCCCAGTAATTACATATTCGGAACGCTGCAATCTTGAACGAACTTTATTCTAATATGCTTCCAAATAATACAAGGTAGGTATTTTTCTATAGGATGTCCACAGCAACAAAATCAACAAAAACAAAAGTCAAGGAAGGTTTTGATATAGGACGACGGCAGACCTAGTTTTGAATTTTTTTTAATTGTTATATTGTGTTCATTATAAGATTTCTTTGTTTAAATAAAGTGTCTTTTTTGATGTATGTTCACATGTGTTTATTTTGTACATACTAATATTTACTGGTCCATTTTTCCCAACTCTTTGGCGGAATAAGAGGACTGGGCGGGATGATTGCGCTAAGGGTTAGTGTCGCGACCCTCGAAGAGCTCGCGACTACCCTGGATATAATAATGAATGTATAGAATAATCTTTCTGTTATTGGTATGGGTAGGCTCCACGTTTGAAGACACAAATGAGCTGAAAGCGTTATTTTCACTCAACTCACGGATAAAACCTTATGATATCTTTCACGGGCATGAACCCGGTGAGACTTTCATTAATTTGATAACAGGTACAGAGTGGGCCATATTGTATGAAGCGGTCCATTGTTTATTCACAGAAATTCTAATTCTGTTTGCTTCACAAATGTCAAAACCGAATTGACAATTGTTAAATCTTTGGTAACTACTATCCCAATGCAATATAAATCTTACCGTTTCTTGCTAAAACATTTGAGATATTGTTACATAAACAAATTACTATGTTTCTAAATAACAAGGGTATTCTCAGTAATTTCCATTCGCATTCTGGGAAGGGAAAGGGTAATTTAAATTTTTAAAACAATATGTGTAGTAAACACACTTTCAGTTCAAAATAATATAAGTTTGCTACATAATTAAAATTTCTTGGAAATTTTTTGATGAACCTTTTATACATTTACGCATTGGAAAACTTTAAAATTCATTTTTTTTCGAAACATGTTTTCTGTAGTATCCCTTGATCCTTCAACCGATAATAATATAATCATCCAAATCTTATTGCTTCCTAAACCGCTCCAGTAAATTGGGTTTGAATTTGGGTTTGGAAAGAAACGGCGAGCATAGGTTTTAAATGGTCATTCAAAACTTTTGAAAAGTAGTAGTTATCTATAAATCAACATATAGTCTGTACACATAAATAAAATTGAAGGGTTTGTTTCCTATTTCAATACAACTGCCTTTTTCTAACCTCATTTGTTAATTAGCCCAGCCATTTTAGGTTGGAAAATTTCAAATCTGCGAAATAAATCCAACTGGACAAACTGCTTCACATGCGTCTTTATAATGATTTTATAAATAAGTATTGTGTCAAAAGTAAATTTCGAAATTGTGTAGGCAAAAATAGTTATTCACGATCAAGTGTAGCGAAAACCACTCCATTTTAACCTTCACCCTTAGTTGGTAGGAATTTTTTAACCCCACAGTATTTTTTCAAAGATTGTGACTCGTATGTGTACCAAGTTTTGCGTAAATTACTCTAAGCAGGATTATGCTGGAACAAACATATATACATACATACATCAATCCATCTGTTTATATATACATTTATGTATAGATAGATTATATGCATATGTACTAATTCCAGAAGATGGAAAATTATTTTTATAAATGGTACTAGTCCACTAGGACTAAACGCGGTTTAACGACAGTATTGTTATATTATATAATAGTATTATAATTATTTCATTTTATTGGCTGTTTGGGCACGTAGAAACATAATACAATATTTTCGTACATAGAAAATACCGAAAATGCTACCGTAAAATATTTTGCAGCAGACATTTTCACGTAAGGAAGGCAATCCCCATTTCCCGCGCAACCAATTGGCAAAAACGAAGCTCTTATAATTTCGTCATACCCGTCTGCATGGCTATTGTGTGTCGTTAGACACCAATTTAAAGAGACCTTTTTTCATAGGTGAATATTTCACGAAATATATGGCCGTTTTCATTACTTCAAATTTGCATACAAAAATCAATTGCAAAGTATTCACGAATTTAAACTTGATTTTTATGGTGTACATCATTGCAAATTTTTAGGTAAATTGATTGCAGTTTTGCAATTAGATAGTAGCTTGTGCAAAATTGGCTTTCCGGCCATAGCCGAGGACCGTTTTCTGCGGGTACGGCAACGCACTGTCCGTCGGTTGCATTCCGTTTCGGCAGAACATTATTTTCAATGGGGTTATTCACGCGAGCCACCGCCGACGGAGACACTCTCCGGCATCTGCCGAACCGGAGATCCGAGGCGCTCGGTTTATGATATCGCATCGTTGGGGCGTTCGTTCACGGTGGTTTTTTCAGAGGTGTTACGACACCGCGCATCCGTTAGTTTCAAATTATTTAGTTCGAATTCGAACAAAAGTCTTCATTTGCTTGGCAGCCGGCGAATGAGGCAGATCCACCCCGGCGTATGTACACGAAATAGATTCATTTTTTCTTCTAGAGCTGAACACGTCTTCGCCGTTCTTGCCGAGGCGAAACCCCAAAAGCAGGCAGTGCAAGATAGTCAACCCCCAGCGTACGTGAAAGAGGTACTCTCATATTCCCTTACTATTTTTCAGCTTAATGTGTCTTCTCTGCGTTCTTGCCAAAACGAAACTAAATCGCAGTATATACGAGTATAGGATTTCCCAATAATGTTGGAACTTTAAATTTGAATAAAACACACAATTTTCGAGCAAAAATTGTTCTGATTGCTTTATTTGAAAGACAATTTTATGCGATTAATGATTTGAATAAAATACCGGCCAAATGGCCACCCCATCGCGGTTCCTCTTACACACGTTCATCCGCTCACGCCAAATTCGATGACTCTGTGCAACATTTCGGCCGGTATCTCAGCTATGGCTTGACGAATATTGGCTTCCAATACCTCAAGAGTTGTAGGATGGTTGCTGTAAACCTTCGACTTAAAGGCGTTAGATCACACGATCTAGGCGGCCAAGCGGTGGGACCATTTCTGGAAATTAACCACTCACCGAACTTACCGCGCAATAAGTCCATGTTAAGTCGGGAAGTGTGAGGCGGTGTACCATCTTGTACGAAATAAAAGTCGTCCGCATCAATTTCATCAAATTCGGGGAAAAAATCGGTCTACATCGTATTATAGCGGTTGCTATTAATAGTAACGGCATCTCCTGCCCCATTTCGAAAGAAATAAGGTCCGATTATTCCGCAATACCATAATCAATACCAAAAGGTTAATTTTTGTGGATGCTATCATGATTTCATGATACACTCGTGGATTTGGTTCACTCTAATAGCGGAAATTTTGCTTGTTGACGAACCCATTGAGCCAGAAATGGGCCTCATCTGAGAAGATGATTTTGCGATGCAAATCGCCGTCGGCTTCCAACATTTCCAGTGACCAATCACCGAACCGACGACGAATGTGATGGTCGGTTGGCTTGAGTTCTTGTGCCAATACCATCTTATAAGGATGCAGACCCAAATCTAATTGCAAAATTCGCCAGGTTGTCATCCTGGAGAGCCCCAGTTCTTGAGAACGACGCGGAACAGACGCATTTGAGTTTTTACGAACACTGGCTTGAACAGCGGCAATATTTTGTTCACTTCAGGTATTTCTTTGTCTGACAGGCACCTGTATCATGAAGGGAGAATTCACTTTCAAACTTTGTTATTATGCGTCTTATAGCGCGCTCAGAAGGAGCCGTGATTTTGGTCATACCCTGTCTGGATCGGTGTGAAGAGAAGCGGTCGTTCTTCCTCTTCCTTCCGGTATTTTTCCCAAAATTCTGGTTATTTTGTTTGCTATTGGCTACGGAAGCTACTTTTGTGATTTTCGAATGCAACACATACACAACAGTTCAGAAAACACAATGCCAGAATTTGTGTTTGTACATATATTTTTTTTCGAAATTCTTTTCCCCAACTAACAGGTGCGAGGTATCGTGATACCTCTTGTAAGAAAAGCACCACGTACGAGCGCCTTTGAGGCAGAACATTTAATGCACACGGCCGGTGCGTTGCCGCAAAAGTATCCCTCATAAAAAGGGGCTGCATGTACGAATGCAGGGAAAAGTTGGGTACCATCTTCAAATTCAAACTGTTTTCTTTTGAAGTCCCTCCACGTGGAGTGATCCAACTATACAAGATGTGCATTGCTCATCACTAATCAACTTAGAGCAAAGGTGGGTAGGAAAATCAGGTACTTTTACAGGGTAATAAAATCGAACAATGATTTGGGTTGAACAAATATTTTGTTAGGAGATAAGAGGTGCTATGTGCGACCTTTGGGTTTTTATTTACAGAATGGAGGAAGTTGTCCGTTCCCACAAAGAGTGCACTTTTCCCAAATCGTCAAATTTAATATGTTCACGGCATACGTAAATAAAATCCGCTTCCTTCATATTTTGCATCTTTTTCCCAATTCTTATAAAGAACCCTGTCGTTCCGTGATGGATAGGGATAAAATCAAGAAAACCCATAGGGGACCCAAACTGGAGGATAAACGTACGTTTGCATTGCTCTCCTCCGGCCGGAAGCGGCGCTGCAGAAAAACAGTCGTCTGGTACGGGCCTTCACCATCTTGCTGATATGCATGTTTGTTTACTTCCATGCATGCAAGTTTGAATCCATTAATATTGTTTCCAATTCTCTAACTTTCCAACAATGTGATTAAAAAATCTAATCAAATGTTTTATTTTTCAGAAGATTTTAGTTCATTTATCCGATCTATTGGCAAGCGCGGCCTCCGCTTTTCTATCTAGTTCAATATTTTCTGCTTTTTAGTCTATTATATGTATGTCTTATTCAAGCGTCTAATTTGATACTCAGGTGTAGGAGGTTGGCATGCGAATCAATACCATATTCAACCATGTTTTGCTCATGAAACCTGTCAATTTGATACCTATATGAAAGCAGTTGTAATCATTATGGTTATTCGCTATCTTGGCGTATCCGCCATATTTCACGTAAAATGACCTCAAGTAGCTGGTCGTATTATACTCGTCAAACCCTTTCATTTGATACCCATATTGAGGGGGTAGCAAAGAAATTCATGGCTAGGTATTCCACCTTTTTGTATTGGCCGCCATATTGGTCTTAAAATGGTTGCACATATCTCATTGATTTCTACTGGTCACGGAGTCAACGGAATCGGTTGAGTAGAAGTTGTCGAAAAATCCTCTGAACCTCTGAAACACAAGTACACCGCTCTACCAATTGTTCTACAGATTGCCATCAAACAGACATTACACTTTTAAATCAAAAATTGAAACTTTACTCTTGCTAATTTCAAAAGCCACATTTTAAAATCAAGGTATTTCGTCTTCAAATTAAATATGGTTGCATTTGACTTCAAAGTGCGATATTTATCTTAGTGTACCTCAAATGGTGACACTACTATCCGAGCAAAAATTCAGCACTCCTATACAACTTTCGAATCACGACGAAACATCCTTCATAGACCCCGAGCAGCCTAGTCACAGTATCGAACATGTAAGAAGGCCCCATCACCAGCCCAGCTATATCAAGCTATGTAAATGTCGAGTCCAAACATGGAACACCGCCGCGGTACAGAATTTCATTTAGAGTAATACAATTTGCATAATTTATCGCACTGGTCTGATAAGTGCACTAATAACAAATGAATTCAAGTAAAACTTATGTGTTTATTCTGATTTATAATTAACCCCTTTGCACTCCATTGCTCCGAAGTAGAACCACTAAACATATTACTTCAAAGTCCACCAGAAGCCATTATTATTTAAATGCAAATAATTTTCATTTCATCATAATAACAAAACATGATAGGTTAAAGGCGTCCGTATATGTAAAACTCGACGGTATCTACAAATCAATGGTGAGACTGTGAGAGTGAGCTGTGCACTACGATTCCAAAGGTCCTGGGTTCGAATCCCACATAAGTAAATGAAATTATTTTGTATTCACAGTGATCATACGTAACAACTGGTACGCCAGTCACCATCGATTTGTAGTTTTAAGAACAATGAGGTAAAAGTGGTACACAGTTCCAAGAGGTGTGCATTAGGCGCAATAGCCGTCCGAACAGAATTTGCGTCCGCTAACACACCCTTCCGGGTTTTATCACGCGACACTTACACGTGTCAGTCCCCCATCTAGTGAAAACTCTGAATCTGACTGTGCCCTTAAGAAATGAAAACTGTCGCTGTGGAAAGTGGTTTGAACTTTAGAAAACCAAATGGATACTTCATTTTTTATTCGTGAGACGGATAAACCGCAACTAAAGCCGGGTACACATTCAGGCAGTCAGAGGTGTGCGTGTGTCCGAAGTTAAATAAGGAAAATAATAGAATAAAACGAAATTAGAATGTATCTGGCAAAACATTTAATTTGCGACTACCCAACCTCTAGACACCTTTTAGATTATATAAATTGATTACAACTTAAGTACGAACCTAGAAGGAAATGCAGTAATGGCATTGGTAATGTCAACACTTCTTTTTCATTATTAAATCAATGGGGTACCCTTATTGTTGGGCACTGCAACCAGAGGAGCAGAGAGAGCTACTGCAAGAGACGATTTCCCACCCTAAGGAACGTTAGAATTTTAATTGCTGGAGATGATCGAACGTCCAATGAGCTCAATCCTTCTTCTTGTCCGTGCGTAACTAGCGCACAGTATGTACCACGCAATTTCGTCGTCCTCAAGACACGGAATGGAATGCCGCGTCACAATATGTAGACAGGCCAATCTTGCCGAGGTAGTACCTTAGCCCGTGATGGCCTGAAAGATAGCCTACCAGTAGTAGGCTAGACGGCGAGGAGGTAAAAAGATTAAAAAGTATGTTATTCGGGCACAGGCGAGATTATTGTTGGAATCGCTTCGTTTTAGGGTGTAGTTCAACCCCCTAAGTTTGCTCACAAATTGTTGGTGTGCTTGATTTTATAATTAATTATTAGTGACGAAAATAGTGTTTTTTTTCTCTATTTCCTTTAATATTTCCCTTCCTATTGACTTTTAGTATAGCATATGCATTGAGAAAGTTGTTCCTTATGAAATTTCCTAAAATATGAGCCCTGACAGAGATCGCTAAGTGCAACTGTTAACTTGCAAATAGCCCCGAAAGTTAAAAATCAGGTTTTTTTCACTATTTTTTTACTAAAAAATGACCGCACATAGATGGCTGAAAATTCTCAAAAATGATGTGTATGTGGACCCAAACATCCATGAATAATTTTAGCGTCATCGGTCAATTACTTCTCGAGTAATTAACGATCACTTTTTTTTTTCTTTAATTGCAAATTGCGCCATTTTTTTCATAAACGGGTTTCGCTGGTCGGAGCAAGCCAGAAAAATCATAAATCCATTCAACTTTAGTATCCCGTTGGAATTTTTGGAAAAATTAATTCTAACCGATTTTATAACGATTTCTTTACTTACTGAACTTCATGTTCCTAAAATGCTTTCCTTAAAAAAAAAAAATTGTATACCAAAAAGAAATCGTTCTAAAATCGGTTAGAATTAATTTTTCCAAAAAATTCCAACGGGATACTAAAGTTGAATGGATTTATTTTTCTGGCTTGGTCCGACCAGCGAAACCCGTTTGTGAAAAAAATGGCGCAATTTGCAATTAAGGAAAAAAAAAAAGTGATCGTTAATTACTCGAGAAGTAATTGACCGATGACGCTAAAATTATTTATGGATGTTTGAGTCCACATACACATCATATTTGAGAATTTTCAGCCATCTATGTGCGGTCATTTTTTAGTAAAAAAATAGTGAAAACAACGTGTTTTTTTAACTTTCGGGGCTATTTGCAAGTTAACAGTTGCACTTAGCGACCTCTGTCAGGGCTCATATTTTAGGAAATTTCATAAGAAACCACTTTCACAGTGCATACGCTATACTAAAAGTCAATAGGAACGGAGATATTAAAGGAAATAGAGAAAAAAACACTATTTTCGTCACTAATAATTAATTATAAAATCAAGCACACCAACAATTTGTAAGCAAACTTAGGGGGTTGAACTACACCCTAAAACGAAGCGATTCCAAAAGTAATCTCGCCTGTGCCCGAAAAATACACCCAAAATTCCTCGCCGTCTAGCCTATAGTCTGAGATCCGCTTTATGGAAAACAGTGATTCCAGAGTATTCATCTATTTATTCATCATAAACGGGTACAATTAGTTGACCATCTGACACTTACAATAAGAAAAAAAAATGGAAAAGGGAAAAATAAAGTTTACAAAAAAGAAATTAATTGCGAATACTATGTATGTATGAAACATGTAAGCAATATAATATAATTAAAATAAAATTAGACTGCCCCATATAGTTACATAATGCTTCCTTTAGTGTGAGTTTAGAATTATTAAAATCCAAGCAATTAAAATAATTATTGTAAGATCTTGACATGGACGACATAGGTTTAAAAGTGCCATAGTTTGTCCGGTGGTAGGAAGAATATAAAAAGTCTCGTCCTCTAGTCACTCGGGGGCGTGAATTAATATTCACGAGACTTAAGAGAGTGTGAAAGTCTATGGCGCCAGTAACAATATCATGCATAAATAAAACACCCGCAACCTCTCTACGTTTCTAAAGCGGCGTCAAAGATAGTAACTTCAATCTGCTTGCATACGGAAAAAGATTGCAGGGGCCGCCCATGGCAAGAGGCGAAGAGCGTAGCGTAGGAATCTTTTCTGCACTGCCTCAACACGATTGATGTGTGGCATCCACACTATAGATGCGCATTCCAGTATGGGACGGACGAAAGTACAGTACAAAATTCTTAAGATAAAAGGGTCGTCAAATTGCTTCGACCAACGTTTTACGAAACCAAGTGCTGAATTGCTCGATTAATTATTTTATTGATATGGTGTCCAAAATTAAATTTATTATCGATAGTTAAGCCAAGGTCAACAACACTATCTTGTCTAGACAAAGTCTTGCCGAGGATTTTATAATAGTACTCCAAAGGGGAGCATTTCCTTCTGAAAGAAATAAAGGTACATTTGCTGACATTTAACTGCATATATGTAATTTTTCAAGCACCACAGTTCAAAACGGGCAAGATCATCTTGGAGCCAATGTGCATGTTGTAGAGTCTCGATTGATCTAAAGATTTTTAAATCATCGGCGTAAGCTAATACATGCGAATTCCGAATAAGAGGAAATAAGTCATTGATAAAGAGCGTTAACAGTAAAGGTCCAAGATGGCTACCTTACGGGACGCCAGACAAGACCGAAACGGAATCAGAAAAAGTATTGGAAAATTTAACTTTGAACGAACTACAAGTTAGGTAAGACTTAATCCAATTAACAAGATCATTTGAAAAGCCTAGTCGAAGCAGTTTAAAAATTAGCACTTTATGGGAAAGCTTGTCATATGCCTTACTAAAATCGGTATACACACAATCGACTTGTTCATGTTTTTCTAGTTCGGTTACACAGAAATTTGAGAATTCTACCAGATTTGTGACCGTCGATTCAGCTTTCACAAAGCCATGCTGTTTAGTAGATAAAATAGAATTACAGTAAAATTGACAAGTGGTCCTTAACAATAGCTTCAAAAAGCTTAGGAATAGGCGAAAGTTTAGAAATTGGCCTATAATTCTCAATTAAGTCCTTTTTGCCTTTCTTAAATATAGGGATGACATAAAAAGCTTCCAAATATCGGGAAATAAACAACAACGTAAAGATAAAATAAACATAAAAGTAATAGGTTCAACGATTGGAACACCACATTTACGCAATACAACTCCAGGACATTATCAGAAGAATCCGAAAAGTCTTCGTCAATCTTCCTTATGTATTCTAAGACAGTGCAGGCGTTTAAGACTATATTTGGAGATTGCATCGGAAGACATGTCAAGTTGTTAAAATATTCTAAATCTCACAGGTATTATCACTATAAGCATTGCTAAAATGTTTAGTAAAGAGGTTAGAAATAGTAGCTGAATCATGACCTGTTTCGTTGTCAAGAGTTAAAACGGCAGAATAGTTGTTAGTCTTCCGTTTACTATTACAAAATTCCAAAATTCTTTCGGGCTAGTTTTAATGTTAGATTTTATGCGACACATATACTGGCGATAATTACTTAGAGTAATTATGTTATTGTCTTCGCAAGTCAGAATAGGTCAGGAAATCGTCATCTGAATGAGAACTCTGAAATATGCGCCAAGCACTATTTCTACGATTTCTCAGCAGTCTTAATTCTTTATAAATGTAAATATGTATATGTAAATGGGTTGACGAAATCTTTAGCCTGACGAAGCCCAGAAACATTTCTTCAATAGAGAGATTGTCGATGAACCTTCACCAGCTAGTTCATCGGCATTTTCATTACCCTCAATATTGGAGTGTCCCGGTTCCCAACAGAGAGTGACTTGGTTGTAGGTAGCCAACTTTCGTAGGGCTATAAAGAACTCCTTAACTAGTTTAGATGAGAAACACCATGACGAGAGTGGTTTGATGGCCACTTGGCTATCGGCAAAGGTGTTTATCACAGCACCTTTCACCATAGTCCCTTGCATATGATGAGAAGGGCACAGACTTCAATTGCGTGGATCTCGGCTTGGAAAACACTAGACCAACTGCCCATTGCAATCGAGGCCTTGGTGTTAGGTCCACAGACGCTAGCTCCACTGTCTTGGTCCATATTTGATCCATCTGTAATACAGTTAAGGCTTCTAGGATCCAGCCTGGGCCAGGACCTTCCCAGATTGTGCGCTCCGGAATGAGCGTGCCGAAATTCCAACGGAAACACAGTTTCCTGGTCTGTTATAAAGCAGAATTTAAGATCAGGGATGCTACATAAGATGCTCCTGTGACCATTGTCAGCAATTGGCGTATTTCGGGTGTGGTGCACTCGCAGAGCACTAGTTGCTGTTGATTTCATGATGAAAATTTGCATGAGGTCAGTCCTAGTATAGCCTTCATGGCCAGCGTTGGACAAGTCCGCATGGCTCCTGCGATGGAGAAGCAGGCAAGTCATTGTAGCTTGTTGTATTTGGACGTAGCCATTTGCTGTTGAACCTTAGGCCACCACAGGAGAGCACCATAAGTGACAACTGGCCTGATAATTGTATTATGTAGACATAGGATCATCTTTGGATTTAAGGCCCCAGGTTGTTTCAAAGTGCCTTCTGCAGGCCCATATTGCTCGTGTGGCTTTGCCTGAGGTCTTGTACAGTTGAGTGTTCCAGTTCAGTCGCAAATCGAACCAAATGCTCAGACACTTAACTTCACTGTAGTACTCAATAACTGTCCCTTTAATAGATATTGGGACCAAGTCCAGAAGAAATATCCTTATTATGGATAAAAGGACAGCTTTGGTTAGGTTTATAGTTAGGCCTTCCCTGGTAAACCAGTCCACAACGACTCGGAGGGCAGGCCTCAATTTATTGGCGACTGTATTGTCGAACTTACCCGTAACGTTGATAAGGCCGTCCGCATAGCCGAAACCCTCGTAGCCTAGCTCGGATAACCTGACTAGGAGGGCGTCCACTACTAGAGACCAAAGCAATGGAGACAATACTCCACCTTGCGGGCATCCTCTGGCAGCTTTGATGGTCACGTAGGAGTTGCCCATTGTGGACGAAATATTTCGCTCTTTTATCATAGTGTCCACCCATGCAATTGTATACTGGTCTATATTTCTGTGCTCAAGAGTCTTTGAAATAAAGTCGAAACCAGTTTTAACATAAGTTTCTTCTGTGGAGGTCTATCAATCTTTCCATTGTTTTTAGTATGACAGACGTCAGACGCCCTGCTTTGGAATGAATACAAAAACCACCTTCATTCACGAAAGTGGTATGTATCCCCGAGTGAAGCTAATCCTAAAAAGCACACCAGAGTGTCAAGAATCGTCTCTAAACTGTTCTGGAGTAAGTAGATGTGGGAAGATTCCGTCTTCTCCAGCGGCTTCAAAAGGTTGAAAAGAGGCCACTGTCCATTTAACCTCGTTTTTGTCAAAGACGAGACCAGACATGCAATGAGCTCTGCGACTTACGTTGATCCCATGATCGGTAGCTGCAGGCTGCATGTCAGTTGTATGTATGCTTTCGCAGTATTTCCGCCAAGCCTCATGTTTAGAGCGTCTTAGTTCTTTGTTGTAGTCAGTGAGCTCGGATCTACATATATTCGTCCCACTGCCCTGTGCGCTTGGCACTATTAAATAACCTCCTGATATACCTGCGCATGTTTGCAAGCCACCAGGGCACCTTTCGTACACCTGAGTTGGATGGAACTTGCCCATTGCTGTCGTGAAAGGAGGATATTAGTACATCGTTTAGTTGATTTGCTGCCACGCATTGGAGTACACAACGCGCTCATGTCGTCCTGGAATATCAAACCTTATATGTTGGTGGTCGGACAGTGATGCTTCATCCGGTTCTGCTAGCAAGGGTTAGATCTAGCATCTCCGCCCTGGTCGCAGTGATGAAAGTTGGTTTGCACTCTCTATTAATTATTTCCATATCGCTACTGGGTAAATAAATAAGAAGGCACTCACGCCTTTCATTGACAACGAGGCTGCTCCACACCGTGTGGTGCGCGTTAGCGCAGCCGATGACAGACTGCCGATTTATACGTCGGCAGTATTCGACAAGTTCCTGGACCATAGTCGGTGTCATTGCCCAGGAAGTAGGCAGATGCCGTGTAGATTGTTTAGACTGAAAGGTTGACAAATGGAAAAATGTTCTTTTTAGCGATGAATCGAACTATAAATTTCATGGATCGGATGGGAAATGCACTGTGAGAAGGCCAAAAGGAACTCGCTTATGTTCTCAATGTTTTCATTTCTCTACGAAGTATGGAGGCCGAAATGTGATGATGTGGGGTTGCTTTTCATTGAAAGGAGTAGGTTTGCTTTACGGAATTCGGGGTATTATGACCAAAATCAAATGTCGCGATATTTTGTAGCAAATAATGTTGTAAAGGAAAATGCCACTTCGATGGTTAATACAACAGGATAATGATCTGAAACATACATCTAAGTTGGTAAAGCAATGGTTTCAGCAAAACAGGGTTTCGACGATTGACTGACCATCTCAATCGCTTGACTTAAACCCTATCGAGAATCTTTGGTCCATTTAAAAAAAAGGGGTGATTAAACAGATTTTTAGCAGACAATTTGATCTCCCTACCGCTCTTCGGAACGAATGGAATTCCTGGTGATATTATTATTAAATTAGTCAAGAGATGTGCCCAAGTAATTCGGAACCATGGATAATCGACAAAATATTAGGTTGTGGTTATTCTAATATCATGTCCAAATTGCCGTGCACAGATGAATTTCTGCTTTTTTGTTAGTTTTTTGAAAATTTATTGGAATTGTTAAAAATAAATGAAGTTTTTCATTTTTTACGCTCAAACATAATATTTTATAGGAGGAAATTATTTCCACACCCAAAGGAATTTTTATCAAACAGATCTTCCATGGAGTTACAATCAGTCCAAAATTACTTACAAACAGACTTTACGTCATATCAACAATGGAACAAATTCTAGACAATTATACGAAAACCTTTGCCAGAATTAGTCAAGGCTTTGATCTAACCAAAATCGCTCAAATCATATGGCCTCGTTTACTAAAGATAAATTACATGTATATTATATAAAGTAGAAGAAATATGAAAACGTAAGGCTTGGCTTCAACCTTGTTATCGAGCCCTTGGCTCTAATCTCTTAAGACATTTTAAAGGCATATCCGCGTATACATCCGTTCAGCAAAATTCTGGAGCCTGACAACCGTGTTTTAATTTACGCCCTTTAAGATACTGCATCGCAAATCGATATCAAACAGCCGAAACCAACCGGAAGCGGACATGAGAGATATCAAGACAAAATAAAGCATATTGTGACAGAACTGTCGAATTGTAATGTGAGTTGCTCGGTCATATAGATACAGGCAGTAAGTATATATCTTCCAATCTCCAATATCCTGTTAGTCCTTAAAGCTCCATTAAATGAACTTTCAGCTCTGGTTAGACATTAAGATCCAATTGCAGATATTGCTTTAAAGTTTAATTAGAATTAATTCAGCACTGTTGGAATGATTAATTCTGACCACTCAGTTTGCACAATCCCAGCAGGAAGTCATCAAAGAATGCATTTACACACAATTAGACAAGGAGCCGGCTTAGGATTACGTCTCCAGCCTACCCTATCCCTTAATAATACGATATTGCGCCTATATAAATATGTAATTACACTTCTTCGGCAAGATTGCCAACAATTGATTACGTTCGAACGAAAGTTGGGTTGGGCCGCATAACCGCACGGCCCTGTGTGCAAACCCTCTATTTTGATAAGGCATTCAATTCCATTATTGGAAGCTCTCTTCAGGCACAAACGGTCGGAACAAAAATTAATGAACCAAATAATTTTACAATTCCGGAACAATATTTCATAGAAATTTCATTAAAGCGAAAATTATATTCGCCGACCAGCCAACCAAATGATTTTCGTAATTGAATTTTCCTGTGGAATTCTAATATAGCCCTCGCCCAGGACGAGAGCCTTTTCACACACAATAACCGACAGAACTTGGGCAAAGTGGCTTGGATTTTATGAAGAGTCTCTCATATTAGTCGTTAAGAGATTTCGGATTTGGCGGAGACATATACCATGGCAAGTTATTTCTATCGCATACGAACCCCGTTCGGGGACTAGAAAGAAGCGCACATTAACGAAGGATTTCCAACACGACAATTCCCAACAGAAACCAGAAATCCCTCTTTGGTACTTATAATCCTCTGCCAGATGAATCTGCGAACAATTTACGTCGAACGTATACTAAGGAGATTAGCAAAGTTTGTAATTATGTTGGTAATTGATTAGGTTCGAACAACTAACTTGTAATAAGATTATTGGGCAGGTTAAATCCGGCTGACACAGAATGTTTCTATTCAAGTATGAAATTGAATCGATTCGGGCACATGTAGCACTAAGCTCATGGGAAATTTCACTTCTGATACGTATTCGACCGGCTAGGGCATTGTCAGACCGCAAATATCTCTGTTGGTGACTCCGGAAGAAAGATATCGAGTAATTTCGCCAGGTAATGTGTTTGTACGGTGGATCTTCGATCGACGCTAATACCCGCACGTGATCGTTGAAATGAGATATTTGCAAAGAACACATTCCTTGCAGCAGAGGATTTTGTCACGATTTACGCCAGATAAGCCATTAACTTTGTTGCCAAAGTAAGTCCTTCTTATGGACTTAATTTTTTCTTCTCTTTTCGCCGAAGTAATCAAAGAAAGTTCCCAAGAAAAATATTGCGAAAATTTTATTTTGCTTTTGAGGGGGAGTTATAATAATTTTTATCCTCAGCATTTTTCTTTTGAATTTTGTATAAAAGAGATTACGAAGTCAATTTGTTTCTAATCGTTTATTTGATTTAATTGACTACCAGCAGCCTGATACCCGGCTTTGCTCGGGATTATCCGTTCTTGGAAACAAAATAAACAAACCTGACCTATTAGGTTATTAATCATATCAACATCTTGAATCTCAAGTTTTAAAGGCAGGAACAAAACAAACTTTTCTCGCCATTTCAACCTATTACTGCCCACTGTTGCATATGTGCAAGGTAGACTTCCCTCGAGAAGCTTGTAATTTATTATTACACATACGCGCGTCAGCTCTGCGTACAATTGTGTTACGCACAAATATGTGTAACAACAAAAATAAACCAAATCAGAATCAATTGCGTTAATTTTGAATAGAGAGGGTGTGTTTATGCGATCAGATTTTCGGAAGTATAACTAAATGAGCATGGCGACGGACGCGTCTAAGCACTGGTACTGGTCTGTATTTACAGCTGCTTGACCTTTGGTCATTAATATAGACAATTTGTATTTGGAGTTTTATACCGCTCAGGGATCTTTTCGCGATAAAGCTCTAAAAAAATCTTGGCAAGTGCGTGTCGTTCACGCATCAGCTTACGGTTCCGTAGCATGTATTAATTAGCAAGAATTTTTTTTTTTCGTCAGGATTGTGACAATTCATTCGCATCGAAATTGAATTTTTTGTCGAAACTATACAATAATTTATAACTTAGTATTAGACCTTAAACATGAACTGCACATAGTGGTATAGTGAATGTTTTGCTATACCCTGCGAAATCAAGCCAATTTGAAGAGGTACGTATTCGGGAGTTGTCCCAAATTTCGCCAAAAAATCATCTTTAGTGACGTCAACGTCGAGCGCTACAGATCGATAATAAGCAACTTCTTCTGGCCTAAACCGAACCATATGGATACCGATGACATGTGATTCCAACAGGACTGCGTTACGTGCCACACAGCGCATGCCACAGTGGACATTCTGCAAGAGAAATTTGAGGGTGACCACCGAGATCGAGCCATTTAATGCTTTCACACTTCTTCCTTTCTAGCGGGGCTATCTTAAAATACAGGCTTATGCAAATAAATATAATAAATGCCATCTAACAAATTCAATCAGATTTATGCGACAAAGTTATCAAAAATTGGAACTAACGTAAACGTGCCATCAAGCAAAGCGCAGCGGACGTTTAGACGTTGTTATATTCCATAATTAATGCCATAAAATATTCTTTCAAAAAAAAAAAAAGTGGAGTGGAATTACTCGTTGCAGCTGCGTATCCATTTGAAAGATTTGGAATGGAAGGAATTATTGAACTGATTCACACTATTCAAATATTCTGTAGGTTGATTTATTAGAGATACCATTTACTACTCAAAAAACAAGAAAAATCTGCCTATATAATGCTTGAATGGCCCCATATTGGTTGAAGAAAATTTTATTTCGAAAAACGATTGGAAATATTTATACTAAGCGTTGCAGTTTAAAAATACACTTATACCTCAGTTAAACACACGCATGTAACAGGATACCGAGATATACTGGCATGCATGTATTGATTTCCCTTTCTTTCAAACCTCTTTAGAGCCAAAGTGCATAGTCTTCATAAATAAAGAAGAATTATTAAAGTCAAGTAATTTTATCGTGCCATTAAAGTCTGTTGTCTCTGCGATTTATCTCACAAATAGATAAGATGCAGCTCCTTAGAAATTGTCAACATTAAAGCAAAAAGAAAACACAAGTAAGGCGTTAATTCTTGGAACGAGTTCTACCTACTTACTGGGGATAATCCTTGGCAATGTTCCAGGAGGATGAAAGAGCGACGGAAATACGGCAATTATTGAAAAACTTTTGATATATGGAGAAATAAATGACAACATAAGTCCTATGTGGCTCCAGCATTGAAGGCAAAAGCTCAATAGTTTCTAAATGAATATAGCAAAAATCCCCCCCGACTCATGTCAATATAAAAAGGCTATGTGGGCAGACGGGCGGAGAATAAATCTGGTATTCTATTCAGGTGCGAGGGAGCCTTGCTTTAAGAAAATATATGGACGTGCTTTTGTGATGCCCACATCTACACAAAATTCATGACCTGGCTAGTATGACCATTAGCATAATTGCCCTTTAAAAAGTACTTATTGTTATCCTTAGCTCACACGCTGTCTCATTTACGTGCGCAATTGCTTCGAACAAGCTTAACGTGCCCAGTTAAATCTTGAAGACCAAACAAATTAACCTCATTAGTGTGTGACATTGAAGATTTAACTGGAAACGTAGTACTTAATTATAATAAAGCTAATGTGTTTTTTGTTTTCTTAATTAATAGGGAAGTACACATAATTTTTACTGCGTCAAGTTTTCCGTCCCTGGCAAGAAAAGTACAATTTTTGTGATTATTTTAGCATGGCACAAAGTGAAGTCCAGATTTTCTTATATGTACGATACTTTTTCATTGCTGAAATAATAAAAACCATTTTTTAATGCAAAATATGTTCATTTGTCATGTCACTGCTTCATCTATGATATGAAAAATGTATACTGTTGGACTGTGGGAAAAAAACTCTTCACAAAATCATTTAAGAGAAATGAAAGGTTTTTACACTTTATTAAATTAGTTGAAAACCTGAACATTAACAAAACGAGCGGCCATTAAAATGTTAGTGCCGATTTTAGCAGCTTTTTTCCAACCTTGGCGTACATGAAAAGTGAATAATTTTTTAAGTGTTTCATGAAACAGTAGGTTACTCTTCAATATAATAAATTATCCAGGTTCTATAGGGGAAAAAATAATTCAATTTGTTGAACAGACAACTTTCCCACAATTTGGGAAAATAACAGTGGTTTAAATAAAATAGGTTTTAAAAACTTTATGAATGCTCGTGCTCGTGTAGCGAGCTGTTGAACAGCATTAAATATCTTAATGGCAAATGCACGCACCAACCAAATATTTCATCCAATTCAAGCCATTTGTCAGTGCATTGTTTTATGGCTTTTTATCCACTTCGGCAAACCTATTCGGCTTATGTGTGTGGGCAACGTTTCCTTCGTCATTTCGTTCTAAACATTTTCAGAAACAATATAATATCGAACCAAGTAAGGAAATTAAATGTAAGCAAGAATTAAGGTAAAAAAACATTTTTTTTAAGACAAGCTACCTACTTTGAAGAAATAAAAAGTGAATATCACTTATTAGTCGGGATCTGTTTAATTATTTATCATCATCAACAAGTACACAGACCATCTGACATTTAAAACAATTATATAATAATGAATGACAAATAAAAATTTGAAGAAAAGTTTTAGGAAAAATTCTACTAATTTACAAATAATCTATTTTTCAACGCTACTCGACTACAACTGAAGTCGATTAAAAAAAGGAAGAATTATAATTTCTAGACATGGTAGATGCTGGTTCAAAAGAGCCATAATTGGTCTTCTGATAATTAGACTATAGAAAATGTTGTCCTCTAGTCAAGCGAGGACGCGAGTTTATATTAATAAGGTTCAAAAGATTAGGTGAATTTATAGCGCGAGTAACGATAGCATGCATACATATAACACTTGCGTCACGTGCGAGAGACGTCAAATAAAAGAGCTTTAATCTGTTCTTGTAAGGAGGAAGATCACAGGGATCATTCCACGCTAGATCTCCCAGGGCAAAGCGTAGGAACCGCCTTTGTACTGCCTTAATGCGGTCGATGTTGCCTTGATAATGAGGCATCCACACTATTGACGCGTATTCCAATATAGGACGCACGAAAGCGCAGAACAGAATCTTGAGGAGATAAAGGTCAGCTAGATCCCTAGACCAGCGCTTAATAAAACCAAGTGTTGAATTAGCCCGATTTATAATGTTATTAATATGAACTCCAAAATTAAATTTTGTGTCAATAGTGATGCCCAGGTCAATAACGCCTACTTGTCGAGACAAAAGAAGATCGTCAATCTTATAGGAATGATCCAAAGGGGAACTCTTCCTACTAAACGAAATCAGGTTGTATTTGCCAATGTTCAGCTTTATATGATTTTTGGAGCACCATTCAGAAAACTTAATAAGGTCCTCTTGCAGTCTATAGGTATTTTATAAAGATTCGATCGCACTGAAAATCTTCAAGTCATCAGCGTAAGCTAAGATATGTGCAATTTGAATTAGAGGGAACAAATTATTAATGAAGATTGTAAATAACAAAGGCCCAAGATGACTACCTTGTGGAACCCCAGACAACACGATAACACTGTCAGACAAGGTGGAATAAAATTTAACCTTAAAATATCTATTTGTGAGATATGACTTAATCCATTGAACCAAATTGATGGAAAAGCCAACTCGCAGTAATTTAAAAATTAGCACTCTATGGGAGAGTTAGTCGAATGCCTTGCTAAAATCAGTTTATATGCAATCAACTTGTTTTCTCTTTTCTAAATTCGTTATACAAAAATTAGAGAATTCTACTAAGTTGGTCACTATTGACCTACCTTTAACAAAGCCATTTGTCTTCTCAGATAAAAAAGAAGTGCAATAGAAGGTCAGATACACCGTTACGATGGACTCAACAAGTTTTGGGATAGGGGACAGTTTGGCAATAGGCCTGTAATTTTCAATAAAATACGTTTTCCCTTTCTTAAAAATAGGAATAACGTAAGATAACTTCCAAATATCAGGGAAAGTACATGAACGCAACGATAAATTAAACAAAAACGTAACGGGGCTCAACAAGTGAGGCACCACATTTACGGAGGACAACACCAGGAACACTATCGGGAGAATCCGAGTAATCTTCGTTAATTTTATTTAAATAATTTAAAACAGTACAGACGTCAAGAACAATGTTAGTAGATTGTATGGGAAGACAAGTCAAGTAGTTAAAATAGTCTAAGTCTATATCTCGGATTTCATCACAGTAGGCATTGCTAAAGTGTTTAGCAAAAAAGGTAGAAATAGCAGAAGGTTCACAACTCGTTTTATTGTCAAGAGTTAAAACAGATGGGTAGTTCTTAGTCTTCCGCTTAGTATTAATAAAATTCCAAAACTGCTTAGGGTTAGATCTAATATTAGATTTCATGCGATCAGTATACTGTCGGTACAAATTCTTGGAATTATTATTAAATTGCCTCCGCAAATCGCAATAGAGGAGGTAGTCATCGCTCACATCAGCTTTTTTGTATTTATGCCAAGCCATAAGTGTTTAGGTAAACTAAAGTATAAGTAAAGTATCTAGGTCATGTCTTCACCAAAGAAGATGTCCGTCCCGACCAGTCTAAAATTGAGGCTATATGTATGTAAAGCCCACCAATGTCACTAATCTCAAGCGTCTCTTAACTAATACTCACGTTCTTACGTACTACGACCCAAAGAAGCCAATGCCCTTACATAGTCTGTTGATGCGCCTAAAGATGCTGTAGGTGTAGTCATACTACACGATAATGGTCCTACATATTGCTTACGCGTCGGCTACTCTTAAAGAAACTGTACGCTATTCTTTTCGGTTGTCTTAAATTTCACCAGTATTTGTACGGTCAGCGCGTTATTGTTGAGACTGATCCGCTGAGCCGCTGGTGATAATATTTAATAAGGCCCTTTATAAAGTGTCACCTCGTCTTCAACGACTAATGCTATGACTACAAGCACATAACTTAAGCGTCACATATAAAACTGAAAAAATATATGTACGTTGCCGATACGTTATCAAGAGTAGCTCTGCCGAAACTTGCTCCATTTGACATAGAACAAGGTCTAAAGGTGCAAGTTAATCAACTGATTCCTGATTTATTCATATCTACTTTAAAGGCTTTATGGAAACCACACTTGAAATGATGAAACCTTGAAAATTATTGTGTTGATGCAGGTGAAATTCGCGAAAATGTTCTATTTGTTTATAACAAACAAAATCATTATAAATAAAATTTTTAAAAAATTCTCTTGGCTCTCTAGATTTGAATTTTTCAAAATTGGTTTGAAAGTTTTAATGCTTGGCGTTAAGCAAAATTTCTAAACTTGCAATTATTCCAGAGCGAGATGAATTGCAAAATTATTGAGCAAAAACGAAAAGAGATATTGTGTTCTACCTTATGCCATTGTTTTTTCATAACTTTAAATTTCTCAAGCTATATTTTCAGGACCATCAAACGCTTGCTTCGGTTTCTATTTAACAATTGTCCAACCAACATTTTCTCAGCTTTTTTTCGCGTATTTTTCCTGAGTGTAGCACAGGTTTTGGAACTGGCGCAAATCGAAATTCTCTTTCCAAACAACCTTCCGATGACATTGCAATAAAAATTTACGCTCGGGTTCTAAACAGTCATTCCAATACAGATCCCGCCTGGACTATAAATGAATCTGGAGTGGTCGTTGTAGCAATTGATGATTGCAACATTGAAATAAGTAAATGTGAGAACTTTAATTTTTATAACCTGGTTTTGTGAAACTCATTCTTGCTACAAGCATACATTTTCTGCTCTCAAAAGTTTAGTTGTGATATTAATTCGAAAAAGTTTCAAATGGAAAATTGCCGCTCTTAAAAGTTCTTCTCAACAGGGAAAGAATTCGATTGTACCCCCATTTCCCAATCTGTTTTTGCCAATATATGTATAATATGTACTTCATAATTCCAAGTCGAAGCTTTACCCACTGAAAAAATTTCCAAACGGGAACTATTTCGAACCCGTCTTTAAACCGGTGATACTGCATCGCTTTTCTGTTGAATTTTCAGTCAGCACTAGTGGACGTTTTGTAAAAGGCACATTTCAGGAAGTAAAGTTTTGGTTTAGGCGCTGAAAATGTCATAAAGTCTAACAGAGCTGTTGATAGTCAAGCAATTGCCACTCATTTGTTTGGCGCAACAAATTTAAATAGAAAATAAAGACAGTGAGAACAAAATAATTGGAAAATAGGTAGGAAAACCGGTTGGAAATGCGGATTGCAAAATGTGACCCACTATCAAGAATTCACGTATATAAAATTTAAAACTTTGAAAATACTTATTATATAACTATAATACTATATACTTATGTGTACCAGATAAGTTTTCTCGATTGCTGATTTTAAAATTGATGCCCAATCTCACAAATCCAAGATGATACTCCAACATTGCAGATAAAAATACTATAATAAGATAATTTGTTTACATCAATATAAAGAAAGAAAAAATATGGTACCCAAATCATATAATTAAAAATGGTGGCATATTAACACAAAGAGTTCATTTTGAGGTTCCAAACAATAAATTTATTATACCGGCCACTGCACAGTGGGGCCAAATCTCAAAAAGCTGGCCAAAACTAAAAAATTCAAGATATCGATCTGAAATCTCTCACTCGGGGGTTTTTGGGGGCGCTGATTACGAATCTGATATCGGATTTGTAAAAATCAAATTGGCGGACCGGAAGTGACGTAATGTTTTACGAAAAAATTGAGCTAGCGCTCTGAAACTCAGTATAATATAGTTTTCTTGGGCGCTGATTACGAATCTGATATCAGATTTATAAAATTCAAAATGGCGGACCGGAAGTGACGTAATTTTTTACAAAACTAGAGTTAGCGCTTTGAAACTCGGTATTGTATGGTTTCCGGGGGCGCTGATTACGAATCAGATATCGGATTTATAAAATTAAAAATTGCAAAAATTTAAGTCACTTCCGGTTCGCCATTTTGAATTTTTATGTATCTCATATCAGATTCGTAATCAGCGACCCCGCAAACAATATTAAACCGAGTTTCAGACCGCTAACTCAATTTTTTCGTAAAATATTACGTCACTTCCGGTCCGCCATTTTGAATTTTGTAAATCCGATATCAGATTCGAAATCAGTACCCCCGCGAACCATATAATACCGACTTTTGAAACGATTCATCACTTTTTTGATTTTTGTCCAGCGAAACAGGTTATGCATACATTTGTTTCGAAAAAAATCGATTAAATCCAAAGGCAGTGATATGCCGCGCTGATTTTTCTTAATTTTATTTCTTATTTATCTAATTTATCACCTCCAATCGTTTCAGAGCGGTACTATGCGGAACTTTTTATATATTTCCATTGTAACATGGCATCTTACATAGTTTTTGAGTTGTAAAATGTAAAAAACTCTATCTCTCTCTAAAATTAGTGTTTAATAATACAGTAATTAAATTAATTTTATAATATTCTACTAATCTTTAACTGACGATTCCATTTAGTTTTATTAAAAACTGTCAAATTTTAAATATTTTGTGTCTTCTTGAAAACGAGAACTTTTTCTCTCTTCAAAACACACAATCACTGCTACCCTTAGATGCCACTTTCACACTGGCATTCTACGGGTGAGCGTCCAGTTAGGGTCCTATTATCGCTTGATTCTATAGCACTAGGAAGTACTTTAGCCAATTTGAGATAGGAAAATCCCAACTTGAAAACTTTTTTTTTTAGGTTTTGGCCAGCTTTTTGAGATTTGGCCCCACTGTGCACTGCGAAGAAATTTCGAATATCTTTTCAAAAACTGGGAATTCAAAATGGCGGATCTAAAATGGCGACCAAAATCGCTCAACTTTAAGGGATTTCTAAGAAGTATGGTATTCAATACTTAGATTTGTCAGTGTTGCAAACTTCAAACCTGCCTTCAGAATCTGAGAAATCAAAATGGCGAATGCAATCAATATGGAGATTCAATCTGTGGTCACTTTTCTTCTTTTTTTTCAAGAATGATTTGGCACAGAAAACACCGAATGCGGATCTGCTAGTGGTTCATGAAATATGCAAAGGATGGCAAACACAGTTTTGCATCCGGCCTTCAAGTGTGTTCGAGGCGGCCCTGACTATTAGTGCCATTAGTTCTTATTAACATGCTCAGATTGTTGTTTAGAGTGTTGTTTAAACAATAGAGAAGGAAATCCCCTGGAATTTCTCTGAAAATCAACTGAGTGGCTTCCTCAACCGATAAAGCGATTTCATTTTCATTTCGTAATTCTGCTAAAGCCTCACCTACTAAATCGAATTTTCAATTCGTATAGTGAAAAACACTTCTCTCAAAGGGAAGCTCTCCTCAAGTGGGATTTTATCGATTTTGGTTCTACGGATATTTCGAATGTGTTGCTTCCGGCTATGAACTTCTTTAGATTTTACCGACCGAGCGCTGCATTGCCAAAAGTTCTTAAAGTTATAATGTTCGGCTCTAAATCCAGCTAAATTCCTTGTGCTGCGTTTTGTGCCTTGGAGGAGGGGTCAGTTTAATAGATCGCATCTATCCACTGCAAAAAGGTTGCCTGCTCGACGGATAGCTGATAATCGATGTAATAATTTCACTGTGCTTAGTTCAATCAGTGCGCACACAATGGGGCTTCGAGAGCTCCCTTTCGACGTAGTGTCATTCAGCTTGCCGTAAGTTCTCTATAAATAGAAGCTTCTGATTAAGCACTGGATTACTCATGTTTCATAAGGCACTTGCACTTTGGCTCGAGACCATTATCATGTTCATTAGCCTGGAAAGTTTTGCAATATTGATTTGGGCTTACTGTGTCTTCCTTTCAGATGGGAACAATTCCACAGGATTTATCGAAATTAAATCGTTAGAATGTCTGTGTGCGGGGCCCAGTCAATATGAAAGCACGTGAATAATAAAGGATTGCACACGACGGCTGCTCAGCCCCAGGGCTAACTCCATAGCAGACGCATTGTGCTGTCGACATCATCCGATGCTAAATAAAAATCTCTTTTCAATTTTAGGTAGACATTGCCTTGCAAGTTTCCGGCATACAGCACCCCGACCTTAAGCCCCTCCTGCGAGTTCATCCGGAGGTTCCAGAGCATACTAACAAAAAAATGCGTACTATGAAAACTAAGAGCATGGAATAAAAATCATTGTGCTGATTTATAGGTGGATCCTCAATAGAGTGGGCATACATTTTGTAATATAACTGAGTCTCTGGATTTAAAATACCATTCTTGTTAGCAAGAAAATATAATTATAAATTGTATTTCTCATGTCACTTGATATATTTTCTTGTGCAGACTTCTAAGTGGATTTCTTGCGTGACCTAAGGTACCATGACAGTACTTCCACACCAGTAGGCGACCGGTCACGACAAGGCTTCATAGGTGCACTATGGCGGTCGGTTTGGTTGCCTGGTGTAAATTCGCCCTAAGCTTCTTTCTACTTCTACGCTAGCATGTTTGAGTTGTTGGCTTTTGTATTGTAATCTTTCTGGTGATGCTACACCAGTGTAGCAGTACCTCATCACTGCCAAAATAAATATCTTTTCTCCTTAGTGTTATAGGTGAAATATTAAAGTTCATCGATCTAAAATTTAATTTATTTACTGTTTTATTTATATTTTCATTTGCTATTAACAAATAATTTAATTTAAAAATCAGATTAAAAACCAAAAGCGACGTCTAAAGGCGGATCAAAATACGTTCTACTGGCTGCTTAGATGAAACAGTGTTGCCAGACTGTCTGCAGTCAAAATCGCCGATAACTGGCGCTGAAATCGCCCAATATCGCCGCGCCAAAATTTAAAATCGCCCAAAAGTCGCCTTGTTAATTTATTGAATTAAAAAGATTCAAACGTGCTATTTATTAAAACTTTAATGAAAAAATAATACAACTTTCAATTTTTTTGTGTTTGTAACTTTATTAATGCCCATTTTACATCGAATATGACTTTACTATAGGATTAAAGACTTTCTTATCCTATTGTATTTTGTCGATCACAGCAACAGATTTGTTTGCACTCTCAATCTTACAAAAAATAAAATATGTTTATGTTAATAAAAAATACTGTGAAGATAACATTAATCACAGTTTGATACGTCGTCGTTACTAAGCAGAGTTATAGCTTCATTGAAAGATTTAGTAGATTCGTTTTCTTCGTGATTCTCATGAGAAAATGTACTATATGGTACATACTCACACATGACATATCTTACATCAGGCTTCTTTGTCAGTATTGGCATGGGCTTCGGATGTACGGCAGATAAAATCTAAATAAAATTATGAAATGTGAAAAAGAGTAAAAGGCTGTAACCCGATTTAATTAAGGGTGAAAATATTCCTGCAGCTTCCCAGCCACGAAAATATTTTGATGTTTTTTCAAAAATTTCGCTTATGCATGTATATATGAGTAAAATTTAACCTTTAAACTTCTTGTCCTGCTTCAATTTGCGATTATAATGGTTTTGGTTTTTGGTGGTAATTGGACCGCAGAACCAGATCTTCCTCACACTTTTCTCGAAGACTCGAAGAATTAAAGCATTTCCGTAGCCTCACGTGTCCTGTTCCCGCCAGCTTAACGAGAGTTTCTGCTGGTTTCTGCGAACTGCGAATTTCAGCGAGTTTACGGCAACGGGCAAGACAGAGGCCTTGTGTACAGTCGATAAGAAAGTTGAAAAGAACTTCGATAAGAAAGAACATTGAAAAAAGTAGGTGAGGAAGGACATTTTCAACAAACATTGCATCGCTTGAAAACTTTTTCAATTTATGTACAGTGAATTTCAAAATCGCCCAAAGTCGCCATTCATACATGAAAAAATCGCCCGAAAATCGCCTAGGCACCAAGTTGACAATTTTGTCGTCAAGTGACCGACTCAAATCGCCCAATCTGGCATCACTGAGATGAAATTCTTTTTCACTTCTCCAATCATGGCCTACTGCTCCAATATAAAATTTTTGGAACTTGACCGTTTGTCTAGGCCTGCTATTGTCCGCCACACAATCATATAAAATTTTAGGGAAACATGCAAGTAGACTGTGAAAATCTGTAACATTAGAAATATTTAGTGCTTGGTGCCTTTTTGCAGAATCAACCGACACTACACATATGAAAAATTATTTTCAGGTCAGAAAATGTGGAGTAAATAATTCCTGTAGTACAGAAATTGCGCTTAGTCCAATAAAATTCAACTTTGTTTTCGGTTTGTTTACGTTAAAACGTCACAGTTTGTTTACTTCTCCTCAAAATTCAACGTCGCGTGCGTCGTCTCAAATAAATTGAATTGGTGTGGGTATTTTCTTATAGAAAATGTATGTCGCTCCCAAAAATTTACAATTTTATAATACATACTCCCCTGGTCGGTACAAATATATTGATATTTATCAACTACATCACACTGAGAAAATTTAGAATGAAAATTTTAAATATAAATCTCTTTGCAGCATTTTTAAATTGAAATACGTTTGATTAAATAGATTTATACTCAACAATATGAATAAGTGTCAGACGTTCACTCAGAGAAATTTGTCTCTTTGAAATCAAACCCGGCTATCTGTAGATCAATGGCTAGAGCGGTGGCCACATGCTCCAGGGGATCTGATTTCGAATCTCACATGATTCTGATTGTTTTCCTTTCTAAAGAGTCAGATTATAAGTGAAGCAGATATGTAGGAATCAGATATCAATGAGATGTATAATGTTCATTTTATGAATTTAAAATTGAAGGAAAATATCAAACAGATTTGTGTTTAAAAAAAATCATTTTGGTGCCAAATCATATGTGTTTTTATTTGAATTAAATATGAATCTATTTATCTTTTTTCTCGGGCAAGAAAAATGCCAAAATTTTTTCGACACATGCCTTTTCCTGTCATACCCATCTTTTTATGATAGCGGCACCAAGAAACTGCATACCCGTTAGAAAAAATTCAAGTCGAAGAAGTTCTTAGAAAAAAAAATTACTGACTTGTATATTTTGAATGCTTTAATATATAGAAAAAAAATAATTCCGGTTAAAATTTGATCCTCCTTCATAGAAGCGAAGTTTCTATTGAACCCAATAAACTCACACTGACACGTTTTAAGCGTGCAAACTTTGACAATATTGTTTGTACGTAATGCCACCTACACATAGTGTCGGTTTTCATTTCAGAGGGAAATTTTGAAAGGAGTTAATTAAATCATAAATAATTTATTGTTTGCGCTTGCATATGAAAAGGTGCCCAAATACCAGAAAGGAGGTGAATGATGAGACAATATTATTCACTGATTCACCTATTAATTTATTTAATGCGTTGCGGTTGGAGACGGATGACTTTCGGAATTATTTAAGAATAGAAGAGTGCATAGTGCAACTTTAAGATGTTGAGCTACGGGAAGGTCATTTGAGGTCATGAAATATTCTATGGTTATCACAAGTATTAGGTAAAATAATACGGAAATCTGTCAGATAATATAGTCCCGCTGCATTATAAACCTAAGCGATTTATTACTGACTATATAAGTAGAATATTATTTGAAGGTTTGTACTACTGTTACATATGTAGAACTTCCCTTATTATTCAAGAACTTTTGATGAGAAGCACACAAGGATTAAAACAAAGGGAATTCGGGGAGAAAGGTGTGTTTACCCTTGGCGGTGCGAAAAAGTACATATATTCAGGGGTGCTAGAGAAGTTTCTAAATTTTCAATGGGCACTACAGCAAAATGTACATCTCTTACTAGAAAAACCTATGAACTGGTATATATTATACTTTGCACTAATAACAACCTTTCTTTTGAATAAACAATCACATTTTTATGCTGTAGGGATTATTTCATTTCATTCACGATTAAAATGTAAAATTGTGTGTGTAATGAAAATTATCATTTTTCTGCCTTCCAGACTGAGTTAGTAATAATCGGCGAGGTAGCGACAAAAAAATGCGACAATTTTCGGAAGGCTGATTTTTTTTATATTATGTTACATTTGTGGTGTATAGAAATTCCCTGCCATCAGTCTGCCAGTTTTGTTAGCGTTTGGCGCTGGTGCGACTTTAACTTTGTAAAAAAACTATGTATGTGGAACCACTTTTTAAAATCTGAAAAATTACTTGCGAATACTTTAATAATTATATAACTTCTTTACCATAGTGAGTCTTAAAAATCTTGCAAACGGGCGCGTCAGCAGCGCGTTTAACTCGTAAAATATTATGGATCGTGAAACTACTTTCTAAACTATGAAACTCGGTATACAAGTGGGGAATATTATTATTATTCAGAAAAACATAATCAGTCTGAATTTTACAGCAACAAATGCCATCAGCAGCCGATAGAACAGAGCGGCGCGCTCCTCTTTTGTAATTTTTTGTTTTATTTGCAAATTTTGCCTGTTGATTTCGAAATATATAAATAAAGATGTATTTAGGTAAGGTGCATGGTATTTAAATTCCTCAGAAAAATACCGTCAAAGATTTCATATCAAATCTTTTATAATTTTTGTGCTGCTTCCAAAATCTACACTGCTACACAGATACATATTTAATTCCAATAAAAACACATGATTTGGGACCAAATTGATTTCAATTCCTAATCCTAAATCCTTAAATTAAAAATGAACATTGATTAACAAGTGAATCATATTGGAGTCCATATTGAATATGCGAACGAGAATTGCTTTCTTTTCTTATATGATATATGTATAAGCCTTTGTGTGGTTTCCAAATGCATTTTTTTTAGTGCACCTCCGACATTCCACGGTTTGCTGGTTAAAATGCTGACAGATTTATATTTGAACCTTTCATTATAAATCTTCTCAGTAGCTTCTACTACAGAAACAGAGTCTGTTGTGATGGTGTAATTTCCATCTGTTAATCCGCATATATACATATATCACACCGTAGTATTTGTGTATCTATTAAACTCAGACGATACATAAATACATATATTATCGGAATTTCTATAAGTATGGTTTATGTAGCTATACGTTTTGTGAAAATAGGTAGTTTAAAATTGTTTGCTCATTTATTAGAAAATCAGAAATACGTAGGTATAGTTGTATAGCAGTGCGGTTAACAATTTTTCCTCATTTATTGCTAATTTCGCGGCAAGTTGTTATTGAGTGAAGTTGGGGTGCTGTCTTCTTCATAGAAAAATTTCTAATGTTATGTTACAAAATCTCATCTCTGAATGGATTTTTTGCGTTCTCCTTTAAAAGGCTGTTTTTGTGGAGCCCATTTCGTCGGTGGATTATCTATGTACAAATTAAATCACACGTAAGGTGGGCCCAGGGGCTGAAGGGGAACCAACAAGTATGACCACATGTGATATGGGGGAGAGTGCAGTGAAGCTGTTGTGACGTAGTAGCATATTTATAAATCGAAAATATCTTTTATCTAATAAGCTAGTTTATTTTATTGTTTCACTTTACAATAACTTTAATTTATTGTAATATATATAATGTTTTTTATTTTCACGATATTATTTAATATTTCGTTATATAGTAAATAAAAAATAAAATTTAATATGTTCTTAAGTATATCCTAATTTTTATAAAAATACTTTATATTTCCCGTGCCCGCTTAAAAAAAAAATTATTGACAAGTTTTCGAGTTATCATGCTGATTGTATTTTAAGTATCAATGATCAATAAATATCATGCCAGTTTTATTTAATTTAATTGTTAAATCTGTGCACCCTATGTAAGTACAGCCTTGGCCAAAAGTATTAGGCACCCTAGTTTTTTGCAGTTATCGTACAAAATAATTCCTAGAAAGAATTATCTTGTTTGTCAATATGTTCCCAACAGTCATTAAAGATAATTAATGTAATGAACCCTTTCCTAGAAGGGCCATAAAACGTCTGGTTGGGAAAATCTGTAATTTTGAGGTTTTTGTAAAAACCCTATGTAAGTATGTATATGTTTATACAAGGTGGGCCAAAAGAAGTCATCCGATGTTGTTTGGCTCTCATTTTTTTTTCTAAATGAAAAACTTCGATTATGTTTTTTGATTATGTTTATATGAACCTTTAAAATTTTATTGGTTAAGTCGAGAAGATGATATCACAATTGATTGCCATACGGGCTCGTTTTATGGCATTTTTCATCACTTCGACGAGAACTTCGGGCGACAGATTCTCGCACTCGTGTCGAATGTTGTCCTTGAGGGTTTCCAGGGTCTCGGGCTTGTTCACGTAAACACGGGACTTCAAAAACCCCCACAAAAAATAGTTTGGAATGGTTAAATCGGGCGATCTTGCGGGCCAGTGCAAATCGCCAAAACGAGAGATGAGTTTGACGTTGTCGTTTGACCAGCGGGCAATCAATTCTGACGGCGCCCATTTGGCCGATATCATCTTCTCGACTTGACCAATAAAATTTTAAAGGTTCAAGTAAACCAAAAATTAGAGCCAAACAACACCAGATGACTTCTTTTGGCCCACCTTGTATGTACCAATACGCCTCGTAAAATGACTAATTTGAAAATATGAACCTTTGCAACATTTCGTACACGGCAATATTGCATGATGATTTCAACGTTCATTATTGTTAAATTGTCTATTTCGGATTCCCTCGCACCCCATACATATGGGTTTCTTTGCCATTTCAAAAACTACATCCATATCAATCATTTGTCGTCATATATAAAGCATACTTTTTATTTAGACAAAATAGCGTATGTAACGATATTGGATTCACACTGTACAAATATAGGATTTCACGTTATACAAATTTACCTTTATAAGTTCCTCCTGTTTCTATATATTACTAGCTGAATTACCCAGCTTCGCATGACGCCGCGTGATTGTACTGACTTTCAATGATTTTACACTACAATGATCCTATTTACACATTTAATATCTTGCAATTCATTATTAGTACCTACAGAAGTTTTGTGATATGTGTACGTTAATTATTCACGGGAAATATTGTTTTATTCTTACCGAATCTCCTTAATCTTTGTTATTAATATAAGTCAAGAAATTCTAGATGCCTTATTGAATTCGTAATTTTTAAATGCTTTTCAAAAAATATTCAATATCTATTAAAGAAATTTATATATATACATACTACATACATATGTATATTATTTTTCACTGAATCGAAATGTTTCTTTCTCTCTTCTAGGTCTTTCATACCATATTCAGAAATTGTGATAAGCCCCCATTTCTTTTACTAAATAGAAATCTATTAAATTGTAGATCCGAAAAATTCAAGATTTGCACTCTAAGAAGCCATAACTATAAAATTTCGTGGTAATCCTTTAAAGTTCAAAATTTTGGGTTGTCATTATGTGGCCCAGCATCTTGAATTTTGAAATTTTGCCGTATTTGAAATCAGTGGCCCTAAAGTTTTGTTTGTATTCATTTTCATTAAAATGCTTCGAAGTTGAATCACCAAAAATTCCTAGCTTTTAATTTAATGGCAATCCGTTGAAGTTTAGGAACTTTGGTAGACATTATGGGTCCACTATCTTAAATATTAGTAAGTTTGAAATCTATATCCCCTTAATAGTCTTTATATTCATTTTCAACATTGCTTAAAGTGGAGGATTGAATTTGGAAGTTTTGATGGAATATTCGAAATCAACGACCCCGAGAACCCTCTAGCGCGTATTTACAAGGCAGTCCCTTGAAGTTTAACTTTTCCGGTAATCATTTTGGGTCCGCCATCTTGAATTTTGGTAGATTTGAGTTCTATAACTCCAAAGACGGCTTCATATTAAATTTCATGAAAAGTGCTTAAAATTGAGGAATTTCGGTCGCCATACTGGATCCGTGTGATTCAGTTACAACAAACACACAACCACACAAGCAAACACACTTTCATTTTTATATATATCTTAGATTGCTTTCAGAGCCATAAACTTGTGTGCTCATTATGGTTTCTCCCACTGTGAAATAAAATTAATCCAAAATAGCCGCTATACATATATAGGCGTGAAGCTATATAAACTATGGTTAAACAGGCCATCATTTCTGTACCCGATATTTCAAAGGTTTACCAGATTTCCCTAATTATTTTTGAGAGCCACTGACATCAAAAGATGCCAGAAAATGGAAATCTTGTTGTGAGAAACAAGATACTGCTTCGATACGATACTTGTATTGACAGCATTTTACAATCACAAAGACACCTCATAAACAGTTCCTTTATCAAGTAAAAAATTCTAAATGCTGCATATTTTAGTAGTGGTTTTACGATGACACGTGCAAAATTGCTTTCTGAAAAGGAAAAAGGCTTAATTAATGATCTTTATGGTGTAGGAAAGTCTATGGGGATATTTCCCGTCATTTACATCGGTTAGATGCAGTTGTTTGCAATTACTTAAAAAATACCGAACAATATGACAAGAAAAGGCTTTTGGTCGATAGTCAGAAGCAGAGCCGCCTTACTATGTTTAGGTATGAAAATATTTGAGCTTTTCTCCATGCATCAGGATAACTAGAGGTGGACGAAATATTATTATGTATGTGGGCTAAGCAGTTCATTATAGGTACATTTAGGTACGGCAATTTTGGGCAAATGTGATCAAGTTCAATGCCACAGGATTTAACAGAAGTCACAGCTAAATCAACATCATATTCGATATACAGTTAAATTATATCAATCCATTTACATTTCTATGAACCACATTTGGAAGAGTAGAAATAGTTGGAGCTTAAACCGTCGAAGTAAAGAATTCATTAATCTCACCAGGAGAGAGATTTAAAGGCTGGCGACCTGTATTTCAAATCGTTGCTTTTGCTAAATTTTCCGTCGCTTCCTTCACTATTGGACAAATTTCTTATGATTCTTAGGACAATGTTTTCTCTTCCAGCGACGAAGTGACATATCTGCGATTCACATGACATTATGTTGCGCGATGTTTCCGATTTTCGCGATTTTATGTTGGCATGCACCAACCAATGAGAGCGAAAGAGAGGTTAAGGTAAAGAGAGACCACGCGATTATTGCTTCATTTACCTGAAACATGGTAAATTGACACAAAGATGTCTGCTACGGCCACTTTTATGGCGGATGAAAAATTTAACTGCGTTTTAGGATTTGAATGGTCTCAGATAAATACTCTAACCTGCTCTATACAAACTATGAGAAGTATTAACGAAACATAATCAGGTTCACGTCGAACTAGATGGAATTGGGACAAATCGTAGTTAAGCCGGACGTATAAAAGGCCGAGCGCGCCATGGATCTTACTTCTTAGCAATCGACTTTCAGCCCGCGTATGTGAGTCCGAATTAAGAGCTTCATATGCCCTCTGGTCATTTTTAGCTTCAAATATTCGACTCAAAGGTAAAAAAGAAACAAAAATAATAAAGTGAATTAAAATAATATAAATTTCAGTGTAGTAATTTAACTATTTTTTGTTCGATGCATTTTGCCTTAAATTAGGTATCTTAAAAAATTTTAAATAATTTTTTTTCTCTAAATTAACGTCTGGTTAGACTGAAACAAATTAATATTTTTTTAAAGTAAATCGACACCCTTTAAATGATTTAATCTGACGAATCAAAATTTAATATTTATACGTTTTAAAGAATTTTCCTTTGCTATTGGTAACATAATCGTTTTCAAGACGAGTTAGCTAAAAAAAGTATATCGTCTGTAAACGAATACCTTGCGGTATCTTGCTAAAATGCAACTCCGACATTCTCTGTAGATGAAACTACCTTGCGACCAAACGCGGATTGATACGAGTGTAAATGTTTTTCTAATATTCTTCCACGGGATAAATTGATAAATTGTATTGCAGATTAAGCAAGTTTAATATCGGATACAAAATTTAGTAAAATAATAGAAAATTTTGATTGGATTACTTTAAAATTATAATTGACTTGGACATTAATTTTATATTCATGCAGAAGATAGAAAATGAATTGAATAAACTATCAAACGGTACATCTGTCATTCCGTTACACACCTGTCCTTTTAAGGTTCCCCTTTTGTTTGAAACTATTTCCTTTGGGAATTATAGATTGGTTCTTTAAATTTTAGCTAAATTCGGGTTTGGAGTCAAACAACATACATATGTACAGATGTACACCATAATCGTTAGAATCCGAGAAAAAAAATTTGTTTGCCCAAAAAATGCAAACGAGCACGCCTTGGCATTTTTTCGAAAAATCGACCAAATTTAACATTCCGATTTTTTATTACCTTTAGCCCCAGGAAATCGCATTTAAAGTGTGAAAAACTGCAAAAATTGACTCCTCGTTCACTGAAAAGAACAAAATGGGCTTTCAGTTTCTTACTTCTAAAACTGGCAGCTTAGGGCGGTTTTGGCTGCATTTTTTTCGTGTTTTGGGCTAGTTGGTGCAATCCCTTTCGTTTGACACCACTATCGTTAGAATCCGAAAAAAAAAATGTTTCGCCCATCAGTTAATTCGTACTGCACTTACACTCAGAGACATTTTTCATTGGGATTTAATATATCGACACCATGTTTTGTTCACTACAAACATAAATCATTCACGAATCACGACAACAGAATATTAGTCGATATAACAGAAGCACTCTTATGTCTTATATGCAGCAACTAGAAAATAAAGTCGTGGAGGCCATATTTAAAAATCAGCGAACGGTTGTGTCCTGGTCGGGCATGGCAGCCCTCTGTGAATGCACCACGATAGCTCACTATGGTTCTCGGAACGGCAGTATAAAGTACGCAAGTAACGCATTGAAGGAGAGGTTATGACGATTGAGCCTTTGTTACGACGATTGGCAGACGATAACAGGAACCAAATTTAAGGTTTTCATTTCAAGAGGTTGTGATTTCCTTTCCACTTGAGTAGAGCGTTGGACGTATTTTCAAAGAAAATAAAATATATTTGAATAAGTACAGAATTGGCTTTGGCGTATACATACATATGTACATATATACTAAAAGTTTGTTGAGTGCACAAGAATGGAATGTTTATTTACCACGAGTTACCGGAAATGTGGTGGCATGAAAGAAATCTCGACTTAACCTGTTCTCGGATGACGGATGGCTGTTACTTAAGTAGTTCTTAATTTTGATCTAGTAAATGGCCAAAGTATGATGTAAAATATTCTTTAATCTATAGTCAACATGGAGTATGATAAATTAAAGAAATAAAATGTCCTGCATATTTAGTGATGATTCGCCCAAAGCAGAGCAAACAACTGTATAAGCAGTAGTCGTTCGCAAATGGGTTGAACACTAAAGGTCTAGCTAATTGACATTTTCAGCAATCTATGGTAAGTGACTGCCGCTATTTTTTCACGTTATCGTACCTTTCCCCTTGGACCTCTACGTTGCAGCAAACTGTTAAAAAGGGTGTGACGACTGTCAATTAGTTCACATACCAACTGTTACTGAGGTCGCAACTAGGTACTGTCACTAAAGGTGGAAGCCTAGTGAGCGCTCCACAAGCTTCGACAGCTTTGATAGCGTCACGCGCTTTTGTCGATTATCGTAGCGTTCAAAGCTTTCATAGAGTCGATAACCCAATGTACGCTTCGTCACTATGTTAAGCGGACGCATATCGTTACGAATTAAGAGATAGTGTTTATACAGGGTGTCCCGTAAATAATGGATAACCCGGAAACCGTTTATAGGGCCGCTCTTAGCTACCCAATGAACACAATACTATGTAGCACAATATTCAGGGTGGCCGGAGAAATGACATCTAAAGGTAAAATTTAGGTGCCTCATATTGAGGGGTATCCGAAGCATGCTAATTTATTCGTAGAAGAGCTTTTGCGGAATTTTAAAAACATCTGTCTTCTACAACAAATTCAACTTACGTGAACACTGAAATGATTTTTCTCAAATTTAAAACTTATTACAGACAAGTGATATTCAGATTTTTTAACATTCCGCACATAGTTTTCTACATATAAATTCGTATATCTCTATCTGGACGTGGTGTACCTCTATGGAAAGATAACACAATGGGTAATTCAATAAAAATGAAAAAGAGGTGCAATAATTACATGAATTTCTGAGTAAAATTGGGAAAACTTGAAAATTAGGAAGTTTTATATTTTTTTAACGTTCGAAAGTGACTGTACCTGCAGTGGTAGAGGTAGGTCAACATTGGTACCATTGTTGGAAAGTACATTAACATAGTAGTTGTTTGGCGAAAGTATAATATCATTGCGTTTAGTAGATCAGAAGAGAAAAATAAAATAATAATACGCAGTCCGAATTTATGAATCACCGTGTAACTCGTAAACTACGCGAAATCGCGGAACATGCATGGGGTGAATCGGATACCCATCAATACGGGGCACCTAAATTGTACCTTTGGATGCCACTTCTCCGGTCATCCTGTGTATTGTGCTACTTACAATGTGTTCATTTCATAACTAATAAGCTGCCCAATCACCGGTTTCCGGGTTAGCCACTATTTACGGGACACCCTGTATATGTTATATGCCTACATAATTTCAAAAATCATCTAAATTACAAGGAGATTCCAACAATTCCTTTATATTATTTGCTTTTTAGAAACATAGAACGCATTGAATGCCAAAGGGTGTGAAACGTTCGAAAATTTTGAATTCCCCAACTTCGCACTTTGAAAGTTTTCCCATTGGGTTTTGCTTGTACAAAAACATTGTATTCAAATTTAGCTGTCAAAAGCGTGGCAACCGTCACTATGTTATTTTTAATTTCATTTCCCGGTCGCAGTAACCCTATTTCGAACCTAACTAACAACCTCAAAAATGCAGTTATTGTAAATAATGGTTTTGAAACCGTAATTCGTTCGCTCAGTGTGTGATATTTAAAAAAAATCATGATTATTATACAGGGTATTTTTATAATGTGGCCCAAAACAACAACATCAACATTTTCGTGGAATCATTATTTTATTTTTAAGAAGTGCCTATTTGCACTCTCCGTGTACGTATAATATCCATGTAATCTCTGTGTACACGGAAATATGCGGAAGTACAAGGAGTTACACGGAAGTAAACGCATTTCGTACGTCATACATGGGCCCAAAACATTTCGGAAAAAAGAAAAATTTGCCTTTTACAAAATGTCTACTGACTGAATATTTTCCTTTAAAAAAATTTCTATGATTCCGTGTACTCCATATACTTCTATATACTCCGTGTACTTCCGTGGACACGGATATTACACGCATATGGAGAGTGCAAATAGACATTGCCTTTATCAATCAAGCAACATAAAACTCACCACACAACTACTAACTTAATGTCCTTCCTATACATGTCAACAACGTTAGTATGCCTCTATTACTGAAGATACAGTCACTTACGGACATGAAATATGTGTTCTTAAATTTCTAAAAATTCACAACTTCCTTAAATTTTCTCCAAAATTCCTGTAATTTTGGTGGTGTATTACCTCCTTTTAGTGTTTCATGGAACACTTATGGAAACACTTCGGTCTCCGCCCAGCTCTCTCCATTTTCTCTTAAACTATTCGACATAAAAATTTGAAATTTAGCACAGAGATAGAGTGTGATGGCCTAATTATAGACGTGAAGTACTAAAATAGATTTTGCTTCCAAGGGTTAATCTCAAGGAATATTGGGAAATGGAAAACAACAAATTTATTCCAAAGGCATCGTGTAAGGTGTTAAATGAAAACTTTTTGTCAATATGTATAATATATTTTGTTTTATTAATTTTCAGATGTTTTTAAATTTCTGCAACAGGGTTTCAATGTATAATTTTGTGTACCCATTCTCTACCTGGACATGTTGTACCTTTTTGAAAAAGCAGCAAGATGGATAATTCAATAAAAATAAAAAATAGGTGCTTTATTCACATGAATTTCGGGGAGAAATTAGGAGAAACGTGAATTTTCGAAAACGATTGAAATTCCCCCCTGTCATACGACTTTTTGGTTGCCTAAGTAAGATCTATCTTCCTTCTCTATTATTTTGGCCCCCGTGATGAGTTCGTATATGATACTATAAACGCGGAGTCATAATTAATGGAGTGAATTACAGTGTTTATTGCGATATTTGTGAGTGTTAAGGCGGGCTTCGCGGCATTTTCCCTTGAATAGTTAATAATTCAAAAGTAGTACACCGAACTATTTCATTAAATAACTCGAAACCGGGAATTTTTCCAACAACTTTCCGTTTATTATGATAACTTCCTCGAAGCCCGCTTCCAAATTTAGGGGCCTGACCTATGGGTATCTCTCCGAGGTACCTGTCATACGGACAAATGAGAATTTATCCAACTTGAAATTAATCGACTCAGATATTGGCAGGGCACCGGCAGGCTTGTTCGAAGTTTTCTGAGGAGATGTCATTTAGCGTCCGCAGCATTGCCTTCCCAAAACTCAAAAGTCCGAAGACTATAAACAGAGTAATTTTTTCAACCTTAAACGACACTTTTAGGAAGTTTTATACTGTTCATCTCCCCTCCTTGTAACTCATTTCAACTGTCTAGGAAAAAGTTAGGCTAGATATGAGAATGCCCCGAAGGAAGAGAAGTTTTCTTTTTCTTTGTCCCCTACACATCGTTTTTCCGCAGGAATGGAAACAAACACCTGTGGGCCTGATAGTATTTCCCAAAGGAGTCAATTTGACGTCCCTGTAGTCGTGGATATCAAAGCAGAGACGACCGCAGCACATATATTTTATACAGGAGTATACTGCAAATCATTTTTTTATTCAGATATCTCGAAAGAAATTTAATTTCGCAAAAAGTTTCCTTAAGGAAGAAATTATCCCCGGCCCCGTTTTCTTTTCCAAACCCTCCCCCTCGCACAGACAAGTTGTGATTAAGTTATCCTCGCGCCATAGCCATTTCATAGTCCTGGACGAAAAAAAATTGTTTTTGTGGGTATGTAAATTTCGGCTGATACTCAAAGTTTATTGCACTTTGTATCTTATGGAGTTTCGTACAGAAACTTCTTCGGCTGGTCCTCACGGTACTAAGAAAATTTTATCTGACGATTTTGAAATGTTTTAGAGAAAACTTTTGGAACATCCCAAAATATGTTCCCTCAGAGCTTTATGTGCGCCTTATCGAAGAAATTCCGCCGAAACTTTTCATACGTCTTATTTTGTTCCCGAGTTTCCTCTTTGATTTGCAAAGTCTTATTAGCGCAAAAAACGTTCTCAAAACTTTGCTTTCGGATGCGATTTGACAAATTTTGCCTTCTTCCCACCTTTAGGTTGGCATTTGATACTTAATTTTCTCCCATAAATCATTTCTCAAAAAAACTTGAATAAAACTTATTTTTGCTACGAAATATGTATTTATACACTATATTTGGCATTTCACTCCTTACCCGAAATTGAGTGTTATGATTTGTATTTGCAACAAATCGCTGCAATTTACTGCACATAACCACTTGGTGCATTTTCAATATATTTAGTGCACTTTAATGAAATACGAAGAGGTAGACAAGGTGCAGGCACAGCATCCCACAAAATGGAAAAACAAATGTACATTTCCGGTAATCCTTATGAATAGATTTTGGAGAAAATTGGATATTTATGGCCCTCAATGGATTCATACCACTGAACCTTAACATTTTCATATGGCTAATTTAGGCTGAAAATAATTTCTCAATTAATAAACAATTTATAATTGGTGTACTCTGTTTGTTAGCAACTAAACATAAAAAGTTAGGGAATAATCATGTGTGTCTATCTCCCTGTACATTTCAATAATAAAGATGTAGTTGATGGCGCGTCAATTAATGTAGGTATAATTTGCGAGTACTGGAGGCATAATTTAGCATTTACGATAAATTGATCGCGGTGAATTAATTAGTGTTTCATACCACAATGCATAATTTATAATAGGTAAATTAAAAGTACTTCCGCTACAGGTTGTATTTGGGAAGTATCAACAGATTTCATTATTATTAGACTCTTGCGCTAAGCATTGCTTTTTTCATGTTACAATAAAGAATTCTGAAAATCTATTTTTGAACGTCATATTCGTTTCTCTAATCTCCTGTGTAGTTGTCTAAGTTTCAGAATATTTTCAGATTGATTAATTTTGATTTATTTAAGGTAAGGAGGGAGGCAAACTTCGAACAGCACATTTTAGAAATTATTAGAACTGTAATATTTATGCGATTTATTAATTTATTTGTTTAGCATTAACAGATAGGGTGGTGCAGATCAACCTACACCACTCTAAAGCAGCCTCGGACACACTGCTCCTCTGCCTAGCCCAAAAAGGGGAGGAGCTTGTCATCGTCCAAGAGCCTTGGGTAGTCAATGGCCAGGTTCGAGGACTCAGCCCGAAAAGTTACAAGACCTTTTACACCCGTGGAGCAGGTATACCTAGATTCTGTTTGCTGGTCAAGAATTGCTATAATGCCTTTGTCCTATTTAATTTCAGCGACAAAGATACGGTAAGGGTATTGCTGGAGATCCCAAACAAAACTATATGGTTGGTCTCCAGCTACATGGTCTACAACAGCGCGGAACCTCCGCCGCAGGGCTTACTTCAAAATTTCGTCCGGGAGGCGTGTAGGCAGAATCTTAACATTCTAATCGGAGAGGATACCAAGGCGGATGAAATAAAAATTAACACTTTTTATTTTGCAATAATATTTTAATTTGCTGAAATCTAATTTCGTTTTGAGATCAATAAATCTTTGGATTTCGTTTCTTCACATTTCCAAATCACAATAAAAATTTACCGACAAATACTTCAAAGTATGATGTTCAACCGTCGATTTCTTTCGAAGCAAAGCAGTCAATGACTTTTTGTATATTTAAATTCATATCGCGATCAATGTGCAAAAGAGCTAAACCTAACAGACGATCTTCAGTCATCGTACTGCGCAACCAAGTTTTGAGACGTCTCAAAGTTGAAAAACTTCTTTCCGAGGTAGCGTTGCTCGAGGCAAACGACAAAAAAAATTTTAACAGCTTATGACAAGTTGTTTTAGCTTGTTTTAACACCTAAAATGTAAAATTTTGTAAAAGCAAAATCATCTGTCAGAAGATATTTTTTAAGAAAGGTAAATTTTTATTACGAATTCTTTCGTATCGATGATGTTTAAAAAATTATTTATTATGTACATGAGCGCAAATTTCGATTGTACAAAGCAAGGACGATGCGAATAGCCACTCTGAATAATAATAATGTTTTCCGTAAACAATACTTACCTAATTCATTCGTTCCGACTATAAATGGAACATTTCCATAAGGTTTTAGGCCACTTCCAAAAAAGGAGCATTGGGAACTAAAACCAAAAATTTAATAAAATTTGTAACGGTAAAAAAATTGGGGGGGGGGGGTAAATATAAATGCCCCCCCCCCCCCTGTAAAAAGTTTCAGGATCCCCCTTGACCAACGCCGATCACTTACATAGTTTGGGGCAGCACAGACACGAACGAACGAGGTGAGTCGCTCTTGAATTTTATTTTATGTACGAACCTTCAATTTTGCAACGTGGGTAATGAGCCCACATTCATCAATGCTGTAAGGAGGAAAGTTATAGACCTTAAACTTGTCACCTAGCGGTACGACTACCTTATTAATGGTTGGAAAGTTTCAATAAGCCCTCTCTATCGGACAATGCCTATATTGAGTTAAGCACACTCGTACCAGTTTGTAGTCCATACGTAAACAGAAAAAGGATGAGGTCTGTGCTCTTACCAGGTCAGGGGCACCTATCATCGAATCCAGACGGGAGCGGTGGGCATCCTAACCAAGGCGTCGAAATGACTATCAACCAATCCGAGCATGCCCAGTCTCATCATGAAACAAGATGGGAACTGGACCACTTCGAGCTCGGAACCACTGGAGTTGCTGGTTGAAACACACTTCCCCGAGTGCCTGGTGACTAGGGGAGGAAAACAAGTTTCAATCACGGATCTTTACGATGTCGCCCACAAAGTGCTTAACAATGGCAAGCTAGAGTGGGCCATCAGAAACTTCAAGCCGTTCAAATCACCAGATCCGGACGGTATCATTCCAGCAGAACTTCAAAGGGCTGACCTAATAATCCCCTGGTTGTTGAGCATTTTTGAAGCATGCCTGAATCTCATCCACACACAGAAATCGTGTATGGAGGTCAAAGTGATTTGCATCCCCAAGGGTGGTAAGGCATCACTTATCAAACCCAAGGACTTGAGACCCATCAAAAAAAAAAAAGGCCCTCTTCTTCACAACAGGCGTACATCAAAGCTAAGTCAGTAGAGAGGGCCCTGCACACGTTGGTTAATCGGATAGAAAGGTCCCTATCCTGCAACAAATATACCCTAGCCAACTTTGCGCACATAGAGGGTGAGTTCGACAACGTTAACCCGGAGGCTATTGTCCTGGCAATGAAAAATATGGGAGTAAATAATCCACTTGTTAACTTCATCGGCAGCATACTGGGCAACAGGATCATAAACTCGAACTCAGGCTCATCCTCCATCCGAAGATACGCCGTGGCATCGTGGAGAATCAGATGCGGACTGTCAGTTAACCCTCACAAGACCAAATGGTCACCTCTCAATGGGATACATATAAAACTTTCTGGCCAAGCACCTGGGCATTACTATCGACAGAAAACTTACCTGGCAGCCCAACCTGATCGAAAAATCCCACATTGCCATTACGGCCCACTCCTGTAAAAAAATCCATCGACAAGAAATGGCGATTGTGACCGCGGGTAGTCAACTGGATCTATGCCGCGGTTGTAATACTCATTCTTCTTTACGGAGCACTCCTTTGGGGGCCGGCCGTGGATAAGGCCACCCACTTAAAAATTCTGGAGAAGATCCAAAAAACAACAGGACACCAACGGCTCAAGGATGAATTGGCAAAGTGGGTAGAGGTGTCTTTGCCGGTCAATTAGACCTGACATCGAGGGAGCGTTTGACAACACCAGCTTCTCTGCAATGGCCTGCGCCTTGCAGGAGCATGGTGTAAACCCAACCGTAACCAGGTGGATTATAAACATGCTGCAGAGCCGACTTGTTTCCACTGAGGTAGGTTCCCACACAGCGGTCAGGAGGGTAGGCAGGGGCTGTCCGGAAGGTGGTATTTTGTCTCCTCTCCAGTGGTGCATAGTGGTTGATGACCTCATAAGGTTACTGGACAGTAAGGGCCACTTCACGGTAGCCTATGCGGATGACATAGTGCTATTGTGCAGAGGCAAATTCCTCAGTACTCTCTGCGATCTCCAGCAGCAGGCTTTGTGGGTGGTGGAGAGGTGGTGCAGGGACAAGAACTTGTCAGTCAACGCTGACAAGACCTCTGCTCTACTCTTCACTAACAGAAGGAAGCTGCAGGGTCTCAGGCAATTGAGAATATTCGACAGAGAGATTATCTACGCCAATAGCGTAAAATACCTAGGAGTGATCCTGGACATCAAGCTGAACTGGAAGCTACATCTGAGCTGCAAGACACAAAGGGCTATCTCGACCTTTTGGCAGTGCAGAAGAGCTTTCGGCCGTACTTGGGGCATTAGTCCAAAAATCATCCACTGGATGTATACTGCAGTCATCAGACCGAGTCTTTGCTACGGGGCGTTGGTCTGGTGGGAAAAGACAAATCTAAGCACCATCAAAGGTACATTATCTAAGTTACAAAGATTGGCCTGCTTAGCTATCACAGGAGCAATGAGATCTTCTCCAACTGCATCGATTGAGTTGGCTCTCTCCCTGGCTCCGCTCGATATCATCGTGCAAAAAGAAGCGATGAAATCGGCCCTGCGCCTTGTTCAAAACAATCTCTGGCGACCCAACCATCGGCTGATAGGGCATTCCAAGATTTGGGATAGATTGTTACATACCAACAGTTGCGTCCAAATGATCTCGGATTATGTAACGCCCCGTCTTAGCCTATGTAAAAGGTATGTTGTGTCTATTCCCTCCAGAACGGAGTGGGATGAGGACTATCTCGGCAACACAGTAGCGGATGCAAGCTCTGTATGGTTCACGGACGGATCCCTTGCAGAGGGTCTGGCTGGAGTCGGAGTGCACGCGCCGAGTGAAGATGTGTGCATCTCCCGCCCGCTAGGCAGATTCGTCTCCGTTTTCCAGGCGGAAGTTCTTGGTATCTTGTTCTGTGCACAAGAGATTCTGAAGAGGAAACTGTGTGGGAAAAACATTTTTATTTTCTCTGACAGTCAAGCTGCTCTTAAAGCACTTGACTCGTACATAGTTTCGTCTAAGCTTATCAGCGAGTGTCGTCACTCGCTTGATCAAATTGCGACTTCAAATCAAGTCTCAATAATCTGGGCCCCAGGCCACTGTAACATAGCAGGTAATGAGACTGCGGACAGGTTGGCGAAAGAAGGGGCCTGCTCGTCCTTTATAGGACCAGAACCCTACGTGGGTGTTTCACCATCTCTCATCAGGCGCTCGGTGGAGGACTGGGTCCGCTCTGAGCACAATGAGAGGTGGTCCGAAAGATCGGATTGTCGTCAGTCTAAGATGTTCTTGCATAGGGTCGATCTAGGCCTCGGCAATCATCTACTCAACCATTATTACTGGCCATTGCAGGCTGAACAAGCATCTTCATACATTACGAATAGCGGATTCGCCGCTTTGCGGATGCGGGTTGGAGGACGAGACAATCGCTCACCTTTTGTGTGCATGTCCGTTCTACAACAGCGCCAGAACCGCTTCTTTCGGGAAACCTCATGTAGATCCCAATGATCTACATAAGTTCACGCTGCCCACCATCTTGAGCTTTGTTAGAAGAACTGGTCGTCTAACGGCTCAATCTGGGCACCGAGATTAAATCAGTTGTCGGTCTCTCTTCTCGAGGTTTGTACAATGGACCTTTAGTCTAAGTGCAGGGTTTATCTACCCGCCGCAAGATAATCTACATCTAATCTACATCTAGACCTGAGCCTATCCTTCCGCCTACCGGACCACTGTTCGCGTTGATCGCGTCAGGAAGTAGGTAGATTGGACTTTCCAACAAGATAACGCTGCGGTCTACACAATCGTGGTTTAAGCGGCACATAATTAATGTTCTGGGGTGGCCTTCATGTATTTATTAGAAAAACTCTAATTTTTATTAATTTCACAAACGGTGATACATAGGTAGGTAGTTACAAAATGCGAGCGAAAAGTCCGTCTTTGGAAATGATCGCTGCACTGAGAAAAAAAAACTTTAAAAACAAAAGTTTTTATAGGTAACATTAAGAATTTTCATTTATGGATTTTGCGCAAATATGCAGGTTTTTTAATACAAAATGTTAAAATATTTTATTTACGAAAATGAGTTTTTAAAATATTTAGGTATTTAAATCAAAATAATATTTCCTTGAAGAAGAAATGTTACATTTTGATTAAAAATTTTTGTGACCTATTCCAACAAAAAGATAATATTTTGCAATCAAATCGAGAGAATTTCATTTAAAAATTGGGCGTTTTTAATTTAACTTGTCTATCATATTGCAGACAAATTAATTTCCAACTTAATTTAAAATTGTAAGCTCTTGACATTAAATTGCCTAAATATTATTTTAAATACTTCAACATTTTAAAATAAATATGTTGTATTTTGATGTAGCTTGCTCACAATTTTGAATCAAATTGTTTCCCTCTTAAATTTGAAATAATTTTAGTTTAAAATTATCAGCGATTTACGTTAAAATATATATGTACATACATATATGTATGTATAATATATGTTTTTTTTTAATAAGGAATTTAAGGGTGGGTGATGGGTATATTGAAAAAAAGACCAAATTAAATGTAAATATATGTATATTTATAGGGAAAAGTAACTTAAACAAATTAACAAAACTTTAGTCATTAACTTAACATTATTACATTTCAGTAAATTGTTTATTCTATACACATAAAAAAAATAAAAAATATGAATAATATAATTGTTGTAAGAATTTGTTGCGTTTTTCTTGCCATGATCTTCAAAAAAGGATTGCACCAGCTGGCCCTTTATGCTGGTTTTCAGCATTGACTCAATGCCTGGTAAGGAGCTATGTGTGCTCAACGATTGAGAAGATGAAGATGAACTGTTTTGGCCCTGGATCCACTCAAATACTCTTGAGTTCATAGACAACGCATCTGCTGCTGAGCAGCATTCAGTAAGAGGTTTACCCTTATGTGTAAAAAGGAAAAGAGTATTTTTACTGCTTCAGAAAAGTTTTTTAATCTGTACTTACCAACTCTTGTCTCCATTTCCTTAACCCTGCCTTAAATAACACTTTTTGCCCAAATTTGGACATATCAGGGAATAAGCTGTCGATATCCTTGATCGTCATAGAGTCCAAAACTTTAATTGTGACACCACACTCATTTAGATGTAAAATAGTTTCATCATTTAAGTTCCACGATTTTACAAGATCACGTAATTCACTTTCTTCAGCAACATAGCAACATTACTCTCATTGGTATTAATGTCGTCAACATTAAAGTTATAAATGATTAATCCGGTATCCGGATCATTGCTAACGTAAGGTTTCATCTGTGGCTCCATCGTTTAAACTGCGAATAAACAAATTCACGTCTGCACGCGTGCAAAACTGATGCAACTGTGACACGAGAGGCAAAACATTGTAAGAACTAATAAAGGGCATTTCATTTTAAAACAAAATGTACACTGTTAAAACGAAAGGCCGAACATTTTATTTGTATAAATATGTATATATGTGCCCACTTTTGTTTTAAAGTTATTGTTTACTTCGTTGCATGACATTTGAAAACGAGTAACAGTTTATTTTAGAATAAGATTAAACACTTTTAATTTGAAATTTCAAGTAATTTGCTTCAAATATATTTCTAGGTTGTTTCAAAATTTTCTATTCTTTTCGACTAAAAGCAGTAGCATTTAGAATAAAAAATTGGACATTATTAACTCTACATAGTTTCTGTTTATTTTAAAAAAAACATATTTGTGGCAAACATTTTCTATTTTGAAGTGAAACTTTTAGTAAAGTGTTAAATTAAAATATTAAATATTTAATTTCAAAATGCCTCTTTTCTCTGGGTGTACCAATGGACATGTAGTCATTTCATCTCACCTTTCTTATACAACGATGGAAGAAATATCGTGTAGTACAACAACTGATTTACTGATCCACTGCTACTATGGATGCGAATGTACACCATCATTTACTTTACTTTTGAAAACCGGCTGTTATTATATAATTATATTACAATTTTTTATAAGCATTTAAGTACATAATACACACATCAAAAAATGCTAAGCAACACGGGGTTTTTCCGTTGCCATTTCCAGGAACAATTACCGATCATTTTCATTTTTCAACTGCGGGTATGCAAAAGGTATACGCATCGTATGGTCGACCCGTTTCAGGTAGATTCGCAAAAGTAGTGGTGTTAATTAAATAAATAGCAAGTTAAGTGTCTTTTTCTTTCAATCCTGTGTAAGTTGTGTGCAGTCATACTTCTTATTATTCAGTAACCAGCAGTTTTAAAGTTCTGAATTGTTCAGTAAGATATGGAACCGGGTCGTACGCGTCGCCATCTCACCTTTAGCGAAATGCATTTAGTCGTAGGAATGCTTTAAAGTGGTAGAACACAAGCTGATGTAACAAGAAGCTTTAACGTCGATATAAGTGTAATTTTCCGATTGTGGCAGCGACAATGTGCTTCAGGGAGTCCATGTTAGCAACTTACTCATCGGTCTAGGTCAACAACTTCGGCACAAGATCGGTACATCGTCCTTCAAGCTCAACGGGGTCCGAAATTGACGACTCGTCAATTGGTTGCAAGCTTCTCTGCAACATACAACGTCACGGTTAGTGACCAAACAATTAGGAATAGACTATATGAGTCTGGCCTTCACTCTCGTCGTGCCTTAAGATGTCCAGTACGTCGACGTGGGAATCGAGCCAGGCGGGTTCAGTAATGTGAGCAACATCAAATTTGGGGTACAGAACAATGGTCCAATGTACTGTTCACTGATGAATCTCGATTTGGATTTCACTCAGATTCAAGACGTATGCGAGTTTGGAGGAAGTCACCAGTTACCAAGGAGGCACCGTTATGGTATGGGCCGGATAACGATTGGCGGTCTAACATCTCTTGTTTTCCCACAAGGCAATCTAAATGCTTCACGTTATGTTAGTTAAATACTGGGACCTGTTGTTCTTCCATTTGCACAGGAAGTTGGACAATGAAAATGATCGGTAATTGTTCCTGGAAATGGCAACGGAAAAACCCCGTGTAGCTTAGCATTTTTTGATGTGTTTATGTATATAAATCGACCATTAACGGCAACACGAAAATATTCGTATTTCAACTCCAATTTTCCATCGAAAAAATTATGGGACGCTTTAACTTTTTTAATCTGAAGTAAAAATCGGGACCGTAACGGCTATGATTTTTTGTTTAGATAAGTTACTCTCATTTTTCATGAAACAAAGTTTTTTACGTATAATGTTTAGTCTGCTGCCCCACCCTGAACAAAATCCTTCATACGCCCATGATAGTCTACTGTGTTTATACTGATTTCAGTTTCAGCATTTGACAAGCGTTATCATAAAATACTTATTTTTAAACTGCTCCGGCTTGGCTTTCCCAAGGATCTTGTTCTATGTGTTCAGTTATACGTATATCTGAATAACTGGTCCTTTAAGCTTAAATTTTTGTTTATCTATTCTGCCCCTATTTCTGTTTTGTCTGGAGTTCCATAAGATAGTCACCTTGGGCCATTACTGTTTCTCATTTTTATCAATGATTTGTTTTCATTACTCCGTAATACTCACGTTTTACCATATGCTAATAAACTAACTAATAACCATAACTAATATTATTCGCTGAGTGGTGCTCCGAAAACCACTTGAAACTAAATATTAATAAGAGGTTAATTTTATTCATTTTGCAGGATATCCTCTATTCTGGAGTTTTCCTACAAAATGAATGAAAAGCCCTTATCTCGAAATGGATATTGGAATTTTGTGGATTTCGTACTGCTGATCGATTCTAAATTTTTTTTTTGTGCGACATATTGATAATATAATTAATCGAGCCAATTCAACATTAGGCTTCGTTAAACATTTGACTTAAACTGTTGACTTCACTAACCCAGACGTTTTAAAAGTTTTATATTGTGCTTTTGTTCACGCCACTTTAGAATATGCTTCCGTAGTGTGGAGGCCTCATTTTAATACAAACAAAAATCGCATGGAGTCGGTGAAAAAACGTTTCCTAAGGGTTGCTCTTTTTTAATCACCATGGAATGATCCCTCCCATCTTCCTCCATATGAGGACGGTGTAGCGGTGTTGCTGGTGTTATGTTCATGCATAATATCGTTACTGGCGCCGTAGACTGTTCTAATCTTTTAAAACATTTAAATACTGATTCACGCCTCCGAGTGACTAGAGGACAACATTTTCTTTAGCAGGTAACCAAATACGGTTATTTGGAAACTTTGTCGGCCATGTCAGGTGGTTATAATGCCTGTTTTTTAATTATTTTCATTGTGATAAAATTGAGCTGAAAAACGATATGTAACTCTTCTTAATTTTCCTTTATTTTTATCTTGCTTAACATCATATCTATAATATCTTTGCAAACATCTGAGGGTTTGTACATGTTATGTACATTTAGTAATAGTCCGTTATCTTTCGTCTAGGATATCAATAATTTCACTAAAATACCAGTAATTTAAATTATTACCCAATTTCTGAAATTAATGCCTACAATTTTAAATCTGTAGGTGCGGTGCGGTGCTTTACAAAAAGGAATACTTCAAAATTTTCCCTCATATTATGTCAGCAAACAGCGAAAATGACATTTGTGCTGTTGGGAGGAGCAAATGTACATTATACATATGTACATATGTACATGCTTTAATATTTTTGTACCAGGAGTCTTAATCAAGTTCTGCAATCAAAAATGTTAACTTGCCTCCAACGTACGATGTATGCATTGCACATTCGACTCGACTGCTTGAAATGTTTAATTACCAAAAATCCTTTGATATTTTGCTTTTAATGAATTTGCAGGGGATAGCAGCCAAATCCTTTAATTTGGAGTCAACCCATTTATGCTTATGCAGTTCGTGAATTTAAGGAGAAACCTGCGTAAATCAGTGTGTTTTAATTTTAATGTAATAATCACGACGTTCACTGCATATGTTTAATTAATTTAATGATTTCGTTGGATGCTGTGCCATCCCTCTTTAGCGACACGCGCAAATATAATTAGCCGGGTGGGTATACATTTCGTCAAAATGCAAACTAAATTCAAATGAGGAGGGCAACAATTAAATGCGTCCCGGATGGCCCTTGTCTAAAGTTCGGTTCGTGACCGAAAAACGCTTTGTCCCCGTACCCAACAGAAAGACACGTTGTTGTTACGCATTGTATCTTCCTGTCACGTCACATGAGCCCTTTGTGGCAAGGTACCCACAAATCAAGGACAAATTAGATTTACCTTCCGACTCATGATTTCGAAAAGTTGCGCTGTAGAAGGAGGTCATGTCAAAGAGAGGTGGTATAAAGATGGATCTGGAACTAAATTTCCGGACCAAATTAATGGCATTTCCTTCCCTTAAAAACCAGTTACTCTTCCCGTCTGTCACGGGTGGAGAGCATCCTTAGACTAGAAAAAGGATAAGAAGCGCGGCGGGCCGGGCCCTCTGCATTTGTCTCTCGTCATGACTCCGGAAAGGTAGACAGCCCCAGATTTTTGTTTTTTCATTCGTTATTCATGGCACGTTTTCTTATTATTGTTACGATAAAATGTAGGCTTTAAAAAGTGTCGTATTGAAATAAAAGACAGAGGCAAAAGCCCTCGCGCCAATTCCCAGTATCCGCCATCAACAGCAGTTACAAGAAATCAGCAGCAGAAAAAACGGCTCCGTACACCAGCACACCACCGGCAAAATGGCACTGTGTCCTGAATACCAAGCAAGCAGGGGTGTGATGCTGTGTTGCAGCAACTCTCCGAAGGTCGAGAAGGAAATTCGTTGTCAATATAAATTCCGCCTAAGCAATCCCACCCCCTTCAAATTCAATCTAAAGGTGAGACGTCACCCCAGCTCCGCGTAACCGCCGCGCCGTTCACCAGCATCGAATTTGATTTCAGGGCATGAAGAGCGTCCCCGTCATTTAGAACCAGAAGAAAAATGATTCATGCTAATCTGAGCCTGCACAGGGTACGAGACCGAGACCGAGACAAACCCTCACCTGAGACAAATTGTCACCTGATTTGTAACTTTGGTACGGTAAACACGTACTCTCGACGCGGATGGGTGTATGGGGCGAATTTGTCGCATGGGCCTTGTGGGGTGCTTTACACATCACTTCTTCCTTTAGAATCATTTCAAATGAACAGTTTTGTGTGCCCCGAATTTATTCAAGTCAGTGGCAGCACGGATTTAATTTATTATTGAATTGCCGGCTCATTTTTTCCGATTTATCATTAATCAGCTCAGGCAGGGATTCGTTGGTTTGTCCTCGGTTTGTTCCAAAGTTATGCTCATTGCCTTACGGGGGGCGAATTTCTTCGCGGAATAATAAAAACGGCACGAAAAACAATTTAAACCTGGAAATCTCATTTATCAGGTCATTTATATGACTTTTTGCTGTAGGCTCTTTCAAAATGATTTGTGTTGTTGTTGGAAAACCGTTTCCCTTCAATCAATTACAATTGGATGAAAATAGCCTCATTCATTGGCGCAACAAAAATTTTCTTCTATCGTGGGCCTGGTCCCCATCCATTTCCCTATATCCTACCAAACTTACTCCCGGTACCACGCAACAGGAATTGTAAAGAACGATTAATATAATGTGATGCTATTTTTTTAGAGACGTTTTAAACAATAGCTGTGTTTTTTTCATCCTGCTCAAGCTATGGATTTAATCACTGTAAGGTAAAAAGGCGCTCCAGATCAATTGCCGGGTTAGCAGTTTTCGGTTAGAGAGTTATGCTTGGATTCCTATTTGAGTTTTTGAAAATATATTTTTATATTTTGGTTATGGCGCGATTGGAATATTTAATTAGAAATTAAAAAATGAAATAAATTACTAATATTACTGGAAAATAGATATGATAGACAGCCACCAGTACCTATCAATTGTGTCATTGCTACCAACTGTGAGGAATGTGATATGAGAAAACTAACCTCTGTTAGAATATGTTAAAACTATTATTCCGGATCTTTGATTCAGAGCCGTATAGATATGTGGATTAAGGTTCTGTTGTTGCATTTCCATGCTTAAACGTTGATCCAGAGTATGAGTCAGACGAAAAGAAAACAGCTGTTATGGAAATCGCAAAAGCGAGCGTCGTACTAGCCGATGTTGCTTTGCTTTAGTTCAAGGAGGCTGGATCGAAAACTCGAAAAACGGGAGAATTAAATCAAATTTCGCTAGATGATAGTTTAGCATCATATAAATCAATTACAAAAAAAAACTTTCGGGTCACCGACAAAATAGAAGAGAAAAATTAAATTAAAATTTGTTAAGGGGTTATCACCAGCTTAAATTTTTTTTTAAATAAATTTTATAAGTATGATATTACATCTGACATTAATTCTTGAACTACAAAAAAATTGTTTCATTGAAAAATATTCCAAAATGGCGGCAATACAATAGGTCACGTAAACCACCATTTAAAAAAGGTCCTTCCACGGCCGGCAGTAGAAGTCTCGTCCAAAGTAACTTAAAAAAATCCGAAAATTATTTCATTATCTATATGATTTTTGCTACCGAAGTACACATGATTATATTTTTAGAATTTTTTTTCGCGAAATGGCAGTTGTTTGAAAAAAAACCGTTTTTTTCGACAAAAAAATTGAACTATATGGGTTATAACTTTTTTTCCTGATATACAATTGCTATAATCTTGTGTACTATATAATTAAAATTATAATATTAAACTATAATTTAACAATAAAGGTCCAGTTAAAATTTGAAGTTAATCGGATGAAAACTGTTCGAGTTCTACTGCCGGCCAATTTTTAAAACGTGGTTCCAAGAAAACGCGTCAAAAAAAAAATTGATGAAGTGGCTTCGGAAAAATTGGTTTAGACAATTTAGACAAATTGGTTTTAACATTGAAATACACCTTTCTACAAAGCATTTTTTTTTTTTTGATTCGAGGAATATTACGTCATTATTTAAGCCAATAGAAAAAAATGGAAAAAAAAATTAAGCAGGTAATAACCCCTTAATAAATTTTAGTTTGATTTTTCTCTTCTATTTTGTCTGTGACTCGAAATTTTATTTTTTTTGTAATTGATTTATATGATGCTAAATTAGCATCTAGCGAAATTTCATTTAATTCTCCCGTGATTTTAGTTTTCGATCCAGCCTCCTTAAGGCCGAACCTGCAAATGCGGTTGATTTATCCGCCAGTGCTTCGCCGTAGTGTCTTGAAAAACCAAACTGCCACCAAACTACTGCCGTAGTGCCACCAAACTATGTATCTAACTATTTCCACGCTCGTTACCTTTACTTTATTAAAGTGTAGAATATGATACGGGTATCGTAACTGAAGGCATAGAATTATTCTTATAGATATATATATATATTTAAAGACTCGCCGTTTTCTTTGGCTTCCATCGTTTGCAGTTCCTGATTCATAGCAGTACATTGAACGTATACTGCACCTGCTATTATACGTGGTCAGTATACCTACAACCGAGCCGGATTAGATCCTCTACTTGAATCATATCTATTTCTCTACACTTTCATCCATATTGGATGTGTTATTGTAATGTCAACTTTCCAAATATGCACACAGATTTGATACTTACGATTGTTGACAATTCACGACCTTGTTTTGAAAAGGTCAAGGAAATACCGATTTGATTCCCTTTCCAAAACGATACAACACGTATTGGTAGAAAAAAGACACACAAGTTTGTGCGTAGAAAACCTTTTACGGAATTTAAAAAAAATCTGCATTTTACAAAAGTTTTAACTTAAATGAACTCCAAAATGTTTTCTCTCTAATTTAAAACTTGTTACAGTTAATGGTAGTACGTCACAAACGATTAATTTGAAAAAAAAAATGTTTAATTCAGATTTTTAATACTCCGCAAAATATTTTCTACGTATAAGTTTTTATATCCTTTCTCTACCTAGGCGTGTTGTACCTCCATGAAAATGCAACAAGATGGGAAATTCAGTAAAAAGAAAAAAAGGGGGCATTAATTACATGAATTTCGGAGAGTGATTGGGAAAACAGTTTCGGTTTCCAAGTTTCGGAAATTTTAGCACGTATTTTCACTTTCGCAAGTGACTGTAACTGCAGTGGTAGAGGTGGATCAACACTGATAGCACTTGTAATAGTAATGTGCATCCCGCATTTATGAATCACCCTGTAACTCGAAAACGGTTAAGATTTATACGCACCTTCCGTGCCGCTATCACTTTGACATGCGTTAACTGATACACTCTTTATACATACATTTGAATGGAAATTCGTTCAAGTTGAACATTTCAAACGCCATATTGGGTCCGCCATCTTTAATTTCCAAATTTTTATATTATAATATTATTTTCAGGACAAAATGTCTTGTTCTTGTTTAAATAAAACCCAAGAGTACCTTTTAGAAAGTAACTTAAACCAATGCTCTCGAAAACTTATTTTCAATGCATCGTAGTTTTAATGACCTATGAGAAAAATTATTCGGCCTATCGATTTTATCGAAATTTGAAAGAAATCATTTTCAGAATAAATTACCATACAAATATTCCAGCTATAGTTGCTCTGATTTGAATGTACCTTGGTCTTCCCCAAAATCAAATCTCCGTTATTTTAAGCAAAATGATGTTGACGATGACCTGACAAACGAACTATTATGTGAAAAAGATGAATCACAAGAAAATGAGTCAAAATAACTATGAGTGTGATGGAATTTTAATCTACTACTTTAACGTACTTTTTTGGATATATGTATAGCGAAGAATATGGTGAAATTAGCAAAGTATACACATTGTAAAAAATATCCGATGTCCGATTATCATCGTACTTTTAACATCGATGTTATACTGCAAAAGTACTAAATACTTTATTAAATATCTCGCAAATGGGACGAGCACGAATTTTTTCATTAATTTTCGGTCGATTAGCTTTCACATTTAGTGGCACCTTGTATCGGTGAGTGCCCGAATAGACCTGCATACAGAGATAAGTAAAAGAATCGCAAAGCAAAGTTTAATGTCATAAGTCGTTTGGATTATTTCCGGCGGCTTAATTACCAAAATAAGTTTGTTTTCCTTAAATTCCTTGCACTAAGGATAATATTGAAGTTTTTGTGATTTGCGTCCCCTTAATACAAAATCTCTTTGGGATATTGCAATCTCTGGAAAAAGTCACCCATTTCGGTAAGGTGTTGCGCAATATGATCACACTTGCGCAATGGCACAGAATACAGGCAGATATAGTGCGATTTTCTAAGAATTGTTGATGGATCGTCGCATCAGAATTTTTGGCCTCTTCTGAGAGTATCTGATGTTGAGTTCAATTGCGTGCGGTCTAGCCCTGAATACGCGTGGACGCATGTGATTATGCTGATCAATAAAGCCGCTTAAGTGTTTGCACTTCTAAATTTCACCCCTACAATTCACGCCCTGTATATTGGGTCGTCTGTTTGGAGTCGTCGTAAACTATCCTGATTTGCACACTTTCCCGTAGCCGTTATAGATTCCTAGTAAAACAACATTTTTCTACGAATCTCGTTCCTCCTCCTTCATCTTGCATACTATCAAAGAATATATAACATATATATATTCTTTGATACTATTTAACCAACTAATAAAAGGCCAGTTTACGCGCCCGAAATTATGCAACGTGTGTCAGTGACTTCAATATTTTCATACAAAACGACGCTAGTTCCGCGTACTTGCTACACTCGATGACTGGCGGGGTAGGGTGAGAAGGGTTTTGACTAAGGACACACAAGAGAAAAGAAAGAAACGTCTTAGGGGATGGTGAGGTTCTGGATAGGTGACTGCCTTGTTATATAGACCTTGGATTTAACAAAACACCAGAGGAAAAATAATTAGGGTTGCCAATTTAAAAACCAAAATATTTTGTTGGAAAACGGCGTCCTTGATGCACCACCCGTTAGTACTGTGAACTTAAAAGAAATAAAACAGAAGTTAAATTGTAGGTTATTAAACCTTGACTAGAATTTACGAGTCGCCTTGCACCCCTGCACGAAACGACCCTGTAATAGACTTAATTTTAGCTAACGCACAGCTATCTGCATACATTCATATATGTACCATATAATTTACACAGGAAACTTCCTGGTTATAATTCCAGTTGCCGTATCTGCGCAGATGGTTGTGGAATTCCATAAATGAATAAATAAGGAATCAGCTAATAAACCCTCATTACATTCGATCGAAGTTCGCTGCGACTTGAATATTGCAGTTGCCGCTCTGTCTGTGGAGGAGCGAAATCGTGGGTTGCCTCACGGTATATCCAAAAGATTTAGATTTCCAGGAAGGGCTTGAAAGATTGGTTCCGCATTGCCTATCAGAAGGACGTATGATGGCAGGCAATTCTATTAAGTTACTTATTCATAGAGGTCACGGTAAAAGATCAAGAGTAGAAAATCGCCTGTCGATTGAATATTCAGGACCAGTCTGGCCCACAAATAAAAAGGATGTACGAGGTGATGGAGCACGAGCAATTTAAATGCTTCGCACGTTTTCTGTTAAGCTTTTTAATGAAGAACAAAATGGAGATAAGAAAAGCATAAAGAATGGCAAAGTTTTCTTAATGGTGTGTACCTAGCGCACAAGCGACCAGGTAAGCAAGCAGGGCGAGCAACAGATTTGGTTTTAAAATAAGCACTTAGCCACACGTACACAAATAACATTGATGGCCACTGCTGCTTGTATTAGGTTTTCCGCCGAGCATCAAGATTGTTCGGAGCGTTTTCCATTAAATTGACTTGTTCACCCGTGGTCATTTCGTGGTTTCGAATTCCAAGCATAGAATTCTTTAGCATTTAAAGAGAATCATTTTCCTGAACCCAAATATTTCGTTTTGCTTTTAGTGGTTTGGATTGCCTTTGACTTCGTGAAGTCGAGAGTCGAGATCCCTTTCAAAATATCGACTAACTTATTTGATTTTTATTTGTGTTTATGTTTGAGAAGGAGACGCCTACAGAGTTATTAATTTAATTTGCCATTTTATCTTCAAAAATTCTCGAGTTTCTCGGATCCTAAATGGATAATATTAATATATAAAAGTACAGTGTCTGTTTATGCACACATTTGTTTTGCAGCTGAATTTAAGCCTGGCGCACACTAATGTGGTATGCTTTTTGCGTAAATCATAATAAATTATCTTACTTGCCCTCTTTATTTAATTTCCCTCCTATTTCATCTCATATTTTATGATTTGTACTAATATTTTTATATGCGAAATTCTCCAAATCATTATAAAATGGGATATTGCTTCAAAAACTCGATGAGCTTTTCTTTCTCTTGATTTTATTATTGGAGTAATATTAGATTTTTGCTTCAGAAGTGCCATTTGAAAGACTGGAAATATTTAAATAAAGAAGATGTACATACAAAATAAAAAAAGCGTTGAGCTGCAAACTTTTTTGCTAACGTGCGAAAATGTGCGGCGGCGGCGGCGGGCGGTACCACTAAAGTGCAGCGCCTCGAGGAGCACGCGGCCGCGAGCGCGTTACACTAAATTTGTTACAACAAAGTGAGCTAACAAAAATTTAAATTCAAGAAAAAAAATCGGAGCTAACGAGATGTCATATTTTCAAACATGAAAAGGGTATGTTCAGGAATAGCACGTATATGAAGTTCCGTCAAAGTGGAATTTTCATTTATAAAATCAATTAACCATCTGCCATTATATTTTAATTTTTAAGACAGGCATATGAAATTTTCACAGTTTGTTGTAGTATAATGACACTTAAAAAGATGTGTGATGTAAAAAATTCTAAAAATAATATTTTAAAAAATGCAGAGCTTTAAATATGGAATAATTTCAACAAATGAATAATTTCGAATTATAGGCCATGCTTCAAAGACCAAAAACTCTAGTTTAAAATGTGATATTAAAACTTTACAATAATCTAAGTGGTTTATTTTTGAATTTTAATTAATAAAAACATTTTACTAAAAACTAAAAACAAAACAAATTTTGCTCCAAAATCCATGAGATTTGTTGTTAAGTAAACTTTGTAAACGTTCATAAACATTTTTTAAGCTTACCTAAACAATATATATTTATATTACGACCCTAAACAAAGTATATACAGCATCAAATAATTTTTTCTTTGTTAATATAAGTGTAGATTGTATCAAATACGAAAAAATTACGTTTTTTAGTTGACGCAAGATCTATTTTTAAAAATAAATCAATTTTTGCTTAAAGTAAAAGTATAAGGAGTAATTTATATTGGATCGAAAATATTATATTTGAATGTTAGAGAAAGATAGAACACGAGAGAACAACTGCTCGGTAAGTTTGGTCTAAGTTAACCTAAGGAAGCTACAGAAATTTCAGATTGTTTTCCATTAAGCACTTAAAGGAAGAAAAGGAAAGAGATAATATTTAATAAAAAACAAAAACCAAAATTCTCTCAAAAAGTTCAAATTGTATGAAACAAAAAATGCCCCGTGAAAATTTTATAGAATGGAATGCGAGAGAACAATTTACAAATTTGCAAACTACAGGGTCTTTCAATAAAGTCGCTCGACTTTTGAATGTATGTATGTTTTCGGGAAGTCCGATTTTCGATGACTTTGTCGTACAAAAATGGCTGACTTTGCTGTATGGCATTTGTTATGTTGACGTTGAAGTCATCATTTTTTTGTGGTTTATTCGCATAGACTTGTGATTTTGGATAGCCCCAAAAGAAGAAGTCTAAAGGGGATATATCGCACGATATCGGTGACCAATTCACGTCACCACAGCGCGACATTCCCGTCGCGCGAGCGTCCTTATTGGTCTTCCTTTACAATATCTCCGGACTCCGAGCGAATTGAAAGCAAAAAGAGGATAAAAAACTAGTTGCAATAATAAGTATAGTTGTACCGTGGCATGCTCTGCTTGTTCCGGAACTTATTGTTTTAACAGCCAAGGTCAGAGTCAAGTTAGAGTTAGTCTGAAATTTTATTCTTCGATTTTAAAGTTTAATTTTATTATGCAAAGATTTAGCACTACAGAATAAATCAGTTTTATGCACATACTGTATTTACATTCTTTTCCAGACACTTTCGCAATACCCTATTTATTAATATGCAAATCATATTTCTTTTAAATTCATCGAGTTGGATTTTATTTTTGGCATAGTATTTTGTTACAACAATACGACCACGATGTCAGTCATTTTGAGTTTCTTTTATTTGATATCATATTATTGTTTAGCGACCTCAAAAACCTCTATAGTATCAATTTAAGTGAAACTGCTTCGAAATTCATTGAGTTATTTCAAATTTGCTAAAACAATTGTTTTCTATTGTTTAAACAATTAAGAACAAATCAATACACAAATTTAAGTTAATAGCTTTCTTCTGTAAGCCATTTCTAAGCAATATCAAAATAGGAAAATTCATGCCATCTTCCAGGATTCCGAAATAATGCATAATTTTAAATTATCTTTACTCCACTATTTCTTGTATGTCTGTTTGTGTGTTCGGCACAAATTTTGCAATCGATTTTAAACTAACTAATCTCAGAACTGAATAACAGTTGAAGAAAGCATGTTTGATTGTGAATTTTTAATAACTATTAAAATACTTGTAAGATTTTAAATGAAAAAGGAGGGACGCATGCAATAGACAATAGTAAGTAGTGTAGAGAGTAGCTGTTTAAAGTAGCTTCACAAAATTGAACCCGACTATGCGACTACCGCGTCCAGTTAATGATATCTCATATAGTATCATGAGGCGCGTAATACCGATACCGTTACTCCTCCCGCCACCGTTACCGCTACCGCGTTTGTGTGAGTCGTGTTTTAAGGCTTAACCGCATTACCGCAGTTGAATATGATGCAGATACGATACTTATCAGTTTTGGAATTTTGAATGAGCAGTAATCGCGCCTGTGTGGTGAATCCTCAAACGTCAAAACAGTTGAAGATTTTTTCTTGAAATTGATGTGTGAAAATATGTTCTATAATTTCACTTTGTGTACCTTTCATTAGGTACATAAACTAAATCCTGTAGAGATTGTGGGGTTCCAATATTCCGCAAAAAAACAAAATTTCTTTCGATCTTCCGTCAAGTTGTCATTCGAACGATTCTCGAGTCGCTGCTGGTTTAATTTCGGCGTCTGATTTCACTAATTGAATGGTTTATTTGAGACACCCTACAAGTCACACGGCACCCTGTTTCTGTATGTACCAAAGCTCAAAAATCCTTTTCCTTAACTGGAACTTATTGCTCTGACTATGACGTACCTCATTCTCACTGAAATAAGGTCAATTGACAAATAATTTATTTTTGAGCGATTTCAAAGTTTCTGGATTTATGGGGTTTGTCAAATTAACGAAAATTCTGGATAGAATCTACATATGTATCATTTACGGCCATTTCATCGAATACCGGCCAATTCCCTTGGACGACGGACATCAAAATGAACAAGTGCCTTTAAAGTTGTCACTGTATATTTATATATGATTTTATAAGTGAACTTTATCCAAATATGTAATGTATGTAAGAGAAAGAATTATTTTGCACACCTGATGGAGGGAGGAGCAAATAGCCTTGATAATCCACACATGTGTAATAAATTTCCATTCATGAAATGACCTTAATAATAACAAATGTATCAAAATCAGTAAAAAGCATTCTCTTTCCATCCTATCTTACATTTTGTGTAAGTGTGCTAAGCCCTTCGTCAAACTGTCCCAATTTTTAGCTGAAAATATGTGCATACGACCTAGAAAGATAAAACGGAGCTTTGCATTTTTACCCAACCAACTGATATGCATAATCACATTTATCAAACGAGGGAACAGGAGAATTTAGCGCTGGAAAAACACTTTACGATTCCCTCAGGAGCTGTAACTAAAGTGCAATTGTAGAAATCCTATTTTAAATCAAAGTCGAATTGTTCGTTCCTATAGGAAGCCATTAAGGAGTTTTTGGAAGAAGTTAGTAGCAATATCGGGAAGTCCTTCCTGTAGAAGCGTTCGCTTCCCATGCAGAGCTATAATTTGTGCCATTTAAATAATTTTTCCCGGAGCTGTCCTAATCAAGAAGTCCTCGGAACTCAAATTAAATTGCAGGAAAGTTCCACTTTCCCGCCGATAAATAACGCGACGCGAACAAGTAGTTGACAGTCCCACTTGAATTTTTATTCTATTAAATTTTCCTCGGAAAATTTTCTCCTCCCAAAAAACTTTCAAACCTGCCAGAATCGAAGATTTAGTTAACTTTAAAAAGTTTTTATAAAAAGCACCTGAGATTTAACATGGTACGCGTGACCCTTCCGGACTCATAGCTCCAGAACAGTTCACACCTCTTCTGCACGTTGCGGTACTGGTCCGCAGGTCATGTCGAAAGATATCTCTTCTTTTCTCGACTACGCGGGGGAGGCGGTGATGGCGACGGCAGCGTTTTATTTTAAAAAATCTTCCCAAAAGCTTTTGTGTAAATTGCGGGGTTTTATTAAATTTCGTTGACACCACTTTTCGCTGCGTAACTTACGTGGGTAGAATTACCGGCAATGGAAACTGGGACGGTGAAGATGGCTCAGCTTTATGCAAGCACTACGGGATTTACTGGGATTGAAATTTGCATTTCCCTCTCTTCATCACAGGCGATAACATTTTTGATGCTAAAACGTGACGCTCCGCACCCAGAGGAAAAGCAATTCACGGTAAAATATCGATTGGCTAACTGAATTGAGGACTGAAAGCAGCTGCTTCTCGCTTTGGGTGATAAGAATCTCGTTAGATCTTTGTGATAAAATTACAACATCATTCCACTCCATATTTACATAATCACGCAGTGTCAGAGGTGGGACCAGCAGCTTTTCTCAGTTTTTTTCTCCGAATGCTCAGCGCAATTACCGCTCGGAACTCATAATGGGCGCCATATGCCCGACCGGAAGGGACACAAAGTTTGTTTTATCGAATTTGCAAAATGCATAAATAATTCTTCTTAAGGAGGACAGGTAAATCAGCTCTTATTGTTGAATTTCGAAAACGGTTCTCCAATTGCAGCGCTAGCGTGCTGTGCTGGCTAATGGCAGTCAACCGCATGCTAAGTCCCGGCCCATGCTGAACCCGAAATGTTGGAAAACCGAAAAAATGCAAATGTGCTTCGGTTTTCCTGATATCAATTACAATATTTGATCAATAGCTCATTTCGGGTTTTCGTTTACCCTTTGAGTACCACAGTGTGTCATAGAGACGCCGAATAATTTTCCGAGATATCTGTTTCGAAGTATGAAAAGATTTTATGGTCTCTTTACCCTTTAAGAATAGCTGAAAAGCTGTAAAATTTATTGGATTACGCCAACCTTGGAGATCGACTGCTAAACTAATCCTTTTCGGTGTGTCATTAAAGGGTTACGGTTCGTAATGAAGCGGCGAGTTTGTGGCATGAGTGGAGCAGAGAACGAAGGCGAACGCCAAAATCGCATTATTAGTTTGTGATTATTCAAACTCTGCATTTAGCACGTTATTTTCTTCAGGTGGCAAGCAAATTGATGGTCAGGGTTTACCACAGGCCACAGCCCACCTGTATATGCGAAGCAGACAAATACTTTTCAAACGCTTAGTATTTTGTGAAATTACTTTCATTGTGTTATTGGTATTCTACCCTGAAGAATTTTAATTTAGACAGATATAATGCCAATTCAATGGCACAACTCAGTATATCCAAATGAGAGGAGGGTACTTATAAAGTGAAAGTGTTCAAGTAACTTTTGTCGAGTCGAAACGTGTACAAAATTATTCATGGAGCAATACACCACCGAAGGACACCTTAAAATGATCGAAGCCGTAATAATTCGGGATAAAATGGAAAGCGTGCATTACGTGAATACACGAACTCGACGTTGTGAGGACACAATTGGAAGTTTGGTCAAGAAATACGAACAAAATGGGTCAGTAGCTATCATCAAAACACTTCAGCGTACTCGTGCAACTCGTTTGGACGAAGTATTGTCAAGGTTTGTAAAAGTGCGGCCGAAAAACCAGGTACGTCAATTCGTTCCCAGCAGTTGGGTACCTATTTCAAACGACAATAATTTTGACAAAGAATTTGCATTTCCACGCTTGTGGATGGAGATACAGCGACAAAAATATGTAAATAATTTCAGTAAAAACAAAAATGTGCAGGTCAAGGACTATGTCGTTAGTTTTGCGTGAAAACGTCTGACTGGAAAGAATAAAAACCTTATGATTTCATTCCGGGTTAGATTCTCTCCTATAGGTCGTAGGGTTTGGGGTTTTTGGAAAGCTGATGGACTGCACTGCGCTGTAATGAGCTTTTTATACTTCTGTGCATATTTGCGATTCATGTGCTTTGACATTTTTTTTGTTTCAAAATAACTGCACGAAATAAAATGATATTTTACTATTGTATAGTGATATAAATCTGATATAACTCGCATAGACCTTTCAAATTAGCTTTCTATAAAATGTATGACTCGCAAGTTCACTTCACAATCATCACTTTGTCAGCTCTTCATTCGGTCGGACATTTTGTACCTATATTAACAAATTGTTGTGAATATACTCCAAATTACTGCTTTAGAATCTGGCATGCCATCTGACTATTTTCGCCATACCGGACTACAAATCTAGCAATATTTACTAATACCATAGCAACTGCGTTAGACGATGGTAAGCAAGTCTTTCAAACCCATTTCTCTAAAGACTTTATTAAAATATATCATGATTTATCCTTACATAAAATGACATCGTTTGGTTTCAACAATCTCACAGTGAAATTATTTTCCCAAGGTATGAGGACGAAAATTATTTGTAGTTATCAATGGTTTCATATCTAGCTCTTTCAACTAAACGTCTGGCGTTCCTCAAGGTACTATCATTGGCCAACTTATTTTCTTTATTTATATTAACGACCTTGTCTAATCTATCACCCGCAGTTGCCTTCAAGGATGACTTAAACCACATCTCCCAATGGTGTAGGGCCAATTTTTTACAGCTTAATTTCTCTAATTGTTAGCATAAATGTATAACCTTCACTCGCACAACGGATGACATCAATTTGAACTATCGTATACAGTCTCCTTACAACAAGTTTCCGAAGTAAAGGACCTAAGAATAATCTTCAATAGTAAACTTCTATTCTCCCGCGTATAAACTACGTGTTTAATAAGGCTTTTAAACTATCCGGCTTCATAATCCGAACCTGCAAACCATTCAAAACAGCTCAAGCTCACACCAGCCTCTTCAACTCATTCGTTCGCTGTGCTCTAAAATATACTAGCCCCGTTTGGAACCACTTTTTACAATATATACATCGAATACTTCGAATCTCCAGTTAGAAGGTTTTCTGGAAATTTAATTGTAAAACTCCAAAATCATTCGATGGAATACCAAGATAGGCCCAAATTTCTTTCTTTTCCGTCTCTGTCCAAGTGAAGGACATACCTTGATGAACTATGCTTATTAAAAATCATGAAGAATCATTACGACTACCCTTTTTTGGTCCACGATATTCGTATTAATATCCCTTCACCGCGGGTGTCACGCGCTGAGCTTTCCACCTTCAAAATTCCCACTTCTAGAACTAGCATTCACTTGAAACTCCCTTCCTTTAGATTGCCAATACATCATAATGAATCGATATTTTTCACAGTAATAGGTTCTGCCATTTTAAACTTCTTTTGCGTAGTGTTTTTTTCAAGTATTCAATCTCTCAGGCAAACTCTCAGTTTCTCCTAGTTTAGTTACTCAACGTAAACTTTGCCTCTACATCAGTTGCGTATTCTTTATTCTTATTGCCACTTTTTTGCCCTTTTGCCTCATTTAAATTTTTAATTTTCAATTCTCAATTTTCTTCTTCAATAACTGCTTCAACTTCTCGCTGTATTATAATAATTTTAACTGTAACAATACTATGCAATTGGACTTGTCCCTGTATTACTATCATACGAAATGGCCAATAAATAAATACCAAACTTTGCAACCCCGGTACAACAACATCAACTCTCGTATGACTAGGTGCACGGTAAAAGTGCCTTATTAATAAAAAATAAAATAAATATTACCCATGTAAGTACCTACATATTAATGAAATTTTAAGAACTTTTGGAATTGCACTAACTGTAAGCAATTTCATTAAATTAAATTATTGTGTCAAATCCGATCACGAGATATAAAAGTTTGTTGCAATGGAAGAAAACTCAAAATACCACATCGCAACAAGCGCTTTATTTTTCGGAATATATGACTTAAATAAAAGGTTGTTATTAAAAATAATTTTTTATAGTTATTTTATTATTTACTTTTTAGTCTTTAATTAGTATCAAAACGGCGTTTCTTAGCGTTAATTGAACCCTGACTAGGTGTTGGATCGCCACTTAAACCAAAGTCTTTACTTATTGTGTTTTTTGTTTGTTTGTAATTTGAGTTTTAATTTTATTGGCGTATTCTACCGATCGAAATCTTTCATTTGATACCCATATCAAGGGGGTTGTGAAAAAAATGGTAATCCGTCATCTTGGGGTGCTCGCCATATTGAGTTTAGAATGACGTCACGTGGCTTTTCGTATACTACTCGTCGAAAAATGTCATGAGTTCCAAGGTTGAAACGTTAAATGCAGCTAATCAATAACCCCAAAAATCAGCTAATAGTAATTGCTTTAGTGCAGTATTCGGCTTAGGTACTGGATTTTAATTTATTGTCCGTTTCGTAGATAGCCGTGATTTTTTCTAAACTCAAACAGCTATACTTACGAAGAGCTGAGTTAAATATCCGTTATGTGCAGAACTTGTAAATGGTGAAGTGGCGAAGATTGATTTTATCTCAAATAGTGTTTTTTCATAATTTTTATAAAAATATTTTTTTTCTACATCGTCTGAGGTATCCATTTATAAAAATATTTTAAAATCAATTAGTTTAACAGCGAGATATTAATGATTCAAGAACTATGGATATAACACATCCATGTGCGCCTCCTGAGAGTTAAATATTTAAAATATATATACTTGCATGTATCGAATACCATTCGGGACCCATTCCCATGGTTAACGTTATCATTAACTTCCTAAAATTGCCATGGGTGAATTGCGATTGAATTTCAAGATGTGCGTAGCGAATAATAACGTTGGAGCGCCATTTAAGCACCGCTTGAAGTCCAAAAAGAAATTAATTCCTCAAAACTCTGTTTTACAACAATTACTGAAGTGGTGTTCCGTAACTAATAGTATAGAGCTAAAATGGTTAAAAGTTAACTTTTAGTTAGATTATTGTTATTGCGCTATGATACAAGTTACAGAATATTACCCCAAATGCTGAGTACAAACATTATATTTATATTCGTTTGAATAATTGTAAATAACGTTTCAATCAATAAGTCAATGGGACTCATGATTTTCAGCTCTTATTTGAGGTTAGGGGAAGATGTTCACCCTATAAAATAATACTACTATCAAATTTGGGTTTAGCAAAGTAAGAAAAATGTAAAACTATTTCCGAACTTGCTTTAACAAAGCCATGTTTAAACCTAAAAAATATTTTTTTGCTGTTTTTGAGGTTAGGAACAAATTACAACTTAATATATAAAAAAACAAATACTTGATTTCAGTTTGTATAACATATCATATAGAACTAAGATAATTAGCATATTTGAAATTTTTTTCATGATTTTACTGCATTTTCCAGTTGGCCGCCATTTTTTTTCCAAAAAGAACCACTCACTATCGTAAGCTACAGGCTTTTAGCTACGAAATGAAAATATGAAAATATTTTTAGTTGCTCCTAATTTTAGACAAAAGGGGTGAATATTAAAAAGAGTTCCCCATGTATATAAAATGTCGGTTGGTTTAGTGCTAATGCCGATGACATTATGGATACGAAAGAGAGCATAACTTTCTTGGACAAAACTCAATTTATTTTTTTTTTCAATAATTATCGAGCCCTTTCCACAAAATTATCTTAAGCGACAAAAAGTAAATTTTACATGAGAAAGTTTTATTTAATTATCGGCGGTTACGATACTCTGGTCATCCGTAAATCTTCCTTAAGCCTCTTTTCTCTAAACTTCTTTTAATACAAATACTGCTCTAATTACCGAAGAACTTTATCCCTTGGCATTCAAAACAAGAATGTTCTTTACATCACCGCGACACCAATATTTATCGGAAGCGACATGGAAGGGCCCTTGCGATAAATTTTCCTCTCAAATTGATGTCGGTTACGATTCAGATACGGTACATATCAGTGGTGCAAAAATTTGGGAAATTATGCGAGGTGCGGAATAAAGTCAATTGAGACAAAAAACCGAATTTTGCCAAATTGTCTCTCACGATAAATTGGATTTTCCTTTTAAGTCGACACATGTCCAAAGACTGCAAATTGTTTTCGATCCAAATTTCCTGGTCACTGGGTAAAAAATCTGGAGAATTTAGTAAATCAAAATAAAATATGGCAATTCATACAATTTTGCCATAGCAACTATATACTTGTGTGCCACTTTGTTGTCCTGGTAGAAGAGCATTTTTTTTCGCCAAAAGCGGTCCTTTTTGCTTTAAATCAGCGTTGAATCGGCCCAACAGGCCTGTATAAAATTTGCCATTACCTTGCACGCCGACAGGCCCACCTTGGCCTTCTTTGGCTTTGATTCTACAGAAGAAGTCCACTGTTTCGACTGTTCCTTGGCTTCTGGTGGGTTGTGATAGATCCAGAAGCAATATATTCTCCACTCGTTCACGTAAGATGTCTGCAGCCTCAGCTATCTCACGCATTTTCACTCATCGATCGTCAATTACCATACCATTTATTTTATCGGTCATTTCTGGTGTGATGCCTTGTTTTGGACGCCCTGGGCGCTCATACACAAAAATGCTCGCATGGCCGCGCTTAAATTCAGCTGTCCAATATTTTATTGTTGACATCGATGGCACAGAGCCCCCATAAACATTTTTCAATTCGGTGTTGATCTCATCGTTGGTTTTTTTTTTCAAAAACAAATAATATCTAATAATCGACCTTGCCTGATATGTGTGTAATCTTGAGTTGAAAAACCGCACGGATATAAAGCGGTTACTCTTCGCCTTTCCAAGGTTGGATATTTTTTTAGTATTGAAAAAGTAAACAGTTAAGTAAAAGTATTTCAAGGCATGCTTAAATTAAAATATTTTTATTATATAATGTACTATATCTCAAGAGTATAAATGAATCATAAGAGGAAAAACTCTCATTTAGCATACAATTTTAATTACATGTAAAAAAGATAATCAGTCTCATAAAAAGTTTTAATGGAACATATTATATAGTATATAAACGTGTAGGAGGAAAATTACTTTAATCAATAAGACATTTCATATTCCATCCAGGTTTTTCGATATAATTTCAGCAAAGAGAAAACTCCTTAACCGTCACGTAGCCCCTTTATTTTTGCACCCTGATTGCACATTTTAAATTTTGCCCTTTATGAATTATTCAATAGATCTTCGAAAATTCATTCTCCCAGAATTTTCCATAATCGGGTTATCTCAACCACTAACTGGAAGTAATTTTATTACCAAAGCAGCTTTTTGCCACTGGTAGACCCGCTTAATTACGTAAATTAGTGGCACATTAAATTTATCTTGAGTTTGCCAAAACCTCTAGACTCTATTTGTAGCATGCTCCTTCTTAAACCCTGCGAGGGCAGCCCAAGCAGTTGTAATTGTACCATCACAACTTTGGATTTCTTTAAACACTGAAGTACGTGACTAGCTTAGCGAGCACATCCAGTTGTGTGGATGGCATATCCTCGAAACGGGATCATGAAATCCTTTGCTCCGCACAAGAAATCATATTATATGAAACTGGCGAATTCCAACTCACATGCTGCGAACTGATTTTGGCATCAAAATTGCTTTGATTCTATTTCATATCTAAAATTATTCAAACAAGTGGAGAATAGAGTCAAATGTGGAGCTGTTCACATCTAAGGGTTCCGGGCCCAAATTATACGTCCTTCACCCTTACGTATGCAATTAGTTCCCTTCTTCCCTACTAATTCATTTAGATACGCACGCAAACGTGCATGATAGTTCCGAGTGATTTTTCTCCCCAAAATATGCGCTAATTTGGAAAGTGCCCACATGCATAATTTATACTTTCATGTTAAAGAACTTACCACGAAAGATGTGTTCAGAAACGTAATTTGTAACTGCAATCGTATTCCACAGTCAACTACATATTTTAAATTATTGTGTGTATGTAGAAATTGTAATGCAAATGACGCTTCTGAACACGCCGAGTTTTGATGAAAGCTAAGCTGATGATCACAAATATACATACAGTATAATATCAATTTCTATTTTAAAAATTATGAATTTAGAGCATTGAACAGCAATACAGAGCTCTTTCGACTGAGCATTGTCACTTGACAATGTGAAGACTCGGTCTAGTTAGTTTCGGGAAGATTTTGCCGTCTTAGATTCAAAAACTTTGAATGCATCCGTCATTTTTAATTCGAAATTTCCGATGGCGGATTCGAGTTCATATATTGGTCATTCATTAATAAAAAACGTAATTCTAGTATTATTCCTTTACGAATGGAGTATATGGGGCAAAGTTCAACAAGTGTAGCGGAAAGTTGCGAATTTTTCTCGGAATTTTTCCAATCTAATTATGCATCTGGCCATTAGAGAAATGGGAATTGCATTAGTTCCCTGAATCATCTTTCTAGTTCGGTTGACGTGGGTTTTATAACCCTTTCTTCTGTGGAGATTTTTAGACCTGCCTGTAATCTGAATAATGATCATTTTTATGGGCCGGATTTAATGCCGAATTTGCTTATTAAAAATTGTGCAGGTTCCTTGTGTGACCCTTTATAACTTTTGATTAATTTATCTCTGAAGTTGGACCTATTTTTGAACTCGTGGAAGTTTACTTTTATTAAACCCCAACACAAGGCTCCTCCTCTTGTAATTGCAGAGACATTGCTAAACTGATTTTTTGAGAGTTCAGTTAAAGATAAGTTTCAATTTGTGATTAAGGAAGCAATTTGTCAGCAGCAACATGGGATTATGACCGGCAGATCTATTGCAACTAACTTAGTGTTATTTACGAGGATTGCTATTAATTAATTCAATTGAACAAGATTCACAATTGGATATTGTGTATACTGATTTTGTGAAGGCTTTCGGTCGGGCTAATCTAGCGCTTCTTCAATAAAAGCTTAAAGCTTTTGGTCTCCATTCATCTTTTCTTCAATGGATTGCTTCTTATCTCACCAATCGCAAACAGGCTGTTTTAATTGATTCTGTTGGATCAAAAGTATTTGATATATATATACATTCAGGAGTTCCACAAGGAAGCCATTTAGGTCCTCTTCTTTTTATTATATTCGTCAATGATGCCTATTTATGTTTTTCTTTTGCCTAGTGTCTGCTCTTTGCTGACGATATGAAATGTTTGCTACAATTCGTGATTTGGCTGATTGTTATAGATTACAGGAAGAGACTGATAAATTTGAGCTTTGGTGTGATAACAATGGGCTTGAATTAAACTCCTTGAAATCCAAGACGTTTTCATTTAAGAGGTTAAAAATCCTGTTATATTTCAATATTTGATCCAAAACTGTGTTCTAGATCGTCCTGTCCTGGGTTGCACTTATAATATCGATTATATTATTTTAAGAGCTTATATGATCTTAGGTTGTTTTCATGATGTCTTCACTTTAAAATCCGCATTGGTTCATTCAATCCTGGTGTACGCTTCGGTCGTATGGTCTCCTTATACAGCCTTTCATTCCTCGCTTTTGGAGTCAATTTAAAAGTTCTTTACAAGGTTCGCACTGAGGAAATTGAACTGGGAAATTTCCACTCCTTCATACAGAACTCGATGTCTTCTTCTTGGCCTTGAAACTTTGGAAGCCAGAAGGAAAATCGCGGCGATTCTGTTTATAAGAGATATCTTATGCTATCGTATTGTCTCTTAAACTTCTTACTTTGCTTATTATTTATGCTCCTGGAACCTTTTTAAGGACTAGAGTTATTTTTCTGAAAATTCCAATTCACAGAACTTGCAACGAACCTATTGCGCAATGTTCTAGATTTTTTAATGAGGTGAATAGTACAGTGGATTTATCCATGTACAGAGTCATGCGTCGTGAATTGGTTAGGCTGTTTCATATAATAACAAAATCACTTCTTGAGCTCTTTTTATATGCTTTTTATAGCTCATAGTTTGTTAGCGACCCTATTTAATTCAATTAGTTATTAAATTAGTGTTAGTTGTGTTTAATAGTGCGATGGGTTTTTGAAAGCAGATTAGTATCGTTTTTTTCTTTCTTTTCTTGTAAGTAGTTATTGTGAAGTACTTTTGGTAGTCTCTTTGCTGGGAACCTGTGGAACAATGTTTGTAGGCGAAGATAAAATAACTAAATATATCTATAAAGCCACAAAACATGTCTTATATCTCGTTTTTTTTTATGTTTACTAGTCAAAGGTATTTAATGCTCGTGCATCGTGGATGTAATGAACATAACTGACATATGATTTGTACAGGATGACGTAACCTGCTATACCACATGTGAAACAAAGACGTTTTGCTAATTAAGTGTCCACACTCAAAAACATTATGCACTTTGCGATCACATTCAAACTTTTAATTATAATTTTAGAGGTCCCGTGTTCCAATCCCACTTGATTGAGATTCTTTTGCTTTCTGAAAAGTGATCTTATGTGTGTAGCAAAATGTGGTAACGAAAGTGTCAAAGCGTTCGGACGTGTTTCGCGATCGCTCCTGCCTGGACTTTTTCGTTTTAACTTTTGACTTTAATATCTTGGTTTTTTCTTGTTTAAACTGTGTTCACTTTTTCTCTGACTTGTTTTAATTTGTTTTCTATACCGAAACTGTGATTTGTTATCATTTGACGAACATAATCTTTGTGTAATTGTACTCTGCACTCGATTCTTTTTGATTACCATGGCTGCGGACAATTGCAGCAAGTGCTGTAAGACAGTTTCCCACAACCTGATAACATGTGGCGGTTTCTGTGCGAAATTATTCCATTCCTCTTGTCTGGGAATCCCCAGTGAACATTATGACATTATCAAGAAGTTGGACGGTTTTGTTTGGATTTGCGACAGCTGTTCCGATTTTAAAGGTAAAATTCTTGACTGTGCGACCTTAGCTTCGCAAGTAGAAGACCTGTGCCTGACTGTTTCTAATTTGACCGCGAAAATTGATAAATTGATGCCACTCATTTCTAAACCGTCTCATAGTGGTTCCTCCAATCTGTCGCAAAAGGACGGTTCTACATTGAGCATACATCGACCATCAACATCGATATCAACATACCCCACACTGTCGAAGAACAACGGTCGTAAAGCTGTCGCTGCGTCTGCTGGCAAGACATCGCCGCATGTTTTGTCCTCACCTTCAGCCGGTACCGCTGGTGCATCCAAACGAGTTACTCGCTCGAGGGCGGCGGCTGTCGCCACCACGGTGCATGGCTCGGCTGTTGCGGATGCTGGCCCTTCGATTGTTCCGATTGACGCTGTCACTAATCCATCACCCGTTAGCATCGCTCTGAGCGCAGTATCAGCACGGGGCAGCCCAGCTGTGTCACCCACTGCTCTGTCCGGCCTGCAGTTACGCCGACTGCTACTGTGACTACTCTACCAGCGCCAAGCAAGAGCTCAGTGACTCTTAGAGCTGCTGTTGTGCCGAAAATTCTGTTCGTCTCTCGTCTGGAGCCTGAAGCCAAAGAGAATGACGTACTTGACTATATACATTCCGACGCCGCAATCCCACGGAATTCGATTTCATGTACGAAGCTCTTCTCAAAGGCGCGGGCTGGTCTTGTTCCCCTCGTCTCATCATTTAAATTGTTCGTGCCTCACAATTACTTCTCTGTGCTGTTGGACAAGAGCTTCTGGCCCGACGGCATCATAGTCAAGGAGTTCGCACCGCTACAGAAACGCCGCGGCCTTTCATCCAACATGCAAAAAAACGGATATGCTCACTAAGCATCCACTATGCCAACGTAACGGGCCTGCGTTCTAAACTGCAACATTTTTATCTTTCCACATCAAATTCTACCTTCGACATTATCAGCCTCACGGAAACCTGGCTCTCTGCAGATATCCTTAACGCCGAGATTTTTGGGCCTGAGTTTCAGGTCTTCCGTCGCGATCGTCATCAGTCTCAGGTCAATGCCCCTGTTGGTGGCGGGGTACTCCTAGCAATAAGGAACTATTATCCGTCTGCATTATTTGAGATTCCGGGCACAAGCGACCTAGAGTGTCTATGCATCGTCTTAAACCTTCCAAAGATGAGGCTTTTTGTCATCAACGCTTACATACCACCCAATTCTACGAGTGAATTATACGAATCGCTTTGCAAAGCGTTGGAATTTGTATCAGATCAGCTTCTACCCTCTGATGATTTGATTGTTGTGGGCGATTTTAACCTTCCTCACTTAGATTGGCGTTTCGATGAACCTGCTGAAATATTTTCTGCATCTGAGACATCATCTATCCGACAACGTGATCTTCTGTTCCTGGACAGTCTTCGGGCGTGCAATCTTCAACAGGTGAACTCACATCGAAACAACTCTGGCAGACTGCTGGATCTAGTTTTCACATCCAATGTCGATCACACTGCGATATCTAAATGTATTACACCTCTAGTGAATGAATCACATCATCATCCAGCTCTACATATAAATTTTTATATTTCGCAACGTCAGATAATTAATGATTCTGTTTTCGGTATTTCTTTTAATTTTCGTAAAGCTGACTTTTCAAAGTTAAATGACTCTCTATCCGGATGTGACTGGTCCTCCGTGTTAACGGAAAGTAATGTTGATGTCGCTACTTCGGAATTTTATAAAATTCTCTCTGCCTCTCTTGTTTCGTGTGTTCCGATAACATTTAATAAGAACTCTAATGCGCGTCTTCCATGGTTTGATGCAGAGCTGATTTACTTGAGAAACTCTAAGACAAGGGCCTGGAGGAAGTATTCGGTGACTAAGTGCGAGGCCGATTATCTCGTGTTCCGTACTCTACATGAACAATTTCGTATTAAGTCTGAGATCGCATACCTTGCTTACTTGTCGGATTTACGGAACTCATTAAAAAGTGAGCCGAAACGATTTTGGAATTTCATTAACTCCAGAAGAAACTCTGATGGTTACCCAGTTTCCTTTTCCTATAACGGTGAGTGCAGCAGTGAGCCATCTAAAATTTGCAATTTCTTCTCTGCCTCGTTCAGCTCCGAATTCGTCCACGACGTCTGTGATATTCCTGAATCTTTTTACTACCTGACGAATCTTCCATCTACCTCTTTAGAACCTAAGGACCTCTATTTCGATCAGAAAACTGTCTTACAGTACCTTAATGATCTGCCCCCTAAATTCTCGTACGGGCCCGATGGTATTCCTGATATTGTTTTAAAGTCTTGTGGTTTTCCTTTGGTTAACGTAATTTGTTACTTATTTAATTTATCAATGACCTCTGGTGTCTTTCCTAATTGCTGGAAAATATCAGATATTAAACCATTACATAAGAAGGGAGCCAGAGATGACATATCTAACTATAGGCCTATTGCCAGGCTCTCAGCCTTGCCGAAGCTCTTCGAAGCTATTGTCTGTGATATATTATACTTTCACTGTAAAACTACAATAAATGAACGCCAACATGGTTTTGTGAAGGGAAGGTCGACTGTTTCCAATCTCCTATGTTTCTCCTCTTGCTGCATCAATGAGATAGAGCGAGGTGGACAAGTTGACTGCATATACACCGACTTTAGTAAAGCCTTCGACAGGATAAGCCACCAGGCATTAATCCTTAAATTAACGAGATTCGGTTTTCCTAGGATCTTCTTAGACTGGATATCGTCTTACCTGAGGGATCGTCTTCAGGTGGTATCTTTTCGAGGTACGTTCTCACCACCTATCCAAAACACCTCCGGGGTCCCACAGGGCAGTCACTTGGGACCTCTACTATTCATTTTATTTATAAATGACGCAAATACTGTCTTATCTGATTCTGAAATTCTTTTATACGCTGACGATGGAAAGATCTTTCGTTCCATCCATTGTCTTAACGACTGCGTTTTACTCAATAATGACTTAAATAACTTTTCTGTGTGGTGTGCCGCAAACTATCTGCCGTTAAATATAAGTAAATGTACATGTGTGTCTTTTACAAGGAGTAAAACTCCTTTTACTTATCAATATTCTATAGATGGTTGTCCTCTTTTACGACTTAGCTCTGCGAAAGACCTGGGCGTTACTTTTAGTTCTAGGTTCGACTTCGACGAGCACATAAACATAATTGTAGGCAGGGCCAACTCGTTGTTGGGATTCATTAAGAGGTGGTCTAAGATTTTCGACGACCCTTATGTCACGAAAACCCTATACGTAACATTCGTCCGCCCTATTTTGGAATATGCAAGTCCAGTTTGGGCGCCGTCTTACAAGTTTCACTCTGACCGTATTGAGGCTGTGCAGCGAAGATTTTTGATATTCGCCCTCAAGGGTCTTCCATGGGCTAACTCCCTCCACTTGCCCCCTTACGAGAACCGTCTTAAGGTAATTTCTTTGGAGACGCTAGCCAACAGGCGTACGATCTCGAAAATTGTTTTCGGCTCAAAGATCTTAAGTGGGGACTGTGATTGTCGGCAATTGTTGTCTTTATTTGTGTTATTTGTTCCTCGCCCTGGTCTCAGAGTCAATAGGCTGTTAAGTGTGCCATATCACCGCACTAATTACGGACTACACGAACCAGTCACATCCATTGCAAATTTGTTGAATCAGTATCATTATGTTTTTGATTTTGGTTTGTCTCAGCAGCAATTGAAATTTCGATTTAGCTCTTAATTTTCTTGACCTCACTGTAATTTCCGAACATTGTTTCCTTTATTTTTATTATATATATATAATATATATAATATATTTTCTTTGTAATATTAAACTAAGAGATATTGTATGTCTCACTGCATGAATAAATAAATTTACTGTCAACAGATTTGTGCAATTCAGCATCCTTTACACCTAAACTGTCGTAACACACTTGCCAACGGAATCGCGATGTCCATTTGTCTGACAGTTAAGAGGGGCTCATCAGATGTACGAAAAAAACACCAAAATTCGACGTTTTAGCATAACAAAAAGTAAGTTCTTAAGTATTAAAAAAAAAATGTTTCGTTTTTTCCATTGTGTAATTATACAGGGTGCTTGGTAGATGGGTGCAAAGTTTTAAGGATTTAGAACCATTTGAGCCATGGTTGTTTTAGACGAAGTTGAATTCTTTTTTATTTAATTTAATTAAAGTAATATGTAGGCAATCTAACAAAGCCTGTTCTGAGCATCTGTGTCATCAGACATTTTGTTATAGACATTTGAAGTTCACGAAAATTATCAAAGAAAACCGTTTTTTACGCCATTTTTAAAAAAAATATTGAAATTAGAACCAATAAACCAAATTGAAGGAAGATCTAGTTTATTGCCGACGCACCGCGCGCCGCAACCTTTGTTTGGAGAGTCCCCTCAATTTGGTTCGTGCACGTGCACAAGAACTCTTAGAATTGTACTCAGTTATCATTTCGAACATAAAAAGCAATTTGTTTGAGCAAAATTGTTGTTTTGTTAGTCTGCCTAAAAATTAAAATTTTCTCAATTTGGTTTGTAGGCCCTAATTTCAATAGGCGTATTCAAGCGGATCTGTTTGGAAGACTGTGAAAGCTGACGCTAGCGAGTTTGTGATTGGCTGGCTCACCGTTCGTGAGCAAGTTCACGTTTGTATGCGTGAAAATCTAGTGGTCACAGTATACTGTAGCCGCTGGACGATTTTCTGGGCAGCAGCCACAGCGGAGTTTAAACACTTTTTGTTTTTGTGACTATTTTTGTTATGGATCGACAAATACACGACATGCTGCACAGCATGTGCAAAATGTTCTCGCTTTTTAATACATACACACATATGTATGTATTTATGTACAAACAAGTAAGTCTACTATCCGACAAAATACAAATTCTACATCACCAAACCAGACCGTGTGGTACTCGGAACGTTCGGTTGTACATTCGGAGAATTTCTCTCATTCTCGACCCGAAAACTACCTGTCGGTGGGAAGTTCCCGCAAGCCAACTGTACCCCGATTATTCGAGTAAATGCTGTATCCGAGATGGGTAGCATTTCAGAGGATCCAGCACACTCGACGTGGGAGTCGTGAAGTCGGAAGGAAGTTCCCGGAAGTCGACTATACATTGATGTTTCAACACTAGAAGACTACAGATCGTTAGATGGCTACCAGAAACTGGCGGTTATACTCACAGCCCACGAGACCATCGAAAGAGCACTTTACGTACCCATGATGCCCGCTGAGCCAACCAATCACAAACGCGCTAGCGACAGCGTTCACAGTGTTCCCAGCAGATCCCCTAAAATACGCCTAATATTTATGAGATATCCGCGTAAATGATACCTCGAAAGAAACATAGAGTAACCCAACATATTTTCAAAAAGGTTTGAACAAAAAACCCACCCTCAGTTTTTTAAAAGTGTCGTTAAAAAACGGTTTTCTTAAATCTTTGAAAATTTTCGTGAACTTCAAATGTCTGTGAAAAAAGTCTGATGACATATGTAGATGCTTAGAACAGGTTTGGTTAGATAGCTTACACATTACTTTATTTAAATAAACTAAAAAGGAATTCACTTATCATAGAAATTGGCCATTATTAGCAATTACCTGTAAAATGTTGGGTTTTTCGCTGAAAACTATAAAAATTAGGTAAGAAAAAATAGTGAGATTTCGTCTCAGACAACTATGGGTCAAATGGTTCTAAATGCTCTGTGCTTCGCTTTTAAGCTTTGCACACATCTCCCAAACACCCTCTACAGAGTGAGCCAAAGTCGACGCTTGGTTTTTGATGGTCTCCATGGTAATAGTTGTAACGTCATCCCCAGTGATTGACATAATCTGCTAAAGTTGAGGCATAAATGTAGTCCTTATAACTACAAATACCTTAACAAACCAAAATTCCTAGAAATGGCGCGAATAAGAAAAAACCGTGCAAAAATGGCCTTTTTCCACGCTGTTTTCAAGTTGAATTAATTAGAAAAAAAAAATTTGTTGTTTACTTTTTATCAATAAAGACTACAAATCATATTTTTGAATAATATGCAGAAAAGACCATCCGTTAAAGCGCAATCCACCACCATATTCTTTCACCACCAAATATTAATCTGCTAACATATGCCGGGGCCGTAATGTGACTCATAGACATAAGCCGGCTGCAATACACTGCAGCTGGGAGAGAATAATAACAGCAAGAAGCCTTTATTTTTCGTATTAACATAAATACACACTTTGCCAAACTAATCTAGTGTACTTACAAAAGAGATTGTGATTCTTGTGTACACAAATTGATAATAAATAAAGTGAAATGAAATAGTGGACCCGCCATTTTGCCGACACACAGCCGATGATACACAAGGTAATTTTCGTGACGCAAACCTTTCGAACATGTATGGCTGAGGAGTGAAATGTTGCCACGTCAAAATGCGCATTGGATAATCTTGCATTTTGGGCGTATTTACCTTCTAGTTTATATTTTTTTAAATTTTTTTTTAGTATTAGCTACACCGGATTGTTGACAGCTTTGGAGTCCAGAGGTAAACTATATTTAATCTATTACCTAAACCCACTAGTGGATGAAAGAAACAGGAGATGAGCGATTTAAACTTCGGTATAGGACTTTTAAAAATGTGCCCTGACTCCTGGTTTGATTGCTTCATATTTATGCTAAACAACATCCCGACCTTCGTCGAACTACCTGCTTGTAAATCATTAAAAAAAAACACTAAAACAAAATAATTGTTTGAGGTCATTATACTCAATACCTGTTGTCCTTTAATGCGACGCAATCCTTTATGCAAGTTTTAAAAAAAAAAATAATTAAAAAGATGCGCCGCCTTACTATGTCCCATCGCCAATATTGCCCGCTTTCACATATGAGATGGTTGATTACTTGTAATAAAAAGTGCCATTGCAGCTCTATCAACACGTCACGTCCCCTGCAGATGATGTAGGTGCGCGAAAATAATTTTGAGTCCTCGAAATCAAGCAGGTCGCAGACATTCTGCACGTACAAATATGAATTCGGAGATATTCCTGCACATTTGTGTCAGATATTGAGTTAGAAGGGGAACATTGACGCGGAAAAGTAAAAGGCCATTGAAGTTAATACCTCGTCGTTTCCCATCAGAATGTGCGGGATGATGAATTGCCACGATGTACTATTGCTGTTAATGTACAGTGGGGGCTAGTAAAACTCCGAACGTGGAATTTTATCAAGGCTTGGCAGAAAAAAGCAAAACGAAAAATGGGAGACCGTCAACATCAAATGGCATCACCACGGCTAAAGGTCCCCCTCATTGTTTGGCTCTTCCCACTGTCGCTTCATATCACTCATTCATTTGCCAAAGGACGCGCTGTATGTACATTTGCACAAATACAGGGCGCCGCTCATATTCCGGACTTTTCACTAGCCTGCGACTGTAGCACTCGACCATAATAGACTTAAGGGATAACATCATATGATGAAAGCAGGGGATTCAATCACATAAAGGGATGTTTCAAGATTAAAAATTCATATGCGGTCTGTTTCCAATGGAAAGAACTCTCAACTGATACCAAAGTTGAGTGTAGTTAGAGCGTCTGCCTGTCTGACTGTCCACCCAATTCACATTCAAAAAACATCAGTCATTTTCGAAAGGGGAAGATGCTTTTTTTCTTTGTGGCTGAATAAACTTTTTCACTGGACGAATTTTAAATTAACTTTCTTCCTAGCTCAAGTTTAATGGAAACTAGATGTCTTTCTAAAAGCTTACGGCGAAGTAGGGAAAATATTTAAATGCGTTTTCCAGGAGGTAACCTGCAATTTTCCCCTGCCTAACTTTCAACTTCCCTTTTTATAATTACCAATTACGTGCATCCCATTTAAATGTCATCTGCAAAAAGAGTGACGTATTCACGGCACGATGTCGGCTGGTTGCCCAAAGTATTCAGACCAAACAATGGTGACGTTCGAAGATCCCTTACTGTTTCATTATATCATTTGTGTTGTTATTTAATATGAAGAGGTTCAGGTTTTAATGGCTGCTGTATATTTTCTCTTTGTCAGCTTGCACTAATAGTCCAGGAAGAAAAGATATAAATTTGTCCAAAGTTTAAAATATTTTGTGACAGGCTAAATTATTGCATATACTTTGCGCATTAGGGTTTTAAATAATATGAGAGAGTTCCCCAGCGATGTGTATTATTTTAACTGAGAGAATTGCTTACGATAACGGTTGAAAGGTTTTTGCGTCTGCAGAATTAGCTTCAACTTGTATGAAATTAATGACGTCACACGTAACGTAACGTAACACATGTTCTGCGTTTTCGTGCACAGCATGTGCCGCAGTGGACGGGCAGTTAAAACCTGAAAATATTATTTTAAACTTATTTTAAAGATGCGAGAAAGGAGGGGTTGAGTTTCAAACTCTCCAATTCAGGCTACAGAATTTTTGGGGTTGGGGGAAGGGGGTTTTCGATCGGAGTACTTGTTTTAGAGGTACAACACTTTGAAAAGAAGTGTATTCTCACTTTTGGAAAAATTGAGGGACATTCATGTTTTTAAATCGTCCGCAAAAATTGGACAAATGGACCAATTTCGGATTTATTTTTAATCGACGCAGAAATTCAATCTCTTCAAGTTGTCTCTCGGTAAGATTTTCGCTAGGATGCACCATTTAGGAGTTACGCGCGAAAAACAACCAAATCACGTCTAAAGGCCTCCCGCGTGTTTTCCATATCCCCTACTCCTTAGGAATTTTTATCCCATGATTCTGTGGTATTAAGGTATAACTGTGCCTATTTTCAAAACTCCGCGATTTATTTCCTTCAAACGGCTTTTTTTTTGTCTCACTTGACTAGGCTATAGTATTATGGTAGGAGACATGGAAAAAATAGCGTGGCGGAACAGAAATATTGAACATTTTCAATAATTTGGGGGAATTTATTGGCCCCTGAATACAATTAAACGTAAAAATTATTCTGGATAAGTATGTAACGTCTTTCCTCTAATGAAGCCAAAGTAAACAGTTTAAGCCTGTGTTCATATGGCGGGAGAATAGACGAATCACTCCAGTTAAGACCACGAAAAGCAAAGTGAACGAATCTCTACTGAACAGCTTCAACGCGGTTAATATGGACTACATTAAAAGGAGACCAGACCAAGGTAACATATTTTCAGATAGGATGAAAGGATGTGTAGTAAAGCAGTTTTGTTATCTGAGCATTGTAAAACTCCTTTGCCCATATTTTAACGAAGCCCAAACCAGGCATTAGCTTTAGGAACAATAGCATTAATTGTATAATTTTTTTTCGAAATTAAGACGAAAAATAAATTCTACTCTACTTAAAATGTATTATGTTCGAATATGAGAATTATTCACAAGGGATCTTGGATCAATCATTATAAATGTGGGAACCAAGTCCAACCAGCAATAAAGCCACTCTCAGAACGCGACCGAGCCAGCCGTAAAAAAGGGCGCACACACGGAAAGTGTCAATGACTCTCTCTCTGAAGTGAACCGTGCGTCGCGTCGTCGGCGAAGAAGGACGTATCACGCTGTCCTGTTCGCAATAAATACTGTGAATTACCGAATCAAGCTAATTTCTTTTTAACCTATACCTAAAATTTCACACAACTGCGGGCTCAACCGGGATCTGGCCTGCGAGGGATTCGGATATTACGGAAAACAAAGTGATTCCGCTTCGAGGAGGAACATAGCCGCATCGGAAAAGCATTTTACGCTTCTCGCGGTAAGCGAAGCGAACTCGAGGCAAGGTTCCCGTAAGAACGATTACCGGTCCGACATAGCAGTCAACTTTGGAGCAGATAATCGAAGCATCTATCTTATCTGGCAGGTTGCGAATAATAGAATAGTTCTCCTGTTCCATTATATATTTCAGAGTGCACTGACGAAGGCGTGTGTGCAATGGTGAATAAAGCGGCAGGAAACGAAGGAAGGCACCTGGCGAAATCGCCGAATGATCGAAATAGGCAGGAAATCAACTTGGGTGCCTACTAAATGGCAAGGAAAAGCTTCTTGTTGTGAGCCGGTGAGTGAATTTTGTTTTGTTAACAAAATCGTGAGCATACTTTCGGGCACTATATTCCTGGGCACACTTTCAGGCACTAAACTCATGGGCCTACCTTCGGACGCTAATCCTGGAGTGAAATCGAAAACATTCAAGAGTGCGCTCATATAAAAGCATTGGGCAGATGGGGAAATGAAGGTACGGTCACGGAAGTACTACAAGAAGAGCTAGTTCACCTCTTACAAGAACAGGCAAACAAACACATATCAGAAATCCAAGAAGAAAACTGGAAGAACTACAATAGGGGAAGAAAGCCCGCCACAAAGTACCAAGTTGGAGATTTAGTTGCTATCAAGCGCAGACAGTTGAATATTAAAGCCAAGTACCAACCTAGGTGCTTCCCTAGTGGTAAAGGTTAAAGAGAACGAGCGCTACAACGTTGAAAAGGTTGGAAGACATGAAGGTCACAATCGAACTGCTTCAGCCGCAGATCACATGAAGCGAAGCATTTTGTTCGCTATGAAACTGAAGACGATACAGACCAAGATTAAATAAACGCACTCTAAGACGACTATCATGCACAAAAGTAAAGATGCCACTCTAAGAACACTAGTAATGCCGAAGCACCCCTGAAGAGTGAAGACGATTGTCATGCTTAGATGACTTCTGAAGACGACTACCAGGCTTAGATGACCCCTGATGACGACTACCATGTTTAGTAGATCCAATAGAGACTCCAGCGGAGTCGCTCAAATTGCACGTTGGCCGGATTGTGGGTTCTAACTTCAACCAGCAATAAAGCCACTCTCAGAACGGGACCGCGTCAACAGCAAAAAGCCGACCCGGTTAGCTGACGGCGCACATGGAAAGCTAACTCTTTTCTCTGAAGTGGACCGTCATCGAAGAAACACGTATCACGCTGTCACGCTGCCCTTTTCACAATAAATACTGTGAATTCCCGAATTTAGTAAGTATCTATTTAACCCAAAACCAAAGTTTCCCACACACATATGAATGCTGTAGTTGTTTATTGGTCCGTATTCCTTTTTGAACGAACAAGGCATATAATTACTGTTAATGGAGAACGCTAGCGTTCCATATTGACTGGTTATTTATGTCAAGAATGGATATGGATATGACAAACATGTACATAGCTTCAAGAGGATAGTTCCATATATCACACAGCGACGAAATCAATTTGACTGACTATTACAGGTGTTACGGTCCCGGTGTGTCAACTCGGCGTTGGGTGTTTCAAGGGAAGCGATCCTCCTCAATATTTACCCAGAGGGGGGAGCTCCGTTCTCTTTTTTTTTTTATGAGTCTCTCCTTTTGGTGTTTACTTACTTTATTCAAATATATAAATTGTCCTTCGAATTCTATTTTACATTAACTTATCTTTGAAAGTTCTTTTATCAATTATTAATTGTCTTTTGAATTCTACCTTACATTAACTTATCTCTGAGAATTCTTTTATCAACTATAAATTGTCCTTAGAATTCCAGGGGAGCTTTTTTTTTGCGCTAAAGCTCCTTACACGTGCCGGCACAAACGGCTTACTTTGTTGCCGCACAACAGCGATGCAAAATGCTTCCCTTGCATTTCCCATGCTTCGGCGGTAACCTGAGAGAATTGTTTTTCGATTACTTCTTAACGGCTGCGCGTGTACGTTGGAATTTGTCAACGCAGCCCTTAAGTTCTCGGACAAACAAAACTCTCAAGTGGCGCAACTCGAGTTGAGTTCTTTTGGTGTCAATAATCATTGAAAGAATTTTTCAATGATTATTGAAATTTTATCTTTCCCTTACTTATGCATTATTAGTCTCGGCAATCATTTTCCGATAATTGCCCAAACTAATAATTCGGGGGAAGATGTGCATATTTATTATGCAACACAGGCTCCCAGCGAGCATGTAATCGAGCTCAGTGAAGAAGGGATGTGTTTTAATTTTGTTCAACTGGATGTTATTTTATTTAAATAATGTTGGGCGCTACGCGGTTTTTTTTTGTTTAGGTGGGACCGCAAGCTCAAATGTTTAATGTTATTAATTTTTTTTCCTTGCGAACCACAGAACCAAAATACCGCATAATAGATGCAAGCCATAATTTCGTTGAAATTTTTTTTTTAAGCCTAGTGCACATACGTATAATTTTCCGCTGAGGGCGAATTGTGATATCCCAATATAAGGCGTTTACCAAAAAGCAAAAGAGCCGTGGCAACAGAAAACTGTGATGCAACACAGTAAGCATGCAGTAACTATGAAATAATGTAAAAATTCAAGTTCAAGTTTATGCAATGGTGCAAAGACCTTAGCAACGAGGAACGCCGGCCGGCGTTATAATATAAACAAAGCAAACGTAACCGGCAACCACGTTTCTCGAGGCATAACAAATTCAGGGCGAATTAGCATTTGTGTCGACTGAAGGAGTTGCGTCACAATCTCTGAGCTAATTGGCAAGCGCCACCAGGTGAAGTAACGAAGCCGCCTAGCGACCCAGAAATTGTGTCACTAGGCGAAGCAGAAAATGCTGATCGAGGGCTTGTTCGGTTCTGAGTAGTGATGCTTGGTTGCCAATCGATATGGGAAAATGTGATTGTAGATGTAAGTTAAAATCTGTATATAAACCCTTAGCAACTTGAATAAACCAATGATCCGCGGAACTACTGCCGAACGGATTTACCATCAGTTAGGCTCAACTGAGCTAATGAGTAAAACTTGCACCTAAAGTTAGGCTTGAGAAAGCACTTTGGTGCCAAGTAATAAGTCAGGTTCTAACGAACTATTTCTTCATCGGTAGCTCAGGAACTGCACCCATCATTCGAACAATCACCGGGTGCGAATGAAAGCAGGAAAACAATTAAATAAAGCACTCATAAAGCCTAACCGAAGCACACATAGGTGGCACAAAATTACAATACTTATTCACACCACGGAAATACTGAGTGATTACTACTAACAAACCTTAACCAGACAAAGCACACACGATTTACGCAACATTAAAATTATTTCTCACACATAACAAAGAAACTCAGTGATTACTCACCAGACAATCAAATCTCCCAAATCTTGGACTTCTCTGTAGTCCTTATCAAACACTTCCAAATTTCACTTTTATTCAACTCACAACTCTAATTATTTTTAAAAAAACCAACCGCCTCTCACGAAAATTCAACTAAGAATTCCTCAAAAGGACATTAAAACGCATTCAGGGAACTTGTCATAAACTTGCCTGGGCACGTTTATGTTAAAACAAAGGCGGTGACTCATTTTTACATCAGCCCCTGCGCAAAATGCTTAGGAATAGCTGTGGGCGCCTTAGGTACAGACGAGATGCGTGCAGCACTTGAAATTATCTACCCTGCTTCGTTCAGGTAGCGAATAAAACCCAAAACTATTCATGGGCCTGGAAGCCAATAAATACATACTTTAACGTTAACCCGTCTCCTGCGGTAAAATCTTTTCTTTCGTATCATTTTACCTAGGAGTTCTGTTATTTCGAATTGCATCACTTTTTAATGAGCTGAGCAAACTCATATGTGTGCACTGCCGTTGGATTTGATTTTACGACAGCAGATTCAATATTTATATTTTAATCGTTCACGCTTCTCATGTTCACACAACATAATGAGAACCAAATCAACTTACTTGATTTTTCTTACACAACCACTACCCTTACCAGGTTATGACCAGCCAGATAAGTCTCAGTTTATTGTGGGGAATATGTAGTACGGACTCATTTCAGCAAACGAAGTCTTTTTAGGTTAGGTTTTGTTATGTTGAAGTATTGCGTGACCAGAGAAAAGCGTTTTCACCGGTAAGTATTTAAATTTCATATTTTATTAAATACCGAATTCAAAATTATCAGATAGGTATCCCTTCATCCATCTATTTATGATTTAAATGTAAATTCCAAGCGCTCCGGGTTTTGTTGTACATTTTCGAAATAAGCGGTTTTAAAATTGTTCAAAAGTCTCTTTCTTATTCTACGAATTAATCCTTAATTTCATATAATATTGCTACGAAATTTGCCAGCTGAGCGGCTAGCTGACAAATCTAGGGGACAGAAAGTTCCGGAAAATTCAAAGACGGGCTCGAACCGCAGATTCAGGCGTGAAAGTCCGCGTGTTTTCCGCTGCATTACCGAAGGTTTTTTAGAAGCGCTCGATAGGAGCAAAGCTTACTACAGGGCCGTAGTTCCGGAAACATTGAAACAAACTGGCTCGGGTAATTACAATTTATTTCTTTTTGCAGAGACAAAATAAATCGGTCGGAATACTAAATCGAGTCCAAAGAACTTAGCCGTACTGTCAACGTTATCGCCGACACACACTCAGTACGACTGGACTATCGCTCTCCTCTGAAGATCAACTCTCATGCCGTTTTCGGAAATGCAGGGGGGTTAGTCCAGATGTTGAGTACTGGCTTATAGCTAAGCCCACAAATGTTTTGAACCAACAAGCGATTTTTGTAACAATATATTCTTCTTGCTTCTGCTTTAAACGTGATTATTTTCCTTATTTTCAACATAACATACCTTAACTACCACACCAGTAGTCTTCCTATCTTATTCGATTAGTGTTATTTCAATTTTTTTCCATTCAATTATTATTTCTACAAGATAACAAAAAAAGATTCATCTGTTTCCTGGAACTTCCGTTATTTAAATCAAGGTAACGCTTTGTCTTTTTCTCTCTTCATATTTCACTTGGAATATAAAGAAATATTTTGTGGTTTCAAAACTTAATAGGACAGTACAAAAGGTAATCCAATTTTATTAATAATTTTTTCGAATAATTTTTTTTCCATTACAGATTTTATAGGTACCTAAATGACGCAAAATTTCGGCAAAATAATTATTTAAAAGAATGGATATATCCATTGGTCATTTCATTCGTGCGGTTTAATGCCGTTGGAATGTTTTTGGGAAATCTAAATACCAATTTAAGGGGGGCGATACATGTAAAAAATCTTTTTTTTGTTTGCTTTAATAGTTAAAATGACATCTCAAAAATATGACTGCAAATTTTTAGAATGAAATTCGTATTATCTATCGATTAAAAACTCATTTAAGTGCTCCGTCTCAACTCGGCGCTCGAGCGCTGTTGCCTGTACTGGAGCGTTGGACTCTCGCTACCTGCTTTTCAAATTTCTGACCTTGGGGTCTTTTGTATTAACGACCCGGGTAAGCAGATGTTCAGAAACTCTTTTATTCCTTAATTACATGACGGACTTCTGTATGGCCCTGGAATCGCTGACTAGTTGGTAAGTAATAATAGATTGTGCCAAAAATTTGCACGCGTTCACTACTTTTTTATAAATTGGCGGGCGAGATACCTCAAAAAGTTTTGAACCGATGCTTATAAAATTTGGCACACGTCTTCTCTTTAGTATTAGCTTCAGTTGGACCTCAAAAGTGCCAAAAAAAATTTCGAAAATTACCATTTTTGACCCAAAAACCATCGAAAAAAGGGGTAAAATATCGGACTTTTTTTCTATGGCGTGCCAATTTATGGTTTTTTGACTTTTTATTTTTCTTATTGGTTCCACTAGAAGATACATGTTTTATGAACACGCTCAAACCAAAATATTTGATTTCCGATCGCTGTAACAGAAGCTAAAAATCCCGCCAATTGATGTCTTTCGCCGCGAGGGTCTCAGGAGATTAGTTACTACCGGCGGCCATTTAAAAAAAAAATTAAAAAATCTGTTTCTTGTATTATATATAATGAATAAACATACTGAACTTAAAAATGATTCATTCATTCCATCCTTTTTAAATAAGCCTCTGAAAAACGGTCAAAATTCAGGCGGTTACATGTATCGCCCCCCTTAAGGGGGTCTACTAGTGTGACCGCCTCAAAAAAGGTGATATTTGGGAATTTTGTTTAAAGAAAGCTACTGCATGGAATGTTTTAATGTTTTAAGGATAGTTTTGTGGATATATAGAAATCCATGATAAAATTTTCGGACCAAAAAATCGAAAATTTAGCAAGTTATTTGCAATCTCCCAAGGCTCCAAAAAAAAAAGTCACTAAACGGCTGCAGTGATAGCGACCTTCACAGTGCCTGAAATCAGAAAAACAAAAAAGTTTATTAAACTTAAAGGTTTTTCCCGTACCATGACCCTCGGGCTAAAAAAAAATTTAAATTTAATAAAATGGCGGAGTTTCTAAAAAAAATTGCAAATTTCACGCGAAAATTTAATGATTTTTGGCCTGTCAAAATTACATTTTTGATTTGATCAAAAAACTGGAGGTTCATGGTACGTAGAAAAATCTTTGAAAGAAGCTGCAATAAAAATCAAATCGATCGGATGATTTGTCTTCGAGTTATAACTGCAGCAAATTTGACAAATGTAGTTTGGAGAAAAACGCGTCTAAAGTTTAAGGGGCCTATATGGCTAAATTTTCGATTTTTTTTTATTGGCTTCTCTTTTTGCTCAACTATTTCCGAGTAAAACGCTGAAAACTAAACTCAAATCCGTAAGAAAATAACGAAGTTATGCGTTTTTTTTAACTTTTAGATGTGTCGTTAAAAAAAGTACTTCAAATACTATGTAATAACGGAAGCCTAATCGACGCGCTAAATCCGCGCTATTTTTGGTTCACATCAGAGCAACTACGTTCCCTGTGATTCTCTATTATGTTTGTTGTGCAAACAAACTTTAATCAATGCGTTTCTAAGTAGCTTTTTCGTTGATAAACTTTGTTTATGCTCTATAAAGTCAAACTTTAATTCGATTTTGCTAAGAATTCTGTTTTTTGACCGCAACTTTCGAACCGATGAACGGCTGCTCTTAATATGGCTGTAATTCAAAAACTATTTGAGATATGCACTTGAAATTTTAGTATGTTGTTTTTAAAGGTATAGACTATCGAAATATGCAAAAAAAGAAAAATCGATTTTTGAAAAATTTCACACTAGTAGACCCCCTTAAGGAAACTGGCGATTAAACATTCAAGCCAATATGCATGATATTTAATCCGAGTTGTCAAGGAAAGGTGGGCTCAAAGGATTCCTCCATTTGAACGAAATTGTGTTCCCTCACTAATGGCAATTAACATACTGGAAACTGACATTAATAAATCAATAACATCTCGCATCCTTTATGTTTTATTAAAAAAAACTATTATAATGCTATTAATGAAAAACCCTGCAGTTACCAGGCAATAAAGCCCAAGTAAGCTTCATAATCTACAAGTGCGGTTTTCGTGTCGACTTCAAACATTTAACACATAAGGGTATCATACTGTCAATGGAAAAAGGAGAATTTAAGTTGATATTAGTTCATACTTTTTAGGGTCTCGAAGTGTGTAAAGGCAATTCCACACATTTAAAAGATTTTTGAATATTTCCGCGCCACGTTTGATGCAGTACACTTAACTGTTAATGCGGTGGAGAATTTTTAGGCTATTTATATTAGATATTTCATCCACCGCTGCAAAGTTTATAATGATACCACTAATTGTTTCCAGTAAAATGCTTATCTTTATGGTGATTCTTTTATTATCACATAGATACAAAAACGTAACAAATTCCAATGCAACATTTTAAACATTTGAATACATATTTACAAGTTTGTAACACATTTTGACCAACTTGTATCCCTGCTGTGCTATTCGGTACTGTCGTATTTTTTGTTTACAATTAAACGTATATTGCCAACTGTGTACTTTGAAAAGGAGGGCGACATTCTAGGGCATTTCGTGAATCCAAAGGTCGGCTTAATTGTTCATAGTTGGGTTGAATAACGCTGAAAAAAATTTTGCTTTTATGCCGAAGGACTCTTCTCAAGAATATCATCTTTTTATTTCTGCGTCCAAAGGATGGCGCTTTGTTATCGCACCATTTCTATACCTTAATTTCAGAGCACACAAAGCACCTTGTTTCTCCTTTGAAGACATTTATCTTGATCTCCCAACCCAAGGATTGTCATAACATTTCACATTCACAAAACTCAGCATGTAATTTAATTAAAGCGTGCTCTTAGATATCACCTGCTGATTAAGACATAATTGAAAGCTTTATTAAAAGCATCCGGTGGATAAACCAGTGAGGTATTCTGTTGCCGTACTGCTGTGCTACTGCTCACCATGGAGCTGAATGGAATGGCGCAGAGGAATTTTATTACATTAATCGACAACCTGGAGTGATTGCGCGTAGACAGAGGAACCGGGGGGAGTCTGCCCTGCAGCATTGTACCATTTTGCAGTTTCTCAGCTTGAAGACCTAATAAAACACGCCGTCTTTTTTCTCAACAAACATTAATAAATGGACATTAATTAAACGGACGCGCAGAAAACAAATATTCCGGGTGCCATAAGGCAAAAGCACTTCCGCTGTATCGTTCTCCCTTGAAAGCATCCATCTGGAATTTAATTTTACCGCTTTATTAATCGGCACAATGGCTCTTAATTAAATTCATTGTGCTGACCGTGAAATCACCTAGGGACACAACAGGAAGATATAAGCACGCTGAGTGAAGTGTGAACTTGTTGCAACTCAATTCTGTTTAATTAGCGCCTTCTGCCTCCTTTGAGTTCTTAGCTTATGAACGCGGTGGATAGACAACTTGCGACAGCGTTTTCTCCCTAATTTGCTGAAAGTAAGCATATCTCGACGGAAAAGCGACAACCTTTTTGCACACCAATTATGAAATGTATCCACTAAAGGATGTTGACCTTCTTGGACACTATTTGAATTGAAGTTTTAAATTAGTTGCCTCCGATTGTTTTGCTTGCTGATTAATAAACTATTAACTTTCTTGTGCATAATTTATGTGGTTTTTTGTTTTAAAATTATCCAATGAAACCACCACCACAAATTGTATCGAGCTGTTTTTGTTGCTTTTAAGGATTGTATAATTCAATCCCAACAAAAACATCTCTATAAAAAGGGCCCAAGTTTTCTTGCTATTTTGCTTGGCCGTAAAAAGCAGTGAGTTCTTAAATATGGCTAAGCTCAGTCATCGTAAATTGCTGGTTTTGATAATTAGTGAGACCTAAACTTTAATGGACTTCAGTCACGAATGTTTGTGTAACTTGTTCATTACACAGCACAACATAGTCACAAGCGTTGAGTTAAACATGATTTTAGAATATGTAAGGGCAAAATCAATCAAACACTCAGAGCTTTAGGCGTATTCAACTTTAAGTTGATCGGAAACAAAACTTCGTCGTATTTTAGGTTTCACTGATTTTCAAGAACACTTCGGGCTCGTCGAATGAGTCAGAAATATAGAAATCCGTAGGTCCCATAGTAAAGATGGTGGATCTTGTATGATTTATGTGTTTTCTTATAAATTCCTCACTGCTCAATATAATGTTTTACAAAATGAGCCATGTTTGTAGTACTTAATTTCACGAGTATACACTTGCGAGCAAAAAAATCGGACCACCTCACTATGTCAAATGGCTGATGCATTGCTCACACTGAAAAGTTTCTAGTTAAAAACAATTAACTGTAATAAGAAGAATAAACCCTTGACTTGTAAGTCTTCAGGTATAAGAACTCTACTTATTGTTAGTGTTTTCCCGGAAATGCGTACCTAAGTCCATAAAAAGCATTAAACCAAATTTGCAATATTGCAACTTGGTGCGCTCTATAGGCTTGTGTACCAGTTGAATTTGTTTAACATTTATGTGATTCAATGTATGCGAGTGGTACTAGTGCCCAAGCATACCTCAATCTCACGGTATGTCACATGACGACCTTATGTAAATATCAGTTCACGCAAAGCATCGATTTTTTCTGGCACAACAACCGATTTTGGACAACCTTCACGAAATTCGTCCTATAATGAAGTGCGACCACGATTGAATTCAGAAAACCAGCGAAACACGGTGGTTCGAGATGGTGCTTCATCACCAAAAGTTGCAGCGAGTTGATCGGAAAACTGTTGCTGGTTTAATCCACGTCGAAAGTCATAGAAAATCATCGCACGAAAATGTTTACGATTTAGTTCCATTTTTTAACAAAAGTAATTTTTCAAGTAAATGCAAACAACACAAATATCACTCGTATGACAAAACGTTCTGAGTACGTTTACACTTAAAAATGGCAAACTTTACGATGAAAATTCATTAATATCAACGACATGACTTGCTGCAGCAGAAAAAAACAGTTTCTTGACGACTTATGCTCCTTGGGTTTGGAGATTTTAAAGACAATTCTGACCACTTACTTTTGTGAAGGAAGTTCTTCCCTACTGCATTTCTTCAATGTTGACAATACCATGACCTAATAATTATACTATATACACTGCTCCACTCAGGCACAACCACTTTACCATTTCTGCACCGTGATTCCCTGTCCGAAGATTTTTATAGTCTACCTTGGTAGGACATACACTTCACCTGTGACATTAATGAGAAAATCAGTATTTTGAATAGTCATTTTGAAAGTTGTTTCACAGGCACGTCCTAATTAAATGTAGCTCCTTAACGCAGCTTAATTAAATAAATAAAAAAGAAAATCGCAAACTCTTCACACATCAACGTAACTAAATGTCTGATTTGGTTCCGAAAGCCAAGCAATCATATTATGATTCTTTAATGAGTGCCACTAACTCAAGGGAATTGTGGTGTCAACTGAGAAAAAGCGGAATTGTATCCTCGGGGCCAAAAATCTCTCCTCAGATTTCCCTTGACGACCTGAATGAATTTTGTCCTCCACGCCTTCGACATTGTGTCAAACTACTTTCTGTGTAGAATCCTGAGATATATGTACATACAAGATTTCCTTTATTTTAAAACTGTCTCTGACGATGATGCAATAAAGTGTATTAAATCAGATGGTACTGGGTAAGCTCTCTTAAATACGAAGTTTATTAAACTAACTTTACCACTAATTTTTCAATCACATAATAAATATGTACATCTACTTATGCTGATATCTGGAAAATACCAATGTGATTCCACTCCCAAAATGCAAGTCAGCAAGCTTCCACGTGACTCTAGACCAACTAAAATAATTTTTTTTATATATGTATATTCCTCCTCTCCTGCACTCTCACCATAATTCTACTCAATCACATTCCTGAGTTTTTTTTATTTAGGCTTGGGTTTTCTTTGCAGTCAGCCATAGGCTGGTAGTAGAAAAGAGAAAACATCCTTCCCTATCTCTACAAAGTACTAGAAAACATTCTGCACCAACAGATAACTGAATTTATTGATGTTAATCAGTTATTATCTCCTTGCCAAAAAGGTTTTTGTAAGGTACGTAGCACCCTGAGTGCTCTACTCAAATTGTCGGAAAGCATCAGAGATAATATTGACATGGATAGGGCTACTGTACTAGTAATTCTAGAATTTTCCAAAGCATTCGATTCTGTGAATCACAAGTTGGTGCAGTCTAAATTGAAACTGCGTATTGAGTTTTCCACATCCTCAATCGCCTTGATAAAGAACTATATAATCGACCGTCTAAGAAAATAAAAATTTGGGATGCCACAGGGGTCGATCTTAGGGCCTCTTTTGTTTACATTATACATATATCGGCGATATTACCTTACTGGCTTTAAAATATATTTAGCTTGATGAAATAGGCCGATGACACTATACATATATGTATCTACAGCTAGGGATAAAATTTGTGATGCTCTATAATATGTCAATCTGGACGTGGAGTGCATGTAAAAGTGATGTGCAATAATTTGAGCCTTAACAAGTAAAAGACTCAAGTATTATTGGTATATACAAGGACTTTAGATACCAGCAACTTGCAATCGATCGTATTGAGCAACGTCGCGATACCTTTTGTTACAGCTACTATGTACTGCTACTCTGACTTGGGAAGAATTTTTGATATAATAAGGCAATGGCGGAGTTCATCCATGCGTCCATCAATGAGAGTTCCGAAACATATGGTTTTGACAAATATCATGCCACTTGTTAACTACTGCGTATGTCCCTATTCCCATTTGTATTCAGCAGAAACCATTCAGCTAAATAAATCGTATAACGCATGCATCCGTTTCGTGTTTCGCCTGCGCCGATTTAACTAATATGATGATTATATGATGAGTGATCACTTGAGGTATCATAATTGTTTTTTTATGTTTAAAATTACTTCTCCGAAAACTCCGTCGTTCTAACGTGATTACCATATATAAAACTTTTACCATCGATGAGAACTCGGAACAAAATTCGTACTTCGTAAGTGCAGCCAAGCAATGGAATAATCTACCGAAAATATGTAAAGATTCTAAATCTGAGAGCCAATTTAAGCGGACATAGGTATAGGCAAATGTGTATGAGGAAACCATAGAATTTACAGTTTATATAAGGCGCGTTGATATTAGATCTATTACTTTCATTACCATAACCTCATATATTTATTTTTAATCTTTTTTTATTAATTATTTAATTTGTTAAAATGTTATTATAAAATTACATTTCTAGTCACATTGTCACAGGGGGGTCTACTAGTGTGAAATTTTTCAAAAATCGATTTTTCTTTTTTTGCATATTTCGATAGTCTATACCTTTAAAAATAACATACTAATTTCAAGTGCATATCTCAAATAGTTTTTGAGTTACAGCCATATTAAGAGCAGCCGTTCATCGGTCCGAAAGTTGCGGTCAAAAAACAGAATTCTGAGCAAAATCGAATTAAAGTTTGACTTTATAGAAGCAAAACAAAGTTTATCAACGAAAAAGCTGCTTAGAAACGCACTGATTAAAGTTTGTTTACACAACAGAGAATCACAGGGAACGTAGTTGCTCTGCTGTGAACCAAAATAGCGCGGATTTAGCGCGTCGATTAGGCTTCCGTTATTACATAGTATTTGAAGTACTTTTTTTAACGACACATCTAAAAGTTAAAAAAACGCATAACTTCGTTATTTTCTTACGGATTTGAGTTTAGTTTGCAGCGTTTTACTCGGAAATAGTTGAACAAAAAGAAAAGCCAATAAAAAAAAATCGAAAATTTAGCCATTCGAAACTACATTTGTCAAATTGGCTGCAGTTATAACTCGAAGACAAATCATCCGATCAATTTGATTTTTATTGCAGCTTCTTTCAAATATGTTTCTACGTACCATGAACCTCCAGTTTTTTGATCAAATCAAAAATGTAATTTTGACAGGCCAAAAATCATTAAATTTTCGCGCGAAATTTGCAATTTTTTTTAGAAATTCCGCCATTTTGTTAAATTCAAGTTTTTTTTTTAACCAGAGGGTCATGGTACGGGAAAAACCTTTAAGTTTAATAAACTTTTTTGTTTTTTTGATTTCAGGCACTGTGAAGGTCGCTATCACTTCAGCCGTTTAGTAACTTTTTTTTTTGGAGCCTTGGGAGATTGCAAATAACTTGCTAAATTTTCGAATTTTTGGTCCGAAAATTTTATCATGGATTTACTATATATCCACAAAACTATCCTTAAAACATTGAAACATTCCATGTAGTAGTTTTCTTAAAAAAAAATTCCCAAATATCACCTTTTTTGAGGCGGTCACACTAGTAGACCCCCTTAGAACCAATACTCAAACTGTTTTCTTTTTTATTATTTTTACTCAATTGTTTGCTCTAGTTTTAAGACATTTATAATTTAACAACTTTAGATTTTAGTGTACACCATAAGGCTAAGCTTTTGTACAGTTTTGAAATAAATATATTATTATTATTGTTATAGAACGAGAGGTAATAATATTAAATTTTTGCAAATTTCGCCAAGACGTATATTTACTCTAATAGGGAATAAAGTCAAGCAATTACAGTAATTCTGAAAATTCAACAGATTTAATTTGGGGAAAATTGAAAACATATTATTGGCGGGTTTTTTTCCCTCCAATGTATAATAAACAAACAAATACATAGAAAAAGGTAAATAAATAAATGTGTGAATTAAGCTCAAGGCCTCTAGGGATGTTACCTAAATAGGTAAATATGTTTAATGTATGTCACTCGCTTAATACAGAATGTGCTGTGTACAATAAAAGGCAGAAACGTAAACCTTTAGTCAATGAGTCTGGTCTGGATAACTCAATTAATAATAATAATGCGGCCACATTACGCGCTTCGGTGAGTCGCCAAACATTTGCTGAATAAATAAATTTCTTTTGGATTTCCTCCGTTTTTTCGAGTGACAACGGCTGCTTGAGCAATAACGGCATGCAATCATGTAGAAGTCTTTATTAAGCTGATTTTCCGAGAAATTAACTTGAAAAGACTCCCGCTCCGGCTCTTAGGTTAACTGGCGGAATTACATTACGGATACTCTGTAACTAAGGCGTGCTCGAAATGAGGACACTTTTGGGAAGAATACAGCGGAGATGAAATGAGCGTACAGACTTCATTTTCCTGATTTCCTGATTTGTAGCACTTCAGATGTAAAGCATAAGGGTGGAGGATATCCTGGAAGATCGATCGATAAAAACGATGATAAGTTGAAAAGAAAAACTCATAGAGGTTTGAGATCAAGGGAGAGAGCTTAATATATTCAAGAGAAGATAGAAAACGAACGAAAACCACAAAAAGGCGTATAAATTGACTCATGTATCTTTTAAGAGAAGTTCTTCCAAGTGAATATTTAACTTCCACTAAAATTTGCTTATCCAAAAAACGATTAATGCCAATGAAGGGCATTCCTAAAACTTGGGGAGGGCCTTAACTTAATGCAAACACTTTACGAGCACTTTTGGTACCATCTGCGAAAACCCAAAGAAGTTTGCTTTTCTAATAATTCTATCAAACTTTAATGCGTACATCAGAGAGATCCCTTGGCGAATAAAAGCGGGTAAATTCTAAACTTCGTGCCATTACTGCGGAACACACTTTCAGGCACACCCACTCTGGGTTATAATTATCATCTTCATTTGCGAGACAATTTTTCATTAAGTTACAAAATTTCTAGGGTGCACTCTTCAGCGTACAACGGCACGTCGTCGCAAAGAACTTGTCCCAGGGCTGTTCAAGGGCTCACAACGATACGGAAGCAGGAGGGAAAATTATCATTTCACTGTCGTTTCATCGTGAGTTGCGGCTTCACTTTTCTTTTTATCAATTATTCAGGAACGATGAAAATCTATTAAGGGATCACATTGCATATTCATAAGCCCTAAGTGAAATTTTCTGTTGGTTAATCATTCTGTGAATAAATGATGACGCTGAATCGCTGACAATTTAAACTATTTGCTACTTGAAAGCCGGTTGGCTTTGATCTGGGAACCGGAGGAAGCCGAAACTCCGGGGTGGAAAATTTGCTTTCATGGGACTCTGGCCCGTAACAATTTGGCGGCTTTTGCGTGGAAATTTGATGCTTTTCACGAAGACTTCTCAATTAGGACGAAGGACTTTAAAAGGATTTCGTACCGCCTATATAATGTGTTATAATTTTAAATGCAAATGGCCCACGTAAATCCTCCCTTCTTAATTGTCGCTATTTGCGCCGTCCTGGCTAATGGCTCAAACGACCACCCCAAGCAGCAAGTAAATAACTTAAGGTAATGAAAAATGTAACCAGAATTCACAACTATGTACAACTCGTTGCGGGAAAATGAGTGGGGCTATTAAAACCGGGAACATAGTACCTGCTAACTTCGTATAGGTGGGGTACCTGTTCATGTCGCTGAACCCGCGATTTACCAGACTTATTGCACCGTAAAATATTGTTTATACCTAGGAGGGGCGGACTTGCAATAAACGACCGTCGCTTTACTATATTTGAGTTGCTTCGGGGACAGTTTCAGTGCTTAATCATTCAAACAAAAATTCACTTTATTCAGCTGTATTGGGTTGCCAATTTGAAGTACCTAGGTTGTAAATGGGAAGCCATATTTAATGGAATCTTATGCAAACTTTTTATTAAAAGTTGCATCAGTTTCCATTTACAAATAAATTAATCGGTGTAGGCAAAAATATGATTTTCAGTATTTCTCGTTGCAGATATTTGGCCTGAAAACCTGTTACATGACTTGCTGCCAGTTTTCGCTTGGAGTCAAAAATAGAAAATAATATATCAGAAGAAAACTCGTATGAAACAAAATTAAATTGGTTCCAATCCAACATGTCTTGGATAAGGCTAGGGACCTGGTTCGAAGATACCTACCACATATTTCAGAATTAATATTTTATCTACATCGCTTACGCGAATTTGTTCAAGTATATCAAAATGTTAGAGATTTGGAAGCAATTTCAGTACAAAACTCAGGTTTAATGTGAACAAAAAAAAGGAAAAATCCCATAAGTTGCAGACACAATAAAAATCATAGAGAACAATAATATTGAATTTATGTGATTGCTGTCATCTAGGGTTCGCCTTGTACGACTGAAGCACTGATATATAAACTATGTATATACAGTTAATTCTGTTTTTACACGATAGATACGTTCCCTGCAAATTTGCATAAAAAAAATTGAGTGAAAAGCATACGGTAGCCATATAAAAGTAGTTGGTTGGTTCGACAGTTGAAAAATAATATTATTAAGGTATGTGAATTCTTCGTTTTGAATGCGCTTTTATTCACAAATAGACTCTTTTTTAACAATAAGAATAATTCATAATTTTAGAAATAAAAATTAAACAAATTCATAATTTTAGATACATATATTTAAAATTTAAAAAAATATCACAATTTAGTGTCACTTCCAATCGTTTATGACAGATTTGATCATAAATTTCATCGCTAGAAATATTTTCCTCTTCATTTGCATGCTCAAATGGTGCTGTGACTTTAGGGGTTCTAATTATAAATTCTGTTATGGACAGTTGTCTTCCGGTTTTGATAAGGCCGTTATATAATTCGCTTTAATTGACCATTAATAATTTGACGTCACGTTGAAATTTCCCAGTTTTTCCTCAATAGGATCATGTCTGTGAAAATTATGGCCCAATTAAGAAGCCAGTTGGAGTCCTTCCTTGATTATATTTGCTGTAAGGACAGGATCCTCTTAAGCGCAAAACCAATGATTTAATCATCGCCAAGTGCCTTATCCACTAGTAATGCAAAAATGAAATGAAACCATAAACTATCTACATGAAAAATAGAAATTCATGTGAATCGTGTGTTCCTACTTCGAGTTGAACCCGATGCGTATGTTTCTTTTGTTATTCACTACCCTGCGATACACGAGACTGGCCTTTAATGAGTGACTGGCGAGAATAGCAAACTGTAGAGTTTCTCAAAAAAGTCAGTTAGCATACCGTAAGAGAGTTTCTCGGAATTTCATCGCTTATGGCTAGATCTACATGCGAATTGGAAGTATATTAGAGCTACAGTCCGGACGAAAATTTGTCTTAGGGATTGTACATCTTGATGTAGTAATACGTCATCTCTGGTGCTACCAAACGAATTCTTAAGCGAAAATTCTATATGGTAAGTGACTTTTCGCTTCGGATTTTTTATTATATTTTGTATAGGAAACCAAATTGCGCGTTAATTTTTACATCGGGATTGATACTTAAAAGGCGATAGGTCCCAGGCTTTTAGCTGACCTACGTTAGGGCTTGCTGTGACATACATATGTACATATGAACACCATATACGTATACAGCATATTTATTATTTATAAAAAAACTTTCCTGATTTGTCTTACCTCTTACCTCGAATTTTCTTGGAAACCGGAATGGATTAAATACCTTGATTTTTAAACCTGTGATCGTCAATTAAAATCCTGAAGTGAAGTAATGCTGCAAATAGTTGTTAAATAGTCGACTCAGAAATTGCATTGTTACCGCGGTGATCCAGCCGTCAAGTCAGATGAGAGAGGACACACGCAATAACTCGCTCTGCCGACATTTTTCTTTTCTTTTAATTGCATAACATATGTAAATGGTTATGAAAAAGAACGTCAGAAACGTTGACTAGTTGAACTTCCTAGTTCCACAGAATAAGTATCATTGCACTGCAGGAGCTACTAAACGACTATACATATTTACCAAATTTCATCACTGGACATTCCAAGCGAAATTGACATATGCTTCTTATTAAAATCGTGTTTCAAAAAAGTTTCAAAAGCCCAAACTTTTCCAAAATCGAACTGGAACATTGCAAAAACCTTTGGATATTATTCACCGAAGGAAAATATTGAGCTACTTTATTTGTGCAATAAATCATGTGACCGAACAGGGTCAGCAGGTCAAACACAATCAAATCTAAAATATAATATTATTTTTAATTTAACCAAGAAACTGAAGCTTTTCTAATTTGAAAAAGTTTCGAAAAGTTTAAGCGCATGATTGATTACATTGTCACAATTAAGTGGTCCATACTTAATGCTTGTAATTAAGCAGGTGCCAAATTTTAATGACTTTTTCCGTTATTAATAAGGTAAATTTTCTCGCTCGAATAAATAATGGCGTGAATTAACCTGTCAAGGCTGATTGTTAGCACCAAAGTGCGCCCGTGGAAAGTTCAATATCTTCGCATTTCCAGAAGGGCCTGTGTACCAAAGTTGTCGCATAAGTTTTAGGAACTTTCCTTTTGCGTTTCTCTTTTTTAATTCGTTCGTAGTAAGATTGTGCTTTCGTTAAGTTCAAAAGTCATAAAATTCATTTTTAATGTGCCAAATATTTTTCTGAAGCCACAATTAATTTGGGAGTATTATTAAGGAAACGTTTGATGTATTATGTAAGATGCGGTACGGTAGTGTAATGCTATTATTTTTTTTTTTGCTAATAACATTTAACTTTAAATTTCTTTCATAATCTAATGGCAACTTTATTTATTTAGAAGTTGTTTACCATATTTATATGAAATTTAAACTCTAAAGTTATTCTTTAAAAAAATATTTTCCTAATGGTTTCCAAATTTGGATTGATGCCGTTTTGGTGATTTGGCCGGCAAGATCGCCCGATTTAACCGTTCCAGACTTCTTTTTGTGGGGTTTCTTGAAGCCACGAGTCTATTTCAGCAAGCTTCAGACTGTTCAAGCCCTCAAAGAGAATATCCGTCAAGAATCCGAGAACCTATCGATGGAAGTTCTGGCTAGAGTGATGGAGAATGCCATAAATCGGGCCCGTGTGATCATCAATTCTGGCGGCGGCCATTCGGCCAATATCATTTGCTCAACTCAATGGAAAAAAAATTGAGACATTAAGTAAACACAATCCAAAAGTAGAACCAGAGTTCTTCATTCATAAAAAAAATTACTGCCAAAGAACATCGGGTGATAACTTTTGCGCCACCTTGCTTACTGAGGAAAACTTCCACACGTGACACGTTCACAACCAGAAGAAAACAAAACCCGCAAAAGGCTGTTCTTTACCACAACAGCGCAAAGTTCCACCAGTCAAAATGGCTTCTACCCGTGGATGCGTGGCGGCTGCCACTATGCGCTATCCAGTTATAATATATAGATCAGTGGGTACTGGGTAGAGCTACAATGGATCCGGTGTAGCCTTAGCGATCAGGGCTTTTCGCTGGCCCCTTTACCCAAATATATAATATATGCTGTGTATCAGAGGCACGGAATGCAATAGAAAATGGATTCAGGATTATGTCCTCAATATTCCGAATATTTAACAGTGAAATAGCATAGAATAGAATAGAACTCGAGGTGACTGTGTTGCTTGAAATAATTCATCGGCCTATACAGCTCCGGACGTATTTTATTCTGAAAACACCAATAATATTCCAGTGGAATTAGACACTTCTGATCTAATAAAGTACATCCTTAATTTTTTTATCGGTTTATTTAAGTGTTTTCAATAAAATATTAAAAATCGAGAACGAGATCAGTATCGCATAAAAAGTTATTCAAGGTCAAAGTTCACGAAAAAACGGGTTTTTGCGAATATCGCGCTTTCTATGGCTCGGAGGCCAAATAAGCTTAATAAGTAAAAGAAAGATAATGAAATTCCCAAAAAAAATTATCTCTTCCATTTTTTACGTTTTAGTCATTTATTAGTATGGCAAACCGGTTCCTGTCAATTTAATTTTTTGTTTTTTACTAATTAATTTAATTTCAGCTTTTGTGAAGGCAGCAACAAACCCCTTCATTTGATAGCCTTGTCAAGCAAAATGTCATATGCCTTCTTGGGACCTCCGGCATGTTGCGTTAAGAATGGCGTCATATAGTTTGTCGTATTCTGGTCGTCGAACCTTTTAATATGACAATCATGTTAAGGCATTATGAAGTAAATTGTAATCCGCCATCTTGGGGAACACGCCATATTGGGTTTAAAATGACATCATATAGCTTGTCATATTCTGTCAAACCCTTTCATATGAAACACATTTCAAGGGGTTGTGAAGAAAGAGATAATCCACCATCTTGGGGCATCCCCCTGTTGGGTTTAGAATGACGTCAGAAAGTTTTTCGTATTTTATTCGTCCAGCGGTTTCATTTCATACCCATGATAATATTGGTGAAGTTGGTTTTTTATTATCAGCCATTTTGACTTATGCTGGCCGCCATTTTGGTTTTCGGTAATATTATATAGTGTATGACACCCGGAGGTAATAATACGATTCTAACGACCCCTGATTTATCCAAATCGGTAATTCCAGTGGGGGCACTAGACCGTAACATCCGAACAAAAACACATACATACATACATATGTACATGTATACAAACATACATAAAGACGTAGATTGACACATAACCCTTTCGTTGGTGGGTGAAAAAGAAATTAAATACAACGCAAGACAAATTTCAGAATAAAAGAACGCATCAGCGAATACACCCACCCACCATAAGAGTTTAGGTTTGTAGTTAGAATTGCCTTTTTCTTTACCACCCCCCTGGCTAGATTTTCCAGCCAGCCATTGGAGTACATGAGAATGACAAGGTGAGGTATCTACCTGCAATTTTAATTACTTAGCCAATGGTGAGGTGATTCTTAACATTAGGTTATGACGTCGCACATAAAATTGTGTTTTTACTCGTAGAGTTGTGAAAAATAATGGAAACTGCTTCATTTCGAAAGCTCAAATTATGCCGGCATCCTCCAAAAAGTCTAGTCAGCTTAAAAGTTTTCCTGAATGCTAAAGGCAGCAAGAATAGTGAAGTGTGCATTACTCCAAAGAATATAATTTAATTTTCAACACTGTGGATCCTGGGATAAGTATCTTTGCAAAAATACAAACGGCATTGTCCAAGTCCTTTGCCCTAAGCTGTTTATTTTATTATATATAGAATTGTAGTTATATGCCGCAGCAGTCATTTTTAATAATGGCAACTGTTGCGCCGCAATTGTCTGCAACGCCTCGATGCATTCAAATGACTGGCGAAAGTATTTTTGCTGGAGCCGGCAATTTGGCGTCACCTGGAATTAATTCTTAATTGGGGGCGAAATTCGTTTTGGAGGTCCAACTCCAGGTCTATTGAATGGTACATTTCGCTGGTTGTAAATGCGCCATGAACGAGGAAACCGCAAATCTTTTAGCAGCGTGCATGTGTGCACTTAATTAATTACTCAACTGTGGAGCGACGTCCATAAGTACTTAAGTGTGTACGTTAGAACTTTGCTAATCCTCTTAGCAACATTCTGTGAATAGTTGGTCCGAGAATTTCTCAATAAATCTGTTTCCATTGGAAGTTTAACCAGAACAAGATTTTGGTTATAAGTTGGACCAAACTTTTCATAGTTCTCTGATAAGTTAATTAAGGATTAAAATTTTGGTTTCGTCTCAGGAGACAGGGCTAGCGGGTGCAGACGCGCCAACTTGTAACAAACTTTGGCCCTTTTGGACTTGTGCTCTGTTGTTTCGCTCTCAGCAAAGAGCTTGTTACTACGATTAGGCGCACCTGCAAGAACGGTTTCTTCTTAACAAGGACCAAATTAAATTAGTGTTGCTGTCTGCCCGAAGTGCATAATGTAGTAATATTGCGAAATACGTGACTGAGGGTAAGTGCTCTTGACAAGGTAGACTGATTCAGCAAAAATTTCGTAGGTGAGTGAGTTTACTTTGTAAATTTATTCTGCTTTGGAGCCATAATCCAGATTTCATTACAAACTTTTGGTGTGGCACTAAAATACGTTTTAGGGCCAATAAACGACGATGGGAAGAAAAAGCATGCAATATCTCCTTTGGCACTGCTTCTCTCCTGTGCATTCTGAGCGGAAAAATATTAGCCGAGGTAATAAAACCCAGGAGGAGTTTCTTACTGTCGGAATGTTTAGTGCGTGCTCCTTCCATCCTTGAGGGGTCGAGAGAAATATGTCGACAGTACAGCGGCACTCTTAATGTTACCGGTGTGATTGCTTTAATTCTTGTTTGATTTAAATTGGTGATTTGGAACTGTTTTTTTTCAAGCCCTTTACATACATACATATGTTTGCATAAATGTACTTGTATGTACATACGTACAGTTTCGGTCAAAACTGAAAAACAGCTATAGTAATTGAGCTTATAACTTCATGTATTTTATTGCGGCGGCAGTTCAATGTTCATTCTGCAGAGAGTTGTCGTGAATATATTCGATCAATTAAATTTAAGTTTCGCGAATCTCCAAACGGATTCTGGAAATATGTCAACTCAAAGCAGAAATGCCACAGTGTACCTGAGATTATAACTAACAGTTCAACATTGTCAGAAAACCCTCTCGAGCTTTCTAATATTTTTGCAGATTTCTTTAAGTCCTCTATTATCTGTCATGGCGAGGATTTTAATCCAATTGATTGTTTTAATTCCGTGAACTACTTCATTGATTTTAATATTACGAAAATTGACGAGCCGACTGTGGTGACTTATTTGCATATGCCTCTGTGCTAGTGAAATGTTCGGTTAGGCTTGAACTTTCACTGTCACATTTATTTAAACAATCACTAAAATAATCGATGTTCCCTGATTCATGAAAATTTTCGTTTATTTATAATACAACTTCTACATTTACGTTTCGTTTGTCACAACTCTACCGTGTTAAACTATAGTCCTGTGGCAAAATTGCTTGGCTTTATAAGGCGTTGGTCGAAGGAAATAAAGGAACCCTATGTTCTGAAATCATTATATGTGGACTGGTTAGGCCGTTTCTTGAGTATGCGAGTATTGTATGGTCACCGTACTACTCGATACATATATCAAGGATTGAGTCAATTCAAGAAAGATTTCTTCGTTTAGCTTTAAGCAGTTTGCCGTGACAAAATCGATTTGAGTTGCCTTGCTATGAGAACATACTAATGTTAATTGATATGTAAACATTGGAGTGTCGACGCGAGATATTTAAAGTTGTTTTTATACTTTTAGTCCTGACCGGCAAAGTGAACTGTACCGAGCTTTAGTCAATCGTAGAGGTTACGGTTTTTTTAATACATATGATATCAATCGAACCTGTTATGCAATGTAATTGTATTTCAAGTGATTCCCTAACTTCAAAATGGCGGATTCAATATGGCCACCAAAAAAGTTAAGGGGAATGCACTGAAAATCCGCACTAGGTGGTTTTCGGGGTCACTGATTTCGAATCTGCCATCAAAATTTCCCGAATTTCAAAATGGCGGATCCAATATGGCTACCGAATAAGTTTTACATACTTCTAAGAACTTGTAAATAGAACTAGAGGGTCTTCGGTATCGCCGATTTCGAATCTATCATAAAAATTTCCAAATTCATAAAGGCGGATTCAATATGGTTACGAAAACTCCTCCACTTTAAGCAATGTTGCAAATCATTATAAAGACGACTTAGGGGATATACATTTCAAACTTACTAAAATTTAAGATAGTGGACCCATAATGTCTACTAAAGTTCTTACACTTCAACGGATTGCTATTAAATTAAAAGCTAGGAGGATTTGGTGACTCCACTTCGTAGAATTTGAATGAAAATGAAAATGAATACAAAAAAAAGTTTTGGGCCACTGATTTCAAATCTACCAAAATTTCTAAATTCAAGATGGCGTGCCATATAATGAGAAACCAAAATTTTAAACTTTAAAGGAATACCACGAAAATTTACGCTTATGTCTTCTTAGGGTGGAAATCTTGAATTTTTATAGCAGAAATAACAAATTTAAAATTGTGGATTCAAAATGTCAATCGACTTTTTTATTTCAAGAGTTCTCCGTTTTCGCATCTGCTGTTTGTTATTTCACAGATTTCCACTAAATAAATGAAATGGTGGCTTACCGCAATTTCCGAATATAGTATGAAAGACCGAGGAGGGCGAACGAAAGATTTCGATTTCAGTGAAAAAAACATACATATGTCTGTATGTATGGTATATAATTTTTTTTTAATTTAATAGGTGATATTGAATATTCTGTTGAAAAGAATTTAAAATCACGAATTCAATAAGTCATCTAAAATTTGTTGACTTATATTAATAACAAATAACGAGTAGTTTCGATAAGAATAAAACAATATTTTCCAGTGGATAAGTAACGTAGGTACAAGGATCACATAACTTCTGTACTAATAATGAATTGCAAGAAATTAAATGTGTAAAGATCATTGTAATGTCAAACTCAGTTCAATCACGCGCCGCCGTACGGAGCCGGGTAACTCAGCTAATCTACATGCTTATACTTATATAAATGAGTAAGGCTTTCGGCGTTGTTACCTTATGCTTATATCTCCCAAACTACACACTGGATTCGAATGGGGTTTTCACTATTTTATAGCTTGGTTATTCGGAGGGGACGGAAAATTAATGTCAGTTTTGTTAATAAACCAACCCGTGTTTGCTTGCACTTCACACCTTTCAATGGCGATAGCCTTGAGTTTAGAAATCTTGTTTTCTAATCTCTTTTTACTCGCTGTTTTAGCACACTCTAAAATTATCAGCTGTTGTTGTTTGAAGCTGTGAACTAAATCTTTATTTACAAAGCTGTTCATGTTGTTCTTAAATTGGCCGATCTTATATGTTATGACGTCAATACGTTTATTATGCATTTATTCCGCGAAACGTTGGAGTGTTTTGTTCGTGTTGTCAAAAAGAGGGTCAGTCAAATAACTTATCTGCGTTTGATATACAATTCTTAATAAAGTTGGGAATCAGGCCATATTGTCTGCATTTTAGGCGGAAAATTTTTGAAGTCTGGATAGAAATCAGTCGCTTCAATAATCAGATGATTGATGAACTCCGTAAATAACTGGCACGCCTCCACTGCGTAGTGAATTCGCACTTGCCTGAACGAGAATATCATATTGTACTTAAAACTGAATTCTTAGACCACCGGTGAAAATCTTATTAATTAGTTATTGACCTTTTCATGTGTTAAACTCTATTAAAAAAGGCTCTTCAGGTCATCGGAAATTAAGCCAAATGTATTCCTCATGAATGAATGAATTTTTATTCCTGCATTAATTTGTCGCCAATTATTTATAATATACAATATACGTATACATATAACCTAATTTATCACCTTTCTGTGAAAACTACGGAAAAAAATACCTCGTTATCACTTTTATTGCTTCCGTCGTGGGTATAAAAAGGTACCTAATTAAAAATTTAACATTACTCGAAAAAGGATGCAAAGTGACCATACGTATACCTAATACCTAATACGTGTAATTTGTGATTTTGTGATAAATGCATCAGGTACAGTTTATGAAGCCTTAAATTCGGAAGCAAATTTGAAAACGAGGTTAGTTGTGAGTTGAATTGTTGAAAAGCAAAAATGCCGTAAACTAGTGAAGTGACGTTGCTTCAGAGGAGCAGTATCCAGTTTTTACACGAGGAAGGAAAAATCAGACAGATATTGCGGGAATTGTAAAATATTCCCGTAACGCTGTTTACCGCGAACGTTATGCGCTCACCAGAACTCATAAGAACAGGCAGAAATAGGGCTGAAAATAGTGTAGAATTTTTCCAGGCGCTACAGGCAATACAAATTTTATTAGTCGATCGCAGCATTATAGTACAACCTGTGAGCAATATTTTCCTTAATATTTTAAAACAAAATATAAATAATTAAGCCGACGGCAGCAAATCTTCGGAGGCGCCTCGAAAAAAAGTTGTCTGTCGGTGAACAATATTACTGAAGAGTGGATCATCTGAATTAAACAAAAAAAAATGTGTCATTAGATAACCGCTTTCCAAAGGTATTCCTGGGAGGAAATTTTTTTTTTTCGATTTTTCAATTTTTGCTGACACTTAGAAGTGAAAACACCGATTTTCGTCTTCAAAATGAACCTATTTGTTATTGTAAAATCTATTATTATGAAAAAAAAAAAGCTCCCAGCGTTACCTGGTCATTTATGTAAAGAAGCTGTATACAAAATTTCAAAACAATCGGTCGAGTAGATTTTGCTCTAAACTGTTCACCGGTTTTAAAAATGACAAGCGTCAGAAAATCGCTTTAAAGTTTTGCATACCTGAAAATCGAGTAGTATACATGAAAGCAACAAACGCTCAAAGTTCTGTACCTTAGTTAGTTTTACTCCGATTTGTTTGAAATTTGTACACAACAATCTTAAGATGTTGTACAATCATATGAAACAATAAAAAAAAAATGAAAAATAAAATTTTTTAATACGTTACCCCGCCCTTAAAGTAGGTCTGATCCGAAGAATTAAATTTCCAGATACGTTGTTGTTTAATAACGAAAAAATCAACTTAACTCATTCCAAAGTTATTGGGACTAACTATGGCATTTAATCCACAATCTCATTTTTTCATTATTTTATAGGTACATTGAACTTCTTGTGTAATGTATGTGCGAAGACGAGTGGCGGAGGAACACAACTCAGAATGTATTGTGGCTACTATGAAACATGGAGGAGGCAGAAATATGGTCTGAGGTTGCATGGCGGCTAACGGCGTTGGCGAAATGTTCGTATGTGAGGGTCGCATGAATAGTCAATAGTTACTATATAAATGTATCAGAAACTTGTCTTCAACCATCATTCCGAAGGATGTTTGTAACTACGGATTACAACGATATCACATTCCAACAGGACAACGCCCTTTGTATACATCTCGGACAACAAGACAATGAATGGAGGAAAACTACATTCGGCTTTTACATAGATCGGTCTGTTCAACCTCCCGATCCGAAATCCGATTGAGCATTTTCAAATAACTACCACGGACAGCCTAAAGACTGCTCTACGAGAAGAACGGAATAAAATTACCAAAGAATAATGAACGAAATTAGCTTATAGTTCATCAAAGAGAATAGATGCCGTTACAAGGGCAAGGGGGTCTACAAAATCGTAATAAATTTTATACATAACACTTACCCTTAAATAACTATAAAGTTAATTCATCGATTGCAAAATTTGTACCGAACAAACAAACAGATAGACAAGAAAGGGAGTTAATAAAAACGTGGTGAAAAGACTAATACTATACCCCCGGGAAGTAAAATAAAACTTTAGAGTTCAATTAACATTTTTGGGTTTGACTGTTATTACGAGTTAATTCAAGCTGTGGAATTTTTCTGAGTGATCGATTGCAATAGAAACAACTATGAAAATTTGTGTGGTTTTACATTTCATGGAACGAATAGGAAATACATCAAAGCGTGAATAGCAGAAACAAAAATGAAAAAAATAAACTTTGTATTTTTATCCAAGGCACTAGGTGTGTAGGAGATAGGGGCTTCCTAAAAAATAACCATGGTTAGGTCAATGACCATTAGAGTAGTATATTGCTGAATGACCCTATTATTTTATTAAAATGCACATTAAGTAGCATTAAAATAATTAAACCGCCTCCCTACAGCCACCCCTTTGGCGATAATTGAAGCCATAAACAAGCAGACGAGGCGACAAAAAGGCCAAAGTGGTGAAGATATTTATGTAAGATGGGGAAGTGAAACAAAAGCTATCCTACCTGGAATTAATTTCAGCCTCGAGAGCACACAAATATTAATTTTCCCACCTGGTCTTACCGCGACAACAGACCTGCAAAATGACTGATAAATACTTGTACAGAGTACGACGCATCTGACTCCCATTGTTTGGAATTATGATCCTCGAAGACAAAAACCGGGGCGACGTCTTTTCATACCCCATGTCTTGGCATTCACCTAGAATACCCCGTCATTGTCAAAGCATTGACACGGGACTGGTTCCTACTCGTAGCTGTATAAGATACTTCCCTCGACTCGAGTAGGAAGGGACTTAGCGTTGCTACGGACTTCAACCTCCCCAAGAGAACAGCTCAGGGGGTCTTTTCTTTTATTCATTATGAAGCACGTTGTCCATTTTGGAAGCAAAGGTGAAATATTTACTTTAAGGCTTAAGGGACTAACACCACTTAAATAAGCACACGGAAACCACGAACCTCGGAGCCGTTGTAGTGTGTAATCTGAGGAGCCCCAGATTGAATGAAAGGAGACCTCTTCGAAGGGACTGGACCTTTTAATAGTAGGTACCTGTAACTTCGTCCGAGGGAAATCATTCATTTTTAAAAGCGTTTAATAAAATGTTTTGCCTCTGAATCGAACGCTTTGAATATTTCAGCTGCCAGTTATGCCCTTTCGCTTTCCATCGCTTTACCTGTCCCGCGCGTGCAAATTCGTTCTTCGCAAAACAATCCATTAATGAAGGATGAGGGTACAACAGAAGCAACTTCAGAACGCTGTGGATTGCCTCCAGTGAAGTGTGAAGGTCTCTTAATTCAAATGTAAGAAATTTATTAAAGGTATCCGTTGCCAGGATATCGCTCCGGAGCTGCTCTGGCGCGGCGCGGCGTGTACCTGTTGGAACCAATATAATATCAGGATAAGCGAGCTCCCTCTCGAGTGCTCCTATGTTTAGGGATCAGTCATTGTGTCAATTAACCGAGGCATACCGTACGTTTGCGGAATCCATGTGTGAAGCATTTTCTTGTAAAATCTTTGAGGGGCATTCAGACACAGCCACCATCTATGCTTTTGGGGCGGCTATAACCACATCGAAGTAAATCACCTAAGCAACAGGATTCCACATCCTTCGGCAGAACAGCTCGTTTTGATGTACCTCATATTGTTTATCGATTTTTAACAGTTGACATTGATTGATCAATAAGTTGTCACTGGAAATTTGTCACATCTTTTTGATGTTATCCGTCAATTCTGATTTACACGCAATTTCCCTTTTAGAGTTCAATGGTGCCTGCACGGGAAGATGAAAATAGCTTACAATGTGCAGATGTAGCCCACTCTAAGTTATTACCTCCGCTAGGACATTTGTACTCCTTTGACGACCTCCTAACACCACCACATGAAAGACAACTCCATGCGATAGTTAGGTCGAGGGAATTGCTTTTCATACGTTGGGTCAATAAACACAGTCTCCCACAAAGTTTGTGATCACATTGGCGGTTAATTAGGTGGAAAACAGAACGTTAGCGACGTTACGCTTCACAAGGAATAACGATGTAACATGAGAAAAGGTACCCATCTGTGTCGTGTCAACCAGAGATTTGACGATTTTTAAATTTCATCCCCACACCCTTCCTTAAAGTTTAGAGCCGGAGCTTTCACTAAACGTATCTTAGCAGTGACGGTTCCGAGGTACATTTAGGGCATCTCGTTGTTTTATCTATTGATACGGATATCAAAAAAATTTTGTGTTACCCTTGATATCCTAAATATTTTCAGTGTTTCATAATAGTACTAGGGGAAGGTCTGGTAGACCCACACGATTAACTGAGATTCAAATCAAAAATACAATTCAGAAAATTTTGTGTGCATATTAGTCTTAAACTAAACTTAGAAACATCTTCAATCGAATTAATTAAAAAATTATAATCATTTATTAATGCTTTTTTCAAGGTCAGGAGGTCCTTTTTTTCCCCTTCTTAAATATGGGAATTACATAAAACAATTTCCAAATTTTAGGTAAAACGCAAGAACGCAAAGATAAAAAACAGAAAGGCAAAAGGCTCAATGAGTGAAACACCACATTCACCGAGCACAGAACACCAGGAACATTATCAGGTGAATAGCAGGGTAGTTATTAGTGCTCTGTTTGCTATTAACAAAGTTCCAAAATTATTTTGGGCTAGATTTAATATTATCCCGCATGCGTATCAAATATTGGCGATATAGGGCTTTTGAGTAATTATCAAACTGGTTCTGCAAGTCAGAGTAGAGGAGGTAGTCATTCTTGTCTTTTGGTCTATTAAATTTTCGCCAAGCACTATTTCTTTGGTTCCTTAGGACTCTTTATTCAGTATCGTACAACACTGGGCTATATCACAATTCCTTCCTTTTGACCAGAGGAACAAAACGAGAATCACCATTTAAAGTTAATTCATAAAATTTATCCACAGACTGCTCAATACCGAGGCAATTATAAACCGAAAAGTAAAATGAGGGAATTGAAATTAGCTTTCCTATAGTTATAAAAATAATTAAGTATTTGACTGTTAGACGGTTGATTATAAATAGACATGGCAGTTAGCAGAGCAGGATGACCGGGAACCTCCTTAAAAATCGGATTAAGGCATGGATCTATATGGGTAGTTGTGGAGTCAAACACAAACACCAGAGAGTTAGTACAGGTGATGGCATTAGGGCAGGGGACGATTTTTGGCGATCACATTCAGAAAACTAACTCTTGGTTACTTAATTGAGAATGAAGACTTTAGTATTTTTCCCATGTACCTGCTGTTGTCATTATTATATTATTACCTTACACGTAACGATTTCCTTGCAAAATATAGAAAAAATCGGACGAAATGTAGAAATTAGCGCTGTCCGAAACATGATAACTTATATTTTGATTTTAAGCAAAATTTACCTAATATAATATAAAGCTTCTGAAAAATTATGCAAAATGCGAGCACCTTGGCAAATTTTTAAAGCCTGCTACTTTAATCTACCACTTGTGCTGCCACGTAGATAACAGCTGCAAGCTTACGGGTTTAGTTCGAAAAAAATTGCATAAATGGCGTAAAAATGGAAATCTGAATTTTCTTCTTTTAGTAGTTATCTCCTTGAGTGCGGTATCATCCCTAGGCGTCAACCCATCCATTACTGTTACGCGCTCGCAATTAAATTGAACCGAAACAAGGCAAAACTTGCAGGCGGTAAAAGGCAGACAAGCAGTATAATACCCCAGATGAGTTTCTAGGGAATTAGTGTAATAAAACACGCTGATCTGGATGTTGATGAATTCATTACGCTCGAAGAATTATTGAACAAAGGTGAATCCATCGTAATCCTTTTGACTAAATCCCAATGGCTGAAGTTAATGTCACTTCTGTCATCGAGAAAAACGAGTTGGCAAACTGTCGTCGTATTTCAAGCAAATCGGATCGAAGGGATGAACTTATCCAATTTTTTCCTTATCGTCATTTTACACCTTTCAGGGAAAATTCCCCGAAAATTCAATAGCAAGTTGACAAATGGCACCCCATTCCTGCTAATTTTATGGCTTTCTCTGTGATTTAATGCAATTTATTGCCCTACCCAAAGGTATTAGACAAACAAGATTTCCCCTATGTGCCTGAAAGGCTCTAAAATAGTTTCCCGGATAGATGCCTGAAGATGGGTGGAGCGCATACGGCCAAATGAAAATGTTTTCAATTGAGTCGATGGACTTGTGTATTCCACTAAATGTAGGATAATTCGCACGTGGAAAGCAGAGCCCGCAGAACAATGCTGCAGAGCTTTCTGACCGGTGGACAGGTATAAAAAATGGAAATCCTCTTATATGACTCGTATTGATTTTACATCCGAAAGCTACTTGCATAGAAACTTTGCTACAAAATTGAGTGAAAATTCATTCGAGCGGATTACTCCTTTTGGTGTATAAACCACAAAGGCCTATGTGGACCCACATCATAATACCGAGGTATAGGTACTTCGAAATTTTGATATTGGGATTTTCCTTCGTTGCTCAAAGCTAAAAGTAAATTCATACGATAGCACCTACGGCAACAATGGTGTCTACGTCGTCGTCGGATAGCTTTAACACAGGCGAATTCCCGAACCAAGGCTTCATCATTGAATAAAAACTCATTTGCCGTTAAAATTTGATTGGTCATGTACAAGTGCATGCACTTAAATCCCAAGTGTCAGTAGCTTTCCATAAGCGTAAGAAAAATTAATGGTCCCACTAATCACATCGTCCCGCGCCGCACATGTACCCTGGAGTGGTTGGTTTGCAGCAAGAATGCACGAAAACCTCTTCGGCGTTCGGAAATTTGAACCCTGTCGAGTTAAAAGCAACTTGGTCCACTGGCGTCACGTCACGAGTGGTTAATTCCAGCTTATAAGCATTGGTCCAAACGGTAAATAGTTGATATTTCTCGAGCTCATTTGTTACGGCAAATTGCAAAACTTTGGAATGCACGTCCAGATGGAAGTTCTTCGGGTCGGAGCGACCGTGGCGGCCATTGCATGTCGAAAGCGATATCCTGCCCAAACCGAATATGCCAACTAATGCTCTTAATAGATCCACGTCGGTTAGCTCAGCTACAGAATTGTGAGCCAAGCTGGGGTTTCTGCACTAATTGCTTCCTGAAGACAGAGGCGAAAGCCATTAAATCGGTAGCAATTGTCCCTCCAAAGGAACTCTACCAGTTGAGCGCGACTTTAAATTCTTAAAGCCGTAAAAGTGAGTAATTTTTATCGTCGCCCTAAAATCAATGCCTATGAGTATGTCAACATGTTGCTCACTCAAGTCTGTGCTTCCATGCTTCCGAAGTGTGTCAAATTCTGTGATTTATGCGACTCCATTCCCAGAGCAAGAAAAAGGAAGGCGTCTTGAAAGGATTTAAGGAAACTCTGGAAATTAATGCCTCGTTCAGTAACAGATGGAAATGATTGAGTTTACGTGACTCCATTTAGGCGGGAATATTCTCGCTTCACCATCGTCTCAATTCGTGTAAAAAATGATAAAGGATTTGCAATTTATAGCCTTGTACAACAGATTTATCATTTGTTTTCCTTCAGATGCATCCTGGGGATGCTTAACTTTATTAATTTTTCTTGTCCCTCTCCAATCCACTTTAAATTTTAGTAAAGCATTTTCTTATAATTGATTGATAGTTGCTCCCCTTCCTTGTTCACCATCAGGCAGCTGCACCAGGGCAGCCACTGTGGGATTAAGCTGTGTGTAATAACAGGAGCATGGTTTATGGAGCAGCTTTTGCGCATTATAACGACCATTTGTCTTATGCTATTGGCCTTGGATTATTGTTAATGTGTTCTTAGAAACATTTATTTAATCTACTGGAACAATGGAATGAGATTGTGAAGCAAAGTTCACGGACGCCTTTCTTGTTGTATTTTCTTACCTCATGTAACATATGTATATCATGTTCATATTTTCGGATAAATGCAAAGTACGAACAAGTTCTGATAGGTATTCTAAAAGATTAAGAAATGAGAATAATTAATTTATTTAGTTATTCATCATATAAAAAAGCCGCAATAAATAACCGTCTAAAAATTAATAAATTATAGAAAAAAAAACAAAAACAAAACGAAAACTTTAAAGTGCGTCCACACTGTTCCAATCAGAAAGGCCGAGAGACATTACATGCCTTCCGGCCTTACCAAGAGGCCAAGAGCCCAACCGAACCCAAACTGACCCAAGTGGATTCGGATCATGATCGGCATTCTGTCGAGATTGTTCATATGGTATTTCCAGTCTCTGTGCGAGTCCTGTGCACTTGATTTGATATTTTTGTGATTTCATCTTTTCCAAATATGGAATGGAATGCGCAAACTGCTATTAGTTTTGTTGGATATGTGCAGTGACCGCCCAATTCTGTGGGATACCACCACATCCTGAGCAACATGGACATGCCAACAACCCGAAAGACAGACAGAAATTGTCACTCGGCCTTGTATAGTGTGGACGCGGTTTTATGATGGTCTTACTAAATTTTAAATAGACATTTTTAAACTGTTTTTATTAGCTTCCCTCTGTGTTACAAATCTTGTGATTGATTTTTCAACTACATACTTCACCCGATTCTCATGAAACTTTGCACATGTGTTCAGTCTGCAAGGCAATACAACAATATGATAATATTTATTTTTTGTTCCAAAATGACGGATCCCACACGCCGACCGAATATTTCAATTTCCACGGATTTACATTAAAATGGTACTTTAAAGTTTTCCAGGTCGCTGATTTCAAATTATCTGTCAAAATTTGCAAAATAAAGATGGCGGATCCAATATGGCGATTGGAAATTCTCAACTTGAATGGATTTCGGTTGATTAGATATACCTACTATGCATGGTCTTTTTATGGTATTTCAAATTTGCTATCAATATTTCGGATTTCAAGATGGCGGCCGAAAATCGCTATTCTTTAATTACGACTAAGCGCTTACTTTGAATATTTTGAATTTTTGTCAGAAAGTACTTCATATATAAACTTAACATATAAGTTACCATTATTTCAGGGTTGCGAAATGGCGGATCCATCAAGCCAACTGAATAGTTTGAACTCCAAGAAATGCTTTCAGATTTTGGAGGTTCCTGAATACGAATCTGCTATCTAAATTGAGGAATCCAATATGGGGACAAAAATTCTCAATGAAATGCATTTTCATGACAATGGATTCGTGGTAAGAGCAACTGAATTCGAATCTGCTATTGAAATTTTGAATTTATGATGGCAGATCCAAAATTTGTGGACAGTATTGGTGACCTTGGCTTACTTCAAATCTGCGGAGTGCCTAATTATCCTCTGCGTCTTATAGATCTCGTGTTTGCTTCTGACTTCTCAATTACACACGTAGGTTCATGCCTGGATCCGATTTTTAAGGAGGTTCCCGGTCATCCTGCTCTTGAAATGACTTCCATTTCTATTTATAATCAACCGTCTGGCAGTCAAATACTTAATTATTTTTATAACTATAGGAAAGCTAATTTCGATTCCCTCAATTTACTTTTCTATGGTTGTAATTGGTCCCTGGTTTATAATTGCCTCGGTATTGAACAGGCTGTTGATAAATTTTATGAATTAACTTTAAATAGTATTTCACGTTTTGTGCCTCTGGTCAAAAGGAAGGACTTTCGATATAGCGCAGTGTGGTGCGATACTGAATTAAGGGTCGTAAGGAACCAAAGAAAAAGTGCTTAGCAAAAATTTAATAGAACAAAGGATAAGGATGACTACCTCCTCTACTCTGACTTGCAGAGGCAGTTTAATAGTTACTAAAAAGCCCTATATCGCCAGTATTTGATACGCATGCGGGATAATATTTAATCTAACCCAAAATAATTTTGTTATTTTGTTAATAGTAAACGGAGGACTAAAACCTTCTCTGCTCTCTTATCTCTTGACAATGAAACTGGTTACGAACCAGTTTCAATTCGTAATCTTTCTGCTAAGCATTTTAGAAATGCTTACAGATAGTGATGGCACCTGTGATATAGATTTAGACTGTTTTAACTACCTGACTTGTCTTCCAATGCAATGCACCAAAATTGTTCTAGACGTTTGTACCGTTTTAGTGTACTTAAACGAAAAGTATTCGGATTCACCTGATAATGTTCCTGGTGTTGTGTGCTCGGTGAATGTGGGTTTTCACTCATTGAGCCTTTTGCTTTTCTGTTTTTTATCTTTGCGTTCTTGCGTTTTACCTAAAATTTGGAAATTGTTTTATGTAATTCCCATATTTAAGAAGGGGAAAAAAGGATTTCTTGACCTTTTATAGCAGTTTTATTTTGAGAGACAACATGAATTTATGAAGGGTAGATCGACGGTAACTAATCTGCTTGAATTTTCAAATTACTGTTTAACAAAATTAGAAAAACACAGGCAAGTCGATTGTGTTTACACTGATTTTAGCAAGGCATTTGGCAAGCTTTCCCATAAGGTGGTAATATTTAAACAACTACGACTTGACTTTTCGAATGATAATGTTCTTTGGGGTCATATCTTAGGAGCCGATATTTCAAAGTTAAGTTTTCCTCTAGCTTTTCTGATGCTATATCAGTTCTGTCTGCCGGCACACAAGGTAATCATCTTGGTCCCTTGCTCTTTTCATTAACGACTTGCTTCCTCTTATAGGTAACGCACATGTTTTAGCATATGCTAATGATTTAAAAATCTTTAAGTAATATTATTATTGTACGCATTCGCCGTTCTCTCACCAAAACTGTGGCAAACACTAAGTGCTTACGACCATAGTGACGCTCCGCACCTAGCTTTTCTTCACCATCGCACCTCTCATATTATCATACTTACACTGAACGAATTTGAATCCGATAAAATCATGAAATCGAAATGAAATTTCATGAAGCCTTGCCTAAAAGTACTTGCTTAACACACCTCTTCATTTAAATCTACGATTTGCCCAAGTTGATTATGTTTTTCTTCCACGTCATTAAAAAATCGAAAACAAAATGTTTGTCAGAATTCGAAAATAAAACGGATATTATTGTTTACGTGCAACTTATAGTATAAAAAGGTAAAAACTTTAATGAAGAATAAGTTACGCTGGCGGCTGTGTAAATTAATAAATTATGTTGAAAAAACACATGAGCTCCAGATTGTTTTTGTCGTATGATTTTCCATATTTCTTTTTTGCTTTCGGCTTATAAGAATGATAACTTTCGCCTAGGCTAAATATAAAGATATAATATTACGGTTTGTAAAGACTCTGTTGGGAATCTGATATTGACGTTTAGAGAACCTGATAAAATTTTAGCTACTGGGCGACTTGAAGTTTTCAGCACAGTATATAAATACTAACAGATTTGCAAAGTCGAGAATTTCTCAACAATAGCCCTAACACCTGATTTATTTGTACGAAAACATTTGCTTTGTTCCCCACTTACGTCCCACTCGCTCGAAAATAAATTCATTTAATTCACCTTTCATTACTTTCGGGAGAAAGTGGCTCCTTCCTCGAGAGCGAATTTTTTTAGCCGGGAAGATAAGTCTGGCGTGGCGCATTTTCGTTTTTCGTAAAACGCTGGGCTATTTTTATTTCACACTTGAAAGTTGTTCGGTCGCAACACCTGCGTTTGCAACACGGGCTGCAGGCTATTAAATTTGAGACGTTTTCATGTGTGAGAACAACTGCTCCAAAAGCGCTATCAGTACGTGCAGTTCAAGATGTTCGACTTGATTTTTTCTGGTAGCCCAGACCTAATTCTGAGTGGCTGATTCAGTCATCGGCTCCTGTCAAGTGAAAATCCATTTCGATAGATGCCGACCCCAAATGCTTCTCCACGCGGATGTCAGCTAGGAAGCCGCTGGTGATTTGATCTGATCAGTCGATAGGCGCGACGTTATCTCATTGGTCGCGGTACGACGCGTAGCAGAAACCCGGCAGGCGACGAGAAGACGAATAGAAATCGAAAGTGTTTCAGGTGGCGGTGTTAGCACTATTCGGTGATAAGCAACTTTTAATGACTTCCCGTGTAGTGGCGATAGCGTTCCATCCCCAGGCTCCTCCCTGCTGTCGTTGCTGATGCTGACTCAGCACAACAGTCCAGAATTTTTATTATAAAAAGTGTCGGGTTGTGTATATTCGGATGTGTCGTAAGAAGGAGCACCTGATTGCTATGCCGGCGAGTCCTGCTCTCAACAGCGCCGAATAAAAGTAAGCAGACGTTTTTAAATCGAGTGAAGCAGAAATTCAGCATAGTCCGGAATTTGCATACCGCAGGGAAAGGAAAGATAATGATAACTTTTTACCCCCGACTCGTGAATTCATCCGCATAAATACACTTGGATAAACAATTTGAATATCTCCGTAGTAAGTATGTGTGTTTATGGCTGGAGTTAGTTCTCTTTACATTTTAAGCGGCCAACTTTTAACTAGATACACAGGCATGAGGTGCTCTTTCCCAGAAGTATCTGGACTTTTTCAGAAAGAAAGTCACATTGAAGAGATATTTCTCAAGGGCGCATTTTATACTGGAGCAATAAAATGCTGGAGAAACTTGGTCATATAGTTCACTAGTTCGGTGCCTAGTGAAATTGCAAATGCCCCGAATTACGGCTGATACAGTAGGTAAATAACATTACTTTTAGGATATGCAGTTTACTGCAGCTTATCTAGACACTGCAGTATTTTGTATTCACTGGTGCACTGGACCTCAGGTCTTTATTTCAATGCTATAAGCTCATTGCAGAAGGGTGAATGGACTTGTTTTGTTGATGTTCAAGGTGATGTAGGTCAGGCTACATTTTATTATAAAAAAAATACATTGACTTTTGTTTCGCTTGTATAAGTGTTTGTTTGTATTTTTTTTGTATCTTCCTTCGCAACATGGTTTTCTCTTTTAAAATTAGATTTTTAGAAAAATTTATGGGATATGTTAGAATTTCAGGCGCGATATTAAATCTGCCATTATTTCATTTTTCATTTTTCATATTGTCCGATTGTCCGATTGTTTTATATGTTTGCTTTTTACGTTTTCTCATTCAATGCCCCGTTAAAAGATTCTTTGTGAATTTATTACCAATTCCGATAATTATAGGTTTAGGCAATGATGGGGTATTCATGTTGCTTGTCTCGATGAAAGAGATAGTTGTTGAACGATGTTGGTTTATTTTTATTTTATTTTTTCAATGTCTTCTTCCGGGGTTATCGGTCTCCAAACATGTTAGAATATTATTATCCAATTTTCCTGCCTGAACAACATTTTCGTTGAGGTGGGTTCTTCAGTGATATCATGCTGCCTCATTTGTGTGATTGCGTGTGTATGGAACTTGTGCCATCAACAAGCCAGATTTCCAACAGCAGTATTTTCAGCAATTAAAAAATGTTCTCGTTTTTTTCATTTTGTTTGTTTACTTTGTCTATTTTTCGCATTTTTATTACTAGAGCGGAATACTGCCATGATGAAAAAATTCTTTTTGTAATTTCTTTTATACATTCGTGTTTCTCGATTTTAGCTCTATTTTTCCATACTATTATAAATTTCGATAACTTTTCGATGGGAGAATTTTCACTAAATCAAGCAAAAATATATTTATTATTGCTCCGTACATCACTTTTATGAATTATGTATATTAATATGTTTTCTTTTATATGCTCTTTGGATACGTTGATAGGATTCTTCTGTAGTGTTCATGCGCGAAATATTTTTTTCGTTATCACCCCCTCGCTTCTACTCTCTACGTCATCTCTCTGATCAATCTCATTCTTAAGTTTTTTTTAGACAAGGCTTGGGATTTTCATGCAGTTAGCGAGAGGCAGGAGGACGAGTAGCAGAAGTTGAGAAGAAATATGTTCTATGAGAAAATTGGCATAAGACAATTTTCTCTTACATATGGTTAAAAAGCGTCAAATCAACTCAGCGTAAATTGTTATGAATAATAAACTAAAATTGAGCCTTTTGCATTTTAACGCACGATAGCTCGTTATTGTCTATTTAGATTCAATCGAATAAATTTTTCCAGTTTCCAACGAAACTTACTTGATCAAATACCATTAGAGTTCTGAAAACGATTTTTATTTTATTATTTAGCCCTTATCGGCTCCAAACATTTGTTTAACCATCTAGGATATATAGTAAAATAATAGGTAATTTCAGACGGTGGAAGGTGTTTTTAATTTATATTTATATAAAATATATAAAAAAGTCAATTTATAAATTGAAAAATCCGTATTTTCAACAATTCATAAAAGGACAATTTGCCTGTCTGTACAGTCTATTTAGCATGTACATGTAAATGTCTTTGCCCATCATGAATTTACTAGTTTTAGGTACCAGAAAGTAACCAATATTATTATATTTTTTGTTTAGTTTTAAATGTAAGTAAAACAAGTTGTGTGTGAGATATCCATTCCATTTTTATTTTATTTGAAAGAATATTTTATGACATTAAGTATAGAATATGTTTTTGTTATTGTACATATTATGTCATTCAATTATCCGCCGCGGCTTTGCTTGGTGGCACGTATTCGGGAGGCCCGATGGTTTTCGATGACTTTGTCGCATAAATCTGGTTGAATTTGCTGGATGGCGTTCCTTATGTTACTTTGAGGGCATTAAATGTTTTTGTTTTATGGGCATAGACCTGTGATTTAAGATGGATAGGAAGAAGCCTAAAAAGGATAAATCGCACGATCTCGGTGGCCATTCTTAAATCGCTCGTGCAAAATGTCCATCGGGGCATGCGCTGTGCGACCCGTAACGCCATCCTGCTGGAAACACATGTCGTCGGTGTCCATATAATTCAGTTCAGGCCGCAAAAAGTTGCTTATCATCGATCTGTAGCGCTCGCCGTTGACGATTATGGCAATGCTTTCGTTTTGAAAGAAGTACGGATCGATGATTCCGCCATGACCAGCACCAAATAGCGACTTTCTCGGTATGCATTTGGTGCCGGTGCATCTCGTGCGGATTAGTATCACCCCAAATCCGAAAATTTCGCTTGATGGCTTGCTAAAGATGAATTCTTTGACGAAATTTGGGTCAATTTCCCACTGCTCCAGAGCCCAATCCGCGAACACATGGCTTTGTTGTGTATGGTCCTTTACCTTGAGTGCCTGGATCAGTTGGATGTTATACAGGTGCAGACCCAAGTCCCGACGCAAAATTCGCCGAGCTGAAGTGGCAGAAAGCCAAGGTCTTATGAACGCCGAGAAATTGACTGTCTCGGGTTCTCCCGTATACTCTCATGCACAGGAGCGATGTTTTCAGCAGACCTTGCGTTTCGGTGACGGTGTTGTTGTGTCTATCGAAGCGGTAAACTCGAATTTGGCCACCAAACGTCGTATAATCGACTCGACGGGCGGAATCCGTAAGCAGACTCCAGGGCCCGTACCGACTTCGGATCTATATCCAGCTCCAGATTAGTGCCCTCATGGTCATTGGAACTCTTCTTCTTCCCGATGTGTGGACAGACACGCCAGTATGTTGTGTCGATCACTGGGTTTTGGATACGAAGCCGGACCATTATGTTTCCAGGGCTTTTGCGTGGTCCCGAGCTCCACACAACGGCCCGAATCAGCTTGGGCATTTCTCTGCAGCCTTAAACTATATGCCCTGACAAACTAGTATTTTTGCCACATTTGCAACCACCCATCTAAGAGAATGTTCGTCCGAGCACTGAACCTTCATGGTTCCATTGCAGACGACCATTCACTCAAGCTTTGGTGACTCCTTGGTGGCACCTAGAAGCTTCCAAACTTGACAATACCACTGCAGCCTCAAGCGAGGTGGTGGGAGTGTCTATAGGGAAAGGATTCACGGTAGTCAGAGAAGAATACTGCTTTTCGATCCTTTCCTGGTCCAAAAGTAGGCTTTCCATTGACCCTGTAAATGTGCAAATCGATGATAGTCTGTCTATTGACATTTCATCATCGGGATCCAGTAGATTCCTTCGTTTTTGGCCTGATCCCGGCTCCTCGGCAGTCAATGAAGTTGGGGCCTGCACAATCTGTGCTCCAGTCACTTCTGCAGCGGGAGGATTCCCAGTATCCTAGCTACCTCGTGCAGATAACAATCTAGGCTTGTCCTCCATTGTGTGTTGCCTGTTCGACCTGGGTCACCCTACCGGCAACCACGGTTAACGTCAACATAGCCCAATCTATCATTGCACGCATGCAAGCTGCTTCACCGCGACAAGGTGGGGGATCCGTTTCGAAGGAGAAGATACCAACTTGGAGGAAAGAACAAATGTAAGAATTATTATCTGAACAAAATATTGCTATGTCGTCTGCACTTTGATATTTGAGGAAAGTCAACTGTAAATATATTATATAGAATTGGTCCCAACACCGAGCCTTGGGGAGTTCCTGTGTTAATGGGATGTTCAGTGGAGAAGATGTTCCCAATATGAACCCTACAAGGGTTCGACCATACAAGAATTTTTTTTTTATTTACAAGAAAAGCACAGGAGAGATGCCGAAATTTATCATTTTGTGTATAAGACCATCATGCCAAACAGAATGAAAGGCAGACTGGACATCGAGGGGAATCAACCCTTACATTCTTTCATATTAAGGTGGGATTTGATGTGTTAGGATATTCTTGCAAGGGGTGGAATGTATTGTGTCCCGGTCTGAATTCAGGTTGTTCATTGGGGAGAATGCTATCTTCGTAATATAATATAATAATTCGATCCATCAGCTTCATTTTAATGACGTATAATGAGTATTTTTAACAAATTACTTAGCAGGCTGATTGGAAAATATCTAATTAGGTCTCCTCGGGAGGTTTTCCAGGCTTAGAGACGGCAATAACTTTCGCCAATATCCGTGCTACTGGAAAGTATTGAACCTTTAGATACGAGTTGATAATGAAAGTAAGATAAACGAGTCCAGGATTCATATATTTCAGGCATATGTTGGGAATTCCATTCAAACCAAGTGTTTTTTAATGCAGGTGCATTTGATGTTCTTTTTAATTTCCTTAGATTTTACATAGCTCGATTGCTCTAATTTAGGATAGACAGATTGTAGTTGGGATAGGGACGCAGCAACTATGTAGTTCTTTCGTAGAATAACTTCTAATGTTTGCAGAGAGATTAAAACTGGGTACAAATGTTTGAGGAAATATTTCTGCTTTTCCATTTTTGGTCATTTACATATATGTATATTACCCATCTGCTTTAATATTGGTATTAATTTTCGTTTATATTTTATACTTTTTGCTACCTTCCAGAAAGGTTTTGAACATTTTTTGAGGCCCTGAAGAACTCTGGTCCGTTTTTGATTTCTGTACTGCCGAATTGATACTCATTATTACATCCAATTATCAGATTTATTCTATTACAATTTTCTTTTATTATTCCCTGTATCACTCACTCACACCAACGAACGCTTCGAAGGTATTATCATAATTTAATTTTGATATAGTGTTATTAAACTCTTGTATGCTAATTTATTTACTATCTCTTTGCGATCCGTCTCATTAGCTTCTCCGAATTTAATTTTCCGTATGTATGATCTGTTTATCACCCCTTTTGTAGAATTTGCCATTTGACTTAATGTCTACTGACGCTATCAATATTCGACATAATTAATAACATATTATTTTGGTTTCTCTAATTTGTTTTTACGATTACTTCTTGTTTCTGCGTACTTGTTCCAATCCTGCTGCTCATACGTAATTTTCGCTCTAGCGTAAGATCTTTACTTTTCTATTCTTAGTTTGTTTAGCTCCTGAGTAAACTACTTAATCTCGTTGCTATACGTGGCCCTCGTTATCACGTCTTCATATAGTTCTCATTGATGTTATTAATACTTCTGCGTGCTGATCCAAGTCTCCAATTTTGCTCAAACTTTTTATTATTTCTTTCAAGTATACTTTGGAAATATTCTTCATTATATCCCACATATTCTATTATTTTCTCAGATTTACTATCGATGTATTCTTGTTCTATTAATATGTACAAATGTATGTAGCGATCACTTTTTTTTGGTGGAATTTATATTAACCGCCATCTTTCGCCAATATGATTGTCTTTAGATCTCGAGAGATCGAGTTTGAGTTACGTGAACTGGACCCTGGTATTGTACTATATTTGTAGACTGTTTTATTTTTCTTTATATATTCCACGTCCTTCCTCTTCTTTTCGACATTTTTGTACAATATCTCGCACTCGTCGGATAGCGAGCGCAGGTGTAGGTAAATGAGCCCGCCATTCTCCACACGTCTGATCCGAAATTCCTTTCCTATTTTTGTGAAATAAGGTGAGATGCTCAAAGATCATATAATTAAAAAAATCTAATCAGAAGACGTTGGATATCGATTTTTAGTTTTACATGCGAGAATTTCTAGGTTTCATGATTTTCCCTTTAGGTACCGAAACTTTGAACGCGTTTTTCTCTAAACCACTTTTTCAACATCTTGAGCAAGGTATCTCGAGGACTATTCAACAGGTCCACTTGCAAATTGGAACACTTATCAGGTATTCTTATTGTTGGACCAATTTTTCTTGTTTTTTTTTTTGGTTTCGAACACCGCAACAATGCTACTCTGCTCAAACAGCAATCGCCAACCACCGCCGCAATTTTTGAGTTACTGGAATAACAAAATTGATATGTAGTACTAAAGACTGTCAATAACAATATTACAAATTTTGAAGAAGATCGGTGCGTTCTTTCTTTAAGGGATCTTTGCCGTAAAACGTATATATTTTTTTTTCATAAATGGGTTAGTAATATCCTCAGGAATGTGTGTTTAAAATTTTACATAAATATCTATAATAGAACTCGAGTTCTAACGTATTTAGTAAACGTGCCTTCTTATAATCGAAAATCACTTTTTTATAATCAAAAATGTATAAAGCACACAAAGGATCTAAGCAAAATCCTGTGCGTCGTTCGGCTAGTAGGAAAAGAAAATTTCACCGAAATCAACATACTATAGATTGTGACGACGCGAATGTAGAGTATACCAGCAGATCGGCACTCAAAACTTTAAATGCGTTTTTCTCGAAACTGCATTTTTCAAATTGGCTACAGTTGCTGTAAAAAAAAGTATTTGTTTAATCGGCCTGAGATTTTAACTGTATATTCTTGAAAATGTTCCACCCATTGTAAACAGTTGAAAATTGGACGCTTGGCGCGATTTTTCAATTTACACAAAAATATGATTTCGAACCTCATTTTTGAAAATTGCGCCAATTTTTAGAATTTTTGTCCGAATTAATTTTATGTTGGTTCACCGTGGTGGAATGACAAGCCTCTAGTTTAACGAGTTTTTTGTTTTTTTACAATATCTTCACCAGAGGTGAAGCTATTACTGTAGCCGAATGGGCGTTTAAAAATAAAAGGACCCAGATTCGCGCCTCGCTGTAACGCGCATGTCCACTGGAAAACAAAAAAATATTTTTTCATATAGCCGAAGACGTGCACTTTCATATGTATCAATTTGTTTTCATTTACAATAAATAGATTCATCAGGAGAGAAAAAAAATAAAAAAATACTTCTTTTTTTCATTTTTTACGAGAAAGACCCCTCAAAAACCAATAAACAAGGTCCTACAACCTTTTGTTTCTGCCACCGCTTTTAACTTCTCGTGTAGCAAAGCTAAAAATAATAATATTTTTAGAGACAATTTATATTTGGATTTTAAAAATATTTCTAACAAATGTATTTTAATGACCAATTTCCGACTCATCACTGCCAAGGACAGATAGGTCAGTTCTTTGTCTTCTGGGTCCTCTCTTGAAAGTTCAGTCGTTTTAATTCTTATTTCCTTGGATAAATGATACTTACTGATGTATTCAGCGGGCTTAGTAAAATATTCAACACATGGCACGACTAAGATACAGCGATAAAAACTTGTCAACGCTGGGCGGACAATCCCGTTGCCATCGGTGGAATTTCTTGTAGTATTCTGATAATTTCGAATTTAGCATTTTCTTAACGGCAGGTCATAAATTTAATAGAAACTGTCTACTTCACCTCATTTTCTACGAGTTTATGGTAATCTATGGTCAATGCGAAATGTTCAGTTTCTTATCTCCTCCGATTAAAAATATCCCTGAGTTGAAAACAATGGTGATATGTTCCATCACCTCTACACTGTCAAGGCACAGTATGAATAATAGCCAACAATGTGTCCACATAGCCAAAATACTATTTGAAAACTGTCAGTGTCACGAAATTTCAGGCAGAGGTAGAAGCGCTTTTTAGTTGGCTGGGTGCCAGCGCTAATGTTTATGACGACAAGTGATCCGAGAGACAGCCAAATTCTGGATTATCTGCATGGATTTGGAGGGCGAGGTAGTATACCCGCAATTAGAATAATTAGCCGCCAGGCTCAAACGCACTCAGTCCCGATTGGAAACTGACGGCTACTATTGAATTAGTTACTGCATGTGTGCAAATTAATTATAACTTTGTCTTTCTGACAACTGAACGTCCGTGTTCGTCCAGCATGCTTGCCAATTATCCCCAAAAGCAACGAATAAATGCGCAGGGCTTCAGGTTTTCCATTAACACTGCTCGGATGTTACAGAAAGGCCCATCTCTCCCTTTTGTGTAAGGCGAATTACCTATGGATTGTTCGTATGTACATACAAGGTGCAGAAGTTGTGATTCGCAAGGTTTAGAAAGTTACCAGCTAATATGCATACTTCTATCCAAATCGTTCCCTCAATTCATTCAAACACAGCCAGACAGGAGTAGCAATTTAAGAAAAGTCACGGAAAAGGCGCTTTCAGATTTGCATAAAAGTTCGTCTTATTAAGCAGTAATGAGTTGGCATCCACCATGCACCTACCAGTCGCCACTCGTACCTGTTGGGACTCGTTCAATAGCAACCGCAGAAAATATTTTCCTGGCGTTCTGCAAAAGGAATTCCTATATTTCCCAGGTGAATGATTTCATTTGTGAGTTACAAAAGGTTGCGTCCTTATTGAATCTTCAATAGATTTTTTCTACTGGCACCAGACAATTAGCCCACTGCCTACTGTTTTTTTTAGCTTTTCACTGCAGATATGAGTATGGTATTTTTCCGCTATCTCCATTTATTTTTGTGAAACACATAACAGCAATAGAGTGCGAAGAGGATAACTAGTTTCAAGGAGAATAAAATGAATCGTTCAAGGGAGTTTTATTTCGATTTTTAGATTTAAGTGGAAGTGCCTGTTATTTATTACCTGTCGCATGTTTGCAAAAACAGTGGGGTTGGAATGGAAGCGATTTTAATTAAAATCAAGACTTTAAGTTTTTGATGTGAAAAATATGGCTTGGATAATTACATGAATTTACATACATTTGTACGTTATTGAATTTAACATGGAGCCATAATCTAACTTTTCCATCTTACTAACTATTGGAAGTTTAATCACGGTGACGAGCAGTTTTTGCTAGCTGACCGCTCGGTTAGTACAACAAAACAGTCTTTACATTACAATTATACTCTTGTAAAAAAAATTAATTTTAATGGCTGTTAATGGAGCCTGGAATCTATTTATATTCGGGGAGATCATGTTAAAAACCTACAAGAATTTTGTAAAGGCCGATAAGTATTTCAATATTGTGTTACATTAAGGGTGTATGTGAGTCAGAAGTATGTGGGAAAAACAGGTAGCGGTACACTTGGGCTTAGACTTTTTGTCTAATAATTTGTCTATATTTATTATCACTATTAACTTGTTAGTTATTAGCAGCATGGTATTCCATAAATATTAGAAGCAGAATAATAAGTTATTATATATCCCAGACTAATATTTATTAGTGAAATTTTATTAGCTTTGCGGTTTCATAAAACTATTCAAACTAATAATTGTTAGTAGTTTACTTGTAAATAAAGGCCACATTTTTATTACAGTAGAAAGACCAATAATACGCAACTATCTGGAAATCTATAATAAAATACTTCAGTCTAGTTGTGGTTTTGGTGAACAGTTTTAGTTGAGAATTTCAGGACAGAATTTTTCATTATAAAAATTTTTAGTTAAAGCGAATACCGAGAGAAAAAAATTTTAGAATTATCCGTTTGTGGGTGTGGAATTTAAAATTTCCGGCTCTGCTTTTGAGCCAAATAACGAATCGTAAAAACTACAAATGAATGTATTTTTTGAATGCAAAAATGATTCTTTGTTCTTATAATTGGAAATAAGGTCATATATGTTTAATTTAACAATGTATATCTGTAAATTGTAAGAAATCGCTTTTTTTTAACTACTTCAAAATTGTAATATTAGCAAGCCTTGGTGTAAGTTTTACAAAACTGCAGGGGCTACAAAATACAATATATCCTTTAAATATAAAACTATGTATATTGAAAATTTTACATACAATTATGTAAAATATACAAATCGTAATATTCACCATAATCATCCAATTTCTGCAAACCACTCTTAAAACCTGCATCTGAACTTTTGAGGTTTGCTTTGAAATACTTGAAAAAAATGAAACACAATCAAAACAGTTTCAAATTAAAAAAATGTTTCATTACATTAGTTACTAGTTAGTTAAAAAATGGGAAATTCTAACATATCTTTGCTATTAAGAGAGAAAAGTAATGTTTGCTCTGATTTATCTTGTCCGCTCGTGCAGTACTGTTTGTACTTGACTAATTGGTTCTGTGAGTGTTCAGCGTTATAGTGTACATTGTACGGTATAAAACTAACATTTTAATAGTAAAGACTTGAAATACAATATATCCTATTGCTTGTTTGGAAAAATAAAATGATTTTAAAATCTATGAATAGTAAGTAGTTGTAATTTTTACAAACGGGAATCTTTAATCTTATTATTTACAAATGTGAAAAAGCAGTAAATTTTACATTCAGATTTTAATAAATACCAGTGAATTATTATTCAATCGAGCAGTAGCATTTAAAATTAAATACGTCAATTCAATTATCTTTAAGCATATATCACGTTGTAGATTTAACAATTTCACATTGTAAAGTTTACCGATTTTTTTCGCTCTGTGAAGATAGTTGTTGGTCGCAGCGTGCAAATCAAGTCTTAAAGGTCTTCTTAAGGATCTGGAATGCTCCAGACAGTTCACCGTCGTTTATGCCGACGACGTTGATTTAGTTTTTATCTTTCTGGAGTACCGACTGGATCCATTAACCCGGACAACATAGAACTGATTCTCTTCACCAGGAAACACAAATTCCATTCTGGGTTATGGAACGTTAGTTTGGTAATCAGCGACAGCGAAGGTCACCTACACAAAATTGTTGGAGAAGTTTCAAAGAATAGCATGTCTGTTGATCACAGCAGCTTTGAACTCTACGCCCATTCTTGAGGTACTGCCACTGGATCTATTCTGCAAACAGTATGCAACATCTAGCGCCATTAGGCTGAATGCTACGCAGAAATGGTTGCGTATCGACTACGGACACTCGAAAATAATACGAGTGCCAATTGAAATAGATAACGCCATCCCCAAGCCCCACTTTTGGAATAAATTCACAACATCCTTCTCCCAGAGGTGAATTGGAGGAAGGACCCATATGCCGATTAGGGTCGTCGTTTATCTAAACCGATGGATTTAAGTTAGATAGTAGTGGCGGGGGATGTCTTTTCAGACTGTGTATACCTAAACCTAAGCCTCTTCTTCCTTCTACCAAACTATTGTGCTATCTTTCAAGCGGAGGTAGTGGCCGTGAAATTCCGAGTATCTGCATCTTTACTGATAGCCAGGCAGCAATAAAATCTCTTACCATTGTATACACCATTTCAAGGATCGTCCAGGACTGCCATTGATCCTTCAGTGACACAAAGGAATGATACAATCTGTTCCAGGTCACACAATTATTTTCTGGAGCTGTGAAGCCAACAAGCAACCAGGCTAGATCCAATAAGTTACTTGCTCTTAGGCGTGACTCTATAAGCGTGGCGGTGACTGTTATCTTATCACAGGTCACTGCCTCATAGGTAGTCATACCAGAAGACTAAGAACTCCTCGCAGGATCACTGCAGATACTCCTAAATTATAGACGAGAGGAGACCGTTGAATACCTCCTCTGTCATTTTCCGGCAATACGTAGTCTACTCAGGGTTCGACACTTGGGCACTACCCACTTCAACATCCTCCTCGTACTAGGGTCCGGTGCACTTTTACGATTCGCCAAGGATACTGAATGGTTCAACTTGCGTTAGTAGGGAATACCCTATGTGGTGTCACAATGGGCCTAATATGGCCTAATTGTAGCCTTGGGGCAAGAAGCCGTGTTACACTTTTAATATTAAAGGTCGAATCTAGGGCAGGAACTCATTGTTGCATAATTTTTATAATAATAATTGATAACTGACTTGAATCCCTCGACTTGAATATAGGGGTTACAATGCATTCCTTGAGTCTAGTATAGTAGGGATGGTTTCAAATGAAATAGAGTGGTTAAATAAATCACTAAACTTAAAAGCAACATTCAAAGAAGTTAATGCAATAGTAGAAAGAGACAGAGATAAGAAAAAATATTAAATTTTTAGCCTAGAATTAATTATCCAGTGCATGCGCGATACAACGAGGGTGTGAGGACAAATGCTCATATACAGCTCAATAACAGGCGGAAATGTATTCCAATTGGAGTGGAGATATGTGATCATACCTACGCAATCGAAAAGCAAATCATATACCGTCATTGTAGGCAACCTCGAGTTTGTGAAATGCGGTAACAGCAACCACAACCAACCATGTGGAATTTTCAAATTACTGTATTTCTGCCGTTGAGAAGGCGAAGAAGGTTGACTGTATTTTTACTGACTTTAGTAAAGCCTTCGATAGTCTGCTTATTTGCCTAATCGAATTCAGCGTGTCGTTTTTCGTAATGCTGTTTTCGATGCTATATATAACATATCTGGTGTTCCGCAGGATAGCCATTTGAGGTCACTCTTATTTATAATATATATTAATTACTAGACTGCGGATTATATGCATTCTAATGAAACATACATATGTATGTATAACATTTGAACGGAAATTGCTTTTGAAGTCTAGGGCCCATAAATTTTATTTGAACATTATTCATAATTCGAAATCTCAAAGGCTAATATAGCAATGGGCTTTGTCAAGCGTTGTTTCAAAGAGTTCGATTGACTTCCATTGAATCACTTCAAATTAGACGTAATAAAGCCAGAGCTTTAAACTGCCTTTGTGGGACGATTGAATCCCCGTATCTTTTATCCTCTTTAAACATTTCGATTGCGCCGCGTCACCGTGCTAAAGTTTTTTGAGCCAATTTCGTCTATGTCGCGACTTTTGAATAACTTCAAACAAATCAAATGAAAAGTCAGCTTTCCAATCTTTGATTTTCTTTTATTTATTTATTTTATTTTATTTTCATAAACTTAATTGTTGCTCAGCACTATGAATTATTTAATCGACTTGTACTGAATTTACAATATTGTATCTTTATGTAGAAATGTCTTTTGATGAATTTTGAATAAATAAAGAGTATCAATGAAAAGCTTGAGTTTTCGTAGTCTTCCATTTATCCTATTCAACTTCATCTTCCCATGATCGCCCCCATCCATCCCCTTCTGGAATTTACAATAACTCCCAGATTGTTGACCCTAGAAACAAAAGGTAGCCTAGTTTGGTTTAATTCAATTGGTGGCAAATACGATAAATCCAGGATATTTCTGCTTAAAACCAAAGCTTGGAACTTATTAGGGTTAATTATTAAATTATTCTTAATAAACCACTGAGAAATGTTGATAAGGTCCTCATTTATTAGGCATAACCTTCGGAAATTCATTTATAAAGTGACTAAATAATAGTGGATTTAGTATTGAGCTCTGTGGAACACGAGAATGCAAACCCAGGCTGCCCGCAACAATAGCCCCGACCCTTACTCTCTGGCAGGAGAAGTTTAACAAAACGAGGTGGTGTACCGTCCGATCCAATTGTCTGGAAACGTTGACGATCTCAAGCTCACATAACGAAAACTAATCCCCTCCAAGAAGGAAGAGTATTAGAATAGGTCAGCGTCTGTTCCACTGTTTTCATTAACACTGCCGAAATATTTATAGTTGGCTATGAATATAATTAATACGTGCAGTAAAATTGAAATTTGTACATTCTCTTTTCTCTGGGGTGCGAGGATGGTACTTGCTAAAACACTGAGCAAGCTTCCAAAATATCGGGAGTGTTTTGATCAGACTCATACTCCTAAATATTTTTTCGAGTGGAGGAAGAAGCGCTTGATTTAGGAAAATATTAATTTTAGATGCTTACACATTCTTTTTAACGGTTCGGCGTGTAATTGTGCCATTAAAACTCGAAAACTGATGAACTACGAATATTTTCCCCTTAGTGGCAATCATTCTTCTCGAGTTTACATTTTCTAGTGTTGCATGTGGGAACAATATAAAGAACATTGTGAAACGAATTTTCAAATAAATGCGTTCAGAGCTAGAAGCTATTGTTCCACCCCATACAATATACAATGGTGCCGTCCAAGTCAACATAACGACCAAAACCTTCAAGATAACCTATCACCTATTCATTTGTCCTACGAGACCGAAACCTTTCGAAATCGATTGAGTCCCCATTAATAATGCAATTATGTTTTTCAATCCTTCAAACTAAGTATCTGACGGCTCCTTTCCCGGCTGAGAGCGTGATAGTGGATTCACTCAGCTGTGAATTTCAGATAACTTGGGTTAATATTAATGAAGTGGTCGTGGTTAACGGAGCCCCTCGTAATATCAGCATGATGACATGTGCAAGCTATCCCATATTCCTTACCCTCTAACACACTTTTGTCCATTATGGGCCACTGCTTCGATACTTTATCGATTTCGGGGGGCTCGGAATTTTTAAGAGTGCTATTATTGTTAGACGGCCGGTATATATGAACAAATTGCTTCTGTGGATGGATTGGTGGTTAACGTGCACTTACTTTCAGGTACCCTCAGACTACCGAGGACAACATAGTGACTAAGTCCGTGTCGCTGGAGGTGCGCTTCTTGTTCGGTAACAAATTTCCGCGCTCTAATCCACTTCGGCGACGGAGAAAATAAGCGCACTGAATTAAAGACGATAGCGGCCTATCTGCCTTATCAAACAAGTGTACGGCTGGAATTTTAATATTTGTGGGCCAAAACGAGTTAAGCAAACAAGGACTATCGTCACCGCTATGGGGACAGGTACAATGCGTTATCGGTGTTGACTGTTTCTCTTTGGCCAAGATAAGATATCTTTGCGAGTTTTGATTTCACGCGACCCGCCACAGTTTCAGTGCGATTCGTGCGGTCCCGGAATACGACTTTCGTAAAAATCGTGAGGAAAACACCTCCGCCAACAGCCTAGAGGAGAAATTCTTTTCATTCGAGTGGAGTGCGTATGTTGCCAGTCGGAAAGAGCATCGTCGGGCCTTTAAAGTGGCAACAGGAAGCATAAAAAGGGCGGAAGGTCTCCAACAATAGAACGAATTTCGGTCCTTACAGGGAGCAAGTTTATCCAACCATATGAAGATAAAACAGGGTTAATACGACACACACTAAATTGTTTCAGTTCATTGAATTTTCCACTTTCCGTGGGTGTGCGGTGGATTTTATGGTAAAAGTGATATAAATTTTAGCCACGTAAACTCAAATGCCCCATCCGAGCGCAAGGATTTTAGTAGCAGCTGCCCAGGTTCGCGTCCGTATGAGTTACAGTTTACGAGACCTTTAGCTAATTGGACCAGTGAATGTCGTAGGCCTTATTAACTTTTCATCAGTAGTGAGTTTAAGTGCATTTGTATAAAGCGGAAGAAGAAGTGAAGTCATAAAAGGACCGGACGCGTTCGTGCAACCAAAAGTGAGTGTGTTCTGTAGATATGTTGACGTCCTTAGATTTACTGGCCAATAAATTGATTGAGTCCGACAAAACGCCACATCCGCCTTTAACAGGAAGTCCTAGAATTCATCCGTATCAAAGGGAAGGCTTCAGCCGATGCACTTCTCCAATTAAAAACAAACTGGTGCAAAACAGGTAATTATCGTATGCTCCCTTTTCCCTTCGTCCACTTAGATATTCACAGTTTTGTGAACAAAAACCCCAAGCGTGTGAATGTACCTACAGCAGTCATTTTGTAGATATTCGCCTATCACACCGCTATCTTATCAGTTCTATTGAAGTAATCACAGCTTTCGAAAGTCACTGAATCTTCGGTAAAACGATAATGCCGAGGAGTAAGTATGGTCGAGCCAACCAGATAACTTTATCGCTTACATTTGCACACACTAATAACTCTAATGAATTGCGAGATTGCCTCCAAAAATAGAAAATTAAATCCCACAAGTGCCCATGCGATTAAATGCCCTAATCAGGTGTTCGTCGTAAACAACATGTGTGAACAAATATTAACTCACAGAAGATTTCCCCCTAAACTTGCATACACACATAAACTTATTTATCTAGTAATTCGAAGCATATGTAACTGATAACAGCATTTCATATTTTATGAATCAGTGAAGTCATTGTTGTGACGACAAATAATTACAAACTGAGGTTGTGTTGAGCGAATTTATTTAAAAATGTATGCAAAGGTATGACGCAATAGCCACCTTTCCGATCACGTCAAAGGATATACATACATTCTTTGTATTTGTAGATAATTCGAACATTTAATTTACTTACTGAACTTGGAAATAAAAATATGGTTATATCAAAACACAAAATACAGGCAAATGGAAAAAAACCCATTTTACGCTGAGCATGGTGTGCAATAGAATCGGAGTCTCTCCCAACGTTAATGTAAACTAGCGCATTGCAGAGTACCATAACTGTATCTTAATATGTATGTATTCCATAAAATTTTTAAAATAAAATGCAATTCCAATTTGCTCAAAAAGAAAAACAAATAAAGTTTGTTACTTTGACAGGGAGATAACAATCAAAATGTGCAATAGCATCAAGTGGAGACTAGTTTGCTATTAATTGGAACAATTTTCTGTAGGGGCCATCCCATTACGAGCACGAAATTCCTCCTCTTTTTCACATTCTCCCTTCAATCGCTAATCGGTTGCAAGGACATTCGTTAAGGGGATTTCACTATTTTTTTTTAACATATAGGCCAAAATTGGAATTCTGCGGATTGTGCACCAACATGGATCTGTGCGAACTATTTGAACGAAATATTTTCAATTTGGATAGATGGGAAATTTAAAGAGAACGGCAGTTTTTTCTTTATAATATTTTACACCAAGTGTGTTAAGTTATAAATAAAGAATTCGGTAATGTTAAATTACAACAATTTTTAATTCAAGCAAATATGACTAACAATATTGCTTCCTTCCGAAAATATATATACGTTATTTATTCACACGAAAATATAGTTGGGTGATTATACAAAAATTGGGTAACATTTAGGGATATTTCGTTTACTATATTTTTAAATAAAATTCCTACAAATTCGGGTTTATAAGATAGTTAATGTAATAATAATATTGCTCGTGCTCGGGTCAGTCACTTTTTCAAGTAGATTCCGAGATATTTCGAATTTTCTGAATTTGACTGCCAGGGGACTGACATATTACTGACCAAAAACACAATTTCATAAGATATATGTATGAAACTTATTAAGATTTAGAAGACATCTCTTAGAACCTAATAATGGCACATATTTTGAGTCTTAATTCACTTAAGTAACTATTAAGAAACTATTAATATGTAATATTGTAAGAAAAAACTATACCCACCTTTAAAACAGCTTTTGATCATTTTTAATAACTTTATATTACTTAACTTACACCACTTATCCTAACATTATACATTTTCTGTGTAATCAACAAACAATTCAAACAAAAATATGAGTCTTTCAGCCGACTTAGACAAAGGACTGACGCCAACGGACTGACTAAAAAGACATGAATTTGAGGTTATCATTAGAACCAACGTTTGTTTTGATTATTTCGAATATCAACAAGCTACATTTTAAATATAATCAAAGCTAACTATGTATAAATTAAAATATAACACAGGTTTACAAGGAAATAATAACTCACCATAGGACTGAAATTTTGACTGGATCCGCACGTGTTTACATGACAAACACAACGCTTGCACTGGCACAGTAATGGCGGCCGTAAAGTGGCGCGGACTACAGCTAACTTTACTACCAACGGATAAATTTAACACGGATTTGAATTTGAGTCGACAATATTTAGCGGGAAATTGAAATTCGAACAACACACAGCGGAATGACGAATAAAACTGAAAACAAAGTTTTTTATTATTTTTACAACAACGCTATCAATATTATATTATAAAAGTTGTTATATACATAGATTGTACATACATCATAGATTGTAGTGAAATAGTAAGTTTGCCTCAATTAAAAGTAATATTTAATACACAACCACTTTATTGCGTGGTTTTGGGATTATGACATGCCAAAGTACTGACGTTTTGAGCATATATTGTGGAAATTTACAAACTTGTATTTAAAATGAATAGCTGAAATTGAGTGACCAAATAAAGGGCATTTAATTGTTTTAAAATAAAATTAAAAATATATACAAAATATAATAACACATCGTTCCTTTGTCTTGTGACAGTGAGTTACCCAATTTTTGTATAATCACCCAATTTTATTCTGATCAAATCTCCGTTCTTATTAATCTAAGTTAAAAAATTACAGCCTTGTTGAATTGATAATTTTTAAATTGTAAATTTCAACAGAATATTCAATATCAGCTATTACAGACATTTGCATTCATATGTATGTTATTTTCAATGAAATCGAAAAGTTTCGTTCACTCTTCTCTGTCTTTCATAATATATTCAGAAATTGTGATAATCCCACAATTCCGTTATTTCATGGAAATGTATTATATTAGAAACAGTAGTTGCGAAAACGGAGAATTCTTGAAATTAAAAATGTTCCATGGAAAAATGGATCCGCCATTTCAAATTAGCTATTTCTGCTATAAAAATTCAAGATCGGCCTAAGTATTTTCCTGGTATTCCTTTGAAGTTTAAAATTTTTGGTTGTCATTATGTAGTCTGCCATCTTGAATTTTGGAATTGTGGTACATTTGAAATCAGCGGTCCATAAGTTTTCATTGTCGAAGCAACAATTTTTTATATAAAGGGTTTCCCAATAGGGATGACCTGATTTTGATACCTCGTGGCGGCTATATTTCTTTATGGTTTTTTGACAAGTCTATGCAGTTATGTTCAGTAAGGTTTGCGATTTCAGACACGTTTCACTTTGATCAAGGCTTGAAAATTGTTCAAGATTATTACGCAAATTCGCATTCTCTTCTCGGTACTGTAAGAGCGCTTCCTGGAAAAAAGTGGTCGTCATAATGCCCCTTCTGAGCACACTATAAGACGCATAATAACAAAGTACGAAAGTGAATTCACTCTTCACAATACAAAGGTGCCTGTAAGACAAAGAAATACCCCAAGTGAATAAGATATTGCCTCCGTTCAAGCCAGTGTTCGTAAAAACTTAAATGCGTCTGTTCCGCGCCATTCTCAAGAGTTAGGTCTCTCCAGGATCACAACCTGGCGAATTTTGCGATTGGATTTGGGTCTGCATCCTTATAAGATGCTATTGGCACAAGAACTCAAGCCAACCGACCATCACATTCGTTGTCAGTATGCTGATTAATGACTGAAAATGTTGGAAGGCGACGGCGATTTTCATCGCAAAATCATGTTCTCAGATGAAGCTCATTTCTTGGTCAATGGATTCGTTAACAACCAAAATTGCCGCTATTGGAGTGAGTCAAATCCACGAGTGGTTCATGAATCACCATTGCATCCACAAAAATTGACCGTTTGGTGTGGATTATGGTATGGCGGAATCATCGGACCTTATTTCTTATTTCCTCTTTCGAAATGAGGCAGGAGATACCGTTACCATTAATAGCAACCACAATAACACGATGTTGACCGATTTTTTTTCCCGGAATTTGATGAAATTGATGCGGACGACCATTATTTCCAACAACACGGAGCACCGCTTCACACTTCCCGACTTAACATGGACTTATTGCGCGGTAAGTTCGGTGATTCGTTAATTTCCAGAAATGGTCCCATCGCTTGACCGCCTAGATCGTGTGATCTGACGCCTTTGGATTATTTCCTTTGGGGCCACATTGAGTCGAAGGTTTACAGCAACCATCCTACAAATCTTGAGGCATTGGAAGCCTATATTCGTCAAGCCATAGCTGAGATACCGGCCGAAATGTTGCACAGATTCATCGAAAATTGGCGTGAGCGGATGAACGTGTGCAAGAGGAGCCGCGGTGGCCATTTGGCCGATATTTTATTCAAATCATAAATCGCATTAAATCATCTTTCAATTAAAACAGTCAAAGCTATTTGTGCTCAAAAATTGTGTGTTTTATTCAAATTTAAAGTTCGGACGTTCTTATTGAGAAACCCTATATATCTAGATTCTTGATTAGGGTTAGATCGAAATTCCAGCATATATTGAACCATTGTATGCTTTGTAATAAGATTTATGACTTTACATTTATTTAAACCCTTTATTAGTTTTTTTTAATAATTGATATTAAATTCATTTTTTTAAACACCAAATAATGAAAATGTTGAGCAAATTAGATTCAAAAGATGTATACATATGTCATATTGTGTAAATGTACCAATACTAGCTATTAGATCCTAGCATAACTATGAACCATCGTCTTAACAAAACAAATATAGTGTTAATATGACCTCAATCGGTCAAGTCGTTCAGAAATTGCAACGATTATATATGTAAAGGTTTTCATTTCGAAAGGACATATTTGTCTGTAAAAGTTATCACAAGTTAAAACATTTGACGGTTCAGTGGAACAGTGTTTATCTGTTGTGACTCACGCTCTAAATCAGCATCAAGTGAAAATCACAATCCAGGTATTTTACCGGGTTTCCGATTTTGCATCTAAAAAGATGGATTCCTGTTTGACCTTTTTTAAATCAATTTGACAGTGGAAACATAGAGTTGAATTTTTTTTTGTTTGGTCGCGATTTGATTATTTATTTGAAAATTATCAAATTATTTTAATTACTAACTACTATAAAAGGTAGTAATTTAATTCAATTTTCACTTCACTTTTAACTTTCGCGAAACAAACCTGTTATTGCTAACAAATGTGCCGAATGTAATATGAGAACTGCGATCATGGACGTAGCCAGGATTTTGCCCAGAGAAGGGCAAAGGAACTCATAGTCACATAATGTTATATTTATTTGTCAAACATCTCGTTTTATTAGAGTAAGGCCTACAGTACAATTATTTTAAAGTTTTCAACGGATTTTTGAATTACACTATATTCTACACTATATTCTTGCCAATTTCAAAAGTCGCATTTTAAAATCATGGTATTCGTGCACTCAAAAAAAGATTTCCTAAACATTAGGAAAAAGAGCTATAAAATTAAGGAAAATCATTATTGTATACGAGCTCATGACGCACAATCTTTAGAGGAAAGAAATATTTTCATTAAATTAAATAGCTTTTCAACCATTAAAAGCGCTTAAGGAACACTATCTTTAAAATACACGCTAATTTCATAATTTGAATACCATAGTTCTTAGATAAAAGGTGGAACATGGCAATAAAATTCATTGCTTCAAGGCAATCCGTTAGGAAAAGAGGCATTTCAAAGCCTCCTGAAGCGCTTTTTTGAAGTATTAAAGTGCCTACGCCCGCTCCCATGTGGGATTCTAACCCGGAACCTCGAAATAGCACTCATCATACCTCCCTAATTTTATGTGTGATTTTCTATGAAATTAAGTATTTCAACATACCATATATTTTTCATCTTATAACCAAGGCAGCTCTTTAGTTAAGTATAACTTTCTTTGGTTTAATAAAGATTTCATCCTGTTAGTTATTTGTTATAAAATATAGAGAAACCCAATCAATGACATATTTTCTTTGTTTTAATGGTAGGTATTTTTCTGAGTATGTTGAAATTCAAAGTGGTCACATAAAAAACTGAAACTATCAAAATAAATATGTTTGCATTTAATTTCAAAGTGCGAAATTTCCCTCAGTGTAATAACAAGCAAGTGACAGCGTAAAATTAAACTCTAACAGATATCCAATATTCATAAGTTTGCTGAGTTTTGACAGGTTTCCGTACGAAACGGTTTGCACATATGTATTTAATAGTTGATCCTTAGGGCCTTTCGGCAAGCACGATCTCAGTGAGACAAATGCGACAAAATTTTGAGCAACCGTCTCAGTTTGGTTGGGTAATTGGGTTAATCAGCTGAGTTTGACATTGCAGAGATTGATGACGCAAAATGCTGCAATTTTTTTTATGATTCAGAGAGAGATAGTAGGCCTTTTCTGATGGTCGTTTCGACACGACACGACTAGCCAAGACTCATTTTCAAAGTAAAAATCCTAGGTTTAGAAAGTATCTTGGCTAGTCGTGTCATATTAATACCAGAATAAGGCCCATTATACATATATGAATATGTCGATTTTAAGAGGCACCTTCGCTTGGAAAATAAATAAAATAAATTGAAGGGTTATTCTGAGGGCTGTCACAACACAGAACATATAACTGAGACAAAAGAGACACAGAAAATCTATCTCAGATGGCTCAGTTGCTCAAAGTGAAAGTGAGACGATGTACGAGAACACTCCGTTATCACTGAACACGTGCATGCCGAAAGGCCTTATTTTTAGACCCACTATAAACTCAGTTGATTCAAATCGTATCGAATATACTTATTCTCTTACATTATTATACTAGTTTATATGAGTGACAGACATATAGTCCCCTCTTTTAATACAGTTGAATAGTTATTATGTGAAAAGTCATAATATAAATTTTGGAAGTGATCTGAAATTATGTGTATAAAGGTTTTTTTAACAAGTTTCACATTTCCCCATCGTCACCACACTGCGGCTACCGATGACTGACTCTTATTTCATTTATTGTTCATACCTAATCTATTACTAAAAGTAAAAATCGATCTGTATGAAAACACTACCAAAACTGTAAACCTGCCTCCCGCACATACAGTATTTCTATGGTCCGAAAATTTTGGAGTTCATATTGAAAACAAAAATCAAAAATCGATCTTTTTTTGTTTCACAACAAATGTTAGAATATTTCTTTTATAACTACACACGATTTGTTTAAAACTTTGTAAAATCACTGACTTTTTTAATTAGTAAAACATAACATCACATTAGCTACATTACATTAACAATTTTTTCTTCACAGCAAAACACAATTTAACGTCTCCCTACTCTTAATGTGTTTTCAGATTTTTAAAGCTTTTATCGCTTCGAAGCAGTCTAGCATTACTTGGAGAGGAACATGTATACAAAAGTATGTTTCCTATAAAGTTCAATAGCACATTGACTTCCATTTTTGTCTGTGAACTTATGCAAGTATTTGTAGACCGTTTGATATTATAAAAGCATATTTGAACAAAAGAACATCGATATTATTCCCGTCACTTGCTCACTTTTCTAGTAGCTAGGTACTAGGAAACCTTATCTGAACCTAGATTGAAAGTAAGCCCCCCACCCACACTATTTTTTGCTCTCCTTGACAATACCTGCCACAGAGGAAATATGCTCAATTACCTAATAGAGTTCCTTGCAGTGCGACGGTGACGGCGGCGACGACAACGAAAGCCCTAAAACTGCCTTTAATGGCTCTGTGTAAAAATTTAATACGTAATCTTTTACTGACTTGACTAATTACAATTTACGAGTTTATTATGTCGTTCACATTAACGCTGTAGGGAAGACCCGCAATTTTTTCCATTATCGAAGCGATTCATTTATAAATGTTTCCAGCCTGTGTGGGTGAAATAGCGTCTCTAATTAATTTCCGGAATAAAGGAAATTATATTTCCCGTAAAAATAAAGTCGCCACCCTCCTCCTTTCTGCTCTATTACCCGCACCCTGTTTACGTTAGCTCAATGTTACTTTGTCGGGTAATGAAGATAATTTGATGAGTATCGATTTGATCGGCACTGTCAGGAGTGCTGGGGTTGCTCCGGACAGCAGACTTTCTAGTCGATACACTTGGGACAAAATTAGGTTGTTTGATTTTTATCTTTCCCATGCCATGGCGTCTCCCTTGTGTACATGCAGGCGCAGGCACAATGCCTTCTTCAAAAGATGGTTGGCTTGCTGTTTTGTATTTTATTCAATCTTTTCATCTTTTGCGCAAAACACAAACAGCTTTCTCCTTCTCTATGAAAATCCATTAAGTTTATTTGGTCCGAAAAAAGAAACAGAAGCTTAGACGCTAGCCAACTGTCTTATCTCTCATATATAAGATTGCATGCTTGTGTATCCCCGTCTGCTCTGATCATATAGTGAACCTAGAAAAAGGGAAGTTGCTTGGAACTGTTGCGTTCCATTCTTAACCGAGATGATTTGGTCCTAATGATTGAAAGTTGGCACTGGAGATGAAGATTTTATTGTCTGTAGTCAGACACAGTAACTTCAAATAATATTTTAATGGGTGATATGATATGATATGAGAAGATGTTTTTCTGTATCTGAGGAATCGCTAGAGACATTAAATTTTAAATTTAATTCAACAGTACCCACTTCAATTAAAACAAGTTTTAAATCTCTCAAACATTTTACTCCTTCGTATACTTACTTCTTATTATATTTTATTTGTATTCAAACTGTATTTTGGTAGGTTTCTCAAATTTTAAAAGTTAAAGGGTTTTATTTAGCTTGACCCCGTATATATGCTTCAAATCTTGCGACAGCTTTTTCAACTACTTCTACTAAACCGATTCTTATGAAACTTTGCACACATATTGAGTTCCCGTGAAAATACAATATTATAGTAGATTCACGAGAGTCTGATGATGGAGTCAAGAGGTGGGCAGCGGAACACTTCAACCGTTACTAGTAACTCCGTCGAGTTTGGACTCATTTGGTTGGTTTTAATGAGTTCTATACAGTTTGCTTGGTAACGAGGGTCTGTTGTAGTTTTTGGGGCAACTGATGAATTAAAATAAAACCGCTTAACTTGAAAAGTTGTTATTATACATATAATCTTAAATTCAAAATAAAGAAAGCTTTAAGGTAAGGCTTTAAGTCCCCACAGAGACACGAGTAACTCTGGCGAACAATACCGTGAAGCCTGGGCTCCATAGAATCCTTCACCGTCACCTTTGCAGCAGAGCTTTGAGAGTTTAAAGCCTGGCCCCCATACAAGGGCGGCCCCCATAGAATCATTCACCGTCAACTTTGCAGCGGAGCTTTGAGAGTTTAAAGCGTTTTCAGTGCAGCAAGAGCGACCCGAACCCATAGAATCCTTCGCCGCCACCGCCACCGCTCAGCTGTTTATGACAATTCGAGACCAACCGTCAACTGGCGCAGTATCCTCCGAAGGTGAATTAACAAGAAATCTAGTAGCAATTCGTCAAGAAACTAGACTAATGAATTCGGGAAAAACTCGGCACCTTCCAGGAAATCCAAACGAAGAAACAGGAAACCGAATAATCACAAAATCACCAAAACAGTTCACAGATATCAAATTCAAACCTTTACTATTAAATAAACAGCTGATTCAACGAATTCCAACTGGCCAATCCAAACTTGTAAAAGCCCTCTCAGCAAAGCTCTCTCACGACGGTCTGCTGCAACCAGATTATTGACTATCCCTTTAAATTTCCTCTCGCAACGGTCTGGCGGTTAGGCGGCTATGGGTTAGCTCCCATATGAATGCATGTATTCAATAGTTGTGCAGCGGCGGCGAAGGTGAAGTTTGACGGCGAAGGACTCTAGGGGGGTCGGCCTTGAGGCTCGGCTCGTTCAAAATCAAATTGATTTGGATATTTGCCCACAGACGGAGAAAAATTGAGAAGAGTAAAACCGTATAGTATTTATAAGTCGCCTGAGTTTCTGGTGTGTCTGTGAGAGGCAGTAGGGAGAATTTTGCATCCGCATGGCTTGGCGCTCCTCGATAAATATAGGATGAAGTAGACTAGGAGAGAATTTTCAATGAGGAATGTATTTTTAATACTATTTAAAGAAAATGTTATTAAAAAAAAAATAAATAAATAGTTTTATTGATATCCATACGGTTCTTACGGTTTTAGTGCAGGCAAATTAGCATTCCTCTACCAAATAAATAAAAAAAAACAGCACTTTTGTGGTTGATTCCGGGGTTTTTGGGGTCAAAGATCACGAATTTCGCAAAATCTGACCGATCCGAGTTGACCTTAGCAAGCTATCTAAAGTCAAAGGGTATAATTTCCGAAACAAAAATCTACTTGAGATTCTCACGCTTAGAAGTGAAACTTCTTAGGTTGTAGGAACAGTTGATTTTTGCATTACTCTTTTTGAATTTATTGACGAATTTATTATTATCACAGGATTAGGAAATGGGAAAAAATTTATTCACTTTTGAATTTGGATATTTTGCTGGTAGGTTCGAAATCAGCGACCCCGAAAACCCCTAAGAGTAGATTTTCAGGGTCATCTCAGGTTATCTTTTTCGGTAGCAATTTTGGGTCCACCATCTTTAAATTTGGTGGATTTTATTTCTGTAATTGCCAACACGTTTTCATGTTAAATTTCATAAAAGTTGCTTGAAATTTAGGAATTGCGGTAGTCATATTGGATCCGTCATTTTGAATTTGGAAATTGTATTGGCAGATTTCAAATCAGCGACTCCGTAAACCCACTAGTGTGGATTTTCAGGGCGATCCTTAGAAGTTTAAATTTGTCGGTCGCCATATTGGATTCGTCACTGTAAATTTGTAAATTTTGACTTTTTTCTTCAACTAAATTACCACATAATAGAATCGTCAACAAATGTAAAGTGGGCAATGCATAAAATCAACTGTGTTATGAACTAGCACACAAACTAACAGTTGCACTATACTAAAAAAGACAAAACGGTACCACAACACCAATGTAATTTGTTTTTTTTTTCCTGCATATTATATACTCGAGCCCTATCTATATACCAGCTGCTATAGTATATACTCGTAAGCTCAACTATTAAGAAATTAGGTAATCGATAGACAGCTGTCTATGGGGTATCAACTTGTGTGTAGTTTAATTCCAATTACCGTTGAAACTCGATTATCCATGATTCGATTAACCAGAAACTCAATTAAACGGGGTAAATAACCTTTTCGACCGTATTTTATTCACTCTTTATAATTCGGTGGGTAGACAAACATTTTGGTGAACTTTATTTTTTATTTTGGAAAACTGTAAGTTGTTCCAATAAAATCTTAACTTTTATATTTGATTTAATTAACTGACTAGGTTATATTTGCTGTCCCACTCTATTGGGAATAAATTTAAGAAAGAATAAGTTATCTGTGATATTTCATGTGTCTAGGTTAAATGGTTTAGATTTTAGAAGGATGTGGCAGATTAACGTACGAACGAATAGACATAGTGTAGATAAGTGTTGCATTTGTTATTTATTTAAAAGTTATTTATCTTCCTGTGATTTAATTTTTTTTTTACGGGTATAGTTACTAACCATTTAAAGAGAAACTTTAGTTCAGTTTTGTTTTTTCCACTTTTTCGAAAATTCTCTACTCTTTGCCCATAAACCACTTTAATGTGAAAACTTTTCAAGGGATTTAAATTGAATTTCGTGTGAAAGTCGTGAAGTCACGTAACTACCACGCAATTAGCTACTTTTGTACTTTTGACTTGACTGTACCAGTTTTACTAACTTTTTGTGAAATTTATTCTGATTTTGAAAAATTTTCAAAACTTAAGTACCTACTGTTGACAAAAATTCACTACCGGGTATATCCTCGTGGCGTTAAAAATTATTTTAACGTGTGGTAATTCTGTGAACATGAATTCGTGGTTGTGTAACGATAGCAACATCTTCAAAATTGACCTTATGTGGACTAACTTACCTATTATTAAATCTAAATGTTATTCACAGTAAATTTGCAAAATGCATTCTTTGCATCACCATGGACAGACAAAATCGCTGCAAAAATAATTCTTTATAGAAGCTTTTATTCAACTTACCTCGTTTGTATGGTTGGGTCAAATTTTGCACATGTGAATAAGCCCGGTGATAATGCAATATAGTGTGTCTAACATTGTTTTAAATCCAACATGGAGAACGCCCCAAGATGGCGGATTACCTTTTTCTTCATAACTCTTTTGACAAGGGTATCAAATGAAAGGGATTGACCAAAGACTATATATAGAGAAACATATGTATATTAAGACGTCCCAAGCGATGAGATTCACATTTTCCTGAAGCAAAAAACAGGAACGCTATTTCAGCAGTCATAGCTTTCCGAGGAGTCTTGATTTCATTGTCCACTTCTCTGAGCCGTTCGCTTCCCTATCGAAAAGAAACAATCGTTTTTCTGTATATGTATTCGAGTCATTCTAAGTTTGTTTACTGCGATAACAAGACGCTTGGGATTTAATTTGAGAGTTTACTTGGCAATTGGTTTTTGATGTGTAAATATATAATATTACCTTGCGGTCTTGAAATAGCGCCGGTAGGGGCTTTTTGAGACATCCAGCATGCGAACATGTAATTTCCTCCCTAATATGTCTCAATTCAATCTACATATGTGGTTAAGTGAGAGAGAGAAATCTAAGTTCGTTTCACCGACCACGAGGTCTGATCCGAGGAGTTAGGACATCACACAGTGATGATGAGGCACTAGGGAGAGCTAAGCTCGTAAAAAGTCTGTTATCTCTTATTTTCCCGATTTTCCAAACAAATCCTGCCAGTGAGCATACCTTGTATTCTCTACTCTGTACCGTGTTGCGCCTGATCAGTCAGTCTTGGCAAGTTGTGATTGAGTGAACGAGCCACTGTTTTGTTTTACAGAACTTTTCCGCCAGCGATGAAGGCACTGACATATAAATGGACTGTTCACGACAGTCAAACGGCGATGAAAAAAATGGACCACCTCCCTCTTTAATTAATCATTATTTCCCACTGAACTTTACAAATTTCAGTGACGATTTCGTAACAGTTAATTTTATGGAAATAAGCAACTAATTTTGTTGTACATTTGAAACAACAAATTTTGAAGTACGATCAGTGCTCATAAAATACAGCCAGCTTGAGATTTCTTAAAATGCTCATATCAAACGTAATAGTATTTTTCAGCACAAGTGCGGCGGTGGGTTCGATAAGGAGGTGGGTGAAGGAGGAATTCGCGGAGGCGGAACGGGGGGTTGAAAAACAAAAAAAAACAATTTTGCTGTAATTATTTCTCAAAAAGATATAGATACATACGTATCTTAAAGAAAAGCATTAAAAGGATGTTTAACGAGTCTTAACCAGAGCCGGGCAAACTCGGCTCTTTTGACTCCAGAGTAATCCTCAGGTAGATTTCTAGAGCTCCTCATTGCTATTGCAAGTGCAAGCGAGAAATAATTCTGGAGTTCCTCATTGCTTCTGCAAGTGCAAGCGAGAAATGCATACCCCTGTCCAGTGATCAGTGATGGGACATGTACTCACTCCTTCTCATTGCGTTAATGGAGCGCCCATTACGAACGAAAACACGAAAAGCATTAAAAGGATGTTTAACATGTGCGAGTATATAAAAAAAAAATGGGATTCCTTGAAGAAATATTCTTAGTGCATTTCCATTTCAGGTACCCGTACGTTATTCTAAGTCTCGCGTGCGTTCTTTAAAATTACCAGTGGGTTATTTCCAACAGGTTTTACAGTGGGCAATCGGGCTGTTTCCACCCATAAACCCGTGCGGTATAGTAGTGGTTTCCCCGCACGTGTGATGAAAAATAAAATTATCGTTTCAAGTATAATTGTTAATGTTGGTATTAAAATAAGCATAATTAAATAAGTATAACGCAGAGAAAACTGGACCCATGTGAGATAGCAACATAATCAGTCTAGTCAGTGGAGAAAGGCGGCTACTGATCGACAGGATTGGCACAGGAGTAGGCAAGTTGACAGAGTACCGCCGTGTGTTTCTGTCTGTATCGCAATGTCGTCCGCGAAGCCTATTATTTTTGTCACATTTGTATCCTGATAAAATCGTCGTACATAACCTTCCAGAGTAAGCCGAGGATAAATCCTTGTATGTGTGTGCACGTATGTACGTACGGAAGAATGTCTTCTTCATCCTCTTGGCAGAAATCTAAAAACTCACGAGAACATTCGACGCGCGTTTTTGAATGAGATTGATATTTCTAATCGTCTATATTTCGTAGACTAATAATTCGATTGAACGAAAATTTCGTAGTTATATTTCTAAAGAGTGTCACAATAGCGATATGTATGCGAAATTTCCCTCAGCTTCCTTTGGTGTATCATAATTAGATGCAGTAGGCTTGAAAATTTGAATTCAAAAAATATATGTGGATTGTTTAATAAGTACTTTTGTTTTGTATCGAAACATTAAGACTTTTCAGTGTTTTGTACAAAATACTTTCAACCACCACTTCCAATAAAAGCAAACCCAAACTTGAACCTATGACCTTGAATCCAATGACTTTCAGGGTTTCACAGAATAGCTCGAGCTTCATAAGACCGTTTTAGCATTAAAAAAAAGTTGAAATTGAAAAGCGCTAGATCGTGAAGTACATTCTAAAAGAGCAATGTTGGCAGGGCGCTTCCTGTTTTCTTGACGCAAGGCGTGAATGGAAGCGCCAGTAGACAAATAAATTTCCCTTGATTGTGACTTTCTCAATTGTAGTCGACAATTCAATTCAACTCCGGCAAAAAGGTGATTTATGTGACTTACTAGCTTGGTTTAATTCTAACCCCGTTAAACTTTTTCAATAAGACTGTATGGTGTCGGCGACGCTACTGGGGATATTAACATAAGAAAATGAAGTTGAAACAGCCACAAGCCAAGAGAAAATCCACTTACATTTGCGTGAAGTCATTTCCACGCCTCCAAGTTATTTTATTAAAACAGCAAATTGACTTATGCAAAAGGGCTCGTGAACAAACTTGGCAATTTGGCCCAACCTGAGGGGTGCATACCATTAAAAGTTCCGCTGAGCTCCGTCTTAATGGAGCGACATATTGGTGAAAATGAAATTTTTATGTTTGCTGTTTATTTGAATGATACCGCATTTGCCGCCGTTTCATGAGCTTAATTTCAATTTTTAAATTAATCCCGATTCTCGGCTCCTCCACAGGGAAATCGCGGTGAAGAATGAAACAAATGGCGCTAACGGTGGCGAGACCGACTTGGCGAATCCCGCGAACAGCCAGAGCAATGACAGTGGGAATGCTAATTTCAGCCCGCCGCCGCCCGGCGAAAGTGCCCCAGCCCTGTCAGCCCAAGCCCAGCCAGCGCAGCCAGCCCCGGAGGACGAGCTCGCTAAAGAGGAACCTGACCCCGATAACATTAAGATGTTCGTCGGACAAATACCAAAGTCCATGGATGAAGTCCAGTTGAAGCGAATGTTCGAGGAGTTTGGGCGTGTTCACACGATTAATGTCCTGCGGGATAAGATTACGGGAATTAGCAAAGGTAGGTAAAAATTGCGCAATTTCTTCGGCTTGTTAGGTGAAATTTTATTGAATTCCTTATCGGCTCGGACCATGTCAGGATTTACTGCCTCCCAGCAATTAATTTCGGGTGTACGCCCACTGAGGGAAGCGTTCAATTTCCTTTCAGCAACTGTGTTTTATGTGTTTTCTTGATTAACTTTACGGCTGTGTGAGTGTACAATTTGTTTTTTCTTTGTAATTGTTGTAACACATGTCCTCTGCGTCAATAACGGTTTGCGGGGAGCCATTTGTAACTCCCCTAGCCATTTGGAGTGTCCATAAACGTTGATTGTTGCTGTGCCCCCAATGTCCTTATTACAGTCGCACTTTACGACCATGGGTGAAAGGTAAACACTTTTGTAGTTTTTGTTTCGTCCTTGGTGTTCGTGACTGGTTTCTTACAGTGTTTTCATTTTTATTGTCTTCTTTCTGAAATCTAGTTCAACTTTGGTAATTTCAAATAAAATTCGGTGCTTGCTACACAGTCTGCAGACTTTCGCAAATACACTCACCTCGCTTAAAATATGCAGACATTAATGAGTTTTCCACGTAATGCAGTGTTGTTTGACGCCTACTTGCCTGAAGAGGTGCTAGAATCACATTTGCGCTCGTACCTATAATACTGTTTGCTTTTAGGGTTCCGTGCCAAAATAGCAAAACGTAACACTTATGGAATCACTTCGGTGTCCATCCGTCTGTCCGTCTGTCACAGGAAATTTTTATCTGAAACTATGTGACGCACAGTGGGGCAGAAGATCCTTATTGACAACAACTAATGTTCAAAATAAAGGAAATTTTTTTTACGGTGTTTGGGCTGTTTTTTGGATTCTGACCCAATGCACGACGTAAAAATTAGAAATTTTGCACAGGGAAAGGGTGTAATGGCCCAATTATGGACGTGAAGTGAGCAAATTTGGGAAAAGGAGAAAACAATTTGTAGGGCATTGTGTAGTGTGTCAAATGAAAGCTTATTGAAGTACGAATTCAACAAAACACACGTTATATATTTTTTTAAATACTTTTATGTTTAAATATTTTTCGAGAGTAATGCTTAAAATGTTGCAGTCCCCCACTTTTATCACTACAAAGATCTCGAAAATATCATGAACACTGAGAATGGTGTAAAATTATCAGGGTTGAAAAATTATAGCGCGATCAATTGCATATGGATACTTTTGACCTTACGCGCTTTGTAGTAATCGGCTCTGAAACAAAGCACATTTAACGCACGCTCGAGGAGGACGTGCCTAATAGTTTTTATACAAATCAAATTTAAATTTGTTCAAGAAATTTATTTAAAACGACAATCATTTTCAATTTATTTTCGGTCAACTTGCATGCACAATAATATAAACTTAAAAAAACGGTCCCTCGGTTATAGTTTTGCTGATCTTGAAAATTGTGTATCAATTTTTTTGCGCGTTTTCTTTTATGGCACGTTAAATTTTTTCTGTTTTTATAAAGAGAATCCATCTTTATAGAAAATTAAGTGCAGAGAATGTCTGTCCTATTCTATTTTATAGAATTTTGCAAATATACCCAAGCACAAATACAAACAAGACTTTCTTAAAATTTTCACAACGTGTGTATAATTGATACCGTTGCCGTGTGTGACCGGCTATTGACGTAACAATAATAATAGTAATTTTTATTCTATTTTGTAAAAAGGAAGTTTTATAATATACACTACAAATGTATTGAATACATTCAAAGAGATTCGTTGAAAAATTTATATAAAAACCCCAAACGAGAACTAACTCATTAATCAAATAATACAATAGGAGAAAATTCGAATGAATAGAGAACAAAGAACATACAAATTACTGCTACCTTAACTAAATGAATGATTTCAATGAATATACAATCGAACTAAACCAAAATAACTAAAATAGACAGAATAAATAGATTATAATTCCTGAGATTTATCGACGTTTTATATTCCTTAGGTATCTAATGATGTGTTTTTTATGTTTTCGTATAACATCGTGGGATTCCAACTATTTTTTTTAAATTCACTTTTTTTGTTTTAATATTCGGCAAAAGGTATAAATTTGTGCACTGTTTGTCTACCTGAACAATCTTTGGGAAACAAGATGGGCAATTTAATAAAAAAAAATTATATTGATTACACGAATTTCGGAGAAAATATGGGAGTAACGTGAATTTTAGGAAATTTTAGAGTATTGTTTCACTTTCGCAAGTGACTGTGGTGGAGATTGATCAACACTTGGTGGCATTTTGGAAAGTATATTAAGATAGTAGCTTTTTGACGTGAGTTTGATGTCCCTGCGTAAATTAGATCAAGTGATAAGAATAAAATAATGATCTGCAGTTAGTTTTTATCTATTATCTCATTTCTGCATAAGTTGTACGAAACACCCTGTATAGGAAAATATTTAATATTAGATTTTCCTGCAGGATCATACCCAGAATACAAAGAGATTGTTGAGACATGATCAAATGGACATAGGCAGAAAACACAACAAATGCTCCTTGGAGCCTTAGTTCTTCTGCAGCAGCGCCTAAATGGTAATAAACACAAGCATCATAATTTTCAAAGCCAAACAATCCCCATGATCTGATGATATAAAAGTAAATATTAGTAGGCATTGAAAAATGGTACCATGAAGAGTAATCGCCTGTTAATTTGCTGTGTCAATAGCATATTTGTATAAGAAAAGAATTTGTGTCTTTTCAGGGTTGATATTTAATTTATTGCACAATGCCCAAGTATTTATATATTCAAGGTCATGATTAAAGTCTCCAATTATATCACGGATAGAATTTTTATGGCATGAAAATTCCATATGAATTGCAAATTATAATGCTATTTGGCACTCCGTAATTTTGAATATGTAAGCTGCACTGATTGAAAAACAAATCGATGCTTCAGCTTCATGAATAAAATTCCATGATTTATTGAGTCGAACGCCTCGGAAAAGTCAAGCAATAATAAAACAGTTGCTAGAAATGCTTTTCTAAATTCCCTCTGCTTAATTTAGGCTGTAGTAGTACTATACACAATCCGATAGCCATGTTGGATTGGGGATTTTTTTTATAATTAAGCGGGTGGGTCACCCAGGCTCCCCAGTTGCCTCAAAAACAACGCGACACATAAGATCTATTGTACCCCTTTTTTTAAACCCTTTCCACATTAAGACCCTTGAAGGAGGCAATAGATCAGAGCTGTAAAAAATGGTCATTACATTGCATTAATGCAATTACAGTACCATTACTAACAATGACAATAGCCATTTTTTACAGCCCTGGAAGTGTTCTGGAGAGCCTCATTTGACATATCCATCGGCTCCATAATGGCGGATGGGCAGTCCGAAGTAATGTCACAGAACCAAACTAAACTACATCTGAAAATTGAACAAACTTAAAATTTGTTTGCAATGGTGAGTTGTTATATGTACAGAAACTGTAAAAAAATAACAAAGCATAAAAAACTGCTTCACTTATAGATATCGACTGAATCAAGCAAATTGTAGATGTGGAATTCGTCTTCAACTTATGATTAGTGAAAAAAAGCGATATCGGTTTTTTTGACTGCTTTAAAATCTGCTCCTCCGAAACCAAATGACATACATAGGTAACCTTCTAGAACTTCTGCATGACATTTTGTGGTAGATATGCTTAAAAATACATGTTTTAAATTACACAAACATAATCGATATTATCAAACTTTCATGTTTAACGGTACATCACCTTCAATAAAAGACCATGTACTTTCATTGACTTCGATTTTACTAAAAATAAAAGTCAAATTAATAAAGCTAATAGTCCTGTATGTTTGAAAATTACTCCTCGACACACGTCGAACGAACACGCATTGATTGATTCCACTTTCAAAATCAATTTGCTGTGAAAATGTTTTCGTTTCTTGTAGGGCAATTATGGGTTCGCTGTAATGATATCGATCAAATGGTACAGTAATTACTAGTATTTACAAAGTCACGGAATTTTTTTTTACAATACGCCATTGACAATGTGATCAGAGTAAATTAATTATTCACCTTCCAGAAGTGTGAGAAACAATTTCACTCAGGAAAGTCAATTTTGTTTTGTTAAAATACATTCAAAACATCACATACTTTATTTACATAGGAGAGAAAGGGGCACTTTAGAACACGGACAACTTAGGATAGGGATGGCGAACCTTTTTACATTTACCTGCCAATTTTTCCAAAGAAATGTTTAAGGTGACCTTCTCCTAACTGAATTAAAAAAAAAGCAAAAGTTTGGGATTTTTTTACAAGAAAACCAAACAACATATGACCTTGAATCTTTTTTTATTTGGAAGTCTTTAACAAAAACTAGAAATTGTTTTTTTATTTTTTAATTTCTCGCTCACCCGTCGCCGCCAGAGGGCGCCAAAAAAAATCGGCCTTTTTCCGTAATTCCGTGATTGCGGCTCGCCAAATCATCTGACACAGAAAAATCAAAAAACCACTTAAATTAGACATTAGAATGTATAAATCTAACTAGGATCTAAGGAATCGCTCGACTAAAAAAAAAATTGCAGCCTTTTGAAGTCAAAAATCGAGAATTTTTCGACAAATTTTTTACAAAAAGTGCTGTAAAAAAAAAACTACTTGGGTTTTGTCTTATATCCTAGATATATTTGTGAACAATTGAATTCAGAACAAATTGAACTCAGGTTTATGGAAATCGGTTGAGCGGTTCAAGAGATATCGTGGAACTACGATTGACAAAATTAAGTCGAGAAAAATGCGTTTAAAGAAAAAAGAGTTTTTGAGTGGAATATTTCGCACAATACCGAGGAAATGAGCAGACTTACAGAATTAATTAATAGCACTTTAACTCGAAAACCATATTTTTTTTTTTCGTGAAATTTTAGGACATGATTCTAGTCATATTAAGGAACATTTTTCCGTAAAAAAAAATAAAAAAAAAATCGATTCTTTTTGACCCCAGTTAGGAGAAAGTCACCAAATATATATCACTATAACTCGAAAACCATATATTTTTTTTTCGTGAAATTTTGGGACACGATTATAGACATATTAAGGTATGTTTTTCCGTGAAAAAAAAAAATCGTTTTTTTTTGCCCCAGTTAGGAGGTCACCAAATATATAGCACTATAACTCGAAAACCATATTTTTTTTTTCCGTGAAATTTTGGGACACGATTATAGACATATTAAGGTATGTTTTTCCGTGAAAAAAAAAAAATCGATTTTTTTGTACCCCAGTTAGGAGAAGGTCACCTTAATGCGCCGTCACGTGCCAACAAAAAACACATCATACAAGCCGTTTTTTAAACAGTAGATTTGCACGATTCTAATTTTTATATTGATAATATAAATCCACTATTTTTCATCGGAACACGTGCAGCATAATTAATCTTTAAATCTACACCTACACCCGCCGTAATAGTATATTACGATACAAGGGCGGTAAGTAGCCGATTGCCCACGATGGCGGTGTTGACGCACGAGCGAAGCGAGTGCGTTAACAGCCATCATGGGCACTCGGCTACTTACCGCCCGAGTTACGTATGCTATTTTTCAGCACGAGTGCGGGGTAAGCAGTAGGTACGTTACCGCACATGTTTCCATTCGGTGACTCATAAATTAACCACGGTGCGCTAAGGAGCCGATTGCCCACGATGGCGGTGTTAGACGCACGAGCGAAGCGAGTTCGTTTATAGCCATCGTGGGCAATCGGCTCCTTAGCGCACCGTGGTTAATTGATGACTTACCGCATGGAAACCCGTGCGGTAAGGTACCACTTACCCCGCACGTGTGCTGAAAAAATAATTTGTAATGCAAATATCACTACATTTGGCAATAAAATTGAGTCGAACAGTCTGTAGTCATTTTAAATTATATCCGATTAGGTAATTTCCTCAATTAATGCTGTGCCTCTAATTTCTTGTTACGTACCTACCATTGGTTCGTCATCCATGGGTTAGGAAATCGTTAATAAATAAAGTAATGTTCACTTATTTTTTATGTAAAACGTATTTTTTGACTGATAACTATCACATAATTGATTCTGTCCAAAAAAACTGTCTATTAAACCGCTATCGTAATTATTTTGATTTGCAAACATAGGGATTTTAAAACAACACCATTCCTTAGATAATGTTATTAGATATACCTACAACGGACTTAATATATTACGGTTTGTTGTCTTAAATATTATTTATAGTGGGAACTTTTCAATGTATCTTTAATCATTCTAACTATTGTTTACTTAGTTTGTTCCTAGAAATGTTTTTTTATAGTCTTCTCTCTATAGAATACCTTACATCATAATCTGCTGATCAAAAGCGACCCTGTATTGCAGTCTCACTTATGTACCTCAAACCTTTCAATATTTGAAACACTAATAATAAGCTTTTATTATTTTATTACACTCAGGCATAACGATTCTTAATCTTTGTAAATATCAAAAATTTTCCAAACTCTGTTGATCCAGGTGATATTGTTATTGTTTTTTACTTCGTACGTGAGGTACAAATGAACTTTTTTTTTTTGCTGTGCATCCAGATTGAGTATGACGACCTAAATAACCTTTTTTTTCCAATGGAAACAACGAATTTTTAAAAACCAAAGAATACAGAAGTTTTTTTCTTAAAGTGTCCTCTACCCTACTTGTACTTTACATTAACACATCAGTGACGAGATACATACATATAACTACGATTATATGACCCACTTAAATCGTTTCCAGTCAGGCTGCCCTCGTAGCTTTGAAATTAGGGATGGCATTGATGGTTGATAGTATCCGAACATCAATGTTTTGTCACAAATGTTTGATGTTTTACCATCAATATTGGTTGGCTCGGTACCATCGACCATCGATGTTTGAACGGTCGATGTTTCTGTACGAATGCTGATTTAGCAGGAAACCATATATTTGTTTTTGTGTTGTTATTATATTTATTCTCTTTGGCACAATCGAGGCTGCGTTAATAGTGCAGGGAAATTAGACATCGCACTTCGGAAATATTAAGGGAAAGCTGTAAATTGGTATGGATCTTGATAATGTCAAATGTCCCCATCGATCCGAGTTAAAGATGTTCTATATTCAGTTGATTGATTGATATTTGATCAGTGTTGGAATAATTATTACTTACAAACTCTTGGCTACTCAGCTAACGTTTTAATTGTATGGATAATTGGGTTAGTGAAATATTGTTAATTATCTCAAACCATATTTTTCAAATATAATTGAAAATTTTTAAAGCGAAAAAATTATTTAAATGTTTCAATATAAAATAATGTAATAGTATTATATATACCTCCGTTAGTCTCTCCCCTGGGACTTTTCGTTACCGCCAAATATGCCAGGGGAGAGACATTTTCAAGAAAGGTTTGAGATGACACATGGAATATTGTGCACTTATTGCAGTAAATAGTGAGTCACAGTTAATTATTACAAATTACGACTTGCAAGGAGAGATACAACAATTACCGCACCCATATCCGTATACCACAGAATAACGTATTTGCGAGTATAAAAAGTGCGGTCTAATGGCTTGCGCTACGTTTGCTGTGAACTTCAAGTCAAGGGCGAACCGCTTGCCAGGTTTCCATTTGTGTGAACAAAATGTTTTAGAAATAATAATGGACCTGAATATTCCAGTAGAGTGGAGTAGCACGAAATCTACGGGACAACGATCGTGCACTTCAAGTTAAGCAAAACAAACGATATTGGGGACAGTCCAGGGAAGTGAAATTTTTTAAACTGCAACGTAATTTTCCGAAAAACCAAAAAAATTCAGCAAACTTATCTTTCTACGCCTTATAGTAGACAATGATTAATATAAGACTATATGTCACTATTGCAAATTAATTCTAAAAAACATGAAATGTTTGTCCTCAACCAAAAGTCCCTCTTATCGTAGAATCTCCCATATATTAAAACAGAAAGTATTTTAGAATTATTTTTTAACATTCAAACAAATTGCTGAATACATATTGTGTTATTTTCCAACCACTAAACAAGAACGACCCTTTTAATGAAATAAATAAATAAACAATTCGTCGGGTGAAGTACGATGCTACAAACATAAACACATGTACACAAATGTGGCCATCAAAATCATAACACTCTTGCTTTTTTGAACTCGACAATCCACGTTTTCGTGTTTGGAAATAAGGGAAGCCGCATCAGCATACACTGCGTCCAATTCCGATTTAAGATCGGGAGGTGATTTTCTCTTGACATGAAGGAACCTCACAGCGAAATATTTAATTTTATTGATTTTTCATACAGAGGCTCACTTTAAAAGTCTAATGCAAAAACCAAATAAAGACTTTTGGCAAAGCGGCAACGTCATCTGTCGGACACCTATAGGTATAGGATTGATATGCTAATTTTTTCTCTTTTCTATTATCGTTAGACCGGAACTTGAATTTTTAAATTGGTGAAGTTTCCACGGAATAGGCAGTTTCTCTCGTTTCAACTTATAAATATTTAAAAATTATTTTTTATTAACACTAAACTATTTCTCCAATTACTATTGAAAGTTTTGAGAGCCTTAATTAATAAAGTTCTGTAAATTCTTCCCATAAATGATCAGAGTGCATGTAATATTTCCACCGTCTTATGAAAAGATTTATTCCTTCCTTTAAGTTATTATTAATTATTCATTACCCTACTTGCAGCTCGCATGCGAATGACATTTCCTTGTTATCCCTGTCATTTGCATAGCGCACATATTGGCCCATATGTATTTATGCTCGTACATTTGCAAGCTCTACTTCCTACGAAGCGAATCAATACTCATTCACACTCGCAGGTATTCAGAAAGATTCATATTTTCCTCCTTCGCTCTCGCCTTTGTTTTTGTATGAAAATTTTCTAAAGTAAATTGAGGTTTCGCAATGTGTAGTTGCATCAGAAACTTAGTCGGACTAATTTCTTGTTGCTTTCTCGCAAATGCATGCACATAAAAAAACTGATTTGAGTCTCAGACGCTATGCTGTATGTCGCTTTTTTGTGTTTCAGGGTGCTGTTTTGTGACGTATTTTACAAGAAAGGCTGCTCTTAGAGCTCAAGATGTCTTGCACAATATCAAAACGCTGGATGGGGTAAGTCCTTAATTTTATGTAGTATGTTTTGTTTTATTGTTAACTTAAGTGGTAACCTTTTAAATGGATTTTCCTTACCATTGTGTATAACTAAATGCAACTAAATAAGTCGTGTTCCTGTGGCATTCACTGTGATGTGATAAAACTAGCCTTTGTTTCTTGACTTGCAATTCAGTAATTATATCCACTGCGGTGTTTAGGGAGGGATAATTGAGATATATTTTAGGCGTGCATGCTTGTTAGCAAAATAGTTTCAGGGGATGTTTTGCAACGAGTGCACTTCGCACACAAAACAAAATAATTAAAGAAATTATATGACTAAAAGAAAGTCACTTAATTCGTGGCCTTAACAAATTTCATAAATTCTATGAAAAAGCGTGACATACTTCTCGTGAAAGTTTTAGGTAACCTCTTTTCACATTGAAATAATTACAGACTACTTCTACAAAATTTACTGCCGAACAAAAACACTGCAATAAAATAGTTTAGATTTTTCGTGCATTTAAACGTAATAAACAAATATACTCGTAGTTGCATAATAAAAATAATGTTTTTTATGAAAAATATTTTTGGGCCGTTGCTTCGCATTTTTCATTTTTTTTTTAAGTGTAGTAAACACCTCATATCTTCTAAGCTAAAAAATAATAATTACATTATGATATTTTTTCCTCGAAAAAGGATATTTCGAAATACCACTAGATTTACACGATTTTTTGCACAGCCGGCATTAGCATTAACCGATGTGCCCCACGAGAAGACCTCAAAAGTTTGTTTTTCTTGCTTTATTTGGAAGCACAACAGCTCCTAGTAAATTTCATACTGACTGTACCTCCAACAAGCGTTTAATAACTACCTACCGCGTTCGTCTTGATCAAAACCCAATAACATAATTTTTGTTGCATCCTCCTTTGCAAACTTAAGATCCTACAAATATGATTCCTCACTTTATTTAAAAGAACAAGAGCTCCTAAAAATTATCATATGCTTTTACTTCACTTTTGAATAAACGTAGGTAACATTTACTCGATTGGATTTGCACGTCATGTCCGTCTGTTGTATATATTTCCTTAATATATCACATTACATTAATGTGTTTTTTGTGGTTTGTACGCGTATGTGTGTATATGTGCATTTTGTAAATATACTATGTTTTGTATATGTGCCCATCTAAGGGCATCCGCCTAAGTAAAAAATATGTATAACAATAGAAGGTATATCATTTATTAGAAATTAGCCGATCGTGATAATAATAACGATAGTAACACACTTTTTTAACTTGAACTTACGAATTTGAAGACAAGGAACCGTTGGGTTGCATGCATAATGTAGAAATAACAATATATCCATTTTCGCTAAAACAAAAATCGCAGTCAGGTTTCATTCAACGAAACCACCACAGAGTCAATGACAAGAATAGTAAAAAATACCGCGACCGAATCTGTTGCTTAGTTGGAAATTCAATGGATGTGATTCTAACATACATATATGTTCTATAAACCTTCTGTAGATGTTTCTGAATTCCACGTTTTGGATCTTTAGATTGAAAGTGGTCTAAGTCAATTCAAACTTTAAAATCAACATTGTCTTGTGAGATTCAGACAAATTTTCTCATTCGTAATAAAGTTTCATTAATCAAAATTGATAAAATCCTAAATTAACATGTATCATAATATAAAAATATTTTTTAATTTATTCAAATGTAATCCTTCAAATATCTCGAAAAAACAAATATATGACTTACAATTAGACCACTTTCATAATTTTGAGCACATATATTTGTTGTACGTATTATCGAGGAGCAATATACACAACACTAACCACAGTCACAAAAAATATAAATCACATACACTTTAACAGCACATAAAATTAGTCACAAAATTAAGTACACACCCCATAATTAATTTACATCACATATTCGCACACGACATGGGCCGGCCCAACTACCAAACGTTCTCCGTCCATGTATACAAGACCAACAATATCCCAGCAGGAAATTTACACATGACGGCATCGAGGAAGTCATCAATAAAAGGGCATGTATACTCATTCCAACATCGATGACATTTCTCACGGCGATGTCATTGGAAAGTCATGCATGCCTTTCTGCATGACCACGGAATGTATGGGGTCATCACAAAAATACAAAAAGAAGAAGATTTGGATTACTGAGAAGCGCATGAAACAACAAACCCCCAATAAAACTTCAGCTCACTTGAAACAAACAAACTCCTATGCCTTCCTGTTAGCATGGCTATGTCCTCAGAATTGGCATACATACCTTAGTCATGCATGAAATCATCGATGTACAATTTCACGCAATCTCCAATTTCCTGCTGGGATTCTTCGATTGCATTCCTATCCGCAGACTCCGGATTGTACAACACATACATACGAATGATACGTCTTACTTCTGAAGTGCCATGCATTTATGCTGCATCTAATAATAATAATTCCCTCCATTATTAATATTTATGGTTTCCGGATGCCTGTACACCTTTATCTCACACACTTCAATTATTTTTATATGTTCGCTGGAGTCAGAGTGCGCTACTCTGACATGAAGATCCGGATTGAGAACAAAATCAAATCTTCGTAGGTCAGGCGTTGGAAATCTGCCACTCCTAGGTTGTCAGCCACCAACCTTCTGAATGTCGCTCTTTATCAGCTTAGATGATTCTCTTCAAACTATTCAGCAAAAAGGTTGGGTCTGCTTATTTTTTGATTTGTTGTACCAATGAAATCATTTATATGACGATTGTCTGCATAATGCTCTTAAAAGTAATTAATCAAGGCTGCAGCTAATTTGAAATCATTGAATAAATCAGGCCAAAAAACATGCCTAACTTATTGAATTTTTCGGTCTACATTTCAGTTCGATGCATTGAAAATAGAAGCGAATTGTCTTGGGACAATCAGTTGTTTGTACGCCACGGTGCCTACACTCGGCGGGCGGTTTTCATTTGCGAATAAAATTTTAACTTAGTCAGATGCTTCATTCTTCAAGTTTCTGTCCAAATAAGCGCGAGACTTCAATCTGTACATGTACGAATTATCCCTATATTTGGATATAACATCTAGGAAAAATTCCCAGTAGGAAAAATCAGGTCTTCAAGGCAATTCCATAACTACTTCTCAGAGAAGTAGCAGTGCTTCCCAACTAGATTCGTTTCCTTCTTCTTTTTTATACGCGATGAGACTGGAGGCAACTAGTGCATTTTTTGCTGTTTTGGTAGTGATTATAGAAGTAGTCATGTATAAGTGATTGCTGAAGTACTTATATAGTAGTTCTGCAATAATCACTTTCTGTGAATTAGTTTTAGAAATACTAATATAGCATTTCTACAATAACCACTTGCTGTCAATGGGTTTTAGAATTAGTTACATATAATTTCTACATACACCACTTGCTGTGAATGAGTTTTATGAGGAGTTAAAATAATTTGATGGGACTTATAAAAAGTGAAAATGACTTAAAAAAATATATTTTTTCCACACAATAACAATTCATTAAACAAAATTATGACTTCATAAAAGAATAAATAAAAATAATTCTCTCTGAAAGTCAGTTATCATGTCGAACATCATTATCGTTATCATTGTCATGTTCAAAATTAAAATCAAGTTCACTGCAAACATTTGTGACTTCCACACTGCTAGTATCTGCACACCTTTCTAAACTCCTTTTTAACAAATCTTTCCCTCGCAATCCGTCTGTACAAAGTACTTCGACTACTTCCTGCTTGAACTTGATCCATCTTGAAAAAATTGTATACTATTTTTTTACACTGATTCCTCAACGCTACACTGAGTAACAAAAATAATTTGTACATAGCTTTATTATGCTGGAAAATTTTCTTTCGCTGTACTGTCTCACTGAATCACTGGCACTGCACAAAAGGATGCCAGTCTGACGTCACGGTCTTCTTGTTTTTTTTGTTTTCTTCACAAACGCATTAGTACTCGAGGAATCTAATGTACTCCTTACCTGCTCGATTCTCTGGAAGCAGGGGTAGAATAGGTTCCGGAGGAGTACTGCGGGCGTGAATTTTTACACCTTCAAGAAGTAGTTATATCAGCACTTCTTATGGTAATGCTTGCAGTATTTCCCAGTAGCAAAATTGTCAAGAACCTCTATCAGAAGGCATGCTATAATAGCTTCTGAGCATTTATCAATCTCATGCCTATAGCACTCTGTATAGAGCGCTGGCAGCACAGCTCCTTTAGATTGCAGGAGGTATTGAGTCAAACCATTTTTATGTTCCACCAGGTATATTACGAAGAAAATTGAGATGAGTCATTATGTTGTTTCTAGTGCGAGTGCAAGGAAATTTGGGGATGGGTCGCATCTGTGCGTTTCTAGCCAGGTAGTGCAAAGAAAATTTTGAGTTGAAAAATTATTCGTATGCCGTGATCTCTTGGGTTCAATTGTGGTGCAAGTTGCAAGTGAAATTACGAAGTGAAATTAAGAACTGAAATTAAGAAGTGAAATTAAGAATTTGTTATTTTATTTTAAAAATGAGTTGTGATATATATTTTTATGTTATTTGGAACAATAAAAATTTTTTATATACGAAAAATTGAATTTTAAATTTCCAGCGGAATGATGTTATCTGTTTGTTTGTCGTTATTTGGGAAAAAAAAATTTACAGAAGATTGGGGATGAATTGGATTCAGAAGAACTTTAAAGGGATAGCTTATATCTCCAATTCTACTTCATTTCTTTCAGAATAACTCATTGCAAATGGTTATTTACTTACATATAGTGCACGAATGCATTAGTCCAGGTCTACTGAGTAACCTTTTCTATCACTATTTCACAGTAAGTGAGAGAGGAACTGCTTCTAAGTAAGTGAGAGAGGAAGTCCTTGCCTCCAGTCCCATTATGGCTTAAAAAGAAGAAAGAAAAGAATCGAGTTGGGAAGGCCTTCTAATGCTGAAGAAGCAATTCTGTCATTGCTTCTTACTCCTTCTTTTTTCTACTGGGTTCCTACTGGCTCTCCTAAAAAATTTAACACACACAGTCAATATTGAGCTTGTATTCATGAAACCGTCCCGCGTATGGCGGCCTATTCTCTTCCTCAAAAAACACCAGGAAATGGCCAAATACATTCGTGGAGTATTATACTGCTGGTGGAGGCTCGATGAAGCAATATGCTGATCTTTTCCCGGTTCAGTGCAGTCCAAAATTAACGATCTTCAGATACTTGGTCCATGCTTCCGAAATCTAACAGATCTTTTGTTCCAACATATACATACATATTTATATTTGCAGTTTGCCGACTTACCATTTTGGGGAATATCTTCCTAATATGTGTAGTACGTGTTTTTAGGAGATAAAGGCGTATATAAAAATGGTAGTGCGGTTTAGTAGATGCAGCTTTATAAGTATCTACAATTAGTATTAGACATATGCCGAAAGTATACTTTCTGTTTTATGGAGAACTTCTGGTTTTTAATTAGTGGAAAACATAAAACTGTGGCAAGCTTTTCTGCGTGCAAAAAGAAAGAAAAAAATAGTGCACATAGAAAACCCATTAAAACACACAGAAACCCTGAATAAACAGGCATAGCAATTATTACACATTAGCCACGGATATACAATATAAAAATATATTTGGAATTTATATACTCAATATCACCGATATTCTGAGAAAATGCTTTTTGCGCCGCCCCGGCCCTGGGGCACATTTGACCCTTTTTTTTAGATCAATAGGAAAATGCAAATGTGCAATACGAACCAGGTTCAGATGGTGGCGGCCTTCCTTAAAAATTCGTCTCCTCTCCTGATTTACAACCTGACTTAAATTAATTTTCAGCTTCTTAACCTAAAACTTATTCTTTTAAATATGTTCATATGTATTACGCATAGTGATGCCCTCAAACATTTCATTGAACTCCTTGATGATTTTACATATGGTCCAGATGGAATTCCACCAGCCATGATCAAGTTATGCTCTAAAGTGTTACTGACCCCATTAACACTTCTTTTCAGAAAATCCGTAAATTAGGGGCAATCCCCCGAGCTCTAGAATATTTCCTTCATTATTCCAATTGTTTAAAAAGAGTATCAAATTTTTGGCTCATTGCAAAATTCATGTATCCTAAAGTATTCAATATTTAAGTCAATAGGTCCTTAGTGTGCAAGGCTTTTGTAATCGTGATCCACACGGGACTACACTAACTTTAGTTTGCAAAACAGGTGTACACTGAGTGTAGGTTTGTCTTCACTGAACGAAATGTGAGTGTAAGCGGTTTAGAAGAAGAAGAGGTTATTGTGTTTATTAGTCTTACAGGAATTCCAATGATTTTTGAAATTCGTGTTTGCTACATTTAAAGTAATTTTCCACCAAATATTGCATTACATTTGGTGATTTATATTTAATAGGGGTTTGAAGTCGCAATTAGTCCTACCTACCAGGGTGCGAAGAATATTCGAATTTCATTCATTCTTTAAAAGAATATTCTTCGGAGAATTTGAGTTTTCATTCTCTCGCGAACGAATGCATCGCAATGTGCCTAAGTCGATTTCATTCTTTCGCGAGAGAATGAAAGTATTCATTCCCACATCTTTTACATTCGCGAATGAGAAAGAATGAAAAAGAATATTCCTTTGCATTCTTTTAGTGCCAGGACAATTTTTGCTGATTTATGTTTCTACTGCGTATTTCCACATTTTTAATATACATATATGTATGTGCTGAAAAATTCCCATTAGAAAAAATAAGACAATAAGCTTAGAGTATTTTTTTATTATCTTTTTTATTAGCAACATCAACTTTTAAACACACCATCTTCTTCTTTAATGTTTTTACCAAGAGTTCTTTAATATTCTGAGAGCACACTTTCACCTGATCAACCATATTTTTGAAACTAAATTTAAATCAAACGATCGTTAAATCAAATTAATCAAAAATTCTGAATGGTAAACTTATAACACAAGCAAGGCCGACACAGCATTTTAAGAATTCACTTTTGTTGAGTTTCCATGTTGTATTGGATCCACTTCGACGATTGCTTACAAATACATCACTTCTTTCCCTTAATAACGTAGTTTCTGCGTTATTTTCACCATCAAAATTACATTTGTGCACAGTTATATAATGTCTTTTTATATTTCCTAATAATTGTCCTTTTAGAACCCTGTCACATAACAAGCACTTCGAACTATCAGTGTTCTTATCATAAGACACAAATTTATTTTTATCTATGTTAGATTTACGACCCATAGTTGCAAATTTGTAAAATTTATAAACCATTCACCAAATATCACTCTCTTTCAAATTAAAGATCCGCTCGATCTAACCGCTAGAACAAGAATGAAAAATGAGAATATTCTTTTTCATTCCGAATGATTGGTTTTCATTCTTTCTCACTCTTTTTCTGTAACTGAAGAATATTCTCTCATTTTCATTCTCTCGCGAATGGAATGTATTCAAAAATTCTCCGCAGGAAAAATTCTCTCACGAATCTTTGGACTCAAATATTCATTCAAATAAATGAAAAGAACGTATTTTTTTTCATTCGCGAATGAATTTTTCCGAACCTTGCTACCTACCGTTTACATCTGAATAACAGCTGTTTTTCTAATCTCGTTTGACATTTTCTTCATCAAGTCATTCGTGTGAAACTTGTATACTGTAAAACAGCTGATTTTTAATGGCGTTCTAGATTACACTCTCAGCAAAAATTGTTTGAAAACATTAATTTCCATAAATCAGTATGGTTTACTTCGGGGTCGTTCCACACCTTCAAACCTTCTTGAATTTGTCCTTTGCATCGTTGAGAAAATATATGTAAGTTACATCAGGTTTCCCACAGCACAAGGTAGTCACTAGGCCCGCTTGTTTTTCTTTTAGGAACTGACGATATCACGCATCAGCTTTAGTTCTGAAAAGTCGCCGACGACATTAAATTATTCCATCACATGAGACAATATTATTGACTGCGACTTAGCTCAAAGTGATATGTATTATATTTGTCCTGCTGACTATCTTTAGGCTCTTGCTTGAAAGTAATACATATTTTATATTTGCATACATTTAGGCTTTACTACATATCTGAACTCAGACTACTGATTACTAACTGAGAACGGAAGTGCAAGATCATCACACACACGGTGTGTGAAACCCGAATGGATCAATGGATAGACTTGGCTCTTTGAACACCTTAAAGAATAACTAATGACCAGTGCCACAAAGTTGAGTTTGGAGGGGGTCATGATCTGAATGGAGTAGCATCTTGACCGACAGTGGAGAAAACAGGTGATGCAATTCGCTAAACAGATAAAAAACAACAAAAATGACTTGAGAAATGTTTTTGAGAAACTGTGATCTAAAACACCTTAAATTTATTTATATTTAATTTCGGCCAACAACAAATGACAGGTATTATAAAAATCAAGGGATAAATCACAATAACCAGCATTTTCTATTCTTTTGTAAAAGTAGATGTCAGTTGAGTTGCAATATTTTTGTTATGTTTGGTCTTTCTCTTATTTGCATTGTCTTTTTTGTAAGAAGATGTTCGTTCGATAATATAATTAATTTCGTTTTTTTCTTTGGGATAAAAAAACAAAATAAACAATGGGGTCTAAGAAGACTGCAAAGAATTGTTGGGTGTGGCCTTACTTCTGAAAATAATGTAATGTACAACACACACAATAAATACAATAGAACAGATAGATACACACAACAGACACTCGATACGTATAATCCGAGCTACAACAATTTTGGGGGCAAAAGATTATATTTCAATAGACTGCAACAAATTGACGACAATTTCAAAATAATGGTGTCAAGATATCGTCAAATTTTGAAATATTTCGTCAGTTTTGAGTTGAGGGTTTGGTGAGAAGGTGAGAATACAATTCAAAGCGTTAACTAATTTCTTAAAGAAACGTAAAGAAATTATAATTAACTTTATCTATTGTCAATATATTTGGAAAGCAATAATTACTTTGAAAATCGGCAAAAGAATCAAGGTTAGTGTATTCCACTTAAAGAATAAAATAACGAACACTTGAGAGATTCACAGGCTAAAAATTGCGCACAACACGTAACAAAACCTATAACCACTCTATAACACTCATTTATCTCCCCTATTCACAAAATAGGCTGCAAAAGTGATGTGTCACCATAGCCAAATTGTCTTGCATACCTAAACTCTTTGAAAAAATTGTTTACGACTGCATGTTTTTTCATTATAAATACATATTCTCCCGTCCTAACATGGCTTCCTTAAGGGCAGATCAACCATGAACAAACTTCGTCTCCATATGATTTGGCACAAAAATGATTTCAATTTGTTTTAAACATAAATCTGTTTGATATATTTTTGTCATTGAAAATCGTAAAATCAAAAGAGAATTGTATGGTTTCTGATGGGATCCCATTAGACGTTTCATATCTGCTTCACTTATAATCTGACTCCTTATAGAAAGGAAAACAATCTGAATCATTTGAGATTAGAAATCGGAACCGCTCTAGGCATTGATCTACAGAAATCCGGGTTTGATTCCAAAGAGCGAAATTTCTTTGAGTGAACGGCTGACATGCTTTAAACAGAAGCGTGTTATGTATTCAAATGTATTTCTTTTTAGAAATGCTGCAATCAGATTTTTATTTGAACTTTGCATTGTATATTTTCTCAGTGCACTAACATCAATAAAGCCTTTGATAAAATGTCACACCAAGGTATCTCTTTCAAAGTCCGTTCTCTTGGTTTCCAGCCGTGTTTTCTTTCTTGGGTGGAATCCTACCCAGTCCAACGTCAATATAGTGTTATTTTCGACTCTGTAACCTCTAATTCTTTTGTAGCCCGTTCAGGGGACCCTCAAGTTAGGTGTCTGGGTCCGCTGATCTTCAACGTGTCCGTAAACCATGTTAAGTGCATCAGTAAACACTCAGCCCTTTACGCTGATGATATTAAAATCTCCAAACAAATTTCCTTCGCGCTTGACCCCCACCTTTTACAAGCAGACTAAGATTCCTTTTGCATGTGGGGCAGCAACAACTTTTTAATTCTCGGAATTTTTCCTTGTCTCACATGAATTAATAAACCAACGTGTCTAATGTCTAAAAACAAGAATAGTTGCTAGTTAGAAGTATAGAATATAAGCGCGAGCGATGGTGGCGGAAAATTGTTTTCATCACACGTGCGGGGAAACCACTACTATACTGCACGGGTTTACGGGTGGAAACTGCCCGATTGCGCACTGTAAAGCCTGTTGGGAATAACCCACTGGTAATTTCAAAGAACGCACGCGAGACTTAGAATAACGCACGGGTACCTGAAATGGAAATGCACTGAGTATATTTCTTCAAGGAATCCCATTTTTGTTATATACTCGCAAGTGTTAAACATCCTTTTGATGCTTTTCGTTGTTTCGTTCGTAATGGGCGCTCCATTAACGCAATGAGAAGGAGTGAGTACATGTCCCATCACTAATCACTGGACAGGAGTATGCATTTCTCGCTTACACTTGCAGGAGCAATGAGGAACTCCAGAAATATTTCTCGCTTGCACTTTCAATAGCAATGAAGAGCTCTAGAAATCTACCTGAGGAGCACTCGGGAGTCAAAAGAGCCGAGATTGCCCGGCTCTGGTTAAGGCTCGTGCACTCGTGCACTCAGAATATATCTTCAAGAAATCCCATTTTTTTTTATATACTCGCAACGAGTTAAACATTCTTTTAATGCTTTTCAGGTACCTGAATAAAATATTTAAGCCGGGCATGAGTATATATCACATGGTCACCAGAGTAGTTAAGATTATGTAATGTAATAGTATATTGCTTTGAACATCTGTACCTTAGATATCATAAAAACCTTTCCTTACTACTTTTCTTTAAGATACGTACATATAACTTTTTGAGAAATAATTACAGCAAAAATTGTTTTTTTTTTTATTTGCGCTTGCTCGTGCTGCTAACACTGTCATCGTGGGCAATCGGCTAGTTTCCACCCTAGTTGCACAAAATACTATTGAATTTTGTATGAAAATATGTATGACTTCATTTTATGTGTTTCTTGTCTCTTTATATAATCGCCATTTTACAACGTATGGCATGATAAATTTTGTGATTTAATATAAATATATATTTGCATGAAGGTAGCATTTCTGTGGAACGTTATTCCTTAAGTTTTCTTAAATCACATTGTAGTCGAGTTCAGTTTCGTTATAATTTATCATAGTTAGTAAAGTTTCTCGCAGATAAAGCTCCAAGTATTTTCCACAACAGAAAATATGAAGCTTTCCTTCTATTTCCTCAGCCTCCCCAAACATGAATCCCGCATGGTTTACAGGACTATCTGATCACAATATTCAGATTGGTCCTGGCCTTCGGTTATATTCCTTGGAACTAGCGTTTGTCCAGGCAGTGTCGTAGCGTGGGTGTCAGCCGCCCGGGGCGGAAGAAAATTTTGCCGTCCTCTGATTTAGGTATTTCAATTTAAAAGACTATAATATACAGTAATTCTAAAGAACTTTTCGGCAAGAACAGGAATCATTATTGTGTATTGTATTGAGTCGTTGAGGGCAAAAAATATAACATAGAATTAGGCGCGTGGTGCTCGTGGGGCAGAAGGGCAAAAAGGTTTTTTCTCATTTATGTATTGTCATTAGTCCTATAAATAATTTTGTGAAAACCCTTAAAAATGTCTGCCATTTCCGAAGTATACAATACATGATTATATTTTTAGAATTTTATTTCGCGAAATGGCAGTTGTTTGAAAAAAAAAACGTTTTTTTCGACAAAAAACTCGAACTAAATGGCTTATATCTTGTTTTCCTGATATACAATCGCTATAATCGTGTGTACTTCGTTAGTTAATTTAATAATAAAGGTCCAGTTATTGAAGGCAATCGGATGAAAACTGTTCGAGTTGAATTAAGGGGTTACATAGGTATTGAAGGAAAACAAAAACAACATTTTCAAAAAATTGTATTTTAAAACAAAATTTTTTTAATTTTAAATTTACACATAGAAAAGTTGAGCATTTCTAGAAGTTGTAAAAAAATGTACAGCTAAAAATATTCAAAATTGTCGATTTTCCTGCAGTTTTCCTCGTCCAGCCTTTTTTTTTGCGGTAGGCAGGATTTCTCGAGAACGAATCGACCGATTTTGCTGAAACTTTGCACAAATAGTATTGTTTCGTTATTAACCTAAGGGATTTTCAATCGGTTGACTCGTTCTTGTTTTATACGAAAAAAATGTTTTAAAAACGATGAGAATCGGAAAAATGCTAAAAAATTTGTGACGAAAATACATTCAAACTTATTTCTAAACTTTAAATTTCATTTTTTTTTTCACTTCGTTCGGTCAATTATGAAACAATACTATTAAGAGAAACTGTGCAAAGTTTCAGCAAAATCGGTCGATTTGTTCTCGAGAAATCTTGCCTACCGGAAAAAAAGGCTGGACGAGAAAAACTGCAGGAAAATCGAAAATTTTCAATATTTTTAGCTCGAAATTGTTTTGACAACGTCTTGAGATGCTAAACTTTTCTATGTGTAAATTTAAAATAAAATAGAGTTTTGGTTTTTAAAATACAATTTTTTGAAAAAGTTATTTTTTCTTTCCTTCAAGACCTATGTAACCCCTTAAGCTGGCAATAACCCCTTAATAAACTTTAGTTTGATTTTTCTTTTCAATTTGGCCGGTGACATGTATTTTTTTTTTGTGATTGATTTATATGATGCTAAACTGTCATCTAGCGAAATTAAAGTAATTCTCCCGTTTTTTTAGTTTTCGATCCAGCATCCTTAAAGAAAGGGATTCCCCGATTTCGGCACAGTATAAGTAATGAATGCTCATTTCGATCTGCCCGAAACAAAAATATGAGATGATTCAAATATTTACAAGATATTATTATTATTTATTGTGAAATTTTGCCGCCCCCTGAAGTGCGCCCCCCCCCCCCCCCCCCCCTTACTACGCTACACCACTGTGTCCAGGGTTATCTTTATTCCAAATCCCGGAATGCAACTATTTCGCTTACTCAGTCAACAGGAAGGCCACGCGGATACTATGTCATCCTATACAGAAGAAAATTCCTTATCACTCTTTGCGATCTCTAACAGCGGGCAATCTCTACTGTGGAGAAGTGGTGCAGGGAAAGGCACTTGTCGGTAAATTCCGATTGCCGATTGCCGACAAGACCTCTGCTCTACTATTCGATAACAAGAGAAAGCTTTAAAACTCTGCGAATCCTCGACAGGGACATAAAATACGCGAAGAGCGTCAAGTACCTAGGTGTAATCATTGACGACAAACTAAACGGGAACCTACATCTGAAAAGTAATATCGAAAAGGTTATCTCGACCGTTTGACAGTGTAGAAGAGCATTCGATCTCACTGAGGGCATCAGCCCCAAAATTCTCCCCTGGATATGCACCACTGTAACTAAACTCAGTCTGTTAAGGTGCGTTAGTATGGTGGCACAAAACTAATAGAACCACCATCAGATTTGCGCTTTCTAAGGTACAAAGAGTTGCTTGCTCACCTATTACGGGCGTGATGGGATCTTCACTAACTGCAGCGATTGAGCTGGCTCTCTCTATTGCTCCACTCGATATCATCGCTGAAAAAGAAGCGATAAAATCTGGTCTCCGCCTCGGAGAGTAATTATCTTTGGCTCACAAACTGATACGTACCAAAATTAATGTCATGTTGATATCGGAATTCATAACCCTTCGCAATAGCCTAGGCAGAAGGTACAACGTTGTCTTCCCCTCTAGATTGCAGTGGAATGACAATTATCTCAACAATATGGAGCCGAACGCCAGTTATGTGTGGTTTACAGATTGCGCACTGGTGGACGGTCTTGCCGGAGTTATAGTGTACTGCTTCACCGAGGATCTGCACATCTTCATATCCCTGGGTAAGTTCACCTCTATATTCCAGGGAGAAGTTTTCGGCATGCCGCCATCTCTCATCACTAGTACTCGTGAAGAGTAGGCTGATAAAGAGCACAATGAATGATGGCCCGGGAGACAAAACTAAAGACAGTTTAATCTTATGTTGCATCGGATCGACCACGGTCTAAGCAAACGTTTACTTTACTGTAGCAGATCACTATCATGAGCTTTGTTAGACGAACTGGTCGTTTAACGACTTATTTAGGACAACGGGATTAATACGGATGGCTGATCTTCTTCTGAGGTATATACAATGGATCTTAGGTCTAAGTGTAGGTTACTTCTACCCGCTTCGAAAAATATACATCTACATCTGTATCATGATTTGGGCATCATATGTGATAGCGAGCTTAACTTTCGTTCTCACATCGACAGCATAAACTTTGGAGCATGACTAGAGCACCCCGTTGTTTTTTTTTTCTAATGTTTTTTTTTGATAATTTTGAAACGACAAATAAACATTGTATACTATATTTTGTAAGACGGAGACGAAATTTTGGGGAAAATTTTACAGTTAAAAAGTTTTAATGAAATGGTAAAAAAACTTAAATGAATGATGTGTTGGGCCTTTATTAAAATATTCTTTATTAGCTCAAAAACGACTTGTCGTACTGTTCAATAAATTATTTATTTTTTGTCCATCCACCTTATTCTCATTCTCATTCAAAGAGCAGGCAGTTCAGGTAGGACGACACTGCTCTTTCCCTTTCGGTTCGTGAGTTTGGTGGATGCGTCGCTAGCTGAGAAAAGCGTAACAAATTTTTTTTCGACATGGAACTTTTTTTTGCTTGGTTTTGCTATGACACTGCCTAATAGGTACGCATGCCAGGAGGCTTGATGTACCGTCCAATGATTTCTGGTTTATACTTGCGAAACTTAAAAATATGTTATTAGTCTCACCATATCCCAAAGTTCATTGACTGGAAAACCCACATAAGTACCCTCTAGTCGGTGGATCTGGATGTGCCTAATATGTTTGTCCCTTTCCCTTTTCATAAGTCGATGTCTGTCAAAGCCACTTAATGCCGAAAAGAACTGCCTGAACGTGAACTTTACGGGCTTGTGACATTAGTTGGAGAACTAACCACAACCCGTAAATTCAGAGTCAGAGTTGCTCGTGTTCGGGCTCTCTTTGAAATTTTGCAGCAAACATATAATCTGAATCGTCAGCCCTGGCCGCACAATTGAATTAAATATCCATTTAATCCCCGAACTAAGATAATCTGCTCATGTGGCAGGGGAGGTTTTCATAGAATTACTTTTGAATAATGCACGTCTATCAGTGTGGCAATCGGGCTGGCAAATGGACAAAATCTCCAATTTAACGTTTCCTGGCAATTCGCCTCACTTGTAAAATCTCTGATTCTGCTAACTTTATCAGCGAAATTCAATTAGAGACGTCCGTCCACATGCGGTTGCATCGGTCGCTGCCGCCTTGCCTCTAGTGCTCCTCTTGCGAAGGGTTTGGTTGTTGGTTGTCTAGCGTTATTTTTAGATATGTGCGCTAGTTGACATTGACGCGTCGATTCTGCATACATAAGCGATTCTCCTTTCTTCCAACGATGTGGTGTAATCTTCCTGCCATTTTCTGGGCCATTTTTCCCATCTTCTAGCTTTGTAACGCATGCTCCGGCAATAAAAGGAACCACGGAGCAAATAAAAATACATAACGTGGCACGAGATTGCGATGAAAATTGAAAAAACAAAGCTTGGGTGCAAGTGGAGTGTGTACCAGACAAGTGCTGGGCTCTCGTCGAAAATGCGAGGGCCGAGAAGGAAAATATACCCATAAATTCTGATCCAGTTCATGCTTCAGCACTTCAGAGGTATCCATCACAAGTTTAATTAATTAAAGATATAACGTACAAATGGGCAGCACCGGTTACACCCAGGCATCCACAGCGTTTGGCCCCCGATACCCCATTCCACACTTCCTGTTTTTCGCGGATACCTGCTGAACACGCTCCACATTTTTTCCAGCAAAAACATACTAAAAATTTTTGTGTACCTCTATATGTATGAGAAAACTTTCTATAAATAGCCCCTGCATTAAGTGAATTTATGTTGTTGGAAATATTTGTTTTACTGCACCTCATAAATTGCACCTGCAAAAATATTTAGTGATTATTGGAAATAACTTCCCTCCTAAAGATTACACAAGCCAAGTTATGATGTAGGTACTCGCTGCGATGCTTTCCAATAATAGTGCACAGAGTTCGTCGCAATTGTGACAACAGTACATGAAATTACATAAGACACACCTGCCTTTTATTGTTAATTTTTGTTCTAACTGTTTACCACGTACATAGGTAGGTACTAAATGATCTAAAATACGCTATAGATGCCGATATATGTACCATACTATCAAATTTAGTAGCTTGGGTTTTTTAAGCAATGCACTTAACTGAAAACCAACGAAAGCCGGATATACATAGAACGACATGAGTCATTGAAAGTGAAACAAGTCAAACTTTTTATAAAAAATGTTTACCCCATTTTTTTCGCTTATGCTTATTCTTTATGTAAATGAACAATAAAACAGCGTTAAACATTTTTACGGGAAAATGGACTTGCCCTACTTTGAAAATAAACAGCTCATATATTGGAGCGATATATCTGCAAAAATCGATCTAAATTAAGCAATCAATTTACGAGTGTACCACTCTTGCTGAAGCGTACTCGCCGTTGCCGGGCTTATTCATTCTTGGAAAGTAAAATCGCCCAAAAGTTAATTTTAGAGTTAGGAATCCCGTCATGTTGATGATTCTTTATAATCACGTGATAGTTATCTTATGTTCTTTAGGAAAAAATAAATTTCCCAACGAAGAAAGAATGATTCAAAGCCATTCATACATACATAGGTTAAGAAATTTTGGAGACTGTCTAAAACAAATAAGGAAACTTTTAATCTTTAACAATATTTAGTATGCATGTGAGCATAGACTATCAATTTCATTTGGTTAGCAAGTTTGCTATTAAATGGTTCCTTGCACTGTACATTTTGATGCCCATAGAAAATTAATACGAAGTAAAAAGCGTTCAACATTTTTACCGTTACAGTTCTAGGGAATATGTAACTTGTTTGTTCATATAACAATAGCTGTGAGAAATGTTCTCACACACGACTCACAAACACTCACTTGCTTTGTGCATGAAGCGTATATGCGCACGATTAAGGTTGCTAAGTCGCTCCTATTACTGTTTTTAAAATAAGTTTTGCAAGAAATATTTCTATTAATATATCTGTAATGTACCTAAGTAGAGTTAATATATCGAAAAATTACACATTTTAGAAAATTTGACGAGATCTAATTAAGAATATGTGGAAAATTATGGAGGCATAAATTAAGGAAGTGCTTCTATTCTAGAAGATGGTTTATCATGCCGCAAGACTGCAGAAATATTCGGAATCTACTTTTCTTCTGTCAGTAGGATTAGAAAGGATCATTAATCCAATAATCCTCAACTGTAAAGGTACGGATTGTTGAAACCGAAAAAAAAAATATTGTGATGCAACAAGACATCTTGGAAAGTTTGCCTATACACACACACAGGAGGATACATATATTATTAACTACAAATGTGACATTAAAATTCATCAAATCAAAACACAAAGCTGTTCCAGTATTTATTTTGTAGAAGACCGGGTTTTTTATGGTTGTAGATAAACTTAAAGAAAATATTTTTGTTTTGTTTTTTAATACGTTAATAAACAACATTTTCATTTAGTTTAGTGTTAATTTTATTATGACATTTTTATCTGTTCTTTAGTCGTTTTAGCTAACTAAGGGAGATAATTGCACTTTTGTGTCATGTTATGTGCCTGTACAAATAGATGAAAAGTGAAGATGTTTTTCAAATATTTAGGTTTTTCAATTCCATTTACCAAGTTGATATCTATTCGATCTATTCACTTATTTGATTGTGAAGATCTTAACTGCACGGTCGATCTCAATAATTCTTTGTAAGATCGATGCTTAGCTTCAAATTATGCAGTATTCTTAAATATCTAAATTAGAGGTGTGGGTTCTCATTATATACATTTATGTCCACAAGATTGAAAACCACATAACGACTTTCTGCGTCAGTAGCGCACCAGTATGCAACTTACTGGACATATATATATATATATATATATGTGCGAAAAAATGGTACCACCTGTGAAAATTTACATAAACAGATGTTTTTCCTTTCTGCTTTCAAATTTAGATACAACAAAAGAAATATTTCAAACGGAGTTATAATTGAAACATTCATTGAGTATTTTATGTACTTATTTTTAAAACCCAGACCAATATGAGATATTGCCGCCTTTATTTTGAATAACTGCTTCTATCCGTTTCCGTTGGGATGCTTTGAGTGTATAACATATACCACATACCCAGAAACACGTGCAAAACAATACCCTATTTTTGTTGTCGCGCAGTCGGGTAAAAATATATTTAATTCAATTAACTCTAAGAAGTGTCTATTTGCACTCTCCATATCCGTGTAATATCCGTGCACACGGAGTGAACGGAGTTACACGGAAGTAAACGCACATCGTACATGGCACATCCATCGGCACAAAACAATTCGTAAAAGTAAATTTGCCTTTTACAAAATGTCTACTGACTGAATATTTTCCTTTCACAAAATATCTATGGACTGAAATTTGCCTATTTTTACCGTGCATTGATTCAGTGTTCTCCGTGTACTTCCGTGTTTCTGATTTCAAATAATATAACAAATAATTTTAAAAAAATTTCGTCAAACACGGAACTGTTTCTGAAAGTTTTAGAAGAAGAACTTTTGGGATTTAGACCATTTTGATTTTCAAAGCTTCAATTATGTCCGCTTAAAAATGAGTCAAAACTCGTTACTGTGAGTATGATGAGTTAGATGCTGGGGTATATAAGTGGGCCAAGGTGCTAAAGAAAGTCTCTGAAGTTGAAAAACTTACAACTCTTACCCTCTCGCATATTTTTTATTCATCTCTCTTATCTTTTCGGATTAACCACCGCTACTTGGACACCATTTATGTACACACATACATATGTAGTGATAAAGGGTCTTTCAATTAAGGCGCTCGACTTTTAAATGTAAATAAAGCAAGTTGAAAGCAAGTTGTGTGTGTGATATCCACTCCATTTGTAATTTATTTGAAATAAAATTGTATGGCATTAAGTATGGAATATAACGTCGTTCAAATGTCCTCCGCGGCTTTGCTTGATAGCAGTATTCAGAAGGTGCAATTTTCGATGACTTTGTCGCATAAGCCTGGCTGAATTTGCTGGGTGGTGTAATGTTGGTTTTGAGGGCATTGCGGGTTATTCGCATAGACCTGTAATTTAGGATAGCCCCAAAGGAAGAAGTCTAGAGGCGTTAAATCGTAACATCTCGGTGGCCAGTTCACGTCGTCCTCAAATCGCTCGTATAGAATGCACGTCGTGGCACGCGCTGTGTGGCACATAGCACGTAGCAACATCCTGTTGGGACCGCATATCGTCGGTATCCATATTAGGGCTGTTACTACTCGAGTACTCCTGAACTAAATTACTCGAATATTTGAGTACTCGGGTTCAAAGATCCGAGTTTGAGTAAAGGAGTTTTGAGTACTCGAGTACTCGAGTACTTGAGAGCAAAGAGATCCGAGAACTCGAGTACTCGAGTACTCATTTCAGGAGTATTCGAGTATTAGAGTTTCGGAGTATTCAAGTATTTGAGTATTTGAGTCCTGTAGATTTTTCAGTTTTGTCGCCGAGCTGTCGCCGCCCTGCGGAACTTTCTGCCCCCGTCTCCTTGTGTCGTCGAAGTGAGCGTGCGTCGCAGTGCAATTTGCCAAGGCGACAGAACGTCGGCGTACAGAAAGTCAAGAAAATTCCTTAATATACCAGCAAACTCTGCTACATCTGAACGAGTGTTTTCTACAGCAGGAAATATAGTAAGCTCCAGCAAAAGTTGCTTAAATCCCGATAACGTTAACATTCTTGTATTTCTTTTCCAAAATAAAGATTTAGTTTTCTGTAAATAACCGTAAATTATAATGAATTATAAAGTCTACAATTTATTAACTTGTTTTTCTTACTTCTTAATGTATTAAACTCACAGGACTCAAATACTTGAATACTCCCAAACTCTAATACTCGAATACTTCTGGAATGAGTACTCGAGTACTCGAGTACTCAAAACTCCTTTACTCAAACTCGGATCTTTGAACTCGATTACTCAAATACTCCTACTTACTCCCAAGTACTCAAATACTCAATTATCCGAGTCATTCTTAGAGCCCTAATCCATATCATCCAGTTAAAGTTACATACAGGTTTTTCATCGATCTGCAGCGCTCACCGTTGACGGTTATGGAAATGCCAGTTTCGTTTTAAAAGAAGTACGGACCGATGATTGCGCCAGACCAAAATCTACACCAAACAGTGATTTTCTTTGGATACATTTGGTTCTGGTGTGTCTCGTATGTATTGGTATCGCCCCAAATCCGACAATTTTGCTTGGTCACATATCCATTCATCCAATGGGCTTCGTCGCTAAAACTGATTTTTTTGGCAAAATGTGGGTCAACTTCCAAAATGATTTTGATAATAAATTTTGATGATTTGCACATGTTCTTCAACGCTATAACCTTCCATGGTTATTTGACACATACTACTGAACAATTTACAATAAATTTGACAGATGTTGCTTTAACAACATGGCCGCTATAACCTACAAAATTTCGACCGTCAATATTGAAAGACCCTTTAGATTCTGTAGTGGAATTTGTTGTAGTATCATATAACTTTAATATTATATTTGGCTTAACTTTTAACGATCATGCATAATTTTTGAGGAAGATGAGTGTTGTGTGCCGCGTTTGCTAAACAATTTCTTCATGCCTAAAATATTTACTAAAGCCGTTGATGAAATGAACGCGACTAAACATCCATCTGGGTGGGTGCTGGGTGATGAGGTGCTGATTCTGACTTCATTTCACAACAGGATGCATAACAAGACAATATAAAGCCCTCCTGATCCGAAGACCGCCGCCGACATAAGTTACTGAGTAACAAAGCAATCAATTTTTATCACATGTGGTGTTGCACTGCAATGAGATTTGCAACTGATTCTACTTTTTCCTTCCTCTTTACAGATGCACCATCCCATTCAAATGAAGCCAGCTGACAGCGAAAACAGGAATGGTAAGTCACTTTGAAACACTACAGCCCCTAGCCGGGGTTTGTCTCGAGTTTTTTGTAGTCCATTTCCCAGTTTGTATTGTCGAGGGTCGTGTGCGGTTGTGTTTAGTTTTGAATTGATTTCTCATCCTTCAGGCTGTGTCCTCACTTGAACTGCTTTTCCAGGAACAGTCAGAGCCCGCCGCTTCACAGCGGAGGAGCCTCGCAGACGATTCCTGAAGATGACGCCAACCGGAGGGGTTGAATTATGTAATGGAAGACGGGGCTGCATCACAGCTCTTCCAGCGCGAAAACCTCTTTAAAAATTCCAACGAGTGTTTTCGATTTAACCATTCAACATTGAAATCGATTTTTTCTTTTAGGGTTTTGCAGATCTACATGAAAGTTTGATCCCTCCACAGTCAGAGATGTCTGTGGCATAACGTGGATAGTTTTGCACCAACTGACCCTTATTAATTTTAACGCCTCAATTGGGGCTTGTTTAAACTCAATTACCATCAGTACATGCCTCGCGGAGGCGCCTGTTATTGACTGAACCTCGTTGCTTTCACATGAATAACTGATATCCACGTCTCTTGCATTTCTTCTGCAGAATATGAGGATGTGGGGCGGTTGAGCAAAGTTCGGGGATTTTTCATATCTCGTACCTCAAGGGAAGCAGACTGAACGGCAAATGCACTTAATGCATCATGCTGAGTAAGCTACGAGAGGAAGCAGACAAGTTTGCAGAATGGAGGAGTAGAAGATTACTTTATTAAAAAATTACCTACTAATTTCGATAAATCATCTTATTAGAGATGCAAACTGGATTTCGTACCGGACTGTTGTTTAGATTACTTCTAGTTGGCAATTAAAATGATTAACCCAGATATAAATGAGAAGAACATTGTGCCCTCATCAAATTATGTATTCAATGTCTGCAGGTATTAGACCTTAGAGACTAGCGCATACAATAGAAGTTATTAATTTTTTTTTAAATCTAAATAAAACAAATTGTGTGTGAGATATCCACTCCATTTTTAATTTATTTAAAAGAAAATTGTATGGCATTAAGTATGCCATATAACGTCATTCAAATGTCCGCTGCAATTTTGCTTGGTGACACGTATTCGGAAGGTCCAATTTTCGATGATTTTGTCGCATGAATTGGGCTGAAATTTCTGGATGGCGTTCTTTGACTTTGAGGGCATCAATTGTTTGCGGTTTATTGGCATAGACCCGCGATTTAACATAGCCCAAAGGAAGAAGTCTAAAGGCGTTAAATCGCACGATCCCGGTGGCCAGTCTCAAATCGCTCGTTCATTATGTCCATCGTGGCATCAGCTGTGTGCCACGTTGCGCCATCCAATTGGAGCCATATGTCGTCAGTATCCATATGATTAATTTTAGGCCACAAGAAGTTGCTTATCATCGGCCTGTAGCGATCGCCGATGACGTCGCTAAAGGTGACTGTTTTGGCGAAATTTGGGTCAACTTCCGAATACATGCCACCACGCATAGCTCCGACGGACATTTGAACGACGTTATATTCCATACTTAATGCCATAAAATATTCTTGCAAAATAAGAATGGAGTGGACATCTTACACACAACATTTAAAAGAAGAGCGTCCTTATTGGCTGTGTTCTTCATTTTGTTCCTCCGCTTTTGAATAAATCTTTCAAAGAAATCAATAAATTACGTAGTAATTTTTTATGCATAATTTGAGCCGCGAAATGTTTTCTCAATTCAATTGAGGGGGTCTGACTACTTAAAGCCACTTACTGATTTCTTGTGTGTCAGCCGGATTTCTAGGTAGCTTTTGGCGCTCAACTAGCGTGATGAAGTATTTTAGGAGCCGGCCGCTTGTATCTGGTATAAGCCGTACTTTCATTTCTAAATGTTTGAATCCATCAATATTCTAATACAACACGGCCTACATTAAATGCAGTAGTAAACCAAACAGAATAACAGCAAATCTGTCCTAATGGTCGTAGGTAAATACCAAGTTGTGCGGAAGCTTAAAAATATTCAGGACTGCTGTATTTCTATTGATCTGCTTCTATCACTGCGGTCTACTTTAAATGTGTTACGATGCCAAATATCAGAAACACATCTATACTAATAGAGCAAGAGCTGACTGCAAAATAGCTGGCCTAAGTATCGGGTAACGGGATGAAATGTACATATTTGAAATCTTAGTGCTCACAGCGACAATAAGAAAAATCCTGCTTTGCATGTGCAGATCGATGGCCAAAGCTTGGTATGTTAATAACAATAGGAAAACCGTTTTTTGTAAATTGCTTATTTTCTAAATATGTTAGAGGAAAAATTCAAAAACATTTTGTGAGATCTCTAAATTCAATAAGAATTTAGTTATACCAACTTTTATTCGTAAAGTTAATGCTTTTTAAGTAATAGCGCGAAAAAACTTGGGATCATGATTGGTTTTCCGCATTTATCTTGTTTTTGGTAACTCGTAATAAAAAATGTGTCTATATAAAAGTCGCAGAGCTCTAAATTTTCCATTATTTTCATGCATAACAATTGTCGCTGGCACAAAAGGTTAAACTTGTACAGAGGCGCAAAGTTAAATAATCGCGTAAAAAGTGGTCATAAATGCTTCCGATTTCAGCCCATTTAGGCGAAGAATTGACTGCAAAAGTTGAAGAGTCCCGAGTTGGTGGACAATATATTCAGAAAAGCTACAAAATGTTCTAACTTAACTTGATAGATGTCGTTAGATTCGTCTTAATTGCGAGAGTAACTGTAAAAAAGAACTAAAAAGATGTAAACAAGACACATTAATAATAAAATCTATAAATAAGTCAGTAGTATTAAAATTGATCTAACTGGTCAATATTTGTAATAAACTGACAAAGTATAACTAATTGGCAGTCGGAGACTACCTGCACATAATACATACAAAAATATGCCTAGCCTGCGACCGCCAATTAGGTATACTTTGTCAGTTTATTACAAATATTGACCAGTTAGATCAATTTTAATACTACTGACTTATTTATAGATTTAATTATGAATGTGTCTTCTTTACATCTTTTTAGTTCTTTTTTACAGTCAGGCGGGTTATTTGGTTTTTTAAATTAACTTTTTTTGCCATGCTTCTACTTAAAGTGGTTAGTTTTAAATCTAAAGAACAAGTCATGATTTTGAGGACCCTCAAGTTCTTGGTTTGTTTTTTAGATTAAAAAAAATCTATTTCTCAATGCATACTATTCAGGTTTGTCAGAGCATAGTGAACCCTTCCTGTAAATATTTTCCACCAAATCGGTACTCTTCATCTTTTGCAGTCAATTTTCCCGCCTAAATGAGCTGAAATCGGAAGCAATTATAATCACTTTTTACAAATAATAATAATTTGCAATAATCCCGAAAACCATTTTCCCGAATGCACTTTTCCCGACTGAAGAAAATACTGAAATTTGTCTTTTACAAAATGTCAGGAAAAATGTTTGTAGGGCAAAGTGCTTGTCGGGGAAATGGTCTGTCGGGAAAATGGTAAGTCGGGAAATTGCATTCGGGAAATTGGACGGTAACCATTATTAACATACCAATTTATCTACATCGATCTGCCCAGGCGCAGCAGGATTTTTCTTATTGTCGCTGTGAATACAAACATTTAAAATACATTTCATCCTGTTACCCTATAGGCCAGTTTTCTTTTGCAGCCAGCTCTTGGACTATTACATGTAGTTCTCAGTAGAAGTATTCATTCACATTTGTTTTTTAATTATCGTCGCCTGAGAAAATACATAAATTTTCTTTTACGAACATTTTCGACTTTCTCACTTATTGGCGGCTTTTTAGGTTTTCGGTAATCTCTTTTAAATGATTCAGATCGTGTCATCCTACCACGAACCTTACCTACCATACGAAATATTGTACCAAATTTGAAAAAATATCACCAAACAGCTTACGAGCTGGGCTCTACGAATTCCATAGGTTTATATCTAAAAACTGCTAATTGCTATATGCAACATTTATTTTCCCAGGCGATTTTATATTGATTCAGTTTGTTGTGATGAAATTACAATTACAATACATTCCGTAAAACCAAAATATAAAGTTCTAAACTATTCGAAGTTCATATCGTCTGCACCGCATCCACTTAATATTTTCTTTTGAACGACTAACACTCCGCTGGCGCAATTTACGCAGCCACATTGCACTTTGATAAACTGAGCATTGTTTGCGTTTGAGCGACTCACACCAGACCGAGCGCATTGTGGGGAGGTGTGACATTAATTTGAGGAACTATCAGCAAATTGCAGAATATTGTTTGCCATGGCAGAGACGAGACGCCTGCAAGCCTGTCCGGTACAGGGACCGCGTGATCACATTCACATGTATTGTAATGAATGGCTCCGGATTATCTTTACATATCATTCCCAGTCAGTCAATATCCAACGCAAACTAAATTTCAATAATTTGCTAAACGGCAGGTATATGAACTCGGCTCAGCTACAATACCGCAAAATTAGTACCTGTGGTAAGAAGTGAATTACCTATACAAGGAAAGATTGGCTAGCAGTCCACGGCGATATAACCGATGCATTGTTTGCCATTCAGCTCGCATTGCAGGCGGTTTGAGGTAAAAGCAGTCTTGCATGCGTCTGCGGACGCGGAAGACCCGCTCGACAAAATCCGCGAATCAGGGAAAACACCGGGAATAATTCTTTCGAATGCGAAATCGATCTGGCACGCTAAATTCTTGCCAGCTCTTTCGGGAATGTGTAAAGCACGTGTATATCGCGTTGCACGAACTCAACCAGAAAATTAAGTTAGTTTGAGTTTCGGTGTCTTTTGACAGCATGTCTAAAAAACAAGAAGGAAAAAACAGTGCAAGGCACCATGAAAAGGGAAAAGAAAGATATTTTGTTAAAATTTACATTACAGGCTGTGGAGCATATCCACATCTCTGTCAGCAATGACTGACAAGCGCGTGAATTGCAAAGATGAACGCAAATCCCCTAAGTGAAAATGAATATAAAACAGTTGTCAGTGTCAGAAGGATTGAGGGAAAATGAAAATGAGGAGGACGAATTTCAAAGATGAAAGCTTGAAAATTTATATCGAGACTCATAGGAAGATCTGCAGTTTATTTGTCCCAAATTTGGTAATTTCCTGGAACTGTTTTCACTTCACCAAAACCGAATCATAGTGCTACTCTCTAGCTAAGAGAAATACCATGGCGAAATGTTCAGTATACAGTAAAAACATTACAGGAAATGAACACCTGAATACATGAGCCGTTTATTTTAAGAGTGAGGTTTTAGATTGCTGATGTACTTCAAGATTAAGATAAAACCGTGAAACAAATTTTCCAAAAAATAACACCTCATATGTAGTATTACGAAAATTAGACACGATTAATTTGTTTTAAAACAGCACTGCCTTTTCTCGGTGCGAAACCGTAGTTTGTCATTTCTCAAATTTCAAATCTTTATAAAACTTGTTTTGTTAGGTGTGCTGCGTTGATTATTTTTATTTACTTTTTTCCTAAACCAGTTGATGTTTTTTGATGAAATCGGGTTTATTGTTTATTTACTTATTTGACAACAGGTACAAACCATTATTATTTTATTTTTATCTTTTGTTCTACGCAACGCAGCGACATGGAATTGAAGCCAAACAACCACTATCTTGTCAATGTGTGTCAATTAGCAAAATTAATTAAAAAACTTAAAAACACACATTTAATTATGTGATTCTTCTTGCATTATACAGGGTGATTGGGAGATGGGTGCAAAGTTTTAAGGCGAAGCTAGTAGAGACAATTTAGAACCATTTAAGCCATGGTTGTCTTAGACGAAGTCCGACTATTTTTTTTTTACTAATATTTATGTTATTTTTACAAAAAATGCCATTATTTTACAGTTTTCGGCTAATTACAGCCAAATTAAATGACAATTAAATTGTTATTCATTTTATTTAATTAAAGTAATGTGTGAGCCATCCAGCACAACATGATCGAAGCGTCTGTGTTATGAGGTTTTTTTTTACAAACTTTTGAAGTTTATGAAAAAAATTTAAAAAATCAAGAACACCGTTTTCTGACCTCATTCAAAAAAAACGGGTGTAGGTAACTTCGTTCAAACCTTTTTGAAAACATGCTTACTTATCGCTCTTTAGTTTGAGGTAACATTTGCTCGGTTAACTTACTAATTGATGAAATTAAGACCTACAAACCAATTTAAGGGAGAAAACACGAATTTTCGGGCAAATTAATTATTACAACTTTTTTGTGCTTGATATGATTTTAAAAATTATTGCGCACATGTAAGAACCAAATTGAGGCCCAATCAATATCCTGCCAATTACTCCAGCCCACACATTGACCGAAAACTTCCTCTAGAAAGACACTTGCTTTTTCCAGTGTGGATTATTGTCCTTGTCGGCCCATTCGTGGAGGTTGTGGAAATTTGTTATGCCCTCCCTACTAAATTTACTCTCATCCATCCAAAAGATTGACTTTAAAAACCAGTCATCTTCAATGTCTCTGTTGAGAAGGTAACGGCAGAACTGAATCCTTCTTTGGGGATCTTGCTCTTCTAGACCCTGCACACCCCTGCCATGGAACGGATATTTGTCATTTTGGTGCATGGTATGCCACACCTTCCATTGAGAAGTGTTTAAATTTCGAGCTACTGCTCTGGTACTTGTTGTAGGATCCGCTTCAAATGCTGCCAAAATGTCTTCTTCGACACCAGCTGAGTGTCTGCCTGGATTAACCCCAGGCTCCACGTGGTGTATCCCATCTTCAGCAAGTCGTCGAAAGGTGTAAAATACGCGGACATTCGGTACCCTGCGATTGGGATAGCGCTCTTGATACATCCGTCGCGCTAAATTTCCGTTGCCGTCAGCTCTGCCATACATAAACACAATATCTGCATATTCCTGATTGGAAAAAGTAGCCATAGTCTCTTAACAATGAAGAAAGGAGCCCGCTAAATGTCAACACATTTAAAAACACGATAGTTCAAAAACAACACGTGCAGGAGCGCAAAGCTAAGGCTACTACTGGACGCGCGGCGTCCTTTGTTTGTAGAATCGCCTCAATTTGGTTCTTACATGTGCGCAATAATTTTTAAAATCATTTCAAGCACAATAAAGTTGTAATAATTAATTTGCCCGAAAATTCGTGTTTTCTCCCTTAACCCTTGTGTTCATACCCGGGTACCCGGGTACCCACTGCGATATATTTTCGTGATAAAAACTGACAAATGATAAAAATTTTTTTTTGAGCTCCCGGATCCTCGTTATTAAGGTGAAAAGCGAACAAATTATGTATTTAAAAAAAAAAATTTTTTATTTTTTTTATTTTTTTCGTTGGCTTAAACTTGAGCCATCGCATCATGCGCACCCGGGTACCCGGGTACCCACAACAGTATTTGTATGAAATACGTTTGAAATTAATTTTGTTCAGAGATGATAATTGATTTTATTATTAAAACAAGGAAATACAACACATGTTTATTTACAAATAATATTATTTATTGCATTCTATACATTTTACAACATGAGCTGTGTGCTCATCGCAAACCGGTCGTTCACATTCACTGCAGCTCTTCCGCGTTTTTCGTCGTCTTTTTATTGTCATTTTGTAACATAAGTAACAGGATCCAGTAATTTTCTTTCTTCCAGTTTTGTCTGTTGCAACCGATGGACCAGGGTCTTGCGTTACCCTTGTTATTTCACGACCTATGATACTCTCAATGGCAATTTTTGTAGTATAATTACGCATCACTTGAGGATTCGTCATACGTTCTTCAATCATTGGCTTGGCAAGTTTTTCACTGAGTTTGCGTAGAAACAAACGTCGTTCTGCTGTTTTCTTTTTAATCATTTTATTATTTTCATAATAAATTAGGTATGCCGCGAGTGCAGCGATGTCTAATATGTTGAAGAACATTGCCATTGGCCATCTTGAACTGCGCCGCTGACTTGTATATCTTCTGAGCATTTGGTCCATAGTGTCAACGCCAGTTTTGTATTTATTATAATAACTGATGATATCAGGCTTCTTCTTTGCATCATTGCCCACAGACATATCTGAATGCATTGTCGATATCAGAATTACTGCTTTATTTTTTTTCGGTACGTAAGAACACATCGTTACTTTGTCGTGAAATCCAAAAACTGTCGAGTATTGCTCTCGTGACTTATTTGCTGCCATGATACCAGGGATGTATGGTTTATTTTTCTTTATTGTTCCAACAATGGTGAGATTCCAAGATAGCAAGTGCTTTGCAACGGGTAAAGTTGTAAAAAAATTATCCATGCAGATATTTCTTCCACTTCCTCGGTAGAGAGCTGCTAATTCTTTTACCACTCTCTCTCCCTGATTTGTTTCGCGGGTATCGTTTATTTTGCCAGTATAAATTATGCCGTGTAAAGGATAGGCGTTTTCAGCATCACAAATCCACCAGATTTTTATACCATACTGAAGGGAGTTAACATTTCCTCCACTACGCTGTAGAAACGGCAAAAATTGACCTTGACATTCTTTTCTATGAAGGGAGCAGCTGCTGTGCTCCGAACAATTGAAATAGTGTCTACTACCTGAGGTGCCCTTAACTTATTTCTCATGTTAAATACATTTCTACAGCATTTTCTGTTTTAAAACTCTCTCAAATACTCAATGACAATGTATATTTTAGAGAAAAAATTATCTAAACACTTTTTAGTTAATCAAAATATTAAAAAATTAAAAATTCCATGAAATGGGTACCCGGGTACCCCGGGTGCCAAACGACGTTAGTAAGTTTGGGTATGAACATAAGGGTTAAATTGGTTTGTAGGTCTTAATTTCAGCAATTAGTAAGTTAACCGAGTAAATGATACCTCAAACTAAAGAGCGATAAGTAAGCATGTTTTCAAAAAGGTTTGAACGAAGTTACCTACACCCGTTTTTTTAAAATGAGATCAGAAAACGGTGTTCTTGATTTTTTAAATTTTTTTCATAAACTTCAAAAGTTTGTAAAAAAAAAACCTCATAACACAGATGCTTCGATCATGATGTGCTGGATGGCTCACACATTACTTTAATTAAATAAAATGAATAACAACGTAATGGTCATTTAATTTGGCTGTAATTAGCCGAAAACTGTAAAATAATGGCATTTTTTGTAAAAATAACATAAATATTAGTAAAAAAAAAATAGTCGGACTTCGTCTAAGACAACCATGGCTTAAATGGTTCTAAATTGTCTCTTCTAGCTGCGCCTTAAAGCTTTGCACCCATCTTCCAATCACCCTGTATATTATATATATATTATTATATTAATTTATTATTAAATAAACGGTTGAGATTTCGGCCCCCACACCCTTTAATATGATTTTTTGTTCGTCTAGGTGAGATCTATCACCCCTATTATGTTTGCATGTGTTATACGATACACCCTGTTTAAATATATAAAAACAATCTAAGCTAAAAAATAATTAAAATTAGGCAATTATTGATTACATACATATTGAACGTGTGATTGAGTCTTTTCATAAATTGAAAACCACAAGGAAGAGCAATCATTGTAATTCCTGGCAGGATTCGAAAACGGTACATGCAACCCATTATACAGCGTTCTATGATTGCTAATATGTATAAATAAAGCAGTGAGCCCTTGTCAAGCGAGGATGAGTATTGGCATTGATAAGACTCAAGACTGAAGGAGAGTTTTATTTTACATCATTGCCAGACACAACATCTTGGAAGAATAAAACAATCTGTGATCATCTATCGTTTTGGTCTTATTTGAAATTGTCTTCTTAGCAGAATTGATTCGTTAAAGGGATATTATTTTTGACTTATTCATTCATTTTTGTCTGAATGAGCTCGAGAATCGGAACTTTTCTTCCTCTGATGTTGTTGAAGTTTGTTCGGGTGTTCCTCAGGGAAGTCACCTTGGCCTTCTACTTTTCACTCGTGTTTTTAACGACTTATTTCCACTTATTAGTGGTTGTCACATCCTTGCCTATGCGGATGATGTAAAAATTCACAAAACTATTGTTGATCATAATGATGCATAAATTCTGCAATCGGATCTGTCCATTTTCTCCGAGTGGTGTTTGAAAAGTAATTGAGTCTGAACACAAGTAAGTGTTTCACTATTACTTTTAGCAGGAAATCATTCTGCTTACTTACGATTATGAGATCCAAGGAAATTATTTACATATCTCATTGTGACAAGGTTATTGAACTTGGTGTAATTTGGAACTATGAGCTGACTTTTCAGGCTCACATTGATAGTATTATTCTTCCCGCGAATTCCTTTCTGGATTTTATCAAGCGTTGGTTTAAAGAACTTCATGATCCGTATGTGTTAAAATACATGTTTTGTGCATTTGTTCGTACCATTTTGGAATATGCGTCAATTTATATGGTTACCTCATTCCTCTGTTCATGTCTCTCGTTTTGAGTCAATCCAAAAGCGTTTTATACGTCTTGCCCTATATCACCTGCCTTGGGCGATAGTTTTCACCTTCCTTACGAAAAAAGGTTGAAGACCCCTTTATATAAGCTTAGGGAGATTTTTGAGGTAATCTTTTTCAACGATCTCATATCTTGCCATATTGACTCACCTTCTCTACTAGGCTCTGTTAATGTGAACGCTCGTCCCCGCGTTGCAAGAGCACACAACTTTATATACGTAAACAACCACAGGATTTTTTGGATTTGGATTTTATGAGAATCTTTCTAGAATAACTAGAAGATATTATGATAATTTTGATCGTATAGATTTGAATTTAACCCGAAAGTCCATCAAACACACATTAATTAATACTCAGATTTCTTAGTTAATATTTTATTTTATATTCACTTTTCTTCTTTTTACTCCTGTAAATATTAGATGGTTCTCTATCTGTTGATCGAAGAATAAATAAACATTTTCATAGGCATGGGCACAGAACCTATTCCGCCAAGGGAGGTGGAACAAAGAAATTTATAGAAATTGCTTCTGAATAATTTCAACACGTGAAATATGTAACGAATGGTGTGATGACCAAACAACAGATGCATACTACAGTATGGGACGAACAAAGCACAAAAGAAGGTCTTTGACTCATCTTAAGATATTGGAGCTCCTTGGACAATCTTTTGATGAATCCAATAGAAGGGTTGGCACGCTTAATTTTATTTCACAAGTTTCCAAGGCTTAGAAGACAACCGAACCTTCACCATGTTTAAACGTTGGGCGGAAATTTTTAACATTCATCTCATAGATCGGTTTTTGCCCCACAGGCGCCATTTTCACGTGAGTCGAAGTTCAACGTCTTTTCAGCTGATGGCATAATAACTTGAACTTCCACTGTTATAAAAAAACATGATTCTTATTTATTTAAAGATTTATTTGTTCCGTGCGATTTTAGCTGAAGTGAGTTTCTTCTATTTCGTGTAAATATATCTCTTGTTTTTCTTTTATTTATTCAATTGTTATAAATTAAATTCAACTATTATTGGCTAAACAAAAAAGTCATTGGATTTTATGTAGCGTGTTCCCATTACAAGTTATCATCATAAATCATAAGTTGCGTTCCATTAGGTCATGCCGAAGTAGATTACGCAATTTTTTTCCGCTAGGTGTTTTGGAGTTCATTATTGCTCAATAGGTGGTGTTTTTTTATTTTAGGTTATAAATGTTAAAAGTTGTGAATAAAAAACCGCTGCGAATTCATAACGTGGACGCAAAATATAAGGATGAACGATTTTTAAGGGTATATACGGACGGAGCTTTCATCTGTTCTTTGCTGAAGTTGGCAATGATTGCTTATCAAAGATAAAAAAGATCAAAGAGCTATCAATTGTATAATTTACCTTTTACAAAATGTCTACTCACTGAATATTTTTGTTTGCCAAGAAATTCAAGATTCTGGCTACTAAACTCCTTAATTTATCAATCATTGCCAACTTCAGTAAGGCTCCGCCCGTATATCGATAATTTTACCAGTGTTAAAAATAACTTAATTTATAATTTTAGATACAGGCTCATACACCCCACAAATCTTTAAACTATCGTCCAGATGAATAAAACTCCTCTGCGTACACTGTCGAAGCGTGAGTGCGTCGTGAAGTACACGCGGGTAGAAAATAGCGTTCCATTGGACAACTACGGCGGATTATGCCGGCGTACTCTGCATGGCCCAATGGAACGCAGCTCATAGCTATAGATATTTTGATACTGCTCCCGTACGATACTCACGACGTAATGACGCTCACTGTAGGAATGAATCTAACATACTGTTAAAACAGGGTGTTGTCATTCCACACTCGTGAAAAAATTTTTCAATATGTTTAATAGTTCTTGTAGTCGCTACATTTTAGACCTATCTATTTACAGTATTTTTAATGAGCATCTGAGATATTCCAGATCTGAACTGACTGAAGCCATGGTAAAGACATGTTTCTTGAAAAAAATAAATACGCCCTCATTTCACACTAATCAAAAGCTGGTACTGAAAGATGTTCCATTACGCTTTTGTAGACGCAAATTTCTGTAGGCTTTGTAGTCCTGTACTACAAAGTAAAAAAAAATTGTTACAAAAGCTTTACTTACTCGTTTAACAGTCAGTTCTGTTGAAATTCCTTTTGCTGGTTTCCTTAGGGAATTTCCTTTTCCTTAAAACCTTCATTATCCAAATCGGTCAACCCTAGAGCTGAATTTGCTTCTCAAGCAGACAGGTACACATTTTTACACAAAAAATACGATTAGATTAATAATATTGCCTTAACTTGACTGTACTATTTTTTTGTATCACTACGGACGTTCATTTGACATTGACCTGGTCCTCCATAATTTTATCTAAATACATTTGACAACAATCTATCCTTCAAAGGCAAACATTCAAGATGAATAAATTCGAAAATTTGAATGTGAGGAAAGGAACAGATGTTCTAAATAGGTCTAAATTATTTGAATATTCAGGAAAATTACCCAATCACATAAATCTCCCAATTTTCATATTGCTAAGTGAGTAAGAGCATTTTTGCCTGTAAAAGATAAAAGTGATGCGATAAAAGACTCCGCTTGTCCTTAACTGCTACGTATTTTATTCAGAGGAGCCCAGTAAGAAAATAATTCCATAAATTTTCTAAGCCTTCTTAATTAAAAGTAACTCGGCCGACGGAAATTAAAAGAAGGACCAGATCTAGCGCCGTAATTACTCCCAGCTGACTCAAGGGATATCCTGCCCTACGGGAACTGCCTTATTCCCTGGTCTGATTTTTCAATATCCGAGATGGATCAAAATTTCTGACAAAAGCCCTTCAGATTTAACCAAAACAGCCTTAAGAAAGTTACCCGGGAAAACTTTTTGTTTGCCACCTGGCGGACCACCTGTTCGGCTTCTTAATGGATTTTTAATTTATTCGGCGAATTAATTGCTTCATCAGGGCTCCTGCTTCGGTTCTTATTAATCGCAGATTCGCGCTGCATTGTTCTCAGACTGTTGCCTATAACATTAAAGTTCTTGCAACTTGCCCGGGCTCTTTTAAAGCGCGAGCTGCACTTAATTTGTGGCTGTTACTCGCATGGAGTTTGAAAACGGAGCGCGATTGCATTCAAAGTTCGCAGAGCTGCACTGGACGCCAGATAATTAGTTAGTCTTCCTGATTACAAAACACTTAGTTCCACTCTGGAACATTTGGTAATGCTGTGCTTGTTGCGCCACCATTTAAATGTAATTAGGTAATGTATAACCCGCAGGAACCACTCAAAGCTAGCCCACTCGGAGCACTGCATCAGGCTCCGTCTACCTCGTGGAATGGGGCGACGGAAATGAACAAAACTTCCAGGATAAGGGTTAAAATGAATGGTCGTTGCCTAGATAGACAATAGCCGGCTTGTACAGACCGTTGCAAACTTACACCGAGCTTATTTGTTTTCGTCGAAACTTTTAGCCAGAAGAGCTTTTATCTACCAGACAGTGAATATTTCAATTTCGGACAATGAATCGAGTGCAAGCTTCATTTTAATAAGGCAGACCCTTGTTGGGAACTTTGCTCTCATTTTGTTAATTTCGCCCGGACCGTGTTAATGCAACTATCATTGTTCTCGGTCTGATCATTTTTCAATTTCCCAGTAATAGTCGACCCGAGACATGGCACGCTTTATTCAGCAAGTATATCACGCAGCATGGTGTCCATGTCGTGGATCCTCGGGAAGATAGACAGATGGTTTGTTCGAATTTTTTTCACGTTTGCCCACTCCATTATTTAGTTTGGATACACTGGCAGTACTTTTAAAAGTGCAATAATTATTTTTAAGTTAACCCAGGACAAAACATCAAGTGTACCTATTTTATTGTAATGCCTGAATTAGATAATTATATATATTCGAAAAGGAACTAATTCACGCTTAATACTTTATGGTACATTGGTATGTAAATATGATAAAACCAAAAAATGCTATTAAATTCCAGCGTGCAATTTTGAGACCAATCACAAAAATTTAATTTTGTAAATATGTCGAGCGGTAAAAAAAATTACGAAAAAACCGATTACTTTCCAAACCCATATCTCAGCCACTTTTAGTCGTAGGCATCAATCGGCATTTTGTGCTTCATTTGTCTATTTTAACTGATCAAAAACAAACATTTACGTACGGTTGCCCAAAAAAAAAAGAAACAGAATTGCTGTGATAATTAATTGATTTATCCAGGCAGATTTTGAAATTTTTTATTTTGCTGTTCAGTTTTTCTTTTAGATGATTTACGGCGTATACCGATTTGAATTGAATTTCATTGAGTTACGTACTTTAATGAATCTGTTGGGTTTCGTATTTTTTAAAGCAAATACGTGTTGTATCGCATTTAATCGAAAAAAACGAGAATATTAGGCCACATTATAGCAGTATGATTTAAATTATACAATAAATATGAATGCAAGATTAGGGTTATCAAAAAGGTAAAATTACGGAAAAAGTCCGACCAAGGTGAATTTCTGTAGATACCTTTATTTTGATGTCCTTTTAGCTATCCTGTAAAGTTCGGTTAATTTGAGCCATTGGATTTAGGGGTGAATTCTAACTTTCGAAACACTTCCATCTGAACGAACACTCATGCCTCTACCCTATGGCTATATATATATAAAGGTTACAAACTTTGAACAAACAAAACGCCACCAAAATGTCTGAGAGCTTCACAGCTATGCCTCCACATGTGCGACGACAACCAACAAACTCGACACAGGAAAAGTCTCAGTTGCTCAGCGCGGCCGCTTCTCGTGTGCTGTGCATTCCGAAAAAGAAGATAAAAAAAACAAGGCAACTGGAGTTTCGTACGATTGCTGCGCTGCGTCGCTTGAGCATAGCATTATCCGAGACAAAGGAATGCACGCGTGAAAAATTTGATGTGTATTTGCGGATAAGAAGATATTTTAAAAATTGACATCCCACATGTGGAGGTATCGCTATGGAGCGCTCAGAAATGTTGGTTGTCGTTTGCTTGTTCAAAGTAGGTAATCTTTATATTTGTTTATCTCTCTATGCTATTGGGCACTTTTCTACTTTAACGATTTCAACTGCTTCCATGAAAAGCATTTTCGCAATTTCCCGCTGTGAAAAAATAGCAATACAATACGCAGGCAAAATAAAAGGAAAGAAGCGCTTATGTTTAGGTCGTTTGTATTTCAATTTAGATATCGATACACGATATCTAAAGTCGCGACTTTGGTATAGCTTAGCCCGAACTAATAAGTTTGTGTTCATCGTGTAAACGGGCAAGTCGGGACTTGGGCCTGATATTTTCTAGTCACAAATGACACAATTTCACGAGCAGCTCTGATTTTGACCTACAACCGGTTTCTAGTCTTGATTTGGGACTGTGGTGTATACACGCTGTATAGTACCTATGTATGTCCTTTGAGTATACAGAATCAAAGATTTGTATTTAGTTGCGCTAAGTTTTTTGTATTTGTTTAATTATTTAATTTTAACACACTCTATCAAAGTTCATTGATTTCATTCGTGGCCGAAATGGCATACCCCTTAATGTGCGATTTAATGAAATTGGGTGTGATCGAAACTACTCATATTTAATGAGACTTTTATGGAATTCTCATGTAGCGGTGCTCTAATTGTTATATATGTAATTAGGTTTTTAAAATTCATAAGAAGGAACTGTCGATTAAAACCAATATTATAAGTAAGACTTTTGGTCAGTTTTCTTATCATTCAATCTAGTTCTGATACTGGTCTGCTAGTCACATATGAAATTCTGTTAACCACGACTTGTTTTAGAATTCACGGCGGCCTCGTAGACCGTGATCGTCATTCTAAGTATTTCCTGGTAAAGTAAGAGTACCAAGCTAATTATTATACACAACAGTGGGAGGTAGATACTATGGAGATTCTACTATTTCTCGGCTATTTTTCCTAAATTCTAATCTAATAGGAAGATTACGAAAACTCTCACATATATGAGGATAAAGAATAGGTACTAGTAACCCAGTAAGAAAACATATCATTAACTAATTCCAAAATAATCCTTAGATATCAAAAATCAATAAAGTATTGTTAAATTAAAAAAGCATGATTTCTTGAGCATTTTTGTCTTCAGATTCGTAGGGTGTCGAAAAATGCTATAGAGAAAAATATAACATGTTCGACAACAAAATCTACGTTCACTGGTGTGATTCTTTCCAAACAAAAAATTCTTTTGTTTCAAACATTTTTTCAATTTCAGTGCCACAGATTTTTTAAAAACACAGTGGCGACCACTAGTTAGCTAAGAAAGCGCTATACTTATGTACATATATGCATATTGCATATTGATGTATTTTGCACACATTATGATATTTAGAGAAAAACTGCTAGAACACACAGAATTTTGTGTCTATTAGAATTTGATGTTCTTTCGGTGAAGATAGTTTATGAGTTTTAGCTATATGACTTGGTCAGCAGCCTTTAAAAAAGCAATGTAAATTGTTTGCGTTATCAGGAGAGTAACCATTTCCAAATAATGAGATATACCTACTTTAATTTTTGTGACTTGCGTAGAAACGAAGAAAATAATAAATTTGAGTGATATATGCACTCATTTTGTGCAAAAGTCAGCTGACAAGTCCAGGACGATACGAACTGTTATATTTATGTAGGTGTCAACTGACTTCTCGGCTGATCTGTCAGCTGACAACTTTTGGTTCATTTAAACCGCATGATATGTCAGCTGATCATACTCTCGAGGGGACATGTCCGCTGATCATGTCATATAGTGTAAAGGTACCTTTAACATAAAAGGAAAACATAACCAAACTACGAAATAAGTTTTTCAAATTCTTCAGAACGAGTCATATGTATGTAATTCCCGCCGACAAGTTAGTGTTATTATTAATTTGATGTCCTCGTTGACACTCCCAAATTCGAAATGAATCATTTGACACCTTATTTGCTCAAAGTGGTCCAGGCGTTTAGGAGCTACAAACAACCAAACAAACAAACATACATACTAACCACATTACCCTCTCCTCTTTATGTAGTTGAGTAACTACCGAGGTTTGATATGCACGCCCGATTGGACCACGTACATTTTTCTTTTTCTAAGTGTGATATGAACTGCGGCATTTTAACTCTGACTCTAAATAATAGAGATTTTCTATGAAATTAAAATTAAAATAAAAGTCTGCGCAATTTATTATTTTTGTTTCTAAATTTGAAGAAAAGTCAATTGGAAAATTAATTGGGCTGTTTTCGCAGAAAACTTTTGGAAGACCCGTGATGATCACTCCTACTTCCCAATACTTTGCACGAAGATCCGCAATGGTACAACATGCAAAAAGATCCATGCACATGACCGAGAAAAATCCACTGCTACCTAGATAGCATGACAATGACAAAGTACAACATCAAAGCAGTCAACAATATGACTGTTGAATTAGCTGAAAAATATTTCCTTGTTACGTAAACTGGAGCGCTAATTACAAAGCCACATATGCCGACACACCTACATTCATGCATAGCTAGCCAGCGCGAAACTCCACTTGATTCTGTATTCGTAAGTAGGGCCCCAGGTTGTGCACATGAAGAAGAAAAATTAGAATTCCCCGTGAAGTGGCTCCGGTGTTGCCTCTTTACTGCTTGGGCATTTCGTTTATGTTTCGATTACTTAATGCCGGAGAGTAGTATAGTCATTTCTCAGAGCCTGGCTTTGTTTTGAATTGAAGAAAACACGACACCGTCATCGTAGTTGTCGCCGGCTCATTTGCTGTGCAACAACGAGTTAAGTGCGGCGTGCCTCTTGGCCAGCATAAGAAAAATATCCGATCTTCGCTGAGTCTAGAGTCGGGACTTCATAACATAAAGAACGGCCTGTGTGGGGCTGCAGCAAATTATCGAATGCCGATGTTCCTGCACTTGCAGACAAGAGTGAAATATTGTGTCAATAGAAATCGATTTCCCGCAGCCGCGATCTTGGTTTCCGGAAGAAAGCGTGACGTTCGTTATGTGAAAATAGCAATGCGAAACCCAGGCGGCTCATCCGCACAAGATCGACTGACTAAGACTACGGAGGAAGACGAGCTCTCTTGACAGTATGCCCGGTAATGCGTATCCAACGGAGGAGGAGATAAAGATAAACGTTTTCATTATCCATTAGGCACCGAGGCCACATATCAGTCAAAGCAGACATGAAGATCTCAAGTGGATCGTGGGGATCAATACGTCAATAGCGCTTCAATTGCTCGCGCTCGCTGATTCTAGTGAGAAGCTTTCTCGCCCGCCTTCCGAAGTTCTTTCCACAGAACGGCGGCTCCTGAAATAGTCTGGCCAGAGGCGCAAAGAGACCTTTGTGACGTGTTTTGGCGGCATTATATATTGATTTTGAACTCGTTGCAAGATCGGCCGGCGCGCCACCTTCTTACTTACCAAAAAATCGCAATAACTTCAGCGTAAGTCGATCCGATAGTGATAAAAGGTGATGTGGCTTAATGGAATGCAAACATTCAGTTGGCATAATACAATAGAAACAATAAGCAAATTGCCACGGCAGGTACGGTCGGATCAGTTGCCAGTTAAAGCAACCATTTTTGCGGTGAGTTCTCCTATGGGCGACAGTTGGAAATGAGGTACGCGATCGGACTGCAGAAGCTCACGTGAATATCTTCGGATCGCCATAGAAAAAATATGCAGCGCCGCGTGTGGTAGTGTGGTGTTGTGCAGTGAAGTGGCATACTTACAACGTTCGGCAAGATTGCTGCAGTAGCATTTCGCGAACGCAGCTTTTTTCGCTCGTCTCGTAACGACTATAACGTTGTTTACGTCGCATTCTAGGAAGCACGCAACTGCAAGTAATGCACCCACAATTTTCGCATTTAGTGCCATTAACTGTGATTTTCGCCAAAATTGCATCTGATTTTATGTCGATGTGTTAGTTTAATAGTTACACAATATTCAGTCCAGTGTGCCGCATTGTTTCGTGTTCATATTGTCCACCACTTTACGGCGAGCAGTATATTTAATGTTAACAATAACATTTCGTGGAGGCATCTGAAGTTTGGATTCTGCGGGGTCCCAAAGTGCTAAGCGATAACGCAAAAATTTCGGCCACTGGCTTCGATTCCAACCGATAATTGATGGTGCATACAAAAAATACGTGCTGAGCTAGTTATATAGTTCCACTAACACTAAGTATAGCTAATTAACATCGAATATCTTGCGAGACCGAAGGTGCCAATTGTTGCTGTTTGCAAATCTAACTGTTTCCACGCTGGCTAGTTAGGTTCCAAGTGTTATCTAGTTATATAATCGTATGATGAGGAGTCGAACGAAACAAGCAAATTCATCTCCAAAATCAAATCATGGAGCAGCAAGTCCAAATTCTGCATATCCTGCTATTAGCGCAACATACTGGCTGCCCGCGCCTGCGCAGACACCCTATCTTATCCCAGGTAAATTCAAAAGGCTTTATATTTTTTTTCTTGCGACATTAGGAGTTTACCTATGAGTACACTTCCTCTCGTTGATCAAAGATACATTTTTATTATACTTTTAATTTTTTTAATTTTCCGAAAGTATATAAAGATCAAATATGCAGAAAGCGGCAGCAGAAGTAATACCAGAATCACTGTATCACATCTTTTTAAAAGCTTCTAAAGCTTCTTATGTGCTTCTGTGGCACCATTAATGTGGTTTTGATATTCTACAACTATTTTCTATTTTAACTGAGAGCTCATTTTATTACTTTCTATTAATTTTACTATGTACATAAAAATTAAAATCCAATTTCTAATCCGTTGTAGGTTGTTAATCCCCCGTAATCCAAAAAGCCCAAGAAGAGCATCCTATGAAGTAAAATACGGATTAGCTTGAAAATAATCCTTCATAGTAAGATACTGCGCTAATATTCATAATCAGTTTCGTATTTTCCAACTCAATTAGTCCGTTACACGATTTTCCGAAATTAAAGTGATTATTCGCTTCGTTTCTCAGATTTCACTCCCCTTACGGATGGCAGATAGGTCCCAGTCCCAGCAAACTAAGACTGCTCCGCCTATTGCAGTCATTCATGTGAAAAAGATCTCAAAGTATTTTAATGAACAACGACCTTACGTAAGTTAAGTAACCTTCCGTAAACGGTGCTCATGCCACCATACATGACCCCTGATACATATGTTCCTTCAGTTTATTTTTGTTTTGTGTCTATAATGTTTTAGCCACGCTCCGGCTCGCAGCCTACTACAGCTTTCCTGATGATGCCTATACAGATGCCTCCCTAATAGGAAAACAAGAAAGTCCTGGTGGTTTATCTGTATCTTGATAACGCGGTTAATATTATATTAATCCACTGAGAGTTGCCCTCATTCCTCGCAGGGCACAGAAAGGAGTTTCTGCCTTTGCCACAGTATTCCGTAAACTCTTCTTGCTTCGTTGATTTTGTTCAACAAGAAAAGTCTAATTGGATCTAAGTACGGCGCTTTCGAATGTTAGAATGCTTTACCACATTGAGCAAATATTGTTTGGTGGAAGGAGGAAGGAATTATGAATTCAACAGTCTCACATTCTCCTGGTATGTAGCTCGCTTTCTTCTTCCTAGTGAGGCTTAACCTCAACATTTTCAAGGCATTTGGTAACAAAAGTCGGTTACTTGTGAGTAGACCAATTCAATTGTATTATGAAAACAATGATGTTTATTTTTTAAATTGTGAAATGGAAAATCCCTTTTTTGCCGAATTTGGTTGTACTCATATGATACGACGAAGTTCGGCAGTGCATTCTCTCTTGTCCAATTAATAGTAACAATTAGACAAAAGGGAGCTTTGAAAGTGCTTATTATATTTTGTGTGTGCAAATTTAGCTTATAGGCTATTTTCCGTGTATTTAAAGAGGAAATAATTCACGCCTGATATTTTATTGTTTCACATGGTCAATTGGGATGTGAATATGATAAAACATGCAATTAAATTCCGAGGTGCATTTATAATAGATCCATAATCGAAAAATCGGAAAATTAAATAAAATCACTAAAATTATTTATTATAAAGAAATGAATTTCTCATAAATATATTTCATTATAAATTTTTCTTTTTTGCTAGAAATAACGAAAAAGCTAAGTCGAAAATATACGAAACATTACGAAATTCCCTTTTCTTGCAAGTTACGGGCAACCGTACGGAAATTTTTGTTCTTAGATAAATTAATCCAAACAAAAAAGGGAATAAAAACGCCGCGCCGTTCAAATAGTTATCCTACGACCAAAAGCGGCTGATATACATATATTCCTTTGGGAAGTACCTAATCCGTTTTTTATCGGTCCACATAATTTTGTATATCCTTTTTATAACTACAAACCTACGTTGCCATGAACTGCCACAATATCGGCGTTTTCTTGGTTTCATTCATGCATTATTCAGTAGTTGTGATACTACTGCCGCTTGGCGTAGGTCAAACAAAATTCATATGATTTGTTGTTAACAAGATACGGTAGGTACATGCAAAAACATATTGAAGTATTTAAAAAAAATATTGTGACCCAAATACGTAAGGTACTTATCTTTACGGACCTGACAAATTTTAGTCTGTATAAATTGTTAATTAGTGCTTGCCATTGTATGCAATGTACGTATTTAGTGTACTATAATAATTGCTTTTCTCAATGATATTTAGCTTTTACAAAATATCTACTGGCTGCAAATTTGCCTTTTACAAAATATTTATACAGGCTGACATTTGACAGGTCCGTAAAGTAAAGTTTTACCGATGATTTTTTCGTAAAGTTCTGGACACATTTCAAATTTGTCTAATGTCAAATTCAATGAATCGGCGTCGGGGATTGGTTTTGGATCAGTCCAATCTTGTAAGACCTTATCGAAAAATTTGCTGTACTGTTCACTGAGAAAGACGCGACATTCACAAGTTTGCATCCTCAGTAACACTCGCATTTGCATCAGCGATATTCTTTTCGTTCCTTACCGTTCTTTGTCTCAATGAATTGCAATACTTAAAATGTTGACTTGGATTTATTCACATGTCGTTCAATCGTGACCGATCGAGATGTTTACGACTATATGTTTTGACAGAGACTGAATAGTGCTCTTAATAATAAACCCATTTCCCTCCCCCTCTCTCTGATCCATCTATCTTAGTTGAATGTTACTGTTATAGCCAGTTGTGTAACTCTTAAAGTGACTAGTAAATCATGAAAACGTCATTCTGACATGCCACCATAATTTAAATTTTTATGAATCGTAAGTTGTGTCACTACTGAGTATTTTATCACTGAAAGTTACAAAAACTTGCTACAGATTTCCCGCTGCTTTTGAAACAATCAGTACTACCTGCTGGTATTCTTTATTGCTTTATTCCTTTCTGTGTTTTTTTTCGTTAACTGCACACCATTAAAAATATAAGAAAAAACTACTTTAAATAAAAAAACTCACATCGGTTTCCATAGCCAATTTTCATGATGATGGTAGTAGCAAATATTCAAAGGAGATATTGGCCTATAGCTATAGCAAGCTAAATATGGCGGACATTATATTTAACCCATTCGGCCAATATGAACATGAACAATATTTTAACATTTGTTTTTTTAAAAAATGAATTAAAATCAAGACCCACAAAGATAAAGAAAAGCTAGCCAGAAATTAATAATAAATAGTTTTGAAACAAAACGTTAGGTTCTTAGATTGTGCTACATAGGGCATGATGTACATAAGTATTTGTAACTCTGATCCCAAAACGACAAACATAATTTTTATTTCTTCACCTATCCTTTCTCTTTGTTCTGTAAAATTAAACACCCACAAAAATTACACTAAGGGTATTCACTCTTCAGTGCATTTTGTTTAATTTCGCAACTTCGTTGAATTTTTTTAGATCAAAGACTGAATATCACAGTAGAAAAGTATGAATATTTACACCCTTGTAAATAAATGATGGGTTCATTAAATGACAGCTGTTGCTTTAACTTTAATTTTTTTTGCGGAAGTTACAAAAAGTCAAATAAAATGGGCAAAGTTTTTAATTAACATTAATTTTTAGGGGACTCAACGAGTTACATTCGTCATCTGTACATCACGAAATATTAACTTGAATACCTAATAGAAGAACAATATTTACAAGGGTATAGCATGCATATCCTAGAGGCTGCAGCTATTGTAATTTGTTACACCCTGCCATAGTAAATATCACGTACAATTGTTGTTATGCATTATATAATAATACATATATAATACAATTACAGTTTTGAAAGAATTTTCTACGATACAAGCCAAAATACACCAAAGAGAATATTTGGTCTTTTTTCAAATCAGAGACCCAAAACTCCCATGTGCCAATTTACATAAATGAAAATCTAAAGAAATTTAGTATTGTTAGTCTATCATATCGAAGACGCGAGTAGTCTAGTGGTAAGCGTGCTCCAACGCTATAACCTTCCATGGTGGTAACTAATCAAATTATGTAACAAGTGACAAGGCAAGCAATAACTCTGTTGAAAGTTATTCTATTACCGTTTCCAAATATCTAAAAAAACAACATGAAAAAAGCGGTCAAGTGCCTCGCGGAATAGGTGTATTGTAATTTCTCGGAGAACCTCCCTGCAATAAGAGTCCTGGAGCCGCCCCTCACATTGCATACATATCTTCCATAACGATTTTTTGTGACAAACAGAAGAAATCACCTGTAACTAATGCCAGTTAAGTACTAAAGCCATCACATAATTTATTAAAAATTTCAAGAATAACTGTTTTTCTCCGAAATCAATTAAATTGTAAGTTATGCAGCTTCGCAAACGCAATCTAAACGCATTCCTTTACACTTTACAGTCACTTGAACATGATTAAATTTCGATTGCTTCATAAGCATTTACTATTCTGCCTTGTGCTAAATGTGCCACAGGTTTTTTAATAAAAAATATTTTCTTGCTAAGGCAACCATCTCGTGTAAGTAATTTGTTTTATAGAGTAGTTGTACATCTGCAAGAGTGAAAAGTCGCAGGCACCTTTGTCGATTTGGTTTAACCATTTGAATTGAGGATTCTTTTACAAAATGTTTTTAATCATTCCACGTGTTTACTTTGCAGTCGGTAATTATAATATTGAGAACAATTTATTGATTTGTACGACAAGCCACTCACCTTATTAATTGATGAAAATTAAAGTATTGCAAAAAAGTTCTTTTATCCAGTAAAAAGTTGTTTTTTGCTAAATCGGCACGATTTCTGGAATAAAAAATAACTTTTCATTACAAACACTTTTCACAGTTTTATAAAAACAGGTTGCATTATATTACCAAGAAAAAGCTTAACGAAGCTTTCTTTCCTTTTTCAGACATGCTGTAGTGTGTAACAGAAAAAATGGAGTTAATAATTTTTGTGCTATTTACCACTTATAGCAGAAATTAAATAAACGCACAGCGCTATTTTCATAAGCTATATAACTGGCTTTGTTGGTTTGGTTCAAATATTGCAATACATTTTTGAACCACTTCTACGTATTCTACCGAGCATAGCAAGCATTTGTGTTGATTTGCTTGGACTTGTTTATGCCTTAAGGAAAGTTTATGTAGTGACAGATTGATGTGGGTGGATGCAATGTCGACGACTTCCAAAGTAAACTGACTTCTGATATCGAATTAACTAGGCTGTGAAATTGTGGAGTTAAATAAATATTTGAATAAATTGGACGTGTTTTCTGCTAGAGAACAATCCGCTACTGAGGCGCATTTCATGGTTTATTACAATCCGATGTCCTGGCTTGGCGGGCGACGGCGAACTGATTTTGTCAACTATTTGAGTGCCATCTGGTAAAGCTATTTATTTGATTCGATTTGAACTGGGGCAAAGCTTTTTCTTCATTCCAACTTTTCCTGTTTTCCTGGTTTTGCCCCTCGGTTGGGAAATTCATTACAATATTAACATTTATTTAATACATTTCAACAACAACTGATTACTTAAAATAATTTACCACAATAAATGAAATAAAAAAAAACTAACGTAAAATTCCAACGGAAATCCCCTTAACTTAGAAACCCAGTAAAATGACAACACAGGATTTTATTTCATCTCATATTTTTCTTGTGAAGTCCCACTTAAGAGCTATGCAGGGCGTCTCATCTATGGAGGGACAAAAATGAATGGGGTGGTAGATCTCACTTACCTACTTAAGCGATTAATAAATTCTGGATGCACATTATTATGTTATTGAAGTGAAAACTTCTTTAGCGGGGCCTTGCACATTTTTGGGATGGGTACAAAATGTTAAACTCGCGCAGGTGTCACGTGTCCTGATCGAAAATTCGTAAGACAGTGGAAGAGTGTGAAGGCCAGCGCGGCGTAGGAGAGGAAGTAATATCCCCCTCGTTTAAGCGGTGCAGGGCGCTTGCGCGAGTGTGCGTGTGTGTTTGTACTACAGTCTGCTACGCGATCCACGGATGGTGTCTGCTGATGGCTCGACCGTCTGTATACTTGTAAAATTCGTGTATATACCGATTGCCCACGATGGCGGTGTTAGGCACACGAGCGAAGCGAGTACGTTAATAGCTATCGTGGGCAATCGGCTACTTATCGCCCCGTGGTTAGTTCACGACGGGTTTCCATGCGGTAAAGTACTATTTACTCCGACGTGTGATGAGTTTTCACTTCTGCCGGCACTCCCAGAGTGCACCCGTTGATTTTTTTTATGTTCTGATCTACTCCATGCAGTGACATCAAACTCACGTCAAGCAACTACTATCCCAATGTGCTTACCAAAACTGCTATCAATGTTGATCTACCTCTATCACTGTAGGTACAGTCACTTGCGAAAGTTAAAAAATGTTTTGAAAGTTCCTACCATTCCCGTTTCTCCTACAGTTTCATCGAAATTCATGGCATTAATACACCACTTTTTTATTTTGATTAAATTACCCATTTCGTTGCCATTTCAGAGAAGTGAAACATGTCTAAATAGAGATAGGATATACAAAATTATACGTAGAAAAGTTTTTAAATTTCTGCAAAGGGTATAAAATTTGCATATCTTCTCAGTACCTGGACATGTTGTTCCTCTTTGGAAAGGAAACAAGATGGGTAATTTAATAAAAATAAAAAAGGGGTGTATTAATTCCATGAATTTTGGAGAAAATGTAAATAAATCAGAAGATAAATATAAAATAATAATCTGCATCCCGAATTTCTTTATCACTCTCTAACTCTCAAACTGTTGAGAATGCCCCTCCCCGCTGCCATACGATTTTTATTTGCCTAAGTAGGATCTGTCATCCCCTTCACTGTTGTTTCCCCACATATGAAACACCTTGTATAACAGTTTAATTGTGAATTTGGTAAGGGAAAACTTTTATAACAACTTATTTTATTGCAATAAGGTAGACTAGCGTTCCGATCCAGAACTTTGTCAACAAACAGTCGATCGACCGAATTTAAGTATATCTTTCAAACCATACAAAAAATTACTTTTTTTTAGGAGGTACCATTAAAAGTTAAATAAAAATATAGCATAGATAAATCTTTGACTGTCGAAATATGCGCATGTCACGAAGACCTAACATCATTAAAAATTTTAAATTCATACGTCACACAGCTTTTGAGAGAAACGTGACAGGCAGATGGTCACAAGAGTAATCTTATAATGGTTTCATCTTTTCGTTTTAAGGGGGTCTACTAGTGTGAAATTTTTCAAAAATCGATTTTTCTTTTTTTGCATATTTCGATAGTCTATACCTTTAAAAATAACATACTAAAATTTCAAGTGCATATCGAAAGTTGCGGTCAAAAAAGAGAATTCTGAGCAAAATCGAATTAAAGTGTGACTTTACAGAAGAAAAACAAAGTTTATCAACGAAAAAGCTACTTAGAAAGGCATTGATTAAGGTTTGTTTACACAAAAAACGCAACAGAGAATCACAGAGAACGTAGTTGCTCTGTTGTGAACCAAAAATAGCGCGGATTTAGTGCGTCGATTAGGCTTCCGTTATTACAGAGTATTTGAAGTACTTTTTTTAACGACACATCTAAAAGTTAAAAAAACGCATAACTTCGTTATTTTCTTACGGATTTGAGTTTAGTTTTCAGCGTTTTACTCGGAAATAATTGAACAAAAAGAAAAGCCAATAAAAAAAAAAATCGAAAATTTAGCCATATAGGCCCCTTAAACTTTAGACGCGTTTTTCTGGAAACTACATTTGTCAAATTTGCTGCAATTATAACTCGAAGACAAATCATCCGATCGATTTGATTTTTATTGCAGCTTCTTTCAAAGATTTTTCTACGTACCATGAACCTCCAGTTTTTTAATCAAATCAAAAATGTAATTAAATTTTCGCGCGAAATTTGCAATTTTTTTTAGAAACTCTGCCATTTTGTCAAATTTTAATTTTTTTTTTAGCCCGAGGGTCATGGTACGGGAAAAGCCTTTAAGTTTAATAAACTTTTTTGTTTTTCTGATTTCAGGCACTGTGAAGGTCGCTATCACTGCAGCCGTTTAGTGACTTTTTTTTTTTGGAGCCTTGGGAGATTGCAAATAACTTGCTAAATTTTCGATTTTTTGGTCCGAAAATTTTATCATGGATTTACTATATATCCACAAAACTATCCTTAAAACATTAAAACATTCCATGCAGTAGTTTTCTTTAAACAAAATTCCCAAATACCACCTTTTTTGAGGCGGTCACACTAGTAGACCCCCTTAAGGTACGGAACCCTAAAACGGCTTCTTTTATTTACTTTTGACCTATTGTGAAATTTTAAGCTCAAGAGAAGTAAAGGAGTCTTGAAATTCTGAGTAAATAATTTATTCAAACCAAATCTACTTAATTTAACTGACTATATGAAAATAATCTTAAAGAACTTATTCAGTTTTTCTGATGTACGAATTGCCCTTAAGCTGGTATGCTGTCCGAATAATATTTTTTCTTGCAAAGCCATACCTAGATCTTGTAAAAACTTCAGAGCAGAAAATGCGCAATTTTTTTGGGGGGCAAGTCAGTGGGTGTTTCCCGCGTTCTGTGTTATAACTATGTTTACTTAAGTGTTCAAAATGGCAAGACTTACTCAACCGGGCTCTAAACGAGACACAACACTAGGTGCCACGGTTCGTTTTCAAGAAATATTTACGAAGCCTCAGCTCGGTTCGAGCACAAACAATTGGTAAGAAGAATTTTTTGGACGTGAAATTTCTCACTTCACCTAATATTGAATGGCAAGCTATGCTGCAAGTATGTACGTATGTACATACTTATATAGGTTTGTTTCTGGGAGTTGGCCGAATTGACCTCGTCCCGCTTTGGAGTCGTTCCTACTGGCCGTAGTGCGTCTGAGCTCAGCTGACACGTATTGTTGGTTGCCGGGCTTACACAGCAACCCGTACTCCCTAAAATCTTTGAAATTATTTGTGTACACAAGTGGTCGTTAACAGTTGAGCAATTAAAGCGTTGCCATTATTCTAGCAAAGTCACTTGAAATCTGACGTTGTCACAAAGTATAATCCCCGGCACGCAACGAAATACGGCCAACAGTGGGACTTCCGCTGCTGGCTCTGGACGCAAAAGGGAGGATCTGGCCGGCTAGCCTGGCGAAATGCACCGGAGGCCTAATAACTGCGGCTTCCAAAATGTTTACTATTGTAATGCCGGGCATTCAGAGCTCACCTCCAGGAACTGGTGGACGAGTCTCCGAGGTCTATTTATGTTGTCTTACGTCATGCTGTCAAGTACTTTCCTTTTAATGGAGAACTATGGGGTGAGTACATCGGCCATGCAATCTGTGTAACTACGCGCACACATTCCATGCCCATGACATGACCTACGTGCGGAGTCGATAAGTGGTGACGAGAATACAAAAATATCACTTCCTGCAGGAACGTGCCAAGCGAATGTCTTCCAAGATGGCAAACGACTTCTGTACACCATGCAGCACCGGCATAGTGAGGGAAAAATTACGACCCGTCTGTCTTGGATGAGGTTGACGAAATACGGGACAAAAAGATGATGTGGCTCAAAGGGAAGGTGCAGTCAGGTCGGTCGGTATTCACTGATGTAAAATAAGAAATGGATGAGACGACACAGCTCCGACAAACCTCTTTCATCGGAATATGACAAAACAGCAGAAATGAAATGTGGGCCTCGTATGTGGGTAGCATAATAATTATCCCGGGACTTCTGGTAATGTGCAGCCAATAAGAGAGCCGGGCAATGAAAGCAGCTGACATATGAATGTGCCGTTGGAAATTCCATTAAGTAGTACCTACCTTTGAATTCCGAGATTATAAGGGTTTCCTTCCTAGACCTGGGACTGCAATTAATTTATGCTACTCGTGCTTGCCTAGGCGAAGTTGCTTGGACTTGTTGATAAGTGGAAAATATCATTTTAGATGGTATCCTGGAGGGCCATTCAACCTTTTGTTGATTAACATTACGAGCTCAAAAGAGGTCCTTGGGGAACTTCTGAAAAAAGAAGATCGTAAGATGCATAAGATTAGCATACAATGTTCATAATATTCTTTGGATATTAGCAAAATTCAACTGAGCGAGCACTTCAAAGATGTTGATACTGTTTTTACAAATGATTGGTAACCTAAGCAATTAACATGATTCAATCAAACGAAAAATATGCGCCGAGGTATCGTTTTATTTTATACAGGGTGTTTCAGTTAACGTGGGCAACAATAGAGGTGGTAGATCTCACCTAGCCAAACAAAAAATCGTATGGCAGGGAGGAAAAAAATCGTTTTCGGTTCACAAGCTGATTCATAAATACGGGATGAACATTATTATATTATTATTTTTTAATATTATTTAGATGTGTAATGTGTCTTTTAATTAACAACTGCACCAAAACAATAACAATTTTATGGAGGAAAAGAATCAGCTTGGAGCAGCAAGACACTGCATAACGAAGAGAGCTAGTGAACAAATATAAATCTTTCAACGATTAAAACAAAAATAAAAATTAAGTTGTCTAACAGAAATAAACTAAAAGCACTTCAAAAAACCATCTTACAAAAGGAAGAAGACAGTCATACGCCACAGAAATATGCGGAGAAAATAAAAGGCTTTTAGGGATGTGGACGCCGCCACGCCCTTTTGAAATTTAATTTAAGGCATTATCGAATTTTACATCGTCCGTTTCTCCATCTATTTTATTTTGAATTTGAGGTTTCTTGGTATGGAAAAGGAATCTCAGTAGATTTTTCTTAAATTACCTTCTTATGTAAAGTCTTTGTGTGGTTTCCGATGAAATTCGAAGTACTGTTGCATTACACACTTTATATCTTCTACATTTATAATCCGGCTCTTTTAGAATGGAAAAAGCGCTTGAAATTCACCCCCCTCATGTAGTGCTTTTTTGTTTGGTTAAATCTCTTACCCCACTCATTTCTGCATGCGTTATAAAAAACACCCTTTATATACATAGAGTGTCAAAACCACAATCGTTCAATTTTGCTTCACCGTTATAGTATAAAAAGAAAACCAACAAAACAAATGGACGGAGAATGTTAACATGAGGAAAGAGCGACTGACCCATGCAGCAGAAGATTTTGTGATATGATTAAAAAACTCTTCGGGATTAAGTGGTAAAAAAATTGTGTTACCTTGCCATACTAATAACTGACGGTAAATACGTAAATAAGTGAAAACAAAAATATCTGTGCAACTTGAGATTTTTTTTCTTTAAAATTGAGTGCCTCAAAAAGGTCAACATTGTTCATTTGTTTACTCCTTGTAATTTGTGATTCTCTTTGCGCTTCATTTTCGTTAGTTCGAATCACTTCACACATTTTTGTTCTTCTTGTGAAAAGTAAGTGTGCCACAACAAATTTTTGAAATTTTGAATTTCAGGCAGCAACATTGGCATCATTAAACATAAGAAAAAGAATCGTTCAAGTGACGTCATAAAGCGATCAACAATCATACGAAGTGTCAAGGGAGCGAAACACACATTGCTCGACAACCAGTTGCTCCATGGCGATCGAGCGAGGTGTGCGAATGCAAAATTTATAAAATAAGTTCTTCGTTTTTCAGGGTTTCGTAGTAAAATGTCAAAAACGGAACCCTATGTACCCTATAATTTCGTCATGTCCACCTGCGTGTCTGTCCGAATATCACAGCCGTATAACTCCGCCATCTTTCCATCGGTTCTGATGAAATTTTACAGACAGGTCTTATAAAAAGCTCCTCAATTCGTTTACTAACTCTCTCTCTAACTTTCCAACCATATGATAAAAAACAAATATTATTAAAAATAAACAAAAAACGAGGTCATTTTAATACTTTAAATAGGCACGTGCCAACTAACAATTTTGTTTAAACTTTAATATTACAATTAAAGAAAACGGGACCCATAAGACATCTCAGTTGAAATAGTGAATATAACGCACTCACACGATTAAGACGAATCCAACGACACTTCATTTATAAAAATCCATCAAGGATGCGCCATAGAAATGGACATACATACATACCCACATGCCGACATACATACAGTAGCGGACAAAAGTCTGGAAACCCTTTTAATGAAAATATTTAGGTGATTGTTCCTTCTGTCTTTATCGCATTTCTTGGAAAGCAATATCACGTGTGTTTACAGGGTAGCCCATTCTAGCACACACGTGCAATTTTTGCCTCATTTTCCAGGTAAAAAGTGACAGACGAAGACCGATTTACTGAAGAATGCCTATAAATGCGCGACAAAAGTCTGGAAACTCTCATTCACTTTGAATTTTTTGCAAAAAGTGCATTGTTTTATTGAACGAATCCAGACAATTTTGTGAGTTAAGTGATTAAGCATGGCACCTAGAATAAAAACGTCAAGTGGTGTTGAAAATCTTGTAATAAGATATCGGGATAGCGAGAAGTTATTATTTGGGGAAATAGGAAAGAGGTTAAAAATGGGGAAAGGAACCGTATACAAAATATAAAAGAGGAAGAAAGTGCAGCAGAGGTCTCCAATATCAGCACTAGGACTGTTCAACGACGTTTGGTGGAGTTTGGCTTATCAGGAAGGATTGCAGCAAAAAAGCCACATGTAAATTCGAAAAATAGGAAAAAACGCCTATCTTTTGCTAAGGAGCACGATCATTGGACCGTTGATAATTGAAAAAATATTCTTTGGTCGGATGAATCCAAATTTAATTTGTCTTATAGTGATGGAATTCGTTATGTAAGACGCCCCCCGAAGACTCGATACCATCCACGGTACACTATAGGGACAGTTAAGCATGGTGAAGGAAACATCATGGTTTGGGGAGCTTTCTCTTATTTTGGCGTTGGTCCGTTATTTTGTATAAATGAAACATTGGACCAAGTGAAGTACAGAGAGATTTTATCAGATGTCATGCTCCCTTATGCCACTGAAAACATGCCAGATTCTTGGGTCTTCCAGCAGGACAACGACCCGAAACACACCGCGAGGGCGGTGAAACGGTGGTTCGAGGATAATAACGTGCGAATAATGGGATGGCCTTCACAATCGCCGGACCTAAATCCGATCGAACATTTGTGGCAAGATGTTAAAAGATCTTTAAAAGGAGAAAGGTTCAAAAGAAAGGAGGAACTATTCGAAAAAGTAAAAGAAAAATGGACTCGCACACCCATTGAAAAAATACACACTTTAATAGAATCTATGCCGCGTAGATGTAAAGCCGTAATAGAATCTAATGGGGCACCAACTAAATATTAATTTAAACATTATCAAACTTAAGTTTAATCATTATATTATTAAATAAAGATTTAAAAAAAAAAAGTTTCCAGACTTTAGTCGCACCAATTAAAGTATAAGTTACTTAACCGGTTTTCCTCTATCTCTTTTAACTGGCTAATAAAGAGTGAATCAAACTTGAGTACAGTAACGGGGCTTACTGTAAACAAACATGAAGTCATTTCCCAAAAAAAGGCTATAAGATAAAAAATACAGTCATTTGAATATTCCCATAGAATAGGTTTCCAGACTTTTGTCCGTAAGTGTATGTACACACACCCGCAAAACATGACTCTCTACAGTCTGCTAAAAATCTAACAAAAATCAAGATAGTAGCACTTTACAAATACTTTCAACAAAAAGTATTTTGGAGTAGACATGTTAACAAGTTTTTTAGATATCCACAATTTTCAGTTTTAAATAGCAGCAATCTACTAAGTAGATAATGAACAAAGAAATTGCATTATTAGTTAGTAAAATGTGGGTACCTATTTAAAAAAAAATTTCAAATATTTATATAAATATTATCAATGTTAAATAATACATGTTACGGAACCCTAAATTGATGTGTCTACGACACGCACTGTGCCGGTATTTTTATTCCCGGACTTGTACGAATCCTATCATCTACGATAACGTAAGTGTAGAAATTTTACGTGTTTTTCGAGCTTTAGCTGGTTTTATTTGGCCAGGGTAGGAGAAGGGCACCAATACAGAGCAATTGATGGTGCGAACATGCACTATATACATTATCCATAGATCGCGACTTGCTTCTGTGGATTTTTTCCTTTGTTAGAATAGTTAATAGTCCTCGACGGCAGAACTTGTCCGATAAAATTTTTGAAAAATTAGTTTTAAGTAAAGCCAATCCAATGTTTTATTTTCAAATGAAATATAAAAAGAAAATATTCTATTCAATAGAAATAAAAGTTTATAAATAAATTAAGTTTTCGGTATTACACAGATAACAAAATTCAAATTCAACTTACAGAATGGAAAATTTTCAATTCAATTCTGCGAGACGGAAGTGATTCCTGAATAGTGATTTTGAGCGTGCGATCTATGCATAATGTATAGTGCATATTCTCACCGTCAATTTACCGTTCAATGATAGTGAACGATTTTTGCACTACCAATGTGCCAATTCATTATCACTCATTAATAGTGAAAATAAGTGCACTACCACTAATCGATTAGTGATAATGAACTTCAACTTTGCATTACCACTAAATGGTTTAGTGATAGTGCAAGTTGAATTTTAACTAACATTAAAATTTTAGTGATAATGTCCATTTAGTGGTAATGCAAAAACGCCCATCCATGATACATCTACACCACTTCAAATATCGTCCAGGCCTGCCGTTCATTCCTAAATGACGCAGCGGAACGATACAAACTGGAACTTATATGGGTTCGGGGCTACATAGATATTTTGGGGTAACTGTAAGGCCAACGAGCTTGATCGCCACGGCGCGGCGCGGCGGCGCTCCCCTACCCGATTTTGGCATTACAAACCAGTACGTTGGACATCAAGGCACTAGCCACCTGCCCCTTAACTCGGAAAATCTGGCAACGCTCAACCAGCACTTGGATCTTTGCTGTTTACGTTATTTATTAATGACCTCTTCCCTCTAACTCTAACAATCATATGAGTGTAAATATAATCGTGTATGACGTGTAAAAAATCGTCTGCCATAACTGTTGATTATGTAATTCAACGGACGTGTCTATGGCCGTCTAACAGTTTTTTCAATCTTGGACTGACTTTGGACTATCATATCAGTCGCTCTAAATCCTCTTTTGGTTTAATAAAACGCTGCACTGGTCTAAAGACCTCCATGACCCTTACGCCTTAAAAACATTATTATTTGCTTTCTTCGTCCCATTTTGGAATATGATTGTGTTGTTTGGGTGCCTTTTGTCTGGAAATATAGGCCCGCCTTCTCTTTTGAGTTCTCTAGTCATAGAACGAACTATGGATTTTATGAATCGCTATCTGCCTACGCTAGAAGCTAAAATTCAAACTCATTTATAATTGATTTTTATATGACTACGGCTGCTATTAAGCATACGTTAATTAATAAGTGAAAACTCCTTTCTATGGGATTATGTTTTATTTTTATTGTTCTTATTTTTTTTTTGATGGGTTATTATTTTTATTTGTAAATGTCAGATGGTCTTTGAACCTGTTGATTTCGAAATAAATAAATAAATAAATAAAGTTTCCCAAAATTGTGCGCCTCTATGAAATATTTTAATTTCATAAATATTACATTGGAATTTCAAATATTCGATCTAGTAAATGGAACAATATTGAATCAATTGCTGACATGATTGTTTTGCCCAAATATAGAGGACCTTTTCCTGCCTCGATGGTATTTGGACAATAACGGCGAGAGCAGTGAACTACTTTTCCCGAGATCCAGAGTTCGAATCCCACATGAATGGTATTGTTTTACTTTCTAATGTCATTATATGTATCGGTTACTATGCAGTATCATCATATTGGCGTATTGCTGAAAACTGGAGCTTCAAGCATCTCGGGTTCAAATCCAATCAGCAACCACAGTAAAACCTGATGACAAAGCCATACATATGTACGTTTCTACATTTACTTGTATACAAATACATTTACGATACCAATGTATAAAAATTTCCATTTTATTTGAAAATCCTGTTATTTGAATCAACATGCATTCATATTGAGTTTGAGATTGGAAACTTTTGATAAATGTTTTAATAGTTTTCACTGTACAATTAACAATTGTCGACATTGGCGCCAAATCATATTTGAAAGTAATTGAATTAGCGTACATCCCATTGAATTTTCAACTTTCTTTTTTTCTGAATGTAAGGAAAATTTGAGTACTGGAATTTAGAACATTCAAGAACTCGTCATGTGTTTGATCGAGTTTTGAGTATCCACTTGAGTAGTTGAGAGTAGGAGTATTCGAATAACAGATTGAGAGTATCCATGTGCTCGTGCATTTGAGTGCTGTAGAATTAATCCATGGAAAAGTAAGCACTTATTACACAGCCACACAAAATAAAAATAGTGGGCATTACTTTTGATGCCATATCCGTAGTAATTTTGCCTGCTGATCACGAATCCGCGACCAGAATTGAGCTTTGACGTCCAGATTTTTGTCTAACCTCCAAAAAGTGGGTTAAAAACAGAGAAAATCGTGGAGTAAAATTCGGAAAAAATTTATTTTTAACATTTAAACCTATATTCATATGAATTGAGATCTGCTGAGCACGAATCCGTCACCAGAATTGAGCCATCACGTTCTGATTTTTTTCTAAAAATTAATAAAGAAAAATTTAAGAAAAAAATCATAACGTGATGGCTCAATTCTGGTGACGGATTCGTGCTCAGCAGGTCTCAATTCATATGAATATAGGTTTAAATGTTAAAAATAAATTTTTTCCGAATTTTACGAGTGTATTTTCCACGATTTTCTCTGTTTTTAACCCATTTTTTGAGGTTAGAAAAAAATCTGGACGTCACGGCTCAATTCTGGTCGCAGATTCGTGCTCAGCAGGCCAAAATACTACGGATATGACGTATGGCATCAAAAGTAATCCCCACTTTTTTTTTTGTGTGGCTGTGTATCAATATAATCGATTATGAAGTAATTTATAGCATTGCTGCGAGCTCATGGGACAGAAATCATGAAAGGCTCTGTAAACTGTCGTTGTATAAGACCAAACCCATTGCACTACATTAGATAAACTTAGATAAACTTAGATAAACAAAACGGAAAGTCTAACATTTATGATGAGATTTGTCATATACAGGGTATATCAGCTAACGCATGCCACAATGATAGGGGTGTCACGCCAAACAACTAATATCTCAATGTCCTTTCCAAAAATGTCAACACGGTTCATCTATCTCCACCACTGCAGGTACAGTCACTTGCGAAATTGATAAACATTTTCTGCAAATTCCTAAAATTCACGATTTCCCCATTTTTTTCGAAATTTATGTAGTTAATACATCTCTTTATTTTTTTTATCAAATTTCCTATCATATGACCTTTCCAAAGAGGTGCAATATACCCAGGTAGAGAAACGGATAAAATAATCCCTTTGTTAGAAAACGCTAACTACACGAATATTTTATTGCACTGTATTTGGGGAATTTGAAAAATAATTAAAACAATATCATACCATTAAAATTTCCATTTCCACCCTGTACCTTGAAAATCACGGAAATCCCGCCTCCCCCCATCCGATTTTTAGTTTGTCTAGGTGAGATACATATATCCCCGTATCATTTTAGCATTCTAATACATGCACCCTGTTGAGAGGCACATATGTAAATAAATAAGAATTAAATGTATCATTTTTCAGTGCATTTGTTTAGGACAGGGCTTAAATATTTGGATACTCCCTAATAGAGCACTCAAATACTTCATTTCTTGAGTACTCTGGTACTCGAAAACTAAAAAATTTGTCCACTGAAATTCGAATTTTTGAACTAAAATATTGGAATCCTCAAGTTCATGAGCCATATCGGCCATAGAGCACAGTACTTCAGTTTGATGAGAACTTGGAATGACTAGTTTGATGGTCTTTTAAGACTCGGTGATTTTGTATTGGGAATTGTTTCATGAACATACGGATATAAGGGTTCTTGTTACAGGCTTATAAACTTATCATCATGATTTTCGTGTCGTCACCTTTTCTATTTAAATTATATCCATTATATACTGTTCCTGATTGACAATATCTCTATGTTTGCGAAAAACAGAAGGTGTTTGTGATTATGTATATTGAAATTAAATTTATTCGAAACATTCGCTTTCAGACATAAATGCTACGCTTTCTTGTCTAGTCAATTTGCGCGAATCGTCGCAGCCATTTAAAAATTTATTTTAACAAAATTCTTCTCTGTTAAGATAAAAATTAATTATTACTTGGAAATTGTCACAAAATTCAACCCGGTAGTCACGTTTCTCGTCAATTCCAGGTTTAAACTGAAGCAATTACAAAATTTAATGCCACTCTGAGCCGAGAGCTGCATAGTCAGCGTAGTCATGAGATTGAGTCGACTGTGCGGTAGCAGTACGAGTAACAAAAATGTGCAGCAGGTGTGAGAGTAATTTTCTATACAATTTCTGCATCTCTGAAATCGTGTTAATTAGTTTCCCAAACATCCTAAGTTGTGGTTGCGGGTGTTTTAGTTTGCTCACATCTTCACCGCATCGCTGGAGTCGAGAGCTATATATGTACATATTTGTATGTAAGTTTTCTCACTCGCTGTATTTGTGATGTTGTAAGGTAAACTCGTGCGATCCGGAAATCACCTGACATTTTTTTTAAATGCGAACAATAAATAATTGGGAAAACACGAGAGCTGCCGTCACTCGGAAATATTGTTAACCTGTTATCGGAGGGCCCCCGTATAGGTGTACGTATTGCACCGGACGGTGTACTGCAGTTCTCGCAGCGATTTATTTCCCTCGGAAAATATGGTATTGATTCGCCGCGCTGGACGCCAGTAGCATGTGAATTGCAAATGCCGGTCATAAGAGGTTGCATGTGTACCTCCAGCGGAATTAATGTGGAATCATTCATAAGGCGGCGATTGTGTTTGGAGCTCACCTCCACAGGAAATTAGTGCAAGCAGAAGAGGTGTTCCCCCAGGGCTGCGGCGACGGGTCTTCGGAGGGTGGTTAGCCATCTCTATCAAAGACGATTTCCTAATCAATTTATTCCCAAGAAACGCTCCTGGAATTTGCGGTCGTAGTTTCACCTCAGATAAGGTTGACGTTAACGAGCCAGTCAGGTCAGAATCACGGCGGTGGGAAGAACTCGATAATTACTACTGCACTCGGTGAATTTTAACACTTTAAACCGAATTTGAATACTTGCATCGATATGAGTCTTCTTTTGTTGGTTAAGTTTCTTTACGTGGTTGTGTGGAGATTTTAGGAAACGTGACTCGCCTCTCAAGTGGCTTCATTGAAAAAACTCATTGTTATCAGGAGAATTCCATTAGGTACCTCTGAAGCTGAGAGCGCTTAATGCTGCTCCAAGTGCGGTGGGAGTTATTTTCGGCGCACTCGAAATTATCTTGGCTGTAAGAATGTGTTTTCTTTCAAAGAGCTCTCTTGGCTTGTGCGCTAAATAGATTCGGTTGGCCTACTTCCTGAAAACTCAGTCTCTAAGCACCCTTCTTAGTGAAATTTATGTCCAATTTTAATGTACACATCTTCCTGTCTACTACAGCAGCAATTCAAGACGGTCCTACTGCACTTGAAAGTTATGTAAAGTGTTCTCATTAAAATGAAAGATATCTTGGCAAAAATAGTCAGCCGAATTTATGAAGATAATCGTGTAACCGATGAATTATATTTCCTATCAAGCCGGTACTATGCATGCAGTACGAGTTATGAGCTATGCTACTCATAATTTTGAGCTAGACTAGGGCGACCATAATATTTCTGGTTAAAATTAGTACCTACGGGTACGGTATATAGGCATATTTGTATGATTATCCTGATTATTTTGTTTATTTTGTGTCCTTCTTAATAAATGGCAATTTATTAAATTATGTTCGTCCCACAAAAATGATTTAAGTCAGCATCTAATATGTATATTTATATTTAAAAAATTTGAGGTTCCCGCGAAGACATTCAGGTAGGTAAAATTGATAGCGTGGATATTGATTTTATTGTCATTAGTTCTTTTTCTTACTTTTTTGGCTAAAATCTCTGGAAAAGTGCTAATTTAAACTTTTTTATAGTACGGATAAGATGAAGCAGTAAAAGTATCTATGGGAACGCTTTTCCGGCTCTTACTAGCAAAATTACAAGTATCGGATCTTAATGCCATTAAACTCATTTAAAATGGTTCCGTTCTACCAAGAGGAACTACAGACTTTTGATCGGTTCACAGTTTAATCGGTTGTTTAGTTAGCATGATAACATACTAATGTGCGCACACCCAAGGACTCACATTGGGGCGATAAAAACGTTTGATGGGCTCCTCGATGCCCTTTAAATTAAAAAGCTTGCCAACTCAGTATTTGCGGACTGCTTAGTCAATATGGCGTGCTATAAAAGCGTGCAAACTCGTCGATTTTTCAATCGGGCGATGCTCTCATTTATGTATAATTGAAATAATGAGTTTCATTTCTGACGATCCCAGTGGTTCAAAAGTTTAATCCAAGCGCAGCTTGCCGACTAGCAACCGGTGTTGCAAAGTAGGACAGTCTGTGCACCCACCACCAAACAAAACAATTTAGTTTGAGTAGTGACGATCGGCCGATAGTTCTGTCGAATCGGACTGCATACTCGAAAACTACTCAAACTAATTTGTTTGTTTGGTGGTTGATTGAACTATTGTGTGCATCCTTTATAGTATTAGAATCAATTTAACCAGTTTCAATGAACTTTTTCATTTAGGTGTAACTGAGAGCATCGCTCGATTACAAAGTCGACGTGTCTGCATAGCACGCCATACTGATGTATGGCGCCATACAGCAGTCGACCGATAGTTGGCAGACTTTTTAATTGAAAGGATATTAAGCAACTCCTCAAACTTTTTTATCGGACGATTTCGAATCGGCATTAGGTCTATAGTCTGCTGGGGAACTTATGGTGCGACTTCGGTGGCTGGTCGCCCATATGTCACCATCGTTTTTGTCTGCTATTGCTATCCACTTGAAATTAAGCACCGTTATAGAAGTCATTAGTCCCCGCATCAATTCCAGAATTTTAGAAATTTTTTTATTAAAATTAGCGCTTGCTTGATTCCAACAAAAGTTTTATTTAATTTTAAGCCAATGTGCGGACAGATTCAAAGAGGCACTCTGTACTGTTACCGCCAATTGCAAGCGTCTTTTCGTTTTTGCACAATAATTTTGCAATTTAGCATTTTTGCAAATTTTAAAAGTTTAACTGAACGCCAAACACAATTTTTTTGAATCGCTGATTTTTTTACTTATATAAGAGCATTTAAACTTGCACACTCAAAATTCGAATCGGGGTTTACTTTTTTCTTAATTTTTTTACTTATAAACATATAGAATATTTTCGTGAAGTTAATGTTCATAATTTCATGCAGTTATATTAAATTAACAACAATATAGTCATTGCAAATCGCCACAAATCGTTTAAACAATTATTGTTAAAAAAAAATTGTGACAAATTACGTAAGCACAGGTGAACTTTGAATGGATGTATCTCGGGAATGAATCAATGAATTTCAACTTTGTGTTTTAAATGAAGTGCTCTGTCGAATACTTTCATCCTATAGTTTTTGAATGTGGCAGATTTAAAATCTGGCGTATATCGAAATTCTCATTCCAAACAACCTTCCGGAGATATTCCAATAAAGACATCCCAATATACTAATATATACATATATATAGATCCCGTCTGGACTACAGCTATTTAGTTAGCATTTTCGGGTCTTTAGGAAACGTAGAGTTTAATTGTTTGAATTATCGATTTTTTTCCTTCATAATTTGCGCACTTGCGGACTGGACATTTACCCATTTCAATAATTTATTAATAAGAACTAATCAATTTCTAAGCATACTTACATTCATGTGATATGATTGTACTTGAGAGTCAGAAATTTTTATAAAATGCATTAGTGTAATGATAAATTAATCAGTGCTGTTCAGTGATTATCAGTGTCCGAGGTAGTCACTAATTAGTACTGGTCAAGTCACTTATTGAAAAACTTATGAGAACTAACCGGACATTAGTGTTCATCAGTCTACACTATACTTTTCCATGAGGGACCATTTTGACGCAATAACAACATTTAAACGAGAGCACATTGAATTTACTAATTTTGTAGAAAAATCTGGTTCAGTATTGTTCCGTTCATTTTTCAACGTGGTTTTTAGCTCGTTAACGTTGTTGATGGTCCGGCGGTACACTACTTGATAGTAGGCAGAGTTGTTAAGAATCCCTAATACCCCTGCACTTTGCTTTGCATTTTCTCTTAGAATATTTTCGTAGGCAATGAAGGTAAAATGCTTCAATAAAATGCAGATTTACCACACCAGAACTGGACATGCAGCATAAAACAATTCTTCTCGATCAGTTGACAATTTTCCTTGCCCGTTTCTCAACTTTTATTTTTGATTCTATTATATTTTCATCTTTATACCCTTTAATAATATTTTGGACCGTGGAATGTGTTCTATCTACAAGTTTGTCAATTTTCCGGACGGTTTTCCCATTGCCATAACTGCACATAATAATGTCATGATAAATTTTTTAAATACGCCACATACCAAGAAGTTTTATGTATCACATATTGGAAACAATATATTTTTTTGCTATTCAACTGTTTTAATGTAGGAGTTTAGCTTGTCCCATTGCACCTGTATCACTGTACATACAAATTTTTGCTTGTTCAATTAATAGTACCTATCATGATGATAAATCCTAAAAGAAATATTTTTTCTGCACTTCATCGTTATGCTTTTTTCAGTTCGGCAGAAACTAACTTGCTTGCACAAATGTATCTTAACTCTCTCCAAGTGCACACATTACAATGATGAAATATGTCGAATATATTGTTTTATATAGTGGAAGTAATGTAGTCACGACACCAGGAATTTTTCAATAAAATTGTGAATTTCTCACGGGAATTAGCTGCGTTTATTTCTTGGGCATGGGCCGCGTCTCTTTTACTCGACTCGGCTTGCCGCTAAAAGAAGGTATGAGAATAAAAATACCAGAAAAAGGCCTTCAAAAGGGATGTTGGGCCAGAACATGTTCCTTTTCCCATAAGAAATCCAATATTGCCGTATAATTCCCGAAATTCCGTCCTTTCTTGTCATGAACATAAAGGATGGCAAAAAATGAAGGCAGAGATATCTTGCGCCACGTAGAAAGAAGCATTAGAGTGGAAGTTTAGAGGAAAATTTACTTCCACGATACGATTTTGCCCGTCTTCCGCTCTACACAGCAAAAAAAAAGTGACGAATAAGAAATTCCGCTGGGTTGTAGAATGCAATGAAATTTTTGACTGCACTTTCAAAAGGGTAATGACTTCCTTTGGTACACTTTGGCCCAACAAAACAATTTTTATGCCGTCGGTCCTGAGGGTCTTTATTTTGTGTTTACAAAAAAATTTCCATTGTTTTAAAAACCTACTTTTCAACGATGGCCGGTAAGCAAATACCTTTGTTGTATTGACTTTAATAATTATGTATACAATTTTTATAGTAAATAAATGTGCGAAAAAATACACAATCTTAGAACAAGCGATATTATGTAAAGCAAAAAAAAAATATGGTCCGTAATTGAGCTGAAGACTATCAAAACAGGTATGCATCCACCAGAATATTGCGGAAGTCAACTACATAAATTCTTTTTAAATTATGCGTAACTTTTCCGGTAAATGTATCTAAACTCACCGTGAGTTGAAAAATAAAATAAGTTATTTGCTCAACTCAACTCACGGTGAGTTTAGATACATTTACCGGAAAAGTTACGCATAATTTAAAAAGAATTTATGTAGTAGGTATTTAAAATCATTATTACAACCTTTTATTTAACTTGCTTCATCAAAATCAAATCTTGCAATCATAATTTCGAATAGTTCTAATTAAATTAGAACTTTGAATTTTTGCAATGTAGTATATCCAATATTGTATAAAATCCAATATGGCAGACGCCACAAGATGGCGGATCACCATTTTTTTGGCTTCGTAATTGGTTCGTCGCGCTTCCAAGTTGCACAAGTTCTCAATACAAATGCACCAAGTACTCTACTGCTCAGTTCGATGTAAATAGCATATCTGATGACATAAACTTTTCTACGAATTAAAACTAGAGGCCGTGACCTAACACAGTCGTGTCCGATGTTTATTTATTTTTGTTGAACAATAAGCGAAAAGAAAATATTTAACTTCAATGGATTTTCGTGCAAAATTAATTATAAAAGTGTTTTCAGAGTCGAAGATTTAAAATCTCTTATTGAAATTCAGAAATTCAAGGTCACTGCCGAAAATGCTCAACGTTATTGAATTTTTATGGTGATGGGTTCATACACTGAGATAATAACATTTTATAATAAAGTGATAAAATAGGGGGTATTGCGCTTTGAACGTCATTTTTGGAGCAAGATTTTAAGATTTTTTTTCTCGGAAACTTAAAAGGATATTGTGATTTTTGTTTTTGTTATTTATTAATGCAAGTCTCTCGTACCACAATATATTTTTTTTTGACAATACAAAAAAATTCCAGCTGTCAGAGCTGGTCAAAGTAGAGATGCTTTTCGCGAAAGGGTTAACGGTCACCATGATTGCAGCCCTCAGAGACGTCTGAAACAAAAAGTTCCAAATTATTGTTAATTTGTGTCCTATTAATTATCGCCTGATCTAGGGAAAAGTAAAAATATAAAGATTTGCAAAATGTATACAAATTTAACAAAAAGTTCGATTTTTGGGGTTTTTTTTTCGAAGTAAATGTTGGATTAAAAAAAAATTATTTATCGCATAAACAAAATCGTAGTTCCGGCGATAGCCGCTAGTATAGGGATGATTCTGTATTGAGATATCGTGGTGACCGTTTTTAAAAATGCTGTTTCGAGAAAAACGCGATTAAAGATAGATAGATCGTCGCACTCGCATCGCATCGCGCTCGCCGCTCCAACTTTAAGGCATCATAACTACGTCAATTTTATGAATTATTGAAAAATTCGGTTTGGAATACAATCTTATATACATTAACAATAGAAATATTAAAAAAAAAAAATTTCGATTTTTTTAAAATTTCAAAGCGCAATACCCTCTTAAATCAACATTTTCATATATAGTAGTCATCTAAGTTTAAAAATAGTTAATTTAAAGTGAACATGTTCAAATAAGGTAAAGAAATACAAGCAGTCTTATATTGAAAATATATTTTTTATTTAAAAGCGTACATTTCTAAATCTATTTTATTTTGAATTTGAATAACAGTTTGTATGGAAAAGGACTCCGAAGATATTACTTAAATTTCCTTCTTATGTAAAGTCTTAGTGTGGTTTCCCATGAGGTTCAAACTCTGCACGCCCGGATTAATAGTGTGGACACGTTGGCATTGCTTCATTAGACACTTATGCTGCTACACCTATAATCTGACTCTTTAGAATGGAAAACAATCTCAACCATGTGGGATTCGAACCCAGGACCTTTAGAACAGTAGTCCTCAGCTCTTACCATTGATCTACAGATAGCTTCGTGGCTATACAAATTCTTCTAAATCAAAAAATTAAACTTTCAACATATTCTAACTGCTGCAACATTTTAAAAGCACCACTTTCAAATTAAAGTATTTTTCTTTCGGATTAAATACCTTAAAGGAATAAATGCATATTTTTCAATCAAACGCATAGATTTTTTTGTTTTTCTTCTCACAATTAGTGTAGGATTTCTGAATTTGTATCTAATATTTAAATTTGAAACTTTATGATGGCAGAGTTCAATATGGCCACGGAAAATTCTCAACCTAAAGGAAATCCTATGCAAATTGTTATATAATGGCTTTCAGGGATTCTGATTTCAAATCTGCTATTAAATATCTTGTTCAAGTAAATTCTCAACAGTCGCAAATTTCAAATCTGGTGTCATTATTTGAGATTTCAAACTAAAACACCCAATATAGATGGACGGTGAAGGAATAGATACGATACAAGTACGGGACCAGGTCCGGTTCAGCTACAGGTACAGGTAAAAGTACCGGACAGATATGAATGCAGGTGCAATGAATCAAGCGATGAATGAAGGATCGCACTGGGGAATTGTTTTACAACGCGCGAAGCTAGGCAAAACAGCGCCTTGTCTTTTCTTTACATATCTTACAAACAGCGCTTGGAGATATTACTTTGCTTTTTATATAATTTTTGTCATACGTGCGCCGAAAGTGCCACTTTCGGTACCTCTTTTCGGGGCCGAAAGTAGCCCTTTTCTGACCTCTGCGAGAGCGGGCTGTAAAGTAACTCGAGCGGGCAGTAAAGTTCTTTACAGCCCGCTCGAAACAAAGAAATGCGCAAACTGTGTGTATGACAGAGCTGGGCAAACTCGGCGCACTCGTGACAAAAAGTACGGTACGTTCCTCGGGCAGAGGAGGCTTTTACCGGACTTTTACTTTACTCTCCGCTCTCGTCCGGTAAAAGCGTCCTTTCTGCCCTTGGTACGTAATGTACTATTTCAGAACTACTTACTTCTTATTCTCAACTGCAAAAAACTCTCTGTATATGTTTATTAGACAAGTTTCTCACAATTTTAAAATCAAAGTGCAAAGTTATGTTAGTGAAACGAAATGGAAAAATTTGCTACACATTATTATCAGCACTGCACTTTTCAGAAAATTTTTTTCACTTACTATAATACCAATTTAATTTTTTTTAAAATTATGATTCGTACTTTGAAAATGTGCTTTTGGAAAAACAATAATACCAAAGATAAATTGGAAAACTGCAATGTTTGAAATCATGAGTACATAGTTGGTTAAATAGGACCCAGACAGAGAGAAATAATGAATACGAAATTCCTACAACATTTATAAATTTTTCTAAAGCAGAAACTTATTTTAAACGCAGATAATAGTGTTTATGACAGAAGAATTCCCCGAATCGACTGTTTAAGTCCGCTTTGATTGACGTTAATTAGTAAAATTTGCTTATCCCCTTGGAGTGAACACACTATAAATAAACATCAGGTCCCTTCTCCGTGGTGTGCACAACAATTCAGCTAACATTGATTTGAAAGGAGGAATTTATTACCTTTGGGAGAATTTTCCACTTTCCGAAGAAAGCGAAACAAAACAAAGAAAAATGGATCTGTGGGTTGAGTGAATTTCGGTAAGTTTTCCAGGCGTACCATTTGTTGCAAACTTGATTGAAAAATCGAGAAAATTCGGAAAAGTTTCTCTTCAATGTACGTGCTTTTAAGAAAATTGATAATCTCTTGAAAGACCGCTCCTCATGTCCTCCAAGGATCAGAGGAGTTTGCGATTGGCAGGGCGAAGTTTAGTTCTGTGTTGCTTGGAAAAGGTTGTGCAAAGTGCGAGCGTGTTAATCCTATTACTGATTTGTTTTTTTTTTATAAAAGTAGGAAAGGGAAGCTGATAAGATTTTGATTTTTAAGGCAGTATGAAATTTCACGCCCAACTTTGCTTTCCTCCCCTAAAAGAGATTTAAAGGGATTTTCCGCTCTTGCTCCGAAGAACTCGCCATTTGTTTGAGGAAAGGATCAAAATGTATCGCCTTACGGTACGCCGATAAGACGGGGGCGGGAAATCTTGACCTTATGGCTTGATGTTTATCTACAAAGAATGCTGCGGTCTTCAGAATTGCAAATCAATCTAGAGGGTTGCGAGCTTTACTTGTGTGTCCCCAATACATCTGCCACGTGCTGTACACGCTGTGATTTTGTGCCTTTGTCTTCATAGCATTGTCAAAATGAAACCAATAAAAGTAGAGCACTCCATCAGGTAGGGAATGTCCAATTTCGTGCCATGAATTTCTTTTAAGCTTTTAAGAACAGGCGAATTAAATAAAATTGCTGCTTGCTTAGTGGTCACGTGTTCATTTAAGGAAACGAGTAGTAAATGTTCAGAATATACCAACGTCCTAGATTTCTTCCGTGCTATATCTGTGCAGGGGATTTAGAGAATGGTGATTCCCAGATTTAGTGGAAAGAACAAAAAAAAACTAAGGCAACCGAACAAAGGAAGTAGAACGCAGTACCTCTGCGTGTCGTATATGTACATATGTATTATACATATGGATTGGTCAAATACCTTTAAGGGAATTAGTTTCCCCTTTCTCCATCAGGGTTACAAGGTAGTTATAATTTTGCGTGTATGCTGTGGAAAACGTATGGGTGTGTACGTACTTACAGGTCGTTAATATTTTAACACTTTGTTACCTTGTTGGGCTACCCATTAAAAAATGTAAAATGTAGGAATACTACAGGAGTAGAATTTTTTTTTTATATTATAAATCTTTTTATTTATATACGTGCACACATTATTTAACATAAAATTTTTTTCAACTTTATTCCATTAATATATTTTTTAGATGACATTTGGTGCAGCGCTGTGTGGAACCATGAAATCTAGTCAAAGGTTCTTTTCGAATAAAAAATTAAAAAAAACTACTTTTTAATATATGTAAATAATTAAATTAAAGTAGAATTATCCTTTACTACCTGCGCTTGCGACATTCTTCGCCCGGCTCATTCTGCAAAATGGGCCAACAGATATTATTTATTTTAAAGATTTTTGAAAAGCATTTCAAAGAAAACTTCTATTTTCCTGGGGTGGTGTACAACAAATGGCAAGGAAATACCAATATGTTGGTCCGCATTAAGGTGACCTTCTCCTAACTGAATTTAAAAAAAAGCAAAAGTTTGGGATTTACAAGAAAACCAAACAACATATGACCTTGAATCTTTTTTTATTTGGAAGTCTTTAACAGAAACTAGAAATTGTTTTATTTATTTTTTCATTTTTCGATCAGCTTTTTTCCGTAATTCCGTGATTGCGGCTCGCCAAATCATCTGAAGAAGAAAGATCATAAAACCACTTAAATTAGACATAAAAATCTATAGAACTAACTAGGATCTAACCAATCGGTCGATTAGAAAAAAAAATGGCAGCCATTTGAAGTCAAAAATCGATAATTTTTCGAAAAATTTTTTACAAAAAGTGCTGTAAAAAAAACTACTTGGTTTTTGTCTTATGAACTAGTTAGATTTGCACAATTGAATTCTGAACAAAAATGAACCAAGGTTTATGGAAATCGGTGGAGCGGTTTAAGAGATATCGTGGAATTACGATTGAAAAAATGAAGTCGAGAAAAATGCGTTTGATTTTAGATCGACTTCACCGGCTGAAAGTGCCGTGTGCCGGTTTCCACAGAATTTTCTTTTTGGAGTTTTTGATGGAAAATTCTTTTGAGTTCCCGGCATTTTCTCTATATTTCTAGAGAAAAACTATCGATACGTTCAAGTGGTCACGGAAAATATAACTGAATTGAATTTCTTCCGGCGTCCCAAACAGCGTGCTCGGGCGACAGCTGCGTCACCGTTTTTTCTCTCAAAATATATAGCACTATAACTCGAAAACCATATTTTTTGTTCAGTAAAATTTTAGGATATGATTCTATGTATGTAGACATATTAAGGATGATTTTTCCGTAAAAAACAATCGATTTATTTTTACCCCAGTTAGGAGAAGGTCACCTTTTAAATAACTCTTTTTGAACTCTGACCACCCCGGTCTGAACTGGAAATATTGAACAAAATGTGACCACCCCGGTCTGAACTGGAAATATTGAACAAAATGTAGGTCGTAATTACCGACCACCTTCTATTTATCTTAAATAAGAATAACAATTTACTTAACCCCTTTAGGGCCTTGAGAGTCTTACAGAGGGTACAGGTATAAAGAGAAAAAATAAAAATAATATATGTTGAACACTGTCATTATATTCATTTAGTTTAGTCATATATATGGAATATGGCGGTCATTCCACCATCCCCAAGGGGTGAGTAAATTTTTGGAATGAGTTGAGTTCAAAGATTGATTGTTTATATGTAACATAATTAATCTAGCGGACCCGTCCCAACTTTCCCCGCGAACTTTTCCATACTTGTAAATTAAAACTGTTGCCGAATAAATGAAACTGTTTGACTGTGGAGACGGTTTTTCATGTTTCCCGCGGGAATCCAAAATATTTCAGGAAACAAGTAGCCTAAATCATGGTCGACAAAATACTCAACCAGTAAAGGTCTCATAGGTTCAGTCGTTCCCAATATTAGCCCGGAAAAGCAGACAGGCAGATAAAAAGTAGTCTAAACCATATCCGACAATATGCTCTACCTTCCCGTGAAAATCTAATTATATTGGGTCTTGGTATCGCATCGTGTAAATTAATATATGGGCTTTGAAATAGGTAGCTTGTGAACAAAGTAACAGTAAAGATAAGGAATTGGTCGAGGGCGAATGTAGACAATGATAAATGTCTACTTTTTTCATTGTATGACACATATTTCGACTAGGGCACCTTGACAAAATACTAAACTTTTAAATAGGCCGCGAACTGAAAAGGTGCGTTAAACTAATCATTTCAAGTAAAATGTGAAAAGTTCCTATAAATTGGACTGGAGTGTTGTGTTTTTATTCAAGGATAATTTTTAAATTTTTCATCGCAAAAGTCGTTATTACAATATTGTACATGTTCACTATAATAAAGATATACAATATGATGTTTTCGTCCGACCCACAGTTAGTAAGATATCGTCTAAGCAGAGCTAGAAAATCGGGAAAAAAGCTCATATAATTACCTAACACTTATACGCGTAGTACACACAAGTATCACAGATATGTGCAGTTTATGTGAGCAAATAATATAAATACTTCTTTTACTGATATATTAATATGATATACTCAATTTACTCAATTTACATACCGCTTGATCCAAGGGCAAATGGAGAGGGAAAATATTAAAATGATTAATTCAATCGTTTTCTAATTATTACGTTGTGTAATTTTATTAATGAGTAAAAATCATACTAATATATACTAATAGTAATTATACATAATATACACAGATACATTCATTTAACATTACATGTCATCCTATCGTTATCGCTGTCGCATAAATTATTTTCGTCATGTTCATCGCTTTCACACTCACAATCAGATTCATCCATCTAATTTTCATTATCAGTATAATGAAATAATATACCACACCTCGAAGTCCGAACGCTGTCAATTCAAACCAATTAAATTTATAAACAGTACCATCGAGCACACAACCATTTTCTTCGGGATCAAGTTCTGTTGGTATATTTTGTTTATGAGCGTTTAGCCAGACCTTCGTTACATAACGTGCTCTTAGTGAGTGTTGATACAGTTGCAGTTTCTCAAAGTTTTTTAATAGATTCGTCAATATTGTTTATTCTATATTGACGTTTAAATAGCAAAAATTGGGCATAGTTTACTGCTCGTTGTATGTTTCTAATGTTTTAAAAACGTCTTGATGATCACGAGTTGTATCCCTCATGCTTGGAAATTTATAAAATGAAAAGTTACGAAACATCGAAGAGAAATTCCAAGGTACGAAGTAGTGGGCGGACACACTTGAACTTACGGCAAATTTTTATGAAATATCGTCACAAGGAAATTGTCCGCCTTTTGCGCTACTTGCTTCTTGAAACTTAATAAAATATATGTGAAAAGGGCTGACGGCTAAGTGGAGGGGATAGTCAGTAAAACGGTGTTGAGTTTCGAAGAAGATGGATGGATGCTCGACGGTAGGTAGGTACTATTTATAAATTTAATTGGTTTATCGGACCTCAATTGCCAGCGTTCGAGGTGTAGTATTAGAAAGTGATACTGATAATAAAAATGTGATGGATGAATCTGAGTGTGAAAGGATGAATATGATGAACATGATTTATGCGATAATGATAGGAGTAGTAATATAACCGATGATTGTAATGTTAAATTAATGTATGCTGTATGAATATGTCTGTGTATATTATAATTACCACATATTGGAGCATAACTATAGCACCACCTTGTTTTATTTTCTTGAAAAGTTTGGAACAACACGTTACATATTTGTTAAGATGGCGACGAGATTTTGGGGAAAATTGCACAGCGCACTTTAACATAAATGGGAAATGGTTGTATGGTACTCTTGCATAACTGTAGTACCTTTTCATGAATTATTTTTATTTATGAAAATATGAAACAAAAATTTAATGAAATGGTAATAAAAGTTCAATTAATAGTGTGTTGAGCCTTTCTTATTACTTATTAGTTCAAAAATGCGACTCGGCATACTGTTCGCTAAATTATTTATTTATTGTCCATCAAACCCATTCCAAACTTCAATATTTTCGAGTTTTATTTTTTATTTTTCTCAAATAATGGTTACAGCCATCTGGTCCATCAGGGCTAAATTTTGTTTCGTCTGAAAAAATTGCCTAAAAGATGGGAACGTTATAAGGATCTAGAAAAAGAACTTTTAGTTCGGAAGCAAAAACATCAAGATTTTATTTAAATTAAACTTTACCTGATTCCATACCCTATTCACGCTTTGGCGCCTGAACTGAAGTCGCACTATCTTATGGCAAGGCAAGAGCGTAGGGACAGACTTACATATATGTATGTACATAAGCTTTTGTCGTACAAAATTAGAATTTTTCCTGAACCCGCGCCACACCCTCCAACGTAAAACATTCACTTGAAAGTTGAATGCACTTCTTTAAAGTATGGACTTGTCGCTTTCAAAAAGCTATTTTTTGTGTCCCTCGTCTTGTTCTTCCCATAACCCTCGGGGTTACTCAGTGAATTCATTACTACCTTGTGCGAGCGACAAATGTTCCTAGCTATCGAGCGGAATTCCGTTTAATACGCTAAAATCTTCTCTTTTTCCTGATCTCTAAAGTATTTTCCGCGCGGATTTTCATAAATTCTCTATAACAAAACATAATTTTTAGGCCTTAAGCCATAACAACTGAGTTCGTCGCGAAGAACACCGAAAACCGAATGACTAAAAAGTATTTTTATACTTGTGCAAGACAAGAAAAATAGTATTTCACCGTTATATAAGTATTTCGGTATTTATGTTGTAGAACGTACCTATGAACAAATTTCTTTTTTTTTTGATTTCCTACGATATATTATTTTGGTATTGTCAGAAATGCACATAAAGAACGTAAATTTAAAAAAAAAAATTGTGGTGATTTTACCTCATAAATAAAATTAACACACCAATTAAGCCAATTGATTTAATCATTTCAATATATCGCCTCACCATCAGAGAGTATTGATCAAGCCGTATGTAGATTGCCGTGAGTATATCATATTAATGTACATATGAGTAAAAAAGTATTTATATTAGTTACTAGCTTCCCGGACCCGGCGTTTCCCGGGATACTATTAAATTTGTATTCCTTAATTTTACAACGCCTGCCTACTGCACAACCGCCTCTCCTATGTGACCCAGCGGGTGGGGGCGGTCTCATTAAATCAACCATAAATTCGTACACAGTACACCGAATACAACACTTTCACCTATTCCTAATACTTTTTTAACTGTAAACTGTAAAGTATTACTAAATTTAGTTTTCCTCATTTTACACCACCTCCTTATTGCACCCCCTCTCCTATATCTCCCGGCGGGGTGGGGGGTGGTCTCATATTTGGAAATTTGAATAGCAGATTCGAAATCAATGATCCCGAAAATTCTCTAGTGCGAATATTCAGGGAAATCCGTTGAAGTTTAACTTTTCGGTCGCCATATTGATCCACCATCTTGATTTCCAAAATTTTAATGGCAGATTCAAAAGCAGTGACCCCAAAAACCCAAACCAAAAACATAATTTTCTAATTTTCCGCGCAATATTCTTAATTTTTTCTTTCATAAGAATCTTCTCCTGACAACAACAAACACAACAAAAAAAGAATTAGCGAAATCGGTCCAGCCGTTCACGCTTGATGGCGTGACCAAGGGAAATAGGGATTCATTTTTATATATATAGATTTATATAAACAGCACATATCAGTAATACTTGTGAGTAGAACGCGCATAAGTGGTCATTTTATGAGCTTTTACCCGACTTTCTAGCTCTGCTATGACACCAACTATGGTTCAGACGAAAATATCATACATACTTTTATTGTAGTAAATTTCCTCATGTACAATAATGTAATTTTTGTGATGGGACTTACCATTTAAGAGATATTTAGGAAAAACGAAAAATTTTAACTTTGGCTTTTTGAATACAAAATAATCCACTCCCATTTCCAACCTTCCTAATTTTAATTGGAATTATTATTTTCACGCACATACCAATTTTCAGTCACATCGAAATATTTCTCGAGGCTCAATTTAAATTTTAACTGGCAGAAATTGCAGATTCAGGTTCGTTCGCCACCCACTTCGCCCCACCTGTGCCGTCCGCCCCAAGAGATGGAACCCCTCATCCTTAACGCATTACTATTGAGTTTTCCCCTGATCTAAGTCACGTCGAAAATCCGGTTGTATCTCTCCGCCTAGAAGTAAATAGTCGAGTTGCAATCCTAATTCATTTAATTTTAGAGTAGAACGATTACTCTTATAAAGCATGGTCAAAAAATGTAGGTACTAATATCTAGTCAAGTCGTAGTGTTGATATGAAGTTATCAATCCGCATAATTTCGTTTTATTATTTTTGTACGCTTTCTCTCAATATATAGAAGACCAGAATCCTTCTATCTCAACAAAAGTAAACTTATAATTAATTTTCTTGTTAGAAAATATAGTTGGTGTTGCTGCTGCTTGATTGTTCTGCAAAAGCAATTTCAAATGAACGAAAGGAATGAATACCTGAACCTGTTATACTGGGGCAATTCAATCGGGATAAGTTTCACAATATCACACAAATATTGCTCTATGGCGAATATTTGATTTGTATCTACCGACAAACGGTATTAGTAAAGGTAAAAAGCTTTTGCAGTTCTTTAGTTTGCATATCTAGGAGCTGTACCTGAGAAGCAATAAACACGCTTTTTTTTCATCTTTGAACAGTGGCGTAAAAGAGGACAACCCTTTTGCGCAATAAGCTACAATGGTAGAGGGAAGCATCGCGTTTGTCATGAAGGGTAAACAACCCCGCCAGCTATGGACGATCCAATATTTCCACTGTTCGACCTTACTTTGCACAGGGTTCCTGCTAGTTTATGCCTCCCCTATTTGCCTGTACATATTATACCTCGGATCGAATGGATACCTTTAGATGTGTATATACATATTTGCGTTTTTCACGTAGTCTCACTTCACGCTTTCTTTTGTTACAGAACGAAAGCTTTTCGTTGGAATGCTCAACAAAAAATACAACGAAAGTGACGTGAGGCAGCTTTTTTCAGGGCATGGAACAATAGAGGAGTGCACTGTACTCAGGGACCAAAACGGCCAGAGCAAGGGATGTGCCTTTGTTACATTTTCCACGAAACAAGCAGCTATAGGGGCTATCAAGGTAATTGTTTCTATATTTTTTACACACGTTTCCTCCCTACAGTCCAGGTTTTGCTAAACGTTCTCACCTTATACTAACTTTGCAAGAGAAGGAAAAGCTTGAACTAATGGCTCTGGCGGCTGATTACCAAAGAGCATATTGTACATATACTGACCCAATTTTTTAGATCAACACAGTTTGACTACATTAAATAAATGTGCAAGTTTGCTTTTTAGAAGAATTAATGTTATGTAAGGCTTCGTCCAGATTAATTCACTTTTGCATGCCTCACGAAATATACCTGATCTCAGGCGTTATGCGGTAAATAAATTGGTCACATCGGGTAAATTACACTCATGCTGCTGGACGTTAAGGCCGATTCATACAAACCATTGTCCGGGCCGGGTCAGTCTAAAGCATTCATCCGCGGGGGTGGTTTAGTTTTTACAAGGATACTAAATAATTAAAATGTCGAGTTTTCTATTGACGAATTGGCATTAATAGCTCTTCTTTTTAATGAAGATGATAAAATTAGAATAGTTTGGGAACATAAAGCAGTAAAAATCAAGTACTGAGGAGAATCCAAATCATTTGCAAGAAACTCATTGTAGTACATACAATTACAACACATATTTAACTTCGGAAAAATTCGCATAGGACTGAAAATTGGTACAGGTGTTAGATACACTATTTTCCTGAGTTAAATGTATATTTCGACTGGTTTAGATTCCTATGCGAATTATTCCGAAGTTACAACATTTTTGTGTATATATCGACTGGACTATTAACTTATAATATAACTAACTACAAATGAAACTAAATTTTGTCTTTGTATACATACATATACGTAAATATCTATTGAATATTCTTGTCTCACTGAGTAGATTCTATGTGATTCAACAACAACAAGTCCAAGAAGTTTGAAATTCTGAATTAAATTACATTTGCCGATCAGTGCTCTCAGTTTCGATGAAAATATTCTTTTCAAAAATACTGGGAAGCTCAGAGCTGATGAGGATGCGCTATGGATAGTAGATATGAACCAGGCCAAGTGTGAATCATTGTACAATGCTAATTGCATGCAATAATTAATATAAAATCCACACACGACACGAAGCTTGCGCATCCTGAAACGTGATGTATATGAGGCGATCTTTAAGCCAAGAGCAAGCGAAATGTTCGATCATCTTTGCCCATGTAACTCGCCACATAGTTGAATAGAATAAAAGAGGAGACTTAAACGATACGATACGTCAGATACTTCGTCGTTGGTTTAATATTTTCATGATAAAGGGTGATTTTTTAGCCTGATAGGAATTTAAAAAAAAATTTGAATTTTTTTTTCTTTCAAAAGACCAATTATTACAATAATATATAATATAAATATTACTTCGAGCGTAATGCCGAAATTAAATATAAGCGTTCCAATTTTATGGCGCTACCGACATGTATTATTTTCTATTAATTTTGTGCATTCATATTAAAATTTTTCCAAATACTAAAAATCGGGCAATTATACATGTTGGTCGATAGCCATGTGATCTATAATTTCAAACAAATATTCATTGATCATCATTCCGGATCTCCATTGAGCTTCTGTGAGATCCTGCCTAATTTTTAAAGGAATAAGGTAAGGACCAAAGATGCCACCAAAACCACGTAAAACGGTGCATTTTCATGGATGTCTTTAGGTCCCTTGAGTTTCTTTTGGATTGGCTGAAAATTTTGAATTCATCTTGCAACAGATACAAGTGAAAAAATGTGTAAAAAGTGACATTAATACAAAATTTGAATTTTTGTCCTGCAAATTAAACATTTTATGAATTTTATAGTCATATTTCAGTTTCCCTTCCAAATTATTAGACTAGAATACCGACCAAATGAATTATCTTCACACTTATTTTCAAGCTAAATAAATGAATCGAGTTGAATATAAAATTTCAAAATTTTTGCAAAATTAGATTCTTAAAACCTCCTATGATGGCAATGATGATATATAAAAACTGATATTGAACTTTTGTTTAGTTTTTTAGCATAATATGAGCCAACACATACTCTAAACAGAAGGAGGAACCAACCAAACTTCAATATTCAAATACAGCTATCCCCCTGCTCCCGAATTTACGAATCACCCTGTAACGCGAAACATGATGCTGATTCGAATACGTTCAATACGAGGCACCTAAATTTTATCTTTGAACGTCACTTCTCCGGCCACCCTGTATACATCTAAGTTGATGTATAAAGTATGTATGTATAATATATTCTCGAAAAAATATAAAAGTAACCGAAAGGAGTGTTTAAGCGTGATTTGGGGGATATAGAGAGAATCATAGGGAATTTCGCCAAATTATTTGGTGTATATGCTACCGCCAGCGATGAAGATTTGAAACTAGTTGTACGAGAATAATAAATTGGCCTGCACAAGCATTCTATTGGCGTTTATATATTTCATTATTCAATGATATGCTTCATTGCTAGTAGTCTAGTGGTAAGCGTGCCGATACAAAAGTCCCAGGTTCGAATCCCACTCGTACCTACCCAACGCTTTCACCCCCAGAGCGCGCTTTTCCTAATAAGCGATAGATGGAAGCCACATCAATTAGGATAGCTACTGCGGGCTAATAAACCAGCAGAGCGAACATAAACGATTCTAGAAACGGAAGAAGAGCTCCTTAGTGGAGAGGCTTAACGGACGGCATCATTTCTACCTGTGGCTTTGCACCATACATAATACATATAAGATATTTTTTTTATTCCTCCATGATATTGACTATAGTAATCCCTTATAGTTTACTTCGTCTATTACTTTAATAAATCGTATCCGGTATAAAGTTTTTTTACCGAACGCATTTGCTAACGAAACAATTTGGTATTGCCATATCTACATATGTAGGTATGTCATTTGTGCCAAGCGCTCACATTACATTGATCGCGGTTTAAGCCTGAGTACTCGTGAGCTTAAAGTAATGACGACATCAGTTCCTTCACAGCGCCAAACCGCCAACGTGTGTTGGAATCAGACTTCACAGACAGACGGACAAACATGACTTAGTTCCTATTAACTACGGATCTCTAATTGTATAACTTTATCAAAGTGGTAACCTGGGTCACTACTCTGGGATCAGCCGTATTTCGTAGTGGGACATACAATGTGACGATAATCGTGCTATCTTGACGTAACCTAAATAAAAAATCTTTCTGAAGAAGCTAACTATTTTGAAAAGGAGTATGAAGCAAACCAAACAACGAATTCCTTGCTTTTCATTTTAAATTCCAAATTAATTCTTTTTGACATGACTGTAGAGAAGTTGTGAATGCGAAGCTTATACACTTATCAAAGTCCCTTTCGCAATTTTCCAGGGAAAGGTATGTATTCATTTTGTGGTGCGCAACCCATGCAGATGTTTTGGGTTTGCTTGTATTTGCAATAAATCACTCATGGCAAGAAGTAAGATTGTGGATGCTTGAGCGCCGCACCTCACCTGAGTCCGTACCTATATCCTCTGTTTTGAGTACTAATTACTTTTCTGAAAAGTGCATTCTGTGGCTTGCAATGTAATTAAAAACCTTTCCTGGGCTCCTGACAACCACGACTATGAAAAGCGGAAAAGAAAAATTCCCTGCTTTTAATGTAGGCGAGCGAGGCTTTGAGCATTTTACGGCTTTTCGGATACACTGAAGTGGAGTGGAACAAAGTGCACACACATCATTTACATACAAGACTTAAGCTACCTCTGCGCTGTGGGTGGAATATGTTTGAAAAATTGTTCTGTTCTCTCAACAGGCACTTCATCAAAGTCAAACAATGGAGGGCTGTTCAGCGCCACTTGTTGTAAAATTTGCTGATACACAAAAGGAAAAGGAGCAGAAAAAGTTGCAGCAAATGCAGACCAGTCTCTGGAGTATTTCGGGAAATACGAACGGACTGGCCCCCTCAACACCGACGATGACGGCAGCGAGTACACCGACTCCACTGGCCCAAACAGCAGTTACAATAGCCACGTCACCTCAAATTATAGCAGCTAATCCGCCACAGCAGGCCAGTCCGTTTTTAGCCACCGACGCCATATCGCCGACTTCCCTCCATCTGTTCCACCAGCTCGGACTGCAGCAGCAGTTCCTGCAAGGTAAGCCCCACTAAGATTTTAATATAAGTTTCCTTTGATTAAAGCCTTGTAGTTTTACCTTGTTGTCTAATTTCGCTGTAATTACGTCCCGCGTTCTGTACCATCTCCCACGTCGCTTTTGCATTGGCCGAGCTTCATATCTCCCCTCAACGACACCGTGCTGCTGCAGTCTCCTCAGGAGTCCCAGGCCCTTGAAGGTGCTGAAAAGTACCTTAGCACAAGCGTAGGACAGGAACATGAAGAGTGAGAATTTTAAATCAGGATTCTATTACGTGCTCTGAATATTTAATATCGCAGGCGTAATGATCTTATTTCGTTGCCCCATCGTTAGGGACCTCCGAACATTACCAGGTAGCCCTCGAATTGCTTTGTGGTGCAAAAATTATTGTAATGAAGAGAAGGGAATTTTTCCTTATCTCATGAATAACCTCTCAACTGCGAAACCTTCTGTATAAAATGCGGCCGCCAGATGAATAATTTATCGTGAACGCTAAATCATAGAGCAACGCGATTATGTCGAAATGCTCATCGCTAATAGGACACCCTCTTCTTTATCGGAAGTTCGACAAATTTTACCGATTTTATCATATCCTTCCTTTAACACGAATTCCAAATATAAATTTCAAAACGGCTTCGGGTAATTCGCAGAGTCTCTTTAAATTGTGAATAGATGCAACGTACCACTTTACCATATACCAAAATATTTAAAGCAAATAGTCAGGGAGCTGATGGAAATTTGGCTTTATGATTTGCTCAACTCTGGGTGTGTGTTACCAAGTTGATCATTAAAAAAGGAGTAGTACAAGGATAAAGAGATATATAGCAGCAAGGAAACTTATTTTTCAGTTTGATGTAATTCAAAAATTTAGAATTTAGGCAGAAAATAATGAAGAAAAACATAAAATCGAAAAAAACGAAGCGCCTTAAATGTCCAAACTAGTCTAATAAGGCTAAATAAGTATCAGAATTTGATCTGCTGATAGCAGAATATTGTAGAACTTATCACACTAAAAAAGGAAAAATTTTCTGAACCACCTCTGATTTTCTGAGGTGAAATGGGGTGGTAGCTTTTTCTTTTTTATATGAATATTTTGCCTCCTCAAAAATAATCTTATTAAGCTCAAACTTAGTGAAAGTATACCTTTTGCCTGTCCCGCATGTGTTATACTCTATATTTTTTGAACCAAAATATTGAGCGGTTGTTGTTTAATTCAATTAAAATAAAGGTGACATTTTCAACTGCGATACCTCATAAAAGTACTTGTCCGACGGACAAAGTTAGAGCTAAAACCTATTAGTTTTGACCTGTATAACGGTTTTTCGCGTATTTCTCGAAAAATTTGTAGGTTAGGATATAAACGCTGTAGATCTCTTTATTATCTCCAGCTTTTGAATTTAACTTTTTTCGATAGAATGCATAGTTTAGCCAGAAATAGCAAAAAACCGTTTTTCACCCCTAAAAATCTACCCCATTTCACCTCAGAAAATGGGCGGTGATTCGGACTATTTTTCCTTCCTTATGGTACATATGTTCTATATTATTCCACAATATTCCACTATCAGTTTGTTGTGATGACTTATTTTGTTGGCCACCCTAGTTGGCCTATTCAAAGAACTATAGAATTTCAAGTCTATTGGTTTCTTAGTTTTTTTTTACCGTGCCAGTTGCAGATGATTATCATGATGTTAAGGGCTGTAAATCACAAATTTAACGAACTCTCCAGACTTATACTAAAATAAAAAAAATATCAAGATTTTACCCAGAATAACCCAAGATTAGAAAGAGTACTGCAGGAGCACAGTACCGACGCATTTTCGAAAATTGTTGATCCAAAAAAAGAAAATTTTATATATTATTTGGAAGTACCTATTTATACTCTCCGTTGATGTGTGATATTCGTGTAATCTTCGTACGGAAGTTAACGTCGTACATCCCACAAAACAATTCGTAACAGAAAAATTTACGTTTTACACAATGTCTACTGACTGAATATTTTCCTTTTACAAAGTATCTATGGGCTGAAATTTGCGTGTTTGTACCGTGAATTGATTCCGTGTACTGCGTGTACCCGGATATTACAGTGACACGGCGAGTAGAAATAGACACAGTCATATTATTTTATTTTGGTTTACCTTGTTAAGGGGCTAACTAAAAATATAAAAGGCAAGCAGACAGACATCTGAATTTCACGTGAGAGTAATTGTAAACATGTTAAAAAAAGGATTATATTAGCTGCATTCATTTACCTATGTAATAATAATTAATTATTAATAAGTAATTGCAAGTACTCGTAAGTGCTCGTTACCCTGGCAAAGTCTCGCTAGTACTTACCACTTACCAGCACAAATTCTCAAGTTTCCCTTTTGAAGCTTTTTCAGTTAACAACTTTTGTGTTTTTTTGTATTTTCTATCCGGAGTGGAGCAAAATATAGCTGCATAATGTTTTCACAGCCACACAAAAAAAAATTTCGGGTCCGGGGATCGGACTATGTGTTACATATGTATGTTTTTGGGGTCGCTGAAACTGAATCTGGTGTCAGTTTAACCCCATCACGTCAGGTTTTTGACATAACCTCAAAAAACCTCAGCAAAAACGGGAGAAAAAAAAATTTTCATTCTGTGGATCAGACCATGTCTTTTATATGTTTTCGGGGTCGCTGAAACCGAATCCGATGTCGATTTAACCCCATCACGTCAGGTGCAGGATGAGCTTAGAAAGTAGTTATTTCGATACCGCAGACAATAAGAACTCAATTTAATGATAATCCATAGACATTGGTAACTTTCGGCCGCTATCTTGAAATTCGAAATTTTGAAAAGCAGATTTATAAATAAATTGGCTCAGTGACAGGCATATGTACGTAGATACACGATATGCATATGTAGTACTCCGTGCCTTTTTATAATACCCAGGCTGACTATCATTGCTTTTATTATTTTGACTTTGGTAATAAATAAATTGATTTCGAGCTGCTAGATATCCAGTTCAGATAAATGTTTATACTCGTCATTTAATTCGAAAATAAAAATTAGCTAGTTATCTAACGCAGAAGTAAACACGGGTATTTATTTTTTGTGAGTTTTGTGTTAAGATAAATACGTTGAGTTAAGTTTAAAAGGCTATTAATTGATAACGTTTAAAATCAGGATGGCAGAGGTTATTTACCCTTTTTTTTGTTAGATAAATATACATAATACTTTATGTCTGTGATGATGAGCAAATCATTTAACAATTCCTACCAGCTCCCTAATTGATAGCATGTGGCACATTTGCTGTCCCATGAAAAGCTGCAGTTTTCATTTGATTTTGGACTATTGGCTTTACTAAATAGGTTTGTCAACGGTAGCACCTTTAAAATCCTTTGTAGGTAATCAAATATCCATAAACATTAAATTAGTCGAATTAAAGCATCCAATCGTATTCATTCATGGTTTCGATTGTCAACAAATATCACTACCAAAAATATACTAACTTTCTACCCCATAATATTTCTGTAGATTATTTACATTTTACCGCAACTTTAATTGCTGGTACATATATTGATTTGCAAACATCACCTACATATTGCATGTAAAAACTTAAAATTATACATCGACTAGTTCTAATCCTACTGTGTAACTATTACTGTAGAAGTGTTAAAAGAAAATTCGCTTGTGTCCAGTGTTACCTGAAAATTAATATTCAAAGTAAAAGTAATTTTATGTTACTAATCAGGGTTTTAATACTTTAGTAGTACGTTGATTTTAACAAAAATTGAAATAGAGATTTAGAAACTTCTGTTTTCAGTAATTGAATTTAAAGTGACAACAAAATATAATAAGAGTATCTACTTGTTTTAAACTGTGAAAACAGCATAAACCGTTCAATTTAGTTAGCTCATAGTTTACGCGATCCGAACCATTTTCCTTTTGTTTAGGAAGTACATAGAGTTTCGCGACAAAAGGTTCGTTTTTTACTGGTCGTAAAGATAATTTGGCCCTCTTCATACACAGCCGGTTGCCGCATAAACGGTGCCGTATGAAAATTAGTGGTGTATGAGCTGATAGGGACGCTTTCACACAGCACGACGACGGCACCGTTACCGTACGACATTCGTGCCCATGCACTGAACGCACGATTTTTACATATGGCGACACAGTGGTACATTGCTTAGCAACTGTGTGTACACACGACCAAGCCGTAAACACGGAATGGTTGAATTTTTCTAAGAGCAGCCAGAGTCCAGATAAATTGTATTTTCTGCCTGCAAGCCGTCCACAGCAGATTTGATGATGGGGATATATGGAGGGGTTTTAGAAAAACCCAAGTTCGAGTTTTTGAAGTCACAGACCTTGAGCTGTTGCCGCCATGTTGATTATAGTAGAAAAATCGTTTTTCGAAAATAATATATGTATATGATATAATAAATGAACATATCACTATCTGGCCATGCTTAATAAAGAATTTAGAGACAATTTTGTATAACTTATAATTCTCTACAAATTTGGTTATATCGAATTTTTCCGTAAATTTAATACCTTTCTAATTAAAGCGGGAAAAAGGTGAAAAAACTAGGACTTCACATTTATCTCGTTTTGGGTAACTTGCACTAAAATATGTATTTCCATTCGCAAGCTGTAGACCACAAAATCCGCAATATTTTTTATATTATTTCCTGCGACAATAAAACGGCGCAAAGTTGCAAAATCTATCTCTCTGTTGGGAAGAAATACATAGATGAACCCAGTAACCTACATTCATAAGTTCTATGAAGACGGTATTAGCGTTGCTTATATAAAAACCGTCATACAATTTTTCCCGATTTATTTTGATCGCACTACTCTTATTGATATTGTCCGCAATACTGTCCGTGTTCATCAAGCCGGATTCTAAACGTGCGCATGTGAAAGTATAGTTCCCCAGCGGGAAAAAATTCTGAAACTTCGTAAGAAACAAACTTGAAGTGCTTCCTGACAATTTCTATAGGTATGAAGCAGTTAGGAAGATGTTAAAGCTTTTGCCAATTCTATATTCTCTGCCAGTGAAAAATATGCTTCAAAGCATACATATGTATGTCCTAGGTAATGCAAAGGAAGATTTTCTATGTTTTCATGCGTGAAATGGCGATGCTATCATTTCGGTTTGAAATTATCTTTCTGCGGAAGCATTTCAGTTCTCTTTCGTTTAGGTGCTCGAGAGTGCAGTTGCGTTTTTAAAGTACGGGAATATTTGCTGTTCTGAATTCATTCTTATTTAATATGAGTATTATTTCCTCTCTTGTCCTAGTCATAGCCAGCAAATTAACAAATATTTCCTGCGAAAACAGGGACCGATAGTGCTATAATCACTATATCTGCTTCGCCTCCATTCTACCTTCCAAAAAACCACAGAAGAAGAACATAGACAAAGTTGCCAATAAGATTGTAAAGAAGCACACGGGGAAAAAAAAACAAACAAATCTGCCAATCATCTTCCGACGAAGCACACGGGAAGAAAATAGAAAAAGCTTTCTTCCTCGTAATGACATGCCCTGGTTAAAAAGATACGGATAGGGATACGGGAGGCAAGCATTTTTAAGCTTCTAAAAATTGCATTTTATGTATGCAATGTATTATGTATTTTTTGTATGCTTCCAGTTCCCGCTGGGTCCCGTTGAAACAACGGCTGTTTGTGTGGCAACCTTCTGTGTGAGAGAAAGGCCTTTCGCTTAAGGGGGGGGTAACGTTAATTCGGCGTGAAAAAGGCCTTTTTTCAAGAATTTTTCCAGACGCTACAGGCAATACAAATTTAATTAGTCGATCGCAGCATTATAGTACAACCTGTGAACAATATTTTCCTTAATATTTTAAAACAAAATATAAATAATTAAGCCGACGGCAGCAAATATTCGGAGGCGCCTCGACAAAAAGTTGTTTGTCGGTGAACAATATTACTGAAGAGTGGATCATCTGAATTAAAAAAAAAAAAATGTGTCATTAGATAACCGCTTTCCAAAGGTATTCCTGGGAGGAATTTTTTTTTTTTCGATTTTTCAATTTTTGCTGACACTTAGAAGTGAAAACACCGATTTTCGTCTAAAAAATGAACCTATTTGTTATTGTAAAATCTATAATAATGAAAAAAAAAAAAAAAGCTCCCAGCGTTACCTGGTCATTTATGTAAAGAAGCTGTATACAAAATTTCAAAATAATCGGTCGAGTAGATTTTGCTCTAAACTGTTCACCGGTTTTCAAAATGACAAGCGTCAGAAAATCGCTTTAAAGTTTTGCATACCTGAAAATCGAGTAGTATACATGAAAGCAACAAACGCTCAAAGTTCTGTATCTTTGTTAATTTTACTCCGATTTGTTTAAAATTTTGACACAACAATCTTAAGATGTTGTGCAATCATATGAAACAATAAAAAAATTTAGGGATCCCGGGAGCACAAAGTCAGCGTGCCACGCACTTGCTGGGCAGACATAACCGTATCGGAGCAACAAACGCTCAAAGTTCTGTATCTTTGTTAATTTTACTCCGATTTGTTTGAAATTTTGACACAACAATCTTAAGATGTTGTACAATCATATGAAACAATAAAAAAAAAATTAAAAATAAAATTTTTTAATACGTTACCCCGCCCTTAAACCAAGTGTCAAAAATTTGCTTTTTTGCGTCAATCAAAGTTTACAGTTCTTTCTTTCAACAAGCTACTCGTCCTTGCGCTTTCAAGTGTATGTGAAAATTGTAAGGATTACTCCGTTACATAGTTCGCGAGTTTACGCAATAAAATAAATACGCGTAATGTCGCTTAAGTGTCCCTGACTCCATTGAAAAGCACATATTGTGACTTTAATTTTTCTTAATATTTTTATTTCCGTATTTCCGCGTTATACTTTAGATAGGAATAGTTTATATAAACGTTACCTTTTTGATAACCTAAAATAATGGTGTCGAATCTTCTGAAACGTGTATCTTTTTAAGCCAAGGCACTGTTGCACCTTTGCTATCATTCATCCTTTTCGAAGAAAAATGCACTAATTACTTCTCCAGACCATAAAGTACAGCATTAAGTATTTTGTTAAAGGCTATTTTTTAAAGCCAGATAAAACTTTACCATAAATAAAAAAAAAAGATTATATATGGTAGACTTTTCTGAGCAATGTCGGCCGTTTGTCACGAATAACATGAATAATATTATAGTAAAGTCGTTAATTGTTGACAGGAAATAGTCGAGAAGTGTGAGATCATACGACCTTGGCGGCCATGCATACAAGGCCATTTCTGTAAATTACATAATCGCCAAATCGTGATCATGGTCCGGTAACGATCACCGTTTACCGTAATACGAATTCCTGGCTAATTTTTAAAGAATAAAGGACCGACTAGAGTGTATATCGCAGCAAATGCTACAATTATTTTGGATCTAATGAGCGAATGAACGACGTAAACGATGAGCTTGTGTCCTTAATTTCTGCACCAACTAGATCACGTATGGATGTAGTACAAGATATTTGCCAAAAATTGACAGAATTGCTATAACCGGCGACGAATTGATAAATTTGGATCCTTTTGCGAATATGTGTTTACAGAGGCATTATATGTTTCAATATGAATATTCGGATGACGTGCTGGTATAGCTGCATCATGTAAAAAGCAGATATGTCGCACGAAATCTTTCCACAGTTTGATAGATGGTAAAAGTCATCTACAAGTCTCGCGAATAGAAAACCGGTTTTCAAGTTAAATTTTGATGATTTATGACTGTTCCCCAACTATGAGTCTATTCGTATTCGTGATATTTGCCAGACGTAAATAAACAGAAATCTAAAAAAATCTGTCAAAATGATAAGTCGAATTGACTATTTTCTCTATCGAAAGTTCTGTCTAAGCTAAAAAAACCCTATACAGGGTGGCCGGAGAAGTGACGACCAAAGGAAAAATTAGGTGCCTCACATTGAGGGCTATCCGAATGACCCCTATGTACATATGTTCCGCGATTTTGCGTGGTTTTCGACTTACAGGGGGATTCATAAATTGGGGATGTACATCAACGCAGCGACATCAAACTCACGTCAAACAACTAATATCTCAATGTGCTTTCCAAAAATGCCAATGTTGATCTACCTCTACCACTGCAGGTGCAGTTACTTGCAGAAGTGAAAAAAGGCTCTGACATTTCCTAAAGTGCCGTTTTCCCCAATTTTCCTCCGAAATTTATGTAATTAATGCATCTCTTTTCTTTTTATTTTAAACTATCCATCTTGTTGCTTTTCCGTAGAGGTACAACATATCCAGGTAGAGATGATAGAAAAAATTAAAAATCGAAATAAGAAAACCCCCCTTGTAGGAGCAGTCGCATATCCTATAAGTCTTCCGCAGTTGAGAATTAATGTCGTTAAAAACTAAACAGATTTTTATATTAGTATTATAACAGTCAAATATAGCAAACTACGCAATCTTCTATCAACAGAGATCACTAAATATACATAATATTAATGAAAATCCCGTTTTTACATCATGTCATGTAATTCCGCATGCAATATCGTCCTATATCATTTTGTTGTATATTTTAGCATGAATTTCAATTATACCTGATGTCTTTTAATTCGTATATTCATACATGCAGTTTATATGTGATTGCTGATGAGTTATGTGTCATATTATGGGCAAATAGGTTGCGACATTTTTGCAGAATTTCGCAAAAATGGATGTTAGTAACCTTTAGGTTTTTTTTCTGTCTATTCTGTTTCGTTTATTTTTAGCGTCTTCTGTCGCAGCAGCATACAAAAGTCAAATGCTGCTTGAGATATTAACGAATGACAGCAAAATGCTAGAACTGTAAACTGCAAGCTGATAAATTCGCACAGATCTTGTTCAACACTTTGGCATATCTAAATCAGCAGTGTGAATCAAAGGGATGGCCAGATGTTCGAATTTTTCTAATATTTTATACATATTGCATATGAAGGTACTCATAAATATTTCCCTCGTTGTTCAGCAATTATCAAGAAAAATCTGTTGAGGTATTTATTAATCAATTTAAGACAAAGAGAGAGAGCTTCTCAAATCAATTCATAATTTATTATGTATGCAAGCATGTAACATTGTGTAAATTGCTTAGTATTTATGTATGTCAGTCTACTTATTGCTCTGGACCTACTGTACCGAATTTTGTGCCTATATGTATCAATGTATGTATTTTGGTATGTTTGTCCGCAAGTTACGACAAGACCGATGTTCATGAAATATATTACATTCGGCTTCGCATTCCTCAAGTTAGGTAAAAACAATTTTTAATTGGTTGCAGTTAAGTAAACAAAATTGGTTAATTAAACACTTTTCCAATATTTCAATGCACTAAATTTAAATAAAAAATTGACAGAATTGGAAAAATTCATGATTTCCAGTTCTTTTTGCCGAATTCAAAATTACTGGCTGTCAAATATTAAATTTAATACTTACTTCATATTTCTAAATATCGGTGGGTGCTTTTCGGGTAGGTATGCTGGTTTGTCGAATTTTTTTGTAACCGCAACTGCATGCATGTATGTATGGATATTTATCTGCAATCCTGTATCATGTATTGAATTTATCTTGTCATCCTTTTTAGGTCATCGTGGCTTTTAAAAGCACTTCTATTCTATCGTCTTTTTTTTCTTGTTGCACAGGTATTTTTAAAGTGCAGTTGACGGTTTCTTACGTAATATTCACTTCATAGACCCAATTAACATTGCCAAATTCCAAAGTGTGGCAAAAGCCGCAGCTCTTCCAAATATCATAAATACAATTTAGAAGCGCCTTAATGTTTGCAGATTTCCAGGAAAATTTGTCAATTTATGCGACAGAAATTATATGGCGCCTATATTTTGTAAACTATTAGAGATACAAATGTGTTCTCCTTTTAAATTTTTGTAGAAAATGTTGTACTCTATAAAATGGTCCACTGTTGTAAGTGTTACTACAATGAAATGATCAAAGGCAAAAAACACGGTAGTCTTGACATTTCAAAAAATGATTTCTCAATTAATTAAAAAATTTCGGAAGCTCCAAAAATACGCAAAACACTATTCTCATAGAGCTGAAGTGATTGATACCCACACATATTTTTCGAGTGTCGGAAAAATGGTGCAAGTGAGGGAAGTTTAACTGTACCTACTGGACTCTTATCTAATAAAATAATTTAACAAATTTTAAATTACTCAGTAGAGATACAAGAACTACAGCTGGAATAGTTCGTATACGAACGCAAACATTTTTAAAACAAAATTCGAAAAATTCGAAAATCTGGCCATTGCCTTGTAAATATCCCCAAAGGAGCGGGTAATCATACAGCAGTATTTTTTTCTTCAATTTTAAAATGTTATGTATATATCGCACCAAGCCACTTCTTAAGATATCGAACCTTCCAAGAAAAAATATTTACTCCTGGATAACTAAATTAATCTGCACGACCATCAACCAACGATTACAGTTCCTAAGATGGATACAAATAAGTATAGCGCCACCAATTGATCCCAAAATAAATCAATAGCTTCAAAACATTCTCCTGCACAAGTATAGATTGATGCTGTTTTTTGACGAGTGCATTGACCCCTGAAGAAAAGATAATATATGCAGAATACAGGATGATTATAATTTTGTCTGCCTTCAGAGGAAAGTTTCAGTAAATCGATCTAAACTACAAGCGCATCAATATAAACTTTCAGTCATTAGATCCCCTAAATATGAACCCTCTTCATGTATTCGAAGGGAAGATAAGAACAATATAAATTTCACGGAACTCGATGAAAAGGGGAAAAACTTACCCATAATCGATGAGACGCATTTATCTACTCTACCCAGCCCTCGCCATGCTGCAATAAAGTTAAGGGGTTTATTCAGGGACGTATGTATTTGCCTCATGCGAAGAGGGCACTTGCCCAGGGCGGCAGACTTGAGAGGGCAGCACAACCGCCACCGCTGAGCGGTGGTGTCTCGCCGGCGAGCTTGAAAACGCAGACACGAGCCCTAAGCACATAGAGACTCAAATAGCCAAAATTCGGACGATGTGTTTTGAATTTTCTTTCACCGGCCGGCAGTGGCTCCCACAACGCTACCATTCACCAGCTGCCGCTTTTATGGATCTCAAGCTCAAAGGGGCAAGTCAAACGTAAACGAAAAAATTTTCTTAAATAAATTATGTGATTTATGAAATAATTAAAATTGCTCTCAAAATTAGGGAATAATTTTAGATTTCGTCCCCATCTTTTTCCTGAGGTCAAAGCACTGAGCTAAATAGAAGGCAATTAACAATATTACTAATAATAATATCAATATTCAGCACCTTTGAAAATAATAGCACTGAGTAACTCAAATCCCTAATAGCAGTGTTTACACTATTACTTAAAAGCCTTCAACTAGCTTAATGCTCCCACTTCAGAAAGCAAATACATAGTCAGAAGCAATCCTAAAACTATTTCATTATTTTAAGAAGCAGATATTTCAAAATCAATTCTGAAGTTGAAAGCTTTAATTTTCTTAATTAATTTAAATAACAACCAAAAGCCATATATGACAACTCTTGTTAAAATCTAATGAAAGTATTGTTGTGAGTTTGCGATTGGTTTTGGATCCGACGTATTGCATTCGTAAATTGTGAAGGAAATATCAAGTCGCCATTTCATTAAAAGGCAATCGAAAATGGTGAGTTTTTGTCGTGATACTGGATTCAGCGTCTTGAAATACAACATTTTGAAAGCAAATTAAAAGTCAACAACTCTCAAAACCCTTATGTGCCCCCTTTCTTTCAAATCGCTTTAACTTGAGAACTTTCGGTCACTACATTGAATGGGTCATCTTGAATTCCCAAAAACAATATTATAATATAATTTATCCAGGAAATGCAGTTTGCTCAGAAAAAAATTCTTTGGTTTTTAAAATATATTCCTTTAACTATTGCGCAAGTATTTAATAATAGGACCAATCGCCTCGATTATCAAATATTGCCTGGTACTTTGCAGCCATAGATACTCTTCACCAACTTACGCGCATTATCTTGTGTGAAGATGATTTCGTTGCTTCGGGTCATTCTCCTTTTTTAATATCCACTGGAGCGTCTCGTCGCCAAAAAACCTTTTTACAGATGCCAATAAGTAACATATTTTATGGCATATAGGGAGTTTTTTTAGAGGTAGGTAGGTATTAAACTTTAAAATGAAATAAAACTCATAAAAATCATTAATGTTTATATATGATTTCGGACATACGGGCGGCGCGGGGCGTCTCTCGAATGAAGCGCTATCTCTATGTCCAATTATCAACCATTTTTTCGAGCAGCTGGGGCCGAATACCGGCACTAACGCGTGGGATGTTGACATCCAAGTAATCCAAGGTATGTGGTTTATCAGCGTAGACTAGCGACTTCACATATCCCCGCAGAAAATAATCCATAGGTGTGATATCACATGATCGTGGAGGCGAATTTATTACTCCATTACGCGAAATTATGTGCTAATCGAATGCTTATCGCAATAAATTGTGCACCACCTTATTGAAACCAAAGCTCTTCCACATTAACGCCATTCAACTGGGGAACGAAAATGTCAGTAATCATGGATATACTCGTATAGCGCTCTCCATTTACTGCAACGTCATTTTTATAGAAATATGGATCAATGATTACACCAACCCATAAAGCGTTTAGTGGGTGTAACGGTGTAGATTTTCTGTACTCCAAATTCAGTAATTTTGTTTATTAACGTCGAGCCTTGAGCTTCATCTCTGAACAAAAAATTTCGCGAACTGAATTACGATTTTCGAAATAAATTTGCACATTTGCGCTGGTTTAGGCGTAAGTCTGTTCATAGGCAAATAGCAAGACATACTGAGCAGTGAGTCTCAAATCATCTGTCGGCTGTCAAATACTGTATTGCCAATTCGAAAAAGAAACCCCTAATTTAAATACGCTTTAGATATAGCGCATTATGTTGCATTTCAAATTCTTATTAAAGAGGTATCAAATCACAAAATCGCATTCACACAAACACCCTTAATCGGGTTTTTAACGGTGCACTAAACAACTCTATTACTTAGGGTTAATCTGGCTCTTCTAAGGGAATACTAAGCCAACATTCAAACTTCATCTGTGTCCTAATTGCAATTCCCATTGTTTCGTGTCCATGAAGGTCGTTTATCTGTATCCTTTCCCTCAAAAGTGGTTTTTATACATATATTAATTATTTGATATTTTTTTCATACAAGGTTTAATAGCGTTTATTATTCACAAAAATTAGAACTGAAAAACATATTCACAAAAGCTAAGTTTTAATTTTATTCAATTTGTCGCGTCAGAACTACATATCATATCAGTTGGCTGAAATGACGACGAAGAGTTTAGCATTCAACATTCAAATTCAAATCATTTTTACATGTATCTACAAGTTTTACAAGTTTATTATTCTCACAAGTTTTTATTAAACTTGCTTTGTTGTCTGTCTGCTATAAATCTTGCAATCAAAATTTCGTCTAGTTGTGATTAAGCTAGAGCTTTGAAATTTCGCACACGTATATAAGTCCGGTGACAATGCAATGCAAAGTATATCCAATATCCTTTTAAATCTAATATTGACGATTAGTATACGATAAGTTAAATGACGTCATTCTACACTCAATATGGCGGACAACCCAAGATGGCGGATTACATTTTTCTTGAAACCCCCTTGGTGTGGGAATCACATGAAAGTTTTCGACCAGTAGAATACAAAATAAAATAAGTACAAAAAAGCTTTAATTTAAGTCAAATCTATTACAAGATAAAAAGTTTAATAAAAATTACCTATTCCTACTTATGGAATTTGAAGTACTTTCGAATTGCACTAACTGTAACAAATTTTATTAAAATCAACTACTTTTTATGTGCGGCTTTGCACAGTATAAAGGAATTTACCAATGCAGATCCTCCATCGCGTCGAAGTCGATTTAAAAAGTTGAGAGTTGAGGCAAAAGAGCCCATAGACTCGAGATTAGCGACCCCGAAAACATATTATACAATGGCCCCGGTTTCATAGCAATCCCTTACAGTTGAGAATTTTCGGTCGCCATGTTCGGTTGCCATTTTACTTTTTCCAAAGTTTTATCAGTGATGTTCCATTTCAGTTCATAAGCTTTCGAAAAGTCTTGGAATTATTAAATTTAGCGCAGAAATAAACTCACCTCACAGGAGGAATTACAAGCTCTCTTTCATTTTAAGGTACAAATATTGCGATCAAGAATTAAAATGAGCAGATTTCGCCCCACGGCTCTTTTAATAAAATTTTCGTTGAATAGGTACTTGTAAAACGCTCAATCTAAGATCAAGGATTTGAATTTGGAATTTAGAAAGAAGTCGTATGGCAACAAATCAAACGACCTTGCTGGCCAATGCTTATCCGTATTTACGGAATGCGACCTTAAAACTTTTATCGCAATTGTTTCGCATTATACATATAACAGCGTAACAGGTTGCATCGTTCTCCTGGAACCACATGTCTTAAAAGATCAAAGTCAATCAATTCTGGCCAAAAGATATCAGTCATTTTTCTGTAACATAAACCATTCACTGTAATCGCATTTCCAGCCGCACTATCAAAGAAGTGAAATCGCTCAACCAACAGTAGTGGATGCATTATGTTGTGTGCAACCACAATTCGACGACTTTGTTAATTACATAAACATGAAGTTGAAAATGTGTTTCTTCGCTTAAAATAGTCTGTTCGGTTGAGTTGAGTGTTTGGGTCAGTTGGATCTTGTACTCATACAGATCTTTCGAGATTATCCATTACACTGTGACTATTTGCTCCCCGCCGCGCCGCCGGGGATTTGTCTTGACTGTAGAGTGAATATAACATTCTTATAATGACTGAATATTTTTCTCAATGAAAAATAAATCTCTCAATCTGTAAACATTTTGTATTAAATATTGTCAGTAAAAATGTTATATTCACACTACAGTCACGATAAATCAACGGCCGGCGCGGCACAGTGGGGGGCGAATGGCCTCTTTCGCTGGCCAAAAGTCGAAAAATTGAGTTAGCGCTCTGAAACTCGGTATTATATAGTTTTCAGGGGCGCTGATTACGAATCTGATATCGGATTTGTAAAATTCAAAATGGCGAACCGGAAGTGACGTAATGTTTTTCGAAAAAATTGGGTTAGCGCTCTGAAACTCGGTATTGTATGGTTTTCGGGGGCGCTGCTTAGGAATCTGATATCGGATTTGTAAAATTCAAAATGGCGAACCGGAAGTGACGTAATGTTTTTCGAAAAAATTGGGTTAGCGCTCTGAAACTCGGTATTGTATGGTTTTCGGGGGCGCTGATTACGAATCTGATATCGGATTTAGAAAATTCAAAATGGCGGAAAATTTAAGTCACTTCCGGTATAATACCGCCTTTCAAAACGATTCATCAATTTTTCGATTTTCATCCCACTGTGCTGCGGCGCGCGTGAAATTATGCAGCGCGTTACTCAACAGCTGTAACTTTTATTCGGGGAAATTCGGGTAGCTAGTTGCTTGGCATACGAAAACTAGACACTTCATCGAACGTTTTCGTGAAAGAATCAGACCGGAACTTTGCGGAACAAAAATTGTAGCTCCAATTGAATTAAGAAAAAAAGTTCATTTATGGGAAGTGCAGTGTCATACTTAATAATAATGGGAGTAAACAAATATAAGTTGTAGCGAAAATTCAATCACATATTATTATTGTACATACCTTCGCGATCAATCAAATCGGACACTTTATTAACAAAATATTAACGTTCAAAGTTCACGTATTATAAACGTTGCCTGAGCGTCACACGTGCACGTGGTCGAGGGCTAACTTTGAAATGACGCAGAGGGTCAGGTATACAACCCATCTCTTACAGATTTATATGCACCTTAGTCCCCTCTATCAAACTATGATGAAATAAATGAAAATTGAAACCTTCGATTTTCGACTTTTGGCCAGCGAAACAGGCCATTCGCCCCACTGCACAGTGGCCGATTTCCCGAAAAAGCTGGCCAAAAGTCGACAAATGATAGGAATTACACAAAACTTCGCAATTTTATGTTTTTGAGGTCGATGATCACAAATATGAAATTTATTTTTCAAAATTCAAAATGGTGGGATTCAAAATGGCGGACGTCTACTGCTTAAAACAATTCGATTTTAACAAAATTTTGTACGCTTTAGTTTTTGAGGTCGCTGATTACGAATATGACATTTTTTCCAAAATTAAAAATGGCGGATTCACAATGGCGTTAATTCCAACAAAATTTCGTATGGCCATTTTGAATTCGCCATTTTGAATTTTGGAAAATGAATTTCATATTCGTGATCAGTGACCTAAAAACATAAAATTGCGCAGATTTGTGTAATTCCTATCTTTTTTCGAATTATGGCCAGCTTTTTCGGGAACCGACCAGCTTCAGTCCGCAAGATTGAAAATTATGTTTCATGAAATATCGCAAATTATCGCAGCTGCTTTTTTCGTAAAATGAAAGAAAATACTTTCTTTTACATAATAAAAATTATCTTATCGTGGAACTCTGCGGAACTTCTAACTATTTTTCTTCATTTTTATAAAATGTCAACACGAAAAAGCTTGACGTGCATGACTGTGTTTAAAAAAAGTTTTTACACAGCGAAACTTTCGAAGGTACTTTCTATACTTGCAGAAACACCCATTACTGAACGCGATCTGAAAACAGCAACTAGAAAAGCTGTTATCACTTTCAAAACGACGTAGTACAAATCCAGGTTTAAGCAGCGTGCCAGATGATGCGTCGAAGAGAGTCACTTTGACTTGCTCTAATGCTGAATGCTTTACCAGTACATTACTGTTATTTTGCCAAAATGTGCAGAAAAGGGTTCTTTATGACATAGGATGGTAGCTTGAACAGAACGAAACAATTTTTTTTCGACTTTTGGCCAGCTTTTTCGACAAATCGGCCACTGTGCACTGTGGCGGGAGAATAGTCCCAGCTTATTCATTGTTAAGGTGCTTCTTGACTCATGTAATTCTTGTGAACCATGACGAATAATGTCCCTACGTTTTTAGTAAGACTTTCTCTTACTTCGGTTATGTTTTCTAGTGAACGTCTGCTACAAGGACGCGTCACGTCACTTATTGTTGACAATTGAACCAGTTTCCTCATATTTATTTTTTTATTAATCCTCAGACTGATTTCGGGCATTATTTCGACCGAAAATTTAAAACAAATCTTTTCCCACTTTTATATGTAATAAGTTTTAACAATAGTGATGGGCGTTATTCTGCATGTAGCATTCCACATTTACTAATCTCAACGCTGATAGATGTCATATGTTAAATTTTTAGTGCTGTCAACCCTATAAAAAATTGAGCGAAATTTATATCTGGCGCACTTTTGTCACACCATATACATATGTATGTACGTTTGGACGGTATTATGTAAAAAGATACTTTAATAAAAAGTTTTGAAAACTTCCCTGCAAAAATCAATTCTTTTTCCCCATGGTAAAATTTAATTAATGTTATCATCATGTTCGGCAAATTAATTAAGAAACGTATTACTTGGGATATGCTCCGTCACCCTTTTTAGTCCAGTAATATCCCCTCCGAAAGTAGAGTGTCACATAAAAGACTTGGACTGGCTCCTAGACACGGAAATTGAACACCTCAAGATCTGGCCTCCTAAGATGGCTAGTACATCAACATGCAGATTTTCCTGCAGGCAGTCCCAAATCTTTTCACGCCATGAAACTATTACATTTGCATAATATTTGAATTGAATTGCCGAATTGCGTCTTAAAAGGAACCCTCCAGGGAGCCTGAAATGGACAAGGGGGAGCGCACAAGTAGGTCTCTTTCAGGAGAAAATACCTTTGGTGATTGCCCTTCTACCCTTTTTAACCTTTTCAATGTTTCGCAATTTTCTGAACACCTCTAAGAATTTCTCGTGCTTACAAAAGGACTTTCCATTACGGTAAAAATCTATCGGAGCTCCACCTGGTAATGCCGTTTAAAAAGGCACACTGAAAGCAAATCTCTTCACACGTTAAATGGACCTGTGCGCTCCAAGTCGTAAAGTGCTGAGCAAGACGAAAAGTAAAGTATTAATGGGGAGGATTCAAATTCTGTCACCCTCACAAGGGGCTGTGCCTAGGCGGGACTTTTGTGCCCCTCTTTTATCTTAATACTTTCTAAGATAATTTCAGATCAAGCATTTTCTGCGAAATGGACTTGGAACGGACGAGGGCTGAGCTAACACATCCGTTTATTTCCGTAAATCCAATTCGGGGAAGTACGTAATACTGGGGCCTCTCATCAACCAGTTAATGTAAAAAATTGAGTTGGATTCTGAAAATTGGGTTTCCGCGTAAAACGTACATACCCATCAAGAAAATGTCCTTGTTTTACATATCGCATGTGCTTTTGTGTAAGCCGTAGGGTTCGCCTGATTGATGGAGGAGGCCTTTTTCTTAAGATTATACGCAAGCTCTTTCGTCTGTTGTTATTTTTGCAATTCCACGAATAACAGGTTTGCTCCTGGCATTCTGTTTTAAAAATAAATTTCACTCGGTCCCTTTTGGTTGCGACAATTCTTTTTCTTGGGCCCGAATCAGATGCTGGAGCTGTTGACCAGAAATTTGTTTCCATGGAATGTATTTAAAGCACTTTAGCAGAAGCACATTAATGGCGCGCGTACCTTTGTACCTACAACCTTTGTTATACTCCAGCACGATGAATTGTCTTGAGGAAGTATTAGAGAGAAAGCAGCACGGTCTTTTTATTATTCATTCCTTTGAAAATCCTTCTTTAATAAGAGCACGGAGTTTAGTCATTTCGATACTAAATACTTCCGAAAATCGTTGTGTAGGCGTACTTCAAAAGCTATAACCAAAGAATATATAACATAAAGAAGTCGCAGTCGGAACAAATAACTTGAACTGAAAAATTTGCTCTAGGGTCCTTCCGCGCGGACCCTATATCTGTAGTAGTACAATAAATACAAGCGGCCATTCATATTCAGACACTTCTTACATCGGAAGTGTGACCAAAAATTTCTGAAGCGACGCGGGACCAGGCAGTAAACGTACAGAAATTCCGGCGCGCAATGTTATTCTTATGGACTTTTGCGATGAGGTGTTCCAAGCACGCGTTGAGGTCTGTATGAGCGCTCGCCGGTTCCAATTCTAGGAAGTGTGGGAAAATTACGAGAACTCTGAACTGAGCTCAGAATATTTTGGGTTCCTACGGGAAAAATGCAATAAATTAACCGCGCATGAATTCCTATGAAAATTAAAAGTTGTTATTTACAAGTATGGAAAAGCACGAGCAAGGACCGGTCGGATCTGCTATTTTAAAATAAGAAAACCTTGTACAATACTTTTCACTTCTAACGTTAGTGTCACATTTACCTTTTGGAAGCACAGATATTTATTAATTAATTATTTAAAATAAAAACAATTTGCTGTTTCAAATAATTGCTTATCGATCTTATAAATTTAACATTATTATAATTCACAAGAAATATGTGTGTATATGCAATTAATTAATTAACCAATTAATGATAGTTACCATCTTCTTAAGAGTGAATGAATAAATAATAATGTATTCGCTTCCCCTAATATAATCTTAACAACAATCAAGAAATAGGAAAGTTGAGAATTACAAGCGCAGACGAAATTCTTTTGGGTTCTCGCCTTTTTACTCATATTATTCATTCATAGAATTCGGTCTGCCTGCAGCTAGAAGGCACATCGTCCGACAACGCAAGCGTGGTTCACCCCAACGCATGAACCCATATGAATAACCTGCGCCCGAACTTCTGTGCGTTGCTGGCTGGTACACATTTGTGTTCACAGCCGCGGTTTCTAGGAATCACTTCCCTGCCCTGACACCGTTCCTTCTCTTCCATCGATCGGAAAATATTTTTGAGTGGCAAATTAGGCTCGTGCAACTTCTTTATGTTATATATTCTTTGCTATAACCCATTAGAAGACCAGTTTCCCGTCGCATAAGCGCATACATAGACGGTATTATGTATTTATGTATGTTGTTCGTACCCAGCATGGTATTACTTGTGTGAGGAGTTTACTTTATCCGAAAAAATTGTTGACTTGTTTTTAAATAATAAATTCCACAAAGTATGTCTTTGTTGAATGTTTTTAACTAATTTTCGTTTTGTTTAATGTAAATAATTCGCTTGGGTGTGTGTTACTCTTTTTTTGTTGAAATTTGTCATGGCTCTGTGGTTAAATGAATGACATCAGGATTAAATACACAACCGGATCACAGCACAACGATTACTGGTGCCAGCCTTCTTCCTCCGATGACTATGCAGAATTTGGTGGCCATTGCATCCATGAATCATCATCCCCATCTATCTGCTGGACCGGCACAACCAATTTCAGCTCAGTTGACTAATGCAGGACCAGCACTATGTAAGTACCATTGTTTTCTAACATTACTCCTCCCATCTAAATTATTGCAATTTATTTAACAAATCAGGTAATTGTTATTATTTTACACACACACACACATTTCCTTGTTATTAACTGGAATATTTCTCGGACTCATATATATTTAAGCTTAGAAAGTAGTTGACCATATTGTGCCTAATTTGCATTTCTAAGAAGAGTTTACAAAAAATAATAATAAATAATCGTTTTCGTGTAATTCTTTATTTTTAAAACACTCCATCGAATACATCGCAAATGTGTATATGATGTACCTGGTGATTGCTAATAGTGGAAAACCAAAAATATCATACTAAAATGTTATGTTATGTTAATTTAGTAATAACATCACGCTAACGATTGTTTTTTTGTCTCCGTTATGTTTTTTTAATACTTTTCTATATTTGATTTTTGTAATGCGCGAGATGCGAATCGTTCTAATAGTGGACCAATAATACTTTAATGCCACCGTAATCATGTAGATTCAAGAAGAATTACCACCAGTTTGAATAATTAGCACCCAATTGCCTCCCTCAACTTCTACGGTCGGATAAATTATTATTATGTTTATTAATTAATTCTCGCGACTTTCAATAGTCAGCTAAATTGTCATGAATATTTCCGAATGGGTGGATTAATTAAGGTAATCTGATATTTTAGTATGTTTACTGGTTGGTACCCCAACTAATTTACACAACTTTGCCACAGATGCCGCCCTCTAAAAAACCACATAATTTTGGGACTGGCAGTAAAAGCGTTTAATAAATATGTTATACAGTTCCTTTTTTAAAGTAGACTAAATTTGCTACAATTATGGAGAGATGGATTTTTTTACCTTCAATAGTTTCTAATTTACAAGCTGAAGCGGCGCAAGGCGTGTGTAACCTGGGCTCACTGACATACCTTTGATTCATGTCATAAAATAAGTCATTGGACCATTAATAGCAGAAATACTTGAAAACAAGTCCTATTTGACTTGACACTTATTTATATGAGGAATATAAAAAACCGGTCAAGTGCGACGCGGACTCGCACACGCAGGGTTCCGTGCCATCGTACAAGATATAACACTATGTACTTTTTAAATACTTTTTTACCAAGTTCCTTCCATATCATTTTCTTTTGAAGGCATGTCCTTTCCTTGCAATTTCAATTCAATTTTAAATGGAGAAATCAAAGACTGTATATTATTAGGTATGAGAAAAAGTAAGTTCCGTTTTCTAATAGATGGCGTAACTCTTATTGTATGTAACACGTCTGAACCGGTTTGACATTTATTTGACAGGTCTAATGTCAGTATCAGAATCCACTGTATCTCGAACAGTTAACGTGTTTACAACAGAGTTTGTTTTGCGATTAACATGGAGAGTTATGTATCAAATAGTCGAGATTTGCTGGTAAAGGAGGCGAATTTGTATCTCATGAATAATAAATAAATATGAATTCTTAAATGTTGTTTGGAGTCGATTTACCCTATTCTGTTCCTCGAAGGCTAAGGACTCTAAGGTAAATTTGTTTTCCAGCCCTGAAATGCTCGCAACAGAAATTGTATTGCGGGTGCGCCGTTGCCTGTGCAATCTTTTCTCCAAAAAGGGTAGTTTATGGCTCGAGCCGTCTGAGCTCAATTTTTAGCAGGAGGGTCGTCCCCTCGTTCTTCATCCAAATGAGTTTGCGTTCACAAACCTGTATCCAAATCTGCGTACTAATAAGCCTGGATGCTATGTTAAATGAGGGATGTAGCTCCTCTTTTATTTTATTTTTCGTGGGCCCAGGCGCATTTGGGTATTTAGGATTTCGTCATGGAAATAAGGGACACAGGAAATATTTTACCTGACTCGTGCAGTCAGTGGGCGTTTGGTCTTATAGTGGATAGTGGTGATTACTGTTATTGAGCATAGGTAAGTAGTTTCACTAAGTGGCATGTGTTGGTTTTTTTTTATATTTAAATAATTATACTATAACCACTCCGTTCTCATATAGAAAAGGAGGGTGGTGTAACCCTGAGTGCAAATTGTTGTATCTTTTGAGGGTGTACTCCAGATATTGAAGCTAGTGCTTTAAAGGCCAGAGGAGTGTGTACTCCCGGCTTCCTGCGTATACAGTATTAGTTGCTGATGGAGGATTACTTCAGGACAACTAAATATGTAGTCATTGACCGAGGGTGTACTCGATGTTGTTTTGTGCTGTTTGGAACTGATCGGAGGGTTACTCTGAGTTCCCTATATACATTTTTCGGGTACCTGATGAGGTTACCTAAGTACATTGAAATATGGGAATGTTCCTTGCCTTTCTTCCCAGCAGGAAATTGGAGATTGCGTGAAATTGTACATCGATGATTTCATGCATGACTAAGGTATGTATGCCAATTCTGAGGACATAGCCATGCTAACAGGAAGGCATAGGAGTTTGTTTGTCTCAAGTGAGCTGAAGTTTTATTGGGGTTTTGTTGTTTCATGCGCTTCTCAGTAATCCAAATCTTCTTCTTTTTGTATTTTTGTGATGACCCCATACATTCCGTGGTCATGCAGAAAGGCATGCATGAATTTCCAATGACATCGCCGTGAGAAATGTCATCGATGTTGGAATGAGTATACATGCCCTTTTATTGATGACTTCCTCGATGCCGTCATGTGTAAATTTCCTGCTGGGTTATTATTGGATATTTCAGTACTAAAATGTGGTCCACCTTTATTAGTTTTTTTTTGCCGACACACGTTCAAAGTTGTTTTTTCTTGTTATTTTGCAGGATATTTGGCCACACCCAAATGTCACGAAGACGCGAAATGAAATATGTATATATAATATACATATATCGGCCGTCAGCCATTAAGAAACGATATCGATGTCTTGACTTTTAAGTATCGTGTCTTTCAAATAAATATACCTCTTACATGGGAAGTATTGTTATACTTCTATAATTTAAAGAAATCCACTGCTAAAAGTAATCGTTTGCTAGTAAAAGCATACGGTGAGCATGCTTTTTCGGATAGTATGTGCAGAAGATGGTTTAAACAGTTTAAAGATGGCATTTTCGATGTTGACGACGCATGGTGGGATATGAAAAGTATTATTTATCATGAGTTGCTGAAACCGACTGAAACAATTACTGGCGATGTCTACAGGCGGCAACTAATGCGTTTAGAGCGAGCTATTGAAGAAAAATGACCAGAATGGGACAATCGACACGATAAGATAATACTTTTACACGACAATGCGAGACCTCATATAGCTCAACCAGTAAAAAACTATTTAGAAAGGCTAAACTGGGAAGTGTTACACCACCCACCGTACTCACCGGACATTGCACCGTCCGATTACCATTTGCTTCGGTCGATGCAGTCAGCTCTAGTGGAGAATGGTTTCATTCTTTTGAAAATATCCAAATTTGGCTCAATAATTGGATCGCCTCGAACGACAAGCAGTTCTTTAGGGATGGATTTTGCAATTTGCCAGAAATATAGGTAAACGTTGTAGCATCTGACGGAGCATACTTTCAATGATTTTCAAAAAATATATTTTATAAATATAGATTTGTTTTACCCAAAAACCGGAACTTACTTTTTCTCATACCTAATATATTAAACAGTCTATGATTGAATGTCCGCTGTAATAATAAAACAATAATAATAGCGATAATAATAAAGCCTAATTTAAAATATGTGTAATACTTATACTGAGAGAAAAGAATGCTGTAATAACAACAGTTTAATACCGTCAATTGAACTTTCCGACAATTAGAAGGAAAAACTTTCACATTGAGAGACTATCTGTCTAAATAATAATTTTTGTTCCTAAACGAACAAACCTCAGCTTTTGTTTTAATTAACATAGCTGTTCACAAAAAGTCACTTGATATGTCGTTATAATTTACAACACTTGATACTTTGGAAATATTTCATTTGAATTAAAATATAGCAAATATTGTTGAACTAAGTAATTAGAACAACTGTTGTCTTTCAATCAATAAAACTGTAAAAAAATCTTTGTGTTTAAAAGTTTAGTCTGTGTTATGCTGTTGGTTAAACAGTTGCCCCCTCAATAATAATAATAGCCCAGAGGTAAGTGCGCTAAACTATCACCTCTGGATCACCGGTTCGAATCTAGTTCGGACCAAAATTTAGTCGCGCTTTTCTTGATGGCGTGGGACTGTGGGCTATTCATTCCAAAAAAAGAAGGAACGAATCGGGTCTGAAAGCTCTTCTAATTGCATGATAGTTATTTATATCACTCTTTCTTATCCCGTCTTTTGATGAATTTTTGAAATTAAATCACCTTCGTATTTCGAGTTTTGATACTTGTAACGACCTCACTTGTAAATTATCTTACTTTTTTCAAGCAGTCCAAGGCAGTTTAAGTGGTGATTATATGTATGAAGAGGCAAAGCTCAAAATCCCCTTAAAAATATACATAAAATGAGGCACGTTTTCGTAAAACAGCCATAAAATGATTTGGCCTGGCCCTGATTATGCGAATGATGTCTAAAGTAATAGACCGATATAGACAGCTACATAAAATTATTGAGAACGCATTACAGTATGAGCGTGACTGTAATATTTAATGACTATTCTTCTGATGCCGACCAAAAAACAAAAAAAATTTTGAGCGACTTTGTAGCACGACTAGTTCTACTCCTTGACCAAACCACTGTTTTGGGAAAAGCTTCAATACAAGTGAAACAGGCTGTTTGGATGCAGAAGTATTGATTGTCACTGTAATTTCAACGGCCTTTAAATATGATACTGTCTTCGTAGTTGGGGAGGACATTGATTTTATTGTACTCCGCACTGCATTACCATCGCTTCACAAAAATAATATGATCCTCCAAAAATGCGGAAAGAACTGCATGCCACGCGAACATATCATAAGACGTGGCTAGGCATGAATAATGATCCATTAAAGTGGGGCTGGGTAACCAAACCACTCCGCGGAGGGTTCTTTCCCCTGAAAGCCTATAAAGACCCAGCACCTGTTTCGATCCTTCAGATCACCTCCTTCGCTTGCAAGAAAGGCTCTTAAAAAGAATGTTGTATCAATTGTTGTACATTGGAATGGACAGGCCTGCAATAATACATACACCGCCATTGGCCTTTGACACGGAGGAGGAGGACGCTCCTAAACCCATCGACATGCTGGTTGAAAACGTAGACGAATACGCTGAAATTCTATTGGCGGACATTCCAAATATGAGTGCAGTAGTGGAAAACCATGTTGAAATAACCGCCCAGACCTTTTAAAGCGTCAAACATTACAAAGAATAAATCTCTGAAATTTGTTTGAATAGACTTTTATAATATTTCATTGTGTTTTAATTCGATTATTATACTTTTTTTGAACAACAATTATTAATATCTCGTGATCTGTATGACGTAGCGAAACCGTAAATGTAACTCAGAAACTATTGGAGGTAAATATAATTGTCTGAGCCAAAATTGTAGCAAATTTAGTCTACATACTTTAAACCTGTATGAAATTCGGCAAAGACTAAAAAGTCCAAAAGAAAAGTAAAAAAGTTTGGTATTTTTTTTCTAGATTGCGGAGCCGCCGGTGGCAAAAATGTTATTAGCAGACTTGTGGAACTTCATCCTAATTAATGCACATATTCTATACTATTTAACTGGACATGAAATGTTGATATAGATATTAATTAAAAATATAAATATTTCTAAATCATAAAATAATTTTCAACAGCTGTTATACATTTCTGCCAACTAATGAACGGCTGGTGAATTTCATCTCACTATTAAGAACGCCAATTGTGTTGCCCTACGGTGAAACCTCTTGTAGTGTTTTGATGTGACAATCAATTAAGTAGTTTTGAGTTCGATAGAATCAGGCAATCATCAAAATTTCAAGTAGAAAAAGGGTTACGTGCAAAATAGTGCGTAGATCATCAAGAAGCTTACTTAAAACTTTTGCTTCATCATAATAAGTGCAAAACAAAGCATATGTACAATGCTCTCTCACTCTTTCTCTCCACTAATTAGGTATAGTGTGATAATTCACAAGGTACGTGTTAATTTCGGTTTGCATAATCGAGTGCCGCGACCCGGCATTCAAGAATCTTCAGTAACCATTTGGATTGAAAGTCGAGAGTACGTTCGTACTCGGTACGCATCGTCGCACTAGTAAATTGGGCGCAACCATCATTGCCGTGACATCCCAACAACTTTACCGGATATTACGCCCAGGAAAGACCTATATCTTCTTTATTCTTTCTTTATACCAATCTCCAACCTAACGAAGCCGACTTTTCCTTTGGGTTCGCAATGAAGCGTGATATAGAACATATATGTAGGCTCATTGAATCCATAATCCATAATTCCTCAGAGAGCGCGAAGGTACCAAAATGTTAAATTTACACAACAATTCCGCCAAGTTAATAACTCCCTGAAGACAATCAAACGCTAAAACAGTTCTGGAGTTCAATCGCCTATCTTCTAAGGAGTTAAGCGAATAATAAGCTGAAGACCACCTACCGGAGTACTCTCTAACGAATTTTGACGAAGGGTTTGCATCTCAAAAAATTAAGTTGACCAACAGTAAATAACGCAGAAACTTCACGAAATGGGTGTTGGAGCAACAACAAAGTTGACAGTGCATTCTCAATAAGTGAGAATTTTGAGCGCAGAGGGATTACCAGACTTTACTTATTTAAAAATATACTATATTAGGTGACTTCGCTACTTTTTTTGACAGCTTTTAAAACATGTTGTGCAAAATAAATCACATTTAATAAATTACTTAAAAGAAATTCTTTACGAATTTATATATCTCTGGCTGTAATCAACCTGCCAACGAATTAATTTGCAGAACAAAACACCTTCCAAATAGCACCAGAGCCAACTATAAACCTCGTAACAGACGTTTAATAACTAAGTGAAAATAAAAGATATCGAATATTCGCAGGTAAATGCCTCTGAACTGAGCTGTTTAACGTCTTTGCGAGGACCGCTGTCCTTTCTGTTCTTTGGCAGTCTGGAAAATTTTACGTCTGCAAATTTTACGAGCGCAGAGCTGCGAAATTAAACGCTCTCCGGACTCGTTCGCGAGCAAGGTGGTGGAATCATTAAACCTTAATTTGTTGTTAGTCCTGCTTTACTGCCACGGCAATATCCCGAGTTAACTAATTTTTAATTCTATAATTTCAGGGCCCGGGACCGAACCCTTATCAGCAGCATACGCACCGGCAATTTCGCAACTGGCCAGTGGACCATTTGCTATATCGCCGATCCCAACCCAAGCAGCGCTAACGGCAGCTGCGGCCGGGGTAGCTGGCAAGCAGATAGAAGGTAAAGAAATAGCAGCAGATATGAGTCCGGTGTAATAAGCGTAGCCAACCTTTTTGTTTTACAGGCCCCGAAGGGAGCAATCTATTCATATATCATCTACCTCAGGAATTTGTGGATACAGATCTCGCTTCAACATTTCTGCCCTTTGGAAATGTCCTATCGGCCAAAGTTTTCATTGATAAGCAAACCAATTTGTCGAAATGTTTCGGTTTTGTCTCGTACGACAATCCAAATTCAGCACATGCCGCCATACAGGCCATGCATGGCTTTCAGATTGGCACCAAAAGACTTAAAGTTCAGCTGAAGCGTTCGAAGGACGCGGCTAGGCCATACTGAGTACCTTTAAACGTTAAATCTTGTTTTATTGTATTTGCATCTTTCTTTTGAATGCTAGCGTAAGGTAGCTTTAACTTCTAGAAAAAAAAATATCAAAGAAAGGACGCTTAGTGGGCGAATCTTAGGAGGCTAAGCAGGACCGGCTACTTGTTTTATTGTTTACTTACTTTTACTTTTATTTTATTTCGTGAATTTTATTTGATGCGAGCTGCGTCTCGTCGTTGTTTTCAGTAAGGTGGCTATTTACGACTCCTGAAATTATATAGCAACTTTCTAGTACAATGCACTTAGTTACCTCGCCTCTGAGGCCTGACTTGGACCGGCTGTGGCCCGCCAGGAGCAGCCACATCAGGGCTTTTAGATTTAATTAATTGTACTTGGAAAAATCAACATAAGTCTGTGGAAACCTAAGATAAACTGCACAAATATCTGTGAAACATTAATTTATTTTGTTGTCGGATTCAATCTGTGTATGTGTTGTTCAACATAAGTGTACTTAAGAGATATCATCCAGTTGCCTTTATTAAGTTTATACGAATTATTACTGGGAATAAAAAAAAAGAAAGATAGTGCGTTGGCGTTTGATGTTTACTTATCTATCATATTCTCACGCATATTTATATTGAAATTTGAAAAATTACTGCGAACTATTTATATACTATAACTAGCTTTCCCGGACCCGGCGTTTCCCGGGATACTATTAAATTTGTATTCCTTAATTTTACAACGCCTCCCTACTGCACTACCGCCTCTCCTATGAGACCCAGCGTTTTCCTATTTGCGTTTTGCACATGTTTTAGATATTTTCCAACAGTATTATTAAATTTAGTTTTCTTCATTTTACACCATCTCCTTATTGCATCCCCTCTCCTACATCTCCGAGCGGGGTGGGGGTGGTCTCATATTTGGAAATTTGAATAGCAGATTCGAAATCAGTAATCCCGAAAATTCCCTAGTGCGGATTTTGAGGGAAATCTCTTGAAGATTAACTTTTCAGTCGCCATATTAATCCACCATCTTGATTTCCAAAATTTTCATGGCAGATTCAAAATCAGTGACCCCAAAAACCCCAACCAATAACAATAATTCGGATTTTCAGTGAAATCCCTTGAAGTTTAACTTTTTCTGTCGCCATATTGGATCCGACATCTTGAATTCCAAAAAAAAGATCTGCGACCCCGAAAACCTCCAATTGCCTTTTTCATAAAGATCCCTTGAAGTTGGAAAATTCGCTTCCTATACAAAATGGAAATTTCGATTTTTTCGATTTTCCGGCTTTTACTTTGGGGTTTCCCGAATTTTCTTTTTTTTAAACCTGCCCTGTATTATAGTAAACAAAACAAGAAAATATTATCGAAATCGGTCAAGCCGTTTTTTGAGTTTTAGCGAGACTAACGCACAGCAATTCATTTTTATATACATATATACATAGATAGATACTGAAAAAAAAAATCAGCACCCACATTCCTTCATGATATATGAGCTTTACCTTCACCTCCACCAATTTTTCTACCTGTGCAGAAAAAGGGTAAGTAAGGGATATAAAAGGATGTAGTTTTTAGAAGTTGACAGAAAATAACAGTTAAAACAAGTGTTCTAACTTTTTCAAATGACTAAAGTTGTTTCAATTATTTTTGAGATGATAGTTTTGCGTATTTTGGTTAATTTTACAGAAAACAATTAGGTGAAGTAAACAAAGGACACATAATTGGATTACAAGAAAGCGAACATATAGAAGCATGTAATGAAAAACAGGCAATCACAATTTGTAGAGCTCTCTGCGAACTTTGAAACAGCTTCACAATAACAAGTCAGCAGACACACCATTACGCGACGCCATATGGAGATTGGATTTCGAAGCCGTCGTTGTAGGCGAGTTCCCTTACTTAAAACGACTCATAAACGAAAAAGGATTGAATGGACACGCAAGTCAAAACACAGAGTGGAAAAAAAATTTATGATCTAAATCCAGGTATTGTCTGTCATCTGATCGTCCCCAAACTTAAAAAAGTATTAAAAGTAAAGTTTATTCGGCAACAGGTGGTGAATACGCGGATATTTACAGAAATATGTTAGAAGAAGGCTTTATTCCCACTATGAAAGATCTCGGAAGTGATCAAACCTTCCAACAAGACAATGCTCCATGCCATACTGCCCGGCAGATCAAGGACTGGTTCGAAGAGAAGAATGTTCAAATAATGGATCAGTGGCATGCTCAAAGTCCGGATTTGAACCCTATTGAGAATTTATGGGACCACATTAGTCGAGAAACCATACAAATCCCATAAACAACATTAATGAATTTTGGGTAGTAATATGAACGGCCTGGAATGAAATAACATCGTCACTAATTGAAAATTTAATAAATAACCATGCCAAGGAAATTAGACGAAGTTTTAAAAAATCATGCTGTGCAGCAGCAGCAGCAGCTAGGTATTTGTCGATCAATAGCAAATATGGTCATAAAAACAAAAAGTTTTTAAACATGTTAACGTGGCTGCTACGGCGAAAACCGTCCAGCATCTATAGTATACCTACTGTGGATACTGGATTTTCACGCATACAAACGTGAACTTGCTCACGGATGCTGAACCAGACAATCACAAACGCGCTAGCGTCAGCTTTCACAGTATTCCCCGCAGATCCGCTCAGATACGCCTAATGAAACGTCGATTCCGGTGTATCAGCGTACAGCAGAATTGTGTGGTACTTGTACATACACACACTACTGAAACAGAGTTGATGCAAGGCAAGGAACGAACTATTCTAATTTGGACGCTGATGCCGGCTCGACTGACTGAGGCGTCGCGCCGCCAAGGTGCACAAGTGCCCTATACGAATGTTCCACCTACGTCTTATATTTCGACGAAGGATTGCCACGCTTAATTCGTCAATGTCACAAAAAGTGATAAGATTTTAAAATTTAGTGACATGAAATTGTCTTTGCGCTGACGTCATCGCCTAATGTGAAATTAGGACTTTAAAATTAAAAGGGGAGCTTCGATTTCCGGTATTTTGAATAGACAAGTGCCATATAATATACCCAACGACAGCTCTGGTGGCTCAGTAGTGGTTTTTCATCGTAAATTACTCCAAAGTGAGCTGAAAATTGGTTGAGAAGCCGGCTGAGCTGATTGTATTTGTGTATGTAATGTGGTCCTTAGAAAACCAAACAATCCCTGTCACATCCGTGTCAAATGTTCTTTTTATTCATAACAATGGGTAAATGCAAAAACGCATCGATGCGCACATGATGCCGCATCAGCATCGCCAAAAGTTCAAAAACGCATTAACCGTGCATCATATGGTGAGCCAAAAATTCAATTAAGCATCATGAACGCATCTGATGCGCGAAAGCAGAGCAACGAGCGCATCATATTTGTCGATGATGCAGGGTTATTTTACTAATGACAGGACCCACAGAAATGACAATGGAGCATTTATTATTGTATTGCTGTAGAGCTGTGCCGATCTATCCGAAATGACACGAAAACTGCTAAAAACAAGTTCTGTTTAATGATGTTCAAAGTCGTGGAGTCCTAGTGATCAGTATTGTTTTATTTGTATGCGCTTAATATTACAATAATCAATATTTCATGATTTGTTAGTTATCAACCACCAAATAATGTATTCATGCCTCAAAACTAGAAGCCGTGTTCAAACACAGCCCCGTCCGATTTTTTTTTAAGTAAAACTTCTTTAGGGACGGTAGAGTTAAAAAATCAATTCATGAAAATGAAACGTTACAAGAATTTAGGTGAAATTGGGTCTCTATATGTTTTGATCGCAAATCTGCTACCGAAATTTGAAAATTCAGGATGGCGGATCCAATATGGCTACCGAAATTTCTCAACTATAACGGAACTGCTTTGTAATCGACTTTCATGGTACCGATTATATTGACGATGATTACAGCTGATTCGACTCAAAGTCTAAATCTGTTCGAATTATGCTCTCGTTATAACTAAGCCTAACTCAAGAGTCTTTTTATGTTGTTTTTTTAATTTAAGTTCTTTTGGCCGGACTATGGCTCGAAAAATGTTGAGGAATTGTCTTGTATGACTCCCTTCTTTCAACAGTAACTCCTACCTGGGAAAAATAAAAATCCATAGTGCCAAACTAAGCTATGGAATTAAATTTCAAATCAAAACCACGTTTTGGTGTTGATTTGCTTGATATCAAATTTGCCTTCAAGTTGTTTCTGCTAAAAATAAACGACACAATTGTCGGAATTTAGTATAATCGTCTTGTTACAAAAGTTATTCGCTTTACGAGCCGGCATCGGCGGCGGCAGGAAACTTTCTTATCTTTCCGCTCTTTAGATTTATTTTTTATTGGCCTTCCGTGCAAACTCATAAAGACCGTTTAATTGAAATATCCGCCCAGTGGGTTCAATGCATCAATTCGTTGCACACATAAGTAGAGCAAAACGAGTGTTTGCCGATTTTGTGCCGGTACCTTCTGTTCATATTTCTCGGAATATTACAGACGTTCAACTTTATCCAAACAATTTCAAGTTTGCAAAAGGAAAACTTTTCAGAAATTCATCGGAAACACCGAAAATGTAAGAAAGAGTTTTCTTATCGCAGCCGAAAAAAGTTGGTCCGCGGATTTGTGCAGATTGCTTCAGTGAATACAAACAACTTGCTCTGCAACACGCACAAATAAACGGCACACGAAGTTTCTTAAATGGAAATTTTTCCGAAGTTATTTCTCACATCCGCGCAATAAGGAGTTCCGTCGCGCTTCGGTTTTCATTCCTCTTCTGTTTTCCTTTAAATTCAACGGAAGTATTGGAAAAGTACATAGAGCCGGATGGTTGGGGGTCGGGGGTTTGGGGATCTCTCCTCCCCACCGCGGCGGCAACGACAGATTTGAATGAAGGCATTATTTCCTGCAGGGATATTTCGCATGCAATGTCGGAGGATCTGCTTTCCTTCGTTTTTTGCTTCCTTCGACCATTGACGTTGCTCTGTTTCGACAGTTTCCACTTTTTCTATTCGGTGCTGTTTACATGCCTTTGAGCGGTTTTCACTGGTGTGAAAACATAAATTGGAAAACAATCTTATCAAAAGGATCTGTGGCTGTTTACATCATCCCTATGTGTGTGCCGAGCGAAGTACTCGGCGAATAAAAGAAAGCACTTAAGTGGCTTTAGCACTAATCCATTTTCATCCGTTTAAATTAGCTTTTCTCCAGCCGTGCGATGTTGGATCCAATTTACTTCCGAGCCGGAAAGACATCATGAGCCGAAAGTCGTAAATTCGCCGAAAATTTAGAAACGAAGCACAGCAGCAGCGCTTTAAATATCTTTCTCGGTTTCGTCTGCCTCTTATTGTTAGTGAAGCTGAAGTGAGGTGGGCTGCCTGGTAGGCTCCACCTCCACCCGCAGGCAGGATCCGATCAATGGAGTCAAAATCACTCCTTTAATATCCAGCTAATGAATAACTGCCTTTACCGACCAAAAAAGCAATAGGTCAACGCAGCATTAGGGTCTTGGCAACTAGACTGTCCTTAATTGAACCCCGCACAGCAGTCGACGGTAGGGCTAACCTCCACGCAGGACAGAGCCGCAGAATTGCTTCAATTGAGAGGAATGTGTGGAGCTAAAGCTCCTTAGAAAGCAAAAATGTGTTAAACTGAATTTTATCCTTCACAGAGTTGTCCCTTTGTGCGATAAATCACAAACTGGGAAACATTCAACTGCAATTCAGCCCCTATGTAATTGAAGCATGAGCACCAGTTTGCCGGCAGGGTGCGACGCGGCGCGACGTCCCGGGGATTATAAAGTTAAGTACGTAGCGGAGGAGTCGGGCGCGTGTATGTAAATTAAAAACTGCTCGAGAGGTGTGGATGTGCTGTGTGAACATGTCGATGGAGCCCCCGCTGCGAATGTAATTAGGGACTTGTTTCGCCAGCAGCATGCTTCTTTGGTCACAAGGACTTGTCGACTGCAGCAGGAACTGGATCTCAACTGAAAACAAGTTCAAAAGTCTCAAAGTACACCACGGAAAATTTTTTAATTTGAATTTCGCCATTAAGTGAATTTGCATGCAATGTACCAACCCAATAGTTTGTGAAACCCTTTTTTTGCGAAGGGCTTGCATTTTAATTTAATTCGCTGGTGGTGAATTACCTGCTTTTTGTCAGGAATGTGATGTACACAACTCGGGCTCAATTCACTTTATCGGAATTGCTGGATGTGAACTCGTGCGGATAATTTCTTTGGTTGGAATTGGTGAAAACTTCTAGGGTTTAAGTTGCTTAAATGAAAATATAAGTTAATAAATTTAAAATCACTTTTTAATAAAAAAAATAAAATTTATTATTTTATTGTTCTTGAAGAGAACTTAATTCTTGAGTGAATCTACAGCAACTGACTACTGACAATTTTCTTAAGACTAATTTGCTTGAAGACTGGAACTGCCGAAACTGCAGTGTTTGCAGATCCCACGGTACGACGGTGCATCGCTGCAAGTCCCACGAGACGCTCACATTTGGGAAGGTTGAGATGTTTGTTATGACTTGGTGTCATGTTTCGAGCAGCATGGAGCTCGAGTTTGTTAAGTCTTCCCCTCTTAGGTGCGAATGTCCGCATTCGTTATATTTCAAAGAACTTTGGCCTGTTTGCTGAATAATGTTGGGTAAGGTCGAAAATTGCTGATGTCGTCAAGGCCGGATGGCTTTCTCCTCTCAATTCTAGGTCACTGGATTTTTGGGTACTCTCTGCCTGTTTTGTATTGATGTTTATTTTTGTTCCCCTTTTGTTCCTTATAACGCATATAATCAAAATTGCTAATATGACGACTGTTGTGGTAAGTGACCCATAACTGGTCCATTGAAGAAAATCATTTTCGGTTTCCAGAAGTTCTAATTTATTGGTATTGTTTATATGGAGGTCTTTCATCATCTGTAGGGAAAGTAATTCACGATATTGTTTTTCCTTTGGCGTAATCTGTAGAATGGCAGGTAATGCGTGGAACGTTGATTCTTCTTTGGAGATAAAAGTTTTCTCGTTGATGGTGATTGTTGCATTGTGGAATTTTATAAGGAAAGTTCCATTCAAGCTATGTAGAACATCTTCGATTTTTATGATTCCACTAAACTGGTTGAGGAGCAGGACACCTTCGGAAATTTCGTCTACTGATGGGATGTGTTGACTGTTGATGATATTGCAGGTAGCGTTCTTACTCGATAAGAGGCGTGGGATGCATGTTGTATTACTTACATCTATAACATTGTTTTGTTCACAAATTGATAAGTATCTTAATCTTTTACAACTATTAATTATGGCGAGAACTTTATGTTTATTTTTCAGGATTTTTTTATAAGTTATATCGTTGACAGCATCGTTTCTCTTAACTGGTTTGATCAATAGTTCTTCAAAGGTTACATTGTTTGTAATTGGAATGTTTATTACGTATAATAATGACATGGAGTTCGTGATTATTTTTACATTAGCAAAATCGAGTGCTTCTTCTGGAGTTGAATAAGGTAAATTTCCTTTGTCTAAAATATTTGTAGCCATATGTATCTCTTTCTTAGATAGTGTCATTGAGTTAATGATACCTTTCTTGGCCCAGTGAATAGCATAAATGATATTTGTTAGTTCTTCTTTTACTAATTTCAGCTTATATTGAATACTTAGTACTAAATGATCATTTATCTGGTGGTCATCTTTTATTAGCTTTATAATTTGGTTGGTTACATTAGTAATATTATTTATCTTTTCATTGTAGAGTTCATTGATTACAACCTGTTTATTGTTATTTGTTAATACATTATTTATTTTATCCTCTAGCATAACAAGGTCTTCGTGATCAGGATTGCCCGCAATCCACTTCCATGCGGATCCAATAAAATTCAATGATCTTTTTGCTTTATGTGGTTTTAGATTATTAAATAAATTTTGAATCTGAGTTACTTCATGCGAGAGGTATGGGAAAAGAGTATAGTTCTTAGGAACTTGGTTTTCGAGGAGTGAGGACATATCGGATAAAAATGTTTCATAGTAACTTAGTTCAATGACGTGTATAATTTTGAAATAACCTTCTTGGATTCTTGCGGTTCCTATGTGTAGGGCTATTATTTGCGAGTTTGAATAATCGAGTATTTGTACCTCCCCTCTAATTGCCCAGAGGATTTGTCTGAAATGAAAAAGATTCAGTTTCTAATGTGTGTTTTATGAATAACTCTGCCTGATTCCGTAAGAACACTTGTATTTCTATTTTCCCTAACAATTTCCTTAACATATCTGTAAGTTAGTTTAGATCCTATTCGTTTATTGTGTTTTACAAAAATTGTTTCCCCTACTTCGTAGTTTTTTATCGGCTTTTTCTTTTTGTTATGATACTGAATGTCCTTTTCTTGTTTTTGCTTAAGTTTGTCAATATTATTCAACCGAGTTTGTTCGAACGTTTCCGGATTAATTCTTGGATCTCGTCCATAGAAAAGTTCGACAGGTTTCTTCCCGGTTGTCGAGTGAACGGTAAAATTATATTCGTTGACTGCTCGCTCTAGCAGTGCTTCGAATGAGCGTTCAACGCCATCGCTTCTAAGGCAACGCATTATTTCGGATAGCGTGGAGTGGAAGCGTTCGACCTGTCCGTTCACTTCGCTTTTGTAGGATGGTGTTCTGTGAATTTTTATGTTTAATCCGTCCTCCATCATGGAAGTTATTGACACCGAGTTCAGTGCTTTTTCATTATCGATTATGACATTTTCAGGGACACAGAAGAAGAATAGGACATCTCTGAGGGGACGTTTTATGTCTTCTGTCGAACGGGATTTTATTATTCTTGTTCGCGCGAACTTTGTAAATTTATCAAGAGCAGTAAGAACAAGGTGTTTTTGGGTAGAATAAATGTCAATATGAACTGTATGGCCGGGATAGAGTGGAATGGGTGTAGGATTTATATACTGGTTATTCGGATGTCTATCATATTTGTTTTCCTTGCACGTATTGCATCGTTTCACAAGGTCTCTTATTTTGGAACTCATACGCGGGAAGTAATATTTTTCTAATAAATGTATCCTGTTTTCTTCGGCATTTCGATGGGCTCTTCGATGGGTATTTAAGATTGCTTCTTCTTGTTCCGTCTCGTCGGCTAAATCCTGTACGATAGTTTGGGTAAATCTTATTTTATAATCTCGGAAATGAATTGGATACAGTTCCTGAATTTGACCCATTATAGTTTCGTCTGCTTTTAGTCCATTTATTGTACGTGGGTTAAGATATCGTTTAAAAAAATTGATGATGTCTGTATTAGTGAATTGTGGCTGGATGATAATGTGGCGTAGATAATTTTGGAATGGGGATTTAAGTTGATAGCTTGTTTCTTCATCTATTTGAAAAATTAATTGATTGCGGAAGACATTTATAGGACATTGCACAGTTTGAATGAGATTGTGTGATGAGCTTTCATCACTGTGCTGTGTAGTAGTCAACGAGTTAGCATGTGTATCTATAGGGGGTCTTGATAATGCATCGGCTACTATGTTTGTTTTGCCGGGTTTATGCTCCAGTTCGTAGTTATATTCTTCTAGCATGGCTTTCCACCTCTTCATTTTACAATTAGTGTTTTTGTTACTCAAGGCATATGTTAAGGGTTGATGGTCTGTGTGAATTTTTATTTTTCTGGCCCCATAGAGATAATTTCTTAGAGAATTGAGGGCCCAAATAATCGCCAACATTTCTTTTTCATTGGTGGCGTAGTTCTCTTCGGTTCTGTTTAATGTTCTTGATAAAAATGTTATCGGCCTATTGTTTTGAGACAGGACTGCACCTATCGCGTAGTCCGATGCGTCAGTCGTCAATTGAAATTCTTTTTCGAAATCTGGGTGAAGAAGAATAACTTCGTCTGATATTAGTGTCAATTTAATTTTGTCCAATGCTTCCATTGCTTCTTCATCAAGATGAATCAGTTTGTTCTTAGAGAGGTTTTTGGACACGTGTCCATCTTGCCCTCTTAAGAGAGATGTCAGGGGCTTCGCAAGTTTCGCGTAATCTTTAATAAAACGGCGATAGTAGCCTGACATTCCAAGGAATGATCGTAAGTCCTTGAGTGTCTTAGGTGGTGGGAAGCTAATGATTGCTTGCACTTTCTGGGGGTTGGTTTTGATGCCCTCCCTTGACACTATGAATCCAAGAAATTCAACTTCCTTCTTTAGGAATTCACACTTGTCCAGTTGAATTTTGATATTAGCGTCCTCAAGAGTTTTAAAAACTTCTTTCAGGTTTTTGAAATGTTCTGTCTCGTTTTTTCCGAATATGATTATATCATCGATATAAACATAGCATCTTTTCCCAATATGATTTCGTAAAATATCGTCTAGGGCTCTTTGAAAAATAGCGGGAGCATTTTTCAGCCCGAAGGGCAAACGAGTGAACTCATATTTGCCGTTATTTATAGAAAAGGCCGTTTTCTCGATGTCGGATTCTCTAAGGGGGATCTGGTGAAAACCGCTTTTCAAATCTGTTATTGTGAAGAATTCATTTTTCCCGAGGTTTGCTAACACTTCATTGATTTCCGGAATGGGGTATTTATCGGCTATTGTTACGGTGTTCAACTTCCTATAATCAATGACCATTCTATATTTCTTTTCTCCAGACGCATCCAATTTCTTGGGAACCACCCAAACTGGAGAGTTATATGGCGATCTTGATGGCCGTATGATACCGTCTTCGAGGAGCTTTCCTACTTGTTTTTCTACCTCGTCCTTCAAAGACATAGGGTAAGGATATGATTTAGAGTAGACGGGGTCATCTGTGGTTGTTCGAATCTCACCTTTGACGTTTGTAGTGTAAGTTAATTTTTCATTAGGTTCCGAGAAAAGGCTAGGGCATTGTTTAATTATGCTATTGAGCTTAGCTGTTTGTTCTTGGTTCATGTGGGAATTTCGAATTACTATGGAGTTAATGTAGTCAGATGTGTGTTGTTTGAGGTCTATCTGGATGTTTGGTTTGATAGTCATAAAATCTTCATTTGTGTGAATGACAGCTTTGAGGTCCTTCAGACTGTCGTTACCGACTATCCCATCGAACGAACTGAGACTGGGTAGAATAAAAAATTTCAGATCTTCTGTTTCTGGTCCAAATAAATTTAATACCGCATGATGTGTAATTTCGACGTTACCTCCAATTGAGGTAGCAAAAAATCTTTTATTGTTTGGTATTGGGTTTCGAATATATCGGGATTGAATGTAATTTTTGTTTGATCCTGTATCTATCAGGAATTTTAGAACCTGTCCGCTCTTCGCCGTGTAATCAAAATAAGGTAACGAAGAGCGTTTTAATCTAAAAAATAAATGTCGTCTAGTCTTTCTGGCGGATCAAAGGTATCGTTATTATTAGAGTTAATGTAATCACTCAGACTCTGATCGTAACTTAGATCTTCAGTTCTAACATCTTCTTCGTATTTGTTTTGTTCAAGGGTGTGCGGTTCTTGTTCAACCTTAGGGAGATCGTCATATTTTTCCTGCCCTACGTGGTTGATTCGTTGGTATTTATTTGCTGAATGAACCTGCTGGGGTGGTGGTCTTTTTTAATAAATTGGCGATTCTTGCTAGGATAGTTTTGGTAATTTGCGGCACGAGAGCGCATTGATCGATCTACATCCATTGGCTCTGGCCTTGGTAGAGGCTTGGGAGGTAATGGTGTTTGTCGAGAGTAGTGTTGTGGCTGTCGTTGCCAAAAATTAGGCTTCTGTATCTTTCTGGGATCTTGAACTAGTTCAGGGTAAAATTGCGAATAATTTTGTGGTCCGTAAGGAGGTGCAGATCTGTTTTGAAATTTATTTATAGTATGGTGGGCGTGTTGGACACGAAAATTGACATTTTCGAGTTTGAGGCACAAATGTAGTGCCTGAGGCAGGTCTACAGGTTCCTTCATACTCAAAAGTCTTGGTAAGTCGCCTTTAAGTCCCCTAACGAAGGTGTCTAGGGCTTTGTCGCGGAAGGCTTGGGTCATGTTTCTTAACGATTCGTGACCCATTTCCATACAGCTTAATTTGTTAAGTATTAATGATAAGTGATGGTAAACGGTTTGGTAGAATTCGGAAATTGTTTGATTGCCTTGCACTAGGGTGGTCATTTGATATTCTAATGTCCCTAGATCCCGTCTATCCGCGTAATGTAGGGTAAGGCATCTCGAAATTTTTTCCCAATTTAGGGGAGTATTGTACGACTCTAAAGCAATGTCTGCTTGACCCGTAATTTTGTTTCGAATAACATTTAGGATCCCGTAATATTTTGGGGTTCCTTTTAAATGTTCATAAATTGATAAGATCCTGTCTACGCTCTTCTTCCACGAGGAAAATTCTCCAGGTTGCCCAGAGAAATCGCGAAGGCTTTTTACCACGTCAGGGATTCTATCCATTTCGGATAAGTTACCCTCGTTTCCGGCGTCAATTTGCTGATCCACATCGTTGTGAATATCGACCCCAGGATTAAGGATTGATTGTAGGATGGTTCTACCCTCCCGCTGGAGAGCATTTATTACCAACCTATTTATCATGGCGGTTAACTGTGCTTCATTCGTTATACCCTGCGCAGTTGGGTTTGGGAATTGATTGGAACTTGCACTCGGTATGCCGGGGACCGCGTTTAATGTGGCCGGTTTCAATATATTATTATCGGGCATTTTTCAATATTTATGACTTTGTTATGCGAGTTGATTAACAATTTCTTATAACACTAATTCCTATTCACCCTTCCTCAAAATTGGTTCGGTAGGTTAAACTTGAAATATTATTATTAACTTTTTCTTTTCTCTTTTTATCTTTAAATTCTATTTTCTTCAGAGTTGCACTTAAAATATTTTACCCGTTATTCACGTTTGATTTCACTTAACTTTTTATATAAAAAAAAATTTAAATTCGCTCCCTTCTTTTGCGACTTATTTGAAAATTTCTTCTCAAATATTAATATAATTCACTCGATTTTGTAAATTCAATACACTTCTATAATCACTTAAAAAATTTTTTCAAAAAATTGACTTAGACTTACATTAGGATAACTAGATGCGGGGTTCGCATTCTTCTTTTGGTGGAACCGGTGCTGCGTTGTGGGTCCTTGTTGGGATTCTTTCCGGGCGTGGTTGTCCCGCGTTGATTTCTCCTCAGGCGTGGTTGTCCTGGCTTCCTTTTATCTCAGGCGTGGTTGTCCTGGGTTTCTCCTGTCTCAGGCTTGGTTGTCCTGGGTTTCTCCTATCTCAGGCTTGGTTGTCCTGGGTTTCTCCTATCTCAGGCTTGGTTGTCCTGGGTTTCTCCTATCTCAGGCTTGGTTGTCCTGGGTTTCTCCTATCTCCTTGCTCAAGCGTGGTTATCCTTCACAAGGGAATATGACTCACTTTTCACAACACCGGTCCCTGCTCGGGCGCCAGTTAATAAATTTTAAATCACTTTTTAATAAAAAAAATAAAATTTATTATTTTATTGTTCTTGAAGAGAACTTAATTCTTGAGTGAATCTACAGCAACTGACTACTGACAATTTTCTTAAGACTAATTTGCTTGAAGACTGGAACTGCCGAAACTGCAGTGTTTGCAAGTCCCACGAGACGCTCACATTTGGGAAGGTTGAGATGTTTGTTATGACTTGGTGTCATGTTTCGAGCAGCATGGAGCTCGAGTTTGTTAAGTTATATAGTAGAAGGTCCCTTTCAATAGTCATAAAAACTTAAGCACGAATACTTAATTTTAGGGAGGTGTTAAAAGATCAGTTATATAATGAAATGCGTCCTTCTTGGAATATTCATCATTATTTTCGCCACTTACCGCATGGGACTTTTACGTCTCGGTACCCGTTTAGTACCCAATGGGAAATGGAAGCATCCAATTATGCATGCCGAAGCCTTCTCTGGAAGGCAGGAATGCCTGACCCGCCATATCCTCTATTATATCTTTTTAATACAGGCATGTCCGCGGAACGAAGCAGAACAAAAGCTTTTTATATTCCTTCCCAATAGATTACCCAGAATTCATTTAGGAGGCAAGGCAAGGAAGCTCTTCGCAATCGTTTCCCTTCAACGCCTTTTTCAGTGATTCAGAATATAGGGCCTGAATTCTGTTTGTCATTTGAGTTTCCGTCACATATCAACTTATAACTGAATTGCCTGTTTTATTTCTTATATGAAAATTTATTTGTTATTCAGTCATAAGTTTTCACGGAGTGACGGAAACTGAGGTGACAAACAGCATCCAGGCCCGTAATATGTATATAAAATGGAAGAAAATAGGAAGAAGCTAATCTCGCACTAATTGTGACTAAAAACTCAAAACTAAACTCGCACTAATTGTCACTAAGAATTCAAAACTAAACTCGCGCTATACTGCATGGGGGAGATAAGAAAAACCGGTTTTAGGGGAAAAAGCATGAGTCATTTCTTCACAGAGTGCACGTCACTCGCAAGTCTATTCCTTCCTCCTAGCTTCTTATTGAGTAATAAGGAATACATCGAATGTATACCTTCAATAAGTGATGTTAGAATATACTTCTGAATACCTTTGTTGAGAATCGCTGCCTCGATTTCCCATTGGGTAGAGACTCTATTAGGCTCTGTGTGTGTGCCAAAGAAATTGCAACTAAAATCATCAACTAAATCTTATGTCGTCTATTAAAAGGAACCATATCTGGGATGTTAAAATAGTCCTTATTTAGTAAACTAAAAGAAGTTAAAGAAATTATTTTTTGAGAAAATCGTGTGCAAAATTGTTAAAGAGTAACAATACAGAAACTCTTTTCGTCCAAAAAAAATTATTTACCCCATTAATCCCGCGAGTCTGATAATTCCTTGCAAATTCGAGGCGAACTCTTTAGTATCAACATCATTTTTTTTACATTTTATCATTATCTTATTAATGCAAAAATGCACCAAAGATACGATTTATTGAGAACAGGGGTTCTAAGTGAATCTGCACGTATTTCATTACAAAACTTTCCATTGTTGACCCGAAAGATGCATACAAGCAAAACAATATTTAGCTAGACCGTCCAAATATTCCTGTAAACTGCAAACCAAATTAGTAGCTCTAATTGGGAAAATGTTTTCCGTCTTTTCAACACAATCCCGGGCAGTCGTGTCGTGTGGCACTCGAACCCTGAAACCCATTATTGACCAATTGAGTGCACAAGTTTCTGATAGCCAACTTGGAGTACACCTGGTCAGTCGGGTTTAAATAGTTGCTTATAATGTTAGCCGAATTAGCAGCTCGGCCATTGCCCACTCCTTCTAGCATGGCACACGGTCATATCCTTACGCAAATGCTGCTCGTTGACTTAACCACTTCTAGGCACAATTTCTACAGGCCTTTGCCTTTCTTGTGGTTGGTCTTTATTTGTTATTATAGCAATGCCCTCAGGAGGTTACGAGTATTCCGATGAAAGTTTTATTCTTGGGGAAGCCTCATTTAATAGCGCAAGCCCCGTATGGATATTAAGATGTTTCCCTTCACCACAAAATCTGTAAACAAAAGCTCGTGGTCGCACCGCAGGGAGCTAGGTAAATACGCTCCCAATAATAAATACACTCCCAGTAATCTGGTAATGCTCTAATGTTTTCATTAGAGTTTATCGTCGTATTTTGTTAGGAGGCGGTTGCCTCCGAGTTATTTCATTTTCACTTGCTTTCAATAGGATCAGCTTTCATTAGCCCCCGGCTAACACTAAAACAATATATGCCCTAAATATAATTCCTCCTCGCTTGTAGTTGACTCGAGCAAGTTCTTTAAATTAATTGTGTGATTAAACCCTCCCTGCATGAGGAGGTTCATTTTGAAGGCAACTTGTCTGAAAGGAAATAGGAGCCGCTGGCGGGGTCGGAGTTAAGCTCCATGCCAAAGGATGGAGTAAAGCACATTAACACTTAATTCCTCATAGCGTTGCTCCTTTTGCTTTCTTTCAGAACTCCGGAAATAAAAGGAAATTATAACGCAATGGAACGTGGAAAGTAAATAAGACGATCGTTCGTCCCTTCTGGACACAACTACGCTTTTGGGGAAATCAACGTGCCTAAGTACTCAGATACGGTCAAAGGTTGAAGCAAATCCTTTAATTATAGTTGGCAGAATTTAATTGGACATGTAGGCATCCTGCTTGTCACAGTAATGCATGCAAAGTGATATGATTACTTCCTCTGATAATTAGTTGGCTGAAAGGCAAGCACCCAAATTGGGGCAGCAGTTACTTGTGCAAGTGACATGAGCGTATCCATAAAGCCATATCAAATTTCGTCTAACAAGTCTTCGACAGTCTTATCTCTACTTTGAGTAATTTATCCCGAAAAAGCCACAGGAACTTTCAACAAAATTCCCCCTAGCAAATCGTTATTTGCCAAGTGATGATTCTGTTGGTGGCGACGGTAATCGGATACGGTTAAGGTGACAGTAACATTTTGTTGACGTGTGTTGTCAAAAGTATTTTCGCGATAATGATCCAAACTTCCTCCGCCCCCAACGAACAAAGGTTTATTGAATGAACCCCCGAGTCATTTGAGATGTGAACCAAAACGTTTTCCATTATTCTACCCTTTGAAATTTACCTCTTAGCGAAATTATTGGGAAAGATTGGGGCTCTGATATCTCCTTTGGGACTTTTATTTGAATAAATGGCATTCCCCGCAGCAGGTGGAGTTATAGAACTCTCTTAAATTTTCCAACTTTCACGGGAAAACCTTCGGTTTATCCGAATAATTGAAATCAAGGGAATTAATGCTGTTCCTGGTTCCTGACACTTTCATTTGCTTAAAACATCTCTTTTTCAAATTTTTTGCTTTAAAAACTTTGGTTTAAAAAAAAGTTCAAATTGAGTTTACGCGCCAAGAATTCTGCACCCCAAGAGTAGCTGTTACTGTTCAAGTTGGACTTACACGCCAAGAGTTTTGCATCTAACAAAGTTCAGCAAACTTCCGGCTTAATTGACTAAGCCACTGTGGGAGTTGCTCAACCAATTTTAATGGAAAAATATGCGAAAAATGACATGCACGTGCACTTGAATTTACTGCACAACATTGCTAAAATAGTAATTAAAAGAAATGGGCATGGTTACAAACAGATTGGTTAAAATTCCTCGCCGCAGGAAATTCTCGTGAATTCATAATTATTTGTTCCAAAAAAACAAAAAGAGCAATGCCATTGTTAAATCTTTCAATTAAGAGAATGAATGAATAATTATGAAATTACTATGAATGGCGAACTTTCAACAGCAGCTCGTGTAGCGCGGTTAAAACCAATTTTAGGGTGAACATTTATTGAAAATTTATTTTCCCGTTTGTCTGCGACGGGGATTGTTTTTTTCTTTTTTATGTGCCTCAATCGGATATTCCGGATGCTCCGATTTGTTATCCGATTTCATATGCAAGGCGTGGAGGAAATGCATTTTAACGTGCTCCTCTTATTTGTCACAAAGCAAAACGATTTTCCAATGGAGTCTACGAGGGAAAGTCTGTTAGAAATTAAAGTTATTGAAATGAAAGATCTGAAAGTGGTTGAACATGTGTGACGATGATTCAGACAATTTCTAAAATTAAATTACTTGTTTTAAATTGGAAGTTGAAGATATTGCATCAGGATACAATTATATCAAAAATTTCACAACACAAAGATCAAAGCTGCATGATAAACCTGGTCTTTCCAAGAGACGAAAGTTGGGTCACCTTGTGTATCGGAATGTCAAAAAATTTGGAAAAACGGCAAATATGTGTTTGCTTCTTCCACCAATCACCTTGTGTTGCTAGCAGGAGTTTAAATCGAAAAATGGACACATGATACCCTTTTGCACAAAACAGGAGTATTTTCTCTCAAAAGCCCTGAGTACGAAAAAGAAAACATGTCCGAAAATTTATTGATTTTAAGCGGTTTTTGCTTTTATAAGTGTTGCTTATAGTCGAGTTTTACTGTAACATCTTCCATTGCATTTGAGATGTTTGCTAAGACTTTAGTGATGTGTTAAAATAAGAATAAAAAACTAAGGCTTAATATACTACTTCTATATTTCTATGTTGGTTCTTATTCTACTTTCCGGCTCGACACTTAAATTGCAATCGAGCTGTCATGCGATGTGAATTATTCGAGAACTCGAATAATATTATACATATGTATGTACGATATTGAATTACATGATTACCTGATCGATATTGAATTACATGATTAGCCCTGATCATTTATTTATTTATTTATGACGAATTCATCAACAATCTGATTACTATACAATAAAGCCATCAATGGAAATTTGCATCGAAAAATATAAACTTTAACGAAACAGATTCTTTAACTGTCCTCTCGAAAGATGAAAATTAATATTAGGGAAACATAAATTAAAGGATCGTGACATCGAAGTTATAGGCTCATTGTAGCCATAATTGGTGCGGTGATGTGTTAACTGGAAGAAGTCGTGATTCCTCAAAGACCGCGCAGGTATGGAAATATTAAGTAGAGCCAAAAGTTCGGCCGAATTAATAACACCGTTCAGACAGTCGAAAACCAAGACAGTTCTATAATTATATCGTCTATTCTCCAAAGTACTCAGCGAGATAAGCTTGAGTCTGTCAGAAGAAGGAGGTAATATGAGACTACTTTCCTAAGGCAGACCACGGAGGGCGAAACGCAAGAACCTACGTTGGACAGCCTCAATTCTATTAATGTCTCTTTCGTAGAAAGGAGGTTAAACGGGACTAGCATATTCAAGTATAGGTCTTACGAAAGAGCAATATAGTAGACGAGAGATTTATGGATCGTCAAACTCCTTAGACCACCTTTTCACGAATCCCAAGGTTGCATTAGCCTTGTAGATTATGGTATTTATGTGGTCTTCAAAAGAAAAACGCTAATTGAGTGTAATCGCTAAGTCACGCACTTTGTCGTATGTGGGGGTGCCCATCGATCTTGAAATTGAAAAGCAGAGGGTTTTTTTTTGCGTGAAAAGGACATACAAGTACACTTATAGATGTTAAGAGGAATAAGGTTAATAGAACACCATTTATGAAAGGCATCAAGTTCCGAGTTCAAAGTTTCGCAGTCATGATCATTAGATATTAAGCGAAAAAATTTCGCGTAGTCAGCATACCTGAGAATTCTCGAGTGGGATGGGATGAAGGACACATCATTGAGGTATATTGTGAACAACAGTGGACCAAGATGACTACCTTGGGGTACACCTCATGTATTCTCAATATAATCGGAAAGGAATCCAGGGAAATGGACACATTGAGTTCGCTCAGACAAATACGAGAAAATCCAATCAACAAAACGATTTGGGAAGCCGAGAACAGACAATTTATGAATAAGAATATTGTGATTAATCCTGTCGAAAGTCTTGCTGAAGTCGGTGAATATCCAATCCACTTGCTTACCCGAATCAATAGCAGAAATGCAATATTTCGAGAACTTCAAAAGGTTAGTAGTGGTTAACTTTCCCTTGATGAACCCATGTTGAAAGGGCATTAGAAAAGGCTTGCAGTGGAAATAAAGTACATCACAGACGAGGGCTTCGAAGAGTTTAGCTATAGAACTCAAATTGGCAACAGGACGATAATTTGAGATCTCGCTCTTATTACCTTTCTTGTGCAAGGCAATGATCATCGAACGCTTTCAAGGCATAGGAAAGACACCAGTACGAAGAGATAAATAAAATAAATAACAAAGAATGGAGACAATAGTAGAATGTAGGCAATGTAGAATCATACGCGAACAACTCTGCTAAATTTTCACGTATTTTAGCTTACTTTGGAAAAATATTTCTATAACAATATTTTCCAAATCGATTTCTACAATTGTGAATTAAAAGAGCGTAACTCTTTCCTTTTACATATAATGTATCTTTACATATTTTCATTTTGCAGTCTGTTAAATAACGGGCTTTCTTATTCATTATCTGCACTTACTCTCACTACTCAAATTATGTATGGCTAAAGCCGCTAAAGCACACAATGATTGGGGGTTAAATTCACCCTTCCGATTTTCGCCCGGTCATTTTTCCCCTGCTGTGTTAAAATATTTTGTTCAGTATATAAAATAGTGTATGAAATAATTTGTAAAAGGCGCATTTCAGTCTACTAGTCAGAAATTAAGGAAGGGTAAAATGACCGGGGCAAATTTCAACCCTGGGAATAAGGGCTAAGGAGAAACGGGGCCTCGGAGAAAATTAGAAAGGGAAAATTACCGGGGAAAAGCGCCAGAGTAAACTTAACCGTCCACCGCACACAATATATGGAGATTCGGTATCCGCTAGATTCCAGTAGATCAAAAGTCTAAATGGACATCATTGCCAAATACACTCCTTGTTGTGTATAACAAAACAAAAAACCTTTTTCATTTCCCAGTCGGGAAAAATCTCCAAACAAAGTTGTAAACCTCTTACCCAAACACCCCTGTAGATGCTTTGCTTTATGGATCTTTCATGAAGTTTCACGAGTTTTATAAGCCGCGAATAAAGCCATACACAAATTACTAAACGAATTTCGATATTATCGCATAATGAATTGGCGGTAAACAGACGATTTGCCTTCATTTATTTTATACTAATTTACACGTACCTGGCGTTGCCACGGCTTACCTATTCCTCAGAAGTAAAAAGAAGTTGATTAAATACGGAGGAGCTCGTATCTTCCCTGTTATATATTCAACATTTTGTATGTATTGTTTTAAATCATTTCAATCAAATTGGCTTGGCTTCCCAAATATTAAGAGAGATATGATGTTTCTAGCATGTCGAGTTTTAATGTTGGTACCACCTTTCCTCTAGTCCCTTGCAATTATTTTGCTGGTACCTGTAATGTATGTATATGCCCCTTAACAGTAAGTTTAAGCAAAGGTTTGGTCAGATGAGATAATCTATAGACTGTGGTGCGCCATTAGTTTAATCACAATTTAATAATTTTGATAACAAATTTTAACTCTTTCGGGGCGGATTTTTTTAAATAAAGTAAAATAGGTAGGCTACATCACTACATCACATAATGGCCAGGATACACGAAGCTAGTTTTTTAAGCTAGTAAGGAAGGCATTCTGGCTTCGTATCCATATACAAAGTAAGCATCATTTCTGGGCTAGTAAGCTAGTAAGAAAGATAGTAAGCTAGCTTCTTAAACTAGGATAGTTTAATAGGATGGGGTTCTTTTTTTGAGCTTCCAGCGTCCCCCATCAATGATTTTAGTAACGCCTGTTCGGCGAAGCTGGCATCCAATCGGCTAGTATGCAGTGACGACGTGTTCAAATTGGGTTTGTTTACGAATGGCGTTCAGTTTTCTCCGCGAACGTGTTGTCACTGTAGTCCCTGCAATGTACGGGCTTAAAAATTCCTGACATCATGTAAACCGCTGTAGCTTGCGCCAGGCCAGGATAAGATACGGGAAATTAGCTTGCTATCCTGACTTTGAAAAACTAACCTCGTCTATCCCAGGCATAATGCCGCAGGGAAGAATTTTAAGTGAAGAAGAAAAGGTAAAAATTATTCAGTATTAGGAAAACTGAAATTGCAAAACTTGTTTCAAAACCATAACTCCTAATTAAGGAAAGACGAATTCAAGAAATCTTACGCGATTACAATACAAGAAACTGGCAGAAGCGCCCAATTTAAAGCAAAACGTATGGAATTCTCCAAAAATTAAACACATGGATTGGACAGAACAGTGGAATAACGTTATTATCGCCAATGAGAAAAGATGGCCTATTTCACAGCCTTACAAATTGTTATTTACGTTATGGTGATAGTGGAAGTGACGAATTTGTTTTGAGGCTTCGAAGAAGAAGAAGCATATGTCGGCTTCGCGTTTATTATTTTCTGTTTGAAGTGTTCAAATTCAATCAATGTTTTCATAGGTACATATACGTTACATTAACATTGCAAACATATTTAAAATCTTTTTCTTTAAAAACGCTTTGAGAATCTTAAGCACAGAAAATATTTTTGCACTTCCTTTTGTTTTTTTTCGTGTGAAATCTTTTCCAAAATGTTACCAAATAAAATGTCATTGTTATCTCTTACTAGAGATGCTAGCAGCATTTTACTTTGGTTATCTATTTTATTTCAACAATTCTATGGCTTCGATATCCACAAATTTGTGAGAAAACACATGTAACTCACAATTCAACTACAAAACATGTGAAATGGTATTTATACAAAATTGTGGCGAGCAAAGTTGTTTATCTACAATGTTTCTGTTTCTTATCACAAATTTGTGAAATAGTTATTTGTACTGAATTCGAAATTCGTGCTACAAATTGTAGATGTGATTTGTAATTTTGTAAAATAGGCCACAGATGCCTCAAGTTATTACTGACACGAATTACTGGGATGGCCATGAAAATCCAAACTAGGGCATTGTTGGGGATGCCGATTTCGAATCTATTGTCAACATCTGCAGATCTTGCAAATTAAAAATAGCTGATCAAGCGAACGACATAGTTCAACTTCAAGGATTTGAATGAAAATGAATGCAAAGAAAACTTAAGGGCCACTCAAATCTACCAAAATTTCAAAATTCAAGATGGCAGACCACATAATAACAAGCGAAATTTTGAACTTAAAAGAACACCACCATGCAATTTGCCTAACTACGAACTGCAGTAAAATGAACAAATACATTTGGCATTGTTTGCTCGCACAGTCACAATATTAATTGCACATCCGTTTGGGGATTAGCAAGCAAATGGATAAGATTGTAAGGACAAGAAACATTCGCTTCCCGTAATGTCATTCATGTTTTTTAAATTAGGCGCGTTTTCGAGTTATTGATATTATGAAATTGAGTGGAATAATATAAACCCTATGGAGTTAATAGAACAGTATAAAAGTAAAATCTTGGTTTTTGAAGTTTAGTGGACGATATTCGAGACTGGGATAAGAATAACTATTATTGGTTATACTCAAAGTATATTCAGGCTGAGGAGTTACATACATATAGGTGTGAAAAATAACATGAACCGAATGGCCTCCTCTGGACGCGATACAAACATGGCCTCTTTCGACGACGTTTTTCATCACATTTTCCACAATAGTCAACGGAATTACATCAATTTCGTCTTTGAGTTGAACCAATGTGGTGGGCTAGTTTGCGTATACTTTAACTCTTCAAGCTCCCCAAAGAAATAATTCTGGATCCGTCAAATTCCGTATCTTGAGATGAATCTTGCAGAAAACATCATTTTCAATTCACTGATGTTGAGCGCTGTATAGAAAGTTGTTCGACCGTGTACTTTACCATTATGTATCTCCCATGGCAACAAGGATACTGGTTGAATTTCAAGTGCTGAAACTAATAAAGAATTGGCAGCAAATTAAAGTTGCCAACTTATTAGACAAACACTCTATAATGCACATTTAATATTTACCTCAGCCAAAAAAATACCTGAGGATTTTAAAAACTATTAGCTACCGTTAATTTTTATAAATTATAATAAAATAATTTCGGATGAAATGACCAATGCTCCTCCGGCTTTTCTAAAATTTCAATGAGGGAGGAATATTTTGATACCAAATTCATGCCAATGAGATCAACAATGTGCCCCGATAATCAAAACTTCTAAATTTATGAGTTATTATTAATGTTAAAAAAGTGTGTTTTTAAATGAAGTTTTAAATAAATGCACATTGAAAACGTTGAATTCGCATACCTTTTTCCCATAATTTTAGCTGATTCTTCAAATGTCGATCTAATCCCCTGCTTTTATAAGGATACCCTTTCTTTTTTTACGCGAATTTTTTAGGACCATATCTATCGCGTAAAAACATAATTGAGTGTATTATTATGCACTGACTGCATGACTGAATACACGTGCAAAGACTCATGAGTAGAAGCAGTTGAAAAATCGATTGCAAGATTTGACACAAACAAATATACGGAATAAAGCTGAATAAAACCATTTAAAAATAATTCACTTGATGAAAAAAATGTCCGTTTGCGTTTTGTTTCCTCCATGTCCATAGCTTACTTACATTGTGTTTATTTTGAGAAAAAATCCAAATCAGTATTGTTCCAAATTCCAACGATTTCGGATCTATCTATTGCTTTTATTAAAAGAAAAAAAAACAAAAGTATTTACAATATACAAAACACAAACCTTCCGGTATGTCTTTAGGAGGTGAATATATTTGTAAGAAAGTATAAGTTGAAAAAAAAACAAATAAATAAATAAATACATAAATAGATGTGCTTGAGTAATTTGCGATGAACAGGCTTAAACTACATGATTGAACTGTGAGTATTGCTGGGTCGAGAATTCTTAAAAAATATTTGTTCGTTGCTATTGCGGCCAGCGACCTTGAAGAATAAAATCGTTTAGTTTTCTTTGGCAAGTTGTCCCCTTTCGGTTTCGGCACCCTCCCGCGTAACGATAAACAATAAAAACAAGTCGTCAGATGAATTATCGGTCACCCCCAATCTTCCCCATTATTGATATCTCGTTGTGTCGACACGTAGGAAAACCAATTAAGAAAAGGAGAAATAAATTACTTTTTTATCTGATCGAAATTAACATTCGTTCGAAGATCCTCTGACTTAATGGGTTCGTAGTGGAATCGCTCCTTCTCGTACTCGGGAATGAACTCGTCTACGGCAAAAACTTCGGCATCTGGATCGAAGGGGGCTGCTTGGTCCGCCAGCATATCGTTGACTGCGATGTCGTTCGATAAATCCACAGGTATGCTCTCGAACGTATCAATGTTATTATTTTTGCCATTGTCAATGCTATACGGCTCCCATTCGGGATTGTGATTTTCCCAGTCTGCGCCATAATCCTCCGAGTCGTCTTCGGTGGATTCCTTCTGGATATGACTCGGGGCTGTGTCGTCGTCGAATTTTTCATAAAAATCCTTCTTGTGAGTAATTGTATTAGTACTAAGGGTCCTTCTTTCGGTATCGCCGGAGCTGTTTTCGCTGTTAGTTCCGTCAGTCGTCAATACTTCCTGATCGCTCTCATCCACTTCCTGGATTTCCTGGATATTACTCTCCAAATTTAGGGACTGCCTTTTATACAACGCTCCATCCAAAGGCTCTTGGGTGTACAGGGGGTGCGCCTCCACATGCTGTGTGCGAAAGTGTAAAATTTGCAAAAGATTTATTGGGTGCTGGTGCAATATGAGCGAGATATGTTCGACGTCGTGAGTCTGTGCCATGCAAGTGAATTGAATGCAATGAGCGGTGTTAGTCTAATGAAAGACTGCGTGCAAAAATCAGCCCAAGTCAAGGGCACTGCAAGTTCATGCCAAACCGCGCGATGCTTGTTTTTTCTCTCCCTCCCGACTTTAGGTGGTGGTGGATATCTTATCGATTGCTCTTCAAAATCCAATTAAAATACAAAATAATGAGAGACGGCTGGAACTCTCCAGTTATCGTCAAAATCAATGCTAGAAATCACCGAGCTCCTCTGCAAATTGGGACTTTGAGCAGTCTTCCTGAAGGAGACTTCGGCGTAGTGCATAGAAATACGACGCCAAAATTTCTGGTTTCTCGATAACGAAAGAAATCGCGCCACATACCATTTTCATCTTATTATTGGGTAAAAACGAAATCGAATTTCGGTGACAAATGATGTCATTAAACCATGTTCCACAATTATTAAGCATGTTATTTTTGGAATTGACTTGAATTTCGGGCAATAAAACAGCCTCTGAAAATTTGCAATCGAGAAGGGATGAATAAACTGCGTGCTTGTTTTGTGGCGAAATTTTTTAATGAACTTCACTTTATTAGTTCGGATGGAATTTATTTAATGAAAGCACGCAGGGATTGCTGTCGATTGCATGAAACGGGAATGCAAATTAAAAACCAGAAGTGCCCAGCGTATTTGGCCTGTTCTCAAAGCTAATTAAATGATATAATATTTTTCATAGGGGGGTTAGATACAATCCCATATGCTATATATGCATGTATAGTAATCAGTCTATAAATAACTTACAAAGGGTGATAGAAACACGAAGCAACAAAACAAGCTCATGCGGAAAAACAATGCGTCTTAGGAGGATACTCGTATGTGTCCGTACGTAAGTAAGAATTGTACTCATAAGTATGTAGATACATCCGATTATCGATTAGTACTGAAGCTTTAGTATAATTAATTCAGGCCTGATTGAATGATCTAAGGAGAATGTGCATGTCCCAAGTAATATAATACAGAAGTTTTGTTTGCGTGTTGGAAAGTCACAACGGATTTCCTTTTATGGAAGAATTCCAATCTAACAAATAAAAAATTTTGCAGAGGGAAACGGTTTTCATCTAGAGCAGCAATTGGCAGACCTTTTCGTAAAAAAGGCATATTACATTTCATCAAATTTGTGCAAACTTTCCAAAACGTGTAAGTAAGCTTTATTTTTTTCTAGGTGTAGGTACCACCTTTTTGTCATGTATGCCCTATAGGGGCAACAAGCAACATATGACTTTTGTTTTTCGTGTTTTTATGCGTTTTATAATTTCTTCAGCTTCTTTTATTAAAAGCAAGTTTTTTCATGTTTCGTAATTTTATTGAAAAAAGCAAGGCCTATCTAAGGCTTCAAAAGGTTGCCAACTGAAATATCTGAGATGGGCCTATTAAAATATTTCGGTTACTCTAACTCGTAATTAAGGCTAAACAAACAAAATAGTTAACTTCTATAGAAGTTTTGATCTATATTTGTTCTTAGGTTACTACACCAAAAGTGGGAAAAAATCTGCCATAGGCCTGTAATGTTCAAACTATTAGTCGTAGGAAATAGCAATGTATGAGCTAGATAGAGTATCTTCTACAGAATTGAACCCATATGTAAATTTTTAAAATGAAAAATTACAACCACACTATGGCTAATACAAAGACACTATGAACATTTTTTTATACTATGCTATAGCATGTTACATAGCATGTTACAGCTACATATGTATGTATATCTTCCTTTAAAGAGTTCTGTGTAGTCAAAAACTTTGAAAAAAATTATATTTGCTTTTTAGATTTTGCGTAATTTATGTTTAAAAATATTTCCGTGAAATTTCGAGTTAATCCTTGAAAATTGTTGACCCTTGGATCGTAAAGGATATGCAGGTTGAAACTGTAAACATATATTTCTCACAATATTATCCTGAATCGCTCAATTCCGCCAATATCTTCTAAATATGTTATGTATAATATGGTAATGCCGCTACTATGAATAAGTCTGTAAAAATGTTTATTTGGAATAAAAGTATTTATATGTTGTTGTTAACTGATTTATGAACAAAACGATTAAAATATATGTATATTGTTTGAACTGTTCGTTTGTTTTTTAAAAAGAGGGAAAAGGAAAGCACTATAAGCAGGCGCGTATGCAGAAAACATGCATTTTGTTCGATTTTAGTAACCAATATGAGCGCGAGCAAAGCGAGGCCGAAATTTTTAAGATTTTGCAAAGACATGACATCAGTTTAAGTGCATTTTAAATAAAGTTTTAGGTTTTTTCTCTTTATATAGTCCCCATTTGCACCGATGATTATGAGGCTTGAATTCCAACCAGCCCAGCCCGGATTTAGATGCGATATTTTTAATTAAAAAAAATATGTCAGGAAATTCACCTATTTGGCACGTCTAAAGTGAAACTAATTTGTCATAACACAATGATAAAATATTATTAAGTCCGCCATTCTGAATTTTTATAATCTGGCAACGTAATTAAAATCAGCAAACGCAAAAACCCTATACCGATTTTTATGAAAATGTAAAGGAATTTAAAATTTTGAGTTCTCCAAATTGAAGCCGCCATTTTTAATTTGTATAACTGGGTACCATATTTGCAACTAGCGACAGAAAATTGCCACTTTTGAAAAAATCTCAGATAGTTTAGTATTTTGTGACCCTTATCGAATCTGTGAACTCCAGTACCATATTTGGAATCAGTGATTTCAAATATATTGTAATTGTAAAATCAATATAGAGGTTATTAATTTTCTAATATATTTTAAATCAAATCAGCTCAAAAAGATCCTTATGTGGAATGTTTTCTTATCTATCCATTCTCTGGACTTTGTTTAGATTTTTAAATATTGATCAAATTTCAGAAATTCAAGATGTTGACTCTAAAATGCTCAGCGAATTTAATCATTCATTATCTGATTAAACTCAAATCGATACCTGCGAGTTTTAAAAATTCTAAAAGGCGGCACCAATATGCCGAACGAATTTTTACCTCCGACTTAAAATCAATATTTGAAGGTTGCCAGGTTTGAACTCGAAAGTAAAAAATTGAATGTTGTAAATTCTTGCGTCGAATAATAACAATTCCAATTGTCAACGCCAACTGAATGATGTACTGTACATGGTTTCACATGGAACAACAACAAGCGCAAGTTTTTTTGTCATTGTTTGTTTAATTAAGTAATTTCTGAATTTGCATTGAACAAATGGAGCTATCCTATCGAGAACAAATTTAAAATTGCGTTCGTGCACTAACTCCTAACAATTGATATTCCGCAATCACAAAATAAAATAGGAAGCATAATTAGTTGTGAAGTCCAGCAAAAAGTGGGAAACTAAATGTCTCCCTACCTATCACATAAGAAATCCTGGTTTCATGGGAGTCAAATTGGGTGATAAACGACAAATGCGCGAAAAAGTAACACGATTCAAAAAAACAGTTCACGAATACACAAACATAATATTAAATGGAATGTGCTGTATGTACCTACGAAAAACATTTAACTTAGCTACCACAGTTTGTTTCCTAGTAAAAGTATTTTTAATTATCAGGTATGAGAAACAGTAACTTCCGTTTTCTAATAGATGCCGTTTTTTTTATTGTATGTATCACCTTTGAACCGGTTTGACATGTATTTGACAGGTCTAATGTCAGTCTCAGAACAACAGAGTTGTTTTTTTGCGATTGAACATGGAGAGTTTTGTGCAAAATAACCGAAATGGTGGGATATGAAAGGTGTTATTTATCATGAATTGCTGAAATCGTCTGAAACTATTACTGACGATGTCTACAGGTGGCAGCTAATGCGGTAAAAGCGACCAGAATGGCACAATCGGAACGATAAAATAATACTTTTACACGACAACGCGAGACCTCATATAGCTCAACCAGTGAAAAACAATCTAGAAAGGTCGAACTGGGAAATGTTATACCACCCGCTGTACTCACCGGACATTGTTCCAGTCGATTCAGCCAGCCCTTAGTGGAGAACGGTTTCATTCTTTTGAAAGTATCCAAATTTGGCTCAATACTTGGATCACAAGTTGCCAGAAATATGAGCAAACGTTGTAGCTTCCGATGAAGCATACTTTCAATGATGTTCAAAAAAGATATTTTATAAATAAAGATTTGATTTTACCAAATAACTGGAGCTCACTTTTTCTCATACCCAATACATTCACTATTTAACACAAACGAAAAATTCATTTAAAAAATTTACGTGCTGAAAAGTGCGCCTACAATAAAAAATGTTGTTTTAAAAGGTTTGCTAATTTTGATTGAAAGGTTTTTTTTAACATGAAAAAATGTTATTTCAAAACTTTGCGCCGTTTAATTTAAAATGAAAACGTATTTAAAACGATTGGGGGTCATTTTTTCCATTCTATTTTTTCCATGTCCAAATTTTCCATCCCATTTTTTCCATAGCCCAAAATTTCCATTGCTCAAAATTTCCATAGCCCAAAATTTCCATTGCCCAAAATTTTTGTAAAAGGCAATAATTCAATCAGTAGACATTTTGTGATAGGCAATTATTCAGTTATGGAAAAAATAATTGATGGAAAGAATGTACTAATGGAAAATTTAGAATGGAAAAAGTGGCCTCTTACCGCAAAAATGACAATGGAAAAAAGAATCCAGTGGAAAAAATTGACCATGGAAAAAAAAGACAATGGAAAAAAAAACCATGGACATTTTGGAATGCAAAAAGTGACCCCCTTCCATTTAAAACATTGAAAATCTTAAATTCAAAACTAAACATTTTTAACTTTTCATTTAAGTGAAAAACTGTTGGTTGATCTTTGTCATACATATATGATTCCATGGATAGTGAATACGCGAATGAAAATTGCCGCCTTAGGTAAAATTCATGGTTTCCGATTAGATTCGAACTCGGGACGCCTTGCTTCTAGATCATATCTGCTACACATATAGTAATTCACATATTTTAACAAATGTATAACCGATTTCATATAAATAACGTTTATTAAAAATATATGTTGCACGTAATCACCACTTCTACATTTTTTAATTAATTGCAATACACTTCAAATAAAAACAGTCAATTTGGATTGATTTAATCGACGCACACTGAAAGAAAGTCAAAATTTTACAAATTTTCACATGCATACCATATGCATTCCCATACTATCGAATATTTAGTACGGCCGCCTCGGAAATCAAAAATTCCCATTTATTTAAGCTGGGCTTAAGACCAGTCTCCAAAATGGAAATGTATGACTTTATTGTCATACGCCTTTCACCTCTCTAGCAAATCCCAAGTTCTTCTGCCACCATGTATCTCCAAGTTTCCAGTATTTACCTCCAAACTTCACAGTCTCCTTTATAATTCGTTGTTCTAGAGCTTGTCGTCTTCCTCTCCTCACCCATTCGCGAAAATCGGAACCCTGTCGATTAATTTTCTTAGACGAGATATAAATCAATCTTTTAGATCCGGATGGTCGCTATTGGGTGTATAGAGCAAGAGGACAACGTCTGGGACAAAGAATTATAAAGGAGGATGCGAAATTCGAAGATGGACATTTCATGGTTTTGGAGTGTGTGGTGGCAGAAGGACTTAGAATTTGCAAGAGAGGTGAAGGACGTATGACAACATAGTCATACATTTCCATTTGAGAGATTGGAATTAAGCCTAGCTTAAATAAATAGGAGAAAAATATTTCGGATGTCATTTTCCAACATGATAGTGACCCTAAGCACGCGGTCAGGAGCACAAAGGAATGGCTTTATGCTCAGGGATTCGAAGTATTTGATTTTCCGCCCAATCACCGGACTTAAATCCGATTAAGCATCTTTGTTTACATTTGAAAAATCGTATATGCCTTTTCCGGACCAGCGAAAACATTAAAAAATTGTGGTCAAGAGTTGCAATCGAATGTGAAAATATTCTTTTGAAAGCTTGATAAGGCTATTTTGGAGACCCAAGGTGGCCGTACTAGGTATTAAATAGTATAAGAAACACACATTTAATCAAGTGACCATCGTTTAAATTTCAATTTTATTTCAGTGTGCCTCAATTAAATCAACCCATATTGACTCCTTTTATTTGCAGTTAATTGCAATTAAATAAAATTGCAGAATTGGTCATTACGTGCAACATATATTTTTAATGAGCGTTTTATAGTCCAGTCACCTTATACAAAAATGTGGCTTCTGATCTAATAAGGTATATCCTTTATCCTGTATTTTTGTTATCGTTTTTTTAAGTGTTTTCAATAAAATATTAAAAATCGACAAAGCAGTCATTATCGGATAGAAAGTAATTCAAGGTCCTAGTTCACAAAAAACGGTTTTTTTTCGAATATCGCGTTTTCTATGGCTCCGAGGCCAATTAAGGTTATTAATTAAGAAAATGAAAGATAATGAAATTCCCCAAAACAATGATCCATTCCATTTTGTACGTACAACGAATGGTCTAGGCAAAATTGTGCTTCAAAGTTTCAGTCATCTAACGTACTAGCACGGCAAACCCTGTTCCGGTGACAGGAACCGAAATAATATAATAAAATATCATAAAATCACATTTGCTGACTTTAATTCTCAGTTTTGCTTGGACACCTTTCCAAAATTCCAACACCAAACAACTTATGAACTAATTTCATGCACTTAGAAAAAAATATCGGTCTACTTCCACCACCTTTAGACAATTTCGTTATTATGTTGTTAAATTTTCGTCGGCCACCGAATCATCCTCCTCCAGTGTACGAATATTTGTTTTGAAGACGATCCTTAAATGCTGGAGCAATCGTCATGTTTGCCTCGCCTTCTGCAATCGATTGCCCCTAATTGGCGTAGAATATTTCTTTCTCCTTCAATTTCAGGACGCCCGCCGGAAGACGAGTTATTGCGGAGGGAATAAACAGGGTGGTTCGTACATGCACTGGATTATTTTCACAAAGGTAAAGACTGATATTTAACAAGAAAATTCTTTATTTGTGTGAAATACACTACAATGCTAGAAAATTGTAACAACAAACTTGTTGAGGACTGTTTAACATGCAACAAAAGATTAAAACCAGTCTCAATCGGAAGACAGCGCTCAATTGAAAATTTTATGATTTTACAAAGTTGGTACAGGAGGCAGGTGGATGCGGGGAGGATGTTTACTGAATTTACTGGGTGAGTAGTAAAACAATGCACCAGTTGCATTAATTGCAAAACTTTGTTAATTACAGAGTTTATTTTGTATTTACAGATAAAAAGTTAAATTAGTGCGGGGCAAGCAAAACTAGAGGGATCAGTCGGGCATGCAGAGCCGGCTAATTCCTTTCAAACAGCAAAAGTCCAATTACGCCGAAATTCGGGTCGTTAGCAACAAATTAATGCAACTGGAGGGTTATAATTGATTCGATCTTTCTTTGGAGATAAATTGAAACAAAATGAGGCTGGCTGCAACGGTTAGTTCTTTTTCCTTTTAATTTGTCTTTGAGTGATAATTAGCAGGAAGCGGGTATAGTTTTGTTGCATTTCATTTAGGCGAAGCTGATGATTTTACCTCAGTCGAGTCGATGTTTCCGAGGACCTCGTTATCCTGGGTTCCCCGCTCGAGCTCCTCCCGGGAGCCTTTGTCGTCGTCGCTGCTATGGTCCCCTGGCCCGTCGGTAGTTGGCTCCTCACTGGAGTCAAGTGGTCGGATGTTCACAACGCGCACCTTGTAGACGGAGTTGCCGAAGTCATCTGTTTTTGTATACACGGTGTCGTTAATTTCTACTCGGTGCCCATCAATGACCTGAAGTAAATGAAGTTTCATAAATTAGCACGCTATCAGGGCGGTGGTAGAAAGTAGTTTTCTACTTGGGCTGCACCTTCTAATGGACCCAATCGTGTGTGTAATTTACCTTCACAACAGATGTGGTGTTTCCTTCGGAAGGATCGAAGTCGGAAGCCTGGGGGATGCTGCTCCACCATCTATTCAAGACACTCTCCCTGAGACGCTTCAGTAATCCTGAAAAGGCAACAGAAGCAAACACACTTAATTTGGCTCAGCCATTGGGAGATCTTGGGCCTTATCCTAAAAATTATCGCAGTGCGGCATGTTGTTGCTGAAGAAGGGATAGGTACGAGGAACCTATGTATAGGTCTCGAAGCAACTAACCGCTCGCATCCGCTGGGTTATTTGCATATTGTGGGCGGAGATTGATTGTTTTCATTGCTCTAAAGCTGAAACCCAAACACACTTTCCTAAGTGTGCTCCACGTACGGCGGAATTAAATAATGAGAGCAGAGCAGGTGCGCTTTACTGCTGGCGCGATTACTTGTAAAATTTAAAATTACTCCAGAAAGAGCCCCGGGGAAGATTCGCCGTAACCAAGGCGTTTTTAATTCTGTGCTCTGCTCGTCGGTCGGCCTGCATTCCGCAATGTGCCGGCTGCGCTAGGTATGCGGCTCTAATTCTATTAAATGGCGTCTTTAAGGGCCGTACTTAATCCGCTTCCAATACCGCAGCAAGACCTTGCTTCGTACCAACCGCACACACCGACCTTTGGTTGCATTTAGTGCATGCTCCATCTAATTCAGTAGAATGCAGACATTGCAAGACCTCCTTTAAATTGCAGTTTTGTGTCGCGGATTTTGTCATTGCCTGTGCGCCAGACGCGCACTGTCTTGGTAGGAATAAGGTGGCATGAAAGAGACAAGCGATTTTTATAAAATCAAGCAATCTCCACATATCGAAAATATTTTTTTGTTTTGTGGCAACTCCAATGCATGGCCATATGGTATGCCTAACTCTAGGCGGCTTTCATTTTAGTAATTACGTGTTACTGACGTAACTAGGAATGACCGATTGGCTTACAAAGTTTCATTATTTCTAAAAAAAATTGATCGGAAAATTATCCGATGACAAATAGTCATGGTGGTATGTCGGTTGTACTTTGCTGAGGGTTTTACGGATTAGATTTCGTAATCATCAAATGTCATTGAAATTAAGGGCTATTTTTTAAGGTATTCATTAGTTAATTACTGAAAAATTAAATATGTACCGAGTACATATAATTCTAACTAGGCTAATTTAAATTCTTTAATATATCGACATAATTTCATTCAAGTATACTGCTGATGCATCACTTCCGCAAATTCCCGTTGCCAAAGTGCTGATCAACAATTTATACATAACTGCTCAATATACGCGCATTATTTGCCGAAATGCATTTTTTCTTAAGGTGAGTGACTTCACGCGACAAATTGCTGATGCGACACTTATGCCTGAGGTGATGAAATTATGTCAATGCAATTGTATATTAGTGTAAGTGCATTGTTAATTAGGTATAAATAGCTGTAATTTGGATAAAATAAATTCATTGTTCTTTAGTTAGCAATCAGTGAAGTTTTACTTAACTTCTACATTTGGTCCTTCGAACAAAAGAGAATTTATCCTGTAGAACTAGGGTCTTCAGGTAAAATAATCTTAAAACAACCTCTGGAACTAGGGTCCAAAGGCTTTGCAAATTGGAGAAAGACAGCCCACTTCTAGAACAAGGGTCTAGAAGTCTCGCTTAAATTCTTCAGCAAATAACTAAAACATTTTTATTCCTAAATCAGCAAAAATTTACACATCAACTCGACCACAGTTAGGAATAAAAAGCACAACATGGATCAGGTACTGAGAGATCAGGCAAAATACGTCAGAATAATAAAGAAGATCGCCACCCAAATAAGCAAGGATCCCACGGTCAGAAAGACAATCGAGTATGGTGAGACAAGGCTGATGTCACTCAACAATGCTTGGGAGGAAGTTGAGAATTTCAATAATCAACTCGAAGCAATAAAAGAGCAGAATGCCGATCATAAATATTTCAATGAAGACTACTTCGGCCAAGTTGAGACACTTTGTGATCAGACAAGGGAGAGCTTAGAGAAATTGATTCGAGAGGCAATTGAAAGGAAGAAAAGCTCTGAAGAAATTGCAGAGCAGCTACGGCTAATAAGAAAGCAAACAGCTATAATCGACACTTTGAAAAGGAACATCGCTAGCATCGAAGTAGATGAAGACAAGGAGTTCTCGTCAATATACTACACGCAGAAGACTAAACTATTAGCCGACTACTGGGAACTAATCGTACAAAATCATGCCAATATTGTAGGTATGGGAAAATTCAAGGAAGAGTATTTCGAAGAAGATGTATTTGCAGCAGCTGAAACTTTGTATCAGAACGTTTTGATAAAGATACAAGAGAAATTGAGTAGTCTAGTTGCACCAACACCAACTCAGACAACTATAGTTACAGCTGATAGAAATACAAGTGTACAACTTCCACGAATTGACATTCCAACATTTTCCGGGGATTACTTAAAATGGCCATCTTTCAAAAATTTGTTTACTGAACTGATACACAAAAGTAATAAAATTACCAAAGCGGAGAAACTATTTTATTTAAAGGCGAACGTGAACACAGAACCCAGCGAACTTATTCAACATTTGAATATAACTAATGAAAACTATGACACTGCTTGGGAAATTTTAAATCGCAGATACGACAACAAAAGAGTCTTGATATCGGCACAATTAAGAAGACTCTGCAATCAGCCAGAATTAATTAAGGAATCAGCGGATGGGTTAAAGAAACTTCATGATTCAACATTAGAATGCTTAGAAGCAATCAAAAACTTAGAAATCGACATTCAAAATTGGGATCCGATTATTATACATCTCTTAATTGAAAAACTAGACAGAGAATCTCGACGTAGTTATGAGCAATCTCTCACCGATCCCAGACAGATTCAAACGCTAGAGGAGTTTCTTAAGTTTCTTGAGAATAGGTTTCAAGCACTAGAATCTATGGGTCTAATCAAATATAATCAAACAACTAAACAAGAAAAAAGGAACGATGTGAAGGTATGTCATGGTACAGTTGGGTCAAAATCGTCATGCGGCCTTTGCAAAGGCAATCACAAAATCTATGCTTGTGAAAAGTTTCTGAAAATGAACACTGACAAAAGAAATGATGAGATTCGAAGAAACAAGCTATGTTCTAACTGCCTCATACAGGGTCATTCAGCTTATAACTGTAAAAGCTGGAAAACTTGCAGAATATGTAACAAAAAGCATCATACGCTTTTACATGTAAATTCATCGTTTCAAAAGCCTGTACCAAGCGCAACCAGTCAGGAAACCAATGAAAAGGAGCCCAAGAAGGCAAACGCTACAATGCTATCAACTCACTTAGCAGAAAACGAAAGTAAGCATACGGTACTTCTAGCCACTGCAGTGTTACAGGCAGTCGGCAAAAATTACAACTCGGTAATGTTGCGAGCACTAATTGATCAAGGGGCCCAAGCCAGTTTTATAACCGAAGAAGCAGCACAGAAACTAAAACTCCCGAGGAAACGCATTAACGCAACTGTCACTGCATTAGGAGGAGCAAAAGTTAACAACATTCAAACGTGTATCGAACTTACCATAAAGCCAAGATTTCCATCTGAATTCAACACAACGACAACAGCGCTAGTATTAAAGAAACTAACAAGACTATTGCCATCAACCAAAATTGCAAACAAATTGAAATGGGAACACACAAAAAATTTAATACTGGCAGATCCAGAATTGGATGAACCAAGAAAAATTGATGTAATTCTTGGAGCAGAAGTAGTTGCAAAAATATTAATGAATAGTGTATTGCGTGGAGTCCCAGGAACTCCTATAGCTCAGGAGACACAGCTAGGTTGGGTACTATCAGGTGAAGTAGAACAGAGTTCGTCAATTATAGCACCTCAATGTTATATAAGTGAGGTGAACATAGATCAAGAAATAAGGAAATTTTGGGAAATAGAGGAACTTCACACTGACTCAGTACTGTCAAGTGATGATTTAATTTGCGAAAATCATTACAGAACTACGTACAAAAGAAATTCAGATGGAAGATACATAGTGAGATTACCATTTAGAAAGGATCCTACACACGCCAAACTAGAAGGTTCGAGAGATATTGCTATGGCCAGATTGCTTCAAATGGAAAAGAAATTCAGAGGCGATAAAACCTTGGAAATCATGTACAAGGATTTTATGAAGGAGTACTTGCAACTTGGCCACATGAGCTTAGCATCTGATCACTTAGATACAGCATACTATCTACCTCACCATGCTGTAATGAAGCACGATAGCACAACAACAAAACTAAGAGTTGTATTTGATGGTACCGCAAAACGTCACAATAAAGAAAGTTTAAACGATATATTACTAGTGGGACCGCAAATACAGCAAACGTTAATTTCAATCCTAACTAGATGGCGGAAACACAAAGTAGTCTTTACATCTGATATTGAAAAGATGTACCGTCAAATAAAGGTCGACATCAGAGACCAAAATTATCAACGTATCTTATGGCGAAATTCTCCAGAAGAACCGATCAAAGAGTACAACCTAACGACAGTTTCCTATGGGACAGCAAGTGCACCATTTCTAGCGATACGAACACTACAGCAGTTAGCCCGGGATACAGCTAAAGAATACCCACTTGCAGAAAGGGTTATTATGAGAGACACGTACGTAGACGATATTGTATCTGGAGGAGATTCTGTAGAGGAAACTATCAAAATAAGTGCAGAATTAATTAATTCACTGAAAAGCGGCGGATTCAATTTAAGAAAATGGAATAGTAATGCCAGAGAGCTCTTACAGAAACTACCATGGAAATTGAGAGATTCAGCTCCAGACCTGGATTTTGACCAAGAAAAATCTATAAAGGCACTTGGGGTTTATTGGAATCCAGCAACTGATCATTTCAAAATATCAGTAAATATACAGGAAGACCAAGATTCCTTGACTAAAAGAGAAATGTTATCTGAAGCGGCTAAAATCTTCGATCCAATTGGATTATTAGCACCGGTCACAATTACTATCAAGCTATTATTCCAAGAAATTTGGAAGGAAAATCTAAATTGGGACCAACCACTACCTGAAAAAATCAAATCACAATGGAATCGAATAAAACAAGAACTATCGTACTTAACGAAACTGCGAATTCCAAGGTGGATTAATTACAGATCAGACGCTGGTTATTATGAACTGCACGGATTCTCGGACGCCTCAGAAAAAGCATATAGCGCAGCAATCTACTTCAGAGCAATACAACCAGGAAAAATAGCGGTATCATTATTCGCTGCTAAAACTAAGGTTGCTCCACTCAAATCAAAACTGACATTACCACGGTTAGAATTGTGTGGAGCAGAGCTTCTTGCAAAATTATTAAAGGAAACAGTAGACAATTTAGAAATTCCAAACCTACAATGCTTTGCCTGGACAGACTCGAAAATAGTGTTATCATGGATTAAGGCCGACCCACACAGATGGAAAACATTTGTGGGCAACCGAGTTGCAGAAATACAAGCAAAAACGAATAAGGAAAACTGGTATTACGTACGCTCTTCAGAAAATCCTGCAGATGTAGCCTCAAGGGGAATATACCCATCACAGCTGGAAAGGCATTCGCTGTGGTGGGAAGGTCCAGACTGGCTGAAACATGCAAGGATCGTATATCCAGAAATAGAAGTGAAGGAGACAGAAATAGAAAGGAAAAATGTTGTAGTACATACACTAACACATACAGATGATGCGAACATATTCGAGTTATTACTACAAAGATATTCTTCATTATGGACAATTCTACGTATTCTGGCATACTGCAAGAGATTCATAAGAAACTTAAAAACCGGCAAGCGACAGACTAACTTACTTACAGCTGAGGAAATTGAGAGTGCACTTCTACCATTAATTAAATTCATCCAAGAAAAACATTTCAAAGAGGAAATAAAAAAACTACGACAAAAACAAGAACTGCCAAAAACAAGTCGGCTGCTAACACTAAACCCATTTATTGATCCAGACGAAGTGTTACGTGTTGGCGGTAGGCTAGAAAATTCAAAATTGTCCTTCGATCAGAAGCATCCAATTATTATTCCACATAAGGACGAGTTAGCTACCCTCATCATAGACCAAGCCCATAAACGAACATTACATGGGGGAAATAATCTAACCTTGGAAGTAATTCGCCAAAGATACTGGATAATCAATGGACTAAAGGCTGTCAAGGGGCAAATCCATAAATGCACTAAATGCCATCGATACAAGGCTGAGATGGCTCAACAGCTTATGGGAATGTTACCTTCTGCGAGAGTCACACCAAGCCGTCCATTCACACATACTGGGGTCGATTACGCAGGACCTTTCGATCTTCTAGTGAAAACGGGTAGAGGAAGCCGCACCTATAAGGGATATGTAGCAATCTTCATATGCCTGACTACTAAAGCAATTCACATCGAGGTAGTTACAGATATGACATCGCAGGCCTTCATAGCCGCCTTTAAGAGAGTAATACACCGAAGAGGTCCTGTGGCACACATGTATAGCGACAACGGCACTAACTTCGTGGGAGCAAGCAGGATAATCAGTAATTTACATCAACAGAACACATATAAAACTGAGGTTGGCGAAGCCCTAACAAGAGCTGGTACTCAATGGCACTTTATTCCTCCAGCATCACCACATTTTGGCGGTCTATGGGAAGCTGGGGTGAAATCTGTGAAACACCATATGCATCGAGTAGTTGGGGAAACAAAAATGACTTATGAAGAAATGACAACACTAATGACTCAAATTGAAGGATGTCTCAATTCACGTCCTCTGTGCCCATTATCGCAAGACCCGGAGAGCCTAGAAGTGCTGACACCTGGTCATTTTCTAACTGGGGCACCCATTTTGTCAATGCCGGATAAGGACTACTTGGAAACCAACTGTGGTCTCCTTAGGAGATGGGAACGAGTGGGGAAAATGTATCAGGAATTCTGGAAAAAATGGTCGAATGAGTATCTTGGACGACTTCAGCAAAGACCAAAATGGGCACAGAAAAGACGAAACCCAGCAAAGGGAGATCTCGTTTTAATAAAGGAGGACAATCTGCCTCCATCTCGATGGGCTCTTGGGAGAATAATCGAGGTACATCCTGGAACCGACGGACTCATAAGAGTTGTAACATTGAAAACGAAATCTGGTGTTCTCAAAAGACCCATTGCAAAGATCTCTATGTTACCGATAAATAAGGATGAGAATACTGGGGGCGATTCGTTAAGTGACGAGCTGGATTCTGACAGTGATTTCCAACCACCACCGTCCTCGTCTAGAGACAAACCACACAAGTCAGAGGGCACTTCTCGCAAACGGCCACTTAATGAACCCTCAACCTCCAGTGAAGATCAACGAGAAGAGAACAAATCAAGAAGAACCACCAAAGACCGAAGTTGCAACATGAGCCTGGTCCACTACTTATTACTTGGTGCATTAATTGTCCTTCCTGCTATGAGCCAGGAAATACCACAGCCATACCAGCTAACAAAATTCGATAATCAGGAAGGAATATACTTTGATGACGTTGCAGAAGTACACCTATACGGAAGCGAATGGAATCTACTCATTTATTACGACTTGTCAGCGTATTGGGCAGAATTCTTCGGAATTAAGCAATCGGTACGGAGGCTCAATGAACTTTGTGAGCAGAATCAGCAAACAGGACTACCAAAGGAATTATGCAATGCAACGATATTGCAGCTAAATCATCAAGTACTCGAGTCAGAACACATAAATACTGTACTCTACCAGCAAAATGAAAAAACTTCAACGCGCAGCAAAAGAGCACCATTGGAGATAATTGGAACAGCTGCTAACAAATTATTTGGTATTCTCGATCAAGATTTTGCAGAAAAATATGAGGAACAAATTACTCAAATCAACAAAAACGAAATGATGCTGCAGAAACTTCTTGACGACCAGACATCAATTGCAGAGCACACAGTTAATGTAATGAAAAAGAACCACCAGACGGTTCAACATCAACTGAGTGCACTAAAAACTCAAATCGAAGCAGTCAAAAGCAGCATCAATGAATCAAACCAAGAGCTTAAAGTAACACAAACATTCAACTCGGCAGCAATATTGATAACATTAAATCTGATTAATTTCCAACATGTACAGCGAAGCATTCTATCAGTAGTAATGGATACTAAACAGGGCCGAATAAATACGTTATTATTAACTCCAGCACAACTCAGTGAACAGCTCAGAACGATACGAGAGCACCTACCAGATAACTTGAAGCTCCCAGGGACCGACAGTACATCGTCAATGTTATCCATATATACTGCAATGCATGTAAAGATGAGGATCACCGAAAGGAAGGTCTTATTTGACACTCGAATACCCTTATTAAGGAGTGAATCATACCGATTGTATCAATTGGTACCGATTCCTGTACAGCATGCGAACGATCACATATATATTCAGCCGTCGAGCGAATATATCGCAGTAAATCGACACAGAGATCGATTTAGCCCCCTAACACAGCAAAACATGAAGGCTTGCATCCATTCGTCCAACAGTGAATTAATGTGCAAGCTAAAACAGCCATTATTCACATTAAAATCAAATCAAAGCCGATGTGAGATGGAACTCCTCACCAAGCAAAGGTCACTCTCACCCTTTTGCCAATTACGGAGCGAGAGTGCCCAGAATTCTTGGATACAACTACATGCATCAAGTTCATGGTTATACATTCTAAAGGAAGAAACGCCATTCGATATCATCTGCGAGACTTCTGTACACTCAATATCTTTGACGGGCAATGGATTGATTAAAATTCAGTCATCATGCATGATCAACCACCCGACAATGACTATCTATGGGAACCAAAAAATAACAGACCAGTTGCGATCCTCGTTTGTGTCAGAAGGTCAATTGGTGTCAAATCACCTAAAGGCCAGCATTGGAGTAAAGCCGAATAATACTACTTCCTTACTACATGTGCCACAGTTGAAGAAGGAAATAAGCAGCGACGAGTTTACCGAACTCGACACGGCAATCAAAAAATTACATCATAATGCTGAAAATATCTCCAAATTAAAGAATCATCACCTGCATCACTATTCGATGACCTACATCCTGCTCATTGTGCTAGTACTGATATGCCTATACTACAGATGTCGAAGAAGGATGATGACCCGACGCAAGAAAATCAACCAGCCACAACCTGCCCCTAGAAGTCGATGCCGCAAGCCAGATCAACATTCCACCCTAGACCTGCCATCGCTTAATCTAGACGGGGGAGAATGTACCGAGTACATATAATTCTAACTAGGCTAATTTAAATTCTTTAATATATCGACATAATTTCATTCAAGTATACTGCTGATGCATCACTTCCGCAAATTCCCGTTGCCAAAGTGCTGATCAACAATTTATACATAACTGCTCAATATACGCGCATTATTTGCCGAAATGCATTTTTTCTTAAGGTGAGTGACTTCACGCGACAAATTGCTGATGCGACACTTATGCCTGAGGTGATGAAATTATGTCAATGCAATTGTATATTAGTGTAAGTGCATTGTTAATTAGGTATAAATAGCTGTAATTTGGATAAAATAAATTCATTGTTCTTTAGTTAGCAATCAGTGAAGTTTTACTTAACTTCTACAAAATATATGCTTATTGTTCTCAAATTAGTCGATTAAATTCCAAGCTACGTATAGGTCTTCCTATAACGACGCTGACTTTTAATTGTAAATTACACTCCACTTTATTATTTGAAAAAATATTTTATGATATTAAGTATAGAATATAACATCGTTCAAATGTCCCGGCACGTATTCGGGAGGTCTAGAAGGACGAATGAAGGGCTTTGGTCTTTAGAATATATTAAATAGATTAGGGAAAAGGCAGAAGAGAAAAGGAAAAAGGAGAAGGCTATAGTTCTGGCCCACTGTTCCCATATTATGTTTGTATGTGGGCCAAGAAATTCTAATTTTTGCTTCAAAAGCACTTCATCTAGGTCTTGCAGGTGCATTTGAAAGCTGCTTGTGGTCTTGGACGAGCAATTTTAAGGTGAGGAACATCATGAGAGTCCTTGTGGTGTTGTGTGTCTAGGGTGCGTCTGGGTCCCATCCACAGGAAGCTTTCAAAATGTACACCCAAGACCTAGACGAAGAGCTAGGGCACCGAGATTAACTCAGATGTCAGTCTCTCTTCTCGAGGTTTGTACAATGGACCTTCAGTCTAAGTGCAGGGTTATCTACTCGCCTCATGATAATCTACATCAACATCTAGACGAAGAGCTTTGATGCAAAAATTGAAATTGTTGGCCGCATGCATTTCATATGGGAAAAGTGGGCCAAAACTCTCATAACCTATCTATTGCGAAAAAAATTGAAATAATGGGTAACGGTAAAGGGAATTTAATTTTTGTGCAGTGTAATTGTCAGTCATGTACTAAAGTTTGTGCGGTGAAAAGTGTAGATTAAAATGTATTATATAATATATAGTATAATTAGTTACTAATATATCTTCTGTAACTTAGATAAAGTATAATACGTTATTCATTTCTGGGTAACGAACACAAGCACCTTCGATAGAAGGCCTTCTCTGCGGTCATGCCTTTACGAAAAGGAAATGGATTGTAGTACGCTCTCTCTCTCCTAAGAACGCCTTCAACAGGTATGGGAGAAGCCTTCTATTCACTGCTGGGATCCTAGATGCGATTGAAGTGAGACAGTCAATGACAGATTTCACACATATTTTTGAGTAATTCTTCACAAGTGGTGCTCCTGCCGTACTCGTGAGTTTTGCGGACTGTAAAACTTTCACCAATTTTATTTAATCATATGAAACGAATGGGCAATTTGTTTCCTCTTTTCCAAAATATTTAATTGATTAAAGAGTTCACAAGGTTTACAAGGGAACTTTTCAGTCAATTAATAAACGGGTGGCGCATAAAGTACGCCGGATTTAATTTTAAAATGAAAGACAGACATTATTATTTAATTAGGCAATTTTTATTGATAACTGGATTAATTGGAATATATTTTTAAGTTTTTTAAAGACTTAACAATTTTTTATATTGGTTTTGCATTTAAATTCACTCTTCTGCAAATCAAATTCATTCTTCTCGCTTTTGCAAATCAAGTATTTATACTTAAATATTTTTTTTACAAATTTAAGTCAAGCTAAACTATTGCAATATAAGTGTTCCGTGCCATCCCCAGTTACAACAGGCGAAGAAGCGACCGCAAAAAGTGGAGTTCATCGAGAAGAATGCCGAGGTTTTTTTTAACCTAGAAAACAAACATTTAATTGGAAGCCCCCAAAATCATGGCTTATTTTCATATTTGAAAAAAAGCTGTTTCGAATAGAAGCATGAAATTGCGCTCAAATGCAAACTGAAATTTTCTATTTTCAGAAAATTTTGCTTATTACCACCCTCACCAGAATACCAGAAATTTAGGAGGAGGAAGACTGATCAAGGTCGGAGATAAGGCAATCTATTCCAATTAGGGTTCATCGAGCATAAAGAACCTTTCATGAAAATTACTTCGCTTCTCTCCAATTTTTGCGATCGCCTCTTAGACTATCAGCAAATATAAACAATTAAATTGTTTATAACAATTGATCGCGATAAAATTTTTCAGTCGTGATAATTTTGGTTAAAATTACACCTAGTTAGTTAATTTGTAAGAAAAGGGGGGCGAAGCCTCGAGCACTCAGACGAATAGTCCATTGTACTCTGCCCCCACCCTAGCCGAACTTCTTCGTTGTTCTGATGAACCGAAGAACCTCGGATAGGGGTCGAGGACAGATCTCTTCCATCCTCAATACGTCAGCACCGAATACAGAGCGCCGCGCTTGGGAGAACGCGGGACACTCGCAGAGAAAGTATTCTACGCTGTCCTCATCCTCCCCGCACGTCGCGCATGTAGGGTCACTGATGATTCCCAGGGTATGTAGATGTTTGCCACATGTACTATGCCCTGTTACAATCCCTACAAGATTCCTGCTTAATTTCAGGAGAGTTTCTGCAGTGCACTTATCGGGACGACCTATAAAGAGTTTGGTGTGTCTGCAGGTTTATAACATGGACCATCTCTGCGCATGGATTTTCTCCATGTGTCGAGTTATCCAGTTTTTCACTATTGCAGAATTCACGCCAATCTGTGGTTCCGGTCCAAAGGGGCCGCATTTCGCGCCTTCCTTTGCTAGGCTATCATAGTTTTCGTTACCCTCGATGCCTTGATGACTAGGAACCCATATTTACACCTAAAATACTATGTTATAATTATTTCGTAAATATGTATGTCAAGTTACCAACAGATGTTGCAGAAGAACCATCGTCAACCACGCGGAAGAGTCTACTTACATATGTACTAACGGCAATGAATTGGTAATTACATTTAAATAAATACCGCAATAAAATTTTTAGAATGAATTTGATTTGCGAAAGGGTGGATTTAAAGTGCAAAGCCTGTACAAAATATTTAATTGGCTGAACAGTTTTCTTGCCAAAGGGATATTTTATAGAAGGAATACACACAACAATCCCGAATCACCAGTACGGCATCCCCACTTGTAAAGTATTAGACTGCCTCATTTCAAACGCTTCTAGAATGGACTAGTCACAGCCTGAAGTAAATTATTTTGGTTGGTGGTTTAACTGCTGAGTTCAGGCACTCCTAGCATTAACCAAAAATCCATCAGCCAAAGGTCGAAACGCAAAATAATTTTCTACTTTGACTAAGGCATTTTGCGAAACCTGAGGACTGATTTATCAAACATACATATATGAAAGTCGACTTTTAATACTCTTCGAGATAAAGAAAAATTGTTTTTTTAAACGTGTCTACTTAGGGCTTTATTTTATTATTTGTTAGATTACTTATCAGTGTGTATGTTAATACTAAAATATAAAAATAATAAAAATAGTGGTATCAGAAAAATTTAATCGAAAGGGTAGGAACATCAAAAGAGAAAAAAATAAGAAGATCGTGAATATGTGTCTCGAAACGTATGAAAAAGCATAGGTACTAATTAACATATATCATCTACATACCTATTACCAATTTTTTTCTCGATTCTTATTTTTAATTTTACCTGAAAATTGGACATTACTTTGTATTTTCAATATCAAAGAGATATTATTGTATAAACTTAAAACGAATTCCCCTCAGCATTGTTTTCTAACAAAGATTATGTTTGGTTGTCCAAATTAATGAACGGCCCTGAATGTAGCCCTGACTATTACCACGTGTTGCAGTGTAACAAATACGTAATAATCTTAAGAGTGCTGTCAATTAAAAGTACTCGTACCTACATACATACTGCCAACAGTTTTTCAGGTTTCTTCCTGCCGATGCCGTTTCGTCTACAAAAATGTTCCCTTCATCACGCCCTTCACAAACATGGACAGGCCGTTTGAGACTATGTGAATCATACCATGTATCTACGAGCCTGCAATGCATTAAGGAATTACTGTTGTTGGCCGGTTTGTTTAGATGAATAAAAAAATTCAGTTTACATCCGGCAAAAAATGTGGGGCTCCAGACAACAAACAGATATCGCCAGAAACCGAGCGATTTCCATGAAAATCCATCTCAACAGGTTTCCTAACCATTCTACGGGATGACGCAAATTCTTTTTTCGAAAATTACATGCGATGGTCGCTCCCCCTCGACGAGTACCATACGCGGATTACCACCTACGTGACTCATTACATCTCAAAGCTTTCTATCAGGTACGCTCAAGATAGTAGTGGAACACCTGTTGGCGACTGGCTGGGATGATTCATTTTCGGCTTTTGCGGTAAACATTTTGCGGCTTTGCGATGTATTTACCAGCGAAATATTTTAAAAGGCGAAAAAGTACAAAACTGTATGAATGCTGCTTCGCGGCTGGTAAATATGTTTTGAGGCTGCTGGCAACGTCGCATGAGTGATTCACCGCACCAGGCAGGTATACATAGGCAAAGCTGTTTTTAAATGCAAATCCCATAAAAGTTGGGGCGAGCGCAGGCAGGAGAAATAAAGGAACTAAAGAAAACATTTACATTGCGATGAGCAAGTATTCATTCCTAATGTCGGAAGGTAGAGCATTTTTTCATGACTTCTGTCTGACTATGGTTACGAAATTGGAAGTATTACACAACAGGTAAGTTGCTGCTGCATTCCGTAGAAGTATCTGGTCTGGAGTCGGGCGCTTGCACCCCTAATGTTATTAAGTACACTCGGAACGGACTTTGTAATGGGCGAATGCGGCACACTTGCACTATCTGTACTCCTATCTGTGTATTTGTTTACAGCAGACACCTGGGATGATTCCTATGTTTATGCAGATCAGCGTTGCGCCTAATTCAAGGTGTGTGCGTACGTGACCTGGTTTGTCAGCGCCGAACCGTGTGCAGTCTCAGCACATTGCAATGGAACAATTGTGGAAGACATTGCTCAAATATCGGGACAACAGAAATGGTGTATCTGAAAATCAGCAAATCGCTGGCAACACAATGTTTGACCCAATTTATGCGATTTATGTGGTCGAAATCCTCACCCCCCTAAAAAACGAACGCGTGACATCACAGCAACTGTAGCGAACTTAGCACCGCTAGCAATAAAAGTTCAATTCAGGCGGGATACCGAAAGTCCCTCCCAAGCACTTTTCAGAAATTGATGATTGTGATGCTCCCCACTGTATTAATTAACAGAGGTGCCGCCGGCGTCACACATGAAATTTTCGATTTATTTGTGTCCGAGAAAGCTCTGTCAACCGTAACGTGACGCAAAATTAATGCCCGCCAGGCATTGGAGTACAAATCAAATCACAACTAAAGGTGACACTTTTACCACTATACCTTGATGGCGAATTACTCACCGTCGAAGCCGTCGAAGAATCCGGGATTGTAGCTACTCTCGGGATTGTAGGGCCGCAGCGAGAAGAAGGGATACCCGGCGCCAGTATCAACGACACCCTTGAAATCTTTAAAATCCGTGCCAACGTCCGAATTATAGTCTCGAGGAACACCTTGCTGGCCTCGTGAGACCGGCACAAATTCTGCATCATCGTCTGGATTGCCAGCTGAAACGTAAAAAAACAAGCAGATCGTAAATAAAAAGTAAAACTTTGCTAGAGCTTAAACGTCTAAAAATATCGCCGTAGAGCAGCGACATTAAGGCGCTTTGAATCAACTATTTCTGGGAAAAGCAATCCTTGCCCGTGAGGCGTCGCTGCCGACCAGCGACGCTCGTCGCTTCTCATGGCCTTTGTAAATTGGGTGCCATGGCGTAGCCGCCCAACGCAGCCACAACATGCATGCAGATCTGGGGTATTTTCGGTGATGACTTAAAGTGGAAAATAATTACAAAGTGATTAATTATGTGTGAAATGATAATGTGGAACTAATTACATGACATATTAATAATTCAACAGATTGGAAAATGGCCATCATTTCGCAGACCTCACGCCTGGGCTTTTGAAATTAATTAACATGAATTAAATCTGCCATCAAAATTTTACCAACGGGCATCTCGCCACGTACGCTTTCACTAATTTGTAAAAATGACTGCAAATTGGAATGAAGAATTCTTTAATGAAAACACAAACAATCTTTGGTTACTTTATTTAACCAAGAAAGGAAAAATAGGAATAAGCTTAATTAAATCAAATTCCTATATTGTACATATAAAAATAAAAAGGCAATAAGTGGATCAGTCCCCAGTTGCATATAATTAAATTAAAAATGCAATAATTTATACAACGTAAAATATTCAACAATTCATTACGGTCATCGCCTTAGATTTCAAGCCGAAGGAAGACATTTTGATATCCACAATAGGTAAGAACTTTTACATTTCACGCTCTTTCTCCGACGCTATCGCGAATCACGTCCAAATAATATGATACTTTTTGTCTCCTACAAACTTAAAAAGAAAATAACAAAATTAACTCGCTTTGTTCATTTCTTTCGAAGTATCATATATCTAGTTTGGCCTAAAATTCTCGAAAAGTACCAACGATTGTAGGACGTTTTTTCCATTCTTAAATTTCCATTCTTTTTTTTTACATGGGAGGTTTTTTCCATGGAACATATTTTCCATTAATTTTGACCATGGACATTTCTTCCCTTCCATTTTTTTCATGAACATTTTTTCCATGCTAATTTTTTCCATTTATTCATTGATTCATTTTTCCCTTAGACATTTTGTGAAAGGCGTATATTCTGAAAAAAGAATTAATGGAAAATGTCCATGGGAAAAATGTCCGATGGATAAAATAATTGATGAAAAAAAATGTAAAGTAAAAATAATAAATCAATTTTTTTTTGTGTTTCGTCTAATAACTTTTTTTTACACGAGTCAGACAAACAAAACTCTATTTATATGTATTAGACTATAGAGCGGATAGAATGAACCCAAATGGATTTCTCTACCGCTAATATAACCGGAGTCATGGCGTCGTGAGATTGTGTATTCATATATGTTGTGTACATACACATATTCGGAAATATAATGTTGTTTAATTGGGTCCTATTAGATCAATAGTAAGTACGCTGGGCACCACCTCGGGGCCCTCGTCTCGTGCTTGGCCCGGACCATAATAATTGAGGTGCGCTTTTCCTGGTAGCGTTAGATGGTAGCCATATAAGTCAGGATATAGCTATGCGGGCTAATCACCTAACATAGCAAACATGAACGATTAAAAGAAACTGAACCAGAGCATCGAAGTGGAGAGGCTTTGTGGAAGCGCTATGCTCCTAACTGGAGTAAAATAGGAAATATATTATTGGGTCACTGCAGATTAGGTGTACAGTGAGTCACAAAAGTAAGTATACACCCTTTGTTTCAGTATAGTACTTGAAAAAAGAACTAATGTTTATGGAAATATTGCCAAGACTGTGCATCTGGACAACTGTTTGTATGTATGCCAAGTTAGTCAAAACAAAAAATTACCGTTAATTGTGACGTCAGTGTGTAATCGATTGCAGTTCTTAGAACACCACACAAATTCACATCACAAAAGTAAGTATACATATGCGTCATTTCGAGTTTGATCGCTCAGCAAAGCAGTCAAGCCTTATTAGCTACGGTACATTTGTTTATTTATTTCTCGGAAATCGTTTTACATTAAGTTAAATAAAATAATTTCCTTTATTCAGAAAAAAATCATCAAAATATCAAATAATGGCACCAAGAGGAAAAGAACTTTCGAAAGATTTAAAAAAAATAATTGTGAAATACTTCCGGGAAAAAAAGTCAGTACGCGAAATAGCCAGAATTGTAGACAAGGGTCCAGCAACTATCCAGAAGATTATTGAGAAGTTCAAAACCACGGAGAGTATAGAAAATGAACATCGATCTGGACGTCCTCGCAAGTTCTCGGAGCCAGAAAAGCGCCTCATTATTCGGAAAGTACAAAAGAATCCTAAAATTAGTGCTCCGAAAGTACTGACGGAGATAACAAATGAGACAGGTAAGTCATGCAACCCCCAAACCATACGTCGCGTGCTTCAAGATGCTGGATATCATGGTCGCAATATGAGAAAAAAACCTTTCGTCAATAAAATCAATCGACGAAAACGACTACAATTTGCGAAAGATCATGTTCACCATCAACAAGCTTTCTGGAATACAGTTATATTTTCCGACGAAAGCAAATATAACATCCATGGATCAGATGGAAATGCAAAAGTTTGGAGAAAAGTCAATGAAGAGTATAATCCTTCGAATATGACCGGAACCGTAAAACATGGTGGAGGATCGGTAATGGTTTGGGGGTGTATGGCAGCATCTGGGGTAGGAAATTTGTTCATTATTGACTCTATAATGGATCGATATTTGTATTTAAATATCCTGAAGGAAAACCTGCATGCAAGTGCTAGGAACTTGGGCTTAGAGGGGTCATTTGTCTTCCAACAAGATAATGACCCTAAGCATACCGCACATGTCGTCAGGGAATGGCTGCTTTACAATGTTCCGAAGCAGCTGAAAACGCCACCGCAATCTCCGGATATTAATGTGATTGAGCATCTGTGGGAACATCTCGACCGACAGATAAGGAAGCATGAGATAAAAACCAAAGATGACCTAATACGAGTGCTTAAAGAAGAATGGTCTAAAATTACACCAAATGTCGCCCAGAACTTGGTGAACTCGATGTCATCACGAATGAAAGCTGTTATACAAGCAAAAGGATACCCCACAAAGTATTAGGAATATAAGTTTCATTCAAAAAATTTCAAACAGTGCTATTTCATTTTTACTGTATACTTACTTTTGTGATATGAATTTTCAATTATTTTTAGTTGTGCCCAGATATTTTTTATAACATTTCTCCTTTTTTTTTTATTATTGTTGATTCTTTGAGAGAGGTATTTATTTGTTATAAAAATGAACTTGGTTTTTTTTTTTTTAAATAAATAAGCATTATAATCCAAGGAACTTAAATTCATTATGATGTGTATACTTACTTTTGTGACTCACTGTACATCATTTCAGGACGTCATGTATCCGGTTCTTATATGTATAATAATACCTACAAATTAAGTTTTACCAGTTTTCCTCCTCCGTGTCGTCAAAACATAAAATTACAAGGAAACTACAAAAAAGAGAGGTACTTTTCGAGCATATTAAGAAATTTGGCACACCTTATCTCAAAAATTAAATAGTGTAGGGGGATGATTTGGCTTCAACTTTTTTTATACTTTTAAGGGGAACAAAAAAGTATGGAATGGCTTCATTGGAATTTGCAGTAGGATCTGAATTAAATCGAAAAATGTCCAAATGCTACCTATTTTTGCAAATTTCAAAATTGCTTCCGGTTGGAGTCTAAGATCACGCAATAAAGTTGTTCTAGTTAAAATCGTAATGTAATCCAATAATTGGTATGGCAATGTGGTATAAATAAAAACCTTTTTATTATGGAAGGAAAATGTGGAACTTTGTGTCCAAGTTTCACATAATTTTTTTATTCTTTAAGCGGTTTAATATATATATCTTATTATGTGTGTTTTTCATGCAAAAACAGTTTATCCGCTTGACACACTACCATCTAAACTTGGACTGCTCGTTTGGCTATATCATGTGGAACCTTTTTCGTGCCTTGTACTGGAAGGTGGCTATGAAAATACCAACATTAACATAATTAACTTGAAAAATATAATTTTATTTTCTGCTATTTTAGTTTAACTTAGTAAAATTTGTGAAGTCCTAACCAAACCGTATTTTGTTTTGGTTTCCATTCACATTTTTTAATATTCCACAAAAAGTTTTCTGAGTATAAATTTGCATATCCTTTATCTTCCTGACATGTTGCACCTTTTTGGAAAGGTGATAAGTTAATAATTTTAATGTTAATATTATAAATATAATAAAAACAATAGGTGTATTAATTACATGAATTTCCAAGAATATAGGAAAAACGTGAAGTTTAGGAAATTTCAGGAAATTTTTTTCACCTTCGCAAGTGCCTGTACCTGCAGTGGTAGAGGTAGATCAACATTGGCGGCATTTTTGGAATAGAATATGTAATCGAACAATAATGGGAATACCGAATTTATGAACCACCGTTTTAACTCTCAAACGGTTGAGATTTACCCCTCTGCCATATAATTTGTTACCACGTCTTCACCCCACTTATTTTTTACCATGTTATATAAAACACGCTGTACATATATAGGTATATTTATATTTCCACTTCACCCATTAATTTTCAAAATTAAAATTTGAGGTATTTTTATGCAAAGTACTTTAGGAAATGCGGGTGGTGGGTGGGTCATGATATATTCAGCTATTTTTTGCTATAGCGAAATAACACCAAAAATAAACAAATCGAAAAAATACTGGGATCCGTCGGCCTCGAATAACACGCTTAAATAGTTTTATGTTATTTGAAACCCTGTTATTCGATGCTACTGATTTATACAACTTTGGAAATTACATTCCTTGCTCTTTGAACCTTTGTCTGGAACCAAGGGCACAAATATATATGGATATCGAGCCTCAAATTGACAGTACAATTCGAGACTCTAGCCCTATATAAATGTGAGCATTTTTTCACTTTCGAGTGATTGAATTTCGAGCTATAGCGTTCGCACGTGTCTTCTCCAAAGTTTTTTAACTGGTTGACGCCCGGTTCTTGAAGAACATTTTTTTGAATAACACTATAGCTCGAAATTCATTCACTCGGCTTTAAACTGCAACGTAAAGTAGTTTTGGCCGGTTGGGAAAAACTTTTTGGCAAGCTATATTTGCGCAAAGGTCGAAGACTTTTCTCATAAACAAAGAGTTTTTATATATATCGCTATTGCCCGTACCTAATTGCTTCATCTCATCTTGAACTATAAGCTTAGATGGTTTTGGTTAGGCAGAAAACATTGCATGTATGTTCAAATTATTTAAAACGCTCTTTGATACAATATAATTTATGAAAATTGTGTGCACATAGGACTTATAATTTTAGAACTAGAGAATGGTGACAGACAGAAAGGCTGACAGACATGAGGCAACTAAGCGAGGGCAATAGATATATTACCGTATTCTATCAAGGGCACAACTGTTCAGAGATGCAGACAAATCGCTCTTAAAGGTGTTTTGTTCGAATAAATTTTTCGATTGCGCTGACAGAAAACTATTGAGCCGATTTCCAAAAGGAAAAATGTCTGCTAAACATATAAAAATCTTCTTTCCTTTACTTTCATAACTTTCTACAATTTTCTGTTCGTAATGCAATAGACATTAGCATTTGCTTGGCAATTTTTATTTTGCAGAATGTTTTGTGAAATATCGGTAAAGGCTCTCTAAGCGAACTGAAGACATGAAATATAAATACCTATACATACTCGTATAATATACATTCAGCGAAAATTGTTTTGAGCGAAATTACTGAAAGGTATGTTTCGAATTTGTTTCACTTCATGCCACTGCCGTTTTCCCACGTTTGTTTAGTCGATCTTGTCTCGCTCGATAACACCTCAAACTACCATATCAGTTAAGTAAGATTTCACACCGTAATACAGTTTTCGAAGCTTGTTTTCTTCCTCCCGTTCCTTCTGTCTGCCCGGTAGGTTCCGACAATTCGAGCCAATATTTATGATTGGGGCGAAATTCTGCTGCTCATACTAAAACAATTGGGGCTTACTCAAGACACACATATTTGTCAATGAGCTAAAAATTATAGAACGATAGCTCACTACAATAATGATGGTAAATGATAAAAGTATAGTTATCAGACAAAATTCCAAAAACAATAGCTTTTGAAAACTTTTGTTTTAGATTTGTCGGTGTGAAGGAACACTCGTTGAATCCACAAGGGACAATAACATTTTTTTTCGGAAATTGTTGAGTGTTCCGATCCAAGAAGCAAGCCGATCTCGTCGGTACCTACATAATATAATGGCGCTTGCTTTTCTGCCATAGACACTCACGAGGAGGGGAGGGATCGAAGCCCCGTCTTGGTTATATTCCAAGAATAGCGTTATATGTAGGTATATTATCTTATATATTAACAAAGTATTTACTTCGTCCTCTCAAAAACAGCAAAAACTATGTTTAGTAGTTTTGATTTCCGATGTAACATGTATGTAATTTACTGTCATCGTGATAAACGAAAATAGTTGTTGAGAGTATACTTCATTTTTGTGAAGAAGAAGCATTCATATGTTTATGTACAAACGGAATGTGATTGTTTATAACAAATATTTTGTACATTGAAAGTGTCCTTTTGCATTGTGACACCCATTACATTCATTTATATGTTTTCTAAGCTGTTACATGGTTTTCGCTGCTATTGTACACAAAATCCTAAGGAATTTAGTAAATTAATGAACGAGCGACCTTCAATACATAGAACTGTCTAGAATTTGGAATTTCCTAACCTATATCAAAGAATATTTCCTGGGAGCTTTGCCAGCGAAAACATGTTTGCAATCACGACTCCATTCTTTTTAATTATTTTCTAATTACGTGACCAGCATGCTATGTTAATCGCTTAACAAGCATCTGAATTTGAACTGCTTCCTTTCATGAAATCGAAATTACTTTTAATGCGAAACAAGATGATATCATGCGTCAAAAGGTTCACACAACACGTTAACTACAAAAAAGGCGCCCAATATTACATGGCGCCGTGTCCATACATGCAATTATTCTAATTCAGGCTTTACGCCATGAACTGCTTTTTAATTAAACGGCAGAGTTTTCAATACTCGTAAAAGTAACAGTTTGCACTTTACACTACCCTTCAAGTGTTTGCATGCATGTTGGAAATTATTCATTGACATGCACTCGTATATGAAAGCGACTTCTCGTCCTGTGCATGTTGACAGTGAAAAGTTGAACCAATTGCGATAGTTGCGATTCTGTCATTAATGTTCGGATGAGAAAAGTTAAATATGAAAAATGCCAAATTTATTGTGATTTTGTTTTTAGTTGCCTTTGCCTAGCCATGTAAAGCTAATTTACATACATGCATACAAACATAATTTTGATGCATTTTGAATTTTATCAGAAATTTTACAGAAACTGTTCACATTTTTTTTTCGTGTCACTTACTGCACGTATCCTTGTGTGATTAAATCTGGGTTTAATGATGATTCCGTTCCATATATACGCAGGTCGAGGATCACAACAGAACAGCGCGAACAGAAATGTGGAACATTTCCAATAAAATTCAGGAATGTTAATAGAGCCCTGAATGCAATCGAACGTGAAAACAATTCTGGAGATGTTGCGGTTTTCCTCGAGCGAGATCAATAGGAAAATGTTTAACATGTTTTTATATGGCAAGAGAAAAGACGGATCGCTCCAGTTAAGGCTACGAAGAGTTGAGGCCAAACCATAATGTGCATAACGTTCCTATACAGAAACCTGCCTAAACTGAAACGAACGAAAGATTATGCATATTCGACAGACTGTCAAAGTGTGATAAATCAATGCGATTTGTGTGTTATTAAGTGCACAACTAATCAAACGTTCGAAAAAATGTATATGATCACCCATTGCCCCATTTTCAACTGCTATCATTTTGCATATATGCAAGGTGATCCTGTCGTACCTTGCATAGCAAAACAGACTTACCGAAACTTCAAGAAATGAACGACTATTCCCATTATGGTTTGAGGATAGGTTTGTGTGTAATAGCAAGTTTGTATGGGATTCCGCACGGAACGGTATGCATATTTTGGTTTGGCCTTTAAGCGTATAATTTTTCGCTGCACTACCTCATCGCGGTTAATGTGGAGCACATAAAATCCAGAGACAGTCATGAAATTATACAAATACGTACCTTGGAACCTGTATTTAAAATAAAAACTAAATCTAACAGATATTTTATAGCGTTTCAAATTAAAAATTCCTATGTATGTATATAGTTTATCTGATAAACCTTGCGTGATCTTATTTAAGCAACCTTAAGTACCTACTCAAGTATTATATATATATATAAATCGGTAGCCCCTCGAAGTGTTCGTCTATATTTTGGATTTAGCAGCAATTAATTAACGGATACTATATATAAGGAACTGAGGGTCTAAGAGCTCAGTGGTAATTACACTGGACTATCACCTCGGGGTCCCCGTCTCGTGCCTGGCTCGGACCATAATAATTCAGGTGCGCCTTTCCTGATAGCGTTAAATGGTAGCCCCATAAGTCAGGATATACCTACTGCAGGCAAATCACCTAGCATAGCGAATATAAATGATGAAAGAAACTGAGGCAAAGCCTCGAAGTGGAGACGCTTTGTGAAAGCTCAATGCTCCTAATTGGAGTGAAATAAGAAATATTTTTACATAAAAACGTACAAGATAACAGTTATCCATAAAGGATTTTCTTTTTCAATTGGCCGATAACCGGTCGCCTAGTACTTCACAAGAAAGATTTTTTTGCGGAAAGTGTGTAAAGAAATTGAGTGAATTATGTACGCGGAATTAATGTAATGTAAAAAATTAATTGCCTTATCGTAATAATAATTGGCTAAAAATTCTAAAATTTTAATGTGTCGCCATTTTTTTATTAGTTGTAGCTATACCTCGAAATTCAATATGTAGCGTTATTAGTACCTACCTATCTATAGGAGATAGGTATACATAATAAGAAAATTATGGTGAAATAAACGATCGAACAACTCCCTGTATGGGCGCGCGCACATCAGTGAATATGTTGAAATCGATTGTTATTGGAAGATTCATTTCAAAATACGCTCATATCGATTGCGCGCAGAGTTCACCGGATTTGGGGTCCCCCGATTATTTTCTTTGGGGGTACTGGAAGAGTACAGTATACACTAACACATTGAATCAAATAAGAGGCGAAAGTACTGCGATTTCGACAACCATTCAGGAAATAAATAAAATAAAATTCGCCAAGACAACCAAATAAACAAAGAATATTATTATTATGCCCCAAGCTTAGATAAAAAAAAAACTCAGGAATGCAATTGAATAGAGTGATGCTGAGAGTGGAGGAGAGGAGGAAAAATAATATGATGAAAAACGTTATCGAAGGGGGCCGTGCTTTGGGCATTTGGCACATGTTTTTTTTGACGTTTGACTCCTAAGCCTGAATACACTTTGTGTATAACAAACAATAGTTTTTTATACCCCAGTCTCGGAAGATCTCAATACAAAGTTGTGAACGCCTTAACGTGGATATCATCAGCATTTTGATTTGCAGCTAATTAATTGTGAAACTTAAAATTTACGGAAAAGACGATTTTCCTGTGTAAATCCCTATACCAAAAAATCGTATTTCTAAATATTGTATCCAGCTTATGTGTGCCAAAGTATATATTTATATCTAGGGGAACAGAGCCACAAGGTCTTAAATTTGAGTTAATTCCAGACTACTTTTTTCTACCAGCACCAAAGTTGAAGCACCATAGCATAAAAATTGTGTTCCGATGTAAGTTTTCACATATTTTTTCACAACTCCAGGTATGTGTTCTGTCGACTAGGAAATAAAAGTGGAACAAAATCACCCAACTCCGGAATTTCTGATATATAATTATTTCAATAACACAACGAATTTAAAATGCATATCTCGTTATTTTTTGCGTTTCTTTAAAAAGGGTCATTATCATTTGATAGACTATATTTCTGGAAATGAACTTCTAAACTGCGCAGTGAGGTTGCACAATTGAATCATTGACCCCGACCCCACCCTGCTCTACGATAATGCATGGCACTCATTTTGTAAATTAATCATTTTATGCCGGTCCGGTACGAAATATCGAATATAGCAGCAGCACGCACACTTTAAAGCCCCCGCACATCGAATAAAATTTTAAATAAGCCCAAAAGTCATTGTCACATGTTAAAACCGAGCCATTTATCAATGTTATTAAAAAAGAACATCCGGAATATAGATGCAGCCACAAATTGCTTTGCCGAAACCTAATCATAGCCGGAAATTAATTTGGTCGAAATCTCATTAAATTCGCAGTAGCTCTATATACCCAGTTAAGCTCTAGGGAATTTCGGTGGTGCCAACAAAGCCAACCGAGCGAGATTACAAAAGTCTTCACTTTTGCTGAAATATGGCGACCAACACGTACACTCTGGTATTAAACTGAAATGAATATTAATTAGTCCAATAATCAATTATAATCATTTGCTACAAAATGTTTGCCGTGGACAGGCTGCCGAATGTGAGGTGCCCGGGGCGGCCGGGGCACCGCGCACCGGCCCTGTTGTGGCCAATTCCAGTGATACGCGGACCTGAATGACGATGTAAAAACTGACATGCAACAAAGTGGTATGATGGAGTGCCAGCGAACACCCGGACGGCCAACAGCCAGGCAACAGCCGACAGGGACACGGGGACATGGGCCGGGGTCAGGTCAGTTGTTCTTCCACCAAGGATGGAAAAATTATTTCGGACCGCTTACGAATGGTTTGACTTTATTATGCCTTCGCCTCCCCCGCGATGCATAATACTCTCCTCGGGCCGATCCGCCTGCATTCGCCCCGCCTGGAACCACTCGAACGGGTGCCCGCATGGGTGCTCCAGTGCTCAGCTACCCAAATTTGTCATCCATCGCAGCGATGGAGGCCGACGGGCCCCAGCCGTGCCTTGCCGACCGGCAGCTCGATTGGGATGAGAACGCAAACAAAATCTCGTCGCCGGATAACGAAATCAATTGTAATTACATATGTCAACAACCATTTTCAGTGCTGATGGAGCAGCTTATTATTGCAACTAATTGGGTGGATTGATTGATGGCCCGGGAGACTTCGCAGGCATGGAGCGTGGTAATATACACTTGCCGAGCGGGCGAAATTAAAGCTCGGCTCTTTGAAGGTGTTAAATGGAAAAGAAATATTTTTATATCGCAGGGCGCTCCGGTCGGTTAATTACCGACAGAAAGGGTTCACCCGGGCTTGATGTTAACCCAAATCAAATTTTTAACGCTCTCGTTGCTTTCCTTTCGGGTGCTACGTGACACGTTTTAAAATCATTTTTCAATTGAAGGGGGCTCCACTGTATTCGTCAGCCCTTTTCGGAAAGGTGACTTTCTTGGTTAACTAGAAAATCGAATTTATCCGCTTTGTGCTGACTCCATGACGCCATGTACAAATTGAAGATCACCCAACGGCTTCTAATTTTCATTAATAAAATTCAATCGGCCGTACAGGTACAATGAATGCGGGAATTATCCTTTGAATTAATTTTCGGAGATTAATCCATCTGCGATATAATACTTAATAGCCGAGGGTCTGGTTGGTATTTTGTTTGTTTACATCGGGCGATAGCGGACTCAATTTTTAAAATTGTGTAAAGGAAAATCAATGTTTATCTAAGATACTGAATTCTTGTATGTCTATTAGCGATAGATACAAGCTCACGCTTCCTTTCATTGACTTTGTAAAATCGTATTTGTTGCCATCGACAGATCAACAATAAGTTCGATATTCCAAGGTATAGGAAAACCTATAAAGGTACATACTACAGAAATATTTCTCTTTATGAAATTTTTGTAAAGAAAACACACGATTAAATTAGATGCAAGCTAAATCAGCTCAGCCTTTTAGTGTCAGACAGAAGCCGTATTCCGAATTTCGATGTTGACAATGTTCGCAATGTACTTATTGTAATAAGCCGAAGTGGTATTCCCAAAGTTGACTCAATTCTCGATTATCGATATAATAAATAACGACCGCATTTTTACGGTCAAGAACAAATGTCGAGGGTATTTTATAGAACGGCTGGAAGTTTTCTATTGATGTTGCGAAAACATGGTTTAGCTGAACAGAAATAAAATGCAAGTACCGTAAACTCGTATTGATTTCCACCACCCTCTAAATATTCGTGTTTTAGTATGTCACGACCTACTTACAATTAGTGAAAAAGCCTAACTTGTGACTTGCTGATTTCCGTCATAATGAGAAATGATGTCCTATTAACTCTGAATTATGATGACATCTCTTCCAATCATATTGAATATTCTTTGGATGACTTTGATAAAATTGTGTATTCCCGTATGCATTGACCTCTTTCTTCCAGAATATGATAATTAAACAAGGAACCTCCCGAACTGTTATACAAATGACCTGATTAAATATTTTAAAACTAAAAAAACTATAATACAAGCATTTATACACATTTACATGCAGCACGAATATCCCGAACTTCACAATACCTTCTCTGTTCGTAGAAAGATGGCCAAAGAATTACTAGTCCGCTGTTATAATGACTATTTAAATCATGTAGAGGAAAGAGTGAAAGGTGACACCAACAACTTCTGGGCATTTAATAAATCTTTAAAAACGATTATTAGCGAAATGCTTTCAGAATATTTGAATTCCATTTATTCTGATAGAGGCATCTCACACAAGCCGTGCAAGATTTCTCCACGTGCTAAAATCAGAGACATACAAGGGTGGTATAGCGGCCATTTCAAAACAAGCACGAGTCTTACACGGGTCGTATATTTAACGTTAAGCGCGGTCGAGTCCGATGGACGATATATGTATGTATGTGCGTGGCATACAGGGATTAGAGCGCGTTTCGATTTATTGCGAAAAGTTTTCAAAATCTATATAACATATGTATGTATATAAAAATCAATTGCTGTGCGTTAGTCTCGCTAAAACTCAAAAACGGCTAAACCGATTTCGATAATTTTTTTTTGTTTTGTTCGCTATAATACAGGGAAGGTTTAAAAAAAAGAAAATTCGGGAAACCCCAAAGGCAAAGCAGGAAAGTCGAAAAAATCGAAATTTCCGTTTTGTATAAGAAGCGAATTTTCCAACTTCAAGGAATCTTTATGAAAAAGGCAATTGGATGTTTTCGGGGACGCAGATCTCGAGCTTGCATTCAAAATTTTGGAATTCAAGATGTCGGATCCAATATGGCGACCGAAAAAGTTAAACTTCAAGGGATTTCACTAAAAATACGAACTGCTCAGGCTTGTACTCTCGGTTTTAAATGATGCAGTTACTTTTATCTATTATTTTCTTTTCATTTATGTCTTTTTATCGTAGTATTAGATAGAAATATTGTTCCAATTTTTAGGCATGTTTTCGGTTATTTTTGACTAGGTTCTCTATAAGATTGTAAATCTTGTGAACTGTTATCCCAATAAATTATTATTATTATTATTAAAACCGTAATTTCATCCTAATCTTTAAAACTTGTTCTGTAAAGTGTAGCAATCCAAAATCAATATATTGTTTGTAAAATCTCTTCACCAAAATGAGCTTTTATGTAATTTTTTAAGATGTTTCAAGATATACCCTAATAGTATATTACATATTCAATGAATAATCAAAAAACAAAACAACAATCTTGAACACATTGGCAATAAATTTGATTAAACCATACCATCCGGAAAAATACAGGTTGCTAAAACAAACCATAATATACCCAAGTAAATTTTAGAAATTACCAAAAGTCTCATATACGGATAAAAATGCTCCAAATTGTATGTGTGTACGGTGGTTTGCACGTAAAGTGTTACAGTAAATAAAGGCCAATTCCCAAGCAATTGCACCTAACGACACTAAACAGAATGGACAAACATGTTTTTAAGAAATTAAATTCTTTGATTCTCATCAATCGGTAGTAACATATAACTATAAGAGCACACAACGACCCTGGTTACATTTAATGTGAATTCTTCAGACCGGTTTAGACCGTCACATCTTATTGGAGATCTACAAAATTTATATTCAGTTCTGACCTGTCTCACTAAATAAAATTAAAATAGCCGGCCGGTGTCGTTCATTTGCCTGTAAACATGCATTAAAGCTGTTGGTGTAATTTCGTAATCAATTTGTGCCGTTTCATTACATGCCATTAAGATGGAATCAGCCTGAATGCCGATATGTATATCCAATACAAAAACTGTTCGGAAGAAAATATTGAAACTTGTAAGGGCCCTTTCCAAATTCAAATGATGTAAAAATTAAGACACCCGGTGCGAGGTGCCTCTCTCTTATTTAGAACATTGAAAAAATACAACTTTAAAAGTTGTAGGTATTGTGTGTCATATACCTATTAGGAATATGATTGGAATACAAAAATTAACTTTATTGTCATCTAATTTATTAAACTGTTTCAACTAATAATGGATTATAACTACTAACACTCAATTAGTTATACTTAAATTGAAAATAAAAATTTTAGATTATACTCTTTGCTTGCAATAATTTACGTTCCCCCTGTTTATTATCTACTGTGGTAGTGTATGATCATCCTCTCCATTAAATCCATTTGATCTTATCTTTTCAAAACACTCTAAATGTAAACAACCCTGAAAATATAATAATATTTCCAGACTTTCTAACTATTTACCTACTCTGTAAGAGCTTTGTTTTTGAATAGCTATTAAGCTATCATAGCTCTAATCAGTTTTGCATGCTAAGAATTTTGACCTTCATATACCCTAAAGCAGCAAAAAGGTCACCCAAACTCTATTATCACAATTTTTATCTTTAAAACATGACTGGAAAGTAGTGAATCAAGTTGTTGTATAACTGCTTTCCAGTAAAGCTATTATTTTATTTATAAAAGCACAACCTAGCAATCATATTATGCACGAATGAAAATTGGAGGCAATAGCAAAAAACTGCTGTAAAAAATAACATGTGGTTATTACGGTGATATCAAAAATAATTACTGGTTTCAAACATTGTTTTTGCTTTCGCAGTAGTCATAAAGCATATAGTTGAAATTACTTCCGCTCTCAACACATTTATTCTTAGCTTGCTAATAAAAGTTTATGCCTCATGGGTAATAATAATGTTATTAATATCGAGCCAAAGTTCACCGATGACTATGAAGAACATTATGCAGGGGTGTTGACTCAAAAGATATATGTAGAATATGAAATATGAAAAGTTTGCAATACCATGCGCATTTGTTAGGAAGTGCATTACGTTAAACGCTTAATGGAAGTGTGACCGTTTTGGGTATTGAGAAAACGATTTCCTTTTTTATAATTCCTTATTAATCTACCATCGATTCAGAATCGAAATCAAATTTTGAAAATTGGGGAACCCTAAGTGCCAACATTTTTTTTTTTAAACATTTATTATGGGGTAAAAAGACCGATATACATTGTACATTAATATAAAACGGCCTTAAGAACATAATAGCCAATTGTCAAAACCCACAGAAAATTTAAACCTATACGTGCGTCGGTTCAAAACAAAAAAAAAATATGTAAGAAATACAATCACTTCTTATCATTTCGGATATAAATATCGCAGAGCATTCATTGAAAATTTCAAGCATCGGTTCAAACGATACTTATAAGGGAATATATATATATATATATATATAAATGCTATCATGGATTCATCCACTATTAGCCGAAATTCACAAAACGTCCAAAATCGAATTGACGAAAGGAATCTCTACAGAAAATTTTAAATTAAAGGGAATTGGTTCCAAAGATACTGAGCAAAATATAAAAAAAAGTGTGACTTCGTTTGTATGGATTAGTAAGTGTATTCCATAAAATGTTCAAACATTTAATTATCGGTAAGGTCCTAAGAATACAATCAAAATTGCAAAACTGCAGATACAATGGATAAAGAGATCAAGATGATTATTTTTACAATCTGCGTCGAAATGACGTAATAATAGCAAAACTAACGTTTATAAATTCTGGAAGAGTATACCATAGCTTTATATCATGATCAAAAAATGTAAGAAATTGGCGGTGGACTCAGTAGGACGTAGATAAAGTTTAAAATAAAAAGTGAAGAATAAAATCAGAAATCCACTAAAGTTCCCCTAAAAGTTGCTATCATCCTTGGGATGTCTTCACGAAATTCTTTGTCTCTAGCGAGAACTAATTAAGTTTTGCGAGTTATTTTTTAGGTTTTGTTAGGGAGCTGCTAGTAACTGTATAGATAGCTTTCTGGCTACAGTTACCTTTGCATCAAACAAGTATTTTTTTTAACAAAACTATATAAACAAGACCAGCGAGCTTTAACATTAAAGTAAATGGCATTTCTATTAAAAAATGCAACACCAAATAAATCTAAAAAGCTCTTAAACAGGTACACGAAATTTGTATTCATTAAATGTAGCAAAAAATTTACATAATAAAACAATACACCTTTAAATATATGCACCACTTTTTTTTCTAAGTAGAAAGGGGTTAGAAAGTTAAATTTTTAAATAGAATAAATTAACAGTTCTAGAACGATTATCTCATGTTCGTGTAGGTAAATGGAGACCAATGACTTAGTAAAAACGCTTCATTTTTTATTTCACTAATTGTAGAATTTTTGTTCGTGTTTGTAATCAATCAAGCGTTTATTCTGTAAATTGCGCACAATTCTATCTGCGTAAAATTGAGTCAGCCTAAGTGCTTCTTTAAGCGAAGCGACGGACAGCGTTAAAAAGAAAATAAAATAAGTTGCATTTTTTTTTTTGAAAATGTGAACACGTCTCCGTTTTCTCCAAGCAACTTATTCCATCCTTAAATTGCCCACAAGCTCTCATAATAAGAACCAACACATCTCTATTTGTGCAGAGTGTTTATTCAGAGCTTCAGCCCTCTAGAAACGCAACAGGTGGCCCACTTGTTGTAGGGGTTGTTTAGCAGATTTGAGCCTGATCCTGATGGAATTTCCTTGCCAAAGCACTTGTGTCTGCTCCTTACAGACCGGAGCGTTAAGTTTCAGCGCACATATTTACGTTTTACTGCGATAAGGTTCTCCCCCGTACGTATAACTTAAGGATTTGGAGTTATCCCCTGCAGTTTACGGAGCGAACGCAGAGCCCTGCGAGAGGGTCTCCACATTTGTTTGAGGAACGTCGGAAAAACTTTCGTTTTGTGTGCTTAGTAAAGGACATTCAGCGCCTCAGTGCTCAAGAACGTGCTTCTTGGGTGATTCAATAAAGGTGTCTCTGCTTACCTGGCATAGCGAAAGCCGAAGTTATCGCCAGAAATAGAAATAATCCTGTTAGGAGCTTCATGATTCCTTTCTTCTCGTCCGCACTAACAAAAACCACTTAGAGATTCCTCGCAGCGAGGTTAATCCAAAGCACTGTTCACAATTTCACGCAAAAGTATCACAGGCAGTCAATAGTACAAAAGTACTGGCTAGAATGAATTAGCGCTTCTTCAAATGGATGACCACACTCTTGCTACTCGCAGTCGGCAGAGCTCTTGGTACATAAGTCGCGGTTTCGATTCAACTAAACTGCCCGCCGCAATTTTATTAAATTTATATGCCGGCAGTGGTATGGGGGAACTTTCCGAGTACCCGCTCCCGGCTGCCGCCTCGTTCTTCTTTTGCTTTTCTGCCCGCATGTATCTGTTGTGCGGTATATCTGTTTTGTGAAGTTACCAGCTATAAAAACCTATCTTGGAGCGCTCTAGTATGTTGGTCATTACATTGCTAATAGAGCTCAGTTGGCGCTTCTTATTAATGCTGATAATGTCTGGAAGTAATTTATAAACCAATGTGTTCCGGAATAATATTCGCAGCGATTACATTTCTCAGAATTTAACAGAATTCTCACCGCTTTTCCCGATGGTTGTTGTTGGCATGTATCAATTAAAATACATTTAATAGCAAATTCTTTCGAAAGACGTGATAGCAAGCTTATAATGAGATAATTACCGGGCCAAATTACTATGGTGTTTTTTTTGGGTGAACTCACCAAGCGGGAAATTTTGTTTTCGATTTCTTACTTTTTTGATATTGATGTTTACAGTGTAAAATTGATATAGACAGACTATACATACAATAGTTGTGTTTATTTGCAAAAGATCCAAATATATGTATATTACTTAAGATCAGGATGTTATTTACACGCGTAATGCCAATAATATCGCTGGGTCCAAAATTTTATACAGAACTTGGATCTTTAAAATCCGAAAATTAGTGCAAATTTTCACATATGCATATAATACATGTACATAGAGGCCATTTGGTAGTCTAAAATATTTACAGCATTGCTCCAAAGTAAATATTCGCTTTTGCTTGCTGAAAGCTGAGAACAGCTATACGCATGAAAAAATTACAAAAAGATTTATTAAAGTAAAATATTTTAGAGAAGTGATTTTCAAATTCAAATTAATTTCATACAGATCCCAATCTTTTTTTTCTTTTCATACATAACCGGGTCTTCTGCAAAAAACACAGCTAATGTGTATACTTTAAAGATTTATTTGAAATCCATGATTGCAGCTAAGTTACATGCAGATATACCCTGACCGGCAGAACTATCCGATCACACTTACTTTTTGATTTTTATCGAACGTCTCCAAACTAACAACCAAAATCTAAGTAAAACAGGAAAATTAACATGTTGTTGTTTTCGAAACTATCTAGTAAATTGGAAAACTGTTCGATAACTGCAGAGTCGTTGAACAGAAGTTCCTTAACATCAATTTGTGGTAGGTGGAAGCTTCGTTAAATGATTAAAATCACTAAAACTAATATCATAGTTAGAATCACAGAAAGTGCTACTAAAAACTTGAATATCACATAAAAGTATAACTCTCATGCGGTTCACTATCGCAGCGTCCTGATTAGGGTGCACTGGGTATATCATACCCCTGCTATTTTGCACCATTAATTAAATTAATTGATTTTAAACAAATTAGCTTCCCGTCGATACTTCAGACGATGTAGAAAAGGAAAATGTTCACGAAAAAACCGCAAATGAATTAGTTCATAACACATTGCCAGTGGCGGATCCAGAGCAAAGTCTTAGGGGGGGGAACTTGATTTTCGGAATTTTTTCTTGTCTTGCCTGAATTAATAAATAAACGTGTCTACAAACAAGAATAGCTGCTTATGAAATATGTACATATGTTAGCTGAAAGTTAGTATGAAACATTAGTACGAACGGAGCGAGCGCGAAATTTTTTCAATTTTTTCAACATATTGTCTTCATTTTATGTGTTACTTGTCTCTTTATATAATCGACATTGTACAAGGCATGGGACGATAAATTTGGTAATTTAATATAAATATATTTTTGATTGAAGCCGCCATCTACTGTGCAACGTTGTAGTCGAGTTCAGTTTCGTTATGACTTAACTGATTGAATCTTGCATATCATATGCCCATTATAGTAAAACCTATGGAATCACACAGCGATGGATAGTCAGTAAAGTTGCTAGCATGTAACGTCCCATGGAGTTATTCTGAATAAACAGTGAGAGTCAAAAGTAAGTGCTTGTTTCGCACTTTTTTGGGAAGCTGGGTCAGTACATGTTTACAATATATATAATGAATATAATATTTATAATGTTGAACCTCTTTCTTTCAACTCGAAGTTTTAAATAATTTGTCTTAGAGCTTGGGGAGGCGTTTGCTCAGCCCCCGTGCATCCGCCCCTGATATTGCATGAAAAACAGGAAAATATCTGGAAATATTAGTATTTCTGTGACATTAATCGAGAAAAATGTTTTTTTAACGGCTATTGAAAGATGAAATAGACTTCAAAACTTCTGACGGCACGGGCGCACTAGGTAGGATATACCCGCAGACTTATATCGTCATGGGTTAGGGCATTGAGTTTCGACATCGCAGATTATTCGTAGTGGGGGAATTTGTCGTAGGGATAGTGAATTGTTTTCCCTACTATAGAGGGCCACCTCCAGTTTACCATTCACAAAGGACAAACCGCTGAAGTTCATCCTTGGGTATACCTTTTATTGATTATTGGTTTTTATTGATTTAAACCTAAAATGTGTACTTTTATGATTGCGATCATTTATCTACCAGAAGATTCATAAAATTTTTCTTGAGTGCAGGGAGAATTTGCAGGCAATTTTTAGAGTGTGTAATCGGACTCTTAAGAAAGCAAAACAATCTCGTGCATGTGGGACTCGAACCCGGGACTTCTGGAAAAGATACCCTCGACGCAAACAAATGATTACACCTTTGTTCGAGCTTTTTAATTTAGCATGTAAAAAATATCAATATTAAATGTGCAATAACACTTGTTTAAATCTATAACGAAATGTGTAAATCTAACATGAAGCCATCAATTTAACATTGCGTAAAGTTAACTCCCCATGTAAATCTTGCGAATTAACATTGTGTTATGCAACAAATGTAATGTTGAATTTATTTTTACTTGGCATAATTTTTCACTGTTGTTTTTTTATCACTTATTATGTAGTTTATATCACGCAATGTTATTGTAGTTTACGTGGACTGAATTATAGGTACACAAGAAAATGAGCAATTGTTCCATTGATTGGCTGTAGATTGAAGGGTGGCATATTTAAAAAAAAACGTTTTGGATGAAAGATGCAGAAAATTGCCTGCTGTACAAGATTGATAATGGCTGTTTTTAACGTTCACCTCATTCAAGATAATTTATAAAACTGTAAATTTCCACACATTTGTCTAGTGTCAATTTTGACCACATCGCGCAGAAAATTTGAACTAATTTAATAAAATCCCTTTAGCATCTATGTACATATGAACATATGTATTTTTGTCGTCTATCAGCTGTTCCATATTACATTTGTATTCATCTTTCATCATAACTATCATACAGTTATGTTACATCATTAAGACCAGCTGGAGGAATATGCTCAGTTACATCTTCACCGTGAAAAGAAGCTGACCATTTGTTTTTAAATATCTAACTTTTTGCAGCTCATATTTATGATTAATTGTTTTGTGAAAATCTGTTTCTTGGTATTTATTTCAAATTCAAAATATTGTGATGAACAAGATTGGAGTATTCCTTAAAATAAATACACTTAACTTAAGAGATTTTCTGTCCGATCAAAAATACATAAGTATTACAAATAACAAATAAATAGGTAATTAAGTTTTTTATTTTTTTACGTTTTAATACATTCGATTTAAATAAAAGCTTATTTTTAAAATAGTACTTTTAAAAGTTATTTTATTATTTATATTGTGGTTTTTAACTTCTGTAAGCTATTGAGAAGCTTGGTAGTGTGAATGCTGCCCTGGATGTATCATCAGGTCAAGGTCAACATATTATTGCATTGTCATAGGGTTCATATATGCGTTCCAAGTTTCAGCCTATTCTAATAACGGGAGCTGGTTGAAAATTGATTTATATAGCTAATCGCATTCTACTCGTTGAACCCGTTTATTTTACACCCAAATCAGGGTGGTTGTGAATAAAAGAGCTAATCTGCCTTCTTGGGGCGTCCGCCATATTGGATTTATAGATATATTGAATATACGATATTGCAATGTCACCGGAAATTTTATGTATGCAAAGTTTCAACCTATTCCGATAACAGGAACACCAGTTCCTGAAGATTTGAAGCTGACAGACAATAAAGCAAGTTCAATAAAAACTTGTGATAATAATAAAAAGCCAAAGAATCTCAAGAAGGAACGGTTTACCAAGTAACATACGGTGACTAATACAAGGCCGTACAAAAGGCTGTAAAATTCATGTCATTTCTACAGCGTTAAATGAAGGCTGATTTTACCATTCCAATCATTCCGCATTTTCTATTACTTCTAGAATAATCTTCACATCATTATGCAATACTAAAAAATGTAATATTACAATGATTCCTACAATGGCAAACTGCTGTACTGGGCATTGTTGACTGGAAAACGCAACTCGTGCGGTTGTCTGATGCATCAATTGATAGTTCGTGAACTTTTCAGATTATATAAAAAGACCATTTTAATCGCATTATAAAAGAATCACCTCGATGCCTCTTCGACTCGTGAATGACTTACAGATAAGCTTGGTTTTTCCCAGTAGCAGTTTCAAGGCTTACAGCGATATTGGAATATTGTTATTTGCCATATGTCTCAACAAAGCAAGTCCACAGCTCTAGACAGGCTGGGTAATCAGAATGATTAATCTTTAACGCCAGGAAAAGAAAACAACTGTTTCAACGGTGCAAACGACCAACATTCTGATGAGCTAATGCAAACAACGCTTTCTGGACTTTGTGTAACTTATGAGTGAGTATTTCCTTAGAGTTTTCAGAATTTTCTAATGTTTCAAGCCCACAAACGCGCATTAATATGATAACGACGTTTCGCTAATTAGAATGATTACATCATAACAAGTTATTTACGTGCATACGCGATTCAACTTTCAACGTCAACCTGCGGAATACCTTTAATTTAATGTGCAGAATACAGAAAAGGCATCAGTGAATGAGAACGTGGTTATTTATACAATAGGTTCGTTTAATGTCTAACTATAAATTGCATTCAGCGAAGCAAAAGGAAATCGCAAACTTTTTGGATTGAAAAGCTGTGGCTTTAACTAAGTTTTCTGAAAGCTACGGGTTATGAAGAGTTTCAGTACGTACCATCGATTTCACATATTGTGTCCAATTATGTAAGTCAAAACTTGCGGATTCAATGTAGTGAACAATAAAGTCTAATTTTTGTGGGAATGCAATAAATAAATGTGGAATTAGTATTTCAATAAATGTATAGGTTTTTAAGATTGAGAATGTAATTTTTAGACGGATTAGCCTATTTAGTACTTCGCGCTAATCTGATCTGCAGGTACACAAATTTGTCAAATGATATGCAAATTCCTACAATCCTTGGATTTCCCAAATTCTCCATTTTCTATTTTATTTCTATTATTAGAGCTAGGGATAGAAAAACCTGTTCCTTAGAAAACCATCACTACTTATGTTAGCCAGTATTCACCCCCAAGTACCCTAATGCCCTACTACCTACTTACTAATACACCTGTAAAAATTTTGCTTTAAAAGAGGACCAGTCAGAAAGAATATCACTAATAGTTGATAAGCAAATCGATAGGGTGCTTTCGTGGACCTTCCACAAGTTACAAAAACCGGAAGTGTGACTTCAAAGAGCATAGAATGGCGATCTGAAATATCGAAAGATTCTACAGAAGTCGAGCAGCAAATAATCACCCAAGAAGCAAGAAGGTTAGGAGTATATTCAGTTAAAGTTTGAAGGGTTACTCATCGAGTAGTTTGGAGGGTTACTCATGGAGGAAATTCCGAGAGAAATTGGAGTTTTGCACTTGGCTTCTGGAATGCGACATGGCATTTCTGGACTGAATTCTGTGGACAGATATGAATCGTAATTCACTAAGGATGGTATAACCAACTTCCACAACCTCCATACCTGGTCGGTTGAAGACGACATTCTATAGGAAAGGATATGAATGAGCGAAGCCAAAATTTTGAAATTATTATTTAAAAACAAGCAGACGGGACCCATTGTATTTATTTTTTTAACCGGGACGTCAAATGGGTTCCACCTGCTTCAAGTGTGGTATTAAAGTTCAAATAAAATTCTTAGTTGGTACCTACCAACTTAAAGTATTAAAATGACATCGATTTTTGTAGTCGAGTTTTGTGTTTATTTTTTAATGATATTTTTTCTTTCTTTACAATTCTTAGTTCCAGATAATTATCACGACCTCATTCAAACAGGCAGCTCGTTCACATAATTAGTAATTTTGCATAATACCACGATGATAGTAATATACTATCTACGTGTAGAAATTGTCTGTGTTATATTAAGGTAGCGACGTTATATAGTTTATCGTATTCTGGTCGCCCAGCCCTTATATTAGATATCCATGTCATGAGGGATATTAAGTAAAATGAATCCGTCATCTTGGAGCGCCCGCCATATTGGATTTAGAATGACGTCACGTAGATTATCGTTTTTTTTTCGTCAAAACCTTTCATTTGATATCCTTGTCAATGGGGTTGTGAAGAAAGGGGTGAATCGCCATTTTGGGAAGTCCGCCATATTGGGTTTAGAATGACGTCGCATAACTAATTGGAGTTTACTCATCAGACCCTTTCATTTGATGCCCATATTAATGGGAGTATAATATAAAAATAAAATGTCGGTTGACGGCGGTCATATTTATTTGTCTCATAAATTATATACCCTATAGCACTTCCACGATTAAGACGAATCGAACGACACGTCATTAATGAAAATCCATCGATCCGTTTAGGCTACAAGACGTGACAAAGAAACGGACATAACATACTTACATCCATATACACATACATACACCCGACAAACATAACCCTCCATCTGGGGAAGTCGGATAACAAAGAGCCGTGAAGTGAGTTTTATTAATTTCTTTAGTGAAATATCTTGTTAAGAAAATAAAGTGATTACTATAAATTTAACTCAATATTTCGTGTAATTGATTTTATTTCCAACTGTTAGATGCATGGTGGCTTTGGGCGGAGACATATCAAAATCAGCCATTAATTAATTAGTTGTGAAATTTTGAGATGCCAACAATTTTTAGCGGCGTCGAAGAAAACAAGAATAAGAAGAACGAAATTGGCTTCGTCTTTTTACTGATATGTTATCTCCTTTACTTCACTCCTCAACGGGGTGACGATATTCCAGCTTAAGCTCAGTGCCAATGTTTGGGCTGGTACTCGTATCATCGGCTACCATTTAATAGGACCAATCTTTTTGCCGCAAGTGCTTAATAGCCAAATTTATGCAGATTTTTGGAAAATACACTGCCAGATCTACTAGAAGACATACATATCGGATAATCGAGGGGCAATGTATTACCATTTACCAAGACGAGGGTAATATTAAATGAAAAATTTTATGAGCGCTGGGTATTTGACGAGGTCGGTGCACCTGACCTGTTAGATCTCCAGGCCTCTCTCTATTGGAGTTTTTCTTATGGGGAATAATAATAAAGGATGAAGTTTATGCAAGGCTTGTTAATATTAGAAAGGAATTAATTACGAGAATTGAAACTGCAGCGCAGCGACTGGAATACGAGAGAGGCCGGCTAAAATACAACTTAAACGGAGAATTAAAAGCAAATTATTGGTATACATCGAAAGTGCTGGAGGATATTCCGAGCAACTTTTGTAACGTATTGCCATTGACTTTGATAAGTTTTTACTGTAATAAAAAGCATTTTGGGGTTAATTTGAGTTCATTTTCCATAAAATGCAGATTTGTATAATATTTTGCAAAAGATTTTCTATACATTTTTATATCCTTACTTATTACATATTCATGATGGATTGTGGGATCGAATTTAGATTGGATTGAGTTTTCGATCCGCATACTTGACTAATTTTGATTAAAGAATCGAGTAGATAGTGAATCAATCCAATGCAGATTAAAATGACATTTTCAGTGATTTTAGAAGTGGTTAAATAACTTGCAAAATGATCATTTTCAATGACTATTCGTGTTTCCAAACATTGTATTTAAAACAATTTTTATAGGCAACACAAACCCGACGAAGCAATGAACACTGTGACAACACGCTCGGTGGCAGCCGGTTAAGCGAGATTGGATCATTCGATCTCATTAAGCCAAAACTGGGTATATATGGGATTGAATCTACATAGATTCGATTTTGCATGAATACGTAGTACTATACATAGATTACATATACCTGAACATGTTGCACCTGTTTGGAAAGTTAATACTTTGGAGTTAAGCTACGGACAATTTGGAGTTAAGCTATGGACAATTCAATAGAAATAAAATACAGGGACATATATTATATAAAATGAGAGAAGATGTGAATCATGAATCTCACGAAATTCTATAACATTTGTTTTCAATTGCAAGTGACTTCACCTGCGCAGTGGTAGAAGTAGATAATCATTGTTGGAAAGGAGTTTGTTGTTTGTTTATGTAAAATCTATATCCCCGTTTATTCTTACACACCTTATGTTAAATATATATATATCATTTGTACAAATAAGAATGTTTTTGCGTTCTGTTTTTTGTATAACATCCTTTAGTAGTTGTTTCATCAGATAAATGATAAAAAAAGTTATGTTTCTTTCAGAAAAAAGTTATTTTTTATAAAATGTAACTCTCCCACATTTCTATGGCGCGATTTTAACAGGTAATTGTGTGAGATGTTTGTACCAAGAAAGACGAGATTATTTTAACAACCATTCTTAATTGGTATCACACTTCACATTTCTCTTCTGATATACAGATATATTACCATTACAACGGCAAAGCAGGTACTTTACCCAAATTGACTGACCAAAATGTGCTTTTTCACAAATTCTGTCCAGTAATGATGAAAACGAATCACATTTTCACATTTAACCCTAGCCCATAAGAGGGAAAACAGTTCTCAATACCAATGTCAAATCCATGGCCAACAACAACTTCGCACCTTGAAATCAAACGCGAACATATTTAATTTGTAAATGTCTATTCTTTATGTGAACACTTTGAATTTAAACACCAAATACTTTGATTTTGTGAGTGTCATTTTTGATTTAAAAGACTTTTTATATCCACGAAGCTATCTGTAGATCTATACCGAACACAGCAGACTACTGCTTCAGAAGTCCTGGGTTCAAATCTCTCATGAATTAGATTGTTTTGTTTTCTAAAGAATCAGATTTCTAGTGTAGCAGATAAGAAGTGTAAAATTGGAGGAATACTAACGTGTACACCCTTGCCAGGAGTCCTGAGTTCGAATGTCTTCGGAAATCACACTTTTGAATCAACAGTTCACTTAAATAAAAAGTTAATCATATTAATTTTTCAATTTAATATTTTCAATGTATATTAAACTTTTATGTTTCAAAATGTTTGTTTTAAATACGTTTTCACCTGATTTCAATAAATATTTCTCTCAGTGAATGTATTAAGGCAATTGAAAAGGCTGCGAAATAAAATGAGAAAGTGGTCCAATAAGAACAAGGAACAAAACGTTTCTCACTGGAAGTAGTGAAATTTACAATAAATGTTCGAATTGAGCGCTTCCTACTATGAAATTGCTCTTGAGTGGCCATACATACCCAGCTTGGTTTATCTCTTCAGCTCCATTACGGATTCGAGTCATTAATTCTGCTATGGTTCATATGGGTCTGCTCAAAGAAAAAACGTTCAGTGGATTCAAATTCGACGATCTCAGTAGTAACAGAAAAGGGCCTAAGCGGTCGATCCATCTTTCAGAATAGGCACTCTCCAGGTATTCCTGCACGATCATCTCATAGTGTTCTGGACGTCGGTCATTTTGGGGCCACATTGCTGTCCACAAAGGAAGTGGAAATTCTTCCAATAGCGGCGGGAGTTTTGAAGGAATTCTAAATAATAAGCCGCATTGAGTGTATGAGGTAGCTTAAATGGGTCTATGATCTGTTCATTCAGCATTCCAGTCCACAGATTTATTTTAAATTGGTGCTGAAAGTTGTGTTCCCTCATGTTGTGTGGAGTTTGTAACTACCAACTGTGCAGATTGCGCCGATTCATAAATCCGTCGCTACTACCCGAACACTCACCTGATCATTTAAAAACTTTGGCTCCTCTTCCAATATCCTTAGCATTCGACGGCAAAAGGCTATTCTGAGTGGGTGATCCGTGGGTTTAAATGTAATGTAACTGTAATTTATTTTCATCATTTTACTGGACAGAATTTGAGAAAAAAACACATTTTGGACGGGTTTTAAATTTCGCTAAAGAAGGTTCATTGCCATTTTAATAGCAATATCTTTTTATTTCTTAAAATAAATATCAAGTGTGATACCAATTTAAAATCTTAACTAAATAGACAAGTTTTTAAAACATTTGGCACGTCTTGCTTGGTACAAACCAAAACTTAAGGAAAACAAAATTTTTTTTAAAAAAAACAACTTCTCCTGAAAACTTCAATCATTTATCTGATACAACACAATACAACTACAAAAGAATCTTATGCAAAAAAGAGAACGCAAAAATATTATCATTTGTACAATAGGTAGTATGCAAACAATTGATATAAGGATGGAATTTTTAAAAAAAAAAACTTAAATAACTCGAAACCCGTGAGACTTTTCATATTCATTTGATAGCTAATAAGCTGCCCCATTACCAGCTTCCAGATTATCCGCTATTTACGGGACACCTTGTAGATAATGAATAATATTACATACTGAAAGAATCTTTGTCCTCACCTGGTTGTTAAAAGAATTTTGTACATAGAAATATAACAAAAGCAAAAGAAATTTTACAACTTTCAATCCTTCCACTAGAAGTTCAGCTTTTACGATTTATCCAAGAAACCCTTAAAAGCTTAAAAGAATAGCAAAACCGCTGATCGTGATGGACCCACGAAATTACTTCTACTTTTAGCCGCATGCCATGCCGGGAGCAACGATGGAATAAAGTAACGCTGTGTGTAGATTGAATAGACATTTGCTTTTATGCGCGTTTGACTTTCGTGGGGGGATTCATTCGCATTCAGAATCGGCGAATGAACGCCTTGCGGCCAATTTGCATTCATCGTTCGTCCAGCTAAACGTGCAGTATGCTCTAAAAGCGATTTCTCCCTGCCGAAAGCGCCTTTCCTCCTCATTTCTTCAAACTATAGGTTTTCTCGCATCGTAATTTAAATACATTTGGGGCCTCTGCTGACGAACAATCCTGGCATCGAAAAGGACGTGCGAATTACAGCTATGCGCTGTCTAAATTTGCTTTTATGGTCGAACGTCGCTCCGCTGGTGTTGTACGAGGAATAGGGTTCGAAGCATCTGGAATGGTAATGTGCATCAGGGGCGCTTTCTTTTCTCCACGCTGTTGCACTTCGGTATTCTGTTCCTTGAGTGGATCCGGTCGTGCTGAAAATAGTCAAATTGCTATGAGCGAACGTGACGCCGGCATGTCCCTTTGTACAACTCCCCTTAGTGCTGTGTTATGCTTTTGAAAGATGAAGCATGGCGGAAAATGATTGATTCTCTTTTGCTGAAATATTTAAAAAAATGTTGCCTGCATTCGCCCTTGCCAAGCCGGTACGTTTAGGGCAGACAGTGAGGAAATATTCATTGTAATTGGTGCAGTGGCTTGCGGCGCAGCATACACAGTTTAGGGTGTTTTCGCGCCACACCACGCCGGCTGTTGGGTGTCTTTTTATTAACCTAGGTACTTCGGTAGTTTTATTTAAGTTTGAAAGCGTGAGCCACGATTCCTAAAAAGTTTCAAAATCATTCCCTCGCCCCTCCAAAGTTTATGTGTGGAATGTTGCTGAACTCTTATTTGGTGCCAGAATAGTCACAGAAAACATTTTGATAAAACTCCTCTTAAAAAGACAATATAACATAACAGTGAACATTTAGCAATGATAAGTATTGCGCTGTTGCAAAATCCAAACACTCAAACTATATGGTATATATAAAAGCGAATGTTTGGTACGAATGGACAGCCATACCATTTGATCGATTGTCTTTATATTCACAAAATATGTTAATTAGTTTGCGGGAATGACTTGCAGTCAGGTGTGGTCCCGGTAGGTGTCGCCGCAGTCTAACTTCTATATCAATGGCCCCATTGTGCCCATATTCACACCATATATTATTTATTTTGCGGGAAATCATTTTAGAGGAAATAAACCCGATAAATATAGAGAAGAGTTTTTTTCTTGCACCGTCGTATTTAAAAATTGTATAAAAAAAGACCGTATATAAAAGGCAGTTGTTGATATTTAACATGAAACTAAAATATCAAATATTACAGCGTTCATTTGATATTTTCCTTCAGTAATTCAAATTACTGGCACCTTTCCACGAAACCCATATTGTCGGGTTTGTTTAACAATTGGTTGGTGGTGGAGTTGGAGGAGGTGGAGGAAGGGGGTGGATTGTGGAACAAAATTTTTGGGATCTTTCAACTCATGTTTGGGGGACGACACCACTGTGGAAAGTTGAATAAATAATTTTTTTTTTTGCTTTTTCTGAAAGCACCTACCTACATATTTTCAAAACTATGTAGAAAAAATTTAAATTCACAAATCGAATAACTGCCGAAGTTTTAGCCGTTTAACTGGGCGTAGGGAGCGCAGCCATCTAACGACAATGGCCACAAAAAATTGAAAAAAACCGCCAGTGAGAACGCCCATGATGGAGACGGTCCCGTCTTATGGGCCGGGAATCGACGAAGTTGGTAAATATCAAAATTTTAATGTTCATACATCGTTTACTGCGATTTACAGAACGAACTTTGCTCAAAAATTCTATTCATGGCCTCAAACTTATAAACGCGTTTTTCTCGAAACGACTTTTCTGAACTTGGTAGACTTCATAACACGAGCTACAATTGTCCGATTTTTAATTTCGAAACAAGAAATTATTTGTAATCACATTCAACGATTATCATTTGAACGTAGGGTTTTTTTCATTTTTTTGTTTATTATTATATTTTTGAGCTTCCGGAATAGACTGCTACTGCATTCCGCATAGGAATGTAAAGTAAAAGTCATACCAGAAGCAAGTTTTGTTTGGAACACAACAATTTTGTGGAAAATTAAAAGAAAAACGGCTACGACTAACGAAAACTATAGGTATATAGTTATATAAATAAAAAAAAATTTGGATTTTTTTTTAGACCCTTTCTCGAGAAAGCGACCCAGCCGATAGGCAACAATTATTTTATGGCTCTTTAATTCTGATATACATATAATAATCTAGTCACAAAAAAAAATGAGAAAAAAGTCCTTTTTCAACCCATTAAAATGGTGTCCCCCCTTAAAGCTAGTACGCAAAATTTCAGCTCAATTGGATAAACTGTTCGGGAGTTATCTATACGAACGGTCGGACAGACGGACATTTTCTACATATGGTCTAAATAAAGTCAGAGGACCTCAAAATATTAAAATTGAAATATCAAAATTTAATTTTTCTCATATTTTGAGCTATGGTATATATTTATAACCCATAATTGACCAAAAATGTTGAAAAGAATATTTTTGGAATCACTTGGCAGCCCTTCCATACGATACGACTTCTCACGTGACACAAAAAAAAATTTTAATAAAACAAAAATGTCATAATCTTTGACTTGCCTTAACTGTTAAAAAACATACAAATCTTAACTATGTATGTATTATACATATGTGCGCGTCACGCAGACCTGACATATGGCAAGTTTCAAATTCCTACGTCACGTTGTTTTCGGGAAAAAGTCTATGACAGGCAGTACAAAGTACTAAAAGAAACCAAACTTTAACAAAATAAAAATCAATTACACCGTTATTTTTAAAATAACGGCCGAATGATAACATTCATTAGTCATTTGTCCGGAAAGCTTAGTTTTGTACTCACAGCCTACGAAACTATCGAATGAAACGCAACGAAATTTTAATGAAATTATCCGCCGCATGGCCATTTCCCGCTCTGTTTTCTTCATCAATCGGTAGCGCTGACTCCTCTCCGCATTTCTGTTTGAGTCTTCTTTTTTCGACCTGCCTTACGCTGAATCTGCAGCCTCAAACTCTCCGCAGTACTTCATTCTTAACAAATCAGTAATGTATTTTTCTCAAAGCACGCAACAAACAATGACATGTACTCTCTCGTTTCGTTACCCAACTAACTCACTCCCTCCGATGGTACGTACGTGGGACGGGGGAAATTTCGCCTGGTTTGCTTATCGCTTTTAAGCTTCCCTCAAAAAGCTATTTTTGAAGAGAATAATAATATATGTATATTATCTACCTCTTCGGAAACTACATAGCAGACACGAGTATGTGTCATTCCAAATGCTTTTAATGATTTAAATGATTATAGTTATTGGCTAAACTAATAAAATAAAAACTGGAATAATCTCACTCTGACTTCTCTTCTTTCACATTTTGCATCAATCCCCGCAGTTGGGTTTACACAACCATGCATGCCGCCTTCACGAACTGACGAAGGTGATAAAAGAACTCATTATGAACGACAACAGTAAGAAGCAGAGTGGCGCAGTGGAAGCGTGCTGGGCCCATAACCCAGAGGTCCGTGGATCGAAACCACGTTCTGCTAATCTCCTTTTTTTAGCTTTTTAAACATTTATTTTATGTATAAACGATTTCATTAGGTTTTGAGAAAATTGTTAGAATATACCTTGCGTTGTTTTATTTAAGGTTTAGAAAGAAATTTGTTGGAAGTAAGTATATTGATTTCTGTTAATTAAGTGAAGTAGATATTTTCTCAGGTTCCAAGAGAGATTGGCAATCTTAGGCCGAACATTATAATGAATATTATATAATCGTTGCGAACATATTAAGTATTAAGGTATTATAAATTTTGCTTATATTAAACATATTTCAATAGAAATAAGACGTGCAAAACATAAGACGATATTTTAATTGAAGATTGAATACGTAGGGCATTTTATTCTTTTAAGATAAAATTTCACGCACATCTTAGGTTTGTATAGAAATATTTTATAATAAATAGAAAACCTTTTTCTGTGAAAGGAGTCCAGTCTTTATAAATTAAAAACATGAATTTTAATTTTTAATTGATGAATAAATAAAATGAGCAAGTGTAATGTGTGAGATTCGCAAGTAAAACAGGGTTTCTCCCTAAAGTGGCATAGGTGGAGAATTCCTGTCTATGTTTCCAGTTGCAGTTGGCTTCGTAATTTTTGCTAATGCGGCGTGGCGCCATAAGGGCGTATCGTGTACATTTTTCGTAGTAAGGAATTTTATAACGTATTCTAGTGGAAGATATGTGTGAATAATTAAAATTAATGGCACATTTTTGAAAGCCCATTGATATTACTCCTTTTATTTAAGAAGTTTTGTCAATTTATTTTAAAAGAAAAACCTTGCATTACAGCAAGTCACTAAACACTAAGAGTCAATAGATACATTGTAATTTAGTTATTTTCGCAAAGCTATACCGTAAAGCGCAAACATGTGTGTTAAAACAGTCTTTCTAAAATTCTCCTTAATTTCAGTCGCATATTGGAATCGATTAAGATTTCTTAAAAATGTGTCGATTCTTAGTATTAATTATTATTGATTGGCTATATATAAATTTACCAGTTCTGAGATAAGTTAAGTTTAGTGTGTAACTCAAAACCTAAGGTCACTCAATGCCACCCAAGGAACCATTTCTCTCTCTTCTTCCTACAGTTTTATATAAAATGATTGCCGCTCGGCATCACACTTTTATTTTTAACAAAATCACCAGTCACATCAATTTCAATTTATTAACCATAATACAAATAATTGTACAAAATAAGGTCAAACCTTTCCAAATGTACCTAGTTAGGGTTTACAATGGTCGCTAAAGTAGTAAGCGGAAAAATTGAAAAACTACTTAAGGTAGAAAAATTAGTGAAAGATATCAATAAGAAAATTTAGAAAAGAAGACTAATAACTTATAGCGCTTAAATGTTACGCCAAAAACAAACCCAATTACTAAATGTTGGTTCCATGTGACGGGAAATGATGAACAAATCCGTCTCCTAAAGCTCTCACACTTCTAATAGAGTGAAGGTTGCTTGGCAAAAAGTTCCAAATTTTAGCTGCAAAGCTGAAGAACTTTCCAATGCTATGTTTATACCTGTTACGCGGAACTAAAAAGGACTTAGTACGAGCAGACTGAAGGAAGGCCAAGTCGAGCAATCACGGCCGTACCTACTACCTTTTCTCGAAGCAACTCAGAGCAATTTGAAGCTTCTTATATCTTTGTTACGAATCAGAATAAAAGCCTAGAATTTATGTCACCGGGAGTACCTAATTTACTAAACGAAATTCCCGTATTACAAGATGCTAACTATTATAGTTTAAGTAATGTCCACTCCAAAATATCGTTATTTTATCACTGACCGACTCACTCACTCACCGATTATTAAAAATTCATAACTATAACATACTTCCAACAAACCCAAAAATTTGGCATGTCAGCTGTGTTTAACGTATAAGTAAAGAAAAATTTAAAAACTTGCTGATTTGCCCTCTCCAACTCCTCACAGTGCGGGGTCAGACACAAATTCTACAGGCGAAAATAGCTTAAAGTACTTCTAGCAAATCTTCTAAATTGAAATATCGCATTCAGTTAGTCTTTAGTTTATAGCGAAAGGAAAAATTTATAAATGGTGAAATAATTTTCCCACTGCTTAATTATTACAAAAAAATGTATTTCCCTGTGGTAAGCTAACCATTCCTTATTCCCAACTATACAAATAAAAAATATTCTCTTCTACTTAATAATAATCACGTAGTGGAGAGAATATTTCACGACTGTGTATCACTTTGAACTTGTCTCAAAATCTCACGAATGATTAGAGTGATGATGGTGAGAATTGATGAGAAGTAGCGGAATAAAAGTAAAACTATCTACAAAAGAAGTGAGATCACATCAAAAACATTTCATGTAAAAAATTTATCCAAGTCTCGCGTGCCAAGTCTATTCCTCCTACGAACTCCAACACTACTTGACAGATCTCTCCAAGTCTCTACATATTAGATTTAAAAGTATTCCGCCACTTCAACTTGGTGAATTTTGCGCCGGGAATTGGGTCTGTATAAAATCGAACTGATCCAGGCACTCAAGATAAACGATCATAGACAAGGCCGTGTGTTCGCTGATTGGGCTCTAGAGCAGTTAAAAGTTGACCCAAATTTCGCCAAAAAAATCATCTGTAGCAATGAAGCCCATTTTTGGATAAATGGATATGTGAACAAGCAAAGTTTTCGGATTTGGGGCGATACCAATCCACACAATATACCTACACCATCACCAAATGCAATCCGACAAAGTCCCTATTTGGTGCGGGTTTTTGTCTGGCGGAATTATCGGTACGTATTTCTTTCAAAACGAAACTGGCATTGCCCTTAACGGCGAGCGCTATAGATGATGATAAGAAACTTCTTGTGGGCTAAACTGGATGGTATGGATACCGACGACGTGTTGATCCAACAGGACGGCGGTACGTGTCATATAGCGCATGCCACGACGGGAATTCTGTACGAGCGATTTGCTGGCGAAGTGAACTGGCCACCGAGATCGTGCGATTTAACGCCTTTAGACTTCCTCCTTTTGGGCTATCTTCAATTACAGGTATACATAGGAGTATTTGTATGAAAAAATAGGACAAAATTATTTGCTGTGGTTTTCGGCAATTTTTCTCAATGAAACAGAATGTTTGTGTAAATTAAAAAAAAATAATGGAGTGAGAAGGAAACACTCCTTTACAAAAGACAGTATCTGTTCACGCATAACAAATTCCAATACCTTAAACAGGAATGGTAGAACAATGATGTGTCTATATAGTCCTCGGTGCAGATTTGCCTTCTTAGCAATGGCAACAACGCGCCTCGTTTTCCCAACTTTGAGAAAATGTGATATAGTAAGGCAGGAATTTACGATGTTAGTGATTATCCCGGCAAGCTCAAAGGAAATACGTTTAAGGAATCACGTCGAGGCAAGATCGGGACCCGTGGCATAAGAGATAATAGAAAAGAAATAGCCTCAAGTACTTATGGCTCCGTAAACACAGCGAAAGTGGTTTTGTCATCTGTGAAAGGAAATAAAAAAGAGAAGAATGAGGCATGATCGGAACCAGGACTATCAGATAAAAACTTAGAAAGCAAGCATCAATATCACAGCGATTCTGATTTTTTTCCTATTCCTATTAAGTTCTTCCAGAGTTGTTTAGGTGGAAGAGCAGGGCTAATTCTTTTTTATGTAGGCATGTAGAATTTTTCTTCCCTGACTTTACCAGGTTGGATACACAAGCGAAAATGTTCGCAATAAATTATACATCCGATCTCGTAGATTTCGAATGAATAGGTTCTGTTCCTTTTCGATATATTAGTTTGTAAATGTATTTAGACTTTAGAGTACCGCGGGCCCGAGCTGTTCAGCACGCATTGCATAAGAAGTACATAAAATTTCGAAAGTAGTTTGTAGAATGTCATAAAAATATGATAATTTGTTGTCCACTGCGGTTTCAGTGTAGATAAAGTTCCGGTAGGAAAATCCCTGAAATGAATATCGTATAGGTCAAAAAGACAAGCTCGGTAACTGATTAGAGAAGAAGACAAGAAGGGGATTGCTGACAATTATTAAATCAAGTAAGGACTCTTACTCTTTGGCGCTTTTCTGTAATACAGTGTATTACTTAGGATTACATATTCTTTCATTTAAAACAAACTTTGTTGATGGATGTGGTAAAACAGAATACGAACTCATATAGGCATTCTACATTTGAAATTAATACTTCATTAAACGTCCCGATTCTTCAAGTTTTGAACTGCTTATTTTAGATTATACAGGGTATATCATTTAACGCATGCCAAAATGATTGAGGTGATAGATTTCACCTAGGCAAACAAAAAATGGAATGATGTGGGATGGGGGTGGTCTACTTATTCTCCGAATATCGTGTAATTGATGAACCTCTTTTTTAATTTTATTGAATTACCCATTTTGTTGCCTTTTCATAGAGGTACAACACCTCCAGATAGAGAAAGGATATACAAATTTACATGTAGAAAAGTTCTTGCGAAATTAAAAAAAATCAACATTTAACTTGAATGAATCTCAAAATGATTTTTTCTACTTTAAAACTTATTACGATTGATGTTAGTACGTTACAAACGTTTAATTTAAAAAAAAAAGTTCAGATTCTTTTAATATTCCGCAAACGGTTTTCTGCATATAATTTTGTACCTACATCCTTTCTTTAAATAGTCATATTGCACCTCTATGGAAAGGCAACAAAATGGGTAATTCAATAAATTAAAAAAAAGTGGTGCATTAATTACATGGATTTTGGAGAAAATGTGGAAGAAACGTTAATTCTAGGAAACACATTGGCGGCATGTTTGGAAAGAACATTGAGATAGTAGTTGGTTGGCGTGAGTTTGGTCTCGCTGTGTTAATTAAATCAAAAGATAAAAATAAAATATTAATATGCGTACCGAATTTCTGAATCAACCTGTAGCTCAAAAACTCTGGGAGATTCCCCCCCTGCGATAAGATTTTTTGTTTGGCTAGGTGCGATCTATCACCCTTAACATTTTGTATGCATTAACTGATACACCCTGTACAACTCCGTTTTTATACGGCACATGTTTTTATTTTCTTCAGAAAAGCACAAAACTGCTTATCATTCATAATTTTTAATTTGTAGGTGCTAATGTGCGCTATTATAAACATATCGTGAAATATAAAAATCATGTCTATTTTATTCACGATTTCAGCTATATTAGTGACGATGAGAGAAAATTTATCACGACTATTTTAAAAACTTAATAGCTCATGGGGAATTATAAATTAAATGCATTTAATTACGCTGCATTATGTCTAAGTGTCGTGAAGGTGTGCATGTCTCATCAATCATATAAACTTTGATTATACGGAAATTAAATATTACTTAATAGTACGATGCGATTTATTGCTTTCGGTTTTGCTACACAAAGAAATAAAAGGTTCAAATGTTAATTTAGCCACACATTACAGCTTTAACATTGAAAATTTTAATTACCACAGCAACTGAAAATATAAGATTTATGTCCGGGTGACTTATTGGCATCCGGCCTTACCTGAGTTTATTCATTGTTATGAAGATAGAAAAAAATAAACTGGTATTGTTGTTAACATTGATCTACGACATGTTTTGTTTTACGACTCGGTGTAGTGCAACAAGATGTGATAATACATATCGCAGATGTGAAAGAAGACTTACATACATATATATACATACAATTTGTACCCAAGCCAGAACCATTTTGCTTGAATTTTTAACAATGATACATATGTCTTTAGTCACATCTCCTTCCGCAGTTACTAAGAACTTTTATAATGAAATCATGTCCTATCAGTACATCTATCCGCCCATCCATATGTCTTGTAATTCTAACCTTTTACGACCGTTATTAATAAAATTTCACAAGAAGACTAATTAATCGAATCCAAAAGCAGTTGTGACGATAAATTTTAAAAAACATGTTTTTAGGGCACATCATTGAGAGTGGGGGACAAACAATGGCGTGTCGTTTAATATGTACTTAGATCAGTTGTAATGAAATGTAATCAAGAATATCATATCACAAAGTAGTTTACTCGTAGAATCCTGCATAAAAGGTTATCCAGCAGGAAATGAAATTTTAAATTGTCAAAAAAACAAGGATATTTTTATAATCGACTTAAAAACGGTAGAGGTTCACAATAAGATTGGAATTTTTTTTGTGTGGTAGGTACGCGATGTCTTCGCCGATTGTGAACCGATTTTAATAATTTTTGTTAATAAATTGGCTATATTTCGAGGACAATCCCATTTAAATTTTTAAAAAATGTTCCACCTCTAAGGGTGGAAAATTAGGGGATGAATCCCGTTTATTGAGTTTCACCCACCTCCCGTTAATAGACTTAACTAACACTTGGCACATAGGTATAGTTCCAATCAGAATATGTATAACATTGTTACCTAGACCTGATCTGATGATGGAAATGGCAGGCAGTCGAGGGGTACTCCTCAACGGATAATAGCGTATTTATGTAGGGCAAAGCGGCATGTGACTACGTCTATATTCTGAACATCGCCGAGCCTATGTGTCGATTCGAATTATGTAAAGAAAGTATGAGTATTTTCTTGCTTGATAATTTTCGTTTCTTCCATTGTCGGGTTTTTTGTTTTTTAGAATAATGTTTTTTTTCTATTTACAGCTTTTTAGTTTCAAATAATATAAGGTAAGTAATGTCATGACATGATCAAGTCGACAACTCATACTAGTAATGTTACATGATATCACGCTGATAGTATAATATCTACGTCTAGAAATTGTCTTTGTTTTCCTATGACAATAACGACATATAGCTTTTTCGTATTTTGTTCGTCGAATCGTTTTATTTGATACCCATGTCAAGGTGTTGTAAAGAAAAATATAATGCGCCATCTTGGGGCGTACGCCATATTTGGTTACAAATGTCGTCATACATCTGCTCGTCCAATGCTTTCATTTGATACCTATATTAATAATATTTGATGACACTTTTTTTTACTGTCAGACATTTGGACTTATGGTGGCCGCCATTTTGTTTTCTGTTTTGTAACCTTATATAGCCCATGACACCCGGAGGATACGATTCTAACGACGCCTCATTCATCCAAATCGGCTAATTCAATGGAACTCTAGGCAGTAACATCCGGGCAAACATACATTAATACATGCATACACACATACAATGTACATACATACATAGACTGACAAATACATAATCCTTTCATTGTCGGGTAATAAAAACTAGTTGTTGGAAAGATTACGCAACCTCGCCATTTCGGTTAGAGCTTTCTCATTGTGGGAGAATGTAAAATTCCACTACAGTTTTAATTTACAAGTGTGAAAAAGCTAAAGTCAACACTTGAAAAACTATTGAAAAAAATATGTGAGAAAAAAAGGTTTCTAAAAGTAAAGCTTGTAAAGGAAAAGGTGATCCGCCATTTTGTGGTGGCTGCCATATTGGATGAATTATAAAATTGAATACTCTATATTGTACCTCCATTCAGACTGAATACATATGCAAAGTTTCATCGGAATCGGCTGAGTAGAAGTTGTCGTAAAATCGATTGCAAGATTTGAAACAAACAAGCAAATATACGGAGTTAAATAAAACCGTTTAAAAATGTGTTGATGATGTGAAGACTGTGAAGTTATTCTAAGAATGTAGGCATATCAATCGACAAGGAACATTTCAAAAAGGTGGATAAGCAACGATGACGAAATTTGACGAATTGCGAAACGAAATTATTCGCCTACTTCCTTATACTGCAGACTTGGCTTCCTCGGTCTATTAGTTGCTTCCTAATAGATCTTATGGAAAGGTTGGCGGAGCTCGAAAATCAATAAGCCATGTGTGTTTGGACCTCAAGGGTGAATCTAGAGAAATCTAAATATATTGATTTCTCATTACTTTGTTATGGAATTTTGAATGCTGTATTATTGAATATTTTCCTACCTAATTCCAGTTTTTATACTTCATAAACAAATTAAATTAGACCTACCAAAAATCCCTAGAGCAAAACAGAATACAAACAATATATGTACACAAAAGTCTGCAATTAACAGTTCTATTTATCTCTACGTTGCGTTTAATGGTCAAATTAGATTTTCGCCTTCATTTTCACGTTAAGACTCAATTTTTCATCCCTGAGGTTAATTTATCAAGACTTCTTTTGGTACGCTCAATTTCTTTATTATTTCAACCGACTTGGTTTGTTTTGCAGCGAACGTCCTTAAGCCAACAGCCTTTAAATTTTGTACAAACAAAGTAATTTCGAGCTCAAACAATTCATGGTTGAACTCGACAAGAGGCGAACGCCCACTGTTCACTTTCTCGGGGATTGTTTGCTCAGACGAATTGCGCCGCATTTTTGAGAAATTAAATTCTCATTTGCATTCAACTCGCAAGAACTGTGTAGAATAAATCTAGGAAGCATCTTTTTCCAGGAGCGCGAATCGCCTGATACTTTCGCGGGATCATAAATTTTCCATCTTCCCGACTGTTGTTTATCCTTCGAGGAGATGAAGAATGCCGGAGCGTTTATTACATTCCTTTGTTTGAAAATTGACTCCAAAGACAGTTTTTCTAGAAAGGCATTAACTGCTTGATCTGTAGTGGCAGTTATTAATTTCAACAGAGCTCTGCTGCTCTGCCGTTCCAGTAGAGTTAGTTGCTGAAGTTGTTTCGCTGGAGTTCTCAATGCAACCAGGACGCAGGCTGTGTAGGTGCCGCGGTGTTGTGTGGCTCCCTAAACTCCACTCTGTAAACTTACTTCATACGGAGGAGTTGTTCAAACACGAAAAACTCCCATCGTTCCTTCCGTATATTATTTATTTCAGGAATTTTGTAAGAATACATGTGCAACTTTATCTATCCCACCTGTGGGAAATATAGAGGTCTGCAGATTTCCTTTTTTATTTATATGAGCAAGGGAGCTTTATTGACGTTGGTCGCACTATAAGTGGATATATAAGCATATTTAGCGGAGCAAGAGCAGCCAAAGCGGGCTGCTTAAATATTTACGCTATCGTTAAACACAACTAAAGGGAAACTTTGTTGCAACGAGCTCCTGCTTCCCCAGACAAATATGATGACGTGCGGAAAACCTTAAAACTTTGTAATGGTTTCATAAAATAGACCGTGTCTGCTCTGCACTTCGATGTTAATAATAAAAATCGATTATATGAGCATTTCGTGCAGAGTCAACCGCCCTTATCTAGATTTGTTGAATTTGCCATTGAATTAGAGCGTATCACCTTGTATAATCGCAGCCTTTCGTTCGTTTAGAAACTAAGGGAGGCTAATTTTAGTGGAATTGAGGCTATACACATTTATTTAAACACTTGATATAACCAGTTTGTTGCAAGGGGAATTCTAAATACATATTGCATTTTTGATGTTTATCTTAAAACATCTCTAAGCAATTTTATTAAAGCAATAACTTTTGAAATTATACTTTCTAAATTTTCAACATAAATTCTTTCTGTTGCAGCCCGTGAATGTAGTGGGCAACACGGTTTAGATCTCCTTGTTTAAAGATAATAAACATAATCAATAAAAACCACAGTTTGTACTACTTGCATACATATGCAAAATAATACGTTCTACCCTTATTAATTTACTAAATTTTTGCGAGAAGATGTCTAGGAAAGATTAGGGTGGTCCTTATACCCCAATTATAACCTTACTTTGATTTCATGAATGGTTATGTAAGGTACCAGAATTAGATTTTTTTATCCACTTACTTTTTTTTATCTCGATTTTAAACCGAAAAAACAGTCGATTTTTGAATTTTTTTTTTACAAGGCCGCCATCTTGTTATTTTTCACTCAAATCTTTTAAATCTGCTACGGGACAGAATGACAAGCCTACTGAATAATAATCTTTTTGGAATATTGATTTCAGATGATTACAAAAGGAGCAATCAGGGGGGCCAGCCACCTACTTATTTGAAGACACCTACTTTACCTCTCCAAAATGACGTTAAAATAATTTTTTTTTATTTAACAAACATTTTTTTTGTATTATTCAATAGCTAAATAATATCATATAATTATCATAAGAAGATTGTATTTCATTTTCCGCAACAAAAAAAATCTTTGAAAACCTTCAAAATTTAACCTCGGACATGAGACTACCCCCTAAATTGCGGGGCGGGCTAAATCTCGACGCGTCGGTACAGAAGAGTGCTCAAGGTGAGGAGGGGATAAGGAGCGATTGTCTATGCGAGTTTCACTTGCACGTAGAAAGTGATATAAACACTTAAGTGAAACATTAGTGAAACCATAATTTAAACTGTACTTCAACGCTTTTTGTAAAAACTTTGCCAGCTGGTAGCGACCTCTAAATCTTAACAAAAACAAAAAAAAACTTATTTAATATTTAGATGCATATAATTAAATGACAAAGTGCCCCGGGGATAATTCAAAAGTCGAAAAATAGGGACCACCCTAATGCACATGTTCACTCATACAGGATGTATCAGTTAACGCATGCCAAAATTATAAGAGTCTCACCTAGGCAAACAAAAAATCTTATGGTAGGAAATCCTCACCGGTTTTCGAGATAGAGGGTGATTCATAAATTCTAAATTTTCATGGTGTTTCACATTGTTATTGTATCTTTTTATCTAATTATCATAGTAACATCAAACTCACGCCAAGCAACTACTATCTTAATTTCCTTTCCAAAAATCTCAACAATGTTCATCTACCTCTACCATTGCAGGTAGTGTCAATTGCGAAACTGAAAAAATTTTTTGCAATTTCCCAAAATTCACGATATCTCCAAATTTTCTCCGAAACTCACGTAATACAACTCTTTTTTTATTTTTATTAAATTGCCCATCTTATGACTTTTCTAATAATGTGCAACATGTCCGAGTACAGCAAGGGGTTCCTTAGAAAACGCGGACTACCTAATTATTTTATTGCACTGTAGTTAGGAAATCTGAAAAATAATGAAAATATCGAAGAACAAGTGACAAAAATGTTTGCTTAGGGTACACAAGTAATTAGTTTTAAACACTGCTGGAGAAAAGTGGTACAAAGGTTCGTGCAATTTAATTTATTGTCGTTATTAGCATTTATTAGCTATTGTTCACGCTGAAGTATCCTCAAAGTCCTCAAAAGTAAAATCGACCATTTTGTTATAATTTCACCTTTTGAATATCCGTAGTTTTTGAATCCTTTTCAACTTTTTGCTATGAAAGAAGGCCAGTCAGAAAGAATATCAATCATAGTTGAATCGATTTTACTTTTGAGGACGCGGATTTTCATTTACAGTGCCGTAGAAGGAAACGAGCATCTGTAGGGGAATACCGAAAGATATTTCCACCGAAAAGGAGTATTTACGCGGACTTTTCGAAGGTTAAGAAAACCGGAAAGCTAACTTCAATCAGCAGAGTATTACGGTTTGCAACTACTACAATCACCCTGGTCAAACAAGACCCTGACAGGAGCACAAGACGCATCATAGATGCGCATCACACTTATGGGTCTCTACAATGGCAGTCTGGAGAGTCATTCATCGAGAGAGATTGCATCCATATCACAGTACCGTACCGTACAAGGACTATTGGAAGGAGATTCTCAGAGAAGACTGGAATTTTGCACTTCTTTTGACTATGGGTCGCTCATTAGAATCACATCATGCATTTGTTGAGGCGTATTTATAAAGCAATGAATCTTTAACTCGACGAAGACAGAAATGTTGATATGGTGGAAATATTTTTAGTGCCAAAGTTCGAAAATTGCTCAGGTTACAATAGCTCCTGGTTCCAGCCATATGGCTCATGGGACGACCCATGAGAAAACCGCAAAATCGTATTGAGAGATAATAAAATGAATTTTTTATAAGTATGAGGTTTGACATGACAGATCATGACATTCACTTAAGATTTTCTTATGGCGACACTGAAAACGCAAAGTTCAAAAATTTGACAGAGGAAACCATTTAGTTTAGAACTGAGATTTTCATTTAAAATGATGTCGCGATTTTCTATGCAACTTCATTATTTTATAATAGTTTTCAATCAACCCTCTTTTCTCCAGACTTTCTTATTGTTTTAAGCCTTACGTTATGTTGCGTTTTTGTGCCCGAATATGTGGCTCAAAATCACCAAGGTGCAGAATTGGCTTGGCTAGCAATTTAATGTATTAAATCTTGACTTTATTGAGAATAGAAAATTATTAAAATACTACATCTAACTTGTTTTGTGTGTACATCAAATAATACAATTTATTGAAGAAGTTCATTTTAAATTAAATCAATATAAATGCAGAGAAAGTCATTTCGGGAACGCGTCCTAATGTAGGATCTTCAACAACAAGTCCAAAATATTAATGAAAAATTTAAGGTATTTAACTCCTGTCATTACTTAATATACCATATTTTTTTATTCAAAATCTAGTTTTGAAAAGGATACTAAACGATTTTTTTTTTTAATTAAAAAATGCGAAAATAGTTTGTCCGATAGCGCATAGTCATTTCAGTGAACGCATCGATAACCGAAAAAAAATTATTTTAAGTGAACGCAGCCATTCTGTGTCAAACGTCAGTAGAGGAAGCAAACAATGAGAAAGCCGGCAGTCAGTATATTTATCGGCAAATAAATTAATATCTAAGTAATTATTTTGGATTCGCACCAGTACCATTACTGCATATTGTAAACTTGGCTCACTCACTCATTTTTGTTTTTTTTTTTGTAATGTAATTTGTACTATTTTGATAGCAATTTTAATGTCAGACGTGGTGTCCTGCATAGTGGAAGCACATCGAAGGAGAGATTTCAAGTCTTCAACTCGGTACTGCCAAGGGAGAGGACTTCTCACGGAGCCTCGCCCTCACACTTTCTAAATATCCACGGTGAGGGTCAGAGAAAGGAAAAGATCCAGCATCGTGGTCTTGTGACGCTTGCGCTGGATCAAAGAAGCCCACATGGTGGCGCCTTTTAAAGGCAAAATTAAACAACAACAACAACAACAAAAAATATCTAAGTGGTAAGTATCTTTCAATTCATTATTCGTAGAGCGTACATCAATAGTCCGTCATTTCGTGAACGTGTTTTTACATTTAATTATTGATGTAATTCTTTTTTACGACACGAAATAACAAAGTAACCTCAAATATATTACTATTTACAAAGTCAGGTCGCATTTAAGATGGCCGCTGAATAATCATAGCGCGCTTATGTGAAATCGTCATTTCGGGAACGTTCCCGGACATGATGGTACGTTCCCGAAATGACTGTTGTGTTCTCGTTTTTTGACGTATTTGCTTGTAAGATTTTGTATTTATTGTTTATATATTATGGATACATAATATACCCATGTTATTAAACAATCCTTAAGTTATGTACTTTGTTTTGGTTTTGTACATTTTATCAAACTTAGTTTATTAATATACAAATTTTGCAACGGTATAAACCAAGAGTAGCTTGAAATTTTTTTTGGCATAAAACCAATCTTGAAATTCGCAACCTTGGTGATTTTGAGCCATATGATCTACAATAGCAATTTTATTCAAATTATCTATCTGTTCTTCTACATCTCTACAACAAAGAAAGACTTTCATATGGATATTTTCTCTATGTACAACAAACTTTTAATCTGCATTGAAAGACATATCCTAGGTCTTTCGAATAATTAATAAATATAAAATATCCCCCCACAGTGCATACCTTTGACTCCCTGACATTTTTGGTGGACACGGCTCACTGTATGCCAAAGTAATTTAACTTAATTCTGGTCGGCACATGTGGATAACCGCATGAATTTGTATTCCAAGTATCCGAGCTGTTGCTCATCAGGTCAGTGGTCAACTTCAAATTCAATGAACGCAATTCGCATCAGTTTAATATCCTCAGCATGCATGTGTTTCAATGAGATGAAATTTAACAGAATAATTTATTATTAATTATAGTGGCGAAGTTTCGTTGGAACCGTTCAGGTCACTAATTGCCAATATTGTGGCACTGGGAAGTGTCTACTTAAATTCAGAATTGCTCGCAAAATTGGAAGGGAGCTATCCAAATTAAAGCGCATTTGTTCGAGCCGGTAGGAGTTACAAAACGCAACCGCCCCGTTCGTTACACTAAAATGTAATGGAAAGCAGTAAACTCGCCTTTATAGGAGTATTTCAGCGAGAAAATTAACACTTCTTTGTTGGTCATTTCCTTCTTGTTTGTGGAAGTTCTCCACTTACTTCGAGGCGTGAACGACTTAAAATGCACACTTCAACCCTTTCAGCCCCAACAGACGAGCGAAATTCTTTCATCTTTTATTGTGAGCGTCAAAGTTCAATGTTATCTGATAGTTGAAGAGATAACCTCAAAGAAAGTTTTCATTGCTGTTTCCTTAAGTCTGGCACCGAGTTTATTGAGGTTTGTTTTATTGCAGTTCTTCCACTTATCTGATCTGATCGCTCAGGAGGGAGCTTTTACTTCCATGCAGAAATTTTCATGATGGGCTCTTTCATCCATTGTGGCTGCTCGGACCCATAAAAGTGGTTCACCTCTCTTTTGTGTTCCGCTGCAAAGAAGGTTAGTAATTAAAATCTTCGAAACGACAAAAGCTTTTACTGCTCAGGACTCGGGACAAAAAAAAGTATTACGGAAGCTTGTAAAAACCAACTGCTGCGTACAAGTTTACCCCTAATCAGCTTGGGGCCATCAATTAATTATGTATAATATGTAGATAAATCCAGGTGGGATTTTGTTGGTGCGCTATTTATAAAGAAACTGGGGACATTTGTTTTCAGGTGTATCAGTTATATTAAGAGCAGCTTATACCCGGAAAATATTATGTCTTGCGGATTACATAATCCGCTTTCATCTTGTTAATGTAATTAATGTAAAGCGCGCGAAAACAAATTTTGAAACGAAATTCAATCTCTGCAATTACACAACTCAACGCAGTAAGACCTAAAATAAGCAAGCGAAACAAAAGGGTGTTCAGATCAAAACAAAGCAAACAAAATAAATTTCTTTAGTATAAAAACAGTATTCAACAAATGCTACCGACAATATCTTACTTTTATATACAGCACGACGTAGAGTAACTTAAGCAAAATTAAAATCCAAATTCCTAAAGCCATCACATCCACTCCATACCGGTCGCCAGACATCTCAAGACTGCCCAGGTATTTATTTGGATCGGTGTAAAAGCAATATATCTCCGAACAGGGCAATCTAGTACGATTGTAGCCGTAAACTGCTTGGACTAGACCTTCCAGACTGTAGCGAAAGTAGGACAAATCGCTTAAAGGCTGCAGATACCACACCAGTTCGCTGGGTCGAATAAAAAACCCGGAAAATATAAGCATCGGGATGCATGATGCAGGCACCAGGAATATCGAAAGCTGAAAAAGAACAAGTCATTCATGAGTTCTGCAAAGGTACACATTTTGAGGGTTAGCTAGAGGTATGCCTTGTAAATGAAATGATGATAATCTCCTACGGGTGGTGAGCTCAATTTACAGGAGCAAGTTCACCTCTCCGCAGGAGGAACTTGCGTTGCGGTCGTTCTACAGAAAAAGCTGCATTTGATAGAGCTTTTATACGTAAATTGCTGCGGTTGCAAAATCCTTTCGAGGCTCTTTTTGTGTGAATTTTCAACAATTTATGTGAAATTTTAAGTTTGCACAAGAAATAAGGGTTCCCTTATATTTTTTTGTATGAATTAATGATGAAAAGCATGTTGGCTTTAAGAAGTGCTAAGAATAATACAATTGAAAGCGCAGGTCCTTCGCGGCCAACAGACGCTTCCGTATGGTAGTGCCTGGGTTTACTTCGTTGGTGGCCTCATGGTGGCTAACTACCAGTGGCGTCGCCGTGCTGGGTGGCACTCCATAGAACCATAGAACGTAAATTTGAAAATAATTATTTTATGTCAACACGTCAAGGATACGCCACACACAGTTCTATCAAAGTAGGGTGGGATGTTAAACAAATTCGCACACTGACAGCAATATACCAACTGCCGAATTTTCATTGTAATTGGTTCAAAAATAAGCTGAGTTGTAATTGGAAATGTTGCCAAATAATTTAACAATGGTAGTTAGTACGCAAAATATTGCGTTAGACAAAAATAGTTTTTCTTCTGGTCGTGCTGATCCATATGTTAAGGTGACCTTCTCCTAACTGGGGTACAAAAAAATCGAATTTTTTTTTTTCACGGAAAAATATACCTTAATATGTCTAGAATCACATCCCAAAATTTCACGAAAAAAAAATATGTGGTTTTCGAGTTATAGTGATATATATTTGGTGACTTTCTCCTAACTGGGGTCAAAAAGAATCGATTTTTTTTTTATTTTTTTTTACGGAAAAATGTTCTTTAATATGACTAGAATCATGTCCTAAAATTTCACGAAAAAAAAAAATATGGTTTTCGAGTTAAAGTGCTATTAATTAATACTGTAAGTCTGCTCATTTCCTCGGTATTGTGCGAAATATTCCACTCAAAAACTCTTTTTTTCTCGACTTCATTTTGTCAATCGTAGTTCCACGATATCTCTTGAACCGCTCCACCGATTTCCATAAACCTTGGTTCATTTTGTTCAGAATTTAATTGTTCACAAATCTAACTAGGATATAAGACAAAACCCAAGTAGTTTTTTTTACAGCACTTTTTATAAAAAATTGGTCGAAAAATTCTCGATTTTTGACTTCAAAAGGCTGCTACTTTTTTTTTAGTCGAGCGATTCGTTAGATCCTAGTTAGATTTATACACTCTAATGTCTAATTTAAGTGGTTTTTAGATTTTTCTGTGTCAGATGATTTGGCGAGCCGCAATCACGGAATTACGGAAAAAGGCCGATTTTTTTTGGCGCCCTCTGGCGGCGACGGGTGAGCGAGGAATGAAAAAATAAAAAAACAATTTCTAGTGTTTGTTAAAGACTTCCAAATAAAAAAAGATTCAAGGTCATATGTTGTTTTGTTTTCTTGTAAAAAAATCCCAAACTTTTGCTTTTTTTTTAATTCAGTTAGGAGAAGGTCACCTTAAATGAATTCGAATTCTTGCTGCATCTAACTGACAAATTTTTATATTCATGGATTCAAAAATAAGAATAGCCCCACTTATTATAATAATAATTAAGAGGGGGGTGGGGATTAAGATGAAAGCGAATGTAATGAAATAAGGGTATAGTTGGATAGCTCACATGAAAACATTCCTAGTCATTTTTATGTGTGGCCCGATAGTGCATTTGCGTAAATAAAAACAAATGTTTCTTTTTAGCGATTACAGCGCCATAAAAAAAAGACAATATGTTTCCCGTAAAATCCCAATCAGTAATAAAAAAAATAGGAGTTCCCATATGAAATTGCACCACCCATACACCCACAGACAAGCTTAGGGATTAATGTTTGCGGCATCGATTTCCCCCGGGAAATACACACATAAAAAAATGCTAAGCAACACAGGGTTTTTCCGTTGCCATTTCCAGGAACAATTACCGATCATTTTCATTTTTCAACTGCGGGTAAGCAAAAGGTATACGCATTGTATGGTCAACCCGTTTCAGGTAGATTCGCAAAAATAGTGGTGTTAATTAAATAAATAGCAAGTTAAGTGTCTTTTTCTTTCAATCCTGTGCAAGTTGTGTGCAGTCATACTTCTTATTATTCAGTAACCAGCAGTTTTAAAGTTCTGAATTGTTCAGTAAGATATGCAACCGGGTCGTACGCGTCGCCATCTCACCTCTAGCGAAATGCATTTAGTCTTAGGAATGCTTTAAAATGGTAGAACACAAGCTGATGTAACAAGAAGCTTTAACGTCGATAGAAGTGTAATTTGCAGATTGTGGCAGCGACAATGTGCTTCAGGGAGTCCACGTGAACAACATACTCATCGGTCTAGGTCAACAACTTCGGCACAAGAACGGTACATCGTCCTTTAAGCTCAACGGGGTCCGAAATTGACGGCTCGTCAATTGGTTGCAAGCCTCTTTGCAACATACAACGTCACGGTTAGTGACCAAACAATTAAGAATAGACTACATGAGTCTGGCCTTCACTCTCGTCGAGACTTAAGATGTCCAGCGCGTCGACGTGGGAATCGAGCCAGGCGGATTCAGTGGTGTGAGTAACATCAAAATTGAAGTACAGAACAATGGTCCAATGTTCTGTTCACTGATGAATCTCGATTTGGATTTCACCCACATTCAAGACGTATGCGAGTTTGGAGGCGATCTGGAAATTCAGAAAGGCTCAGAGCTGTTTAGGAAGCCACCAGCTACTAAGAGGGCACCGTTATGGTATGGGCCGGATACCGATTGGCGGTCGAACATCTCTCATTTTCCCATAAGGCAATCTAAATACTTCACGTTATGTTAGTTAAAGACTGGAACCTGCTGTTCTTCCATTTGCGCAGGAAGTTGGACCCCAATTCATCTTGATGCAAGATAATGCGACAATACACACTGCAAGGAGCGTTAGAAAATTGTTAAGTTCAAACGAATTCAAGGTTTTACCATGGCCTGCGCAATCTCCAGATTTAAATCCAATCGAACATGCATGGGATAGACTTCAAAGAAGAATTTTAAACGATTTGTAATCAGTTTCGTCCAGAAGCGAGCTATGTGATCTGCTTCAAGAGCATTGGAGCAACACACAACACGATTTCCTCGATAATTTGATTCTTTCAATGCCGAGAAAATGTCGTGCTGTTTTATCCGCAAGAGGAGGCAACACCTCTTATTAGACTAAAGACGAATATTATCACAGAAGTACACTTTCCTAGAAATTTTACAAATAAACGAAATTTAAATTTTGTCACAAAAGGAAAAATCTTGTTTTCCCTTTATAATGAAAATAATCGGTAATTGTCCCTGGAAATGGCAACGGAAAAACCCCATGTTGCTTAGCATTTTTTGATGTGTGTAATAAGGTTTTATTTTGAAAATTGTGTAAACATCTTAGCTGTCGGTCTTGAAATAGCCATCCGGCGGCGTAAGATACGAGTATCCGGTGTCAGATGTAAGAAAGCAAGGAGTTTCCTCCCTAATGTGTCTCAATTCAATCTATATGATTCAGTGAGAGAGAGAATTGTGAGTTCAGCAGCAGCCCACCAACCATTAGGTCCGATCCCAGGGCAGCACAGTGGCGAGGGGAACGCATGCAATATGTTAGGGAGAGCTATCTCGTAAAAATTGTGTTCATTATTATTTTCCCGGTTTTCCAAACAATTCGTTCCAGTGAACATATCTTGTATTCTCTGTACCGTGTTGCGGTTGATCAGTGATCTCCCCGTCTTGACAAGTTGCGGTTGAGTGAACACGCTGCTGTTTTTTTTTTAATGAACTTCTCTGCCAGCGATAAAGGTGACTACTCACGTCCCAATTTTACTGGCAATATGCAGGTCCAATCGACAGGATTGGCACATGTGTGGACAAGTTAACAGAGTGCAGCCGTGTGTTTCTACCGCCAAGCATAGCCGCGGGAATGACGCTATATTCCATACTTAATAGAATATTCTTTCAAATAAAATAAAAGGGGGGGGGGGGGGGGGGGGTGACACCCGAGAAGTGTATCTCAGGGGTAGGAACAAGAGACACCAAAGGAAATTGGGCCGGGTTGGTGAAAGTTGGTGAAAATAGTGAAAACTTGGTTTTTTCGGTGGGTGCCGACATAATTGAAACGGCTGTGGAAGAAAAGTGTATGCATGAATTGGAATAATTTCTTCACCAATCGATAGCTAAGGAAGCAAAGTAATCTATATATATAGAAATGAATCCCTATTTCCCTTGGTCACGCCATCATGCGTGAACGGCTGGACCGATTTCGCTAATTCTTTTTTTGTTGTGTTTGTTATTGTCAGGAGAAGGTTCTTTCTTATGAAAGAAAGAAATAAGAATATTGCGTGGAAAATTAGAAAATTATGTTTTTATTTTATTATAAAAAAAAAAAAAAATTTGGAAATCAAGATGCTGGATCAATATGGCGACCGAAAAGTTAAACTTCAAGGGGTTTCCCTGAAAATCCGCGCTTGGGGATTTTCGGGATCACTGATTTCGAATCTGATATTCAAATTTCCAAATATGAGACCACCCCCCACCCCGCTGGGAGATATAGGAGAGGGGGTGCAATAAGGAGGTGGTGTAAAATGAGGAAAACTAAATTTAATAATACTTTACAGTTTACAGTTAAAAAAGTATTAGGAATAGGTGAAAGTGATGTATGGGGTGTATTGTGTACGAATTTATGGTTGATTTAATGAGACCACCCCCACCCCGCTGGGTCACATAGGAGAGGCGGTTGTGCAGTAAGGAGGCGTTGTAAAATTAAGGAATACAAATTTAATAATATCCCGGGAAACGCCAGGTCCGGGCAAGCTAGTTATATTTAAAAGTCGACCGTCCTTATTGAAGGACCCTGTAGTTTAAAAAGTTCATAGTTGGAAAAATACTGATCTTTCGAAAAAGGTCATTTTATAAATTTCTTTTAATTTAGCGCACTATAAAAAATAGTTAATTTCATTTAAAATTTCTTCAGAAATTCAACAGAAAATACATAGTTTATCGTAGAAAAAGCATGTGGGAGTGCCTCCGTCCCTCAAAGTTCTGGCAGATATAGAAGAAAAAGTTTGGGACTAAATAACCCCGTTTGGGTTCGAAGGGTTAAGCCTTCCCTCCTATGTTTTTATGCGTTCGCATCTAGAGCACAGTATGATTAAAAAGCTTTGCATTATCTACTCACCTTCACATTAAACGCAGCACCCGATACAAGCCCGACTAAGTGGCCGTGAACCGCCGTTAAAAGACATATCCCCCAAAACATTAGCATACGCCCTAGCTCCATAGGTTGTCCGGTTAAATTGTATGCTATGAAGAAAAACAGCGTAGGGCAGATAAGCAGAAGAGGAATATCAGCGAAAATCTTCGAAAGGTAATATGCTCCTAGAGAGTACCATCCGTTCAAATACTCTTGAATAAATACAGACGTTTCCAAAGGACCTGCAAAGAACAGCGTTAACAATTATTTGTCCTTAATTTAAAATTGTGCTTACATGAGAGTATAGTTGGCATGGCGTTAGCAAAAAAAATAAATAAGGCAATAAAGAACAGACAAGAGGTGTTCGACATTATCTTTGTGGCACTTAACCCAAAGTCCCAGTACACAATCCCCAATAAAAATGCTACTAGTACGTGGCATATAACTCTCATTATCACTGTTACCTATTTCAATAAGACAAAAAATATAACAAGTAAAACAAGGGAAGGAAACTTTCTCACCATGTCTCTCCACATGGATATAAGCGACCTTTTGAACAAAACTGCGCATTGCTGAAAGAAGTTGACAGTGTATTTCTGCTGCCCTCCAAGGTTTTTTCTATCACAGGAAGATTCATTTAAAGAGCTTATTCCGTTACAAACTGCAATAAAAAAAGCACAATAAGTGCTATAAAACTTGCGTGGTGAAAAGCTCACCTAAGCTCTTCTCAAATTCGAAACTCTTCGCGTTTTCCGCAACCAGCGCATTAAGATTTTCGCCGTGCTCGCGGCTTGCCACCTCTATGGCTGAAAAAAACTTTTGATATAAACATGCCTTTTACAAACTTCAGTGGCTCACCAAAGTCAGCTCTGTTGTAGAAGTTCGGGCACATGAAGCCAGACTTCTCGAAGTACGGGACCATATCACTGAGTGGCCCACAGTACAGGCATTCGCCGTCCGACATGACCAGCAGGTCGTCGAACAACGTCAGCATCTGTGAGCTCGGCTGTTGCACTACACAAATAACCGCCATTCCATTCAGAGCTAACTGCTTAAGGTACTTTATCACCTGAAACGAGGAGACACTATCGAGGCCGCTGGAATGAATTGGAATTAATGCAAGCACTGATTGATAACTTCACGCTTACCTGGTGGGCTCGTCGAGGAACATGATGGGTGGATTTGTAATCAGCTCGAGGCCAATGGAAAGACGTTTCTTCTCTCCTCCAGACAATTTGCTAACCAACGTATTCCGACACTTTTGCAAGCTGAGCAAATTTATGATTCGCTGAACCTACTTAAATGAAATTTGTATTTTAGCTGTGACTGGAATTGCCTTACCTTGTCATTGTTACGGCGGCAGGTTCTACCTATTTTAAGTTCAGCAGACATGCTTAATGTTTCCTGCACGGTCAGGTAGTCCAACATTGCAAACGCTTGGGGAATGTATGAAGCCTTTTTTCTTACTTCGCTTGGGGTGCATTTCTCGTTGTTCAGAACTATTGTGCCGCTCACACCTATATTCCTACGGAGTAGTGTTGGTAAATGTTTGGAGGAGTAAAAGCAAAAAATCTCTCATTACTGAAATCCTGAAATAACATTCAGCAGCGTGGTTTTTCCAGCACCAGATGGACCTATTACAGCAGACAAACGGCCTGACTCAAATTGCCCGCTCACATCCTTTATGATAGGATCCTTTCGCTTAGCTATAAAAGAAAACAAAAATTTGTTTAAGTGTTAGCATGCACATTTTTTTAGAATGGAATTTTCAGGTCATGCATGCTCACAGAAGCTTAGTTGTTAATTATGTGTTATCCCTTGAATTAGAAATGTTCGTTAAAATTACGGTAACAAAATTATTTCGTGGAAATTATTCAAATATATACCAATTACTACAATTTATTTATTTATTTCCCTTAATTCAAGCTACAATTGACAAAAACATTGGCTTAAAAATAAACAAACAAAATCAACTTAAAAACTATGACTAAAACTAAGACAAGGGGCAGATAAAACAAAGATGGGGTCAATGGGGAGCAGACGGGAGGGGCAATTATATTTATTTATTAATTCCCCCGCTTACTATAAGCTACAAACAAACAAACAAAATACAAAAAGTAACTTAAGTTAAGCGACAGATAAAGTAAAGGGCTTTGGAATTAGGAATAACAGGAGGGACACAATATTAAGATGTTCGGCGCAGGGAACTCCTAAGAGAAGATTTGCTCAGGAGAAAGTCAAAGGATGGGAGGGAGTTGGCTTTCCGAAGCATGTGGGTGAGGGGTTCAGAAAGGCCATAGTTAGTGCGGTGGTAAACGGGGCTAAAGAGATGGGCCGATCTAAGGCTACGGGGATTGGTATAGAGAGAAACCCGGTGAAGCAGAGAAGGGCAGTCTATGTCGCCAGAAAGTACCTGATGGATGAAGGTAATGTCTGCAGAGTCGCGTCGCTTCCATAAGGGCTCCAAGTCAATCCAGTAACCTAAAGTTATTTTTTATGTTGTCTTCCGCATGAACAATTCAACGTAAAAATTGAATTTTAGCATAGAGATAGAGGGTGATTGCGTGATTATAGACATGAAGTATAAAAATGTCATTTAATGGGATATATTGGAAAATGGTAAAAACAATATCTTTGCTGTGTCAAATGAAAACTATTGAAGCATGATTTCCATCAGTCATTATAGGCACTTGAAATATTTGGTTTTCTATTATACTAATTATTCACAGTAAAATTATTATAAAAGGTGTATTTATTCTTATCACTTACCACAAGTGATCAATATCAAAAAAGGTTTGGGTTTCTCAAATAAAAATTTTTCGGCAAATTTTACTGTTTTGAGGGTTTAAACAGAAGGGCATTTGATTACCGGCAGTAAAAGGAAATAAAAAAAAAATAAAAACTAAGTTTTATAATTAAGTAATCAATATACGTATAACCTCCATTATTCTTCACAACTTCAGTACAACGTTTTAGCATGGAAGTATATGTATAAATTTTTAATAATGTTTAAGGGAATCCTACCCGTTTTATATTTTTATGAGAAATATAGCCGTCTTTCGGAACACATATTTCAAAATACGTTCTTCTAATGTGTTTGAAATTTGTTGAGCATGTTTATTAATGTTATTAAAAGAAACGTAGCTATGGGATTTAATAAAAAAATTAATAATAAAATAATACAGCTCTAGCAATTCTCGAAAAAACAGTGTGACGCTTTTCTTAACTTTGGGTTAAGTTTTTTTGTGAACCAAACACTATTTAGAAAAATTCTTGGCCGCGTTTGTTGTTTAATCAATTGTGAATTTATTAGCATAACTTCATTATTATTCATTCAGTCTCGGTAGAATCGAGTAAAGAGTACCGGATGGTGAAAAATCGCACTTTTTCAGGAGCGGCGATTTTCTGTGCAAAATCGGTCTCTTTTACCTAACAATAAAATTTTGAAATAATAAATTTTGACACTTCTTATTCACAGAATTTCAAAATTTGTTAATAGTTCGATCTAGGATCAGTTGTAGATTACTATAAAATGATAAAAAAATAGATTTTCCGATCCCGAAAACGGGCAGGGTTCTTCCTTTAATGGAATTTTACCCCAGGCTTCCAGTAGTGCTGAAATTATCTCATTTCTGTTGTTGAATAATTGTTATTCACTGGTGCAAAATCGGTGCGATAGCCATCCCAAGAGATTCTCAATGATTGTTAAGTCTGGTGATAATGCTGGCCAATCCAAGAATTGAATGTTGTTGTCTTGAAATCACTGTTTTACGGCTCTTGCTGTGTGGAAACCTGCCTTATCATGTTGGAAAATCCAGGTTTCTCCTTCGAAGAACGTATCGATTTTGGTCTTTTCTCCGCAAGTAGTTGCATGTACTTTCTGGAATCCTGTCTACCATATATTATTACCAAATCTACGGTCTTCTACAAGAAATGGCTCCCCAAACCATAATACTCCCAGTGAGCTATGTCATCTGTATAAAAATAATCTCCTCCTTCCTCAAAACGTGGAAATAATAGTGGTACCCATTTCATTTTTGCACATCAGAAAATACAACTTTTCCCAATTAAAAATTATTAATAAATAATAATCTTGTTTCACAAAACGTCAATCAGCTGCTTTGTGCCGCTGCTGAAGGGCGGGTCTCTCTTAAGTTTCTGTCTTCGTGCATGCAGGAAATTTTGGATAATTCGACGCACTGTACGTATGCATGCTGTAGTTTCCACTCGAAGTCCTATTTCCCGTACAGAGGCTATAGACTTTGATGTATCCCTTAAAATATCCCTACAAAATAATACGCGTTCTCTAGTGGCTCTTGGTGCTCCTTTTCACCATATCCTGCCGTTGTTTTCTGGATCTTTTAAAAAAATCGATTGTTGAAGGATGTCTTCTCAATTTACGCCCTATCTCCCGGTTTGACCAATTGCCTTCACTAAATGCACGAATCATCGCGATTTCTTCTTCAGTTAGTATTTTTTTACGATCCATTTTCAGTTTTTAATTAATAAAATATGAAAACACAAAATAAAGGTAGTCCCAACCCAATCTTTTCAATGATCACTTGAAGTATTTTAACGGCAGCAGCTGCAAATGTATTCAGTCTGCATGACAATCCAACAATATGATAATAATAATTCTTTACTTCCACAATGGCGGATCCAACATAGCGACCGAAGGTTTCAATTTCAATGGATTTACATGAAAATGGCCACCTTCAAGTTTTCAGGTTGCTGATTTGGATTCTGCTATCTAAAATTAGCAAATCAAGATGGCAGATCCAACATGGCGATTGGAAATTCTCAACTTGAATGGATTTCCATTTGATTGAATATACAAAGTATATGGCTTTTGTACAATTTTGGAAAATTTCGGATTTCAAGATGGTGGCCGAAAATCTCTACCCTTTAATTACGCCTAAAGGGTTACTTTAATTCTTTCAAATTTTTGCCGAGAGTACTTCATGTATCAATTTAACGTATAGGCTACGAGTCATTGTAGAGTTGCGGAACAGCAGATCTAATATGTCAACTGAAAAGTTTCAACTTCAAGGGATGCTTTCAGATTTAGGAGGTTGCTGATTATGAATCTGCTATCCAAATTTAGGAATACAATATGGTGACAAAAATTCTCAATCAAATGAATTTTCATGAAAATGGGTACTTGGTAAGGGTAGCTGAATTCAAATCTGCTATTGAAATTTGGAATTATGATTGCAGATCCAATATGTTGACCTAAAGGAATAAAGACAGCTCGGAAATGCGTTTAATCAAATGCACATGTTCGAGATATTATATAACAGGTTGAGCTTAATGAACTATATGAAGAAGTTCCACACTTGCCAATGGATCGGATAAATGAAATAAAATCAGGCTAAGCAAGTAAAGCACATTAAAAAGTGAAAGATATAGAAGAATATAGAAAATAAATAGAAAAAAAAAATTTTTTTTAACGGTTTTATTGCGCAATTAGCTACATATCAGCATAGAAAAACAAAACAGAAATATCTCAAGTAATTTCCATGTGAAATAATGTGCTTACTTATCACTTAGAGAGTTTATAGCCTTATAAATATTTTTAAAATTATTTACGAACTTAATCAAGAAATTTTTTTTGCTTCGCATTAAAAAAACTTATCGTTTGAAATCGTTTAATTGCACCTCTCAGCGCTAGTAGGCTTATTTCATAATTGCTATTGGAAAAATATATAGTAAGACTGCGATAACTGGGCTTTTACTATCATTACACATTTCGAATCATAAATTCTTATGAGTATGTGGGAGTACACTTGTTAAGGAAGATCGTGGTATTTAACGCACTTGTTATGCTTCCATAAGGAAGGAAAAGATTATTTAGCATGAATCTTGCCCACCAAACGTAGGCAAGACACCAAAAATATTTTTGTCACGAGTGTTTCGATCAAAAACGCTGACTTTGACCTCATCAGTGCGGCTGATGTCTCGGTGTCTCTGCCTCAGATAACCGTAAGGATCGAAAACTAATTCTTCTACTTGAATTTACTTGTCAGAGGACCAAGTATGAATTACACGCATCCTAAATAAAATCACCTTGCCTTTTCCCTACTTGTGGAATCGTAACAAGGGCGATGAATATCACGATTTTCCTTGACAAGTTTACTCCCATATGCTCACAACAATTTTTTACCAAACAAGGTTTTCTTCATCAAACGGTAGCGGCATCGACTCTGCTTCGAATTTCCGATTGGGTTCGCTTTAATTCGACTTGCGTTACGCTGAATCTGCATGCATTTTCTTTCCATGTATTGCAGCAATATCAACTTCAACGTCACAGTTTTCCCAAAAATAATAAATAGTTCCGAATACCCTGGAATTGTCCGCAGTAGGTACATACTTGATTCTTAACAAACCAATAATTTATTTATCTCAATCAACTCTACAAACAATGACTCGCTCTAACCGAGATAAGATCCCATAAAAACAAATTCGCCTTTATTGATTTTATACGCTTCTCATGCCGAAATTACAGACGTGAGACGTTTATCACTGCAGTGAAGACAGAAGTGGAATGGAACTCATCCGTAAATAACAAAGTCTTCCGATGTCTAACTAGCTCCAGAGATAATAAAGCGACCAGAAGCAAGGACGCCCAGAGCCATATCAGTCATATCACAAATAGTACAGTCAATCTGTCGAAAAATGAATAGTTTGAGTGAAAAAATTACAATAGTCGGAAATGTTGTTTTATTCGTTGAAGAATAATGTACTTAAGCTACCTTCGCGATGGGCACGTGCTACTTTGGTGCGTTTTTTTTAAAACTCAAAAAAACTTCAAAAAAAATTTTGGAATGCATTTTTCTCGGAACGTGTGCATTTTACGGGAAAATTGTTCAAGCAGAGGACGTTGCAATCTACAATTAATGTCATTAAAGCAATGGTGTACAGCAAGAAATGCGCACGGTAGGTGGCGCTGAAGTTTCCAAAAAAGGGTTTTTCCACTTTTTCCCTATGAAGATATTATTTTATCGCAAAAATGTAAATGCAAAACTTGTTCCTTACATTATTATCAACAACTTTTACCTATTTAAACATTTTTTTCATACAACTTACCGTTTTCAAGTTACAGTGCAATATAGCGTTGCGTATACAGCACCGTGCTGTGCTGTTAACGGTAATTTCGTCGGTCCTACTGTGACTTTCTCCGGCGTCCATTTTTTCCAAATTTTCAAAGTGTCAATTAAACAATAACAATTAAAAGTTGGTATCTGGTTTGTATAAAACTATTACTACTAAATTTACTAAATTTTTTTGTAAACTTCAGCTTTTTTAAAACAAAAAAAAAGGTGGAAGAAATGGAAAAATTTTCAATTGGTCGCCATATTGTGAAAAATCAAAATAAAAAAAATCGGCTACGTACAACGAAAACTACAATCATATAGATTATAAAGAACTTTTACTTTTTTTGTCTGATAACTCGTTCTTGAGTAATCGATGCGACCATGGAGGGGAATTTTTTTTTTGGACTCTGCGGCAAGGCTCATAACTTTAAAATTATTTAATATTTTTTAATAAAAATGTATGTGCACATAAATGTGCACTTAATAAAATAAATAAAAAACGATCCTGATATTCCTTTATTTTCCCGGTCAAAAAAATTCCCGAAAATCACTCATTTTTTCGGCCGTCACAGTGGCCTTCCCCTTTAAGCCAACTACAAGCACGCTTCGGGCAAAGGGACTTAACTCTCAGCTGCCTGCTTTTCTGTACAACTCGGGAGCACGTTTAATTTATTTGCACTTGCACGTTCGTTGATAAAGTTGCGAGATGAATTTTTGGCTCTGAGAGAAAAAAAAAAGCTCGGATGGGTTATTACTTGTAACTTAGTAACCCATTTTTGCCTTCACAACCCAATGTACGACTTGTTTCATCTGTATAAAAGTGTGAAAGGTGCAAAGAACGAAAGAACCTTGTGAGATTTCTGTGATTGTCTATCTGGCTGTATGTCACCCCTATTTCCTCTGCAACTATTATTGCCATCGGCTTGCAATTTGGCACAGTTGGAGAAGTAATTTGCCTGCATCTATTACCGGTGAAGGCAACCAAGGAATTATTTGCATATAACAAATTACTTTTTTCGTGTAGGTTTCCACGCCATATGTCAAGCCAAAATTTTTTCAGGATGATCTCCTCTATTATGTATTTGCATATTTCAATTTCATCTATATCGGTGCATAAAGTAAGTCCCTAAGTATTACAAACTTTTGGTCATGACTGTACATGGATTGCTCAGTACATTCACCCCTCTTCACAATTTCTCGCGTTCCCAGAGTTGGAGATTTCTTTTCAGCTTTCTTTCATTTGAATTGCTACTGCTTTCATTTGAACAACTAACTTTCTACTAGGGGAATATGAATGGACTGGGGAGTAAGGCAACCTACTTTAGTTAGATTTCTCCGAGCATACAGAATATTTCCTAAAAATTTCGTCAAATCCGATTATGAACTACCACTTTTTGCAGTGGGCTCGTGGATTAATATGTCGTAATAGGATTATTTATCCGCAGTATATTTCAAAAATGGTTTGAGTTATCGACCTGAACTTTACATCACAAACTTATCTCTAAAACGTCATAGGAGATGTAAGCTATTAACTTATTTTTATTTTTTAAGGTGATATTGGTAAGTACAAATTACACTAAAATATGGTATTAAAAGTGATATAAATTAAAATACATTCAAAGTAATAAAAAACACCTATTATGTTTTCTTAGGGATTGCTATGGGCATAAACCTCCAAAATCTCAGAACTATAAGTCAAACGGTTTTGTGACTTTTTTAACGTTAGATACACCCTCTTAAAACTTGATATCTTGTTGGAAAAATAAAAGTACACTATGATTAAGGAATAACATATACATATTTTAAAATAAAAAAAATTATTTGTTTTTTCTGTATTCTCCATAACTCTTTAGATATTTTCGATTAAAAAAAACGTACGCCAAAATTTTGAAAGCATATAACTTTTTTCAAAAAAATTTTTTTTAAGTCTTAATATGCTCTAAAATTACCTTAACACAAACACTTAAACTTATTTTTGTAAAAATTAGGAAAATCAAAACAAGGTGGAACATTTTATGGAATCACCCATATAAGAAAAACACAAATCATAAATTAAAAAATATCACTCGGCATAGTTTAAAATCACTAAATGGGGCACTTAAAAAAATGATAACCTTTTTAATTAGAATGAGTTTTAAACTAGGAGATTCTAATACGGATAATGTTTAAAATTTAAAATAATCAAAATAATACTTACAAAACGGTTGTTTGTAATTCAAATTATAAAATTGTAGCCTCAGATAATTTTTGAACACCAAGAGGTCGAGAACCGTTGTACCGCCATCAGATTCCATTGCACTATTGCATCAAGACACACACTGCGCGAAATAAAAAAAATATAGTGAGTTATGATTAAAACAATATGACGGTTATTAAAAACATTACCACAATAAGCATTATTCATTTATGGTTAAGAATGAAGGAAGCACTAACCGACACAAACGCGTTTCTTAAGATCTTAAGTAGTCAGTTCCTTTTAGTATAAATATTAACATCAAATAACGCACTTTCTTATCTCAAAACATTCAAGCAACCTTCACAAATGACGGCTTCTTCAGCTTCTAAGATCTTAACTCTTGTCTATCAGCCACCACCTCCGGCTGCATATAATATTATTTGACGAATTCCCACATAAGTGTAGTGGACTATGATTTCAGCGGAATATGTGGTTTTTTATATTCCAGTTTTCTCAAGCCAAGCCATAAGGCAGTCAACAGAGAACGCTTTAGGAAAGAACTTGTTGCATACTATTCGTGCTCGTGGTTAAATTGGATTAAAAAATGTATTATCATATTCAAAGCTCTTTAATTTGGTTGTGTTAAATTAGCAAATTTAGACGATTTTTGGTCATTTATTTTAAAACGCACAAAGGCAGCAAATATTTAAAGCTATTCCGTAAATCAAAATATTAGTTTAACGTTTTCCATGTGGGTTCAAGTTCAAAGAAGAATTAGCAAAATCTTTCGATATATTTCATCTACCACAAAGTGCCGGCTTTTTAAGTATAGAGGTAGATCAACACGGTGGCATTTTTGGAAAGCACATTAAGATAGTAGTTGTTTGCCGGGAGTTCGATGTCGCTGCGTTACTTCGACCAAAAGATGAAAATAAAATTATTTAATGTGCATCCCGAAGTTATTAATCACGCTGTAGTTCTCAAACGTTTTATATGCGTAGAAACAAGTTTGCGGAATATTAAAAAAACAAGAAATCCCATGCGCAGCCTTGCGCACTGTCAGTAAAAGTAGATTATTAGAATTCTTTTAAACGTATTTTTGAACTAAATAGGGCATTTTAACGCAAAGTGGTTATATGATATCGTTTGGTGTGCGGATTATTAAGTATATATGGTGCAATATAGAATGTTGAAATGAGAAATAATCTATATATGAACTGAATTCAACATTTTTTTTTCAAATTAAATGCTTGTAACATACTATTTAGGGGTTCATTTAAGTCAATTTTTTTGTGGAATGCAGATTTTTTTAAATTTCCCGAAAATTTTTCTACGTATACATTTCTATATCCTATCTATACCTCGATGTGTTGTACCTCAATGGAAAAGCAGCAAGATAGGCAATTCAATTACAAAGGTACATTAATTACATGAATTTCGGGAAAAATTAGGAGGAGCGTGAATTTAAGGAAATTTTTAGGAGCTTCATGTCACTTTCGCAAGTATATTGGTGGCATTTTTCGAAATAGCAATAAGATGGTAGTTGTTTGTCGTAAGATTGATGTCGGCGCGTTGGGTAAGTCTAAAGATAAAAAAATAATTATAATGTGCATTCCGAATTTATGAATCACCGTATAACTCGAAAATGGTTAAAATTTCCCCTCCCCTCCCATACGAATTTTTGTTTGTCTAGGGCAGATGTAGATCCCTTGTATGTTGGCATGCGTTAACTGATACACCCTGTATTATACAATCCCAAGTTATCAGCATTCTGCAGTATAGCACTGCATATTTAATTTTCAAATCCCTATATACTATAGGGCTATATGAGAAGGTTTTGACGAAGGTGATCTAGAGGGAGAGGGTAACACTGTATGAAATGTATGTAGATCACTTATACCAGGCAGCGTCAATTCGTTAACCAATACGTATTATCAATATAAAGATATGAATAATCATGTCTAGTTGATTAGCCTTTTTGCTACACGGTACGGTGTTTCATTCTGTTAGGAATTCAATTACCGAAATAGAACTGACCGGTAAATCAAGTAAACTATGCTACCGATCAAAGAAGAGATCAAGCCAGGAGTTATTGATGGTAAACCTATTAGAATGTATTGTCCAGAACTAAAAATATCAATAAAAAAAATATTCCCTGCTAGGCACTGCATTACGGGAGGATGATACCAGTTTAATAATATTTCCATTACAAAGTTAAACAGCAACTCCTCCGACCCGACCGTAATTCCATGCCAATCATTACTTATTAATTGATAGTTATGTAAATCCACGAAATGATGATCGATAGCATCCTATCGACCAAGATCGGAAACATTAAAAAAGTCAAGGTCGCCTCAAAGTGTTCTTGAACTCATGAAAGCTAGAAACAAGGCTTGGGGCTACAAGCTTTTATACTCGTATGATAGGCAAAGAGCTCACGACACGATCAAGCAGATACAAAGATTTTGTTATCGCACTTGTCCCATTCACGATGTCAGGTATACAGTGCAGGGTACAACGACTACGCCACAAAATATTTATTTTTTAAATAAATTCAGTAACTCCATTATGAGGTGGACAATGCGACCTGAAGGATTTTTGTGCCAACAACGCCGCGCCGCCGGGGAAAGGAAGCACACATCGCTCGCCAAGCTACTGAAATCTAAGTTCCCCAAAGTGAACAGGTTTGAATCGAACCCACGACTTCTGTGATGGTGTTATATTTAGTTTGGCTCACTTTAGCACCATTCAATTATCCCAATGGCGGCTGGAAAATACAGTATTTTATGGTATTGGTGTATTCGCTAATATGTTCCCTTTTTATACGTACTTTGTCTGATTTGCATTTTTAATGTTTTATTAAGACTCGCCTTTTTTCGGATACATTTTGATTTCGTGTAGTTTCGGATTGACCTCGATCTCCGGATGCCCGAGCCTCTTGCCTGGGAAGCCAATACAAAATTTATTAATTAAGTTGTATAGATGAATACCTATATAATACACTGAGATAAAAGAGTACTGTAATAACAACAGCTCAATATAGTGTATCAAATTTTTTCGACAATTGGTACGAAAACTTTGTCATTGACAGAATATCTGTTAAAATAACAATTTGTGCTGTTACTGGGACGTAATGGACATCAATAGCCCAGTGGTAAATGCACTGGACTATAACATGGGGGTCTCCGGTTTGAATCTATGTGCGGACCAAAATAGAGGTACGCTGAAATTGAAACTAAAACAGAGTCTTGGTTTACGGATAACAAAATTCGTTGGGGAGGAAGAAGGGGACAAAAACAATTTAAAAATTACAGTCCTAGACTATTTTAACAATAAAGAAACTAAAATTTCTTAACAGTTTGAATTAGTAGTTCTACCATCATTCGAACTGATTACCGTATTTCTAACAATCAAAATTGCTAATTTGTTATTAACTGCACCCTGACTGTTAAGAAAACTAATAGATCCAAATTGACAGTAAAATTTGTTGATTAAATATAGGATTCCGTATTTTTTACAAAACTCTTTCTCTCAGTGCACCTATAAACTGCAAGGGTCTGGAGTTTGTACAGTCGCAAATTAAAGGGGTATTTCAATTTTGTTTTATTTTGTTGTTTTTGATTCTTTAATGAAATATTACTTATGATTTAATGGGCCTAAAACATAAAGAGAGAAATCGTATTATAATTTTATTGCAATGCTCAACCCACTTTTGCCCAACAGAGAGTTTTAATTTTTAAACATTTGCAAAATCATAATCAGAGTTCTCTGTTACCCGATGGGTAAAATGGCGGAATGCCACACGGAGGGTCTTAGGATCATACTAGGTTCGACGGCCGCCTAAGTTCAACTTTCTTATACTCGCCCGGGGTAAGCAAAGGTAACCGGATCAAATCTGGTTTAACGGTAACTGAGTTTTTGTAATTTCCGCTAATTAATTCCATGAATTTGAATTAAAGTAATCCGTTGAACAAAACATATGTTTGTTATAGAAATATAATACGTAAATCCATAAAATCAAATTTTACCTACAAAATTAAATAAACGAGCTACATGAGGGGTAACATTTTATATTTCTTATACAAATCTTGTGCAGCAGTTCTGTCCAGGCAACAATGATTTTTCTTACGGCTGTTGTAAGTACTAACATTTAAAATTTCCGGTTTCTTGATAGACCGGCTTTGTTGACGCCGTACCAGATATGCGATTCATTTATAGAACGCATGCAACACATTTTAAGAGGATGATCAAATCGAAAATACGCATAGCTTTCTTGTCATTTAAAGTTTTTTCATTAATTTTTTTTTTTGCCCATCTCCATATTTTACTTTTAATTACCACTAGTCTTCATTTGATGACATTTTGTTTTTAAAACGTTTTATTTGATCTTTTTTGTCGTAGACATTGAGGAAATATAATAAATAACAAGATACGAACATAATACTGTACCTACATAATGGGATCAAAAAAACATGGTATTAATCAAATGATAAAGCTTAAATTAATTACTATTCAAATTAAAGTCAAAACTTTTTATAATTCCTGAAGATCAAAAGCAAAAGGTATTGAACATCTATTTCATTTGACGACACGCTGCAAAATACTGTACGTCGTTGTAATCAAGACAGGGGAATATTATTATGAATCATGTACGAAAACATACACAACAAAAAAGTTGTAGGTACTCTTATAAACTTATGTCCTCCGTTTTGGGACCATTTAAACTCTGAATTGAATTTCTAGTTGTTCATTACACGCTTTGCGCTTTATTTAATCGGATGATTAAAACCAGTTATAAATTTCTGAGCTTAAAATAATCTAACAACAACAAAAACAAGCAAATCAACAACAAAACTTTTTGACTGTTTGATGTTGTTTTAGTTTAAAATATTACATATAAGCCACACTGCCGTTTTCAGTTGTTTTATTTGTTTTACAAATTACAGTGCCTCAGAAATAGATATAAATAGGTCGGTTACGTTGTTATACGATGGTACGATGCCACCAAGAGATCGGTGTTTTTTTTCTGTAATGAAGCCGGCGGCGCCCCATTATGGGGTATGCACTGCGACCTGAAAGATATTTTGTGCCAACAACGCTTTGGAAAGGAAATCTACATATGCTGGGTAAAAAAGGCCAGGAATGGCCAATTTACCGAGTGGAATTTTGAACCCGTGATCTCAGCCGTCAGGTCCGGCTAGCACATATCGCTCGCCGAGCAACCGAAATCTAGGTTCCCCAAGGTGATCAGGTAGGAATCGAACCCTCGACCTCTGTGCGTATGCATATGTATTATAGCTTGGCTCACTTTAGCATGGTCATGGCGATACTAATCATTTATAACAGATATCTCTAGATATATCTCACAATTGGCATACCGCATTTTCGCTGATTAAAAGAGGTATCTACAGAGTTTTTCTTGCAAGTGTTCATTGATTCTATATGTAGGTACCTACCTTTGAAATTTTTTCTATTTAATCTATATTTTTTCTACATTCAGTTTTATCCACTTATATTACAAATTCAACCGCGTAGTCTCTTGATATTATTTATTTTCAAACGTCAATAGTTCTAGTATTAAATGCGAACTCGCGGAATTTTTAAATATAACTATCGTTTTTTTTGTATTTTATTGATATAATTAGAATTAGAAGGAAAGTAATTCTGTTCGATTTATTGGGACTTTATATGTGATGATGTGGTGAGATGTAGTATAATTATCTCTTCTAGAATTTCGTAAGTGAATATGCAAATAGAAGATGGACTGTTGGCTGCTGCACACATATAGCTGCTATTATTTATTTTCTATCGCATAGAAACACATTATTAATGGAATTATTGAAATTAATATTATTATAAACCAGCTGGCCGTTATGTTTTTGGTGATGCTCATGGTGTTGAAAGAAATTGGGAAAAAAATCATTTAACTTAACATAATGGACATTTAATTCACACTGATGTACGTTTAAGTAGACTGAAGTTTTGACCTATTTTTTATGTTTATATCTTTTTTCAAGGTTTTGCCTAAACCCAATTGGAATAATCCAATCAATAAAATTTTCAACACAATTACCCAATTTGGAGAGTAAAATGGATAACCGTGGAATCAGATCTGCAGATATTTTATACTTGTGCAATGTGGGCTTTTATTAAAACTTGCCAGTCAGTTACCAGGCGATAAGGATTACAAAACAAAAGATGATATTTGACTTTTATTTTTTGCTAAAAAGTGCATAATCAATTTTTTATGATTTTTAAGAGGCAAGTTATATTTTATTAATAATCTTAAAGACACAGTAGGTCTCATAATATTGTCTCAGTAAAAATTTTGCGTGATTTTTGCTCAAATGCACTTTTAATTATTCAGAGTAACAAATATTATACTATTAACAATATGAAAACAAACAAAAAATTAACAAACATAAAAACAATACTAACTGTTATTCATTTTTAATATTTCGTAGACCCTTCGTTGCTCTTGGCAACTTCAAAAATACTGGCAGAAATGCTTTCGTAAAGCCTTTTCGCGTACTCCGACGGGATCTTAGCGTCAACAAGAAGATAAAATTGCACTCTTGCAACTCAGTCACCATTTATTTATTGCTGACAATTTCATCAACAAACTGATTACTTCGAATTACAACAAAAAATCCTAATCTGCAACTGTAACGAAGCCGACCCTTTATATTAGCTCGCGATAAGTGAAAGTCAATGTCAGAGTATTGCGAGTTAAAAGAGCGCGACATAGCGGATATGGGCTCATTAAATCCATAATTAGTACGGTGATAGGCTGGTTGGAGGAAATCCTGATTCCTGAGAGAACGCGCCGGAATCGATATACTAAATTTACTCAACAATTCAGCAGAGTTAATGACTCCCTGAAGACAATCAAACGCAAAGACAGTTCTGGAGTTAAATCGCCTAACCTCCAGGGAGTGAAGCGAAATTAGCTGGAGTCTATTCAGATATGGGGGCAGAAAAAAGCTGTCCTCCCAAGGAAGACCACGAAGAGCGAACCGTAAAAATTTGCGTTGAACAGCCTCGATACGGTTAATGTGGCAGTCCTGGATTGGAGACCAGACAGGACTAGCATACTCAAGTATGGGTCTTACAAAAGTGCAATAAAGCAGTCGAGAGATGTAGGGGTCATTAAACTCCTTGCTCCACCTCTTAACGAACCCTAGAGTCGTGTTAGCTTTGCAAACAATGGAATCAATATGATCTTCGAAAGAAAAATGCGAATTAAGAATGGCCCCTAAATCCCTCACCTTGTCAAGTCTAGCAAGAGAATGGCCATCAATCGTATACGTAAAGTGCATTGGATTCCTTTTGCGTGAGAAAGACCTACAGGTACACTTACTCACATTTGGTGGAAGACAATTGATGGAGCACCATTTTTGGAAGACATCCAAGTCAGTATTTAAAGCATCGCGGTCAAACTCATTAGATACTATGCGAAAAATTTTCGCATCGTCAGCATAACAAAGAATTTTCGAGTGAGATCTTGCCATTATTATAAACTTTGCGGAAAAGGCAGCCCTAAAAATTTTATATAATGCTCAATGCTTCGCTGGCCAAGGTAAAACATCAACATTATTAACCCCAAACCATTCCTTCGCGCCACTTTGCTGTGTGCATTGAGGCATTATCGTGTTGAAAAATGGAAATGTTTCTTTGTAAAGCCTCATTAATATTAATTTTTAATTGAGATAAGAGTTCGATGTATTTCCGGGAGTCCTGTCGTCCTTTCAAAATTATGAAGCCGATCACCCTATTAACGCATATCGCACCTCAAACCATTACTGATCCACCTCCCATTTGTCTAAGGATTAAATAAATTTAATCTTTCCTCAAATTGTGGTAATAACAACTGTAGCCATATGTACCATCCAGATTGAAGTTTTTTTCATTGCACAAAACAATATTTTGCCAGTCAGTTGTACATGCCATATGATCAGGTGGAAACTTTAGTCGGTTCAATTTGTTTTGTTAACGTAAGTATGCGAATAATTTTACTGTGTGCGAGTATTCCGCTACGCTGTATTTTATTTTTTTCCGTCTCTTTCAGAATTTTTATTATTTACTTGAACAAACCGATTTTAGATATTTATTAAATACTAGCGGTCCCGACATCCGTTGCCCTGCCCGACACCTGCCCCTACCTACAACACCTCCTTATTGCACCCCTCTCCTATATCTCCCAAAAACCCAAACCAAAAACATAATCTTGTAATTTTCCGCGCAATATTCTTAATTTTTTCTTTAAAAAACCTTCTCCTGACAATAACAAACACAACAAAAAAAGAATTAGCGAAATCGGTCCAGCAGTTCACGCGTGATGGCGTGACCGAGGGAAATAGGGATTCATCTTTATATATATAGAAGATTACTCTGCTTCCTTAGCTATCGATTGATGAAAAAATTATTCCAATTCATGCATACACTTTTCTTCCACAGCCGTTTCAATTTTGTCGGCACCCACCGAAAAAACCAAAACCAAGTTTTCACTATTTTCACCAACTTTCACCAACCCGGCCCAATTTCCTATAGTGTTTCTTCTTCCTACCCCTAAGATACACTTCTGGGGGGTGTTAACCCTCACCCCTCCCCCGCAACAAAAACACGTTTTCACCAATAATTCCCACATTTCACACTGTTCACCAACCTTTCTTTCACCAACACATTTTAAACTACCTTCCCTTTCCAACGATACCCATAACATGGCACACGCCAAGGCAATATATGAAATTTTTACATTCATACCGACTGCAGCGCCATCTGCCGGGCTGATTTGTGAATCTTAACCATCCAGGGCGCCACCCAAACACATACAAAAAAATCCATTTAAATCGGTCCAGCCGTTTAGGAGCAGTTCAGTCGCAACACACGTACAGTAGAATTTTATATATAAAGATAAGAAAATCCGTTATTTTCTGTTGTGTGGTTATATTTTGACACACAGTACGTAACATAGGAAAGCACAGTCAATAACAAATGTTTTGAATTCAAATTTTCATTTAAATTTCATTTTTATGTTTTACTCCTGACAAAGCAAACTTACGTTCCATTCAAAAACTACTCCTCAGCACTTTACACAGCCCAATGGAACGGAGCTAATGCTAAACTCACTAATATGCGTCTAACGAAGTGACTGAATCACCATTACCAAACTACCTGTAACTCGAAGATCCCCTTTCATACATGTTTGCTTGGCTTGTCCACCCTTATCAGCTAATAACAAGTTAGCAACCATTTTTGAGCCTCCCTGAATAACAAGTTGCCGAAAAAAAAAGTGTATCGATAAAGCCCGCAGTTTATAATGTGATTTGATCGAGATAAAAAAATATGCAAATTAATGTCATAAAATTCATTAATTCCTTACAACAAAAAGCAGAAGTTGTTGTTGATAAAGAGCTAACCAAAGTTAATGACACCGGAAATGAGTTGTCGAAGTTGTCCTTTCCAAAAATTTCAGCAGTGTTTATCTACCTCTACCACTACAGGTATCACATACGAAATTGAAAGGAATGGTCTGCAATTTCCTAAAATTCACGATTTCACCGAATTGTCTCCGAAATTCATATAATTAATAACTCTTTCTTACTTTTATTAAATTTCTTATCTTATTACCTTTCCAAAACGGTACAAATTTCTCAGGTCGAGCAAAGATATACAAATTTATACGTAGGTACTAAAACTTAGGCGGAACATTATAAAAATCGGCGTTTTAAGGAAATCAAACTCAAATTAACCCCCAAATGCCGTTTATTACATTAAAAACTTATTACAGTTAATGGTAAGTTGTTGGAAATGTCCCCCGCTTATTCCCATCTATGCCAATAATCTACTTCTAATTCCCTGTTTAAGGTGTATTGTATGCAGCCTTTCTCGTATTCTCGTCGCTGAAGTGTAAATTCTGGCCTTTAATTCCATGCCATACTTATTTCCCAAACAACTTGTATATTCGAATAGAATTTATGTTTATAAAAGTTCGTACTCATATAGGGGCTTTTGGGGTGGCTGATTTCAAATATTTCACAGATTTATTATGACCATAACAAAATTTAAATCAAATCCTCCATTTTCAAAATTAGGACCAACCCAATCATAATCAAGGCCAAACGTTTTCCAAATAAAATACAACTCCAAAATATTATTCCCATTTTATAAAATTCAAAAAGGGTAATACTTAGGAAAATAATAAATTTCATTCAATTTAAAAGAAAATTGGCAATTGAGGGTATTGTGTATTCTTGTGCATCTTTTGCACAATACAAGGAAACCTTTTATCTTAAATTATTAAATTTTTACATTTTGGATAAAATGATAACAATTTAAACCAACACATTAAAATGCTGTGGTTATGAAACCAATACGAAAAAATATAAATAAATGAAGTTTATGAACAATAAAATTACCCTTATCTTAAATTAATCAACGCGTATTCTTTTTTCATAAGTTAATGTATGCTAACACAACGACTCTTTCCACCATTACTGCCCGCGAAATTCACATCAATACGACGTAATCCATACGATTTTTCGTAGATAATGTCAACAATACGTCGCAATCTTTAAAAAGATTAAAAAATTCAAACATTTTCTGTTTATTCAATTTTCCTCTAACATTCGAGTTATGTTTCTTCTTTTATGTTGCCTTTTTATGAAGCCTATCTGTGACATAAATTGAGCGATGCCAGTACCGAAATACTTTTTGCTCTAAGCCACTACATGTCCTAGAAAAATCTCCAGTTTTTGCTTGTAATGCAATCACATCATAATCTACTCGATTCAAAGTGCAAAGACTTAAATAAAGGCACTCGGTTAATTCAATATTTACCAAAAGGCCGAAGCTCAGTTGCATATTGTATTGAAGCACGTGCGACATGGAAAATCAATTTCGTACGTATTTAGTAGGAATTTAGTATGTGGCGCATGAGTTCATGCAGTAATTGCGCAATAAACAAGGCAGCTAATAGTAGAACTAGTTTAAAACTTCCTCAATATATAATAGCCGGGGCCGGTGCCATGCATATATTAAGATTAAAATGTTTTTAATTTTTTTAATAAACGCACACCAGCAACCTTGGAGAAATTCCAATTATGTAGTATATCAATATTTATAACCGTCAATTACATAGTGCACAGAACGTAAAATGTAAATATCTTTACCCAGTTATAGTTATGAATATCATGAGTATTATTGTAGTTTCTTTAACGTGACTCTGATTGGAATAGTAAAAGGCCGCTTGGAGGAAATTGTTAAAAGTTAAGTTATATACAAGACAATTTTTCCGCAGGGGTCGTATGAATTGCCGTTCCCAAATTAATTATTGTTGTTTCTTTTAATCAAAATTAAATTTTAACAAATTACAAATTTTATGAATGTCTTGATAAGAATAAATGGGGAAAAATTATTTTGGACATTAAAAGTAACTAACTAACAGTAGACAGGTTTTATCTGTTTTGATAACAGTGTCAAGCAAATACATTCATACATATACATATAGGTAGTTGCCGGAAGCATTCATTTTAATCTTCACTCTGCAAATAAGAGTGCAAACGCACTACCACGAACGGAAGCTTATGCATATTCGACATGCTTTCAGAGTGTAATAAATCACTCCAATTTGTATATTTATTAGAGTGCACATGATTAATCAAACTTTTGAAAAAATGTATATCCTCATCCTTTGTACCGATTTTCAGCTGTTTTCATTTTGCATATGCAAGGTACCATAAACTGGGGCTACTTTGTACAGGTTTTTGAACGTTTTATGATAAAATTCTTTATAGGAATACATATTATATTCACAAAGATTGTCTATAGTTAAGACAATATCGGTCTTGTCAATACGTATGTACATATAATAAAATGAAATAAATAGTGGCTGCAACATATATATATTTTTAAAAGAAACCCTGACAAAGTAGCCCCATTTCCGGCTTTAGTTACTTTTTAATGATAAGCTATTGTAGTCCCCGTAGGGTCTTCATTGTCAGTTTAAAGTCGAGAAACCTGGGCTTAAAGAATCAATTATTAATGAACACATGTAATGAACATGAATACAACGAACATTGTTAAAAAAATCTGAAATGTCTTCGTGACCGACACTGGGTCTCGACTTCTTTATGTTTGCTGCTTAAATTTTATTAGAAAAATGTAATCCGGCACCTTGGGGTGTCCGCCATATTGGGTTTATAATGATGTCCAAAGCTATAGGATATCTACGTCAAGAAGGGTGGAAAGAAAATAGGGGTGTCTTTTGCTACACGGACCTGTCAAATTTCAGTCTGCATTTACATACTCGTATTCGCCTGAAAGATGGTTAATTAATGTAATTTATGTAGTATAAATGTATTATTGCTTTTCTTACTAATATTTATCCAAAATATCTATTGGCTTGTCATTTGCCTTTTACAAAATATTTATGAAGACTGAAATGTGACACATCCGTTCAAGTTTTACGGAAAAAAGAAATCCACCCTCTTAAGACGTCCGCCAAAAACCCTCGGATACCAAATTTCATGAAAGCCTGAGAGCCGTTTTGGAGAACACGATCAAATTGTTAGTTCTTGAACCAAAAGATCTGAAATATTTCGTACTAATAGAAGGTCTAAAATACAGGGTGTTTCACCAAACGTCTGCCACAATGATGAGAGATCTCACTTAACCAAACAGAGAATTTTATGATAGGGGGAAGACAGGGGGGACAACCTCAACCGTTTGGGAGTTAAAAGGTGATTTATAAATTTGGTGTGCACATTATTATTTTATTTTTTTTATTTGATCTAGTCTACGCTGCAACAGCAAAATTTCACCAAACAACTGCTGCCTGAATGTTTCAATGTTTTATTGTTCTGTTTCACACACACATTGGAGTAAAATTATCACTGGCTCAGAAATCACCTTAGATCATATCATACAAAACATAAAATAAACAGAAATTATTACATTAAGTCAAACATTAATTATATCATAAACAAACAATTGAATAGCTTCTTTACATTAACCATGAGAAGAAAAGTATCAAAATGTATTAACGTTTGCTTAAGAACGGCTAGAATTCCTCACTAAGTCAAAGCAATCGACCAACTTGTAAACATGGATACTCGATTGCCGTCGTTATTTTCTGGCAGAAGGACACAATAACTTTATTCATTCAATTGTAGAAAAAACAACTAAGATGCCAATAAAAATTGGAATTTGAAAATTTGTTAAAATAAATCAGCGATAAGCATTGACCCCATACACATATAATAAAATTGAAAGTTGTTTGTTCTGCCGTAATTCCTAAGGCCACTGGCAATGAGACGATCAATTGGGGTTAAGGGCACATAGGTATATGAAGCTTCTAAAAGTCCTTTGAGTGGATGATCAATGAGGAAGGAACTTTCTGGTGGGAGTTTGAGGTGTTCCAACTGATAAAAAAACCGGTCAAGTGCGAGTCAGACTCACACACGGAGGGTTCCATACCATCATATAAAATATAATACTTTGTACTTTTTAAATACTTTTGTAAAAGAAACAATAGAGGCGCTTTAACATGATCGAAAATTTTTTTTCTAAGTTGCAGGGCGGCCATTTTGAAATTTGCCACCTTGATTTTTCATTATTTGTTTACCGACAATAGAAATACACACACCGTGAAAATTTCAACTCTCTACCTATTACGGTCCTTGAGATACAGCCCGCTGACAGACATACCGACAGTGGAGGCTTAGTAATAGGGTCCCGCACGGAGCTCTAAAAATGACTTTCCATTTTAATTCGGTTACACATTTGCGACTTGTTATGACTGCCGCTCCTTTGGGCAGGCCTTCAACATAAATTCAATCCTTTATACGGAAAATATCTCTGAGTATCTGTACCCATTAAATAAGAAATGTACGTTATTCAGGTAGGTGCGTAAAATTTTAGCAAAAAATTGAAGTTAATGAAGTTTAGCTCAAAAACACAGAGAAAAGAGAAAACAATAAAATATGATGATCAAGTAGTGCAAATCAATTTTACGAGAATTCTTGCCTAAAGAAAATGCAATGTATTTTTTTATTTATTTTATTTTAGTTAGTTGACCTTGGCCACTAGACTCATCTTATCAATCACAATGCGATGAAAATGGACTTAAGCTAGAAAATCTCATATTAAGTTATTGCAACTACAATCAGAACATCAATCATAATAGTTTTTATACATTCTAAATTATAAATAATATGAAACAGCAAATTCAGTACGGAAATCGAGTTCTGATAACGAAAGGCTTACCAAATAAAACGGTTATGTGGTTAAAGCTTGATGATATTTGAAACTAAATATGTAAACAAACATGTACTGCCTTACGCTCTAATAAAATCCCACAAAATACTTTTATCACGTCTTAGTCGCAGCAGCGAAGATCACCATCACAATCTCGTCTTTCAGACACAAATATTTTTCACGAGATTTATAAACCACTCAAAATATAAACTGGCACTGCACTCAACATTATCGTCCCTGGAGCGGTTAGAAGTCAGCATATGTGATCACAAACAGATTATGAACGCTAAATATTGCACTCTTTTGGGTTTTTAATCAATTCCCAAATAACTGAAATTACTTCTGCACCACTCTACAAGGCTCGCTTCGCGTCCAGTGAAACACTGGATGAATTGTATTATCGCCTTGCTACTGAAACTACCCAAGTCAATTGGACTTAATCAGATATTTTGTCTTTTTATTGAGGCGATAATATGGAATACAAAGTAAAGCGTATAGATGTCTTAGAGGCTGCGGAGTTCTTCAATTTGCAACGATAGTATATCTAATCAGTTTTTAGGCGTTGCTCAAAGGTCAGCAAAAATTTAAGCGCGGTTTTTGTGGTCAAAGAATGAAGTGATCTTGCCTTGTTGCGTTAAGTCGATGAACGTTCAGATCTGGCGCTTACTTTTGAAATGGTGAAAAACCTGATACTTGCAACCTAATTAGCTTCCAAGCACTCACTCGTAAGTCTCGGTGCTGTTCGACGTATTCATTGAAAAGAGAGAACATATAAGTGCACGACGCTGGACGTTTCACGCGATGCAATGCTTCATGGACGCTTTCACTTTCTCCCTCAATTGGTGTAGCGACGACGACGATACAATATCGAAGCAAATGCTGAGACCTGCTCAGTAATAAGTTAATTACCTTTATTGAAGTCAATTCCATCTGCACTGGAATTGTAAAAAATAAACAATGGGTTGATCAATAACACTGACCTCATACAGATATTTCGAGCCATATCCATTTTTGGCCGTTTTTTTCTCACTTTTTATGTTAATGTCCCATCGGTTAAAATCCTAGTAACAAAACATTCAAGGAACTTTACAAAATAGTTAGTTATAACTTGTGTGACGCAGATTACTTAAGTTAATTAGTTATTAGAAAATGTAACAAACTGGACTGGACAAACTTGAAGAGCTGCTCATTTGAAATAAATTCATTGTTAAATAACTGCGTAAAACTCGAAGTATTGTTATTCAGGCTGCATTCAAATTATGAAGGAGAAAAGTTGAAGTATGCACATATCGATAGCCCCAACGTATAGTATTGTAACTTGACTTACAATAGTTTTTGCCGGAGCAATACAAATGAAATCTACTTATCATTATCTAACTACATATCTGTCTTATCCATTTGTTTTTAGTTGATTTATTAGGGGAGAATAGGGCAATGTGAGTCAGCGGGTAACGAGAGTCACCCACATATACACAAAACTGAACACTCGAACGTCGCGTAAACTACTTCCTCGCCCCACTCTGTGCCACCAGACATTGTATTAAACGACTCGCGCATATTAGCCACCCGCGCTGCAGAGAAACAAAAGTGTTTTATTTTTGTGATTCGCTGATCTAATTTTTCGTCGAAGTGAAATAAACGATAAGTGTGGTTTTTTTTTACAATATATGATCAAAACTTTTACACGTATTTAGTTAGATGATCAAAATATTGATGTGCACTTTAGATTGTGTCAGTATTTTATAGGTTTTTTTATTTAAATTTTTTTTCTCGTTAAGTACCTATATTATTTTTATTTCACTCTAGATGCCAAAAGTACGAGTCAGGACGACTCAAAAGGCTTCCTAGTCTTCTGAAAGTCTGGAAAAAGCTTTGCAGCTCATTGAACAAGGTTACTATATAAGAAAAGCTCCTAAAACAATGGATATCCCATTTTCAACTCTTCAAAAGAGGTACAAAAGTCATTCTAATTTGGGGCCACGTCTAGGACACCACACTGTCTTCAGTCCTGAAGTAGAAGCTGAACTAGCAAGTTTGATGAAAAAATGACCAATGTTTTCTATGGTTGCACAGAGTGACTCTCATTGCCCCCACGTCGGTGCAATGAGAGTCAAATCTGATTTTTTTTAACTGTTATAACTTCCAAAGTTGATTTTTAAAATCTTTAAAACTGGTCTTAGTTAATATCTAAAGAAGTAAACTTGATGTTGAGGCCTTTGCAATAAATATTTGATTATAAATTCGGATTTTATTTCATTTCTCCCTTATGTGACTCCCATTACCCTCTTTTACTCTACCTGTGTAGTTGGCAGCCCAGAAAAGAGTTTCTAATTACTTTACTGTAACTCTACTAAGCACTAATAATAACTAAAATGATTTTAAAAAAATATGGGTACTCAAGTTCCTAATGATTAACATTTAAAAAATAAATGTTTTTGGAAGTTGACTTACTACACTGACCGGCACAATTATCCGATCACACATATTTTTTCTATTTTTTTTCCAACGTATCTAAATTAACAACCAAAATCTAAGTAAAACAGGAAATTTAAGAGATCTTCAATTATACATGTTATTCGTAAGGCATTATTAGTTCAGGTTTTCGTTGGGAAGATGTGTAAATTAAAAAAATATACATTTTTAGCAAAAATTCCTTATATGTCTCTTAGGCATTAGGTAATAACATTATAAACAGGGAAATTACATTTCTTTATTTAATTTAATAATGAGAACTACCTCCTCTAGCTGCAATGACTCCCCGAACTCAACCATAAGGCATGTTGTTAATTAATTGCCGGGTATCTTCTTGTGGAATGGCGTTCCAGTCCCCTAAAATTGCTAGTCGAAGCTCTCGAAGGCTCTGTGGTCATTGTTGTCTGATGCGAAGTCTTTTATCAATCTGACCCCAAACGTGCTCAATTCAATTGAAGTCAGGGCTGATCGCAGGCCATTCCAAAACGTGGATTTCTGATCAGAGAGGTATTGTATAAGCGATCTGGCAACATGTGCGTCAGCGTTATCATGCATTAGAATGAAATTTTCACCCACCCCACAAGCAATGGGCATCACCTCAGAGGATGTGGCGGTAGTGAGTACGTCCCTTCGGCTACATTCAGAAAGAAGGACAATAACATTTAGGGATGTCAAAACCAAGTAGGTTTGAAAAGAGAAGAAAAAGTAAGCAAGCCAAAAAGGTTTTTGTTAACCAGTTCGAATTTCTCTCAACGCCTAGGAGGAGGCAATAATAAAAAAATTAATGATTTAATAAAAACTAAACACATGATTTTAATTGGTAGCGATATTTTTATCTGTTTTTCGATGTGTGTGTAATCCGCTCTTGAAAGCTGTGCGTCCTTATTGAAAGATCCTGTGGCTTAAGTACCCAATGCTGCTTTTTTGGAAGTGCCCTAAAACCTTATGGAAATGTTCCATTTATGGTCGGAACGAGTGAATTAGGAAAGTATTGTTGTCGGGAAACGATACTTTCCCAAAAATTAACTTGTTTTAACACCAAAAATTGAAAAAATAAATTGACTTTGACGTCTCGTTTTCGAGATAAAAATAATTCAGAGTGGCTAATCGCAATCGAGTGGCTTTGTACAATCGAAATTTGTGCTCATGTACATGGTACATGATTTTCCTTTTACAAAATTTTCAATTTTTGGTATTTTTTGTGTTAAAACAAGCTAAAACAAGCTAATTTTTTTAATTCACTCGTTCCGACCATAAATGGAACAATTCCATAAGGTTTTAGGGCACTTCCAAAAAAGGAGCATTGGGAACTTGTTCCGATCCTGTATAAGGCCTTATATACACTGCGCGAAAACTGGATAGGTTTATGACATGATTTCCCCATATCTACCTGAAGCAGAGAAAAGGACACATTCATGCTTACACACATGCTCATGAGGTAATCAAAGTGAAGCATTTTTCGGGGAAGTGCAGTGCATGAAAAAATTCTAGGAAACTATTTACTGAAAATCTGCCTATAAAAGTGGGCTATTCAAAATTAGTTTTATGAAAATTTAAATACAAAAATTATTTTATGATGGATAATTAGGAAGGAACAAAGGAAGGAAAAATAATCAAATGATTCTATTTAAAGTAGTGATTTATTTTACAACTATTTAGTGCTTAGTTATTTATGACATTTTTATTTATAATCTCTAACATTCTCCTCGGTAATAGATTATACAAATTATGTATTATTTCCATAGGAATTACATTCCAACTTTGTTTTATGACCTCCACTAGGAGGTTTTTATTGCTACTGCTTGCCTTCATAAATTTTCCCCATACATTTTATATAATATTATATTTAGATCAGGTGAATTTTCCGGTCATTGTAAACGGCGGACATCTTCGCTATCTAAATAGTCTGTAACTACCGTGAGAATTGTTGTAAAATCAATGATCTTCCTTGCATGCAGTTGAAGTTGCGTTGAAGTTTTGAATTTGCCACCGCAGCAACACTTTCTAAGTGCAACCGTCATACCGCTGATCTCTTACGAAAATATTAATTGGTCCATTAAAAAAAATGTATCCCGACTCTATTACAGAGCCTGACTTGCTGTGGTGACGTGTCAAATACAATGGCTCTTTCCTGATATCATGAGAATAATAGGAAAATACATCAGGTCCACCACAACAAAATCTTTTTCGCTGATCCAGTCTGAATATGTTTGACCAAATTCTCGTCACGTCCTCTGATTTCCATGGGTTAATGGTGGTTTTTAGGGTTTCGCAGCCAAATGGAAAAAACGAAACCCTTATAATTTCGTCATGTCCGTCTATCTGTTTGTATGTCACAGCCTTATAACTTCATCATCTTTCCACCGATTCTAATGAAATTTTACATGCAGTTGCCTTGTGGGAACTTCCACTTAGTTATTTAATGAAATCACAAGAAAAAATGGGAGCAGCGTGCCATGCATTGAACTGAAGCATGCAATTTTTTTTTGAGGTACCTATCGTTGGACAGGTCTCTAATAAAGCAACAAAAATTCTTAAGACACTTCTTCCCTTAGGTGTTTGCGAAATATAGGCTCCTAAATTCATTAAAAATGTGCTCCCCCCCTCCCGCTTGTACCGCAATTTGATGTGCCGTCAAAGTTGAATTTGATGTATCAAGTTAAATTTATCGCGCCGTTGACGATCTCTATTTGCTGTTTTCTGTCCGCCTTTTGTCTTTACCGTAATCCTTGATGAAATTTTTAATTAATTTGGACGCTCCTATTGATTGTTCTAGTGATTTGGCTTTTTGAATGCCCATCTTCTTTCAATGTTTTTATTTTCCCGCTTTCCTCCACAGGTACCTAATTGTTTAGCTCTATCCATTTATTTCTGGACACAATATTATTAATCAGCCTCTGAAATTTTTATCTCCAAATATCACCGCACCTTTGAATATCAAAAATAAACTTGGTGAACCGATTCAGTTGTCCCACTTTTATAGGAAGATTTTCAGTAATTATTACTAATTATTAGTTTCCAACATTTTTTCATGGGCCAGTTCACGCATTTCGACGTCGAATGAAAATGACGCACAAAACGTCAATTTTGGTTCACGCTATTCTACACATCAACTTTTTCACGTTATCACGCCGACACAAAGCACTCAACGCCACTTTTCGCGTTGAATTGAATACAAAATAAAGCGGAAGCTCTGTGAAAAGTGATTGTCACTAAATTATAATTATTGGACAATTTCACGTTAAAAACTTGATTTCAAACTTAAATGACAATATACAGCAGTTTTTCCTTGTGTACAAGTACGGAGATGTTATCTGAAAACGGTAATATTCGTGTCGAAATGCGCGAACAGAAAGTCGTTAAAATTATTATTTTCCAAACGTCGTTCATCGACGCGTCGAGTGCCGGAATGTGGGAACTAGCCCCTGTTATCGGCCCGTGTACATATGTACATATTACAAACAAAATTAAAACAAAGTTCCACACATTTTGAGCCCCCAAACTCGTTGATTTTTGTATAAATAAAATGATTTATAAGGTAGGGTGTCACTTTTTCCATTCGAAATTTTCCACTAGTACATTTGATCAATCAATTCTTCTTTCCATGGACATTTTTTTCCATCGGAAATTTTTCCCATAAACGTTTATTACATGGTCATTTGTTCCATTTGATTTTTTTCCCTTAATTCTTTCTTCCATAACTGAATACTTGCCTTTCACAAAATGTCTACTGACAGAATATTTGCCTTTTACAAATTGTCTAAAGGAAAAAAGAATTAATAAATAAATTGGAAAAAATTACCATGGATAAAATGGAATGGAAAAAATGTCTATGGAGAAAAATGGAATGGAAAAAACGTCCAATGGAAAAAAATTTAATGGGAATTTCAGAATGGAAAAAACGTCCAACAATCGATTTTTAATACTGTACGAAATTCTCGGTGCGCCAGTCTGTCTCGCACTTGGTCTTGTTTATTATAAGAATGTTTTAAATTAAAATTACTTTGTTTTTCTCTGAGCGCTAAGTACTATCTAAAAATATGTTAAATTTCAATTCACTGCGATTGCAGTGTCCACAACTGTCCAACGTTTGATCAAATCACAAATCAGATCTCTTTTTGTTGATAGCATGCACTGCCTTCAGTAATTCTGCAGGTATCAATCACCCCTGTCTATCATTCCCATGGAGGAATAACTAACTAACTCATGTTGGCCCATTAGAATCCGAACATTTTTAGCAGAGATACAGCGATTTGAATTAAATTAGACAAATTAAATGTTCTATGTAATTTATAATATATATTATATTTGGCAGCCAGGAACGATCAAAACTCAATTTAAATATCAAAACACATATAAATGTTCAAAATTGTACATATATTTTGCAAACAGCAGCACATTATAATACCCAAAAGTAACATCGATTTAAGTAAATAAACACCAATGCCCTTTTTACTTTGCTACTGCAATTACTCCAGAAATATATAAACTCACTTACAGATATACATATGTTACTGAATGACAAATATGCTAAAATAATGACTCTAATAAAAATGCCCCGCTAAAATGCCTTTGGATTTTAAATGCACAGCCGACAAAACTGCGGGGTTTCCAAACAGCTAAGATGAACACTTTTTCTCTGCTCTGAAAATACCATTCCATTCTCCATCATCTTGATACCACCCCAATAACTTTCGAAGAAATACTTCCTGAATCGCAAACCTAGTATCTGAATAGCCGCATCCTCACCGACATAACGTAAAATGAAATAATTCTAAATGTAAAAAATATCACTACTAAAGCTAGAAGGCACAATAAATAGTTTCCGTCATCCATTCCGATCGCCTTCAATAATGTTACTGGACGTCGGAACTGACAAAATATTGCATGACATTCCATTCTAGGACGATTGTATCCAAATATTGCCAGTGAGGATCCCTCCAGTGAGTACTTCAGAAACGACAAATGGAACAACCATCTCATCCCTTCATTCACGTCCTTAAGTTGTACGAAAAATCCCGAAAATATAAGGAAGGGACATATGAAGAAAGGGCCAAAAACAGCACCATTCTGTAAAATTAAGGAGACATTAATATAATATAAGATAATATAAAATAACTTCAATATGACAATAAAAGCCAGTTGCTTAGATTTAGGTCCACACTGGAAGAAAAAATTCATGATCGAGGACGGAAAATGTTTACCCTCCCAAAGTGGATACTGATCTAAGCAAGTGGCGTTTCTATTCTTGATAAAGTTCTTTAGTAATATGCTCAATACCTTTATGTTAAACAAAGCTCCTATGGTAAGGCCTATGCTTTGCGCCACCAGAGCGGACATCACCACCATAATGAAGAACAAGGAAATCCTCACCATATCCAGAGGTTGCTTGGTCATAACATAGGATAGCACCACAAAAGTAAGCGTACATATAAATTGTATTGGCACATCAGCCAAAGTTAGGGCCACATAATAGGCCCGTAGGGAGTACCATCGATTGAAATGCTCCCGCATCACTATTGGAAATTCCAGGGGAACTAAATAAAACAGAGAAAGTTAATTACGGCAATATGGACATTAAGCTTGACAGCAATTAAAACACCTATATACATTTGGCCTTTTCATAATTGCAGCCTTGCAACTTTGAATTTATAATTGTACGAGTATATACATATGTATATGCGTGACTAGACATATTAAAAGCAGAAAACAGCGGCAGAACACGAAGGACTGTATTCATACATATCGGTAATGTCCTTACTAAAATTGTGACCCTTTACATATTAATTTTTTCTATTTCTCCTATTTAAAGGTTATTAAGACGTTTGCAGCGTGACAGATGGCATAAATTGGTAATTGTTAAGATTAACTAAGTCACTTCCAATTCTGCGAAACTTTGCCTTTGGTCATATGTCGCGGAAACCTACAGGAAAAAAAACACGGTTTCCGAAGGAAAAATGTCTACAGACTGAAATTTACCTTGCAAAATAAAATGTCTGCAGACTGCAAATTTTTTTGAGTTTAGTTAATCTTTTTAATGATTATTTCTATTTGAATATTTTTAAATTTAACAATCATCGTCAACCGTATTTTCATTTGAGTTGTCTTCGCTATTGGTATCACCTCGTATATCGCGTGTTTTGTTTTCCTGTAGGTTTCCGCGGCATATGTCAAAAGGCAACATTTTCTCTCAGAATGATCTTCCCTATGAGATATTTCAATTTCATCTAAATCGGACGGGGAAAGCCTCTCCCCAAATGACCTCAACGACTTACATACATATACGAAATTACGTGTAATTTTGTTTTCCTGTAGGTTTTCGCGGCATATCTCCAAAGACAATGTTTCTCAGAATGACCTCCTTTACGACATATTTCAATTTCTTCGAAATTGGAAGTGACGTAGTTAATCTTAATTACCAATTTATGCCATCTACAACGCTGCAACGTCAGTTATCATTTTTAATGGAGGGTTGAGAGATCAAAGTATCATTTGATGAAGGTTTCATCCGTGTCGCTGTAACTCCTAACCTTTTTTTAACCAACTGATCAGGGTGTTATCAATGTTTTGCAATGGCATTTCTTGATTAATTCGTAATCTGTTTTACTTGTTTAACAAGATTCTATCAAGAACTGACGAGGTGCTGTAACTAAATGATGTCGCTTTTTTTGACCGACTGAAAATGACTACACCTCTATCGCGACACTTCGGGACTATGCTGTAAATAAAAAAAGTTTTTGATTTTAATAAAAATAAACATTTTACATGGATTTACCCATGCCAAGATTACACATAATTTTGGCCGTGAACTCCCGTACTATTAAATGTTTTGAAGCTTTAAAATGTTCTATGCATAGAGCAGACCCTTCCAGCCCTATAGTAGATAGGTTATTTAGAATAGAAGTTATTATTTAAAGCCATCAATTTCGTTTGATATTTTAATAAGGAACACAATGCAAAAGAAATATTTTCAAAAATTTTGAATATGAAAATAAAACGAGACGTTTCATTTTAACAATTTTGCTCCATCATGGGTTGGACAAAACCATACGCTTTACGATATTGCTCCAGAAATTATCTAGGGACGGTAATATTGAACTTAATCGCCTATACTGTTAGACTTCCAGCATTCCACTGTCTATGGCTACTGTTAAGAATATAACGTATCCTCGTATCTTGATAGGGCAGGTGCTATCAATGCATTTGGGTCCGAATATAATTTCAGATCCATTAAACCCGATAGACTCATCAGACCTGATCAACCCAACAAATCGCAAAATCCCCAATATCATAAAAATCTAAACAAAGTTTAAAAGTTTGAGTTCGCCATATTGAAGCCGCCATTCCGAATTTGAAATTGATTGCAAAACTCTCACATGTCAATTTTCATGAAAATCTGAAGTAGTTTAGTATTGAATTACTCAAATCCAGCACCTTATTTGAAGTCAGCGATAACAAAAACCTCCATATTGATTTTATAAAATATTCATCCATTCACTGGTCTTTTCTTAGGATTGGGAAAGCGTTTCACCTTTCCTTACGTTCCCTCCCATTTCTTAACATCCAAACTTACACTACCGTGACAAAAGAAGTTTCGCTAAAAAAGTGCGGATCTATCTATAGTAAATAACATATATATGTACATATATGTATAAATGAGGACGTTTTTTCACGTTGTTACCTTATATATCCAAAACTACTGAATGGATTCGAATGGAGTTTTCACAGTTGGATAGCTTGGTTCTTCGGCAAGGATTTAGGCTATATGTATTTGTAGAGTTTCAAAATGGCAGATCCACTATGGCGACCGAAAATCCTCAACTTGAACGGATTTCTGAAGTCGTTGATTTTAAATAACTGCCTTCTTTTATTTGCACGACACCAAAACCCAAGCAAACATATCAAAATGTTTGTCGGGGCTATTACCGGGAACGGCTAATTTATTTGAGTTTCACTGGAAGGTAGAGTATTTTGTCGGGCATGTTTTGGTTTACCTTTTATCTATTTGTTTGTCAGGGCTAACATGGAGAACGGCTTAATCTTTTTTGATGGGGCTTTTACTGGAGTGTAGAATATTTTCAATTTGGCGTTCATGAGTAGTAGCCTACTTTATCCCGGGAATATTCTGAATTCTCGCAAAAAAAAACATTAAACCGTTTCCGCACATGAAACAGGTTTATGCATTCTGCAACAGTTTTATCGTTCACTCTGCAACGTTTTTAACTTACAAGTTGGCACGGGTGGGTCTGCTAGTGTCTAATTCTAATAAAAATGCTTTCGGTTTTACCGGCCGCATATGGCTATACTCAAGAACACCCGTACACACTTTGATTCATTGCTAGAAATGGACACACACAATACACATTCTTGCAATAAATTGAAAATGATATCAGATAAGTTGAAAAGAGAAGAACTTTCGCAATGCTTTACGATATTACCCATACATAAGGGTTTCGACGGGTTTCCCCTACTATATTTTATATCATTGTACGGACTTAAAAAAGTAAAGCCGTATCTGTTGGGCCTAGCGTGCTGTCGGCATTATGCTTATACGAGCTATTTCAATACAGTGTTGTAACTACGAGTAGTTGTGCATTTGGTATTGAAAATAAACTAAAGAAACTTGCATGATTTCATATTTCCACGCTTTGCAAAATTAATAAAGTATATATACATAACTGTCACATTAACAATATTTATGGAAAAATAACGTCCTACAAAATTTTAATCGCTATAACTGATTTTGTGTTTTCCCGTACAGCTCGTAGACAATTTGCATGAAGCCATTCAATATAAAAATAATGGCGAGTTACTATTGACATTGAATTTAATCCAATGATATCTGGTGTCGAGTCATACTCGTCATTGGACTGCAAAGGTTAAAAGCAGAAAGCAATAACAGAAACAGAACAAGAAGGAAATTATCACAAAAACAGAGGAAGTCTTAAAAGCTTCTACTCTGCTCTTTTGTATTACACAAATTTTTTTTGTTATATTTCAGTTACTACTACTGTGTCATGACCTTAAGAAAAGAATTTGAATGCAGAGCTGAATTTTAGAAAAGGCCCTTATTTACATGCCAAAAAAAAAGTTGTATACTTACAGTTGAGTATTATCGTACTAAATGCCGTGTACATGATGAACATGATCGTGAAGAAAATGTATCGGAAATTGTTTAGCGCATGCGCGGCATCATTCCCGATTCCGAAGTAAAGCAGTCCGATTAAAAAACCCATCAAAGCATGCACCAGGAATCTAACTGTGGTCATGGACTTATCCCTCCAGAGAATTATGAAGGTTCTTACAAGAAGCAGCGCTATTTGTCGGTGGAATGGTGCTGCATACCTGTTCTGATTTATGCACAATTTGCTGGGATCAATTTGAATGCTTGGCAGTCTTGGCTTATTGTTGGTTTCATTTGATGTAGCAGCATTAATTGGTGGATCCTTTGTGGTACTCCATTCAACTCCTCTACTACCCCAAATAGATGAAGGACTTTCCACAATTGATTTTAGATGCGAATTGACCGTAAGTACCATGGGCGGAGCGGTTACAGGCGTTATTAAGCCGGCTTGCATCATTTTTTCTGGAAAATAGGAGTAAGGTTTTATTTCGAATCACCTCAAAAAGATTTAAGGGTTTCTACCACAATGAGTTTGCAAAAAATGTTTTAAATACATATGTACTAATCCAAAAAAAAAACAAAATGTTTAATCAATAAAATATATCTTTCTCTTCCAGTTTTAAAAGTCCACTCAACAAGAGAAACAATTTTTTCAGTTCAATATTATGGTGTATCCCTTTACTGCCTAATGCTACTTAGCATTATTAATTACTTGTATAATTTATTTAACTAATCCTACATGCATACAACCACCTCATGAACAATCAACTTACCAACTTTTTGCATTACTTCAGTTTGCACAGCAGTATCACCACTAGACTTCCTATAAAGTTCTGAACATCCATTCTCAATTTTATCCCTCAGTCTATCATTCTCGTATCCGTAATCGTTTGTGGATATCTCTAAAACTATTGACAAATTTATAGGTAGATTTAGTACTCCATCGATGAATGGATAGACGGTGGCAATTTAAGCCATTACTTACGGTAATCGGAAGGATTATAAAACTCAGGGCACTTTAAATTCAGTTCGGCCAGGAAGGGGACTAAATTTTGCGTTCCGCCAGCATAAATGCATCGGCCCTCAGCTAAGGCATATAAATGGTCAAACATTCCAAAAACGAGAGCTGATGGCTGATGGATGGTACAAACTATTGTCCTTCCTTCTTCCGCTAATTTTTTTAGCAACGACACGCACTGCGTTGATGTTGAACTATCTAAGCCACTGAAATGTGTTCTTGTCAATTATTTCAATATAAATTAAGAGATTCAAAATTTAATAATACCTTGTTGGCTCGTCTAGCATCAGAATGGTGGGATTGCAGACTAATTCTAGGGCTATAGACAGTCGCTTCTTTTGGCCTCCGGATAAGCTGCCAGTCCGTGTATGCCGAGAATCATACATTCCTATTGCCTCTAAAATTTGTTTGACCTGAAATGAAATAGGAAGCAATTTAAGGTCGGTCAATAAATATTTAAGGTCGTTAGTTTTTAAGCCCTTTCAAATTTTTATCCATAATGTACGTTACACTTTTTCCCTGACTATGACAAAGCTCCATAATGCAAATATCCTAGCATCTATTTGGCATGTAGGACTCTCTGAGTGTGCAACTAACAAGTTTAACTTGTTGAGTTCCAGCGTTAGCCGACATATTCGAGAACAATTTTTAGTGATTATCTGGAAACCGTTAACCCACGACAAAATTACTGCGGACTTTTTCTGTTCAACACAAAATATCCCATAATTTTTATTTAATTTTTTATAAAAAGAATAGCTTTCGAATTACATGGTTTCAAATTTCCAACATTTCTCAATCTTCACCTTTAGCATTTGGATTACAAAAAAAACCCCCGTTTGGACCAATATGTACGGCAAAAATTACGCAGACTTGTGTTATGTTTATGTGTATATAGGCGCTATTGATAAAGGAAATTTTATTGCCATAACTTTAATAGTTTCAACAATAAGCGATGCTGAGCTGATAAATAATTAAACACTCAGAGATATTTGTTTATGCTGATGATATGAAATTTTGCAGTGCATCTGATCCTACATCGCTTCAAGAAGACTTACTCAGCTTTTCCACCCGGTACATGCTCGAAAAACTTTCTGGAACTTTACATCTCTAAATGCCAATCAATCATTTATTCCCGCAGACGCCTCTCCCCTACTCCACGGACCTATTTTCGCACTGGTTAACCCATTCCATCACGCTGGTGTAAGGAATTCTCCAACCCCTATGTCACTAAAGCTCTCTACTTCTGCTTTTCTTCTAGGTCTCTACTTGCATGTAACATATGCCTGTCAAATCTGTTCGCCCTCTCAGCGTACAGTCATTAATAGGTTTGAAGCTGTTCAGCGTAGGTTTCTTCGAATCGCTTTACGCGGCCTTCCTTGGGTTGATAACTTTAATCTGCCTTCTTATGAGGAACGATTGAAATTGATTAACCTCCAGCCCTCGCATTGCGTCGTGATGTCGCCGACATTGTCTTCGTTCACCAAGTCCTAACTGGCTCCATCGACTGTCCCGGATTTCTCCATAATATCTCTCTCAATACCAACCCCCGTAATGTAAGATCCTTTCCACTCTTCCGTCTTGAAATCCACCGCACTAAGTATGGTCACTTTGAACCTTTTACGAGAATGTTACGTAAAGCTAACAATTTCGCCCCATTCGATTTCCACATTGACAAAGTTACCCTCAGACACTCCCGTCACCATCCAGTCCCTCCATCTTAATTTTCCCCTCCTGTTTGCTCCCCACCGACCACATCTTTGTTTTATCTGCGCTTTGTTTTAGTTCTAGTCATATTTTAAGTTGATTTAGTTTATTTTTAAGCCAATTATGTACTTTTTTATTTTCTTTGTAGCTTGAATTAAGCGAAATAAATAAATAAAATTGAGCAAAATACAGAGACTCCTTTGACATGGATATCAAATAAAAGGATACGACAAGCTATATGACGTCATTCTAAACCAATATAGTGGAGGCCCCTATATGGCGGATTATGTTTTTCTTTACAACCTCTTAACATCAAATGAAAGCGTTTGATAAACAAAATACGACAAGCTTTGTGACGTCATTGTGATAGGATAACAAAGACAATTTTTGGACGTAGATCATCGTGATATAATGTAAAATTACAAGTATGAGCTGTTTGCTTGATCATGTCATCACATTACTTATCTACTACATATTATCTGAAACTAAACAGCTTTGAATAAAAAAAATAATTATTAAAAACACAAAAACCCAACAACGGAAGAAACGAGACGCTTTGCCCTACTTTTATAAATACGCTATTATTGCCGCATGCAACCACTCTGAACATCACCGTACCTATGTGTCGATTTAATTGTAAAGAAAGAATGAATATTGTCTTGGTTCATACTTTTTGTTTCTTCCATTGACGGGTTTTTGGTTCTTTACAGTATTTTTTTTATTCTTTATAATTATTTTTCATGACCCAAAGGCCCAAAAGGTGAGCGAAAATTTCGCTTTACTCTACGATTTCATTTGTTAAATTTTATCAAAAGGAAAGAATCTCTCATACGCAGTAGCAAAATTATATCGGACTTTACGAGTAGTCACCATACATTACAAAATGCACATGCAATGACCTGACACGAAGTTGATCATTCGACAACGCTCGTTCAGCGGTATGTGCAACAGTTGTGTAAGTACGAAAAAAATCACACATTTTATAAATTGATTTCGAAAGTTTAGAAATCCAGAATCCAGAAATATTAAAAAAAAAAATCCGGGGAAATCGGATGGTTGACGGCCGGGCCGAAATGATAAGGAATTGAATGCGACTTTTAGTGAAATGATTTACATGGTCAATCACGAAGTAACTTACTAATTCTTTCTTTCCAGCTTTCGTTATTTCATCTCCGATTTTAAGATTTGCGGAGAAGTACATTGCTTCGGCGACTGTTAAATATGGTTGGAGCTCTGCATCCTGTGTGATATACGCTATTTGTGATTTTAGTTTCTTCAGGTCCCGAGGTTTCCCATTCACAGTAATTTCTCCACTTAAGTTGTGAACTCTAAAAGGCCATAAATATGTAGTCTTGAAATGCTGCGATATTGGATAAATAATAACGTTTAAAAAATATAAACTTACGTACATATATCCTGAAAGTATATGTAATAATGACGTTTTACCAGCTCCTGACGGTCCCATTATGGCAGTCAGCTCGCCACCCTTAAAATTACCATTCACACCATGCAATATGCATTTATTTTCTGTAATTAAAAAAAACCATTGCATTAGTTTAATTCAAATTAAATATAAGAGGCGAGAGGTATAATAGCCATTAGTTATCACTATTATTATTACCTATTAACGGTGATTGGTGAGTACCACCAAATCACCCTACTTAAATGGGACCCGATTAGCAAAGCCTACAATGTATAAATTTTCTGATCCAAACTTCACTCCCCACGCAGGATTTACTTTGTTTTGTTTAAATCGCAATTTTATCGCCGACTGATAACGCAAGTTGCTTAATTTTTATCGCTAAGACGTCATCGACGAAATATACAAGATTGTACTCACTTAATAGTCGCAATCTATACTATCTCAATAAATGGATTATCCAGACAGTGAATAAACCTCCTAATCTTATCTGGGTCATTAGAAGTCAATTCAAGAAGAAACTACTTGAATGCTACAGTAGTATACAATTTTTCAAATCTCTTAAGTTCAATGAACGGAAGGCACTTAGAAAAGTCATAAGTTAAAAGCAGAATTTTACCTGCATAGTTTATGTTTCATGTGTACTGACATCCTAGCTCAGCATTAGTTTATAATTCAAGTGATACGTGGTACTGAAGTATTTAACTTCATCAGATACTCCAATTTAGTCATTTATCGAGCGTGATTTCAAGTATTTAACTTCGTCAGAATACTTAATGATCACTTCTGGATCTCCAACCATCTTTTAGACCTTGATCCATTCTCCATTCAAAAAGAGATCATTGAGTATTCTGACGAAGTTAAATATTTTGGAATCGCGCTCGATAAACAACTAAATTACAATACCCAATTAAAGAACAACCCATACAAAGTCACGCATGACCAGTAAGCTTGTGGGTACCTCTTTAGTTTAAAACCAAAGATGATGCTTTGGTTTTACCACACAACCCATTAAACCCATTGTTAACCGTGTGGCAGTCTAAACAACAACAGTCGGCAATCCAACAATCTCACTTTTAATCTCCATTTGAAACCCTGTACTTTAGTATTATACAAAGTAGCTTATGTTTTAATTCAAGACATAAGTTATCTCTCGACCAAGTTTCATTCAAATCTGTTCAGCCTTTAATGCTTTTATTAAGTAATACTATAGACACACATCTGGGCTATTTCATAAAACTATTAGTCTATAATACTAATAGACTTGTAGCTATTAGAACTAATAAAGTATGGAATAATAGTATAGTGTCTCCAACAAGACTCTTTGAAATCACAAATAATTATTAGCCCACTGCACTAATAATATTAGTCCGAAGAGTAATAATTATTGGTTCTGACAATTCCGATTTATTTGTGTGATAATATAAGAATTTGAAAGCAGCAGCACAAAAGCGCTATGATTTGAAACTGTAGTCAGTGAACTTCTTCATTTCCATTCATGATCAGTTTCCAAACTAGATCAAAAACGTTAAAACGTGTATACAGCCATTCCATGGTATTGGGCGCCATTTCCAAGGCAGTGAAAGGCAACAAGAACTTGTTGTTTTGCTAATAGGGCATGGTTTCGGTCAGTTTTGTGCGGTAAGAAGGGTCCAATATGATTTAAAAGCTCATCAAGGTTCGGTAATTTAATCCTGAATTGTCGCACCCTGCGACCAACAACGTTTAATTCATAATCACTTTTTTCGCTACTACTGGAAAACATTATATAAATGTTTCTGTCTTAAAACCGAAAACACCACTAAATTGCAGCTGATTTCTCAGCAGTTACGTTTTATAGGAGTTTCTACAATAATAATAATATGGCCTTTATTTACAAGTCAACCACTAATAATTATCAGTTTGAACAGTTTTATGAAACAGTACAGCGCTACACTAATAATATTTCACTAATAAATATCAGTCTGGGACTAGTCTACTTCTAGTATTTATGAAACGCTATACTTCTAATAACTTACAAGTTATTAGTGAATTCACTAATAATTATTAGACTACTAGTTTTATGAAATAGGGTCCTTGTATCGATACCATGGTTTGGTACAATGAAGGGAGCTATAATACATAGAAGCACACCCCTGACACACATGCCTTCGTAGTATAGTTTGACGTTTAGCTGTCGCAAAAAAGATTGTTGTGCAAAGGGAGTTGAATTCATTTCGGTTTTTCGTTTTTTGCACACTTGTTTTGCACCCTCTATTTTCTCAGGCCAGACAAAATTGAATTAAAATAAATTTTGATCCTAAATTGATTGATTACTAAATTTCGAAAGAGAATATTTCATTTCCCACTCCAAATTAATGGCACTAAAGTCAGTAAAAAAGCGCCTATACAAAGTCTGAGTCTGAGCTATGCCAGCAAAATTTGTCAAGTTTCAGTACTAGCTTCGTTCGTAGTATACCAGGTATTTCAGCTGGTATATAGCTGGTATTGGGTGACATACATATGGTATGTAGCATATAGTATTAGAATATCATGTTCTCGATACCAGATGTGTGTCAAAGGTATAACACCTATTTTTATTGAGCTATTTAAATAGAAATTAAGCTCCTCAATATCTCCTCTTTATATGTATTTATGTATACAAAACCTAGTTTCCTTAAAAGTGTTGTTTCGTCTATCTATCATACTCAACAGAAAAGCAGCAATTAACCTGATATCTCTCATTTGAGAAAAATTATTGTTATCATGAAGCATAACTTGAAGTGTGAATGGGAAAAAATCTAAAACATTTGATACACATTTCGACAAATGTAGTTGTTTCATTTTTTGCTAATTATCTGATCTACGGCTTTCTAAAAAAGAATGAGGTTAATCGATCTTTTATCTTCCTCTAAAGTAGAATAAGGGAGCATATCCACAAAACTCCGTCTGGCCTACTGTTGCCAAGTTGCATTAACGATTACTTAATTTAGAGTTGATAACGAAACAAACCTATCTCGACTTATCTGACTGTGCATGAGATACGCGTGAATAGTTCGAAGAAACACACCGGTTTATTCAAGAATTTTAATTATTGTTTTGCAAAAAAATTTACCTTTGACTGCTCTCGAAAAATTATTTGCTTTTATTGTTTTTGCTGCTTTTGACAAAGTTCCACAAGTCAATTACCTCCCATAAAAGTATCAGAAACATTGAGTACACATTGTTTGCTCGAACAACAAAACAATGTTCGTGCACTTAAGAAGGCATTAAGGAAAGCCTACAGGAGCAATGAATGCAAAATGCAATTGGAGTAGCTCACCTAAATCTTAAATATTAAATTGAACAGGTGCAGGTGCTTATCAATAACCGTACTGTTTTAAAGTGGAAATATTGGATGATTATGTCTCACCGCATTAACAGCTGGTGTTTTTGATAATTTTAATCAAATCTCTGACATGCAACCCAGTAAAACAGTCCCAAACCATTTAACATAATTAACTCTCCCATGTTTTATTGTTGAATTGACACTACGTATTCATCTCTCAGCTTCTCATCCGGGTGGCGGTGAACGAAAACTCAACGGTTGAATCACAATATTTAGAATTTGGACTCGTCTGCCAGCTGTACATTTTCCCATTGTTCTAGTTTTTATGTAGGTTGGCCAAATAGAGTGGTTTTTGTTTATGTATAATACTATCATCAGAAAAGGTTTTTTTTAATGTCACATAACCTTTAATAGCCCAGTCATATTAGGGTTTCACCTCGGAATTTTGAGATAACAAGCTGTAAATTTGTACACACCTTCATTTTGGTGTTCTAAAAGTTGGCTCAAAAGTCTCATAAAATCTCGTGTCTGCGTCGTGAGTTATTCAAGGTCAAAGGTCACAAAAATCAGTTTTTTGCGATTATCTCGGTTTCTATAGCTCCAATGATGTTAACATTTATTATAAAAAGTGTAGAGCATAAAATTTTGGACAAATTTCGTTTTATAAAATTTTTCATACGCCCCACCGTTTTTGAGATAGAGGGCAGAGAGCCAACTCACAAATAAAACACAAATCAGCCATAACTTTTAAAATTAATATTAAATATAATGTATTAACTAATAAATAATACAAATTATTTATTTTTAATGATATTTCAATGATTTAATACCTTTATACAAGGTATTATTCACTGAGATTCACGGTTGACCCTGCATTACAGTGAGTATGGCTGAGCGGGCTCTCTGCCCTCCATCTCAAAAACGGTGGGGCGTATGAAAAATTTTATAAAACGAAATTTGTCCAAAATTTTATGCTCTACACTTTTTATAATAAATGTTAACATCATTGGAGCTATAGAAACCGAGATAATCGCGAAAAACTGATTTTTGTGACCTTTGACCTTGAATAACTCACGACGCAGACACGAGATTTTATGAGACTTTTGAGCCAAAACTTTTAGAACACCAAAATGAAGGTGTGTACAAATTTACAGCTTCTTATCTCAAAATTCCGAGGTTGACCCCTTTTTTTGCTAAAATGACTGGGCTATTAAACTACTTAGCGAGTAAACAGTTCTTCACAGTATTATAAATTCATATTATTATTAAAGCTATTGTTAAACTTTTGTCTGATTTCTCGCACAGAGAGGCGTCTATTTTGCCGTAACTATCTTCACGGGTAGCTGGTTACTTTAATCTTACATCACAGGTCTATGAGACTGCAAAAAATTGATGCACTCAAAACCATCCAGCAAATTCAGCCAAATTTATGCGGCAAAGTCATCGAAAATTAGACCACCCGAAGACGTGCCACCAAGCAAAGCCAAAGCGGACATTTGAACGACATTATATTCCATACCTAATGCCATACAATATTCTTCCAATTAAAATAAAAATGGAGTGGATACTCACATACAACTTGTTTTATTTACTTTTCAAATTCGAGTGTCTTTATTTGAAAGGCTCTGTTCTAATTGCATTCTCACCGGACTTATACATACATGTATGCAAAACTTCAAAGCTCTTGTTATATCAGAACTAGTCGACATTTTGTTTGCAAGATTTGTAGCAGACAGCAAGGTTTAATAAGGATTTGAGCTGATGATTACGAATATAATAATTATTTGGACCTTATTTTGGCCCCAGTATTGAATATTGGCCGTTTTTGACCAAACTTTTGAATTTTTTTATATTTAATTCGATAAGATTTACGAGATTTCATTTTTATTGTGTTCTTGACTATAAATACGATAGAGACGTTTGAGACCATGGATATTCGTCTGTTTTTTATGTAAACCCATTCCGAACATTTGTTGTGCTAACCCCCGAAATGTCTGCAAAGTGGTTATGTGCGGTGTAAATGCTGATTATATGTGTATAAAGAGAAAAAACCTAAACATCCCTTAAAAAGGCACTTAAACTGAAGTCACGTCTTTGAAAAAAACTCCAAAAATTTCACGCTCGCTTTGCTCACATTAATATTACTTGTTGTTTATGTACTTGTATTATGTTACGTTGGAGAACATGGATATTCGTTGGTTTTTATGAGAAAACCCCTCCCGAAAATTGTTTCTGCGTACGCACCAGACCACTGTACTTACCCACATGCATAAATTTAACTTTTCATAAATCTGCCCCCCCCCTAGTGCAGCTGAAGTAACAATATATGTAGTGTATTAAGACCTAGTGTTGATAATATAATCGAGAAATAATGCCTATTAATTAAAACACCGCTCCTTCAGTGGACTGCTTTTTATGTTAGTTTGCTTTGTAATAGTATTTGTTTTTGTCTCATCAATTTACCCTTTTGCCGTTCCTTATATTGCCTTAGTTCGTTGAATTTTCTATATAAAAAAATATATATGAACCATATACATATTTATAGAAATGTATTGCAAATGATAGGAAATAAGATATTGAATTTAAAAATATCAAAAATGTGATCTAGACTGTTTTGTAGATGTCACCATGTCGCATTTGTTTGGCATTAGATGAAAACTTTATAATTTGTTTTCTTTGCTAGTAAAAATATTTTAACTACTGCGTTCAATAACACAGACCTGCATAGAAAACCTGTCTTAGATCACTATGGTAAAACCGGCAAGTTTTTGGGCACTGATAAGAAAATAATATTTAAACAATTGTATCAGGTAAAGTTTTTGGGAAAAAATTATTATGGCGATATTTCAGCTTTTGATGTTTTCGATAAAAATTTAGTTTATATCTGAAATTAGCGTCTCAAAAACCCCTAAAATCAGTTGTCAAATCCCCAACAGGGCATTCGGAACTTATCTATTAAGGGTCACATTAAAGAAGCCACTGATTCAGAGCATCACACATAATTATAATTTGTCTGATTTGGCAATATTTTACAAACAATTTGACCTTCCTCACTTTCAAGCAATTTAAGTAGGATATAATCGGGCGTGAACACATTATTTTTTTAAACATTAAAAATTATTTATGTCATTTCCTAAATACTTTAAAGGGAATGTAGTTAAGTCAATTAAATCATTCAGCCAAAGAGCTCATACTTATAATAAGAGTACCAAGCTGAAGAACTATGTAGGAATTGATCAATTAGATTTCATTTTCGTAGGCTGCCGCAGCTTTCGCTCAGGAAAGCACGAAGCGCAGAAGGGAATTAAAACAAAGAGCTTACTCAGCTTAACCAAGAGTTCATTTTCCACAGCCAAAATGCTTTGGCTTATCGGCTGTACGAATACACAAACAAGTCACTATCCCTACTCTTGATTTTTACTTGAGTACGCTACAGTGCTGATTTTCTAATGGTGATGGACGATTTTTACCATATTGCTTATACTAGAATAAGAACTTTTACTATTTAGTACAAAATTATAAAGGTTCAGTTCACATAAACATATTAGGTAGATTATATAATAATAAAATATTGCAACTCTGGAAATCAATATAAAATAACTTCGGTGCTTCGAAAACCTCCATCAAGAGAGCAAGATTTTTACCACGCACCAGTTTCGTGCGTCCTCGTCCTCATATTGAGGAGTATCTCAATCACCCTCATGTATGTTCCGCGATTTTGCGTAGATTTCGAGTTACAGGGTCATAAATTCATTCATAAATTCGGAATGCACATTATTATTTTATTTTTATCTATTGATCTACTCAACGCAACGACACAAAACTCACGCCAAACAACTACTATCTTAATGTCCCTTCCAAAAGTGCTACAAATGTTGATCTACCTATACCAGGTACAGTCATTTTCGAAATTTTAAAAAAAACTCCACAATTTCCTAAATTTCACTTTTTTTCCCAATTTTGCCCCGAAATTCATGTAATTAATGTACCTCTTTTTTATTGTTATTGAATTACTCATCTTGTGCTGAGAAATAAGCGTAAAAAAGATCAAATATTATCAACAAATTTATCATGCAAAAACTATTCGAGTATATGACTTCCAATTTCGAGTGCCTTTTCTATGCTACAATGTCATCTTTTCCTGTGGGAGGAAGTATATAAAAATTGTTTTTCTTTTGTTGATTAACAATTGAAAAAACGACCATTTTAATATGTGTTTTTTGTAATATCTCATAAACAAATTAGCCGATTTTGATGAAACAGGTAATTTACACTTTACCACAGCCAAACAAACGGTTTGGTCGTCATCGAATTGCTAGTTCATCAGCTTGGGACTTCTTATTGAATCTAAGCTCTTTGAATCAACCTTCACCTTTTTTTCCTATACGGCTAATTATAGGAAAACATACGTATTCAATTTAAAATATTAAAAAGTGACAACTATCACATCACATAAATTCGAACGCCCAGATACGTGATCAATAATCATATGTGCATAAATCACTTCATTGAACTGATAAGCAAGCTGAATTTCAAAAAAGTGTTGTAAATGAACTAGGCAAGACATAGGACTGACTTTGTAACAACAGATTTGATTTATCCCAAAGTGCATAAATTGCTCTAGTTTTCTTATTTCGAGTTTTGTGTTTCTTACGCAATTTTATGTATTTCAGTAATTAATGAACTAAAGAATAATAAGATCTGGTGAAATGTAATAGAAGTGTCTTTATTGTTTGGTTAATGCAATGTAATGCAGTACCGGACAGACTTAAGAGTTGACTTACGTTGAACTGGGGAGTGGATTTAAATAGGTTTGTTGCATGCAATGCAATAAGTAATTATTTAATGAGGGGAAATTCGCATTAATATCACATTACCTGAAATATTTGCTGTACCGGTTTATCCAGATTTACAAAATTACAACCAGGTCGACGAGGCATATCCAGAAAGTGGATGGGTGTATAGTGATCTTGAACTCTAAGACTTGAGGCACAGGGTTATGTGATTCGCAAATATTAAATTATTATCTTTTGCACGTAAAAGTCCCTATTATGTATAAGTTGTCGACAAATATTTTTACTCAAAGCGACAAATTTATTTTTATTAAAAAAACGGATGATTTTGCATTTTTAGCAACCATTCCGTTTTTGCCTCTTGAGATAAATCTGTAGTTACAAAGTCAAGAGTAAGGTCATGGCTAGCTCATTTGTAACACTTTGTTGAAATTCAGCTTGTTTGTCAGTTTTTCCACCCATTGAACCACTGTATATTATGAAGCGATTTATGCACATATGTATGTTTAAGTATCTGAGCGTTGGAATTTATATGCTACGATAGTTGTCACTTTTTAATTTGAGCACTTAATTTTTTTCTATATTAGTCATGTAGGTCTTTTCCACAAGTCTTTTAATGAGTACTTAATTTGAAGCAATTTTCGCTTTAGAAACGTCGTTCACCTTTTTGATCGTAAGAGGATTGCATGGATTTGCAATTATATTAAATGCAAAAGCTTCTTACGATGTAGTAGGAGTATTTTATATGGAGAAACAAGGTTCACGCAGTGAGAAATTTCTTGAATTTGCTTAAGACAAGCCAACCATTTGGATTCAGAACTGGCCACAATACTTCCCACCCTACTGATTGTTTTATTTTTTGCTGCTTTTAATACTGTTTCGCATGATGCTCTCATTCACAAAATGAGTTATGTTATAAATTCCCTCTTCTGTTCCACTGATCAATATAGTCTGTGATTTTTTACACAACCGGTATTTCCTAGTACATCTCGGTTCAACATCATCTGAAGTAAGCGATATTAAAGTGAGTGTCCCATAAGGTTCAGTTTAAGGGCTAATACTTTATAACCTATACACCGCCCATTCCACAGCAACCTTTCGCTCACACAGTCACACGTATAGTAAATAATCTCCAAAACGGTTTAGACAGTTTACAAATATATTTTAATAAATGGAGGATAAAAGTAAACAAAATCCATATTCTTCACCCGTAAGAGAAGTCTTAAGAACCTACCAAATACATAGAAACCTAAGCGTAAATGGTAGTGAAGTATATATCAGGAATGAGTGTATTTAAGTACCTATGGATCATCCTTGATAAGACACTTACTTATTCAAAACATGTTATAACAGTTCTTAGCAAAAAAAACTGAAAATTATATCGAATTTACCTAGGCATTTCTCTATTCTGGAGTTGCACAGTCAGGCAAGTGTTATGCCCATAAGACAACAAACTAAATTCATTTATGGAAAAACATAACATGTAGTTTCATAGAAAATCCTTTGATTAGGCAGCTAGCTACGTATCAGACTCACAACAATATTAGTTTTTAGTAGTTTTTATAATTAGGATTAATTAGGCATAGTAGATAGTTTTTAGTAATTTACTGGGTTTTCAACAAAAAATATTTCCCAAATTGTGATATTGTGAACAATTTCTAGTACTCTGGTAACGTCATATGTAAAAATAATGAAATTAAATGTATTCCCAATTCTAGCACTTAATTTAAATTATTTCTCCTATATTATATAATACTTAATTAAATTTCGGAAATAATAAAATAGTCTTGAATCTTCACTTCAAATTCTTCCTCATCCTTTGAAAACTCCAAAATAAGATTGTCTTCCTCCTGTGCCCATTCTAATTTGGTTCATTCTGTTTTCTTCTTTAATTTTGGACAATTCAATAAGTTATTTTCTTCACCTATTTATTGACACGGAAAATGTATTTTAAAATGTTAACTTAAAATATATCTGCGCGAATATTTATTCTAATGCAACGTTGTAAGAATTTGTACGATACAAGACCAAATACACCAAAGGGTGAATACCAGGGCTGGTGACTTTTATGACTTTAAAAAAAAAGTCACAAATAACCGGTTATTATACGAATAAAAAATAAAAATCAAATTATAACCGTTTCGGTGTAACTTTTATAATAAAAGTAATTAATAACCGGTAACTTTAGACTTTTATTTTTCAGTCAAATAATAAAAGTCCACTAACGACTTTTACTTTTCAGTCAAATAATAAAAGCCAGCAAATGACTCTTATTTTTCAGTTAAAAAAAAAAGTCAGCAAAAGACTTTTATTTTACAGTCAAATAATAAAAGTCAGCAAATGACTTTTATTTTTCAGTCAAATAATAAAAGCCAAATGGTGACTTTTATTTTATCAATCTAGAAATAAAAGTCATTTGTTAAAGAATTTTTCATTTTGGCATATTGGAAGCAGAGATACAGTAAAGTTAATCATAAAATTATTTTTATTTTCGATTTTCAAAAATAAAAATCATATTTCGTTGAAATTAGTTTTGCTATTAACATAAAAATCAGAAAATGATTTTCGGCAATACTCCAAACATAGTTTTAAAACCCCCGTAAGGGTCCACTGAGGTCTGGAAGCTCAGGAAATGGGTACAAATAATAAAGTTGCAGTCAAAGCTGTGATAAATGCATTACTTTAGAATGAATTATCACAGCCATTACCATTACAAGTAATGCGATAAATGTGGATTACTGGACCATTACTATTATTACTGGCTCTTCACCATTACCAAAATGTTCATGGGCATTAACTCAATAATGTAATTATGATGCTTTCTACGTATATGTTCGTTCTTCCTAAAATGCTCGTAAACATTTGCACAATTTAGAATAGAACTATTCGCCGCTTTTGCATATTCAACTGCTGTGAGGTACTAACTGATCAATGAACAATGAATACAGCAAGTAAGCTGTGTTTACTGCAATAGTAAGAAAGAATCAAATCGTTTATTTGATTTTCTGCAGTAGCTGTGTGTAGACTGTAGAGGAGACTATTATATATACATATATACATTATGAGCAATGAGTGAAATGAAAAATACGTGCATTAATAAAATAGATGATTATGACAGTAATGTAACCTACTGTTCGCAGTTAGAGAAACGTAGGACAAATAATTGATTGTTATTCGGATTTAATATCATTAAAATACAACAATCAATAAAAAATGATAACGACAGTTATATCAGCAATGCTAACAACAACTTATTTCTCAGATGATGAAACAAGTGACGGAGACGTGATTTTTGTCGAAAACGATGCTGATTCACTTATTGTTATTAGCGACTGTGATGAGGACAACGTTGATTATTTATTTGAACATATGTAGAATATAATAATTAAAAATGCCAAAATGAAAAATTCTTTAACAAATGACTTTTATTATGCCAAAATGAAAAATTCTTTAACAAATGACTTTTATTTCTAGATTTATAAAATAAAAGTCACTATTTGACTTTTATTATTTGACTGAAAAATAAAAGTCATTTGCTGACTTTTATTATTTGACTGTAAAATAAAAGTCTTTTGCTGACTTTTTTTTTTACTGAAAAATAAAAGTCATTTGCTGACTTTTATTATTTGACTGAAAAGTAAAAGTTAAAAATTACCGGTTCTTCATGACTTTTATAAAAAAAAGTCAATTTTTTCCTGATCATGCGACCAGTCGATAGCTTTTTCAAAAATTCACATACCATTAAAATATTTTTTATTGCAGTCGCCACTTTGTAGGTGACTTTTTCGTTTGAAAATTAGGAAATACCGGTTATTTTCGAGCCCTGGTGAATACCCTTATTATGGGTATTCACGGTTTGGTGCAAATAAGTCGTATACCGGTGGATCGCATGTAAAATTTCATATTTTCCACATGCCTGCAAAGCCTCAGGGGGCCCCAATTGTCCACATGCCTGCACATGACAGATTGTTTGAAAAGTAAAGTTTTTGAGCAATCCCATGTTTAATAACTGTCCTGATCTCTTTTTCTGGAAACTTCTTGTAGTTTCGCTTATTGAATTGTCAATTTAATGATAATGTTATGATAATTAATGAACAAACGTGCTCTATTCAAAAACAACAAAACCAATTTGTGTTGGCAAATTATTCAAATGTAAAGATAATAAGTATTGAGAAATATCAGGGCCCCCGGATGTAATCTACCTAGGACCCAAAAACCCTTGAAACGTCACTGAAGTGTACTCATGCTGAAAATAATAAGAATACTTAACATTCTTATATATTTATATATTTAATTTAATTTGCTCTATACGGCTTTTCAAAATCTTGTAGCATACGTAATGCCACATTTAAAATCATAAATAATTTGTTTTTGTTTGCATAGTAGAGTATGTGATTATTTATTTTATTCTCTGGATATTTTTTAGTAAAATGCTTTAACTTTCATAATTTCAAGTTATATTAATTTTCGTGTAGTTTTATTTAGCTCATTTCTCAATTTTATATTCAAAAAAATATTAAAACGACTTAATAATTTATTACTAATTAATTAGATCAATAATTGAGAAAAAAAACATCAGATGGGCCAGCTGGGGTCGCACCAGCATCATCCGCTTGCCGGCACAGCTTACCTATTAGCACCAACTCAAAGGTGTGAACTGACATTAGGTTCTGTAATGGAGGCACGCTACTGTGACGGTTTAAACCAAATTAAGGCGCTTGAATAAGAAAAAGGGTCTGAAAAATGAAAACAGTGTTTAAACCGCCGCCATTTAGATAATGATAATAATCAATATAACATAATTAACACGCTAACGAAAAAGCTTGTAATTTCTCCAGTGAGTTTATTTGTGCATAGATTTTAATGATTCACTGACACTAATCGGAAGCTTATGAACTGAATATGGAACATCAGTAATAAAACTTTTGAAAAAGTACAAACGAATAAACTCATTACCTAAAAACATCATTTTAACGTACCTATGCATATTTTAAGGCCAGAAACAGAATTACGGTGTTTCGGTCAGTACCTTTGCTCCAATATGAATCAAATTTAAGAGCACGAAATAGCGCCTGAAAGAGAAGCTTCAAGTCGAGCCGGAACTTTGCTTGAAAATGAAACACATGAAAGTTGTTAGTTGTCATAGAGTTAGGACTATTTTTCGAGTGCACACTGCATAAAATTGCAAGTACCTACATATTTTTTAGTTTTGTGATTTATCTAACATTAACACGAGAGCGTGTGATTCCTCTTGTAAGTTTATTTCTACACCGATTTTAATGATTACACACAACACTTATTAAATAAATTACCAACACTTATTAAATAAATATGAAACATCACCAATAAAACGTTTGAAAAACCAAAATGATGTATTCAGCATGACGACCGAAAGGGTTGAACTTCCAAAAATTACCAGGAAAATGTGTTCCTCTATGTTTTCGGGGTCACTGATTTCGAATCTACTGTCGAAATTTGGAAATTAAAGATGGCAGACCCAATATGGCGACAGAAAATTTTCAACTTCAAAGGATTGCTTTAAATACGGGTATTTATATGTTTTTGGGGTCGTTGAACTCAAATCTACCATCGCAATTTACGCACTTAAGATGGCGAATCCAATATGGCGTCCGAAAGTTCTGAACTTCGTGAACCATTTTCGATGGGACGGACGATCCGCACTAGTAAATAATTGTTTTTCACCCGGCGAACCGGGCATAAAAGCTAGTTTTTCTTATATTGAGATAACCCTTCATCACACTATCGAAAGGACAATGGAGAGTTTTTTTATCGTCTCATCGAGGCTCCTAACTTTGTACCCTTTTGGCATTTTTCAATCAAAATTGATATAAAACATGTCGAATATACATATACTTAATAAAATATATTTTACCACATCGCTAAAGGCCTTTCCCGTTTTTCGGTTCCAACAAATATATTTTTTTATAGAAATCCATACACTGAAGTCTTAGAATTATTATCCCAACATTTAGTGCTGAATAACACAACAGTTACAGCCGAATTAGAGAGGGCGCGAGCGCCCTGCAAAGGCGCGTGGTAACTTTACATATGTTTTTCTCCGGTCAGCAAAGCACCGATTTTAAAGATTTTTTTTAAATGTTTACAATTGCTGTTATTATCGCAAAAGTTTGATTTTTAAATTAAAAACTGGAAAAATGGGTTGAAATCGTACTTTTTTTAAAAGTTGGGCTAATTCACGTAAAATCAAAAATTTAAAAAACCTCTATGCTAGGCGATAACTACAACCCCATATTTTATTATATAAAAATGCTTCATTTTTTGAATTTAGATAATACATATAGCAGGAAACCTGCACTTAATCCGCCACAAAAGGCTTGAAAGGGGAGGGACTAACTACGAAATTTTATTAAAAAAAGATTCAATGCGAGAGTAATTCTGCTAGAAGTAATTATTCTGAGTTTAGTACTAAATAGAATTTTTGTGAACAAAAAACTGCTTTACGTAAAAAAAAATTAAAACAATTAAATCAAAGATTATATAAATACAAAGATGTAGCAAAGTGGCTAAAATCCACTTCGCGCTTCAGGGGCTAGTTCTGGGCCCCCATAAATGTATTGGTAACACACCTATAGGAACTCTCTCTCAAATTTTTAATTTCTCTGGCTCTATTTTCCGAGGGTACCGAGCGAAACACGAATCGAAGACGAGGCGCTTGTGAGACTGGCCAGCAACAAAAAAAAGGGAAGAAGCGAATAATGCACGGGAGCATGTAAGCGGTGTATATTGTGGGGTGGTTCTGTTGATTCCGGGAATATTTTATAATATGAATTCTGCTGTCGATGCCGTGGCTGCTATGCGTTTCATTCTAAAAATCTCATTTCGCTGTGAGAATCAGTTGAATGCGGTTGCGATTTTTGGCTGGGTATTGAGTATTTAATATTCTTTGTGCCTCGTAAATAATTTGAAATTGAAACTGGATATGTTGCATATAAAACTTTGCTTAAATTAAATTGTTCAGATTGTGAAAGTGAGATTCGTAAAATAGATGAAGTTCTTACATCTCCTTCTGAATTGTTAATTTTTGCAAAAAATTGTACAAGCCAAAGTGATTTTGGAAATTTGCATGCACCATCCGAAAAATTCTTTAATATTTGTAAAATACATATTGCGGCATTTGACAAAATCTTTAACACAAATTTTGAAGCACATTCAATTAAGCAAACAATTATAGAGCATTGTATTGTCGTCACAAATGAGGACCCAAATTATGCTGGCTGGTTTGAAACAGAACACCCTTGTTTTGAGCATAAAAAGGAAATGTTAGATTTTTTGATTTTAGTACTCCTACGGAAACATTGCATTTGGTTGAGTAAGAAAGAACACACTAGCAAGGAATCAAAATTAAAAATTTTAACTGCTTAGTCCGATGATCTCATGCCGCCTAACGCGATTAATTGCATAGGTTGATTCGCAGCACATTTTTACGAATGGCGGTATATAGTACCACAATACATTTTCGATTATTAAAACTAATTAAGATCAGCCGAGAATCTCGCAAGGACCGATAGTATGATTTTTATATGAAACATGAAATACAATTAATAGGTTTTTATAATATTTAACCAAACATGTTTCCCAAAATTCTTTCTTAGTGGATGCCCACGTCATAAAAACTACATACATATGTACCCCCCAACATTTGTCTCCCTAAGAAGTCAATCAGTGAAGGTATCATTTTATGCAATAAAGTAGATTTAAAGACGCATTTTGTTCAAAGATAAGCCTTTAAATTGAATCAAATTATCTTATTGCACGAAAATTGTAACCTCTGGATTAGTTTTAAAATTTGCCTATTCCTGATTCGAGAAAACCCAAAGTGATCAAATGTAAAAAGGAACATATTTGGAGAAAACTCAGAAATAATAAAATTAAGGGACAATAACAACGAAATCAAGAAAACACAAAATATCTTAATTAGCCAAGAATCATCGGAATTACAGCTCAAATTCCCGGAATTAATATATGAGAGCCAAGCAAACCCATAATATACCCCGCTTACATGCTTCCGTGCATTATTCGCTTCTTCCCTTTTTTTGTTGCTCGCCAGTCTCACAAGCGCCTCGTCTTCCATTCGCGTTTCGCTCGGTGCACTCGGAAAATAGAGCCAGAGAAATTAAAAATTTGAGAGAGAGTTCCTATAGGTGTGTTACCAATACATTTATGGGGGCCCAGAACTGGCCCCTGAAGCGCGAAGTGGATTTTAGCCACTTTGCTACATCTTTGTATTTATATAATCTTTGATTAAATTGTTTTCATGCAAAACATACGTTTTTGAAACGCTCGCCGTAAGGGGCAAATTAAGTTCACTGCACCCATTCACTTTTTTGCTATGCCTCGTCGGCCTTGTGGTAATTTTGTAATTCTTGGATAAACAACAAATTTTGCAGGTAATGCAACATTAATGCCAATTGTTTTTTTATTAAATCATTATTGCATTTCCTACACATTGTTTTAAAGCTATACGTATTTAGCATAACTATTTAAGTTGAATCACAATTCAATGTAGGTCAGATCTTGTTTCTGCGTGATGATCTTGCGAAAATAAACAACTCGTATTACATTTCATTTTATTCTTCTTTAGTTCATTAATTACTGGAACATATTAAATTTTGTAAGAAACACAAAACTCGAAATAGGAAAACTAAAATAATATAAGCTCGCAGGAATGCATGTAAGCCAAGTACCAACGAGATGTCTTTTGACTATTTTGATTCTGCGTTATTATAACTTGGGAACGAGTTTTCTTGGTCGCGTTTGTTTACTACGAGGTTATATGGAAATAAGTCAAAGAGTGCAAACCTTGTCGATACAATAACCTCGTTGATTGCCACTGCCACAGAAATGGAAGTTATTAAAAGGGAAATGGAAATTTGTTTGCAACTTGTTAGCTAAAAGCCAAACCGCTTTTCATCACGCACGAAATTTTGAATTGGGTTATCATAATCTAGAATGGAATTTGAATTTCAACATGCGAGTATCTCAGTTTGCCTCAAGTGTCATTCCTGAGATAGCAGAAAATAAACATTTGTTAAAATTAGTCAGCTTCAGAATCGTGCATGTTTTCTGGTCTGTATGTAGCTTTGTCTGCTCTATCTCAGTACTCATGCTGAATGACAAGATACAGTATCAAAATAAAGAGCATAAAGCTGCCACGCGCATTCCACAGACTTGCTGTATTTAGTCACTGAGCTAGATAAAACGCGCCACTGGCTGCAGTCAGTCAGCCAGACCAGCGCGGAAAAGCAGTCTTATCGAAAGTGCGTAAGAGTTGCTACACTTAACAAAAGCACGTCGAAATAGATTTCTATAATCAAATTCCAAAGTCTGAAATTGTCTCTTAGTCGTGTCATTCGAATTGTGGCACTAGCGCTGGTCATTGCACTCCTCAAGCAGTCGAACTTACGTCTTTTTATAAATCCCGCCTTCACTGTGTATGATAAGTTATTAAATCCAAGGTGATGTTTTTTGACTAAGTTTCCGGATAACGATGACGAACTCGATGCAAGCAAGTCCTTACACTCTACTTTTGGTATTTCCAGCCGCAATGAACTAGGCCTCCTAAATTTCGTCTCCCTGTTCGAAACGGGATATTTGAGCAGAATATCCCCTGCGGGAGCGGTCTCATTCATAATTTCACTTTCACTCGAGTTCACAAGAAAACGATCTTTCATGTTGCAGTCTTTGTTGGCACAAATATCACAGTAGCATTTCCACAATAAAACCAGTTCGCTGCAGTTGAATGCGGCCGATCTTCTGAGCGCGGGCGATCAACAAAAAACCTATCGAGCACCACAACTCCAGACCGCTGCCGTTCGATCGTTTTCTTCAAGCAGTTCACTAAGTGCCACCGAGAGAAGTCAAGGAAATACTAAGTTCCACTCAGTTTCCTACTCAGAGCCACTAGGCCGTATCCGAGTACATGCTTTCCTATAAAGACAAGCGGGAGGCAGCACGTTCGACTTTCAATGGCAAGTGGCTGCCTATCGCACGCAAGACATACTGAGGCTTTGTCTTTAATCGCCAACGCTCTTTTCCAATTTGTATTGGTGCGTCTTATCAGCGGCTCTAACGTGTGTGCTCGGCAACATTTACGTACACATATTGGCGACTTGTTGCTCATACTATGGTAATTAATATCTACTGCGATAAATGTTGTGTATCTAACGTTTTTCTTCGATTTGAATAGGACGTTAGCTCGTTGGGACCTTGAATCCGAGGCCACCAATTATACGACAAGTATAGCATGCATACTATAGTTAGTGATTTTAGTGTCCATCCCATACTTTTGAATAGAATGACAAATCTTCATTATGAAGGTTTTTCTGAATTTTATTAAACATATTTTATCAGCTTATCTTACAATCACATTAGCTGCAAACCAGATGAAGTGGAATTCCATTTGAATTTTCATTGTTTTATGATAAGCAAATGTGCGAACGATTCAATTCAATCAACTCTTTCGGAATTTTTATCATTTGAACAAAGTCGCTCTAACTCTACATCTTAATTTTTTTTGATCAGCAGCTTACATTCATTATATTTGCCTTTATTCTAAACGGTATTTAAAAAAAACTATTAAGATGCATAAGAAGTTCCCTCGTTGTAATTAAATTGCTTCTCGCTTGCCCATTCGCATTTTATTAATTAAATCAAAATTCGCAGAACTAATTCGAGTTGAAGACCATAAAGCAATGATCTAATTTCCTGTCTTACCAAAGTGGAATACTCACTTACATGCTTACAAAAGCGGCCACGTTTCATGATAAGAAACTACAACTTATTATTTAGTGCATCCCTCATAAATAAGGACAAGAGAAAAGAAACTGGGGAGATAGTGAAATGTTTATTGAGTGTATGTAGGTCCAACAGTTTTGTTGTGAACGAAATTCGCACTATCTTATCAGAAAAGTTTATCTTTGTTTTATAAATGTGGTGGCTGTCAATTTCAAATATTTAATCTATTCTTGGCACTGAAACATATAACCCCCTTTCAATTCACGCGAATGTATTTTCTGATATTGAGTACATCACATAATTTGTAATAATTTTGTGTAGGAAGTATAAAATGCAGCGTTTTAATAACAACAAACGTTACAAAGAAACACAAGATACTTTTTGTTAAGTATTAAAAAATGTTCTAATAAATTAATTAATGGTCTCCTTAACATGTACGTAATGTTATTTTCGTCACAATATTCTATATTATGGCATGTGTTGTATACTCAGGCACTCATTAGTGAAATCAATGTCCCATATATTTAAATAAATATTTTTTTATAAATCCTAAAATTGAGGAAGTGATTTTTTTTTTATCTTAGTGTGTCCCAGAACCTCAGGAAACTACGTAGGTTATACTTCTGCATAGCAACAAAATACCACATACGGCCAAAACTTTAAAGTACGGCATATATTCGTTGGGTTAAAAAGTTTCCTCTCAAGTGGTTTTTTCGGTAGATCTAGTCATTTGGTGGGGATCTTCCACGTGTTCAGTCACGCTTTTTTGTGTTTCCGAATAACACAAATAAATATTTAAGCCGAAAAAGACACTTCACTGAATACAAAAAATCCAGTGCATTAAGTCAATAAAAATTAAAAATGACGGAAGCCAGTTATAATGAATGGATTTTAATGATTTTGTTTATATTGAGTTTCTAATATCACAGTTTACCCTTTGAAAATTAGCGCTATTTCGAATTTCCATTAATTTAAAAAAAAATAAATTTTAGAAATTGCAATTAAAAATAATGTTATTCTCGTTTCCAAAGTTGTTTATAAACAATTCGCAAGAAATTTAAACTTTTCAAAATTATTTTGACGGTTGCGGAAGCGCCAACAGACATAACAATATTGGAGTATCTTAGGGTAGTGGTCTCAATTTTTTTCTTTCGATTATATTTAATCAAAAGCGAATTTATTAATAAGTGAGACCACGAGTGTAAAGGTAATGATATGTGATTTATCATAAGTGTGTGTTAAAATTAATTGAATTAGATATATTTTTAAATCAGTTTTGCAAAATTTTCTATACGCTCGATTCGGGTATGAGAACTAATGCCGTTTTACAAATTCTATCATCAATTATTCAATCTTGATCAAATTTGTATCACTTATTTTAACTATATTAATCTGCATTTTATAAAACGTTTAGCTCTGAAGCTTCAAAATTTTCAGTTCTACAGAAGTTCATTTCCCGAAATTATTCCACGTCAACGACACGTTCGTCGCAAATATCGCTTGCAGTATTCAAAATATATATTCAGTATTGATAGATTTTCTGACAATTATTTAAAATACCTTTATTAAATATTACAACAATTCAGATATTGCTTCTTCCAATATTTTTGTTTTAGAACTAATTTTATTCAGAAATTTTATATATTTTCGCGTTTTATATAAAATAATAAACGTTTATCGTTTTATAACTCATTATTAAACTCAATTTTGAGTGCTTAAGTATTTAAAATATATTGAACTAACGATTCTGAAAGTTTTAGCCGTTTAAATGCATTATTTGTAATTCGACATTTATTTTTCGCCGGATTTTTGCTTTACGTTCCTTGATTTTGAAACGTTTTAAAATATATATAAGGCTTTTCAATATGGATGCTCGAAATTTTTTGGGTTGTAGCGGCCATGTTGTTAAAGCAACATCAAATTTATTGTAAATTGTTCAATAGTGTGTGACAAATCTCCATGGAAGGTTATAGCGATGAAGAATGTGTGCATATCATCAAATTTTATTATCAAAATCAGTGCTCTGTTCGAGAAACGTTCATCATCAAAAATCATCTTTAGCGACGACCGCTACAGATCAATGATAAGAAACTTATTGTGAATTTTTTTCCTGTTGATTTCCGAGGCATATATCCACAGGCGAAGTTTCTTAGAATAACCTCATTTATGACATATTTCAATTTCATCGAAAGCGGAAGTACCGCAGTTAATCTTTACAATTACCCATCGTTATTGTGAAATCTCTATACTTTGAAAGCGATTGTACAAAAAGCCAATGAGGGGATTTCTGCGGACCTTGGATATGCCTTAGGGGTGCCATTCTGCGTCGATTCCAACCTTCATCTTTTATGAATTAATTATTTTGTCTCAAAAGTCTATCTAGGTAATATGGTAGGTATTTATTTAAAACGGCTTCCAAATAGAACGATTTAAAAATCAATCTATGCAAATTTTTAGCTTTATGGCAATTACTTTGCAGATAGCTAAATAATTTTCCATTTTACTATATCGAATAAGCATTTAAGAATGTTTCCGAAAATGTTTATGACCACACTCAATTTAAATTGGCTGCTACAGTCGATAGTTGCAAAGAATACGATGAAATCTGAAACACAACTTAGGACATTGAACGCAAAGCTTTTTTCGTTCATAATTTCATATTTTTTTTAATTAAAGAAATGAACTAAATTTTAAAGATAAGCCAATCGTCGCCATATTGTTAATTTTCCAAAAAAACATAGTTCAGGAAATAACAGCACTTATGGTCGTACCCAGAGGATGGGTTGTGTATTGCCTTTGTCTGAGTATGTGTATATACATGTGTCGGTATGTACATATATGTATTTATATAATATGTATATGTACACAGCACGTGTGCATATATGTTGTATATCCTAGTTCATATGTGTAATAATTGTTAAAACATCATTAAAAAAATACAATCGAAAGTCAAATAATCGGAACAACCAAAAATTTCAAATAATAAGGACGACAAATTACGGAAGGATTAGAAAAACAATCTACCGCTAAAAACTCTCATTACAAATAAACCAACTATCCCTCAAATTATAATATAAGCCTCATCACTTAAATTATTTAATGACACACTATTAAAATCACCAGTTATATAATAAACAAGAGGAAAAATATAAGACCGTTAAACCCGTAAAAAAAACAAAAAAAATCTAAATAATTTAACATAAGACAAACTAACAACTTCCAGAATTAAATCAATAATAAAATTAAAATCAACAAAAAATTTTTTTTCACCCGCCCCTTCATTTTACTAAAATCAATATATTATATTTATGAATGAAGTTTTTATAGTCCGCAAAAGTCTAGACTCGCCTGTACGGCAGAAGCGCCACTTGTAAAGAATTGCCGTGATTTTACCTAAATTTTCTAATTCAAATACGGGCTTCCAAATAAACAGCATTTCATAAAATTCTCGCACAAAAATAGCACCAAATGGGATGGTCATCTACCTTTTACGTTTGCATTGCAATAAGTACAATTTCATTGTCAGTTTTATAGCAACACCGTTAATTCGTATTTCGCCGTCAAAAAGGCCTTCAAGGCAGATATGAATCATGAATATTAATTTGACCTCAAGTCCGAAGAATGCATTTATTTTATAATTATGCCTTCAAAAATTCACGCACTTATTAACATATTTTTCGACAAACTACTCTTTTACGTCCGTTCGAAAATGTTCATACAAGTTAGACTAATGAATATATTACGCGAATTGTAAATTAAAAATTTTTTGCGAACATTTACTGATTACGGAATCATAACATAGCTTCTCTTCCAAACGGAATCATTCGATTGATTATGGAGTAGGTTTCCGATGCAAAGTGGTACATGACGCACATCAAAAAACTTCTCTTAAGCTTTTTCGAATTACTTAAGCGTCCCTCATTTAGGTGTTTGAAAATGATAAGAAAACAACAAAAGCAGCTTTCGATCATTCAAGTCAAGCAAGAACTTTAATCGTCGTGTATTGGGTAAAAACAGTTGTTCTCAAACCTATGGTTTTACAATTAGCGTATTTGTGTTTTTCAATGTCAAGACCACTTACATGTTTTTACTCTTCGTGCGGCGGATCTTATAGTCTATTTATAAAGTGTGTTTCCACTGAAAGCAACAACATGTCGTTACGTATAGTTACGCAGAAATTTTATTGTGTGGCATACAATATACATCTGTCTCTACCTATGTTTTAAAGCACTCATACAACCGGTAGAAGGCTTGAGACTAATCATACTTTGGATATTGAACTCTCACCAGAAAAATATTTCTGATCATCGTGCAAACGATTTCAATAAAAATATCTCCTGGTTAAAAATTAACTTCAATAAACATTGGCAATTACTTTTTTAAGGGAGGTATTTGGAAGAAATATGACGCAACCTCTATGTTTACAAAAAGCGATGAAGTTTGGATTGCCTGATAAGCGTTCTGTAATTTGTAGATGAACTTTTTAATTTGTTCCAGTTATATTTTTTATTATTATTAAAAACATTCTTGATGTGTTCAGATTGTCTTACTATTATTGTATTATACAAGATTAGCAAAAATGTTTAAATCAAGTTTTTCGTAAATATGTAATTTTTTTTTCCTTAGCTTATAAAAGACTAGCATGCCCGGACCCGGCGTTTCCCGGGATACTATTATATTAAATTTGTATTCCTTAATTTTACAACTCTTCCCTACTGCACAACCGCCTCTCCTATGTGACCCAGCGGGGTGGGGGTGGTCTCATTAAATCAACCATAAATTCGTACACAATACACCCCACCCCATACATCACTTTCACCTATTGGTAATACTTTTTTAACTGTAAACTGTAAAGTATTATTAAATTTAGTTGTCGTCATTTTACACCACCTCCTTATTGCACCCCCTCTCCTATATCTCCCAGCGGAGTGGGGGTGGTCTCATATTTGGAAATTTGAATAACAGATTCGAAATCATCGGAAAGCGCGGACTTTCAGGGAAATCCCTTGAAGTTTAACTTTTCGGTCGCCATATTGATCCAGCATCTTGATTTCCAAAATTTTGATGGCAGATTCAAAATCAGTGACCACAAAAACCCAAACCAAAAACATAATTTTCTAATTTTCCGCGCCATATTCATATGAACCTTCTCCTGACAATAACAAGCACAACAAAAAAAGAATTAGCGAAATCGATCCAGCCGTTCACGCGTGATGGCGTGACCAAGGGAAATAGGGATTCATTTCTATATATGTTACTCTATATAATTACTCTGCTTCCTTAGCTATCGATTAGTGAAAAAATTATTCCAATTCATGCATACACTTTTCTTCCACAGCCGTTTCAATTATGTCGGCACGCACGAAAAAAACCAAGTTATCACTATTTTCACCAACTGTTACCAACCCGGCCCAATTTCCTATAGTGTCTCTTCTTCCTACCCCTGAGAACACTTCTGCGGGGTGTCACCCCCACCCCTCCCCCACAACAAAAACACGTTTTCACCAATAATTCCCACATTTCACACTTTTCACCAACTTTTCCTTCACCAACACATTCTACACTACCACCCATTTCCAATGATACCCATAACATGCCACACGCATTACTAATAGTATAATTATGAATTTTTACAACAAATTTCCTCTTCTTCTTCCTGGACGCGACGGGAACGCGGTCGAACGGGATAAAATGTCCTATGTCCGTCTCCTGGCTCTAAGCCATCATCGGTTCAGCCGTTCTTGAGTTATAAATAGTGTAACTAACACGACTTTCTTTTATATATATAAATATATATAAGAAAGATAAGATTTCATTTAAGTGGGGTTTCTACCTGTGTAGAAATGTAGACAATTTTCAGGAATTTATAGGAAAGAACTATTGAAAATAAAACATTAAATTTCGGTATGCCAGGTTATTTCTCAAAAAATACTGGTGTTACGAAAACAAATTTAGAATAGAAACTAATTATTTCCAGAAACAGCACCTGTTTTGTGAGTGGCATGAGTAGAGCTACCAGAGATGTAAATTGATTTCGAAATTAAAAGATGAAATTAAATTCTGCACTTCAGCTTGATGTGGATAAATATCTATTGATTGATTGCGAATTCCGATTATTCTTATTAAATGCCAATCGATCCAGCTGTTCGAACTGTACTTTTCGTCTAGATATGCATATAGTACAGGAAAAGTAATAAAAAAATCAGGAAAACCTGGAAATAAGTGACAACGAAGATTTCTTTGCGTGTCCCAATGCCATACACCGAGCACATTTTATATAACAAAATGAAAAAAGTGGAAAAAAATTAAGAAAGTTGGCTTTCGATTTTGCTTGGAAATAGCTGTATGTGGGCATTTCTCTGTAAGCTCGTACAGGTCCCATACAAATGCTGTCCTGGCAATTTTTTTTAACATTTGCCAAAAACCCGTGTTCTATTTCGAAGAAAATTAACTATTATTTTAGTTAGATAAGGAGGCCCACTGAATTTATACGTATTTTCCGAGTTATTTTCGATTTTCTAAAAAATCATGACAGGGGACTGTTTGAGGCATCAGGGGACTGTTTTGAACGTCGCAGGGGGCTGTTAAGTGAGACAGATGACTGTTGTACTTAGAAAAAAGTCATTTTACAATAGTATATAGATTATAAAATATTTTTGTTTTTCGTTCCACGTCTTATACTTCACGAGAAATCTGTCCTCCCGAGTAGGACGAGGCGATTTCAAAGATTGGCTCTGCCGCCGCCATTGTGTATTAAAACTATAACAAACAATTTTTTTTGCATACTTCAATAACTGTTAAATAAACCCTGTGAAAAGAAATCCTATCCCTTTTTCCATACTTCCAAAATAAATTGTCAAAATTAGGCAGTCCCCTGTTGTGTAGAACAGTCCCCTGCTGCATTTTCAGGCAGGGGACTGTTTATTTCGGGTAAATTTCACAATATTTACAAAACTGGTGTAAAGTAGTTTTTTTAAAACCTACCAATCAATTTAGACATAAATAATAAAGCAATAAATTATATATAGAGATAATTAAAGTAATTAACATAAATATTATTACTTGCCAGGGGACTGTTCGTGGTAGCGGTCCAAACGCGTGTTCACCTCACTAATGACGCTCTGACACTAAAAAAAGTGGCGTCTCGCCGCCGCATTCAGCATCGTTACCAACTTTACAACAATTGCGTTTCGTTTCACTCAAAAAAACGTTTGTAAACATCACAGTTTTTTTTTTAATGGCTTTAACTTTTTGGCAGGGGACTGTTTGGAGATTCTGGGGACAAAGTTTACAGGACTTTACTAAATAAATAAAATACGAATTGAGACCTTGTTTTACGAAAATAGTATAAGTTAATTATCTTTCTTTATGATATTAACTGCCAAATGTATGTAGTTTCAATAACTTCTTCAAAAATCTCATTTCTAGGTGGGAATACAGTGATGGGGACAGCCAGGGGACTGTGTTTTTAGAGCTTCTATCACGTCTAGAAAAAAACTTAAAATAGTTATGGTTCTAGAAACAATGGGCCCGTAAAGGTTCGGGGTTAAAGTTTCATTGGGAGTGATTTTTTAAAAAACAATTAAATTACTTTTTGAAAAAATCGCTGAGGACAGCCGATTACGAGCTTACAGAGAATCGCCGTTATAATATGTCAGAAAATGCTGAAAAATATGCCTTTGTACCCTATTTAGTCACCATTTTGGAAAAAAATAAGGGCATACTTACGATGTTTGAAGATGTTTTTAAACTATAATTGATGGGTGTCGTTTCCGACTAACTCACTATTTTGGAAGTTGAAAATATTAAGTATAAAAATCTGCAAATATGAAATATTTCACTCGAATTCACAAGAAACGATTTATATCCGTCACTTCACGCTAGCCATAAAGTACCAAAAAGACTCTGCGCCTCGACGCCCGTCTCACGTGAGTTTATGTTCACATTCAACGGCCGATCAGTTTCAAATTCCTTCTCCGAAATGTCCTAAACGTCTAAAATATTTGTTTGTTGTTTGTCTATTTGCTTTGCCTTTGACTGGCCCTTTTCGTCACCTCGTGGTCACTTTTGTTTCAACAAATTTTAGTCAGTCTCCACCCACGCACTGTATCGAATGGAAGTAACTGTGTGTGCCGTTTCCGTAAGTTATAATTTCAATAAAAAAAATTATTATAAATGCACAAAAACCCGACGAAAACGAAAAGTATGAAACAAGAAAATATTCATTCTTGCTTAATTCAAATCGACACATTGGTGTGATATCAAGGCACGTTGCGATGTAATATGTATATATGTATGTGGGAGTTCGAGTCGATGAATCGTCATCGCAAACTCGCCGCGGTCAGCAAGTACCGCAAGTACCGCTATCCTATACTGCCGAGCGAAGCCAAGTCCCTTGACCAGGCTCGGAGCAGGATCACTGCGGCTATAATCTTCTTACCGTGCTGATCTGTGCTGCAAACGCTGAGCTGTTCTACTGTGCTGTTGTGCTGAGCTGTTGTACTGTGCTGAAAATTAAACTCTAGTGCTGTGACTACTAAAGAATATTTTCCCCTTGCTCTGACTGTGACGCTGTAGTAAATCTAGTGCGCTTAACAATAATGAACAGTGAATTATTTGCGCGAACTAAATATTATTAATTTGTGGACTAACTAAACTTAAACTATAACTTAAGAAATCTGTTAATCAGAACCTTGAATTAAAAAACGACTATTTTCTCGGAAAAGTGACTTTCTTTCACTTAAAACTTTCCAAATAAACCGTTTTATTAACATCCCGCCCCCACAAATGGTGTCAGAAGTGGGATAACGGTAAATAACAGGAATAATAAGTGGAAGATTTAGTGGAATATAACCCTGTGAACATTTTGCTGTTGGAAGACAACGAAAAGCTGCGCCAAATAAACTGAGCGAAAACCTTGAAGAGGCAAAAGAAAAATTCAATTCGGAATTTGCAGGTGAGATCTTTCCAATTACCGTTGCTGTTTGAAATAAACTACAAAAGCATACTGGATAAATATTTAATAAAGTGGCGAAAAATTGTATGAGTCCTTCATAGAGGAGACGAAATTAGCGGTATCCTCTAGCGGTATCGAAACTCTGGGCCAACACGTGCAGTAGATCTTAAGTTGCTTAAGCTGGGCTGGGGATCCGAATTGATCGGCAGAATTAAAAATTCGTGGAAACATTTTATGCTGAAAACTACTGGAATAAAAGAACATTTGCGGAATAACTTCATGCTAGGAACTTAGAATTATCGGCTAGTACGGTACTTGGCGTCTTTATGCGGTTGATTGCGGGTGTGCGTTTAATAGCAATCACATTTCCTAAAATTCTTCGAAGAAATTTCTCATTCGCTGTTGCGGTGCTGCTAAAAGTAATTATATATTACGAAATTTCATTGCGTTTGCTGAAGTCTCAGTGCTGGAATCGGACAATCGTAGTAACGTTTTGAAGGAAGGGAAAGAAATAAGGAAATTTTAAACACGAAAGTTAATTTTGTCGCTCAGCGAAAATTATAGTAACCGTTAGATTTGTCAGAGCGCTCGATTTCAATAACGTGGGCTATTTGATATGCATGGATAGTTCAAATATTACCAAAGGTACCAAGAATTCTGCTGGCCCACATAATTTAACTGTGGACGATTCTATTCTCAACGAATCTAGTTTCCACGGTTTTCGTGAATCTGAGCAGGAAACAAGCGAAGAAAGCATAATGACGGAGTCGCAATCAAATAATTTTGTATTTAAAGATATTGAGGAGTCGTTAGACCGATTTACTGGAGAATCGGGACGGACTTTTACGAAGTGGGTTAAAGAATTTGAAGATATCGCCGCTGTATGCGGATGGAGCGATATTCAAAAATACTTATATTGTCGTCGGCTATTGCAAGGGGCCGCAAGGTTATCTATTGAGGCAGGCACAGGTATAACCAGCTGGGATAAGCTTAAAGAGAAATTAAAAAACGAGTTCAGCGATTCCCCCACCGCTTTAGATATTCATAAGCTTCTTGAACGACGAAAGAAAAAACCGAACGAGTCATATTTAGAGTACATTTACGCAATGAAGATAATCGCAAATCGCGGTAATATCGATGACAGATCCTTAATTGTTTATATCGCAGCGGGCATATCAGATAATCCTGCAAATAAATCTTTGTTGTATGATGCCAAAAATTTTGAGGAACTTAAGGAGAAAATAAAAATTTATGAGACTGTAAGAGAGCAACAACTGGTCAGACAAAACAAGAGTGATAACCGATCGGATAATAAAAATCGCGGTGCTATCAACATAAAGAAGAGGTGTTACAACTGTGGCTCTATTTCGCACTTAACTGCTGTATGTCCAAACAAAACGAGAGGGGCCAAATGCTTCAGTTGTGGAGAGTTTGGTCACGTGTCTAATAGATGTCCGAAAAAGGGCGAAAGTAGTCATGGACCAGGTAATGTGACCGTTGTGTCAGTTCCTGATATGCGAGTTAGCGTTCAAATAAAAGGCAAGACTTATTTGGCCTTAGTTGATACTGGTAGCGATGTCTCTCTAGTAAGAAGGTCGGTGTACCACACGCTTATAAAAGAATTAAAGCTTCAGTTGGGTCCTAGCATACCCTTAGCTGGATTTGGAGCCGTTTTAAATAAAACAATCGGTTCTTTCTCATCGCCTGTTTTTATTGATGGTGAGATATACGAAACGACTTTACACGTAGTCCCTGAAAGCTGGTTGCCGGAAGATGTGCTGATAGGAAAGGATACCATTAGGCAGGCAATAGTCTCGATCAATCACGGCAAAGTTGCGTTAAGGAAAAACGATGCGCCTGTGCCTAGTGAAGAATTTTTAAGTAAAATTGATGTAGTACAACTGATCCAAGACAATCAGTCGCACGTTGACGGGTTGGCCAATTGTAAATACTCCGCTGAGATCAAAGGTCTTATTTCGCGCTATAATCCAATTGTCCCTGAAACGTCCTGTATACAGATGCAGATTTATCTCGAAGACTCAATACCTGTATATGAAAAGCCGAGACGTCTAGCTCCTAAAGAGAAACGAATAGTTGACGAGCAAATTAAGCAGTGGTTGGACGAAGGCATAATCCAGCCAAGCTCTTCAAGTTATGCCAGCCCTATAGTGTTGGCAAAGAAGAAAGACGGTTCCTACAGGCTTTGCGTCGACTACAGGAAGCTGAACTCTAAAATCATTAAGGACAGATTTCCTTTGCCGAACATGGAAGACGTGCTACAGAGTTTATATAACGCGAGAGTCTTCACTACTCTCGATTTGAGAAACGGTTTCTTCCACGTGGACATAGAGGAAAAGAGTCGCAAGTTTACGTCATTTATTACGTCGTTCGGGCAATATGAATTTTTGAAAGTGCCATTTGGATTGTGCAATTCCCCTGCTGTGTTCCAGCGTTATATCAACACTATCTTTCAAGATCCCATCCGACGAAATATACTTCTCGTCTATATGGATGATGTTATAATCCCAGGCCTAAATGAAGAAGACTGTTTGGAGAAATTAAAGATTGTATTCGATTTAGCACAGAAGAATGGTCTGTTAATTAAATGGGAGAAGTGCCGGTTTTTGAGTAGACAAGTTAATTTCTTGGGTCATGTAATTGAAGCTGGGTCTATTAAGCCTTCTTCAGAAAAAATTAAAGCTGTCGCTGGATATCCGATGCCCAAAAATGTTAAGCAAGTGCAGGCATTCCTTGGTCTTACCAGTTTTTTTAGGAAATTCATCCCGAACTATTCACGAATAGCGAAGCCATTAACGGACATGACACGAAAAAATATCCCCTTTGTTTTTGAAAGCAGTCAGCAAGATTCGTTTAATCTACTGAAAGACATGTTGTGCAAAGAGCCGGTCCTGAAGATATTTAACCCGAGCTTGGAGACGCAACTCCACACAGACGCGAGCATTGATGGATTAGGTGCTGTCTTATTTCAGAGGCACGGTGATGATGGACTTTTACACCCTGTTTTATATTGGAGCTGTAAAACAACGCCTGCTGAAAGAAACTACTCAAGTTATGAGCTAGAAGTCCTTGCGATAATAAAGTCCTTGAGAAAATTACGATGCTATCTTCTAGGTCTAAAATTCGAAATCTACACTGATTGTAAGGCGTTCCAGTTAACTTTGAAAAAGAAAGAACTTAGTAGTCGTGTTGCTAGGTGGGCGCTTATCATTGAAGAGTATGATTGTACTGTACATCACCGTTCAGGTACAGCTATGAGGCATGTAGACGCACTCAGTCGATATCCCAGTATTTTGCCGATTGAAGATGGATTGCTATATAAAATCAGAAACGCTCAGCGAAACGACGAATACTGCCAATTGTTGATGACTATTTTAAAGGAAAAGCCCTATGAGGATTTTCTACTACGCAGTGATTTGTTATATAAGCTGTCAGGAGGTCGGTATCTTTTAGTGTTACCGAAGAAGATGCAGAGGGAGATCTTAAAAAATATTCACGAGCGAGGTCACATCAATGTTAGGAGAATCATAGAAACGGCTCGTCAAGAATATTTTATCCCGGAAGTGACCCATAAGGCCGAAGACGTTATAGCAAATTGTGTTGCCTGTATTCTAGCATCGAGAAAGCAGGGAAAGCAAGAAGGATTCTTAAATCCAATCGATAAGTCGGACGTTCCCTTGTACAGTTTGCATCTGGATCACCTGGGTCCCTTGCCGAGTACTTCGAAGAATTACAAGTACCTCTTTGTGATAGTGGACGGCTTCACGAAGTTCATATGGATTTATCCGGTAAAGTCTACAGCAGCCGAGGAGGTTATTAAGAAGCTGGAGCTGCAAAGTGAGGTCTTTGGAGATCCCTTTCGATTTATCACTGATCGTGGTTCAGCCTTCACCTCTAACACTTTTCAAGAATACTGTACTGAAAGGAACATCAACCACATCAAAATTACCACCGGTATTGCAAGAGGAAACGGTCAAGTCGAACGTGCAAATCAGACGATTATATCAATCCTTTCTAAGCTATCTGTATCAGAGGCGGACAAATGGTTCAAGTATGTGACGAAGGTGCAGCGAATGATGAACTCCTTAGTATCCAGATCTACAAATAAATCGCCTTTTGAGCTTATGTTGGGTATTCCTATGCGTGTTTATGAAGACAAAGAGCTGTTAAAACAAATCGAGGAGCAGTTGATGGACGACTTTATTTTGGAGAGGAAACAGATGCGAGAGGAAGCTAGGCAGCAGATCGAGCGAATACAGGAAGAAAATCGACGAAGTTTCAACAAAAGGAGGAAATCTGCTACGCCATATGAAGTTCACGACCTAGTCGCTGTAAAACGGACCCCATTCGGTCCCGGACTTAAACTATACCCGAAATTCTTAGGACCGTATGAAGTCGTCAAAGTGAAGGACAAGGATCGGTATGACGTCCGGAAGGTTGGTTGCCACGAGGGTCCAAACCAGACATGTTCCTCAGCTGATTTCATGAAACCTTGGGAGGGCTATGAAGAAGATAGTGATGGGACAGACGAAGGAGAAGGCTGTGGGTCGCCGGGGTCGGACGACATCATGTCAGGACGGCCGAATGTGGGAGTTCGAGTCGATGAATCGTCATCGCAAACTCGCCGCGGTCAGCAAGTACCGCAAGTACCGCTATCCTATACTGCCGAGCGAAGCCAAGTCCCTTGACCAGGCTCGGAGCAGGATCACTGCTGCTATAATCTTCTTACCGTGCTGATCTGTGCTGCAAACGCTGAGCTGTTCTACTGTGCTGTTGTGCTGAGCTGTTGTACTGTGCTGAAAATTAAACTCTAGTGCTGTGACTACTAAAGAATATTTTCCCCTTGCTCTGACTGTGACGCTGTAGTAAATCTAGTGCGCTTAACAATAATGAACAGTGAATTATTTGCGAGAACTAAATATTATTAATTTGTGGACTAACTAAACTTAAACTATAACTTAAGAAATCTGTTAATCAGAACCTTGAATTAAAAAACGACTATTTTCTCGGAAAAGTGACTTTCTTTCACTTAAAACTTTCCAAATAAACCGTTTTATTAACATCCCGCCCCCACATGTATGTAGTATATATGTATGTTGAGTTTTCATACCGCATTAAAAAAATGAATTTAGTAAAATTGATTATAGTTTTGTGCACATTTCAATAGTTTGATAGTGTGTATGCTGCCCTGGACTGGAACATCAGGTCAAAGTGACCATATTATTAAATTGTCATAGGATTCATATATGCTTTTAAATTTTAAGCCTATATGTACTAATAACGGGAACTGGTTTAAAATGGGCTTATAGCTATTGGCATTCTACTCGTTGACTCCGTTCATGCCATACCCTCATGAAAGGGGTTGTGAAGGAAAAGCCATCTTGTGGCGTCCGTCACATTAGATTTAAAATGATGTTGAATATACAGTATTCCATCGTCACCGGACCATTAGACGTACATATGCAAAGTTTCGGACGGGAAACTGGTTCAGAATTTACTAGCAAGATTTATAGCAAACAGATAGACAAAAAAGCAAGTTTACGAAAATCAAAATTTGGAAACATCAACAAAACGTTTGTAAGGAAATTTCACCCAAGATACGATAACTTAGAAATTGCAATATGGATTATTATTGTTGCCAAATAGAAATAATGAACGCAAATAGGTAAAAAAAACGTTTTTTCATGAATTTATTTCGACCATTTAGATTGTACGTACGATCAGGAAACTGAGGCACAGAGTACCTCCTACTATGATAAAACAACGAAGCTTTCATCCAGACCGATTTGATAGATAGTTTTTCCCAGTCTCAACAAGGAAAAATTTCCTAACTTCAAATATTTCTCTTTAAAAGTAATCTGGCTTCCATTTAATTTAAGTTAGTAACTCTTTTCGAAATTAAGTAGCTTCAAATTGCATGAAACAGCAACTTCGAAAGAAATCTGATTGTTTTAAAAATTGTTAACTTTGCTTTAGTCAGAAATGTTTTTGAATTCTGGCTTTTAAAGGGTAAATTAGTAAATCCTCGCTAGTGTTAACTTAACATGCCTTGAATCATTGATTGTTCCCCAAGACACAGTCCAGTGGAAGATTTGGAGAACTAGCTGGGCAAGGAATCTATGCACTTCGTTCAATTCAGCACTGATGAAACTTTTCATTTGATATGGCCTTCATAACGTTAGCAGTACATATGCAATACATTACCATATGATTATCCCGAGAATGAAGCTTAATTTCTTCACTTAAGAAAATATTAGTTGACTTTCACCACCCTCACCAGAACACCATAAATGACAGCACTTCTTGCGATCGCGTCTCCGCGTCATTTTTATAACTATGAATTAAAGAGTCATATTTTAATATTCCGGTGAACATATTTACAAGAACTTTAGTTATTGTTTACGTTTGTTATATATAACGCTATTTATAAATCATTATGTTATTTCTGTCCGCTTCTGGGCCTAATTTCGCCAATCTTCTTTAAGTTTGTATTCTATGACTATTCCTAGATTCCTTATTTGCATTCCTTTTTCCATTCCATTATTGTCTAGTTTAGTTCCACTTCATCATTTAAGGATTTTGCTACGTTCGATTTTGACTTATTTTCTTTGAACCAAAAAGTCTCTTTCGTTTTTCCACATTGTCATTTCTTACAAATATAGGGTCCTTCAATAAGGGCGCTCGACTTTTAAACTTTGAAATGTGAAGAAAAAAAATTGTGTGTGTGAGATATACACTCCGTTTTTATTTTATTTGAAAAATATTTTATGACATTAAGACAAATGTCCGCCGCGGCTTTGATTCGTGACACGTATTCGGTAATTGACTCAAAAATCATCAAAAACGGCAAGCACTACAGATCGATGATAAGCCACTTCTTGTGGCCTAAACTGGATGATATCGATACCGACGACATGTGGTTCCAAAAGGATTGTGATACATGCCACGCAGCGCATGCCACGATGGTCATTCTGCATAATCTCGCGTGGCTACGACGTGACCGGACCCAGGCCCGAGTTTACCTAAGGGCACTTGGGGCACGTTCCTAGTGCCCACATGTAATAAACTTTCGAAATATTTAAAAAAAAATTCAAAATAAAAAAAATCAGACTGAAAGCAAGAAAGCAAGTAATACAAATAAATGACCAAAAGAAATTAAACCTATTGGATAATATTATAGTAAAATCTAAATCCGATATTACGCGGGTTATCAATTTCATTTATATTGAAAATCAACTAATTTCTAACTCATAACTTCATTAATTAAGATCTTCTTTTGAAATTTTATATAACTTGATTACATTATGTTATATACATTTCAAAAGTCGAAAATTGCTAGTTCTACTAACAAGTTTGAAATTTTTCACGTTATAGGCATATTTCAGTTTTTGGATGACAGGAAAGTGTGAGTAGAAGACACAGGGAAGTGACTATAAAACGATTTTTATTCTTATTTATTTATTTATTTAACCAACCTACACACATTTTATAGACTATCCACGGTACGAAAGGAACTAAAATTTTATTTTATTTAAATACATGTTAAAGTCAATGCAATGAAAAAATGGGTTCAAAAACGTCATTATTAGTTCGATGACTTTTAATATAAATTAAAGTGGGGACCCGCAAAATTTCGCATGTAATATTATATGAGCAGTTAATTTTGAAAATAGTATAAGTGATATGATTAAGGATATTATTTTAACACCTTCTACCGTTAAATCCTAACATGCAGATACTCCCCACTCAATATTCTCAAAAATTGATTTATACCACTTTCAAAAATAACGGCTCAGATAATGTTTCGCACTGGATTCAAATTCAATTGTATTACTTTTCGTTGTAGATGAAACACGTTTTTTTAATTCCACATATATTTTTATTACTTTTTTAGACCATGGGTTTAGCCTTATTATAGTATACTCACTTCTTCATTAACATAAGTTGTTAAAGGGATTTATTAGTTTCCCTATTTTGAACCTACTACTTGCAAGTTATTCTTAATATGCGTGTGTGCATATTTATCTATAATGTGATTATGCCTTTGTTTAAAAGTGCACACCAATTATAGAAAACTGCTTGCGGTCATTGGGTAAGTGGCAACTGGTAAACGTTTTTATTCTCAAATATTTCGTATAATTCCTACCTGTCTAATACTTTTCGTTGCTGATTTCATAAACTCAGTAGTAAGTACGTAATATATTTATTTATCGCTGACTAATACAAATGGTTTCTTTGAAAGCCCTACTGAATTTACTCAATGAACTTATTGACTTCAAAGCGAGCTTCCACTTCTCCTAGTAGCATTGAGTTTATTTGTCTGAAATCTGCATAGTCCCCCACATTATTAATTTTATGTACATATTGGTTACCATGTACTCCTTCAGTTTCTAAAGGCGAAAATTCAATAGAGAGAATTAAAAATAATTCTGGGTCACAGCCGAGTTGAGAATTTATGCAATGCAATGAATAAACTAATTGTGGCTGCCAGACTAGTCATTACAACTGCTGTGACGAAAAAGCTTATTCATAGGTCACGAGTAAAGTGAAGCGCAGCGAGCAAATACTCATATTTTGCTTTTAATTCTCTGTGACAGATGTATGTAAATATAATCTAGTGCATGACACACTTGAAATGGGAATTGCTTTGTTATCTTTATTTCATTTTCATGTTATAGAAACCAAACAAAGAAACATGTACCGCGTTCCACATTGCACTGCACTGCCGTTTGCCAAGTGTCTCGCATCGATCGATTTGCGTTCGAAATTATGTAATAATAAAAACGAACGAATAGTCTGCCAATATCAATATCACGAAAAAATCCGAACAGGCTGGTTTTATACACACTTTTATAGACACCCTTACTTCGATATCCTAAACATATCATGAAAAGTTGTCTAAATTTGAGCGGTGGATTTCGTTTTTTTTTGTGGATTATTCAGTTTTTCATAAATATCTCCTAAATTAAAAATTGTTCGAGGAAACTAGTCATGACAATATTGTAGCTTATAGAATTCTGCACAAAATAAGTTCTCAGACTTTTCCCGTAAAAGTAATAGTTTTTGTGTAAAACGTGCGATGCGGTAAAGTTGGAATTTCTGTTGTTTTTTTTCTCAAATACATACCCAGTATACATACATATATGGTCTCCCCAGTAGGCCTAATCCACATAAAATTAAAATTAAAAAAATCAAAGTAAATTATTCGGTCTCATCAATCATAATGTTGATTCTATCATTTATTGAACCATTAGGATTAGATCTATTTCTTCGTCGATATCTCCTTTAATTTCTGACTCTGACTCTCGGCGTGTAAACATGATTGCTCGCGGTAATGCCCACTTACTGAAGAATAGCGATGACCTGTTTTTCTGCAAGTGCAACTCGAATTATAGCCTTTAGTGTAGTTGCAAAATAAAGGGTCTTTCAATAAGGACGCTCGACTTTTAAATATGAATAAAATAAGTTGTGTATGAGATATCCGCTCCATTTTAATTTTACTTGAAATAATATTTTATGGCATTAAGTATAGAAAATAACGTCGTTGAAATGTCCGCCGCGGCTTTGCTTGGTGGCACGTAGTCGAGAGGTTCAATTTTCGATAACTTTGCCGCATGAATCTGGCTGAATTAGCTCGATGGCGTTCGTTATGTTGACTTTGAAAGCATCAATTGTTTGCGGTTTATTCACATAGACCTATATCACAGATTCTAGCGTCGCCTTCAAATAAAATTCTATGAATTTTCCCCCGAGTTTTTGTATTTTCACTCGCGCTCATTCCTAGAATCTCTCGGTATCTTGGAACGCCACCCCACAATGGCTGGTGCCGATTGAAACATTGCAATTCCCTCACGCCTCTGCTTCGTTTAGCTCGGTGCTAGCAAACTCTTGACTGCTCTCGTGGACTGACGCTCGACCAAGTGGCCAAGTACAGATTCCCCAGCTAAGATTTATATTGTTTAAACATTTTCAGCTGCGGATTTCGACCAAATTGTGCCTACATACATGTGCCTAATTAAGAGGCAATTCGGAAACTTTGCATTTTTCTGACCTATTCGACTGGGCATCTGTATTACCTATCTGTATTATTTTATTAATCCTGCAATGAACAGTGGGTTGAGAGTTGAGAGATTCCTGTTTAAACTGAAGCCCCTGAAAGGCTTGATTATATAGTCACGTATGATATCTCATATTAGCGCCGGATAATAGATAGACGGATCTCATCACGTACGATCACTCGTGTTACCGACTCGTAGCCATACATATCTTATTTCCCACAAACTCATCTTGTCTCCTACGGACTTCGTTGCATGAGAAACTGCAACGTCAACATCTTTCCACGTCGCGCTGCCCATCATCTTGGAACTAAGTTGCATAAAAATTGCAAACGAAAATTATCATTGCTTAATAAACGTTCGTGGAGTAAAGTCCTGAAAATCGGGTTTTCTTCTAAACTCCCACTCCCACATGACTGGCGCAGTCGGTAGTTTCACTCTGGCTGTCTGCCTTTGTATGTATATCACAGTCCTCCCATTCTCTCATTTATACACCTATTAAGAATTAATTTAGTATAAAGACGTATGTTAGATTGAAGGCCACATAACAGAAGTAATAAGATTTTTGGAAAAATAATTTTTTGGCCTCCCCTTTATATGTCTCCCAAAACGCAATAAAAAATGGTTCCTAACCTTTTGATTTTAACCCTTGAGTCAAGAGATATTTGCTTCCAAAGCCGTTTTCAAACCGTACCCCCTCTAATTTCTAATAGATGCTAAATATCTGAAAAGGATCCTGACTGTAGCTGTTAGGTACTTTCAATGAATTTACGGCCAACTTAGTTTGCAAATATACAAAGAAAACCGTTTGATGAAAAAAGTCTAAATTTTTAATATGTATTGGTTTTCTAATTGCTATTAATTAATAAAATCGACATATGTTACATAGCCTGATAAATTCACAGTCAATTAAAAACTTATTACTGCCCACTAGGAAAATTAGCTAGGGATCGCTAAAGAAGGGATATGAGACGTTAGGGTTTTTAACACGTTCGCTGCCCCTTATTATTGCTCGGCCCGCACTTGTGAGTCGTGGGCAAATAAAAAAACCGAAAATCCCTCGGGAGTAGAAAGAGATGCACAAGAGAGTTTTACGAAGGAATTGTTGCCTGGAAGGAGAGTAATGACGACATTTGTTTCAAATGCTCATGCTATTGTGATAGTTCGGCTAGTGCGGACGATAATTTATAGTGCAAGTAAATATAAAGCGAAATTTCAACCGAATTTGAATAGAAAATTCACAGGTTGTATTTTATAGCTGTAATATAATCGAATTTAAATTCAAATTCAATCAAATTTCCCCTTTCCAGATACAGATATGAATGATCGAAAGAAATGCAGTTCTTAATCCCAAATAAGAAAAACCTGCATGCATAATGACTCCTAGGAGATTATTACTGACTTCCTACTAGCATATCTAGAATGCCTCCCAGGAGACAATATATTCTATCAATTATCGAAGCAGTAAACAAGCATAGATCAAGTATCAGTATAAAAACAACTACAAAGTAGCGTCATGGCCGTTTAATAGTCCATGCGTGCAATTGAAAGTGAGAATGAAATCTAATTGCAAGCACTGAATTCTCAATAGACGTTTTGTCTAGACGAGAACATGTTTTTCCTTGATTGGAAAGCACGCAAGAGACTTACCTGCAAAGATATTTCAAACGAGATCACAGACAAAAAGTACGGGAATTGTAAAAGTAATTATACCATTATACCATGAAAAGCATGATCCTCTCATCGAGTGATATAACTTCAGGTAATAAATTAATAGCACACATGGAGAAGGTTCATTGAACAATAACTCCACAGAGCTTTTGGAGACAGTGCACTTGCACCGCATGAATAAAGAAGTGCTACTTTTGACATGACCACGGCTATTTCCCCAGTGTAGAAGATGAGGAAAATTGCGCCATAACCTAGAACACCTAGTTTCTCAGCACCGTAACAACATTCAAGCACAGCTCAACAATCAAGTAGAGGCAACCGAAAATTAATCCGATAATCACATGCGACAAAATTCGAATAATTTGCTTAGAATAAACAGCCAAATAGAAAATTCTTTAATTAATGATATTTACCAGTTGGAAAAACCATTAAATTAATTGGTTTAAACGAACTGGTTTTCCCGAGTAGTCCAAGCAAATTAGAAGAACAAATTTTTTTTATTAACTTTTGATTTTTTGGTGAAAAAATCTTAATAGGGTTAGGGAACTAAAATGTTTCTCTCCAATAATGGATGCAAATTTTCTTGTTTTTATGTTCTTCACTGATTTTTTGCGAGATAGCTGTGAGAGTGTGTGATCTAAATACATTTCTTTACTAGAAATATGAAGTGAAAAGGTGACTGTATTGAACTTAAGAAGCGTTGCTACTAGAAGAAAACGAAGAAAATTAAATAAAATTGAAGAAGAATAGGCGTGTAAGACCCCAAAGTACAACTACATAGTTAACTACAATACCTACTGCTTAAGCCGGCCCAGACAATGCGTGCATTTGTCCAATATTTGGCAATGCGTCCCATTTTACGAGGTATGTGGGAGCTACAATGAGTAATAATTGTTATGCGTACTCTTTATCCAAAGCTTGTAATGCGTCCGTTTTCCTCGTCATTTGTGTTTGCGTTCTTGCACCAAATATTTGCTGTCTCTCTTTTGGCGAGGTATGTGGGAGACAAACGCAGGAAATATTTGTTATGCGTCCCACTAAAAATGGGAAGCAGACGATTATTCGTGTAATAACCTCCGGCTTAGCGGGCAGAAGCAAGCGTAAAAGACGTTTTAGCTGAACAAATTGAAAATGGAATGTAATGAATTCACCCTTGAGTTTATAGCTCTATATGAACTTGAGCCTGTGATATGGGATCCAAAAAATCCGTTACACAAAAATATAAATTCCATGACTGATGTTTTCGTTTCGGCTTTTATTCAAGGATAGCATCCGACATCTTCTCTTTCGTCTTTTTTGTTTTTTTAATTGCAAAAACCCACACATCATAATAAGAGCAGCAGCACTAGCTATTACTTGATTTTTACTCTCCATTGTGCAATCGGGAACTGACAGCATATGAAACTGTGCAAAGCATGCCGCGCAGAACTGCGTGTTTAAGTTTGACGAATAAGCGAATGGTGTGGGAACACAAATTTAACGCAGAAAATATTCGGTACACCGGTACACGCATTCTTCAAATAGAACGAATGTGTGGGAGCACAAGCAAGGCGAGGGAAATAATTGACAAATTGGGAGACGCAGATATTTGTACAAATGCACGCATTGTCTTATAAAATCTCAAGCGCACGATTGAACGTACAACGACAAGTGAGAAGGAGTGAGTAAGAATTGAGGAGGTGTGCATGAGAAGCGGTCACTTGAAACGCTGTATCTTCGTAAATCGACGTTCGATTTACTTGAAATTTTGACACGATACTTTCGACATGTTGTACATTCAGGAAAAAAATTAAATAGAAAATGCTAAAAAAAAAATTACAAAACCCTACCCCGCCCTTAAGGGGGTATTCCCATGTGAACGCATAAATTTTACCTCTTTTTAAGTAATCGAAAAAAAATCGAATGGAATATTATTCAGTAGGTCTGTCGCTCGCTGTTTGCTCTAATTTAACTCCTGAATCCTAAGCAGTAACCTCGGAAACCAAATTACATAAGATTTCACTTCATATTTTCAACGTATGAATAGTTTAGTCCGCCATATTGGATCCACCATTTTGAATTTAGAAAATCCAGATTAGATTCTGCCCCACTGTGCGTCGGGTTGTTGGCATGTCAACATTGCTCAGGATGTGGTGGTATTCCACAGAATTAGGCGGTGACAATACATCTCCAACAAACTAATCGAATTTTGCTCATTCCATTCCATAATTGAAAAAGATAAAATTACAAGAATATTGAATCAAGTGCACAGGACTCGTACAGAGACTGGAGACACTAGGTGAACAATGCAGACTGAACGCCTATTAGCCGCGCGGATCCGAATCCACTTGAGTCGGTTTGGGTTCGGTTCGGTTTTTGGCCTCTTTGCAACGGCTATAGATCCTTGATTACTGACTTTTTCATTCCTCAGTTGAATGGCTTTAATGTGGAAGAGTTTTGGTTTCAACAAGACGGCGCAACACAACACGCGACATAATCAATTTATTGCGGGAAACATTCGATTTCGCCTAATCGACCTGTGGCCTCCACGATCGTGTGATATCATATCTATGGTTTATTTTCTGTGGGGATATATGAAGTCGCTAGTCTGTGCCAACTGTTCGAAAAGTGGTCGAAAATTGAACATATTAATTGCGGTATATTCGAGCCAGTCGGAGCGCCCATATAACAAATATCATATTTATGTAAACAATTAATATTTTCTATTTCACTCCAGTTAGGAGCATAGCGCTTTTACAAAGCGTCTGCACTTCGAGGCTCTGCTTCCTAGCTAGCCCAGCGTGATTACCACTGAGCTATTAGGCCCCCTTTTTCTAAACAATAATGGAATAAAATTATCTTTCCATAAAAGCTAATACCATGGCCATTAACATGACTTTTATGTGTTTTGTTTCAAACAAAAAAAAATTTAAAAACAGCGAAGAAATTCTGTTTGGAGGATTTATTTGCGGCAGGTTTGACTTGGACATTTAGTGATGGTTTTTTTAATTGATATTGCATTTTTTCTGAAGTAGAGAATCGGCTCAATTACTGCTTATTTTTAGTTTTATTGTGCAATTATACTTGGTGTGATTCTGATTTAGGTGGCGAAGGCGCCAGAGGGCAGTTCCTTTAGTCGGGGTAATTTTAATTTTACTACCACTTTTATTACGCATTCTTACATTATTCTATCAACTATTTCCATTTCTTTATGTCTTTGGAGGAATATAGCTTGTGGTTTAATGACACCTTCATAAATATACTGGGACGAACGCATGTTATAGAAAGTTCATATAGTACATCTTTACAACATTGTCTACTTTCTAGAATATATCCTATGATTTTAAATATTTCAGACTACTAGTGAAATGCACTAGATGATACCTTTCTCTAAAACGAATTTGTTTTCATGAACACGTGTGCACGGCTGTTATATTTCATTCCATGAAGTATTTTAAAATATTTAAAGCTAGAATAAACTATTAAAATTCTACCTTTGTATTTGATTTAGTGTTTTGGCTAATGTTATGCTGCTCCCAAACTTTTAGGCGCCAGTGTATATATTGTTAATAATAGTAAAGTTGTTTAGCCAATTTGTTCAACCACTCCCAACCTCCCAAACTGCAATTACTTTTTGACGATATCTTCCTTGATTTGCTTAATGGTCTCTGGATAATTCACATTTATACCTTCCTTTGCGAAAAACCCCCGAGGAAAAAGTCCAAACAGGCAAATTACAACTTCTCAACAACCAGTAATAATCCTCCAAAACTAGCGAAAATATACCTGGGGGTTGTCATTGTTTCGCGTGTTGTGTGGTAGATCGCGCCATCCTGTTGAAACTATATGTCAGTTACGTCCATTCCATCCAATCCCGGCCAAAGAGAATTTGTCAAATTGCTACTGTATAATTTTCTCCATTTTTGTAATAGTCTTCAGAATTAATAAATGTTCTTCCGAGGTACGACGCGAAATTATCGTAAATGTCTATTTCTATATAAACAGCTACCAAATATGACAGTCTACAGACATTTGACATACAGAAATGACACACAAAAAAGCTAGTTTACTACCAAACTTATATTATTTTCTAACTTACCCCAATTCGTCCTTATCCTCCATCTTACCGTATGTCCACAAATTGCCTCAATTTTGTAATAATAGATTGATTTCTTATATTCTTATATATATATATATATATAATTATTAAATCTACCGGTGGATCAATGAAATTTAGGCATGTTTAAATCTAATACAAATTGTCATGTGATAACTGAAAAATAAATTAATTGTGCTACATTATGCTGGAACGTTATCAATTATTGTAGTATGCTCTGTTATTAACGAGCTCATTCTGAGTGATGTGAAATATAGTGACAGCTCATTTCGTGGATAATTCTTAAAATTGATATTAAAGTCATCGGCTATAATAATTTTTGGACAAGTATTTTCATCATTGCTTTCAAATATGGAATTTAATACAGTTTTGATTTTGGCACCATAAATTTCAAATATGCCCCCTATCTGGACTGTCTAAATAGTAGCTTTTATTCGAACTCTCGACTACATTATTCAAATGTTTATTATTAATATTTATATGTAAGTGTAACTAGTTGTAATAATTGCTCCCTAATTTTTATTTTAATCTTCGGTTCTTCTTATTTTTACTTTCTTTTCTTTCTTCTCGTTATTTCGTACATACCTTGTACCCATTTATCGTATATCTTCATTTGATTAATAATTCTTTTAGTTGTAGGTACATTTTAAAATAATCCTTTTATTTCCAAATTTTTGGTTGAAAGTGGCGAGGCGAACTGGATAATACAATTTTAATTTTGATTAATACAATTGAATACCTACTCAGCTTAAATATTTACGAGTATACACGCAACTGCAACGCTCTCTCGAAATTAATTTAGAATACAATGGTTCTCTTCAAGTACTTTAAATGGAAATTTTACAGTTTCTATAATTGCCTAATATGTGATCAAGTAAAGGGAGACGCTATTTTCATATATGTATGTATGTGCGCGTAATATAGAGTTTACAATGGATGTTTTAAGCATTACCTTTCAAACATTTGTATTCACAATAACGTACTTTGAATTTTATTAATTTTAAATGTAAAGTATTTATAATGGGTTTGCGCCGAGCCGCCATACACAGTTGTATAAACGGGCTAACATATTTCTTGGATTAATACTTACTCTTTGTAGAATCTCTGATCGGGTCATGAAATAATTGGTGAGAAGAATCAAAACATTTTATATTTGATGCACATACATTTAATAACAACATAATCTGTGTGACTGACTGACTGACTAGATCAAATTTGGTTTTTGTTCAAAGCGACTCTTTTTTGGATTTAAATAAATACATTATATAGTGCAACATAAAGGAACCCTACCCAGGATTTGATTTTGGGCCGTCGACTCTTGATGTCTCTCTGAAACCATCTAAGTAAAAAATATTTCAACAGGATCCCCATGACTCAACAAATATAATAATTTCTGATGATTTTATGATAGGATTAGGTGGGTAAGCCATATAAATATAAAACAATATTCCTTGGTGTGATGAAATGCTTGTTGGTCCATTTTTGTCCACAACGAACACAATTCCTCTAAGTAGCTCAATACTTCTGGAAATACTACACTAACGGTCTTCCGAGCTAGTGCAGCTACCACCTACTGACCACTGGTAACTTCCGCTTGCCAGAAGTTAGGCGGTTGCCAGGTTAATAATAGGCAGAACTGCTGGGCACCGTGTTCCTTTCGGAATGTTCAAATTACCCATTTTATTTTTTTAATAGCAGAAAAGTATTAATACATACTCTGCCTCTCTCAACTGCAACAGATCACTCTTTTGTTGGAACCGCCTTCTCCGAAGCCTTAATATCATTTTCGCTTCCTCTTCGCCACTACTACTACTATCGAGGGACAACATTTTTCCGGTTAATTTGTTTGTTTTTTGATTAAATCAAATTTATTTTGCTGACACACTTCAAAACTTGGTTATTTTGTTGTTAATATGTATTAATATGTTGTCACATTAAACATATTGGCATGTATCAGCACACTTAGTAAACGAATCCGCGTGCATTGAGCATATGGCAGTACACTGTGGTCGAGACACTTACATGACACCAACTCAAATGTTGTTCGACTAAATTGATCGACTGAAAAATGAATCGAAACACATTTACATGACAACCTCTTATGTCTGTCTGTCTGTCATATGTTTTCGTAAAGATTAAATGATATGAAATATTGTTTGAATATCATCTAGAAATGGATGTAGTAAGAACTGGAATTGCGGAATTAATCGGTTTCCCGCTAACCTGCTCACTTCTACACTAACCGAACTTTCTTCGAAGGCTGAGACTGGAGTGAGTTTACCAGAGTCTATAAAAAGAAAGCGCCCATTAGCATATGTTGATTCAGAGCAGGCTACATACAACATCGATTTTTTCACATATCGGTTTATATAAACCGCAAATTTTCTAAAGTATGCCTTTGGGACTTATGTATAGTCATTCCGTCGACTGGAACTACTGGAAATTGAGAGCGTCGTATTGTCAAATTTGATGATTTTCATTTATTTTATTTTTTATAGTGTAACATATGTCGAAGCTTGTAACGGTGTCCACAGAGATTTTATGTTATTACGATGGTTTCATGTCTTCATAATAAATTTCTTTGTTTTCAAGATTCCGTTATTCTTCTCAAACTCCACCCAAATTTGTAAGGGTTTTCTTTAATTTGTGTTGCTGGATTTTTGTGGAATATTTCGTTTCAGCTTGATGTTTTGTGTAAAATATAATAAAACTATAACTAGTTTTGGCAATTAGTAAAATCTGCAGTTTTCCTATTATCTATGTAAAGCATTTTATCAACAACAAAAATAACTTGGCACAAACACAAAAACACTTCCAGTATTAGAAATTTAAAAACTTTGAGACCATACGATCTCTTATATAAACTCCTAAAATAATATCGATTTTATCATTTTTTTAAGACCCATAAACGAAAAATTATCAGTCATTAGATCGTGGATAGAAATAAATACATATTCAATTCAAATCACATTTATTTACAAAGTACCAATACTTATGCATTAATCTTCAACCATAAATAGCTATTTGATATCCTTTGGTGCTAATAATTCACAGAATACACTTAAATGTCGTACAAGTTTAACTACACCAAAAATAATCACTGGACTTTCTTCATTAGAGCATCAAACTTACCTTAGATGGCCCATAGCGTACAGACCAAAGACGTATAGTAAAAATAGCATACTATCAGTCTAAGCTTCCAAAAATAGATACAAAATAAATAGTAGTATACCTATTAAATCGACTATCTTTTAGTCAGTTTGTACCACAGTGTAAATACAGTAAGTATGTGCATCAGTACAGTTATTGAGGTCATCAGCCAAATACTGTCCTGCATACTGACATCGGAAATCATCATTTGGGTAAGGAAAACTTTGGGGCTCTTAAAGTGGCAGTACATTTGTGCTTCGGGACATTTGAGAAATGGTTTGTCCAGTCCGTAAATAGCATTCAAACCTCCATGGAATGCTGCTCGGAAATAACTAATGTGCCACATCCATCGAAACAGCGGAGTTATATCAATGTATCGTGTGCAGAAACCGAAAATTGAGAAGACCACAGCCAAAATTGGACCAATGAATACCGCCAGCTGAAAAGAAAAATTTAATTTTAGTTCTGTTTAGTTTTTAAATTTTAAAGTAATGCATCATGTATAAAATTTCAGCGTAAACTTTGTAATATTGAACAGCCGTGTGTCCTATTAAGAGCTAAATTTGCCAATTGTTGGCAGTTTGGTTGTTCTGCCGCTTTCACTGATTACTTATGTTTATTTTAATATGTTACTGCCTAAAGATGGCAAAGCTTACACAGCTTACGAAATTATAAGGATACTCTTAACAAAAGCTAATGTTTTTCATCAAAATTCCCAGTGATGTTGAGTTAGGTCTAGTGGTATAATTAAAAAAAACAGTACAGGCCATGAATTCCACCGTAAAGTGACGAATAAATTAGTTAATTTAAAAATGATGTTATTTTTGTTATAATATTTAAAATCCTCAAATGTCACATTCTGATATATGTTTTCCAATTAAAATGACGACATTATGACTACATGCTTGATGTTTATATTTGTCGTCTTTTGAGATTTATGTTTGTCAGGGTCTACCATTTGATCATGAAAACGCCTCCACAACATTCACAAATAATCAAAAATTATTATCACAAATCTTGTTCTACCGTGGTAACAACAACAATTTTTGGTCGTTATAATCGTTTGAGTCGAAGAACAATTGAGAGACTTGTGAATAAATTTGAATCAACATTTTAACTTCATAATGTTCCCGTGCCAATGAAACACAGAAATGGAAGGAGTGAAGACAATATTGCTGCTATAAATACATGAGAGTCTCTCTGAAGACTAAAATGAATTGATTCGTTGTCGGTCTCAGTAATTGGGCATCACCCAGATGAACTCTTCGTAAGCCCACTTTGCTTAAAAGATTGCCCTCAGTTAAGACCCCAAGCCAAGAGACCATCCAACATGGGGAATATTGAGCGATTGAGCTTTATGGTAAAGCAACTTGGAACTGATCCGGAGTTTCATGCATATGGAATGGAAAATTGAATTTAAAGATTCATTCATGATCAACTTGGATTTCTTTGCATTATTTAACAAACCAAAACGAGATGCTCTTATTGCAAAATCCCCGATTTTCTATAAATCATACCTTTTACGCGGCTATAATTCAAAAACTGATTATACGAAAAATTGTTTTAGATAAAAGTTGTGAGAAAATAAATTCTCTTCAAATTTGGTAGTAACTATTTTTAACGAAAAATAAATCGGAACTGAAATTCTCCACAAAACACGTCTTCAACTCCCTAATAAACAAAATAGTGACCTCTTCCAATAGAACTCTTCGTATTCTTTATTAAGAGAACCATATTTAAAAAATATTAAACCATCACTCTTTCCAAAGAAATGCTTTTTTTCTATGATAGCCCTAAGAAAAAGGTAAAGTTTTTTAAAAAATTTCTTCGTATTGCTTATATTACAATGAATATTATTATTAATTCTTATTGTTTTTAACAGATGATGAAAAATAAGATACAATGACAGACAGCTCTGACAGCGATACTGACAGTGCATCAGAGAGTGAAGAAAGTAGCTCGAGCGAAACAGAATTCGATTACGAATACAAAATAAAAATTATTAATTTACAGCTAATTTGAATTAAAAGAAAAAATCTATTATACCATTTTTATTTAGAAATAATAATTGATTTATTCGTTTATGTCTGATTTCATTTATTTAATAAAAATATCTATAAAAATTTTAACGTATTTAAAATGGAGCTCAAGTTCGCACATTTATATTCTGTACGCGCATAGAGCATGGGATCGAATAACTTCAGATACGTCATTTCCTTCCATTTGAAAATGTGTCAGGTAATTATTTACATCATAAAGAAAATATTGAAAAAAATCAGCTGGTAATTTTCCGGGGGAAAACACGCCAGCCAGGCTGTAAAAGCGCGATCGACGTTCCGAACTGTCTCTTATACTACACCCCTTTTTTATGTCAGCTGACAATCTTTCCCCCAATATGCAACCAGCTGAAAATTTTATTTATTTTAAATGTTATAAAAACTATCTTCTGACAAAGTTTCAGGTGAGAGGGAATGACTGAATTCATATTTCATTTCGTCAAGTTCGTATGATCAGCTGACGTAACATCCACCATCTTACAGCCAGCTGACGTTTTTTTTTAAAAAGATCATTAATAACTATCGATTGACAAGTTTTCAATTTCGATAGGTAATGATTAAAAATATTATCTCTTTTACCGTGCGTGGGAGGCTGCAGTTGTCTATTCCACCGAAAGTGCCGCAGCTGACGGCCACAATGCTACATATGTATATGGTACGACTGCCTGAGTTTTTTAACCGTAAAGAAATTGGTAAGAAAAACCTGTCACTGGCTCCTAGACTATAGTCTTCCTTAAGGGGGTCCTCTAGTTTCTCGGCTGTTTTTTTATGGCTTTTTCAATAATTTTTTACGAGCAAACCATCGAAATAATCAATCTCATTGTTTTTGCATAATCTTTATTAACATTTAAATAAGCTATATACATTTTTTGAAGTCAAAATATGTAATAGAATAAAAGTTATAGTGGCCGACAGGAAGACATCAAGAAAAAAAGATGCTTAACGGTTAGCAAGATTGCGGCTGTTCTGCTTGTCAGAAATCAAAAAACCAAACGGCATTATAATCTTCATATTTAAGACTAACGATTGAACTAGAATGAATTCTAAATTACAAAAATTGATTTTCTTATACATATTTGAAAATCACATTCCATTTTTTACTCATTTTTTCTTAAGTTTTTCCTCGTAGAAATAAAACTAACGAAGCAATCATGATAATCCTAGTTCAATCGCTGGCTTATAACATATTAAAGATGCTGTATAAATTTGAACAAAATCGGTGCAATAGTTTCTGAAATATCGTGCTAACCGTTTCGAAAAATGGTGTTTCGAGAAAAACGCGTTTGAAAGTTCGCGCATGTGATTTATACTATTGTTATTTACGTATACCTGCTCCGTTCGAGGGCCGTAACTTGTGAACCACTTCGAATATCGAAAGATCCTTTGGCACACATTTTCTACACATGTTGTAAATGTGATTTATGAAAAAAAAAAAATATATATAATATTTTTTCGATCCGAGAAACTAGAGGACCCCCTTAATACACCCATTGTAAATGGCTTTTGTAGTCTTGTGACGCATCGGTCACGGTCGCCATGTAGTGTATAAACCAACGCACTTACGCTTTTAGTATTGTCCTCTTATATTGGGAATGGATTTGGAGCCAACCGAAGACGAAGTCCTATTATGTGCCAGCTACAAGAGCAGAACGCCTAGGGAAAGTTAAATACCGATTCATTTGAAATAGCTTACCCTATTTATAGAGAAATGTTTGGCAGAGCCAAACTCGTGAGGACTGCCACACTCCTAATTATTTAGCACTTTCTTTCTAGCACCGACTACCCTGTGGCATAAAGGGTGTCGGGTTGCAAGAGTTGTGACCATTCGCTTTGTTGGCCCAATTACACTGCGCAGCATGAGCTCGTCCAGTACTTTGTTTATCGCGCTTGTGCGGCAATCTGTTCACGTGCTGTTTGTTTACCTGTTTGTGTAGAGGCGGAAAGAATGAGTACGCTACGCTTACTCAGTTAGGCCGTGGGTACATTGTCCCATTGTGAAACGCATTTGTTTCGCATTAAAGTGAGTGAGTTATCACCGGCCGTACTTAGGGTAGGTCGTGGTGATAAATGTTTCACCCTGTGTGCGGTCGATGTACTTTAGGTGGAGTCGAGTCAACATAGGGTGCGCTGGGTTTACATTTAATAGTGACATACTACACTATATCCTTTATAGTTCCAAAATCCCTCACCAAGAAATACCTGACTTTCGTCTAGCTAGATTAACCGTCAACTGGTCAACATATTTAAAATTGAACTGATTCGACGGAAAAAAGAAAAGGGACTCTTTTGTGCAGAATTTTATAAACTACAATTGTTCTTACAAATATTTACAATTTAAGAGATATTTGCAAAGAATTCACCCGTAAATCCAATGGCTCAAATTAAGCGGACTTTGCACGATAGCTAAAAGGGCATCCAAATAAAGGTATCCACAAAAATTCAGCTTGGTCGGACATTTTTCGTAATTTTGACCTTTTTGGTAACTAATTTTACTGGGCTAAAACCCTAATCTTGCATTCATATTTATTTACATAATATTTATATAATTTCAATCATACCGCTATTTTAAATAATGTGGGCTGATATTCTCGTAATTTTTATCGATTAAATGCTTTAAAAAATATGAAACCCAACAAATTCGTTAAAGTACGTACCTCAATGAAATTAAATTCAAATAGGGGTACGCAAATCACTTAAAAGAAATGCTGAACAAAAAAAACAACGGGTTGCACTCCGGGAGTGCCGGCAGAAGTGAATACTTGAACATTAACGTTGTGCATTTTTGAATATTTTGGAATGGTTAGGGAATAATTTCGCAGGAATTGCTTTATTTATCAGTATAAAAGTACTATCATTTATGTGGTAAAATACAATATTTATTTATTGCGCTATCGTACACAAACATGACAATTTATATTACATTCAAAATTACATTTTTTACCCATCCCAAAAAGTGCACAACGCCGCTAAAGAAGTTTTCACTTCACCGTCTTACGAATTTTCGATCAGGTTACGTGTCCTGACGCGAGTTTAACATTTTTTACCCATCCCAAAAAAATGCACAACGCCGCTAAAGAAGTTTTCACTTCAATAAAATACCAATTTGAAAAATCTGCCTGGATAAATCAATGAATTATTATAGCATACAAAATCCTTAAATATTGCTTACAAAATCAAACCGTCGTCCGTCGTCGTCGTCGTCAAATTCTATGAATTACCTAACCTTCGAGTTTTCGTATTTTTACTCGCGCTCATTCCTAGAATCTCTCGGCATCTTGGAACCCCACCCCACAATGGCTGGTGCCGATTGAAACATTGAAATTCCAATTCTAACACGCCTCACCTTCATTTAGGTCGGTTCCAAAAAACCCTTCGCTGCTCTCGTGGCCTGACCCTCGACCAAATGGCCAAGTACAGAGGCCCTAACTAAAGGCAGGCCCCTATAGAATCCGGCAACGGCAAACGAAGCGTCGCCTTTGCCACAGAGCTTGAGAGCTTAAAGCATTTTGAGTCCGGCTCTCTCTCTCTCGCCGGATTGCCGCAACGAAATATAGAAGGTTCCTCTAAATTTTAAAGAGAGAGATTTATTTCATTGCGGCAATCCAGCGTGAGAGAGAAAGACGGACTCAAAATGCTTTAAGGTCTCAAGCTCTGTGGCAAAGGCGACGCTTCGTTTGACGTTGCCGGATTCTATGGGGGCCTTCCTTAAGATTTATATAGTTTAAAAATTTTCAGCCGCGGATTTCGACCAAATTGTACCTATGTATTATACATTGTACATGTGCCCAAGCAAGAGGCAATTCGGCAACTTTGCATTTTTCTGGCCTATTCGACAGGGCATCTGTATAGTATTACTTATCTGTGCTTGTAGATGCGTTGAAGTTTTTATGTGTTGCCGTTATTTTTAGAAAAGAATAAAATATCTGTATAACATACTTTAACCATTAAAAGTTTATTTTACTCAAAATATTTTATCGTTTGGAATTTCTTTCCTTTAAATTTGAATTCGAAACTGCTAATGCATCACAAGTGATATAGCCTGTGAAGAAAGACTTTTGTAATGTTCACTGGCGATATATCCTCCTGTGGAGAACACTTTATGCAATGTACACCGGTAATGCATTGGCATGAGACGTATTAATGAATATGTTTTGAACTAAAAATTAAAAAGAAAACAACTTACTTTTATGGGCAGCGTTGCGCCAACAAAGAAGCCCCACGCTTGAGCACTGAGCGTTGCAAGAATGCCCATCAGCAGAAAATAATAGAAACGAAAGGCTTCCGAGAAATTCCCAGTCAAATAAAAACTTATCACTGCATACAAACATACACATAAAGCCTGGAAAGAAAGGACACGTCAATATTTTATCAATTACTCATGCAGTAAGATCAAGATCAAGCATAAAAACAACTACAAAGTAGCGTAATGGGCGTTTAATCGTCCATGCATTTAATTGAAAGTGCGAATGAAATCATATTGCAAGCTTTGAATTCTCAATAGACGTTTTGTCTAGACGAGAACATGTTTTTCTTTGATCGGAAAGCACGCAAGAAACTTACCTGGAAAGGTATTTCGAACGAAACAACAGACAAAAAGTACGGGCCCAGTTTGTACCAACGGTTAAAGTGCTCTCTTCTAAGTATATTCATCTCAAGGGGAACTGTAAAAGTAATTATACCATTATACCATAAAAACCATGAACCTCTCATCGAGTGATATAACTTCAGGTAATAAATTATTAGCAATTATGGAAAAGGTTCATTGAACAAAAACTCCACAGAGCTTTTGGAGGCAATGCACTTGCACCGCATGAATAAAGAAGAAGTGCTACTTACACGACATGACCACGGCCATTTTCCCAGTGTAGACGATCAGCAAAATTGTTCCATAAATATAGACGTAGTTTCCCAGCACCGTATTGGCATAGGGTCCAACGTTCAAGTACAGGTAACCAAAAATTGTTCCGATAATAACATGCGACAAAATTCGAGCGCTGAGCATAAACTGCCAAATAGAAAATTAATTAATTAATGATATTTACCAGTTGGAAAAACCATTACATTAATTGGCGTAAATTAGAATAAAACATTTTTTTATTATAATAACTTTTGAATTCTTGGAAAATAAATCTTAATAAGGTTAGAATAAGGGAACTAAAATGTTTCATGGAAACAAATTATTTGTTCTTATATTTTTCGTTGATTTTTTGTAAGATAGCTGTGGAAGTGTGTTGCCAGAGTGATCGAAAAGTATTTTTTTACTAGAAATATGAAATGAGAAAGTGACTGATAAGATATAGAACCTAAACAAACAAAATGAAGTGTCAATCGTTAGTTTTATCACGCAAATAACATACGCCATACGACTATATTGACATGATATTGGCTGAATAATTTTATTCATGCCACACATCACACCCCATCATGACTGCCATCATATCAAAGGGCTTGAAAAGACGATTTCAAAGTGATATAGTAAAAGAATCAATAAAGCATGTTGTAGAACAACATTTTTCTTTGAAAGAAATACGAATCAAGGTCGGAAAACTTGCTATTACGTACGTACGTATGTACGTTTTCATAACAGCTGGCATTAGAGGTTGTTTTGTAGTAGGTCTTCAGAATTAATAAACGTTCTTCCGAAGAGTGACGCGGAATTATCGTAAATGTCTATTTCTATATGAACAGTGACCAAAAGTGACAGTCTAGACATTTGACAAACGGAAATGGCAAACACAAAAGCTAAATTACTACCAAACTTATATTATTTTCTGACTTGCACTAATTCGTCCTCACCGTCCCTCTTACCGAAGTCCACCCTCAATAAAATACGTCCCTTTTTTGTTTTTGGTTTCTCTTATTTTCTGATACCCATATTATCCAATATGTTATTAACGCTAAATGCGATGACGACTAGAAAATAACTTAGTGTATCTTCGTTATTATCTTATTATTATTATTATAAGGGAGTGAAAATTCAGAATAACTAGGCGCATGTTTTGTCCATATATCGGATTTACTTTATATCAATTGTTTTATAATAAAATATTCTGTCTTTGTTCTGGGGATGTAGATAATTTCTCATATCTAAACAACTTTACCATATGGCCAAATAATGTTAGTTTGCATACCTCCTTCCTGTTTGTTTTTACATAATTCCCTTACTCTTGACCATAAAAATCAAAGAAAAAGTAAAAAAAAACAAAACTTACTACCCTTTTCTAGTTTTCTCAGGTGTGGATTATCTTTCCAAAATCTATATAACTTTAGATTATTAAGAGTAACTAATTAATAAAAACAATGCATATAAATTATTAAAAAAGCATTTTCTCACCAAAATAGTTTGAACGATATAAACACAACAACAGCAAGCTCTAAATTTTCAAATATTCGATTTAATATGAAGGTCAGAATACGTTATGCTAAAATTACTCCCAAAGCAGTTAACTATAAATGGAACTTAAACTTTTGAAATTCCACTTTCGTACGAATTCGTCTTATATGAAAGTCAGAATTCAAAGTTTACAAGAGATATCGTAACAAGCGTTTTGAAAAACCTCGTTTTGAGAAAACCGCATTTTAACTTGCGAAGTAGAAAAGAAACCATTAGAATGATTATAAACAATCAGCACCAAAATAAATAAAATAACCAAACTGATTATTTCTAAAAGAGAGAAATACCCCTTATTATATAATAATAATTTAAAAGAATCCCACAAAAGTATTTTCACCTGTATGATTTTATCAAAGAAGGTAATAAAAATTACGATAGCCACAAATTATATGAGTGGTATACGTGTAAGTCATACCTTTCTAATTGTTTTCAAAATATATCGCAGAGTTCAACCAGGTTTTAGCCACAATGAAATTCTTCATCGTAGACTAACTCTATGAACTAATTAAATTACACACTTTGAACTGTGGTAACTGCTTATTCTTACAAGGTCATAACCAGTTAAAGCATTAACAAAAAATACATGTTGTAACTATTATTGCTTAAGCAATTTTGAGCTCCTACAAAAAACAGTAGCCACAAATATGACAGTAGGAAGCACATAAAACCTCTCAAGCCGCTATGCATGCAATATTAATGATTGCGCGCTGAGGCGTACAGCGCATTACGCAACGTTTGCCATGGTTAATCACAGAATGATTGTCTACATTTTACACTAATTTAAAAAAAAAACCATATACATAGTTCAAGTCCACATCTTCTTTCCTCTCAGTCCATTGTTTGCAAGCACTTTGCCTATCAAATTCAACAAAACCAGTTTCAACCCATTGAAAATTGTTAGACGATTTTTTACTGACTAATGCAGTAAGTCATTAAGCTCGCAGAGCTGACTTACATTTTTTTCGTTTCCCGCAGAGTTTGGAATGAGGTTTAATTCACTTGAGTAATTGTGCGCTCTTAACGTGTAATCGACCCAAAAATCTTGAGCATAACCTAAATTTGTCGTACTTACGTAACTACGCCTCGAGCAAAGAAAATTCCTCCTCAAGAGCAAAATGTATTGCATCCATAAGGATGCGGCTTCATTTGCCCTTGCCCTTTGTATGCACTTGTCATCATCTGCATTACGATGTTTGAAAAGTCCCGCGATGCTCTTACCTCTACTTGCTATGCTCGAGTATTCAGCAACTTTGTCAGATCCTTTCGTTTTTAAATCTTCACATTCGATGGCACCTGAAATCGTTTAGAATAGCTCATTAAGGGCATTAATTCCATAATTAAGTAAAAGTAATCTAGACGGGTTTTTAAAATATTTAAAAACAAAACAAGAAGTTGAAAGAAAAAAGATAAATAGCGAACATATTTTTATAATGAACATATGAAGGAACTACTTTTTAAAAACATAATACCGTTCCGGGTATTCAGGTTTTTTAGAAATGCTGTTAAACAAGACCTTCCAACAATTAAAGAGCAAAATAAACATTAAATTATTTGCCAGATTTAATCCATAGACCTGTGCGGAACAATATCAACATTACCGTTTCGGCTGGAAAATAAAACGTGATTCTAGTTCTTCTTACAACCAGTCTCTTACCTTGAATAGTGCTAACTAGCTGGTTTACCCGGCTAAGTTGATGTAGGTCAGCGTCTTCGTAATACTTCTTAGTTGCAGCGTTAATCAATTTACTCATTTCGCTGTTGTGCTCCCCGACTGATACCTCCATCACTAAAACGATTAACAAGTTATGAGATGCAGTCGTGCCAACCACAAAAATATGTATTACAGTAATCAGCTGGGTTGTGATAACTAGGACACTGAAGACCGAGGTCGCCAAGGAAGTTCACCAGATCCCTCGTCGGACCTTGATAGATGCAATTCCCCTCAGCGATCGCGTACAGCTTATCAAACATTTCGAAAAGTAGTGCACTCGGCTGGTGGATGGTGCAGACGACGGTGTGGCCATGGTGCGTTAATCGCTTCAAGAGCGACACACATTGGATGCAAGCCGAACTGTCGAGACCCCTGGGAAGAAGATACAAAACAAATCAGAAGATCGTTAACTCGCCAGCGGATTCAATGTCGAATAATAGCAATCTAGTCTGGAACTGAGTTGAAGGAAATTATCGATCATTACTCGCGGAACAATCGCAAACGTATTATTTGTGCGATGCTCGGGTTATATTATTTACGCCAAGGTTGAGTTTGTTATCAATCAGTAGTAAGGCTAAGGTTGGCTCATTAAGTCGACTTCCCTACAGTGCAGATAAGAACGAACTTCCTACAGAATAGATAACCCGAATTATTACTCACTTTATTCATTACAGCGGAAGATTTTGAATAGAAACCTTCGCCTTGTTTTGAACGGAAGGCTTCTCTTTTTGATTAAGATTGAACAATGATCTTTTGTCTTGCAATGCGAGCCACATGGCGAATTAGAAATATTACGCAATTCTTTATCTCAACTCTTAGAATGTGAAGCACCGAAGGTCGGAGTAGTATGAAAATATTACACCATAAAAGATCTTACGAAACATCTTTTTAACTTTAACGGGAATATCTAATGCATCCGACTGCATGATATTATTCACAGTACGAAGTTCGATAGTCAATCTCTTAAATCAAATTTTCCTGACACTGTCAAGGCTCACATATTACATTTTAAATATCGTCGATGCTGTAAAGCTTCCACGTTTTAGCACACCTTGTTTCCATCCAGTCGGGTTTTTGGTTTTTTCAATTTATTTTTTTATTTCCATCTTTTTAGTTCGTTTTTTACCATCGCACGGTTTAGACACCTCATTGATTAAAATCCATTCAGCCATTGGGATGCTTCGAGGGTATAAAGAATTTGCTGTCGCGCAGTCGGGTAAAAATACTAATAATTCTTAAACGGAACTTATGGTTGTCAAATAGTCTAAGAAATATCATCTTTATTTTGAAAGATCTCAGTGATATGCCACTCAATATGGTACGCAATTTTTTTTCGCCTCTACCGCCATTTTTTATTTAAAAGCCGTTGTTTTGGTTTTATTATATAAAAACAAAACGTTGCGCAGTCGGGTAAAACAGCCAGAATTCAAAAATAAAAAATACACCACTACAGGATTTATAAAAAACCACTGCATAGTGATCGAGATGAAGAGCTAAACCGTGCAACCATAAAATCTATATTTAACCTCTTTGGTTTTTTAACTGCTGAGCTGAGGTAAACTAACCAATTGGCGTCTTGAAAACAACATTTCAAGGTTAGCCACTTTCAAATAACTCTATTTTGGTAATAAATACGCCAAGAAATGACACAACTTGGTCTTATGGCGTCTCAAAGTACCCCAGTTTATCATTGTACTTTATATACTTTCTTTGAGCAAAAGTAAATAAAATTGCGGTTATTTATTCAGTGTTTTATTGTATATAATAATTTATATATTGTATATATCAAATGATGAAAAACACAAAACCGAAGTCATCCAAATTTTTTTTGTTTTGGCATGTTTCAGAATCAGCATCAAATCCATTATATTTTTTTATAGGCAAGCAACAGAATGTTAATGAATGTTGTTCTTGAGACATTCTACCAATGCTGCAATTACTTATGGATTAATGGAAAGTAAGTTTGAGGCTATCAGAATATGAATGCAAAAGAAAACGGTTCTGCCGGGGAGGGAGGACCACAAAGACATATACATATATGTATCTTATAGATATCCGTTGAGTAACTTCAATGCGGTTAATATGCGAAGATTATGAAAGAGAGATCAAACCGGGCTTACATATCAAGGATACGTCTAACAAATGTTCAGTAAGTAAGTTCACCAGAAGTGCTCTTCATCCGTAATAATGGTAAATTTATTATATAAAGTAATAATTTCTCCAGAATAGCCTTTGGTTTGTAGGACGTTTTTTCTATTCTGAAACTTTTATTCCATTTTTTCCCGTAGTACGTTTTATCCATGGGACGTTTTTTCGATTGTTTTTTTTCCACTGAAATTCCCACTCCATGGTATGGAAAGTTTTCAGTTTTTTGTGGACATTTCGTACAAGACATTAAACGCAAATCGTAAAGCGTTATGGAAGGAAAGCAAAAAAACTCAACTTGAACAGTTTTCGATGTAAATGAATATATGCGGGGTTAAGGGGTCGATAATTTCATTAATATTTGACACGTTGACGGATCCAACATAGCGACTAAAAATTCTCACCTAAAACAGATTTACTTATTTACTTGCAAATGAATATATGTACTAGGGTGGACCTTATTCCTAAAAACATATTATTTTTTTCATTTCGCGGGGCACCACGTAATTTGATTATATACCATAAGAAACTATTTCAATATTTACTTTGAATTTTTTAAATGACATTTATGGATCGCTACCAACGTTTGCATTTTAAATAAAAACTCAAAATCTGTATTTTTTTTGGATAATAATTGACCGATAAGCCAAACCTTACTTTGATTTCATGAATGGTTATGTCCGGTGCCAGAATTAAATTTTTTTATCCACTTCCTTTTTTTATCTCGATTTTAAACCGAAAAAAACAGTCGATTTTTGAAATTGACACCTACTTTACCTCACCAAAATGACGTTAAAATATTTTTATTTAACAAAAATTTTTTTGTATTATTCAATAGCTAAATAATATATTATAATTATCATAAGAAGATTGTATTTCATTTTCCACAAAAAAAAAAATCTTTGAAAACCTTAAACATTTTACCTCGGACATGAGACTACCCCCTAAAGTGCGGGGTGGGCTAAATCTCGACGCGTCGGTACAGAAGAGGGATCGAGGGGGGGAGGAGATAAGGAGCGATTGTCTATGCGAGTTTCACTTGCACGTAAAAAGTGATATAAACACTTAAATTAAACATTAGTGAAACCATCATTTAAGCTGTCCTTCAACGCTTTTTGTAAAAACTTTGCCAGCTGGTAGCGACCTCTAAATCTTAACAAACAAACAAAAAAAACTTATTTCATATTTAGATGCATATAATCAAATGACAAAGTGCCCCGGGGATAATTCAAAAGTCTAAAAATAAGGACCACCCTAATATGTATTATACATATGTATGGTTTTCGAGATCGCTGGTTTGATCGGTCTAAGCATTTGAAAAAAATGTGTAGTAGCACATAATATTTGCTTCACTGGCATGTAACTTCAATGAACTGCTCACGACACGACAGTTAAATTGCTATGATAAAGTGGGCCACCTTGTATTTATTTTTTCATATAAAAGCATAATGTTCCACTGCACTTAACTATTTTGTAACAGCCAACTGTAAGGAAAAGTTGGTTCATTGGATATAAGCTACTACATATTTTGAAAACAAAATAAATTTCAACTGACTAAAATAAAATTACCAATTTAAGTTTATTTTTTTAATATGGGTGCATCCATAAACATTTTCCAATATGAACAAGGCACACAAACAAATTCCCACACAATATAGCGATACAAGCAGTCGGTACTGCGATTTAGTCCAAAGGATTCCGACGCTTAACCCCAAAGAATACTCAGAATTAGTTTATAGCTACAATACTTTTTTTAGGTTATGCAGAAAATGAAATTAAACAAAACTTACGTTGTTGGCTCGTCAAGGTACAAGACCGGAGGATTACTCAGCAGTTCTAGTGCAATTGCTAACCGCTTCTTTTGTCCTCCCGACAGATTGGATGCATATGTGTTAAAGCATTCCTCCAGTCCCAGAAGAATTAGTATCTTATTAACCTGCAAGTGTATGAATAGTGTGATACAAACAATAATATTTTTACAGAGCTTATTCAATCTCAGATGATTGCTAAATATTTAGACACTAAGCCCAGCAGTATTCTAGTCTATGTAGAAAAAAAGTTTCACGATCAAGTGAACACAGATTTTTAGATTAAACTACTTAAAAGAAACAAAAATAGTGTCAGGCTAATTTCCGTCGAACGCGCATCATGTGAAAGATACTTTTGTTACGGAAATACAAAATCAAACTGGGCCAAAATCAGATGGCAATTGCAGAAGATATAATACATTAAGTAAAAGTAGATTTTCAAGTGATGTGCTTTATTAATGGTGAAGGCTTTCAATATACTCAACTTGCGCGCGCATCAAATGCACCAGGGTTGCCGCGCGAACGAAAAGTTCATTGTTCTTTTTTTAATATCTCCTGCATTTATTATCCGATTTGAGCCCAATTGGAATTTATATTTCCGTAACAAAAATATCTTTCACATGCAGTCATTGAAATATGTTGAAACATTTTTCATAGCATTCAAATTAATTTAATTTAAGGAAGAAAGCTTGAAATTCACTTTTTTTTACAATTTGAACGCTTGTAACTCACAAAATACAGTTCCAGTGGACACAACCAAGATTTTGGCGTGAAGGGGAAACGAGTACCTTACTATTAGTACACATTGTAGGTTGGAACAGTGTGTTGTTGTAGGATTTTTTGCCCGTTTTTTGGAGAAAAAACCAAAGACCAGTATTTTGCTAACATCTCAAAAACGCTTCTTTGGAAAAATAAATGGATGTCATTTTCATGTTTATCGACCCCAAATTAGTCTAAAAAAAATTTTTTCCTTGAGGTACTTTTTTCTTGTAAACTAGTGTTATGTGCATAGCTATCAGATAATCTATACTTCAAAAGCTATTCGTGGCGGAAGTAAAACTTTCTGTTTGGCGTTAAGGCCCTGAAAAAAAATGTTTTTTACAAAATAATACGTATCAAAAGTTAAATATCTTCATATATTAAGAAGTATAAAATGACTTGAAAAACCGTTCTCAGTCATTCGCGTCAAAGTCCGTTTCGTGTCGTACTCTACAAGGTGACGGAGTTTAACAATCAGAGGTTGCACATTTTCTAGTCATAAACAAACACGCGACACTAACTTAAACCCAATTTGAGTGTTACCAAGCGTATACAGCAAAGATAAACTCTAATAAATTTCAGTTTGCTCACATGTGGCATAAGAGAATTGTTTCGAGAAATTCATGTTTAAACTTTCATCAGTTTTTTTATCAATTAAATCATGTGACGTCCAATTCCAATTAACCGTCAATCTGCGCCACACATTTTAATTTCAAATTTTGATACGTTTTTTACCCGGTATAGCCGAAGGCAAAAAGAAATAAAGAATCTGCAGATCGAAGATAGTGGTTCAGTTCACGAAACTTACCGTACGGTAGGCACATTTTACGGTCGATTAAGTCGATTAAGGGCAGGGTAACGAATTAAAATTTTTTTTTCTTCATTTTTTTTATTGTTTCATATGATTGCACAACATCTTAAGATTGTTGTGTCAAAATTTCAAACAAATCGGAGTAAAACTAACTAAGATATAGAACTTTGAGCGTTTGTTGCTTTCATGTATAATACTCGATTTTCAGGTATGCAAAACTTTAAAGCGATTTTCTGACGCTGTCATTTTTGACACCGGTGAACAGTTTAAATCAAAATCTACTCGACCGATTGTTTTGAAATTTTGTATACAGCTTCTTTACATAAATGACCAGGTAACGCTGGGAGCTTTTTTTTTTCATAATTATAGATTTTACAATAACAAATAGGTTCATTTTTTAGACGAAAATCGGTGTTTTCACTTCTAAGTGTCAGCAAAAATTGAAAAATCGAAAAAAAAAAATTTGCTCCCAGGAATACCTTTGGAAAGCGGTTATCTAATCACATAATTTTTTTTTTTAATTCAGATGATCCACTCTTGAGTAATATTGTTCACCGACAAACAACTTTTTTTCGAGGCGCCTCTGAATATTTGCTGCCGTCGCACAGTGGGGCAGAATCCCGATTTTATGGCCAAAAATCCAAAATTACCTATATGGGGGTTTTCGAGGTCGCTGATTACGAATCTGAAGTCAGATTTTCAAAATTCAAAATGGCGGCTCCAATATGGCGGACAAAAAATTCGAATTTCTATTAATTTGACTGAAACTGGTTACTCGGGGGTTTTCGAGGTCGCTGATTACGAATCTGAAATCAGATTTTCAAAATTCAAAATGGCGGCTCCAATATGGCGGACAAAAAATTCGAATTTCTATTCATTTGACTGAAACTGGTTACTCGGGGGGTTTTTGGGATCGCTGATTACGAATCTGAAATCAGATTTTCAAAATTCAAAATGGCGGATCCAATATGGCGGACTATGGTTCATACGTTGAAAATATGAAGTGAAATCTCATGTAATTTGGTTTTCGAGGTTATTGCTTACGATTCAGGAGTTAAATTAGAGCAAAAACATCGTAAAAGTATTGTAAAATTGATATGATAAATTCATTAATGTAAATATAAACTTTCCACGAAAATTCTGCTCTTGAAACTTTAAACGCATTTTTCTCGAAACTTCATTTTCTAAAACTCTCATGGGCCTAAACAAAAAACTATTCAACCGATTGCTTTGAAATTTATATATGTTCATCTACTTATTAATAGTTATGGTCCGTAGCAGAATTGTTTGTTTTCGAAAATATTTTCTTATTTTTTTTAAACGATTTGTACCAAAAAAAACCAAGGTTTTTGTAACTTTTTTTTTCTACAGTCCGCCATTTTTTTGTTTTCCAATGAAATTGATTAATTCTCGTAGGGACGATAGCGACAGATCTACTGAACAATATTCCATTCGATTTTTTTTTCGATTCCCTAAAAAGAGGTAAAATGTATGCGTTCACATGAGAATACCCCCTTAATGTCGCGCCACGCGTTTTTCCGTAAAAATTAGTCTCACTACTCAAGGAGCAGTCCGGAGCAGCCAGTTTTTTAATATGTTATATTTAACACTGTACACTATCAGTTCCTTGTCGAAACAAGACGGGACCTCGCAGGACTTTTTTTAAAACTCCATTAAAAAATCGATTTTATATAAATTTAAAAAAAAATATACTATATACGAGATTTAAAGATCACAAACATAAAATGAGCAATAATTGTTCATAAGCATAAATTCTACATACCTCCAGAAAATGAATCCATTTTGCTGAATTCGAATTGAACTAGTTTCCTCAGTTTCGCAGCACTTCAAACAGGAAAGAATTTTTCCACGCGCACACTTTTTTCGTGCGTACTCAACGGAGGCTGAATGTCAAATGATGTCCAGGCGACCCTGGAGCAGGTATTTACCTGCCCGGTCCGGAATTATGTTCTAGGACTATCTCTAAACAAGATCTGATGGTATATAGACGAATATACACAACTCAAAAATTTGATTTTTGGCCAGCTTTTTGGGATTCTGCCCCACTGTGCGTCGGCTTAATTATTTATATTTTGTTTTAAAAAATTAAGGAAATATTATTCACAGTTTGTACTATAATGCTGCGATCGACTAATTAAATTTCTATTGCCTGTAGCGTCTGGAAAAATTCTTGAAAATGGGCCTTTTTTACGCCGAATTAACGTTACCATCCCCTTAAGTCCCTCCGAGAAAGTTATTCGAATAACAATGAATCGTTTCCGCATCATGCATACTCAAATTGATAATACGCATCCCCGGGACGTGTGCGCCCGCAGAAATTGTTGCTGCTGTGGAGCGTAGTGTTGAGGAGGACCCGGATGAGTCGATTCGCCAAAGTGCACAGTAATTGGAGCTGTGTCCATCCACGTTATTATTTTTACGATTTTAGGATTTACAAGCTTACAAAATCAAACTCATATAACCACTGAAGCCGCGTAATTATCATGCGCGTCGTATGAATCATGCGGTGAATGGGCCGAAAACAATATTGTACTTGATCCTTATTTTTAACACAAAATTTTGTTCAGCGATAAGGCACATTTTCATTTGAATGTCTACGTCAATAAACAAAATGTCGGATTTGAAGTGCAGAAAACCCAGAAAAATTTGTTGAGACGCGGTTACATCCACTAAAAGTCAAAGTTATGGGCTGGTGGAATTATTGGCCCATATTTGTTCTAAAATGATGCCAACCAAAAGGTTACTACATACAATAACTAGAGCGCTATAGATCTATTATTACTGACTTTTTGATTACCCAGTTGACTAGCGTTAATATGAAAGAGCTTTGGTTTCAATAAGATGGCGCAACATGCCACAGTCAATATATTTCGGGAAACATTCAATGAGCGCATAAGTTCGTGTAATGGACCTCCACGATCTTGTGATAATACACCTATGGATTATTTTCTGTGGGGATATGTGAAGTTGCTAGTCTACGCCGATAAACCACACACGTTCGACCACTTGAAAGTCAACATTCGCCGCGTTATTGCCGATATACGGCCCCAGCTCTTCGAAAACGTGGTCTAAAATTAGACATCCAGTTTCGCTTCATTCGAGCCCGCCGCGGCGCCTATATGCCCGAAATCATACTTAAACACTAATGGCATAAAATTATCTTTGCAGTAAAGCCAATACTATGGCCATTACCGTGACTTTCATGTATTTTATTTCATTGTAAAGTTATATATCTCTAAAAAGAACACCCTAAATAACTCCGAAACTAATTTAGGTATATAGTCATATACAGGCCCGTAGCCTGGAATATATTTCGGGAGGGGCTCGAGAATTATTTAAAAGCAAGATTTATGTATGTACTGTTACGAAATTTGCCAGCCGGCCAGCTGACAAATCTCGGGGACAAAAAGTTCCAAAAAATCCGAAACGGCCTGGAACCGCAGACTCAGGCGTGGAAGTACGCGTGCTGCTCGCCACTCTACCGAAGCTTTTGTGCAAGGGCTCGATAGAAAGGAGCAAAACTTGCTGCAGGGCCGTAGTTCAGAGCACATTAAAATGGAACACATTGGCTCGAGTTAGTTCAATTTGCAATGTGAATTCTACGTACAAGTTTCAGTTCTTCAGTGTATACTACAGAATAGAAGAATACACTGTTATATCTTTTAAATAAATAAAAAAAAATTTTTTATTGTACCCCCCAAAGTAAAATAATTTGTAAATAATTACCAAATTTAATTTATATTCCTTGGTCACATTATATCCTAGTTTAAGGTGGGCTGCAAGAAGCATCGTTTCTCCAACAGTTAGCATTGGCCGAAGTACATCTTCTTGATGAATGTAGCAAGACAGCTGTCGAAATTTGTCTGAACTAGTATCCTCGACTTTTCCGTTTACTTGAACTGATCCTGCAACTCCAGTTGACCTGTAATATAAAAACAGCAATTGGTAAAGGCCTTTTATATTTAGATGTAAAAACATAAGATTAATGATAATAAGAAGAATAATAATCAGGTATACGGAGTTATTTATTGGGTACATTTTAGTGAAGTGATCAGTTACTAGATAAATTACTTAAAATGATTTAAATCTGCAGATAACCTCCGTAGCAAATACTAAAACGAACTATAGATTTATGTACTTTACATTGAAGCAGCCTCATTCTACATATTATTATCTTTCGTTGCATCTGTTTTAAGGAAGTATTTTCTGTATTATGGAAATATTTATTTGTACTTTGAGGTATTCATTTTTAACTATCACTTTGTTATTTTTAAGAAAATCCTAAATAACTTTCGACATAGTTGCGGTGAAATAGAAGTATTATAAATTCGGTTCATCGAAAAGCTTTGCATTTATTACCGGCCATTGTAAAACTTTGCTTCTGAAACCGCTTAAATTTCCCTCTAAGTAAGCAAAACATGAAAATAGTCTGCCTCTTTCCATATCAGAAGGAAAAAGAACAGACAAATTAACAAGTCAAATATCTGACCGAGTTGAATTGTTTTCTGCGCACCAAAGCTTGAATAATATCTTTGTCTTGCTTTTGCTTTCGAGGTAACTTATACTTTGTTAAAAATACTCACCTAACCTCCTTGCTCACACAGTACAGAAACACCATACTAGCAAGCCAAGGCAAAGTATCAAATATTGATTAGCTTAAAAACATGCAAAGCCGGTGCCTGTGCGTAAAAGCCCCCATGGCGTCAATAACCAGTGGTTACGCTAAGTCAGGATCTATACATATAGTATGTGCTTGCATAATTAACATTTTCAATAATTTTTATGTTAACTAGTCAATTGCTTATTTATAGTTCTTTTAATTCAAGAACTATTCGTATTAGAAGAGAGACCGTATTTATTTATTTACCCTATTTATTTATTTCGCTTAATACAAGCTACAAAAGAAAGAAAAGACGATGTCAATTGGGAGCAGGCAGGAGGGGCAAAAAGGGAAGTCTTTATTTATTCATTCGCTTACTACAAGCTACAAAGCGAAAGAGTTATAAGACAATTGTACAATAAAAAACAATAGAAAAGTTTTATACTTTTTATTAAAGTCATGACATTAATTCTTGGATTTTATTATTAAAAACATATTATAAGAGTTTAAATAGGATTTTATAATATTTTGTTTTTAATTTGTAATTACACTTATACCAAGGATTTTTTTACGTCCGAAAATACAAAAACAAAAACCCAAAACCAGTTGTTTAAAAAAAAAATTTATTTCAAGGGTCAGCAACCGAATCGATTTAATGTTTCGTAGGGAAATTTCCAATTTATTGGTTTCATCGACTTATCTGCTTTGTGTCTTTTTGGCACTCCACGTAGCCCGGTCTTGGGCTTTTGTTGATGATTCATTCGTGTGTTGCTGTTGTATGTCCAATGGCTATTTCACATTTTTAAATTTTCTTAATTGTTTTTCTGTGTTTTACCATCTGTCTGTCCATTTATTCTACAAATTTTCCTTTGCTGTAATGAATCAGCTTGTTGTTGTTATTTTATAAGTATATTAGAACGATGTGTTGTGTTTATTCATATTACCTTTGATCACGGTATCAGGGAAGAGAAGGATTTTATTTTTCAAGTCATCGAATAATAGTTAATTAAATATATTATTTTAATATATTTTTTTTCCCCAAACACATGACAGGTAGGTTTATATTTATTTATTAACTTTTGTAAAAATCAAACGTGATTTATTGCACCTTGTGGATTCGCAATATAGATATTTTAAATCGAGTGTGATTTTATGCCAAATTTCATGACGATCGGGTGACATTTTGTGTTTTGAGTGCACCATCCAAATTTGAAATAAGTAAAATTAACAAGCCTAAAAACCGTTCAAACGGATTAACATTACTATAAAAATTAATTACTGATTTTTTGATGACTTGAAAAAAGAAAGTCTGCAATAACTCTTATTCAGCCAACTGAAAATAAAAGTCACATCCGGACTTTTTTTTTTTAAGACTTGAAAAATAAAAGTCTTCATTGATTGGTATTGAGCCATTTTTATTTTAAAAGTTCGCCATCTTATCTGAAGAGTTATTTAAACAAATAATTTTCTCCTTTTTCACTCCATCCGTTATGAGAACCTCTTTCGGAGTGAAAAATGCACTCATAACGTCCCCACCTTTTGAATAATCGCGGCAACCACCTCACCAAAAGTTTTCCATTCTCAATGGACTAAATCATATTTCGAGAAGTCTCCCGAGTAAAACCTGGCGAAAGGCTTGCGCTGGTTGTCCCAGAAAATTTATTTTTTAAACTTGATCTGACAGACATGAAGCGTTGAAAATCAAAAAGGTGAGCAAAAGGAACCATGTGAATATCTGTGCGTAGTTAGTTCCTACAGCGCTTACAAATGGCAGAAGGTCCAACTCTAATGGGTGTGTCATCGATGGCACATAACAAGACCCTTCTACATACTAGGAGGCCCTAATGTGAATTAGACCGTTTTGAGTATTCCAGCTGATGGAAAATAGACCCTGCTCTGCAGGATCTACAAGTCTCCTAGTATATGACGTCAACAGAGATTGTCTGATCACATCAACCAAGCGAGTGAAGTTCAGTTCTCACTTATTGTTACAGTATATTATAAACTTTAATTAGGTGCAAAAACAGAACAGCAAAGCACTCCTTTCGATGGTTTTATATGAATGTAAATAAGAAATAAAACTTTTGGCACTTAGGCCCTTTTGATTTTCAACGCTTCTCAGCATTAAAACGTTTCATGGACACAAAGAAGCTCAGAGTGCGACTACATACTTCAGTGGATATGTAGCCTTAGATTTCAGACCCATACGCACCTCTCTTTTTTTATAAAAAGTTTTGACGATTCAGAGGGTATTAAGAAAACTTTGTAAAAAAAAATTATTATAAAAACCGAAAAACCCGGCAATGGAAGAAACGAAAAGACACATATGGTAGGTACGGTGCTGTTCAGAGTCGCATGCCGCAAAAATAGCGTATTTATGTAAGTAGGGCAAAGCGGCATACGCATATCATCATTTTGGTATTTACAAAACTACGCAATTGTAACAGTTTACACTGGAACTTTGCGATTGAAAACGAGGTGTCAAAAAATATGTTACAAATTTTTAAATGCTATAGTTTCTGAAAGAAAATGATTAATTAAATTTCTCACTCGTTCGAAAATTAGCAGACAGAGTACGTAAAGGAAAAATAATTCAATATTGCAAACAATGAAGTTACATTAATTTTATATGTATACAGGGTGTATCAGTAAACGCATGCCAAAATGATAGGGGTGAGAGATCCCGCCTAGACAAAGAAAAACTAGTATGACAAGAGAAGGGGAATTCTCATCCGCTTTCCAATCACAAGATGATTCATAAATTCAGGAAGCACATTACTATTTTATTTTTATATTTTGATCTAATAAATGCAGAGATATCAACCTCACGCCAAAAAACTACTATCTTAATGTGCTTTCCAAAAATTTCACCAATGTTGAGCTACCTCTACCACTGCAGGTATAGTCACTTACGAAATTGAAAAATGCTCTAGACTTTTAAAACATACCAACTGATACTAAATTTAAAAAACGCCACTTTACAAGGGAAGTGTTTACCTACTTTTAAATGAAAAAATAACACTAATTTCAAAGTGACATTTTGAAAATCAAAGTATTTACTTTCGAATCAAATACGTTAAGGGATAAAAATGCGTTTTTTTATCTTTTTCAATACCTTAATTCGGTTTGTCTGCAACAATTGAATGTAACCGTTAACGAGGCATATCGTTTCTAGACCTCTAGCACTGAACACAAAGCTCTCTGTTTAGTTGCTTTAGCTAAATGCAAAACACAAGTCCAACCACATATATGTAACTCCAGTTTTAGCAGGTGAATCGATAGTGTGCATTGAAAATATAATTTTTAAGGACAAAGAACAGAAAATGTCCACTAACTTCCTTGGCTTTTTTCCGAATTCGTGACCCAAAACTATGGATCCTTACATTAACGAAGGCCTTAACCAAGGATACCTCGAATGAGGCAGAACTCTCGAAGAAGCAAGATCGTTCCTTCACTGAGTCACAAAGGGTAATACTTTATAGTATCTTTTACAAATACACTTTCCCGGGTCCAAGGACAGAACAAAAGGAACAAACACCTCAGAGCTTGCAGCATCTATGGTGTCATTATTGACAGCGACAAGGTGAAATGGATAGTGGCTTCTTTTGAACCTTAGAAAGCCGCCGGAGGAGACGGATTATTCCCAGATCTACTCCAGAACTGGTTAGAGACGATTCTCGACCCCTCTGGTGTGCTTATTTAGGGCTAACTTCACTTGGGAATACATACCACTTTCTTAGATGAAGATGGTTGTTGTATTTATCCCAAATCAGGGCAACAGACCTCTTGATCTACCAATGCTATAAATCTGACGTCTTTCACACTAAAAACAATGGAAAAACTGGCATACCTCGATATAAGGTGCAAACTGGAGCGATCTACACGACTCCACAAAACATAGTCTGCTACACAAAGGGTAAATCAAGAGAGGTTGATTTACACAGTCTTGTCAACAAAATTGAAAAATCCCTTCAGCCTAAGGAAATAGCCTTATGCGCCTTCCTGCTCATAGAAGGAGCTTTTGACAATACTGGATTCGACTCCATTTCAAGGGCTCTTGAGCACTGAAATATAGACCAGTATACATTTGCTTGGGTGGACCCTATAATAAAATAGCGGGATATGTCGTCCACAATGGGTAACACCTCCGTATGCATGAAGCCAGTCAAAGGATGCCCGCAAAGTGGACTACTGGCTCCACTGCGTTGGTCCCTAGTAGTGGACGCCCTCCTGGTCAGGCTCTCTGAGCTTGGCTACGAGACCATCGGCTATGTGGACGACCAGACAATCATCGTGACGGGTAAATTGGACAACACAGTCGCCAATTTAATGAGGTCCGCCCTCCGAGTCGGTATGGACTAGTGTGTCAAGGACGACCTCACTGCCAACCCGACGAAGACTGTCCTTCTACCCTTCACAAAGAGATATATTCTGGGCTTGCGTCCAATATCTATTCAAGGAACAATTATTGAGTACTCCAGTGACGTTCAGTATCTGAGCATTTGGCTCGATTAGCGACTAAACTGGAACACTCATTTGGATAACACTTTAGTTAAAGCCACGCGAGAAATACGAGACTGCAGGAGACTCTTTGGAAGGATGTGGGGTCTCAATCCAAAGATTATCCTGTGGCTATATAATGCAATTGTCAGGCCAATTGTCACTTATGGTGAACCACTATAGTGCCCTAAGATCCAATAACAAATGGCTACGACCAAATGCACAAGTTACAACGGCTTGCCTATCTCTCCATCACAGGAGCCATGCGGACTTGTCCCACGTTGGCCATGAAGGCTATACTAGGACTTACACCCTTATGCGCATTTCCATCCTTAAATCAGCAGCAACAGGTGCTCTGCGAGTGCACCCAAAATACGCGAATTGCTGACAATGGTCACATGAGCATCCTACAGAGCACCCCTTATCTAAAAATCTTTAAAAAAACATGACCAGAGAACTGTGCTTCGGTAGGAATTCGGAACACTCATCCCTGTGCGCATGGTCTGGGAAGCTCCTGGCCTCAAACTGGATCCCAAAAGTTATCAAGAGAGAGCACTTATATTTTATGTACCTAGTCCGGCGGTTGTAACACAAAAAACAACCTTTACATTATTTCCTTTCCTGAAACATAGAACGCACTGAATGTCAGAGCGTGTGAAACATCAAAAGTTGAAAGTTGCCTAACTTCGCGCTTGGAACGCTTTGAATGTTTTTCCATGGGGCTTTGCTCGTTCAAAAGCAATGTGTTCAAATTTAACTGTCAAAAGCGTGTAATGCTCTCAAAGCATGAAGCGCTTTCTGGGTTTCCGCCTTTAACTGGTTTACAGAAAAACGGACCACGGCGCTGGAGTTGCCGTCTATGAACCCAATACCAAGGTCTCGATTACAATTGGCCGTTTACATAGTGTTCTCAAAGCCGAAATCCACACTATTGAAGTCTGTAGCATTCACATCATTCGCAAGGGACTAAAAGGTGCTATAAGCACTCTCGTCGTGGTGTTTCCCATCGAAACTAATTAAGGAGTGCTTTACAGCCTTACGAAAGTTGGTTACCTCCAACAGAATCACTCTCTGTTGGCTTTTGGGCCACTCCGGCGAGCGAGGGAAAGTTCATCGACTCTGTTCATTGGCCCGGAACCGTACTGCAGCATTAACTGGTCTTTGACCAAAGCTGCGATAGAGAACTGGTCTAAGGACCAACAGTCTCTCTATATAGGAAAAATATCTCTGGGCTGCGTCAGGCTAAAGAGCTCGCAACAGAGTATGTATACTCTGCAATCAGGGCTTTCTATAGGGCGAATCTCAGACTATGTAGGCAGCCACCAAAAGACCTTCCTGGTAGCAGTGCCCACCAATAGATTTATCCCATTAATAATAATAAAAAAAATACGTAAACGACCTGCAGCTGAACGAAAGTTTGCATTATGTTTCGGCCCATTGAAATGTTCACGTTTGTAAATTCGCTTAACGTGAATGGAAGAAATGTAACATTGAAGCTAGTCTCAGTGAAATCATATGAGTAACTAAGGAATCATCATTATATTTCGCATCGCCCTTATCAGCATATTTTTAATACTACAATGTTAAGCGGAAACTTATTGAAAATAAATGCACTCAAACTTCAGAACTGATTATGAAGCATCATAAAAAATTCCCCAGGCGCAAACAAATTTTCAACAACTTTATAAAGGAATATTTACAAATTCTTCCAAAGGCGCAGTATGCAAGTTATGCAAGTGTTATGCGGATGTGTATGCGAAGATAATTAATTGTAAGCAACTTGTAAGCACTTGCCTTATCTTTAAGATGTTTTTAAGTTCTGAATTACTGCTGTAATGAAAACAAATATATTTTTACATATAGCCAATTTACGCATTAGTAGCATACCATATTCCTACAATGTCTGACAATTTGTAAATTAAGGAAAAAAAATATAAGTGAATTATCATATTGCATATTCATGCTTTAAACGACTTTTCTTTTTTTTTGCGACATTGAAAGTTTCCTTATATTCTTAGGCAACGCAATGGTCTCAACTTATGAATAACTTTATTTATTTATAGGGTATGTTAAAAAAGAAAACATTTTAAGACTTTAATAAATTAATACCACTCACTTGTAACCAGTCATTACATTAAGTAATGAACTCTTTCCAGAACCGGAAGGACCCATTATGGCTGTCAATTCTCCAGACCGAAAAGCGCCATTTATTCCATGCAGTATTTCCTTTGTTACTGTAAAAAGATATATTCAATTAATCTTGCACATTTTGTACACCTGATAATTAGAGACGTGAATTTCAATTCTGAGATATGTGGAAAATTACGAAAGTATCATTAAGTCGGGGTTTATTAATAGTGTGATAAATATACATTAATTAAAAAAAATTTTAGTCGATAAACGCTCGCAAATAGTAATTAACATAATCACGATTAAATCGAACTGAAAGATCGCTTCGTACTTTTCTTGATTTAATCCAGGTAGGGAATAACCGAACTGATAATTATATTTGCATTTCATATTTACATGCTTCTAAAAATAGGATTTTAGCATTTCGCAATGCGTTATGGGAATCTTATTGAAACAGAGAATTGCCGCTCGCTCATGTTATATCAAATTGATTTCCAGAAATTGAATTACGTTAACCTACAAAGATTTTTCCCTGAATTATACATTAGGATTCTCATGACCTAATCTTTATAAATTATATGTGCTTGTAAAATTTATGATATTTTACATAAAAATCAGATATAAAAATCACCGGCCGTTTTGTATTTTAGAAATCAGAAACAGCAATTACAAAAAGATTTTTGATTTTCTGAAATGATTTTAATTTCTTCCAAATAAAAATCAAAAATATAAAATAAAAATGAGATAATGATTTTCGGGAATACTTGATAACACACGTCACGTTACATGTTATGTAACGACATAAGACATGGACATAGGATGTGACACGTAACATACATTTTTTATTGCACCATGTTGTAGTGCTTTGATAGCCCGGAAAAGGGTACATAATAAATTTTAAGACACGTGTTACGATATTCGGGAACTCTTCACGCCATGGTCACGTTACATCTTGTAACAATTCATGTGACATGTAATGTGGCACGTGAAATATTTTTAGTGGAGGGAGGCACAACCCAACAAAGCCAGGAAATGGGTCAAAAGCTCACAAATTAAATTTAGGATGCATGTTCCGATTTTCGGGAACACTCCACAAGGTGAACACTTGAAACGTTCCAAAATTTAATAAGTAATTAGGGTAAAAAATATAAAAAAAAGATAAAAACAAGCAAAATAAAATGAATGAAAAATAAATTAAATTAAAATGATAATAAAGCTTTATACGAGATTAATAAGATGCTAACACCCAAGTTATCAAAGTTTTCAAATGAAAATTATACTAATCTGCTCTAAATTAATAATTCGAAAACAAGTCGGTTAAATATGCCCGAACTCTTCGCGCCCTGAACATAATCCGGCAAATCATTCCATAGACGTATAGCTTGAACAGTGAAGGAATCCTTCAATCTCCAATGTAGGCCCCGGCAACAAAAGGATTTTGAATCTTGAAGAGTGCGATGACTGCAGAAATGCACTCAGGTAAGCCTGTGTTGATGTGTTCAGGAATCTTCTATGCCATAGACAAATTAGCCGGTCATAAATGTAGATAGTGAGGCAACAAGAATGCTTTTACCAATTTCATGCGTATTGACGGCGCAACGTAAGTATGTAAGCAAACAACCACAGCACTTCATGCTACTATTAAACATCACACCCAGATTCATCTTTTTAGTATCATAAGAAATACATAGGTGTATTGTTTTATATGATACGTGGGAATGACTGAACTGACCAGAACAAATAAAAATACATTGAGTTTGAACTGCATTCAAGAGCAGACCCGCTTTGGATGTGAAGTAAGTCTTGAATAATTTTCGCTATGCAATATCCCACCAAGTTAACATAAAATTAAAAATATGTTTCTATATTTGGCCGCATAAAAGCGGAAATTTGCATAGCGAACCACGGGTTGGACATCGTTAATGTACATATAGAATAAGAGTGGTCCAAGGATCAATCCTTGAGGAACACCCCTATCCAACTGAACCAGCTTTCCCCGTATAATCACCCTTTGAGTTCTTTCACTCATTGTATGCTCCTATTAGCGAAGTAGCTACCCCGGAGAAGTCAATTTACGTATATCGGCGACTTGCTAATCAACTTGTCGTGACCGACGTAAGCGAATACTTCGGAGAAGTCAAGCAATGCAAGGAAACAAAACTCGTTTTTATTTAAAGATAATCGTATGACGGTAAATCAATCTCTCCATTATTTCCGAAAAGGACGGTAAAATGCTGATTGGTCGAAAATCACTGGGGCTTGTAGGAGATGAATTTTTCACAACAACTATCGATCAGCTATGACTCTAGGATCCGGGAAATAGTCCAGTCAAAGTAGATATTCAGCCTCTAGACAAAATTCCCACAGAGCTGAAAATTTGTACAGAGGTCCCCACCAATCTGACTTGCGCTAAAAACCTTATTAAAATTCCAAAGACAACGACATCGGTATTTCTCGTAAACAGTATCTAAGTATTATCGTAAAAGTATTTCATGCAAGAGTTGTAGTTTTGGGAACGTTTTGCCATTTCATTTGTAATGATGTATTTAAGGTCTGCACAAATGTTTAACTCTGTGAGAAATTAGTCTAGGTTTAGACTTTTTTGTGTCTATTTTGACTGGACTAAAAACAGATGTAGTTAAACACATATTACAAATAAATTAAGTGGTGACGTTATGTAGGGCAATAAAAATTTTGGCGCGATATTATCAACACCGACGCACAGTGGAATGAGATGGGACTCTAGCGCCCCAAAATTCATTGTCAAAAATGGATCAAAAATTCATGGTATTCACAGGAATCACTGTTTAAGCTTTCACTACCTCGAATAATTAGAGTACTAATTATTGTAAAACTTGATGCACGTTTGTATTATTTTCGTTTTTTTTAGCCACACAGTTGAACAAACAAACACAAAAACTGAACATCAGACTGGGCTATACTACCTCTACGTATTTTGGGCCGTTGAATCCGAATCTGAATTCAAAATTAATCCAGCACTCTTTAGTTTTCCTCTTGAATATACATAAAATACAGCAGGACCATACTTTTAGGTCATGTAATTCCAAACCCCCATACACCCCAGAAATGCGTTAAATATCTGATAGTCGCGTCAGTACCTACTAAGCTCTTGCCCCCTTTTATTGTTTTGCTTTTTTGAAATGCCTAATTTCGTTGAAAAACTGGCAAACAAAATAATACTTGCCTATTACGAACGCTATTTGTACTTACCAAATTTTCTTTTGCTGAGGGAGAATTTTCTTACATTATAAGTAATTTTCTGGAATTCAATGTCAATGTTTTCGTGCTGCGGCAGACTAACATCGAAAACATCTTTACAATTAAGACCAGAGTTAGTAATTGGATTTGCATTTTCGGTACTGGGAAACATTGTGCTGTTTTCGGCATAATTAACTGGATTGAGCTTTTCTTCCTTTGGTGTCATTTCCTAAATTGTTGTTTGAGACTTCAGATAAAACATAGCAACTGATCTGAAAGATAGAAGAAAAAAACATTTAATGTAAAGGATCCAATAAACCGCATAACAAATAAAACTCATAAAAAAACACAAGAACAAAATTGCAAACTGCTTTTTAAAAGCTTCAAATCTTTTATAGCTCTTCTGCTTTTACGACATATTTTTTGTTATTTTTCTTCTATCGTCGCTTACTGCTAGATAGTATTGGTACTATCACCTTTGGAACAACACAAATTTTTTTTTTATTTTAACCTTGAATCCATTCCAGAAACTGTTTAACTCGAAATATTTAATGTTAGTATTGATTTCAATTATGTGTTTTGAGCCATAAATATTTTTTTCGAATTTTAACGAGTCAGGCTTATAATGTAGAGTTCAGCGCGGTAAGCACTTTGCATTTTTTTCTCAAAAATTGTTTTATTATCTCTTATCTATGTTTACTATAACAACTTTACTATACTTATAAAGCCATCTGTTAGATTTATTTTTGAATTAAATGTTTTTTTGACAAAGACAACTTTCGCGCTCAAAAAATTTACAGGAACACACTATCTCCGCAGTACGATCCCAATAGATTTACGTTTGAACAACGTTGGGAGAATATTGAAAACTTATTTGCAAAGTGGGGTGTAGCAAACTGTGCCAAATTTGAACAGAATTTCTGGTGGAAATGAAGCCCCTTCACCGCACAACTGCGATTTTACTTGGCGTTTTGTGTGCCGTTACAGATCGATGCTGATTACAATGATTATGCTGACAATTCAGGCACATATTGATCGAGCTATTGTGAAATAGGGCCCCAAACGATCGAAAATGTACAGCAAAATTGGGTTGACAGGATGGGTTGCTGCTAAGCCAGTCTAGGCAGCCACTTGAAGAATGCATTATTTCTCTGAGTGTACTTTTTTCAAGACGGTAACACGATAACTCGAACACATTTCAAGTAAGACTCCGTACGAATCAAGGGAGAATTTTTTGGATTCCCCGATAACACCCATATCTTTGGAAAAACAAAACTTTTTTGTTGCAAATATTGTTATGAAATGATCGCAAAAAAAGTAAGAAATTGAAAAATTTACGATGTTTAACTGGACGAAAGTGCGCGCTCTTTACTGCCTCGCGTGGCGAATGATAACTACACTTGCTGATATAGTGGCAATACCGGTCCTAATTCCATTGTTAAATTCCTTTTATACAGAGTTACAATACTATCAGAGATGTATTTTATTTAAAAAGTACAAAAGCTTACAATGGATTACTACGATTTACAGGATAATTATCGGGGTTTAAGTAAATCGCTTTTTACTTGGAATAACTTTTCTGCCGAGGACGACTGGCCGGAAACATAACTCTAGCTACAATTGCTCGATTTTAAATTTTAAACATAATCGCAGTAGCTAAGGTTGTATGTAACCGTTTTTCATATTTCGAAAATAAGTATTTTAGAGCCCAGATGTAAGATAAAATCTTGCGAAAATAAGATTTTTTTCTTGGAATACCCGCCATTTTATTAAAAAATAAAATTCGAAAAATCATTTTCTTTTTTTTTCTGACAAATCATTTTTGAACAAGCGACCCGGCAACTTTATTTTAAATTAAAATAAAACGAGAAAAAAATGTATGTTACTTTAACCCATCTGAATCTCAAACCTATCTGAAAATTTCACTACTACATCGTTTAAGGGGGTATTCTGTAGTGACGGTTTCAAAAAATAGTTTTTCTTGCACTGTTGCGTTTGGAAAACCCTCAATAATATGCCTGTTTCGGGGAGCGTGTCGAAAAGAGCGCACGATTAAGGAAGTAACAAGACTTAGAAGTTCGATTAGAATGGAGTTTTTTTTTTAAAGCATTTAAATAGAAAAACAAAAACACCAAAAATTTAAATTTTCGGCACTACGGTCAATAGCCAACAGAGTAACAATTAATAACAATTTTGTATGCCAGAGGGCGGCAATCGTAGTCACCGTTTGCACGTATGCTTCGAACGCCTCAAATTTAACGCGCTCTCGGGTCCCCAATTTTTTTTCCAACGAATCAAATGTATATTAATACTAAAAGGTCGAATTAATATACGAAAAAAAATCTAAATTATGTCTTTCTCATCTCGAGGCAAAAATTCATGATAAATTTCGAGTCAAAATACATCCAGTATAACCCTTAAAAGCGCTTCATTAATTATTGACATATTAACAAAACAAACTTCATTTTCAAAAAATACACTTACAAATAGTTTTTTCCTGAAAATAAGTACCTAAACTGGTACTGGTAGTGATAGATATTATGACTTCCGTATTACTACAGGAAGTTCGTGAGAGTACATTATTAGCATAAATAGCTGTTGTATCATTTGCATAAAATCTCCGCTATTTTGCGCATGGTAAAACCAATATAATCAGCAAAAAAAAAATTAAAATTCATAAATTCGCTCATGTTTAGCTGTGTAGAATACCACAAACTGGATTTTATAGATGAAGAAGATTAGACGTGATCAGGAGAAAGTTCAATGAGCCAATGTTTTTTCAGGGACTACGTGATACTTTTCAGGTGCCAAGAGCATCCGGTGTCACCTTGATGTCAACTCATTTACTTAATGGTTAAAAACATGGGAGGTACAAAAAAAACAGGAGCGCAGAATTTTGTTAAGATAATGATAAAGGCACGATGATGAACGTCAGTAAGGAATAATCACCTTTTCATTAGCACGTGTGTGTAATTATTTTATACTGCTTTTGACCTTTCTACTTATGTTAAGAACATTTGGAAAATAAAATTACCTATTGCAAAAAACACCCACCGAAACCAGTCACACAATTTTTTCGTTAAATTAATTACGCTTTATATGCTTTTTTTGTCTTTTATAAGTTGCCCTTTGCTTTGTGTAATGAACTTTGCGACCGAGCTGCTAGTGTGGTGTGTGGTGTGGTTTTACATGAGTCATTAAATATTGATAGTTGGTCGAAAAGAAAAACATTTGGCGGAAAACTTGTTAGAGATTTTCTCAAGAAATTACCTACTCACTCATTCAGAGGCATTTTTACCACAAACCAAAACTTATACATACTTTGAATATCTAATTAACCTCGACATAAAGAAAAAATTATCTCAAAACAGATGTGTACCTGTTCTAACAATAAGTGTTCACAGACGACTCGGCCTTTTCTCAGTAAATTTAACTTTTGAAGGAGATTTATTTTGAATGCTAATTAGTATTGTCACCTCTAGTTGACATCCTAGCTGAAAGTCTGAATACCTAATTATAAATAAAAAAATTAATTACATTATCAATGTTTTTAATCTGTATAAGCATCTCCATTGCCCTCTGTCGGGTAGAGGGCGAATTCCAGCTCGGAGGAATTTAAGAGACATAAGCAATTTTCCCGGCTAAGATATTTCTAATAAATTATGTTGTCTCCTCTAACATATCTAACTCTCTAGAAATTAAAAAATTGATATATGTGCATAAGTCTGATGCAAAATTGAGGGGAAAGTTGGTTGTGAATTATTCGCTATTACTGTTAAAAAACACGCCACTCAAAACACTTTTTACCGAATTTCAAAGTAATGTAATTTAACAAAATATAATGATAATTGTACGTTTCCTTTCCTTACAACGTAAACTTTCTTCTTGAAATAATTTGCAAATATTTTCAATTGTCTCCATACCTGAGTTTTCTTTATAAAGTTTAGAATTTTGACGCCAATTTTGAATCGTTATTAAATAATTTAAATCCAGTAACAAAACGTTTGACATTTTTAACAAAGAAACAAAATTGGAGTCGGTGCGGTGTTTTTTGACGAAAATATGACGATATTTTTTGCAGACAAAATTACCACTACCCGATTTACCACAAGTGAAGGATGTTTAACACGTGTTGTGTTTGTGTGTTTTCTGCATGTATTGTATGTGTTGTACATAAAGTGGCGAACAACTAATTAAGAAATATGTAAATAACTCGTGTGTGAAAACTTGCCAAGCCAAAAATTTAGTAGTAAGCAAGCAATCATTTTTCTTTTTAAAGAATTAAAAAACGTTATATCGTTATATATTTCTGAAGGTGAATTTTAAGGAAATTTAATATAACTTGGCACCCACCTGGATCTCAATTCTTTTATCCCGACTTTTTTTACATTTATCTTTTTTGTGGGATATCAATACTTTTTGGAAAGTGACTTTCTGCTTAAATAGATAAACAAATTACAAGTGTGCAGGTTAAATTGAATTTTAGGTTTAGGGGGTCGAAAGTAGCTCGAATTCGTTCATGTAATACTTTACCGGTATCGAACACAATTGGCTGTTTTCTGATGGTTTTTTATACATAAATATATGCCCAATGACCTAACTCCATGTCAAATTTCAAGTTTCTAACTCAACTGCAAGAGTCAAGGTCTTGTGAGTGTTAAAAATAGCCATATTGGGCCGTCAAATTCCCAGGAGCTATTTGAGCTATTTTTTTTATATTTGGTTATAGGGGATTCGAAAGTGGCTCGAAATGGTTCATGTAATATGTATAACACAATTGGCTGAGCCACTATCGTGTGTCAAGATTTTAATATTATTATTATTATGAATGCACACTAGGAGCCCTTCGGAAACAACGCGACCTATGAGATTTAATTCAGGTAATCCTTTCCACATCAAGCCTTTGAAGCAGGCTATAATGTGCTGAGGAGCCGTATTTGACACACCCATCGGCACCATGATGGGCGCTCCGAAGTGTGTCAGCCTTTGGCGACCTAAGGCTGGAGGATTACCTCTTACATGGTCTTTAATTGGCCTGCACTGAGGCCGGTCAAGCTGCTCTTCCTGGGGTAACTTGCTTGATTCCTATATTTCGGAGAGCTCTTCGGAAATGAGGGTGACGTCTGGAATATCAACCTACATTTCATCAAGGTCAACCAATGTGTCCAAATGTGGCCCTGATTGGTTTGATGAGAAGGTCGAGGTTTCCACACAGTCTATATAGTCTCCGTTACCACATGGTAACGCAGTCACATTTTTTCATTCTTAAAATTTAGGAGACATATAACATACATACATATATAATTAAGAACGATGTGACATACATAAAGTGAACATAATACTTAATTGGAAAAACTTATTTTTAGGATATAGTCTAGGTAGGGATTCTATTGGCAATTGGCAACGTTCTTTTATGATCAATAACCAAACCAACTCAATTCTACAGTCCATCAAGGTTTTCATAATTATTAGGATTGTAGACAATTTACGATAAATTTATCGTTTTTACTTTAATTATATAGAAGGAGACACCTGCATTTCATAATTGTTATTACAGTAGTCGTTTGACTGCTTTAGTCAGTTATTTAAGAGTTATAATAAATTGGTATTGACACAGGTATAAGGTCAGTCGAAACATTTTCCATGCGTTCCATTAAAAAAGCGTCCAGTTATTTTATTGGTACATGTCAAGCCTTTATGCTTAGGTGATTTGGCTACAATTGAAATGGATTGCCAACCGATTCGGAATTTGAATGTAGTCACAATAAACCACTTTCTCACCAAAAAAAAAATTGAGTTATGATTTTATGATTTCCAAGTAAAGCATAAAGAATGCCACGTTTCAGGAGGAAAAATGTTATGCAACGATACGATCACGAAAGCTTATCAGTATACATTTACGTAATTCCATTTCAAATAACCTTATCTCTGCATGGAAGCACTACCAATTAGAAAGCTTAGGGAGTGGAATTTCATCAAAATGTTAACAAACCTTACGATAGGTTCTATGAGTAAGCCGGAAACAGTGTCTAAACTTTCTAAACTAACAAACGCCATATCACTTTGGTCGCATGTAACGGCGCGTTGTTACACAGGTTTATATGTACATATGTAGTTTGCAAAGCCTATGGATAAATTTTCAAGATATGCTGGAAAACACGATATTTGACCTCTGGGCCAACAAATCTCAGACTAGGAAGGATTATTTTTTCAGTTGGAATAAAAGAAGTATACATTAATACAACGTCTGATATAGTGTTATTGTCGGACATTAACGTATTCATCCAAATTCGCTTGCAAATACAAGTTTTTGAGGACATAGATATTTGTATCTTCGACTACAGATTATCTCAACTTGACAAACTAAATCTGAATAAGTGCTACAGCTGATTTAATTTCAATGTGAAGAACTCATTTAAGACATGTGTCTACGTTCTTAGAAAAAAGGATACATTTTGGACAACGGGAGGCAGAACGTTTCAGTGAAAGAGCATGACTGGTAATGAGGATCATTACGCTATAGTTTTTACTCACAATCAGTAAAAATTACCGGCCGAAGAAAACATTCGCCCTGCACTGCAGTGGTTACTCAGTAAGCAAAACAAATTTCCCACAACTATGTATTCCTTGGACATATGTCTATGGTTCAAAATAAACTGACTACAAAAACAGCTTCACTGCCGACAATTAATTTATGTGTTCGTTACAGCTTTGCTACCATTTGCTGCGTCTGGACTAGCGTGCAATATACATAATCGACAATTTTATTTCTTGGCGCTTGCGACCTACACTAACTAGGGCATACAATATTTTTTATACTAATATTGTTCACTTCAATGAAACTTATTTACATTGCAGATTTAAAGACGGAATTTAAAATTATTAATGACCTTGAACTTGTAATGATCGTTCTCACTTATTAAAAACTTTATAATAATGACATCAATCCTTTGGCCCATCTCACCATATTAGATCTGAAAGTGCAAGCTTTCTAAATACTCATGTGTTTCATATTTAAAGGTCGTAAACCCCATATCACAGATCTGGTTATCACAGTTTTGTACTGTCAATCAGTGTGCATTGACCCTGCACTAAGTAGTGTCCGAACACAGTAAGTAAAACCAAATAAGAGATAAGATTACTTGTAAAGTGTAATAATTAGGTAAATTAATAAATTTGACCTTTGAATTACCGTGGGGTATTTCATAATTGAATACATAGCTACAATTTGACGTCAGTTGATCGAGATTGTTGTTTTTTTATAACATTTCATGTTATTAAAATTGCTCCACGTATTTTATACATACATATGTATAACATATAATATATTGACTATACAAGACTTTGGACAACATTTTAATGTCAATTTGGCCAAGTCAAAATGTTTACAGATTTTAACTAAGATATTATATATTGTACAAAATTTTATTTACGGTAAATGAATAAAAAATGATTTGACTATTGAAGGGAAAGGTAAACAATATTGAACTGTGATTGAACATGATGTTGAAATAACTTGCGATCGAAGTAGACGAAAAATATTCAGATGTTACGGCTTTAGAAGTCTGTTTAATTTTTAAATTTAAATATCCTTTTTTATATTATTTGTCACACTACTTTTATTAGATTAAAAACATTACTTCATAATTATGTGAACCATTGTATTAATGAGACAGACCATATAATTTTAATAGCGCCCTAGCTTTAAAATTAATAAGACCATGTAGTTGAATATTTACAGATTTTAATCCCATAGGAACAATAAGAACTATAAACCATTTTCGCAATCTAACTAACACATGATGTGAATATGAAGTCATTCGGTCAAGTGGTATAGAAGTCAGATTATATCATAATATCATCCTCTCTTTCTTCTCTTCAAAAAATTATGTGTTACGTGTCTGATATGAATCCGCTGCCGTGCTTTAATTGGTGCCGGGCTTTAGAGAACTCAATCGAAGCCAGATCAATTAGTAGACAGAATTTGAGAGGAAGCAGATTTTTGTCAGATTTTTAATATTTTTAAAACAGCTTCTTTCTCATTTTAATAGCAATATCTTTTTATCAGAGGAGAAATGTAAAGAGTGATATTAATTTAAAATAACATAAGGTAGGAATTTTAGAAAAAAAATACAAACCGGAAATCGTGAGACTTTTCATTAGGATATATTGTGCTCATTTGGTAGCTAATAAGCTGCCCTGTCACCAGTTTACAGATTATCCACTACTTACGGGCAACCCTGCAGGTACCTCCAAAAAAATTTCTTGGGATGGCTTTGATTGTGGGAACTGAATAATTAATGGCACTCTCCAAAATTTCTCCGTTCTGCGTTAGTTAAATATAATAAGTTTCTTTTAGTTTTCAAAATCCACTATACATATTCGACATGGGCCCTATTTTACGAAGGGACAAGTCTTGCCCGCAAAAGCACGCATATTGACTATAATCGCCTTCGTTTCGTTTTACGATGCGTTGGGGACTAGAACAGCGACACGGCGCAATTGAGACAAGTGACCAGCAACTCAGTCTGCGATTGACTGTCTTTCGTATGGGTTCTGCGTCTCGATTTGGATCAGTGACCAACTTCTGACTGACCAGTGATTCGTAAAACAGAAAATGACCACATTTGTCTTGGTCGCTTTTATCCCTCTCTTACAGGTCGCTTCGTTTCTCGCGCGTATTCTGAATGCCCACTCGCTTTGCTAGCGCACATCGCAAGCCAGATTGGTCCTTCTGACGAGCTTTTTATGATTGGGGATTTCCATTTGCCGTCGCTGGACTGGAGGTATGATGGGGATGACTGCTTACTTCCATCTACCCCGGCTTCTCCTCAATTTATACCCACATTTCTTCTGCCAGTGCAACTCAGTGGCGAATGAATCTGGCCGTTATTTGGACCTCGTCTTTTCCTCTAATCCGGTGGGAATTACAGTTGAGCGTTGCACCTTGCCTCTGCTGCCAGCGTCGTCGGGTCAAAGGCCGACTTTTCTAATTTAAACGAATGGCCTTTCGCTGCGCTTTATTAAATATGTTCCGATTAAAAAGTTGAATAATTTAAATGATAATCCAGCCATGGATAAATAGTTCTGTAAGACATTTTTAAAAATGTTAGAAATAAAACCTGGGGGAGATTTTGTATCTCCCGGAGTGACGATGATTTCCTCGCTTATTCTGAATCAAGTCATCCTTACGCGAAAATCCTCGACAGTTCTGGAGTTTCGTCAACGATAAACCAAAACAAGATGGATCCCATCTTCCCTTTTTATGACTCGGTACATAGCAACGACCCAGAAGTTATATGGATTCTTTTGGCTGATATTTTTAACATGGCGTTCTTAGGATTTTAGGCAAATGACGAAGTATCCGCCGACTTCACTACAATTTAAGAACCTTATTCTTGACGACTCAACTATTCTCAGAAAAATCTCTGAATTAGTTGACAATTTTTCGTGTGGGCCTAACGGCCTGCTCCCGTGCTTTCTAAAAAGATGTACCTGCTTTGCGTTATTTAATTAATTTATCTCTTTTTGATGGTGTTTTTCGAAGTCCATTCATTAACCACAGAATTCTTATCTATAAACTATCCTCTCTTGGTTTTGTGGCTGGATTTCGTCATACCTGACTGGACGTACTCAGCGTGTCCGTTTTCGTGGTGTCCTTTCTAACAGTATTAAGAATAAGTCGGGTGTACCACAGGGTAGTCACCTTGGTCCATTATTGTTTATTATTTATATCAACAATGTATCGTTAATTCCGTCTCACTCATAAATTCTTTGTTATGCTGATGATGCGGAAATTATTCGCATAATATCTGATGACTCTGAATTGAATGCCTTACAAAAATGGTGCTCCATCAATTGCCTTCTACTAAACGTCAGTAACGTCAGTAAGTATCGAGGCTGTCCAACGAAAATTTTTACGGTTTGCTCTTCGTGGATGATAGGTATTTTCTGCCTCCATGTTTAAATAGACTTCAGCTAATTTCGCTTAACTCCTTGAAGGTTAGGTGATCCAACTCCAGAACTGTATTTGCGTTTGATTGTGTTCAGGGAGTTCTTAACTCTGCTTAATTGTTAAGTAAATTTAACATTTCGATACCTGCACGTTCTCTGAAGAATCATGAATTCTTCCAACCAGCCTATCACCGTACTAATTACGGATTTGATGAACCAATATCCGCTATGACGCGCTCCTTTAACACGCAATACTCTATAGTATTGGCTTTCATTTATCCCGAGCCAATATAAAGCGTCGGCTTCGTTAAGTTTGCAGATGGGAATAATGCTGTTATAATTTGTAGTAATCGATTTGTTTATGTAATTGTTAGAAATAAATCTCTTGACTTAGTTTCTGTCGACTTTTGGACCAGGGTCAAAAGCTGATCTACGTCCCGTCTTTTGAATTCAAGTTGTTTATTGGCAGACATTCATCAGAGGAAGGTATTGCTTTCAGTATGGTGGTTTTTTAAAGATGTGTTTTTCGAGCTTCTACCACGGAACTAAAAAATAAATTGGAATATGTACTGTCGAAAATTGAACAGTTTGAACGAATTCAGCATCCATAAATGTCAAGAGCTCGTTTATCGTGAAGGAGTTTTATTCCACTTCCACACCAGACTTCTTCCAGTGTTCTTCAATTCATATGAGGCTGTAAATCAACACCTTTTTGAGTTTTAGCCGATAAAGACAGACCTTCTATGAACGAGGACTTATAAGTGAGCTTCATGGCAATGTTACATACCAACAGTTGCATCCAAATGATCTCGGATTATGTAACGCCCCGTCTTAGCCTAAGTAAAGGTATGTTGTGTCTATTCCCTCCAGAACGGAGTGGGATGAGGAATATTTCGGCAACACAGTATCGGATGCCAGCTCTGCATGGTTCACGGACGGATCCCTTGCAGAGGGTCTGGCTGGAGTCGGAGTGTACGGGCCGAGTGAAGATGTGTGCATCTCCCGCCCGCTAGGCAGATTCGTCTCCGTTTTCCAGGCGGAAATTATTGGTATCTTGATCTGTGCACAAGAGATTTTAAAGAGGAAACTGAGTGGGAAAAACAAATTTATTTTCTCTGACAGTCAAGCTGCTCTTAGCACTTGACTCGTTCATAATTTCGTCAAAGCTTCTCAGCGAGTGTCGTCACTCGCTTGATCAAATTGTGACTTCTAATCAAGTCTCAATAATCTGGGTCGCTGGCCACTGTAACATAGCAGGCAATGAGACTGCCGACAGGCTGGCGAAAGAAGGGGCCTGCTCTTCCTTTATAGGACCAGAACCCTACGTCGGTGTTGCACCATCTCTCATCAGTCGCTCGGCGAAGGACTGGGTCCGCTCTGAGCACAATGAGAGGTGGTCTGAAAGATTGGATTGTCGACAGTCTAAGATGTTCTTGCATCGGGTCGACCTAGGTCTCGGCAGACATCTACTTAACCTCAGTAGATGCCAGTTCAGCCAAGCAATGGCCATTATCACTGGCCATTGCAGGCTGAACAAACATCTACATACTATACGAATAGCGGATTCGCCGCTTTGCGGATGCGAGTTGGAGGATGAGACTATTGCTCTCCTTTTGTGTGCATGTCCGTTCTACAACAGTGCCAGAACCGCTTTATTCGGGAACCCTCATGTAGATCCCAATGATCTACATAAACTCACGTTGCCCACCATCCTGAGCTTTGTTAGAAGAACTGGTCGTCTAACGGCTCAATCTGGGCACCGAGATTAACTCAGATGTCAGTCTCTCTTCTCGAGGTTTGTACAATGGACCTTTAGTCTAAGTGCAGGGTTTATCTACCCGCCTCATGATAATCTACATCTACATCTAACGGTTTATCCAAACCCGCATGACTTCAATAAAAATTATTTTAACTGAAAAAAAAAATCCATTGGAAACCAATTTAATTTTAAAAAAAACAACCGCGCAGTTTAGATAGCAGAAAAACAATTCAATGAATTGCATTTATTGCCGAGAGGATTTGTAGAAAACATATTTTTCCTATTACCTACTGCGCGGTTGATCTTGAAGTTAATTTGATCATATCCATTTAAATTTTACAATGTTGTGAGGTAGGTTCATGAATAAAAACGATCGTCGACTTGGATTGGGTGGCCCCTCCTTTTTTTGTTCATTAAACAAAAAATGAAACAAAAACGAAATATTTTTTTTTACAAATAGTTGGCTGTAGAGATTTATAAATTGCACCTGTCAGTCTATAAATAATTACTGAAAATAAGACAATTAGTAATCATTTAGAATTTAAAAATATTATAAAAAACAAAAAACCAACAACAGAAGAAACGAAAAGTATGAAACAATAAGATATTCATTTCTTCTTCACATCGGCACATAGGAACGATGATGTTCAGAATATAGCCGTGGTCGCATGCCGTAATAATAGCGTGTTTATGTAAATAGGGCAAAGCGACATGCGACCACGGATATACTCTGAATATCACTGTACCTATGCGTCGATTTCAATTAAATAAATAAAGAAGAAGACTAGCAGAACGAAGAATACCGGGAAAATTTATACATCAGATCAAAGCGCTTTATGATGGCGCAGAACAAAGGATACTCCTCGACGGCAATTTGAGCGTCCCAATATGGCTAGATTTTGGCATTAAACAAGGATGTCCCCTATCCCCGCTGCTGTGCAAAATAGTCCTAAATGAGGTAATAAAGAAAACAACCTCAATACCTTGAGGAATAAGATGGACGCTGACCAGCCGCCTAGGAGACCTAGACTACGCAGATGACAACACTCTACTCGCCCACCCCCACAATGACATGCAAACCAAGGTTAATACCCTAGACAAATATGCACGAGAATTTAGTCGGAAAGTATTAAGTACACGCAAAACAAAGTGTATGAGAATCAACACGGCGAATACCAACCAGTTCAAAGTAAACAATACTACAAATAGAAGACGTAGTAGAATTCAAATACCTCGGTAGTATCATTACTTCAAATTGAGGTGGAGAATAATATATTAACAATAGACTGAAACAAGCGAGAAGAGCCTTCGGCAGACTCAGGTGCAGTCTGGAAATCCCCTCACCTCGCCAGGGGGAGCAACTTAGAATATTCAAGAGAAGAGGAAAAGAAAAGTTGGAAGACCACAAACTACTTGGTAACTAAAGAAATAGAAGACAGCGGAAATGTAATGTCATGACATGATCATGATCAAACAGGCAGATCACACGCATAACTAGTAATTTTACATGACACCACGATGATGGTATAATATCTACGCCAAGAAATTCTGTTATTCTATATGGCAATGACGTCCAATAGTTCGTCAATCCCTTTTATTTGATACCCATATAAAGAGGGGTGCCAAGAGAAATGTGATCCGCCATCTTCGGGGTACGCCATATTTGGTTTAGAATGACATCACATACATACTGTCGTATTCTGTTCGTCAAAGCCTTTCATTTGATAGTCATATTGATTATATTTAGTGAAATTTGTTTTTTATCGTCAGACATTTTGACTTTTGGTGACCACCACTTTGTTATTTTTTTGTGACCTCATAAAACCTATAACACAGGATTATTGATACGATACCAACGACATCTCATTTACCCAAATCGATAAATCCAGGGGGGCTCTAGGCGGTAAAATCTGGACAAACATACATATGTACATACTGAAGACTGATAAACACATAACCCATCCGTTGCCGGATAAAGAGCAAAATATTCAGTCTGAAGACATTTTGTAAAAGGCAAATTTCAGTAAGTAATTATTTTATTTTTGATCCCACCAAAGCATTTAATTATATACCATCAATATTGCTTGCCAAAAAAAACATGATTATTAATCGTTGTGCTAGTTCTGTAAACTGGCAGCACTGAAATCTTCCATTCGCTTTCCAGCTTCCACACTATCTCTGGGAAGTTTAATAGTTCTCCTATTTTCTGGTGCCGGTGTTTTGATTTGCAAATAATAAAATTAATAGGTTTTATTCAATCAGCTCAAAGCACAATCTCTCTTTGTTGTAGGATGCAGTCAATTAACCGTTTCAAAAATTGTGAGCAATGTATTATAACAGGTAGGATCATAACTAAATAACCTTTTTGGACACACTTCCCCTAAAATATAAAAGACTTTAATAACTCTTATTGAGACAATTCCAAACAAATCTCTTCTCGAGACTTTTATTTTCGGACTTAAAAAATAAAAGTCTCAGTGTAAGTGTTATAAAATGATATTGTATTATATATAAAATCAAATTGGATTTTAACTCTTATAATAAGATTTTAATAAACCAGTTCTACAATAAGTGTTGATTTTTGACTTTAAAAAAAAATTCAACCCATGGCCCATGCCTAACGCTTTGTCGGGGTCTGTCAACCAGCTTTTCTCTTAGCCACTGGCCTTCGGCCTTCCTTGCAAAGGAGCGTGGTAATTACATCATCCGTTGGGTAATCACTGGTAAGGCCATGCTTTTCACGCAGTTCAAGATATTCAACATATCAAGTTAGCTTTCTTTCTATGACTCTTCTTGCTAGCAGCTTAGGCAATCTTTCATCCCACATTCTGTATAAAACTTTCGAGACATATGCATGTACATATGTAGTTGTAATGACTTTCAAGAATAGAGATAAATATATTGGGGAGATTTAGTTCTAAATTTATCATGTAACCTTGGTGACTTGCAGATCGCTGTACCTTCCTCCCTATGCGAAAATGTTGGGGCTGTTAATTCTGTCTTTCCTCTCCAAACATGGGAATGTGGCAAGTGTCATATTTTTGGATGAATTCGTTACTGGAGTTATAGATGCCTCTAACCTTTTAGGCCTACTAAATATAAATTCCCGACCTGGCGTAGCTAGACAACAAAATTTTCTGTATTTCAATCATCAAAACCACTTATGGATCCTTTGAACCGATCTCGATCGTGTATAAGATTTATAATCTTAATATCCATTTGTAATCGAATTTGACTGCGATGGAAAACATTTAAAATGCCGTTTATAAATCGCTGAAATTTTTCCACGTCGCACAGTGTTTCCTTTTCCTGATTTTGTGGCCAAAAATACTTTTTACGGTTTTTTGGGACGCAAGTGCCATGTTATAGGTATCGTTGGAAAGGGGAGGGAGTGTAGAATGCGTTGGTGAAATAATTGTTGGTGAAATAATTGCTGGTGAAAGAATTGTTGATGAAAAGTGTGAAATGTGGGAATTATTGGTGAAAACGTGTTTTTGTTGTGGGGGAGGGGAGGGGGTGATAACCCTCAGAGGTGTATCTCAGGGGTAGGAAGAAGAGTCACTATGGCAAAATGGTTCGTGTTGATGAAAGTTTGTGAAAATCACTGAATATCGTCAAAACGTAGTTTTTTCGGTCGGCTCCGACAAAATTAAAACGGCTGTGGAAGAAAAGTGTATGCATGAATTGGAATGATTTTTTCACCAATCGATAGCCAGGGAAGCAGAGTAGTTAACGGTAGAAGAAACATTTCAAAAACTATGTACATAAGAAGTACATATATAATATGAAAATGGGGTGATGGGGAAATTTAGTGTGAAAATTGTGCGATTTTTTCGGGGGAAAGTAAAAGAAATGTGAAAGTCTCTATAGTTCTCTGTAATAGGGGGAGTGAATAGCTATTGTTTGAGATATGAATGAAAGTTGTGTTGCCATATTGCCACAACTAAGGTTGGAGATTGAGAAAACTGCTCCGACAAAATGTGAAAAAAAAAATTAATTTGTATGAAAAAGTAAAAAAAATGTAAAGTCGAAATATTTAAAGGACATAAGTGTGCATCTAAGAAAAATATTCACAAAGTGCTAACAACACTCGAAAAAGATGAGAAAATGTGGGGTGGTTGAAAATTTTCAAAAATTGATAAAAAAAAAATAAGAAGAAGAAGAGCGAAATGGTGTGACATTTTTGATAGTCCTCCCCACCACCTTTCAAATGAGACCAAAAACTCATAAATCGGATGAATAAATCGTCAACGCCCTTGAGCGCCGAAATTCCTATGTCGCGCGCGAGCTAACTCTAATGGCGCCCTACAACGCAAGAGCACCTAAGAGCAGCTGAGATTTGCACAAATCGCAAGTATAGACTTCCCTTTAAATTTTCTATATGGTTTCACTCTGGTACTCGATGGTACTTGTAAGATAACTCTACTTGAAAATCAGTTATCCTAAAAAAACACCGATTTTACAGGACTATATACTAATACACATATAATAGTGAAAAATCATATATTTCAATGATTCAAGCGTCATTATTTAATATACTTACATCAATAAACAAAATCCAAAAGGAATTGTTGATATAGATTCACTGAGTTTGGAAATATACTAAGTTAAAGATCGTATTGTCAGCAGAGCGGCAAGTGCTCGAAACGTGCAGCTGCTTTAACGTAAACTTCACAGTGCCCCTGTGCCTCAGGGAATCGGTTTGGGGTCCTAATATTCGGGATTTTAACGTATCGAACCTTCCTCTACAAAACCCAAAAAAAAAAATTCAATATGAAAACCTTCGATTTTGGCATTTTTAGCCAAAAAATCGGGAAAAGGAAACACTGTGCGTCGTCATATTGCTTGTAGCCCTAATACCGGAGACAGACGGGAACCTCATATTAAGAATACAAATGAAGTTTTGACCTCACAAACAGCAAAAAGCTACTCGGTGAATTAAAATCTAGATTCCGCAGACTAGGGAAAGGTCTGGAGGTACATGTGAATAATGCGCAAAAAATTGTGCTGGCATGCTGTATATTGCAAAATTTCTGCATAGACCAGCAAAATGTACCTCCAGAAATCAAATGTCCCGAAATAGAAATTTAACCACTGTCAGTAGTCACATTGACAACTCTGACAGCTGGAAATACTCGAAATTCCCATTCGATATATCGAGTGAGACTTATGTACGTATATGCACTTTAGCAAATTCATATTCGTGGCACACTACCGTATATATTATGTTTTGATGGAAAAGTATGTTTTGAGCTGCCCGTCTATCTCCGGTATAAGCTTGCGCGCCATAACACATTACTGCCTTCGCTACTGCTTCGAACAACTTAAATTTGTCTCCCATCTGGAGGGACTTATCGCAAACAAACCGGGCACAGGTTATGTTAATACTCTGTTTAGCTAACGCCAAGCGTTCTTCAAAATGATGCTTCATAGACGGTTTGGGAGTCTCATGTATTTATATTGCTTTACAACTTCAATAACCTCATTATTAAACGTCCATAACTCGGCTCTCTCTTTCACTCCTCGACCTTTGGAAAAAAATCATCACTTTTGTTTTTTCAAGATTTACCGAGTTCCAAAGATTACAGTAGCTTTCCAAGTCTCTAATCATAATTGGCAACTTCCCCGAATCATCTGATAAGATCACTATATCGTCAGCATTCATATGCAATTAATTTGAATGTTATACAGCGTTAAGTCACCCGAAAGTATTCATACATATCATTTATATAAAACGCTTAATCGGCTTAAAAGGGATTCCTGCCTACAAATTGCGTTATGTACCACTCGGATAGAGAATCGCCACTCTAAATAGCTGATCTTGTGTTTTCAAAAAGACACTGCAAAACTTTTACAAATTTGGTTGAAATCCCTATACATGTTATAAAGTTTGTAAATCAGCCTTCGCCTGTCTTTTGAGTCGAACGCTGCCTCAAAATCTACAAATAGCCCATATATTTTCGTTTTACCAGAATCCCAGCACAAGTTAATTATGTTAGTCAAATTAAACACTATATTGTCCACCGTACCGTATCCCTGCCGAAATCCAGCTTGAGCTTCATTAAGGATGCAAAAAATTGTTTCCCATGTTTGTAACCGAACTACTAAAATGCCTGTGAATAGTTTGGCAACAGCATCAAAAAACAATATACGAAGATAATTAATTGTCGGGCATATTATGGTCACCCATTTTAAATATTGGGAAAATAATAGCATCCTTGAAACTTTGGTGTACCTCAGCCGCATGAAAAATGGTATTGAAGACTGCAGCCAACTTTTGGAGTTAATTTACAAGGGCATTTTCAAAGAACTCGACTGGAATTCTGTATGGCCCTGGAGCTTCGTTATTCTTGGCTTTTGCCAAGACGTTATATAATTCTGACTCATGTGTTTCGTCGTCGAGAATTGTATTTTCGATAAATGGTTCCACATACAGTATATTACAGGCTGCCTTTCTTAGAAGATTTTTAAAATGATTTTTTAGAACCTGCGCGCCTCACTGAGATCGAATAATATATGAGCCCTTCTAATTGTTTCTTTGCCATTGACCACCAATCTTTCGCATCTCTGACCTCACCAAGTTGAACACTAATATTATCATAACACACCCGTTTCCTTTCTATAGCAACTGCATATGCTTATACTTATATTCACGTTGTGCAACATGGTATAATTTTCTTGCTAGCGGAGAGTCGTTTTCTCGAAGGTTGTTTAATAGCGCAAAAGACTGCACACGAGCCTTGAAACTTTGCGAATCAAACCACTTTTGCTGCTAGGCGGTTTTGGCTGCAGAGTATCCAATCATTTCTTTAAATATGTCAATAATAATATAATCTCCATCGATGTTTAGTAGTTATTCAAGTTAAATTCTATGTACGTAAATTTGCGAATATTTATTGAGTTTTAGTGCGGTAAAGGTGAGGAAAAAGTAATATAGTTGGGAAATATGTGTACGGGTGTTTCCACATCTCCGTGTCGCCAAGATTGAGGGCTATCGCAAGGATTTTTGCAGTCAGTTTTTAGAAGTCTGGAAGGTTTCAAGAATTACGCCGCTTTGTAGATCATGGCATGGTATGCATCGCATCCATAATTCCAAATACCTATTATATTGATAATCTCATAGTAGCACGTCAGTCTGAATTTAAGGATCTGGGTGTTATTTTTAATAGCTTTTTATCGCTTTACCTGCATTATTTTAATTTCGAAAGCTAAACTGAGTTTGGGGTTTTTAAAAACTCATTCAAGGTCATTCAACGATCCATACATACTTAAATCACTGTTTGTACCTTTGGTTAGGTCGAACCTTGAATTCGTATCGGTTTTTTGGCACTCTGACCAGAATATACATATTAACTTTGGTTAAATAAGAGAGCGTTCAAAAGAGGTTATAATAATAATAATAATAATTTATTTATGGTAATTTGTACTCAAGATATACAACTTTTGTGGTATTTAACTATTGGAAAAATTCATTGAATTAAATTTGAAAATAATTAACATAATAAAAGTTAAGCCAAATTTTTCAAAATTATAGATTGAAAATAATGAAAATTGAAAATCATTAAAAATTGAAAATTTGAAATTCCCAATTACTGTGTTCCTTATTTTACGCTTCATCCAAAAGCCTCAGCCACTTAAAAAATGCCTCAGGTAACGTTAAGTTTACGATTGCATTCAGAATCAAGCATAGAGTGTACTACAATAAATGATATATGGAATTAACAAAACTTTCTCAAGTTTAAACTTTAAAATGTTGGAAGAAGACTACTTGATAACCTGAGTAATCTGAGCCCACCATAAACTTTACGTAGGTTCGAATTTGTATGATCGCAACACTCCATTTTAGTATTGAAAATAAAATAATAAAAAAGGCTCTTCACCCTATCAGCATATGGAAGATGCACTCCATTTAAATTAATCGGTAATAAAGTCGACGAGTCCATATCTCTACGATAAAACGCTAGGCAGGTAGATTTAACAGGATTTAAAAGGAGAAGATTATTGGATGTCCATGATGAAATTTTTATTAAATTACAGTTGGTTCGATATACGAGTATGCAGTCTTCGACTAACCCAATAGGGCGAGATAGATAGATCTGTACATCGTCGGCATATCATCATTCAGATCATTGATAAATAAACAGAAAAGAAGTGGTCCGAGAATGGATCCTTGCGGAACACCACGGTTGATGCCAATCTAACTTGATCTCTCCTCAAGAACTTTCACCTGCTAACAACGGTTTGATAAATAAATCTGATAACATTTTGATTGTAGTGGGTGAAAAATAGTATTTAGCTTGTGGTTTTGCTAGGAGTAAACTGTGATTGACAGAAATCGAAGGCCGAGGTTTAATAGGTTTGTTATCTATGTTATATTGCCCGTGTCATACCGTAAACCGGGCTACTTTGTCACGCGCGGCTACTTTACCAGTATTGACCATATTTCAGTTTTATATTTCTTTTCTTTTTTGCTTTATAGGCCACGCATTTTTTTCTTTTCTTTTCACTTTGAGTAAAGGGTAGCTGCTGAAAATGGTGCAAAAGTCTTTATAAAAGAAATCTAGGGTGAAGACACTATGCAAACTTCAGCCAGGAAAATTTGGCAAAAACACCTACTGACATTAGGAAGGGCGTAAGTCACGCAGAAGCTAGAAGAATGGAAGAACAATAATCCTGGGCCCGACTTTGTAGCAAATTTTGTCACCAGAAATAATTTAAGCAGCAGGCTAGCTACAAACATAAAGAAGTCGAGACCCAGTGTCGGTCACGAAGACATTTCAGAATTTTTTAACAATGTTCATTGTATTATCTCATTACATGTGTTCATTAATAATTGATACTTTAAGCCCAGGTTTCTCGACTTTAAACTGAAAATGAAGCCCCTACGGGGGGACTACAATAGCTTATCATTAAAAAGTAACTACTTGACAAGGTAGCCCCATTTCCGGCTACTTTGTCAGGGTTTCTTTTAAAAATATATATATGTTGCAGCCACTATTTATTTTATTTTATTATACATACGTATTGACAAGACTGATATTGTCTTAACTATAGACAATCTTTGTGAATATCATATTCATATAAAAAATTTGGGGAGGTTCTTGTTATTCAGGCCCCAATTTTTGGGAACGGAGTTCGAAACATTTTGCTGTGCTAATTAACGGAAAAATAATGAAAAAATTCTATCTCGACCCGTTTTCGAGATATAGGTCAATTCGCGAGCCACCTAACGTTCGTAACTTTTGGGAAAATTCTATTATATATTATAATTTCCCTTTTATAAACTGCCGGTGCAGTTAGTTTTCCTTTTACAAACTACCGGTGGAGTTAAGTAGCACAGCAAAATATTTCGAACCCCGTTCCCAAAAATTGGGGCCTGAGTAACAAGAATCGTGCCAAGAATTTTATCTTAAAACGTTCAAAAACCTGTACAAAGTAGCCCCGGTTTACGGTCCACTTATAAATCATAACAATCGTCTCTGCATCAAGCTAGAATCTTCCAGTGCAGGAGGCAAATACATCAAATTAAGTTCATTGGAGATATTTTGTCCTATGATATTGTACCACCTGAGCTTTTGAGCAGTCTATATATTTATATATATGTATTATATATAAGGCATAATTTTAGCAAATTATTAGTTTCACTAAATTGTTTTTTAGTTTGATATGATTTAGTCTATATATCATTAAGTAATCTGATGGTTGTTTGCCGTAGATTAAATAAAATAAATAAAGAAAAATAAGAAAATGTTTCTAAAATTTCATATTTCGCTAAGCTAAGCAGATGGGAGTGTAATCCTTATTTTTCCTGTTGTTCCCGCGACGTTTTAAGGGGTGTCACCAAGAAAGAATTTTCAGAAAATTTATTTTTTTGATATTATTGTAGCCAAAAGGGTCTAGATTAAGTCCTTCAAAGAATTTTTTGATATCTTCATTATTTCCGGAGATACAGCGATTTTCATTAAGCGGCGTGACGAGCGCTGTATCGCTCCGTAAGTCGGCTCACTGCAGGTTTCTTCATTTTCAAAGTAGCATGCGACGAATTCACCGCAAAAATGAACCGTAAGGGTTCTTGGGAAACGTTAGGGCGCTCATCATGCACCAAGAAACGTAAAAATCAATCAGCGCCGCAAAAATGGTTCGCATAATATATAACGAAACTTTCAAACGCGTTTTTCTCGAAACACGATTTTTCAACTGGTGTCGGTGATAAGTCGAGCAAAAATTGACCGATTGACTTCATTTTTGAAACACACATTGATATTAATGTTTTCTACGGCTTAACTGGATAGATTTTCGATATCAGTTTTTATTGGAAAATTATAAATAATTTTTTGGAGCAAAATTTGTATTATTTTTTTTAAATGGTCGCCATTTTTTCATTTTTCAAAATTTGGAAAAATGATCCGGTTAAGCCGTGAAGAACGTGATTCCCAAAATAAATAATTTCGAATTTTTTGTTTCAGATTGGCGGAACTTAAAAATTCGTCGACGCCGTTTGGCCCGGAGATTTTCGCGTCGTTCGACATTTTTTTAAATAAACAAATCAATTGTTGATATTTCCGAAATATAAAAAAATTGCCATATATTTGAGTTTTTTATTCATATATGTGCCAAATTTCAAGTCTCTTCATTTACATTTCGCTTCAATAATGAAGTTCAAATTTTAGTGAGATTTCTGTCAAATCAACTTGGTGACACCCCCTAAATCGTGTAAATACTGTAGATCTATACATTTTTCAAATATTGCATATGACAAATCATGCACTTGTTTCAAATCAAAACCTATTCAATTGGATCTCAATTGTGATCCTATTTTTCAACTTAGCGTAACAAAGCGACAATGCCCTTGATGAAGTTGAAAAACGAAAAATTGACAATATACATGTCAATATCAAGTTCGAAAAATAAGAGATATAATTGTTCTGAAAATGTACGGATCTTGAAGTGCACGTGCGCTAGAATCGACGCATTATAATCTTTCTGAAAAAGGAACGCACTTGCATTGCATTAATTTTAAACCCCCCACAGCCACACGAGTAACTCGGGCGAATTATAACGTACGGTCTTATTCGGCTCAATTTTTCCCCTTGTCTGTGGACAAATGGGCTGTTCTGTGAGGTACAATATTTTTGGCGATTTTAATCAGATGCAAATGTGCATGCATCAACAGTGTGCAATCTTAATAGCTTCATTTGCAATTTTGTTTAAAAATTGTTCCTATCAGCCCTTCCTATACGCCCGTTGATAAGCAAAAACAAAAGTGTACTTGGGAATTAACAGACACATCATTTTAATTGTGCTACATTTTCATTTCGTACTAGCTCAGCATGTGTACCATACTATTAACCGACAATATTGCAACAAAACACCACAACGTTTTCGCTAACAATATATGATAGTGCACATTTTTTAGCACTCCTGTATACAAATATATTTGGTTTCCACCGTGCCGCAAAACTGACCGTAATTATACTATCACTGACCTTTTAGGAACTAACGCCGAAAATTTGCAGTTTGCAATCCTCAATCCTCTAAATCGTTTTGACTTTCTCGCGCGAATATTCACAACTTTTACACAACACACTGGATTCCGTCGTCAAAAGAACAAATCACTTGATATCAATTTGTCATCAATTAATTTTCATTTATTGCAATTGCTAACAAACTTCAATACACTATAGGAAGAAATTTCACTGCATTACTTGGGGTACTATTAATGGTAACCTTCTCATCAGCTGGCTAACCTAAATTTTGAACTTTGGTGCCTAAATGGCATCTGTAGACAGCACAACAGGCCACAAGTTATGATGAAAGTTGAACGTACCGAACACTCGCCTGCGGACACCTCACAGATGTAAAAGCAACTGAAAGCAATTTAGCCGCTGTTTCGCTTTTAAGTTCCGCGCAAACAGCGAAACCGTCTCATCTCAAGCAAAGCATAACAAGCAAACTTAACTAAACTGCGCTGACAAAAGAGAACTTTTGTGAGGAGGGTGCTGAGCAAAAGTTCAAAACACAAAGAATTTTGCTGCTTATAATAACCTCTTAAAAAGCTCAAAACTGTACGCGTTGCATCTTATCTGCCAGCATTAAGGAATCCATCCATTCGGGCTATCAAAATGGCTCAGCCTTAATGGTGACATACTCGTACATATCTCTTTAACCCCTAGCCGTCAATTTATTGATCTATGCACTATGCAATTCTATAGTTATCTGCTGAGACTTGAGAGAATCATTCACCAAACAATTTAAGTTCAACAGAGTGGACCTTACTTAGAAGATTCCTCTAAAATTCTCTCTCGCGACGCGCTGCCGCGCGCTTCGGCTATGGGTTAGCTCCCATATGCATGCATGTATTCAATAGTTGTGCGGCGCCGCACAAAGCGATGCCTGATGCCGACGGACTCTATGGGTTTAGGCCTTTAGAAATTCACACTCGATTCCTAGCAACCGCAAAGCATGTCAATTAGATTGAAAAGCTTTCCTAAAAAAACACAAACAATCCCGACCAGCTGCATTTTCCACGCAGGCGTCTACACAACATGGCACAACTCTGTCGGTAGATCTGCATGATACAGGCCGTGAATTTTCCATGAACTGTCTCTTGCTAAATTTAGTTTAAACGTGCAAGTCCGCCCTCCCAGGATGGCATCAGAAAACCGACCTTGAGTACAAGAAATTCCTACGAACGTATAACGTGTTTCTCAAATAAGCTATAAGGAAAACGGTTGTAAGTGAAATTAGTATGGAGTTTCCTTATAAATCGATTTGTCAACAAAACCTACATCTGCCGTAGATATTTGTGCGATTAAAGAAATATAATTTAATAATAACTACCGCTTGATATTAATTACTGAAATAAATTATTTCACATTAACCTGGGAATTTTTTATAATCAATAAGTGGAAAATATCTGACTTTTAATTTTAGCACGTATCATGTTTATTCCGAAAACGATACACAACTGAAAGCCTGTACAGTGTACAAGTCGAATGGTTCAGTAAGCATTCACAGAATAGTCCAATAACTTTGTACGTCAGAAAAATGGGGTTGGCAATGCACAAAATGACGTAAATTATTTTTACCATGAAATGATTTTAGATTATTTTCTGATTCTAAATTCCAAATGGCGTCATCGTAACAGCGCTGGAAAAGCCACAACAAAGTTACACGCGTTTAACCATTCCTGGCATGACTGCTGCTAAATCAGGAGCTTAGTCGACATGAGTGGGTGCAGGAAAACCACATTTCAAGGTTAAGCGATCAGTCTACTATAATTATTTCAAAACACAGATTTATTTTTTCGTACTTTAACAAATTCTTACCTTCAAATATTGAAATGAAATATTCAAATTCAAAGTAGTTTTCGAAGTGCGCGACTGGAAACTTTGAAAATGTTTTCCTCAGAACTCCATTTTGCAACACTTAAATATCTGTACCTGAATAACGCTGATATGCATGGACAATACAAAAGTCACAACTGTAAGGGAAAAACTGAAAAATGTATATTAAGATGCATGTTCCGATTTTCGAGAATACTCCACAACATGGTCACGTTACATGACAATGTTATATGAAATGTGATATGACATGTGACGTGACAAATGACGTGACATGTTGTGGAGTATTCCCGAAAATCAGAACATTGCATTTTAAAATTGGTTTATCAGTTTTTCCTGGCTTTCTAGAACTCTGTTCAAATTTTCGGGGCTGCTTTACAACATGTAAACAAATTATGTCACGTGTGATATCACATTTCACATAACATTTAACGTGACCATGTTGTGGAGTATAGCCGAAAATCATTTTCTGATTTTTATTTTAAAGGCATTCTTTTGTGTGTTTTTTAAAAACAAAATCAAGGCATAAACGTTACGGTCCCTGCATAATCAGAAATTTAGCTTCTTTAGAAATATCCAAATAGATCAAAGCACTCAAAAAATCTGAATATTTCGAATATTTCAATAATATGTATGTATATTCCTACACCCAATTTTAACAAAAGTAAAAGATAATGCTAGACCTCCAAACCTTCGTGCATTAGCCTGCTATCTAATATTAGCAAAAAATTGGAGAAGTGAAATAGTCTACGAATCACTGCTAAGGTGGTGCGAAGAGAAGAACATTAGACAAAAGAAACAGTTTGGTTCTAAAGCGAGACACGACGCATTTCATGCCATTTTGAAACTGGGCACTCAGTGGAAGACAAGCAAATTTCAGCCCACTGGGGCATGTCTCGTCGACTTCGAAAATGCCTTCAACAACCAATAGTGAGGATGGCTAATCCATAAATTGATTGCATACGGGATGAGGAGCCTGACAAAATATAATCTGCTTACGCATTTAATACAATATCTGACAAAAAAAATGCATATCTAAACTACACGCGCGCAACAAGCTTTTAATGTCGTATAATTGTTTGACTTCTGTGTGTTATTACGCAATTGGATCTTATTAGTCATTTATTAAGAACCTACATACATATAAGATAACATCGATCATACTTCTTCTTCATGAAGTAAAAAAACGGCAATTCCAACGGATCATAAAATAGTAATAAACTGAAACTAAGTTGTTTTTCATATCATCACCATTGTGACAAAACCACAACTCTGCATTATTCAGCGTCACCCAATTATATTTATTGAACCAGTAGGTACTCCATTCTGTATATTTTGCCAATGGCTGAAGCTCAACTCTGATGTAATTTCATAGACTGAAAATATTGCATAGCATTTAATTGGAATTTAAAAGCAGCCGTAACTATTTTATTTTCAATTAACTGTGATTGAGCGTTGAATTGATAACTCTTATGCAGTTAGTTATTAAAGAAATATAGACGTTTATTTATAGAAAAAAGTGGTGTGAAATCATTTTCTGATATTTATTTGTGATTAAAAAGAAATATCCGGTTTTGATCCGGTTTTGATTTTTACTTGTGATTTTATAACATTCATTTTAATAATGTTGTAGCAGTTCAATAGTTATAATCTATAAAAAAATTGCTTGTCAATCTTGCTTACTAAGTAATGGTATATTTAGTCATTAAAATCGTCTTAATCAAATTTCCTATATAATTTATTTTTGTGTATTTTTGTATATATTTGAGACTAGCTTGCCCGGACCCGGCGTTTCCCGCGATACTATTAAATTTGTATTCCTTAATTTTACAACGCCTTCCTACTGCACCACCGCCTCTGCTATGTGACCCAGCGTTTTCCCATTTGCGTTTTGTACATGTTTTAGATATTTCCCAACAGTATTATTAAATTTAGTTTTCTTCATTTTACACCATCTCCTTATTGCACCCCCTCTCCTATATCTCCAAGCGGGGTAAGGGTAGTCTCATATTTGGAAATTTGAATAGCAGATTCGAAATCAGTGCTCCCGAAAATTCCCTAGTGCGGATTTTCAGAGGAATCCCTTGAAGTTTAACTTTTCGGTCGCCATATTGGATCCGACATCTCGAATTTCAAAATTTTGAATGCAAGCTCGAGATCTGCGACCCCGAAAACCTCCAATAGCCTTTCTCATAAAGATTCCTTGAAGTTGGAAAATTCGCTTCCTATACAAAACAGAAATTTCGATTTTTTCGATTTTCCGGCTTTTCCTTTGGGGTTTCCTGAGTTTTCGAACAAAACAAAAAAAATTATCGAAATCGGTCAAGCCGCTTTTGAGTTTTAGCGAGACTAATGCACAGCAATTCATTTTATATATGTAGATGTATAGAGACTTGTATGCTTCATATGTAGTTTTTTAATAGATTTTAAAAAAAGTTATCAATGTATTTTTATTTATGTATCTTCCCACGTAACTTCGCAACGTGTTAACCGATTTACAAAATTGAATCGTTTAGGAGAATGATATGATACATATCATTACCCTGGTGTAGGCAGGGGAAACGTAGCAGACTGGTAAAGTATTATATGTTTTGCGATTTGCGTAAAAAGTGGCATAAGGGAGCTTAGCTGCTGATTTCAAATGCGGTTTTCAATTTCGAAAATTCAAGACGAAGACGGATCCAACATGGCGGACTAAATATATTAAATTTTATTAAAATTTAATGAAATTGCATCAAGAATGTTTTTGGGGATGCTAATGTGCGTTCTATGCACGGACAGAAAGATAGTTGCCGGAATAAAGAACTAGTTCAAATCTCTTTTTTTTTAAAACCATATAATTCAAGTATTAATAATAATTCACATAAATTAATAATTTCAGACTTCTTCCAAAGTGTTTGTGTGCCCTTGTCACTCTGGTCACAGCAACTGAGGGTTGTGTGGCTGCTGCTCTCTTTTTGCAGCTTCCTGGTGTGTGCTACCTGTTGAGCGATATCGGTGGTTAAGATTGGTAAGAATCTTTTGATTTGCAGGTTGTTCATTCGTTAGGAAGATTTTGTTAGGAATCTGATTAGATCACCAAGTATAATGTCTGATAAGACAATCAACTTAGATTCTGAAAGGGTTGTTCCTCTGTTTAGAAGGGCAGATTATATCTTTGCGGTTTCATATTAGAACTCTGATTGCGCAGATTAGAACTCTTGTTGAGACCATGAAATGTTCTGATTTCTCATTGCATTTGCTTGGCCTTATATACGAATTTATCTGACAATCCTATCTCGCCTACTTGGATTATTCTTAGCTATGGTGAATAGGTGAACTATTCTGCGAATGCTTTTCAGTAGGCCTTGCCAAATTTTATGACAGTGGACCGATGTGGAGTTGTTTACAATTGTACATTGAAACATGGATTTCTTGACGTTAAGTCTGAACATAGTAGTTCGTTAGCTCGAACACCTAATTTCAAAAATGATATCCAATTTCTCAAGTCAAGATGGCGGACTACGAATGTAGCGACTGGGGCTTTTTTAGTATCTGTTATCCAATTTTGGAAATTTAATGTGGAGGATCCAATATGATGGACTAAAAATTCTATAATTGTCTGTTATCTTAAATGTCAGCCCATGAACTACCATGGATCAAGGATCTCTGATGTTAAAAATGGTACATATTTTTAAAAACTCGGTTAACTCGACATACTTTTAGAATCGCTGATCTCAAGTATAGTACGTGAGTGCTTAATTTGCTTTTGGCAATACATTACGATATACATACATATGTAAGATATATGGGCCTGTAATTAACATGCGCATAATTCATCAAAAGAGAAATTTGGCTGTTGGTCAGTTGTCGGTTGGAGGTTTCTTAGCTCCATCAGTCATCAGTAATCTATTTTAATGCCTCTGTGGGTGTCTATTATTCGATAACGAAAACAATCTTATATCGCGAGCATCTAACCAAATCTGTTGTACCATGAGAGAACGGCTTTATTCCCCCAGAAAATGATACAAGATACACAACGAACACCAATAATTTACCACGTTCATAGGCGAGCGAACGATGAAGCGCTTAGTTTCAACCCACACACTAACAACGAAACTTGATGATACAGTTCAGTACCCACCAATGTTTAAAAGGAAAAACCAGCCATTAACATTAGCTTGAACATACGAGCATAAACTTAGTTAGGATAGGTAGGTACATAGAGTTAGGATAGGTCAAGTTAGAGTAGGATAGAGTAGGTAGGTTTTAAAATAAAATAGAAACAAAAAAACACAATTTGCCTAATAAAAATTATAAAAACATTATAAAAATTGCCCTAATAAAAAAATTTTAAAATACCTACTGTAGAAAAGGAAGAGATAAGCCAAAGAAACTGAAAGTTAGAGCTGACCAGATCGAGCTGCGTAGTCGTGAGTATCCGAGTATCAGAGTATAGAATAGTTCATTCAAGAAACAGGTATAAAAGTATTTAGCCAGTAAGGACTAATATGTACAAAAATGAAATAAATGCCTTTAAAAACAAACATCAAGGAAAAGTGTGTCCTTTTTTTCTTTAATTTTTCTACACTTATTGCGTTACGACTTTTTCAGTGTTTCCTATAAAACTTGGATGTCGAAAGCTGCTTGATTTTTTTCACCACTGTAGGTTCTACACTACCCCATGTGCTAGATGTACACCTTCATCTACACTATTACTAATTTTCTCCCTTTCTTGACCCTTTCCGTGAAATTAATCATCTTTTTACCAATCATGAGTGACTTATAAGCTGCCTTTTTTCATATCCTGCTCTGGTTCAGATTTCACAGCAAATATTGATTTGAATTGGATTTTATGAATATGTTAGTTAGCTACAACAAAACTTTTAATTTTGATAAAGCATTGACTTATACCCACTTTGCATCAACAAGTTAACCCACTAATTTAGTCAGTTCAATTCTTGAAGTTTAGATGAGCTAAAATCCTAGCAATTTGATACCCTTTATTCACCTTTATTCACATTTTAAAATGATTGCTGTAAGAAACAGTTTTAAAACTCATTTCAATGCAAAATTCCTAATCCAGAGCACGTTGTGAAAAAAACGCAGATGTTATGACACTAATCTAAAATCAATGAAAAAAAACCTTTCACAAAATAAATAGAACCGCCTTCAAAAAATGCGAAGACTTACAATGTATGAAATATTTGGGGCATTCCATGTAAAAGGGGAAAATGACATAAATTTTGAATCTCCATATATTTCCTCCAATTAATAGCTGGTACCTCTGCTATAGCTGAACGTCTATATCTATTTTATTAATCTATAGAAAAATATTTGAAAAAGATTTTAAATAATGACTTCTTTGTAAATGTTATTAATTCACACATCACAGGTAACTATTAGGCCCGGATTAAAAGCTCGCGATGAAGCTTCCCTTTAAGAGAAACGTTTTTGATTCTACAATGTACAATTAGCGCATATAAAAGCAAGGCCTGCTGACTATGTAGTAAATATTTTGATTAAGTTGGCAACACTGTTATTGGCCATTGTGTCTGCCATAGGAAACTGTCACATATGTTTTGTGTAAACTATACAATAAACTATTTTTCTATATTATTCATTTGTACTTTGAACAGATGCATGTAGTATGTTCCACGAGTCACGCAAAAAACATAAAAGTTTTTTTCTAATCTCAAATACGGCTACATAAATTTGGTGTTTCCTAAAAGTAATAATAAACACGTGGTAAACCATTTAAACATGTTTTAATAGTTAAGGGGATAATCTTATGGTTGTTTGAAGGCTTTGTTTACTGTTGTAACCCAAAATGGAATGTTTCAAGCTTCTTGTTTTCTAGCTTGAATGTTCACTGGTGCCGCAGAGAGAAAGAGGAAATCACGACAGAAGATGAAGAGCGATGGGGATAAATGGAGTTCCTAATTTGATTTTACTGACAGTTTTCAAATTGAGTTTTCTTTCATTTTTGTTTCATATTGTTGCTGTTGAGAGACTTTCTAACAGTTTTTGTTATTTATTAAATCATTTTATTTAGAATTTTTATTCAGTTCGTTACTTTCTTTCATTTTGTGCTTCCTGATTCTCTTTAATGATGTAGCTATAATATAATTAAAAAAATTAAAAAACTTATTTAAATAAATTATTTTCACCAAATTCCGCACTTAGTACACTAGTCTAGACACTAGAATTTTTATGATTTTTTTCCATAACGGTTAACAGACTTAGCTTTCATTAGAACAGAAATTTCCATTATAATTCTTTACAACACAAAAACGCTCTCATTAATAAAAATTTTAGTTTGGCTAAAATTCGTCTTTGAATGCACAATGGTAAAAGAGTGAGATTTTTCAGTCTCCTACGTGCCAGTCACAAAATCAAAAATAGAGTCGGAATCAAGCTTATCGCAAAAAGCAAATAAAACCCGAATATATTTAATCTTCTAAATGTTATAACAACAAAAACCAACAAAAAAAAAACACTGTGATTATTGTAATTATAAATAACATAACTAGCCGTGTCCCAATGTGCCAGTCACATTCATTCAAATAGTTACAAATAATATATTGTCTGTTCAGCTTTTTCTTGAAAGCAATACAGTAAATTAGTTCTTTATGTATGATATCAATTATATTTACAATGACAACAAGCACAAACTAAAGAATCACCGAGAGTAGTTAGATTTTCGCGAAGAACAAGATCTGCAAATTTCCAAAATTATCGTAATGGCAAAACCAGAAAATCACAACAATTCCTATACAATAACACAATGCCGAAAAAAAACTATTCAAGCCTAAGTCACAGAACTACAAGTGCACACGTTTGCCGCCTCAAAATAAGTTTTAGAGAAAAGCCCCTTCGAACCCCCGGAAAAAATACAGTTCATTTACGAGAACTCAAGCTATCAATTCTTTTTTCTAAGGTGACCTTCTCCTAACTGGGGTAGAAAAAAATCGATTTTTTGTTTTACGGAAAAATGTTCCTTAATATGTCTAGTCTAGAATCATGTCCTAAAATTTTACGAAAAAAAAATATGGTTTTCGAGTTATAGTGCTATATATTTTGAGAGAGAAAACGGTGACGCAGCTGTCGCCCGAGCACGCTGTTTGGGACGCCGCCGCCGGAAGAAATTCAATTCAGTTATATTTTACGTGGCCACTTGAACGTATCGATAGTTTTTCTCTAGAAATTTCGAGAAAATGCCGGGAACTCAAACGAATTTTACATCAAAAACTCCAAAAAGAAAATTCCGTAGAAACCGGCACACAGCACTTTCAGCCGGTGAAGTCAATCTAAAATCAAACGCATTTTTCTCGACTTCATTTTTTCAATCGTAATTCCACGATATCTCTTGAACCGCTCCACCGATTTCCACAAACCTTGGTTCATTTTGTTCAGAATTCAATTGTGCAGAAATCTAACTAGGATATAAGACAAAAACCAAGTAGTTTTTTTTACAGCACTTTTTGTAAAAAATTTTTCGAAAAATTCCCGATTTTTGACTTCAAATGACTGCCATTTTTTTCTAATCGACCGATTGGTTAGATCCTAGTTAGATCTATAGATTTTTATGTCTAATTTAAGTGGTGTTTTGATTTTTCTGTTTCAGATGATTTGGCGAGCCGCAATCACGGAATTACGGAAAAAGGCGCCCACTGGCGGCGACGGGTGATAGAAAAATGCAAAAATAGAAAAACAATTTCTAGTTTTTGTTGAAGACTTCCAAATAAAAAAAAACATTCAAGGTCATATGTTGTTTTGTTTCCTTGTAAAAAAATCACAAACTTTTGCTTTTTTTTAATTCAGTTAGGAGAAGGTCGCCTTCAAAGAAAATGAAAATGGTAGCCTTTTCGCTCTCTAGGTTATCTTCTAATCTAGCCCCACAATTCTAGGGGAAACTACAGAAAAGAAAAATTACATGTGAGGAACAGTTAAGAAATTAAAAGCCACCAGACTCCTCACGTATACCAGTCCTAAAACGATTCCCCGTTCCCAATCACCTTACATCGTCTGATTCGCTGTACTCGTATTTGACCTCCATTCACGTGCATGCAAATGCAAAACTAGAATATAAGCAATTCAATGCGTTTAAAACATTCGGGCGCATCGCACACCACCAACTGAATCAGAATTAAAAACAGAATCCGAAAATGCAATGCAATAGAACAGATGCAAATCCAAACACGATAATGCTCTTCAATTGCTGCACCTCGAATGCCTTGCAGTTAAACGGGCTGTCTATGTAATCAAATCGACCTTTATTCATACTTTTCGAGCAGCCTTCTCTTTAAATCAGGCGGATAAGTTACATAAATGTAATGCTCACTATGAGACAAGTCACTATTTTCGGCTCGAAGCGTAGACTCCTCGGGATAGTGCTGGCCTCGGATGTCGGGCTCACAATCGGGAACCGCTAGGACAGAAGATCGTGAGTTGTTTTTTCTTCTATCTAAGGCTCCATCTCGAATATACCTAGGACTGTGGTGACCAAGAGTCGGTGTCCTATTCACGGCTTCTTCTGAGCTGAAATCATTAAACATTAAGGACACCGGGCTGTGCGAAGGTTATTATTGGCCAGTGGGGCAACTTACTCAAAGAGAATCCAAATGATGTAGTAGCAGAAGCATATTCCCAGAGAGAGGACCATTACAAGGACAAGAATAAGTCCCCATGGAAAAGCCTTCGGCTCCAGAGGACCATCTTCCCAGTAGCGGTCACAGGATAGGTACCAACAGATCGCCCTATTCAGCTCTTCTGTAAGTTTAATCTCGTTTACCCCCGACTGCCGATTCTGCTGAAAAGGTTCAAGCACTTACCTTCCATTTCCTTGAAGGCGTAGTCGGTCATTTGCAGGAGAAGTCCTGTAACGCAGGTGCGAATAAGGAGCTCGCACTTGACCTTCAGCTTGGCTAGTTCCTCTGATTTGCAGTCCGTTCGAAACCGCTGCGCGTTGCTCAGATATTCACCCTGCTTCCGTCCGCCCTCTGAGAAGTTCGCATTGGCGTCATCGTTGCCCGACGCGTTCTTGGAATTCAGCTTTCCTGCACTATCTTAACACTTCTTATCATTGCACTGCGCACAAGAGCAATAAAAAGTTACCTTCGGTCTTGGAGCTGCGTTTCTCGCTGCTCGGTAGCCGCCTCTGCTCATCAGCGCTAGCGGCCTTACTGGGAGCTAAGGTAGACAGTAAAAACTTATTCCTCCTACAAAAGAAGGTTTAACGAAAAGTCAATTATGTCCAGCTATGAAATCCCACCTTTGAGACATTAAATTGAGGTACATGGGACTGGCTTGGGCCAACGAAAGGCTCTGCCTATTCGAATCCCCCCAAACTTCCATGTCAGTCACAATGTACGAGTCCTCGATGATAAGATTGGAGTCCTGTGAGGAGAACACTTCGCAGCGGAGTATGTCGCAAAAGTCGGAGAAGCAGACTGCATCTTCTGCCTGGTCATTCAGGTAAATAATTATGCTAAAAAATAAATAAAAGTCGAAACCTTATTGATAACGTCCTTGTGGCGGCTCTCGAAATGGTTGTCCACGAACTTCTCCTCGAAAAAACTTTTGCCACATAATCGGCAAGTCCACTGAGTTGGTCGGTTTTTGCTTTTGGCGTCTTGCTGAGGCGCAAATATATCTCTGAGAGGGTGCAGGGGGCACTCCAAAGGTAGCCTTACCTGAAATTGGTTATAATTCATAACGACACAGATAAATGCGTTCGTTTGGAATCGAACATGATATTTCTCGAAAATTGGCATCCATTTCGTCTGTATGAGCTTCCGGACAAGTCGGGTGTTATCTTTGGAACAAATTAGCTTTACTACGTGCGGATGAGGCCATGGCACCAAGGTCAGCAGATAAATTATTACCAGCTGTAAAGCAAGACGTTGTAGCCGTTAAAACAAGCAAAGATGGGTCAGGACTGTGTATATAATATTGGAACCCCAGCACTACCATGCTGTGAGGCTGAGGCTGGGGGTTTACGGAAAAACTTCAGAATTAACTAATAGACCTTTTTTTGCAACCATGGAAAGCGCATTTCACGACCTATTTCTATTTGAGCACTTTCTTTACAAAACTTAATTTCGCAGTGCATACTACTCAAGCCATTGTGCCGAGAAAATTAACGAAAAAAGCTGAAAAAGGATAAAAGAAATAAAACAAAAAATTTAACTCTGGCCCGGCACAAAATACGCGCACTAACCCACATTTGCTCTAAACATCTCCACATCACCGCAAAATTTTCAATCACTCCAACATGCAACGAAATTTTTCAACACGGCAAGACTATGCACCTTCCGGGATGTTTTTATAGCTGAAAAATCGATAGCACCTCACCTCTAGGTAGAAAAATTTAGCCCACATTCATAAAGTCTTAAGGAGAAATCGAAGCTTCCTTCTAGTTGTGCAAACAGCTCGGTGCTCGTAGTAACCAAAGAGCCAAATATAAAATTTCTAATATTAAACGTGTTCGTTCATTCAGCTGGTCTATTTTTCTGCTCCTGGGAACATGCTTGTCAGACGACCAAAGGACTTGGCAAAAGCAGTAGGAGCTAGATCCACGGCGTAATTTTAAGATTCGAATCACTTTTTATACGCAAAATCGAAAATTCGTTGCACATCGTGCCTATTTCTCGAACAATTCAAAGAAAATACTGTTCTTCACTGTTTAAAGAAAGCATTTTGAATTTCAACTCAATACATACAGCTCCCAGCTCCGGGCATCACTTTTGTCCTGCGCATGTGCCGTCCTGAAGTGGACAGGGTACTCTCCTGGCTATTTCCCATATGGACATTTTAGACGAGCGCATTATTTAAAATCATTCGATGGGGCAGAATTTCTTCCTGTTATATCAATTGACAATTGTTATGTTAATTGATTGGCTATTTGATGAATCATAATAGTGATAATGTAAATAATGCTGCTCACAATTAGCGGCAATTCTAATGAAAAGCTTTCGATTAGCATTATCGCGTAATTATCGTGATAATCCAATTTAGCTCTGTCCAGAGCAAAACCTTGTGCAATTGCGTACGGTATTGCACGCGAGTAGTCCTATCTGTATAAGGCTTAAGCCGGTCCCAGACAATGCGTGCATTTGTACAAATATCTGCGTCTCCCAATTTGTCAAATATTTCCCTCGCCTTGCTTGTGCTCCCACACTTTCGTTCTATTTGAAGAATGCGTGTACCGGTGTACCGAATATTTTCTGCGTTAAATTTGTGTTCCCACACCATTCGTTTATTCGTCAAACTTAAACACGCAGTTCTGCGCGGCATGCTTTGCACAGATTCATATGTTGGCAGTTCCCGATTGCACAATGGAGAGTAAACATCAAGTAATCGCTAGTGCTGCTGTTGTTATTATGATGTGTGGGTTTTTACAATTAAAAAAACTAAGAAGACGAAAGAGAAGATGTCGGATGCTATCTTTGAATAAAAGCCGAAACGAAAACATCAGCCATGGAATTTATATTTTTGTGTAACGGATTTTTTGGATCCCATATCACAGGCTCAAATTCATAGAGAGCTAAAAACTTAAGGGTGAATTCATTACACCTTCCATTTTCAATTTGTTCAGCTAAAACTTCTTTTACGCTTGCTTCTGCCTGCTAAGCCGGAGGTTATTACACGAATAATCGTCTGCTTCCCATTTTTAGTGGGACGCATAACAAATATTTCCTGCGTTTGTCTCCCACATACCTCGCCAAAAGAGAGACACAGCAAATATTTGGTGCAAGAACGCAGACACAAATGACGAGGAAAACGGACGCATTACAAGCTTTGGATAAAGAGTACGCATAACAAATATTACTCTTTCTAGCTCCCACATACCTCGTAAAATGAGACGCATTGCCAAATATTGGACAAATGCATGTCTGGGACAGGCTTTACATTTCCCAATAGGAATAACAAGCCCTTTCGCTTTCGCATTAATGCCGAATAATTTAGTTAGTAGGGCCTACCCATTACTAACCACATTACATTCTCACTTCTTTTGTCATGTGATGTCATAGAAAAAAAAGGCCTTCTCTATGTCATTACCGGTAATAACTGTTGCGGTTATGAAATAACATAACTGATAGAAGCACGTCATTACAATGAACTTTTACACACATGGAGAATAACGTATAGAAGTACTTCTAATGATCATCCTCTAAAATGACTTCTGTTAAAGATACATACACCACCGCACATGATGCTGCACTTTAACCAAATGAGATCTGTTAATGCAATAAAACTTCCAAATTGTGTCATTTTAAAATGAATTCAACGAAAGGAAAACTCAGAAATTTTGGTCGTGTTTTTCTTGTTGGAAGAGGGTAGTCTTTATATTTATATGTCTATGATATCAGCCATTGTCCCATCCCTAACGGGTGAAGGGATTCATGGGTTACATTTATACTGAAAGGCGGGATCGTGATCCCTCCCAACCTAAGGCCTATCGTCCTATCAATCTGACCTCCTTCCTCCTGGGTTTCACGGTTTCAAAAAATCGAATTTTGTTTTATTGTCTTATTAAATTCTACAACATCTGTAGAATATTGTCCTTAAAAAAAAAGTCGATCGTAGTAATAGTTTCGGAGATAGAGCCTTGGGAAGTTGCGTGCTCAAAGCCAGTTGCTCCCAGTTTTATTGTCACTCAAAACTTTAAATGCGTTTTTCTCGAAACTGTGTTTTCAAAGTCGGTTGTCAAGATTTCTCGAGAACTACTCAACCGATCTTGATGAAAATTTACACAGGTCTTCGAGATATAATTTACAAATACCTGAACGGAGAATTTTTATTTTTTTCAATTACAGCTATTGTAAAAAATTTTAATTTTTTTGTAAAAACGTTCGCCAAAAATCCAATTTTAATTTTTTTTCCTTTGTTCAGGTTCTAGTTTATAGTCTTAACTAAAACACGTATTATTTTTTCACTTTTGATGATCCTGCTAGGAGTTCTGCTGACAACGCGGACACACCTTTTTTCCGAGGGCTCGCCGGAAATGACGTCACAATGGCGGAGTTTGAAAAAAATTTTTACAAAAATTTCAGAAATCTTTTATCTAATGTGTATCTTTCAAACAATAAAAAGTTTGAATGAAAAATTTAATTTTTAATATGAAAAAAAAATTATTGAAAATAGGTTGTTTTTTCCCGGAGGAAACCCATGTAACCCCTTAAAACAATGGAGAAAGTGTTAGACAACAACAACAGGGCCATGGCCCTACGCGAGATTCCTTTACACCTACACCACACCACTTTCGATTGCTTGCAGGCAGATCTACCATAACTGCCCTACATAGCTTGATCATAAATATAGAAAAATCACTAAAAGGGAAAGAAACAGCCCTGTCCATTTTTCTGGATGTTAAAGGAGCGTTCGATAACACCTCCTTCTTATACATGGAAAAGGTTGCCATCAAAACAGGTATTGATATCCACACGGTAAACTAGTTTAAAGCCATGTCAGGCTACCGCAAGATCACGGCCAACTATAAGAATGATTCTATATCCGCTCCTATGGTCAATGGTCGTGGACGGTCTCCTAGAGAAGTTAACAAACGCCGGATTTAAATGTCAAAGTTACGCGCATGATGTCGTCATCATCATTCAGGGCAAAAAGGATTATGTGATTTCACACAGAGCTCAAAAAGTCCTTAACCTTGTATCAGACTGCCAGGAAGTGAACCAAATGCAAACCCCGGCAAAACAGTAATCATTCCCAGGTCCCCTGTTCTAGATGGAACAACAATTTGATACTACACCGAGACGAAATATCTAAGTGTTACGCTTCGGAGCACCGATGGATGTGCCAAACGCTGCTCCCCAAGACACTGTAGCCTATTTTAAAGGGCTTGACATAGATGGGGTAGAAAAAGGGATACAACAATAGATCTTATAGGTTGCGCTGCTTTTGAGAGGGACCAGAGGGCCTACGCGACAATAATGATACTAACGACTGAACACCTATTAACCTTGATAATATCAAAATTTTAGATTTAACCCTGATAATATCAAGGAGCATGTTTTGAGCTATATATGATCTTTATAACCAATTCGCCAAAAATGTTTAAAAAAGGTATTTCTGGAATCTTTAATAAAATTCTTAAAACGATACCCCACACGTCGCTTTCGAAAAAAACATCTCTGACAGACAGACAGACGCAGGAGTGGTCTTATAAGGAAGAGTTCCGTTTTTTCCTTTTAAGGCACAGAACCCTAAAAATGAGGAATTCCTCCAATGCCACCAAAAATACAAGTGGTACTTTGTATCATAGAATCACCCACATCAGTAAAGCTGCAGTTGTACACCCTGATGGGTTTGTTGGTAGACTTCATAAGGAAAAACAAGAAATGCTTTTACGTGAAAACATTTATTAAACATTTCATATATGTATATATAGATATATCAAAACTGTTACATATACTCTCACAACACGAAATTTAACAATGATAGGTAATTGCATTTCTAAAGAGTTCACTCAGTACAAAGGATTCTCCTTAACCCTACACATAAATATAGATATATACCATAAAAATAAAAACGTTAACAAATCACACGTATTAAATCAAATAGAGACCAAAATTTTCAATTGCGCATTTAAAAACACTTTAGAGCTCGATGGTCAACAATGTCTTTTATAATGCAACACATGCGCGCTTCAAAGTAGTTTAATATATTAAGAATCCTTTTAAAAAGCCTAACGATACTGATCCTGGAATCTTTTGTTGAAAACTACTGATATCTTTGGTTATTTATAGCTTTACCCGATAATCTAACCGCAGCCTGTGAAAAACAAGCCGTGATCAAAAACTTACTTCCTGCAGTCGACCGCGCAATTCAGCGATTGCTTTTTAATTGAATTGGGCAGTCTTAAGCAGTCGACTGCAGAAACTGAGTTTTTTACCACGGCCACATTCAAAATCGGTGAACTATCCTGCGATGGCTAATTAAAAGGTTTCTTAAGGAATAATAAAAGTTTACAAGCATTGAGTTTTATTTATAAATGTAACTTATCCACACTCAGAAGTACATTTACGAAATGAGATTTTTCAAATCACCCAGTGATCTTAGAGTGTACTCTTAGAAATAGTTAAATTAGTAACATGAATTACACAAAACCGGACACCATGAATTCCTTAAAACAAAGCACTTATCGCAAAAAAAAAACAATCTTACAACTAAAGTGATTCGATTCGTTCAGGCAAACTCGAAAACTGGGAGGATATACATATTATTTAATGCGTCCTCGAGAAGAATCGACGTTAATTTAGCTTTGCTAAATTTACAATACACCCAGTGTTTTTTCTAGTGTAAACAAACGGTATAAGAACAACTAACTCTTAAATCACACGAAAGCATAGCCCCAACAATAAAATGTCCAGATATATTCTAGATCAGGAATGAAAAGAACAAACAAAAACAGTGTCTCCTTAATACGCTTAACATCTAGTCCTTTTTTTTGTGTTTTTATGCTTCAGGTGGTATACTATAAAATTGGTCCGCAAGTTGCAATATCTTTTTATCTTTTTACCACACCACTTTCTATGTACATTCCATCAAAGTGTTGCAAAAATGTAGCTTAGGGTTAGTTTTACGCTATTAAGAAATATCAGAGATTGTCTTTTGTGTTCCACATTGTGTTCAAAATGGAAATAGGCATTTTATAATATCTGAACGATGACTGCAATTTAATAACAATAAACAGTTCTTACCACTGTTCGAAACTTTAAGACCTTCGCACATTAAAATCAGATAGCAGTGGAAAACAGAAACGAAACTGTCGCAAAATTAGAGCAGAAGTTTTCGAGATACGTTAAAAGCTGACCGTTTGCGTCGGTTTTGTTGTTCTGCTTCACCCACTGCTTGCTGTTTCTAATGTGTTTTGGCCTTATGAAAAACAACAAATAACGTAACTCCTATTGTTAAAGTGCTTAAAGTCTAAATAAAAGTGTCAGTAAAATAACAAAATATCGGCTTACAGGTCCCTATGATGGAATGCCACCGTTCTACGACTAGCCCATGGCTACGCAACAGCCTCCCAAAATATGCGTTCAAAGAAATGCGTTACGTGCCTATAAATATCAAGTACTGTTTAAGGCATATTCAGTATATATTACAAAATAGGCGCCCTCCTCCCCCGAATAGGTAAATAGTAAATGCAACCTTTTCTCCAAAGGATTTACGGTTAGTCAAAAAGGTTTTGCAAAAACAATAAAACTTTGGTTTGTCTTTGGTATCATTGCCGCGAAACAAACAACAAAGGAACTCTCAATTAATTCTTCTAAGTTCTTTGGTCTGATGACTTCGTCTTATGGCGGTCTGTTCTAAGTCCATGTTTCTTGTACTTGGACAGGATTTTCTTGGTAACATATCCCTTTAAGGAATTATTTCGAACATATTTGTTTTGCAGATATTGCAAAAACTTCTTGCTCTCAAAGAGCTTAAAATTATCAGGAATTATTTCTTCATGATGAATGGAATTAAAGTCTTTCATTGTTTCTTGAGAATCGCCCATGTCGTTCTGGTCTATGGGAACGGTACTATTATTCTCCTCAGCGTAATTTACCGACTCCATCTGTTCGGTACCATTGAGCTCCAGAACATTCTCATTTATATCACATTCGAGAAAATAGAGCCTACTATCTACGTCGTCTTCTATTTTAATTACTAAAACGCCTTTCTCGTAATATTCGTTTAAGGCATTTTCACAAAGAGCACTTAATTTCGGTATACAACATGTTTCTGGTTCTTCGACGATTAGCTCGTCCTTCGTGTTGGATGAACTTCTCTGCAAAGCAGAACTTTCGATATCAGCTAAAAGATATTCTTGAAACATTTTAGAATTCAGTGAAGAGATGCAAATCGCTTTGAGTGTGGCTGGAGATCGCTTACCCTTCTCCTTCAGAATGCTCTTTTTTGAGTATATCAATTTTTTCCGTTTCGTCATTGATTTGCAACAGTTCTTAAGAATGATACTCCGCTTAATGCCTCTTACCTTGCAGGCAAACTTTCTCCGTTTCACTTTTAGACAGAATGAGCCTCCGTTTCTACCTTGCTTATTACTTTTCAATTTCCCACCTTTCGTTCGCTGTATTTTCAAGTTATTTGAGGTGCAGCTGTCGTCAGTTGTGCTATTCACCTCTTTATACTCTTTCAATTCCCCAATAGGAACATCTACCGGCTCGAACAACATAACATTCCTGGGCTCTTCAGGTTGAACTATGCAGTCTTGAGGGTCTTTTGACTTTTCTATGTCGATAATAATGTCGGGGAGATTTATGTATTGGTCGTTGGGAATGTTACTACTATCCACAGTTATTCCAACATGAATTTTTGGTCTCACCTTACCGAATTGCCCGTTAAATTGCAAATTGCTCTCTACACTGCCTACCTCTTTTTCTTCACTACTCTTTTGTTCAAGAACATTCTCGTCTAAAAACGGGCAGCTTTCTAGATTCACTCCCATCTTTTCAGAACCATCATCTTCGTCCTCATTCCATGAGGATAGGAATTCTCTAAGATTCTGTCGTTTGGTCATCACATCACCCTGCCCCGTCGTATCGTATGCATTGGTGTCCTGCGCAAAAGTAGTCTGTACACTCATCCCTTCATCAAATACTTGGAACTGGTTAAAATTTGGATCCACCCCAACACCGTCAATGCCCTGCGAATAATTATACGATCTCTTTTGCGTCTCACTGGTTACAGGTTTGTGATAGACAACCCCATTCTGAGCTGGGTAGCCGGCCAAGCCATTGTGATAGGAGGCATCTGCTTTATTTTCAAAATATATAGGTGCGGGCGCCACGCACATGTCAGAGGCAGGTGTTCTATAAGGCGAAATGTGCTGGTTCTGCAGGTACTTGTAGTTTTGGTAAAGGTCTGACTTATCGTGCCTCACTACACAATAGTTGGGGTTTTGGTGATCCTCATGACAATAAAGCTTAGTACAAGGGCTTCGAAAATTCTGCGCAACTGGCTGATACGGAAAATGTGTGGGCCATGCAACCCCATTGTTGCAGTGGTTACTGGAGCTATGTGACCGCGGACTATTTGCCGTACAAACAGGTTTCTCCCGCGGGCGCAATACGGGTGGATATGTGATATGATTCATGGGCTCGTTGATCGGAGGATTTGCATGAACATACGATGGCGGATATGTCCGATTATTTTGGTAATCTTCCCACAACAAGCGAGAGTCCTCGGTATACCCATAGCCACAAAAGTTAGGACTGGGTTGCGTTGGAGCGGAATAACCGTAAAAGTTCGTATAGTTGTATTGGTGGTAGTTCATATTTGGGACCTTCGCTCTTACGTTATTCTCATCATAGAAGGTGGAGTTCATTGCTGTGTTCATTATGGGATTTGTCTGGTAGCTTTGATAATTAACAGTTTTAGGCAGCTGAGGAACGTTATTGATAGGCGCCACGTTGTACTTATACTGGTCGTAGTAGGGGTACGCATAGCTACTGTCTTTAAAGGAACTTGGACCATAGTCAACAAACGCTGTTTTGGGCTGCGGTGGTTTATTATCCCGAAAGTTTACGTCAGGCTTGTAGTTGGACTGGTAGTACAGCGGTCCGGTGGGATGAACCCTACGATCCTTGAAATCACCCTTAATCCCATAGGCTTCAGGATAGACATCAGTGCACGGCAGGCTTGGCTGGAAATTTATTTGTTCCTTGTAGTACCTCAACCCGTCCTTCGCACAATTCGAATCCATCTCCGAAATCTTTTCGGTTACGTCTGTAAGGGAAAAATTCCAATTAGTTATATTTATATAGTACTTACAGCGTGGGATAACAATAAAGCACAAATCATTGGGCACATAAGTAAGCCGTGTTATTCGGGAATTCTCACGGCATTGTAACAATGTGAGAGCCAAACTACAAGTTTCTCTATGTGACAAGGAAATAACTAATAATCTGTTCGTTGTTAGAATAAGGCATATATTATTATTCCTTTCTAAGCAATTTAATATATTTTATATAAAATAGCAAATCATTAATATATCTAATTTAAAGATTACAAAGAATGTTGAGTCATCCACATGTTCAAGATATTTCATTCACGACGTAAGCAATGTAAGTGAAATTCATCGTGAACCCGTGGTCGATGGTGAATGAACTTCCTGCTGAATATCCTACATGTACAGTGTAGTTAAGGAATTAATAGTGTTTAAGTAGGGAGTAATTCGCTAAACCAACTACATATTGTTGTTTCACAAGCCAGATGAGCTAACCTTTTCTTTGACCTAACGTGAGGCTGCGCCAGGCACCTTCACTCAAAGCGTATGAAACGAGTAATGCGATTTTGCATGGTGACCCCGCCAAAAAAACTAGTCGTTATTGAATCCAGTAAAAAAACACAAGTAGCACGCAGCAATAGTGCGAGGAATACCAGTCTATAATGCACCACCCAATGCAACTACTGGGAAAAGAATACAGCATCTTTGATATGATGTATGAAGAAACTGCAGCATGTTATCCCTACTTTTAAGAAGACTTCTATGGACAAGTGCAAGGAATCTATAAGGAACTTTAGGCAGAGCTCCTATAAGACATACAATTATTGGAAGATGTAGCAATAAAAGCTTATTCTGACAATACTCTTCCTCAGACGACAACTATTATCATTTTGAAGCAGCTTGTATATATGCAGACGAAACTGCGGACCCAAAACGAATAAATCTTATCATCAGAGAGCCATACACGATCAAGGAAACTTGTCCTGGAAAATGGATGACTTTTTCTGTCCTATTTCATAGAAGAGTTTTTTGCCACACATGATTCCAGATTACTTGTCCGGAACTGTTCCTTGATCGCGTATGCCTTGCTATTAACGCGGTCCATTGCAACGCTGGGGGAACAGCTTAATTCTCCTTGATCAGCATCATTTTATCAGCATAGGGTAGGTAGGAAAATCAGGTACCTTCAGGGGATCACAGTCGAGGACCTTAAGTCCTTTCAACGCTCATAGCCCCCTGTGGGGATCTGGGCGTTGGAATCCTAGAGGGCGAGCTTCAGCCACCTGGATTGAGTCCCCTGTGCATGCTCGATGGCGGGTCCCCAACTCATGTCTCAACAATTGATCTTACCTTGGTCCCATCAAGAATGGCGGGACGCGTCAACTGCCTCGCGCATGACAATCTAGAGGGAAGTGACACTTTCTGATCATCTTAGAAACTGTATTACATACGGCCAGATCGCAGCCGGCCAAAACATTTTTGGAGAATCATACGATCTGGGAACAGTTCAGGGAGAGCCGGAATCCGCTCGACGACCACCATCGACCAACATTGGGAGGGAAACGGCACAAGTCACAAAAATTCTTAGAGTGCCAGCGGCGAGCAGCATGCCATTTCTTGCCACCAAACCCGGGCACAACCAATATGGATGAACTCTCGAATCCTCTCAAATATCAGGGATAATAATAGAGCCCAGAAAACATTTCAAAAGCATCCTACGGATGAAAAAATGCGAATATACCGAGGGAAATCAGTACAGGTCAAAAAACTGATCAAGGAGGCGAAAATATTAGATTAGTCTCTATTTACAACCTCATGATAAGGAATAGCACGTTTCCACAAGTCTGGAAAAACGCAATACTTATCCCCATTCGTAAGAAGGCCATAACCGATGGCAAATTAACACCAAGAATCTACGTCCTAATTCACTGTTATCCAGTCTTTCACGTCTTTTCGAGAAGATCATGAGCCAGATTAAACTGATCCACTTGATTAAAAACTTTCTATCCTTCCGAACCCTTCAGGTTCGGGTTAATGGCTTTACATCGGCACAGAGATCCCTACAAAACGTCCTCCCACAAGGATCGCTGTTATCAACGTCACTATCTAATTCCTATACGTATGTATATCCTCACTGATCCACAAATTAGACAACATAGACAGAATCGACTCTTATGTCTACGTCAACAATTTACTGCTGTCCACGAGATTAGACCCACCTAGAGAGGTACTTAGACGAAGCCTGATGGCAATGGACTTATGCTGCCATGAAACGGGGGCTAGAATTCCACACGAAAAATGGAGTATTTCGTTTTCTCTAGAAAACGCCAGCCTCACCACCCAAACATTGAGATCGATGACAAAATTTTTATATCTTAGGAAAAAATAAAAATGTTAGGCATGGAACTTTCGAAAAAACAACGACTGTGCAGTAAGCATCTATTAATTCCTTAAAAACGGGGTAATAAAATTGATCATTGATTTGGGTTGAACAATTATGTTGTTAAGAGATATGAGATGCTACATACATATGTGTGACCTTTGGGTTTTTATTTACAGAATGGAGGAAGTCATCCATTCACATAGAGTCATTTTTCACAATTATTTAAATTTAATACATTTACGGTATACGTAAATAAAATCCGCTTCATCCATATTTTGCATCTTTTTCCCAATCTTGTAAAGAATCATGTCGTTCAGTCAGGAGTACAAGTGCATTGCTCGCGAGTGACGTCAAGGGGCTGGAACCCATGCGGCAGAAAAATGGTCGTTTGCTACGACCCTAAGTGGCGTAAGTCAGGTAACGCAAAACAACGTGTTGTTTCTTTTTCAGGATAGCCTTGTATGGCAGTGAAATATTTTTACGCTTCCTGACGAGCGCTAAGGTAGGGGTATTAGTGGGTGCGCCTCATAAAAAATGAACAACGCGCGAATGTGTCGGTCACACCGTCATGATTTGGTGATACCCGTTCCTGGATCGGTGTGATGAGAAGCGGTCGTTCTTCCTCTTCCTTGCGCTCTTATTCCCAAAATTCTAGTTTGTTTTCTTTTGACTGGGGAAGGTGCTTTTTGATTTTCGAATGCAACTCATTCACAAAAATCCAGGAAATACAATGCCACAATTTGTGTTTGTACACACATTTTTGTTCGAAATTCCTTTCCCCAACTAACAGGTGTCGAAGTGTCCTCTAAGAAAAGCACCGTGTACGGAGGCTGTATGACAATGAGCTGCTAATAGCTTATTCAGAATTTTATCAATGTAGAAGGCTGTCATAGAAGCCGTAAGTCGCTACCAGTCGTCACATATGTACTTAAATTTGGTTTTAGGATTTAATAAAAAGGAAGAGGTGAAGGATGCATAAAAGAGTGGAGGTTTTGAGACGCACGGGCTGTTTGATAAGCTCTGAACTTTTGAACGTGCCTTTTGTATCGGAGTTTTGATTGTTGGGATCGTGTCCAACTTTGTGTGGAAATCGTCTCGTTATAATTGATTGACTTGACCGTAAGATGAGTATTTGTGTCTTGTATTTGGATTAATTTACTCGGAGTTCGTCATCTTGATAATGTGTGCGTGGAATGGCTCTAGGAAGAGAATAGACGCCTTCAATGGAATTTGATGTGTGATTGTAAATTTTTTTTTGTTTTCCGTGGATTATTTGATTTGCCCCGGAACCTCTAATCCTCCTTTACTTTAGCAGTGCCGAACGGGGCTGCCGCCAAATTTCGCAATTGTTTGAAGAAAATCATTACACATTGGATTTGCTTGTGGAATCCTGACGAATGGTATCTATCTTAGCAAACTGTCGAAATATGACTTGTTAGGAACGTTTTACTCAAGTTCTGCTAAATGCTAATCAGTTAAAACCGACCGAGGGAAGGGGAGATATGCGAGAAACTTCGCTGCCCAACAATTGCCAAACAAGCAGTGATTTACATTTACAACATATTTAACCCTTCAGTCGCAGACAACATAGATTTCGCTTTCCAATTACATATATTGTGAAATATAACGGGCAACGCTATTATTGCGCCGACACAATTTCAAAGAAAGCAACAAAGGTGTTTTTTTCCTCTTACTGGTTTAATTCTCATGTGTTTATTATACTATTGTTAGTTATCAAAACTTAGCGCACTGTTTCATGCGGAAAAAAACAAAAACTCGACGCGCTAAGAGCGATAATTATGAGAGATTTATATCCAATGTGGATGAATCTATTATCAATTTTGATAAAAAGTTCTTCCAGGTACCACTATCGATGACCGTTTGTTTTTCTTGATTCCTATCTTTAAATTCCCACCTGTGGAATTTTCCAAACAAATCTTAATCTATTAACAAATTCAGATTTCCTCGCCGCTAAAATGCCTGGCACCTGGCTCGTTTGTTATTCTTATTTTAGGTCGCAGTTGCCTTTTTGATTTTACTTCGTACAACTTCATTCATTCTGGTTGGCGATTCCTTTAGCAACCTTGTAACTTTGCGTGTCTTAAAGCTTGGCGTTTTCGCTAACCTAAACTACTAGGTTACGAGCCAGATCAATAAAGCACTGTGCTTCTGTCTTAGCTCGAATTATGCAGATATTTCACATACATTATTTTCGTAGCCAATTTCGTTATCACTTATATTGGGGAGAAGACTTTCACGACCAGGCGACTTCATAAACTTCCTCAGAGGGCTTTCACTAATTACAGTAGTTTGTCTTCAGACTGGTTCTGGTGGGTCTTTGGAATATTTGAGTCAATTCTAAATATATTGTAAATTCCCAGTGATCACAGTAAGAGAAATTTAGGTATTATAAATACAGCAGGTACAAAGGGTTGATCCTATTGCTTATCCTTGTGGACCTCCCGTGGAGCAGTCTGCTCTTAACTACGGCGAAGTTAACAAAGTCCCAAAATTGATCGGTGACATCGTCCACAATGCTTTTACCTTCTACATATTCTACATACCCTTCAACCACAATATTTTCTCCTGGTATTACTCTCGCTATCAACATAATTGACAATTACGTGCTTGGACTGCTAACAAATCCTCACCTGTTTATTCCATCAAAAAATTTTGTTTGGACGTTATCGCTATGACGACAGCTGCGATACCTTCTCGAACCCAAATCACGAGTGTAGCACTGAAAAATATAGGTAACTTGATCCACTATTCTTTAAAGTCGAAACGGAAAAATAGCCTACAACAATTAAATTCCAATTAAAGCCAAAACGTCAGCAAAACTTAATCCACAGCACGATGACATTAGAACCAAAACTGCACGTATCGCTGATTGCTGCCCAAACAGCAGCTCTTCTTCTTGCTTCGGGAATAGTCTGCAGGGCTTCCCTTTTCGAAATTCATTAATGCAAAAGCAGCGACATTCAAGGGAATATTATGACTCCCGTTGTTTTAAGGTGATAAGAGATTTCCTTCAGATTGCCTAATTGGTCCTCTTTTCAGGAATATGACACTATTCCACAGTCCAATGCACAAAAATGTCTCCGTGGATTCATGAACTTAGAAGGATGTAAACATAAACATTGTGTTCGACTTATTCATTGTGAGTTTTCGAGAGGGTCCTAAAATTTTCCCTAAATTGTAAAAATTCAGTGAGTTTCAAAATAAAAACAGGATTCTACCTAAACACTCATACCGACTCCGATCTCCATAATTTAGCCGCATTACTTGCCAAAACAGTGGAAGGGAGGACCGATTCCCCAAAACTGTACTGTACTAATGCCTGAATCCCGTATTTTGGCAAACGAGTCTCGCTTAACATCTTTGTATTTCACAGCCGGCAGAGTACGGTAGATGGGTAGAGGAAGATTTGGTGCTGGCAACATTTTACATGTATTATTTTAAGCTTTTAGCTTAGTACAATTTTCAATGTCACGGACTCACTGATAGTTTTCAGGTTGGTTGGTGCGCCGCTTTGTTTGATAGTTGTGACTTGTTCTGGGAACTCGGAAGTTTTATGATTGTGCCTAATAAAAGGACTGGTTTCAAAGTAGAGTAATATCACCTCTTTTTCACTTTCGAATCTGCGAAGAAAAACGCAAAATGGCAAAGGCCGGCAAGGAATGGCATACGCAGGGTTTACGTCAAACCATGATCGCCAAGATGTATGTAGATTAGATGATCGCAGTATATTTGTTTTAATTTTATTTCTTTCTTGCATATATATTAACCTTTAGACGCAAATTAATCCAAAATTCATATCCTGAGCCCTCAACGACTGCCACTCTAATGGAAGGGATGGTGTTCAAAAACGCTAAGAGTCGTGAAGAGTACTTTGGCCTCATTGCGAAATTGTTTATCCATTTTCAAAACAATATTAATTAACCATTTGCACTCCAAGCAAGGCCCAGGCGCAGCAGTCTGCATGATAAATACAATGGAATACTTCATTTGTGAGCTGAGCTATCGTCATCTCTTCAATAATCTGATATGCCAATTTTCTTTATATGATTTATATGTGGATTTACAGTAAACTTCTGGTCGGAAATTACCTTCCAAACATTTCATTGAGTCCGTGCTACTGATTACAGTCTTCTAGAATTAAAGTCATTTCTAAAAATTCTTCATATCTTTGCCGGGATGCCATATGGTTTTTGTGTGCCATTTTCACATTTGTGAGTTGAAGATGACTTCATCACTAATTTTCATGGTGCGGTACACGTCAAATTAACGAAAAATTCATAAACATCTTTGCAGCATGCGCTCTAGTTCCAAGGTGACCAACATTTCAGTTAATAAGTTGTGGTCTATGTGCCCGTGACTGATATTCTTCTTCAGTCAGAGTACTACACTTTGGAGGTTGGCCCGGAAACGGTGGCTCTTGGAACAGCTAGACAATTGCGCCAGGTTGGCTATCCATGCTTTCCTTTTCTTCCCTCTGCCATTCTTGTATACTATTTAGATTTATACTTTCGCCACATCTCTATTACCGCTTTTCAGCAAAGTGGTTAATGAATAGTTTCTGCTGCTTACCATATGCTTTATGGTTTATTTTTCTAACGTTCATTGTCAGTCCACACTTCAGGCTGCACTCATTGAATTTTGAGACAAACATTTGTAGGTCTTTCTCGTTATCCGCTATATTTATAGCGGTAGCGGTACGATTCTTGTATCCCTGGCCCCGATTTTTGGGAACGGGGTTCGAAACATTTTGCTGTGCTTTGCATTCCATTGTAAAAGGAAAATTATCTCCACCGGTAGTTTGTAAAAGGAAAATTAACTCCACCGATAATTTGTAAAAGGAAAATTAACTCCACCGATAGTTTGTAAAAGGAAAATTAACTCCACCGGTAGTTTGTAAAAGGAAAATTGGCTCGTCAAGTATTAACTATTTTGCCCTATATCCCGAAAACGGGTCGAGATAGAATTTTTTCATTATTTTTCCGTTAATTAGCACAGCAAAATGTTTCGAACCTCGTTCCCAAAAATCAGGGCCAGGGATATAAGAATCCCCTCGCGGTGGCTTTCGTGAAAACGTTTTTTGGCCAATGAAACCAATTTAATCATTTATAGGATATACCATATGATTCTTCTAAATACTCTTCATCCACTGGAGGCTGTTCCTTTGTTGTGTGCACTAACTCGTCGTTTCGTTACCCGACTAATTACCACTTGGTTTGCTTATATCTTTCAACCTTCCTCTGTCGAACGCTGCCATTGCCGTTGTCCTTGTCACACGTCCAGTAGTCTTCGAGTATTAGTCGTTTCAAATTCGACACTTGATGCCGCTCATAATTTAACTGATAACTCAGTACCGGAATTAAAGACATTTCACGTCAAATAAAGAATATTCGTAAAAGGACGTTCGACAGAGGCAAAGCTTCTTCATATTTCAGTCGCCATATTGAACCTGTCATGTTTAAATTCCATTTCGACAGTCGATTCGAGATTAGCGACCCCCAAAACAAAAGCACCCACTTTCAGAGGATCCGTCGAAGTTGAGAATTTTCGATCGCCATACTGTATCCGCCATTTTGAAACCCGTATGGCCAAAACGATGTGTACGTCGTATAAGACACCTAATTTCTAAATTTCAAGTTTGTATGCTTCCAAAGAGTTTACAAAGGAGAGCGAACGAAGCATTATTGGTGTTGGTAATGGCGTTATTTCTCATTTCACCCCCAAGCGTCCAAGATCATAATGAGACGTTAGAAGCTTCGCTTTAAAAACAGATATTAGCAGTGGATTTTTCATCGGGGTCTGGGTCTAGATCAGTCCCAAGTGAAACATACGATCCGTTGTTGTTGTGGTTTTAGGTTTGTGTGGTCCAGCAAATGAACTAAACTACCCCAGCTCGACGTGCAGTATGTTGAGTATACAAAACGCCTGTAACAAACAGGCAGGATGTTTCGCCTTATCAGACTTTCGAGGGATGTCCACTCGGCCGTTCCGTATCCAAACTCAAAAGGCAGCTCCAACCAGCAGACACAGCTCAGTCTCCTCAGTTGGTCCCCTCTTTAACTATAGACATGCGATCTTAGTTAACGAAAACATGGCATACCTGCTCGATTTTCGAAATATCAGATAGGAATTGACTATAAGTCTGTTCGTTGAGTCGATCTAGATCTTATCTGAGACAAGATATTGAGCAACTGTCTCAGTTGGGTTAAACAGCTGATTTTAACTTCGCTGAATTTGTTGATGCAGAGTGAAAAATTGATGCCGATAAAGCACTCGCAATTATTTTATTAAGTTCTGGCAGCAAATACTTGCGCCACGCTAGTGATTCGGACAGCAGCTGTATAACTGTGACAAATGAGACACAGAAAATCCATCTCAGATGGCTCAGTTGCTCAAAGGCTGCGTTCATTTCCGTTGCTCAATGTGAAAGTGAGACGATGTGCGAGAACACGCCGTCTCAGTGAGCCAACTGAGAATATCTCAATAGTCTCACTGAAAACGTGCTTGCCGAAAGGCCCTATTGTGATCGCCCTTGAACAGCCCTCAGAATAATATTTTAATTTATTTTATTTATTTTGCAAGCGAAAGTGCCTCTTAAATTGGCATAATCATATATAATGGGCCTTATTCTGGTAAACAGACCCGGCTAGCCAAGACATTTTCTAAACATAGGATTTGAGCTTTGAAAATGTGTTTTGGCTAGTCGTGTCCTGTCGAAACGACTACCAGAAAAAGCCTACTATCTCTCTCTGAATTATTTATATTTATTAAACAAATTTTGTATCACTTTGCATGAACGATTTCTAGATCTCAAGATCAGCTGATTAACCCAATTACCCAACCCAGCTCAGACGGCTGCTCAAAAATGAATAAAGTGCACGCGATGGATATAATAAAAGAAGTATGACATTCGCTTAAGCTATTTATTAAAAATTTAATGCAATTTATTTTTAGCTGTTAGAATCTGAGGACGAAGATCTAGAATCTAGCGAGGATGATCTCGAACTATTTGATATATTTTCATCAGATTCAGATACATCTTCTTCAGATTCGGAATCAGACTTGGAAGGCCACTCCGTGAAAAATGAATTCGCAGATACGATACGAAACTATAGCGATGGCGAGTTCAAAAAAAATTTCCGGTTAAATCGATCCACCGTGTATGAATTGACAGGTTTTATTTGCTTTCCTTAAAATGTTTCTTGAATCAAATCATTGAAATTTTAGACAAATACAAGATATCTGACGTGATGAGGAACCAACGAAAAGGAGGAAGAGCTACTATGGGGGCAGAAAAGGAGATATACGTCTTTTTGTGGTATATAGGGAGCAGCAATACATTTGGAGAAATAGGAAATTTGTTTGGAATATCGAAATCGCACGCTTGGACCGTGGTCGTGAAGGTATCCACTTGGCTTATTAATACAAATGCGCTCAACTACGTCAAATGGCCGTCAGAAGAGGAAGTTCCACACCTTATGACTCTATGGGAGCGGGAAAAGAAATTTCCTAATGTAATAGGTGTAATTGATTGCTCCCATATCAGAATTAAAGCTCCACGATTGCGTAAAAATGACTATATGAATAGAAAACGTTTTTATAGTCTTAATTTGCAAGCTGTTGTGGATGTAAACAAGAAATTTCTAGATGTTTTTGTCGGTGAGCCAGGGTCTCTAGATGAGAGTTGCGTTTTGAGAAAATCACAGTTATTTCAGCAAGCTCACGCAAATAAAGGTGGAACATTTCCTCATAAAACGTTTCTTCTCGGAAATTCATCATATCCATCGTTAGATTGGATCATAACGCCATTTAGCTCCAATCGTCACCTATCCCGCGAAGCAAAGCAGTTTAATTCATTGCATTCTTCCGCAAGAACCGTAGTGGAAATTACATTTGGTATGCTGAAAACTCGATTTAGACGACTACTTCATTGCACCGAGCAATCAAATTTAAATTTTTTGGCAAATATTATTTTTTGCGCTTGCATATTGCATAATATTTGTTTAAACGGAAATGATGATTTTCAAGAGATAGACGAGCCAATTGTAGCTGATATGAATGATGAAGAGCCAGACGCATCGACACAAAATGGCTCTAGGCTAGCGTCCAAAAGGAGACAGCAAGTTATGAATTATTTAATAAGGAAAGGTGTCATAGCGTAAGGAAACTAATTTCAAATATAGTTGATAAAAAAAATGAATATTTATTATATATTTCACTTGAATACATTTCTGGTGTGACATCCGGCACGATTCTTGTATCCTTGGCACCGATTTTTGGGAACGGGGTTCGAAACATTTTGCTGTGCTTTGCATTCCTTTGTAAAAGGAAAATTAACTCCACCGGCAGTTTGTAAAAGGGAAATTATAATAATATAATAGAATTTTCCTAAAAATTAAAGTTTTCCCAATTAAGGTGGCTCGTCAAGTATGAACTATTTTGCCCTATATCTCGAAAACGGGTCGAGATAAAATTTTTTCATTATTTTTCCGTTAATTAGCACAGCAAAATGTTTCGAACCCCTTTCCCAAAAATTTGGACCCCATTCCCAAAAAGCGGGGCCAAGGAAACAAGAATCTCCCCTGACATCCAAACTCCACACTCTGGCAAAAAAAAGTGTGGGAGTTGTGCAGGCGCAGAAAAAGAGACAATTATTTCTATATATGGTATATGAGGAACACATTTCGGGAAATAGGAAATATATTTGGGTTATCAGATGTTAGAGCACTCAGCTTATCCAATTCTAGATTGGCTATTTATCAGTATAAAGCAAAGACTATTCAACCTATTGTTACACGACAGAGGTGACGAATAGGAAATATTTCATTATTCATTTCACGATCCTAAACTGCTGCCGATACAATAAAAATGAATCATATTCTAACATGAGTGCCAGAAAAGGTGAGTCCCCTGGTGTGAATGTGGAGCGTGCGGTCACCCACCTGTTGAGCCAGGCGTTTGTCGCGGGTCAACTGTAGCAAGGAACGTGTTGTCGACCCTTTGTTCGAGATGGGGACATTGGGAGCAAGGCGTTTCTAGTCTGTTTGTGCATTTATGTGAGACTGGGCTCACTGAGTTATATACTCAATAGTGTTTCTATTGTTTCGGGGGCGTCAAAATCAGCAATCCGTTAGGAACAGGCTGACATAGAGTTTTTGAATAAACAAAAAGTGAATTAAGGGGACCTATATGGCTTAAATGGGGTTGTGCAAAGACAAAGGATAATTTTTTTTAAAGAAATAAACCACATAAAATCTAGAAAATGAGGAAACTAATTTATTATTGAATACTTGAAGATTGTTTTTGGCCTATAAAAATCACAAAAATACCCATGGGCTCTTATGGGTTCAGCGTCTCTTGCAATGGTGGAATTTCACCCTTGCCGTAGCTTTTTTCCAGAACCCCTGATCTGAAACACATAAACAAGACATTTTCTGTTAGATAATACTTGACTGCACAGAATGAATTAATTAGTTCCTGCAATTATTTTTGATTTTGTGTAGTTTAGAGTTCAATTTTTGAAATTTTTCATTATTTACTGAACTAATAAATATTTCAAAAAATAATTATAATCTAAATATTCAAATATTTTTTAATTCATTCCATGGCCAGATGTATAATAAACCAGCCCACCAAATTTCAAACAATTTGAGCTAACGGTTTTTGAAATGTTCTACGGCAACGATCTAAAAACAGAATTCCGAGCAAAATCGAATTAAAGTTTGACTTTACAGAAGAAACACAAAGTTTATCAACGAAAAAGCTACTTAGAAACGCACTGATTAAGGTTCGTTTACACAACAAACACAACAGAGAATCACAGGGAAGGTAGTTGCTCTGCTGTGAATCAAAAATAGCGCGGATTTAGCGCGTCGATTAGGCTTCCGTTATTACAGAGTATTTGAAGTACTTTTTTAAACGACACATCTAAAAGTAAAAAAAGGCATAACTTCGTTAGTTTCTTACGGATTTGAGTTTAGTCTGCAGCGTTTTGCTCGGAAATAGTTGAACAAAAAGAAAAGCCAATGAAAAAAAATCGAGAATTTAGCCATATATGTAGGTCCACTTAAGGGGTAACACCACTGTAAATTTTTCACAAAAACGATTTTTTGTTTTTAGGCTTAAAAAATACTTTGAACATTTTAGAATATGGCGAAAAATATTTCATACCTCAAAGTATTTTTTTTTCTTGTAATTTCGAGCTCTTCCCCAAGCGCGTCGGACTGCTCCGAAACGACACCTGCATCAGATGAATACCTGCTGGGAAGGTACAGCCTAATGTCCTACCTTTTGACACCAAGCATACAGTATATAGAGAACTCATCTCTAACAAAAATTTGGCCGCCGTGCTTATGAAGATTTCGTCTTCGATTGGCTCCCACCGCGTTCATTTTTTCATGTCTATAATCAAATAAAACTTTACATGCGTTTTTCTCGAAACACGATTTTTCAAAACGGCACGCAGCATAACTCCAAGAATTTTCATTCTTTTCATTCGAATTTGTTACAAAATCTTTAAAATAAGATTTTGAAGAGAAATACGGAGGGGATTTTCGATAAGTTAATTTAATCATTATTTATTAACAAATGATTATCTTTTTTTTTCTTGAAAATTTAACGATTTAATTCAAATACTCGCCAATCACACAAAAATCAATAATTTATAAATCCCTTACGTATTTCTCTAGCTAAAAGCATGTACAATAAGTGTTTTATTTTTTATTTTTCTAAATCCAAAATTGCAGCAGCTACACTGCGTGCCGTAGAGCGCCTCAAATTCTACGTGCCTCGCGAGAATGGCTGTGGTGCCGTCATTTTTGAATATTTTTTTATAATAATGTTCTATTTTGTTACTTAAATATACGCTAAATAACTTCCTCCAATATTATAATTTTATTACCTTTCCTTCCACCCAAAAAAAAATTACAAAAAAACACGTTTTTTTAGGCTGTTACAGTGGTGTTACCCCTTAAATGAATTATGATGGTTGGTTCAGAATTTTATTTTTTTACCGGAAAATCGTTAGTAAAATTCACAACTGGAGTTTACAATTCCGAAGTGAGATAAAAAAATGAGATCAGAATGTCGGATTATACGATTGCTGCCCATTGGTAATTAATAATTACGGTGACAGATTATAACTTCTATAAGATATTATTTATTTATTAACATAATCTACAATGAGTAACGAGAATTCATAAGAATTTGCAGCGATTAGAATCTTTCTTCTTTACAATCTGAGATCTAATGACTTGACTAATAAAGAGCTAATTTATAGAATACTATAATAATAAGTGTAGGGAAAATTTAATGATTGCAAAAACCCTTACCAAGTCATATAACTATTTTAACTAAACCTAATTATTGCACTAAATTAACGCTATATACTGTTTTATGAAAACAATTTTGAGATGTGTTGATTTTTATGATACCTGGTGCTTCGTACAACCTGTTTTATCAAGTTAGAAACTTCATTTGAAACGAGATCGATGTTAGCTTTCTCATGTAACTTACGTGTAGAGAAAACCATGGCAGATTAATTATCATCTTTAATATTTTATTTTGCATCCTTTGAAGCTTATTAGTATGGGTTTTAGCGCAGTCAGTCCAAACAGGGGCGCCATAAAGTAAAACGGCTCTAAAAATAACAAATGAAATAATAATAATTTAAGAAATAATTACAACAAGACTATCGCTTGTAACGAGTTTTGCTTAGTGAAAATAAAGAAATATTGCAGCAAAGTAATGAGGAAGGTTCTGCGTGCATATTTCAAGAATGTTGCTGATTACCTGGAAATTGTTGAGGACAAAAATTTCAATCCTAAACACTTATAAAAAGGACCATTGGCAATAAAGATTTTGTCGTAACGAAACCTTTACGGTACTGCAAGTGCAAGCGAGAAATATTTCTGCATCTCCTCATTGCTCCTGCAAGTGCAAGTGAGAAATGCATACTCCTGACGTGAAAAATTACTTGTGCGGCACACAGGGATCTCCGTATCTCTTGTCTTGGGTACCGAGGTGTGTGTTTTATTTTCTGCAGCGTGTTTTTTTTACCGTCGAAAGCAAGCAGTGGGAAATAAGCAACTTACCGCACGCAAAGGCGTGCGTTTTAGTGGTACTTATCCCTCATGCGTGCGGAAAAAAACTTTTCACAATTTTAATAAGGTAAATTGGGAAATTGAATTTACGGAGTTTATAAATTAACCCATTATGCCACACTGTATCGAACGCCTTTTCTATATCTAGAATAAAGAAGCCGGTAGAATTTTCGCTTTGCATACTATCCTTGACAAATTTTTGATTCTATAAGCCTGATGAATAGTCGAATGGCCTGGGCAGAAACCGAATTGCACATTAGCAAAAAGTATTATTTTCATCAATATGCTTCATAAGCCTGTGTTTTATGATTTTCTCCTAAATTTTGCTGATTGAGTTAAGCAGACTTATGGGCCTATAGCTCGTCGGACAGTCGGCTGGTTTACCATATTTGTGTATTGGAACAACTTTTGCAGTTTTCCAGGCGTCGGGGAAAACGTGTAATCTTAAACCTGAATTAATTATAAATGTCAGCAACACTATACTTTCCTTCGGAAGCCACTTTAGCAAAATATTTGGGATAGCATCATTACCAGGAGCTTTGTTATTTTTCAAAAGTTTAATTGCATTCGCAACTTCCCTTGGCTTTGTGAGGTCAAACCGCTGAGAAGAAGGTATCAACGAAATTTGAGCAATTGTTACTGATACTTGCTTTTCAGTAGCGTTATCACTGTTATTATTTATAGTAATCCCGTATTAAGTTTAACCCAACTCTTGTTTCCATGAACTCTAACTCGAGTTAACTCCGTATGGAAATCAGAAATGCAGTTAAGGTTTTCAAACGTTTTTTAAGCAAACGAGTCTCGCTTTATATGTTTTATAACACAGCAGGTAGTCTACGGTATCTGGGTAAGAAGAAAAATTGAAACTGTCACAATTTACAAATTTTATTCAGCTTTAGTACAATTTTCACTGTCATGGTTTGATTGTTTTCACTTCTCAGGCTGGTGCCCCGCTCGAAAGTTGTTAGAAAGTTTGATAATTGTGCCTACTAAAAGGAGCAGGTTTATAGGAGAATTATCTCTCCTAGTGTGCATTTCTGGATCTTCTACCTTCTCGAGGATTTTTTGCTAAATAAAAAACTTAAAATGGCAGAGGAGTGGCAGTCGCAAGATTTCCGTCAAAACATGATCGCTAAAATGTAAGCCGACTGAATTATTTTGAAAGCTCTTTTTTTACATATATGCCTCCCTTTAGACACGAATTAATGCAAAACTCATCTCCTGACCCTTCGAAGAATGCCACTGTGATGGAAGGTCATGTGTTTAAAAAAGCGAGGAATCGCGAAGAGTACCTGGGTCTCATTGCGAAATTGTTTGTTCATTTCCAAAGCAATCGTGAGTAGCTTTTCTAAGTTTTTGATATTTTAAGTATTAACTGCTCCACTGTGAAGGTCCAGGCAAGGCACAGGCACAGCCTACCCACATTGCCAACAACAACATAATGCAGGATCCCATTAACGCGTTGCAGAACCTGGCCAGTCAAGGATCTAGGAACACGCAAATGATGACTATGAGCAACCAGAGCAATCAGATATCCCAGGGTTCTGTAATTGGGGGCAATGTAGCTGCCTCAAATCTTCTGCAGACACTAACACAGGTGATAAGCTGCCAACAGTGGTATTTGAAAGTTATCCAATAATAGCGTTACTAAATTACAGCAGCAGCGCCCTGGACAGCAAATGCAGAACTTGCAAGGTATCCGGCAGATGAACGTCCCGATGGGAGCGAACATCAACCAGAACAACATGGGGCCAAATAACATGGGACCCCAAATGACTGCGAACATGAACAACATGGGCAACTCAATGAACATCAACATTGGGCCCATGGGCAACCAGGGCGGTCAGCTTGGGAATTGCATCCCCGGGCAGCTGAATCAAATGCCGACCAGTCAGATGCAGATGACGAGCGGCATGCAAGGGCAACCCATCAACTCGATGAGCGGTGTTCCGCAGATGACTATGAACTCCATGAACCAGAATCAGATAAACGTAAGGAAAAGGCTTAAAATTCACAATTCAGTTGTAGAACTCTATATGATTTCAGGTCAGCATGAACCACCCACAGATGAACCAAATAATGGGGCGCATAAACGCAAATAACGCCGTCAATGTGGTTCCCAATGGGCTAGCACAGACTAGCATGCCTAGCCAAATGAGTGTGCCAGCCAATATGAACACCTTGAACGCTCAGTCTCAAATGAATCAAGCGTCAATCAACTCTGCCAATCAGATCGGAATTCCCCAGAACGCCGCCCAGATGAACGCAGCAGGTAGGTGAACACTGAAGTTGTTGTATCTCTAAAGACCTTGCGGTATATATTAGGCGGTATTAACAAAATTATGAACGTGCAAGAAATGCCTCAAAAAACGCAGAATGTCGCAGTCGGAGGCAATAATATTTTTCAAGCGGGACGTACTGTGGGTCAAAATCAGTTTCTGCGTCAGAGTCCCAGTCCAATTGTATCGTCGCCAGCGGGAATAAATCAGCAGCATCAGACCTCGCAGATGATCCCGAGTCCGGCACTCGTGCCCTCATCAAGTCCGCAGATGTCGAACATTATGACGAATTCCCAGAGAGGTAAGTCAGCTTGGGTATTGTGGCATTTGAAAAATTTAGTTTGCTTCAGCGTTGCGCCAGTCTCCTAATGCTCCGCTGAATACGCCCGGCCAAGTGACAAGCTCCAGTCCGTTTAGTGCCCAGGAGGACCAAATGTATCGAGAGAAGTACAAGCAGCTCACCAAGTACATCGAGCCGCTAAAGCGGATGGTAGCCAAGATAGGGAACGATGGTAGATGCACTAGTTTTAGGTTCACTGAGTGCTGTTATACATTTTTTTTGTCCTTCCAGATGTTGAAAAGATTTCCAAAATGAACAAATTGCTGGAAATACTGTGCAACCCGCAGCAACGAATTGCTCTAGACATTCTCCTAAAGTGCGAGAAAGCCCTTGAGATGATGGACTTCAGCAACTCGTTGTTTGTGTCGTCTAGCAGCCAGTTTGGGGTAAGCTATTTGATGCTGGAAGTGCCGAGCTGTGCTTAAGAGGAGCTTGGCTCAGCTTACCACCTCAACTTGATCTGAACAATGAGAACTTTTCTAACTCTCTTCTGTTTTAGAGCAACAACCCACTTCTAGAAGTGGTCAGTTCTACTCTGCAAAGCCCAGTAGGAAATCACACGCTTCAACGTACTTTTCGCCCATGTCTCGAAGCACTGTTCGGCACAGATATTAAGTAACAAAAGGCCAGCTCCTGCCTACATAATTTCTACAAAGTTTCCTTTTTTAGGGGCATTCCATCTAGCGCGAAGCAGCCACGTTTGTCCACGGAAGACAGCTCCTCCCTCAACCCAGAAATACCTCACGTCCTACAAGGGGAGATAGCCCGCTTGGATCAAAAGTTTAAGATATCGTTAGACGCTTCTTCCCAGAACAATAACAAGACCATAAAACTGATTTGTTGCTTAGACGACAAAAGGCTACCGTGCGTTCCTCCAGTGAGCGTAAGTATTCCAGGTCAGTGTGTCACAAGAATTTATTATTTACCCCAACCTCACGTCTGAGCTTTTCAGAGGACTATCCAATGACAGCACCAAACTGTTCGCTCACCGAGCACGAGTATTCGGCTACACCGTTCTTAATGGCTGTTCAAAATGCGTTGATTTCAAGAATCTCCAAGCTTCCCAGGTGTTACTCGCTTTCACATCTTTTGGACACGTGGGAAATGTCTGTGAGGCAAGCATGCTCCCCGACGTCTGTATCACCAACAGAGTTAACTACGTTAATAGGGGCCTAAGTCAACCACCTTTTTAGGGTTTCGTATTTATTAATAGCAGTTCATGCGTTTTATAATGTGCAGGGCTTACACGGAACAATATCAACCTGTAAGCCTTCCAAGTGGCTACTTTAAGAATACTAAACAAATACATTTATTGGGCACGTAAATTGAGTTATGCTTTGCTCCTTCCTATGGCAAAATATTACGCTTTCTAGGTAGAGAAAGGCTAGAGAGGCTTCTTCAGGATGATTGAGTTATTTGGTACCGAACTCCTGCAAATCATGAACTCTGCGTCGTCATTTTTACTGGCCCCCAAATGCAACATGGGTATCAATTCATATAAGGGAAGCGATGGGGGACATTTTCCGGAAGGATGTCGCCTCTTAAGCTGTCCAAAGTACCCTATGGCGCACCGTATGAGTGATGTGAACAAATTCATATTATCGGGGTATCTCAAAACTAGGAGAAGTAAAATCGCATTGGAGTAATATTAGAGACAAAATTGTGTGAAATTAAAGTACATATTGGCAAAATGATCACTCTCAGGACTTAGGAATGAAATGATCGTTTGAGAACGCTCTAACAATAAGTGAGCTTGCCTAGTATATGTAAGGCGTGCTGGAATGGGGATATGATGTAAGCAAACTAAGTCAAACCTAGGAATTAGCATTAGTAAGCGTTCAATCATTTTTAAGGCCGAGGGTGCTGAGCTGCGTCTACGAGAATTTAAAAAGGTAAGCGCATTATTATTACGGCAGCAGGGCGGCTATGGATGCTCTCACCTCTCGGTTAGTCGATTCCAAACTAATCCGGGGTTTCAAGGATCCCCACAATCTCTTCGAGAGAAGGAACAGTGGGCCGTATATTATAGAAGTCGAGTTTGGTCGACTCGACTAGCAAAGACACTAGTTTCTTAGTATCGCGGTTTTGGTAATATGTCTAATAGTCGAGACGACCGAATACGATTTCCATAATAACCGAATGTTACTCTATCCTAGATTCAAATACTGTGTTTCTATGCACAGGGCTGATTTGGTAGATCTTGAGGTAAAAATGTAGTTATATACGAAAATCTTAATATCTGATAAAAACTCAACGTCTTCCTCTGCTAAAAAAAATCGACCGGACGCTATTTTCAATACTTAACTCAGCGTCTTTCGTGGAGTTTAGTAACAAAAGATTCCAACCAATAACTTGATGGCAACAAATTGCAGCACCCTGCAGTGCCAAATAATATATAATATAATTTTTCAGCACACGTGCGGGGTAAGTGGTACCTTACCGCACGGGTTTCCATGCGGTAAATCATCAATTAACCACGGTGCGGTAAGTAGCCGATTACCCACGATGGCTATTAACGCACTCGCTTCGCTCGTGCGTGTAACACCGCCATCGTGGGCAATCGGCTACTTAGGGCACCGTGGTTAATTTATGAGTTACCGAATGGAAACATGTGCGGTAAGGTACCTACTACTTACCCCGCACTCGTGCTGAAAAGTAGCATACGTAACTCGGGCGGTAAGTAGCCGAGTGCCCATGATGGCTGTTAACGCACTCGCTTCGCTCGTGTGTCAACACCGCCATCGTGGGCAATCGGCTACTTACCGCCCTTGTATCGTAATATACTATTATTTCGGGAAGCAGTTAATGGAGTACTGAGTGTTAGAAGTTTTGGCGCACCTTATACCATCGTAGGACCTTAGGTGGTGAACATGTGGTATGTAATGCATGGCAGATGCATGTAAAGACAAGTCGAGTAGTTGACCTCATTTCCGCGGTAGTTTGTGCTTTGTTTTTGTAAAAATAATTAAGTGCTATAAAGGATTTTATTAAAACGAATGTTTCTCTCGGTGAAGGCATTCTAAAACTGTATAAGTAAACACACAATTACAAAATATTTGCCTGCCATTTCAACTTGGTTTTGAGTCAACCATTGAACCCCGGCAGCTCATATATGCAGGTCGAAAACTCAACCCAGTTTCGACTCGATCTTTCAACTCTGCATGTAAAGGTGATACTTGTCACGATCTATAAGATTCTCACTAACACAAACACCACCTGCGCAGGGCTGATGTGCGCTCGCAGCGCCACAAAGCGGCGCCCATATTTCGTCCCATCGCTGCCTTCGTATAGGAAACGCAGTTTGGTCTTTTTGGGTGCAACAATCCGAGACTTTTTTTTTTAATGAACAATATTTATGTTGTCTTGTGATACGGAAGTGATTTCGTTTCGGTTCTCATAATAAGGCCCCTGAATGGGAGAATAGTATATTTAATATTTAAACCACATTTCACGTCAATCGGATCTCAGAATAGCCCCCGAAAACGTTTTAATGGAAGGCCCTTGCAGGAGTAAACCAAGGGAACTGCTCTCCTCCGATAAAACTGCACTAATTTGGTTGACCTAATTATGCGTCGCATCTTGGGAAAACACCTATTTGTAATGGAAGAAGGCTACTAAATTTGCCATGAGGCATTGAGTAAGCTCAGCTTAGACAAACTGGACGGATTGTTCCCTTGAGATAAAAAAGCATTATTTGAGATCTTCAGATAAATCTATTTTCCACAAAAACATAGTCATTGAACTGAGGTGGAACAACTTAGCCTAGGTACAGTTAAATACTACAATCTCCAGGACTTACTCTAACAGTAGTGTAATAAATACATTTGTTATAAAATAAAGGTATCACAGACAGTAACGGCGCGCGGGATGGAATGCGTCTTAAGATCCAGTGGTGGCCACTTGCATGGGGTAGGTCGCATTGCTGCAGATATGCAATTGGACGGGGGCTGGGATGAGGGGCCTCAAATGGATTATTGCGTTCCCTGCGGCGGCCGGTGCTTTCTCTTTCCCGTGCCGCTTCACATGCTTCGATAAATGGTCGCTGCGCATGAATTTCTTCTGGCAAACATGGCATACAAACTTCTTCTCACCAGTGTGGGTGCGCTTATGTCTAGAAAGCTCGTCCGATCGCGAAAATCGCCGGTCGCAATTCTCCCACTTGCATACGAATGGTCGTTCACCGGTGTGGACGCGCTGGTGTGCCTTGAGGTGACTCGATTTAAAATAATTCTTCCCGCAATTTGGGTGCTGGCACTCGTACACTCTTCGTCGCTCCGGAATGCTTTTTGGCGCCGCAACTGGTATCCGAGGCAGCGAGCTGCTGGATGAATTTATCACTAGCAGTTGGGCGGGGATCAGCTTGGCTTGAGCAGGAGCTATGCAGTATATGTCCTTTGGTGCAATCACCTGAAAATGCTTTTTCGTCTGCACTTGCACGGCTGGCCTCTTCCTGTCCATACATTTTTCGCTGTGTTTATTTTCTTCGGTTCTAGCTGGGTGGGTCTCCTTTTCGAGTGGGTCGGATTGACTGCAGGTAATTTGGTGTATTGGGTCCGGGGATCCGCTGATTCGTTCAACGGTGTCGGCAGAATCGACACGCCGCCCAATTTTGAATTTCACTCGGCGGAATATGTTCTCAGTTTCGAACTCGAAGCTGTCCTCTTCAATTTTCTCCGCAGTTTCGGTGTTTTTTGGTGTCGTGCATACGCCGTTTCTACCCACATGCATTATTACACTGGCGCGCTCTTGAGACACGTCCGGTTGATGGGCAGTAGGCGACTCCACCATGAGCCGAAGGCGCTTACTGGGCAGAAAGTCGCTATCATCTTCACTATCCGAGGGGTTCGGGGTGATTATCCCCTTTATGGTCGGCTCCTTTATTGGTACATAAGGCAGGTCAATTGTTTTCTTATCCTGAAAAAAGAAAAAAAAATTTCGATGAGAAACATCGTTTTCGTATCCATGCTGATTAGCTAACTGCACTACAGTGACAAAATCCTAAACAAACGGCTGCTTACGAAGAATTAATTCCGAAGCCCCTAGGAGCAGTTATTTGCATTTATAACAAATCGCTGCCAGAGCAGTCCCACCGGCGCGCTGCGCATATTTCGTGCCCATTTCCTATCAGGCCCCTTTACGTCATAACCATAAACGACCGACTCGCCCACTTTTTTCTTCTTCTCCGCGGTGGCTGCATGTGGGAGAGCCCAGGCCAGGGCAACGTCAGGGGCAGGCATCTAACACACTGTTCACGTGAACACCAGCTGATACCTGAATGTACAATGCGTGATCGCAGCATGTACCGTGCGCTAGAGCGAAACGGGACGCTTTGTTTTCACAAATTCCGCAGGAGCGAGAGGGACCGAGCATCCGATGCATTTAGATTTTCTACCAAACCGATTCTATTTTTTTCGGGGGCAATTAATCGCGGAGGTTGCGTTAGGACCTTTTCACACCTTAAATACGCCTAGACCTCAAATTTGAGGAACACTTACATTTTCGATATATTCCAGGGGCGGGGTGGCTGGGGGTGACGGCAGCATTCCAACATCCATTTTAGCACAATTATATCTTCTTTAGATTATTCTTAATAATTTCACTGCACGGCACTATTTTCAGTTCTCGTGTAAATCTCTCCGCGAACAACACTTTCTTCTTGTCCTGCTGACTGCAGAATGAATTGTAGCTAGCTAGCCCGGCCAGACAAAGCTTCGCAACTTGTGCGAACTGAACACTGGAGCACGTCTCTTGCCGCTTGCGGTATTCCGTAGCAGTACGGTATCATTCAATGGGTGTGTGATGAATGATGATGCCATCATGGTCGGCACAGGGTGCCGTCGAAAGTTGGGGCTCCGTAAGGAATTCCCACAAAAATAATAGCTTCCGACAGCTTTACAAAGTCGTTACTTCAGAGTACAGCAAGTTATTGCATTTTAAACATTTAGCACCATTCCAGACCGCTCTATTGTAACGGTTTATGTTCTCATCCAGTCTTTTCAGGCAAAACATGCCAGAAAACTTTGGAAGTAGCCTGTGTCTGCCCAGGCCTTTTCGGTGACGAAAGAGGCTTGGCGGACCGAGCGAGAATCAATAGAAACATGCGCCGACGGGGTGCTCACACACGCGCACACGGGAGGTGGTGTGAAGCGAATTTGTAAACAGAAGATGTAGAGGCCAGCGCCAGGCGAATAAGGGGCTCGTTCGTCTCAACCAATTAGATCCGCTGAAAGGCTTGTTCACGTGCTGACCTCATGGCAGAGGCAAACTGTTCACGTGAACACTGCGAGGAGATCAAGGGTCTGTCGTGCGAACGTCTGACGAGAACGGAGGAGGGTGTGGTGTGATTTGCGTTTGGCTCTGTGCCGCGTTTCGCTCAGCTTTGTTTTGTTTGCTTTCGTTTCAGCTTCAGGGAAACAGGTGCTCCCCTGGCCAGTGGTCTGGTTGCTGCAATCGCTGATGCTTTTCTTGGAATGATATCATGCCGAGAGCTTGTGACGTACTTTCCGATCCGAAGGCGCGCTGATATTTTGTCGTCTGCCCTGTTTGTGCTGGCGGCACTCATCGCAGTACGTCAGAAGTCGTCGAAGGACCCAGTGGTGCTTGTGCAGCAAAATAGAGGAGCTGTGGGTGGAGCTCATGTTGCTGTAAGTTATTCAGTTCAAAGTTTAGGATCTTATTTTTAGAATGGTCGCAGGCGAGCACAGAATTATCTGTGTGTTGTACGGGACGGAATAATGTAGGGTGCTTCCCAAGCTTAAGTGGAGCTCAGGGCACGCTTTTGCCGCATGCAGGCCTTATCATTTGTAACGTCGTAGTTCATTTCCCCGAACGCAAACAAACTGGGTGCACTTGATCATGCAAACGGGTTTAAGCAGTAGGTGACGATGACGATTTCTGTTAGCTTTGCGCTGCAATGTATCAGCACAATTTGAAAAGCGAAGCTCCTTTTAGCTTCCCGTCTCACATCACGTATTTCAAGCTTGGCAATTTAAAGGGGCAGACGTGTCTTGTTTACGTGGAAATGGCCCCAAAATCTTAGTCATATGAGGCCACTAGAAGCAGCGTTGGCGCAGCTTTTGACCCTCTCAGTCCAAGCGGAAGTCTGTCGGTCAGTGGACGATGGTTGTTCAGCAAACTGGTAGCCACATTGCATCATCGCTGTCACGTACATAAGCTCCAAAATGCTCACTGAGAAATATCGAAAAATGACCGGCAGCGGCAAGGCAATATGCCAAGGCAAGGCTATTCTCCGGCTGGGTCCCCTTTACATTTTTACATGTTGGTAGGCCACGTGAGAGATGCCTGTGGCAGCAACAACACCAAGAAACCATCGCGACATTGAACAAATCGTGGCAGGTTTTCCAAATATCTCCAAGGTAGAATAAAAATATGAAAAACCCCCAGAGAGTAAAAATTGGTGGAAAGGAGTCTGCTACGGCTATGAGCAACATTATCATCGATTCATTGAACCCGCGCACGGAAACAACGTTTACCGTTTTATAAATGCCAAATTATTAAGCCTACCAAAAAGAAATGTATACAAAATTTTAGAACCTTTTCCACTTTCAGGGGTGTAGCAATTGTAGCAATGACAGCCCCGAGATAGATGGACCCCAACATTCGTACCTAAGCCAAAAATCACATATTATAATAGTAAAACTAAATTATGTTGATACTTTATTTAAAAAAACATCTGCGTGGGACTCGCGCGTTAGAAGTGAAACTTCGTAGGTTCTAGTCTAGAAACAGTTGATAGTATGCATTGCTCTCTTTGGATTTGTTGACGACTTTATTATCTCAGTATTAGGAAATGGTAATGTGGAATTTAATTGAAGAAAACCTCTTTTAATTAAAAATGATATTTCTTTTATGCATCAATTTCCATTAGTTATTAGTATTATTTATTTTTTAATTTGGAAATTTCGATGGCAGATTCGAAAGCAGCGACTCCGAAAAATCCCTTGTTCGTCAATTGGGCTTGAGGATCAAGGACTAATCTCCTTTTCCGTTGTTCTTCTCCTGAAAATAGGAAAAACATGACCGTAAGCCAGGGCTGTTACTACTCGAGTACTTCTGAACTCAATTACTCGAGTATTTGAGTACTCGAGTTCAAAGATCCGAGTTTGAGTAAAGGAGTTTTGAGTACTCGAGTACTTGGGAGCAAAAAGATCCGAGAACTCGAGTGAGGAAGTATTTGAGTACTAATTTCAGGAGTATTCGAGTATTAGAGTTTGGGAGTATTCAAGTATTTGAGTCCTGTAGGTTTAATACATTAAGAAGTAAGAAAAACAAGTTAATAAATTGTATACTTTATAATTCATTATAATTTACAGTTAATTGCAGAAAACTAAATCTTTATTTTGGAAAAGAAATACAAGAATGTTAACATTATCGGGATTTAAGCAACTTCTGCTGGAGCTTACTATATTTCCTGCTGTAGAAAACACTCGTTCAGATGTTGCAGAGGTTGCTGGTGTATTAAATTTTCTTGACTTTCTGTACGTCGGCGTTCTGTCGCCTTGGCAAATTCCACTGCGACGCACGCTCACTTCTGCGACACAAGGAGACGGAGACAGAAAGTTCCGCAGGGCGGCGACAAAACTGTTCAACTACCTGTGAGCTTATATCGAAGGGAGCTGACTGGAGCCTTTTGTCGCCGGCAACTTAAATCAAGCCCATAGAAAACTTAGGAAACAATTCGAGTTACGTCACTTCTGCGGCATAATGGAAAACAATATCAACAATGAAATATATTTCTGAAGTGGCGCAGGTTTTATTTGATAAATGGAAATGATGAATATGCTTGGTAAATTTGTATACAAGAGATAATAGAAAAAACGTTGATTTGTTATTTTCTTTTAAATTTTTTTTACGTGATCCATTAAGAAATGAGCGGCGATACATTTTGCCGGTGTGCCTAAAGCCTTAAAATCCCCCTGTGATTATGTCTTCATATTTACTCGAGAGCTACGCTACTTTGGCGGGGTTTCATATTTCAAGTCAACCGTTGTACGAGATTTAAAGAATAGGTTTGATATGGAGTGGACTGAAGGAGTAAGCAATGTAAAAGTGTCACAGATTGCATCCTTTTTTGATCCGCGATATAGAGACTTGCTGGCTGAACCAGACCAGGCTAGAGCACACATCAGGTCTGCAGCCAAACAAGTTTTGCCTAAACTTGAAAATGAGCGAGACGGAGATTCCAGCCAAGAGGAACAACGAAAAAGTGCACTAGAGTTTTTATTTAATATAAATGAAAGTGGATCAACAAGGGATGTGTTATCTCAATTCAAATCCTATTTATTGTAGCTCTTCCACAAATTCCATTAAGGGGGTACATACGGCCAGAATTTTCAAAAAATCGTTTTTTTTCTACAGATTATTATTATCTATATTTTAGGCGTATTTCTGTGAAAGCCAATTGTAAAAATTCCCCATAGATCGAAAGTTATTATAGGAAACGTGACCGCTCGCCGAGATTCTGATGCGCGCAGGTAGCTGCCCCTTGTTTGCAGCAGATGGCCGTTACTTTCGGAGAACTCGTCGACTGGAAAAAAATAAAAAACAACAATTGTTTACTGACAAGGGAGGCATACACTATGAAGCTGGAATGGGAGATTAGACGTAAGTTAACAAAATAAATTAAAAAATTCATAAAGTTCTTGCTTTAGCTGCGCGCGACCTCGAGCGAAACGCACTTGAAACTTTAAATGCGTTTTTCTCAAAACTACATTTTCCGACACGGTCTGCATGATAACTCATACAGTTTTTAAACTGCCGTCAATTGCCAAATTTTTCGAATTTTAAAAATCCGGCTCGACTTAAAGAAAACAATTTCGAATATTTAAAAAAAAAAACATCAAAAAATATTAAAAACTGTATCAGTTATCATGCCGACCGTGGAGAAACTTTTTTTTCATAGTGCTTCGGGAAACGTGATTTTTTATATTGTAATTTTTGAAAAAAATAAATTAAATAAATTTTTTGTGCAGTTTAAATACTAATAAACAATGTGTACAAATTATTTTAATTAATTTCTATTGCTATCCCTTCTAAACACAGTTTTTCTTTTAGCGCGTTTTTGGCGCTGCTGGCCGTATGTACCCCCTTAACGCAAAACCCATTATCATGGTGGGAATGCCAAGAAACTGCACTTCCCAATGTTGCTTGTCTTGCAAAAAAATACCTTAATATACCAGCAACCTCTGCTACATCTGAACGAGTGTTTTCTACAGCAGGAAATATAGTAAGCTCCAGCAGAAGTTGCTTAAATCCCGATAATGTTAAGATTCTTGTATTTCTTTTCCAAAATAAAGATTTAGTTTTCCGTAATTAACTGTAAATTATAATGAATTAAAAAGTCTACAATTTATTAACTTGTATTTATTACTTTTTAATGGATGAAACCTACAGGACACAAATAATTGAATACTCGAATACTCCTGAAATGAGTACTCAAATACTTCCTCACTCGAGTTCTCGGATCTTTTTGCTCCCAAGTACTCGAGTACTTAAAACTCCTTTACTCAAACTCGAATCTTTGAAGTCGAGTACTCAAATACTCAATTATCCGAGTCATTCTTAGAGCCCTACCGTAAGCACTATCACCACTCAACCCTGTCTTCTTTGGAAATAAAATCGTTCCGGATAGAATTAAAAACTAACCCGTGTAATATAAATTTAGGCGCCACCGCGTTACTAGTGGATCACTGGCAGAAACACCAAATCCAGTGATCATTCTTCCAAACACCGGTGCCTTTGCCACTAAGGGAGCTACACAGAGCCTGGGGCAACCCAATCTCCAAGACACCCAACCCTTAAGGGGCACTAATGTTGTATTCGAACCGGCTAAGGGAAGAACATGTGTCCAAGTCACATCCACACCAAGGAAACATTGCGAAAGAAACAAATGTAAAACAGAATTTTTGTACAAAAGAAATGTTTTCCAAAGTTTCTAAAATTGTTTAATAAATGTTTCCGAAAAGTTTCGAATACGTTTGAACAGTTTGAAAAACGTTATTGAAACATTTGAAGAACTATTCTACAAGAAAGGAGGAAACGAAATTATTTCTTATTTGTCTCAGTGTTCAGTTTAAAATAAAATGTCTTTGCCTGATCACGTGGCACTATTTTCTGCCTGTTACGTGGTAATGAACATTATTGCAAGAAAAATTAAAAAGAGAAGATTAATTGGGCAAAGAAAGTTATTATTATTATTCGTTTCACTTCAATTTGTTTAATTAATCAATCGTCTTCTCCACATCCCACTTAAGGGGTTATACGCAGTTGCGAGGCTCAAAAAAGAAGTATTTTTATGAATTTTTTATAGAAACAGTTTTTATTTATCAATTACAAGTGATGGTAATTCAAATAGAGCCTACTTTTAAGAATACAATAGCGCGTCGATCATGTAAAAATATTAATGTGCACCGCTCCTGTAGATGATGTCCCGAAGGACCTCTAAAAAAAGGCGCTTGGCGGTGATCTCGATTTCTCAGAAATGGCTTAACCGATCGGCCTTACATTTTTACACAATCTTCTTAGATATATTCCTCAGGTATTGAACGAAGGAATAATAAAAATTTTGTTTTTTGAATCGCGTCTATTTGAAAAAATTTTCCGTTTTGGACTGAAATTTTCGCTCCAAATTGTTAAAAAAAAATAGTAATAATATTTTAAAATCTTATTCCTTTGTTCAATATCTGAGGAATATATCTAAGAAGATTGTGTAAAAATTTGAGACCGATCGGTTGAGCCATTTCTGAGAAATCGAGATCACCGACTTTGAAAGTACCGATTTGAGAAAAACGCGTTTAAAGTTTCAGAAGTAGTTTACACACAGTAGTAAATTACACATAGTGGCCTTACAAATTCAGGTATATCTCCGTAAATATTTATCGGATTGCTTTAAATTTTTAGAGAATATACTTAAATATATGTACATTCCGAAAAATTCGATTTGCTGAAAATTCTAACTGTGTATAACCCCTTAACGTTGGCCATGTTGACAATTTGAAGATTAGTAATCCACTGACAAATATGACTATGGCTTAATTAATTACAACTAACTAAACTAAAACATCCATTGTTTCCCACTTCAAGTGGAAAATACTGAGTAAACATTTCTGTTTCTAGAAACTTAAAAAATCACGTACACAGGGTATTTCTCCAATATTTCACAAATGTTTCTGAATTGTTTTTGAAACGTTTTTGGAACATTTTAAAAATATTTACAAAATGTGTCGGATACGTTTGTTTCAAAATTGCTTATGTTTCATAAATGCTTCTTTGGTGTGGACGAGCCTTAACGGGAAACACTTGTGCGGAACAACACGAACAAGTACGGCAGAACAGACAAAATGCGAAGTGAAAACTCACCTCACTCCTTTCAATATAACCACCACAACACACCAAGTATTAACTTTTTCTTGATTACGAAGTCCTTTCGCGGATACAACCTTATCACCGTCCAAAAATACTTTGAAAGTGACGACATATTAAGCTGGTGACACAACCAAATTTTGAACGCGTCGCGAGCGATGCGTGCGGTGACAGGCTTTAAAGCGCTTATGCAGTCCTGTAATTCGCGTTACAACGAATTCGCATCAGACGCGCCGCTATGCGACGCGTCGCATTCTTTGCGCAAATTTCTAAATTTTAACGCGGCGCGTTCAACTTAACCTTACTTTTAGTGTCATTCGTGTGGTAAAATGGAATTCGATGAGCGACTCATAGAAGAAGTGCGCAAACGCGAGTTTATTTATAACAAACGCATGAAGTTATATAGGAATATAATTACATATATCATAATATAACTGAAATTGCCTGTGTCACTTGCTTGTCAGTTACCGCGTTCAATATTCTGTTGTAACTAACCTAGCGTTTTATGCGTCGCGTCATAAATGTCAACGCACGCAATGCCGCGACGCACGCGTTGGTTGTGTCACTACCTATGGTCAATGCTTTACCCCCAGCGAACTATACGAATTTTCCACGTGCAAACGAGCAGAAGAAAGTAAACAAAGCAGAGCTCCTCTAATCTAATAGCATACCTTCAGTTCATGAGGCGCATCAGGCGAAATCCTTGTTCGCAAATCCATTTGGGGCTCCGAGCTATTTATAGCTTTACCTATCCATCCGAGTTTGCTCAGAAAACCAAACCAACGGGAGCAAAGGCGCGCACGCAACCCCATCAGACCGTTGTCCCCAACTCAAGGGCTAACCCCATAAAACGCGTCGGCGCGTCGCTTTGCCGCGGAGCTTTCACCTTTTTAGCGCGGCAAGAGAGAGCCGAACCCATAGAATCCGTCGGCTTCAGGCGTCGCTTTCGCTATCGCTCAGCTGTTTATGACAATTCGAGACCAACCGCCAACTGGCGCAGTATGCTCCGAAGGTGAATTAACAAGAAATCTAGTAGCAATTCGTCAAGAAACTAGACTAATGAATTCGGGAAAAACTCGGCACCTTCCAGGAAATCCAAACGAAGAAACAGGAAACCGAATAATTACAAAATCACCAAAACAGTTCACAGATATCAAATTCAAAGCTTACTTGTCAAATAAACAGCTGAAGGGCGGCCCCCATAGAATCCTTCGCCGTCAACTTCACCTTCGCCGCCGCTGCACAACTATTGAATCCATGCATTTCATATGAGAGCTAACCCATAGCCGACTTCAGGGCGGCACCCATAGAAACCTTCGCCGTCAACTTCACCTTCGCCGCCGCTGCACAACTATTGAATCCATGCATTCATATGGGAGCTAACCCATAGCCGACTCACCGTCAGACCGTCGCGAGAGGAAATTTAGAGGAATTGTCAATATCTGGTTGCAGCAGACCGTCGTGAGGGAGCTTTGCTGAGAGGGCTTTTACAAGTTGTGATTGGCCAGTTGGGTTTCGTTGAATCAGCTGTTTATTTGACAAGTAAAGGTTTGAATTTGATATCTGTGAACTGTTTTGGTGATTTTGTGATTATTCGGTTTCCTGTTTCTTCGTTTGGATTTCCTGGAAAGTGCCGAGTTTTTCCCGAATTCATTAGTCTAGTTTCTTGACGAATTGCTACTAGATTTCTTGTTAATTCACCTTCGGAGCATACTGCGCCAGTTGGCGGTTGGTCTCGAATTGTCATAAACAGCTGAGCGGTGGCGGTTGCGGCGAAGGATTCTATGGGTTCGGGTCGCTCTTGCTGCACTGAAAAGGCTTTAAACTCTCAAAGCTCTGCTGCAAAGTTGACGGTGAAGGATTCTATGGGGGCCGCCCTTTCATTCAACGAATCCCAACTGGCCAATCGCAACTTGTCAGAGCTCTCTCAGCAAAGCTCTTATACGGCGCGTCGCTTTTGCCGAATTATTGCAGGTTCCTCTAAAATTGTCTCTCGCGACACGCTGCCGCGGCGCCTGCTATGGGTTAGCTCCCATATGAATGCATGTATTCAATAGTTGTGCGATGACGCCTGAAGCGACGCCTGATGCCGACGGACTCTATGGGTTTAGGCCTTCAGGAAGAGGCCATAAAACTCAAGGCAGGCCCCCATAGAATCCGTCGGCGCGTCGCCTCTGCCACAGAGCTTGAGAGCTTAAAGCTTTTTCAGCCCGGCAAGAGCGACCCGAACCCATAGAATCCGTCGATGCATCCGCTCTCACTCAGCTGTTTATCGACAATTCGAGACCAACCGTCAACTGGCGCAGTATGCTCCGAAGGTGAATTAACAAGGTAAATCTAGTACCAATTCGTCAAGAAACTAGACTAATGAATTCGGCAAAAACTCGGCACCCTCCAGGAAATCCAAACGAAGAAACAGGAAACCGAATAATTACAAAATCACCAAAACAATTCACAGATATCAAATCCAAACCTTTACTTGTCAAATAAACAGCTGATTCAACGAATCCCAACTGGCCAATCCCAACTTGTCAAAGCTGTCTCAGCAAAAGCTCTCTCACGCCGGACTGCTGCAACGAAATAAAGGTTGGCCCCCATAGAATCCGTCGAGGACAAACGCTCTCTCTCTAAAATTTAGAGGAACCTTCGATATTTCGTTGCGTCAATCTGCCATGAGAGAGAGAGCCGGACTCAAAATGCTTTAAGCTCTCAAGCTCGCGACGCTGCGTTTGTCCTCGACGGATTCTATGGGGGCCAGCCTTTAAGCTCTCAAGCTCGCGACGCTGCGTTTGTCTTCGACGGATTCTATGGGGGCTAGCCTTTAAGCTCTCAAGCTCGCGACGCTGCGTTTGTCTTCGACGGATTCTATGGGGGCCAGCCTTTAGGCACAGAAAGATTATTAGGAAAATGATGAAATCATCGTGACCTGAAATTCGTTAAAGCAACGTGCTACGTAATTCAATATTTATTCGAGTTCAGTTTTACATATGTAATTTTCTCTGACAATACGGCTGAACAAATCGGAACAAATCGCAAATTCCCTGCAAACTACTAGGTTACTAGGAACTGCTCATAGGGAGCTAATCCTTCTAGAGTTCTACTATGTGAAAACATTTTTCCCTAGCCGTTATAGATTCCTAGTAAAACAATATTTTCCAAGAATTTCATTCAATTTCACCCAAGTTCCAGTTCATGGCCACGAAAATAGGAAACGTGTGTAAGTGACGTCATTACTTTTATACAAAACCTTGCTAATTTATGTATTTATGTGTAGCTTTGCGCCAGGGGACTGGGTGGCCTAATTGTAAAAGAGGTTTCGGCTAAGATATGTACATATATGCATGCACCCAGAAGGGGACCCGTTTTAAGCCGCTTGGGTGAAGGGTGAGGTGAGCCGGCGTTGGGAGCTTGGTGTCGTAACGGCTACGTCACGGCAGTCGGTAAAAGTTACGTCATGATGTTGGTGCCAGTTTTTTTTCATTTCACACCCCAAGCAGCTAAGATCATAACGAGACTTCATACTTTTAAGTCATATTGATAAAACGATTCACCACAACTCGTACTATTATTCCTTCTCGGTGAAGTACCGATTAGTCCAGTCAGTCAACACACTTCAAAATTCGAAATCCAGTTTACAATTCTTGAGTAATTAATGGATTTCAATGATTTGGAAATAGTGTATATTTTTTGGCAGTATCATAAAACGCTAAGCAAGGTTGATTAACGATTCATCTGAAAAATGCAAATGACGCTCTATTCGCGTGAAAAGAATTACCCAATGAAATAACAAAACAAAATTCATTCAACGCTTTGCTAAATGAGCCCAGAGATCTAGCAAAAGAGGGATGGGACACCTCTTTATAAAAATGAAAGACGAAGGTTAACAAAGAGTTATTAGAAGGAATCATTTCAGAGTCAATGTGTGTTATTGCTGTATAGATGTGATCTGAGTAATATTATATATTCGAAATTTTACAACCTGATTAACTCTTTTCCTTTCTAAACGATGTACCTAATAAAAAAGAATTAAAAAAAGAAATTGGCTAGTAACTAAATACATTGGACTTGACAGTTGATCGCCATGTTCAATTGCTTTGGCTGTTTGAAATTAGAAAATTTATAACATTAAAGAACTCGTAGAATTATTATTAATAAATTTCGCCCCAATTTTCTAAAGGTTATGACAGTATGCTTACCAGTTTTGTTCCTTCCGGCTACAACTGAAACAGCTGAAACAGAAGCTTTTCAGAATTAAAAATTAAGAAAAATTATTCAGAACTTTTATGGGGCAAGAATGGCGTGCAGAGTTATTAATTATCGCCTTCAAAAATTACAGTGGAAAAATGTGAACAACCGCATACGTATTTACTAACTATGCATGTGTGCTACCTCCGGTTTCCCCTTCTTACATTCACAATATCCCTATACGTTGTCATTGACAGGGGAGGTAGAACTGAGATGCCATGGTAGTAGAGAAGCATAATTATCGCCTTTAAAAATGTATTGTAAATAAAAAGAAGCTTCACCTTGCACTATATGTACTACGTGCTGTACTGTATGAGAGAGTATTTTGTCGACTATTCCTCTCCTAAATTTTTACAAGAATACAATGAAAATCGTTCGTTTCTGTTTTAGCTCAAGGGAAGTTTTTTGGACGTGGTTTTGAGAGTTTGCATATGGATTAGAGTTTAGAGTTTTGAAAGAGTGTTCGTACAGGGTGTGTTTCTTTATTCATTCCACGGAAGGAATAGAACGAATGGAATTTTTGCAGAACGTTCAGAAAAAAATGAATAAAGAAACGACTCGAACGGAATACAATTTTGAGCATTATTACTAGTGACAGTATATACATATGTGTATATTAGGGTCGTCCTTATTCCTAAGAAAAAATTTTTTTTTCTTTAATTTCGCGGGGCACCACGAAATGTGATTATATACCATAAAAAACTATTTCAATATTTTTTTTGAATTTTTTAAATGACATTTAGGGGTCGCTACCAAGGTTTGAATTTGAAATAAAAACCCAAAATCCGTTTTTTTTTTGGATAATTATTGACCGATAAGCCAAACCTTACTTTGTTTTCATGAATGGTTATGTCCGGTGCCAGAATTAGATTTTTTTATCCACTTACTTTTTTTATCTCGATTTTAAACCGAAAAAAACAGTCGATCTTTGAAATTTTTTTTTACAAGGCCGCCATTTTGTTATTTTTCACTCAAATCTTTTAAATCTGCTACGGGGCTATCTTTTTGGAATATTGATTTCAGATGATTACAAAAGGAGCAATCAGGGGGGCCAGCCATCTACTTTTTTAGAAGACACCTAATTTACCTCACCATAATGACGTTAAAATAATTTTGTTTTTATTTAACAAAATTCTTTTTTGTATTACTGAATAGCTAAATAATATCATATAATTATCATACGAAGATTGTATTTCATTTTCCGCAAAAAATAATCTTTGAAACCTTCAAAATTTAACCTCGGACATGAGACTACCCCATAAAGTGCGGGGTGGGCTAAATCTCCACACGTCGCGGTACAGAAGGGGGTCGAGGGGAGGAGGAGATAAGGAGCGATTGTCTATGCGAGTTTCACTTGCACGTAAAAAGTGATACAAACACTTAAATGAAACATTAGTGAAACCATCATTTAAGCTGTCCTTCAACGCTTTTTGTAAAAACTTTGCCAGCTGGTAACGACCTCTAAATCTTAACAAAAAAAAAAATTCATATTTAGATGCATATAATCAAATGACAAAGTGCCCCGGGGATAATTCAAAAGTCGAAAAATAAGTACCACCCTAGTGTATATACAGGGTATTCAGAGATGGGAGGGAAATAATGCAGGAGGTGAAAGGTCAGGCCGAGGCAAGCAAAAAATCGTATGGTGGGGGGGGTCACCTCGCACCGTTCGGCAGTTACAGGGTGATTCGTAAATCAGGATGTTGCCTTATATGGGAACCGCTATTGTATTTTTATTTTTTTTCTACGCATCGCAGCGACCCCAAACCGGTCTCAAGAAATCACTATTCTGAAACCCTTTCCAAAAATGTCAACACCGCCCCCTACCCCCAACCCCTTGGCCACAATCACCTCTGGAAGTTGAAAAATTGAATTTTATTTCACGATTTTGCATCTTTCGCCCCACTTTTCTCCTAAATTCACGTTATTAACATACCTACTTGTTATTGTTTTTAAGTTTCCTATCTAATTACCTTTCAAAAAAGGTACAACATGCACAGGTAGAAAAAGGATACAAAAATCCTGAAATTAAAACATCTTCACAGGACCTAATTACTTTATTGCCCCATAATGGAAAAAGTTGTTAAGTAAAGAATTTTAATGACAGCAAGTTCGGAAATGTTTATTTAGGAAACACAGGTAATAAAGTTTTATTATTTCAGAAAAACTGTTATAAAATACTAAATGGAATCTCGTTAAATGGCGTTATTAGTTTATGATATCCAGTATTGACTTCTAAGTATCCTGACGCTCCGTGTCTAATACCTCCTATGAATTATGGTATAAAAATGGGTAGGTTTGAAAGGACACTGACCATAGTTGAAGAGGAAATTGATAAGAACGGGTGTTTAACACAAAACATTAAGACAAAATGGCAGAATTCACTGTTGAAGAGTATGCCGACATAATTTACGTGTACGGTTTAGTAGACGGAAATGATAGTGAGGCCTTACGGGAATACCAAAGGTGATTCCCGAATCGGCGTGAACCCGATAGAAGGGTATTTTCAAGGACTTTCAGGAGGTTAAAAGAAACCGGAAGTGTGACCACCCCTAGAGCAGAAGCGCGATCAGGAACTTCGGCCGATTCAGCGGAAACCGACCAACAAATTCTCAACATTGTCAGGAACAGCCCTGAAATAAGCATCAGCGACAGGTCGCACGACGGTTAGGATTGTCTGTAGGGAGAGTGTGGACCGTTGTGAACCGAGAGGGACTACATCCTTACCACCATACCCCGGTCCAAGCACTACATCAAGGAGATTCCGAAAGACGATTGCAGTTCTGCACTTGGCTGTTCGAGTCTGACATCGAAAACAGAAGGTTTATAGACCGAATTCTGTGGACGGATGAAACGCAATTCACCCGGGATTCACGCATCACAAACTTCCACAACCTCCATACCTGGTCAGATGTGAACCCACATAGGGCAAGGTGTCGGTCCTTCCAGCAAAGATTTAGTGCCAATGTCTAGGCTGGCATCATCGGCAACCAGTTGATAGGACCCTTCATCTTGCCTCAAGTGCTGAATAGTCAGCTATATTCGGACTTTTTGGAGAATACCCTTCCGGATCTGTTAGAGGATATCCCCTTGGCCACCAGAAGCGCAATGTATTTACAGCACGACGGAGCACCTGCGCATACTGCGAACATTGTTAGGGCAAAGTTGAATGAACATTACCCAGAGCGCTGGATTGGACGAGGTGGACCGATTCCTTGGCCTGCTAGATCACCGGACCTTAATCCACTGGACTTTTTCTTATGTGGAATGATGAAAGATGATGTTTACTCACAACCAATCAACACCAGAGAAGAATTAGTTACCAGAATTGGGACTGCAGCGACAAAAATACGGGAGAGACTGGCTACCATAGACCTCAAACGCGGAATCAGAAAAAGGCTACTTACATGCATCGAGACTGGCGGAGAACATTTCGAACATCTTTTGTAGCACATAAGTTTTAATTGTAATTAGGTTTTAAGTAAACAAAATTTATTTTTTAGTTAATTTAAGTATAATTTCTTAAAAATTCGAATTATCCTAATATTTTATAAAAGGATTTTTGTAAATAAATGTTTGTATCCTTTTTCTACATGTGCATGTTGTACCTTTTTTGAAAGGTAATTAGATAGGAAACTTAAAAACAATAAAAAGTAGGTATGTTAATAACGTGAATTTAGGAGAAAAGTGGGGCGAAAGATGCAAAATCGTGAAATAAAATTCAATTTTTCAACTTCCAGAGGTGATTGTGGCCAAGGGGTTAGGGGTAGGGGGGCGGTGTTGATGTTTTTGGAAAGGGTTTCAGAATAGTGATTTGTTGAGACCGGTTTGGGGTCGCTGCGATGCGTAGAAAAAAAAATAAAAATACAATAGCGGTTCCCATATAAGTTAACATCCTGATTTACGAATCACCCTGTAAGTGCCGAACGGTGCGAGGTGACCCCCCCCCCACCCATACGATTTTTTGCTTGCCTCGGCCTGACCTTTCACCTCCTGCATTATTTCCCTCCCACCTCTGAACACCCTGTATGTATTTAGAATAATAATACACTCCAAACACTTTATTTTTCTGATATTTATTTAATTAATTAAATAAGATTGGGCACTCCACTTCTCATGCTATGTACATTTCTGATAAGAATATATATAAATATATTATAGAATAAGTAATAGCATGAATGAAAGCTAATAAATAATAATAGTAGTAAAGGCTTTATCATAAATTTATTATAGATTGGCTCCCCCGCTGCTCTTCTCGGTTTATAACGTATTAATTTGATAGCTAGCATCTGATCCACCTCTTTAAACGTAGATCGAAAAGAATACGCTCGGAATGGATGGAATGCCCGGAATGTTTTGAGTGAATAAAGAAATGTTATATTTTGAACATTCCGAATAATGGTTTGTTTACCTTTAGCGCTGCCGCTCGAATTGGAAGCGACTAATCGCTTGCCGTTCATGGTTTAGACTATAGATTTTATGCCGGGAATATTTTGGGTTCCTGCGGGAAAAACAAAGAACATCTCCGCACATGAAACAGTTCTGCAACAACTTTGTCGCGAATGAATTCAGATAGAAATTGAAACAGTTTCATACATCCGATCAATCGAGAGCAAAAACAAGAGTTTCATTTTCTATTTCTGGAATCTAATAAACAAACATTTTTTTAATACATCCGGATGAGTACTATAAATTTGTAAATTTTATTATGAGCAATGTGTTTGATTTGTCTGCGAGAGCACACGGCGATTTTCTATCCTTGCACCTATTAGTTTCGAATTACTTTGAATTTCGGCGTATGCACATGAAAGAGATGAATATATATCTTCATACTCCCTTAAGGTAGTGACACAACCAACGCGTGCGTTGACATTTATGACGCGACGCATACGACGCTAGCTTAGTTACAACAGAATATTGAACGCGGCAACTGACAAGCAAGTGACACAGGCAATTTCAGTTATATTATGATATATAAAAATATATTCCTATATAACTTCATGCGTTTTTTATAAATAAACTCGCGTTTGCGCACTTCTTCTATGAGTCGCTCATCGAATTCCATTTTACCACACGAATGACACTAAAAGTAAGGTTAAGTTGAACGCGCCGCGTTAAAATTTAGAAATTTGCGCAAAGAATGCGACGCGTCGCATAGCGGCGCGTCTGATGCGAATTCGTTGTAACGCGAAGTACAGGACTGCATAAGCGCTTTAAAGCCTGTCACCGCACGCATCGCTCGCGACGCGTTCAAAATTTGGTTGTGTCACCAGCTTTACTGCTTTTTAGAGCTGAATACGTCGCGCCATTCTTGCCTAGGCGAAACCCCAAGAGCAGACAGTGCAGGATAATCAACCCCTAGCGTTCGTTTGTGAAAGAGATACTCTCATATTCCCTTACTGTTTTTACAGCTGAATGTGTCTTCTTCCGCGTTCGTGCCAAAGCGAAACCCAAGTAGGTATCCGGCAGCTCAGCATATATTTGTGTTACTTGCACTGGAGAGTTCTTGCCTTTGCATCTTTAGCTTAAATTTCGTTAAACGAGGTAAAGGAAAGATGCGAAGCCCCAGAACTCTTGTATTGTTTCCCTTTTCAGTATAGCCTTGCCTAGCAGTGAAATATGCCACGATCGCTAAGGTAGGAGCGTTAGTAGGTTCGTCTAGTAAGAAATGAACAACGCACGCATGTAGTGGGAAACACCGCCGCCGTAATTTGGTAATACCCGGTCTGCATCGGTGTGACGAGAAGCGGCCGTTTTTCAGTGGATAAGGAGTTTTAATGTAAAATGTACATTAGCAATCAAAACGTATTTATTTACTTATTCTCGTACGCGTTCACTGCGAGGTATACATTAGAAAACACTGAACAGCAATGAAGCAACGTAGAAAGGCATTACCTTACAAAGAGGCTAAAGATGCGTACACATTGTCTGCTTCAACAAGAAACACAGCCAGAGAGTACAAAAAAAAATAGCTCTATACAATTTTTTCAAACTTCAATAGAATCAAAGTTTGACTCCATCTGCGCTAGTATATTCATATGTTTATATAAAAGAAAGAGCCTGGTTTTTCACATTTATTCGACCGTCATGTCATCCCTGGTGACTTTCGTTTGTAAATGCACTTTAATTGCCTAGGTAGATCTTTTTCCTCATGCATTTCTTTCCTTGCACATTTTTCCTAATTAATAGGTGTGAAAAAAGTTAATTACATTTCGCATTAAAAGTGCTGGACCACATAACTATTCGGTCCATTTGTTTGTAATTAAGAAATCATTAGGATGACCGAAACAACAATTCGGGAATTGTTGTCCCGTTTTTAATATTTTACCTAATTTCCTAGAAAACACGAGTCTGATTAAACAAGAAATATCGGCAAAGGACATCCTAATTGAGGAATATTGTTAATTGCAATTTGAACCGAGGTATTGCAGCCAGCAGCTTTGCAAACCACCGAAAACTTCCAAAAGGACGAAATTCGAATATCCTGGACGGTTCGCATTTCCTGAACTGAATGCTTCAACTGCTCCTAAATCTGCAGGATTAATGAAACTATAAAGAACTTTTTGATAGCGCTTTAACAGCCCCGTTACAAATTTGTATTCATTTAGATTGGCTCGTTTGTAATTTATTGATATCTCCCACGGAGCGACAATTTAGTTAAGTAAGCGCTTTATGCGACTGCCTTGCCTTTTCAGGACCATAACTCAGAGGATTCCAGTAGCCAAGATATTGCCCGCAGATAGAGAAAACTAATTTGGAATATTCCGGGCACACATTTGCATTTAGTGCGGCACGAAAGTGTTTATAAGTGGCTCTTATGGGTATCGATAGCAATATTTCAAGATGGTTGGTTTTGCTCGTCCGAATGGGAATTTATGGACTAGTGATGGTGCAAATTTAAAAAATCGCATCCTTTTAACACCACCAGCTATAGCTAAATCTCCTCCATTCGCAAATGGCCATTTGACCCGACCTGCAACGCAACGAGGACCTTCTAAAAGCAGAACACTTGACCAGAGTAAGATTAGCTTTGGTTCTTTCAACCGGAGACTTTATTTCCTGTTCTGTCATCATTTTAAAATGAACGACTGTAAAAGTTTAATTTTCTCTCTCCCGGTGTTGCGATATTTTCTCCTCCAAGGTATTGGAGGTTTCTATTACTTATAGGCAAAACCATTGAAGCCTGCTGCATTACTTGTGGGCAATTCAAAGTTCCATATCTCACAAACGAAAGATAGGTGGTCAATTCCTCTTCAGGCCAATGCACAGTTTTAGAGAAAGCTTAGGCATTTTGACGGTTATTTGTAAAATCCGAGGAGGATAGTGGCCGTCCTGTCCGACAGGAACGTATTTAGAGGGGGGAGGGAAGTGACTGTGTGTTTCGATTTAAATTCGTGTCCACGTAGCGTACTAACTCTTCGTAGGGGCTCGGAGAACTTATTTCCGGTTGGAGAATTAACTAGTGAAATCGCATCCAATAAATAATTTGACCCTGCTATCAATCAATAAAATCTTACAGTAAAAATAATAATAATTCATTTATTTAAAATAAGAGTACCTACAAAAGATTAGAAGTGTTACACACGAACTTAAAAGATTACAATGTATTTGCACCATATTCGCAAGATATATAAAGGGTGGTCCATCTAGTGTAGTTTAAAGTTTAGTTGATTATATAGCCCAGTCATTTTAGCAAAAAAAAAGGATCAACCTCGGAATGAGAGAAAACAAGCTGTAAACTCGCAGACACCTTCATTTTGGTGTTCTAAAAGTTGTCTCAAAAGTCTCATAAAATCTAGTGTCTGCGTCGTGAGTTATTCAAGATCAAAGGTCACAAAAATCAGTTTTTCGCGATTATCTCGGTTTCTATAGCTCCAATGATGTTAACATTTATTATAAAAAGTGTAGAGCATAAAATTTGCGACAAATTTCGTTTCATAAAATTTTTCATACGCCCAACCGTTTTTGTGATAGAGGGCAGAGAGCCTGCAGCGCTCGCGTGAAACTTAGTGAATAATACCTTGTATAAAGTTGAATTGAAATAAAGTGAAAATATATAAATCTTTAATTATTTAAAGAACAAAAGTATTAATTTTCTTCTTCTCCTTCTTCTTCTTCTTCATCGTCGTCATCTTCCGGGCATGTGAAAACGGTTGGGCGTATGAAAAATTTTATAAAACGAAATTTGTTGCAAATTTTATGCTCTACACTTTTTATAATAAATGTTAACATCATTGGAGCTATAGAAACCGAGATAATCGCGAAAAACTGATTTTTGTGACCTTTGACCTTGAATAACTCACGACGCAGACACAAGATTTTATGATACTTTTGACACAACTTTTAGAACACCAAAATGAAGGTGTCTACGAGTTTACAGCTTGTTTTCTCTCATTCCGAGGTGAAACCATAATATGACTGGGCTAATATGTCATTTTCGACTTGACAGAAATTTAGTTTAAGGTTTCACATTTACGAAATGGGATGGTATTCGCTTCGAAAAGGCTGGGAAATATTAAAAACTTATTTCCAAAGTCGTGAGTCTTCTACTCAAACTGTGAGAAATTTGAAAAAAAAATTTAACGAAAAGAAACTTCCAAAAACCCAATTTGTGGATCAATTCGTGAAGCGAGCTCGTGAAACTGGAATGTTGGTGGATAAACCAACCCGTGTACGTACTCGTCCGGTGCGCTCAATCGAAAACATTGCTGCTGTTGCTCAAAGTGTGCGTGAGCAACCATCAACACCAACTCGTCATAGTCTTCAGCAATTGGACATTGCACGCAATTCTTTAATGCGAATTTTGCGTAAAGACCTTGCCATGAAGCCATATAAAGTTTAATTGGTACAGCAGCTAAAGCCGGTTGACCATCCGAACCATACAGCGAACGCCACAATCGATCTTGTGCGCCAAGTCAGCCGTGGTGGTTATTTGACCGAAATTGTTTTTCATAAATAAATGAGATAAAACATCCTTTCAAATAAATGTTCGACTATTGAAAAATATTGAGCCGTTTTTTTTTTTATAACAAAAAGAAATTCCAATTTTTAAATGGGCCACCCTTTATAAAAGCAAGATTTTAAAGGGAAATAATAAAAACAGGTAACCAGGCAAGTGCGTTTCGAACACGCATCAATTTAAGATTCCGTAGCTTGTACCTACTAAGTAGCAAGAGTAAAAATAAAAGCAATTCACCCTCACAGAAGTTGAATTTAGTTTTCGAAACTATACAATAATAAATTTATTATTAGTGAGCGAGCGAGCGTACAAAATCAAGCGAGATTAAAGTGTAAATAATGCAATATCTTTGTTGAGTCTACATATTTGTAGATTGCTGTTATTGAGAACTGATAATTGTAGATATCTAAAAATCTTATTAAGGTATCTTGTTCAAAGTAATTTTCGTTTAAAGTATTTATAAAGTACTACTATCTCTATTTTGTTTCAGATTTTTTAATCTGGCTGGAAAGTTAGATTGGGCACATTATTAACCACTTTAGAAGCCTATATCTCGTGAACTATTATAAATAAACAGAAGAAGAAAGGTACGTCATAGTGTACCTAGACATATGAAAATTATTGTTTTTTTTAAACCCGTATTTTTTGCTAGTTTAAGTTAAGGCCCTTTACAATATTATATGTATCATTCTTAATATAATATATAAAAATGAATTGCTGTGCGTTGGTCTCGCTAAAACTCAAAGACGGCTTGATCGATTTCGATAATTTTTTTTTGTTCGCTATATTATAGGGGAGGTTTAAAAAAAAAGAAAATTCGGGAAACCCCAAACGAAAAGCCGGAAAATCGCAAAAATCGAAATTTCCGTTTTGTATGGGAAGCGAATTTTGCAACTTCAAGGAATCTTTATGAAAAAGGCAATTGGAGGTTTTCGGGGTCGCAGATCTCGAGCTTGCATTCAAAATTTTGGAATTCAAGATGTCGGATCCAATATGGCGACCGAAAAAGTTAAACTTCAAGGGATTTCACTGAAAATCCGAACTTTTGTTTTTGGTTTGGGTTTTTGCGGTCACTGATTTTGAATAGTTATGGACTGGTCATCATGCTCCTCAGATTGCAATCATACAGAGACTCGTTCGGGCGTCTGAACTAGTGCAGTTTAGCCTCAAAATGGCAATAAATGGAGCGTGGATATGAATATCAAAACTAATAAATTCAATTACAAATCGGATTTTTGAAGTAATTAATCAAAACGGAAACATAAATAAATACTGAATATGGTACTTTTATTCCCCTAGGACCGATTTCACCACACTATTTCTAATCGATCATTACCAAATCGGCTGTTAATTTTAAAATACATAGATGTAAAGTATATGTAGGGGTAATTACGCATTGGTGTAAATGGGTTTTGCATCGCTACAAACGGTGCAAAAGTGTATAAAACAATCGGTTTCCATAGAACTATGAAAATATGAAATTTTACACTCGATGCACCAAATCGTGAATATCCCTAGTATTTTATGTTTTACCAACTGACATATAACTAATGGACTGCTCACGACAGTCAAATGGCTATGAAAAATACGGGACCACCTCGTATATCTTTCTTTTTTCAATATAAGCATAATTTTCGCACTGAAATTGCAATAAATTGTTCTGTAGTAAACAAATTAGTTGTTCAGAGAATATCTGTAACGGTAATTCAGCCCGCTAACAAATCTCTGACATTATAGAACTTAAATTTTACATAATTTCACGAGCTGTCATTGCCTGAGAGCGAAAGAGAAAGAAAAAAATCTCATCGTCCGCTTCTATAGTATCATGTACGGGAACGGTTCATTTTATTGAATCAGTTCTATGCTTAAATCCGACGGAATTCAAATTCGTCCAGAACGTGCTTCATACGTTTTGAACGGATTTGAATTCTGGCGGATTCAAGAATAAAACTGAATTAACTCAAGGAAGAAGTCGATTTGAGAAACGTTGCTAACGTTATGTAGCTCCGTTTTTTTTTATATTGAATTAAAATTTATGAATAGTTTCCTCCCATAGCAGATATATTTAATTTTGTGAAAGGAATATTAAATTGCATAGACTTATACCCACTTTGTGTCAAGAAATAAAACCAATATTTGTGCAGTTGATGATGTTTGGATGGGTAAAAATCATGGGAATTTGATGATCTTTTCACTATATTAAATAGTTTTGTTGTGGGGAACTATTCATAACTTTCAATTCAATGCACATTTTGTTGTTCTGCTCCGGACATAAAAAAGCAGCTATTATTGCATCCATAAATTTTGGAGGGGACTGTACATGCAAATTCATTACATTCAATTTCAGCATAACGTTAAAAAACGTCACTTGGGCGGTGGAATGCATAGCATATAGTTGGGCCAATTTGGAACGGGCATGTACCACAGTACCAGCAACTGATTCCACTGCTGTTTCAGAGCTTGTAATTGCAGAAAGTTTTTAAACTACCAATAGCTTTTTCTGACGTATTCAGATAACGTGAATACGCCAGAAGAAGTTACCGCACCGCGTACACCTACCCGCGAAACAAGCACTTGCAGTTTAAACACGTCGCCCCATAACGGATTATGCTTCCAAAAATGACTACGCCACCAAACGCCTCTTCTCATTTAGCAAAGAACAGCAAACAGTTATTGCACACTGCACTGGCGCAACAAAATTCCCTCCTAAACCCTTTACTACCAACTTTATACGAATCGATGAGAAAATTGGTTGGGGTGTATACGATGGGAAAGGGAGACGAACACCGCACTGTCCCGTGAACAATATTCCTGGAAGTACGCGAATAAGATAGAAAATGTACCGAAACAAAAAGCATATGTGGCCAAGAATCCGTCATCTATCCCACGAGACATATTTTATATATTACGGCATGAGTGCACACTGTAACTTTTTGCCCTGAAGGTAACAATATTGGAATGGAACGAATTCACCATTGCAGGATGGTAAATGCAGTGGTAATTTTAAACTCTCTTCTATTTAGTTAGAACACGAGTTCTCTCTTAATCGGCATGACTGGAATCGAGTGCAGCGACAAGTAGGGATGAGTTCGAGTTGGGCCACTCCTCGGTGTCGCGCTCTCTTAAGCAAGCCAAGTGCTTTCTCCCGGAATTCTTGAGATTTAGTAGCGGAAAAATCGTCGTAGCGAGGTGGTGTTTGAGGCCGTGCGGTTAGAAGTGACAGATGTGTTTAGTTGTCAAAATTAAAATGGTAAACAACTCAGAAGGTGCCCGAGGAATCCTAGCGCGAGGAAAGGAAAAGTGATGTGAATAAGAATTCTGTTAATGTGCCGCCCCCACGCCGTGGAACACCCTTCTACTGTTTAATGTAGCGAAGATTGACAATAATGTCCAGAAGGAAGCAGTCCAATCCGAAGCCTCTACTGAAAAGTACGTACGAAGCAACACACTTATTTGACGTTTTGCCTACTATTAGCCGTCGCTGGGCCTCTGCTGGCCCAGCGCGGACGGCAGTTGCCATTGGCGCGACATTTGAATGGATAGCACATTTGACTGTGACATCATACGGAGCCGTAAAACAAAAAGGCGACAAAGTGCGATAGCGATCACCACTCAGTATGCTAATAGCGATTGCTTTTGTTTGGCTTCGTAGAAGAAAAGCCGAGATGTTGAGTCGCGGTGGAAGGTAGGTGTTGGTGCGCCCCGGCCCCGGCCCGGGCCGCCCCAGCCTGTCGCGGTGCGACGCGAGCTTCCGCGGCCAGGAGAACCCTGCTCGCCCGATTTGAATTTGATAATCTGCAGTCGGTGCGAGAACGGCATTTGCATTTCTCCACGCCGTTACTAACTAATATTCTTCGGAGAAAGTTCCTCCACACGTGAGCCCGAGCCACTCGCCACGGCCCGGACGTGTCACCCAGCTATCCATGTCGTTGCAGGCGGGCATGAGACAGCAACATAAATTTACCTACCAGCATGGTTCCGTATGTAAGTGAAGACCAATGTAACTCCGAAGTCTTATCTGTTGCCATTTCCTGGATTTTGGCGATAAGCGACTGGTTTTGCTGGCGTATTTTAAATAGGCCCCGTGTGTATGGACTCGGAGATACTTTGTTTGGCTCGAACAATAAATTTTTATCAGCATCGGCGGGCTCGGTCTTGTGTGCTCGCTGATGATATCATTTTTACTTAATACCGGTGCTGAGTTCGGGCGATTATTTGTCAGCGATTGCGCAGGGCAAGGCTGCTCGCAGGTCGCATTAATTCCTCGCTGTTGAAGCCGAACGAGGCCCCGCTTTTTTACTGCTCTGCGACTGTCCTCCTTACTGGCCAAGTGCGCCTCTCTGGATCATCGGTGACTCACCACAGTCAACTTTCAGTTGTCCTCGATTAACGTCCACTTCAGACCCTCCTGCTGGAATCTGTCTTATTTCAAAGCCACGACTATGCCCCACTTTTCCTCAAATGTAAATTTTGTCTTTAGTTCAATTCCCATTGGTCAGTAGCACCAGGAGCAGTCCCAAATGCCCAAATTAAAGGTTATTGTCCTATCGAAGAACATCCGCCTCTACAACCATAATATCATAAACCGCGTCTACACCAACAAGTTTATAAGTCATGCGTTGCTTTCCACGCACAAAACTCACAAAGGTATATGGACTCCGTGGGCTGTTCGGAACAACAAATTGCCCTATTTATGTTATTTTTCGGGCGAACCGTCCAAACAACCAAACTTTTCAAAAAATACAACCAATATATTTACTGGTGTGAAGGCGCCTTGGTGTCTAAAAATGTAGCGGTAGTCAAATCAATGTCTCCACAAAATTCAAAATCAGCCAAAGTTCCGATTACATAGAATTTAAATGGAACTTGCTTACAATTACTCATTATAAATATTGGCTCTAGGCGTATCCTACTTTTATTATTGCTAAAGAACATGACACGCTGCGTTTGTTGGTGTGTTGGAAAATATAGTGGGAGAGAGAACCTGGAATGTTGACCGTTTAGTCAGTCACTAAAAAAATTGAACAAACTTTTTGAATGAGATTATGAACTACAACGGGTTTGGGGGCGTTCTAATTAAAAATGTTTGCTACAGGCAAATTCTAAATCTAGTTTTCTTAAACAGCCCGTAACCAACATTACGGTTGGTGTGCTGAAAATAATATAGGGTGACCCCGATTGACAACCCTACAAACTACCAAATCAACACAAATCCAAATTCCATAATATTTTTGTGGGATTCACAACTGTTGGCAGTTTAGGATCTTTTTACTAAAAGTACCTGCTTCGGGCGCTTTTCATATTCAGTTATTCTAGTGGCTGGTGGTCAAAATTACTTTCCTTTCAGCTCAATGCCGTTTTTCTATGTTAAAACTTCTTTACACCTTCCAAAAAGCACGATTTCTCGAACTCTGCAAAATTGACATTTATTTCAGCGATGACCTCATCCACAGAGTCATTTATTCATGCTTGGAAAGAGGAAAAAGTCGTTGGGGCCAAATCTATAGTGTGATAGATGAGGGAGCAGTTCATAACATAATTCGGAGCACGTTCGCCAGGAATATTCTTTTGTCTTGACTGTTTCCTTCATTTTCGGTGTATAGTGGTGCATCCAGGATGCATCAATGGTTACGTAACGCCGAAGAAACTAATTTGAATTGCGCTTGTACATGTCCAAACACTGCTTTGAAAATGGTTACGCGATTCCGTTTTTGACCCACTGTCAGCTTTGCCGCACTTAAATATTCGTGCAGGATATTGAGCTGTTTATCAGTTATTTCAATACCTTCACTCGGCGCTTGTCCAAAACGAAATTGTAGGTTTTATTGACCATTTCTTCAGTTGTGACCTCATTCGGACATCCGAGCTCAGCATCCTTTGTGATTGTACGATCATAATTTACCATAATAAAATGTAATTAATTGAACACAAATCATTGAGGCATTTAGAATAGACCTCCAAACTTGTTCACTCACCATTATTTTTACAAAATTGCAAACTCAATGGACCACGTATTTTTATGGAAATGTGGCTGCAACGGATTAAAATTATGTGCTTAGAAAATACGCTAAATGTGGAGTATAAAATCGGGTTTGTGATTTCAGCGCCATCTCTTATCAAAGTCAAACATCTCTCGTAGATTTTAGAGATATGTCTATAAAATGTAGTATGAGATTAACAACTATAACGAGATCGGGGTCTCGCTAAAAATATTTACTCCAGGCTCGTCTATATTTTATTTTCCTAGGTCGGTTGCAATTTTTTTTAATTTCCTAGGTTGATTGAATGTTATTGAATCGAATTTACAAATCAACAAAACTCCCAATTTCTAAATATTTGCTTCAGCCATATCCTAAGTTTAGATTTGCAATAAATCAACAAATTTCCCAATTTCCTTAACGCGTTGGTGCACACTTTTTTTTACGTTTGTAGATCGACATCAGAAACACATTTTTGTTTGTGCTTTGTTACGTGCATTCCTTGATGGATCACCATCTGCTACCACGTCAATAAAAAATTGGCACGTTTTTGTTGTAAAAGGTGTTCCGACAATAACTCGAATTTTAAATTATATAAAAACAAACAGTATTTAAATGAATTGTTCGAAATTTGTATGGAGTTGTGAAGTGTAATTGCTGATATTAGGCATTAAATACATTGTCACCGCAGATCCGTTGGTCGTTGAGTACCCTCTATTTAAGCTTTACAAATTTTGGAAGAGGTGTAGGAGTAAAGTCGGCTGGATTGCACGAATGAGGCATTCGATTTCTTCCTTGAGTTGTTAAATCGTCTCAGGGTGCCTCCCACAGATCATGCTTTTCTAAAAATCCGAGAGGACGAAATTCAAGAAGGTTAAATTTATTTGGAAATAAAGTTTTTTAATCAATCAAAGATGTCAAAATACTTATTCCATCAAATGAAAAGTGGGTGAATACATATAACGAATTAAATCGCAAATTCTCGGCGGCCAGTTTTAGTCTTCAAAAAGGGAGATGCTGCAACCTAGACACTTGGATAGATAGAGGGACCATATCATATATATTATTTCTTATCTCAAAATCCCCTTTGCTACACAAATACTCAATAATCCGCACACCAAACGTTACTCACAAACACATTTTTACTAGTAAAACAACTGAAAACTAGCATTAGCCATTCTGTGTTATTCAGCTTTGACAACTTATAAATACCCGTGTGCGCACGACTTACTTTAGATACGTTTCCGTAACATGATTTTTGATTTAAAAATCCCAACAATATACTTTTGCTGACAGAGCACAAGGCTGCGCACAGGTTTTCTGGTATTTATGTATTAGTTTAATAAAGAACTTCATAAAGCATAATACAATGCAATATAATAAACTAAGAAGAAATAAATCCAATTTATTGACCATTCTAGGCATGACTCTTAACAAATTCTATTAATTTATGTTTGAATACATGTAAATGGTCTTTCAATATGGGTGCTCGAAATTTTTTAGGTTGTAGCGGTCATTCTAAAGCAACATCTGTATTTTAATTATAATTTGTTGTAAATTGTTCAGTAGTGTATGGCAAATCACCAAGCAAGGTTATAGCAAATCATAAAATGTTATTAAAATTGAAATTAAAATTAAAATCAGTGCTCTGTTCGCGAAACGTTCCGCCCATTTTTGGATGAATGGATATGGGAACAAGCAAAATTGTCGGATTTGGGGCGATACCAATCTACACAAGATACACCAGCACCAAATGCATCCAAAGGAAGTCACTGTTTGGTGCGGAAATTGGATGATATAGATACCGACGATATGTGGTTCCAACAGGACGGCGCTGCTTCCCACACAGCGCATGTCACGATGGACATTCTGCACGAGCGATTTGAGACTGGCCGCGAGATCGTGAGATTTAACGCCTTTAGACTTCTTCCTTTGGGGCTATCTTAAATCAGGTCTATGCGAATAAATAAATAAAATAAAAAAGCCCTCAAAGTCAACACAACGAACGCCATCCAGCATATTCAGCCAGATTTATGCGACAAAGTCATCGAAAATTGGACTTTCCGAATACGTGCCACCAAGCAAAGCCGCGGCGTACTAAGGAATGGTAGACCTCTGTACATCAGCGAGTTCTTAAGGCAGCTTTAATGCCATCTTCCCAGTTTGAAGTATTGTTTTCTTCTAAGGTTATATGATTGGGCATTTTGACGTGAGCAATATTTTACTGGCACACTATATATATATGCGACGTTCAAAATCAAAATCCAATACATCCACTTAAAAAAAAATGAGTAAGATACGGAAAATGTGGATATTGCAGCCATATTTGCCTCAAAAAAATTCTCAAATATCAAAATCACATTTCATACCAAACAATTTCGCAGTCAAAATCGGCAATTTATTTCAAAATCCTTTTAAATCAAACAAAATCACCTTTAAAATGCCTTATATCCCGTTAATTTAAGTAGTTGGTCTCAAAATCCCATATATCCGACGACGAAAAATTCAAAACCCGAATCCAGAAATTGTTAAAAAAAATCCCTGTTACCATACACGTCACATGCAACATGGACCACCGTAAGGGTAGCCAGATTATAAATAAGATGTAACCGTTGCCAATTCCGTTTATAATAAAGAAAAACTATTGTCAATATTCAAAACCGTCGGTATTTGATAGTAATTTTTAAACTGTTGGTTATCCAAACTATGCATGCGCATGGGAGACATCTGGTAGGCGCTTTCTTTATTTTTGTTTTATTAAAATCACGTTTTTAGAGCATAAAAAAGTGGTGCAAAGAATGAATTAATTTCGGATTTTGACTTTGAACGTCACATATATTACATCCCAAAATCATTTGCATTGTTTCATTCTGTAGTCGTTCAAGTATTTTCTTTATTTCAATCGATCCAGCTTACAGGAATGTTGGGCAGTACGAAATGTTCGATAGCATCAAGGCATTATGGAGCAATATGGTATTACGTTGGTATACCATACTTACTGGCCGTAACCTCTTGAAAATTTCAATTATTTTGGTTAGTTTCCCGCATATGAAATCAACGTGCTCCTTGAAATTGAGTTTGGATTTGGATGATCTGGATGGATGAATATTACTTCCAAATATTTCATGCTTTCAACTGATTCAAAGTTACATATTATATAATATAACATGTGCTCCTAAATCCTGTATTTTCATTGGTATTAAATGTCATACATTTTAGCTGCGTTTTTTTCATCGGGTTCCCGATCTGGCTCAGCGTTTTAAGATGGGTAAGCAGGAACAATACCTTAACCCACATACATATTATACAAATGTGTTGTTTTTGCTTACCCATGTTAAAATACTGATCCAAAGCGAGAATCCGATGAAAATAGCACAGCTTTTGTTTTTGCTACATTCAGTTTTTACTCTTTTTCAGCCATCTGTTAAGACACCCCAAATCCACATTTAACTTACTTCTTATATCAACATGTCATCCGCAAAAAGTGAAACTTTGCTATATGTAATAGCCGTATTTATGTCGCTTATGTATTTGTAATAAGAAAAGTATAACTCCCAATACTGATCCCTGAGGTACACCTCAGTCCCTTACAATGTTATTCGACAAGACGTTATTATTTGCTTTCGTTCTGAGAAGTGTGATCGAAATCACTTTAACTCTGTGGCTTCTGTAGAATATTTGTGTCCAAAGTTTCAAACGCAGGAAGACAGCTTAAACATTTCCAATATTAATTTTCCATCAAAATCATCCAACCTGTCTCTCTCTGTGTCCAGCCTGTGCTTCTATCAACAATCTATTTTCTTCAATGCTGTGTGCCATGTCGCACCATCCTCTTGAAACCACATGTCATTTATTTCTTCATACTTGCGATAGGTGTAACTGGGAATTTTGTAAATGGCTATGTTATAACAGTTAACAAATATCGAATATGATTGAAAAACATTTGATAGGCGGAAATGGCTTGCGATTAAAAACTGAAGATCTTGTTGAGACAAGCTTTATAAGGAACACAACCTCTGCGAGTTTAAGAATATGTGACCGATCGGTTTGACATTTTCGTGCATTTTAAGGGATAGTTTTCGCCGTAGCGGCCTAAATTGCCCTACAAAATGAATCACAATAAACGTGAATCTTTTCTTTTCGATAGTGGATCAAAAGATAAAAGTTCGGGTACATTCGTCATTCCTCACGGCAGTTGAGATTTTACCAGCAAACTTATTTTCGTATTATGTAATTTCTCTTTTTGGAGATTTTAGGATGCCAGCAAGGTCACCAGATTAGACACCAGATCTATTTTTATGAGGTTTGAAACATTTGCCAAGAAATTTAAAATAACAAAGGCAAAGTAAGTTGGAGCTCCAGGAAACTGGCACTCAAACATCGATTTTTTTACCATCTGGTACTTTGTAAAAAATGAACGCCCTGTAGGGTTTTCCCTGCTAACATTAAATGACGTTATTTATTTTTATATGGACTGTGAATAATAAATTTGAAAAAAGTTCATGTCAACTTCAAGGAGGACTAGGACATATGTCGTCCACCCAAACAGGGTGCAAAAGAATCTGAATTGATGAAGACTTTTTTAAGAAAGAAATTTCTACGGCCTAGAGAAACATCGCACAAAGTTTTAACTAAAAGCGAAGGTCAGTCTATTACTTCGTTGAGGTTGTGATTATTTACATTTAGGAATTTTTGTAGTTATAAAACCTTTTGCGTTTCCCCTTACTACAGTTTTCCTTTTTGTTAGGATGTTTTGAAGCGTACAAATGGTTTGTGCGTGAGATGTGAGTCTTGTTTTGTTTACACTGGCACTTTAAGAAGCGTCTTCGATGAGCCATACTGGGTGCTTAACGGTCGTAACTGCTTGCGCATCCCGATAACCGCTGAGGCGCTTGAATGTCAATCACTTTGGGTCTAGAAACGCCTACTCCTCAGAGCGACAGAATCCGCCACCATGTTTAAATTTAGCACTAATCGCTCCGAGCTGGACCGATAAGTGGAGTCCACTGTATGCGAGCAATTAAGGAAAAGTGAATCTTTGTATGCTTATTTGCGATAAGGAGTTATCTGGGGATTATCGCTGGAAATAAAGTCCATATCTGGGGGCGCAGACTTTCGGTTTCAAATTCACTAAGTCTGGAGCACTCTCGCCGGGCGTATACTATTGTGGCTTCTTGCAGGATGATGTTTTCATATGTTTGGATTTTGGTTATCAGCAGAAGCGCTTAATTGCGGGCGATAATGCTCTTGGGTGGAAGCCATGGCTGCGATAAGCAACTCATCTAGAAATTATAATTTGCAAAAAGATAAAAATCTCTTTCGAGAAATGCACTGTCGGGGCGAGGAGGACCAGCAAAATGGGGCCGTCTCCAATGTTTGTTCAATTTGTCGAGGAAAGCACTTACTCGATGGCGACTGGAATACTTCTCGGCCAAGCAAAGGTGATAAACTTAAACTCGGAGGAGTTCACATCTCGGTCCTCGGATGCGAGCCCCTCTGCTCCGGCTCGGCTAAGGAACCGGCGCGCAATGAGCCATTAAGTCATTTCCCAGTCCCATTGAGGCTCAACACACGTGCACCCGGGTATCGCGCGAGGATATTTTGTGGTGTGTTGATATCTTTTTCAAGTTCCGTATCTTTGCATCATAATGGAAATAGAGACTGAAAGACTGGCATTTAGATAGCGTGCTCATGGAACCAGGACGTTATGTCTCCAGGGTTGCCCAAAATCAGTTTGGTTTTATCATCAGTTCGCTGCCTTCCCCGAGAGCCACATACTGTTCCCTCCGCTGACGGGAATTAATTCGTGGTCGCCGCGCGCTGCACACTCGCCCAAAGAGGAGCGTTCTCAACCCTGACGATCTCTGGTCCAGCAAACAGCACTTGCCAGACACGAGATAAGTTTCGAAGATTAGCTGAGTGCAGTTGCGGAGATAAGACGCATTCCGCCTATCATAACGAAAGCCAAATATCTTTACTTGTTTTCCTTGTAACAGAGCGCTGCAACAAATTTTTATAAATGTCTTTTTGATTTTAGTTATCTCGGGAATTCTTGTTTGGTCGCTGGAAGACAAAAGAATGAGAAAAACCGCGCCGCCTTACCACCGCCGCACTCAACAAAGCTCCACTTATACAATGTCCGAGGCAAATTGAAATTCTTTTATTGCCGGATTTGCTTTATTTGCTCCTCCTGAGGTGTTTGTTCGTCACAGGGTTCAGCGTATCATTAAGGCGAGCAGGGCGCTTTCCCAGCCAACCACTCGCGATTCTTTGGCGCGGCCTCGGTCGGCCCGCACCGGCCGACCGCGACCGCTCGCGAAAGGAGCACTGATACGCTTAAAGGTGTTAATTTCCTTGTTTTAGATATTGTTGTTATTATTGCCACAAGCGTGTCAGATTAAAGGTCAATATAAAATTTCTCGAACTAACAATTTGTTGAAGCAACACCATCGCGAGTTGATTTTGCCTCAATTGGGTTTTTGTTTCCCTCCGATACTCCGGCCACGGCGCAATCGCTACATCTCAATGTGCACTACGTATTCCTCCTGAACACGGATTCTGAAGAGTGGAGATTTGTTGGAATGATTTAGTTTCTGAGGCATACTGGCAGACTCATTAAAGTTAAACAGAGGAGTGCAACTGTGAACCATTTGATGTCGATCTAGAGATTTCAGGGCCTCGCTCCGGCTCGAAAATCGCGTGCACAATGGAATATCTATATTTGATCTAGTCCCTATGTTAGCGAGCCCTGCTCGGGACTTACGGTCCAACGATCCGTGAAAGTGTTATAATGCAAGAACCGAAATCGGCCAATCTACATCGTGATTTAGTGAGATGTTTTTCCTCCTTCCAATTTTTATTTATTGTTGGTTTGCTCTTGCTGTATAATTTTGTGCGTTATCGTCGTATTGCAGGAATTTTTCAGGTATTCTCACAATAATGACAATTAATGGGTCGCTGTGCACAATCGTATGAGCTTACTAAAGCTGTTTGTTTGAAAATGACCATCGGCTTTACCTAGATTGGGGCAACATTGAAAACTTTTGAGAAATCGATTTTTATAATAATGCCAATTACTAACATAATTTGCCCATAAATGATAATTTTGTACAAATTCAACTTACCTGGCACTTTCCGCTTTTAATATCCCTTGATAGCCTGGTCTGTTAGGTGTGTCGGGAAATATAAACGGCGACTCTGAATGCCTCACAAAAAGTTCAATAAAATTTTGATTTTGTCAACTTTTTATTAAAACAACAAAAAATTGCTTTAATTTTACCACAAAATTTATTTGTAACTAGTTACCATTAAAACAAACTTGCAGAATGAATGAAACTGTTTTAATTTTTATCTGAACTTTGAATACTGTATGGTTTTTCGTGTTTCCCGCGGGAACCCAAAATATTCCCGTGATAAAAAGTACCATAAATCATAATCGACAAAATACTCTAACAGTAGAGATCTCATCAAAATAGATTTAGCCGTTCTCGAGATTAGGCAGACAGATAAAAAGGAGCTTAAATAATGAACTACAAAATACTCTACCATCCAGTAAAGAACCCATGAAAATAGGTTTAACCAGGACCCGGGACTGAACTATTACAGGCCCATATACCAATATACCGAATATTACGCGCGTATGCAGACAAAATGTTCGGGAAGGGTTTTCATAAAAACCAATGAATATATATTTCTTATTTCTATTCTTAAAGTCATTTTTCCAGTGTCAGCCTGATTCTAGTAATTGATATCAGCGCGAGCTTAGCGAGCACGACAATTTTTTTTTTCAAAGACATGACACCAGTTAAATGCATTTTGAAGGAAACACAAATGATTTGCTGTCAGCACTGTCAGTTAAGTTATATAGTATAGCCATAAGCCAATAGCACGTGAGCCGTCTGTTGCACTTCGTATTATAGCAGCGCCACCTCGTAGCGTTAGTGCACTACACATATCAAAAAAGGGCAAATTTGAACAAATAAGCCAATTTTAAATTCTAATTTCCCATTTATTTGGAATCAAACGTTTTTCTGTATTGAAGATTCTAGACAGTTAATATTTACAAAAATTACATTCATACACATGTATATTCCACAATCAAATTGTGTGAAAAGTCTTTGAAAGTGCGGGCCCTCCAGAAAACTCGGGCCCGGGGGAAACCCTCCTCCCCCCCCTATTTATGGCCCTGGGTTTAGTCCAGACAATCAGACAGACAAAGATAAATTACCATAAATCATTCCCGGTAAACAACTTTACCTTCTAAGTGAAAGTCCTATCGCAATTGGATGAGTCGTTCCCGATACTAGTCCGGCCAAACACATAGACAGACAGACAAAAAGTAGCATAAATTATACCCGACAAAATACTCCTTGCCGTCAAAAGTCCCATCTCATTGGGTTTTGATATCATGTAAATAAAAACATGAACTTATTATTATTATTATTTTAATGGGGTAACCCTATTTGGTGGGGACTGCTACCAAGGAGGTCTTTTGTGCTAGAACCGCGCTACTGAGAGATCATCTGCTATCCTAAGGAACACTAGAATGTCTTTTTCTTTCTCCTTATTTGTGCCAAAGCCGGACAAGCGCACAAGATGTGCGACGCAGTTCCGTTGTCCTCAAGACATAGGCGGCAATTCGTCTCATTAGATAGACCAGTCTTGTTTAGGTGATACCTTAACCCATGGTGGCCTGAAAGGAACCTTCCAGTCGTCTGAGATCCGATATGTTGAAGAAAGAGTGTGTGAATGGGTTAACGAGCTCTTTAGTCTGACGATGCCCAGAGATGTTTCTCCAATATGGGGACTGTTGGTCCTTAGATTAGTTCTCTATTGCAGCTTCGGTCGAAGACCAGTTAATTAATTTTTAATCATAGACCCTAAGAACCCAATTTCATGGAAATAAATCATCGTTTAGGTTGGTAACTTATGGCCGCCACTGAGGTTCGAAATTTCAATAGCAAATATAAAATCATCGATCCCAAAAACCCCTAAATGTTCATTTACACGGAAATCTATTCAAGTGGCAAAGCTTTTCGGCTGGCAAAAACCTCATCATGGAACAGTTAGAGATATCACTCGGAAAAAAATCGGATTGGTAGTTTTCGAGTTATTCGATATACAATTTTTTTTTTTAACTTTAAATTCGACTTAGTAATGGAATGCAAACTAAAAAAGTAATTGTAGAACGTTTTTTTCATTCTATTTTTGCTATTCTAAAATTTCCATTCCATTTTTTCGATGAAACGTTTTTTCCAGGGCACGGTTTTCCATGGTCAATTTCTCCACTAATAATTCAATAATCTTCTTCCCATTAGACATTTTGTAGAATGGAAATAAATTATTTAAAAGCTGAAAATTTGAAAATCACAGGCATACATTTCAAACTTATATATGGATGTGTATTCAGAATTGATAGTCGATTTCCGAAAAGATGAACCCCTCAAAACATGAATCACCCAAAAGGATTTAACATTAAAAATTTACTTAGCGTATTCTAAAATATTAACTACGAAGATTTTCATAGAAGACACAATTGTACATGCGTCGTATTTTATGCAAAATGTATTCAGAGGAAATTCAGTAAGTTATCAGTCTATAGATATATATATATATGTACAGCACTTTATAATATAATTATAGACTTAGACAGTTCACCAACCATAGCAAGTAAAGGATTATTTTAATAATATCATATGTTGCGCAGACATATAAGCTATAAATATTCACGCTTCTTCGCGTCCCACAAGAACAGTGCTTCTTTTTTCGTTATGTTTGGGTTATGTTTTTCGAGTGTATGTAGGTACATACTCGTATGTATATTTCTTTGGCACGCTCTATAGCCTAAACGGCTTGATGGACTTTAGATTGAGAGGTGTCGTCAGATTCGTCTTAATTGTGAAAGTATTGTGAATATATCAAAATATTAAAAATTAAAATTGCCGATTTTTGGCGCCATATTATATTAAAAACATTTTTTCCCCTCAAAACCTCTCGAGTGGGTTATCAACATAATGGATTTTTTAAATGGCTTACAAAAATATATACAAATTATATGTTTAAATGTAATTTGGAATTAGAAATGCTAAAAAAATTGTTGAAACTGCCTGAAAAATTGCGTGAAAACTTAATATTTTCAAACTTGCTTAATAAGTGAACTGAAAAGATAAAAATAAAAAAGTTGACTTAAAACCAAAAAACCCGGCTGACTGTAAAAAAGAACTATAAAGATGTAAACAAGACACATTCAAATACAAACGATAAATAAATCAGTACTCTTAAAATTGTACTTGCGTCGTTCTAGTTGTATGCTGATAGTGAGTGCACCTAGAGGTATATTATATTGCTAACAGAAGTACTGATATACCTAGGTATCTAACTGGTCAATATTTGTAATAAAATAATTTGACATCTGGTGGTAGTTATTCCGGAGAATTGCCGGGCTATTGTAAATAATTGTCGTTGCAAATTATGTATATGTGCAAACAGCTAGTGAAGGTGAATTTCAACCGCATTCACACGGGAACACTCTAAAAACAGAATAAATTTTTCATATGTTGTCTACTTGCGAGATTCAGGAGGGTGCGAGATAGTTAGAATTCTGAATAGAATAGAATAGAATTCTGAATTCTGATTTTTGTACGGGATCAGCAGCCCTGTTCATATATGTTATGTCATGGCTTTTTAAGTTGGCAAGATAAAGGAGGGACTGAAATTTTAAGAAAGACATTAGAAGTTTTTATTTTTTCATTTTAAATTCTTAAGACTGTAGTCCGGATACTTTCGATGCTGCAGTGGATGGAATTCCCAATCTTAGAAGTTTTGGGAGTCCAAAAACAGAATTATTCTCTTCCAGTTTCCGAAGTAATTGAGGAATATAACATGTTGGAGATAAACCAGCCATCGCAATTGGAAGAACCTCCCACTTCCACCAGCAGTCCTAATATACACCTTTATTTCAAATTAAGCGCCTTAAAATTTCAAAATCCAGTTTATTTATTCACCACTTTGAAAAGACCTAAACAAAGTGCACGAAAATGAGTCTCCAGATTCAAGAAATCTTAATTTTTGTAATTTCATATGGGAGTTCTTTCAACTCGATTCGATCGTATTCACAAACACCAAACTGGAGAGCAATCGAGTTGAAATTCAGCTCGATTTGAACGATCGAGTCGAATTCCCAAAAACGGCCCCTGGTCGTACGTACTTGCTTTTTCTCTAAACTTTCTAAGTTATATATAAAAGAAAAAATTACGTAAATAAGATTAGTTTTGAACTATTTTTAACAGCAAAAGTGTCATTTTGTAAAATTACTTTATTCATTACATTCGATATTTGAACAAAAACTAGACAACCACTAGTTTACCCAGAGAACTAATTTCAATGACCACAACTTAAGAAATATAAACAACGAGAGAAAATGGCTCTTTCAGAAAGGGTTTACCGAATATTTGTCATCTATCCCCTAAGTAACAAAGACAGATGTTCGGGTTGTCCTGTCTGAGCATCAAAATCCTTGCAAAATTTGATAACGGTCGGGCGAAAAGTGCGAAAATGAGTTATTCTAAACATACATAATCATAATCAGTCACCGTCAGTCCTTTCCGCTGTCTGAAAATTAAAAACGAACTCGGAATACTTGATGAACTTTGCTTTCGCCAGAATACCCTTCGATATTTCAGACAAGCTACGTGGTTCTTCTTTCATATGGGCACTCGACCAAAACGCCCTTAGTACTCCTGTCACAGAATCCAGTTTTGTATCTCTCTCGTGCGTTAATGTTTGCATCTTGCAACGGAAGAAATTAGTACAGGTATTTCTGCATATGGTTGGGTGAAGAGCCCCACGTCTCGAGGTAGCCCTATCGTTCAAAGACATCGCGCGCGATTTGAATTCGTCCTTCCGCGAAATCAAGTGCATAAATCAGGGAATGTCTGAGGTAAGTGAATGAAAACTAGCCGAAGTTAAAAGGAGTTATCTTTATTAATTCTTGCGCAATTCAAATTGCTTCATTTACCTTATGTGCTTACACCTAATGAAGCTACAATATGCGAACGGCGTAATTCCTTGGAAATTTGGTTTTTTGTAAATTATAAATTGGCAACCCAAAAAAGTGTGGTGATAACGCTGCAGTTATCTCGTCTACTTTAGATGTTTAAAAAAATTTTTCGGCGCAAAAATATGAAGATTATGGGGAACATTTAAATGATATTTGTAATTTTATGAATCATTTTAACGCTTAACGGTCCAGAGGTATTTCAAGTTTAGTTGCCGCTGGGTCCACGCTACACAGACAGAAATTATGTCTAACAATTTTAAATCAAGTATAGAAATATAAAGTATTTATTTTAGTGAAAATTTATTTATAAGATAGAAATATGATTTATTTCGAAGTGAATAGTTCTTGAGCGACTATGAACGCGTTAAACACAAAGCATTAAATGGTATTGGGGCTGCGGAAATTCTAAACTTGAACGGATTTCGGGTAAATGAGTATATAAGAGTTTTCGTGGTTGATGATTTCGAATCTGCCACCGATATTTGGAAATTCAAGATGGCGGATCTAATATGGCGATTTAAATATTCGACTTGAACGGATTTTCGTGCAATTGAATATATATGTTATATAGGAGTTTTCGGAGTCGCTGATTTGAAAAATTCTATTTAAATTCAAAATGGGGGCTAGAATTCTTAACATAAATGAATTTTCATGAAAGTGGGATCTAGGGCAGCTGAATTCGAATCTGCCATTGAAATTAAATTTATTATGTCATATCCAATATAGCGATTGAATATTATTATACAGGGTGTTTCGTATAACGCATACAGAAATGATAGGGGTGATAGGCCTTACCTCGACAAACAAAAAATTGTGTGGCAGGGAGGGGACGCACCTTAACCGTTTTTCAAAGGTTTTCTACATATAAAGGAGAATGGCCACTGTCCATACAAAAAACTCAGGCCCGGCGCAAAACTTTTGTGTCTCATATTTTATAGTAAAATTAGTATGAACATTTTCAGTAGTCATAATTGCTAAATTCTGTAGCTAATATATTTTTTTGCCACGTTTTTATTTTTTTTTCCGTCTCGCTACGGTTCAAGCGAGACAGTGTGAGCGGAGGGTCGGTATTAGCAAGCGAGACAGATGGCAACGTCATAACGCAATAGGCTTAGATTATATATTGATAGATTTAGAAAACTGATAACTTTTCTTCTTCAGTTGATCTCTAATAAAATTGTCTGCTGTAACCCTCCTTTAATCTACTCCATTTTTCCCGATTTTGGGCAATAAGACTTCGCAAAACTTTCTTAATGGCGATTTTTTGTCGCATTGGTGACCTTCTCCAACATGTGACCAACATCCATGTGTTTTATTTTCGGGTCACGTGTCCAGTCCACTTGGACTTTGCAATTATTTTGCCTACTTTAGTTACATTTGCTTTTCGCACATCCACGGCGCGTTGTGGTGTGGATAGAAGTCATTTTAAAGGCAAAGGAAAATACTATTATATGAAAGAAAATTGTGGTCAACTATAGACTAGATACGAGTATATATACTACCAATGTAATACTGTCATGTGTAAATACTGCAGTAACGTTGTTATAAAGGGTGGCCCATTTAAAAATTGGAATTTCATTTTGTTATAAAAAAAAACGGCTCAATAATTTTCAATGGTTGAACATTTATTTGAAAGGTTGTTTTATGCCATTTATTTATGAAAAACAATTTCGGTCAAATGACCACCACGGCTGACTTGGCAGTAGCCCATTCGGTCCACCCAATTTTTGAGTACATTTTCGATTGTTTCGGGCCTTATGTCAGCAATAGCAGCTTGAATCTCGTACTTGAGGTCTGGAATAATTTCTGGTTTTGCGTAACATTTATCTTTCTGTGAATATTAATACTAATTTTAATCTAAAATCTGAGATACAAAACTTTTGCGACGGTAGTTTATTTGAAATAAAACGGAATTACGCCATGTATTATAATAACGGGTGTTTCAATTTTTATGTTGTCAATCCTCCCATCTTTGACAAGATCAACGTTCTCTTTCTTTCGTTCTTCTACGTCATTTAACATTTCGTGTAAAGGTGAAACCATAATGTGCATACCGCTCCGTACGGAAGCACATGCAAACTTGCGATTACACACAAAACCTATCCCCAAACCACATTGGGAATGGTCGTTCGTTTCGTCAAGTTTCGGGAAGTCTGTTTTGCTATGCAAGGTACGATCTGGAGTGCACATTATGGTTTGGCCTTAAGAAGTAAATTTCACAGAAGGGCTGTGGCGTACTTAACGCGTTAATTTAAAACATAACGACAATAGCAAAAAATTATAAAAGGAGTTTTGCTGTAATATACGCGGTATTCTATACCTAATATGTAAAAGTAGTCGTCCTGCTGCCTGCAGTCAGTGTTTGTGTGTGTTTTATGGGCTGGTGGAATCATTGTCCATGGAAAGCGCTATAACTTTTTCGTTCCCCAGTTAAATGCCGTTACTGTGGAGCTTTGGTTTCAACAAGATGGTGCAACATGCCACATAGCGCTTGACATAATCAATTTATTACGGGAAGCATCCGATGAGCGCGTAATTTCGTGTAATGGACCTGTGAATTGGCCTCCTATGGTTTATTTTCCGTGGGGATATGTGAAGTCGTCAGTATTCGCCCATAAATCACAAACCTTGGACCACTTGGAAGCCAACATTAGCCACGTTATTCCCCTATCTGCTCGAAAAAGTGGTCGAAAATTGGACAACTAGATTGGCGTTTCATTTGAGCCAGTCGCGCGGCACCCATATACCCAAAATCATATTTAAACACTTATAGCATAAAATTAATTATCTTTCCAATAAAGCCAATAATATTGCCATTAACATGAGTTTTATGTGTTTTATTTCATTTTAAAGTTATATTCCTCTAAAAAAACACTCTATAGTAATTCGTTTCGGAAATGTTGGCAGCTCTGAAGGTTTTGAAGTTCCTTGCTGTCTGAGAGGTTTAAAATTTTTGGTGGATTAGACAAAGAGCAAACAATAACAATTCTATCATATTTTAAATTCGGAATTGTATTAAATTTATTACAATTCTTATTAAATGAATGGCTTTTGGTACTTTCCCGAAATCCGAAAATATTGGTGCTCAAGTCTAACAAATCAGAAACCTGGATTATTTTTTTTCATTTCACATTAATCTAGATCAAAACACCAGTGTAAAAACGCAGCTAATCTAGGTTTGTGTCTTCTTTTGAGTGGAATTTATAAAATGAAATAAAACGAGGGCAAGAAGAGGAAAATAATTGTTTGCTCGTATTCGTATTTCGAGGTCATTGTTCATATCACGAAGAAAACTATGTGAAATATTTGATGTCATATATTATCAGAGGATTCATATACTACAGTGCGGTGTTAACATAACAGCGTTTCCAACTGTAAATAGATCTATAAGTCATATGTAGTCCCTAGAAGTATATATTTTAAAAAAATTCTATATAGAGATCCAATCCTTTTCGTTTGTTTACACACTTCTATCTGCTGAAATTTATTGTATTGGTTTCGCCATTTTGGGTTCGCGTTTTTGAATATTTAAAACTAGACAGCATGCCTAAAATCTGGCAGTCTGAGAAAATTCAGTGTTTTGAGTTCACCATAGTAGTGTGATGATACGTAGCGTTTGTCATTACAAAAGCGGTTAGATTCTGAGATTACCCCAAATAGCAAAATCACAAACTTTCGCTCTTTGTAATATTACTCTAAATGAACAAACATCAAAGAGACATATAAAAAAAAAGATCAATAAAGATCAGAAATATGCGGTGTCGAGTTTGACGACTAATACACAGTCTGTCGCAGGGAACCAACTGGTCTAAAATGAAATATATGGAATATTTTATTCGGGATTTATTATTTTTTAACAGTCTGTCTGCTCTTGAACGATATAACGAACGGTGGCCGCGATTTAAAATTGATTAAAATATTCTTTTTAGGTACATTTGTAGACACACGTTGTCCCCGAGTTTTTTCGGCTTTGGTTCATCTTTCGATACCCATTCGGCTCATTGGCGATGTGTACTGGGTCGTATTCATCAGGCTTTGTCACCAGTAACATGTTTCAATTAAGCGATTGTGGAACAAATTGTGGGCTCACGTTCCGTGTCTTCAAATCTGCCGTCAATATACGATGTATTAGGTTTTATCCAAAGTTTAATTATGCTGCCAAAATTCACGTATTCAGATTCCACTCACTTTTGCGGTCAAATCGTGTCGGGTTGAAACGATTTCGATACACCGACATACATGTCGTATTCTTCTCTGCCATCCTTAAATCACGCTCAAAGATCCTTGCACGGGATAGAGTGTAATCTCCATAAGCATTCTGCAACATTTTGACCGATTTCGATGGAATTTTACTCCTTTTTTCAAAAATTTAATCATTCTTTGTTCTATGGTTACTTATTATGACGACGTGCATATCACACATTTGGGTCAACGCGCGTAGTATTGGAAAGGACTATCCGAGTGTCATACAACTTCAGCAGATAATAGAGAATGAAAATACCTTTCCAACGCCATTTTATTCCAAGAGATGTCCTACTAGTTGTTAAGACAAATAATCATCCTCGTTTTTTCTGTGTCTGCCTACAATTGCAAAACAGAATATGTATAATCTGCTGCCAAAACAGAACAGAAATTATTATTCCTTTACGAAAGTTCAGTAGTTCCGTTGTGGTGGTATTCTGAGTCACAGCCTTTAGAAGTCGATATATTGTTTTTGCTTTAATGTCATAGTTCTAAAAGGCATATTTGAAGTAATTAACTCTATCCCATTAACCCGAAATTAATCCTTCGTTTGAATGATTCCAGGCGAAACTGCTATTATTGCTAATTGTTATTAAGCAAAATTGACAAACGATTCGGAGCTGTTACAATGCATCATGGATTAACGAGGAAGTCCTTTAAATAGCACCTAATCGTGGTGGTCGGGTTTAATCAAAAGGGCACACTGGACATTTTGCCCTGCTGCGTGGCCACATTGATGCAAACACCCACCGCTGGACATTTAGGCAGAATGAATCCGTTCTGTCTGAGGCAGGCCATTAAAACTTTACAATACTATCGCAATTTTAAGTTTACACATCAATGAATTTGTTCAAGAGGGTGTTTTTAACTGCCATTGAATTATATAATGACCATCATATCAGAAGTAGCCATAAATGTCAGTTGTTTCGCGAAATCGCATTTTTCATTTCTGCAAAATAAACAACATCTGACCAAGTTCGACTGGAGCCATGTATTACATCTGCAGAGCACACTGCAAGCGCGGGTCGACACACATGCACGGTGCAGGCGAGTAGCGAGCATAGAGTGCATACGATTCACATCACTCATGATTCGTGGCTAGGACACACCGCTATAGCTCTACACACGTCTCCCATGAAATGCACGTCTGCATCCAGCTTCACCTAATCTGCTCAGCTCCGATGCCAACGTACCTCTGTGGCTGTGCCACCGCAGTCCCAGGTAATAGTGAGCACACAGAGCCGGGCTACTTCAGCTCCGAATGTTCTCTGTACATTTATGCATCGTCTTACCCGGTTCGGCATTAAGATATACGTTTGGTTTAAAAACACATTAGTATCGCGAGGTGAAGTATAATCGTGAAATAAAACCAGAAGAATAAGTCTCTGATTGGCCTGCATATTGGAATGGCGCCGCCCCTATCTGGTTTTTAGCAAGTTATCGTATTATCTCTCTTTATCCCATGTGACATGTAGCATGCTTTTAAGCCAGCACCTTAGAACGCTCAACTAATAAGAAAAGTGACATACCGATTCGTTTGTCCTCCACTTTTTTCATATCTGGCTCAATTGAACATGCAAAGTGGGCTGCGATATGATAACAGCCGAATGAACTCAATCGAACTTCCAAACGGTTTCTAATACGTCCTGCTGCGTTATGCCGCATAAAAACTTTTGTAATTAAAATTTGGTCACCGCGCTCCCGTATGGCGAATTCTGTCTGGTCAATGTGTTTGCTGTGGTCCGTTGTCCTCGGTGAATTCGTTAGAAGGAAGTTAGATAACATTGCATTTTAGCACAGGAATTTTTGCAACTTCCTCTGCTTGCCTGAAGCACTCCCACCAAATAAAAGTTACTGGTTTTCTAGGTGATCAAGGAAACTTTATTTGAGTTTTCTCAGGCACGAGTTTACATTGATTGCAATTTTAAATCAAAACTGGTTTCAAGATTTCTTCGTCGTTGTCCTCCTACATATGACAAATTGAGCATTCGGGTGAACTGTTGAGGCCAATTTTGTTGAAATGAAGTAAACCTCTTCAAGTTGACATGACTCATCGTCAGTAGAAGTATAGTTGCTGAAAATTGTTGTGAATATAAATATTTTATAGTTACAGGATTTTTTATTGATTAGCTCTAATAAATTTACTTACTTCACTATCAAATAAGAACCCGTAGATTTCGGACTTCTTCCACGTTGATTATGAATGATCCTTATCTTGTGGATGTGTAACCTTTAGGTTATCTGTTGTTTCAGTTAGTAGAAGACTACCAGGTCAATTTTAATAAAAATTACAGTTTGTGTAGAGTAATTTATTTTGTTTTAAGGGGTTATTACCAGCTTAGTGCCCAAAAATAAGAGTTGATTTTAATGATTTTTCATAAATACATTTAAAATAAATTTTATAAGTGTGATATTACATTTGATTAAGCACTTCTTGAACCACGAAAAAAAAATTGTTTCGTTGAAAAATATTCCAAAATAGCGGCTATACAGTAGGTCGCGTAAACTACAATTAAAAAAAGTCCTTCCACGGCCGGCAGTAGAAGTCTCGCCCAAAGTAACTTAAAAAAAACCAAAATTTTTTCATTATCTACATGATTTTTCTACCGAAGTAACATACACATGATTATATTTTTAGAATTTTTTTTCGCAAAATGGCAGTTGTTTGAAAAAAAACTGTTTTTATCAACGAACTAAATGGCTTATAACTTTTTTCCCTGATATACAATCGCTATAATCGTGTGTACTTCGTTAGATAATTTAATAATAAAGGTCCCGTTAAAATTTGAAGTCAATCGGATGAAAACTGTTCTAGTTCTACTGCCGGCCGATTTTGAAAACGTGGTTCCGAGAAAAAGCGTTAAAAAAAAATTGAAAAAGTGGCTTCGGAAAAATTGGTTTAGACACATTTTAACATTTAAATACACCTTTCTACAAAGGTTGTTTTGATTCGAGGGATGTTTAGGCATTATTTAAGCCAATAGAAAAAAAAATTAAACTGGTAATAACCCCTTAACTTTAAGTTTGTTACAAAACATTAATTTTATAATAAAAAGTATTTCTAGTTATTTTTGCATCAAGAGTCACACAAGGAGATGCTCTGTCAGCATTAATCTTCACACTACTTCTTCCCGATTCAATTGTAAATGTTCACCAAAGAGTCAATTTAGGGGGAATTTTTACACTCTCAGAAAAATTGGTTCTAGAAATTGTTCAGCGCTATATTATCAAAATAAAAATTGCTAAAACCAAAAATGTAAAATCAAATTATACGTAGTGTTTAATTCAATTACAGAATATTACAAATAGGTTTATGTTTCTTGTTAGATTATTTACATTAGATTTTCCTACAACTGCTGCGAACATTATTCACTTCATTCATTTATCCTTACTTATGATCTATTTATTATTAGCCTGTACTACACTCTGCTGCACAATGATACACGCATCATAAAATTTGCGAACTTTTGGGTTTTTTGAAAATATTTTTTAAAGCTTTTTTAATTAACAGAATTCACGTTCGTAAATATGATAAACCACTAAAGATTATAAACTTGAAATTTTCTTATAGAAGAAAAACTGAATGAAAATATATTTTTGTCCGTTGCACAAAGTTACACGCTCTTCAAGAACTTCTTGAGCCAGCGGTATTTCAATTATTACATTAGTACATTAGTGTCCTTTGTGCCCTCCATTTTAATTTATTAGCGAAAATACTCGGTTCAGCATTGAAAATCGATTAATTGTTTTTTTAAATGTGGGTCCATGCTTCCAAAACAGTTATTTTGAGCTCCTCAATGCTGTTAAATTGCCTGTTTTCAGCGTAAATGCGTCGAACAAAGATCCTTTAGAGATTTTCAATGGGGTTGCAATTCGGTCAGCGTGCGGGCCATTCTAAACTTCAATATTTTTACTTTGAATCCAAGAATTCTCCTGCTGAAGTGAACTGAAGCATTATCATGCTGAAATGTTAAAGATTGGCGTCGAATTTTTTGCAAGAATGGCAAATTACTTTAAAGCACTCCTTGATACGCTGCGTTGTCCATTTTCGTAGAAGGCATTTCCTTCTACCAGAATGGACTGCGCATGGTGATCCAACTTTTCTAATGACCTAAATTAAAACTGGAGCTCGGTGTGCAACTTGCACCTCATTAATTTATTTCTAATTGTTGAAGAAACTTTTCAGCTGACACAGATGGAGATGAGTTTAGTTTCCACATTTTTCGAATTTTAAACAGTTTTTTAATTTGTAGTTCAATACAACAAATTAGATAATGAAATGAGTAACATCAATGTGACAAATTATAAATTTATTAACAAATGTGTCAAAAAATAAAACGATAAATTACACAAATGAAAGACACGTTAATACTGTTTTACAAAAATTAAGTAATTAAAAGAAAACAAACTAAATTTATTCACACTGAATACAAACAAAAGCGTCATTGTCATCTTCTGGCAACCCCACGCACTCGTCGTGATCGTATTGTATCGTACCTTACATTAACGTATGGCTTTAACCGTAATGGGTTATATCAAAAACTTTCATGCATAATTGGTTTATAGTGAAATGTCAGCCAACGTTACGAAAACCAAAATCTACAATCGCTTCTATGTATGTACATTAAAAATTGATGGAGGGATGCACAAAGAATTGACTCAATCAGTTAATTTGGACAGATAATAATTAAAAACTTACCTAGATTAAATAAGAACCAGCACCTGTCACATAACCAAAGCGGAGAAAATGGCTGACTACTGTTCCCTCGAAGGAAGTGAATGACTTCTACTATTGGAATAATAGAAAAGGGCAACAACCTCAATGGATATCCGTGGTATCTGAAAGATTTTGCGAAAATTAAGGTCACGATGAAAAGTGGGGTATATCACCAACCGGGCACCGTCAGGCACTTTACCAAACTTTTCCAGATTTTAATTAAAATTGGTATATGAGAGTTCTTGAGGTCGCTGATTTCAAATATGATGCCCGGTGGTATAAACTCAAGGTGGTGGCTTCAATATGGCGGACACAAAATATTAACTTTAGATTTTCATGACAGTTGGCATATTAGAGTCGTTAATATATAAAGGGTGTCCCAATAAGAACGTCCGAACTTCAAATTTGAATAAAACAAACAATTTTCTAGCAAAAATGGTTCTGATTGCTTTATTTGAAAGATAATTTTATGCGATTTATGATTTGAATTAAATATCGGCCAAATGGCCACCGCAGCTTCTCTTGCACACGTTCATCCGCTCACGCCAATTATCGATGACTCTGTGCAACATTTCGACCGGTATCTCAGCTACGGCTTGACGAATATTAGCTTCCAATGCCTCAAGATTTGTAGGATGGTTGCTGTAAACCTTCGACTTAATGTGGCCCCAAAGGAAATAATCCAAAGGCGTTAGATCACAAGATCTAGGCGGCCAAACGATGGGACCATTTCTGGAAATTAACGACTCACCGAACTTATCGCGCAATAAGACCATGTTAAGTCGGGAAATGTGAGGCGGTGCACCGTCTTGTTGGAAATAAAGGTCGTCCGCATCAATTTCATCATATTCCGGAAAAAAGAAATCGGTCAACATCGTGTTATAGCGGTTGCTATTAATGGTAACGGCATCTGCTGCCTCATTTCGAAAGAAATAAGGTCCGATGATTCCGCCAAACCCTAATCCACACAAAACGGTCAATTTGTGGATGCAATTTGGTGATTTATGAACCACTCGTGGATTTGGCTCACGCCAATAGCGGCAATATAGCTTGTTGACGAATCCATTAAGCCAGAAATGAGCCTCATCTGAGAAGATGATTTTGCGATGCAAATCGCGGTCGGCTTCCAACATTTCCAGTGACCAATCAGCTGACGACGAATGTGATGGTCGGTTGGCTTGAGTTCTTGTGCCAATACCATCTTATAAGGGTGCAGACCCAAATCCAATCGAAAAATTCGCCAGGTTGTGTTCCTGGAGATCCCCAACTCTTGAGAACGGCGCGTAACAGACGCATTTGAGTTTTCACGAGCACTGGCTTGAACGGCGGCAATATTTTGTTCACTTCGGGCATTTCTTTGTGAAGACAACTTTGCATCGTGAAGAGTGAGTTCACTTTCAAACTTTGTTATTATGCGTCTTTTAGCGCGCTCAGAAGAAGCATTATGATAACCGTTTTTTGCACGAAGCACTCTTACAGTACCGACAAGAGAATGCGAATTTGCGTAATAATTTTGGACAATTTCCAAGCGTTTGGTCAAAGTTAAACGTGTCATGATGAAATCGCAAACCTTACTGAACATAACTGCACAGACCTGTCAAAAAACTATAAACAAATATGGCCGCCACGAGCTATCAAAACCAGGTCATCCCTATTGGGAAACCCTTTATATATAGCATTTACACCTCAAAAGCAACCAAATCAACATCAAAAACAACTAATTCAAATTCAACTGTAACTAATTCAAAATCATGTACAAGCAAATCAAAACCAACCGCAACTTTTTCAAATTCAATAACAACTTTTTCCAATTTAGTAACAACGTTTTCAATTTCAATAGCAACTTTTTCAATATAGTCCAGTAAAATTAGATTTTGACTACGAAAAAAATCCGAACAAGCTGAATTTTTGTGAAGGGCTTTATTTCGACTCCTAAGCATATCATGAAAAGTACCAAAACTTTGAGCCGTGCAGGGTTGTTTTTTTATGGGGTTTTTTGCGAATAGCTTGTAACTTTTAAATCCTTGGTGGAAAATTTCATGAAAAAAATTGTGGTTTTTTTTCCGTCAATCGTTTCATCGTTTTTAGGTAAAATTTTATAGGGCTATTTTGAAAAAGTTGCTTGAAAAATTGGAATGCTTGTTATATAATAGAAATTGAAGAAGTCGTCTACTGAGTTTCAGAAAGTTGTTATTGAATTTGAAAAACTTAACTATTTGAAAAAGTTGCGGTTGGTTTTGATTTGGTTGTTAATGTTTGATGTTGATGTAGTTGCTTTTGAAGTGTGAATGCATATGTATGAAAGTGTTCCGTTACTTACTGACTGACTGACGGACAGACAACACATAGCCTAAACAGCTGAAGATATAGACATGAAATTTGGAAGATATGTTTGCATATGGTGCATTAATGAAGGATTTTTCGAAACCCTTAAGAGGATTAAAGGGGGCTCTTCGAATTTGTATGGGAAAAAAATGTTGTTGATCCGATTTACTTGAAGCTTTTCGTAAACTCTTTACAACATAAATACACGTATTTCAGCATTTCTCAAAATTCAACCCCGAAATGGGTAAAAGTGGTATAAATCTATGTATGGAGAAAGATATTTTTTTGATCTGATTTACTTGAAACTTTGCAAAAACATTCTACAACACAAAAGGTCCCAATATTATTTTCACGGAGTGTTACGGCAGTACGCCCCCTGCTCGCGGGAGGGGGCGATTTTTGTACATTCGAAGCGACACAAGAAAGCGCGGGTAACGAACGAGTGGGCATATATGTATGTACATATCTTGAATATGCCATGGATAATTGGAAATTTAAGATGGCGACGGATTTTCGTGTGATTGATGTTTTTGAGGGGTCTAGACACTGATTTAAAATCTACTATCGACATCTTGAAATTCAATATGGCGGGCAAAAGTTCTTATTGTAATTGAATGTTTTGAAAGTGACTGCCTTTTACCCGCGATTTCGTCAGGGTAGATATCGGATCTAACTTTGTTAGATTTTAAACGGAGAAGGTTAAGTAGGTCTGTTTATTTAAGATTTTTCTGATTTCGCTAAATAATATTAACGCGGGACTGTTTTTTAATAAACTTTTTTTTCATGTATATACAGTGGCGAGCAAAATAATAGCAGTGCAACTTAATAATGTAGAATCTTCTTAATATTTTTATGATGTTGCTTTTTTTTCTGGCTTCTACTGTAAAACTGTAATCTTTTGCAATGTGGTGATCATATCGTTGCAATAAGGTAACGGTAAAATCTCCATTCTGCTTTGAAATATCAAGTAGTGATACGCACTGTGAAGTCTGATACGAGCAAAATAATAGCAGTTCTTACACTTTTCAAGATAGAAACGTTATTTCTACCTAGATATTGAGTTTAGTTCATATAAAAGTAAGTTTAGAGCTTTTATTTTATGTTCTTAGTCGATTCTTAGCTATTCATATTTTTTGTCTATAAAAGTGGCTATTATATTATATTAGCTATTCATATTTTTTGTCAGAAAGGCGAGATTTAATTCAGAACCTCATAAATAGCGGCAAGACGTACAAAGAGGTGCAAGAACTTATTGGGTGTTCTGCTAAATTAATAAGAAATGCAATCACCTATAAAAGTAAGGACGAAACACGCGGTCGCGCATAGTAAGGTACTCCAACTCTCACCCTACCGCAGCGGCTACTGATATTGTAGGTGAATTCAAGTTATCATGTGGTGTTCATACAGTAAGAAGGCTTTTAAGGGAACACAATTTATATGCTCGCAGTCCACGGAAAGTTCCACTTCTCAAGAAAATACATATAACAAAAAGGCTTCAGTTTGCCAGAGAGCATTTGGCGTGGCCGCTTAAAAAGTGGATGAATGTATTATGGACAGATGAAAGTAAAGTTGTTCTACAAGGTGGCAAGGGATCTCGGCAGTACGTAAGGCGTCCACCTAATACCGAATATGATCCTAGATTCACCACAAAAACCTTAAAACATGGTGGTTCTAGTATCATGATTTGGGGATGTTTCTCCTACTATGGTGTTGGTTCGATATATTGGATTAAAACTATAATGGACCAGCATTTATATGTGGATATATTACAAAACATCATGATACCATACGCCGAGTACGAAATGCCTCTTAAATGGGTCTTTCAACAGGACAATGACCCGAAACACACTAGCAGAACAGCTAAGCAGTGGTTTCGGGACAACAGGATTGAGGTCATGGAGTGGCCTGCTCAGTCTCCAGACCTCAATCCCATTGAGAATTTGTGGTCCGATCTAAAAAAGGCAGTATGGGAGGCAAAGCCAAGAAGTAATAACGAGCTGTGGGCAGTAGTTGAGAAGTCCTGGAAATCCATACCACTTAAAAGATGTCAGGATCTTGTCAACTCTATGAAGCGTCGCTGCTCAGCGGTTATAAACAATAAAGGCAATGCTACGAAATATTAAGACGATCTTAAATAAAGTACCATAAATTTAGAAGCTTGGTTTCAGTTGTTTGTGAAATAAGCTAAAAAAGAACTAAAACTGCTATTTTTTTGCTCCCTTATTTTTTGAGGCATTTTGTTAATATTCGTTTGCGTTTAATTAATATCTATAATAATGTTAAGTAATCAGTGAATACAATATTATTAAGGAGTTCTGGTTTTTTTTGCAAATAAAGTTTTTCGAAATTGTGTTTAGAAAACTTGTAATTTTCAATTATAGTTCCTTCTCATGTGCACTGCTATTTTTTTGCTCGCAGCTGTATGTATTTCCGAAAAAAAATTCATTCAAAATAATCACAAAAGGCATAGATATATGTATAGATCTACTTAACCTCCTCCGTTTAAAATCTAACAAAGTTTATAACCGAATTCTACGTGGGCGAAGTCGCGGGTAAAAGCAAGTTTCAAATATTACGCCAAAATGGCGGCTTCAATATGGGGGCGGCAGAATACTAAAGTTCTTTAGATTTACATGAAAGTTGGCACATGAAGTTATTGGGTATTTAATTTGTCATACAAATGGTTCCCAATTATAAAATTTAAGATGGCGGAACCAGAATAAAAAACTTAATAGGAGGAGCCCCTATGTGTCATTCTATCGTAAGAAAGATGTTTCCCTTGGTACGTGCGGATTCTGTGAATTACCACACATTTGATTTTTTTTATTAAATCAGTTTTTCCCATGCAATTTTATAGTAAACTTACAAATACAGCTGGTTTGCGTCCGCCAGACTAAAAAATCCTGCTTTTAGCTTATTTCAGGAAGCCTTACATGTTAGTCCTTTCAGAAATAAAGTGGGTCAGGATGGCAGTTCAATCAGAGCCACAGGAATGATTTTATTGACATCTTTTCTGCAAAATTTTCCTGATTTTCCTTGCATACATACTTACGTGGCCATATGCGTATGTATGTATGTACACAAATTGCGTATATTGATATTTTTAACGAGAAAACGGTCTCTGCTCTATGAAATGGTTTTCCTTTTGACCAATCGAAAATTAGGGAAAAGTCCTTTATTGGATTAAAAACAAGTCGCTCGAGAAACAAATTACAACACTTATGCCCGCACCTACCCTTCGCGTTTTAACATAAATTCAAGTTAGTCAAGAGAGGAAAGGCTAAAACAAGTGCGATAAGCAGGCAACGCCAGAATCGCAAATGTAGTGTGGGAAAAAACGCTATGTTAATTATTTGGATGAGATTCTTCATAATATAAATATAAAAGATATTGCAAGAGTCCTTATCAGTCTTCCGCACGATCGCTGTTACACCATCACCACCCACTTTATCCCTCGTTACAAATTTCAGCCTTTGCTGCCACGTCCCCATCTTCGGTCTATCTGCTCCGAGAAGACTACGCAAATACAAGCAGAGCAGAGCGAGCAGGGCCAGATATAAATGTAAGAGTTTTCAGTATCAGTTGGAGCACGTTGCATGTGCTCCTTACACCCCGTTATATAGAAAGTTATACCTACGAAGAACGTAAACGCTTGCTCATATCTATTTATGTGCCCTCAGTGTCTTTCCCCGTCTCATCTGGACGTGGAAGTGTATACCTATTTGGCTGGCTCGCCGCCCCCCGTGCCGGCGCACGGTACACCCGGACCCGGTGTCCCGACACCCCCGGACCCGATACACCACCGCTGCACTTGTGTGTGCTTATTTTTATCTAATTTCGTACAATGCAATTTTGAGTAGCTAAACCTGCGGTGAATTACGCTACTTTTACACCTCTCAAACGGGACGAGTGGAATGCTTGAAAAATTGCTAAATGTCCTTCCCATTGTGTCATTTCGCCATCTGACTCCTCGTCGCCGTGAAGTTACTTAACTAAACAGGCCTTATCGCCATTTGATCTCTGCAGGCTTAAAGAAGCAGTTTCCTTTTCATGCTCCAACCCCCCGAGTCGAGTTTTATACTTGACGTAACCATGCATGCAGTTCGGGCTAAAGCCTCGCTGAATACTGGTATCTGGCAGATAGGATAGGAGCTCGGCGCAGTAGGTGGTATGTGGGAGGGAAGAAGGATATAGTGCTGGCGCTGATGCTCTTCAAGGCTTATCAGGATGGGGCATATCAGCTCGAGTGCGGAGAGAAGCAAAGCACCTTGTTGTCGATGCTCCGATGCTCAGTTCTCGTCATTTCACGTGTATAAATTATTATATTGAAATAAGTAGTACAAGCGTTGGTGCGCAGGGGGCTGGGGCGCGCCGATAACCGCTTCCGTTTTATTCAAATGTCAGATGTTTTCTCCCCGGTCTTCAGACCTGCTGCAGTACAAAGAGGCCAGGGCCAACTAAATTCTCCTTTGGGTGGGTGGTGTGAGTGCAGCGGCACGGCACCCGGCACCGACCACCATCGACGTATACTTCTGCATAATATCTGTAAAAGTGGCTTCGAAGAGTCAGCAAATTGTGTTTGGCGCACAATGATATCGCAAAGCCCGACTTTTGTATTAGTGCGAAAGCAGGTCGTCGTGTGCTCGCTCGTTCATTGAGTGATAGTATCCTGGCAACCATCTGGTCTTGCTGATAACGAAACTACATCATACAACACATCCGTATAGAAAATTTCAAAGTACGGGACGGGGACGACGACCACCAGCCACCAAGCCAGGCATAAATTTTTATCATATTTATGCATTTCTATGATAAATGAGAAAGGAAAAAAGACACTCTCGCTATATTTTATTCCCTTATCGTTTTGCACCAAATGAATTCTGGCTCACTAATGTCGGCCTCTTATCTGCTCACATCAATCAGTGGAGGATGATAAGATTTTAAACGAAGGGTGCACTGAAAGACTTTGTTGATAGCGCTCGAACGGGCCGGGTCGACGGGGAGCGGTGTGGCGGCGGGGGTGGTTGAAAATATATTTTTCTTCTTGTTAACGCGGAATCTGAATAGCCGTTCGATCCGGTCTATAGTTATATGTATGAAGTGAGTGAATTCGCTAGTCATGTAGTATAGCCTGCGACTACGCGCCGCGCCGTGGATTCGAGGCTCTGTGGGAAGGGTTTGTTTATGTTTGCTCTCACTGTAATTTCGACATTCTTTTGTGGAATTTTGGGCGATTTTGTATTCATGGCCACATAATCACACGCACACATTGCGAATTGAAATAATTATGAGTAAGCATCAGGTGTTTTTGTGGCTTTAGGCGCCAGGACATGGGCCAAGTTTTTAAAAAAAAATCGAATTTCGGATGTTGTTTTTAATTTTGCCACGCTAAACGTTTTTTGCGTCTGGTATTCTGATTTTCCAATGCTTTGACTTCTACGCATTTTGCTTTTATTTCGTTTAATTAGATTCGTAATTCCTATTTCTATTAATCTGATTAGAGATTGGGTTATTAGATAGAAGCAACGTTTGGTTTAGAGCCTGTTTAAGCATTCAATTTTGCATATGTGTTATGTATGTACTATTACAGTACATACCATACATGTCTTTTCCTGTATAACTGAACATTGAGCAATAACCTTCAACTGGTGACGTGTGGTACTTAGCAAAATGCCAGATATTCTTTTGTCTGCCATCGGTGCAGTGGGACTGTGCGTTTCAGTAGCTTCGAATTCAGTTGCGCAATGTGCTCATGTCGAGGAGAAAGTTGGTTGTGACTGCTCAAGCATCTAGGGTAAGTTATAGGGTATCAAAAAAAACTAACATTTTTCTAAGAACAAGGACAAAACATCTTTGGCAAACATTTCATGTAAACAAGATCATAAATATAATCTTGAAATACAACAACAAAAAGAACTGATATGTGCTAATATTACAAGAAATTCAGATTTTCTTTGATAAGTGGGATGGAGAGGAAGGATGCATTACACGTCAAGACGAGAGAGACTGCAAAAGAAATCAACGATTCTCTCTCGTTTTTTTTTGTTGATATCAGTTCTTTTTTGTGCATTTACTGAGTACGAGTATTACTAGAATTGATTATTTCAGGATGTTTTTGTTTTAGCAGGAGTCACTTTTTTCTTCTAAACATATATGCCGGGGCGTACCCAAGGATGGTTTTGGGGTTTGAATCCTGATTCAGAGCAAGATATGAAAAAACTTCTGTATTAAAAAGTCCTCCAGTCCGACGCGGGTGCGATCCTAGGGTCACCGCCCCTTAGCTGAAGCACCATGCCATACCAAGAAGGCTATTGACTGTTTTGCTGAGTAATTCTTCAAAGCCGCATATTAATATAAGTAAGGCCCGTATCGCGGAGTACGATACGATTAGATTTACGATGCGATTTGCATTTACGATCGTAAGCTAATTTCATATTATGTGGTATGATTGCGTGTTCACCGTAGTTAACAAAAAATGGCAGATTTTTCCGTGCAGCGTTTCATTATACGAGTATGTACGTGGTGATTCAAATTCAACATTTCTCAAGAAATATTTGCAGTTGCAGTATGTACAATAATAAAATGGATTCGATTGATAGGCTTGAAGAGAATCGTTGGTTTCTTTTCCTGTCTCGCTCGTGCTGACGTGTAATGCATCCTCCCGCTCCCTCCCACTTATCAGAGAAAATCCTATTCGTTTTGTTGCTGGATTTCGAAATTGTTTTTAATAAGGTCTCTTTTACTTCATTTTTTTTTTAGAAGATATAAGTTTGTGTTGTTGCAGAGGATTTATTATCTCACGAAATTTTTCCACTTTTTCCTTATAAACGTATGTGGCAGACGCGTACGCAGGGGAGGGGGTTTGACCCCTGCCCCAATTTCTGTTGTTTTGCGCCTCTTTACACGGTGATTATTAAATGTGTCCATTGATGTTTTTCCCACTCCCATTTTCGAGAATTAAATAGCTCTTGTTGTAAAGAATGTGTCCCTTAACTAACCCGTTGTTTTAAAATCGCCCGGGATTGTGAAGGCCATTACAAAGCAAGAATATGTTTTTCTTCAAACCACTCTTTCATGACTTTTGAAGCGTTTTTAGAGTCATTGTCGTGTTGGAAGACCCTCTATCAAGGCATATCTTCCTCAGCGTACGGCGGCATGTCTTTTCCAATATATATATTTCTATATTGAAAACGACGCATGATTCCTTGTACTTGATGTAAGGGACCGCAACCACTCTTCGAAAACACCAACACACCATGATCGAGCCACCAGTTAATAGAGGCTTAAGACGTCTTCGTTCTGTACTTGGGTATATTGAGAGGCTCAAGTCATGAGCTAGCGCTGTATACTTGGCACTATTCTATGAGTTAGTGTTTTTGTTTTATATTCTAACGTATTTATACAGAAGATTGAAGAGATAATGATGAAAAAATTGAATTTTTATGGAAAATGCAAAAATAAAAATAACCACTTTTTTACCACTTCAGCTTTGAACCCAAGGTGGCAACTGGCTCGTGGCTCCCAGCCGGTGTGTTGCTTCGTTGAGGTTGGTTCGATAAAAGAGCTTGATACATAAGGGGCATTGTCTCAACACAAACGTCTTAAAATCTTGAAATAAAACGAATCTTTTTAAAATGGAAAAATCCCGATTACTATTATAATCGCAGCGTATTGGGTTAGGTCTTATCGGAAACGTCCTGGGTGGGGGATTGCAGGAAAAATTTGGTGAATAATAATTTTAGCATAAACCATTATTTTGTGTGAATGAGGTTTTATTATTTATTGGGCGGCAAAACCATTTTGAATTTGGAAATTTCGATGGCAGAAGGCACCCCGAAACCAAAAAAAGATACCAAAGTGCCAGTAGCTTCGTAACGAACAGCGGCGCTTAGAGAATTTAGCGCGACTGGAAATGCATGGAATAAATCGTGCGCGTTCCGGATTATCCAAGATTTACCATTATTGCTCATTAAAATGACCAACTATAACTGGCCATAGCCCGGAATTACACGGACGCACGCTTTTATGCGGCACACGGACACGGCTTTACCCGAAACGGAAACGGAGCGCAGAAGATATCCGAACGAACAGTATAGCCGTGTTCGTAAAAATTTACACGGTAAAGTCCGGTGCGACTAGACTGCCAAATATTTTTGCGTGTTTTTATGATAAAAAAAAAGATGTGTGAAAATTCACAGAATCTGCACGTTCAAAGTACCGTCTGTAGTGACGGTCTCAACGTTCTTTTTTGCATTTCGAAAACCCTGACGGATATGCCTGTAAAATGGTTTCGCAAAATTCGTACAATTAAGGAAGTTACAGGATTTAGAATTTCGACGAGCATGGAACATATTTCAAACCTATTTTTCTCGAAACCATGTTGTTCGAAGCGGTGACCACGATATCTCGAGTTCTACTGAACCGATTCACTTGAAACTTTTACAGGACCTTTAGTATATTTGTCGCTATAGCCGGGACTAGAAGCACGTTGATATGTATTTTTTTAGCAGCATTTAAATAGCAAAAAAATCTAAAATCGCACTTTTCTGTTTGTAGCTAAATAACTTTTGAATTTTTCAACGCGCTTTCGTGCCCGCAATTGTTTCCAGAAATAAAATGTATGTTTATAGTAAAAAGGTGAATAAATATTAAAACCAAAAAGTATTAATTACCTCTTTCTGTTTCCCAGAAAAAGATTCATGCAGTTGGAGTCAAAATACGGAAGAATAGCCCTTTTACAATCTGGCACCATATTTGAAATCAGCAAAGGCAAAAACCCTTATGTAATAAATGTCAAGAAAGTTTAGTATTTTATGTCTGCCATATTGAAGCCGCCATCTTGAGTTTGTAAACTCGATATTGATTTTACATATAAAATATCCCTATATTGTCTAGCCGCTTGGGGAAGGGTTTCACTTTTCGTTACGCTCCCATTTCTTACCATACTAACGAACTTAAATTACCGTGACATAAGGGGTGTGATCCTTTATTCATTCCACGGAAGGAATTATCGCAGAATGTTCGGAAACGTAAAGAAACGACTCAGACGGAGTGCAGTTTTCATAGTTGTTACTAGTTAACTTGCGCCATTACTGCTCTGCACGGTTTATAACGTATCTACATATTTGAAAACTGATAAGACAATATTGCATCAGATCAACCTCTTAAAGTAAATCGAAAAGAATACGTTCAGAATATTCCGCAATAATTAAGGAGCACCGAATAGAATGCCCGGAATGCGTTGAGGGAATGAAGGAATACTTTTAGAATATTCCGAACATCTCGAATGAATAAAAAAACACAGCCAGGAAATTTCACTTCATAATAGGATAATATTGATTATGTAATTGATACGCTCGTGGTTCATGCGATAACCACAGATTTGTAAAATAATATGTTAAAATTTGAGCAAAACGCGTTTAAAGCTTTTTGTATCGAGCTTGTGTATATATACATAATATACGCCTAATCAGCTACGCTCACTGCATACAAAATGATATCAGAGTCCTCCTAGGTTTCATTCTCAATTATTGTATTGTGTACATTTCTTACAATCAAAAAACAACAGATGGCTGTGACCAGACGAAATAGAAGTGTGCCGAAAGAGGGGTGGCATGTTGGAGCAGCACGTTTCTACCTGTGAAAGCTGGATCGATTCCCTGGTCTATAATATTTGAAGTTTCTTGCTAAAAGTTTAAGGACATATGTATACAAAATTGACTTTTTTTTTGTGAAAGTAATACTTATGGCTTTATTTCACCGGTTCCCGTCAGATCAGAAAATTTCTGCAGCATTGGGCGGGGTTGGATATTTTTTTTTTAACAATGATACATTTTTTATTCTTTATTGATGTCGTTGCTCATATTACTAGGTTTAAATTAAGTTCAATTAGCGGCTTATTATGTTTCTCCGCTGTTTCCCAAAACTGTTTCTCATTGTACCGGCAGAGCTATGCATGAATGTATTGCACAAATGAATAACTTAGAGTTGTCAAAACAAAACACAATCAATTTTTTACAACTTAAGAATTTTTTATATTAAAAGAATTTTATTGCAATCAAAATAATTCACCTTGATATAAAAGGGAAAGTTTTTTGGTTTTAGAAAAGTGTGATAATTTTATTAGGTGTACAAATTGAAACTCTCCGTTTTACTAAAGATGGCGCCATCTGAAAACGAGGGCTCAAAATGGCGGTCAGAAATTTGACATAGCAAGGCCAAATATTTGTCAACAATTCCTCATCATTACATTTGCGAATTAGACACAGCGTGATATACATCTAAGCGAATTAACATGACTAGTTTTGAGCCCAACAAACGCCATTTGCGCGAAGTGTTGCTTTTTGGTTTTAATTGCAAAAGAACTGCGGCTGAAACGCATGAAATGATTATAGTTGACAAGTCTATTAGTGAAAGAACGTGTCGGGAATGGTTTCAGAAGTTCAAATCAGGTGATTCCGCGTGGAAGACAAACAAGGTCCCAGCAGTAAATTCATTCAAAAAATCATTAGAGGTTCCCATCAATTAAAATCCTTGGGAATGGTTAAAAAAGAAGGACATTGGCTACCATATGAATTAAAGCCTAGAGACGTTGAACGGCGTTTTAACACGTGTCAGCAACTACTGCAACGGCAGAAAAGAAAGGGTTTTTTGCATCGCATAGTTACTGTTGATGAAAATTGGATTCACTATGACAATCCCAACCGGAAACAATCGTGGGGATACCCCGGCCACGCTTCCACATCCACGGCCAAACTAAATATTCATGGCGGGAAGGGCTTGTTGTGTATATGGTGGGACTAGCTCGGCGTGGTGTACTACGAGCTACTAAAATCGGGCGAAACGATTACAGGTGCACGCTATCGAACTCAACTTATGCGTTTGAGCCGTGCATTAAAAGAAAAACGGCCGCTATTTCAAGAAAGACATGACAAAGTAATCTTGCTACATGACAATGCTCGACCGCATGTGGCTCAAGAGGTTAAAAATTATCTTGAAACGCTAAAATGGGACATCCTACCCCACCCGCCGTATTCTCCAGATATTGCTCCTTCCGATTACCACCTATTCCGGTCAATGGCGCACGGTCTGGCCGAACAGCAGTTTCGTTCTTTTGAAGATATCAAAAATTGGCTCGACTCATGGATTGCCTCCAAAGAAGAAGAATTTTATAGACGCGGAATCCGCATGTTTCCCGACAGTATTTTCCCGAATAAATATGTAATTGTTTTTGTGTAATAAAGGTTTAAAATTTCGAAAAAACGGCGAGTTTCAATTTGTAAACCTAATATTATTTATTAAATCGAAAACTTTTAAATCAAACCCGGTCCAAGTATTTCGTGACTCATAGTTCAGTTATGGTTAGGTCAATATTTGCTCATGTGAAAACAGTAAAGGTCACGAAGAATATTGCGACTGAGTGTGAAAGCGTAGCACTCGGCATAGAGCACAAGAGCTTGATCTTTAACCACATATTGAATGGTTTATTCTCCGAAAAGATCTGCACCTATAAAAAGTTCAATTGGCACAAAAACAACGATCTGAATCACTTATCCCTCCATCAAGACCGGGCGACTGCCCACTCAGCGCACACACACATCAATGAATTTACTAAAAAGTATTTTTCCTTAGGATTCATCCCTATTTTGAGTAGGGTTGAAAATTCTGGAAAAAAAAACGAAGTCTTTTTTCGTGAAAAAAATAATTTTTGGTTTTTTCTATGTTTCTAGGTTCTCTATGAAATTCTCGTTACTTATTGTATTACTGTGAATTATTATTATATTCTATTTTGTGACATGTACATATGTATCTTCTGGATATCAAAATTTCGCCTAAAATTTAACGGATTGCCAAAACAGCTGCGCTTTACGAAAATTTCTTTTATTACAAAAATTGCCATTAAAAAATTATCTCTATCAGATGTTAAAACTTCTGTATTTTGAAATACTTAATACAACGATGGCATATTGAAAAAATATTTGCTTCATTTGTTTGTTATTATTAACAACATTTATTACTTTTCTTTCGTCTTATGAAATTGAATACCGACCGTTATCTTCAAATGCAGAGTTTTACTTTTCTAAATATATAATAACTAATATAGTGTATAAATGGTATTTGTGGCATGGCTAGCAAAAAAAAGCTATGTACTTGTTGTCTATATTGCCTATTTGTATCTTCACAGATTCAGGTCCTAAAATCATTCCCTTCTTTTCATTTGATTGATTCGACAATCAGCTTCAAGTGGAAAGACTTGAGCAAATTGCTTGTGACCGCAGAGAAAAAGCATCGGCCCACCCATAAGGCACACGCTGGGACAGCAATTACTTAAAACCCGGAGCCCAACCGACTGAGCTCCTGTCCAAAGTGCGGTTTTCCTGGGTTCAATAAAGCACTGAAGATGCATTTACTAATTTCGCCGAGTCAGCTTAGTTATTCGGGCGGGAAAGGTGCATTCTTTCGCTTTAGCGCTTTAGAAAAAATACGAGAAATTACTTGAAGTGCAGGCGGTGTACATATACGAGTTTTCGCGGAATCAAAAATACGAAATTTCACAGATACTCTTGTGCACACAAAGCGAAGAGGTCGACGCAAGCAGATAGCAGATATAAATATTTTCGACGTTGCCCCGCAGTATGTGATAATATTTCCTATAGCTGTTCGTTCGTTCTTTAAGGCATAAAACCTTATCAAAATAAGAATCTTATCAATACAAACAATCTCGGTGCTTTGTTAGTACGCTGCCAGCTAGCACGGGCTTATCTACAAATCATTAAGGCTGCTCGGTACCCGACAACCATTCCCCGTTGCCTTTTTGAGTCGGACTCGTACACATTTTTCCTGTATTTCGGTGCTATACTTTTCAAATTTATGTTTTAGAATTTGACTTTAGTCGAGCCTGGCCATTTTCGGGCAGATGACGAGCTTTTGTTCTTGCAATTACAATCGCAGTCCCGCGGCCGCGCTCAGACGCCCCTTAATATTTTCTTTAGTGAGGAAATTTGATACATATCTATAACTCTGCGTAGCAGTTGTGTATGTGTGTGTATGTGTAGGCTCTCGTATGATGAATAATAACAGTGATAAAATCTTTTCTTCAACTGGCGAAGCTGGGTCTGTGTAAAGTGTTTTGCTGGCATTTAATGTCTCAAGTGCGCATATGTGCGCCGGATGAAATTGAGGTTGTATCAGAATCGCACCGGCAAGCTATATAACTATATTTGTTTACGTTTAACGTTCCTTATCTCTACGCATCTCCAGTCTTACTAATTCGAATACTCTTCGAAGGCCCCAAATCTGGAGAGCTCGAGATTTGAGGATCAGATTTTTTTATTTTTGTTTTTCTCACTACATTAACGAAACATTTAACCGGTATTTTTACTTTCAGGTGATTGTCAAGAAACAACCGAAGAAATGACGGTCGAAAGAGGTGAGAAGATGTCTTAATTAAGCTGTCTTTTTCTTATGGCATGTCTTCCATTTCTCTTACAGAAAAGAAAGATATTTCTTATAAGGTTTAAGATAAGCTGCAGGATGTTTCAATCTATAAAAATAGCATCAGCAGATTAACTGCAAAACCTCGAAATTCTAATCGGGGCCGATAAGACTCGGATTATTTTGAATAGTTGTTTCTAGTTCTAGTTCTATAGACACTTCTATTTTGTTATCATATCGCGAGTTATGTAGCAAGTAAATTGTGGCTTACTGTTAACGCTCCGCCTAAAACAGGCTCTCAGTAGTCTCAGTACAGTTCAGGATATTGTGGTAAAAAGATTATAACAAGACAGACCTGACCGCAAACATTTCGGTGATTGATAAATAGATAGCATGTGGTATCTTACTCACAGCGATAGTAAGGAGCTGTTATAATATTTTTGACTGTTAAAAAGTTTGTTTTTAGCTTTGATAAAGGTCATCAATAAATCACTTCGTCAACTGTATTTGGACTTGCTGTTCAAGTTTCATTTTTAATGCTGAAATGTTAAGAGACGCGGAAAAATCTTAATCGAAATAATTTTAAGTTGTGGAAGAAAAATTAATCTTTGAAAGCAAGCACAAAATTAGGCAGCCCCCGTACTCTTTATCACGGAATTTGACGCTTCCTTTGTAATACCTGAATTGCGTGAAAATTCTTCTAACAAATATCATGTAACTTAACAATAAAAAATCGAACAGATATGATTCGACGATGGAGCTATCCAAATTTTCCAATAGTCATAACTTGTAATTTTCCACAAAAAAGGCGAATTGCTGGTAAATGTGAATTAATCCGAATATATTTCCCTAAAGCCTATAAACTTTTTTTTGCGAACAGTGTTGACCTTGTAATCACATTCGCCAGACAGAACTATTAGATTCCACCGAACACCAAGCGACGGAAATTTAATAACCGCCCAAACGATCTATTTAATTGTGACGACGGGGAGGTTGCATTCCGCGAGATTTAAAAGCAATTCGTCTCGTCACCCCCCCTATGGACACGAAATGGTCAATATTAGAAGTGTTTGCTCTCTAAACCCATTCCTTTCTTATCGGAGCCCGCCTGCTCTTTTAACGTCCTTCTCTTTCATCCCCTTATCAAATTTTCAGCTTATTCATATATTTTCTACGAGGCATTAAGTGTCTATAAGATGACAGAGGGGACGACAAGTAAAATTTAGATACGGTTCTACATAAAAGCGTCTGGTCGACGGAGATAAGGAGTATTGGCCACAAGTCTTAGAGGTAGATATTCGATTTAAAAAAATATGAAAATAAAAATTTATGTGTGCGAAATAACACGATTATAAATGGTGTGTTAGAACGTTTACGGAATAATATTTCCATTACACTTGAGTTGGTGTATCTCGGGCCGCCATCCGAGCCCAACCGCGCAAGGAAGTTTTTAATCGCCTGTTGACAACTGACGCTACATCATTAATTCAATCAGCCCAAGGAAGGGCCTGGCGTTGAGAGATTTGCGAAAAGTTCTAAATTCTCTAGCGGTCGGAGAAAGAGGCATGGCATGGCACATAGTTCATAGACTTCACGAAAACAACGATAAAAATCTGTTTTATGGGGGAAGGCTCATTTAACGCATTTCGATTGCAATAAGCGAAACGAAAACAGTTTGCTGCCTTCTAGGTTTATGCGCTACCACTTTCACAAGCATCTTTATGAAATATTTTATAAACAAAAACATGTTTGCGTACATTTTTAGTGCGGGTGTCAACAGTTTAGAGGTTTAATAAGTAAATGCATAGTAAAATAAAGTAGGTACATATGGTCACTATTGGTTGATGTTGGTATAGAGAATAATTTTACATATTTGAATAAATAAAGATAGTTTGTTGACTATAATAAAAATAAACCGGTCAAGTGCGAGTCGGACTCGCACAGGAAGGGTTCCGTACCATCGTACAAGATATAACACTATGCACCTTTTTAAATACTTTTGTAAACGAAACAAGAGAGGTGCTATAACATAATCGAAAAATTTTTTTGCCTGATTTGCATGGCGGCCATTTTGAAATTCACCACCTTCGTTTTTCATTATTTGTTGTTATAGCGCCAATACAAATACACACTGTGTAAATTTCAACTCTACCTATTACGGTTCATGCTGTATCGCTGACAGACAGACAGACAGACGGACAGCGGAGGCTTAATAATAGGGTCCCATCGGGTACGGAACCCTAAAAAATAATCGTTCCTAGAATTGTCGAAACAATATTGCAAGTATAAAAGTATTCTTTTAAATGTCTTTAGTTGGTCAAGTTGGTTGTCCTATAAATTGTTATGTTATTCATGGAAAGAATTTAAAACAGAGCAAATATATTTTATTAAGGGGTCTTTCTACTGTTGAAATGGCAAAAATGAACGTTTTTTTTAAATTGCTATAAAAACAAAGCGAAGAAAGGCATCTATTTCAAATTTTGTATGCTTATTTATAAAGGTATAGAATTGTCATTTTCATTATTATAATGCATTAAAAAATAAAATGGCGGCTGCCACAGTCCGTCGTTCCAGCACTTTTCGTTGAAAAAAACGAAATGCGCGTTGTAAAACTGTGAAAAAACTACTCAACCGCTTTTCTTGAAACTTTGCACACATACTTAATAACCATTTATCGACTGCATAGACCACAGTTTGGAACAAAAAAAGAATTTTTGGCCATTTGGTGCATGTTTGAACATGAGGTAGTCGATTTTTGGGTCATCTTCATGAGAAAAAAGTGATCCCAAATGGCCAAAAATTCTTTTTTTGTTCTAAACTGTGGTCTATGCAGTCGATAAATGGTTATTAAGTATGTGTGCAAAGTTTCAAGAAAATCGGTTGAGTAGTTTTTTCACAGTTTTACAACGCGCATTTCGTTTTTTTCAACGCAAAGTGCTGGAACGACGAACTGTGGCAGCCGCCATTTTGTTTTTTAATGCATTATAATAATGAAAATGACAATTCTATACCTTTATAAATAAGCATACAAAATTTGAAATAGATGCCTTTCTTCGCTTTGTTTTTATAGCAATTTAAGAAAAACGTTCATTTTTGCCATTTCAACAGTAGAAAGACCCCTTAACATTCACCTTTAATATATTTTTGTTTTCGAACAAATGTCAAAAATTAGAAATTTACAAGAGTTATTTGATGAGATTTTTCTTCCTTCTTTCATATGCCGGTGCAGCTTCGACTACTTTCTTCCTTTCGGCTAGTTTTTTAATTATTTCTTCGCTTATACTGTTATATAAATATAACATAAGGCATATTTAATGTTCTTGTTAATTTGTAAAATGTACGCAGGTTTTTCTAACAGAAAATAAAAAGATGCCTCAGGGTAACACAGCAATCACGACAAATTGTGAGTTTATACGAAATTTGAAGGTTATGTTTGTAACGTGTTGACAGTTTGTAAATTTCGGAATCTATTATAGGTAGCTCCGACCAAATCCGCTTGAACCCGCTATTGTAATCGGTTTGTTTAATGTTAAAAGCACGAGAAGAAAAACTATTTTGGCGGTTCATTATAGTGTCATACTATCCCCGTGTTGACGCACAAACACTTTAACTCAAATTAACCCCAAAATAATTTTTTAAAAATTTTAATACTTACTACAGTAAATGGTGGTTCGTTACAAAACTTTAATTGGAACAAATAAATTTTGAATTTAGATTTTTTAATATTACGTAAAAGGTTATGTGTATATAAATGGGTGAAAGTGAATTTTAGGAAGTTTTAGAGCACTTTTTCACTTTTGCTAATCCTGAACCAAAGCTCACCAACGGGTCTATAATAATAAACAGCTTTGCTGGAAAATCGGTAAAGAGGCAATATTAAAGAAAGCCGTCTTGAAAATCCTTGCAAAAAGATTCGAGATCGTAACAGGATCACCGCTCTCGGAATTCCCTAACCTCCACAAGGACGGGTATGCTTCTTTTAGAATCATGTTAAAAATATAGTTGTTATAAGTAACTCGAAGGCCACATATTCATTGCGCAATTCAAAATAGGCTGAAGAGTCAATATCGCTGCCTGAAGAACATAATTGTTTCCAGCAAATAGAAATTTAAGGGCGTGGATGTTGTATTTCCCCGTGAAATCCTTTGTCTTACTTTGGTACTCATTCCACTCATTAATTATGCATGGTATAGGTCCTATAACAAATATTGAGGGAAAAGTGGATCAATTTATACATATATTTAGTAATTGTAGAAAACACAATGATGATAATTCACCGGTAGCATGTACTTGTATACATGATAACGACCTCAAACATACAGCTTGATCTGTGAATAATTGGTTGTCTAAGCAAAAGCTGAGGATTTTGGACTGCTCACCGCAAAGTCCGCATCTAAATTTCATATCGAATACCAGTGAAAGGATATTTGTAAGGAAATATTCGAAAAAATAAACCATCAAAATTGACGTTACTTTTTGAACTTATGACGTATCTACATGATATGGATACCTGTTAGAAAACAAAGATGGGAGGGCTTGGTCCGCAGTATAGCAGGATATAAATAAATGGCAAATTTAAAGATTTGTAATAACTGAGGAGCTGGCGAACAATAGCGGACTTGTCTTCTTTTTTTGGTTTCGTACACTTTAAGCCCACATCTCTAGACCTCTGGATTACTTTGCTCCAAAAGCGGTTTAGACATATAGAAAACAAACAGCGTTCAAAAAGTGATTTCGTGCAAAACCGGTCTCGCCCTGTTAGAAATTGAATAAAATTATTAGGTATGAGAAAGAGAAGTTCCGTTTTCTAATATGTATATGGCATAACTCTTATTGTATGTATCACGTCTGAACCGGTTTGACATGTATATGACACGTTTAATGTCATTAAAGTTGAAGTGTTTAGAACAGAGCTTTTTTTTTGCGATTGAACATGGAGAGTTTTGTACCAAATAATCGACATTTGCGGGAAGTATTGTTATACTTCTATAATTTAAATAAATCCGCTGCTGAAAGTCATCGTTTGCTAGCAGAAGCATACGGTGAACATGCTTTTTCGGATTGTATGTGCAGAAGATGGCGTAGACAGTTTAAAGATGGCATTTTCGATTCTCTACATATGGTGGGATATGAAAGGTGTTATTTATCATGAGTTGCTGAAACCGTCTAAAACCATTACTGGCGATGTCTACAAGCGGCAATTAATCCGTTTAAAGCGAGCTGTTGAAGAAAAACGATCTGAATGGGACAATCGACACGATAAGATAATACTTTTACACGACAACGCGAGACCTCATATAGCTTAACCAGTAAAAAACTATTTAGAAAGGCTGAACTGGGAAGTGTTATACCACCCCCTGTACTCACCGGACATTGCACCGTCTGATTACTATTTGTTCCGGTCGATGCAGACAGCCCTTAGTGGAGAACGGTTTCATTCTTTTGAAAGTATCCAAATTTGGCTCAATTGGATTGCCTCGAAGGAGGAGCAATTCTTTAGGGTAGGAATCCGCAAGTTGCCAGAAATATGGGCAAACGTTGTAACTTCCGATGGAGCATACTTTCAATGATGTTCAAAGAAGATATATTTTATAAATAAAGATTTGTTTTTACCAAAAAAACGGAACTTCCTTTTTCTCATACCTAATATAATGGGACAAGTTCGCTTTTGTTCCCCAGCTCCTCAACTTTTTTTTTCATTATCATTACCATTTTTTTTTTTCGTTCCTTCATAGTTAACATTGAAACACTTTGCTGTTTAGAAAGATCGTAAATAAATATATGAAAATCGACTTTATAAACCAGAATACCCACCTCAGTGGGCAAAGTCTACGCAAACATGACAACAATTAAGAAGCTGGTAGAAATTCTCATTTTGGGTGATATTATATTATGTATAGGGTTTTCCAATAAGGACTTGACAACTTTTTTTCAAAATAAAATGCAAACCATTTGAGATATTTCAAAAACTTTATTATCGGGTTGAAGTACAATCAAAACATTTATGAATGGAACTCGACTTCGTTCATATGGCCACCGCGGGCACGTTTGCAGTGGTCGATTCGTTGGACCCAATTTTCGATGACTCGGCCACACATTTCGGCCGAAACGGCTGCTATTTCGCGTTCAATGTTGGCTCTGAGCTCTTCCAACGTCGTCTGCTTGTTGGCATAGATCAATGACTTGACGTAGTCCCAAAGAAAAAAGTCTAGAGGCGTTAAATCGCACGAACGAGGCGGCCAATCGACTGGTCCATTTCTTGAGATAACACGCTCATGAAACTTACTCTTCAATAAATCGATTGTAACGTGTGCTGTGTGGCTTGTGGCACCGTCCTGTTGAAACCACATGTTGTCCAATATCTTCCAATTCGGGCCAAAAATAATCGGTGATCATGGCGCGATAACGATTACCATTCACAGTAACGTGACGATCATTATAGTCGACGAAAAAATATGGCCCTATGACGCCGCCGGCATGCAAACCGCACCAAACAGTTATTTTTTGTGGATGAAGTAGTGTTTCATGAAGCACATGTGGATTTTCACTCGACCAATAATGCATATTTTGTTTATTGACGAACCCATTGAGCCAAAAATGAGCTTCCTCACTGAAGATTATTTTGCAATGAAATTGATCTTGGCACATCTTTTCCAGAGCCCAATCGGAGAACGTACGTCGCTTCAAATGGTCCATCGGCTTCAATTCTTGAGTCAGCTTGATCTTGTATGGGTGTAAACCAAGATCCTTACGCAAAATTCGCCATAAAGTGGTCTGGGCGATGCCCAACTCTTGAGAACGCCGTGGAATTGACTGATTTGGATCATTTGCTACGGACGTTTCAACGGCAGCGACATTTTCGACACTTTGACCAACCCGGTGTCTCACTGGCACGGCAACATCACACAACGAATATGTAGACTCAAATTTTTGCACTAAACTTGTTACTGCCTGTCTACTAGGGCGAGAATTACGACCGAAAATCGGAGTTAACGCTCTTAAAGTAGCGGTCACCGACTCCGAATTTCTGTAGTAAATTTTTATAATTTGCAGACGTTCGTTCGTGTACTTTACCATGATGAAAATGTTAAGTTTACTGAATAAATTGACAGTGACAGTGCGATGATTAGTGAAAGGGTGCGTTCACAAATTGAATTCAAAATTGTCAAGTCCCTATTGGAAAACCCTTTATTTCTAAACGTAATTGGAAATTAAATCTTTACTAAACTACTAATAATCAAATTCGTTTAAAAATGATAGAAGAGTAATAAAACAACAAAACAGCGCAACTTCTTTGAAGTCACGCTGTGTAAGATAGTGTGAGACCTAATTGTCCGCTAAAGAGAATTTAAATGAAACCAAGCACACTTCAGTCTTCAGCGACACGCAAACTCGTCGAAGCCCATGTACATACATATGTCTTTGACAGGGAGAACACTTCGTAATGTGCCGTATGATCAAACCGATCGCGATCCGACGTCTCCTGCTGGTTGCCTTAAAGGAAAAAAATAAATTGCCCCTAAGAGTGCAGAGATTTATTTTCATAAACATTAAGCATCCGTGAAACGCATCTTCCTTTCGCATTTCGTGCTAAACATGTTCAACGTGACACTTCAATAGTGCTCGAATGACAGGCCGAAGTACGTTATCTTGTCCTTTGAGCGCCTAAAACGAGCATCTTCCAAAGCTTGTTAATTCGAAATGCGTGCGGCAGATCAGATGCCTTTCTTTCGCTACATCATTAAATTTCATTTGAATTACGGGTGACACTCGGCTGTCGCCCTAATTACTCAGTAATAGCTTAATACCGGAAACCTGACCCCCGCTAGGTATGAAGTATGAGTCTTCTTCGTGGCAGCACCCGCGTCGCGACCTCAGCCGTGCCACCACTCGTCGCCGGCACCTATCCATCGGCGAAAAGGAGACTCACGGCCAGGATGATTATGCTGAACAAGAATGTAAACATCCAGCGGCAATCGAGGCCACATTCGCCGCTCGCCGCTCGCTCACGCCATGAATAATGCAGCCGAAATGTGAAAAACGAGAAAAATGCGATAATATGCACAATATATTTGAAATTACAACGATAAATTTAAAAATTTTTAAATGGGCTATCGGTGCTTTATCAGGTCGATAAAAATGCGAGGCAAAAAGCCCGGCGAGGAGCAAAAAAGGCGAGGTGATGCTTTGATGGCGATGGCACCAACTAGAGCTGCCGCGGCCGGAGCTGGGAGCTGTGAGCGACCATCGCAGGGGCCGGCGACGGTGGACGCTGGCTGTACGGTTACGGTACGCAAACCGCGACCGCGGTCCACCGCCTGGTCAGCATATTGACAGCACAGTCAACTAACGTTTTGTTTTAACAAATTTTATACAATTCGCCGTCCCGCTTGCTGGAATGTGTTTTACAACAAAGGTAAACGCGAAACGACCAGGAACGCAATTGCCAGCAGAGCCACCACGGCATGCTGTGTGGCGGCTACGGAGAACTCCTTTTTCTGATTGTTTTTACCTGTGAATTTTTTTGTACCTGGCGTAAGTTTGGTTCTTCTTTATATATCGATTGCCTTCCCTTTGCCCATTTTTTAGCTTATTTGCGAGATATTTATTGCCACAGATCGTAAATCGATATATACACACATACAAATGTTTTAAGCGATTGTTGCAATCGTTCTCTGAATGCGCTTATCGGCTACGAACATCTCGTTACTTCTATTTGTTCGCCTTGTTTTATCAAAACAATTACAATTCCTCAAGAAATACTCCTGTCGTTTCCTTCGGCTGGGATTATGAATATTTCCGCAAGCAGCCCTCTCCAAAGGAGGTCAGCGTTTGAGCAGACACCAGACTATCTGGCACCCAGACCCAGGTGAATTCGGCAATTAGTTAGTTCACAGCAACTGGGAAAGGCTGCGGAAATGACTGCCGTGGCACCTTTAAATTACAGGCAAGAAGCAGGACGGGAGCGTGTTTCAATAGTTAGTTGTTTAAAAGAGGGACCTCTTAATTTGTCATTAATTAAAATGTTTTTAGATTTAAGGTTTTTGGTATTGGTGCGCTATGCGCTCGCTATTCCTGCATTGAATGACGGGTTGCTTGAAAATAAAAATTAATCAGTGAAGTGCGAGTCTCCTCATGCTGAATGGTCCGTACCTACGATGTCTAATTTCGAACGACAGCATTTTAATGTTTATTCATGGGCTACGGTTTTTACAACTTTAGGAATTTTCTTCAGGATTCAATGAAAACAATGACTACGTGTATATGACATCATTTGGTGTTTGTAAAAAAAAATTGTTCTTATAAAAATTTACTTTTTTACTAGTAAAAATAATAATCTCTAAAAACATGTTCACGGCTGCCTTTAGAAAGTTGGATACCAACACAATAACAAAGGAGGATGTTAAAAAAATATCGTTTTCTACCCATCGAGTGTAAAGACTAAAGAGAATGAATGTTATAAAATTCATGTTTGGGTCCTATAATGACAAAAAACTAATTTTTTCGCTGAAAAATGATGGGAACATTGTTCACCTAAATAAATGTCATTATTTACGTTTTTTGAATGAATATTGAAATAATTTAAGATAGTTTTTTTATACGAATTGCTAGCTTATGCGATCCACAATGCAGGAAACTAATACAACTTATGAAAAAGCAAAATGGCGAATCCAATATGGCGCCCGAAAATTCTGAACTTCACATAGTACCTATCTGATGACTCTGACTGTGATGCTTTAAATACTAACTTGGATGCCTTCCAAAAATGGTGCTCCATCAACTGCCTTCCACTAAATCTGAGTAAGTGTACCTTCTTGTCCTTTTCACGCAAAAGGAATCCAATGCACTTATGTTATGTACACGATTGATGGCCATTCTCTTTGTAAACTTGACAAGGTAAGAGATTTAGGGGTCATTATTAATTCGTGTTTTTTTGATTCAATTATTAACAAAGCTAACGCGACCCTAGGGTTCGTTAAGAGGTTTTTAATGACCCATATATCTCTCGACTGCAATATTGCACTTTTGTAAGATTTGATTGTCTTCAGGGAGTTATTAACTCTGCTGAATTATTGAGTAAATTTAACATTTTGGTACCTGCACGTTCTCTGAAGAATCATGATTTCCTCCAATCAGATTATCACCGTATTAATTATGGATTTAATGAGCCAATATCCGCTATATCGCGCTCCTTTAACTCGCAATACTCCAGTATCGACTTTCATTAATCGCGAGCCAGTATAAAGAGTCGGCTTCGTTAAAGTTGCAGATGGAAACAATGCTGTTGTAATCCGAAGTAATCAGTTTGTTGATGAAATTGTCAGAAATAAAGAGTTAAGAATAAAAATATAAAATGGGTTCCATTATGTTTTTGGGACATGCTCATTGAAGAAACTATCTAAGGCTGATTTCTGAATATGAATGACAATTTGCTTCTTTTTTTTTAAACTGGCTTAAATCTGCAACAATTTCAAGAAGTGCTATAATTTTTGCAGAATGAAAAATTATATGTTCGTCAGGCAGTTTTTCTCTTAGAGTATATTTATCGCATCTTCGTCGTGGCCTATACTTACTACGATAGCTAAAATCTCAGAATCAGGGTTTAGAGCAAAGCTGGCAGACTTTCCTGATATTCCGGGGGCTCCTCTGACCATTGAGCAAGCAAATCGATCAAGACTTTTAACAAAATGTCATTTCATTGTTGGTCATCAACGGTAGAGTTAAAAAACATGTAAATATTTCGATAATACCATTCAAAATTGGACTTTGAATTTATTGATTTTAAGATCGAATTTTGGATTATTTAATATAACTTTCGCTTCGCCAATAACTTCAGATCTTGATCATAAAATTATGGACAGGATGATTTCTTTGTCGAATGGTGAAAATGCCTTACCTGAATTGATTCACGGAAATAATCTAAACGCCAGAAGATCATTATTTGATGATTGATGATGATTTGAACTTGATGACTCTGAGCTTCATTTGTATACTTGCGGCACTTATCAAACAAAATTTGCGAGAAGCTATTATTCTGATCACATTAACGAATCGGGTGATTTCGAATTCGAAATTGATACAGAATATCTTGATTTTGACTTTGCTGAGTTTTGAATACCATTAAATCCTAATACTATCCTACTAAAAGCTCGATATCATTCCCTGCAATTAAATTTTGTATAAAGGTACTTTGTGTACCTACTCGTGTACTCGTCGATAGGAGGAAAAAAGGAATCGATGCTATAACTGCCAAGGCAACACTTGTGAATGTAAAGTAGGCAAACGTGTCGTGGGATGCTGTCTTCATGTTGCAACTCTTGTATGGCGCTTTAACTTCATAGGTATGGTGATTTTACTTATAAGCTGCATTATTTTGTGCACCTTGTTGTTGATAGAATAAAAGCTCATTTAGCCGTGTTAAACCGTTTTATACAGAAATGGAAGAAGTCATAAATAGGGTAAGATGGTAAAAAGTGCGCACTTCTGTTATATTCTGTCAGAAAAATATAAGGATGCAAATGGAGATTTCATGCTTTATTCATTATTTCAGGTATCTTGGCTAATAACAAACAACACATTTTCCAATTTATCAATAACGCGCGCTCATGCACATACAGTGAGGACAAGGATGTACAGTACGTCGGGTGAGGTGGGACACCTCTTAAAAACCATTGAAAAGGTGGAAAAATTGCACCCGAATTTCAATTTTTATGTGAATTTCATTTAATAATTGTTTGCAAAATCAAGTAAAAAATTTGTGAAAAAGTTGCCAATGCGATTTAAAATTTTGAAAAGCAAAACAACGTGGTTTAATGTTAGCACATTTCAAGTGAACGTAAAACTCGTTTATTTATTTATTTTAAACTCACTCACAACAACAACAATTTTGAAAAAAAAAAAACCAAATTTTTGTGCGAGTTACTCTCGTGTACATTTGCTTTTCGCAATCTTGCACAATACTGTCAAAACAACTTCGAAATGCCAATGTATACATACATTTCCAAACCACTACGACAACAATTAGCCTGGTTATAATCTATTCGGAATATAGTGCAAAAAGTAACGCACCTATCAAATCTTTAATACAATCATGTTTTCCGAAACAATGAATTTTTTTTATCAAAAAGGTTGAAGTAACATTTGTAAAGTGTTTGTACCTGAATTTGGTGGAAACAATTTGTGCACTTATTTATAGTTACTTTTAACTACGTTTAGGTCACATGAATTGACACAATTTTGAAGAATTATTTTCCATACAGAGAAATTTGTCTAAATGTTGGGTAATATTACACAATTTAAAGGACGGGTTTTACTTTGGGGAGCATTCCATAAAATCCCTTATTATGAAGATAGTGGTAAAATATAATAGGGGGCGGTGCTCTATCCCGGTAATTGAGTTTTGAACTCACCACGAAAGCCAACCCAAAAAAAAAAAATATAAAATCCTTCCCAAGCCCCTTTTTGACGAATGCCGACCATTTGACTAGACTCATATGCTATCAGTTAAATTCCAAGTGTGAATTATATCGAAGGAAAATAATTCAGAGAATTTCACTTCGGTACTTTTTAAATACTTTTGTAAAAGAAATACGATAACATAATGGACATTTTTATTCCGTACTTTTAATAGCGGCCATTTTGAAATTCGCCATCTTGGTTTTTCATTATTCGTTATTATAGCGGCAATAGAAATACACACTGTGAAAATTTCAACTCTCTACCTATTACGGGTCTTGAGATACAGCCCGCTGACAGACAGACGGACGGACGGACTGCGGAGGCTTAGTAATAAGGTCCCTGATTTTTTCGCCCATACACATAACAAGGTCGGTGGATCGTTTAGTACTGAAGTCGCACTCTTGCACTAACTTACCCTATCTCATTTTTCCACAGAGGTACTTCATTCATATAGTTATTTTCATTACGAATGTAAATTTGTTTATATCTGTTAGCTGAAAATTTTAACATAATTGCCAAAAAGTCTTTGCAAATTAAATATATCCACCTAGGTTTTATTAAAAAAATTAATTGGGCTGGTTGTTCTGTTCAATTAACAGAACAAATTTGTTCTGTGAATGTATGGTCGTTCCAGAAAAAGGTGCACAAGCTATAGTGCGAAAAGCGCGGTGGCTTAAACTTATGCAGTTTCCAGCTATTATTCGGGATAAACGTTTTCGGACGGACATGCACGACCTTTTTTTGTGTTAGTTTTATTCCCTACGGATATGGAATACTAAAAAGGGAAAATATCTTTATATTCAAAATTCTTCTTCTTATCTGCCCGTGGCTTTCCTAACTGTTTTGTTAGTTGGATTTCATCGTACTTATTTGATCGTATGCAATGTGAGTGTTTTCGTGGTATTTTTTCTGACTTCTGAGAAGCACAGCTGGCGTTCCACAGGAAACCTTGGTCTTCTTTTACTTATCATGTACGTTAACGACGTCTCTCTTATTCCTAACCATTCGAGAATACTCTGTTACGCCGACGACGCGAAACTATTTGGCACATGTGATCGTGACTGTTTCTTTTAAATTCTGACTTAGATGCATTCCAGAAATGGTGCTCTATTAATCAATTTCCGTTAAATGTTTGTAAATGCACTTGCATGTCTTTCACACGTAAAAAAAAGAAGCTGGTGTTTTACAATTACACTATCAATGGATTCTTCCTTCCTAGACTTGACAAAGTGAGAGATTTAGGTGTCAAAATTAACACACAGTTCCCTTTTGAGAGTCATATTGATTTTATCATCAACCGAACCTACGCAACTTTGGGTTTTCAATGAGGCTTCCATCTCTAGACCTCTGTACTACACTTTTGCTAGACCGATCCTCGAATATGGTGGTCCCTCTTTTATGAATGCCATATTATAGTCCAGTCACTTTAGCCGAAAATATGGCTTCTGATCTAATAAAGTAAATTTTTCATTTTTTTATCGGTTTATTTAAGTGTTTTCAATAAAATATTCCTGTAACTGGATCAGAATTTGCCATGCTAGTAGATGACTGAAACTCCGAAACACACTTTTGCCTAAACCGTTCGTTGTACGTAAATAATGGAAGAGATCATTTTTTTTGTTGGGGATTTCGTTATCTTCCATTTTTATGATAACCTTAATTGGCCTCCGAGCCATAGAAACCGTAATATTCGCAAAAATCGGTTTTTTTTTTAACTTTTACCTTGAATAACTTTTTATGCGATACTTATCTCGTTTTGATTTTTAATATTTCATTGAAAAGATTAAAATAAACCGATAAAAAAATGAAGGTTCTACTTTTTTATAGCAGAAAAGTTTAATTGCACTGGAATATTTTCAATGTAGGTTTCTACGGTGTGCTCTCAGAGGTCTTCCCGGGGGAAATTTTCTTGTACTGCCCCCATACTCTGAAAGGTTCAAACTTATTTCGAAAAGCTTACAGAACTGTTCTAGTTTTTGATTTTTTGCATTTGTCTAAATCCGCTCCCTGAGGAACCATGATCTTTAACACACCATCGGACAAATTATGTCCTTAATGAACCAATGTCGTTAATGTCACCTTCTATTACTGCTTCTTTCCCCATTAAGGGTGTAAGCGAGAGCTTTTATTCGAGTCTCATCATGCCTTTTTATGACAAATCTTTAATTTCTCAAATAATTTATAAATAAAAATAATTTACTTTGTATTTTGTTTAAACCTCTCGCCATGGAGTATTATCTCTTCCGAATTCGTAATCTGCGAAGAATATCCTATCGACATCACCCATTTGTATTACATCAGGAAAATAAATGTATGTTTTTGCAGAGCTGCGTTATTAATTCGCTTGTTTTTATATGCAACTATTTAACGTAATTTAACTAGTGTCACAGAAATGTGTTAGAAATGAATTGTTTCGCTTATTTATTGAAAGAACTCTCGACCATATTCTATACTCCGACGTAATGGCAATTTCATTCGGAAATCGTGCATGCTATTCCACATTCTGACGGACACACAGTTTTCGGAGGAAAACGTCCGAAACGATTAAGGTAGTGACACAACCAACGCGTTCGTCGCGGCATTGCGTGCGTTGACATCTATGACGCGACGCACACGACGCTAGGTAAGTTACAACAGAATATTGAACGCGGCAACTGACAAGCAAGTTACACAGGCAATTTCAGTTATATTATGATATATATAATTAAATTCCCATATAACTTCATGCATTTGTAATAAATATACTAGCGTTTGCGCACTTCTTCTATGAGTCGCTCATCGAATTCCATTTTGCCACACGAGTTATACTTAAAAGTAAGGTTAAGTTGAATGCGCCGCGTTAAAATTTAGAAATTTGCGCAAAGGATGCGACGCGTCGCATAGCGGCGCGTCGGATGCGAATTCGTTGTAACTCGAAGTACAGGAATGCCTTAGCGCTTTAAAACCTGTCAACGCACGCATCGCGCGCGACGCGTTTAAAATTTGGTTGTGTCACCAGCTTTAGTGTGCCGTAGAGCTCAGATGTGCCATAGCAAAAAGTATATTTTGGATATTTTCTACCACGTTAGGCTCATGAAAAATTTAAAAGATCTCAAATAAATGCGTTTTTAACCACATTTAGCATTTTCGGAGTGATTTTTGTGTGGCAGCACCCCGTTCGTAGTGTGGAATATAAATTGTTTGTACGACGGACGTATCGTAGAAACACTACTGCATCGGTCTTTTCCTGGATGTGGCCCAGGCGTTTGATAAAGTTAATCATGAGGGTCTACTATTAAAAATCAAGCAACTATTACCTCTAAGCACTTTAACTTTTGCTGGTTACCAAATTAAACACACGTCTGCTCGCTTTGACTGCTTTATTAAGAAGAACTTACACAGATGAGACCGAGTGCCAGCCCGATCGATCGCTCTCAGAAACTACCGTAAACTACCGTTTCTTTTCGAAACTGCATCGGCTACAATTCGGCCATACCTGACACTAAATCGACCTCGATTTCATAATGGATAACTACTAATACAACTTAGAAGTCTCTCTAAACTGACAATACAAGTGTAGGTACATAAGCGTTTACATTCTATATTTGGAAAAGATTTACATTGATAGCATATACCTGCATAATTCATTACAGCCTGGAAGTCAAAATAATCTACATTAATGACATATATACATAAGTGATCTCACGTATTACTATTACATTTTTCGAGCCCTGTAGGTCAGGATATAAATTCCTAGAAGTCAAAATAATCTACCTTAATGACATATATACATAAGTGATCTCACGTATTACTATTACATTTTTCGAGCCCTGTAAGTCAGGATATAAATTCAAAATATTGATACATTCTAATCGAGCTGAATGTATGGCTTCATGTTTTGCGGGGACGATATCCCTTCATAAGGAACTCTTGATAGTTGTAAATTTTCCGGGTCTCGAATTACATATCGATCATGAGGCAAAATTTTAACCACTTCGTAGCGTCCTTTATACTTTTGCAGTAACTTTTTATTGACTCCGGCAGTGGTTATAATATTTTTAAGTATAACATAATCACCGACGTTGTATTTGCGAGGTTTTTTATGTCTATTATCAAAATAAACCTTATTTCGATCTTGACTGCGAACGATGTTCTCACTTGCCTCCGTCCTAATTTCTTTTAAATTTCTTGGATTGTCGCGCATCACGTGATCTTCCAAATAAGTTCGTATTTTATCGTCAATCATACCCCCCTGTGCAACACCAAACAACAAAATGCTGGGTGTGGAGCCCGTACTTTTGTTCGTGGTATTATTTATTGCAAATTCAATCTTGTTTAAATGTTTCGACCATTCCCCAGGCTCAATTTCGCTCTCCTTTGCCAACATAGGTGTCAATATCCTATTCACTCTTTCCACTTGGCCATTCGCTTGTGGAGTGCTAGTTGCTATTTTTATGTGGATTAAGTCGTTGGAGGCACAAAAAGATGAAAATTCATCTGAAGTGAAACAACTTCCCCTGTCTGAGACGATTCTCTTCGGCCTACTGTAATTTATGAAGTAACATTGTAAGCATTGAATAACTTCCTTCGTGGAGGTACTCTTAACTGGATATAATTTCGTAAATTTGGTGAACCCATCAACAATAAGGAAAACATGTTTTTTTAAATTCCTGACTCCAGAAGGCAGAGGGCCGTAATGGTCTATATGAATAGTTTCGAAGGGCTTATCACCTTTCGGAATGTTATGCAATTCGCCCTCCTTCTTTCCAGATGGCACAGAGAAATAGATGCATTTGAGACAATTTCTCACGTAAGTTTTTATTTTATCTTTCATTGACGGGAACCAGTAACTTTTTTTCAAGTGATCGTACAATTTGTCAACACCTACGTGACACAATCCGTCATGATGTGTCTGTATTACATTTCTCTCCATCTGTATTGGTACGTAAAACAAAATAGTATTATTCATTTTACGATATACTAGACCGTTAATCATCTCAAACAAAGGATGTTGCTGTTTCTCTAAAATGCTTACTATATTTTTGATTTTAGTATCCTTTTGCTGAGAAGAGGCTAACGCGTGTTCGAATGTCTCGGATTCCACCAATAAAATGTTATGGCACCGACTAAGTGCATCTACGTGATGCATTCTGCTAGATTCCCTATGTTCGATAAAGTAATCAAAGTCTTGAAGTTCTAGAGCCCACCTTGATATTCTGGGATTCAGAAGTTTTTTATTTAAAGTTAGTGTTAATGATTTGCAGTCCGTGACAATTTTAAACTTAATTCCCGTCAAGTAAATACGAAATCTCCTTAGGGCATAGATTATAGCTAAAGTTTCCAGCTCATACGAATGATATTTTGATTCGGTAACTGTAGCCCTTTTGGAAAAAAAGAAAACTGGATGGAGTTTTTTGTCGTATTGTCGTTGCAGTAACACTGCACCGAATCCCAACCCGCTCGCATCACAGTGAAGCTCCGTTTCGGCATGTGGGGAAAATATGCTAAGTACTGGCGCTTCGAGCAATTTTTCCTTCAATATTTCAAAGGTCTTCAACTCATTTGGCCCAAATCTAAATTCAACATTCTGTTTCAACAGGTCATATAGTGGTTTCGATATCATGGAAAATTTTTCAATAAATTTTCGGAAATATGAACACAAACCAAGGAATGAATGCAATTCTTTAGTGTTTTTGGGTATTGGAAATTCCTTAACCGCACGTAGGCCTTCAAGGTTTGGTCCTATACCCTTTTCACTTACTTCGTATCCCAGATAAGTAATCTTTTCATGCACTAGTAGACATTTGTCAAATCTCAGTTTGAGGTTATGCTCACGTATGACCTCTGCAACTCTCTAAAATTTCGAAATGTTCTTCTTTAGTCTCAGATGCAATAAGAAGGTCATCAATATATACAAGAAGCTTACCAGCACTTATAAGCTCTTTAAAGATGGAATTTATATACCGTTGAAAGACAGACGGCGCATTTTTTAAGCCAAAAGGCATGCGCAAATATTCAAACTGTCCTAAGGGGGTGACGAAAGAAGTATATTGTACGGAGTCATCAGCCATTTTCACATGATGGAAACCGTTTTTTAGGTCCAACAACGAAAAATATTTTTTTTCACGCAACCGATCTAAATGGTCCTCTATTAATGGAAGAGGATAATTATCTTTTTGTGTTACTTTATTTAATTGCCGGAAATCGACGCATAGCCTCAGCTCTCCATTTTTTTTCTTTGTGAGTACTATTGGTGAGGCAAAAGGGGAGTTACTTTCGCGAATTATATTGCGTTTTAAAAGATCATCCAATATTTGTTGAAGTTGTATTTTATATACATGCGGCAATCTCCTAGGAGTGCAACTAAAAACATCGCTCGCGTTAGACAAGGTGATCTTCATTTCAGACGTAGAATTTTCATTAAATGTGTCACTGCTCATAATCGTTTTGCTCATAATTTCCATTACGCGTTCTTTTTCATGATACGTTAAATTTTCATTTATGTTGAGATCTAATTTACTATTATCGCGGTTTGTATCAATATTTAGAATTTCGTTAAGAAAATTGTCACTGTCCAAATTATCATCACATTTAGAAGGCCTATCATTAAAAATAAATTTTGCGTCGCATTTATGTAAAAAGTCTCTACCTAAGACTATGGGGCACGTCATAGTGCTATTTGGAACAACATACAAACATATATGTACCCTACTACAATTAATAGTTACTATACACTCTAACCTGCCTATGATAATTAATTTGCTGCTGTTGATGCCGGCGTATTCCAAACCTCCAGACTCCACAGGTGAAATTAGACAAGGCGGCACGAAACATTCCTGTACAAAGCTGATAGGGCTTCCAGTGTCCAACATCGTTTTGGCTTTTAATTCGGTGATAACCTCGCCCGACAATTGACTGATGAAAGAGTAGCTAAAGTTTTGATAGAAGTCATTAGTAATATTCAAGAATTTATATTTACTACTGCCTGATGGCTCATGAGCCACATCAGTCGTCGAATTTTGCACTAGCAGAACTGGCGGTGAAGATGATGTTGATGCTGAATTCGCAGGAGCTTGAGCACAGCTAGCCACCGTATGTCCACGTCTTCCACACCTGAAGCATGTTCCACGTTCTCTTCTTGGTTTAGGGCAGTTTGACACGATGTGTCCCTCTTCATTACAGTTGAAACATCTATTTTTTGCTGACTGATGGTAGGAATTCCTCGCTGGGTGCCTTGAAGTTTTCGCCGATGATAGCGTTGAATTATTTACCGGAACCTCAGTAATATAAGACTTCATCTTCTCATACTTTCTTAACAACTGCTTGAGGTCAGCGACGTTTGTTGCTGTGAAGAGCAGTTGTTTATTGGAAACTGAGTCCTGGATGCCTTTTATTATGTAAGATATTAGGTCCTCCTCGTCGATATCAGCAAGAGAAGATATCTCCTGCATGGCTAACACATATTGGTGGACGTTTTCTTCCTTACGTTTTTTCCGGTTCCTAAGTTTGTTGTGCACATCGGCTGGCGTTACTCCGTGATAAAATTCCTCTAATAGCGATGACTTTAATTCCCTCCAAGTTTTGCACGAGGATGATCGCAAGAATAGTTTGGCTGTTCCCCTAAGTAGTCGTCTTGAATATATGAATAAGAGTCGATCGTCCCAACCATTGTACTCTCCTGTTTCCTCGAAGCTTTTCACCCACTGGCGGATTGAATAACTGTCATCTCCGGAAAACGTGGGCAATGACTCCTCAATTTCCTTAAAAGAAAACTGTGCGCACGAGCTTCGTTGTGTGCCAAGATCACCTAAAGATGCTAATCTCTCCCTTAACTTTAAGATTTCTTCTTGCTTCCTTATTTTTTCGTTTAATGCCTCGATCTCTTGTTGCAAGTTGTCAACACATAACTGCTGTGGGTCTGGATTTGACTGGCGTTGCAATCTGGGCAGCTCAGCCTCATCACTACTGCCATCATCGTTGGCCCTGAGCGACTCGAGTGTATGGGCAGAAAAATTTTCCTCAAGCTGGGCATCACTTAAATTATTGATTGCTTCTCGAAGGCGAATTCTTAAAGCAGTTTTCGCTCCAGCAGTACTTAGCCCGAAAGCATCCAATTTGTCTTTTAACAGTGGAACTGTTGCATTCTGGAGGAATCTTTCCACGTGTGCTCTGGCCATCGCAACTGGATATTTGATGAATTCCTCACAAATCATAAAACATAAAATAATATACTCGGCACTGCACCAGCAAAAATATTGCGTAATAGTTTAGGCTTAATTTATTTGGTAACCGTCCGTGGATGCATAAAATTTTTACGGATTTTTCCCGACGGTCAACTTCCTTCTGCAGTCACATTTTTCTAATTCACGAACGGCACAAACATAATCCTAATTTTTTCTTGCGCGACTTAATTTAACCGCAAGAAACTTAATTAGCCGTCCCGATTATTTAATAGAATGACCTTTACAAAATTCTCGGTTTAGATCCCACTTCTGATTTATTTTGTAAGCACTTTAACTTTTGCTGGTTACCAAATTAAACACACGTCTGCTCGCTTTGACTGCTTTATTAAGAAGAACTTACACAGATGAGACCGAGTGCCAGCCCGATCGATCGCTCTCAGAAACTACCGTAAACTACCGTTTCTTTTCGAAACTGCATCGGCTACATACCGGAAAAATTTGACAATACTTTGCATAGCTATCTTACACGGACAGAATATTCAAAGTAACTAATAGCAAGTACAATAGCAAGATATGCAATATTAAAGCGGGTGTTCCCCAAGGAAGCGTATTAGGCCCCGTCCTTTATTTATTACATACACAAGATCTCCCAACGGAAGACTCGTTTACTACTACCACATTTGCAGGTGACACAGCCCTAATATACGTTCACAGGAACCCCAACATCGCAACCCGCAACAAGCAAGAACATCTGGACAAAGTCATAAACTGGACAAATAAATGGTGTATCAAACTGAACGAAAATAAAACTGAGCAAATAACCTTCACACTAAAAAGAAAAGTCTGCAGGCCAGTCAAGATAAACAACATCCTAGTCAAATTGGTTAGCGAAGTAAGATATGTAGGCATCTACTCTACCTGGACCCCAGACTGACATGGAAAACCCACATCAACAAAAAAGCAACAAATAAAGCTTATCTAAAAATGTGACACCAAAATCGTTGAAGTAGAAAAAGTAATATCGAAAATCAACAATTAGCAGGACTAAAGTACCACCCCAACCCAACAGCCAGAAATCTACTGGTAGCGAAAATATTCGCAAGGCTAAGGAAAAAAGAGCCTCTCTGTAGCCTGGCTCGTAGTCACAAAATTCAACAGTCATGGGTACCACCCCGTCAAAGAAGGTAGATAATACCGGCGGGATAGTAAACATTGTCAACCATAAGAAGGAAATTCAACCATCCACCAGGGCTACTAACAACCAGCAGCAGTTCACAAAACTGCAAATAGTGGATCGTTATTAAGATTGTATTAAGTATCAAACCAAACACAGTCAGGGAAAAAAAAGCGATATAGCCCCGGCCACTAAGTAGGTATATGCTGAAGATTAAATATGTAGATTAAGGGCTATACAATACTATGTTACATGTTCGAACTATATTGTAAAAGCTGATCCAATAAATGGAAATATTTAAATAAAAAAAAAATAACATACCTAACCGGTAGCTATCTTGGAGCCACCATTTAAGCATATCTCAGAACTGGATAACAGTTGAAGACAGCGGGTTTGTTGCAAGTTTGTAATAGGTTTCGAATTGAAATAATTGAAAAATTACTCATACAAGACTAAAAAGTTTAAAATAATTTTTCCTAGCCCCATGCAACCCCTCCTGCGCGTGCAATAGATAAGTAAGTAGTGTAGAGTATAGTTGTCGGTGAGAAAATGCATACAACACTTCATTTGCAATGCAATACAATTGTTAGTGACTACTCATGCATTAATTATATATTCCAGGCACCCCACGTTTTTCATTTTAATTTACAAGTATTTTCATATCTATTAAAATTTAACAATCATAAATTTTCAGGACTTAGGGGTTAGCAATCTGTATAAGGTTAGGAAAAATTATTTTATAGTTTTTAATACGTTTTAAAAACGTGGTGTATTACATTTGTTTTATTTAAATTATTTTTTTACAAATATTATTTGAAAAGCTTCAAAGTCAAGGAATTTAATTCAGAAAATCTAGTGAAAAATTGCTGTGGGATTACAAATATTGTATTTAAAAGGCTAAAATGATTAAGTCAATATATCTTAAAGAAGCCCTAAAATTTCAGTGAAGATAGAATAATAAATTAGTTATAAAACGACAAACGTTTATTATCTTATCGCGTATTTATTCAAATTCAGCAAATAGTTAATTATAATTACATAAAAAATTGTACAATTTATGTGTCTTGACAACTAACCTTAACTAAGCCGATCCTTTACCTGGCGTCTAGAAAAATTCAAAACCAACATATCATTATGTTTATTAAAAAGATGCGCGAGATAGGTGACATCGGTTCGTTCGAACCATAGTTGGTACGATGAGTTGATATCTGGAAGAAATCATGGTTCCTCAAAAAACGCGCGGGAACAGAGATGTTAAATGTTGCTGACAACAGCGGCGTATTAATTGTTCCCTGCAAACAGTCGAAAGCAAAAACAGTTCTGGAATTGTTACGTCATATCGTCTAAGGTGATAAGAGAAAAATTAGTTTAAGCCTGTCCCTGTAAGAATTATTATTACCTACTAATTATTCAGTCAAACGAGCGTATAGGAAATTTTGGAAAGAAGATATAAAAATATATGTAGTTGAATTAACTTTATGTTAAAACACACTAATGATAATTCATGTATAATTACCTTTTCCACCGTGCTTTCACCTATTAATAAATGCCCTTTTGGTTAAATATCATCGAAAGAAATTGTTGTGTTTATTGTTTACTAGTGTTCGCTCCATGGTCAAACATTGACCATGACGTGAGGAAACATTTTTTTTCTATTTCTTTACTTAAGGGCAGGGTAAGGTTAATTCGTACAAAAAAAGGCACATTTTTGTGAATTTTTTTCGACAACTCAGTTAAAATCTATTCATTAATGCTAATGGTACATCAAAGTAGAACATTTGAAGAATATTTTGTAAAATTTTCATGTAGAAATATTGAAAAATAAGGCAATGGCAGCCATTATTTGGAAGCGTCTCAGAAAAAAATAGAATTGCGGTGCCCCTCAAAACTCGGTGCTGGATCATCTCAAATCAAAAAGGAAATTTTTTGTCGTTAGATAATCGCTTTCCCCAGGTAACGCGGGAGGGGTTTTTCGAAATTTAAATTTTTAAATTTTTGGGAACACTTTGAAGTGAAAATGCGATTTTTGCAAAGAAAATCGGATAATTTGTTATTATAAAATAAAAACTATTAACAAATTTGAAAAAAACTCTCCCGTGTTACCTCGTAAATTATGTACAGCAATAGTGTTCAAAATTTCAAAAGAATCGGTGTAATAGTTTTGAAGTTATGAGGGGCACCGACTTTGAAAACATGAGTTGTGGGAAAAACGCCTTAAAGTTTTAAACACTAAAAAATTTAGAGTAAAACGTTCATAAGCGAGTTGCTTAAACTGCTGTATCTTCGTTAGTTTTGCTACGATCCGTCTCAAATTTTCACACACTATTTTTGAAAGATTCTTTAGATTTAGAAAATCAAATAAAAAAAAAATTCGAAAAAAAAAATTTTAATACCTTACCCTGCCCTTAATTTGAAATGAAACTCATTTAAGTGAATTTTAATTTTAATAACATTTAATGTGAATTATTCATTGAACTTAAAATACAATGATTTCATATTCAAATATGATTTTCAATATGTTTGGATATGAATTTATTCTAATTCTTCTGGATCCGTTGCATGAATATAAAGTTTTCTCACGTAAAATAGACCATCATCATTAACGTTTACATCTGTTCATTTTATATGACCAAGCATCAATTTGTAATTTGGTTCTTGACAATGAAGAGTCTCATAAGGACCTGAAAGAAAAATCGTATTCATATAGTTTTCAAATATTTCTTTCATTTTAGCTTCCTTTGAACTATCCGAATTTCTTATTATGGAAAAGGTTTACATCACGGGAACCTCTCCAATTTCGAAGAAATTTTTCAGGTGCCTTCCATTTACCCTAAAACGGAAGGAACTGAAGAAATTTCTTGGCCGTCGGCTACGTTTGCCAAAATATTCGAATATTCAAAACGTCAAAATTAAAAGTTGAATATTTCGGAAACTATACCCGATCGCCAATGAATTCTTTCAGATCCACTTTAGGGCAAATGGAAAGCATTTGCAAAATTTCTTCGAAATAGGAGAGGTTCCCGTACCGTAAACTTTGTCCATAATAAGAAATTTAGCTTCCTTTGAACTATCCGAATAGATCAAACCACACGAAAAATCCGAATACGATATTCGAATTATTCGAATAATAAATTTAAATATGAATAGCATCGAATGTTCGAATATTGGAATCATCCGAAAATTTGAATTTCGTTTTTAGCCCTAGTTTGAAATGATGTCATATGGCCTGTCGTATTCTACTCATCAAACCCTTTCATTTGATATTCATATCAATGGGGTTGTGAAGAAAATGTTAGTCCGCCATATTCTATTCTATTCTTCAGTCTAGATTGATGTCATAGAGATTTTCGTATTTGATAGCAGATTCGAAAATGTTGATAGCAGATTCGAGTGACCCGGAAATCCCCATGGCGCGAATTTTCAGGGCAATCTCTTGAAGTTCAACTTTTTCGGTCGCCATATTGGATCCACCGTCTTGAATTTGGAACTTTGGATGGCAGATTCGAAATCAGCGACGCCAAATACCCCATAGAAATTCTTTTCAATCAATCAATGCTATTTGTATGGGAAATGAATACCTATTACCTTTTATTTTAATCTTTACCTACCTGTACAGAGCTTTAAGTTTGTAATTGTAAAAAAATTATTCAAATTCATGCAAGGGAAAGACACTAAAACGGTAGCACACTCGTTTTTTCCTTCTTGTATTTATACTTATATATAAATATATTCGTCCGACAGTTGGAATGTTTCCGATTTCAAATAATGTAGCAAAAGTTTAAAAAAATATCAAAATCGGGACTGTTTCTGAGTAGTAAAATCCTACATTGACTCGACTAATTATTAAAAAAGAAATAAATAGCAAGAAAAAATATGGCTAAACATTTTAGTAGTTTGTCTAAAAAACATAATTCAAAAGGCCTCACACTAGCCACAGAGGCATTTCCAAAAGGGTGAAGAAAAGCAAACAACGAATCAAACGAAATACGACTCGATCGCTTTTGAACATTTTGTTTATCATATGAATACATTAGTAACTTCAAATACGTATTAAATATATTGAAAACTACAACAGCAAAATCATTTCTATTTGATTGCTATTCTGCTCTGTGAAGCTGGTGAGGGGAAAACCCTCCGTCACTTTATTCCAAATGAGTCGAACTCTGTGCTCTAACAAATCTTTATCGATGTTTTTGAATGATCCCAGCAAAACGAGTGCATTTTTCTGATACATAATTATCGGCTGTAGATCGGAGTTCTTTCATTTGCATTCCCCCGGTGGACACACGGGTATAGACAAGCTGCATGAAGAATCACCTTCGTGAATCAACAGTAACTTGTAAAATTCGAGGCACTCGCAGTATTTGGAACAGTTGTGTCTGTCGAGCTCGTCAACTACCCTTACATCACGAATTCCTTGTATAACAATGTGCATGGCAAAATCTGTCATGTAGGTAGTTAGGGACAAACAAGTAAATAACTCATCCGCCTTGATCCGCACCAGGCTTCTTACTTGTGCATGAATTTCGATAAACCGAATGCATTCAAAATTACCGCGACGACCGCTTGATGTCTTAATTAAAAGACTGTTCGGAGCTGGAACAATTGGTAGCACGAGTTTTTGAGATTGCTTCGGGTCCCCTTTTCGATATTTGAGTTTCCTGGAGTGGAGTTCTAAACGTGGCAAAAATCAGCTCATACCACGAGATTCGAGGAAGCCAGATTGCAGCGTCGAGGAGTGCTCGGCTCCGTTCCGCGGTCTATTCTCGTTTTGATAAATATATGGTGTTCGGAATTTTCGCCAATTTCGTTGTTGCACAATTATCTCGTGAGGATCTCCTTCGCTTTCCAGACTATGTATAATTAATTTCCTTATCGAGATGCAATACATGGGAGTTGGGTATCTCTTAACGAACATATTTAATCTACAAAACGTGAGTTTATTTACTTTGCAGTCCTATCAATGGTTATTAATCAAAACAATTCTTATTGCGAGCCTATCAAATATTCTTAATCAAATTTGAGATTTCCTGCTAAGTGCACCGAAGCCATGATATGCGTCCACTCATCCAGCCTTCGCACTCCGGTGCATAATTCTGAAAAGTTTTCGCAATCGCATTATCTTGTGGTTCGGCCGGTGTCGTGCTCCTTTGGGTACAGAACTTGGTAAAATCGAATTCCCTTATTAAAATTATCTTTTTTAATCGAAAGGGTATCGCTTCTCGAAAACACCCACGATCTTGCCCTCTCTTATTCGCGGAATGGAGCAGCACAGTGTGAAGGAGCACCGGACGGAAAAGTAAGCCAGAAACGAACTTCTTCCCTAATCAATGATCAACTGCGCAATTTGCATTGGGTAAATTCTTGAAGCCATCTATGCGCGCTCTTTGCCTTCCTTGAGACTTTGGAATGACAGTTGTGTTTCTTAATTTATGAAACACACCGACCGAGGTGTGAAGCTACCAATTGCCCAGTCTTCAACGGTCGGTTTAGGAAGTGCACATTTTGCAGATATTGGCTTGTTTGCATAGCGTTTCATCATCGATATGATTTCTGATTACGCGTATTAAGTTATTACACCACATTACACATTTCAGCAGGGATGCCTTTTTCTTTTCCCATTTTGATCATGTCAAAGATCAAGAGATAGACGCATTCAAAAATTCAACACAACATTTCAGAACGATCTCCTCTAGTTAAGTTTTATCTTATTAGGTGGACTGGTAGAAATCTAAATAATAATGAACTTCAGGGTTCATACAGAGAAATAACTGGATATGTTCATAACCTACGATCAACGTTCTACAGAAAAAGAATAGGGTTTGAGTTAGACACAATTTAACTGTAACTTTAGGGAGCCTCAGCTTGTATCAACAAATGTTTGTCGGCAATAGAATTGATTATAACTAAAAAATGTGCTTAGCAATATTAGTTAGTATTGGCTGAATTTGTGCCAGCAGCCGCGGTTAGACGTTCAATACAAGTGAATTGGGTTGGCATGAGTTATATTGGTTTTTTGGTTTTATTTTATGAATGTATTCATTATTATTTGTTTTAAACAAATATCATTTTACCATTTTACACCGTTTTTGAATTGATATTTAGTTATAACAACTCGCACCTTTCACCTTTAGCATTAGTAATAGCCTTCAGATAACTAGGAAAGTTTTCACGTTATCTACAACGTTATCGACAACGCTATCTGCATTTTTGTTCCATATCTGTAGCAGATGTTTTTTAAATGTTTCCAAAGATGTTTAACGTTCCTAAGTTGATATGGTAAAATCGAGAGGATTCAGGTCTGGTGATAACGATGCTCTTGCATATACAATCTGATACAGCTAATATGAGCGGAATCCTGTTGGAAACAGAACACCAAACGTCGACGTAAGGCAGTAGATCATTTTTGAAAACGTTATCCTCCTTCGTGATTTTTACACCTTTCTCTACAAAAAAAAGTGGTAACTTACCATAATAGAAACAGCTTTTTGATATCTTTTAAGTGCTGTTTCAGTTGTTGGGATATCATTCATACTAACTTCATAAACACGATAATTTTTTTGTGTTGATGTGATCTTCTAAAACGAACAGCTTTTCATCCGACAAGATAATTATTATTATTATTGAAATATTGAACCCAAGAATATAATTCTTATATAAGTGTTTTTTCATTGGTTACTAAAATGGCAAAAGAAAGAGAGAAAACATAAATAAATAACTAGAACAATAATTGACTCTGCCTTGACTTTTTGCCAATTTGGTTGTGCTTGAGTCTAGAAAAGGTGTTTATGCATTTTACTTTTGGTTGTTCAATATATCCCATACAGGATGGCTCCTATAATCGAATAATGAAAGTCGCTTTTAATGACTGCATACGCTTTGTACATCGCTTTCCTAGATCTGCTCATGTTACACTAGTTAGGCTATCGGTGCTGGGCTGGTCACTGGAAACCTGCCTCAAACGGAGATTGCTCATCTTTTTTTTTGATGTAATACGCTCTGGAACGCCATGCTATCTTAGTGATGAGTTTGAGATTAGCTACGGTCAATAGTTCCAAGATGTGTCTTACTCAGACAATTTCTTAAGAGATGTGCGGATTCGTTTTTGTTTTCTTTATTGCATGTACAGAGTCTTTCAATAAGGACGCTCCTCTTTTAAATTTAAATAAGTTGTATGTGAGTATCCACTCCAATTTTATTTTATTTGAAAGAATATTTTATGGAATATAACGTCGTTCAAATGTCCGCTGCGGCTTTGATGGTGACACCTATTCGGGAAGTCCAAAATTCAATGACTTTCTCGCATAAATCTGGCTGCATTATGTTATGTTGAGTTTGAGGCCATCAATTGTTTGCAGTTTATTCGGTGTCAGAACTGATCCCTGTGGCGTACCACAAATGTGGGCTAAAGATGAGTTACAGCCGAGAGAAACGATAGCTGCTAGCCAATTTATGAAGTAACCTTGAATGGACAGCACTATCGAATGCCATCGAGAAGTCCAGAAAAGCAAGTACACCCACAGGTCCGAAGGTATTTTAAGCAAAGTTGTCTCACAGCTATGTCCAGCTCGAAAACGAAGACTGATATGGCGATAAATCTCGTTATCAATCTTCCATTCAAAGATGTGTTTGCATTTATTAACTCTGGGAACCCTCTGTGCTTATATTATAGATATAATAAGACCATAATTTGTTTTAAATTTATTAGTGTTAGGCCGATCTTCCAAGGTAACGTTTTCCTATTCCTTTCTGCAGCTATTCTAGTTCTGTCTGGCGTTCCACAAGGTTCTGTTCTGTTCACTTTTTTATAAACGACCTTTTTCCTCATTACGTAACGCACATGCTTTAGAATTTGCTGATGAGATAAAATTTCATGGATCGGCCGTCTCTGCCCAACATTTATAGCCTACAAAATTATATGATGTTAAATGTGAGTAAATGTAACTTTACTGCCATACGATTTTTTGTTTGGCTAGGTGAGATATATCACCTCTATTGTTTTAGGCCACGTTATCTGAAACACCCTGTATAAGCCATAAATCAAACTAATTTTTAAATGTATCAATAGTAACACAACAACTAAATTCTAATAAATTAAATAGTGTCTTGTCTATTTATGGTATATTTATTAACTATCAGATGGTATATTGTACTTGTTGATAGACAAACGGCATTTTTATTTAACTGAATTTTTTTTGTTGCAGATAACAAGGATTTATGCAACAATGATCTCGTCGAGGAAGCGGCTTCAACTGAGATTGATCTCTCAGAGCCATTTTCATCGGAATCTCTTCACGAAAACTCATCAAGTCCACGATCATCCTCGGATTTGGATTCGTCAATAAAACAATCTCCGAAAAAATGCAAAATAGAAAATGAAAATCCTACGATACCGAAATTGAGATTAAACGTATCCCTTGCTTCCGATCCCGCACTAAAACCTGACGCTAAGGATATAAAAATTATATCAGAAGATGTGCAAGATGAGAACGGCAAAAAGTGTACTGGAGAAGAAAGCCAGTTGTTTGGTCAAGGACAAATTCGTAGTCCTAGCGCAGATCTTTCTCATCGACTTAAAGTTTTCATGTGTCACCCTTGCGGGATCGGTTTTTCGTCTCTCTCCACTTTAGAAGCTCATCAAACGTATTATTGCTCACACAGGTAAATTGCGTTTTCAAGAAATTTTGCCTGTAGGTTTAATCAAAAATTATCAACTTTCAGAAAAGAGGTTGAAGAAGAAGTGACGCAGAATAACGAGACATCCTGTGAAAGGAGTTCCTCAGAACCATCCGCAAAATCTGTAAAAACTGGCAAGCAGTATGCCTGCCCGCAATGTTCGTATAGTGCTGATAAGAAGGTCTCGCTTAACCGACACATGAGAATGCACCAGTCATCTCCCGCTCCAAGCTCGAATGCATCGAACGGCGAAGAGACTTCTAGTCAAGTACGATTATTTTGGTGAACATTCTTTCCTCATTGTAATAAATTCTTTCTAGCAAATTGATCGTTACTGTTCAGAGTGTGATATTCGTTTTTCAAATATTAAAACCTATCGAGCCCACAAGCAGCATTACTGTAGTTCTAGAAGAACTGAGGGGTAACCAAGTTTGCTTACGAAATGTAAGGCATGTTTTAAATATGATTTTTTACAGGCCAGTTACACCTAAATCTGAATTAAGGAAGAGTGGTTCTGCGAGCCCACAAGAGAGGCCGAAGACTCCCACACTAGTGGCGCCCCCTCAGCCTTTTTTAGCGTTGCCTACAAATCCTATTTTAATAATACCATATTCATTGATAAGAGCGGCAAGCTTGCTTCCTGGGCCACTGTAAGTATTGTTTATTCTATTCGCAGTACATATTTATTTTTAAATTACCGACATTTTTAGGCTCACGTTTTCTTGGAATACTTAGTTCCCTACAAATCAATGCAATAGTTAAATATTTTGTTAAGTAAATTTTTACGTTTCTAGGACTTCCATCACGACTGGTATCTCAAATCCAGACACAACTTGTTTTGCATTTGAAAATGGCTCTTTACAACCATTAGCAACGGCTATAACGTCTCAAGGACTGCTGGAGTCGTCTCGTGTTCAGCCCCAATGCAACCCTACAGTTCATCTACTAACGGAGAAAAACTCTAGAGTGTCCAATCACGGTCAGCCAGCCAAGACGACCAAAAAGGATGGTTCTAGTCGGTATGTTTTTAGAAATTGCTACATTGTAATAACCGCTAAATTATTTTTAAAAAAATTCAGTGAAACAGCTCCCCTGGATCTCTCAGTACGTAAGTCGCCGATTCCCAGGAGCCGTTTTGAGGTGTGTGCCTCATCGAGTGAGGATACCAAACTTGATATAGAAGCAATGATGGAAGGAAAAGAAAATCTTTCAATTGAGAGTGGAAAAATGACCCCAGAGCAAATAGTGTGTGCTCCATCGTTGCCCAACAGCCCGTCTATGAGTCCTTCTCCTAAACGACGCACGACGAGTCCTAGAGGAAGCGTAGTGTCGATCTCACCTGGTCCGGTTGCTTTAGACCAGATGTCAACCTTAAGATCTATTTTGCCTACGGACATGGCGTTAAAATTGTCTGAGTCCAACATAATTCCGCCTTTATTATCCAAGCAAAGCATAGAACTCGCTCTCAAGTTGTCTTCATCTTCGGGTAAGAAGCCGGGAGATAGTTCGAATGTCTTGCCTTCTCCGCTACTTGCTTTACCCACAAATCCAATAAACGTTGTTCCTCCTATTGCTAACGTCCAGCCGCAAATGTACGTCAAGCAAGGAGTATCGAAATGTAAAGAGTGCAATATTGTTTTCTGCAAGTTCGAGAATTACTTAGCACATAAGCAGCATTACTGTTCGGCAAGAAACCAGGAGGGGGGAGATACCAAAACCAGTGCGCCACCAGTCACTGGGAACTCTTCGGATACGACTTCGCCCCCAATAGCTTATCACCAATTGATATGTGCTGCATGCGGCATTAAGTACACGTCGCTGGATAATTTGCGGGCACATCAGACGTTCTATTGTCCCAAAGGCGGCGACTTGACACCGAAGGTAATTGCAGATATATTTTATCCGGAAATTTGCTAAATATTTCGTTGTAGATTCCGCTGAGCAAGGAGAGATGTTCAAAATGTAAAATTGTCCATGACATGTCCCACCCTTGCCCGATAACGCAAGGAACCTACAAGTGTCCAGTTTGTGATGTCATAAGCCTGACCGCTACAGACAGCAGGAAACACTTGGAAACCCATGGGAGCGTCAAAGCGTTTCGGTGTTCCATATGTAGTTATAAAGGCAATACTCTAAGGTAGGTGGCTTTTTAAGAAGGCACGAACGCAAATGCATTAAACAAATTTTTTTTAGAGGGATGAGGACACACATTAGGATGCACTTTGATAAGAAAACCTCGGATTTCAACGAGGAGAACTACATGTCCTGCATTTTGGAGGAGGACGGCGTAGAGATTGTCAGTTCTACTCCACTCAGCCAAGAGCAACATAGCCAGCAACAGCTCTTTAATTGCGAAATCTGCAACTATTCGTCCTCTTATAAGGGAAATGTGGTAAGTAGATCTTGTTTTTCTCCTTCAGAAATAAATGTAATGTTTCCATCCTTTTAGATGAGGCATATGAAGCTCGTTCACCCTCAGCATTCATCGTCGCCTCCTTCCACGTCCCCTGATATTGGAGAAGCCAATTACATTTTAAGTGAGAATGGCGATGCTAAGCAAAGCAGAACAACCGAAAAGTGAGTATTTTGAGGTAATAAAAACATAAACTAACTACAGAAGCAGAATAACGACAAAACTGCTAAAGTAGGTCTGCCTTTACACAAGTTTTGTAGTTGTTCTGCTGCTTCTACGACTAATTTATACTTTTAGTTTTATAGAATTTTTACATTAGAAAAATACTAACCAAACATATCATCAATCTTCTTACAGTGCTGCCATCAAAACTGAACCCAGTGAGCTCAAGAGCAACGAGAAAGAGCTTCTTGGGGACAGCGTCCCAACTATCAAGATAGAGCCAGAGGATAAGCGTGATAGTGATCCAAATGTCTCAGCAGCTCTCTCCCGGTCTTCACCACTTTCCGCTGAAGAAAACTCCCTCAAGACAACAAATCAAAAATATTGCCAAGTGTGCGACATAAAGTTTAACTACATGAACACTTTCATAGCTCACAAGCAGTTTTACTGTAAGAGCAAGCGGAGTGAGGCGGAGACCCCAAGCTCGGCTCCAATCCAGTCCCCAGTGCTGGGCAATAAGAACAAGGAAAACATGGAAACTGTTCTCTAAAAACGGCGGCAACATTGATCACAAGATTTTCTGCTTAATAACAGTACGTGCACAGAAACACGAACAGTTCATATCAGGATAGGTGCTTCTTCAAGTAATTTTCAAGGACATGCTGGCTTTAGCTCCGACTACTTCGGAGGTATTGTTCACGGCAGTGCAGACTTTTCAAGTTTCGAATGCGTGTTAATTTCTGTGATAATATGCGCGTGGATTTGGCGTGCTATCGCCGGCTGCGGTATATTGTTCGAGCTCTCTATATTATCATACGACTTATTTAGACAGAAGCCAATTTATTTAAAAGAAATTGTTTATTTGTTGGTCTCACTCCATTACATTGTGAAAATAATGATGCCAAAGTTTAAGTACGACCGCTTCGTCGTAAAATAGTTCTGTACATACAACTCTCGATGTAAGAAAACTCGTCACGATTTCGACTAGAGGATTGATCGAACACTATAGATCCCCACACAGACGCGAATATTTTATATAAATGTTAGGTCATAGTTATATGAATGTGAATGCATTTACGCCCATATACTTTCTCATACCATTTAATTACAATATTATAAAGTGACAATAAACTATTTATTCCAAGCACGAGTCATCGTTTCATTCTTTAAGCCCCCCACAAGCTGCTATAAATCAGCAACAATAAAAATCAATCAAAAAAACTCTGCCTGTGCGTCTATGACTTTCCGTAGCGAAACATTGGCTCAGAATTACTTTTTAGTACTATTACTAGTTTTAGTACATGCCGACTTTTTTACCTTTATTAACAAGTAGAAAACAGATATAACAATTTTTAAGTTTATTTTAAGAAATGATGATAGTGTATTTCCAGCACTTATAATATAAATTGGACGTAATAATTTTCATGGGAGGTACTAACTAATATTTTCAGATATTGTGCATCGATTGTTTTTTTAGATCTGATATTACAGGGCCATTAAGAGCGCTTTTCCCTTCTCGATCCTATGTTCAAAACAAACATTTCGAATCTTCAACTTTCCCAAATAACGGTCCTTCCAACCATTCTCAATAAAATCCCTTTACAATGTCGTCCTTAGCTGTGCGTGTGCGTGACTCTCCGCGCGATTTTCCGTCTATCTGTTTGTCGGGGCTCATCTAGAAAACGCCTGAACCGATTTCAATGGGACTTTCACTGGAAGCTACAGTACTTTGTTGGGTATGATCTACGCTTTGTTTGTCCGGGATAATCGCGGGAACTGCTAAACCTATTATGATGGGATGAGAGGGTAGAGTATATCATGATATAGGCTACTTTTTATCCCGGGAATATTTAGACTACCCGTGGGAAAAATGAAAAACCGTCTCCGGGCATGAAAGAATTTCATTTATTCTGCAACCGTTTTAATTTGCAAGGAAAAGCCTGGACAAGGCCGGATCGGGTCGGGTCTGCTAATCCTTTAGAGAAATGCAAACTCTTAAGAATCCTTTCACACAATTATTCAACAAGGGACGTGCGAAAATAATATCCAGGAGTAGTATCATTCAAGGACACCACGGTCCCTGCCTCCTAATCGTCTTTAAAGTTCACAGTAAAAGGACCATCCGCAGAGAATTTCTCGGAATACTTGATAAAACTAATCAGAGCAACTACAGTACTTTGGGTGAAAGAGAATCCACCCGTACTGTTCTGTCTGGAAACGAGCCACCTTACTACTGATGAACTTTGGTCAGCTTTGTTGCATTCTAGTAAGGCCAGAAGAGCATAAGCTCTTGCTTCCTCGTCATAGGTGTCAGAGTTATGCGTGCCAGATGTCGTTGTCGTTGGTTTGGTCCACCACATTGTACTGTCTGTAATTTTCAGATAATAGTCCGTACTTTCCCATTATCATAATATTATGATAATTTACCTCCATGTTTAGCACAGCGAAGAAGTCTGTCGAGAAGAACATCTCTAAGGTCCTTATGGTCACCCAATTGGAAAACATAGGTGACAATGGGTAAAGCAAATGGATCGTTTAAATCGTTTTCAGTTTTTGAAAGATATTCAAGATAGACGAATCCTTGCTTTATTTTGTCCTTGTTGAAGGCTCGGAAAGTTAAATGCTTGTTTAGTTATAATTACATCAATTTCAATGTATTTTGCGGCGTGGGTGAAGCATCGCGCAACGTAAGCTGTGAGCCATGCGCTGCCACCTCTATCGCTCATACCAAAGGCACTGAACGAACCGTCGGGATGCCTATATCCCAATTTCGCTTGATATCCAATTCGAAGGTAGTTCAGGGCTTTGCTTCTGATGTCTTCACTTAGATGATGCTTCATCTGAAATTAATGTTGTCAGAAAATCTCAGCATCGAAATTTACCATGTTCCAAGTTTTATTAGTGGTGTTCCATATTCAGTGCGATCAGTGTTGGAATCATTAAGATCAATGTAGAAATAAACTCACAGCAGGAACCACAAGTCTAGCGTTAGCGTTTTTATTATATAGATACTAAGCAATTCCATGCAAAAAAAAAGATTTAATGTGACGCCATCAGTTATGTAAGTACAGCCGTTTTGAGCGGTGCCTAATATTTCTCGATAGCCGATTAAATTGGAATTTTAATTACTAAGAGAGAAAAAAAAAGATCTAGACTATGATATAATTGTTTTTTAAATTGTTTTTTTTTTTAACCGAAAGCAAAACTGTGGAACTTAAATGTGTAAGATGTTTGAACCAAATTTATCGAATTACGATATTAAATGCTTCCGTATCCACTGAGAGAGTCCAATGCATAAAATTGCGCAATTACTTTTTACTCGATATTTTAAGCATTTACTCACTCGCATATGCATAAAACTTGTTCAACTCATCAGTTAGACCTCGCGATAGATTTCAAGACTTGAGCGCTCAAAAAAAAGCATTACTGAGCAAGATCTCAAAGCGGTATACAAATTAATAGCCATATGCTCGTTTATTTGAGAATTGTAATTGTAATTTGTAAGAAAGGGGGGGAGCGAAGCCCCGAGCACTCAGACGAATAGTCCATTGTACTCTGCCCCCACCCTAACCGAACTTCTTCGTTGCTCTGATGAACCGAAGAACCTCGGATAGGGGTCGAGGACAGATCTCTTCCATCCTCAATACGTCAGCACCGAATACAGCGCGCCGCGCTTGGGAGAACGCGGGACACTCGCAGAGAAAGTGTTCTACGCTGTCCTCATCCTCCCCGCACGACGCGCATGTAGGGTCACTGACGATTCCCAGGGTATATAGATGTTTGACACAAGTACTATGCCCTGTTATGCCCGCTCTCCAATGGGCATGCCAACCACTAACCATCCAACCAAAATGCTGCAGCCTTTTCCTTCTCATTATAAAATGAGTCTCCCATCTTACTCGTGTTTTGGTCGACATGCTCTAACTTTTCCTTTGTGTTAGTTAAACCATTTGAGTTGCCACATTTAATTCAGCTCTTTTTAGCAGTGGTTCGGGCCCTAGATACGTATTTAGTACATGAAAATTGTGAAGTCAAGCAAAAGTGAGGTTAAGCGCACATGTAAATATTTACCGCCAAAAGTGTACAAACGAAGCAATGGAATTTATTTGGAGTGGTAAGAAAAGAAACAAATTGATAAATATTTTTATGCAATGTAACATTGTAAACTAATTTCAGAATCTTTGCAATAGCAGATGTTAGACCACGTGGAAGGATATCCATCCCTTTGGGATAAGAAAAATAAAAATTGCAGCAGGACGGATGCCAATAATTTAATATGGAGGGACATAGGAATGTATATTGGCTGTACAGGTTTGTTGTTATTTTATTTGAATGCACATGATAATAATAAACACATAAACACTTATAAAATGTAAAGCTGTAAAAGAAGCTCAGCATCAATTCGGATTGTTGAAGCGGCGATATGCCCGCCATAAGGAGAAAATAATCAAGGAAACAAAAAGTGGAGCTGCAGCCCCCATAAATAAAGGGAAAAACTTTTTTCTGGCAGATAAAATGCGCTTCCTAGACGAAAACATGAAAAGAAGAAGGTATGATATAATGTTACAGGACACAAGGTTAATCCTGCTGATTGTGAGGATTCTTTATTTTATCACCAAAACGAAATCTTTAGCTTTTCAGTAGTTTTTATTTTAACTGTTCAATACTTTACAATTTAACTAAATTGCACACAACAATCTCGTACTTTACAATTTAATTAAGTTACACACAACAATATCGTACTTTACAATTTAATTAAGTTACACACAACAATCTTGTTTCGAAGCTCAGGCAGGACTGAATCTTACTTTTACTAATTACACAGGTAGCGAAGTCAACCAGCTGACACATCATTTTCGTCTTGCGACATAAAACGATCGCGAAATCACGCGTAAGTTGATAGCCGGACGCAGCAGTCAACTTGGCTAAGCGGAATTTGGGAGTAAGCAAAATTTAATGCTGAAATTTAGGAAATTAGGTGATGAAATTGTGGGTAGCAACGTGAGGCATAGGCACGTGTAACGGGGTTGGAAAGAAGATATGAAGAATGATTAGGAGTAGGTCATGGGAACATAACAATAAAGTACATTTATAAACTCTTTTTAAATCGATTCAGAGGCTGTTTGCATGAATTAAACCTTGCATAAAAAAATTAATTGCAGAGAACTCATGAAGTTAAAGTTGATTATTTTCGAAGTCAGCCTTAGTATTTTTAGTTGATACTTTTGTTGTCTAATTGTCTAATATGAATATATATTTCTTTCAGAACGACAGATAGCTTTTCAGTTACCATTCCTCCTGCGAATTTTCCCCCTTCTTCCCCACAACCATCTACGTCCCTGCCGTATATTCCTTCAGAAGTTAGTCATCCTCAAACATCCACCTTTAGTTTTCGTCACACCAATAACCAAACCTTTTATGCGCAGCCATATCCCACACAAAATTTATCATTTCCTTCACCTATGCAACCGACTTACAGACCTGTCTCACCAGCCTCACATGCCTCACTCGCCTCTTCCACTTCAAATCAGTTTCCCAGAGCCCTCAGCACTTCTCATTTGGAAAATAGTAACATTTCAAATTCACCATCTTGTTTTAATAATTCTTCTTCTGATACTTTGTCTCCTCTTCCTGCAGCTTCACCATCTCTTCCTACAGTTTCACCTTCTATTCCTCCAGTTTCAACTTCTCTTCCTTCCCATCCTCCAACTTCACCTATTTTCAGAGTTCCTTCAACTTCGCCCAGCACATCAAATTCTCCCCAGCTAACTTCCATCCCAATGGTCAGCCCTTCAGTACAGCCAGGCCGCCCTATTCAGGCTTTCAGAATTCGTCAACGAATGATGGAAGCAAGCTCGGAAGCTTTTCAAGCTATAAAAGATGCAGCAGCTGCCATAAAGGAAAGGTCATCGGTTTCACAAACAATTAGCAGTTGTGCCCAGAATAATTCAATTGACGTATATCAGCAAAAGGTGACTGAGTTTATCACTTTTGCAGCAGGCACACTTCCAGACAATAAGAAGAAGCAATTTTTAGATAAGATATTAGAAGTTTATTTAGACATAAGTAGATCATAAGTATTAACATTATGACCCTAAACCAAAATTTTAAACCTGCAAACGGCTATTGAATATAAGGTCTTTTATGTTTTCTCTAATTTGTCTTGCCTCCGCTGTAAAATTTCTGCTACCCAATCGCATGTTTGATGGAATGCTCTCCAGATGTGTCCCTCGAGCGTCAGTTCTCCATTCGCCACTAATTATTATATCATCAGTATAGCGGTCGACATAATTATGTGAGGCGTACGAATTTCTCCCGGACGAAAGCAAAAAATTATGCAGCATAACAGCAGCTAGCACAATTTTGTCCGCATTTTGGGGCAGAACTGAAATCGGCGCTGAAAATACCTTCCATCGCGCTGCCAAGATACCAAAACTATTTTCAATAAAGCAGCGTCCCTTTGATAATTCCCTATTATGCATAATTTGGTCCGGCTCTAGATTCCTCCCGCTAAATGGAGTCATCAAATAGGGTCGCAACGGAAAGGCAGCATCACCAACTAAAAAATACGGAATCAAGCAATGACTTCCGTTAACGCTTCTTGCTTCTGGCAATGGTATGCTGCCGTTTTCGAAGGCTTGTCCAAGGCTGCTGTTTTTAAAAATTCCTCCGTCCGACTCAGACCCGTATGCTCCAACATTAAAATATATAAATTTGTATTTTGTGTCACACACACCGAGTAACACAATGCTAAATTGTTTCTTATAATTATAAAATTGTGTTCCAGATCCCGGAGGAGCTCTAATAGTAATGTGTTTGCCTAAAGATAATATATGTTCATTTTAATTGTTTTTATTGTATTTCAAAGCAAACCGTCTATTGCTCCAATAATATGTGGATAACATGTCCTCCCTTTATATCCCTGCGATATCTCTTCCAGGTTATTTGCACTTAAAGCCGACATGTAAATTGGAGCTAAAATGCTATGAATTGCTTCGCACGTTTGGTATATTATTTTAGGAACTGTTGAATAACCAATCCGGAATTGGTAATGCAACGATCGGAAAGAGCAACCAGTTGCTAAATACCTATAATTGCAATGTTGATTTATTGTACCTAGCTGTTGCTAAATACCTATAATTGCAATGTTGATTTATTGTACCTAGCTGATGTTAAAAAATGTGCACTTGCCTTAACGTTATAAGAAGTCTGCATTCTGGTGAAATAGGGCGTCTAATTGAAAATTTTTCTATATGGGAGCAAATGATCAAATTCTTGTATCGTCATTCGTGTAAAATTAAAGAACGATTCGTCGTCTTGATACCGAATTTCGCGAATTAAATTCTCCGTATCACCTTGCTGGCTTCTTTGCTCGTTGATTGGCCTATCCCACCATCTTCGACTAAAAGCCCTTTCATGGGTTTCCACACAATTCACTGCTAAAGCAGCTAGTTCTGCTAAATTAGCTAATTGTTCAATGTCGTTTATTAATTCCATATTCACTTGATACTTAGTTCGATTCTTTGCATTTCACCGATCACAACAAACAGAACTTTCTGACAGTTCACATCTACATTGATAGAACTATGTCCGAACGCATTTTGTCAGCTTATTCAGCCAACTGGTCAGTGGTCGGTAATGCCCGTTCTCCAATGGGAATGCCGACAACCAACCAGTTGGCTGACAAAATGCGTTCGTACATAATTCTATCAATGTAGATGTGAACAGTCAGAAAGCTCTGTTTGTTGTGATCGGTGAAATGCAAAGAAACGAACTAAGTTTTATTTTATTTATTTTTAACAATTAGCTAATTTAGCAGAACTAGCTGCTTAATAAATTTCATTTCTTCGTTTCTACACACTTTTACACAATATTTACTTGAGCTTAAGCTCACTTTTGCTTGAACTTTGACAAATTTCAAGTACTAAATACGTATCTAGGGCCCGAACCACTGCTAAAATGTGCTGAATTAAATGCGGCAACTCAAATGGTTTAACTAACACAAAGGAAAAGTTAGAGCATGTCGACCAAAACACGAGTAAGATGGGAGACTCATTTTATAATGAGAAGGAAAAGGCTGCAGCATTTTGGTTGGTTCTTTCGTGGTTGGCCTGCCCATTGGAGAGTGGGCATTAGTGGTAGGCATGCCCATTGGAGAGCGGGCATTACAATCCCTACAAGATTCCTGCATTCTTTCCTGTTTAGTTTCAGGAGAGTTTCTGCAGTGCACTTATCGGGACGACCTATAAAGAGTTTGGTGTGTCTGCAGGTTTGTAACATCAGGGGGGACACGTTGCTCTGTCTGGGCTGACCTGCCTGGGCGTCGAGCGCTTCTGTTTCGGAGAGGTCACCCAGCTCTGAAGGAATGCGGGGGACATCTGGGACATCAACCTTCATTTCGTCAGGGCCAACTAATGTGTCCATACATGTATGTAGCTCTGACTGGTTTGATGACGAATTCGAGTTTCCCTCGTGGGGCACATTTGCCACAGATTTCGGCATTTCAGATGTTGTGGCCAGCCATCTAGTGTAAAATTGCATTCTTATCGATATAAAACACGGCCCCTGAGAAAGCTAAATTTAAACCGAAGGTTGACGACAGGTATCGGGAGTTCGCAAACCATCTACAAAGCGGCTCAGCTCATAGTCACGAAGCCTTCGGCTCGGCAAATGCTGTTCCACCTTAGCTTGGGGGAGTATTCGGTTCGGATGCTCCTTATTCGATATTCAGAGTTACCATGTAAGGCCGTGGCTCCCGGAGTGGGGGGCATTGGATAACCTGATTATGAAGAATATTTTGCTTAACTTTTGTCAGTTTCTTATTTGAAACTTGTAAGGAAATTAGTTGGCTCTTTGTTTGGATTGGAGTAGATGTCACTTTCTTTCAATTTTTCCATAAATCTAACAAGGCGTGCATTACGGGCATATCATAATTGTTTTTACTTCCATTAGATTAGTTGGCTTAGGCAAACATTTTTTTACAATTGGAAGTTGCGCATATAGAAATTTTTTTATCCTTCTCTGCCATACAATTTTTGGTTTTCTCGCAATTTCCCTCTGTAGTTTCACTTTAAACGGTTAATTGAAACCACTCATGGGTGTGACATAATTTAGATTTTAGAAATGCATCGGCTCTTGCCAACCCTTGTGTAGAAAACCCAGAGCTTTTGTAGAGACGACATGATGGAAAGCATACGATTGTTTATCAACAAACAACCAACACAAACGCAATTCCTTTGCCGGTCGTACGCCAGCGTGGGCCAGGTTTTCGAAATCAGCTGTTGTTTACCTGCAACAAGTTGCAAATTAACCTACATTCGGATCAGCTGGTTTCGAAATACGGGTTGCCATAATCCTTTCACTTGCGAACACAACTGTCAGAAGTATGATGTCCATTTAGCTGTCAAAACAATTTAGCAGGGCGAAGTTCTTTCTGTGTTTTATTGGAAAATAACCATTTTGTGTATCCCGTTGATTATATAATGTGCGTGCCTGTAGCTAGTAGGACTGCAGTCAAATAATCTACCACATTTGAAGAGCCGCTAATAGAAATTAGAAAGAAAGGGCAAAAACGATGTCCATCCACTTTTTTGAGATATTGAAGTAACTAGAAGGCGACAAAATGGACAAAGGCGAGAATGGAGACATCGGTTTCGGGTTCCCCCAGACGGGACAATGGAACCACACAAAGCTTATCCCTTTGGAGAACATGAAAATCGATTCCTACATGGTAAATATGCTGCAGGCTTCTTCGACGGTCAAATTTAGCTTCCCCCACAATGCACTTCCTTCGGCCATTGTGGTAGCAGCTTGTCTGCTTTTTGCTCTTTTTTAGTTTTTGCCTGGGGCCCAATACGCAATTAGCTGGTTTTAGTAATAGACACTAGTTCTACGCACGGAAATTGGGTAGATCTCAAGCTAATTGCACATTTGGAGTCCATCGCGCGCATGCCTTATCTATCAGTCCTTAGGCTGATAGTGATTCTTGGAAAATCGATGCAGTTGAGTTGCAGTGATACCGTAAACGACCGGTGAGAGTCGGAAGCCCTTTGTCTGCAGGGAAATTGCAATTATCTTTTTAAAAATGCATTTCTACGAAATTGATGATTTAAGTGATTTCGGATTTCTCGAGACCAGACAATGGAACTACACGCAGCATGTGTCCCTGGAGGATCTGAAGATGGACTCGTATATGGTCGGTGCCATTTTCCCTGAGCACCATTTACTTAAACAAATTGTCTGCAAGGCCTATTGCTTCTCTAAACCTCTGAAACAGTTGCCATTTTTCTCATGACCGAACTCTTTTAGATATGGCTCCTATGCTCTCTGATTTCCTGCATTTGCTGGGTGATTTACATCACATTCTACAATTCTCGGATAGTGGGCTTTTTCCTGACGAAGGTGGTCAACAAATGGTTCATAAAAGGAGCGTACTTCAAATTAGGTAACGTAGCAATCATCCTTTTGTCTTAAGACTTTGTTTGAATCAGTTTTTTAGGATCTTTGAGCCTGAATCCACTAGCAGGGAAAATCATGTTTCGGGACTTTGTGTACGTATGTTTCGACTACTCTATACGAATACAAGACGGGTACCTGATTTTCCGTTGGTGGAGGTCATATGTACCCAAGGACGTGTCTGAAGGTATTTACTGCACTTTTATGCGACCTCATTTTCGAATGGACTGCAGGATTTTAAATTTCAGACTTATCCCACTCTGACACGAGACTGTCCATCACGTTGAATGGGTTTGAAATGCATATCTACAACCGTTCAGAGCTATACAACATGCTAGAGAAAACCTTCGGACTGAAACCTTCAATACTGGTCCCGGTAGATTGTGTGCATATATTTTTTAGATGCGGCGAATTATATTTTATTCCTTTAGACGGAGAACCTATCTACAGACGAAATCAATAAAATGAAGGAAGAGGCAATGAACTTTGAGAACTGCCGACAAAATGCCTCAATGGAAAAAAAGAAAAAGGAACGCCCTGAAGCTATGGCAGCAACCACTTGGAGAGACCTCATCCCTGTCATCAAAATTGATATTTGCTCCGTAAGAAAGCTGAGAGCAATTGCATGTAGATACTAAAGGAATTCGCAACTCAATTCACAGGGCCGCTTCGTATTTGGGAACAGGCTTACACCGACAACACTATCTATTTCAGTGGAGGAAGCCCATTGCGTCTATAGCACCAAACCAGCTGTTTGTCGTTTAGACCATTTTATGCACTTTGTTAAGGCTAAAGTAGAAAATGCCAAAGTTATGTTCGCACCGAGCCCCAAATACACTGGATTAGTTGACGAACCGCCGCGGTATATATGCCATCCCAGATTTATTCCATTAATATGCGACTTAAAAATGATATTTCTTCCTTTAGGTACATGGGAGAAGGATTTGTTGTGATGATGTCTAACTTTATGGAAATATACTTTTACATGGATGAGCCAGGTAAGAGGCCAGTAGATAAAATGATTTTGTTTCTAAACTTTAGCAGAAATACGCATAAAATAAGGCTCCAGACTCCAACTGGGTCTTAGAGAAATGCATGCTTCACCTTTTATTTACATGCGCCTAAGGCGAACCACGCCAAAAGTTTTCAACTCGTTTGAAGAATACATAATTCCCATTACACTTTCTGCGGGTACGAATTTCTAGGCGAGACAAATTTTCACATATACTCATTAACAAACGGGAGTTTCTGTACCCGAGATGAAGATGCTTGAGAACACCTAAAACGCGTTCATTATGCAAAGAGCCTCGTAACAAGGTGATTCTTACTAAGTGGATTTTAAACAAGCGCTACTACTCTACTACACTTAATTGCGATGTACAACCCAAGCTATTGTGGCGTAAAGCTCGTTATGAATTAAATCCTGATGTCCTTAACCGCCATTTTCTGTCTTCTAGCTCGTCGAACGCAAACTTGTCTAATGACTTGAGACAACTTCCAACCCTTCAGTTTTATGATAATAACTAGGATAAAATATTAAAAAAGGAAAAACTTCAACTGTGTATCATACGGTTTGACACAGACTCCAAAAACAATATGGTAATCAGTCATGTATCGTTACAAACGGTGCAAAAGTGCATAAAACAATCGGTTGCCATCAAACTATGAAAATGTGAAATTTTACACTCGGTGCAAGATTGCAAGGCCTATTTGCACCAAAGCGTGAATACCCCTAATCATTTTCAACTTTTTAGTGCTTCAGTTTATATTTTTGAAGCTGGGGATTTTTTTTAAGATTTCGTTTTTAACTTTTTAGTGCAGAACCGTCTCTTATACTTGTAAATTAAAACTGTGGGTGAAATGCAATAAACGGGATTTATCACTTAATTTTCCACTCTTAGAGGTGGAATACTTTCTTTCAATGAATCCTATTCAATATAAAAATCATTCAAATCGATTCGCAATCGACGAAAGCATCGCGTATACAAAAAAGTGTTTGAAGTCGGTTAAAAAATATTCAGTCAATAAGATCTACGATGTGTTTGTTTGTCTGATTTTCTTTTATAAATTGTCTTGAGTGAAAATTTCTAATTTTCATTCTATACATTGCCCGGTTATTTCGTTGTACCAAATACCTGTTATATACTTGTTGTGTTTAGTTTTGCCTTAAGGGAAGGCGTCAGGGGTGTGACTTCTAGGGTCCAGCGCAGGCGCCATATGACCATGAATATCAATCTCAGCTGGGTCTCTTCAATTTTATGTTAGAGGAGGGCCAGCTTAACCCAGCGCTTATGAATGAATGGTTAAACGGCTTTGCCACTCAATAATGCCACCATTTGTAGGACGCTTGGACGAACAAATATTTGAGAAAGATATTAAATATGTTTAAAGATGTATGTATTGAACGTAACATATATATTACATATTATGATCACGTGCCTAATGTCATCCGTTTTTTCGACTTGTTGGAAGGTGGCTAAAGTCATACGAATTGCAAAGAAAACTATTGCTAGATTAGCTAATAAATTGCGACCTATAAGCTTATTATCATTCTTTTCGAAGACATTGGAGAAAGTTATTAGGAGGCAGATCTTACGACTTTGTGGAGGGAGACAATCGTTTAAGCAAGTAGCAAACCAGCTTTCGAGCTTATCGCAGCTGTATTAAAAACTAGCAAGCCCGTCACTTTTTCCATACTTGTAAATTAAAACTGTTGCAGAATGCATGAAACTGTTTCATGCCCAGAAACGGTTTTCATTTTTCTGTGGGAGTCCATCATATCCCTGGGATAAAATTACAATAGCAGATTTAAAATCAAAACCCACGTATATTCATTCCCCATCTTTAATTTCCAAATTTCGATACTACATTCGACCCTAAAGACCCCTAAAGGAATATGGAAAATTTTAATACATTTAAACCTTCGAGATTCAATCCCTTCAGTAGTAACAGAGAAAATTGCGCATAGACACTCAGGCAGACGCAGCGGGGGACTTTGTTTTATAATATGTAGTGATGATAATTTTTTCCGACTCAAAGACTGGTATGGATAACATGGTTATCTGGTTATCCTAGATTTCTTTAAGGCCTTTGATAGTGTTTACCGTGACCTCATGTTATGCACGCTTGGTAAACATTTTAAGTTTAGTGCGTCTGTAATTTTCTTAATAGTATATTTTGTCCAATAGCTATCAACGTGGACGTGTAGGTGATAGTCTCTCAAGTGCATCACTAGAACCTTGTGGCGTTTGCCAGGGTCCACTTTTATTTATTATTTTTATAAATGGCCTACCTCAGGTTATTAAAGGTGCATCACTACGTATGCATGCTGACGAAGCCCAGATGGATGGAATGGATGACTGTATTGCGCGTTTTAATGATCGTTTTTACCAATGATACAGTTCAAATGGACTGCAGCTGAACGCTGGGAATACAGTGTATCTCATTCAAAGAATATAGAAAATGTTTTTACAAAGAACGTTCACTTTTATTCTAAGACGCAGATATCCCCACCACTGCGATTTTCCTGTTTGTTCCGAATCCGAATGCTCATTTAAATTGCAAATGGAAGTAAATGGCAACAGTGACCAATTTGGCAAATACAATAAAACAAGAGTTTACCTATTACGAGGCCCTCCAGCTCAACATTGCATTTCGTGGTACTGTGTTGGTGCCATGTCGATCGTGCTTTTCCAATTGGAGCAGGCAGAAATTGCATTGGCTGTTTCGCTCATTTTGTGATTGTATTATTCCAATTTTGAAATATGTCTTTGGGACATTTTGACTGGGTTCTTTATAAGATTTTAAATATTGTGAACCGTTTTCCTATTAATACATTATTTTTCATATTATTATAACGCAATATAAGTTTGCCATGACTATAAATTCGCTTCGTATCCGCGTTGAATGGTTTGATAAGTAACTTGGTGCTCATTCTTTGAAAGTACCTACTAGTATCGTCTAAAGTTACAGAAAATTTAAATTTGTTAAGGTAAATCACGTTCCCATTTATTTGTTTTATGAAAAGTTGTACCGTATTTTATGATAGGACCATAAAATGTAATCTCTACCCGTACAGGTATTGTCCCTGAGGAACCAGTACATCTAACTCTTGCCAATGGTGACGTTGTGGAACCTGCTCCTCCTGTATGGGGAGTTGATATTAAATGCGGGAAAGGCACAGACTTCAGCTATGGGCCCTGGGCAGACAGGCAACGGGATCATCTTTTCAAATTCTTCTATCCTTCCGATTGGCAGGAAATGTCCGTGTCGAAACCTCCAAGAGCAGGCGAGTTTCGGCAGTATCAATCATTTGATGTGAGCCTTTGCACTTTAAACGAGGCCACCATTGACATACTTTTTTCCAAAGAGAAGGTACTTTTTTATAGAGTATTTCTCCCAAAGCTAATTTCTCTGATTTCAAGGAAACAAATGCAATGCATATAACAATTGGCCCAGGATCGTATTTTGAAATGACTGTACCGTGGGTTACTCAAGAGGACGGTTTTACCACCAAAGTGTCTGGACAACTTCTTCATGTTGAAGCAACAACCAGTCTTCAGTACAGAAGCTTGGCTGAATTTGAATCACTTGAATATAAGATAAGGTAAAATGTTACATCTTCCCTTCCAATTAAACAACCAACTCATACCTCTTTCGCATACTCCTGAACCACCTCAATCATTCTAAATCTTTTGTATACCTTGCCCTCAAATTTTTTTTTAAAATAAGGTTACAACAGTGTAGCATATTTTTAATTCTCATTTTGCAGAATTCATTATCCGAGGAAGTGGAATGATGTTCAGGAGTGGACTATAAGTCTTACTGGCTGCAAAGCTACAGCATTTATTGTTTACAAACACAAGTCCTTCTTTCAGGTAACATGAATTCGTTAAGAAGCTGTTCTTACTAACTAGACCATTTATAGGATTTAATTGAGGACTGGGCATCAAAATCCAGACCCGATATATTGAGTTTCATTCCGTACACCTGCAAGTTCAGTATTCTCATGAAGGAGTTCGAGATACTCACTCTGAGCAACGAATACAACTGGATCGACTGTTCTAGCACGAATCAAGAAAATAACCATTTGGCCTTTTGCGGAGACCTTTTCGATCTTAGCTTTTGCATTCCATTCGACGATTTCCTTCCACCAACTGTGACACTTAAGTTTTGGATTCACGGGGAGGGACTGGATTTGAGCATGTTTACCCCAGAAGTGTCCACAACGCGTCCGATTATCCTCGCCATTGATGAGAACGCGAAGATACTCACACGCTCTGGCAAGATCAAGACTCGACCAGAACTTTATACTAAGAAATGGAGACGGATTTGCCAACGAAGGTAAACTTTTATTTTTATTTCATAATTGCAACCGTGCACAAGTCGTGTTATAAGTATGGATCATGGCTGATGCGTTGAAATACGCGCAGACTGTTTTTTGAGTAGGCCTATTTTCTAATATTTAGGTATTAAATTTTTTCCAATGTAGCGCTGGTTGGGTGGATTGCTGGACGGTTCCCATTGTTGCGCTTTCCATTCAGTATATTTATCACCCCATACCGCCCATGGGGCCAAGTCCACAAGCTGATATTACAACCCCTGAAAAAGAAGAAATACTGCTTAGCCCAATGAGAATTCCTAAAATGAGAAAATCCCCTGCAGTAAATTGGGGAAAAGTAATTTTATTTTTTAACAACAACCTTCCTGGCGTTTTAATAAGTAATTTCTTTCTAGAGCGACATTCAGAAATTTGATCCAGCTGTGCTTCCACCAGATCAAGTCACTGTTGAACTAGAAATAGGGTCATCAGTTCTTATGGCGTATGGAAGTGTTTTGCGAAACTTTATTCATTTAAAGGTAATCTCTTAAGTCTGTTAGAAATTGCAATTCTAATTGCATTATTTGCAGGAAAACATTTTCGGCGAAGATCAAATTTTTACTGACATGGAGCAGTCAAATGCAAAAATGAAATCTTCAGCTTCAAACATTATAACGACCCAAAAAGAGCAAACTGCTCAAAAGGAAATAGCTACCAAATCGTTGTCTGAAGTTAGTTCAACTGACGAAAAGCAGAAGCCATTTGATCCCAGGGCTTTTAGGCCACTGGAAGTCATAGTATCTGTGACCATCCATGACATTCAGGCGCATCTGATGAAGGTAATGTGCTCTTGAGAGCCCCTAAACGAAAATAATTATCTTCGTCCTTAGAATTGCAATGAACACGATGCACCGTGCCCTATAGTTTTAATAGAGCGGTTGGGATTTGAAATGAAGAAGCGTTTTACTGAAACTGAACTTCAAGTTTTAGTCAGTCCCTCGTACCTGGTAACATCCGACAATTTCATTAGACCAAGTAAGGAAAAGCACCTTAAACAAGGTCATATTCTTCTGTCGGCCCTGCAAGTATGTTGGCTTTGTGTATATTCCGTTTTCTCTTTTTTAACCTTTTAAAAATAGGTCAGAGGTCATGCTATGTTTAGCAATGAAGGGTGTGCGCTTGAAGAAGATACTTTAGAATATGCATGGCTGTTAGAAATTCAAATAGGTAAAATATCTGGCAAACTGACTATGCCCCAGGTAAATGGTTGTGGCTTCTTCCTATTCATTGTTTTAATTAATACGAATTTAGCTAAGCAACGTCGTAATCGGCTTGGAAACTTTAGCCTTTCTAACGGTGGACCCCGAAAACTGTTTAAAATCACCAAAAACTGTACGAAATTGTCACCATGGAGTACCTACTAATCAGTGCCCACAAACTAAAGAGGAGAACAAATATAAATGCCCATCTGCGGAAGACATCAAATATAAAATGACACGGCTCTCTATAGATGCCATAGACTTATACATCTTGGAGATGGGGACTGCAATGCATACTTGGGTATTTATTAACAAATTCATTATATTTTTGCCCCAAAGAAATGATTTATTCCAAAAGGTTTCACCCATTCGATTAGCTACGTGTAATCTGCATGGCCAGCGAGTTAAATCGGGCGTTTCGGGACTTTTACCCTCTGTTTTGATCAGGTTGTTTATGATGAACAACGGAGGCAATATCAGCAGCAATATCGGAAACTCTCTAAGTAATACTAACACGACAGGTACACTAATTTCACAGGAAATCCCGAAAAATAATTCGGATTGACCAGTCGTCCGATTTTGTTTGGCTGTAAATTGCATACAGTGAGTTTAATGATTGGATTAATTGTATTTTAATTAAATTGGTTGATCAATCGAGATGGACTGGCAAGCCAGAATTATATTTCAGAGCTAAATGATCCGTTGCTGGAAGAGGATTGACCATTTTGTTTATAGGGAGCAGTCGTTCGTATAAGTATCCAGCAAGACATGACAGAAAAGATGAGGCTAATGTTAAAGTTAGCGATCACAGCAGCAGGTCTAAAAAGAATTCTAACTCATTCTCGCAAAGACGGGACTCAAAAGAAAAGGATGAGACTTGTCAACAGCGGCGCATGAGGAACAGTTTTTCGGAAATAAAAAGGGACTCAGAGGAAATTCACAGCTTATACAAAGATAAACTAAGGGATGCGGAAATGATGGAGAGTTGGCTAGAAGTTGGATGCGTGTCGCTTGGTCCCATTTTAATAGAAGGTGCCTCTGCCCTTCCCATGCCCGACCATAAGTTGCACATCGTGCAAAACAAGTATGTCTATGTGCGTAGAATTTGGGTTTATTTAATTTTGTTTATTGTTTAAGTTTTTTGAGAGAGCATGATCAAAAAACAAAACGTCTATGGTTCTTATGGTCATCGGGGACAACTACTAATAATGAGGTCTCTCGTTGCGGCTGCATCGGAGGCTGTGCATTTTTCGGAGGAAACCGAAATGGTTTCAAATTTTTTAAGCCTAGCTCCCAAGACGTTCAGGATAATTTCAACATTGCTCGATTCCAGTAAGATCCTCAAGCGCAAGCTTTTTATCATTAAACCCCAGAAAACCAATTCTGTTCGAAACAAAGGAAAATCAAAATCAGACAAAATAATATCTCTCTGGTTTGAAATTTCCTTCGATAGGAACAGAATTAAGTTCCGGCGGCTTCAATCATAAGACAAATTATATTTTAATAAAAGTAAATTCATTCCCAGAATTTTAAATAACCCAAAGGAGTACGGATTCGGTGAGAGTATTTTGCATGAAGGGCAGCTAGTATTCCATACTCCACCGTATAGTTTGCAGCCTGTATCTCTGCAGGATACGTCTGAGTTCCTAACGAAAGTAAGGCTCCGGCTTACATTAGAATAAAGTAAAAGAGTAATACAAAAAATTTACCTTTAAAGGGAAGACATCACCGGCAGCCTTTAGATTTGAGAGGTGCTGGTATGGCGAAAAGTGATTTGAACAAAGAACGTAGCGACATCAACAGTAAATTCAAACTAAACGAAAAGACGGAAGTAAACATCAGGAAAAGTAAAGAAAACGTTGGTTCACCATCAACACTGGAGCGACGAAATAAGAGATATTCGTATGCAGCTGCAAGGTAAGTGAATGTGATTATATTTGAAAAATAGAGAAATTAATATTATTATGAAAAGGCTACAGTAGGCGCACTTGTGATCCGTATGGCCCACGAGATTTTGAATTTTTATAGCACAAATATCTAATTTAAAAAGGCAGATCCAAAATAGCAATCGAGCTTTTTTAATTTCAAGAGTTCTCCGTTTTCGCATCTGCTATTTGTAATTTAATAGATTTCCATTCCATTCCAAAAGAAATAATGAATTTCAAGAAATTAAATGTGCAAATATGATCATTCTAATGTCAAACTCAGTACAATCACGCGCCGCCATGCGAAGCCGGGTATCTCAGCTAGTATTCTTATAAAAATAGGTTGGCCATATGGGTTGTGTTCGCAACTGAACATTTTATCCTTTAAGGCTGGTATTAAGACCACACCTGCAAACAATGCCCATTTCTCTTTAATAAAATTATATTATACTAGCTTGCCCGGACCCGGCGTTTCCCGGGATACTATTGAATTTGTATTCCTTAATTTTACAACGCCTTCCTACTGCACCACCGCCTCTCCTATGTGACCCAGCGTTTACCTACTTGCGTTTTGCACATGCTTTAGATATTTTCCAATAGTATTAATAAATTTAGTTTTCTTAATTTTACACCACCTCCTTATTGCACCCCCTCTCCTATATCTCCCAGCGGGGTGGAGGTGGTCTCATATTTGGAAATTTGAATAGCAGATTCGAAATCAGTGATCCCGAAAATTCCCTAGTGCGGATTTTCAGGGAAATCCCTTGAAGTTTAACTTTTCGGTCGCCATATTGATTTCCAAAATTTTGATGGCAGATTCAAAATCAGTGACCCCAAAACCCCAAACCAAAAACAAAAGTTCGGATTTTCTGTGAAATCTCTTGAAGTTTGACTTTTTCGGTCGCCATATTGGATTCGACATCTTGAATTCTAAAATTTTGAATGCAGGCTCGAGATCTGCGGCCCCGAAAACCTCCAATTGCCTTTTTCATAAAGATTCCTTGAAGTTGGAAAATTCGCTTCCTATACAAAACGGAAATTTCGATTTTTTCGTTCTTCCGGCTTTTCCTTTGGGGTTTCCCGCAGTTTCTTTTTTTCGAAATCGGTCAAGCCGTTTTTGAGTTTTAGCGAGACTAACGCACAGTAATTCATTTTGATGGACATTTTGATTTGTTCGATTTTCCGGCTCTTCCTTGAGGTTTTTGAGTTTTAGCAAGACTAACGCACAGCAATTCATTTTTATATATATAGATGAAAAGTTGTGTAAATACTGTATTACATCTTGGCCAGAATATTCCGACCACATAATTTAACCCATTATATATTTTATTTTAGGCAAAATTCAGTTGAAGTTCCCTATGCCAGACTATTGGACAGTCCATCCAGAAAAGTGTTACGCCAAGATTCAGATGCTGCAAGTTCTAATAGTCCATGTGCTCGAAGAGGTTCTGATTCCAAAACTGCACAAGGATTGAAAATATCTTCCCCAAAAACTAGTATTTCTGACTCGAGGTTGACTGGTGAGGTGGACGTGGAGGATGATATAGATGTAAAGATTAGATTGTTTTAAGAGTTATTTATTTATAAATCCATTTAAAGGTCCCAGATGAAATGTCCCACTCAGCACCGCACAGCCATCCTTTGGATTTCGAAGCAGACGGTTTAGTCGAAGAAACATGCGAAACGATTTCACGAGAAGTGCAAAGAACTATTTCTCTCACTTCTGAAAACCCATCTGAAATGTTCTTTTCTGCTGAAGAAGATATGTCGAATGTAATTTCACATGGGTCTAGCATTAAAAATAAGATGGGTTCAGCTAATTTCGTTCAGAAGAAAAGGTTCTCATCGGACTTAAGGTAAGTGCGTTATATTGAGGGCATCCTAAATAATCTCTATGTTTTATTTGATAGCATTGGCACACAAAATGAAATTGGCTTGACTCTGTCGACTCATCGGAGTGATCTAGAAATTCACATTCCGGAGAATAGTAAAAGTCTATCGAAACGGCCACAAAGCACTATGGAATTGGTATGTACTCTTCGCTTTAGCCGGGTTCTTTAATCCATTTAGTCCAATAACGCATGCATACAATACATTAAAAGTTACCTACATATACCAATTTTTGAAACCATTTCATAGAACGAAGACGTGCGGAGAATTCATGGTCTTGCTACTCCACTTAGAAAAATAAATATACCTACAAGACCAGAGTTCCGTCAGTATAGATCTGTACATGATGTGAGTAGTTTAGATCTTTTAAATATTAGCGTAGCATTTTTGTTCGTGCGTGATTTGTGTATGAACTTAGCAATACCTTAGAGCAGAACTGCAACTTTAGAACAGAAAGAACAAGGCTCCTTTTTCGCATTATTAAAAAATATGCTCACCTCATTTGCCATAAATCATCGACTTCAGCTTCTCTAGAAATAATGCTTTCCATTTTTCTCTTTAAAAGGCGGATTCTCGGTGCTCGTCCTCGGAAACACCATCGCTATCCTCTACGTCGTTTATATCGGCAATGTCTTCACAGGAGGATATGACTCTTATAAATCTCCACATGCAAGTCAATCGTCCAATAATCGATTCGCCCCTCCTGATGGCTAGTTATTTAAATCACTTGTCACAGGTAAATATAGTTAATGGGCTTATTCAAAAATTCAGCGCTGCACCTCAGTACCACTTTAAGTCTAAATGAAAGTCGGTAGATTGGGGCTATTCGGAAACGTCAGTTTGCACTACAATTGCAGCATTCAGCCATTTAACCTATGAAGCTGAATAGTGTGATTGCAATGCAAACATACATATTTGAACCCCATTGCTACATAATTAAATGCGCAGCATTGCTGTTTTAAACTCAATGTTGCAGCGCTGCAATTAGGAGAAGACCCGCTTTCATTCCACAGAAATTGTACTGAATGTTGCAATATTTAGGTGAAATGCTACAATTGGAATTCATGCTCCTTTCCATTTGGCGCCGATGTTTTTTCAACGCCTCTATTCCAAGAAAACGAGGACGGTGGGCTGACTTACATAGGAAATAAAATGCTTCCACATTTCGATACTTACTCAAATTGGAGAGAAATAAAAATATTGCCGCGATACGATAACAACACGGCGAGTACGTCTGGCGGTTTCGTGGGTGCACCAAAATCTCATCCTTGGGATCCCAGTGTATTGCTCAAGGAAGAGGAGATTGAGAAAACAGCGAACGGTTTCGATGAGGGTGAATTTATGAGCCTACAAACAGAGTCTGCGTCTTGTACCTCTGTTGTTGCCAGACTTAAGGGACAAGTCAACATATTTTTAACGCCTTTGATGCTAGAAGGACTGCAGAGGTAAGATTTTTTAATAGTTTTATTTTATAAATTGATAATGCTTTTTCGCTTTATATTTATTTGTAAATATTATTTATTATATGGGCACACGGCAATATTTCACAATTTTATTGTCGCTTTACCCTTATGTGGGAACCTTCGTTTTCAGCTTGATAGTTACCATTATTTGGGAATGAACCTTCCAGCATTTTGATATATTCCTCATTGTTTGGTGAATTTAAAAAATATTTCTAAAATGCAAAATATTAAAACTGGCGAGCATACTTAAATCCAAACGAAATTTAATTTTTTCCAGGTGAATTTAAAATTGTCTTTTGTCGAGATCTTACATAATCGGTATATTTCCAGTCCTTGCCGCTATCCTCACGTTTTTTCCTCACGAGATTCACTCTAACTATTAAAAAAAAAATTCGTCATTTCGACTATGTGTTTAAAAGATTTTATATTACTCTTTTTTTCTACATTTTCTCGTAATTGCCTCAGCTCCTCATGTATTTTTTCTTCAGGAGATTTTTTATCTTTCACAATATTTACCAGGGGGTTGGCTACAAAGAACAATTTGACAGGTAAAATGATCTTTCTAAAACAACTTCTTAGTCTACCGTTATACTTCTTAGTTTCGCGAGCAAACCTTTTCAAATTATCCTTCCAATCTTCCTGGCGCTTCCTACGACTAACAATTTTTTAGAATAAATTACTCCTAAATACTTTTTAAAACTTTCACAGAAGTTATAAATAAATAATTTATTAAAACAATGAGCGCATGCTGGTTACCTTGGATATGGACAATCGATGGGGATCCTTCTTGTTAACATATTATTTAGAGCGTGCAAGTCCTTCAGAGAAAGTTCACTCAGAGCCATCGAAATCTCATCGTCGCTAAGTTTGTTGACCTCGCCATTCTTCGTATTGTAAAGCACTGATGAGAAAAGTGTGATTTTCATATTTTAAAATATGTAGAAGCAAGAACTGCACCTGACTTTTTCATTGGGAATTTAAAATTGCTGCCCTGTAAAAAAGATGTTTAGTTGTTTGTAATGTGCGTTGTTAATTGAAATACTATATCATTTCTACCGCCATATGTGGGTGGTAAGGTAAACAAGATCAGCAAAAAAAAATTTACAAATATACTACAACGCGTTCGTGACATTCTGTAAAGTTTGACGTTAGTTTAGTTTACTTGGTTTTTATTAAAACGTTTGTGCTGGGGAGGTCACTTCTCTTCGACGGCATATCCAAAATATACTTTACATTAACGAGGATGCATCCCTTAAGCCCGCCTAGACACAGACATTTTTCCGTCTGTGGGCAATTGGCTTGGCGATCCTCCTGCGAGCCATTTGAATATCAGAATCAACATACTCGCCTGAGTTACTGGTGTGTCTGTGGGGGCTTTAAGGGGGAGAACACTCGTTTGTAGTTTATTCACTATTTTTCGAAATATTTTCAAAGTTATCTAACCTTTTGATGATTTGTTTATTTTATTTTATTATGTCGAATGAAAAATAAAAGTGATCCGAACATATGACCCCGTGGGTTCGATGAATAGGCACGTACTGCTGGCAATCTACTCATATTGTATTTTCCTTGCTTCTTGGTTTTTGTGGGGGAGCTTTTAGCGCGTTCTACTTATCACTATTGTTTTCGCGCCGACGACACGGTTAGTTATGTATCGGCAGCAGCTGTATATCGGTGTGACCCCACTTATGCGAGCGAACTTCTATTGTGTAAACGTACAATGTACTTTGATCAAGACAGAGCAAGAATCGTCGACTGGGTCGCATAAAAGTTCGATCGTCTTAACGAGATTTTAACAATAGAATTTTTGTACCAAGTAAGACGTGCCAATTGTTTTAAAAACTTGGCTATTTAGTTAGGATTTCAAATTGGTTGATTTCATTTCTCTTCTGAAATAAAAAGGTATTGGTATTAAAATGGCAAAGCGAAATGAAAAATCTGATTAAAATGAGCTGTTAAAATCACGCCATAGAATTTTGGTAGACTCACATTTTGAGAAAAATCATATTTTCCTGAAGAAACAAATGGTGCTGAAAATTTCTATCATTTATCTAATGGTAAAACCACTAAAGAATATTATGCAAAAAACACAACGCAAAAATATTATCATTTGTACAAATGGAATGCAATCAATTTATATTAGTCCGGTCAAAATAGACGAAAAAATTGAGGTAGGTTTGCATTAATTCGCATAGAGCTGAAAATTGGTACATACCTTGGGGACATTATTACAAATAAAATACTAAAAGTTCCCATCGATCCGACATCTGCAAAAAAAGTTGATCAAGGTCAAAGGTCAACAAAAATGGTTTTTTCAATTTTTCCGGTAAACGGTAAGTTTTATCATAAAAATAGATTAGACAAAAGCTGTAGAACATGAAATTATCTACAAAAATTGTCCTTACACTTTTTTTTTCTAAGAATCACCATTCCTGAGATATTACGATTCTAAAAGTTGAAGAAGTCGTACTTTACATAATATGCACACATTTCCGCACCACCTGTGAGGTAGTGTACACGGCGCATTTTTTTAACGTGGTGTCCCCGGTAGGCATAGTCCACGATCTATTGTGATTTTTGTAGATAATTTCATGGTCTACAGCTTTTGTCTAATCTATTTTTATGATAAAACTTACCGTTTACCGGAAAAATTGAAAAAACCATTTTTGTTGACCTTTGACCTTGAACACCTTTTTTTGTAGATGTCAGATCGATGGGGACTTTTAGTATTTAATTTGTAATAATGTCCCCAAGGTATGTACCAATTTTCAGCTCTATGCGAATTAATGCAAATTGAAATGTCTAATTTGACCGGACTATATAGTATACTTGAATAAATCGAAAAGCAAGAAGTCTATTTGGGCGTAAAATTGAGAACGAAAAGTTACATTTGTGGCAGGTACAGCTATTCGAAAGGCGTGAGTGCTGGGTGTACAAAGTACATTCAAAGCATTTATTTGGACCGTGCTGCTGCCCTTCGGATAGTCAAAAAGTGATTTGGAAATGGTCATATCAACTTGTGAGATCATTGGGGGTAGCTTGGCGGAAACCGGAAAGTAACCCAAGAATTACAACTGAGGAGTATGCTGAGACGACGAACATTAAAAAGCTTGGATACACTTCCAAGTCGATACACGGGTGCCCCATTCTTTAATTGATATGAATAAACTGAACCGCATATATAAGTATGTATGTGGCAATTTCTCTCCTTGCACGCAATGGATCGAATGGTAAGAGGTGATAAAAGGTGAAGTCTGTACAACAACGTACAATGCAAAAGAACCTGAAAAGCAGGTGAAGGTGCAGAAACCTTTGCAAAAGCTGACTTGCATCCAATGAAGGTGTTGCTGTGTGCTTGGTGGAAATTATTCACTTTGAGATACTCTGACGCGGGGAAACAATAACGGCCGACAAGAACTGTGAGCAACTCAGTAGACATGATGCGACTATTCGTGAAAAATGTTCGGTTTTCACCAATCGAAAAGGCGTTATCCTTCCACCATAATAACGCTAGGCCACGTGTCACCTGACAGACGCTGCTAAAACTGCACGAATTGCAATGGAAAATTCTGCAGCGCCCATCATATTCTCCAGATATTGCGGCTTCTGATTTTCATTTGTTGTGGTCTTTGCAGAAAAGTTTGAATGGTAAAAATCTTAATTCCATGAAAGTTGTCGTTCTCACGAATTTTTTTCAAGAAAATCCAAGCTCTTTCTTCAAAAATGAAATTGACAGGCTTGTAGATTGTTGGAGAACAAAATTGCAGAGAAGGATGGATAATCATCATAAATATAAAAATAAAAATGAATATTTGTTTGTCCGAGCGCTATGCGTTCTTAAACTGTTCATCCGATTGCGATGAAACTTTGGTAAGCTATTGTGCGCTCGCCCGCGAAGGTTTCTGAGAAAAAATTTTTTTTCTGGAATTTAAGATCGCGGATCCAATACGGCGATGGAAAACTAAACAAAAACCAAACGTTACAACATACAACTCTGCAATACAAAAAATCCTACAAAATTAACAAACACCCTGTTAAGTAGCTAAAACACACATATGTACATTAAAGTAAGGTTAAACTCAGTAAACTACATTCTTTAAAATTTTACCTATGGAATTTTTTTTTTTTATTAAAACGGGCACGAACTAATGCAATCATCCAATATTTATATACATGCGTTCACTAAGCCATTCAGTCAAATTGTGTAAATATAAAATAACTTGACTACAGCGCTACTTATTGGATCCTACCTTAGCTATGAATCATTGTCTCGGCAAAACAAATATATTGTGGGGATATGACCTCAATCGGTCAGGTCGTTCGGAAGTTACACGATCACTAACAGACGCACCAACGATTATATAATATATATAAAGATTTCTAACTGTTTAAAAGTAGATATTCGATTTTTTATTTTTAGGGTTCTAGACTTAAAAAATCAAAGAACTGTTGTAACAAAACTTTGGTGTCCGTCTTTATGTCACGGCCGTTTATCTTAGTTACTGCTATTGCTATAGACTTGAAATTAGATGCAATTGTAAAAGTCGTTTCACGCATCTGTTGCCGGTGGAAGAATTTGAGAAATATTTTTTGCTAAAAGTAAATAGGGGTCATGAAAATTTGGGAAAAGTTATAGATTTGCATATGTGTGGGTCATAAAAATAATGGACTATCTCCACATTTTACAAATTGACGGATAAAAACCAGGATGTGCTTTTTAGAACAATATATTTCCGTTTGGCACTGAACTATATTCTCTAGTACGTGTTTACCACTATAGATTTTTTCTTATATGGGGAAGGGAGGAAACCCATGCTAGTTAGGTATGTCTGGCTGCAGGAACCTTTCCTGAAAATATCGTTGCCCAGCTTGATAGACTCAACTTTTTGCGATCGCATCTCCTCGACAATTTTGTTATTTTCAAAGAGTTTTGCAAGAATTTTAGTTGTTGTCTGAAATATTTAACACTACTTATAAATCTATATTTCATTTCTCTACGATTCTGGGCCAAACTCATTCTGAAATCCCGTCAGCTTCCTTTAAGAAAACCCTTAATCCTAATACAGAATTCTATTGTGTAGATCAAACTAAAAAGACTGATGGGAAAAATTTACGTGGCCTATCTCATTTACAGCAAGATTTGCTTGACATATATGGACCTGCTTCCCTAGATTTCACCCTATTCACCATACAAACTTTAAAAGTTTTCCAAGAGAACGAAAGAAAGGCTGGGGAAAATCCATTGCTCGGAGCTCGTTGCGCTCCTCAATATTTCTGTCCCAGCCTGTTCAACTAGAGATCAAGGATTTTTCTACGTTCGTTACCATCGCACTAATCACTGTGAACGAACCCTAGACGTCAATGTCACGTACTTTTAATTCAAATTATAAAAATGTCGATTTCCATTTATCGAGAGATCAAATTAAAAATCAGCTTCGTTGAGATTAATTTTTGTCGAATATTTTGTTGTAATCAGTTTATTGAGGAATTAAGTAAATAAATAAATAAATACTCCATTGTTATTTTGATGCACAGATATATTGATAGATTATTGTATATATAAAATGATTTGTAATATTGTACGGAACCCCCGGTACGCGAGTCTGACTCGAACTTAGCCTTAGAAGACTAAAGGGATAGACTCCTCTTTGAGTCTTTTTCGACAATTTTAGGTATATTTGCTTATGACGCAGAACGGTGTCACTGCCATAATCCATTATATTTAAATAAATTATGTATGTACATATATATCTGAAGCGATCTTCTTTCTTTCAGAATGGTCGAAGCGATGACTCCCACAGTGTCAAATATGCATATTTTGACTATGGTCAATTTCATGCACTCATATTGCATTAGCAAAGTGAAAAACGACAACATCCTTAAACGAGACCAGGACTTGAGTTATTGGTCTCAGGTAATATTTTCTTTGCACGCAAACATAACATCCTCCTAACCGAGGACAATTGCAGGTACACTCAAATTCGAAACGGTCAACAACGGAACGCAACTTGCAGGGCCCTGGTGATTCTGTGCTGAGCGATGTTTATGAAGAGAGCATTTCAACCAAGACACAGGGTTTAGTTATACTGCCCAAAGTTAGCATTGCTCTTCTGCAATCTTCTATTGTTGAAGAGGTCATTTCTATTGCCGCGTTGGACAACGTGCAAGTAATTTATAGAGGCTTTCCAATTTCGAATCACATCCACATAATGATAAATTCATTTAGGACCTCAGCTGCGTATCTCTTCTCGCTTTGTATATAGAGGGCATTTCAACAAAATTCCATCTGGGCAAGACGACCAAGGCTTCCATGCACAATGTTTATATACAGCAAACAGTCAGGTCCGGAAGTAATAGCAAGAAGGGTGGCATAATGAGAGGAACTAGGGCACTGCTAGGTAGAGTAGCAAAAAGCGTTGTTGAAATATTTATAATTTTTAATTTGAATATTTAGCGCATTTGTCGTCTCAAACCAGACCGGATAACATACAAGGGGAACCGGTACTAATCGAAACTTCGGAAAAGCAATTAGAAGAACTGGTGATTACACTTGACGTAGGAAAAGCCCATGCCCAGTTAAGAAGATTAAAAAATGAAAACTGTGGATTGCAAGTAAGTTACTCTTTATACCCCATTCACGCATAACTGAATATTTGCGGCACGATTTCAAATAATAAAATGTTAGCGCGAATGAACGCTTTCGATCGGAAAGTAATAGTTTGGCAATTGACTTATGTAAAGTTTTGCTGAGCAATTCATTCACGATGTGTGGATGGGATTTTATATGCCGAACTTGAGGTATAATCGTTTTTACATCAGGACTCCCAAATAATCGTAACAGCCATTCCTGAGCATAAAAGTCAAGCCATGTTTGAATGCGCTAAAGTTCCTGAAACAACAGCCGTGGAAGGGATAGGGTACATTATGTTCGAGTGTGGACTAGAAGGAGTAGGCGTTAAAATAGTGAAGAGGTTTTCCCGTCGAGCTGTTGGATTTCGAGTTGTAATTACTTTAAGTACCTTGTAGATCACACTTTGAGAAATCTGAAAACACCAAAGATGACATAGACATAAGAAGTGAAGCAAATGTGGCAAATATTAACATAAACGATTTATGCTCCCAACACACCACAACCATGACTGATAACACAACGGTGAAAAATGAATCTGCTTGGCGGTTAATAAGTCGGAAACCACCCACACCTAAAACACCAAAAGAAAAATTCGCAAATGCGTTGGAGCATATTATAGTTACGGAAAAAGAGCCCCCGAACAAAGGTTGGAGATGAGTTGAAGTTCAACTGAAGTTATACAAATGGCTTATTATTTTCAGAATCTAAAGGAAAGTTTACTCAGAAACCAACTACTGAAAATGAAGATTTCGATAAGTCGAAGTTTAAAAGAAACGACAAGTTCGACAAGCAAATACCAAAGGTTAAGGAAACAGACAAGGCGTCCTCTTGCGTGATTGAATTAAAATCGATGTGGTTCAATTTTGCGGCTCCACCTTGTGTACCAATAACGAGGAAAATAGATTTCACAAGGTGAGCATCTACCCGAAGTATAAAAGTTCATTTAAACTAATCCATTCTCTAACTACAAGGCTTGACTGGAATCTCCTAAGCACGGCTTCTCCTGCAATTACAGCTTGGATGAATCCAAGCAATAGATTAGCTATCAAGGTTGTGGCTATGATTAGAGCACTTCATTTAAGACAAACTGCCGTGGCAGCATGCTTAATGGCTGACGCTCTTGAGAACGAGAAAATACAACGTAACCCAAAGTCAAAGAAGGTAACACTATCAAAATTGTAATTGTTGTTTTTTAAATCGTCGAATTCACAGAGCCGATATCCTGGAAATTCTACGTTGCTATCGAAAACATTGCAAGAGGATCCCAGTTGCCAGTTGTGTACGATTATGCAGAAACTAGTGCTAGAGGAAGGTGTTGTTAAAATTGAAACCATTTTCAAACAGGCCGATATCCCGCATCTCAACATTCTGAGACAGGTAACCCTTTCAAATAAATAAACAAAATTCGATTAACGATCTGTATGAATGCGAATTCATCTGCAGGGCGTGATTGTGCTAAGTCGACAGTGGAAGAACACCTTATACAATCCGATTTTGTTCGAACATCAATACAAAAACAAACTCACCCGACCAATTAATGTCACGTTTTCGTTTCCCCAAGCAGAAGAGGTAATAGATTTAGTTTTTGATTGACAGGAATACACTATTAATTTATTATTTCTTTGCAAGGACTGCGAAGAAGGTGATTGTGACCTTGAGCAAGACATGAACTACATAGTACCTGGGGAAATGACCGAAGAAAGTGAGAATGCTCTTTTATTGGGTCAAAAACAAGAAAATACAAGCGGTAATCAAATAGCATTTCATTGGTTAGCAATTTTTGCATGGCTTTCATTTATTTTATAATTAATTCGCTAATTTATACCCGCCCCTGCATGTTTTGAAAATTGTCGGTGCATTTACGGCTACAGACGTTACACACGCGTTCATGTCGCACAAGTCTCCACAAGGCGGCCAAGCAAATTACCTGTGCCGCACTTTTAGTACATTGAGAATTAAATTAATTTTCCTGTCTCAAAATATTCATTACACGATTTGCAATTATCCACAGTCGTGTTTGTTCGTTTTAAAATAGATTTTTCTCTCTTTTGTTGATTAATTAGAGGAGATAAATAACTTTTAATTATTGTATTTACGAGGTATCTTCGTTAAATTTCAAGGAGAATTGATTGATCTCAACGTGGTACAAACTGTGGATAATTTTCGATGCTAAATCACTATATGAATTTGACTCTAACCCAGAAACGTATAGTTTTCAATAAAGCTAAGACAAATAAACAGTTGTACGAAAAAATGGAAGCACACTGGTTTCACCTGTGACAAGCCAGCGAATCCGTCAATACTTTCTTAGTGATTTCAACGTGGCTTTTATAGTTAGGGAGATAAGTGCGATAATGTGCCAGGTGTTGCCCATTGACGAAATATTTGTGTGTGTGTAGATTAAGCCCCCCTCTAAAAATTATTATTATATATGCAGAGTCTATATCAATCCTGGTGGCCAGGAAAGCGCGTCTGAATTGTGAAGTTACAAAAATACAAACTAGTATAGTACAACAACACCTAACACATTATTGCACTCATCTCTCTATTACAAAAGGGCCCACAATTTACCGACCCGTTAATCGTCTAACCCCAAAAAAATTAAACAATTTTAAGAGTACAATTAACGCAACGAAACTCTTCCATTCAAAAGAGCTTTGTGATGCGAAGTACGCACCAGCCGCATGAATGATCAGTTTTAGCAGCTAATGTGATATTCACTAAATTGCGCACACTGATATTCGTGCGTATGCTACGGCAAAATCATCGTCAAACACAGGCAATAGATAATGAGCTTATGAAACTCCAATCCGACTGAATTCATCTGTTGTATAGGACTTTCAATAAGGACACTTGACTTTTAAATGTAAATAAAACAAGTTATGTATCAGATATCCACTCCATTTTAATTTTATTTGGAAGAATATTTTATGGCATTAAGAAATATAACGTCGCTCAAATGCCCGCTGCAGCTGTGCTTGGTGGCACGTATTCGGAAGTTGACCCAAATTTTGCAAAAAAAATCATCTTCAACGACGTCAACGGCGAGCGCTACAGATCGATGATAAGCAACTTCTTGTTGGCTAAACTGGATGATATGGATACCGACGACATGTGGTTCGAACAAGAAGGCGCTACATGCCACACTGCACATGCCACACTGCACATGCCACGATGGACGCTCTGCAGTAGTGATTTGAGACTGGCCATGGAGATCGTGCGATTTAAACTTTTTAGACTTCTTCCTTTGAGGCTATCTTCAATCACAGGTCTATGCGAATAAACCGAAATAAATAAATTGGACCTCCCGAATACGTGCTACCAGTCAAAGCCGCGGAGGACATTTGAACGACGTTGTATTCCATACTTAATGCCATAAAATAAAAATGGAATAGATATCTCACACACAACTTAATTTATATACACTTAAATATCGAGCGTCCTTACTGAAAGACCCTGTATTTGCCAATAAAATTAAAAGATTTTAATTTTTGTGTGATATTTTTGTTTCACGGTAAAGATGCGAATATGTCAAGGCCTTTTAATAAATGAGTTAATGGCTGTATTTTTTAATTGAATTTTTGAAGGCTAGTTTATTATTTTCTTTTCGTTTTTGTAATGGGTATGGAAATAAGTTTCCACCCTTTTTTGATCAAAGATCGTCAGTTATTTAAACAATGAAATACGTCCCCCATTGGAAGTGACAACTTCCTCCCATCTTTCAGGTAATAGACGGATTGCTCGAGGCAAAAAAGCAGGCGGGACCCATTATATTTACTATTTAAACTGGGATGCCGGAATGGATCCCGTCTGCTTCACCTGTAATATTAAAGCTTGAATAAAATTCTTAGTTGATTCCTACCTACTTAAAATATTAAAATTACCTTGTTTTTTTAGTCGGGTTTTTTTTTGTTAATTTTTAGTTGGGATGGTTTGAGTGGAGTAGTTCTCGTGAATGAACAGGATATTTTTTGCAAGTATTTTCTATAATATCTTCTGAAGCGATCAACGTGGTAAATTGTGATTTTGGATTTAGGCTGATTTCGAATTATTTTACGGGAATTGTGGCAGCTTGATATTTTGGTCCCATTACTGAAATTTTCGTGTTCGGTTTCAGAAAATTATAATTCTTCACCGATAGAGTTTTTCGACCAAATTATCTGCTTACAGGATAGTGATTAACGGAAATTGTTTGTTTGGCACAATGCTTCTCCAGATTTATCTTGCTGTTGATTCATTAATAGGGAAATTTGTGCAATTGAGTCGTTTTCGTTCGCTACGAGTTTTATAGGTATGACTACTGAGTTCTTGCAACTGTCTACGCGTGAAAGGTGAGTTGTATATAGCAACGTAATTACCTTCGGCTGATCTTGAGGTGGGCGGCAAAGGCGAGAGTCTAAAAAAAATTTAAGTTGGAAATTCCTGCGAATGAACTTCACCTCGTATAAAAATCTGCACCCACACCTGCATATCCCCTCTGAAGGCCTTTTGTTGTCAGTATACGTCTGTCACCAGATAGACGGTAGGACCAGAGATAACGAATAACGTAGTAATATATTATTTCTGGTAGGACTTTTAATTCCGCAAGTAGGTCAATCATATCCCTCCTGAATGCCCTCAGTTGCCAGCATGTGGGCGCACTGAAGGTATAAGGTACCCGCTTTTAATCCCAGTGCATGTTTTGAAGTGCATGAATGCATATCACGGAATGTGGTGGGCCTCGCCGATATTCAGCTTGGTTGTATTTCTTAGGCAATGCAATACAATCTTATGACGTGCTTGTCAAGAATCTCTTTAAATTCGGTTGGTTTCACCGAAATTTCTGCTTAATTTGCATTACATTTTTATTCAGAATAATTTATAACTAAGTGTTCCACAAATATTACAATGTTACTGAAAAGACCCTCATTTTCAAACCCGTAAAATCGCGCTCACAAAAATCATTACAACGTTCCCAAGCACATTGCAGGATAATAAAATGTTGGAAATTAGTTACTCTACTGTCAAATATGTTCGGCTTTCGAGACAGTAACACTTAAACTATTTTAGACAATGCAAATCCTCCGGTTTTCCAGGCAAAGGGCGAGAACTTGCATACATCAAAAGAACAAGAAAGAGGAAAAATTTTTCAAATATGGTGCATTGTCTTGTGATAATGGGATCTATTTTCAAATCCGATTCAAAGGCCGGTAAAAATAGACAAAAAAATATATATATTAAACATTGGAATAACAGACCTTAAATATGTACATTATTATTTATTACAAATGAAATTTCAAAGGCCCTCATCGATCCGGCTCAAACTTTGTATTAGCTATTTTTATGATAGCACTTACCGTGAGATATATGCAAAAATCCGATTTTCTGACATTTGCCCCAGAGCGATTCCGTTTCATGTAAATCAGAGATTCTCATGAATAGGAAAAAGTATTTCACAGCTGAAACCGAAACTGTTATAAAACGATGAGTACGTCGATTCCCAGGCGCGGAAAAAAGTGGAGTTCCCTCGCGCTATACATAATCGACATTCCGTAGAATTATAAATCGGTGTAAACGACTGTTCAACCTGTGGTGCAAAGACTCTCCACTCTGGCAATTATCTCCTTATCTATTTTTGACCTTGGTACCATTATTCCACCCAACCCCACAATTTTGCTAGAAGTCGATAGCATACTCAAGCTTTGTGGTGGAAGAGAGACGAACAATGTAGAGGCGGGGCTTGAAATTTGATGAAATTGTGTACCCCTTTTTGTGTATGAGGGATACATGTCAATTTCTGCCTGTTCCTATTGAAAAATTACGCTCGACATGCTCCTACACAATGCCACAAAATGCAATATGTTTCTGGCCAGCTCGCCTTGTAATAGGTGAACTTTTGTTTTATAGTATTTGCCGAATTGCTCACTGTTTCCTTACTTTACTAAGCTATTTAAATGGGAATTTGGATTCGGACCAAACAGAAAAATCGGCTCTTTCTTACTAATGGGTAATTTTCTTTCTTTATTTGTCAGAAAAATCGAAGTGGTGGGGATTACTACATCTTAAAAAGAGAGTAAACATGCTTTGTAAAGCATTTCTATATTCTTTGTCGGTGTTGTAGTTGTATATGCCGCCTTACAGATAGAGACTTTAACATTAATTTTACATGGAGGAGTGCATATACCTAAAGTTTTTTTTGGTGCTAATTTTTGTTTTATTTAATAGTGCTGCGTTTTTAGTTTTTGTAATTCTCTGATGGGGGAAGGGTTTGGATGAGTATTATATGTATGGTACGTACTTCTAAAATCTGGGCAATACATACCTATAACTAATTTTTGTGAGCCGTTGAACATAAGTACTTCTAAAGAACGGATACGCCGGGTAAATGGCAGTTAGTCTAAAACAAATCCACATAAATTGTCCATTTTAGATCTAACAACAACAAATATACTCCCATTTGTCGCTTTTTAACTTTAACTTTTAATGATTTTTGTGGGTGAATCTTTTATTTAAGGAAATGATATTTTCAAACGCCGTCTCTTCACAAACGTTGATTGCCTCATTTCAAAGGATCAATTATTTATGTTGGAACAGCTAGTTACAAATCATCCTGTATATTTATTTTTTCTTTCTCTGAACAAAACCACATTTTTAATATTTATTGTTAACACTAACACTATATTAAACCAGTGAGCATTATTAATTCCATACAATTTCTACTCAGAGTCCCTATAGTGATTTAATTTTAATTTACATCAGTATATTGCTGGCTTCACTACCCGCCATGCGAGCAACTTAAGGGGGGCTCCAGTCTTTGATGGCGATAAAGTGCATTGTTCTCACAATTTATTTTTTCAGACAGGACAAGAGGAAAGTTTACTGGGTTGTTAGGTAGCATTTAATCAGTCTTTCACATTTCTTTTTTTATAAAATTTGGGGCACATTAACAGAATTTTCAGAAGTATCTTTGCGAAGGTACAGAAAACCCTTTCTCTCCTTGTCCGCAGACTATTTAACCATTGGATGGTGGTACGATTATGTTTAGACTAAAAGGAAGGCAAATTAAAATTGTATATTTGAATCTTGTTGTTGTTGAAGTGCTTACAACTTTCAAAAAAGGAATTTTCTCATAGATGGTCGTAGGACAACAAATTGATATAATATGCAACCTTCCAAAATTGCTCATTTATCCTGAGAAATCATTTAAAAAAACAGTTCTGAGAAAAATCAAAACTTGTGCCTCACTTGTATCCGATATTCGACCAAATAATTTAAAGCTGTGAAAAAGTTCTAATCTCATTTATTTACCTCCTTTCCTTTCTGAGAAAACACATTCTGAAAATAGTGCATTTTTAACGCTTTCAACGGTTAGCAGCTCACTTGAGCCACTGAAAATCGAATTTGGCAGGAAACGTGTAAAATATTTCTATCTCCCTTGATTACAAATTAAAATAAAACACATTAAACACAAATGATTTTCAATATCTAGGCACTTTTCCGAACGATGAAAATAACACCCAGTATTATTCAAGTTCGCCATATTTGAACTCATCGCGGAAATGGTAAGTTTTTCACAAAAATGTTTTAAACATCTTATCGATTTTTAATATTGAAAATTAGCAAAACCAAGGGCAACATTGGCCCGCTAGCTACGTCTTCTCGGTCCAGTATACAAATGCTGCCCATAATTTCAGGACTTGTTGAAAAGCAGAACCCAGAAATAGGTAGAAAGTTTTAGGAAAAATTTATAGCTTTTGGCGTTAAAATTAGTTTCCTCAGAGTATGGAACTCTTCAAGAAGGATCTCTCAGTTCGACGAACTCCATAGATAAATGTTGGCCTGGAGAAAATCAAAAAGAAGATCTTTACTTTTGGATGGCAAAACAGCAGCAGGAAACAAAGCAAACGAAAGAAAGCACTTCAGATAAGGTTTGTTTAGACTAAGAAATAAAGTAAATAAAATATGAATTCATTTTAATAGGAAACTCTTCGACCTACTCCACCGAAGCAGCATGGGAACTTTACCAGCAAAGGGATTCTGCAGGATTCCATTAAGCTGTTGGATGCCCACTTAATCTTTGAGCCGATATTGACTTGTTTGGGGGTAATGCCACAACAAATGGTAAATAAGATTTCAAACACTGGTAAGTATATTTTGGTCACAACAGAAGAAGTTTGGGACGTTTGAATTGGACGTTTCAGACATATCATCGTTGGAAAATTTTGGTACGAACTTGTCCCTTGTTGGTACGTTTGACTCAATCCGGGTCGATATTGTTGTAAGCGAAGCTGGCGATAAAAAGAACAAAGCGAAAGTCAATAAAAAATGTAATGGTAAACCAGACGTTATGATTGATACGCCGTCATTTCTGTGCGAACGTGTGGGTATCGAGCTAGAAGTCCTGAAAATGTCTGATGGAATGGTTGACCAGGCCAGACAAAATGTTATTTATATGTCGAGGCGGCAGTTGAAGAAGCATACCAGCACAGTGATAAACTTTAGTTTGAACATCCGATTCATTTCTCAGCAGGTCTTTATCTCACATATTATGAAAATGCAATTTAAATTTAAAACCATTTTCTTGGTGTTATAGGTCAATATGCCCTTACTGAGACTCTTGCATCAAATAACGAACATGTACCAAAATGTAAAAGAGGCGCAGAATGAATTCCAGGAGCAACCGGATGTAAATAAGAAGTCAAATGCAAAGGACGAGTGCAGTTTGGGTATAATTTAATTTGTAAGTTGCGTGCTTAACTTATTCATTTATTTTCTTTAAAGCTTCCGAACCCCACGACGTCATTCCTTTTGGTTCGTTAAGCGACCGAATTCTTCATAATGAAAACTCAGCTGATGAACGATATGATAAGTTCAATGAAATGATCCCTCTGGGCCATTCAGTAAGCAAGTAAGTGTTTTTAAGCGACAACATTAAGTCAAATTTATTTTAAAAAAACTTGGGGTAATTTCAGATCACGTGTGTCTGGTATAGGGCCTTTTATTCAACTCACTCCCTCGCCGAATGCAAAAAATAGACCGCAGAGTTTTGCACAAAAGTTAAGGTCTACAGGAAAAACTGTGAAAGGGAAATTAGGTATTTGTTTAGCAATTAATTTGAAAACAATGTGAACAACTCCTTTGTAATAGGCTATACTAACCTGACGGAGTCGAATTCTTCTCCATTGCGCGACAGCCCTACTACTTCAACTTATGAGCAAAATATTTTGAAGTTGTCTTTAGAGTCAAAAAGTTCGTTCAATGGTTGCGGACTGAGTTTGTATGGAGGTACCATAGAATGGACCAAATATGTGATTTTGTTTTCTGACTGTATCCTTTTTTTTGTAGATTACAGTCACCAGCAAAAGAAAAATTCTTATTCCCTAACTGGACCCACAATACCTGTGATAGAAACCCCAAATTGCTGGAAGACCATCTTTCATCTTCTAGAACTGTATGGGACAATGCCAGAAACGAAAACAATTCACAGGTAAATTAGCTTGTTGCTGCTTCAAATTATGTTTTCTTACAATATTTGCCTAGAATATCATTCTCAACGGAAGCAACCGACGTTGGTAAACCGTTTAAAAAGCATAGTGTATTTTCAAACGTAAAACATTCAAATAAGGAGGATGAAGAGGTTCCCACAAACACAATTCCTATTCCTATAAGCCACGGCATTGGTAAGTCCTTTGATTAAAATTCGCTAGGAGTTTTTCGGTACTATCTTTTTTTATTTAGAAGCAATAAATCAAGAAGGTACGCGACTAATTGTATTTGGAGTTGCAAAAATTCATAAAACACGTTTATTGGCTACTCTTAGTGGACTTAAGGTATTTGGAGTAATGTGAACCAAAGGCAGGGATGTAATATTGTAATTTTATTTAGCTTGAAGCAGAGATTACCACCTTAAACAGTAGTGCTACTTGGCGAAAGAAAGCCCGCCCAATTTGCTTAGAGTGCTCTCTAACTGGACAAGTGGGACGGGCAATGATTGTTCTTTTGGAAGGCGTAGCCCCAAATTCACAGTAAAAACATACACTTGTCATAATCTATTTATTAAATAACTTATTTCCAATATCATCAGAACTGTGGTCAAAGTCACTGTTGGCAAAAGTCAAACTTTGTACTCAAGTGTTACTAAGAGGGGAAAAGACAAGAACAGTGGGCTTTTGTCTATAGGTCCTGTTAACATTGATATCCCACAGCATCCAGTAGCTTTGCACGGTATGATGACAAGAAGTTCCAAACAACTTTCGTCCACACTACAAGTAAGTTTCTATTACTCAAAAATTGATTAGCTCAATTATAACTTGCTCTGTCAGGAATTAAGAGTAGGCCGAAGTTCGGCTCGCATGACTCGTCACACAGACGAACCCGATTCCCCTTTTCATACCAAAGATACTAAAGAAAAACGGCAGCAACAGAAACGTGTTTCCAGTAACGTAAAACAGACTCCTTGCCAAAACGGACTCTTGCAGCCATTAGTAATGCAATTCAACATTTTGCTCCAGGTAAGATAATAAGGATCCATTAGTGAAACAGAATAAAATTGTAATAACAATTCAGAGTCTGTCTATAAATGCGGCACTGCTACCTTCCCTTCAAGCGCAATACAAGATGACGCATGTCAGCTCTACTGGAGTTACTGGTAGCAAAGCCAAATTTGTAATTGATCTACCAACCCACACATTAAGTTTTACAACGAAAATTCAGGTTTGTAAGACTCGCGTCTCAAGGCTGTGGTACTATAAAAGCAGAAGGCAACAGCGAAAGCAGAATACCAACAAAAGTAGCGCAGAAAGTGGTGTATGTAGAACCAAAAATAACTAAAATATTAAAAAGCTATAAAACGCTATGCATGGCCGGGTGAACTTAAATTATTTATTCAGATAATTATAGCAGCCGAAATCGTAAGGTAATTTTCCTTTCTTTCCTGACAAGCTTGATGTTTCACTGCAAATAGCTTTTCCTCAGAAACTCCGAAACAGAAAAAGTTAATGACGTCCGGTCTGTTTAATTTGCTCGGGGATTATCTGCGCATTTTGACGAACGAATTTTTTGAAAATGTTATAATATTAATACAAAAAGTATACATGGAAAAACCTGAAAAGTTGTCCAGAGTTTTGTTTTTCTTTATTATGCCATGCAAATTTTTCTAGTTCTCTATTAAAAAAAACTCGTCAAACTGTTTTCCGTGGGCTGAATTAAGAGGAAAATACGGAAGTGTGTATTAACATATCTAAAGGAAATCATATTATCGCTTACGCCATAACAGTAATTCAGGATCATTTGATCCCATCGATGAAAAGACTGTTCCATGTGATTGACAATTCAGTCTGCCAGGACCCAAACCAGACACCGGCCGGAAATTTCTCTTTAAGTAAAACGCAGTCATCTAGAAGATCTTAATCTTCCCTGTGATCCGGGAATCGGATTAATGGATCCATGAAGATCATTCTCTTCCAGTCATTTTGAGCCCATGATATACATATACGCTAACGCAAAGTTTAAGTATGCGGTCCTCATTCATGTCGTCAGGGTCAGTTTCTTTCGATGTGGAAACATTCGACAGGATTGCAACCAACATCACACAGTTCTCGTACTCAAACTTATGTTTGAACTTTTCTGGAACGCCATAGTGAATAGACGTTTTCTTTCGATCCCGAAGGCTTAAATTTTTTTGAACACGGTCCCCCCGTGTTACTGCTATTCGGTTCTGCATCAGGCCTTAAAACTTTAAGAACAGTGAGATGCCTACATCTCACTTTACCGACAGTAATCCTAGCTGATTGTCTTTTCTGGCTTAATGCACAAATGGAACTTGTTGTTGTTTACTTGTAAATTGTCGCACAATTTTCTTTCGCCAACTTCCTGAACAAAAATGTTTTTTTTCAAGCAAATAACTATTAAATACATTCATATAAGTTTAAATGGGATGATAGCCATTTTGGCCGAATTCATAACTGAAACTGGGCTAAAAATTTAGACGTGCTCTGAGCTCGCGGATCCGGATCAACCCGAAAATTGTAAGTCAGTTTCTTTCTCACCTCGGATGTCGTCTCTGGGATGCTTTTGGATTTTTTGCTGTAACTTAGCTATTAAGGACGTTGAGCACGACCTCGTAGGTGAAATACTTGTTTGCGTTTTCAACAATGTCAATGTTAGTTTTTAAAGAGACGACCTGTCGTTAAAAGTATTGTTTTTCAAACGTCGTTCATAGGCACGTCGAGTGTCGAAATGCGCAAACTGGCCCCAGCTATTAAAACAATAAAAGGTAGCGCTGGTGCTTGTTGAAGCACTCATGGTCGTATGGTAGGCCTACCTGGACCACATAAGTCACGACAGTGATGCCTTGCCAGGAGGGCAACGGAAAATACAACAAAAACAACAAAAACAAAAGTTTAAATGCGGCTGAAGCAATTAGTGGATATTTATGACCGTAGCCGTAGATTTTACAAAATTTTCAAAGTGGTAACTTTTAATCGGCAACACAATAAATATAACTAAAATGTTAAAAGGTATCGTAGGCCGGACGAACAAAAGTTACAACATATTTTAGTTGTCGGTTTGTACAAAACGTAATCAACAAAACAATTAAAACTGTTTTTTTTATTCATGGGACACAATTTAAATATTTGCATAATATTTCACGCAGACGTCTGTATATACACAACACGACGGTCGGTCTTAACATAGGTGCTTTACTGCTATTAAAGCTCTTAAAAGTTTGTTCTATTTTTATTATCACAGTAATTTTGTTCTTCTGCTTTTGCCACTGGTTTCTACTTTTAATGTGTCGCATCCTTAATTTTTTTAATTATTAGTCAGAAAATAAGTTTGATGGCTTTGCAGAGTGCAGAGGCAAATTTGCCATCAGAAGCGTGTATCGCTCTACCCTTCGTCCATGTCAGCGCGGAATATATTCCTGAAAATGGGAAAGAGGTAATCCTCTTGTATAGTAACAAATGAAGCAATTTTACATTAAACATTTTCTAGGATACTGAGCTGGATGGAATTGTTTTACGTCAAGGAGGCTATGTGAGTGCATCCGCAGAAATTGGAGAGTTCGAAAGATGCCTTACCACTGATTTGCTTAATCATTTGGTGTTTGTTCAAAAAGTTTTCATGAAGGAAGTAAACGAAGTTGTTCAGAAAGTTTACGGAGGTGAGAAGCCAGTACCTCTTTGGTTGGAAGATAATGAAAATGTCCAGGAGTCGTCCTTGAAAAGGATACTTTTTTCACTTAACATCTGCATGAAGGTTTGTCAGAACTTATTCCCTGGGTGATCGAGGGTTATACAAAAAAAACAATAAATTTCATTTAAATTATTTAGCGCATACAATTAACTGCGACTACTCCATGCTCTTCAGCTGTTCGCTTTGAGACTGGAACCTTAGAGTTGCACTTATCAAATCGAGTGCAAAATGTGGGCGAAGGAAATGATCGCAAGTTATTTGGAAAGGCGCAAATCGACTTCAATCTTTCTCTAGGTCAAATAATAAAAAACGTGATATTTGATGAAGCCGAACCTGAGTTCCAGCAATACGCCTTTTTCCACACTACAATTGGTTTAAGAAATGCATTTCAAGACGAGTTGCTTAACGAGGACAGAGAGCTCATTTTGCTAACTTTAAAGCGTCCTCTGATTTACATCCAGCCTGTCGCGGTTGACAAGGCTATTCTCGTCTGGCTCAATTATAAGAACGCCTACGAGTACTGGGCAGAAAAGCGTGCTAACTTAAACTATGAAATGCCTTCATCGACGCATCAGGTATGCTTTGGGAGACACTGAAAGTAACTGATTTCTAACTGAAAGAACCTTTCAGGTATTTGGACAATTCGGAAACATAGCCGCATCCAATTTATCTACATTGTTCTTGCAACTAACAGTTGAAGACATGGGAATCTGCTTACCACTCAATCCTATAACTACAGTTGTATACCAACCACTTATTGCGCAAACCATGTTATTAATTTAATATTTTATTTATAGTCCTGGGCATCCCGTTCTTATCAAGATTTTGAACCGAAAGGAGCTGTGGTTATAACACTAGAAAATACCATTATTTCAGGTAAAATTTGCTTTTAATTTCTCTCTAATTCTGTCAATACCAACGGCAATTTTACTGCAGCATGCAACTCTGGATCTTTGGTATCGAAGGGCAGGTTTTCTGGGTTGTGCTTAAGATTCGCCGACGATTTCGAAACAACCTTGGATGACTGGAAACCAAATATGAGCGATGCGAACATCATGAACCTTTGTGTTGTATCAGAGGGCACTTATGAAGTTTGTTCGAGGACAATTGCTGCTAAAAAAATGGGTAAAGCCGGAAAGGCGGTAACTTAGTGTGAAGAAGATTGAAAATTTTTTCTTTAGAAAATGCGAAATGGTTCCTAAATGTTAAGTGGCAAATGGAAGGTGTCGATATCCATTTGGACGTAAATATAGGAAAACAACTATCGTCCCTGGGACACACTCTTACAATGCTTACAGGTATTTCAATGACTTTTATTGGATTTACTGTTATTTCACAATTAAATACAGGGTTTGAGGAAGAGGAGCCAAATACTATGGAAAGCCCTGATAGTGATGAAGGTGACCAAAGCTTAAAGGAAACAAAGGTAATTATTTCCCTTTGAGTGCACTCAGCGACTGTGATATGTTAAACCCACCAGTTGCGGAGACGGGATTTGGAAAATCTACCTCCGTTCGTATTCGATTCCACTATTGAACCGAAAAAGCGATCTGCTATGATGGAGAAGGAGATGAGTGAGCAACTTAAAATCATAAACGATCTGAGGACTTTGGGTGCTTCGCATAACACAATTGCGCATGAAGAGCGACGGCTGCAGGAATTGCAAGCACTCTGCTACAAATACTTTAGAAGGGATATGATTCAGGTTTGGATCTTTTTTAAATAGTTTTAAGGCTATGGACAGCCAATGTGGATTGGATACAGGAAAAGTTATATATTTTGTAGTTCTATTAATCGCCAGGTAAAACATTTGGTCTAGAAATTTGTTGTTTTTAACACTATTTCTACCGCGGTTTTGTATACCTATTTCGACCAAAAGTATGAAACCTTTGCGTTTGAATGCAAATATTTATGGAAATTAATTGCGGCGAAATGATAATACTTAGACTTAAAGAATAATTTGAAGTTAAAATTTTAAAGGTGTCTTTCTCCTTGGTAGAAATAGTGTTTACATATTTAGTAACACCCCCAATAATTCTGGGGTATAGTAACAAAACAAATAAAAATATTGATAATTGATTGATATGTTAAGAAATGGGAGCGTAAAGAAAAGAGAAAGGCTTTCCAAAGCCAGAAAATGGAGGGATAAAAAACACAGTCCACATAAGAATTTTTGGTTCGCTGATTTCAATTATATTGTAAAATCAATATGGTGATCAAGTTTAGAAATTCATTATAGCAGACACAAAACACTAAAACTCAGATTTCCATGAAATTTTGCATGTGCGGGTTTTTGGAGTAGCTGATTACAAATATGTTACCCAAATTTACAAATTCAAAATAGCGGGTTCCATATGGCAAATTCAAAATATTAAACTTATTTCTTTTCATAAAAGTCACACTATTTCAAATTTAGTGTCAGACTGCACAAATTTAAAATGTCGGTTTTAAAATGCGGGTTTAATCATCATTTATCATTATCGAAAGGAGTTTCACTTCTTACTTAACGGAAGAACACAATTTTTTTTTAAGTTGCATGGAATCGTCGAATCCAGCCCCATAAAGCAAAGGTAGTGCTGCAGCGACAGTGTCCAGGGCATCCTTTTGCTATTGCCTAACAAACACCAAGGGATTAGAGAAAGAGAGAGAAACAATAGCTAAGCAGCTGCCCCAATATACCTATGACGCTCTCGGTCAGATGGGAGGAGTTTGTCTCTCCTAAGTACAAAATATATAAACAGTTGATGACTACACTCTCGCTGCATACCATCCTGACAACAACAACATTTGAATCTCAAAAGGTTGAGGTTTTACCTATCAAGGTCAAAGGTTGTAGTTTTACCTATGACGCCTTACAAACTACAAAGTTCGGTTCATCTTTTTAATTTAAAAATAGCAATTTGAATACCAAAAGTGGCTTTAGGAAGCCATTGTTTTGACACTAATTATTCAAAACATGCAATAAGGAAATAATGGCATGAATTTTTTATTGCGCAATTTTCACGCTAATATCTATTACATCATCTATATCATCTAGATATACTCACTATTCTTTTTATTTGTTAAACATTTAATTTTTTATTTACATAACTTCCAGAAATGGAAGAGACCTTCTATACGTCGATCAATGTTGAAATCTGCGAACAGATCACAGTCGTTTGTAGCTTCGTCTGCTAGCAAGGAGCCATCAGAAGACACTTTTTCCAGGAAGTTGGATACAATTGCTTCAAACGATGAAAACTCTAGTCTGCAAAGTACACCTGCATCCGGACCTTCCAGAAGTGCATCATTGAAAGTATGCATCCCAAATGCAAACCGAGTCACTTTCTCGGAAGCAATGAGGTAACATTAAGAAAAAATTTGAAACTGCTGCGATACTTTCACAGTTTTCATTTCACAGGCAAACCTCGCTTCCTAGTACCGATATAGACGTAGGTATGAACGAGAACGAAATGGAATGGATGTCGTACGATGAATCCTTGGCTTCGGAAATTGAAATAGAAGAAAGCCAAGTTGAGCTTCGTAAAAAGTCGAATTACAACGTTCAGAAGCAACAGGTAGAACGCACTTAACCAACCTAAAGTGATTTCCCTTTAACGCAGAATATTTGTTACAGGAACCTAACATTGATTTCGAATTGGATATTAAGGTCCTTGTAAATTCAGGAAAATGTGTTTTGCATACAAAGGAAATGGGAGATGAGAAATTCTTGCTAGGGCCCACAGTAAAAATTCACAAGCGAGAACGTAGCTTGGGAAACGAATGGGGTAGTCCAACTCCGTCTAGGCGCCATCGGGACAAGAGCAAGTTACGCTACAATACAAGCCACGCAGTTCTTGTCGACTTGACCATATTCCGCATTCCTGGGCTCGACGTTAAACTCCACTACCAATCAAAAACTGTGATTGAGGAGATTTCTCCAAGGCTGAGCGTGGGTGACGCACCCATGTTGGGTAATAAGCGTCTTGGTAGCAAACGAGCTTCTTTATTTGCTTGGATGACCCTACAAAGCATTCCAGAGGAAACCATTATCTCTCCTCACATACTAGAGTTTTTAGAGCAAACTCTGGAACCTATTCCTGCTAAAACAGAAGCAAATACGCCCTCAGCTGCTGCTGTTAACATTGACCTATTGCCAAGCAACTATGTCACCTATGCCTCGTTCCCCGTAGATGTGATTGTGTACTTCCACATGCAACCCTCTACTTTTAGATTTTCTTGCTTGCCCGTCTCGCGAGTTGAATGCATGCTGCAACTCCCCAGTCTGGACATCGTGTTTAGTTCTAAACGATGTGATGATGACGATCAGAATGATTTTGATAAATCACCATCGGGAGGTCTAAGGTAGGTGTATATAAAAATTTAGGCAGGCACTATATATTAAAATGAACTCTGCAGTGTAACTGGCTGCTTAGCAGATTTCAGCGTGTACATCTTCCACCCGTATGGTGGGAAGAAGAGTGGGATTAAAGAGGCACAATTTTCACCTCTCACCGACAGTGAAAGGAAAGACTCGCTTAGTATAAATGTGGAATTTGTAAAGTTCCACCTGACCCGCTGTAGGAAAGTGCACATCGAGCCTTCCATCTCCAAACGCTTGGGAGAGCAATCGCGAGCAGTGATTCGTTTCTCCACTATAATAGACATCGGTAGCGCATCCTTCAAGTACGATATGCGGCGATTGACAGAGATCCTGGCTTTTCCTAAGGCTTGGTACCGCAGGAGAATAGTCCGTAGACTCTTCCTTGGCGACTTGAGTGTGCAACAAAGCATGCAAACCGAGGTGGACTGCCAGAATATTGCTCCAAAAGAGGTGGCAAACATCAACAATATTCCCATCGGTAAATCGCTAACAAAAGACAATTTAAAAATTGATTTTGAGAATGAATCGATGAAGTTCGATAAGTTAAATGACTTCGGAAAGTCGTCGAGCTTAGATTCAAGTACCTCTCCTTCGGAACAGAACCACATAAGCGCGTGGGAGACCTTAGTTTTGTTTGCTTTCAATTTCACAAAACTTAATGTGCAAATGAACATGGGCAATGTAATGGGAAACGTGGTAAGTGTCCTTTTTTTGTTATCCATTTAGAGTTATTCGTTTTCACTGTTTATTTGAAGGTGTGGTTGACTAAGGATTTCCAAAGCGACGGACGTCTTAGCATTGGCAGTACGGGCTACAAAAACATGTACGTCGGTATACACTTGGGAGGCTCTTCCTTAGATGCTAAGGGCGGTATTGTAGGTGGAAACTTTGAGTTGAACAAAGTCGACACGCAGTTCCACATTAAAGAAGAGTCAGAGGTGGAGCCATATCATACAATGGGATTAAATTTTGTTGCCCTTGAACTTCGTTTGGATTATATGGGCACAAGTGTGCTAATGACGCGGATAAGCTCCCTATCAGCTGCCATGAAGGATGAATGGAAGACTACAAACGAGCAAACAAACGTGAAGAGAAATGCCATGATTTTTATTCACGGTGACCTTTCTTGGGATCAGTTGCAAATTATGATTTCGAAGTCGACAACAGCGGACTTACTAAAAATGTTCTATAAATTGGACGAGTTCTTTTCTCAACAATTCAAATCCTCGAAAAGGGTGTTTTCCAGCTTAGAGCCAAGATTCCATGAGAGAAACGCCAGTTTCAAAAGAAAACAGGTTGGAAGAAGCTTTGTAATTACACCATATGCAATTGTATGTATTTTCTAAAAATTATATTCCTGCTTTAGCAAAACGCCAAAAAGAGGACTTCTGCAGAAGGGCTGGGGAATGGTGAATGCACCCATGACGCCAGACACCACAGACATTGGCAGAAGCCACTCGAACAAGTAATGGGCTTAGTTGTCCCTACACTGGTTAGTCGATTGCCGAGGCACGGCAATATCTTGGGTGGAACCATGGAGTTGCATGGAAACAATATTTCATTAGCTTGTTTCCACGGCATCAATTTCAAGGTTTGGGGAGATTAAAATGTAGTTAAATTGTTCTAATTACTTTTCTTACTGCGTAGTCCAAGTCCTGGGCTTTGTTCAGCCTGAGAGAGCCCTGCATAAATTTTGCAACAGAAGCTCAGAAAACGAGTGAAGCAAATGAGGTGAGTTAATAAAAGCCATTTGTTTAATTATCTAATTAAAAATTTTCTCGACAAGGCTCATGTGATCGAAACATTAACCTTTAGCCTCGGTCAAGCATCCCAAACACCGCAGAACCATTCAATGGCTATAGTCAGCAGAATTACTCGAAATATAATTTTCCCTCCCCAGTTTAAGAGTCTGAATGAGTGGTTCCACTATGCGTTCGCAAACAGTGAAATTGACGGTAAGCCCTACATAAAATCCAGGCTTTCAAGTGTCTGAAATTTGCTTAAACTATTTAGCTGTCGACCGCTTCCCTGCATTGGAAAAGGACAAAGACCCTAGTACGACAAACTCCATAGAGAGGACCAGATCTACGTCTACATCAAAGTCACAAGATCACAACCATAATCGGGAAGTTATATTCGCGCTTCCAAGCCTCCAGTTGCATTTCAAAAGCGAACATAGGCAAGGACTTTCTACACCTGACTTACTAGGTATGATACGGTGTATTTTTGCTACAAATAAGAAGACACTTAAAAATTGTCTCTTACAGCTGAAAAACCAGTTGTTGTCTGCAGCTTTATCACTGAATTCGAGGACCATATTTTTGTGACGGTCGATGCTGATGCTTTTTTCTTCCTTCATGACTTGATTACGTCTTATGTAAAGGAAAAGGAAAAAGTTGTAAGTTGCAATAACCGAAATTTTAACGTAGAAAGACATTAGGAGCTGAAAGCAAAAACAGAAGCAGAAAATATTAAAGCTTATTCAATAGCGCAACTTTTGCGACAGCCGTGCTTTATCCAAAGTCAGAGAAAAGGCTCTACTTTTGCGCCAATTTGCTTTTTTCATTTCTGCTACTGCTCTGCACTTTTAGTATGTCCACCTTATGCTTGATGCTTTAATTTCAGCTGGGAGCTCAAACCGCTCGAGCTGCTTCTCCCAACACTTTTCATTCTGGAGCTTTCACCTCGAAAGGTCAAGGTAAACACTTGCTGAGCAATGACGAGGACCGACAGAAATTAAAATCAGAAGCTAAGCCAAACGACATCAGGGATGCTTCTGCGAAAGGAAAGCCGAGCAAGGACAATAGTTCTGATTTGGAAGGTTTGGTCAGGGATTGGAGGCACTTTGAATGCAAAACTTGGCACCTTGAACCAACTGTACGATTACTGTCATGGGCCGGGAAGTCAATAGAGCCGTATGGGATAGACTACATTTTGAATAAGCTGGGTTTCAGTCATGCTCGCACTACGATCCCTAAATGGCTGCAGCGTGGATTTATGGATCCTTTGGATAAGGTGCAAGCACTGCTCATGATGCAGTTATTGGCTTTGGCCAGGGAGAGTAAAATAGAAAGTTCTTCTAAACGTTAAAAATGTCTTATAGTTAATTCTAAACAGTTTGGGAAAATAAAGTGTAATTGATTCCATTTCGTTTATATTACTTGTGAAAGTAACGTGAGTTAAAAGATAGGAAGGAAACACCAAAAACATTTAATTAAAAAGAAAATCTCTATTCCATAAAATGTATAACATCATAATCGTGTAGACGGGCATTTACGCGGACTGCATTTAAAGTAACAAAGCGGCTATGCTATTACTCATATTATCTAATAAGCTCGATTGTGTGATAACTTCTATGCCTTGTATCTCCCTAATTCGTTGCATTCGAATTGACTGATACGTTAAGCAAAGGTTCCCTAGAGTTACCCGAAGTTCCGGACGGTTCCATGTGAATTTCTTCAGAATATGTATACTCTGATTGTATCTCAATAGACTCGTGTTGACTCTGAGTTTGTTCATGCCTTTGGGGCTTCGACAAATCTCGTTCGTCAGTTGTACAGCAAGCAGGATAGCTTGATACGCGTTTAATGGCCTGCATCAATATCAAATATTTTAATGGTATAATATTTGAGTCAAAAGCCATTTTATAGTTTACCTTTTCGGCGTGAGACTCAGCGTTCGCCAACATAGAGTCTAAAACCGGACTTGTATTTTTACTGGAAGAAAATGTTTTCCTTTTCTTTTTAAGTGCCGCCAATGCATTTAATCCTGAAAATCGGGAGATATTATAAGATTAATTCCTGAAATGTGGCATGTTACCTGCAGATGAACTGTTATTCGTGCGACGGTTATTTTCCATCGGCGGAAAATGCTCTACCGACGTTGGAAAATTCTCAGCAACAGAGCTAATCGAATTGCACACAGAGTCCTCAGACCGTGAGCGACCGAGTATACGCGAAACATTGCCAGCTTTCGCTGCTTCTATTAAAGTTCCTGAAAAGATTAATCAGTGAGTATTCGTTTCTTTTATCAAGAGCCTTTATTCCTGGAAACGATATGAAACAGCCAGACGAAATAGTACCACATTCCCTAATACTGAAAAAGGTTTTTGGGATGGCTGCAGGATTTCCAAATCCATTAATCTGATTGCGATGAATCTTTGATGAGATGTTGTGCGCTCGCTCGCGAAGGTTTCTGGCACACAAAAAATTCTTTTCTGGAATCTAAGATGGTGGATCCAATATGGCGGCGAATTTCCCAACTTCAATTAATTTGAGAAAGGACACTCGACGGTTTTCGCGGTCGCTGATCTCGAATTTGCATTCAAAATTTTGGAATTCAACATGGCGGCTCCAATATGGCTACCGAAAAAGTTGAACTTCAAGGGAATGCCATGAAAATCCACACTAGGATGTTTTCGGAGTCGCTGATTTCGAATATGCCATCAAAATTTCCAAATTCAACGTGGCGGATCCAATATGCCTCCCAAAAAGCCAAACTTCAAGGGGTTGCTATGAAAATCCGTACTAGAGGGTTTTCGGGGTCACTGTTTTCGAATTTGCCAAAAAAAGGGGGATCCAATATGGCGATGCAACTCCACCATTTAAGCAATGCTAGAGAAAGTTAATATAAAGATAACTAAGGCTGTTTGCCAAAACGCAGTGATACCGCAGTACTGCACAATTCAGCATGGTAGTCTCTGAAGCTGAATTGTGAAATACTGCGGTATATATTGCGTTGGCACTTTGGCAGGTAACATTTGCATTGGGCTGCTTTGTATTTATTTCATTTCGTGCAGATTTTAATTATTACCCCATCTCTTTTTATGTGTGACAATCCTTTTGTTATACGATTTTGTGACCGCTTTATTGAACTTGCTGACATTCTGCAAATGAATTTGGTCCTTTATCAATCCACCGAAACTGCAGGGAGTATTTGAGCAGCAGGACATTTGCTTCCGGTGCAGGAAATTTGGGCTGAATATATTAGAAAATGTCGAATTTAGGACTTCGTTTTGACTCTCAAAGTGGTCCAACGATGTGGAGAATTCAGCAACTGGTGCAAGAGACCCTGTAGAGCCCGGAGGTGCTATATTGAAACCTTTCATCAGCCTCCTTTCCTTCTGTCTGTTTTTCTTCCCTCCGGCTCCTAAAAGTAAACTTTCTAGATATTTTCGTAGTTATAAAAATTATTTTTTTTTAAAAATTAGTAAATATTTCTAATCTACTTCTACGAATTCTACATTGTACAAAGTCAAAATTTTTGGACCTAAGTCTACAGATGTTTCTAGATGTGGTCATCTACTACTAACTTTTGAAAAAACAATCAATCCCTGTTTTCTAGTAATTTCGAATAAATGTAGTTTCAGGAATTCCTTTTGATGACAAACTTGGAAATTTACGGCCATAACACACTATTCTACGAGGCACTCTTATCACGCGACAGCATCAAGCAAAGCGTTTTGTTTTATAGAATTTTGAGTCTTTATTAAATTTTCAATACGCCGAAGGTGTTGTCTCAACTTGAATGGATTTTCGTATAAATGATTATATAGGAATTTTTGGAGTCGCTGATTTTACATGAATGCGCTATCGAAAATTCGAACTTCAAGATGGTGGTCAGAAGTTACCAACATAAACCAATTTTCATTAGATTGCGTTCTTAGGGTCTGTGATATCAAGATATCTGACTTTTTCTAAACTCATTTATTTACACGATATCAAAGCCCCAACAAACAACTTTAAAATGTTTGTCTGTTTGCTTGTCCAGGCTGATCTTAGGGACTGCCGAACCAATTTCAATCGGAATTTCTCTGGTCGGGCATAATTTGGGCTACTTTTCGTCTGTTTGCCTGTCTGTCCGGAGCAATATCTGGAACGGCTGGACAAATTTCGATGGAATCTTCACTGGAAAGCAAAGTATAATTTGGGCTTCTTTTATCTGTTTCTAACTAACCTTGGGAACCGATTTCGATGAGACATTAACTGAAGAGTACAGTATTTGCACCGACATGATTTAGGCTACTTTTATGTAGTCTGTCTGTTTGTTAGGACTAATATCGCGAGAATGATTAAACCTATTTTAATGGGAGCTGCACTGGAAGGTTTTGTCGTTCATGATTTGGGCTACATTTTCTCACTGTAATATAAAGTTTGGGATGAAAACTTGACTACGCGCAAGAAACAGTTTCATGCATTCTGCAACAGTTTTACAGGTCATGAATTCAGATAAAAATTTAATCGGTCTCATTTTACTTATAGATTAATTTAATAGCAATCACAGTAGAATATACTATTGAATGGGAAGGGGAAAATAGCAAAAGACCTAATACTTTGTTTTTGTTTCTAAGAGTCCCTTTAACTTCCGCAACGTTTTCCCACAATCTTGTTATAAGTTATGTACCTGTACCTTGTGCAGCTGTAACATTTGTATCCATTCCGCTGTTTTTAAGAATTTCAACCAGTTCGCATCGGAAGGCGGAAATATCTTGCTTGATCTCGTTCACGTCATCTTCTGTTACACCCTGTGATTCCGCTTTCCTTTGTTCAACTGTAACGTAGCGCCGTACGAGATTTCTCATTATTTGCTGAAAAAAAACAAGTTTTTTAATTTGTGCAAATACGCCCAAGTTTTATAGCTCACTTGATATTTTATGTCCCGATCATTCGCCTGTTGTGCTTTTCTCTGTATATTGTATTTATAGTTGTAACGCTTTAAAGTAAAATAAAAACAAAGTCTTTTACCCTAATTGTTTTCAAATGCTCTCTTCTTGCTGCAGAGGACCCACTGCAAAATATTCGTCTCGCCCACCTAGCCACATACCAAATGGACTTAGGGGTCGGTATGATGTTGAATGGCGGGGGGCAAGTTCCACCTTCTTCAAAGTAACTGATCCATAGCTTGGATCTCGCGAATTTCCACTCAATATCTGCTCTTTCCTACAAAACACTTTCTTTATAGTTGGCTTACTAGGAAGAACGAGTTATGATCCAAAAGTATCGAGACTGACTTACGACTGGTACTAACTTTCTACCCCCTTCAAATTCCTCTCTTTGGGCAACTATATGTACATATGTATGACGTATGTGCATATATGTCAGTGATTCTTTTTTTTCCAAAGAATTTTTTATACGAGATTTCTTTTATCGTGTACATATCGTCGAGTCATTTTAGTTTTAGTGAGATTTTCATTTGAGGGAACAACCAATAGTTATACGGTGTCATTGTTTATTCCTGTACGAAGTGAGCTGAGTGCAACGGCGCATTGTCATGGTGCAACACTCATGCGCCTTAAAATACGAGAAATTTCAATCGTGTTCGCGATGTTAGGATCGATCACAGAAATCAACTTCAAGTCTCTTTACTTCAAGCATCTCGTCATTGACTGACATGACATATGCGACAATTTGAAAGCTTCAAAATGTAACTAAATGTCAATATGTATTTGTCAATCGACAGTTTAGAATTCTCTATTGCACAAATTTTTTTGTTTAAGGATTAAATACTCTCGATTCGATCGAATTCAATAATCGCGAGTAATCAAACGAGTCGTAAATAGGTATCATATCGAATCGGCGATTGTACGACACTTTTACTAACCCACTTTTACTAATAGGACAATTTTATTAATACTTCTTTTTACTAAAACCCACTTTTACTAATACTTCTTTGTACTAAAACTCATTTTTACTAATAAATTGTAAAAGGAAAATGTTGATGTCCATTGGAAGTACATTAGTAAAAGTGTCCATTGGTAAAAAGGTCCATTAGTAAAAATGTCCTTTAGTAAAATTGGCTTAGTAAAAATGGATTAGTAAAAGTGTCTCCCTACCCGAATCGGTATACCTACTTTTTATTTCAAAAAGGACGATTAACGGTGCAAGCCTTTTTGCTACGAGGAGCAAACTGTCCAGGTAATATAACCCAAATCTTGCCATCAAAATTATCCAAGTTTTCCCACCAGTCTCGATTATCTTTGATCACCCCTCGTATTCCAACTTACTGAAATTAACTGATAGGAGTGATTCATCATCGCTATGAGAAGGTTCAGTAGTACGACGATGTTAATAACTGAATATGTTCCAAACATGAGCATTCCCCAAAAGCGAGTGAATATTTTGATTCCATCGAGTTCAAAACTATCCAGATCGATTAGTCCGAATACCGCCCAAAACAGTGTTTGTGTTGTTTCAAATAAGCTGCAAACAGAGATTTTTACCACTCCTTGTATCACAGAAAAAAGATTTATAATACTTAGCAAAACGACGCCATACAATGCAAGCATTGGGATCTGCGGTGCCATTCACGTAAGCACTTGTATTCATTGAAACCTCGGGACATCTTTTTTTCTCCAAATCGGCATAGTACCTAAACATAGTTTTCTTGTAAGTTCATCCATCAATTTGTTGGGTCGTCTTCAAAATTACCAGAGAAGTTGATTAAGGCCGCTGCTAAATGCAAATAGTACGAGAACATACAAGAAGAAGAACTTCATTATATCCATAACCATTCGCGATAAGGACACTTGAAGTGGACCCAGGTGGGGATTGACCGAAAATATATAGACCAGTTTCAGCGAACTGAAGATATTAGCAGCGCTGAATAGTCCCTCTGATATGAGCATAGGATCCCAGGTATCCCACTTCTCCCGAGGTAAGTCGGCTGCATATTTGTTGAAGGACATCTCTTTCCTGACCTGTACCGTGTGATTAGATGAGTGCTTCTAAATTGACTAATAATTTTATCGCAAAAAAAACAACGGCAATACTAACAAGGTGAGGGCCCTTTCTTATTATTTGATTTGCAATTTTATTAAAAACATTTTTCCAAAACGAAGAATGGCCATGGTCCATACAAAAAATAACCTAGGCCCGACGCAAAACTTTTGTGTCTCATATTTTAGAGTAAAATTAAAACTGTATAAATATTGTCGGGTGTCATAATTGCTAAATCCAGTGGCTAACATATTTTTTTTCTCCAATATAGTTTCTTAGACGTTCATGTCAAAAATAAGTAATATAATAATAGTAAGAGAAAATGAAAGTTTAATCGGCTCAAGCAAGACAATGTGACCAGAGGCTCGGTATGAGCAACCGAGACATATGTATGGCGAAGCCATGATGCAGAAGGCTTAGGTTATGTATTGATAGATTTCGAAAACTGATAACTTTTCTTTATCAGCTGATCTCTACTAATTGATTGGTGTAAGCCCTCTTTAATCTACTCCATTTTTCCCGATTTTGGGCAATAACACTCTAGTTGCTTCCCGAAATTTTCTTAATGGCGATTTTTTGTCACAATCGTGACCTTCTCGATAGTCTTTAGACAATAAAGTTTCTACTTCAACAATATCTCGCACCATTAGCTTTTATCTAAAAAAAACATTTTTTTTTGTCATAAACAGCTAGTAAGTTCACTGGGAAAAAAAAACATGTTAGCCACTAAATTCAGCGATAATGACGACTGAGAATATTTATACTAATTTTAATCTAAAATCTGAGAAACTTTTGCGCCGGGCTTGGGTTGTTTTTTGGCCATTCTCCTTTATTTAGAAACAGTTGAAACAGATAGCATAGCTCTAAAAGTATTCAATTGATCTCAAATTTAAGAAATGCCTTTCCAACTATTATTGCATGCATAGTTAACTCTAAGTTGAGTTGAGTTTAAGTCGCCGGAAACTTGGATTGAGTTGAGTTTCGTTAATTCTAGTTAAATTGCACGAAATTGGAGAGCCTTGATTGGGTTTTATAAATATTATGTCATGTATCTTCTTCGTAAATTTTTTACTGTGTTAAAAATTGTAAATTGTAAAGTTTATTAGACAGAGAAAGAAGCACTTATGTATTATACACAACAATTGGATTTTCTTGGGTAGAGTTCGACAGAAATTAATTATACAAACTTTTAAGTATGTCATATATGTTATTTAAAATTCTCACAGGTATTTAGAAACGCCCAAGGTAAATCTTATTATCTTGAACAAAAACTCAACCCAATAACACTCCTCGTGCTATTTTTGAATAATTTTGACTGTATGAACGGCTGAGGATGATAAATTCCGCGAATTGGTCAGTATGCGTCGTTCATAGTATTGGTCGTTTTAGGACGTGAAAGTGTGCATGACATACAAACTTATTAAGTTTACTTTTTATTGCTTGTATATTTTTCCTGCACGAATTGTGGGATGATTTGTAGAACTGAGTTTAGAGTGAAGTAGAGTTTGAATTCTAATTGTAAAAGGGAAATTTATGATTTAGGAGACCAGATTCCTCTTAATAAAATAAGTGTGGTATGTAGATTGTTTGTAATATTGGGTATGGATGCGTATGTATAAATTAAAAAGTTGGGGAATGAACAAATTGAATAAACCCAGATTGGATTGGTGTAGTATTGCAAGTACTAGGTTTAGGGGGTATCTAAAGATGAAAAAATGAAAGATTTACTACTGACGAGCAAATGGAACAGCCGGCGAAATACCAATATGACAAACGCCCTACCAAGCCAACTTTTTGGTTTTACACCCATAAACAACCCCCGGATTATTCCCACAGGCCAGAACCGATCCTAAAATTTTCTCATTATGGAGTTAAAACTTCCATTAATTTGATTTGACTGAACCACAAGAAAAATTATCGAAAAACCTCTCCATCCACAAAGAACAACAGTTTAGTGCGGTTTTTGGGCTAGTGGCGAGATCGGATGCTATTTTTGAAAATGATTGTCCCACCGTTACTGAGTGATTCTAACTGATTATGGTCTATAATCGACGCATTCGACTGGAATCAACTCACAAGCTGTGAAATAATGGAATTAGTGCGTCATCAGAGACATCAATTGGATGCCTATATCCCTATATGGTGTGATTAAGCAACTCTAGACTTTTGGAGCTAAAGACTGATACAGAAAAATACAGACCCCCTCCCATTATTCAGCCGAAGGTAAACGAAATTAGGGAGTACAGGTAAACTTGCACTTATAAAAAGGTGTGCATTTAAATTTGCAAGCCATTGAGCGCAAAGTTCGTGAGTAGTTCAAACGGAAGCGAGCCAAGTATGCTAGAGTACGTCGATATTCAATTGGTTCCATACATGTAGAAAATCCGAATATGTCTCAAAGAGACTAAGAAATTAAGAAGCTAAAAGTCCCGAAGACGACCATACAAAATGTTCTTGCTAAATTCCTGTAATCCTGTAGTATCCAGTGGTTGGTCGGATCAGGAAGAAAATCAGGTTCGGGATCAAAATTGGTGGGCTGGAACATCATCTGCTACGGTCCGTCAAATCAAAAGAACAGAGGACCTATGAAATTGACATGTTCAGAAACAACAGAAGAGACCAAGTTGCAGCAAAATCTAGGAGCCGGATTTTGTATGAAAACTATTGCATTATGGATAACAAAACTTACGTAAAATCGGACCTCAACATGCTTCCAGGACAGAAATTGTGTGTGGCAAAAATGGGGGTTGACGCTGATCACAAGTTTAAGAATTGCCGATGAACCAATTTCTCGGTGAAATGCAATATGTGCGTGTGGTCAGATCAATCGTCACCTTTCGTGACAACAGGATGTATACGTTAAAGAGTGTCGATCTTTCGAGGCGTATTCTTCCATACATTAGAAAGCATAATGCATCAGCATTCTTTTGACTGGATTTAGCAACTTGCTACTATAGCAGGAAAGCAAGAGAAATCTAAAATGTCCAATCCATACTCGTAGTACCAAAAAAGCGAATTCTCCAAATTGTCTGGAACTGAGGCCAATCGAAAATATTGGGCTAATATTAAAAGAAAACTAAAAAACAAAAGACACACCTCCAACATACATGATACTTTTAAAAGGCAGTATAAAAGAGCGTCCGATTTGTCCGATATTGTGTCTGAAGGGCGTTAAACAAAAATTCCATCAATATTATAGCAAGCAATAACTGTAACGTGTTGGTTGTAATTGTATATATTATAATTAAATAATGCCTATGTTCATTATAATTATTTGCTAAAAAACAATGTTCTTTCTTGTTGATTTCATTATTCATATGTGGTTAGTTTTTTTTGTATATCAGTCTGTATGTTAAGAATATAGTGTATCCCAATGATCCACAAACGATTCAAGAAATTGAGAAAACGTAATGGTATATTGCCTCGAAAAATGGGCTCTAAGAGAAGAGGACCTCTTTCGATGAATTCTTCTTTTCTGCCATCATACAGACAGGCAGACTAAAACGTGTCTCGCTATAAACTCTTGTAAAAGGATAAGAAAACTCCAATATTGTTTTCGCCTTTGATTGCTTAAGTGGAGTCCAAATGCCGAACCATTCAACCGAGTATGGCTAAAATGGGCCTTTTTGTTAATATCGTATCAGTTTAATTGCCATGTTGGTGTTTTTGATTTAAATTTATCTAGACGGCAGCTAAAATCCCAGCTCAGGAAGTATCTAGTTACATTTTGCCGTATTTTATTTGCCATATTATTTTCATTTATGTTTATATTTTTTCAATTGTTTTCTCAATTGTTTTTGTGTTTTTTTTTTAATATTTAGCTTAGTATGTTTTCTTTACTTATTTAGTTTTGGTTTTAGTTTTTGTTTTGTTGCATTGCCTTATTCTGAAATGTTTTATTTTTAATTTTTTTCGCTTTATAATATTTCTAAATTTCATTAATATTTATTGCTTTTAAGCTGCTCAAATTTTTTTTAATCATAGCACTGATATATAACAGCTCACGACAGTCAAGTAGGAGGAAAAATAGTGGGACGAACCACCTTGTATTTCTGTTTTCTATTAAGCATGATTTTCCATTGAACTGAACAAAATTCAGTGACTATTTTGTAATATCCAACTTTGAAGGTGAAATTGGTTTATTGGAGCCACACATTTTGATGTGAAAGTTTTGAAGTAAAGGCATACCAAATAAAATGCATGGTAGGCTTGGAATTTCAGAAATTATTCACATAAAGAGTTTTATCATTTAAAATTCAATTTTTTAATGTTGGTACAGCCAGAAGAGCAAAGCACACAAATATGTCCCACATGAGCTAACGAAACAAGTAGTCCACTATTTTATATGTCAGTAATGAAAGCTGTTTTAGTGGTCTAATTCCTACTTGTACAAATATGTTGATACAACCGCTCTCCCTTTGTAGGGACTGTTCGAAACAAGCGTGTTTCTGTTGACAAAATTGAGCTTACAATCGTCCACGTGCTCTTGCTATTACTATACATATGTAGGGTCTGCATGGGAAAACAATGAAGGCAAGTTCTACAACTTCGACGAGTTTATCTGACTTATAGTTCATATCAAGACTTACTTGAATAAATGACACCACTCTCAACGCTACTGTAGCTACATACAATGAATTTGTTACGAAGTCTATAACGTTCCACATGTCGTTTAGGTATTCTTGTAGGCCAACATCCCATAGTTGCTTTATCTCACTCCAAATGAGGCCTAGAAACCAGTCATAAATTGTTTTATTAGTCGCAATCGTTGCTTTCGGCTTAGAAAATATTGAAGAGTTATAGAGCTTACCACTAACCCACGCCAAAATCAGCCATTCTATAAATGTCGGTTTAGCTCCTCTCTTCGTAGGAACTTCTTCATCTTCAATAAAAGTCGTTTGCTGCCAAAACCATCCGCCAATAAAAGTTTCTATTCTTTGCGAGGCTAGCATGAGGAGAACTGAGAAATTCAATTTTTAGTAAAATGTTAAAGTAAAAAAATCACCAAAAATTACAAAGAAATGTGAAGTACGAAGCACTGTGGCAAATAAATTTAATAAATGGTTTTCGCATAGTCTGTCCAATAGTAGAATATGGTGCAAGGATGTATGCTACGGAAAACACAGGAAACAGTATTCCTGTAGAGAGAAAGGAATTAAAAGTAATTTATCTAGGAGTTAGACTGCAGCATGTACCAATCCTTATAATATCAAGTGCCTGAAGAGCCATATTTTTCCTTCTAAAACCAGGCAGTCCTTCGTACCAAATGCTCGCCAACAGCTGCTGAACGTTAGGATGTGCCACAAACTGAAGTGTTGACGTGGTAAGTACTTCAAATAGTGTTTGCTATTAAAGTATTATAGATAGGTACCTTTTTCTGCCGGAGCTTAATAGCCAGCTTTAGTCTATTTAAATGCATCCGCTCACCATGCTCGTACACTGGGCCAGTTGGATCATGATTCAGTAAAATCTCCAATTCGTTAGATGATCGAGTGTGGTCCAAAAGTGCTGTAGCGAAATCCTGGCACTGTTTCCGCAGCTCCAAGTACTCAATCTAAAATGCGTCCGAAATAAAAAAATTCTTAAACCCAAAATAAGCTGAATGCCTTAAATTCGTGCTCCAGAAAGCTTAGCCTTCGAAGCTCCCACGATAGTTCAAAAGCAGTTAAAATGGGATCCTTCGATGAGAGGGCGATGAGGCTCGGACTAGCCAAGGCTCGATATGCATTAATACGGGAACGGGAATGCCGGAGGGAGTCTTCCTGCCTGGACAACACACACTCATCGCAACCGCATCTGTTCCAAAATGGCTATATAATAATGCAACAGAATAACCTGCAATTTACCTAACGTCGTGAGGCATTGGTAAAATGGACCCACGATCCAGCAGTATTTTGATAATCTCGTAATTATCCCTGTGCGCAGCTAATATCAACGGAGTAATGTCCGGTGTGAAAGTTGATGTATCCTCCCGTACGACCTCCCAATTCTGTAAAAAATCCTAAATTTAAAAATGTTGCGTTTCTTTTCGTGAATGTGGCAATCCTACATGAATGCCTTCATTTTGCAGATTAAGCTCCTCATGGTCAAGTAGGACTTCCACCGCCTCAACGAATTCCTCAGAAATCGCATGGAGCAAAGCATCCTTGGTGTCGACGTTGTAGTTAATCAGCAATTCAACCATTTCCAAGTTCTCGTTGTCTATTGCCATTAGGAGGGCTGTTCTGCCAAGAGGATCGACGCAGTTAATGTTTATGTAGTCTGTGTCTTGAGCCTTCTGCAGCATTCTGTTTTAATTTATAAAAAACGTTAAATTACTTCTACACGCGCTAAGGAGCTTCTACCTTCGGGTTCCTGCCATGTCTCCACGTTCAACGGCAAGTAAAAACTTTTTCTCTTCAAGAGTAAGTTGCTGAATTTCCTGGTGGGGCCTTATAATATTTTCCTCCTCCATCATTCCATGGATGCTGTGCCTCTGGGTTGCAAACAATTTAATTATTCTGAGTACTTTTTCAAGTACGCAATTTATTTTTAATACCTTGACCTTTTTCGCAGGCAGCTTTTCAATGGGCACGCTTAGGTGCCCATCGCCCTTTCCATTGTCATATCCGTCCGAAACATTTCTTATTTTGGATAGTATTGGCGCGAGCATTGATTTCCGCCTGCCTGAATGGGCAAAGTGGAAATTTTTTCTTTCTGAAATTTAAAAAAACAAAGGGATAGTTAAGATAGAAGGCACACCGTCTTTACTTTTAAAATAAAAGGTCTGACTCCAAATTCATTGGCACTATCTTAAAGGACCTGAGAGAATACATGATGAGATCCTACAATTCCTAATGATTGCCGGTTACACCACCAAACATTACCTGCACACCAGATTTCAGGAGATTGAGGATATGATCCACGAGAAAGATGGGGAAAAAATGGTTGTGATATGTGCTGCATAAGCAAGTGGCCGTCGTCGTCGGTCGCACAAATCAAAATGGGCAGGTCTCAACGATTTCTCATTAGGTAAATTTATTAGCTACTTAACTAACTAAGCAATAAAAATGATCCGTTAATTTAAGCAAATTACGCCCATGAATCATGCAGAGCTTCACTCTGTGCTCTGACCTCCTGCTAGCCGACTTTAGTTACGGTCCCTGGAGACACATACGAAAGTACGTAATTTATTTGACCGGTATTGTGAAACTGTGGAATGCTCGTCTTTTACTACTTCTTTTACCCAATTCGGTGGGTGGGTTTATGATTTAATTAAGCTCCGTTGCATAATCTGTACTCCATGAAGTTAATCGCTACGCTAATTACTGATTATGGTGAATACCCAAAGGCAGGATAACGGAAAAAGATTGCTAAAGCTTATTTATAACACTCATTACCGAAAAACTTGCGTGGGTTTTGTATTTTATTGATAAAATGTCTAATTTTTCTTGTATAGAATTTTTGCTATACCTGATTGATAACATTTTATCTGTTTTGATAACCTCGTGCACTTAGGTATTAAATCAAAGGGCGTATCACTAAAAATTCAACAAAAAACACTACCAAAATCGGCCTTCAAATGCCATATGGAGTTTTTGGAAAAAGTGTTGTTTTCCCCGCACTTTTCTTAACCTGTAGACTAATTTGAAAGCATACGGGCATTCAACAAAAACATGTTATTCGTCATCAGCCTTTGGTGGAAGATTTCGCTTGGTGTCATAAAAAATAAATTGCAGCGATATTTTGCAAAAAAAAAACATTAATAGAGATGGCTGTTTATTTTAAGGGATCTACCCTCTTTTCGGAGGGAAAAAAAGGGTTAATTATATTTTATAATACAAATTAATTTTTCGATAGGTTTAAATTATGAAAATGGAAAAAAAATTGTTACACTCAATAAACACACTCTCTAACTATATTAAAAAAATTTTTTTTATTCATTTTTGTGAAATTTTAAGCATGGAACTGCTGGTCGAAAAATGATCCAAAAAACGAGAGGGGTGTGCGGCGTTGATGAAATCTCCGAGATGCATGGTCGGAAAAAAAAGCAAAGAGTTTTAGGTTCAATATATTAATAGCTATAGCGCATCGGAAGCGATTTTTGATTTTTGCAAAATTGACAAAATGGCGAAAATTTTTTGAAAAGCTACGAAAAAAACACATTTTTTTTACCGTTTTTGGCCAAAAAAAATTTTAAAATCAAAATTTTGAAAAACCCTCTCGATGCCCTATAGCTGTAGTCATAAAGAATGTTTGGTAAAAATTTGGTGAGAATCGGTTCGGTAGTTTCCGAGATTTCATCAATGCGGTGTCGAAAAAAGTGATTTTGCGAAAACGCGATTATAGTTTGGTTAATGAAAAATCGTAAAAAATCCCACCTATGCCTAATCACCGATTGTAGCTTTCCTGGGATATGTTCTGGCTTCCTTGGAGGCATCAGTGCTGCGTCGGCCGCACGCCACACTTCTCGATTATATAAACAAACGCGCAGAGATGTTATATCAAAATTTTAAACTCGACTAATTTTGAGACAAAAATACAGTTATACTGCTCCGTTTTTTATAAAATTTTAATATGATATTTCTATATATAACATATATACTTTACGAAAATGTGATAAAAAAAAATCGATTTTTTTAAATTTTTAAAGAGGGTAGATCCCTTAATAGCAGATTAACACTCTAAGGGTCTAAGAAGTGGCACACTGACCTTTGGGTATTTAAAAGCATAGACAAAATGTAGTCTTACTTTAATTTGACACTTTTCATCGCTCGCGCTAGAGCCGTAAAAAAAGGACCAAAATATGTAGCGACTTACCCATCAGATCTTTCGGATGTATGTAGTGATGCAGTGTATGTTTTTATAAAAATAGGTAAACAAAACTTTTGTAAGTTAAATAGAATACTTCGTTTAGTTGGAGCTTGGAAATACTGTTATTTCGTTATTATATAATATTATGTGTTTTCTACTAAATGCGCCCCATGATTTTATTTTAGTCTGATCAAAGCCCTAGTTTGGTGACTCATATTTATTTTCTAGCTTTTAGTACATCATCAATTGTGCAATAAAACCGTTTATCTTAAAAAGTTCTTTTTACTTGATTTATTTTTCACTTTTCAGAGTGCCTTATTTGATTAGCCTAATTCTATTTCATTTATCCGTTGTAATCATTATGGTGATCCTCTATCTTGGCGCATCCGCCATATTTCACTTAGAATGACGTCATGTAACTCGCCGTATTATACCTACTCATCAAATCCTTTCATTTGATTCCCACATCAAGAGGGATATAAAGATTGTGTGCAAATTTAAAATGATGTCCCACAGCTTATTGAATTCTACTTTTCATATCCTTTCATTTGATATCCAGGTGGGTTGGGAAAAAGATAATCCGTCATTTTATCTCGGCCGCCATATTGGGTGTACCATAAAATTGAATATACTATATTATAATATCATGCAGACTGAGTGCGTAAAAATTTTCATCGAAATCGGAACGTGGATCAATGACTGACTTCGATTTAAAACGGTCCGGTCCTTGCACTCTCATAATTTCATTGGATCATTGTTTCTTTGAATTACGATGTTAAACTGAATTGGTTGGAAACTCTAATGAGGGTGAATTGCTTTCATTTTTATAATCCTGAAGAAAGAAAAAAAAACTCTTGCTCTAAGTTAATGCGTGAACGACACGCACTTGCCTGGTTGTTTAGGTTTTCTTGCAGATGCACGTCTTCAAATATTCCGAAGGTTGACAGACAGTTTTCCTCGCCACAGGCATATTCATATTCACCAGTGAATCATCATCGTCGAAATCAAGGCTAAGGCAAGAAATGTCCAAGATTTCATCAAAGAAAGATTGATTCTTTTTTCCCCAGTATCAGAATTTTCGTTGGCGCCCATAATGCTTATTTGAACTTCTTGATTTTTTTTTTTCACGCCTCACTCAAAATTTTTAACTGCTTCATTTTTTTGTCGAAATTATCCCCGTATGTCTCACTTACTGATGTAAAAATATCATTTACAAATGGCATCAACATCTTTCCTTTTTTCAGGAACTGTGGCGACTTTAGACTTTTTTTGTTGAGCGATTGATGGTCGGCTTATTGATGGTTTCACTTTTTCCAAAGGATTTGAGAAATGCTGAAATACGTGTTCCTTTATTTTTGTTGTAGAGGGTTTATGCAAGGTTTCAAGTAAATCAGATAAAAAAAATATTTTTCCCAATACAAACTTGTATACCCCCTTAGGAGTTGACTTTCGAAAATTCCTTCCTCATGATTGATACGGAAATTGTTAAATAAACAAACCACTTTTTCAACTTTAGATATTCTTATTATATATATTTTAAAATTCCCCTTTTCCCTAGTTCAACAATCTCCTCATTTATAACCAACTTTTTGTTATGGATTTCATTTTTCGACATCCAGTTGGGTTATGCATGTCATAATCTTCACAGATAGCGTTGGCACTTTTACCTTTTTCAAATCTTTTAAAATACCTCTTTCTTTCTTTGAATGTTATTGTTACTAATTTTTTATGAACGACCATTTTACTAATAGCAAAACGCGCACACAAATCACATTACGAATGTTATTGCTCAATTATGAAATTCCGTAGCAACGAAATAATTGGTCCACACTACAAGAAGCAATCGTATGCGGGTAAGATGCACGTCCGTGAAGTGCCGACAAAAGATTGCTGCACATGTGTGAGAAATCTTAGCTCGATGAATTTTATAAATATTTTAAGAATAATGAATTAAACACTGAATTTTTTTATCCTTAGAACTTTTAAATTGCTCGTGCTAACTGATTTTAAGTAGCAATTATCCGAAAAGTGATGAGAAACGAAGTAACGGATTGTATGTTTTGGTCTCAAAATAGACTGGCTAAATGATTCTGCGGTGTGCAAGAGCTTGCAAGAGTAATGATAAATTTATTTCCGCAAATTTAGACACATCGGTAATATTTTGAATTCATACTTTGCGGCAAAATAAATTTTGATCCGTCTGGTTTGTTTATTTTACTTTACTTGAATGTCACTCAGAACAGTAGCAGAAGAATATCAGAGACGTCCGAGGCGGGCATATGCATAAAATTGTTGCATACAATTTCTTATGATGGTTGGGTACTTTTTATAAGTGTAGACCAAAAATAATACGACCGTCTGTTGTGTTGTTCTCACAAAAAAATTTGCTTGATAATTTAAACGTGCGGTAAGTTTACAATGTCCGTTTTTTTCTCAAATACATACATATTTATTCCTTTCCACACCACACCGTAGGGGTAGAGTAATAAATGTGTTTTTAATGTGGTATCCCCAGAATTCCGAAATTTATGTAATTAATGCACTACTTTTTTATTTTTATTGAATGATCCATCTTGTTGCCTTTCCATAGAGGTACAATATGTCCGTGTAGAGAAAGAATATATTTATACGTACCTAGTTAAGCTTTCGCGGAATTTTTAAAAAATCTGCATTTTACAAAAAATTTAACTTAAGGGGATGGTAACGTTAATTCGGCGTACAAAAAGCCCATTTTCAAGAATTTTTCCAGACGCTACAGGCAATACAAATTTGATTAGTCGATCGCAGCATTATAGTACAAACTGTGAACAATATTTCCTTAATTTTCCAAAACAAAATATAAATATTTAAGCCGACGGCAGCAAATATTCGGAGGCGCCTCGAAAAAGAGTTGTCTGTCGGTGAACAATATTACTCAAGAGTGAATCATCTGAATTAAAAAAAAAAAAATTGTGTCATTAGATAACCGCTTCCCAAAGGTATTCCTGGGAGGAATTTTTTTTTTTCGATTTTTCAATTTTTGCTGACACTTAGAAGTGAAAACACCGATTTTCGTCTAAAAAATGAACCTATTTGTTATTGTAAAATCTATAATTATGAAAAAAAAAAGCTCCCAGCGTTACCTGGTCATTTATGTAAAGAAGCTGTATACAAAATTTCAAAACAATCGGTCGAGTAGATTTTGATTTAAACTGTTCACCGGTTTCCAAAATGACAAGTGTCAGAAAATCACTTTAAAGTTTTGTATACCTGAAAATCGAGTATTACACATGAAAGTAACAAACGCTCAAAGTTCTATATCTTAGTTAGTTTTACTCCGATTTGTTTGAAATTTTGACACATCAATCTTAAGATGTTGTACAATCATATGAAACAATAAAACAAAATGAATTTGTTTATACCACAAAGTCAGCACAAAGTTAGCGCGCCACGCGTTTGCTGGGCAGACAAAACCGTATCGGAGGTACAAACGCTCAAAGTTCTGTATCTTTGTTAGTTTTACTCCGATTTGTTTGAAATTTAATCTTAAGATGTTGTGCAATCATATGAAACAATAAAAAAAATGAAAACAAAAAAAATTTTAATATAATACGTTACCATCCCCTTAAATGAACCCAAAATGCTTTTTCTATAATTTGAAACGTATTACCGTTAATGATAGTATTCGTTACAAACATTTAATTTGAAGAAACAAATTTTACTCTAATTTTTTTATATTCCGCAAACGGGTTTCTACGTATAAATTTGTATATCCTTTCCCTACCTAGACGTGTTCTACCTCTTTGGAAAGGCAATAAGATGGATCATTCAATGAAAATAAAAAAGAGGTGCATTAATTATATGAATTTCGGAGAAAAATTTTAGAGCATTTTTTTTAATTTTCGCATGTGACTGTACCTGCAGTGGTAGAAGTAGATCAACATTGCTGGCATTTTATACATTTATAAAAATAATATAATAAATATGTGCATCCCGAATTTATGAATCACCCTGTAACTCGAAAACGGTTGAGAAACCCCCCCTGCCATACGATTTTTTGTTCGGTTAGGCGAGGGTGAGATCTATCACCCCTATCATTTTGATTTGCGGTATACGATACACCTTGTATACTTGACTGGTCATATATATTTTCACATATTAAACGTGAAAAGAGTGATAAATCTTTAAATTACTTTAGAAGCTTGTAAAAACATACTTTGTTTAAATATTTCGAAAAATCAAAATAAAACACTAGCAGGAACTGGCAGGAAACTGGTATAAAAGTGTGAAGATATTAGGAAACTTTGTTTAGCTAATAGAAAAATCACTACGTCCTTATGAGGTTCCTGCATGTTTCTGTTAATATACTTATATTTATTTGTTGTACCTTAGGTAGGCAATTTAGATTTATACCTGAAAATCAAGCCAACAAATTTTCTTTCTCTCAATTCGCGGATCAGTATAGATAACAAATAAAAGGATACATTCTAAGCAAACCAACAAAAAATGTTTCACTTCAATAGCTCTGCTAATTGAAGCCTACGAAATTTTTGAAAATAGCCCTCGAAATATAGCATTATTTAAAATACATATCTTTTCAGGCCAAATAACTAGACTTGCAAGTGCTTTCACCAAAAATAACATGTGTCCTGAACAAAACAAGACGCCAATTTACTTGTTACATGTTAGGGAAAATAACTAATCTAATAAGAACTCTAAAATAATATTTTGCAAATTTATTTCTTCAAGATGATCGTCATATCAGTACAATCTTTTATTAGAGACAACCTTTCTAAAAGTTCCCTTACGAACGAGTATAGCTTGTATACAATTGTGGGAATATGTCGAAACAAATAAGGGTAAGGTATGGCCATATACGAAACAATAAACATCTTCTTGATTTGCATAATAGTCACTACCCCATTACAGTAAGGCGGTTCAAAGCCTCTAGCCCAATTAAGTAGACAATTCCCTTTTCTGATGGGAATATACATAAGTGAAATATTTTACCAAAGAACCTTTCTATTTTTATACAATCCCAGTCCAAAAGGAAAGCGGTCACCGACATTCTCAAAAAAATCTGAAAACTGTGTCAAAATCAGTGAAGGGGGTGTTCGAATCTGTTCTTAGCATGTTTCCAGGTCAATCGATACATCCGTGACTCAAGAGCCATTATTTCTGCAAGAGTTCAATGTACCTTGGGCATACACACGAACTAAAGCGCTGCACATCCTTGCCGCAAACAGTGCATTTTCGGGCGGGTGTAAGGCACAAGTTATAATCAAATGAAGTGCTTTTACATAAAACTAAAACTTAATGGCCAGAAAATGGGGGTCAGGCCCGAATTAGGATATTGAGAGGACACTTACCTCCGTCGTCCAAAGCCTTTTCTTCGCTCCATTTGTTCAACTGTAAAAGAAACATAAATATACATACGAGTACATGTGTATAAGGATCAGGTCGGGTTCGCTATTAATCATTGGATTTTAGCAGATAATTCAAGCTCAAATAGTTCTGCCCGATAAATTCGATCCGTGTTTGCTCTTCTCCGCTAAATTCCTTTTAAGAATGTCAATTTCATTTCAACTGCAAACAGTATCAGTTTCAACTATTTACAGGCGAATACCCGCTGGCGGAAATGAGCACAATTACTATAAAATTAATTATCTCCACTGTACCTCGAAATTTAATGTTTAGCGTTAAAAGAATTCGCACTAGCCGCACTATCGCCGCGCACTCCCTTACAAATTCAAATGAGTAAAATTAGCGTAAAAAGCGTAAAAGCGACCAGAATCACGCAACGACTGTAGGTGCTACGAGCACAGTACTATACCAAAGCAAACCAGCGACTGAAATACCTCACAGGTGCTTCCTTCAGTCTCTTGCACCTACTGCTGAACTTGAATGAAAAATTTCCGCCTTTCCGTGCGTTGGTCTTGCGCACAAGCCGTTTTGTGGCAAGTTACTAAGGCACTTAAACAGAAGGACTTCGGAAGCTTTTATCAAATTATTTTGCAGCTAATGACTATTGGAAACGACCGGCAGTAACAATATTTAAAATATTCCTCTTCCCATTTGCAGTGAAACGGACAAAGTAATATCGCATTACTCGATAAATTATCCTGTCGCCGAGGACAATATTATGCTAGTAGGTACATATGTATATCCCTCCCATGCTCTAAAATTGATGAATATGCTTATCTTTGCGAATTGATGGACATACATACATTATGGTTATGGTTACTTCGTCGTAAGTGATGTAGCACTATCCTCTTTAGGGTACTAGTAACCCTTATTATGTCCATACTTCTGTTTCTGTGTCACAGAATTGTATTATATGTAGTTCCAATAGTTAACCACCGTTTGTAAGGAAAGGGAGAATGCTGTTGTCAATTTAAAACAATTTAATTTCAATAAATATACACTTAACTTGCTGATAATAACAATAAAAAAATAAAAGCCTTCTTCGTTTAAAACAAATATGTCGAAGGGACACATTTTAAATCCGAACCGCATCATATGCTGACATCTAGGTGTTACTGAAGGCCTCTTAGGTTTATATCTATATTTTCAAAACTATGCTACAAAATGACGGCAAAAGTATAAAAATATCACCTGTTAACTTGTTCTCCATATTTCTTTATTAAATTTTTATTAGTGCTCGTCTTCCGAGCTATCCCGGTACTTGAAACTAGAATAGGAGTTTCTACGCTGACCATTATAAGCAAACTTTTCGTTTTTAAACTAAAGGCGACGTTTACATGGGCACAGTAACCCAGATCACATTTCGCATCGATACTCAAACTCAAGCATCAATAAGTCTTCATTAATTCTTTTACTGACTTAATGAAGATTTTTCGATTCCTATCATCAATACAAATTTTCGGCAAAGATGTCGCCACTTTTAATTCAGTTTCCATCTGTCGTAATCTTTCATTGTACAAAATTTCGATAGTGAGGTCTTTCTGTATTTAACTATCCCCCCAATTCTACACATTAGTTAAGAGCTCTTAACAGTCTTAACCCCTTATCTGAGGAAATAACGGAAATTCCTGTTGTGTGTATCAAGTTATAGTCTAGGCGGCAGGTATATACAAAAGATTTTGCAGGTGCATCGCAAATAAATGCTCTAATACGGAAAGATATTCTCTTATCTTTAATTAATATTCCATTTTCAAACAAATCTTTAATCTCGTATATGAAATCGTGCAAATAATTTTCGATGCTAAGGGGTTTACTATTTCCAACATAAGCGCCAATCAAAAATATATTTATATTGGGAATATTTATAATTTTTGCTAAAATTGGCCACAAATTCATATTTGAACTCTTATAGAGGGGCAGACCATCTATACCTATATCAATTACAACTTCTTCATAATTAAAAATAATTTCTGTCACTTTTTGCAATTGGCTTTTTATTCCGTTGTGCCAATAATGGCCTGGTGGAACAGTTCTTATGATGGGTTTTTCGGAATCTCTTAACAATGTTTTTGAACTAGTAGGAACATCTAAATTTTCCTCTTTAAAATTTGTAATATTGCATTAAAACTACGTCTAGATGGGTGATATTCTAAACTCCATTTTTTTAACTTTTCTTTAACGTCAATTTCTTCCCTTTTATCGCTACAGTTTACTAATGTACAGTCAGAATCAATGCTAATATTTCTACTAGTTTCTCCTTGTTCGTAAGTCTTATTACTTATAGCAAATTGTTTTAAATAGTTTGCTTTTTCTGTTTTAATAGCACATGCTATTTGACGCTTGCTTAATCCTTTTCTTTTGGTAAACTTTCTCATATTTTATAATGGAATTACTTCTTCTGAGTAGTTATCTATCGGAACCAAATGTTGCTTATTTTAAAAACTTGCAATAAAATAGTAAAAACATAACTCACCGACAAAAATTTCCAATTCCTGTTTCACAACGCACTATCAAAAAATGTACCGCACTCCAGGACTTATTCGAGCAGAATGACTTCATTTCACAACAAAACGGTACCTTAACAGCCCAAAGACCACGCACGATATCGTGATCGGACCAAGAAATCCTCCTCTACATATGTACATTCCGAGGAATTAGATGTAGAAGCGATTCTACTCTGCATTCCGAGGAATTAGAAATGGAGTCAATCAATTCCATTTTCTATTAATTATAGAATTGATTTTTATGTAATGAATTTCAATGTTCCTGCTGGGTTTTGTCATAACTGACAAAAAAAAATTTATGTAGTGGGCTCTTGGACTAAGCCGAATACATCGTTCACAATGTCTGAAATCAGCTCCTCCTTGGTATAGCTGTCACGCTACAACAAAAGTGATTACATACATATAAGCAAACTTGTAATGCTCGAAGCGCCCTCTACGCCGGTATCATCACTTTGGTCGTGAAAAGTAGGCCGTAAAAAATATAGAATTTTGTGCATTTGGGACACTGAGGGAGGGTTTAAAGCGTATGACAAAAATCAGCGAGTTAAGTGAGTTTGTCATAATACCACAGGAAAAATCTCCCTACCGCATGTGCTATTAAAAAACTTCAAATATCAGCTGGTCTCTTAACATAATGTGGTGAGTTTTTATTAACAAAATTCATATTCTATGTATATATGTACAAACAAGGGGGTAGTCTCATGTTCGATCTTCAAAAAATCGATTTTTTTTTTTTGCATATTTTCAAAGTTTAATAAGTTGAGAATATACTGTGAACATTTTAGACATACACTAAGTCATATTAAAGTTACAGCCAATAATAGGGGAGAGCGTACCTTGCAACTGCGGCGCTCATACCTCAATGAACATTATCTTCTCCAAACTTTAAACGCGTTTTTCTTGAAACTACTTTTTTTCCGTCGGCACGGATGATTACAAAAAACCTATTAGACCGATTCAGCTGAAATTTTAACACAATATTCCACACATGAATGGGCACCAGAATTAGATGTTTTTATCTATTTCTTTCTGTTTTATGTTGATTTTAAACCGAAAAAAACCATCGATTTTTGGAATTTGTTTTTACAAGGCCGCCATTTTGCTATTTTTCACTCAAATCTTTTAAATCTGCTACGGGCCAGAATGACAACCCTACTGAAGAATAATCTTTTTGGAATTTTGATTTCGGATGATTACAAAAGGAGCAATCAGGGGGGCGAGCCACCTACTTTTTTTTGAAGAGACTTACTTCGCCTCACGAAAATGACCTTAAAATATTTCTTTTTTTATTTAAAAAAAATGTTTTTGTATTGTTCAAAAGTTTAATAATAACATATAATTATCATAAGAATATTGTATTTCATTAGCCACAAAAAAAAAATCCTTAAAAACCTTCAAAAATTAAACTCGGACATGAGACTACCCCCTTAATAAATTTTTTAACTTCAATCGTCTCTTAACTTAAGGGGGGAATACCAATTGACCGGTTCAAAAAATTCATTTTTTTTTACGGAAATGGATTCTATAACTATTCGAAAATGTCACCACAAAATTTCAGGCCGAAATTCTGCGAATTGGGTATTTTTTTAAGCGATGGAGTATCGCGCGTTCATGGTACGCTCGAATCCCAGATTTCGTTCCACCGCGCCCGCAAGGCCGATAGAATGCTATTAGTCATTTCCGAGCCATAAAAAACTGTTCGTGAATTTTATAAAAGCTTTCTTTTTCATTTCATCGATTTTTGGGTGTGTTTTTCGAAGAATGAAAAACAGACATTTTTTTTAACTAGAACTTTATACTCGTTTTCCCAAATCTCATGTTTTTAAAACGGTGTGACAAGTTGCGAAGAAACGGCTGGACCGATTTTCATGATTTTTCGCTGGTTACAAGATAATGCAATTCTCTTGCCCTTGACGAACGATTTTTTTGCAAAAACAGTGTTGTTTTCGCAAAAAAAAAACTGAAAAAAAAAATGAAAAATCGATTTTTTTTAATTATAAAGAAAAAAAAAATTTTTTTTAAAAACCGAAAACGTCAAGGGCAAGTAAATGACATTAGGAAACTTATTTGTAATCACTTTTTTGTTCTAGAAAAATTACCTGAGGTGCTATCGTGCACACCGCAAATTTGCAGACTCTTTTGTGCACGCTTCTAACAACAAGCCAAATGCAGATTTCGCAATAATTTTTTTTTTGAATTTTTAGAAATACAACATACAACCTATGTACGAAATTTAATCTTTCTATCATTGATAGGTTTTTCCCAATCCACGCCGAAAATCAAGTGACCATTTCCTAAATCTAATTGGTATTCCCCCCTTAAGGGGGGCGATACATGTAACCGCCTGAATTTTTACCGTTTTTCAGAGGCTTATTTAAAAGGTAAGGAATAAATGAATCGTTTTTAAATTCAGTATGTTTATTCATTATATATTAAAATACAAGAAACAGATTTCTTTTTTTTCAAAATGACCGCCGTGGTAACTAATCTCCTGAGACCCTCGCGGCGAAAGGCATCAATCGGCGGGATTTTTGCTTCTGTTACAGCGATCGGAAATCAAAAACTTTGGTTTGAACGTGTTCATAAAACATGTATCTTTTAGTTGAACCAATAAAAAAACAAAAAAGTCAAAAAATCGTAAATTGGCACGCCTCAGAAAAAAAGTCAGATTTTTCATTCTTTTTTTCGGTGTAATTTTTAAATTTTTTTTGGCTTTTTTTAGGTTCAACTAGAAGCTAATACTATAGAGAAGACGTGTACCAAATTTCATAAGAATCGGTTGAGAACTTTTAAGTTATCTTGTCCGCCAATTTAAAAAAAAGTAGTTTCGTGTAAAGTTTTGACACACAGAGACTCTATGATTACAGCGACTTACCAACTAGTCAGCGATTCCAGGGCCATACAGAAGTCGTTAATGGCATTAAGGAACAAAAGAGTTTCTGAACATCTGCTTACCCGGGTCGTCAATACAAAAGACCCCAAGGTCAAAAATTTGAAAAGCAGGTAGCGAGAGTCGAACGCTCCGGTACAGGCAATAGCGCTCGAGCGCCGAGTTGAGGCGGAACACTTAAATGAGTTTTTAATCGACAAATAATGCGAATTTCATTCTAAAAATTTACAGGCATATTTTTGAGATGTTATTTTAACTCTTAACATCTCTTAAATATGAAAATAAAATATGCGCATGCACACATATTTTTAGGAAGAAATTAAAGAAGTGTAAGTATCTTTTAAATTTTAAGCAAATGTCGTGAATAGACGGAAATAGAAATGGATTTTATTGTACTCGTATGAACAGTGGAAAGAGTTCGTGAAATGGAAAAACGAAATGACGAGAGGTAAAGTAAAATAAAGTAACCGGGGGAAGTGCGTGTCGTACACGCATCAACTTGGGGTTCCGTAATATGTGCTAAGTAGCAAGAGTTATTTTTTTTATTCAGGATTGCAAAAATGAAAACAATTCAAATTCAATTCAATTCGTTTGTCGAAACTTACAATAATTTAGAAGTATTAGGACTTAATCATGCACTGCACATAGTGGGCAAGTGTGAATAATGTAATTTCTATGTTGAATATCTACTTAGTAGATTGAAACTACTGAAAACTGATAATTGTTATCTTCATGTTGTCTTCACTTAAAGTATTTATAAAGTTCTACTAACTTATTTTTTTCAAATTTATCAATCACGTGGTTGAAAATTTAGAGGGGGAAGGGACACAATATCAAGAATCAAGATCAAGAAAAATCAAAGCGGAATCGAAAAATAAGCTAAACAAGAGTCCGGTCGTGGAAATATGGTCTATAAAACGCTAACCCATTTTTTTTGTGATCTCATTACATAACAAAGTGGAGGTTTACACAAGACACCTGTATGTAAAATTTCATCAAAACCGATGGAAAGATGGCGGGGTTATAAGGCTACATACGGATAGATGGACGGACATGACATGACATGAAATTATAAGGGTTCTGTTCCTAATAGGGTAATTATTAGGTAATGATCAAGCATTTTAATTTTGTTATGTAAAGTCATACATACATACATAAGTATATGTTCTAATTTAATTTTCTGCGGAATGCGCGTGGCCCCAGTTTGGATGTGGATATATACAATAGGGAAAAGATTGGAGGAAGGAAAGTTTCGTTCCAAGAATAGCGTTCCAGCTACGAGACCAGCTGAAAGCCTATTTGACCGCGCATCTATAATCAAGACCATTTTAGGCAAGTTGTACAATGGTCTTGATTGTGGACAGGTTTTTATATCATATCATATTTATTTTGGCATGCACAAGGTTTAACAGTTCCATTTGTAGATTTACCTGCTCTGCGGAACCATCTTCAAAAAGGTGTCCAGGACTGAGAGGAAGTCAACATTCGGGATTTTCTCTGCACCCATCAGCCCGGTCACCACACCTATTATTTTTTCAGCTGAAGGATTACTTAACCACGCATCTGATTTCATGTCCACAATCAAGACCATTTTAGATATGTCTTAAAATGGTCCTGATTATGGACATGAAAAACGGATGCAGAATTTGAGGAGGTTTTTTAGTAGGTAAGAGTCTTACTTGATGGTGTATAAAGCATTTATCCCCTTCGGCAAAAAAAAACTACTTACTGTTGAAAAAGCAAAATATTTGCAGCTTTTTATAAAATTTTTTATATTTCGTCGTAAGCCTCGTTTAAAAATTTAATGTTTAGGTGATCTTGCACTACCTCTAGAAGCTTTAAGAGATAGCTGTCCAGAGTGGACATGAAGTTTGTATTGGGGTTTTTCCCCAAGCTCATCAGTTCGGTAGCCGATCCCATTATATTGTCCAGGCTGTAAAATTAACTTTTTTTTCATATTAAAGATAGGAATATTTTACATACCACTCGCCTTTATCGTAAAATTTTCTCTTTATTCCCTTCGAAGAGGTTGCAAGGATATCCGTCGCAGAAGAACTTGCTGGTGTATTTGGGCTGGCTGGCAGGAAAAACCCATCAAGTGATGACTCTAGGCTGAAAAACATTACTTTGAGTGAGAAGAGCTCTGAAGACTCATCAGTGGGCCCCGTTGTGAGGGATGACGGGCTGTCCGTCGCTTCTCCCTCAACACTGAATTCAGTGTTGGAAAATGTTCTGAAACCAAGCAATATAAATATAACTTATAATATACATATACAGATAATAAGTGAGTTTGATTCACTATCGTATCTAATTTTTTCCGAAATCATTTAAAATGCTTCTACTACACCGTAAGATGCTTCTAAGTATTTTAAGTGAAAAAATAATGGGATAGTCTATTGAAAGTAAGTATAACTATTAACTATACCTCAGTAATGTTACAGAATTTCCATCGAATCGACATGCAAAACTTCAAAAGCATTTTTTATAAACTGTATTTTTAAAAACGGTTGCCACGATATCTCAGGATCTACTAAATCTATTGATTTGAAATTTGGTTTATGTGTATGCACCGCTAGACTAGAATCACCGCGATAAATAAAATTTTTCTAATTTTTTAGTCATTAAAGTTAACAAAAAGAGATGGAAAATCGAAGATCAGTTTTCAAATATCCGTCAGTTAATTTCAATATATTTATTACAATTCTTTAATCGTGGAAACTTCTGCATAGCATTTTTTGTTAGGATGACACAAAAGGACTTATAACTATGTAATTTTTGTGTAAAAATCTTTTTTTTGTTAATTTTTTTAAACTTAAGACTTCATATAATAATATAAATTCTTTACCTGCCTTAAGGTCTCGTAAGGCTAGTTAAGTTAAGGCTAATGAGCTTAGCTTGATGAGTCAAGGTTTGGGTTGATTTCGTCAGGTAGACTTGTGTGAAGTTGGCAAATACTTAAATTTAGCTACTTGAAAGATAAGCAACTTTTTAAAAGGAACACTTGCCAAGTTGCCTGGCAATAAGGGTCATTTAAAAAATCATTTATTTACAAAAGTTAACTCAAATTACAAGTTAAGCAAACGAATTCGAATAGGTTTTTGTCTTTGCTTTAAATTTTATAATAGCTAAGCTTGTTTACTGTTGACATTAACTGTGATAACGAGACAAACGAGGACGAAGACTTTGATTCGGGCAGGCTTTTTATTCAGTGGTTTTTGATCGTTAATGTATAATTTCTGAAACCACTGTTGGGGCTGTGACAACTTTGGCTCGTTATGACAGTTAATGCCGTCAGCAAATCTAAGGGATTATAACAAATAAAGCAAAGACAAACCTATTCTAATGCGTTTGCCTAGTTCTAATTTGAATTGACTTTTGTAAATAAATGAAAAAAGTTGCTTATGAACTCTAGCTAAGTAGCTAAATTAATTTAATTACTGTGCCAACCTCACGCAAATTTACCAGCCGAATTCAACTCAAACCTGAACTCACACACCAAGCTAAGCTAGCCTTAACTGTTATACTGTCTAGCTAAGCCGTTGCATAGACGTGAATTCGAAGAGCTTAGCACGGTATGATGTCATAACGAGACGAAAATGAAGAAAACTCTGATTCGGAGAAGCCTCTAACGTACCGCAGCAGCAGTTTCCATTACTGTACTTCGCCTTTTGCCTCGTAAGTCACACTCTATATTAATAGGGATAAGGATTTAGAGATAATTTGGGGACATCAATCAAAAGCAAACAGCGACCTTTTGTCAAACAAATATAAAATTTATTGACATAAAAGATGAAATTACAAAATGTATCAGTATCCTATTCTTGACCTAGTTGATTTTGTAAAACTATATTGTTTATCTCTATCAAATTTATCGTGCGAGCGCTCCCGTGTCTCCCGTGAATGAGGTGATTTTTCCTATTATCAATAGGATAGAGATGAGTATATTAACTTTATACAACAAAAATTGTTTGCATTTACCCTTAAATGATACTTTTCCCTTGGGACAGTTTCATCTTCCCCATTTTGATTGGCTTCTCTTCTTCTTTTATGTTCGGTTTGAAGTGCCTCTTCTATGCGTTCCTGTAAAAGCAAAAATATTTCAAGAATTTTTCCAATACATATTTCAGGTTGCCGTACTCTTTTCCTGCCCAGCTTTCTTTCTTTGCGGGCATCTTTTTCTTCTTCCGATAATTTTTCTTTTCTGTCCTTGGTTTTCGAGGTTCTCTCCTTTCGCACTTCACCATTGTCATCTTGTTTCTGCAAAAAATAAATTAGCTCCGTATATGGGAAACTACTTAGCATTCTCGTACTATGGGAAATATTCGGTTTTTATGAATATCATGTCATATTGCGATTGGACTGCGGATTTTATGCAATTACATATTTCTATATATATATTACTTCGAGAAATTAATGACCCCAAAATTAATATTATGGGTCCGAGACTTCAAAAACACTTCCCGCTCAAATGTTTTCTATATATATGTACAAATATTTTATTAAATTGCATAAAATCCTCTGTCTAGTAATAGTAATATTCACCCTCAAATACAGCTCTAGCTTAGAGTAAATCATCAGTCTCTTCAAACATCTGGTTGCGTTTCAAAATAAAACGACACCGAGATGGTTGAATCGATAAAAAAGAAACTTAAAACGAATACACAATAGTCAGATCACGAGAAAAGAAGAAAATTCGAGTAACTGATAAACTGTGTTTGAAGTTAAATTTTGTTTGGCTTATTTAGAATTTTTGCAAAAACAATAACTATTCTCAACATTTGTTAAATGTCTAAAATATGTTATTTATATTTATCATAACGATATCTATATTATTTTATGAACATTTGCCCAATCAAATTTTGTTTATTTTAGTTCGCTTTACTTGACTGGTTTGAAAACCAGCATATTTTACATTTCTTTCGTTCCGATCATTACCTTTCTAGGGAATGATATTTTTTTCTTTACACTTTTGTTTTGGGAATAAATTACCTTGCGTAGTGTAGATCCTTTTATATTTACTTCAAATCTTTTAAATGAATTACTTACCTTTTCAGAGTATTGGGCTGCACTTTACTTCCATGTAACTCTGAACACAATTGGAGTTCTTCCTGGGGTTTTGGGGATACGCATACCATTCCCGCCAAGATAGAATTCTTTCAAGACATTCCTTGCTAATGTGTAAGACACCGTTGCTGACATCATTTTCACATTTTACACTAAAGTCTCGTTTTCAGATTCAGCATCAACAGACAAAGTTCTCAAATACGAACGAACACACATTTGAAGTTCCTTTTCGGTTTGATGTTTGGAAAGAACTTCGTGCAGCCCAATGCTCCTCTCTTTAGGTCTTTCATTTTATTTATCGCAAACTACTGTATATGGCACCCAGGTCGACTTTACACCAAAATACTAACCTTTGAACTACTTGACTCCAATTTTCGCCTTTTGACTTCAACTAGAATGAAAATGACATTATTTTCCAATAATAAAAATGGCAACGTCGTCCAGACCTTTTTCATAATCGATCACTTCTTGACTGCGCCGATGTAAGGATCCATTACTTGAATTTGAAACCGAACTCAGGTCTCTGTCTCTGTCATGATCCTTTTCGTATTCGTAGTAGTCTCCCATAAAATGTTTATCGATTGGTTGAGGTATTTCAGCTGCTGTGGGTGACTCAAGCCGGTGCTCTTTCTTTTTTTCCTTTTCCTTTTTCCGTTCATCCTCTCTTTCCCGATCCCGTTCTTTGCTACGTTCCTCTTTCTTCACTTCCTTTAATTTGTCTTTCTCATGCGCATCATCTTTTATCTCAATTTTGACTTCCTTCTCAACGTTTGCAATTATTTTCGCAGCTTTCCTTTCTAATTTTTCTTTGTCTCGTTTTTCTAAAACGCGGAATAACAATTAGAATATGCAAATAATATTAAATTAAGTACCTTTCAAATCTCCATTAGAAACAGATTTCAACTCAGTCGCATCACGCGTCGGCTTTTCAGATACCTGATGAAAATCGCTTTCTTTTATCATCTGTGCTGACTTTGTCTTCAGTTGTCCAATGTAACTTGATGCTAGAACGAACAAATCGGGGCGATTGTTCTTCTCCTCCTCCCTTACCTAAAATATATGAGACAATTTAGAAGTTGTGGCACAGGTGCATGTATTAACCTGATATACCTTTTCAACTTTTCTCTCAATAATCTGGGATAGCTTGGTTAACACTGGAAAATGAGGCAATATTCGCATTAATATAATCAAAGCATTTCGTATTTGCATGTAATCCTTGGAATCTAGACAAAATACGATGGCTTTTGTGATTTTATAGTGCCACTTATGACACACATGCCGGTAATTCTCATATCCAACGTGATCATTTGCTTCTGAAAACTATGTAAGATGGTAAGGACCAAAAGTTTATTATAAGTATAAATTCTTACTTGATTGCTAACGCGAAATTTAGTTACGAAACCAGGATAATTAGCGCATTCACGATTGAAAGTAGCTTGATCAGCGTGCCACCTCATTACTGTTTCTAACATTGCACACAGGAATCTCCCGTAACGCGTAGCCTCATTCTCAGTGCAAGAAGTCACTGAGTAAGTTATATCACAAAAAATCTGCAGTAAAACGTGCATTAAAAGTAATAAGGAATTTTTACTGCCATTTACTAACCCTGTCGTAACATAGTAGGGTTGAAAAGTTTGCCGCTTTAAGGTTGTGTATGGTGTGAACAAACTTCGCACAATAAATAGCATCAAGCGCCGTGAAAGTACATCTAGAAAAAGTATAATGATGCACCACTCTCACAAGATTGAATATTTACCTTGGAAATAAACATAGTTGTAAAAACTGCGTAATTGTCTCATTTTTGGCGGATTTCGCTGACCTCGAGAGGAACCACGTATCTTTTTCTTGGTTAAGTCTCTGGAAAATCTTATCGACGTGCTCTTGTTGTTTTTTCTTTTCATCCTGCAGCTTGTCCATCAAAGCTATATACCTCTCCTGCTCTTTCTTCCCTTTAGAGAGGTTCTAGAAAAGGGAATTTTTCTTCTCCTAAAGTATATGTAAAGTGAGAAAAATTACCATTTCTTTTGAATCCAAAGCAGACAGAGAAAGTTGTTTTAGTTTGGCGATTTCCTTTGCATAGCTCTCTGTAGGCACTTGCAAGTCATACATGCTTAAAGACCAAAAGGTTACCAAAAACTGTGGACTGATATCCTCCCAGACTTTTGCTCCATGCAAAGGCCGCACAGACTCCACAATGGGATCCATTATGGATGCCGTAGCTTCCAGGTACTTTTGCATTTTTTGGCTGGTTGTTAACTTCTTGGAATTTGGATCCGATTTACGCAGCTGGTCGTATTTTTGCTGTAAAAATAATTTCTTAATCAGTTACGGTTGCAATATTCAGCGCAACAGGGACTTACATTTATTTGATGAATAAACATTGGCCGAGCCAGAAAGAAAGCAACATCTGAATGAATATGGTACTCTTGAAGCATGGAATGAATAGAAGGCAATCTTTCCACATATTCGTCAACTGAGTAGGTGGAGCCGAGGAAAGTTCCAAATTGGACTAATGTGTCTTGGCATTGATCATATAATTTTCCTACAAGCTTCAAGTGATTATGTGCGGTCTCCTTATATATAACAGAATGCTTTTGTTGGGCCATCAAAAGGCAAAGTGTTACTGCTAAATCATTACTAGCTAACGCGTCCTTCAGTCTTTGCGAGGATTTCTTCGTGTTTCGAACTTGGCTAAAGTAGCCCGCCTGTAAATACCCTTGTTGCAACTTCTTATTTTTGGTTACTTCAGCCCAAATACTTCTCCCCGTAGTAACTCTCCTCCCGACATAGCGCTTAGTTGCTCGTTTGTCATTTCCTCCGCTGCTTCTATTCCTGTCATTTTCTGAACAACTTCTTTCAGTATTAGTAAGTCCAGGCTGAAAAAACAGTACTGCGTAAGGAAGATACCGAGGTAAATACCAATTTCCTTACCTTCTCTGGGATTTTAGTTGATTGGCTACGTATTGCAACAAGCCGCTTAATTCAATGTTGTACTTCTTATATATGGCACCACAAAAACTGGCAAGACTCTGTAGCCACATTGACAAGGATGTGCCATCATGCTTAAATCTGTCCCTGTCTGCTGAAGCCAAGGATTCAATTAGGCAGTATCCCAAGACATCGTAGGAGAGCGAAGTAAGGTATTTTAAAGAGTCTACTACAGGTCCAATCAGGTTGTCATATATCTGTATTTGGAGAAGAATCTAAGGCAAAGAATATGTTAAAACATGCCTCAAAATGTTATGTGAAAGCATTACATAATCGAATAAAAATCCAGGGGAGCAATGACTTAATTTTCCTATTAACCGTCCAACAGGTTTCACATTCTCCTTACTAACTCGCTTCATTAGTGACTTAATGTTTTTCTGAACATTACCCCGCCGTCTGATTAACATTGGCTGCATTAAGTACGTTTCATTCTTCCACCTCGCATATAAGCTATACCTGTTTAAATTTGAGAAATTAGTATCTCATATTTGGTTAATTTGGTTGTTTTCCAACACACAGTGATACCGCAATACTACACAATTCAGCTTCAGGGACTACTACGCTGAATTATGCAGTACTGCGGTATCACTGCGTTTTTGGAAAACAGCCAAACGTCGTACCTTAAATGATAGGGATAGAACTTAACAACTGTCCAAATCTCTTCCGCAACACAACAGTTGCAATCCAAGTACGAAAGGGCTGGTAAAATCGCAGAATCAAGGAGAGTCAATATCTCGAAATACGTCGCTTCTTCTTCAGAACCCTTCGGAGGAGCACTGAAGTTATCTAGAGCCATATCAGATAAAATAGTTCTCATAATTCTTATCAGCTTGTGAATTAAGACGGGATCATAATGCAATGAGGGTCCTAAAGTTATTACCATAGGAAATGCATAAGTGCTTAGCTCAGAAAAATCATTGGCCTAAAAATCCAGAAAATGTTACTTATATTTTGTTTTGAGATATGTTCCACATGCATTACTTGAAGTTGCTGGGCAATTTTTAAGTTTTCATTTATCTTGTTATTTCTCGGGGCTGGAAATATGAAGCACTTTTTCCTGTACACGTAATCAATAGCGAGGTGGATCAAATTTGCCAGAGCCTTCGCAATGGGCTCATGAACAATAACACTTTGATCAGGAAGTCTCTTCATTAATCTTACAGCATTAGTCCAGTCGCCTACCTTGAGCAGGGCTTCACAAAGACCGAATTTCTGGTTCATACTGTATTTGTCCTTTGATAAAATTTAATTCACTATAAAAACCACTTAATTGCCAAAAACCTAATCAGCTTACCTCATTTTCGTCCTTTTCTGGCTCTGGTTCTGGGTCCTTATCTTTATTGGTTGAAATTATATTAAGCTTGCGAACAAATTCCTTCGCTTCTCCAATATCCTTTTCCCACTCGGTGTTTATTATCTTGTCCGAAGGACTCAACTATTTAAAACTAAAATAACTTGGGGGGAAAATATAGCGAAAATTTTATACGCACCCATGCAAAGACTTCATTCAGGCCGATAACTGAAAACTTCAAAAGCAATGCGGTAACTTGGAACAAGGACTCTGGTGTGACACTGTCACTGAAGTAGCGAAACTTGTATCCCAATACCTCGCAGATTATATTTCCACTGGGCATATAAGAGCGAAGTAGCGGAATGAAAATATGGTGACGTTCAGGTCTGGTTTCAAATGATTCTAGAATTATATCCAAAACGCGGTTTGGATCTAAATTAAAGCAACCTGAAAATAAAGCGTTTTCAATAAATATTGGTTGTTCATAAACGCAGTTAAAAAAAATTCTCAAATTTAGGGGGGCGTATTTCACTATTGAAGCATACAAAATAGAAATTGGCTTACCTATTAAAGACTTTATTATATCCATGATTTTTACACCATTTCCCCCATCACTAAAGTCCTGGTTCAATTCCGTAATTAACTTCGCATATCCTTCACTCTCTTCGCGAAATAGATTGAAGCGCCGTTGCTTGTAACTGGTAAAATCGTTAGAACCACAAAAAATTAAGATGCTCTGGTACTTACTATAATTTGGTCTTAACCTTAATGAATTTCGTGTAGAATATTTTATTTTTCACAGTTCCTACATCCTGCAGAGTATCTATCTCTAGCCTTTCCTTCAGTAACTTATCAGAGATGAATTTATCCATATCTTTCACCGTCTGGCAAAACACAAGTCTTTCCTCTTGCAGCCCATCATTTAGCAGAGATGTTTCGGCGTCAATTATATTCACAACGTCCAAAATAATTGATGGAAGATCCCAGTGCACATTCTGAAAAGTAATTTTAGGTTTTATTTCGACATTTCGATTGTTAGGCAAGTAAACTTATTTGAGAAATTTCGGTAATGATATTAAATACGTTGGTAATCGTTTCTGGGAGTTGTTGATGCGTACAAGCGAAAAATTGCAAAAACTGTAGAGGGGTACTCAACTCACCACAATATCGTTCAATGTGGCCAGCACAGATTCTTTCCTCAGCCGACCTCGAATGCCCTGCCAGAACAAATCATATATTGCTTTTGTTGCGGTCGACCTGAATTGCTCCGTTTTGGATAGAATCGAATTATCCTGATCCTTGAATGCATGTTTAAACTGTTTGACGCTGCAATGGACAGGGCAAATGTAAACACTGAAAAGTCATTTCCTCTGGGGGAAAAACTAGACATTTTCCTTACAATTCACTTCTTCCTTGTTTCTCCCAATGTTTCCACAAATCCGTGCTAAGATTCAAAGCCATTTCAGCATAAATATTTGGGGAAATAATACTTTAATCAAAAGCACATTCAACGCCAAACACCAATGGCTGCCATGCCACTTATTTGATAGATAAATGAGCCGAATCACAAGCGCCCAGCTGCAGGCTTAGAACTTTTGTACTAAATGAAGCCATGACACCATGGACGCAACCCCTTTCATATAAACAAAATTACTTTAAGCTGCACCTTTAAGGTTAATTCGAATCTCACCTGTACACATTTTCATATTTCATAAGTAGGTAGGACAGCCTGAATAACGAAAAGGAACGCTTTTTCTAGTTTCAGCTGGCCTATGATTGCCTTCCAACTCTTCCAAGGCAGGTAAACTTCTAGCTGTGATGTAAATTTTAAGATCACCCTGACGATTCAGCTTGTTGGACTGGGCTGAAGATGAAACGTAATGGGATGCATTTGTATTTTTCGGATTTTTCTAGGAATCCTCTGAGTTGCATATGTACTGTCAGCCCAACTCAATGAATAAAATCTCCACGGGAAATGACACACATGCAGATTCAATAGAATTATTGCATTAATGAAATTTACGATTTAAGTGTTTCAGTTATTTTTCATTGAAAAGTGAGGGCGCCCTTATGACAACTGACCTTTTAACTCCTAATGGAATCGTAACATGGAGGTTGTTGTAAATATTAGGGAAAAAAACAACATTACGAAAATGGGCCACAACTGTATCTCTAGTCTCTGCTGAAACTGAAATAGATAAGAAACCTAAATCGATAGCAGTCTTTCTCTTATAGCTATGGAAAACCTTTCGACTGCCTAAATAGCAAAAACCCTTTGGCTGGAAGTGCATTGAGAAGAAAGGTAGGAGAGAAATATGTAAAAGATATATTGTCGTAATTAATGTTAAGAAAAGCTTTATCTAATTGATTACAGCAATTACACGGAAGGTAATTTTTTGCTAACACGTACAGAAATTCAACCAAGATCCGATAGGAAACTTATTCGTGTTGTTAAGATCTAAATGAGGCAATAGCAGCATTCTTTCGGTGAGTGAATTTATGTATATTATAGCAAAAATAACTTCAAACAAACTATTGAGCTCAAAATTAAGGCAACCTAAATAAAAATTGGGAAGACGATGAAGAAGATTGCTGGTTGGATGAGATTTTAAAGATACTGGAATTCAAAATGAGCTTCAATTAATTGTAATAATATCCCTGCACCTGAAAATAACGCAGTACATATATTGTAAAAGCGAAGAATATGAATTAGTTCTAGTTTGCACAATTTATTCGACCGTGTGTATGGAGGCTTTTAAAGTCCGTTGTGCAATTGTTATGCACTGATTAAATTGTGCAAATTGTTATGCACTGAAAAATACATGATAAGCCATATACTACGCAAAGAAGTGCGCAAACTTCAGTTCCATCTAATATGTTCTCGTCGCGAAAACATCTGTGAAGCTGCGTCTTCCGGAACAACAACACTACAATTAAAAGGCGATACCATTGTTATTACGCCAACATCGGCATACAGGAAAAACTATTTTGCGCAACGCCACCCGCTGGACCAAAGTTTTCAAACGCGTTTTAATTTCATCAACCATATGCGCAACCCATCAAACTGCACCATACGTGGGAAAAAAATTTTCTTGTGCTTTTGATTGTGAGTTAACAGCTTCCAGTAGGCACAACTATCAAAAAATACTAAAAATCTATCTTGTTTAACTATTCTTTCTTGGTGTTTTGGTTCTTCACTAGTACTTATCCCATTTTTCTTCTGGGTTGACTGGTATTTCTCTAACGTAAGCATTATACACGTCTTCAGTTGTTACAGACAGGACCCGGCAAAGATTGTTTCGCCCTAATTTATTTTTATAATAATTTGGTGAAAGGGGGGAGCGAAAGGCCCCGAGCACTCGAGTCCATTGTACTCCCCTAGCACACATTCGTAAATAAATAATTTGATTTTATTTTTTTGTTCACTTTTACAAGTGTGTAAATATGAGCCAGGGAAGAAGGAGCATCACTCAAAACTTACTCAGATCGATGAATCGGTGATTATTCACCGTAGTGTGTCGTGGGAGGGCTTCATAGAAGCGTGTAGTATAATTGAGTAAATACATATGTATATCAACATTTAATTAATAATAGTTTTTTAGTAAAATGAAATAAAGTGTAAAAGAGGATGGAGTTCACCGTGTAATTTGTTGCCAATAAACGCGCAGGGCAAAAGGTAAGAAAAATGTTTATAGAAAACATATTTGGGAATGCGTGTACAAAATTTGGAATGAAAATATTAATAAACGTAGAAACTGTGGGTGAAGAAAGTGGAAACCTTCCGATAGCAACGAACATTTTTGCCCGTGGGGATTGGAAAGTGGGTTGGGTATGTTTTTCCAAACTTATAACTCCAAAAACAAAATTCCGAAAAAGCAAATTCCATGTACAAATTTCCAATTCAAAAATTCCACAAAATGTTGGAATGAAAATATGAGAGGAGCTTTTTCTTTTTTCCATTGAATTTTCCAGTAATTCATTACTGTGATAGGGATTCATTTTAGTATACTACACTACTACTACACTACTTAGATAGTTGTGTTGTAGAGTGTTTATGCACAGTGTCGAGTAAATCGGTTAGAATAAAATTTTCCATACAAATATTTATCCCCTTGGGTGTTGAATTTTAACAGCTGCACATATCTATTAAGCCTTTCCGCAAAATAACTTACATATGGTGTGAGTATGGGCTTGATGGGTCCATTGATATAGAAGTTAGATTGTGGCGCCACCTAACGAAACCACACCTAACTATAAATCATTTTCGCAATTTAACTAACATATGTTGTGAATATGGAGTCAATCATCGGTCAAGTGGTTTGGTCAGCGCGCGCCTATTTAGGAAACAAGCAGCGATTTTTCTTTCGACGTGCTTTAAAAATATTGATATTTCTAACTGAACAAATATATTAATCAAAAAAAAATATAGCATATGTTACTCAGGGATATTGTAGCTTTTTAGTAGTGAAAAAATTTTAGATTCGGTTCAGAAGTTCCAGCGATTACCTCGAACAAACAAACAAACAAACAAATTTTATCTCTTTATAATATTAGTATAGATAACATTTGAAGATGTACATACTGCGGACATCGGTCTTTACCCAGATTACACCATGGAAATATAAACTAAACACGGAACGGCTGTAAGCCAGATTTAGCGTACCACATTCCCTGATGTGTTAGAATTAGCTGTGTTCGTATTGGTCGCGCAGTGCAGGCGTAAATATGAAAACATAATCAGAAGGGGAGCTTACAATTCAAAATTTTCCGAAGTTCCTGCCATTATGTCTATGCCCTCTTTATAATCTATTCACACGCTGCCATTCACTGACAAGCTATAATGCTTATTTAGCTTCCCTCATACACGCTGTTGCTGTACTCCTCTGCGTAGTTATCTTTAGGTGGTCGCTCATGTACAGGGTTTATACACGATACAGTCGTTCTGTGCTTGTTTATTTCTATAGATTACACAGAGCATGCTCAAAATGATCTGGATTGAGTTGACTGACACATATCAGATTATTCTGAGCACTTAGATCGTAATAATGTGTAGTGGGGTGCTCGGATCAATCCCATGGCAATCGTGAAGTCGACCTGAGTTGCAGAACACGTAACTCATAGGATTCCTAGAAAAATCCAAAAAATAAAAAATACATTTCATCTTCAGCCCAGTCCAAAAATTACAATCGTTTTCGCAGTACATAGGACATGCGCTGGGGTACATACATACATATACGAGTGTAGAAGGCACAAAATCTCGCAGCTCATAGGGCAGCGAAAGCATGATCTCGCATCGCTTAGGCATATAAGCAACATGATGATCTTGCAGTTTATATCACGGCCCGGCTAGAAGTATGCCCGCCTTAGGGTTGGGAGGCAATCGCAGGCCAGCTAAAGTGAGAAAAAGCGTTCGCCTTCGTTGTTCAGGGTGTCTATCTATGTATGAAATACTTCATTTATCTATGCCAAACCCAAACCAACCTTTCACCAAATTTTATCTGTCCGGGCTGATCTCAGGACCTTTACTAGAGGGTACAGTATTTTTTCGTTCATTGGAAACATGAAACCCGTTTCCTCGCCATTTTGTAGAAAAGCTGCTGTTGCAGGTGAGCTTTGGTGCACATGTACATCCTACATATAGTAGGTACGTATCTACTGAAATAAGTCCGTTCATATTTGTGTTAGCAGATTTGTTTCAATGGTTAATATAGAATAGATATAGCCAAATTGTAAGATATGTATAATAAAGACAATTTGTATTTTTTTTAAATGAGTATATCTCAGAACCAGCTAGTTTTGCAGGTTTTCCGTCATACAACTTTTTTTGAGTGTACGACGGTACCAACCGGTGAGGAGGAGACTATATCTTTCTTCACAAATTCGCCATTGTCCATTACGTATTTCATTGGTTTAGACATTTTAGTCAATTTATCTACATATTAAAGGTTTAAACCGAAGGCAGCAAATCCGGTTTTTTATCAGTCAGTTAGAAAAAGGATCATCATACTCAAGCATACTGAGCATATCGCAAATATTTACATATATACAGCGTCAAATGAGCTTCTTTAAGTTCTTGAGGAACTCAAATATCCAGCTATACGTATTCGACCCTCTTCACGTGCGGTTGGAATGCTTGAATGATAATGTTCAATATTTCCGCAATCTCTAGTGCTGAGTGACGTGGGTTGTAGTCAATTATTGCTTTTATGTTATTCGCCATCAGTCTCGGTATAGACCGAGAGCTGATTGCAAAAACAAAAAAAATAATAGGTAAAAAAACTTTTTAAGTTAAACGGTTTTATTGCAAAAATGATGATGTACTATTAAAGCTAGAAAATATTTATGGGTCACTAATTTGGGGCTTTGATCAGACTAAAATAAAACCTTGGGGCGTATTGGGCAAGCCTTTCTGATCGAGGAGAGATGTTGAGATCAAAATCACCATCACAGAATTTCGTGAGCCATCCATCGTTGGCACTGACGTTCTAAAGCAATGTCACCGTAAACGTTACGAATCTTTTCACAAGCTTGACGCGCGTTCATACCCCTCAATATGAGGCACCTAAATTTTACCCTTGGACGTCAGTTCTTCGGCCACCCTGTATATATAGCGATAATGCACAGTTTGGTCTTCCATTTTCAATTTGTTATGAAATCTCCAAAGCTCCTGCTCAGCTAATGTATATCGATAAACTTTTTTTAGAATGAGAATTCTTAGCTAATCAAATGGCAAAGCAATAACATCGATGCGAATGACACTATTACTTACTAAAATTAACTAGTCTTTTGTGAGTGGGAACTTACCAAGTTTGTCTCCTTAAGGGGATGGTAACGTATTAAAATTTTTTTTGTTTTCATTTTTTTTATTGTTTCATATGATTGCACAACATCTTAAGATTATTGTGCCAAATTTCAAACAAATCGGAGTAAAACTAACTAAGATATAGAACTTTGAGCGTTTGTTGCTTTCATGTGTAATACTCGATTTTCAGGTATACAAAACTTTAAAGCGATTTCCTGACACTTGTCATTTTTGAAACCGGTGAACAGTTTAAATCAAAATCTACTCAACCCATTGTTTTGAAATTTTGTATACAGCTTCTTTACATAAATGACCAGGTAACGCTGGGACCCTTTTTTTTTTCATAATTATAGATTTTACAATAACAAATAGGTTCATTTTTGAGGCGAAAATCGGTGTTTTCACTTCTAAGTGTCAGCAAAAATTAAAAAATCGAAAAAAAAAAATTCCTCTCAGGAATACCTTTGGGAAGCGGTTATCTAATGACACAATTTTTTTTTTTAATTCAGATGATCCACTCTTGAGTAATATTGTTCACCGACAGACAACTTTTTTTCGAGGCGGCTCCGAATATTTGCTGCCGTCGGCTTAATTATTTATATTTTGTTTTAGAAAATTAAGGAAATATTATTCACAGTTTGTACTATAATGCTGCGATCGACTAATTAAATTTGTATTGCCTATAGCGTCTGGAAAAATTCTTGAAAATGGTCCTTTTTTACGCCGAATTAACGCTACCATCCCCTTAAGGGACGTACGACATCTACAAATAGTCTACTTAGAGTGCTGCTACCTAACGCTAAAAAAATCTTAAACATCGACCGCATTGTTATAGTACTAATTTATAGAAGGCGTGCAAGGTGCATGCACCGCTATTTGCGTTGAATGATTACAGCCCCGAAACAAACATTTATTTTCGCTAACCCAACCTTGATTAAGAAAAAACAAATAAAGTAAGACAATTGCAATAATAAATAGAATAAATATCGCAGTCGCACAATTCACCTGGAAACAATGTCAAGTGAAGCATATGTTATAATAAGTCAATCTAGAACAGCAGCGAATCGTGACCAAGTAGGAAAAGTCGAACAGAATGATCTCAATTGGGATAAGACACCTCCACTTAGCAAATTGCATTATTTACGTAACACTTGATGTGCGAAACTGAAAATACTTTGATTTTTCGCCAAAATCAGATTATACAGAATACGGAATTTTATTTGCCAGGGCTGATGCGCTTAATTTAGTTATTTTGTTTGCTAAAACAAGGGGAAAAGGATGTTCCGAGCCATCTAGAATTAGAACGTGATTAGTCGTCGACTGTTGTTTAAAAGTTTGTGAAATTGTGAATGAATCTCTTGCATGCGAATCTAATACACCGCATCATAAAAACTTGAAAGATAAAGACTCAAATATTTCTTAAGAGTATCTTATTACACTGTATGTACAGTTAACAGACTTCCTGTGCTAAAACTAAAAACTCTTTAATCTTATAGTACACTTCGCGTATCTGGGATAAATAAGATATGTGTTTTAGTTTATTGGACCAAAACAAACAGATACTTAATTATAATTATAGTTGGCCTAAATGTGTTGTGTTGGAGACACGAGGCGTTTCCAAGATTTTGTCCATTGAGGGGCCAAGCAACTCAGTAAAATAGTGAAAAATTTTTAATAGCCATTTGTATTAGATTGTCATACAATATAATTACTTTCAAATCAACAAACTTACGGTGGTCCTGGCTAAATCATATATATTATTTCCCATGTCAACATCTCTTTTTCTACCCAAATACTGCACCATACTCAATAATCCGCACACCAAACGATGCGTTTTTGCTTCCGCTTCTGGCATTGCATAATCACAAAATCTCCTATTTGATTCAAAATTACGGTTAAAAGAAAAAAACTTGCTCCAGTGATCAACGTCTCCAATGGATACCGCATCTCACAAACACCAGGGGCAAATGTATCTAATGGATACGCAACTCGCAAACATATTTTTACAAGGAGGTAAAACAACCGAAATCGAGCATTAGCCATCCAGTCTTATACAGCTTTGACAACTTGTAAATAACCGTTCGCACGACTGTAAGTTGCGCTTTTCTACTTTCACTCACAGTGCGAAAGGCTGCACGCAGGTTTTCTGGTACTTTATTATTTCACCTTTAAATTCCTTTTTTTTACCCGTTTGCCCCAAAAGGAGGGTAATATTTTTCGGGTGAATATATGTATGTATAGATTCATGTACATATATATGTGCATATGGACATATTTATAAAAGTATGTCCATTTCTTTGTTGCTTCCTGTAGCCTAAACGGCTTAATGGATTTTCATTAATGAGATGTCATTAGATTTGTCTTAAACGTGGGAGTGCTGTAGGATATATAATTTTTGAGAAAAGTAAATATGGCCGCTGTCAGCAGACATTTTTTTGTTGGTTTTTTCTTCAGAACTCCCTTTGATATGTATTGGTATCAAATGAAATGGTTTGACGAAAAAGCTCTGATAAACTATGTGACGTCATTCTATCAAAATCTTTTTTTACAACTCCCTTGACAAGGATAATAAACGAAAGATTTTGAGGAGCAAAATATGTGATTCTAAATCCAATATGATGAACACCCCAAGATGGCGGATTACAGTTTTCTTAACATTCCTTATGACATATTAGGGCATTTCATGTCAAGCGGACAACCAAAAAAAAAATGAGGTCGTAAAAAGTGTCACTAAAGCTAGAAAGGAAACAATAAGGAAATATTATAGTAACGTGTCTAGTTGATGAGTGGTCAAAGTTTCAACTAAATATAACGGACTTTTATATAGTACCGAGACAGTTCGGCGTCATATAGCTGTCTCTTTCTAGCAAGTAACGACGATTAGTATTGTATTTGTTAGTGACACTTTTTATAGCTACGAGATGGCGTTACTGGTGTGTTTCACAGTCGTATCATAGTTTTTGAAATTACTCTTTTGTATGACCTTGTTATTATTTATTATAGCAAATGCGTATATTTATATTGTTAATTATATTTTATTAAAAAAAATCGTTTATTTTTGTATTTTTTCATGTTAGAATGAACGAATAAAATGTTAATAACGTAGTATTTAAGCATGTTAGCGCATAAACCCGATTGCTTAGAAAGTGCTCATGGCTATGTGTATGTACTCTATATGCTCTAAGTCTTAAACTATTGGCGATCACGTTTTAATTTTTTTTGTGAAGAATTAGCACATTTAAAGCTTTAATTCAAGGTTAAAATATTTAAAAAAAAATATGTCGAAGTTACTCAAACATCGATTTTCACTTCCGGTTTACTATACGTAAAAAAATTCAAATTTAGAATTCGATAAAAAAATTAAAAACTTCAACTTTTTAACTATAAGAAGCAATACCTTTTGTTTTTTTTTTACAAATAAATTGATACAAATAATAAGCATCCAAAACTAACGGACTTCATTCTTAGTAAATTTTTAAAAGCTCATAACTCAGCAATAAAGCATCATAAGAAAAAAAAATTGTGTGTACACCTCCACGTCTACTAGAAGTATAACTGACCAGAGTATAAACAAAATTCACACCGTCATTTTTTTTTGGTTGTCCGCTTGACATGAAATGCCATGATCAAATGAAAGAGTTTGACGAGCAAAATACGATAAGCTTTGTGACATCACTACCGTAGCATAACAAAGACAATTTCTGGACGTAGATATAATACTACCATCTTGTTATTATGCAAAATTACTAATTATGAGAACGAGCTGCCTATTTGAATCATGTAGTGACATTACTCACCTACCCTACATATTATTTGGAAGTTAAATTATCTAAAAAAAAATTATTATTAAAAAATAACAAAAATTCGACTTAAGAAAACAAGGTCATTTTAACATTTTAACTAGGTAGATACCAACTAAGATTTTTATTTAAACTTTAATATTATATTAGGAACCCATTCGACATCCCAATTGAAATAGTAAATACTACTTTAACTGTAATATTAAATTTTAAATAAAATTCTTAGCTGGTACCTACCCTACATACTTAAAATATTAAATGGCTTCATTTTGTGTGTAGTTGGGTTTTCTGTTATTTTTTTCATAGTATTTCTTTTTCTCCAATTCTATCTTCCTATGCACATAGCATATTCAACACCCAAAGTCTAACGAGGCAATTTTGATCACAAAAAATGCACATGGGTGGCATGTTCTTCCAACAAGACGGCGCAACCTTGTACACTGCGGCAGTAACAATGCTGTTAATGGAGACGAAGTTTCCTGGGCTTGTTATTTTGCACTGGGGAGAAGTTAATTGGTCATCAAAATCGTGCGATTTAATGTCCTTTATACTTTTTTCTATGGGGTTTATTTAGACGAAAAGTGTATCACATTCTATTGACGAAATTCAATTACCATTATGCCAAAATGTGATTGAAAATTTCTTCGAAAGAGTGACTGCTTGCCAACAATGACTAGACAGGCATTTACCGAATATTGTGTTCTACACATATACTACACATAACCTCCATATCCATATTTTATGTTGAAACATTTTCACAGTTCAAATGAAATATATATACGTTAGGGGTGGCCAAGTGAAATTAGTAGTGCTCGTTTTGTCGCTGGGTATTAAATTTCAGTTGCTTTCACCAATGCTGCTATTTCCATCTCTTTGAGTATAATTTACTTGCAATGTTTTTACTTGTCTATAAATTATGCCATAATTCGACTCCACTGGAAAATTGTTTAAATTATAATAATAGGAATAACGTTTTGTCCTTTTGATAAAATCCTGTTAATGTCATCGGAAAATGGCTGCTCTAATGAAGTTTTTAATTATCCAGAATTCCAGGAATTTGCGCTAAGGGATTCGAACGATGCTTTTGTTGTTTTACCATCCTTGACATTATAAATGTACAATTTCCTAATAGGTTTCTGTGTAATGTAGAAAGTTTATAACTTATTCACTTGCCTATGACGCGGGAGAAGTGCCCCTCCGTGCCGCACCGTAGCTACGTCGCTACGTCAACGGTTGGAGGCCCTCTTTGAATCAATTAGTCCTTTTGAAAGATATTAAAATAAATGCATCACATGCAAACACACATATATATTACTAACTTTAAAAAAGGGCATCTTCAAGAAAAACGGTTTTGCAATGCAGTAGGCAAAGTGCTACAAACCGCATCTTATTAGTTGCAGTTAACATACGAACATATTATGCAGGGCTGCAATTATATTAGAGTTAAAACCTTTTTTATACTTGTTTCAAAGTTTTATAAAACTAAGTATAAAAAAGACTTTTAAAGCTAATAGTGAATATGTTTCATAAAATCCGATGGTCACTGAATATATGTATAAGCTTAACTATTATCTACCCAAATTTGTACTATAGAATATCGACTGGAATAACTGACCGAAGTGCGGTTTACTGTAATAGAAGGAGTTCAAAACAGGGTATTAGTAAAACACTTCATCCGAAAAAAATTTCCTGAAAATTAGGAAAAATAGTTATAAAATAAAATTAAAGATAATCATCATTGAAATCACGACACCCATTTGATAATTTTAATAACGTAGTTCTTAGACAAAAGATAGACGAACAAGGCAATAATTGATTCACTGGTTAAAGGCAATCTGTTCTCAATTTATAGAATGCGCTGTATTGTATATGCCTGTACATATATGTCACATTCAGTGGTTGACAACGACATATGTAGAAACGTACGTTTAAATTGCGTCCTGGGGCTTTGTGTGGTTTCCGATGGGATTTGAACTCGGGACGCCTGGTTTCTAGTGTGGATACGCTTATGTTACACCACTGACACTTCATATATACTACACTTACACATAATCTGACTCTTTGGTAAGCAAAACAACCCTGCAGCTCTGGAACAGTAGTTTGGTTTAAGAAACATTTCATCCAGTCAATGAAATTTGTAATAAAAAACTGGTCAATTGCAAGTCCGACTCGTATACGAAGGGTTCCGTACCATCGTACAAGATATAACACCATGTACTTTTTAAATACTTTTGTAAAAGAAACAAGAGAGGCGCTATAACATAATCGAAACCGCATGGCGGCCATTTTGAAATTCGCCATTTTGGTTTTTTCATTATTTGTTATTATAGCGGCTATAGAAATACACACTCTGTGAAAATTTCAACTCTCTACCTATTACGCTTCATGAGATACAGCCCTCTGACAGACAGACGGACAGCGAAGGTTTAGTAATAGGGTCCCGTAGGGCACCCTTCGGGTACGGAACCCTAAAAATAGAGAAAGCCAATCAATGATATATTTTCTTTATGTTAATTATAGGTATTTTTCTGAGTGTTGGAAGCCATCCTTGGTATAAAATGCTATTTATAATATACTTAAGGATTTTCTTTTTCGCACTTTCTTTCTTAGTTCGTTTGAAAAGGTGATCAATTTAATTGTGAAGATTATGTATTTAAATCTAGGCCCCTGACCAAATGACGATATTGCTCCACCGGACACTGCAGGCAAATAAATTCTTCTTATTGGTATATCTCAAGAAAATCATTAATCTTCCCGCAGTGTATTTTCACACAGTTTTTCATCGCATGTCAGCCGGCTTTACAAAAACTGTCAAGAGGAATTTCTTTATAAAACCACTTAATTGACAATTTGCACGCAACTGCAATGTAACTTAATTATACTAGCGCGTATCAGGAGACGAGAACTTAAAACGCGCCTGGTGAAAATGCATAGCTTGCGAACTTGCGATAGACTCCCGCCGCTCGCTGTTACTGATACCGATACCATGAGTATCATATTGGCTGAATATCAACATCGATTTCGTATTTCGTCACCATATGTGCCAACTGGTGCACCTCATTGCGACTACATCAAGAATCGAAGGAAAAATTGCGGCCTTTATTTCCTAGGTTGATGAAAAGCGGAACTTAAAAAGAGTAATTCAACTAAAGCAACCACTTGGCATGATGTGCTCAGCTAATCAAAGAGGCTTATACTAAAAATATCATCAACGAGTCGGCACAAACGGTGGAAATTTAATTTTCGGTATTTAGTACGTACTAAAGAAAATGTGCGAGTGCGCATAGCATCCCACCACTCGCCGTTCGGAATATCCGGGGCTTTTTCACTTTAACTAAACTTGTGCCTTAACTCTAAAGTATTGGTCCGGAGGTAGAGCTCATTTTCATTTGGACGGCGTTAGACGTGATTCGTGCAAGACTCTCTGGTTCAAAAGATCGAATAGAGTGAAATGTGAAAATAGTTTTGTGCATAAAAATTACAGCGGAGGTTTAATTAGTTCTTGAATAAAAAGAGCACATCTACCTGCATCCATCCACTCCACTCCAGAAATGGCTTACTCTTGGGAAAACCGCGTCGAGTTCGTCATACGACACATGTATGGTACGTTAGACATTGCAATAAATTAATTAAATTTTAATGAGCCTTTAAAACTTGATTCAACAACGGAAATTGCTGGACATATTTTATTTATTTGCTGAAAGTGGTTTCGTATCCTCCGGCGACGCAAACATTCAGAAGTCAAGAGGGACGATGGGGTTTTTTTTTCTCAAACGAGAGGAGCAACAAGTGTTTACGCCATTGAACGGATGATTCCATGGTTTGTCGAAAAGCGGAATTCACGCGATCTGATTATTTAAAGTTTCCACAACCAATTCATAATTGCTTTGTTTTCTAAAAATAAATCTAAACCGCGGGCGAATAATAGGATTCATTTGAAGATTTATTTCTAGTAGTGCATCGTTTTCTTAAATAACTTTTGAGCAAATATTCATAGGGCGATTTTGTTATTTATTTCGCAGTTGAACATTTTCTCTATTAAATTCCCAACCTAGCTCAAAGCGCGAAGAAAGTTTGTTTAAAACTAATTTAGTTTGTGCCCCAAGCACAGCAACTTTTGCTTTTCAAAATATTTTCATTTTGAGTCAGTCTCCTGTTGCCTGTAAGGCGTATAAAATCCTTCAGAAAGCATGACGGGTTCGGATATGCCCTTCAAAAACAAAATTTAAATTTCAATTTATGTATTTATTGTGTGTAAATCTTCAAAGCAGAATTTTTCACATCGACCTTATGTAGCGTTAAATGTTGATAAGGTACTGTAATAAATAATTCTTTGTACACCTTCACATTTCTGAAGCAAAAAAACCAGTTTGTTATTTTAACAAAGGATATTTATGCACCAATAGCAGGAAAAAAATATTTCCCATAATGTTTTTTTACATTTTAAAAGCCAATGGACCATAAGTCAGTAAAGTACTCGTATTTTGCCCTCTGGCCGTATTTCGTACACCCTCCTCAAATCTTTTTAGTAAATTGTAATCAACAGGGGGTGCTAACATATCCTAATTTTAGAAACGATTTAATACACATGAATTAAATTCAATTGTTTCGACTTGGATCTGTTGGCGGTTTTGCTTGTTAATTAATCAAAAGTACTTGGGAATAAGCAGCAATTTTTGAGGGATTATATTAAATCCTCCTCGATTTCTATTTTTCTGCTACGTGTAGTTTGCAATACCGTCTTTGCTGCCTTACTCGCTACTGCGTAGTATAACTGTGCATTATATATATAACACATTTTCTCGAAAAAAAATCAGTGAACACCACAGACGCTAAATCGGACGTGCCAAACCTTAGCCATATCACTAAAAAAATGTAATTCTGAATAATAGCTGGGGATAGTGGTGTAGATAGGATGGTAGTGGGAAGGGGAGGGGTATCTATGCATATATATCTCATTTGTCTCGCATAACATTTATTCATTTGCTTTGCTGTGTAGCCTTGCTACTTGCTTGCTTTCCGACGAGGATCTGAAGAAGATCAATTCAACTCGGTAAACATAATCGTTCGTTCGAACATCGAACACACAACATTTAGACGAAAGAACACTTATCTTATGTAGGTAAAGGAAATGTTGTATGGCGTGTCGTTATATTACGACCCGCTACCTCAGCAAAAGTATTTTTCTTTCGGGATTGGAAATCAGAATCCGTCATTGCGAGCGTGGCAACCAGGGCCAGCTCTACCATAGGGCGAACGGAGAGCCACAACAGGCGCCGAAAAAAATTCGATTTTTTTAATATTTTTAATTTTTGAAGTCCAAATAATCTTAAATATAAATTTTGTAATTTTGAGCACTCGCTTCGCTTGCGCTGTTGATTTTCATCGTGGTGCCTCCATATTTTATTTTTTTATTTGCGGCAATTTTTGTAATGAAAAATGTCATTTGATTCACACACAGTCCAAGGCGCTCCAATGTTGTTTATATATAGTAAGAAACAAAGCCTTAAACTCCCTTAAAAATGCTTTTGAAGTGAGGTAATGTTTGCGCAAAAAATCCAGAAATTTCGCGCTCACTACACTTGCGCTAATGTTCAATTCTAATATCCATTTTATTGGCAAATTTTATAAGCATCTATTAAGTAAAATAAACAAATAAGCTCACAATTATTATAATATGTATCTTTCTAATTCGTTAATTAACGGCCAAAAACTTAAATATTGTCGTGGCCCGCATAAAAGAGTCAACAAACTACGATCCGAATAAAAAAGGTACTCCTTGTTCCACACTATTATACATATAAGTTATAAAAATTACAATGCAGGGCACTTGATTTTGATTGAATTAGCTGCGAAAAGATTGCGTTGTCCTGTACAAATCTTGTGTAAACTTCTATCAAAAATGTGTGATAATTTGATGTAGTATAAAAAATGCTTTCTATATGATGAATAAATTTAATTTAATTTTCATATTATTCCTGATAGTTTTGGAATTGGAAAAATAAAGAAATTGATTAAATACAGATGTATTCAGAATCCATATTCTTATTTCAGAAAAATTTGATTCTGACACAAAATCTCCCCCATCGCGAATAGCTATCTATGCCACTGGCTGCCAAGGAGCACCATGGATGCATACACGGCATATCCCTTGAGCGATTATTTAAAATGTGATTGGAAAATTATAAGGTGGTTAAATTAATAAGGGATTTATTTTTTCAAATGATATTATTTGAGCGTGGTCATTTTCGTTACAATTACATCAAATACGATGATGATGATGCAAAGCCAAGCACTCAGACTCACTCCACGAGCTCATTGTATACAATGCGCGATTTTCATGATCATGTTAAGATTTTTTAATAAATAGGTGCAAAACAATTTTTATGGAGACTGAAATGTTCAAATCAACAATGGTATAGCAAATTTCTCCGTCTGATATTATAATAAGTGGTGGCACACGAACATATAAAATTATAAGAATTATAGTGGCTATAATTATTGGACAAAATTATAGATTAAACAAAGGGATCGATTCCATTATTAGGCTGTTGCTTCAGCCCGAAAATATATAAACTGGGAGAATCATCTTGTGCGGAACGGAAATAATTAAAAATTCCTATTTTGCCGCCTGAATTGATAAAAAAAAAATTGCCGATACTCGCCGGATATACATAGTATATGGTATAGGTGTAGAAATACTTTGCCTTTCAAAAACGCCTAACAAATCAGTTTTATTCCCACACCGAAGGTTCTATTTTTATCATTCATTTAGATATTTATCAAAAAAATTTCAACATTTTCGGACGAGAAATTTCGGAGATAAGTCGGGGCACATACTTTTTTTGTTGCATTCTTGATGGTTAAACGATGGTGGCGGTATACAAAAAAATCGGTAGTACCTATTTTGAATTGCGCGAAGACTCCTTTCAAACGATATCTTACGAAGTCTCGCCAAAAGGGGCCCGTTTGGTTATAGGGTTTTTGTATGAGCCACAGAAAAGCAAACATGCAGACTCATAACATTTTGTTTTTGACAGAGATAAAATATCTATATATATATGTATATAAAAATGAATTGCTGTGCGTTAGTCTCGCTAAAACTAAAAAACGGCTTGACCGATTTCGATAATTTTTTTTTGTTTCGTTCGCTATAATACAGTGGCAGTTTAAAAAAACGAAAATTCGGGAAACCCCAAAAGAAAAGCCGGAAAATCTGAAAAATCGAAATTTCCGTTTTGTATAGGAAGCGAATTTTCCAACTTCAAGGAATCTTTATGAAAAAGGCAATTGGAGGTTTTCGGGGTCGCAGATCTCGAGCTTGCATTCAAAATTTTGGAATTCAAGATGTCGGATCCAATATGGCGACCGAAAAAGTTAAACTTCAAGGGATTTCACTGAAAATCCGAACTTTTGGTTTTGGTTTGGGTTTTTGGGGTCACTGATTTTGAATCTGTCATCAAAATTTTGGAAATCAAGATGGTGGATCAATATGGCGACCGAAAAGTTAAACTTCAAGGGATTTCCCTGAAAATACGCACGGGAATTTTCGGGATCACTGATTTCGAATCTGCTACTCAAATATGAGACCACCCCCACCCCGCTGGGAGATATAGGAGAGGGGGTGCAATAAGGAGGTGGTGTAAAATGAAGAAAACTAAATTTAATAATACTGTTGGAAAATATCTAAAACATGTGCAAAACGCAAATAGGAAAACGCTGGGTCACATAGGAGAGGCGGTGGTGCAGTAGGGAGGCGTTGTAAACTTAAGGAATACAAATTTAATAGTATCCCGTCCCGGGAAACGCCGGGTCCGGGCAAGCTAGTATGTATATATAATCTAATGAGTTATTGTCATTGTTTGGCTTGATACTGTTACTTGTTTATTTTGAAGTTTAATGACAAGGCCTCAAAAATATCATAACTTTTCGCACTAGCTCAGCCTAACGTATTCGCAGAGTGCAGGACGTGTAACTTTAAAATTTTATTTCAATATTTCTATTGCAAGTACAAATATAAATCGAAAAATTTTACTCCTTGAAGTAAATTTTAATACGAGGCTTAAGAAAGTTGCACAAATGATGGGGAGTTTTTAGTGTATAATAAAAATTAATATTGATCGGTTCAAAAAATAATCAAAACCAAAAATAAAGCAAAATCCACCCAAGTAAACGGCAAAACAATCTCGTGAAAAATGTATGAGTTATTGAAAAAGAGGGATTATGCGATTGGCTCGCATCCAAAGATAATGTGGTTTACAGCTTTTATTCAATGTTACTTGCCACGTGAAGTAAAAATAAAATTGAATTGCATTGTTCATTTTTTGGTGCATTTCGTGAAAGTGCAGTTCCCAATTTTCTTTGCGTAGAAATTCTTGTAATTTGTTGCAATTTCACATGTTCTATTAAAACAAAACACACTTTATTCGCATCACTGAAATGGCAGTTTTCCAACAATTTTCGCAAATCTTTGTCAGCTTCTTTCCTTAATGTTATATGATATCTTTGGTGCCTCTCGACGTTTATTACACCGATGTACTCACAACTTGCAAAACGGAAATAATTACTTGAATTGTTTTTCATACCAAGGCCAATTCAATTTCAAAAATTTTTTGCGTCTTCATCTTTTCTTTTTTCTACAATGAATAATCTTCTTTTGTGCATGTTCGTCACATTATTTGTTTAATGAATTTTCTCTCTCTCTATAGTGTAAAGTAGTAGTAAAAAAAACCATAAAAATTACTTAATGGATTTGAGCATAAAATCCTAGCCAAGTTGCAATAAATCTCATATGTGTGGACAATAATAACCGGAAACTATTATCCACAATAGTAAAGAAGACCGCCTTCACGAAAACGGATATAACAAATTGAAATGACTGCTAATTAACGCAAATTTTATTATTAAAATAGTTTGGCGCGATTAGTACTTTTCACTTTGAATTTCACGCAGACAATCCGCTCCAATTAATTTCGCATAATGGGTATTTTCTCAACTACAAACAATGCATTCCACCAACTCATTTCAAATTGGGGCAGAACGAGCGGCACAAATATCCGTCATCAGTTTATTCTTAACTAGCAAACAATGTGTTCACGCGGCAACAGACCGCTAAGATATGCGTAGAGGACAGACCGAAGCACCCAATTCATTAAAATGCCATAAAAACATTCGTTTGCGTCGTATACAAAAAGGGCATGCTTGTAAGAATTCATTTGTTATTTATTAGACATTTAATTTTAAATTAACTTGCCAGAGGTGGTAATGATGTTTGCATTATTTTGAATCTGTTTGAACTGAATACTGCAGCAATTTTCCCCTTTTCTAACGACACGGCGCGGCACCGTTTATTGCCCTTCGTCACCACGCCCAAGGTGAAATATATTTTTGTTTGAAAAGTCATTTTTTACCTCAAACGTGTTAAAAATAAATCTTCTTTTTATCCTGAACGTCGATGACATTTCCAATTTCCAAAAATTCTCACCGATAAAATATTTTTAAATTTTATCACCGAGGAAATGTATAATTCAAAGATACATTATGAGAGACTTCCGTCTTAGTTTTAAATGTTCGTGTAGCTGAAGAGCTCCTACGGGTTTTCGGATTTATTGTTTCATTAATAACGCCGGCATGATTACACATGGATTATGTAATATTTGTTGTTAAGCTCTTTGTTCGTTCATGATTTATGCATTGATAAATACAACACTCCGAATGTTCCACATAGAAAGAAAAAAGAGGACGAACAGAATCAAGTAAAGATATTCCCTACAGCTCCTTTACTTGTGAACATTGAGGAGCAGGGAAGAAGATCTGTTTAGAACCTTAACTTTCAACAGCAATTATTCATGAATTCCTTGCTTAATATTCATTTATTAAATGTTTATACTCTACCAAAATCAACCTCATCAGCAGTGTATGAGGAGATTCTGACGTTAATCATAGCATATTTATCATATCATATCATATCGCTATAATAGAAACAAAGAAAGATAATTCAGCAATAAGAACAAGTTATTTATTAAAACACCTCAAAACTAACCTGAAGTTATGGACCATTAATTTGTGAATTTTAAAATGGATCATTGATTAAAGTTGCAAAAAAAAAATAAATTTAAATCAAATCAGGGTACTTCTTGAAGAGATGCGACATTGAAGTTTTGCTCATACGCATACCATAATAATTAGACGGATAATAAGAAAGATGAATAAAGAAAATAGTCCACGTAGTTTCCGTTTCACACGATAATTCAGGGGAACTGATAATCCCTTTCAAGATGCCAGAGACTTATTTTTTCAAGTGTATCTGGGGAAATCAGTTTGAGCCTATCAAGGTTTAGGAGTAAGTCGGTCCAGAGAACATATGAAATTAACGTTGAATAGCTTCGATGCAATTACACTAGCTTAAGAGGAAGCCTGGAACAGGAGATACCGTATTCCAAGATAGGTCCAGGCGAAAGTACAAATCAAAGGGATTATCAAATTCTCTGGACCATCTCTTAATGAAGCTCGGGGGAGAATTAACCCTGCTTATGATTGTGTTAATATGGTCCTCGAAGGAAAGCACAGAGCTAAGGATTACGCCAATGTCCTGAGTCTTGTCAAGGCTAGTTAAGGAACTGCCATCCAAAGGGTATTTAAGAGCAGGCTCTTTATCTTTTGCCTCTAAAATGAAATGATTTTCGGGATGTTTGGTTACAAAGAAAGGAGATAGCTCAGTAAAATTAGTCACAAAGCGGTAAAAGTCGCGAAAAAAGTTCGACCAAACTGGATTTTCGTGGACACCATTATTTCGATGTCCTTAACATATGTTGAAAAGTACCCCGAATTTGAGCTGTGGGTTTTTGCTTTTTAGGAGGTTAAAGACGTGGAATTTCAGTTTTTGGCGAATATCTCGTATATAAATTTTTCGAGGTAGGTACCTACGATAAAATTGTAGCCTATAAACTTCTTCACAAAAAAGATCCTAAGCCTTTTTTTCGTAGAATTAATAGTTATTGGTGTTGATAAAGATATTGCAAATTGATCGCACATAGATCAATTTGCAATATTTGCTTTTTTTAAATATAAAAAATCCTACACCACCATGGATAGTATTAGTATTTTATTTTACATACAGCATTTAAAAATAACACATAAAATTTGGGGGATTTGATTTTTAAACTTTTATATTTTTATATTATACTAATAGCAATTTTCTTTAGGCAAATGTTTTTCTTCTTATTATATTTCCTCCATTTACTTTCTTGTTCCCAACTTATTTTTCTTTCAAAAATTTAATTTTAGTCCAAACGAATTATGGTTATTAATAGTATGATTTTCCGAAAACCGTTAAACGCTGTGGATAGAGGAGTGAGTGAAGTATCTAAAAATTACATTTAAATTTCATCCGCGGCGTATGTGTTTAAAAAAAGCAGGTTTGCAGCTTTTCCACACGTTTTACTCAAAAATGATTGATTTTACAGAAAAAAGTTGGAGATCTTTTTGTGCAGAATTATATAGGCTACAATTTTCTAATAACTCTTGGCAAATTTTTAGGTTACCGAATATTTGCAAAAAAATAGAATTCTACCACTTTAACCCCCCACAAAACCAAAACCCATAACTCAAATTTAGGGCACTTTTCAGAAGATGCTTAGGACATTGATATAAAGGTCTCCACAAAAATCCAGCTTAGTGGGAGTTTTCTTGTAGTCAAAGTTTAATTTTACTGGGCTAAGATATCAATTCGTGGTTTTTTCCGTAATATTTTTTAAATTGCTATGTGATTTTATTCCGAGATAAAGTATCAAAAACACCGCCCGCTACCTTTTATTTTATTTATTATTCATCAACACCATAAACCTTATTAGTATTTTACCACAAGAGAATTCCAATCGGCGCGGCAGGACAATTTTATCTGCAACATGACGAGTGTGCTATGCTCGCGTGGGATGGAGGTTGGAAATTTGATTTAGATCAATTACATCTTTCAACCTTCATCTTTCGAATGGTAATATCTCCCATAGAGCTCACTGTTATTGTTTCTGAGTATTAGATTTCATTTTTCATGTTTCTCGGATTCCAGGACGCACCTCCAAAGGCGTATTAAAGATAAAACGGTTAATATTTAATTCCATATTCTTTTACATAGACTTAACAGAGTTCCGAATAAAATTTTTTCAGTGGTGAAAGTGGGGCAATATGGTATACTTTAAATTTCTCGAAATTTAAATACTTACTCTGATCTGATCCTTTTGCCGCGTCTGTTTTTGATAGCATCAATACAGCCGTGAAAATACTGGTCGTATATTTAAAAATTCTTTATTATTTTCTTAAGTTTACTAATGCTTTGCAAATGTATAGTATGTACAAATTTATCTGCTAGCGATGGTACGAGTATGTTCGTTTTAATGCCAGTAAACTTACACATTTGCACATTTTTTTCCATGATTTTATTTCTACTGAAATTTAATAATTGTTTTTTTTTTCTAAATCATTTATAAGTCCTGATAACGAAGGTTATTTAACAAAAGAACAGTTTTTTTAAATATTATATTTCTGTTTCACCAAACATTAACTACCCCGTCTTACCCTCACTTACTCTTCTTTGTACTTCAGAAGGTGATTTTGTTTTTCCCAAAAATGGTGCCCCATGTTACACTGCTAAAAGATTTAAGGATTATTGTATTAAGGAAAAACAATTCCCTGCACTAGAATGGCTTTCTAACAATCCAGACATGTCGCTTATTGAAATCCTTTGGAGAAAAATGAAAAATAAACTTTTATTAATTTAGTTATATTGCGGCCGAACATTTTTATTTGGACGTGTCTATTCGCACCATCCGTCTGCCCGTCCGCCTCCGTTTCGTTCCGTCCCAGCTCCGTGTGGCACGGACTTTCGGACTTTGGGTTTGCTCGGCTTTCCGTTTCGCGAAATCATAAATGAAGGATTTTTTCGGCAGATTCGGAGGAGAAGAATGGGTGGTTCTGTGTGGCTGGAAAAGTGGCAGCCAACAAACATAAACAACAACAGCAATGACACTTGGCATTTGTAAAACTTACTCGGCTGAATTCTTGTCATATGTTATACAACGATAATCTATCTCCTGAAACTGCAACGTCTCCATATCTATAGGGAGTAGGTTTTTATTTTTCTTCTTCCCTAAGAAATGAGAATTTGTGCCATGTAAATGTAAATTGAATATAAGGAAGGAATAGACATTATGGCAGGCGTTTCAGAAAATTATCTAATACATCAGTAAATATGGTCTAGCTTACAGCCGTTCCATTTAGATTATATTTCTATGATAACTGTCCACCACTCTTCCATTATTTGCGACATCGTTAATCTTCGGTTCGGTTAATCTTCAAGACTTACCATACATGTACTAGCTTTCCACGTGGTAGATGCTTATTGCAATAAGTAACTGTAATCCGAAAACGGCAGACAAACATAACGGTTTTAAGAGTTTAAGAGCCAGAGGGCGAACTATATATTTTCATTCAGTAGATCAATACATGCTTAAGTAACGCTTTAGATAACAAACAAGCTTATTAGTTTATAATAATTAAATACTTTTGGAATAGATTTGAAATTTCAAAATCCCCATGTTTTGTTAAAACATAATAGGCTGTTACATGAAATGCTGAAGGCCTAGAATACTACTTCATTTGATTTATTAGAAAGCTGTATACCACTAAACATTTCCTCCTAGTATTTTTGATGCAAACACAACCAAACAATCAACAATGTAAAAACCAAAATTAATTAGCTTTGTAGCTTTGTGCTTTTGCCTCTTGCTCCTTGCCTGCGAGCACTTGAATTGTATATATATTTTGTAGATTTTCACCTTTTTCCTTAGTTAATATCTTAGCTCCTACACGAATATAAATTAATCTAGTTTGATATATTATAAGAACCATATTATAAAACCTGTACTTTGTACGCCATATGGGCTAAGTTCCCGAGCGCGTGTTAAGATAACATCCCGCGGGAATTATATTCGTGAGGGGTGGGATATAAATAAATAAATAAATAAATTTCATTCAGTGATTTTTGTTAATTTTGAAATAAGTTGTGATGAAATTATGAGTCTCACAAAAATGATCGAAACAATTTCTCCAAAAAAAATTTTAACGTCAAGTATTCTATTTTTAAATAAAATAATTTTTTTAATAAATTTGAGGCATCTTTGCACAAGAATTATATGTTGTAGAATACAGAATATTTTTTGTATATGTATTTCGTTTAAAAAAAGTGTGTTGAATCGATTATATTATATATTTTTATATATGATCTTTTTTCAGATATTGATAACAATGGCTTCCTAGATCAGAAAGATTTTGACTGCATGGCTGTTCGAGCTTGTGTCGTCGAAGGTAAAGGCGACTGTAACCCATCAAGATTAGCTCAATATCAACACATTATGCGGAGCTTGTGGGAGGAGATATCCGAATTGGCGGACTTCGATAAGGTCTTCATTTGACTTAACTGTGTGTGTGTTATTCTTCCCGATTGAAAATTAATACACGAACGTGTTTTTCTTATCAAGGCATGAGGTTGTTCACCTAGTGTGTACCATTATTTACCTACTTTTATGTGTATGTATTTTCATTTCCACCTAGCGTTCGCATTACGTCTTCCTTAGAAGTTTTTACCTAATCTCGGAAAATCTTTTATTTCAGGATGGCAGAATAACAACTCAGGAATTTAAGGAAGCTGTCCAGCGCACCTGTATGGGCAAAAAATATGAAGAATTCCCGCAGGTAATTCAATTGATAGATAGAGAAAAGAGACTGATAAAAGAATTTTTTTTGGCACGGTAATGAAACATAAATTGTATTATTAACTGTGTTTATTTCATCCGGATCACGCTCTGAATCACCGCTTTAACATGACGAACAACTACAACAACTTGATCTACATATTTATCCGACTCTGGATCAAAGATCCGAAAGACATTTTTAACATATTCTAACATTTTCAACAATTCCCCAATTTCATTCGTTGCTATTGGTAGTAACGACAGGGTTGATGGTTACTGATTGCTGTCAGATTTATATATGGCTCGAGTCACCTATCTCATTTATCAAATCAATTTTCAAGCAACTGCTAATTAATATAATTTAATAATTTTTTATAAAATAATCAAATCGCGACAGAACAAAACAAATTTCAACTTTATTTTGATAAATTCAAATAGAATTCCATGCCAACTTTTCAAACCCAAAACTGCTAATCCGGGAACTGATCTGAATCTGATCTGATCTTAAACGTAGAGCGTGATCCGGATGAAAAAACAATGCAATTATATTACCGAAAGTGTTGTACGAACAAATTATTATTATAATAATCTTTGTGAGACAATTATGCATTTATGCTTTTCCAAGATAAAAATGGAAGACTCAACTCAAAACACAAAAAAAATAGGCAGCTGTTCGACAAATGAGACTACAATTTTATTACAAATAACCTTCCAACCATAAGAGGCATTCGAATTTTTTTTACAATATTCCTCAATATATATAAATTGCTCTTAAAATACATACAGTAGACTTGGGAATCTTATGGTAAACCAGTTCATACTCCCATTGGACCTGTCAATAGAGCTACATACAAATTTTGATTTTCTAATGACCGTCAATAATAGAAAGGCTTAGAACTTGTAGAATTTCCAAGATGTCTTGGCCAATGGCCTGTGTAAAATATAGGCAGAACATAGAAGCTTCTAAACGGGCTCGTGTAGACATTACAAGGGTAGTGGCGATGCAAACGGGCCACTGGTCTATAGGAGTACCATATATGCAATCAGCTAAGCTGGGATTATCCTTCAACAATCACTGTCGCAGCAGTAAGAAACCCGAAACCGAAACAAAGAGACTCTTTCTCATTTTAAGTGTAATTGTCTGGCCTTGCTGAAGCCAGATGCCGAGAGCTGGGTAAGCACTCTCCAGTAGGACCAGTCTTGATTACGGAATAGAAGTCGTAATCGCTTACTGTAGCTCCCACAGCTTCTTTTTTGCGTGAAAACACTGATTACTTTTACACAGAACTTGTGAGATTGTACATTACCCGCGCATGCATTTTTGCACTCATGAATTTTACAGTGTTGGGACCGAACCCAAGCACATGCGTTCCTTCATTGATGAATGGGAATGTAAATTCATGCAGAGAAGAAGTTATAAATTACATCCGTTTCGCCGCATGAAAATTTGAAACTGCCTTTCAGAAAGGGAACGGTTTTTAATAATTTTATAATTGTAGCAGATTTTCAGGACATAAAATAAAAACCACAAGAACAATCAGTTGGACAGATATCAGCAGAAGGCAATAGTCTAATGAGTTTATTTAACAAATAAATGACCTCTTTTTTCCTCCGTTCCTTTTTTTTTAAAAGCAATTTTAGTTTTTATATAGGGAATATTGGGTTCTAATAAATTACAAATTTAAATCATTATAAATTTATTACACCCTTTAAAAATAAAAAAAAATTGCACATTTCATTTCAATCAAAATTAAATATGTATCCCTAAAAAAACAACAATTTGTACTTGAAGTTTTATATATTGCGCATTTAATTTTCACAAACTGCACTGCACTTGATTGCCTGCCAACTGCTTCCGTTGCTCACGAGCGACTAACTGAACGGGAATAACCATAACAAAAAGCAGATTCGAAAACTCACCAAGTGCACGCAGTTAGCTAGAGGCACGTTCTGTTGATTCTTTTATCAATTACCCTTTGCATTACCATAGAACGCATTCCCATTTCCGATAAAGTCACACTTGAAATCATTGAATCTTAATTCACTGGTTGTTAAAAGTCCTACTGGGATCCTTTGGTGGTTCTGATATTGTGGCGCCCTCTGCCCGGCACGGTTTTGATATTATCATACTGCCTAAGGAAGAACGTTACTCTATAGCTTTATACGCAAGGAAGGAGTTTGTCAGGGAATTAATAACCTCCCCCTTTTCCGGTCGATTAAAAAATATTTAGCATGCCACATTCAAGATTCGGGCAGAACTTTCATTACATCGGAGTGTAGAATAATAAAAAAACGGTGAGATTGTCGGAGATGCTGTTTTAGACTAATTTATTATTATTAACAACTCAAGCACTTGTACAGGAAGGCTAAGACATCAGCCGATGTCTACATTATTTCGGTGACTTTGCCATCGCCTGAGCTAGTTATGAGTAATTTACGCTCTATTCCCCAAAGTACGCTTTTTAGGAATACAGGTGAAATAATAGTAAAATTCGGAAATAAGATTAAAATACTTTATATGTAGTTCACTATTTTAGACGTTATTGATTATTATCCAATTAATGAATATCTTACTTATGAGGCATATTTTCCGACTGTACCAAAACATTTCTTTGGCTTTCTTTCAAATTGAGCAAAAAAAACTTTATTATTGATTGAACAAATAATTTTAAGGCCATGAAAGCCTTCATAGAGGCCAACTTCAAGATGATGGATTTGAATGGGGATGGCGTGATCAGCAGCGATGAATTTCGTTACAACTGCATCAGTCGTATTGCAACAGATGACATCAGTATTGTGGACACGGCATTCAATAATTTACTGAGCGTAAATTTCAATATATAAATTTATGTGTAATAAAAAACTAAATTTTGTCTTAATAGGATGATGACCGGAAACGAGGCGGAATCACTCTTTCCCGGTACCAGGAGCTTTACAGTCATTACTTGGGTAATCCTGAAGAAAACCAACCCGGAGTATATCTTTTTGGGCCGCTTGGTGCATAATAAAATTTAAGGAGACGAACAACGAATTTCATAACGAATTTTTGTCGCACTTTTTAAGGTATCGCAAATATTTAATAATTATAAATATTTAAACATGTGTGAACATGCTAAGAAGTATTTACGAATGAATGTACACAAAATATGAATTTCCACTTTCCAATGGAAAATACTACAAAATTAAATGTTCCTTAATATTATACAATAAAGAATAAAACACGCAATTATGTTGCTCATAAATTCGTTTATTTAAATTGTCCTCCGCGATTGTAACGCACCCTCCTAGTATGATAAACTCCACCACACAGTGGAGTCTGTGAGTCGGAAAAAACCGCGAAAATGAACACTATTTTGTATTCAAAGGAGACTACCTCCCTCCTCCTCTCCCGTTTTCGAGGGCGCTGAGAACGGTCGTGGTCTCAGAATTTCTTTTCAGGGTTGCGTTCACCCTCAATAGGTGAAGTTTTTTTTTCATGGAAAGGAGAAAATTTAAGTACCACCCGTTTTTGAGGGTGCTGAGCACCGTAGTGGCAGTGAAAATTTCCCCTGCACACTAACAACCCCCCAAAAGGGAGAATGAGAAAATGATAGCTGAAGTGCTCTACTTTTAGTCAAAAAAAATACTTTGAGTTTTACAACCCTCTATCTTCGTCAGAACGCCGGAAATGTCGGGTGGAGGGATCCGGGAAGGGGGAGGGTAAGGGTATATAAGGGGAGAGGACTAGTTATGTTTCTCCGAGTATAATGAACCTTTCCTTGAATTGCTTTGCGATGGACTCCAAAAGTTATCACCCTATAGGAAGATGCTATAATTTTTGTCAATGGCGCCAAATGTCAGTTCTGCTTTGACATTTGTGAAGTAAACAAATACAAAATACACGTCAACAAGATATGAATCGCTATACTCCTCAAGAACGCGGAATAAATGTTTCGAAATTCTGAAGGCTGCATTTCCAGGTCGCCTAATCTCTAGTTTTGGTGATTTGTACTGGCCGGCAAGATCGCCCGATTTAACCCTGCCAGACTTCTTTTTGTGGGGTTTCTTGAAGTCACGAGTTTATGTCAAGAAGCCTCAGACTCTTGAAACCCTCAAAGAGAGTATCCGTCAAGAATGAGAGAATCTATCGCCGCAAGTTCTGACAAGAGTGATGGAAAATGCCATAAATCGGACCCGTATGGTCATCAATTCTGGCGGCGGTCACTTGGCCGATATCATTTTCTCGACTTAAGACATCAAATAAACACAATCCGAAAGAAGAACCAACGTTTTTCGTTCATAAAAACAATTGCCGCCAAAGAAAATCGGGTGACTACTTTTGGGCCACCTTGTATATACAATACACTGAAGAGTGGATAAATGTTTCGCCAATTCGCTAATTCGCCGTTTCCCAATGTTCCGCCGTGCACCGTATTGAAGCTGTTGTTCCGCTAACTTTCAGCAAATTAGAGTAAAATAAAGGCCAGTGAAGCTAGTGAAGTTGACAACGATAATTTTAGGAATTTAGGTGCCAGAATCTCGTTATTCTTGACAAAAGGAAAATATTCAGTCAGTAATAATTTTGTAAAAGGCAAATATTCAGTCAGTAGAAAGTAAATTATACAGTTGTTAGCTCTTTGAGTCTTTGACAAGCAATCATTGCCAACTTCATGAAAGTCTGAAACTCCCCGGAGAAAAGGCTTCTATGCGGAACAACTCTTACCACCGTATGCACTATCCAGTATTAATACATACTTCAATAATGAAAAACACCGACTCGCAAAAAACGTAACAAACGCTGACATCTGGAATTCTGCCACCAAAAAGATGGCGACTGTACGCACAGCAATTCAAGCCCATTCGCTATCCAGTTATATTTAGATAAATGAAAAAAAACTTCAAAAGTTGAATTTCCCATCGATGGGCCAGGCGCCAAGTAAGTTTTGGAAAGACAAATTTCAAATAAGAAAATTTTTTTTAACGAAATGGTTTCTTCTTTCATTTGCATGCGTAATTGGTCTGAAAATTGAAATTACTAACATTTAAGTCGTTTATATGCAAAGCATATATCCGAACACTATCTAAAATGACTCGAGTAATAGAAATCATGCCTAAATATATACATACGTCGAAAACTCAATCCAATTTCAACTTTCGTGGTAATTGCTGCTTACGAGCGAAACAATGAAATGTGCAGAAAAAATTTGTACAACCCAATTCTTGAACTCGTTTGGGCCGCCACTGATCTATACTAAATATTTGCTCATTAAAATTAATTTAAGTTGAAAAAGCGAATTTACTTACAAACAGTTGTGGGGTAAAAATATGTTTATATTATTTACACTACAGAATCCCATCACTCACCATTTTGTTTGATCCATTTTCATTTTAGTCTCGTCTCCAATCCAGTACAGTCCGATTCACGGCGAAGGGGGACTAGCGAGTCAACGAGAAGAATTGACCCTTCTTCAGTCTGGTGGAATCGCGTTTTCTTTTTGATGCAAATGGTGGACTGTGGAGTGATATTTTTATAAAATTGAAGAGAATAGCCGTACTGACAATGTTAAACGAATAAACGGCATAAATTATTTGGGTGCATGAAGTAAATTCGAAGGAAATTCTCATTTTCGCTGGCGGAGTTACTGAGTAGAATAGTGACAAGATGTCGATACATTCAAGGTTACGCCTGGCAGTTTTTTTACATTTTGCTGTGATATCGTCCTTAATTGGATATAGTTATCAGGTAAATGCAGTATTATTTTTTTAGGAAGTGCGAAACAGACGGCTAGTGGGCGATTTGTCCGCCGAAAACCACACCTAGCATTCCCAATTGCAGAGCTCCTGATATCTTGACTTGTGTTCGGGCTCTTTTTATCGCGTGATTCATTTCGAAATAAGTGGTGACTGCGCACGGTGACGTATTGTTTATACATTACTGTGCAACACAAAAACATAGGGACACAAACTTCCAGTTTCTGCTCCTCCCCGAATTCTAGTGCGGAAATATAGGTGCTAACACGAAAAGGACTGAGTGCATAATTCGCCGCAATTGAGGAGGCAGCCACTTATAAAAATTTGGGATTTCTTGTTGAGCCACTGATCCAGTTAATAATCAATTGAAGTAAATTTACTCAATTTACATAAGAGGTCGTTGGTCAAACCAATTATTCTTTATTCGAGTCTTGAGAAAGCTGAGTTGATGCATATTGTGCTCAACAATAAAGGCGTTCTTTTGTGGGACCGCCGCTAGACTGTCTCCAGGAGGTATTGTACTTTCTGGCTTGTCTTTGCATCTGTCGATTTACTAAAAGATGAGATAGCTGAGAATAATTGGTTTCCAAATGCGCACTTCTGAGCGATTAAATGGAGCTTACATCGACACCTTGCCTACTAGTAGTTCGACGGCATTCCAAATAGGCTAATTACTACTCAAACACTGATCAGTAATTTAAAGCATAAATTTCAACGACACCGCTCTATTTAAGTATTGTCTCTGTTTATTCAGTTCCTGTCCCCAGAAGTACGGCATTATTTTTTAATTAGTCGCCACCTAGAAAGCAGATTATAATCTGCTCAGCAGCGCATATTAAGATAGTGTTGCGGAATATATGATGAATATTTAATTGACTAGAGCGGACTAAAGGTCACTGCTGAATTTATGAAATGTTATTTATATGGTTATGCGTTTTGTGTTTGTTTTTGCTACTTAGCGCTATTTTAGGGGTATGCAATGCATTTATTGGAAGATAGTTACCCTTGGCAAAGTAAATATTTCGATGAATTTCGTGTCGCCACAATGCCTTGTCGTGAAGGCATGCCAGCATTCCTTAAATGCTATTCCTTAACAAAAGGCACAACGAACAGGTAATTTTTTGTTTGTTAATTCTCTTCATCCCATTACATGCCAGCGTCACAATATTACAATTTACAATTCGTGTGAAGCGCACTGAAAGTCTATATACAAAACTTATGTGTTCATCATCTCTACTGCATCGATTTTAATCTCTTGATTCCTAAATTTAGTTATAAATAATTTTAAATCCACTAAGTATATGTAAATAGCATATGTATGTGGTTATTGGCTATTGATTGACTGGTCTAAATTGACTAGTTCAATTCAAGCGATGTCAGTTCTTTTTGAGCCGATGGCAAACAGGGCTACAATCCCAAGTCTTGGAAGATTGAAGAGAGAACTGGACTGTCTGGCTCAAAATTTATACTGCAACGCTGAAGGAACCTGTTTACACATGTCGGATTCGTGGTCATATAGTAGACTGCTATGACTAATAAGTCGTATAATAATATGTATATGACGCCTTCCTACCAAGGCAAAATTAAAACCAAAACAAACAAACTTAAGATATCCTCAACGTGGTTTACTGGTGCATAGTTGTCGATGAACTTCGGAAATTAAAGGATATGAGATATTACACAGTAGCTCACGTTGATGACATGACATGATAATTTTCATGAAAAAAAAATCCTGAGCACTCTGCGAATTGGTTCAGAAAGCTCAGTCTATGGCTGAAAAGTGGCGCAATAAATGAAACTTATCGGTAAACTCAGATAAGATATCAGTACTACATTTTAGAATTAAAACTTTTACGTATGTTTAACAAAGAACTCAGTGTAAAGTACCTCGGCATTGTTATAGAAACTGAGCGGAGAACGGATATTAAGATCACATAATGTAATGCAATAGACGCTTTCAAAACATTCAGGCGAGCATTCGCTACCACATGGTTTTTATACCCTAACGTTATTTATTAGATACTGGAGCGGTTGTCTGCTTGAACCGAGATAAAATTGGTGTTAACAAAATCATACTTAACAAAGTGCAAAAAAAGAATGGCCTCAATATTATTATTATTTTGTTAGGGCGACCCTAAAAGTGAGCACTGCGACCATGGAGGTCTTTTTTGCATAAACCCCGTTATTACAAAAGACGATCTGCTACCCTATGGAAAGCTAGAAGGTCAGTTGCCGGAGAGGATCGAACGTCAAACGAACTCAACAGTTTCCGACCGAGGATCCTTCTCCTTAACCGTGCCAAAGCAGAACAAGCACATAGGATGTGCAGTCCTCAAGACACAGACAACATTCTATCTCATTAGACAGGCCTATCTTGTTTAGGTGATAACTTAGCCTATGGTGGCCTACCAATAGTCTGAGATTCGCTCTATTGAAGGCATTTGTAAGGCCTGACGAAGCCCAGAGGGCAGAGATATTTTTCTAGTATAGATGTTAGTACCCTTAGATCATTTCTTCTTAGTTTTGGTCGGGACGATTGGGAGTGATGAAAGCGGTTTGTAGCAGTTGGTGCGTATTTGGCAAATACGTATTGTTTTATTGTTGTCGCAGAAGGAAAGTAAACACGTTACACGTTCAAATTAAGTACGCTTACACCGCGCCATCCACTCCGCCAGACCCTAACCCCCTGGGAATCTAATGGGTACTAAAAGATATTGAAAAATTCATGAAAGCACTTTTTTTAATAGAAAAATTTCGAAGTGGGTGATTATGACGTAATAAGGAACAGACAGATGTTACAGTTTTATTATATTTATATATGAAAAACACGCCGCCAACCAAACACAAAACGGAACAAAATTTGAAAATTTTTCATTTACATCTTGTTTCATCCTTCTAACACATGGGTTTCTGCGCACGCAGGATTTTCAAACGCGGTTGGCACGAGGAAGAGGTTAGAAGAGTCTGCCAACCTTTCGTATTTTGGTATCCGAAAAATCGTATCTTTAAATTAAAAAAAAATGCTTCTAACACATTGGATCTTTTCTCCGGTCCAGCAATTCTCGACCCGACGACCCATATAACCCGTGTTAAGCGGTGACTCAGTATACCTAACATTTGTCAACTAACCTAACAGATGATTGAGGCTTTAGTGTCATGGGCTCTCCTACTTATTCGAGATCAGCGACCCAACAAACCACTATATATTAATTTTCATGGAACCGTTCAAGTTCCACAGCACATTCCATGATAGCGCGCTGGCGGTTTTTTCCCCAACTTGATTCACTAATACTATTAATGCTATGAAATTTTTAATACATATAAACCTTTCTCGTGAATTAATGTACCTAATCGTGAAAACCGGAACAAAGTCCATTTATGTCCGTAGAAACTATTTCCGATTGTTGTAAACTTTTTTGTTGCTTTTAACTGTTGTCAGAAGACTTTAAACATTCGTTTTATTTCTGATGTTTGTGTTATATGTACCACAAATTCACCGATTTGCAATTTATCGCACATCTTGCAGGCAAATACCCGTTATAAAATACTCGATTAATTTTGGATTTCTTTAATGAATTAATAATAATAATCGCTCTCAGATCTTGTATTTTGCATATTTTAAAATGTTTGCATCGCATTTCATCCTTAAAAGTTTTCCAAATGGTATTGTTTTGTTTCTTGGAATTTTTAAATATAAAGAATAATTAGTTTTATTGTTGTTATAAAAGGTTATAATTTTCCTTTCCTCGCTTTTTAGAGTGGGGCATTTAGGCATAAGGTCTTTCGATTACCGCAATCGTTTGGATCTATTGTGAATCCCCATCCACATTTTAAGCTGGTTTTAAGGTCTAGCTTCTTGAAGAAGAACAGAATTTTCCTGGGAAAAGGCGTCATCTAACTGTTTTAGTCAAAGTCTTGCTAGGGCTGTCCACTGACAAAGAATACGCACCGATGGCTCTGAAGCTTCCGCACAATAGCGACGGGTGTCAGAGTCAGCTTTCCTGAACTTTTTAAGGTGATACCTTAAGAAGTCCAGTAATTGTTCTGAGCTCCTGTTTGCTTAGACGGAGTAGTTTCTCGGCCTTATCATGCGGTGCGACTGTGAGTCTACATTAAGGATTTAAGCTCTTTTGTGCATCTTGTCTATCTGATAATATAATATAAAGTAGAACCTCATAGTTCGGTTAAGGGGGGGCGACACTTCTCTGGGTTGAAAATTTGGTAAATTTTTTTTCCCTGAAATGAGTTCCTTAAGGTGTCTAGAATATACCTCTAAGAGGAATTTTCGAACTAAAAATTATTTCTCCTTCAAAATCCCATTGTTCCATCTTATCCGAAGCTGGCCGCTGAGCGCACGCTGGGTATATCTCGCGCGCAAGGGATTACAGTCTCTCTTTATTGTTTGGGCGGCCTGCATTGATTCTCCATTGTTTTAGATGAAGATGAGACACGTCTCAAAGAGATGTCGAGAGCTATTCGTTTGAGAATATCGGTCAGTGCACGTAGAAAATCGAGCGCATACACATCACTATTACTAAATAAATATGTCGCCGTATGTCGACGCGTTTTTCTCGAAACAACGTTTTTCGACCTTTGCACTGGGCTCACGCCCAGAGTTTTAGTTCAATCACCTTGAAATTTGGCACACTTCTTCTCGACACTTATCTCTTCTATGTTAACTAAAAAAAAATATTGGTTTCAAAAAACTTTTTTTTTAATGCAAATAAAAGTGAAAAAAAATCCCATTTTCTTTTTTTTTTTTTAATAACTTTTGCAATATTGACCCGAAATGCGAAAAAGTTAGTTATCATAGAAGGTATCATTACAAAGAAGGTAAAAAATTTTGCTCGGCTGTTTCAGATCACTGACGACGACAGGATCCCAGTGGAAATGGATTTTTTATGTTCCCGGAGATCGTCTGCAATGGCCGCCATTTTGTTAAAAAAAAAAAAAAAAAATATTTTTATACACTTTAATAATTCAATAAAAACCTCCCATAAGTTAAGCAAGATTGGTCAACTCATTCTAGGAAAAAACAATCCTCAAACATTATAGAAATTTCTTACTAGAGAAGTGTCGCCCCCCCTTAATGCAGGTATTGACACATTCTAGTATGGCCAATATTTCAGCTGAAATATGGAAGGGGTTTTACCTAGTGCCTTTGATATGCGGCACATGCCATAAACGCAAATCCCTACCCATTCATCGGTTTTTTTTCGGTGTACCACACCATCGATCCTTTCGGTGGGGACACTTCACTGGCGTGTTATTATGGGCGGATTTTTAATACCACGCTGTATGGTCTTACGAAATCCAGCATGGTTGGTTAGGTCGGATATTTTGGTCATCTCCTGTAATCGAATTTCTTCGAGGATGGCGAGACGTTCCACCAGGTCTCCTGGTTTAAAGACTTTAGTTTTATGCAGCCTGAGTGCTCCTAGGAGAGCCTCCTTCTTAACTTGAAGACTCAAATTATTAACTCTATATAACTAACTTTGACCATATTCGGAAACAGAAGATCTTTCCGATTAGTCGCCATTTATTTCTACAAAGCATAAAATAGATGGAATTTTCATTCTCTATCTCCCCACGAATTTCTGGAACAGGAAAGCGAAACATGTTTTGTGGCGAAACGCAAATTGTCCAAGAGCCGACTTTTTTCTTAAAGTGGAGGATTCCAGCTCTCATTTGAGCCCTATTTCATGCTAAACTTTTTTTTTAATCTAAGAATACTAAGCATGGTTGTTAAAGAGTTGAACAATGTCGAAGCGGAGCTTGGAATTCAAAAAAAAAATTTAACAGTGTTTCAGGTGGAATTGTTTATTTTCCAAGTCCAAGTCTGTGTTCGCGTGCCGATTCGTACCGGCGCCCGTGCCACGTCCCTGCGTGTGTCGAATTCCGCGAAATGCATCGCGCATTTGCAAAAAGGAACTTTGAAGAAACATTTTCATTTTACAAAATGTCTAATGACAATATTTACCTTTTACAAAATATCTACGGACTGAAATTTGCCTTTTTGTGCCGATCGCGTGCGCGCGCACGCACGCACACACACACACACACACACACACACGCGCACGGATCACCGCCGTCCGTGTGCTACACATTGCCGTTACAGGTACAGAATATGCATGGTTCTTACGATTTTAATTTAACGTCATACTACTAGTTTCTGTTTAAATCGGATCATTTGCTTGTCAATTGCCATACAATTCTTCATTTTATTTTCACTACAAGCTTTTATTGCAGACTAGTCTAAATCATGGTCATATTCTATCTCTAATAAAAGTCCCGATAAGTCTATGACAGTAGACTGATAACAGAAATGAAGCTAAACAAAACACGGAAAATAGTTACGGCAAACAAATATTATTAATGAAGTATTGGCCTAAAGTGAGCCAGACCGAGAAAAAAAATTGAATTTATGCAAATACGCAACACAATCAAAATAGTTTTGCGTAACATCAGCATATCTGTTGGTTTTCCTTTCAATCCTTCTCATCGCATGATCCATCAATCGGACAGAGCGTACGTCGTGTTCCCGGAATTGCAGCCCACGCGGCGGATATACTTATCTCTTTATTATTATCTTATCTATATAAAAAATACGCTGATTTTGTAAGATTATATCTCGGTTTTTACTTTTTCAATTACTCTTTTTACTTTATATGTATAAAATATATGAAGCTCTATCGAATAAATATCGATCGATTGATGACTGCAAAAAAACAATGTCAACAACCTCCATACAAAAATAACGAAACTCTTCTCTTTTGATTATTAAGTAACCACTTTAGAAATTACGCGAACTCATAATTTTCTGCCTTACCGTGTATTCTAAAGAATTGCATAGGTATTTTTCAGCGTTTGTTTTGCAAAACGAGAATGCATTCATTATATAATGTAATTTGAGTCGAGTAAAATCGACCACACCTAATTCTTGCTAATTATTTTTTGCACGGAACAAATTCACACTTGATTTTTTTCTTGCATTTAGTTGGAATGTTCCCTCGCTTCGAGGTGAATGAGTGGCTTCTTTAAAAAGTTTGAAAACAGATGATTAAGATTGTTTGTGTCCGTTATATAATCAATTTTGCTTTCCTTTGCAGGATGATAGTCAATGTGTTTGGTATGGTATATGTCACACTGGACCTACGGGAGGAAATCAGTATTGTTCGTACACAGGTCCACCGAAACCGCTTTCCCCAGAAGGTGTCGAACTGCTGAAAGAACGTTGCTCCTACTTATTAGATGGATCAACCGATTTCTGCTGCGACGAAGCACAGGTAACATTAATTGCGCAGGGAAAGTATTTCAACATCTCTATTTGTTGCTCACTTGTGTTTCCAGATCTCTACTCTCAATAGTAACATAAAATTAGCATCAAATTTCTTAGAACGATGTCCGTCCTGTATGGCGAACTTAGTCCGTCACATTTGCGACTTTACCTGCAATAGAAATCAATCTTCTTTTATTCATGTTTTAAAGAAAGAAGTTGATAAAGGTAAATTAAATTATTTTCATTGTGAACTCGGATTTGTCTGAAATTCAAATTTTAGAGAAGGAATACATTACTGCTATCGATCTCCACATAACTGAACAATATCTGAATAATACATTTAAGTCTTGCTCTCAGGTATGGCCTTTTTCGTCGTTGTTTCGATATTTAACTTTCAGAAAATCATGATCGGCAGGTTTCGGTGCCGTCAACAGGACAGCTAGCTCTTGACTTAATGTGTGGTGATTATGGAGCTTCCAGGTGTAGTCCTAAGAAGTGGTTTCATTACATGGGTGACGCAAGTGGAAATCCATATGTACCGTTTCAAATAAACTACATAGCTCATCCAGACAACACTTCTATTGATGGTTATTATCCTCATGATCCAAAAACAATTCCTTGCAGTCAAGCAATAAATGTACGTATTTAGTGTGTCTAAAACTCATTGAATAATAATACTGAATATAATATGAAGGAGAAAACACCCGCTTGTTCCTGTGTCGACTGTGAAGATTCATGTCCGAAACCGCCACCTGAACCCCCAAGGCCAGAGCCTTTCAATTTCGGAGGGTTTGATGCGTACTCCGTAATTATGTTTGTTGTGTTTCTCGTCGGAGCATTGCTATTCCTAATGGGAGTATGCCTCTTCCCATCTAAGAAAGTTGAAGGTATGTGCAGTTTTTATTTATATTTGTAACATCCCGAAATTCCCATTTGGATACATATGGCACTCTTGAGATATTATTTGGTGTGAAGATTTATGTGGTTCTAAAAATAACATAGTGGGACTGTTCAATGAGCCTCTATGCATTACAAAAGCTGAATTGCACAAGTTTGGGTGTTCATATTTATTATCTTGATTTACCAAATCATTTGGACCACTTTGCTTTTAAAATAGCAATTTTATATCAGAAAATATACAAGTATATGAAAATTTTTATTGGCTTGTTGATTGAAATTTTTGCATAAAAACAACAACGAAATCACGCAGAATTTGTGATTTAAGAACTTGTTTATTTTCTACTCTTTTGTTCTTTCATTTATTTGCACAATGTGTGTACACGAAATATTCAAATCAAGCGATAAGGATAAGTAGTATAAAATTCGTAAGCGTTTTTATAGGTTTATACTCGAATAAAGCAAAATTGTACTATAAACAATTTTAATACTTAATCCTTGCTTGTACTGTAAACAATTATAATACTTAATCCTTGATCACTCATGTTATATTCTACAATCTAGACAGTGACTTAGGTGACGTTATCACACCACGCTGGTAATTGAGGCGATTAAAAGCTTAATAATGTTTTCTTCATAATACTATCTTTTTGCTTTATTCTTATCAATTTAAAGTCAGAAGAACCATGTTTATTGGAACGAATTTTGCAAATGTTTTGTATTTAAGGAAACATGGTACTCATTTTTAATGTATTAAAAATGAAAATGTATTTTTTTGTTTAATAATGTCCGACAGTCACGTAGTTAATAGCTATACTATCTACAAACCTACAGCCAGAGGCTCATAATAGGTCCAACTATGTTATAAATTACCTTGACCCTTACCGAACGACAAGGCGGATAATATGGTTTTAACGGGATATACTTTAATTATTGGTACGAAAAATCTGCTTTTTTTTTTTTAAGGGAGTACATATTAACAGATGCTATATAATTACGGGCTAATTCATCAAAATGTTGTTTTAACTTTTCGCAATATTTGTACTCACTCTCTTACAGAGACTTTAAACAAAACTGAAGTTATTACATTAATAAAAGAATATTATAATTTATCATACCTTATGCTGCGGCCTCATCTGCATTAACATTTAATATGTAAAAAACGATGTGCCATTTTGTGTGGCCGGATTGCTATACTTCTCGCTGAGGACTTTATTTAGCACATGTTGCAAATCAACCTAAAATATATGCATGTCTACTATTGCTCTGCTACTGTTTTCCTTTGTCACTGCAATACTAATATGATAAACCCAAAAATTAATTTGAGCCGAGCTATCGCCTAAAGTCTAATGTTCCAAATGCATAGTTCAATTACGCGTTAAGTCGTGGCTACATAATGGGTCTGATTCTGATTATCGCCTCACTTTTTGTGAGGTGACAACTTATAGCTGAATAACAAAGAAATTTTCATGTTTGCATAAAAACAGGTCATAAGCTGTCACATCACGAAATGTGAGATGACAGCCAGAATGAGGCCTGATCACCTTAGACGCAGATGTGGCCTCAGTATTAAAGTAAATTCTACGTAATTCAAGAAAAAATATAACAAAAAACACATGTTCCTTTATATGACGCATAGATATGCTAAATGGCAATAAAAAACAAAAGCTCAAAATACGAATAGTAAACAGTTTTCAAAAAATATATCTTTAAGTGCGTATTAAGTCATAATATAATAAACTTTAACACTCGTATGTTGTACCTTATATTGTAAGTCAAGCATGATTCGTTAACTCTTGAAATGCCCGTTGTACAAATGTATTCGCGGTTACAGAACAATTAATTTTCTAAATTAACATCTTTCTAATCGTTAAGAGTAACAATGTATTTGAGGTTTTGGTACATGACGTTTCTTTCATTTTTACCAAATATCTAGTAGGTTTGATGGGCGATATGGATGGTAGCCGACATTTGAATCCTAACGTTGGACGGAGGTTAGCGGTTGGACACAAAAATAACGATGATCGTGAAGATTCACCTCTGCAATCTAAAAGATCTAGTATGTTGAAAAGAATTTTCCAGTAGTTAATTCTTTCATATGTGATAAATGTGTATGTCTACATAGTTTTGTACAGTCTCTGCTAATTATTAACTAACACAAAAGTTTGCTGTAGCTTTGCTTGAGTTAATGTTCTGAAAAACTGTATATGTATTGGCCACTTCAATTTTGCTTTAAGATTGTGAATATTACCAGCTTTAATTACGTTCTTGTTAGGTGTTTCATGGGATGGAGACCAAGAGCTGAACACTGTCCAAACAGAAGTAATAAGTTCTGACGAGACTGATTCTGGTTACTTTGAAAAGCTTGGAGCAAAGACGGAAAAGTATCTTGAACGATTTTTTACAGCTTGGGGGAAATTCTTTGCAACATATCCCTGGACAACGCTAGCAATAGGTTTGCCTACAATTAACTTTAACATAAAGTAGCTCGTGCATAAATAGACACACATTTTAGGCTTAATATTTGTGATCATTCTCGGTTGTGGCATTAAATTCTTATACGTTACAACTGATCCTGTTGAACTGTGGGCTTCACCATTGTCCCGGTCTCGTGTGGAGCGAGAATATTTTGACTCACACTTTGAACCATTTTATAGAATTGAACAGGTAAACGTCTGATAACCACAAATCGCACATAGAATAACAAAACTTTTCTTATTCAGATCATAATAAAAGCTGTAGGTTTGCCAAATATTGTGCACAATACGTCAAATGGACCAATAACATTCGGTCCGGTATTTCATCAGGACTTTCTTTTACAAGTTTTCGACTTGCAGGAAAAAATAAAAGGTGAGACTCCATCATAATGCTAAATTCACCGTGCAGAGTAAGCTTTGAGTCTAGAACAAATACAGTTCACAATGCAGTCCACGGATTTCGAAATCTGAAATTTTCATTTGAAAATGAATGTCAAATCTAAAATCCTTGGAATATTTTCACCATCGCTACTCCCTTCCGCTCTGTATTGTGAATTCGTCATAAATATAGTATAAAATTAATATATTCGTTATTTGATTTAGCTATTGGAGAAGAAGACAACAAGACAATCGCTAAGATATGTTACGCACCGCTCAGTTCAGAGTTCAGAGGAGAAACAAAAACTTCTGACTGTGTTGTTCAATCCCTTTGGGGATATTTCCAAGATAGTGTGGAGAAATTCAATGAAACTGATGAAGATAATGAATATGAGGTTGCCTTTTTTAAAAGTTTCTCTCACACATATAACATGCTTTGACTTTTCAGCTAAACTACTTAGATAAATTGGTGCAATGTTTTGGAAACCCTTACAATCCAGAATGTTTAGCTCCGTATGGCGGACCAATAGATCCAGCAATAGCTTTAGGTGGTTTTCTGAAACCAGGAGAACAATTATCTGGAACCACAAGTTACGAAAAAGCCACTGCAGTTATTTTAACTTTTCTAGTTAATAACTATCACAACAAAAGTGCTTTACAGCCTGCAGTTGAGTGGGAACAAAAGTATGTTGAATTTATGTTGAACTACACTAAAGAGCTTAAAGGATCTCACATGGAGATTGCCTTTACATCAGAACGTTCGATAGAAGATGAACTAAACCGAGAATCACAATCTGATGTGTCTACAATTTTAGTGTCATACTTAATTATGTTCGCCTATATAGCGATTTCTTTAGGACATGTGGAGGAGTTTAGTCGTGTTTTGATTGATAGTAAAATTACTCTAGGCGTAGGAGGAGTTGTGATTGTTTTAGCATCAGTTGTGTCTTCTGTTGGCCTTTTTGGATTTATTGGAGTTCCAGCTACACTTATTATCGTAGAAGTGATACCGTTCCTCGTATTGGCAGTAGGTGTAGACAATATCTTCATTCTAGTACAAACTTATCAAAGAGATGGACGAAAACCAAACGAAACTCACGAAGAGCATATTGGTCGTATACTAGGACGAGTAGGACCATCAATGCTGTTGACATCAGTCAGCGAAAGTTGCTGCTTCTTTTTAGGAGGCCTATCAGACATGCCTGCAGTAAAGGCATTTGCTTTGTATGCAGGAATGGCTCTTCTTATTGATTTTATACTGCAAATTACTTGCTTTGTAAGTCTTCTGACACTTGATACGAAGAGACAAGCAGAAAACAGATTTGATATTATCTGCTGCTTCCGGGGAAAGAAACGTGATCATGCCCCACAACAAGAAGGTTTACTATACAAGTTTTTCAAATACATGTATGTGCCTTTCCTGATGAAAAAAACTGTACGCGTTACAGTTATGATTCTGTTCTACGGTTGGCTGTGTTCTAGCATAGCGATTGCTCCAAGGATTGATATTGGATTGGATCAGGAACTATCCATGCCTGAAGACAGTTTTGTCTTAGAATATTTCAAATCTCTGCAGAAACATTTGAGCATTGGTCCTCCTATGTACTTCGTGTTAAAGCCTGGTTTAAATTTCTCACGCTCTCAACATCAGAATTTAGTCTGTTCTGGCCAATTTTGCAACGATGATAGCTTACTCACCCAGATTTACGTCGCAAGCAAACGTCCTAATTCCACATATATCGCTCGACCAGCTTCAAGCTGGATAGATGACTACTTTGACTGGAGTGCTTCATCAGAATGTTGTAAATACTTCTCGACAAATGATAGTTTTTGTCCCCATCAAAGTAAGAATATTTTCTAGATATATAATTAAAACAAATCTAATTTAAATAATTTCCAGACTACGATTGTGAATCCTGCAAAATAGCTAAAAACTCACTCCAAAGGCCAGATGTTACCTCTTTCAAACATTTTCTGCCATTTTTCTTACAAGATAATCCGGACGAAGTGTGCGCCAAGGCTGGACATGCTGCTTACGGTCATGCAGTTAACTACCAATTGGATAAGGAGCTAAACGCCCAAGTTGGGGCATCTTATTACATGGCTTATCATACGATTTTGAAAACTTCATCCGATTATTTTACTGCTTTGCGGTCAGCAAGGAAAATTGCAGCAAATATAACGCACATGATCCAAGGGAATCTAATAATGAAAGGAGTGAGCCCGGCCGATGCAACTCAGATTGAAGTCTTTCCATATTCAGTGTTTTACGTCTTTTACGAACAGTACTTGACCATGTGGCCTGATACATTGCAAAGTATGGGAATATCTGTTTTAGCAATCTTCATAGTCACGTTCCTATTAATGGGATTTGATATTCATTCATCCCTAGTAGTCGTAATTACAATTACTATGATAGTTATAAACATTGGCGGACTTATGTACTACTGGAACATATCACTGAATGCGGTTTCGCTGGTGAATCTAGTGATGGCTGTAGGAATTTCGGTGGAGTTTTGCTCTCATTTGGTTCACAGTTTTTCGGTGTCAGTACAGGATACTCGAGAGAAAAGGGCGGCAGATGCCTTAACGAAAATGGGTAGCTCCATTTTTTCTGGAATAACCCTCACGAAATTTGGAGGGATATTAGTTTTGGCTTTCGCAAAAAGTCAAATATTTCAAGTGTTTTACTTCAGGATGTATCTCGGCATAGTGCTGTTTGGTGCAGCTCATGGACTTATTTTCCTTCCAGTGCTGTTGAGTTATATTGGTAAGTAATTATATTTAAATAGATTTGTCCATTGAACATATCGGATTTTAATTTTGTTTTCAAAGTTGTGTTATTGCTGAGTTCCTTGTTAGTTGATCGGTGTTTATTTCCAAAATTTCCCATTGAAGAAATGGGAGAAATTCTCTACATAACTCAATAATAGGTTTTATATTTATTTGATTTTCCTCACGATTTTCTCTTCATTAAAAGTTGAGTCAATCAATCGTAGATCGATACTAAGCCAGCCTGTTTCACTGGGAAAACCACTGAACAGGTTTGCTCAATTATCAATCATATCCTGTTGGATGATGTTAGGCCAATTATTATTATTCTTGATTAAAAACTAAATATGTTGCTGCAATGGGTGTCTCTAGAAATAAAACTATCTGCTACCTATAATATCCTTTAACATTTAATTTCTAACACCTTAACATTTTTTTGTTTTCCTAGGTGCTCCCATTAACAAGGTGAAATTGGAAAATTTTAGACGACAAGCCTTACAAATTCAAGAAACATCACTTTCGGCTGTAAGATTTATTAACTGAAGTATTTAACCAAAACCTGTTTAGCCTGTTCTTGTGGTTCTACATGTCATTTTAATTTATTTTATACATATGTACCCGCAATAACCGCGATAGTGACTGGTTGCTAAAGTCAGCATGATAAAAACTGTTATCAATCACTATACATTTTTTGTTGAATGTTTGTACAGCTTATGACTATTTTTATATTTATTATTCCTGAGTTTCTCTTTTGTCTTGTATATATGCCTATGTTAGGTCTATTTAATTGTTCTGTTTTGAGCTAATCGAATAGACATAGAGCAATAAACTTATTCCAATTTATTTACTCTACGGTCTTTGCTTGAAAGTTATGTTAAGATGTGCTTCTGCTGCAACTAAATTTAAAATATCTTTTCGTATCATATATATCAGTATATTAATATTCTTTACTTTTACAAGTAACAATTTAGAATGCCACGTGAAAAATAGCACGTTCTTATAAAAACATAAAAGAACAATTTCAAATAAATAAAAGGGATTAAAGCTTTACATAACATAACAATTGGCATATACTTTGGAACCGAAACTAAGTATATTTTAAATATTTTAACTACAATTTCTTAATTGATATTGTCTATGGTTTGGAAATTTTGTCAATAATCTGACTTTAGAATTTTATCTGTACTGTAGGCATTTCTATCTTCTATAATTTCACAAGCTTTGTGCCTACAAATTGTTAATACTAACTGGTATGAAAAAGTAACTTTAGTTTTAGTGTACTAACTAAACTAATTCAATTGCACATAAAATCCCAAACTTCATTTTTAGAGTGCACAAATGACTAAACTAAAAAAAAAGAACGACAGAAGAAAACATGAGCATTGCCGCAGACACTATAGTTCATAGGAAGGCTCCGAACTCAACGTTGAGTGGTTTTCTTGTCGTGACTTTTAAAGGGTAATCTGTGGACTATTCTTTTTATTTCCTTGCAAACACAGAGAAGTTTTTTTATATTTTGGTTTGTGTAATTCGAATTGCACACTTGCAAATATGAGCACAAACATTTCTCTGCATTGTAGGCATTAGGGATTGATAGTATGTGCTTCAGATGTAAACTTGTTAAACCCACCCGCCAGCTCCCAGAATATTGAATTATATTTTCCCAGCAATAATACCTTATTATTTTTCGTAAATGTCTTTTTTTTTATTGACCACAAAATTGAGTTGTCCCTAGCACGAAGGATTCAAAATATGAAATCGTAGATTATTTTTGAGTGATATTTCGTTTTAAAAATGAAGCTTACGCATTGCTGCACATTTTAGAGCGACTAATAGCATACTTTCATCCATATAGTACGCAAATATTTTCAGATCTTTAATTTTGCACTTTTGCTCCCCAGGCGTGATGCATGGTAAGCGAAATAAACGAGTCCCCACCGGAACGACCAGCAATCACCCCGACAGTAATATTAGATCAACTCCAACGCAGTATTCTCCAGGTCATTCATCGTCACCGACATCCTACGGAAGTATAGACGCTCCCCGTTATACCATAGTTGAGAACTATGCTCCGCCTAACTCGTACGGCAACAGTTCTCCGCCATCTACATCTGCATCGAACACCGAACTTTGTACATGAAATCACGCGGTTTTATTAGGGAATTTGTGTACACGGTTGAGTGTAGAGTAGTTTGTATACAATTATTTAATTAAATATACAAAATTGAAATCCACGAACATATAAATTGATAATAGACGGGGCCTTTCAGATAGCAAGAATATGTGTATAAATGCAGATGCGTTCCCAAGAAAGAGCTTTTAAAGGCTTCCTTCGTCCTGTGTGTTTTAAAAAGTTTAAACCTATCGGTGTGTGTGTACATAGAAACTGAACTGGAGCGCATTTCCTAGAATCCATTCCTGAAGAACATTATTACTAAAGAGTTTATTTCTTTTCTTAGTATTTTTTTTGCGAGGGATTCTATTTTTTATTTATTAAATGTTATAAGGTGTGATACAGGTCTAATATCGAATATGGAGTATATAGTGTTTGAGCATTTAATGTTTGTATCGTCGTGATTGCTTCCTGCAATTGGAATGGAGAGAAATTAAAAAAATTCTTGTGAGCGCGAACAGACTTCGAGATCATATGAAAATTACTATTTTACAGTTAATTCTCACCTCCAATGGTTTTTTGCTACAGCGTCTTTTTACTTTCATAAAAGGTATGAGGCAAAATTTGTAAATAAATGGATGTTTGAACAACACTTTAAGAGGAATATTTTTATGCTGCTTTTAGTTGTAAATATGAATATTATGAGTATTATTTGGTTACACTGTTCTTGGACCTATTTCTTATACAAGTGAGAGGTATAATAAATTATTTTTATTCTTTATTCGACTTTTATTTAAAAACCTAAAGGTAGGTGCTCCACTGAGATGCGATGGGACTGCGATGACATAATTTTATATCATACACGTTGCAGATAAGAAACTCTACACTGAAGCGATGCAGCTGAAACATTACATTGAATTTTAATTCAATTCGAGCGGTGCAAAGTTTTGTTATTCTTATATTTTACCATGTCGGACAGTGGGGAAGAATTATGATCATCACTTACAAAAAGGCTCTAACGCTCCCGTGTTGGATGCCACTGGAGTTATGAGTGGAAAGACCCAATCTGCTGGGGTCTGTTAAGGCATAAACTTTTGCCTACCGCAGCCAGACTCCAAAAAGCTTTCGCTAAAGACCCCACTTACAGTATCGGACTATTACAAAAGTCCGATGGCACCTATACGAATGACGGAAAAGAAACACTGGAACTCTTCTTCCAAACACACTTCCCAAATTCGATAACAGAAGATGAAGCATATCCTAAAGATTTTCCTGGACTAAACTCTGAGTTCTCCACACTAGCCAATAGCTTATCTGGCCGAGAAATGTTGAATAGGCAATAAACTCTTTCAAACCTTTTAAATAATCTAGAGGTGATGGCATCTTCCCAGCTCAAGTGCAAACGGGCCGGAGAGAAGAACTAGTATCAGCCATTATCAAAGTCTTAAGAGGCAGCTTCACCTTTAACACGTTCGCGGTTAAAGCAAGGTTCGCCTTGAATTGAATTGTTTATGTATAATTAAAAAGTATTAAAATTTCCAAGAAACGCATCAAATTGCCATGATTTGGAAATTGGAGATTGCGTGAAGTAGTGTATCGATGATTTCGTGCATGACTAAGGTATGTATGCCAATTTTGAGGTCCTAGTCATGCTAACAGGAAGGCATAGCATAGGCGTTTGTTTGTTTCAAGTGAGCTGAAGTTTTATTGCGGTTTTGTTTTTTCACGCTTCTCAGTAATCTAAATCTTCTCATTTTATATTTTGTGATGACAACATACATTTTTAAGGAGAAGGTTTGTTTTATTAATGTAATTAAGCAACGTGCAGATGAAAAAACTGGTCTGGCAAGTAAAACTATTGGTGGGTAGTCCTGAGCAAAACAATGAAGTGTGCATAACTGCTAGGGATTGTGCGCAGGTCATTAAATCGTATGGCTTAGCTCAGGAGCGGAGTCTCCAGGTAGGGGTTGTGAGTCCACCTAACTGGCGACTGCATTGTTAAAATTGCCAAAAAGGTCCAAATATTTAAACTTATATGAAATCATTGTGTAGATATTTTAATTAACAACTTAGCAGTGGCTCATCTTGCATAAATCAATTTTGTGTTTAGTAATATTAAAATTATCTGTGCGATGAGATATTTAAAAAATTATAAATGTTATTTGCGCTTCGTGAATATGATCCTAAAGGGGGAACACAATTGTGACGGACGGGTAAAAAAAACACGAATTTTAGCGAACTTTTTGCACAGGTATTTAATTTAATATTTAGGGATCGAATAGAGGAATATTTAGAGTATAGAGTAATATAGAGTAAAAAAAATCGCCTTTGTTTTGCCCGTCACAATTGTCTTCCCCCTTCATTGCACGAAATCATTGATTACATATTAATGCAAAAAAGGATTAGCATACATGGCCCCTTAGATTCCGTGGTCATGTGGAAAGCCATGCACGTCTTTCCAATGACATCACCGTGAGAAATTTCATCTATGTAGGTATACATTAGACTGATTCAAAAAAACCTTTTTTTCGATGGGGTAAAAACTGGATGTTTTGAAGCATTCTGATTGCTATATTCAGCCAATGTTTCTAGACACAGATGGCACAGTCGCGACGCACCCTAGCGCGGATTTCATATCATAAATATGACTGTAAAGTAATATTTATAATGAAATGTTGATTATAAATCTATAAGCATTATAATATAATGATTTTTCATGAAAATAAATGAGAAAATTAATAAATATTGAATTAAAGTTAAAAAATGGATTTTTTACTTTGAGAAAAAAATAAAAAAAATTTTAAATAGTGAAAAATTTATTTGCGGGATACTTTTTACACCCTAATTTACTTAAAATATGCAATAACTCGATCAAAGCAAAAAATCTGAGAATTTAGGTGGCCCTGTGAAATGTGCCCTATTTTACAATTGTTAATTAATAAATTAATAAAACAACAACAAAGCCATATTTAAAACCCGTTTAAACATGAAACGACTTGGTTATATTGTAGCTTATATTGTGCAAAATTTTGCGAAGTTTCGTTGGAAAACAAGCGAGTTACTGCGACATATCTGTAACATCGATATTTCGATAATTACAGGGAAAAATACATAAAATCGACGGTAGCGACCTTTAAATATTAATTTTTTTCGCTGAAATTTTTCATACGTCATTAAAATGACACAAGATAACTTTGGGGGGGGGGGGGCCGTTGAAAAAGTGAAAAAAAGGTTTTTTGAATCAGTCTAGTATACATGTCTTTTTATTGATGAGTTCTTCGATGCCGTCATGAGTAAATTTCCTGCTGGGGTCATAACAAAGGTTTAGTCAAATCTGTAAAGGGGCGTGTTAATTTCGTACGTAGTCCAGCTTCATTTGCGTAGTAAATGGTGATATCTTGACGAGTTTTTTGAATCAGGTTTGGAACAAGCGAGCAATTTTGAATGATGCAGTGTGTCTGCGTTCGTGTGAGTTTTTAAGCTCTTTGCCTGATATCGGATTATGCGCAGGGCCCAAGTGTGCTGTGCAAAATAAACCTATTTTATTTTGACCGCGGCTTCTTTTGGGATTTAATGTATGTTTTTATGTATATATTATATATGACTGTATTATAGTAAAATTTGTAGAGGTGGGAGATTTTTACCATTTACCTAATGCAACAAAAAAAAATTAACATTTAAAAGACATGAAGATGCAATTCGGTAAATATTTATTGTCTGACAAATGTAAATTTATTGTCACTTCGAATAATCGAAGGTTTGATGTGAGATTGCAGAAGTTCCAATGATTAGTAAGAAAATAAAATGTTCGTCACAACTCATCATTTTGTAGTTTTCCCAAACAAAATTCTCTTTCTGTATTTGAGGGTGGATTACACGGAGCTTTCGAATAAATAGTTGTTTCGGTTATTCTGTACGTTTTCGGCGCTTCCGTAGTCTGACTTGATTCCACAAGTATATGGTACCAGTCCAGTGGGTTAAGGCTTGGTCCCTCGCCTCCAAGTTCGGTGGGCAATATATCTTTTGGTACGCATTCGTGCAATGTTGATAGATTTCCTCCGTGTAGTTTCAGCCTTTTGCGCGTTTTCTCGTTTAGGAAAGGTTTTATTACTGCCAGTGCCATTTCCACGTACCATGGTTGAGCAATAAAATGTATTGCCTTAAATTTTGCAGGAAAGCAATCCTAAAATGAAGTTATAATTGATGCCTTGATTTATAGCGAATAATTAATTACCTGTAGTCCTTCGATCATTAATCTAAGAATTCTGGGATTCAAATGGGATGATTGGCGTAGAGAGAAATTTGTCCAATCCACGATGACCACGAATCCTTGAGCTTGATTTTGCTTATCTTCTAAGAGCTTTTCCAGCGATAATAAAAAGCATCTGTATATCACATCCAGAGAGTAAAGTTCTGGGTTCCAATTAGTGGTAAAAAATACTATAATTTTTCGGCCTCGTCTGTCACGTTCTGCAAGAATACTTGGAAAGCCATCTCTCAGTGCTAGTTGGATGGTTTCGTCAAATACAGTTAATCTTCGTAAAAGAATCTTGTTTCTTTGCTTGTATGAATGATAGTTGATAATGAGCTCGAATGCCTCCTGGCATCTTAATTTTCGAGCATACAGAAATCGTGTGAGGAAATTATCGTCATTGCAACAGGATTTGTCTTTAAGGGCTAAATCCATGCTCGCTCCGATCATATCCTTTAGCGTTGAAAGGGCGCGCCGTTCATCAAGCGATTCATTTCTATGGGATATTTTATCTAAATATGAAAGCTGGCCACTGTAATATCTGGACGAAAGTTGAAACTCAAAATATTCCGACATCTTTGCTAGCCTTTGAACCTGAAATTAAGAATAATTTACTTAAATTAAACGAAGTTTGTATTAAAAATCTTTTAAATAGCTTTGGGTCACAATAAATGGAGTGGAATTATGTACAATAGTACAAGGTGGGCCAAAAGAAGTCATCCGATGTTGTTTGGCTCACATTTTTTTTCTAAATGAAAAACTTCGATTCTGTTTTTTGATTATGTTTATTTGAACCTTTAGAATTTTATTGGTCAAGTCGAGAAGATGATATCGGCCAAATGGGCGCCGTCACAATTGATTGCCATACGGGCTCGTTTTATGGCATTTTTCATCACTTCGGCGAGAACTTCGGGCGACAGATTCTCGCACTCGTGTCGAATGTTGTCCTTGAGGGCTTCCAGGGTCTCGGGCTTGTTCACGTAAACACGGGACTTTGGCCGATATCATCTTCTCGACTTGACCAATAAAATTCTAAAGGTTCAAATAAACATAATCAAAAAACAGAATCGAAGTTTTTCATTTAGAAAAAAAATGAGAGCCAAACAACATCGGATGACTTCTTTTGGCCCACTTTGTACAAGGAAAACTAACCAAAAATAATAGGTGAAAAACTTTTTAAGTTAAACGGTTTCATTGCACAATTGATAATGTACTAAAAGCTCGAAAGTAATTATCGCATAATCACATTTAGTAGAAAACTTTGTTTTGCTGGTGCTTGGAAATCATACTATCATTATGTTATTATAATATGTGTTTTCCACTAAATGCACCCCACGATTTTATTTTAGTGTGATCAAAGCCCCGGATTGCTGATCCATAATTATTTTCTAGTTTTTAGTATTGTACATCATTAATTGTGCATAAAACCGTTGAACTTATAAAGTTGTTTTACCTATTTTTTATTTTCCATTATTTAGTGTGCTTTATTTGCTTAGCCTGATTTCATTTCATTTATCCGATCCATTGGCAAGAGGTTGATATGCGATCGATGTAAAATATATAGCTAGCCATGTTCTCATGAAACCCGTCAATTTGATACCTCCACTGAAGAGCAAAACTGTAACAAAGGATTCCTTTTTAAATGTCTTATGTTCTTTGGGGAAAGAACTGAAATGCATATCGAACGAAATTATAAATATAAATTGTTTATTCCATTAGGTCTTAAAAACTAATAAAAAAAAATACAATGTGTAAGTAATACCTTGTGTCCATGTTAACTTAACTATATCCATTGTTACAGTTTTGCACTTGAATTAAAAACGATTTTGTTCCAAAAAATTTATTAAGAAGTCCAGGAGCCTTGGACTTTTTTCAGTTGTCTTACTCTTGTGGGCATACTAGAGTAAAGATTTTCCACGATGCATGCAGGAATACTGCTCCAAATGTCCTGAACACGATCCCATAAATCATTTACGCCTGCTGGAGGCTCAGCCCATAAATGTTCTATGGGATTCATATCAGAACTTTGAGCAGGCCATGACATCGTGGAAAATTTTTGCTTCTGAAGCCATTCTTTTACGATTTTCGCTGTATGCTTCGGGTCTCCGTCTTGTTGGAAAATCACTTTATCTAAAGGAATGTCCAACTGGCACAGAGCCCGGGGCAAATTTTCACGAATAATGCTTAAATATTGCTCCTTCCACATAATTCAATCAATTTTCACCAAAGGACCGACACCTTTGGAGGTCAAGCATCCCCAAACCATGAAACTTCCGCCACCGTGCTTCATGGTTTGCTTGACTTTATTGGGATGCTCTAAACTAGGGTCCCTGCTCCAGTATCAGCTTCTTCCATCCGATTCGAAGCGGTTAATCTTAGTCTCATCAGACCAGACAACCTGCAGAAATAAAAAGAATCCTTCGAATTTGCTCAGGATACTGAGACTGACAAAATCCTACTTGCTTCCAATCGGCAATACTCCAATTACAGAATTTTGCGGCAAATTCCTTTCGCGCTTTGCGATTTTTATGTGAAATTGCCGCCTTTTTCTTACTTTCTGAAGGTTGCAGACCGATTCTCTTCAAAGCTCGTCGAACTGTCCACTGCGAAGCCTTCATCTGCAGCCTTGAAGCAGCTTCTTTCGGCGTTTTTTCGTCTCGAGACGTTAAGTCAGTTATTAACCTTGGAGCACCTCCAAGTTGTCCACAAGCAGACATACCATTTTTCTGGCGAATTCTCTTAAGGGGTCGTCAGTGTGAAATTTTCGAATTTTTTTTTTGTTGCATTATCGGATAGTATACACTGTAATAACCATTCTCTCAAATTTTCAAATCGAAATTCAAATTATTACGGTCGCTACAGCGTTTCTTGTAGAAAGGGAACGGAGGGGACTGATGAGAGTCCCCATCATCAGTATTGTCCTTCGGGAGGAGATTCGTGGTGCGAATGGCGCAAAGCTGAGGCCAATAGATTTCAGGAAAAATATTCTCATCCACCAGCGCTCGATAACGATGTCCAAGAGGTTTTGAAGCCAATCTACGAAGATTTGACCACCGAAGATTTGTTAGAGAGATGTACGGGCGCTTCAATCTTTAAACGCGTTTTTGTCAGAATGGTGTTTTTCAAAACGGTTTCCACTCTCAAAGGAAGAGTTTTGAAGATATCTAGTTCCAATTTGGAGAGAACATTTTTAACATCATTCTTTATGGCGCTATGGAAGGTTTTTTTTTTTTTGAAATCTTCCTATTTTTTTTACGAAAAACTGTCGAAAAAAAGGGCCAAATTCGATACTTTTTGTTCAAACCGCCGCCATTTTGTCAAATTAAAAAAAAAACCCTCCATAGCGCCATAGCGACTTCCCTACAGATTCATAATCTTTATGAAATTTTTGTTTCGGATCAAAATTGCGGCCGCAATCGTGGAAACCGTACAGGACTTTTTTTTTACGTGTCATTTCAACAATTTATTCAACTATTATACACCCAATAAATAAACATAAAAAAAATCATTTTGTATTCGTCATGAATGTATTTATTTATAAAAAGTAAACCGGACCGATTAGTTTATTGCAACATTAAAAAAAAAAAAAATAGCGAAAATCAGTGATTTTTCGGAGGGTCACACTGAGACGATCCCTTAACCGTTTGGTTACTGACTCTGTGCTTTCCAGCCACTTTTCGGAACGATTCGCCTTTTTTTAAATCCTCCACAATACCCGATGTTTTTCCTTCATTTCTTGCTCTCATTTTGGATACAGCACTTCTTATAAGCGTTAACCTTAAACTAATTTAATCTGCCCAGAGAAGTTAAAACTTTTTCAATTTACGCAGGGAGCAAAACTGTAACAATAAACTTAAAACGGTAATTCTCTTATACCATGACGATGACTTGATTCTATTTTTTGCATTTATTCATTTTAGTGATCTACAGGAATCAAACAATCTCATGTGATAAGAAATATGGGAAATTTTAAGTTTTAGAGAAAAATTAATATGAGAAGAGATGATACTTAAATTCTTTGTTACAGTTTTGCTCTTCACTGTACATACTCGTATGTCTAGGGAGTTATAATCATTATGGTGATTCGCTATCGTGGCACATCCGCCATATTTCACTTAGAATGACGACAGGTAGCTCGTATAATCATCAAACCCTTTCGTTTGATACCCACATCAAGGGTAATGTTAATCCGCCATCTTGTGTGTCCGCCATATTGGATTTCACACGCCTTATTGAATTCTACTATTCATACCCTTTCATTTGATACCCTTCGAGAGAATTGTAAAGAAAAAGATAATCTGTTGCGAGCTATGTACCGTGTGCCCGGCAGTCTCGCTCACTGGACGAGTTGTGTTTATAAACATGGCACCCATATACACATTTAAAATATTTTCATTTTTCATTATTTGGCTAAATTTTCGATTTTTTTTATTGGTTTTTATTTTTGTTCAACTATTTCCGAGTAAAACGCTGCAAACTAAACTCAAATCCGTAAGAAAATAACGAAGTTATGCCTTTTTTTACTTTTAGATTTGTCGTTAAAAAAAAGTACTTCAAATACTCTGTAATAACGGACGCCTATTCGACGCGCTAAATCCGCGTTATTTTTGGTTCACAGCAGAGCAACTACGTTCCCTGTGATTCTCTGTTGTGTTTGTTGTGTAAACGAACCTTAATCAGTGCGTTTCTAAGTAGCTTTTTCGTTGATAAACTTTGTTTTTCTTCTGTAAAGTCAAACTTTAATTCGATTTTGCTCGGAATTCTGTTTTTTGATCGTTGCCGTAGAAAATTTCAAAAACCGTTAGCTGAAATTGTTTGAAATTTGGTGGGCTGGTTTATTATATATCTGGTCATGGAATGAAATAAAATATTTGTATATTTACATTATAATTATTTTTTAAAATATTTATTAGTTCAGTAAATAAATGCAGGAAAGCAAAACTAATTTATTCATTCTGTGCAGTCAAGTATTATCTAACAGAAAATGTCTTGTTTATGTGTTTCAGATCAGGGGTTCTGGAAAAAAGCTACGGCAATGGTGAAATTCCACCATTGCAAGAGACGCTCAACCCATAAGAGCCCATGAGTATTTTTGTGATTTTTATAGGCCAAAAACAATCTTAAAGTATTCAATAATAAATTAGTTTTCTCATTTTCTAGATTTTATGTGGTTTATTTCTTTAAAAAAAAATAATCCTTTGACTCCGCACAACCTCATTTAAGCCATATAGGTCCCCTTAATTCTGTTAATATTAGCCGCCTTACAGAGGGGCACATGAAAAGTGCCTAGGGGCCCTTCATCCGTAAAGCCGGCGGCCCTACCTACGTACTAAAATGGTGGTGCGCCGCTTTAGCCGAACTGGAGGGTGAATATGGCGCAAATTTATAGTGTTTCACAATAATAATAAAATAAGCAAAGTAAATAAATGAGCAATAATATATAATAATAATTAATAATATAAAACAATCAAGTGATGACTTACTTATATTGCAAATATTTAAACTACTGTACATTTTTTCTAGTTCCATTCATATTTTATTGTCTGTTTAATATACCTCAGGTGCGCCCAGTGGCGTAGCTAGGTCCCCAAGGGCCCTGGGGCAAATCAAAAAATGGGGCCCCACTAAACCTATCCTAAACTGGTTAGGCTTTATCAAGTAAAAATATTAAATATCCAAATACTTTAAAAATGCTAAGCTACTTTATCATCAGCTATATTTAGTGCACTGCAGGGAATGTAATAAAAATATTAAACAGTAACAACAGATGTTCATACATCATTTGGATAGTCTCTTATCAGTCTTTCTAAACTTTCTGTGATTTCCTCCTTCGACGCATTTAAATTGACAAAAAAAGAGAATTTAGCCGCGATATCAGTGTATGCCTTAGCACATTGTCGCAAGTTGGTTGTCAAAGAATCGATCATCGGAAGAAACGATTTTATCCGAAAACTATCACGCGGAGACAAATTTTCAAGCGCATATTCAGCAGGCCCGTCGTTTACATGGATTTTTTCATTTCGCATTTTTTATTTTTTTGTTTTCAAATTTCCGAATGTGTTTTCAAAATTTTTCAATTTTTGGGGCCCCTGTCCAAGCGGGGCCCCAAGCAATTGCTTCCTTTGCTTCCCGGTAAATCCGCCACTGACTCTGCGGCTGCCGCTTGCCGACGGCAAAGCTTTACCGGCCGCAAGCGGTTGGCGGCAGCTTCTGGCGGCAATGATAACCGTTCTCGAAAAAAAATCTTGATTCGAATACACAATAAAACGCACATCGATAAATAATAAAACGCACATATCGCTATCCGTCTAATTGACAACACTGCAAACCCACAGAAAGAATTTAGGGGAATTCCCTAGGTATAACTTTCGAATTTCTCTCAACTGAGTTCCCATGATTAAAGTCGGGTTGCAACCTGTCATATTTATTTTGAAAATGGGATAGGTTTTCAAAAGTTCAGTTCGATCGAGATTTTCTGGTAAGGATTCGAGGGCCCCCTGAGCTTGAGGGCCCCGGGGCACTGCCCCGCCTAGCCCCTTAGTAGCTACGCCAGTGGGTGCGCCACATTACCCACCGTTCCCCTGTCCCGTGTCGGTTGGGATGTGAAATATATATCTGCCAACACTACACTAAACCACTAAAGACGACGACGCGGCCGTTAAAAACCAAACACAATAGCCATTTAAAAGTATACTTTTTTTTGTAAAAGCGCAAAGGTTATTCCATTCATGAAATGTAAATCAAAAAAACTATGTGTCGAAGTCAGACAACCACAGTAAATTTCTTGAATCTTAAAGCTTATTGTTTATTTGTAAACAAAGGAAATATGTAGGCAAGCACAAAACCTTCTAGAATCCGTGCAAAATATTAACACCTGTTCCAAAATATTCTACAATTGCAAACCATGAAGTTAATCCGACGCACGTACACAACAATAGGGAAAAGTGGGCTGATGCTGAAACTCATAAATGAATGCATTCGCTCTTACTGCGTAATATACTGGAAGATAAAATGTGGCCAATTGGAACCATTTGGTTTATTCATAGCGACAGATCGCATAAGAACATCTGAACTTTAAATTTGAATAAAACACAAAATTTTCGAGCAAAAAGTGTTCTGATTGCTTTATTTGAATAATAATTTTATGCGATTTATGATTTGAATAAAATATCGGCCAAACGACCACCGCGGCTCCTCTTGCACACGTTCATCCGCTCACGCCAATTTTCGATGACTCTGTGCTTATCACACCGTTTATTATTGCACCTTTGGTGCACTTTTTCAACTCGTGCATAGCTACATCTACATTTTCCATGACCTAGAAACTTGCACATGTCATTGCTATTCCAAAAAAGTCTTCGGCTTCATCACGGACCAATTATTTTGCACAGTTTCCTATCTAAGGTGTTTGAAAAGCTGTTATATTGGCAACTCCAAGCGCATGTGTTGAGAAATAACCTTATGTGTGAATTGCAATCAGGATTTCGGCCAAAGCATAGTTATGAGAGTCTAGTGATATCTCCATACTCAGACTTCTCGATTTTTCAAAAACGTTTGATAGCGTCTATCATACGAAGTTGCTAAACAAGCTACACACTCGTTTTGGCTTCTCTCTCTAGTGACTCGATTTTCCTAGTAAAAGACTTTCTCTTTCTGAGATTAAAAAGAGTTATTGCTGGAAATGGGAATTGTTCTGGCTGGCGTCCCTCAAGGGTCGATATTTGGACCACTGCTCTTTACTTTATACACAAACGATCTTCTTGAAGTTTTGCGATACTTTAACTACCACATTTATGCTGACGACGTGCAAATCTACCTTTATTCTCCCGTACATCTTATTGAGGAGTGTGCTTCCAAAATAAATCATGATTTGTTTCATATATGTTCTTTTTCAGCGTAAAATAATCACAAATTTAATCCGGAGAAGTCACAAGGTATTGCGTTCTCTATTGGGTTTATTGATCATTCAACGAAATCTAGGAATGATTCTAAACATGAAAATGAAAAGCTGCGATCATATCAATCATATCATATCTAAAATACATATAATGCCACTCTCCACCGTCCTTGGCTGTCGGCTAGTATACTCTCGTCTGATATTCGACAGCATTTAATCAAAACTTTGGTGTTCCAGCCTTGCACTAAATGAAAGCCCCGTTTTTACTAAGTTGGACTCATGTTGTACCCGGAAATTAAATGTTGCATTAAACGACTGAATTCGGTTTATATACGGGCTACGAAGATTTGATAACGTATCTCATTTGATCCTAATTACTAATCGGATGCTATTTGATGCGCCGTGCTATGTACTTTCTGTACAATCTATTGAGGTCCGGTCAGCCTCTCTACCTGGGGAATATGATTCGACTTTAAATTCCACTAGAGGATACAAATCCCATATTCCAAGGTTCGGCACATCCATCCTAGAGGCATCTTACACTGTTCAGTCGATTTGTCTTTGGAACTATTTGCCTGGTGACATTCAGACGGCGGGTACCTTCAGCGCTTTTAAACGACATCTTGTTGAATTTTTGAGGTAGTTTTGAGATTCGAATGCATTAAAGTAACAGAACTTTAAATATTTAGTAATTTTCTTTCCTTTTGCTGCATGCTTATTAATTATATGCACTCATCTCCACTGTTAAGTAATGCTGATAAAAGATTGTAAATCTTGTGACCTACTTCAGGGAACCCCTGAATAAATCGAATATATAAAATTCTCGTGTCACAGTGTTTGTAACAAAACTCCTCCGAAACGGCTTAACCGATTCTTATGAAATTTTGTGTGTGTATTCAGAAGGTCTGAGAATAGGATGTAAACTATTTTTCATACCCCAAAGTGATAAGGGTGGTCCACCCCAAAACATTTTTTTTTATTTTTTGGCCAAATTTGTTTTTTTAATTTTTTATGATTCGGCATTAAAAAATACATAAAACCCAAAATTTTCACCCTTCTACCACCAACCCCTATTTTTTAATAGCGAAATTAGTACTTTAATATAATAATTTTCAAACATCATATCAGTTACCACACGATCAGTTATTCCCGCCAGGTGTCTACTCTACGGGTGTTACTTATCGGTTTACTTTCTCAGTGCAACTGTCATATTTATTAGTTCTTAAAAGCAAAATTTTTGGGAATCATTTTCAATTAAAAGAGAAATATATACGTATTTTATAATTGTGAAAGGTAGGTAAAATAATAAAAGAACAAACACATTATCAGGATACTGTTTTCTACCATTAAGTACTTCAATTTGATCTACTTGTGTGTTTTGTACAGTGAACAATGCCAGCAAGACGCAAAGGGTCTGATTTTTAATTTCCACATTTCGATAGTAGGTTCGAGATTAGCGACCCCGAAAACACTCTGCAACACAAATAATGGAACAGATGATTCAGCATATCTCAAATTTCAACAGCCAAGGAGGTAAAAGAGGGTATAAATATATGTATGGGAAATAAGTCTCTCTTCTGCAGATATGGTAATGCAAAAATCAGATCAAATGGAGGTGAAGTACTCCGGGATTTATATTGGGATCAATCGCGTGCTTGAAATTAAAGAAGAAAGGTTACGACAACATTCCAGTATGAATCTCCTTTTTCCATTTAAATGTCGACCAATGAAGGGCAGTCTCAAACGTGTGTCTATCTCTAAAACTAGACTGCGCTTCTATCAACAATTTTGTTCATTTTGCAACAGCTTAAATTTACAAATGTAGAAATGCCCGGGCAAAGCCGGGACGGGTGTGCTAGTATAATAATAAAAATAATAATTTACTTAGAAATCGACGAGCATGGAACGGCGAGTACTATTTCAAAACTTCAAACCCGTTTTTTGAAACGATGACAACGATATCTGGAGTGCTACTGAACCGATTCACTTGAAACTGTTACAGCACCTTTAGTACAATTTCCGGTATAGCCGGGACTACAATTACGTTGACATGCATTTGTTTTTTGTTTAAATATAAAACAAAACCGAAAATCGCACTTTTTCTTTGTAACTAAATAACTTTTGTAATTCTTAATATTTTAACTTCTCCATAATCCCGGCTATACCCAACAGAGTAATAATGAATAACAATTTCGAATTTTATGTGTCAGACTCCCCAGAGGGAGGCAATCGTGTTCACCGTTTCCATCTGCGCTTCGGACGCCCCAAATTCAACGCGCTCTCGGGCATACATTTTTTTTTTCACAAATAAAATGTTTTCTTATATTAAAAGGCCGAAAAAAAAAATTTTTTTTACCGCTTTCTGCTCCCGAGAAAAAAAAAATCATGCAGTTGGAGTCAAAACACGGCCGTCACTACCGAATACCCCCTTAAATTAAGTATGTAACCTTAGAGGGAAATGCGTTAAACGAGGGTCCACTGTATTTAAAAACATTTCCAATCATAGCTTTCCTGGTATCAATCTGGCCCCATGCATGTGCAGGTGCTCTTAATTTAATTCTAGTGTTTTGGTTGCAGCAGCTTGCATATGATCTAATTTTCCAATTTATAAAGCGATATCAAATTACATGAGTAGGTAATGGAGTAATTAATAACCGATACTGGTGATATTTTACATCATAGTTTCAAGGAAATGTGACTTCAGATATCTAATCAATCCCACGATTATGAATTAAATAAGTATCTTGTGTTAAAACAGGTAATATTGAATTGGCACCGATAAGCTAAAACAAGTTGTTGGGTTAACCAATATTCCGTTAATTGCTATGTCGTCTCATGGTTAATCAATCTGAACCTTCAATATGTGAGGCAGAAACCTCGACAATGACTAATAAGAGAAGAATACTTTCTTCACCGCTCAATGCATGTTAGCCTTAAGGCAAAAAATAGTTTTGGAAGGTAAGCAAGAACTCGATACCTAAATGACTCACTCATGATGCAACCATATTTCACAGAGTATTTTGCGCAATTGGCACCTTTTTACCATATTTATTAGAGTGATCAGCAAGAGTACGTCCGACTGTTCTGTTTATTATTAGGTCTAATTAATTTTACGATGAATAAGCATAACACCAAATGCATCGGTATTTAGGTATAGGTATACCACGCCACGCACACAAAAAACTTCTTAAAATTATTCTTTGTTACAGAGGTAGCAAACCAGGTAATATTATTTTGAAAATTCGCCATGTGACGATTGTACTCACACACAAGTCATCAAGGTCTAGCATGCGCGAATGCAATCGATATCCGAAAAAGGTATAAACAAAACAACCAGTTCCATTCACAGTATTTAATGTAATACAAATAATGCTGTGCAATTGGACGGATTAGTATAGCCGGAAGGTGACTTGGGTCTATTTGATGTCTAGCAAATAAATAAAAAATTAAAGAGTCGACATGCTGAAGCAATTTTCCGACGAACCGCGCACCACTCCACTCTCGCCACCTTCGATTAGAGCGGAAATATGACTAATCCGGCAACCTGCAAACCCGTCCGTAGAGTTTTCTTAGCATGAAAAATCACACACTTGTGTACACTGGAACCAATCGCCATCATGAAATAAAGGTACGAACACCTACCTGTGTAAAGTAGCAGACACCTTACGGCTTTTATGTGTGAATTGAATATTGTTCGAAGTATTCAGCTTTGGCCCAATCATTCAATTCGGTAGCTGAATGCTCGAAGTGCAAAAACCGGAACTGAAAAGCTTTGCGTTTACCTACCGCCACTTGAGATATCAAAACGCATTATAGGTAGTATGTTTGCAAAGCCCTCTGAAAGATACATTTACTTTACGACGTAGTACCTCCAGAACACGTTCTTTCCAATATATTCAATATTTTTACCTACATACATTACCTAACACAAAGCTTTTATCAAAAAGATAAGGTACTCGAATTTGCAATAATCTAAATGCGATTATGGGTTTTTCTAATTGGCACCTGCAGAGCACCATAAGTAGAATTTGCCATTTGATTGAGAGTAATATGCGCTCTTTTGGACTGTTAGCATTAACATGCATACATAATTTATTTTAGCTTTGTTCCAGAATTGTATAATAGTAAGTTCAGGAATAATGTACGGAACTTTTTACCCGTGCTTACCCTGAGCACGTAAACTATGAACTTTGTACAGAAAACTTCACTTTGTTTATAGTTTAACCTTAAGGCCGAAATAAATTCTGGACAAGCATTGGAAAACGTGACAAAACATATTAAAAATAACAAAAATTGAAAAATGGGGTTCCCCGCCGTAAGCGGTGTTGTAGGGTTGAAATGAGAGCGCATAGTATAAATTTTCTTTATGTTTATTTTATTGCTTACTGGAATCAGATGTTTATTAATACGTATTAAAGAAAACCAAAATCATTCCATCAATCAAGATATATCTCAAGGCATGCAGAGTCAATATTTTTACATTATACCATATATCTGGACATTTCAATAAAACTTCGCAAATGCAAGTCCTCGTCAGTCAATCTTGCTCTTGTGATGTCATACTGAGCCAAAAGATAATTGTTTGATAATCTCTAATAAAAAAAATTAAAACAGCAAAATTTTTATCACCCGGAATTCGATGCATTAAACACACAGGGTGGTACATGGCTTATCTTTATTGTGTTGAATTGAGCTTATCAGACAAATTAACGTATTAGATTACACATATCAATAATGCGGCTCTCCTAACTGAATTGACCAGTTTAATTTTCCCTTTTTTTGAAAGCTTCTGAATCCGCTGTTAATTCGGCGGAATTGCAACAATGATTGAGAACTTCCTCAAAATTCTAATGGGAGATAGGACAGGCCTATTTGCATATTTGCATATTAAGGATATTCAAATTTTGTTAGTAGTTTGACTATTGAAAAACATTTTTGCAAAATTTCAAATGCATGCCGTTTTCTAAAATCACCGAAGTTTATCCTTAAACGATATGTTGTAAAACGCGATTTTTCCAAACCATTCATAAAATAAAAACTACTGAATCGATTGACTTAAAATGTTTACAGCACATTCACAGAGGATGCTGAGAACGAAAAGGATATGCATATATTTTTTTTACTGCATTTTTGGTCGGAATCGAACTAATGAATTTGGCCTGCTATCATTTCGCTGATTTCTTTTTCTTTTTCGTTGGTTAGACGATAACTGCTTTCATATAAAATAAAATACCGTTTGAATATTTTTTTTTTAATTTCAGATTGAAGTTATATTGTCAACCGTTCCTGGAGATGTACTATAATCTACAAGCGTTTTCGGCTATCGTAGAGTAAATTTTTTTTTAAATTATTTAGATTTTATAGTTTTTATTTAAAGGAATCCAAAAACAATCGATTTCTGAGCAAAAATAGGGAAAATCCCCCGTTAAGCGCCAGACTGCAGTACTGCTTTGAAGGGGTCTTTCTCGTAAATCACTTAAAAAACACGACTTTGATATTTTTTAGAATCCTTTCATTGATCATAAAAAAATTATTGCAATAGAAAGTACACATCTTTGACTATATCTCGTTTTTTTTGTTAATATGTGCTTCAAGAAGGCGACAAATCGAGTCCTCATTTCGAAGACGCAAATTTGATGCCACTATAGGTCTGCTCCTGTTGAAGATATTGATAAGAAACAATTTTCAGGTTAAAGTAGATACTTAAACTTAGGGAGTGAACAACCAGTTCACAAATTTCCAGAAAATTTGTAAAAATAACGCGCTTTTTTAAACAAAGTTGAAAAAAGGGCATTTTTTCGACTTTGGTACTCTCTCTGGAAGTCAATTTTGGCAATCTAAGGTCAAATTGTGGTTCAGTCCATGGGGAATTTAAGTAGGAATAAAATGCCGATTTAGACCGATCGGACATATAAATTTTTGTCAGTGATGGCAGCAAATTTTGAAAATACAGTTCTGAGAAAAGCGCGCTTAAAGTTCAAGCGAATCAATTGTGTGCGCTGCTTCGTATGTGCTCCTTTCGAAAGCACTTAGAATTTTTCCTACTGGGATATTTCAGAAGAGTATGAATATATAGTAAGCAAAAGAATGCATATGAACACCTGGCTTGGCTACAGAAAAAACTATTTTTATTGTACAGTACAGCGCGCAGCTCGACGCAGCTTTCTAATCTATTATTACAAAAGTACCTATACAAATTGACAAAACACATTCATGTAAAAAATTTTTTAAAGTGATTTATGAGGAAGACCCCTTAAGAGTGTGAAAATAGATTATTGTTGTTCCAATATTAACAAACCTCAAATTAAAATGAAATACACTGCTTGAACCATACGTACTTTTTATTAAAATTCTTCAATGTACTTACTACATACATTCTTACAAACAAAAGGCAGACGTTTTGGAAAATAATCAGACTTAATGAGGAATAATCTGTGATCTAAATTATTAACAAAAATACTTTACGTACTGTAGATGATGTAACCGAAATCCAATGTTAAAAACCAATAAGTCATTTATTTCCGCATGGTATTTAATAAACTAACAGCTGTGAGGGTATCAGGAAAGAGTGAATGATAATTAATAAGGGGAACATAAGCCGCCTGTATTACCCTGCCTGCAAACCATCGTCCATGTAAAGAATTAACTGCTAGAACGGCAGTAGTTATGCTTGGGCATTTCACGTATACATTTCCTTGCGACTCCTTATCAACGAACACGTGTAGAACGCCTCCATGTTTTTTGCATTCATCAATAACATCATCTCGTATTTCAACCTCCCAATTGGGGTTAGTTTCTGAGACAGGATCAAACATATTCGACAACATGAAGCATTGCGTAGCAATGGCTGGAGTTTGCTGCGGTTGTTGAACTGGTGCAGGCTGGGGAGCAGTTGCTAGTAAAGCGTTTGCAGCAGCTTGTGGAACAGCCAAACCAGCTCCCTCGGCCAATTTAAACATAAGTTGCAGACGACCAGTAGCTCCCAGATCTATTCCACTGCGATCCATTTCATCTGTATCTAGCGAAGTCGTGTTCATATCCAGCCTTTCTGTTACGTTGCCTACTTTCATAGGTCGTCCTGCTAGTTCAAATCCATTCAATTGCTCGAGTGCTTTCTTAGCGTCGTCAGCATTATGAAACTGAAAACATAAAATATGTAAAAATTGTATTAAAATAAGAAAGGTAGCACGCTGAGCAGGAGTTATGTTCACCCCAGTTTGAGCCTAATATTAAACAAAATTTCAATAAAAATTTAACTTACCGTAATGAACCCGTATCCCTTAGACCGCAGAGTTTCTTGATCCATTATAAGCTGGATGCTGTCTATTTTTCCGAAAGGTTCAAAGATCCCTCGTAGCATTTCTTCGGTTATATTAAAATGCAACGACCCAACGTACAGCCTCATTGGTCCTGTATGATTTTTTGGTGTAAATGTTGGAACTGAATTAGCCATTCTATTTTTCTCCGCTTGAGTGTGCTGTACACATATGGGAATCCCAAGTAACTTCTGTCCTGACAAACCAAGCGCCTGAAAACATAAAAATTTATTAAGTGTTATATCGCCACTTAATAACGCCTATACTCACAAGTGCCACCGACTCTGGATCCTTAAATTCAATGTAGGCAATTCCTTTAAACCGCTTGGTCTTGTTACATGTGATAAGTCGAACATCTCGAACTTTTCCAACACTTGAGAAAAATTCTTCTAAGTCCCTTGCTCTAATTCTTTGCGAAAGTTGCATACAGAACACCGTCCTCGCATCTCTTTCTTCTGGGCTTAAGTCTTCGGGAGGGGATCTGTCTCCTAAGCCATTAGGTGGTGTACGTCCTCTTCTAAATGGTCTTGGTGATGGAGTACGGCGTCTGAATATATACGTGAACAAATATTAACATTTTTAAGGTATATTTTGAGCTTAAATATGCATACCTTTTTTCGCGTGATCGACTTCTTCGCTTTGATCTACTCCTTCGTCTCTTATCAATCGACTTGCTCCTCTTCCTTTCCCTCGACTTACTTTTTTTGCGTGGGTCGCGGGCGTCACGCGGGTCGCGGGCGTCACGTAGGTCACGAGGGTCGCGGGCGTCACGTTGGTCGCGGGCGTCACGTGGGTCGCGCGCGTCACGTGGGTCTCGGGTCTCACGAAGGTCACGAGGGTCACGTGGATCGCGCGATTTGCTTCGTCTTCTTCTCTCCTTTGAACGACTCTTTCTATGATCCCGTGAGCGACTATTTATATCCTTAGATCTGCTTCTCTTGCGATCTCGCTCCTTGTCGCGTGACCGTCGTCTTTCTTTATCTTTAGATTTTTCTCTTGAACGTCGTTTGTCTCGGTCTTTATCTTTGGATATGTCACGATCTCGGATTTTCTCCAGTTCTTTATTAACCTTTGACTTTGATCGCTCACGAGATCTACTCCTAAAAATTATCAGTTTCCATTACAAAGAAAATAAATCGGACATCGAACTTTACTTACTTCGATCGATGCCTTTTGCCATTTTCCCTCCTTTTGCCGTTGTGGAATTCGCGTGGCGAAGATCTATCTCCGTCATTCTGCTAAGTCACAAACGTGCAATGAAATATGTGACGAGGGGAAGAACCCAACGAGCAGGAATAAAGCAAATCGAAAATATTAGTATGAAATATATGGTTCTAGCTTAATAGTAGTAAGGCAGAATCAACTTCGTTCCATTTTTTGGAACGTATTTTGTATTCAAACGACAAACAAGGCGTAAAAATAATTCGACTGAGTTTGCTCGCATTTCCATTTTGATGCCACACATTTTTACGATCTGAAAATTAGGTTCAGTTTGAGAAAATGGGTATAAGGAGATTTTGTATTTTGGAAGAGATGTAAAGAAATCAACAATATAATTCCGATATTGTCATTTTCTTAAGATGTTATAGTTTCGCATCGAGCATTATTGGGTGCTTCCAAACTTACCGAAGTGATCCAGCCAAATAAACGACCATTAGGATCAGTAGCAATGCAAAATGACTTTTAAGGAATTTCTGCAAAAAATATTTTACCCTTGAGAAAATTGACCATTAAACATATTAGTACGAAATCAAAACGACTTTATCCGGTAATGACCACAATCCTCTTATTATTACAAAAATGCTAGTTTTCACCATATGTAAAAGATGATTGTACGAAAAATAAAAACAACAATTGAGAGCTATTACACTTACAAATAATAATGAAAACTACTCATTCCCCTCTACTTACTACTTAGGCAAGTTGCGAAAATCTTCTATCGTAATTTCCCTACCAGAAAGCTTTAAGGCTTTATATTATTCAATTAAATATAAGACAACGAATCTTAATTGCCACTTAAAGGCGCAGTGAATACTCCATACTTCGCGCGTTTCTATCTCATTCATTTGAGCACAAAATAGTGTTTATCGATAGTCTGAGTGCCCATGCCTTCCATCAACGTTGCGCTTCACTATTAACTTTAAAAAGAAACTATATCTACTCAGAATGCTTAATTCACGATTACTCTATTTGCCTCTCTTATGTACATGTAAAATTCTGTCCGGCTCAGAACTACACTAAAAACAAAAAACCATCGCCAACATATGGTGTATGATAAAGTCTTACTCTAAATATATAATTGAAGTTCGCTCACAGTAAATAGAATACAAAAATTATACAATGTGCCCCGGAAAGATGTTGTAATATATAACAAACGATTTTTTGAGGACTCTATCCTTGAAATTCATTCTGTCATCGGTATATCAAATCAATATTTTTTTCGTTCAAGAAGATAATTTTATAACTCCTGTTAGGAATATGGTAGGAGTGTAAGAACTTAGGATAAAAGATCCTTGCTAATTACAAACCATCAAGACGAAAAGAAACGATTTAAAAAACCCTCCATTTACTATACTAAAATGTCACTTTTTAACGAACTCGTATATAACCGAACTTCTGCATATAACGGATGGGTATTGCGCATTATTTTGTTCCTAACTCCGGTGATAACAAAGCCTACAAAAGTACATGCGCAGTCACACCCGGCAATAATACACGTTAACTAAGATCTTTCTTACAGCTGATATACTTATAGTGTTTTATTAATGTTTAAAGAAAGTTGCGTTATATCTTCAATCCCTTGGTTTATAGATTATATTAAGTTTTTACTTTTTATATACATGACAGGGTTGGGTATTCACATAATCACCGCTTATAACGAACATCGGCTATAACGAACCGATCTTTTTATAACTGAAGCTAACTGTATTCATTCCAGAGTAGAAATCACGTATAATAATATCATGCCCCTTACAGGAATTATATCGATATCTTCTCAAGAATTTTTTCCAATAAACCTTAAAGAGGTCGCTCACCTAAAATATCATACTAGGACATACACAAACTGTTTCTATCAGTAGAAGTTGACGCAGAGATCAAAATTTTTTGTTTTAGTTTTAAACTTAAAAAAATGAGAATATTATTTCGGTATCCAGAGACAATGTCACATTTTTAATAGGAAAAAAATGGCAAATTTTCTTCCTTCTTTTTAATATGCAATAGGTAAGAAAGACGGCCGCTACCGTTTAGCTATAGTGATTTTCTCGATCACTACAGCTGAACGGTAGTGGCCGTCTTATTTGCTTATTAAATCGGTTGGTATATGTCGGTCCTTTCGGGGTACATCGTATCAGCATTGAAGCACGATTCGAGTAACTTACAATTAATCAAATCTTGCATAACAAAGTTGTGTTCAAGTTACAAAAGAAATATTTTTTTAGAGGTTTTGAATAAAGATAAAACACCAAGATATAACTTAACATTTAATCTTCCTAACCTTACCAAATGTAAACATATAACAATAATTATAGTAACAAAATTGTCATGTCTCTAGAGGCGTTTCGTGCAATACTGATGGTTTTATCGATATTTCACCTTACATCTTACAAAAAAAAAAACAAATAGCACATCGAGTTGGAATGTCAGTTTTCATTACGACTCCTTATGTAGCTCTTTTACAACAGGTATAGAATGTTTGGAAAGCGGTCATTATACCAAACCGATAATTTTGGCTAATCCAATCACTTTTATTTTCCTAAAGCATAAATTGTGCAGCCATATTCATCGTTACTCGACATTGTCGGCCTTTTCTCAAGTACCGGCAAATTTTTACAAGCTATCTAGGTTGGTCCAGCCTTTCAGTCTAATCTTCGAGGATGTAATTCCTGAGTAGAGCAAGATTTAGCGAAAATTAATACTCAAATAATGAATTACAATTACAGGTGAAATAAAAAGGACATCTTATTACACTCTTTTACTCTTCGTCCCTATTGATACGTTCTCAGTACCTTAAGATTTAATTTACACGCAATTTCTTTTCAGATTAAAGTACCTTTGGCGATCAGTCGTCGTTGTGGCTCGTTAATCATTAGTCTATAAAATGTAAAACGGGATATGTGAGTACCGTCTGACAATAAGCAAACTTTCTTCCACATTTTAAATAAAAATTAAAAGTAGAAGAACTTAAAGATACTTGAAAGTCCTTCCACCTTTTAATTTGCAATAACATTTACGTCACTTACATCTTTCCTGTAGGGTGCCTCCAACATGGCTTCCACATCAAAATCTTCAGCCATCGTCTTCAGCTTCTCCTTGCCTTCCGAAATCGAACTTAGATATTGTTATATGTACTTCAAATGAACAGCACAAGTGTTAAATGATCGCGACCTACTCAATTAAGGATTAAATCATTAAACCAAGCCGTTCTTTCTTTACCCAAATCACAAGCCGAAGAAAAACTCCACCGAGACGAAGTAATTTCCAGATATGTGTAGCCAACTTAAAAATATAAAATACCAGAGTATTACCAAGCCAATGATAAATTGGTGAATATTGTTGAATAAATTCGGTTGCGTTCAGCTAATTGTATTCAAAATATTGAAATTTCTCAAAACCAAGAAAAATACAAATCTTTTTAAAGAATTTTCTTTAGTATAATGAGAGATGTCTCATATTTTTCCATGAAAAAGTACCATTTATCGCAGTTTTCCTATCTTTCTTTGGCTAAGGTAAGCAAGAACAAGAGTTGGTTAATTAAATGTCAAAATTCGTCAGCTGTGAACGGAGAAAGTTGCAGCGTCGCATTCGCATCGCAGTATCGCAGTTTTGTTTGCAAAAGAAGTTTGGTCCTTCTTGATCTATTAAATATCTCTCTACTAATTTAAAAATAATTATATCACGACGATGAGGAACCTTACTGAGTTTAAACGAGCGTTGAGCTGTATTCATCAGCAGAAGCGGTTCACTCTATTTGAGCTGTGCGGAAGTGGTATGTAATTTCCATTTTTCATTAAGTGCAATTACAGATGAGTGAAAAGCCAGGCTATTTATAGAAGATCGTTCCTGCGAACAAAGTCCATTCTAGTGATGTTAATCAACACATGCCGTCAATTGGACAAATCAAATTTTCAAGGCCTTTGTTGGCAGCTAAACTTGCAATTTTTAAAGTTTGGTTTTACATGTTTCGAAATATTTATTCTCAGCTTCACAGGAAAATAGAAATGTACACTTCAGTTCTGTGAGGAAATATCCAGTCGCGGTGGCTCTACCTCTGCCACCAAACGTTGATGCATCTATAAGCAATCGCTTCTCCCCGGCGCGTAATCGCGACATTACTGCAACGGCCATCCTATCCCATCAGTCCGCAGTGCCTGCTTTGAAAATAGACGTTACCCTGGACACGTCTACCCGGGATCCTCACGTAGAATCATACGATTGCTTCGGTGCAGTAAGCCTAAATTCCGCAATGCAAAGCAACGTGCCGACCCCCTTCGGAGGACAGCATAAATTCACACACTTGAATATGCCTGGTGGACAATGGAGCCAAGAGAATAAATTCATGTCGCACGACTTGCAATCTTCACACTACATGAACCTGCGGCGAGAGGCTCGTGCCGGTTGGTCGAACTACGATCAGGATGCCACCACAATCTCTAAAGGTATTGCACAACAGTCAATTTTTGCCAGGCTTCGCAATCAGTCTACTAGTAAATTCTACAAACAGATAAGGCATGTATCCACTGAATCTGATACGAAAAAAGGCATAGATCCCAAAGAATCTGCTGATGCGAGCGCAACTAAAACAGTTTCGAGGAGAGAACAACTGAAACAAGCTGTAAAAGAATATGGATCGACTGTGATTATTTTTCATATAGGGATTTCACTAGTATCACTCGAATGCTTTTACCTCCTCGTGTCTAGGTACGTCTCCTCTGTTAATATTTGCTTATATTCGGTACCCGGTGAATGGCCTTGAAGTCTAGTGGAAATTACAATCGCGAGAAGGAAAGGTAGAAGGTGAACCGAAATGGGTAGAAGTTTATTGATAATTGTTCATCAGTAGGTCCATTGTACGCAAAAGTCCTTCAAAATATTATTTAGGAAAAATATTTGGTTTTTCTACTTCGGAAATTGAATTGCACATTTCCAAATTCGGTATCATCTTCTGGGTTTTCTACTTTTCGCAGACACAATTATTAAGTATCCCCTCTCCTCATTGGCTTGACATATGCACTGAGTAGTATCATTTCTATGTATCAACATTCCTGCTTTGCATTTTTCATAAAGTTCCTAACTTTTCTTGCTAAGACAGCACAGTTCTCTTTTCAGTGGAATCGACTTGATGCCTATTGTGGAATCGCTTGGCTTCGCGTCTACAGGCCTGTCGAAAAAAGTAGCGAGCGGGGCAAGTACTTTTGTGATCGCATACGCTATCCATAAGGTCTTCGCTCCGGTTAGGATAAGTATTACATTAGCCTCAACTCCATTGATAGTCCGGTACTTGAGGAAAAAGGGTTTTTTAAAATCAAAGTGAATATTATGTAGTTTGCATGTTTTCAAGCATTTATTTTTTTTATTAAATTTAATGTGAAAATATGAATTCCTTTCCGAAATAAATATTTTAAGATATTAATTGGCATTTGCTATTGTTTTTTTTATTGTGCTCTATACCAACCAAGAGGCAATACCATTTACGTAGGGGGAAAAAAAACTTCAAGACGATCTTGATAACTACATTCAGAAACGACAAATTCCAGATAGGATTTACGCAAATATATTTCTGGTTTTCTCTGTTATTCATTAACATTTTTGTTCATTTATAACGGTATAGTATATAGTTTGTAAAAGGGAAATCTTCAATCAAAACGGAAATCTGCGGGTGACTCGCGGGTCCGATTTGAAACTTCTTATGTTCCAGAAACTATTGATTTTATGCATTGCTCCCTTTGAATTTCTTGAACAATTTATTATTTCAGAATTAGGAAATTGTTATGTGGATTCTAATTTTTTTTAAATAAAAAAGGTTTTTTTATTCATCAATTTCCATTAATTCATACTCCAAGAAAGAAGTTATTTATTATTAAATTTAGAAATATTGATGGCAGAATCGAAATCAGCGACCCCGAAAACCATAGTGCGGATTTTCAGAATAATCCCTTCGAATTTAACTTTTTTGGTGGCCATTTTGGGTCTACCATCTTGAATTTTAGTGGATTTGAATTTTGTAACACCAAAGACATCCTCATATTAAATTTCATAAAAATTGCTTAAAATTGAATGAAATGTGCGAGATAGGATAGGATAGACAAAAATTTAAATGAAAATGAAAGAACTGCAGCTATCTTGGTTGGTTCGGTCACTTTATTCAATCGCATTCCTGAGTTTGTTTATTTAGGCTTGGGTTTTACTTCTCCAGTCACCGAGAGGCTGGTGTTAGCGAAGAGTTGAACTTTGTGAACTGATGATTCCTAAGGACATTGTAGAGTCGGTTCTCCTGATAGTGCAGTTCAGTTAAGTCCGTTTCCAAGTGTTCTTTATTTTTCTTTTGAAACTCCATGTACCTCATTTTTCTGTGTTTATGTTATGTTATATGTCAGTCTGTTTCCATATAACCAATTCAGGTAGCGTTTTGTATCCTAATGTATCGTATTGTAGTTGTGTCGCGTTATTTCCCGAATATAGTAATAGCTTGTGGTTTGGTTTCTTATGGAAATTAGACATTGAAACACAGTAATTCACTTATGTCGTTTCTGGATTAAGTTTAATTTAAGGATTTCTGCAATATTTCAAATGTTGTTGCAATTAATTCGCTCAAAACAAAAAAATTAAAATCTAATTGAGAGAAATACATACTTGAAACCTTCCTGTTTTTTGAACTTATTGTCCTGTTCACAGCGTAACTGTAGTGTAGAGTTTTTAATATGGCATCACAAATGATAACAAAATCTGACAGTTGTCAAAATTTGGCCAATCCGCTATAACCACGCACGGCTTTTGTGCCAGAGAATTGTTGAGTCAATTTAAATAGAAATCTTCACTTAAAAGTATCTTTATGGACTGCAGTTAATTATAAACTAAGAAAAAAACATGAAGACTATCCTAATTTATGGAGCAATACAAATAGTATTTTGTGCACTCTACTGCATAGCCGGCAGAGATTTCTATAGTATCCTGAATGTGAGCAAAAAGGCTTCTACAAATGAAATAAAAAAGGCTTATCGGGCGCAGGCTAAAGAGCTACATCCAGACAAGAATCAGGACGATCCAGACGCATCTCGGAAGTTCCAGGATTTGGGAGCTGCTTATGAAGTACTCTCAGACCCAGAAAAGAGAAAAATGTACGACCGATGTGGCGAGGAATGCCTGAAAAAAGATGGAATGATGGACAACTCAGACCCATTCGCCAGTTTTTTTGGTGATTTCGGATTTCATTTTGGAGGCGGAGACAATGGTCACCACGAAACTCCAAGGGGAGGAAATATTGTAATGGATTTGTATGTCACCCTAGAGGAGTTATACACAGGCAATTTTGTTGAAATTGTACGCAATAAGCCTGTTTTGAAGCCGGCGCCTGGAACTAGGAAATGTAATTGCCGACAAGAAATGGTAACGAGGAATTTGGGTCCGGGGCGATTCCAAATGATGCAGCAGACTGTGTGCGATGAGTGTCCAAATGTGAAACTTGTTAATGAAGAGCGTCTCTTAGAAGTTGAGATAGAGCCTGGCATGGTGGATGGGCAAGAAACTAAGTTCATAGCGGAAGGAGAGCCACATTTAGACGGTGAACCTGGAGATCTCATACTTGCCATTAAGTCACTGCCACATGAACGATTCCAACGAAAGGGCGACGATTTATACACAAATGTAACGATAAGTTTGCAGGTGAGAATGTTTTCTTAAGTTATTTGCCTAATTTATAAAGCAGTAGCTCAGTTGGAGCTCTTTAGTATTTTTCCTGAGGATATGAATTTCATTTCTATTGCATTAATGTGCATCCCGTAATATAAACAAGAAAACGCAATCAAATTTCAGTTAAATTCTCAAATTGCCACATTTCGTTACAGGACGCCTTAGTTGGTTTCACGTTAGATATAAACCATTTGGATGGACATCGAGTGGCAGTAACGAGGGAGAAAATAACCTGGCCTGGAGCTCGTATCCGCAAAAAGGGTGAAGGCATGCCAAATTATGAAAATAACAATCTTCAAGGAAATCTCTACATTACTTTCGATGTAGATTTCCCTAAGAAAGAATTAGAAGAGGAACAAAAAGAAGGTAAGTGTGATTTTTACGTCTATATCCATTTATTATAACGATAGTTGTGCTGCATAATTGACACTGATTTTAATCAATTTCTTTTATTGTTTCAGATATAAAAAAAATTCTGGCGCAGCCTTCGATAAACAGAATTTACAATGGGCTGTAATAGCTATAAATTATGACAATTTAAAATAAATTATTACGTACAGATGCCCTCTTATTTCTATTCCTAGTGTAAAAAAAGGGTCCATATTTTCTGGGGTTATTAATACACATATAAATTTGAAGTGTCTCACTGTGATTTTCGTAATTTCGTTTACATATCCCATTACTAAGTCGAATTTAATGTTAAAGATTTTTTTGCCTGCCTGCCTGTACGAACGGATTTCACTCGAAAACTACGGAAGCTATTAATACGAAATTTAGAATTTATAGAGTGAACAATTTACTTTTTGTTTGAGCGTGAAACAACTATCGAAATGGAGTTTAAAGATGGCAACCGTGAATTCTCAACTTTAAAGGATTTCTATAAAAAACATCGTTTTATTTATTCGGTGTTACTGATCTCAAATCTACTATAGAAATGGATACTAAAAAGGGAGGACCCCATATGGCGACCGAAAATTTCGACTTCATATATTTCCGTTTAAATGAACACAGGGGGTTTTGGTGGTCGCTGATTTTAAAACTGCTATTCCCCCAAAGGGGGCTACCGCCAGATTCCAAATCAATCGAGATTACGAAATTCCCTAAACGTTCCGTTGTATAAGTTTTTGCGAGATGGTTCTTAGACATGTTTGGCGGAGATCGGGTATGCCGTTTCCAAGTGTTTCAAGTTTCATTAGAGCCTGCATATGTAAATCGGCCTATATTACAGCTTGAGACTTGTGAGGGAGTGAGTGATGAATTGAAACTATCGATTGAAGTTCGTTCAGAGTACACTCTTCCGTTCGGCATAAATTATTTTGTTTTCACATTCGCCGACTATTCCATTCGACTGGTTAACCGTTTTGGGGCCTTAAAATTTAAATACCCGTTTAAAAATCAATTTAGAAAATTTATTTTCAAGTAATCTGGTACAACTATATATTATGCGTCATATTCCATATGTATCGAGTCGGAAACTTAAAAAATTCTTCAAAGTTAACATTACAAATTAAAATATCTTATAGCCCATGCCTTGTACAGCCATCATGATCATACGAACGTTGCTACATAGAGGACTTTTCGGATTAGTAGTCAGGTAGCACTGACAATTGCGATAAAGCTCACTCATCACTTTTGGGGCATGTTCCTTTGTTATGGGATCGTTTTGATTCAAGTTTAGTATCGCGTCCGAGAGGTACCTACAACAAAGAAAATTAGTGTCATTTTAACTTCTCAAAGGATCATAGCATACCGCTGCTTAATATCACTGTGATTATTCATATCTGCAGATATTTGTTGGATCAGAGACAACAGAACTGTCTGTTCAAGTAGGCAGGGATTGAACACCGTTTTGTAGTCAGCCTTTTCCAGGGTGTATTCAACCAGTGATAAATCGTTAGCAAGAAGGGCTTGATGAAATGCTTTATTAGTTTGTCCTTGACTAAGAAGATGCTTGATCTGGTCCTGAACATCGTAGAGCGAGGGAGCCGGTGTCTGAGTTTGAGAACGTACCACTGATAAAACAGAATCTTCTAACGAAGCGGCTTGAGATTCGAACCCTTTTTTTATCTAATAGTAACCATAAGTTACTTGAGTGTAAACTTAAATTAATTCACAATTACTTCTCTCTGAATTAAATCGACTAAAGTCCTTGTTAAATTTGCCTCCAAAGCCCTGAATTCCTTCCGTGTATCCACTAAATTATCGCTAGTCTTCTGCTTAGAAGAAGATACTTCTACAATTTTCCGCAGATCAGCGATTTTTTCTAAGATGTCGTCGGTGCTGTCCTGCACCGGCTGAAGTTGGGACAAATAACTATCAAACTGTTCCATCACTGGTAAATAAATTGACCAATAATGAGAGTGATGAAAGAACTCGAGCGATTACCTTCTTTTATCCCCAACGAGAATGTGTCGTGCAGCTGCTTAAACATTTCCTGGGATGATTTTTCGTAAGCTGGTATTAAAGTATTTGCCATGGACTCAATATACGTCGTTTTAAGCCCACTTTGAACACCCAGTAACACCGAATTTCCAAAAGCATCGATTATATTCTGCAATTAGTAGTAAATAAGATTTTCACCTATCGCGGCATATAGGCAAACAATAAGTTAACATACTTTACTTTTGCACACTTGGGCTATATTTTCTTTAAGTATTTTGTCGGTAGTAGTAAGCTTTTGCGCGACTTCCGCTTGTACCTGCTGCTTGATTGTATCCAGTTTAGCTACTAACACCGGAACGACGCTCCTTTGCACCTCTATTATTAAGATGTTAGTCAACTTCTCTGTAAACTGATCGAAGAGGAATTGGTTTAGCATATGTAGCATACTTTCCTGTAGTTCTCTGTTTTGTAAATCCCTGAAGTATTTTACACCCATTAGACCTAATTGTGTTTATATCACCAAATTAATAAAAGCTTACCTAGCTGAAATAAATGCTTCCAGCTTTTGGTTGTGTTCCTTTTCGTAACGCATAAGGTATTCTTCGACAAGTTTCGAGATCTGCTTCTCAGTTTTGAACGAGAAGTCTCTAATACTATTGGTAGGATCAACTTTAGTCTTTTTGATTTCAACGAGTTCCTCTTTCAGTTCATTTATTTGCTCTGTTTGTGATTGAACCATAACTACAAAAGTAAACATTATGAAATTACTTCGATTTATTTTAGACGCACATACGTATAAGCTGGCCTATCCTTGAGTTCAGTTCGCTTATATCCGACTGGGACGCAGAGACTAAATTGGAGGCATTCTGAGTTTCTTTCGGGAGAATTGTTACATTTCGAACATCTGGAACTTTCGGCCAAGCAGTTACCGCATTGACAGTATTTTTACATTGATTGTCTGGAAACAATTGAAATGTTACGAATGAGAATGCAAGATGTCTCAAAGAGTCAGTTACCTTCAATCGGTTTTTCTTGTTCATGAGGGATCTTCAACATCTGAGTATTTGAGACATCGCTGCTGGCAAGAGAAAATATGTTCAGCTTTTCTTCGCTTGGCTCCTCGGAATAGTAACCCTTGCATTTGTAGTCTTGAAGCGACATTATCTCCTGAACTTCACGACTGGGGCTGGAACCACCGCTGGTTATAATTTCCGCGTTTATTCTAGCATCCGTGTTTTCATGAGCAATGAAACCCTTCTGCTTGGAAATTGCATCCTTAATTTTTTGATGCTCCTGGTCTTCGATCATTTTACTATTAACCAAATTAAGTAAATTTACATTTTCAGCTTTGTTTGCAGATGCTGACCCTGTTACACTAGCTAACATTAAAATTGTTGACAAAACTTCTGAGCTGACACATTCCGGGGATTTTTTACCTAAAACGTAAATCAATCCTTTTAAGACCTATTTGTTTTATTAGCTCCACAAACTCTTACCTGAAGAGGAAGAGAATGCCTCTGGTGTCATCAGGTTTACTTGTGGAAAATTCTTGCTGTTACTGGAGGAAACCTCTGCCTTATCAGGAGGCGAACTTAATCGTTGTACGGGAGACATCGATGCTTTGCTTTCCATTTGTTGTACACCATTTTGCTCAATTCCAACCTTCTCGCGAGAGGCATTCGAACAATTCGAAACATCGGTCAGGCCATCTTTGAAGCTCTCTGAACTACCATTTGATATTGAACTCTTCACTTCACAAGATTCATCAATAGTGGGTTGATATAGAATGTGGCACTCTTGAACGCTTTTCGGGTGAACTATAAACATTCGAACAACGACACAGTATAGTGCAGCGTTTTCTTCATCATAATCTTCCATTTCATCAATTAGGTAGTTGTCGCTGAGTTCGCACTTATATTTTCTTACAGCTGCGTCAACTATTGAGAAGCTAAGAATGGGAGACGACAAGGGAAACTCAGAAACACTCTTGATGAATACGGTACTCGATTTCTTCTCTTTTTTCGCGATGACCTCGAGACCGCATTTTTTACTGCCATCCGTTGAAGATGCTTCTTCACAAATATCGTCGTTTACAATTTGAAAGACATACATAGCTCGCGTCTCTACGTTAGTTACAACTAAATAGGACGAAGTTCTATCTACTTCGGCAATAAATCGGCTCTTATGCCCTTCAAAAGTAGAAATGGTTACAGTCTGCAGGCACTCCCAGGTACCGCAGTCCCAAACTTTAAATTCTGTATTTTGTTCAGCACTAGTAAGGGCATATTTCCAATATGAACTAAAAAGTAAAAAAAGCATACATGTACTTAGTATATTTAAATCCAACTTACCCTTCCGGTGCTATGGACACAAAAACAAGTGGAGTAATTGGTATATTCAATTGCTATGAATGCCTATACGTATTCATTGACGAATCGTAGACTATAGGCAGTAATAGTATATACTACAAACATACTAGACTCATTCCTTAGAAGTGTTCAAGGCCGCAAGGGTTAATACTCAGCTAAAAACCGCTGTAGTGATTAAATTAGCAAACTTGTCATTCAGCCATTCATTTCGAAAAAGCTTCCTTTCATTCATCCTTTTCGTAATGGGCTTTGTTATCACTCAAACCAGGGCGTTGAATGTTTCAATGCCAAATATTTTTATGTTATTTACTCGGAGTTAGCTGGACTCGTTCGCAATAAGTAAAAAAAATCTTATCAACTTACTCAGCAGCTTTTGTCAAATTATCAAGAAAGAAGAATGATGACACAGGCTTTCCGTCGTGAGGATTCCACTCGTGAAGGCATCTCGGCTCTTTTTCATAGAAATATACCTATATTTGTATTAAAAAAATATTATTTTCAATTTATTATCTTTTTCATATTCATTTAAATATAATCCAAATTACTTCAAACTTTTCAAACATTTTACTTAAGGGACAACACCACTGTGACCCCCTGTTTTTTGCCAATTTTCACGAATTTTTTTTTGTGGAAAAAAAAGACATTCCAAATTTTATTGTTTTGTTTTGTTTGTTCTTTATTAAAGATACATAAAAAAAAAAAAAAAAATTTATCGTCCCATGGTAGCGCTGGGGAAGCTCCCGCGTCAGGTGCTGCTGGCTCTGCAGTGATCCGCGGCCTGCAGCAGAACTGTCTTCAAAGTCGATCGGAAAAAAAATACCGATTTTTTTCGTTAATAATATGATATTTTGAAGAGAAGTACATAGGGATTTGAAAAAATATTGATTTTTAAAAAATAGGCACGCTTTTGAAATTTAAGGTCGATTTTCGAGCACAATTTCTCGTCGAAAAATGCTATAATTTTTTTTTTTATTAAGATATCGAAAAGATCCTATCTACTTCTTTAGATAATCTAGTTTTATTGATGCAGTCCAAATTTGAAGTTGATCGGATAAAAATTGCTCGAGTTATGCTGCAGGCCGCACTCAAAGAAGTGGTTTTGAGAAAAACGCGTTCAAAGTTTGAAGTTTGTTAATTTATGTGTGGACCCCGAGCTGCACCGCTCCACAAAATATTCAATATCTCCGAAAATAATTATTTTTTCGACCTGGGACCAACGGCATTCTATTCTTAAATGTATTTTAGATTTTTCTAGATGGTTTTCAAAAAATCGATTTTTTGAAACCGTCACAGTGGTGTTGTCCCTTAAATAGCACCCAATATAATTTACCTGGTAAAAGCGTATATATCCGTCCTCACTGCCAACGCCAAGGGTAGTACCGTCGGGAGACAAAGTGATCCAAGTTATTACTATGTTCGGGTCAGAATATTTCAAATACCCTTCAGTTAAATCGGCAACTTTATGTTTACCTATCTGTAAAATATTTTATTAATGAATCGGTTACTATACTGACTAAATCGCGAAAGACCCTCTTCGTAATTGCAACCCTGCACTGCACAATTATTTAACTAAAACTAAAAACAATGGTTCAATGCAGCGCAGAATGTTTTGAATTAGCCCTCATTCATTACAATAACTAAAATTGTCATTAGTACTTACATTATTTGCGTTTATTATTGCGCTTAGATTAAAACATTGAACGGTACCCTGTCTTGACCAAACCAACAACTGGCCAGTATCTTCCTCATCATCGCTGCATTCATCTGGAACGTAAGGGCACCAACAAACCTTGTCATACTTCGGTACATGATCCTGAATTGGATCCTCGATTTTTAGCAGCAAATTACAAATAAGGGTATCCGAAAGCATGTCGATTTTATGAATGTGAAGAGAACATTCATCGATACACGCCAGAATGTGGTCTTTTTCAATGTGGGCAAATTGTAAGTCCAGGACTTCTCCGTTCATTCCCTTTATGAGAGCTCTTTGCCCTGTATAAGCATGAGCCACTCGTACCATGCCTTCTGCGCCAGACACTTTGTTGCTGACTAAATTGATTTTGTAATGAAAGTAATTCATTTTTGTTATAGTTTTACCTTTTATAGCATATGCTATATGTTTGCCGTCTATATGCACTGCAATTAAGTGACCGGGATAGTTTCTCGGTTCCCATTTGTAGTCTACAATATTTTTAAGTTTAACTTTGGAGCTACCGTGGTCATGTTTCCCAGCACTTCCTATTATTTTAACGTTTCTGTCTAATATCTCATAGTACTGTTTCTTGTCTTCACTTTTGAAAGTTCTAGAACAAAGAGCAGAAGAATAATTTAAATGAGAAAGTGATAAAAGTTGCACATTTTGTATTGACGCTGTTTTTTCCCCATCTATATACTCAGTGCTATTTTTGTATGCCTAAGAAGCCAGAGCTACACTCCAGCTTTAATTTGCCAAGAGAACCAATTCATTTCTATCGGGGTTTCCTAATAATTGAATAGTTTATACACATTTGTCTTACATTCCCTGCATCAAAAAATCTTATCAACCGTTCCTTTAGTTGTCACAGTAGGCACCCCACACTTTTTCAACTTCAACTTAATTTATTCAAAATCTTGTTTTTTTTTAATAATCGATTAGAGTGCAATCAGTATATTCAAAGATGATCGGAGATTTTTCCAAAATAAAATACTTAATAGCTTACCAGTAGTAAGCTTATTAGTGTCTGGGGTCGAAGTGACCCCAATGTGGCAGATATGTTATTCCAGAGAAGAGCTGCTAAGGTTTGTATGTATAATAATAATCAGAAATGTTATGTTGTATTTGCGTAATCGATCTCTCATCCAACAAGGTTTTCACCTTGTTGTTGCAAACGGTTAGGAAATGAGACATTTCTACACTAAATAATAAGTGTCTTGGAAGAGACGCGATATGAAGATCATTGCAATATGACTTCTGAGACCATTTCCGAATAATTGTTACGAAATTGATGTGTCGCTAGCTTGGTATTATTGGATTACCTTACAAAAATTGAGCGGTAAGATTTAAGACACCTGTAAGATAATCATACAAAGTACGAACATAGTTCTGAAAAGTTTGTGTACATTAAGATTCAAGATATTTATTGGGACTAAAATATACCAATCAATTTTTACAAAATGAGGGCATAAATGCCACTAGCTAAAATCTAGTAGCCGGTTACAATATTACCAGGCTTAAGGCACAGTGTTAATTCTGTTCTATATATGCATACCAGTGGTAAAATCATCATCAAATAGAAAAAAGCACGCTTGCTCCCGGTGTGTGTGCACATCAATCTCCTAGTATGGGATTTTTCTCATCACTCTATTGCAGCAACAGCTAATCCTTAGTACAGCATCAGCAGGAAGTTCACCTCAGCACCATCCAGCCACGGCCAGTTACGCCTCACGCGAAACATTCGCAAATCACAGAACGAGGGCCTGATTCTGGTTGGCACCTCACTTTCCGTGACATCTTATAGCTGAATATCGAAGAAATATTCTTATTGGAATCTAAACAGGCAATTCAGCTATAAACTGTCACGTCACGGAAAGTGAGGTGACAACCAGAATCAGGCACCGAATGAAACGTTCACACCGGCATTGTCATGTTGAACCCATCAACCTCTGCCACTTCCACACGTACGCACCAATCCCAAATGACCTTACCCGGCTAGCTCTCAGAGCGGCCTCCTTGTGTACATTAAGGAAATCCCAAACCCTGAAATGTAATTTCAGAAGCATACCTAGATAACATTTCGCATCGATACTCAGACATCAATAAGTCTTCATTAATTCTTTTACTGATTTAATAAAGATTTGTTGATTCCTACCATCAATACGAATTGATTGTTGTAGTAGGGATGCATATTGGGGTAAAAAAGTGAAAATGATACTGGTATCGATGTGGGATAACTACCAGTTCAGTTTCGGTAGTCCCATGAATTTAAGAATGTCGTATTACTGATGCTGTATTGATGTCTTTCTGATACTTGGCGTCTTTCAGATTCCAGTTGTGTACGCTTTGAGTTTTACAAATTATTTAATATATTAAGTTTGCTTACATAGAGTATGTAAAAAAATTATTCACACCCTCTCAACATCTAAATGCATTAATAGTTTTAAACACTAAGTGTATGGCAACACATAGTTATAAATCCATCAAGTTTAGAATGCGTCTCTCAAAAATAAAAAATAAAACTAGTTTCAACTCCCCAAATTTAAGCCAACAAATTATTCACACCATTATTAATCGGAAATAGGAAACTCTACGGCGTGGCAGTAAGATCGGTGCGGAACTCTTGCAAATTATTTAGAACCCCAATACTCAATGTCTAAGAAAATTTTAGTCTGTTACAAATTATTTTGAACTTTGGACTTTTTTATGTCTATTCTTCCTGAATTGGCGTAGCAAAAAGATCAAAAACAGAAGTAACAAAACGGGATAAATTGCGTTGCGTCACCACACCTTCTTCGGCGGGACGCAGGACACAAGTTAAAATCGGGACAGGTGGCATGGCAACCGTACTTCGCGCCCACTCCTTGTAAACCTAAGTGCACATTTGGGTCGCCAGCGAAAGTGGGCTGCCGGATTTTCCTATCAATCTGAGGTATGGCAATCAATTTTTTTCCCAAAAGTAGGAAGTTCAAGCTTTCATTTGGTATTAGAAACTTCGTTAAATAAATAAGTTAAGCAAGTTAAAGATTGCAAATTTGAAAAGGGGGCTAATTAGCAATCTTCAATACATTGCAACACTTTTGCCCAAAATATATTATCTTTTTAGAAAATATTATCCCTTAATATATAAGCTGCCGTTTTCCTTGGTCGGCACTCGAACTATCCAATTCGATACCTCTCTAATATATCATGAATGCAAGGAATCAAAACAGGCCGAAACTAATTACATTGCTTAAAAACATACATCATCCATATAAACACATGATTTTGGTATATTGAAAGGCATCGATACTTCCTGCTTGAGTATCAATGTTGTATTCGTATTTCATCACTGGCTAACTGGGTATATGCATGCAGAGTCCTTTTTTTTGTTAGGCAACAACAATAAGCTTTGCAAGAAGTTAGTGGGGTCGCTAGTGCATTTTTCCGTCGTCATGGCGTACTTGTCATCATTTAAGCGCTCAAAACGAAGCATTAAAATAATTTGATGAAATTTTTCAGGATTGTAATTAAATTTCCAGATATAAAAACTTACATGACATTTGAGGTTATGTTGCTGGTGGATTGTGTTAAAAAATTACTCATGATAAGCTGTATATTAAAAAACAATGTCCTTATCCAACCGAATTTGTAGAGCCTTTGCAAACTTATAGCATCATTCACTAAAACAAGAGCTGAAAGTACGCTTAAAATCATCACATAAAAGACATCTTCCGCAATTTATCGTTGGTTTGAAAATCTCCCAACTGTGCGTACTTCAGCTCTATTAAAATATATAAATTGACGGCTTTTTAACTTTTCTATCCAAACGAATAACTCAACTACACTTTTGACAGCGATATGACACTTGTGACCTGAAAAGCAAGTGCGGCACTCAACGGAGTTTATTGGTGAATTGGCGTTGGCGCTGACCGAGCGGCAGTTCGAAAAGTCTACATGATTTCTGAAAAATGTTCAACAGCGGTCGCTTCTTTTGTAGGAAGAAGAAGAATGTTAAGAAATGACATTTCTCTTTAACGTGTTTTTTGCGTGAGATATATAAACAGTATAAAAATGAAGATTTTACGATTAAAAAAAGCGAGTAAAATCTTGGCATTTTATTCTATCAATTTTGGATACAGAGAACCTTTCCAAATTTTAGTGGATGGAACGTTTTGCCAATCTGCCCTTGAGGTACTGCGAATGATTATTTAGAATTTCCATCTTTTACGTTTTTTTATTGATTTTTTAGAACAAAGTGGCAATAGAGGAGCAATTGCAGAAGTATTTACAACATGGAATTAAACTCGTCACAACTCAGTGCATAATTTTAGAAGCAGAAGGCCTAGGATCAATGCTTACAGGGGCCACGATGATAGTGAAGAAGTTCATGGTGCATAAATGCGGACATGAGGGCAAACCGGTGTCAGCATTAAATTGCGTTAAATCGATGGTGAGAAAATTCTGCAAATATCTCTTTAAGGTTCAAACACAATTCCAGCTTTTTATGTCGCAAACAATAACTAATCTGAATAGACCAGCTGTTGAAATGACAAGCCAGCTGAAAACAAAGAATATCTATCAACAAAAAGGGACACTCATACGCCTGTAAGTCCCTAACCCATATGCAATATCTGGAACTACATCCAGAAAAATTTCCCATTAGCTAAAACCCAAACGAACTAGTACCATTCTATTCCTGGGAGCAATTCAGAGAGATCCATAGCCGGCAAAAATTCCTACGTACAACATGTACAGTGTGAGATACAAAATGCAGCATTTTGTTGCACTAGAGATTTACAGGCGACCTGGAGATTCTCTACTGCCATGACACCTCGATCCTACCTCCCCTCCCCCTCCCATTCCGTTCGGAGTGTCCCTAAATTTGATAGCGGGCTTTGAGGCACTTTGATATCGTAATCGACGGAAAATTATTGAACATATTCTTACTCACTCTGTTTTCGAAGTATTTAATGAAATAGTTAGTACTTTTGGAGTATGCAAAATGTCAACTGGCCGATTATTTACCTTTTACAAATTATCTACTCGCTGAAATTATTTGCCTTTTCCAAATTGATGCCTACAGACTGATTATTTACGTGCACCCCGCACGATCATTTAGGGGTATCCCCTATGGAAGTGCTGCCTTCCCTGACAATGTGGGGGAACGCAGGTTGCGCACGCAGAGTTAATAAGTGCGTACGCGGTTGTTCACATTTGTACAGTCTGCATTTCGCAGGCAACCTGGAGATTTCTATTCATTTTTATGTGCGGCGCTCACTCGGCTGAGGGCGGTATTATTTTATTGAGAGTTTTTGGAACCTTGAAAATTTTTAAATGCAATCAAGTAAATGTCTGTTCTTTCGTTAAAAATGATGGGTAAACATCATATATGGAGTTTGCTCTGTGGCTTTGCAAGGGACAATTAACAGGAATTAAGTTTTGTGCCTTGCTGGAAAATAGAAATTGTTCAAATGAAATCATGCACCCTGTAGAAGCGTTTCAATTTCATCATAGCATCTCCCCCAAATGATTGTCTTGCTCCCAAAAATTACTACCTTATAACTATATATTTCTAACAAAATAAAATGTCTGGTCCTATTAACGGTACCAAGGTCGTTGAAAGATAAGGAAAAACGTCACGACTGTCCCTTCTTATTGGATAGATATTCTTGGCCGAAATGTCAGCTTTGAGCAAGGCTTCAATCCAGCTTAAAATTTTAATCTGCAATTTTGTGTTGCTGCATTCAATCGTATTTAAAGCTCAAGCTGGCTTTAAAGCTAGAATTGTGTTTCATCCTTTAGGCATTCCCATTACATAACGAGGAATTCACGTATAGTGTTTTAAGTAATATAACCTTGTTATGTGAATTCGTCACATATCATTAACTTCTAATTACAATCGAAAGAAAAATAAACAAAATGATCATTTCAGGTGAAAGACAGTAGATATATAGTAGCAACTCAAGATAGATACTTGCAGAACTTCTTGAGGAAACTTCCTGGCCAGGCTATCCTTTACTTGCATAGACTGGCGCCGATTTTGGAACAGCCTTCAGAATCTTCAAAACGACTAATAAAGGACAAGTCAACAATTAAACTAACTAAAATAGAAGGAGCGAAAGTCGAGAAATTAAAAATTAAAGAAGGCCTAGAATTGAATAAAAACTTAAATAAAAGCGTCGGGAAAAGAAAACCTAAAAACCCAAATCCGTTGTCGTGCAAGAAACGGAAAAAGGAAGGGAAAATCGAGAAAAGCAGTACGGATATTAATTCATCACAAAAGGCTAGAAGAAAAAGGTTGAAAATATTAAAATGTGCTAAAAATATTTAGGTCAAGAAGAAACTGTGCGGATACATTGAAATAAATGTAGGAGAGTACTTTTTTTAGTTTCTTGTCTAATTTAAGTTTTTAGTTTCAGAATGCTTTGGTTTTGCCGTGTTTCTAGATCTGAGCCTTTATTGTTGTCAGTCAGTCATCCAGTGCGGTTGCATAAATTACTTACATATTTAGTTCATAATTTCCAGTTCGTTTTTTCTGTAGTCGGGTTTTAATTTGTTAATAAGCAAAATTGTCGAATGAAATGAAGAGTCTCCACAGACCCCATTACATCCACAAAAAATGCACCATATGGTTCGGTTTACATGATGGTGGTTTGTATCATCGGTCCTTATTTCTTTGAAAATGAAACAGAGTTCGCGTTACGGTCAATTTAGATCGTTACCGGACCATGATCAATGAATATTTGTTCGAAAGCATGGATAAGATTAATCCTGGCGAGATGCGGTTTCAACAGGATGGCGTTACGTCCCAAAGCATTAATTTATTGGACTCAGAATTTGGCCTCCAAGGTTGTGTGATCTAACACCTTTCGACTATTTCTTATGGCATTACGTGAATTCACTTGTTCATGATGATAAACCAGTAACAAATTGCTAACTTGGAAGCCAACATTGTACGCACTTTTCGGGACATACGGCTTACATTGCTGGAAAAAGTGACCCAAAATTGGGCTGACAGAATGCGCGCTTCGTCAACAGTCGTGGTGGCCATATGTATGAAGTTATGTTATTAATATTAATGCCACGAATTGGTCTTTCGAATAAAAAAAGATTCTTGTTAAAAACCTAACTTATTTTTTTAAATTTATGGTTCGATCGGACTTAAAAAACACCTTTAACATCGCAGCATTGTTATTAACTATGGAATAAAGAGTAGAGAATAAATGTTTTGTAAAACTCGATCGGTCCCTTTAAATATTGCAGAGTTTTTATCCATTCCGTACAAAGGTTTTTGAATAGCACAAGCGATTTAAAGAATAAATGCAATGAAAACCTGGAAGAAGGTGCATCGAGGACGGTTCGACCCGACGAATTAACCGAACAAATACATGAAATCGCTAGACCTGTATATTCAATACGACCGAATGGGTGTCCGAGAGATGAACAAGCTAAAAAACTGTGTTTCTAAAAGTCGCGAACAAAGCATGCTCAATTCTTCTACGTTTTGAAAGACATTGTTGTGAATTCACCCCGCAGGGCCAAGGCGATTCGGACGAATGAGATAAAAATCATTGGAATCAATATTGGATAAAATAATAATACTCGGAAGGAAAAATTCTATGTAATTATAAAATTACCAGTCTCGTTTCCGCAGCGACAGACTGTCTGAAACCACTTCTAACTTTCGTACGAAATTGGATTTTCACACGTTCCAACCAAACTCCTTTTAAAAGTTAGCTGATTTGAGAGAAAATTTAGCATGACGTAGGTACTCTGACTCTCATTAAATCGAATATTTGTAAACTTAGAGCTTTTGTGTTTTAAGAAAGTTGAAATTGTCCAAACTATTTTCGTACGAATACGAAAGCTAAAACCAGGCCCAAGGCAAGTGTCCACATGCTCAGAGATCTAGATAGCCCACTGGATTTACTTCTTAGATGCTCTGTTTATATAGAATTAGTGAAGAATTTGTATACGAGCATAAACAGAAAGGAAACGCTGTTAATCTCATTTTGGAAATTATTGTATTTTGGCGGAGTACATAGCAATAATCGACTGGTAACATGAGACAGAATACGAGAAAAAATAAAAATGGAATGGATCGCTGGGCCTTAGGGAAAACAGTAACATACTGAGAAAGGAACATTTATTTATAAAGTTTTTATAATAAGAATTGCTTTTCATCTAAATGTCCCTTAGGGGTATTATACGTATTTTGAATGTTCTGGAAAAGTCGTTCTGTAAAAACATCTTGTATAAATATTTTCTAACTATAAATTTCTTCATAACGGGGTAAATAAGGACGCTTAAAATTTAACCCATAAAATGACTATCTGTCGCAAAAGCAGTACATTTTCAACAAGTAATTGTCTATGCAGTAGCTCTGGCGGCCGTATAGGTTTGTTCGACTTATTGTGCCTGTTAAAATGATTGACTCTATGGATATTCGGACGGTTGCTTCGAACTCCCCTAGACCTGGTTTTGTTTGTAGGCGAACTGTTATATCGGTTAAAAAATCATTTTTCGCTTCTTTGGTTATGTTTTTGTTGGATGAAGCCACAATTGCTTCATTTATTGAATTCAAAAATAAACTACGGCACTGTGGGTAGGGTTGGAGTTTTTCGTTTATATTTTTAACAATGAATCTTGCCGCTTTTTGCACACGAGGATCATTCGTTGGAATATCCCTTTTTTCGTGGCAGGTACACCAGTGCGAGGCAATGGACGCACTTTCGCATGTCCTTGTCCCAGGAATAGGTAGAAACAAACTTATTCCACGGGGGAGAGTGTCTGATTCCAGGAGTTCTGCAGATCGCTTTTGTATCTCCAATGTGGTGACTGAGGTTAAATCGATCAAGTCGTTTAGAGTAGCGTAAATGTCAAAATGCGTGGTCAGCATCTTCGCATTATGCTTCAAGTTCGAAGAAGCTGTGGGATAAAGAGACGAAAACCAGTCAGGTAGTACAACGTATAAAAACGGCTGCCGTTCTTCCATCATTCCTTGATATGTTTTCCGGAAGTCGCCCCATCTCATGCCATGGTCACTCATGAAAAATACAATGGTGCGATTCAGAACTTGTGCTTCATGCAAGGATGTAAACAGCTCGAAGGCGTCTTTATCTATAAGTTGAGGCATATTTAGGAAGTCATGTGTGACGGATGCTGTCCAAAAAAATGAGAAAAATGGGGACGTCCGCATATTGGGAATAAGCTTTCGCACGTAATCAAAAATAACGTCTACCGGTCGGCGGCCTCCCAAACACATGTGCAGGTTTCCCTTTTTCTTTAGCGCTATGTGTCTTTCCATTTCCATTAACAAAGGTCTCAGATAATAGTCTGTCGGTTGACTATTGAAACCTTTCCTGAAATAATTGAAGAGCGATAAACGGGCCACGTCCTCAGCGAAGACAGTTTTGAAATGTGCTTCCTTAAATCTCCTCCAAATCAATGGGCAATTGCTGTAGGATACATTTGTCTTTTGTTGCAAGCATGCAACGCTGAGCTCATTTTCATCTAGTCCGCTTAAAACAGGTACTAAATTAGGATAAGTGTTATCACCCACTTTATTGTAGCCGATAAATTCAACTGCGTGCAAGTCTTTTCGAAACATTGTTGCTGTAGCATTCATTTGCCTCAGGAAGTTTAAACGCGAAACACTGTCGATGCCCATAACCATAACCGACGGCACCTCGGCAGCTTTGCCCCTTGGTATTTCGTTTTCATTGCTAAGATTCGGAGGCTCAGAAAAGTGGTAGTCTCGGTAGAAAGTATTGTTATCCTCATAGCGGCAGGCAACCTTAACAAATTCTGCGTGCATTTCTATGCCTTCAAATAAGTTGAAGGGTATTTTCACGTGGTCGAACTCATTTTTCGTATCAGTTTTCCTTTTGAAGCCCTGGCAATAGCATGAAATCTTATTCGCCTCCGAAATGTTGTAAGTGTTGTGTATTTCAGATTTATCCATATTTAAAACAATCTTGTTTCCTTTAGTGGAAGTAAGTGATTTCCCACAATTAATTGGATGCACCCTGTCCACGAACTGAAGTATTTTTTCGTCAATAATGTTAAAGCTAGGCATCTTGCAGCCTTCTGTCTCCACGAAATATGCTTTGTTACTGTAGTTTGTAGACAACGGCTTTGATATGAGATAGAACCGTTCTCTAAGTTCGGAAAGTTTAGTCTTTATGTTAAGATCTATGACGAGGTAGGAACCCACGCTAATGCAGATGAAAATTGCTAGAAATCGCTTGCACTGATGAGGTCTGCTAGATATACCAAGATCTCGTTTTGTAAAAACAGGCAACGGTACATGCTTCTTCCTGAAAATGTTTAAATATTCTTGGTCATTATGAGAATTTTAAAGGATTGAAGTCTTACATGTCTCAACTTTCCTCAACCTGGATGCTGGCTGCAAACAAAAGAAACGACTTTATTTAATAAACAAGCAGATAGTCCAGCATTCAAATTTGAACAATCAAATTCAGTAAGTTACTAAATCGAAGCAGGCGTCTCTTGATACAGGACAACTTTAAAGTAAAGAAACGTATCTTCTAAGTTCTACCAGTTGTTTTAAATTTAAATAATGCATCCTAGGTTTACACGGTGTAAAACAATTTACCAATGCGGATCCTCTATCTCTATCCAATCGAAATTGGTTCAGGAAGTTGAGAATTTTCGGTAACCATATTGGATCTGCCATTTTAAAATTCCGAATTTCGATAGATTCGAGAACAGCATAAAACATTAAAGGACGTTTTCATGGAAAACCTTTGAAGTTGAAACATAATCCAGCGATTAGAAAATTTTTAAAAAGTAAATAATTTATCAGTCTGTTGACATTTTGAATACTGCAACAGGAGACATCACTTGCCACTCGCAGCGCCACCGTTAGACGACAGCAGAGGGAACAAACTTTTTCCGTGCGTATGCCATAACTTTTTCATCGCAATTCCACACGTTCATATTCGTAATTTTGTTAAGAACGCAATCTGTAGCATCTGCCCTGACAAATTGAGAAATAAAGAATTTGTAAACTTTATCGAGTTCTTTATCTTATTCCATGCACGTAGCCCCAGCAGCTAAATACTAACTATTTTATTAAATATGTCGAAAACGGGACGAGCACGAATATTTTCAAAAACTCTCCGTTCATTAGGATAACAAAGTGCCTCGAAGCCCACTTTCAAATTTAGGGGTACTTCTTACAGGTGAGTCTACCAAATAGGCACTTTGTTCGGTTGTGGTTTGATTTCGATGGAGATTAGGCATAAGATCGGGGCTTCAGGGATTGCCCAAACTGAAGTGGAGAAGGATTGATCATATGGAACATGGTAAAAGTAATTTAGATTGCCAGATGGTGAAAGGCACATATTCAGTCAGTATACATTTTGTAATTGTCATGAGCTGCAGTTAACTTCGTAGTACCTGGGCCCCAAAGTGTCAGGAAATTGCATGCGAAATACATTACTGCGCTTTTTTTTTTTAATGTATGGTCATTGCAAGTAGACAGCTAGTAGCTTTGATAATGTTCTAATCGAATGAAACGCATCGCCTTCTTATGGTATCGTTTTTTAATAAAGTTCCGTGAAACCGAGTTTTTTATCTTCCAATTATTTGTTCCGTGGAACTGAGTTTTTGTTTTATTTTCCCATTATTTGATCAATGGTCCACCATGTGCTTGTTAAACTTGTTCGATTATAGAGATTATATTCTAAAATAGCGTCATCTACGCGTCACCCACTCGAAAATAAATAAAGGAATATAAACACGATTAAAAATTAATTACAAAATATCGATACCTGCTTAAACATCAGCTCAATATGTTTAAGTTACTTTAAGCACTTTCCCAACGTTGTAATCCATCGAGCAGAGCCCTCAAAGCTTTTATGGTTTTAAATTAAACTCACTTATTTTACATTGCTTTATATCCATCCATAGTGTTATATATTTTAACTAAAAGCTTCCTTTTAGGGTCTATTATTAAAACAATATATGTACATAGTTGTTTTATGCATAGTTCGTCACGGGTAAATTTTGAGAATAGGTAGGTATACGGCAAGGGGCGATAAAAGCACCTTACTAAGATGAGTGTTATTAAAAAGTTGACGAACCTAGATTGCAGCCAAATTTAACGTTAACGTTTCCCAAAAACTTCGCCACAGACCACGAAAATTGCGCTATCTTACTTTCATTTTTCGCAATCATTTGCATACTTTCTCACAATAATATTATCCACAATTGGCAGAAACATTTTACTTATGTAGGACATCCACTCCTTAAGAAAAACACCATTCCTGACAGATGTGGAGATTGCGTACCGGTTGCGTAGTAACCGAGCTTTAAGGATTCTGTGAATCGAGGATTCCATAGCTTTTCTATGCAAACTTAAAAGTTGTAACCCGAACCTGCATTGCGCGGGAAAATTATTTACTTGATAAAAGCGTAGATATCGCTTTTTTGTTTTTACTGCTTTTGTGTGAACATTTACATTTTTGATTTAATTATTCCTTTTATTCGCTTGTGTTGATAAACTATTTACAAAATTCAATTACATATTATACTATGCCTATACTGTGGACCAAAATACATTTATTATTAATTTTTATTCATTGAAAAATCTTTTACATTTTCACATTTCTATTAAATCTTTTTAAATTAGTTTCAGTTTTATATTATAAAAACTTTGAAGAGCCTAACAGGAACGAAAGGAGGGCCTCATGCAAATCATTTTTGTACAGTTTTCAAAATTGTACTGTGACAACGTACCTCAGCTTTTATAGTTTAAAAATTGTGGTTTAGCAGAAGAAATTGTTAAAATTTTAATATTAGAATCAAGAAGACTAGAGACCAGGAGACCAAACTCTCCGAAAAATCAGTGGCCCCGAGACGTCTTCACCTTTTTCCAATATGGCGGCTCATATCTGCTCATATCATTATCCTTGTCTTTTATGATTTACATATCTCTGAAACTTGCAATATGTCGGCTTGTGTTGTCCATATCTTGTAAACAATCAACAATTTTTGCTGGTATTTATTGATAACCGGTGTTAAAGAGTCAACGTTTGCTGGAAACACATTGGGAAAAATGTCGTGCATTATTTTGAATCGTACGTACATACATATTAATTAAACCAAATAATCGTCTATAATGAACAGAATAGAAAACTAGTCTTCTTGCTCGAATGACAACAAAACATCAACATAACCTCAACCGTGCCACTAGACTGTCGTTATGATGGAAAAACGAAGAGGACGTTTTTCGTCCTACCCCCACCACTCGAGTTTGGTATCCTGTTCTCTAGACTTCTTGATTAGAATGAAACTTTTGGGAATTTTCATTGGGTAAAGACTGATAAACGAAAAGCGATTGATGTAGTTATAGCCTTTTGAAAGGCAATCAAACAAACCCTGCACTCGTACCATGTGGTACATTGTTCGTACCCCAGGGAAAGAAGATTTACCGAAATTCATCCTTTTGGATAACGTTGGTTTTTGCACCGGCTCTCGGCAGTGGACAATCGCATAGAATATGTTACATACTCCTCTAACGTGCAAATATAAATTGTATATTGTGTTCTCGCATGTTTCCATCATTTTTTCAGCCTGTAATGTCTCGTAAGTATGTATACTCATTGTCAGTCTGATTTTGCCTGTTGCCGCCATCCGCTTATGTTTACGATGGACTTGGTCGAGAAAATTTTACACTGTTTGCAGTATTTCATTTCTGTCTATCTAATATTTTATTGTGTTTCAACTAGGCCTGTTAATGAAATTGGAATACATATTCGGTTTATTCGAATTATGTGAATGTTTCCAGGCTTGGCTGCCGCTATTGGGCTCTTAGATCGCGGTCACTTTTGAACATAGGGGTTGGAATATATCACGTGGTCAAAGTAAGAATACTCCACAGCATAGTTCACGTTATAAGTATGTTATGTGAAATGTGATGTGATACGTAACATAAATTTGGCACGATTCTTGTATCCTTGGTCCCGCTTTTTGGGAACGGGGTTCGAAACATTTTGCTGTGCTTTGCATTCCTTTGTAAAAGGAAAATTAACTCCGCCGACAGTTTGTAAAAGGGAAATTATAATAATAAAATAGAATTTTCCTAAAAGTTAAAGTTTTCCCAATTAAGGTGGCTCGTCAAGTATGAACTATTTTGCCCTATATCTCGAAAATGAGTCGAGATAGAATTTTTTAATTATTTTTCCGTTAATTAGCACAACAAAATGTTTCCAACCCCGTTCCCAAAAATTGGGACCCCGCTCCCAAAAAGCGGGGCCAACGAAACAAGAATCTCCCCATAAATTTTGTTATTACACTATGTGCAGAGGAGGTTGTTTGAAAGCCGGGAAATGGGTGAAAAAATGAATTTTAAAATGCTTTTTCCGATTTGTGGGAGTACGTTAGGTCACGTTACATGTTGTATGAAGTGAAATGTGAAGACACAAGACACAAATTTTTTATTGCACCATGTTGTGGTTCAATTGTGGCTCTACCTTAAATTGTTTGATTTTGACGTTTACGTCATCTTATCAATATCAGCGGATTGCCGGAGACCAGCTGTTCATTAATAATATTTCTATTCCGGTTTGCGCTGTGGTGTTTATTTTGCAATTGACTCTTGTTCGCTTAATTATTACGGAATGGTGAAGTATGTCGACTTCTGAAGCTAACAGAGAACAGTTTTGCACATTCCGGCAGAATGTTGCATTTTTTGAACATAGAGATTTGCACGCTACTGCTATGTCCGTTGATTGGACTGGTCAGTGGGTGCTTTTAGCTGGAAGGTATGATCAAACATCTCCGGAAAAAAGCATTGCCCTGAAAAGCTTGAATTGATTTTAGGAAGCATTTAGCTTTGCAGCGTCTAGATCACAGTGAGGATCATAGCTTGAGGAAGTACCATAGAAATTCCAAGTACGACGTCTCTGCAGCCGAATGGGCAATATGTGAAAACAGTCAAGAGTACTGTGCAATTGCGGTAGGGCACCAATTACATTGTATCATTTCTGGGAACTTATGCATTCATTTAGAGTGTAACCATAATCAGTGAGGTCTTACCTTTGATTATAGGTCTTACACAAAATGGGGTGTATAGTAAAACAATTAAGTGCGGAAACTAGTTATATATTTATTTCCGGAGTATTATTATATAAAAAATAGACTAATATTAAATATTTAGACAAGCCAGTTGATTGAAGTAGTTACATGGAGCTCCGGGGACCCCACACTGATACACTCCCTAAGAGCCCACACTCGTATGGTGACTGATATAGACTGGCATTCGAAAGAGCCCCATTTGCTAGCAAGCTGCTCAATAGATACCTTCACACACCTTTGGGATTTAAGGGATCCACGTAAACCTATCTTATCCTTAAGTGCAGTTTGCATGTGTAAGTATAATTGAATACCGTACCCATATGACTAGTGTTTCTTTAATTTAGCTGGAGCAACTCAAGTTGGGTTTAATCGTGTGTCCGGCGATTTGCTAGCAACGGCTCATGACGGCGATTTGCGAATTTGGGACATTAGAAAGGGGTCCTGTCCAATACAGTACATTACAGCACATCTGGCAAGGTGAGCGTTCACTTAACCGATTTTGCTTATTAGTTACTTCTCATTTTAATAATTTAATTACACCCTAATAGAATACACGGCATTAATTGGAGTCATACCCGCGAGACTTTTCTGGCCACTGCTAGTCAAGATGGCTCTGTAAAATATTTCGATGTGAACAATCCAAGAAGGGCCCAAAAAATTATTACAACTTCTTCACCCGTATGGCGTGCTCGTTATACAGTAAAAATTTTAATTGTATTTTGCAATATATCTTGTTAATTCAAAAATTATTAGCCTGTTGGCAATGGCTTAGTAAGTATTGTGGTGCCACATCTAGGAAGAGGAGAAAATAGCTTACTTTTATGGAGTAATAGTAAACAGACCGATCCAGTGTGCTCCTTCACAGGTCATACGGATGTTATTCTAGATTTTGCATGGCGACCGAACCGAGATAGTTCTGCAGAAATCGTGAGAAATTTACACACATTTGTTTTAACTATTATAAACTGAAATTCTCAAATTCAAGGATTTTATTACTTGGTCACGAGACCATACCCTGCGCTTATGGAAAATCGACGAATCATTATTGAAAATATGCGAACCTCCATATTCTGAGCCGGAAGATGAAGGTACTTAATTCAGTTAATTAAACTTCAAATCAGAGTACTGCTACTAATAAAGCTCCCTTAAAACTTCCAGAGCCATGGAATATTGGAAAGATCTGCAGCAATAATGAATTAAAAACTCTAACGGACCAAACATCTTGTTCGCTGCAACATGAGTTTTCCCTTTTAAACACAAATATTCCTCACATTGATATAAATATTCTGGATCCAGTAAAGCGTTTTGCGACCGTAAAAATATCTGCCAATGGCTACACAATTATTCTCCAAGTAACACAGCACTTTTATAATAGTTGCACTGCTTTATGGTAATATGATTTAGGTTAACTTTCCGATGGAGTATCCGAACTCCAATGTGTACCCAGAATTTGAATATTGCCAAGGAACATCTATTGACGAAAGTTTATCTATGTCACTTATGAAGGTGTTGAAAAACTGCGCCTCCCAAAGGGTGAAAAAAGGCAGAACCTGCTTGGAACAATGCCTTCGTGCTTTAGTAACCGCGTTGAAGAGGGTAATTAAAAACTAAACAAAGAAAAGTCCTACACTCAGAATGTCGTATATACTTATAGTCTACAACTGGAAATGATAAGAGTCAATTACGGTTGCAATCACCTCGATTGGAAGGTGCTTTGAGCGGTGCTCTGCATGATGCATGTATTCCCTTTCCTAGAACATCTGGCGCTCGATTTAGTGCCGTTGGATTACTTATTACATTTTCACAGCCCATCCATGCAAAAAGAATCAGTCTGCGCCATCAAAGCACAACACCCAGGTAGATAGGTTGAGATATCGGTCGTATAAGCTTAAATAAAATTGCTTACTCCTAGGGCACTATCGGCGATAAGTGGTGGTTACTTGGGAAATGTAATGGGATCTCAACCAGTGTTATATGCACACAGAGACAACAGCACTTCTACGTTTTACCTACAAGACAGGATAAGAGTAAGTGGAATAAAACACCCTGCCCGCTATTTCTTATATTTGAATTGTTCAAGAAAACTTCAAGAAACCGATCTTCTCAAAAAACACCTTTCTGCGCAATTATTCACATTTATGATGCGGCTCGGATTTTAAACATAAGCAAGGAGCTCGCTCAGCGCTATGTCTTGAATAAAATAGATATGATTGGTAAAATTTCAATTTTAAATACATAAAGTAAGAAACTGTGTTGAGCCTTAATATCATAAATAATTGAATAGAAACGTGCAAAAATAATCGCCAAATTGCTGAATCCATGGGAAGAAGTGAATTAGTGCAAGTCTGGCTGCTGGCTGAGACAATAGCGTCGTCCTACACTTCAAAAGACTCTGAGTGCGAGATTGCTAATCAAAATCCTTTCAAAAGATTTCTCTTGGAGTCATTGTAAGTTCCTTTTTTTAGTCGAGGCTTGTTAATAGCAAATTAAAATATTTAATTCCAGAATAATGCATTTCGCGATGCATGGCGATGCCCAGACAGCGGTTATGCTCATATGTACCTTCGATAAATGTTATCCGGAATTTGACTTCACATCAGTGTGCAGTAAAAATTCGAATAGAAGCGTAAGATGGATTTTTTATGTAGTTCCGTAAAGAATTGAACTTAATCCTAATCTGTAAAATTGGCAAAGAATATAATTTTTACGTTTGTTTTTTTGATATTACAGCCTCCATCATCTCCGTACCACACTATCCTACCCATAGACTCATCAATGAATCAGTCATGGAGTTCTGGAGGACATATGAAGCAACTGAGAAGTAATTCGTGGTCTGATTCCCTGAATTGGTTAGAATGGAAAAGCAGTCCAAATTATGATATATCGTACACTTAACGCTTTTAATGTGTAAACAAAGAAAGTCTTTACAATTTATTTTTCAGGCCGCTTTTGAGCAAATCGAAAAGATGCCTTTACGACAATTTAAAGAAAACATATGCAGAAGTTTTATATGGATGGGGACTTTTAACCGCTCGAGCAATGGTGAGTTTCGTCATATTTATAAAATGAACTAATCTCCAAAATTAATGTGTTTGCAGATTCTTAAACACTTGGCGTATCCAGCAGAAGTCCCACAGTGTGTTGAATTCGTTACTGAATGCCTTGTTTGTAATCGAGTTAGTAGGACACCATCGTGCAGTTATTGCCGAAAAGCACTTTTATACTGTGCATTATGTAGGCTACCTGTTAAGGGAGCTGCGAACGCTTGCCTTTTATGTGGCCATGGCGGGCATACCGAACATATGAAACAATGGTTTGAGGTAAGGAATTTAAGACCGGAATTTAATTATGGAGTGGAGCGACACAATGGAGTTTACATTCCTTTTTAAATTATTTGTTCTTTTAGAAACACGATGTGTGTGCAATGGGCTGTGGCTGTTTTTGTTTAAGAGAAACCTCGAATTTGTTAAAGGAAATACATTAATTTGCTGTTTCTTTTTTTTCTAGTATTAAGATTTTGTGAATAAAGCGATATTTTAATTAAAAAAGTGGAGACATTTATTAGTCAAATAAGGGTGATTTTACTCTGCATCTATCCGAACTAGTTCCGATTTTGGGATGTTTTATATTTTGGGGTCCTAATGGAAAACCTAAGTTTTTGAGTTCGATGCCCTTCCGTTTTTTTCGTGGTTTTGAACAATGGGGTGCGAACACTATCTTTTTTTCGAAATACACGCTCACCAATGGATAGGTACTCTAGGATAAAAATAGATATTTTGCAATTATATAAAGAGGAAAAATTTGTGTGTTTGTCATGCCTGCATAGTGCAATCTAGTGCACTTAATAATAACGAACAGTGAACTATTTACGCGAACTAAATACTATTAATATGTGAACTATCTAAACTTAAACTATAACTTAAGAAACCTATTAAATCAGAATTTTGAAATAAAAAGCGATTATATTGTGAGGAAAGTGCCTTTCTTTCACTTAAACCTAACCGTTTTTGGGGTTTTCGGGATCATTAATTGCAAATTTGCTGACATTCATATCCGAGTGTTATTTGTTTCGACAACGGAGAATTTTTTTAAAAGAGTTATTTTGTATATTGGATTTTTTTTCTAAATATCGTGAAAACGATTCGAGCTGGATTTTTTTCTCATTATTTTCCCCATCTTTGCTGCTACAAAGTGCTTTAGAAACTTCTTCACAAATCGAAAAACCTCGGATGTTATGGAACTGCCGTCGTAGAAAAGGACTTGAATGTGAGATTTGTGTGAATTTCAAAATTTGGCGGTCAGTTGTTTCCGAAATTTTCGGAATAATACCGAACAATTAGTTGTCAAAAAATTGAAGTATCTATCTAATGTCCATCGGTAATACGGTAATTTGCAGTTCTACAAAAGTGAAGAAAGTTGCCACTTAAAAGGAAATTTTCAAAGTAAATAAATATGCCACAAGGCAGAAGAAAAGTACCCTTCAGTGGGAAGAAAAAGAAAGAGCAAATAATTGCAAAGCGACAAACGAAAGGTACTGCAGAAACAGGTTATAGATTATCAAGAAATCTACTAGTGGGATGGGAGCGAAGTTACTTCAATTATTATAAATGAATCTTCGCATTTATTTTCTAGCACGAAAAGCTATCAAATCACAAGGTGATTCTGATGGAAGCGAAGAAGTATCTGGGAGCGACAATGTTCAGAAATTAAGTGCGCTTCCTTACGACAAGAACCGACCAGATGGGAATAGATTTACATTGCAGTTCCACAAGGAGTCCAAAAAGGAACTTGCATTGATGAGGGAAGAGGCCGCAGCTCGGTTTGAGGTGAAGACCAAAGAAGACCGGGAAATCGATGGCAGGTATTTTGAAGGATATGATTTCCCAAAGAGGCCTGAGTGGAGGTCTGGTATGACGAAGGAAGAGCTCAATCGAAACGAAATGCGCTACTTCACGGTAAGAACATACAACCTGAAATTTATTTTAATGCGAAGTTTTGAATCTGAAGGAGTATGTCAACGCAATAGAGGGGCGACATTATGAAGAGAACAAGCCGTTAAGTGTGTTCGAATTAAATTTGGAAACGTGGAGGCAATTGTGGCGGGTTCTGGAAATATCCGATATTTGGCTCGTTGTTGTTGATATTCGCTTTTCTGTAAATAATTCACTTACCAAAAAATTGATATATAGTAATCAAATTTTTGCAGTCTATGCTTTTTCCTCCAGCTCTATATGAATATGTCACGAAGGAAAAAAATAAGAAAATGATTTTAGTTCTAAACAAAATCGACTTAGTTTCAGCAGAGGTAGTCGCAGCTTGGAAAGAGTATTTTACAACTAAATACGAAGGAATGCCAGTTGTTTGTTTTGCTTCTTATCCAGTTTATAAAATGAAAGGTTATCCTCGCTCACTTCTTTCAAATTTGTATATTACTCCGGGCATTTTTAGGGGCCCATAAAGGAAAAACCCTAGCCAGCGTCAAATTCGCAAGTGAGGGAGCCCATAGCATTTATAAGGAAATTCAAAAGTTAGTTGGAAATGAAATAAATATCACACAATGGGAGCAAAAAATTCTGGAGGACATGGAAACCCTGGAAGAGGTACAAGAGCATGATAACCCGGAAAAATGCTCCGTGGTTAACACTTATAACGAAACTTTCGAATTCAACTTTGAAAGACGCGACAAGTATAAAGACGGAATTTTATCAATTGGATGTATTGGCTTTCCAAATGTTGGAAAATCCTCAATAATTAATGCATTAAAGGGACGGAAGGTTGTCAGCGTCAGCCGAACACCAGGGCATACAAAACATTTTCAAACCATTCATTTGACTGAAAACGTCCGACTGTGTGATTGTCCCGGCTTAGTATTTCCATCATCGGTCCCCAAACATGCTCAAGTTATTCTGGGAAGTTATCCCATCGCACAATTGCGAGAACCTTATACATCGATAAGATATATAGGGGAGAGAATTGCCCTTCCAGAGGAACTAAGAATTGATCTTCCAAAAGATTTTGAATATTGGTCAGCAATGGCAGTATGTGAAGCTTGGGCATATAAGAAAGGATTTCTAACGTCGAAGGCAGCACGTCCCGATCTTTACCGAGCAGCCAACAATATTCTAAGAATGACCCTGGGCGGGAGAATAAATATAGTGTTTTATCCAACTCAGTACTTTTTGAATGAAGGTAATTATTTTGTAAATTCATAAAGGTACTAGGCTTATATAACAAGAAACTAAGCAGTGTTTAGTGACTTTTATAAATTAGAATATAATAATAATACATTGACATATTCCAGATAAATGGAAAAACCACAGCGACTTAGAAACGATTAAAACCATTCAGTTTGGTAAAGGAAAAACACGTCCTGCGGATGAAGCAACGAATATCTCTGGGTATGAGACCGAGAGCGAAGGTAATTAATTCATTTTGTTTTAATTCAGGCACTTACTTTATTGTGATTTTCTAGACAAATATTCAAACGAAGAAAACTATCACGCGTGTGAGCTCGATGAGTTGCAAAGTAATCAACATAGTAGCAACGTATTTGAGCTATTAGAGGAAGAGTAGCCATAAAACTGAAATTAACTACGATTTATTCGTTTTAGTACTTGAAGTAAAAATTTACTCCACAAAAATAACAATTTGTTTTAGTATTGTAGACTAGTCTCATTTCTTGCAAATTAGAATAAAATTTTAGAAAACATTGAACGACAATAAAACGCCTTATTCATTTTATCGTTCAATCATTATCAGGTTCCATATTAACCCATCGCGGGCTAGTTTATATTGGTATTTGGGATGCAATATTTAATTAGTAAATTTAAAATAAAACAATATTTATTATCAAAATTGTGTGGCTTAAGTATGAATTTATTCACTGTCTTCTGAAGATTCATGATTTCGTAATTTCTCCTCTGTAAGCAATAAGGTAATAGCCCTGGAAAATAAAAAATACCTAAATTGGTGTTACGCTTTAAAATCAGTTTTTTTTTTGTGGGAGAAATAATTGAAGTAAATTAATATGACTACGAGTACTGATTGTTAATTCCACCTGGCGAGAGAGTTACTGGGCTTAGCCGCACTGACGAGATTGATACATTGAGTATTATCTTGCTTCCACCAAGCGTTTTGGGGAAAACAATTCTTTTTGAGTAAAATACGTTTGAACTGGTAATAAAATGAATGAAACTAACTGAAGTAAACTGGCATCCGATGAATTATCTTCGATTGGTCCAGGGTATAACGCTTTTTTCTGAAGTAGCCGGTCAATTTGGTTTCGTAACTGAATTAAAAGTTCGGTAGTATCCTTATCACAAGCAAACCTAAAGAATCCGGACAATATATTTAAAAGTTTGCTTTACAGATATACACCCCAATTATGGAATTTGCGGAAATCAAATCGGTTCGAAGCGCACGAAATTTCATTTTTATAAACGTTCAAGCCTGGTTACAAAATCTCCTACGTTCCGCATGGATGTGATTCCCGTCGGATTCCATAATTAGGGTTGATTACAAGGTACTTACGCGAATTGATTCGCAACTGATATAAAAGATTTGCCGTAGTCATTTGTTCCGGCTTGTATGTCATCTCCAAATAGGACCAAAGGAAGTGGTGTTATCATTGAGCTGTCGTACAGAAACAAGTTACTGGATTTCTGTTTAATGTAATACACGAAATATCTGAAAATTTATAAATTGCCAAAATGCTACTCAATATTATCCCATTTTTACAAACCTTGAATCAAAAGATGACTCATTCGCATTTACAGAGGATGGGTGGAATTGCACCCTACCATCCTCCGGGGTAATGATGTGATGAATTACTCGTACTTTATTTTTAATACGCCGTGCTCTTCTACAGGTATAGATTGCAATTGTATTAATAGAAATAAATAAATATAATAAATATACTTGAGTACAGCTACATTAGGATAAAGCCCAGCACATATTACTGCTCTTAAAATCCTGTTGTTTGAAGAGTTCAAATTATGCTTAACATCTCTTTGATTGGAACTACTTAAAAATCTGCAAAAGAGTCATTTATTCAAGATTTAAAGAAGAAGGATGTTCTTGCCTGGAGGATTGTAGAATATCACAAAATTGGCCGGCCATTTTTTCTAGTTGATTTAAAATTTTTAGACTTAAGAAATTATCGTAACAAAACTGCTTTTCCGCGTTTATTTGCTTAACTTCTCTAAATTTTTCAATAATCCTTGCAAGCATTAAATGGTCGCTATTCACTCCATTGGCTATTTTCTGTTTAAGTTGATCAACTTGCTGTTCCTTCCCTGAATATTTTAAATAGAAATCTTCCAGATTTATTCCATTAACTTACCTATTGGTATATAAAATGCGTCCTTAAAGGATAAACTTGCAGCCACGGATGTGATGGGGTCAATGCATTTGAAAAGCGCAGCCATTAAAATCATTTTTCCAACCTGAGGCTCTACAGGCAGTCTTGCCAAGTGAAGACCCAAAGGTGTTATACGCCCATAATTGTCTACTGCGTTGATTCTATTGCAATATTTTAAAGAAAATTAATATATATTGTAACTAATAGATTATAAATTTGATGCCAAGTACCTTCTTAGTAATTTCATACTATTCTCTATCATAGTATACGGAGGAACATCCACTAAACTATCTAAAAATTCCTCAACATTGTGTATACGCAACAACTTGAGGCTCAGTATTATCCCCTCAAGTTTAGTTTTTAATATTTCGGGTGTAGGAAACTCATCAAAGAGTCGTTCTCGAGCTCTGTAACCAGTTTCAGGAATGAACTTTAAAATATTATCTTTGACATTACCTAGTGAACAAATGGTAGCAAACTCCAGGTTGAACTCGCCCTGCTCTACCTCTGCGCTGCTTAGAATTGGCTAGCGAAACCCACTCTTCGTCTAATGTTTGCAAATTACGTTCGATATTATAGTTTTGCATGTTTGTTTTCCCTACGAGAATTCAGAAATAAGATCCTCAGTGGCCAATAACTCCATTACCTGTGTTTATCACATATACCACATCATCGATTGTAATCGAAGTTTCCGCGATATTTGTTGCTAAAATAATTTTGCGAACATCTGGAGGAGGTCGTTGAAAAACTGCCTTCTGATCGGAAGTGGGCAGCATTGAATGCAGTGGGTATACTAAATACTTTCGCAGGGTATATAATTTCGATTGTGTTATTTCCTGATACAACGTTGAGATTTTACTGTAACCAGGAAGGAACACTAATATAGCACCATCCGGCTTGCTTGAAGCGATGTGAAATATCAGCTGTTTAAGCAAATCTATATTGATTTCCTCCGATGTGGGATTCGTTATGCTTTTTATCACATGCTGCGAGTATTTATTTCTAATAGCGCGAGCATAGGGACCGATCATCTCTAAAAATTTATTCTCATTCTCCCGCGATGTTTTGTACCTTTTCGTACTAAGCGAGAAATCTTTAAATTGAAGTTCTTCCAAAATGTCTTCTAAATATATTTCATTAACCGGAAATAGGGTCCCTTTAATTGTAATAATTGGGCAATTTCCAAAGTACTCTGAGAATTGTCCTGCACAAAACGTGGCACTCATTAGAATCACTCTTAAATCTTTTCGATATAAGCCAATCTGTAAACAGTTTCATTTTAAAGAAATAATTTTTTCCAATGCACCGTAAAGGTAGTAGTGACAAAGCCAATTTTCTGGTAAATCGATTGTTACCTGCTTCAAAAGACCCATTAAGATATCTGTTTCCACAGTTCTCTCGTGAATTTCATCCAGAATAATATAAGTTATCTTTGCAAGCATAGGATCAGATTCCATCTGTCTCAGTAATGTGCCAGTAGTGCAAAAGAGAATAGATCCACGGGACCGAGGAAGAACACTGAAAGCAAATTATATACAATCGAGTGCCAAGTGTAAAGTTTTGAATTACTTTTCCAGCCGTATTTTGTAGCCTGAAGATATTCCCAGCCGTTCGGCCCTCTCCCAAGCTACGCGTTCAGAAACTGAAATAGCAGATATTCGACGTGGCTGTGTGCATACTATATTGCAAGTCGATCCACTGTTATTTTTAATGTGAAAATCCAAAATAAATTGAGGAACCTTAAAAAAAAATTATACGGAATTAACCATAACATTCTATTTCAAAATTCCAAACCTGAGTTGTTTTGCCGCATCCAGTTTCTCCACTAATAAGAATGACTTGGTTCTCGTCTAATGCCCGCAAAATTTCGTCTTTGGTTGAATAGATAGGAAGTTGCTTTCGAGTAGACAGTATTTCTTGATACTTAGGGCTACTTTCGGCAGCTTTAAATTCTTCAAACAATTCGTTATCCAAATCCTCATCGCGGCTGGGAAAGTAATTTACGTCAAGACACTTCTTAACGTGATCCACAAATGATACTTCTAGCGTAGCTTCAAAGTGCCTTTTGAATTCGGTGGAATACTTTTCAGAATCGTTTAATTTATCAGTTTCAAGTTCTTCACGAATTCTGCTTATAACATGAGGAGACAGACTCAACGATAGGTGCTTTAAAATGGGAGCATAATTTAAAATTCTAAATCCAGTTGCAAAACAGCACTTACAAGTTTATTTTCCACTTTTGGATGTTCCCATCTTGTGTCGTCGTTACTTTTTTTATCTCTAGCTCTTTGTCGATCCCTGTACCAAAGCCCAATCTCTCTTCCTTTCAATCCTTTTGGTGGACGAGCACTACATGTCTTAAAATCTCTGCGCTGTCTACTCGTAGATGGCTTATCAAAATCCATTTCTTTATAGTTTAAAGTGCCTAAGAAGATAGGCCTTTGAAATTGCTGGAAGGTGGTTAACAAGGTTTTCGTATGCATACAGTTGTTAGTTGGGCCACAAGGACGAAGTTCTCTTTGCATTCAAGTCCGTTCAGTGTTAGATGCAATATTTCTACACTTGTCCTTTCAATCTGGTCATGGAGCCTGGAACTATGTATGTGAAAATTCAGAAATACTACAGTGCCATGGCTATGTGAATTTTACTTACAATAAGAATTTCAGTTATTGTTTTCTTTTCGCCAACACTTCCTACTGATGATGCTCAGGTGATCACCTGTACCCAGTGCCAGTGACCACTCTACCGGGAATCGATAATCCCAATAGAGATTTGTCAACGCTAGAGTTTTCTTGCTCAATTGTCAATTAAAGGGCCAGTTCGTTGAGACTAATCAAATTCAGTTTTCATATTTACGTCGTATCTCGTTAATTTTGATAAATCATGATAGGGATGTGGCGATGATTGTTTAATTCTTCATATTTCTTTAAAATGATTGTATAAAGACCTGTCTTAACTTCCCGCCATTACTTAGAGGTGTTGTGCACTGCGCCTTAGTTTGTTTTATGATCCAATTGGTTAGTGCAATGCTGAAGTGTCAGTGCTGTCAAGAATTTAGCTAAAATACTTGCTTAATTTGCACAATTCGCTTAAAAACGAATAAACTTTGCGATAAGCATGTAAAATATAGTTACTGGTCGAGTAGCATAAAAAATCCTGCACAAATATTTAATATCGAAGCACTTTAAAGCGCAAACGAATTTCTGAGAGCAACAAGTGTTTGGGGCCCAGTCATTGTTTTCATTCATGACGTAAGATCTATAGAAGGTAAAATCTATTTTTGCATTACAAATTGAGTCAGTACTAGCGTCGTAATGCATCAGGTGGTAAGAGCATGTCTAAGCACGACAGGACCAAATCGGGAGGGTTACTGGAAAGTTGGTTTGGTCGCCCCAAACCTAAGGGGCGGTATGGAACGTACTCAGGAAGGCCGGTCTCAACAGACGGTGATATCGTCGATCTTCAGGAGTTGGAAAATGAAATTAAACGCCTGCCGGATACCGAGGTTGATAAGAAATATATGGAGATCTTCGACGACATGAACATCCCAAAAGACAAACGCAAACCCCTGCTGCTGAAACCAATGTCTGAAAAACGAGATATGCTCCTGATGCACTTAAAAGGTATTTTTTCCCCCTTGGAATTAGGGATTGTAAAGATTTTTAAATGGGATAGGACTAAATTGCGATTCATTTATTCTCAGGAAAAAATTCCCTCGAGCATCGATCGAACTCTAGATTCGAAAAACCGTACGATTATATAGAATATCTTAAAGCTGGTGATCACAGTGAAATTAAGACCTACCAGTGTGTAAAAAGCCTACGAGTGGCTTTAACAAGTAATCCCATAAGTTGGATTAAGGAATTCGGAGAGGAGGGCATCAATGAAATCGTGAACTTGCTGCGAAGATGCAAGAAGGAAAGCACCTCCGAGAACGAACTCGAACTGGAATGCATTCGATGTTTAAAAGCGTTTATGAATAACACCTGGGGTTTGAATTTGATCTTGCAGCCGGATCAACACGCTGTTGTACTCCTTTTGGCTACAACCTTGGACCCCCGCAAGCCATTGGTAATGTGTGAGGCGTTAAAGCTACTGGCAAGCTTTTGTCTTGTACCGGAGCGCAACGGATATGAGAAGGTGCTGCGTGCTATTACAACAGCTGCATCTTCAAAGTATAAAAGCGGAGAGCGATTCAAGTCTATTGTTGAGGGGCTGTTTGTGGAGGAAAGGTATGATTCAAAAAGGGACCTCTGTTGCCACACCTTAATATTTATAAATACGATCACGAACACGCCTAGTGATCTCAACTTTCGATTGCACTTGCGGTGTGAAATAATGCGAATGGGACTGTACGAAAAGTTGGACGTGTTAACGGATATTGTAGACAAGAGTAGCAATGAAGATTTGAAGAAACATTTTAAAATTTTTAATGAAATTCGCGAGGATGACTTCGAAGAGTTTTCTCAGCGATTCGACAGTGTCCGATTTGAGTTGGATGATATTAACGATTGCTTTGAAGTACTTAAGAATTTAGTACTAGACTCAGCGGCCGAGCCGTTCTTCCTCTCCATATTACAGCACTTGCTGTACGTTCGAGACGACTACCTCTTCCGTCCTGCATATTATCAACTCATTGAGGAATGTATTACCCAAATAGTATTCCATAAAGGTTTCTGTGATCCGATTTTTGAGAGCAGAACGTTTAATATAGACACCTCGTTGATACTGGATGGCATCGTGGAGAAGTCTAAAGTTAATGAGGAGAAGCGAATAGAAAAATATGACAAGAAGATAGAAGAACTTGAAATGGCAAAACAAGAGGCCGAGGCAAGAGCATCACATCTAGAAGAAAAATTAAAACAAATCGAGGAGACGGGTATTTGCACAAATATTTCTAAACTACCCAAGATAAATATTCCGCCGCCTCCTCCCATACCTGGAATGGGAAATATTCCGATACCTCCTCCGCCCCCGCCAATTCCTGGATCTACCGGAGTACCGCCACCGCCCCCTCCTCCACCTTTTCCAGGGGCTGGTCCACCGATTCCTCCACTTATGCCTGGATCCGGACCACCACCTCCGCCTCCTCCACCTGGGATGAGGGGCCCTCCACCACCCATGCTTCCAGGAATGATGCCGCCACCAGGAGGAGTGCTCGCAAACAGTCTACCACACGGTCTTAAGCCCAAAAAGAAATTAGAGGTGAAAAATCCTATGAAGCGGGTAAACTGGAAAGTTATACCTCCGCAGAAAATGTCTGAAAAAGCGTTTTGGATTAAATGCCAAGAGGAGAAATTAGCATCGAGTGATTTTCTCGAAGAACTCTCTGCGCTATTTTCATCAAAGGTCGTTAAAAAGGACAATAAGGATGCAGTTGATAAGCCGACCACTCTGAAGAAGAATGTGATAGATCTCCGAGTTCTTGACGGTAAGGCGGCACAGAATCTTTCGATATTACTAGGTGGATCGTTAAAACATTTGTCGTATGACCAAATCAAACTATCGTTACTACGATGCGACACAGATATGCTTTCGGCTAATGTGTTGCAGCAGTTGATACACTACTTGCCTCCTCCCGAGCAACTCAAACGTCTACAAGAATTTAAAGCCAAGGGAGAGGACCTGCCCGGTGTAGAACAGTTCGCTGCAACCATTGGCGAGATTAAAAGACTACTCCCCAGACTGCATAGTTTACACTTCAAGTTGACGCTACCGGATATGGTGCAAGATATTAAACCCGACATAGTTGCAGGCACGGCTGCTTGCGAGGAGATTATAAAAAGCGAGAAGTTTTCCAAAATTTTGGAATTGGTGTTATTGATAGGCAGGTACATGAACTCCTATAATAAAAATGAACAAGCGTATGGTTTCGAGATAAGTTGTCTAACAAAACTTAAGGATATGAAGGATCACGAAAATAAACAGACTTTGCTCCATTTCCTCGTTGATGTTGTTGAGAAAAAATTCCCAGATGTACTCACGTTTTATGATGATTTGTCTCATGTCGACAAGGCGTCTCGGGTTAGTATGGAGACAATCCAAAAAACTATGCAACAGATGAAGAACTCTGTGAAGAATTTGGAGTCCGATTTAAATAATAACAAAGTTCCTCAGTCAGAAGATGACAAATTCCCAGAGATAATGGGTAAGTTCGCTTCGGAGTGCCGCCAACAAGTGGATGTCTTAGGTAAAATGCAAGTACAAATGGAGAAACTCTACAAGGACTTGGCTGAGTTTTTGGCCTTTGACGGCCACAAGTACACCATGGAAGAGTTCTTTTCCGATGTGAAGGTTTTTAAGGACGCCTTTATGCATGCGTATCGAGAGAACGTGCGGAAACGAGAAGAGGAAGAGAAAGCTATTAGGTTGCGTGAAGCGAGGGAGCAATCACAGCGAGATTTGGTGGAAAGGCAACAGAGGAAATTGGCTTTGGTCGATATCGACGCTGCACAGACTCAAAATGACGTTATGGATAGCCTTCTCGAGGCACTGCAAACGGGCTCTGCCTTTGGAAGTAGAGAGCAGAGACAAAGACGACGGCCGCGACCAGCAGGGGCAGAGCGACGAGCTCAACTCAGTCGCAGTCGTTCCAGGACTAGAGTCAACTCTGGTTCACTAGCGGCAAGAGAAATGCTGCCTGATGCAATGTTGATAGGTTCAACGTAAAGGCAATGCAAGTCTCCTTTGTAAATAATATCAAAATAATGGAAATCGTATAAGAGAAATATTTATGCATTTACAACACCAGTTGTGTTATTATTTTGAAATTTCATTAAATTTCTTTGTGCCAACATAAACGTGCCTTATAAACATATTCTTAGGGAAGCATTTTAATAAAATGTAACGCATGATAAATGCCTTTGCTTCTATCAACTGCATTAAATTTGGATGTAGGTTGAAGTTAACCTAGGGTAAAGCCCTCTAAAGTGATTATAAAAGCCATTTCAGCGCGTTGTAAGAATGCGTTGCATAACTCATTTTCTTTTTCTGGATAAGATAAGTTTTTTTGAGGGCCCGCAAATAAAAACTAGGCATTATGAAGCGCAAGTCTTTCAAATTTATTTTTACAAAAGCGTACTACCGCGATCAAATTCTGCACAGTTTACTATTGATTTGGGTTAGTACGCATAACTACATTTTTATTAGGATTTTCATATCACCACCAAGACGGAAAGAAGGGCATAAGAATTTGTGAGACAGTTCATCATGTATGTACGTGAAGAAGATAAGATGGCACCAGGTTGGAGCTTCCGTTTACACGTCCACAAAATATATTTTCCATCAAAACATTATGAGCCTGAATATAAATCAACGTTTAGCCAGATGTGACCATTCCGAATTCAAGGTGTCATACAAAACCAGATCTGAGATGGTCATTTTAGCAGTTGGTGGAAAATTACGGAATGCTATAAGCCCATTAATAAGTTATTAATTTTAAATCTCTGATCACAAGCCGTGGTCGAAACAAAAGAGGTAAGTGCATACGTATCTCCCTCATTTCACACAAATATGTTAAAACATTTAATTCACTTTAACTCCGTAAAACCTCTCAATCTTACCTTGAAAAACTGGCGCAGGAACCTACTCACCTCCTATTGGAGTCCGAATATTCAAGAAAATAAAATTAAAAAATAAAAAACTGAACAGAGTCAATTAATCTTGTTCCCTTCTCTGGTCGGCAACTGTACGAAATCGACCAATTAAAATCGAGCCCCAAGAAAACAAGCGTGATCTTCTCATTGGATCAAACAGAAATCCAGCTCGTTCGGGCGCTTCACACACGTCTTTCCTCAGAAATGAATAAAACTACGGAGCAAATGCATTTTAAAAATTTTATGGTGCTATAAATGATTTCCCTCTGGGATTTCTATCCCTTCACTTTCAGGAGTACCTTTGCCAGAGTCTTTTGAGCTCCTTTGACCGCGCTGTTCTACCGACAACGAAGTAATAAAGCCATAAATTACGGAAAGAACCACTCCGTATATGAAACTAATGAGGAATAAAACTCAGCCACTCGCCGGTTCATTTAAAGTTTTTCCCTTGTTATTCAAAATTCCATTCTACCACCTCAACCAGTGCACCGAGTTTTCCCTAATAAAGACATAAATTGCTACATCGCCAAACACAGACACGATTGGGAATGCACATTGAGTCTTAGGTCCAATCGCGCGGCACCTTTGCGCTTGCTGCAATTCGCAGCAATGGCGTGCTGCGAGTTATGGCTACTAATTACCTTTTCTTAATTATTAGAATGGGTACAGATATCGGTATTACAACTTACAATTTCAATTGCTCAGTTTTATCCGCAAAGTTGCGGTTTTAGTAACTTTTGTATAATTGAATGCAATTTCCATCAGGTTTAACATTAGTCATGCAGAAAGCTGGCTGTCTTGTCCTCGACGAAAATAATATTAATTTCCATTTTCGCAACAAATCACCACTTGTTTTATTCAGAAATTCCTATATCAATATTGATCAAGATAACAAAGAAAGCAGAGCAGGTATTTGCCTTAGACCTTAAAAAAAGTGAAAATCATTTTGGAAATGAGATAAAATTGGCACAATAATAATAGAATCTTTACAAGTGGGGCTCGTGCCGTACACTGAACCACTGAAACCTACTGGAAGAAAGATAATATGCTGGTGAAAAAAATCGAATGCTATGTGCAAATAATTCTTTTTTTCCCCACATTTTATATCTTTCTCCAGTAGGTTTCTGCGGTTTCCATATGTATGCACATATATAAAAGTGCTAATATCTTTTTTCCTATAGATTTCCACGGCATATGTCCAACAGAAAAGTTTCTCTGAACTACCAAATAACATGTCATTTGATTTTCATCAAAATGGGAGAGGGGGAGGGATTTTTCCGAATAATTAATTACCAAAAAAGCATTCAATCTGGTGAACCCTGGGATTGTTCTTTTTGTTAAATAAACGATAGGTTTGTAAATATAAAACAATGTGAATGTAATAATATTTGAAAAAATGGAGTCTGTCGGGATTTTCCGGCACCTCCTCTGACTAGATTTATTTAATTTAAAAAGTCAAAATATATTTATAAAAAAGACAAAATTATGTAGGGTGAAAGCAATAAATTTAAAAACAAACTATATTTTCTTTTCATAAAATTATCACAGCGGACGTAAAATGTGTTCTTTGTAGCCTTTAAACAAATTCAAAATTTAAGAAAGTTTATAGGTCTGCTTTTAGTTTAAAATTTTTTTATGTCTATCGGTTATTTAGTTTTCGAGATATTTTTTTCGATCAAATTAAAAAAACATCGTTTCGAAGAAAGTTCATTCAAAGTTTTAGCCCTGTTTTATTTCCATGCGTCACTTGTAACTTCGTTAATTATACGCATTAGTTGTTACCAGACTTAACTAGATATGTGTAGAGTGTGTCACAACAAGAGCTTGAATTTCAAATTAAAAAAGTATTTAAATGACATTTTTCATATTTTTATTGATTGGTCAAAGATCAGACCACTGCGACTCCGCAGCTGTCTCCTTGTGACGAAATTTTGGAGGATGTTTTTTTTTTAGAGTAAAGACCTTACTTTATTTATTATACTTAGATTTTGTATGGGGAGAGTAGTGTCAACTCCAGTTCTATATGGAACTTTAATACAACGCAGCTATTATAAGCCTACATTTGAAGTCAATCGATGCAGTCGTTTCCGAGGTATTTTGGTCACTGATTATTCAAAAGCGGTTATGAAAAAATCACGTTTTAAAATTGAAAAACAATTTATTGCCACTCTAGATTTGCTCCGAAAACTTTCTTGGAATGTATACTGTAATTGTCTAGATCTCCGTAAACGCCTTAACCACCGATCTTAGTAAATTTACTGCATACTTCAGGCACCTCCACTCCCTTAGTTATCTTTAGGAATTATGTACAAAAAAGTACATCAAAATTTGAAGAGAATTATAAGAATGAATAAAGTAAATGGGATCCCATCAAAAACATGTCATGTGAAAAATGTGGCCAATTCTCGATAAGTCTAGACTCTTTCACTCTAAAAGAGTGGAGATCTCTTCAATTCATTTCGTATATAGTTTTGCTTTTTTCCCGCCTGCTCTCATCCATTCTCATCATCATCACTCTAATCAGTCGCATTCATGGCTTTTTCATACAACTTCAAAGTGATACATAATCTGAAAGAATATTTCATTATTTTTAAATATTTCCTTTCTCTATAAATTGAAGACTAGCTAAATACTAAATTTCGAGTTTGTAGGTCTGCTAGGTACCTTAACTTATTTTCGCCTGTAGAATCTGTAACCCCTCCACTGTGAGGAATTTTTTACTTGCTCGTTACTTGTATGCCTGCATACGAAATTTCGAGGTTGTAGGTCTGCTGGAAGTAACTTATATTTTTGATGATCGGTCAGTAAGTCAGTGACGAAATAAAGAAATCTGGATGATGGAGATTTCGTAAACTACTAGTTAGAAACTTTTAATTTGAGAGTATCGTTAGTGTGTTAAGCACTCTCGGTGGCAGAAATTTCAACCTATTACTCTGATCCGTAACAAAGATACAAGAGGCTTCAAAGACGCTTCAGGAAAAGGAAGTACGGCCGTGCTTGCTCGACTTGGTGGGGCACATTTATATTGGACATCTAATTAAAGTGCAGAACCTTACAGAGTTCCCTCCCACATCTGAAATCAATGAAACAAAAAATATTTTTAGTTTAGTAGTTAATCTAGTGCCTGTTCGCAGTTTTTTTTTTTTTTTTAAATAAACAAAATGGTGGCCTCTGGTTGTTTACTTAGGTAATTTCAAGGCAAAAAGCCCTAGTTTATTGTTTATAAAACATAGAAGTTTTAATAAAAAAAAATCCTTCGATCAGGCACAAGTTTTTTATGTTTTTGATAAACTGTATAAATTTTATTCAAATCCGTCGAGTGGTTTTTGAATTAGAGTGGTCACCGACTTGTGGGACGAGGTCCAACAAATGTGGCGATAACTTGGTATGCAATAAAATTTTGTTTTTTTAAATATTTGTCATATAAAGTTAAAACATAATATAATAACTTCTTATCATTTGTTTTATAAATAAAATTAAACTACTGTCAAACAAAATTATTTTAAATACTAATTTTTTCAAGCCGCTGACTACCCCTAACCCCTTAATCGATAGTAGTACTTTCATAGAACATAGTCATATTTATAAAGGGACGAGATTCAAAGTGTTCTATCAGCTAAAGTTAGAGATTTGACAAATGCTGTACAAATATACAAGTATACCTTAAAGTTTAAATATAATTCCCTCGACCACGTTTTTTCAAATTGGCGGCAAAGTTAGACAGAAAACTATGCCATTGGCCAATTTATTCTTTTGGGGTTCTTTCTTTCTTAGTTAAATTATTATTAACCATACGGAATGAACTTAGGAAAATTAAAATAAATTTGTTTTAATGATATTTTTTACGTAAATAAATCACAATAATATTGTCAACATCTTTAATTTGATTGAAGCCCATAGTTTAATTCCACTAGATAAATAACATAAACATACATAAACAATCAAGTCACCGGTGACTACAATTAATGTACCAAGAGGAATTCCTTTGGTCGACACTTTAAGCACTTCAGTCATATCAAGTCAATCATCGGCCATCGATCGCACGACTCAAACACCTTTCGACTAGCACCGCAGTTTCAAATTTCATTTAAATGTAAATTTTGTAAGCAGTTAGTATTAAAGCAGTCAGTTTTTCACAGGTGTAACTTTTTTTAATTTCATAAAAAGTTGTGCAGATTTGCACGAAAATTTTAATTTTTAAGCAAAAAATCACATGAGGAATTGTTTATAACAAACAACAAATAAATTTCACATGAAAACGGTGTGCGATCAATGCAACAACGATTTTAATAATATGATAAATATGATAACGACTTCTTTGGAATTTTTCAAACTTATAAAATCTGTTGTTTCTTATTTCGAGACTGATTGTACTGAGCTATAGATACCATACACATCTTTAGTAAATCATTCAATTAAACAAGATAGACATCCCTTTATACTTTTTACCCGACAACGGAAGGGTTATGTGTTCATTTATTATATGCATTTTTTTTTATTATATGCGTTTTTCTTTCGCTTTGACGAATTACATATTCCACATTCTACGCCAATGTAATGTGCAACCAGAAGTTATTAAAATTTCGGAAAGATGGACTTTATCAATACAAAATGTTTGTCTGTCTGTCTGTACGAACGGATTTCAGCCGAAAATTACTGTAGCTATTAACATGAAATTTACACAGTTTTTATACACTGGGAGCAATTTAGGTGGTGTTTTCTCGGATATGATGTAGGCTACTTTTTGTCTGTTTGTCTGAGATAATTTCGGGAACTGCTGAACCGAATTCGGTGGCACTGATAGGTGGAGTATTTTGTCGGATATGATTTAGCCTACTTTTTGTCTGCTTGTATATTTGTCCGGACTAATATAGGGAACGGCTAAAGCAACTTCGATAGGACTTTCATTGACTGTTTATCTGTCTTTCTGTTTGTTCGGTCTAATCTCGTGAGCGGCTAAACCTATTTTGATGGGATATATATTTTAATAAGGACGCTCGACTTTTAAATGTAAATAAGACAAGTTGTGTGTGAGATATCCACTCCATTTTTGGGGTTCTTTACCTCAAAAGGAAAAAAGGAGCCCTTATAGGATCACTTCGTTGTCCGTTTGTCTGTCTGTCTGTCAAGACTATTTTTCTTAGGAACGCGTGGACGTATCAAGTTAAAAAAAATATCAAATACATAGGTCTAGGGTCCCTTGGAGTAAACAATCAAGTTTCTAAGTCAACGCAATCAAAAAATACGGCCATTTATGCCGCATATTTTGGCACTCGCGAATATATCAAAACCTATAGGGTATTTCCTGTTGACCTATGATAGAATTATTAAATGTGGTAAGAAGCAAGGTCTCACAGATATATATTTTTTTAAATTACAGTCATTTCATTTGCGGCAAAACGGAACACTTAACGCACGAGTCTGACTCGCACTTGGCTGATTTTTGTTATTTTATTTGAAAGAATATTTTATGGCGTTAAGTATGTAATATAACATCGTTTAAATGTTGGCCGAGGCTTTACTTGGTGGCACGTATTCGGGAGGTCCAATTGTTGATGACTTTGTTGCATAAATCTGGCTGAATTTGCTGGAAGGCGTTCGCTATGTTGACTTTGAGGGCATCAACTGTTTGCGGTTTATCGCATAGAGCTGTAATATAAGATATCCCCAAAGGAAGAAGTCTAAAGGCGTTGAATCGCACGATCTCGGTGGCCAGTCTCAAATCGCTTGTGCAGAATGTCCATCCTGGCATGCGTTGTGTGGCACGTAGCGCTATTCTGTTGGAACCGCATGTCGTCGGTAGACGATAGAAAGATTATACACAATTCAGATATCTAGATGTATTCATTAATCTAATATTAGATTGAATTACTACTTACATATCGAGACAAACATTTCTTTAATGTTAACCTATCACAGTGAAAATGTAAATAAGGATAAAACGTGTTATACACTCTACATATAGCCGAGACTGGTTCAAAACTGCCGTAATTTGTTCTGTGGCCGGTAAAATGAAAAAATTGTTGTCCTCTCGTCAATCGGGGTCGAGAATTAATATTAATTAAGTTTAAGAGATTGGAGAGTCCTCTACCTTTCGAGAGGGATGTCACCAAACTTGATAATTTTAATCTGTCTTGATTGATTGGAAGGATCTGTCCAAGCTAAGTAGTGAAGAGCGAAACGCAGGAACCTCTTTTGTACTGCTTCGATAAGTTTTATATGCATGTCACACACACAATGTTTACTTTCAAATGAGTTAATATTTATGGTCGAACGATAACCTTGAAATAACTTTTTACAATTTTAGTAAGTGCATCGTCCATTTAAGGCAAACATTGCAATCGTTAAAAAGAATAGTGAAGGAAGTTCGAGAATGGTATGTCGGAAAAAAAACTGATCAGTAGCTCGTTTCTGTAACTTTGAACAAAGAAGATCTCCATTCCAATTTTTTATTTGACGTTATTCTGCAGCACTGTGTGTCTGTTATATATTTCGAACGTTCCTTCTGACCCGTTACAACCCCATCATGCCATTGTCAGTTAAAAGAGGGTGTTTTTTTCAGGATATAACTTTACAATTAAATGAAATGCATAAAAATCATGTTAATGGTCATGATAGTGGCTTCATTGGAAAGATAATTTTATACCACTAGTGTTTAAATGTGACCGGGTCTGTGGCCGCCGCGGCTGGCTCAAATGAAGCACAGTCAATATTCAATTTTCGACCACTTTATCGAGCAGGTGGGGCCGTATATCCAATGTCCGAGGTTTGTCAGTATAGACAGAGAATATTCGATAGGTGTGATATGACACGATCGTAGAGCCCATTTCACAGGTCCTTTTCGCGTAATTATGCGCCCATCGAATGTTTCGCGCAATAAATTGCTTGTGTCACGCGCCGGTAACTAAAGATCTCCCACATAACGCCATTCAACTGGGGAACGATCCATTGATTGTAACGTTCTGAGCGGCATCATCTTTGAAGAAATATAGACCATGAATTTCAACCAGTCCATAAAGCACACCAAAAAGTGATTTTTAGTAAATGTAACGGCGTCTCAACAATTCTTCTCCTTCTTCAAATTCGGCAGCAATTTTGTTTACTCAACTCAAATTGAGCCTCATCACTGAATAAAATGTTGTGTTGTGAATAAGGATCAAGCGCAATATTTTTTTCGGTCCATTCACCGAACGTACGACTCACATGGTGGTAATGCGGCTTCACTGTTTGCACGAGTTGGACCTTGTAAGTTCGTAAACTAAGATCTTTCCACAAATTGTTCCATAAAGTGGATGAACACAGCTCCAGTTGCTGTGCACATAGTGAATTTGTTTGACCTCATCCAATAGAAAATTGTCTCAATTGGAATCGCAGAAACGACCTGCTGGACACTTCAAAGACTTCGATTGGCATTATTATGGTCGTGCACATATTTCACACCCTGCACATAAATACATAATAGAAGGGGTTCAGTTACAAAACTTGCTTTTTGCGTTTCACAAAACTAGATAGTCGATATCATAATTTATTAAATTAGTTAAACTTTAAGGGATTGCCCTGAAAATCCGCACTAAATGATTTTCACGGTCGCTGATTTCGAATCTGCCATCAAAATTTCCAAATTCAAAATGGGGGATCAAATATAGCTGCCGAAAAAGTTGAACTTCAAAGGATTGCCCCGAAAATCGGCATTTCCATCACAATCTGATATTGTGCTGAGCAAAATAAAAATTAAATCTATGATATATAAATATAGGGTAGCCGGCGAATTGACGTCCAAAGGTAAAATTGAGGTGTCTCATATTGGTATTCAAATCACCCCCATGTAGGCATGTTCCGCGATTTTGTGTACTTTTCGAGTTACAGGGTGATTGATGAGAGATGCACATTATTACATATTTTATTTCTATCTTTTGATCTATTCAACGTAGCGACATCAAACTCACACCAAACAACTATTATCTTGATGTGTTTTCCAAAACTGCCACCAATGTTGATCTACCTCTACCACTGCAGGTACAGTCACCTACGAAAGTGAAAAAAAGCTCTAAAATTTCACGTCTTTCCCAATTTTTCTCCGAAATTCATGTAATTAATGCTCCTCTTTTTTATTTTTATTGAATTACCCCTTTTTGCCTTTCGTAGAGGTACAACACATCCAGGTAGAGAAGGGATGGGAGAAAACTCGGGCCCGGGACTGAACTATTACGGGCCCATATAATATACGAATAAAGACATAGGTAAGCAGAAAAATTGTTCGGGAAGCGTTTTGCCCATCTATTGTGCCAGTGTCAGACTAATTTTAATAAGTGATAGTAGCGCGAAATTTTTGGATTTTATTCCAGTTAAGTGCATGTTGAAGGTAGTGTTTGTCTGTTTATACAACACAAGAAACACTAATGAATTGCTGTCAGCACTGTAAGTTGTATTAGATATTACAGCCATAAGCACTTGAGTCTGTGCAGAACTTCATATTATAACAGCGCCACCGCGTAGAGTAGGTTCCACAATCAAATTTTGTGAAGTCTTTGAAAGTCCGGGCCCTCAGGGCCCTCTAGAAATCCTGGGCCCGGGGGAAACCCCCCTCCCCCTTCTCTGTCGACGGGCCTGCGTAGAAAAGCTTTTCCATGAAATCCAAAGCTAGAGGGTTTCGGAGATTCATCTTCGACGAACTTGAATGAAAATGAATACAAACAAAACCTTAGGGCCTTTTCAAATCTGCCAACATTTCAAAATTCAAGATGTTGGACCACATAATGACAACCAAAAATTTGAAACGTTAAAGGAATATTAAGAAAATTCATACTTATGGCTTCTTAGGGGGCAGATCTTGAATTTTTATAGCAGAAATAACTAATTTAAAATGGCGGATTCAAAATAGTAATCGAGCTTTTATAATTTCGAGAGTTCTCCGTTTTCGCATCTGCTATTTGTAATTTAATAGATTTCCATTAAATAAGAGAAATGCGGGCTTATCACAATTTCTGAATATGGTATGAAAGATCTAGAAGAGCGAACGATATTGAATATTCTGTTAAAAAGAATTTCAAAAATACGAAATTCAATAAGGCATCTAGAATTTCGTACTCTACATTAATAAGAAATATTGAGGAGACTACCTCCAATAAGGCTTTTAAGGAATATCGATGTGAATGCTACCCTTTAAATATTTAAAATTCAACACTATACAAAGAACAACTTTGTTTTAGGGTACAAGTATTTAAAAACGAAATTCAGAAGACTATAAAAGTTACTTAACTAATAAAATATCAGGTTTTGTCCTCACTTAAATTTGCTTACGTCACACTGAAACTTTTATGGAATGTGCAGCCTCACTACATACATATTACATCTGTATGGATATGATCACGTGACGTCATCACTGGCTATTTCACGACTATGAAATTAATAAAACGCACAATGCCAACTAGGCCTGATCTCTCATACAGTATATTTGCAAAAAAAAAACACGGTCAAGATAAAGAAATCACAGATTCAAAAGTCACGCATAATTATAATTATCTCTAAATTCAATGATTCCTTTATCATGGCCGTTAAGGGTGATTTCTAGTTTGAAAGTCTATTTTTGATATCTAATTTCGCGAATTTCTTCTGATAAAAATAAGTTAAATACAATTGAGATACTTTTTGTGTTTTTTTATTTACCATAAAAGGTACGAAAAAACATTTTCATTTAATAAAAACCAATCAGGGCGCTTAATCTACCCCCACCAAAAAAAACGACTTCATGGCGGCGCACAGTGTTTCCATTTCCCGATTTTGTGGCCAAAAATGCAAAAATCGAAGGTTGTCATATTGAATTATTTTTTTTTTGGTTTTGTAGAGGAAGGTTCGATACGTTAAAATCCCGAATATTAGGACCCCAAACCGATTCCCTGAGGCACAGGGGCACTGTGAAGTTTACGTTAAAGCAGCTGCACGTTTCGCCCACTTGCCGCTCTGCTGACAATACGATCTTTAACTTAGTATATTTCCAAACTCAGTGAATCTATATCAACAATTCCTTTTGGATTTTGTTTATTGATGTAAGTATATTAAATAATGACGCTTGAATCATGCAAATATATAATTTTTCACTAATATATGTGTATTAGTATATAGTCCTGTAAAATCGGTGTTTTTTTCCGATAACTGATTTTGAAGCAGAGTTATCTTACAAGTACCACCGAATACCAGATTGAAACCATATAGAAAGTTTAAAGGGAAGTCTAAACTTGCGATTTGTGCGAATTTCAGCTGCTCTTAGGTGCTCTTGCGTTGTAGGGCGCCATTAGAGTTAGCTCGCGCGCGACATAGGAATTTCGGCGCTCAAGGCCGTTGACAATTTATTTATCCGATTTATGAGCTTTGGTCTCATTTGAAAGGTGGTGGGGAGGACTATCAAAAATGTCACACCATTTCGCTCTTCTTCTTTTTGTTATATCGATTTTTGAAAATTTTCAACCACCCCACATTTTCTCATCTTTTTCGGGTATTGTTAGCACTTTGCGACTATTTTTCTTAGATGCACACTTATGTGCTTTAAATATTTCGACTTTACATTTTTTTTACTTTTTCATACAAATTAATTTTTTTTTTCACATTTTGTCGGAGCAGTTTTCTCAATCTCCAACCTTAGTTGTGGCAATATGGCAACACAACTTTCATTCATATCTCAAACAATAGCTATTCACTCCTCCTATTACAGAGAACTATAGAGACTTTCACATCTTTTACTTTCCCCCCACAAAATCGCACAATTTTCACACTGAAGTTCCCCATTACCCCATTTTCATATTATACACTTCTTATGTACATAGTTTTTGAAATGCTTCTTCTACGGTTAACTACTCTATTTCCCTAGCTATCGATTGGTGAAAAAATCAATCCAATTCATGCATACCCTTTTCGTCCACAGCCGTTTTAATTTTGTCGGTGCCGACCGAAAAAACTACGTTTTGACGATATTCAATGATTTTCAGCAACTTTCACCAACACGGACCGTTTTGCCATAGTGATTATTCTTCCCACTCCTGAGACACACCTCTGAGGGTTATCACCCCCCCTCCCCTCCCCCACAACAAAAACACATTTTCACCAATAATTCCCACATTTCACACTTTTCACCAACCATTCTTTCACCAACCATTCTTTCACCAACCCATTCTACACTCCATCCCCTTTCCCCAACGTTACCTATAACATGGCACTTGCAACCCAAAAAACCATAAAAAGTGTTTTTGGCCACAAAATCCGGAAAAGGAAACACTGTGCGGCGTGCAGTGTATCATCTTTTCAAAATCTTAAAGTAGAGGCTTGTGGCTATCGTTCGGACTAGATTCAGTCAAAATTTCAAAAACTTTAAAAATGGCGCGAAATTCAAACGGAAAAATGAATTTTGATATTTTTTTCGTCTTTGAGGGGAGAATCACATGTCTACCGAACATATGGTATCAAGCCCGAGTTTGTTCAATTCTAACAATTTTTATATATCGAAGCATTGCACGCAACTCAAAAAACATGGTTCAGAGCAAAATGCGTTTAAAGTTGTGAAAGGTTCAGAGAATGCCCGTGGGCGACTTATCGGCCTTCAAGTACCTACAACTCATTTCCCATAGCAGAAGGCTTGAGAATATCGAAAAATGCAAAACCAAATCGATTTTTTGAAACCAACGCACTAGAAATCCCCCTTAATGCATAAGTTCTAAAAGCCCTTTTGGGGTTTTGGTAACTGATTTAAGGGTTAAGGGAGCGCTGATTTCAGATATAAACTTCATTTTTCTCTACATAGCACGTAAGATTAACTCAGGAGAAGAGTACAAAAAAACCCAAAAACCAGAAAATCGCAGTATAAAATACAAATTGTTTTATTTCTCTTATTTTTTTGAAAAAAATTCATTTACGTACAGTTTTTATGTGATGGAAGTTTTTAATAGTATTTTCGATTTGAGACAGGTTTTCCATACAGATCTTAGTTTAAAAAATAAATCCAAAGCTACCGCTATTTGTCATGCTTCATTACCAGAAAACCTCTTTAAGACAGGTTTCAATCTAAATTCCGCATATATTTAATGGGCTAGTTTTAGCAGGCCTTTCTTTAGTGATTTGTTCAGTATATCGCAATTGATCGATTTGTTTTAAAAAATGGCAGGGTATTTTGAAACTGAACCCCTCAAGTGCAAGTTGAATGATATTTAATAAAAAGATCTAAATTTAATCTAAATTTGGAGTTTGGGGGTTAACCAAGCTACAACGCTACCTACCTAAGTACGTTGTAAAGATTTTCCTAAAGGTACAAATGTGAAATTATTTTACATATACTGTGTACAAGGCAACATAATATAAGCTGTTAACCTCTTTAATCCCAATAGCATTGTCGCCAAATTAATAGCAGGAATTCAGTGATGGATTCACCACTCTAATCAAACTAACGGAAGCTTTAAGTTGTGAACAAAAGATTTTTTTATTTGTATTTAATCTAAATATTTTCACTTCATCGTGATGCCAGGAAATATTATTCACTAAATAAGTAAGAGACGAGACGTTATTCATTTCATAGAGATACCGGCGGGGTTCATCAAAATATTATTCATTATTTTTTTGGTGAAGATTTTGTGCAATTTTCTTCAGAACACATACAACAGCGTTAGTGATAATACAAACACGCCAAATGCCCACCCTTTTCAATATCTTATGGCGAATAGTCACAGCTATACCATAAAAAAAGTCACAAAATTTATGGTTACATGTGCATTCGTGTCGCTATAAATTTTTCACCATTTTGCTTTTAATCCTATGATGTCTCGTCATGTGAATAGGCACACGTCCATTTCATGAGTTCACAAATGACTGTTTTGTTTTTTAAATCAATGTCGACAATTTTCCGCATTATTTTTTAACTTACCCAGAATGCCTACCTTGGTGTTATCATTGTATTGACCTTGTCCTCACATAACCAGATAACCTCCTTCATTTAGTTATTTGCGTCCTCAGGGACCTCGGCAATCAGTGGTGAGCTCGTTGTACTATCCTTTAGTTAGAGGTGTGAGGATCCTGATTAATCATCGCCAAATTGTGTTCCGTATCATTAAAGCGTCTCCCCTAAAGCTGCGGCTATATTATAAAGGAAACTAAACATTGGATTGGATTTTAATTTTTATTTCCGATCTCATTTGAATTTAATTTTTATCGGCACAACACTGTGGGGCTGCAGAAAATACCAAAAATATAATTGCAATTTAAACATTAACATGATTTGAAATCAGAAACCTTCGAAAGGAGACATTTAAAATGAAAAGCACTTTTAGCTGAATAATTATTTATTAGCCTAAGACACACGGAATCAGAGCTGTTACAAGTGTGTTGTGGCGCATTAACATCTAACGTGGAAATAAAGTTAAGGCTCTTTTATTACAAGTAAAACTAACGCAACTTGGAAAGTTCAATGCTTACAACTAATAAACAAATCTTAAGCGTTTAAAACCAACACTTCGGGATTGCACGAAATAATAGAACTGTAATCGGTGTGTGGGACGGTTATAGTTGAAATATTACATATAGTAATTGAATGCGCGATCTAGTCAGGTTCGGTCCTGTTTCAGAGCGCGGGCAGATTCGGTTTGATGAAGTGGTCGTTCTGTCGGCTAAAACCCCGTCGGAAAGTGAGCGCCCAAATCACGGAACCCGAATAAATCGCCCATTACACTACACTAATCTTATAAGGCTTAGTCGCCGGGCCAGAACCTTCGTATCCATTTGACCGGCAAGACGTTACATTGCTTCAACGAGGGGAAGATTATCACATTGACAGAGCCGCCACTGCTCCAGACATTTGGGGATGAGTTTGATGGAGCTGTGGGGGTGGTGGAGGTACCGTCAAATGTCCATGATGGAGCACCGGGTGATGAAGACTCATCGGCGACATCCCCATTGCCATGGAGCTCATCTGGTGAAGGGAATGCTGCAGATGCAGGCCTGGCTCCAATTTCGGCTTGGTATCCATAAGGTTCACAAGATCGCCGGGATGACCTCCAGATAGTGGATCTTCCCGTTTCTTATTTTGCTTTCTCTCTTTAGCCCTCCTATTTTGGAACCAAATTTTCACTTGTCGCTCTGATAGCTGCAGTGCTTGCGCTAGCTCTGTTTTCCGGCGTATCGTGATGTACCTAGATGTGTGGTACTCCTTCTCCAACTCTAATCTCTGGAAATCTGTGTAGACCACCCGGTATTTGTCCTTCGTTCTCGTCTTCCCTGAAAGAAGAAAACATTCACCGATATTAGGAAAGTGTTATTAAAACTGTTCTAAAGAGTACGACATAATCAAGCCAAGGATTCTACAATCTAGAGGGCACGACTACGCCGTGAGTGACTATACCGCAATGGTAGCTACGAAAATTTAGCCGCAAGGGCTCGTCGGTGAGCACCTCAAGACGTACATAACTGCCCTTGTAGTCTCGCCGTCAAGGCAGTCAAATACCGACGAGAGCATTATTTGCTGTAAATCCCCCAAAAAAAGTTTAAACATGATTAAATATGTTTTACAGCATTTTTAACACTAAGCAAACAGTTTGCAGTGTACACATGCTTTTAAGCGCGCTTGATAAGGCAGATAACTCCGTTTCGTGATATATTTCGTGTCATTTGACAAATAGAATTAAGCAATTAAACTTATCTATTGTTCGAAAGCGGGTTATTATTGTGATTCCAAAAGCAAATGAGCCCAAGACCGTGCTCGCGACTTTTTAGAGCCGGCAGATTTCCGCTGCTCATTGGGCACCAAAGCGCTCGTTGCAAGTCCGCAAGAGGTGTCACCAAAATATCAGAGAGTGCGACTTCAAAGCACCGCGCTATAATTGCTAATCCCTTTTGATAAATAAACCAATATAGTGAGAGATCGCTGATAAGGGCATTATTGCCGCTCAGACACATCAGAGTGATGACCGTGCGCCGCCGGCCGCAGTGTACCTATGCGCCCCGGTTTCATGTTTGCCAAGTTGTTCTCGGATCAAAAAAAGAGTCTATCAGCAAATCGATTCACGAATTGGAGGGCACTTGATAGGCGGATATCGATAACAGAATTATTCGTCCCACCGATCGGTCGATCAATAATATTTCAATAAACTACCTTATCTCGAGCTTTCGATCCCAAATGTTATTTGGCTTTATTCACAAAAATAGGCGCAACGTACATGCATGTCGTTGCTTGGCAAAAACCACTCTAGTGGCACTCGCCATAAATAAAGTTTGCGCGCCTATTATGTACAAGCAATTAATGGAATAGGCAACGTATCCATCTTCTGTAGGACTGATTATAATTTCTAGGTGTAAGTGGAAATGCAATTTAGTTCCACAATTTATGCCACACATTTTGTTACTTTATATGATGAAAGGGAGGGAAGGGGAGGAGGCGATTTTATGTATGCTCTCATCTCAACCACCACAGCATTTTGCAAAGAGAGCTTACAACGGATTTTGTGTATCAAAAAATTATTATTTTTGATTAAAATGGTTTGAGGTTTATTGCTATTGTTAGTGTGTTTCGTACCAAAATTGGAAGAAACGGTAAGTGCTTATGGCCTCATTATGGTGTTTGTCCGTCCGTCTGTCTGTAAGCTCTCAGACTCAAACAAGAAAGAGACAATTTGGCATAGTTTTGCTATGGCCCAATGCTGTGCTTTTAATATGGATAAATATTTCCGATTATTATGGTTAATTGAATTGAAAACAATCATATCAGAATTGTCTGTCTGTGATATTCCATTTCTATAATAAGTCTAATTTAAAATTACAAAATTGTCTGTCTGTCTGCCTGTACGAACGGATTTAACTCGAAAACAACTGAAATTTACACAGTTTATATACAGTAACTCTGGGACCAAATTAGTTTTCGTTTCAGCGATTTTAAAAATGGCAGATCCTATATGACGAGCGAAACTTTTAATTTCAAAGAATTTTCTTGTAGGTATATACTGGGATTTTGGGGGTCGCTGATATTACATCTACTATCGAAATTTTATCCCAGGAATATTTTGGGTTCCCGCAGGAAGTATGAAAACGCGGAGATGGTTTCAGACAATCTTCAACATCTTAATTTACAAGTATGGATAGCCCGAGCAATTTCGGGACGGGTCTGATAGTTTTGTTTTTTTTATTAATTATTTGGCTAAATTTTTTTGAGGGGAAAATACATAATTGAAAAGTGCAAAAATTGCTTATTCAACCCCCTAAAGTAATAATCGAGAAAATCTGTTCCTACACTGCTCACACAAATTCCAGCAAATGGAAGCATCATCAGTCGTTTACTTATTCCAATATGTCCAGTATCAAAGTGCATTGGTACGGAACACACATTGCGCGAGGACCGCAGGACGACCTTCTTTTTTTATTTAATAGTGTTGTTCTAATTAATCTACATTTAATGGAAAGTAATTCCGACCAACACAATATTTGTGATCTAGATAAATACTACCGCAAAAAGTTAATATTTTATCTATATAAATAAAAATGAATTGCTGTGCGTTAGTCTCGCTAAAACTCTAAAACGGCTTGACCGATTTCGAAATTTTTTTTTGTTTTGTTCTCTATAATACAGGGGAGGTTTAAAAAAAAAAAATTCAGGAAACCCCAAAGGAAAAGGCGGAAAATCGAAAAAAATCGAAATTTCCGTTTTGTATAGGAAGCGAATTTTTCAACTTCAAGGAATCTTTATGAAGAAGGCAATTGGAGGTTTTCGGGGTCGCAGATCTCAAGCTTGCATTCAAAATTTTGGAATTCAAGATGTCGGATCCAAAGGGCGACCGAAAAGTTAAACTTCAAGAGATTTCCCTGAAAATCCGCACTAGGGAATTTTCGGGAACACTGATTTCGAATCTGCTATTCAAATTTCCAAATATGAGACCACCCCCACCCCGCTGGGAGATATATGGGGTGGGAGGGGGTGTAATAAGGAGGTGGTGTAAAGTGAAGAAAACTAAATTTAATAATACTGTTGGAAAATATCTAAAACATGTGCAAAACACAAATAGGAAAACGCTGGGTGATAGTACATAGTAGAGGCGGTGGTGCAGTAGGGAGGCGTTGTAAAATTAAGGAATACAAATTTAACAGTATCCCGGGAAACGCCGGGTCCGGGCAAGCTAGTTACTAATAAAAGAAAATTTTGTTTCCCCATACAAAATGTGAGCGAGCCCTTTTTACGTATCGCTATCAATTTGGGTGTCTTCAAATAAAAGATTTTAAATGCAATCAAGTTGTTATAAAACATACAGTGCCATGCCGAGCTGTTTTGGCGAAATGAATTTAGATTTCTTACACCTCTTAATTATCCGAATAAAATTATTATTAAAAAATCGGATAAGTTATGCTCTGCATGTTATGCATGTGCGTCCATAGACTTTCGTATCAAAATCGCTGTTATTACTCAAAATTAGTTTTGTATTTCTATTACTATTTACTTACATTTTGACACAGAGCCCTATTAACGCACGTTCAATGGACGACTTGAGTCTTATAGATTTTTTCTAACTCGCATAACGAATACATTAGGGTTATAAGAGGAACTAAACGCGGAATATGTCCGGAGCGAATATTCTAAATGATCGAGCCCTAAGGCGATGTAGTTGAAACGCTCATATAAAGTGGTGTGGAAATTGAGATCGTTTGGTTTGAACTTTTTGGTTGCTCCAATTCGAGTCCGTCCTTAGCCGCACTTTTGCTTATGAGGGCAGTGTGTTGCCCCATATGCAGATGTTAAAATAAAAGTGATTAAAAGAGACTTATATTATTTGAATACTTTTTGAGACCTTGTGCAGTCATTTAAGCCAAGGCTGCTACCGAGGTCTAGTAAAAAACTGTGCCATTCTCTGTTGCTGATAAGCCAGCATACTCCGTCCAGAAGCGTTTTTAGCATAACGCCATCAATCAGTTTAAATTTGGTCTCGAATTGCGGCAGATGTCAAAATAAATGGACCAATTCTCAGTGTGGTGCTTCTGTAGAAATGTTGAGGGTCTCCAGAGGCGATTCATTGTGTGATGCCGCAATTATTTGTCTGTGCGTCCTTCGGTAAACCGCAGGCGGGGAAATTCGACTTGCTACTTGTTTGGTTAAAACACAAACCCCGTACAAAAGGCGTCATGCCAAGCGGGTTCGCAGTATGAACCTTTATCTCCTCACGCTGCATAGATAGCTCAATTAGAATAAGCTAGGCGAGAAGAGAAGCCTCGCAAGCGCTTTGGGAGACATTTGTCACGGAACGGCCCTGGATACATTTTCATTCTCGCAGACTCCCTCCAGCCATTAGTGCGACGACAATCGTACCGTTTACGATAACCATGCGCCGTTAAAAAGAACATCGCCAGCCCTAAATCAGCGCTGGTAATTTTGGGAATCACACCCCAAGGACGATTTCATAAGCAATTTGTTGTCGCTCCTTTCCCCCTATGCGAAGTGCGGGTTTTCTCACTTTCCTTGATAACGTTCACAACACATAAAAAATTGAAAGACTAAAATTATCAGGTCGTGCTAGCATAAAAAAAAATCCTTGGAAAATACAATTTCGTAGTTTTTAGTTATGTACACGTACTTGAAGTTTGTACTTAATACTTAGCGAACGCGTTTTTGTGTTATGCTTCACCGTTTCACACTTGAAGAAATTAAATAAATCTGCATGCAAGCTTTGAAAAATCTTTCAGGTCTTTACTTTGTACTTTCAATTGCTTGTTAAAATAAAAGTAGTTCAACCTATAGTAAGAGCGTATAGCAAATGAAGCAAGCACATTAGGGAGCTACATAAACCCAAATTTGTTGACAAAATGACGTGTTTGTGAAACCGTCCCGGCCTCCCGGGTTTTTTCAAGTTTGTAAATTAAAATTGTTGCAGAACTAATGAAACTGTTCCATGCGCGAAGACTGGTTTTCACGGTTTATATTCTAAAATAATCCCAGGATAAAAAGTAGCCTACATTATGAACGATAAAATAATCTGCCTTCCAGTAATAGGTCCCATAGAAATCGATTCATTCGATCCTGATATTAGCCCCGACAAACAGTCAAACATTTTTGGCACATTTGTGTAAATTTTGCTATAGTTTAAACATATGAGCGTAGAAAAAGGCAGTTATCTCGAAATCACAAACCTAAGAGCCCAATTTCATGAAAATTTCTTCACGTTAAGTTCGAAATTTCGATAGCAGATTTTTAATCAGTGTTTCTAAAAACCTCTACATATACATATATTACTGAAGGGGGTAATCTAGTCTAAAATTTTGAAAAAAACGATTTTTTTTTCATATTTTTGAAGATCAGACCTTCAAAAATATATCCTCCAAAGGAATTTTTAAAATTCCAAATATTTACGGAGTTATAGCTATTTTAGTGACACAGCGCGTAAACGAGACCTGCCACAGTGAATCGAACCATAGGCGGTAGACATTCCCTGACTACCTGAGGATGAATCATTCTACAGAAAGTCTATTATACACACGTGTGCAGTGCAGCTCAGTTTGCTCTGAGCTATCGGAGAGCACGTGTAGGCCCAATGTATGGAGCACGAATCGCCGATTAATGAAATGTAAGTACAGACTGCCTAAAACTTTGCTCAAATGTTTAAACGCGTTTTTCTCAAAACTACTTTTCCCAACACGGTCGACATGATTTGTCAAGTTCTAATGAACCGATTAACTTGAAAATGGCGTGGAACTTCTTTATATATCCTTCTATCGTTGGAACTAGAATTATGTGTAAATTTGGTTTTATACTATTTGTAAAAAATTCAAAACTTTGAAACAAAGGGCAAAAAATCAAAAAAAAATTTTTTTCCAAACAGCCGCCATTTTGTGAAAAAATTTTTCATTTCCCTAGTTGAGACGATAAAGATATTCTTACTGATTAAGAATCTTTTTTTCTTTTTTTTTAAGATCACCAGAAGGGTTGGAATCATGTCAACGAGGACGCACACTTTTTTTTCAACCCCCTCCACTTTACCAGCCTGTAATTTTTTCAATTTTCAAATTGTTTTTTTTAAATATTTTTTTTTGTATTGTTAACGTATTAATAAATATCTAGTAAAAAAATGGCCAGTAAAAATATTCTCAGGTTTTTTTTATCGAATTTTAAAAAACACATAAACTTTGTACTCCTAGACTAGAATACCCCCTAAGGGTTAAGATACTCCGTGAAAATAACATCGAAGCCAATGTCCGTTGTCTACACTCTACACTATGCATTTCTATCCCAAAAAAGTGTCACTTATGTAACCGTTATTTAACACGTTTAGTGCCAGTGCATCACTAGTGCACACAAAAGTGTCTTCTTGCCAGAAGTCAGTGATCCCGGCAAAAAGTTTCCCGGCCAGACTAGAAAGTTCTGGTGTAAATAAGCAAGAGAAAGTTATCCACATTTCATTGGAAATTAAAGCAATCAAATGTAACCATCTTACGTATTGTATTTGTGCGTTCACGTTTATTGAACTAAGCAGTATGTAAAGACATCAAAACAACATTTGAAGTCCTTCTTAAAATATTATAAGATATAAAGTAAATAAATGTATATCCTTTACAATGGTTAACATTATTATTTTCAATATCAAAGGAAACGAAAGTGCACTAGTACGCGCTACATAGGACACTATCGAGTGAAAAATATGTTTTGAAAGTTACAGAGGATAATACTGGACAAGAAGGATCTTGTGTATGAACAAGTAATAGATAATTTTCCACATATTACGAATCCGAAAACGAAAGGAAAGTTCTAGTAAAAATCTTCGAAAGCTTGATATGTTATGTATGACAAGGGATATTCTAGAAGTTTAAAAAAATCCAAATTTGTTTATATTTGGTACATATTTAATGTTGTAGATTTGTCGACACTCTTCACACGACACTGAATTTTTGAATTATAGCTCCTAGAATAACGGTGCCTCCATCTGAGCTGCATGAATATCAGTGTTGCTGTGAATTTTAACTTCCTTTTTCTCGAAACTGGATATTATCAGCTTGTGTCTATGATTTTTAAAAATCTATTTAACCGATTATGAAAAATTAAGAGCCAATCTTTCCAAAATTCATTCTATTAATTTATTTATCTAAAAATAAACGGAATGGCTAAAATAAAATGCATTTGATAAGGCTTTATATATTTTTAAATAAAAATTTAAAGGTCAATGAGACGCTCAGCTGCTATGCATTTATTCGTAAACGTTAACCTGTTTGAGTCTATTTATACAACACGAAAGCAATAAAACTTTTATCTTCTAGCAGATGCCGGTTAACAGGGAAATAGTTTTAAAATACGAAGCAAGGTCCTAACACATAATAAAATTGAAAATTTAATATGCTTTCCAGTTCAGTCAGTGCCTCAGAAATCTAGATTCTTTGTAATTAATAATAAATCAAAGCAATTCTTTGTAATCGTTTGACAACCCAAACAATAGATAAATTAGCACTTAATGTAGGTTTGTTTCTGTCCTCTATTCTCCTGTTGATGAGCGTTATACGGTATATTATATCAAAGACAGACGGACGGCTTTGAGTATACTCTTCCGCTAAAGGCTACTTTATGCTATTGGGTGTCACCTTCTTCTCTGGTAGTATGTACACACGAAATTATGTAAATGGTTCACCTGTATTTCCACAAAATAAAATACTGCAAAATGTATGCAGCGTTATTGCTATTGACAGACTTTCATTTTTGCAAGCCCAAAAATAGCCCTAAATAGTGTGTTTTTCGTTTATAATAATGGCATATGCAGTTGTTTATTTATATTTGATTCTCTTTTGAAATGGCGGTTGAAACAAGAAATACTCGTTTCCATGACGAAAGTGATTGTATTTGCTCTGGTCATTCGAAGCCCAAAATTTATGACTGTTATAAATTAAATGCGTCGTTGTGGCTTGAAATAGAACACAATTAATTGCATGGAATTTTTGGAAATTAAAGTTCATACATATTTATAATTGGAAAATGTTGAATGGTACAGTAAGAGAAATATCTATAACGTGTTGTGGTAGTTTAATTTAAAGCAAAATTTCTTTGTTTTCGTTTTGCACAAATCGCTTCAGTAACTCCTTGAAGAATGAGACAAACTGAAGCTCGTGATCTGTACTCCAATAAACTCAAAAACAGTGATGAGCATTGATCCGAGTGCTTAAAAGTATAACATAATAAGAAGTTGCGCAATTGCCGAGATTTAACGCTTATTTTTATTTTATTGGCAACCGAAAGACAAAAATGCAGTGAATAATCTGTCATGAATATTGGCAATCAATCTAAATTTCCAATATTAGCCCAGCTATCTCTCCTAACCAGTCGACTGGTTCATTATTGGACGAGTTATGATGATGCTTAGGTTGAAAATTCATAACATGAGGTGAAGAAACGTAAAAATTGTCGCGAAAGTCTAATCTACTGGAGGTGGAAAAATTGGCCCTTAAGGGGACCTATATGGCTTAAATGGGGTTTTGCGGAGTCAAAAGATTTTTTTTTTTCAAGAAAAAAACCAAATAAAATCTAGAAAATGAGGAAACTAGTTTATTACTGAATACTTGAAGATTGTTTATGGCCTATAAAAATCACAAAAATACCCATGGGCTCTTATGGGTTGAGCGTCTCTTGCAATGGTGGAATTTCACCGTTGCCGTAGCTTTTTTCCAGAACCCCTGATCTGAAACACATAAACAGGACATTTTCTGTTAGATAATACTTGACTGCACAGAATGAATTAATTAGTTTTGCTTTCCTACAATTAGTTTTGATTTTGTGTAGTTTAGAGTTCCATTTTTGAAATTTTTCATTACTTACTGAACTAATAAATATTTTAAAAAATAATTATAATCCAAATATTCAAATATTTTTTAATTCATTCCATGACCAGATGTATAATAAACCAGCCCACCAAATTTCAAACAATTTGAGCAAACGGTTTTTGAAATTTTCTACGGCAACGGTCAAAACACAGAATTCCGAGCAAAATCGAATTAAAGTTTGACTTTACAGAAGAAACACAAAGTTTATCAACGAAAATGCTACTTAGAAACGCACTGCTTAAGGTTCGTTTACACAACAAACACAACAGAGAATCACAGGGAACGTAGTTGCTCTGCTGTGAACCAAAAATAGCGCGGATTTAACGCGTCAATTAGGCTTCCGTTATTACAGAGTATTTGAAGTACTTTTTTTAACGACTAAAGTCTAAAAGTAAAAAAAGGCATAACTTCGTTATTTTCTTACAGATTTGGGTTTAGTTTGCAGCGTTTTACTCGGAAATAGTTGAACAAAAAGAAAAGCCAATAAAAAAAAAATTTAAAATTAAGCCATATAGGTCCCCTTAAGGGATTGTCCTACTATAAAAGCGGTAAAAATTGGCGTACTTTCATAAATTAATAAAAAAACGTATTACATGAATTTAATTGATTTTCATATTTTGGTTTTTTTCTTCAAAGTTGACATGACATCAGTTTATGTGCATATTTAAGGGAATTCTACGTTGTGTCTCTTTTATTTAGTCGCCATTTAAACCGTGCATAACAACTTTGTAAATATTTGGGGGCGTCCAACCCCTAAAACCTCGCTGCGTACGCGCCTGACATGATTACTCGGGTTCTAATTAAGAAAATAACTTTAAATTTGATTACACATATTCAGTGATATAATAGTTATCTGCCTACGTATGAAAATTTTAATATTCGCATTTTTTTGTAAAATAAATATTTGCAAATCTGTAAAAAAAAATTTTGGAAAAAAAATCTAGAGTAGTAGGAATTTCTTAAATCTAAATGACAAATATGGAATGTGGTTTTGCCAGGCGTAAATAAACATTTAATGAGAGCTACAGCTAACGCCGTTTACAAGAAATCAGCAAAAAAGCCCCAACTCAAACAAGAGCAAAAGGCCGCAAGACTAACGCGAAGAAAGAATGTACATAACATATGTATGTACATGGAAGCGATCGAAAAGCGGAGTAGGTTATGTTTTTCGATGAAAAACAACTTCGGAAATGTACACAGAAATATTAGATTCATCTCTGATTTCGTTTTTATAAGATGAAATCGCTAATCGTGAGTTTTTTCTCCAGCAAGGTAATGCTGTAATTCATCAACCACATAGTTCATGTTCACAGTTTACAAGAAACATTCCTTTATTAGGAGTAGACTGCACTTAGTCCGGCCCTAAATCTCATAGAAAATCTATGGGATGGGGAATTATGACATTTTCTTTTCATTCAAGTTGTAAAAATTTCGCCTACTGCATCATGAATTCAGAAAATTTTTTTACTACAGCAATCTCATTGTTCTATCCATGCGCAATAGTAAATATATACAAGAAATAAAAATGTTTTTGCAGTTATGTAGAAAATGTTTTCTTTAATTTGCCAATTATCTCTTCCGTTGGGTCCAAAATTACGGGTTCGAAAAAGAAGTCTGTTTAAAGTTTTAATTTTTTTTTGGAGGACTCGTGCATGCTTTACATACATATGTCTCTTAACCACTTCACTAATATATTTATGATAAAATTCTTATATTCCTAAATGATTTGAAGCTGAAAAAGGAAAATAAACAGTTGAAAAATTGGAGAAAAGATTGTTTATGAAACACACAAAAAAAAACACGAAAATATATGGCCCCTCTGGTTAAGCATAAATGTCTTAAGCTTGTAACATTTAAACACGACTTTCGTTTACTACCTATTGGAAAAGTTAAATATGTATGTTTGAATAACACCATAAAGCATTGGCCTAAAATGAAACATTGAGTTATTTAATAAAAAACAACTTTTTATGCTTTTAATTGTTCCATTAATTATATCGTTCCATTTTCTCCTCGGATTTAAGCCCATGAAACTTTACGGTCTAATTGTTCCGTTGTTTACCTCAGCAGAGCAGCAAGAAAAATTTAAAATACAAAAACAACTTGAAATTAAATGCTGGCCTTTTTCTCTGATTCTCGTGTGGGTGCATAATGTTACCGCAAACATACTCATCATATTGTGCAGATTGAAACGACTCAATCTTGAATCCTATAAGTAATTAAACCTACATACAGGCTTAACATGGTTAATCCAATTTTCTTTCGATATTTGAATAATACGTTTTTTTCAGATTTTGTGAAATTATAAAATATGATGATACAACCTTAACTGTTATGTCAATGCCCAATCGTTACAACGTGATTCAATACCCGGGTATCCTTTGCGTATTCTTACTTCATATCTTTTGTATTTAACGAAAAATTATCAAATCCTTTTAGATCCTCGTTATTTGAGTCTATTAACATCGATTCATATACGTTAAGATATTGAAATATGCAAAAAAATAAAGATACTTTGTCGAAATAACGTTGCTCAATAGATGGGGTACCTGGGTAACCGCACGGGTTATTTATTCAATAATAGAATTTTGTAACCTAGAGACTTTCGCATTATAACTCATCTCACTAGAATCTAGTGACTAGATATTACTCAGAGAGTAGTCGACTACCTGAGAAACACTGTTTCTATAAAAATGTTAATCTTACATATGAGTACCCGGGTAACCCGGGTATTAATCGATAGGGTATTTGACTTTAATTCTTAAGTTTCTTTATTTTTTTGCATATTTCAATATCTTAACGTATATGAATCGATGTTAATAGACTCAAATAACGAGGATCTAAAAGGATTTGATAATTTGTTGTTAAATACAAAAGATATGAAGTAAGAATACGCAAAAGGGTACCCGGGTAGCCGGATATTGACATAAGGGTTAAATAAAATATCACAGCATCTTTAAAAATGCTTCACCTAATTGTGGAAATGAAATTATCTTGCCTCTAAAATATCATATAATAGTTTAATCAAATTATACCATAATGACCTAACATATAATATAGAAAGCAAGTTGAATCTTGAATGGCTGATCACTACATATTCAGGTCTGTCTGTTGAAATGTAATTTTTACTAATATGTACAATTTTTACATAATTTTTACTAAATACCGTCTGACGAAATTAGTGAAGGGGAAAAATTCACAGATGTTCACGTTACACAAGGTGTATAGTATCTATCGAAGCAGCTTCGCTTCACTATTTTTTTTTTTTTAATTGTGGGATTCGAATGTGTTTTTAAATTGACTATTTGTGTATTTAACTTGGTTTTATTTTAAAAACAACTCGGGGAAGAAGGACAACAAAACAATTACATATGAGTGTTTCTTAATGAACCAAAACTGACACCAGATACAGCTTGCAAAATATAATTAGGGGGGCAATTAACCGTTTGGGAGTCACAGGGTGATTAACAAATTCAGGATGCACATTATTATTTTATTTTTATCTTTTAATCTACCTAATGCTAATACTATATTAATGCGCTTTCCAAAACTACAACCATTGTTGATCTACCTCTACCATTGCAAGTACAGTCACTTGCGAAAATGAAAAAATTCTCTTTCCTAAAATTCACGTTTCTAAAGAAAAGCATTTTTGGGGTTGTTAAATTTATTAATCATCCTGGAACTCCCAAACGGCTGATCTGCCACCCCCACTCCCTTGTGCCATAAGATCATTTGTTGTTTAAGTGAGATCTATAACCCTATTTATTTTAATCTCTGATAGATGAATCACCCTGTTTAACACAGTCAAATGTTAAATTATTTCTTTATTTCGTGGAATAGATTTATCTGTCATTACTCAAATCATGGACTATGACGCACATGCCTCGCACGACTAAATTGTTTTCGTGACACTAATTCAGTTGTGCATGTGGTACAACAAAAGAAGAAAGCAAAACGTACATAGTTGTGATTTCATTTAAATTCTGTATCAAATGGATAGCGTATTGGTTGAGTTGAAACATATACGGAGGAAATTTTGGGAAGCAATATGCTTTGCACAAAAAGAAAATTGTCAGGACTGAATTAGGGTTATTGCATACATATATCTTTCGTAAAGTGCCCAATGCCCATACTGAAAAGATTGGTCACTACTACAATAACTACTATGGACAACTCACAATAAGTTGCTATGAAAGAAGTGGTAAAAACGTATCCATATTTCTTTCTACTTTCACTTAAGTATGATTTCTCATTGAACTTAACTAATAATTGCATTAACTAATTTGTAATAGGCAACTTTATAGGCAAGGTTGGAGATGAGCTACTCATTTTCATGGTCATTTGAAACGACAAGTTTTTGAACTGGTGCATCGAGAATTAAATATCTTCCACTCTCACTTTTTTGATACTCTCTGAGAAACTTATATGGAAGTCTCTCTTCTGCAGATATGGTAATGCAAAAATCAGATCAAATGGAGGTAGAGTGCTCCGGGATTTATATTGGGATCAATCGCGCGCTTAAAATTAAAGAAGACAGGTTACAACAACAATCCACTATCAATCTGCTTTTTCCATTTAAAAATCGACCAATGAAGGGCAGTCTCAAACATGTGTCTCTCTCTAAAACTAGACTACGCTTCTATCAACAATTTTATTCATTTTGCAACAGTTTAAATTTACAAATGTAGAAATGCTCGGGCAAAGCCGGGACGGGTGTGGTAAATAGGTTAAGGGGGTGATAAGTAGGCTTTAAGTTTATTATTCGTGTAGCGAAAACTTGGCTGGTGCGCTACTGTGAGCCCTTACGAAATATCCTGATTAGGAAATTATTCGGAAATTTTAAGCACATATCGAATGGAATGGAATTTTTGTATTATACATTACAAATAATAGCAAACAGTTTTAACTACTAAAGATGATGGTTCAAAAGACACGAGGAAATATTATAAAAATTAAAACTGATTATAACTCCCTGGGGAAATGCTATAACCAAAAATTTTGTAAAATTCTCATACGAAATCCGCATTTAAAATTTAAAATGTGTAGTCTGTAGTAGGTGCACTAGTAAAAGATAAAGTGAGTATCTCAATTCTGGCTCCAAGTGACGTCGTAGCAGTAAAAATAATTATTAGAAAGAGCATAATACTCTGCTCTTATATCATCGTGATCATCGTTGCTCTCACGGTTTACTGTTTTATCATGAGATAACAAGAACTAATTGAATCCATGAAAAGTTACTACGCAATTTGAAAGTATTAGGTATGTTAGGTATGACAGAACAGGCTAGAAAATTTCAGAACTAAACGATGATTTTAGACATATGGACACTCAATTATTTGTTAACAAAGAGAGTAAGTATGTAGATAAGATCTTTGCCTGTTCGTAATGAAACTGAAACAAAATATTGTATTTTAAATATTTCTCCAAAAGTAGGAAAAAAAACATAACCTAATTATGTCAGTTATTTGTTGCGTCAAGTCCGAGAGTAGTCTCCATTCGAAAAATAAAATATATTTTAATTCAGACCATCCAATGTGGTCTGATTATTGTTCTCTAAGAACTTTCCACATTTTTTCGACGATATTCTTGTTAGGTCTTCGAAAGGACCATTTTAGGCAACTGATATTTCTATTTCTCAACCTGCTGCCAGCGTGCATATTCTCTTTGTTAGCAACGGACTAGAAATGGAATATAACGTGTAAAACAAGCTTTGGCCCTAAGATTTTCGGCAACATTGTACAATATATAAAAAAATCAACTAAAAATTTAAATATCCACAAAAGTTATGGTTCGGATGGATTACGTCCCTGATAAAACCACGTGTATGATTCCTTGGTGTGTCTATTGCTCCGAGTAAAAAAACTATTCTTAAACTGTTTAGTCTAAGAAAAAAAAATGATGAGAAGAATTCAATTAAACAGTTTCTTAAATAATTTTGGTACTTAAACATTTTTTAGATGTTCTTTCGACCACTTTTTAATAAAAAAAAGTTACTCCATATATCTTCAAAATCTCTTGTTAGTTTATAATATTAAGGAATGGATGGAGCAAATTTATTGAAACCTTTTGTACATTATTAAGCATACCTTTAACAATATTCTGTAATTTTTTCATGCAGAAATATTGCAAAACCCCCCCAGAACGTCTTTGAAAAAATACAATATGCGGTGTTCACTGTATCTGGGTCGGAAATTATCAAAAATCAAAAACCATTAAAATTTAGTCGAAGTATTATCAAATCCTCCCCCCTACGTTCTCCGATTATTTTTTTTTTCATTTAAAAATGTTTGGTGGCCATCTAAAGTGAAAACTGCTATTTTCCACGAAAAATTCCGCCATTTTGTGGGTGGGAAACCCCCTTAATGTAAAAAAAAAAAATTTAACTCAACGTAGGGGGGAGGTATTTTATATGTAGAAAATGTGTATCAAGTTTCAAATGAATCGGTCTAGTAATTTTTAAATGGCAGTGAACACGGACTTTGAAAAAGTAGTTTTGAGAAAAACGCGTTTAAAGTTTTTTTACACGGCATAGAAGCATAGAAGACAGCATGAGAAGCGGTCACTTGAAACGCTGTATCTTCGTAAATCGACGTTCGATTTACTTGAAATTTTGACACGATACATTCGACATGTTGTACATTCAGGAAAAAAATTAAATAGAAAATGCTAAAAAAAAAATTACAAAACCCTATCCCGCCCTTAAATGTATACTAATCCTGATATTATCGCCGTTTTTTTTTAACGAAAAATGGTGTACGGACGTACATAGGCCGCCAATACTTTTGTTTGATTTTTTAAAGGGTGTCTCAATAAGGACTTGAATTTTAAATATAAAAAAATATTAATTAAATGAGATTTGTCGACATTTTTAGTGATTTGTAAAGTATAATTGCTAAAATTAGACATGACATAAAATGTCAGTTGAATTGCCGCCTCGGCTTCGCTGTGAGGTTTGGATCCTTTAGACAAAACTGTAGAACACTTTTTGGAGAAAAGATAACACGATTGCACGTATGTGGCTCTCTATTTTTCCTTGAGTTATTGATTCGTCTCAAGGTACCTTATATACCTCATTTTTCAAAAGCTCCAGAGGAAGAAGTTCAAATAGGTTAAATCGCAACTTCTCGGTGGCCAGTTTTGGTCTCCAAAACGAGAGATGACATGACCTGAAAGCTTGGTTTGCAATAACGTTATTGTTTCGCGTGCGGTATCTAAGGCCCCGCAATTCTATTGAAAACACATGTCATGCGTCATGTTCCATTCCATCCAATTCCGGGCAAAAAAGTGCAACATGAATTGGTACCGATCGACATTAATGGTCACGAAGACACCTTCATTTTGGCGCCGATGTTTTTGATCGATATTCTAGGGCGATATCGCGTCAGGTTTCGTTCGTCTTTCAATGAAACCATCCGTTCAAGTTTTTTGATTTAATTTCAATAGCGGGCCGCGACGGACAATTATGCACACCAAATGAAAATATATGTAACTTAAAAATTCCCACTATAAAATATTCTCTATTAATGGATTGGGTCTCCATAATTAATAAACCTACTTCCGAACTGTAATGTGGCATTTTCATAAATTTTTATGTGTCCATATAACAGGTACCAAGATGACTGACTAAGCGCGCTATTCATAATTCAAGGTCTTGTTGAGACACCAAAGAAAGAAATTGATTTTAGTTTAAAAAAAACCCAAAAGTCGACCAATTTGGACACTGGATACAGGCAAGCAATTTTACATGTCCGGTCATATAAATACCGAGTTATGCTGCAGCTTGCAGATAGGTAGACGAACAAAACAGGTTCGCTAACAGAGTTGCCATTCTTATGGAACCCCAAAAATTATCGAGCAATCTTCAGCTTTGGTCCTCCTTCATCTTATACATATGCAATGCATGTATTATAAGATTTACTAAATATCACAGCTGAATAAACATTACGAAAGATTTAAATATATGTAAAATTAAAATTAAATATAATTAAGTACTGTTTACTTTTAACTACTTCTACTAAGTATTTCCAACTCTAATAACCTGAAAAATAATCCGAAGCTACTAATAATAAATAATAAAAAAAAAAGTCTTAGGTATGAAAAATTGCTGGATCGGTTGCAAAGGAATTGTTATCGCGTCGTTCTTTCGATATCCGATTTTTAATGTGATTCAAGAGGTATAACCAACACGTTCGTATATATTGTATAGAGTTCATATACATACATATGTATGTATGTAGGTAATTGTTTACTTCGTTTCTTTTCAGTAATTATTTATGAGCACTAGCTAGTCCTTGCCGTGACAGCGTGGTATACCTCTAATGTATATATCAATCAAAAATAAAAGTGTCCTTCGTTGCCTCGCAGTTGGACTCTGAACGCAGGTCGGTAGGGACCACAAAATATAAAAATCAACTTTCAGGAGACGGCGGTTAATCAAGTGCCATAAAACGCGGGATCTCCCATTCTCCCTATTCTAAAAGTTGACTAAACTAAAAGCGAAGCACGCGAAAACCGCACGAAACGAATCCACTCGTAGATTGGAACTGGAAGGGTGTAGGTTGGTTGGGTTGCTGGAGTTTCATTGGTTACCTGCTCGTTTGCGATTGGCCAGCTTGCCGAATAAGAAAATGGCAGTCACTCCACGATAAGATCACGTTGCGTGCTAGGAAACTGGCACAACAGGATACGTTCGCCTGATGCTATCTTAAAATAATTTACAATCCAATCAAAAGAGGCAAACCCATAAAATTACTCCTCCGTGCACGTATTTCAAATTAATGTGATGCATTTCAGCTGGCTACGAGTATAATGAACGCAAGGGGAAGCTAGGTACAAGCAAAGCCGATAAAGGAAGCAACGATCATGCAAAACATAGCAAACATACCCAGGCACAGCACACGCAAGCTCCACAACCTAAAACTAGAAACTAGTAATAATTAAGGCACAATGAAGCCTACCACTTAGCTCCGCAGCGGTGAAATCTTGCAGTGATGGAGCTGAGCACAACTCCAGCAGACCTAGATGTAAGGAAACATCGTTTAAACATATCTCCACAAGTAAACAAACATTTTATTACATTTAATAGTGACATTCCGATTGGGCTTTAAATAATACTTTTCGACATGAATAAATACATAAATGCGGCCTTAAGGCCGCTTATCAAGCGAGCCGCGACCGAGACTTCGAGCCGGGGTTCACAACTATTGTGTGTTTAGTGACTGCAAAATTTATTGACTCCTAAATTGCTTTATGGCCGCAGCGAGAACAGGTCGTAGCGAGTACATAACTCATCTGAAAGCTAACAAAACATTTGTGCAGTGCTTCAGCTGGTGTTCCGCAAGCCAGTTGGACACTTTATTTCAGCATCCTGGGCAAAGCAGGAGCATGCGTCGATTGGGTCCACCAAATAATTGAGATTACAAATATCACAATGTAGACTACATTCCGCGAATTGGCATCCATTTTTAGCTTGATAAAGAATTTAAATGAATGAGGTGCGTAGACGATCGAAAGTGTCCAGCACTTACCATATCTGCAGTCTTGAAATCTAATTTGGAGTATTAATGGCGCGTTTCGGGCAATACAATGGCAAATTCCTGCGAGACCTGTTAATCAATACCTTTGGTCGTACTTGAGTATCGGAGGAAATATAAAAATGTCAAACAACCACTTGAAGAGTGTTTCAAAAACAGCGATAAGTTATCAGACACTTTGCGCTTTTTTTGCATGGAAGGACTTGCCTTAATCCCTGACTTTGCACTGAGCGTTACCCAGAGCTTTGCAAATAAATACATTCTCACTACCCAGAGCCAATAAACAAAATGTCTTGGGCCATGGTATTGATTTCAGTCACATAGCAATAAATCACCAGTTGACTGGAACTTTTTTGACGTGAGCTCCCCAAATGTTCCATTGTTGTGCCAAGTCAGAGCGAACTCCCTTCCTTCTTCTGTGGTACTTCGAGGACAGCACGCCAACTTTCCCAGAATACAGAAATATCCAAATCCCTCCCATGGGAAGCCCTTGCGAGAAGGGGATTGTCCCAATCTTCTCCTTAAAGCGAGATTATTCGGAGTTATTCAAGATAAAGTGCCATAATCCACATAAAACTGAGGTGTAGTCATATTTCACGGTTGTCAGCGCCAATGGAGGTACAACAGAAATAATAGAGCTTCCCACGGAAGCAGCCCATTCTTCATTCTTCAAGGACAAGCGATTCTGACAAATACGCTTTAAATGTTCAAGAAGGTTTTTGAATAATGTAGTATGTATTTATTATTTTGTCGATTGGTATGATATTGAAAAATGAAAAGTCATGTCAGAGAGGGTGTTAAAATCTAATGTTTGGTACGAAAGGACAGCCAAACCACTTGATCGATTGACTTAATATTCACAATTTACGAATATGTATTAGGTTTACAAGTTGAAACTCGCCGTTTTTTTCGAAATTTTAAACCTTTATTACACAAAAACTATCACATATTTATTCGGAAAAATACTGTCCATCACTAGTCACAACCTTGGCCTACATATCTTTCGGGTAACATGCGGATTCCGCGTCTATGAAATTCTTCTTCTTTGGAGGCAATCCATGAGTCGAGCCAATTTTTGATATCTTCAAAGGAATGAAAGTGCTGCTCGGCCAGACCGTGCGCCATTGACCGGAATAGGTGGTAATCCGAAGGAGCAATATCTGGAGAATACGGCGGGTGGGGTAGGATGTCCCATTTCAGCGTTTCAAGATAATTTTTAACCTCTTGAGCCACATGCGGCCGGGCATTGTCATGTAGCAAGATTACTTTGTCATGTCTTTCTTGAAATAGCGGCCGTTTTTTTTTTAATGCACGGCTCAAACGCATAAGTTGAGTTTGATAGCGTGCTCCTGTAATCGTTTCGCCCGATTTTAGCAACTCCTAGTACACCACGCTGAGCTGGTCCTACCATATACACAATAAGACCTTCGCGCCATGAATATTTGGTTTGGCCGTGTATGTGGGGGTATCCCCACGATTTTTTCCGCTTGGGATTGTCATAGTGAATCACCTTTTCATCCCCAGTAACTATGCGATGCAAAAAACTCTTTCTTTTCTGCCGTTGCAGTAGTTGCTGACATGTGTTAAGACGCCGTTCAACGTCTCTAGGCTTTAGTTCACATGGTAGCCAATGTCCTGTTTTAACCATACCCAAGGATTTTAATCGATAGGAAATGGCTTGTTGTGTAACCTCTAATGAGTGAGCAAGTTCTTGCTAAGTTTGGCAAGAATCTTCGTCCAACAATTCCTCCAATTCTGCGTCTTCAAACTTTTTTACTGCTCCGGGACGCTGTTTGTCTTCCACGCGGAATCACCTGATTTGAACTTCTGAAACCATTCCCGACACGTTCGTTCACTAATTCACCTACTTGTCACCATATGTCTCTATTATCATTTCATGCGTTTCAGCCGCAGTTTTTTTGCAATTAAAACCAAAAAGCAACACTTCCCACAAATGGCGTTTGTTGGGGTCAAAGCTAGTCATGTTAGTTTACAATGTATATTACGCTGTATCTAATTCGCATATGTAATGATGAGGAATTGTTGACAAAAATTTGGCCCTGCCATATCAATTTTCTGCCCGCCATTTTGAGTCCTCGTTTTCAGGTGGCGCCATCTTTTGTAAAACGGCGAGTTTCAACTTGTACACCAATAAGATTTCGAGAATGGTTTATAGTTCAAGTTCGGTATGGTACCATTTAGCTGATTTGCCCATATTCACACCATATATTAGTTATTTTGCGGGAAAGCTTTATAGGTAAGTGCTGTTCCCAAAATTCAATCCCCAAGGGGGTATTAAATATTTGTATAAAGAAAATTATTTTTTTGAACCTATTTACTTGAAACTTTGGATAAAACGCTTTTCTTATGCCATTTATGAACCACAAACTTTAAACGAATTCCAACAACAGCGGTGGTAAGCATATGAAACAATGGGATAGTACGGGAAGCCGAAAATTTACCTTTTAACTTTTTTGTTCACCACTAAATATTATAATAACATTTGCCAATTTTTGTCCACTTTCGTTTTTCCGGGATATTTTTCAAAACTATTATTAATATGTTTTCCTTCACTTTACACTCCTTCTACTATATGTCCCAGCGGGATGAGATTGGTGTCATTAAATCAAGCAAGAATTCATACACAATTCCCCTATACATAACTTTCTTAATACTTTTTTACTTTAAGCAAATTAATTATTTTATTAATGTTCAATTTCCAGGGCAAACATTTTCGTTACCCACAGTTTCTACATTTATTTTTAATTTCATTCCAAATTTTGTATACGCGGTCTCAAACATGTTCCTTCTATTTTCTAAATTTGTTTTCATTTCTTTCCCCCCACTCCTCTTTTCGCAAAAAAGCTACACAGTGAACTACTACCTCTTTTAACCTCTTAGGCACTTCCATTTAGCCCACCCACAATACACTACCTCCAATAATTACCGAGTTATTTTAATATTGCTCATCAATCTCGACCAAACCCATGTTACTTCCGTCTCTTTTCGGGTAAATATTTTTTCCACTCTTTTCGAATAATTTTTTAAATTTCGTTTTTCTCATGTTTTTGGATGTTTTACTACATTATTATTATTTCATTTTCTTCTTCATTTTGCACGCGATCTCTACTGCACCCCCTTTCCTTCATGTCTCAGTGGGGTGGGGCTGGTCTTATTAAATTGCGCATAAATTCATACACAATAAATACACCACTTTTACCTATTCTCAATACTTTCCCCCGGTTTATGCAAACCAATTTTTGGCAAATCAAAATTATTCGATTCATTGATCGGAGTAAGTTTCTCGTCATGTTCCTTCTTCCCTGGCTCATAGGTTCACACTTGAGACAGTGAAAAAATAACAAAATTAAATTATTTAGTAAGGTATGTAGGCTAGGGTGAAACAACGTTTGCAGCGTCCTGTTAGTAATTTATATTTTTAAAATTTTGCGATTTGAATTACTTTATACCCGATTTCACAGTGTAAATGGTTCAAGTTTTAAACTCATGTTTTGGTTTACCTTACATAAACTGCCAATTTCGAGCACTTAAGCTGAGTTTAAGGAATAAACTCGAGAATTGTCAAATGTTGTTATTAAAATTGCGCACATTAAAGATGTATTTTTCAAATACGCTTTTAATTAATAATAAGTAGAGATTTGAAAATTAGGAGTGATGCGAAAGTACTACATATCATGTTGCGGTTCGGTCTGCATTTCGAGAATGAAGAGAATTCTATTATGTTCACAATATTAAATCAGTCGGGGATAAAAGTAGATCGCACGCGGCTAACGCACAGAATATGAACAGATATAGTCATATATCTAGATATTGTTTTATATTTTCGCATATCTCTCGTAAACGTTGTGTTATCGTAAAAATATTTCATACAAAAGTCGTAGATCTTATGATTTTCTACAAAAATGATTCACATACTTTTTTCCTACGAATCACCATTCCTGAGATATCGCGATTTAAAACATTGAAAATACTAATATGCACTCATATACGTTTGTATGAAATATTTTTACGATAAATATGCGAAAACTCGATGTCGTTGACCTTTGGCCTTGAATAAACATTTTTAGTGCAAGTCGAATCGGTGGGGCCTTTTGATATTTCATTCCCTAAATTTAGTTTAACTAAAACATTTAAAAAATATGAAATTGGAAGAAATTAAGCCACTGTTTAATCCAATCGGGATAAAGTTATTTTAAGACGAACCCCAAGAGCGAAGATTTCGTTTTTAGTTTATGTTAACATTTTTAATAGAAAAAATATTTGGGCGGTGCGAAATTAACATTGCATCAGTGGCGTAGCTAGGTCCCCAAGGGCCCTGGGGCAAATCAAAAAATGGGGCCCCACTGCTACCTAAAGTGGTTAGGTTTTATCAAGTAAAAATATTAAATATACAAATACTTTCAAAATGCTAAGCTACTTTATCATTAGCTATTTTTAGTGCACTGCAGGGAAGGTAATAAAAATATTAAACAGTAACAACAGATGTTCATACATCATTTGGATAGTCTCTTACCAGTCTTTCTAAACTTTCTGTGATTTCCTCCTTCGACGCATTTAAATTGACAAAAAAAGAGAATTTAGCCGCGATATCAGTGTATGCCTTAGCACATTGTCGCAAGTTGGTTGTCAAAGAATAGATCATCGGAAGAAACGATTTTATCCGAAAACTATCACGCGGAGACAAATTTTCAAGCGCATCTTCAGCAGGCCCGTCGTTTACATGGATTTTTTCATTTCGCATTTTTTATTTTTTTGTTTTCAAATTCCGAATGTGTTTTCAAAATTTTTCAATTTTTGGGGCCCCTGTCCTAGGTATAACTTTCGAATTTCTCTCAACTGAGTTGCCATGATTAAAGTCGGGTTGCAACCTGTCATATTTATTTTGAAAATGGGACAGGTTTTCAAAAGTTCAGTTCGATCGAGATTTTCTGGTAAGGATTCGAGGGCCCCGGGGCACTGCCCCGCCTAGCCCCTTAGTGGCTACGCCAGTGCATTGCATACCATCTTCCTACAAGTAAGAGCCAGTTCGAAAAGACAGCGATGCAACCAACAACCCTAATTTCCATTTGTGAAAAGATGCCTTCGACTGATTAATCGGAATTGTAATTCGGCCATACGAAATACGTTTTTAAAGTCGCATTTTTGTTGCTCTTCCACCAGCACACTATACAGCCGGGCAAGTTAAATAATTCCCTAATGTATCAGAGCTAGCTTGTCCTGCGTTTGCTATACCTGCTCGGGTGAATTTTATTCTAAAAAAAAATAGTGTGAAAAATTAAAAAAACACTCTTTTATAAGTTCTTCACTAAAAACGAAAAAATAATTAACCACTCTATTCTCACTTTTTATCCCGCAAGGGTCTTAGTGTAAGCCATGTTTGTAATTGTAATTTTTTTTAAGTGTAAAAGCGTGGGGTTCTTTTGCTTTAAATCAAACCATCATAATGCTTCTCATTCAAATGTTTCCAAAAAGCATCGTTACTACTCGCCGAAAGCTTTCATTTGATACCCACATTAAGGGGGTTGTTAAGGAAAAGGTGATCCGCCATCTTGTGGCGTCCGCCATATTGAATTTAGAAGGTAATTGTAAGTACAATATTGTATTGTGACACGTGTGCAAAGTTTAAAAGCTCTTGCTTAATCAGAATTAGTCGAAATTTTGATTGCAAGATTCCTTACATAGTTACACACAGGTCTACCTAACAAAAGCGTGTTAAAATAATATTGCTCCCAAAAATAATGTGTAATGTCCGCCTGCCAGCGGAATAACCTTCTCTAAGTAAAATCTTAAAACCTTATACAGCTTATCACTCTTATATTCTTGAAATCGTTTCAGAATAACACGACTATCCAAGACAACTGTTCAAAGCTAAAATGCTATACAAAAAAGTGTCGTGACCAGTGGTGTCATACCGAAATATGTATGGTGTCAAAATAGGAGTGTATGATTTTGATTTCGCCATAATACATTTTTATAGAGAATCGTATTAAAAAATAACGGGACCCCCCAATGTATACTTTTAAGGAAATCTAAAAAAGCGCCATTTTGGATATGTATAATTAAATCAACGACCCAAAAGAACTCCCATATGCCAACTTTCATAAAAATTATTTTGGATCCTTCATATTGGAGTGGTAACATCAATTTGTAAAATTTGGCACTATATTTAAAATGGACAACTGTATAAACCCCCTATGCCAATCAACCGCTATAGTATTTTTCTAAAATGCAAAAGAATATCCAAACCAAATTTAGTAGACAAGAACGATGTACAAGCCTTTACCGAACAAACGTATAAACATGAACTTTAATTCAATTTTTATACACCATAAATACTTGCTGCAATCCTATTAGGATTGGTGAGAGAGAGAGATGTATGTGTTTCGTCCTTTGTTTGGTTGAGGCAAAATTCGGAATTGTAGTTTTCGGCATTTACTTCAGGCAGTAATTTATACATATAGCAAAAACCAAGTCGATATTTCCTCCAGTGTCCACTAGACATTTTTATGATAAAATTAACGTCACTTTAAGGGTGTCATGTCAATCGTATATGCGGGCATATGAGTACGTATATATTTTGGCAAGTCATTTCAGTTGCGCGCAACTGCTACATGTCTTGGCTACTTTTATCCGACCATTAAATGTGACATTTCTCTGTTATTACGAGTAGATAGCTTTGCAAATATTAATACGTACAAATATCATTTTACGGTTTAATTTAATTTTCGCCATTTTGGAAATCGAAATGTGATATGTTTGTCTTCGTTGATGGCAGTCGAGTTGACTAGATTTAATGTCTGCCAATATTTGGTTTGTCACTGTCTCCATTGGACATTTTGCAAACATGTCATTAATATTGCCATGAAAAATGTCTAGTCGAGACTTGAGAAACGGTGTAAAATATTCTAATTTCAGAAAATCCTTTCTTAGCCGGGTGATTATGTCATAAAAGGAGTTTTTTCCCCAATTTGAATACTTGCTTCGGGGGTTTGCGCTGTGCGTTATTATATGAAAAATTATAATTTGCATTTTCATTACATATTTCTATTAATAGAATTGCATTTGTATTAACGCAATGGCTCTACTTTTTAACTATTATAGATTCTTAAAATTTCAAAGGATCTCTTATATATGTTATATGAAGGGTTATAAAATAATTAAACATTTGAGGAATTCGTAACGTGACGTGACTCAAATAAAAGCGTAATCCTTAATCAAAGAATATAGAAATGCTTAGGTGGCAGCAACATTGCATTTCGTGGGACTGTGTGGATGCATGTCGAGCGTCGATTTCCAATAACTATTATGCATCCCTCACACATTGAAGGGGTACACAGATTGTTCAGTTTAAATTTTTTCACCATATTTTGCTAGCTGGCACTGCTCAGAAGCATATGAGACTGTATGGTGTGACACGCTACGATCGGTACAGGGTCATTCGTTGTGATAAAGTGTTTTAAGTGAATTTCACAATAATTTGTGGCTTAGGGACCAATAAGAAAATTGTTTTTCTGAATTTTATATTTTATGGATTATATTTTGTCATAAAGGACCCCTTTAGTGTTTGATATTGTTAATTATTGTGAGAAAAATGGGAGTAAAACATCATGTTGGTCATATTTTCCTAGCACCTGTAACACTGTTCAAATTTGGTAAAATTCCAAGCTCCGCTTCGACTTTGTTTGTCTCTCTTCCACCAAATTGTTGGGTTGTGTGGAATAACGGTACCAAGGTCAAAAATAGATAAGGAGATAATTGCCGGAATGAACAGTCTTTGTACCATAGGTTGAATAGTTTTCGCCCTAAACTATGGTAGTACTCTAATTTCAATAATATGTTGTAAAAACTTAGGGGCCAGTTGGTTTCAATATTGAAAAATTAAAAGAGAATTGACGAAAATGGACTTTACGCTTTCTTAATGCGGAGTTTACCGAAATATATTGGAATATGTATTAATCTAACAAACAAAATATCAGCATATTTTTAGAACTTCTATAAAAGAAATATTTATAAGTCTACTATAAACAATTATTTAGTACTTTCCAACGTCCTTGACTAGTAATCGCGCACAGTATAAATCGTGTAGGATTCGGTCGATAACGATAACATGACAAACAAATTAATAATATTACTTTATGGAGGATTAGCTGCATGCTGAACTAGAATTATGCTGTCTTATAACCAAATAATGAATTAAAAAATATATATTTTCAATTTCGGGCGACTTCACAAGAAATGACGATAGACTTTAATTGGAAAGGTACGTAAAATAATTCAAGCAATAATAGCAAACTCTATATGGATTAAAAAATTGTTACAAAGCTTTTTCCAAAGAAACCAAACACGTGCCCCGGTCTAGATTCATCGCTTTCGGATCGGCCATTATTATTTAATAAAAACGTTTAGTTTCCCTTAAGTTTTAAATTAGAGTATAACATCTCTAAAAATAAAACGGTACCCCCCCATGGCCCCTATAAAAGTGATATAACTGCACCCACGTAGCCTGTCAAACTTGCAGTGCAGTGAGAAAATTTTAATTGGAGAGAAAGCACATCGCCCTAATAAACATGAATGATTCCTCCTGATTCTCTGGAAAATTCTGATAAGTTGGGTGATTGTTGGTTTGGTTAATATAACGAGTAATATGTAAGTAGTAAGTATGTGGATATACTTGTACACTTTTTTTGAATGGCAGAAAACTTGACATGGAACCTTAAGGTGGGAATATCAGTTAGATGTAGGAAATGGTCACTTGATTTTCGGCGTGGATTGGGAAAAAATTATCAATGATAGAAAAATCAATTTTCGTACATAGGTTGTATGTTGTATTTCTAAAAATATAAAAAAAATTTTATTGCAATATCTGCATTAGGCCTGTTAGAAGCGTGCGCAAAAGAGTCTGCAAATTCGCGGTGTGGCAGATAGCACCTCAGGAAATTTTTCTAGAACAAAAAAGTGATTACAAATAAGTTTCCTAATATCATTTACTTGCCCCTGACGTTTTCAGTTTTTTGAAAAACAATTTTTTTTCTTTATAATTAAAAAAACAATCGTTTTTTAATTTTTTTTTTCAGTTTTGCGAATTATTTTTTCAAAAACAACACTGTTTTTGCAAAAAAAATCGTTCTTCAAGGGCAAGAGAATTGCATTCTCTTGTAACCAGCGAAAAATCATGAAAATCGGTCCAGCCGTTTCTTCGCAACTTGTCACACCGTTTTAAAAAGTTTTGGGAAAGCGAGTTTAAAATTTTAGTTAAAAAAATGTCTGTTTATCGTTCTTCGAAAAACACACCCAAAAATCGATGAAATGAGAAAGAAAGCCTTTATAAAATTCACGAAAAGTTTTTATGACTCGGAAATGAGTAATAGCATTCTATCGGCCTTGCGGCGGCGCGGCGGAACGAAATCTGGGATTCGAGCGTACCATGAATGGGCGATAGTCCATCGCTTAAAAAAATACCTAATTCGCAGAATTTCGACGTCAAATTTGGTAGTTACATTTTCGAATAATTATAGAATCCATTTCCGTAAAAAAAAAAATGGATTTTTTTGAACAGGTCAATTGGTATTCCCCCCTTAAGGTGGCCATATTCGACCGAGGTATCTTAATTGCTTTCACCAAAGAAATACCGAAACGTTTTTTTTAACAGTTTGACTGGGATGGTTCTTAAAGGATAAGAAAAAATACCTGATTGCAGAAAGCATACAAATTCACATATCTGAAGGTACAAAACACTTATTTTTCTTTAACATCAAGGCGTCACTAAGGCCGGTTTTTGTAGGCGATTTTTTGCAGAGATCATTCGGTGTGCAGAATTTTTATGATACGTAGCATTAGTTACTATATGTAGAAAAAAATGTAAAGAATATTTATTACCTTTCCTACACTTACTGGGGAAATACATAATGTAGGGATTTTGAAAAATATTGAATTTAATCGTTCATAATAAAGTGTAATTTTTTATATAAAAATTTTGTGCAACATTCCAACGACAGTTTTTGTTGTTTGACAAAACTCCTACGAAAATCCCTGGGTAATTGAATTGATAAGATTTCATTTCGAGAATCGTTCGGAGCCTACATACGGTGCACCGCCCATAATCAGATTTAAAGGCATGAAGTATTTATGCCAACGAAGTTCCGACTTACTTATAACAAAATAAACTGTTGGTTTACCAACAATAAACAATTTGGATTTTCAATTTGAAGTTCAAAGTGGTGTTACCCCTTAAAGTTGAAGCTTTTATATTAGAGCAGATCCATTATGATTTTCATTATGTTAATGCAATTTCTTTCTGAATTCAAAATTTCCATTAGAAAAAAGTCCTATTAAACAGATGTTTATGAGGCAAAAAAATAAAGTAAAAAATGTTGATAAGTGTATTAGCAAGTCGTCAAAAAGAAGTCTATCTTTTAAAAAGAAAAAAACAAGAACGTAAAACAATAAAAAAATATAACATAATTACCTTAAATTGCTGTTTTGGTTTAAATATTTATAACTTGCAACTATTTTAATTATTCTTAACATTTTATTGAGGGTGTCTGACATTTATGGACTACGAGCCTTAATTAATCATTGATTGTTATTTTTACAAGTAGTCTCTTTAAAGTTTTATTACGTAATTTGTCATATCAGCTAAACCGTTTACCTCATGTGGCAGCCAGAAATTACTTCAAAATTCTTGATTTGATTTTTTCAATTATATGACGTCGTAAATTCTTTAACATAATCCTGTTTCTGGCAATAACGGTTTCGTCATTTAAAAATCATTCATCATCTTATTCTATAAACTTGTAGCTACACAAATATTCTCACAACAAATTTAGGCGTAACTTTTATTCCGTAGCATGGTGAAGTAACTATTATAGTAACTCAGTTACGGCCCTCTACTTTAGATCTACTACGTATTTGTTAATTGCTCTGTGCCGTGAGGATTAATATCTCATTACAACATTTACAACATTTAAATGTATTATGTATATATTAACAAGGAAAAATGTGTTAATTATAATGATGTTCAGGTCATCATTTCAAGAAATGTATTTCATGAATCTCCTCTAAAGTGTATAAGAAATAAGCGAATTCTGTTGACAATAATTCATTGTTTCAGACATTTTAAGTGTTGTTTATAACAATAGTACGTCTTCAATACTTCTTGTCCAACGAATTCTGTTATCCGGTATCCAAGGCTCTGTTTTAAAGCACCTCAAATTTTGGTCCGAACTAGATTCGAACCAGGGACTCCGAGGTGATAGTCGGGCGCGTGTTCTCACCACTGGGCTATTGATACTTATAACTGTTTTATTTTACGCAATTTGTATTGATTCTAGAAACAAAAGGTCTTGAATAAAGAGAAAAATGTATTTAAACAAATAATAAAGCGTACTTGGAAATACGTACTAATTAGGAAAAGGTGGCCTTCATTTAAGAACTTTGTATGTTAAAACAAGAATGTTATCCTTTTTTTAAATTAAGGGGTTATTACCAGCTTAATTTTTTTTAGATTTTTTTTCTCTATTGGCTTATGTCTAAACATCCCTCGAATCAAAATATACTTTGTAGAAAGGTGTATTTAAATGTTAAAATGTCTCTAAACCAATTTTTCCGAAGCCACTTTTTCAATTTTTTTTAATCGCGTTTTTCTCGGAACCACGTTTTCAAAATCGGCCGGCAGTAGAACTCGAACAGTTTTCATCCGATTGACTTCAAATTTTATTATTAAATTACCTAACGAAGTGCACACGATTATAGCGATTGTATATCAGGAAAAAATGTTAGTTCGTGTTTTTTCGTCGAAAAAAAAATGTTTTTTTCCAAACAACTGCCATTTCGCAAAAAAAAAATTCTAAAAATATAGTCATGTGTACTTCAGTAGCAAAAATTATGTAGATAATGAAAAAATTTTGGTTTAGCCATTATGTATAGCCGCCATTTTGAAATATTTTTCAATGAAACCATTTTTTTTTGTAGTTCAAGAAGTACTTAATCAAATGTAATATCATACTTATAAAATTTATTATATTTTAAATGGATTTATGAAAAATCATTAAAAACAACCCTTATTTTTGCGCAATAAGTTGGTAATAACCTGCAAATTGTTCACGAATAAAGAACAAATTTCTTAGTTGAAGGCAAATTGTGTATAGAAATGAGGGACTATTTAGTTCTTACTTTAAGAGCTATTTTCATGATTCTATCACTGCTATGAGTATTCAAATAAAAGAACTTAATTTAAAATTAAATCACTTTTTCATCTTTTAAGAGAAAATTGCTTTTTTGAAGAAATATCGAATTTTCATGCAAGTAAGAACTACTATTCTTAATTTTCGAAAATTGTTTCTTCCAGTGAGCAAGTGAACAGTGAAAAATTATACCAATTGCACTTATAACATACAGCCCGGGAACTTTAAAAATTTGCGTTATTTTTTGATCAAACCTCGTATTACGTGGTTACTCACTAAAAATTTGATTTTCACATATCCTTAAAGTACACACTTTCAGGAATATGTGGACAACATCTTATGTTGACACGGACAGAAATGACGAAGTTATAGTATTTCAAACGTTCAAATTCACATATATAAGATTTGCAGTTGAAACTTTAATCGTGTTAGAAATAACTTGTTTTGATGTGGTACACACAACGGTAGGGGGTCACTTTTTCCATTGCAAAATTTCCACTAGGACATTTTTTCCATTCATTCTTTTTTCCATAACTGAATATTTGCCTTTCACAAAATGTCTACTGATTGAATTATTGCCTTTTACAAAAATTTTTGGCAATGGAAATTTTGGGCTATGGAAAAAATGGGATGGAAAATTTGGACATGGAAAAAATGACCCCCAATCACACACAACAACTCGGCCACCTATGGTTCAATAGAAAAAAAATTGTATCGTTAAGCGTAGCCATTTTTGTATTTTCAAAATTTCGATTTTTTAAGCACATTGAATGTAAACATTTTTGGAATAATCTGTAGTCGTATCTTCAAATGGGTACGCTTAGCAATAGCCAGCTTGAGAACAATGTTGACTTTTTAATTTTCAGATGACCTTTAGATATCACGTGTACCATACCGTACTTTGTGGTTAGTTGGTTTTTAATAAAAATTGGGAAACCAATAGTTCAAAGAAAAAATAATAATTTGTTGAATCTACCATCCTTTCCTACTTTATTATATTAGGGTACCCAAAGGAAATCTCCAAATTAGGCTTTGTTTTTTCCAATCTCGGAGTGCACTCTCCTTAGTAAAAAATATAAACCGCTTAAAAAATAGGAGAAAATCGAGTTGTGAAATTTGTTGACAAACAAACTTAGAAGTGAAGTTAATGAAAGCGTCTTAAAAAACGGTTATTTCACACATAAAAGTTCCGTATGTGCGTCTGAGTGATAAATTTATCTATAGATGCTATGCGTAGTTTATGATTTAAAAATTGCTGGGTTATAATTTTATTTATAGGTCATACATACACATGATATAGGGAATATAAACAAGCTAATGTTTGGTATAGTTAATGCTATTCCGTAGAAATTGCGGTTTAATAGATTGCCACCGAGCAGCATTTCATTCCCGCCCATTTTGCCTTTATATTAATTTTAAATATATTCTCAGTATGTTTAGATATTAAGAAACCTGTTAAACTGCAACTAAGTATTTAAAAAAAAAAAGCTTCTAAACTCCACATAAAAACAATCCCAACATTTAAATTTAAGTTTGCTTTATTGATATAAATATTTGTGTTCACAGTAAACAATAAAAACTCCCTCCAATCCTCCCTGTTGGCCGGGACAATTACCACTGCCTTTTTCATGGGTACATGCGAGTATCTCATCTAGCCTAGCTAGGCGACCAACCCCGAAAAATGTCCTGTTGACAAATATTTAGAGATTATCTGGGATTGCTTTATGGCGTGAAGGGCTCACCAGGGCTCTTTACAGAAGGACGCACCCGCATTAATCCCATTACGTATGAAGTGGTGCATAGCAACCTGGTTATATTGTAACACATTCAGGTCTGTGCCCGAATTCAGGTCTCTGTGCGCTTCATGTACTTGTACAGTACTACAGTAACTACCTGAATGGTTTTATTTTTATTGCAGCATCTTTTTAAGCAAGTGCAAATGAGGGACTTTCTAGGAAATAATATCGGCTCGATCGTAAAGAATATTTTCTTGGGAAGGTTTCATTGAGATCGCCTACGCCCTACGTCACTGGTTATGCGAAAAATGGAAAACCCTAAGCATTTGGTTTTATGGCGCATCTGGACAAGGATTTTTCTAGGCTAGACAGCTTTTATTGTCAGTTGGACGCCAGCTTTTTTAGTACCTGCTCTTATGCCCACCCAGAATGGAAAATTACTCAGCGTTTTGTTCTGACTAGCAATGCATTTCTCTTAATACAAATGAGGCAGCTCTACCTCAAATGGCCCCCCCCTTTGGCGGTTTTGTGGCACAGCTGATAGTCGTGCAAGTGCCAGCAATTTCTGTGTGTGTTCTATTGATTAGACACCGCTCTTAGCGTCTAAACTCCAAATCTCAACAAAACTCTAAAGCTATCGCTAATATTCTTTTTCTGTTTCCCGAGAGACGAAACGGCAATTTTCGAGATGAGCGCGAGGCGCTAATCAGGCAAAACCCGCCTGAATGTCTCAATTTGGAGACTGAATAGAATGGACCGGGTGATTTACGACGAACTGTGCTGTGTTGACGATTTTGATTTACTGCGGACCGGGGATACCTAAATGCTATTCGTCTGGGCACCGGCTAATTGAATTTTACTACTTCTGGGAAATAAAATGACAAAATGATTGATTTACCTGGCGTGGGCTGTGAGGGATATGACGGCTTCTTCATCCAGTCATAGTAAGGACTTTTGGCAGGTGTTGGACGGTTGTTGTTATTGTTGGTGGCAGCGCTGCTATTCGCGGTAGTCCCCGTCTGCGGTGAAGAGGAGGCCGTGGGCGCCCCCGGGCTAGAAATCTCACTACCCGATACTGTGATGGGTGGCGAGGATGGTAGTCCTTCGGTTAAATTTTCACTGTTGGTGCTCTCGTTAAGATGACTGTTTACCGGATTTTGTCCCAACAATTGTGTTTGTGGGCTTTGGAAACTGTCATGCGCGTGCCACTCAGCGGCACCGGCCTGGTGGAACATATGCGCATTGTAGTACATATGCTGGTGGTGCGAAGCATCCACATCGCTGAGGAACTGATGATTCGGCGGGGCATGATAGTTCGACGAGAACCACGCCTGAGTTGGCGGGTAGGACAAGTTCGGCGAATGTTTCTGCGAGTACGGCAAGGAATTGTAGTACGAAACCATTTTTGATAACACTAAGTCTCTTAAATTTCCTAAGCACTAACAACGAGGATTTACGTTTTCGCTAGAACGCTTATCACACCAGCACTTCACCAGGGGAGATTCCATATTCCAAAGAATGCAATCGATATTTTTATCACTGTTTAGCACCACCAGTAGCACAAATTATAAATTTCAAAATTCACACGCGCCAACTGAATGAAAATTTACATCACAAGGGACGTAGCTGACGAGAACACTTTCGAGCGCCGAAAATTCCTCTGCCACGCAAAACGGTATATGGAACTGAGCCGCATTCAACATGGCTCTGCTTCGCGGCCGTTATTTACTTGAAGTTGAGCTCTTGCGATAAGCGGAAGTTAGCATCTCCCTCTCCCGGGCTGTTTGGTAGCGGCGATGCGCGCACATAGCTAGGCCACGCCCCTCCAGGTACAAAACTTGGCGGCAAACCGTTCTGAATGGCTGGAATCTTACCCATTCCTGTATGCTGCACCATGAGGAGCGACAGTGAGGGCAAATCCAGCAAATAGATGTCTTGATAGGTGTACTGAAACTATTATCGCCTTAGGAGTGGATTTCATTGCAGTCACACTGCAGCAAATGAATTTTAATGGTTCATAAAATGGACAAAGGGGAGGGAATTATGACGTAGCTGGGCGTGGGATACGTGTTTTGATAATATTCCTCGTGTGACATGCGTCCCTCAACACACCTGCGATTGCGGCGGAAATAAATCGCTTATTACCACCAAATTGCCTGGATTTTGCTAAATCACTTATTGCGAGATTATTTTCTATTGTTAATAAGATTATCCGCTAATTTGAATGCAAAGCTGTAAAAGGTTTACCCGCTAATCCAAGGTAAATGCCGGGTCTCTTGTGCCAAGATGTTCTTCTGGGTTAGAAACAATTCTGTCGAACCACCTGCATTTCGTAATTGAAAAATAACCTCCTATCTTACAAAATTATCGTAAGGCTTTGAATCCACTAGAGCTAACATAAACGAGGAATCAAGGAATTAAATATGCACTTGATGAATTGCTGATATTGCCGCCATTCATTCATTCTAATTTTTTCAATCATTATTATGTCTGTTATATAAGCAGAGATCATAGGAATGCATCAATTTAGACAAATGCCACGTATTGTCAAAAGCTCTTCCAACGAACTTTCTGAATCGCTTAAATTCCATTCTTTCTTCCACTTTAAAATTCGTGCTGCAGCCGATTTGTGGTTTCCTATTTTTCTATTAGGAGGACACCCGCTCGTTTTCACCAAAGTTTGAAAATCAGCTTTTGAACATGGCATCCATTCAATGCATCATCTTTACTATTAGTGAAGCATAAGAAGGTTCGAAAATCTCTGTTCTATTTAAACGGCTAATATTGTTAGCTAGGGTCACCAAGAGCAGGACAATCAGTCTGGACAAATACAGTCATTCATCGTACATATAAAGGGTGGTGTTTGGAATTTGATCTACCGCTAATTTAAAATTTAGTTGATTATATGTCATTCTCGACTTGACAGAAATTTAGTTTAAGGTTTGACATTTACGAAATGGGCGGGTATTCGCTTGAAGAAAGTTGGGAAATATTAAAAACTTATTTTTAAAATGGTAAGCCTTCTACTCAAACTGAGAAATTTGAAAAAAAAAATTTGACGAAAAAAAAACTTCCAAGAACCCAATTTGTGGATCAATTCGTGTACGTACTCGTCCGGTGCGCTCAATCGAAAACATTGCTGCTGTTGCTCAAAGTGTGCCTGAGCAACCATCAACATCAACTCGTCATCGTTCTCAACAATTGGACCTTGCATTGCATGCACTTCTTTGATGCGAATTTTACGTAAAGGCCTTGCCATGAAGCCATATAAAGTTCAATTGGTACTGCAGCTAAAGCCGGTTGACCATCCGCCCAATACAGTGAACGCCACAATAAATCTTTTGCGCACTATCTTCGGAAATCGCATAATCAGCAAAAATGGTGATGTTATTTGGCCGGCAAGAAGCTGCGATTTGACGCTGTTGGACTATTGTCTTTGGGGAGCGGTAAAAGATAAAAATAACGTCAATAAACCAGAAACAATTCAAGACCTCAAGTACGAGATTCCAGCTGCTATTGCTGACATGAGGCCCGAAAAAATCGAAAATGTACTCAAAAATTGGGTGGACCGAATGGGCTACTGCCAAGTCAGCCGTGGTGGTCATTTGACCGAAATTGTTTTTCATAAATAAATGACAGAAAACAAACTTTCAAATAAATGTTCAACCATTGAAAAATATTGAGCGGTTTTTTTTTATAACAAAAAGAAATTCCAATTTTTACAAATAAAAGTTTTAGGTAGCGATATTTTGAGATTGGTTTAAAGTACATAACTTAAAGTTTTGTGAACAATTATTTTATTTGATTCATATATAGTTAAACAATAGCTAATACTTCGTATGAAGTCTTGTCATACACTTTCGATCAGGTTAAGATCGGGAGATTGTGCTGGAATTTCTATAACCTTTGCAAATTATAAAGAAGCCATTCTCGAACAAGGTACGATTTATGTTTGGGGTCGTTGCCCTGGTAAAACTAAAAATTACCACTTAAACACATTTTGACCGCACTTTCCTTGAGATTGCTTTTTAAAATGTTGAGGTAGACTACCTTTTTTATAATACCACTCATACTTTGAGGATTTCCTACCCCATGTATCGAAATACAACTCCAAACTAAGCCAGAACCACCGCCATGTTTTACGGTGGAACGAATGTTTTTTTTATGTGGTTCTTCATTTGGCTCTCGGCAAACCATCGCCCGTCCGTGTGAGCCAAATACATATATTGAATTTGGACTCGTCTACAAAAATGACATTGTTCCAAAACTCTGCATCTTTTGTAATGTGATCTTTCGTAAACTTTCAGCGTTGCTCTCTATTCTCCGATATGTATGGTTTCTTCCTGGCCACTCGCCCGTTATAAGCAGCTCTTCGCAGTACCTACTCGCCATATGGTCTCCGCGTACACCCTTCGTCCTGAATGTTCATCAAATGCAGAACATAACTTAGGAGCACCTAATTTAGGGTCCTCACGAATTCTTCCAACTAGCCAACGACTCTCCTGCTCATTTAACAAAAACGAGGGTCCTTTTATTTTGCTTGTCTACAACACGATTTTCAGTTTTAAAGCGCTTAATTATGTATTTAATTGTAGAATGGCTTCGGTTGAATATATTCACGATTTCCCGTAAATATTTGCCGGCCTTATAATGCGATATTGTCAATTTGCGGAAACAAACAGATTTTTGAAATTGATTTCCTTTTTGCAGGAAAATGTTCATTCGAAAACGCTCAATCAACAACTGAACTACTTCACTGAATAGATAGAATTGCCAGCAGTTAATTGCGTTGTGTGTTCAAAAAAGTAGGCAATGGAGAAACACGTTAAAACATGAAATTTTGAACTGTACGAATAACCAAGTGACGTGAATTTTGAATATATTGTAAATAGAGGATATTTATTTAAAAATTATTTTATATTCTAGCCGCAGATAGTCGCATATATCAAAACAAATTATGATCCAACAATATTAAAAAAATATTATTGAAAATTGAGTTACCTAACATATACCTACTAGTAATGGCTCTGTACGAATACCCAAGTGACTCATATGGATGTCTCAGGGGCCTAGGCCCTTGAATACCTAACAAAGTGGCGACCTTGAATTATGTATGTACAATGTACATACATGAATATCATTGTTGAAAATTTTAATTTTACTGCTACACGGGACTATTCTAAAGTGTAGTAAAAGGTAATTTAAGGTGGGAGAAGGGTTTCTTTTTTTTGGTTTTTTGTTCATACTTTTTGTCTGATTGATTATATTCCTTTTACAAAATATCCTACGGATTGAAATTTGCCTTAAGTTACATTATTAAATTAAATTAAATTATCACACTAAAAAAAACGCACATGAAAAAACGTTCACCACCTTAAATTACCTAACATACTACTAAATGTTAAAAAATAAATCTTGAAATCGATTAGGGCTGGAGCCGCACTTCTAAATATTTACCAAATATTAAGTTCGTTGTTACCGTTGTACTCCGGGAGCATATGTGTATATATAGATGCTGGGTGTCTACATATCCTTGAAATCCTGGAATTATCCTTGAATCTCAAATTCACCCCTTGAATCCTGTAATTGCCTAGAATTGTCCTGCAATATTATCGCGAACCCTTGAAATTTTTTTCCGGATTTCTGGCCTTCCAAAAATGTACGATATTTTGAAATATATAAATTCGAAATTATTGTACTTTTCAATTGTCAAGCGCCACCTGTCCTCACATTGTGCAAAACAATCGGTGGCGTCTATAAGTGGGTGCGTCACTGGAAGCATTAGACTCGCCACCTTGAGAGTACGGATGGCACACCATTCATATGCTGAGGAGTCTTATTTTTGCAAAGATAAATGTTCAAATAATGCAGGCTCGTTGAAAAATCAAGTGAATAATTCAAAGTGTGAATTTGGCTCGTGAAAGTCACGACAGCTTACCAATAATTGATACTCGAGAAATTCGATCGTGATAAAAATAAGTTAGATGAGTTACTTATGGACATATGCAGAGAGCATAATGCATCTGATCTCTTTATTAGTTTTATAAGAAGACTTCTAGTTCTTTTTCATGAGAATGCAGCCGTAGAACGGAGTTCTTCTGTAAATAAAAATGTAAATTCCTCGTTGAAAATCTGCAAGAACAAAGTCTTGTATCTCAAAGATACGTCCATGACTATCTTAAATCTTTTAATAATATTAAAGATATTGATATCACCAAAGACATGATCTCAGCCTTTAAAAATGCCTCTTCAAACCGAGTTGAAGCATTAATAAAACAGAAAGAAAATGAAGACGAGGAGAAAAAACGAAAAAGAGAACTTAGCGATGGGATCAATGAGATTAAATTGAAAAAGAAACAAGCACTAGAAGTTCTGGATTTAACCCGTCATGAACTGCAGGGCTATGAGAAAGAGCTGCAGAAATAAGAAAAAGGGTTGACTAAATAATAATTGAAGTATGAGACTGTTTGTATTGTGAAATTCTCTGTTAAGTTAAGTTATATTAATATATATATTAAGATTCTTAATACATCCTGTTTGAAAGAGCAATAAAATACGCGTACTGTAATGAAAAAAAAAATTATTTTTCCCCAGCAATCTCCAATCCTTGACCTATTAAGGGGTTCGTCTATTTTTTTTGGGCCGTTTTGAGCGCTATTATTTATTGCGGACGAACTAAAAGAGATACAATGTTGCGGTTTGGAATGTAAAAATATGTCCTGGGATTTCATTAAAATATGTCCTGGAAATCCTTTAATTATCCTTGAATTTCATCCGTTCTGTGCTGTAGACACCCTGTATATAGATTTAGCTCAGTAGATATATGCTGTTGCAATTTATAATATTATTAGATTATTTTAACTACTTAACTAGTCTTCTCATGTAATTTCCAAGTATTATCTTTAACGCCTCCATTTTGCAGCGTATGTTATAGGCAAACTTGACGATGGTTGTTTTCAAGAATTCAGTTTTTGTTGGATGCCCCTTCCAACAATTCCTCTTTTTAAGCTGAATTGAGTAGTAGTAGTAATTGAATTCTTCAAAACAACCGATGATTTCTCTGACTCGCCCAATTGCATCCCTGTTGTTCTTTAGTAGGTAAATGTTGCATGGCGCTGGCCGAGACCTTGAATTTTCTATTTAAGTGTGCGTTCAAGTGCCTCGGCCTAAATTTTACTATACATTTAATATTTTTTTATCGTCTTATTAAAGTTTCTAATTTAGAAAAAAAAATTCGTGATTTTGTCGAAAATGCAGTGTACAGAAGAACTTGGCGCAAACGGGTTTGAAATTTTCTTTTTTACGCCGGACATCTGCGGCTCTGGTGGTCTGAAAGCCAAAAATCAAAGTGGGTTATCGTTATGTTCAGTAAAACCAAAAAGAGACTGCACCGACCGAACGCTGGGATTCTAGCTGCAAAAACAAAATGTCGCATGTTTAAACAAACAGTTGTCAAGTTAGGGTTTTTTTTATTGCTTCTTTATCCGATTCTGGATATTATCGGTCGAGGCAGTCGTACGTATGAAAAGATGTGAGGAAATTTTAAAGACGATCTGACAAGCAGTTTTTTTGGAGCAATATCCTGCGTATTCAGGTGAGCTGTTTTGAGGTGAATGCGTTTAAAGATGAAGGGAAGTATGAGTATATGTTATACAAATGCTATATGTACTCGAGGCTGCGATTAGGTTCACTGAAATGCGCGTAAAAGAATCCTCTTCTTTAATAAGGGTAAAAATTTTATCTAACATTATAGCCCTATTGCAAAGCGGGTTACAGATTCCATAACTTTTTTAGGCCATAGTGAACGAGCATCTAATAGTTTTTTACAGATCGCTCTTGTCTGATACACAGTACGGCTTAATAAAAGATAGATCGACTGTAATTAACCTAGTCGAATTTTCTGAATAAACTTGATAAGCTCCAGCAAAGTAAGCTGTGTACATACCGACTTTAGTAAAGCTTTTAACACTTTCGCACTCCACAAAGTGGTAAATATTTTAATTGCTACGACTTCCCTATCAATCTCGAACCATGATTGGTTCACATCTTGCAAATCGTTCCTTGTCAAATTCGTGCTGTGTTCAACGAAGCAGTTCATGTTTTTTTTTTGGCCTCCCGCAGGGTAGCCACCTTAAACCGTTGCTGTTCACCCTTTTTATTAATGATTTGTTTCCCTTTTTCCAAAAGGTTCACCTCTTCATGTATACTGACGATTTGAAGATTTTAATACCGTTTGCATTTGTACAAGATGCTGAAGACCCTCACGACGATCTTATTTTTTTTCCAAATGGTGCTCTAGGAGTCATATAATTTTATATACAGCGAATTCTCTTTTTGCACGAATTTTTTTTACACGAATTTCTTGGGAACATGTGTATCGTGTAAAAAGAGAATTAGATGTATTGTCAAGTGTAGTCTAATTTCTTTTAAGGGGTCTACCCTCTTTTCGGAGGGAAAAAAAAGCTTAATTTCAATAAAGTTTTCGATTGGTTTAAATTATGAAAATGGAAAAAAAAAATTGTTACACTCAATAAATACACTCTCGAATTATATCACAAAATTATTTTTTATTCATTTTTGTGAAATTTTAAGCATGGAACTGCTGGTCGAAAAATGATCCAAAAAATGAGAGGGGTGTGCGGCGTTGATTAAATCTCCGAGATGCATGGTCGGGGAAAAAAAAGCAAAGAGTTTTACACGGAAAAAAAATATGGCCAGTAAAACCTAAGTTTATATACGTATGTTGCTATAAATATAGGGGAAATCGTGATTGCAACTAATTATAGGATAAATAACTACAATTTATTGGAAATATTATTATTGTGACAAACTCCAAAATTATGGCTTCCTTTCCGATTTTTATAGCTTCTAAGACAAACCCATATGAATAGCAAATAGTGCAATATTTAAAAATATAGCACTTATTACAATATCTGATTAACGATTTGTCCCTCATTTTATAGCGATAAGTACTATATCAAATTGTATGTCATGCCATAAAATCAGGAATTAATGCTACGATCATAGTCATATGTCATATGTTTAATATGCACCGCAGCTATTTAAATAGTAATTGTTCATATTAGCTTAGTGTTGGTACCTCAGCAACTTTGCAAAATTTGCTATTTTCATATGAATTTAGCTGAAAAATATAGGAACCACCCATAAAATAATTGGAAATTCTCTTCCATTTTTTGTATATAGAGCTTTCATATATGGTCTTCTCCACTCAATTTTGTAGAATTCTTTCCAATTTTAAATAGCTGAAAAATCCTGGCCCTCGTTCTTCCGAAGAAGAAGAGAAATCGTTTTGGGTTGGCCTCTGCTAGCTGAATTGCATTGTAAAATTCTTGTTAGACTTATTACAGGAAATGCAGCTTTAAGAGACAAAACGCAACAATCCCTTCGCCTTCCGGAGCACGTGTACCGATGTATAGATGTGAGGTTTAAGATAAGAAATAATTAAAATACAAAAATGCTGGCTATAAATTTTATTTGTCTGTATAACATACTTAGAGTATAAACTGTATATAAAAAAAAAGGTGAACAAATGTTGGACATAAAGGACCCTGCATATTTTGTTTGAATCAAACGCGACTATTAATTCACTTCACCTTAAACACAACTTCAGCACTGCTCTGTTCGAAATCGCATTAAACAATGACGAAATATAATACGAAGCGACGCGATGCCCGCTCAATACCACGGAACACAAGGAATAACATGCACTGTGCAGAGTCATTGCCGTTTTTTTTCTAGGCATAGAAAAAAATGAGAGGCGTCAATGGCAGTGCAGTGTGATGTGATCCGAGCGAACAGGTAGCTCTAGGAAGAGAAGCACACATTCGGGAAATACCTAGAAGTGTGTGTTTAAGAGCCGTTTAAAATATAGTACGCAGCGCTGTATGAAATGCGTATCGCGCAGTTTGCATTGCCTTCACGCCATATTATTACGGAAAAATATGTGCACATTACGAGATTCGGATTTTCATAGGCAGGAGAAGGTTTATTTTCTTTGTTGGTATTTGCGTGGAGATTGATATGCTACTAAAGTGCAGAATGTTTTGCCAAAATTCATATCCTTCTTTCATTAGTGTTACCTCAGATACGTAATTACAAATCATTTGAATAACTATATGATGGCTACTGTGCCAAAAAAAGGGGAACTTGGTCTAAAAATGTGGAAACGAGATCATTTTACGAAGCCTTTTTTTAAGCAACAATATTAATTTAACACAATGACAATTTCAGTCTTATGAGCTATAGTTGACCTATGCTTTTCCTATGTAAATAGGCATATACGCAATAAACATTGCAATTAAAATACGATGGTGTTTCGTGCAACACACATCGTTATTATCGCAATAATTGTAGCAAACACCACAAAACAGTTTGTTGACTAAGTTTTTGCCATATAAATAGTAATAACCACTATGTGCTTCTAGTTTTGACGCAATACTTTTAGAACTCTATCCAATATAGTACGGCTATTTCTCCTTTATTCTCAGTGCAACATTTATAGCATTCAGGGCACTAGAGATTTTTTTCCGTGTAGGTTCAATATATTAATAGCTATAGCACATCGGAAGCGTTTTTTGATTTTTGCAAAATTGACAAAATGGCGGACATTTTTGGAAAAACTACGAAAAAAACATGTTTTTTTTCACCGTTTTTGGCCAAAAAGAAAATTTTAAAATCAAAATTTTGAAAAACCCCTTAGATGCGCTATAGCTGGAGTCATAAAGAATGTTTGGTAAAAATTTGGTGGGAATCGGTTCGGTAGTTTCCGAGATTTCATCAACGCGGTGTCGAAAAAGTTATTTTGTGAAAAACGCGACTATAGTTTTGTTAATGGCATTCGTAAAAAATTTAACCTAAGCCTAATCAGTGATGCCTGGACCATACACTATGCCTTCTTCTTCCTCAAAATGCACATTTTCATCCAAAGTAGCGTTCCTGCGATATGTTCTGGTTTTCTTGGAGGCATCAGTGCTGCGCATGGAAATATGAACTAAGCACGGAACGGCTGTAAGCCAGATTTAGCGTACCACATTCCCTGATGTGTTAGAATTGGCTGTGTTCGTATGGTCGCTCAGTGCAGGCGTAAATATGTAGACATAATCAGAAGGGGGCTTACAATTCAAAATTTTCTGAAGTTCTTTCCATAATGTCTATGCCCCCTTTAACATTTATTTACACGCTGCCATTCACCGCTTGCGCCCCGCTTGCGACGATTCTTATTTAGCTCTCCCTCATAAACGCTGTTGCTGTTCTCCTCTAGGAAGCACCCCTTAGGTGGTCGCTCACGTATAGGGTTCATACACGATACAGCCGTTCCGTGCTTAGTTAGTATTTCTATGATCTATAGTGTCCTATTTTCACAAATCTAATATATAAAATTCTCGTGGCACAGTGTTTGTAACAAAACTCCTCCGAAACGGCTTGACCGATTCTTATGAAATTTTGTGTGTATATTCAGTAGCTCTGAGAATAGGATGAAAACTATTTTTCATACCCCTAAGTGATAAGGGTGGTCCACCCCAAAACCTTTTTTTTTATTTTTTGGACAACATTTTTTGTTTTAATTTTTTTATGATTCGGCAAAATATATAAAACCCTAAATTTTCACCCTTCTACCACCAACCACTATTTTTTAATAGCGACATTAGTAATCAAAAATTTCAGTTACCACTCGATCAGTTATTCCCGCCAGGCATCGTTTTACTTTCTCAGTGCAACGGTCATATTTATTAGTTCTTACTAGCAAAATTTTTGGGAATCATCATGATTTGTAATTTCCACATTTCGATAGTAGGTTCGCGATTAGCGACCCCGAAAACACTCTGCAACACAAATAATGGAACAGATGTTTCAGCATATCTCATCATCAGGCATATGTTCAGAAAGTTTTCGTAACGAATATTATCTGTCTATCACCGGTTTTTCTGGAAAACTATAAGTGATACATGCAATATCTTTAAACCGTTATACAGCTTCAGACCTTGGCGAAATGACCCCGATATTATATTCACGTAGTGTCTTAATTCCTGCTCGTGGGAGTAGGGGGGTTTCTGCATATAAAGTAGTAAAGTAGAACAATCGGCTAAAGAAAGGATTTCCGTCTTAATGACGTCTTAACGTCATATACGGGGTTTTTGGCGTCGCTGATCTTAATTCTGCCATCGATAATTGCTATTTCAAGATGGCGGATCAAATATGGGGACTCAACTGGAACGGAAATCCGTGTAATTGAATATAATGGTTCTTAGGGTCTGTGGTTTTGAAATAACAGCCTTTTTCGAAGCTCATATCTTTACTTCTTTATACTATACCAAAATCTACACCAACATGTCAACAAATTTTGTCCATGGGTCGGGGCTAATCTCGAGAACGGTTGAACCGATTTCGATGAAGCCTTTACTGGAAGGTACAGCATTTTATCGTTCATCATGCAGGCTACATTTGATCCCAAGATTGGTTTGGGTTCCCGCGGGAAAAATGAAAAACCCTCTTCGCGTAATAGTTTCATTAGGTCTACAACAGTTTTAATTTACAAATATGAAAAATCCGGCAATGGACGGCTTTGCTATTGAATATATTCCAGAGGAGGCCAAACGGATGCGCAGAAGCTTTTTTTCGGCAATATAAAATTGAAAACCAAACAGAGTGAAAATATTTCATTGAACTGGTGCATCGAAAATTAAATATCTTCCAAAGGATGCAAAAAGATGAATAGATGAATGAAAAGGATTATTCGTCAATTTTACATGGAAAGAGAAAATTCCATTAGATTGAATATACCTATTCCAGAAGAGGTCAAGCGGACCATTTTATGAGCTTAAAAACTCTCACTATTTTGATACTCTCTGAGAAACATATATGGAAGTCTTTCTTCTGCAGATATGGTAATGCAAAACTCAGATCAAATGGATGTAGAGTGCTCCGGGATTTATATTAGCATCAATCGCGCGCTTAAAATTAAAGAAGCCAGTATCAGTAACAACATTCCAGTATCAATCTCTTTATTCCATTTAAAAATCGACCAATGAAGGGCAGTCTCAAACGTGTGTCTCTCTCTAAAACTGGACTGTGCTTCTATCAACAATTTTATTCATTTTGAAACAGTTTAAATTTACAAATGTAGAAATGCCCAGGCAAAGCCGGGACGGGTCTGCTAGTATTTTTATAATTCTTCTAGCTTTAGCTTGCATAATAGCACACAAGCTTGAATTATATATGAGGATCATAAATCAAATTCAATCAATGCGGAAACATCCATTAAGCTCGTAGGTGTTATCGCCAGGAGCTGGCTCACTTTATACAAATACCAAATAAACCACACAAAATAAGTACGAGGGTGGTATGATGAATAACTTGGTTTGATATTAAAGGGTACAATTTCACTTTTGCAATAAGTTATTTTATTTTTGGACATAATCCTGTCGAATGCACCGGCACATATTCATGGCGAAACAAGGCCTAGTTACCATTCCCGAACGTTTTTCCGCGATCGCTGTCTTTGGTCTTCCCAATGATGCGTATTCTCCCTGTAATGGTTTGCTCCCTCACCAAGTAGTCATCAAGAGAATTTCTTTGCGTCCCAAAAACTGAAGCCATTTCCAGGGCCGGCCAAATAAATGTAAAATTGTTGAAATTTCCGTTATCTTGATACTCAGAGGATAGCCGAGATCACATGCCGCTTTGCCCCATGGGTGCCAACTTACATAAATACGTCATTATTAGGGCATGCGACCACGTCCATACTCCAACCCAGGCCGGGATTAACATCTCGCGGTACCCAGGGCTGTACTCGCGATGAAGCCCCTTTTTAACCGACTTCAAAAAAAGGAGAAGGTTCTCAATTCGCCTGTGTGTTTTTGTGTCTGCATGTTACGCGATGCCTTCGCCGATTGTAAAGCGATTTTAATAATTATTTTTTTATTGAATAGGCTATTCCTCGAAGGTGGTTCTATTTAATTTTGAAGAAAATATTCCACCTGTAAAAGTGGAAAATTAGGTGATGAATCCTGTTTATTGAATTTTACCCACTTCACGTTAACCGATTTTAATAAAACTTGGCGCATAGGTATAGTTCCAATAAAAATAAAATATCATAGTGACCTGCACTAAAAAATTCAAAATAAACTCTTAAAAAAAATAAATAACCGACTTCAAATATATAAGCTACAGCCAGCAATAAAAAGTTGATAATAATTGTTTTTGGAGTCAATGCCAAGCCCTACGATACACGTCTGCGCAGTTCTGTTGCGAGTAGCTTACGTCTTCGTCCCTCGCGTCGCGTAAGCCACTCGACACAGAACTGCGAGACATGTATCGTACGGTTTTGTGTGAAGAGAAGAAAATTATACCAGAGAACCAGATTGGTTTTAAAGCGAGACACGATACAATTTATGCCACGTCGAAACTGGTCTCTGACCAGTGCAATGCACTGGAGCGTGTCTCGTCGACTTCGAAAAGGCTTTCGATACCGTATGGTTAGAAGGACTAATCCACAAATTAATTACATACGGGATGAGGAGACTTTTGCTATATATCGTTTACAACATGATCATGGGAAAGAAGTTCCTGGGCAAAAGTGGGAACTACACCTCCAATAGACCCTTTGATATTAAAAATGGACTACAACAAGGTGCAGTAATTTCCCTATTGCTATTTTATATATATATCAGTGACCTCGTGAACCACCTTCAAAACTCAATAGCGTATGCTGACGATCTAGTGGCGTACAGAACCTCGACCGGACCTCCGAAGGTAAGCATTATTCAACAATCGTTACAACAAGACCTCGAATCAATTGAACGATACTATGACAGTTGGAAGCTGAAAATTAACTATGATAAATGTGAAGTCATCCTGTTTAGAACGCCCGTTAAGATAGCCTCAAGGGATGTTAGAAAGAATTGGAGGAACTTCCAGATACTGAGCCATACCGGCCATACAGCCAATACAGCAAAAGACCGAAATGAAGTACCTCGGGATATGGCTGGACAAATGCCTAATCTTTAATACACAGGTCGACAGTTTACTTAAAAAAGCCAACGCGGCCTACCACATCACAAAACGGCTATTTCAGAGCAAACACCTTGAAGCGCGAGTCAAAGAAGTGATATGCTACCAAACCCTGGTCAGGCCGCTACTTAACATACATACGGATGCCCGGTGTGGTTCAATATTGCACCATCTTATATGGAACGATTCCGAAAATTCGAGAGACAATGCATACGTGCATGCACCTCAAAATATCGCACGCCGGATTCAGATTTTGTGGAGTACTACGCCAATGAGGTTCTCTATGAGGAGGCGGGCATACATAGAATAGACAAGTTTATCATAAAACTGATTCGAAAGCGGATATTACGAGATATGGATAATGAAAACAATCTCATCTCGGGAGCTTATTACCTAAATGAGTTATACCATGAAAGGACTAGACTAAATGGCTTCATGCATTCTTGTTTCTGGATAAAAAGGGAATGATGCAAAACTCAGACTTACCACGTGTTTAGGAATGCGAGAAACAAATCCCTAGCAAACATGGATGAAGACAGATTCCGTCAGGAGATGTTATGGTTCAGCACAGCCGTACCCAAAAAGGACAGAGAAGAAGCTATTGAGGCCCCTTCCACTTTTTGGTGGCTGAAAAATTAAAAGATTGATCAGAAAAGGGAAAGGGAAATGTATGTAAATATATATGATATTAAAATAACAAAGGGGGCATTCTTGCCATTCCTATGAAATGTGATATTAGGATAGACAGCAGTAAAAATACGTTACTATGAATAGGACAGGACTAAACTACTAGGTAGGACTAGACTATCAGATAGTATCAGGAATAGGTTAGTGGATAGGATTAGGACTAGGCTAGTGGATAGGATTTGGACTATAGGTTAGTGTGTTGAATTAGTAGTACAGTAGTGTAAATAACAACTATAGATATATGCGGAAACGCAAATAAAATTCAAAACAGTTTACCCTTGAGTGCTCGCGCAGGGCCATATGGGTCGCATTTTGTGTTTTCGGTGTCGCTGATCTCGAATTTTGGAAATTAAATATGGCGGATCAAATATAGCAACCGAAAATTCTAAACTTCCTGAACTGATTTCGATGGTATGGAGGATCCCCACTGCTAAATTGCTTTACACCGTGCGAAGTCGGGCATTAAAGCTAGTAGACTGAGTGAAAAAAACAGCTTTAAAATTAAAAATCAATGCATTTCATTGAAAGATATGCATTTTCATCCTTTAACGTATTTCATTCGAAAGTAAATACTTTAAATAAGTGTCGCTTTGAAATACCATTGTTATTGTTTGATTTAAAAGTAAAAACTTCAGTTGTAAAGTGGCGTTTTTAAAATGTAGGATCAGTTTGGATGTTTTAAGAGTCTCGTTTTATTTAAAAGAATCTGTATAGCCATGAAGCTATCTGTAGACCAAACACGAGAGCATTGCACTACAGTTCTAGAGTTCCCGAGTTCGAATCCCACATGATTCAAATTGTTTTCCGTTTTAAAGAATCAGATTTATAAGTGATATGATAAGATATGAAATGTCTAATGGAGCAATGCCAACGTGTTCACACTAGAAGTTAGGCGTAACGAGTTCGAATCTCTCCGGAAACCACACAAGGAAGGTAATTTAGGCAAAATCTACTGAGATTCCTCAACCATGCAAACTGTTCCTCAAATTCAAAATAACATTAGAAATAAATAAATATGCATTAGAGAAATAGAAACAGAACGTTGCCATAAAATTTAGCTCAAATAATAAATCTAATTATCTTTTAATAATGCAAATATTTAATTTACCATAGCAGTACGTACGTTCTCTTTTTCATTACGTTGCAAAACAAACTTTCAAGTCTTTCACAATCAATTTACTGTTTTGTGTAATTATTTGGTCTTTTCACACCGTGAGAATTTAAAAACGTTTTTATGATAGGACTTATTTTGTATTGAGTTTTACTGCTTTCTCGTGATTTTTGTACATACAGAGAGTTTAGTCTACATCGCAAGTTCATATTCTCTGTAAGTGAGTGAGCAGGTGAGACTACAATTTCTTAAAGAATCACACTGGTAAATATTTTTGATGTTTTTCTCTTTGGCGAAAACTTATTAGGGGTTTACTTTAGATTACGGATTTCAAATAGCTTGAGTTACTATATGTTAGGATCTTTAGGAAATGTCGTCAATGTGAGCATCGACTCTCAATTTATTGTCAGAAGTCAGGCCCTAGGCAGCTCGACCAAGCCACAGAGTTAAGATGATACTTGACAAGTTTAGGAGATTTTTTGAAGGTAAATATCGTGCTGAAGAATATCACAGTTTTCTTTAGAATTAATCATTGAAATATCTTGAGATCGTCAGCATATAAAAGACAAGTACAATTTAATGTATTTCACTCAATGCGTAAACATTGCAAAAATACGGTTTTCTTACTTAGGGCTATTTTGCTAAAATTGATCAATTGAAGTTATTCATTTTCAGATTTGTAATCGACAGAGGATCTTTTATAGAAATTATATTATATATATTATTATATTATTAAACTGCTTCGACTTGGCTTTCCCAAAGATTTTGTTCTTTGGGTTCAATCCTATCTTAATAAGAATAAGGCAAAGTTTCTCAGAATGACCTCCTTTATGGCATATTTTAATTTCATCGAAATCGGACACGGAGAATCCCCTTTTCTGAATCACCCCTGCGGTTTACACACACATAAAAAATTGCGTCCGGCTTTTTACCTGTAAGTTTCCGTGGCATGTTCAAAGGCAAAGTTTCTTGGAATGACCTCCTTTATAACATTTTTCAATTTCAATGAAATCGGAAGTAACGTAGTTAATCTTAACAATTACCTAAAAATTCTCTTAAATGTACACAGCATTTTAAATATTCAACAAACGTAAATAATAACATTTATTTCTCAGCTTATTCACTTTACATTGCTTTGGTAAAAAACAATAATTTTTTAACGTCCTCTTATGACTTCCAGTTTCTTCTCAGTGTAGAAAACAAAACAAAAATTTCTAATTATTAAAAACTTGAATTAACTTTGACTAGTTTTTATTTTGTCTACCTACTATACTATCAATTGTAAAATTCAACATCTACAAAAATTGATATCTCGAATCCATGAATTGATCTTGAATTTAATAATCAAGTCACATAACCATTCGTGCTTCAGAGTTTAAATTTGGTACTAATACATAAATATATAATGATAATACGTGAGGCTCTGAATAAAGTTAGGCCTTAATGCTCTTCTGGACCACAGTGACTGTACCAGTATCATAAATCAAACGAAATCAATGCAAAAATAACTCGTAAGTGCAAATTTGTTATTATCGGTAATTGTTTACCACACAAACTTGAAGTACACATTTACGATAGCAGAGCTAAGGGTTAATTTACTCCTTGCATTGTGTTGAGGAACTGAAGCTCCTAACAGTTATTGCGCCAATATTGTCTAATTCGAGCGATATAAAGAATTAAGTAGAAGCTCCTTGTTTCTTAATGGCTGCGCTATAACCAGCCATACACAAATATGCAAAATAACAGCACTACCTTATACCTGGGAATTATGAGAATTTTCTGAGGTACGATGACGTCATCCATCAGCTCTTTGAAATGCAGACCTAAATAGTCCTTTTTGCCTTTTGCCGGCATTTATTCGTTTATCCCTTAGCCACATGCATTAGGCAGCAAGGTCACTATCGGAAATATATTTTTCGACTGAAACATCAGAGGAACCGATTTATGGGTGCCATAAATGCAAATGAGAAAATTTAGTACCTATCGGAACGTCAGTTGTGAAGGATACTCGTATACCTAACACGTTTCGGCAGTTTCCCTTAACTCGCTTTAAAATTATTAGCAAATGGTGGACGAATTCATTTGCGAGAAAATAAAATTCTCTTGTGCTTTGTCATCCTCACCAAATTTAAATGTCTGCTTATGGAGTTCGGAATGGTATTTCCCATTAATATTTAAATTGCCCATGAAAGGTGGGTCTCTGGCTTCAATTAACAGCGATAGCGATGTCTTTAAACATTTTAATTTTGAATTTTTGACTATTCATCGTTATGGTTAAGGCCGTTAAGGGGTAAACATTTCACGGATAAACTGTTAGGTGTCAGTTATTCTTATTTCTATTGTTGTTTTATGAGAAGGGAAGGAATGAATAAGCGATTAGATTGCTCTAGTCGGATGTATTCGGTATCGTGGTATCGTCATTTACTTCATATTTTAAATTGCTGAATGTTGCGATTGTAGTACAAACGACGATGCCAAACACGGCATTCTGCAAAAATGTTGCAACCTTGCCTTTGGCAATAAATTAGAAATATACTACATAAAATTAAAATATTGCTTATACCAGTAAAGATGTACCTATACTTATGGATATGATAGAGACTTGTAATCATTTGTTTCTTTTTTATTATATGCACCCGGAACTTGGGGGCTGCATACAAAACATGTACATACCTTTTGATGATAAGCGGAAAGAAAGTACCAAAATTTTGGATCACGGAAAGTGAGGCGAATCAGTCGCAAGTCTATCGTATTAATTACCACAAAATATTTAAATATAAGAAGTGACACTACGCCGTCTTTCGCATATCTTTTCTTATTCTCGACCTTGGTACCGTTATTTCAACCTAGAAAGCTATTCATAAAAGAAGTATTAAATTAGGCCAGATAGCCCAGATATTGAAACAATGCTGCTATAGAGGACCATCACATTTATTTTTTTTTTAATTTTTTTATACTTATTTATTAATTTAAATGATACGATTAATACATTAAGGAGCGATCCCACACTGAACGCGAAGAAACAACGTTTGTTTGTAGTCCGGTCAATCTAGACATTCAAGGTTACATAAATTCCCAACAAGCTGAAAGTTAGTAAAATTGTTCAAAACATAATTATAAATAAAATTATAAAATTCCCCATCATTCCCGTGTATGGAAAAAATTTTACTCAAGGTCAAAGATCAAACAAATAAGTTTTTGGCGATTTTCAGCAAAACGGTAAGTTTTATCATAAAATTACTCCAGACAAAAATTGGAGATCATAAAATTATCTTTAAAATATGTATATTTTTTTTCCTAAGAGCCACCGTTTCTGAGATATAACGATTAAACGATATAAATAAAATAACGCGCTAAGTACACTACCTCATAGGTGGCGTGGAAACGTGTGCATATTATGACGATTACAAATTTTACAACTTTTTGAATCGTTATATCTCAGAAACGGTGGCTCTTAGAAAAAAAGTATTGATACATATTTTACAGATAATTTATGGTCTACAATTTTTATCTGCGGTAATTTTATGATAAAACTTACCGTTTTGCTGAAAATCGCGAAAAGCACATTTTTTTTACCTTTGACCTTGAGTAAAATTTTTTCCATTGGGAATGACGGGGAACTTTAAAATGATATTTATAATTATGTTTTGAACAATTTTACTAACTTTCAGCTTGTTGAGAATTTATGTACCTTCACTTGTTTTTTTGTCTAAATTGACCGGAATATTGTTTTATTTTAATGTGCTTTATTCACATGTGTCATGTTGACAGCGTTTTTCTGGAATGGATGTTTTTACACCTGGCGTCTGAAATTTTGCTACATTTTCTTTTAAATACTCGGAAACGTATAGCACACGATTTGTTTGATATCTTAATTTTTCTATTTGAATGGCTTCTTTTAATAAAATACGAAACTACTTTCCAAAATGGCGCCATTTTGTTAATTTTTGGAATCATTTGGTATACACCCATAAAAATAAATATACTTCCACTAGGAAAAAAAGTAATAACTAACGGACACAAAACTGCGATAATGTATTTCTGCTCACAGGGCATTTGGTCAAACCGCGGTCATCTCAAACGGGTGTTTTTACGTGGAACTGTCGCAGTTAAAGTTTCGCATAGAAGGAAATAAGTATACTTCCAGTCGAACTTAAAGGCGAATTTTGTTAAATTGATCTCTTGCTTTTGTGTGAACTTCAAAAATAATTCATTCATTTTTTTATGTGTTGCAATTATATTTACTTTTTACTTATTTCAAGTTTCTACAGAAATGCCACGTGGTAAAACATTTTCCAAGGAAGAGATAGGGAAAGTTATTGCGTATAAGGAATGTGGACTCTCCAATATGGAAATTGCCAGACGAATAAACAGATTTTGCCATACAGGAAAAACTCCGATATGCTTCATCACCAATAAAATGAATTCTGCTGGATACATCAACCTCCTAGATGAATTGCTTATCTATTTTCTGGATAATTTGGATGATTCACAAATGATTTTCCAACAAGACAATGTTCCAATACATAAAGCCCACATTGTGCAAGATTGGTTTCGGCAGAAAAATATTGAAACTATGGACTGGCCCGCCTTGAGTCCCGATCGGAATCCGATCGAAAACGTTTGGGGAATTATGTCTAATCGGATTTATTCCAATGGCCGGCAATATGAACTTCGAACAGCAATAAACGAAGTATGGAGTGAAATATCCATTACTGAACTGAGAAATCTAATTAGTTCAATGCCTAAGCGTATGGAAGAAGTACTTCATGCCTCTGGGTGTCACACCCATTATTAAACCATATTAATCTATCGTTTTTTTAAAGTAGACATTTTTTTAATCATTTCGATTGAATTTTTCGAAGTGGAAGTATAATTATTTCTTATGAACATTTATAATAATTAGTAAATTTGTGAATTAAAATTTGGTTTATATCTTTGTTATTCGCTTAGTATTTTACACATAAATAATGTCTTTAGAAGAAGTGATAAATGGATTCACAAAAGATACAAAAGAATGAAATACACTGGTTTTTGTTTTTGGAAATATATTTATTTCTGGAAGGGTATGTTAGATACTATTTTAAATTTTCGAAATATATATAATAAAATTTGTCATTCTGTCATATTTCAGGACTTCCCAATCCATGACACCAGCGAAACGTACATTTCATGACAGGGTGCGGGGTTAAGGGGACCTATATGGCTAAATTTTTGATTTTTTTTTATTAGCTTTTCTTTTTGTTCAACTATTTCCGAGTAAAACGCTGCAAACTAAATTCAAATCCGTAAGAAAATAACAAAGTTATGCCTTTTTTTACTTTTAGATTTGTCGTTAAAAAAAGTACTTCAAATTCTCTATAATAACGGAAGCCTAATTGACGCGCTAAATCCGCGCTATTTTTTTTTCACAGCAGAGCAACTACCTTCCCTGTGATTCTCTGTTGTGTTTGTTGTGTAAACAAACTTTCATCAGTGCGTTTCTAAGTAGCTTTTTCGTTAATAAACTTTGTGTTTCTTCTGTAAAGTCAAACTTTAATTCGATTTTGCTCGGAATTCTGTGTTTTGACCGTTGCCGTAGAAAATTTCAAAAACCGTTTGCTCAAATTGTTTGAAATTTGGTGGGCTAGTTTATTATACATCTGGTCATGGAATGAATTAAAAAATATTTGAATATTTAGATTATAATTATTTTTTAAAATATTTATTAGTTCAGTAAGTAATGAAAAATTTCAAAAATTGAACTCTGAACTACACAAAATCAAAAATAATTAAAGGAAAGCAAAATTAATTAATTCATTCTATGCAGTCAAGTATTATCTAACAGAAAATGTCTTGTTTATGTGTTTCAAATCAGGGGTTCTGGAAAAAAGCTACGGCAACGGTGAAATTCCACAATTGCAAGAGACGCTCAACCCATAAGAGCCCATGGGTATTTTTGTGATTGTTATAGGCCATAAACAATCTTAAAGTATTCAATAATAAACTAGTTTCCTCATTTTCTAGATTTTATGTGGTTTTTTTCTTGCAAAAAAAAATCTTTTGACTCCGCAAAATCCCATTTAAGCCATCCATATAGGTCCCCTTAAAAGAAAAAGAGATATTTTTTATTATGATTAAAACCGTTAATTCTCTGGTGTTCTCGAGTAAGCGTGCAAACTAAGATTGAACTGTGAACATGATCCCCCCTCCGTTAAGATTTAAATTCTTCTGACTGTTTTCTTCTTTAATTTCTGGTGACTCAAAACTTTGGATTTCACAATTTTTATTAAATACTAGATGTCCCGGACTCGGCATTTACCGGGATACTATTAAATTTGTATTCCTTAATTTTACAACGCCTCCCTACTGCACAACCGCCTCTCTTATGTGACCCGGCGTTTTCCTATTTGCGTTTTGCAGATGTTTTAGATATTTTCCAACAGTATTATTAAATTTAGTTTGCTTCATTTTACACCGCCTCTCGCCCCCTATAACTCCCAGCGGGGTGGGGGTGGTCTCATATTTGAAAATTTGAATAGCAGATTCGAAATCAGTGATCCTGAAAATTCCCTAGTGCGGATTTTCAGGGAAATCCCTTGAAGTTTAACTTTTCGGTCGACCTATTGGATCCGACATCTTGAATTCCAAAATTTTGAATGCAAGCTCGAGGTCTGCGACGCCGAAAACCTCCAATTGCCTTTTTCATAAAGATTCCTTGAAGTTGGAAAATTCGCTTCCTATACAAAACGGAAATTGCGATTTTTTCGATTTGCCGGCTTTTCCTTTGGGGTTCCCCGAGGATTTTTGAAACCTCCCCTGTATTATAGCGAACAAAACAAAACAAAATTATCGAAATCGGTCAAGCCGTTTTTGAGTTTTAGCGAGATGTACCGCACAGCAATTCATTTTTATATATATAGATAGAATGATAAAAATGCTTATGAGGGTCATAGCAATTGCTATTACTGTATATTGCACAATTGAATATCATTTTGAATTGTCTATTAATTCTTTCAAGGTTTTTTTTTGTTTCAGATGAATACCATCGAGATTTGTTATATAGCTTACATTATCTGGTTTCGCATAGTTTGGCATAATTATATCATTATGCATAGCATAATGTTTATAAACTGTACATTGCTTTTTCTTAAAGTACAATTTGAAAACAAAATAATAATTCATACTTTTTTATTAATAAGCCATTTTACTTTACTCTTTCACAATGCTCATACTTTTTATTCATTAGGTCCTTCGTACAGCTATCGGTTCTAAAAAGTCTATAAGAGCCAATATTTGGAAATCATTTAAATTTTATATTTTTCTTTGGTATTTTAATCATACTTTTGTAATACGAAGGGCTCTATCATTTGATGAAACTTGTAAATATATAAACTGGTGGTGCACTACTGCATTACTATATAAAAGTACTGACAAAATTAACTTAAAGCAACTAATGCAGATAGCGAATATCTGCAACTATTATACAACATTACAAAGAGTCATAAAATCATCCATCAACCTGAGAACGGAAATTCATGGATATATTACAAGAATGGCAACGAAAAATATAATCTCTGAGCATTGCACGACCATGATTCCAAAATACGATGCATTACGAAACATTTGGAATGTCAACCTTCAAACAAAAGTAAAGTATTTAATTGTTTCTTTTTTTGTTACCTATATTTCATAAACCGTTTTTTTACCTCATTCAAATTGTGACCGAGCTGCACGTTACGTATAAAATCGATTGCGGATTGTGTGCTCTACAGCTTTTGTATGGATATACATATTTTTTTATTAGGAGTTACCCTAAACGAGATAAATGCGAAAAACCAATTGTTGTCCTAATTTTATAATCTTTTTCGCGCTTCAACTCGAAAAGTATTAACTTAACGAAAATAGTTGAAATAATTAAATTTGTAGAGAATTTCGAGATCTAATTATTTTTAAATTTTAGAGAAATTCACGAAAAAACGATTTTCCTACTTTAATTGACATTGTGGCGAAAACTCAAGAATTGTAACTACAGAAACTCAAACTTAAGCTTTTCTGACGCCCCCACATATCCCCATCGGCAACTCAGATGTGGACGGTTTGCAGGCATAAAATACAATTTGACTGGCCATTCCTCCTCAAACAGCTAAAATAAAATGAGACGCGCAAAGAACTACGAATTGCGAACACATATATTATCATTCACGGTCCCCAATCAAAGCATATATGCATTCGTACACGAGAATATGATCCTCTTTCTTGTACGATCGCTCTGGTTGCGCCTGCCGTGTTCTGTGGCACTTCCTCAATTCTGTATCTTTTACTTGAGCTGGGAAATTCCGAGGCATCGCGAATATCGGGCTGAGGCAAAAGCGTTCACAGTTTCTTCCATGAGATGCACGGTCTTTATGATATTTATTGTTAGTCTATGGCAGTAGGCTTTGAAGCTATATATGTAAATGTTTTCAGCAACTTGCTGAGAATTCTGTTTTTATTATTATTAAATTAATTATGGCATGGCAAAAACTTGGAAAATGTAAACTCGTAATAGTCCAAATCAATCCCAGTGAAATTAGGAATTCAGTGATACTGGGTCTGATTTTCGTTGTCACCTAACTCTTAATGAGGTAACAACTTATAGCTGAATAACGAAGAAATTTTCTTATTAGAATCCCAACAGGCAATTCAGCCATAAGCTATCACTTCACGAAAAAAGAGGTGACAACCAGAATCAGGCCCACTGTCTGGTAATTTGCTAGATTTAAGCCGAAGCGACTTGAAATAGCTGAATATCGTGCTTGTTTTTGATTACTATAGGAAATTTATATACAATTCAGCTTTATATGAAGTTCAATCATTTTGACTTAAGTTGAAACACCAAGCATACATTATATAGAGAACTCATCTCTAACAATTCCTATAGGAATCTTATACAATAAATTCAGCCATTTCCAGTAGTATCGATTTAGTTCGAGACAAGTTGCATGCTGCTACCCCTGATGGATGGCGCCATGTACTTATTTTCAACCACCAAGCATACAGTATATAGAGAACTCATCTCTAACAAAAATTTGTCCGCTGTGCTTTTGAACATTTTGTCTTCGATTGGCTCCCACCGTGTTCATTTCACCAGAAATGAATCCAAGAATTCACCCGACTACGCTGGTCCGTGATCTGCGGCCTGGGCGCTGTTGTGACTCTTCTGTATTTGAATGGGACTACCTCAGGACTATGCCCGTCGTTCTCTGTTGCCCTTTATGCCCCGCACACCCGAAATTGCATTCATCAATTAAGAACGAGCGCAATGGGCACAAACACCTGCTTGCTCAGATGTAAATATTCCAACGCATACAGATGTGTCACAACAGCGCCCAGGCCGCAGATCACGGGCCAGCGTAGTCTCGGTGCCGAGCTCTGAAGTCGGGTGAATTCTCGGATTCATTTCTAGTGAAATGAACACGGTGGGAGCCAATCGAAGACTAAATGTTCATAAGCACAGCGGACAAATTTTTGTTAGAGATGAGTTCTCTATATACTGTATGCTTGGTGGTTGAAAATAAGTACATGGCGCCATCCATCAGGGGTAGCAGCATGCAACTTGTCTCGAACTAAATCGATACTACTGGAAATGGCTGAATTTATTGTATAAGATTCCTATAGGAATTTTATATGTAATTGAGCCATTTCAAATTGCTCCGACCGAACTTTCGAGGTGTTTGCAACACATATCCCTCCTTAGAATTTAACATACAATTCAGGGATGGCGGCACGCAACTTGTTGGACTTAAGTCGACACAAGTGGAAATGGCTGAATTGCATGTCAAATTACTTCAAGAATCATATATATGAAATTCTACTATTTCAATCCCTACTTAACTCCAAACTGCTGCCACCACAAGTAAATATTAAACTCGTTCAATTGAACTCGCAGCAATTAAATTGTATTCTTCTACCGCAATTATAATTGCCCCGTGCGTAGCCGCAAGTAGCTTGTTTCGAGTTAAGTCGAAGCGAAATAGCTGAATTTCACGTATGGGGTTCCTATAGGAATTTTACATTCAATTCAGCCATTTTAAGTCGAACACACGCTGCCTCTTATTAGTTGCACCACCGCTTTTATAGATCTAAGCCAAAGCTACCTTTCAAAAGATTTTATTAAGATATTTTAGTTACAAACAAAAAGTTACAAAATTCCAAGCGACTTTTCCACAACAGCGTGAGGCTGCCTCAAATGCTCGCAGAAGTCCTCTGTACCGAGGAAGTCTGCAAATTCCATCATTTCGTCATTTCCGAGCAGGCTGTCCAGCTGTGCGTTGCTGTAATTTTAAGACTAGGATTTACAGAAGGGAAATGTAAAAATGACTGGTTACCTTGATGCCAGGAAGGGAAGACGTCCCACTTTCTTCGCAGAGTGCAGCTCCATTGAAAGCCTCAGTGGGGCATGTAATCCCTCACGATTCCTCAGCATTCGCATGTGAATGTTTTGCTGGTTCTTGTGGTAATTCTCCTCCGACTGCTTCAAGGGATGTATATGCGACAGTTGCATGAGGCAATTTGCTTTTCCCGGCCCAGACCCTTGAGTTTTTACATCAAGTTCTTGGGGTGCACTTGGTTTTACTTTAATTGAATATTCCTGAAAACAAAAATTGATACTAGGCAAAACTCTCAGAAATAAAATACAAAACGAACCATAGCTGCAACCACAAACCGTTTTCCGCAATGTTGTAGGGAATGACAATCAATTTATTAAGTGACACTTTACAGCCGAATAAGACGGTGTGGTGTAACCAGCGCCAATTATTTTTCGGTAAGTCAACTGACGTATATATACGTCCAATTGTAAACCCGCTGGTTTCACATTTTATGTTTAAGATTTTTCTTCACCATGTTAGGTACTTTTAGTCAAAATTAAATATAGATCGAATGAATCATTTTCTAATACTCTATTCCAATTTAAAATTATATTATTTTTTAATTGTTTTGTGCTGCCATCTTCATCTGAATGAGAAACTAAATAAGACAGCTGAATACGAATTTAAAACTCGTGTCTCGTTCTAATTTGCTCTCTTCTGGAGAAAGTGCTACCCGAAACGTCAAAACCTGCAGTAATAAACTTGCCTAGATGGAAGAGTGGTGGGTCGTGGGTTGTTTGTAAATATTGCGGAGCTTTTGTGCAATGCATAGTTGACATAGGCGTGGTTTATGCAGCATACTGTGAAGTACGGGATTTTCCAATCGTGTCGATATAATTTCCATCGAATAAGGTAAACACTTCCCTTTTGCTGCCATGGTTCGGTTGAGCAAAAAAGAGAAGTCTGACAAAGTAGAGCTACTATCCAGCATTAACCGAGTAGACTTAGACAATCCCACACTGTCGACGGACAACGGTTGGTATCCCACCCATTATTTGGGAGACGTTTCTGCATTTTGTGCCCATTCGGGTTCGCTTTTTCTGCCTCTACAGGTTGTGCTTCTCCAAGCTATTTTAATTTGCATTAATGCTTTAAAATTAGAAGAGGTAGGCGTTGCAGTAATAAGCTATTTATTTGCAGATGCCTACCACCACCCCAGTGATTTAGTTCTGGACAAGTCGGATACAGACCTCATATTTTTGCAGGGCTTGCTGCACAATCCGGCAGTCACCCAAGAAATCAGGGCAAGTACCCCTTTTTGCTATTATTGATTTTCGGTTGTGCATGCGAACGGGTTATTGAGCAATTATGCGGTTAAGGACACCGGAACATGATACATCCTGCTGGATAATTATTTTCAGTCGTCAGTAGTAAATGCAGCTACATGCTGGAAATTATTTTTCTTTTTTATAATTCCCAAATCACACATTTTATCAGGGAAGCCAATCTTTGGTTCAGAGAGTGTTTCAAAAGTCACCAAATAACAGCATACATTATGCAAAATGTTATCCGAAAGTTGCATAAATTAGCGACAAATCCAAACGAAAACCTTGCATAAATATGGAATGAATATATTACTGAGTTAAATTACATAAATTCAATAAGTAATCACCACTACACTAGTGTTAGTTCCTTTGACACACCGGAGTTCAATGTGGGTCAAGTGGTAATCAACTCAACAGCCTTAAATCTTAATTCGAAGAGGCTGTCACATTATGTTAAATCTATCTATCTATCTATGTATATAAATAAAAATGTAATGTTCGTTAGTTCCTAATCGGTAATCTCCGAAAGTTCTTCACCGATTGCGATAAAACTTTGGTGAGCTGTTGTCCGGGAAGGTTTTAGACACGAACAAATTTTTCTGGAATGCAAGATGGCGCATCCAATATGGCGGTGAATTTTCCAACTTCACGGAAACTTTATGAAAAAGGGCACTTCGGGGTTTTCAGGGTCGCTGATTTCGAATCTGCCATCAATTAATTCAGGATGGTGGATCCAATATGGCGATCGAAAAAGTTAAACTTCAAGGGATTGCCCTGAAAATCGGTACTAAGTCGTTTTCGGGGTAACTGATTTCATTTCTAATATAATAATATTTTTATTCAATTCAAATGCATAGAATTGATAGATATAAGTTCAATAGGGAGCTTTTTGCAAAGCTCAGATTAAGCTGTTACGTCTCTATTAGTCCTGGGTCGGGTTAACACCATCTGATGTCGATGTCTAGTAGTATATTGGTGCACTTCAGCTCTGTAAGTAAATACATAATTGCACTTCTAATGGTTATTGCGGGTCTTATAAATGTACATAATTTTTGCATAGGCTTCATGTGCTCCACCCTCATTCTATTAGAGAGGCTGTATACCACACACGTAGGAGTATTCCAAGCAAGTCCAAGCTCAGCCTTAGAGGTTTTGGTTACAAGTCTACTTATCATATTGAGGAGTGATTAAGCGGCTTGCGACCATGCATGATGTTATCCTTGAGATAAGGATGTAGGCGTCTGATATCAATCTTTTGATCATCGGGTTGAACTTCTTACATCTCCGAAGGGCTGCAATGATAGCTGTTGTATTCTGTTTAACTAATTCGATGTTTTTTCATACTTTTAACATCTGCAAATATTGCAAACGCTAATATTTGCCACTTTTCTATTTCTTAATTAAAACTAACATAATAAAGTTTATATTATTATTTACATATTTTATTTATTGACTTGCAAAAATTGGGAGAGACGAGTGTTTTGTGTATCTGTAGAAGATTGGTGAGACAGCTCTTGTTAATCATACTGAAAAATTATTTGGGTTGGCTGCATACAGGAAAAAGTATGTGGAATGGATGTACGACGCACGACATTTATTTGGACGGAATCCTTGCGCAGATTGCCTATTTGGCCTTTAAACAAGATATTATTTATGACCTTTTGCAAATAGTTGTTGAAGGAGTCAATTTTCTGGATTTCATTCTTTTTTTCAAATTCGTTTGCGGTTATAGAAAGCGTTTCCGTGTTGGAGTTGAGATTCATCGCATATTGTGGATTTCTTTTTTATATGGTCATTTTTATCCTGTGAAGTAAATGCATATTTTTATACAAGTAAACTTCCCGCGACTACCTCGGTCCTCGTTCGGGATAAAACTGTATCAATAAGGCGCAATGTTACACACATATATTGCAATATATTTCAAATTGCGCTATAAATACCAAAACATTTTGAATTCACTCAATATATTGTACAACCTTTCAATATGATCCACAAACGGCCAATAATATTGATTGTGTCTCGAGACGACTAAAAATAAATGAATTTAGTGTAGAGTAACCCTATAGGAATTTTACATGCAATTAAGCTATTCAACGTATTTTGACTTAATTCGCAATGCTGCCTGGGGTTGGCCTCGCCCCCATCCTCAAGTTCAAGGTTAAATAAAAAAATCCAAACGGGAGTTAAGTTGAAACGGATTTTATAGCTTAAATTACATCTAAAATTGTTATAGGTATCCTAGACATGAAATTTATCCATTTGAAACCGTGTCGACTAACATGGAATAAGTTACGTGCTACCACCCCTGCTATTTAAGTCCGTCCAAATAGTAGAGTACGTTGGCGACATAAAAATCATGGCAATATCGTTAAGGTAGACGAAATAAACTTTCTTGAGCTGGGAGTCATTTGCGAAGGGTTGTACTCGTAGTGAACACAAAACGAAAATCATGACTCACACTATGAAAATCGCACCAATCAGAAAGTTGTGACGATGGGAGTTTGGCAAACGTAAACGACTTTGTGTATTTATAGTACATCTTGAAAAGGAAGAAATATAAAAGCATTTTAATAGTAAAAGCACGTGATATTCTGTTCTCCCAATAAAAAAATTCCCAACGTCAATTGCCCACGACGAGCGAATATGCGACGGAAGAATTCCTAGAGGCATTTCAAAAGGGCAAAGCTCAAGGAAATTTATCCAAAGAAATGAGGATTTCCAACTGGTAACAAGGCCACTTTAAAGAGACAATTGGAGAGCCAGGGCCGTTTTCTGCTGTCGATTAGAGTTGTCAACTTGATCCCAGCAACTTGATCGAGCGAACCAGAAGGTGAAGGTGTATCGTATTACTGAATACCAAAATCCCGATATCGACTCAAATTATGATCGTATCGATTTCCCAAAAATGGGCCCCGGTGACTAAAATCGTCGACTGTGCCGTTTCTTACTAAGTCATTCTTAAATTTAAAATTGTATTATATAAAAAATTATATCCCCTTTTACTCAACGAGACCTTTTCAATTCTACCTTATACTTTATTACTTATGTGTAAAAGTTTAAATAAAATATTTGTTTTGGGTCAATAAATTTAAAATTTATTTCAAATAGTTTCTATGCTAGAAAATTCAAAAGGAATAATTAGCACACGCGATGACACTTTTTGCGAAACATGACGTGTCTCGAATGTAACAAGTGGAAATCGCTTTCGTAGTGCTACAGTTACTGCAATAGTTCCACATTGCAGTGTTTGCTTATGTACTATATATGTATCTCTTACATGATGAAGAGGTGAATATCTTCGAAATATTCATCACATAAGGACAACCTTCCTCCTACTCCTAAAAACCCCTCGTTGTCTAACTCGTTGTCTAATAAAGGCCTGAACCAGCAGCTAGCAAACCATGGCTTGAATCGAAAAGTCATCTTCCGCTGAATATTAGCTTGAGGTTTTCTGTCCAACTCACTGAACATTTTAAGATCTCCTACTCTCTCTTATCATTCTCCTTTGCCTTAGTTTCTTTTATCTCTTCTTAACTATTTATTTTGAATTTTTTTTTGTAAAATTTTAGAACTCTGCTGGAAAATTTTTCTCTTATTGTTTTTTTTCTTAAACATTGAATTTCATTTTCGCTATCTTATGCCCTAGACAGACTACAGCTCTTGATCTAGTTCCTGACGTGAGAACGACGTAGCCCATATAAAATTCCCATTGTTGAACTAGTTCAAAGATCCGCACAATTGAACTAGTTCAAACTGAGTTTGTATACCTTTTGCTGCTGTTAGCGCCTCTAGCGGAAAACTATGTTACTAAAAATTTGTTAATGCTAAAGTAAAACTTCTTTTTCAAGGTAGGTCCTAAGGTTCCAGAAGTAGGTCCTAGTTAGAGAATATAATCGCGGGATCCCGAATCTCTAGCTACCGGAAGGTTTCTTGATATCGAAATCCCGGGATTTAAAACTCTCGATCCCGGGATTTTCGGAATCGACACAATACTAATAATAAAGGTTCTACACAACGATAACGCAACTGGCGAGTATTGTGATTCCGACCCATTTATTTGGCAGCGTATTGTAGATATGCGTATGCGCCTTCCCAGTGAGAAAAATTAGGAGCGCGCTTGGAGTGCTCTGTTTAAGCTGTGAGAAAGCGCAATAAATAATATAATAATTCGTTTTGTACGTTCTCAAATATCGTCTGCTCATTCTTTTAACTTATTCAGTGTCTAGTGTTCAGATCAAACGTTTATGTTTCGATATTGCTGCCAAAATCTCCCAGTGGGAAGAAGAGTGCTGTAAAATATATAAATGAGCGCTGGTCCGGGATTATATTCCCTAGTCTTAGTCTTAGTATCATGTTGGGAACGTCGAAAGCTTTCGAACTTGATATACTTGATATGAACATATACGAGATCACTCCTACTCTTCGAGCGTAACTGCAAGTATAGCTGCAAATTGTTTTTTCAACAGAACAATTAACCGACTTCACAAGATTAAAGAAAATCACACAATTAAATTATCAATCGACATTAAGGAAAAGAAAATACTAAGCAATGATATGGTTTCGCAAAATCTGAAAAGTTCAAACAGATATACTCCTCCCATTTGGAACAAGGCCTCCTTTGAGGCCGGGCTGCACTACGTATTGGAAACGCTGCTTTAAGGGCAGGGTAAGGTATTAAATTTTTTTTTTTCGAATTTTTTTTTTATTCGATTTTCTAAATGAAGAACCTTTCAAAAATATTGTGTGAAAATTTGAGACGGATCGTAGCAAAACTAACGAAGATACAGCAGTTTAAGCAACTCGCTTATGATCGTTTTACTCTAAATTTTTTAGTGTTTAAAACTTCAAGGCGTTTTTCCCACAACTCATGTTTTCAAAGTCGGTACCCCTCATAAGTTCAAAACTACTACACCGATTCTTTTGAAATTTTGGACACTATTGCTGTACATAATTTACGAGGTAACACGGGAGAGTTTTTTTCAAATTTGTTAATATTTTTTATGTTATAATAACAAATTATCCGATTTTTTTGACAAAAATCGCGTTTTTCACTTCAAAGTGTTCCCAAAAATTTAAAAATTTAAATTTCGAAAAACCGCTCCCGCGTTACCTGGGGAAAGCGATTATCTAACGACAAAAAATTTCCTTTTTGATTTGAGATGATCCAGCACAGAGTTATGAGGGGCACCGCAATTCTATTTTTTTCTGAGACGCTTCCAAATAATGGCTGCCATTGCCTTATTTTTCAATATTTCTACATGAAAATTTTACAAAATATTCTTCAAATGTTCTACTTTGATGTACCATTAGCTCAAATGAATAGATTTTAACTGAGTTGTCGAAAAAAAATTCACAAAAATGTGCCTTTTTTTGTACGAATTAACCTTACCCTCCCCTTACAAAAAATCCATTTAATTAAATAGTACAACATGTCAAGGATATTTTCCCAAAGTTTTAAGTCAGTCGGAGTAACACTCTAGGAGGGAGAGCCTTTTGAAACTCTTCCCATTCGGTTCGACAGGCCGGGAGCGTCGTAGGTACATATATTGAAGCAGCTGCTTCGCTATTGTTTCCCTTTCTTTCTCTAATCCCTAAGCGTTACTTGTCAGTCACGTGATTACACGTTTGCACTGCTGTATGAGAATGGAATCGGCGTATCCATGTAAGTTAAAGAAAAAAAAATTGTTCTCCATTTTATTCCTAGTTAAAACTTAAATTGCTTTCTTCTCAAAACTGAATTTTTGAAGTCGGTGGACACGATTCCGTAAAAACTAATGCGCCTATCTTGTTGAAATTTTTCACGCTTCTGCTAGATAAAATTGACTAGTGATTGAGCGTAGGACGTTTTTCATTGATCACAAGTTATTTTATAAGGCAATTCATTGTCTAGATTTTACGGAAAATCGTACTGTTTTTACGAGCTATACTCATCTACTAACAGAAAATATTTGGTTTTTTGATTTCTATCAGGAGTTATCCTGACCACCGCGGGGATACTTTTTTCTAAGAGATCTCCGAACATCACTTCTCAATCTGTTGAATTTTCAAAATTTTTATAGTAGAGAAATTATGTTTTTTATGCCCTTCAAACTTCCTGTAATCCCTTAAGGGAGCCAAACTCTCTAAGGGTGCAAACATTTTCCATAGTTTTTATAGATTGCGAGTAAAACCAAATTTATCAACAAATTTCATTGCTCCGCGGTAAGCTACAATAGGCGTTTTTCTATTTTAGTTCAAAGCAGAGCGCGAGTTGTCAGAGAAAAAGCCCGTCTGTGTCTGAGCAGCAGAGGTTGAAAGTTGTGTTTGACTAAGGGCAAACGAGCGGCAAATTTGTCACAACAATCAAAATGATGGTCGAGGCTGGTTGTTTTGGCTTAAAAGGTATTTAGCAAATAGCTATGCTAAGCATGTCATGACAGCTAAGTGCTAAAATATGTTCCATAGACAATTCAGAACACTATGAATGAATACGCATACTGAGCATACTCGACGTCCTCGAGCTCTTTTCAGAGCTTTGTTCAGATTCAGGAAAGAAAATAACCTAATCTCAATATTTGGTCTTTCACGTACACAAATAAAAAGCTTGTAATTGTAGAAGGTTGTCGCTGGACCAATGTTTTTCCATGTCTACATAATGTTCAGTGTAATCAAAGCATGTGCGTATGAACAATATTTAGTATACTTCTAGGCACAAATTACAATCATGAGCAATCTGTTTAGGAAAATAAATTAATATTGCTTGGGCGCCCTATATCGATATTTGTGTTCATGGTATCCCCACGAAATTCTTCCCGCCTCTTCAGCAACTTTTATTTCAATTTAGCCTTTACAGACCCGTGCAAGCTCTTACAATCTGTGTCACAAGCTCCCTTCCCTTCAGCAAAGAGCAACTCGAAAACCACCCCTTTCTGGCCTACCCGTCTTTTGGGCCAAGATACAGTCTCTTATTACATTTGGCCTAGAACCAAGGGCGGTATCCTAAATGTCCATAGGCAGCATCTCGACCCGCCCCACTCTTTACACAGTATACGCCTCATAAATCAAATATAACTAGTGAAAGAAAAAAATAGCGTGAAGCCACAGCTTCGAGCTATATCCAAATTATCTGCTTTGAGACATGAAGTCACCACAATGTAGTTGCCAAATAATTATAACTTTTGGGGCCGGTTATATATCCCAAAAGCGCTACTTGCAAGTGGCTACCCTCGTATCAGCATTAAAATTAAATAATGTAAAATTAGTAAAGTAAATGGTAGTGGAATGATTTAAAGGTCACAAAACATTGAACGACGGTTGAACACCGTACTTTGTTTGGAATGTTGTGCTAACATTTCACCATGCCAACATAACAGCCCACTGGTGATAGAGGCCCTGTCGACAATAGTCTGAAAGTAGTGGTTACAGCAAATAAGAGGTGCTAAATAAAAACAAAGTAGCTCAAACGAAGTGCAGTTTCCATTCTCATGGAAGAAGTACAAATTCGACACACATTTATCAAAGGGAAATAAATCCAATTAACCCACTTCATCGACAAATTTAATTACGGTGCGAACTTTATGACTAATCTGAGCATAACTGAATTCCTCCAATTGTTGACATACTTGATCTGAGGCAGCTAAGCAGCTCGAGCTGGCGAATTGCAAGACGAAGCCCAGCTTGTAAGTTTTATGCTACGTATCTCTTGGCTTTTGGTCTTCGTCGTTTGTTCGTGATTATTAACTTGAATTCAATGCGCGTAGCATTGTGTATGAATTCTGTGGGAGAAAACGCCACACAACCAGAATATTCAGCGTTAAAAGCAAGTAACCACACGGTGGAGAAACCCGTTTTTAGCTTGACTGTGTTTCAGTTGTTGTGAGCGCCTGTATGACAACGTTTGCACTCTCAGATATTTTTGATTACCTGTGAAACAATTGTTTTGTTTTTGTTCGACAAATTTTTGGGTTTAGACGACATTATAAGAAAAGTTTTTTAAATCTACTTTGCTACAAAGGAAGGTGAGTTACTTGTGCATATGCTAACTAACTAGTTTCGACGAGAAAATTATTTAGAAGGGAGAATCGTGCCCAAAACGTATTTGGAAGAGGGAGTGGTCGCGCTTTTGCGAAGTAATAATAAAGTTTTGTGCTTTCCAAGTCAAGTGATTGACGATAGGTTGTACCTTGTGAGTTTTACTAAACGATCTCGTTAATATCACGATCAGTTATTATTGGGACAATAAGGAAATATAAAACACGAGTCCTGGGTGATATGTTCCTAGTGTTGAGCTAATATTGATTATCACCTCAATTCATTAAGTTCATATATCGAACAAATATAAATATTACGTCGGCTTAAAAGGGCTCGCGGAATGACCCTTTAGTTGTTCGTAACAAAGTTCATTCTACTGATGCAATCAATGAAGTGAGTAAATGTTTTTGCGACAGTGAGCCTGAAAAGCGGTATCTGATAAAGGTATGTACTGCAATGCAGGGCTTAACTCACCTCCTTTGTAATTTATATGCACCGACTGTTTCACCTGCAAAGCTCGAATTCTTGGTAAATTTCAGAACCCCTCTTTCAAAAAATCCGTACTCAGTAATTTGAGGGCCGATTTTTGTGATACCTTTTGTGTTGGATTCCTTGAGATGTGTGCTTTTATCTGCGATATAGAACTACTTCATTTCTCAGCGAGAAATGGAATTATTCTAGAACTCAATTGCGAATGCCTCTTTCGATGGAATGTGTGCATGAACTCTCCTTTCTAACTTAGCTTCTTTTAACATTGGGATATCATTGGGAGGAAATATTGATGCGAGCAAAAAAAAATAGCTTCAAAAAGACTTCGCTGGAAGCGTAGCGTAAGCGTATATGAACACTGAATCTAAAATGAAACGCAGTCAGGCACCTTTTTGCGTTTGTTTTTACGCGCGTTTTTACTTCTCTAAACTCACAAATTCCTGTGAAAAAAATTCTCGGACCAATATCCTTCCACGACCCTTCTCGTGGAAGTGATAGGTTATGCTTTTTCATGAAGCACTTCTTAAATTTCTCGCTGGTTTGCTCAAAACGAAAATATGTATGTACCTATATTGACGATCTTATTGCAATGAGTGACGTATTGAGATCCATATCCGATTAGGCACTTGGCATCAAACTTACTCTGAATACGAAAAACCCCAATCTTTAGTTGAAAGTGTTTGGAAGAATGTTGTCGACAAAACTTTTACCAAATATAGTTTTGAATGGAGTATCTGTCTGTATCTGTATCTATGACCGCGCTACTTCAGGCATCATTTTCAACAAGCATCATTTTGAAATGATCACGTTAGATCTGTATTGTGATTTTCAAGTAAAAATGTCTCTTGTAAAAGTCTGTTTAAAAAAATGTGAGAGGGGGGAGCACAGCAGCAAAGATATATCGTATACAAAGAGCTTTGAGAATCTACTTAACTTGATTCTTTAGCAAGAATGAAAAACAAACACTTGAAAGAGGGGAAGTGTAAAAAGCTGTCAACTGAGTTGTCAGTAACTTTCAAGTAAAAATCTTAAAGTATTATGATCTGAGTTACCAGACAGACCTAATAATTTTGTGTCGAGTTTTGTGCTAACAAAACGAAATTTGCGGGGAGCGTTACTATTTTGTTTCCATTTGAGAAAATCAGCAGCTGAAAGTCTCCGTTTTCTGTCTGAAGTAGTGAGCATGCTCCTTCGAATTCAACTTGTGAATATTGGTTTAAAGTTCAAAGTGATGATTTTGACACTAAAGGGAAGTAGCGCCCGGGCCAGGCAAAAAAATGAATGGTGTTGCCTGCTGAAACAAGGCTATCAACTATCGCTGGAGTCCACTGTCGACAACAATTAATAAAATTGAGTCGAGCTTTGAAAGACAAACCACCAGAATACTCCGAAAGACACGACAAAGTAATTTTCCATCGCGACAACGCTCGGCCACATGTGGCAAAAAAAGTCAAAAACTTTTTGGAAACACTTCGATGTTACGTTTTACCCCCGCTATATTCACCAGACATTGCGCCTTCTTATTACTAATGGTTCCAGTGATGACGCATGACATATGTGAGAGTCTTAACAGAAGGAAGGTTCCACTTTTTTGAAGATATCAAAAAATGGGTTGATTTTCGTATTTTGAATTTTTATTTTGCCAGAAAGGTGGGTAAAGGTTCTAGCTAGCGATGGGCAATATTTTGAATGACATTTACTTATCACTTTGTTTTGAAATAAACGTTCATTATCACACACAAATTTCTTTAAAATTAAATTCATTGCCCAATATATAAAGCCTCAGTAACAGAACATATTTCACCATGAGCGCCGTCTCAGCCACAGAAGGACATAAATATTTCATCATGAGTGGTTATGCATCCAAAAGGATCAAGATGTACGGAACCGCTGCTATGTTCCGGCTTAATGAACGTCGACGACTTGAAAGATCGTGTCTTTGTACAAAAAACGGACAAAAATGGAGGACAGAGTGATTTAATGGTTGTGTGACCAAATCCTTATCCATCATTGCATGGCGGTCTTTCGTAAAAAGCCTGTAAATGTCTTACGTACAGTGTCACGTAACGTTCACTGGTGAAAGAAGTTTGGGATAACGTAGTTTATCGGACGAAATTGCTTTTTGGGAATTTTCTTCCATTAGTCATAGCTAGTTTACCCCCACCAATAGATTCATCCAGCGAACCATTAAATACCCAATCCAAATTCGAATTCCAGCACAAGCAAATTGAATGACTGTAACTCGGTCACCAGTCGATATGGCGGCTGTTTTTTATTTGGACTAATGGAGGCAAGTGCGTTTGTGTGTTAAATCGCCAGGAGTCTACGTGGGTCCCTGGGCTTTACTAAAAATGAGATTTAACGACCATTTTTAACACTAAATAAAATTCTGATAATACTGGTCTGAGGTGTTATTGTTTTGTCAGAAACGCCTGCAGCTCTAGAAATTCGCATGCAATTTGAAATTGCAATTGTGAAATTTGTGTCAAAAATTGAAGACGAGGTTTTGAAAATGTCGTCCTCTACCTTTTGAGGACCGATTTTTATGAAACCAACTAAATCATTTTAACGGCCCAAACTTACTCATGTTCGTGCCAATTTGACTGCAGTTTTTTTTTTAGGACTAATGAGAACTCTTTCGTTGATCATAAATGAGTCCACAAGTATAACCGAAGTCTGGACTAAAACAAAAAGATATCCCTTGCTAGTCCAGTCCCATGACTGACATGACCATGCAAATGCTACGACGTCGACGATATTTGGGGGCCATTGGGAGGTGTAATGCCAAGTTTTCGGGAATTTCGATTTGTCCCGCATCAACCGCCATATTGGAACATTTGTCGGCGGTTGTTTTATTTAAATTTCTCCGCATTCGTTTGAATTAGAACAAAATTAAAGAAAACATGATAAAATCTTTTAAAAGTACCAGAACGTTATTTATGAGCACTTTTGTCATACAATAGATACTTTTTGAGTTATTTTGGATCAAACATGTTTCTTCTGCTCCGGAACGGCTTTTTTTTGTCTTTTTCTCGTATACGGCCGCTTTTATAAGACAAATGCAAGCCATTAAAGTTGTAGCTTTGAATAGTCGGACTTCGGCGTGCACCAGCAAAATCGTTTCCACAGCAACTAGGAGGAAGAGTTTTCGGTTTTCTCAAGAGCTACAGCTTTAATGTCTTGCATTTTTCTCGTAAAAGTGGCCGAAACTGGAGTATATAAATTTTTTTGCGCGAAAAAACTCAAAAACCATCTCAAAGTGCTCATAAACAAAGTTGTGGTATTTTTAAGACCGCCGTCTACACAGCCTTTTGTATGAGGTGAGTAGTGAAAAACGCACCTATACGTTTCGGATTTGTTTTTAAAAATTTGACGGAATTCAACATTTAAAATTAAATTAATAAAAAAAAAACTGTGAAAAAACTGCACCGCTACAGGCATTTGTTTGCGTAGGGTAATAATTCTATCTCTGCGGCACAACTTACAGCCTGAGTAATGCAACTGTAATAATTGTTTTTTTCTTATCATTTCTCTTTTCAGGTAGAGGAACCTGTGCGTATCAAGGCATATTTTCCGGTAGACACAAACTCATCATTGCTCCTTAATGAAGTGATTCAAACGTGCGCAAATCTCAAGAGTAATCTTGCGGCTGAATTAGTAGCTCTACTAAAATCAGCAAATTTAAAAGTGAGTGTTTTTGGAAACTGTCACCAAACCGTTACACTCTTCCATTATTTCTTAGGCTTTGATAAGCGCGCATGATGATATAGGAAAAGAAATAGACAAAGAAAAAAAGAAAGGAGGATATTTGTTTCCATTAGAAATACTAAACAACGAAATGCCTGCTGAGACTATCAAGATGGTAGGGATTCGGAGGAATCCCAAGGAACCCCTAGGCCTAACCGTTGAAGTGGACGAGCACAATCAGCTTGTGATTGCTAGAATTTTAGCCGGTGGTATGATCGATAAGCAGGGCTTGTTACATCCAGGCGATGTTATCCTAGAGGTAAACGCGGTACCAGTTAGCACACCGGAAGAGCTGCAGCAAGAAATTTCCAGGTCGAAAGATTCGATAACGCTTAAAATTGGTCCCAACATTGATGAAGAAATGAAATCGGCCAGATTAACAATGTCTGGTGGACAGGTAAAAAATGGCAAAAATCTAGAGCCAGGCACAAAACTCACCGTAAGTATTTTTTATTTGCTTCAACGTGTTTTGCAATTCTATGGAATTTTTGTCACTAACAACTAATTACACCACTAATAACTAATTACACCCTATGAGATTCGACGGTATATGTCCGAAATGTTATTCCGATTGTGCCGTATGATTAAATTAAACACTTAAGGTTTTCTGGTTGTTGTCTTGATCAATTAACAGATTTTAAGTGCGTTTTACCACTAAGAACTTTAATAACTTTACACGGGCTGCCACTGTTCTAAATTTTATTTTAATAATCACCCCTATTATTGAATCATAGGCAAATTTTAAGCAGGCTTTTATTTTTTAATTAATTTAGCAAACGCCAAGCTTTGTCAGTTATACACCACTTTAAAATCCTCTACGCTCCAAACTGATTTGATTTCCGTCGGATTTCATAATTGGGGTGAATGCTTATGGAAGTGAATGATAAAGTTTTCGTTTCAATTTTCATAGATGCTTTGAATAAAAGCAGTTGAAGACCGAATTTAGTCTCGTTCAAGAATTTGCCAAAGCCTTTTTATCTATAAAAAATTGTCCAAGAAGCTGGTTTACAAATTTCGTTTATACCATATTGCTACCCACTCACGATTTAATTAACCTTGTTAACACTTTTAAAGCTTACTAAATTTCCACTGTATTAATAACCTTGGAACTTCGGTTTTAGAATGGAATTGATTCAGTACTTTTGCTTTTTCGAATTATTATGTTGTTGGTTCTTGCTCTGTCCACACTTGGCTATCCTGAAAATGGCACCGGGTATGTGTAACTAGTATTAACTTTTACGTTAGATGAACCAAATCCTACCTTAATTCGAGCCTAACCTTGCGCGCATTCTTGTAGTGCTACATGAGAGCTCTCTACACATATGATCCGTCCGAAGATAATCTTTTGCCGTGCAAAGAAATTGGCCTGTCCTTCAAGCAGGGGGATATATTGCAAGTAAGGAAATCACGTTAATGTTATAAGTTTATTACTAAATTTTTTGTGTGTTAAAGATTATTAATGTGAAGGATCCGAATTGGTGGCAAGCAAAAAATATAACAGAAAACTCCGATAAAATCGGCTTGATTCCTTCTCAAGAGCTGGAGGAGCGCAGAAAAGCATTTGTTCCCCCAGAAGCTGACTATGTGCATAAAATTGGTATATGCGGAACTAAGGTAAGCCCTCTTTATATGTGTATTGTTTTAGGAGTAGGCGCCCACCACTGATTTTTTGTGCCTTTAGATCTCAAAGAAGAAACGCAAAACGATGTATAAATCAGTGGCCAATTGCGATTTCGACAAAGCTGATTTGATGCTTTATGAAGAAGTAACACGCATGCCTCCGTTCAAGAGGAAAACTTTGGTGCTTATAGGAGTCAAGGGAGTGGGTCGGCGGACCTTGAAAACACGTCTAATACACAGCGACCCGGATAAGTTCGGAGCAGTTATTCCACGTATTAACCTAGTCTATTTTTTTTAAACAAAAAGTAAATATTTGCTATTTCCAGATACCACACGCCCTCGAAGACCCCTAGAAGAAAATGGGAAAACCTATTGGTTCATTGAAAGAGAGGACTTCGAAAACGAAATCAAAGAGAATAAGTTTCTTGAATACGGCGACCTGCATGGAAATTTGTATGGGACACATCTAGACTCCATTCGTGATGTTATACGAAGTGGTAAGGGAGGGGAAAAGCGAATTGTGAATATTTTTCAAAAACTAAGATTTATGATATTTAGGAAAAATGTGTATAATCGATTGTGCACCAAACGCCTTGAAGCTTTTGCACAGTAGCACTGAGCTTATGCCATTTGTTATATATGTCGCTGCGCCAGGGTTGGAGCAACTGAAGCAAATTTATGCTGAAAGAAGGGCTACTGGCGGTTCAAGTAGAAGTCTTGCAGTGAGTACATTTTGAAATTTTGCTTATTCCTTGAATACAAGCTCTTAATGGAGCCCCCACCTTAACCTTCAAGCGGACGTGCGGTCTTTTGCAACGGCAGCGGTCGCGCATATAATCGTTCCCACCTCTTTAATTTGTAGCTGTTATAAAACACAAACTAATGGATCGGGTGGATTCAGAAACGTCAATTATTTTACACATAAAAGCATTGCAGCAATAAAACGTAAATTTAAAGGAGCATTTGATATGTATGCCGATGCGTTATTGAACGCGTGATTTAAATCAGATCAATTTTATGCGTTGTTGAATCCACCCGTCCTATTATGGAAGTCTAGTTTGCTTCTTTCAATTTTCTTACAGTTAGTATCTCAGCTTTGAAAATGTGCCTTCGTTAGTCGGATCGACTGGAACTCGAAGGGCTGGAAATAGTTAATTTATGTGTGTAATAAACCTACCACAGGCTATGGTATAGCGGACACGGTGGCTTTTTCTTGGAAGTTGACCTGAAATCGGTTTTTAATTTCGAATTATTTCGCCGAATTTAGTTCGAATTGGAACAAATGTAATTTATTTGCCTGGCTGCCAGCGACCGAGGCAAGTCCACCCCGGCGTATGTACATGATATTTAGATATCTTCATATTCCCTTTATGCTTTTTGCAGCTGAATTCGTCTTCGGCGTTCTTGCCTAGGCGAAGCCCTAAGTAGCAGATAGTACAGAATATATTTATAAATGAAGATCCTTGCCTCGCAGGAAAATTTGTTTATTCTATCCTTACTCTCATTAGATGGTTTTTGCCTTTTCATCTTTACCTTAAAATTCGTAAAACGAGGTACCGAATGCAGGCTCAAGTTGTGTAGGAAAGGAGAAGATGCGAACCCCACAAACCTCGTGTTATCCTTTTCAGCATTGCCTTGCTTCGGAGTCAATTTTTTTGCGACGATTGCTAAGGTAAGAGTGTTAGTGGGTTCGTCTCATACGAAATAAACGACGCGCATGCAATGGGCCACACCGCCGCACAGTGGGGCAGAATCCCGATTTTGTGGCCAAAAATCCCAAATTACTTATATGGGGGTTTTCGAGGTCGCTGATTACGAATCTGAAGTCAGATTTTCAAAATTCAAAATGGCGGCTCCAATATGGCGGACGAAAAATTCGAATTTCTATTAATTTCACTGAAACTGGTTACTCGGGGGGTTTTTGGGATCGCTGATTACGAATCTGAGGTCAGATTTTCAAAATTCAAAATTTGTACCAAAAAAACCCAAGATTTTCGTAACTTTTTTTTCTACAGTCCGCCATTTTTTTGTTTTCCAATGAAATTTATTAATTCTAGTAGGGAAGATAGCGACAGACCTACTGAACAATATTCCATTCGATTTTTTTCGATACCCTAAAAAGAGGTAAAATTTATGCGTTCACATGAGAATACCCCCTTAATGTCGCGCCACGTGTTTTTCCATAAAAATTAGTCTCACTACTCAAGTTGCAGTTAGTTGCAGCCAGTTTTTTAATATGTTATATTTAACATTATACACTATCAGTTCCTTGCCGAAACAAGGCGGGACTCCGTGGGACTTTTTTTAAAACTCAATTAGAAAATTGATTTTATATAAATTTAAAAAAAAATATACTACATACTTGTCACGAGATTTAAATATCACAAACATGAAATGAGCAATAATTGTGCATAAGCATAAATTCTACATACCTCCAGAAAATGAATCCATTTTGCCGAATTCGAATTGAACGATTTTCCTCAGTTTCGCAGCACTTCTAACAGGTAAGAATTTTTTCACGCGTACACTTGTTTCTTGAGCACTCAACGGAGGCTGAAAGTCGATTGATGTCGAGGCGAACCTAGACCAGGTATTTACCTGCCCGGACCGGAATTATGTACTAGGACTATCCCTAAACAAGATCTGATGGTATATAGACGAATATACACAACTCAAAAATTTGATTTTTGGCCAGCTTTTTGCGATTCTGCCCCACTGTGCGCCGCCGGCCTGGTGCTTTTGGTCATACCCAGTTTGAATTGGTGTAAAGAGATGCTACGTTTTTCCTTATTCAAATTTCTGATTGTTTTGTTTGCTTTGGACTGCACTTCTGTGATTTTCGAATGCAATACATTCACAAAAATTCAGAATATACAATGGCACAATTTGTTGTTTGCTCTACTATGTAGATGCAAAAGTATGATTTTACGTAGAAATAATCACTCACGACAGTGGACTCGACAGCGCGTCCCCACTTGAAGGTTAAGCATATAGATTCACTAATTTATAATTTTGTTTTACTTTGTTTTTAGTTTGATCGTCAAAGTTCAATTAGGTACAGCTCAAGAAGAGCTAGAACACTGGAATCCCTAGCTTCATTGTATGAGGTAAGAATGAGCATTGAATGAATGTTGTACACAAAATACAGTGATTTTTGCTAGGACGATGATCTTGTATCCACGGTGGAGGAGAGTACTTTTGTTCAACGTAAATACGAAAAATATTTCGACATGGTTATAACCAACGAAGATTTTGACGAAACATTCAGGCAAGTCGTGGAAGCGTTAGATCAGCTAAGCCATGAACATCAATGGGTACCAGTAAATTGGATTTATTAGAAATATTATCAAATACTAGAAAACTGCCTGATAGTGAAACATTACGTTATAGCTTCGAAATAAATTGCGTTTAAAAACATTCAACTAATTTTATTTAAAGCGAACCCCACCCTCTCTTATACAACCTAGAAATTACACGGCCTTTTGTTATTAAGAAACATTTATTTCCTTTAGTTATTTCGTAACATTAATTCTAAATTCAAGTTTCCATGCTTGCAGATATACTGCCTTTACACTGTTAAGAGACAGAAAGAGCCTGGAACTACCAACTAATAAAAACCCAAAAATATTACGTGATATTCAAACATGGTAAAAGCGAAATATATTAATGCAAGTAATTGATCTTTTGAAAGGTATTTAAAAGTGAAGAAGTATAGAACCCGTTCATGTAAAGTAGTCCACAATATTTTATATCTGCTGATGCTGAAAAGAAATGCAAAATTAGAGTTTTAAAAGAAATAGTTGTATTTCTTTGGGTTTAGTAAAAACGACTTTTTAAACGTTGCTATATGTGTATGTACAATAGTTTGCAATGTATGCAAACAGCAAAAATATTTTCGCAAAGTCGTTTTCACTAATTAAAACTTTTTGAAGAATCGTCGGTTTATGTTTCGAAAATTTTCATTTTTCGACCGGGATCGACTCCCGGAATAATTTTGCACTTTTCCTGAGTACTTCCCGGATGGGGGTTGATAAACTTTCTGTTCCGCGGCTGGTTTTTGTTTTTTCCCTTCATCCGGCTTTCCGTTTTCTGTGAATATTATCGGAGCATGACGTTTCCCCAATTTTGACTGCAAATAGAGATAAAATAAATTAGATTGCGAAAAATAACGGTGCTATTCATAATATTCTTTTTATATTCGTATTCTAAATCAAGAACAAAATTATGAACTTACACTCTTTCTTGTCACCCAAGACAAAATAATTTCAGTCTTGAAACTCGGAGGGGAGTGAAATAAGTCTCGGATAAGCGAGCTTATGTTCGATGTAGTTTTCAAAGCAGTCAACTTTAATTGATTTTCTTCAGTTTTCAATTCTTCTGCTGCTTTTCCTTTCACCGCTTCTTGAAGTTTCTTAATATATCTAGAAATATTCAATTGTAATTGAAATAAAAGACGTGTTTAATATTGTTCTCACCCCTGAGTTCCCCTTGCAAGATACTGTAGGCGGGCTCTGAAGTCTTTCAACTTAGCGGGATCATTAATAAACGTTAAACTTTCTGGATTTTGTTTGCCAATTGTGTGAAGAGCGTAGAGAAGACATTCAGCATGTGAAAATTGGAAGGAAGGAGTGCTGCTAATCAAATCATCATCGAGCTTTGGCAGAGGCATATATTCCTAAATTACAAAAAAGGTGTTTGTTACGCTATTTATCACCAAAATTTTGGACCTCTTCAAAATTGTAGCCCTACAGCTTTGAGTTCATATTTGCTGAGATAACCTTTTAAATATTTAGCAATCTACCAATTTTTACTCAGACTGTTGCAGAGCGAAATTTTTGATTAGGTTAATTTTATAGGTTTTTTTTACCCTCAGTACGGTATATATTGCTTCAACTCTTGTTGCAGCATTTTCCAATGTTCCACAGAAGCCACACATTTCCGCAAAAACTTTCAGCAAACGCAATTGAACTTGATCTTGGTTATCTGCTGTTGCAATCATGTTCCATGTACTTATGGGGAGTAGTTTATCGCACACGTAAACGATGAAGGGTGTGGATTTTATGTTTGACTTGAAAATGAAAAGTTAGTATACATAAATTGAGTATCTCTGAGGAACTTACCGAAAAGTACGGAAGAGCGTGATTGGCACATTGTATGAAGCGCTCGACAATTTCATCTTCAATGGTAATAGCGTCGATATCAGCCCCTAATTCAGCTTGTTCCATCGCTAAGTTTACAAGTTCGGTATGCCCAGCCAGTGAGCTCCCCAATTTTGTTGCACTAAGTATGCTCATGCAGTAGTGAAATTCGTCAGCAGTAACATCCTTTGCAAAGAGAAAAGAACAAAACAATTAAAGCATACGAAGAGAAAGAAGAAAACTTGTAACAAGTCTATGACTATAGTTTGGAGGAGTCGTTCTGTTTTCAAGGCGGAGATGCAGGCAATCCCGAATATATGCGATGTAATACGGCGCAACACAGCAGCCAAGCAACGCTATTTTCACCGACTCTCAAACCCTTATATATTCCAAATTAAATTAAAACAGTATCATAAGCAGCTTGACAGTTTGGGTATCACATAAAACGGGCCATCACGATCGAGGAAACTTGTCATGTAAATAAGATGGTTTTTCGGTCATATTTCATGGATGAGTTTTTGCCACACTCGACTCTAGGTTACTTTCCAAAATTGAATCTGTATCCAGTGGACATCCAAGAAACTTGTTAAAAATCAAATTCAGTTTGATTAGTTTCAGATGGTATTACGCATTTTGTTTCAAGTTTTTGTATCGAGTTCGCAAGAAAAGTGGCATTACCGAATATTGTTTTGACCAGTTTTGGCACTCGGCTAAAATCTTGGGGACAGACGATACGTTGGTGCTGCCACATTTTGACTATCGTTACAGTATACTTTTGTTGTTCTACTGAGAGGGATGAGAGCGATATTAGGGTGTGACGGACTTCAATAAGATCTATGGGAAGTCCCTTGAATTGAATGACGTTGCAGCAAAAGGATTGATTTTAACATTTTGAGATTTATTTTCAGACTATTTATGCAGCCATCTAAAGTAAGTGAATGATATGGCTTACGATTTACGCTCATAATTCATTAAGGATAAAGAACTCAAAATAATAAACTACTTTTTATTAAACTCAGTACACGGTGTCAAATTGCACATATTCAAAATTAGTTTCATTATGGAGGACTCAGTCACCATTTATCATTGTGTTGAAAAAGGTATTTCACTTTAAACAGAGTCTGACGTAGGCAAACTGTGGAGCGTGACCGGCAGATTGGCTGTTTTCCAAAACGCAGTGATACCGCAGTACTGCACAATTCAGCTTCAGAGACTACGTTTTGGAAAACAACCACAGCTTCCAAATTTACGCTGTGTGGCCACTGAATCATTGTTGTGTTTCCATGCAGAGTTAACTCTGGATTGAGTTGTTTGAGTTAGATTTCGTTAAACCCAGCTAAGCTCTACGAAAGTGGTCCGATTTTGTAAATGTTTTCGTAGGTTGTTTATTTCTGTGTTTAATGGAGCAAAAAGCAAGGGAATTGTTATGAAATATAATTGCAGAGAAGGTACAAGGAACATTCATATCGTAAAATTGGGCCATGTATCACAACGCTGTAGGAAGTCAGAAGACTTTTTGCTGACGAAGGCCGAAGAAGCCTACAAGCAGAGACCGATAAGTTAAACTATTGACGAAGTTTTAAAATAAATATCTATGGAGACAACTTTCAAAGGCCTTGGAAAAGTTCAATCAAAAGAGCATGCTGGAATTGATCGTTGTTCAGAACATTGCAAACGGTATCGGAAATTTAGACCAGCGTTTGTTGAAATTAGGAATTCGACCGCGTTTTTTCGACGTTCTGACGTTGTTGAACAAAAAACTATTAACGAAAAAAAGCTATTTTTACACAGATGTTACTTGAGTTATTTTACAAACATGTTCCCCTGAAGACTGTCTATTCGCAGTGGTAGTTGCCCCTGGATCTCTAAAAATATTCATAATGAGATGGCCGAAAGAGATCAACTCTTAAAAAGACATAACAGGCGGGCTGAAAAGTTCGTAGGCTAACACATAGATGGCGCTACTAGTATCAAATCCATATGATTTCTAGTTAGCCCTAACCTTCAAAAGATGCGTGTATAAATTTGACAGCTGTTGCACTATTAGTATCTGAGTTATAGCATTTTGAGTGAAAGAACTTTTGTTACTTTGCAAAAAATGGACAAAAAAGAATTTCGTGTGTTAATAAAGCATTGCTTTTTGGCGAAAAAAAATATTGTTGACATCAAAGTTTGGCTTGATAAACATTATTCGGACTGTGCACCAGGAAAATCAACCGTAGAAAAGTGGTTTGCTAAATTTAAACGAGGCGAAATGAGCACCGAGGACGCCCCAAAGCGGCTGTTACCGAGGAAAAAATCAAAAAAGTCCACAAAATAATTTTTGATAACAGTAAAGTGAAGTTGATTGAAATAGCTGAGACCCTAAAGATATCAAGGGAACGTGTTGGTCATATCGTGAATGAATATTTGGATATGCGAAAGCTCTGTGCAAAGTGGGTGCCGCGCCAGCTCACAATCGACCAAAAACAACAACGAATCGATGATTCTAAGCAGTGTTTGGAGCTGTTCAGTCGTAATAAATCCGAATTTTTGCGTCGATATGTAACGATGGACGAAACATGGCTCCATCATTTCACATCAGAGTCCAATCGACAGTCAGCCGAGTGGACTGCACGTGGTGAACCGACTCCAAAGCGTGGAAAGACGCAAAAGTCGGCTGGCAAGGTTATGGCATCAATATTCTGGGATGCTCATGGTATAATATTCATTGACTATCTTAAAAAAGGGAAAACCATAAACAGCGACTATTATGTAGCGTTATTGGAGCGTTTAAAATACGAAATCGCGGAAAAGCGGCCTCATTTGAAGAAAAAGAAAGTGCTGTTTCATCAAGATAATGCACCATGTCACAAATCAATGAAATCGATGGCAAAATTCCATGAATTGGGCTTCGAATTGCTTTCGCATCCACCGTACTCTCCAGATCTGGCCCCCAGCGACTTTTTTCTGTACTCAGACCTCAAGAGGATGCTCACTGGACAGAAATTTTACGCCGATGAAGAGGTGATCGCCGAAACTGAAGCCTATTTTGAGGCTAAAGACAAATCGTATTATAAAAATGGTATCGAAAAATTGTATGACCGCTATAATCGTTGTATCGCCCTCGAAGGGAACTATATTGAATAATAAAATCAAATTCTATCAAAAAAATAATTTTTTCTATGCTAGCCTACGAACTTTTCAGCCCGCCTGTTAAGTATACTGGCTCTGCACGAACCTGGAAATGTTATAAGAAAGTTTGGAATAATGCCAACCAAATGCAAAAAGTCCAAGAACACCAAGAAAATTATAGAATTACATCAGGGAATTAGATATACACGACAGGGACACATCCCATATAGATATTGACCCAGAGGAGCTTAATAAATGGAAGTGCTTATTTGCACTTCTGATGTGCGCATGTGTGTGTGTGTGTATCCGTACGACTCAAATCCGCGAAATGCATCGCCTACTGACGGAATATTTGCCTTTTACAAATAAAGGGTGTTTTTTTAAGAGGTTGCCGATTTTTTTTTTGAATAAAACACATAAAATTATGAAATGACCAAATTTTTTTTTTTATTTGGTAGATAATTTTTTGGCATTTAACATTTAAACACAATTTCTGGCATATGGCCACCACGACTATTTTTCACAAATGTCATTCTGGAGGTCCAATTTTCGACCACTTTTTCTAGCATTTGGAGGCGTATGTCAGCAATGACACGTTGAATATTGGTTTCCAAAGCATCAATCGATTGAGGTTTATCCACATAAACCAATGACTTCACGTATCCCCACAAAAAGTAATCGAGTGGCGTCAAATCGCACGAACGCGGAGGCCAATTCACCGGACCATTTCTCGAAATAATGTTGTCGTTGAAAGTTTCTTTCAATAAGTCGATTGTTTCACGTGCTGTATGGCAAGTGGCACCATCTTGTTGAAACCACATTTCATCCATATCCATATCTTCAAGATTTGGCAACAAAAACTCATTGATCATGGTTCTGTATCGATTTCCATTCACGGTAACGCGTCGTCCTTCCTCATTTTTAAAGAAATATGGACCGATGATCCCACCAGCCCATAGACTGCACCAAACAGTACATTTATCAGGATGCATTGGTAATTCTTGAACGGCGTGTGGATTATCTTTGCTCCAAATGCGACAATTTTGCTTGTTGACGTATCCATTTAACCAAAAATGCGCCTCACCACTGAAGAGAATTTTACGGTAAAAAAATGGATCTTCGTTCAATTGATTTAACGACCAATCACTGAATTCACGGCGCAAACGATGGTCGTGTGGCTTTAATTCTTGCACCAATTGAATTTTGTATGGCACCAAACCCAAATCTTTACGTAAAATTTTCCATAAAGTCGATGGACAAAGTCCAATTTGCTGAGCACGACGACGAATCGATAAATTGTCGTTTTCTTCGACACTGGCCTCAACGACAGCAATATTTTCTTCTGTACGAACTCTTCTCATTCTTGTCGGTGGCTTGGCATCCAAAAGAGTGAATGTAGACCGAAATTTGGTAATTACGTTCTTTATGGTGGTCTCTGACGGACGATTATGTGCACCATAAAATTCACGAAGTGCTCTATAAACATTTTTAATTGAACACTGATTTTGAAAATAAATTTCCACGATTTGAAAACGTTGTTCTGGAGTTAACCTATTCATAATGATTTGCCAAACAATACTGAGTAGAAATGCCACTTTGAGCTGTCAAAACAACTGCCATAAAATAAAACGACATCTATCGGAAAAACAAACCTCCTAAAAAAACACCCTTTATCTACGTACTAAAATGCACTCTGCGTACACATACACATGGACACACCGAAGTTCAAATAAGCGCTTTCTTAATAATTTCTTTGCGACAAACAGTTCACATCAACCAAATGAAACGTCAAACACATTTAATCCTAAAAATTTATCTGACGAAGGATTTTCTTTTCGTTGTGTTGATTAAGCTGAAGTTCAGCTGGCCATACATCACATATCTTGTTAATCGCAGCATCAAAACCTCTCAATTTCCCGAGCAATAGAAACAGGCACATATAATGCCTATTTGGTAAAAAACCAATAGCTTCAGACCTATAAATATCCTGTGTTATGTCAGCAAGATTTTAAAAAAAATTAATATTTACTCAAATGATACTATACGTAAATGAGAAAAGATATTTGTCTGTAAATCAATCTGTGTTTAGAAAATTTCACAATTAGACTGCCATGGTTAAAGTAACTGCTGATATACACAAGGCATTGGATAGAGACTATTTACCCATTCTGACCCTGCTGGTCTTCAGTAAAGCCTTTGACGCGGTAATTCATTCTATACCACTAACTAAGTTTTCTGGCATGTACAAATTCTCATCAACTGCCATAAATCTGATATATGTATAACGCAGGCCATATGTTAAAACTGGAAATATAGATTCTAGCCTCGAAACGATTTTTAGCGGCGTTCCTCAAGATTCAATTTTGGGCCCCCCACTTTTCTGTATATTTATAAATGACCTTCGGAATGTAACCAAGGATACGTCATGTAAAAGTCCCCTTTTTACTTAATTGAAGACTGTGTGTGATGTCCCCTTTTTACTTAATTGAAGACTGTGTGTGATGTATTTATTAATGATGACATGAATCGCATTTATGCTTGGAGTTTAATGAACGGCTTGATGATTAATACCAAAAAATGCAACGCAATTGCTCTGTATCGAAGTAGTATTGATATCTTTACCACTAATTGTATTTGACGATGAAACAATTAACTAGTAGACTCTGCTGACAGTATACGTATTAGGCTTAATTGTAGGTTGTGTTGTTACGATCATGTAAGCAATATAACCCAGAAAGACTATGGCTGCGATGAATTATTCCCTCAGTCGATCTTTGTAAGAAATTAGTTAAAGTACTAATAATGCTGCACAATATCTTTCGTTGCTTTCATTTTTAATTTATTCACTCTTTCTAATTTCAAATTGTTCTTATATTTTATCGTTATTAAATAGTAGACATTATGAGATATTAAATTGATTATTATGAAGTTATTAATAGTTAAATTTAATTTAGTTTTTCATTAATAGTTCCAAGAAAATTTCGTACTAAAAATATGTAATCTGTGTACATAATGCAATACATACATTATTGTTATTATAAGGCTAGGCATCACGACATTGGTCTAGATCTGAGCATATCAGCCCTCAGACTGTTATTTGTAGAACCCTTAAAACTGCGAAAAAGGTTTTTAATAGAAGCGGAGATATCGCATTTGCTCGCGTGCGTAAAAATAGTCCCGTTCGATTATTCTTGATTACATACTTATTAAAGTAGTTTTTGTTATTATTGAAATCGATAGTCGTACGCTTACCTGCAATATCTTTTTAATTTCATCAATTATGAAGTCCTCAATCTCCTTAGTAATAATGTCTGACCCCAATGCAAAAACCTTTGATGTGATGAACTTGAAACACCTCTCACGTGTTGCTTCATCACCAGAGACAATTTGGCTGAATATACCCGCCAGAGCACCCTTTGCATCGTACTGTTTAAAAAACGTTAACAAAGTATTCTTAATTAACTAGTCCACATTACCTTGAAGATTGTCTGGAGGGACATGTTAACTTGCTGCAGCTCGAGAGGATCATCTAGAACTAGAAGCTGTGCTAGTGTATCGCCGATTTTGGATGTGTGTTCCTTTGTTTCTTTGCAAAGCTGTGGAAGATCTTTGATTGCTTGCCGGCGAATCTGCGAATTTAAAAATAATTTCATTAATGAGTGCGGCGTGATTAGAAAATTCGTTTTGAATTTTCCGTATTTATATGTTAATTCACATTAATGAATAAATTTAAAGGCGAAACAAACTAGCCACTTCTCTAAAACTAAGCCCTCTAAGTTTTGTTTTTTTTTTTGTTTTGATTTTAATTTTTTCATGCCAATAAGGCGTCACTACGAATCTCAAGAAAATCTGTCATCCAGCAGTAACTAGTCGTTTGCAAAGTCCATAAAAAAAACTAGCCACGCCAAAAGCATAATAGAAATGATTGTAAATGGGGAATGTTTGGAACTGGGAATAATATAAAATGGTTTGCATTTTAGACAGGCGATCTTTTCACTACTGCACAGTTAAGAATTTACCTGCATATCCTCATCCTCGCAAAGGTCCAACTGCGCATCTATAGCAATCTCTGCGAGATTTGGAAAATGTTTAAAGAATTTCCCAATAAACTGTGATGCAAGCCTTTTCTCTTTCGACGTCCCTTTTACAGCTTTCAATATTTCATTATACTCGGCCTCATGCTAAAAGAGAAAAACAAATTGAGTCACAGAACAATCACTGTGCAAAATGGAATCTGACATCCTCTATTTTCTCCTTAGCTTCTGAAAGAATTTCGTAGCATTTATACAACTTCTCTATGTTGTCCATTTTTATTATTAATACTTATTTTCACTTGAAAAATGTCAAATTACTCGTGGTCGCGATTTTCCGCCGCTGTAGAAACAAAACTCTGATCGGCTTGGTTGCCAAAGTTGTAATCTTCTTCTTCTTCACTACTGTACTGTAAAAAGGCATCGAATTTTTTTTATCCGATAAAGCGTTAGATATTAAGCTCAGTTCGTTAAATTGTTCTTTTTGAACAATATTTTACAAAACACAATCTTACAAAAGCAAATTTAACAATTTATACTGAAAAAAAAACGAATTCATTTCGCGACTAGAAAATAAGAAAATATAGGACAAAACTAAATATTTTCTTTATTTTACCTTCTTAGCGCTATAAAAGAAACAGAAAAAGGCTTCTATCGTACAATTTGACAAGTTGTGAAATTTTTTAAATCCGGAGGGCTGCCGCACTGAAGTGTAATTTGTTGGCGGAAATGCTTAAATATGTTATATTAACTTTTCAAACTCTTTGGTATTTATTAAGAATTACGTATGGTCTCATTTTGTTAACTGGACGATGCATCCTCTGCGTAATATTAGGTGTACTGAACGCTGGCTACGCGACTATATGCACAGTAGCTATCGGTTTGAATGCTATCTATGAGGAAGTTTCACTTTTTTTTGCTGATGTCAACAATAAAACGACAGCTGTGGTAGAATACATAGCTGAGGAGACAACGAAACCTTTCAATAATGCATTTGAGTTCACAGCCGATATTCTCAATGAGCTGAACAACTTAACAACCTGCGGCAAGCACCAGCTGCAAAATATTTCCGATGCAATTGCTTTAGGGATTGTTTGGAGCGCCAGGATTTTAAATGGGGCGTTGTTTTTCATTGGTGAATCTGTTTGGGGGGCCGTAAGATTTGTACCTCATCTCCTTCTTATGCCCCTTGTTTTGCTCTACAAGTTAATCATTAACGCATTAAATCTGATAACACTTTCGCTGCTGAAAACGATCTTTGCTCTTCTTAGGCTGCCTCTGCAGTCGCTGTTTGGATTGGTTTTATTCATAACAATTTTTAAATTTAGACATCGCATTTATATACTCACCCGAACGGTTGTAAGAAAACTCTACAATAATTTTTACCAGGTATGAATAGAAATGTTGGCAGATTTAATTTATAATTTTGCTGTGTAGATTTTGGAAAATCGAACAACTCGGCGAAGGTCACCTGAAAGAATGTTTGTCCGGATTTTCGAAAGGAACCCTAGCTCGTCAGTTAGAATTAATGCAGCCCCGGTTTTGGGCAGCCGAAGAAATCTCACACATCGCATTTATATATCTACAAGAGAAAATGTATCACAACTTTACAACAATATTTACCGCGTAAGGGTAAGAAATCTGATAATTAGAACTAATATAATTTGTTGCCATTTAGATTTTACGAAACAGAAGAAACAGACCTTCGATACACGGAAATAGCCCAAGGGTGCCACCTGGATTTACATTTGTTGAGACCTGTAGGTATCCTTCAGGGAAAACTCGCAATTCTACAGAGAAAAATAGACAACAAAGTCCAATAGATGCAAACTCATTCGACAATTCTTGCGTTATTTGCCAGGAGCACTTAAAATGTGTGGTCTTGTTGCCATGTAAGCACCTTTGCTTGTGTGAGGGGTGTTCACAGCAAATTACACTTTACCAAGATACTTGTCCACTATGTAGGATTTGTGTGAAAACTAAGATGACTGTTTATATATGACAAAGTGAATAAATAGGTATAACTTTTATTACATTTCAAATCCTTGCTTTGCTTTTGAAACGGGGCTTTCGGGTCAGAGAAAAAATGTTCTGCAAGATCAATGATATATGTATTATGTATGTCGCAGGGTCGTCGATAGAAAAACCGGGGTCGGGACTGACCTATTACAGGCCCATATAATATACCGAATATTAGGCGCATATGCAGAAAAAAAGTTCGGGAAGTGTTTTCATAAAAAGCAACGAATAGTATACATGTTCCCAAACCCATTTTGCATACGTCAGCCTGATTCTAGTAAGCAATTTTAATTAATTTTTAATTTTGAGGTGGTTTTAGGTTTTGTATGTTTATATAACACAAGAAACACTAATGAATTGCTGTGTCAGCACTGTCAGCTGTGTTATATAGTATAGTCATAAGCCAATAGCACATGCGCCGTGTGCAGGTCTAAAAAGAGCAAACGAACAAATATGCGCACAGATTCCACAATCAAATTTTGTGAAAAATCTTGGAAAGTCCGGGCCCTCCAGAAAACACGTGCCCCCCGCTTCCGCTCGACGGCCCTGGTATATCGGCGGAGCATAGCGCTCATCCTCTTGCCGCTCCACGTACGACCCGGGAGGTGGAGAATTGTACATTTCAATTAAAACTCGCGCTTAATATTTACTATATTATAGTTCAAAAATCTACAAAAAAAAATCACCACAAGACGAGTAAATTTTCTTTTTTCCCTTGCCTTTTCTTTACAAGAAGACCCGACGCGGCTTTTCCATAGGTACTTGTAAATTAAAACTGATGCATGAAACTGTTTCATGCATAGAGACAGTTTTTAATTATTCTGTAGGTACCCAATATATTCCCTGGATAAAAAAGTGGCCTAAATCATGACTAATGAATCGAGTCATACTCGACCCTTCAGTAAAGGTCGCATTAAAATAGATTTAGCGGCTTCCGAAATTAGCCCCGGCAAATAGACTGATATGCGAATTTTTTTGGGCTTTGATATTGTATTTACATTATATAATTATATGAGCTTAAAAAAAGGAAGTTATTTCAAAACCACAGACCCTAAAACTCAATTTCATGAATATTAATTTACGTTCGTAACATTTCCGCCATTTCGAAGTAGATTTAAAATCAAGGACTCAAAAACCCCTATATAGTAATTTACACCGACATTCGTTGAAGTTGAGAAATGTCGGTCGTCATAGTTATAGATGTATGATATATTCGATAGTAGATTCGAGATTAGTGGACCCGATCATAGCAATCCTGTGAAGTTGAACCTTTTCGGTCGCCATATTGGATCCGCCATTTTGAAACCCTACAATTACTTACGAGTATAGCCTAAAATCTGACCAGAGAACGTATCTATAAACCAAAAAATTCATGTCAATCGGTATAGTGGTCGTCGAGCTACGAGGCTATTGACGCACAGATTACAGAGAGACGTTGCGTCTTACAGAATAATATTATATAAGTATGTATAAGGTTGTTTTCTCGTCTTACAAAACACTCGCAGATCAAAAGACTCGTAATCCAATCCATTTCACTGTACTTTATTTAGTAAATGTTCGGCAGTTTTTTGGGGAAGGTTCATAACCAGAACATGATGCTGGCGGTGACTTCTATGGACCCAATACTAAGGTTTCGATTGCGATGGATGAATGGGCCAGTCTATGCCCTTCTCAATCTAAACAGGGGACAAGGAAAGGTACTGTTTATCATCATTTATTTGCTTTTCACACTTAATACAGAAAAATCCCTAAATAGTATTCAAATTTCAATTCACAATATTTAGCTGTCGTCGGGTTTCCATCTTCCATCATTCGTGTCGTTAGTCCGTTTTTATATCTTAGGTTGTGCCTAGAAGCTATTCTTTAGTGATTCCTTATCCTATGAACCTCAGGGAAACCACCTCTGCCAATTTATATTTGCTATTTACGTTAATAAACTGTCCTTGTCTAACATATTTTTTTCGAAAGTTCTGTGTTACGCCGGCGATGATGTTTTTCCCTTTGTTTGCTTTGCTAATGCCTGTGAACTTTTAAATGCTTCACTTCAATTGGTGATCTATTAACTACCGTCTAACAAGAAAACCACTGAGGTGTCCGCCGTCGATTTCGACGAAACTTAAATATGTCAAACTAGACTCAAATCTAAGGTTCACTTCTTTATTTTATGTCGGCCCATAAACACTTTGAGGGTGTGAACAGCCCGCCAAAGTTGGAGTCGCAAAATCATAGTTTACTATATTTCTATTTTATTATTTATTTTTTACTATTAGATGATTCGAAGGACACCAAGTTTTATTACTCCGGGTAACGTAAGTTCTTGGACACGAACCAGTCGTGCTTTTACAAAATGCCATAATTCGGTATGAATGCCTAAAAATACCGAAAACATACATATCAGCTCGGTCTAAAGGTTACCCTTAAAAAACCTTTTTTTCATTTTCGCGAAAAATATATAATAGTTTTTTCGGTTGAAATAGATTGCAACAAGTCTGCGAGACGATTAGGGGTCAAGTTTAGCCTGCCGGTTTTCCTCCGGCTATTAAATTTTACCCGGGTCAATTTTCCCCCGGTCATATTTCCCCTGTTGTATTTCAGTCTATAAAATAATTTGTAAAAGGCACATTCCAGTCTATTAGTCAGAAACTTAGAAATGACCGGGGGGAAAACGACTGGGGCAAATTTAACCCCTCGGAAAAAAGGCTAAGGGGAAACAGGGACTCGAGGAAAATTAGAATGGGACAATCGCAGGGTCAATTTGACCCCCAACACGATCTAAAGTCTACCCCTGACTTTCATTTGTGGTTAAACCGTAAGCTAATTTCATTGGAAATTGTTGTCGCTGTATCTCGATTGTCGGTATTGTGATAATTGATTTGTTTAAAGTGAAAAAAGAATTAAGAGAAGGGGTAAGTGATGTATGATGGTTTGTGTATGAATGTATGCTTGATTTAATGAGACCACCCCCATTCCACTGGGACATATAGAAGAGGGGGTGCTTTAGGGAGGGGTTGTAAAGTGATTGTTTTTTATAATAATATAGAAAAATAGCCCTAGAAATGGGAAAAACGAAAGTGGAAAAAGAAAAATATTTAAAAAGTGAAATTTTGCCATGACCTGTGTTGAACCCTGGACGCACGATTGTGTGTACGATTTGGGTGAAGATATTAATAAATGTAGAAACTGTGGGTGTAGAAATTGGGATTTGAGAGCGGCGGAAATGGTTGCCCTGGGGGATTGGAAATACGTGAAAAAATTGATTTATATTTAGTGAAAAAGGTATTAGGAATGGGTGAAAATGATGTATGGGAGATTTGTATATGAATATATGCTTGAGATCACAATTTTAAATAGTATGGAAGATAGCCCCAAAAATATGAAAACGAGAGTGAAAACAATTTTAAAAGGGGAATATTTAGTGGTGGAAGAAATCACAAATAAAGTTGAAAAGTAAAACTTTGCCATGAACTGATTTTGAACCTTGATCCTACGGCTCCCCGGTATGCTTGGCCCTGATCTACGGCTTCTCTTGGGAATTTGTTTAAGTTAGTGGCTCATAAATGGCGTAGTAAAAGTTTTTTTGATTTATTATGATTACTATTAGTAACAAAATCGACTTCATTTTTCTTTTGTGCACAAATGATCAACACCTTACCATAAAAAGGGAGGAAAAAAAATGTGCTGACTTATTAATATTTATATAGATAATTTCATCATTATTAATTATTAACTAGGTCGAATTTCGCCGATTGGGTGATACTAGTAATATTAAATTAATTCCTTAACCATTGACAATGCATAACAGCAATTGTTATAACTTTTAGTCTCACTGAAAGTCGACGAGCTGTTTGGGCTCGACGGGTATCTCGGTGGCCCTGCATATGTACATATATTGGTACAATTCAACAGTTAATGTGCCTTCAATATTTGCAGCAGTAATGTTTGGTAACTTCAGTTTCAGTTCATGTTATGAATTTGTGCAATTAAAAATTATATTTTTCGTTGCACATTCAAGAACTGCCTCAGGTAATAAAGATGAATCTACATAGAAGAGTCTACGATCTACCTACTTATTTTTATCTTACTACTCCACTAGCCACCTTTCTCCACTTCAAGTCACGTATTGATGTGCAATATGTTTTAAGGCGTATACTTTTCAGAAAATGTATGTAATACAAAAATAAAGTACAAAATTTGCGGAAAATTGCATTCGATTCGTACCATCTCGCTCAACTATGTAACTTGCCCAAAACAATGATCTATCCGGCAAATACTTAAGCCAACCAGATACAAAACGAATTCTTCTTCGGGCAGCTAACAGGCCCGTCTGTGCGGTGCAGCAAAACAGCCAATGAATTGTTTTCAAGAGTAAAAGTTTGATCGTCCCCAGGCAGAGTAGCAGCGAGTATGAGAAACTATAAAATACAATTGGTTGCCGGTGACTTACCTCTTACCAAACCTTTATTGCTCGATACCGGCCGATCCCAAATACTTAATAATTTTAAATAAGTTGTCACGATCTGTGCAATTAAATTGAAAGAAAAAGTAAAAATATTTTAGCACTATGTTAGGAACAAATAGTTGGAGTTATTCAGAAAATTGCATGGGAAAACCGCGATCGATCTCGCGATTCGGTCGGCACTCAACGGAGTATTTTGGATCACCTCAGTTCAGTTCAATCTTGGCGCTTTTAAAGACAATGAATTCTGGAAAAACTCTCGGCAGTGTTGATGCAGTGATGACCGGAAATTATATTGAAATTATTTCGCTTCTAGGTATGCAGTCAAATGTTGAAAATTTAATTGCAATACAATTCACCACTTAAATTTGGTATCCTTTGTTTTCTACGCTCCTACAAATAATGTGCATTATAAGCTATAGTAGAATGTAATGATTCAACCTCTATTTATAATTTAACTGAAGTTCAAGAACAAAAATACAAGTGCATTATACTTTCAACATTAATCTAAATTTCTAGTAAGGAAAGGCTTATACCAAACAAATTTTTTATTAGAAGTTCTTCTCTATTCTCTAACTTAAATATTCATATAATTTTTTTTCCAAATATCTATACAATGAAACCCCACTGGATGCGATGCGTTACAAAGTTTTTTCATTCTTCCCCTTGTTATACGAGTGTTGTGTGGTTTGATGTGATAATTGGTTTGCATAATAATATTATAATAATTGATAATTTGGTAAATAGGGGGAGCGTAAGGCCCTCAGACTACATTGAGTCCATAGTACCCAACCCCCGCCCTCGCGGAACTTCTTCATTGTTTTGATGAACTGAAGAACCTCGGATAGGGGCGAGGACAAATATCCTCCATCCTCATTACGTCAGCACCGAATACAGTGCGCCGCGTTTGGGAGAACGCGGGACACTCGCAGAGAAAGTGTTCTGCGAGGTGTTCATCCCCCCCGCACGACACGCATGTTGGGTCATTGTCGATTTCTTGGGTATGCCCTGTTATAGTCCCTACAAGATTCCTACTTCCTTTCCTGCTTAATTTAAGCAGAGTTCCTGCTGTGCACGTATTGGGAGGTTCTATAAAGGATTTGTGTGTCTGTAGGTTTGTTATTTGGACCATCTCTGTGCATGGATTGTCTCCATGTGTCGAGTTATCCATTTTTTCAATATTGTAGAGTTCACACCAATCTGTGGTTCCGGTCCCAAGGGGCGCGACTTCTTTTGCTAGGCTATCGGACTTTTCGTTACCCTCAATGTCTTGATGACTAGGAACGAACCCATATAAGAGAGATTGCATTGTAGCGAGCTACCAATTGCAGTCGTTTCTTGCATTCCAAGACAATTTTGGAGTGCGTGATAGAATTTTGGAGTGCCGCAATCGCAGTTTTGCAGCAGTCGCAGCAGATTCCAATCTTCCTTTCATGCCATCTCTGGTCAATTCTTCAGTTTGTCGCACTCAGAATAACGAAGATTAGATTGGAAAACCGATGCAAAGTTTCCGAGAGGATATGAGTATTTGATCTGGTTGCTGAAACACCATCCAGCGCCCGTACCAGTAGAGGTTTTCGAGCCGTCGGTATAGAAGACATTGGAAAAACTCTCCAGTAGATGGTGTGAGTTTTCCCAGTCCTCTCGATTCGGGATTTCAACAAGATATCCCCTTTCGAACAGTGTTACCGGTGGCATATCATCCGTTGGCATACTATACGAGTCACAGTTTTCTTGGAGCCTTCGTGATAGTTCACCGTGGCCGTTGCTGTGATTGTCGTGAGTTCTTGGGTCTTCAAACGACATACTGCCTTCATTGCTTCTTCCTGGATTGTGATGTCCAGTAGTCGCAAGTCATAGTAGCCCAACAGGGGATTTTGGGATTTACTCAAGTGCGGCAGATTAACATATGGGGGATACCTTGCACCCTGTTGAGTACCTCTACCATATTTAAGGCCAATATATAGGGCAGCCGATCAGAACAGTAAAAACAATCGATAGCTGGAAATACTCGAGCGCGTCTGATTAAGGTATGGTGGGTTGGCGACCGAAAGGTTGAACTTCAAAGGGTTACTATGAAAACGAGTTCCTCTATGTTTTCGAGGTCACTGATTTCGAATCTACTGCCAAACTTTGGAAATTGAAAATGGCAGATCCAGCCCTGGTGCGAAGGGGAAATTAGGTCCCTGTCACCCATCTCCTATGCGGAATTTTTTTAATTCAACCTCAAAGTACTTAAACCAAATTACTGTTTTCGGGAAATATTTATATGACACTTTTGTATGGACCTACATTGATTGAAATGCCGCAATGCATATGTATACGAGTATGCAAACTCTACAAAACTGACGAGCCATCCTGGCCTCCCACTGGACGACACTTGAGTGGCAGAAATACGACCCAGACTTGACTCGAATATTTCGTATAAGGTCGGAACATACGAAATTAATGCACCTATATCTAATGAACCGAGTACCACAACCAGGCTGTGTAAAGTGCCAAAAATCGCTAACTAGTGTATCACGATCTGAGAGAGTGTTCCAGGACGAGAAGCTACGAGTATTCTAAACGCCTTGGATTCCAGAGATTTAGACAAAATATTTCTTTGATGATCCTAGTTGAAATTTATAAGTTATAAGTGTAAAATTACATTTACACCAGAAAAAATTTACGGTTCAGACAGTTTGTCTTTACACTGAAATCTTTACACTACACCATTGATTATAGAATATAATAGATATCTCTTTTCAGAGGATTTGATGTTTTCTGTATGGCCCGCAGTGGCGATAGTATCGGAAACTTTAAGCTTTCTTTAAGATTCACACCTTTATCTGTGCAGAGCTTACAGTGAAGCTGTAAAGCCTGGCCCCCATAGAATCCGTCGGCTTCAGGCGTCGCTTTTGCAACTATTGAATGCATGCATTCATATGGGAGCTAACCCATAGCAGGCGCCGCGGCAGCGCGTCGCGTGAGAGAATTTTAGAGGAAACTCTAATATTTCGGCTAAAGCGACGCGCCGTATAATAGCTTTGCTGAGAGAGCTCTGACAAGTTGCGATTGGCCAGTTGGGATTCGTTGAATCAGCTGTTTATTTGACAAGTAAGCTTTGAATTTGATATCTGTGAACTGTTTTGGTGATTTTGTAATTATTCGGTTTCCTGTTTCTTCGTTTGGATTTCCTGGAAGGTGCCGAGTTTTTCCCGAATTCATTAGTCTAGTTTCTTGACGAATTGCTACTAGATTTCTTGTTAATTCACCTTCGGAGCATACTGCGCCAGTTGGCGGTTGGTCTCGAATTGTCATAAACAGCTGAGCGATAGCGAAAGCGACGCCTGAAGGGCTAACCCCATAGAACGCGTCGGCGCGTCGCTTTGCCGCGGAGCTTTAACCTTTTTAGCGCGGCAAGAGAGAGCCGAACCCATAGAATCCGTCGGCTTCAGGCGTCGCTTTCGCTATCGCTCAGCTGTTTATGACAATTGGAGACCAACCGCCAACTGGCGCAGTATGCTCCGAAGGTGAATTAATAAGAAATCTAGTAGCAATTCGTCAAGAAACTAGACTAATGAATTCGGGAAAAACTCGGCACCCTCCAGGAAATCCAAACGAAGAAACAGGAAACCGAATAATTACAAAATCACCAAAACAGTTCACAGATATCAAATTCAAAGCTTACTTGTCAAATAAACAGCTGATTCAACGAATCCCAACTGGCCAATCGCAACTTGTAGAGCTCTCTCAGCAAAGCTATTATACGGCGCGTCGCTTTTGCCGAAATATTAGAGTTTCCTCTAAAATTCTCTTACGCGACGCGCTGCCGCGGCGCCTGCTATGGGTTAGCTCCCATATGAATGCATGCATTCAATAGTTGCAAAAGCGACGCCTGAAGCCGACGGATTCTATGGGGGCCAGGCTTGAAGCCGACGGATTCTATGGGTTCGGCTCTCTCTTGCCGCGCTAAAAAGGTGAAAGCTCCGCGGCAAAGCGACGCGCCGACGCGTTCTATGGGGTTAGCCCTTAAGGTATTTAAACTTTCTTATAATCCACTTAGAAAATTGAAAGTTAATGCCATTTTTGCTTTTAAGCTTAGGGAGTTCTAAGAACATAAGACTGTGTGTGACGGTGAAATAACTGGTCGTACGGATTGAGAAATAGCTCAGATATGTATTCATATTTCCTTATATGAGTGGTGCTGGACATTATCGGGAATGCGAACAGATTTTTTATGTGGTCACTATCTGTGGTATAACTGCTATGATGTTCTGTTCGGTGAAATTCCAGAATCGCACAACTTCCCAGAACTTCTTCGGTTTCCTCAATTGATTAAAAGATGCGACGGCGACGTTGCGTTTTCTTGATTTGGTATTTGGATGATAATGTAGCTGATTTTTGGTACATATGTGTGTTTTGACAATTAGACCAATTGATATTACGAATATTTGAAAATTAGTCTTAGAATTAATGATGAAGTATGGTTTTTCCCTCGTGCAGCCTAAAAGTTTGTAACACAGTCTATTATTTGACCTTTGATCACAAGTGGTTACTTTCACATCTAAACCAATATTAAGTAGCTTTGTTACTGCATCTTTTATTATCAATGATAAATCATTCCCGGAAACAGGACCAGCTACATACCCTATTGCTTGTTTCCAATTTTTATTTAAACCTCTTACCATCAGTACCATGACACTAGAAGCTAAACTATCCTTTCGTCCTAAGTCTCCTAAATCCACAAAACCATAAATTACATCATCTTTTGTGTTGTATTCTAATTCTGCTTTGGTGGACATTTCATCAAATAAAAGTACGCAACGACGATCTAGTTCAGTTAACTGTAACAGCTTCTTTTCTAATAGTTTTAAGATAATATTAGAAATTCCCGTTCCAAATCTTATCATAGAATTCCATTTAAAAATAGTTTTAATAGAAGGCAGTACAAATCCCGAGTTCAACATTTCTCGATATAAAGCAGGAGACTTATAATAAAATTTCAATGCTAAAGCCTTTTCCTTATCATCCCAGTGAGCTCTATCTTTATGCAAAAATTGTGATTTTATTTATTTATTTATTTAGACTTTGACATCTTCAGGTTTACCTTCAAGTAAAGTTTTCAAAACTTCACTTTCTTCATCAAGTCGAGGTTTCTTCGGGCTTCTATAAATATAGCAGGGAATTTTGCGTTTTTCAATCTTCTTTGGTGTGATAAAACCAGTTTTACTTGGAAGAGGAAATTGTAGTTCAGAAATTGAGGTAGTTTCTGGATTCGCTGGGATTTTGTAATCTCTTATATAAGTCTTGTGACCAACATTTTTTGTAACAATGAGATCAGCATTTTCCTCTTCATCTAACCTTTCCATTAAACTTATTTCTGCCACTGTTTCGGTGGCAGATTTTTTTATTCTTTAATTTTTATATTTTGGCTCAGTATGAATGATCCCACTTCTTGAACTTATTAATATGCGGTCACATATTTCGTCTCTGCTACTCTCATTGCAGAACAGATATCCTCGCTGAAAGGTTTTGGTATGGCAATTTTATTTAATGCCTTCCAACCAGTATAATGCTTTATATCTTTCTCATAAAAATGTTTTTCACAAAAATGAACTCGTTTAGTTGCATTTATATCCAACTGGAGATATACATTTCCACTGTGCCGTAACCAAACGGTTCTACGATAATCATTTGGAACCATGAAAAATGTAAACAATGATCCTGGTCTATGAACATTAAAACAATTCTTATAACTACAACGAAAAGACATTTTCAATAAGATAAGCAGTACGAAGAATGCAACAAATAAAAGAATCAACAAGGAGATTCTCAGAAGGAATGCCAACTCAAAAAACCTTCTGACAATGAATTGCTGTAATTATAAGAACGAAACAGTATAAACTCCAAACCGACCTAAAGTACAATTACACAAAATTCCAAGTGAACCTCCCTTGAAGAATTCTCTGCATAGAATGAGAATATACATTAAAAACAATCTGAAAGCAGAACATCATATACACACAGCCAGAGCCAAAATGTCAAGTTAAGCATATTCACGGCAAGGATCGGACATTAGGAGAGAGACAAGTTTTTTACTGTGCTTTTTGCTTGATTCCCTTTTTCAGTGTAAGTAGAGACATCTATTATAGGATACAGAAAACCATCTGGAGATATCTATTTGTATAAAATCAATGACTACACCGAGGCGAAATATGTTTTACAGTGCAATCTCTATGAAAAAACGGACAAATTAAAAAAACACTGTCGTTTTTCCAATATTCCGCTGAACAGCAGAAAAATTTAAAACAAGATGAACAATATCTTAATTAAAACAATTTTCACGTCCAAAAATAGATGGCGTTTTACTCTGGCAAAGTATTCAAAAATGTAAAAATAGTTCTAGTTACGATATCATAATGAATTGCTTTTTAAAATTATTTATTTTTCATGAACTTTAAAGAAAAAAATATTTCAAAAACCAAGAGAAATTACTATCATTTCGATATAGAAACCAATAAAACTAATAGATATTAATGATTTTTGATATAGTTTTAATTTATTTTTTCATCAATCCACCGAGTAGTAGAACAATTTAAAAAAACATTGACAATATCTCAGTCAGAACATCTTTTACACCCAAATATACATAGGTGGAAACGTACTTATGCATACACTTTAAGGGGTATTCTAGTCTAGAATTTTGAACAAATCGATTTTTTTTAAAGATTGTAAGACCTTCAAAAATATATCCTCCAAAGGAATTTTTAAAATTTCAAATATTTACAGAGTTATAGCTATTTTAGTGACACAGCGCGTAAACGGTACCTGCCACAGTGAATCGAACAATAGGCGGTAGACATTCCCTGCCTGAGGATGAATCATCCTACAGAAAGTCTTTTATACACACGTGTGCAGTGCAGCTCAGTTTGCTCTGAGCTATCGGAGAGCACGTGTAGGCCCAATGTATGGAGCAGGAATCGCCGATTAATGAAATGTAAGTACAGACTGCCTAAAACTTTGCTCAAATGTTTAAACGCGTTTTTCTCGAAACTACTTTTTCCAACACGGCCGACATGATTTGTCAAGTTATAATGAACCGATTAACTTGAAATTTGATGTGGAACTTCTTTATAGATCCCTCTATCGTTGGAACAAGAAATATGTAAAAATTTTGTTTTTTACTATTTTTAAAAAATTCAAAACTTTGAAAAAAAGGGCGAAAAATCAATTTTTTTTTAAAAGCCGCCATTTTGTGAAATTTTTTTTTTTTTCATTTCCTTGGTTCAGACGATAACGACATTCTTACTGATTAAGAATCATTTTTTCTTTTTCTGTTTAAAGATCACCAGAAGGGTTGGAATCATGTCAACAAGGACGCATTCTTCTTTTCACCCCCCCGTCCCTTTACCAACCTGTAATTTTTTCAATTTTAAAAATTTTTTTTTTAAATAATTTTTTTTGTATTGTTAACATATTAATAAATATCTAGTAATAAAATTGCTACTAAAAATATTCTTAGTTTTTTTTATCGAATTTTAAAAAACACCTAAAATTTTTACTCCTAGACTAGAATACCCCCTTAAAAAAAAATTGAATTTTTAAGTGAAATATACCTGCAAATTAAAACAAAAAGTAGCTGAATGAAAATTCAACTGCAAAAACAACTGAAAGCTAAATGTTGTTTGAAATTTCGTATGAAAATCGCTTTTTCAAAATCCAATAAAAAAATTTAAAAATTTTAAGGCACATAATGATACCAATGTAAACGGTTTCAGATTGTCAATTGTTGTTCTTAAAAAGCGCTGCTTGAATTTCAAAGAGAATATTTTTAACAGTGTAATTACCGAAAATCCTTGACAAACAGTCTTGATTTGAGAAATGTCTGAAATAAATAATTATTTATTTATAAGAAAGTTAATTACTTCGTTTAAAAAATAAAACAATTTTGTACGTTATTTATCATTGACAAATTAGAATATTTTTAGTAGCTACGTCCGCAACTTCAAAGGATTGCTATGAAAACGCGTCTTTTTGGGTTTTCGGTGTTGCTGATCTCGAATTTTGAAAATAAAGATGGATCTAATATGGCGTCCGAAAGCTCTCAACTTTCTAAAAAAATTAATTTCTATGGAATAGAAATTGTTTTACACCGAGCAAAGCCGGGAATTAAAGCTATTTAAATTAGGGAGCTATTCATATTGCACTCCTGCTTCTTCAACGCAAACAAAGGGACTTAGCGCCCCGTTTTCCCTGGCGCCTGGGCCTCCACTAACTATAATAGTGTAATTTTATTGCTTCCGAAACTACCACGGTCACCAAATTGCGCTGCTGTAAAAAAACCTTCCAACTAGTTGAATTTGTTGAATCCTTCAATTTTCCCTACTTACTCGAAATAGTCAAATTCTACATTTTCAAACAAAAACAAAGCTTATTGTAAAATCTCAATATTTGTGAATAGATTTGTTTCCCATTTATCAAATTCAAATCCGACTATCGTCCTTCTTCAATTGACACTTAGCACAATTTTACTTCTAGCGTAATATACGTATATATGCACATATAACGACACAAAGTTGTAGACGAGTTCCTGACCTTTTAGCTCTTATGAAAAAATCAATTCCTTCTTAAAGCTTACGTAAAAGGGGGAAATGTGTAATCATTAAACTTGAAGCCTTGCGAGATGCAACAAACCTTAAAGATGAAAGCTCGCGGTCAATGAACTATCGTGAATTTGTTTAGCCGGTGTTAAAAACCGGTCGAAGACTTCTCAATCTACGAAATTTAATTTGAAGGATACGGAAATTTGACTTCCTCTGAATATAGCTAGCCTCAGAAAGAAAGTGGGCACCGTCCAAATTCAGCGAGAAAAGTCGATTTTTAACCAGCTAAAGGGCTATGCTATAAAAAGGTTCCCTAAAATAAACTTCTACTCGCTTTGCGATGATTTTGTAGCAAGTGGGATTCACATGGGACCAACGAGAACCGAAAGTTTTATGAAAGGTAAATCGTATGGAATGTGATGTGCACAGAAGGAAAGCAATATTTCTTTTTTTTAATCCCACTCAAATCAGACCGATGTCTTCCTACAGGACGTCGGCACACGTGCGTTCATCCTACGTTTAGGCCGGCTGGCTAACAGCCTCCCCCGCTGTGCCGTAGCGTGGACCCGGTGGCCAAGACAATGAATGAATGAAAAGTGTAGCTCGTGTAGCTTTTGCTCGTTGCTTCATTTAGTTTTAATAAACGTGAAGGAGCTTCCTTATCCGCCACCCCGAGGTTAATCTCTCTTGGCTTGCTATTATAGCATTGCTGCAAATAAAGCTCTGTGCACAGGGTGTCCCATCCCTTTTTACACAACTGAGTTACAGTGAATAAGGACCTTCCTAGGATTCACACATTAAACACATTACCACGTTCGTAGAATTAGGTGACTCGGGGGTGGAAAAATGTTCACAGTAATCCTCTTATTTGCGGAACTGTAATATGCCTAGATACCTTACGGTATGCTGGATGTCACCAAGGTTTACCCGACTCATAGCGTTGCAATGCTTGCTATCGTTGACGAGTAATCTAGTAATTGCGGATTAAATTGTTTTAGTAAACAATTAAAACTGACGCGCTGAAAATCGTAGCAATATAATTCCGGGCAAGCGTTTTCGTTTACACTAAGCACTAATGCTACCTATAAATAATTCATTGCTTCAGGCATTCGTATAAAACAAATTGTGTATAAGAATAGAACGATGATGGTAGCCTTGCAACTGCCTTAAAGAGCACAAAGCATTTGACCTCGGATATTTGATCCAAGAATCTACGTTACGGCTAAAGTCGGCATACAAACTAGTCCGGCGCACAACATTGATGTTCTGCACTCGGTAAGTGTTCTCTACCGTAAGTACTGAAAATTTCTTCTAATGAAATTCCCACAAGATCAACTGATTCGATAATAAATACAAGTCATTCTCTTTGAGTTACCTTGCACCTCTGTACACACCGATTTTATTCGACTGGCAAGAAGGCACGACGATGCTTCTTTCCACTATTTAGCTGCACATGCTTCCCATGTATTTAAATTCAACCGATTTTCGTGATTTATCTGCTTCAATTTGCTTCGATTAATTCATTTTTATTTTAATGGTGTTTATTTAAATTATTGAGAATTAAAATATGAAACTTGGCTTCACGAGGGTGTATTTGACGAAAAAATCTTCAAGTATGCAGCTCGATCCTTCGATCAGATTAACCTTTACTAATTACTATTTGTTTCACCAGAAGATCGTTTTTTACTATTTTTCAAACACCACCTATAAAAATTATGCACAGGTCCCTGACATTAATAACTTTGTAAAATATTTTACTTTTCTATAGTTTCGAAGTTTCAACCCTAAAATCACCTCGGCTTCCCCTCTCACAAACAAGCTAAATCTTTTCAAGGTCGTCGCAAGGGAAGGAGAATATTTCTTCTTTACATAAGTCTGACTATCTTATTTACATATTCTTATATAAGGTATTTTGGAGATGGGTACAAAGCTTTAAGGCGAAGCTACATTTGAGCCATAGTTATTAGGGTGGTCCTTATTCCTATGAAAAATTTTTTTATCTTTAATTTCGCGGGGCACCACGTAATTTGATTATATACCATAAGAAACTATTTCAACACTTTTTTTGAATTTTTTAAATGACATTTAGGGGTCGCTACCAAGGTTTGAATTTTAAATAAAAACTCAAAATGTGTATTTTTTTTTGAATAATAATTGACCGATAAGCCAAACCTTACTTTAATTTCATGAATGCTTATGTCCGGTTCCAGAATTAGATTTTTTTATCCACTTACTTTTTTTATCTGGATTTTAAACCGAAAAAAACAGTCGACTTTTGAAATTTTTTTTTACAAGGCCGCCATTTTGTTATTTTTCACTCAAATCTTTTAAAAATGCTACGGGACAGAATGACAACCCTACTGAATAATAATCTTTTTGGAATATTGATTTCAGATGATTACAAAATGACCAATTAGGGGGGCCAGCCACCTACTTTTTTTTGAAGACATCTACTTTACCTCACCAAAATGACGTTAAATTATTTTTGTTTTATTTAACAAAAATTTTTTTGTAATATTCAATAGTTAAATAATATCATATAATTATCATAAGAAGATTGTATTTCATTTTCCGCAAAAAAAAATCTTTGAAAACCTTAAAAATTTAACCTCGGACATGAGACTACCCCCTAAAGTGCGGGGCGGGCTAAATCTCGACGCGTCGGTACAGAAGTGGGGTCGAGGGGAGGAGGATATAAGGAGCGATTGTCTATGCGAGTTTCACTTGCACGTAAAAAGTGATATAAACACTTAAATGAAACATTAGTGAAACCATCATTTAAGCTGTCCTTCAACGCCTTTTGTAAAAACTTTGCCAGCTGGTAGCGACCTCTAAATTTTAACAAAAAAAAAAAGGAAAAAAAAACTTATTTCATATTTAGATGCATATAATAAAATGACAAAGTGTCCCGGGGATAATTCAAAAGTCGAAATAAGGACCACCCTAATAGTTATCTTAGGCCAAATTTGACTACTTTTTGTTACCTAATTTTCATGGGTTTGGAGAAAGAACCCAAAATTGTTCAGTTAATTGCTAATAATGGCCAGTTTGAATGTTAAGTGAATTATTTTTTATTAATTAAAGTAATGTGCAAGCAATCTAATAAAACATTCTAAGCATTTGTGTTAAGGGTTCATCCTAGTTTAAAGGCCGGAAAATCAAGCTGTTTTCGAGAATTTTTTTTACAGTCCCTAAATTATATAACATTTCATATATTTTTGAGCTAAATACATAAATACACTCTTACAAAATACGAAACAATTTTTTTTTTCATAATAAATACATTCAAAATGGCGGAATTCGTGTAGGCATATGAAAAAAAGCGATGTTGTTGATTTTTTAGTCAAGATTAGACTGAAATACAAAATCCAGGAAAATGTATATTCAGTGTTCCAGTGGCTATCGTCTAGAATTATTAATTTTTATGCAAAAATAACAAAATGGCGGCTACTTAAACAAACATGTCCGAAAAACGTATTTTTTTCGATTTTTCGGTTAAAAAAAAAATTTTCACATAATTCTAGTATACACGATACCCATACATGTCATAAATGTGTGGTAAAAATTTCAGAACGATAGGTCAAACCGTTACGGAGAAAACTACAACACCGTATAAGAAAAAGTGATTTTGAGAAAAACGTGTGTAAAGTTCATTTGTTGAAATATCATGAAAAAATTGTACTTACGCAAAACGAGACTAACGTTCAAATAACATACATATAAGATTTTTGGGTATTATAATAGACTATTATAACTTGTTTTCAAGTATAAATAGAACAGTTGTTTGCATTTACAAAGCCGAGAGCACCGAAGAGAGGCGAAACAAGTGCTCATATACTCAATAGCACGCCGGAGAGCGCGCTCGAATAAAATCGAAAAAAAATATAGTTAGACTGCTCATATCTTTATGAAATTTTAACATGATATTTCTCAAGTGATTTACTTTCGAAATTCATCATAAAAAAAATTGATTTTTTGAAGTTGGCAAACTAGGATGAACCCTTTTAACAAAAATTTTTTTTACAGACATTTGAAGTTCACGAAAATTTTAAAAAATTTAAGTAAAACGTTTTTGACGGTATTTAAAAAAAAATCGGAGGGTGTTTTGTTTGTTGTGTTTTAGATTGTATCTATTCTTTGTTATTTATTTAATTTATCTCCTTCCTGTGCCATTTTTCCTTAATGCTGGAAATCATTTTTTATTATTCCTCATCATGTGATATTTCTAACTACAGACGGATTGCTAGCTTATCACTTCCATTACAAGCCATTCCACAGCTTTTCTCAACATGGCTAAATTAAATGCAGATCTACTGTTACTAATATCTTGGAGTTCTCACATTTTTGCCCGACCGAAATGGAAGTCGGAAATGAATCAAGTTATACGATTATGACTCACAAGTGGATGGCCTTAAGATTTCTCACCCTCTTTGTCTACAGAATCCTGTCATATCTATACTCTCGGACTCAGCGTTCGCTATTTCGCGGTTACCTATTTAAAATTATACTAAATTCTTCCGGTGTACCTCAAAGAAATCACTTGGGTCCGCAACTCTCATAGGTGGGCACAGTTAATCCAAAAGTTAACTTCGTTAATCGTTAATTCGTTAGATAAAAAGTTAACTTTGATAATAAGTAGAGCGCGTTAAATTTTCGAAACTTTAACGCAAGTTAAAGTTAACCGTTAAAAGTTAACCATTTAAAACTTATACTGCTTTTGGACTGAGAGAAATAGGTAAATTAAACAAAAACAAATAGAAAGAAGAATTAAACACACATTTATTTATGTCGATAATAAAGTAGGTAGGAATAAGGCTATTATTCATCGTTATTTTGCATTAGGGAATTTAGATGCATGTTCCCCTTCCTAAAAATTAGCATATTAAAATTGACATCCGACAGCGATGATCGTTTAGCCAAAGGTGGGCATTAACTCGTTAATCCGTTAATCGTTAATTAACGAAGTTAACAATCTGCTGAACGAATTAACTTTTAAGTTAACTTCAAAAAATGTTAACGCTATTGTTAACTTCCGTTAAATTGAACTTCCGTTAACTTTAGTCCGTTACATTAGTCGTTTGTTGACATGCTGTTGTCATTTCGTTTGTTTGAATTACGCGCCATGCCACGCTCGTATGTTCGGCGACTGTCGGCAAGTCGAATGGTGAACGATATCATATATGCGAAGTGCGCGTGCGAGAGTGATGCATATATGTATAATTTATGCTAGGCATAGCGTGAAGTCAGGAAGCTTATGGAAGCAAAAGTTGAAGATGCTCTGAATAAAGAAAGGAAAGCAAACGAAAAGGATAATATTAGTAACAGCGGAAGCAGCAATAATGAAGAAGAAGGGGATGATTTTTACAGTACTGTTACTCAGTCTGAAGAAAATAGGTCTAGAAGCCAGAAATCTCCGAAAAACAAAGTTCAGAATTTGATAAGAACATGGCTGGACACGAAGTCAAAAGAATCTTTTACGGATGCTGCCTTTTTAGGTGAACCAGTGTTAATAAATCTTTTTATTAAATATAATACTGCTATCCCATCTAGTGCTGCAGAAGAACGTCTTTTTTCTACGGGCAACGATATTTTACGGGCTAAACGATCATCGCTGTCGGATGTCAATTTTAATATGCTAATTTTTATGAAGGGGAACATGCATCTAAATTCCCTAATGCAAAATATGATGAATAACAACCTTATTCCTACCTACTTTATTATCGACATAAATAAATGTGTGTTTAATTCTTCTTTCAATTTGTTTTTGTTTTAATTACCTATTTCTCTCAGCCCAAAAGCAGTATAAGTTTTAAATGGTTAACTTTTAACGGTTAACTTTAACTTGCGTTAAATTTTCGAAAATTTAACGCTCTACCTATTATCGAAGTTAACTTTTTATCTAACGAATTAACGATTAACGAAGTTAACTTTTGGATTAACTGTGCCCACCTATGCGTTTAGCCCGTAAAATATCGTTGCCCGTAGAAAAAAGACGTTCTACTGCAGCACTAGATGGGATAGCAGTATTATATTTAATAAAAAGATTTATTAACACTGGTTCACCTAAAAAGCCAGCATCCGTAAAAAATTCTTTTGACTTCGTGTCCAGCCATGTTCTTATCAAATTCTGAGTTTTGTTTTTCAGAGATTTCTGGATTCTAGACACTCGCACGCGCACTTCGCATATATGATATCGCCATATCGTTCACCATTCGACTTGCCGACAGTCGCCGAACATAGGAGCGTGACATGGCGCGTAATTCAAACAAACAAAATGACGACAGCATGTCAACAAACGACTAATGTAACGGACTAAAGTTAACGAAAGTTCAATTTAACGGGAGTTAACAAGAGCGCTAACATTTTTTGAAGTTAACTTAAAAGTTAAACCGTTCAGCAGAATGTTAACTTCGTTAATTAACGATTAACGGATTAACGAGTTAATGCCCACCTTTGGCAACTCTTTAACAATTTTATTAATGGCCTACCTACATTCCTACCTACATATGTACTTCCAATGTTTTATGTTATGCTGACAACGCCAAGATTTTTCGCAATGTATCTTCCAGTCATTTTATGAATTATTAAACACTGGCTTAACGCCTTTTTCAAATGGTGTTCTATGAACTCTCTTCCACTTGATATAAATAATTGTACTTCGATGTCTCTATGCCGTAAAATGACTCCTATTTGACATAACCTAAAAAAACCTCAGCAAAAACGAGAGAAAAAAAATTTTTCAATCTGGGGATCAGAACATGTCTTTTATATGTTTTCGGGGTCGCTGAAACCTGACGTGATGGGGTTGAACTGAAATAGGATTCAGTTTCAGCGACCCCAAAAACATATTTAACACATAGTCCGGTCCCCTGGCCCGAACATTTTTTTTTTGTGTGGCTGTGTAATTATTGAAATATTATTTGCGTTCGCTTCAGTTTAAAATAATTTGGGTTTTATTTCAAATAGCGTCTACAATAAAGGCCAAACTTCAGGTGTGCCATTTTACCCTCATCAGGTACCTTATGTGTAACAACGCGAGTTATTCTTTTCCTCCCACACTTTTCCCACGAGGCTTAAAATGGTAAAAGTTTCTGTCATACATCCATTCATATGGTCGAGTGGATCCAAAATAAAAGGGTCTGAGGCTATGCAACTTATTTTTATTTATTTATATAAAAAGAACAAACAGAAAACGAGCTGAACATGTGAGGAAACGGCATCACTAATTTGTAAGAGTTAATTAGGAATTAATAATATGCAAACGGACGACCATGAACAAAAGAATGAAAGCACGTGCGCGAATTACACGTTGCGAAAAGGGACACCCACACAAAGTGACTTCCTTCTGCATGGGCCTGAGGAAATTATTTTTAAAACAGAAGGATTTTTATTTTTTTTATTTGTGCCATTGCTAACCTACCCTAATAATTTTTGTAGCACCATCGAGAATGCTGCCTATGTATATTTTGTTCAATCATAATTTTTTATTACGTCCCATGTGCTTGTCGTCAGAGAGTAAATTAATCACAAACAAGAAGTACGTCATCGATTAAGAGAACCATGCTTAGGACAGGACTGAACAAAATGAAGGATCAAATATATTTGAGGACATCCACTTGATGTTGTTTTCTGGCTATTGAGCCGCGTGGCAAGTTGATTAGCATGGCAAGCTGTTTTTATCCTCATTCACAGGAATAACTTAAAGGGCCGCAGGTCTCCGATTTATTCGGTAATTAAAGACAGCCATGCTGAAAATATCCACCTTCTCCGTATTCACCCTGCGGGCGAACAGGTGCTCCTGTCGTCATCACTGTAGCACAGGTATCTATAGGTTCGGTGAGGTCTGGTGCTGCGAAAGTGGGCGATATATTTTGGGACACGCGCACTCTGCCCAAGTCCATTTTGGTGAATGAATGAACACCAAGCAGTTCCTAAAATAGCACGTGCCGCAATGACGTAAAGTACTGGCACAATATTTTTGCTCAACGTAAAAATGATGCCTTTGTGTTACGTCATATAGAAGGAATCGGGATTATTAAATTGAAACACGTGCGCGCGGGAGCTTGTGTCATGAAAGTTTTATAAAAATATTAAGGTAGAGAGATATGTAGGGCATGCACATGCTACAGTTTTATTTTGGAGCTTTTTCCAAACGCCCACGATACATTTAAATAAAATTGGGGGCTGATTATTTTTATAATGCAAATTCTATTTAAAGCGAAATTAAGAAGCATCCCCTTCGGGAAAACGTGTCATCATCCCCCAAACCCCATAAATTTTTAATTTTGCACATTTTATTTGTGGGCATGACTTACACCTCTAGCGACAAACATTTTAGTGAATTAAACTCTATCGAGTCTGGCTTGGATCAAATTTAACATATGTAGGTGCGCTTTTCCTGATAGCGTTAGATCGTAGTCCCATTAGTCAGGATAGCTACTGCGGGCTAATCACCCAGCGTAGCGAATACAAATCGACTAAAGAAACTGAAGCAGAGTCTCGAAGTGGGGAGGCTTTGTGGAAGCCCTTTGCTCATACTGGAGTGAAATAGGAAATATTTTTTTTTAAACTCGTCCTATGCTGGAAATTTCGCTCATTATAGAAAAATATTTAAAATTTAAGCGCAGCACCCACCACAGCAGTACTGAGATTAGTCTGAGCATAGGGGGTGGTGTCAAAAATCTGAATGTGTTATAGATTCAGGGGGTTCCTGCAGGGCTACAATTGGGGACACTAGGTCGAATCTACTGAATGAAGCAATTCTTAATAAATTAGTAATAAAAATATTAAAGTCAATGTGTTCAGTTTTTCAGTTTCAGTTCAAGGCAAGCCCTTGAGAATTCTGAATGTCCCTTTACCAAATACAGCCAACAACACATACATATACATAAATAACTAAAAAGCTCATGTTGATTTTTCAGTGTACGAAATCAATCTACGTTTAGACGACATGTGCTTTATTGCCGCACAGATATCACCTGGGGCAGAACGTAATTACAATCATCAAAAGGAATAAGTTGCATTTGTTTATATGATCTGTACTAAAAGTCTATGAGAAAGGGTTACTCCTTTTGAACCTTCGGGCATTAGAAATCAGCTGTCTGATGCGCGATTTTACATCTCTTGAACTCGGCAGAAACGGATATCACTTGGCGCTTGCTGTAACGAAACCTGATTTCAGAAACTAGGGATATGTTACATGCATTCATATGTAGGTAAACTTACACGTGAAATTCTATAGTGTTGCATTAAGTCTTTAATAAGTTGTTGATGATGGAGACTGGCTCCTACTATTGCGAGTGGTTGCAAGCACGATTCGTTTTGAAGCTTTTCATAATCATATATACATAGTATACTCTGCAATGTCACAAATCTGATGGTATGAGTCATTTTTGGCGACGAGGTCATTTAAAGATCAAACAAACCGGATATCTTTGGGTACGGTAGTGTCCCCGCTATGTCGAGCAAGCACAGTCGTAATACCCTTTCCGGAAGCAACTCAGGGCACTTTGATTGAACCTGTCCTTGTATCTTTGTTATGGATCAGATTAAAAGCCTGTCACCAAGAGTACTGAATGTACTAAATGAAAACCCCAAAGTACAAGCTTCTAACTATTATAGTTTACAAAATATCGACCATCAATATTTCGTTATCTCGCCACTGACTCACTGACCGATCATTAAAAAGATAAGGTATTCAGTTACTCTTTAGTTTATAGAGAAAGGAAAAATTTAAAAATTGGGACATATTCTTTCCACTGTTTAATTATTGCAAGAAAATTTATTTGTAGGTGGTAAACTAACTATTCCTTATTACCAACTATACAAATAAATTGTCTTCTATTTAATAACTGTAAACTGAGTTATAGCTTTACAAAAATTGCTGCATTAATGATATATACATATATAAAAATGAGAGTGTGTTTGTGGGGTTGTTTGTTTGTTACTCACTCACGCCTAAACGATTGCTTCCAGTCCAACTTAACATATCGGCTATTTGTTATTTTGATAAAGTTCAAGGTTTCAAAATGGCGGCTCCAAGATGGCTACTGGAAGAAAGTTAAACTTCAAATATTTACCCTGAAAATGCGCACTACGGGGTTCTCGGAGTTGTTGGTTTCGAATTCAAATCTGCCATCAAAATTGTCAAATTCAAAATGGCGGCTCCAATGTGACTGCCGAAACTCCATTTTAAGAAATGTTAATGAAAATGATAATAAAGAAGACTAAGGGAATATGAATTTCAAACTTCATACTTAGAACCATACTTCAAACTTTCTTAAACTTCAACGGATTGCGATAAAATTCAAAGCTAGGGAGTCTTGGATATTCAACTTCGAGGTATTTCAATGAAATTCATTTTCATTCATTTTACAAACAAAACCACTGATTTCAAATCTACCAAAATTTCAAAATTCAAGGTGGCGGACCCATAATGGTAGCCCAAAATTTTAAACGTCAAAGGAATACCATGAAAAATAATACTTATGGTTGGGGTGCAGGAGCTTGCATTTTCATAGGAGAAATAGATAATTAAAAATGGCGAATCCAACATGGCAATCGAGCTTTTTTAATTTCAAGAGTTCTACGTTTTTTAAATAAAAGAAGTGGGGACTTATCACAATTTCTGAATATGATATGAAAGACCTAGAAGAGCGAGCGAAACTCTGCGATTTCAGTGATAAACATGCATAAATTTCTTTGATTAGAATAAAACAATATTTTCCGATGAATAAGTAACGTACAGAAGAAAAGAAAGAAGAAGTAAGAAATTAACCATCACGCTCCGCCGTGCGAAGCCGGGTAACTCAGCCAGCTAGTTTGAAATAAAAAACAAAATCAATTAACGGGCACCAGAATGATATTTGCAGAGTTTGAATTTAAACTTATTTGTGCCTGCACACTAAAGATGGGATCTCACTGAGTTCATTAGCCGCTCGCTTTTGAGTATCGAAACTCGAAATGCACATGTTGTTTGGCGTAGTCCCTCAATATAGTTTTTGCACCCCAATTTTGAAAATGCATGAGCGACACCTCAAAAGAAAGGGCAACAAGCTGACTTTTTTTTAAAAAGGTTTAAACATTTAAGACTATTTCAGTTTGTTTGAAATACCACAAACAAAAAATTTTTCTTCAAGTGGACAAATGTTCAAAAACTTATTTTGTCTCTAGTAGTTTTTCCTGTTGACACAGATGCTTGTATTTGTTTTTATTATATTATCAAATACACCGCAGAAAAACAAAACAAAAATTACAATTATTACGGTGAGATTTGTTTTCTTCAAATGTCCTACAAATGCAAGTAATTAAAAAAACAAATGTATGGCTAAAAATGTTCTATATAGCATGACTTAGCTTACAAACACTCTTTATAATAAAATATAATTTTGTTTTAATTTTGTAGCAAATCGCTCTATAGCAAATCAATTATTTTCACATATTACTCCTTTGTAAGCTGTAATCACTTCACAACACAAAACAAAATACGAGGACAACTGGTTCACTTACTTACATCACATTTGAATTTTCGAAACATTTTAATTCCTTCTATACGAGCCTGTGCCTTTTCCAGTTTAGCTCATTTTATAGGAGTAAATTCAATGTGCAGTATAGAAACGCTTATTAGTATTTTGGTGATTTCCAAAACTTATTTCGTCTTATCCTACACAAAAGTATGTAAAATCCCGTTGTAGATTTTACTAAACGGTTTTTGTAAAAATGATTAAAACTTCCAAAACCACCATTAAAATTCTTTTATTAAGTGGCTTTCTGTTACATTATCTCTTGAAGGCCCAGTCCGGTTGCTGCTGATTTATTTTGCCATCCCTGAAACGATAGAGAGGCTTTTGAGTATTTAACTCAGTGAGCTCAGTCGCACACAAACACACAAACAAACTGGGAGAGTCCTGCTCCCCCTTTCATACAAAAGGACGAACACACGTCTCCTTTTTCCAGTTGGCACTGCGGCCACACGTCTGGCTCAACTGGTGGGCGACCACACGCCCCACATTCACACCAGGGGACACATCCTCCCCTTTCATACTAAAGGACGGCCACACGTCTCCTTTTTCCAGTTGGCACTGCGGCCACACGTCTGGCTCAACTGGTGGGCGATCATACGCCCCACATTCACAAACACTTAACACCTATCCTAACTACCTAAATTCCTATTTCCTATATCCGCGAATCTAAGCCTCTGTCATGCATTCGTTTGCATAAAACTTCACTCACCTATTCGACTTATCTCTTTGCCACCTCGCCACTGAATAACCACAGTAACTGGCAGAAAGATCCTAGCTAAATTACTACCCGCGTACGCCTTTCTTAACCCCTGCCTATTCTGCCATCGACCTAAACAAACATTTCTAGCTCGCTACATTTGAATTGTCTACCTCCTTCGCTAGCGCAGATGCTGGCGGATGAGTCAGGTCCTTGCTTTGCGCACATGTTAAACCATGACTCATTTTAATTACCTCGGCAGCAGTTTGGGACAGTAAATGTTCCTTTCTTTAAATGAATATTGAGACTTTTTTTCCCAATGCTTACCTTCGTCGTGTAACAGTTCGGCCATCCTGATGATATGAACGCCCTCGTTCATCTTAGTCTTCCTTGTCAAAATCTGAGACTGGCTTTCCCCGTTTCGGTATCCACTTCTTTAGGTTATCGATCGCTTCGATGCTTCGAAATTTTGATCGAGCAGATCGCGTTGATCCTGGCAATTCCCCCACCACATAACGATCATTAGGCAAGGTCTTCACTATTCTAAACGGTCCTTTATATTTTGGTAACAACTTCCTGCTTTGTCCTTCAGATGCTGTTCCCCTTTTTATCAGTACTATGTCGCCTTCACAGAAACTATGTTTTGTTTTTCTTCGTTCGTCAAACCGTTTTTTTTGTTTTTGTTGGCTATGCTTAACTCGTACTGCCGCTTTCCTTCTTTCCTCTTCTCGATCCTCAGTTGTATTTGGTGACAAACTTACAGTATTGCTAAGTTGTGCGTCAGCAGGTGCTGTCGGTCTAAAACCGTAGAGTAACTCACTAGGAGTTTTCTTTGTGATGCTATGTTCAGCATTATTTATGGCAAATTGTATCCTACTTAATTCCTTATCCCATTTATTGTCTTCTTTAGTGGTAGTAGCCAAAGCTGTTAAAATAGTGGAGTTATACCTTTCCACCTGTCCATTTGCTCTTGGCGTTGCAACAGCAGTCAACACATGTTTTATGCCTCGTCTCTTGCAGTAAGTCTCAAACATTTTAGAAGTATAACACGTTCCTCTATCTGTTATAATCCTTTGTGGTACTCCAAATTGGTTAATTATTTGGTCCATGAACTTCAAAACTGGTTGAGTGTTTGTTGTTTTAACTGGATATAACATGATGTATTTGGTGAAAGATTCTACAGCTACTATTAAATGTTTGTTTCCCGTTGTAGTCCTCACAAAGGGACCCAAATGGTCCATATGAATTGTCTGAAAAGGTCTTGTTCCTTTATCAATTGGGTGTAGGTAGCCCTCCCGTTTTCCCTTAGGTACTTTATTGTATAAACATGCTATGCAACTATCAATAGATCTTTGTATATATTTCTTCATATCTGGAAACCAATAATTCTCCGATATCTTCTTTAGGGTTTTCTCTAGAGCGAAATGTCCGAACTCATCATGACATGCCCGTACTATTTGAGCTCTCATATCCTTGGGTACAAGCCACTTTAACCCCTTCTCAGTAACTTTATAAATTCGATCATCTTCCAATTTATAATCTTTATGAATGCTCCTTTCATATTCGCTGTCAGGTTTTTTGAGTAGAATTTCATGAATCAGTTTGACTTTTTCATCACTTAGCTGACTGGCTAGAACCCAATCGGCTATTTCTATTTTCAATATTGCACTTTCTACTTCTATGGGATTCCTGCTTAGGGCGTCTGCGTGTTTCATTTTATTTCCTGCCCTGTATTCCACGGTAAAAGTAAACTCTTGTAGCATTAACCACCAGCGAGCAATTCTCGGTATCAAGTCCTTTTTCTTAGAAGACATCTTCAACGCATTGCAGTCCGTCACTACTTTAAACTCAATCTCTAATAAGTAAACTCTAAACTTCTTCAAGCTTTCAACAACTGCCAGTGTTTCCAATTCGTATGAGTGGTACTTCTGTTCAGCTTCTGTAGTATTTCTACTATAGTACGCAACCGGGTGAATTTTGTCCTCAAACTTCTGCATTAAGATTCCTCCGACGCCTAACTGACTAGCATCTGTGTGCACCTCTGTTTCTGCGCTTGGATTATATACTGACAAAACCGGTCTACTAGTAAGTTTTTCTTTCAAATTTTCGAATGATTCCTGTTCCTTTGAGTCCCATGTCCATTTATGATTTTTTTTTGTTAAGCTGGTTAAAGGCCGTGTAATCAAAGCATAATCTTTTATAAATTGCCGAAAGAAACCAGTGAGTCCTAAGAATTGTCTCACTTGATGAACCGTTTTAGGTGTTGGAAATTCCCTAATACACTTTGTCTTTTCCAAACCTGGCGTCATCCCATCTTTATTTATCTCGAATCCCAAATAAGAAATTGAAGTTAAGAAGAAATTACATTTTTTTGGATTAAGCGTTAAATTGTTGTTTCTCAATATTTGTAATATAATTTCTAATCGATTCATGCCTTGGCCAAAGTCATTCGATGGAATTAAGATGTCGTCTAAATAAGCCACTGCAATTGTACCTCTAAGTGTTCCCAGTATCTTATTTACCATACGCTGAAACACACTGGGTGCTGTAGAAATTCCAAATGGCATTCTGTTAAATTCATATTGCCCATCTGGTGTTACAAATGCTGTTTTGTATTTGGAATCTTCAGCCACAGGTATTTGATAATACCCAGAGGCCATATCTAACGTTGTGAAGAAATTGAATCCCCGCAACTGATCCAGTTGATCGTCGATTCTTGGAAGCGGAAATCTATCGCGTTTAATTATTCCATTTAACATGCGATAGTCTATACATAATCTATGATCTCCTGTTTTCTTTTTTACCAGCAATACAGGAGAAGCAAATGGCGAATTAGACTCTCTGATTATTTTATGATGCAGCAACTCATCTACTATTTCTTTAACTTTTTGCCTAGTTGAGACATTCATCCTATATGGCTTGTAGTAAACAACTTTATCGCTAACTAACTCAATATTTAATTCAGCAGCTGAAGTACAACCCAAATCTTTCAAAGAATATGTAAAGCAATCTTTGTAACTCAAAAGTAAATCTAACAGCACTGAATTCTGATTCTGATTTAAGCTTTTACCTATCTTTAAATCTTCAAGTTTCATATTACTCAAATTATCTTCGACTCCCTTTATTTCAGTGGATGCTACCTCCTCTTTACATTCTTGGCCTCGTGCAAAAATATTTTTAGGTTTAATTATTAATTCTTTCTCTGAGCAGTTAACTATAGGTAAATAACATTCTCTTTCATTGTCGGTTTTCACTACACAACGTAATAAGCAATACTCTGAATTTTCTTTCATCCTTACGCTCGTATCAATATAAAATTCTCCACACTTCTCTGCATTACATTTTATATTTGCCGAATGCTTTGGTGGTATAACATTAACCTCACGGGGCCAAAACTTTATTTTATCCGGTGATGAATTAATTTCAAACGGAAGTTCTTCCAGTCCTTTTTCGGCTATATGAAGACAATCTGAATCTTTAAAAATGACTATATGTTTTTGCTCGGTAAAAGGTTGTCCTATGATCGCGGATATTTTAAGTAATGAGTCTGGTACTACTACGAAATCTACTACTGCTGTAGCTAAACCCAATTTTACTTCTACCTTCTCTGCTACACCTAAAGATTCTACCACGTTTCCACCAAACCCTTTTATCCTTATTTTATCGCAATTGTAATCAATGTTTAATCTTTTTAGAGTTTCTAGTTTTAAAATATTGCAACTTGCACCAAAATCAACGTATACATCGACTGATTGTCCGTTTAAAATTGCTGTCATAAAGTATTTATTACCTTTATTTCCTTCATCTTCCAAAATTAAAACTTGCTTAGGGTGACGCTCCTGTTGCTTATAGTTTCCACCTCTGTTGAAATTTCTATTCTTCGTAGGGCAATCATATACGAGATGGTTCCTACCACCACATCCGAAACACTTCCTCGTTTCCATCCTATTCTGCTGTTCATGATTCCATTTGTTCTGCTTGTAATTTTTATTGTTGTTATAATTTTTGTGATTATTGTAGTTTGTGTTGGTTCTATTGTATGTTTTCGGGCTGATGTTTTCTTCATTTAAGGTGCACAAATATCTGAGTAACTGATCTGGATGCGTAAAATCGGCCACTTTAGCTGAACTCTGAATATTTAAATCTAAAATTCCTTCGATAATGCAAGAAACTGCTCTTTCGCCACTAATCTCACATTCATTAAGCATCGCTAGTTTGCTGTAAAAATACTGCATCATGCTCTCATCTTTATTTTTCACTCGTCGTATCATTTCACCAAGTTTTTTCGCGTAATTATATCTTTTAGGAAATGCCTCACTTAATTTACCCTTCCACTCTTCCCAAGAGTAGGAGATGGATGGCAAACTTTGATACCATTTGCGGGCTAAACCTTTTAATTTTAATGTTGCGTAATACGTGGTCAGTTTTCCATCCCATTCGTAAATTACACGTAATTCTTCCACCTTTTTTAACCACTTATAGATGTCTTGTTCACTATCTTCAGGGTCAAAGTCTGGAATACTATCACCTCCTGATCGCACGAGGGAACTTGCACTTGTTGACGGAGTTGCAGGAGGTTGCATTATAGCCATATCAACTGCTGTCACTGCGCTTCTAGTAATTGGGCCAAGCGACGAATCACTAGACGAATTTTCACCACACCTATTATATTTGTCTTTACGTCTTTTTTTCACTGTTACTATATCCCAACCGCTTGATGCCATTTTATTTCTCTGATATACTTTTTTTTCGCCTCAACCCAAAAGGAAAAAGAAATAAATTCAAATAAATATTTTCATATTTCTGCATTTGATTCTTCTAAATATATAAGTTATAATCTGTCATCGAAATTACTAATTGATTCTTCATGGGCAGCAGCAGCAACCGTAACTGATATTCTGATTGGGTTTTCTTATCCCACTTCTGAATTGTAAAATCCCGTTGTAGATTTTACTAAACGGTTTTTGTAAAAATGATTAAAACTTCCAAAACCACCATTAAAATTCTTTTATTAAGTGGCTTTCTGTTACATTATCTCTTGAAGGCCCAGTCCGGTTGCTGCTGATTTATTTTGCCATCCCTGAAACGATAGAGAGGCTTTTGAGTATTTAACTCAGTGAGCTCAGTCGCACACAAACACACAAACAAACTGGGAGAGTCCTGCTCCCCCTTTCATACAAAAGGACGAACACACGTCTCCTTTTTCCAGTTGGCACTGCGGCCACACGTCTGGCTCAACTGGTGGGCGACCACACGCCCCACATTCACACCAGGGGACACATCCTCCCCTTTCATACTAAAGGACGGCCACACGTCTCCTTTTTCCAGTTGGCACTGCGGCCACACGTCTGGCTCAACTGGTGGGCGATCATACGCCCCACATTCACAAACACTTAACACCTATCCTAACTACCTAAATTCCTATTTCCTATATCCGCGAATCTAAGCCTCTGTCATGCATTCGTTTGCATAAAACTTCACTCACCTATTCGACTTATCTCTTTGCCACCTCGCCACTGAATAACCACAGTAACTGGCAGAAAGATCCTAGCTAAATTACTACCCGCGTACGCCTTTCTTAACCCCTGCCTATTCTGCCATCGACCTAAACAAACATTTCTAGCTCGCTACATTTGAATTGTCTACCTCCTTCGCTAGCGCAGATGCTGGCGGATGAGTCAGGTCCTTGCTTTGCGCACATGTTAAACCATGACTCATTTTAATTACCTCGGCAGCAGTTTGGGACAGTAAATGTTCCTTTCTTTAAATGAATATTGAGACTTTTTTTCCCAATGCTTACCTTCGTCGTGTAACAAGTAATTTACACGAGTAGATGTTGATACCTCTTATTCAATACTAAGTAGGTATCGACACTTTCTTTCGATACGAGAATCGAGTAAAAGTATCGATAACTATTCATCCCTACTTACACGACTGAAAGTAAAAAATACGACTCGCTTACTTTAATAAATTGGTTTTTTAATTTTTTTTTATATCGAGACATGTCCGCGGACCTTCTGGTATTAAGGACTGAATTAATCAAGTCTTGACAACCATTTTTTCTTATCAAGGTGCCCGAAAAAATAGTAATTTGAAATTAAAAACACACAAGAATTGCAAAATTTAAATTAGAATTTTGTACTTAAGTAGACGTAGCAGGCGCTCTATCTGCTCACAATAAAAATATTATAACTTTGTTATGATGTTAAGGGGGGTATGGGTTTCAGCGTTAAAAAAACCACTTTTTTGGGAGTTTTTTTTGAAGGAATGGATGGAGCAAATTTATTGAAACCTTTTGTACATTATTAAGCATACCTTTAACAATATTCTGTAATTTTTTCATGCAGAAATATTGCAAAACAAGCCGGTGACAGAGCTTGCCCCAGAACGTCTTTGAGAAAATACAATTTGCGGTGTTCACTGTATCTCGGCCGGAAATTATGTGAAATCAAAAACCATTAAAATTTAGTCAAAGTATTATCAAATCCTCCCCCCAACGTTCTCCGATTATTTTTTTTTTCATTTAAAAATTTTTGGTGGCCATCTAAAGTGAAAACTGCTATTTTCCACGAAAAATTCTGCCATTTTGTGGGTGGGAAACCCCCTTAATGTAAAAAAAAAATTTAACTAAACGTAGGGGGGAGGTATTTTATATGTAGAAAATGTATATCAAGTTTCAAATGAATCGGTCTAGTAGTTTTTAAATGGCAGTGAACGGACTTTGAAAAAGTAGTTTTGAGAAAAACGCGTTTAAAGTTTTTTTACACAGCATAGAAGCATAGAAGACAGCATGAGAAGCGGTCACTTGAAACGCTGTATCTTCGTAAATCGACGTTCGATTTACTTGAAATTTTGACACGATACTTTCGACATGTTGTACATTCAGAAAAAAAAGTAAATAGAAAATGCTAAAAAAAAATTACAAAACCCTACCCCGCCCATAACATAATTTTTAATTCACATATCCTTGAAAGTGCTTTTATACGTACCTTAAACAAATGCAAAACATCGATATTTTTCAACCCATCACAGAGGTGTGCAACGTTTAATTATATTATTATCATAGCGGTTGTTCCAAATCTTTCTCACATGTTAGATTACAAAGACCTCTGGTTGGCTATTTAATTAATTTATGGCCATGTCGTTCCATACAGATAAACGACCTTGTCACCAAAAACTACATGTTGTCAAATTTGTTACCTGACAAAGAACCGTTACTCAAAGTTTAAAGACAATTGGATTCGTTACATAAACGGAAACATTTCCGAACATAGCGTTCGGTAAATCATTTCCTGGTGGGCGCGGCGATTTTCACTAATATTTTTTGATTTCATTCTGGAATTCTGAAACCAATATGGGCCTATGGACTGAAGATTTGGGGCTCGGCCAAAAAATCCAACATTGCAATCATCCAGAGAATGCAAACCAAAATAATCAGGGCAATACTCGGCGCGCCTCGTTACGTCAACAACAAAATAATCCAACGGGAGGGACTCCGGTATTGCAACAGTCCATGACGAAGCAAAGAAAATGTGCAAGAGGTATTTTAAAAGACTTTGCAAGCACCCCAATATCACAGCAAAAAACATACTGAACAAAGAAAAATTTCGTCGACTCAAACGAACCGACCCGCTACAAATCATCAATCGTCAATAATCAAATTCTTATAAATATAGAACAGCCTAAATCAATAAGCAGTCACAATGGGAAACTCGCAAACCAAGAAAGTGGATAGTACGGGCGAGGTTATCAACTCGATCGTAATCAACCCGGTGGACGTGGTATCAACCCGACTGGAAACCATCCTGATAGTCTTGACAGCCCTGGTAGGAACTTCGCTTATCTACCAGTTCTACAAGGACTACAGACGCAGCATCAAGAAGAAGTACTCGATCCAAAATTCCGCTAACCCCGCCTAGCAGTTTGGGACCTTCCCAAGATAGGCCCCGGTATCTGCGATGACGGAACAAACCTGAAACTAACGGAGGCATTGGTTAGGGGAGTTTAATCAATTAGATCTAAGAGTTGTAATAATGTAAGCTAGAGATCGGGCTAACGATCTAATCCTTACGTAAATAAATAAACGTCAATAAAAAAAATATATTCTGGAATTATTGTGGAACTTGTCGGCAGGAGCCTGAGCGCCGAATTCCAAGTAGACCCCATTGTTTTTCCTAAAACGTCATGAATTCCGCTACTTGCAGTTATCTTATAAGAGTGCCTCTGTCTTCCAAATTTCATGACGTCTTTTGAGTTTACTCTGGATTACGATTTATTTATATTTTATATAGACATAATTCTCAACAATTTCAAAATTAGCACCTCAATGGCCAATTGTAATACTCAATCCTGTCTTTGTGTACTTTGAGTTTGGATAAGGAAATTCGGCTTATCTTCGTTTAATTTTAGTTCAACTTCTCCAGAAGAGAATTTTAGCCCAAGTAGGTTATTTTAATATTCTGAAGAGATTCCCCTAGGATGATTCAGTCACCTGCCTGTTGCCCGTTTCAATTTTTGCAGAAGCGTCCCATTGGTGTTGATTTCACATTTCCGTACAAGACTTAATTAAAAAAAACATTAGTAAGGATTAGGATAGATGTTTCTAATTTTATTTCTCAGTTTATATTCGTCGATATTACCAGGAAGTATCCTTTAGCTTTTCTCGCAATCTCCATCCAGTACTTTAATGTTTCCGGGATACGCAAAGCTTTTCACATATCTACTCCGAGTTTTCTGAATCAATTTTAGAGTCCTAGAAGAATTAAAGCATTTACAAAAAGGACTGAGAACTAAGAAACGAGTGGCCCTTACCGAAAGGTGTCTATAGAAAAAAAGAGCCTCGAAAGCCACACGTGAATTAGAGCTTTTACGGCATCTCGCCACCGTTCATTGAAAGAAACTGAGCTTTTCATTTTGTTTCGCCGAAGCCCACTAATGATTTTAGTACGTAAGGTCAATGACGTAATATAGAAGGACGTCATCATTTTCCCCGATCGCCTAACGGCAACGTGTGTGAAGTAAACAAACTTGCAGTGGGTAAGCAAGTCACCGTCACATCACTCTTACTTTTTCTAGCATATGCTGTCCTCTGTAAAAGCTCCGTTGCAAACTGGTGTAGGCTACTGAAACTGAGACTGGTTCGGTCTCGGTCACCCCTATGCAAAGCTTGAGATGAACAATAAAAACGGTAAATTTTGTACGCGGTATTGGTTGCCGATGGTTGAACAAACGTTTTGTCTCCCAAGAAAGTTTTACTGGCTGGTTGGTGCGGCGCATCGTGCGCTTGATTCCGTTCGATTAGTTCGAATTTGAGTTTACCGCTTCAGTGAGCTTAAGCACAGCAAAAAGCTTTGTGCGGAGGAGGGGGTGAGAAAACGATGACGTCACATCTGAAGCGTGTGCTGTGTAGTTCCACAGCTGGCAAGAAGCTAAGCTACTGCCGGTCGAACCATATAGTCTTGTGCCAGCAAGGAGATAATTTCAGTCGCGTCACGGACGCCGTATTGCTGACAGTTTGCTAAATGTTCTCCAGTTTTATTCTGGCTCGGCATAAACCGGTAAAATTCTAAAAGGGAGAAATTGCAAAAATATAGTGTGCCCTCTGTGTAGTACTTGTTCTGGTCCTATTGAGCGACGTCTTTGCCACTGAGGCCGGCTGTAGAATTGTGAGGACGGACTCCAGTGCCAGTGCGTTCGTTTCGAGGATTTACTGAAGATTTAAAAAGTGCAAGTTCGTTCCGATGGTGCACGGATGAGTCTAGTTAATACACCTACCGTGGGATTCTTGACTGTTGCAAAAGGCCTGTAAACGTGCTGGAGGATCAACAAAACTTGCACCCGAAGGTTTCTGAACCTTCCACAGGTGTTGTGGTGTTTAGCATTACTAAGTGTGTTGTGCTTTGTTCGTGCTTGCCCCTTTTTTCTGCCAAAAGATAAAATAATTGTTTCTCCCCTACCGACACGATCATTAAAATGATCAATAAGTGCGTGCCCACCCTCGTCACCATCAAGTGGTAAATTGCAATTCTTCCGAACAAACCAAAGGAAAAGGACATGCGAAGTCGCCTTGCATCACTCATTGTCGTAAAGCAAGAACCCGAGGGCACCAATGAGTCCTTCTTCATTGGCGATCATGAAGAGAACAATAATGACCTAGAGTTGAGTTCAGTTACCGACTTCAGTAGCCGCCGCACTGACTACCGATTTTACGAGGATTTTAAAGTTAGTAAAGCCGTTCAAGGGGAAGTCAAATGTACGTAGACGCAAATCGCTTTTCCGACTAACGCTTACCACTTGTACTAATCCCAATTCTAATTTAAGTCCTAATAGCGTTCAAGCGCGGTGGCGTCACTCGGGGCGCACGCCAGCATAGTCATATGATTGCTAACGTACAGCGGAGACTCGGAGCCGTGCAACATATTTTAGTCGCTCCTTCCGAGCAGCGAGCGGCACAGGTGTGCTGACTGCTGAGTGCGGGTTCAGATCAAAAATCTCTGGTCCACTCTCAGGCGATCCAAGTATAGTTGCAGTCCCCTCTGCGATTTGGCCAGTGATCAAAATTAGACCGAATCAAGTTTATTATTAACCTGTGCATTTACCGGCGACAGGAGCCAGGTCCTTCAGCACGTGACGTGCTTCAGGCATTTATTTTGGGAAACTCAGAAATGCGGAATCGGCGGGCCCCCTCTGCATGATGGGGCCACCCCTTCATCGTCCCACTGGCCCACATTTCTGACGTCACAACGAATATACCTCTCAAATTGCGGTGCTAATCACTGACCCCCTTTAAAACGCCGCGAGGTGGACTCCTGCCTTCTCAAGGGCAATGACAAACCCCTCACACTCTGCAAATTTCATAATGTAGTCGAAGTAGATACATACATAGTCGGCTCAGTCTCCTGCCCCTCGGCACCCAACATAGATCCGATTTCAATTTTAAGCGCCCTCCGCCAAACCACCCTCACATCAACCCACCGCAAACGTCACTACTTTTACGTGCAAAAATCGATATTTTCCTATGACGTAAAGTGCTTATGGTCAATAGTTTTTAAAAAAAAAGCTCCTCGCATGTAAAAATACACCACCAGCGCGCTGTGACCTTGAGAAGAGTGTTCCTGGCTGTGACGTCACGTTCTTGTGATGTTTATCGATTGCAGAACGCATGACGTTCCGCAGCAATGTGGAGCAGAGCAAAAAGGCGAACTTTAATCGTCAGCTGCACGGCATATGTAGACCGTGGCTAAATATGAGCTCAGCTTTCGTTCTTTCATTGCATTGCAGTTCCGAGAATTACCACCGATCTGAGAGGCTTCCGGAGCTGAAAGTTTTCGCATTCAACTGTGAAAACTGCTTTACAATATTTAAAAAATACTTGTGCGCCCCCTGTAGCTGTAACGGCAATGTGCGTGCCAGGAATCGGCGGGCACTTGAATAAGGCTTTTCACAGGTATTCAGTTTTTACCGCAGTTGGCACAGGGAGGGATTCCCTAATGTACTCTGCCACATTTATTGTTGATGTATAATATAATAACGGTAACTGCTATATTTTTTACGAAGTTTGCGGACGACAGTTTGCTTTAAGATATTGTCCTTAAGATATTTCCTATGAGTTTAATGTTTATGCTTTGCCTTTATGTTCCATAGACTGTAGGCTATGGCTGTGTGTGTAAAGGGAAATCCGTAAACATAGGAAACCTTTGCGGTAAATCCCACAGAAGACTAGCCGGGCCAAGAATAGCATTAGGCTATTTTTGCAAATATGGAAATATGCAAATTTACCTTTAATGGGGGCCAGTCTGGAGTTGCTTTAATTATAGTTCATTCCACAGTCCACTATGCGAGCTGAAAATACAGGGTGTGTGAATATGATTTAATCACCAAAGTTTAGTAAATATAAAACTTCTAAAAAAGTTTCTAAAAAAGTAAAAAATAACATCACTTCGTCCCGTCGTCGACCTCTAGGAAGCGGGAGTGTTTAGTTTTACTTATTTTTGCTGATAAGAGAGAATATGGTAGTTTCTTCCATTCTGGGTGCCCCTAAATTTGAAAATGGGCTTCGAGACACTTTCTTATCCTAATCGGCGGAAAATTATTGAAAAATTTCCTTATCGCCGCGTTTTCGAGATATTTAATAAAATAGTAAGTACTTTTGCAGTATTAAAAATTCCTACTGAATGATTATTTGCCTTTTACAAACTGTTTCGAAGCCTTTTTATCAAATTTAGGGGCACCTCACCTCGTATTGCCAGATATTGTCTGTGATATTTTTATTACACTGACTTAGTAATTATTATTTATTGTATGGTTGTTGAACTCATTGATTTTTAATTCAGTCGTAAAATAAAAAGTGAAAGGTTGTGTCTGTATATTTTTTAAAATATAAAACAATATGAAACACAAACAATTTTTGTTTAACTTTTTGTCTAGCTACATTTCTGTTTGTATATATATTTGTTTATCTGTTAGACCTAGTATGACGGAAAATAATCTGGACAAATTTCAATCGGGTCGGTGGCTGTTGTACTGTTTGAAGAGGTACATGTTATAATTATGTACATGCGTCCAGCTTGAGGGAAAATTAATGTTTTTAGTGGTTCTAACGTTAAAAATAAGACAACAATTTTATTACACATTATTTATTGGTCCTTAAGGTAAGAGAAACAAAACTTTTAATAATAGATTATAGTGCGGACAAAATTAAACTCGTTCGGAACTGAATAATAAACTGAGATTTACTTTTAAATCGCTCACGAGGTTTATAAAAATGTTTTATAATATTTTCACTATATTCCACTGAGGAACGATTTTTATATTTGCGGAGACAATCAATATTCCTCACTCTCTTTACACACTTTTGTGTGATTTTTATCTATACATATTCATATAAACGTGTAAAGAAATATAGTGTTTGTTTAAATGGTAATATCAGAAAGACTGATCGGATTTTGATAATATTTTCACCATTAGTAAGCTTAAAACCTCCCGACGGACATAGACTATAAATCTACACTAATTTGCCCTTTTGCACTAATGTACATTACTTTTTAACTTTTTTCCATTGAGTACGTAATGTTCCAAGGCAGGTTTTAGGCTATATACAATATTATTTTGTGCACTCAAGATGGTGGATTCAAAATACTAAATTTCATCATATGTCACAAAACTTGATTCGTGGGAGTTTTAAGAGTCACTGATTGGCTTACAAATTGAAGAATGCGGACCAAAACTACTAAATTTGTTTGTATGAGCTTGGCCTTCCTAAAAAGTAAAGCGTTTTTCGTCTGGAGTGTGTACTCATAAAACGGGGGAGGCCTTATGTGATGTATTAAAAAGAGCGGGAAGTGCGACTAGGAGTTTTCAAATTACGTAATTTCGAATCTGCCTTCAAAAATTGGTGATTTAAAATGTTAACCAAAAACCCTCAACTTTAAGGAGGAATAGGAAGAGATATTCAGATTTCCAGTCTGGCCTTAAAACGTGAGAATTGAAGATGACGATTATATTAATAAATATATTATATTAATTAATAATAAAATTAGATGCACTAGTGCACCACGCGGGCGAAGTTGGACTGAAGATCAACACCAACAAGACCAAAATCCTCAAAATTAATACGAACAATAACAACACCAGGCCAATATCTATCGACAACGTAGCAATCGAAGAAGTTGATACCTTCAAATACCCGGGAAGCATAATAAGCACAAAAGGTGGCGCAGACGAAGACATCAACAATCGGCTGAAGGAAGCCAGAATGATGTTCGGCAGACTAAGAGCGACCTGGTCCTCCGGACAAATAGCAAGAGGAACAAAATTGAGAATATTCAACACTTGTGTGAAACCGGTCCTTCTATACGGAAGTGAGACATGGCTAGTTAAAAAGAGCAACATAACCAGGATACAGATGTTCATCAACAAATGCCTTAGAAGAATATGCAGAATATACTGGGCATGGGCAGAAAGAATTTCGAACAGGGAGTTATGGATCATAACAAACCAAGAACCCGTCTCAGCACAGATCGCAAGAAGAAAGTGGAAATGGATCGGGCACACACTCCGGAGACCAAAAACAACAATCGCAAGGCAGGCGTTAGAATGGAACGCGCAGGGTGCAAGAAAACGAGGTCGACCCAGGATCACATGGAGGAGATCAGTCGATAAAGAGCTACAAGAAATTGGAAAAACGTGGGGAGAATGCAAGACATTAGCCCGAGACAGAGACAAATGGCGGGATTTTGTGGAAGCCCTATGCTCCCAAAGGGAGTAGCAAGTAATAAAAAAAAAAATTAATAATAATACAGGCAGTTTTTAGTTTTAGAAAAATAAAGTAAACTAAAACTACGGCTTCAATGCCCTTTGAAAAGTTTTTAAACAAGCCTTAGTAGTTAAGCATCTATTGTGTATACCTAATACAAACAGCAAATCACGATATGATAAATACATCATCTATAGTTACTATACATTCAGTTTTGTATCATAATAAAATATTCGGCTATGTAAAGGACGTAGTCACATAATACACACAATAAATCGTGGTGCAATATGAAGGACAAAGCAGAGCGAAGAATACCGCGAAAACTGATACGTCTGATCCACGACGGCAATTTGAGCGACCCAATAAGACTAGATTTTGGGGTTAAACAAGGATGTCCCCTATCCCGCCTGCTGTTCAACATAGTACTAGAAGATGTAATAAAGAAAACAACCTCAATACTACGAGAATTAAGATGGATGCTGACCAGACGACTAGAGGACCTAGCCACGCAGGCAACGTCGCCCTACTCGCCCACACCCACAACAACATGTAAACCAAGGTTAATACCCTAGAGAATTTGGTCTGAATATAAGTGTATGAGAATCAATGCAGCGCATACTAACCAGATCACAGTCAAAAATACTACAATAGAGGACGTAGTAGAATTCAAATACCTCGGTAGTATCATTACTATAAATTAACTATTAACAATAGACTGAAACAAGCGAGAATATTCGTCGGAAGACCAACAAATGCAATCGCGCGGCAGGCCCTAGCGTGGAACCTACAGTAGAAGAGAAAAGTCCTAAGACCACGAATTACTTGGGGACGAACGGTAGCTAAAGAAATAGAAGACAGCGGTAAAAATTGGACGCAAAACAAACAAACAGCACGGAACAGAATTCGTTCAGCTGTTGAGGCTGTTCACTTTTTCCGTTTGTATTTTAATTACAAATTTTGCTTTCTGCTTTCTAATAATTAAACGGTAATTAAGCAAAGCCATTTAGAGGGATTGCCATTTTAAGCAAAAAAAAAACTTATTCAAAGGGTTATCCCTATTCCGTTATTCTGAAGTTTTGAATTAATATTAAAACAATTCCTTGAGCATTCGAGAACTTTTCTCAAAATGGTATTTTGCTATAATAAAGGTTTCAAAAATTATTTAAACATAATGCACATGTATGTTATGTATCTCTAAATTTAAGAAATTACAATCTCCTCTTTTAAATTTTTTTCAAAACACGTGTTCTTACTACAATCCCCGAATCCACGTTTCAGAATTAAACGCCTTCCCTGTGTGTGGAATAAAATGCCTCCACTGATTTCCGTTCATCCCTTTTCAAGTGTACCGTGACTGGCGCCCACACCCCGGTAAAAACGTACCACCCACGCGGTCACGTGCGTCGCCGTTGTACCGTAGAAGAGCCCAAATCCTGACCTTTGATGCGTTTGCCATTAAATATAAACCAGCTTTCATTCATCACTGGAAAGTATCTTCCCTCTTCCCGTTCAATTTTCTTTTGGGATCTCCTTGGAAAAGCTCTTTCTTTTAAAAATTTCCCAGATCCCTGACACTTGCAAAAGCGTAGGAGTCCCAAGGCAAGTACTGCTAACTATAGCCTGCATCATTTATTAATTTACGCGAAGGGCTTGATTAATATAAACCAGGATTCGATCGAAGTCGAATTTGTTTAATTGCCCTATTAACCCAATTAAGACGCGATGTATGCGTTTGTGATCCCAAAGCTCGCAAAACAAATTCGGCTCTGCTATATTTTTTTAATACTGAGCGGTTAGTACCAAAGATATGTAGGCTCCAGTTACCAGTACCCATCTGAGTTATTGTAGCCAAACAAATGTAGGATGCCTTCAGAGAGTTTTATGCGATGAAATTATGTGAAGACCCCAACGGTGCCGGAAGTACACGAAAAAAGATTGCCTCTGCTTAAGAATTGAGTTATTACGTCAGATAACTGGCGAATTGACTTTTTTTTTCAGCAGAAGATACGAGCAAGAAAAGCGCCAAGATATAACATTTCACTACATGTCTTACATGTGTCCACTAGGCAGCTCACTGGCGCTTCTCTCTGGTTGCGAACGCAAAAGTTAAGGAAACATTTTTGAGGGATGCCGAACAACTCGTTTTCGTTCCTTTCTAACACCTTGACTGAGTCGTAAGGAATATGTGTATTAATTATCCCACCCGTTATGCTGCTTAAGACAGCTTCTTAAAATATCCACACACAGCCGACGCGGCTGGTACTGGTTTTTTCTATTCAAGAATTGACTGGGCTTCTTCATCAAATTTATGGATATGCAAATTACTTCGATTCCATTTCGTTCAAGAGCTTCTCAATCCCAAGACTATCTTCTCGGTTAACTTGCGTTATTTATTTAACTTTTGCTTTTCACTTTTGCTGGAAGCCATAAACGAGTATGTCGCGATAGAATAGGCGTGGAAAAAGACAAATGTAATTTTGCTTCGTGTGAATAAAAATTTTAGCCAAAATCATAAGACTACACCGTTACTCCGGTGACCCTGAGTCCCCCCACACACCACATTTGATGATATTCTGGCTTTGCCAAGAAATTGCTAATAGGTTCCGGGCTCCGGCATGAGCTTACATACCTTGCTGCTCCTCTTTGGTCACACAGTGAAATTGCTTTGATATTTTCGCACGCGGCCAGTCACGATTTTCAAAAACAAAAGAGGGGTGCTGTATCCATCCGTTTTTTGTTGTTGCTTTCATTTATTTATTATACGTAGCTATTGTTTTAACTCAGTATAATTATTTTTTGAAGAGGACAGTTGTCAAACATACTCGCTATTGAGGGGCGAAATTATAGTACCTATCTATGTACATATGTTCAAGAAAGCAACTTGTGAATTTTGGTATCCTTTAAGTTGCGTTTCCTTTAAAAAAAAAATGTTCCAGATGGTAAAAAGAATGAAAAAGATGAAATAAAGTCTACGCAAACACTGAATATTCATAGTGATTTAATAAGCAGTTTATTTCTACACATACTCATAGTATTCTTGCTCGTTTCGTAACACACACTCAACATAATAAGACAGTTTAGATTTTACTACTCCGAGTCCGGGTCGGAGTAGTCTTTACTAAGCCAATGTCAAACAGCCCATAGACTTTACCTTACAAAGTGAAAAAATAAATGCTATGTCAGAACTATACAATCAAAGAAATGTGCTAATATATGTATGTATTAATAGGTTGTAATTTACGCGGGGGTTTCTGATGCTATTAGGTGTAATTTTAAAAACATAAATGGCTGCTCAACCACAAATTGTTGGTTTTTCCGAACTTATCTATAGTATTCGGTTGGTCACATTTGTCTAAAATTGTTCTTAAGCATAATTTATTATAATAGATTAGTTCTTTAAGAACATGTTCGTCTAAGGCCAGAGTCGAAATTCGCAGAATTGACGAAGCTATAGAATTTTGAATGAATCCACTAATGCGTACAAATTGAGCGCCACAAAAGATGCAAATCGCATTAGACTGCGTGAGGATTGATCGCTATAAGGCACTAAGCTGACAAGACGCTGCCAGACGATTGCCAAGATATTTCTTCGGCAAAAGGACTTTAAGCCGTACTAATCACAGATGAGAGCTTAGTTCAAAAATTGTCCTCTTACTTAACAAAAAATAGACTAAAAACTTTAAGTGGCATTTTCCCAAAACCCACAACACACAGTGGACAAATAGTCCAGTAGTCAAGTAAAAAAAGCATTTATTATGCACGGTTCTCGGAATGATATTTTCGAATAAGAAATCGATGAAGGTCTCCCCCTGAGTGTACATTTCAGTTGGCGTCTAAAAAATGCTGTAATTTCCCGAGCTTTCAAACTGATGTAACCCATTAATACAATCCGTATAATCATAGATTAAGAAAAATAAAATTATTAATTGTGCAGCCAACTACTAAATAAATAATAAAAAGTGGGAGAAGTCACTGAATTTCAAAGTTTATTAGAAATATAGACAAATAAATAATAGTGGATACATATGGTTTCTTTAGGGCACACCAAGAAGTATGTATTATCTATTATCTCATTGGATAAAGCACTGCGAAATGATTACACTCGCTGATTGTGACCCGGCCCATGAGACGAAAGAACGAACCCGAATGAAACCCAAAGAGGGCTGAATACTAATTAACCTTTACTAAAATCCGTCAAAATGCAGTCGATCCTTGTATTTAAATATCCGGTGTAAAAAATCTTCTCTCCTGGAACTTATTTGACTTAAAAATGCTACTAAAAAAGTTAAACTTCAAGAGATTGCCATGAAAGTCTGTATCGCTGATATTGCCATCCAAATTACCAAATTCAAAATGGCGGATACAATATAGCGACCGAAATTATTCAATTTCAAGCATTTTTTATAAAATTTAATATGAAAACGTCTTTGGGGTTACAGAATTCAAATCTGCCAAAGATCGCGTAAGTTGTAATTTTTTTTACTGAAGAGAAAGATGGGGGAATGGGACATGAAATCTCATTTTTGCTTTCGAACAATCTCGATCGTCCGTAACTCGAAATTTCGAGACTATTCAAGACTTACAGCCAATGAGACTTTGATTACGATGATTCAAAAAACATTTTCCCAAAAGTTTCAGATCAATCGACCGAAAGCCATTTTCCTATAAAAAAAATTACGGGGTCCTTTGTCCGTCATACGCCTACGTGCAAGACAAACTTTGTATGAAGATCCAAACATGGTTTTTAAAAAAGTGTGGAAAGCATAAAGTTTCGCAACTGAACTTCGCACGTATTGAATTGGAGCAAGGAATGGCCCAAGCCCTTTATTTATGAGAAGACAGCGCATATGGCTTCTAAGTCGTATAAGTCGGAATCGGAATTCGGCGGCAAAAATGTTAGGGTCTGGGCTGAATTTTCGGCCAATGGCAAAACCGAATTTCGGTGAGTTTAAACAAAATAATCTACATACATATATATATTGTCCCTTAAGCGAAAGCCGGGGATTTAAAGGTTCAGGACATTATTTTTTAACACGATAATGCAGCCATCTACGTTTAAAAGAAAGTGAGGGACTGGAAATGAAAAAATGCCAGCACAATTGATTGGCCTGTCAGAAATCCTGACCTAAATCCAATACAAAACCTGTGAAGAATACTTGAATGACGAGTTTATCCCAATGGTCGTCAATATGAAACTGGTGGTCTTGGGCAGCTGTAAACTACAATAAAGAAAACATGACAATTCATTGTAAATATATGACAGTGTGTGTCAGTCTTGTTGAGCCCATGTCAAACCGGAATGGGAATAAGGATCATCAACAAAATATTAAAGAATATTACTTTCATACTAAGTACGCCCTAATATTACCTTTTATAGCCTTCATTAATTTCTACTGAATTATATGCAGTATGATATTTTCTGATATTTATGTTTTGTTTCGTTGTTATTAAAATGAATAAAAGATGTTGGCATATTGTTAATAATAAATTGATTTGATAAAGGTTTAGACATAATGGAAATTCCAGCACTTTAGTGTGTCAGCAATGCAATATATAAAAACTTTAGAACTAATGTTGTAAGCAAAAACAGCTTAAAAAAATCACCAAATATACATACATGTATTTGCGATAGTTACATGATCACTATTCTCGGGTTTTCCTAGGTTTAGCAAAGACGGGTAGGCGTCCATTCCACGCTTGGAATTCACAAATCTCTAAAACCACACTGGGTCATCAGACAAAATCACCTTCAAATTCGCTTACATGTTTAAATAGACGAATAATCCGCCGTGCCGTTCGTTGATTGATTGCATTCTATCATCCGTCTATTCACAGAAAAAATGATATAGGAGAAGTATTAGTAGTCAATCGATAGAAAGTACCTTATGACGTAACAGAACTTTAGCAAATTAAAAAAAACATGTATCGTAAGGGTTTTGTTACGTTTTCAGCGTAACCTATTTTTAAATTACTCCGTTGTAATTTTAGTATCTTTATAGCCCCGGTGACGCTATTTTTGCACACTAACCCAGTTAAAAAATAAACTAAACATCATAAATATGACAAAAATACCAGATTTTACCGTTTATTGGCAGAGAAGCATAAAAAAAGGTGTTTCTTTTAAAAATACTGAAATGGTCAGTAATATCTTTTGCATCAGCGCAAATGTATGCATCCAAGCTGTAGGATACAGAGACTCTGAGATACATCAAATAATAAGTCACAGTCGCAGGTGTGGATTTACTTTCACTTTTTACCGCAGAGCGTAGTCCCTCGCTGGCAGAACGCGAAGCTTTAGAGAAGATACGCGCAGCATCGTCTCTGAATTAAATTCCGAAGAAGCCAGAGATACATACTCGTACACCAAAGGCAGAGGAGATACACCAAAGCCAGAGGAAACTACCGGGCAAGCTTTGCAGAATGTGAGCAAAAATAACAGAACCTGCGCGCGCAAATCAGCAAACCGCTTTTTGAAATTTGCAAAAACGTCTCTAATTTGCATTAATTTATGTTAAAATGTCGTAAATTTTTATTTCAAGGCCCAGTCTGCGACTAGCCAAATTTCCTTGCCACTTTACTCTGAGAAGCAATGGCTTTGAAAGAAATTTTGTTTCCTGCCAGGAGCGCCTACATTCCGATCGGATGCTCCCAGATTATTTATGGTCCAGCAGTTGAACAAAAAGAGTCACAGCTTTAATGTCCGCACTGGTTGATTCATTCCCATATCCTTGAGAAAATGCTGCAAAGATTTTTAATCGCTTCTCTATTAGCATTGAAATAACAAGTATCGAAGACGAAGATCCGCAAAGTTGGGTTCCATGTGTCTTACACTGTTCTCTTAATCGGCATCCAGTTTCTGTTTGAAGGTCAACTTGAACAAAACCAGTTAACAAAATGAGATGATGGGTCAGTGGTCATTTTTCTTTTCTGTCAAATGCAGTTAACGGTATTGCTTTAGGAGTGCGGGGAAAAAAAGTATTTGAATATTTTTCATTAGTTGACCAGAGATGATTTATACGGCAGTGTGAGATATCTTCGTGCTATACATTTTCCGCGCTGGATTGGATTATTACGTAACCCCCCCACAGATCACCGATCACAATTTACTGGGCATTGTGTGCCGGACTCAGCGCCACGGATGATCCTCTGGACTGGGGGAACACCGTAGTACGAGGCGGCACTAAGCCATTTTTATGACTTCGCAAATGGTGCAGGCCTTCGTTTTCCTTCCTGTACTAACGGTTAACGAGAGACACTCTTCTTTCAGGTTTTGCTGATTGCCTTCAATTTATGGTAAATAGAAAATCAGTGAGAACTTTCTTAAGCGGTCCTTCGGAAGTGCTTCTTGGAGCTGCAGTCTGCACTAATCCAAAGGTCGCAGGTTTAGGTACTAAGTACTATTGTCCCTCCCAACTTTATAGCTCAACAGCTTCATTGCACAGAGGCAGAGAAAACCCCATTTAGAAAGTATTTGCGGAAGTCCAATCACTTAGGAGGGACCCTGAATTCAATAAACTTTGTCATTTTTTATAGGAAGAGCTTAGCCGAGATATTTCTATACAAATTCGCGTTACGAACTTTAACATATTAGTCAATTAGTACGTTACATTCCAAAAAGAGGTTTTAGAAAATGCGCTTAAAGTACAGTTTTCGTTTATATGAAGGTATGTGTATGTTATGTCAGAGGTTACCTGGTTACGGTTTATACATGATTTAAAAATGCTCTCTTCTATAATGTCTTCGGGTCTGTAAAGTAAATATGTATAATTAGTGTATTCAGAACACATATGTAGAAATTTGTTGGAATTCTACTTTTCACCGAACACGAGAAAATTGAGTGTATGTTCCAAGATTAAAATTTTTTCCATTTATTTTCTAATTGAGATTTTCAGTTTTACAGAGAATTCTCTTGCACTTTAAAGAAAAACATTATGAAAAACCTTTTAATTAAACAGGCTTGCTTAAGAGGCTTCTAGTAATGCTTTTTAAATTAGAAATAAGTACGACAGCAATAGTAAATAATTTTCAGGCGTTGCTCCTACACTTCTTCCTCGACTTTTTCATTCACGTGAATATGAATTGGGTTTAGGATCTGGCAGACTTAAGTTAATATGTGCATATGTATATTTAGTAGTGAAAATTTTTCTATAAGCTTTTTCACGTGAACGTTTAAACGCTCCTCGTTAAAAAAAAAAATATTACTAGTTTCCGATTTATAAGCATTCAAAAATATACAGGGTGTCCAAAAAAACGTTTAAAGCTCTTCGGTATGTGATAGGGGATGACAAGACCAGCAAAATGATTTGTTGCACGTATGTTTCCAAAGCACAGGAAATACCCGAAAAATCGCCTAGGAGCTACAATCGGACAGGTACGCCAGTACTAGTTAAGTACGCGTCGGATATCCATGAAATTAAAATTCTTAATAAAAGTTTTTTTAACAAAAGCTATTTATAAAAAATGGTTTCGCTATTTAACAATGTTTTTTTATTGTTATATTTCTAAAACTCATATTTTTAAGGTGCGCCATTACTGCTAAAGACCTTCAGGTCGCAGTGTCCACCATATTGGTCACCCCATAAAAAAATGTAATATTGACACTATTAAAACTTTCACGTTTATTTGAAATTTTTATATATATTCAAGTGTAAGCTAGGAAATCTCAAACGTTTTCAAGTTACATTGTACATTGTTTTTATTTTTTTTATTTTTCATGTACCCAACGTAGCGATAGCTCACGCCAAACAACTATAATACTATCTCACTGTGCTTCCCAAAAATGCTAGCAATGTGATCTACCTCAATCACTGCTCTAAAATGTCGAAAAATTCACGTTTCTCCCAATTTTGCTCCGAAATTCATGTAATTAGTACACCTCTTTTTTTTTTTTTATTTAATTGGCCATAGTGTTACCTTTCGAAAGAGGTACAATATGTCCAGATAGAGAACGAGTATACAAATTTAAGCGTAAAAAACCTTCTGCAAAATGTTACCAAATCTACATTTGTCAAAAAACAATTCAAATTAAACATTTGTAATGTAATATCATTAACTGTAATAAGTTTTAAATTTGATAAAAAGCATTTTGTGGTTTGTTTAAGTTAAATTTAAAATCTGCAAAAGCTGTTTTGTATATTCTCTCTCTTCCTGGACGTGTTGTACCTCTTTAGATAGGCAACAAGATGGAAATTCAATAAAGATGAAAAAGAGGTGCATTAATTACATGAATTTCGGAGCAAAATTGAGAGAAACGTGAATTAATTTTAGGAAATTTTAGCGCAGTTTTTCACTTTTCCGAGTAAGTGCACCTTCAATGGTAGAGATAGATCAATACTGGTCGAATTTTTGGAAAGCACATTAAGGTAGTAGTTGTTTGGGCGATCAAAAGATAACAATAAAATTATAGTGTCCATCCCGAATTTATTAATCACCCTGTAACTCTCAAATTGCTGAGATGCCCCCCCCCCCCCCCCCCCATTTTCATTATCATTTTTGTCCCCATAGGTGAAAAACCCTGTATATGTACATCACTTGGAATGTTAGAGGGGAGACACATTGTAGATAAACAGATGTTCCTACTCATTATATACATTTCTTGAATAGATCAAGTATTGATAATTATTATTCATAAAATGAAGTGCGCTGGGAAGGGCGAATTCGCATCATGTGGCGCCGCTTTGAAGCTAATCCTCTAAATATGTTTAATTGTTCTAATAATTTTATTAAGTACCCTTTAACCTAACGCTTTAACTGCAAATACTTGATAATCATATTGTGACACATATAACCATTGTTAGGTACACTATAATTCTATCATTAGTTTTACACCAATGAAGCATTTTACAAAATGATCGAAAACAGCTTGCATCAACACATCGTGGAAATGTACAAGAATGGCAAGGCTACATTTCTGCTGCTTGGAATTGTAATTGCAGTATTTAAAAACACAACAGAAAAAGTTAATCAGAAACCTAAAGCATGGACAATAATACAGCAGGGAAGATAATTTAATCATTCGTGAGAGAAAAAATGCCCTCTTAAGACAGGGAAGGAAAGTAGAAGAAAGGAGTAACCGTTGTCGACAATGATGACAGTCCATCTCAGATCTCTAGACAAAATTAAGAAACGTTTGCGTAAACCTAAATAGTGTGTTCAGATGACAGAAAATATTTGCGACGGACAACGTCAAATGAATAAGACCCAAGAGTTATTTTACCGACCGTACAACATGAAGGAGACAATATTATGCTCTGGGGTTCAATATCCTGGCGTGGTGGTATGCACCCTCATAAAATTAAAAGTCGAATGGGTAAATACCAATATATACACACTTTAATATTAAACGACATAACATTTCGATATGCGGATGAGAATCTCTTTATAACTCGTATTTTTCAGCAGAAAAATGATCGGAAACACACGGCAGGCGGCGGTTAATACTAAAGAATGGTTCAAGCAAAATAGCGCGTCATTATTAGATTGGCTGTACTGTAGTCCTGAATTATATCTATTCGAGAATCAGTGGTAGGTTGTTAAAACCAAAGTTGAACTACTTAAAATCGGAAATTTGAATGATGTTCACAATGTAACAAAAACAACCTGATCATCTATTCCAAAAAGCGTTGAAAAGTGGATTAAGTCTATGCCCAGAAGGTGTCAGACTGTCATCAATAATCACAGTTTTGCAACAAAATATTGGATTTGGTGTGCATGGTTTATTCAGCTTGTTGTTGGCATGTGAATGTTTTTTTCAAAAAGCAGCCCGAAATTTGAAAGACAATACAAAAGCACACTTTTGGTAAAACGTTTGGCATTTCGATTGTAGAGAATAGTATTGTCTAACAGTGAAAGTGTTCGTAGTTACAGTGTTTCTAATTATACGCAGGGAACTGTAACAAAATATTTCTCTAATACTCGTAGTCTACTGACTACTTACTTTCTTGTATCTCCCGTTTTTTTAGAACGTTTTTTAGAAGTGTAATACACGATTTTACTCATCTGATGGTTTGAGCAGAATTCAAAATCCAATTACTGCCTCCTAGTGTAAACTTATTGGGTTAAAGTCAGGAAAATTAGTTTAACAAGCTAAAAATTGGTGTAGGTGTTTTTTGGATAGCCTGGAACAAAATACCACATTTCCCTAAAAAAAAAACCCTTGGGGAACATGCCGCCATTTTGGAATAAAGGTGTCATATTACGATTTGTCGCGAATAACTTTTCAAATTTAATTTCACCGAAAAAACTGCTTGTGCCAATCGAAAGAGGAGGAAATTTTACGTAAGCAATGTGTAAGCAAATTTTTTGTACGATCGAATCCCTTGGAGATGTGATTATTTTTCACTAGCAATTTTTTCAGAGACAATAAATAATGGTAAATTGTTAAGTTTGTTTGCATAATTTTTCGGACATTCACAAGAAAATGGGGACCTTTACTTTTCTTCCGCTAGTAAAGTAGTCTTATGTGGGGGGCGTGAAATAATAAAAACCTTAAGACGTGATCATAAAAGGGCCATAGACATCAAATTTTAACCAGATCACAAGGTTCGGAAAAATTCATTCGCGAATGAAAAAAAATACATTCTTTTCATTTACATTCATTCGCGAATGAATATTTGAGTCCAAAGATTCGTGAGAGAATTTTTCCTGCGGAGAATTTTTGAATACATTCCATTCGCGAGAGAATGAAAATGAGAGAATATTCTTCAGATACAGAAAAAGAGTGAGAAAGAATGAAAACCAATCATTCGGAATGAAAAAGAATATTCTCATTTTTCATTCTTGTTCTAGCGGTTAGATCGAGCGGATCTTTAACTTGAAAGAGAGTGATATTTGGTGAATTGTTTATAAATTTTACAAATTTGGAACTATGGGTCGTAAATCTAACATAGATAAAAATAAATTTGTGTCTTATGATAAGAACACTGATAGTTCGAAGTGCTTGTTATGTGACAGGGTTTTAAAAGGACAATTATTAGGAAATATAAAAAAACATTATATAACTGTGCACAACTATAATTTTGGTGGTGATTAATAACGCAAAAACTTCGTTATTAAGGGAAAGAATTGATGTATTTGTAAGCAATCGTCGAAGTGGATCCAATACAACATTGAAACTCAACAAAAGTGAATTTTTAAAATGCTGTGTCGGCCTTGCTTGTGTTAAAAGTATACCATTCAGAATTTTTTATGATGATACATACTTTAATAAAATAATAGAACCATATTAGCGATCGTTCGTTAAAGAAGAAGATGGTGTGTTTAAAAGTTAATGTTGCTAATAAAAAAGATAATAAAAAAATACTCTAAGCTTATTGTCTTATTTTTTCTTATTAATGGGACTTTTCAGCACATACATACATATATATTAAAAGTGTGGAAATACGCAGTGGAAACATAAATCAGCAAAAATTGTCCTGGCTCTAAAAGAATGCAAAGGAATATTCTTTTTCATTCTTTCTCATTCGCGAATGTAAAAGATGTGGGAATGAATACTTTCATTCTCTCGCGAAAGAATGAAATCGACTTAGGCACATTGCGATGCATTCGTTCGCGAGAGAATGAAAACTCAAATTCTCCGAAGAATATTCTTTTAAAGAATGAATGAAATTCGAATATTCTTCGCACCCTGCCAGATCAACACATAAATTTAGGTAATAACCGAAAAACAGAAGCGAAAGGGCATCGAATGAGTCGAAACTAAACACCAAAGACGAACTTTTGAGCGATTGCAATCCTTTCTTGACTCCTACAATTTGATATGTACGGTACTTTACAAATAACCACCAGGGGAGCTCCTGCAAGTATATTTTTCTCTCTTTGCAACATCGACGTTGCGTAGCCATTTTCTTGAATACTTAAGTACTAGACAAGGTATGCCACAGTATTTATTAAGTAGTAAAAAAATACGTTTCTATAAATCATAATTTTATGAAGGGCTTTACATTTTGCTATTTCTATTTGTTTCATTCCCTCTGCCCTCTTTTCTTGTGTAATATTTATGAAGAGAGAGGGAAAGTATTAACTAAGAGTGCAGTAATCACAAAATATTTATTGAGAATTTGCAAGGCGTGTAAAATGCCGCATCTTCTAAAAACCATCTTTACAGCGTTCGTGGAAAATTTATCAAGCCTGAATATCTTATTCTTAAACGAAAAAAAATTAGCGACCGTAATTTTGCTAAGCACCTCAGCTTCAATCCAATTTATCCTCTTTGAAAACATGCAGGAATGTAAGCACAGGTGACCCTTGTACCGTCGCTCCCAGCGACTTAAGCCAATGCCCAATTCACAACAGTACCGATTTCACAGAACAAGCGGCTCTTCCTACCTGCAATCATTACTGCTCAACTACAAGAAACAAGACATAACCACAAGACAAAAGTATAGGATAAACATGCTGAACTAATAACAATCGTGGCGTTCACAGAACGCACCCATAAAGTCGATAGGAAAGTCGAACTTTGATGTCCGCGATTTACTGGAGGTGTGAGTGCAAAAACAGTTTCTTCAATGCTCTTTGTACTTATATTCCGCCGCCAATATTTTATTGTTGCTATTTCGTCTATTATACGTTTTTTTTGCAAAAAGGTAGATTGTACCTAATCGTGGCAAAGAGGTTATGTAAAATGCGATGCTTCACGACCAGATGAAGTGAGGGACTAGAAGAAATGGGCTTGCATTAATGTTGATGATAATCGCCTTTGCTGTTTGTCATCAGTACACTTTAAGTATGTACATAATTTGCGCTGAGAACTCGGGCAAGACCCGATGCAAATTATGACCTGCTCTATGCTGAATCGCTAAAACCAGTTAACAATTTAATTGGAAAGAAGCTCCCATACTTTTATTTTATTCCGAAAAAAATTTACCTACAAATGCAAAAAAACGAAAGGAGAATAAATAATTGAAATTTTCGATTAAGAGGACGGTTACTGACGCAGAAACGCGCCGCAATTCTCCGAATGTCTCCGACGTAAAAGAAGTTTTGTATTAAAAGTATGTTAATGCATGAACATCATTGCGATATCGGAAATTTTTTTTATTACAACGCTTTATTTAGAGGGATGTTTCGAAAATGTATTAATTAATCCGAAAGAAGAAGCCGTTTAGCTACACACAATTTATGATACATTCCTCAGTTACCTCGGGTTCATTTGAATTTTTTAACTCGTCACAATATGTTGGTAGCTTTAGATTGGGGTAGATGGTTTAACAGCAAAAGCGTTTTCCTTCGTAGAAAGCGTTTTTTGTACGAGTTTTAAATGTGCTCCTTATTTTTTGAAAAAACTGTACTGTTACTTTGTTTTGTTTTTATATATTATTGAACGGTGAATATTGATGTAATTATTTCAACTTATTTCTTGCACGTATTCAGCATGCACTGCCATATATGTACATATATTACTTTGTTATGAATACCTTTAGCCATAGGAACTTCCTTGAGTTTACAAACTTTAAGTTTTGAACACAAGTAAAGGGAGAAGTAGAAAACCCCTCATCTCATCTTCGAGACTTTTCCACGGAATCTTTTAAGAAAATAACCATTATTTTGTGTTTTTCAAATGGCACAGTTTTGAAATCCTCCGATCACCGTTCTTCACCGAAACGTAGAAAACTCATAATCGCTCCACAATTATATAACACCGAGTTAAAAATTTACGCTCCCTAAGAGATCTTTTCTGTGGGTCAGGTTTGTACACGGGTGCGCTCTCGCACAAATCGGTAGAGAAAAATGGAAGAAGAGGAGGGGAGGCGAGAATTTCTCGCACAGGTCCTCTAGTATATATTCTCAAATGTGTTATTTTGTCGTGCGTGATATCTCCCTTAATATTTCATCAAAATAAATGATCGTTATATTTTCTTGAAGATTACGTTCCCCGCTAATGACAAAAAAAAAACAAATGGTTGAAAATTAATGTTTTCGTCAAAAAACTTTAATATAAGCACATCATAGCATGCATGACAGCTGTTAGTCGGAATTGTTTACATCCTATACGCAAGGTAATCTAGCTATAGCTGATATATCGCTAGAGTAAACAACTCCAACCGACAGATGTCGTACACGTTGGTTAAACCGATTGTCAATAGATGGAGCCTTCTACATTTTCTATGCAAATATGGTTTTTATAAAAAGTTTATTTATTTGTTTATTTTTCGTCATTAGCGGGCAACGTGATCTACAAAGTGATATCTCAATCATTCATTTGGTCGAATTCCTGTTATTCTTCCTTCAACTTATATTGGCAGCCCTCGAAATATGCTTCAAAACAGTAAAGAAGCTTGAAAAAGCCAATACATAATATGTATTTATATCAATAATTTTTTAAATATACACTTTTTAGATGTTTTACAACTAAACATACTAGCTGGCCGATACTGTGCGAAATATTCGTACGGTCAGCTAGTAAAATAAATATTGGGCATTAATGGTTAATTTTAGACTAATTTCTATTGGTCATAGCTTAACATTATTTCACAAATATTTTTTTTGGTTATGGGATGTAATCAATTTTCATCAACTTTTACAATTCTAACTTTTAATAAGTCTTATTTTCCGACTTATTTTTATTAGTTATTGGTTAACTATTCCCTTATGGAAGCTTATAAACTAATGAAAACCTATTGATGAAGTATTTTTGCGCATTAATGTATCAGTACCATTAGTGTCATTAGTGTTCATCAGTCTATTCATTTTTATATCATACTAACAAATTCAGAATGCATAAAGAAGATCATAGCACTTTCACGTAGACCATGAATTGAAACGTAGGTACGTAAACATAAAACTAAAAACACATAATCTACGAAAATACATCAAGTTGGACAGATGTGAACAGAAAAGACCAACAAACAAATATATTTAAATAGCACTATTAGAACACACAAAAATAATTTTTTAAAACAGCCTTTTATTTAAGTCAAATTAACTAAAATATAAAACAAATATTGCCTATTCAATTAACTACTCACTTATGAAATGAAATTTTAAGAACTTTGGGAATTGCACTAACTGTAACCAATTTTATTAAAATAAATTATTGTGTCAATTGCGATTATAAACGCTTGTTGCGTGTGGGATTACATCTCAACATACCATACAACAAACCAAAAATAAATGTTGTGAAGCAATGGTTGAGCTAAAGGGTCTTTTAATAAGGACGGTCAAATTTTAAATGTAAATAAAACATGTTGTGTGTGAGATATTCACTCCACTTTTATTTTAATTGGAAGAACATTTTATGGCATTAAGTATGCCATATAGCGTCGTCCAAATGTTCATCACGACTTTGCTTGGTGGCATGTATTCGGCAGGTCCAATTTTCGATGACTTTATCGCATAAATCTGTGAATTTGCTGGGTGGCGTTCGTTATGTTGACTCTGAATCGCTCGTGCAGAATGTCCATCGTGACATGCGCTGTGTGGCACGTAGCGCCGTCCTGTTGGAACCACATGTCGTCGGTATCCATATCATCCAGTCAAGGCCACAATAAGTTGCTTATCATCTATCTGTAGCGCTCACCACTGACGTCGCTAAGGATGATTTGATTTGGCGAAATTTGGGTCAACATTCGAATGCATTCTACCGAGCAAAGTCGCAGCGGCCATTTGAACGACGTTATACGTCATACTTACTGCCATAAAATATTTTTTCAAATAAAATAAAAATGGTGTGGATGTCTCACACATGACTTCTTTTTTTCACATTTAAAAGTCGAGCGTCCTTTAAAAAACAACAAGACATTAAAAGCATACAAAAGCGACAGAAATAGACAATCAACAAAACTGCTGCAAATTAATGCAGTCTTTGTAAAGTTTTTTTCGGCAATAATATTATTTTTCTGTTTTTTCTTTTAATGTTGGTTGCATGGCGTTTACATTATAATCCTCAAACGTCAGCGTCAGTAACATGCTATGGCTTACAATAAGCAGATGCATAAGCAAGGAAGGATTGTAATAAAAATATCGCCAGAATACTTACTACTTCATCGGTAATTAACGATCATAACATAAGAATTGTTTAAGTACGCTCCCATCGAAACATTTATGCAACAAAGTTATTTGGTTACGATAATTGCGGTATTACGTAGAAGCAATTGATACTAAATTGCGTTAAGTCCCTCATTTTCGGACACTCCAGCATCTGTACCGTTATAAGAAGCGCGCAAGAATCACCTGCTTGCATAATTGCGCATCAACTTAAGTGGGCTACAAATTTTTCACTAGCGATCCTGGTTAGGGTCCCCCACACAAGCACTGGCACCGACCACCCCGCTGACCTTTCGATCAATTAAATGTAAAATATAACACGAGCTTCCTTGCGTTCTCATCACGTTGTTAACCCCGTGAAAGTACGAGCATTGGATCTGCAAATCGGCGTCGAGTTCAGCGCAAGAGAAAAACTTTTGCATAAAATATTCCTAGATGTTTTAAATATAGATAAATTACTTTATGACCCCGCGAATCCATACTCCTTTCTTACTCTTACCCAGCCGCAATCACAAGTTTGCAAAATTCTTCTTTCAGCAAAAGAGCCTTAAATTTATAAACGCGATGATGTGCAGAAGATACGTGTGTGCGGTAATAAATTATATGAGATGCACTCGGAGTCTGGTTCGGTTACCTGGCCAGCGGGTAATGGGTATGGGTTTCCACTCTGGGTTCGCATGAATACAAATGATATCTATGTGTTCGTTGTTTTTGGGTCAATACTTTCACTCAGCGTGAAGACCACGACTGACTAGCTTAATCGACGAAGGCCCACTGCGGAAAAAATTGAGTTAAAAAAATTAAGTTGAATATTCCAAATAAATTGTTCTTGAGGGTATCAATTTGCGAATGCACGGAAAACGCTAATACCTGTACGCTTTGAGCCACAGCACCGCGGTAGACTCCGGCGCACCGAGGTATAGTCCAATGGACCTTTGTTGAGCTGGGATCCGCTGAGTTTACATAATTCCATGTAGCACCGCACGCCTTTAGGTTCGGCACCATCTTCGAATACAACCTCTGGCGCTGAGATGAGCGTGTTCGGCTGAGTTTCATCATTTTGGCTGTTTTTTGCACATGCTATCAACAGTACTGCGGTGCATCAACTATTAAACAAGTTACGCAAGGTGTCATAACACACCTTGATAAGTTATTTTGCTTGTAAACCAAAAATAGTTTTAATGCCTTTTCAGCGCCGGAGATGCTTGTTCGGATGCCTTTGATGGAATTGGCTGGCATGAATAAACTCCAGAATTTCTGCTATCTCGAAAAATCCTTGCTTACTTTCTCTGTCGCGCTGGCGTTAACTCTTAATTAGTTGACAATAGGAAGCCGTGCTGTTCTACTAACCCTGTCTCCAGATCGGCCAACGATTTTCCTCCTGCCTGATCACGTTGATTTGCTCGTGCGCTCTTTATCGGTTAATCAAAAGGAGGAAAGCAGTGGGAATCTTAAGTTAATTAAATTAAATATTCCCAGACATCAGAAAATCCAGATCGAGACTTTTCACATCATAAGGTCGTAACACCGGTTCCTTGATGAACGCGATTTGGAGATCGATCTGGTCGTTTGTTCATTTGCGATATTTCAAAAGCAATCTGATAAAAGAACGCTGCGGGGCCTTAGGACTAATTAGTAAGCACTTGCACTTTAGTTCATACCCTCAACACCCTGCTGTCCTATTATTTTTCAGTGTACGATTCACATTTCAATAATTAAGATAAATTAATAGGTCGAGTTATGCTTGACAGCATCAAAAGATACTCCGTAAAGGTCTGGCTATGTTTAAAAAAAATATTAGTTCAAATTACATCAAAGCATAGATGACATAAGAACTATTTAGATATCGCATGGCATACAGGAGCCGAGTACACAGATTTTAATTGTTTCAGTGTACGCTGAGAACAAATGTTGCTTTACCAGCAGTTTTGTATACATTTGGTCAACCCCCTCAACACGGCAGATGCGGTCAAATGTGTATCAAAATTTATTCTCAGCGTACTCCTAATTTTGGGTCCATTCCGGTATGTCCCCATTTGTATATTCGGCACTTATGTGCCATGCGATGGTTCTTATTCCATCTATGTTAAGTGAACCTCTTTTCAATTATCATTGGGAGTTCCACAAAGTGTAGATTTACATATATAGTCCACTACCTTAGATTTGTGCGCTTTGACATTTCCAGCCACCCTCGAAACCCCAGTAGCAAGTAGCAATTTCAACTAAATCATAAGGTTTTTCAATAAGGACGTTCGACTTTTAAATGTGAATAGAACAAGTTGTGTGTGAGCTGACTCCATTTTTTTAAAATTTAAACAATAAGTATGCCATATAACACCCCTATCCGAGGTTCTTCGGTTCATCAGAGCAACGGTGGGGGCAGAGTACAATGGACTATTCGTCTGAGTGCTCGGGGCTTTGCTCCCCCCCCCCTTTTTCTTACAAATACAATGCCATATAACGTCACCCATATGTTCAACACGGCTTTGCTTGATGGCACGTATTAAGGAGGTGCTATTTTCGATGACTTTGTCGCACAAACCTGGCTGAATTTGCTGCATGGCGTTCGTTATGTTGACTTTGAGGGCATCAACTATTTGCAGTTTATTCGGACAGACCTGTGATCTAAGATAGCCCCAAAGGCAGAAGTCTAAAGGCGTTAAATCGCACGATCTCGATGGCCAGTTCACGTCACCGACGGGCGAGTTTACCATACCTTCAAAGCGCTCGTACAGAACGTCCATCGTGACATGCGCTGTGTGGTACGTGGCGCCGTCCTGTAGGAAACACATATCGTCGGTGTCCCTAACATACAGTTGAGACCATAAAAAGTTGCTTATCATCGATTCGTAGCGCTCGCCGTTGACAGTTATGGCAATGCCAGTTTCGTTTTGAAAGAAGCACGGACCAATGATTCCGCCAGACCAAAGTCCGCACCAAACAGTGACTTTCTCGGGATGAATTTGATGCTGGTGTATCTCGTGTGAATTCGTATCGCCCCAAATCCAACAAGTTTGATTCTTCACATATCCATTCATTTAAAAATGGGCTTCCCCGCTCAAAATGTTTTTTTGGCGAAATTTGGGTCAACTTCAAGTTGCTCCAGAGCCTAATCGGCGAACACACGGCGTTGTAGGCCTGGATCAATTGGATTTTATACAGACCCAAGCCCCGACGCAAAATTCGCCAAGTTCTTGCGAACACCGAGAAATTGACTGCCATTGGTTTTCCTGTACACTCTCACGCACAGCAGCGATGCTTTTAGCAGACCTAGCGTTTTGGTGACGATGATAATGAGCCAAAAACCATTAAAATCGATTGAGGTTAGGTTAGCAAAGTGAGGATTTCATCATAGATAAATATTTATAGTACCTACCTCCCCAATGTACAACTCTTGGCATAATTTTCATTGTCAGTTGAATTGTATTGCTATAAACTACTAATCCCTATTTTCTACCGCTTTTAAAAGGCTCGGGTTGACTTATTTAATTTGGAAATTTTTAAAAAGAATCACTAGACGGTAATAAGTAGTTTAAACGCCCCGCCGTTTTGTTGAAGGAAACAGAAGGGATATTAAATTGCGAAACTCATTCGTTACGCGCAGTTAACTCTGCTACGAGGGAAGCCAAATTAAAAACGAAGGGAAAAGCTGGGAAAGCTATGTGAAAATCGTAGGAAAATGTCAATGATTTCATAGCACTCCAGGGACAGAGATCCCAACCACTAAATCATATCCTTTTGCGTTATAAAAATCCCCAGATTAACACCTTGTAGTTTCCTTTTGTTGTGTTAGATAATAGAGTTTGGCCAGCGAATTTGAATTAATTTCGAATTTATTTTTTTACAGGTGCTCCGTCGTTGCCAAGTCCGACTCGCGCCTCATCGAACAACCAAAGTGAAGGCCGACTGCAAGACCACAAAACCAATATCTCCTTCGTGAGAAACCTTCCAGAAGAAACACCTTCTTCAAGTATGTTGCTCTTGCAACCCAATGTAAGTACACAACAAAGGCACTATTTCGTGCGTGGAATTGTTTAAGAAAAATTACACAGTTAGCGGCCCATTGCATTTTATTTTTTATTTTGTTCCCCCTCATCCCTCGAGATTCAATTAAGCCCATTGTCCTCCAGCCCATTTAGTTCCCGCTCATCATCCACGGTAACTTGCCGCCTTGTGGCGTAGTATAAATGCAATAATATAATAAAATCTTTATGAGGAAGAATTAGGTGCTTTTCATTGGTTGTTCCTTAAACATGCGCGCACTCGACGCTTTCGGCTCCCCATATAAGGGGGCTAGTAGTTATTCGAAGCAATGGTGAACATTTGGCTCTTCTTTTCAGAGCTCCTTCAGTTGTTTTCCTTCTTTCGACACTCTCTCATCACAACAGGCGCATCTGCAGTTCAATGAACAGGAAGGGCAGTTACTTGATCAAAGCTTGCAACAGTTTTCGGATTTATTATTTCCCAGCGGAACTACTGCCTCGGCCGATGAGCAACAAAATATTCTAGTTGGTACTGGCGATTTTACCGTCCACGGTCAACCCTCCAACTCTCCAAGTGAAACTCTGCATAGCAGTGCTCACAACAGTCCTCGTATTTGTAACACTGTTGAATCTATCTCCAAGGCAAACCAATCACAAATTAAGGATAAGCGCTTGAACGCTATCCCAGAGCAGCAGGTATTCCCAGACGTTGCTGAGCCGGAAGGACTTTACTTTGAGCGCACAACCCCCGATGAAGTTAATCTGCTTACTCTGCGTTCCAGCAGCGATCCTGCAATAGCCCTTCATAGTATTCAAGCCAGTGAAGAACAAGCAGCGACCAGAGACAATTTAAAAACCCTGCCGAGAGCCCATGCTAATCCGGGCTTAACCGCGGGCTCATCTCTGCCAAGTTTCCAAGAAACATATTCCCTGAAGTACAGTCAATTACCAAACCTAGGAATGAAAATGGACGAAGACTGCTACAGTCTAACTTCGGGGCACCAACAGGTGGTATCACCCTATTACCACACCCCAGTTCACAGCAATATGCCGAATGCATATGACTTCCAACACCACTCAGCAGTGTACTCGAATTTATCCTCCGCCGACAATGGCTTCTACCAGTATCAGAGCTCGCAGCCAGTGGTGAGCATTTGCTTTTTAACTTTCCAAGAAATCTCGTTAGTAAATCGGTGTTTTCAATTATTTTCAGGGGTTTGGTGCATCTGGCGAAAGGTATTCACTTCCAACATTTCCTACAATCTCTGAACTCCACGTAAATACATCCCAGCGAAGAGCATCTCTTCCCATTCAACGCTCTGAATCAACATCTAGCAATGAAAGCCCGAAGCCGTCGAGAATTGGAGCATTGAAAGGGATTCCCAGCGCCTCAAGCTCCACCTCCAGTTCACCAGGATGTCCGAGTCAGAGCAGCAGCTCGACATTGACAAACAGCAGCGATCTTTCAGCTTCACGGAGTCTACAGCTTACGCAGAGTCCTTCCCAGTTGTGCGCAGTTTGCGGAGATACAGCAGCATGTCAGCACTACGGAGTGCGAACATGTGAGGGCTGCAAAGGCTTCTTTAAGAGAACCGTTCAAAAGGGCTCGAAGTACGTATGCCTTGCAGACAAATCCTGTCCTGTTGATAAAAGACGCCGGAACCGATGCCAGTTCTGCCGGTTCCAGAAGTGTTTAGTTGTCGGAATGGTCAAGGAGGTGGTACGTACGGACTCACTGAAGGGTCGCCGAGGTCGGCTACCATCGAAGCCGAAATCTCCTCAAGAATCCCCACCAAGCCCTCCAATTTCACTGATAACGGCACTGGTGCGTGCGCACGTGGATACAACTCCTGACTTAGCTAGCCTTGATTATAGTTTTTACAAAGAACCAATTCCCAATGAGCCTTTCGTGGGAGAAGCTGAAAAAATACAGCAGTTCTACAATCTCCTAACGACTTCCGTAGATGTTATAAAGCATTTCGCTGACAAAATTCCTGGCTACACGGATCTTACACCGGATGACCAAGAGCTCTTGTTTCAGTCAGCTTCCTTAGAACTGTTCGTCTTACGACTTTCCTACCGAGTGCGACCTGACGACCTCAAACTGACCTTCTGCAACGGTGTGGTGATGCACAAGTTACAGTGTCAAAGGTCCTTCGGCGACTGGCTGAATGCCATTCTGGAGTTTAGCAAAAGTCTTCATGTGCTTCAAATCGACATATCCGCTTTTGCCTGCCTTTGCGCTCTGACCTTGGTGACAGGTAAGATCAACTAACTCCCTTACTCTAAGCAAGGAGGCCTAATTGACTTTTATTTCACAGAGCGACATGGACTCAAAGAACCTAAGCGGGTGGAGCAGTTGCAAATGAAAATAATCAGCAGTCTCCGGGACCACGTCACGTACAATGCAGAGGCGCAAAAGAAGCATCATTACTTCAGTCGACTTCTGGGCAAGCTGCCGGAGCTCAGGTCCTTGAGTGTACAGGGACTGCAGAGGATATTCTACCTAAAGCTGGAAGATCTAGTTCCGGCGCCATCTCTCATCGAAAATATGTTTGCTGCCAGTTTACCCTTCTAATTACAAGCACCGATCTAGGAATTTATCCCCCTAAATGGCCATGTCAATTAAGAACCCTTGCCGATTCTTTGCATTATTCTAACGCGAGCCACTCCAATCGTCCGGATTCGCAAGAACAGACAGCAATCGGAGACTTACAGGTTTTCTAATCACAGATTTTTTACGCATGAATTGAGTTATAAAAAATTCATTTGAAAATTGTCGGAGCATAATCGTTTTCGTGACTTGTGCAAGTGCAAGTCCGTCCAACACCAGTGGGGAAACATCGGTGCGCGTAAATATTTCATTCCTCACTTAAGCTTGCAGTTGGCCAGATTGATACACGTCTGATTGATATCGTGAAAGAAGCTCGCATTTAATTTGTAACTGTAAATTGGGCCCGCGCTAGTGGGATACACCGGCCACTATAATTGGCCGGAAAATTGATTATTGTCTGGAAACACCAAGAACACTTGTAATTACGCCACTTATGTTTCCGTGAGCAGGTCTCCATTGTAAAATATTTCGTTTACCTGATTACAGCATTTCTAGTCTTTAGCCTACTCGTTTGTGATTTCACGAGAACTATGAATGTAAAAAGTGTCAATCCGAGCTACGATCGCCGTTTAGTTACCACTGAGCCATTCGCAATTTGCCAAGTATACCGTTAGACTTTTCCTACTAGATTATATTTCTAGGGTAGGGAAATTTTATTTAAGTTAGAACTCTCTGTAGGTGGAGTAGTCGTCCTGCCATAATACGTTTAGCATTCTTTTGTAAAGTACATGAATCTACACGTAAACAGAAGTACCTTCCTAAGAAACGATCGTACAAATTTCAACGAAAGATTAGTACATTGCCTTCTATCAACACCTTTTCTGCATGCGCAATCCCTCTTGAAGAGTCGCATGCTGTTGATGTACCCAGTAGAACTAGAAGTGCCATTTCACTTTTCGATAGCCCTAGGCACAGCAGGCAAGCAAACGGAAAATGCAAAAGGTATTTGACGAATCTATATTTTTGGTACGAACTAGATAGGTTGTAATTTACTATGTGATATAAGGATTGGTCTCAACGCAATGTGATTTTTTAGAAAGCCAGAAAATGATATTAAAAGACATTGAGGAAAGAGAATTTACTGAGCCCTTTGGACAACATTCTGTAATTTAAGTGTATGTATCTTTTTAACCGCATCATTTGTAAGCTTTACTCTTATAGATTGTTACGTTTGCTATTTTTGTATCTAATTTATTGACACTACTTTATACTATGTTTCGTTTACAATTTAGGACAAACCCGTTAGACATATATGTGTATGTGTTAGGCAGTAATAAAAGGCGCAATTCGAGTCGGTCAGAGTGATTACTTTCCGAGTTACCAGTAGATTAAGTTTAACTAATTGTAAATTCATCCTCGGATCAAACTCGAACACAATTTTCTATTTATAACTGTATTGCACAACTTCTTCGCGGAGGACATGTGTCTTTTATGTATGAGCTCCATGTGCATATGCCATGTTTAAACTTTATGAAAGCTCGCTACTTGTTTTAGGATTAACTTTAATACTTTATTTATTACTATTACGTTTTTTTCAAACTCTGGATCTGTATAAAACGTAAAATAAATCTGATTCGCCTCCCAAGTTTTGTTTCATTCAGGAATCCCTGCTCCAGTTTCTATACCAACAATTTCAACTGCCAGATCTCAGGTGAGTATGGGTATTATTAAAAGCTCGGTAGCTGAAGTTAGCATGCATAATTCTGACCTTTCCGAGTATGACGTTCTTCTCATGGTCCATAATAGTCTCAGCACATCCCAAATCTATCCCTCCGATTCGATACGATTCGAATCGGTCTCTGGAAAAATCACCCTCAATCGTCGTTTTGTTCTCTTTTAATTACATGCTGCTACATTCGTCCAGGTCAGCCTATCGATGCCTACAAACACGCCGTTGAAGCAATTGATTCCCTGTCTGCTCTTGCCAGTCCCCTTGTTGACATTGCAGTGCAGCGATTTCAATCTCCCCCAGCTACTTTGGTCTCTCACCGATGAAGACTTTTTTTACCGAATCAGCGACTTTGGCTTTTACCAAATCAGCGGTGTCAACACCAATCTTGGCCGTCAGCTCGGCGCGATCTTCTAACCCTCCTAAGTAACGACCTTCTTTCCACCATTGACCTTTATCACCTTGATCTCTTCCCACTTTATTTCATGATTCTCCCAACATTCTCGTTCCGAGCCTCGCTTCCACTTTAACTTTCATAAAGCCGACTTTGATAAATCAAATTCCCTCCCACACGAACAAATAATTCCTCACCCCTAAATTTTTTCCAGTTATCATATTCCCCTTCCTACCTATAAAAACTCTCTCTTCATCACCACCCTGGTACGACAAAAATCTCCGTTCTCTTCATAACAAAAGCAATAAATTATGGTAGTGCTCCCTCATTTCTCGATACGAACAGTTTTACTCTTGTTATCTCACTATCTCTTCTCCATTCACCGAACGTTGCGAATGTCTCTACAATGAATATCAGAACCGAATGCAATTCAAATTTATTTCCCACCCTAAGCAATTCTACAATTTTATCAATATAAAAAAGAAATCCAATGGATACCCGTCGCTAATATTTCCGATGATGTTTTCAGTCAATCGTTTAGCGATCAAGTTCGAGATCCTGATCCTCATTATTTTCGCTACATGCAAAACTGCTGGCTAATATCTCTAACATCCATTGGCATTAATCCTTCTCTTGTTGCCGCCAAAATCTCCATGCTCGCTGACGCCTATAACTCTGGCCCCGGCGAAATCCCCGCCATACTCTTAAGAAAAAGTTCTGCCTACCTCACTCAGCCTCTTTCTACCCTCTTCTCCATTTCTCTATCTGATATTGTTTTTCCCCCTTTTTGGAATGATTCATTTATTGTCTGTATCCATAACAGAGGTTATAAAAGAGAAGTTTCTAATTACCGTCCCATTGCTAAACTTTCCTGTATTCTGAAACTTTTCGAAAGCATCACCTGTGATTCCATGTCCTCCCACTATAAGTCCATTCTTTCCCCTGTCCAACATCTAACTGACTAACCTGACAGTCTTCGCATCACGTACACTGCAAGCTATAGAAAATAGCGAAGAGATCGGCGTTATTGCCACCGATTTTAGTAAAGCCTTTGAGAAAATCTCCCATCAGCTCATTGTTCTCAAACTTATTATCCTCGGCTTTCAACCCTTTTTCATTTCCTGGATCAAATCTTGCCTCGATAATCTTCATTACAGGGTTCGTTTTGACTCAGCAATTTTAAATCCCTTTGCTTCTCACTGTGGCCCACTTGGTCCGTTAATCTTCTGTCCATAAACGATGTTGAGCTGATAATTAAACACTTGATGATATGAAGATTTTCAAAAGTGTTTCCAATGCATCTGAACCTACATCCCTTCAAGAAGACTACTCAGCTTTTTCACCGGGTACTCGAAAAGCTTTCTGGAACTTGACATCTCTAAATGCCAATCAATCCCTTATTCCCGTAAACGCCTCCTTAATACTTCTCGGACCTGTTTTCTCTCTGGTGAACCCATTCCATCTGTAAGTTCCTTACGAGATCTGGCCGTTATAGTAGAAGAGGCGGTGACACTAAAGTCTCAGGGATCTGTTAGAAGCAAAATTTTTGTTTCCCAGGTAGGCTGAGTGCGGCTGGCAGGGGGACACGAGGGGAAAAATCCGCCAACCTTTCATCTCTCTGTTGCCTTACTAAAATTCATATTTCTCAATTACAAAAAATGTGACGTTTAACATTTGAGAGAGAAAAAACGTTCTCAGAGAAGGCAAACATTGTCCTCCAAAGACGGGCCCGAAAGCCCTAATCCCACTAACTCAAACCTGGCCCCCATAGAATCCGTCGGCATCAGGCGTCGCTTTCGGCATCGCCGCACAACCGCCGCACGACTATTGAATACATGCATTCATATGGGAGCTAACCCATAGCCGACTCGGCGGCAGCGCGTTGCGAGAGAAAATTTTCGAGGAATCTTCAATATTTCGCGCGGCAGTGCGGCTTAAGAGAGCTTTAAGAGAGAAGCGACGCGCCGACGAATTCTATGGGGGCCTGCCTTCATGCATTTATGGCTTGACCGATGACTCAGTCTATCTGTGAAGCAAAAACTGAGACTTTAGTGTTACCGCCTCTTAGACTATTATCTGTGATAGCGAACTCAATTTCCGTTCCCATATCGATCGTTTCGTTAATAAAGCCAACTCCGCTTTAGCTTTTCTCAAACGCTGGTCCAAGGAATTCTCCAACCCCTATGCCACTAAAGCTCTCTACTTCTGCTTTGTCAGGCCACTACTTGAGTATGCCTGTCAAGTCTGGTCGCCCTCTCAGCCTACACTCATTAATAGGATTCAAGCTGTTCAGCGTAGGTTCCTTCGCTTCGCGCTGCGCGGTCTTCCTTTGGTTGTTAACTTTAATCTTCCTCATTATGAGGAACGATTGAAATTGATTAACCTGCAGTCCCTAGCACGGCGTCGGGTTGTCGCCTACATTGTCTTCATCGACCAAGTACTAACAGGCTTCATCGGCTGTCCCGATTTTCTGCATAATATCTCTCTCAATACCAACCCCCGCATTGTAAGATCCTTTCCACCCTTCCGTCTTTACACCCACCGCATCAATTATGGTCACTTTGAACCCTTTACGAGAATGCTACGTACAGCTAGGCAACCGTCCTTTTCGATTTCCACATTGATAAAGGTACCCTCGGACACTTCTTAATTTGCCCCTCCCGTTTGCTGCCCACCGATCTCATCTTTGTTTAATCTGCCCCTAGTCTTAGTTCTAGTCTTAGTTTAAATGATTTTGCTATTTTCTTTGTAGCTTGATTTAAGCGAAATAAATAAATAAATAAAATATGATCTTCGCTTAACACTGCCTTACGTTAAAAACGCGATAAGTCGTGCATGTGTCACAAAAACAGTATCTTTTAAAGTTCAACCTTTTGATATTCATTATTATTGCGTTAACCCTAAACTAAACTGAAACAAACAAAAACGGAGCGCCGCTGAAAGCTCCCAAAACCCAGGGCACTACATTGTATTTGCACAAAGTTCAATATGTGCACGAATTGAATTAAAAAGAAGGCTCTGGAAGACGAAACAGTTGGGGAAGACCAGTCTTCTGATCTTAATTCTTAAACGATTAACAGGGACTAACATTTCTGCAAGTTTAATCAGAAGGAGACTTTTTATATCCATAGCCTTCCTGTACTCCGACCAATAGACACGCTGAATTTTTCACCGCAAATGAAGTAAAAGCGTCTTTCATTAGCCCGGGCGGGATTTGCTGTGGAATTTCCTAACGATTTAGAAATTAGAGTTTAGAGCAGTGGTGGGCAAAGTACGGCCCGCGGGCCAACTCCGGCCCGCGAAACCATTTTATCCGGCCCGCCGCGGATACATCGAAATAGTTTGTATATGGCCCGCGATGATTATATTTTGAGGATTCACCCGTTATAAAGTAAAATATTTGAATACATAGAATGACATACATAGATAGATAGATGAATAAGTAAATGAAGTAAAAGAATCAGTTTGTCTAGCCGCGTAGTTCATGCATGGTGTCGAGGGCGGGACATCTATGGCACCAGTGAGTGAGAACAAACTGAAACATTTCAGTCAGCAGTTGCAGAAACTTCACGCACAATTTGAAACTAGGTTTCAAGATTTTAAGAACATACAGTCATCGCTAGATGTTTTTTCGATGCCGTTTAACATAGACCCCGAGAACGTCTCTGCAGAGTTGCAATTGGAAATTATCGAAATGCAGTGTAGCACCCATTTAAAACAACTGTTCTTAAATTCAACAAAGCTAGATTTTTATAGAACTCTACCGAAAGCTCAATACCCAAAGATGATTGCACACGCCCAGAAAATTATGGCGATGTTTGGGTCATCGTATGTGTGCGAACAGACATTTTCAACCATGAAATTGCGAAAAAACTCAATCAGAAACCGACTTACTGATGAACACCTTTTCTCGCTGCTGAAAGTCACTTCGTCGCAACTCGAACCTGCATTCGACGATATATTGGCAGAACAAAAACAATTTCATATGTCTCACACACCTGGGCCTTCGAAAAAATAAATAAATTAAACCATTTGAAATATTTTTTTTTTATTATGTTGTTATTTTAACGTTTAACCGTAAAAAAAGCTTGAGAAATTTCAGAGGAGGGCCAGAGTTGCAGCAAAACTGCACTTTTATATAAAACCGTTAAAATTTTAAAATTTTGCAGTTTTGCTGCAATTCTGGCCCGCCTCCGAAATTTCTCAAGCTTTCTGGCCCCCCACGAAAAAAGTTTGCCCACCACTGGTTTAGAGCTTCTCTAACTCACAAGTTTTCTAACTTAGAGAAAGTCGAATTTCTTTAAGCATTTTGCATTTTGGAGAGATGTACTAGAACACCCGACAAGATATTACATTTATGCATGACAAATGACGGCAATTTCTTTTAAAGCAGGGATTTGTTTTTATTATTTTAAATAAAACTTGTGTCTTTCGCGTTGATGATTTTTGGTTCCATGATGCAAACCATGGTTCATGTTATTGTACATGGAGGAAAAATCGGCACAATTAGAAGGCGGAGTTTTAATCTTTTGAAATGAGACAACAGCTGGTGGAAATATTTGTACGATTATTTTATACTCTTACTTGAACCCGTATTATATATACACGACTTCAAATACGTTTCCCTTTAAAGTAAATAAAATCAAATTTAATTACAAAGTTCCAGCAAATATAGCAACCCACATTTGAAGCAATAATATTATTTAAATCCATTCTTATGTTACATTATTATTTTTCAATTTCCCTATCGATAATACTAACTGCTCACTAGCCAATTCATATGTGAATGAAATTGGACTAACTTAGATCTCTAAGTTAGAGAAAACTTTTGTACAGAATCGCAATATTTCTCTAAATTTAGAGTGCTTATTTATTTTGCAAAATTACTGAAAGATGAAGCAACTTTTGCTCTAACTTAGAGCTGTCATTGCCTCTTAAATATTGCACCGTGTTCGAGAATCGCGTAGCACTGTAAATTTAAAATGTAGAGTCTAAATTCTAAACCTAAATCATTGCGGAATCCCAAGGCTGTTTTGGGTTGGATGTTTCATATATGGCATCGAGGTATCTCCAAGAGTGCGTAAAAAAATTGGCAAACTATAGTTCAGCCATGACAACACTTATAATTCCGAAAAACTGTCAAACCGATTTGGATAAAATTTGGTGTGTTGTTTCATAAAAGTAATAGGTACTAGGTAACCTCAATTCTAACATTTTTCTTTAATTATTCCTATTTTGCAACAACAACAATTCATACTGGAGTTTCTAAGTACCTCATCCTGCCTTTTGTGAAATTTTATTGTGAAACCTTTATTCCATCTTCAACTTTTCGCTAAAATCTCGAGTTACCTTGAAAAGAAAGTATAATACAAAAAAGCCATATATTTTGGATTTTTTCACAATTTGATTTCCATAACTTCATAACAAAATAGACAAAGAAAGGGTTTGAAGGAAATAAATCGCGGAGTTTTGAAAATTGGGACAGTGTAACATATACCTTAGTATTATGGGGTAAAAAGTCCTGGGGGGTAGGGTGTACCGGAAGTGGGCGGGGGGCCTCTAAAGGTGACTTGGTTCAATTTTTCGTCTGTAACTCCTGAATGGTCCATCATAGCGAAAATCTTAACGGCAAATTGAAGAACTTGATACTCATATAATCATAGTAATCATATATTTAGTTGTTTGGATGTTATTCACACATATACATATATCACCTTTTTTTTCTCTTTTTCTATTTTAGAAAATGTATTACATTTCAGTATTGCAAATATTTTTCTTATAGTCAGATGATGAATTAATATTGTACCTGTTGATGATTAAATAAATGAGCACATTGTTTGTTACGTTATTTTCTCGCACGAATCAAGCTGCATGTTGCATATGGGAGAATCCTCAATCGAAGGAAAACTGGAGAGAGACTCAGCAATGAACGTCTTCGAATACATCCCCCTAAAGCGAAAATGATAATGATTTGGGGATGTTTCTCTCGTCACTCGTGAAATGGTCGTGTGTGCTTTATTACTTCAAAAACAACTGCAGATGTCTACTTAAAGCTTCTACAAGAATAATTTAAGCTCTTCGGAATAAAGCTGTTCGGTGACATTACGAAATTTACTTTCAACAGGACAATGCACCATGCCATTCAGTGAAGAAGGTAAAAACGGCAATTTTTTTTATTTTTCTATCTCAGGTCATACACTTGATTTTCAAATTAAAAAAATTGATTTTAAAGGTGGAAAGGTACTTCGAGGAAAAATATATCAATGTGATATACTGGCCACCTTATAGTCCGGATTTAAATCCAATTGAAAAAATCTATACTGAAACTAGTAGCACGATCCACGTAAGCAGCCAGAGTCAATCACTGCACTAAAGGAATTGATAATGGAATCCTGGGGGTCCATTACCACATCAAAATGGAAATATTTAACAGATTTTATGAATCGACAATGTCAGGGTGTCATAGTCAAAAGGAGGACCAACCAATATTGTAAAGAAATTTAAAAACAAACAAAAAATTAAGTTTTGTTATTTATTTCTTGATTTTTAATTTTTGGGGCAACAGTAATATTTCCCCATTCGAATCCTATTTTCTTCTTTATTTAAGTAGCAGGTAAACACAATAAAAATTCTTAATCGTAATATGGGTGAGGCAATAAACCAGTTAGCATCACACTTAATGTATTTTCGAAAGCACAACTACACGTTTGAGCAATATGTTTTGCACAGCACTGTACATATGATATGGATATCTCCCATTGTCTTTGCTTTTAATTAACGGTTAATTCATTGTGAAGGCCTTCCCCGATAGTTTAAAGCTTCCTGATGGCAGAATAAAAATAAATAGGCAACAGCGGGCCCGCCAGTGGCCCCAACAAAGGCCAATTCTGAAGCACCAGTGCTTGGAGAAGTTATAGCTATCGCATAGCTAATCGTATACGTATTCTATGGAAAATCCGAGCACGCTGCAACTATGCAATGCCGCGAAACGGCAAATCCGAGGATCGACTAAGTATATTTCAATAAGTTGCTAAGTCTTTAAGTCTCACTTTGGAAAGACAGTTCCCGCCTGCCTTCACCGACCTTTGAAATATTTTATCAATGTTATTAAACCAGACATTCTCGCACAAAAACCAGGTTAATTCTAGAACCCTTTCCTACTCTCACTCTCTTTTGCTGATGGGGTAAAATGTGTCGCACCAAAGTTTTCGCAATGCATTTCTACGGTTTCGGCGCCGCGTTCTCATGAAAGCAATGACTAGTTTTTTGGCGGCTGTAGTGGCGATTGCAGTCCCCTAGAAATTATGGAAAGCATAGATGAGCAAGTCGAAGACGTTGAACACAAGGCCGATGAAGATGTAAATAATTGCCTTTTGGTGTTTTCCATCGTCACCCTAAAAACCTCATAGCTCTCTAATCATTTTCCATTAGCCACCTTGTAAATGTTGAAATCAATTTGCAATTTGCGATTATGTAAAAGTGTTGAAATTGTGAAAAACAGGAACCATTCGACTTGGATGAGATTCTGCCGTCCATTGGTGAATTTGGGAAGTATCAAAAGTTACTGGTGTTTGGAATATGTCTCCCGGCATGCATTCCGTGTGGATTCTGTGCTTTCAATCAGCTCTTTATGGCAGATACTCCAGAGGATTACTGGTGCAAAGTGTCGGATTTAAGCCATTTATCAGTAGAGGAAAGGAGGCAGCTCTCTATTCCCAAAGTAATGGTAAGTAGCTACATACAGCACAATTGGAATTCCTTGCATAAATATTTATTCAAGCTAGTCCCCAAAGGTGAATTTGTTTAAAAAAATTAAAAATCTTTATTCTTTCAAATCAATTTCGTCCCCTTCAAAGTAATCCCCACCCAATACAATGCACTTATGCCAAAGTTTTTTCCAAAGCCCGAAACAGTCTGGAAAGTCCTTTTCCGGTATGGCCTTCAATGCTTTCATCGATTCGGCTTTTATTTCTTCGATCAAGCCAAAACGGTGTCCACGGAGTGGTCTTTTGAGAGATAGCCAAAAGTCACTCGGTACTAAATCAGGCGAATGTGGTTGCGGAACGATATGAGTTGAAATTTTGGCGAAATGGGCTTGAATTATCAATGCTGCGTGAGCCGATGCATTATCATGATGAAAACCAAGAGTTGTCTGTCCATAATTCCGGCCTTTTGCGGCGAATGCCATCACGCAAACGACGCATAACACTCAAATAATATTACTTGTTAACAGTTTACGTTTTGGCAGATTTCTACTGAATTTCTAATAATGGGCGCATATCAGTCGGGTAAAGATAATAAATGGTCAAAGACTTTGACCCTTTTAGCCGTACGGGTAGTAGAATAATAAATTATGGAATCTCTCGTATGCAAGTAATTTAAACGAAGGTAGGAGGCCGGGATTGCGTGGCAGAAAAATAAAGATGAAACTGTAAAAAGCAAAAAAATGGTTTCTTATTTATGCCGTTTTTTATTATGTCTTTATCAGCATCATTTTCAATAAATTTTTAATATTATCGTACAGTTTTTCTTTCATTACATTTGGCCCTTTCCAAACTAGACAAAAGGATAATTTATGATAATTTATTAGAAAAGCCCCCACAGCCTGAACTTTACTTTTTATAGACATTTAATCTATTCACACTTTTTTTTCAAGGAAGGTGAGATCGAAGCATTTAGTAAATGCACGCGATATTCAGTAAACTGGCAAAAGATTTTACAGAGCAATATCAGCGCCTTGCTTCCCGATCCCTCATGGGCGGTAGAATACTGTGGAGAGGGCTGGGAGTATAACACTTCAACAGTAAGCTCGTCAATTGTCATAGACGTAAGTAAAATACATATTTCTTTAGAACAAGCCAAAAATTATGTTCGGCCTGTTGTGTACGTAACATGTCGCATAGAGAGAAGTTAAACTTATAAACCCAACTTTTGTCGTTCAGTTTGATTTAGTCTGTGAACGAGACATTTATCCAACGCTGGGGCTAGTGGCACTAAATACCGGTGGACCCGTCGGCGTATACCTCTTTGGTATTTTAAACGATCGCGCCGGACGCAAAACATCATACTTTTGCTGCTTAGCGACTCTCCTACTAGGGAGCTTCATAACAGTTCTGAGCTCCGATTTCTGGACCTGGGCGTTCAGCAGGGTCATCGTTGGGCTAACTATACCTGCCGTATACCAAATTCCCTTCATCATATGTAAATGCTGTCCCCACTTTTTAATACCATAGATTAACTCTCTAAACCTTTTCGCAGCGCTGGAGCTGGTTGGTCCTAACTACCGATCCTTCGTCACCGTGATGACTTGCACGTTTTATACGTTTGGCCTAATGATGCTATCCGGCATTACGTATTTAGTGCGAGATTGGACAAAACTAGCTCTCTACACATCAGTTCCTTTCCTTTCTTATTTTTTGTACATGTTTATTATGCCCGAGTCTCCCCGGTGGTTGCTGATGAAGGGCAAACTAGAAAAAGCCCTCGAAACATTAGAATACATGGCCAGAGTGAATGGACAACAATTTCCACCTGCTTTTAGAGCAAAATTGGAGGCTCGCGTTTTATTAAACAAAACCAGAGGAAAACCAAAGAAGGAGCATAACATTGGAGCCTTTGATTTATGCAGGTTGTCGTGTAATTCCTTATATTTTGTCTAACATTTATTGGGGTTTCTGACAGGACACCAAACATGAGGCTTAAGACAATTCTAATCACACTCAATTGGTTTGCAAACGAAACTGTATACCTCGGACTTAGCTACTATGGACCGTCGTTAGGAAGCAATCAGTATCTCAGCTTTCTTCTCTCTTCTGTGGTGGAAATTCCTAGTTACATATGCTGCTCGCTAGTGATGGATCGCTGGGGTCGACGTTGGCCTATGTGTCTACTAATGATTCTGGGGTAAGTACAAGGTTTCCATCCATCTAGATTCTAGAGTAAGCAACATCCATTTGAACGCACCTCTCATTTTTTAAATATTTATGTATGTGCATAAAAGAGTACGCACCTGTGAAAATTCACTTAAACGTAAGTTGTTCCTTTCTCCTTTCAAATTTTGACGCAACAAAATAAATATTTTAATGGGAGTTATAAGTTAAACATTTATTGAGTGTTTTATGTATTTACATATTTTTAAAACCCAGACTAATATTTATTTATTTATTTACTTCGCTTAATGCAAGCTACAGATTTATCTACATTAAAAGTTAAACTAAGAACTAAAGCTAATGGCAAGAATGAAAGCCTTAGCTAATTAAAAATTAAGAAGGGCAGGTTGGGGGATTAAAGGGAATGTCTAAGGGAGGCTTTTTCAACATGGAAGTCGAAGGCTGCTGTTAGTACGAGATCCGGCTGCTGATGAATGGGGGAATATATTTTTGCCGGGGTACCTATCAAAATGTGGCCGCTAGTATTTTTAATTAAAATATTATAATATTAATTGATTTTTCGGAAATAATTTCATTCACTTGTTTTCTAAATAAAATATAATCCACTGCACAGCAATATTTGTAAAGCACTTGAAAAGTTATGGGTGCCATTGCGCGCTTGGCCGCAACCTTTTCGCAGCCAGTTGTAAACAGGTGCTACTTTGTTGTGTTTATACACTCATAACGTTTATTTATAATTTATATATCAAACTAGCTTGCCCGGACCCGGCGTTTCCCGGGATACTATTAAATTTGTATTCCTTAATTTTACAACGCCTCCCTACTGCACAGCCGCCTCTCTTATGTGGCCCAGCGAGGTGGGGGTGGTCTCATTAAATCAACCATAAATTCGTACACAATCCACCCCATACATCACTTTCACCTATTCCTAATACTTTTTTAACTGTAAACTGTAAAGTATTATTAAATTTAGTTTTCCTCATTTTACACCACCTCCTTATTGCACCCCCTCTCCTATATCTCCCAGCGGGGTGGGGGTGGTCTCATATTTGGAAATTTGAATAACAAATTCGAAATCAGCCGATTTTCAGGGAAATCCCTTGAAGTTTAACTTTTCGGTCGCCATATTGATCCAGCATCTTGATTTCCAAAATTTTGATGGCAGATTCAAAATCAGTGACCCCAAAAACCCAAATCAAAAACATAATTTTCTAATTTTCCGCGCAATATTCTTAATTTTTTCTTTCATAACAACCTATTTGAAATTCCTGCGGGCATCAATGACCAATTCTGTACTGCAGCCAATCTGGCACGGTCCCTTCCTTCACGCTTTAATACTGGGGGGGATACTGGGATCAAGTCTCTTCTGATCGGGACGGCCGGGACGTACGTGTTTATCCGATTCAAAAACTATAGGGCTCAGCTCAGGTGATCAACAATTATTTGCGATCAACTATTTCGCAGTTTCGCTTGAATGGACTGGCCGTCATTTCCATCGAAAGCGAGCTAGCGAAAAGTTCGTATTTCCTAGATTTGCAAATGGTAACACCACTCTAGCGACCGAAAAAAAACGCCTAATTTTGACAATTTATTTTGGAAGTATGAAAAAAGGGATAGGATTCCTTTTCACAGGGTTTATTTAACAGTTATTGAAGAAGAAGAAAAAAAATTTGTTTGTTATAATTTTAATACAAAATGGCGGCGAGGCATTTGGCTATTTTTTTTTTTTTTTCTTTTTTTTTTTTTTTCTGAGGAGGGGAAATCTGCCTTATAGACGCTCTATCCGAGCAGTGTGAGGTTCTCCACCTGGCCTACTCACTAAAACCCCTCCTCGGTTTTTTGCCTGTACAGCAGGCAGCACTGTCGATTTTTCAATTCTTACCCCTACGTCACACCCACATCCCTTGTGTTATATCTTCTCACTGCTGTTGACCTGCCAAATTGGTGGAAGGACCTTATTCCGCCTGATAAGGCCCTTATGCTCATCACCGCCGTGTCCTTCTTGCTTATTATTTTTAGGTCAAGTAGTTCACCCACTGATCTTCCGCTCCATATACCTCTCCAGTTTAATGTTACCGTGGTCACGTTTACTCCTGATGTTCCGTACTTCTGATTAACTTTTTCTTTTATTACTTCCTTATCGTAATAAGCTTTTTTCCTTTCATGCGCTAGATCCAGGTCCCACGCATCGGTGACAATTTGCGTATCGACTATCATCGCCTTGTTGTTCTTGACTGCCACTATGTCCGGCTTTCGCCGGCCTTCAGCTGTTTCGAAGGTTGGCTCGACTTCGACCGTGTACTTCCTTTGGAGCAGGCACCTTTCCACATACCGGGAGACGTTATTGTGCCTTTCAATCCTGGTGCCATGCGTCCTATGGCACTGTTGGAGGACATGATTACAGGTTTCAGGGACCAGGCATCCCGCTCTGCAGCACCTATCTTCGCCTGGTCTTCCTCGGGTTGTCCTTGACCTTGTCGGTAGCGCGTTAATCCTAAGCTTAACACAGTTGATGAAATCCCTTCCAGTTAATAGTTTGGTCGGCTCCTGCAGCCATCTGTGCGCCTGCTTATGTTCGTGGGCCTCCCTTAATCCGAATCCATCAACCGATCGATGGAGTTTATCTTTCCACATATCATTTATGTCCTTTCTGGAGGTGATGGGTGTCTGTCCGGCGATGAGCCTCCGTCTGGTCACATTAGTTTCGTCAGTCACAAATTGGTCCGCGTCAGCGTTATCGTCAGAATGGGAATCCCCATACCTCCTTAGGCGGATAAGCCTAAGAAGGGGGCATGTCCAACGCAGGGATGGTATCCCCAGTCCTCCATCTTTGACTGTGGCGTGGAAGTAAGCCACGGGGATATCTTTAGGGAGGCGGAGCCACTCTCGCACCGCCTGTCTGATTGACCTATCTAGTTTATTCAGCGCGCCTACCCTTATTCTACCCAGTACCAGCATATGATAAAATTGCGGCACTAGGAACACTCGAAGAGCGTGGAGCCGTTGCTGTGGCTTTAGTGGCGCTTTCATGAGTCTGTCGAGTTTCAGACGTAGGTCAGTTGAGGGGTCTATTTTCAATCTTCCATCCCCATTAAACCAAATCCCCAGGTATTTCCATCCTTCAGAACGTCGTAGTGCTGGCAGCGTGTTCCTGTTTATTTTAAATACTCTCTGCTCCACAATTGTCATTTTGTCTTTAGGCTGGCCCTTCAGGCTTAGGGTCACGCATTTTGCCGGGTTGAGCCTCATCCCACAATCACGCAAGTACTCTGTGGTGGTGTCGATAAGGTCCTGCAGGCCCTTTGGGGTGGACGCGAACAGGACCAAATCATCGGCAAATGCTGCTGCGTTGACCCTCTGTGCGCCAATTCTGAAGCCTATTTCCTCGGGAAGCTGTCTTAGCAGCCTGTCTATGACAATGTTAAACAAGACTGGAGACAGCGGATCGCCCTGTTTGACCCCTTGGGTCGGGTGGATGTGTTCGGAGGACCATCCGCTGCCAACCAGCCTTGTTGTTGAGAGGTTATAGCTGTTCCGTATGTATGCTATCAGTTCTCCGGGCAGCCCATAATTTTCAAGAAGCCTGAAGATTGCCCGGTGCGAGACCGAGTCAAACGCCTTGCCCACATCGAGCGAGGCGAGGTAGCAGGAAGAAAATTCTCTGTTACTCTTCCGTATGATTAGGTCGATCAGAATAGTGTTATCGGCACAACCATCCGTTGGCCGGAATCCCCTTTGCCGCTTATCGAATGCAAAGGCATTCTGTATCCTCGCTGCCAAGATGGCGTGCAGCGTTCTTGTGAGGATAGAGGGGATGGTGATCGGCCTGAACTCATCAGGTGACACCGAGTTCTCCTTTTTTGGAATAAATATAGTCCTCGCCTCGCTGACGTGGGCAGGGACCTTACCACACCATAATATCAAATTGAGGATTTTTCCCAGTATTACTGAGGGGATCGCTCTTAGTGTCCTTGATGTTATGCCATCGGGACCAGGCGCAGTTGAGACCGGTGGCCTGTGGATATTAATTTCACCCTCGGTGACTGGGGACCAAATACTCGATAATTCCTGCTTCATATCAATGTCCGCGGGTTCCGCCGTGCTCGGCATCGTCAGGACATTCCTCCAGTAAGGAATCATGATGTCGGCTGACGGCGGCTCTGATTGATTAGGACCTTCCAAGATTGACTTAATGCACCTTCCTTGGTGCTTTTGGAAGTTTCGCTGCGTCTGAGCGTAGTCCTGTCTTCTTTGCAGCCTTTTGGTTCTTGCAGGCCTTGCAAGCTGGGGTGCGGACGACGTCCTCGTTTTCGTGTCTGGTGGGAAAATCCTTGTTAAGTAGTTTGACAACTCTAAGTAAGTATCTGATTTATTCTCTTGAATCGCACTATTTATAATCTCTTGTAGGGCAGGATGTTCAAATGGGTCGCCTTCATTGGGGCCAGGAAGGTTCCTAAGAAATTCGAGGAATGGGTCCCCATCACTATCCTGCGTGCTGTCTCCAGATTGTTGCTGCCTATCGATTTCGGGATGGGTGGTGTCCCTGGCCATGTAATGCTCGACAAGAGCTCTGTAATCGGCTTTTTGTCTAGCCTTTTTAATGGCCTCTAGGCTTCTGTTTGAGAAATATTCCGCTAACGCCTGGTTAATGAATCTCGGGGGCGGGTCTGCCATCCTCAATTCGGCCTCCTTCCTGGCTAGCAGAGCAGTTTCCTCCTCATTCCATCTAGCCTTTGTGTCCGTTCGGGCATGTTGTAGATCAAAATGGTCAGGGTGAGTTCTTCGGATGTGGACCCCTCTTCCAGTTCTGGTTGAGAAGGTCCGGTGACAGTAATCACATTCGTATTCCGTGGGCAGGCCGAGGTCGTCATTGGGTTGTTGGGGCAGTGAATCAGTGGATCCACTGCCGTTTCGATATCCGAGGCTCTCATTATTGTGTGTTGTGCCAACATTAGTATAGTCGAAGGGGCTGGCAACCCCTAGGACCAGTCAACCTTCCTCTGTTAGCCACTTGTACCATGCGAGGCCTAAGCTGAGCATGATTCCAAGTGTTACCGGCAGGCACCACTAGGAGGTAGAGGATCGGCACACCTACGACTTCTTACCAACCCGTACACACCCAGTGGAATACACGCCGTTGCCTTAGAGCAACCAGAGACCTCCTTCTTCATCGTCTCAAATTAAATTTGATTCTCGTTTCGGTTAGATCTAGATCAAACCCATACCACGACGTTGTGAAAGGGATCATGGATATGGTATTCCACATACCCTTTCACTGCCGGGCCGTATTTGAGTGTGGCAAAGCCACTATAGATCACAACCTTGGAGGGCCAGTTGTCTTATACAACAACGTGCCATTCCAAGGCTGTGCTAGCCCTTAGGAATCGGCACAGAAAATCTAAGAAAATCTGCTCCTTTAAACCTAAGGGCAGCCACTTGGTTAGGAATCAGTTCGGGCATTAGCATCCGCCCTGAGGGTAGTCGGTCTTCCTCGACCAGTAGACTGCCCGCCGCATTAGGTACTACGACGGACCCATCTACCAGTCTTAGTCCACCGGTCCTACTGACCCAGGCGATGTATTATCCCTCCCCTTTCGACCTAGCCGTGGCTGATTACTCATCTTTCGGGTAGTTAAGAGAGTCATAGTTACTCCCGCCGTTTACCCGCGCTTACTTGAATTTCTTCACTTTGACATTCAGAGCACTGGGCAGAAATCACATTGTGTCAACACCCGCTAGGGCCATCACAATGCTTTGTTTTAATTAGACAGTCGGATTCCCCGAGTCCGTGGGCAGAGCCAATCTTTGAAATCGCCTTTTTTGTAAAACTCCTTCTCGGGAGGACGGATTTCTCGTAAAGTATAAGACGTGGAACGAAAAACAAAAATATTTTATAATATATATACTATTGCTTATGGAAGTACATAGGATTTTTTTTTAAATTTTGAAGAAATGGTGCACTTTTGAAAAAATTAATATATTTTTGGCCAACAAATAAGCAGTAAATTATTTATAAAAAAAAAAGTTTACGTTAGGCTACGTACTTCCATAGAGAATATAGTTGTGAAGCTACTGTCAAAATTTTAAATCGATCTATGCAACGGTGTTCAATTGATCTGTCCTCCCAGTTTGAAAAATGTGGTTTCGAGAAAAACGCGATTGAAGTTTTACGAGCACTTAAATCCTTGAAATTTTTTTTGTCCTCTAATCTGCGATCCTGCACCATACATTAGGCCATTCACGTTGATGCTCGCGTCATCCTCTTCTTTGCTGGATGATTTTAAGGACAGTCGGGCTTTTCAAAATTCTAGAGTGGTGTTACCCCTTGACGTTCGCGATAGTAAAAGCTCGCAGAGTGAACTGTTTTTAAATTTTTCTACAATTTAGTTTTAAGATTACGATTACGTGAGTAACTTGAGAATATAATTATCAATCAATAATGTCATCCATAAATGATTATAAATCACAGCATACGAAAAAGTGGGGGGGGGGGGGGGGGGGGGCAATAGTGAAATCGCCCGTGGCGCCTAAAGACATAACGCCGGCCCTGTCTTCATTATGAAATCATCTTTCCATTCAAATTGGTATTTTTGTATTTTTCCTCTAAATCTGGATTTTCTAATTTAAAGTGAAGACCAAGGCAACCAAAAGAAGATATTTAAGCTTGTTTTGGTCCTTTCTTGGTCTTCACTTTAAATAAGAAAGCCAAAAAAAACACGACACCAAAGAAATAAATAATATGCTATTGTACATATATTCACCTTCCTTACATCGCAGCAACACATCAACAACAACACTATCAAAATTCAGGGAACACTTTTAAAACTAACTGTAACTCATGCGCATCTCTTGTAGAGAAATACCAAAAGCAATATGCAATGACGTGAAGATTATCTAAATTTTTCACGATATATACTCGTATAGTCCAGAATTAAAATAGCGCACGAAGGTCCCACTGATTAATGCAGGGAATCTCATGTGGCTTTATGTTATAGATGTAGCATTTGCACGCTCGTTAAATCATCTACAAAGACTTTGTTATGAACCTTTTAGTCTAGTCAAATGGTCGGAAAAAGGGACAATCTGAACATGTTGCGTAGGCATTTTTTTGTGCAATATGTTTGGAGTCAGTGGTAAGTATAAAACTCAATTTCCTGGTCTCCAACCTCCCATTTGTCCTACATTTTGAAAATAAGGGTGCCAACGGTTTTACAGCGATATCTCGTTAACTGTTACTCGTACGAAAATTTTCAAGAAAGATTTTTTGCTGAGAACCAAATTCTCTACAATTCTTGTTAAGTAACCTTTTCACATAAAATTATCATAATAATAAACAAGTTAGAAGCCGCAAAATGTAAAAATATTTAAAACGATATAACTTTTGTGTTTTTAATTTTACGAAAAATAATGCTTTAGAGGTTTTTTCTATAGCACCTTCTTCCAATTAATTTTATCTGTTTATTTTTTCAATTACACAAGTATACACGGTCTTGGACCTGAGAAACCAAAAGCTGTTTATAAGGTAAATTTGGGAGCTGAATCCAAATCAGCAGCCCGTTTTTTAAAATTGGTTCTAGTTTTCGAAATATTCAATAAATTCATTATTTTACTATTTTTGACCATTAACGGCCATTTAGTGAATTGAAAAGTATAAATCAGAAATGAACAGAAGTTGAACGGAGTCGTTTATACTGCTTGGGATCTGTTTCACGCATTAGGGTCCAACAGCAGTTGCTCATTATGACTTCGTCCCAAAATCCTTGGTATCGCCTTTCGATTTTCGCTATATCTTGATGTAGCCGCTCTCCTTGCTCGTCGCTCGTGTCGCCCAAGTTTTGTGGGAAAAACTCAATATGTGAATGCAGAAAATGTATCTTGAGAGACATTCGAGCTCCAATCTTGTGGTAATTTTGCAAAAAATTGTCGATTACTTCTTTGTGATTCATTGAGCAAAAGTAGCAATCATCTACAATCTACATGATTTTTCTGTTCTCTCCATAACGTTGGCAGAGAAAATGAAAAGTACATATTTTCACCAAGTGACTTGTACAGCTTTGTTCTGTACGCGTTACAAAACAATTTCGGTACCCATGGCTTGTCAGTGTTTACTACAAGAAAACCAAAGTACTGCAAATACGCATGTTTGAGTGCATTTGTCATGCTTTTTCCACGTTTTCCGAGCATATAACATCCACAAACGTAACAAAAACACTTTGAATCGACTCTGCAACGTTTTCTCTGCATTTTCACACGTTCCGAAGCACAATCACACAGTACAAAAACAAGTTCCAAAAGATGTTCGATGCAACGTGGTCAGCTGATAGCCGTTGTAAGAGCGCAGTACTGCCACCTAGCGCGAACTCGAAAACTAGAACACACGGATTGAAAATCTGAGTTGACCTCTGAGTTGAGGTCCAAAAGTTGACCCGAATTTGTAAACTTGTGTTATTATTACGTTTTAAAGTTTTACAGGATGACAAAGGAATGGGAACATGCTTATAAATGTCAGTGACATGGAAAAAACATATTTTTGTATCTTTTTGTCGGATTTTCTTAAAACTTAGCTCCGCAATAATGGAACACGTGTTTCATTTCAGCATTTCACAAACTTCAACCGCTAAGGGGTAAAATGAGGTAATGCTTTTTGGAAACATTTCAATGAGACGCAATTTGATAGTTTGATTTGAAGAAAAAGCACCCCACGCTTTTACACTGATTGTTAGTTACAGATGATGCTAATAATAAAAAATAAAAGCGTGTTAAAAATCGTTCGCACTCTCATTATCAAGATGGTGGACAAATGGAGGGGTAGGAATCCCGGAAACTGAGTTTAATAGTTACTATTGGTGCCCCAACATCACCGCCTGCCCAAAATGTTTAGCAAAATTAAATATGTACATATTTGTAATTTTTCCACATTTTTTAATATAGGGGCATAAGCTGTATTATAACGGTCCTTCTTCCTGACGATGCTGTAATGGGTACACTGGTGCTCTTCTTAGTATCAAAATCAATGATTTCCGCGTCGTTTTTGATCATTTACCCTTTTGCTGGGGAACTGTATCCAACACAAGTTCGAGGAATTGGAATAGGTACTTCAAGTTACATTGGAGGTCTTGGACTCATAATAATTCCCTTTATAACATATTTGGTAAGTTAAGGCGTAAATAAATGTGTTGAAGCTGTACCACCGTAATATGCTTGATGCCTACAGGGAAAAGATAATCTCCGCTTACCTTTGGTTATAATGGGGTGTGTCTCTGTACTTGGCGGTTTTACGGGCTTACGCTTGCCGGAAACTCTTCATCATCGTTTGCCACAAACTTTAGAAGAGGGGGAGCTCTTTGGGAAGGACTGGACTTTCGATGATTGCTTCAGATGTATTCCTGTGAGGTAAGAGTTTTATAAGTTAACTCTTAAACACAGCTCCAGTCCGTCCAGATATCTGGTGGCATTTCCAATACCAAGAGGTAGTCGGACGGTTTATGAAGGAATCAAATGCAAAAGTTCAAAACCGAATGATTAATATAATGCTGTGTTTAAAGGTCAACTTTTTTTTAATTTTTGGTGAAGATAAGAAAACCGTTTTTAGGCCGGACGTCTCACCGAAATCGTCTTATGAAAACCTCGACAATAGGGTCGAAACAGAGCTAGAGCTAAACAGCACTCCAGTGCAAATGGGAGCATCTTCATTCGACAGCACTCAGTCTACAGAGCGCACGCCTTTGGAGGTGAGGCCGAGGAGACATTCAATGAGACGCCTAGTTAGGCAGCAAAGCGTGATGGATACGCAGAGAATGAGCAATGGGGCAATGCAGTTAACATACTGGTTTTAAAATATATCGCTTCAAAGCCCTCTAAGTATAGCTACGCATACATTTGGCACGTAAAAATTGGAGTTTGTTTTAGAGTATCAGTATTACCTAGCCACTTTCGTCTTTCTAGTAAGCAATAAGAGTGAAAAGTTTGTAAAAATGTATAATGCCAAGTTTTAATTTTGAATAAAACAAAAATATAGTTCTAGATGTTTAAAGAACCTAAGGAATTTATTAATAACTAGCGGACCCGACAGACGTTGCCCTGCCCGACACCTGTCCCTACCTACACCACCTCCTTGTTGCACCCCTCTCCTATATCTCCCAAAAACCCAAACCAAAATCCAGGAAGGGAGTCATCTTTATATATATAGAAGATTAATCTGCTTCCTCATAGTTATCGATTGGTGAAAAAATTATTCCAATTCATGCATACACTTTTCTTCCACAGCCGTTTTAATTTTGTCGGCACAAACCCGGCCCAATTTCCTATAATGGCTCTTCTTCCTACCCCTGAGATACACTTCTGGGTGGTGTCACCCCCACCCCACCCCCACAACAAAAACACGTTTTTGCAAATAATTCCCACATTTCACACTTTTCACCAACCTTTCTTTCACCAACACATTCTACACTACCTCCCCTTTCATACGATACCATAACATGGCACACGCCACGGCAATATATGAAATTCATTACATTCATACCGACTGCAGCGCCATCTGCCGGGCTGATTTGTGAATCTAAACCATCCGGGGTGCCACCCAAACGCATACAAAAAAATTCATTCAAATCGGTCCAGCCGTTTAGGAGGAGTTCAGTGACAACACACGTACAGTAGAATTATATATATAAAGATAATTAAGGGTTGCAACAATATATAAATAGTGAGCGTGCTGGACAAATATTAGGTATATGTAAATACACTCATATTTATACAGGGTGTCCCGTAAATAGTGGATAACCTGGAAACTGGTGGCAGGCCAGCTTATTAACTATCAAATGAGCATAATATAGCCTTATGAAAAGTCTCATGGTTTTCGAGTTATTCAAATTTTTATTTTTATTCGAAAATTCTTACCTTATATTAATTGTTTGCATACCATTTACACAAATGATAATATTTTTGCGTTCTGTTTACCTTACAACTTAGGGAATAGTGTTTTATCAAAATCGGTTCAGTAGTTTTCACTGTTAGCTATGCACCAATCACTGGAAAAACAACGTCGTCGGTTTAACGCCGCAATTCTACGCAGAACTTGTTATTATCTATGATTGCGGGTGTAATTCTTGCGTGTAGGTAGGTTATAGCTAGACGCTACCCAGTAGGAACTCAGTAGGAAATGTAGCTAGGGGTTGCCCTAAGATGGCCTGATATAATTACTTTGAGGCATTTTCAATATTCCTTGTAGTATGGCTCTGCAGTCACCCCTTAAATCCTTGCTTCCTGAGAATCGAGAGGGTATTGAGTAAATGAGTTTGGCCTAAAAAACTTGTTTTGTTTTATGAAGATCTCGTCATCGTGCGGCGCGCTTGCATTTGTGTTTTAATAGGCCTGACTATAATAGTCTTATGAGATCTTAAGACTGCTTAAGATTTTGTACGATTTTGTATGCAGTGCCACACTGACAACTATAATAGTCTTATCGAATCTTTCGTTAACTTTCGAAATCTTTTCGAAATCTTTCGGCAAGTCTTAAAGGTACGGTCCGGAGCGTACAAATCTTAAAGGAATTTGACAAAAGTGACGTTTGTGTACAAATTGGTTGGTGGCTCTTCATTAAAATGTGCGGACATTGTCCACAACTAGTTTTATTATACCACTGAGATCTCACTTTTTGCAAGTGTCAAAAATACATTAAGACGATTATAGTTGAGCTTAAGATTCGTTAAGATTCGACAGAAACTTAACCAATCTTAGGGAAATTTGACAGCAAATCTTAGAGAGTCTTAAGGGTATTATAAAGCCTGACTATAATAGTCTTAAGACTCTCTAAGATTTGCTGTCAAACTTACTTATGATTGGTTAAGATTCGGCCGAATCTTAACGAATCTTAAGCTCAACTACAATCGTCTTAATGAATTTTTGACACTTGCAAGTTAAATCACTTAATGTTTCCATTTCATTCACCATTAATTTAAATTTCTCTCGAATTATCAACCAATTTTTTCACAAACGTCACTTTCGTCAAGATTCCTTAAGATTTGTTCGCTCCGGACCGTACCTTTAAGACTTGCCGAACGATTTCGAAAAGATTTCGAAAGTTAACGAAAGATTCGATAATAAGTGTGGCACTTCATATGAGCGTACAAAATCTTAAGCAGTCTTAAGATCTCATAAGACTATTATAGTCAGGCCTATAAGGAAATTTGACAGCAAATCTTAGAGAGTCTTAAGACTATTATAGTCAGGCCTAATGTCACTGGTGAAGAGTTCTGCGCAGGATAAAGTGTTGTTTTAATTATTGGTTAATTTAATTATTATTTTTTAGAGAACACTGAGATTCAAATTTATATCGAGTTCGGTTTCTCTATATAAAAATTGAGAGAATAAGTTCTTCTACCCTTGGTTATTGTAGAAGCAAAAGTAGAAGACCTTGCCTCCAATCCCGTCCGTCGTGGGTAAAAAAGAAGAAGGTAAAGAATCGAGTCGGTAAGGACTTCTGATTGCTCCAGAAATAGTTATATAACTTCTTCTTAGCCATTCGTTTTCCTACTGGGTGGGCTCGTTGCTTTACGCTTCAATATGGAGAATGATGGAGATATGTATATAATAATACTAGCTGTCGCCCGCGGCTTCGCTCGTATAAAATAAGTATATAATAGTATAATAGAAATAGAAGTCAGTTTCAGTTATATTTAATGAATTATAAGGCAGAATCTTTTATATTAAGTGATACCCCCTAGGGGGTGTGTGTTACCCGATGTCTAGGCCGATCGCGCACCGATTTTAATGATTTGTTTTATTGAATAGGATATATCTCAAGGGTAGACCTATTTAAATTTGAAGAGAATATTCCACCTCTAAGCGTCGAAAATTAGGGGATTAAGGGGGTATTCTAGTCTAGGAGTACAAATTTTAGGTGTTTTTTAAAATTCGATAAAAAAAACTGAGAATATTTTTAATAGCCATTTTTTTACTAGATATTTATTAATATGTTAACAACACAAAAACAAATTGAAAAAAAAATTTTGCAAATTAAAAAAATTACAGGCTGGTAAAGTGGGGGGGGAGGGGGGTGAAAAATAAGTGTGCGTCCTTGTTGACATGATTCCAACCCTTCTGCTGATCTTAAAAAAAACAAGAATAAAAGATTCTTAATCAGTAAGAATGTCGTTATCGTCTGAACTAGGGAAATGAAAAAAAATATTTTTTACAAAATGGCGGCTCTTTGAAAAAAAATTGATTTTTTGCCCTTTTTTCAAAGTTTTGAATTTTTCTAAAATAGTAAAAAGCAAAATTTTTACATAATTCTAGTTCGATAGAACGATAGAGGGATATATAAAGAAGTTCCACGCTAAATTTCAAGTTAATCGGTTCATTAGAACTTGAGAAATCATGTCAGCCATGTTGGAAAAAGTAGTTTCGAGAAAAACGCGTTTAAAGATGTGAGCAAAGTTTTAGGCAGTCTGTACTTACATTTCATTAATCGGCGATTCCTGCTCCATACATTGGGCCTACACGTGCTCTCCGATAGCTCAGAGCAAACTGAGCTGCACTGCACACGTGTGTATAAAAGATTTTCTATAGAATGATTCATCCTCAGGTAGTCAGGGAACGTCTACCGCCTATTGTTCGATTCACTGTGGTAGGTCCCGTTTACTCGCTGTGTCACTAAAATAGCTATAACTCTGTAAATATTTGGAATTTTAAAAATTCCTTTGGAGGATATATTTTTGAAGGTTTGAGGATGAAAAATCGATTTGTTCAATATTCTAGAGTAGAATACCCCCTGAGTCCTGTTTATTTAACAGCCACGGATTGGCAACGGCTCCAAAAATAATTATTTTAAACCTTTTAGTGCTTTAGTTCATATTTTTGAAGTCGGAAGTTTATTTTCTCACAATGTGATTACGAAATATTTATGGCGCTATTTTAACATTAACAGTTTTGGTGGTGTAAAATTTTCGTACCAAGCAAAACGTGCCAATTGATTTAAACACTTGCCTATATTTAGTTAAGATTTTAAATTGGTATCACATTTCACATTTATGTTTTGAAATAAAAAGATATGGCTATTAAAATTACAAAGATGCCACTTCAGCAAAAAATTAAATATCTGACCAAAATCTGCTTCTGCTCAAATTTTGTGCAGTAAAATAATGGAAACAAATTACATTTGCACATTTAAAACGACGGATGAGCCACTGAGAGTAGCTTTTTGCTGAGGAATTACAAGGAGGGTCCAAATTGTTTTAATAAAATAATTTGGTCAGGTGAGTCTTTGTATAGTAAGGACGGATTTAAGAATCTGCACAGTTGACAATTAGAAAACCCGCATTACATGAGGGAAGACAGGTCTCAGCACCAAATAAAATAAATCTGTGGGCTGGAATCCTAAATAGATCATTCAAGCTACCTCATACACTCAATTCGGCTTACTATTTGGAATTCCTTCAAAATAAACTCCCGCAGCACTGGAGGCAGCTTTGAGGGCAACAATGTGGCTCCAAAATGAGGAATGTTCAGCACACGATGAGATAACCGTGAGAGGATATCAGGATAGTGCCTATCCTGAAAGGTGGATTGGGCGCTTAACCCTTTCACCCCTACTGGGACAATATGTCCCACCGCGTTTCAAAGAAACGTACAACTTATTTTATTAAACAAAATATCTATTTGAGAAGACCCAATATAAGTCTTGAGCCTTTTCTATTGATAACGATGGAAAAAACCGTTATTCTGTGGCGACTTGTCGCAGCAGGATCCCATTTTACAGTGGTGAGCAGTCATACTGGGTCACTTGCGCATTAGAATTACATGGAGCGGATCGAATTTTTGCGTGCTTTGACTATTTAGTGTTTTGAAAGTTTGGAACAAGGGGGAGGTTCTTGTTATTCAGGCCCCAATTTTTGGGAACGGGGTTCGAAACATTTTGCTGTGCTAATTAACGCAAAAATAATGAAAAAATTCTATCTCGACCCGTTTTCGAGATATAGGGCAATTCGCGAGCCACCTAACGTTCGTAACTTTTAGGAAAATTCTATTATATTATTATAATTTCCCTTTTATAAACTGCCGGTGGAGTTAATTTTCCTTTTACAAACTACCGGTGGAGTTAATTAGCATAGCAAAATGTTTCGAACCCCGTTCCCAAAAATTGGGGCATGAGCAACAAGAATCGTGCCGGAACAAGTACTGAAAGACTCTTATAATGTAGTTTTTTGGCATATATGTATATTATTTGGAAAGGTAAGATATTTTTGGGTTTTCGTGAAAATGGGACATATAATCCCAATTGCAGTTTTATGTGGGATTATTTAACCCAATAAACAAGTTTCTTTTAGATGCTAAAACTCTTTTAATTGCCAGAACAGGAAATGATGAATATTTTCATGGAAAGTGATACTGATAAAGGGGATATTAGCCCATCCGAAGGCCATCTGATGATGACAACAATTCCAGCGAACAAGTGGTTGATCCAATTCAATCAGGGAGCATCAGTAATTAAGTAACTATTAAACCAGATTAAAAACATTATTTCATAATTATGTATTTTAAACCATTGTATTAAGGGGTTGTCACAGTGTGAAATTTTCGAAAAATTTCCAAATCGAAATTCAAATTATTACGGTCGCTACAGCGTTTCTTGTAGAAAGGGAACGGAGGGAACTGATGAGAATCCCCAGCATCAGTATTGTCATTCGGGAGGAGATTCGTGGTGCGAATGGCGCAAAGCTGAGGCCAATGGATTTCAGGAAAAATATTCTCATCCACCAGCGCTCGATGACGATGTCCAAGAGGTTTTGAAGCCAATCTACGAAGATTTGACCACCGACGATTTGTTAGAGAGATGTACGGGCGCTTCAATCTTTAAACGCGTTTTTCTCAGAATGGTTTCTCAAAACGGTTTCCACTCTCAAAGGAAGAGTTTTGAAGATATCTAGTTCCAATTTGGAGAGAACATTTTTAACGGCATTCTTTATGACGCTATGGAAGCTATTGTTTTTTTGAAATCTTCCTACTTTTTTTTACGAAAAACTGTCGAAAAAAAGGGCCAAATTCGATACTTTTTGTTCAAACCGCCGCCATTTTGTCAAATAAAAAATAAAAAAAAATAAACCTTCCATAGCGCCAGAGCGACTTCCCTACAGATTAAAAATCATTTTGAAATTTTTGTTTCGGATCAAAATTGCGGCCGCAATCGTGGAAACCGTACAGGACCTTTTTTTTACGTGTCATTTCAACAATTTATTGAAGTATTTTACACCCAATAAATAAACATAAAAAAAATCATTTTGTATTCGTCATGAATGTATTTATTTATAAAAATATTATAATAATATATATATATATAATATAAAAAAATTCCCTTAACGGGACATCCTATATAATTTCACACAAACATTAAGATTTTCTATAGCGGTGGCCTTACTTTAATTAATTAAGAAGACCATGTATTTAAATATTAACAGTTTTTAATCCTATAGAGACAATACGAAAAATTGCGATTTTAATAGGATATCCCATTAAGTTGCAGATTTATTGGGATATCATATTACTTTCATGAAACAACGAATAGCTTTCATAGGATCCCATTGTGCCAAAAGGTGTATTTGAAAGCTCGGGACCAATTTTGTTTCAGTTGTTTTCAGTCAGCCATAATCGCATTGAATTCTCAGTCAATTAAATTGAGCTGCAGAATCTGATGCCTATTTTAATTTTATCTAGGTACCTAATAATTTATAAGGGTGTTCTGAAATATTTTAATTTATATTAATCAGTTTTCTAAAAACTCATTTAACTTTTTTTATGTGAAATGTGGTAAACAATCACTGATTTTAATACGAGTATCGCAGAATTGAGCTTTCTGGAAAACGCTGAAATTAAAAGAGCGTACGAGTGGTTGACCATCAGTAATTGGCATTCCTCGATAACTGTTATACTGTCCATCGACTGTAGCGATTACTGTTTTAATGATATTCTACCATTAAATCCAGAAGATACCAATAGGCGTTCGGATTAAAAATCAAATATTTGGCCACTCTTAATTTAATTATAAAACATCTTGAATTAATAGGAAAAGTCATAAAATTAACGTGAGGTTTCATATTAAGATAGTAAGAATGTCCTATCCATTTAACGTTTTTGACATTATTTTAATAAGATGTCATATTAAATAAATAGTTCTCATGTAATAAAATAGGACATCCCATTTAAGGGGACCTATATGGCTAAATTTTCGATATTTTTTTTATTGGCTTATATTTTTGTAAAACTATTTCCGAATAAAACGCTGCAAACAAAACTAAAATCCGTAAGAAAAAACTATTGATCTCCTATTGATTTTATCATTTATTTTCCTGAGTGTACCTATACAAGGTGCTTTATCTATGGGGGGACAAAAATGTATGGAGTGATAGATCTCACCTAGGCAAACAAAAAACTTATTGCAAGTGGGCAGTCTCAACCGTTGGGAGAGATGAATAATAAATTCGGGATGCACATTATTTTGTTTTTATTTTCTGATCTACTCATCGCGGGGGGGGGGGGGGGGGGTCTTCTTACTCAGGCCCCAATTTTTGGGAACGGGGTTCAAAACATTTTGCTGTGGTAATTAACGGAAAAATAATTAAAAAATTCTATCTCGACCCGTTTTCGAGATATACGTCAATTCGCGAGCCACCTAATGTTGGTAACTTTTGGGAAAATTTTTATTTATTTTTATTTTATTTTATTTATTTTACCATATACATAAGCCTTTAAAAGGCTTCCTATAGAGGCAAACAGGTTGCCTGTACATAGGTATGGTACATTAATTAGAAAAATAACTTAAAATACTAAAGCTTAAAACTAAAGTACTCATACTGTTCCGTCTTGCACGCATACAGAAGTTAAACTCGTATCTCTAATTTATTTCTACACTAGTATTAGTATATATATTATAATTTCCCTTTTATAAACTGCCGGTGGAGTTAATTTTCCTTTTACAAACTACCGGTGGAGTTAATTAGCACAGCAAAATGTTTCGAACCCCGTTCCCAAAAATTGGGGCCTGAGTAACAAGAATCGTGCTCATCGCAGCGCCGTCAAACTTGCGCCAAGCTTCTACTAACTCAATTCCCACTGTTTATTGGCGTATTATAACAGTAGACTGACCCCTTAAGTGCAGCGAGTAAAATTGCTGCAATTCGTAGAGTTCAGCAAATTTAGCATTTACTGCAAGAATCATTCTTTTCGGTATTTATCCGAATTCTCCTCCGGGTAATATACCCAGGCATTACTGTCACCAAAGATTTATTCAATAAGAGGTAAACAATACAATAATACAATGCACGCAATACGATTTAATCGTGCGGCGAAATTCAGTTGTGTGAAAAGGTTTAAAATGAATCTAAGACAATTGGTAAAGATAGTTCAAGTCAGTTCTTTGACTTTTATAGCGCATCAGGCGTCTAGATAGTGATTTAAAATTTTAAATGCAGAAGAAAAACGACATTTCCTGTTTTTACATCGTTTCTAGAACCAAACAGAAACTAAACATGGAATTGAATCTTCGACTTCGTGCGAAGAAGTTCCAAGTACCGGCGAAGTTTTCGGCGCCGCAAATTCGCTTCGCATGCATTGTATCAGGGCCGACTGGTTTTCTTGTTATCGAATTTATTTCGTAGCGCCAAAAATTCGCGTCGCGTGCTTTGTATCCCAACCTTTAGTTCCTGCTCTACCCACTTTTATTACTGTGTCTACGAATATATTTCTTCAAAAAGCAGTAACGTAAATTTATTAATTTGGAAATGCAAAGACATTAATAGCCTACTTCATTCAACTACAGACCCAAATATTAAAATATTTAATACTTACTGTGCTTTTATAAATTTAATCACTTCTGTGATAAACTTATAATTTCCGATGCTGAAGACTATTTTGTTTGCACTGGAATGAAACACAAACAATAAGCAAAGGAACGAAAATGAAAGTTCTGCGTAGCTTCTATTTGTCTACTATGCAATGCCAGAACTCTAAAAATAAGAAGATGATATAAACGTCACGTCATGCGGTTTATTTTGTATTTACACGTGCATTTTAGCGTGTTAAAATGGTAAAAAGAATAAGAGACTATGTGAAATATACGGTTGCCGAATTAGAAGAATACACAAGAACAGAGGGTTCCTGTGTTAAAAAAGTCCGGCACAAATTACATCTAAGTTTGCTCCCGCACGCACTGACGAACATTAAGCGGAGTGTAAACCATTTCCTTACGCAAAAATCTATTGGATTCTTCGATTCCCAGCTACTCGGAATAATACTCGATGTGAGGAACATTAAAATCATGAGCACGCTAGCTGCCATGCACTTTGGACACCCAAATATCCACTTGGACATCGAAGCCGACTGCTACATTTTCCAGCCCAATATTGGAGCTGTAGTCCGCGGAGTCGTTAAGCACATATCCCCCAAACAAATAGGAGTCATAATCTACCGGGTATTCAGTGTGTCTATACGGTTGGCGGGCCGAATGGATAAATCCGTACACTTAAATTCGGAAATTGAATTTAAGATTAAGAGATTCGAGCTGCAAAATATTATACCATTTATTGAGGGGGAACTAGTAGCGAAGGATGTTAAGGAAGTCAGCAAGTTAATTGAAATTAGTTCTGACGAGCATTCAAAGGAGGTAACCAGGCTTTGGTACCTGTATTCGCCATATTTACTTATTAATTTTTGCAGTCAACTCCTTACGAAACAATCAACCTAGTGCATGATGATGACATTTCCGAGCAGAAACACTTAGTAAATGGCCATTCTGAAGATCCCGAGGATGAACTTGAGGAAATAATAAATTTAATAGTAAGCAATAACTAAAGCTATTTGGTTTAAATCGGTTGAACATTGATTTATGATTTCATATTTCAGGAGCCTCCTAAGAAAAAAAAGAAGAAAAAGAGGAAAAGAGACGTGAGCGATACGGAGGATGTTGTTAAGAAAGAACCCAAAATAGAAATAGACTCGTCGTAATCCACTTGGGAGACGAATTTGGTTTCGTCGATTATAATTTTAAAGGATTAAACAAGCTAACATATTTTGTACAAGTATGAAGTTGTTTTTTCTCGTATAAACAAAGTAAAGAGAATGTTAACAAAACAAAGGCGACTTTGATGAAAATTAGCGAAGATAAGAAAATTCACGGAAAATTTTAACTTTTGCAGTCACTTGGAAACCCAAACAGTTTCCCTACAAGCGGACAAATTAATTTTAAGCACTTGTTCTGTATATAACATTATTTCAAAGGCACTACAAATGTTTTAGAGGAAACACGTAGTAGCGCAAAGTTAAAAATGGAATAAGCCGAAATTACTCCCTAGTTGTCATCAGAGAGCTGTCAAAAATTAATTTTTCGCCGAAGGTTCCTTGTTTCTAACCAAATTGCAGCATAAAAATGTCTAACCGCGTCAAAACACGAGAATTAAAGAGTGGTGAAATAATAGCATACAGTGAGACAGCAATTCGCCACAATTCCTCAGCAGTGGAGTATTGCAGAACGTCTCTAGCTGCGCTGTCCGGATGCACTGCCGGGATAATGGGTTTGACGGGAATCTTAGGGTTCTGTTTTTACATAATCTCCGTATTCATGCTTTGGATGCTTCTCCTGTACAAGTCCGGTTCTAATTGGCAGAAATATTTCATTAGTCGACGGAATTTGCTTACAAGCGGTTTCATAGGAGGGCTTTGCACCTACGTGCTGTTTTGGACTTTTTTGTATGGGATGGTTCACGTGTATTAAGAATTAAATAATTAGATGTGGAGAAAGACGTTTTATTCAAATATCTGGGCACCACAACTTGAAAGTTCTATCAAAGGACGTCGTCGCTATGTACTGCGAGTTGGGGGATATGTCGACACCCATTACTTTTCCATCATGACCGTGCAGAGTTTTCAGCGGCTGCCATGTTTTATTCGACCAAATCTGAAAGTGGGAAATGCACCTTGTATTATTATTGGGTATAATATGGGGGTGTCGTTAAGACCAATTGGTCACAAACTAAGCTGGCAAATTATGCCTCAGATAGGTTAGCAGTCATGTTTTAATTTAAAGTATACCTTAGCGCTGCAGTCATAGCTGCCAGTAATCAGAAAGTTGCCTCCATCCTTTTGGTACTTAACATCTGAAATTAGGTTGGTGTGTGCTGGAATGGTGTAGACTGGCTGGCGTCTGCGCAAGTCCCAGATCTATTAATTCCAATGCTATTATTTTATTTTATGCAAATCAGTGTGCCACTTACCTTGCAGGAATTATCTTGACTGCCAGTCACAATGTGGAACCCGTTGGGGGAGAAATCAACTCCAAATATTGAACCCAAATGTCCCTCTAAGAACATAATACACCTTCCTGTCCGAAGGTCCCAAACCCGTCCAAAAGCATCGAGTCCCCTAGAGGGAAGAGAAACAGCTAGAAACATATTCTACTTTGATATGGGTTTTAACGAAAATAGTTACCCAGTGACGAGCACACTCCCATCAATCTGAAATGCTATGCAGTGAACGGGTTTTGCGTGCCCTTCTTGATGTAAGACTTCTTGCTTTTGCTCAAGATCCCACAGCCGCCACGATGAGTCATAGCAAGCTGTAGATAAAAACCGACCCGAAGGATGAAAGGCTAATTTAGATACTCTATATGGAACATGTCCGGTGATATCTGCAATAGACTCTTCGCTTCCATACGCCCATAGCTTCACCGAGCCGTCCTGACTGCCGGAAGCGATTGATACCTCATTTTTGGAATCGGAAGGCACACCAGGCCGGAAAGCCACTCCCCATACGTAACTTGCGTGGCCGCGAAGAGTTTGTTCTAACGTACAGTCAGGAATCGACCAAAGCTTGCATAGACCTGACCAGCTGGAGGTTAGTAATTTGGATGAGTCGTCGTTAAAAGCACAACAGCTCACAGGTCGAGTATCTCCAACTTGACTGCACTGCAAGGTCAAGGATTGAATTCGCTTCTGAAGTTCAACCATTCGTCCTGCCTTGGTCGAACTCGGTAGCTCAAGCAGATTTCTTGCTTGTTCGAGACGTTGTTTGGCTCGTGGTAAGGAATAGTCGGCAATCCAGAAACGTGCTGTTCTTAGAGCTTCGGGTCCTTCATGATACCACGTCGTTTCTTGCTCTTTTTGAAGCTGTTTCCGCTCCTCCTCCTCGCACTGTTTTTGTTTAATAGCATTTTCTCCAAGGTTGGCCAGCAGTTCCCTCAAACGCTTTCTTCGCTCTGCTGGTCCTTCACCAAAGAGGCAAATTGGCTCGTTCAACTGACGCAAAGTTTTTTTCACTTCCGAGTCGTCTGTGCTCACATTTATTTGGCGTGCTCTTCGTTTCCTTTCGAATTCCTCAAGTAATGCTTGCTTATCTTTGGACCTGTCGAAAAATTTCGTTTATTTAGCGTTTTGCAGTTGGATATCCTTACACTTCCGTTTCCAAGTCGAAATAGTCGTTAGAGACCTGCACATTTCCCACAGTGGTAGTAGTAGGTAAATTTGTGGTAAGTGCTACTTTTTTCACTTCGCTCGCTTCATACTCTTCCTCCTCCGAATCTATATTTTCCAGAGCATGTTGACGATGCCGCTCGGCTTCTTCCAACGACCCATAGTATATGGTCTTCGGTTTTTTCACGTACTGCAGTTCTTCGTCGTCTGACATTATCAAATCATTTGTTTAGTGTTTACAAGGAGGATATAGTTCTTAACCTTAAAAATCGGCATAATTACAATAAATAGTGTTAAACCGTCAAATCATAGATGTCGCTCGTTTCACTTGTTTTATGGGCTCGAATCAGTCCTAATTCTTATTGAATTGTGAAATGGCTTTGTTTAGAAAGAAGAAGAACTGTGAGAAGAAGAACAAAGAATTCATCCATCATCAGTTCTCATCTTGATCCACAGATCAAAGTATAATCCTAAATTTGATAATCGTTACAGTGTAAACACACAATTTCACATATGGCAATACTATATTTTTGCTTTACACCGGTTGGAATTTGAATTTACAACGTCAAATGAGACGCCAAATGATGTGTGCTTCAAGTTAATTTTGTGTGGGATTTTTGCAGCTATTTATTTTGAATACTTACTTATACATTTTATATTTGACTGCAAGAGTCATAAATATATTTATTTACTGCAATGAAATATTTACCGAAGAAGACGTATTCACGAAGAGACAAAATCAACAAAGCGCTTATTAACAAGCGGTATACAGAAGCGCAGGTTGAGAAAGAAGACTTCGACGTGGACCAAACGTTACCGGATGATATTTGGAAAGACTCTTTTGACAGACTTAAAGAGCTCGAAAGGTATCTAATTTGGGTTATATGAAGACGGACTAGACAAAGTAATCTTTTAGCGTACCGACACCAAAAAAACCAAATTCTAACAAGGTTTCTAACCAGAAAAAGGGCCTTTCAATAGAGTGCGACAAGAGTCTCCATTCCTTCGTTTCTACACCCATAGTAGCGTCGAATGAGCTGCTGATATGTCCCTTGCCGTTCTCTCCAATTGGAACCAGGAAGTATTTTTTATCCAATGATTTTTACGACAGCAGAGGGAACCCTCGAAGAGTATTTGAATACTCTAGTGAAATAAGCCAGGGGCTGCTCCAAAGTTTGGAGACATTAAAGGGTACTGAACCACTCTATCGACATGATAAAACCAAATCAGAAAATCTCTTAATGCACAGAAAAAAACAAAGTCAATGCCTCGAGATAAAGGCAGACAAATTATGTGATAAAACAAATTTAAGCATATATAAAAACAAACGGAATAAATCAAGACGCAAGCCGAAATATAAAAACCAATTAACTGGGAAAGAAAATGCTGAACCCACACAAACTGATGAAATCAATAAATTATTGGGCTCTTCTATTAAAAACGTACAAATTTCATCACAAAATCAAAACCACACGGAAGAAACAAACTATAACACATCGCTACGTAGTACTTTGGGAAGAGAGTTTTCGAAAATAAGTCAAAATAGCCTTAAACCTGCATCTTTTCAGAAATCGAAAGAAAAGCGTCCTCAGAAACGCCGGAAAGCACAAAGTTATTTTCTTAACAATTTGCCTGAGGTACCAGCTAAAGATACAGCGGAAATCGATAATAAGAGAAGTAAGCCAGAAATCTCTCTAGAAGTCAACTTTACTGCTGGTCCTGAGCAGTCAGCGAAAGGTTCTTTGGAAATAAATCAAACCAGCCTTACAGCTGTATCTTGCCAGAAATCAAGACAAAAGCGTCGAAATAACCGCCAGAAACCGACAAGTGGCGCTCTTGATAATTTATCTGAGCCACCATGCTCAGCCGAAATCGGTAATAAGAGGAGTAAGCCAACAGTCTCCCTAGAAGTGGACTTGACAACTACTTCCGAACCCTTAAGCTCTGAGCAATCAACCAATGATTTTTTGGAATTAAAACAAACCAGCGGTAAAGTTGCGTCTTGTCCGAAATCAAAACAAAAGCGTCGGAATAACCGCCAGAAACCAACAAGTGGCCCTATTGATAATTTATCTGAGCCACCAGGCATAGATACACCCGAAATCGACAATAATAAGAGTACGCCGACTCCAGAAATAGTCTTTACTGCTGTTGAACCCTTAAGTTCTGAGCAATCAGCGAATTATACTTTGAAATTAAATCAAATCAGCGGTAAAGCTTTATCTTGCCAGAAATCAAGACAAAGGCGTCGAAATAACCGCCAGAAACCAACAAGTGGCCCTCTTGATAATTTATCTGAGCCACCATGCACAGCCGAAATCGGTAATAAGAGGAGTAAGACAAAAATCTCCTTGGAAGTTGACTTGACAACTACTTCCGAACCCTTAAGCTCTGAGCAATCAACCAATGATTTTTTGGAATTAAAACAAACCAGCGGTAAAGTTGCGTCTTGTCCGAAATCAAAACAAAAGCGTCGGAATAACCGCCAGGAACCAACAAGTGGCCCTATTGATAATTTATCTGAGCCACCAGGCATAGATACATCTGATATCGATAATAAGAAGAGTACGCCAACTCTAGAAAGCGACTTGACTATTGCTGCTGAACCCTTAAGTTCTGAGCAATCAGCGAAAGAGCATTTGGAATTAAATCAAACTTACTTCAATTATGCATCTTCTCCGAAGTCAAAGCTAAAGCACCAGAACCCAAAAGGGAATTCCATTGAGAACTTGACTAAGTTTGCAGCCAATAGTGAAACTTATAGTGGAAGTCATACTAAGAGAACTAAGCAGACAGACTCACAAGAAGCTGATGTGGCTACCGAGGCTGAGATCTTGAACCCTGAGGAATTAGCTTTGCAAGCGACGAACATGTCCAACTGGATGTGTGAACAAGTACAGAATTCTGAAGTAATTAGCGATAATTATTCTAGGATTCCTCCAAGCCAGAATACACCTTTTAAAACGACATCGTCCAAGAAACCTGATATAAATAGTAAAGGACGTACAAAACGACAAACTTCTCGCAAGGCTAATCGATATCTCCCCTTACCCTTTGTACAAATTACTCGTGGAAAGAAATTAGAACAGGCAATCGTAATCGAGGATGATTCTCGTCCTACCATTGTGCTGGATGACCTTGGAAGAAACTCGAGTGAGAAAATAACGGGAGATAAAAGAAAATCCAAAGTTGAGAACCATAAGGAAACTATTGCGAATCACTCAGAATTGAATAAGCAAAGGGAAAAAGACAAAGAGCCAAATCTTATCTATAGGAAAGAATCTGAAATCAATTTCCCTAGAACACCCCCGCAAGAAAATATAGAGAAAGGTGATAATGTAAATTGCATTAGTCGAAAAACTTCTTTACGAAATGAACCAAACAGTAATGCATCTGTAGTGGCATCAACCCAAATAAAAGACAATTTGTATGATCGACTGAGTTTTGTTACTATTCGAAAGAGGGGTAGGCAAAGCCACAGGGAAGAGAGAAATGACCAAGCGTTTGAAGATTCTGGAAGCATTCTAATTGTAGAAAATAACAATTCCTGTGTGAATATAGAAATTGATGCTGTGCAACAACGTTCCTTATGCAGCAGCGATACGGAACCGAAATCGGCGAGGCTTCAATCGAAAAAAAATAAAGTCAAATGGGAAACATCGCCTACTTTGAATGTAGTAACAGACAAGAGTACTCGTCCCACGAATATATCATTGGACAGCTCAATCGATGTAAATGAGTTCTTAGGTGCAATAAGCCGGACAACCACGCAAACTGTAAGAAGTAAGGGGCAAGACACAGCCCAAACCAAAAATTCATCTGAACCGAAATTGTCCATAGTTCTGCAGCCAGGCAAATGGAGGAAATCGCTGAATATGTGGAGGAGGCACAACAGTTCCTATAAAGGTAATGTGCTTTTCTGTGCTACTAAAAACGGGAGTGGGTCTGTTCACGTTTGTGTTCCTTCACAAATCCTGGTGGTGCCTTGAGTTCACATTTGCAGAGACGTAGGTATTAAAATTTGTAATAAATCTCCCTACTTTGCTCGTATTAACGCAGGCAATGAAATTGTTTAGGCCCACTCTTGTTTTCATTGCCTTTTCTTTCAATATTCATTGCAAAATCTATCAAATATATATAGATTTTGTTTTCTGTCGCAATAGCTGTTTAAAATTCTCGTCTAGTTCCAACTTGGCCTGTTCAATTAACCGCTTACCTCCTGTTGAATTTGCAGATAAAATCAACGATAGTGAAATACCTGCGCCACATAATCTGTTTTCGAATCAATCGTTGATGCGAACATTTAATGATGAGCCTTTCAGCAGTAGTTTTGCAAGAGCAGCTGACCGACGGACTTCTACCAGACTAGGGAATAACTCATCTTGCATATATAGAAGGAAAACCATTATAGACTATAGGAATTCAGCGCATCTACTAAGAGAGGGCCAGGATATTTACGACGTAAAGGAAACTATTCCCGAGGACGAGTGTGATACGTCTGCTAACAGATGCAGTGATAGTGAATCAGGTGAGCAATTTATAATTTAAGTTCTTATGTGTGAAAAGATTGTTTTTACATTTACGGTGCTTTGTCCGGTCTATGTCTTCAAAGTCATAAAGCCTAGAATTGCCGTTGGTCCCGAACTAAAATGGTACCGCTTGCGATTATGATTAATTCCGGAGACGATTCGACAGGGTTACCGTTTAAACTCATACATTGAAGCAGAGCAGTTTCATGTAAGCACGCTTTTCTTGTGCACTGAACGTCGAACCGAACTAGTCGCCATTCCCTGACGTTTTGCTTCTTTCGACTGACGTTAGGAACTTTCTTCCAATAACAAAAGAACGTCGAGTTAGGTGTATAGTGTTAGGACAGCTCTGATAAGTGGTTTTAGAACTTTAATTCGATTCATCAGAGAATTTCGTGAAGAAATAACAATTTAGTTGGCTTACGGTAAAAATATAGGAAAAAATTTACGGCGGAGTTCTTAATATATGTGACGTGTTCGGAGAAAGTTCGAGTATCGAATGCGAAACAAAGTCGATGAAAGAAAGATTGGAATTTGTGAGGAATTCTTAAATTTCCTCGTAGACATTTTCCTTTAATCTATTTCGCAATATAGATAATTTAGAGGCACTTGTCGAATTCATCAATTGCTTTATTTGCATTTTAAATGGTGGCTTCACATTTTCCAATCTTTTTATGTAGAAAAGTGTAAACAAAATGGCGTTAAGTCGCGACATGTTTTAAAATGCGTAAATTTGATCTTGTGTTGGACCAAGTTTACGCGTTCTTATAAAGGCCTCAGGTTCACCTTCCTGAAATTTGTGTTTTGAATTTTTATAGATAGCAAGGACAGTGACTCAAGTTCGTAAAGTGAATAAGTTTCTCAGAAATACCTGTGAGTAATTAGGCAGCGTAACAGAAGCAAGGTTGTTAGTTTTTTTTACGGTTGACAAGAGCAAGGGAAGCCTTCATTGTTGCTGTTTGTTAAATTCAATTTTGGATTTATTGGACGTCGCAAGGAAATCCAGGTTTCGCGTATTTTTTCTTTCAATTAATTTTAGCAGTTCCTGTGTATGCATCTTGTTGAAAGAAAAGGTAATGAATAAAAGAAATGCTTGTAATGGCATCGAGGTGGCGTCGGTTAAAAAAAAAAAAAAATAATTTTGTAGGTACAATAGCTATAATTATTTTTGCTTTCTAATTATTTAAGCACTGTTGTTGGAGCCAACCGATGACGAATCGCCCAATCTATCAACGTGTTCGAATATTACCTCTATCAGCAAACAAAACGTCTGTACTTCCCTACGACGCTCACAGACTGTGTGCTATAAAGACCTCTGTTCCCCTGGAGACACAGAATACTCCAATGAGGTTTCGAATGAAAGGACTCAAAGGTATCAGCATCAACTCTCTGTACCAGTGCCCTTGTGCCGGCAAGCCTCGATATCTAGAAGACGCCGAACCAGCATCGTTGGTATCCCATTACCAGGTATCGGAACACCTTTTTGTGAAGACGAACTCTTCACAGAATTTGTCCGCTTATCGACGTATGAAGTAAGCTTACGTGCGCAATTAGATGCTCAAGATATAGTTTTGCGGCGTTGTGGACAATCTGAACCACTAAGTTTTGCAGACGTATACTCTGAAAAAGCTCTTCACCAATGTAGAAAGATTGGAGAAGGTCTATACGGCGAAGTGTTCATGAATAAGAATTTTACTGGCGAAACTGTAGTCTTAAAAATTATACCAATTGAAGGGTGCATCGAAATCAATGGCGAACCTCAGAAAAGGTTCGACGAAATTTTGTCTGAGATCGTGATTGCTATGGAATTAAGCCGCCTACGAAATGATAAGGAATATACAACCTCTGGATTTGTTGAAGTTAAAAAAGTAAGCTTTATATACTTCCTTGGTTGTCGTATTGTAATTCATTCACATATTTTATTTTTAAAGGTTCGTTGTGTAAAAGGAAGGTATCCAGACTACTTGGTGGAATTGTGGGAATTATATCGCGAAAACCATGGCACAGATAATGATCACCCAGAAGTTTTTCCTGAAGATCAGCTTTATATAGTTTTGGAACTAGCTAACGGTGGACAAGATTTGGAAGCATATACCTTCCAGAACGCTTTACAGTCGTACTCTGCTTTTGTTCAGGTAATTGATTTGCTACAAGTTTGCTTGCTTTAAAGTGCTTCCCCTCTCCGGATTTTATTTACTCATTTGTTTTGTTCAATTGGTGGGTGTATCTCTAGTTCATATATTTTGGCATTTATGACTAGATTTACACTCATCCCTTGCGCATGCACGCTTTCTATTAATTATTATTTACAGTTCTTCCTTTGTTGTACATTTATAACTGCACATTCCGTTGTGGTTTTTCTTCGATTTTGCTTGATTTTGCCGGTGGGTGCGGTGAAAAGTCTGGTGCATGACTCTTATTTTTAACATGACTAGATTTTCACTCATCTATCGATAAAATTTTCGTTCGCTTTTGTTTTTAAGGAAACATTAATTCCATATTTTTTTAATTAATTCATCAGGTAAGTGTTGTTTTATTTTATTTTTAGGTAGCAAATAGTTCCTTTATACAAAAAAAAAACCGGTATTTATTTAGGGCTACAGCCCTAATCGGCTCCAAAAATATTTGTAACCATCCAGGACAATTTTAAGGTGGGGAAGGATTGTTTTTAATTACTTAAAAATAGTAAAATCATGATAGATAGCGGAAATTTTTTCAAATTTCTGTGCATAGATATTATGTGAATGGAAAATGTTTACTCAGTAGACATTTTGTAAAAAGCAAATTTTCTTTTTAACCCATTCGAGACCGATTGCACACCGTGTGTGCAATTGATTTCCGAGGCTATAAGACAGCCTGCACACCGTGTGTGCAATAACACCAATGTGCAATTATCAGTTATTCTGAGTAAACTAGTCGTCGAAATAACATATTTCTTGAAATAATGAAATCTGTAAGGTACAGGAAAACAAAATTTGGCATTGGTATTACTGTGTACCAAAAAATCTGAAAATTATCTGAAGCCTTTCTTACATGTAATATAAAGAAAAACAAAAACAATCGCTCCTGGGGATCGTGTCCGAAAAAATTCGTCGTCTCGAATGGGTTAAGTATCGTTTTGTGCCCTTTCCCTGGCTTAAATCAGCTATTTAGGTGCTACTCTATAAAATTGTCTTTAATGGTTAAAACCTTTTTAGAGGGCTGGAGGTCCACTTCTAAATAATTACCAAAAAATCAATTTGTTCTGGAGTTGGTTTGTCTAATTTTTGTTTGTATAAATTTTTTTTTGCTTTTTCACAATGGTCTCCGCAAAGGTCGACCTACTAATCAAGAATTGGAGTTGCCCATATGGCGGACACTGCGACCTGATCTTTTGTACCAATTAAGAGGAGCTATTCTGAGAACGGGAAACGTGGTTTACATTTCCAATATCCTATTCTGACATCGTTTAGGGTGTGAATGTTCAACATGTTCCATTTCTTATGCAGAACTACCGGTAGAATCTTTTCTCACATTCGCCTGAAGTGAATATTTTCAGTATGAGCCGATTGAAAGTTGCGTGGAAATATTTTCACGTGATTCGGATCTCAGAATAGCCCCCAAAGTCTGTTTAAAATTGCAGTCTCTCATACCCTTCAGTATCAATAAAGTTTAAATTCTTAGCCGGGGTCAATATTTCAACCATTCAATTTCTTATGTCTATTAGATTGTGGTGGTATTGAAGATTGTTTATTTTTATTTTCCAATCAAAAAGAAATTTGAAGTTCGATACAATTTTTTAGGTCAAGCTACTTGTAGAAGAAATATTTATTGCTGTCAGATTATCTCTTAAGACAATATTTGTGTTACTTCCAGGTGGCTCTCACAATAGCAGCAGCTGAATGCAAATTCCAATTTGAGCATCGGGATCTCCACTGGGGGAATATATTGCTTGCGCCTACTGAAGAAAAAGAGCTTTCTTTTAGAGTAGCTGGCAAAGAGATTAATATCCCAACACATGGTGTGAAAGCAACAATCATTGATTACACACTGTCTCGAATGGATTTTGACGGATGTTGTCTCTATAATGATCTGTCAAGCGATATCGAGTTTTTTTCGACAACCGGCGATTACCAGTTTGATATATACCGATTCATGAGAAAACGCCTCGAGTAAGAAAAATTATCGGTCGTTTTGATAAATGCAAAACTGCCCTGGTTTTATATTCAGCTTGATGAATACTGCGATTGCAGGGCAGTTTTGTGTTTATGAAAACGACCATCCTGTTCGTAAGTGCTATTTTTAATGCATACATTTTCCTGCAGTGATCAGTGGAAACGATTCGAACCATATACCAATGTGTTGTGGTTACACTATGCCATAGATAAAATGATCAGTGGCGCCCGTTACCGTTGCAGTAAAAGCAAGAAACACCGTGCAGCCATCCAAGATATGATGCAACTTCGTGACGAAATGTTAGACTACAAAAGTGCCTCTGACTATATTGATTGTTTAAACTAATTTAAGAAGTGCATTTATTCCAGTTGCAAAATTAATCTAGAAGATAAGAACAATTTAGCATTACTTGTGAAGATTGAAATTAATGAAGTTTTCTCGGCTCACGCGCCGAAGTTCTTCTTTTTAATGTACTTTTGTATCACATAAAATAAACTTGTATAATACTAATCACGAGAAACACGAGAAACACGAGAATAACTTAACGGTCCAAGAAGTTTTTCCTCAATCAAGCGATTGTTTATTTAAATAAATTGGCTCAACTAGATCTGTAAAAGTTACAACAAATTAGTAATTTAATCATTTCTTTCATCTCAGCGAACAATAGGTAATAACTCCTAATAACATTTTCACACGAATCATCCTAGTACAGTTAAGTATTGTTGCTGTTATAAAATATGCAAACTATCTATAAATATGTTTCTGTATAAGAATTCAGAAAATATTAGAGTTTGTAAAATTTGGAAATCACAACTGCAGAACCTTTGTAAACATTTAAAAAAAATAAAATTTTCGTTTTATATACGAACTCAAACTCTGCTTTTGATTTTTTTGGGGTATGATGCGCTTTTTCTGTTATTCGATGAAAGCGACGTGATACTGGCATTTGAGCACAGGGCGTACCAATATTTGGATCGTTTATTATGAAAGTGGTGTAAATTGCAAGTCCATTTTTTTAAATCCCCTGAAGGCGATCTACAGGTGAAGAATAAAGTGTAGAAGGTATTAAAATGGCATGTTAAAAAATTTACTTACAACACTCTCATAATAAACGGTCAATTTAGTGGGCGTCATTCTATGGATCTGGGGAACTTTCGAATTGGATATTTCCGATTTAGGTCTTGTCGTGGAAAACGCAGTGTAATTAATATTCACTTCACTTTAAACGTGAATAAATCCATTTTCAGGAATTACGAAATCATCAGAAATACATAATGGGCCTTATTCCGGTTCTCACCTCACTCCCGTGACAAACCTCACTGTCGTGTCACCTCACGTCACATGTGGTATTCCCATTGTCGCGTGACGTGAGAATTTATGTCGTGAGAGCAATTCGAGTATCGATTGTTTTGACATTTAAAGTTTAGTTGTTTGATGCAAACCAAGTTAATATTTGCAAAATTGAACTGAAAGATGCGTTCAAATGAACTGTGGTTCAGCGATACTGATGATGAAGACGAACAGGAAAGGAATCGCCAAATAATATTGAAAAGTTTTGTTAGTGTCTCGGAATGAAAAATATCGAGAGTCACGGTATTCTCGTTGTCACTTGAAGCCGATCCAAGTGACCATTTTAGTCGCTATGAAATTGTAGGTGACCGACAGAAGTCACCCAAAGTGACAACGAGAATACCGAATCTGTAGACTCACCTCACATGGCATGTGACGTGAGAACCAGAATAAGGGCCAATAAGTTTCTGGCAGTGTAAAGTAGCCCATGGCGTTTTCTATTGGTCCTGAGGCAACTATAAGATGTTCTTGATGTCTGCTTCCTTAAGAGCGCACCTCGTTTCTAGTCGTGAGCGTATGATTGTTCCCCTTGAGGTTGTTACGAACCTTATATATATAAACATAATATCTTCGCAAAGTCTATCATTTCAACTCTCATACGGCCTGGGATCTTAAACACTTCAGTAGTAGGGGTGTCCCATGCGAGACCAAATTCAGTTTTTCTGGCTCTGTTCACAGTGCATGGAGGGACTCTGAAGCATGCATGGTCGCAACTCCTTCGAAACGGATCCCCTACTTTATGGCGGTGAAGGACGTCGCGAACCGTGGTTGCCGGCAGGGTCACCCATGTGCAACAGGTCAGTCTTGAGGCGCCAGGTTAAGAGGGGTGACGAACCAAGCAATGTAGGACAGGCTTAGATATTTGTTTGCGCGGGGTAACCGTAAGCGGTTTCGTTTCGTATTCCGTAATGGAGGCCCTCCCTGCGAAGAATAAGTCATCAAGAGTGTACTTTTGGGTATTTGGGTAATTAATAACAAAAATAACGTCCGACGTTTTCCATTCGTACCTTTACGCAGATACGAAAATACAACGTTTGACGCTTCTTTTGCATTAACGTTTTCCCCGATAAGACCCTTTGAAAGAATTAACTCGTGAGTCAGCAGTTCGAATGAGGATTCCACTTAGACATGTCATCAAAGTTTACTCTTGAGGCCCTTTCTAGATAGACAGTTTCAGTCTACAAAACGGTATCATCTGAAAAGTAGTGACCTATGGACTGAAACCGTACGTGTGTGAAAAGGTCCCGGGGAAGTCAAGTTTTCGCCTGCGATACTTTTGGGCTTAATGAGACAACAATGGGGTCTATTCTGAGATCCAATTCACGTGAAAGATATTTCTACGTAACTTTCACTTCGCTCATACTGAAAATGTTTACCTCAGGCGAATGTGAGAATAGGTTCTACCGCTACCGATAATTCCGCATAAGAAATAACACGTGGAACGTTCACACTAAACGATGGCAGAATAGGATATTTGAAAAGCGAATCACTTTTCACGTGAATCAGATTTCAGGATAGCCCACAAGGATTTAATTTACACTGTTTTTATTTATATATCGATAATTCAAAGCATGGCGTTACTGATTTTCGTCATCGGGGCTTTCCTTAATACTAACAGGAAGTCTATCGCCCCATCTCGATGACCTTGCGCATCGGTAGGTCCACCTGCAATAATTTAATGAATTCATCAACAATGAATTATGTATATATAAAACATAAACAGTATCGGTCAGCTAGTATGTTTAATTATTTCAAGCATATTTCTGCTGCCAATATAAGTTGAAGGAAGAATAACAGGAAATGAATGATTGAGATATTATTTTGAAGATTACGTTCCGCGCAAATGACGCAAAATAAACAAATAGTTTAAAATTAATGTTTTCGTTACAAACTTTTTATAAAAACTGTATTTGCATAGAAAATGAATATAGAAGGCGCGATCTGTTGAAAATAGGTTTAATAACTAAGTAACTTCGAATTTTTTTTTTTTTTTTCTGAAACTACATTTAAAGACGAAAAAAATGTTGCCCTACTTTTTATTGATATCGATATTTACTACTAGTCTATCATTAATTGAAAATTTTTGCCTAAAAATTTAAAAAATCTATTACTCAATAACGGTTTGGAATAAAAGGCTGAAAATTGGTGTGTAAGTTGATTTTAATACGTACTAAAAGATGAGCGAAATCGAAGAGGGTCGGGTCAAAAACTCGGTGATTTGGCATGGAATGTCCCATATGCAAAATGACAACAGCTGAAAATGGGGACAATTGATGAGGATTTACATTTTTTTGAAAGTTTGGTTAATGTTGTGCGATCTAATAATACAAAAATCGCAGTGATTCATCACACTTTGACAGCCTGTCGAACATGCAAAACCTTCCGTTCGTTCAGTTTTGACACGTTTCCGTACGGAACGGTATGAACATTATGGTTTGGCCTTTGCATAGCAAAACAGACTTGAGGAAACGAACGACTATTCCCATTGTGGTTTGGGGATAGATTTTGTGTAACCGCAAGTTTGCACGGGCTTCCGTACGGAGCGGTATGCACGTTATGGTTTGGCCTTTAAGGCCATGAACTACGCTTGATGGGAAGCTAGTGTAGTTTGCAAGAGTATTCACGAAGATTTTTTCCGTTAGATTATTGTGATTCACTTAATAGGTAGCTTCTCGTTGTTTTTGATTATGAATGTAAAAATTTGTAAATAAAAAACAGTTGCGAATTCATAACATGGACGAAAATAGGGATTAACGATTGTGTTAAAATTAACTTAATTCATAATTTTCGATACAGGCTCATACACCTTACAGTTCTGAAAAATACCGCCTATGCGTAAAATCCTATGCGTACCACTATCTGAGCCTGACAGCGTCATGAAGTACACGCGGGTAGAAAATGAGCGTTCCATTATACAAATACGCTGGAGTACGCTGACGTACTCTGCATGGCCTAGTGGAACGCAGCTACAGCAAGATCACACTTGCGGACAGGATGAAAAAACTCCTACTAACATCGTTCATGCGTGTTATGAAGTTATTAAAATAAAGTTTTCTTAACGAAAAAATTAATTTAAAACTATTTCTTTATTTTTCGTCATTAGCGGGGAACGTAATCTTCAAAATGAGTTATCATTAGTATTAAGATAGATATGGCGTACGAGAAAAAAACTTTGTGAAATAATATATATGATATATCGAACTTACTTTCCATGTTTCGGCATTGTAAAAATAACCTCTTGTAATTTCCCTGACGTTGTGCAGAGTCTACAGATGGTGTGGCCTGATCTAACAATCGTTGATCTCACTATTCTCGGCCAGTGAATGTCATCTGCGTCTTGTCTTTCACCTTTCCTTAAAACGACGTAGCTACATCTGGCAGTGCTTCGTTTTCCAGCAAATGGAAATGGGTCAAAAAGAACATCGAAGTTGCAGGGAACATTGTATTTGTTGTCTCTTAAACGCGGGCACTCCAAATCATGGGGACACTAAAATAGAATTGCTTTAAAAAGGAATCTAGTAAATTGATGCGTGCATGTCTAAAAGTAATTTAATTAATTGACTATAAGGTAAAAGGAACTAAACATAAAAATGGCACAGCCGGTTTCCAGGAAAAGGGATGTTTGTTTTCATCTAGCATTTCGGCAGTCAATTAGTTTTGGTGGAAGCTTAATTGAGTGCTTCATTGAATGCAAATAAAGGCGATAAGTGTTATTACAATAATCGGATTAAATTACCGGAGCAAACACATGACCTTTAAGCTCTTCTTCCTCCAAACCTAATATATATTCCCTCGCTTCACAAATTAACTCGAATCCCTGCCTTGTTCCTTCTTCTACAAGGATCAAGTATCCATCGCACTTCCTCCAAAGATTTAAAAGAATTTCTTTCCTATGCTTAGAGCTAGGTAGTTCAAAGAGAGTATAGGCTGCTACTACAAGATCGTAGTTTGTCTAAAAAAAAATAAGAGTTTCTTGAGCCACACACGCTGAAAGGAAATTCAAACCTCTGCTGCCGGTAAAAATTGCCTGTAAAACACATTTCTAAGGAAAGGCTGTGAGTTTTCATTTCCCTCTTGTAGTATAAGTTCCGATAGGTCATTCATATCCCGCGAAGAGTCGATGTTAACGTATTCAAAGATAGAATCTCGCCACAACTCGGATGCTGCCCACATACCCGTGCCTACTCCGGAACCAAAGTCGAAGTAGCTCCGTGGCTTGAAATTAGTATTCCTTTGGGCTATTTCCCTCATAATCCTTATCAGTGCAGCATACTCCAGTGAGCTTCTGCCTACCATGTATACCAAGCCTTCATATCGCCCGTAGGTAATGGGTTTCCAAGCATAAGTTCTCTGCTTGAGAACTTTATTAATTTCATTTTCCCTTTTCTTCTTGTAGTTTTCAAATTGTTCCTCACTTAGTGTCGAAATATCGGGTATATCGAATTTGGAATCTATTTCTGCAGCAACTTTGGACAGTTTTTCCATATATTTAGTCATTTCCAAAGGGGGGTGCCTTGAAGCAATGTACTGACTCAGTTTAAGGCCTTCATTCATTAAAGTTTTTACTGGATAATCACCTGTCGACTTGAGGAGCGCTTTGACAATTTTAGAAGATGGCTTTGTGGCATGGTTTTTTACTATTCCTGGTTGGTGTCGGGGCTTAATTTCCTCATTATCAAGTTTTGACTCAATCACTTTATCTAAATCCACATGAACTTTAGAGGCGAACCGGCGCTGTAAAGGAATTTTAGATGTCTCGGCAATCCTTCCAGCTCTTATAATTTCTTTGTACATTGTACTTACAATTAAATGAGCATGCTGGTAGTACGGTATTAATGCCGGTGAACTGCTGCTAAATACCATTTTTTTAAAATTTAAGCCGCAATACAGGACCGAGCAGCGGTTTGACTTGACATAAGAAGCCATGCACGATATAGATGTTAAGGTTGTATTATAATTGAATGTTATTTTATCCGCTGTAAAAATATTCCTTTCTTCCAAATATTTCCATTGGCTTCACTGTTTAATGATTTCAGATGTGTATCGTGTATATTGGCAGCATTGAAGGTTAAAGTTAAATGGCGTTTGCTTCAGTGTATGTCAGATTTCATGTAAAATTTTAGAATAGTTTTAAAACGGAGAGAAAGTTTTACAAAGTGAAGGAAAACAAGGACATCTTAAAGACAGCTAAAAATCCTACCATATAGAAGTTATTAGTGAAGCAAAAACTGTTGACTAGGAAAGTGTGTGCGTTTTTCGTTGTGATGAAGCAGATTTAGGAAAGTCGCGTAGAAAAGAAATACCTGTCTGGTTAGAGGTTGAGGATTAAAACTGATTTCTCCTCATGTTATATAACAAAATGAGCGATCAGCAGCTCGTAAGTATTACCAAAAATATGTATTAGAACTAGAGATATAAAAAAAGCAAAAAATTATAAGAACGCGATTTTATAAATATCCTTCAATACTCTGAATACGTGGTGCATTGCTTCACTTACAGATATCTAGGCACTCCGACGACGAAGACGATGTCGAAATTCTACGTCTAAAGGCACTCAAGTCACTGCATCACCGAAAGGAATCGGTGATTTCTTGCCATATACCTCAGATTCAGAAAAGGAATATGTCGTTGCCTACAGCAAAATACCCACGCGAACGTTTGCTATCAGGGATGAATTATGCAAACGAACCAATAAAACGAGGCTATTATCCGCAAGAACAGGTCATGTCGAGAGCAATAAATCCTGTAGACAACTACGACAGCATCTTTGAGAAATTAGACATAAATGAGCCATATGTCCCGCAGCAAATGTGTCCGAACAGTTCAGCGAGATCATTAATTGCAAATAATAATGGTTGGAATTCTGCGGTAAACAGCTCAACAAATGGTTACTCTGCCATGTATCCAGCGCAAAATACAAAGGAAAGCATGGGACTATCAGTTGGCAATGTTCAGCTATCCCCGAGGAGTTTGGCATTTGTTGCTAAAAATAACGATATATTAATGAGGAGAAAGGTGGAAAACACTTCTCCGCACTACGTCCCAAGATCACCATCACCACCATTTCGAATGCAAGCATACAACCCAGCTTCGCCAGTTTATCAAGCCTCCCCAGGACGATGGTCAATGACTCCTCCCCCAAAGTCAAAATCTCGCTCACCTTCACCTAGAAATCGCTGGAACTATGCGCATCGGCGATCGGATTCCCGTTCACCCATCATTCGACGGAGGACTCTGTCACGTTCCCCACCTGTAATAGGTCCTTCATCGCGAAATAATTCACCTAATCGATATTCTTCTTGGTCTCCAAAATATCCTAACAATAAAAGACTGCGATCAAGGTCACCCTCTATACACACAAGGAACAAAACACCTCACTGGCGGATGTCTCGATCACCTGTACGGCATTTACGACCTGGAAATAAATCTAAATCACCTGTTATTCCAATTGAGAGGAAAAGAAACTCTCCAGCTTCAAGACGGTCGCATAAGAATCGGGTTAGCCCAAGTAATCCAAAACGTTCATCTTCTTATGGACAAGATTCTTCTGAAGTCCGTTATAATAACAGACACAGATCCCCTCGACACATCGCGCCTAATCCAGTGAAATCGCGGTCCAGGTCACCCAATCGAAAAGTATCTAAACGTTCACACGACCGTAGTTTGTTGTTTCCGCAGCCAGTGAGAAGAGGTTCACCTTCTAGCAACAATGGACGGAGGCGAGGGGATGAATTTTCAACAAATGGATATAGAAATAGAGGTAAAAAACGATCGGCAACTCCGGTATCCAATAAGACAAAAATGAATAGATCTCGAACTCCTGAGCGAAATAAGAGGGACGATAGTCGGATGAAAAGGTCTGAAAGAAACACTAGGAAAACAGAAGAAAGTTCAAGTCACACGAAGATGAAAGGAAACAATATCACAAATATTGCACAGAATTTTACAAATGGAAAACAAAGTGAAACCGATGGTGGTGAAAAGTCATATAACACTAATGAAATTGAAGATTCGAAAAAACCAGAGGACAAGCAAAAAACTATGGAAACAAGAATGGAATTAGGTTCCCATAGCAAGTCGCAAATCATCAATGAAGATAATTCTAAGAAGTCTGAAATGCTTCACGAAGACGACAAAGACGACAATTCTAGCGACGACGAATTAGTGGATGACGGCATTGATCTTTTTCCCTCAGACGAAAGCGAGTATGAAAATGAAGGACGCTTCAAGTTAGCAATGAACACTAGGGAGCGGGATGAAAAGGTGTCAGCACCTTCCTTTACAAAATTGGGGGCTACATCAGCATTTGATGTCGCCAAAGACCTGAAAGATGTTGGTCATTCTAACTCGTCTCACAAAAACAGCTCCGAAAAGCATCGCAGCGACCGCGATAGGACTGAGCGTAATAGGTATGAATCTGGCAGACGTCGTGGTGATAGGTTGAAGAAGTCTGAGGCAAGCAGGAGCAGAAATGAAAGACGGAGGAATAATGAGCCTAGTTCTAGTAGAAAGGATTACGAGGAGTCTCCCAGACATAATGATAAACGAAGATCGGAACGTCCAATGTTTAAATCAACTTTTCAGGCGATAGACAGTGAAGGTAAGTTGTTTTAATCCGTATTAGACAATTTGAATGATTATTATGACGATTTTCAGCAGCTGGCAAATCTAGCAAACGCGGCGAAGAAAAAGATGTCAATGGTAAGAAGAGCACTGTGCAACTTAAGAAGAAGCGCAATGAGGAGGAACAAGGTAAAGAATAGAAAAAAATCGTAGATAAATTTATGAAATGTGTTCAACCTATACATATACGTTGCAACTAATATCCGCGTGCACCTTGTGCATGCCTTGATGAATAGAAACGGTTTTCTAATGCATTCACCACAAATCAAATATAATAATAACTGGCTTATTGCTGGCTAGCTATATTAAAAAAAATTTCTTTTATGCATATATGTACATATGTATTTCATTAACATCCGCCTTAATGGGAGGTTTACTATCCTTAGACAAGAAAAAGCATGTTTGGGAGTTTTATTCCTGGGTTAGGATAAAGATATCAACTAATTGGTTTTTGTACTATACTTATGAAAGTTTAACAAGCTCTATTAATTTTTTCGGTCGAAAATACTTGAAAATTTGCTTCATATGACAGAGTAGTCCAAGAACAACTCGCACGCCTCCAATCAGTCGGTCATTTTTCTCTGGACAATATTTTGAATTAGATTCTGAATGATTATGATAATCTCAGGACCTTACACCCACATTTAGTTTAAAATGTTCATAATTGACAATATAAACGGCGTTTAAAAAAAACATTTTTGTTTTTTTTTTTTCGTCGGGTTTGGGCTGATGCCAGCATTCAACCAGAAAAAATTCGATAATTAATTAGATTATCACAAAACCACTTTAGAGTGATAGTGTACACATTTCAAAATGCAAGACAATTTTGATCCAAAGATAGTAAACCTCCTCGTAATCCTGATTTTTCATATTATAAAGGAAATTTTCACATTTTTACAGATTGTGCAGAGAAAGAAGTCGTGTCTGAGAAATTATCGTCAGTTATAAATTCCAATTCCAGCGGTGTAAGTGGAAATGCAAGGTCAAGTGGAAAGAAACCAATTCACCTTCGTTTGGGAGCAATGACAAATACATTTAAGGCGCCAAAGAAATCATCACTATGGAGTTCCTCACAGGATAAGGTATCGTTGTTTTTGTACTTGAATAAAAATTTGCTTTCTCATCCTTCGTCTAGAGTATTATTTTGTGATTTACAGCACCTTAGACTTTTATTTTAAATTGGTTAAACTTTTCAACGATGCTTATCAAAAATACTTTAGTAGTTTTTCTCCAACTGTCCTAGTTACAATAATTTTTGTAAATATTTGTAAAAGTGTTTCAGTCAGAAAACATTGTGTAATTCCCAATGACACTGTTATGAAATGGTTTGAAGTTAAAATTACCTTTAGATACAATGTAAACAATTGTTTTTGTGGTTTAGAATAGATTAGATTTGGATTTTTATTAAGGAGAGTTCGTTTCGATAGCCCGATAGCTCACTGTTGTAATTTGAAAGTGGTAACATGTGTATTTTAATTTTTCTTTAAAATATATACTTCCTAATTTATAAGAATGCTTTGTTATTGATCGACTATAGTTGTTTACAGCAACATAACGCATCCTTTATGGTAAGTTTAACCCTTAGAATATGAAAACCAGGAAGTGTGAAGACCAGAACAGGTACTTATCACACTTAAATTCGTCAAACACGTTTTCCTTTATTAACTCTTTCACTACCGCCTGAATTGGTTTGAATTTCTGAACACGCTTGCCAAGCTAGGCACATACAAAAGAAAATTTCGAAACCTTATAAGGCTGCTTATATAATAGCTGCAACAAATAAATCTAACAGTACGAAATCAGAGCGTTTAACGTCTCGTCTGAACAGGACACGGGTGGTGAAAGGGTTTTGTTATGGTTGTATATAAATTTCTTAATCTACAAATTATGCATTTATAACACAATATAAAATATATTCAAAATACTTCTAAACGTAATTTTGAAATTAATTCATTCGCAATCTCTCTCCTGTTTTAATAATCTCTAAGGGTTAACAAGATTATACATATATATACATTCAAAATCACAAATAAATTGTTCGATTTAAAACATTCAATTCTCCACGACTGTTTAGCTTCTTAAGGTCGTAGGCTAGCTATAAGCAGATAAAATAATTTATTGCATTTGCTTTATTGACCTCATAATTTTTTATACATTTTGTTTTCACATAAAATTACTAAATGAAAAAAATAACTACTGTCAATATAAGTAATTTAAGTATGGTCTTTATTTTTAGTTTACAAGCGTGGACTTCCTATATTCATAAGGATTTTGTATATGGCTTTATTTCATATTTATTTTTGACTCTAAAAAGTCACTTATTTGTGTTGTTGCGTAAAGATAAAGCTGTGATTTAGTTAATCCTCAGAGCTTAATTTTTATAGTTTTTATTTAATTATTTAAAACAAATATTCATTGAAGACCGGTAGTATTTAATTGGAGGCGTTTTACTCATTGATGGCTCGTGAAGTTGTGTTTAACCCTAGGTGTAGTTCCGATGAAATTCGATCATTATCAGTTTTTGTTACAGCTTTTAAACGCTGGAAAAAACACTTTATTCTTTTCTTCCAAAACTAGAAGGACAAACAAATTCGATTTTACATGTCGTTTGTTTACACCAAAAAATTTTCCTAGAAGCAGACACCAATTCCAAACTCTCGTTACATTTTCTACCTTTGAAAATATGACTTCAATATTTAGTCCTCGACTCCTAAATTATAATTCCAATAGTTTCTTCATTAAATTGAGAAATCGAATAAAAGCATTTATATTGGCGATTGATTCTTAATGCCGTGGTTTTATAGCGGCAATAAAATTTGTGTTTTCGTATTGGAAGTAATGGAACGTCTTTTTGCTTGCTTGTGAACTAGCACACAGGAAGCTTGTATAAATAAACATTTTTCCAACTTCAAACCTCTAATCGCACTGTGATATAAATGCACCCTAAGACTGAACTATTTGTAAATACATCTAGGGTTAAATTGTTATTAGTATACTTAATGAATACCGGTTTCTGTTCAGAAATATTTCAGCTGTGAAAATTAGTAATTTTCCTAAAATGAAATGAAAGCAGCACAACGAACTCTCTTTAAATTTATAAAAAAAAGTGAAAAAGAGCTGTGATTCTACATGATTCCTGTAAGACTGTATTATACTTTTATTTTGTTACTTTATACAAAAGTTTATAACGTTATTTAAAATAAAGAAAATAATTGAGAAGATAAAAGACAAGGTCAAACAAATCAGCAAAGAAACAGCGGCCTACTTTCGAGAACAGAAGACCATTAAAACAAGGAGACCAAGTGGAAATGAAGGACTTATGCAGCAACGGAAAGGAACCTAAATACTTTTAAGCTTGTACAAAACATTCCTCAATTTTCCAAACTTTAATCTTTATAAGATAAAACCGAGTAGGCAATAAGAAAGCAAATCATCTAATCCCAAAAAATTACAGCTGTTTTAAGGAAACCGAGGAGAACTGGCAAACTGATATTTATTTGATCACTAGGTTTGAATTGTGTTCACCCTTTGTTTATCTGCGATAAGCCTCCATCCAGCGATTTGAGCAGCCAAAATGACGGCGCGTTTGCATCCTTCTGAGGTATTAAGCTATTGTTTTGTTTCCCCTGGCCAGCAATCATCGAATCGTCCAAGTACCAGTTGCCATGTATAAGCCAGCATCTTTGGGGCCTATCGTTCTTCCGTGTGATGAGAATACATGCCGACAGAATCCCGCTCAACACACCATTGGATACCGCCAACTGCAGTGCATCTAATCATAGTTAATTTTTCTTTCGCTGTAAATAAAACATTGTAGCGTCTTCATGCAATTATAAATATGACTCCTTGTTTAAAATAAGTTGTAAAGATAAAATAAAATATAAAAAAATACCAGCTGTTTTTACTTGTAAGTCCGAACTAAAGGTTTAATATTTTTCACTTTTGAAGCAGATATTGTTTATCCCCAGATTGTAATTCTGAGTATGTATTATATGTGTGGATACCCAAAAAACGTAGTCACAATAGGTTTTATGAAAACAAATTTTATTTAAAACTTCGCAACAATGATGAGAAAACATTCAACAAAAATTAACAATATTTACTGCAAAAAACTGCAGTTGGAATTGGCTTTAAAAATAATCATATCACTCAGTGATGGCCCTCGTATCCGCCACTTCCTGAACCGCCGTAGCTAACTGCTTCTTGCTGTGGTATGTGTTCGATCGCAGCACCACCAGAACCACCACTTTCATATCCGCCTTGTGAGCCCAGCTTAGCAACAATCAGAGTCTCTTGTTCGATTCCTTGCGATCCACCGGATCCAGAAGAAATTGGATAAGCTTGCTCACCAATACTTGCTCCATACTGTGAGTCTCCATATCCTCCTCCAAGTGAAGCATATTGTCCACCACCACCTCCAAGCGAACCAAGTGAAGCATATTGTCCACCACCTCCTCCAAGCGAACCATGTGAAGCATATTGCCCACCACCTCCTCCAAGCGAACCAAGTGAAGCATATTGTCCACCAATTGAACCGCCATATCCTCCTCCTCCTCCATATGAACCTCCATAACCACCTCCGATTCCGCTGCTTTCACTAAATCCTGAGACCTGGGATGACTCTCCATGGACAGGAACTGGAACTTGTTCCTTAATTTTAATTATCTGTGGGACGTGAACAGGATATGGCTTCGACACTGGTACAGGGTATGGGATTGAGTGTGGAATTTTTACGGGATATGGAACCGGGACCTTGACTGCTACTGTTTTCGTAATCCGAATTACTTTGGGTGGTAAGTTAGGCTGACCAACAACTGTACCGAGATGTTTTAAATCGGTTACTGGTCCATATCCGTGGTCATCGCCACCACCGTAGCCTCCTCCAATTCCTCCGCTACCATAGCCTCCGCCACCATAGCCTCCGCCACCGTAGCCTCCACCACCATGACCAAGTGATATTCCGGCGGTTGCCAAATGAAAGAGTGCAATTGAAATAGTAGCAATCTGCAAAAACAAGAGATGAAATAAATAAATTCTTTTGAATACCATGTCCTTACTTTAGTAAACATTTCGCCAAACAAAATAAGTGCGGCGTCGTATAGAGAGGAAGAGCGAGTGATACTGATTAAAACTCAAATGAAGGTTTATATAGAGCAGCAATACCTTCACTTGAGCTCGAGCGCTAACCATTCGTAATTCCCGAACCTTTCGGTTTTTTACAGGTCTAGAGCTAAACGAGTTGCTGTCCAAATGAATGTTGTGTTATACAATTACGAAGAAAGTAGTAAAAGTCAGAAGCAATTTCAGACGGTCTGAACTGAAAGTACCATCGGTCTACGGGAAACGGAAGACATTTTTTGTACAGCCGAAATCTGAGACGGCTGTTTCATCCGTCCATTTCATGATATAATTTTGCGGCATATCAGTGCAATTGCTGGGAGCTGGCTGAAACAATAATTAAAATAACTAGTTTTTTCCCTTCTACCATGCTGCACTCAATATAGTTGTTAGAAGTTAGGTACTTCTTCCATTCCCTAGCTCTGAAGCAGTACCATGCCTTTCATGATTTTGAAGCTGATAAAAACAAGCTGCAAGCCCATCAGAGGTAATTTCAGGGCTTTATCTGATGAGATCTTGGTCGCAACGAAGATAGGTAAGGGCAACGTGCATAAGCAGATTAAGAGAATGTAATCCTAATCACTATTAATAGCACTTCTTGTTCAAAGCTTCTAGCGAGAATGAGGATAATACTCATAGGTTGCTTATACATTGTGTATTAAGCGGAGTGGATGACCCAGAAAGTTTCGGCTCTGGCCAGTTCCCATAACTGCTAAATGGGGCGTTAAAATTTGAATTAAAAAAAACAAAGCTTGGGATAGGTGGGTAGGTACACGAAAACAAAAATTATGCAATTTGACGATGAAGAGATTTTGTTTCGATTGTTCATTGACCGTGTTTTCAGGTGATGAGTAATTATTGCGTTGATTAGCAGTAGCTTTTGCTGCTGAGAAGACTTGAAAATATAAGACAAAGGGAATTTTAAAACATGTAGTAGAAACCGCTTAACCTAAACCGTGCAATGTGTAAATTAATGGATTACTTACAATTAGTGTTTACCGCAGGTACAGACTGAGTTTCTGAATAAAGGAGAAGACAGGTTAAATAAACTCAAAAGCGGAAAACGTACTCCGCTCTATCTACATATATATATAAAAATGAATGTTTGTCTGTAGGTCTCGCTAAAACTCAAAAACGACTTGACCGATTTCGATAATTTTTTTTTGTTGTTCGCTATAATACAGGGGAGGTTTAAAAAAAAAAAAATTCGGGAAACCCCAAACGTAAATCCGGGAAATCGAACAAATCGAAATTTCCGTTTTGTGTAGGAAGCGAATTTTCCAACTTCAAGGAATCTTTATGAAAAAGGCAATTGGAGGTTTTCGGGGTCGCAGATCTCGAGCTTGCATTCAAAATTTTGGAATTCAAGATGTCGGATCCAATATGGCGACCGAAAAACTTAAACTTCAAGGGATTTCTCTGAAAATCCGCACTAGGGAATTTTCGGAATCACTGATTTCGATTCTGCTATTCAAATTTCCAAATATGAGACCACCCCCACCCCGCTGGGAGATATAGGAGAGAGGGTACAATAAGGAGGTGGTGTAAAATGAAGAAGACTAAATTTAATAATACTGTTGGAAAATATCTAAAACATGTGCTGGGTCACGGGGAGAGGCGGTGGTGCAGTAGGGAGGCGTTGTAAAATTAAGGAATACAAATTTAATAGTATCTCGGGAAACGCCGGGTCCGGTCAAGCTAGTTATTAATAATAATCATTTCTATTGTTGCGCTTTCTAAGTAATGTCTATTTTTTGTTGATAAAAGGTTTTGTGTCGTTTAGTTTATTACATCGTTGGTATGTTTAAGGCCAATAAATACGATTTTTATAATTATTTTTCTGTTTCACTTAATCTGTATGAAGCTACCCCACACTGTCTGAATGTTCCCCTACCCATGTACGAATGTACCCCGTTAATGGCGTAGATTCGGACCTTTGTCAGCTTTTGCTAAAACTCAATCCATTGATTTATTTTAAAAGTTATTGACTTCAAACTTTTTGAATAAGGAGCGGAACGGATGCTTAATGTTATAATAACTGATTGAGCAACCAATCTTTAATTATCAATTTTTGAAAAATCAAAGTCTCAAGAGTGTACGAATGGTGCCAATCTTCCCCTAATAGAGAAAATTTATTGCGATTTACATCTTGCATTTTGAATAGTGCAGTATTAATATTTTACGATGACGAGAGGACTGCAGAAATTAGAAATGATTAAGGCACTTTGGTTCGCGTGATTTAGTAAAAAACGGTCAATGCTCTGCGGTTCAAATAAGACCAGAAAGACCGCCCTAGAATTATTTTTATAAGGTGACAAGTGTATGGTTGAAACGGCGTAGTCTGTAAACAAATCTGATGTAGCAGTTTTCAATCTTTTGGTGCAGTTACTATTTAGCCTCGGAAAAATTAGGCTCCCATATGTAAAGAAAGGCATGAGTACGCTCTTGACCAGATTGAGACGTGTCCTGACAAGCACTTTTTTCAAGGTCTCGGAAATCTGACAGCAACAACCCATATTAGAACTAAGTGTTATTGCCAGACTTGTTATCCTGGCTTCATATGGGGATCCATTAAGTATAACAAAAGGAAGGTCTAGGACCATGGGGTACAATACAAATCGATTTCGACGAATTTGGCCTAAGCATTATTTTCGCAACACCGCACCGAGATATTTAGCCAATGTTAAGGTTTGTCTGGCCAACGTAATCCTTAATTTTATCTATGGGGCGACTTAGGTGCAGTTGCACATCTTTACCACACAGATGATTTTTAGAACTCTTCACAACATCACGTAAGTCATCGAAGAAGAGAGGTCCCATTATGGACTCTTGTGGCACTCCTTGGGTTACTGGTAACATATTGGACAAATGATTATCTATTTTCACCCGCTGGAAACGGTCAGAGAGGAATGATTTAATTAAGTTGATGGAGCCGTTAGAGAAAAAAAAATTGTGAAGAGAGTTTGCCAAGAAGGTTTTCATGGTTCACACTATGAAAGACTTTGGAAAAAACAAGTATGTATGAAAAAGTAAAAGTATGCAAAATTCTTGATTATCTAAAGCTTTACGAATGTCTGTAGTTACTTTGAGCATTGCTGTTTCACAACTGGTAGAAAGGTCGGAAACCTGATAAAAGCTCATGTGCATTTATGAAACTCATTTTTGTGCATTGATTTTCTCCATGGCCATGGACAAGAAGCAAAGAATGATGACTGGCCGGAAACAGTTATGTCTTATGGGGAGGAAGTCTTTGCTAACGGAAGTATGATAGCTGTTCTCCAGATTTTTGGGAAGATAGAGTAAGTCAAACAAGAATTAAAAATGTGGGTCGAGCGACCTTTACTAATTTGGAAACTTCTCTATGAAAATTTATATACAGGGTGTATCGTAAAATGCATGCAGAAATAATAGGGGTGATAGATTTCACCTAGCCCTAGCACTGTACCTGTAGTGGCAGAGGTATATCAACATTGGTGGCATTTTTGGAAAGCACATTTGGCGTATGTTTGATGTTACTGCGCTAATTAAACCAAATGGTAAAAATAAAATAATAATGTACACCCCGAAATTATGAATGCCCCCTACCAGCCATACAATTTTTTGTGATGATTTTTGTGAGATCTATCGCCCCTATCATATCTGCATGCGTTATATATACCAAACACTGTATAATACCTTTTTTGTGCAGGATTTTATAGGCTAAAATTATGTGGTACCTATTTTTCCCGAGAAATTTATAATTTACGAGATATTTGCAATAAATATATATAAATATATAAATATAATTTAACCCCTTTAACCCCCTAAACCAATAAAACTCACGGCTTAAATTTAGGGTAGAAATGCTTAGGATATCGAAATAAAAATCAACACGAAAATCCGGCCTGGTCGGGATTATTTCATAATTAAAGTCTAATTTTATTTAATCATCGGACCCAATTTTTGCTCACGTTTTGCTCAAAAACGATTGATGCTATGGCAGAAGTGCAAGGATGTTATCTGCGCAGAATTTTATAAGATACAATATATCTCATAATAATTTTCCTCGAAAAGTTGATATTTTACGAGATGTTTTCAAAAAACTAGAATTAACTCCCTTGAACCCCCAGTATATATCCGAAACCCACATCGAAATTCGAAATAAAGATGTCCACAAAAATCCAGCTTAGTCGGACTTTTTTCATAATTTTGACCTTTTTGTAACTAATTTGACTGGCCTACAATAGTGCCTTTCGGCAAGCACGTTCTGTGACTATGCTAAAATCCTTGGTTTGGAAAGTGTCTTGGCTAGTCGTGTCGTGTTTACCAGAATAAGACCCATTATATATGATTATGCCGATTTTAAGAGGGACTTCCACTTGAAAAATAAATAAAATTAAATTAAAGAATATTCTGAGGGCTGCTCAAGGGCTGTCGCAGCACACAACATATAACTGAAACTGAGACAAATGAGACACAGAAAATCCGTCTCAGATGGCTCAGTTGCTCAAAGGGTGCGTTCATTTTTGTTGCTCAATGTGAAACTGAGACGATGAGCGAGAACACGCCGTGGGCCGAAAGGCCCTAATGTATCTTATTTTGAATTATTTCGAAAAGATTTGAAATGAGTGAATTTCATGTATAGAAATTTTGCATATAATTCAGCTATTAAATTTGCTTCGACTAAACTCGGAACAGTTACATAATTCTACCCCAGCTTATTAACAGCACGGACACACACTCTGAACATTCCGCTTTTATACCATTTCTTACAAAATGGCGGTTGAGCCAATCCACATAGCCAAGAAGCGTACAGCCCATTGATGGTGGAGTATAGAAGCGTCAGCGTGGTGTTGTGACTTTTATCTTTAACCTCGGTAGCTTGGCGGGAGAAAGTGCTTGTATTCTAATTGGAGTTTTACTGTTTTAATCGGAGTTTTTCTACTTTAAAATGAGAAGACGAGCTAAGTCAATGTTTGCTGAAACAGGTGCGCAAAATTCATGTTTTGGGAATTGTTGCTTTCTTACTCCCTGTGACGCCGCTTGATAAACTAAATGTATCTTTTAGCCCCAAAATTGGAAGATGAGCAGTGGTCAAATCACGAAAATCTTCAATTAATTCGGAGTGTGTTCCAGCAAATACCACAAAATGATTCAATTCCTTATGTTAATAGGGTAGAAATGATTAATTGGAAAAGGGTAAGTATTAATATATATAATTTGTTTCGAGTGCTTGGCTGCGGAAAATATTTGCATTTTGTGCATAATTTTCTGTTCAACTGCAATTTGGGTAGTTTTAATAAATGGACTCAGGATTCCAAAGAAACAATTCCTTCAAAGCACCGACCAGACGAGAATTAAACTAACTTCAACTAAATTAATCCCCGAATCCCGTTACTTCAAGCACGGGGCGAGGTGGGTCCATTGCTGCTGCCCAAGCTGAGTAAAAAATCGTCTAGTTAAAGTTATTAAACGGGCTAATTGTAATTTTTGGAAGTTACGAGAGGGTGTCGGCTGTATAAACCTCTTTATTGACGCCAAAAATAACTGCGTTTTCACTGCTCAAGTTACCATTACCCGATGTTGACCACCCACGCTGCAATGCAGTCTTACCGGTCAGAGGTTAGAAATTGTGGGAGAAGTAATATGATACGATAAGAAGAAAATGCCGTACGCCATTGTAAAGTATACTTTTGTATTGGAATTTTCATTCAGAAGTTTTGTCCAGGCTTATAATTTTTCCTTTAGCTACTTGAGCCGAGAACGACGCAGTCTCCTCTAGGGTACAGTCCCATCTAACATTTTTATTTATTGCTAGCGGAGATTTCTGCTTTGAGGATCGAAAATGAAAAACGCAGTACTTGCGGTGAGAATAATCGTAAATATGCCCTATTTTAGAAAGTAGTTACAGCCTTAATGAGGCTCAGGAACCAATAAAAGTGCGTTAATATGACGAATTTCGTTAAAGATGCGAAGTTGCGCAATTTGAGAACCCTCTTCTGCTAAGGTGAAACTCAATTAAACTAGCAGCGCAATGCAATGAGAAAATAGTAAAGAGAAAAGATAAGGGAACAGTAAAGAATAAAAGATAAAAATAAAATAATAATTTGAATCCCGAATTTATTAATCTTCCTTCAACTCGAAAACGGTTGAGATGCTTTTTGTTTGTTTGTTTGGCTAGGTGAGATCTATCACCACTCTCATTTCTGTATGCGTTATACGGAATACCCAGTTTCTTCAAATAGTTTCTCTGGCTAGATCTATATTTAAAAATCGGTAAGATGAAGTAAATATTTTTTTTTCGTTAGCGCTTATCTAGCTCATATTTGATTGCTTTCTGACTGAGCCTCACAAAATCGGCTGTTTGGAATCGTTAATCACGTTCAGAAAGTTTCAGTACGCTGTATGTTGATTTCCCTTGATTTAAATGACCTGTATGATAAGAAAGAGGAGGTTTAACAATAGAAGGAATCCATTTAAGAATGTTGTATGCGGATGATCTAAGTAGTTCCATTAGATGACAAACCAAATGAATGTTGCAGACTTTAACAAAGTTTAATTCCCTTTTGAAAATCAACACAGCTAAAACAAAAATAATATTATAATTTTTCGGAAGGGTGGTAAGTTATCTAGGTGATAAGGTGATGGAAGAGAGAGAGAGACTCGAAGTTGTTAATACCTACAAAAATCTCGAAGTAGTTTTGCAGCCTCAAAAAGCACCTCGAAAATGAGTTAGCTTCAGTGATCTCTAAATCTGCATGGAGTAAATTTGTTCATCCCCCACCTCCCATTACCGAATAATTTTAAATCGACATAAACAAATCGCCATCGCTAACACAAGCTTTAGCTTAGCTGTGCATTCTGAAGCCATTTCGACCGGGAGCTTAGCCAGGCGCTAAGGATGCATTTCCAATAATAAATGAATTTCTACTTATCCTTGCAACGCTTCCAGTTAAAAATGCATCTGCTGAAAGGTCAAAATTAACATTCCTTACGACATTTGATATTAAAATGATGACAAAAAATACTTTGGCCACATGATGAGGAACAACAAATATAAAATCATACAACTTGCCCTTCAAGAAGGAGTCATAAACGGCCGGAGAAGCAAAGGAAGAAGGAATAAAACCTAGCTGGATAATCTCACCGAGTGGTTTCACTGTTCTTCATTCACTCTATTTCAAATCAAACATACAAATGATGATATCTAACCTCAATAGAGGAGTAGCACCTTAAGAAGAATATGACATTTTTGGAGGCTTTACAAAATAAGTTATAGGTCCTATATGAAACATAAACCATACCCCTTTTTAAGATAGATCCCGCCTGGACTATAATTTTTTAAGAGCACTTTTCAAAAGAAATGAATGTGGATAACAACTAACTTGTTATTAAATTTGTTGCACACAAAGAATTCCCTGGAAGATAGGTAAATCACACAAAATTGCTAACAGCATACTCTAAGGGCGAAAAAAAGTTATGTATAACAGTTTGATAATATAAAGGTCATTGAATTCCTTGAACCATCACTTGATATACCCTAAAAGCGAATTAGCTTTGTTGATGATAAAATTTATGTGCTCATTTATGTTAAGTTTGGAGTTGAATATAATTCCAAGATTGCTAACTGAGTCAAGTCGAGATAATTCATTTCCATCTATTATGTGGCGATATCTTATCAGAGACTTGTTCCTGCTATACGACATAACAGATAATTATTGGCATGTAATTTGAAGAGCACCATGTGGAAAAGTGTTGAGATCATCGTTAACCTTCAACTCAGCAGGTTCTTGATGTTAAGAGATGTCTGCTCATCCTTTTTCGTAGTATCCTTCTATATATTCATAGAAATGCTAGAGAAGTATGGGTTTTCTCCACTTTCCCCTCTATGTCTTCATGTTGTCGCTTGAACAGAGTCCACAATTTCTCCAGTTTCGCAGAGTTCTTCTCAAGGTACGTTTTGTTTCTTCGTGAAGGTCCGTCTTTTATCATGTTCCGGACCAGCTTTACTATAGCCTCTCCTACTTCTCTCTGGAGTTCTGTTAACTCAAGATTTCTTGTTGCCATTTTTTTTTCCTTCGTAGTAAACGTGTGACTCAAGTTAAGTTTATCGTAGTAATCACCGCGTCTCGCTTCTAGTCGTCAGCGCAGGAACGTCTTCTCTCATCTAAGGTTGTAGCTCGTCTTCCTGTCAGAGATTTCTTTTCGCAGGGTATCGTCGTGTAACTGTTATCCAGACTGTCGCTGGTTGTAAATAGATGCGAAGGATCAATGATCTTTCCAAATACTCAATCTTACCGCTGGTGGGGGACTTGAGTAATGATTAATGAAAAGTTGAGTTTGGTACACTTACCACGGGTGGGGGTGTACCGGAGTGAAATTAAAAGTCCGGGCTCCCTGATCGAACTCGTTTATTCTTATAAATTTCTTGCTATAAATACTAAATTATTACTACCCTACCTTAACATATCGTAATGATGTCATGCATGTGCTGCAATTTTGTTTGTCACAGTTATTGGGTAAATGGGAAGTGCCCTCATTGCACTTGTTGCGTCGCTGCGCTTGATCCAATAACTGCGACGTCGGTCGGCCCTGCACATTCTGCTGACTTGTATGTTTACTCGCGTAAACAAGTGGGGTCTATGGGACCTCTCCCTGTTTTGATTTCTGCGAATTAAATACTTCCCCGCGACCGGGATTTTAATAATTTTTAAGCTAAAGTTACTAATTACACACTTTTTTACTCATCCTTCTCAATTACATTGACAAAAATTGTCTTCAACATATAGGAGTCTGTGAGCCCCACGTGATCGACAGTGTTACACTTTTTTCATGTCCTCAGTTAAAGGTTAAACAACGAGCAGTCATATGTTTGACACATTGATTGATGATTTTTACTGTGCTGCCACGTCGTTTGGTATATTAAATTATGCAAAAAATGTTTTGAAGCTTATCACCCTTAAGAATTATTAACTTTGGTTTTTCTTATTCACATGTTAATAGTTTTCATATTTTAGGTTGTGATTGATGAAAAAACTCATGATGAAGCTAAGCAACAATTCGAAGTCCTTCTTTCCAAGATTAGAAACTATCGAGTCCTTGCGGAAATGATGAATGATTTACAAAAGGCTATTTCGGCGGAACTGCCTTTGCCCAAAAAACAAACCGCCTTCTCCCTTTTCATGGAAGAAAACAAAGAAAAATTAAGGAAAAAACTTGGTTTCAATGCCAAAAAAGGTGCTTTCGTTACCGTGGCAGCAGAGCAGTTCAAGGAACTTAGTGTGAAGGAAAAGGAGAAGTACATTCAGAAAGCAAAAGATATTAGGCAATCATACGACAACTACCTCACTGACAACAAGTATGTCACATATTAGAAATATTTTTATGTTATGCTGCATAGCTTCTATTTCTATTTTTTAGCATTAGCATCAAATCAAAAAAGAAAACGGGACTTTTCAAAGCAGAACCAGTAATAAGTCCTATAACCTGCTTTTGGGAGCATAAGAAGAAAAATGATGCCACAAGTAATTTTCCGAATATCTCTACTAACGTTACATATATTTTCGTATTTTTGAGCAGTAACTTTTACGGCTGCCAAGAAATTGTACTCTTCTTTGGAAAAAAGCCGGAAATTAAAATATATTCTCGAATTTCTGGAAGTTGAGGGAGAAGATAAGGTAATGAGGCAGAATACCCATATTTAAAACTCTATGCCAATTGTGTTTTATAGCTTAATATGCAACAGTATAAGATGGCGGAAAATATGCTGTCGAAGGAAGAGTTGGCCATCATTGCAGAATATGAAGGGCGACCTAAAAAGTTGTCTGCATACAATTGCTATATTAAGTATGCTATGTCCCAGAGCAAGGCTGAAGCTGATGTAGGCGAATCGCAGAGTAACGTTTTTAAGACGGTAGCTGGAGATTGGAAAAATTTAAGTGAAAAGGAGAAAGCGAAGTATTATAAGATGTCAGAAGGCGTATGTAGAGAAATTAAATTTAAATATTCATTTTAAAATAACAAAGGTTTTTACAGATGCAGAAAAATTATGTGAGCGAATTCCTTGAATATGTGAAGTCTCTTCCTGCTGATCGGCAATTTTATGAAATGAACAAGGTTCTGAGTAAAGAATTGAACAAACTCCCTAAAACAAAGCGGAAGCGTAACGCTGGTATCAAATACGAGTCACAAGATGAAGAAGTCTTAGCAGTTTGTGATAACAGCCATAATGACTCACAGATGAGAGACCACAAAGATTCGACACTATTTACTGATGTTTCTAAATATGAATTACAAAATGAAGCTCCCAGTTTCAGCCAGGCCCCCAGTTTCAGTCAGGCGTCTACATCTAGTCCAAGGAAAAAGCATAAACCCGACCTATCTCCACAAAAAGAAACAAAAGAAAGTGATAACATAGGTAAAAATGTAATCAAAAAAGAACCAGAGCACATTACAAAAAAGTCAACGAAAGCAAATGAGAGTATATCAGAAGACACCGATTACCAAGGCAACGAAAGTTCATCTTCGATTATTCTCAGTTCACAATTTAAAACTGGGGAGAGTAAATTTCCAACGTAAAGATTTTTCTAAGATTATAACAACGATATGTTAACTGATATTACTTTCAGCTCCGCTTTAAAATATTTCGTCCGTACATTATATAGTGGCCCCAAGACAAAAGCGAAACGTGCTTATAAACGCTTGACTTTTGAAGAGAAAGAAGATGTTGCTAAAAAATATGAAAAGGCTAAGAAAAAATATTTGAGAAGCACTGAAAGTCAATTTAAAAGTCCTTCTCTTAAGGTAATTAAAATTTAGTATTATTCATTTAATTATTTTGCACTCAGGATAATAAACAAGGCAGTGGCAATTCGCACTGTTTGGGTTCGTTTAAAATCTGACGTACACGGAGTACACGGGTATACTGTTGTGATATATACAAATACCATAATAATATATAGTATAATCTAAATATAATACAAAAAAATCGACTCAACTCCAAAACTCAAGATTTTTTTCCAAGTTAGTTAACTAAATTATTAATAAAATATCATTTTAATTTTCCAATATCTCTCACAACATTTACATCTTTGCTTCAATATCTGACTTCAAAGTTAATTTAGATTGTCGGTTCTGATACTTGTTGCTTGAAGTAACATTTGCCGTTTAACCGAACGCATTTATATATAAAAACTGAATTATTGAATTGCAATTAATGGATGGAGAGAATAGAATTACAATTTTATTTTGATATACTCTTTTAGCTCATCTTCGATTTTCCATCATCTTCTGTATTTTTTATTACAAAAATGTTTTTGTCAATACCTTTATAACTCCAAAAAATTGTTTTCGACGTTGTGACACTCCAAAATCCTCAACAAAAGCAATTTAAAGTACTCAAGTAACGTGTCCAATTAGATCTTGACGCAGTAGATTGGCTTAGGTGCAGTTGATGATTTTTTGTTCGTAGTTAGCGAAGATATGTTTCTGTGGACATCTGATCAGTGAAAAAGAATTTACAATATTCCTTTTTACAGCCCACAATTGTGCGGCATTCACGCTTGGAATAACAGGTATAAATTTCGAAACATAATAAAAAAATGATGTTTTAAAAGTTCTAGTATGATTTTAAAGGTTGATTTTTCGGCTATTTAATGATAACTGAGTTTTTTGGTTTCGTTCGTTAATTTGAGAAACTACAGAATTATGAGTTGAGTAGATTTATCTTGTTCGGTGGTGTATATACACTCGCGAGCAAAAGTATCGAATCACTTTGCATAATTTCATGTGCATCCAATATCGTTGCAATTTCCCACCTCCGTAGGAAACTCTTTCGGAGGAGCAGCACTGAGCATATCATTCTTCTGGTCTCTGTAGACTCTTCCCCTTCGGTCGCAGCCATTCAAACACATTCTGCACTAGTCCGAGAAGAGAATTGGGGTCTATTGTTCAAGGGTCCTATTTTTATGAATTCTGCAAATTCTCTTCGGACTGTACGGGCCCGCGCCAGCAACCTGGGCCCCGTCGCAGGCCTCCTGGGTATCAAATTCGCTGCCTTGAGTCTTCTTCTCACTGTCCAATCGCTGGCAGCCACTCCTCGCACGTCCCGCAGACGCTACTGGATGGTAACTCCTGTATGGTGACGATCTCGGAGAGATCTTGAGACAATGAAGCGATCGTCCCTCTCTGATGTGCACCTTTTGCGGCCGCTTCTTGGTCTTGAAGTAAAAGCTCCAGTTTGCTGGAACCTCTGGTAAAGTTTGCCAACTGTAGATTGGCTCAGATTCACCTCGGCAGGTACTGAACGTTGACTACGCCCTTCTTGCAGGAGCTGGACGACTACGGCGACTTGAGCTTCAGTGACTTCCATTTTTTCCAAGTGTTATCCACAGGATAACATGCGGAGATGTGTACCGGTCGACTTCTGATAAAAGACTAATAAGAAACCCCCCCTCTACCCCCGTTATATATGGGTCAAGTGTAGTGCAACTCGTGCACGTCGTAACGCGTAAAGGCTCACAAACCGGGAAATTGCCCATAATCTGAAAAATCCTGGACCAATTTTAATGTTTCGTAGCTTTTTATAAAGCTAATATTTCAAGAAACATAATTACATTTAAGTAATTTAGAAAAATTAACCGATTTACAAAGATATTGGGTGCACATGCAAAAATGCAAAGTGATTCGATACTTTTGCTCGCGAGTGTAGTGTTTTTATTTTAACTAAATAATAATCATATGCTTGGTGGAAACTTAATGCACCTTTATTTTGCAGAAAATAAAGAAGAATTCTTTTAGCCAGAGCGAGATATCAAACGACGACCTTTCAGATTTCGAATCCAACTGACACCCCAGCTATTTGTTCCGGAAATTCTGACGTGTAGCATAAATGCTCCAGACGCAACTACATATATAAATGTGTAATACAGAGATTTTGAATTTGAAACTTTGTTTTGTACTGCTTGCCTACTTTTGTCTTTAAATACAGTTTTTGATTATATTAATTCTGTTAAACTTGTCAAAGGCCATGCAAATTTTTAATATTTTACTGTAACATGTTACAAGATGATAAAGAGGTTTTTAATTTTGTTAACGTCACATTTTAGTGTAGCATAAGAATAACTAGAAGTACATTATTTTTGTCAGGTTTATAGAAGATATTTTCTAATAAACTCATTTTGCCTATAAAATAACGCATTCCAATATATCATCACGTCTTATCACATTATTAATCTCAAAGGGATATTATAGAAGCGCAAAATAATTGAGTACAATATTTTTGAACCATTACACTTTATTTTAAGATTGGGTTTATATGCAGGTACAGTACGGAGATACAAAGAGCGCGTTGCGATTTTGTAGCGCCAGAAAATGAGTTTATAGCATCTGTCCAATATGGTTACTATGCTATGTGCGCTGGATGATAAATTAGTTCGTCTGGGTGTAGATTCGTGGAGAGTGCCTGGCTTTGAAGACTTCTCTGTGTGCCTGGGACATATATAAATTATCTGGTTGAGGCTCAGTAAACAGGGCTGGCTGCATTAATGTCTTCCATAGGGCATCGCGCTGGGCGTAGTTATGACATCTGGCCGTTACGATGTTGACTGGTCGATCACTAGGGAATGTGTGGGTAGGTTCTGGGTATACCAAACCGGGAACTGCTGACATCTTGGTTATGCTTATGTGTTGGCATATTGATTCCAGGGATTATGTAGTTCAGTAGGGAATCTGATTCTGATACTATTAACTGATATGGCTAGCGACTAGATGTGTTGCTGTATTTCTGGTACACAAATGGTTGCGTGTGACTAATTCGATGCTCCCGGTACACGTGTGACTGTAGATTCTGAAGCACGTGTCCGCGTGTGGAACGTTCTCGCACCGAGAACCGTTAATCGGGAGTCAAAATGCTGAGCCTGGCGGGACATTAAAATCCTCTGGCTGCTTCTGGAAAGGGAGGCTTATTAACGCTGCACTTTAATGTTTCTTAAATTGCGCGCGCACGAATGCCCCGTCAATTACGATGAATGAAATTTAACTTTTGGCGAGTTATGAAATAACTATAGAAACTGAATCAATCTAATAAACTGAACTTCTGATTTAATCGAGTGGCTGATCGAAAACTTTAACTTTTAATGGTTAACTGTGGCACAGTTTGTCTTACGAATTGAACTGTAACTGTACTGACTGAGTTTGGCTTCCCCAAGGCTCACATACGTCCACATATGGCTCTCCATGCCAAATTCTTTCTGGCACCTCATACGTTTCCTATGCCAAAATGTACAATAACGTGCCAGGAACGCTATGCGATTTGAGGTACTACTTAACAAGTTTTGACTTGCTTAAATTTGTTTCGTTTATAGCGGTGGATTAGTAAGAATTACAAAACTAGGAAGAAGAAGAAAGAGCTGAAGGTGAAGAAACCAAGAAAACTCCTTGCGGAACCGACACCCCAATAAAATTATTAAATTTAAAAAATTCATTCTCATTGTTTTCTTCGAATTTAAGAGCTGATCGCAGCCACACAAAAAAAAAGTGGGGCTTACTTTTGATGCCATACATCATATCCGTAGTAATTTGGCCTGCTGATCACGAATCCGCGACCAGAATTGAGCCGTGACGTCCAGATTTTTTTCTAACCTCCAAAAAGTGGGTTAAAAACATAAAATCGTGGAGTAAAATTCGGAAAAAATTTATTTTTAACATTTAAACCTATATTCATACGAATTGAGACCTGCTGAGTACGAATCCGTCACCAGAATTCTAAAAATTAATAAAAAAAAATTTAAGAGTGTATTTTCCATGATTTTCTCTGTTTTTAACCCATTTTTTGAGGTTAGAAAAAAATCTGGACGTCAAAGCTCAATTTTGGTCGCAGATTCGTGCTCAGCAGGCCAAAATACTACGGATATGATGTATGGCATCAAAAGTAATCCCCACTTTTGTTTTTTTGTGTGGTTGTGTTATAAAAAATAATGTTTAGGTGAAAAAGGAGAATATTGAATTAGATGCCAATGGGAGGGTGTTAAGGATTGAAAAAGGTGCTCTAAAGAAGATATAAAGTGATCGTTACTGGGTATTGTTGTCAGTTGAAACCTAATGCCTTCAGAAGTAGGTACCTAGAATTATGTGCGTTAAAAATCTATTCGTTTATGAAAATCTTTTAATTTTAAGACCATATAAAATGTTTTTTTTTCTTGTCACGGTATGTATAAATAATCCAATAAAATGAAATGGTATTGATATGGAAAATTTCTTTTAATTTAATCGTACGTCACACTTTTTTTCCCAAATCCTAAATAGTTATCAAAAAAATTCGTAGAAAAACTACCGTCACAGCCTTAAAATTTAAAAGAAGGTTTTAGATAATTTTTTTTATATGTAGAATAATGTTATATGATGTTAATGAATGTTTGTAGAAGATATAGGCGAATTTTTATCAAAAAATATATGGTGAAACGGAAGTTATGACGACGGATTTTGACCTCTGAAGAAATTTGGACCATTAACGGTATACACATGATGTCTCCACCTGTAATCATCTGAGATCGAAAATTCAACCTTTTTTAAGATCAGTACGTAATAATAATAAAAATGTGATGCAAGACAAAATCTCGAAAGGAAATATCTCAAGGGTCTAAATCAAATAGTAAGTAAGTAAAAGTAATATAAGTGTAAAAGCGTAACAATATAAAAGAGTTCACTTCCTTATTAATTTTAAATCTTTGAAAAAAAATACTTTTTTATCTAATATATTAGGTCCGCAACTAAGTTCTCGCTGTTTTTTTTTATGAATATAAAACTTTATTATGAAAAAATGGTTACAAATGAGTTATTCAAAGTACTGCCCATCGCTAGCGACAACCTTTTCCCATCTTTCTGGCAGAGCTCGAATACCGTCACGGTAGAAGTGTTCGTCTTTTGAGGTTATCCATGAATCAAGCCAATTTACGATGTCGTCATATGAACGGAACTCCTGATTAGTCAGAGCATGTGCCATCGAACGGAATAAGTGATAATTGGACGGCGCAATATCTGGGGAATATAGCGGGTGGGGTAGGACTTCCCATTTGAGTGTTTCTAAGTAGGTTTTGACGGGTTTGGCAACGTGAGGCCGATCGTTGTCGTGCTGTAAAATCACTTTTTCGTGCCCTGATCGTATTGTGGCCGCTTTTCGCGCAGTGCTCGGCTCAATCGCATCAATTGAGTTCGATACCGTTCCCCAGTGATCGTTTCGTTCGGTTTCAACGTCTTTTCAGCGTTTTCGAAGATTTTCGGCCTTCCTTCACGCGAACGGTCGTCAACATCAAAATCACCGTCTTTGAAGCGACGGAACCAATCACGGCACGTTGTTTCACTTAGAGCAGCATCTCCGTAAACTTTTTGGAGTTCTCGATGCGCTTGAGCCGCCGTTTTCTTCGAATGAAAAACGAAAAGCAACACTTCCCCGCAAATGACGATTATTTGGCACATAATCAGACATTTTCACACAACCAAAAGTATATGTTCCAAAAACAAAATCACAAATGTATCAAAGCGGCTTGCTTACCATATGTCTAAGCTTGGTTCATGACGTTTTAGTAATGCTATAATCGACCAACTCTTACTACTGGAGCCATCTATTGAAAAACAGCGGGAACTTAGTTGCGGACCTAATATAAAATTCTCGTGCCACAGTGTTTGTAACAAAACTCCTACGAAATGGCTTGACCGATTCTTATGAAATTTTTTGTGTATATTCAGTAGGTCCGAGAATAGGATGTAAACTATTTTTCATACTCCTAAGTGATAAGAGTGGTCCACCCCAAAACATTTCTTTTTATTTTTTGGACAAAATTTTTTGTTTTAATTTTTTTATGATTCGGCATTAAGTCCCTAAATTTTCACCCTTCTACCACCAACCCCTATTTTCTAATAGCGATATTAGTACTTTAATAATTTTCAAACATCATATAAGTGACACCCGTAGACGCCTGGCGGGAATAACTGATCAAGTGGTAAGATCAGTTATTCCCGCCAGGCGTCTACAGGTGTCACTTATCGTTTTACTTTCCCAGTGCAACTGTCATATTTATTAGTTCTTACTAGCAAAATTGTTGGGAATCATTTTCAATTAAAATAGAAATATATACGTATTTTATAATTGTGAAAGGTAGGTAAAATAATAAAAGAACAAATACATTATCAGTATACGGTTCTCTACCATTAAGTATTTCAATTTGATCTATTTATGCTTTGTACAGTGAACAATGCCAGCAAGACGCAAAGGGTCTGATTTTTAATTTCCACATTTCGATAGTAGGTTCGAGATTAGTGACCCCGAAAACACTGCAACACAAATAATGGAACAGATGTTTCAGCATATCTCAAATTTCAACCACCAAGGAGGTAAAAGGGGGTATAAATATATGTATGGGAAAATATTTCTTGACGGTACTCTCATCAGGCATATGTTTAGAAAGTTTGCGTGACGAAAATTATCTCTATCATCGGTTTTTCTGGAAAACTATAAGTGCTACGTGCAATATCTTTAAATTGTTATACAGCTTCAGACCTTGGCGAAATGGCCCCGATATTATACTCACGGAGTGTCTTAACTCCTGCCCTTGGGAGTAAGGGGCTTTCTGCATATAAAGTGACCATAGAACAATCGGCTAATGAAAGGATATCCGTCTTAATGAATACATATACGAGGTTTTTGGCGTCGCTGATCTTAATTCTGCCATCGATAATTGGTAATTCTAGATGGCGGATCAAATATGGGGACTCAACTGGAACGGAAATCCGTGTAATTGAATATAATGGTTCTTAGGGTCTCTGGTTTTGAAATAACTGCCTTTTTCGAAGCTCATATCTTTACTTCTTTATACTATACCAAAATCTACACAAACATGTCAACAAATTTTGTCCATGGGTCGGGGCTAATCTCGAGAACGGTTGAACCGATTTCGATGAGGCCTTTACTGGAAGGTTCAGCATTTTATCGTTCATGATGCAGGCTACATTTTATCCCAAGATTGTTTTGGGTTCTCGCGGGGAAAATGAAAAACCGTCTTCGCGCATGTAATAGTTTCATTAGATCCTACAACAATTTTAATTTACAAATATGAAAAATCCGGCAAGGGACGGGTTTGCTATTGAATATATTCCAGAGGAGGCCAAACGGATGCGCAGAAGTTTTTTTGCGACAATTTAAAATTGAAAAACAAATAGAATGAAAATATTTCATTGAACTGGTGCATCGAGAATTAAATGTCTTCCAAAGTATGCAAATAGATGAATTGATGAATGAAAAGGATTACTCATCAATTTTACATGGAAAGAGAAAATTCCATTAGATTGAATATATTCCAGAAGAGGTCAAGCGGACCTTTTTATGAGCTTAAAAACTCTCACTTTTTTGATACTCTCTGAGAAACTTATATGGAAGTCTCTCTTTTGCAGATATGGTAATGCAAAAATCAGATCAAATGGAGGTGGAGTGTGGAGTACTCCGGGATTTATATTGGGATCAATCGCGTGCTTAAAATTAATGAAGACAGGTTACAACAAAATTCCAGTATCAATCTCCTTTTTCCATTTAAAAATCGACCAATGAAGGGCAGTCTCAAACATGTGTCTCACTCTAAAACTAGACTGCGCTTCTATCAACAATTTTATTCATTTTGCAACAGTTTAAATTTACAAATGTAGAAATGCCCGGGCAAAGCCGGGACGGGTCTGCTAGTTAGATTATATATATACATATATAATATTATAATTAATTTTATAAGTCATAATTGTGAGGCGGTACTTCAAGGAAACTTTATTTAGCGGATGTGAATACAAATACGAATATGCTATGCGCACTAGTCCAATATTGTTAACTGTGCCCGGCGCAACAATTTTTCACGTCACGAAGCAAAGCGCTTACGTTTCTCTCTATATAGAGTAAAGACTAGAAACAGAATGCGGCGGGGCGGCCTAGCGTAGCCCAAAATCGCGATTATTTTTGCCGTGTGAACGGGCAAGTCCCAACTTTGGCCTAGGCCTGATATATCTGCCTGTGCGTGCTCGATTCCTCAAATGTTACAAATCTCACTCACACGCAGATAGCACACAAGGGAAAATTTCCTAGTCCACTTTGTGTCGTTTACACGAGCAGCCGTGATTTTGGCTTACACCTGGTTTGGGACTGTCGTGTATACGTAGGCTATTTTACCGAGTTTTAATAACGGGATAATTTGCTCACGGCGAGCACGGAGAACTTCGATGAGAGAGGTGAGAGATAGAAAAAAATGGTGGTGCCTGGTGAATGGCCTCCTGCATGCACATAATCATATCATAGAAATACAAACTAAGCTTAGTTCATATTTCCATGAATCATATACATATGTGTCTTATGGTGGTACGATGTACGAGGAAACATCAGGCAGGCGTTGCTTTCGCGTACGATGTTTTTCCCAATACACACTGCCAATGTTCGTGGTACCTCCAATCTCTGTCGCCTCGCCAGCTATACACAACTCAAAAGAAAAAGACGAAAAACATTGCGAACAATGCCTTTCATTAAGGGAAGTGAACTTGCCTCTTTATACAGTTGTCGTTATATAGAGAGCCGAGTGCAGACATAAAACTTTTAAAATTTATATGACACCGACTATTCAAATTTCAAATCATGGCAGAGAAAAATTTTATGAATTTTTAATTTTCTAAGACATTACAAATTTGTTTTCTTTAAACCAATTTTCGAATTTAAAGAAGAGATTTGGATCTGATAAAGGGATTTAAAAAAAATAAAACAAATTCGCTGTATACTTGAGCTGTCGTTTTTGTTTTTTGATATTTAAAGCTAGAATTGAGAAAAACACTCTTTAATTTCCATCAAATAACTGGATTAAAATTGCTAAAGGTCAAAATGTCCAAACTAACATTTGCTATGGCATGGAGTCAAATAATCGTCCACACCACATGCGCATACACTTGCATAAATGTACACATTTGTTAATTACACTTTAATATATGTAATATACAATTAAGATTATTTTTGATCGACTCAGGAATTGGCATTACAGAAATTTGTTATTTGTTATTGCTATTTAAACCGATTGTTGTGTTCCTATAGGAGTCGCAAAGTAAAACTAGTATTCTGGACTTATAACGTTCATAATCTTAAAATCACAAACGTCTATCTGAAATGGCACGAAACCTGGAAAACTCAAATTTTTGTTAATGACGTTGAAAATTATCAAAACAAGGCATCAGCATCGGCTGTGTAGCACTGCGCATCACCACATTGATACGGTCATGAGTAGTTGCCCCTTATGATGCAAGGAAATTTGACAATTTGACAATTTGACGATTTCGAATGTACCCATAGCCAGGAGAACAGCTCTATAGCAATATACGAATAAATGCTCCATTGTTATTTCTGCCTGCCCTGGCACTCGTAAAAAACGCTGCATCATCGACAATCATGATGCGCACTTACTCTGCTTGGACGCATCAGATGAGTTCAACATGATGCTTAATTGAATTTTTGACTCACCATATCATGCGCAGCAAATGCATTTTAGAACTTTTAGCGATGCTGATGTGGCATCATGTGTGCGTCGATGAGAATAATTTAGACCGAGGGCATCGTTACGAACCGTTTAAAAAATCTTTAGTTCAACAAAACAGTTTAGAAGTTATTGCTTTTGTTATAGTTTTTCGAAAATTCTCTCCTCTTTTCACATGAACCACTCTAACGTAAAAACTATTCAATGAATTGAAATGAAATTTGAAAGTTGGTGATATGACGTCAATTTTAAAGATGTTATAGTTACACAACCACCATTTTTAGTCCAAGTAGTTTAGAGCACCACGAGCACATATCCGGCAGTAAATTTTTTTTCAACAGTTCATAAAAAGTTTGCAAAACTGGTACAGCCGATTAAACAGCACCAAAATGACTACAGCTCTTCCAAACCAATTAAATTAAACAGTGTTTTACATTAGAGTTGTTTTTATGAAAAGTGTAGGAGTTGGTGTTGAAAACTTACAAAAGAAAATCATAACTTCTAAACTATAGATTTTTGCTGAACTAAAGATTTTTATAAACAGTTAATAACGAATAACGATGCCCTTTATCTAAATTTGTTAGTTAGACTACTATAAACGGGCTATACTGTATAAAAAAGTACACAAATAATAAAACAATGCAAAACAAAATAAGAAGCTACCGAACTTTCTACGTCCACGCCTGCGTAATTCTAAAGGAAGTTTGACGTGTGGGCCGCACAGAGAGGATACTAAACAGGGTTGGCATTTTCTAAGATGGGGCAAATGAAGGTGCAGTAAAGGAGTTCGTTAAATTATGGATTGTTAAATTAACTTTTCTAACTCATCTTTTAACAAAGCCTAAGGTAAGCATTAACCTTAGCAACGATATCGTCAATGTGGCCATCAAAAGGTAGACAAGAATTATGTAATACTCCCAAAGTTTTGGTTTTGTCAAGTTGAACTAATGGACTTTCTCCTTCTAGTAATAGGAAAGTTCAAAGAAGTCATTTTCCGAGACAAAAAGTACTATTGCGCATATTAAGCGGGAGGTAGTTTTTAGAACACAAATTGTAAAATATTTCTGAGTCGGAAATTAAAATTGTTCAGTCCTGCTTTTTAAAGTTTGAAAAATCAACGAATGAACAAATTTGTACATTGTGTATAACTTCGTCAAAAGTGATTATTTTGTAATGAAACTTTCACAGACTATTTGTAAAATGTTTATTTAATATGTAAATAATTTTCGTAAAAAAATACCCAAGGGCTTTTGCACGAAAAATCACTGTATAGTTCACTTATAATTGCATCTAATCCCTTAAATCAAAAACTTTAATAAAATGCCACAAATTACAGCACCTTTATTTTTTTTGCACATAAATTACAATTCGATTTCTAAAAAGTATTGCTGCAATTCTGCGGATGCTTCCCTAGAGCGTTAAAAATTACCTTCTCAACCTGTAAGCAGAAAAAGAATTAAGAATTTTAATGAAAATTTGTTAATTTTGAAGCAACGGTGTTATTAATTATATAATTATATTTACCTTAAGAGGAATAACAAATGGAAAGGCGAACAGACAAATTTCACACACACCTGAAATTTTGCTCAACCGAATATGCCTAAGGCTCAGCAAAATACAGGCACGAATGAAAGATGTCACTTAAATCGTTATTAATACCTAAAATTATTTAATTCTATAAATTTAAAATAAAAAGTTAGCAATGTATTACAAAAAGCAATATTAAAATAAATTACAATGTAAAAGAGTATACTACGTACATACATATATTCTCCTTGTATTGTGAAAGTTATTATACACCTAAAAAGAAGAAATAGTTAAAGTCATGCTAAAGCAGAGCAGAATTATTTTATATGTGTCCTAAGGCATTTGCACATCCCTTCAAGAAAAGTGGCCACTACCAACTAAAGCTACATATGAGTTAGAAATTTACTGGAAGATTTTTGAAGATATTTAAAGAAAAAGTTAGGAAATATCGCTACATAAGTCTCACGCTACTTTTCTTATTTTACTTTAGTTAGCAAAAGAGTTAAACTTGCTAGCGTATGCACAAGTCTTAAAATTCGGGGTAAAAAATTGTCCACATCAAAAATTTCATATTGTAGCGGCGAAACGGGAAAAACAGCCGACTTAGTATAATGATAATAGCCCTCTGATGCTAATGAAATGAAACCGTCTCTACAATGGGGATAATAGAGCGAGAGATAATAAACAATAGACAGAATTAAGGCTGCATTCGTGACGAGCTGTGGTCATTAGTTCAGTGAGAGTAAGAAAGGATACTTAGGCACGTATGAGGTGTGGATGTGGGTGACCAGAAGGGAATGAGTCCAACAGATTGGGTTTATGATATATATATATATTTAAATTTTAAAGCGTTAACTGTAAACATATGAAAAATGCAACTAACTTCCGCGGACTTCAGTAACTTTCGCTTTAACTCCTGATTTGTGCACTAAATACCTTGACCCAATACGGAAAAATCTATTGAATATCTAAAACCCATTTTATACGGAAATATCCAAACGGTAAAATGAAAAAGAAAGCTCTACGAATGCGGGCTACAAAGTATTAGCAGTTATCATCCATTAACAATCGTCCACAAAATGAATAGATATTTATTACTACTAGCAGTAGGAACTGTGGGATTCTTTGATTTAAAGAATATTATAAATAAACAAAAAAAATGCAATATTAGAGAATGGCCAGTAGGCGGTCAAGCACCAGAAGTTGATCTTTTACTGGTTTATATTAATTTTTCATTTGTTTTAAACGTATACAATAATTAATCGTCACAAGAATCGGTCATTATAAGCGAGCAAAACAAACATTTTCTTCAGTCAAGTAATTTCCCCCGCTAAATAGTTTACGGAGCAAAATGAACTCTAATTATGTGAAAATAATAAATATGTTCCGGTATTGAAAAGAACTGGTAACTATAATATTACCTATAATATTTTTATCCATCTACCATATACTATTTGATCAGCAATTTCAATACTGAGAACTATATTCTTCCTATTCAATATTTGAGCAAAAATAGTAACCAAACGCAAAGCAATATTTCAAATTATAACGTAAGGTAATATTTCCTATTCAGCTACATACATATATTCATCAATTGATTGATATCAAAACACACCCCCAAGAGAATATAGAGCTTCTGAATTATCTATACTAACCAACTTCTAATATGGCAAACTAGTGCAATGGACTTAAGCGTCGTATTATATAAAGTAATTAATTTTTTTTAGAACCAATGGCAACATCATCTGATTTACTTTTACAAGATAGAGCTTCTCCATTAATAGAGTAATTAACTTTCTTCTAGTTTTACTAGTAGTTACTGGTACAGTCGGTTGGTAGTGCCAAATGCATACTACTGGTTTTAGAATTTTTTAATTATCAGGAATGAATTTATTATTTAAAATATACTATACTTAACTAAAAATAGATATATGAAAATGTGATTATAACCCAATACATACATATTTGATTTGAGCATTGTCCGAAAGCGAGCAAGTGTTATATTATAAAAGAGGAAAAAAAACAATATGTGCAGGAAAAAACGTGATGTTGCAAAAAATGATTAGTCAGTTTCTATCTTCTTGTTACTATAAGTACTCAAGGTTATTATGATTTATTATATTCGAAAAAAATCACAAAGAAAGTTTTTATGTTTGATAATTCTGCAATAATCGTGTATTCCAATTAAGGGTTTTTATATTTTGCCGTTTAGAAAAAAGAAAACCAAATTATCCAGTTTATTACGTTTTATAATTTAAATTAATTGGATATTAATGACCAACGATTATTGCTACTCCTAGAGTTATTATTTTTAAATAATTATTTGTAATGTTAACACATATATTTTTGTATGGTGAACTATTGGTGAATATGTTGGTTCAAAATCGGCACACAAGGATCAACCAAAGGAAAATTTTACTCTGCTATGAAAATATTTTATGAAATTTGAATTAAAATCAAAATTCAACAGCTAGACAGACAATCAATGAATTACACATTTTTGTTTTTAAGAACTTCAACTTTTATAATGGGGCGCGACATTTTATTTTTAATGGTAGTTCCCCATTTTTCTTTCTGGCCCTGGCCTCTGAAAGAAATAGGAGACCAGGGAAGAAAAGAAATGTTGTCTTCAACGGAAAATATGAGTCTTTATAAAAAAAAATAAATTACATAAAGTGTCGCCACAATAGAATTGCCTCACGATCTATTTAAATTGAAAAAATTTCCTCAGCTGGTTTGCGAATGATGCAGTCCGCCTAGAAACGAGATACTATTAGTTAGACATGAGTGGAGATTAAATGTTATAGAAAACTTAACAAAGAAAACAAAACGAAGTTAATTATAAAAAATATAAAAGGAAAACCTTGTAGATCCACATAATGCAAATCGAAACAATTTTGCAAAGTCTAGTCTATCTTAACCATACCTATTACTCTTTTTTGTTTGACCAAACTTTGGAAAAGCTAAAACGAGTGATTTGTTATTAGAAATGAATAAAATGGAATTATAGTTAAGTCTTATTTAAGCTAACACTTAAGAGCACAATCACAAAGATCAACACCGCTTAACTAGGTATATATAACTATCCAATATTAATTCGGTTAATTTCCGTTTTCCTTTTCACCTAAACGACAGCAAAAACCTGCTATCACTGAAATACAATTTCCTTCGATAACTCAAGTATTCCAGCCTACAATCGAAACAGGATATTAAAAACCGTAGTTTAACGGAAATTAGGAACTACCCCACAGAAGTAGTGATTTAACAAATTACAACACTGCAAACTCTATCTTTCTAGCAACGGTCTTCACTGTCCGGTCAGGGCAAAGCGCTTGGATGAACTGACGACGAGTGAAGCGAAAGCCTCAATTGAAAATTTACACATTTCGTTTAGGTCTGAGCGTGGAAAACAGAAATGTTCTTGACGAGAACTGCGCAAGTCAGCACATAATAAAAACTAAAAGGTTACAAATGGTATGTACTTTGACTTGGATGTAATAAAAGGAACTAAAAATAATAAGGTCTCCGTTTAGCAGATTGGTCCTAAAGTGTCCCAATGGGACTCCCTCTTTTCCGTGCAATAACACACCCTGGGATCCATCCCTTCGCGGCGAAAGAACAAAACACCGATGGGCGAGGACGTCGTCATTTCACACTTTTATTCCCCGAGTCTGACATTTTATAAAACTAGACCGCAGCATACTGTCTAATGAGTAATAACGAAAAGGTACCTTCAGTAATAAACTCGATAAACGGACCATGAACTGCAAACCTAAGATGCCATTTACCCAATTTTGATGTAAACCTCCTTTTATGTAGATTCATTAATCCAGCTGGAACGTCTGGACCTGATTCAGCCCTTATTGAATCGTTCGAGTCAATATCCATAGACCTTAAATGAGTCTCCTAACTTTTATTACCCGTTTCTTGATTAATTGGTTTGTTAAAGGTATTAACATCTGAGATAAAACATCAAGGCATGTGTGAATGAAGGAATGATTTATTACCTTATAACAAATTTAAAGGTGTTATTGGTTCAGGGTTCTGCGGAGAATTCTCAGACATTTCAATTTTAGTCCACATATGAGAGACTCCTGCAGGAAGTTGAAGAAATAATTAAACCTGCAAACCGACACATTTTTCACACTTTTCAGTGGGCACATATTGTGAATTCTTTGTAAAATTTGAAAATTCACTCTTCAATTCCAAGCCATACTTTTCTCTAAAAGTCGACGAATTTGAAATATTGAGCTTAAATTTAAAATATCGAAAGAGTTTATTGAAGAAGCTATAAAAAAAAGTAAAGTATTTTCAATTAGAGCATACATATGTATGTTAATGAAGTTGTTAAGTCAGTATGTTTTACTGGTTAGGTAATATGTTATCTGCTATTTATAATAATTCGTAAAAACCCTTGTAAGAAAATACGTATTATTTAAAACGTTTGCAATACTCCACAAGTACGGACAGACTATATTTGAAGATGCTTGCCTTGTCTCGATCGCAATACTCACACTAGGGCTCTAAGAATGACTCGGATAATTGAGTATTTGAGTACTCCAAGTAGGAGTATATGAGTACCTACTCGAGTTCAAAGATCCGAGTTTGAGTAAAGGAGTTTTGAGTACTCGAGTACTCAAGTACTTGAGAGCAAAAAGATCTGAGGAAAAGTATTTGAGTACTCATTTCAGGAGTATTCGAGTATTAGAGTTTGGAAGTATTCAAGTATTTGAGTCCTGTAGGTTTAATACATTAAGAAGTAAGAAAAACAAGTTAATAAATTGTAGACTTTATAATTCAATATAATTTACAGTTAATTACAGAAAACGAAATCTTTCTTTTGGAAAAGAAATACAAGAATGTTAACATTATCGGGATTTAAGCAACTTCTGCTGGAGCTTACTATATTCCCTGCTGTATAAAAATAAAACACTCGTTCCGATGTAGCAGAGGTTGCTGGTATATTAAGGTATTTTTTTGCAAGACAAGCAACATTGGGAAGAGCAGTTTCTTGGCATTCCCACCATGATAATGGGTTTTGCGTTAATGGAATTTGTGGAAGAGCTAAATAGGAATTAAATTGAGATAACACATCCCTTGTTGATCCACTTTCATTTATATTAAATATAAACTCTAGTGCACTTTTTCGTTGTTCCTCTTGGCTGGAATCTCCGTCTAGCTCATTTTCAAGTTTAGGCAAAAGTTGTTTGGCTGCAGATCGGATGTGTGCTCTAGCCTCTTCTGGTTCAGCCAGTAAGTCTTTATATCGCGGATCAAAAAAGGATGCAATCTGTGACACTTCTACATTGCTTACTCCTTCAGTCCACTCCATATCAAGCCTATTCCTTACATCTTGTCCCACGGTTGACTTGAAATCTGATTCCCCGCCAAAGCAGCGTAGCTCGTCGAGTAAATATGAAGACATAATCACAGGGGGATTTTAAGGCTTTAGGCACACCGGCAACATGTATCGCCGCTCATTTCTTAATAGATCACGTAAAAAAAAAGAAAAGAAAATAACAAACCAACGTGTTTTCTATTATCTCTTATATACAAATTAACCAAGCATATTCATCATTTCCATTTATCAAATAAAACCTGCGCCACTTCATAAATATATTTCATTGTTGATATTGTTTTCCATTATGCCGCAGAAGTGACGTAACTCGAATTGTTTCCTAAGTTTTCTATTGGCTTGATTTAAGTTGCCGGCGACAAAAGTCTCCAGTGAGCTCCCTTCGATATAAGCTCACAGGTAGTGGAACAGTTTTGTCGCCGAGCTGTCGCCGCCCAGCGGAACTTTCATCTCCGTCTTCTTGTGTCGCAGAAGGGAGCGTGCGTCGCAGTGGAATTTGCCAAGGCGACAGAACGTCGGCGTAAAGCCAAGAAAACTCCTTAATATACCAGCAACCTCTGCAACATCTGAACGAGTGTTTTCTACAGCAGGAAATATAGTAAGGTCCAGCAGAAGTTCCTTAAATCCCGATAATGTTAACATTCTTGAATTTCTTTTCCAAAAGAAAGATTTCGTTTTCTGTAATTAACCGTAAATTAAAAAAGTCTACAATTTATTAACTTGTTTTTCTTACTTCTTAATGTATTAAACCTACAAGACTCAAATACTCAAATACTCCCAAACTCTAATACTGGAGCACTCCTGAAATGAGTACTTAAATACTTCCTCACCCGAGTTCTCGGATCTTTTTGCTCTCAAGTACTTGAGTACTCGAGTACTCAAAACTCCTTTACTCAAACTCGGATCTTTGAACTCGAGTACTCAAATACTCGAGTAATTGAGTTCAGAAGTACTCGAGTAGTAACAGCCCTGACTCACACTCGATTTTTGAACCTTTACCCACACTTGTAGGCAAGTAACTTCTTCAAATTCAGTCCTTCCCTGCTTCTGGTAATTTAGCAGGAGTTTTAAATAACATCTGTCATGTAAAAACACGCAGTTCGAACAACCGTTACACATTATTCAAACTTATTACCAAAATATTGCGACATCTTTACGTGCACTTCATCCACCTGCATTTGGTATTTTATCGTGCCGCTCAATCCACGATTGAACGATTGTACCGGACCACAAAAAAACGGTAGGTTCTGTAGTTAAAGGAAATTAAAGTTTATACGTGGTCAGTGCTGGACCCAAATCTAAGGTTGCAATACCCCCTGCAGACGGGGTGCTGATATAAACTCAACAAATGTTGCCATAACATCAAACAATTTCACAATAAACGCAAAACATAACATGTAAAAATTCTTGCGTTTAGGGGCCTATTCTGTCTGCGGATTCAGATTTAAAGACCCAAAAATCATATCGTACGATATCTCACCTCTTAACTACGGAACCTTTTTTTCTGGTCCTGTGTTATGAATAAATTCGAGTGAACATTTTCATTGTAAGATGTTCCCATAGGATAGGACGCAAGGAAAATATTTTGACTATGCTGACTAATCTGTACCCAAGTTGCAGAATAGAAAATTCAAATTCAGAGACGTCCATTTTTTATTCTGATCTGGGACGCCAATTTTGAAACTCTCCCTATATACTTTTTGAATATTGTGCGACAAATGTGAGATTATATTTGGCACATACATTACATATAGCAGAAGAGATCAGGATCTTTGTTTGCAGGATTGCTCAGGTGAATACACACACGCTTAAGGATAATGGAAACGCCAATTTGATTGCTTATCTTTGGCATAAATAAAATGGAATGTACAACAGGATGGTTCCACTTGTCACACACCGACCGAAATTTCATTACCAATTTTGACAATGGTCACATGAGCAACCTACCTAAATATCTGTTTTATAACAGCCTACATGACCAGGGAACTGTGTTTCGGTAGCGTACTATATATGTACAGTTTGGGATGGCACTGGTCCCACACTAAACCCATGCAGCCTTAATTGGAAATGTTCGAAAGATCAACAGTCTCTCAACCGTTTGGGAGTTACTGGGTGATTCGGGATGCACATTATTATTTTATTTTTATCTTTTGAGCTACCCAATCCAGTGACATCAAGCTCACGTCTAACTACTATTTCAATGTGCTATCTAAAAATGCAAACAACGCTTCTCCCAAATTTTCTCGAAATTCATGTAACTAATATACCTCTTATTTATTTTTATTTAATTGTCCATCTCATTGCCCTTCTTAAGAGGTAGAGCACGTCCAGGTAGAGAGAGGATATACAAATCATTGCGTAAAAAACTTTTTGCAGTGGGCACTTGGACTAAGATGAATAAATCCCCCCGCGGTCAACCGTGACAGTTACAACAAAAGTCATGTTAAGCAAACTTGTAGTGCTCGAAGCACTCTCTACTACGCTGGTCTCACACTTTCTTCGTATCTGCAAAAACAGCTGAGAAAATGGAAAAACCATTTTTGCAATTGTTGTCCCCCTCCTGTTGTGACAGTTCGACAAAAGTCCTTAGCTTTATTAGAAGCTTATTGAATTTAAAAACCATTTTTGCACCTGTTAGGCACCCCTCCCCGGCAATTGGGGACACTTAGGGCCGGCATAACACGTATGCAAAATACCAGCGAGGTGGTCTTGTCATCTACATATGTTATGAAAATGCGTGTTTGCTTGTTTGTTACTCAATCACGCCTAAGCGGTTGCTAAGTAAGGTTGCTTCGATAGACTTAATTTTTTGACACAAGTTAGTACATAGTCCAACTTAACATATAGGCTATTTATTATTTTGATAAAGTGCAAAAACTTCAAAATGGAGGCTCCAAAATGGCTACCGGTTTGTTATTTTATTAAATTAATTAAATTCTTTTGATTATTGCAATAGCGGGTTTTTAAGGTCACTGATTTCGAATCAACCATTAGAATTTCCAAGTTCAAAATAGCGGATCTAATATGGCGACGAAATTCCTCAATTTTAAGCAATTTTGATATAATTTAATATGTAGACATATTTTGTGTTACAGAATTCACATCCACCAAAATTCAAGATGGCGGACACAAAATGGCTACCTAAAAAGCTAAATTTCAGCAGATTGCCCTGAAAATCCGCACTAGTGGTTCTCGGGTTCACTGATTTCGAATCTCCAACCAAAATGTTCAAATTCAAAATGGCGGATCCAGTATAACGACCGAAAAAGTTTAACTTCAAGAAATTACCCTGAATACCCTCACCAGGGAGTTTTCGGGGTCGCTGATTTCGAATCTACTATCAGAATTTCCAAGTTCAATATGGTGGATCTAATATGCCTACCGAAAAAATTAAACTTCAAGTGAATTTCCCTGAAAATGCGTACTATGGGGTTCTCCAGGTTGTTGGTTTCAAACTTGCCATCAAAGTTTTCAAATTCAACATGGCTGGTCAAATATAGCTCCTCCACTTTAAGCAATGTTAATGAAAATGAATATAAAAAGACTAAGGGGATACGAATTTCAAACTTACTATAATTTAAGAAAGCGAACCCATAATAAAGAAAGTACTTAAACGGATTGTCATGAAATTCAAAGCTAGGGTGTATTGGTAATCCATCTTCGAGAAACTTGAATGAAAATGAATACAAACAAAAATTTAGGACCACTGATTTCAAATCCATCATAATTTGAAAACTTAAGATGGCGGACTCATAATGGCAACCCAAAATTTTTAACTTCAAAGGAATACCACGAAATATAATACTTATGGTTTCTTAGGGTGCAGAATTTGAATTGAATTTTTATAGCAGAAATATCTAAATTGAATTGGCGGATCCAAAATGGCAATCGAGCTTTTTTAATTTCAAGAGTTCTCCGTTTTCGCACCTGCTTTTTGTAATTTAATAGATTTCCATTAAATAAGAGAAATGGGGGCTTATCACAATTTCTGAATATGGTATGAGAGACCAGGAAGAGCGAACGAAACTCTTCGATTTGTATGTATATAAATTTCTTTGATCAGAATGAAGTAATATTTTCCGATGAATAACTAACGCACATACAGATCAGAAAACTTCTGTACAAATAATGGATTACAAGAAATTTAATGTGTAAAAGGAACATTGTATTGTCAAACTCAGTACAATCACGCACCACCCACCGTACGAAGCCGGGTAACTCAGCTAATATACTATAAGGAAAATATCCGTCCTGTACTTTGCTCCAAAAAGTTCGATAACCATTGCAATTACAACAAAAGTCATAAGCCGCAAAGTTGTCGTGCTCGAAGCCCCCTCTATGCTGGTGTCATGACCTTGTCGTAGTTTTAATAAAAGCCGAGAAAATTGAAAAACAATATTTACAACTGTTAGGCTCCCCCTCGCCACCGCGGGCTTTTAAAATTGAAGAATTTTGTGCAATTGGCTAATTAGGAAAGGGAGTGTGGTGAAGCGTATGCAAAACATCAGCGAGGTAGGCGGGTTTGTCATAATACCATGAGGAAAATCTCCCTGCCGTCTGTATTAGAATTCCAGATGGCGGATCTAATATAGTAATTATAGTAATAAATTATAATCGCGATTAGTCGACAGGTCTGCTAGTTTGTAATTAAAATAAATAAATTTCCTGTAAACACCTACATTTTGAACTGACTTCGCTACGTTTGATCTGAGCACAGGCTGCAATTTTTGTGCAAATATATGTATTTCATTCTGAGCTGAAGGTCGTTAAGCACAAAGTGTGGCGGCCGGAAATTAAACTTGCTTCCTCTCACTCGCAGTTCCAATTGCTATAAGGTCAACAATTGCAATTCATCTAAAGCTCATTCAAAAAGAACACACGCAGGCAAGAATTGTTCATCTCTTCAAAGCTTGCTGCCTCTTGTACAATGGTAAAGTTGACAATGCAAATGGAACTTTCTTCAATGAGGCCGGCTTAATTTTTGCCTTCGGAAACTTATTCGGTTGATTGATTAGTTATAGCGTTTTTGATCATCACAAATTTGAATTAACTGTGGATTTTATAGTTCAAAAAGTAACCTCAACGTGTTGATATTTTTGCATGTATTATAGATTACAGGACATTTAACCGGGAATGCTCTAATGAACAGTATAAAGAAAAACTTTTAAGGTCAACAAGTTCGCGGAATGACGAAAAGGAGGGCGAATAAATATAAACAATTTTTCCTATTCAATATATTCTCCCTTAACCCTTATACACTTTTCAGATCTTTCGAATAACTTATTTATTCTAAAAAAATTTCTTACCTTTCTCTTCAAAATAGGCCAAAATTGCGTATTTTACTTCATCGTCGTTAAAAAATGTTATGATTATTCAGAAGTGGGGCTCCAAAAATGTTTCTTTAACCATCTAGAACTATTCTAGTGGTAGTAATAGGTAATTTAAGGTGGGAAAAGGGTCTTGTTTTTGTTTATACTTCTTGTTAAAGGCAACATTTGTCTACTGACTGAATATTTTTTTTTACAAAATATCCTACGGACTGAAATCTGACTGAATCTCTTTTTAGGGTTCCGTACCTAAAATGTACAAACCACCTGCCTGGCTGTCTAAATGTCATTCCCGTTTTTCTCAGTAACTGCTAATGGTATCAAGAAAAAATGTGGCACAGTTGTAAACGTAATTTACTTGCATCTATCCCGGTAAAAAATTTCAAAAACCTCTTTTTTTAAATTCAAAAAAATTATATTAAGAACTCGAAATACGTTTTATTTTTTATATAAATGTATCGTGTGGGGTATCATTTGAAAGCGCTTAATTTAAGGATTGCAAAAATACAAATTTTAAGCCGCATCACTTTTTGACTTGTGTCCAAATTTGTGAGAAAAAATACCATTCCCCTACCCTTATCTCCGATGTTTGTTACCCAAAAAAATTTAAATAATTCGTACTAATAGAAGGTATGTACTACAGGAAAAATTAAATAAAGTTCCAGACATTTACAGTTTCCGAAAATAAAAAAAATTGTGTGTGCTTATAGTGCAGTCATTTGGTGAGAAATATAGTGGTTACCTGGAAAGTTTTCCGGGAGTTTGGAAAATTGGTAATTTTATAGATTTTGAGGTGCTCTTTCCGAATTTGGACTTTGCCACCTCGTATTTTTGCCGCTCGTGCCGCCATATTGGAAAAATGGCGCCTAAAAGCAGTTTTTTGACAATATCTCCTTTCCGACTCATTTTACGATAAAAACAGTTATATACAAAATGAAACTAGAGACAATTGCCTACAATTCATGTATCCACCTTTTTTTTTCATAAAGTCAATAGTTTTGGCGTACAAGCGCTTTTGGTCATTACTCATTGATTGGAGACTTTTCGTAAGTCAAGTATTAAAAGAATGGACAATAAGGATAAACTTTTGGTGGGACTGAGTTCGATAGTGGTTCACGATGCATGTCGAAAATGATATAATAATGAAAAGTTAATCGCGGCATCTTTGCGTAGAGGAAGCGACCTCTACCACAACTGCGATCTCCAATCCTTTTTCCTTTACTTCAATCACTTCACTTTCTTCCAATGGATTTGTACAAATAAAACAGTTTACTGCATTAGAAGCCATAGCTGTATAAATGTATAAGTGTAAACGACACTGTGAAACGATAGACGTATACTGATGACTCGGACTTAATATTTCTCTTGAGCTCTGCCGGCAGATGTTTCGTAGACGAGAGAGAAGGGAGCTCGACACAAAGAGGACGCATTCCCTTATACCTGCGAAGGACAGGCCATAGTAAGTCGGTATTTCAACGTATAGTATAATATCTATATTATATAATATAATATATATAGTTGTTATTATATATATATATATATACTGGTATATTATAGTATAATATAATATCTATAGTCAGTATAGTTTAGATTGACATTAATTTGATAACTCACAAGTATAATGAGTTGAAATTAAATGCCACAGGTTGCATGAATAATGAGTAATGACCAAAGCGCGCGTTGGAGTACACTTTGCGGCGCTTGTACGCCAAAACTATTGACTTTATGAAAAAAAAGGTGGATACATGAATTGTAGGCAATTGTCTCTAGTTTCATTTTGTATATAACTGTTTTTATCGTAAAATGAGTCGGAAAAGAGATATTGTCAAAAAACTGCTTTTAGGCGCCATTTTTCCAATATGGCAGCGCGAGCGGCAAAAATACGAGGTGGCAAAGTCGAACTTCGGAAAGAACACCTCAAAATCTATAAAATTACCAATTTTCAAAACTCCCGGAAAACTTTCCAGGTAAAACTACCAAATGACTGTACTATTAAGACCACACGACAGAAGTGAAAACTTCAAAAGGTGAAATTAATAATACCAAATACAATTTTTTTTGCGTTGTATATTGACAAAGTAATAATATTTATAATGTCCTTAATTATAATTGTGTATAAATTACTCTAGTGATTTTTGTCCTGAGTGGCCTTCATCTGCATCATCATACTCTAAAAATGAAACTATAGGTTTATGACCGACAAAGCGGCTGGCGCTTTCAAAGCGCCGAAAGCGTACATTGGGTTTCTACCTTTAGTCGACTCGAGCCGACTTCACCCGAATGAGCGTTAATCAGCCGAGCGTGACGGCTCAGTTTGATTCAGTGCCCACAAAAAGTGCTAAACGCGCCTAAAGAAGTTTTCACTTCAAAAATCCCCACCGTAACTGCTTGATTGATAGATTATATTGTGTGAACAAAATGATAGTATTGTACGGTACCTTCAGAGCGCGAGCCTGACTCGCACTTGACCAGACTTGTTTCAAGTTAGCGATTAAAAAAAATCACATGGGGCCAGGTCTGGGCTGTAAGGTGGGTGGTTCAGCGTTTGGAAGCCACACTTCAGAAGATCAGCCATGGCAACATACCTAGCTCTTATGTACGGGCGCATTGCCATGCAAAATCCGTCCACTATATTAGGTTTATAATGACGTCACATAGCTTATTATGTTTCACTCGTAAAACGCTTTCATTTGAAACCCATGTCAAGGGGATTGAAAAGAAAAAACTAATCCGCTAACTTGAGGCGTCCGCCATATTGAATTTTGAACTATATTAGATATACATTATTGCATTGTCAACGGTGCTAAAATTCCAAGCTCTAGCTTAATCAGAACTAGTCGGAATTTCGATTGCAAGATTCGTCTATAGAGGAAATCGAAAAAAGGGGGGTTTTGGCCGGATTAAACTTTTTTCACTACCATATTCGGATTCAGCACCTTCGAAAACGGAGGGGATGTTGATTTTAGAACTTTAGCATTTAGTCGGCAATTTGCCCTAAAATCCCGATTCTTCAGCACCACTAATATTTACGGGGGGTGAAACGAAAGAAACCGCACGCGTTATGTTCCCGTTTCAGATACTTCCAGTGCAGTGCGCTCAGTTAAGGGATTTCTATAAAAACGAGTCCTTTTATATTTTGGGGGTACTGATCTCAAATCTGCTATCGACATGGAAATTAATGATGGCGGATCCAATATGGCGACCGAAAATATTTATTCGGCATTGTGAATCAAATTGAGTTAAGGGCGGGGTAAGGTTTTAAAGGCTAAAAAAAGCATATTTTCATGAATTTTTTTTGAAGATGTGAATGCTGCTCATTTAATAAATTCACGTACATGTGATAGCACAACATCTTATGTATATTAGGTAAAATTTTCAATTAAAAATATTAATACTTAAGTCGGTGACAGAATATCTTCCGAGGCACCTCGGAAAAAAGTTGTTGTGCGGTGAACAGCGTACCTTGTCACCGGATCATCCAAAACAAAAACATGGAAAGGCGTTTTAAAGCCGATATGTTTCGCCAGGTAATCAGGAAGAGTTTTTTTTTGTCAATTTTTTGATTTTGGCAGCTTTTTTAAGTGAAAAACGCAATTTTCGCTTAAAAATGTTGGTTAATTTGTTATTAAAATATGAAAAAAAAAAATTATAAAAAAAAACTCTTCCTGATTACCTGTTGATTTATGTGTAGAAATAGTGTACAAAATTTCAAGAGGATCGGTCAAGTAGATTTTGAGTTATGATGTTCACGGACTTCAAAAATGTTGTTTGTGGGAAAATCGATTTAAAGTTTTTTTATACAGCATAGAAGCATAGAAGACAGCATGAGAAGCGGTCACTTGAAACGCTATATCTTCGTAAATCGACGTCCGATTGACTTGAAATTTTGACACGATACTTTCGACATATTGTACATTCAGGAAAAAAATTAAATAGAAAATTCTAAAAAAAAAAGTTTTAAAACCTTACCCCGCCCTTAATACATTTGGTTCAAATTCTCGTTGTGAATAATCACTTTCGGTAACATGAGTGGAGTATCTTCCAATTGCTTGTACTCTCGTTGCAAGGACAACTTCCAAATTTCTGTAAAATACTATCACTTTGGTTAGTGTGTGTACTAAAATAAAAGTAGTAGGTGACGGATTTATATTTTTGAACGAATAGGTGAAAAAGTAGAGACAACAATTTTTGGATGGGAATAAAATCGTTCACAACAAAATAAACTTGAACTTTGAGTTCTAATTTTAATAAAAAAAGAAAAAGAAAGGCAAATAAAAATATCGGCAAGCTACCCATAAGTCAGGCCCCTAAATTTGATAAAGTTGAAAGCGGGCTTCGAAACAGTTTGTAAAAAGTAAATAATTTCAGTGAGTAGAAATTTTGTAAAGGAAAATAATCAGTCAATAGGAATTTTAAGTCATGCAAAAGTATGAATTATTTTATTAAATATCCCGAAAACGGGACGAACACGAATTTTTTTCAATAATTTTGAATTTATTAGGATAACAAAGTACCACGAAGCCCCAAAATAACACAAACAAAAGAAATAGTAAGATTGAAGAAAATTAGTGAAGATAATAATGGTATGTATATAAAAAGAAAGCAAGAGGAAAAGCTGAAACTGAAACAGAAGAAATTGCTATCAACATTTTTTAAATTGTAGCTACAATTCTCATTGTATTGTACCCCACACTATCCTCGTGGTATAATGCAAAATTACTAAGTATGAGTATGAGCTGACTGTTTGAATCAGGTCATAACATTCTTTACTTACTCTACACATTATAGGAAACTAAATTGTTGCAAATAAAAATCGTAAACCACAATTGATTTCTTGTTACAATAACTGGCGCGCGAATAACCACCATAACTCGAGAAAAAAAGAAAGAAGAAAGTTTAAAAGAAAAAAACAATACATGAAAATTACACAAAAGATTTTCAACCCAAATCGATAAGATTTTCACCCCTAAGACGCTAGAGGGTCGCAGAGCAAACGTTGATCAGGATACTCCAAAAAATCGTTTGCCATACTCCATCTTACTTATTTTCCGAAAACGCTATATACCGCTTTTAAAAATGAATCAGAAAAGAATCTTCAAAGTTCGCATAAAGAAGAAAAGATTCTTTTCCAGGGGCCATATTCACCAACTGTCACTTTCCTACACGTTCTAGTTTGTACTTAAAGTTGAGAAAAAAGAAAGGTTAAAATAAAATATTAGTAGGTACTATGTTCATATACATAAAAGGTTTCCCAATACGGATGACCTGGTTTTGATAACTCGTGGCGGCCATATTTGTTTATGGTTTTTTGACAGGTCTACACAGTTATCTTCAGTAAGGTTTGCGATTTCATCATGACACGTTTCACTCTGATCCAACGCTTGGAAATTGTCTAAAATTATTACGCAAATTCGCATTCTCTTGTCGGTACTGTAAGAGCGCTTCGTGCAAAAAACGGTCGTCATAATGCTCCTTCTGAGCGCATAATAAGACGCTTAATAACAAAGTTTGAAAGTGAATTCACTCTTCACGATACAAAGGTGCCTATAAGACAAAGAAATTCCCGAAGTGAACAAAATATTGCCGCCGTTCAAGCCAGTGTTCTTGAAAACTCAAGTGCGTCTGTTCCGCGCCGTTCTCAAGAGTCGGGGCTCTCCAGGATGACAACCTGGCGAATTTTGTGGTTGGATTTGGGTCTGTATCCTTATAAGATGGTATTGGCACAAGAACTCAAGCCAACCGACCATCGCATTCGTCGTCCATTCGCTGATTGGTCACTAGAAATGTTGGAAGCCGACGGCGATTTTCATCACAAAATCATCTTCTCAGATGAGGCTCATTTCTGGCTCAATGGATTCGTCAACAAGCAAAATTGCCGCTATTGGAGTGAGTCAAATCCACGAGTGGTTCATGAATCACCATTACATCCACAAAAATTGACCATTTGGTGTGGATTATGGTATGCCGGAATCATCGGACCTTATTTCTTTTGAAATGAGGCAGGGGATGCCGTTACTATTAATAGCAACCGCTATAACACGATGTTGACCGATTTTTTTTTCCGGAATTTGATGAAATTGATGCGGACGACCTTTATTTCCAACAAGACGGTGCACCGCCTCACACTTCCCGACTTAACATGGACTTATTGCGCGGTAAGTTCGGTGAGTCGTTAATTTCCAGAAATCGTCCCATCGCTTGGCCGCCTAGATCGTGTGATCTAACGCCTTTGGATTATTTCCTTTGGGGCCACATTAAGTCGAAGGTTTACAGCAACCATCCTACAACTGTTGAGACATTGGAAGCCAATATTCGTCAAGCCATAGCTGAGCTAACGTGTGCAAGAGGAGCCGCCGTGGCCATATGGCCGATATTTTATTCAAATCATAAATCGCATAAAATTATATTTCAAATAAAGCAATCAGAACTATTCTTGCTCCAAAATTGTGTGTTTTATTCAAATATAAAGTTCGGACGTTCTTATTGGGAAACCCTATACATGGCACTATTAATTTCCTCCAAAAATTAAAATTTATTTGACGCGCAACGTGCAAAACTCTTAATTATTATATTTTATTTTAACTCCATTCAAAAAGTTTCATATCTTTGGCAGAGCATCAGTCAGAGGACTTAATCACGTCTTAAAATTTTATAGTTCAAAAAATAGGTAATAGTTTTCAAATGTTGGGCGTATAGTAGAATATGCGTGCCCATGGTTCCAAAATCGCTTCAAAGATCTAAGTAGTCACATAGACAATTAGGTAAATATAACCCTTAGATTTAAATAGTATGTTATATGTATTTAGTGGCCTTAATTCCTTTAGTCTTGTGGGTTTCATCAATAAAAGTGGTTTCCCCACAAATAAGATATTGCCAGACAAAATAAGTATTTGCTTCGTTTAGACCTACCTAATAAGATCATAGATGAATGAATTTGTAATTCTAGCTCTAAACAATCATCCTTTCTTATTTGTATATAAATTTTTATGTCGGTATAGTAAATAAATAAATAAATAAGTAAATAGTAGAAAATGATTCCTTCAATGGAAGAGCGAGAATACAATTTTTTGCTGTTAGGGATACTGCACATTATTTGCCGCGCTTTGGCCGGGCGACCACTTTAAATGTGTTAAGTGCTGTCGAGGTGCGCTCTAGTGAATTCTCTTTAAGTCTTGAAAATGAAAGTTTAGTAACATCCACAAACAGCGAATTAATACAATTCCCTGATAACATTTCAAAGAACCATTTTCGGCAACCCTATATCACATTTGCTAAGCTGTGCCTTCGAATGCGAATGGAAGTAGACTCCGTGGCGAGAGGCCAGGCCGCACCTAGGGCTTTAATGTCTATGAGGGTTACGTAAACGAAGGTGAGGCTCCATTACGCTTATTAAAGTGTATTTTCACAATCTTTGATGGTTTCATTTCCGTATCGATTTTCGCCAGTCCTGCTCCTTTGAACGTCGCGAGAAACGATGAATTATAAGCGTTTCTTCTTATCAACCCCGAAAACTACACCCCCAATAGAAATTCGTTATTAAAATCGAATCGGAAGGTAGTGTACTTGCTGTTGTTAGGTCATTTTAACCGAAAGGAGATTCCTGCGTTTCTTTTTTCTAGCTGAGATATGAGGACATACACGAGTTCATCACGCTATTTCAAGGAGCGTCCATAGCTGGCAAGGTGGGATAGGATGCCTTCCCGCTGACGAGGAAGAACTAGGGATTATTTGAAACAGCAAATTCGCTGTTTGAGGGATCAGTATTTAATTTTGATGAATAAATAACACAGGTCGGAATTGCATATGCTTAAGCGTAAATTCTAAATGATTCTGAGATTATTAATTAGGTGCCTTTGAAGAGAGGAGGCTTTTTGTCAAAAATATGGTCAATAACTAAATGAGCTAATTAGTAAGAGATAAGTGCATGTCGTGAGTACAAATAGGATAAGCTTCCTGTTTTGTTACACGTTAGCACCGTCTGAAAATTAGCGCGATTAACTTTGAAAACATGAGTTTTGGCTTAGCACGGTAGAAAATACAATTGTACAGTACAAAACTTCATTTGAAGCCATCAATACGGTGTTGAATTTTTGTGGTGCACGAGGGTGACGTGCATTAGTTTTCCGTGAATTACAATTTATTTGTGAACTTATTTTGTTTTGTTGCCGCGGTTTAATAACTCGAAACCAATTTGTGTGTATCCTATTAAATATCAAACTAAACAAAAATATATAAATTGAAGTCTATATATTATTTCATTAAATTAATGTAATATTTTTAGTTACGGTAGATTTTTCTGAAGTTATTACGATTCAACCTGAATAAGTCAAACGTTACTTTTGTTCCCAAAGTGTGGGATGCAAGTAACAACCTTTTACACTGCCAAATGCTAGGGGACAAATCTATGAAGGGGAGAAAAAGTAAGTTCCGTGATTTTGGTCAAAACAAATCTTTATTTATTAAATATATCTTTTCCTCACACGTGCGCGGAAACCACTCCTATTCCGCACGGGTTTGCGTGTGGAAACACGCCGATTGCCCACTGTAAAGCCTGTTGGGAATAACCCACTGGTAATTTTAAAGAACGCAAGCGAGACTTCGAATAACGCACGGATACCTGAAATGGAAATGAACTCAGAATATTTTCTTTCTTCTTCAATTCAATTCTTCAAGAAATCCTTCATGGGAGCCGTATACCTGAGTGCATTTGGGTCGCTCGATCAACGCAATGAGAAGGAGTGCGTACATGTGCCATCACTGATCACTGGACAGGAGTATGCATTTCTCGCTTGCCACTTGCAATAGCTCTAGAAATCTACCTGAGGAGCATTCGGGACTCAAAGGAGCCGAGTTTGCCCAGCTCTGGTAAAGATTCGTGCACTCAGAATATTTCTTCCCAAATTCCATTTTTTTTTATATACTCGCACGTGTTAAACATCCTTTTAATGCTTTTCAGGTACCTAAATAAATTATTTAACAGCAAAAATTTTTTTTTTTATTTGCAGGGGGCTCCGCCCCGCACCCCCGTTCCACTCCCACGGACTCCTCCTTCCCCGACCTCCTTATCGAACCCACTGCGCACTTGTGATGAAAAATACTATTTTTGAACATCATTGAAAGTATGCTTCATCGGAAGCTACGACGTTTACCCATCGTTCCGGCAACTTGCGGATTCCATCCCTAAACTCGCTCGTCCTTCGAGGCGATCCAATTATTGAGCCAAATTTGGATCCTTTCAAAAGAATGAAACCGTTCTCCACTAAGGGCTGGCTGCATCGACTGGAACAAATAGTAATCGGACGGTGCAATGTCCGGTGAGTACAGCGGCTAGTGTAACACTTCCCAGTTCAGAATTTCTTTTAATTCCCAATAACAATCCTGTGTAAAAAACCCCTTCTTGATTACCTTTGCAGCAGTATTGCACAAACGGTTTTTCGGTTTTCTTCTTGCCTTTCGGTAAAAAACTCTGTTGTTAACACTTTAACTGATCGAGATACAATGAATTTATAAAATGAACACTGACATTAGACGTGTTATATACGTGCCAAGTCGGTTCAGACGTGATACATACAATAAGAGTTACGCCATCTTTAGAAAACGGAACTTACTTTTTCTCATATCCAATAGAAAAAACAGTTTTCCATTTCAGAAAATTTAAATAAGCCGATTGCAAATTTAATTTTTAAATTTAATCTGAACCGCAGAGACTCTTAAATCCGCAGGTCAGGCGCGTACGCAGAAAAAATGTCCGGGAAGGGTTTTCATAGAAACTAAGAAGCCAACACAAATCTCCATGTTCTCACATTCATTTTATATCAGCCCCTAAACAATGTTAGCGCGAGTAAAGTGAGTTAATGAGTCTTTGTCAGTGTACAGCCCTGGCCAGGCTCAGGCTAACACAGTTAGAAGAGGACTTTCCAACACCGGTACAGGTTTGGAACATGACTCCCAGGAATATTCTGGACTTCTCTAAGAAGTTAAACCTGGCATAAAATCTGGATGGGAATTCACAATAGAACCTAGTGGTCGCGGTGATCGAAAGGTCACACGCCTAAACGCCCCCTTTCCAACTAAACTAAACTATTATAGAAGAAGGCTCAAATTTGATTGATTTTGTTGTCTAAAAAGCAGTAGGTTTTGAACCATTTTTATCAGATTGATATACGATACAGTTATGTGATATCGCGGAGATTTCCCAATTTTAGGGAATTTTGAACTCTCTTTGGGCTCTACGGGAAAAGGGGAAAATGGAATTTAGAGGAAAATGTTGAGCTGATTTGGGTATAAGTTGGGAAAACCACTGGCAAGGCCGGGTAATTCCAGCTAGATATAAAATATTCCAAAAAATAGTTATATGAAAAATTATAGTTTATAAAATTCTTCACAAAACAGTCCCTTTTTCCCTTTTCTTTTTTCCGTCGAATCAGTACTCTTTTCCATCCTAATTATCCAAACTACTAGCTACATTGAGTGTATCGCAACAGTATTTATTCAAAATCTATTTCCAAGTCTAAAAGTAGCTTGATTATGATTTGAATCCCGAAGACTGGGGCAATCTATTTAAACGCCAAAATAAAGAAATATATAGCAATGCAGATACCGATGAAGAAATAGATCTAATGGCTCAAGAAATGATAGCAGATCAGCGTCAACAGATGAAGATGATAAAACTGACTAATTTATTATTGTAGTTATTGTATTTCAAAGAGAATTAGGCCTGTTGCGTATGACCCATAAAAAAACGCGCCCAATACTGTATCTCTGCGGTGGTGTGGATAAGAGTATGTACTGATTCGACGGTAAAAAGAAAAGGGACTGTTTTGTGCAGAATTTTATAAACTACAATTTTTCTTACAACTATATTCGAGTATTTTCTAATTTACTAGATATTTGCAAAAAACTAGAATTCACCCCTAAATCCAATGGCTCAAATTAAGCGTATTTTACACGATAGCTAAAAGGACATCCAAATAAAAGTTTCCACACAAATTCAGCTTGATCGGATTTTTTTCGTAATTTTGACCTTTTTGGTAACTAATTTTACTGGGCTATATAACCCTAATCTTGCACACATATTTATTGTATAAATTCAATCATTCTGCTATTTTCAATAATGTGGGCTGATATTCTCGTAATTTTTTCTATTAAATGCGGTATCACGCGTATTTGCTTTGAAAAATATGAAACCCAACATATTCATTAATGTACGTACCTCAATGAAATTCAATTCAAATAGGTGTACGCAAATCACCTAAAAGAAAAGCCAAATACAAAATTAAAAAATCTGCCTAGATATGAGTAAATCAATTAATTATCACAGCATACAAAATTCTTAAATATTGCTTACAAAATCAACATGTCCGTTTTCGTCGAGAAATTATACGAATTTGCCTTCGAGACCCGCGTTCATTCCTAGATTCTCTCGATATCTTGAAATCCTACCTCACAATGGCTGGTGGCGATTGAAACATAGAAATTGCCTCACGCGTCATCTTCGTTTAGGTCGGTGCCAACAAACTCTTCACTGCTCTCGTGGCCTGACACTCGACCAAGTGACCAAGTGCCAGCCAAGTGCAAAGGCTTCAGTAAAGATTTGCAAGATTCATTTGTTCCGCAACATACTTGGCTAGAGATCCGAAAACTTGGCTAGCGGAAATGTTGCATTTGGTCAGATTTTGAACACAGTGGCTGGGCATATGTATTACTTATCTGCGATAGTAGGTAGGTTGCCATAAAATCAAGAAATGCAACAATAACAACCGGCAACCGACTGTAAGCGCAGGTGCATGTGTATTGTTTGCTTCCGTTAACACACTGTAGACGGTACTCTCTACCGGCCCTTAAAAAAATACTAAACTTGTTTGCGTCTGATCTTTCCAATAAAGACAGAAGGGAGGTTCTTGTTACTCAGGCCCCAATTTTTGGGAACGGGGTTCGAAACATTTTGCTGTGCTAATTAACGGAAAAATAATGAAAAAATTCTATCTCGACCCGTTTTCGAGATATAGGTCAATTCGCGAGCCACCTAACGTTCGTAACTTTTGGAAAAATTCTATTATATATTATAATTCCCCTTTTACAAACTGTTGCATTTTGCTGTGCTAATTAACGGAAAAATAATGAAAAAATTCTATCTCGACCCGTTTTCGAGATATATGGCAATTCGCGTGCCACCTAACGTTCGTAACTTTTAGGAAAATTCTATTATATATTATAATTTCCCTTTTATAAACTGCCGGTGGAGTTAATTTTCCTTTTACAAACTACCTGTGGAGTTAATTAGCACAGCAAAATATTTCGAACCCCGTTCCCAAAAATTGGGGCCTGAGTAACAAGAATCGTGCCAAGACAGATCGCCCGAGACCCCACCCGTCCCCAACCGGAAATTTTAAATACAGTTAGAGTGTTATTTATTACTTCTACAATTCATTCAATGTAATAGAATTTAAATTAGTTTTATAGAACGTGACTACATTGCTATACAAAAAGCAATGAACTGAGATATAGAAAGAGAATTGATTTCTGACATCCTTAAGGTCTTTTTTAGGCTTCCGTACCCGAAAGGTGCCCTACGGGACCCTATCACTAAGCCTCCGCTGTCCGTCTGTCTCTCAGCGGACTGTATCTCATGAACCGTAATAGGTAGAGAGTTGAAATTTTCACAGAGTGTGTGTTTCTATTGTCGCTATAACAACAAATAATGATAAAACCAAGAACGAATTTCAAATGGCCACCATGCAAATTAGAAAAAAATATTTCGATTATATTATAGCGCCTCTCTTATTTCTTTTACAAAAGTATTTAAAAAGTACATAGTGTTATATGTTGTACGATGGTACGGAAGGAACTCTTCATGTGAGGCTCCGACTGGCACTTGACCGGTTTTTTGTTGTGTGTTACTTTCATATCCCATCTCTCCTACTGTATTTTTAACCCCGATGTTCGGACACGGCGAGGCGGTGTGTTGCCCAGACGACTGTTCCCCGCTAAGACTAGTTGATGCGATTAATCAGCGTTAACTCAAAAGTATAATATAAATCGGGACTTAGGTCGTCTCGTCTGGCGGAGACTATTAATTCAACGAAAAATTATGTGCATTATGGACCGCACAACAGGGTCACAAACCTAGTCAATACTTATTGTGCCAATATTAATTTTTTTGGAAAGTCATTAGGTTCCTTTAAATCTGAGGTCAAAAGAGCTGTATTGCGGTACTAGCTATTATATTATATTTTTGCCACAATCAGTGTATTTTTTAGTTATATTATATCTAGGGAAATGAAATGAAATGAAACATATATCCTATTTTTGTTGTGTAAAGCCGATCGGCGTTAATAATTAATAAATAAATAAATAATTTTTCCGCAGCCGGTAGCGTCAACACCAGCGAATCGATATTAACATCATAATAAATCGTGGTACTAATGTATTCGCTAGTGCTGTAATCAGAATACTGTAAACTAGACTTAAATTATGTTAATGATGCTTTTTATTGTAAATGCTTTGCAAAATGTTTGTTCGTTCCGTAACTATTACTGAGCTTCTATGCAGAGTTAATTCAGGGTTATCTCGAGTTAGAGTCCATGGAAACTAGAGCTGGGTTGAGTTTCGTTAAACCTAGCTAAACTCCACGAAAGGGGCTGTTTACTTTTGTATTGAAAATAGCGTCCCGTCGAGATTTTTCGACAGAGTCAGAAGTTGAGTTGTTATTAAATGTTTAAATTTTCGTATATAACTCCATTTTTACTGCAAGATTTGTCAAATTAACTCAGGTACATAGCAACACACAAAGCTACCCTCACACCCTTGAAACTCAACGAAAACTCAATTCAAAGTCAACCCTGTCCATGGAAACGTAGTATACTTAACTGTTAGTGATAAACTTGAAAATATGCTTTACGTTTAACTCCAGTAGACACCTCAGTTTAAACCACCAACTTATCGATGAGAGACATCCACATGCGTCACAGTTCAATGGTACAAAAGCACCACCAATCTAGCCATTAAAATGTCAGCTGATTGTGACACTACTTGTGCAACTACGCAGATGAGATATTGAATGGTGTACAAAGTGCAGAGAACTGCAATTCTTTGGGAAAATAAATAGCTCTTCTTGCAGCTGATGTTGAGGTCGATATCGTCATTCTTTGTTAATGGGCAATTCAAACTCCAGAGCCCCGGGCGATGCTCCTGATTCGAGCGGGCTCGAGCAGAAGAACAGCATCCTTGGGGAGGGCTCAAAAGAAGGTATGACAAGGTCTCCTTCTGGAGCCGATATTAACGAAAGGACCGTAACCCAGTTAATTCCGATTGAAAAATTAGCGCAAGTAAGTTAGCAGATGTTCACATTCTCGAGGTAACGTATTTTCTTTTTTAGATTCTTAAGGAGAAATCTCATGGCCAGTTTGGAGTCAATGGCATCGCCTGTGAAACTTTTGTCGTAAGTTTTAATGTTATTCGTTTTATTTAAAGTATAATAAAGCAGCTGTGAAGTCGCAAGTGTTTCCAAACTATTCGGACCTTGGATCTCGGATATTTCGCTTTCTTCACCACAACTCCCGAGCACAAACGGATTACTTGGGCGTTGTTGCCTTCCGGCAGCAATGCGAGAGGATTTTGGGCATTCTTGATGATTCTGTTGTTGTGGAGAATTACCTAAAAATGTACGCTGAGGAGGATAAACCGGACTTTGTCAGCAGGGATGGAGTCAGAAACCTTTTCAACGTATGCTTTCGAATTGCCATGTCCCACTACTCTGGAAACAGTAGGGTTTGCCCATTTGTAAGTAGAAAGTAAGATAAAGTTAAAAGCTCTTTCCTAGACAAAACAATCCACAGATCGATCGCACTTTATCCACTGTAGTCAAGTCAATCTTCTTCAACCAAGATAGCTTAAGCACCGGTTTTGTGACTCGTTGGATTGAACATAATTGTAAGCGTTTGGTTTTGCTTGTGCATAAGTTTTCTGTTCACACACTTTCAACTGCATATCGAGGACTTGAACAGAGCGATATATCCTATGGTATTGAACTCTCAACGCCAGTATTAGAGCAAAAGAATCCTTTCCCAGATAAGCAGGAGGAAGATACTTTGATGCCATTATCTCAAGCCTGGCTGCTAGCTGGTACCTTACCGCCGTTATATTCCAAACCGCAAGCCCTACCTACACCGGGTTCTAATAACTCTATGTCGGCCCCACAAATCTTTAAGGATAAACTTTCTTTGATACCATCCCACTGGACCCTATTGTATGATTCCAATCAACACGGAATAGGCGCTAATCGATTTCTGCATCATGTGCTCGGCTATCGGGGCCCAACACTAATCTTGCTGCATACTAAGGATGATCAAACTTTCTGTATTGCTGCGCCAACTGAATGGAAAGAAACGCATTTGTATACAGGTGGTGAGGGAAGTTGTGTTCTCCAGCTCTTGCCCAAGTAGGTACGATATATTATGCAAGGCAGGTAATTGTAGGTAATATCTTTCAGGTTTGCGATACTGGAGAAAAAACCAGGCATTTTGTACTTAAATACTAGCATAAGAGGATATCCAAAAGGGCTTAGAGCGGCGACGGATCCACGAAAACCAACACTTTCCGTTGATGAGCATTTTGAGAATATCGATTGCAAGGGACTACCGGCTGTGCTGCTATCGATTGAGGTAGATATTTTTACATTCCCATACGAAACTGTTTTTGATAAAATATATTCTTATAATGTCTGATAATCACTTTTTTGCAGGTGTGGGGTTGTGGTGATAAGGTATCTCGTGAAGTTCAGCTCGACATAAAGAAGTGGCAGATCAAGGAAGCTGAAAGACAGAGAACGGTCAAGCTTACAGCGGCAGATTGGATGGATCATCCCGATCGGTACTTATTAGAATTGGGCGGACGACCTAATTACAACAACTGAGATCCTATTTGTTTTTATGTGGTAAAACTGTGAAGAAATTTGAATTTTGTCCATTATATTCTTTTAATAAAGTGTCCACTGGAACTACTTTTTGCGTCAATCAATATTTTAAACCCACCCCAACGTCAAATAAAAACAGTGAGGGTTTGTTAAAAATGTATTTTAATAGTCCTTGCTACATCTACTTTTTAGACTTCTTTTCTTTAGCGACTTTAGGTTCGTTGGCTTCATTCTCAGCATTTTCCTTAGCCTTCTTAGCTCGGATGCCAACAAGGCGAACGTCGGAGCGGGCCTGTAAAAATTTGTTTTATTTCTTATATTCTTTGAATAACTCAAGTCTCTTACCTTTCTCAATGTAGCGAAAGCCTTGAACCTCTTCTCATCCTTGGAGATTTCGCGAACTTCAATGGTTGCCTTCTGCTTCTTGATAGGCATAATTACACCTCTAAATTGAGTCGCAAGTTTAGTTTCCTCAACGGTCGACTCTCCCTTACGGATCTTCTTCTCGTTGATGGGGAACAAAATCAGCTTAGTTCTGTATTCCTTCAGACGTTGAACATTTCTCTGCCTGGACTCAATCGATTTGTTGCGCCTTCTGCGGTCAACTGAAATGCCAACAGTACGGGCGAATCCTGGAGTCAATCCAGCTCCCTATCGTGAAACATTTTTATTAAACAACCAGTTGTACTAAAAGTAAAGCTACCTTTAGTTCGTCAATGGTAAATCCACGACCAGCCCTCAATTTGGTGTGATAACGAATTGTTGGACATCTAACAACTGGACGGAGGGGTCCAGCCGCAGGCCTAGGGAAGACTGCTTTCGCCTTCTTGATTCTGTTTTGGCGTCTGCGGTACTTCCTGGCAGGTTGGTTAAACCAGGTTTTGACATGCCGCTGCCAATATTTGTGGAAGTGAGCATTTGGAATCATGTTATTCCCCTTACCCATGTTGAAGCTGTTTTGCTATTTTCTGCAAGGGAAATGCGATATTAGCACATAAAACAGCACTGTTGCTCTTTATATCTCTTGAAGCACCACGTGTTTACGAGTAATTTCAAATACACTTTATAGGCCAACACCACGGAAATATGAATAATTGCAAATAAGCCGAATTTAGATCAGCTTATTATTTTGAAATCACTCGCAGAAACTTATAATTGAATTTAGAAGGATTGAAAATAAAAATTAACCCAAAAATCCACGAACCTTCTTCTCTTGAAGTAAAATGGAAAAGGACCAGAGCTGACAACTTACGAAACACAAATCCCCCAAGCAACTAAAACGTTGTGTTCGAAAATCTTTGTAATAAAAAAGTTGTTGTATTCATTACTAAATTTAACAATGTTTTTAATGTATTCTGTAATATCCCACGAATATATAATTTTTAATTAAAATAGTTAATTGAGCCCGGTTTTAATAACACTTATTCAAACATGTGAAGCTTCTTTTATGAAAATGTAGATGACTCTACAAAGAAAGCATTTCGCTGTCAAAATAGTTTTGTAGCCGGGTTTGAGCATTTTTTCGTACCTCATATCCTACGCTACGAGTCTAAATATTAAACTAATTGTTCTGATTTTTATCTTGTTTAAATTACCTAATGGGAGACAGATACAATATCCACAGTCAACTTGAGCACTTGCAAAGCAAATATATAGGAACAGGTCATGCGGATACAACAAAGTATGAGTGGTTAACCAACCAGCATCGGGACTCCCTAGCAAGTTATCTGGGTCACTATGACGTCCTCAACTACTTTGCCATTGCTGAAAACGAGTCGAAAGCTAGAATAAGGTTCAACATAATGGAGAAAATGCTGCAACCATGTGGGCCGCCTCCAGAGAAAACGGAAGATTAGATTCTGCTTTTTGTATTTTAAGAATGAGTTTATTGAAATAAATGTTTTTAAGATATACACTTAGTCATCCCTTCCCCCGATCCGCCTTGTGTTCTTAATTTGCTATAGCGCTACAGCCTCCTTAGTTCCATCTCAGTATGCCTCATATTCTGTTTCTGCTGGACTACTCCAATCATCCTTAATCGAACTGCAAAAACCCATTATTTAACGAGCACGATAGCAATCTCAGTGTGTGTTTACATTACTTGCGTTAGCATAAAATTGGAAGTTTTAAGGATCGAATCAGTGCTGTGTATAAATGTGTTGAGGATTTGTAGGTTCCTCTCCATCTGCAATTTCCTTTCGCTCTCATACGATTTGCGCTGCCTGTCGACGAAATCGTCCTGAATATCTCTTTCCACTGACTTTAAGTGTTGAAGGAATTTCCAGAACGTTTTCTTGTAGCTACCCTGTTTGTACAAATTATCTAAAATCAAATATGCTTTACTATTCGCGATAGCGCCATTGATTGCCTACCAGCATCCGGTAGCTTTTCGCTGTCCTCTTCTTCGTCCGGCTTCTTGAAGTCACCGTGCTTGTCGATAAACATTGAAGTGTTCAGCGTCGTTGTCACAGGAGTTAGGTTCTCTTGGGACTCTATCAGCTCCCCCACGTCATCTCGAAATTCGAGATCCTTACTGGAGTAAAAGTCCGGATTATGATTCCTCTTTGCGCAGAGGTACGTAGATTTAAGCTGACTCCACTTATTTTGTATTTGCCTTGCGTTTTTACTGTTGTAGCCACGACGTATCATCTCCCTCTCAACTCCTTTGTAAATGTCGTGTACGGGCAATATCTTTTGCTCTAATAGATGTAATACTTTGAACTCTTTAAATATTCTAAGCATGCACTTTATTTCCAGGGCCAGCCAGAAGTTCCGTCTTGCCATTTTTTGAGAATTTGTAGATGCCTATTTCAGACAACCTCCTTCTGTTGTTGCTGTTGACGACCATTTGGTTTGCTTGCGTTTGAGTAAAGAACTAACAGAAAAGGCAATATCAGCAAATGCGGCTGTGTGGGTTCAGTCCCGCGATGATTTATCACGAATAGATACTGCAGTTCGTTAAAGAGTCTAAAATTAGCACCTTACTGCGTTAATTATTGTTGTGTCGTTAATCATTAAAGTGGCATATTTAGAAGATATATAGAATAATTATAATAGCTACAATTTTATATTTATACATAGCAGATTTGCACACGTCATAATGACAGCAAATGCACCCACTTTTTGGGGGTGAACGCAGCCTTGGTTGCCCATTGAGAAATTGATTCGATGTTCAAGTTCAGTGGCTCTTACTTTTTGTCGGGATTGGTGTTCTCTTGATTTTGTTGTCAATTTAGTACATTCAAAATTGTAAATTTGGCGTTCTTGTATGCAATTTGTCGATTTTGAGTTTCGTTTTGAATAAAGTAATACAAATTGTGTAAGTTTAATAAGAAATATACCCGAAAGACCAATCCTATAAAACTGCACTTCCAAATGTCATTCTGACAATGATGGCTGCTCTTGTCGGCATTTAGAAAAAATCTGCACTTTTTTAAATAATTTCAAGAGCATCTCAGTAACAAATTTGGTCGCCGTGCATATGCATAGATTATTTTTAATTGTACGAGTATTTGAAAAGTCTTCTATTTAGTGATGTGCTTGACTTAATATTGTGTAACTAGAACGTTACCGAGACTTCTCTGAACATTTTAATAGAATTTCGAGGAAACTTAATAATTTTATTAAATAAAGTCTGATCCGAACTAATTTATGTCTGCATTCGAATAAGTAAAATTCTTGGTGTGATTTCATTTGGAGTTTACTGAGGGAGAATTGCATTGCAAATCGTTATCTGTAATGTAAAATTTTGCGGAATTTTTGTAAATCGATTACTCTGGTTTCGGAAGAAACACAAATGTGTGTTAAAACAGAAGTGGCGCTTGTTCGTATAGGTTGAAAGTGGTAAGTGTAGGCGTGGTCTTTTTATTGATTATTCCTTAATTTTCCGAGATGCTGAAATAAATATTTAGAACTTTATACGCTTTTGCAGGAAATTGCAAAATAAGTGGACTCATTCTAATAAGAAAAAAGTATTTCTGCATACGGAGGATGTCAATGAATTATTTGAAAACCGCCTTTATTTGACCAAGTCCTTGTTTACTGAACAATGCGGCATTTTAATTTTTCTAATAAATCTCGAATTCGATTTAATTATTGTTGTAATTAGAGGGCTTAGTGAATTTATTATATATGTGCTGTTATATATGTACATATAGTGTCTGAACATCAGTAGTTTCAGGCGATTCAAGCATATAATCTTCGAAAGTCGTAGACTTATCGGCATACCTATCTTGCGGCGTTTTTATTATTTTGGATTCCATTATTATATTATGTCTTCATTGTGAGACGTGAAACATGTCTACATTTTTCAACTAACTAAAAGTAGGTAGTACACCTGAATATAAATAAACACGCCCTTGGTTTTAAGAAACTGAATAACCAACAAATACCCAGGTTGGGACATTTTATTATTCTCAGCTGAGGTAATTCACTCAAGGAAAGTAACAGACAAGGGTGTCTCAGAAGCATTGTTGAAGCATAAGCTTGTGAAATGCTTATAAAACAGTACTTGTAAATTATTAAAAGTATCATTTTCCTTGAAGGTGTTTGTTGAAAACTTATATTTACTCGTTGAACGCGTAGGTAGGTATAACTTTTTTAATTTAATTTGAGGCTTTGCGGACGAGAACGATTTTATAAGCCTATTTTTCTGAGTCTGATTAGTTTTATTAAAACGCTAACGGAAGGGTAATATCTTAATTTGGCGGCATTAGTAAGTGCGCACTGCTGATCATAAAAAAAGCAAATGGTGTTTGGGGCTTTTGATGGCGGACGCCGGTAAGGAAACAAAATCCTTTTAAGATCTTTAATTATCATAGAACGGAAATAACTGATGGCTCGAGTAAGGTAAAACTGGTGATTTATGGGCTTATTCTCAGTCATGTCACGCGAAATGATTGGCCTACTTAAAGCTGAATTAGCTGAAGTAATTTTAATAAAAATGTGGCATGTAATCTAGCTATAAATTTTCGATTCATGTCGTGTAACGTGACTCTATAGGCCCATTTGTAAGGTGCTCCTCTGCGATTATCCTAAAACAAGCTTCTGTTACAATGCACAGTTCTTCGATTTTAAATACAAAACCGCATCGTAATACGTTTAATCCTATCTACAAAAAGTACAAGTACACTTACTTACTCAGCAGTTTCAACAAAATAAATCTGATTGGCCGCTTAAGCATAAATAGGAATATAAGGACAGACATACAATCATTTGTTTAAATAAAGTTTTACTTTTATTTTGGATCACTTAAGTTACTGGGATGCAAGAACAGTTCCATTTAACATTGAAGTTTTAATCCTCAAACACAGCACTATATTATCCGCCGGATTTTATCAAATATGTTCCTTGCCGTAACCATGTGCTGTGTTTGAGTGTAATTTAAATAAATCAAAAGTGTATGTATTTATAAAAAAGTTGATTTTTAATCTGCAGCTCATGTACTTCCAAACAGAATGGACTGTTTGTCATTATGGTAAGCAAATTTATTTGATAATTACTCTTTAAAAATTTTTTTAACATCATAATTTTCTAGACAATAAAATGGTCAAATAAAGTACCATCGTGTCGCGCAATTTCATAATGAGCTCTCGACACGCTTTATACACCGTTGAGGTGGGTGACACTAAGTTCACAATACTCAACCGATACCAAAATTTGAAACCAATAGGGTCAGGAGCCCAAGGCATCGTTTGGTAAGTCTACACTTCTACAGATATATTTGTAAAATAGAAAAACGTATTTATTTGAAATGTCGGGAACACATTATAGCAGCTATTTTTAGAAGACGCTAGACAAACTTCAAAATTTTATTTTTATTGCTCTACCTTGCTACACATTATTGGTCAAGTAAAAACGTTTTATTTTTCCTAATTCAACATTAACGGTTTATTAGTGTACCAAATATTCAACGACGTATTCAGTGAAAGTCCAATTTTAACAATGTTTTATTTTGTTTATATCTTGGTTATTATCCAACATACTAATTAAATAATTTCATAAAATTCCATTCAGTTAACACAAAATACAATAATGGTACTCTATTAAAAGCTATGTGGATAGGCGGTTATTGATTCAGTCATTCATCAATGTAAAAAATTTGTACAGAACCAGTTAGAAACATTAACAACAAATCAGGCCGGTAAATTATTGCATTTAATTCCAAGATGTGCGTTATAATTTAGAGCAAGCATATCATAGAAATAAATATGTGCAAAAATACAAAAACAGAAGAGATGTTCACTAATTTAATAAAAATATGTCCTAAGTTTTGTGTGTATAATTAATTATTTAATAATGGCTTTGAGAGTATTCCATATTTTCAAGTTTAGAGTCTTCAATACGTAAGTTTGTGATTTTTTTCTGTCTATTTATAGTGAGGTAAAACTTTACTGTTTAAGGCTAGAATTTTGGGGAAATAAAATGAAATTATATATTGCCCCGATGAAAATTTTTATTATGCGATTGATTATGCCGCGTGTGCAAATTTTTTTAATTAAAAGCTATTCAATGTATGGACATACTATGCAAAAATGGGATGTAAATTTCTTAGAGCACCTATTCTTTTCTTTGCACATTATTATCATTTTTAGGGCAGTAAGTTAATCGCAGGAAATTCACCTGTCTTCTATAGAGCTTTGTACATGTGTAAGTTGATTTCTGTTAAATGTGACCCATATATAATCCCGTTGAGAATTTGTAAAATCTGAACACATTTAAGAACTAAGGAATACTTTTATTTGTTATTAGAGAGTATTGGGTCGATTTTCTTATTCGTGTGCTTGGAAAGTTACTGCAGTGAAAAATTACAAAGTTTTAATTAGCCAGCGCTTCCTGAAAATGAATCAGGAGTTTACAAGACACGTTTTCGGAGACACTGAGTTTGTAGTACCGCCACGCTATATAGAACTCAGCGCAAGAGGAAGCGGAGCTCAAGGTGCCGTTTGGTGAGTACAAATTAATAAAGAAGCACACATTGAACTAATTTTAAGACGAAAGTTATAACATAACATCTTTTCTGGGTAAATTAACATTATAAAGCAAGTTTACTTAGAATGTGTCTTACAAAAAATAACGCACTTTCCTAATCTAACATGATCCATGGTTATTTTTAAGAAAAATTTCGTTTGAATACATTTGTAATAACAAAACTCTTTTCAGATAGATTGTAAGTTATTCTCATTATCAATATGCAGTAATTACACACACGGCTTGGTTCTCTTGAGGTTTAAATTTCCTATTAACGTGAAAGATTCTAACCATTAATTGTTCGCTTAGTGTTAAATGGATGGAGTTCATTGATTTGTTTGTTTGCTTTAAATATTTTTTTCGCCATATGCTTGTTTTTATTTATAAACAATAAAATGTGCATTTATAAATGTTTGGTGAACGTTTCTTTACAGTGCTGCATATGATACAGTAACTGAGCAAAACGTGGCGATTAAGAAATTATCGAGACCATTCCAAAATGTTACTCATGCAAAGCGGGCATATAGAGAATTCAAATTAATGAAGTTAGTCAATCACAAAAATGTAAGTTTCAATTTATAACTAATACACGACTCTTAACATAAAAACATCAAAGAAAAGAACGCTTATTGTTATGCTATTTGAATAATAGTTTTACGCTGTTTGGTTTCATTACTGAATTTATGGAAATTAAAAGCGTTTTAGAAAATAGGTAGAATTTACTACATTAGCACACGTACATAATATTTAAATTTGTTTCTCTTTGGTGCAAGAAATACCCTACATATTTATACTTAATTTTTCAGATAATAGGTTTGTTGAATGCTTTCACACCACAGCGCACACTAGAAGATTTTCAAGATGTATACTTGGTTATGGAGCTCATGGATGCCAATTTATGCCAGGTCATACAAATGGACTTGGATCACGATAGAATGTCATATTTATTGTACCAAATGCTGTGTGGGATAAAACATTTACACTCAGCTGGGATTATCCACAGAGTAACTTTTGCAATAATTAACCAAAATTCGAATGAATACACCTATATCTTTTTCAGGATTTAAAACCATCCAATATAGTAGTTAAAGCAGACTGCACTTTGAAAATACTTGATTTTGGTTTGGCCAGAACTGCCGGAACAACTTTTATGATGACGCCATATGTAGTCACAAGATATTATAGAGCGCCAGAGGTTATCCTCGGTATGGGATATACTGAGAATGTGGATATATGGTCAGTGGGATGCATAATGGGTGAAATGATTCGAGGTGGTGTACTTTTTCCTGGAACTGATCATATTGATCAATGGAATAAAATAATAGGTACATTTTTTTATTTTAAAGTAATTATGGGAATATTTCGTTTTTCTATTTGCTTCTGAATTTGTATCATAATTTTTTTCTCATTTCCAGAGCAATTAGGTACTCCTTCTGCATCATTTATGCAGCGGTTGCAGCCAACAGTTAGGAATTATGTAGAAAATCGGCCCAGATATCCAGGCTACAATTTCGAGCGGTTATTCCCAGATGTTCTGTTTCCGAGTGATGCTTCAGAACAGAGTCGACGAAAGGCTTCTGAAGCCAGAGATTTGTTAAGTAGGATGTTAGTTATAGATCCAGAACAACGCATTTCCGTAGATCAGGCGTTATTACACAGCTACATAAATGTTTGGTATGATGCTGAAGAAGTAAACGCTGTAAGTACTCTTTTATTAAAATTTATTCTATAGCTACCGACATCGTGATATTCGACGATTAATTATGAAGTGTGAAGTAATTTAAATAATATTTGTACCAATGGTGAATTAGTTTAACGAAGGTTAAATGTGGCATGCATTTTTTTAGCCTGCTCCTGAGCCGTATGATCACAGCGTTGATGAGAGGGAGCACACAGTGGAGCAGTGGAAGGAACTTATTTACCAAGAAGTAATGGAGTACGAGGCTCGCGGTAATAATTTGGACGCAAACGACGGACGGTAGAGATAAGATAAACAGTTTACTAAGTCGATAAATAATCACATAAAATATTACACAAATAGTAATATGTAAATAATAATACAATAAAAAAGAAAAGTTTAAATATGGCCCATTTTGATATCTTTATTTCCATAAACTAAACAGCATTGAATGTTCCAAAAGATCTAGCATCTTAAGATATTATTTTTGTTCGTGTTATGTTAATTGATTTTAGAGTGTCTCAAAACAATCATTATTCATTTGTGGCATACAAAATCCCTTAGTTAGTCATCATAGGCGTTTACATTTTAACATAAAAAGAATATTGTATGTGCAATAAAATCGCTTTTAGTTATTTATTCAAATGCCATGTTTCACTTGCATTCTTCTAATATTCGAATTGCATTTAAGACCACTAGCATGTAACAATTAAAATTTTATTCGGATATTTCCGTCCATTAACACGTTTACAGATTTTAAATGATTTTGATTATTTCCCGCAAAAGTTCTCACAGCTTATATAAATTGTGTATATAATTCGTATCAACTGCCACTGTATTTATTAGTTGTCCTTTTTTTCGTAGAAACTCTACAGCATCTGCAGAGCAAGTCCAGATCATAATTAGTTACTTGCCGAGCTTTTCAGTTAATAGTACGCTGATATTTAATATTGCAATTTAAAGAACAATCCTTGTTCACCTAACGGAAAACTACATTCAAAGAATTCTCGACTCATTTATTTCAATGTCGATTGTACTCAATTTCACATATTAAAATTGATTGAACTCAAACTATGTTATCCTATATTACATTTAGTGATAATATACGCTGTGTAGACGTGGAGAAGGGAGCCTCATATTTTCCATGTTTGACATAGGTCAGGAGTACAAAAACAATCCACTAATCGCTAAGAGTAATTGATTAATCGTGTTTATGGCTTTTAATGAACTACAGGCAACGTGGGAATATTTTAATAGAACTTATGCTGCAGGGGTTAAAACACCAATATTTCTCTCAATAAATATTAAGGACGACGAGGAATATGTATTTCAATATGGTCATTTATGAAAGCCAACTAAATTAAGTTTAAATTTGCCACTGAATTAAAAATATGTAACTTTACAAAGCGGATTCTTCTAGAATTAACCACGTGATTAAGCCTATACATTTTTAGATTTGTCGCAAGCCCAAATTACGATGAATGTATGTAATAAAATTTTTTAGAGTCTGACCATTATACTTCAAATAATTTGACCTCCTATTATTACTTAAAATACTCAAAAATCAGTAGGAAACCGGCATTGTCCTGTTTTAAAGAATTTACTAATAACACATATAATTAACCCAATTAATGGAAAGGAGAATAAGATAAAAATGAGCGGGAAAATACCCAAAATAATTAAGGTACAGAAAGCCTTTGCTGCTGGCGATAGTTAAATGATAATCAGCCTTAAGTCTGCTAGGAAAATTCCATTTTGAAGTAATTTCGAATAATTTGAAGTTGGAAGGAAACAAGTAAATTATGTTTAATCGAGGTATCTTAAGTTGTCTATACAAAGACTTACACAAAATATTTAAATCACATAAGAATAGCGGCTGTTATTGTAAAAAATAAACCGTAGTGTTAATAGCAAATAATGTTACTTGTCACCCCTTCGATAGAGTGGTGTAATTTTGTAAAAATATAGGTTACGTTAGTTTAAACATGTAAACATCGGCAATCAGTCATGTAATGCAACTTAATAATTACAAGTAAAAGTGTCATAATTTATAAATAAACCTTGTGTGATGAAATCCGTTTGTTTTTGGAACTGCTTTATAGTAAGTACTGTTTCAAATCGTTTTAGGTTTGTTTTAAGCTTTTGGCATGCTTAAAATAAAGTAAAAATGAAAGAGGCGGACATAAATGTTTATTTCTTAGTTGTAGTAAAAACCGAAGCTCCCAGTTTTGCTCATATGACGGCCGGCGGTCACCGCTTCTTATTCGTTATGGCCCGTTTAACTAGTTACTTGGACCTTTCCTTTCTAACACTTATAGGCTGCACCTTACATAGTTTTGACCCTGACAGATTGAGGTGCGCTAAGTCACTTTAGGTCTTCTTGGAGGTAAAGGACATTGAATTTGTTTATTTCCCGAGGTCGGATCATCGAATAAATAAAAAATGAAGTGAAATTAATGGTTTAATTTTGATCTTGTCTACTGATACCGGTGCAGCTTTGGGACATATGTTGCCAAATTCCCCTTTAGTGTTATTCATTCTAACTTATGGACGATTCCGTATTTGGTGGTGCGTACATATTTGCAGATACCGTCGAAAGAAATGCCGTTTTACTTTTTTTTTTGGTTTCGAATTGGACAGATTTTAGGAAAAGCTTTGATAAAATAGGACATTAAATTTTTCTACACGAAATCTTACATACCTTTAGCTTCAAGAGGAATCATTCGTTTACTGCAATTTGAGCGAATGAGCCAGCATCTGGATGACGATTGTCGAATGTAAAAATCTCGACTCAAATTTTGATTGAATCAAATTTACAAATGTGATGCGATTATTACGCTTGATTCATACTATCATACTTTTAAACATTAACTTAAAAGTTGCCCCCACCTTTACCCCAAGGGGTGTCCCAATCGATAAAACGTAAGAACGTAAGTTAAAATTATATTTTATTGAGAAACAAACTGAAAGAGATCGTAACTATTAGAAAATATGTACAGTGTATTGATTGGACACATTGGGCGAGTAGAGATTATACTGGCACTTCGCAATAAAACTAAAAATGAATTATGTAGAATTTGTCGTATAGTAAAAAAGTAAGGAATGATTTTAAATAAACACTACTCAGTTGGAACCAATTTCTTATCAAATCCATCGAAGTACGTATGCTCCAGTACGCGCTTGGCTGATATGCGATTCACTGGGTCATAAGTTAACATTTTTTGTAGGAGATCCAAGCCAGCTGCGTTGAGATTTTTCACCTGATTCGTCAACTGGTTCTGGTTCCAACACGGAAATGTTGCTTTGTAGTCTGGAAGTGATGTTACACCAGGCCAGATCTCTTCCGTGGGAGTGCGCAAGATCCTATAAAATTTTCATATTAGCCGCGAAATTTTGGACATATTTATAATTACAGATTACAGTTATGGCCAGAACTTCAGATGAGTTTATAACAGCAGGTCTAACTCGTTCTGATCTGTTTCAACCAGTTAGGTTTGGTCTGAAGTATTATAACACTAGAGCAGCGATAAATTTTAGAATGCATATATCTTCTCATTCAAAAATTTAGTCTGCAATACTAGAATGACCCTGGAAGTTAGATCGCTACAAATCTGAGCATCGCGGCCCAATTACGAATTAAACCTTGTAGAGATTGCTTACCTAAACATCCTAAAGAGCTGATCAATTTCCGAATCTCCTTGGAAAAGTGGTTTTCTGGTTGCCATTTCGGCAAAAATACAACCGATCGACCATATGTCCACCGGGCAGGAGTATCTTGGTGAGCCTAGTAGTACCTCTGGCGCTCTGTACCATAATGTTACAATTTCGTGGGTGTAAATTCGAACAGGTATTCCAAAGGATCGGCCAAGACCGAAATCAGCTACTTTTATAACTCCATCCTTGTTTATAAGTAGATTTTGTGGTTTTAAATCTCTGTGGAGCACTCGGCGTCGGTGGCAGAACAGAATGGCGTTTGTGATTTGGTATAAGTAGCTTCGGACCAGTTCGGTGTCCATTACCTTTTCCGAGGGAAGGCTGTCCATGTACTTCTTTAAATCCATAGATAAAAATTCGAATATTAAGTATAGTCGACTCTCTTCCATTAGCACATCCTCCAAACAAACGATGTTGGGGTGCTTCAGCTCCTTTAGTAGTGATATTTCCCTGAAAATTGTGGGTAGCTAATTATGAAGGGTTCTAGAATTTCGAGGTTTTCATACTATGAATTTTACTTTTCAGATAGTTATACTGGAGCCCAAGAACTTACATAATGTGTAAACAATTTCACATCTTAAATTGGGCATCTTTATATGAAGCGTTTAAGAAAATAAAACTTGAGCACGCCCTTACCTAATTGCAGTCGATGGAATACCCTCATCTTCAGATTCTAATCGAATCTTTTTCATTGCAACTATTTGTCCTGTCACCTTATTTCTCCCTTTATACACAACACCATATGTGCCTTCACCTATTTTCTCAATTTTTTGAAAATCATCCATTTCGTGAAAATGTTTTAAAGCGAAACGCGATTTTACTAAATGCAACAAACGTCTTCTTCAGTCTTTCAAAATATTCAGTCAATATTGTTTGGTTTCTAACTATCATAAACTACTTTTCGCAACAAACAATTGAGAAAATCAAAAAATTATCGTTTTTAACGTTGCTTTCAAGTTAAAATGGAGCGCTTGCTCTTGACGTTAGGCGGCTTAGGCAGCCCTACTTCTCGTAATATTAACCAGGTGGCGCTTTACAATTTTGAAGGAATTAGATTGGGAGAATATATAAGGTCAAGCCACATGGTGCGCATGCTCATCCAGAATATTTTTCCCCCGTTCCCGGTTAAAGCGCATTTTCTTCATCGCAAGTACATACGTTTGTATCTGGAGATGGGGTTGCATTCGCCGACGTCTTTTAATTTAACTCTAGCTAGAACTGAAAATTTGATCGGAACATACATATGTATATTGCTCGTTTCCTTTTTGCTTTTTACTATCGTAACTTTTGTTATTTATTAATTTTTGATTGTTTACCCTGGCAAAGCAATTAAAAATACAAGGACCCATTTACTCTCCAAGGAAGTATTTCCATTAAATGTTTTCGGTTTCCTAAAACATTGTGCTGCGACATCATTCAACTTACATACGCAAGTCCGATGACAATGCTATATTATGATATTTTTTAGCCTTAGTCTGGTGTTATTTCTTTTTAAACTTTTGCTTTAATTGACAACGGAGATGTGACGTCTTTGCAGTTTTTAGCGTATTTTAGTTCGTCGTATATTTTATGGTTATGGTTAATTTTTGATCATTCGACAACTTTGATCACGTAGTTATAGTTATGAGCTTGATTCCTTGATTAACAACGCTTATTCTCTGATAACTTTATATTTCCCATAAATAGTTATGATCGACTCTGGATGTAAAGTAGCCGGTTTTTTTATTTTTTAAAAAAAATAATTCTCTCTAAAGATATTCATTTTTAATTTCAATTTAATTTCTTCGTCTTGTGTTCGTTAACTTAAAATCTTAATAAACTACGAGCTCATAATACTGGTTTTGCATGTATAGAACACGGTTGTTATTTATAGTCTGAATACGTACAATATATGTATCTTAGGTCGCGCTGCTACAGAGAGGCACCTGAGGTGGCTACGCGAACCGCTTACAAATAAGTAAATCTAGTAAATTTAATTTATAACATACTAGATAATATCAAAACGGTGGCAGACTTTTAAAAACCCTGCTCTGGCTCTCCTAATTAAGCTAGTTAAAATGCTAATAGTTGGTATCTCATCTATATATCAATCACTTGTTTCTTTTTTTTATAAAAGCTAAAACTGTATTCTCAACGAATAAAATGGTTTGTCACAAATATAGTTCGCACATGCAGCCGACCAGATTTTAATAAGCAACTTCTATTTTATAAGAGCGTTTAATTTTCTATGAATCTTGAAGAGAAGTTTCGGTCGGAATAATGCGCTAACCGCGACTGTGATACGCAAGATTGTGAAGAAAGTTCGCGAGATTGGAATGTTAATTGATAATACAAGTTATTTTCCGGTTCGCCTGTGCTGCTGTTGCTGAAAGTGAACACTACCCTGAGGAATATTCCTCATAAAGACCTCAGATCATTACCGTACAAGGCCCAACTGACGCAGGTAAATTTAATATTATATTATGTTATAAACGTAAAATTTAATCCCAAGTTCACATTTCGACGTAGCGTTCAAACTTCTCTTTGTTCTCATCTCACGCTGGGTAAGACTGAGACATACTTAATTCGGCCTAAACATGGAAGTTGAAACAAACGTTTACTCTGCGCGCAACGTCCACTTTACGTTGATTTGTGAACTTGGCTTATAACGTTTAATGCCGAATTGAAAATGACGATGATGAATAGTAAACGTTTTTATTTAAGGGGGAAGGACACTGTGATGAGTCAAAAAAAAATTTTTTTTTTCCTATCTTAAATTAAAGTTTATATATTCAAAAATATGTGTACAAAATTTCAGGTCAAAATTTCAAACATTATCTGAGTTACAGCCATTTTAGTATAGTATTAGTAGTAGGCCGACTGTTATCCGCTTGACGTCCCGATGAGAATGGCACGCCCCTAAGTCCTTTGCTCAAACGTATTTATCAATAGATGACTTATTGGGGTTCTTTTCTTCGAATTTGTTTTTTTATTGCTATATAAATGATAGCGAGAAAAATGGACTAAAAACTTTAAACACGCTTTTCTCGAAATGACTTTTTTCAAACTGGTCGCATCGATAACTCGGTCAATTATTAACCGATTTTAATTTTTTTTTGTTTTGTCCGTTTTTGCAGAGGCTAAAGTTAAGGCGTAGCCGATTTAAAATGTTTTTGTTTTTACTATTTTTTAGGCTGTTTTGAAACAAAAAAAAAGGTCGAAAAAATAGAAAAATTTCCAATTGGTCGCCATTTTGTGAAAAATCAAAATCGGCTACGTACAACGAAAACTACAATCATATAGATTTTAAAGAACTTTTACTTTTTTTCTTCTGATAACCCGTTCTTGAATAATCGATGCGACCATGGAGGGGGAATTTTTTTTTGGACTCTACGGCAACGCTCATAACTTTAAAACTATTTAATATTTTTTAATGAAAATTTATGTAAATATTGTTCAATGTACACTTAATAAAATAAATAAAAAACCATCCTCATATTCCTTTATTTTCCCGAAATTCACTCATTTTTTCGGTCGTTACAGTGGCCTTCCCCCTTACAAAATTCAAATTGAATATGTAAACACTTTGTTAGGCGGGACGATCGTTGGAACCAAACTGAAATTGAAGCGTAAATACTTATTATCGCCTTCGAATTGAAGTTGAAACGCGTTTGATTCTAATAGGATTTCTCGTTAGATCGTCTTGAAGTATATTTCCCCTAAGCAGAGACTGTAATGATTATGTCCAAAAAATATACATTACAAAATAACGACTAACAAGTACTTAAGTTTTATTTTTCGATTGGTTGTTAACAAATAATTTTTTATTATAAGTAATATTAAGAAACTATTTTAAAAAAACTTTGTCTTGATTCTCTTTTGCAAATTTATCAGAGACAAGGCATTTTTAATTGCAGCATTTCTTTCATTTCCTCGAATGTATTCGGTTGTATATGCTTATTGCTAATTTTGGGACACGTCCCAAAATTTTTGGTGAGTCTAATTCATAAAATTCCTCCATAATGGTTCAATAAAAATTTCTTCGTCATCGTTATTATCCAATAAAATTTTCCTTAATACCTATTTATTTTTGGTTTTTTAGTAAATCATTATTTATATGTATGTGAGATTTTCATTCATTCATATGTAATCCTCAACTGGGAAGATTTCTCGGTTTTCAGGGAACCCCGCACAATAGCCAAAAACAGAAATCGGCTCAATAGCATCAACCACACAAAGTTAGCCCTACTCCGCACAATACCCGTCGGCTAACATCGAACCAAACTGTAGCGACATCAGCAACCAGAATGCCCAGTGAGCCGGTGTATTGCTAGTGCAACAAGCTAGAAGTTCAAGCATATCGGGTTCGAATCCCATCTATTCGGGAATCACAAAAAAATGAGAAGACAACATCAAATACAAAACATTTTCGAAAACTATTAAAATCATATAACAAACTTTCCTGTTCTGCGACTGTTTATATGGTTTTTGGAGTGCCGGCATTATTAGCCCATTTTCGTCGAAGAAGAAGATGGGATACACGCTACGAATTCGAGAATGCTATAGAGGCATGATAACGGATTGGCCAGAAATTGGACTATGGAGAGCTCTGGTTCTAGTTGGATGGCTCTACGGTGCCCCACAATCCGTCCAAAAATCAATAAACTTTGAAAAGTATTGAACAGTGTTGTTTTATTGCATTTATAAAAAGAAACCAGCCGATGGCCCACCCTATATATACGTATGTATGTACATTGCACCTACTCGTAGTACCTATGGAAAATTGTATAGCTTTTGAATTATTAAGAGTCGCAATTTGTATGTTGGGGTGGAGTCAGGGTGTAACTACTGATCTGCGCACCGGTTGCCACCCAGCCTAGCGCCACCACTGTCAAAGCGTTAATAATGCATCTATGATAAATATGATACAAAACATCACGCAAGTATTGTCGTATTTTTATTTTCCGATTTTTCTGAAAACTTTTATTCAGAGTAGTAGCCTCTTAACTTAAAAATTTACATCACTAAACTGATTTCCAACCTTCTCATGCTGATAAACTAGGAGAAAACATTTTTTATAAATTATTGTGTACTTACTTGTAGGTTGAACTCTCACGAAACAAAAGTCTACCACTACTAGCATTTTATGTATGAATTTAGCTAATTGCTGCTCCAATTGCAGCGGGTCATAGGTAAGGTAATGAACAATATTTTCTGTAATTTTAGCCCAAAAAGTCCAAGAGAAAGTCAAAAAATTCAATTTCACCGACCTCAACGAGTGGGTTAACAATGAAACGCCATTTTTGCGCACTTTTAAAACATTTCAAATTTTTACCACAAGAGTTTCCTTATCGGGGCAATAACTCTTTAGTAATTAGGTATACCATATTTTGAGAGTATTAGTACATAGCAGTAGTTTTCAATCAGTATTGCTCTCTTATTTTTTCTGAACAACAAATCTGACTGGTGCGGTTATAGCTTTGACAATTATATATAGCTATGATATATGTATATATGTATAAATATATTGGGGACGCTAAAAGATCGTTGGCCTTCACGGTCTCCGGCAACATTTCCAGACGAGGTGCCACTAAATTTTATAAATTTGATTACCCAGAAAATGACATACTATCAAAGAATATATAACATAAAGAAGTCGCAGTCGGAACAAATAACTTGAACTGAAAAATTTGCTCTAGGGTCCTTCCGCGCGAACCCTATATCTGTAGTAGTACAATAAATACAAGCGGCCATTCATATTCAGACACTTCTTACATCGGAAGTGTGACCAAAAATTTCTGATGCGACGCGGGACCAGGCAGCAAACGAACAGAAATTCCGGCGCGCAATGTTATTCTTATGGACTTTTGCGATGAGGTGTTCCAAGCACGCGTTGAGGGCTGTATGAGCGCTCGCCGGTTCCAATTCTAGGAAGTGTGGGAAAATTACGAGAACTCTGAACTGAGCTCAGAAGTTTGAAGAATTTTAGTTCTGGGATTCATGAGTAGTTGAGAATTACAAGCGCAGACGAAATTCGTTTTGGGTTCTCGCCTTTTTACTCATATCATTCATTCATTGAATTCGGTTTGCCTTCAGCTAGAAGGCACATCATCCGACAACGCAAGCGTGGTTTACCCCAACGCATGAACCCATATGAATAACCTGCGCCCGAACTTCTGTGCGTTGCTGGCTGGTACACATTTGTGTTCACAGCCGCGGTTTCTAGGAATCACTTCCCTGCCCTGACACCGTTCCTTCTCTTCCATCGATCGGAAAATATTTTTGAGTGGCAAATTAGGCTCGTGCAACTTCTTTATGTTATATATTCTTTGATACTATGCACATCAAGCTGGTATGAGTAGTTTTCCCACATACTAACCCCTAAACTGAATTCTCGACCCCAATAACCCTAAAAATGACATCCATCAAGCAGGCGAGAGAAGTTTTCGCTCCACCCCCAAACCTGAATAAAAAAAAAACCCCTGAATTGAATCTTTTGGTTTTGGGCCTCAAAAACCTAGTAAGAGTATTTCTCGTCTCCCACCCCTTTTATTTCCGACCCTTCAATAACCGAGAAAAATTGACCCCCACTCGAAAAAACATAGGGATAGAAATATATTTTGAATTTCTGAAGCAACAGAAAGTAGTTAATAATTTTGTCCTCCTAGATTTGGGTTTTGCCCTGTTGTGTAACGTCCCGAAAAGAAAATTTTGCGCAAACAGATGGTCAGTTGTCATCCGCAGGTTTTCAGGTTGATCTTTGTCGCAAGTGGAGTAAACTTGACATTAGCTGTAATTAAAATTACACTGCACTTGCTTTAATAATGAAAAACGCCGACTCGCAAGAAACTTGTACAAACGCTGCTGATATGACGACTGTCGTTCCTGCTGGAATTCTGCCCTCTGAAAAATGGCGACTGTGCGCACGAGCCGTACTACAGTGAATAGAGCGCGTTCACTATACAGTGATTGTATAGTTCAGTCTTAATGTGGTTTCTCTTCAAAGAGCATTTCTCTTCAACTCCATGTCCTTCCACTGTAAGTCCATTTTGTCTTCATCTCAACATGGATTCCTCAAAGGTAGGTCCACAACTACCAACTTAACGAGCTTTGTGTCTCGCACCTTACAAGCAATGGAAAACGGGGTAGAAGTTGATGTCATTGCCACCGATTTTAGCAAAGCTTTCGACAAAATCTCCCATCAAATCATTGTCCTCAAATTAAATTATCTTGGCTTCCCACCCCGCCTCATCTCGTGGATTATATCTTATCTTAGTAACCGGCGTTACAGGGTTCGTTTTGATTCCACGATTTTAAACCCATTCATATCCCATTCCGGTGTCCCGCAAGGCAGTCACCTTGGTCCTCTAATTTTCATACTAACCATAAACGATGTTGAAAAGTTCACTCCGAAATTTTGATTTGTGCTGATGACATGAAAATCTTTAAACAACTCACCAACACATCTGACTCTACCCTACTTCAAAACGACTTGAACAGTTTCTCCGCTTGGTGCTTGAAAAACTTTCTCGATCTCAATGTATCCAAATGCCAATCGATCACTTTCTCCCGTAAATGCGCCCCTACTTCTCCTAGAACCTACGTTCTCTCTGGCGAACTAATTCCATCTGTTAATTCCCTCCGTGACCTGGGTGTTATCTGTGACAGTGAGGTCAACTTTCGCTCCCATATTGATCACATCGTAAATAGAGCCAACTCAACCCTAGGCTTTGTAAAACGTTGGTCTAAGGAATTTTCTGACCCTTATGTCACCAAATCACTCTACATCTTCTTCGTTAGGCCACTTCTAGAGTATGCCTGCCAGGTCTGGTGCCCCTCCCAATCCACCCTCATTAACAGAATCGAAGCAGTTCAGCGTAGATTTCTCCGCTTTGCGTTGCGTGACCTTCCTTGGACTGATACCTTCAACCTTCCTCCGTATGAAAGCCGGCTAAAACTATTTAACCTCCAGCCGCTTGCCTTGCGTCGTGATGTCGCTGATGTTACCTTTATCCACCAAGTCCTAACCGGCTCCATTGACTGTCCCGACTTCCTACACAGTATCTCCCTTAACACTAACCCCCGAAACGTTAGATCTTTTCCCACCTTTCGCCTTGATAGTCATCGCACTAATTACGGTCACTTTGAGCCCTTCATCAGAATGCTACGGAAAGTCAAGAACACAGCAGCCTTCGACTTCCATGTTGACAAAGCCTCCCTTAGGCATTCCCTTTACTCCCCCAATCCACCCCTATAATAGCCATCTATTTCTGGTCATTTGTTTTAGTTCTTAGTTTAATTTATAGTTTATTGTAAGTCTGTAGCTTGTATTAAGCGAATAAATAAATAAATATTATATTATAACTAAGCACGGAACGGCTGTAAGCCAGATTTAGCCTACCACATTCCCTGATGGGTTAGAATTGGCTGTGTTCGTATTGGTCGCTCAGTGCAGGCGTAAATATGAAGACATAATCAGAAGGGTGCTTTAAATTAAAAATTTTCCGAAGTTCCTGCCATAATGTCTATGCCCCCCTTAACATCTATTTACACGCTGCCATTCACTGATAGCTATAATGCTTTTGATGTTTTATTCAGCTTCCCTCATAAACGCTGTTGCTGTACTCCTCTGCGTTGTTATATTTAGGTGGTCGCTCATGTACACAATACAGCCGTTCCGTACTTAGTTTATATTTCTATGTGCCAGTGCCAGTTGCTAGTTTGAATTTCACCAATTTCTACGACATGTCTCAAATAACCGATTCAAAAGACAGGGAGATAAATTATATAAAAGATAGGCTTCTATGAAATTTTATTTATTTCACCTATTGGTTTATTGGTATATTATTCTAAATACATTGCCTTATCTCGAGCACACTTTGTAAAAGATCTCTATACAAATGATTAAAATCCAATGGAGTGTAATGAAAATATTATTTTTGTTCTGAACCAGAAAGAGTAGATAACAAATTTTTATAACTAAACGAACCGTTAATTGATATTTTTGCATGGATGAACGGTTTTGAACATTTTTGCAATGATTACAAGAATTTTTCTTACATAAATTATTATCAATGCAATTGAATTTTTTACACTGACGGAATATTTACATACATACAAACTTAACTAGAATTTCATTTTTGCGTTTTGTGACAAAAACTCCAAACAAAATAAAATGATTAAGGACATCTGCAACTAAACGAGAAACTTTCAACAAATATCACAAAACTTCTTCTTAAGAAATTAACTTACTATTTCATCTAAAAAATTATTCTAACGCACTAATATTCATAGAGTATCAATTTTAGATTAAAATTATTTTAATTTGCGGACTACTGGAAATAATAGAGCCTAAGGGTTGCTAAAATATAGCGGCCGTGGGCCTCATGGAGCCATCACTTACCATTTGCTGCGAAACTCTACAGTGCTATTCGGCACGGAGAATTGTTTGTACAATATTTAAAAAAACTCTATTATTTTTATCTGTAGTTCCTTTAGCAGCCGGCTATATTGATAACATAATCCGGGGAGTATTTTAGTCTAAGATGCAAATTTCCTTTACTTTTTGCTTAAACAACAAAAACTTTTGTTGCTGCATTTGGCCCGTAAAATAAATTTCAAACAATGACCTAACTCGCAAAATATTTGCTTTTTTCGCTTAAGTGTTTCTAACCCTCAAACACAGCACTGGAAAAAAGTACTCCAAGCAGTCCATCTCAAAATCTGGTGGCTTTTGCAAACAAAAGGAAAGGGGGAAAAATGAATTGACTGCAAATATAAATTAAGGGCTACGTTTTAAAAAATGCTTGGGAAGGTTACTTGGCTCACATAGTGCTGTGTTTGAGGGTGGAAATACATTGCCCTTCACTGAGTTCCTCACGAGAGTACTCCCATTGAAACATACATACACCGATCCGTGACAATGGCATATTTCCTAAGAAATTATTAACTGGTTTTGCAATGCTAAGAGTCCGAGAACCTCCTAAATGCCAATGGTTCCAAGGCGAAATTGCCTTTAAACAAAAACCCGAAAGATACTTCATTAGTTTCTAAATCAGCCCTAGATTTCGTAAACGTAAAGTTTATAATATATTTATTGCACGAAGCCAGCCAGTCACCAACTCACCGTTCTTTTCCATATGCACTTAGAATAATTACAGGTTTTGTCATTTCCTTTCCAATGTACACAATTTATACTTACGAACTAAGTTTTTACAAGTAGACTAAGTTCCGCTATGTCTGTATATTGTAAATGCTATTTCTTGACAACATATACCTGGTAGACATTTGAAGATTATTTTTGGGAAATTCTCTTAACATTTTTTTTTTGTTGATTGTTTGTGTAGAACAAATATAAATGACAAACTTTTCGTTTATGGAAATTATTATTTTAAAATACAAAATAGGAATTAACATTTTTCAACGATTTTTTTTTTGGAGGGTTTGTTTTTGTAAGATACGTATCGTCGTTTCTTTTTTTTATTTCTTTATATTATTTGTGACGAAAGTAAACAAGAAATATTAAGCGTGGATTTGATGATTACTCAAACACAAGCACTTTTTGAATTGTTTCAAAATGGTTGCGCTAAAGAAAATTGGTTTTTATTGAGTTACGAAGAAACATTTCGAAGCTTGAAGCTAAAAATTAAAAGTTCTTATTTGATACGGTAGCCCCAATCTATTCTGTAGATGTATGCGAAAATAACCTCAAACATTTTGACTTCCAGGCAAATAATTTGCAAACATTTTCAATTGCTCTATTGTTAGATACTACCCTGTTGCAAAATAACTAACCCATCTTTTCCTTTTCTCATTGAATAAAAAAAATAAAAAAAAATACCTAACTGCGCTTGCTGCAAAATAGTTTGACCTTCGCTTCAAAGGCATAAGTTCTGTGTTCGGCAGCTTATTTATTACAGATGTTTTTTTACCCGACTGCGCCAGAAGGAGGGTTACGTTTTTCGAGTGCACGTATGTATGTATGTATGTATATTTCTATGTCACGGTTTGATGGATTTTAACTTGAGAGGTGTCATTAGATTCGTCTTAATTGTGAGAGTGACACTGGATATATCAAAATCATAAAAATTAAAATGGCCGATTTTTGGCGCCATATTATAAGTCTTCAAAAAATTGTTTTCCCTCAAAACTTATTGAGTGGGTTATCAACATAACAGCTTATTTAAATGGCTTTCAAAAATATATACAAATTATATGTTTAAATGTAATTTGGAATGAGAACTATAAAAAATGTAGTCATTTTAATATCTCAAGTAGGTGGGAACCTACTAAGAATTTTATTTCAACCTTTATATTACAGGTAAAGTAGACGGGACTCATTCGATATCCCAGTTTAAATAGTAAATACAATTGGTCATAAGTGACCAAGTCATTGATATAACTCATATTAAAATTGCCTTTTTTTCTGGTGTAAAGTTTTACTCTGGCACCTATCTTATGTATGTATTTGCTCTGATTATGTCACTCATGGCCCGTTCATATTCTAAAAACTGAACAAAAGTTCAGTCTCAATTTTTATATAGAAAAACTCAGATCGAGCTCAATTTTTCCTTTTAAAAATTAGGATTAAACATTTACTTAGTTTTTAGAATATGAGCCCTTGTCTACTAGATAGATGATAATGGTGATTGGAATGTGAATAATATAGGTTGTAGTTTAATTTTGCACTAACGATCTGAAGAAGACTTGGCGAAGCTAAACTTATCTTTAGGGTGACACTAGTTCTCTGCCTTCTCCAGTTTAAGTTAACCTATATATTTTGTGATAAATTTTAAATATGTATATTGTACATACACGACAAATGGATATATGGTGACCTATTATTAATTCTTGTTTATCTACCTGCAACAGAGGTAAGGAATATGCTTACACACATATTCGTGAGGCAATCGAAATGAACCATTTGTCGAGGAAGTACAGCGCATGTTGTTACACATCTTGTTTCAAAAGATTATTTTTATAACGTTTTTGCCATAAATACATTAAGGTATCTATTTTGCAAATGCTTAATTGCTTTCCAAATTGTGTACGCACATTTCTTATAAATATTAAGGGGTTATAATATTGTGTAATAATTATTGAATTTAAAAGAAATCAAAAAAAATCGTTAGCTATATTTTACTAAATATCTCTAGAAGACATGAGAAAAATAAACCGTTCATTGTTTTAGAATAAAAGAACTGAACACATCCTTATATCTGCGGAACGCACATTATACTAAGCATAATTTTCTCGGAACAAATTTTTTTGAAATGCCGTACTTTATTTATGAACTTCTATTAATGCGAATGTGCTAAAAGTTTGGATATACAGGATGTCCCAAAGGTGAACACTAAACTTACGAAGCCAGCAGGCCAGTTCATGGTCGACTATAATAACTAAACTTCACATTTATAATAAAATATTTGTTTTAGAAACAAGCTTTTAAGTCAAATGTACTAATGACATCACATAGCTTATCGAATTTTACTCATCAAGCCCTTTCATTTGATATCCATATCATGGGGGTTGTGAATAAAAAGGTGATCCGCCATCTTGGGGTGTCCGCCAATTAGAACTAATCCAAATTTTTATTGCAAAATTTGATCCAAGCATACTAACAAAGCTAGTTAAATAAAAGCTTGTAAACATCACATGGTTTTCGATTTTTTTAATGAAAATATAATAGAGTTAAAAATTCCAATTTATTATATGAAGATTTGGTTTATGGGCGATTCTCTGTAAGCTCGTAATCGGCTGTCCTCAACGATTTTTTCAAAAAGTAATTTAATTGTTTTTTAGAAAATCACTCCCAATGAAACTTTAACCCCGAACCTTTACGAGCCCATTGTTTCTAGAACCATTACTATTTTAAGTTTTTTTCTAGACGTGATAGAAGCTCTAAAAACACAGTCCCCTGGCTGTCCCCATCACTGTATTCCCACCTAGAAATGAGATTTACGAAGAAGTTATTGAAACTACATACATTTGGCAGTTAATATCATAAAGAAAGATAATTAACTTATACTATTTTCGTAAAACAAGGTCTCAATTCGTATTTTATTTATTTACTAAAGTCCTGTAAACTTTGTCCCCAGAATCTCCAAACAGTCCCCTGCCAAAAAGTTAAAGCCATAATATAAAAAAACTGTGATGTTTACAAACGTTTTTTTGAGTGAAACGAAACGCAATTGTTGTAAAGTTGGCAACGATGCTGAATGCGGCGGCGAGACGCCACTTTTTTTAGTGTCAGAGCGTCATTAGTGAGGTGAACACGCGTTTGGACCGCTACCACGAACAGTCCCCTGGCAAGTAATAGTATTTATGTTAATTACTTTAATTATCTCTATATATAATTTATTGCTTTATTATTTATGTCTAAATTGATTGGTAGGTTTTAAAAAAACTATTTTACACCAGTTTTGTAAATATTGTGAAATTTACCCGAAATAAACAGTCCCCTGCCTGAAAATGCAGCAGGGGACCGTTCTACACAACAGGGGACTGCCTAATTTTGACAATTTATTTTGGAAGTATGGAAAAAGGGATAGGATAGTTATTGAAGTATGAAAAAAATTGTTTGTTATAGTTTTAATACAAAATGGCGGCGGCAGAGCCAATCTTTGAAATCGCCTCCTCCTACTCGGGAGGACGGATTTCTCGTGGAGTATAAGACGTGGAACGAAAAACAAAAATATTTTATAATCTATATACTATTGTAAAATGACTTTTTTCTAAGTACAACAGTCATCTGTCTCACTTAGCAGCCCCCTGCGACGTTCAAAACAGTCCCCTGATGCCTCAAACAGTCCCCTGTCATGATTTTTTAGAAAATCGAAAATAACTCGGAAAATACGTATAAATTCAGTGGGCCTCCTTATCTAACTAAAATAATAGTTAATTTTCTTCGAAGTAGAACACGGTTTTTTGGCAAATGTTAAAAAAAATTGCCAGGACAGCATTTGTATGGGACCTGTACGAGCTTACAGAGAAATGCCCTTATAGCAGAATCGTTTAGTAATACTCGGCAAAAAATTAGGATCACACAATATCAACATTAGCAGAAATTATTACAAATTTTAAAAAAATGATTAGACATACATACATACATCTGTAACTCGAAAACCATGTGACTTGGCGTTCGTCTTTGGACCTTGGGATCTTTTTTCTTAGGTTATTTGGGAATATCGGACAATTTCCGAAATTATTAAACAATTTTCCACACAAATTGATGCTTCTCGGTAGACTTTATTACTAAGCGATATTGCTAAAAATTAAAAAAAGACTCCGTGAATTCCTAGGAGAAAGAAGAACATACACCATTTGGACCTTTCACCAAACTAACCAGCAACTCGGATTCAGATCATTTATTTATGTTTAATGTTTTTTACAAACCTCATCTGAAAATTAGCTGTTTTTATTCGCGCCGCCACAATATCCTAATAACTCTTTAGATAGTTCACACCTAATGAAGAAATTCCAAGTTGGGATTATTATTTTGCAGCAGAGTAGTAAAATAATGCGAAAATAATGATTGATGGAAACAATAAATGCCGCAAACTGAACGCATGAAAAATAATCGATACTTAACAATTCATTCGTGTGCTTCTCGCGCCAAATTGCCCTTGAGGACAGACACTACGGGTAACAATAATATCACATACCAGTACACCAATTGGCAAAATCACTTACAAAGACAGAATTCAGTGCCGGCCAATCTCTTCTGGTTTCAATCGAGACCGTAGTTCAAAGTTATTTTATGTATCAAAAACATGTAAATGTGGTACCCTCGTATGGCTAGTCGCACGGTAGCTGGTACGGGAATTCGAAGTGCTGAAAAGATAGAACGTAACCATGCTCGGATGTTTCATGTGAGTCTGGAAGGCCAGTAAATAAATAAACCGGGCCTCGTTATACTTAAATTTAACCGCAGACTTCCGACTCTTATAGACGAGTTACGTATTGCGTATCTTATTTATTCATTCATAAATGCCGCGCCGAACAGCTTAGCTCGGATTGCACAATGCCCATCACTGCGTAACTTGGTCGCTCTCCGAGGCAACGGTAGACACATTCAAGTGGCTCCCCTTAAGATTCCTTGCTTGCTTTCGTGTACTCTTCATACAATTAAAAATATGTAAAATGAGTGACTCTCTCTGAGAGTGTCAAATAGTTTACTCACTAAACCTTAACTCCGCTATAAAGAATTTTTTTTATCATAGAATCACATTTATAGTAAATATGAAATTTTATATTTATTCTTCACGCAATAACAGCTAAAATAATTGTTTTCGTTATTTCTGTCTGTTAATTGTTTTACTTTCTTTATTTTCGATTAATGTTCCTATTTTACTGTGTCGTTATTACACGTCCTCATAGTGGCAATCGTATTAATTGAGCCAAAATTCTATAAGTTAAGTCGCGATTTAAAACAACGCTCATTTAAGTCTATAAAATACTTTCAGTTGTTAAATTGCTATGATCATCTCTGAATTTTAATAGTTCCCGCATGCTCAATAAAAATATACTTATTATCCATATGAAAAGTAACAAGAGAAAGTAACGTGGAAATGATAAGATTTGAAGACTAGACTTAAACCACACTAGTTAGTTCTTGAAGTGTTGTCTGGTGATGATATTTCTGCTGGTGGCCAGCAATCGAAAGACGAACGACAACTTCCCGAGGGTGTTTGCGTCAAGCGGCTCCACAAGACACCCCGTTGGTTGGATTGTTGTTTGCACTCATGCCGCACGCCTTCAGCTCAGTGAACACTTCTGTGAAGAAACCTGGTTCCGCGTTTATTCTCAACATATTACCACTCAGTCTATTAACGATCAGTAAACACCTGAAACATTATTAAAATTTTAGTGCAATTCATTCGCCACCTAAAAAGGCGTCAGGGCAAATCAGAGAATCCCCGTGATCTACATTGAAAAATTAAAACACTATAGAAATACAATGGGCAACAATAAACTGAAAACGATTCTCGAAACTCACCTATCCCAGAACTTTTCCTTGGAGTCTTCTACTAAGAACGGTTTCAAGGGGTAACTTATCTCGTTACCCATATATGAATAAGATAAATACAAGCAAGTTAGTACGGCGGCCTGAAGCTCAGATTCTTTGGTTTCGTCGCCGTCAACGAGTTCTCGAACTAACATGTAGACAAACACCACGTTGGCTGGATTTATGAATGCAACGTCCTAGGGATGAGAAAAACCATTTAAAAATTTTTAAGTTTTGGTAGACTAATATGGAAATTAAATATATCATAAAATGTGTAACACCGGTTCCAATCTCCAGGAAGATCACGGTCGAGCACAACAATTAAAAACTGTTGTTTTTGTTGATATTTGTGTCTATACTAATATGCAAAGCTCTTACGGGTGGTGTATGTTAGCCCAGAATGAACTGAAAAACTAGTGGACTCTGTGACTTCTGAGAGCTGAGCCAACATCTTCTAAGACGTGTTAATACTACTGATTCCACTTCTTGTGAACGCTGATTAAAACACCTAAGACGAATTTTTTTAGAACCAAAATGTGAAAGAAATAGACAAAGATGTGTAAAATATGATTGTAAGTGGTGTCTCAACCAGAACTTGAATTTTAAATTAATAAAATATGTACAAATTTTTGAAACTGTGATGGTTGGCATTATACACATGAAATAAAATATCAGTCAACTGGAAACCAAGGGTCCGTTTGCAGGTGTGAAATTTTTGTATCAGAGGGATATACATAGACCTAAATTTTCAAAAAAACTCAAGAGGAGACAGGGTAAATCGCAAGATTTTGGCGGCTATTTTTGGTCTCCAACATCGTCATTGTTTCGCGTGCGATGTGGCATCGATCGCACCATCCTGTTGAAACAACGTGTCATTAACGTCCATTGCACGGTAGCGAACGTCATCGACGGAAGCACCTTCATTATTTACAAAAAGTACAGTACGATGATCACTCTTGTAAGACGACAACGCATAAGGTTTCACTCGTTTTTCAATGAGAACGTTCGCCCATATTGCTTCATATAATTTTCAATAGAGGGTCGCGACGGACGATTATGCATCCCAAAGTGAATACGCAATTTGCGAAAAAGTGTAAAAATGCCTCCTTTCTTGTAATGGATCGTCATCAATTACACAGCCACAAAAAAAAAAAAGTGGGGATTACTTTTGATGCCATACGTCATATTCGTAGTATTTTGGCCTGCTGAGCACGAATCTGCGACCAGAATTGAGCCGTGACGTCCAGATTTTTTTCTAACCTCAAAAAATGGGTTAAAAACAGAGAAAATCGTGGAAAATACACTCGTAAAATTCGGAAAAAATTTATTTTTAACATTTAAACCTATATTCTTATGAATTGAGACCTGCTGAGCACGAATCTGTCACCAGAATTGAGCCATCACGTTCTGATTTTTTTCTTAAATTTTTTTTAATTAATTCTTAGATTTTCTCTGTTTTTAACCCACTTTTTGGAGGCTAGAAAAAAATCTGGACGTCACGGCTCAATTCTGGTCGCGGATTCGTGATCAGCAGGCCAAATTACTACGGATATGACATATGGCATCAAAAGTAATCCCCAATTTTTTTTTGTGTGGCTGTGTTATTAAACAGTCTTCCGGAACGAAACGGATTTATACATATATAATACATATGTCATATGGTATCATAGGATGCGTAAAAATTAGTAGCGTGATGAAGCGAGGTACGTGAAACGCACAGGAAACCTTTTATTATCGGGTCATTAGCTACGGAAACCAAATGCGGGCGGCGAGAACGAAGCGAATAGTTTTAAAATTTGCAATACATACAAATTGATTCTAGTGTCCGAAAATAACGAGACACGAGCGAAGACACCATTTACATGTACGAACTCATGCCGGCGGACAAAGATGAGCGAGATGAGAGGGACAGACAGAGCAAAGCGGAATTAAGAAAAATCAAAGCGTAATCGAACACTAAGGCGAACAAAAGTTGATCGTGTGAATTGAGTCGTAGACTGCAACAAATTGTTCGCAAACTCAAAACTCATGTTAATTCTACGAGAATGGATGCATCGCAAACATGGCTAATAAAATATTCCTGTCCACGCCAACCGCGAGGTGCCAAGGAAGAAAAAGGCGTTACGAATAAATAGATGAGTGTGTCCGGACTAGATGCAACATTCGCCCTGTGCGAGTAAAATCTGAACTACATATGTATATACATAATTCAGAATCATTTTTGATGCCCGAGATTTTTGATCATGTCCGCGTCAGAACTTCTCGTTTGGTGTGGCCAGTGAAAATTAATCGCTTTATTCGCATCGCATAAGTTCCACTGCTTTGCGTTTGGTGTGTGCGTACTTTGAATGAACCGGGTGAACGGATCTAATTTTCATTTCCTTTCAATTTCCTTCCACCTTTTATCTAGTTACTAGCAGTCCCGTCCCGGCTTTGCCCGGGCATTTCTACATTTGTAAATTTAAACTGTTGCACAATGAATAAAATTGTTGATAGAAGCGCAGTCTAGTTTTAGAGACACACACACGTTTGAGACTGCCCTTCATTGGTCGAGTTTTAAATGGAAAGAGGAGATTGATACTGGAATGTTGTTGTAACCTGTCTAGGCGCGCGATTGATCCCAATATAAATCCCGGAGTACTCCACCTCCATTTGATCTGATTTTTGCATTACCATATCTGCAGAAGAGAGACTTCCACATAAGTTTCTCAGAGAGTATCAAAAAAGTGAGAGTTTTTAAGCTCATAAATAGGTCCGCTTGACCTCTTCTGGAATATATTCAATCTAATGGAATTTTCTCTTTCCATGTAAAATTGATGAATAATCCTTTTCATTCATCAATTCATCTATTTGCATACTTTGGAAGACATTTAATTCTCGACGCACCAGTTCAATGAAATATTTTCATTCTGTTTGTTTTTCAATTTTAAATTGTCGGAAAAAAACTTCTGCGCATCCGTTTGGCCTCCTCTGGAATATATTCAATAGCAAACCTGTCCCTTGTCGGATTTTTCATATTTGTAAATTAAAACTGTTGTAGGATCTAATGAAACTATTACATGCGCGAAGACGGTTTTTCATTTTTCCCGCGACAACCGAAAACAATCTTGGGATAAAATGTAGCCTGCATCATGAACGATAAAATGCTGAACCTTCCAGTAAAGGCCTCATCGAAATCGGTTCAACCGTTTTCGAGATTAGCCCCGACCCATGGACAAAATTTGTTGACATGTTTGTGTAGATTTTGGTATAGTGTAAGTAAAGATATGAGCTTCGAAAAGGCAATTATTTCAAAACAACAGATCCTAAGAACCATTATATTCAATTACGCGGATTTCCGTTCCAGTTGAGTCCCCATATTTGATCCGCCATCTAGAATTACCAATTATCGATGGCAGAATTAAGATCAGCGACGCCAAAAACCTCGTACATGTATTCATTAAGACGGATATCCTTTCATTAGCCGATTGTTCTAGGGTTACTTTATATGCAGAAAGCCCCCCTATTCCCAAGGGCAGGAGTTAAGACACTCCGTGAATATAATATCGGGGCCACTTCGCCAAGGTCTGAAGCTGTATAACAATTTAAAGATATTGCATGTAGCACTTATAGTTTTCCAGAAAAGCCGATGATAGAGAGATAATTTACGTCACACAAACTTTCTGAACGTATGTCTGATGAGTCAAAAAATATTTTCCCATACATATATGTATACCCTCTTTTACCTCCTTGGCGGTTGAAATTTGAGATGTGCTGAAACATCTGTTCCATTATTTGTGTTGCAGAGTGTTTTCGGGGTCGCTAATCTCGAACCTACTATCGAAATGTGGAAATTAAAAATCAGACCCTTTCCGTCTTGCTGGCATTGTTCACTGTACAAAACACACAAATAGATCAAATTAAAATACTTAATGGTAGAGAACAGTATCCTGATAATGTGTTTGTTCTTTTATTATTTTACCTACCATTCACAATTATAAAATACGTATATATTTCTCATTTAATTGAAAATCATTCCCAAAAATTTTGCTAGTAAGAACTAATAAATGTGACAGTTGCACTGAGAAAGTAAATCGATAAGTGACACCCGTAGACGCCTGGCGGGAATAACTGATCGGGTGGGAACTGATATTTTTGAGTACTAATGTCGCTATTAAAAAATAGGGGTTGCTGGTAGAAGGGTGACAATTTAAGGTTTTATGTATTTTTTTAATGCCGAATCATAAAAAATTATAACAAAAAATTTTGCCCGAAAAATAAAAAACAATGCTTTGGGGTGGACCACCTTTATCACTTAGGGGTATGAAAAATAGTTTACATCCTATTCTCAGACCTACTGAATATACACACAAAATTTCATAAGAATCGGTCCAGCCGTTTCGGAGGAGTTTTGTTACAAACACTGTGGTACGAAATATATTAGAAAGATACATGCGCTGCCATTTAAATGATTCTTCGATATTTTATATCAGCTGGCGTTTGTACTCACAACTGATCAATTTTTGAATAAATTTAATAGTGTGATCCATTTTATGGATCAAATTTAACACCAAATATTTTTATTGAAAAATGTGCATTTGCACTGACAATGAGTGGTGCTTTAACTTCATTGTATAATCTATAAATATTTTTGAAGATGGGTGTGTTTTTGGACTCCTGGATGTTTCCTTATATTAAAACACAGCTCAAAGCTAGTCCTCACAATATGGTTTGCAACTATAGACGAATTCCGAATGCCTTTACCAAAATTCTTTACTAGTTTGATTAAAGATCGGCTTCAGTTTTCATTAAAGAAACTATGTTTTTGTATTCAGCAACATGGGTTTAAGAGTGGCAAGTGTAGTACAACTAGTTTGGCATTTTTTTGCCAGTTTTGTGTTAACTCAATTGGGCAAGGCACACAACTGGATGTTGTCTATACTAGTTTGACTAAAACTTTTGATCGAGTTATTCTGCCACTTCTTCCGCATAAAGGACATTCCACCTCAAATCGACAATCAGTTTGACTAAATCTTTAAAAACTTTGTTTTCAAGGACCCCCAATTCATGGTTTGTTTTTTAGATTTTGAAAAAAAAACCGCTTGGAATAGAAATCTGAAACTTTGTTCAAATTAAAGCTGAAGGCCTCTACTTTCAGAAAAAATTAAGTTACCTTTCACCCCTCAGAACGTCGGAAATGGCGGAGGGGTGAAATTAAACAGGGGAGGGGGAGGCAATCCCTGTCAATAATGTTTCTCCTAGCATAAGAAACCTTTCCTGAAAATTTCGTCACGGACTCTACTTTTTACAGTCGACTCTTGGACTACATGTATTAAAAATATATTGAGCTGTAAAAAATGGTGAATTGATTTACTGAACAAATCTATTTAACAATATTCGAAATATCCCGTACAAATGTAGGTAGTTAACAAAAATAAGAATGAAGTCGAAATTCAAATACTTGGTTTTTTTTATAAATAAAATAGTTTAAGTTTTTACACAAGTGTTGGGCTTAACCGGATACTATTTATTATTTGAAAATAATTAAAGGTGTTGCTAAATGGGTCGGTAGCATTTTTCGTAAAAATTTATTTGGAAAAATAACGGAAAAAAGTCAAAAAACCGTAAAATAAAAATTTAAATTATATCACTCCCTTGGGGGAAATGCTATTTCCAATTGTTGAATATTACGGAAAGGAGGCTACAAACAAAAATTGAACGCAATTGAATGCCTCTTCATTGATCCAACCCCGACCAGACACCCGTCGACATTTCGATAAGTAAGCTTTCATTGGTACCACTTTCAGCCTGAATGCTTATCGGCTCTTTTGAGTCCCAAAAGCGCACCCGAAATGGGAAGCTTTCGCGGAATTGGTCCAACAGCGTCCAGGCACCTCTGCGGCAGCTTATTATGCTCATCTTGAAGTTTTGCTTGCGGCATGTTCCAGCCTGCATGCTTATGGGCTTCTTTTTTACAGTCGCCTACGTGACTATTACTATAATTAATTTTTACTCTGGTGTACTGTTAATGGCATTGAATTGAACCAATCCAACAGCAAAACGTTTTTCTTTCACGAGTTGAAACATACAATTTCATTCGGATATGCAATTCAAAACTTTGTTATTGATGTTGGGTGTGCATCTGGCATCTGGGTGTGTATTCAATCGGGATATGCGATACAATGAACAATAATTATCACAACGATTACATTACTTCAAGAGCTTTTATGATGTTAGACTTTTATTAAAAGAAATTCTAAAGATTTTTGTGATGTTTTCACGTTCAATTTCTTTTCACTTCTTGAGTATGCTTCGATTGTTTGGTCCCCTTATATGTACATTTTTTCATTCCTCTTGTGTGGAGACAGTAAAAATGTACTTCACTGCACCAACAAACTGAACTGGATAAATATAACTCTGTCGTATAAATCTAGGTGCATTATTCTGGCCTTGAATTTCCAGAATCCAGAAGAAAAATCAGTGCGGTTTTGTTTATAAAAGACTCGCCTGCCCGGACCCGGCGTTTCCCGGGATACTATTAAATTTGTATTTAATTTTACAACGCCTCCCTACTGCACCACCGCCTCTTCTATGTGGCCCAGCGTTTTTCTATTTGCGTTTTGCACATGTTTTAGATATTTTCCAACAGTATTATTAAATTTAGTTTTCTTCATTTTACACCACCTCCTTATTGCACCCCTCTCCTATATCATCCAGCGGGGTGGGGGTGGTCTCATATTTGGAAATTTGAATAGCAGATTCGAAATCAATGATCCCGAAAATTCCCTAGTGCGGATTTTCAGGGAAATCCGTTGAAGTTTAACTTTTCGGTCGACATATTGATCCACCATCTTGATTTCCAAAATTTTGATGGCAGATACAAAATCAGTGACCCCAAAAACCCAAACCAAAAACAAAAGTTCGGATTTTCAGTGAAATCCCTTGAAGTTTAACTTTTTCAGTCGCTATATTGGATCCGACATTTTGAATTCCAAAATTTTGAATGCAAGCTCGAGATCTGCGATCTCGAAAACCTCCAATTGCCTTTTTCATAAAGATTCCTTGAAGTTGGAAAATTCGCTTCCTATACAAAACGGAAATTTCGATTTTTTCGATTTCCCGAATTTTCTTTCTTTTTAAACCTCCCCTGTATTATAGCGAACAAAACAAAAAAAAATTGTCGAAATCGGTCAAGCCGTTTTTGAGTTTTAGCGAGACATACAGACAAACATTCATTTTTATATATATAGAATACATATCTTGTGTTATTGCATTATACCTTCTGATCTCCTTATTATACATAAATATATTTACGTATACTGTCCTGAAGCATCTTTAAGAACTAGAGGTATTTTTATAAAGATTCCACTGGATAGAACTAATTATGGTTTAATAAACCAATTACGCAGTGTTCATCTGAATTTTCGTGAACTGGTGATGTTATTGTATTATTTCGCCTAGTCATTTTGTTAAGTTCGAAATTATTCTGATACTTGTAGTTGCCTCATAGTGGCTATAATGAAGGGTGGGCCAACTGTTGCTTTCTTTTTAAATCACATTTTATTTTGACGCATACAAGTCATTTCTTTCGCTTTTAATTGACAGGAACACAGTACGACATCTCCGCGGTACCAAATGAATGCTTGCACAATGTTTGGAAATATTAAAAAACTTATTTCCAAAGCAAGTGCTGTGTTGCCGAAACAGTGCGAAAAGAAATTTCGATAAAAATAATGCATCAACCGCCCCTGCTGTACGTAAGTTTGTGAAGCAAGTTCTTGTGATTGGCATGTTTGTTCTGTGCGCTCAATCGGCAGTTACATATTTCGAAATCACAGATCCAAAGTACCAAATTTCATGAAAATTCATTTACATTGGTGACTGTTTACTTGGCCACCATTTTGAAGTTCGAAATTTCGATAGCAGATGTAAAATCAGAGACTCCAAAAACCTCTATATATTTATTTATGCGGAAATCCGTTTAAGTTATGAATTTTCAGACGCCACATTGGATCCTTAATATCTTTAATATCAAAATTTCGATAGTAGATTAGAGATCAGCGACCCCAAAAACCTTCTATTGTTGATTTTAATGGCAAATCTTTGAAGTTATGGTTCCGTCAAATTGAATATTGGTAGATTTTGATTCTGTGTAGTGTAACCCCCGAGACTTCTTAATGTAATTGTATTAAAATTGTTTAAAATTGAGGAATTTCGGTGACCATATTGGATTCGCCATTTTGAATTTCAAAATTGTTGATGGCAAATCCGAAATCAGCATCCCAAAAACCTCCTAGTGTAGATTTTCATGGTAATTCCTTGAAGTTTGACATTTTCGGTAGCCATATTAGAACCGCCATTTTGAAACATTGTAGTTTATTAAAATAACAAATAGCCGTTAAGTTGGAATATGTAATACGTTGTGGCAACAAATGAAGTTCATCGAGGCAACAGTTTAGGCGTGATTGAATAACAAACAAACACATTTTCGTTTTTATGTACATATGTATGTAAGTATGTATTTGTATTTATCATTGATTACGTTATTTAAGTAACACAAGCATGCATAACCTGTTGAATTAAGATTTGTAGGAATGGTAAATAAATAAATATAATTTTTGCCCATGCCCCGCTCAGTTCGAGGTATGATGAAATAGTGAGAATTCAAACTCAGCGGGATGAAGCTAAAAAAGGATATCTGGTTTCATTCTTTCCTCTCGCAGCAGCTTCGCAAAGAGGCGAGGACGCACCTTGCGGCTTGCGGAGCCAGCCGGTGTGGCGTTGTGCACAAACTTATTTAGTTTCCATGCTAGCGTTCTAATTTTCGACTTTTGATAACGCGGCGTAACATCGCGTGGAGTGGTGAGACTCGTGCACGTGTGCAAAAAATGTCTATACCATATCCCGAGAAATACGTGAAATTCAGCTTTAGGGAGCAAGGTCTCCCTCTCCTAAAAATGTAGCAGCCGAATGTCGCCAGTGGTCTTCCTCAAATATTTTCTGTTGAGTTGGCGACGTTGAAATCATAAAAAATATTTCGTCTAATACTTTTCAGTGAGGGAAACAAAACCTACCCGGATAATATGTATTTGGTAACATCATTATAGAAGGTTTAGGTTTAGCCTGAGCCAATAAAGCAAAGCCATGAAATTGTGTGTACCACCCCAGTTGTAAAGATGCATGCTTTAGTAATTTTAATGTATTCTCTTATGTATGTAAATAAGTCAAGAAAGCACTCACTAAAGCAATTTGTAACGATGCACATAATTACGCTGAATTCACCCTCAAAAATGTTTCGAAAATAATTCTAAATGCGTGACTTTGAATGTATAAGGGAAACACATTATTAAATGTGTTTTAAATGGGAGGGGGTGGAGTAATTGAATATGCAAAGTCTTCGAAAAGGCCCGACCCACTTGTTGTTCTGGGAAAATACGCACCGGACAAAGAAATGTCCCGAATAAAAGTTTAATATTTTTTGGGAGCTATTAAATTCCGTGAAATTCGATTAACTGTGATTCATTGCATAGGTATTCCAAATAAGAAAGTTATGTCTAGACACATGCACTTACCGAAGCTATAGGGACATATTATAATCCGAAATGATAATTTTAGTGAACATTTTGGGTAGGCAGCGATTTTTTTTAGCCTGTTGGGGGGTCGATCGTGAGTATAGCTGCGTTCCATTGGGCCATGCAGAGTACGCTGGCGTACTTCGGCGTAGCTGTCCAATGGAACGCTCTTTTTCTACCCGTGTACGTCACGACGTTGTCAGGCTAAGACAGTATAGTCCAGTCAAATGGTCGGAAAAAAGGGGGCCATCTGTGTATTTTGCGTAGGCAGCAATTTTTTCTTTTAATCTGTTGGGGGGTCGATGGTGAGTATAGAAATGAGTTTTCGGGATTTTACCTCCTTTCATTTGTCCGTCATCTTGAAAATAAGGGTGCGAGCGGTTTTTCAGCGATATCTCTCTAACCGTCACTCCTATAAAAATTGTCAACAAATATTTTTTACAGATAATCAAATTATCTACAATTCTTATTAAATAACTTTTTCACGTAAAGTTATTAATAAACAAGTTAGAAACCAGAAAAGGGGAAAATATTTGATCAACAATTTTTGAGACGCTAGAACTTTTGTATTTTCAATTTTAAAAAGTAAATTCATTAGAGATTTTTTCTAAAGCATCTTCATGCAATTAATATTACCTGTTTATTTTTTTCAATTATAATTAATTTTAAGGGTTTTACAGGATCACAAAAGAAGGGCAATCATGTTTATATATGTTACAATCATGTCAGTACCATGGGAAACAATTTTTTTTTAATGGATTTTCTTGAAAATTAATTCCATAACACAAATAATGGGACACATGCATGTTTCACCATTTCTCAAACTTCAACCCCTAAGGGATAGAATGGGGTATAAAAAGTTTGTATGGGAAAAAATTTGTTTTTTTACGCGGATTTACTTGAAACTGTGCATAAATAATCTACAATAGAACAAAAATAATAGAACATGTGTTTCAGAATTTCTCAAGATTCGAACCCAAAGGGGTAAATAGCGATTTGAAAATTTTCTAAGGGCATAGAAACATTTCTTTACAGGTTTACTTGAAACTTTGCTTAAATAAACTACAATTCATATATTATAATTAAACAGGTATTTTAGTATTTTCAAAAATTCATCAATTCCTGGAATATTGACATGATTGTCTCATGTATAAACATGACTTTCTCTTGACTATCCCTCCTTTGTGATACTGTAAAACCTTTAAAAATAATGATAATACAAAAATCAGGTACTTAAATGAATTGCAAAAAGAAGCTCTAGGAAAACGTCCTAATGCATTTTTTTTTTGTAAAATTGAAAATACAAAAGTTATAGCGTCTCAAAGATTTTTTGATCAAATATTTTCGCCTTTTCCGGCTTCTAACTTGTTTATCATTAATTTTACGTGAATAAGTCGTTTAATAAAAATTGTAGATAATTTGATTCTCTGTGAAAACTGTTTGTTGAGAATTTTCGTACGAGTGACGGTATCGGTGAGAAACCGCTCACAGTCTTATTTTCAAGAAGGCGGACAAATGGGAGGCGGTAGAATCTCGAAAACTCGGTTTTATACTCACCATCGATCCCCAACAGATTAAAAGAAATAAATCGCTGTCTACCCAAAATGTTTAGCAAAATTACCAGTTGACTGGACTAGTGGTACGTAGAGGATTTTTATTCATTTGGGCGGTATTTTTAACAGCTATGCGGTGTGTGAACCTGTATCTAGAATTATGAATTGTTATTTTTAACACCGGTACAACTTCATTATCAAGGCGTATGGGTCAGAGAAGCCAGTGAAATTGACAACGATTGATAAATTTAGAAGCCAGAATATTACAACTGATGGCGAAAAGAAAATATTCAGTCAGTAGATATGTATTTTGTAAGAGTTAAATTATACAGTTGCTAACATTTACATACATATAACCTAAAACAACGAAAACCCCGACTGAGCAATAGTGAAGCAGAAAAACCGTAGCGGAAACAATCTGCGTATATTATATCTGGAAGAAATCATGATGCCTCAAAGAGCGTGCTGAAACAATTAAATGTTGCCAGCAACTCTGGCAAATTAATAGTTCCCTGCAAACAGTGGAAAGCTAAAACAGTTCTGGAATTGTTACGTCTTTCCTCTGAAGTGCTAAGAGAAATTAGTCCAAGCCTGTCCCTATAACTCCTTTCCATACTGTATACAGCGACTCCGAAAACATTATAGGAGCCATTTTCATAGCAATACATTGAAGTTGAGAATTTCGGTCGCGTTATTGCATCCGCCATCTTTAATTACTATTTACAAGGTACAGTCACTTGCGGAAGTGAAAAAATATTCTGAAATTTCCTAATGTTTACTTTTCTCCTACGATTTTATTTTAGTCTGATCAAAGCCTCAGATTGATGACCCATAATTATTTTCTAGCTTTTGGTACATCATCAATAAAACCGAATTTAAACCGTATTTTTCACTTTTTAGTTTGCTTTATTTGCTTAACCTGATTTTATTTTATTTATCCGATCCATTGGCAAGTGCGGAACTTCCGCTTCTTCATCTAGTTTAATAATTTCTACATTTTAGGCAATTATATGTTTTATTCAAGTCACTAATTTGTTACCCAGGTTTAAGAGGTTGATATGCAATCGATGCAAAGTAGCATATTTCACTTAGAATGACATCAGGTAGCTTGCCGCATTATACTCATCAAAGCCTTTCATTTGATACCCACATCAACGGCGATTTAAAGATAATGTTGGTCGGCCATCTTGTGCTGTCCGCCATATTGGATTTAAAATGACGTCACACAGATTATTGAATTCTAATTTTCATACCCTTCCATTTGATACCCATGTCGGGAGAGTTTTAAAGTAAATGGTGATCCGCCATTTTTTGATGGCCGCCATATTGGATGTACCATAAAATTGAATATACTATATTATGTTGTCATGCAGACTTAATACGTATGCAAAGATTCATCGGAACCGGTTGAGTAGAAGTTATCGAAAAATCGATTGCAAGATTGGAAACAAACATTGAGCAAACACACGCGACACCATGTGCCATTTTTTGCCAGTCATTTTGAAACGAAAGAACAGTTATTTACTTAATTGCATTATAAAATATTCAAGGACTTTACAAGGCTTTAAAATCTCTCAATAAAATAACACCACCCTCGACTGGCTCTCCAGCCGAGCGAGCGTCGCACACAGTCGCTAAGAATCGTTAACTATCGCCTGAAAAATGTAAACAACCGCGTACGTACTTATCAACTGTGTGTGCCCTACCTACGTTGCCCTTCTTACATTCGCATTGTCCCTATACGTTATCATTGCTAGGGGAGGTAGAATTGAGATTCCATGGGAGTAGAGAGACTTAAGTATCGCCTTTAAGAATCCATTGTAAAAAAGAGCTGCATTTTATAGTTCTCACATGTATGTACATGCTGTACGTGAGAAATTTTTGCCGACTGTCTCTCTCTCTTAATTTCTTACTGGAATAGAATGGTACTCGTTCGTTTCTGTTTTAGCTAATGGGAAATTTTTTTGGATGTGTTTTCCAGACATTGCATACTAGTTAGGCATTTTCAGGCGTATTAGAGTGTACCCTTCTTGTTGTTAGATATTCTTTGGGGTGTACTCTGCAAAGGGGAGAAGGGTTCGGCCTACCCCGTGTGAACTACTAGGGGGCTGCTGGTGGTGCTAGGCCAAATGCAATCTGAGGGATTTTGCCCGAGTACAAAAAAGGGTTACCGAAGCACGGGTGGTTTGGCCGTTGTTTCCCTGCTGAAGGGTGGGAGCTCTTGGGTACCCGCATGAGTCGGTTTTGATAATTGTGAACTTTCACGACCGAAGTGGATAAAAGGTGTGCTCGGAAGGAGGCTGAATTTTACGGGGATGGCATGAACGCAAATACGCTTAGGTCATGTTGAGTCACCATACGAACAAGAGTTCTGAACATTTCCTGTTCTAGATCGCCGTCTGCAGGGTTTTAAATTACAGGTATGAAACTGTTCGCTTGGTGCTCTGAAAGAAGCGATTTCGAAATAACTATGAGTACGGAAATTCTACATATACAGGATGTTTCAATTAACGGGGGCCAAAATGATAGAGGTGTTAGATTTTACCTAGAAACTGCAAAAATCGTTTTCGAGTTACAGGGTGATTTATAAATTCGGGATGCACATTATTATTTAATTTTTATATTTTGATCTACTCAACGCGGTGGCATCAAACTCACGCCAAACAACTACTGTCTTAATGTACTTCCCAAAAATCTTCAGGAGTTTTCGAGTTATATCCATTTGTACAGACAGACAGACAAATATCTTTTCAGACAAAAGGCAGTCTTTAGTCATATCCCACGAAATACTCCACCTTCCGGTGCCATCGAAATCGGTTCAGCAATCCCCGAGACTATCCCGGACAACCAGACAGGCAGACAAACAAAAAGTCCCAGTGTTATAAACCGTGGAATTTTTATGTTAATACCTTTAGTGGTTTTCGACTTAACTCCGTTCATACAGACAGACAGACAAAGTTTTTTTGACTCTTAAAAGCTGAATGTTCGAAAATCCTATACAAACACTTCAAATTTATACAGGGTGTTTTGGAGATGGGTGTTTTGGCGAAAAAACCCAAAATTTTACAGTTAATTGCTAATAATGGCCAGTTTGATAGATAAGTGATTTTTTTTCTATTTAATTTAATTAAAGTAATGTGCAAGCAATCTAATAAAACATTAATAAAAATAAATAAAACATGTTAAGCATCTTTGTCATCAGACATTTGAAGTTCACGAGAATTTTCAAAGATTTAAGAAAACTGTTTTTTGACGGCATTTTAAAAAATACAGAGAGTGATTTTTTTGTTCAAACCTTTTTAAAAATTTGTTTGGTTATTGCCCTTTCTTTTGAGGTATCGTTTACGCGGATATCTCAATTATTACTAAAATTAGGACCTACAAACCAAATTGAGGGTGAAAATTTAAATTCTTAGGGAGACTAATAAAACAACATCTTTGCTCAAAAAAATTATCAAAAAGAACCAAATTTAGGGGACTCTCCAAACAAAGGCCGCCGCGTGGAGTAGAAAAAAATGATTTTCAAAAATTTATGTATATCTCCGAAATTCATATCTCCTCACGGTTTTGGCTTGTGTGCATGAATCCACCGTCCTAATTTCAGTAATTTGTGAGATATTCGCAAAGCAATAAGCAAACATGTTTTCAAAAAGATTTGAACAAAAAAAGTACCCTCCGTTTTCTTAAATCTTTGAAAATTCTCGTTAACTTGAAATGTCCGATGACACAGATGCTTAGAATATGTTTTATTAGATTGTTTGCACATTACTTTAATTAAATAAAATACAAGACCATAAAAATTAGGTAAAGAAAATATAGTCAGACTTCGTTTTAGACAACCATGGCTCAAATGGTTTTAAATGGTCTATGCTAGCTGTATATAGTACATATGTATTGATTATTTGGTTCACAAATATGTAGTTTGTTTCATAAAATTCGTACCATTTTTCAGTAAAAGGATTTCTTGCGGTTTTGTCCTAGCTCACATAGTTTTTGAGAAAATTCATTTTGAAAAGGAGAATGACAAATTTTTGCAAGCTGTTTTTACATAGTTCACCTGTGATGCTGTAAAGAAAGAATAACAGGTGGGCCAAATGAAGTCATCCGATGTTGTTTGACTCTCATTTTTTTTCTAAATGAAAAACTTCGATTCTGTTTTTTGATTATGCTTACTTGAACTTTTAGAATTTTATTGGTCAAGTCGAGAAGATGATATCGGCCAAATGGGCGCCGTCACAATTGATTGCCACAACCGATATTCTGAAGGCGGCGTTCCCGGGTCGCCTCATCTCTCGTTTTGGCGATTTGCACTGGCCCGCAAGATCGCCCGATTTAACCGTTCCAGACTTTTTTTTGTGGGGTTTTTTGAAGTCCCGTGTTTACGTGAACAAGCCCGAGACCCTGGAAGCCCTCAAGGACAACATTCGACACGAGTGCGAGAATCTGTCGCCCGAAGTTCTCGCCGAAGTGATGAAAAATGCCATAAAACGAGCCCGTATGGCAATCAATTGTGACGGCGCCCATTTGGTCAATATCATCTTCTCGACTTGACCAATAAAATTCTAAAAGTTCAAGTAAGCATAATCAAAAAACAGAATCGAAGTTTTTCATTTAGAAAAAAAAATGAGAGCCAAACAACATCGGATGACTTCTTTTGGCCCACCTTGTACTTTCTTTCTGCTTATCCACACATTCCCTCGTAATCTTCCACGGAACAATAAAGTTAACAGAGGAAGTGTAATTGTTGGTTCTTTGTTAAAGAATGAAAAGTCCCATTAGATAGGATGCTTTTACCTCATTCGAGTCGTCTATCTTTTATAACATATGTTTGCTAATAGTTTCATGAAATGAGCCCAGGAGTCATAGGCATTGCAAGAAGTACTGATCATGGATCTTTAAGAGAAGTTTCTGTTTTCAAAAAAGTTCTTGTGAGACGAAGACTTTTCCACTTTATGACGCAGAATTGGAGGAGTTGTTGGCCGAAGATTCTTGCCAAACTCAGCAAGAACTTGCTCACTCATTAGAGGTAACTCAACAAGCCATTTCTCTACGATTACAATCCTTGGGAATGATTCAAAAAGAAGGACATTGGCTACTATATGAATTAAAGCCTAGAGACGTTGAACGGAGTTTTTACACATGTCAGCAACTACTGCAACGGCAGAAAAGAAGGGGTTTTTTGCATCGCATAGTTACTGGGGATGAAAAGTGGATTCACTATGATAATCCCAAGCGGGAAAAATCGTGGGGATACCCCGGCCACACTTCCACATCCACAGCCAAACCAAATATTCATGGCGCGAAGGTCTTGTTGTGTATATGGTGGGACCAGCTCGGCGTGGTGTACTATGAGTTGCTGAAATCGGGCGAAACGATTACAGGAGCACGCTATCGTACTCAACTTATGCGTTTGAGCCGTGCATTAAAAGAAAAACGGCCGCTATTTCAAGAAAGACATGACAAAGTAATCTTGCTACATGACAATGCCCGGCCGCATGTGGCTCAAGAGGTTAAAAATTATCTTGAAACGCTGAAATGGGACATCCTACCCCACCAGCCGTATTCTCCAGATATTGCTCCTTCGGATTACCACCTATTCCGGTCAATGGCGTACGGTCTGGCCGAGCAGCACTTTCATTCCTTTGAAGATATCAAAAATTGGCTCGACTCATGGATATGGATTGCCTCCAAAGAAGAAGAATTTCATAGACGCGAAATCCGCATGTTACCCGAAAGATAGGCTAACGTTGTGACTAGTGATGGACAGTATTTTCCGAATAAATATGCAATAGTTTTTGTGTAATAAAGGTTTAAAATTTCGAAAAAAAACGGCGAGTTTCAACTTGTACACCTAATATTATTTCCAACTATGGAATACGAACTATTTACTTTTAATCGGTATGTCCAGAAATGTCAAAAACACACAAGAAATGAATAATTCTTAAAAGTAATGCATGCGTGCACGCTTATATTATTAATAATTGCTTTTTAATAACAAGCATCAAATCAAAATAAAGTTATGCGCATATACAATTGCCGGATTGGACTGCTAATATTTATCATTATTTCAATAATAACTGAGCTGTAAAACACTTTCTCTAGGTTTCTATACAGTACCTGCCATCCTTGGAGGAGTAAACTTCTGTCGACCGCCCTCAGCCACATCACAGCATCTCCAGCTTGAAAATCCCTTAGCTTTTTGCACCTGTCGTGCAAGAACATTCCCAGGCACTTTAGAAGTTCTGAGGTTGATGCCTAAAATACAGAACTGATAATTAGCCACCGGAGCATTCACACACATTTTTTTGGAATGTTACGTTAAAGGTATCTCCAAATTCAACCGTTTTCTTGCTTAATTGATTTAATTGTTAAGAGCGCGTGGTTCACCGGCACTGGGTAGTCTATAGTCTGGATACAAACAGGTGTTCTTTGGCTGACCTAATATTTTTATTTCTAGCTAAAGTACGGTTGTAGCCCTGCTCAATTTTCGACCTTTTAATGTACCTATACAGGGTGTTGCAGTTAACGGTGATAGATCTCACATAGAAAAACAAAAACAATCGCTTTGCAGGGGGGGGGGGGGGGGGGGTTACAGGTTCGAGTTACAGGGTGATTCATAAATTCAGGATACACACACATTATTATTTTATTCATGTATTTAATTAACGCAAATTTTTTTGTATTTTCATTTTTTTAATTACCCATCTTATTGCCTTTCCAAAGAGGTACAACATGTCCAGGTGAAGATTGGGTATGCAAATTTATACGTAGAAACACGTTTGCGGAATTTGAAAAAACAATCTGCTTTTGCATCTGCATAACAATCAAATCAAACAATTCCAAAAATATGTTTTTCCAGAATACATATGTACATATGCATACTACCTACCCCAATGCAAAATAGCTCATCTTACTTATATTATAAACTAGCTTGCCCGGACCCGGCGTTTCCCGAGATACTATTAAATTTGTATTCCTTAATTTTACAACGCCTCCCTACTGCACCACCGCCTCTCCTATGTGACCCACCGTTTTCCTATTTGCGTTTTGCACATGTTTTAGATATTTTACAACAGTATTAAATTTAGTTTTCTTCATTTTACTCCACCTCCTTATTGTGGTGGTCTCATATTTGGAAATTTGAATAGCAGATTCGAAATCAGTGATCCCGAAAATTCCCTTGTGCGGATTTTCAGGGAAATCCCTTGCAGTTTAACTATTCGGTCGCCATATTGGATCCGACATCTTGAATTCCAAAATTTTGAATGCAAGCTCGAGATCTGCGACCCCGAAAACTTCTAATTGCCTTTTTCATAAGGATTCCTTAAAGTTAGAAAATTCGCTTCCTGTACAAAACGGAAATTTCGATTTTATCGATTTTCCGGCTTTTCCTTTAGGGTTTCCCGAATTTTCTTTTTTTTTAACCTCCCCTGTATTATAGCGAACAAAACAAAAAAAAATTATCGAAATCAGTCAAGCCGTTTTTGAGTTTTAGCGAGACTAACGCACAGCAATTCATTTATATATAACATATATATAGATAGATGCAAAAGTTTGTGTGTTTTAATATTTATTACGTAGTACAAATTCATACTTAACATATGAACTGGGTTATTTTGATAAAGTTGCAAGGTTAAAAAATTACGGTTCAAAGAAGGCTACCTCCACCACAAAACTGAAACTTCAATGGATTGCCCTGATATTTTGCACTAGGGGGTTTTCGGGTTCGTTGATTTTGAATCTGCCATCAAAATTTAAAATATTCAAAGTGGCGATCCAATGTGGTGACCGATTTTTCTCAATTTTAAGCAATTTTAATGAAATTTCATATGAAGACGTCTTCCGCGCTATAGAATTCAAATCTCCAATTCAAGATGGCGGACTTAAAATAGCTGTCGGAAAAGTTAAACTTTAAGGGATTGCCATGAAAATCAATACTAGTGCGTTCTTAAGGATGCTAATTTCGAATCTGTTATCAAAATTTTCAAATTCAAGTGGAATCCAATAAGGCAACCGAAATTCTTCTACTTTTAGTAACTTTAATGAAAATTAATATGAAGAAGACTAAGGGGATATGGATTTCAATTTAACCAAAATTCAAAATGGTGGGGCTATAATGGCTATCTAGTAAGTTCTTAAAAATCAACGTATTGCCATGAAAATGAAATCAAAGCTAGGAGGTATTGGTATTGGGGGAAAAATTCAAAATGGTGGATCAAGCGACCGAAATAATTCAACGTCGCGGATTTTAAATCTACTATCGAAATTTTATCCGGGGCATATTTTGGGTTCCCGCGGGATAAATGAAAACCGCCTCTGCGCATGAAGCACTTTATTGCAATCTGTAACAGATTTAATTTACAAGTATGGAAAAACCCGGGTAAAGCGGGAACGGGTCTGCTAGTCTACTTTAAATTTAAACATAATTTTTAGCAACACTTCATTCCCTTTTTCTTACATTGAGATTATGTTTTCATTATTTTGCCTTTGATCTAAGTAGTAATAACGGTATTTGTTGAAGTGTGACTTGTTAAGCTAGTATAGTGGTAATTGTAGCACCACAAAATATAGTTGAATTCAGTTGGAATGAAAATATGAGAGGCGCCCGTCAACTGAATACAACCTCTGTTGCGGAAGTTTCGAATTGGTATTCTGTACATGAAAATTGGTGTGTGAGATTATGTATGTACTTAGGAATTTTGTAAATGGAACATGCTTTTCCGGAATTATGTTTTTGGAATTATGAGATTGGAAAATCGTACGAAACCCGCAAAAATGAAAACTGAAGTTCTGTACAGCGGTAATAACTCCGATACTACCTACTCCATCTTTTCTTTGATAACCTCATTTATGTACAATTAAAAATATTCTTAACATTAAAGGAAAATTTGATGTTTCCAAATTCGAAATTGACCATTCATGTAAATTTCTTTCAAATTATATTATAATATTATAATTTAAATTCTTTCCTTATCATATATATTATTTCTCAAAGGTGTTTTTTGTCGTAGGTACGCCATATCTCCCTTAATACTTAATCACAATTAATGATTCAAATATCATTTGAAAGACCACGTTCCCCGCTAATGACGAAAAATAAACAAATAGTTTAAAATTAATGTTTTCGTTGCAAAAACTTTACTTTAGAAACTTCATAGCATGCATGGCAGCTGTTCGTCAGAGTTGGCAAATATTCTTCAAAACAGTAAAGCTTGAAAAAAAAATTACATCAGACAAAGCCATTGTCTATAATTTTCTAAATATCTATTATTTAAATGTTTTAGAATTAAACACACTGGCTGACCGATACCGTGCGAAATATTCGTACAAGTCAGATAGTAGTATGGTAAAGAAGTTTCATTCCTGATTGGTTAGCTTCAGTGTCGACCACCAATGTAGCCGGAGTCCAATTATCGCAGGGAGTCGCGTCATTTTAATACCACGCAATGATATGTTGTCAATTGGTCGTCATCACTATAGGGACTAGAGCCACCCATTGTAATTTAGAACGCGAACTATGTATGTACATCTCCAATCCCCGCCTTTGAAGTATGTATCCGTCAGGTAAAATGTTTGCCCTAAGCTCATCCCAACTACTGCCTTTAAAAAATTGTGTTTTCCAAATTTTACTACTAGTCTGGCTTTGGTTTAGTTCACTTATCACTTATTATTTGGCATAATTTGTGCAAATTAAATGCAGATCACTTATATTTTCGGAGCTAAATGGTGGACAGACAATCAAGCGTGAGTAATAGTTCCGTTCGTATTTCCTTTGGGTACAAGACCTCCAAGAAACGTTTTAAATTGCGATTATGCGCAATAGCTAGAATCTATTTTGCTTTCTCAATAAAATAAGTCGAAATTTTAAATCTTAACATTAGATTCGGTTTACACAATGGAACAGTCGTCAGAATTAAAAAAATAATGCCTATGAATGTTGGCGGATCGAAGTTTGACACCAACACCAAAAAATAAATTTATTATATCCAAATTTGTTTTTCGAAACTGGTAAACGAGAAGAAATTCCCCCTAAGTATTTTGGAAGGTAGTGAAGCTTATAATTCGACTAAAAATAAAACAATAGCGGTTCCAAAAATTTTCTCAACTAAGTACGACTAATTTAGTAAACACGGAATCCTATTAACGAACAGTTTTTTTTTTAAGTTTTCAAGTTGAACAGGTGAATTTTGTAGGTAAACTTAATAAGTTCTTCTGCCCGAAAGGTGTAAACAATATACACCAAACTTGTGGTGCCTACTATGGAAACGACTTGGAAAAGATTACAGATTCCCTAATAAAAGATAAAAATATTTTTTCTTTAGAACGCTTCGTTTCGTCGTTTTAAGCAACGTGTGAATGTTCCCTGTAGTTTCCCTTAATTTATGCTATAAGTGTCACGAAAATCGGTTATTCACGAATATCTAAATTGTTACTAGTCGGGCGTCAATGATTGTTATCATGAAAATGATAGATTTCAAAATATTACTCAGGAACATTTTTGTTGTTGCAAAAAAACACACTTCACGCCTTCTCGAGGACAAGGCCACAGATGTGAATATGAGCTTTGCCGCTGAGAATGATTTCCTTGAAAAAGTGATGAAAATTTCCTCAAAGAGTGTAACAGAGCTTGAGCAGGCCAATTGGCAGATATTGTATTCCATGATTAATTGAGCAGTTTGGACTATGGATCAAAATTAAAATATCACCATTTTCCAAAAACTATGTTTCATTTTTCATTATTTCAAATTTTAGTTCTTATGGTATAACAAACGGGAAAGAACTTTGGTACCCCCTTTTGTTGAAGCCTAGCTATATCGATATAGGATGCTAAAAGACGTCAACATTGCCAACGCAGAGATAATATTTTCAATACTCCAAATCACTTTTAATGTGTTTACAACTTGTGACTTGAAGGCTGGAAGCCAAGGGAACGTCGGATAATGTGGTGAAAGGTTTTGTCAAAGACTTTACTGAAATCCGTGGTAACAACATCGACTTCATCACCATTTTGCAGAACACATAATGTTCTGGAGACGAAGTCAGTGAGGTTAGTCTTAGTTGATCTGCCCTTCAGGAAGCCATATTGGGACAGGGAGTAAATGGACTTACAGTGAAAAAAAAATGGAGCCGTAAACAATTTGTTCTAAGAGTTCAGGTATGCAAGACAATTTGGCACGAACCGGTTGTTGAACACATCACTTTTGCAGCCCTTTTGTGAATAGGGATGATAAATTAGTCTTTCCACCGAGAAGGAAAAATGCCCTGGGAGATTGACAATTGAAAAAGAATAGTTAGAGGTTTTTTTAAGTTTTGTGTGCATTTTTTCAGAATAATTGAAGGAATCCCGTCTTAGTGTTTTCTTTCTTGAACGGAGTCCTACCTAAACCTACGTCAATACATTGTTCTCTTCGACTCGGTGACCTCTAACCACAGGGGTCCCTCAAGGTAGACATTTGGGTACACTATTTTTTATTCTTTCTGTAAACGATGTTCAGTGCATCATCAAACACCTTTCAACTTACGCTGATGATATGAAAATCACAAATTTCTTCCACTCTTGGCCCCCCCTTTTACAAATAGACTTTTGCATTTGGTGCAGTTAAAACTTTTTGGAATAACGTCTCTAAATGTCAATCCATTACCTACTCCTGTAAACGTCTTCCCTCCCCCCTAGAGTCTATCTATTGTCTGGCGAGCATATACCATCAGTAGTCTCTCTTCGTGATCTGGGCATCATCTGTGATAACGAGCTTAACTTTCGTTCTCACATCGACAAACACATTAGCTAGGCTATCTCCGCCCTCGGTTTGAAACGCTAGTCCATTGAATTAAAAAACCCATATGTTACCCTTTACATCTCTTTTGTCCGACCCATCCTTGAATATGCCAGTCAAGTGTGGTCTCCTACACAGTCGATGTACATCAACAGAATCGAATCTGTTCAGCACAGGATCCTTCGCTTTTCTCAGACCACCAGAATCTGCCCCCCTGTGAGGATCGACTGAAACGGATCGACTTGGAACCGTTAAGTAAGCGACGCGACTCTGCCGGCATTATCTTTATTCACCAACTCCTTTCCAGTGTCATTGACTGCACCTCTCTGCTACAGCTCGGTTCAGAAAGTTGAGTATAGTCGGTCGCCCTATTGGATCCGCCATCTTTTTTTTCTAAATTTCGACAGCAGATTCGATATCAACGACCCCGAAAACATAAAAGAACTCGTTTTCGTTGCAATCCTTTGAAGTTGAAAATTTTGAGTCGCCATATTGGATCCGCCATTTTGCTTTTTCAAAAGTTTTACCAGTGAAGTTCCATATTCAGATGATAAGCTTTCGATCAATCTTGGAATCATTAAAATCTGCGCAGAAATAAAATCAAGCTTTCGCGTTAGCGTTTTAATTATATAGAAAGCAAAGCACCCTTTTACTTTTTAGTTTACTGCCTTAAACTATTTTGGTCAACATGTTGTACATCATTTGATACCTACTTAGTAAACAAGTTTTTTTGGTATCACGTTTTTGTAAAGCAATTTAATAACCCCTCTCCTAAATTCGACACAAAAAGTGTAATTTTAGAACTTCAGTAGGTGGGATTAATCCTTTTTTATATTTGTTTACCATAGTTACCTTACATAGCGATGAATTCTCAATAATATAATATGTGGGAGTAGGCTGCTATTATTAGGACCCATCGAACCAAGCCTTCGACATGATCCTCGCTTCGACTTACTGACCAGAGAGCCGTGTAGGTGTGCGATGTTATCGCTTCTGTGTGCTGTTGTCGTTCGCGCTATTTAGAACCGAACCGTTATTGACTTAAACTAAACCTAGTGGAGTGAACTAACCAATTAATCCTAACACCTTAAATAAATTGTGAAATAAAAATAAGACAAGTGCGTTAAAACTTTAAGAGTTTTGTTTTTCCAAAGTTATGGTTATGTGATGATGGGGGTGCCACGGTGTGCATCCCAGAGGCCGTAAATTACATCGAAAGTCAACAAATCAAAATTGCATTTATTTAACATGACTGTGGCTATGGATCTACGAACCGATTATACAAAACTTCAATAAATTCAAAACGGGAAAAAAATTTTCTCAATAAAAAACAAAACTATAATTTGAAAAAAACGGGGTGCCATATCGAAAGAAACTCTCATGAGCACCTGCAGAAACTTATTAGAAGTCCACATGCAAAATTTTAAAGGTATTACTTGAACATTGTTCGAGTCACCAATCACACTCTCTCAGGAATTTTGAAAAAAAATTTCAAATCAAATATTCCATATACGCCGGGAGGTAGCGTTGCAAATTAGAAAGTCATCATATACCGGCTGATTAAATAGACAAACAGCAATTTTGGTGCAGAACTTAATGATAGGTGACTTGTATAACAGTTTTGCGGATCCGATAACAAAAATGCTCACGTACGTAAGGCTTTCGAGAAAAAGAGAGTTAAAAAGTAGGAAATTCCATATTTTGAATATTTCATAAGCAGGCAAAAATTCAGTGCGAAAGAACGCTTGTTAAATCCAAAAGGACAATATCCAATTTTTCGGAAGGAACTCGATCACCAGGAGTTGAAAAAATTAAAAATCTAAAACAAGAGTTTTGAAAAGCAATTGCTTTTGATTTTTTGCCTGACAAGGCTCTCAAAATGAAATGGTCAAGTAAAAATTTGCCTTCATTACACTTTATACTTGGAATCCTAATCAAGTTAATAACTGGGACTGGGTTTCAATACCACCCCGTGAAGGCTGGCCCGCATACAATCCTTCGCCGTCAAACGTCGCCTTCGCCGCTGCTGCACAACTATTGAATACATGCATTCATATGGGAGCTAACCCATACCCGACGCAACTTCAGCGCGTTGCGAGAGAGAAATTTAGAGGAACCTTCAATAATTTCGTCGAGGCAGTCCGTCGTGAGAGAGCTTTGCTGAGAGAGCTTTGACAAGTTGGGATTGGCCAGTTGGGATTCGTTGAATCAGCTGTTTATTTGACAAGTAAAGGTTTGAATTTGATATCTGTGAATTGTTTTGGTGATTTTGTAATTATTCGGTTTCCTGTTTCTTCGTTTGGATTTCCTGGAGGGTGCCGAGTTTTCCCGAATTCATTAGTCTAGTTTCTTGACGAATTGGTACTAGATTTACCTTGTTAATTCACCTTCGGAGCATACTGCGCCAGTTGCCGGTTGGTCTCGAATTGTCATAAACAGCTGAGCGGTGGCGGATGCGTCGAAGGATTCTATGGGTTCGGGTCGCTCCTGACGGGCTAAAAAAGCATTAAGCTCTCAAAAGCTCTGCGTCAAAGGCGAAGGGCAACGGATTCTATGGGGGCCTGCCTTGAGTGTCTATGGCAGAGAAGCGTGCGCCATACCAATGAGATTGGCTTACTTCTCGGATCGAAACACTTATCAATTTTTCAGCTCGTTTACTACTCTTATTGATCGAGTTCCATCCGAAAAATACATACTGTCCCTTGTTGGATTTAATAAGTGTTCTTTCAGTGATCTACACATCTCAATAGGAGCTTTTGGGGATCAAATTTTCAAATGAAGGTGTGTCAGCTGTAATTTCCAATCCAATTTACTTGTATGAAAAAATCAGTATATGAAAATAGTAACATTTTTTGAATAAATTGTAACATTATTGAACTTTTCGGATTTTAAGGTAATCACATAAAGTCCCAAAGTTCATTTTAGCTATATTCCAAATTTTATTTCCATTTTTTTATTTGTTTAAAAAAAAGGACAAAAAAAGGTTTTTTTATTGTTTGCCCCTATTTTTCTCGGCAACTGTACGTAATTGAGCATTATCGTTTGTGAATACAAGATCTACTATAAGTAAAAAGCCGTGCCATTGACAAATAAATATAAAGTTTACCTACTTCGAACAAGCAAAATGCGACCAAAATTTCTGAGAGCACCCTAGGGGCCAGCGCACACGGCGGTTTTCTTAGAGGTGTCACGATACCGTGAACCTGGTTTGGAAAATGGATTTCGAACAAATATGAATGTGTTCCGTTCGAAAATCACAAAACTACTTGCCCTAGCCAAAAGCAAACGAAACAACCAGAATTTTGGGAAAAAGAGCGCAAGGAAGAAGAAGTACGACCGCGTCGTCACCCGATCCAGACGGGGTATTACCAAAATCACGGCGGTGTGACCCACTACATGCGCGTCGTTTATTTCTTACCTGGCGAACCCACTAACGTTCCTACATTAGGGCCTGAGCGGACGAATGTTTTCTGCGGCTGCGGCAACGCAACGTAAACTATTACTTAATTTTATGTGTTTCTTATCTATAATATTATATATATATTAGGTCCGCAACTAAGTTCTCACTGTTTTTTTTTATGCATGTAAAACTTTATTATGAAAAAATGGTTACAAATCAGTTATTCAAAGTACTGCCCATCGCTAGCGACAACCTTTTCCCATCTTTCTGGCAGAGCTCGAATACCGTCACGGTAGAAGTGTTCGTCTTTTGAGGTTATCCATGAATCAAGCCAATTTACGATGTCGTCATATGAACGGAACTCCTGATTAGTCAGAGCATGTGCCATCGAACGGAATAAGTGATAATCGGACGGCGCAATATCTGGGGAATATAGCGGGTGGGGTAGGACTTCCCATTTGAGTGTTTCTAAGTAGGTTTTAACGGGTTTGGCAACGTGAGGCCGATCGTTGTCGTGCTGTAAAATCACTTTTTCGTGCCCTGATCGTATTGTGGCCGCTTTTCGCGCAGTGCTCGGCTCAATCGCATCAATTGAGTTCGATACCGTTCCCCAGTGATCGTTTCGTTCGGTTTCAACGTCTTTTCAGCGTTTTCGAAGATTTTCGGCCTTCCTTCACGCGAACGGTCGTCAACATCAAAATCACCGTCTTTGAAGCGACGGAACCAATCACGGCACGTTGTTTCACTTAGAGCAGCATCTCCGTAAACTTTTTGGAGTTCTCGATGCGCTTGAGCCGCCGTTTTCTTCGAATGAAAAACGAAAATCAACACTTTCCCGCAAATGACGATTATTTGGCACATAATCAGACATTTTCACACAACCAAAAGTATATGTTCCAAAAACAAAATCACAAATGTTTCAAAGCGGCTTGCTTACCATATGTCTAAGCTTGGTTCATGACGTTTTAGTAATGCTATAATCGACCAACTCTTACTACTGGAGCCATCTATTGAAAAACAGCGGGAACTTAGTTGCGGACCTAATATAATTATATAATCGCCACTTTAACGACCTTATTTGGTGTTAGGGAATTTCCCCTTAGTCTCCCCGCTACTGTAGGAACGTCTGCAGCTTAAAACATAAATTCGATACGAGATCATTTTATACATATTATAAGTTTTGTATATACATATGTATGTAGTTCCTTCCTAGCTTTTTCGGATGCGAAATATTTTATACCCCCCGTATAATCTAATGAGCGTGCTAACTCTTATTCTATTGCGATCATATTGCTAATCCGCAGGTTCAATGAGGGCCTCCACCACTCAGATCGTTTGTTCAAAATTATAGGTGCAGGTTTTAAAACTTGCATTTGATTTCTATTTAGTTAGGCACCCGGGCCGGCGGGCCCCTTCGTATGGCTTATGGACACTCTTTGGGGGCCTAGGCCCGGGTACTTTTGCCCGCTCACCCCCCTAAAGTCGGCCCTGATCCTGTGAAGTTTAACTTTTTCGGTAGCCATTTGGAGTCCGCCATCTTGAATTGTGATAGATTGAATTGAAGACGCCTTCATATTCAATTTCATTAAAATGGCTTAATTGAGGAATTGCGGTGGCCCCTCTTTAAATTTTTTTAAATTTTGGCGACACATTAGAAAACAGCGACCCCAAAAACCCCATAGTGCACATTTTTAGGCCAATCCTTTGAAGTTTAACTTTTCCGGTAGGGGTAGCCACCTTGGAACCGCCATATTGGAACCTTGCACTTCAACAAAATAATATAGCCTATATGTTAACTTTCAAAATATGCCACCTTGTGTTAAAAAAAGAAGTCTATCGAAGCAACCGTTTGGGCGTTATTGAGGATCTAAAATTCAAACACACAAACTTTCGCATTTATAATATTATAGTAAGATTAGTAAGATATGATAAGATATAAAAAATAAAAAATATTGTGACTATATTGAAGTTTATCAATTTTGTCCGTAGTTTTCTCGTGACATTTCGAGCACAATTACTTTTGAAAAATCAGTTTTAAAGGATTTCCTCATTAATTTTTTTAAATCTACCTTTCTTTCTAATGGAAGTCTTTAATCGTTTAATACAATAGGTATAATTCGAAATCATCAAATATTTAAGCTACCCGTGTCGTCAAAATGTAATACACAAAGCAAAACGTATTTTACTTTATTGCAATAAACGGAGCTCATAGAAATATAGTCAGAAAGAGTCTTGTTTGTTTCAACCCTTCTACGCAATAACTACTGCAAATGCACACATCCGTTAGCGGCCTACCCGCAGTTCACGATAAATTGTACTAGATTAAAAAAAAACCGTTTAAGTTGATTTTTGTTAATATTCAACATTTCCTTATACATACGTACTTTTGCTTTGCAGAAACACCGACTTAACGCAGGACTGTCCAAGAGTTCTAAGAGGCTTAGTTTTGTGTACACAAACTACAAAAATTTAGCACTAGACAAACCTAAAGAGAAAACAGTTATTACTCAATCAAAACATCTATTTTCAATACAATTATGCAGTTAGAAGTTGTTGAGACGATGACTACTATCCCACATTTGCGCGTCACTTCTGAAATGGCCGATTTTTTGGTTAGATACAACACCATCCATTTTCGTGGGCAGAAAATTCGAATTATGTTTTCTATTTACATACTTTGACATTTCTATGTGTGTTTATAAAATGCGCGAAAACGCAATGCGACATAGGGCAAGAAACGTTGAATTTGGATGCAGTACCCGTAGCTAACAAAATATCAATAGGTGGGCAAAATAGGTTTACCTGAATAACAGTCTTTCGGGGTCCATGATTGTGCTGAGGCTGTGTGATTGAGTTTTGTAAGGGCAATGGTAGAGGAAGAGAAAGAGGCAATTTGGGGGCCAACTTGTCTGTCTGCTGGGATACATTCGTGTTGTTTGCTCGGACCAGGTCTAGCGCGAGAACTGTGCCTTTCGGGGCACCAGGGGTAAAGTATACTTGCGTCTGTTGTCCCTGCCCCGTAGACTGCTGCGTCTGCTGTATGTTCTTATTTTTGTCAACGGCCAAGGGATGAGTCGCATCCACTAATGGTGGCCGATAATTTGCCGTTGCTAAATTTGCAGCCTTGTTCTTATTGTTGTCCAATTTCTTTTTCCCATGAGAGGCGGCGAGCCTCTTCCACGAAAGTGCATTAATAAACAGTGAATGCTTCTTCAAATTTTTCTCTAGAGCATTTTTCTCGGATAGTATCCTGACATTGTCGTTATTGCGCTCCGACGTGCTTCCATTATTGTTATTGTTGCTGTGGTTATTGTGCGTTTGCCCGAGGAGCATAACATTTCCGTTATTGGGTATTTGTTGACACATCGGTTTTGTGTTTTCGCGATTTTTGGCATTGTTCAGTTGCTCGTAGGAAAAATTATTTAATGGAAAATCGGCTGAGTTTGATGAACTCAAGCTACCATTTCCGCTGCCACCTCCGCTGCCCATCCCATTGTGATGGTGATTGTGGTGACTGTGGTGATGCGTTGAATATATGGGACGTCGTTCACGCGGACTGAAGCTCAATACCGTGCCCATTTTGTAGTTGATTCTCACCAGCGTGGTGAACAACAAATGGGGATGCTTCTTGTAAAAGGATTATCTAATTTTAGACCAAATTTGACGAAATTCAATTAAGGGATTTTTTCTATATGCTGCAACACACTATATCTGTAAAATAACACAATACGCACTTATACTTTTGCACCAACAACACTTGTGTGCCCGAAGACGTAACCACTGGAATGCATTAAAACACTTGCACCAAAAACGACGGAAATCAGGAGACAAAGCGAATATACCTCGCACAATTATCAAATAATCAGATATTTAGCCATCTCTCGGTGTCCGCACTACCGCTTCAACTTAGCATTCGACCATTTAAATTTATGTATAGTTCTTTCAGACTTTTCCCGAGCTTAAGGAAAGCTTACAAATTCTTACGCCAGTCCCTGGCAATCGTTCGGAAACAGTCTGAGAAATTTTCGTAACGCGAACATCGATTTCTTCTATTGCGCAGAAGTGCGCATTTTCGACCCGCGATTTTCGTAGTCGGTTGGCTTTCAAATTTTCCGCCTGCGAAGCGCATGTCCGCCAAAAAAGCACGGAGTTTCGAGTTCACCCCTCAAACTCAATTCGAACCCACCGCTGCTGTATGGAGCTTACCCCCAGTGGCATTCGCCTGAGCTCACCCTCAAGCATTTGATATTGGGCTAACATACAACCACAAGGCCGCAGTGGGTGTATATTTCAGGACCGTCCGTTGTTATTTCTGGCGCAAAGATTTACAACTACCAACGAATCAATCGATTAGGATCCCAAAAAAGTTTGAATGATTTTACACTTGCTACCATTCTTTTAGAAGGGCTCATTTACGTTTTGGGCTCCTTGAATACGGGAGAGGTGGAATAGGGTGCTGCCACAACCCCTCGTCGATTCAGCGCACCAATTTGCATCTCTATGCACTTCCCTTCTTAATTACTTGCTAAAGGATGCTTGAATTTGTTCATAAAATTTTGAATGTCTAGTTATTAAGTAACTGCTGCAAGCGTTCCGTTGTTGAGGGGTTTTTTCTTTACTGATTCATTAAACGCAAATTGTTCGACAAGTTGTGCATTTAGGTACACTCAGTTCTATTCGTTCCTAAAAATAGTACCCTGTCATCGACAGCGTACGTAATCATTTGTACAACTTCGAAACATCGACGTAGTAAATTGTTGTCATACTATTTTTGCATCAATCAGTCTATAATACTGTGAAAAATATCTTTAACTAACAAGAGTTACTTTTTCTCTATTACGGCCTCCTTTTAATCTGAAAATATGTAACTTGATCTTTCACAGACCATAGTAAGAGGCCATTCAAGTACATATTACGTAAGCACATTTTTGTTGGTTTTTGACCCTCTCCCCTTATGTAACACAAAATAAGAATATCGTCGACCCCCACCCTCTAAAGAGTAACACATAATATGTTGTTTATTGTTTTTGCACACATTAAGTTTCAATTCTTAAATGATAGAAATAAAATGGATTTTATTGGATCATTATTTCAAATATCTCTAAAAATAAAAATAAGTTTGTCAGCCTTCAAATGCTTGATTTGAAAAAGGTTAATTGATGTGTAAACATCTTTACCGGAACCCCGGCGATTTTTGTGGCTAGAGTGAAATTGATAAAATTATTCCCCATGTAACGCTTTACTCATGAAACGCTTCCCCATGTAACGCTTCCCCATATAACATACTTTACCTCCATGTACCAGTCGTCTCCCACTTAAAACTTCTGCGCTGAGCCATATGAGTTAATGCACGTCCCCAACCAAAGAATATCTATCAACAAGAAGGGACACTCGTGACGTTTTTCCTTATCTTTCAACAACCTTGGGTGGGATCATATAGCACAAAATTTATTTGTACCTTTTACGGATACTAAATTGTACCAATTCTTACGCAATTGTACCACTTTTTAAAACCTACAGGTGGGCCAAAAGAGATCACCCTATTGGAAGATGCTCTTATTTTTGCAAATGGCCGCCAATGTCAAATCTGTTTTGACATTTGTGGACTAGACAGGTGTAGAATACAAGTGAACAAGCCATGGAGCGATACACTCCCCAAGAACGTGGAATAATCGTGTCTACACTGCGCAAGCCACAACCGATATTCTGAAGGCGGCGTTCCCGGGTCGCCTCATCTCTCGTTTTGGCGATTTGCACTGGCCCGCAAGATCGCCCGATTTAACCGTTCCAGACTTTTTTTTGTGGTGTTTTTTCAAGTCCCGTGTTTACGTGAACAAGCCCGAGACCCTGGAAGCCCGCAAGAACAACATTCGACACGAGTGCGAGAAACTGTCGCCCGAAGTTCTCGCCGAAGTGATGAAAAATGCCATAAAACGAGCCCGTATGGCAATCAATTGTGACAGCGCCCATTTGGCCGATATCATCTTTTTGATATTCAAATAAACATAATCAAAAAGCAGAATCGAAGTTTTTCAGTAAGAAACAAAATGAGAGCCAAACAACATCGGATGACTTCTTTTGGCCCACCTTGTATTTCAAATTCGCGACTGGTACGGTACCTAAACATATTCTTAAATCCAGAAACCCCTTCCTTGTAAGAAAATTACAAAAAATCGATATATTGAGAGAAAAGTATCTTCAGTTGTTTTAATTATATGGACGAGATAAAGAAACAATTAGACAATCTTTAGAATAAAGATCAGCAATGTAACAAAATTACTTTTCTTTTGGGTACTCTTACAAATTTTTCATAAAAAGCACAATTGTAAACATTTATATCATTTACGCATTCTTACGTTTAACAGTAACAAAAGGGGAAATAAAATAAAATATTTGGCATTCAGAGTTGTTTTGAAATTAGTACATAACAAAAATGTATTTGGCACATTTACAGAACTGGATCTTCTACATTCTGATTTTTGTTTATGTTTTCGTTCAGTATTTTATTATTTACATTACAATTATAGCAAGAATTTGAAGTTTTCCTTAAAAGGTCTTTCGCTTTTACTAAAGCTGAAACTGTTTCTACTGCAAGTCAGTCCCTGCACTTTGTTTTCATTAAATTTTGATAAGAAAAGATTTTTTTTTTTCAATTCAATTTCAATTTATTTCAAATTTTTCTCCTATGTGTATACAATAGAAGTATAAGATTTAGTGCTAGAATTATAAATTCATTCAACTATAAAAGCAAATTTCGTTTGGCATTACCAGATAATATTCTTAATTATTATAATATTGTTATTTGGGAAAAAGCGATTTTTGAGAAACCGGACAATTTGTTTATCCTGCGTCAAACCTATGGTGTTAGCAACTACTTAATTGCCTCATTAGTTGATTTTCAGACCATATACATCTTTCAAAAAATTATGCGTTAAGCGTTCTAACTTTTCCTTAATAAGCTCTATGTTAGCTCTAACGTGTAATTCAGAGGCGGAGAAGTGCCAAGGTAAATTCAGAATCATTTTCAAGATTTTATTATGCACAACTTGAATTTTCTTTATATGTGTTTTAGCACATCGATACCAAACCGGTGCTGCATAGAGCAAGAGGGCTTGAAATATATATATAATATATAAAGGGCACAAAGTTTTTATTAATCCATATATTTGTTTTATTAATTACTAACGATATGTGTGCATTGAACGTAAAAGTTTTGTCTAAGGTGATGATAGATACTTAATGTTGTCCGCCCATGGAATAGGCGAGCCATTCAGGTTTAAATTGTTACTTGGGAGGTTACGCGGATGTCGTTTGCGTGTAAAAAACATGGATTGTGTTTTGCTAGGGTAAGGTTTTATCTTTCATTTCTGGAAATAATTATAAATATTATCTAGTCCGAGCTGTAGGTTAGTGCATACATATGTATGAGGCACTCTCGTGCGAACAGAAAATAGCTGTGTCATCTGCAAAGACTGAGGAAAGGCAGTTTGGAGTCTCTGGAATATCAGCTGTGTATATGTTGTACAATATTGGCCCTAATCCCGAGCCTTGGGGAACTCTTGCTATAATTTAGAGTTTATTAGAAAGGCTAGTTCCAATATACACCCTAAAGAAGCGGTCATGCGAACATTTTTTGGTTATTTTTGTAAGCACTGGAGGAAAGCCAAATTTCATCATCTTGTGATTTAGTGCGTCATGCCAAACAGAATCAAACGCGGATTATACATCCAGGAGCACTACACCAGTAGATTCTTTCTTATTGAGATGGGTTTTTATGTGACGGGAAATTCTAAGTACAGGATGGTATGTATTGTGTCCCGGTCTGAATCCAAACTAGTGATTAGGGAGGATGTTATTTTCGTCTACATGGTCTATAATCTTCGTTTTGATTACTTTTTCCAAGATTTTCGCCAAATTACATAATAAACTGATTGGGCGGTAGCTATCAAGCTCCTCAGGAGGTTTTCCCGATTTAGGTATGGGAATAACTTTGGATATAAGAAAAGATTCGCTCGAGAGTAGCTGATGAATGTTGAAATTATACGCACATTTTCGAACATATTCTGACCTAATTCGTTTTTTATTACACCGACTTCGTTCCAAAGTTCTGACATAGAACATTTTCTAAATTTTTTTAATTCTTCGAATTCTGCGAGGCATCGAAATTCGTCGTTGATTTGTGCAATACCTTGCATTTCTTTTGAAGGAAATAAATTAGTAATTAATGACAAGATACTATTAGTTTCTCCAAATAACACACTCTCGGGGGAAAATTTCGGAACAAAATTAAGCACTTCATTATTAAAATCGATTTTTTTGCGTAAAGTGTCACAGGAAGTTATGTGAAAGTTCAAAACATTTTTTTTTAAATCAATTTTTTCAAGGTTAGAAATATTTTTATTTTTTATTTTGGAGAAGAAGAAGTTCAACTTCAGTTACACAATATATTATAGCTTTAGTTCTACAATTTCGTTGTTATCGTGTAAATTTAAATTTTTAATTAGAGTTGAATTCATGTATTGTTTTTTTTTCTAAATTTCTACAAATTTGTTTGAATAATAAATTTATTCTTGAAAGAAAAATGTGCATGCGATAATCCTCAGACTGCATTTCAATCTTTAAATCGATTATAATTTTCAAAACATAGTTTAAGAACATGAAGTGCAATTCAAATGCAGAGTTCGTTAGACAATTGAATATGAATGAAATATTTTTATTTGCATAATAATTTTCAAAATTTCCTATATTAAAATAATGCGTCAGAGGTTTCCATTGTTCTAGCAATCTACTTATAGCCGCTTGCCTGAAAAAGCATCGTGTTTCATTATGACGAAGTATTGCATGCACCTCAGTCCCAAAGTATTCCTGAAATTCATTGAAATTTTCCTTTCTGGTAGGACTATTGCAAAAGTTAAGGTTTACTTCTTTAATAAATTTGGCAATTTCAAGAGGTTTCGCAAAAGCCGCCTGTGAAACAATATTAAGTTTGTGACGAATACATCCCTGTACAAAATCATTAGGAATCAGATTTTTTAATTTAGCTTGAACACCGTTAAAATCTACCATCATCACTGAACAGTTGTCAGCAGAAAAGGATAATATATTTTCTAGTGGGATATCATGTTCATTTAGTGACCTTAAAATTGTTTCAAATAATCCTTGAGCTGAAACATCTGACACAGGTACTAAATCAAGGACACGGTCACAACTCTTCTTATCGGAAACTCTAATACGTATCTATAACGATTGCCAATTTTTTTCCAACCCGAATTGTTGTTAGAAATGCCAGATGATTTTAAAAATGTTTCAAAAGAGCAAAGATTTTTGGGTGAACAATGATTTTATTATATTTTTCTGTCTGTCTGGTCTAAATTTCTTTGTAAATGTAGATGTACCATTGTACCTCTTATGGCTTGATTGTACCAATTTTGGTACAATTGTACGCTAAATATCATCCCTGCCTTGCGTACCGTTAACCGGACCAGACGTTTCCTTTTGTCAGAAATAGATAGTTATAAAGAAGTAACTTGTGAGAGCAAGACAAAAATTTGGTAGGGATGTTATGAAAATCTAAACGCTTCTACAGGGTGCATGATTTTTTTTCAGACATTTTTTATTTTCTAGTGAGGTGCAAAACTTAATTCCTAATAGTTGTCCCTCATAAAGCAACTCACCAACCACCTCATATGATGTTTACCCATCATTTAAAAAACGAAAGAACACCTATTTACTTCATTGCATTTTAAAATATTCAAGAACTTTTCAAGTCAAGTCAGATCACTCAATAAAATAACACCACCCTGCACTGACTCTCTAGCCGAGCGGGGGCACGATTCTTATATACTTGGCCCCAATTTTTGGGAACAGGGTTCGAAAAATTTTGCTGTGCTAATTAACTCCACCGGAAGTTTGTAAAAGGAAAATTAACTCCACCGGCAGTTTGTAAAAGGGAAATTATAATATATAATAGAATTTTCCTAAAAGTTACGAACGTTAGGTGGCTCTCGAATTGCCCTATATCTCGAAAACGGGTCGAGATAGAATTTTTTCATTATTTTTCCGTTAATTAGCACAGAAAATTTTTCGAACCCCATTCCAAAAAATTGGGGCCAAGGATATAAGAATCTCCCCCGAACGGGCGATGCACACAATCTCGACAGATCGCCTGAAAATGTAGAGTGAAAAATGTAAACAATCGCTTACGTACTTATCAACAGTTCGTGCGCTACCTACGTTTTTTAGAGAATTTTTAGTTGCCATATTGGATCCGCCATCTTGAATTTTTTTATATCAAAAGTGCCATCTAAAAGCTCACTAATTGGTCAGGTAGTCCCGTTAATTTGACAGCGATAGAATTTTTTAATTTAATTTTTCGAAAAAAAGCATTTTGAAAAATTGGAAAATAAATATAAAAAGTTCTTTTGCCGTTTAAATACTTTCTAGGTTGGGTGCTAACTTATCTCGATGACCTTGAACAAATTAAAAATTGAATAAATACATATAGTTCTATCGCTGACCAATTAACGGGACTACATGACCTTTTATGACCATTTACGGACCATTTAGATGACACTTGTGTCGTTTAAATCCGCTCGAGATGAGGCGTTAACTTCGTAGAGCCGTAGGCAAGACCAAATGAACGCGTTTGCCATATTTAACGCCTAGTGATCTGAACAAAAGTTGCCAACACTACGATGGGCACAATTTGTTAATCCTTACCATCGCCAAATTCCAATTTAATAAACAAATTTTATATACTCGTATGTATGGGAAGTATTTGCAGCAAATTGCAATATGGATTATTCGGTCTCACCAGCAATTTTATTCATCGCATCTAAATTAAGTAGTCAATACATATTTTACAATTCGATTAATCTAACAACGACTACAATTTATATATTAACACTGCCTTCTCAGTTATGACTTATGATCCTTACTGATCGGCTGTCCAACGTTATCTGTCGAATGAGCGTATCGGTTTCATCACTCTTTTCGTTCCACTGCTTTCCAGTGAGCGACGAGCTGTTCTATTTATGGTTCTATTACCTTTGAGGGTCGTGACCATTATCGCTTCTTTCCAATATTACGTCACATGAGTCGGTTATTTGACTTCCTTTTTAAATTCGTTTTATTAAGAATGTTAAGACTTAATCATTGATATTGAATATTGATAACTCTTGACTCAAGAGTCTTGAGCAGTTATTATTGTTAAAGTGTCGGTTAACTCAGGTAAGTCATTAATGTATTGTATTTAATCACTCTTACTTACTTACTTATTATACATTATTTCTTCAGCTGTCGAGGAAAGCACCGGATTCATCCTTGTTTAGGCTGTCATGGGCCATATTTAGCAGGTAAGTTTAAAAAGTTCAATTTGTATCGATGTAGATTTATTTAAATTAATTCATATTTCAGGTTTATACATATAATGAAGGTATGTGAAATCAGGAGGAAGTTCTGAATGGCTCTCTTAAAAAAAAAACAACGGCTTGCACTGCCGGAATGCCGGCAGAAGTGAAAACTTGAACATTAACGTTGTGCATTTTTGAATATTTTAGTATGGCTAGGGAATAATTTCGCACGAATTGCTTTATTTATTAGTATAAAAGAATAAAAACTCTATAATTTATGTGGTAAAATACAATATTCATTTATTGCGCTATCGTACACAAACATGACAATTTACATTACATTAAAAATTACATTTTTTGCCCATCCCAAAAAGTGCACAGCGCCGCTAAAGAAGTTTTCACTTCAAATTTTACAAGTATACAGACAGTCGAGCCATCAGCAGTCACCATCCGTGGATGCGCGTAGCAGGCTGTAGTACAAACACACAGGCACACTCGCGCAAGCGCCCTGCGCCGCTTAAACGAAACAGCACGAGCAGACATACATTTTCGCCGCGCTGTAGAAAGAGAGGGGGATATTACTTTCTCTCCTACGCCGCGCCGGCGGTCTACTCACCGTCCGTCTTACGAATTTTCGATCAGGTCAGAGGTGCCCTGACGCGACTTCAACATTTTTTACCCATCCCAAAAAAGTGCACAAAGAAGTTTTCACTTCAAAAAATTGGGTTTGTCTGAGACAGTCGGTCGAAGTGAAACTTCAGCTGGGTTAACATTGTGTTTGCTTATTTTTTTGACATTGTGACATTTTTAAATTATTAATAATAAGAAGAAGACAACGATCGATAATAACGATAATCATCAACTTGTTAGATTGGCGGTATGAGCCCACAACTGAGCACCAGGACTCTCCCGCCGCTCCCGCTGCCTTCTCCTCCCATACTCACATCGTACAGCTTTCGTGAGCACGCGCGTCGCGGACTCTTGCGCTGCCTCGCCGTTCGCCACTCGCACGAAAGAACCGCCTGAAAAGAAGTTTCACTTGAAAAACTTCAGGCGAGAGACGTCCATCTCAGCTATCCTGGGAATCGGCTTGTTTCATTTGTCATATTCCAATATTTCCAGGTGGCGCTCCTACAAGGAAATTCATACAATTATATCAAAGAACTTAGAATACAATAAGCTCTTTGATTATATCGTATAATAGCAATAAAGTCCAACAAATCAAATGCCGTGGGGCTAGATAAAATCAATGCACACTTTTTTTAAATAATTTTACCCTCTTATTCCTTATATTCAACAAATTTTTAATATAGTCCCTTCCCTGTTGATTTTAATGCTAAGGATGGGTGGATGACAGGCACTTGATTTATGGCAAACTAATTTCTGTCACTCACTACTAATTTTAATTCGTTATAATTATAATACATAGTACCTTCAATTTTATGGTGAGAAGGGACTTGGCGTCCTGCGTTGTGTGGCTGATTGCGTTTTGGCTTGTGCAGCGTTTTGCTGGCTGCTGCTACGTTGCGATGGCCTTCTGCTGATGAAACACGATCGCTGCTAGATGGGTCAAAACTCAATCTCATCGATTGCTGATAGCCGATATATAAGCACCGAACTCTTTATTCTATTCGGCGGATGAAGATAACAATTTTTCTTTGGGACCCAACAAGTGATAATTGATATCTACAGCAATTTTACGTAGAATTTTTATTTAAAAACGAAAATGCTCAACTACATACAGTTCACAAGAAAAATAAGGGCAAACATTATAAAAACCTTATTTTGTCTATTTGAAAAAATAACAAAGTGGAATTGAAAATCAAAATATGGCTAAAATGAACGTTGAACTTAAGGAGGACCACTAGTGTGACTTTTTTTTAAAGAAAACTACTACATGGAGTGTGTTAATGTTTTAAAGATAGTTTTGTGGATATATAGTAAATACATGATAACATTTTCAGACCATAAAATTGAAAATTCAGAGTTATTCGCAATTTCCCAAGGTTTAAAAAAAAAGTCGCCCAAGTGGTAGCGACCTTCAAAGTGCGTGAAATCAAAAAAACCAGAAAGTTTATTAAACTAGAAGGTATTTTCCGTACCATGACCCTCGATCGAAAAAAAATTTTAAATGAACAAAATGGCGGGGCGTTTTTAAAAAAAGTTTCGAATTTCGCGCGAATAATTACGATTTTTGGCCTGCCAAAATTACATCTTTTATTCGATCGGAAAACTGGAGTTTCATGGTATGGAGAAACATATATAAAAGAAGCTGCAGCAAGAATCAAATCGATCGGATGACTGCAGCAAAATTGAAAAATGTGGTTTCGGGAAAAACCTGTTTAAAATCTGGGGGCACGGCAGTGCCCTCGCCAAGTCGAGCACCGCCGTAACTACCATCCTTTTCTCGAAGCAGTTCAGGCCATTTTCGACCCCCCTATAACTTCGTTGTGGATAAAACTAGAAGCTTGAATTTTCAGTAACCAAGCAGGCATTGTATAAACACGGTACATTTCAAATTTCATTCTATTTGAACCAGTAGTTTGAGAATTATAACTAATCAAAGTTTCTTAATTTTGTCACTCACTGACTGACCGACCGTCAAAACTCTAAGGCACTTCTAGCAGACATAGAAGCTTCAAATTTAGAATACAATTAGTGTTTAGTGTATTAATCAAGGAAAAACTAAAATATTTTGCAATTTCGGTCCAGTTTTCTAGATACACCAACTGCATAAATAACTTTGTAATCCCATATAAGTATAGGACCCCAGATTAATTAATACATTTGCAGTGAATGAATCAGTGTACCTGTATACGTATAAATAAAAAGAAAAAAAGGAAGACTACCTACAAAAAGAAATGAGATGCCATAAAAAACATAACCTGCAAAAACAACCAAGTCTCGCAACTCAGTTCTTCTATCGTAAAAAGTTGTGAGATCTATGTAATGCCAAGTCGGTCAATTTATTCAGTCCCTACTTAAGGGTCCTTCTGTCTTAAGTTATTACGTAATTGGCTAACCTAACAACCATATCAATATTAAAAATCAGACAGAAGGACCACAACTTTTTACGATAGAAGAACTGAGTTGCGAGACTTGGTTGTTTTTACAGGTTATGTTTTTTATGGCTTTAAGTTACTAGATGAGTCGTTTAAATGTGTCAGTTTCTAGCAGCTCCAAAACATGTGACTGGCAGCTACGCCCCCCACCTATTAACCTATTCATTCATTTCTCAATACCATAAGGTCAACAATAGAAACCAGAATCCCTTTATAATGACTTTCCTGGCCGACAGAGCCCGAACAATAACTCAGGTACGGTTACTAAGCCAACGCAACTTTCGAACTGATGAGCGACTGCTCTTCAGATGACTGTAACTCAAAAACTATTTGAAATATGCACTTGAAATTTTAGTATGTTAATTTTAAAGGTATAGACTATCGAAACAAAGCAACAACAAAATTATAGATCTTTTCAAAATTTCACACAGTGCACACTAATGGATTACCTAAAAATACAAATCAATAATGCTACGAAATATTCAGAAAAAATGACTTTTATCTTAAACTGATTTTGTCATGCAATGGAAAGTTACAGCTGAGACACCCACAATTGAAAATTTGATCCCCAAAAATCCTTTTAAGATTATTAAATTACTTGCATTTTAGAGCTATAGATTAGGGCTTAGCCATAAATTTGAACCACGTTACAAGTTGCTATCGTATTCAAATATTATTTTACAATTTTTTGTAAAATAGCGCAAATATGAGATTTTCTACTATTTTTCTCAAAAAACTTACGTAACTGAGCACTTTTGTTATCGGATCCGTAAACTAAACAAAAAATGCTATAGAAGTCACCAAACACTTGTGATGTTTTGTAGGACTATTTTCTTATCCTCCATTTCGAACTTTCCATCCGGATTATGAAATCCCTATAAACGAGGATTAAAGATCTCGACTAAATCCCAGTCGACAATTGGGATTGAAACTTTGATCCGGGATTTCCATTTTGCCTATAAACGAGGACTGAAGTGACAGCTTATGTTTGAGTTTCAGAAGAACAATTTTGGCCTCTGCGGGACTTAGTAATAATAACTTTAATTTAACAAATTTCTTCGTCACACGTTAAATCCATATTGCGGCTTAAAAGTTCAGTGAGTTTAAATAATCCGACAGGTGTTAGTTAATTCCCGAATTTAACAAGGAGTTTTAATTCACGTTTTAATTGTGCCTATAAACGCAACACTGAACAGTTCTCACTATTTCAAAATAAAATTTCCAAAAGCTTGGTAGGTGATTATATAGATTATAGCAATACCAAAATCCGAAACAGCACCTAATTTAACTTCAGATCTGTTAGTATTTTCCCTTTTAATTCAATTACAAATAAATAAGTTTTTATCTACAAATACAATTGTTAGGCCTTGACCAAACTGACTTTCGAGTCCATAGGCACTAACTAGAGTTCGGCATAGTACACTTACATACTACTATTTTAAAAGTTTCGAACGATCTAAGGGAAAATATTGACAACGACACGGTTAATATTCTTTTTTTTCTAGACTGTTTAAGACTGTTAATTCAGTTGACTCATTACAAACCCAATTCGAATCTTTAGCTTCGTAAAACTAATGTAAAATTATTTAACTGACCCACATCAGAGAGTGTGGGCTAATAATTAATGAAGCCTATCAGTCCATCATGCCATCTGCAGGTGTGCCCCAAGGTTCAATTCTTGGGGCCCTACTCGTCTACTACTACTATTACTCTAATAACTACTCATAGTAATGAAATCTGTGATATAATCTTTGATATTATTAATACCGACCTTATTTTTAGACATACAGTGACTCCAAAAAGTATTCGCTCACCACACTATCCAGGCAACTTTTATTAATAACTTTTAAGGCTCGAATGATAACACAACCAAATGTTAAGTAGATTTGTTTATTCATATGTTAACTTCAAAAGTAAAAAGTTTCAAGTTCATCGATTTCGAATTACGCTTTGTATTAATGGAAATGCCGGCAGGCTCCTCAATTCAACGCACAAAAAGTATTCGCTCACTTCCAATATATAAAAAAAAAACACCATTTTTTGGCACTTTCGTTACCACTACTAATAATAAGTGTCTTACTTAATATTTGGTAGGTCCTCCTTTCTGCTTAATTACGCTTTCCAATCTATGTGACATGAATTTTATCAGATTTTCCGTTATTTGTGCAGATATAGTATTCGATTCTTTTAAAAGAGCAGTTTTCAACTGTATTTTATTAGAAATGTGACAAGTTTTTACTTTTTCTCCTGGAACATCCCATCGATGTTCTATGGGAGTTTTATCTTGCGATTTTGGAGCAGTTTGAAAGTATTGTGGAACATTATAGAGCAACTAGAGCTTGGTATTCACAGCTGTGTGCTAGGGATCATTATCTTGGGTGAATATAAAGTTATCTTTTATACTCATTTTTTAGCAACTTTTATGTAAATGATCCTTTAAAATGTTTACATACATTTTGTGGTCCATAATAACATTAATTATATCCAGGTCATCCACCCCACTTGTACTCATACAACCCCATACACAAATAGAACCTGAACCATGCTGTACCGATGGAACTAAATTTTCATTATCCAGCTCTGTATTGACCTTTCTCCATATGTTGCATTTACCATCTAAACAGAAAATATTGAATTTACTTTCGTCGGTAAATATGACTCTTCCCCAGAACTTCTCATCTTTATTTCTGTGCTCTTTTGCAAAGCGTAACCCTTTTTTACGGTTTATTTCGGTCATGAAAAATTTTCTACGTGCTGTTCGCCATTGTATCCTGCTCGGTAATGCACATTCCGAACAATCCCAGGTGAAACGGACTTTTCAATTTCAACGAGAACTTAACCTGCTATTTTTGGCATACTCAATTTCGGATTTTGTGCAATTTTTCTAACTGTTACGCGTTCTTCAGCTTCATTCAAAATTTTCGGGCGACCATTTCTAATGCTATTATTTACAGTATTACGATTTGAAAAGCTATTAACTATTCCTTTAACAGTAGAATATGGTCTGTTGATGTTTTTAGAAATTTCCCTCAATGATTGTCCTTGATTTCCTGAGTTTATCACAATTTTTCTTTCTTCCTCAGTTGTTTCTTTTTGCTTTCTACCCATTTTATAAAAAACATTAAAAATTTTTCGAAATACGCTATGAATCATCGTGATACACGTTCAGAACAGCATTGCTTAGCTGCAGACTACGTCTGGATATTAGTTTGTGAAATTAGCGGTACTTTTAATCCGGGAGTGTGTGAGTGTGAAAGTGGTGAGCGAATACTTTTTGTGCGTTGAATTGAGGAGCCTGCCGGCATTTCCATTAATACAAAGCGTAATTCGAAATCGATGAACTTGAAACTTTTTACTTTTGAAGTTAACATATGAATAAACAAATCTACTTAACATTTGGTTGTGTTATCATTCGAGCCTTAAAAGTTATTAATAAAAGTTGCCTGGATAGTGTGGTGAGCGAATACTTTTTGGAGTCACTGTATGTACATATCTCTGGTTGGGCTAAATGCAATAAACTAAAAATCAATCCCAGCTAATCTTAAGCTATTGCTTAAATTAAAAACCTAAAAATAACCGTGTTTATTAATATTTGGGAGCATGGTAAAGCCCCGCCAAGTCGAGGAAAACACGGCCGTACTACCTTTTCTCTCTAAGCAACTCAGGGCCCTTTGAAGTCCCTTGTAACTTTGTTACGGATCAGGGGTAGAATTATCTATCTTGTTTCCAGATTAGTCGAAACGACTTGAAATCTCATTCCTGTAGAAATTTTGCATAGAATTCAGGTATTAAATTTGCTTCGACTAAACGCGAAACAAGATACATAATTCCGGTCCAAAGGAAAAGCCTACAATTTCTGTCATCAAACAAAGCCATGGCGGACATTTGAACGACAGTATATTTCATACTTAATGCCATAAGATATTCTTTCAAATAAAATATAATAAAATATATGGAATGAATATCTCACAAACAACTTGTTTAATTTACATTTAAAAGTCGGGCGTCCTTATTGAAAGAACCATATGAAACAAGAAAATATTATTTTCTTTACTTAATTCAAATCAACACATAGGAAGATATCTACGGTAATGTACAGAGTATAGCCGTGGTCACATGCCGCAATAATACTGTATTTATGTAAGTAGGGCAAAGCGGCAGACGACCACGGCTATACTCTGTACATTACCATACCTACCGTGTCGATTTGAATTAAGTAAAGAGTTTTATAATAAGTTTTTTTATGTACTGCTTCATAGTTTCAGATAATATGCCGTATGTAAGTAATGTCATGACATGATCAAACAGGCAGCTCATGCTCATAACTAGTAATTTTACATTATGCCACGATGATAGTATAATATCTTTGACCGTCCAGGAATTGTCTCTGTTATCCTTGGCATTGACGTCACATATGCCTGTCGTATTCTGCTCGTCAAACCTTTCCTTTGATATCCATGTCAAGGCGGTTAGGAATAAAAACGTAATTCGCTTGGGACATCCGCCATATTGGGTTTAGAATGACGCCATATAGCTTGTCGTCTGTCTTTTTTTTCAATATAAGCATAATTTTCCACTGAACTTTCAGAAATTTCAATGTGACGATTTAGTAACAGCCAACTTTATAAGTAGGTAAGGTTGGTTTAATGCAAATAAGCAACTAATTTTGTTGTACATTTGAAACCACAAATTTTGAAGTACAAATAAAATGCAGCTTGCTTGAGATTCCAAAAATTCTTCACATAAAACGTAAAATAAAATTATCACTTCAAGTTTAATTTTTAATGTTAGCATTACAATAAGAATAATTCAATAAGAAGGCAGAGAAAACTTGACCCACGTGAAATAACAAATAGCAACATAATTAGTCCAGTAGTTTATATGTCAGTGCAAACCTTAGATTATACAGAGACAGGATGGAACACTACGTGTAAAAGCCGTGTACGTGCGTAAGGCATTCTCCCCTCCAAATAATTCAAACAGGTCGAAACTTATATGTCATTCGATGCCCCAACAATTCCTGCAATCCGCGGGGAAAACACTTTTTCAAGAAAGTAAATCATTCAAACACTCTTTTAATTTAGTAGGGTAGGTAGGAGTAGGAACTACAGCCGGTAAATTCAAGAGACACCTATCCTGTCTCTCTATTATCTATGCGTCAAACCGTTTCATTTGATACCCGAGGAAGTGGTGAAAAGGTAATCCGCCATCTTGGGTATAGAATGACGTCACATAGTTTATTGTATTGTGCTCGTCAAACGCTTTCATTTGTTAACTTTTTTTGTTAGACATTTTGACTTTATGGTGGCCGTCATTGTGCTTTTTTTGTAACGTAATGTAGCCTATGCTACCCGGAGAATTGATACGATTCTAACGATATGTCAGGCGGTAACATCCGGACAAACATACATACATATAGACTATATGACTGACTATAGAAAATTGTTAGATGCAATTTAATCGAAGAGGTTGTTATTCCGTCCTATTATGGAAGTCGAGTTTGGTCGGCTCGACTAGCGAAGACATCAATTTTCTTAGTATCATAGCTTCGAAAATGTGTCTTTGCTAGTGGAGTCGACCAAACTCAGCTTCCATAATAGGGCACATTAATTTAAACTCAATTAATGACGCTCTTAAAGGTATAAGTGGAGCAAGTACTTTTAGAAACCCAAATCGCAAAAATGGCCACAGTTAGTTTACCGCGACGAGCAAGGGCGTATTTAAGGTCAGTGCGGCCCCGGACTATTCGAAATCGGGCGCCCTACCGCCCGCAATTATTATTCCCATATTTAAAATTTAACGCAATGTTTGTAACAATTACAGGGCCTAATTTCATTCGTAGAAATATTAGTATTATAGATTCCCAATAGTTATTAGCGAGTTACAGATATTGACTACTAATTGGAATAGTTGTTGACAGATTGAAAGAGTTAGCACACTAGCATTGGAATATTACTCTGAAAAATTCAAATCAAGGATAAGTCACAGTCAAAAGTCGTTATCGATATCATATGTCGAAAGTCCGAAATTTCGCAGATATCCTACTGGTTGAACGGAAATTATGGTTATCATAAAAATTGGACCAATTAATTCTCTACAAAACATTTTTTTAGTGTTCCGTATCAAAAAACAGGAACACATATGTATGAAACTAAATTTATCACAGAAATAGATTGTGATGGCCCAATTATAGACGTGAGGTATAAAAGGTTGAATTTTGATTCTAGGGGTTAATTTCAGTAGCTAAATTGGGGAATGGGAAATCAAGGGCATTCATTATGTAGGTCGTAGGATGTCAAACGAAAGTTTATTGAACCACGAATTCCACAATATATATGGTGTATTTTTTATGCATTTAAACATTCGAGAAAAACGCTTAAAAAATTGTTGTCACCACCTTATCACCAAAACGATCGCTCAGATGAGTCTGAAAAGAATCATGAATTAGGTGTAGATTGAACTCAAATTATCAGAATTAGAAAATTTTAGCACACGATCAATTATTATAAACAATTAATTGTTTATTTCCTTATAGTCAAATACGCGACCGCAAAAAGTGGAGTGCATAGAGAGAAGCAACATAATTTTCGGGGAAGGTTCCTTATGCTGAAATTGCCTGAAAATTGTAATTTACAATTTCTGGGGGAATTAGAAGTTGAGCCTAGCTTTAAAGCGCGTTCAGACTTACAATTAGTCTGTATTTAATGTTGTTGTCGCCTTGGGCTATAGCCTAATTAGTCCATACGTAAATATGCACCTGACGACGAGTAAATTAAGGTTTTAAGTGGCAACACTTTTCTGTCGACTCAAGTGTATGCCAAATTGCTAATTTCGTAAAAATCAATAAAGCCTCGACAATGCGATGAATGATGAGTCGACACCCAAAACGGTCCTCGGTATCTCATTTCAGAAATGAATTATAAGTAGAATGACGTACCAGTTAGCCATGAACATGAACTGTGGTTATTTTTGCTCGGATACCTCGGGGAGAGATCTATAAATCATTGCATAGTAAAAACAAACGGCTTCTAAACGGCTCTATTTTTAATCTTCCTGGGAGTCTCTGGATTCATCGTCCTTATATTACTCTTAATCTTGGTATTTGATGCTTTTTCAGAATAAGGCCAAGCGTATGAGGTGTAGGGTATCGGGCTTTGCAGTGGAAACAAATAAAATTAACTTTTCTCATTTATTACACGATATTTTCCTTTTTTACATGTAAACCTTTGAAATAAAATTCTCGTACAAAAAATTAGGCTAATTAGAAATTAATAAAGGTAAAGAACACTTAAGAACGGACTTAATAATTCTTTGCGCAATTCTCACAGTATTTGTTTTGAATTTTATAACATATCCACTTTTTATTTGTCCACACTAATGATACAAAGTAAAACGCATCACGCATAATCATCAATTATTAATATCAATCAATCACTATGAATCCGTCAATTTAGTTAGAATGTAAATGTCTACATTACTGATTAAAGTAATCATAATAATTAATAGTAGTGTCGTTTTAGATAAAGGTCTCAATCGCTGGGAAACGCAAAAATGCAAAGCAGTAGGTTTCTACTTCCATCTTTGCAGCCACCGCCCATGAAACGCCCTTCTGCATAACTCGACTAATCATTTTACATATTTATCCATTCATTCCGTTTTCTTAGAGAAATTAATTTGCAATTGAGGATATCAGAGGGTACACAGAACTGTTTAAGATACACTATAAAAAAAAAACCGGCAACTGGCAGTGTGCACATTGAAGTAAACGTAAAAAACAAACACAGGAATTTGGAAGGCCTAATTGTGGTCATCTCCAAGGTGGAGATGAGTGACCTGGAGCACCGTTCCGCTCTCATTGCAACTATTCTCTCAGAACAAACGAATGGAGAAAATATAATCTTCTATAAATACAAAGAACTTCTAGAACGCTTACCAATAATATTTACAAGAAATGCATTAATATATCAGAGACCTCTGGACGCCTTCGGGCGCCTGAAATAGTCAGTCAAAGTCGATCCGGCCGGAGCCAGACAGATAATAAGCCTATCAGATCTCCGTGTAATATTTTTTAGTCGCTAACTTTAGGATTTATGCCATAAAAAACTATCAATTTAATTAAAATAATATGAATACAATTATCTTCGTATATATTTATAACTGTACAACTTGTCTCACTTTAAAAAATTGGTAGTATTGCTGGAATCACCTATGTAAGCTTATCTTACATAATTTATTCGTTTCTGGTTTGCAGCGTAAAAAAATGCTCATTTTGTTTATTTTGGGAAATAATGGAAACGTACCTTTTGGAGAAACTAGGCACAGCCGTGCGTAATCTCTTTAAGCGAGGAATGTATAGGGGTCTGCAGAAACAATATTTTATGAGATTCAGAATTACGACGATAAACACGCTTAGGATGTGAACGGTGGTGACTGTTAACGCAACCCACAAGGACACACAAAACTGCGAATGCTTATTATGCAGAGAACATTATTAACGATTGTCCTTGCGGGTGGTACACGAAAAAAACAAAAACAGTGACCTTTCAGCACGTAAAACAAGTACACATTTAGTATTAAAATATTCAACATTGCCGGTAAAGAAAAAACCGTTTAATTTCCGTAAACTGTGCTCGGATCAATCCATAATTTGTGCCTTAAAGACTTCTCCGCCTGATACTAACAAAATCCCAAACAACAGAAATCGGTCCACTCAACTAAACTTCTCTCGCAGTAAACTCTACGAGTCGTCCTGCAAATAAAATTTACGCTAATTACAATTTTGAAAATCACACAAAGTACTTATACGAAACACTAAAAATTATTTTGGACAAAATCTTAACGATTCAGTACGCGGTAAGAAATACTTTTTGAGAAAACTTCTGCGCTCGATATATTCTCCTAATGTGTTTCTCCTGGACTTGTTTTCTTTTTTATTAAATCGCACCGAAAATTATAATTACGGTAATCTGGAAAGGATTGCGTGGGTGCACGTCATTCTCCGTACATGTCCTAGCGAGCTTAAAAGAAAATATCGTCTCGTCCCTTAGAATGCAGAGGCTAAACTCGTCTATCTCACACTATACATCAGATAAAACTTCCGTAGAAATTATTTATCATTAAATCTGTCGTTATTGTAAATAAATCGAGTTTTTTCCTTAAATACGAGAGTTTCTGCCGTTTACGCTTCTTGTATCCTCAGTTCACATTCAGCTTTATTATTATATATAAATGGAAGTAGATGTTCTTAACGACTTAATTTAGAAATTATTATCTACGGTCTCTATAAAGTAAGTATGTTTTCATTGATTGAGGCAGATGCAGGTCCTGTATACGTTCTTCTAACCGATTTCGGCCTATCTTCTGTCGTATGACCCGTCGACAGAGATCCATTAGCGGCAGGGGCTCAGCTGTAAAAAAGATATGGGTCAATTAGTTACACCGCCCTGGTATGTAAATGTAAAAAATGTACTCACGGTCAAGGCCTCCTATGTATTTCATTGTAATTTCGCAGTGTCCCCAAACAGCTGAAACAATAGGGTAAAGCTTCTTTCCCTTCAGGCCTCTAAATGCTACTCCCAAATATTGACCTTCTACATTAAAACTAAGGGTTCCTTCGTCCATGTCAAGAGCTACAAGGAATTTATCTGGTACTAGGAACGCTTCATCCTGCTTCAGGATTGCAGGATAGGTTATTCCGGCGCAGTTCTTCGAATCGTGATAAAGTTTATTCCTACCCAAGTCCCAACCCCAACTCTGATCTGTTGATCCGACTAAACTTTGATAACCTACGGAGTGAAGAGGGGCTTCCGCTGTCGCTACTCCCACAACTGCATGTGTCCCCCGTTGTCTTGTTGGCCAGTATACTTCCCATACGTGTAGGCCTTTTGTGAACCCAATCTTTCCTCGTATACAATCTGTACTCTGTGCCACTGGATGTCTATGAAATGTGAGCTTGTCATCTTCCTTAACAAATATGTTGAGAGATCTGTCTTCTGAATTCCATGAGTATTTAAGTTGTGTGTCCCTTGCTGCTGCTGGCATATCCAACAGTATGTCCAGGCGGGCAGGTCTAGTAAAATCGGCTACTAGTTCTCTTGGTATAACTGCTTTGAATGGTGCCGGAGTGTCACGGCTAACTGATTTAACTCCACCGCTATTTTTTTGTCCCATGTTCATACCACGGCTGCTGCGCGTTCTTCTTTGGTCTAATATTGTTACCTTGTACGTAAGACGTATTCTATCGAAATCTCTAGGTTCAAGACGAGACAGTACCACTCTTGGTGAAAGTGGTGAAGTTGAAGAAATACTCTGCGGACGGCGGCGGTCACTTGATCTTAAAACCGGTCCCCGGCCACCCTTATATCTGAAAACAAAATAAAACAATTTATTACTATCAAGAATTAATTCTGTGCAAGTAAAAATTGTGTAGTGGACTCTCATCGTGTAACCACTTTCATGAACAAAATATTGAAAACATAAACACTTTCAATTAATGCAGATTCTCAATCCATGTATGAAAAATCTTACCAGTCTGCTTCTATTGAGTTTCTTTTAGAATTTCATTGAGCAGGTCTGACTAATTTAGAGGGCGCTTACTCGAATATTAAGATAGGATCTAGGGAACAATAAGTCCTGAATATTGAAACGCATAACCCAACTACCATAAACTAATTTTTTCCTGTTTAAGTGTTCATTTTGAGTTGTGTATATTTGGGTAGGGTCGCCTGAAATGCTTATTTCTTAAAAGCAGAAGCAATTCCCAATCTGATACATAACTTTAGGTGGTTCTAAGCTCCTTACAATGAAGTCACTGTACTTCCAAAAGCTAGAATGAACCCTAACTGTCAACATATAAATACTGAGCTTTTTATTAAGTACATTTGGTTGCAGAATATCGTCACCATAATTACTACTACTAAATACTACATTTTTGAGGTTGAAAAGAGATCAGTAACAAATGGTGAAACATGACTCCTTCAGAAAGCAAATATCCTACTAACAACCAACTTAGTGCAGTATGGCTGACTATATTATGATTTACGTAATATTTTAGCTTTGTTGAACTAGGCAATATGATTATCACCACCTCACGTTGAACGCGGCGTTCCTTCGTAGGCACACTTTCCTTAGGACCACACAGTGAACTGTTCTCTTGAGAGGTATAGGTCTCTATCGCCCAACAGTATCAAGAACTGAACCTGAACCGGCCTGAACGGAAAGCGGAGCAAAATTGACTTCGCGCTTAACGTGTTGAAGAGGAACTGTACAAATATGTTCATTGCCAGGTGATAAACGTTGGGCTACTCATGTGCCACTTTTTATGTAAATATAAAGAAAACGCCACTGTTGTCAATATGAAATAATAATAAGATTTATACATCAAATTTTAGTTCAAGGAATGCCATTTCGAATGGTGAAAACCGCATCAAAATTCATTGCTTGGTTCTCGAGATTGGCGATTTCATACAGGCAGCTATACGTGCACTTCCTTTAATGCTATGTAGTGATGTTTGCGTTGATCTAGTAAGTCCTTAACGCCCCCTTGTGGGCGCTGAAGGCCTTCAGAAAGGCGGTAGAAATCCCAGAGAAAATAAAAGGCAAAATAAAGGGAGCAACGGCCGGCTGACTGCACCAGCTGCACCGGTCGGATGAGTTGCGCCAAAGCGGTGCGCTGACTGAGAACCTCCACGATTATGTCAGAGCACGATATCAGGACATTGAAAACATGAGCATATCAGAATGGATGTTGGATCCTTTTTCAAATAACACAGCAGGACCATCCCAGTTAGACAAACCACTTTTCGAACTGAGAACAAACAAGGAAATAAAAATCAAATTCAAGAATGGCTACTAAAATAATAATTATGGTCGATTTTTCAACGATTTCTAATAACATTCCCATCGACATATTAATCTGAACGTGGATATAGTGCTGTAGAAACATTGCTAACTAAAAAGAAAAATCGGCTGCATGTAAACCAAATACGGCGATTTACATATGTCTATTTTAAAGAGAGAGAGAAAAACGGGGTAAAAACGTGAAAATATCCACTTTTGGGTGATTTTTGTTAATTCATTAAAAAATTTTAAGTTGTTCCATAAATTTAAAGTATAGCTCAACAAATAGGACAAACCCTAAATTATGAGTATAAAATATAATAAACTTAAAAGCTCCACACATTTCTTTAGTAAAACATATTTTCATATACATGCGCCAAATGAAGCATAACTCTCCATATTCCCTCCCTCCCTGAAAGGAAAAAGCATATGCTGACGAAAATTCCAGATTTAGAAAAATTTCTTAAAGCTCTTGGGTTTACTGCATTTTCAGGTAATAGTTCATGCTCCAAACTTCCAGTTTAGATACGTGTAGACCTTGTATGATACTTGATTATTTTTCTTTTATTATGGAAAAATGGTATTTTTTTAAACTTTTTCACTTTTTAACTCTAATTTTCTTGAAAATCTTACGTGGTGATTTTTCAGGGTTTTTAAACCTATTGATCGAATACTATCAAAATCATCTATCAATTCTTTTGGTGCAAGAAAAAACATGAAAAAAGTTGACCAGTGTTATGAACTTAAGAAAATATTGTATGTACAGTTTGATTTAGATAATGCTAAAACTCTAACAGATAGGCCTAGTTCCCCGAAATTATGCATGCATATATGGATTATTAAAGATAAACATAATACGAAAGGAATTGTAGACGACGTGTTTGCAGAAATGAAATATCTGTAAATAATTTGTTGTTTCAAGTTTCTTTCGCGGTTTTGATACGCAAACGGAAATGGGGGTACATACCCTGGCGAAGCGCAAGTGTGAACAGAATTTTACTTAAATCCAAATTATGTAATATTAAAACGTTGAGGACACCATAGATATCCTCCTATTAATATTAAAATCATATGGTGGAAAATTTTAACGCTTAGTTTATATTGTATGAATTAAAAATGATCTTGAAAACTTATGAATTAGCGTTTTATTATAAAACTAGAGTTTACGAAACTCTGAAATCTGCATTCACATTCCCGATGACGTATCCCACAATAAGACCCTTTATAAAAAAAAACACCATCAAGTGTGGTAAAAAATGCTGGTAAGTTAAGAATCTTCTATGTATTTTTTAAAAGGAGAATCATCCCTCGGTTCTAAATCTATCTGTGTATAGCTACAAATTAGCCAGTGAATGATCAATTTACAAGATAGAAAAAATGGCTTCTGAGGGGAGCATAATCAGTGACCTATATTTAAAATATTAACCCTTTGCACTCCGATTACCCCTTTAAGGGGTTTCTCGAGGCGCAATGTAATCTCGAGAAGTTCGCAAGAGGGTTCTCTTTGACAAGCGGCGGCAAATCGGAAAGCCCTTCTCAATGAGTACGTATACACGACAGTCCCAAATCAGGCCTAGAAACCGGTTGTAGGCCAAAATCATGGCTGCTCGTGTAAACTACACAAAAGTGTACTAGGAAATTTGCCCTTGTGTGCTATCTGTGTGCGAGTAAGATTTGTGACGTTTGTGGGATCGAGCACACACATACACATATATCAGGCCTAGGCCCAAATCAATCGGGGCTAGGCCAAATTTGGGACTTGCCCGTTTACACGACAAAGATAATCGCGACTTTGGATATCGTGTATACGTAGTCAATGGCAAATTTTGTTTATATTGTAGCTACAGAAGATAAATAATTGAAAATTTTGTTTCTTAAGGTGCATAATAATATGGATAAATTCATAAATGCCTAAGGTGACGCATCAGCATCGCATCATAAATATTTAGAATTCGAAATGCATGGTGGGGGCAGATCAGAGGTTCATTTAAGCATTACAAATGCATTTGGTGCGGTATAAAGGCTAAAACATAATCTGGTGCCAGCGCTTGGCGCTGGAAGACGTAGCAACAGTTGTGAAATGAAAAGTAAATAGCACGACTTTGTCATGGTACAACCTTTAAAGTCGAAATTATAATTTGGTGCTGACGCACAATTTGGGTAGGTACAGACACAATGTAGGCGCTGATTACTAGTGTCAAATAATCATTGGAAATAAACAATGCACGATTAAAAATTAACAGTTTACTTAAATTCGACAAAAATGAATCATTTCAATAATCTCTATTAGTTTTTTCATATCTAAACTCATCATCGTAACTGTAACGACCGTCACACCGTTGCGCGAATCAAAGGTTAAAAGATCTCAAACAAAAGCTACATCAGCTGCACAAAGCGCCACCGCCAGCTACACATTGTGGCTGTACCACGGCAAAGCCATGCTTTTTTACTTCTGACAGCTGTTTCTACGTCACCAGCGCCAAGCGCCAGCACCAAATTGTGTTTCAGCGTTCTGGCTTAAGGGGGGCTTTCCCGTATTCCAGTTTCAAAAAAACGGCTTTTTGGTTTTTATAGAAATCGATACATTGAAGTTTCAGAATTATTGTCCTAAAAATTGCATTGATTGATTTTTGATATTGCGAAAGTTTGATTTTCAATAACAATTTAAAGCTGGAAAAACGGAGTGAAAATCCCACTTTTTTTTCAAAGTTACGCTAAAATGCGTAAAATCAAAATTTAAAAAAAAAACCTATGATAGACTACAGCCCTATAAATGTTTCCTTTTTTAAATTCAGATAGCACATGTATCAGGAAACATGCACTTAGTCCGGCACAACATGCTTGAAAGGGAAGGGCTCAATGGACTCCATTTTGTATTTTTTTTTAATAAAAAATGTTTTATGCTCTATTTAATATTTGCTTTGTTCAAAAAAAAATTATTAAAATCCGTGGAATCGTTTATTCCCAATAAATTCCCAAAAAACGCAATTTTTTTAAAGCATCACGTGCATCATAAGAATTCATGATGCTTTTAAATTTGGCTAACGTGTCATCAACAAAAAAACAAGTATTTCATATTATTCTTAATGTGTTGTATTTAGATAAAAACTATAATTTTAAGGAAAACAGGAATTTAATTGGAGTAAAGAACAAATTAATAGAGACACGCATGCAATGTGAGGGAAATTTGAATAGCCCAAAAACCAAGTCATTTTTATGGCGGCAATTTTCCATTAAAGAACTGAATAATACATTATAAATTATTACATTCATCATTTCTGACAATTTACAATTCCAGCCACCAAAATGACATTCCAAACTATTAACGGAATGCATCACACAGGCATCGCATAAAAATTTATATAAAATCTATAAATCCTGATAACCATAATAATTAAGAATTTGCTTGGATTGATGTTCCAAAATGTTTCCGGCTAATATTGCACGAGCTATTCCTATACTTATATATATACTATCTAACTTTCCGACAATGCTACAAACAGATAATTGAAATATTGGTAAATAAGTAATAGAAACGAGGGGTGTCCATAGGTATATAATATTTCCGGAGGTCGGTTGATATTTTCATGATCGGAGGGTTGAAGGGGAGTGACTGATACCTTATCAGCGATAGCTATATTGCCGAAGTTGTTCAATAATTGCATAGTAGGTTTGGTGGAGGGACGAGGTGAATTGTGGGATATCCAATTCATGCTTAAAGCAAGTGTACAAAATTTCAGCTCAATCAGATAACTCGTTCGGGAGTTATTGTGCTCACATCCATACGGACGAACGGATTTTAAATCAATTTAGGGGAAACTCAAACTTAAAAAATTAAAAATTTAAGAACATTTTTACAAATATTCAAAATTAAAAAAATTTAAATTATATTTGCTTTAAATATATAACAAAAGAAAACATAAATATAACTATAATTTAAAAAATTGAATAACCAAAAAAAATTCAAGAAAATGTTTTTATTATGTTAAGCGGCCAATGATAAAATTGGAGCCACCTAACAGAACCAGTGGAAGAACTGCGCGAACCGTGTGTGTACAAAACTAATGAACCAATTTCTATTATAAGTTTTCATTAAATTTGATGCTCCCGTTAAATAGTACGACTTAATATATAATCGGGATCGCGTATGATGAATTTAATTACTTGAATCCGTCAATTCAAAGTTATTCCCGTCCATTCACTCTCACTTTCTATATCGAATTCTTGAAAATTCCGTCATATAATTTGTAGGATGTTGCACATACTTATTACTTTTTAACATCTAATATCCAATTCAAGAAAACTGAAACGAATTTAATTAAGTCGAACCAAATTGAAACTATATGAAAGAAGATATCATTTTAGTTTATTTTATGCAGTATTGATATACTTAACTAAAAAATTAAATAGTGTCGACTTAAATTATTACTGCATCTTTTATTTTAATTCACGTATTAAATGATTTACACTACAGTGAATCATAAACAGTTGTTTATAACTGCTCACTATATAGATATTTTTACAACGATTTTATTTTATTAATCATTACTATGAGTACGAATTATAGACACCAAAACAGAAGGACCTAATGCACCCTCACAAACTCTAAAAGTCAAAAACACTATTCTAAAATAAACTTCGTAACACAAAAAGTTCAAAAAAATGTTTTGGTGTCTATAATTCGTACTCATGGTAATGATTATTTTCAGTCATTTAGAGTTTCACAGTGTTAAAGTTGATTTTTTTTTGTTTTTTTTATTTATTTATTTGTCACCGGGACAATTTTTGTAGTCAATATTTCGACCAATTCTTGGTACGTCAAAGCTTTGAAATTTTTCATGCATGTGTAAGTCAGGTGACAATGTGCCATAGACCTTGTGACGTCATTAAAAATTCAATATGACGAACGTTCCAAAGTGATGGATTATATTTTTACAACCCTCTTCATATGGATATCAAATAAAGGGATTATTTATACGAGTAAAATACAACGAACTATACGATGTTGTTATACATTTAACATGGCGGAAGCCTTCATAATATATACTAACTTCACATCACATGAACTGGTCAGTGGTCTCAAAATAATGTGATAAAATTTGCAAATTTTTGGGGCAAATTTAGCAGCCACGTAGTACGAAATTAGTTACAGTTCATGAAATTTTCTACAAACTAAATTTTTCCTTTTGACAAGAATTGTAAGAATTACTTAATTTGACACTCAAAATTGCTTTTGTCATGTTCCATACGATCAACCGTTGTCAAGTTCAATTTCATTTCATTCATTCCTTTTTTTAGTTTCACATAATTCCTCCTCTATTCATTTATATTCATGAATTAAGAAAGGATGCGTTCGGAAACATCATCTGCATAATCATGCATCGTCAAATGCGCCTGCGCACAATTTTGATGTCACTAGTCATGCAAACTCTGTTTTTTAGGCAAGAAGCCGTACACGTAGAGAGAGGAACACATAAACCAAACAGATACGCTCACTGCTGCGGCTTATAAAATTATTTTTTGACAATTGACAGGCACTCACACGAAAAGACACTCGCTCGTCCGTGTGCTCCAAACTCATGGAGTGATAACAACTAAAGTGTGTTTTTGATCCATTATACAAACCGGTTTTCAATATGAGCAATGACGACTAAGTGTGCGCAGGTCCAATGTTCGGTAATGTGTATTGCCATTGTAATATTGTATATTGTAAACGCCATACCCTCGGTAATGCAAGGTGGCTCAAATAATTTACGAAAGCTCTGCAAATAGAACAGTGCAGATTTGACATGTACTACCATTACACGGTAATTCAAGGTGTAACATGGAATCTGCCGAGGAAGTTTCTCAGTTTATATTTTCATACATACATAATATACGAGAAGTTGACTTATTATTTTGACTTGGTGGAACAAGTTCGCAATGCTTCTTTTTTTGAGGTACCCTAAAACCTTATGGAAATGTTCCGTTTATGGTCGGAACGAGTGAATTAGGTAAATATTGTTCAGGGCAAGTAATAATTTCCCCAAAATTAGCTTGTTTTAGCTTGTTTTGGCTTGTTTTAACACCAAAAATTGAAAATTTTGTTAAAGGAAAATCATCTGTCATAAGATATTTTTTAAGAAAGGTAAATTTTTATTACGAATTCTTTCGTACCGATGTTTAAAAAGTTATTTACCATGTACATGAGCACAAATTTCGATTGTACAAAGCAAGGACGATGCGAATAGCCACTCTGAATAATTTTATATCTCGAAAACAGACGTCAAAGTCAATTGATTTTTGCAATTTTTGGTGTTAAAACAAGATAATTTTGGAAAAATTATTGCTTGCCCTGAACAATACTTACCTAATTCACTCGTTCCGACCATAAACGGAACATTTCCATAAGGTTTTAGGGTACCTCAAAAAAAGAAGCATTGCAAACTTAAGCCGACTTGGTCGCCGGTATTGTGACATGAGATCAAATTGACAATTCCGAACGCATCCTTAATTCTGAATCACATTCTGATTTTGAATTCTGAGGAATATTTGGGAATGCATTCTTTCCAATAACTTCGCTGTACAAAAATAAATTAACTATAAAACAGGAAGGGATTCATTCTTAACTCCCTTGGAAGGGATAATAAAAATTGGGGGGACCCTTTCCTGAATAATTTATATTAATAGGCTACTAAAACTGAAAACGTTGGGTGCAAAAGAAATTCTTTTCCTTCAACCTCCATACTTAACTTTTATTAATAATTAACAGTAACTTTTTTTCGAGCATGAATAAAATGAAAATTACACACTTTGCTGTGAGAGTTTATTAATGATACTTAGCTTCAAATCTGCATTTTGCCAATTACTCATATGGTTGCCTTTTACTCATATATCGCAAGGTCATAACCAAATAATTCGACATTAAAAGTTCTAGTTAAGTTTAGGCCGAATCTGAATTAAATCAGATTAAGAGGCCGAAATATTGTAACTTTTTCAGTAAAAATAAACCTAATCTACTTATTCAAAATTTATAATTTTTTGCTACATACCTACAACATTTTAACAACATAACACAAATTTCCTCTTCGTCCAGAATCACATTTGTATGGTATTTTTTTTTTATTAAACTTCTTAAATAACAACGCTTAAATAACAAGTTTATTCCCAAGTATAACACGAGCAACAAATACTGATAATTTTTCGCAGCCCCGGTCATACCACGGGAAAGCTTATTTTAATCAGAAAATGTCATACACGCACGTGTGATACACTGGTATCTTTTTAATTGGTTATTTAATTGATTTTGGGTTATACTTGGACATGATATTTTCGTAATATCGGTAACTGTATTTTGAACACGATAATTATACAAAGAGCAAATTTCATTGTTTTGATTTTTCTTTTGCTTTCTATAATATAAAAAATATATATTCCAAGGCTTTGTCCATGTACAGAGTGGGCGAGCGAATTTTAGAATGCAATTCAAACGTACTTCTTTCCTCTAGGTGGCCATGCAAAGAGCGACAAGCGTGCGATTTTTTACATTTAAAGTTGGCTTGATTTCGTAGCGTGTAGCAAAACGCTCACTCGCGCGCTCTATGCATGGATAAAGTCTAATAACTCAATATAGGTATATATGCGATTAGTTTTCTTATTTGTAAAGTTATTTACTATAAATATTTTATTGTCCCTCCCCCCTTGAAAACAATATATGTTACGCAACTGGGAAAAAAAAATTAAAAATAGGTATATGAAAGAAGTCAGAATGGACACATAATTAATTTATGCAAAAACCGAAAATTTTGGCCGTCAAATCTCACATTAAAGTTTGATTATATTTAGAGTTGTAATTTTCATATAATCGATTTTATTTTGTTATCATATTTTAAAGTAGTCAGTCCACTGCGCGGCGCATACTGTCCACGCTACGCAAGAAAATACAAAACGAAACTAATTCCACGTATTCCTGCGCAGCGTGCGTAGCCTGCGCCGCAGAGAACTGGAACTAAATAGTTAATAAACTTTTAAAAGTACTTTAATGGAAGATCCATCCAAAAATCTCAGAATTAGCTACGTTATAAATCTTACAATGGATAAAGGCCACATCGGAGCGCACTACGCCAGAGTGTCACAAGAGGAAACTTTAAACACAGTTTTCTTGGAACTACCTATTCAAAGATAAGAGTCACAAGAGCTTTTTTTATTAACCCTTCGATCGCACACTTCCGCTTGATCCCAACCAGGAAAATGTTTGCTGCGTGCCAGCTAATAATTTTTGTGGTTCGAAAAAAAAAATTAAGATACACTTAAGACTGTTTTGGTTTTGATAGATAATAAAGGATAGTTAGGAAATTTTATTAAGGTACGAAAAAAATTGGAGAATGCTAAGAAACGAGGCAAAGTTACTCTTTCAAACGAGAGCACATTTGCCAGTCACACTATTCTCGAAAGCATTTACGGCCTTGTACCTTAACCTTAACCTTAACCCTGCATTATGGCAGTAAATTTCTTCGGAAGTTTTATGACCCTGCTACCATTGTACATTAGTTGAACCGAAGATTTTCCATTTCACCGGGCAGCATGCTACGAAAATGGATCCATATTCGTTACTACCGGATTTTGTAAGTTCAGAGAATTTGGGATAAGGGAGATATTTTTAAAAAAAATGTTAAATACGGTTAGATACCTATGTACCTTAAAGGCGATAGAAAATCAAAGAGGTATCTTTACTCTGGATTTCTCTTCCAGATTGCTGACAAATTTCATAAAAAAAGGTACGAATTTCATTTTTTAAAACGTTTGTGTTTTATAATGGAGCGGAAGAATGAATCATCGTGAGAAAAAATGCAAATTCCAAATGGCATTTCAGAATTTGCGCTAGGCGGTTTGGGGAATTAGAGACTATGAAAATGTTGTTTTTACCAACAAAAGATCTTATCGACTTTCTAACTGACTATAATAACATTAAATAACAACTTCGTATATATACCGAGTTTTCGAGGAACTACCACAGAAGTCCCATGACGCAACTTCTAGGGAATTCCAATCCTAATTTTTGCTGCGGGTATCAGAAGGCTTTTAATGAAATTGCAGAGCGCGTTACTTGTAATATAATTTATAAAACTAAAATGTCGCATGTCAATTATATAACTGGCGAACATTCGATAAACAATTTTTTTTTTTTTGAATTACCTAACAGATTCTGCTAGACATGAAACACTTCAATGCCTAACCTCTGCAAAAATGTGATAATTATGAAAATTTTGTTATGCCAGTCATACCTATTGAGTATTCACAAAGGAAAATTTTAAGCAAAAGCACGCAGTCATCAGAACTAAGAAGTTCCTTAATTCAGAGTAATTTTGGAGCAGACTCATCAAAAGAGCAAAAAGTAAAATTATAATAAAAATATGAGAAAAATCAATAATAAAAAAATTACAAATTTATGTAAAAAGCCTTCTTCACTTTTGCTTTTGGTTTGCAAATGTAAGTTAGCTGTGAAAGTACAAGACGAGTATTGATTCAATTCGTAGCAGCTTGTGTTAGTCATACTGCTTAGAGGAATTAATAGCAATTAAAAGCACGAGGTCCCAGCCAGAGCAAATTGATATGGGTGAAAATAAACACTTTGGATTTTAACAATGGTCGGCTTTGAAGAAGGAATAATTTGAATTTTTTAAGTAAATAAACCCTGAAGTACTAAACGTGCAGATAGAATAATACAAAAACAAACATCCGGATCCAGTGATAAATTAATAAATCGAAAAATGCTCGTGTGATGTCTCATTGCCGTCGTCTCAGAAAAGTTCAAACGGTTAATCACACCGAACTTTGAATCATTCTTTCTCAAAGTTCGATTGCTCAGAACTACTCCAAACTTCATTCAGCTCTACTACATTTTCCATGAGAATTCCCCGTTGTCTCTATGTTTTTGCTTCTCATACCGCAGCCAACCCCAACACAACACTCTGACTCTACTTCTACTCTCAAATCCAGATTTTCTCCATCCGGTGAGAATTGACCATGGAAGCGAAGACGAAGAGCCGTGCCAAAGGAAAAGCACGAAAATTGATAATTTTCGGTTTTGGACATAAATCCACTGGACGCCCACCATAATTGATTTTCCTAAGGGCTAGCGGGGATCGGCTCGACTTTGTCAGGAACACTAAAATCAGCCTGCAGCGTGTCTAGGACGGACAAAATCGATAGTACCTTTTCTTTGTTAATTCCATTTAGTTTTGAAGAGATCCCAGATAAATCCACGAATTTCGCCGTCGTCCTAGATGATGTGTGGTATATCCTTTGAACCAGGGGCGGCCGCACTCGCAACTCGACTTTGTACTTTTCTTCGGCAAGTTTTATTTAACATAACACAAAACCTTGGCTCAACAGAACGGAAATCACAAAACGCACTACCTCGACATAATCATTGCAGGTTCGGTTCGCTTTAAAGACGACGCAGCAGCAGCTAAACACTCGGAAACTTTTATCCACCTTCCTTCCTCTTATCAAAAATGCATGATAAAGGCTCCGATCCCAAGTTTGCTCAACAAAAATCCAGCAGACCACTGCTAGCACTCATTTTACCGATTACTTCTAAAGGAAAATTCGGATTACCGCCCTGCAGTGTACATAGTTGAGTGGATCGATTTTTAGCTATTTTTTTCTTTGTACAAATTGGAACCACACAAAGCCTACCACACAGCGACTGATCTCTTCGAACACGCGGTTAATTTGCTCTCACACGGACGACTAAATCAACCGTCTGTCGCATAGGCTCATGAACCTTCCAAGAATCAATTCACACTGTACACACTCACAGCTCACAAACCCACTCTTGCACGGCTTCCAGTGAAAATGGCAGCAATATGCGCACGCATTGCCACAAAACTCCAACCACACACACCAATGAGCGTACACTAGGTGTCGCTGCTGTGTACTACCGCCTGTTTACGTGCTGCACTGTACAGCCAACCATTTTGCTGTGTGCAGGGGTAAAAAACCTTTGTTTCCTGATGCCACTAAAAAAGACCTTCAACTTACGCTTGGAAATTTCGCAGCAGAGCTCGAAGCGATTTATTTATCGTCCGCTTTCGTAATGTGTGTGAAAACATGGAGAAGCAAGCGCGCACAGCGGCTCGAACGGTAATCACGGCAACACCAGATAGTTTGTTCGAATGTTTCGAGCCTCGAACGTTATATACCGAATTAAATTACGATCTACCTACTTCTGTCTCGAAAGCACTCTGCAAAATGCACTTATACATTTCTCCGAAAAGCTGTGGGAATAGTCGTCGCGCCGTTTCGAAAACCATACCTGGCTGAGCAACAATACTTTGAAATAGAGGAACGAACACAGCGGCATCTTACACTTTCTTGGCCTTGAACTCGTCCAAAGTGTACGCCGATGGTATGTGACGTAATTCTCTGTATCTTCAACTATTTAATAAGTTGAATGAAAAAACACGTTCCGCTCACATTTACCCTGCCTTGCTAGCCGTGAGACGGAATAAAATAATGACGGAAAGTTCATCAGGGCTGTGTTGGCGTCTTGCAAGATTTTCAGTACGGAGAGTCAACGCCTTTTAAATTTCCATCGACTTCCGCGCAACAATGAAACCAACAATCTTCAAATGTTTTCGCAGTAGATATTCCCCCAGCCAGCACTTCACGATTGGCTTGAGACGGCTCGGGTCGGGTTCTACATAAAGAACAAATCCAAAATATCGCAAAACGCAGAAGAAAGAGTTCATCGGCGCGCTAAGTTGTGCTGTGCCTATTCATTTCCGTTTTGAAATTCAGCACGTTGACAAAATATGAAATCTGTTCCAGCACTTCCTATAACGCAAAATGCCATGCACACCTCCGGTCGACCGGTGAACAGCTTGAACAAATGTCTAAACACACCTGCTTGCGTTTTACAATTTTACTTCCAGGAATTTCACATTCTTACCTTACAACGTGGAAACCATTGGTTAGCGTTACAATCGAGAAAGTGCTCATTTACCTGTAGGATGCCCTAGGAAACAATCCTCAGCGCAATTCACGGGAAACCCTGATCCTCATCCCGACAAAACACATTTCATCTCAACATTAATTTGTTTTATGATAATCCCACAAATCGATATTCAAGCTGTTACCCTTAGTTCCAAGAATAAGAACTGTGTTACTTTTGAACGCCATGATGTTCAACAGAATTTGCATTTCAAAACAATCGTTGTTCCAAAATCAACCTTAAAGTAGCGTCATTTAAAATGGTTCATGTTATACCGCCCTTCAGTGATAGAAAGTATTCATTTTGAAACCCTGAACTTAAGCCTAATGTATGGCGAGTCTTGATAGATTCATTTCTCAGAAAGGTTTAAAGTTATCGTTTTTATTAGCACCAGAACTTAGCGGGGCCTAATAAGATATTTCTGAAGCTTTACTTAAATAAGCTCATTGCAGGCTCAACAAACATTATGATGGCTTAATGCAAAAAAGCCAATTCTAGTTTCCAAGTAGAGGATTTTCGTATTTGATGCCTCTCTACCTATGCTGTATATAACCATGATTTCGCCATCGTTAGGGTACCATATAGCTTAAATCCAAGTTTTCGATCATCAACCCCTTGCAGCTTTTCCGCCATCTTGTATTAAGGGGTGAACTCGTGTTTCGTTAATATCTCATCTTCTGGACATGCTCGATGAAAAATTTAAAAACATTTTTTGAAATCTTGAAATTGTCTACAAATTTAATTATATCAAATTTATTCGTAAAGTTAATGCTTTTAGAGTTATAACGCGAAAAAGGTTAAAAAATTAGGACGACAATTGGTATTTCGCATTATCTCGTTTTGGGTAACTAGTGTAATAAAAAAAATATATACATACAAACGTTGTAGAGCACAAAATACGTAATAGATTTCATATAAAACATTTTCCTCTGTGACAAAGGTTAAACCTCTAAAGTTGCAAAATCGGCGCAAAAAGTGGTCATAAATGCTTCCGATTTCAGCCCATTTAGGCGAAACAGTGACTACAAAAGATGAAGTGTACCGAGTTGGTGGACAATATTCACAAGGAAAGTTCACTATACTCTGACAAACCTAAATAGCATGGGTTGCCTCCCCCTTTCTGATCCGTCGCCCCACCCATTCCAACCATAATTTTGGGGACCCCAAATTCTTGGTTTGTTTTTTAGTTTTAACAAAACCCACGAATCACTAAATGGAAAGCAAGACAGCCTCCCCCCCCCCCCCCCCCAACTTGACATTTTTCAAATTATAGAAAATTTGTGTTATACATGTATTGAGACAAAAAATCCAACGTTTCCGCTTATGTTTCACACTAAATTCCATTTTATAAAATTAAGGAAAATAAGATAAAAATAATTATCCATCCTGCTAATTCGTAAATAAACTGCGTAAGACTTCAATATTGTTGCAGCCCGCCTGACAAAGTCAAAAAATTTGCGGCCAGAGAAAAATAGGTATGAGTATAGCCTGGTTCCACATTATATGTAAGTACATAATGGGCGCCATATTAAGATCTCGCTGACGGTTCGGGCCGTTATGTAGATCCCGAGACCTCGTAAGAGCCCTGGGAACATAATGGCCCGAATCCGTAACCAGAACCCTTGAATCGACACTAAATACTGGTGTGTCCGTGCGTACAGCGGGAAGAGGGAGAGCTCCAGTGACCCTGAGGCGCTGACAAATTACAAATTACAATTACAAGATCTCGCTCCATCCTAAAACTAGGATCGAACAGGCATTGGGAATCTTGCTTTTTATAATTCTCGACCCCCTCCCGAAAAATATTCCTGGCTACGGGCCTGGCCCATGCTATTTAGATTTGCCCAGAGCATAGTGAACCTTTCCTGAAAATATCTTCCAAAAACTCTGTACACTCTCTCTCATCTTTTGTAGTCACTTCTCCGTCTTTATGGGCTGTAATTCGGCTGAAATCGGAAGCATTTATGACCACTTTTTGCAGAGATTTTGCAACTTTGCGTCTCTCTGAGAACGTACTGATAACAACAAAAAGCACGTATGCCGGACATTGGAAGGACCGGAGCCTGACATGTGTGAAAGTTTTTGATTTACATATCATTCCTAGAACGAAGGCACCTGACTGCATCTGTGTAATAGGTTGAAAAGTTACTCAAATGTCTAAACCCTGCGTTTCAAAGGACATTAATTGTAACATACATACCCGTAAGAATACATGACCTCTAAAATCCCGAATCATCACAATCCTACAACCTGCATAACTTGCCTCAACTTGCGTTTTAACACAAATTCGAAGGGAAGACGTGAGTTTGCAGTGACCGACGACACTAGTGTCTAGACATTCAATGTAACAGAAACTATAAATATTCTTTATATACTTTACCTATTAGATACCATAATAGGCTTTCTTTGGTTTAAGCGTGCCTTTAGGCAGCCAGGTAAACCTAATTTTATCTATCAAGGCCAGCGTAACTTAGCCGCACAAAAGCGAACATATACGAGCGCTAGAAAGTATTAAAGAAAATTTGACACAACTCCGAGAATGTTTTGGTTTTTATTATTATCCTGAGATCAAACTAGAGTCTTTACAGTGGCAAACGAAGCTCACATCCTTTCAAAGGCTTTAAGGCTTGGTGCAGGCGACCGGTGGCTACCGGAGTGCACGTTTCGGCAGAACATTTTTTCAGATAGGACAGCGCACACGAGCCTCCGTTACCGGACCGTCGTTCCTTTCAAAAACTAGGTCTCATTGTTGACAATCCACATGGTTCCCCAGTACGAAATCGACCACAATTAAAGTAGTAAAAATACTAAAAAAAAAAAATATGCAGTGATAAATTCAATCAATCCTGCAAGTAAAACTTCATAATTTCACTTTTACTGCTCATTTTCAGATAAAACAGTCCTAAGCAGGTGTACATAGTTTGAAAATACACATAAAATAAAATGGAGGAACAAATATGTATCCAAACAGTATTTTTAATCCATTTTAGGCATACAATGGACGAAAGTATCCGCATTCTAAATTTCTTGAAATAATTGCATCCCGTACCTGTATCTGTACCACATAGTGGTCAAAATTTAATTAGTAAGAGACTATTAGATTAGATGACATCACGGATATCAACATATCAGGACTAGAAACTGGTTGTAAAGGCCAAACCATAATGTGCATACCGATCCGTACTTGTGATTACACACAAAACCAATCCCCAAACCACAATGGGAATAGTCGATCGTTTCGTCAAGTCTGTTTTGCTATGCAAGGTAGGATCTGGAGCATACCTTGCATATGCAAAATGACAACAATTGAATATGCGGAAATTTGTTCGCAAGTTTGATTGATGTTGTGCACTCTAATAATACACAAATCGCAATGATTTATCACACTCTAACCGTCTGTCAAATATGCATAAGCTTCCGTTCGTCCAGTTTTGGCAGCCAAAATCAAGGCTGCTCGTGTAAACGACACAAAAAGGACTAGGAAATATCAAGCCTAGGACCGAATTAATCGGGGGTAGTCCAAAGTCAGGACTTGCCCGTTTATACGGTAAAAAAAAATCGCGACTTTGGGCTATGGTAGGCCAACGTCGCGACTTTGGATATCGTGTATAAGTAGTCATTGTCATCCTCAACTATAATAATAAAAATCGAAAACAAAAAAACACTACCTGGCTTATTGGTTTCAAGAATTTGAACAAAGCATTCCTGAAAGAAAATTAAGGTAATCAGGTAAATTAGGCCAACCAAACTCTTAAAGGCCTAGGGGACCTAGTTCAAGAAATACTTTTCTAATGGGACATGTTTTGTATAAAGGTAGCCTTTAAAATACAAGAGATTTTATAAAATTGTACTTAAACTTATTGTTAGCCTGCATGAACTCCAAATGTAGCTGGCACTATGCAGAAACAACCCATTCAAGCAGCCAGCACATCCCAAAAGTAAATGAATCGAATTAAGTGCATTACAAAGAACTTTCATCTGCTCCAACTTTAGGTTTCAAGCCGCATGCTTCACGCACACTAGGTTAAATTTGACTGTGCAGGGTAACTCAAAAAATCCTAAAAGGAATTGCATTAAAGGTGTAACTGCATTTGTAGCTATAAACACAGTCCCACCGTACCGAAGCATTTTTTGAAAGTGCACAGTCCCTTTTCTCACCCCTACATTATTGGCACGGCATCATAGGCAGGCATTAACTTTTTACGTGCATCACTCGGCGAGTGGATGTTCCTACTTCTATATATAGGATTCCTTGATTGTATGCTTCGCAAATGTTCAGTCAGACACATGCGACGTTGCCATTTAATACCTTTACGAGCTCCTTCGCTCACCCAGACGTCTTGTTGCCAAGTTTAGGGATGCTTTACTATACCAAATCTACCGATGTGTCCTTGTATTGATTTTTGCCTGAAATTCAAATTGTTGAAGACGAATGGAGTGCTCTACCTCTCTGCTGCCTTCTTGCAGATTTCGTGGAAACAAAGAAGACAAGAGTCGTTTCCTGTTAAGCTCTCGGTTTTACAACTTTTGCAGGCAGAGTCCTAGAATTACTGAATTATTTCTAAGTAATTTACCCTGTCCTTTGAAAATAATTAATTTTAGGATTTGCCACAGCCTAATTTCGCTGAAGCAATTACTTGTTAATGCATTTACCTGCTTAGGGTAAATGAAGGTTTCATGATTAAAGTAAACGACTAGATGGAGGCCGCAGCTAAATTTCCTCAAATCATGTAGCTAATAACTATGAAACGTGCTGATAGATAAAAATTTTGTTATGCGGCGAGCAGTAAACACAATGATAAGTGCTTAATTTCTTCGCGCGCATGTGCCTGCTTTTTTGTAACTTTAATTTACCTTGGCTGATCGGGCGGATAGCCTTACATAATATTTTTCAATAACCTTTGAAGAATGTTCACAATTTTCTAATATCAATCATTTTGCACAAAAAGATGTCTTTACAAAATTATGCTCATTCGTCCCTGAAGACTAAAAAGTGCTTGGCTAAATTGGTTACTATTTAGATATGACATAATGCTGCATGCGTTAGCACTACACAGTACTGTATCCCAGTCTGCGATCTATTACTCATTCGATCAGTTACTTAGAAAGAGGCGAACTGTATAAAACCTAGTTGACTTTATAAATAAAGTAAGAAAAAGGAAAAACATGCTGGCCGCAAAACTACGGGAAGTTCAGGGCCGTCCGTACAACTTGGCAGTATACAGCGACGATCTGTGTTCGCACTGATGATCTTTTGATGGTATACACGAAGAATTTCTGTTTGAGCCTGTTTCAATTCTGTCTGCTTCTTCGTCGATCAGGTTAATATTTACTCCATGCCGTTGCCGTATCGTGTTGGCCAAGGGGAAGAGTTGTGTAGAACGATGAACAAAGAAACGAGCTAGTCCCAATGTCTTTTCACTCCGGGCCCCAGTTGACTTTGTGTGTGGTGTGCGCAAAGCAAACCCTCTCCCCTGACAAAGCAGAACGTGATTCAATACCTCTGCGCTGACTTTGTGCCGATTAAGTAGGAACTAGTTATGATACGTGTGTTAATAAAAAAATAACAAACCCAACGTGGACCATATGATGTGAACTTTTTCAGAACTTGTTTGTAGTTGTGCCATAGTGATCGCAACGCGGTCGTTATCCAAAATTCAAATGCCAAGCCAAGCAAATAAGGAAATGTGCTACAACCGGTTTTATGTCATTAAAAAAGTCTTTTTTTATTTATAATACTCAGATCATTAAATCACTCGCACTATAGGTAATTTTGATGTAATTACCGAGCGTCAGTTCCCCACAATATTTGCTAAGATTGCTCTATAAAAATGTAGTCCCTGAAATGTAAAGGGGATAAACAGTAAACGCAAAATAAATAAATAAAAATAAAAGCAAAATAAAATCTGTATAAACATATAAAGCTCGACAAAAAATCTATTCAAATCTACATAAATGTAACTGCATTTTTATGTACGGGCGGACCCATTGCAAATTTGCGTTACACTGCCCAAAATGTTCAAAGTTTATTACAACCAAGTCTTTAGAAAACGTGCTTACGTTTACCAATTTTCTATACCTTCTATGAAAACTGGATTCCCAGTCGGCTTTATTAACATATTTAAAAAAAATTGATTGATGTACAAGTTAATTACATATGGTGTGGTGATAGCCGCCACTGGATCAATAACGTATCTTTACCCGAATGCACAACTTTTGACTCGATAAATGTCAAAATTTAATAAAATTTGGTATTTTCGCACGATTCTTGTTACTCGGGCCCCAATTTTTGGGAACGGGTTTCGAAACATTTTGCTGTGCTAATTAACTCCACCGGTAGTTTGTAAAAGGAAAATTAACTCCACCGGCAGTTAATAAAAGGGAAATTATAATATATAATAGAATTTTCCTAAAAGTTACGAACGTTAGGTGGCTCGCGAATTGCCCTATATCTCGAAAACGGGTCGACATAGAATTTTTTCATTATTTTTCCGTTAATTACCACAGCAAAATGTTTCGAACCCCGTTCCCAAAAATTGGGGCCCGAGTAACAAGAACCTCCCCGGTATTTTAGACCCGCCATCTTGAATTCTCAAAACTAAGTATTCTCGTACGTATAATTGAGATCCATAATCTAAAAACCCCGAAAATTGATTTATGTCAATTTTTATAAATATTTAGTATTTTGAGTCCATTATTTTGGATCTTCCAGTATGAATGAATCAAAATTAAGTACCATATTTGACACCAACGACCCTTAAAATTTCATTAAGACAATCTATGGAAATTTGGAATTTTAACTCCGAATTTATATTGAATTTCCAAAAGTGGGCACCATATTTAGAGTCACCGTGTTCAAAAACCACCAATGTACCGCTTATGATTGAAATCGAATGAAGTTTAGTATTCGCTGTCCGCCATTTCCAATTTTAGAAATTGGGTATCATATTAGAAATGAGCATCGCAAAAAATCCCTTGATGCAATTTTCTTTTAATATCTGTACCACACCATATTGGATCCACGACTCTGAAAACCCCCCTATGCTAATATTTGCGCAAATCACAAATTAATCCTCTGCTATGATTCCCCTGCACCCCGTAGGCTTTTAAGATGTATCACGCTCTCGGAACGATATATGTACGTACTTTATCGGCACGGCTAAAGTGAATACTATATCAGATTTGAAATCAGTGACCCTAAAAACCTCCGTATATTCAACTATATGGAAATCAGTTCAAGTTGAATATTTCAGTCCCAATTGTAAGATCCGCCATTTTGAATTTTCAAATATCGGTGTCAGATTCGAAATTATCTTCCCCGAAAAAATCCATATGTTCATTTACAGAAAAGTTTAAAATGAGAATTTTAGTCGACATATTGGATCCGCCTTCATGAATTGATGGCAGGTACGAAATCATTGACCCACAAAACCCCTCTATATTTATTTATATTAAAAACCGTTCAAGTTGAGAATTTTTAGTCGCCATATTGGAACCGCCATTGAATTTTGAATGATATCGATAGCAGATTCGATCATCGACCCCGAAAACCATTATTGCACGATGAGAAAACTTAAAAAGTCATTCTTTTAAGAATTTTAGATACCCGATATTGAGAAATTGGGTATATTTTAAGGAAGAAAGAAGAGTGCTTGGTTCTTTACTTGTGTATTTATCAATATACGGGATATTCAGTATTTCAGTTTAACCTAAAAACATCCAGTACAGGGTCTAGGCGGCAGAGAAATACATATATCATATTATAGTCTCTTACTGAATTTTGCGGTATCTGATAGCAGCCATCACAACCGTTGTGCCCGACTTAGGTTGATTTGCCTGTAAAGTAGGTAGGAATCCAAATATTGATCACCCTCTACAAGCCATTGGGTTTTCCAATTTTGTACCTTCCTTGTGATACTAAAACTAAGATCAGAACAACAACACCTCAATCGCAGGTAAAAGTAAATTTTTGTAGAAGGTAGAACCGATAACTTGCAGTTTTAAACGTTTTGCACGTTTCGCAAAATAATATTATATAATAGTTTTGTCAAAAACATATAACATACTAGCAAACCTGTCCCCCTGCGTTTTCCTTCTTGTAAATTAACAAAAAAAACAACAAAAATCATCAATACACGATTTTTAATTTTTCCCGCAGGAACCCAAAACATTCCTGAGATAAAAAGAATCCTTAATCAACCAACAAAATAATCTACCTTCCTGTGAAAGTCCCATCGAAATAGGACAATCGTTCCCGAGATTAGCCCAGGCAAACGGACATATTTTAGAAACATTTGTTTAGGTTTTGATATCATGTGTTTATTCACAGTTATTTCAAAATAACAGGTATGTACGTACGTACTTTCTACAAAAAAAGGTTTTTTCATTAATATTTGTTTCGAAGTTACAGATGGGGTGATTTTCTTGAAAATCTGACAGTTTTATCGCGTTTCACTAATATATCATTATTTAAGGCATATATACCACAGTAAGTGCGCAAGTCTTATAAAAAACTTTTCTGTAATTATCATATTTCGAGATTATTCATATTTTCCCCCTGAATTGGAAAGTAACTTCACATATAAAAGATGATCTAACAAATTCAAATTGTCGTTATTCGACATATAAAACAGCCGTCATGGAAGTATTTTCTGCGATGTCTCAAGTTAGTATAAACCATGATATGTCTAGCAATCGATCAACTCCCAAAAGTTATCCAAATCTGGCCCATACTTTCTTTAAACATGCCTATGCATTTTTACAGCCTAAATTGAATACGATGGGAATTAATTTTGACTTCAACAAGGCGGCACCACATCCCATACAAGTCATTAAACAATTTGATGATCAAATTCAGAATGTCAGAAAGGTCAATTTAATTTCTTGTCGTTTGAAGAACACAACAATTTAATTTTTAAAATACAACATTCCAGTTAACAAAAACGCTATTGAAGCACTTTTATTGCGAAAAGTAATCGAAAATATTAACTTTTGAGTGATTACCTGCTCCATGTGCAATTACCATAAATCAACATTTCAGACTCAATAAAGATTTCCAACGCTCACTCATAAAATAAGTGTTTTATTTAAAAAAAACTTTTCCGATAACCGCTGGATCGTCAGTAGTTTTTGGGTTATCCTGCAGATGGACGGACAGATAGAGATGGACAAGGGAGCTTAATTAAAGAAACACCTCCGTCGCCGACTGTTAAGTTTACAATAAGCAGAATTTTTAAATATGATTCTAAAAAGGAATGCCAACACTAAATGCTTTTGCTAAATGTGTTAAAATAATGGCAACACATTTAACGACCAACCTACAATGGGCCTATTGCTTTGTCCTAAGCGTGTCTTTAGGCAGACATGGGAACCTAACGATAAAGTAATAATTATCCAACTTGATGCCATCATACACACTTTTGAGGAAATCTGAACAGCAAGAGCCTTGAATTCTACTATGGAGTAAAACAACAAAATTACTACGTACCTGTGACCAAATCCAACTGTGTAATCAACTTATGGCGAACAATGTTATTATTGTCGAGCATACAAAGTAACGCAAAACGTCTACGTACGACATTGCATCCAATTGTCTCAACAAGATACAGAAATGTAATGTAAACATTGTCATGTGTTTGAGGCTTGAACTATGTGAGACACTGCGTAGGTATCAATACAATTGCACACATGATTGCAAAACAAACGTCATAAGGTGTGATTCAAATATATTTGGCACGAAGGGTTTTCCATCCAGAATGCAATATGTGCGTTCTGAAACAATGGAAATGTTTAAAAATCTGGCGATATTTGGTAGACTTTTGGACGGCTTTATTGGGTCGCAACATGGACATAATTGACATAATTTTCACAATTTTTAGATAGAGATACCGTAAGCACGGGTCTGGCACAAAAATACAATTTTCCTCAAATAGTATTCAAAATGTGTACAGGATATGCATTTATTTGCTGTTTCGTCTCAAAAATTAAAGAATAACATCGACCGCAAAAAGCCTAAATAAAACGATACTTCCGTACTTTCCTTTCACTTACAGGTAAGGAGGAAAATATAATATTCAATAACACTCTTAGCACTCACTTAACAGGTGGCCGACGACGTTGCAGATGTTCTCATTACGTGCGTTTACATTATTTATTCTGCATTTACCTTTCAGAAAAAGCAGGGACAGATGTTTTAGCAGTCCCAGGATTTACTGGCTCCGATCTGCACTTTTTCTACCTGATTACCACCTGCCATTTTTGGAAGCAGTTCAGCTCATCCCCTTTTGTGTGCAGTCGGTACGATTCGAGTCTTTGTACGAAGTAAGAAAGAAATTTGTTGGGAAATTTTCCTGTTTCCATGTATGGTACAAAAGTATCTAGAAGCCACTTTAGTTCTCATTTAATATTAAAAGTTCATGCAAAGCAGAACCGTATTTTGAAGTACATATACCCGGAGGATGGGAAAATATTGTGATCTAAGCCCAGGAATAAAAACTAGAACATTACTTAACACCCCTGTTGTGTTAATTTTGTAGTAATTACAGCCATGCAAATAAGAAAATTCTTACCTTTATGAGGGAACTGCCAGTGAGGGTTTTTTAGCATCCTTTTTTTGGTACAGGGTATCCCGCAAACGGGTTTCAAATTCTGTGCGTTGATAGCTGGCGTCGATTCAAGTAAAAGGCTGAATAGCAGAGGGGATCCATTTCCGACCCCTCCGAGTTAGTGTGAGTTGAAGCGTTGTACTTATCTTATAAAATTATATCTGGACAGATAAAAATAAATTATAATTAATATTATAATTTTTTACCTCATAACACTACCATATCCCACCTTTTGAACAATTCAAACGTTAAAGGTTTCCAGAGCTGAAAGAAACAAAATTTTCAAAAATATTATTCCTTCTTGCCAATAATAAATTGAGAAAAATTGAGATATTTTCAATTCATACAAAAGGGTTAACTGGCTGATCGACATAAATTTATTTTCAATGCAAGTCTGCAGGAATATTAAACCTCGGCATTTAAACCTTTAAAACAAAAGAACTAAGCTTACTCTCGCCTTAAACCACTGCCGAGTCCCTGAAAGAAGAGTGTAGTTTTCGCAGAAGAAACGCATTTACAAAAATCACAGGGCATTTTAGCAAAATGCTACCAAGCAGAACAGCATTCTCATTTAAAGTCACCGTTTTCTCATTCTTCACGGTTTTCTTATTAACTAACAAGTTCTTCACAGTGTTAAGGCGCGAGACAATAGAGTGGCAGTAGCGTCGTTGTTAGCCCGTGTATTCTATTCGCATCATGAATGAGTGTGTTGATTGCCTTGGCGAGGTAGTTGAACCTGATTACTGAATCTCAGGAAAGCAAAATAAGTTTAAGATGTTTTGCTACAAGTTACCAGTCTGGTAGCATTTTCAATGTCAGTGTTACGGAATTCTCTGGGTTTCTAGGTAACAAGTCAAAATGTATCTAAAAATCATATAAATGCATGGATAGGAGATTTGCTAATGATTTCATTCTTGCGTGTGTTTAACCTTCGGCTAAGTCATATCGAGAGTTCAAGCTCTTTCGCGGTATCAACAACCTTAACTGGCATTTCACCAAAATAGATAGTACCGTTTTGACATCACAAGATTATACGAAATTTGTAAAAAGGGCAATCTCACCACATCGAACTTCCGAAGCGTGTTACAATAATTCCCATAATGTCAAATCAACTAGTTTTCTATGAATTTGTAACACTCGATAAAAGCAAGGGAAAAGTTAGGTACTCATAACAGTGACGATGACACTACAGTTAGTGAGCCATGAAAGGCGGATTAATATTTATCGATATAATCTGCAAAATTTTCCTTTATACGACTAGTTTTATTTCGCAATTCCAGTCAAAAAATGTAGTTTAATTTCAACATCCAGATCTTTCTGTCTTCAACAGTTTAATTTGTTTAAAGAAGCATTGGTACATAGAAGTGAAAATTGTCATGTCTTAAAAAATTGCATTTTTTTACAAAGTGCGGAGATCTTCGAGGTTTTATATTTGTATGAATCGTCAAATATGATGATCAAACGATGATTTTTCACGCTGCTATCTTACTGATAAAACAATGTTTTTTTAACCACCGATACACTATGAAATATGTGTGTCCTTCAATTAGATATAAATTTCCCTACATTAATTCCGACAAATGAAATACTTTGTGAGATATAGTGAATTAAAAATCTCTTGTTGTCCATTTCCACTCGCAAGTTCTGTACGGAACGTCCAGCTTTTTTCATACTTGTAAATTAAGTAATTAGTTGCAGAATTAATGAAACTAATATGACATTGATTTTTATCTGTATTCATGCACGCTACCCTTATGAAAAAGAATATGTGAGTGCCCGGACTCTTTGCTAAAATGTATAAAGGCGCATTTCCAATACAGCGTGGGGATTCGGATTATTTTCTATCTCCACAGCCCGTACGACAGAATTGTACGTACCCCTTAGTGCGGATTTTCAGGACAATCCATTGAATTTAAACTTTTTCGGTAGCCATTTTGGGTCCGCCATCTTGAATTTTGGTAGTTTTAGTTTCAGTAACTTTAAAGACGTCTTCATATTAAATTTCATTAAAATTGTTTCAAATTGAGGAATTTTGGTCGCCATATTGCGTCCGGCATTTTGAGTTTGGAAATGCGGATTTTCAGGGCATTACCTTGAAGTTTAACTTTTTTGTCCGCCATCTTAGATTTCGGTAGATTTGAATTCTGTAACTGCAAAGACGTCTTCATAATAAAATTTTATTAAAATTGTTCAAAATTGAGGAGTTCCGGTCGGCATTGAATTTGGAATTTTTGATGGCAGATTTGAAATCAGAGACTCCGAAAACCCCGTAGTGCTGCTTTATAGGGAAATCCCATGAAGTTTAACGAATTTAATAATTTCACTAACCGCAGCTATCTTGGAGCCGCCATTGCCATTGAAACATTGCAATTTATCAAAATAACAAATAGCCTATATATTAAGTTGGAATATATACTACCTTGTGTGAAAAAATGAAGTGTATCAAAACACACAAATTTTCGCAATTATATTAGTAAAAGGAAGATAAATCCTACGTCAAGAGATAAATACATTACGCATGTCCTTTTTGGGCTAATAATATTGCTAGCTAATATTTCGCACCGCACCAAAGCGTTGCCTTTACATAACTGGCAAACGTCATCAATTTTACGTCACAATAAAAACTTTTTTTGTATGACAAAGCATTACAACGACATTTCAGCTGCGTTTTTTAATGCAAAATTAACATTCTATTGAAATTTATGAATAGCAAAAATATCTAATTTTGTGAAAGGAATATCACATTGCATTAACTTATACCCACTTTGATGCTGATGGAGCACAACTCCTTTACGATTAACGAACTATGAACGTTTCTGGATGATGGATTCGTTCAAACAGTGTAATGGTCCACAGTTCACATTCGAATTGATTGTTTGGTTTCTTGGCAGGAGCTCAAAAAACACAACACTTTTAAAATTCCACTATAGTGAGAGCATAATCTTCTTCTGCTTTTGTTGTCGTTTGCAGACACATATATATACACAACATAGCAGAATGCACACTTTGATCTTTCATCTCCAAATTGTTGCAAAATGGAAGTTGGAATTGTCAACAGTTAAATGACATAGTAACAACAAATATGCGAATAACTCTAGTAACATCAAAAATGAACTAGCACCATCTGTTGCAAAATGCGTCATGAATTCACCAAAAATCCAGTTTGGGGGTGAAAGCGTTAAGCGGTCAAAAAAGAGATTCCACGAGCGAACATTATGGAGGCAAACATTATTCGCGATTCGTGACCTCCTTGACTCATGTTAGATGGTGTTCAAACTTTTGCTGAAGTCGGAATAAGTCATGGAAACACCGAAACTATTATCACAGAGGGTTTTGTGTGTACGATGCGACCCTCGTCTATTGACTCCAGAATAGAAGAAGAAGCGAAAAATTGGAGCAAATGCATAGGACGCCACTGGAACTTCTTGATAAAAGCCTTACGATTTGATTGTCTTTCTTCATAAAAGCCTTCCAATTTAATATATAAATATTGCATGTGGTCAGACTTGGGTGAGTGGGGAGTAGATTTCACCACTCCGTCGCAAATTATCAACTTTTGTAGCCACTTGTATATTTCACAACCCGTTCAAAATGGTCAATTTCTTGTAAGGGTTGTTTTTCCTACAGGGGTGGTTTTTTTCAAAAATCTGTTTCGGCCATTTGAAAGTACTTATTTTAAAACGCTATTTTTTTTCCAAGGCCAATTATAACCCCGCTGGAAGTGGGGCAGTGCAAGTGACAATGACAGCGACAGCTTGACGAACCTTTCCTGGGCGCTTACAAGACGATCGGTGATCAAATTTTGACTTCATCATCTCCAAAATATGCGAACCATCTTGAAACGCTTGATTTTAGCACGTTTGTTTTTATATTCGACAAGATTATACGTATTGAGAATAGTGCCATATTCAAATTGTCAGGAATTTTGGGTATCCTCTTGTATAAACAAAACTGTTCGAAGAAATTTGTAAAATATGGACTGTTTATTATGAACGTAATAGTCCACTTTATAACAAAATCATGTAACATGATATGTTAAATAAATGAACTTACACCAACCACTTCCATAACATTCCATATAAATGAAAACATTTCAATAAAAATCGGTTCGATAGATTCTGTTTCTAGTACAAACAAACAGATGGACAAATAGGCCTAATTATTGTGGGTACTATGAAATTTGAGAATTGTTGTTGAAACGTTACGTCTAGCAGCACTTCATAAAACTTGAAGTGCAACAGCAGTACGTACGTACTAGAGATAGGAATGTCTAGTAAACGTAATTGTGGATTCAGTTGACTTCAGTCGCGTCAGTTCAGTCAGCATTAATCCAAACTTATTACGTGTTGTTGTTAAGTAAATTTCGTAAAAGACAAAAACATTTTGTTAGCCACCTGGAATAGCCAAAAAGCTGGCATGCGCACTGAATGTAGTCGTTATGCGCGACAATTATCCACACAACTCAGCTCCATGGCTTGCTTTGAATCATGATTCACGTCACTTCATAGTAGGTATTGCTCGTGTATTGCATTATTGCAAAGCTTTTGTCATCGCACATGATCAATTTCTAAAGAGTTTTAAATCATAAAATAGCCTAGAACTTGTATTTACAGCTACTTCGATTATATGACCTTCGTTTTTTTTTGGAAAGAGACACCGAACATATTTTGCAATAATTGCGATCATATGCTCAAAAATCATCGCAATCATCAGCGCTTTTTTCGTTTGATACCTACAAACATAGATTGACGCACTACCACTTCACTATGGCGCTCACCTGCTGAGAACTACTGATGAAAACAAATACCGCGTTAGCGCTACTCTGTAAAAAAAAATTGACCTTAACTTTTCTCAGTTGTCTAACGAGACCTGAAGCAATAACGTTTGGTTTGCGGCCTTGGAGAAGCTTTTTTCGGTAACAGTATGTCGTCATCAGTCTTCTGCTGGAACATTGAACCAAGTTATTCACGCGTCCTCCACATCCGATGTAACTGCCATTACCTGGCTAAAATTAAAATGCATAAATTTTCTACGGAGTAAAACTACGTCTGGCACTTAAGAGTTCCTTTTGTGTTCTTTCCTTTACTGTGTTTTGAGGAACAATTTAGGAGCTTAGTTCAAAATTATAAGCAAATTCAAAAAACGTACTGGAGAAGAGATATGCAGGAAATTTTCAAAAGTGTCCGAGAGCCCAGCTGCCATGAATATTTTTAGCGAAACAATGTAAATTTTCTCAATCGTCTTCAATGCACATTACCAGCGTTCAAGTAAGACGCGCCCTTGACATATATAGCAACTTAAAAGATATAGCTAAGGTGTATAAATACTGAATTATTGCTCAAAGTGCCCGCAGATTTTCTTATTGGGTAAGAGTCGGAGTTATTGTTGGCTTATGGGCACAAGCTTGGAGGCCATCTACGGTTCCCTGGCTGTTTGTAAATATTTGCATTTGTGTACTGTAGTCAGTGTACTCCAGTACTAGTAGCTGATTTGAATTTGTATTGCATAATTACTTGAATTTACATCTATTTTATTATAAATTGGGAAACATTTAGAGGAGTCAATATGCAGTTATTAAATGTTACCTTCCAACGCGTCTTTCTTATAATTATCTCTAGTTATGGGCATTTTCTTTCCAAGTGCAGTTCATGAGGCAGAAAAAGAGTCAAGCATTATGCTACTTACTCATTTCATCATAATCTCCGAAGCGTCCCCGACGAGCAAGAAGTGGGAGCACTATTTCATAAACTTTCGTAACTAAAGTAATGAAAGACTGCCACACGGTGAAGGTACTGCCTAGAAAATGGGAATTATTAAAATAACATCTGTCCGTAGTAATTTTTCGATGCAAATTTATTGTGAACGCAGCCATGAAATTCGTACTACAGAGACGTAGCGTTGCAGTAAACGAAATAAGCTATATACAACAACAAGCAAGGAATCATGAACAACAAAACCTCTTGATCTGTGGTGAATGGCAGTCTGAAACCGTTGACCGCAGCCAAGGTCTTTCTTAATAGTGCATGGATTCTGCAGTACCATCTTCGATCTCCATAAATAAATTCTTAAAGGGAACTCGCGGTCGCTTCAAGTGGCGAAAGGAATTACGAATCTTATGGTGTATAAATATAAGAAAAAAGCTGATTTGATAACTTCCAGTGACTAACGCTAAAAGTTATGTATAATTTAATTGCGAAAAAAAAAAATACGCTGTCAGACTTTAAAAATTGTATTGACGCTTCATAGACAATGGTTAAATTAAGGGGTTACGCCACTGTAGAATTTTTTAAAAATCGATTTTTTTTATTGGCTTAAATTAAAAAATACTTTAAACCCTATAGGTCCCGTAGCTAAAATCATTTTCCTTCCTTGGAAAATCCAGGCTGTCGCTTCGCGCGTCAAACCGGTTTCGAGGCAAACTGTTCCCATTGCAAACTGTTACCGAAACTTCAAACGCGTTTTACTCAAAACCATATTTTCAAAATGGCATGCAGCAGTGCTCGAACAATTTCCAATATTTTGGTTTCAAATTTTGACCAGATCGTCACATTAATATTATGCAGAAATTGTCGATCGGGATTTTTGATAACTTGATTTGTTTATTTTTAATTAACGTTGCGTTTTTTTAGGTCGAAAAACAAATTTTTTTTTCAAACTCGCGCCAAATTTTGGATAATCAGTATTTTGGAAAATCCGGTCGACAATCTGAGGATAAACCCTCTAGATTAACGCAAATTTTTTGTTTGATTCTAGATTTAAATTTGCACCAGGCGTGCTGCATGCCCAGACCCCTACAGGAAAAACACGTCGCGGGAGGATTGCCATGGAGCCGCCATTTTGTTTTATTTTTTAATAAAAACATTACCTTGTAAAGTTCAAGATATGACTAATAACATCCTTAATAAATTTTTTTCAAAAAACCATTCCGTTTGCGAGAAAAAAAATTGCGGAAAAACCGTTTTTTTTCAGCGTCTACAGTGGCGTAACCCCTTAAAATTAAATTTTGACTACGAAAAAAGTCCAAACAAGCTGGATTTTAGTTGAGACTTTTACTTCGATGTCCTAAAAATATCCTTTAAAAAAGTTGCCTGAATTTCAGCAGAGGGGTTTTCTTTTTTTTGGGCTAAAGGGAACTAATTTTACTTTTTTGCAAATATTTCGTAAAATATAAATTTTGTCGAGACAACTAGTACAAAACGGGATCTGCAGCGCTCACCCTTGACGCCGCAAAAAAAATTGTTTTGACAAAATTTGGGTTAACTTCCGAATACGTGCCACCAAGCAAAGCCACGGCGGGCATTTGAATCACGTTATATTCCATACTTAATGCCATAAAATATTCTTTCAAATAATATAAATAGAGCGGATATCTCACGCACAACTTGTTTTATTCACATTTAAAAGTCAAGCGTCCTTATTCAAAGACCCTATATTAACTGATCATGGGCCGGCCGGTAACAAAAGATTTTTAATGGGTTCTAATCTTTATTTTTAGTTGTCTTTGGGATTTGAATCATTATCAAGCCATTTTTGGACCTCGAGATAAACTCTAAGTAAATGATGTAACGCTACAATGCACTGAATGTGGGTTTTAATAATTTTACTGGTTTATTTAATGTGGTGGTTTAAACTGCACTAAAGGCTGTAGTTCCCACTGTTCCACTTGCAGAAAAGGTCTCCGCTCTTAAACGCCGACAGTCAGGAAATATTAATTAATGGAGATATCGATGAAGAAATGGATCCAATGGTTCAATAAATGATAGAATCAACGAGACCGAATAAATCACAATGATTTTTTTATGTTATTTTTATGTGGATTAGGCGTACTGCGGACACCACATAAAAAACGCGCCTAGTACTATACCCCCAAAGGTGGTGTGGAAAGGAGTATGTATGTATGTATTTAAAATAAAAAAAGCGGTTATTGCAAACCGGACATTTTACACAAAAACGATTGATTCTACGGGAAAAAGTGTAAGGACCTTTTTTGTGCAGAACTTCAAAGGCTAGAATTTTTTCATAACTTGACAAATTTATATTTTACGAGATATTTGCAAAAAATTAAAATTAATCCCCTTTAATCCAAAAAAAAAGGAAAAAAACCACGGCAGACGTAGATACCATTTAAACAGATTTAAGATTTTTGTGTGTCTGTTCTTATGTGTTCCAAATTTATATGAAAACTATTCAACATAATTTTTGAGAAATGTTCACTGAAATAAAGTTTAGCCATCGTGAACACTTCTCTCCTCCACGGAACGTCTCCAAGAAAATAACAATAAACATAAAATAAGAATGAAATTACAGCTGATATGAAAATATTCATCTAGGGGGCTCCCCCACCACTAGGTACAAGTGTAAACTGAGCCACTGCCTGCAGATAAATAAGATGGAGGGTCGACCAAGTGCGGGTAACAGAGTGAATGCTCAACTCCGTTTATTTTCCTTTAGCCTGAGTTTTTTTTGTTTATATTCTTAAAGTGTACAACCTATGGGGTAATGTGAATTTTAAAAATTTATTATTGTTCTGTCTGGAGTGTCGCGGTTTTATCAAAACTTTTTTTTCAACTTCATCATATGAATTTCTTTTTACTTCTTACCAATCATGATAATTATTGTGTGTAGTCTATAGGAATGCTACTTATTTATTCATTCCTAATATATCGTTATAGTAAACGTATTGAGACCCCTACTTGTTTACAGCGTTAAGGAATTATGATACATACATATATGTATACTGAACTGATTTGCTTACTCATGAAAGAAGTTATTGCACCACTTCTAAATTTTTGTGAGAACAATTTTTATCTCCAATAAATTTTTGGACCTATTCAAGTATTTGCACGATTGTTGTAAATTTATAAACGGACCTGTAAAGGTGCGGAGATTATACAAGGCTGAAATGTTAAGCAATCCTTTTACCATAATACTCCCTTTTATATTAATTATAAGAACAATTTATACAATAAAAATAAAAATATTATTGAAGTACAACTTTGTACTTAAAGCGATGCATTTTATTTTTCGAGGGGTGTAGATTATCCCTTTTTGTATGCTCACATTAATTGGGACTCGAAAAAAAAACAATATCAAATTATATAGTTCCAGTTTCAACTCACAAGCCAGCGCTCAAATAAAGCCCTCCCTCATCTCTCCCTCGATTATTGGAATTAAGAAATAAAGGATAATTTGGCAACCACGTTCAATTCCAACACATTCAAACAATTGATGGGCATTCACTCTTCCTGCGAGTAAACTAAAAGCACAAAATACACAGTCAACGTGACGTAGCCTTTAGCATTGTGTTTAAAGAAGAGAAAAATGTACAGACGCAAAAGGTTAGCTCGCCTTATTTAACATTTTTACCCAAGATTCAAACCGGTTTTATAATAGACACCGAACCCACGGAGCTTTTAAACAGGCAGGGTTGGAATTTGCCCACTATAGCTAAAAACTGCACAGTAAGCTCTTGCGATAGCTGTTTTTGTTTATTTCACAAGGTTACCTTACCAGCGTAAACTTTCAAGGATAGTTAACTGATATTAAGTTGAAGCGATTATCCGCGTAAAAAAATATAATTCCTATTTGTTCAGTTACAAATTTAGCTATCAATACAAATTTGAATGAATTTCTTAACCAGCTTTCAAAAAAGGAAAAGATTATAAATTCACCCCGTTTATATTTTTAATGAACGCGATTTAAATTATTACTTAAATTAACAGTGCTTCTTAACCTGGGGTGCCCCGTGCCTGTACCCCCGAGGATGCGAAAAGACATTTCCAGGAGTGAAGTTCTTAATTTGCTGATGGAAATTACCGCCTGTAGGAAACTAGCGAACGCTGCGTCGACTTTTGGGATCCCCAATTTTCTTTATATATTGTGATTTCCATTGCTAGCCAATAGCTTCTAGTATTTAGGTTAGGCACCCAGCATCATGCTTGGAAGCTCTTCTGGAAGTTGTTAACTCGCAATCAAAATCAAAAGATATAAAAGCACAAGAAAGTTGACTGTGATCATCATTTTTCCAGAATAGGGCTGATTGTGTTTATTTTTTCAATAAATATGTTTATGTTATCTTACAATAGATATAAATTCACAAATAAATATACAAACACATTTTTCAAGGGAGTGCGAGAACTTATTTTTAGATGCAAGGAGATGCCGATTACTATATAATTTGAAAACCACTGCTTTAATACTTACGTAAGGTCAAAATTAAACATTTACTTTGCATCCATACCCGACACGAAAACAAAAAATTGCCTTTACAACAAAAAGTTGAAAGGTACTTGATCTTCTGCGCATTTTTGCAAAATTCCAAGATAAGAATAACTATATTCAGATAATTATCAAATCACTTCAAAAAACCATAACTAGATATTAATATGTGAACACAAAAAATAATTATAAAAAAAGCACTTTTAGGGCACCGACAGTAATACGAGTACACTCTTTCACTTTTCCTCGAAAAACGAATCCCAAATTAGTTTCTCACCGGGCCACAATTCTTTTCGCAAGTTATAAGTTAAAAATAACTAGTTAACGGCCTTAAAAGTTTCAAATATCGACGAGAAGATACTTTCTCACAAAACAATATTAAAATTTCAAAGACAAGGTCTTAGCTGCCTTCTCATAACGTGAGCATAAAATTAGTGACTATAACCTTTAACTGTTCGTATCATATTCATTAAATAATTGCTTGCATGTAGTGGTAAACAAGATTTAAACATTATTTTTCTTATACTGTTATTTTTTTCTCTTTTCTTGGATCGTATTAGATATTCTGGACATAGCTCTTTTCCTGAATGTGAGCATTTAAATTCCATAAATTTGTATGATTAGTTTATGAAACAACGTGAGAATGATAAGAAATTTTATCGCCTCTATATGCATAACTAAAGGTTAAAATCACTACGCGCATTTCATACAGGTCAATGACCCGGGGTCATTCCAAAAATATAATTTGTGGTTAATTCCCAGATGATATTTATATATTTGCTTCCGGTTGTCAACAATCAGATATTTTACTGTACTTTTAGAATTGATTCAATCGTATAGTCTTTATAAAAAAAATCCAACTGAATTTTGTAACAAATAGGTGCAGAAACTACTTGAATAAATTTTGATGGGTGTGCCTCCAACCTACAGAAGGCTCTGTGAGTAAATTGGTATGCTCCTCATATAGTAACTGAACATGGGTGTTCGCGTGTCCTTTTATTGTTATCTTATTGGCTGAACTTTAGGAACTATCCTGTTATTAAGGGGGGACATCACAGTAAAATTTTCAATGTTTCGTAAAAAATTTTTTTCGCTTAAGAGGTGCTTTAGGGTCTTAAAAATAATATACCAAATGATGGAATACGGCAAAAGTGTTCGAGTGCCCAAATTTTTCATTCTGCAGTTAGAGGTATATGAAATTTTCATATGGTTTCTCAGTACTTAAAACTTTAAACGCGTTTTTCTCGAAACCACTTTTTTTGAGCTCGCCGAAGACATAACTCGAGCAAATCTTTACCGATCGACTTGAAATGTTGACAGTGACTTCGAAATATCTTTCTCCACGGAGCTACGTAGGATTTTTATTTTATATGGCTTAGTTTTTTTTTATCGACGATTTTATGGCGTTTTTTTTGTTAAAAATCAAATTTTTTTTTCAAACATGCACCATTTTGTCAAAAATCAATATATCGAAAAAATCCTACGTAGCTCGCTAGCTGTTGTTATGTGGAAACCAAAAAGTTTTGGTTTTTTCTTCCAGGTCAAAAATTAAGGAGTCTACGTCTTCGGCCATCGACACGGTTTCAAAAATAGGCGCCTTGGGGCATATGCTGCGCAGCCGCCATTTTTAAATATTTTTTATTGAAAAAATTACATTTTGTACTTTTTTAGTATTGCTATAAAACCTACTTTACAGATTTTCGATTGATACTTTTATTCAGCCAAAATTAATTCCCGAAAATATGCCTATTTTTTTGTGTGCTACTGTGATGTCCCCCCTTAAGCATAGCTCGACTCGGAAGAGTGGAAAGGTAGTAGCAAGGGTAGGTGGAATGGAAGCGGCTGATGATCGCCTCACACTGATCGTGAGAAAATCTCAGGCAGAATCAATATTAATTAAAGCGGGATCCGTCTCAAATGACATGTATGTATAATCCTACATAGCTAAAGAACGTACAAGTAGATACAATTACTAAATTAGTGAGTTTTCTTCATCACACCCCTTGTGCATTCTTAACATCGAACTTTCACTCAACAGTTCTTTGTAACTCTTTTTTCCGTGTGTTGGGTACGTTAAGGGCCAACTATTGCTTTTTTTAATGATATCAGAAACATTTTTAATGATAGAGGTAGATCTGAGCTCAGCCAGGTTTTTGTCCAGACCTCTCCAGATTAAGGGAAATGTGACAAATGCAGAGAACATTATTTTTATCTGAAAAGATACCCAAGGGTCAAATTTGTAGGTAAATATAGCTTAAATAGTCATCAAATTAATTAACTTGGTTACTACAACAATCTACTTAAGTTCATATATTCATGTTTTGAATTTTGGCACTTCTAAGCGCTGAAAATAGATTCGGGGTAAAACTTTACTATACGGACCTATCAAATTTCAGTCTGCAGAAATATTTTGTAAAATGCACATTTGCAGCCAGTAGATACTTTGCAATTCGGTTGCAGTTTTGTAAAATTCAAATGTAATTTTTTAAATATTCGGATCATAAAATAATTAAAAAAAAAGGCAAATTTGGTGACTTTGAGAAATTCCTCAAAGTGAGTGTCGAGTTAGCAGTGACAGGACCGCATGTTTCCATGAGCACTTGTTTAGTTAATATGACAGTATTTGTTTTCACAACTAATGATTTGAGGATATTTTTTGGCTTCTCGAATTTTTGGCATGGTAGAATTCCCTGGTCAGGTAAAGTGTGAATTGCTAATACACTTTATCTGCCCCTACAGGAATCAACTGGATTAAAAAAATTGTTTTAATTTTTCGAGCTATGAAAGTGGACAAAAAGGGATGGAAAGCGAACATCAGTTTTCCACCAGCCGCCATTTTTGTTAATATCAATATTTTTTTACAATTCTGCTTCCTGCTATAGCTATACTCATACTAATTATAAAAAATGTCGGCTTATTTGTTTCAGAAGAATAGAACAGTTTCAATCGTGGGAACTTCTGCAAAACACTTTTTCATTGGGATGACACAAAAGGATTCTAAACTCCGTGAATTTTTTATTAAAATTCTTTTTTTCGTTAATTTTTTTAACTTAAAATTTGAATGAACACATGATAAAACCATATTTTCGAACAGAAATTTTCCCTATAAAAAGTTCCTACAAATAGCCAAAAATATCCTTCTCTACACTAGAATACCCCTTCAGAAAAACGCTAATAACGTTTGCGTTGATATCTAAAAAAAACAATTCGGGTTATAATGCTTCATCATTTAGTTTAATATTGAAATCTCCAAACTTACCGATGTTTGCAACGAAACTCTTTTTTCTGTCTAAAAGTCGACGATATTCATGTGTTTAAATTATAGTTGCATGAAGCAAAATTGATTCTTCGGTAGCTTGACTTTCCTCTGTCAAAGTCGATAATAGTAGTCATTACACGTCTGCCTCATAGTTTTGTTATCCCTTACCCCATATCCCTACCAGCCATTTTTATAGCAATGTATATTATTATATAGGTTCAAAAAATCAGGTTAGCCAAATGCCAAAATAATAAGACAATGCCAACATAACCACCTATGTGTGGTCATTCGTTCGTTGAAGGATTATTGTAACTGTTTAAATCTACGACGATTATGGGAAATGTTAAATGTGAATATATAATAATAAATAAAGTAAAGCACTTAAACCTAGACAACATTTTGGCACTTCATCACATTCTTGTGGCTTAGAATCCACTAACTTAACGACCATGTCCATTGGAACTTTTTTGATGGCTTCTAAAAAAACACACACTTCGAGGTGGTAAATGATTGGAATCACGAAAAGGGACTTCATGTCATGTAGTGACCACCACAATATTCAGATTTGAACCTAATGGAAAACTTGTGGAGTTGTAGTAGGTAATAAGTAGATTTAAAAATAAATCCTAAATTTCATGCCGATATTAATACAATGAAAGATTTTCAAAAACATTCTTACTACAAAAACTGATCTAATAAAAAAAATTGGAATCATCGCCTAGATAGAAAATGCAGTACAGTGCAAGTATATATCAGGGTTGGCACTTTTTCTTAAGACCAGATTTCCCTGACTTTTCCCGGTTTTCCAGACAGTATTTAAATTTATTCCACTTAAGATTGTATCATGAAAATATGTAAAGGCTTAAACAATACAAGTTGTTTGTGGTTTTATAATGTGTAAATAACGCTACAGATCAGATATATGGATGCGTTTCCGAATCACATGTCTCCCAGTAAAAAAATCACACAAATAGAAACCGAAATTTAATAAGAAATTAAAATTTGTTTCAGCTGGTATTGGATGCCACTACGTGTACGCCAGATGTGTGTCTACAGTATCAAGTGTCGAGGTAGTCAGAAGGTATAAATGGCCAGAAGGGATTTCAGAAACATTCTAGAGGAAAAATTTAAAAACAAAAAAATTAGGACCACAATTGGTTTTTCGCATTTATCTCATTTTGGGTAACTCGTAATAAAAAAATATTTCCGTGCAAAAGCTGTAGAGCACAAAATTTGCCATTGCTGATTGCATTCATACATAAAAATTTTCGCTGCGACAAAAGCTTAAGGCTGTAGAGAGCACAGTTGCAAAACGGCATAAAAGGTGGTCATAAATGTTCCGATTTCAGGCCATTTAGGCGGAAAATGGACCGCAAAAGATGAAGTGTACCGAATCGGTGGACAATATTTTCAGGAAGGTTTCACTATGCTCCGAAAATCCTAAATAGCATGAGTTGCTTCCCCTTCCTGATCCGTTTAGGTTGCATATCTGAATGATCGTTGCAATAAAATTCTCTCTATATTTCAAAATCACGTCTTTCTACGCCTCGGTCTCATCCAACACGGAACTCTTGATCTTTTCTGATCTAGATCAGTCAACGAACAGAGCGGTATGCTGGAAAAGTGCCTACCAACAGCCACAGCCATGTTACGTTATCTAATAAAACTATCAGACAGTTGTCAATTGTGTGTAAGTATAATTGGATTTTTTTCGTGAATTAAATTCAAATTTGAATGGATTCAAGTAAACAACATGCGTATTAGCAATCTCATAGAAACAAATTGTGCATAAGCGACTATCTAATTGCAAAATTGCAATCATATTACCTAAACATTTGCAATGATTAACACTTTATAAAATTAATCTGCAATTGCTTTTTGCATGCAAGTTTACAGGCCTATTCCAAGATCCGTCGTAGCAATCCTACAAACAGCAAGCTACGTTACGAATACGAAAGAAATGGTACCCTACGATCCGAACGGAACTACATACTCTTGGCGTTGCCATATGAAAATCGTTTCGAAATCAGCTGTTTTAACGTCAAACCGTTTTCAGAATTCGTAGGGAATTTCGAATTACAATATACACGTTCGGATCGTAGAATACGATTTTTGGGATTCGTAAATTCATGAAAACTGCTTGTATTTTACCGCACTGAGCACCACTTAGTACATTAATGTATTTTCCTACTTAGTTTTATGCATGCTGAAGCTAGTTATTCCCTTAATATAACGACGATTTCCTACATCGATATAGTAAAGTTAAACTGAGCGCAATCTCGACTAGTCTTTGAACTAGTGCTGTAACTTAACCACACTGTATAAACACAATAGCCTTTTATTTAAATTACACAGATTCCGTGCAGCTTCAGCTTTTAAAATATGTATATAATATTTTTTTTTTTTTATTTATTTATTTATTGACTACGTTAAATTACCGAAATTATTGTTTTAATTTCTATATTTGAAATTTTCATGTAAAAAATTACGTTGTGACGTCACAGCCCAACAGCTGTGAAATGTCAAAAAATTATCCAGCACCTTGTCTTTCTATACCGTGTTATGACCTTCCTTTCGAAGCGTAGAAATGGTGCTCCCTAATCTAATATAAGAACTGTTTATTATGAAATTGGTGTAAGTCCCCTTTTTTTAAAATCACCTAAAAGGGGAAGAATAAACTGTTGGTGTTAAAATGACTTTGACGTTGAAAAAATGAACTTACACCACTTTCATAATAAACTGTCTATAAATTAACTGATGTATGCAACACAACTGGCATTATTAACATTAGAATTCTCAATTCGGAATATGGTTTGTTTATCAAAGCCAAGGTGTAGAATGTTTCATTTCCCCCAATGATTAGCTTTAAGAATATATGAAAAAGGATTAAATATCAACCAAGCCGAGACCTTACCTTGCATCGCAAAAAAATATCTGTTGCATCTAAGCGGTTTGCGCATGATCATTTTCGCCCGTAAATTTATACACATTCCACAAATTTGCATTTAATGGTTGAGTTTGCAGCAATCTTACTAAAAATAAAAGTCGCCGCTCCTACTAAATGTCAGCGTGCCTATATATCGAATCGTTTTGTAGGACAAACTACATTCATGCGGCCGTGACGCACTCGACTTGGATTGTTTTTGCTAAAAAAGAAACACTTTTTGATTCAACGTCTGATTATATTCCTCTTGTCGAAAGCACGGGCGCCTCTATCAAAACATTTGGCCATCGGTTCGGCACAAGCACGTTAAGTTCGCGCACAGCTGATAATTGCTTCGTGCAATTGTAGACTCCTAATGGAGCGAATATATGTTAGTTCGGGCCCAATAAAAACAGTTGTTGATTTAAACAAAATTGCAAAATACTGAAAACATTCACTCGATCCGAAAAATTTGCTTCTTTGAATGAGAGAATAACACCAACTCAAGCAAAAGCGAACGCTCGCCGTTCGGCTCAGAGAGCACAGGCTGCTGGGCTCGGATCGAAATGCACACAGCCTCATTGCAGGTCATGTAACTGTATATTACGTACAATCTCCAGGCATTACCAAACACTACGCATTGAAGACCTGTCAAAAGTGGGAGATCAAAGAGAAAAACGAAACTCACCGTCCTCGATTGATTAAATCCAGGAAGCTGTTTCTTATTACGAATATCTGACTATGATCGCGCTCTCGGCTAGCTGCTTTACACAATTCCTCAATAATTTTCACCATTGACACATCCCTCTCCGAGATTTTCGAACTTTACTTGTTAAAGAACCTTCAGATTTGCCACCTACTTTCGGCACATACCTCTTGAAGCTTGAGAAACAACAGCGACACACACACATTACACAAATTGCAAAATTGCAACGATTATTAATTTGTATGATGGATTGATTATCTTTTTGATTCGGACATATTTTAACTGGTAAACAAAAGTACAAAATTTATTTCAGAGTGGCCAAAAACGATAATCACACACTTCTACACCACCCACCTCCAACGCTTTTGCGTTCCAATACGCAACTGCCATTTTTCTTTTTTGCTTTCTTTGACATTAATTCGATTCAGTGCTGCCAAGCAGGAAAATTTTACGATTTTTTGTTATTATAAAACTCTCCAATGTTTCGAAATCAGACACTAGCAGATTTATTCCAACTCGTCTATTTTTATCGCTTTATATACTGGATATTACCGAATCAAGTCTATCTACATAATTTTTACCATATAATTGAAAATATTAAGGAACCAGGTCAAAGCTTCAATTCGCTTTGTCGCTTAACATTGTTATTGGGTTAACTTGACTGGCACACTTAATTTTTAAATGCGTGCAATTTAAAAATGTTTTCCTAAATATTTGTTCAAGGTAATAAGGATTTTTTATCTGAAAACTAAAGCAGCAACAGCAACAAATCATTATGAAAGTCAGAGTTGGCCGAGTCGAGTAGCAATGTTATATCTTTAAAAAATGCACCGCTTTTTTATGAGGATTTGTTCTTAAATGCAGATAGTTTTTTTCTTAGAATTCCCAAGTAATGGGAAAGTGGTAGCCATCAATTTCAATTCTTAGAAGAATAAACCATTTTAAAAAAAATTGAAATACACAAATGATGTTACACATATTTGCAATTTATGATCGTATACCTATTCAAGTGCTCCGCAGTACACGATGACCAAAGTCATGACTTGTGCCTAGCCTGGGCCAAAATCATACCTATGTATGTTTGCCGTATAAACGGGCCAGTTAGAAATTCTGCCTAGCTAAGATTGAATTGGGCCTAGGCATAATTTCTGTGAATGTCCAATGACCAAAGTAAGAGGTGGCTACCTACGCATGACTACGAATATGCGACAGTCACAATTCGTGACCGAAAACCGGTTTCCAGACAGAAATTGTAACTGCCTGTGGAAACGGCACAAATTCGACCTGGGAAATTTGCGTTCGAGTACTATGGATGTGCCATTAACACTGCTTTGGGCTTTTTTATACACACATTCAAAGAAATCATTCCTAGGACAAATTCAATCGTAGCTAGGCAGGATTTCTAACTGACGCGTTTATACGGCCAATAAAACTATGACTGAGGACTACGCCAGGCCACAGTCACGTCTTTGATCATCGTATATACGTAGTCGATGAATAGTACACGAACGCAGATTTCCTAGGTCGAATTTATGCCGTTTACGCAGGCACCTACAATTTCTGCCTGGAAACCGATTTTGAGGCATGATTTGCGACTGTCGCATATACGTAGTCATGGGTAGGTAGCCACCTCTTACTTTTGTCATTGATATCTGATAAAAAAAAACTGGAGAAGAATGAACTGGGGCCTACGAGAAACGAAACGAAAATGGAAAATCGGTATTAAAAGAAAAGAAAACGTTTCCAAGCAAACGATTGCAACCGTTTCTTGCTTCGATGAGACTTTCGTCGCCGTTTGTCTATTACGATAGTTTCTCAGCAAGATGGATAAACTGTATACCTAAAATAAAAGTTTTAAATATATATGCAATTCAAGAATTAAAGTTGTTATATTATTATTTCTAGGAACGATCGTTTCTTGTAATACAAAAGTGGCTTCGATTGGTTTCTCACTTTCGTTTCGCTTGATGATTTGTTTCGTTTCTTCTAATAAGGCTCCTAGCGGCCATCTTAACTAGGATAAATCTCAAATCATGTTTGAAAAAGCATTTTAGGACTCGTTGATGCATAGCAAAATCTAATTCTGTCTTATGACGGTTATAAGGCTTAAGTCTCTTTCATGCATACGCCATACGGCCCTTATAGTCTTACCGTTTCCTCCACTAGTCCTCCTATGCTGCCCGTAGCTTTTTTAAAATCTTCCGCACAAATGATTATTTTTGAAGGACAAGGGGGCCTATTCTGAGGTCCGCTTCACGCTTCACATTTCGAATATACTATTCTTCCATTCTGACATAGTATAGTGTGAATGTTCCAATGTTCAGTTTCTTATCATAGACAAATAAATATGACTACCCACTTCGAACAAGCAAAACGCGACCAAAATTTCTGGGAGCTCAATAGATATGTCTCTACATTTGCGGCGGCAATCGGCGAGCTGGACGCAGGAAGAGTCGCAGTTGTTCAGCGGCCTGGTTTGGTGTGTTGTGCAGAGCGAATTTCGAGAGAAAGACAAAAAAAAAACAAGGCAACTGATGGTTCGTACGATAGCTGCGCGGACCAGCTCTGCATGAAAAGGAATACGCCCTGCACAGCACATGAAAAGCAGGCCTTGCTGAACAACTAGGACTTCTCCTGCGTTGAACTCGCCGTCATACACATGTGGAGGCATTGCCGTGGAGCTCTTAGAAATTTTGGTCGCGTTTTGCTTGTTCGGAGTGGGTAATATTTATATTTTGTCTATGGTAAAACCTATTCTCACATTTGCCTGATGTAAATATTTTCAATATGAGGTTGTGTGGAAATATTTTTGACGTGAATCGATTTTCAGAATAGACCCTAAGGTCTTACATGAGCGCATAACCGCTGAAGGATGGGCTCTTATAATAATAATTAATAGTTTATAAAAAATATAAATTTCTTCGTTTTTTATACATCGTTATAAAATTATCCACAATATCCTAATTATAAAACTTAAATGGTCTTCATGTCCAAATGTACAGATGGTTTCAAAATGACGTGAGTTAAAATTAAAAGCCTACATTGCACAAAGAAATATGCTGATGTAAGATAATTCAATACTTCATGGATATTTACTGCAAAGTTAGTTGACATACTTAATTCTGGAGAGATTGCGGATTTATCACACTTAAGGAAAAAAGATGAAAATTCGTTCCTTCCCACCTCTCACGTCGCATCGTTGTGTACTTTAAAGGTAGAAAAGTTTGTCCGCCAATTTCTCCGATGTTGGTCTCTTAACGTTCTGACCAACAAGATAAGCAAGTTTATGGGCGTACTGAAAAGAAAAATGTTTCTTGTTTAAATTTGGCAATTTAATATTAACACATCAACGACTGTTAAAATTCTTGTTTTCATGTAACGTACGTTTGTAACCGGAAACAAGCAATCTCGTTTCTGACACGTCTCTTATGAGAATTTCTTGAGTTTTGTTTAGGTGTGTTTTTTCATCAGTCTCAAGGTATGGATCAACGCTTTAACATGGAAGTACAACACTTTATCCGGATCTAGATCAAAGATGCGGAAGCTGAACCTCAATATGGCGGCAAAAGGTTCTTAACGTAAATTAATGTTTTGGAAATAATTGCCTTTTACCCGCAACTTCTTCAGCGAATATTTTAGAATAAACTTTGTTAGATTTGAAACGGAGAAGGTTAAGTTTGTCTGTTTGTTTATGGCTTTTTATTAAAAAAGAATCAAAAAAGTCAAAGACCAACTTAACCTTCTCTGTTTAAAATCAAAGAAAGTTTATATTATTATTATATTATCTGAAATCGACGTGGACGAAATCGTGGGTAAAAGCAAGTGTTCACTCTCCCCATACAAAAAAAGCTTTTTATAGGTATTACAGAGATTTTGTATGCGAAGAGTAGTCACAAGTTCTACATAGAACATTAAAAGAACAGGGCTTATAGTGCTTGCAGCGCCCTTTACGTTGGTAAAAGTTACGTCACGGGATTGGTTTATCTAATCTCACACCCCAAGCAAGATCATAACGAGACGATAGAAACTTTGCTTCAAAAACACAGCTATTGTATAATCGCAGTGTTGCATGATCATTCTTCAGCCAGTAGATGTACGATGTGTTTGTCCGAATTTTATATCCATACTAGTCATGCTAAATCCACGGCGGAGGACGAATAGACGCAGTGTTATACCTTACCTGACAACATGCTGGAACACGTACGGTGCCTGGCCAATTATAGTATAGGAAGCACAATTTATAGCTCAGTCTTTGGATAACGTCTGGGGGCATATTAGCGGAATCTTGTACCACGACATAATGTGTGGGACTAACAGTGCCTTGCCGCACAGATTGAGAAATTAAAAAGAAGTCATAGAGATACTTTCTTGTGACGGTGTGGTCTAAAACACATCCTGGGTTGGGATTCACTAGCTCATTCCCGGATTCCTAAAAGAATATTAAAACATTAAAACTTGAATATTTGAATAAACGCGCAATTACCATAAAAATGCGTGTATTTATTCTTTTTTGTACAACGATGAAGGTTACAGTGGGCTTATAGTCTGGATCCTCAAAGCTACAAGCAGCCTCGAACTGAGGAATCTCATACTCCGCACATAGCTTTAACTGACCATCACCAACGCCATCGCTAGAGTGGTTTCCTATTAAATTTTGCATCAAAAATAGTAACACCTACCGAAATATTATTATTTTCTCAGGAAGATAGTTGTTCATTTTTTTGTACGCCTGCAATGCAAACTTAAGCGATGCGCAAAGTCCATTAACAATTTCCTCCTTCTTTGTCTGAATAACTGCTCTGCTATACCACCTTGTGTATGTTCCATTCAAGGATGCTACGAATGCTGTAATTGGACAATTTTACCAAATTATACTTTGAATAAATTCGACGACTGATACCAGCAACTGAATTTCCTTTTTGGCCAGCATCATGGTAGGAATCAACACCACATATCATTACTTTCTGGAATGGAATTCGTACACTCCACAAAGTTCCTCCCAACTTGCAATTCATTTGTAAGGCTATTTTTTGGACTATTGAACGATTTTTGGATTCGTTGCTGAGGGTTCTAGCGTTAATTACCTACATGAATAATGTGTTTGATAAATCGGAGTGTACTTATTTATATGTTGGAGTAAGTAAGGACGGGAAACTATTTTGCCTTACCTGCGACGGTATTGGTATTTCTGCGCAACATATCTTCTTAATGGCAGCATATCGATCATCCCTCGATGTCGGACAAATAAGGACAACAATTTGGGTATTTTGCTTTATTTGATCTCGAAGCGCATTTACATATGCTTCAGTTTTGTCAGTGTCCAGAACGAAGATCCTTGGGCGCGAAACTTCTATTCCCATTGGACGGGAGTTTCTCTCTAAGCAATCCAAAAAAGATTTTGCGTATTTGGAATCATTTCTGGTATGTATAAACAACCAATCCGTAATGTTCACTACCTCAAGTAGTTCATTGTTTGTAGCATATCGACCGAAATCGGCATTTATACCAGCAGGAACTTCCCTTCTCGCAAAAATAATTTTCTCTTCTTCCAATTGCCGGGCAAGCAAACTTTCTGGTCGATCAGCAAGGGTAAGTCCCCAACTGTTCAATATTTCGCGGGCTTCCTTGCAGCCATTCACATTATTGTAAAATTTTTTTAAAGCGGCCACCCTTTGGTTCGGGCTTACACGAGTGAATGTGGCTATTTCACGCATTACTTTGAAATCCGCTCGCTGCTCATCTCTAAGGCCCGTAAGGTAGCAAATTTCCGGTATTAAACAGAACATTAATTCTTCGCTTTCATCCTTATTTCCTACACGCCTTTTTTTAATGCTTATAAGTAACGGTTGTTTATGATCGGTTAAGGAGATATTGTACTGAGTCTTATAGTATTCCATATACGAAATCTCCCTATTGTGTGAAGTAAAAGTGGCCAGAGGGGAGGAATTAAAATTGATGTCGTCAATCCTGTAAGTCAAGTTGTTGTATCGAGTAAGTACCACTGCGCCCAGGAGGGCTTTTTTCGCATTTTCTTGAAATAGCCGCGGATTAGCTTGATATATCTGCCTTAGTGTTTCAAGAACCGTTGTTTGGCAGAGAAGGCGATGGGAAACGTCGCAGCACAACATAATGCCACCTTCATATTCATCCACTGCGGTCACATACCCCGGCCAAACTTCAAGTCTATGTTGAGGAATAGTCTTTGGGGAAGTCGGATCATACTGCTTGCGATCAAAGCGCACGTAATTTAAAGTTTTCATTATTCTATCGAATAAAACATTGTATAGATGCATACACTCTCGCAGTGGCTTTCTCTTCTTGTACATGATTTTTATCTGAATTTCCGAATTGTCAGCTAAATTTTGGGACTTGTATGTTGTTACTTTATCTGGTAAGAAGATTGGCAAGAAGAGTGTAACACCATCAAAGGTCTTAGTGCCACCGAATTTGTGTCTATGCTCGTTCAGATATTTAACACGCATGTGTGAGGAGTCCACGTTTGGAAAGAATCTGACTTCGTATTCAAATACGCCCTTGTCTGGGTCAGAGCTTAGTCGTATGTAATTGCATATAGTTTTTATTGGCAAGCCTGAAAAAAAATATGGTCGTTATTATACTAATTGTCGTAATTACAAAATTGAAGTTATCTTTCTGTGAACCATGAAAGCTACATTTACTTAAGAAGCACAAAACATAAAAACCATCGAATGGGGGGAAATTCATCCAGGGATAAAAAAAAAAAAACTTTATTTTCACGAAAAATCTAACAAGGATAAGACAAGACTATTTGTTTCTAGAAAATTTGAAAAGGAGAAAAAAAACATAAATTCCTTCATTAAACAATCATTTTTAAAAAGTAAAGCAATTCTATTGCAATTATAAAAAAGACCACTTGGTGGAAGATAATAAATGAGGCTAGCTTCTTTGGAAGAGCGATAGTTACTTATTATTTACAAAAAATCTTTTAAGCTAAGCCGTTAAATTAACATACGCTCGTTATTCTTTCTGTGGTAAATAGAAAAAGATATTTACTTCAGAAAGCAGTTAAATGCATATGAGCAAGATATCTTCTTCTGGTATGTAGAAGCAATCGTCCATTGCCTGATGATGCTCTAAATTTCTAAATACTCATTTGAAATTTTCACGTAAGTCATAATGTTGTGAAACTATTCCCATTCTTGAATTCGACGGAATACAAATCCGTTCGGAAAGTAAGAACTTTAAAAGCAGCTGGATCCTTTAAAAAGTTCAGCATGTGTTGATCTCTTTGAAAATTGCAGCATGCTTTTAAATATCCTACCTTCCGAACGGAGTTGAATTCTGTCGGTTACAAGAGTGCTTCAAAATCACTAAAAAGTATATTCTTTATAACTGCTGCTATTTATTTGCCAAAGTTGTTAAGGTTTTTGTTGCATCGTAGCACACAGTGGTAGAACGATGGCAAAAGAAGAAATGAACAAAATTCTTGCATTAAGGAGGCAGACCGGTCTAGATTCGCAACAAATGGCGATTTTGATCATTTTTTAAAAGTTCGGAACAAATTAAATCATATTAAAATAACCCTTAAATGTTATGGTAACTACAAATTGCATGAGTTTAAAATAAATTTTCTCATTCGGAAGCATGCAGGGGTGTCAACAATACTAGGCCTGAAAAAGAAATTCATATTTTCGGATAATTCGAATATTCGAATTATTCGGATTTTTTTGGATAGTTCTAAGGAAGCTATTATACATTTCTTATTAAGCAGCATAACGGTTATGCTTTTTTCGTAAAAATCAGATGTAAAATTATTGATTTTTATTTTAATAAACACATAAGTCTATAAAATAAAAATCAGAAAATGATTTTCGGCAATACTCCACAACATAGTCACGTTACATGTTATGTGAAATATCATATGACATGATTATTTTTATTGCACCATGTTGTAGAGCAGGTTGGAGAACCTCCCTTTAGAAAGCCGGGAAATAGATCAAATTTTGAAAAATAAATTTTAAGCACCACGTTGTAGATTTGATAACCCACCATAGAAATCCCGAAAGGGTGAACACGGTTGCTGACCAAGGCTCGAGCTTTCTGTGAATGTCCACGGGAATGAAAGCATTACACGGTGTTTTCAACAACATATATTTTCGCTGTCGTACAGTGCAAACATTCTTGTGGAAAACTTTTTCGTACAGGGAAGATATATATAACCGCGGCCCGTGGCCAACTATGCCGTACCGAAAAGATTCAAGGCCTAAACACAATGTAGAGCGCGAGAGTCCATTGTTACTGTCAAAATAATTCCAAAGCCAAATGGAACTATTTGTAATGCGGCTGATATTCGCCAAACACAGAGTCCCCTCTCCTTCAGAGAACCTCATACGACCAGTTGACCAATACCAGACTCGTAAGCCCTTCCGGAGAACCAGCCAACCCTCGCATCCCCCAACATGGCGGAATCCACAACCAACTCTACAATTCCAAGAATTAGACTTCCTAAACTATGCCCAAACTAGATTCGGAATCATCAAAGCCATACCTTGTTGTTGCAGATTATTATTCGAAATATTTCGACATTTTAGTATTGCAAAATAAAACAGCCGCAGAAATTATAGGTAAACTTAAAAGTTTATTTTCATCACACGTGCGGGTAAGCTACTGTGATTCCGCACGGGTTTACGTGTGGAAACTGCCCGATTGTGCGTGCACTGTGAAATCTGTTGGCCATAACCCACTGGTAATTTTAAAGAACGCACGCGAGGCTTAGAATAACGCACGGGTACCTGAAATGGAAATGCACTCAGAATATTTCTTCAAGAATTCCCATTTTTAAAAGCTTTTATTTTTCTTTTATATATTCCCACGTGTTAAACATCCTTTTAATGCTTTTCGTTGTTTTGTTCGTAATGGTCCCTCATTAACGCAATGAGGAGTGAGTACACTTGCAGGAGCAATGAGGAACTCCAGAAATATTTCTCGCTTGCACTTGCAATAGCAATGAGGAGCTCTAGAAATCTACCTGAGGAGCACTCGGGAGTCAAAAGAGCCGAGTTTGCCCGGCTCTGCCTTAGATATCATAAAAACTTTTCCTTACTACTTTTCTTTAAGATACGTATATCTTTTTGAGAAATAATGGAATTCCTCGTGAAATCATAGCAGATAACGTTCCATTCGAATCCTTTCTATTCAAAAAATTCGCAACAGAAAACGACATTAAATTAACACCTCATTACCCCCAAGTCAATGGATTTGCGGAACGACTTGTACAAACAGCAAAAAATATGTTAATGAAATGGAAGGAAAGCAATAAAAAATTGTGGAAAATGAAAGGTAGCTTACTCTCGCCTGCTGAATTAATTTTCAACCGCAAAACACGTACATTATTGCCTGGTAAATTGAGTTTATATAGAGATAACTATCACAGCGAGTTTGGAAAGGTTCTAGACAAAAATAAAGGTAGAAATAAAAAATATTATGATAAGTATTCAAAAGAAAAACCAGATATTAAAATAGGGGAAGATATATGATAAAGGTAAAGGGGAAAAGGCTACTGTAATAGGAAAAACACCATCCACATTCATATTTAATAAAAATGGAAAGAATTCAGCATTCCTTAGACATGCTACTTCAAATTCGTACTAAATCATTATTATATCATGATGTTACCTTGACCACTCTAAGAATGTATCACTATTCTCTATTAGAATTTAGGGTTTTGCACATTAAGTGAATTTTTAGGTATTACAGGAAATTATAACATATAGAGATCCTATATATATAAAAATGAATGTTTGTCTGTATGTCTCGCTAAAACTCTAAAACGGCTTGACCGATTTCGATAATTTTTTTTTTGTTTTGTTCGCTATAATACAGGGGAGGTTTAAAAAAAGAAAATTCGGGAAACCCCCAAGGAAAAGCCGGGAAATCGAAAAAATCGAAATTTCCGTTTTGTATAGGAAGCGAATTTTCCAACTTCAAGGATTCTTTATGAAAAAGGCAATTGGAGGTTTTCGGGGTCGCAGATCTCGAGCTTGCATACAAAATTTTGGAATTCAAAATGTCGGATCCAATATGGCGACTGAAAAAGTTAAACTTCATGGGATTTCACTGAAAATCCGAACTTTTGTTTTTGGTTTGGGTTTTTGGGGTCACTGATTTTGAATCTGCCATCAAAATTTTGGAAATCAAGATTGTGGATCAATATGGCGACCGAAAAGTTAAACTTAAACGGATTTCCCTGAAAATCCGCACTAGGGAATTTTTGGGATCATTGATTTCGAATCTGCTATTCAAATTTCCAAATATGAGACCACCCCCACCCCACTGGGAGATATATATATATATATATGGCAAATAGGAAAACGCTGGGTCACATAGGAGAGGCGGTGGTGCAGTAGGAAGGCGTTGTAAAATTATATACAAATTTAATAGTATCCCGGGAAACGCCGGGTCCGGGCAAGTTAGTTTGTTATAAATTTTAATTTCATAAGATAAATTAAAAATATTTGTAACAGATACATTTGAATTTCAAAATACATAGATAAATTGAATTAATAATTGTTAGATTTTGCTGTATTCGTAAATTAATTAAATATTGTGTAAGGAGAGGATGTGATAGAAGTAGACAACTCTAAATGCTCATCAAGGACAGTTATCCAGCCAGTAGACAAGAGCCAAGCTAGATTAGAACTCAAGCAGTTCCCAATTAGCTCTTCAACATTGCACTTCACTTTAGTCGAATAGAGTCACTCTGCAGTAGTATTCTTTCAGTCTGTTCTCCATGTATTATTTACTGAATATATCACATTAAATACAAAAAAAAACTGAACCTCTTAGGGTGGGAATTTGGGGAAATGATTTTAACAGTTGTTGGATATTAGGGAAAAGAGGCTGCAGACAAATTTTTGAAATCAATAGCGGAAATGATGTCGGAAAAATCTTTAAAATAAATAAAATCAGGCGTTGCCAGTTAAATCTTAAAATCGAGGCTGTCTCGTAATTGCACCAGCCCCTCTCAGGCACCCCTAAACATTTTGATAGAGGGATAAGCTTTCATTTGATACAACTTTCTGTCTGGGTTATGGGTATATTTGACGTTAAATTTTGTCCCAAAAAAATCGGGCTGCCCGCCCCTTGGACGATCTTTAAGCAGACGTTCCATGTGTTTTGTAAAGTTGAGTACACATTGAGCAAACACACGTGAACACTATACTTCTCACAAATTCTGTGAAAAAAATTTTCGGGCCGATATACTTCCACGTCCCTTCTCATGGAAGTGATATGTAATGCTTTTTCATGAAGCACTTCTTAAATTTCTCGTTGTGATGTGCTTGATCTCATGTATTTGCGTTAATGTGTACGCATTGCAACCGAACATGATTTTATAGCCTGTGGACTTGTTCCGCGCCAAACACACATGTGCAGCGATTTGATTATTTTCGCGCAAACAAATGTGATAAGTGTGTACGTCTCTGCACGCAAAAATAATCAAAATCCTTAACGCATTGTGTACGTAGGCCAAGCAAATGCTTTCCAAATATTATTCAGAAAAAAGCAAACTTGCGGAATGTGAACGCTCATTAAAAAAAACGAATATGTTTATGTTTGAATGCTTGCTTTGCCTTTGCTACTGAAGTTCGTTGGAGACATTTTTAAAGATTAGGGAACTTTTCACGTCTAGTATTTTCCCTCCATATGTGCGATTAATAGGCACTGTAATTAAAATGTCGAGAGAAATTTCATTCCAATGGTCCAATTGTTTAAATGAAATTTTTAAATCCACTCGTTGAGACGAAGCGAATGAACCCAATATCAGCCTGTATGCTTATCATCGGCCCTTTTTGCACCCCAAAAACGTAGCCGAAATTTTTGAATTTTCGCAGAATTGGACCATCAGCCCAGGCACCCCAACGGCATTTTAATATACTCACATTAAATATTTTCTGGGACATGTCCCAGCCTGAATTCTTACTGGCAAAAGCTTTATGCAGTCGCCTCCTCGACTATTTAGATTATTGCAAGATCCAAATTTTGTATTTCTCTTATCAAAAAAAAGTATTTGAGTAGTACACAGTTACACAATATGCACAGTTAGTTAGCAATGGATGAAAACTTGCTTCCGGAACAAATAGCAAAATCTCCGCGAATATCTTATAAATGCAAGGATATTTCTTCTCAATGGAGCCAAATCCCCTACGGATGCATTCGGTGTTTTCTGCAGTTGTTATAGATTCCGAGTAAAAGTAAATTTGTCTGAGACTTTTATTATTCAAAATGGCACGATTCTTGTTACCGAGGCCCCACTTTTTGCGAACGGGGTTCGAAACATTTTGCTGTGCTAATTAACTCCACCGGTAGTTTGTAAAAGGAAAATTAACTCCACCGGCTGTTTATAAAAGGGAAATTATAATATATAATAGAATTTTCCTAAAAATTACGAACGTTAGGTGGCTCGCGAATTGCCTCATATCTCGAAAACGGGTCGAGATAGAATTTATTCATTATTTTTCCGTTAATTAGCACAGCAAAATGCAACAGTTTGTAAAAGGGAAATTATAATATATAATGGAATTTTCCCAAAAGTTACGAACGTTAGCTGGCTCGCGAATTGACCTATATCTCGAAAACGGATCGAGATAGATTTTTTTCATTATTTTTCCGTTAATTACCACAGCAAAATGTTTGGAACCCCGTTCGCAAAAAGTGGGGCCTCGGTAACAAGAACCTCCCCGTCAAAAGCCATAATGTTAATTTTTTACTCTTCACACCCTCTACGTCCGCAAATAACTGCTAAGAATTACTAGTCAAATCATTTGTAATCCAGATTTAGCGTACCACATTCCCTGATGTGTTAGAATTGGCTGTGTTCGTATGGTCGCTCAGAATCAGAAGGGGGGGCTCATAATTCAAAATTTTCCGAAGTTCCTTCCATAATGTCTATGTCCCCCTTAACATCTATTTAACCGCTGCCATTCACCGCTTGGCGCTTACTATAATTCTCATTTAGCTTTCCCTCATACACGCTGTGGTTGTACTCCTCTGCGCAGCTATCTTTAGGTGGTCGCTCATGGGTTTATACATGATACAGCCGTTCCGTGCTTAGTTTATATATTTTTATGTTTGTAATACTTCATAAATACCTTTAGTGCCTTTCTTTACAACAGGCTCTGGCTCCTTCTCTTCAGCACTGCTAGAGACATTCAATTCTTCTAAAGCCTCTGCGGCTTCAGTGACTTCTACTTGAGTACTTTGTTTAGCCTGAGCAGCAAGCGCTTCAAATATGCGGCCTCTTCCCCTTACACTTTGACTAGACGATTGTATAGATGCTCCTTCTTCTGGCGAGGATGTTGATTGACTGTCCCTCAAGCTTTGCAATAACTGGGCTCTTCCTCTTCCTCCCGTTGATTTTGGTGGGTCTGAACTGGAAGACGATGATATTTGCTCGAACAGTCTCCCCCTTCCCGTCCCTTTTCCACCAAAGGAAGGGCTTTGTGTTTGGGACTGTCCCAATCCACTATCACCTAGAAGAGCTGGACTCGAGGTGGCCTCATCTGACGAAGATGTCGAAACTGACTCCAAAAGTTTCTGGATCAGAGCCCCGCGCCCAAGCCCTCTCCCTGAACTCATGTTGTAACCTGTAACAATCACACTGCTAAGAATATTTCACTCACGAAATGTAAAAATTACTCACTTTGAACTCAAGAAATAACCAAACACTTGTGCTAAATGAAATTAGAACAATTATTCGTCAAAGAGATTTCACAACTTTACCTCTCGCTTACCAAACAAACGCCTACTCTGCACAATTGCACCAAAACAACTTGCTGTGGTGGTTTGGTGATATGGATATGGCGACCCGTGGTCCCTTCGCTGCCTTCTAAACAGTTATAAATAATGGAGAAATTGTGTACTTCAGCGACAGCATTGCCATTCTCTCAGTTATAATACACTGGAGAGTTTTACATTGACTGTGTATACAGAACAGTCCCAAATCGGGATTAGAAACCGATTCTAAGCCAAAGACCAAAATCAGGGCTGCTCTTGTAAAGTTAAGTGGGCTAGGAAATATTAAGCTTAGGCCCGATTCATTCGGGCATATATAATTATACGGTAAAGAAAATCGCGACTTTGGGCGGTAATACTTCATTATTAGTTATGGGCTAGCGAAATCAGTGAAGTTGACAACGATTGATATATTTAGGAGCCAGTATCTTGCAATTATTGACGAAAGAAAAATATGTAGTCAGTAGATATTTTGTCAGAGGTAAATTATACAGTTGTTAGCTCTTTGAATCTCTGACAACCAATCATTCCCAACTTCATAAAAGCTGGATGGCCCGTGATACAGATATTTTTAAGTTTTTCTAAATGCACTAATGGGCACATTCGAAACAATTGCCTTTTAAAAATTATCCTAAATGTTATATATTTTAAGATTGCATCGTGTAAAAACAATACAAAATGTCAAAATAACAAATCTGGGTTTGTTGTTATAATCTACTCTTTCTCGATTTGTTGTGGAAGAGTTATCAAAGTCCAAGATTGAATTGACAGATGTACTCAGAAAGTTTCATTATTTCCCGTCCCGTACTATTTTAATTTAATAACCTTTTTTTGCAAATTTGACTTCCCGCGCGAATAGCTCAAATTGTGAGAAAGTTCCAATTTATAACAATTACTCGGCTGCGAGAACTACCGGCAGATGGAACCAACGTCGCGGCAGATCCATTTCTTTGAATTTAATGAAATTCGGCGGGAAAATTTATTAGCCTAGTTATCTAGCTACTAAACCTCTAAACAAACAGCCGATAAATAGCTCGCATCGCAAATAATTGATGACGGTCAACTCTACACCTTTACGTCACTCTGCTCCTCTGCTACACAACTAGAGCTCTTATCCATATATGTGACATGCGTAAAGGTAATGTAGTAGACTTGGGCTACTCTGGCTGCCAAGTAAACCTGTGCCTACAAATACTTATACTCGGCTGAGCTAAAATGGACGCGCGTGTACTACGTAATAAGCCTTGTGCTGAGCAAAACAATTTAAATCCGTGTAATAACATCAGGAAAAACGAGCAAATTAGCGCTAATTTTACGAAACGGTTGGTTTAAGTGGAATATGCGATCATTTCGCTAGCCGTGTCGTACGCAGTGGTGAAGGCAGTGTCTAGCCAAATGAGAATTTTTTGACTGAATTTTCCACACCCTAAATCAGGTTTACTCGCGCTTATTTGAGAAAAATTTGTTTTGCCACGTTTCTCCATATGGGCTCGGGGCGAATTTTGCGATGAAAGTGTTTAAAACAACTTTTCCATCCGATCACTCGGGTTATTCAGTGAATTAGTGAACAAATAGCTGAACATTGGGCTGCTCGTAGGTTTTGTTTTTATCTAACTTCATTGCGCTGATTGAGAAAATTGTTTGCGAGCCCCAAGACGGCTGGATTCTTGTGGGTGAAGTGATTTATATCTCGAGACGGAGCTAGTTGGCATTAATCATACGGCTGGCGGAGATTGCAGTGTTTCGCACGAGTCTAGAGCGCCGTGGCACCGAGCTACAGAGCAAGGTACTCGAAAATTTGCCTTTTTAAAGTCGGACTCCTCTGGAATGGGGAGGATTAGGCGATTAGGGCGATTCTTATTGCGTCGCAATGCACCCGATTAAGCAGTAAAGGCGAAGGGGCGTGTATATAAATACGCCTCGGATGTAGAGAGTATGCGTACGTTATGTTATTATTTGTTTTAAAATGGCGCTCTTAATTTGAGTTTTTTTTTTTTGTATTGCGCTGAGTTACCCGGCCATCTTATAGTGCTACAAGAAAAAAGGAAATATTCTTGAGAAGTGAAGCAGGCGCACTTTATGCTGGAAAATCGAATTTTTTTTATGCAGCACTGCACGTCAAATCAATGTTTTTATTGCACGGGAGCAGCGGCAAGAAAGGGTGATGAATTATGTAGGAAGTGGCACGAAGTTGCCGCAGGCGTTGTCCACGAATTCAATGAATGCAAAACAATATTAGGCAAATGGGTAATCCTCCGTCTCTGGTATTCGGCGTAGTTCCCATTTCAATTTCCTCGAATTGCGTTCGCAATCAGCTTCGGCGGAATGCAATGACGTAGGGCAAACGTACGGCGTATGGTGCATGCATAGTAGAGAAGGCAGAAGACGGCTGTTCGTACTGTTTTGCCTGCACCCAGTCATAACAGTCTGCATACACCTATGCCAGAAAATAAAAAATAAAAAAGGTATCAAGAGTCTTTAGTTTGATTTATTCCAAATTTTTTTTCTATTAACAAGAGGAAGGTTCTAGTAAAGAATTTTAAATTAAATTTTTTTAGATAAAGTTTTAATTAGTTGAATGGGGAGTGATTTTATTAAGATTTCGCCGTTTGGCACTAGAGAAAATTTGCTGGACACTTTACAGGGGTAGAGCCATATAACTTGTTTCGTGGTAAGAATGCTGGACCATGCATTCATTCTTACAGGATTTTTGTGGATTTTCGACTTTACTCAAGTTACGTGGCTCTATGCTTGACTATAGTCCCAAACAGATTACGTTCACTATAATCACCTATAATTAATGCTGCTTAGCTCCGTGGACGGTTAACATGATTGTTCATAGTTGGGAACTTGGACAATATGGTGTTCATTAGAAAATCCCGCGCCAGTCGCTCTTGTTGTGAACATACGATGCTCAGGCAGACAAACGAACCTATGTGTGCGGTAAGGCAGGCACAAACACAGCAAACGCGGCAAACATTCCATTTTTTTCGATACTGATAAAGAAAATACCACAACAGGAAACAGAAGTTTTTTAAAACATCTTTGCTCAATTTCAGTACACCAGATCCATTTTAAGGCTATTCTTAGTCACGATTTTCATTAAATGTCAACCAAATTTAGCGGGTTTGAGATTATATTTACTAAAATCTGTGGTGCTAACCAATGTTATAATCTATGTATGAATTTCCTATTTCACATGCAATTCAGTGCTGGCGGCTTGTAACTATAATTGTTCGATTTAAATCGAAAATGTTTATTTGCATGTACGATTCTAGTAGAAATTTTATATGAGGTGGTCTAAAGTCAGGGGATGTACCTACGCGACAAAGTGGGCGAACGTGAGTAAGATGTGTGGACGGGTCCCCCGGGTTGGGTAGCGAGCGAGGCGACACAATGGACAGAGACTACGTCTATATGCGACGGTCGCAAAACATACCTGAAAACACGTCTCCAGGCAAAAAGTGTAGCTAGCCGTGTAAATCGTACAATCGACCTGGGACATCGTACCTAGGCAGAATTTTTAACTGGCGTGTTTATACGGCATAGATAGCTATGACTTTGGCCTACGCTAGGCACAAGCAAAGAATATCTATCCAACAAGAAAAGACACTCGTGACGTTTTCCTTGGGGTCTATTCTGAGATCAGATTCACGTGAAAAATACTTCCATGGAACTTTCACTTCGCTCATACTGAATATTTTCACTTCAGGGGAATATAAGAATAGGTTCTGCCTACACTACAGTTTCGCATAAGAAACCGAACATGTGGAACATTCACACTAAACGATGCTGTCATAGGAGAATAGAATATTTATAATGTGAACCGCTTTTAACGTGAATCGGATCTCAGAATAATAATAATTTTGGACATTTTCCAGTAAGGTAAATTTAATTCGTGATAATAGCTGCGTTCCATTGGGTTGTGTAAAGTACTCTCGAGAGCTTATATCTACCCGCAACTACTCAAGCTCTTGCTGGCGAGTAGGTATCCTGAGAAGTTTCACCAAATTTTCCCGCCAGATGGTTTTTGATGCAAAGTGGTTTTTAATCCTTTTTTGGCGGCACTTAATAGTCTAGTCTAGGGAAAATATTTTGTAAATCACAATATTTTGAAAATAAAAGCAGCCGTTTTTAGACAAATAATTTTTCATCAACGAGAATTACCTCAAGAACTTAACTAACATAACTTCAATCTACCTTTAAATGAATAAGAATTAAAAATTTGCAATATGTTTGATGCCTTTGTTTGTTGGCAGATGGAGCCCTAAGGATTAAATGTAAACAAGATTGTGTTTATTTTGAAATTCTAAAATATGGCATAATAAATGTGTTTATGAAGCAAGTTATTTTATTTAAAATCTCAAACATACGTAAAAAAGGAAAATGCGGATGGTAAAATGTAAACTTCAAACTTTAAGGTTATGAATTACTCTTGACAGAACAAAGTTGCGTTCTATTCGCAAACTTTTTCAAGTCAAATCAATAACATCGCTCTCTACTGGTTTTCTACCCGAGCGAGCGCCGCACACAGTCGCTAAGAATCGTTAATAATCGCTTGCGAAATGCAGAGTGATAAAATGTAAACAACCGCGTACGTATTTATCAACTGTGTGTGCACTACCTGCGTTCCCCTACTTCATTCACATTGTCTCTATATGCTTCATCATCGCGAGGAGAGGTTGAACTGAGATGTTATGGTAGTAGAGAGAGTTAATAATCGCCTGTTAAACTCGATTCAATAAAAATTCTGCATTTTATATCTCACCACTGCACAGTGGCCGATTTCCCGAAAAAGCTGGCCAAAAGTCGAAAAATGATAGGAATTACACAAAACTTCGCTATTTTATGTTTTTGAGGTCGCTGATCACGAATATGAAATTTATTTTTCAAAATTCAAAATGGTGGGATTCAAAATGGCGGACGTCTACTGCTTAAAACAACTCCGTTTCAACAAAATTTTTTATGCTTTAGTTTTTGAGGTCGCTGATTACGAATATGACATTTTTTTCCAAAATTCAAAATGGCGGATTCAAAATGGCGGACGTCTACTACTCAAAACAATTCGATTTCAACAAAATTTGGTATGCTTCAGTTTTTGAGGTTGCTGATTACGAATATGACATTTTTTCCAAAATTAAAAATGGCAGACGTGTACTACTTAAAACATTTTGATTTCAACAAAATTTCGTATGACCATTTTGAATCCGCCATTTTGAATTTTGAAAAATAAATTTCATATTCGTGATCAGCGACCTCAAAAACATAAAATGGCGAAGTTTTGTGTAATTCCTATCATTTTTCGACTTTTGGCCAGCTTTTTCGGGAACCGGCCAGCTTCAGTCCGCAAGATTGAAAATTATGTTTCATGAAATATCGTAATATGAAAGAAAATACTTTCTTTTACATAATAAAAATGATCTTATCGTGGAACTCTGCGGAACTTCTAACTATTTTTCTTCATTTTTATAAAATGTCAACACGAAAAAGCTTGACGTGCATGACTGTGTTTAAAAAAAGTTTTTACACAGCGAAACTTTAGTAGGTACTTTCTATACTTGCAGAAACACCCGTTACTGAACGCGATTTGAAAACAGCCACTAGAAAATCCGTTATCACTTTCAAAACGACGTAGTACAAATCCAGGTTTAAGCAACGTGCCAGATGATGCGTCGAAGAGAGTCACTTTGACTTGCTCTAATGCTGAATGCTTTACCAGTACATTACTGTTATTTTGCCACAATGTGTAAGAAAAGGTTCTTTATGACATAGAATGGTAGCTTGAACAGAATGAAACAATTTTTTTTTCGACTTTTGGCCAGCTTTTTCGACAAATCGGCCACTGTGCACTGTACAGTGTACATATTGTACGTGAGAAATTGTTGCCGACTATGGTTCTCTATTTTAATATCTTACAGCAATAGAATGATATTCGTTCGTTTCTGTTTTAGCTAATGGGAAATTTTTCTGGATGTAGGTTCCAGACATTGCATACTGGTTAAGGATTTGCAGACGTATAAGAGTATCCCTTCTTGTTGATAGATATTCTTTAGTATAAGTCACAACTTTGGTCGTCCAAAAAATATTCGCTTACCACAGTATCCAGTCAAACTTTTATTAATAACTTTCCAGGCATGATTGACGGAACTTTAAGTAGTTTTGTTATACGTATTCATATCTTAACTTCAAAAGCAAAAAAATTCAAATTCACTCAATTCAAAATACGCCTACATTAACAAGAATACTAATGGGCTCCTCCATTCAACGCACAAAAATTATTCGCTCACTTCCAATCTCTAAAAGAACGGCATATTTTAGCACTTTCGTTAACAATATTAATAATAAGTGTCGTATTTAATATTTTTTAGGTCCTCCTTTCTGCTTTATAATCACATTTTCCAATCTACGTGACATGGATTTTACCAGATTTTCCGTTATTTGTGCAGTTATAATATTCCATTCTTCTAAAACAGCAGTTTTGAACTGTAATTTATTGGTATTCTGGCGAGTTTTTATTTTTTCCAATAAAACATCGCATAGAACATTTATATCTGGCGATTGTGGTTTGAAGGTTATGTGAAACATTGTAGAACAGCCAGAACTTTGTATTCACAGATGTGTGCTTGGGATCATTATCTTGGGTGAATATAAAGTTATCTTTTATACCCATTCAGCACTTTTGTGTAAATAATCCTATAAAATGTTTATATACATTTTGTGGTCCATAGGTGCTCAGTAAAGCACAATCCGAATAGTCCTATGTGAAACGGACTTTTCATTTTCAACCTGCACTTCAGCTGCTATTGTTGGTGCACTTAATTTTGAATTTTGTTTAATTTTTTTTTAAACTATTAGGCGTTCTTCAGCTTAAGGGCCTGATTCTGGTTGTCACCTCACTTTCCGTGACGTGACAGCTTATAGCTGAATTGCCTGTTTTGATTCCAATAAGAATATTTCTTCGATATTCAGCTATAAGATGTCACGTCACGGAAAGTGAGGTGACAACCAGAATCAGGCCCTAATTCAAATGCTGTTACTTAGATAGAAAGATAAGTGCAATAATGTGTTAGGTGCTGTCCATCAATGACATATTTTTTTGTGTGTAGATTATGCCCCCCTCTAAAATTTATTTTAATAAATGCAGGGTTCATATCAATTTTGGTGGCCTCGAGAACTCGTCTGAATTGTAGTCACAAAAATACAAAACCAGTGACGTCCATGGCTAATATTGTAGCACTGTATTTGGACGATCGAAAAATGATCCTAATACAAATTTCAGCCAATTCGACTCGAAGATTAATGAATGAAATGAATTAATTTTGAAGTGAAAACTTCTTTAGCGGCATTGTGCACTTTTTTGGGATGGGTAAAAAATGTTAAACTCGCGTCAGGACACGTGGCCTGGTCGAAAATTCGTAAGACGGTGAAGTGAAAACTTCTTTAGCGGCGTTGTGCACTTTTTGGGATGGGTAAAAAATGTTAAACTCGCGTCAGGACACGTGAGCTGATCGAAAATTCGTAAGACGGAGGGATAGTAGACCGCCGGCGCGGCGTAGGAGAGGCAGTAATATCCCCTCTCTTTCTACCGCGCGGCGAAAATGTATGCCTGCTCCTGCTGTTTCGTTTAAGCGGCGCAGGGCGCTTGCGCGAGTGTGCGTGTGTGTTTGTACTACAGCCTGCTACGTGCATCCACGGATGGTGACTGCTGATGGCTCGACCGTCTGTATACTTGTAAAATTTGAAGTGAAAACTTCTTTAGCGGCGTTGTGCACTTTTTGGGATGGGCAAAAAATGTAATTTTTAATGTATTATAAATTGTCATGTTTGTGTACGATAGCGCAATAAATGAATATTGTATTTTACCACATAAATGATAGTACTTTTATCCTGATAAATAAAGCAATTCGTGCGAAATTATTCCCTAACTATTCCAAAATATTCAAAACTGCACCACGTTAATGTTCAAGTTTTCACTTCTGCCGGCACTCCCGGAGTGCAACCCGTTGTTTTTTTTTTAGATTTCTTTAATCGGTATAAGGTTGTACGTAGCTGGTTTTTAAAATTTTGATAATTACTATTTTTTAAGACCACTTGAATAAAGAAAGGTGTTAATAATGGAAAACATTTTCGAATCGCCGCCATTTTGTGTAAAACAAAAAGAAGGGTGTGCACAACTATAGGTACTTATGTATCTGTGTTCATATAGATATTGATATATTTTTATTTTTTTATTTTTTTATTTTAGGATAAGTCTTCACCACATAATGTCGATGGTACAATGAAGAGGGTTTTTTTTATCATTATCATCAAATCGAGGCTCAAATATTATATTGTAAATGTATATTTCTTCAATAAAAATTGGTATTGAACAAGTTTAATATATATGTACTTGAGAAAATGTCTTTTACCCGGTCCTTAAATAATTAGTTATACCTGTGAAAAAATACGCAAAATATTTTTACCTGTCACCGTGGCGTTCCTCCTTAAGTTCTTGAGTAGCAGGGTTAATTTACTGAAAAAAAAGTTGCTACTCCAATAAAAATGTCATCAATAGCATACAGATTTTATCTCCTTAAATTCACGCAACCAAAAAAAAGCAAGAGGAAATATCTAACTAGTTAGGAAGGCAAATCATACCTTGCAGAAGTCAGAATGGCTACTCTCTACTCCTTGCGAAGTAGAACAAGTGATTCTGGGGCTTATTCTGAAATACGATTCACGTGAAAAATGGTTCACATTTGAAATGCCATATTCTCCTATTTGACATCGTTTAGTGTCAATGTTCCATATGTTCTGTTTCTTACGCGGATCTGTCGGTAGAATCTATTTTCACATTCGCGTGAAGTGAATATTACACAGCCACACAAAAAAAAAAAGTGGGGATTACTTTTGATGCCATACATCATATCCGTAGTATTTTGGCCTGCTGAGCACGAATCTGCGACCAGAATTGAGCCGTGACGTCCAGATTTTTTTCTAACCTCAAAAAATGGGTTAAAAACAGAGAAAATCGTGGAAAACACACTCGTAAAATTCGAAAAAAATTTATTTTTAAAATTTAAACCTATATTCACATGAATTGAGACCTGCTGAGCACGAATCCGTCACCAGAATTGAGCCATCAGGTTCTGATTTTTTTCTTAAATTTTTTTTTATTAATTTTTAGAAAAAAATCAGAACGTGATGGCTCAATTCTGGTGACGGATTCGTGCTCAGCAGGTCTCAATTCATATGAATATAGGTTTAAATTTTAAAAATAAATTTTTTCCGAATTTTACTCCACGATTTTCTCTGTTTTTAACCCACTTTTTGGAGGTTAGAAAAAAATCTGGACGTCACGGCTCAATTCTGGTCGCGGATTCGTGATCAGCAGGCCAAATTACTACGGATATGACATATGGCATCAAAAGTAATCCCCACTTTTTTTTTTTTGTGTGGCTGTGTTATCAGCATGAGTGAAGTGAAAGTTTTATGTGATATATTTTTCACGTGAATCGGATTTCAGAATAGACAAAGAGAACATGAGTCCTACCGCTCCTCCAACTGCTACCGTTACTACAGTCCTCTTACCCGTATTTTCGATTCCATTTTAAACATATGAAATGAATCGGCCCACAACAGAAATATTGAATTTCTGTGCTTTAAAAATGCCTACGCATGCTTCTTACTTATTCAAAGTTTTTTCAATGTACATAGTTGTAATTTAGGGGCTAAATGAAATTAGTCGCAAACGATGAGACTTCTGGTGAATGCTGATATAATGGCTTTTGCTGTAAGGCCATAAGTGTTGATGAAGCTTTGTTGTTGGTGGAGTGGGTTGAGTGGTGGCAATGGGGTGTGCAGATAGCAGGTCTGTTCCTTACAAAGATATTTGTTTGCTCTATGTGCCGCATTATGAACGGCATGATGTTTTCTTCTGCATCTCTGTGTTGCCAGAGCAAGCAACCTACTCCCCCCCAAGATTTACTCTGGATTCGACACTGCCTGCAGCAGGTGCCTGTTGTTTTTTTTTTTTTAGCAGTGAGCACACGAACTCAATTGAGTTTAACGCTGAGCTTGGACCGTCTAATATATAGGATCTTTTTTAAGTGCACCATATATAGTAGTCCGCATCTCTTACCATATGCAGCTTTTTATTATGTGAACAATTTACAATTATAGTCTTTAGAGGACGAAAGTGGTGTACATTTTGGCTACTTAGTTTTCGAGTTAACTCGGGAAAAAATTTTTAAATATGATTCAGCTAAAGTCAAGAAATCACAAACAATTTTCAATTTAATATAAATTATTTAGAAAAGATAGGAAATTCATTGATACGTTTTGTCTTATTTTTCAGATTTGTGTAACTAATAAAACTCACCTCCAATGGGTGGTTTGAATTTAATTTTAACAACAAAGTTTGGAGGACATCCATCAAAATGACATCAAACAACACAAAATCAAGCCTCACCCCAGGCCAGGATGGGGTGGTTCTACAAGGGTATCATAAAAAACTAAAAACAATGAAAAAGAAATATTTCGTTTTATGTGCGGAAAGTGGCTCCAGTTCGGCAAGGCTAGAATATTACGATAGTGAAAAGAAATTTAAATCTAAATCTAATCCGAAAAAAACGATTATCCTTAAAAACTGTTTTAATATAAATAGAAGGCTTGATACAAAACATAAATTTGTTATTGCTCTTTCAACGAAGGAGGAAGGCTTCTGCATTGTATTGGATTCAGAACAGGAACTGAATAAATGGCTGAGGGCTTTACTAGCACTTCAACGTGGGGAAGATGCCGAGTCGGATCCGCCGAAGCCCACTTTCGGTAAGTGCATATTGTAACTTGAAGCTGAATAAGTAAATAGGCAATGACAATTAAGGGTTTTTTTTTAGAACCGCTTTTTCAATAAGAGCAAAATATTAATGTTATTGTTTCCAGAACATGTTTGGCAAGTACAGGTGCAGCGAAAGGGGTTGGCGGAGGAAAAGGGAATCATTGGTAGCTACCATGTTTGTTTAACCTCTAAGTCTCTCACCTTAGTTCGGATTGGTCCGCCTAATACAAATTTCGCAGAGGCCAGATTGTACAGTGTTGAGTTCTTTTTAACAACTATAAGAAGGTATAACAAAGAGATGTGCTTATATAGTCTTTGCCTAATTAAATAAACATTACAGATGCGGGCACTCTCAATGCTATTTTTATATGGAAGTAGGTCGGCATAGCGCTGTCGGAGCAGGTGAGCTCTGGATGGAGACAGAAGACGCTTTAATAGCTGAAAACATGCATACAATGATAATAAAGTATATTTCTAAACTAATTCTGAACAAATTCTAAGATGAATGATTTGTAGTGCATCAAAATTTCGTGAAGACACCTTTGGCCCAATGAGGAAAAGGTCGTCTTCTGCGAATGAGGCTTCAAAGCCCATTTCGGTTTTACATCGACGACAAACCCATTCGGGTAAACCGATGAACTCTTCTCCACTAAGCGGTAAGTACCTATTTATTATTCGGTAGATTGAACGTAGAAATCTAGTCACTTTAAATGTTTTTATTACTTAGATTTGTCTACATTGAGAGGTAGAATTAGCGGAGTAGAATTTGTGCAAAGTGAAACTAGTAAAACGGCTTCAACTTATTCATTTTGATAAATACTTTATATTTTTTCTTTTGACTTAAAACCTTTTAGAAAATTTTAAGTAATAAAATGGCAACGTTTTCAATTTAAGAGCAACTTAAATTGCACTTTGCTTGGTATTGAGTTTAAATGAGATTTTACATATGACAGCATATATTGTGATAGAGTACTAACTAGCTACAAGTAAATAATTGAATTTGGGGTTTGCTCACCTTCGATTTTATTTTAATTTCTTGTTTCTAATAGTGCGGTGCCAGATCACAGAAAACAATTTCTTAATACAATTTCATGTTTGTTTTTTTTAAGAACTTTTATCTAACAATAAGCATTTATATGTTTTTTGCCTTTAGAGGTATAGAAAAGTTATGAATTTTGGCTAAAAATATTTTCAAAATTTATTAACCCCCTCCTTCTATAATAGACAAACCATTGGCGCCATAACCAATTAAATTTCCTTAGAATAAAAACATATTATGAACATAATTACTGCAAATATTACAGATTACTAGCCTAGAGGTTGATAATTTTAACTGAATTGTAGACTTTTGTTTTATTAGTATATCCTTCACTATATATGGCTCCAGTGGTTTTCCAGACTTATTGCACAGACATTTGAATTGTCTTATATTCAAAATTTTCTTAATTTTGGGTATAATGACCTTAACATTGTTCTCAATTTAATTTTGAAAATTCCGTTGTTGTTTTTAAATCCACACGAAACACTGGGGATCGAGGATAAATATTAAAAAGAAGTATACGTTTGCCATGTGTAAAATTTCACTTTAATCATAGAGCTGCTGAAGTAAAGTAGTGAAACTTTTATTTTTCAATGTTATTATGTCTTGAAATTTTAACTAATAATAGCAGTAATTTATTAAAGCTCCAAAGACATCATTTCGTGCATATGTCGAAAAATCCTTCGTCACGGTTCCATTTGTTTACTAAAACCATCGTATGAAATTTTATTTCGCTGTTTGCAGAAAGTCCGAGCGCTACTTCATCTGCTGTTAGCTCTGCTAGTACAATTATTCAGACCCCTATAACAAAACCAACAACAAGCAAAACTTTGGAAAAGTGTCATGTGCATGGTGCCACAAGTAATTCTAATTCTACAACAAGTACTCAGCCGAACGATATAAATATTCATCGTGCCGGTATGCAATTGGAGATTTCTTCTAAAACAAATTATAGCTTAATTGATTTTAACTTTAAATTAATTACAAATTGGCTTTTCTTCATATTATTATATATACAATCAATTCTATGTTTATTGTTGTGCGGTTGGATTTTTGAAATCACCAGACAATGGAAATGTTCAAAGCTGGAGATAAAATTAGTTACTATTGCTTGTTGCAAGCGGGGCTTGATTATGATTCTGATATTTTGCGCTTTACTTTCCGCTTAAGATAGTACGTATGTTCTATTTCGTTTTCGAGCATTTTTTCATGTAATATTTTTGGAAATAATTTCAATAAGTATAAATAACTTCCTTATTCCCGCAAACGCTGAAAACTTGATATTTTTGATTGCACTCTTTGGTCTTAGAGCATCGTTTTAACATATCACACAATTATTTAACATATTCCATAATTTATATCAAAAAAACTTTATCATAAAATGTAAATTAATCGTGAGCTACTCTTATCTACATATCTGTTTCATGCGCCTAAATAGACTTTCAAAATTTGCCTGCGTCTTAATTGAAGAAAAATATTAATGGAAAAAGAAAGAATTGAGTAAAAATTCCTTTGAGCCCTTTACTCTAACACGCTTCCCTCGGGGCATCCTTCAGTATCCGTTGATAACCAAATGAATTTATGTATTTATATTTTACATTAGCAACACACGTTACGTAGATAATTTTCTAAATTTTAGAGAAAAATTCAGATATGGGTCAAAATTGTAAACATGACATTTAAATTATAATTAAACAATTACATTTAACTGTAAAGAACAGGGCTTTTAAAATTCACTTACAAACAATAACTAAAAAATATTACCATATATTTCGCAAAGTAATTTTAAATGGAACGTTATCAATTAGTTCCTTCAGGCAGTTTGCGTAAATTCCAATGCACACCTGATCATCTACGCAGAATGATCTTGAAGAGATCTGACTTATTACAGCAATTAAAAGAAGCTCCATTTAGCTTTTCGGTACATGCATATATACAGGGTGTTCTTTAATCAAGTTGATTAATAGTACGTATCGAATCTAGAAATTATAGAGGAGACTGAATTCCACTACATAGAAATTAAGAATTGGGTTTAATACGGAAGCTACTGTTACATCAGAAATGTCCGCTGTCACGAAATTAAATTATTAGCGATTAGCGTTGCGCGTCGGTAACGCGAATTTTCATAGTGCACGCCTGTTTAAAGACTGACGAAGAAAAAGGACATTTCATTTGTAACCTAATAACTGTTTCATATTCTCATTTTTCAAACAACTTCGACTTTCTATAGCAGAAGAATTTGTTGGTTTTTTCGGTTTTTATTCTTAATTTACTCACAATATCGCTGATTGCATGAATTTCATTCCTATAAAAAATTTTATTTGCCAAATATTCAAAAGAACTATACACTGCGAAACATAAATGTTGTGATGATTGAAATGTGATGGAATCGAGAAATTTTCTTGGTTTTGAATTTTATGAATTCTAAAGTGTATAAATCTTTTAAAAGTAATAAGGGCGTATATTAGAGTCATCATGTGTTTTAAGTATATAATTGTAATCAAATTATTGCATGTGTTGAAAGTTAAAATCTTAATTTTGCTATATTTAAACCTTTCCCTATTTCAATCTTTGCTTATATCTTAAAGAACTATTGTTTTGATTGGTTCTTTCGTTAAAGTAATCACTCATCTATATGCAGGCTGAAAACGTTTCCTTTCTTCTCTACCACTCTATACACACATTTATCATCCCATTTCCTCAATTGTTACCACGAGAAAGAAATTTTATTGTTTATCTTTTCTCGTGTCTTATTAAAACCTTTTGCAAAATGATTTAACACGGTAAATGCTTCATGTTTGAAAGTAGATTATAATTTAACAAAAATCATCTTCATTTTAATACTAAATCGCTGCCTTCATGTGGCTTCTTAAATGCTTTTTTCAGCTCTCTCAGCTTCTAGTTGTTGCTCCTCTACTCGTGCTACACCGGTAATAATTAATACTAGTTACAATCCGCAATATCCATTTGCGGCTCCATTGAGGCCTTTGGGTTCACAACGACGTCATTCGGTGTCAGGTATACAAGTTTTTAAATATATGCCATTCTTATTACTTCGTTTTTAGTCAAATTTGCTGCATTTTATACTATCTACCATTTTTTATTTGTTTTACTCAGTTACCATTGAAAAGTGAAAATAAAAAACGAATAAAATTCGTTGATAATTGTGTGCTTAATGCAGCGAATACGTCAAGTGATAGTGTTCCATTCGCAGAAATACTTTTCCTTCGAGTGGTTTTATGACGAAAGTATAAGCTTCTTAAGAAATACAAACTTTGGGTTTTTATTTACTAAGCCGTGTTTCGTCTACACTTTCTTTTGTTCTACAGAACAATAGTTGTATTTGAAAATTTTTACTGAAATATGTTTGTTTTTAAGCTTCCATAGTTTTACAATCGTATGAGTTCTTGAGATATGTGGAAGATAAGCGTTTTCTTATGATACAGATTTATTTGAGTCAAATGAGCTTAATATATATTTTATCAGGGTGTACGTATCCAAACTCATTGATTGTTCAACATCTCCAAAGCATATAAAATATTAATTTTGATTTTTTACAATATATTGCTCCATAAGGCACCATCATGACTTTTCTTTGAATACGAGTTGCACGCAGCTCTTTTGGTTCTATTACTTTCTGTAGCACAACTAACCATGGATAATTCTATTAGGGTGGAATATACACTTAGTAGGAAGAGACTTTATTCCTCCATTATTGTATTAATAACATTATGGCTTTGTGGTTAAAAATATACATAGAAACTTTCACAATTTGTTTTATATAAAAAAAAGTGTTATTGCGTCGTAAAAAGATTGACTTTAAAAAAATCTTTAAACAGCGATATGCCGAAAATAAATTGAGAATAAAGTCAAGAGGAATGTTAACATACAGTAGCGCTCGAAAGTACAAACAAAACATGCAAATTCAAGACTAAATTTTATTGCGGGGAAATTTGATTTGTATACATATTTTTCTAACGAAGTTTATAGTACTACAAAACGATTGACCATTGCAATCAAGAGAACATTTTAGTATTTTAAGATCTTTACCATTAAATAATTCAATATTTGGTAACATATCCAATAGTTTTTATAACGGTATTATATCGAACCACAATTGAGTCTTCCAATCTTTGTATTCAATCGAAGAAAGTATAATCATGAATAACTTGTGTGAACGTGTATTTTAGGAAAACTCACATTTTTCACTTTCGTAAGTGACTGTTCCTGCATTGGTGGTATTTTTGGAAAGGACATTGAGATAGTAGTTGTTTGGCGTGAGTTTGATGTCGCTGCGTTGAGTAGATCAAGAGATAAAAAAAAATGGTTACATATGTGCATACCGAATCAAGGCGCCCCACAGTGGGGGCAATGGCCTGTTTCGCTGGCCAAAAGTCGAAAAATTGAGTTAGCGCTCTGATACTCGGTGTTATATGGTTTTCGGGGGCGCTGATTACGAATCTGATATCGGATTTATAAAATTCAAAATGGCGGACCGGAAGTGACGTAATATCTTACGAAAAAATTGAGTTAGCGCTCTGAAACTCGGTTTATATGGGTTGCGGGGTCGCTGATCCCATCTCTTACAGATTTATATGCACATCGAAACCATCGATTTTCGACTTTTGGCCAGCGAAACAGGCCCGAGCAAAGACTTATTACGTGAAGTTGAATCACTCTGTAACGCAAAAACAATTGAAATTTACCCCTGCCATACAATTTTTTGATTATCTAGGTGAGATCCGATACCACACTTATTTTAGTCCACGTTATACGAAACACCCTGTATAAGAACGCCCGAGTCGATCCCATAGAACCCCAGTCGTGTATTACAAGATGTTCGCTATCCAGGCTTCCTTTGAGTTCTTTCGAGTTTTAGTTCACATACTGAGACTGAACATCCCGAGAGGTTCTTTCTAGGAATTTTTGGAATATTGTTTAACTGATCCGGGTACAGGAGGGCACATAAGGAGCTCAGCTCATCTTAGGGCCTGTCCGAATCCAAGGCTTCGTCTTTGTCTTTTTTTGACAGTTAATGTTGTCAGCAAACAAGCTAAGTTATTATAACAAATAAAGCAAAGATATAAACCTATTATAATTCATTTGCCTAGCTTGTAATTTGGTTTCATTTTTGTAAATAAATGAATTTTTAAATGAGCCTTATTGCCAGACAATTTGGCTGTGAAAAGTGTTCCCTTTAAAAAGTTGCTTATGAACTCTTCAAAGTAGCTAAATTAATTTAAGTACCTTGTCAGTACTTCACGCAAATCTACCTTACGAAGTCAACCCAAACCTTGACCCGGTCATCAAGCTCAGCCAGGCTTAGCTGTAATACTGCGTAGCTATGCTCAGTGGCATAGACATGAATTCAAACAGCTTAGGTCGGTGTGACGTCATAAAATGTCGTAACAAAATGGAGATGAAGACGAAGACTTGGTTTCGGACAAACCATTAGACTTAGTGAGCAAAGACTCAACTATTGGGCTGCTGGGCGACATAGAATAACAATAAAATAAAATAAAATCAGGTTTTCACATATCCATCCAATACCCATCGTGATAACATGATCAATGTGCTCAAATGAAAACAAAACGCCATGAACAAACCCTGTCATGAAAACGCGGTTTTTGCAGTCTGAAGCGCATCAGAAGACTTTATGGTAAAAACTTATACAAACCAATCTGTGTACCCCTTTAATGTGTGATGCGTCCATTTCAATTTTTGCTGGTTTCTATTGGGAAAACGCGATGGGCGTGGCACCAATACAGTGCCACGAAATGCAATGTTGGGTACTGTATTTGCCGATTTTTTTTTATTCCTCTTCACTCTCACCATCACTCTATTCAATCGCATTCCTTTTTTAATCTAGGCTTGGATTTTCTTCGCAGTCAGTCAGAGCCTGGTATTAGCGAAGAGTTGAACTTTGTCTTTCATTCCTTTGTTCTATAAATAATGTTTATTTCGATAAGCCAAATACTTTTAATCCTTTTAGACTATTGCAACATTATTTGTAGCATTAGTCTCTTCTCGAAAAGTTCAAAAAGTTTATATATATGTTTTTTTTTGCGCTATGCTGATGGCATGCTCTCTTCAGCATTTGTGTTCTCACTATGTTGCCGTATAAAAATGGATCTTATTCTCTCCAATTCGGACTCGAGGTCGAAATCCATAACGTGAATAACAATTCCAAATCGTAACATTTCCCCTTCCCTGTCGATAGGGTGTCGAAATAATACTTAATAACCTCAGATGACACTAAATTAAATTTGGTTTCGTCTCGTCGTCGCACAGCCGTATATAATAGGATGCTAGACGACGTTTTCTTTCAGTTCATTTATTATTGTTACTGCCTATACTACGATCTTCGTTAGTGGACAGTATTTTTATTTTATACAAACAAAGAATTTCTTGTTGGGTAAATACTATGGAGCGCTGCTTCGTACTACATAATGAAAATAGCTTACCTTTGAATTTAAAATAGCGAACTGTAAGGTAGAATTAGTTGTATTTCTGCAAAAACCTTCTCATAAAAAATACAATATGCGATGGTAGATAATATTTTATAGAATGTACACAACAATTTTCAACCAACTGTGTTTAGCAGTTTTCGAGACATTTATGGTATAAATTTAAAATGTGGTGTCGAGGAAACGCGTTTGAAATATTTTTTTTTTAAATATTATCACATTTTGAAATGGAATTGCGGTGTCATTTTCGAAAATTCAGCTTGATATTTTCACTCCAAATGTAAAAATCGAGAAATGGTTTATTTTTTAACACCGCCCGCCGTGCCTTCTTAAGAAAAGAAAATCAACACATTAGAAAACCTACATCATCTCATTCATTAAATGCAAGCATTACCATTTCATTGATTGTGTTATGCTTTTACCGTTAAGTTCAACCATCTGACCTTTATTAATTTTCCCTAGGTACATATCCTGATGTTTATATAAAGAAAAATGTGTAGATATATTTATAAGGTATATTGACTTGATATATAGAATTCTGTTCCATTGTTTTTGAAAATATTTTTGGAATCATTATTATTATCGTACTTAAAGATAATTTCCTGAAACATATAGTTCACAATTATTAGTATTAGGAAGTATCGTATAATTTCTATATGCCCTTAAAATACCGCTTATCCTTTAGTAATTTTATTATTATTAGTTCATCAACAGGTACAATTGGCCATCCGACATTATAAAAAAAAAAAATTTTCCCCGATACCGTTACGGAATCAAAGTTGAAATTTTTTTAAGTTTATACTTTTCATACATATAATTCTCTTTGGCTCAACCAAAGACCATGTGTTACATGGTTCGGGTTTCCAATTTTAAATTTCCTTGCAAAATTTAATTACTCGGTATTTGCTTTAAAACTAGGAGGCATTGTCAATTTAATTTTTGGCTCTGATGTCAAATCTTATTAATTTTTACAGTCTCGTTGTTGTTAGAGATATGAGTACAATAATGGGCCAAGTGTTGTCCATCGACGAAATATTATTTTTTGTGTACATCATGCTCCCTCTATAAATATTCATTATAAATGCGGACTCGATATCAAACCTGGCGGCGGTTTGAACAATCCTGGTGGGTTTGGCAGCACTTAAAAAAATTCATTTTTTGCAACTTCTCGGCGGTTAATGTTGGTCCCCTTGGTCTCTAAAACGATAGATGACATGACTTTGGAAATTTGTTTGCAATAACGTCATTGTTTCGCGTGCGGTGTCGGAGGTCGCGCCATCCTGTTGAAACCACATGTCATTTATGTTCATTTAATCCATCCGTAAGTGTAATGGGGCATTTTCGTAAATGTCTGTTTTCATATGACAGCTACTGAATATGACTGACTAAATGTTTGTTTATAAGTTTATTTTTATGATTTTGTTATTTCAGTTAAATATATATTGTTTTCTTCGAAGTTTATTAAAAAAGAATACATATAAAATATTTTTCAAACATAATAGCAATGTGCAAATGTGTTTCTCATAAGGGTCATTTTATTGATGGATGATGTATATAGTTCGTTCCAAATTGGATCAAAATCAACTAAACCGATTTTGGTTAACATTTTAATATTCGCTAGTAGAAGTTTTTAGAAAAAAATGGAGGACACATTTTCGCACAATATTAACACATTAAAAAACTACTTTGTGGATTGCTTACTGATCGTTCTAGAAATCTGTGGAAACCGTGTCCTCTCATCACAAAGCATGCCTAAATCTCAATTGTTTGCAATTTTTATTGATTTTTTATTCTGTCTTCACGTGAAAAATACGAAGGACTAAAGCAACCTTAGGAAGAAATTAGTATTGTGCTATAGTTACCCTCCGAAGTGTGAGATAAAACATTAGGAATCACAATTGTGGATTTAATAATCATATTTGTCTCTGGTTAGAAATTGATTGATTTTCCCCCTTAACTTTGTACATAAAATTTCCAATTAAGATATCAGTAGCATTTAATGCATTTTAGGGTAAAACGCGTATGTTCTTTTGAGTTATTTCTATATTAATTTGTACTTGCTCAAACTAAGCAACACTGAAAAACACCCTGTATATGCATTTTTAGGAAGAATTAATTATCTATTATACTTGAGGGCATTCCTGTGTTGTTAGCGAATGACCAAATTTAATTGGTAATATTGTAAAGTTATTGTGTCTGGCCTTGAGTGAAATATAATTGCATTTCGTGTGCAGTCGATGTGTTTATTTAAGTGTAAAATATTTGCCCAAAAAAAGAGAGATCGCAAAAACTGCAATTGGAGGATTTCCAGTGTAAACATCGCTTTGTTTTTGAATAATTGTTCAAAATATTTAAATCAAACAGTTTTTCACCTACTTTATTTAAACCTGCTATGCTATCTGAATGATATTTTACTTTCGCTACAGAAATTTGTTCTGTTATTTAACCAACAGCAATACCCGCAATTCAAATTAAAAGCTTCTATTTCTATAAAACCAAGCATAGGCTATTGGACTGATGCATAATAACGTCACGGTTTCTTTAAGGTTAATTGCATTTTCCTCATTTTTAATGATTGAAATAATTTTATCCTTAAATTTCCGCTTTACTTGTTTGCTTATTTCTGGATGCAAGAAATGATAATGATAATAACCAACTTTAGCTGCAAAGGAACTATTTTTGGTTTAGGTGGTGCTCATGCAATTTGAGTAAAACTAAATTTTTACATTTAAGGCACAATTCTTGGTCGTGAAAGATGTGACAGTTTGCCATCGCGAAATCGAACAGCGAGTGAATGTAGCAATCAAAGCATAACGAATCCGATGATGCCGCCTCCTAAAACTGTGGCTTTGTCGAACAGGCCTCATTCAATGTATAATAACCGACACAGTCATAGTCCCCCCATAAATACACTGAGTCCGTCTACCGGGTGCTCGGAAAGCGATGGATCCTCACATAGCATTGATGAAACGGATAGCTTTGGACATTCTTTAACACCAGACGAAAGTGGAAACTTTTTTTCACGATATTACAAGTACTGAACAATTTGTCGTACCGTAACATTCGCTAAACATTTTTTTGTACCCTCAGCTCTTGCACATCAGGATCTTCGGTTATTCCGGAAGAGAACAGCGATGACTACTGGTATCAGGACAACAAGAAAAGCTCCTGCCAGAACAACACCAGCATGGACAAACTGAACAATCACCCCAGTGGATTATCACTTCCGATTTCCAATCAAAATGTAATTCGGAAGGGTAGTCCGGCTTCTCAGATTGGATCAGTCGAAACCCAAAGTCAATATATGGATATGTACAGCCCGTACAGCCCATGTGGGAGCTCTCCTTGTGATCAAACAGGAAGCGGCTACATCCCAATTTCACCTAGTGCCGAACCTTCTCGTGGTTTCTATGCTGGAAGCTCTGGCGGTCACAGCAGGGCGTCTAGTTTCGCAGAAGAGACGGTTGATGGTTACGTCCCAATGTGTGCTCCTCAGTCACAGGATTATGTTGACATGGAACAATCTACGAAAACTCAGATTTTCAGCGAGCTAAGTTCCGCAGCGTCTAGTTGTAGTATTACATCGGGAACTCCCTCGACGGACTTGAGGTTTGCTGAATATCCCCTTGACAAAGTGAAATCGAGGTTCACTCCTGATGATGAAGATCTTCAGTAAGAACACCGATTTCCGGGCTTATCTTGAATTATTAAAATTAATTGTTTGCCTTTACAGACCAGCTAGTGACAGACCTATCCGAGCTTATTCAGTGGGAAGCCGTTTGGAGCACAACAAGCGGAAGCTGCGTGTGGATGTTCTAACTGCTGAGCAAAATAGCTCGAGAGTGCGAGCATTTTCCGTAGGCTCGAGGGCAAAAGTTCCGCGTTCTGATTTGTACCGCGGAGCGTTTGCTTCGAATTTCCCTTCCTTTCATGCAAATAACAATAATTTAGAGACTCTGAACACAGTTAAAAATAAAAAGTCATCGAGTGCGCCAATACTTGTTCATAAAAGCCAAAGCTCTGTTGACCGAATGGATGATTTGATGGAAATTGACTTCTCAAAGAACTCAGAACAAAGTAATACTCCTTCGCCTATACGGTACTCTTCATTTCCTGTTGCTGTGCCCGCAAGGCCAGTATACGATCCACATGCTTCTTCACCCAAAACTGTTAGTTTTCCGGGTTATGTGGAAATGAAGCCGGGGAGTCCTGCTGAGAAGTCATCGCCCATTGATTCAGTTAAAACTGCTGACAGTGGGTATTTAGAAATGAAGCCGGTTTGCCTGTCTAGCAGCCCGAGCTTATCTAGTTCTCCATTCAAAACTATATCATCACCGAAATCCGTTCTCCAACGACGCACTAGCAGCGACTACACCAACGAAAGTGAATATATAAACGTGTCGCCTAGCAACAAATTAAATTCTTCAATTCCTCTGGATATTGCCAATACAGAAGAATACTCAAATTCAATGAATGAGAAGCAAATGAACGTTGACCACTTCCCTGCTATTTCAAGTACTCCTGAAGGCTATATGGAAATGTCTTTTGGGAAATCAGCAGAGCGTTTGGCGAGCAATAAATACAGCTCAGAAAATTCTAAATGGGAAAACCGCTCAGTCTCCAAGCCCATTGATATTAAGACCAAAGAGAACATTTTGTCTGATGGTTTATTCTCTACAAAACGATTCAGAAGCGATTCAAAAGAGAGTGATACAGTAACGGTGTCAGGTCAACCGACAATATTTCCTTTCAGTCCCAGCAGTCCCGTTAAAGTAGAGCCGGACGATTTCATGCAGCGTAAGTGTTTAGTAGACGCTACAAATGGCATAATCACAATTCCTCAAAGCACACGCCCTGTCTCAAAGGTCATTAATGTAAATCAGGCCGTTGAAAAGAATGCCAATTCGAATTACAAGATCCTTAACGTAGAAACACGCAAAGAAGAAACAACTAAAGAAGTTGATGTTCTTACAAGCGACTACGCAGTCATGTCTCTGGGGAATGATGCGAAGAAACAGTTCACTGATTATGTGGATTACGAGCCTTTGAATGCGAAGGTACAGGTCAAGGAGGCAAAGGTGGTAGACAGCTCTAGTCGCGAGTCTGATTATGCTGTAATGAATCCAAGTAAAAAATCCCAAATTGGGACTGTTATAACTTCCACATTAACTACGACTTCAAATGCCAAAAAATATGTACCCATTGCGCTTGGGAACAAAATAAAAGCGAACTGCTTTGAAGGATTCAAGCCAATTTCTTCAAAAAATGATGAGCTGCTGCTGAATGTGGATACTGAGAATAAGAAGACAGTAACGTTACCTAAGCCAACGACGTACTCTCAATTCAGTCGGCAGTTATCAGAAAGAAGCAAGAAGGACGATAATAGTGGGTACGAGTTGCTGCATATGTCGAGCGATAGCTCGTTGCCAATAAAAAAACTGTCGAGACCGAATTCTGTTAATAGCGAAAAAATTTCTCCCCTTAAAGCTTCCGGCAGACCAAACTCAGCAAACAGTGAATGTATTCTTTCAATATCCACCTCTTCGTCCACATCAACGCTTTGTGGTGGCTCATCATCGTCTTCATCTACTCTATGTGGAAGTAAAAGCCAAAGCCCGTTAACAAATTCTCGTCCGCAGTCATTTAGCGACTCAACAGTTGCATCACGACAAGAATCAATGGGATCTTTAGTCGATCAAAGTGTTTCATCACGTCCACCATCAGTTAGTTCGGAAAGAGAACTTCATTATGCCAGTCTTGATTTGCCAACAACAACGGCGTCGTGTGTGGTCAACACTGTGGTGGACAGCAGTGATTGCAGTAATTCAACAGCCAAAGGCAGTTCTTCTGTATCGGGAGAGTCATCAACTAGTCCCAGCCCAAATGCAGGCACTTGCCAGCAACAGCCAACTTTCACCTACGCTCAAATTGATTTTCACAAAAGCGAAACCTTCAAGTTGGCCATGAATGCCGGCAAAAACTCGTAAGTTTTTATTTAAAAAAGTCATACTTAATAATTTATTTCTTACTGCCAAATGAATAATTTACACATGTAACAGATATCCTAGATTTAGCAAATTGTAATCGTCAAACCTTGTGTTCAGGCCAGAGAAATTAGGGAATAAGGCATACACACTGCTCCTGATAGAAGCTGCAATTATGCACCAAAGTACGGTTCCTAACTACCTTAGTGTATCTATTGTTTCCTGGAGTGGCTATGAACTTATGTAATAATTTTATAGGACAGTTTAACGTAAAGAAAACCGGTATTGTAAAGTGTGTACATAAGTTCGTTAGGTTGTTAAAATTCTTATAGACGCAATTGTAGAAGGCCATTGATTTTAAGACGACAGAATCGGTTTTGTTTTTGTTCATTATTAAAGGACGCTGAGTGACTGAAGGCAACAAACTGAAAAATTCGTACTTGTCGAACAAGACACGCAAAACGTGGAGGACATACGAAATTCCTAAAGCTGTTGGCCTTCTAATTCATCCTTACGAGCTTAGAAGCAAAATGCGTAAAACACCGACCTTCAATAAGTGCCGGTAAGCTTCAACTACAGGTCTACAAAGTTTTTTTTATTATTAGCGCTTATTATAAGTAATTGGCTATTCGGCGTTTTACATATTTTACCCTCATGCAAACACCTAATATGTTAGTTATGCACGTGTGTTTTGCCGATAATGGCGATAATAAAGGATGTTAGAATAATCTGGATATGTACCTAGCGTTTTTCGATTACACTGTGTTTCTTCTGAATCGCAGAATCGATTGTAGGTCATGCTTAATTTAACCCGCGAGAGCTCACAGCCACCTTAGAAAAGCATGTAGTTCGAAGAAGCGTGATCTCTCGCGGATAAAGTCTTCTTTTTGAAGGGACTAAAAATTTTGTTTGAATCTAGTTGAAAGGATATTTACAAACTCGCACTTTATACAATAAATAGCAAATCAGTGTGGAATTTCCAACAGTTAGTTCACTTTAGTAAAATTTTTTCGAGGATTTAAATACTCAGTTTTGCAAGGCAATTCTGATGCTTCATTGGATGAATACCAACAAATCCAACGAATTTCATTTATTTTAGATAAATTGCAATTATTCTGGTATTGGTCCAGAAAGCTTTAATGCTTAAGCTTTAAACAAGAATCCCCGATTTGCTCTAATGCAGCCAAGGAGGGAGATTTCTCAAAAACTAGGTTCCTTGTTTATTCATTTTTAGAAAAGCCATGATTCACATATTTTAATAAGCAAACAAACGTAAGCCTCTTTTATGTGTGTATTTTAAGGAAAAGGAATGAATTGTAAATAAAATTATGTTTTATAGAACAATGTATCTTTTTATCATTATAGCGGTGGTAAGCAAGCTTTCTACGAAAAAACCTTCAGATTTCATTTGAGGATTAGTTGTTATCTTAATTTTTATGGTTTCTACGTTCATTTGTTTTTGTTATTAAAAGTCATTTTAATTGCAGCACATACCTATTTATTTACCCCATGTAGGCGTTTATTAGAAATAAGAGGGCCACAAATGTGCTAGCGTATAACTCAAGAATATTAGGGAATGAGGTAGTTCAGGGCAAGTTAATTTATGGGAATAGTAAGATGTCTGAAGTGTAAAAAGAGGATATTAACTTGTTCGCATTTGATGTCAATGTGGAAATCTGCCATAACATTTCTTCCAAATGCAATAATTTCTCCGTATTGCATTAAAAGAGTTATGCGTCAAGCCAAAATGGAACATTTCTAGGGCTCCGCTTATGCTCCTTATAATTATTCATACGTATAACCCTTTGAGTTCCTATGTGCGCGATCGCGCTCCTCCATATATGTATGTATATGCAAAAACTGGCCGTAGCGCTATCGCGCTACTCTTAAATTAATCTCAATTTTTTTTCATGTTGTGGTCCAAAATTATAATCTAATATGTTAGAATTAATATGTAAAAATGTCTCAAAGAAAACCTCAAAATTAACTTTGTAAAAAATACTCAAAGGGTTAGTTAATTATAGACCTCATTGGCTTCCTGAAAATTTTAGGCGAAAATGTCATAAATTTAGAATTTTAGAAATTTTCCCTGCAACACTCTAAATGCCATTCTATACCAAAGGATGTGCTAAAAATTTTTAATTGGACATATTTAGTGTTGAATTTTATGTACTCTTTCTAATAAAGAGTTTTGCGTGCAATTCAGTTATAAATAGATTGGAGGAAATAAGATTACTCGTGTCGTCTTCCATTTTGCAATACTACGATGCCAGATGTTCTAATAAGAAATGCCTGGTGTGACAAGAATTCGAATAATATAATAACTAAAGTATTAGTTATCGGAAATTTTCAAAAGAGCGCAGAGAACGGCTTCGTGCCTATTGTTTTTTTATCGAGGCTATCTTCCTTCAAGTGCACTCTTTCATCAAAAAGCTCAAAAAGTAAGTGACTTTCATAAATCAATAAAAAAACGAATCAAGATATAAAAAATAACTAATGCTTATATTATTAAACGTTTCAATTGCAGAATAAATTTCTTAGTTAATGTTTCGCCTATCACTATAGAAATAATATCTCGGGCAGAGCACGTTACAAAATCATAAGGAAATAAAAAAAACCAATAACTGTCTTAAGGGGGAACCTACTTTACAAATCTCAAATTTAATATAAAATAAAATTGAGGAGTTTCAAATACAAAAAAAAAAGCTGTCCAAAAATTCCAGGATTAGTTATCATATAATACATTTATACAGATAAAATGTATTTGGAAATAATAATTATAAGTCGCAATGATTGATAGGCGGCGCGGCACGCATCGTGTGGAGAGGTCGCCTTCCGTACAGTGTGGCGTCCTCTATTTTTGCAAAACATAATTATGATGGATTTTTTACTTATGAAATTTTGTACTATAAGGCATAAAAAATTTATCAAAACAATAATGGAACTTTGAAAAAAGTTACAACTTTCACGACGAAATTTTAGTTTGTTGCCTAATGAAAAAAATTGTTTATATTAATGTTTCATCAGGTTTTAAGGTTGCATCGAGAAGGAATGATTATTATCTGGCTAAAAAATTTTCGATGAAGTGGATAGATTAAATAGTGTTTTTCTATCGTGTACACAAATTTTAAAGATTATTGAAAAAGAAATATTTCAGGGAACGCGTTTAAAATTCTTGGTTCTCTTCTCTGAGTATCTGCGAGGGGCGCTGTCGCAGTAAGTGCTGTATCTCACTAAAGACTTCGTATTTCGTTGTATAAACTATTTATGAAAAAAAACGGTTTTTTCAACCCTACAAAGTAGGTTTTCCCCTTAACAACAAGACAAGCTTCTCTGCCAGCCCTATAATAAGGTCGAACTTTGAACGCATACGCCTTAAGATTTATACAGTGTACAAATATATTATTATATGATTTATTTATTAGACTTTGTTATATAAAAATTTTAAAGAAAAGTAATTTAATAAAGAGGACGCATAGCAATGGCTTAGTCCGGTTTGTTCTGCAGCGTTTTACACTATTTTTTACGGAGAAATTTCTTGGTATTTTCAATTTGGCTTTATAGCTTAATAAATTAAATTTTTGAGATTTATTTCAGGGTGAATGAGTGCCATTAAAAAGTTGTTTCTTACTTTTCTATTGATTCGTTTAGTATAAAAAATTTTTGTTTTGTTTTCCGAAACACGAAACTAACACAGGACTGGTTGCTTGACCCGCAAAGAGTTTTGGTGTACATTCAAATTTTCGTTATGGTTTTTTTTGATTGTGCAATTCCCCATGGACTTCAGATTCTCCTATGATCTAATAACTTGAATTTTGATTTAAAATTTGAACTGTATAAGGAACCCTGACCATTTTGTATTTATATGGAAAAAGTGGCTGTCTTTCGGAACACATACATATTTCAAAATTGGTTTTTATGACACTTTTTTCAACTTTGGGGAGTTTTCGTGGACAAACCGTTATTTAAAAAATCTTTGACTACGTTTGTTCTTTAGACAATTCTGAACCTGATAGCAAAATTTCATTATAATCCGATCGGTAGAAATAAAGTAAAGTGTACCGGAAGATGAAAAACCATAACTTTTCAGGAGGGGCAATTTTCTGTGCAAAATCAGTCTATTTTATCACACAATACAATTTTCAAATAACGAATTTTATGCACTTCCGGTGCTCAGAATTTCAAATTCTTTTACAATTCGATCTAGAATCGCTTATAGATTAATAAAAACTTTAAAAAAAATCGATTTCTCGTTCCCACCGTCAGGGTTCTCTTAAGGAAAAAAAATTCAAAGATAAAAATACGTTGTCAATTTTGTGGGCGTTTTACTGTCGAAAGTCGTCTTAATTAAGTGCAACCGATTTGCAAAAATACTGAGCAATTCTGAATTATTATTGTACATAACGCGGTGTTGATTCTAAATGCGAATAAAAGGTCAAACTAATGTTAAAATCAGTTCATAATAAATTGAACTACTCAAGTAAAAACTCGGTAGAGAAAAACGCACCAACACCCTGACGCTCGGAAAAAAGGGCACAAAAAGAACTATTTTTTTTACACAACTTTTGAATACGAAATTTTAATTTTACTATCACTATTTACAACATGCATGCATTGATAAATATACCATAGTGGGCCTTACTCGTGGTTCCGAGGGCATTCGAAGTTCACAACATAGGAAATTTAAAAGCATAATGGTACGTTCCAAAAGTTCAGACAGCGTCGAGTTTTCTAGCAGATCCGGCCTGGTTTAAAGTTTTCTACGTATAGAATTCTGTCGGAATCAACAACACGGCCCAGTGCATAAACATGATTTAAAAATGACCGCAATACTCGCCGACGGTGAAATTTTTAGCATCGTCGGTATTCGTTTATATCGTTTCGTTGTAAATCAACGTATTAGCTAAAAAGTAGCATAGGGAAACAATTTTAAAAAAAATTGGTCTGAGACAGTCGAAACTTCGGGTGGGTTAATTTTACTAACATTACATTTCGCTTATTTTGTTTGACATTGTAAAGTTTTTAAATTATCAATAATGACAATGATGTTGTTGTTGTGTGTTTAGGTTTTCCTTGTGCCAAGGCGTCACAGAAGTGTCTTCTCTGGTCCAGTGCGGGCACCATATGACCATGAGCTGCAATAATGACAATGAAGAAAGCGATCGATTATAACGATAATTATCAACTTGTCAGATTAGTGGTATGTGCTCAGTGTCACAGCTGATCCTTACAGAGACGGCCAATCTCTCGCCGCTCGCACGGCCAGGCCAGGCGGAGGAACTGATTTCAATCTATCTCTTTTATTCATCACTGACACTTTCGGTTTGGGAATAAGTCTAAAATGATTTAAGACTTAAATTTGACTACGAAGTACTTAACACCACTAGAGTTTCATTAATTTTTTCTCTACCGGCTTAATTTCAGTTTTTATTTTAAAATTATAGAGTGCTCATTCTCTCTGTTTCTTGTGTGTAACCAACACAAAAACGTTATGCTCGCAAACACATGAAGAAACGTTACGTTTCATTACATCGACTTAATTTCTTGCGAAAGACCCGCTGGAAAAGAAGTTTCACTTCAAATTGTTTTTTACAACTGAGCCGTTGTTCATTTTTGAAGTTAAACAGTTTTAAAGAAAAGAATTACACATTCGATAAAAAATCCTATACTACTTTTTAGATAATAGATATGGTGTAAATGGGTCAAACCAGTTTGAAAAGGTAGTTTCGAGAAAAACGGAAAAACAACGATTATTTAAAAATCTCAGGGTAGTGCAATCCCTTTAAGCGGAACTCCACTATGAGGGATCAAAAAATTGTCAATGGGAATTTTTAATATTAATTATCAAAATTTTAAAAATCGGCTACGCACAACGATAGCTTAGATAGCGATGGATTACGGTAATATACAGAAAACAATGTTTAAATCCATTCATTAGTCTTCGAGTTTTCGCTGGGACAAGGTAAACAAAAGACGTTTCGAGATAAACTTTAAAGTCTTACAAATAAAGTTTTCATTGTGCGTTAATAACGCACCATTTAGACCGAAACCGTATGTGTGTGAAAATGCCTAACTCAACCAATCTTCGGAATTTTGCCTTAATTTTTTTTACATATTTATGAATATGTATATATGTTCTACCAAAATATGTAAAAAATAGAACATTTTTTGAACCGTCACAGTGGTGCTAGCCCTTAATAAATACAACAGCTACCTACCGTATGGCGCACTTCGTGTTCAAATTACTGCGAATTTCGATCTGAAACTTTAGCTTAGCATTTTGAGATGTTTTTACGTTGAAAAAAAAATTGATTTTTTGTAATATTTGATCGAGGGGTCCTTATAAGACAAATTGCATGATAAAAATATTAGAGGTATTTTCTTTGTTTTAGATGAACAGGGTAGGGTTTCTTAATTTTTGTTCGTAGAACTGTTAATTCCTGCCTGCAGTAAAAAACGGAAGTATTGCAAGTACAACAGAAAAGCGATAATCTCTCCTTATTTTTTGTAGTATATAACACTTATTTGTTTTTATTTCGTAAAATACATTAAATATGCAATAAAAGATTTTTATTTTGTTGTATTGTTTTGTGCATTTTGGTGAAATGATTTCTGAAGGATTTTAGTCGTAACGTAAACTGAAAGACCTCAGAGAGGTTTTAAAGGCACTATCAGCTGCACTGACCTGTATGCCTTATTCGAACACTTCCGCTTTAGTTGGATCAGTATGTCTCATATGATTTACTAAAAACTAATTGAAGTGTGTAATATCCATAAAAAATTAATAATGTTTACAAGCAGGAGCGATTGCCTGTAAGGTTATAATTCTTCGCCCCGCGAACAGCCGTACGTTTTCATCAATCTCGCCTTACTTGCAGCCAACCCACTACGTTTGAACGGTTGAAATTATTTACATGCATCTATATATTCATACAGAAACATATTTTATAACATTGAAGAATTGGTAAATAGATAATTATGTATTTAATGTACGAAGGTCTGTATAACAAAATACTAGTTTACATGTATAAACAGATTGTTGAAAAATGTATTTTTCTATGGAATTATATCACATCTGCAATTGTTAACTACGCGCATTGCTATGGTCTCAGTAAAGAAGATTCACAGAATACCTAAGATAACGAGAATTATATTATTATACATATATACCGTAGGTAGCAAAATATACATATATAGAAAATAAAGCATGCATAAAACATTCATAATATAAAGTTCGATTTTCAGTTGGCGTTACGCATTATACGAATGATTGTATCATTTTCGAAATGTGTTGCTATGCATGCCGCGAAGCATTACTCGCTGATTTGTTTTCCCCTTTCTGTTTTAGCGCTTTTATAAAAGTCGCCCGCGAATAGACTGAGGTCTATGCCGGGCGATTTGAGAAATAGTTGAATTACTAAAACTAATAAGTCTAATATTTAAGCGATTAGGTTTGTCATTGGATAAACTGTGGCGTTATTTATTAAGCTCTTTATTTAATATTTATTAAGACCCTAGTGCTTATTTCTCTATGTTACATATATACGTTTTTACTCATATATTTCTAAAGTTATTGTTAGTGTTAGTACTTGGGAAATTTAAGATGAATGATTTTTGAATAAGATGAATGTTATAAAATGAAGAAGAGACATTAAACTTGCATTACAAAGTTTAAGGAATATGACAAAAACCACACACACAATTCGTCTTTTTTATTATATTCCCCGACAATGGCCAAATGCTTCTGCAGCTTATTCTGTGCAAATGGGTAAAATGCGGATGAAAAACATGGGAAAAAAAATTGAAAATTTTAAGTATGTATGTTTTACGTGCGGTTACAGTGCGCGTCTTGGACGTTTTAGTGCCGCGGGCTTTTGGAAAAATCCAATCAAAAAGTGCCATGGAGCGCGATAGCGCTTTTCATTTTCCATGTCTAAAGGCTCGCGCCCATAGAATCCGTCGTCCGCCGAACTTCGAAGTTTTTAACTGACGGCTGATTCAAAAGCGTGCTTTTATATGGGATGAGGCCCATAGATGACGGCGGAAGTATTGGCGGAGAGAAAAGTTGAACATTTTTCAACTTTCATCCGTCATGAGAGAACTTTGACAACTGTGTTATCAGATTTTAATTTAATTATTTAAAAACGGATAAGCTGTCAAATAGAAAAATACTGAATTTAAACTGATTCAAAATGTACGAATTTTGTGCGTGAATTGAAATCGAAATCAATTAGTCGTTGGCGTGGTTTTCATGATTTGTTTTTTAAATGGAAATATCCGTTTTGGACAAGAACAACTGTGCGTCCACGGATTAATTGAGGGATTCATTGGGCCAACTCTCTTCGTTGAAGTACTCAAAAGGTAGAGCTGTCAATAACATACTTCGAAGTTCGACGGACGACGGATACTATAGGCCCGGGCCTTAAAAGCGGCAGGGAGCACTATTAATCAGTGAACAGGAGCACGTTCGCGAAAGCTATTACATACTTCACAGCACGGGTTAATATAGACTTAGTAGCATTATAATTAATTGAAACCAAACAAACCAAACTACACAGCCCTGCGAAATAACTTTGTTCATATAAAACTATTGTAAGTTCCTTCGATTAAAGTTACATTACGAATCCGGAAGCCAATATGTTCTAGCACGTGAAGTTTTGAGATATATAGGGTGAAAAGTCAAAAATAAACTGAGACTTTTTGAAATTCCATTACAAATCTATGATGCGTCATAGAAATGAATGTATCTCAATTGCAACTGTGAACTCTAACAATAGTCAATGATAAATTGAATTTCGAACGTTTTCGTTTTTTTTAACAAAAAGTAAACGTAGTAATGTCCCATTACATTATGAGATTGTGCAGTCGGCACTTACCATACTTAAAAAATCTTGATTCTACAGTATTATTTCGGACGACATCTAGACTGCGTGTTTTATTAATTACCTCGGGTTAAATAAGACTATTTGACCCACGTCATGAGTTTCTATAGCACTATTAATGTTATACCTGGATCTCCACTATATTTCCACATAACTTATTCCTACTTAGGATGATCAGGAACCCAATAGTACATATATTTGACTTATATTTAAAAAAAAAAATTAGGTCCTTACGTACAAGAGTCTGTGGTAAAATACTACAGTCCAATTAAAAAGAAAACATTCATTAGTTGGCACAATTAGGACAAACTTTAACTTGGCAGTCCAAAAAAGTAAGTAAGCTGATGCAGGGTGGATATGATAAATTCATTGTTTCATTTAATTGTAATAAACACTCCAAATCTTTGTTTATTTTATTTTATTTAGAATGACATACATCACATAAACTCTATAGGCCTTATCCATTTTCCTCGTACTGTCATCCTCCACTAGGGCACCGACTCGATCATAATATGAGTGCAACTCAGTGAGTCTTTAGCTTTTGGGTTATTGTAATCCCGTGGACTGATATCTTGCTCCGACATACCAGGCGAATAAACTACAGGACATACCTGTGTATAGGACACGGACATACCTTGAGCCCAAGGTGAAGCTTTGGGGGACATACATAGTAATGTTTAAACTAACGGGTCCTCCATACAATGAACACGGACATACCTTTGAGAACAAGGTGGGCTGCACGAACCGACCTGAGCAGGGCCAGGACATACCTGAAGCCAAGGCACAACTCATTAATGAGAATACTCGTATATCACTCGCATGATAGGTTAATTAGCTAAAAACAGCTTATTAAATAAAGCAAACCACTATCACCATCTACTATATCTACAATCTGTCACCACTAATTCACCAAAGAACCCACCTCAAAACTTCCAATATCACTAAATTGCTCTTCAAATCTCAATTTTACATTTCACTATTAAATTTCTAACTCAATCCTTCACATTCATTGACTGAATGAAAGATAAACTACGAATCTTTATATTTCATAACATCTAGCATAAAGATGCAGGTATGTATATGCATGCGTCGCTTCTCTGACACGGTTTTTGTGTACCTTCTAATTTGTTTTTGGGTTTTGTTTTGGGTGAGGAGTTAGCTACATTTCTCAATTTTAAATAAATGGATTTTACATGCACTCACAATTTTACTCTGACAATTGCAAGCGAAATTTTCCTTCATTTCACGCAGTAAAAGACAACCGAATTTTTAAACTAGGTATAGTAGGCCTGTGCGCATTTGTTGATACCAGACACCGGTGCAAGTTGCGTGAAACGAAAATGCGCAAAGAACACTGCAGGTCACCCATTCGGAGGCGTGGCTGTAATCGTGCCGGTAGCGTTGGCACAACAATTCTGTATTACGAAAACAATACCATAAGCAGCAATAGCGAAAACACAATTTTGAGCAGCGACGGCAAGCTAAAAATTGTGACAAAGCACAAAACGAGGGTGTGAACAAAACTTAATAAATACTTTGATCAACAAAATATCGACCATAGTGCAGTTGAATATCTTCGACAAAACTCTCAACGGGATTTGTGGTATCGTGAGAATAAAGTGCAGTTGTGTGCTAGATAAAATGTAAGTAAACTATTTATTTCTAATTATATTTAATTTACAAATAATGTACTCATGGAAACGGCTATAATTTCGTCATCTTGCGATTTTGCACATATTTTTGAAATTATGTACACTTAGAAAATGCAAAACTCTACCCTTAATTTGTGTAAGCAAAAAAGCGAGGAATAAAATCAAACGGATCAACTATGTACAAAGGACCTTGATGAATGGAAAACATTTACCGATTTTAAGAATTTAAATGTTATTACAAAGTTTTAACTATCGTTCCTAGGTTTAGACTGGTTATATATTTTCTGTGAAGAAACTAATCCAAACAAAAATCGGGCAGACACCGAAGGAAGGTCGTATAAAATTGTTACATTAAATCCATCGAAAAGGCTGTTATTAATTTAATGTCAATTAATAACGCTGTTGAGAGTATCCAGGGGTGGCATCATGTAACTTAAGTTGAAACGATTTGAAATGGCTGGGGGTCTGTAATCCAAAGTCGAAACGACTTTAAATCGCAGAATGTTGTGTATGAAATTTCTATAGGAAAATTGAAGCGATTGATGACCCCCCTCCTGAATTGCATGTACAATTCCTATAAGAGCCTTAAAATTACAAAAAAAATAGAATTCACCCCACACTAAATCCAATGGCTCAAATTAAGCGTACTTGACACGATAGCTAAAAGGACATCCAAATAAAGGTATCTACAAAGGTTCAGCTTGGTCGGACTTTTTTCGTAATTTTACCTTTTTGGTAACTAATTTTACTGGGCTATAACCCTAATCTTGCATACATATTTATTGTATAATTTCAATTATACTGACTGCTATTTTCAATAATGTGGGCTGATATTCTCGTATTTTTTTTCGATTAAGTGCGGTACCACGCGTATTTGCTTTAACAAATATGAAACTCAACAGGTTCATTAAAGTACGTAACTCAATCAAATTCAATTCAAATGGGTATATGCCACAAATCACCTAAAAGGAAAGTTGAACAGCAAAATACAAAATTAAAAAATCTGTCCGGATAAATCAATTAATTATCACAGTATACAATATTCTTAAATATATTACTTACAAAATCAACCCGTCCGTCGTCATCAACTAAAATTCTATGAATTTCCCTCCGTTTTCGTGTTTTTACCCGCGCTCATTCCTAAAATCTTTCGGTACCCCACCCCACAATGGCTGGTGCCGATTGAAACATTGAAATTACCTCACGCCTCACCTTCGTTTAGATCGGTGCCAATAAACTCTTCACTGCACTCGTGGCCTGACGCTCGATCAAGTGGCGAAGCGCTAAGGGTCCAGCAAAGATTTGCAACCAAGAAGATTAGAGAACAGAAGATTGAGCTTGAGTGATGGGGGTGGTTTTTCCATTATGGCGGCAGTCGAGTGGTATGGTTGAGGTTATGTTGTCATGAGAGCGTTTCCAGCAGTTTTAATGGGATTGTGAAAAATGGTAAAAGCGGCGAGATATTGTTTTGTTGCGAATTGTGAAAGCAAAAGCCCCGACTTTGGTTCAAATAAACGAACACGATATGCGCAGATATCACGCGCATCCAGACGGCTATGCCATATTGGAAAAAGGTGAGAACGTCTCGCGGCCAAACCCCACCACTGGTTTTTCGGGGAACATTTTCGACTGGGGTCGCTCAGAACCCCAGAGATATAACTCAGCATTCAACATATCGTGACCCGACCCCATAGAACCCGTCATGTTCACCACACTGAGACTGAACATTCCGAGAATCAGATACGAATTCGCCAGATCTATTTATGTATATACACTTGGGAGCAAACAAAAATCGGCTCACGTTTCTGAGGCATAACTCAAACAGAAAAGTTTCTAGTTAAAAACAATTAACTGTAATAAGAAGAATGAACCTTTGACTTATTAAAAACGAGATATACTTAAACCGGACAAGTAAAAGCCATCCATTTCCAATAACAAGTTCCCTTGATGGTGTATGGCCCGCTATTCAGACGAATACGCTTATCAGCAATCGCACTATCGTAGTCAGCAGAATCACAGTTATTATCTCAGCCCAAGATTAGCCCTCCTTGAATTTACCGCACGGGGCCCATTGCAGTGAGAATTTGGTAAAGCACGGACTTGTACCTATTGGCTAGAAGTTCTTTATGTTTATATTTCGTTTGCTTGGATTTAGTTTGAAACAAATGCTACAACCTTGAATTATATCTTAAATTCCTATAGGCATTCCATACATGAAATTCAGCCATTTCAAGTCGGTTCGCCTAAACTCGAAACAGATTGCATGCGACTATCCACGGTCCCTGAATCCGACATTTTGCATCTCCGACACCTTGAAATCCACAACCTGAATTAAAATAATGATAATAAAAAATTTCACTATGCGTCATATGGGCAAAGTATCTGATTGCCTTGTTTCACTATAGACATTTCCTCCAAAATTAATAATAACTAGCTTTTATGCTCGGCTTCGCACGGTATTAAACAATTTACCAATGCGGATTATCCATTCCATCGAAATCCGTTCAGGAAAATGAGAATTTTTGGTTGCCATCTTTAATTTCCAAATTTCGATAGTAGATTCGAGATTAGTGACCCCGAAAACATAAAGGGATCCGCCTTCATAACAATCCTTTGAGGTTGAGAATTTGGGATGTCATATTGGATCCGCCATATTTAATTTCCAAATTTGTACAGTCGATTCGAGATCAGCGACCTCGAAATCATAATATAAGAACCCGTTTTCACAGGACTCCTTTGAAGTTGAACCTTTTCGGTCCCAATATTGGATCCGACATCTTACTTTTTCAAAAGTTTTATTAATGATGTTCCATATTTAGATGTTAAGCTTTCAATCAGTGTTGGAATCATTGCAATCGGTACAGAAATGAACTTGCAGGAGGAAGCCAAGTTCTCGCGTTTAAATCATCCTTCCTATATTATCTTGCTAAGGGTCCAGAACGGGGTGGTACCAAAGATAAGGATACATTACACAGAAACACCATATATGGCACAGTTTTGGAATCCTTGAATTACCGTCTGAATCACTGAAAGGTATAAAACTCGCATTAAATTGCTCCAAAATTAAATAAAGTCGAGTTAAATATTTGCGTTCGCGAAAGAGATCATTTCAGGGTATCAGGTTTGTACATGGATGCGCTCTCGCACGGATCAGTAGTGAAGAAGGGAAGGAGGCGCTCGGGGGCTTTCGGAGTCTTTGATTTCGAATCTGCTATCAAAATTTCAAAATTCAAGATTGCGAATGAAAGTCAAACTTCAAGGGATTGCCCTGAAAATCCGCACAAGAGGGTTTCCGGAGGCGTTGATTTCGAATCTGCCATCAAAAATTCCAAATTCAAGATAGCGGATCCAATATGGTGACCGAAAAAGTTAAACTTCTACCTACCGCACCTCCTACCTCTTTTTTTGCTGCGAAATTTCGGATGGGTCAACTAGTATAGATAATTGACAACGATGAGTTTGTGCAGAAAGAGCAAGACTTTAAAGAAAATAAGTATTTAGGGTAGAGGCGCTCCATAAATGTAACATGGTTCTAACCATTCACGCAATCTTGCGATAAGCCTCTTTCTGCAAATTGAACCCAATAGAGGAAATACAATGCTAACTGTAATAAAATTCACATAGGCGTATTTCAAATTAAATTCACTGATTTTGGGGGAAGAGCTAAATTGGTGGATATAAAGTCTTTAGACTGCGTACCATATTCTTGATCTGTGTACGAAATCTAGCCTTAAGTATCCTTCCCTAGATGTATGGTATTTTCAGATTTTTAAACCACTTGCAGTTATTTTTATGATTATTATATTAATGGAAATTTTGACTAGATTGCTCTCTAGTTTAGTATTTGTGAATTGAATCGAACTGAAAGGACTGCCAAATGGGATTACGAAAATTGTTATGTTTCACTTATTTTCATGTGCTTTGTTTTGACGTGGTGAAATAAGGAAATTGGATTTTGCTGGCAATTTTAAAGCCGTTTAAGCGTTTATTTTCATTCACCTTTGTCTTAAAATGTCGCTATCGGAGACACCAACCTCCGATGTACATTCGATTGCAAACGGGAAGCTTTACTCAAAATCGTGTACCCAAATACCAAATTTTCGGTATCGACCCAAACCGTGATCTACTAATTCTTGCAGAATATTTTTTTGAGATCGAATAAGTGGAATAAAACTATGAGCTTCAATTGAATTTTTTGCATTATCGACGCACAAAGAATGTTAATACTGAGTCATATATTTAAATAGCGGTCTTTAGTCATTGGATGATAGGTTCAACACTTCCTCACGTTCAGTTGGCTTCAGTACTTTTGTCGGAGGAGCAGCTAGATCTGCAATTGATGAAAATTCCATCCTTTTCTTGGTATGTGGAGGTTCCTGGTACATTCTGCTCAAATCCACCGGAGGCGTATCCGATGGCCTCCTTGATCCTTCTGATGGTGATGGAGATGGTGTACCGGGAGGAACACTTGATATTGCCAAATCGACCGCGCTAAAATTATACTTCATTCCAGATGAAGCAGGACTCTCGCGATTACTCTTAGTAGGAGTTAGTCTTTCTTGTGCAGGGGAGGCTGAAGATTCACGCATTCGTGAGCTTGAAGCTGCACTGGATTTGGGTGGTTTCATCATCATTGCGTTGAGCGAGTCCTGTTGAAGTTTTAAAAGTGCTGAAGGTGACATAAACATGTTGTTGGCCGCCAATGTGGACTTCGACAAGGGATCAGGAATGCCATATTTGCCGTGCTGCGTCTGGAAGAACGCTGCATAGTCTTGTATCTTTTCTTGGGTTAGTTGGGAGTAATAAGAACTGATGTCGTTCCCAGCTTTAGTTGCTTGTGAGTTAACAGATGGTGAAACAAAAAGAGCGTTAAGATCCGAAGCAGCTTTGTTTTGTTGATATAATAGAGAGCTATCTGCTTGCAGGAGCTGATTAAGCATGTCGCTTTGGGTATCTTTCTTCTTATTAGGTGTATTATTCGACGTCCCAGCTCCAAGAAGTGCCGACAGTTCTGGAGGGACGCTGTTTTTAGAGGAATACGAACTAGAGGTGTCGAATAATTTCGAGTAAGTTTGTAGCAATGCTGTGTAGTCAGGCTGTAACTGGCTTTGCTTCTTCGAACTAGATGAGGTCATGTGCTGTTGGAAGAAGGAATTCAAGTCATTGGATGATTTCGTTTGCTGCATATAGGCGTCATATCCCAACAATTTAGAAGCTTGTAACAAATTTGAGTAATCGGTAGGTGGGGCTGCTTTTTTCGTTGAGCTACCTAGGAATGAAAAGTCACCTCCAAAGCCTAATGAGCCTAAAGTTGATGCCCCAAGGGCTTCCGCTTGTTGTAATAATAGAGCGGCGTATTCCGGCGATCTCATCAATTCGCTTATTTTGATAGGATCGTTTTTCAAGTCTTCCAGCTCTTTCATCAGCTTCGTCTTGTAAGAAGAGCCAGACGTTTTCATGGTCCTTGGATCTTGTTTTGGTGATGCTTTTGGTGTACTGTGTTCCATTGACTTTGGAGTTGAGGACATATTGTATCCACCGTAAACATTGTCACAGTTTTTCTCCATGTGCTCGTTGGCAGATTTGTTTCCAACCTTTGCAGCTGCGGCAGCTAATTGGTTAAGCGAGGAGTTACCATAATCTTTTTGCTGCTGCTGGAAAAACGCGTTTAGGTCATTCGATAAGAAATTCTGTGGAAGGCCAGTGAGGGATGCTAGGCTTGCAGTCACCAAGTCATTCATTGAGGAAGAGCAACTGGGTTCATACTTATTGGGAGTTAAGCTGGGACTGTTCCTAGATATGTCGCTCATGCTAAGCTTTCCAGGACTTGGGGCTGGTGAATTACGAGTGCGACTTGAAGAGGTATCTGATTTTGCTGGTGATGGGCTTGCTCGAATTGGCATTTCGAATTTAGCCGGACTAGCGGAATTTGATGGGATTGTAATTGGGCTATCCCTAGGAGAGGATGTTGTTGTGTTAGCACACATGGAATTTGTTGTTGCTAACGGTGACGCTAGCCGGGTAGGATTCATGTTTAAGCCTGAGGGTAGGCATAATTGCTCTTGAAGTGATAACACTTTGATATCGGTCCCTTTATCGTCTTTGGCTCCTTCTTCCAGTTTAATCTTATCTTTTTCGGCCTCTTCTTTTTCTTGCATTTTTATAATCCCTGCTGGTAGGACAAATTCCTCCTCCTCAGAGCATTTGAGCAGTCGGCATATCCAGTTCCAAAAATCTTTCTCAGTTTCATTTCTCGGGAATCGCTGATATATCGAGGATTTAAGCAAATCCAAATAAGTACTCTCATCTTTAAACATTCCATTAAACGGTACGAGCTCGTTCCGGAATTTACTGTAGTATTCGACGCATGTCTGCATTTCACAGCGTACTTCGGGGGATATTTCGTTCTCAACAGTTACTGAATAATGCATCTGCATCGGGCGTCCGTATTCGATCATTTGTCTGTTTTCTGGAGGAGGAATTACCCAAAAAGAGGTGATTGAAGACTCCATTGATGTATTCTCATCGTAGTAGGGCGCTTTTAAATTTTTAAAAAGGTTACAAAAATGTTAAGCAGTAAAAATCTCAAGACTTACAGAATATGAATCCAACGCAAGGCGTGTACGTTACTTCCGAAAGGCCTCTCATTTTAATTTGATAATCCAATTGCGCGTCGCAATCCCTTAAAGTTGGTTGGGATTGGAACTTCGGATGAGAGTGATACCATCCAACAAGAATGAGCTGCTCCTTCATGATGGCCTTCTGAATATCCATTTCAACATCTGGTGCCTTTTGTCGGTCAAATCTTGTATTACGACAGGGGAAGGCTTTCGTTATTGTAAGAGCTGTGGATCAATTGAAGTAATGAACAATACCAGAGTTGTTTACAACTTACTATGCGAATTAACGTCCCACTGTCCTCCGAAGTAACCACAAACCTCGTGAAAGGTTAAGTGGCAGTGAAAATCTGCTAGAAGCAATGCAGATGATGTGATTGTTAGCAAGAAAGGTTGCATTTTATTTATGTTCACAAACGGCACGGACTCTATTAAAATGTTTGCATCGCTAGAAATTTCATAATTTCATATTTGTTCTCATAGCTTTCGGAAAACACTTACTGCATAACGTTGCGGTTGCTGATTGAGTTATGGGGCAAAACAGGTCGCTTTACCAGTGGTGGCGAGGCCTCTGATTTCTTTTCAGATTCTAATTCGTGTTCGTCTATAAAAAGAAGTAAATTAATTTTGTATGTAATTTAGCTTTGCAGAGGTGGAAGCTGACCTTCACTGGGTGTGGACTCTTTCTGCAGGGCACATTTTCGCATCCAAGTCGCCTTATAGGCATCAAGTTTTTTCCCTTTGTATTTTACCGATGCCCATCCGCAGCCAGACTTCTTGTCCGGATTGATGATCCTCTTGCAGTGCATAGCCCAGGCGCTTGGCGACAGGAAAACCGTTTCGGTCTCCTGCGATTTGATTTTGCCGTCTGGTAAGAGGTCCCCGACGAATTTTTGTCCCTAAAACGTACAACGATAGTTTTTAAGGATCCTAGCAGCAAAACGTTTTAAAGTTACTAAATATTCAATTGTCATTGTCGATTTGCCTGGCTGCAGGACATTGGCAGCCAGAAGCATCTGCAAGGTAACGGTCCGGCCAGAACCATTATATCCTTCGATGTTATCCCCTTTACTCTGTGTGTTTCCAACGAAAGCAAATACAATATCCAACACATTTTTCACGAATATTTTACCTCGTCGTCATTCTCCTCGTCTAGTATGTCGCTCTCTTGGTCTTTTTCACACAATTCCTCGGCTTTTACTGGCAATAGTGGCAATTCACATATCTGCTCTGCAGAGGGGACTGGATTCTCGGATTCCTGCTGCATTTACACGGCAAAATTATAACTTTCTTAGCCATACAAAACAAAAACTGTAGCTGCTCGACTTTTCATAAAGAGCTTGGCTTGCTAATGTCAATTTAGTGATTTTTTCGATACTCGTTTCTTGTTTATATACAGCGAACGGAGCCCAACATAAGTTACGTACGTTAAAGCTATAGTCACATATGCGCACGAGTATATCTCTTGTTTTTATGCAGTAAGAGCAAAAATTAAAAAGGGAAATTTTAAATTTTTATAACACAGAATATCTAGGTATATTAATAAACAGTTTACCTGCAAATATTTCGAATTATATTTTATATGATCGTTTCTATTTATTGCAGCTGTTTTTCAAATGTCAAAATTTAAAGCATTGCAGTGTCAAAAGTGACATTTACGGGAGGTCTGTTTGCTGTGGCTGGTATTTTGTTTGGGCGTACAATGCTAGTTGATAAAGTTGAAGAGATCGTTAGGTTCTTGGAACAAGAGGAGCTAGATGTAAGTTAATTTGGCAATTAGCAAATTGCTCTAACATTCCAAATTTCACATTGCAGCAAACGGACCATGGACCAAGGCTGGATTTGTACACTCAACTATTCGCAGCCTACCTGTTTAAAAAGGACTTGTGCGTATATCTTCTGCTACTGTTAATAAGTATTTAACTATTATCATTCCTTAAAGGGCAAGCGCTCGATACCTGTGGAAGCGAATACCCCAGAGCGCGAGGACTGGCAACAAAGAACTCGAGAGGCTGCACGAAGTCTACATAGCGATGTGGAACAACAGAAGCGGGGAATTCTTCAAAGCCTTGACGTTCAGCTGGTCGGCAAATATTCAACCCATTATGAGTGAATTAGAAGGTTTGTGCGGTTAACCATATCTGCGGCTTTTAATAATTAACGAGAAACGAATTAAATGCAGATAAAGTAAGGGAGGACGTGTTGAATTTGGTTGCCAAGGCGTACACGTCTATTTTCGAGGATGTGCTAGCGGAAATGGCAAACATTTCGCCGGAAAAAGTCAAAACGGTTTGTGATATTATGGGATGGAGTGTGGAGGAGAGCAGCTACCCGCGTCTCATCTATCCGAAGAAAAAGTTAATTGAGAATTCGGTGTCGACATCGTCCGAAGACCAGTTGTACATCCTCACTGAATTTGTATCTTTTCTTGAAAATTAAAGTTAAACTGCCACATTGCTGGACTATTAAACATCCAAAAAATAATTACAGTAGTTCGTTTAGTCTGAGCTTAGTTGTTGGTGTCGATTAGAAATCGTTACAGCAGCATTATTCACTCACGAGGCCTTGCATAAGGCAATTTTGAACAGGTACAACTCTAGCTACTACTACTAATATCTTAGACAAATAAATATAAAGATTACCCACTTCGAATAAGCAAAACTCGACCAAAACTTCTGAGTATCACAGAGATGCATCCGCGTGGGAGAAGTAGCAGTTGTTCGGCGAGCCCTGCTTTTCGTGTGGCCATGTGCTATGCAGGGGCGAATTCCGAGTAAGAAAACATAGGGCATAGGGTAAAGGAAATAAAGAAACAAATGATTCGTGGGCTGGCAAAGGGGTACACGCGTGAAAAATATGTATTTGTGACGCAACAAATTTATTCTTGTTTTTCCTGCTGCTGGAATTGTTCGATACTTTACAAGAAAAATGTAGATTTTCTACTGTTTAGAGCTAGTGCCCGACATCTGAAAAACAATTTGCACAATCTATGATTTAATCAATTTATTGTGAGGATTATCTCATGTAAAAGTAATTTTTAAGAATGTTGAATTGATTACTTAAAGTAAATACCAATTTTAAAAATTAGTATTGTTTTGTTTCCTTTCGAAACTTGATTTCTTAAGATTTTGATATTGCCGCGAAAATTCAAAATAAGATATTTTAAATATGGAGGAAGTTTAGTTTATCAATATCAAACGCCAAAGTATATTATTTGTTGTTGTTATACATCACAAGAAATTCATCTAAATTTCTAGACATCCGAGCACAAAGTGAAAAACCTCAGGATGTGGAAATCACATGTTCCAAATTATAAGCCCACAAGCAAAACAGTTCACGAAAATTAAAATATGCAACTTAGCTCACATAAGCATCCTTTTACCATGCTCAAGCAAGGCAGTAGGTCAGCGCAGCAATAGTACGAACCCTCAGTTACCTAGTTTTTTAGTCCTCGAATTCGCCCTGCAAATCACATGCCCACACGAAAAGTAGAGCGCGCCGACAACTGCGACTTCCCTTGCATCGAGCTCGCCAGTTGCCGTCGCACATTTGGAGCTTTTAGAACTTTTGGTCGCGTTTTGCTTGTTGGAAATGGGTAATCTTTGTATTAATTTGCCAATGGTTATGCTCGAATGATCAGCTTCCAGGTAAAGGCGCGATTTTTTAAAGAAAAAAAGAAAATACATCTGTAAGAGACCTATTCTTTAGGACTAGACATGGAAATATGAACTAAGCACGGTACGGCTGTAAGCCAGATTTAGCGTACCACATTCCCTGATGTGTTAGAATTGGCTGTGTTCGTATGGTCGCTCAGTGCAGGCGTAAATATGTAGACATAATCAGAAGGGGGCTTACAATTCAAAATTTTCTGAAGTTCTTTCCATAATGTCTATGCCCCCTTTAACATTTATTTACACGCTGCCATTCACCGCTTGCGCCCCGCTTGCGACGATTCTTATTTAGCTCTCCCTCATAAACGCTGTTGCTGTTCTCCTCTAGGAAGCACCCCTTAGGTGGTCGCTCACGTATAGGGTTCATACACGATACAGCCGTTCCGTGCTTATTTATTTATTCGATTCGCTTAATACAAGCTACAAAAAAACATACAATAAAGAAAATAATCATTATAAAAAAACTAAGACTAAAGTAAACAAGAAGGAACAACGAAGCCTTAACCAACCATAAACAACGACGATAAAATTATAAGGAAGAGTTGGGGGGGGTAAAGGGTGTATTTGAGGGAGACCTTGTTAAAATGGAGATCAAAGCCTACTGTGTTGTTGACTTTCCGCAGCATTCTTGTGATGGGTTCGGAGTGACCGTAGTTGGTACGGTGACTATCGAGGCGAAAGGTAGGAAAAGACCTAACGTTGCGGGGGTTAGTGTTAAAGGAAATACTGTGAAGGATCTCGGGACAGTCAATGGAGCCAGTTAGGACTTGATGGATGAAGGTGATATCAGCGACATCGCGACGTTTGGCGAGAGGTTGGAGGTTAATCAATTTTAGGCGGTGTTCATATGGTGGAAGGTTAAAATTGTCTGCCCAAGGAAGATCGCGCAGTGCAAAACGGATGAATCTACGCTGGACTGATTCAATCCTGTTAATGAGAGTAGATTGAGAGGGGGACCAAACTTGACAGGCATACTCCAGAAGAGGCCTAACGAAGAAGATGTAGAGTGATTTGGTGACATAAGGATCGGAAAATTCCTTAGACCAACGCTTTACAAAGCCAAGAGCAGAGTTAGCTCTATTTATGATGTGGTCAATGTGGGAGCGGAAGTTGAGCTCACTATCACAGATGACACCCAGGTCACGAAGAGAGCTAACAGACGGAATTTGTTCGCCTGAGAGAACATAGGCTCTAGGAGAGGTGGGGGAACGTTTACGGGAGTAAGTGATCGATTGGCATTTGGATACATTGAGATCAAGGAAGTTTTTCATGCACCAGGTAGAGAAACTGTTCAGGTCGTTTTGAAGGAGGGTAGAGTCCGACATGCTGGATATTTGTTTGAAGATTTTAATATCATCAGCATAAATTGAAATTTCGGAGTGGTTTATGACCTTCTCAACATCGTTTATGGTTAATATGAAGATCAACGGACCCAGGTGACTGCCCTGAGGGACGCCGGAATGGGATGTGAAGGGGTTAGAAATCATGGAGTCGAAACGAACCCTGTAATGGCGATTACTAAGGTATGATTTAATCCCCGAGATGAGACGTGGTGGAAAGCCAAGATAATTTAGTTTGAGGGCGATAATTTGATGGGAGATTTTGTCAAAAGCTTTACTAAAATCCGTGGCAATAACGTCAATGTCTACGCCGCTTTCCATTGCTATAAGGGTGCGAGACACAGCATGCTAAATTGGTAGTTGTGGACCTACCTTTGAGGAATCGGTGCTGAGATGTAGACAAGATGGACTTGCAGTGGAAAGACATGGACTCGTAGATAAGGCTTTCAAAGAGTTTAGGGATGCAGGATAGTTTGGCTATAGGACGATAATTTGATACGTCACCCTTACAACCTTTTTTATGGATTGGGGTGATATAGGAATCTTTTCAAAAGTCAGGAAAAGATCCCTCGGAGAGAGAAAGTTGGAAAATATTAGAAAGAGGATTAATTAGATGGGTAGCACATTCCTTTAAAACAATAGCAGGTATCCCATCAGGGCCTGGGTCTAAGTCAGCGGCGAGAGAACTAATTTTATTGGCAACAAGAGAGGGATCAATAACAATGGACACAAGGGAGGTTTGTGCGCAGTTTCTCATGAAGGAGAAATAAGTAAGATCGGGGACTGAGTCGAGGTCATTAAAAGACTGGCTAAAGAATTCCGCGAAAAGGTTGGCGATGACTAGAGGGTTAGAAGAGGAAGAGTCTCCGAGTCTGAGAATCGAGGGGTAGCCATTCGATTTCCTTTTTATGTTGATGAAATTGTAGAATTGTTTGGGCTCGGAGATAAGTTTGGACTGGATACTGGTGAGGTAGTCTTTGTAGAGGGACTCGCAACGTTCGGAAAAAAGGGAAGAGGTATCGAGGTATGAAGAGTGGTCCGAGTCGGACCTTGAAATAAGATAGGAGTGCCACAATTTGTTCCGTTTGTTGCGTAGAGAGCGGAGATCTCTATCATACCAAGGTGGAGATGAGGAACGGTCCTTTAAGCGTTCGAAAGGGACACATTGGGACAGGCAGCTGAATAATTCTGTATAAAACAGGGTGACTCGGTTATTTAGAGGCAGATGGGAGTCGCTTAAGCCGGAGAGGATGGAAGAGTTACTTAGTAGGAAGTTAAGCTTGGGAAAGTCAGCTTTGCGGAAGTTATAGTGAAAAAGGGGCTCGGAATCAGTAGGAATATTGGATGCTTCAAGGAAAAAGGTGAGGAAGAGAGGAGGATGATGCAGGTCAAGAGTAGAAAGAAGGTGATTGCTTTCGGTTACAACAGAGTCAATAGGATTTGAGCAGAAAATTAAATCAAGCTGTCTACCAAGGTGGTTTTTCACACCGCTGATTTGACATAAGCCTGAGTCAGAGAGGTGGTCAGTAATTAATGATTCAGATGCGGCGGAAACATTGGTGGGAGAATAAAAGGAGTCGTCGTCGGAGAGGGACCATAGGAGACGGGGGAGGTTGAAATCACCTAGGACTATAATCTCGTCAAGAGGATTGGCATGAGCAGATAATGCATCAATAGCTATGATTGCTTGCTCATAGGCAACGAGAGGCTGCGCGAGCCGAATATAGCAGCATAAAATATAAAGAGATCGACTATTCAGGGAGATTTTAACAGAGACAGACTCAAACAGAGATGAAAACGGGGAGTTGACTTGGGTAGCGCTTAAACGATTGTGGACCGCGAGAAGAACGCCGCGACCGGAATAACCCGATTCGTTTAAGCAACCGTCGGCGCGAAAGATACTGAAATCGGAGGAGAATAGTTCATTGTCAGTGATACACGGAATTAAATTAGTTTCTGTAAGTGCAAAGATGTCATAAGGGAGGGACTGGGATTTTAGGAAGATATGATGAGTTTTAGAACGCAGTCCCCTGACATTTTGGTAATAAAGGGAGATGCAGTTTAACAAGTCTTTGTTGCTGGGCGGAGGAGAGCGAGAACGGGGAGAGGAGATGCAAATGGTGAATGGAGACTTCGAGCGAAATCGCACTAGAAGAGGGGAAGTTCTGAGAGCCATACACTCACAAATGAGAAAGTGCTGGCAACAGTTGGTACCCAAAATGGCCTCCCTATCACTCTGTGGAAGGTTCTGCAGAGGATGAATAACGGTCTCTAACGGCTTCTGCAGCTTATAGTGGCCATTGACGATGCGTCGACGGCGAAATTAACAGACCTGAAAAGGAGAACCCACTATTAATACTCCGTAGTAAGGTTGGTCGTCAAAGGACCAGAAGGCAGCTGGGGAAAATGAGCAAACCGATGGAGTGGGTTCAGCGTCTGAGGACCTGGCTCCTAATATTGTGAGGAGGAGACAAAAGTGGATTCTGCATCCACCGCTGGACCTAAACGGGCCCCAAGTCGGTAACCGTAGGGTAGACTAAACCTACCAGGGCGAAACACAAGAACAAGACATCAAGTCTCTAAAGGTGGTAGGGACAGGGGACTTTGACGAGCCAAGGCGAAGAAGCTGGTCAGGAGATTCCTCGAAAACTCGGAGGAATGAGCACCATAAGGATGCTCCCGGCGAACCTACATCATGCCAAAGTAGCATCGGGCACGATATGTAGCACTTTCGCCAAACAGCAGATAACCTTCATACTCATTCAGTAGTCTTGGGTTAGCAGTGGCCTAATTCGAGGACTAAGTGTCGACGGAGGTAAGTTAATCTACGATCATATAGAAGTGCTGCGCGCGCGCTCCTGATAGACAAACGTGTCAATCACTTTCCTATTTCAAATTTCATTTCTAGTTGCGACGCTGGTGGAGATCCCCACTCCAGGTGGAATGCAAGAGTTGGTTCTTGCATCCGCCTACTTTCCGGGAGATGACACCGATGTAGATCCAAGAACTTGTAGAGTAGTTCCGACGTACAAACCTGCAGTTCGTTATCGGCTGCGACGCTAACGCACACCACACGGTGTGGGGCAGTAGTGACGTCAACGAAAGGGGTAAGTATCTTCTAAACTATTTAGCTAGTAGAGACATAGATATACATAGTTAATAGAGGGTGAAACCAACTGTTATTACTGCGACCAGAGAAGAGACGCTAAATCTAACCCTTGCCAGCAGGCCATATCCGAGTTCATATGGAACTGGCGGGTATCGGATGAAGCGTCGCTGTCGGACTACCAACATATCAGGTTCGATATTCCGGGTCTACGCGAATGCATTCCAAAGAAGCAAATTGGAATACGTTTGGATTGCTAGTGGCAAAATAGACCTGGCAGTAAAACAACTAAACGACGTAGTAATATCCTCTTATCACGACAGCAATGTTCACGATCCAACACAGGTTGTACGAAAGGTGCCCTGGTGGAACGAGCGGCTGGCAAACATGCGTAGGCATCCCAGGAGGTTATTTAATAGTGCCAAGCACACAAAGGAATGCGACGAATATATGTAGGCCCGCGCTCATTGACTACAACAAGGAATTAAGACGTTCTATACGTGAGTCTTGGCACAAATACTGGAATGCATAGAAGTCTTGCCGGAAGCATCTCGCCTCCAGAAGGCCTCAGCCAAGGATGCCTTGATGGTGTAGGACTCCTGAAGAAACAAAATGGTTCCTTCACAGAGTCCCAAAGGGAAGCACTGGCAAGAACAACTGAAATACAGCCTACAGCCACCGATCATGGGATCAACGTAAGCCCCAGAGCTCACAGCATATGTGGTGTCATTTTTGACAAAGACTAGGTTAAATTGGCACTGGCCTATTTTCAATCTTTCAAAGCCGTCGGAAGAGACGGAATCTTTCCAGCTCCACTCCATTGTTTAGAGATGATTCTCGACGCTCTGGTGTACTTATTTAGGATTAGCTAGGGGATACATACCACTTTCCTGGAGGAAGGTGGTTGTTGTATTTATCCCAAAACAGGGCAACAGTCCCCTTGAGCTACCAAAATCCTACAGACCAATAAGTCTGACGTATTTCATACTAAAGACAATGGAAAGACTGGTAGACCTCCACGTAAGGTGCAAACTGGAGAGCTCCACAAAACGGTACAGGCAAAAAACGATACAGGCAATAAAGTGTACAATGCCTGTTACAGTAGCGAGCTCTGGACAGCCCGGCTGTGCTGTTCCTCCGAAGTTTGGGGCAGCGCTAGCTGGTAGGCATGGACAAAATCCCTCATCGAACAAATCCCTCATTTACATTGGACAAAATCCTCCATTTCAAAATCCCCCATTCCAAAATCCCCCACGCCAAAATCCACCATTTTGAATTTGAGGGATTCTTGAGGGATTTTTCATTTTTATATAGCCCACACTCTGCTGTACGTACCAGAACTACGATGAGGACGTGCGGTTCCATTTTGCTCTTAGTTTTTTGTCTTTCTTTTTTGTAATTTATTTTTTCTTTCTTACACGTACATGGGTGATTTTTCTTATTTTATCTATTGACTGAGAATAAAACATAATATAAAATTTATCACATCGCGGGTGGTCATTCGGTAAAAAAGTACCCGTGTATTCCTGTGCCCGTGTTGTTGTGCGAATAGCCCCTTTTTTTAAATAAATACTCGGAGACTTACTTACTTACGCGCGCGCGGTTTTGAAAGAGCCCAAGTATTTATATTTTAAAAAAATTTGGGGGATTTTGGCATGAGAGATTCCAAATTTGTGGATTTTGTACTTGGGGGATTTCGTAGCCAACCCCGTGAGAGTTTCATTGCGGGCAGCTCGTTTTCGAGGCTAAATGCCCCCCACACTACCACATGTTAGCCTTCCAACTCGCGGTGCCGCAAACTTCGGAGGGACAGCATAGCCGAGCTGTTCAGAGCTACCGTAACAGGCATTTTACATTCAACAACAACCACAATTAGGGAAACTAAGTTTGTTGTCAACCACTGACTTCGAACTTCGAGCAGTTCGTGGTTCAGCCCAATATATTTAACAAAAAGAAGACTGGAGGTCCGAGAATGTGTGGAGATTTTAGAAGATTAAATGCACCAGTTGTGCTTGACCGCTATCCAGATTTATTTGAGCAACTTCATGGTAGGACAATCTTCTCATCACTCGATCTAAAGGATACTTATCGCCAGATATCCATGGCCGCTGAGGACGTTGAAAAAACGCTCGATTCGGTTTATTCGAGTACGTCACCATGCCGTTTGGACTTAAAAATGCTACGCAAACCTGCCAACGCCTAATGGACTCAAGTTTTTGCGATTTGAATTTTCATCGCTTCAGAATTGCAGTCACAACATAAAGAACGTTTAAAAACAGTCTTCTCTCGACTTCTGGAAAACGGCCTTTCGCTGAACGTTGTGAAGTGTCTATTCGCCGAGGATGTAGTGGAATTTTCAATAAACAGCTTGAGTTACAAACCACCTGAATATAAAATCCAACCCATTAAGACATACCCAAAACCTACAACGATCCACGAACTCCTACGTTTTTTGGGCATGATCAATTTTTATCGAAACAGCATTCCTAATCTTGCTGAGAAACAAGCTCCTCTAAAGCCGGCTACACACGGTCTGATGTCAAGTCGCCGGATTATGGTAGACCTCATAAACGTTCAGACAAATTCTTCAGTCATCAGTTCTAAACAATTATGGCTGAGGTTGATGATGTGCAAATGGTTTCTGGGTTAGTGGTTGCTTTACGCCATAGGCGTAAAAAAAGGAAAACTAATAAACGCTGCTGTAAAGACTGGTTCAAAAAAGGAAGTATGTACCTATGCATATTAATAGAACTCTTCACCTTTTTATCCTTTCTATAAGAACTTCTTATGTTATTTTGCTAATGGCTACTCAGTTTGCTGCTTAGTAACAAAAATTTAGAGGTGAAAATGTATGTAATTACGTACATATGTATGTATTTGTTGAAGTGAGCAGCCCCACCCCATCGGAATGTTAAGTACTTAAGTAAGTTCTAATTGAATGTAACAATGATATCTTTGAAGAATTAGTTATGCACTAAAAAGAAATAAATAAAAATGTCTAGAAAGTAAAAAAAATTAAAGAAATTTAAGTTGGTCTATGTGTTTTTATAGATGGCCCCGTCCGACTTCAAATTCGTGTACAAAGAAAATAAATTATTTTTACAGTGCTAGTAACTTTTTTGAAGTCGGTTTTTTAAAAACAACATTTATTCAACAAACTTAAAATAACCAACTTTTGTTATTTTTATAAATTACGATGAAATCCTCCAAACACCGATTTTCGCGAGACATATGTAATTATTGTAAATAACAACAACGACTGAGCCCAGCCACGTTCTGGTAGAGCAATCCGGCCTTCCGACCTACCTGATGGACGAACGCATTATTGATTTCTATCCGGCAGCCTGTACAGTCGCAACTGTTAGTCCGGCCGGAACTCCGCTAGCCGGTGGCCTAATATCAAGCAGACTGAACAGTCCGAACGGACAGGCCAGCCGGAACGTGGCCGGCTTTACAGATTATCTAAAATAAATCAATCAAAAAGGATAAAACTCCTATCCACTGGAATCCTTCTTCGAGTCAGGCCTTTGAGGAGTTGCAAGGAAAGCATTGCAAACAGTGCTTATACTGCTTTTCCCTCACCGTCGCACAGTGGGGCAAAGTCCCGATTTCGTGGCCAAAAATCCCAAATTACCTATATACGGGTTTTCGAGGTCGCTGATTACGAATCTGAGGTCAGATTTTCAAAATTCAAAATGACGGCTCCAAAATAGCGGTCAAAACTGTTCATACGTTGAAAATATGAAGTGAAATCTCATGTAATTTGGTTTTCGAGCTTATTGCTTACGATTCAGGAGTTAAATTAGAGCAAAAACATCGTAAAAGTATTGTAAAATTGATATTATCAATAAAACAAACAGAAATTTGTAATTTTAATTTTATTCGTTTTTTTTTAATTTATGCATTTGTTATGGAGTTCCTCCATAAAAATTAGTCTCACTATTCATTGAGCACTCCTGAGCAGCCAGTTTTTTAATATGGCAGAGACTCGTGAGGACATTTTTAAAACTCCATCAAAAAATCGATTTTATATAAAAAGTGTACAATTTTTTTAGGTTACTTGTCGCGAGATTTGAATATTACAAACATAAAATGAGCAATAACTGTACATAACCATATATTCTACATACCTCCAGAAAATGATTCCATTTTGCCGAATTCCAATTGAACTAGTTTCTACAGTTTCACAGCACTTCAAAACAGGCAAGAATTTTTCGCCGCGTACTGAACGGAGGCTGAATGTCGACTGATGTCGAGGCGACCCTAGAGCAGGTATATACCTGCCCGGTCCGGAATTTTGTTCTAGGACTATCCGTAAACAAGATCTGAACGTATATAGACGAATATATACAACTCAAAAATTTGATTTTTGGCCAGATTTTTGGGATTCTGCCCCACTGTGCGTCGACTCCGCTCATCTTACCACTGATGCCTCAGACATTGCTATCGGAGCTGTGTTGGACCAAATTGATGGAGACGTGCATAGATTAAAAAAAATTTTGGGGGTAACTAATTAAATACATAGCTTGGTCTTGTTTGTAGTAATACATCAAATTATTCAGAAGGCAGCAATTGACAAGTGCTGAATTGTTTGAAAATACATATGTTCGCGTTGCCATCTCACTTTTAGTGAAATGCGTTTAGTCGTAGGAATGTTGAAGGATTGTAGAACATAATCTAACATAGCAATGTCCATAAAGGTGTAATTTGCCGATTGTGTTAGCGGCAATGTGCAGTAGGAAGCCCACGCGCACAACATACTCATTGGTCAAGGTCAGCAAATTCTACGCAAAAACATAACTCTTCAATCGAAGAGATGCCACACGTACGGTGTGGCATATAACGTTTCAGTTAGTGATCAAAATAATTAGGAATGCATAAGTCAGGACTTCATTCTCGTCGCCCCTTGTCGTGTCCAGCGCTTAGGCGTAGGAATTGAGCCAGTCGAATTCCTTAGTGTGAGTGGTATCAAAATTGGAGGTTCACTGTTTGGTTCGGAGACGATTTTTAGTTTTATTTGAACCCAGATTTATGACGTATGAGAGTACGAAGATGATTTTGAACTTCAGAGCAGTTCACAAATTCCATACCTATGAAAGGGGCACTGTTATAGTAAGGGCCGTAGTAAAGATTGGCTTTCGAACATCCCTTGACTTATATACTTCAGAATATGTTAGTGAAACACTGTAACCTGTTATTTTCCAATTTGTACAGCTCATTTCAGCTTTATGCATGACCGTAAGAAAATGGTTCGATTCAAACGGAATCAATGTTTCATCGCGGCCCGCTTAATCCCCGGCCTTGCCTCTCATAGAATATGAATGGGATAGAATTCACAGAATCATTCAACATTTGTCGTCAGTGGCGTCCAGAAATGTATGTGATGACTGATGTGTCAATAGAATTGGAGGCTCATACCTCATGATTTCTTTACTTATTTATTTTTGTCGATAGAGGTGTCTTGTTCTTTTATCTGCAAGAGGGGTAACACCTCTAAGGACGAATATTGTCGTACAACTTCAGTTTTCCATAGATTTTACGATTTAATTAATTTTTGTTGTCATGACGAAAAATTATTTTATCTTGCTTTACCCCAACCACTTTTTCGAGTACCTATACTTTAAAATGGTTGACCATATTGTTGCCCATCTACCTGCAGTTCATAAATTAAAATGATCGGCAATTGTTTCTGGAAATGTCAACCGGAAAACCCCGTGTTGCTTAGTACTTTTTATGTATGTACATTTTAAATATTATCAGTGTTATTTAAAATTCAAAAATTATGGCAATCAATTTACGAACGCTTGAGATAATCATAAAATTTACATATGAAAGTATCGGGGTATAAATACTTTTAAAAACCAAAAAACCCGACTGACTGTAAAGAAGAACTAAAAAGATGTAAACAAGACACATTCATACTTAAATCTATAAATAAATCGGTACTATTAAAATTGATCTAACTGGTCAATATTTGTAATATACTGACTAAAATGAGTATAACTAATTGACGGTCGGAGGCTACGCATAATTTTGTTGGTCTGTGTAGGTAGCCTCCGACTGCCAATTTGTTTTGTATTTTATTTCTATTTTGGCAAGCACACGTCAGCAGCTTAATAGCTTCTAAACTCATTTGAAGTATCAATTCCATCACCTTCATCACAAGCATACAAATTTATTTTTTGTTAAGTTGATGTTATAGAACAACAGACATGGTTAGTCTTTTACAGGTGTAATTTATAAAATAAATTCAAATTCGTAAAATAACAACTAGAACCAAAATCCGAAATATTAAACCAAACTAATTCACCGGTTTTACTTATTCTCTATGATCCTGGCGCTGTGGGTGTGAGCTACCAGGGGGGCCATAGGTATATAGTGTGTATAGTGGAACGCCTTTAGATTTAGAGGCGACGGAAACCCCGGGAGCCTCGACCTTACAGTGTAACATAGCTGCTCTGAATACCAAATAGGGAGCTCCAAACCTGACACCCGCCGAAGACTGTGTGGCTAAGGAGAGCTTAGTAGATAGTAAGTTTAAATTTTGCCTTCCCGGGGGCACAACGGGATATCCCCTCGGGTGACATTCACTCTCGTACTCGTGGGTTTTATATTGATAAAAACAAAAGTTCATACAAGGTACCACGGAAATGCCGAAATCTGTGACAAATGTGCTCCACGAGGAAACCCCCACTTCCTCATCAAACCAGTAATGGCCACATCTGGACACATTAGTTGGGCCCGATGAAATGAGGGTTGATGTCCCAGACGTCACCCTCATTCCCGAAGCGCTCGCCGCCCTCTCCGAAACATAGGTCGCCAAAGGCTGACACATCGGCGCCCATCATGGTCCCGATGGGTGTCTCAAATGCGGCTTTCCAGAACACTATAGCCTACGCGTTGATTTCGAAAGACATCAAAGACAACCCGCTTAATTATATTAAACAAAAAAATTGTCTCGGTTAATTACGATCCTCAGAAGATTTCTAATCTCTTTGGGGACTTTTTTAAACTGATTTTCTTACAAACTGTGATGTCCTCACCTCTGATAATAGTTTTAAGGCTTTCTCACATTTGACGACACTTTCGCCAATCCCTCTCAAGAATTTTAGCTCAGCTGAGAGGTCTTCTAACGGACCTGATGGCCATGACTCTTGTGTCTATTTTATGTTATTTATTTAATATGTCTTTTCTTGTTATACCTTTCCGTCATTTTGGAAAATGTCGACGATAATTCCGCTACACATATCAGGCTCAAAGAGAAATGTGTATATCGAATTATCGTCCTTGTAACTAAAATCGTTGAGGCTTGATATGTGACAACCTTTATTTTCATTGTGAGCTTTTCTTGTAATCTTTTCAGCATGGTTTTCTCAAAGGAAAATCTACCACAACCAACTTGCTTGCCAATTTTAACATTACTACATTTTAAATATTGAAAAGGGTATTCATGTTGACTGCATTTTTACATTTTTAGTCTTCATTAAAGCTTTCGACAGAAATAATCATCGAACATACATTCAGTCTTCTTGGATTTCCCTCTCTCTATATCAAATGACTTTGTCCTTAATTGTCCCTGCGATCGCAGCAGGGAAATATTTCTTTTAATATCTCGGGCGTACCGTAAGAAAGTCATCTTGTTCATCATATTCATTAATGATTAGTCAATTTTTTTAGTCGGCAACGAAGCCGATTTTTCAATTCGCTCTTAGTGAGATTAAAGTCTAAAACGTGGAAGACGTGGTTAGAAGCACGCGACATTGACGTGATGGGTTCTGACTTACCGTAGTTCGTGCGATGAAATGGAACATGGAAGAAAGAATGTTCCCTCAGTGAACGAGTGGGGACAGTAACAGAGAAGAAAGAGACAATCTCAGGCGAATTTATTCAACCCAACATACAGTCCATGGCGAAAATCACTTGAGCATTAACGCGACGCTTCTCGAGAGTCTGCAAGGAGAGCAGTTTGAGCCTGTCCTCATAAGGGGGTAGAACAAACGGATTGGTCCAAGGAAGATCCCTGAGAGCGAACCTGAGGAATCTTTTCTGGGCCGCCTCAAGACGGCGCACCTGATTTCTACACGACGGAGACCAAACTAGGCAAGCGTATTCCAGAATAGGTCTGACGAAGGTACAATAAAGAATTCTTGTGACGTATGGGTCATTGAATTCTTTCGACCAACGCTTGACAAAACCGAGGGTGGAGTTAGCTTTGCTGATGATGGTATCAATGTGGTTATTAAAAGAAAACTGGCTATTAAACCGGACACCTAGATCCCCCACTGTGTCGAGTTTCTGTAGCGAGCATCCGTCAATAGTATAATTAAAAGGGATTAAAGTATTCGAGCGCGTAAAGTGCATGTAGGCACATAGGAAGCTGGTTCAGCTTGCACCAACTGGAGAAAGCAGAGAGGTCAGAATTTAGAAGAGAACAGTCGTACTCGCTAGAAACGACACGAAAGATCTTGGCGTCGTCCGCATAGCAAAGAATTCTCGCATTTGAGAGAACGAGAGAGACGTCGTTGATAAAAATGATAAAAAGGAGAGGACCCAGGTGACTGCACTGAGGCACTCCCGATAAATTAAATATTTCCTTGGACAAGGCGCCATGGAAAGAAACCCTTTGGGAGCGACCAGATAAGTAAGACTGGAGCCATTTCACAAAAAGAGAAGGAAAACCGAGCATGGACAATTTGAGGAGTAGGATGCGGTGGTTGATCCTGTCAAAGGCCTTGCTGAAGTCAGTAAATATACAGTCGATCTGTTTGCCGTATTCAATGTTACTTAGGAAAAAGTTTGAAAAATCCAGTAAATTAGTGCTAGTAGACTTTCCTCTAAGGAAGCCATGCTGGAAAGACTGTAGAAAAGGTTTACAGTGGAAGCTCAGTGTATCACAGATTAAAGACTCGAAAATCTTAACCAAACAGCAGAGATTCGCAATAGGACGGTAATTAGATATATCGAAGATAGGACCTTTCTTATGTAGGGGGACAATATGTGATAGTTTCCAAGTCTTCGGAAAAGTTCCGGACGCGAGAGACAAGTTAAACAAATAACAAAGAATAGGGCCAAGAGAAACACCACAACCTTTAACGAAGGCGGCGGGGACGCCATCAGGTCCGGGGGAAAAACTATCCGCTATGCTTGAAATACGTTTCAAAAGCAAAGCTTCGTCAATAAATAAATCATTAAAAGAGAGAGAAGTCGGCGAAAGCTTCGTCAAATGAGAAAAACTAGAATTAAGATCACAGTTAGAAGTATCACAGTCATCAGCCAAGAAAGCTGTTGCAAAAAAATCACCAAAGAGATCAGATATGAACTGAGGATCGTCACTAACAGTATCACCGAAACTAAAAGAAGAAGGATAACCATCCGATTTACGTTTTGAATTAACAAAACTCCAAAAACGTTTAGGGTCGTCGCGCAGAGAGAGTCTTATATTTTCGAGATAGAGACTATACATGGATTCAAGGTGGCTAACGAATTCGGAGCGCAAAGAGGAGTAGAATTCATAATCCACGTCAGTTCGAGAGTCGCAAAATTTCTTCCCACGTCAGTTCGAGAGTCGCAAAATTTCTTCCATGCTTTGCTTTTTCTATATTTTAAATTACGTAATTCGTCATTGAACCAAGGTGGATTTGAACGTGTTCCACCGGCCTTACAGATAGGGACGCAGTGTAAGAAGCTATGAGACAATATAACATAAAAAGACCGAATGGCACGGCCAATGTCACGCTCGTCGAGAACAGAGCTCCAATCACAATTGGCAAGTATGGAATTAAGATGAGAAAAATCGGCTTTTTTGAAATTGTATTAATAACAAATAGTCCAGCGGTACAGAACAATTAGGCAAACTCGAGTCCAAGGATACGATGACGTGAAGAGCAGGATGATGTCCAGTTTCAGGAACCAGAGGTGTCAGACACCATCTAACGGAGACATTGGTGGGATCAGTAGAGAAAACCAAGTCGAGGAACCTGCCATTGTCATTGCGAATTGTAGTAGACTGTGACAGACCAGACGAAAGCAAACCTTCAATAAAGCTTACGGCATACTGGGGAGCCGTGGAGAATACCGGCGAAAGATCGTAGTCGTCCAAGGAAGGCAGCCAGTCCACAGAAGGTAGATTAAAATCGCCAAACAATAGCATCTCATCCCGGGGGTGCATGGACCCAGTGATTGACTCGATGCATGCAGCAAGCCGTTCGTAAATTGCAGGAGCCGAACATGGTGGGATGTATACGACAACCACAAAAATGCATTTTTGTGGAAACATAAGTGCTGAGCAAAGCAGCTCCAGGTCGTCACAACGAGGAACAGTCACAGAACGACAAGGGATGCAGCGACGAATGGCGCACAGCACTCCACCACCAACAGAAGAATCCAATGAAGAGCCATACCGGTCACGACGGAAGACCAAGTAATCGGGATTAAAAAGCTCCGCATCCGAGATCCCGCCACACAGCCACGTCTCAGTAAGGCAGACAAAATCAAAAGAGGTATCAGCAGAACCATTAAATAGGCGCGTCGTCTTAGAGCGAAGGCCAGTTACATTGGCGTAGTAGAGCGACAATTCGGCAACGCGTTTTTTGGCGAAGCAGAAGCAAGAGATCTAGATCTGATTTTGGGCACAAATTCACGGACAATAGAGTTGATAGGGCAAATATCAGGTGAGACAACAGCCGAGAACATGTCACCTAGCACCAACACTTTGAATGAGGCGGAGAAGGAGTGGCCGCCGCGATTTAGTAGAGGTGTGATGCGCCTGCATCCCAGGTTGGTTAGTTTTAAGTCAGTAGGTATGTAAGTATATTTAGTTCACTAGGCTTAAGTTTAAACCAATCAAACTAACACTTCGGATCAAGACACGGTTCGGTTCTAAACAGCGCGAGCGATAACAGCGCACGTTACACTATGGCATTCTGGTTAGTAAGTTCTAGCCGAAGACACATGCACTTTTAACTTGCATCATCACTTTCAATTATACCATTGACTAATGGAATCTTGTTAAACGGCAATTTTTCGTATGCGGATCACACTGATGATACCATTGTTTGCAAAGCAGGTGCAAACCTTGGATTTGTCAAGCGGCAGCCTAAAGAGTCCAACGATCCCTTACTTGAACTCTCTTCTGCACATTTCAAGACCAATACTGGAGTTTGTGAGTCTGGACTGGACTTAGATTCGCTCATTGAACCCTTCTTGATGCGACCCATTAATTCTGCCTCCTCAAATTGATTCCTTTGCAATCTCTTGAGCAACCGCGCAATAACTTTGTTTGTCTATGATTATATATCAGGAAATGTTAACTCCACTGAGCTTGTGGCTCTCTTTGACATCTCTGCTCCGGCTCGCCCAAAAATACTATAATTTCTTCCGTACGGTTCTTTACCATACAAATTACGGATTTAACGAACCTCACTTTGAACATATCTTATTCACTTATCAAGAGATATGATTGATATGAGGATGAAAGTCCAGTCAGCAAACGTATATTTGTTTGGCTTGAGGTCCTGTGTCAACTCGATCTTATACGCGTGAAGGTCCAATACGCTGAATTCGCTAAGTCGACATCTGTGAAAGTCCAAATTCTTGCACACGACGAGGAATCGAGGGGTTTGGGCCATTGCGGATGGCGGCAATATTCTTGTTTGACCGGGCGCTACGACGATGCACATGAGTTGGTTTTCGAGGATTATGCCGACCACAACTTTTACATAATGAGCGATACGTAAGAATTACAGAATGCGAATTTTCTTAATAGCGGTGAATAATATCTAACCGTAGTTCAACTATGTATCTTTCCATAATGAAATAGCAAATCTTAGACGTAGGATTGCTTGATGAAGGAATCAGATAAGACGTTCTGATTTTAACCCTGTTGAAATTAAAAATAATTCATGCGAATTAAATCTTCACATTTATAGTAAACAAAACGACTCACATCTTTCCAATTACTCGAAGCATGACTCATATTTGAGGTTATAACTTCAAACGTTACTTTTCCCGCCTCTTGTGTTTGTCGACTTCTAAAACAGTGATCCCTATATATATTGTCGTTTCGTTCTAATGCTAGAATTGAAATTTATCGTCGTTGACCATTTGGACAAATGATGGATATTCGAATATGTGTTTTTAATTTATTATTTAGTTGTTAACATTTTGAAATACGTTTGTAATTAGTGTAATAGGCAGGTTGATATTTTCTTTTTAATGGTTATTGTTATCTGCGTTGTTTAACAAAGGCAAGGGACAAAAGAACCAATAGATAGGAATGGTGTGTGGTTAAAGAATTATAACCGCTGTATGCAAAAGTAGGTGCAAAATAATTTTATTCACACAATTCAAATCCTGAAATATATTTCAGGTTTAGGCATACTTGTCGCGGTCAACTTAATTGTCGTGGGCTTCAAGTCAATCCCTAATGAATGCGCATCCCTCACGCTGCCCTTTCTCACATAAAAATTTAAGTTGCTCTTTATTCAGTTTGCGCTGCGGCACGGCACAACACTTTCCACCCATTTTCGTTTTTTCGACCCTTGGCTTTAAGTAGGGACGCAGAGAAGGCGAAGGCAAAACACACCTACAGGCATGGGTTGGAAAAATGACTATCTTATTAAGAATACACACACAGCGCTACTTTTAGCAGAGATCTAAGTACGTACCTAAGGGCATGGATAGCTGTGCACAGTCATAGGTTCCGTTATATCTGCAAAGAGAGGTTTTGGAAGTAAGTTCACCGCAAAGCTTTTTGTGCTTGTCCGTCTGATTTATATACATCGAAACAGCTGTATATAATCTAACCCAACAACCCAAACCCTTTTTATAACTCCGGGATCAAATCGAAAGCACGAGCCGTCTTCGCTCCATAAGTATGTATATCGGCATATAGCACTGAACCGTGGAAGGCAGAACTTTGGCGCACATCCGTCCGTATATCGCCGGGTGGCGGACCTATGGAGGCACTATAGCTGTATTCCATGGCGTGCTCTGGATGTCAGCATCATCTGCGGCTTGCTTATGGCTATGGTCTGTATCTTGTAGGTATGGCTGTGCACTGTGTTCCGAAGCAAGTGTGATAGCCTAGGGTTGTCCATAATTCTTAGATTTCTAGAATAATTTAAGAGCGAGCGTTCGCTTTCAGAGACATCATGCCACGCGATGAATGACTAAAGTTTTTGTGGAAATCATCAAGGGCTCTTTCGACTGAGCACAGCCCTGACAAGTGGCAGTAGCAGAAAGTTGAACAGCTTGGTGTGGGTAACAATGCTCAGGGGATGCCAGCAGCGAGGGCAACCATTAAACAAATCTCATGCACAGTTCACTTCACAGTCTGTACAATCCGTCGCTGACAAATTATTAAGACTGGAGGATGAGATGAAAACGATTCTACTGTTAGGCATGTTCCCTTAACTTTTGAATCCCTCCGCTGCCATTTGTGACTGCACGAAGGAGCTGTGTCATGCCACCGTATTCCCTCTCGACAGACTAGGGTGTCCGTGGGTGGGACGTGGAACCATTTAGTATATACGTGTATAATTTAGATATAAATTATAACCTGCTCAATCATGCCTAGGAGCAGCAGTTTGCCAGCAAAAACACCTTCGCCGTTTTTCTGCCGGGCCAACTTGGATGAACCTGCGAACTGTCGGGGGATTTACTCCTTGTGGAAAGTGCGAATGTTTTTGAAACATTTCAGTCTGTTGGGTCGGTAGCACTTTCGCACTCTGTGAAACGAAATACTGGAGGGGTTTTAACTAGGGTAATGTTTGGTGCATCACAACCTTTATTTCGGTAAGTCAAGAAGCTCTTTGACTTAGATGCACTTACATATTCATCGACATACATATCTGGAAGATAGATGTTTTAGCCGTTATGTCTTTTTTTGATTGAAAGATTTTTTTACCTATTTATGGTTTTGAATACCAATAGAATTAGGGCAGGGTTTTGATTTTCGTACATTCATAAAAGCTGAAAGCAGAATTAATTTTCAAAATTATATTAGTCTTTAAAAAAATGGCATATCAACTAATACCCAAGAACCTGTCTTTTGTGTAATATGCACAAAATATTGTAATTTTACAATTGAATTGTTAATTTCGAAAATACATCTTTTTTGTAATTTTGTATTCTTCTTACTTATGTGCACGTGAGCTGGTTATATTGAGTATTGGAGTGGAGAAATGAGATTTGAAAAGGTACCAACTACTGGACTTGTGTTTCTTTTTGAACCTATCCATCAGCCTTGCTTAAAACTGGCGTACAGTGCGTCAAAGTAAAACTCATATAACTCTATGCAAAAATTATGCTTCCTAGCTAAGGCTAAGGCACTCGAGACGCTAATGTATTTGCAGATCTCTGATTATATTGACAATGAAAGACTGTTATCAAGGTGGCAATCGGGATTTCTTCGAGGTTATAGTTATGAGCATGTCATGTTGGAAGTTAACACGGATATTTTCGAGGTTCTTGACGAAGATTACATAACAACTCTGGTACTTCTTGACTTCAGTAACGCTTTTGATTCGGTGAATCATAACAAACCGATTTAATTTTTCCTCATCATTTTGACATACCGAATACAGTTTTTACAGAATCAAGACCAGCTTCCTTAAGTACGGATTCCCGCAGGGCTCAATTCTGGGTCTCTTACTGTTTAGCCTCTATATTGACGACGTAATGAATGCTGTCCATGATGCGTCTATTCATATATACGCTGATGTTCAGATTTACCTCAGTGGGCCTATTCAATTGACCGATTGTTGTGTCTATCGAATAAATGAGAATTTAAGATGAATTCAAGAATGAGCTTTGGATAACAAACTTACTCAAACCGGTCAAAGTCGAATTGTTTAGCTGTTTCCAGGAATTTAGTTGGTAAACTCTAGATTTACTTGCTGCAATCATGTTAGTTCAAAAATTAAAAGAATCTACAGTAGATTAAGGCAGCTATAGATAGTTCCAAAGGGCTCCTCACGGAATAAACTCGCAATAGCTGTAATCATTTCCCATTTTTCATGCCTGTTTTTTCCGAAGTTAGCTTCTTACTCGACTTCAATCCTTGGAATTTCCTTAGAATTCTATTTGCTCTCGCGCGAGCTTATATATAAAAATCCCGATTTTTACATTATCTAGGTACAATCAACTGCTGTTCCTCGCAATATGGTGAGCGTTCCCCTCTGCTCTTCGCAATATGGTGAGCGTTCTTCCTTTGTCCAGGTACTCCGTAAGCGAACTGCCTTCGGGTTCAGCTTCAGTGTGTGAAATCTAGAAGTGTTTTTGGGAAATCCATTAAAGAACATCCTACAAACAACTAATGGCAAATATTAATATTAGTATTGCTATTAGCACCACTATTACTTACTTTTCTTTCTTTTCTTTTCTTTTCTTTATATTTTGATATACTTGTAGTTGTATCTCAATTTTCCTACCATTCTGTACATACATACCATATATGTATAGTTTGTAATCGTAGTGCTGAGATATATGAATTGAATTGAATTGAAAAAACGTTTCCATGTATAACAATATTATTAATATTATGTGATAATTTAATTCTTCTAATTTACTGGCCAAATATCAATAAGATTAAATTCGTTGATCAATCCGAAAAAGTAAACGACATAATCCGTCCCTAAATAGACGTCCCACACGGGACGATTTTATGCGTATAAGCATGTCCTCAAACATAAGATTGATAGTGTGTGGGCAACTTGGCGTACATACATAAGACTGTCACAAAACCATCCCAAATATCTCCTTCGTTTGATATTTCTGTAGAGAGTGAAATCACTCGATTATTTGGACAGAAACTTGAAGAATGAAGCATATAGGCCGCTACACACGCGACGGTATTATGCGCACAAACATAAGATTGACCGTGTGTGGGCAACTTGGCTTACAATCATAAGATTGTCACAAAACCGTCGCAAATATCCTCTTTGTTTGATATTTCTATCGGTTTTACGTAAAAAATCATGATGAATCGTTCTGACATAAGAACTTGGAGTAGGGAATTTGTCCTAGACTGCTTTCCAATTATAGGACGATATTCCGTGCTTGTGGAGAGTGAAATCTGGCAATAATTTGGACAAAAACTTGAAGAATGAAGCATATGACTATGTCGAAATTTTGCTCGTAAATGAAAACCAACGCCGTGTGTGGCACTGCGGCATACTGCAAACAATTATTGTTTGTCCCAACATTGTCAGAAAGTTTGTACGCATAAAACCATACCAACCATAAAAGCCACACACGGGGGGCGGCCTAATCGGTTCAAAGTGAAACGCGTATCCTTCCTTGATTACTTCCTAATACCGTTAGTTATTTGTTATTTGTTAGTTGCAATGTATTTCTTTGAACGGAGCTCAGTAGTATTTTGCAATCGATCCAAGAGAGATGTCAATTGTCTACAGTGGAACAAGAATTAAAAATTTACATTATAGCCAGGGGAAATCTATGCGGGAAATTGTAAGAATGGTAAGAAGGAGCCTTTCGACGGTGCAGTGCGGAATTAACAGATTAAGGAACATCCAGGAAGTTAGAAATAGTGAAAAGACAGCTCTAGAAATGCATTTAAGGGGGATTTCTAGTGTGTTGGCTTAAAAAAAATTTATTTTTTGCATTTTTCGATATTCTGAAGCCTCTAGAATAACCCTATGCAAATCTTTTTGTCATATCTGCTCCAGAAAATGAGGTGTACTCAATTTCATGAAGGCCGGCCGATCGCACCGCGGGAAATTTCCGAATCTTTCAAAACTTTAAAAGTGTTTTAGTTGGCGTACAGTAGGTACTTCGACATGTAAAAATTGTTACAATTGAACAAACTCGGAATTAAAATATTTGGCAGATATGTGATTATCGTCGTAACCTGATTCAGATTTTTCGCGATATTAAGGAAAAGTTACGGCCCCTCAAAGACCAAAAAATTAAAAATTCGTTCACCTATTTTAAACCTCCTGTCATTTGTAGAGTTTTTGGCAGGGACCGAAATGACAATTATTTTCAATTTTTCAAACCAACAATCAAAGAGAAAGAGTCGCCGGAAGTTAGATTCAAATGTAGCATTATAATTCTTATGACCTAGTCTCTATAAATTATAAATGCTTTTTAAATTTATGATTATTCACATAAAAAACAAAAATACCTTATTTAAAAAATCAAGAATACAAATCACCATATGATTTTTATTTTTAAAATGATAAATAACAATTAAAAACTAATTTTTGTTTTTAACATCAAGCATGAAAATCACAAAATTATTTTCATTTTTATTTTTAAAAATAAAAACCATTTTCCGATTTAAATAAGTTTTGCTTTTAAAATAAAAATCAGAATATGATTGTCAGGAATACTCCACAACATGGTCGCATTAAATGTTATGTGACATGTTAGGTGACACGTGGCATAACTTTTTCCATTGTTGTGGAGCATGTGGGTCATTCTTTTACAAACCGCACACCATTTTAATATCGACATTTTAGAATGGTCTGAAATTTTTTTTACAGCTTCTTAACATAAAACTAATCGACATGTATTTCAGGATTTTGCTCAAAAAAATTTTGTTTCGAAAATATCCACATGTGAATTTTTCATATAATAATTTGCTAGATCTTCTCCAATCATCTCATATTCGAAATTCATTATCTCCCGTTGTAATGATCGGATTGACCTACTTTTTTTTATTTTACGTGTTTCTACGTCAGCTTTACAATGGTTTTTGAAAATTTTTTTTTATTGTTGACATAAAAAAGTTTATAACAATTTAATTGTTTAAACAGTTTTTTTATGCTGTTGTCCCAGGCTTAGTTAATTTAAAAAATATGTTTTTGTTCCTTATTGTTTTACTTAAAAAATAAAAAAAACCGAGTTATCTCTATTAGTTCCAAAGTTATTAATTATTTTCGAGCGCTTGTCAGGCGGCCCGCGCGGAGCCGTCTTGCCGGGCGTAGCGTGCGACAAGTTGAAGCATGCATGAACGTGCAAGCAAGTCTGCTTCAGTGTTACACATAAATGTTTACTTTTAATTGTTCGACAGTGACCGATCATTACAACGGGAGATAATGAATTTCGAATATGAGATGATTGGAGAAAATCCAGCAAATTATGAAAAATTCACATGTCGATATTTTCGAAACAAAATTTTTTTGAGTAAAATTCTGAAATATGTGCCGATTAATTTTATGTTAAGAACTGTAAAAAAAATTTCAGACGATTCTAAAATGTTAATTTGTTTTCCATGAAATTTGTGCGATTTTTAAAAGAATGACCCATGTGCGAGAACCCCGCTTAAAAACCCTGGTGTGGAGGGGTCCACGGAGGTCTGGAAGGACTGGAAATGGGTACAAAATAAATGAGTATTTCAGTGCAAGAAATTTAAAGTAGGTATTAATAATTGAATATAAAATATTCTTAGTTAACATGAAACCGATTATGCAAATACAATGAACGAAATTTGGAAAGTATTAGAAGAATTATAGATCTTTGAAAAGAAAAAAAAATCGATTATATATAGATTATTTTTCATATCACTGTTTAATCTTACAAGCATAATTGCTGCTAAATTTTGCTCAGATATGTTGTATCGCAAATCACCCAAAATTAACGTAAGAACTGAACAACACCTTTCTACGCTTACTTGCTTTGAGGGTACCGAATGTACAATACACGCTAGCTTATACAGCCACGGAAATGCCTACTTTTTGCTATTCTAATAGTCCATTAGTTCGGATTCAACATGAAATCGTTTTTCTTTACAATTGTCAATTTCATTGAATGCTTTTTGAATTTCTTCGTTTATGCCAACTTTATCCTCATCAGATGGCGCATTATTATTATTGGTAAGTTCCAATTCCATTTCACAATAAAGAACACGAAGTTTGCACTGAGCTTTCATCAAATGATAATAATAATTCATCCTCGCCATTTGTTGCAGATGTTACAGGAAGTTGCAGTCGGACGTTTTGCTTATATTTGAAAAAAAAATTAATAAAAATTTGTATAACTTCCTATTAGGGTTTACCTTTTACACATCCCGAATTGTATATACATATATAATAATATTTTTTTAGGTGCTTTTTCGCATGAAAGCAAACACCTGAACCTAGGGTCAAAGAATAGTGCAACATTCTGCATTATTTTCCAGCAACCTAGTTTGCCTTGATCCTATATGAGTCAAAGCTTTATTAGCAATATCGCTATTGATGTCTCTAATTGGAAAAACATTTCCAGCAAAAACTTGTAGAAATCACCTGGGAGTAATTGGTTTTTTTGAAGCCTCAAACTTAAAACTTGCAAGGGTGCTAGAACATAAATAATGATTTCGGTTTCCACCCATACGTTCACCACTAATTGCTCAGACGTGTTTAAATGCAATGAGTTCCAATGTGATACAATATCCATCAGTGGATTTTGAAACGGTCAATGGAGACAGAATTATCCAAAAAATGCAAGGAGAAGTTAAAATGTTTCTTACCTACTTAAATGCAGGAGTTCTCATAATTTTAACTACTTTAAGAGCTTGAAAGAATTGCCGGACTTAACTCTGCCAAAAACTCCTTAACTGCCAAGTGAAGACAATGTGCAGCACATTTAATAGATATTATATATATTTTCAAATGTGATGTTGTTCACGATGTTCTCAGCAAAGTTTGCATTTTCATCTTCAAATTGTTCTTCATCTTCACATTGTGATGAACATAACAATTCAGTTGTTACAGAATATATGTTTTTTTATCTTGTTAAAACATTCTAAAACATTATCAATCTCAACTTCAAATTTGCTGCGGTATGTCTTTTTTGTAATTCAATCATTGCAAATACATATATATATTACTATTTTATTTTCGATTATAAGTTGCACATTTAAATCAAGTAATGATCTATGAGAACGAGTGGCAGCATCTATTTTGAAACAAAATAAAAAAATTTGATTTTTTCACATTTAGCGTGAACATGATGCATTATATTTCTGGAACTTATACTCGAACTGTGACAAAATTTATCAGTGCAGTGAGTCTATACTTAAGGGATCGTCTCAGTGTGACCCGCCGAAAAATCCCTGATTATCGCGATTTTTTTTTTAATGTTGAAATAAACTAATCGTTCCGGTTTTTTTATTATAAATAAATACATTCATGACGAATACAAAATGATTTTTTTTATGTTTATTTATTATGTGTTGAATAAATTGTTGAAATGACACGTAAAAAAAAAGGTCCTGCACGGTTTCCACGATTGCGGCCGCAATTTTGATCCAAAACAAAAATTTCAAAAAGATTATTAATCTGTAGGGAAGTCGCTATGGCGCTTTGGAGGGGTTTTTTTTTTTGTAATTTGACAAAATGGCGGCGGTTTGAACAAAAAGTATCGAATTTGGCCCTTTTTTTCGACAGTTTTTCGTAAACAAAATAGGAAGATTTCAAAAAAAAAAAAAAAAACGTCCATAGCGCCATAAAGAATGCCGTTAAAAATGTTCTCTCCAAATTGGAACTAGATATCTTCAAAACTCTTCCTTTGAGAGTGGAAACCGTTTTGAAAAACACCATTCTGAGAAAAACGCGTTTAAAGATTGAAGCGCCCGTACATCTCTCTAACAAATCGTCGGTGGTCAAATCTTCGTAGATTGGCTTCAAAACCTCTTGGACATCGTCGTCGAGCGCTGGTGGATGAGAATATTTTTCCTGAAATCCATTGGCCTCAGCTTTGCGCCATTCGCACCACGAATCTCCCCCCGAAGGACAATACTGATGCTGGGGATTCTCATCAGTTCCCTCCGTTCCCTTTCTACAAGAAACGCTGTAGCGACCGTAATAATTTGAATTTCGATTTGAAAATTTGAGGGAATGTTTATTACAGCGTATACTATCCGATAATGCAAAAAATCGATTTTTGAAAAATTTCACACTGAGACGATCCCAGGGGTTATTACCAGCTTAATTTTGTGTTTTCAATTTTTTTTGCTATTGGCTTTTATAATGCTTAAGGGGGGACATCACAGTAAAATTTTCAATGTTTCGAAAAAAATTTTGTTCGCTTAAAATGTGCTTTAGGGTCTTAATAATAATATACCAAATGATGGAATACGGCAAAAGTGTCCGAGTGCCCAAATTTTTCATTCTGCGGTTAGAGGTATATGAAATTTTCATATGGTTTCTCAGTACTTAAAACTTTAAACGCGTTTTTCTCGAAACCACTTTTTTTTAGCTCGCCGAAGACATAACTCGAGCAAATCTTTACCGATAGACTTGAAATGTTGACAGTAGCTTCGACATATCTGTCTCCACGGAGATACGTAGGATTTTTATTTTATATGGCTTAGTTTTCTTTTTATCGACGATTTTATGGCGTTTTTTTTGTTAAAAATTAAATTTTTTTTTCAAACATGCACCATTTTGTGAAAAATCAATATATCGAAAAAATCCTACGTAGCTCGCTAGCTGTTGTTATGTGAAAACTAAAAAATTTTAGTTTTTTCTTCCAGGTCAAAAATTAAGGAGTCTACGTCTTCGGCCATCGACACGGTTTCAAAAATAGGCGCCTTGGGGCATATGCTGCGCAGCCGCCATATTTAAATATTTTTTATTGAAAAAATTACATTTTGTACTTTTTTAGTATTGCTATAAACCCTACTTTACAGATTTTCGATTGATACTTTTATTCAGCCAAAATTAATTCCCGAAAATATGCCTATTTTTTTGTGTTTTACTGTGATGTCCCCCCTTAAACATCCCTCGAATCAAAAGAAACTTTGTAGAAAGGTGTATTTAAATGTTAAAATGTCTCTAAACCAATTTTTCCAAAGCTACTTTTTCAATTTTTTTTTAACGCGTTTTTCTCGGAACCACTTTTAAAAATTGGCAAGCAGTAGAACTCGAACAGTTTTCATCCGATTGACTTCAAATTTTAACTGGACCTTTATTATTAAATTATCTACCGAAATACAGTACAGTTTCTTTTGATTCGAGGGATGTTTAGGCATTATATAAGCCAATAGAAAAAAAATTGAAAACACAAAATTAAGCTGGTAATAACCCCTTAAACAAAGAATATTTTCGTCAATGCAAGCCAACACAAAAGCGGAAACCGTTCTATGTACACTAAATGTAAAATGCGCATAAGGCCTGGATCACTGACCAGTACGCGTAGAAAGGTGTCTTCAGCTCTTAGGTTTTTTTGGGTGATTTGCAATATAGCATATGCGAGCAAAATTTAGCAGCAATTATGCTTGTAAGATTAAACAGTGATATGAAAAATAAGCTATAAATATTCGGGTACTAGCTTGCCCAGACCCGGCGTTGTCCAGGTTTTTAATCAAATTTTTATTTCTTCATTTTACAAACCTTCCCTTCTGCACCCTCTCTCCTGTACGCCCCAGCGGGGTGGAGTGGTCTCATTAAATCAAGCGTATATTCATATAAACAATACCCCATGCATCACTTTCACTTATTCCTAATATTTTTCTGTTAAAAATAAATAAATTTTTGTGCTTTCAAAAAGTTTCCAATTTCAACACCCACAGTTTCTACATTTTTTTAAAATTTCCATCCCAAATTTGGCACACGCATTGCGCTCCACATTTTTTATTTTCTAAAAATTTTTCACGACCTTACTCCCACCTCTTATCGCAAAAAAATTAACAGTAAACTTTTGCATCTTTTACACTTTATTCCATTTTAGTAAAAAACTACTATTCATTAAATGTTGATATACATCTATACGTAATTATCCTATTGTCCAAGTCGCTACTATTGAGCCCACCCACAATAAACTACAATAAAATACAGAGATATTCAGTTTTTCTCCTCAACCTCGAAAAAATACATGCGCCTTATTTCATTTTCATAAACAGAAATAAACATTTTTCTATTTTCATTTTTCACGTGTTTGTGATATTTTTCCACAATATCATAAAATTTATTTATCTTCTCAAAACAAAACAAAACTCCCCATGCCATCACTTCCACTGTACCTGGTGGTAGAGGTAGATCAACATTAATATTATTTTTTATTTGGTGAGTTTGATGTCGCTGCGTTGAGTAGATCAAAAGATAAAAGTAAAATAATAATGGGCATCTCGAATTTATGGATCACCCTGTAACTCGAAAACTACGCAAAATCGCGGAACATGGAAGGGGGTGATTCAGACACCCTTCAATATGAAGCGCCTAAATTTTACCTTTGGAAGTCTCTTCCCCGTCCACCCTGTATATAGATTTCTCAAATAAAAATCGGAAAACAACTTTTCACATTTGAATTTTTGGTTTTGGTGAAATTCATAGCCGTTACGGTCCCTAATTTTTGGATTTTTGACTTGAATTAGATCAGGGCGATAACCACAAACCTCTACTTTCATTTCAGATAACTTCAAGGGATGATACACTGCACGCCCGCCGTGAAGCTGCCTTTTTTAGTGGGGCAAATTCAGCTCCCTGCAGCGCTCTTATGTTTGTTTTTTTTTAAAATGAAAAAGTTTTTTTTACCTCGCATGTTAAAAAAACGCTAAAAGTCTCTTAACTGTATTTATCTTACTTTTCCCAAAATCAAATTCGCGAAATTAGGTATCAATAATTAATTTTATTGAAAATCCTCTACTACTACATACTTTCAAGATTGAATCCTAAGAATTTACTAGAATTTTTAAGTCGGTGCGAAAACCTGACTTAGTAATGAAGACATTCAGTTTGTCTGGATTATTTAGTATTGAATTAAAATCAGTCAAGTTTTCGCATCCACTTCAAAAATCTAGTAAAATCTGAGGATTCAATGTTCAAAGTAGTAGCAGAGGATAAGTGAAATTATTTAAAACGTTTTCGGGCTTGAGATTTTTAGCAGCCGGTTTGATTTTTTTCAAAAAATTTTTATTTCAGTCTTTTTCAGCGCCAGTTCTCTAATTCTTTTATGATATTTTATAAATCAGTTAAGAATCTTCCTTATATGAAGTCATACGCCGTACTGAATCCGCCATTTTGAATTTCCAAGTTTTGATAGCAAATTCGAAATGAGCGTCCCCAAAACTCCCCCAATGTTGATTTCAATGGCAATTCCTTGAAGTTTAAAAATGTCGGTAGCCATTTTGGGTCCGCCATCTGGTTATAAATATAACTTTGTATATGTTACTAGCAGGCCCTGGCATTAGCCTACATTCGTAAATAAATAATTTAATTTTATTATTTTGTTACTTTCGCAAGAAGCAGCACCACTCAAAAAGGGCTAAGGAGAAACAAGGCTCTGGAAAATTAGACCGACTCAAATTAATTGCATCACAATCTCTTGTGCAACGCCGCAACAACTCTAAAATAATCTTTGCCTATGATTGTGTACCAGGAAACGCAAATTTCCCTGAACTTGTCGGTATGTTTGATATCTTTGTTCCGGTTCGCACCACAAGATACTATAATTTCTTCCACACACCTCTACATCATACTAATTACGGATTGAATGAACCTATTACGTTGTCACGCACTTTCAATGCTCATTTTCAATATATTGATTTTCACGTATCAAGAGATAGAATTAAAAATCAGCTTCGATAAAATTGATTTTCCGTACATTTGGCAATCAGTTTATTGATGTTTTGAATTGTTTTATGTTTCCGGGGTCGCTGATTTCGAAGCTACTATTGAAACTTGGATATTAAAGACGTTCCGTGCCATAGTAGGTCTTTGGGGTCGCTGATTTTAAATCTGCTAGCGAAATATAATCCCGGGCATAATTACAAAATTCAAATCTACCAAAATTCAAGATGGCGGAGCCAAAATGGCTATCGAAAAAGTTGAACTTCAAGGGATTGCGATGAAAATCCGCACTAGGGAGTTTTCGGGGACACTGATTTCGAATTTGTCATCAATATTTCTAAATTAAAAATGGCGGCTCCAATATGGCGACCGAAATTCCTCAATTTTAAGCAATTTTAATGGAATTTAATATGAAGACATCCTTGGGGTTACAGAATTCAAATCTACCAAAAATTCCAGATGGCGGGCCCAAAATGGCTACCAAAAAAGTTAAAGTTCAAGGTATTGCGATGAAAAAAAAAATTAAAAATAATATAAAGAAGATTAAGGGGCTAGGATTTCAAACGCACTAAAATTCAAGATGGCGGTCAAGTATTGGTATCCCAACACTTTAAACTTTAAAGGAATACCACGAAAAGTAATATTTGCTTATGGGTTCTTAGGGTGCAGATCTTGAATTTTTATAGCAGAAATAGCTAGTTTAAAATGGCGAATCCAAAATGACAATCGGGATTTTTTATTTTTAAGAGTTGTCCGTTTTCGCATCTGCTGTTTAGTAATTTGATAAATAATCAAATATAAGAAATGCAAGCTTATCACAATTTCTGAATGACCTACAAGAGCGAACGGAATTTTTCGATATTAATGAAAAATGACATACATATGTATATAAATTTCTATAATAGCTGATATCGAATATTCTGTTTAGAATTTCCATATTTTGAATTCAATAAGGCATCTAGAATTCCTTAGCTTTCATTAATAAGAAAAATTGAAGAGATTTTATCAGAATAAAACAATATTTTCGGGTGAATAAGTAACGTACACGGGTCACAAAACTTCTCTATAAATAATCGATTGCAAGAAAGTAAATGCCAAAATGTCAAACTTAGTATAGTTTCAGTTCTTGAAAGTGACCGTATTATGTACGTTCTAGCACCAAAATGTACTGAGATGATTTCACAAAATCATTTGCTTTGTATGCGTCTACGTGAGTTGGTATATCGCCCAACGAATGTCTAATATGTATAAGATGGGTATTCACAAAAATTCAGGATATTAATTCAGCTAGTACTACATAAAATTTCATAATTGTAAAACGTTTTCTTCCTTCAAAAAATAAAAAAAAAGATCAAAATTGGCTATTTTTTCGTCGTTTACTTGGCTTTCTCCCTTAAGCTGCGCGGCTGCCTTTACAGTGTTAATATTGTTTGCTTACAATCTTTATACTGCAAGGGCAAGTACTGCCAGTAATCAGATAATCGCCTTAGCAATATTTTAGTTGAATTAAAGATGGAATTGAATCAAGTGAAAACAGTCAAATTGAATATTTTATTAATAGCAGCAGGAAGTTGTAAAGCCTTATGAGTAGCGTTGAAAAAATTGAAAAATTCCCGTTTTATTCATAATGGCTGGTTTTTTCCAAGTTTTTTTTTTTTTGGAAAAAACAATGGAAGCTCCGTACTGAATTTTTCCAGTTTTTTATGGAAAGAACGAGAAGCGAAAAATATTGAACAGTTTTACTCAATTTCAACGAATTACAATTCGGTTTTTATATGATACTTTACTTCTACGTTCTTTTCGTCGTTTTCGAACATGCATGCATGAATGGCACGTGCCATGGAACTAGTCATGACACGTGAATTCTATTTTTTAATTGCACCATGTTGTAGAGCATCTTCGAAAACCTCCCCTTAAAAACTCCAAAAGGCCTGGAAATGGGTGAAAAATCAATTTCAAATTACTCACAGTGTTTTCAAAAGGCTTTTTCGCCCATTTCCAGGCCTTCTATAGCTCTGTTCGGGGGTTTTAAGGGGGAGTTTTCAAACATCCTCTACAACATGGTGCAATAAAGGAAATTATAGGACATGACACGTACCATGGAACGTGTTATGATACGTGACTCCAATTTTTTAATTGTACCATGTTGTAAACATGAATGTGAAGACAGTGAATAGAGCCCTAAAATGCCTGGAAATGGGTGAAAAACCATATTTTTCTGTAAAAAACCGTTTTGTTCACATTTTTTCTGTTTTTTTCCATCAAGGACACTATTTGTATTTTTCAACTTTTTCTTGAAAAAACCGAAAAAAAACCAAATTTTTTTTTTTTTCAGAATTTTCAACCCTACTTATGAGTACATATTATGTGTTGAGTTTCAATGAAATATTCTAAAACGTAAAAATTATTTTAACGTTGTAGAACGACAGACGAAGATGTTTTTATAAGTCACTTTAGAATATCGCGAAACTCCACAATTGTTTTTAGTAGAACATGTTTTCCATAACCATACATGCGTCAAATGAAGCGTAACTCTCCATATTCCTTGCAAGGGAAAATCCAAGAATTAGACAAATTTCGTAAAGCTCTTGAATCTTTTGCATTTTTAGGTAAAATAGTTTAGGCTTCAAGCTCTCATTTAAGGTGTGATATTTGATACAGTCAGAACAACTACGCCCCGGAGTAGCTACGACACATTCGAACTAACTCAGTTGACAAAACAGAAAATAAAAGCACACCGATTATTCTTGACGTTCGCTTTATAAACATGAAATAAAGAAAGAAATAATAATTTGGTTAATTTTTTAACGACCTCTTTTCAGCTTTTTTTAATTTTCTCGAAAGTCTTACGTGATGGGGAATTTTTTTTCTTTCACGGGTCTTTCAATAAGGGCGCTCGACATTAAATGTAAATAAAATAAGTTGTGTGTAAGATAACCACTCCATTTTTATTTTATTTGAAAAAATATTGTATGGCATTAAGTATGGAATATAACGTCATTCAAATCTCCACCGCGGCTTTGCTTCGTGGCACGTATTCGGGACGTCCAATTGCCATAATATATTCTTTCAAATAAAATAACAATGGAATGGGTATTTCACACAAACTTGTTTTATTATCATATAAAAATCGAACGTCCTTATTGAAAGACCCTATAGATTGCTGCTATTGAAAATTGATAAGTGTAGATATCTAAAAAAAATTATTAAAAGCAGTGGCGTAGCTAGGTCCCCAAGGGCCCTGGGGCAAATCAAAAAATGGGGCCCCACTGCTACCTAAACTGGTTAGGTTTTATCAAGTAAAAATATTAAATATACAAATACTTTAAAAATGCTAAGCTACTTTATCATCAGCTATTTTTAGTGCACTGCAGGGAAGGTAATAAAAATATTAAACAGTAACAACAGATGTTCATACATCATTTGGATAGTCTCTTATCAGTCTTTCTAAACTTTCTTTGATTTCCTCCTTCGACGCATTTAAATTGACAAAAAAAGAGAATTTAGCCGCGATATCAGTGTATGCCTTAGCACATTGTCGCAAGTTGGTTGTCAAAGAATAGATCATCGGAAGAAACGATTTTATCCGAAAACTATCACGCGGAGACAAATTTTCAAGCGCATCTTCAGCAGGCCCGTCGTTTACATGGATTTTTTCATTTCGCATTTTTTATTTTTTTGTTTTCAAATTTCCGAATGTGTTTTCAAACTTTTTCAATTTTTGGGGCCCCTGTCCAAGCAGGGCCCCAAGCAATTGCTTCCTTTGCTACCCGGTAAATCCGCCACTGACTCTGCGGCTGCCGCTTGCCGGCCGCAAGCGGTTGGCGGCAGCTTCTGGCGGCAATGATAACCGTTCTCGAAAAAAAATCTGGACTCGAATTCACAATAAAACGCACATCGATGTATAATAAAACGCACATATCGCTATCCGTCAAATTGACAACACTGCAAACCCACAGAAAGAATTTAGGGGAATTCCCTAGGTATAACTTTCGAATTTCTCTCAACTGAGTTGCCATGATTAAAGTCGGGTTGCAACCTGTCATATTTATTTTGAAAATGGGATAGGTTTTCAAAAGTTCAGTTCGATCGAGATTTTCTAGTAAGGATTCGAGGGCCCCCTGAGCTTGAGGGCCCCGGGGCACTGCCCCGCCTAGCCCCTTAGTAGCTACGCCAGTGATTAAAAGATATCCACACCATTTTTGTTCACACAAAAAAGCTGGTTATAAGCATAGAAGCATGGGCTACCACGTGCTATAATGCATGAGTATTTCAAAGTTGGATTTAACTTTTGTTTGGGGAATGGTGAAAAATACATAGTATATTGAGATATTTGTAATCAAGCTCACAAATTCAATATAGTGTTCGAGAAATGCTAAATTTTTGTGTATTTCCATAAAATGGAATTCATTTGGGTAGTTAGGATAACTAAATTTAGTGTTGGAGTTCAAAATAAAGTAAGAAGATTATCCGATTTTTATGTAATCAATTTCATAATTTCACTCAAAATGAACCGATGTGAAAATGGATATTCCGTCATATTTTTAGAATAAAAATCAACGGGAAATTTGCAAATTTATAACTGGAATAATTTAGAAAATTATTCACATTGTTTCCTTTCAAAAATTTAATACCGTTCGAAATCAAAAATTCGGCCAAATATATGTATTTCGTATTTTTCCAAACTTGGAAAATACCTACCCCAAATAGAATCAAACAATTAATTAAATTAGTTGTAATATACAGCTCTATATTCAGCCACTTTTAGGATGGCGAGTGGATTCAAAAACGTAAATTTTTTAAGCAAAAAGGCATAGGAGCATTAAGAAGTAAATTTGAAAGAGCATTTGATATGTATCTTGATGCGTTATTGAACGCATGATTTAAATTAGATCAAATTGTATGCGTTTTAAATCCACCCGAACACTGTTTGTTCTTTCGTTAATTTGAAGAAAGGTGATTAATTGAATATAATGTCTATAAAGATTTCGACGACTCCATGACGGATCCAGAATATCTTTTAAAAATATAATGATCTTTTGCATGCAATCGGAATAGAAGTTCCAAAATAAGTTTAATTATTAAAAAGGGCAATTGAAGGCCCACGCTCCAAGCCAAAACAATAAAAAGATTTAAGGAACGCAGTCGAAAACGCATACGACGGTGGAGGTTAGCGCCTTCAGTCGGATAAGCCGCACTTATGCTCCACCTGCCGTACCGTAACATACCTACTAACATTTTTGGAAAACTTTATGCAGGCATTCACATGCTTACTCACATACCCCTATATATATACATGTACGCCTGTATATATATCATTTCAAAGCACGCCAGCAAAACAACGATTCCAGAAAACCAAAATCCCCAGAACGTACTATAGCGAAGTGCTATGGAGCTGTGTACGTCCGCACCGCCAGGCCTGAAGCCCACAAGCGCAAGGCGATAGGTCCACAAGGAAAACAGAGCTATTTATATACATACTCTGCAAGGATATTCTACGCCAGTACAGATTATGCTATAGCTATGGCAAAGCAGCGTGGACGACGTCAGTGCCGTTCTGAACTCACACTTTCCCTATTCACTTCACAATGCCATGCCATGCCATGCCATGCCAGGCCATGCGACTCATGCTCCGCTTTTGGCCTTCCACTCTTCACGCCGCCTGGAGTTGCTGATGTTCTGATCACTTCTGCCCATTACACCCATGAAAACTGTCCCCCCTACCCTACCCAACCTGTGAACAATCAAAGCCACAACACCCACAGCGCTGCCGGTGTACCTTTTCCTTTTGCTACTGCTGCCAGAGATCTGCCAATTGCCAAAGAAAAGCTCGGGCGAGCAAGGAAATCCGAATGTCTCCTTGTTGGCGCCGCAACGAGAAAATTTAACCTGTCGTGATTTTGTTTTGCAGCGAAAATTAGACTCGCTACTGTCACGTATATGCTATATGTTGTCTCATCACACTCTGTCGATATGCACAAAGGAATGTGCTGGATTGCCTACAAAAAATTATTTTTAAATTTTTTTTTGTTAGCCACCATGGCGGGCACCGTTGTCTGGACAACTAAACTTTAGTCCGGGAAATTTATGGAGGTATAGTAGGTTTGATGAAGATGGTGTCAAACCGAAAAACACCACTGGGGAATTTCGATGACGATTAAAGCGTTTATTTATGCTTTAGACAAATTTTATTAGAAACAAGTTTTCGCTACTGGACAACAGTCCAATGTTGAAACCAGGTGAAAAAATCGCTAGTATGGTCATAACTGAAGGCATGCAATTTAAACGGCATTCAACTGACATATTTTTAAGTCTAATGAACGATGCCGAACTTAGTTGGTCTAATTACCCTAACCGCATGCAATGCAAGACAGTCCGAATTCATGAAATTATTGATTCGGAAAATCAGTTTGTCTAATTCTGCGGTTTTCCAGTTGAAGTCGTATCTAATATCAGAATTCGTGGTCAGTTCGGTGCCAACCAAAAACGATTATGGTAACTATCAGAAATTTGCATGGACGAATGTTCTTTAAAGAGGTTCTATTAGAAGACCATCTTAAAGCCAACTGCCACCATGCTAGATAAGCAAGGGGCAGTTAGGGGGTGTGAATCTAGACACCGCATAGGGTTATCAACCAATTCGAAATTTCGAATGCAGAAAATTTCAACAGAGAACAAAATACTGGAAAGCCTCTGAGTAATAAAAAAGCTAGTCGCCTCGCCATCGTTTGAAGTTGAAGGTTCGAGTTAAACAGACATCCTGTGGCGAATTATACCTTTTACGATGTCATGTTCTGGTCTGCCCTTATATACATACCTACATATATCCACAGGCTGCCATGGCACGGCAGGCACACTCAGCACTCCTGCTTACCCACAGAACGACTCCATGTGCCAGACCCCCACCTATTCGCAGTATAATCCCGCACGAGGATTTTTATATATCGGTATACGAACGTATGTATATCTTCATGTCACTGGGTACTTTTAGAGCTGGGCTAAGTGACATGCTGTTTATTGTTGAAGGGTGTTAAAATGTGGTGTGTGGCGCTATAATATCCATGTGTTTCCAACACGAACACATCCAAACCTAAGTATCGAACAAGGGCTGGGAGCCTGGGGATGGTCGGTCGCTGTGTCCATACAGAAGGAAAAAATCGGTTTCGTTAGATGTGGCCTTAGTGGTAATTGCGGGGCGCTATACCTATGCATAGACGGGTAAATAAATGTGCCAAAGTATGTGGGCGACGTTTGACATCAAATTGGCTGGAGCGGGACCCGAGCCCGTGAGTCCTTATACTTTTTTCGCAGGCTTTATTTCTTTGTCTATTTAAATGGTGTCCGTATTTATGAAACTTGCGGTGTCTGAAAAACGAAAGGACCTTCAGCCCCAATTAGGGCTGGCATCGGCTTTGCCTGGCATGCCCACTGAAAGTGTTATCCGCCTGACCATCCTTCACCCACCGCCTTATTTTCACCTAATCAAGGAAAGCTTAAGGATCAGAGGAGAGATGAAAAAGTCTTAACACTACACCCTCTGGGCATTCTAACGCTATTGTGGGGTAAGCATGAGTTCTCGCCGTTGTTGTTGCCCTAAGCTTGGCTCTTGTCCTTTACGATCCCTACCACAGCGTCACCATAAGGTGATGCTCTTGATAACAGCTTTTCAAACTATGGCTCTGGGAATATCGTAAAGCACACTCTTGCATCCTCCGCACAGGGCTCCCCGTGTATACCGACCACTGAGGCACCCAGGGCAGGCACAGGCATACCGTGCGAGATTTGTCGTGTTCGTGTCAGTTGCTCCCGTTGCTAGTTCCTATCCGGTTTTAGATATTGAGAGGAGCAAACGGACCTATATATACCTACGTACCTCTCTGCATGACCTAGAGATATAGCCAGTCACCTACCTATATTCAGTTGGCACTAGACTCATGGTTCAAAGTGCCGCTATGTCGTGCTTACAGCTTTTGTTGCTTTGTTTTGTTATCCTGCGCGTGCTTCCTCGTCGTCGTCATACTCTCCCACACCTTGGACCATTTTTATTCATTCTCTCTTCCGTTCTCTTTGTCGTTATCGTTGAAAGCTCAGCGTAGTTGTTTTTCATTTAAAAAAATGCTAACTCCATTCCAGTCCAACCGAAGTCGTGGGAGACCAACACGGGGTTTGCTTTGCATAGACGCAAAGCTTTTCGACAGGCGACGTGTCGTCGTTAGTCTAAAGGACGACAGTTTGTTACGAGGGCATGTATTGCTGGTCTCGGACATTAATTCGTTGCAATTCTCGAATTATTTTTGTATTTGATAAGTGGACAACAGGGCCGTGATTAATTGGCTAATATACAGCTAATAGTAGTAGCAATGCACGTACATAGATGCGGCCGGGTACCGCACATTTTTATACAAATTTGACTTTGGACATCTCGAGACAGTGGCTGAAGCGTACGATTGTGTCGTTCAATTAACCTGTGGATAGAAATACATGGATTCAAATTATCCCTAGTGGTTTTAACACAGTGATTTTGTAGTTAGTTTCTAAAATGTAACTTCTGAGGCGTTAACAACTTCCCATTACAATGACAGCCAAACGAGATAAGGATTACAATAAGAACAAAACTCTGGCAGGTAATTTAACGCCTCTGACAAATCAAAAGTATCTTTTCTGAACTACATCGATTCACCGGTTGTAAACTAACTCCATAGTTGTGCAGTGAGAACTATTTCTTTCTAAAATAAACCATCTCGGATAGAGAAATCTGTAAATGTGGCCCCATTTCGGTTAAAAAGTCTTAAAAGACGTAAAACTAACACAAGTATTTTTTACGCACTATGCGCCACCCATTGGACGATTGGCAGTTACGGCAGCGTCAAATATGCAAATTGGCGTGACCGCGGCAATTCACTAAATTTCCCACTTCCTTTTTTTGAGACTGCACCCAGAAGAAGGAAGAGGGGCGCAGAGCTTTTATGTTATACGTTCGTTGCAGTTATAGTGATTTTAAAATAATTATAACGAATGCAAGAGCTGGACATCGCGCCTTATTTGCTACTAAGATAGTACGCTCCAAATACAATTTTGTATGTTGTAAAATCCAATGATTTACGCTTCTTACCTTGTGTCCTTTCCTACTCGCCCACTCGACAAGGGAAATGATTGAATCTTCAAAGCGCGTAAAGTATTTGGAAGGCACGATTAATCCTGGTGTGGCTCGAGCTAATTGCGTGGTTAATTCTCCTCAAATACTGAGTAATGTAATTTTCGCCTAAAAAGGACAACAGTAAATTAGTAAATGGAAAGAGTGAAAAGAAATAAACTAAATGAAAATGTTTCACTTCTTTTTTTAATTTTAGTTTAATTTAGATAGTGCAATGCGAACTTTTACTTATTTATCATCAAGAAATGTTGGGTACAATTTTTCGGAAAGCTGAGTAATCTACAAGCTGCGGCGTATTTTATACATTTTTATAATTTTGGGCTCATTATCACCACTTAACGCACATGTTCACATCCAACCTATTAGTTTATTGCTCGCAATTAAGTATACATATAAGCAATACGTCCACACCAAAGGAATATTTAAGCGGATTTTTATGTATATTAAAAAAAATATGGATCAAATGCTTAATGAAATACTTTTAAAGCTTTTTTTCTTATACTTCGTTTTCAATAGTGTCATTGATACTACCAGGGAACTAATTCAAAAAATTGAACTACACAAAGATATCGGTTTATCCTGAGTACTGCAGAATTTCAAATTATGTGCAGAAGGCTTATTTAACGATAAACCGCAATTCTGGTCAAATATGATTTTTCCTGGGTGTATATTCCTTATAGAATTAATTTTGTTACGTCTCACTTCCAGATAAATACATTTTTACATCGTGCGTTGTTTTTGATGAAAATTTTTAGGATTACGTCGACAATGTTATTTAGAAGGTGCATCACACGGAAAATGACATAAATATTTCTGCGTCAAACAATGCACCGGAATCCATATTCGCAACGTATGATATAAAAATATCCTAGTCGCGGCTTTAGATTTCCCAGAAACGAAATTGTTTCATCACATGAATTGGACTCACAGTACATGATTCTTCCATGATCAAAAACCAAAAGAAAACAGCAAGTACCCTTTCCCACACACAGTTGCTAAAAGTAACATAAATAATGCTTGTTTTGAGCGGGAATTATATAAGAATTTATAAGATGTTGCTAAATTCATAAATCAGTTTAATTACACAGGGCACAAAAAAATTTTGGTGTGTGAGAATCCAGATCCACTTTTTCTTATATTTTTCGAGGAACTGAAATCGAACTAGAGGTCAAAAATTGATCACAAATCCTGAAAAAAAGGGATTTGGGATATTTCTAGTTCGAAGTGAATAGGAAATATTATTGAGAAAACACAGTATTTTCCAGTGTATTCCATAGATAGAGCTCCATGTGTATAAAGTTCGCTTTGCACCGCATGCATCATAGGAAATTTCTCAGGATATGTAAACATATTAATGTGAGGTGGAGAGGCGACCGCGAAAAGTGGAGTCCATCGAATAATAGACGACATTTTCAGAAATGGTTCTTTATTTTTGGAGAAACCTAACTAGCATAGATTTTCTCTCCTCCCCCTCTCCCTCTTATAACGTTCTGATGAGGGTGATAAAAGTTAACCTATTTTTTCTGTATATACATATATAGATAATTTCAGCTTTCATTGAGCCCATTTTCATGCCTCCACTCGCAACGGGTTTTTTTGTAACTAAAAACAAACCATGATTTTGGAGACCCGCCCCCTCAATAAAAATTTGATCTGGATCCGCCACCGAAAAATGAAGCAATAGAAAGAAATATAAAATAATTGCACTGTGTTTTTGCATATTTGTAATTGCACCATGCCTGGATTTGCCATCTTTAATTTCCAAATATCGATGGAAGATTCAAAATCATCGACCCCGAAAGCTACATTCATTTACACGGCAATATTGGATTCGCCATTTTGGAACCGTAGAATGAATGGTAGCCTATATGTTAAATTGATGTAAGAATTGCTTCCTGGCAAAAAATCTAAAGAATTGAAGCTGGCATTTAGCTGTTATTGAAATACAAACAAACAAACAAACAGTTACCCAAATTTTGTATATGTATATGATAGAAATTAATTTGAAATAAAAGCCACCATATTGAATTTTTTAATTTAATGCACTCTATATTTTCATATATTCAGGGCTCATATGGATTTCAGAATTCGATTCGATCACAATTTGAGTCCACATCGGGACTTTGGTATTCGCCAATACGATATCGACATTTGGCTGCTTGTTCAAGTTGCTGTGATCGAATTATTCAAGTTAAAGCAACATATAAGTTTAAGTGTAGACAAATGTAATATTCTCCTAGGATTATCTTCGATTTATATGCGGCACATAATTTGCGTAATACGGGTCCAGCTTAAGGGTGGTTTCTGGTCTAGAATTCCCAACAACTTAGCTAAGGTAAATATAAAAAGATATACCGGAAATGATAACAGTTTTATTTTAATTCGTTTTTCTCGGAAACCCTTTTTCCGTACCGCGTGCATGATATATCGAGTTGTAGTGTATCAATTATCATAATTTACATTGTTAATTATATGCCAGTTAAAGGGTTATAGCATGAACTAGCATCTAGGCACAATATTATATAGTTCGGATTTTATTTAACTTTTAGTAACGAAATTCTAGCGCTTTTTCGAACTTCTAACTTTAAACGTATCATTTTCATCATCGTATCATCATCCTAGTAGCCCTGTGATTGGTAAATAATTAGCAGTTTAAATTATGAGGATTGATGCACTACAACGTACGAAAAAAAGCGGTTCCGATATAAACGTAATAAAAAAAATAATAAAATTTTTCGGTTTTTCCTTATATATTTACCTTAAGGTAACTATTCCAGGTCAATATAGTAATTATTATTAGATATTTTCTAAGTTACTCCACTATAGATTCCCATGAAAAGTAAAGAAATTTGTTGGAAATTCTAAACCAGAAACCACACTTAAGTCCGACTTCGTTGTAGTAGGTACACAGTTCAAACGAGTCAAAATGAAGCATATCGATTTATTTGCCTAGGCATTTATTTTACTGTAAAATGTTGACAGAAATATTTTCTGTTTTGAATAGGAATGGCACTAAGCTTTAACAAATAATATTACAAAAACGTTACAGTATTGGTAGAAGCGTTTGACAGTTTTTCATTCAAGTCTCCTCTTTTATTGTCTACGACAATTTTCCGCAACGAGTGAAAATCTCTGCAAGATAGAGAGCTTTTCAAAAGGGTCCGTTCCATTAGTGTATCGAAACCCTAAAAAATCCAAAGCTAAAAAGTAAATGTGTTATTTGATTTATTTGTAAAAAAGCAAGGACCCTAGGTTATGTTCTTAGAACGCAAAAAATCCGAAAATTAATTTTTTTTTGTGGTTCCGCTTAATTCCAGCAAAATTTTCTCCAAATACATAATTCGAAGGAGTATTTTTTATTAGTTATAATTTTTTCATGTCGTTCCGTCTTTATTCTTCTAATATGTTTTATCTTGCGTGAGACATCAATCCCACAGAGTTATCTGAAGGAGAAAATTATTTACTCATGTATACGGATGTCCGATCTTGTTTTATATAATCTAAGCATGAGATATCTTATTACATCTTTTAAAGCATTTGCAAAAATGATATTAGCGGTATTTATTTATTAACGTTACCTAAACAACTTATCGCTAATACTTAAGGCAAAAAGTACTTTGGGCAATTTGTGGAAAACATATGCAATTTAAGTGAATAAAATGTCCTTCAAGGTAACCACAACCACTGGCAATGAATAAAAATTGGTATTGAGAAAGATACGGAAGAAGTGATTGGATTTGAAAGAGAGATGTAAATCTTGATTTGACCAACAGTGTGAGCAAGCCGACAAATAGACGTGAAAAAATAGAAGAAAATTACAAGACAAACAAGAACATCCCATGAAAAAAAGAATGTAGTAAGGAAAATGGCAAGCTAATCATCCAGAAGGACAGCATTTGCGAAGCCAATTTGAAGAATTAGTAGAAAGCAACAACGACCAAAAACAGAAAGACCTCTGCATATAAGCAATTAAATAAAATAAGAAATCCTTTTCGAACATTATCGATTTCTGTAAGACCAAAAATGGAGATTTTAAAATGGAAATCAATCAAGCACTAACTTTATAGAAGGAATATCTTCATAATTCTAATAACCCTCAAATAAATAGCAGACCCATATAACAACTACAGATATTTAAATGAAGATCTTTGTTATCAAAGAGTAACAATGGAGCTATTCAAGAAAGGAAGGAAGACCTGTGAACATAAATACATATTGTCATTAAGAAAATTTTGTATAATAAAAAAATGTCAAAGAAGTCGGAAGAAGCTCTTACAGTTCTAATATATACAAAAAAATCTGTTCCAATTATAGATATAGCTCTTCTAAGCATAGATACAAAGGGTGTCTTAACAAGTATTGAATTTTGAACTATTTCCATCAGTCCAATGTTTAGTCTGTCAGAATTGGTAGCGTCGTATAGAAACATAAACATTTGCAAAAATGCCTCGTTACACTTCGGAAGAACGTTTATTAATTGTAAAAACCCATTACAAAAGTGAAGACAATCTTACAGTGACAATTTACGTTACGCAAGTTACGTGTTCATTTTGATGTTCATGGAGGCTGGATGGATTGGATGGAATGGACGTAAAGTGCATGTGGTTTCAACAGGATGCAACCTGGCACACTGCATGCGAAACAATGATATTGGCAAACCAAAATCCTAAGTCGTGTCATCTCGCGTTATGGAGACCAAAACTAGACGCCAAGAAATTGTGATTTAACCTGTTTAGACTTCTTCCCATGTTGTTTTTTTTTTAATTAAGGTCGGTCTATGATATAGAACAACCCTGAGACGATTCAACGCCACAGTCATACACTCCAAAACGTCTTCAAAAATTTTGTCTAAAGAGTAGGTATACACATGTCAACAGAGCCGCGGTGACCATTTAACTGACATTTTGTTTCATGGCTAATCTCAACAGTTACATTTTACAAATATAATTTTGAGGGTACTTATTTTTTTTTAAATTTCAAATTCAAGTTCTTGTTAAGACACCCTAGACATACATAAATATATGTATATATTAACTTTAAACAAGCATATGACTCAGTAGATCGGGAAGGCTTGTGGTATGTTCTAAAGTGTTCCACCAAAACTAAGAAAAGCTATTAAGAACACCATACGTCCAACTTCCAATGTCCAAATTTATTAATGGGACGCTGTCACAAAGTTTTGAAGTTTATGTTTACTTCTACCTCAGCTGTAGTTACAACTCTATAAAACTCTGAAGTAAAACATCGGCTACAACATGAGAGCAGGATTAAACTTCAGAACGCAAAGATATATGTATATCTAGTTGGACCAAGTTGATAGATCTCGTTGATGAACCGATAATGGGATCTGCATATATACGGCGTGCCGTTTAATGTGACTGGGACATGTCAATAGAATGGTATATCGAACAACTAAAACATGCTATGCATACATATATTGATTAAGCCTACAGGTCGAAAAACTGACTGCTGATTGACCCAGAATACGGTAGAGAGAAGATAGAAAAAGGTCTAAGGAAGCTCAACTTGACTTGGAAAACAAGTACTCGTACTAGATGACAAACTGACGACGGAATATCCTTTTCGATGGCCGTAAAGCCATTGAAAACAAAATATGGACTATAGTACCCAAATTTGAATACGTTTTTCAAAATGGATTTCGCTTCTTCAAAAATGGAATCTAAGTAGATCTAGGTAAATCGTTGAAGAACAATTTTAGGTATGAACCCCCAGTAGTCAAAATTGCGCAATATTGTTTTCTTTTGTCCTATTTTTTTTCGCAATACTAATTTTACGGTAGAACATTTAGAATATTCGTTTGTTTGAAATTAATCCGCTGCAATACTAATACTTGGATGTGTGTAGAGGCAGATTTAGTAGCCGTGGACTCCCCGAAATTATCACTGTCCCAACTCTTCATTTTATTTTATTCTTATTATACATACATATGTACATATGTATTGTATATACTTTCTGACTTTTCTTTGCTAGCAAATACAAAATTGGGTAGGGAGTCACGGTTTACATGCTAAATTTTCCACTAGTATATTTTTACCATCAATTCTTTTTTCCATGGAAATCTTTTCCATGGACATTTTTTCCGTGATCATATTTTCCACCGGACATTTGTTTCATGGACATTTCCATAACTGAATATTTGCCTTTCACAAAATGCCTGCTGAATGAATATTTACCTTTTACAAAATGTTTAAAGGAAAAAATAATGAATGAATAAATGAAAAAAATGGAATGAAAGATATTACCATGGGAAAAATTCAAAACGGAAACTTCTTCTATGTAAAAGTGAAACTGAAGTAGCCTTAATTCGCAATCAATTGTAGGTGCGTTTTTTAAATGAAATATATGGTTGTCTCCACTACTCTCCTCATGCAAAAATGCAAAACCCAACTGTTTATCGGGTTGTCTACACAGCGATTTGTATGGGGAGAGAAGTGCAGACAACCATATGGTTCATTAAATAATCGAACCTTTAATAACGGCGACAGACGGACGGCTCGAAGTATATTTTTCAAAAGATGCTTGAGCGTCGAAATCCGGTTGACTAATCGGCAAATAGCTTTTGAGCAGTCCGATGCATGCAATTCAATTGAGAAAACACTTCGCAGCCGGAATTTATAAATTAACTCAATTTATAGATACGTAATTACTACGTAATTTAAAGATTTCACAATAATGGCTGAAAATACTGGAAAATTTCTCTATGCTCAAATTGCCGAAAATGAAGTTCATACAAGCTTCCAAATGAAAGCGGAAGCTCTTAAGTAGCATTTGGAGGGTGACACAAGATTGTGTAAAGTAACGGAACGGAATAGTATCATTTGACTTGTCCATATGTGCCAGTATTACTTAACAACCCCAGCGATAAGCACCCAAAATTGTGAATAATCGCATTCAATTTTATGATGGTTCTTAAATTTCGATTTTTTGTTTTCAAGCTGAGAAGAAAGCCTATGAGCATTTTACTAGGATGAGTGCCACTACTACTTACTTTTGTGTTAAAATAAATAATATTTCGAAAAGTGGAATACTGTGCGGTGACATCTGGTTAGACTAACATGCAAATATTCATTATATGTAAAACACCAAATTTACTGGCTTGGGAAGCGGAGCAGAATCATGATATCACAAAAAGATATTTGATTCTAGGGATAATAATTCAGTATTTAATTTATTTGCAGGATTTTAGGGCACTAAAATAAGATTATTCACCCGAGTTTAGCCTATTAGAAAATGCGATTTGGTTTATAGTTTAAAAGAGCTTTAAACTAAAACAAAAGAACTATCGGGGAATATGAAGAAACCGACAAAAATAATCTCAGTGCAGCAAAAAGCTCAACGCTTTGTCCTGCGTAATTATGTTGAAGAGCCAGTTACCATGGTGGTATTCGCGAAAAATGGGAGTTAATCGTCGTCAAATTCGTTTCATTTTTTGTTCTTCGGTTTCAAAGTCGCCTTTTTAGGATAACAGGGGTTGAGTGCATGCTAATTTGAACGTTTCCCTCGGTAGGTCTGTAAATCGTTCCCTTTTTTACCAAATTACGTGCTCTAGCTATTATTACATGGGTTGCATCCAGTAGTCGCACCTATGGAATCTCAGATTTTGTGCGTGACCAAAGCCAAAAAAATTTAACATTTCTTGCACACATTTTTGCGCATTTTAGAATTAATAATAGTCAAATACCTCTGTCAGAAGTTGTTGATGTTTTGATTACAACTTTATTAGTCGGCCCCGGCGCGACAAAAATAGCTAGCGATATTCATAAAAAAGCAAAAACAAGCCATTTGTTTTTTTCAAGCTATAGGGACGAAATATTTTTCGGATGTTACTCATTTAATTAAAACCGAGGTACGAAAATGACGAGTATTTCGATCCGGAACATACGTACATTCCTAGGCCGTGAGGGACAGTGCGTGTGTGTGTATAAACATCGCCACGCGCTGCGCTATACCTAATGTAATAGGTATCTTTTTTATGAAAATAATGTTTAATACATTTCAAGAAGTAATTAGGTAAATTTTTCAGGAAAAACTTGTCCAACGCATTCTCCTTTTAATTTCATACACTTCATCCAACGCTGTTGTTTGTTGAATACTTGTGATATATAAAATTCGTCCAACTCTGCAATGTAGGCATTAGTTTCCGCAATCACCTCCTCGTTTGAACAAAATGTCCTTTTCTTCATATGAGGAAACAAGTAATAGTCCGAGGGAGCTAAATCTGGACAATAGGAGGATGCGATACGAGTTTCAATCCAACTCCATAAATTTTACACTCGTACGAGTGTTAGCATGATAGAAAAAATTTTTATTATTTAATCGTGGGCATTTTTCTCTCAGCTCATTTTTCAAAAGGACCAATAATGACGAATAGTATACACCTGTACCCTGTAACACTTTATCCTTTATCAAATAGTCAGCAAGGATTATTCCATGCGAATCCCAAATTCCACCCGCCATAACCTCCCAGGCAGAAGGAATAATCTTCGCCTTCTTGGGTGCATACTGCGCTCTGCCATTTATTATGTAGAGTCTGACTGTTGCTTGGTCTCAGACGTATAGTTGTGTATGCATGTTCGTCCACAATTAACTCCGTATAGCCCAGTAAAATAAGACTTTGACTACGACAAAAGTCCGAACAGGCTGAATTTTTGTGGAGACCTTTGCTTCGATGTCCTAAGCATTTCTGAAAATTTCCTAAATTTGAGCGACGGTTTTTTTCTTTTTTTTTGAGGTGAAAGGGGAATTATGTTACTTTTTTTAAAATATCTTGTAAAATATAAATTTGTCGAGTAAACTAGTTATGAGAAATTTAAATTGTAGCCTATGAAGTTCTGCACAAAAAAGATCCTTACACTTTTTCCCGTAGAATCAATCGTTATCGTGTAAATGTACGGTTTGAATATTTTGTTTTTGTTTTTTTTTAAATATATACTCTTTTTCACACCACCTTGGGGGTAGAGTACTAGGCGCGTTTTTTATGTTGTATCCCCAGTAAGCCTTATCCTCATACAAATAAAATAAGTAAATCATTGTAAATTATTCGGCCTCGTTGATTCTATCATTTATTGAACGATTGGATCAATTTCTTCATCGATATCTCCATTAATTTCAATTTCCTGACTCTCTGCGTTTAAACATGATTGCCTACGGCAATCTCCACATACTGAAGAACAGCGGAGACCTATTTTTCTACACGTGCAACTCGAACTTAAGCCTTTAGTACAATTGCGATATATATTATTTATTAACTGATCAGGAGCCGGTGACAAAAGATTTTGAATGGCTTCTAATCTAATATTATTAATTGTCCACCCCGTCTTTGGGATTTACTAGGGTCAGTCTTTTCACGCTTCCTTTATAATACAAGGTGGTGTGGAAAGGAATATGTATTTGAAAAAAACTGATATTCAAACCGCACACTTTACACAAAAACGATTGATTCTACGGGAAAAATTGTAAGGACTTTTTTTGTACAGAACTTCATGGCAACTTTGCAGGATATGCTTAAGATATCGAAGCAAAGGTCTCCACAAAAACTCAGCCTGTTACGATTGTTTTCGTTATAAATGTCTGATATTTTATCTAATCCAACTTTACCCTACGTTTTAAAAAAAAAAACGATTAGTTCTACAGAAAAAAGTGTAAAGACCTTCCTTGCGCAGAAAATCATAGGCTACAATTTTCTCACAACTAATTTCCACGACAAATTGGTATTTTAAAAGTTAGTTTCGAAAAACTAGAACTAATCTCCTTTAACTCCCAAAAAACATCGAAGCAAAAGTCTCCACCAAAATTGGAAAATCATTTCGTTCGGACTCTTTTCGTGTTATCGACCTTTTCTTTGACTAATTTTACTGGGCTACTAGGCGTCGCACACTTAAAGTGTTGTGGATTCCGCTAAAATAACTCTTCGAACACCTCGCACGATTATTAAGCTCACAACCCTGATTGTATGTTAAAATTGTTCATTTTCAGAGCAAAAAAAATTGAAATTGATGTCAGGGCTATGCGAATGAGATAAAGTCCTATGGAGTACACTTTTGGCCATGTGAAAAAGCACGTTTTTCACCATAAAAAAATCCAGGGTTGACTGTTCGGTCGTACACGACGTGCGGTCAACCCGATTTCAGATAAATGTGAAAAACCAATTGACGTCTTATAACTAAAAAAGTATTAACTAAATTTGTAGAGAATTTCGAAATCTATATAATTGCTTTTAGAGTTTTGCACTATGTTAATTATAGTACGAAAATCGTTTTTCGTAAATATCTCTCCTTCTAGATACGCTACATGAAAACTTTCAAAATAATTTTTTTTTATAGAATTTGTACACGTCGCAAATCCAGCTTCGTTCAATTTTCATATTTGTTCGCCCACATCAGACGAGCAGCCTTCATTTTTATGGTTAACAATGGTTTTTTCGCTGGTCCTCTTCCATATAACCATATTTCTCAGAGCCTCCTTCATCTTGTTTTGGCCCTAAGGTCAACCTGATGATCTTCCCTTAGTTCTGCCTTTATACGAACAGCGCTTCTAAAACGATCCTTCAGCCACATCCGCTGCAATTGTAGCTTGAATTAAGCGAAACAAATAACCAAATAAATAAGTTCGTCCTAGAGTTTGTCTTCCGTTTTCGTCCAGTTTCATTAAACGTACAGTGGTTGAATGACTGCACCCTGTTTTATTGGATCTTTGACAGATCTTCCAAAGTCAAAATCTTCACTTTTTCATCCCGCGATATTTGTTTGTATTTTTTGGCCATTACACTTTTTTAATTTTTCCGTTATAACAACTTAACTGCAACTCATCTCGAAAATATGTCGATTCTATTAGAATATCCCTACCCCCTACTTACCGCTAACATGAACTACCTGTGTGGTGTTGATTTTATAATTGCAAGTGTATCTGTTAAAATGTATTCAGCTTATAGAAATATGCTATATACTCGTAAATGAAATCGCTGTAACAGATTTCTGAAATTAAGTCCTAAATTAAAGAGTAAATTGATCCCTTAACACCCCGAAATTAATCCATTCTCTCGAAATCATTTGACTTTATCGATTTAACCTAACGTCAAACACAAATAAATATACCGATCTGGTTAAAATTGATGTGTCCTAGAAATGTTAAATACTGAAATTAATCCCAATATGCACCAGTGTTGTGCGTGTATATGGAGCTCTAAAATTTTACACACGCCAGAGGAGCCATGTCCCTGATTTGAAAATAACAACAAATTGTATACAATAGTAAACACAATTGCCAGGGAAAAAGTGTGATGTGTATGGGCAAAGAACTATTTGCAGTATCACAAACAATCTCCCTTCCAATGCCTCGCGCAATCGCGTTTATGATTGAACGTGGGGAACTCTCAATGTGAGGCAGACAGGAAAGGTTTCGGAAAAAGTTCTAAGAAAAATTTATAAGGTTAGAATTTTTCAAAATCTCCACCTCCTACTTCATTTAGTTTTCCCTGGGCCGTGTAGGAATTCAGACATAACATTTGAACAAAGCTTAAAAAAACATCGACTTCAAAAATATAAACTATAGAGGTGAAATATTTTCTTCAAATTTAAATGTGACCACCTTCGAGGTATAGCCTATTCAATCAAAAAAAAGAATCATTAAAATCGATTCACAATTGGGGAAGCCATAGCCTAACATACCCCCTAGGGATGGAATATTTCCTTCAAAATTTAAATGGAACCACCGTCGAGATATAGCCTATCCAATAAACAAGAATCATTCAACTCGGTTCACAATCGACGGAGACATCGCGTGAGATTCCCTCCTAGAGATCGATTTTTTTTCAAATTTAGATCAACCTCGACATATAGCCTATTCAATAAAAACATTAAAATCGGTTCACAATCGGTGAAGACACACCCTCCTTAAGGCCAAACAATAATGTGTATAACGTTCCGTACGGAAGCCAATGCAAACTTGCGATTACACACAAAACCTATCCCCAAACCATAATGGGAATAGTCGTTCGTTTCGTCAAGTTTGGGCAAGTCTGTTTTGCTATGCAAGGTACGATCTGCAGCGTACGTTGCCTGTGCAAAATGACAACAGCTGAAAATGGCCACAATGGATGAGGATATACATTTCTTTGAAAGTTTGATTAATGTTGTGCACATACAAATCGTAGTGGTTTATCACACTCTGACAGCCTGTTAAATATGCATCAGGTTCCGTTCGTTCAGTTCAGTTTTGGCAGGTTTCCGTACGGAACGGTATGCACATTATGGTTTGTCCTTTAGAAGTGGGATATTTTCTTTAAATTTAAATGGGACCAACTCCGAGGTATACCCCATCCAAACAAAAAGGGGATCGATAAATTCGAACTACTCTGTAAAAAGTTATGCGTGATCATACATAAAAAACATCACGCGTCGAATTGAGAACCCACTCTTTTTTTTCGTCGGTTAAAAATTAGCATTGACTTCGAACCCCAATGAACTTCTCGGCGACACTGAATATGTCAACAGAAAACTTTTTAATCTTTTATCCTCTCGTTAAAAACCCACATTCATTGGATTAGATTAGATTGTTTAGGAATCTTCATTTCGGACCTAAATACTTTGTAATTATTTTCTAAAAGAAAAAATCTACAAATAAAGATAGATCTTTGGGTTTTAAATGGACAATATTAGAATGCAAAACAAATAAAGCAAATTGTATCGTTTGATTTCCTCTGCCTGACCTTAGAATAAACCCGGGGCTCCTATGCTTATCTAAAATGGGAGTTACCGATCACCGTCTAAATAAAATAATAATAATAATAAATAAATGTAAGAATTCTATTGGTTATACCAAGATCGGATAAGTCCAAAAATTCAACCAATTCTGCCAAGAGGGAGTAAAAGCAAACTAGTGTAAGCCTTTCCAGAAAGCGTAGCTGAGCGAAGCTGAAAATATCAAACCACGATATAAGAAAACACTCCCTTTGGACCGCGGTTAGCTCAGCTCCGCTCAGATGAGTTCACTTTATATTTATCTGCGTGAAACTTAATATCTCAAGAAAATCTCGGTCTTATTGGTGCACAACCTTATGGAGATTTTAATCTCACACTTAACGGCAATATAAATTTGCAAAGGTATATTTACAGGGCTTGGGATAACATCAACAACGTCTCCAAGTTCGAAAAGCATTGGTTTTGTTTCATCAACGCAAAGTGTTAGTTCGAGTCAAGAGAGCCTCAAACGAACAAATAAGCCGTTAATGGAAAAGAGGAGGCGGGCTAGAATCAATCAGAGTCTGGCTATATTAAAAGCACTTATTTTGGAGTCAACCAAAGCGAATACCAAGGGTGCGGATGGGCAAGCGAAGCACACAAAACTCGAAAAGGCTGACATTTTAGAGCTTACTGTAAGGCACTTTCAGAGACATCGAAACTTGGATGATCCGGGTTTGTGTACACGTACAATCCATCTATCGAACATCCTAAGAATTCTAGTGATTTTACAGCTGTGAACAAATATCGAGCAGGTTATACAGATTGCGCTCGAGAGGTAGCGAGATATTTAGCTACACCAGAACCTCCTCCCCTGCCCAGTTTACCCACGTTGTCGGATCCGGGCTCAAAAGCTAGACTCTTGCGACATCTAGATCAATGCATAGCTGAAATTGATATTGAAATATGTCCCCATTCTACGTACGCCGACAGTCCTTCCAGTAGTTGCTTCGAGGTGAATTGCTCGAAGAAACCGTAAGTGGTTAATTGTAGAACGCTCACTTTACTGTTCGAAACTTCATTTAAAGGCAAGACGACAACTCCATGGATTACAGCAGCCAGGACTCGAATCCTCTCGATTTTAGTAAAAACACCCGCGATCCAGATCAGCGCAACAGTCAACCCATATCCTCCACATCAGAAAGTTTCATTAACGCACAAGTTCGTATAAATGTACTGAAATGCTCCTAAAATCTAACCAGTCTAACTTTCAGGATGAAAATAACAATCGTGGAATTGAAGAAAGTCCTGCCAGGCGGAGTCTAGATGAAGTAGTGTCGACAAATCAAGAGACGACTTCTTCGAATTTACATGATGGAAACTGTCCCCCACTACCTTCTGCTGAAGTTGATACTCGGAAAAAGGTAAGTGCTGCAAACATTTTCAATTATGTTTTTATAGAAAACCTATTTACAGAATGTTGGGAGTTTGTCAGAAAGCTACCGACCACACAAACTGGGGGACAGTTCAACTCCAAACGTCCTTGTGCTTCCACCTCATTACATGCAATTAGCCGCTGCACTCGGTCTAAATACCCAATCTATGGTAGATTCCACTTCGAGCCGGAACAATATTGATCGGCTGGCGGAGCTTAATGCGCCTCAGCAACAGTTCTTAGCCTCGATAAGCAAGGACGTAAGCGCTACCAGTGCTCAGGAAGAAAAACATACTCCTTTGACCGAGAGATCCGTAGATCATCCTGAAAAAAGCAGTAATGTGATTACCTCACATCAGGACGAAAAATCTGCATCCGAAAAGAAATTTGGTGAGCTTCAGCACTACGAGGCTCATCCGGAAAAAATCAAGAGAGTGGATGCACAAGATGCAGAGAATTTTAGTGATATGAACGATCAAAACCAAAACAATCAAAATATTTTGAATCAGCAGGCTGAGGCCAGACATGGGGATGAGAACATGTGGCGCCCTTGGTAGAAAACAGCTTCCTTTTCCAATGACTTTTACTAAATGCAATTTTCGTTGGCAATTATTGTTAAAGTGATCTTTTTTGTTGTCAATAATTTTTGTAGATTATTTTTTATTGTTGTAAGATAGCTAATCGGCTATCAGAGTTTAGAGATATCCTTTTTAGACGATTTATTTTGTCCGCTTCTAAGAGAACATTTCAGAGAGCTTTAATGCACTGGGTATAAGTAAATAACGGCGCATCTTCAGCTTTTGAAATTGCAAATTAACATGTGCCAAAGTGTTAGCAATCAGTTTTTCACTTTTGTTACTGTGTCTTCATTTCAGTGCTCCCCAACCTACTTGAGTTTTATTAAACGGTGCATTTACAGATGATTAAATTGTCAAAAAAAACATATATATATATTATACAATAAAATCTTTCAATGCGAGTTGTTTCTTTGTTTTTTTTTATCATTTTGTGTTGCAATTACTCTGCACGATCAGGCAAACCACCTAAAACACAGTACTCTAAGTCAACTAGCACATATTGTACTGATTGTTCACACCATAAACTTACAAATACAGATAGTCTCTGCAAGAACTAGAATTTTGATTCTTGCGCCATTTCTGCTCTGTTTCGTGACTGTCATATTGGGTATTAATTTAAGGGCGGGGTAAGGTTTTAAAGGCTAAAAAGAAGCATATTTAAATGAATTTTTTTGGAGATATGAATGTTGCTCATTTATTGAATTCATGTACATGTTATAGTATAATACAACATCTCATGTACATCAGGTAAAACTTTTAAATAAAAATATTATTAATTAAGCCAGTGACAGGAAATCTTCCGAGGCACCTCGGAAAAAAGTTGTTGTGCGGTGAACAGCGTAACTCGTCACCGGATCATCCAAAACAAAAAAAATGGAAAGGCGTTTTAAAGCCGATATGCTTCGTCAGATAATCAGGAAGTTTTTTTTTTTGTCAAATTTTTGATTTTTGGCAGCATTTTTAAGTGAAAAACCCGATTTTCGCTTAAAAATGTTGTTAATTTGTTATTACAAAATGAAAAAAAATTAACAAAAAAAAACTCTTCCTGATTACCTGTTGATTTACTATGTATAGAAATAGTGTACAAAATTTCAAGAGGATCGGTCAAGTCGATTTTGAGTTATGATGTTCACGGACTTCAAAAATGTTGTTTGTGGGAAAATCGATTTAAACTTTTTTATACTCTATCTAATCTATCTAATCTAGCATGAGAAGCTGTCACTTAAAACGCTGTATCGTCGTTAGTTTTACTCCGATTTACTTGAAATTTTGACACGATACTTTCGACATATTTTACATTCAGGAAAAAAATTAAAAAAAATGCGAAAAATAAACTTTTAAAACCTTACCCCGCCCTTAACTGAAGGCAAAGACCCACCTTACTAAAGCAGTCCCTACACGATCAGTAATATTGCGGCAATATATTGCACAATATTTTTTATTGATACTCCAAGAAGTGCAATATTAGTGTCCAATTTTTGGTAGCAGTTTGAATTTTGTGCAGTTACTTGTACCTAAATATATCTTGCATACCAAATTTAAAGTTTGTAGGTCTACTAGAAGTACATTATTTTGTTGATGATCAATGAGTCAGTGACAAAATAACGATAATTTGATGGTAGATGTTTTGTAAACTAAATTGGTATAACCTTCTAAGGTAAGTATATTAAGTACTCTAAGTAACAGAAATTTCAGGCTTTTACTTTGATCTCTAACAAAGATCCTGGGGGCATAAAGTGCCCTGAGTTATTTCGGGGGTGTTAAGCCGTGCTTGTTCAACTTGGCGGGGGCACTGTCGTACCCTCCTCAGATTAGTAAATTATAATCTTTTTTGTCGCCATAGTGGACTTCTTTTCTGTAAAAACTTGCGACTTTTGGCTGTTAGTTTTGCGGCGGCTTTTTCTAAACAATACTGGCAATTCGGGTTACTCAAGCGGGAAAAATAATTATAACGTTTCGATCAGCAGTAGCTTTGCTTTGTTGCAAACACGGAATAAAGCGTAAACTTTTCACGCTGCTTCAAGCTGAACTGAAACTTTGCTCGAAGACGAAATTGTCCGCTGACTTCTGTAATTTTTCCTTTTTCTGCCATGAAGAAAGAAGTTCTAATTTCGTGATAGCCAGTGTTTTCGGTTGCGTTGAGCTTAGGCTGCCGGAAAAGCTGGCACAAAACAGTCATTTCTGCTTTTCGCTCACTCACATCAGGCCCATAACAAGAGAATTTGAAGCGAATGCTCTTCAGAAGCGAAGTTTTCATTTTGTAATGCGAAAAACTTCTATTGGATCGCACATCTGCTGTACTCTACACCCAGCCTGTATACCAATTTTAAACTTTCTTATAGGACTACGGGAAGTAGACTAGTAGAGGGTCATTAATGATCATCTGTGAGTGGCGAAACCAATGATTTCTGCATATTAATAAACCTCGATATAATGTTCGATATAGAACTTGCCACCACTCTCCTTATACAAAAAAGCTTTTTATCGGGAATAGTGGAGTATATAAACTCGCAGAGCTATAAAAATCAAATTTGGACGATTTCATAAACTTGGTGACTTAATTCTATCCTAAAAATCCAGACCCGAGGCAGTATCCAAACCGAAGTTATGTGGGTTCGAAAATACACCGAATTGAGTCGAGTACAGGTATGGTACACTGATTTCTATAAGTAACTGGATAGAAGTGGTGGGGGTGTGCCACTTAGAGAGTATTGGCGGCCATTTTTAGTTGGGACACTTGCGTGAGATCCGACTTATCAGCATTACCGACATTCTACGGTTTTTCTTTATTATTTATATTTGGTATGAACAATTAATTCACCAGCTTATGATCTGTCCAAGTTTTTTTGACGTATTACGACCTCAACAATGAACTCCCGCTTTAATTTGAAGAATTCACATCTGTCGGTAGAATCTATTATCGTATTAGCCTGAAGTGAAACTTTTCAGAAAGTTCCGTAGAAGGGTTTTTCACGTGAATCGGATATGCGAATATACCCCTAGACTATAAAGTTGTCAGTGCCTTCCAACGCTATAACGATCGAAAATACAAAGCGAAGAATTTAAAAGAATGGCATTTGTACAATACTTATAAGAACTAACTCAAGGTGGTCCCACGAACGACTGGTGCTTCCTTTTTCAAGCGTAAGTAAAATTAATTTTCAGTTCCTGTTTTTGACTGTATTTTCAGATAATTTCTGTTTTTTTCGTTATTACTCCGTGAATTTATTATATATTTTTAAACTATAATTTAATGAATAGTAAACTGCAAAACAAAGCAAAGAAAACGACAATAAACTTCAACTGATATACACCGATCAAGGCGATGTTGAATGAGCGCGACAAATTTCCATAAATCTAAAAAAGACTAATCCTCTTCTAAGAAAGTACATGTATGTTAAAATTTTTTCCTAAATTTAAAATTCGTCTTCTGAGAAAGTAAATGTGTGTTAAAATTTTCAATTTTCCCCATTATTGGGAGGGTTTTGGGTTTTTCGGTGTTCTCGTTTAAATGGTGCAGTTCTTTTCATCAGACTGCGTACCGTAGAATACAAAACGTTCTATCAAGATTGAAAAAATTTACCAAACAGTTTGTATTTTGCCTCTACGAATTTTAAGATTGTATTCAAAACCTGTATGTAGGTATATACAAAATTAATTTTCTGAGGCGACGTAATATTGAATGTCTTTCCCTTAATTTTTAAGAATTTTCCGAAGGATCTGAGCGAACATTTCAAGTAAAGAAAAGACTTTATCGCACTTTTAAGTAATTTTGATCAGTAGGCTTAAGACTAATGCAGTTTGTTTTAGTTGGCTTAGAATAATAGGTTTATTTACCTTTGTTGTATTCTGTTACCCACAAGTCCAATCTTAAAATCCTTTAACGAAAGCAGTTTCCTGAATAAGAATATATGAAATAGATTAAATATATGGGTCCTATTATGGAAGTTGTATTTGGTCGACTGGACTAGCAGACACCATTCCAAAGTTGAGATAAAAAAAAAGTGTTTTTGCTAGTCGAATCGACTAATTTCGACCCGATAAAAAATTATGAAATAAAATAAATAAATATTTAAATACAATAAGATGGGGTCAGATGCAATCTGCAAATTACACATACCTTCGATAGATTTCCCTGTGTATACATTATATGTATAAGGGCGATGATTAAAATTAAGAACAGATTTACACTTTTCTCAGACACACAATTTGCAAAACAACGGCTTCAACATTTTATTCCTTTTATTATAAAGGATTAGGTGCAAGTTTACTTATTAGCTTATGATAAGGCTATGCAGTTATAGTCATATATAATAAAATATTATAAATATATAGTATCGGTATAAATTTTAGCAACAGAATAAGTAATTATTTTAATTTGAAGTTTGCATTTAATGATTTTCGAGGTGCGGACTGCCGTTGCCTTGCTAGAAAACTCTGACCCTGTCCCATTAAAACAGCTAATTTTGCATCAACTGCGTCCCTTTGGCAATTTAAACCAAATTTGTAGAACGCAGTTGCTATTAACTTTTCCTCCATAGAACTCATGCCGTTCTTAGGCTCACCCTCACAATCAGCACCCTTTTCAAGTAGATTTGCATCCATTGCTGTAAAAAGAAACAATAGTAATCTTATACCTTGAAGTACTTGTTTACATTACCATTGGCTACCCTTGGGTCAAGGTTTTTAATAACCTCTTTAGCTTTTTCAATGCACTTACGATACCTCCCATCAAACGCAATCAATTCTTGCTCCCTGGTAGCTAAAGTATTTTCCACTTGCGTCAATTTCGCCTGTACACCAGCTACTTGTGTATGAGCCTCATCAAGCTGAATTGCTAAAACGTCCAATAATAAATGTTATCCCTAATGCATTTATGCTTTATACCTTTTTGTTCATTAAGCTCGATAACTTGTTTTAGCTGTTTTGCTAACTCCGCCCTAGAAATATAATCTTAAATTAGTTAAGCCTTGACTCAAAAATTTACTGCTTACCCCTTCAAATTTGGATCTCCGCTCTGATTTGCTTGTGTTAGCGACAAAATTCTTTCGTTAGCCGATTTCAATTGCTCACGCAAGTTCTCATTTCTTTTGTTAGAATCATCTAAAAGTTGCTAAAAGAGCATATGCTCCTTAATAGGGAAACCTCATCTTATCTGTAATTTTAAAACCTTACAGTGAGTGCGGTTTGACCTCCCTGTCCTTCACGAAGAGCTTTATTTTCAGCTTCAAGATTTTCGATCCTTTCTTTCAATGCGGGGGACAATAATTCTTTCGAAACTGTGTTCCCAGACTCTAGAGGAAAGTAAGTTTAAAAGTGCTAACAATAAATAATATGCATATATGCATATATATACATATATATATATAATAAATACCTCCAGATGATCCTTGCGCACATCGGAGTTCATCTATTGTTTCTCGTAGGGTATCTCTTTCCCCAAGTAAGCTGTCCTTCGCCCTTTGTAACGCCGTTACATTGCTCTCCAAGTTTTTGTAATCAAATTCCAACTTTACGTTTTTGCTCATTTCATTGTCTAACTTTGCATGCAGTTCTTGAATCTGTTTTTTGCGTAAATACAAATTTTATCTGTGTCAACGGGAATTTTCAAAATACCTCTTTTTTATACAAATCCATTTGTCCCTTAAGAGCCGAATACTTTTTACAATCTTCCTCGAACTGTGCGCTTTGCTGCAGGTATTCAGCACTTCTTTCCTCTAGCATTTTCACTTGTTTTTTCAGGTCATTATGATCCTCCAATTTCTTTTTATATGTCGCTAGTTGAGCTTCACAAACCTTAAGCTTATCGTTGGCCTCCCGAAGAATATCCAATTCATCTTTTAATTGCGACATTTCGGATGTGTTTTGCTAAAAAAATTATTTTATAAAATCATCAGAAATATTGAAGAAATTTTTTAACTACCGTCAGCTCTTCGAACTTTTGCTGGAGCAATGCAAGGTCTCTCTCTTGTTGTATGGTTTTCAATTTTAAATCCTCTCGTGCGGTTTCAGCTTGCAAAAGCTCTTCTTTAAGATTGTCTACCTGTCGCCGCAGATCATTATACCGTGTAGAGCCCGGTTGGACTGGCCCAATCGATATACCATCGTCCCCAATAGTAACGTTCTGTTCCAATTTACAGACTTCGTTTTGAAGCTTTTGTATCTCATGCTGCATAGACGACTTTTCCTCTAACAAAAACGTAATCTAAAAGTAGTACTAATGCAATTCCTTATGTAAATTTTATGCATGGAAACCTACTCGTTTTTCAGCTTCAAAGCACTTCTGCGCCAATGCGTCTCTCTCTTCTTGTAAAATCTTGATGTCGAAATTTGCTATACTGAGGGAACTCCGAGACGGTGAAGGCCCCTGCCAGGCATACTCCAGATCTTGTAGGGCGCTCATTATGTTCTGCTGCAGGGATTCTTCCAGCTTCATAATTTGAGTGATGTAGTTCTGCTTCCCTGCACAATTCACTGCACAACCCAAAATTAATTGCAGGAGTCGCCCAAGCTCTACCATGTTGTTGTGCTCAGCTATTTTCATAGCATCAGGACGAGGGAATTCGATTAGATTCAAATTGAGTACATCAGCATAATAGTCATACACCCCTTCTATGACTTTCTTCAAATTACTCATTTTGAGCCTCCAGTTTGAACCAACTTCAAATTTTATTTTAGTCAGCCAAACCTCTAAAAGTAAAATAATCAGAGGCTTCTTAAAAAATGAAAGCAATTTCCATACCGTTGAAAGTTTCCGGAGCAAATTGATTAAGAGCCTGTGCAAGTGCTACACCATCACTTAGTTCGGCGATATTTGAGTGGGGTGCCCTCAGTTTGAGCACGTTAAACCACTTCATTAAACTTTTACACATTTCAACTCTATCGCCATCCATTTCGTCGAGAACTTCAAAATATTTCCAAATATAAAGAAATCAAAGTAAAAGCGAGAAATAAGCAAAAACAAAGTGGTGACAAATCGCATCCACAAACAGCTGTTCTTCGATACTCGAAACTCGAACTCGAAATAAGTTTGTTTACGTCATTTTACTTCCGGAGTGTTCGGAAACAGCCTAGAACATAAAAAAAATTAAATGTTTGAATGGATGTAGATTTTGACAACAAAAATTGTTCGGCCAAGAACCAATTCCAATTACGTCCTTGAGTTGTGTCACTCTGTACCTCCCTCTTCCCTTTTCTTTCTTGAAATGATTGTAAACAATGTAGCCAGTTGTTTCGGTGGAATAATTTAGAGCCTGCATTCTATTTTCTGTGGAGTTTTCATTTAAACGAAAGAGGTGTGATTAAAACTTGCAAAATATCAACGGCAGAACAAGAACGCGTTTAGTGGAATGGTTCCCGGCCGGGTATTGGCTCGTTTAAAAATGTTCATTCATGAGCCTCCTCACAAAAACTGTACTTAGTTTTATTATTTAGCAGTAGATGTCTCCGAAGACAATTTAATATAACGGGAATTTCAAAACGTTTTCATATTCCCCCTATTCGAAGAAAGATCTACAGCTACAGGAGCGGAATTACCGGGTAAGTATCGTATATACATATGAATGAGGCCAAAAATTGTATATTTTCGACTAACATGTTGGTGGTCTGTCTGAACGTTGTTTGTAGATTGACTGCTAAGTTCATTGATCAGAAAGTGAACAAGTTGTAAAAAGTGCAATTTTGTTGAAATCAAAGATTTTTTATACCTGAAGTGCAAACTAGCTATAATATAACTATAAAGATAATATAGTGGATTTTTTTTTCAGTAAATCAGTGGAATAGAGAGTTTCGAAATGGAGTGTTTTATTGCCGAAATAGCATGCGTTTCGTCCATATGGCAGAACATTTCACAAGTAAGTTTAAAGTTACTGTTTTCCTAGTAATTTAAGTCATAAAAATTGATAATTTCATTTGTTGTTTCAATTTGCTTGGAGGAATGGTCAGTGCTGTCCTTAATGCCTAATCTCCATAAGGACCCAGCGGGACATCGACATTACCGAATCGGTGCCGTAATCGACTCTGGCAAGTTGTTACGGCTACTCTTTAACTGACAACATCGATTACTTTTACATTGGCATGTCGTAGGATAGCCAATATTGCAACAGTTTGCATTACATAAAATCAAAGAAAGAACCGATGAAAGTAAGTGAATTCTAGCATCTATGAAAAGTGATGCATTTTCTTTGTTTGTTTATTAATTTGCCCCCAAAAGAGGCGTCACAATGTAACTTCTCTGGTCCAGTGCGGACACCATATGACCATGAATAGCAACTTCAGCTTAGATCTCCTCCAGGTTAAGTAGTAAGGAGGCCAATAACAGCAAAAGTTCAGTCCAGGGCTGTTACTACTCGAGTACTCCTGAACTCAATTACTCGAGTATTTGAGTACTCGAGTTCACAGATCCGAGTTTGAGTAAAGGAGTTTTGAGTACTCCGAGAACTCGAGTACTCCAGTACTCATTTCAGGAGTATTCGAGTATTAGAGTTTGGGAGTATTCAAGTATTTGAGTATTTGAGTCCTGTAGGTTTTTCAGTTTTGTCGCCGAGCTGTCGCCGCCCTGCGGAACTTTCTACCCCCGTCTCCTTGTGTCGTCGAAGTGAGCGTGCGTCGCAGTGCAATTTGCCAAGGCGACAGAACGTCGGCGTACAGAAAGTCAAGAAAATTCCTTAATATACCAGCAACCTCTGCTACATCTGAACGAGTGTTTTCTACAGCAGGAAATATAGTAAGCTCCAGCAGAAGTTCCTTAAATCCCGATAATGTTAACATTCTTGTATTTCTTTTCCAAAATAAAGATTTAGTTTTCTGTAAATAACCGTAAATTATAATGAATTATAAAGTCTACAATTTATTAACTTGTTTTTCTTACTTCTTAATGTATTAAACCTACAGGACTCAAATACTTGAATACTCCCAAATTCTAATACTCGAATACTTCTGAAATGAGTACTCGAGTTCTCGGATCTCTTTGCTCTCAAGTACTCGAGTACTCAAAACTCCTTTACTCAAACTCGGATCTTTGAACTCAAGTACTCAAATACTCCTACTTGGGAGTACTCAAATACTCAATTATCCGAGTCATTCTTAGAGCCCTATCAGTCCCTTAATCCTGGCACAAAGAACGAGCAGTCCTGCCACTCCCGGATACTAAAGGGTGGTCCATCTAGTGTTTGGAATTGGATTCTTGATTTTATAGATTTCATCCATGAAAGTATCCATCCGATGGGGAATCAATGTATCAAAGTGTCGCTGAAAACCACACCACGGCCAAACCACGATCGAACCAAAAAACCATTAGGCTGAATTTGCTAAAAACTCACGTCTGTACACTGTACACATCATTAGCAATGTATTGTGAAATGTCAGTCAGAGAGAAACCTGTACAAGGTGCGCTGAATTGCATGTGGCAACACAAAATGGTTATTCTCCCACAGAAGAAAAAGCTACCACATGTTGACCAAAATGTGCGAAATTAGAGGTGACAAAAATTTCAATACAAATGAGAGAGCTGCAACTATGTTGGTTGGTTCGGTTGTGGTTTGGTTTCTTATGGAGATTAGGCATAAATATACTTAGAAGATACTGGGGGTACACTGCCCCGTGTGTGGCCAATAGGCCGCCACACAAGGCGACAGTTTTATGCGTACAAACTTGACTCTCTTGTATATACATATATCATTCTTTAAGTTTTGGCCAAATCATTGCCAGATTTCGCTTTCCTATAATTGGAATTGCAATCCAGGAAAAATCAGAACCGATTTCTACGCTTTGCGCGTTGCGATTATGGGATGTAAAAGCTTGTAGCAATGTAGTGTAAAATTCAACGAACCAATAGACGTAGTGGAACCTACTAATTTAATTAAATTACAGTTTGTTAACATTTAAAAAGTTTTAAAAATACAATAAATATGCGGGTAATGGAATAGGTAAAAAAAACATGGTAATCCGCCATCTTGTGGCGTCCGCCATGTTGGATATTGAACAATATTGGACATACCATAATACCTTGCAAAAGGCTCTAAGACTGACTCGGATAATTGAGTATTTGAGTACTCCCAAGTAGGAGTATTTGAGTACTCGAGTCCAAAGATCCGAGTTTGAGTAAAGGAGTCTTGAGTACTCGAGTACTCGAGTACTTGAGAGCAAAACGATCCGAGAACTCGAGTACTCGAGTACTCCTTTTAGGAGTATTCGAGTATTCGAGTTTGGGAGTATTCAAGTATTTGAGTATTTGAGTCCTGTAGGTTTAATACATTAAGAAGTAAGAAAAACAAGTGAATAAATTGTAGACTTTATAATTCATGATAATTTACGCTTAATTACAGAAAACTAAATCTTTATTTTGGAAAAGAAATACAAGTATATTGACATTATCGGGATTTAAGCAACTTCTGCTGGAGCTTACTATATTTCCTGCTGTAGAAAACACTCGTTCAGATGTAGCAGAGGTTGCTGGCATGTTAAGATATTTTTTTGCAAGACAAGCAACATTAGGAAGTGCGGTTTCTTGGCATTCCCACCATGATAATGGATTTTGCGTTAGTGGAATTTGTGGAAGAGCTAAATAGGAATTAAACTGAGATAACACATCCCTTGTTGATCCACTTTCATTTATATTAAATAAAAACTCTAGCGCACTTTTTCGTTGTTCCTCTTGGCTGGAATCTCCGTCTCGCTCACTTTCAAGTTTAGGCAAAAGTTGTTTGGCTGCAGATCGGATGTGTGCTCTAGCCTGTTCTGGTTCAGCCAGCAAGTCTTTATATCGCGGATCAAAAAAGGATGCAATCTGTGACACTTTGAGATTGCTTTCTCCTTCAGTCCACTCCATTTCAAACCTATTCTTTAAATCTTGTGCCACGGTTGACTTCAAAGAAGTTTCTAATTCGGTATCAAGTATATTTTCCATTAAATGGTTATCTATAAGGCTTCGGATTACTGGCCTCACCAACGATAAAGTAGAATCTTTTTCGGAACATAAAAGATTAGTGGCCACATCAAAAGGTTTGAGTATTTTACAGATGTATGTAATATCGATCCAGTCAGATTCTGACATTTCTAATTTCTGTGCAGTATCTTCCTTTACTACAGTTCTGTCTGCTAACACGGCTACAACTGAACTACGAATTTTAAGAATTCTTTCAAACATTTGGAAAGAAGAATTCCACCTTGTTGGACACTGCTGTATAAGTTTTAGGTTTGATAAACCTAAAAGTGTCTGCTGTCGTTTTAGCGCGTTTGTAGCTTTTGTAGAATGCCTAAAGAATGTTACGATTTTTCCTGCTTTTTCAGACAGATCTTCTATGCGTTTTTCTCGCAAACCACGTCTTAGGCTTAATTGAAGGTTGTGTGCAGCACAGCCAATACCGTTAATGTTGTCCTCCATTCTCGACACAGCATTAGTTATATTTGCTGCGTTATCGTGGGCAATTGCACTCACTTTGCCATTTAAATTCCACTTATTAATTATTGTTTTCAATGTGTTCTTCAAATTAATCGCGGTATGGCTTTCTTCTAAAATTTCAGTTGTTAAAACATAAGATGTCTTGCTCCACTTTTCAGTAATTATGTGCGCGGTTACAGTAATATAAGAATTATTACTACGTGATGTCCAACAGTCCGTTGTCAATGAAACGTCGATTGCTTTCCCCAGAATACTTCGCAGTTTGCAAGTACCTTGTTCATATAATAGTTGAATCCGCTTATGAACCGTTTGGGTACAAAGAATTTTATAATCAGGCTGAAGTGCTGCCATAAAATGCTTAAAGCCCGAGCTATTTGCAAACGACAAAGGTAGCTGGTTCATTGAAATCATAGCTGCCAAAGCTTGTGTAATTTCCTCGTGTCTTTCTTTTATACATGATGGTAGAGCACCACTCCTTTTAAACTTCTTCCGCTTTTCTTCTTTATGCTCTAGCATAGAAAAATTGTTGGTGCCATCCATAGAATCTTCGAGCCCATCTGTTTCTCTTCCTGTCTCAAGTCCTTCATCGTCGCCATTCTTACTTGCAGTTCCAGAGTCATTATTTTCACTAAATGATTTAAAAAATGTATTGAACAAGGGTTACATCATTAAACAGCATTCTTAGTTTTTTTCACTTATCGATATAAGAATCTGAATCAGAGAAAGTTTGATTGAATTAGGATTTAAAGGTGGTGGCATATACATGTACATAGTTGTAATTTTACATTTCTTAAAAAATTAATGAATTTGCCAAGCAATAATAGTTGGAAAATATTTGGATCGACGGCAGTTTGGTGTTTTTTTAAATCTTAAATTATAGCTAAATAAGTTCAAATCCCAATTCAAGAAACCAGATCCTGATACGGATTAGTGAAAATAAAGCACGCCTATTACCTTAAGCAATTGGTTTGTCTGCTACTCCCATTTTTTGCATGAACGTTTGCTAAGTGCTTGATTAGCGATGATGTAGATGACACCACATGAAAAATTTCACCACAAATATCGCACTTCGCTTTTTGTTTATCTACCCTACTGCAATAAGACCAAACCCAACTGCGACGCATTTTGAAATCAAAATCTAATTGTACTTGAAAATTGTCACGTAACGTAAACGACGAACTTTGCTAGACTAAATACTCGTAGGTACTGGCAGGCAGATCACTTTTCCTTTAGGCTAGACGGCGAGGAGGCAAAAAGATTAAAAAGTGTATTATTCAGGCACAGGCGAGATTATTGTTGGAATCGCTTCGTTTTAGGGTGTAGTTCAACCCCCTAAGTTTGCTTACAAATTGTTGGTGTGCTTGATTTTATAATTAACTATTAGTGACAAAAATAGTGTTTTTTTCTCTATTTCCTTTAATATCTCCGTTCCTATTGACTTTTAGTATAGCATATGCATTGAGAAAGTTGTTCCTTATGAAATTTCCTAAAATATGAGCCCTGACAGAGGTCGCTAAGTGCAATTGTTAACTTGCAAATAGCCCCGAAAGTTAAAACAACACATTTTTGTCACTATTTTTTTACTAAAAAATGACCGCACACAGATGGCTGAAAATTCTCAAAAACGATGTGTATATGGACCGAAACATCCATTAATAATTTTAGCGTCATAGGTCAATTACTTCTCGAGTAATTAACGATCACTTTTTTTTTTTTTCCTTAATTGCAGCTTGCGCCATTTTTTTCACAAACGGGTTTCGCTGGTCGGACCAAGCCAGAAAAATCACAAATCCATTCAACTTTAGTATCCCGTTGGAATTTTTGGTAAAAATTAATTCTAACCGATGTTTTTTTTTAAGGAAAGCTCGGAGCACTCCAAGTGCTCCCAAATACATTGCATGTATATCTATATATACAGAATCGGTATAAAATCGGTTAGAATTAATTTTTTCCAAAAATTCCAACGGGATACTAAAGTTGAATGGATTTGTGATTTTTCTGGCTTGGTCCGACCAGCGAAACCCGTTTGTGAAAAAAATGGCGCAAGCTGCAATTAAGGAAAAAAAAAAAAAGTGATCGTTAATTACTCGAGAAGTAATTGACCTATGACGCTAAAATTATTCATGGATGTTTCGGTCCATATACACATCATTTTTGAGAATTTTCAGACATCTGTGTGCGGTCATTTTTTAGTAAAAAAATAGTGACAAAAATGTGTTGTTTTAAATTTCGGGGCTATTTGCAAGTTAACAATTGCACTTAGCGACCTCTGTCAGGGCTCATATTTTAGGAAATTTCATAAGGAACAACTTTCTCAATGCATATGCTATACTAAAAGTCAATAGGAACGGAGATATTAAAGGAAATAGAGAAAAAAACACTATTTTTGTCACTAATAGTTAATTATAAAATCAAGCACACCAACAATTTGTAAGCAAACTTAGGGAGTTGAACTACACCCTAAAACGAAGCGATTCCAATAATAATCTCGCCTGTGCCTGAAAAATACACCCAAAATTCCTCGCCGTCTAGCCTATTACTCTAACTGTATTCTGAAAGACAATGATGTGAATGAAATAATTTAAACTTTTAAAAGCAGTAAACCGTGTGCCAATCATATAAGCTATTACGGAACGGCTGTATCGTGTAAGAAGCCTGCCACCTAAAAGTAGCTTAGTAGAGGAGTTCAGCATAACAGCGTGCAAGAGAGAAGCTGAATCTCCCACCAAAACAGCATAGCTCGTCGAGCGAATGGCAGCGCGTAAACTGAATATAAGGGTGCATAGGCATTATTCCAGGAACTTCGGAGAATTTTGTTTTAGGCCTAAACCATACCGTCGACTTTCTGTAGTACGCCGACGTTCTGTCGCCTTGGCAAATTCCACTGCGACGCACGCCCACTTCGGCGACACAAGGAGACGGAGACAGAAATTTCCGTACGGCGGCGACAGCTCTGCGACAAAACTGTTTCACTACCTGTGAGTTTATATCGAAAGGAGCTCACTGGAGACTTTTGTCGCCGGCAACTTAAATGAAGCCAATAGCAAACTTATCCTAATCCTAATCCTTTTTTGATCCGCGATATAAAGACTTGCTACCTGAACCAGAACAGGCTAGAGCACACATCCGATCTGCAGCCAAATAACTTTTGCCTAAACTTGAAAATGAGCGAGACGGAGATTCCAGCCAAGAGGAACAACGCCGAAGTGCACTAGAGTTTAAATTTAATATAAATGAAAGTGGATCAACAAGAGATGTGTTATCTCAATTTAATTTCTATTTAGCTATTCCATAAATTCCATTAACGCAAAATCCATTATCATGGTGGAAATGCCAAGAAACCGCACTTCCTAATGTTGCTTGTCTTGCAAAAAAATATTTTAACATACCAGCAACCTCTGCTACATCTGAACGAGTGTTTTCTGCAGCAGGAAATATAGTAAGCTCCAGCAGAAGTTGCTTAAATCTCGATAATGTCAATATTCTAGTATTTCTTTTCCAAAACAAAGATTTAGTTTTCTGTAATTAAGCGTAAATTATCATGAATTATAAAGTCTACAATTTATTAACTTGTTTTTCTTACTTCTTAATGTATTAAACCTACAGGACTCAAATACTCAAATACTTGAATACTCCCAAACTCGAATACTCGAATACTCCTGAAAGGAGTACTCGAGTACTCGAGTACCCGAGTTCTCGGATCGTTTTGCTCTCAAGTACTCGAGTACTCGAGTACTCAAGACTCCTTTACTCAAACTCGGATCTTTGGACTCGAGTACTCAAATACTCGAGTAATTGAGTTCAGGAGTACTCGAGTAGTAACAGCCCTGGCCCATTGTCACCGGACTTACACACATGTGAAAAATTTCAAAGCTGTAACATAATTAGAGCTAGTCGATATTTTGATTGTACAATTTGAGCCAAATATAATAACAAAGTAAGTTAAATGAAAGCTTGCAATGGAGTTTTACGGGTGATTATTAACTCTCTCTACCACCATGAAATCTCAGTTCTACCACTCCATAGTGACAATGCGAATGAAGAAGGGGGAACGCAGGTAGCGCACAAACAGTTGATAAAAACGTACGCGGTTGTTTACACATTTTTACTCTGCACTTCGCAGGTGGCAATAATCGATTCTTAGCGACTGTGTACGACGCTTACTCGGCTAAAGCTAAAAGTGGTATTATTTTGTTTAGAGATTTTAATGACTTTAAACATTTGGTCCGGTTAACGGTACCAAGGTCGTTGAAAGATAAGGTAAAACTTTACGAGTGTCCGATCTTGTTGGATAGATATTTTTTGGCATGACAATACCGCGAGGCTCAGCCCGTACAAAATCAAGTTGATTCTGATATTCAAATGGCTCATAGGACCGGCGAGGCGAGCCAATTGCCCACAGACAGACGGGGAAAAATTGAGACGAGTAAGACCGTACGTTATAATTCGGCTGAGTTACTCGTGTGTCCGTGGGGGCTTTAGAAGCTGCCTCAACGTTCCGTTTCGTTTAGTTCCTCATAGTAGGCATTCCAAGAGAGCAGTACGATAGCAGCCCAAGTAGAACCCCACAGATTAATTATCAATTATATCGCGATTTCCGAACAATTTTATGTTGAACTCACAACTAGCGCAAGTTTGAGGTCCTGTATTTCTAAAAATATTTGCTACAGGCTTTCAGGCCCAATTAGAGCGCCCCGAATTTTAAAATCATATAGGGAGTCCTTAATTAAATGCTGGATTTTGTATTTGAAAGACATTATTTATTAAAAAAGCGATATAATTTTATTTTATTGTAAAGCGCAAATGTTGCAATTAAGTATAGAAGAAATCGCCTTTCCTGGCAAACTCTTGCTTTTTTTATGAAATTTTCGATAATATCGTTCCATCATTATAGCTCGACTGTGGGCAATAGCACGTTGAATCTCCGCTTTAAACTCGGGAATTATTTGTGGTTTATTGGAATATACATTCAAAAAAACTCAAAGAGAGAAGTTTCATGGTATGATCGGCACAGGATTTATGTACATATGTAGTTGCCAATTCTTATTCCTTTTCTTGAAATCACATAATCTTGAGTTTTTCTCGCAGCAACTTAATTGATTTATAATGAGTTGTAACAATAATAATACATTGTCCTTACGTGTAATGTTCCATATTTACTAATCGGCAATGTTAGGTAGATGTCATATAAAATATTTGGAGTTTGCCAACCCTATAGATAGAAAATTGAGCAAAATTTAAATTCGGCGTTCAAATTGGAACAACCTGTAGATGTTTCGGTTTTCCCCACATTTTTGTATCGGAGAACTATGGACAGTTTAAGGGCCTCACTAAAAATACTTGCTTCGGGCATGGAGGGCGGTTAAACGTACGCGTTCAATATTTGTTTCTCGAGCCCACCCGGATGCCCCTGAAGAGGACATCATCCGTCTTCTTTCTCCACGTTGACGCCACTGTATCTCCGGATATTTGGCCAAATGGATCCATTGTCCATTGTCCGTCAGGTAACGTCCTACGACCTACTGCTTCCAAATCGAATACAAAAAAGTTGCCTACGATTTCACTATTTATTATGCAAACATAACTGGTCTACGTACGAAAACGACTCGCCTCTTTACAGGTTCGAAAAATTCTTATTTTGACGTAGGCTGCGTGACGGAAACTTGGCTCTGCGGTAGGATGCTAAGTTCTTCAATGCTGACTATATCGTTTGCCGACGTGATGGCCACCCAATCTTCAATGCACCGGTTGGCGGCGGCATGATATTCGCGTTCGACGTGTGAGCTAGTCGACATATGGCATTTCCATGGTTTGGAATTATTATGCATATATGGTTTTGGGCCTTTCACATAAAAATATCTATATCTTAGCAATTGTCCTCCGAATACATGTGGCCCTTGATACCTATAAATTTCTTTCAAAGTTTTTTGATGATCTCCTGACGTTGTAGTGTTCACGTGACAGTGGTACACTAGTCCGCGAATCGCCCGCCAAAAGTACCCCAAATTACGAAATTTTCAAATAAAAGATCATTATGCTTAGGGAAACCTAACTAGTTGGTTTGCCTCACCCCCTAGGCCCCCTCACCCCCCTCAGGCCCCCTCTCCATTTCCGGCGTTTTGATGGGGGTGGCAAAAGGCATCCTATTTTTGTTTCTAAGAATATAGGATTTCTAAGAAATAGGAATGTTATTTCGGGAGCATGCCAAATCAGTAGTATCAGGAGCGACCTAGATTAAAGGCTTCATCCCTCCTTATATGTTTACAGACATATCTTTACAGCGAGGGTATGATACAAGAAACATACAGTTTTTGCTTAATAAAAATTAAATACACTCTGACGGAGTAATCGCCATATTTTGGATGTGGGAAAGCACATATGTAGGATAAATAGGATTAGCTTTGGTTTAGACTAGGATAGGTAATTAAATTAGATAGGTAGGCTAAGTTAGACTAGAGTAGGATTAAATAAAATGAGTTTGAAAATTTTTTTTTTAAAAAATTATGGCCTCAAGTTTTTTCGATACATTTTCCTAAAAAAAACTACAATTTACATTAGACAATAACTATTGGTAAAAAAATAGGGAAATAATGGGAAAATAGGAAAGGAACAAAAAGAGGAAGAGGATAGGGGTAGTTCTTGAATATCCTGGTCGGATTTAATAGATAGATATAAATATAAACAATAAATTTTTAGCATTTAGCCTGTAAGGTGAAATATTGTAACACATTCAAATAAATGCATTTAAAAACGAAGAGAAAGAGAAATTGTGGCAAATTATGGAACAAGTTTAATAGCGGAATGTAATGAATATCATAAGATTAATATATTGCCCCATATAAACTTGCCGTGAATCCTTATCTTATTTTTTTATTTTTTAAGCCGATCCAAATTATGTTTTCCATTTCTTTTCTATTGCTCTGATTATACTACTTTCTGTCTTCTTTTTCTCCAATAATATTAAAAATGTGATAATTCTTGTCAGATCCGGACAGACGACGTTTAGCATTGCCTGAGTTTATTTATTTTTGTAATGCCTTTTCCTTTTGGCACTTAAAATTTATAATAATTTTTTTTAATGTAAACTTTGAATCTTTTTTTAGAATTAATGCTTTCAAATAAACAATTTTTCGTGTAAGATGGACCTAAAATCTCTAAAATATTTGCTCCAGGTACATTCCACTTTCACCTTGCCTAGATAGCCCCATATATTGAAAGTTTCAGGAAATACAGTGGAGTTATGTACTCGTACCAAGGCCCAGCAAGACATGTGCTTTTTTATTTAATATAACAACTGAATTATCTAATTAAATCAATTTCCAATATTTTTGTTTGCCTCTGTTTGTATGAGTCTAGTGCAGTGTAAGATTTCATTAGCACTTATTATCTTTTTTGTAGTAAATGAATACGTCCATACTTTTTGCTTCCTCACTCATCAAGTTTATGATTGTTTAACTTTTGTAGTATTCGTAATTTTACTCAACAACTAGGGTGCCCGATATTTTGTATTTTGTGGACTTAGGAATTCGTAGACATTTTTTGACTTACAATTGGTTTACTTGTGATTCCTCTTTTTTATATTTTGCTCAACAATGAAGTGTGTTGTACTGTGGGGCCGTATAACAAGCAAATCAATACGCTAATGCTTTGTTTTTCCTTCTTGGGGGTCATCATGGGTGATTGCTACAGCCCGCTCTTATTACTAAGTATATTGCTAAAAATGCCAGAGCGTGCAAAGCTCCCGATATGCTATTGTCCGGCAGAAAACTCAGACCATCAGTCTCTCCGCCGAAAAGCATGGGAGGTGTGCTCGACGGCGGCAATTGCTTTTAATTAAATTACCTCACAATCAGATTGTGTTAAGAAGTCGTTAAATCTGATGCGACTGAGTACAATTCACTCGTTATAGTACGCAGTTCCATACGAAAACGAAAACAGAAAGGTTGCGTCGGGAGCGGCATGAAACAATTAGCGGGCTGTTGGGCATTTAAAACATCTCGGTAAAGTGCTCTAACTTGGACTTCCTGACGCCGCTTTAAGTCCAACCAGTTCGCTAAATTGGTGCAGCGTTCTTTGTGATATGTGATTGATCTGTGTCTCGTCTGGTGACCGCGATTTCCCGAATTAACGCCGTTTTCGCACTCAATTGAAGTACTCGCAGAATCTCCTTAAGTAGAGAGCGGTACTTGGCTCTAACATTGATGGAAATGTCCGCGTAGTTTTTCTTAAGTATATAAACAGCTTCTGGGAAGTGGGGCCCTAAGTGCTGCTTGTCTGCCGTTGGAGTGCGTTGATCACTGTGAACGTACAGCTATCGCGCGGAATAGCTTTTGGTTTGAAATAATATCACGTGTGGCACTGTAACAGTGATAGAAGCAACCTTTAACCAGCGGCATGATCTTTACGACTGTTTGTGCTCTTCGCGCAGCATTGGGCTTAGTGCTTTTGATTAGCTCTACACAAGCGAATGATTTGCAGAAACCCAAGCTTTGGCTTACTATAACAGCACGCACAAGACTTCTTCAAGTGTCTTGGATCTACGCTCGGACAAACATGGACGATACCATATTGATAACGAACCAAGAACCAGGAAGATTTGAGAGAACTAGACTAAACGGAAACGTAAATTCACAAGGTCCACTATCTGTTGTGCCTTTGAATGACGATACTTCCAATTACTGGATTTGCAATGGGGGACGTGTTACAATTATAGACACTATAAAACCTGAAAAAACTGCACAATGGCTCGCCACTTCCATTCCTTTTGATTTTAATCTATCTAAGAATATCTCAATCCATACGAAGTGCTACGGCTTTTGGGCCAGCTACGTGGACTCCATAGGGAACATCATAGCTACGAACTGTGTAAGAGCTTATCCCACCTGGATGAATGATATGAGGTCAGCGATCGGTGGCTTTAGGTTCAGAGATCTGTTTATACCGGGCACTCACGATTCAGGGTCGTACCGCCCTGGCTTTGATCCAATGAAAAATGAAACTCTCGTTACCAAGTATGCGTTAACGCAAGACGAAGACATCTATGGACAACTCATGCACGGGGTCAGGTACCTAGATATCCGCGTTGGCTTCTACCGCGCATCTAATGAGAGATTTTGGGTGAATCACGGATTCACAAGACAACGACCACTGCGGGAAGTACTGGAGCAAATCGTTCAGTTTGTCTCGGAAACAAACGAAATCATCATAGTCGACTTCCAAGAATTTCCTGTCGGTACGTTTGCTTTCAATGGCTAATTTAGCTTAAATTTCAATAAAATAAATTTAATTGCGCAGGGTTTGGAAAGTCGCTTGATATTCATCGCTTGCTGGTTAAGTTCATTCACTCTATTCTGGGTGATGTCCTCGTGAGTCCCGCTCTGACTTGGCAAAGCACGTTGCGAGACATTTGGTATAGTCGCGGCAATGTTATAGTCTCTTACGACAACGGTGCGGTAGCATCAGAATTTTCGGACATGTTATTCAGATCAGTAGAGCAAAGATGGGGCAACAAACAAAAACTAAAGGATCTTGAGAAGTTCTTGCGAAGAATGGGTACCTACGATTCGATGTGAGTTCGCAATTAAATCCCGGACAAAATAAAAATGCTTATATGCATTTAATTTTTTTTTCAGGCGTCTTTCCAGCCGCCCTGTGGCAGACATGGCTGAGTTAACACCACTGCCCTGGGGCATCATACTTGACAGTTATAACGGTCTACGGAAGCTTGCTGATGATGTTAACGAGCAAGTTACCACTTTGTACCATAATGAACTTGGAGAGACGGCTAATATTGTTGCTGTCGATTTCATTAGGGGTACAAGTATAGTGGACATAGCGCTGGAGTGGAATTTGAAAAAAGTTGTTTTGAGATAGAGTTTTTATCAGCTATAGATAGGAGAACTTTTAAAGCAATTGTTAGAAGTCTTGAACTGCCTATTTTATAACTCGCTATTGTATGACAATTTTTAATTTACTACTAGTGCTACAATTACAATAATCAAGGATTTTTAATTACCCAGAACTATTTGTAATTTGTTTCACGATCTAAAAGTACTGAAGTCAACGGATAGAGAATTTAGAAATATTTTGAAATTGGGAAAATATATTTTTACTGATCCCTTAATCATTCGGTTGTTCGAAAAATAATTATTATTATATTTTAATTTTTTTAAAAATTGTAGACTGTATTGTATTGAAAGTTTTTTTCCTATACCGAAATACGGCAAGTACTTCATCAGTCGTATTTGTAGCAATACTTATAAAAATTGTTACATTATATCAAAATGGTATCACTGTGCACATTTAGGCCAATATTCACCAACAAAGATAATTTCCTGAATAATTTTTAACCTGTCTAATTTTAACTACGAAGGGGTAATATTTACCAACCTGGATAAAAACCACTTTCAATCAGCTGATAACATTGACGAGAAAGAAGTCAATTGCGCATTCTGATGAAAAATGTAGTCGAATGAAATTATATTGACACATTTTCTAATTGTTCTACTTACTCACCATTTTTTCCATGTCTACAGCCAAGCCAAATACTGAAGTAAACAAATTCTGTATAACCATTAGCCAACCAACCAAGAACTGACTGTTACAGAAATTATATTTATATATGAATTTGATGTTGTCTTCGACAGATAAATATAAGACTACATTCGGGTGATCGTAAATTTATCTGGGCCCTATTTTACGAAGCGACAAGTCTCATCCGAATAGTAAGAATGCTCGCAGATTGACTATAGCCTTGGTCGCTTTTATTTCTCTTTTACTGGTCACTGGTATCACTTGTCGCTTCGTAAAATAGGGCCCAGATAACTGTTTATCCCGGTCAAATTGATGAATAAAAAATATCTTAGATACAAATTATTTACGTTAGTGAATATGGCCCTTAAATCCATATTGGTTAGCAGCAATGATGTTATTATCGACAAGACATGTTAGTAGTCTACTTTAGGGCCGTCGTATTCACCAACTGAGATTATCTCTTATCTAGAAATAATTTATTCCGTCCCTTAACTTAAAATACGATTTAGAACGTGTAGGAAAGTGATGGTTATAAATATAAAAATTATATATAAATTAATCCTAGATAAAATATAATATCAGTTGATGATTATGGCATTAATGCATTTAAAAAATATAATAATTTTGTCTGTAGGTATTTAATTGTTGCGATCATACTTGCTACCTTTACGGATAGGTACTACCATGTTATATGATATACATACCATATATTTTAATTACAAGTGCCTCCTGTTCCTGTCAAATGTATCTACTTAATAACTTTCTATTTAACCCTTCACCACCTACCAACGATTACCATTCCCATGCATCTCATTTTCAAAAGATGCTTAATTTATATTTGTAAAAATTATGACTGTTTTGAACGGAATGTCGTTTCATTTTCTTTTTTATTTTCTATTTAATAGTTAAGATACTAGATATGTATTTTATTTATTTATATCTATGCCTGCATGGAAAACCTCTCTTAGATCAAAATGGCGAATACGATAAATTTTTGAGTGCTGATTACGTGTTAAATATTCCAAAAATTTTATCACGTACGGTTTTTGCAAAAAAGGAAACAATTTCTAGTGGGATTTCATTTGATGTTTTTTTCGGCTCTATGCCTGGGTTTAAAAACGGAGTTTATGAAAATATGAAATCAGCGCTTCAAAGACCCTTTAAACCAGTTGTCAAAATCACAACAGTGTTTTCGGAACTTTTGCTGTAATGCCTAGTTTACACGTGACGAGTACGAGCCAGTGGACTCGGCCGAGCACTCGTACTATCTGAACGCAAAGGTAGAGTATTCGAGAGAGTGAATAGAAGCTGTTTCTATTTGCTCGGTCAAAGAGTGGCTCTAGATTAAGATTAACTCAGGGAATAGACTAAATAATATATACATATATAGGCCCGCAAAGCCCATACAATAATTTCGTTGCACTGCTCAAGGGATTGGTTGCGTGATTTCAGCGCTCAAGTGACCATTAGTAATTATAAAGAAATTTTGCATATTCCTAGGCATTTGAACAAATATCTGAATTTTAACAAAAGGGACATGACCCGCCCATGACACAACTGGAATACAATAACTATGTATTCTTAACATTAAGAGGCGCGGGACAATAACTTTGTGGGTCCGAAAAAACCTTAAAAATGGACAGTATTTTGCATACCTCTCCCACCGTTTTCGAGGATGCTGAATACGGTGACGGTCTCAGATTTTTTCTTGAAGGTTGCGTTACCCCCCAATAGGCAAAAATTACCCCCGGGAGGAGTAAAACGGTCATAATATAGTTTCCACAAGCCTGACCTACCGAATCTTCCGAAGGAGAAAATATATGTACCGCCCGTTTTTGAGGGTGCTGAGAACGGTACCAGTAAATAGATTTCTCCTCGTGCCTTACCCACGTTTTTGTGATCGGTCATCGTAATTTCCTCTTTAGCTGTAAAATAAGAAACGCATAGTTGCAGTGAAAAAACAAAAAACATGTCGATTGAGTCTCATTCGAATGCAAAATAGTGCCCCATTCGTCCGACTCACACTCCTCTATTGATTGTGAACGTTTGCTTTCGATGCATGCATTTGTTTTAATGATAGTGATAGAGAATATGTGGCTTGCACCGTGTCTTGCCTATATCACGTTTAAGGCGAAAAAACTTGTAAATAATTCCTAAAAGTACTAGAAGGTTGTCAGATTTCATATAAAATCAGCGCAAAGGCGCTACGATCCAATACTTGCGTGTACATACATATACCGAAAATAAATAATGAAACTTATAGGCTTAAATTCTGCACACGAATTTTTTAATTCATACCTGTACCAGAAAATGAAGTACATCTAATTTATGACTTTTTCATTCGCCAGTAAACCATTTTGCGAACCTTTTGTCTGTCTCCTCTATTGCTTTTGTAACCAATTGTGTTTTAATTCCGACTAATGGGCATTGAATTTAAACAAACGTTTAAAGACTGTACATCGTAATTTTTAACAGGATGGAGAATTATATGATTTAAAACTAATAAAGTTTCGTTCAGCAAAGGGCAAAGCTCAAATGATCCCTTAATTTAATATTTCAACGATTATTGCAGCATCTAGGAATCCAGAAATCTAAATACTTAACAAAAAAGTAGAGCTGCATATGTACAAAAAAAAATCTTAGCATAGGCATAGCCTAAAGAAGAATTGTTCGCGCACTACATTATCGTCCATATAAATTGAGTATGCATACAAAAGCAAAAGTTCATCAGTGAGTAATATTGTCGAGGCATTGGCATCTTCTTCGTTCTTATTTTTTTTGTCCATCTAACATGAGTAGGTCTCAATCATACACGCGATCTACAAGTGAGTTAAATCAGTGTGTTGATTTGTCAATCAATGTGCAATTGGTCCCAGCGGGAAAAGAAGCAGTCCAAGATGCAAACGGAAGCAACTCCTGGAAAGCCATGGATGCATTCACTTCCGTTGGACACTCCATGTCTTTTTAACATTGCATGTCCGCAGGACACAAAGCTTTTTTACTGCTTCCACCTAGCTTCTCCGGAATGCACATGGAATCTGGTTCATACTGCTTCCAGCTTGCTTCTATGGAATGCAAGTGGAATCTTTTGAAATATTTTCATATTGCTCCAAGCTTGCGTCTTTGGAAGTATAATCTCTAATGCATTACATGTTTTTCGTTTTAAGTCAAAGATCAGGGACAGGTCAAAAGGCGAACAAAAATGAAAGCACTACACTGATTTTATTATTAAAAACACGCAAAAACGAAACAAAAACACTCAATAGAACGCAAAACCAAAAACGAACCTTACTGCACAGAAGATAAAACAGGAATGAGCAAGATATCGTTTTGTTTTCTTTTATGACTTAAAAACAAAGCGAGAAGGTGCGCTCGCAGTAAGCTCAGTTCGGTGATGCATACCTGCCTTCCCCGGAATCAACAGGGGAATCATCATCATATTTTTCTCTCATAAAATTTACTGATTCCAAACCCGCTTCCCTAGGAATGCCTGACCAAATTTCTCGCTGGGGTTTTGTTATAGACATATACATATATAGTTATAGACTAGAGAAAAACGCCTAAAAGTATTATAGTTAACAACTAGGAAAACTAGGTAACAGTAACAAAGGCTTTCCTACATCTTCCTCTTACAGCGCTAAAATCACCCAGTCTATACAAATTATTAGTTTATGCTCACGAGAAGAGTGGGAAAACCACAAAAACTGGAAAATCGCAATATAAAATGCTATTTTTGCAAAATTGCTCGTCATGGAATTTTTTGAATATATTTTTTCGCAATCTTCATCCAAACAAAATAACATTTATGACCTAAATTTGTAGGCCTGTGTAATCGTCCTGGTTTTTAAAACAGCTACGATAATTTAACAGCGGTCACCATGACCACATGTAGGTGGCCATAAGGCGAAGATTGTGGGTAGGTGGTTAAGAGTTAGAGGAGATAATTATCATATTTTACGTCAAAATCAACGCAGTCCAAATGGGTCTTAATTTTCTCATAATAAAAATGTTTAAGGGCAAATAAGAAATGGTGTAAAACATAATTTTTAAAATGCAACTATGGACTGCAAGTAGGCTTAATTAAAACTGTAACAAAGGTGAGCTCAATTGGATGAATATCACTTCCATAATTAGGAAGATTTTGGAAGACCCGGTATAAACAATTTGCACTCAAATCCAGACTTCCTTCTCGCGCTCTGAAAATTGGAAAAGATAAAAAAATTATTTTATTTAAATAATTTATTCACATAAAAAGTAACAAAGTAAAAACGTCGTGTACAGTAAAGTATTTTGCAAAAAACTCCATTTATAAAATAAGCGGAATGTTTGAGTTATATTGTGTTTAAAAAGCGTAAATTCTTCCCAATCTTCGGCAAATCTGTCGATCCTGGTTTAAGCGTGTCCACTTCCTTCGATGAATACAGTATTAAACATCACTTGGCAGAACTTTTCAACCACTTTTGAAACGCGGCCAGCCAGCTTTGGTCGGTTCGCCCACTTAATGCACAATAAGTACACCGGTATTCCGGCCAGAGTTATGCCCACTCCGATGGCAAGATTTAGGGGTTGTTTAATACTAGGGATTAGGACGAGAACAACACAGCAAACAATAAATATAACTGGTAATGCTATGTTGACTCTTATTGGTCGTGGAAGATCTGGTCGTGTGTGTCGCAGCCATAAAAGGCCGGCTATACTGGCTGCAACCGAGAGCCATAGAATCTGACTGAAGTAGTTAATCAGGAGATAAACGTCTGCCGTTAATAACATCACTAGTGAAATTAGACACTGAAAGATTTCCAAATTCAAGATCTTCAATACCAAAGTAAAACAAGTGCTTACCGATACTATAAGAGAGGGTATTGGTGTCTGCTGCTTTACATGAAAGAGTGTAAAGAAAGTCGGTAAATGTCCTTCCTGAGCACCAGTGGCAAAAAGTCTTGCTGAAGTGAAAATAACCCCATTCACTCCTCCAAAGGTGCTAAGGGCAACAAATATTGGCACGCACCACGCCAACGGACCAAACATTCGATTCCCGAAAGTCACGGCCACTGCTAGGGAGCTCAACATCTCGCTCCTTGAGACAACTGCAAAGTAAGCTAGGTTGACGAGGACGTATATTCCCGTTACCAGTGGCATTGCTATCCATATCGCCCGAGGAAGATTTCTGAAAAGAAACAAATTTAGAACGTTTATAGAAGTAAATGTGATTCATCGGTTCTTTCGTCTCTGGAACACGCCATTTGCTTAATCAAAGCACTTATCATCGTCCAAAGCATTGCATTACGACGAAGCCACCCCCGCTAGGATGGTGAAAGAGCTCTAGCAACAAGTGAAGTTTTATTTATTCTTTTAGCTCTCCTCAGAAGAGTCATGCCTTTAAGGCATCTCGTCCACCACGCCTAGCCTAGCGGAAAAAGGGCGACTGACGTGAACATTAGAAAAGCAGATGAGGGTAGATGTGGGTGAAATGTAATCGAAAATAAAAGCTATTCCGAGATAAGGAACTTGATGTGCTTCTCATTGACCTCTTAGCCATTTCTAGGTTAAGGGCTAATACATTAACTATATACCGACTCAACTTACTTATATGGGTCTTGTAGCTCTTCAGTGACGAAATTCAAGTAGTTCCATCCGCCGAATGCAAATAGTCCTGAGTAAAACGCGAATCCAATATTCGATACATCGTAACTTCCATCCCACATATTGTCGAAATTGCTTAAATTTCCTGTTCCCATTGAGTATAATCCCGCCAGGATTATTAGCACCAAAGCGATCAATTTGGCAGCAGTGAAGACGTCTTGAATTTTCATGGACCATTTTACCGATATGCAATTAATACCAGTTAAAAAACCTGAAAACAAATAATTTAATTTATTTACAAGAGTATGGTTTTTGATATCAGTTTGTTGACATAAAATGCAAAAAGTTGTTATCTCAAACGGAATGGGAAAACTCAAAGAATGCATAAGTGAAAGCAATCCTAATTAATAATTGATAGAGTACGCAAAATGCCGTTTTTTTGTGTTTTTAAGCTTTCTATGAAGGGAAGTCGAACATTGATCGCGGAACAGTTAAGTTGCATCAAGAAATTGCTTTTAAAAAAAAAAAAAAAATTTTTTTTTGCGAAATTGAGGAGCTATAGTTTGATGGCTTTAACCAAAGATTTAATAAAGAAGAGAAAGAAAGTAAATAATAAGAAAACTACTCATCATAATAAAAACTAAAGTAAACTCTACATAGACAAAAAAAATATAAAACGAAAAACAAGGCCAATGAAAAAATATGTATATATATGTATATATACATATATATTGCCACCCCCAGAATAAGAGGACCAGGAGAAGCAGAATCATCCTCAGCAGCAGCGGCCAACAGTCTAACCACCAGTCTAGACCAACTAACAGGCTTTTTTTCTTCTTGATTTTTATTCTCAATTCTTTCTCATTATATATTTTTATTACCCTATATTATATTGTTCGTATGTATGTATACACTGTTTTGGGTATTGGCCACACATATTTAGTCCTAATTATATCACAATTTCTTAGTTTTTTGGTCATACGTATTTTTTCGTCGCTCCAAATTTTGGCAGCAGCATTGATCCGGTTGACGTGGTATGCTCAATATATATCTAAAGGGTGTCTCAACAAGAAGTCAAATTTTGAGTCGCACGCCATTTCCGTATGATAAATTATTATTAATGTCATATTTACTAGACTAATAATATGTGTGATAACAGACAATTTTACAGTTACAATGCATAAGTTACGTGTTAATTTTGGTGTACATAATCGTCCACCAGAATTGGATGGAATGAACGTAAATGACATGTTGTTTCAACAGGATGGTGATACCTGCCACACCATACGCGAAATAACAATGTTATTTTAAACCAAGTTCCCAGTCAGCTCTCGTATTTGCAGACCAAAATTGGCCGCTGACAAGTTACAGTTTATCAACCTGTTTGGACTCCTTCCTCTGGGGTTTTTTTTTTTAAAGAAAGGTCTATGTGAACCAACCTGGCGCGATTCAACAAGTCGAGTAAGGAACTGAACGCCACTTTCGTGCAATCCACCCATCTTAATTCCAAAACCTCTTCCACAATTTTGTCAATTTCTACACCTGTCAACGGAGCCGCGGTGAGTATTTGACTGACATTGTACTTCATGTATAACGTCTTTACAAAACAATAAAAATGCCGAAGAATTTCATTTAAATACTGTTTCTTTTTTAATTTAAAATTCAAGTTCTTGTTGAGACACTTTTTACTAAATAGCATAAAATTGTTAGATGTGCACAGATCCAAATAAAACAAATATATTATTGCTTAAATAGTTAAACTATTTAATTAAAAAATCGGATGAATATTTCAAAAGCGAAAAATAAATGTTCTCTGTGTTAATCAACCTCGTTCAGGCACACCAGCGAGTGATGCAGTTGCATCTGCCCCCTGGGACCAGAGCCAATTATTTGAATTGGAAGTATTATATTGAATGAATGAATGAAAATGCTTGGCATATTTAAAAAATCGAAACTAACGGGTTCACGTATTAAGAAGGCTTGGAAAAGGTCTTTCGAAGTACTTTTTCTTTTAAATTTGTATTTAAAACGTTGCGGCGAATGAACGTATTCAAAATCAAGTGAATTACCGCATACAGCGGTATATACATATATACATATGTATATTATATTCTTAGTATCAATGAAGGGCTCTTTTACTACATTTCGAATTGAATTTGAAACCTAACAATGTCGAATAACTCGCTTAAACTTAACGATGGACCATGAAAGTATTTAACTCTTTGTGCTTTCTGTTTAAAAAAAACAAGTTTTTGAATCCAAACTGTTTGTTTTTATGAGAATTTATTTAATAATTTGAAGTAGTGAAAGTAATCGGATACAGTGATTAATTAAATTATACGATTTGAATTTCTGCTATCATTCACACACCTTTTATTTCGAGGTTAGTTTACTATATCTTTAAAAACAAAAATGAAAACATTGTTATTTTTATTAAAAAAAAAAATTTAAAGAAAAATATACAAAAAGGGTAATCCAGATATCTGTAACGAAAACTGAAGTCACCGCATTGTTAAGCAACTTGAAATGAATTAGGTAAATGCTTAGGATTGGTTTATTTATTGCATTTTATCCTTATTGAACATATGTGTTTATTACCGTACCCATCCAAATGTCAGCATATTTTAATCTTAATTTAGAATGATGGTTTAAAGTTAATTGGGATATACTTACATAAGCACACAGCCGCCAACAGTTTCACGGCGAGGTCAGGTGGGGAGCAATCTTCGAAAAACGGCTTTGCTGCGTATTGAGCAAAGGTTAACGCAACGATAGTCTGGTGGAAAAAACAATTAGTTAGCATCAGACTGAGGACAATTAACAAAGTGTGGTGTAATTAACAAGATAAATTTAACCCAGAGACAAACTTTTCAAGATATGATGAACACCCGTCCAATTGGAGCTTTGCCTTGTTTTCTTATTTCTGAAGGAGGATTAAACACTTGAAATTGATGCTCTTAAAGACAGGGCATGCACGCGGTATGGGAAAGAAAATAATAGTCGGAGTATAGCTTTCGGTTGGGGTTACGTTAAAATTAATTTCTTATAAGAAAGAATGCCGACCTTATACTTATTTACAGCTATCAGCAGATTATTTTTGTTTTAGCTGATAAAATAGATTATCTCTTCACAAGAATTCTTACCGCCAAAGGCTTTTTTTAATCTAAAGATGGAAATCATCACCATTCTCTCACGATCTAAACGCTTAGAGCGCAACACACGCTAATCTTGTTACAGTTATATTCATACCGATCAAATTCCTTTTGAGCTTTTATCACATCACAATATTTGCCACATTTCAACATTCTTTATTTTATACTTAAAACTTTAAGATCAATTTACATCCTATACTGTTGTACGCCAGAAGGTCTTATATGGTATATGTAGGTACACTTTTTCTCGAAAACGGCTAAAATGATTTGAATAAAATTTACAGAATATGGTTTTGCTGAAGCGAAAATCGATTTTTTGAGTACGTCTTGTCTCGTTTTCTTGGAAAGATGGTAAGTGGTTCCTAATTTGTTATCCTATTTTGCGCTATAACTTTAAAAGTATTAACTTTACGAAGAAAACGTGACATATTAAAGTGAAAATCTGTTTTCAAATGTTTGATCTAGCGATATCTAGAGATATTTACGAAAAACAATTTTCTTACTGTAATTAACATTGCGGAAAAAACTCACGGTCTGTGACTACACAAACTCAAACTTAAGCTCTTCTAATAATCCCCCCCTTCTTTCTGTTCGGGGAACCCTGCCCGCGTTGTATTTAAATGGCAAAAAAAGGCGGTCTTTTGGAACAAGTATCTCCAAATCTATTTGACTAATCCTTTTGAAATTATTTGAGCATATTTATTTAATATTACTACAAGACGTAGGTGGGGTTTTAAACAAATGAATAATAAAACAATTACAGCTCTAGCAATTTTGAAAAAAAATTTATGACACATTTTTCAACATTGGATTCATTTTTTTAGTGAACCAAACGTTATACGCAGTGATGGTTATGATATGATCCCATTGGCAGAAATGGAGTAAAATGTAACGGAAGATGAAAAAACACGACAAATCTTATCTGTTTTACCCCACAACACAATTTTAAAATAACAAATTTTGGCACTTGCGGTGCTCTGAATTTCAAAATTCATTTACAGTTCGATCCATAATCGCTTGTAGATTAATATAAAATTATATAAAAAAATGTGTTTTTGATCCCCAAAACGGGCAGTGTTCCCTCAAAATATAATAAAAGATTTAATTTTGTGCGTTAAGTATTCATTTGTCTGAATTTTGTGGTTCACTTCAATATGGCTTTTCAAAATAATGAATTTGGAATGAGGACGAATTATGGAATGTTAAAAGTGAAAAATATAGAAACATCAAACAATTAAGGATAAATAATGGATAAATCAAAAGACATAGATGAAAAAGCAACGATAGATACAGTGAAAAAAAAGAGTGAGAGTTTCTTTTTCGCACTGCACACATCAATAAATCGCTGTACACAGCACGAACTCTAGCTCACTTGAAGCACAGCAGTTTGAAGCGAAACATTTTCGCTCACGGACCAAGCTCTAAGACCTGGATAACGTTTTAAATGTTTATTACCTTATCACGAATATTCAGGCATACAGAAAATAAAAATTAATACGCAACTCTGCATATATTCCATTCATTATTCACATTTTATAAAATTATATGCATGACTAAAACGTGAAACCTAAAGTTTAAAAATGCATATTTGTAAAATAACAGCTCAATACCTTATGGTTAAAAGATATCGCTCACCCCTTGTGAAATATTGTTTTTAAATTATTCTTTCATTTGCATAAAATGCAGTTTGTTGGAGGGGATTAGAGATTTAGTTGTAATGTGAGGCATAAGCTGAGAAATGAGAATAAAAACCGGGTTTTCACATGTCCATCACACACCCATCGTGAAAACATGAGCAGGCACTGCTCAAGTGGAAACAAGGCGGAACAAATTCCACCAAACCAAAACCAAACCTCACCGTGAAAACGTGGTTTGTAGCCCTTGTATAAGAGCATAAAGTAGCGCAGCCAAACAGTTCTCAACCGTTTTATGTCTTGGGTAGATCAAACGATAAAGATTAAATAATAAGGTGCATTCCGAAATTATTAATTACCCTGTAACTCGAAAACGGTTACATTTTTTGTTAATAAAAACGGTACAATTTTTTGTTAATTTAGGTGAGAGCTTACCCCTTATTTCTACATGCGTTTTACGAAACACCCTGTAGAGTGTAGGTTAGAAATAAAATGGAATAGATGTGTGGAGTTATGAGTGTGAAGGGATTTGATTCCGTAGGAGTGAAGAGATTTGTTCCCTTAAGAATCTAGACTTCTCATTAAAGAAAAGGGATTGGTTCCCGCTGCAATAAAGGGGTTTTCTCCCGCCTATATTTAGGGATCCGACCTATAAGTCTAACTATGTGTGTGTAATTGATTGTTGCTCACTGGATGTTTCTATGTGAAATGATCATCCGTCCAAATAGGGATCGACTCAATGATTGCTCTTGGATGTAGCGAAGGATGAAAATATACATTGTATATACACTTGTGTGCAAAACATAAGCGCACCGTTCGACGACTTTTCAATATAGTATCTTGTTAAATCAAAATTATATGTGGCACAATGTTAAAGTAGCTCGCCAGTAAACTTAATGCTTTTAGATTTCGATAAAGAAAGCGAGATTGTTCTTGAACACTCATAGAATCTTCGAAATCGAAATTTGAGACTATGTTAGCAGTGAAAATTGAATGAACTAAATTTCTAAAAATTCACTGTAAACATCAAATTTAACCATATCTCTCTCAAACTTCTTTAAGTTATTTTCGAAATTACCACACTGAAAGTTCAGAGTATTAAATTTCGAATGGTACCAAAAAAATGATGTCCCACCAGCCGTTCTGAAGAAATATTTTAATGTAAAAGTCGTTTTTCAATGCTTTTGTTCCACATCGCCAGCAACTGGTCAAGTGCCAAGCACAATTTACTTTCCGAGACATTTTTATAAATAAAAAGGTACTGTTAGGTTATGACGCGAGAATAACAATGTAAACAGCAGTAACAGGCAGTCACAGGCAGTCAGAGGCAGTCAGAGGCAGTCAGAGGCAGTCACAGCAGTCACAACTGACCTGTCCTTACCCTCTAAATGACTAAAAAACTAGAACATTTAATTCGTTTATTTACACCAGTACAAAACAATAGCACCGTATTTTATATTTTTAATAATACGTGTGATGTCCTTTGTTTTTATTACTTCATCACATCTTTGTGGCAGTCTTTCCCACTTCATTTAATGGATGATGAAATTGTGACCTCTTTAGAAAGAAAGGTCAACCCAACTGCAGTTCGTCCCGAAAAGAAGAGCAAAGAAAAGTAATTTTTATTATTTGTTAGACTTTGTTTTGGAACACACAGAGTACGTATACACGATAGTCCCAAATCAGGCCGGTTGTAGGCCAAAATCACGGCTGCCGTGTAAACGACACAAAAGTGGACTAGGAAATTTGCCCTTGTGTGCTATCTGTGTGCGAGTAAGATTTGTGACGTTTGAACACACATACACATATGTATACCAGGCCTAGGCCCAAATCAATCTAGGCTAGGCCAGATTTGGGACTTGCCCGTTTACACGACAAAGATAATCGCGACTTTGGGGTACGCTAGGCGAAAGTCGCGACTTTGGATATCGTGTATACGTAGTCACAGATTGGTCTGTTAAGCGGCCCATACACGATCGCACCAAGTTCTAAAACCTGGTGCGTGAGCGAAAAAGTGTTTCGCTACAAACGTAGTCTTCATCTGCTATGTAGACGCCGCCGGGCGGTTCGCGCACCACGCATTTATCTTAAAACAACGTTATACATGGTGAAATCGGACATAACACAAGTTTAGACAGGTTACCTAGGTAGCAGACCACCGTCTATTTGTCGCACGGGTTCCAGCCCCTCGACGGTTTGTCGGAGGCGAGCAATGCACACGTACTCTGGTTTGGGTCACCTTTGGGTTTTATGGCTACCTACCCATCACGGAACCACAGGGTTCTTTACTTCACAGTTTACATTACACAAGAATTAGGAAAATGATGCAAATGCAGGAAGCGGATTTCACTTACGTATGCCGTGAACGTATTAAATTTAAATAATTGTGAAAAGTGACTCTTTATGTGAATGGATGACTTCCTCCATTCTGTAAATAAAAACTCAAAAATCACACGTAGCATCTCTTATCTCTTAACAACATAATTGTTCAGCCCAAATAAATAATCAATTTTATTACCCCGTCTTTAGGTAATTAATGGATGCTTACTGCACGAGTACAGGTACCTGAATTTCGTACATACCATTGCTCTGATTTGATTAGTGATATGAGTAATTCACACCTTGTATAGTTGGGCCACTCCACGTGGATCAACTTCAAAAGAGAACAGTTTGAATTTGAAAATCGTGCCCAAATTTTCCCTCTGTAGTCTATTCGTATAAGCAGCCTATTTTTATGAGGGATACTTTGTAACGCATCGGACGTGTGCATTGAACCATTTGTGCACATGTTCTGCCCTAACGGTGCGCCATCATAAATCGAGCCCTTCGAATCTCAGGTGTAGCAGATGCCAGAGAGTATCTCCGTGCGGTGCGTACTTTGAAAATTATTACGACCAACTTAGTATGATAAGTTTTGGAAATAAAAGGAGAAACCGTTTATAACTATAATTCCCATTTTACCCGATTATATGTATATGTACATATGTATGTAAGGATGTCTATTTCTTTGTTGCATCCTGTAGCCTAAACGCCTTGAAGGATTTTCATAAATGAGATATCGTTAGATTTGTCTTAATCGTGGAAGTGCTATAAATATGGCCGCCGTCAGGATATATCGATATTTATGATATATGTATCAAAAGAAAGGGTTTGACGAGTAACATCCGATAAACTACATATGTGATGTTATTCTAAACCCAATATGGCGGACTTTCCAAGATGGCGGTTCACCTCTTTCTTCACAACCCCCTTGAAATGTACATACATATATCAAATGAAAGGGTTTAAAGAGTAAAATACGGTAATCTATGTGACGCCATTCTAAATCCAATATATGGACGCCCCAAGCTAAATAAATTTTTCTTTATATACCTCATCACATGGGTATCAATGAAATGAAAGGATTTGGCCAGAAGAATACGATAAGCTATGTGACGTCATTACCATACGATAACAATGGAAATTTCTTACGTGGATATAATACTATCATCGTGGTATTACGCAAAATTACTAGTTATGAATACGAGCTGCCAGTTTAAATTACCTACCTACTCTACATATTATCAGGAGCTATAAAAGTTTTAAATAAAAGAAATCTATAATATAAAAATGAATCGCTGAATGTGTTGCTGACCGCAAATCTCGAGAGCAGCTGAACCGATTTCGCTAATTCTTTTTTTATAATATTCCTTGAAGTACGAGGATGGTTCTTACGGAGAGAAAAATTTAAAAAATTGCATATCTATATATATACACTTGCGGTCATAAAAACCGCACCACTCAGTTAGTTCGGAGAATGCGCATAAATGAAGCAGGTAGATTAGGGGGAGGGATGAAATAGTTTGACCTGCTTTGTTGGGGTATAAAAGCAACCCTTTTGGTGAAAAAATATTCAGTTGAAGTTAAGTGGTGATAAAGATAAAGTCAAAAAAGTGAAATGGCCGGAAAATATAAGCAATTGACCAGGGACGAAAAAGTCGAAATTTTGACTTTGGCAGATCAAGGTCTGTCGTATCGTCAGATAGCAACTCAAATAGGGTGCAGCCATTCAACCATCGTTCGTTTGATCAAGAAAAAGGAGAATTTGGACCCACTGGAGAGGACAAAAGGATCTGGAAGGAAACGGAAGACATACTCACGGACGGACACAGCATTACGACGGATGAACTTGAAAGATCGCTTTAAAAACGCTGTCCGTTTAAGAACAGAGTTGAGGGATTATCATCAAGTCGACCTTTGCGCCGAAACAATCCGTAGGAGGTTACGAGAAGTAGGACTATTTGGAAGAAGACCAGCGAAAAAGCCCATGTTAACAAAGAAAATGAGGGCGACTCACTTAGCATGGGCGAAGAAGTATGAAAATTGGACGAAGGAAGACTGGCGACGTGTAATTTGGTCTGACGAAAGCAAATTCAACTTGTTGTGTGCAGACAATTTGCCGTACGTGCGACGTTCAGCAGGAGAACGATTTAAGGAAGAGTGCACGATCAAGACAGTGAAGTTTCCTCAAAGCCAAATGGTCTGGGGATGTTTCTCTTTTTACACCCTAGGTCCTTTGCACTTTGTTGATGGAACAATGAATGCCCAAAAGTATGGACAAGTCATAAAGGAATTTTTGATACCAGCCATTGAAGAGCACCTTTCGTTCACTTATGAAGTAATTTTTCAAAATGATTCGGCACCTTGTCATCGTGCCAAATCGGTAAGTACAGTATGGCATATGAAGTGCCAAATGTCTATTTCATAAAAAATAAATAAAACACGAATTAATCCTCATTAATTTTTTCCAGCTCCAGAAAACATTTTCTGATCTCGGAATTCAGAGACTAGACTGGCCAGCGAATTCGCCCGATTTGAATCCAATTGAGCATCTATGGCATGTGATGAAACGGAAAGTAGCAGAGCATAAACCAGAGAGCAAAAGAAAGCTGATTCAAGTGTTGGATCTTGTGTGGAACAATGAAATAACGGATGACATCATTGAAGTATTGGTGGATTCAATGCCTTTTAGGATACAAGCGATTATCGAAGCCAAAGGGGGAGGAACGCGGTACTAAAGACTGTGCATACAATGTAAATTATGTTTAAGTTATGTTTTAATAAAAATATACCAAATGATATGTAAAGTTCCTAGTAAATGTAGTTAATAAGTAAATAGTAGCAAAGTATGAAAATTCGATAATTTAATTTTTTTTCTTCATTTCTTCCCAAAAAAAAGGAGAAGGAAGGTGAAATCCTGCCCAACTGTTAATGAATTTCTGTTTAATATTGTGGCAAAGAATCATTTCATTCGGAAAAGTACATACCCTTTTATTCAATTTTATCATGTGAATTTCAAGTGGTGCGGTTTCTATGACCGCAAGTGTATATATATATAAAAGAAAGTCGTGTTATGTTAGTTACACTATTTATAACTCAAGAATGGCTGAACCGATTTGGCTGAAAATTGGTGGGGAGGTAGCTTAGAACCAGGAGACGGACATAGGGCTTTTTATCCCGTTCGACCGCGTTCCCGTCGCGTCCAGGAAGAAGAAGAAGAAATTTGTCAATATGCAATTATGCCATGTTATGGGTATCGTTGGAAAGGGGAGGTGGTGTAGAATGTGTTGCTGAAAGAAAGGTTGGTGAAATGTGAAAATTATTGGTGAAAACGTGTTTTTGTTGTTGGGGTGGGGTGGGGGGTGATACCCCCCAGAAATGTATCTCAGGGGTAGGAAGAAGAGGCACTATAGGAAATTGGTCCGGGTTGGTGAAAGTTAGTGAAAATAGTGAAAACTTGGTTTTTTCGGTGGGTGCCGACAAAATTGAAACGGCTGTGGAAGAAAAGTGTATGCAAGAATTGGAATAATTTTGTCACCATGTCATGAATTGGAATAATTTTGTCAGATAGCTAAGGAAGCAGAGTAATCTATATATATAGAAATGAATCCCTATTTCCCTTGGTCACGCCATCACGTGTGAACGGCTGGACCGATTTCGCTAATTCTTTTTTTGTTGTGTTTGTTATTGTCAGGAGAAGGTTCTTATGAAAGAAAAAGCTAAGGATATTACGCGGAAAATTAGAGAATTATGTTTTTGGTTTGGGTTTTTGGGGTCACTGATTTTGAATCTGCCATCAAAATTTTGGAAATCAAGATTCTGGATCAATATGGCGACCGAAAAGTCAAACTTCAAGGGATTTCCCTAAAAATCCGCGCTTGGGGATTTTCGGGATCACTGATTTCGAATCTTTTATTCAAATTTCAAATATGAGACCACCCCCTACCCCGCTGGGAGATATAGGAGGTGGTGTAAAATGAGGAACACTATATTTAATAATACTTTACAGTTTACAGTTAAAAAAGTATTAGGAATAGGTATTTAATAGTATCCCGGGAAACGCCGGGTCCGGGCAAGCTAGTATTATTATAAAATAAACAAAACACCCGACTGCACTGAAAAAAATCAGTAGTTACAATTACCAATTTCGGGGTTCAAGCCAACCTTTTTCGTTAATCGTTTTCAGTCAATCCCGTTGTGTGCTCAGTGCAACCCAGCAAAAAGCGTTAAGTGATAAGGTGCAGTGATAAGGTGCTCATACGAAACTACGAAAACAGTAATTATCAGGTTACGCGGAAGTTTATTTTAAAGTAAAACATGTGTTAACTTATAATTGCAAAGTGGTTAACACTAAGAAACAAATTTCTTGAACGTTAGGAAAAACATCATTTCGGTTTAGGTATGCGTTATGTATATTGCATGTTTATATGTCAAATTCAGTGATAAAATTCGCAATGGGAAATGTAAAAATGTACACCTCTAAATTTCCTGCTTTTTTGTATGGTTTCCGATGGATTTGAACTCGGGACGCCTGGCTTCTAGCTGTGAATACTTAGAGATGCACCATACTGACTTTTCATATGTCACAGTACGAAAGTACTCACTTTCAAAGCCTCCTGAAGCACTAAAGTGCTTATGCTCGCTCCAATGTGGGATTCGAAGCCGGAACCGCGGAACATCACCCAGGTAGTTTTCTGAGTGTAGAAATCTGCTTAAATTGAACGCAGTAAAAGGACTAAAGCTTATAATCGGGAAAGTTCTATTTCCAACCATATTAAATTCTTAGAATAAAACCTGTGATACGTTAATTCAAAGCATATTTGACTTGAAAAGACCATTATTGCTGAATTAATTTAAACTAATATGCAGACTTTGCATAACCCTTAAGAGGATTTCAGTTGAGTACGCAGTTGGAATCTGATATGTTAAATTGACCCAAAAAGAGTTCAGTAAGCGCTTTTTGGGGTTATTTCAAGAAATCATACTTTTACTCCGGGAAAATTTTAATTGATCACCGCACACCTCACAAACGAGGTCATTTTAATATTTTAAGTGCGTAGAAGAATTTTAAACTTTAATATTACAGTTAAAGCAGGCGGAACCCTTTGTATTTACTATTTTAACTGGTGTGTCGAATGAGTCTCGTCTGCTTTACCTATAATATTAAAGTTTAAATATAATTCTAATTGGTGCCTCCCTACTTAAGATCTGACAATGACCTCTTTTTTGTATTCGGGTTTTTAGTTTCTTTTTTGATTATATATTTAATACCGTGTGTTAAATAAAACTTATATCGATTTACTACTTGGTATTAAAAAGTAAAAAAAAATTGAAAAAACCGGTACCTAAAGGAACAGATTTTAAAAAAAATCGAATTATAAAGTAATTCTGAGTTGGCGTTTCGGTACAGAACCCTATAGACGTACACACAGAGTGGTTTTCAAGGATTTGTTGTGTCATATTAATATTATAGGTTCACATATGAGGTTTATGAGTATAAATTGTTTGCCACCAGCAAATATGAAAAATTACTGTAGGCATAGAAATTAAAAAAATTGCATGTACTAAGATACCTTTATTTAATTATAAATAAGAGAAACAAAAATCATTAATTGTGCGTTATTGTTAAACGCAAACATATACTGCAAGAGTAGGCTAGAATCTTAGTTATTACAGAAAATAGTAGTGCAAACATACATACACATATGTATGTATGTACCTATACAAAGTTTATAAAACTCAATATGCTATTTGAAAAAATATCGCTTGAGGGGAAAAAAAAAGAAGCAATTTTTTAACAGATTTTTGTACTTAGAGGTTTTCCAAATTTACCTCAAACTCATTCCCCAAAATATTGAGCACAATATGTTTTTATAATAATTATAGACCATAAGAAATGATAAAATATTTCGTTTCCCTTAAAGTAAAACTAGTATTAGGGACGCCACGAAATACTATGGGTAATCACGCTTTGGTGCAAATGGGTCTTCCATCATTGCAAACGCAAAAGTGCTTGTTCTATGCAGTTGCCATAGAAACAACTATGAAAATATAAAATTTTGCACTCGATGCAAGGTCTATTTGCATCAGAGCGTGAATACCCCTACTATATTTCCCAGTTGAATAAATTAATTAAATTAAAGTTTCCTCTGAACCAGCCGTCAAAATTAAATTAAAAAAATACCATAATGCCTTACCTGAGTTGTTGGTCGAATAATCAGCAGCGCGACCCAAAGACGCAAAAATGCAACAAGTGGCCCAAACGCAACGAAGAGGTAGGCATAGTCTCCTCCAGATCGCGTAATGCAAGTGCCCAATTCTGCGTAGCACAGGGCTCCAATCGTTGAGAGTATTCCACATACAGTCCAAATGACCAAAGACGTTCCCACTGACCTTAAAACCGAAATGGGAGAAATTCAACATCCCGTTTACCTTTCCTGTCGTCGTGTTACCGCCCATAAATCGGGACAAGTCAGCTACTTACTCAGTGTAGTAGAAAACACCGGTAGGCGATATGAAAATCCCTGAGCCAATTATGGTCCCCACAATGATCGCGACACCGTTCATCAAAGTTATTTTGCGTTTAAGTACGATTTTGTTCGTGTCGCGATCCTCACCTTCATGCTGAGGTGCGTCCGGCGGCGTGAAGCCGTTGCCCTGCTTGCTTGCACACTCACTACTCATTGGACTTGCACTCATATGCACAATTCCAAGAAGAGTCCCCGGTATTTCCTCGAGGCTTGAGCTGAGTGGTCACTTTTTCATTCCCAATAAGTAGCTCGCCGGCAATGTAAATAAAATCACACAGGACGAGACTTTATGGATGAGGTAAATGAAAACTTGGTCACGGTATCCCGGTTACACTTTAATTAACTCACGTGTAAAAAATATATCTGGAGGAGGCCACTCAATAGGAGCAGACCACAACACGACTCTAGCCGTTTATCGACTGAGTTCATCCAACTTCAAGAGACTCCCAAAGTCCCAGAGTTCCAGCTCTGAGCTTTCTTGACTGGGAGGTATTGAGTGAGTTCTTGATTTCATTTTCAGCAACAAACATATGTTTGCAGCTTGCTATGCTGTTGCCATTTGAACATAGTATACGAAGCAGTTCTTGCCATTCCTTTCCAAAGCTCGGTGCACTTCCAGCCACCACTATAGTCATTTCATTCACCCATCGTCTTATACGCGCTGCAGTTGTACCTGAACTACAATTCATAGGCAAACTTGCAATGAGCACCTTCTCTGGAAATACCAAGGTAGGCAGAATTCAGAAATGTTCTCCCAGTATTGCATCAGCATCCCGAGAACTCTCCAGCGACAGAACGAGCTTTTTCCAGCTTTACAGAGTTACCAGTACTTTCAGAAAATGATTTTCTTAGAAAACCATCAGGACAGAATATGCGCATCCATCCATATGTAAATTATAATTCACGTTATCTGAAATCCATAAGAATTGGTTCTTTTATTTTTTTTTTATTTTTTTTTTAACTTCTCTAAGTTGTTATTATTATTGTTAATCCTTAGCACTCGAAAGGCGCCTCTCAGGATCCATCATAACGTTAGTGAAAAACCGTCCGTGTGAAAACGTAAATAAATAATAATAAATCAAATAGTTAACGATTTTGTTTGCCTGTTTTACAAAAAAAAAAAGAAATCCGCAAACCCGAACGTGTGAACTAAATTATAAAGCGCTTTTTAAATACAACACAATCTCCTGTGATGCCCCGCCCGATTTTGCTTAGATTTTGGAACAAACAGAAGATTTAAGTACTTACATTTCTTTTCGAATATCCTCCGAGACTTGCACTACCATTTTAAGTGAATCCAATTTAATTTATGTACAATTATACACGCATATATATATCTTGACTTTTCTATAAAGGATTGTTTTATTTGTTGGAATTCTCTCCCCCAAAAGAGCATCCATAAATACACATAGGTGTCTCCAGACGTTCGTACAAAAAATCAACTAGGCCACACCTGCATCAGTCACAGATGGCAGCAGTAATTACTAGGCGTGCGAACCTAAGGGGCTGACATACATAGTGATCAGTTAGACATATGACTAAGACCAGCTAAAATAAGATCAAATGCAGGCTCATGAAAGTCACGACACAACGTACAGAAGCTGTAACAAGAAGACACAAGAAACGAACTTGTAGCAAAACTCGAAGCAGCCTTAACAAGGGAACAGACATTGAATGAAGAAAGCTTACAAAATGTATACCGACAACCGGGAGAAGAGGTCTTAGGATCAACAAAACCAGAAAGGAAAAAATGAATCCCTGATGAAACATGGAGGAAAATGGAAGAAAGAAGAGAGCTCAAAACCAAGCTCCTGACTCAAAACAACAACAATGATCTGAAAAAAATATTGCGAAAAAGCAAAAGAAGTAAAGAAATCTATCTGCAAGGAGGGAAAACGAAAGTTCCACAATCACATAGCCACAGAAGCACAAGAAAGCAACCGAACATACCCAGCAGGAAATTTACACATGACGGCATCGAGGAAGTCATCAATAAAAGGGCATGTATACTCATTCCAACATCGATGACATTTCTCACGGCGATGTCATTGGAAATTCATGCATGCCTTTCTGCATGACCACGGAATGTATGGGGTCATCACAAAAATACCAAAAGAAAAAGATTTGGATTACTGAGAAGCGCATGAAACAACAAAACCCCAATAAAACTTCAGCTCACTTGAAACAAACAAACTCCTATGCCTTCCTGTTAACATGGCTATGTCCTCAGAATTGGCATACATACCTTAGTCATGCATGAAATCATCGATGTACAATTTCACGCAATCTCCAATTTCCTGCTGGGAAGCAACCGAACATACCCAGCAGGAAATTTACACATGACGGCATCGAGGAAGTCATCAATAAAAGGGCATGTATACTCATTCCAACATCGATGACATTTCTCACGGCGATGTCATTGGAAATTCATGCATGCCTTTCTGCATGACCACGGAATGTATGGGGTCATCACAAAAATACAAAAAGAAGAAGATTTGGATTACTGAGAAGCGCATGAAACAACAAAACCCCAATAAAACTTCAGCTCACTTGAAACAAACAAACTCCTATGCCTTCCTGTTAACATGGCTATGTCCTCAGAATTGGCATACATACCTTAGTCATGCATGAAATCATCGATGTACAATTTCACGCAATCTCCAATTTCCTGCTGGGAAGCAACCGAACATACCCAGCAGGAAATTTACACATGACGGCATCGAGGAAGTCATCAATAAAAGGGCATGTATACTCATTCCAACATCGATGACATTTCTCACGGCGATGTCATTGGAAATTCATGCATGCCTTTCTGCATGACCACGGAATGTATGGGGTCATCACAAAAATACAAAAAGAAGAAGATTTGGATTACTGAGAAGCGCATGAAACAACAAAACCCCAATAAAACTTCAGCTCACTTGAAACAAACAAACTCCTATGCCTTCCTGTTAACATGGCTATGTCCTCAGAATTGGCATACATACCTTAGTCATGCATGAAATCATCGATGTACAATTTCACGCAATCTCCAATTTCCTGCTGGGTATGCGCGCTCTCTACACAATAAAATACGAGTATTGACAAACAAAGACATAAAACAGAGGCAACCATTGAAAGACAAAGAAGGTCAACTACTAACATCGGCGCAGGCAAAAATCATCAGGTGGCGACTAGTTCATCGACAACAATCAACACCCACACCATCATCAATATACAGATCCACAGGAGGATAATCACATCCACACCAGCGGAGTAGATCGATTCCCCCCTCTAGAGAAATATTAGAGGCTGTTTTAAGACTTAAGAACAACAAAGCCGAGGGTGTTGACGGAATTCCCGCAGAATTTTTCAAGGTAAGTGCTGCCACCATAGCAGAGGCCCTTCAGCCTATCTGGAAATCTGGACCACAGAATATATAGCGTCGTCCTCGAAGACAGGAATAATCATCAAGTTGCCAAAGAAAGGGGATCTGAAAGAGTGTAGGAACTGGCGGGGCATCGCAATATTGAACGCAATTAACAAAGTTTAAGCTCTCATAATACTCACCAGAATAGAAAACAGAATTAAAAAGGACATGCGGGAATGAGATGGATTTTGAAAAGGACGCGGATGTCTACACCAATTAAATATTAGGCTAATTGTAAAACAGTGAATGGAATGGAACTCTCCCCTATACATACATCAAATTCATCGTCTTTGAAAGAGAATTCGACACGATAAATCGTGATGCAATATGGAGGTCACTAGCAGAGTGAAGAATACCAGGAAAACTGATACGCCTAATCAAAGCGCTTTATGATGGTGCACAACAAACGATACTCCACGACGGTGATTGGAGCGACCTAATAACACTAGATCTGGGGCTAGACAAGGATGTCACCTATCCCCTTGCTGTTCAACATAGTACTATATGAGGTAATGAAGAAAGCAATGTCAATGCCACGAGGAACGAAATTAAGCAGACGGCATTGCCCTACACGCCCACATCCACAACAACATGCAAACCAAGGTTAATACCCTGGAAGAATATGCACGAGAAGTTGGTCTAAAAATTAGTGGATACACACAAAACAAAGTGTATAAGAATCAACACAGCGAATATCAACCCGATCACGGTCAAGAATACTATAATGGAGGATGTAGGAGAATTCAAATACTTTGGTAGTATCATTAGGTACTACAAATGGAGACACAGAAGAACCTTCGGAGGACTCAGGGCGGTCTGGAAATCCCCACAACTGACCAGGAGGACAAAACTTAGAAAACTTCGTGCGTAGATAAAGTCACCACTACCTTTTGCTCACCTGCAGTTGCAAAATAAAAATGATCAATAATTGTTCCTAGAAATAGCAACGGAAAAGCCCCGTATTGCTTAGTAATTTTTGATGTGTATATATATTGTATGTATATCTGCAAAATATTCTGGCCGAGGCAGATCACAAACACATTACTGTGGTTAATAACAGACCAAGCCCAAATAGGAACGCAGATCATGAGATGAAAATAGAAATGGATTGGTCACACAATCCGAAGACCAACAAATGGAAACGCGCGACAGGCCCCCGAGAGAAACCCGCAGAGGAAGACAAAAGTTGGAACACCACGAACTGCTTGGAGATGAACAACGCAAATCAAACACACAGCTCAAAACTATGCTATGTGAAGACCCTATGCTCCCAAAGGGAGTGAAGAAGGAAAAAAATTAATTTGCTATATTTAACCCGTTATAAGCGAAAAGCCGTATGGTTTGCCTACCTGCATGAATGGGAATTACCTAATTTATCTGTATAAAACAAAAAAAAAACATTATTGTTCAAAATAACACAGGTATGTATATTTGCAAATAATTGACCAAAGTATATAATCATATTGCTTTAGCATATTGAATAAGTTCACCTCTATACTTGTCGAATCACTTCTCCAATATGCTCGTGAATTTTCACTGGCTAACCAATAATTCTTATTTCACACTCTGCTTCAAGTAGTTGTCAGCAACTTCAGCCCATATCTCGTCTATTTTCGAGTAATTATCTTTCCAAAGTGATTCCAACAGTTCCCAGCCGTTCTTTTGCGTTACCAAAATATATTCATTCTCCGGGTCTTGAGAATGGGTGTATGCGCCTAAAACGAGACTCTGGCAAAGGCGACCTGCTACGCATTCCTTCAAGATTTTAAGCTCATCTTCGGGTATGCTTCTGATGGATGAATATCCGGCTATGACCAAGCCGCCAGTGGCCAAGTCCTTAGAGTGCAACATCATGTAAGCCATCGCGACGGCCAACTCAAACACCTGAGGCGAATAACTTGTATCGCCGAAATCCAATACACCGGAAACTCTATACTCGTTTCGGTCCTTCAATTCAGCGACGAGTATGTTCTGCTCGTTGAAGTCCCCATGAATTATCGATTTTTCAAGGGTTTCCATCTTAGGCAAGACTCTCGATTCAAACGCTTCTATTATTTGCTCAACCATTTCTTTCCGCTCATAGTCTTGAAGAACGTAAAGAAAATCCTTTAGCTTTGGGACAGAGGACAACATCCAAAGCGATTTGTGTGAATTGTATGCGTCGTGTTGAAATTTCTAGGCGGAAAAAGAGCAAAGTGATTAAATTACATAGCTATCGATGCCGGTTGTTTAATTTAGAATTAGAAAGAAAAGGCGGAATGCAAAGAAGCTCTACAAGACAAAAACCTTTAAAGTTTTCTACAAGCCCTTTCAGCCAATTGCTTTGAGGCTCATCGAAAATTGGATATTACATTTTTTTCAAGTACATACATATATACTATATGCATATAAATATGTCCGCCTGCGTCACACCGGAATATATAAATAAATTATTGGTCTACAGCGCACAGGTATATGTAAGTTCGCGCTGCACCAAATTAATGAGATTTACCTTTAGAGCCACGTCAAGCTTTGCTACAAACTCCCCGGCTTGGTAAAAAAGGAAGTTATTTTTCGGGACATTGCAAAAAATCTTATCGGGGATGAATTCCAACAGTCGGACGACGTGCTTCGAGCCATTAATGGTTTCTAGTGAATAATAATTCCCATACACGTTCTTCACTGGATTGGGGCATGTAATATTTTGCTCACCTACAAATAAGATATGTATATCAAGGGAGTGCAACAATTAAAGTAATATAATCGTGTTTTACGCAGGAACAGCATCAACTGGGTCTGAGCATCCACGAAATCCATTTTTTTAGAATCGAGTGTATTCAGAATCTTCAGAATATACCCATGGGGCCAACAGTTGGTTATTAATGGGTTCTTAATATTCCTAATTAGAAATTAGAAGATTTATTTAATATCACATGACCAAATGTACTATCAAAATATTTTTCAAATTCAAAATTACTGTACAATAGTCTAATTACCTATCTTCCTGAATAATGTAGTTTCTGTCGTCATACGCAATCAGCTCCCGGACCTCTCTCGCTGTAATGCCATAGAGGCGTTGAACTAAATTCTCTGCATCTTCCATTGTAGTCTGAGGTTTAATATTAACCCCGGGTTTGAGAATATTTCCATTATCGGCGTTCGGTTCACTTTCACTGTGGTCTTCTTTAGATATTTCTATCATTTCCATACTTCCAAAGCACGGATTAGTGCTCTTTCAAAAGGTAAATGTCCAAAAATATAATTATCTGTTTCCGTAGCAAAGACTGCGGTGTTCTCATCCACTGCGCGAAGATAACTGATTAGATATCAGAGCCGAAAGCGGGTTCAGCTACTACTTCAGAGTCTTTTTTGTGTTTACTTTAAAAATTGTCGTATCACTACACACACGGGATGATCTACTTCTTGAAATTCTAAGCATTATTTTCTGGATCGTCTGATAACTGGCCAAAAATGATTCAGTACACACGCACACCTCTTCGCTTTCAATTATTACTAATCGTGTTCCTGGGTGGTATTATGATTTCTTATCATACCTCTCCTTTGTCTCAGCCGAGATAATTTAGCTGTTTTTGCCTGGAGACACTCGGGAGGGTTGGAGAAATTAAGTGAGTAATGAGCCACTTAGGATTTAGGTACTCACACTTGCCCTAACCCCTCTTCAGTTAGTTTATCTGAACTCTCAATAGATTTCAATCGGCGTTTCAGACTCACTGGAGGGCATCTTTGGCAGGGCGGTACACAGGCAATTAGAAGAGTATAAATTAACATCTTTATTTACAAGATGGCATAAACAACTTAAAATATCTCGGCTTCAAAATACAGAGGTACACAATATTTGAAATCTCGAAGTATTTAATTTCATCCGATTCTTTCCTAAAAAAAGAGCAATGACATTCGTTCAAAAGAATTCGCCAGCCTGAGTAAAATTTCTATCCAGTGTAGATATTTCTCGATCGGAAGGATTTTTGCTCACAATTGCTTTATCGTCTTAAAACTTCACACCTTTAGGTGTTAACGAACATCGAGAAAAGCATTTAAGTGGCGCAGAAAGAAAGCTAGTTCTTAACGGTTATGGAGAATATTGTGTTGGTCGCTTTTTGAAACTTTGTTGATAAATTTGCCTTCAAATGGTATCAAGCGCCTGCAAGAAAAAGTTAGTTCGTAAACAAAAAGTTTATGCAAAATAAAATCATCTCTTTTCCACAATCCGTCGGAGAGGATTTAGAATTTAGCCTTCCCAGGGGCATAAGGGTGACATTCATTCCCGTAGGTACTCGTGGGTCTTATATCAATAAAACAAAAGTTTGCACAAGGTGGGTACTACCTCTGAAATGTCGAAATCTGTGGCAAATATGCCCCACGAGGAAACCTCGAGTTCCTCATCAAACACATTATGTTATTACACTCTAATGTATAGGGGAAGCCTATTCTAAGCCCTAGGACCATGGATAAAAAAAAGTACGAGAACTTATGGTTAGGAGAGGAGAAGTTATGGTATTAGAAAGGAGTGGTGCTTTAAATTTTTTAAACACCATTTTTTTTGTCAGAATTTCTACGACGGATTCTGGAATAGGGCTGAATATAAAGAGCAAACCAGAAAATTTGGCAGAGCCTCAACAACTGCCGTAAAAACAAAGTTGACGGGAATTGAAGCTTTGAAACTTTTCTTTTTTTTTTAGAAAGGCACCAACTTTTCTTCGTGGAAGAGCTACTTGGTGATTTTGGCCAAAAAAACGAAGATTACTGCCGTTTTCCTAATTATTTTTATACTACCAGTCTTTGCAAAAATGCCTTTAAAAACTAGAAATTAGTTTCTGCAGGAAGACTTTCTCCGGCCTTTTTTACCTAGGTTAGTTTCTATCTACCAAAAAAAAGCATATTAGTTATTACAATTATTTTAAATATTACGTTCAATTACAATGCTTCCATAAAAATCCAAAGATTCAATTGTTTGTACAAAAGCGTATAACCCTTTTTCTGCGTGGATAAATCAATGATTTCCGACTGTTTGGTGCATATAGGTTCTGGGTCATATTTTGTAAGATGACCACGAATCGTCTATTTCATTTAATATAGCTGAATTGCGTGCAAAATTTCGTATGGAAATTTAACATGTAATTCAGCTATAATAAACGAAAGAAGACGACTCGTCTTGTCATACAAAATATGACCGCTGAATTTCCGAGTGAAAGAAACTAAAGGGCTCTACTGTGACTGATTCTTTTATTCTTAAACACAATGTAAATGCCAGTCGGCCTCAAATACATAAGGTAAAGGATTGTAGACGGTGATGGAATAGTTTAAATAAAATTAATTTGGTATACTTTAAAGGCAAACAAAAATTATCACTTTTCGTTCTAACGCTACGTATAAAAATAAATTGTTTCGCTTTGAACTTCATTAAAAGTATTTCCAACAAATGTGAATGTCGTCTCCTATTGCTCCCAGCTTTAGAAGTTCTGGATGATGCTAGATGAGATTCAGCGACCCTAGTGCCTCGCAGGCCGCTTGCACAGTCTCCTGCTGATGTTGGAGACGCTCTGAGAGAGTTGCCTTCTTCTCTTCTTCAAGAATACTATGTTGCTGTATGGTGTGAGTTCTGTGGCTTCAAACGATGTTGTCCCAGGTACTTGCAGGATGTCGCTGGTAAACTCCCTGGGGATGATGTGAGGAATGCCGTCCCCAAATGCCTGTACAGGGAGCTCGTCGGTTAGCTGAATGTATTTAATAGAATCGGCCGATGGATAGAAAGACTTAAAATCCTGCTCGTTCTGCTCGTGTACCTCTTCCTTATAGTGTCTGCGCTTCAATCGCTCAATTGTTCGCTGCTCTCTGATCCTTTGGACGTCCCACTTCTTTCGTCGTTTTTCGTCCATCTCCAGCTTAGCGTGTCTCTTAAGAAACACATCGTCAGACAGGTTTTCTGTGCCCTCTATACTGTAGAGCCCAGTGAACTCTTTTATAGTCCATTTGGGAATTTCCAGGTTCGGCTCCTCTGCACATAGTGCTTCTGCCTCTTCTTTGTTCGTTTCTTCGTCGATTTTCTGGTCCTCCCACTCCCTTGTGGCGTACAAATCACTGGTCGTCAAGGTCCCATACTTCCTTCGCTTTCGCGACCTTTCTCCTAACTGCGATTGGTCCTGGTCCCCAGAGCCGCAGCTGAAGCTGTCTTCTGTGTCATTATGCATATGGGAGTCACCTTTAATCGACAAATCTTTCACTGAACTCCCTACTTTGCTGTCATGCTGCATTGGACTCTGATGCATCATCAGTTCATCTTTTAGAGAAACCTCCTCCTTGTGGACCCGCTGCAAGATTATTTTGCTGATGAACTTTCCGTTGCTCTCGCCGATAATGCTTTCATTGCCGAAATGGGTGTCGTCGCAAATTTTGTACTTGCTTTCAACATTAGAGCTGCTGACCGGCGACAGGGGTTTATCGGTTTCTGCAATACTTGACTCTGCCCCAGCCACTATCGCCAAAGGTTCGTGCTTCAGGCCTATTTGATTCGCATTTAGACTGGGTTCTGGACTCTTTGTGTACTTTATCTGGAGCCGCCGCTCGATCTTTTCAACACGGCTTTTGAGGGTCTCATTTTCCTCCTTCAAGCTGGAGAGCAATTTATCCTTCGCCATCAGCTGATCGCTCTGTTCCTGAATGAGGTCCAAATGCAGTAGCAACATGGCTTTGAGTTGCTTGTTCTCTTTGAGAAGCGCTAAGATATCTGTGGCTCCCGGGTTGGCTCGAATGTACCCACTGTCGTTCGGATGGCAATACACGTGGTCCAGATTGTACTTATTTTTGCAGTTCGAGTCCATTCCTCCAAGTTCTCTCAGTAGACGTCCAGACAATTTCTTAAGTTTGCCGAATCTTACCACATAAACAAATTCATCTGGCAATCAAGTATTTGACAGCCCGACGTATGGTGAAATCCTAATCAGGTATTTCACCACGAAAACGACGATGTGAAAGATCTTTTATATTCCGGCCTGCGCTTAGCTGTCGAAGAATATACTGACGATCAACAAATTTATGTCCACCCACTTCTTCTGCGCACAGGGACAATTATTGAGGTTTTCCGCACGAACAGAATAGTTAATTTTCTGGAAAAAGCGCTTGTCAACAAGCACACACGGCCTTTTGACACTTCGAAAAGCAAATACACACAAAAGTTCAACCAACGTCGCAGATTTTCTCTCTGTTGCGAATGTTGCCAGCAATGGGCCCAATATGTTTAGCCGTGTGTTTCACGTTCGCTTAATTCCTCCAGAATGTGTACTACGTATAACAGTTAATTTGTCAACAGATTTTGCGGTTAGTTTGTTTTAAATTGCCAACGCTAGGTGAAATTGAAATGTCTGCTTTTGGAGATGCAACTGACGATATATTAGGTGTTGATTTGAATGACGCTATAATTAACGACGACCTACCCAATGAGGATGAAGAAGAAGAGGTTGAGGGCGGGGACAAACCACCGATTCAAGTGGAGCCCAAGAAGCGGGCAATCCGTAATCCACGACCGCGACTCTCAATAGAGACTCTCACTGGTAAAAGGGGCATCCACACAGTGGAGAACTACTTCAAAGACATAAAATTCCAGGGCAAGGGGCACGAAAAGAAGGATCTCAACGAGGTCATGCGGCGGCTTCAGCACTGGGCCCACCGGATGTATCCCAACTACAACTTCGATGATGTTCTGGCCAACATAGAGCGATTGGGGAAGAAGAAACCACTTCATGTCCATATGAGCCGCTACCGGCAAGGCCTTCTTGCGGGTGAGACGATCGAGAAGCCTTTCGATGACGAAGAGATCTTGAATGGGACACCCAACGATGAACCACTTGATGAGTTCGACGCCCTTCTAGGCGAACAAATCGCACTGTCCAAGCTAGCTCCGCGGACTCCAAGCCATCAGTCCACCTTTTCCACAAGTTCAATTAACACACCGAAGTTTACTGAGGTCAATCCAACTGCATCAACACCACTTCCTCCCCATTCTATCATCGAGCCTTCACATGTGGAAGAGTCACCCGCACCAAGAACAGAAAGCAAACTTACAACGGAACAAATGGCGAAAATCGCTGAGAACCGTAGGTTGGCACAGGAGCGGCTCAGAGCCAAAAGGGAGGCGAACGGAGCTATGATCTGATGGACTTTATAACGACTTTCTTCTGCAAATGTGCATAATATTTAGATTCAATATAGTTTAAAATGAATTAACTGCTTTTGGAATTTTATTTACTACTTCAATAAAATGTTCTTTTTTCTTAATTCTAGGCCTTTAACATCTATCGACATACAGCTCAATCAAAAAATACTCTGCAACTCCCAAAAAAGCATAGGCCTTTCTGTCGCTCTATTAGATCCGTTGGATGGGGTGTTCTGAGGTGGTTATGCTCACGGGCAACAAACATTAAAAGGAATTCACATAGTTAAATATCAGTTGAGTGTCTTTTGCTGATGGTATCCGCACTGTTTTCGGGGAGTTCACGTATTCCTCGAAGATGCGCAAGCTCTTTTCGCTAACAACTGGTGGACGCACACTCTCGTAACTGTTGGTACCAAAATCACGTAGTGGAGTCAATGTGATTCCCCCGGTAAGCTTATTGTTCTTCCGACCAGGCTCCAATTGCTTAGAAGACAGTTTCCCAATGTGCACGTATTTCTTGTACATGTTTAAGCTTGCCTTTGAAGGCGCTAGGATTTTGCAGCCGTAGATAGTTTCCATATTCGGCAATAGCATCTCAAACGAAAAAGGTTTGTGTTTTGCAACCTCTTGCTGCTTACCCTTCCTACTGTCGCTTACGGAATTGAGCTCATCTTCTGACGAAGAACCCTCATCCATGCTGGAGCTGAGGACATCGCAGAGTCAATATTTATTTTCCATACTCACCATTCGCTACTTACCTCGTGGATCCGGTTGTGGAACTTGTCGAGCTCTGCCCTGTCAAGGAGGGATTCTTATTGCTCGGTCGTCCTTCCCTCCTTCGCCCAGGTTGAAAGGGACTAAAATTCGTCCTGAAGGTGGGCATAAAGTTTCGTGCCATTTGACTGATTTGGTAGGCGATGTGCTCCTCAAAGGACGTCAATTTGAAAGACATGTGATAGTTGGAGTAGGAGTCAATCATCTCCATGTCCTTCGAATGCACACTGAACAGCTCCTTAACCACCTTATGTGTTGCACTGCAGGAGTACGGAAGACTTGCCCTAACAATTGGACGCACCCAGTCTGTCAGCGGCTTTAAGTTTGATATTGCTAACGAGGGCGTGTAGTTGTGCATATAGTAGTCGCTCTGTAGTTCCCAGATTGCTGGATTTTCTGGTGGTGTAAAAATTAATGGACTCATTACCATCAAATATCAACAAATGTAGGCATAACTTGACTGCTGAGAATGGATGATAAAATGTGAGCATACGATGAATTAGAAAGTCTCAATAGGAAAGCCCAACAGATTTAATGTATGGACTGGTGTGAGAGAAGAAAGGAAGTCCATAAACAAAGCGGATGACGTCATATAAAGCCACTATGAGCTTTCCGACGAGTCCAGTTTAGTGAATATCAAACTACCGAAGGTGAAATGTGGTGCGATAATTTCCTTTGCGAGGTGTTTATGGAGACCAATCGACAGAAAGTTATCATTAATCCAAAGCTGCCTCAAGCAAGCATAAATTTTTCTATTTGTTGCCGATATATGAGAGCAGCAAGATAGTTTCATATCAAGCGCAATACCTAAGCTTTTAACTGAAGATACATATGGGAGTACCGAGCTACTTAGTAATACTGGCGGCAACTAGTCCAATTTCGGTTCGACTCTGTATATGGTCAAACAGTTGATTTGCTGAGTTTAAGACCTAGTTCACTTTGTACCGAGCAATTGTGAACTCTCTGCAAATTATCGTTTAAACGACTGACACAGTCTTCCATTTAGGCCAATCGGGCGACTGATGTAAATCTATACGGCATCTGCATAAAGGTGGATAGACACATCTCAAGCTACCAGCACCTTGTACGCATACACAGCGAAAATTAAATCCATCTGGGGAGGGGAAATCGGAAATGGGTGGAGTTCGTTCTCATAGCCCCACCTGTGGAAAAATGAGTTTTAATACCATCTGGATCAAAATCCAAGGTGGATGATTTGCTTGCGTGGATGCGCAAACTTCAAATTGTTTTCCAAAGTTTATTCGGGTCAACGTCAAGTTTTTCAATTTCCTGACAACGAAACTAACGTAATGCATTCAAATGAAAGTCACCTATCACCGCTAGCAACATCCGAGCTAAAAAAAAGAGTTCGTTTAAGCAAAATGTACTTACGCTTCTGAGTGTCCCTGCTGGGAATATAGTAGCCAAGAAATAGATTTATGCTGTGCTGCTTTTCGGTGTCGCTAAAAGTGTTGCTGTAGTATCTGCTCAAAGTTTGCATGATGTCATTCCCCTGTGACGCCCAGGCTGCAGTTTTTCTGTACGTTTTAATTCTGTGAACTAATTGAGAACCTCCATACTGCAAGGCAAGAGTGTCCCCATGGTCTTCGTATAGATTTTCCAGCATAGTCACGCAGTCTGAATCGAATTCTAGCTTTGGGGGATTGATGAACCCTAGCTTATGCAGCTGATGAGCTAGAACGCATTTTCCAATCGCAAACTGGGCTGTGTTCGTCCTGTCCAAGCAGTCAACACAGTTTACACGGACAATACCAGTTTGAAAGCTGATTTCATTGCTATCCTTGAAAAACATCCCGGTTTGTTGCACTACGTTCTGTGCTATATCTGCAAGGGATTCCATAACGTTGGTCCCAGCTCTACTCTTCCTAGCCATGTCGAAATGCACGTACTTTATACGGTGCTGTGGTGGCAAGAACTGGTTCAGGTATTTCACACTCTCGAGCATCTCCTTGCTAAGGATGCTTTCGTGCTTCCGCTTCTCTCTCTTCTTGACTAGGTTGAGGATAATGATCGGTGCCCCGTGATGGAAAAACAAGCGCTCAAAATGCTTAGCAGTTGTCTCTGCAAAGGGGTCGGATAAATCCAAAGTGATTGCTGGCTTTGCCCTTATTTTGCTCACATCCTGCGACCAATGTGATGGTATTGAGCCCCTCATTTGCGTGAAGCTGCATATGCGGTGTCCGTCCATCACAATCTGCTCAGTTTCAACCTCGTTAGCAACATCACCCATGAAATTCGCTCCTCTTTTTAAAAAACGTGTTCCAGCAAACCTTGTACTTCTCCTCGCGATCAAGCAGACGTAAACGGGGCGGCCAAATATGCTTATGTTCGACTGGCTGATGAAACCGTGGGTGATTTCCAGCAGCCAATCCTTGAGCATTATATTTCGCATTGGTTTAAGGAGAAAAGCATTCCAAACAAATCGACCACGAGGACTGCTCCTGAAGGCGAAATTCACTACCTCATTGCTGTTATTCCCCAGCGATTCCCAGTCTGGTAGTTGCTCATCCTTCTCAATATCTACGTCCGGACCTACGTTGCGTGGGGCTGACATGTTATACTGTAGTGTCCTAGTTAAATCGTAGCTATAGCTGAAGTAGAAGTTGCTGTTCAAGTCGATGTTGGAGAACATTTTTAGGTATCTTTGCTCGAACGGGTGCGGCACCTTCGACGAGCTCTCATTCACACGGACCATTACAGTATCCTTGATGGTGTAGATTAGATGCATGCCTACAAATGCACAACGTGTTCTCTTCGTAACCAGGAGCAAGTAGTAGCCCTCCAGGAATTTGACAAACCCAATGACTCCGTAGGCGCTGATGGACTTGGTCGCGCCTAGGGAGCCCACAAAACGTCGTATTTCTTTGGCGGAGATCTCATTTGGATCTTCCTCGATTTTCAGTTCGTCTTCATCTACAGCGGTCCGATCGATAGTCAGAATACGAAAGCGGGTCTCTCTATTGTTGCTCCCAACGAGATAAAGTTTCTAAGGATTACAAAGATTGGCAGTGGCATGGCAGGTAGTGGCGATGAACAGGATTTACTTACGGTTTTCGTTTCGTAGAGAGCCACTTTCTGTATGGAACTAATAATGGAGTGAAACTCCACATTTTTGCTTTTGTTATTCATTGGGGACCGGTGCCTTTTACTTTGCTATCGTAAACATCCGCAAAAACCAGTGTTCACAACTGACGTTTCCTCTTCATAATATATCTCCGTGTTTTCGGCTAAACTCGCGATGGAATATGGAAACGGAACGGAAATGGGCGAAGTTAATGAACGATTCTGCCTCCGGAAATTCAAAAGCAATCGAGCAGAATTGTTCCCGGCCGGCGAACTTCCTTGGAAACTTTATTACCCGTGACTATGTCCAAGTGAAGCTAACAACAATTGATAAATTTAGGAGTTTAGGAGCCAGAATCTTGGAATTCTTAGTGAAAGGAAAATAATCAGTCAGTACACATTTTCTAAAAGGCTCAGGTATCAGTCGCTAGAAGGTAAATTATACAGTTGTTAGCTCTTTCAATCTTTGAGAAGTAATCATTACCAACTTCACAAGAAGCTAGGGACAAAGATATATGAACCCAAAGCTACGTGTTTTAAAATGCAAAGGTTTTGTATCCGTCTCCGCACGGTCGGTGAGGATTACAAATTAAGGCGGACATATGTTCGGCTGTCACCCATTGTACCCTGTAAGGTGACCAATTATTGCTTTGCTGAAAGTCAATCACTACCAAAGGAAATAAGTCGCAAGAGATAAAGCAAATTTATGACTGCTCCCAAAGGTGCCACTTGGAAACTTAAATATGGGAGGAACTAATGATTGGCTGCAGGGCGGGAATCAATAGAAACAGATTTTGTATAAAACGCTTAATACTCCAAAAGTAAGTAGTTACAGGTTACAGTACAAATATAGCTTTTTATCTTAATTTACTCGTCAAAAGACGACATGTTGGTATCTTTGGCTGCAACATCGAACCTAGTGGCCACATCTCCGCTGTTCATCCGACTCAAGAACTGCTTAAGCAGCCGCTGATTCAGCCTATCTGTTTGGGTCAGCTCTCGAACAACTGGCTGCTCATCATTGATGCTTTCGTCCATTTCGTCTGAAGGTGTAATTATCTTATTTTGGGAGAAGTTATCTTCGACACCAGGCATCTTTCAAAATATTTTATAAATTCTGACAACCCAACCTGTGTTTTTGATAGATGTCAAAATAAATATTTTCGTAATGCCATAAAAATCATAAGAGTATAACACTTTTCAAAACGTTCCTGCGAAAATTAATCAATTTTTTTTTATTATGGCAAAAATTATTAATTTCATTGAGCAGTAATATTCATGGAAAACAGAGGCAGTTAATTTGTACTAATGCTTATAATTTTTTTCTAATAAAGAAATATATCAATATGGCCTTACAAACTGAGCAACAAATTTTGAATGCTCGCTCCATCCTCACAGGAACGCAACTCAATTTGCAGTCCCGTAACCCGTTGACTCCTTCCTCTGTCAAGCCGCAGTGCACTGCACGACGAAGATATCCGGAAATTTGTTTCTTTTTGGCAGTTAATTGTACGGGACAATGGGAGACACAAAATTGTACGATTTGTTAGGAGTAGGCAAAGGTGCTACGGACGCAGAGATAAAGAAGGTAAGCAATATTCTTGTATTTCTTTGCAAAGTTTACGTACTCTCAGTGAAAGGGCTGAGATTTCAACTTAGTCGCCATAAAGATAAGGGAAAATACCTCCGCAGGATTAATTGCGTTTAGCGTTTTAATGCAATTATATAAGACAAAGGGTATTAGCAGTTTTCCCTGGAAAAATGCAAAATGGCGTTGTGGGACGTCAATTCGAATAGAAAATCGCAGGCGGAATCGAGTTGTCAGCGTGGGTTTGTCATGTTTTGCATTGTTCTTTTTTATTCCCCATAGAATTATCGTAAATTGGCCAAGGAGTTCCACCCCGACAAGAATCCCGAGGAAGGTGAACGCTTTAAGGAAATCTCGTTTGCATACGAAGTTCTGTCGGATCCTGAGAAGCGAAAAGTCTACGATCGGTATGGGATAAATGGGCTACAGGAAGGAGCCGACGACGGGGGAGCGGATCTCTTCTCCACTTTCTTCGGCGGATTAGGCAGACGACGAGATGCTGGAGTTCCAGACATCCAGATGCGGATCAATGTTACCCTCGAAGATGTTTACAACGGTACCAAGGTGGTTCCTGTCGAATTTACCAGGACCCAGGTTTGCGGCACTTGCGCTGGCAGGGGAGGAGTGGAAGGCTGCACACCAAAATGCATGCAATGTAATGGAAAGGGATCACAACCCATATTTCACTACAGGACCATTCATGTTATTGAGCAGGTAAACAACCGCATCCCTCTTACATTCCGTAACAAGAAGTTGATCTCGTCCCTTTCTTTGTTATAACTTTCTTATGGCATATTCGGCTTTCATTATGAAGTCCTATATGCGAAAAAATATGCCATGCCAAACGACAATTTTTACCATCAACATGGTTTAGATGGGAAAAATTCCGATAATTTATATCGGAAATAACGCCTTAAAAAATGAGACTTAGATGTAGTCTTATCTTATGGTATGTAGTCACACGCACTCGCTTGCCAGATTGGAATATAAAATTGATCGCTTGCAGGCTAGTTTTCCAATAAAAATTCAAATTAAATATTAGGGACTATGCGAAATTTTAAAACCGTAAACGTAATGCTGTCAAAAGTACGTTATACTTAACGTTTCTGTACGTATATTGAAGAGACATTTCATACGTACGCCGGACTTTGTAATTTGTTAAAATAAGCGTAAATATACGTAATAAGAAATTTCCCAAACTATAGCATCACTTGAAACGTACGTAAATCTTGCAGCTATGGTAAACATGTTTATGCTGACAATAACTGCTGTGGAGTGGAGCCAATCATGTTTTTATCTAGGGGTCCATTGCGAATTTCGTTTTTCAGTCAAATCGAAAGCCGAGACACTAAAATGTCTTCCATTTCAGCCTTCAAAATGTGTTTTGGCTTTCGATTAGACTAAAAGACGATATACGCAATAGCCCCCCAAGGTTTCCTGGCATCCTTAAGAATGCATGTAGAGTATGGATTTGACAAAGCCACATAACTTTTCGCCTTCAACTATTTCAAGAAAAACTAGAAACTTGCTGCAATCACTCAAAGAGCATGAAAGCACAGCGACCACGGTGCAATTTTCCTGGTAGGTTGCTTGCAGTATTGTTATGGGCTGGCTGCGCTGCTTAGAACTAATCAGATAGCACTGCATGCTCGATTTCACATGGTGCTTGCATCCCAAAAGGTCCGAAAATGGATGAAACATTACCCACCGTGTCTTAAAATTTATTTTTCACCCATTTCCTAACCTTCTTGAGCTCAGTTCACCGCACATACACCGTGGGCCCCGGGTATAATATCGCAAGCATTATCTTGCCGAATTGTCCCTTCCGAGAAACAGCAAAACCATATACATATAAACAATAACCAGTGGGTCAAATCTCAAGTCTGTTCGTGACAAGCGACATAAAGGCAGCGAATTTAAAAGTTCTAATGGCATTTTAATGCAATATATAAAAATTTCTCTAAGTAACCCAAACGGGGCCGTAGTCGTTGTACCGTACGTACATGCTCACTTATTTGATTTAACTTAGCTAACGTATGACACTACGGTTACGTTACAATAAAATTCCCCTAACTCCCTATTTGATATGGTCATCATACGTAGTGAGTTTGATAGTTGTGATCTTTATATAATTTTGTGTGCCCAAAACCCAATTCAATTTGGCCAGCAACTCTACTCTTGAGAGACACATTTTTAGGAAGGAATATTTGAAAGGATCATTGTTTTAAATTTGTTAACAAAACAAACAATAAGAAAATCGTTGAATTTTTTCAAGATTCCCGCATATCTCCCCTCCCCCGGTAGGTCTAATTCAGGCTCGCAGATGCCTGATGGTGTATGTACTCAGTACTGACGTGAAACGTCTGATACCAATCCCATTTACACCATTGAATTTTTGTCGTGTGAAACTCGAGAACTTGGATGATGGAGATGAGAGGTAGAGAGGAACATCGATTTTCGGTGAAGAAGCACTTTCTTCTGACTTATCTCGCACTGCCTCCATGCTTCGCTTTTCCTGTGACTTTGTATACAACACTCAATTTGCAAGCTTTTATGCAAGAAAATCCAATGTTTAAAGGTTTTCTTCATTACATCAGAACAGTAATTATTTTTGAAAAATATTTGTCTTGCTTTTGTTTTTATATAAGAAAAGAAAAAAAAAAATATTCGTGGTTGCCACGCACGTTAGAAGTGAAACTCCTTTTTTTGCAATACAATGATTAATTAAACTCTGCATTTTAAATTTGTGCCATCTGACACCATATTTGCAATCAGCGATCCTAAAAACCCCCATTCCAACTTTTATGAAAATCTAAAGAAGTTTAACCTTTTGAATCCGTCATGTTAAAGGGGCTATCTTGAATTTGTAAAACTGGGTAGCACATTTAGAATCAGTGACTCCAAAAACCCGCACATACCAACTTGCATGAATATCTGAGCAAAATTAGTACTTTGAGTCTGTTATATTGAAGCCACCATTTTGGATTTGTAAAATTGGGTACCGTATTTAAAATCAGTGATTCCAAAAACCCCTACATACCATCTTTCATTTATCTGATCTCGGGTTTGTTTGGGGAAGTGTTTCACCAAAGGTTTCACTATTTCGTGACGCTCCTATTTCTTAGCATGAGAACTTATACTACCCAGTCATAAGAAGTTTCACTTTAAAGTGGAACAATTATTTGTAGACATTGATCAGTTTCATTTCACCATATTTACATACATACATTTGCATATTAGCCATAAGACTCTCCCTTATAGCCGGGTTCTGGCCAACCGTACAAATATACTTTACCCAATGATGTTCCAACTACTTTAAACCTTAGAGCATATCCTCTTTCGAATATTCTCAAAATTTTACTGTTTGAGAAATCTCCATAAAATTTTGTGTTCATGTCTCGAATATCAAATATAATCAGTCGCATGATTTGACCGCTTATGAAAGTTACGCACTTATCATATACATATGTATGTCGTATGCATCCAAACCAAACCTTAGCTATTTTTGAGAATTAACTTATGTATGTGGTGAAACACTTGTTCCCTTCCACAATAAGTAGAGAACTTTATGAATTGTTTAGGTTACGGAAGCATTGGTGTTTCGATTAAGATGTTAAACCGATACCATACACTCTGGTGGAACGAGTAAACAGTTTTCTACTTATTTTACTTGTTAACAAAATCAAAGCCGATCAGATTATATCAAAAATATTGCAAAATTATTTAGAGAACGCTTGGCTTTTGCTTTCATCGAAGTATTCTTTTTGATGAATGTTTTACATTTGAAAGTTACAAACTTCTTAATGTTCTCTACTTATTGTGGAAGGGAACGAGTGTTTCACAACATAAGTAAACATTTACTTCCACCAAGCGTTCCCCAATTAATTTTCAGGAATAATTTGTAGTCATCGAATATATGATACTCGGTACTTCAGCGAACAGTCGAAATCAATACCAATACCAAGTATAATACAGTACGTTAAACGGAAAGTAAAAAGAAACAAAAAAGAAAGCGGTGTTATCAACTTTTTTCGGGAGTTGTATGTTATGTTTCACATAAAATATTCATTGCTACTTACAGGTGAATCGTCCCTGTGCGGCATGTAACGGACGAGGCATTCTAATCAAAGACAAAGACCTCTGCCAGGAGTGTAAAGGTGAGGGAATCTTCGAGCAGAAGCATTCGGTGGACGTTCACATAGACAAGGGCATGCATCATATGCAGAAGATTCGATTTTCTTCTATGGGTAATCAGAACGTGACTGGAGAAAAGGGCGATTTGGTCGTGATATTAATTCAGGAGGACCACGATCTTTTCGAGCGTCGAGGAGTTGATCTTATTATAAGAAACGTAGAAATTAGCCTAACGCAAGCACTCTGTGGGGTAGAATACATATTTAAGCATTTGGATGGCCGTGATATAGTGATAAAGAGCACACCAGGACAGGTGATAAAGCCAGGAGACGTAAAAGGCGTTGCTGGAGAAGGAATGCCTTACTACAAGAACCCCACTGAAAAGGGAGTTTTGTATATTGATTTTAATATTAAATTCCCTTTGAACAACTTCGCAACTCCGGAGCAGATGCAGAATTTGGAATTGGTCCTTCCGCCACGCACACCTTTCATCATGCCTACAGGGCCCCAAGTCGAGGAAGTAGATATTTCTGACTTTGAGCCACGATCTTCGAATTCCTACAATGGCAATTTTTATGATACTGATTTCGATGAGGATTTCCGCGGCGGGAATGCAACCAGGGTGCAGTGTCATACTCAATAAATTGACAACTACAAAACGGCAATGGAGTTTGTTTTTCCTCTGCTCCTGAAATGTTTTGTACTGCAAAGCTGACACACGTGATTCTCCTAGGTATTTAAGGTGCACTCAGTCTAGACGTATAGAGGAGCAACTTTTAGCGCTCAAAAAGAACGTCGAAACGTTTCAGACTCACTTGTGATGTAAATTTTTTCATTGTCGCGATTCCGAAACTACCCAGAAACATATGAGTAGTTTAAATTGACATAGCAGTAGTTTTACTCATGTAAAGTATATCAGGTGCAACTAAGCTCACTTGTATAGCACTCTACCCTATGTACTTAAATATGTCTATGAAAACAAAACTACGCACGGATCCAGTGCTCCGGAACACCTTAGTATTTTTTTTCGAATTCAAGGATTTTAAAGAACAATTCTGTAACTCGGTAGACTAAGTAATTTATATATTTTTGGTCAAGATTTTATTTTTTTGTGGGATGTGGAAGGTGCGCTAGAGAGGCAAAACGATCTAAATATAGAATGAAAAAGTAGTTTAGTTTTTAATTGATCCCCTTCTAAGATAAATCTAACGATACAATGACTTTCCAAAGCACCAGGATTATCAACAAACAAGCGAGGATCAGCGTAACTTCAGGATGAATGTATGTCCACGGGTAGTGTTTTAACCACTAAACTACTTTTTGATGAGGTTTTAAAAATTAATCGATTGGCCTCTTCGTCATATTCCAGGCTGTCTATGCAAAGAATAGCGCAACAGTGTTTATAAGCCATACTTGCAGATGTTTTTTAGGTCCTTTTTTTCTTATGTGGCAGATTAAAGCAGAGCTCTTTAAAAGCGTTGAGACGTTCTCTCCTTTTGCGGCAGCGTTTTAATGTTTTGCTTTCTGATTTTTATGTGCCAACATATTTTTGAGAACATAAAGTATAAAAGTTTTCCGCTTATAGAAAAACCTACGTCGAATTTGAAAAATACTTCGTAAAGTACTTGTTTTTTATGTTGGTTGTAAGTAACACATCCGCATTCAGTCGGCTAATACTAATAAAAGACTAATAGTCCTCAAATACATATTACGAATATTTATTTGCAGTGACATTTGTAGAGAAATCTAAAATTACACAACAGCTGTGTAATAAAAAAAAAATTTGCCAATAGATATGAATACATAATTGCGAAATTATTTTCGGAGGACAGTATGGTTAAATTTGGTAAACGGGCAGTTCAGAGGATTAATTTGAAGTCTGTCATGATTTCCTTGCAATTAGGATGGTGAATTAAAATATAACGTGAGCATAACTGTTGGCGGATTGCCATAATACAAATGCGTTAAATCTAAAGATTGCATACACAGATAAGATTCGATATAAGGTCTTATGTCAACAAGAGGTTCAGGATACAAATGTTACAGGTAAATTTTTATGTGAACTGTTAATATTTTGTTTTTTCAACTTTAAGTGAAGTGATACCATACAGGCGAACACATGATTCCCGTGAAATCTTAACATATAATTTCCATGATCAAGTCACTAATAAATAACAATAAATATAATGGACCTAGAATAAATCCTTGTGGAACGTCAAACACGGGGACACAGAACTAAAAGAAGAAGAATTATTACCTGAAAATATAATTTGCATCCTCTGTCAGATAGGTAGATTGAAATCCAAGGAATTAAAGGACCCAGCTAGAATTATTTTTTTTACTTTGTCTAGGAGAATAACATGGCATACGTGATTGAAGGCCTTTGTGAAGTTGTAATTAAATTAAATCTCCTACCAACCTAGTACGGTTGCCGCGTGCCATCTGGCGTGATGCTGAGTCTCCAGTGTATATTTTTAAGATTTCCGAGCTTCTAAGGTCAATCTCAACTAGCTGGCGATTCGGTAAGTTACTGTGTTTATTATTCTCTTCACTTTGATACATTCATGGAAGACAAGGAGAGAGAAAAGCTTAGAGGTCCTTTGAATTTATCTTAACCTTTGGAAAATTACAGTTTTCATTTTTTAAACACATTCGCTTCAGTTTTATGCATTTCAGTTTATTTTAACGTATAAAAATAATATTTTTAGATTTTCTTTTTGTTGTTTCTGCGATTTGTCGGTATTAACTTAAGTGCAGAAAACGCTCTTCTCCCGTGTAAGGGCAGTGTTGCACCCCACGTGTGTCCATGCGTGTGTGTGTGTCCTTATGCCGAATATCGCGAAATATATTGCACACCGGTACACAGGCAAATTTCAGTCCATAGATATTTAGTGAAAGGAAAATATTCGTATATATTTTGTAAAAGGCAAACTTTCCTTTTACGTATTGTTTTGTGTCGGTGTGCGATACATTTCGCGGTATTCGCACACGAGTACTCCAACATTGAGACATTGTCCTTACACGGATCAGAGCCGAAGTTGGTTGATACTGAAAGAAACAAACAGATATCCGCCCTATACCATATATTCGAGAATATTGTCCGTTGCTGTAGTCGTTAGTGCATTAACTTCCTTGCGGACTGGCGTGATATTTCCATATGAGGTATATATTTAGAAATTCAAACAAAGAAGTAAATCCTGATGTTTCGGATTCATTGAAATTTAATTAATATCAGTCGAATGTTTTAGCACAATGAAAATTGATTTTTCACAATTATAAAACTTGGAAGTGAGTTAAGTGTTTTTGAAGAAATTAATTCTTAAAAAGAATTTGAATAATTTAAAAATAAAATTCTGGGGGAATAGACACCGAGAGCAGAAAATTATCCATCGAAAATAAATTGCTTTTGAGAGTAAGGACTGACAACAAAAGTTCTGCAAATAGTTGCTGATTTTACTAAAACTGCAAATTAACACTATTGAGCAATTTGTTTTTTATAATTTCTGATCACTCGAGTGCAAAAATGGAGTGAAAATCCAGCAATGCCTTACAAAGAAATTGCACTACAAGTGAACACAAGCTATCACACAGTTCGAAGGGCAAATTTAAATTTTAAAAAGATCCCGCGAATAAAAGATAAACCAAGATGTGGTCGTCCGACAGGTCCTGTGGATAAAAAATCTGAAGAAAGAGTGATACGTGTGAGAAAAATGAGCAAAAGTATGTAAATTCGCGATATTGTTGAAAAACAACAACATCGCATCAAATGGTGTATACAAAAAAACAATATCCAAAAATTTATAAAGCAAAAATTTCATAAATGTGCAGAAAACAGACTATGAGAGAATCTCCTTGGCCAGAAAGTTGTACACCGAAGAGTTTGTTAATAAAAAACGACAGTGCATAGAAATGGACGACGAAACCTGTGCACAAATGGACTTTCCTACACTTGCGGGCCTGCAGTATTACTCAGTCGTTCCTGGTGAGCTAATCACTGATTCTGATAAAACCGTTACGATTGAAAAATTCGGACAAAAAATATTAATATAGCAGGCCTTTTTTTGTACAGGTATATTGCTCGGCGGAAATCTTTACCTTTCTCTGGTCTGCAATTTCCTTTCTCCGTCCAGTACACTGGGCGTCTGGTTTGCCTCGGTTTTTGCCGAGGCATTGACAGCTCGCAAGCTCTGCGAATAAGGCCCACCGTCTCTTCTGCTACAGCCTTTATCGTTACATATAAGGAAACACAATAGACCAACAATATTTTGATCTGATTTAGCGCCCGCCCATTACTCCAGAAATATCATTGATTGGTATGAGGACAACGAGGTACACTTCGTACCAAAGTCATTTAATCCTCCAAACGTGTCAGAACTACGATGAAATTAATTCAGCTTACAGACATACATTACATACAACAATAAGAGAGATTCAGGAATTCTTTAAGGGATGAATTGGTTAGGTGAAATTCGAACGATTGTGTGGAGTTGGCTTTGCGTACCATCCTGGAAATTGGTTAAAAAAAAGCCATAATTGGTGCGATGAGTGAAGGGCGGAAGAGAGGTACTGATATAAGGCGAAGGGAATTGGTATGGAGGGATATCAACTGTAACAGAGAGGGGGAGTCAATAAGACCGGGGAGGAGCTAATGAATAAAGTAATGTCGGCAGAGTCGTGTGGCTAAGCGATAAGTTGATCAGTTTCAGTCGATCCTCATAAAGAGGTAAATTCTGGTGGTGTGACCAAGGGAGATCACGTAGAACAAAGCGAAGGAACGTGCGCTGGACACATTCCAACAACAATCCTGTTTATGTACGTTAACTGTGTGGAAGACTACACCTGACTGGCATATTCAAGGATAGGTCGGACAAACGTAACGTAAAGGAATTTCGCAACGTATGGATTTTTAAAAGGCAATGGACCAGCGTTTCACAAATCTGAGGGCACGGAGTTAGCTGATGTTGTGTTGTCGATGTGAGAACGCTATCACAGATGACGCCCAGATCGCGAAGAGAGACAACTGAAGGAATATGCTCGCCAGACAATAGATAGACTCTAGGGGGAAAGAAAGACGTTAACGGGAATAGGTAATGGATTACCACTTAGACGTTTAATTTCAAAAAATTTTTGCAGCACCATATGCAAAAAGAATATGTCTGTTTGTAAATGGGTCAACCGCGGAGGAAATTTATTGGAAGATTTTTATATTACCGGCTACATTTTTAGGTCCGAGTGTTTAATGACACACTCAGCATCGTTTACGGACAGAATGAAGATCAGTGGACCCAGATGGCTACCTTGAGGGATCCCTGATCGGGCTACAAAAGGGTTACTGAGTCGAAGAGAACACTGTGTTGACGTTGGTATAGGTAGGATTCTAGCCAAGAAAGAAAACACGGCTGCAAACCAAGGGATCGGAGTTAAAAAAGGATAATTTGGTATGAGATTTTATCAAAGGCTACTGATATCAGTGGGAACAACATCGACTTAGTCGCCGTTTTCCAGTGCACGTAATGTTCTGGAAATATAGTCAGTGAGGATAGTCGTTGTTGTTGGGACGGGGAGTAAATAGACTTACAGTGACAAAAGAAATTAGGTCAAATTGCATTCGATTGAGATAGTAATAGACCATGGTAGAGGGATTTGCTGCGTTCAGAGAACAGGGTATAGGCTTAGATAAGAGGAATAGTCTGTATCAGATGGGCTTGCCATAATTTGTTTCTTCTGTTGCGGAGAGATCATAGTTTTTTATCATACCATGGGTGAAATGAAGAGTTATTTTTCCGTGGTGGAACAGATTGGATTAGGTAAGTAAATAATTCGATATAGACGACTTCAAGGACATCAGTGACAGGATCTGGGGATGAATAGATATAGAGTCAAGAGACGTATTCACAAAGTTGCCCTTACGAAAATAGAGTCTGTGTCTGAGAGGCGCTCAGCGCATAGTGGCTTCTTTACCAGAGGTGGCATTCAAAGGGACAAAATGGATAAGATCCTCAGACTGGGTCCACTGTAGGCGGGGAGATTAAAATCCCTGAGAACAATCACTTCATCATTGGGTTATAGGACATTACATATGGAGTCGACTACGTCAATACCGACTAGTCTATAAAGTCGAGCGATTGGGAGGGATTAATATAGAAACAGAGGATGTACGTGGAGCGCCCGCCGGTTTAAATTTCTTATAATTTAATTTAAACATATTAACAGACTGAGGAGTTAGCGATTTTGAAAATCGTGGCGCTGAAATGATTATGTAAAGCGATAAGGAGGTTTTTTGGTAGTAGAGTGAGAGACAATGAGGGGTATGGTTGGTGAAACGAAGGGAAGGGTAATTCCGTGAGAGGCTGGTGAAATAGGGATATTGGGCAATAATGAAAAATATTTTATTATTGAAATTAAGGAAAACCGGAAAAGAGGCTAAAAAAACTGCAAATGATGTGAAGATTTTATGCAAAAAGCTTCATAATAAATCGAAAATTGTCCAGACTTGATGAGAGTTATTCAGAAAAAAACGTCGCCGAAAACATGCCGAATAATATTATTATTTGTTTTCATATATTCGGATATATATGTATGTAGCTTGAATTGAATCTATGAACTTCTTAATATTTTGCAGAGATTTTATTGCCAGTCCGTATGTTTTCCTTTGTATTATATATTTTTTGGTTTCTACCAGTTTCAAACTCGAGAGATCGACGCCTTCAATAAATTTTAAATCCCATTCCCCTAAGTGTTTTAAGGCGAAACCCAAACTCACTGGATTTAAAAAATTTTTGCATTTGATAAATTGTAGGTGAATACAAACAATCCCTTCGGTTTAATACTGATGAGATTGTCTGGAGCAAAATTATTAAAAATATTTCGTTCTCTATACTGTGTTGTATACTCAACAAAAATTTTGCTTTTTGCTTTACCATATTTCTGTTGAACAACATGCTTATTTGGGCATTATTTTCTTTGTGATCCCGTTCGTGCATATTTACACTTACTTTTATGCTGATCCACAAACTTCGAACGCGTTTTACTCAAAACTACCTTTTGCAAATTGGTATCTAATCTCTTATTAACGGTTGTTCCGATCCCTTTAAAATTTTTAAATATTCATTTTTTACATCAGTGTCTAATCGAAGGATTTAGGAATTAATTGATTACTTTTTTCTGAAACCACGTAAAACTACCAATCTTATGGCTCAAAAACAGAACTTATCGTTCAAATGGCCGCCATTTCTGAATAAAGGCATTTTTTCCAACATCCTTGCATGATTCGCTAGCTGTTATGTTCTTTTTATATTATATCAAAAACATTCATTGTCAGATGATCCTGCGGCACGCTGCGGTGGTCACCGTCGACCAATTAAAAAAGAATAAGGAAAAATTAAGAAAGAGGCTGTAAAAATGAACGTTTTAATAAAATCAGTAAAAGCAATGCCATGATGCAAAAGTTCGGGATTTGCACTTAAAAAAAACTTCGAAAATACATTTTTTCCTTTCCAAACAAATTATTAGAGCATTTTTCGGGTCGCGCAGGTAGGCGTAACTAATGCTGTCTATCTGTTTATTTGGAAGTTTACCCCCCCTATTCTACGTAAAAGATTTTTAGCAGATCTGCTAACCTGCTAATTTTAGAGATAGCTGATGCCAAACAGAATCGGTATTCTGGATAGCAGATTTGTGGAGAATGTTTGGGATAGCAGATCTAGCAAGCGGAGACTGGTCAGATTCAAAAATTCGAATTCAAGTGACAGCAGCAACTCTAAAAATAGTTGAGAGTGTTGCCAATTAAAGTTAGTAATATTACATTTTTTTAAATGCCAATGGATTCTATATGCTGTCCCCGGTTAGGGTGTTGGTACCGGTGGGGGATAAAATTTTCATCAAAAATCGTCTACGAGCAACGGTTTCCGAGAGATTAGCATTTTTGTTTTAGCCAACCAATCACATTGATACATGTTTGATCGAGACATGATTGTTAGTGTGTTCATACATGTTATAAGCCGAGCAGCTGCTTGTGCTAGGTCTTATCAGCAGCTAAGTCTCTGATTGCTGCATTCGCGGTCACGTGGTTTTATTCGGCTAGCGTATGGGAGAAATAAGGATAGCAAATCGACGTGTGGAAGGGAAGGAGACGAACAACGTTATTCGGGTAGTATATAGAAGAAGAATTCGGGTTGTGTATAGAGGAATAGGGACAGAGGACACGAAGCCCTGCATTGCCTATTCTCTTTGACACAGTAAATGACGCAGCATTCTGCCATTTCTACCATTAGTACCCACTACGACTAGCAGCGTCCTACAGCCCATTCATATCCTCACAGCCTCCACATTAATACTATAAAATCGTTTGCGATTCCTGTAGTGGCGCGGATGATGCACTTCGTCCGTTTCTGGAGGAGCTACCACAGCTATGTGCGTGCAGTCGATGCATCCAATAGTGTTCTCCAGCCCTCTGTGAGGAGCTGTTAACTTAATAGACATTTAAGGTTAGAACCGTCTGTTATCCTTTTAACCAGAATACGAAAATCTGTTAATTTAAGTCTCCAAGCAAGTTAGCAGATCAGCTGTAGTTAGCAGCTGTCAGTTCTGTTATGCAGAATAGTAATTTCTGCTATCTAAGTAGATAGCAGGTTAGCAGCTGTTAACTTTTACCTAGAATAGCCCCGTTAGGTATACTGTATATTTATAAACAATATTTTCATAATTTTCAAAATTTAATTAAGTCTCCCGGGATCACGTATCACCTAATTAATTATTCTCTCTAATAATAATACTAATACATAGAAAAAATACTTCACTTGTTTGGTGTTAATGGCTGTGCCATGCCTGTTCCTTGCGCCCAGTTCTCTCGTAAACGGGTAGAGCTGGTAATAATGGGAATAATAACTTGTGAAGCAAACGAGCATCCCCAATAATTTATCTATACATTCCTTGCACCTTTTTGACGTCCCAAAAAATACCCGTCCTAGCTTTCAAGAAACTCGTTTGAAGTATGTCTCTGGGTATTTCAGTGTCGAGTCGTGATACTATAGTTTTTCTCCAATCGAATATCCGTCGACTTTTTTTTATTATAATTGAACCTATGTATTATCAGTGTACGCGCTGCCATCCCCTTTCCTCGTAGGTACCTTATGTTCAATTATCGTATTTTCGCGTGAATAGGCGCATTCGAAGTGGTAATAAGGTTTCTGGGACTCTTCGGACCGAAGAAGATTCAAACAAAGAAACAAAGGGAATGTCTGATACTTCTTTCAATATGTTTATCAAATGGGTCATGCTTTGAGTAGTGGTTGCAGGCCTCAGATGCCGATAAATTCTACACCCTGAGACGTACCAAAGTTTCGGTTGGAGCGTGACTGCCTGAAAGGTGTAGTCAGTCATCCGATGACCTCTGTTATCATTTAGCAAACACTGCGCTAGTTGATCGCATGCAGAGCCGAAGAGCTATACGAGAGCGTGGCGTGCCGATCGTGTTTGTTGAAAACTACTGCAAGTGCTTCTACGTCTTATCTTGACTTTAGCACTGCACTCGAAGGTCTCTTATCAGGTACGCCGTTTCCTCCCCAACTCTTTGTGCTTTTCATGGAATTTCCACTTTGTGTTTTTGCATGAGCTTCTTTATCAGAACGATCTTCAAGTCCTAATCGCTAGATGTTAGCAGCAACATTTTGCTGTTCCTTGGTGGAATTTTCAAAAGCGATGTGCTCATCCCGCTTTGCATTCTTTGAAGGCAGAATTGCGGGAATATAAGAATATGTATACCATATGTACATACGTAGGCAGGTTGATGGTGAGTGGTGTGCGGTACGCGACCACTCAATAGATTTTCCAAAAGCCAAATCTCCACGTCAGTTTTGAGCTATTTTTATCGTCACATTTGGCGCTGGCTAGCACAGCAAACACCAGCGCAGTGGTTGGATCATTTTCCCGCCAAGGTGACCAGGTATTTGCGCACCTTTAGCAGCAGAGGACTCCGCCATAAATCCATAGCTCAAGTGGAAATCGTCTTTTTCAATTAGCGCAACAAATTGCCTAAAAATGGGGAAAATCGAGAAAACTGGCAACAACAATGACTGGGAGCTGCGCTGGAAGGCCGAGGCCAGCAAGCGACGAATCCATTAGATGACTCGTTAAGCTTTGAAAACTAATCAAAGCGGCGAGACCAGCCAAGTGCTTGGAGAAAAGTCACGTTGCACTTATCTCCTCAGAGTCAAAAGTTTATACTTTAACTTGCCTTCCGCGAAAAATAGCTTCAGCTTATTTGTCACTGCTTTAGCGACCTTTCAGGCTCCCCATCGCCTGTGCCATTTATGCCAGCGGCACGGCGCGGCGCGCCTTGTCCAACTGAACTCGACGGACACATATACTAGGCGTTCGTTTATGCCTCTCAGCTAAATTTCTACAAGCTTTTCACATAAAGTAGATAAGGAGCAAGTACAAGTACATTTCGCCAGCCAGCGGCTTCCTCTTCGAATATTTTGTGGTGTGCTTGGTCAATTGATCAACCACTAGAGCTACAACTGCTGGTGCAAAGCAGACCTTTCGGGGTTGAGTTGGCCACTGTTGCGCAACAAGCTAAGATAATTCTACCGTGGCTAGCAAAACAAGGCAATAATTCCTGGGAAAATTTAATCATCTCATTATTAACTTATGTCACTGTTTCTTTGTTAGAGATAATAGCCGATGCTGGACGTGTTGGTATAGATTCTTAGTTTGGTACACCAGCTTTTCCGAATGCATAACTGCGGTTTCTATGGAGCTACAAAGCTCACGCTATTCTACTTGTTGCGTCTAACCTTGGTATACCAAATTGATTAATATAATTAACACGACGCTTACAAGGCTAGCGCTCAAAGAAAAGCAGATAATTAAAGTTATTTGTCTAACATCAAATGCTTATGAAATTACAAGTTACGAAGGTTTCCCCAAACCCACCATATGTTAAGGGTGTGCTCGGGAGTGCCTCAAAACAGGCATATTGGTCCTTTGTTCGTTACATTACTTATTATCAATCTTTTCCACTTATAACGAGCTCTGCCTTAGCTCGGGCTTATGCTGATGATGTGAAAATATTTAAATCAATTGTTAATTAAAATGATTAGTTTGGTCTTTAATTTGACCTTTGCAGTTTTCTCTGTGATATTTAGAGAATCGTATCTGTCTACACATTAACAACTATTTGCGTTGAAAACTTCAATTAGATTAAACGACAACGAGATTTTTGCCATTGGCCGTGACCCATCTTTCTTGGAATGATAGTCTTCGTTTCCCACTGTCGCATAATACGGATATGATAAATGTGTTGAAGTTTGCAAGTATAACTCTGTTCTCAGCTTTAATAAGGCGTATTGATGTTAATCCCACTATCTTGTTTTATGGTTTTTAACCGACTAAAAAAAAAGGAGGTTCGCAATTCGACTGTATTTTGTATGTATGTTACGCAATGATTTCATTGAATAGGCTATATCGATGGTGGTCCCATTTAAATTTGAAGAAAATAAGCCACATCTAAGGGTAATACGGGTTTGCGCTGTGTTGGAAAAATGACTGTGAACGACGACAGCTCTCCCTATTCTACGGGGCGATATACCATCTCTATATATATATAAATGAATTGCTGTGCGTTAGTCTCGCTAAAACTCAAAAACGGCTTGACCGATTTCGATAATTTATTTTTGTTTTGTTCGCTGTAATACAGGGGAGGTTTAAAAAAAGAAAATTCGGGAAACCCCAAAGGAAAAGCCGGAAAATCGAGAAAATCGAAATTTCCATAAAAATGAATTGCTGTGCGTTAGTCTCGCTAAAACTCAAAAACGGCTTGACCGATTTCGACAATTTTTTTTTGTTTTGTTCGCTGTAATACAGGGGAGGTTTAAAAAAAAGAAAATTCGGGAAGCCCCAAAGGAAAAGCCGGAAAATCGAAAAAATCGAAATTTCCGTTTTGTATAGGAAGCGAATTTTCCAACTTCAAGGAATCTTTATGAAAAAGGCAAATGGAGGTTTTCGGGGTCGCAGATCTCGAGCTTGCATTCAAAATTTTGGAATTCAAGATGTCGGATCCAATATGGCGACCGAAAAAGTTAAACTTCAAGGAAATTCCCTGAAAATTCGCACTAGGGAATTTTCGGGATCACTGATTTCGAGTATGCTATTCAAATTTCCAAATATGAGACCACCCCCACCCCGCTCGGAGATATAGGAGAGGTGGTGTAAAATGAAGAAAACTAAATTTAATAATACTGTTGGAAAATATCTAAAATATGTGCATAACGTAAATAGGAAAACGCTGGGTCACATAGGAGAGGCGGTGGTGCAGTAGGGAGGCGTTGTGAAATAAAGGAATACAAATTTAATAGTATCCCGGGAAACGCTGGGTCCGGGCAAGCTAGTAGTAAAATAAAATAATTCCAGCATTTAACATCTCACCATGATTTCTTCCAAATTTCAATTCATCGTATCAACTGCGGTATGAACAAACCGATGTCACTTATATTGCGTCTTTTTAATCACCATTATGAATAGTATGATTCATTTTAATTTTTTTAGACGGCAAGTAAAAGATCAGCTAAATTAATACTTGTCTAACTTGTTTAGCTTCCTTCGATTACAAAAAAAAATCCTGTTAGTGGATCTTATTGCCAGATTGAATGAGGACCTAACAGCTATCCGCTTCTACTCAAGTGAAAATTCACATAACCTGCATCTAAAGAAATACAAGCATCAAATCCGGTTATAAAATTAACAAAAGCTGCTGTCCGTCAATAATGCTAAGAATGGAAATAATAAAATTCGAATCCAAAGTTAAAAATCTTGGGATGGTTAATAATATTAATTAAAGCGTCAACAGAGACTGAACCATTTTATTCCTCTTTTAAAGTTGCTCGAACGCTGGGGGTGATCACGTCATTTTGTAAAATTACTTGGGATCGTATTTTCTAACTCTCGTAAACAATATGACGTGAATGTACTTTATAGCAACTCTCGTAAACTCTTCGTAAACGCGGGTAACTTTAACTGTCAATTTGTGGTAAATATGTGTTGGATGGATTCAAATTAAAAGATATTCGCAGATAAAAGGTTAACAATTAGAAATGCCAAAAAGAAAACTTCATAATTTTTTAATTATTAAAGCTATTTTGGTTTTGGTAATGTCAAACGACTCAGATAAAGTTGCTTCAATACTTTTGTCTTTATTTTTAAATATACTATATCCAATTTCCAACGATTGAGCAAAAAATCATCGACTCGTTATGTTCCCAGTTGTGCAAAACAGTTGTTTTTTCTGACAGAAATACGACGGTAAATTTATACGACTATTTTAACTCGCAAATTTAATTAAGCCGCGTAAAGTCAAAATGTATTGGAAGATTGGGAGGGTTTCCAAGTCTCGTAATTGTTACGCGATTTTGGCCAGAGACGAGATATACGACACATGCATATAAGGGGATGACATGAATACCTCTCCCCTACTCGACCTCTCTCATGTGATATCCTACGTATTGTCGTATTGATTGTGGCCTTGATGCACTCATTCGTTGCGTTCACCTCTTCAGTTGTTATGACTATTTTTGTTCCTATGTTTTTGATTCATATTTCTGCTTCCATGTGTCTTTGTCTTTTTTTTTGATAAATTAATTCGGAGTATGGTAAAATATATGAAAGCCGAAGTAAGGCAAAAGGGTTTGACTTAATATTTTTTCCAATTTGCTGTCGATGATCGTAATAACGCCGCATTTTCAATCTGCTAAATGATTCAACTTATCCTCACTTAATACAAGCCTCCCTTCGTCCTCAACAAAATAAACAAAATTACTAGATGGCCTTAAAATTTGTACCAAACCGACATTAAGCATGCGATGCTTCACTAACATCTGTCTCAACATCATTTTCAGCGAACACCACCTGTATGTACACAATCCCACTAGTTTCTTTACCCATCAGCGCAAAGCTCCCTCCATTTCCTTAACAATAATTTCTTACCATGTTGTGTCGAGCAAAACTGAACTAATTGCAAGAGGAGGCAGAATTTAGAAGTAAGTTGATATAATGGGGATCGGTGCGGAGATGTGCGCGCATGGAATTATCGCAAATATGCCACACTTTGCCTGCAGACGATTCACTTCCGCGCGCGAACTGGCGTTATAGCAGCCACTAGTAACCTATTTCCAAAGAATTGTAAATATGAAAGCAGCTGCTGGCCTAATAACTTCACAAAGACCCTCTTTTCGAAAAGTGTCTAGGAAGCAATGACGTCCGATGAATTGCTAGATTGGGTCGTTGCTATAAGATTCAATCAGAGGGCCCAAAATTGCTCAATTGAACGGGCGCAAGAAAAACAAATTATAAAGCGCATACTGCTTACATATATCAGAAGCGCAGGGTCGGCCGTTCATATGTCGTCTGTCGTCCCTTGACGATAAAATCAACTAATCAACTGATCCAGGCAGAAAAGTGGGGCGCTGCTCCTCTTGGACTGCTTTTTGCAGAAAGTTGAATTTTTAAAGGCATTTTTGCAAGGGAGTTTGTAGTATTTGTAATGTTTGGAAAATTTTGAAATTATTCCTAATTCTTTAAAACCTACAAGGCTATTCATAAAAGTTCTTGAAAGTCGTTTAAATTTTCTTCACCTTCAATAAGTTTTTCTATATAAAATATTAAAAAAAAATATTCAAAAAACTTTAGATCAAATAAATTTTATTCTAATCTACCCTACTTTACTACACGGTTAAAAATGGAGTAAATGTAAATAGATTTTAATATTTCGATTAACTTAGACTTTAATAATCTTTGCATTAAAAAAATGCATAACAGCATTACTGTGTAGTACATGGCAGTATTACATTTTAATATATGACGGTTTTTATGTTTGGTTTAATACATTTGTATTAGATAATAATATTTAGGATCATACTTAATTGATTTAATATTTAATGCAAACAAATATTAGAAAGCAATACAATAATATTTAAAATAACTTTTAATACATGATAGACATTAAAATCTAATATTTGACATATTGCATACGTTCTTTATACCAAAGTGCTATTAAAATTTATACTCATATTTTTAACCGTGTACTAAATTCTTACCTACCAGCCTAATTTAACTTGCTTTCACTTGTTCAGGTTCAGACCATAATTTCGTATTTTAATTTTATTAAATTAAAAGGGAAAATACTCAACTTCGCTTCAGCCCCCAACATTTTGAGAGACCCTTAAAGGCTTTCCATTTTTGGGACGCTGATACTGATACTAAGTCGCTGGAGGCCGTTTAATCTAGAGCTCTCGTAGTATAGGGTCTTTCAATAAGGACGCTCGACTTTTAAATGTAAATAAATCTAGTTGTGTGTGAGATATTCATTCCATTTTTATTTTATTTGAAAGAATATTTTAATACGTACAGTGTACACCAATCAAAGCCGCGGCGAATATTTGAACAACGTTATATTCCATACTTAATGTCATAAAATATTTTTTCAAATAAAATAAAAATGGGGGTGGATATCGCACACACAACTTGTTTTATTTACGTTTAAAAGTCGAGCGTCCTTATTGATAGACCCTGTACAACTAATTTTGGTAGTGCACTCCTGAAATCAGGTCGTTTTCGTTGTCCATATCTCTCATAGGGACGCGAGTAGTCTCGTGGTAAGCGTGTTTGATTGTCAATCCAAGATTTCCAGGTTCAAATCCCATTCGGACCCCACGCTTCCCACTCCCAGAATACGCTTCTCTAATAAAAACGATTAAAGAAACTGAAGCAGAGCCTCGAAGTGGAGAGGCTTTGTGGAAGTCCTTATGCTCCTAACTGGAGTGAAATTGGGAGATATGTATCTCAAACAACGTGCCCTCGTATTAGTGTAATGTTTATGTTATTCATTTCGTAAAGAACCTGGGGCCCTATCACGTATCTCGAAATGAACGAATTTCGATTCGAATAAGAATATCCGATACGAAAGTAAAACGCTATCGCGTAAATCGTTCGATTCGGGTGAAATATATTGCCAGATGCGAATATCAATTTATATACCTATATATATTATATAAAAATCCATTGCTGTTCATTAGTCTCGCTAAAACTCAAAAACGGCTTGACTGATTTGAATCATTTTGTTTTGTTTTGTTCGCTATAATACAGGAGTGATTTAAAAAAAGTAGGGAAACCATAAAGAACAGCTGAAAAATCGAAAAATTCAAAATTTGTTTATTTCGTATGGGAATCGCCACTTCGGATTACTTTTAATAGATGGCGTTTGCAATATTTTAAAATTCTAACGGTAAATTGACAGGTTTAAGTGACACTGACTTCGTATGCACGAAATCCAAAGTCGCGATTTTCTTTACTGTATAAACAGGCAAGTCCCGACTTTAGGCTAGCCCCGATTGAATCGGGCCTAGGCCTGATATTTCCTAGACCACTTTGTGTCGTTTACACGAGCAGCCCTAATTTTGGCTTACAACCGGTTTCTAGTTTATAATAAAAGGCATCACAATTGATACAAAAATTTAGTGCTCGGAGCGCCCTCTTCGCTGGTGCCATTACTTTAGTCGTAGCATTAATGGAAGCCGAGAATGTTGAAAACCATTTTTTGCACTTGTTAGGCCTCCTTCCCCATGTCCTCCGAGCCATAACAAATATAGAATTTTGTGAATTTGGGTCACTGAGGGGGGGGGCCAGCTAAAGCGTATGCAAAAAAATCAGCGGCTAGGTGGGCTTGTAATAATACCATAGGGAAAATCTCGGTAAAACTTTACTTTACTTTATGGACCTGTCAAATTTCAATCAGCATAAATATGTTGTAAAAGGCACATTTTCAGCTAGTATGTAGATATTTTGTAAAATATATACTTTAAATACATAGACAAGCATTCATTAACAATTTATGCAGACTAAAATTTTACAGGTCCGTAGGGTAAAGCACACCCAGAGAAATATAAACTAAGCACGGAACGGCTGTATCGTGTACAAACCCTATACATGAGCGACCACTTAAAGATAGCTACGCAGAGGAGTACAGCAACAGCAACAGAGGGAAGCATTATAGCTTGTCACTGAATGGCAGCGTGTAAATAGATTACAAGGAGGGCATAATGTCTATGCGGGAACTTTGGAAAATTTGGAATTGTATTTCCCCCTTCTTATTATGTCTTCATATTTACGCTTGCACTGCGCGACCAATACGAATACAGCCAATTCTAACACATCAGGGAATGTGGTACGCTAAATCTAGCTTACACCCAAAATCTCCGCCAGCTGTACTTTGCTAAGAAAAAGTTTGCCCCACCCCTAATCGATAACCGTTGCAATTGCGACAAAAGTCATGAGGAGCAAAGTTGTAGTGCTCGAAGCGCCCTCTACGCCGGTATCATCACTTTTGTCGTAGCTTTAAAAAAAACCGAGAATATTGAAAAACAATATTTGCACCTGTTAGGGCCCGCTCCGCCCCCGCGGGTCTTAAAGGTATAGAATTTTGTGCATTTGGTACATTTGGGGGGGGTGAAGCGTATACAAAAAGTCAGCGAGTTTAGTGGGTTTGTCATAATAATTTACCTGCCGCCTGGACTAACGTACAGAACCCAAAAAACGGCGTGAATGTGTCTATCTATGCTTTCGGCTCTAATCTAGTAGGGACTATTTTGATTGAACACTTCATTGATTTGAAGAATAAACGTTCAGCCAAATAATCATTTGCAACGCCTGGCGTAATATGTAATTTAGCCCAAAAGCATTGCGAGTTATACAAAAAGTTCAGAACCCGTATAGCGACTATTCTAAGCTCAAACAAGTAAACAGCACAAAAGTTCTGCGCACCTTGCTAGATTTTCAATGGTTGCGAGATTGCGATGAAATCGCGTGATTGTGTGTTTGTTATCTCTGAAAGGCACGTAAGACAAGACCATGGGCGTGAGCTTGCCTGCTTAATTCCTCTTACTCTTCTTCAAGATTTACGGAAGAAATTATGTGATATTAGAGGACTTTTTTAGGGTAGGAAGCAGTGGCTCCTAAAATGGCCAATTAGTAGGAAGTGGCTTTAACCGCACGACACCTGGCTGCGATTCCTGGATGTGCGCTTCGAAGAGGTGTAGCCGCCGCAGGGCCAGACGGGAGTACCTCGATGAATTTTTAGAAAAAAGACATATTCCCTGCCTGATATGGCACTAAATCGTAAGGCAAGTGTGTCACTCCGAGTTGGAGCTTCGGTAGCCATAAGCAAGGCGAAAGATCCACGGGTGAGGGACCATCATTATCTCGTGCACAGAGCTCTCGTCGCCAGCAATACCGCCGCCACAGCCGCTCCAATAATTTAGCTTTTCTGTTTTTCTCTGTTGGGGCTGGGGCTACGCGAAGCCAGAGCCCCGGTGATGTCTGCTGTGCCGTGCTGTAATGCTGTGCTTTGCACTACAAGAGCCTGAGCGCCTGGTCTGGTGTTGGTATGGTTGGTTTTGGTATTTTCAGTGAATCAATTCCTCAAGCAGTCAGTCATCTGAGAGTCGTCAATGAGTGGAGAGGAAGACTGTGGACGGACACCAAGAAGTACGCCAGAGGACGAAGAGTTTATTCTTCTGCTGAGGGGGAGGATTCCATCCCCGTTTCTTTAACCTCATAATTTATAAATACAGAAAAGTGGTGTGTGTCATTGGACAGAATAAGACGTTTTGGCGCATTTCGGAACGAACCTACTGGTCCCGCCGCCGTGCAGATTATTCGCAGCATATGATGACGACCAAGTGAGGGTTGAGTGGGAAATTGATAATTAACGTGAGCCCTTTTCTGGGACTGGTGGAGTGGTGACGCGAGGCCGAGGCGCGAATCACCGAGGTTCTTATCGCGGTGAATCACTGTGAAGTGCATTTTGGGGTTGCAGTGGACCGGACAGCCGGAGTGCCGATTTGTGCAGTTCACGTAACAAGTGGAAACTTTTGGTGTGGGAGCAAAGTGCGCACTGCGAAGGAAATCGGGCAGTGCTTTGCCAATTGGTCGGAATTCCTTACTCCAAGTGGGCTCTGGCTCTGATCTCTAGGGTGCTTTGGTAGTCGCGCGGCGACCGAAGAGGCCCCGTACGGAGCTTGCTGGGTGATTGCAAAAGAATTTTTTTAAGACACAGCGAGACGACCACTCCGATCTGCGCAAACTCGCTGTACTCAAGTTGGGGTTCTGTGAAGTTAAAATAATTTCACGGCGGAGTAAGGCGGTGTGTGAAGCCGTGTCGCGCGGTGCAGAGTGCGGACTGCGGAGCAGCGTGTGTACTGATTATTGCGCTGGTGAGTGTGTTGAAAAAGAATTTTTTTACCCCGTGGGGTATCGCTGTGGTCGTTATCAGCGCGCCTCAAGTTTTTTGATTATATACACAACACACATGTGGTTTATCGTGTGTGAAGAAAGTTACATGTCTGCCTCTGCAATTCGAACATCAAAAATAGCCAACGCTGCTTGAGCAGGCCGAGCGCAAGAAGACCTGAGTGGATTCGTGGATTCTTGTGATGTTCTTAAGATCGCGAACAGCGCGCGCGGGACACGAACAGATGTTAGTGCAATCGATGATGTGTGGCTTAGCATTCCGTGGAACAGCAGCAGCAGGTCGTTTACGACTCACCTTGACTGGGTAATTTCGCTGGACGATAGAGGCAAGACGATTTTTAAGACACTAGATACTGAGTTTAGCAAAAGAAGTAAACCGGCTGAAAATGAAAGCACCAGCCACTTGTACATGCGATACAAGAGTACCCATCAAGGCGGAAAAAAGCATACGCGTGTCCATCTATTGCTCCTGTGCTAGTGCGTCAACTTCTTGAAGAAGACTTGGAGGACACGGCTGGCGACTTGGCTACGGGAGTTCTCTCTCATCATCTCTTGCGCATCACCACCAGTCACCACCATCGGTTTCGCTTTCTGCTGCTGCGTGCTTCTGCTGACCGACATTCGCCGTCGGCTGGCCTGTTACGTCGTGTGAACTGGAGGCTGCGTGAATAACAAGCAGCTAACGAGTAGGTGGAGTTCGCGGAAAAATAAAAGTAAAAAGTGCACGATCGCCTTAAGCACTAGAAGAGAATTTCAATTTTTTAAACCCGATCGGCTCGACTAGTCGGACAGTGCGAGAGTGGCGGACGCGCCTCAATCATGTTAAATTCTTACAAAATCCCCAGAAGACGTCGTCCGCAGTTTCTTATATCATCAAATATCTTGGAATTTCGCTCGATCGCGGGAGGTAAGTCGTGTGAGTTTTGTATGCCTATTGGTGGATTCGCGCAATACGTGCTTCGGGCTGCGGCGAGATCGCCGCTGCTCAACTTGATTTGCTTCTCGACTCGGTTTTATCGAAGACTCGATTACTCGAAGCTCCCCAAGTAGTTGGGCCCGCAGCTGTGACGTTGGCTCCTACGACAGCAGCTCTCGCGGCCCGCTGCTGCAGTAATTAACTTTGCTAGATTTTCTTGTTTTTACACGTAACTATGTTGACCTTGAACTTGATATATTCCAGGTATGGGTGGATGATAGCTGCATTTTTTCTGCTGATGTATGATATTTCATCAGCAAGGTGTAACTTGCTAGCGCTTCGTTCGTGCAGCCGCCACACGCTTCTTGCGGATTGCATGAGCGCTGAGGTTTCCGCTGGAGCAGAATCGCGAAGATTGGGTTTTTTCTGGGCGAATGTTGGTCACCAGATTGCGATCCGACCTTGGGCATCTCTCGCTGTAATATTTGAAATTGAACTTGGGCTTGTGGTGATGATAACAATTAGCCGAGTGTGAATCAATTCAAGTAGGCGCACTCGTAATTGCAGTGTAGAGCCAAAGAGCTGACGATGGCAATTCGATATTTTTTTTCTCTTTGCGAACTGAATGCATAAGACAAGACGTTTGCTGGTTTGTCCCTCTATCCGCTTCTAGTTTTCAAACCATTTGACCAAGCAACTGAGATTTTGCAAAACTATATATAATTTATAGTAAACGAAATTAAACCCCGCCAGTACTCCAACCCAAAATAAAATATATAAAATTAATAGTAACTTAAAAATTTTTTTTATAAAATTAAACACTAAGAGAATGAACCACACGTTTGTATGTCTATTTTCCATCATTGCTATTTTTCCAAAATTTCAATAGGTTAAAAAACGAAAATAAAAATTTTGGTGATTTTTAACAAGCGAGAATCCTCGCGTACAGGCCAGGCGGGATTTTTGGGGACTATGAAATCGTTGCCATTGTATTTAATTATGAAATGAAACGGCAGTGTGAAGATAATGTTTTTTGCATTAATTTTTTATAATTTTTTTTATGAATCTACATATTATATAAACTAAATCATATTAGGGGAGGGGTGCCTGGTGTACAGGCTGGTCTTATGTTTTTTTGTGATTAATAAAAATCCATACACATCTTCATACAGACGTGCACATGCACACTCAAACACACAACCGCACGTGCGAATATTATTAATTAAAAAATTCAATTCCGAATTTATAAATCACCTTGTAACTCCCAAATGGTTGAGACTGCCCCCACGTGTGGTAATAGTACTCCTTGAAAGCAGCATATGGCCTATCTCATTTTCAAAGAAATTGCTGTAAAGTGGCTTTATTACCCCTTTACGGGGTCATTGCACACACCACATTTAAATTCAACAGCAAAGAAAAAGTCTAATGGGTTAAGGACAAGATCTTTTCATTTTCTGTTAATAATTAAAATTGCAACCTCATCAGTTAAAGCACAGCAAAAGAATTGGACTATCAATCAAATGGGACATAGGGACATAGAGGGAAACGAGCAGGCTAACAAACTAGGTACCACTCTCAGAAGATCGTAAAGGGAGATAGGGTATGTCTCTCTGAAATCTGTAAAGAAAAGTATACTTTCACACTACCTACCGCTAACAACAGGTGGGTTATTCTTCAGACTTGCAAAATTCCAAAATTGGCCCGGCCTTTTTATAACATTGAAAGAACGCAAAAGCTGTTTAGACACAGGCCATTAATCAATAGAATAGGGGAGCATGCAACCAAAACAGGGATACCCTTCAATAACTATTGCCGGAGCTGTAAAACGTGAATGAGAACAAGACTCTAATTTTCTGTGGAAATGCCCGACACTGGTTGCTGCTAGGAACTGGGCACATATTTTATAAACGACCTCAAAGGGATTTCTAAAGCAAGAATTGGGAAATTAGTTCATTTTCTGAACTCCAATGGTTGGCTGTAGTTTCTTGAGTAACACATAACCTATCAACAACCAGGTCATACCATGTGGTATCAAAACAGCTCGGCTATTTAAGCGTTAATTGGACTCTGACCAGTTTGATCGTGTCGCCACTCAAAACAAATAACCATCATACAAATATAAAACCACAGTGTAGAAACCTTGGCAAAAACAATGTGTGTTCACAATATGCCAATTTTCAAACACTTGAGTCACAAATGTATACAATACAGGGCGTATCATATATCTCATGCCAAAATGATAGGGGTCATAGATCTCATTTTCGAGTTACAGGGTGACTCATAAATTCGGTATGCACACTATAATTTTATTTTTATCTTTTGATATAATTAACGCAGCGACAACACCAAACAATTACTATCTTAATGTGCGTTCCAAAAATGCCACCAATGTTCATTTGATCTACCACTGCGGATACAGTCACTTGCGGAAGTGAAAAATGGTAAATTTCCTAAATTTCACGTTTTTCCAATTTTACTCCGAAATTCATATAATTAATGCTCCTCCTTTTTATTTTTATTGAACTGCCCTGCCCATCTTGTTGTCTATAATAAGAGATAAGTTTTTAATTTGCGAAAAAGCATTTCGGGATTCATTTAATTTTAATTTCTTGTAAAATGCAGATTTTTTAAATTTCCGTAAAAGGTTTTCTACGTATAAATTTGTATATCCTTTCTCTACCTGGACGTGTTCAGTGTTGTACCTCTATGGAAAGGTAACAATCAATTGATTACGTGATATAAAAGCTTGTTGCGATGTACGGTGTGTGTACCATATGTTGAGTTGTCATTCCATATCGCAACAAGCTTTTATATGAAGTGTGATTACTTGATACAAAAATTTAATCTAGTAAAATTAGTTATAGTTTTGTGCACATTTCAAAATTTCTAATAATTACCTACCTACTGGTAATTATTATTTTATTTTTTATTTTTGAGTACATTTGACTTAAAGCCTTGTTTTTAAAATAATATTGTTTACAGTTTTTTTATTGTATATATTTGTATTAGAAATTTGGTATTGTGCACGCTGCCCTGGCTGTAGCATCAGGTGAAGGTTCCATATTATTGCATTGTCTCAGGGTTCTTATATGCGTTCCAAATCTTAGCCTATTCTGATAACTGGTTCAAAATTGATTTATAGAGCTCATGCCACTCGTTGAATCCGTTCATTTGATACCCACATTAAGGGGCCTGTGAAGCAAAAGGTGATCCGCCTTCTTGGGGCGTCCGCACATATTGGGTTTAGAATGACGTCACATAGTTTTCTTTTATCACATTTGTCATCAAACCCTTTCATTTGATACCCATATCAAGGGGGTTGGGGAAAAAGTTGATTCGCCATATTGGGTTTAGAATGACGCCACATAGGTTATTGTATTCTACTCGTTAAACGCTTCTGTGAAGAAAAAGGTAATCCGCAATCTTGTGGCGTCCTCCACATTAGATTTAAAACGATATTGCATTGTCACCGGACTTTTAGACGTTTGCAAAGTTTCAATCCATTCCAATAACGTGAACTGCTTTAAAATTTACTTTCAAGATCTGTAGCAACAGATAAACGACAAAGCAAGTTCAATTAAAACTTTTAATAATAATAAAACCGAGCAACTGTGTGTCGTACACGCATCAACTAATGGTTGCGTAGCATGTACTAAGTAGCAAGAGTTATTTTTTCTTTCGACAGGATTTTAAAAATAGAAACAATTCACCCTCAATTGAAATAGAATTTTTTTTGTCGAAACTATACTATAATTTTTAAGTTAGTATTATACCCTGACCATGCAATACCATACACATAGTAGCCCAGCGAGCGTTTTACTACACGCATTGCTAATTAATGCAATGTAAGAGATTGCTGCTATTGAAAACTGAAATTTGGGGATATCTTAAAAACTTGTTAACGTGTCATTTTTAGAGACCTGTCCAACGATACCCAACACAATGGGGAGCGCGACAAAAAAAAAATTTCATCCCTCAGTTCTATGTATGGAACGCTACCCCAATTTTTTTTTAAATTTTATTGCATACCTAAATGGAGGTTCACACAGGACACCTGTATGTAAAATTTCATCAAAATCTATGGAAAGATGGCGGAGTTATAAGGCATACATACGGACAGACGGACGAACATGACGAAATTATAAGGGTTCCGTTTTTGCCATTTGGCTATGGAACCCTAAAAGGCAGAACTCTTATACATAAGATCTCTTTCGGATCCGTCCTTCTGGCTGTCAAAGACGTTTTTCTCGGGAACGACGTAACGTAGGCATTCGAAATTTGGCATAATAAGATTATGAAATATTTGCTTTATAAATGTTGGCTTGGGGGGATCAAGAAGTTTTATTTTTTGTATCGTTCGGAAGGGCTACTTTTAAGTGAATTGGTTTTAAAGATATAGCTCAAAATGTATGCAAAATACCGTTTATCCTCCCCCATGATGATCCAGGTGTCTAAAGTTAACAATGTCGGTAATCAGGGTTAATAGATAAGATAATTTTTGTCAGCCTCATAGTTGCTGTAAAAATAAATGATTATGTGTTTTGCGTGACAATTGCATATTTGAAGATAATGATGAAAATAATTGTCAATATCGATTTTAAGAGTTATCCACGAAACGAGAGCTGCCACTATATTTCACATCACTCAGAATGAACCCGATAGTAACAGAGCACGCTACAAGGCGAAATACAATAATCAGTAAAGTATTTACTAATTTTCCAGCACAATGTGTCACAATTCATTAATTTTTCAGTTATCAGTTATCCGGGCAAATTTGGATGAGATTTAAATATACCTAAATTCGGTAGACTGTTTATTGATAAAGTTCTGATACGAAGCCCTCATTGCACGGGCCCGTCTAGCTCTTCACCGTTTTTTTTTTGTTAATACAAGTATGTATCGTATTATTTATATGAAATATTTCATCATATTTAGAAGACTAGTGAAGTGTTACCGCACGACGGGTGTCATAGCTTATGATGAAATCATATAAATTGGAAACAAAAACATTGACGTGATTGAACGACAAACAAACCAATTTTCGAATTTATATACGCGTAAATACACATTAGTAAGTAAGAACGCTTTTTGCAAAATCACGTGATTCTTACGTTGCAATGCGATGATCGCGAAGGTAATTTTTTACCTATTAGTCTTACTGACTTCATGGCTCCATGCCCTGGTTCCGTTGCTGCATTTTCAGAGCGACTTCCTAGAAATTGTAAATCTTTTGCGTGTTGGTCGCTGCTTCTGTAATAGCTCATTCCCTCTTTGCTTACTGTTCCCGACTACAGTGAAATAAGGCATTTCTTTAAGGTGAAACATCGCGTTCTGATGATCAAACAAAAGTCAGCCTGCAGAACCAAGGTACGAAATCCATGGTCACCTCTAACACAGTCCCAGTTAGTGAGAACTGAGCTCAAACTGCCTATGTTCTATCGATCCTCAGATGCGATGCGATGTTAAAGGCCATCGCTATATTTGGCCGGACGAAACGACAAATAAGAGAGGCGCACTTGGTTGGACGGACGGACGGCTTGAGACTTGTTTTCGCTCCAAAGGTAGCAGAATCAGAAATTATGCTGCAAAAAATTTGCATAATCTCGAAAAAGACAGAAGCCCGTGTCTTGAAGATTTTCCATGAATCATGTTCTTGTTATGTAACGAGATTTCATGGTCACTGAATAATGACACAGAGAGTACTCGAAACTAGTAATAAGCGCACAAAGATTTCCAAGCACTCTCGATCACATGGTCATCTCTGCTCGCGCTGAGGACAGTCGTCAGTACAAAAAGCTCCGCGAAAAGCATCTCATCACGGTATGGAAGATTTCAAAAACAACCAAAGAGGGCGAAACAAAAAAAGAACCTCCACCAGGCCAGACCAGGCCACTGCCTGATCGTCGCTTCCCTAGGTTCATTCCGTAGATTAAGAACATGAGAGCGAGTCTGAAGCGATCTGGCGGAGGTTGTCTTAATTTTTGTGAAGCTCCGGAAAGACAACCAGCGCCAGCGATCGTGCGGGCAGAAATTATCGAAAAACATCCAGCGAGCGGTAGCCTTGCTGCTTGCCAAGAAATATCGGTCGCCGTTGGAGTGATTCTGGTGCCATTGTTTGTCACCTTGTGTGTCTCCTGGGTTTTTGGGTGTCTTACCATTGCAGGCTGTTTACTGTCTGGCTCGAAGAAAAACGTCTTTCAAGACGAACTTAAAAGTTCGGGTGAGGCCTCGGCGAAACAATAAGCGATCTGTACGGATATTACACTTTCTGGAATTTTGATTGTGCAAGCCTGAATTGATGTCACCCTGGCTTTGCGTCAGAGAGAAACTCGGATTGTGGGCGGATGCGCGGGCATCGAATGCCCTTCTTCTGTTTTCCTTAGGATCAAAAGAAAAAGTGGACAAATATGTGCTTTCTGCTCTGCTACTATCGCACTTTATATACATATAAATGAGTTTATTATTACAAACAATTTTAGCGAAAGTGAAAGCAATGCTCCAGCCCTTCTTTATCACTGCAATCCTTCAAGTTTGTGACAATAAAAGCATCCATAAAGGAAGCGTAAATTTATTGTGCTCCAATTTCTTTACAGAATTACACACCAATATGATCGTACTCTATTAAGGGTATATGTACATCTTCTATATAATTAAAACGCTATCGTGAGAGTTTATGATCCGCCTTGAGTTTATTTCTGCACCTATTTTAAAGATTCTAGTACTGCTCGAATGCTTATTAACTGAACATGAAACGTCAGTAATAAAACTTTTGAAAAAATACAATGGCGGATCCAATATGGCGACCGAAAAGGTTCAGCTTCAAAGCATTGCTATGGAAACTGATCTATCTTCCATCGAAATTTGGAAATTAAAAATGGCGAATTCAACACAGCAGTCGGAATTTTTCAATGTATTAAACGATTGCACACACTTTCAAAACTGACAGAGTAGTTATAGCTGTGTTCCATTGTTCCATGCAGAGTACGCCAGCGTGGTTATCCAATAGAACACATTTTTGCTACCCGTCTACTTCGCACTTCAGTTTATTTGATAGTGGTATTTGGGTGATTTTTATTCATTTGGGCGATATTGAGCAATATTTAATCACAAAATCCCTAGCGGAAAAAATCTGCGTAAGTACTCTTGAAAACTACACCTACATCCCATCAAGGGTAGCTAGGCATACTAGGTACAACTACTCCGGCGTACTCTGCACGGCCCAATGGAACGTAGCTTACATCCTGGAATCTCATAATTATGTTCTAAGACGTCAAATCTCAAAGATTGTGGCGAAAAGCAGCTCAGTGGGAACATTATGTAAGCGTTTTTTAAGAAACCGTCTTATCCTTCAACATACAAGTTTCAAATTTTAATTTAATATTCAAGCAGTGAAAGCGACATGGAAACGTATGGAAGAATGGGATGCAAAATTTACATGGCTTCAGAACTCGGGTTCTCCAGGGTTTTCGGTAACACTTCAGAAAGCACTTTCTATTTAAAATTGATGCTCTACTTTATTCCAGCTAAAAATATTGAAAATTGTCCGATTTTCCTGCAGTTTTCCTCGTCCAGCCTTTTTTTTTGCGGTAGGCAAGATTTCTCGAGAACAAATCGACCGATTTTGCTGAAACTTTGCACAGGTTTTCTTTATAGTATTGTTTCGTGATTGACCGAAGGAATTGAAAAAAAAATGAAATTTAAAGTTTAGAAATAAGTTTGAATATATTTTCGTCACAAATTTTTTAGCATTTTTCCGATTCTCATCGTTTTTACAATATTTTTTTCGTATAAAACAAGAACGAGTCAACCGATTGAAAATCCCTTCGGTTAATCACGAAACAATACTATAAAGAGTAACTGTGCAAAGTTTCAGCAAAATCGGTCGATTCGTTCTCGAGAAATCTTGCCTACCGCAAAAAAAAGGCTGGCGAGGAAAACTGCAGAAAAGTCGGTCAATTTTCAATATTTTTAGCTGTAAATTTTTTTACAACTTCTGCTACACTTTTCTATGTGTAAATAAAACAGAGTTTTGGTTTTTAAAATACAATTTTTTGAAAAAGTTGTTTCTTTTTTTCCTTCAAGACCTATGTAACCTATGTATGTAAGAAAAGATCAATTTGTTACCACTTTTTCATGTTCTTTTTGCAATAAATAAAACGAAATTGTTATATGCAGATACGGTACCATCGAGGAAAACCTTAAATGCAGGTACTCTGTAAATATATGAACTGCGCGAGGGAAATTTTGCCCTTTTATATAATATCTGCTTACAGAATATTTTCCTTTTAGGTTTTTTTTAATTTACTGATGATGTTCTTATTGATTACAGAGTACCTAACGTTTTACGCGTAGATACTCCAACCATTAAAGAAACTAATCACAATAAGTTTATAATCTCCGCTATGTGGTTTGCGTAATAATATCTTTTACAATTTCTCACAATATTGAACTGAAATGAGTAATTTATTCTATCACCCGAGTTTGAGAAAAACACTTAAGCTTTTGTTTTGCTATGCATGCGCATCGTGTGTCGTTACTCTTTACTGCTTGTAATGTCATAAGTATTCGGAGTTACATTTTATGGCTTTAACAAATTATTCTGCACATTTGAGGTTATCAAATTATGCAAAAAATCGATTTTTTGAAACTTACAAAGTAAGATCTCCTTCTTTATTTAATTTGAGAATTGAGAAGATAAATGTCGCATGAGATATCGTTTGGGGTTTTGTTTTTAAAGAAAGCCCACTGAAATTAATCGCAATCATTTAATAAAAGATACTATAAACTTTTCTTCTCGTTAATCAAGAAGAGTTCTCTGTTAATGTCGCAGCTCCCATAAAAATGTGAAAAACGAGGACTGCAAGGACAAATACAGAGGCAGCAAATTTACTCCAAAACCGGTCAAGGTGTATTTCACGGTCGGCTTCAAGCCGCAACTCCACCGACATCAGCTTGATGCACAATTTACCTTCATCAGTGTCAGGTGGAATTCTTGCCAACCCGTTTGTAATGATGTTTACTACTGGAATAGTAAGATTGAGCTGTTCACGCCAGCCGCTGAATCTATACGGCCAGGCACAAGACTGTCCCTCGGTCGTCGCGGAGCCCCAAGCACCAGCAGTCGGATTGGGGCGTCATGACTTCACGAGTGCACTTCCAAAAGAGAAAAATTTGAATCTAGTCAATAACATGCACTTGCAAAGCCAACTGAATTGCTTGGATTATGGCCCGCGAGTGCGAATGCAGTGGCCTTTGATGCAGCTAGCAGCTCGGCTAAACCTGCTGCAGGTAGAATGCAAAAATTCAATCGGTCATGGTAATTGGGTCTCACATTGCATGCGCCGATTATAAAACGCAGTCAGAAATTGAAGTCAATGTCAGTTCACTTCTTCTCTAAATGGTCACGAATGCGGTCGGTTTTTTGCTGCAATGGCGATTCAAAGGCAATGCCTTGTAAGTCGCTCTCAGCGAGTGTGCTCCTCGCCTTCTTAAGTACCGAATTTGAGTAAGCCCAGCCAGAGAGTTGTTACCACCCAGGCTATTACATTTAGAACCATGTGCACCAAGGAGTCGTAAAGTTATGACCGCCATAACCTGATTCAAATGGTAACAAAGTTGTGGCCAGTCTATGGTAGATAAATCAATTATGACTTCATCTGATTGGTCACACTTAACTACGGCGGGTGAAACGCTTCTGTTGAATTACCGCGGGGATATATTTCTGATTGCTAATAACCCTTTATGCGGACTAAAGCAACTCATTTTAGAAAATATCAAATTGCACTCTGCAGTGCGCTCTGTAGACCTCCCCGAAGTTTCATCGGAACTGCTCATGCTAGGGTTTTTGTCATGAAATTGCATGAATAATCATAAGGTTTAAAAATAAATTTTTGAACAAGGGAAAGTTATGAAAATAATGCTTGAAGCTAAGAATAAGGCGGTTAACATTACTAACTTTACTAATAATATCGCGTATGGCGGCAACATTTTCTGGAAAAGGTCCGAAGGGTCGAAGAAACATAAACTCCCCACTTCTGGCTTTCTGATCAAGGCGGTAAAGGCAAACTATTGTTTTTTGAAAGTAGAGAATTTCAACTTACATTTGAGCCTAATTTCATGCTTTAACTCGAAGCGGTCCCCAAATCATGGTTTGTTTTTAAGATTTATAAAAAAAACCACCTACGAACAGAAGCATGAAATTGGGCTGAAATGGCCGGAAGACGGATAATCCACGCTAGTAAGGTTTCTCCGAGTATAAGCACCCTTTCCTAAAAATTTCATCGCCATACTCAATAGAATCCCATTTTTTCGATCGCCTTTTGGGTTACATTTACAGAGAGAGACAAAAGTATTGGCACAGTATTGTTCCTAAAAACATAATTTAACAACTAAAAATGGGGGATAGTCCCGTTATAACTTCATAGATATTTGCTACCGAATTGTCGCTGCTGCATTAAGTAATTTTTGCTACCATGGGTCGGAAAGGTAAAGAAACTAGCGAAAGTGAATGAAAAATAATTTTAAATTTGAGCAAACAAAATAAAAGTTACGCGGAAATAGCGAATATTATTGGAAGAAGCCGGTATACAATTCGTAGTATTATTAAGAGATTTAAAGAGCCTGAAAGTGTAAACAATCGCGCTCGAAACGGTCGTCCGAGGAAACTTACTATCAGGGAAGAAGCGAAATTTGTTCGTGAAATTAAAAAAAATCCAAAAACTAGTGCTTCACAAATAGCTGCGCAGCTGAAGCAAGAAAACAATAAGGATATGCATCCACTGTACGCAGAGTTCTTCGCAAGGCAGGTTGTAATGCAAGAGTATCCAGAAAAAAACCTTTCATAAGTGCAATTAATAAAAAAAAAAGAGTGGACTTCGCAAATAAGTTTGTGCATATAAATAATACTTTTTGGAGTAAAGTTGTGTTTTCTGATGAAAGCAAATTTAACATTTTCTGTAGCGACGGCAGAGTTTTAGTGTGGCGAAAGCCTAACACAGAATTAGATCCGAAGAACTTGCTAGGTACAGTTAAGAATGGGGGCGGAGGAGTCATGGTGTGGGGATGTATGGCTTCTTCGGGATCGGAGAGTTAGTTGTTATTGAGGATATAATGGATAAGACACTTTACTGAGATACTTTAAAAAATAATCGAATAAAAAGTGCAGAAAAATTGCGAGCTCAAGAAGATAATTTTTTCCAGCAAGACAATGATCCCAAACATACCGCCTACATCGTCCGTCAGTGGATCATTTACAACATTTCCCACATGTTACAGACTCCTCCGCAGTCCCTCGACCTGAACTCCATTGAGCATCTTTGGGAAGAATTAGAAAGGCGAGTGAGAAAGCATTAATCTCAATTAAAACAACTATTTGCCGAAGAATGGAAAAAAATTGGTTTAGAAATAATCCAAAAATTAGTATTTTCCATGCAAAATACTACACAATACAAGATTAAGAGAAGTATGTAGTTAATTAAAAAGAAAGAATGGCCGACTTGTACTTGGTTTTTTCCGCAATTTACTATGTTCTAATGTTCAAATTTATCGGTATAGCGGGTTAACTTTATTCACTGGGCAGGTGCGTCCTAAGAATTAGATTAGAAATAATATAAAAGGAGAGAAAGAATAAACAGAATGTTATTGATATTGTGTTACATTTCCATGAATTAATAGCGTGGTCCGATAAATTTTTCAAAATAGTTGAAACGCTAACCACTTTGCCTGCGCGATTGAAGAGTAATAGATTGATTTAACCTTTGACGGGCCGAATTTAAGGATATTTTTTTATTGTTATGTTCATTTAAATGTATTCACATAAAATATGGATTTTTTGTGTAGGAGAATTGATGCCACTTCTTATTTTTCCTGCGTTTTTTTTCCTTCTAATCTAGATGACTTGCAATGGTCAGATTTCAATATAAGGGCGCTGTTCCAGATGATCTTAGGCGCTAAAGGCGCACGTGCACTGATTTTATCAAAAGCGCCCAACATTAGTATGCACCTTGAAGGTATTACACATGCGTACGACAAGGAGTTCTTCAGTCGATGGGTGTGCCGATAGCTTATTCAAAACTATTTGACCACGCTTGGGCAGAGTGCCCAAGCCGCAACCGCAACTATGGCGCTTCCGGGGGTTAAAGTTTATGAAAGTTTTGAATAAAAGATTTTCTTGTAATACCAGCTGTAGACAAACGGTGCGGTGAAGTAGCCGACAATAAATGCTTGGCGATGCTCCAACAGAAAATAACCTTTCTTAGTATTTGCCCCGACCGTAGACTGGACGCTCTTCAGAATTTAAAATCATGAGCAAGGCATTATAGAAACTATTGAAGGTTAGACATCTCCGCAACAAGATCCGATGATTGGAGCTTTCGTTGATTTTTACTTGATCGAGATAGCATACGGTGTATTTAGATTCGTAGCGGTCCAATAAAGTAAAATTTTAGCATTTAGTCTATCTAAGTTGTGATTTTGTTACGAAATTCAATGACTACGTGTTTAAAAAATAATTTCTCATTAATCTGAAACCTCTATAAATAATATTAATATTTTTTACTGCAGGTTACTGCCGCCCCAGTGGAAATACTTACGAAATGTCTCACTTTCTTAAAATTTTACTACAAGTGGGCATGAATTTTCATTAATTGATGCTGGTAGTCCTCTCCTGTTAATTTAAACAGTTGTTGCTTTGCAACTGCAGTTAGTAGCAAACTTATGAGTTTTCTGTGCGAAATTTTATTGGCATTTAATTGATGCATCTGCGTAACGACTGCGTAATCTTGTTAGAAAAAAAGAGATCCTTCGTGTCGTTCAGCAAAAAGTAGAATGCGTTTTTCAAATATTTAGACAAAATCGCTTGGAGCATAAGCCAAAAATTAATGCGACTAAAAATTAAAAAGAAACATTTTTGGAATCTTTAAAAAACGCACTTTTAAATGATACCCCACAAGGTATATAACACAATTTAATATAATTTTTTATAATATAATTTTAATAAAAATATTTCTGAAATTCCTTCACCGGGAATAGATGCGGGCAAGTGATTTCTACAACTGTGCCAAATTTCAAGTCGATAGCAATAGCAGTTACTGAGAAAAATGGGGGTGACACATGTAGATACACCGAAGTCTCACTAGAAGGGAATTGTAAATTTGCCAGGTCTGTGCGTGTGTGCCGATTTCGTGTCACGTCCGTGTATGTGTGGATCTGTGTCGAATGCCGCAAATTGCATCGCAAATTGGCACAAAACAACTAGTAAAAGGAAAATCTCCCTTTTACAAATTGTCTAATGATTGAATATTTACCTCCTACAAAATATTTACGGACTGAAAGTTGCCTTTTTGTGCCGATGACACACGCACCACTGCCGTCCATGTGCCACACGGCACGCACGCACGGAGCTGGCGAATAACGATTGCTCACTATAAGGGTGCTGACTGGGGGTCCCGAACCCTAAAAACAGAAAGATAAACTAGGCTGAGCGTGATTTTTTTGGAATATCCTAATCGAAAAATATTTACATATCTACGTCTATTGAAGTCAGGTCGAAAGTAGTTTGAGCTTTTGAAGACAATAATGCCAATACAAAATTCGAAAACCAAAAATGACGACTCTATGAGGGGCGCATCGTTTATTCACCAATAGTAATATGAAACAGCCTGTGATTGCTGCACCAACAATGGCAGTGATCCGAGTGCAGCCGGAAAAGACACATCATCGGCAGCAGTGCCTCAGAAGATGTCTTATGTAATAACCATTAATCTAAGGTCACAGTAGCCTTTGCGTTGGGAGTTAACTAATCATTTAGCATAAGCTAAGCAGTGCCGCCGAAGCAACTCTGCGAACATACACCAACGCTATCAGAACGGTCGTCGAGTCCAGCTGGGATCCGTGGCTCATGGGCAGCCATTGTGTGCCGATCGCAGTGCACAACTACACTCATCTCAGCATCAGCGGAAAACAGAAACAGAGTAAGTGCCTGCTTGTCCTCTAAGTATACCATATCGGCCCGCGTGAGCTTTAGCCGTCAAACGTAGTCGGCGAAGAGGTCGGCGCGCGGAGACCTATCTAACCTGGCTCGAATAAACAAGCACCTCTTGCGTCTTACATCTGCCGCCGGCCGCTCCGTCCGCTTACGGAAAAAACGGCCAGCGCCAAGTGCGCACAGAAAGCTTCTACAGTAAATGGGTTAACGATTGCGCCTTAGATTTTCCATTTTGTAGAGGCTCTAGGAAAACTGATGAGTTTTCTCAGCTCTCCGCCTCGCTGGCTTGTTATCAGATCGCCGACGAGGAGACCCTGAACGGCCATTAAATGCAGCCGCTGCGCTAGAGCTCTGAGATATGCCGCTGCTTTTCTTATTCTAATTACATAATCAAGAAAACGAACAATTTTTGTGTAATTAAACCATCTCATGGCGGGACGCTGCTGTTGCATGCAGTGCACCACCGCCAAGGTCAGCCGAGTGACATCATCTTAATTACAAATTACCTGGCGGCGTGCAGCTTTTCGCGAATCACAGTGCATCTCGCGGTGTGGTGTGCACAACATGAATTTGAAAATTTCTCTTGCAGCGCAGCTATACGTGCGCCGCCATTTAAGACGCTGTCCAGAGGATGATGATATTGTCGGGGATGGAATTTGTGTCAAGACTGCGCACCGAGATCGTGTGCTTGCTCCGCCTTTTGTTTGCACCACTTTTCCTTTTTCTCACATTTGGCACGATCCTCGAATGGGGCTCACCGCGGACTGCGACTTCAACTAAGACCGTGGCGGTCCTCGCAGAGTAAAATTGACGCACTCCAGTGATAGAAATGTCTAATGAAAGATTCCCTTCACGTACGCCTTTATCATTTAATAATTAACTGCAGCTATTGCTTTGCATTCCACGCGCAATCAAACAATTGAAAAAAGATCTCTCGCGAAATGGTGCTTTGTCTGAGTGCAATTTGACGGTGCCGTTGTTGATGGCTTCATTTTGGGGCTTCAAATGCCCATTAAGCCATACCTATCTGAAGAGACTTTTAAGAAGTCTAAAAGCCATAACCCCCTATTTGAAAACACTGAAAAAAATAGAAAGCATTCGATTTGTTTTCGCCATATGGCATGCCATGTTACTGCCAGATCATGTTCCCATTCATGTTAGGATAAGTTTTAATATATTTTGCTCTGTTGTAATTCCTCTGCATTTTTTCCCGAAAATCACAAAGTCAACTGTTCCACCAGGTGCTTTTCCGTTGGGTTGAGGACTAGTAACGGAATATGCTTTTTTAAAGCTCGTGGACATTGTCTTCTTGAAAAATTTCACCTCTCTATATCAATATATGGTAGTGGCCATCTGGAAAAGATTCCAGTCTGTTGTTCTTGGATTTCTAAAGCTCTGGGAGTGGCACAATGAGCTTCAAGCATCAGTTAGTACATATTTCATTTCTGACTTTGCAATCAGTTCTGTATTCTAAGAGTCTCAAAGAGCAAAGTGTTTTGTCTAATGTTTCGCGCTTTATGGAGTTAACAAAAGTCTGTTAATGATCGTTGTTGAAAAGTTTTAGCTCTGCATCCAAAATGAATCGTATGCGTATCGTTCGCAACTTTGTAAGCTCTGGCGATTCTGTCGTGATTGAGAGAAATATTAAATTAATTAAAAAGTAACAAATAAATATTTGTTGCTGTATCACTAATATAAAGACCAGCTTCGTGAGTGTGACACACTGTATTGGTTTTTCAACCTAAGTTGAGTTTGAGTATTATGATGTATTTGCTTGACACGTCAAAGATGTGGAGAGGACAAAACATGTCCAAAATTCCATAATCCAATTTGTGTATTTCTGTACAAAATTCACAGTGCTCGCATATATTTGACGCAGGAGATATGTACATATCCCCCCCTATGCACACCCCCGTTAGAGGTGGAATATGATTCTTCAAGAATCATTCAAATCGGTTAACAATCGGCGAAGACAACGCGTAACATACACACACAAAAAAATACAGTCGAGTTGAGAACCTCCTGCTTTTTTTTGAGTCGGTTAAAAATAGAGAGTCGAAATCGGTTTCGTTTCCCCCCACCCTATACTCTGCACGGTGCAAATAGGGAGTTTTTTTAACGGACTGTGAAGGAAGGAGGAGGTTTTCAATTCGAATTAGGGGTTCATCCTAGTTTAAAGGCCTGAAAATTAAGCTTTTTTTGAGAATTTCTTTCACAGTCCCTAAATTACATATCGTTTTAATTCTTTTTGGGCTAAATAAACACATTCTTAAAAAATACGAAACAATATTTTTTTTTTATTTTTCATAACAAATACATTCAAAATGGCGGAATTCGTGTAGGCATATAAAAAAAAGCGATGTCAACGGTGTTGTTGATTTTTTAGTGAAGATTAGCCTGAAACACGAAAACCAGCAACATTTAGATTCAGTGTGCCAGTGGCTATCGTGTATACTAGAATTATTAATTTTTATGCAAAAATAACAAATTGGCGGTAACTTAAAGAAAAATTTTCCAAAAACGTTTTTTTTTTCATGATTTTTCGGTTAAAAAAAAATGAACAAATTAAAATTTTGACATAATTCTAGTATACACGATACCCATACATGTCACAAATGTGTGGTAAAAATTTCAGAACGATCGGTCTAACCGTTTCGGAGAAAACTACAACACCGTATAAGAAAAAGTGATTTTGAGAAAAACGCGTGTAAAGTTTTTTTGTTGAAATATCATGAAAAAATTGTACTTGCGCAAAACGAGACTAACGTTCAAATAACATACACATAAAATTTTTGGGTATTAGAATAGACTAATATAACTTATTTTCAAGTATAAATAGGACAGTTGTTTGCATTTACAAAGCCGAGAGCACCGAAGGGAAGCGAAACAAGCGCTCATATACTCAATAGCACGCCGGAGAGCGCGCTCGAATAAAATCGAAAAAATATAGTTAGACTGCTCCTATCTTTACGAAATTTTAACATGATATTTCTGAAGTGATTTTTTTTTCGAAATTCATCATAAAAAAAAAAATTTTTTTTAAGTTGGTAAACTAGGATGAACCCTTAATTATTTTTTGTGAAGCCTTCGGAGGTCAACAAGCAGCACGCAAAACTCTTAATATTGCCGAATACTTGGCGCTAGGGTTCATAGGGTATTTGGATTTACAATATTTTTGCTAAAAACTTTAATGCTTACGTGCGCGTATGCAGAAAAATTTGACAAATTTAAAAAAAAAAATATGTACATACCTTGGGTTAGGCTGCAATTGTTTAATCACCAGGAATTAAATTCCCGCTGATTTTTAACAAAATCTAGTTTTGCACGCAAGAAACTCTCTATCTAATTGTTCGACCTGTTGCGTAAGCTGCTATGGCTGGTTTCTTTCGCAAGTGTCCGCAAAGGCGGATAGCGTGTACTAAGCGCAAGCCTCGAATTGCTCATCAAGTGCAAAAGATAAGTACGAGCTTGACTACCGCCGCCGCGCAGTATTTTCTGGGACCCTCACCGCAGAGATCATAAGAAGCAATCGTATTCCGTGGCGGCCAGCAGTGATTGCTGAATGCTTATCTCTCTGGGTCAAGATAAGATTTCTAGTCGACGTGATTAAAGTCCCTCGATTGGAACTTGTCGCCGAATTTCAGAGACGAGTGACGAAATATGCAAGCTTCCATGAAATCGAGTAATGGATGCATTCACCAAATAACTGTTGTTAAGACCTTACACCTAATCAAACCTTCGCCCCAGTCGCAAAAAAAGTGCCCACAAGGAGTGCCGGCTGAATTCCAATTCTATATAGTACACATGATGCCGTTATGGTGCTGGCCAAGAATACTGCTACCACTTGGCCAGAACAAGAATTTCACTTTCGTTGACCTCTTCTCGTCTCCTCTTTTCACAATGTTCTTAAACGGCTCCGTGGCCATAATCAAGATTCCAGTAACGTTGCTGCTTATGTCAGCTAGTTGGTGTTCGGAATTACCCGAGGGAACGGGAGCTGACTTGAACACAGCTAACACTCTGGATCCGCTTGGCGGTAGCATCATCTGTAACTTGGATATGCGTTACCACTTTACCAGCGCGGAGCGACTCTTCAAGGAGCCAACTCACGATATGCAATGCAGCAGCCCATTGTTGTTAAGCCGGAAAGAAATAGTCCACGAAAGAATGCCTACGTCTACCATAAATCCGCGGTGGCCAGTTTTCGCCCGTGTCTCCTTCCGCAGCTTGTGCTGCTCCAGAGTAAATTGAGAAAGGGCATTAGCCCCGGTTTTCCTCTCGTTGTATTCACAGACGGGAATTAAATTAAGAATGATGATAACGCTCCCGTCGGGTGCTCAGCCGCGGCTGCATGAGTTTAATCAGGTTCGTTTCAGGGAAAGTTTAATGATTCAACCTGATTCTACGGAGGCAAGATGTGCGGCTTCTGACCAGGGTCTACTCAGCAGTGCAGGTACTCAGCCTTCCACTTCTTTTGTCGAAACTCTGCTGACATTTTCGCAGTCTTTATAAATGTCATTGGCAGCGGCGCATACATGATCCGAGCCGCTCAGCGCATAAATATTAAATTCCAAGGAAAAGAGCCTCCAACGCACAGCCTTGCGGGCCGAAAAGAAGCGGAATCGAGAAAGCGCACCGGAGGCACCACAAAGGTCTCTGCAAGGTAAATGTCAACCAGCTCGTAGCCAATAGATTTGCGACTGCCAGTCCAACCAGGTGCCATGCTCTCTCGGCGCATGTTTTGCTCGCTTTGGTTGCGATAAAGGTCCCATCATCAATCGGACAGTTTATTTGGAAAAAAGCGGAAGGGAAGGGTCGTCGTCGGCCGTCGCCTCAGCTTTTGTCTACAAAATGGCCTTCCTTTTGGGTGATACCGTTATCACACGTCAAACAAAATTGCCTGGTTCACATCACTTTTTGAGACTTCTGTAAACGAGCCCCAATTATTTCAAGGTTTTGAGATGTCTCTTAAATTTTGGGGAACTTTCTATCAGGCGTGTAAGGCAACGGAAAGTAAAAGTGGACAATACCCACGTTAGGTGTTTCGGAAGAAGCTTGTGTCCAAGCCTAAGTTCAGCTTTGGAAATTCGAAGTTCTATTTATAATAAATTTATTAAAATTTTTTTTTTAAACAACATTTTCATAAAAATGCGTAAAAATTCGTTTCCTGTATCTTGTGAAAAAATAGTAAAAAAACATTTGAAAAAAACACCATCCTACTTTAATGCTCTAGGTATTTGTTGCTTTCTAAATTTAGATACTGCGAATATTCCGTTATTCTCTGCGAGAACCACACATGATAACACCACATTTTTTTTATGTTTTTTATGAAAATTTATTTATTTTTGGTCATTACTGAGTATATGGTTCCTTCCTGCTGATATAAGTCCATCATATTCCTTAATATGATTTACTCATAAAAATAATGTAATATAGAATTCCAAATTTGTGATTTAAGGAGCCATGGCAATTTCCTAGTATTACTACATTTTACCATCGCGTGGACTTTTAAGGGTTCTATTATATAAATTTGTAAATAAGATAACTAGCACATCTATCTGGTTGAAGTTGTCAAGGTCGCAATGGAAGATTAAGAAAGATATAATTTCTTATAAACGTAGGGAAGAAATTAGTTATTATCTTGAAAAGTTAATTCAATTATTTTTTTATTACTTCAAATTCTTATGACCTCCTTAGTCCTTGTGTCCAGCCAGCTACACAAAGTTTATCATCATTCTGTTATCCTTATTTGGCTTAAATCTGATTTGCTTCCACTTGGCAAATACAATGTACATCGCTTACATGAGATAACATAAGCGTCTGCTTATTATTACTGCTTCTGTGTGGATAGTTTTTTTGCGTTTTAGAAGTCAGTCATCAAAAAAATTTGTTGCGCGTTATAAAATATGTGTAATTGTTTGCCTGCTTAATTTTTATCTTAACAAGAACATTTTTTTAAATTTTTGTATTTTTTTTTCAATATTATGTACATTTAATAATTTTTCTTAGTAGATATGGCACTACTACATTATTTACTGACCTACAAAATTCAATTCAAGGGATGAAGAGTAATTACATATTAGAGCATGATCAGTCTTTTAGAGTAAAATGGAAAGAAAAGTTAAGAAAATACATATAATAATAAATTTAAACATTTAAAGAAATATTATTGCTTTTTCAAATATCTCAAACAAAACATAAGCTTAAGTACTAAGTAATACTAATAATAAAGCTAAGAATAACTGAGTTGAAGTTACGTCTTTACACATAGATCAGTTCCAATGTCCATTATACTGATTACTGAAATATGTAAACGAATTACTTCTTAAGACTGAGGAGGTTAAGTGGTAAAATCATTACAATTGTGGAAAACTATTACATAATAAAATTGTTCCGTGACTGACTGACAGATAACGCACAGCCTAAACCACTAAAGGTAGAATCTTGAGGATGCAGAGGTGCAAAAAAAAACCAATTTTTCGAAAATCAATACTTGAAACTTTGCACAAATACTCTACAACACAAATTATGGAACACGTCCGCAAGGAGGGTAAAGGGGGTTTGAGTATTTGTATGGGAAAAATATTTATTGCAATGACAACGTTTCACTCATGTTCAGAATGTTTGCATTACAAAAATTACCTGCCTACCATCGGCATCGTTATGTATCTTAAAACCTTAGCGAAATGGCCCCAGTATTATTTTATTATTTTCGCGGAGTATTTCAAGATGGCGACCGAATATACTCAACTTGAACGGATTTCCGTGTAATTAAATATATAGGGTTTTTTTGAGACACTGTTTTCGAACTTCAATATGTGACCAAACGTTCTTCACATAAATCAATTTTCATGAAATTGAGCTCTTAGGGTCCGTGAGTTCGAAATAACTGCCCTTTTTTAAGCACATATATTTATTTACACAATACCAATATGTAAACAAACGTGTCAACAATTGTTGTCTGTTTGTGGGGCTAATCTCGGGAATGCTTTAACCGATTTCAATAGGGCCTTTACTGGATGTTAGAGTATTTTATCGTCCATAGTTTAGGCTACTTTTTATCCAGGGATTGTTTTGGGTTCCCGCAGCAAAAATGAAAACCCGTCTTGGCGCATGAGACAGTTTAAGTAGTTCTGCAACAGTTTTAATTTACAAGTATGACAAAACCCAGACCATATAGGAACAGGTGGGTCTGTTAGTAACGTCATAAAATGCTGGGCAATATAAATAGCACAATTATGTTTTTTTTTAAATTTTTATAATAACATGGCAACTTTTTACAAGTTAATAGTGCTAAAAGTTCAGATCAGTACTGCCAGCTTTTACGGTTGGTCACTTATAAATTTTGATTGGAAAATGATAGGAATTCAGTTAAGCAGTCATTTCAAAGCTTCGACATTTTGCTATTGAATCAATCTTGGACTATGTCCATAAGGTAATCTTTTAACAAGTACTGTGCAAACAAAACTACAAAGTGCGAATGGGTCTTAAGGAGAGGTCCTCATGGGAGCGTGCGAAATTTGTCCGTTTATTTATAAGTTTTTTGAGGGGAAATGATAAGAGTAAAAAAAACGGTTGTTGGCCACTTATTTGTCGTAGTAAGGGGATTGAAATATACCGTGCGCGCTCCACTTTGGAGCAGCATATCCCGAAAACGGCATTGAATATTCAAACATCCTTGTAAGAGGGTGTCTGAAATTCGATTTTTTTAAATCATTAAATGAGAATCTCCCCTTAATATCTCAAAAACTGGAAACTTGACTGTTTCGCTATAATTCATATTTTTTTCTTTGTCTAGCTTTATTCGATTTTTTTACTACACGCAAATTTTAAAAAATTATCTAAAAGTTGAGCACTTTGTCTCCCTTTTAATTATTTAATTCAATTTATTGTACATAAAATACTTAATTTTCACAGTCAGTGAGTTTTCTTAAACCTCCTAAGACAGTTTATTGCTCCGCATGAAAAATATTCAATTGATGTCTTCTGGATGCCCAAGAAGTGGTGAGTGGAGGAGGATTGGCCTTCGTTGCTCGTCAAGCATCATTTGCTGTAAACGACCATAATTTGCCGAGGACAGATATTGGATCTTCCCGGGGCACATGAATGCTTAAGAAGTTGAAATGCATTACCATTTAGGCCAATATTTAAAGTTCCACATCAGCTGGTTTCTTTCTATTGCTTCCGCCTCTGAAGCGCTTAATTAGTGTCCATATGTGAGTAGGAGCCCATGCAGAGATTGTACATTCGTACTTAAAGTAAGGAGTATGTGTAACTGGATGTTTGTTTTCAGTTGTAGGTGGTAATACTACCAGTTAATATTTCTCGACGTAGAGCAATGACCTACGACAAAATGCATTTAGGGTTCATCAAAGGTGGTCACGAGATATATTAAGTATGTATGAACTCATTTCTTTCTAAAAATGGTCCAATTTTTCAATATTGACGCATTAACATGTTCCTTACGACATAACGTCGGCTTTGATATGCTGAAAAATAACAAAACTTATTTCGTATAATACACGGTTCTTCCATTACTGTGAGTGGCTGTATAAATCTGGGTTAATTCTGGCTCCTGGAGCTTCTAGACCATTTCTATCTTAAGAATGTGTTAAATCAATAAGGAATCGCGTAATCCAAGAAGTGCGATTTCTCCTCAGAAGTAAGAAATATACATTTGTGCTGGAAAATAATTTTAATCGACACTATGTTTCCCAAATACTTTTGAGAATTATAAATGGACAAAATGTGGGTCCATCTTAGTACGGGGTACACATGAAAAGGCCTAATAGGCGCACCTTGTTTCTTGGAGAATATTAGGGTCATGGAATATCAGTCAACCTGGAATTACTTTCTTCATTCAGCTTTGATTTTTCATTGATGGGGTGGATGTTTTGTCCGCAGCGTAACTGCATGATCGCGGCTCGTAGTGTTGGAGGCCCAGATTTCATCTTAACTCAGATACACAGCATGTGCAAAATCTTGTCCTTTCTGTGCCCGCCTACCGCCTGGTAACTAAGGTGTCCTGCTCGAGGATATCTGCACTTCAGTCATCCACCTTGGGAGATAGTTGATTATCGGGACCATGGTGAATCAGAATTTTCTCGTGCCAGAGCACAGGAAGAGTCGATGCCATGATACTTGGTCTATTTTTGTACCGCCTCATAAATACCATTGTGAAGTCGCCTGTTAGATTGAGTTCTTTGGCGTGTTCAAGAAAGTATCTGCTCCGGCTATTGTGCTGTGGTGGTGAAAAAACAAAGAAGTAAAAGTGTTGCTGAGCGTCATCGTCATCATCCACAGGAGTGAGCTTGGGTTTGATGTACGTTGGACGGGGCGTTTGGAGAGCCCGAGGTGGCCACTGCGCGTGTCTCTCTCTTCTTCGGGGCTCGTGCTACTTCAAAGAATGGCATATTTCCTCATTTGCTGATTTAACCAAATTAGTGAAAGTCAGACTGGTGAAGTTCTCCCCGCAGCCATCCGGCCCTTCCGCTCGGGGATGTTGCAAAAAGTTTTTGAGCTGGTGGCGGTTGTTCGGCATCCGCGTCGCTAGCGCTCCTCCGACTACGACGTCGGCCTTGTCGCGCCCGCCTAGGTAATCTCGTTTCTTTATCCGCCGTTTTCCTCATACGTGTCCGTTTTTGTTCTTCGCTTGCAAAGTGATTTTGACACATTTAACCAAATTGGCAGCCATCCAGAGCTAAATGTTTTCCCTTGGGTGCACGACGACGACTCGTTTCAGTGGGAAAGGTGAGTGTGGCAATAAACGTGTGTGCTGTTCTGCTATTGGACTTCCGCAGTTCTCGAGAGGCGAAGCCGTTTCCTAATGTTAAGTCCACTCGTAAGACCAATGATGACGACAGTGGCGGCAATAATCTGCGGCCCCGTTGTCCTTTGTTTAATTCTAGCCTTTAGAGCGTGCTATAACTCCTCCTGGAGTATCATGCGATGCCCGCATGTCTCCTGACAGTGTCTTATTATTTTAGCGGCTATAACACCACTTGAACTCAACATACCAGGCCGCTGTTTATGTGGCGTATCGCGGCTAGAAAACGATGGCGCCCGACGACCTCGACTCATGGTCATAGGATGTGGAAAAAGGTAGCATGTGTCATAGGTGCATGTTGGCAATCATAATCGCCCGCACGTCTTGTGGTCAGCACCAGTCTATCGCAGAGTGTTCGACTCGAAAGGTGTAAGTCCAACGTGATAATACTGCAAATTGAGAAGCCAGAGCGGAGCTGATGTCTGAAATATTTGAACGCCTTCAGATAAGCGCGGCGATAATTGCAGCATATGTGCCCAAAACTGCAATTAAACACGTTCCGCCTTTACAACGGCGCACTATCATCGTGTTTGAAGTGAAGTAGCTGCACCTCACGTCTCATGTGGGAGGTACTCTTAAATTTTGGTTTTCTACTAATTATTCTGCCTTTGTCTGGAATTCATCAATGCGTAGGACCTCTAAAGCCCTACTGCAGGCTATAAACTATAAGCTGAATTAAACATTTCTCAGACCTAAAGTTATGCGTCCGCACTGTGTCGAATTGATTTCCGCTGACGAACGCATTTCCCTTAAAAAAGATATCATTGCGTGTCCAGGAAAAACTTGTCTGCGCAGTTTACTTTTTTTTTTATCATCTGTGTAGATACGCTCGATCACGGGATCTAATCCACATCACCTTTTTAACGGATAAACCGCCAACAATAAAAAATAATAAGATGAAAGCGACCATGATTTCATTTGTATGTCCTTCATTTACAAATAATTTCTCAAAATTTACTGAACTGGCAGCATAAAACTGCCACACAAAAATACCTACATATGTATGTACATATTTATATATTTGTTCAATGCACTAAATCCCTAAAACCTTCAAAAAACTTCTTGTCAATGTTATCTACCCTAAAACTGCATATAGAAACTTTAAGATTAAACCGTAATCCCACATTGTAAATTTGCAAATACATGAAATTAATTTTAGAGACATGTAACTACATACATTGTTGCTGCCAAACTTCTTCCTTCCTCTTAAAGTTTGACAAACAATTTTACGACAATTTTATGAGAAGATTTTTTTTGGGAGGCATAGCCGATTTATTCACGTCGGGCAACTTTTTCAAATGTTTTTGTACAGTTGACTTTAAGTAAGTTGTTTACACTGTTATGCTGCATTTATCTCCATAATTCTAATTTTTATAGCAATTTACCTTTGCACTATTCATCAACTTCCCTAGATTATCTCGGAGTTGGCTATTAGAATAAATTAGCATTCTTTTAATAATTATTTTCTGAAATTAAAAATCGCATTAATTTTTGGTAGTATTATTGTGCACTATACTGGTTCATGGTTTGATGCGTAAGTAGCCAAAACACTAAATCTTCTGTGCCTAACCGAATCCAAGTCTTCGTCTTTATCTCGTTATGATTGTTAATGTGGTCAGCAAGCAAGCTAAGCTATTAAGTAAAGCAAAGTCAAAAACTTATTCGAATTCGTTTTCTTAGCTTGTAATTTGAACTGACTTTTGTAAATAAATAAATTTTTAAAATACCCTTAGTGCCAGGCAACTTGGCTGTTAAAAGTGTTCCCTTTTAAATGTTTCTTTTGAACTCTTTCATGTAGCTCAAATAAATTTAACCACTTTGCCAGCTGCACGCAAATCTACCTGACGAAGTTTACCCAAACCTTGACTCGCTTATCAAGCTAAGTAATTGGTTAACTGTTATACTGTGTAGCTAAGCTCACTGATATAGAAATGAATTCGAACAGAGGTTAGCTCGGTGTGACGTCATGAACTGGCATAACAAGATGAAGAATTGGATTCGGAAAGGCCTTAAAAGAACTCTTTTACGAGACCAAGGGTTTGGAAACGAATTTCTGTTATAACTATTTATTCTATTTGAAAATATTTTAATATTAATTTTATTCCTTTGCGACTAGACGCGCGAGAATTTTGGCTCCCAGCTTGCTTCGCGACTCGTAAGGGACGTTTGAACTGCAGTGAGTGTGTGAAGAAGGCGGTTCCATACTCGGCGAATTCAACCAGCAATAATGTAGGATGATAGTAGCTCATCGGAATAGATCCGTGTATATTATATGGACCAATGAATTTATTGTTCATATACAATACAATTTTGTGTTCCCATAAACTTAATTAAATTTTATATGCTCCATTCCATGATAGCGCACGTTCTACTCATCCACGACTTCATCATAAAATTAGCCACAACGAGAATGTTGTAAACAAAGCACTCGCGTTCGTCATGAGGCCACGAGGCTCACTCACAATTTCGATCCAAAGGCTATTGCCACTCGCGAGCGAACCGATCGACGATGCGAGCGCACTGTTCACATTCTCGTGCTCGTTTATTTTGTGCGAACACTCGTACGAGTCCACGAGAGTGTAATCAAATATTTTTAAGGTATTTTGAAGGGATTGCCGAAAATAAGTAAATTTCTATATATTATCCGCGTATAAAATAGAATTAAATATCAAAGAATCATTTTTTTGATAACTGATCAGTCACTGTTTGGAAACTCTAGGATTAACAGTTTTCGACAATTCATACCCAATCCAAATTGCACACTATGCAAATCTTTTAATTTGATATCAATCGTTCATCTAAAGAAAACTACTGCGTATGCTCTTTATGGCTTCTTAAGAAAATGCACTTACCATACGTGGCGGGTAAAAACCAATTTTTTGCATATTTTGAAAACTTAGTATGTACATATGTATGTGTAGAATATGGTATTCACTTGTATTCTTGATTCTGGCGGAATTCAAATCCGTTTGAAACATTGGAAATTTCAGAACATGCCGAAACTTTCGAAAAGCTCAGCAATCTTCGAGCTCCTGATAGTCCCAGTCTGTTTTTAAATCTATAATTCAAACGGATTTGAATTCTGTCGGAAAACTGACAAAGTTGTAGCGATTGAAAAATTTACGCACCAAAGCCCTATTTTACAAAGTTACAAGTGTGACCAGTGACCAGTCAAAGAGGAATAAAAGAGACCAAAAGTATATAGTCAATCTGCGAGTATTTTTACGGAGAACACTTGTCGCTTCGTAAAATAGGGCTGACTGTAATTTCTTTAAATTTTGCTAGTTTGTGAAACCCCTGCATGTTTCTTAAGGGGGGAAGTCCATGTAAACGCCTCAAAATCAGTTATATTTTACAAATGTTTTAGCAGGTGATAAAATAATTTTATTGTCTTAAATTTTTAACATAACTTTATTTAACCTTTCTAAAGTATACAAAAATAAATTTTTTTTCCTTCCAAAATGGTGGCTCAGGATAATTTATCGTCTGTCGTCTCCGACGCGAGGTCTAACAGTGCTCCATTTATCACACATTAACCATTGATCTGAAACAAAAAAATTAAATTGTTTTCTTTTTAACATATTGACGGGAAGGATAAACCTATAACACTAAAAAAAGCATAAAATTCAATATAAAATAAGCCCTTGAAAAAGAAGTCAGAATTTTGGGCTATTTTTTCGATATTTTCGACCCCCAAAAAGTATTTGATTAACGCGAAATATCTGAAATTTTAGGTTTATCCTTCCGATAATAATTTAGAGAAAAGCCTCTCTAAATTTCAGACAAATCGGTCAATAACTTTTTGAGTTACAAACACGAGTAGTTTTTAAAAATACAGTTTCGAGATAATCGCGTTTAAAATTTTAGTGCAGTATAACGACCAGTGTTATTTGCTTCTTCGATTAATTTAAAATCCGTTATCGATAAAAGGTCCTGAATTTGTCATTTTATCATCACACGGACACGTGACAACAATTTTAAAACCGAGACCTCTAGAGCCACACTCACTGAAATTAATTTTCTGTTTACATACTGAGAACTTCTCAATTTCAGACAAAGCTGTAGACACTGTAAAAAATTCAATTATTCTGTATCCGTGCAAAGGATTAGTTTTTATTCCTTCACTATCACGCATCTTGAGTTTTTTTTCCACTAGCACTCTCATTATGGCTTGTACTTCTTTATTTGTGAATTGATTGCCCTGGTAATGGCCTTTCAAGAATTATGGGATTCAATAGGTATTCAAAGATATTACAAATGAAAGGACCCTTTACCATGACTACCTGACTTGCTATTTTATAATACGCACTCCGGCGCGCTCGATTATATTACCTATAACTTCGTAAATATTCAATATTTTTTTTCCTCTCGTCAGTACACGCTCAACATACTATATTTTCAGGTTATGGAAAAAAAATCGATTTTTTGAAATTTTTACATGGACTTCCCCCTTAAGTCAATCAAAATCAGCATATTTCATATTTGCTTCAATTAGGCATATTATTACAATGGATATGTGAGTTTTCATTACTATTCATTACAATCGTGACGAGAATTGAAATAGAACTGAATTTATTTTTAAGAACGCAATCTACCGGTGTAGATGTGTGTGTAGGTGTGCCGGATCCCGGTCCGGTCAGAATCGGCATGTGTGCGGCCAGCCCAAAACGATCATATTTTTTTTTAAATTCTTATAGGAAATTTTACAATACTGCGACAACTAACACAAATTTCTATTCATTGCATTCGATTTGTCAATAAAATTTGCGTGCAAAAAGTGTTCATATATCGTCGGCCGAACAGTGATATAACGAATCAAACGAAACATTTTATCCCTAATCCTTATGAATTTAAGAAGATAACCCATTAGTGACATGCGTCACACGCTTATGAAATGACTAATACGTAGGCCAAAAACTGTTCAGCCTCCCCTGGTAGATAGTATTATAAAATATTATTGCAGATGACAATTACTTATGACAGATTATAGTATAGTTATAGTGGGGGAGTTTTTTGCCCATGGATTGGAAATGTCCGTAGAATTTTAGTTATTCTGGGTCAAAAGAGCTACTTTACCTTTAAGAAATACGAGTTCCCTACTAAAAAGATATAGTCTGGCCGCCAGTGTGCATTTTGCCGTCATTATTTGCCCCTAGTTGGTGCGAAGGAAAAGATGTGAGTTACACCTCTGGGCGAAACAATTTTGATGACAATGTACATAGGTACTATTTGTAACAAAATATGAAAACTGTTTCGTTCTGTTCAATTACACATTTATTGAAAAACTAAATACTGGACCAATTCCAATACGAAGGAATGCTCTGTTTGTCACTAAAGCTTAGGGGACATTAAATTTATCCAAAAGCTATATCTCCATTGCGAATTGCCAACCACAATACATGAAAGTGAGTCACGAGCACCTGTGCTATTGAAACAGAAAAAAGATCCGCTGGCACAAACTATGGCCTTACCTGACATTGATCGAGCGCAAATAAAAAAGTTATTGAAGAATTGCGACGTCAGAAGAGGATACGTCACCACGATCGCCACAGCGCGATATCTATAAAAGCAGCAGCATGTAAAACTAGACGGCTGTATTCTTCCAGTTTGGCCTCGGCCCGTTTTAGCTCAATGGTCGCGCGGTCTTATTGGGACCATTGCCGCTATCGGGCACTTAATTTTTGTTTGTGTGGCCACTCAAAAGCGGAGCAGTAGCTTCAACGCCGGGCCTCGCGCGGCAACCTTAAAGAACATTTTCACCGCCACCATCACTATGTTATCTGCAGGCTTAATATACAGCCAAAAGCTCGCGAGGAATGAATAAGCGTCAAGCGAGTCCGCATAAGCTGTACAAAGTTGGTTGCCCATTTCGTTGCCCTTCTCCCGCGCTGCCCGTAGTTGCAGTTCAACTGCGCGGAAAATCACGCGTAGTAGTTCCCAATAAATTTTCAGATGATCGAGTAGCGAGCGAATAGTAGTAGCAGCAGCGCCCAGAAAGAACGGAGCGCTAAGCGCAACCTTGGACACCGGGCCGGCCTCAGTGACCGCCGCCGGGCGCGCTTTTGATGCAAACCTCATAGCAAAATTATTTCGTCAAAGCCTCACGTCCACACAGCGCAACTAAACTGCACCGGCTGCATCTCCAGATTTTCTAATTGACTTGGAAATTGCAGCGCAGTACGATTGGCTTTGAGATCAATCGCTCAGATAGCCTTCGAGTCATCTCAGTCGACAAAGTCATTTTCATCGACTTCGTTTTTGTTGAAAATTTTTTATTTTCATTTTTTCTTACTGCAGCTGGCCGCCCAAGAATTCTTAATTTAACGCTGCTGTGCTGTGGTCTATACCTGTCGGGCCGTGGCTAGCGCACTTCAAAACTGCAAACAATAAATGCATTCTTGAGCGTCCAGTCCAGGCCAGTATGCGCGCATCTATTAATTACGACTTTATGCTTTTAGCTTTGTTTTGCGCTTCCCCCCACGCATAGTAAATTAGGACAGACAGAAAGCGCTAAACAGCGTGACGCGAACGCTCTTGTTCGGGAAGATGTACTCAGGTGCATTGCCGTCTGGTTTCGCTAGGTGTATTTTCGACAGGGTCCGGAGAGTAATCCGAAAACAACTGCACAAAGCAAGCTGATGAAGCAAAAATGGAAATTAATAAAAAAAAATATCGGTTACAAATTCAATTTTTGCCGCTACTTAGCCATACCATAATAATTAAATAAAAACCAGAAATATTGTATCAACAAAATTAGAATATTGCGATATTCAAATCTTCAAAGAGTACAACAGATTTGCTTCGCTGAAATCCTATCTTCAAAAACACTCGTACCAACAGGCACAAAGAAGTAAGGACCTCTATTAACGTTATATCCAAAAATATTAAAACACAAATTTAAAAAAAAATAATTCAAAACGTAGTTACAAAATAAACAATTACAGTTTTTTTTATTTGTGTTTATCAATTTCGTGGCAATCAAAAAATCAGTCGAAATCATATCCTTTATTCTGAAAAGTCAGAATTAAATCTGGTTCTGATGGTATTATTTTTATATTTTTGTTTATTGCACTACGAAATAAAATCAAAGTTGCCATTAGTAATTTTATAGTGTTTTCATGTCTGCTCGACCATTTTTTTGTTCGATAACTCGATGGAAATTGGGGACAAATTTTTTTTTGCAAAGTGGCTTGCAATCCATTAAACTTCTAGAATTGACTGGGAGAGTTACTGATAACTTCTTTTTGATGCAAATTTGTTTTGAAAAAACTTGCTTGCAAGTGTGTTGCAAGTCCCGTAACTATCGCCGAAACACAAAAATCCAGCAGCAGTATACGCTCGCAAAATGTAATGGCAGCATCTATTACAGAAAATATTGTAAAAACCTCTCTGGGTCCTATTGGTTTGGACGAAATGCTGGTGGATCATATCAGTGATGTTACCGTGACCAAGAACGGGGCTTATGGAAGTCGAGCACACAGTGCCAAACGTTGATGGCACTACTTCTTCGATGGTAATTATTGATGTTGAGTTGCTTAAGAATGCAGATGACCTTGTAAAATAGAAAATCCACCTCACACCCATTATATCTGGTTACTCCATGGCATGCATAAAGGCTTGTAGGTACATTACAGAGTACCCCACTGCACCTGTGAAAGATCTAGACTGGGAATACTTTACTAACGTCGCTAAAACTTCGATGAGCTCAAAGCTGATTGGAGCAGATACAGATTATTTTTCACCGATGGTCGTAGATACTGCTGACATACACCACTGCCTCCAAATAAAGACCCAAGGAGATTACTAATGCAAACATCGCATGTCTTGTCTTCTTCCTGCAAAAGACCAAAATCAAAATAGGTGTCAATCAATGACCCAGAAAAACGGGAAGCTGTCCGGGCTAGGGAACTGAATATCACAATGGAAATAATACAAAATATTTTTGCCACAGGTATCGATGTTGTCTGCTGGTGTGGAGAAATCGATTATCTTTGTCTTAGGTATTTTGTTGAAACCGGTGCTCTGGCCGTTCGTCAAGTAAAGAAGCAGGATTTGAGGATCATCACGAAGTCGACTGGTGCTACATACTTGACCTCTCTGACTAATTTAGAGGGTGAGGAAAGCATTGGGTCATTAATGGTTGGTGAGGCTGCAGAAGTCGTTCAAGAGAGGATCTGCGATGATGAGCTCATACAAGGGGCATAACAAAAAATTTCTCAGTCGCCCATTCTCATCTCTTACTGAAATTTTCCTGACGGCTATAAATAGGTCTGGTTGTCCTGAGTTAGTAACAGAAAGTGTAAACTGATAAAGTGAAATTGAGGCTCGTAAGAGAAAAAATAGTAAGGAAGAGACTCCAGAGACGCCACCAACGAAATATGAAATTCGGTACGCGATTTTATACAGTTTTCAACGTAAGATCAAACCAAGTGATTCAGCAGGAGATCACAATTGCATATGGTTATCAAGCTTCAGCGCTTAGCAGTATTTCTAAATGGCACCGAAGATTCCAGAACGGACACTTTTGCGTCGAAGACGAATCCCATGACGGACGACCTAAGACATCGACGGTAAAAGCTATTAGGATAATTGGCAAGCGTTTTAAACGGTTGCTGTGAGATTGAGCATGAACGCCATGGCCATTTCTAGAATTATCCGTGATCACTTTGGTTCTGCACGCTGCATTCCTACGGTTCTCAAAGACCACGAAAAGGTTGCTCGTGTACGTTTTGCCAAGATTTCTTTGAAAAATTCAGGAATGGTGTTGTCACCACGTTTTGACAATTTGGAACTAGTAATGAAACTTGGTGCTATAAAAAGAATCCAGAAACCAAGCAACGATCCATGATATGGTCAGAGAAAGGAGCAGCTCCGTAACGAAAAGTGCGACAAAGTGTGCTAAAAATACAATGTTTGAAGTTTTCTTCAATTTCTAGAGTTTTTGCCACTACGACGGTAACGTCACAATGGTACATAACGGTAACATTACAATGGTACATAACGAATCTGTAGTTTTCTAAAAGTTTTAAATTGGCGACCACCAACGAAACTTTGGCGATAATACCTGCACAACGATAATGCTCGGCGCATATACGGCTAATATGACTTCAGAATTCATCGCTGCTTCTGGGATTAATGCTTGGACAATAAAGCGGCGAATGTTGACTTCCAAATGGTCCTACATCTGTGGTTTATCGGCGTAAACTAACGACTTCACATATTCCTAAGAAAATAACCCATAAGAGTGATAGTACAGTCGTGGAGGCCAATTGACAGGTTACATCACATTACACGAAACTATGTGCTCTCGAATGTTTCCCGCAATAGATTTTGTTGCGCGTTGTGTGGCATGTTGCACTGTTTTGTTGAAACCAAAGCTCTTCATTGACCGCAAATTTCTGGCCGGCATCATTCTTGAATAAATATGGGTCAATGATTTCACCAGCAGCATAAAGCACACCCAGCAATGGCTTTTAGTGGATGTAACGGCATCTCAAATAATTCTTCTGGATTTTCTGCACTCGAAATCCGGCAATTTTGTTTATTGACGTAGACATTCAACCAAACATGAGTCTCATCGCTGAATAAAATTTTGTCTTGAAACTAACCACAATTTTCGAAATATATTTGCACAATTTGCAAGTGTTGTTCAAGCGTAACCAAGTCTATTCATGGTGAAATGGAAAAACATACTGAGCAGAAATCAGAAAAAGTGTTGCTAGTTCGAAGAACAAACCTCTAATAAAAAACTGTTTATGTATATTGGGAAAGAAATTTATGACCTCCAAATTTTTTTATCGAAGAAAGACAACATGTTTTTATACTTAGTAGGAAAGAGTAAGTAAAGAAAAAAATGAAACCTATTATAAAGTCGGTAAATGAATTACAAACTAATTCTTAGCTGGGGTTTCGGGTCGGAAACCTATATGCTCACACACGTAATGTTGTGTTATAGTCCAGAATAAATAGAATTGAATATATTCAAAGTAGGAAATAAGTTGTAACAGGTTAAATTCTTGCATATAGTCAGTGCATACATTGCAAGAGTTCCACATCGACCTGACTGCCGCGGGACTAATTACGCGGGGTTCAAGGTTGCGAAAAACGGTGTTTTTTTTTGCAAATATGTATCTCGAAAACCGAGCTGAGACAATTTGCTACAAAAATGGTCTGAGAAGTTTTTTTCATAGGGATAACCGTTTCTGTAAAACTTTAGCCTGTTGGATGTTGAATATTCTTGGACCATTCACCGATTTTCATAAACTACGTCATTCATTAATTTTAGAAGAGGAAAAGCATAAATTCAAATCTTTTCATTCGTGACTTTGAATTTTATTAAACCGCTTCAAGAAACCATAACCCATCAGCAAGTAGAAAGTCAGCTTTCCAATGATTTCCCACCACTCAATATGCCCGTATACCAAGGACAGATTGAGAATTTACAGTTTACCCATTCGTAACTTAATCATTCATCCTCTGCATGCAATGCAATATCCTAAAAGAAGTTCCTCTTCACGCCAAGTTGCTGCATTTGGACCACAGCAAATCTTGAAGACTTGGAGACCAGCTATGTAGCTAACAGTGTGTGTTAACTTCTCTATGTTGAGCAAAGCTGCGATGTTTGCACTTGTAAGGCTTCAACCCCATTTGGAAAGTGGGCGCGCAAAAGCCCCATTGTAGCCGCCCGTTTTTTTTTACACAGCCCACAGCACAGCCAACTACGCCATGCACAGGGTAGAAGGTCATGCAGACGGTTGGAGTCTCATGGATTGGTTGGCGGGTTGTTTGGTGGTAACAGCGGCATTAACGTGTCATCACTATTCTATTTTGGTCGTGGAGATGAACGAGGAGACGGAAAGGAATCAACAGCGGGCAGCGGAAGGAACTCTTTTGGATGTTCAAGGCGAACAATATTCGATGACTACCTCGGTGCATATGTGTTTTTACGGGCATACGTGGACGTGTACACTTCTTTTGGTCCAATGATGCCACGTCCCTATTGCACATCCCGGTTTTTTTTAAGGAGTAGAAGAGCTACTAGTTGGGGCGCATAAAGCTTCCACGTGCTCATACCTTCCATTTTGAATGCAAATTTCTCTGCACCAGCGAAATTTTGTTGCAGATGAAGTTTTTGACCTCTTTGAAGGTGTTAAACAACGTGTGGCAGTCACTAATGATTTTTTACCCTCAAAGAGCTACACATCCGAGCTCACGAATTAGAGGAATCCAGTCGACTGGTTATTTCATTGCCCTGAACTAAATTATTATTCTATTTATATAATTGCTGCCTATCAATTATTAATAATAGCATAGTATGAAAAAAGAGTGGATATCACCCAAATGTAGTTATTTGTCCCAGTAAATAAGACCTGGGCCCTATTTTACGAAGCGACAAGTGTGACCCGTAAAAGTAAAAGAGAAACGAAGGCGACTATAGTCAATCTGCGAGCATTTTTACTGACCGGACAAGACTTGTCGCTTCTTAAAGTACGGCCCAGTAGAACTTGTTAACATTGCTTCATATCTTTCCATGTTCGGAACTTTAGGTTATTTTTCAAGAAAATTCAGATGTTATGATGAGAAGTGTGACGCTTTTATTAATGTTTAAGAATACTACACATATGTATGTACATACTGTATTTGTAATCGTAATTAAAGCCGAAAATAATGGCAGGAGAATTTTGTTCTTTGCTTTGGTTCATCTAGTTGCGAGATGGAGATCTTGCAAAAGAAGTCCAATATACAAAATAATTTTATTTTAGAAAATCCAACGTTTTCAAAATAACAAACACACGGAAATGAACTTGAATTAATTATTACTACAAATTTAATGCCTAAGTGCGCTTCCGTCACGCATTAAGCAATATTAAATAATTATAATTAATAAAACGGTTTTCGAGAAACGTAGTTATTGCAGTAAATGTGTAGTAATGAATAATTTAAATCCTTTCCTTATGTCCTTTATTTTGAGAACAGCGGATTTTTACATTTTGTATAAGAAAAGTACCTCGGATATGATAGAATCCCCGAAGCCGACTTCGTTTTTTTTTACCGCGGAACTCTGGTTGAAAAAAAGAGTATATTGAAAAATCTCAAAAATAACAGTGCAATTTTGTTGAGAAGCTGACTTCCACAAAAAGAAAGCTTGGGAGGGCTTATTTAATCCAAATCACAATTGACACACGTACACACGTAGTGGAAAAATATTCGACATAGCAACCATTGTTGCATAAAAATAATTGCAGGGGTCTTTGGTTCCTGTTTTGAACGTTTTCTTTTCAAAGTGTACTACTTGCTGTGGTTGTCAGAAATGGCACTTTATACTCCTGGGAAGGGTCTTTAAACAAGCAGCACTGTAGAATGCAATCAGTACCCTACACTCGCCTTGTAATATCGTAAACCGCCCTGACAGGAATCGCAGTTTGCCATCTGCAAGTCCTTCAAAATTCATTTGTTTCTATAGAAGCATTCAAGTTCCACCTGAGTCCAAGAGCACACCTTAGCAGTTCGATAACTTTTTAAAGAATTTCCAATCAACGACTTGACTTAAACGACATAATTCTTTGCAGATCAACAACATTTTACTCACTAAAGAAAGCAAAAAGCTGAAGCAAGTCCAGCGAGCATGGATGTCCCATCAATGGTTCAACGTTCTGGTGATACCCTGATCGTGCGCAGTGTGGTGAGCGGTGACCAAATATTTCTAGATCAGGGAACAGGAAAAGTGATTAAATCCAAGTCTGCGGATCGGTCTGATCGATTTCAGACTGGAATTGGATTAGAAGGGCTGCAAGCCGAAGTGGCGGACGATATGGACGGACAAATGGGACCAAAAGATGAGGGACTTCCTCAATGCAAGATAAAGCGGAACTACTCTTGCAATTCATGCACGTTCTTCACGCAGAATCCAAGGTACTTCCTAACTCACCTGAGAGACGTGCATGGTGAAAAGATTGTGATTAATGAGTGCAAGCTTTGCCTCTATGCATCCCGGCATTACCAGAAGTTGGTGCGACATATGAAGATGGTACATGGGTCGACAGAGGGGATTGAAGATCATGCACAGGCCCGCAAGAGACAGTTTGGCCGGGAAGGCCGAAAACGGAAGATTGAAGATACTCTTAGCAGCATTAGCCCCGCCCACAAAACTAATCTCATGTCGCCTGCTAAGTATGACGACATCATAGCAGATGATGCGCCACAGAATAGACTCTTAAAGTGCAGTCTTTGCGAGTTTACGACATTGTATAGAGCCCAGCTGGTGGAACATGAGCAGGATGAGCACTGCAAGACAAAATTTTTTAGGTGCGAAAAGTGCACTTATGTGACCCACATTAAGGCCAGGTTCAGTAAGCATGTCAAGTACCATTCCATGCCAATGATCAAGTGTGTTACCTGTGATTTTCGAACTCCTTACAAGTGGAACCTCGATCGGCACATGAAGAATCATGGAGGAACAGGGCCCTTCAAATGTGCCGCCTGTAATTTCACCGCTGACATCAAGCAGAGTCTAACCGTTCACGAAATGAACCACCACGTACCACCTGTAGGTCACGCAGCAGGCATGAGTCTGTCTCGTCGGAAGAACAAGGTAGGTGGAACCGATTTAGTTGACGACTACATAAGTGAAAACGGAGACTTGGAGGATTCGTTGAACAACAACAATAACATAGAGGACTTTGAGGAGTCTATGTCGAAAAGGTACAAATTCGAAGAAGATGATCAGCCCACAGATTTGTCTCAGAAGTCTAACAACGAAGGCGGAGCTCAAACGAACAGGAAGGTAATGCGGCCTGTACCCAATTTGATTCCGATTCAAGCCACAGGGAATGCTTTGAATTTGTCGAAGAACTTCGTCACGAAACTCCAAAAAGAATTCCCTGCTGAAAAGGCCTATTTCTCGGAGCTGGCCTCTTTTTTGTTTGCGGAAAACAAACTGTCCGAGCTAGCGACTCCAAGTAGAACTGAAGTTCCGCAGCTTTCACCTACATCAAGCAGTTCCACTACCAGCAAAAAGAAAAACGCTAATTTCTTCGACAGGTTGAAAGAGACCTTGGCCATAGATGCCGCTCGAAGCGAGAATTTGAATTGCCCGTGTGGACACACTTCAAAATGCCTCTCAGAATCCTTCTTGCACCGAAATAACTGCAACAAGGCAGACGCTGAGGATAAAAGATCGAGTTCCTCGCCTATTAACTTATCGGTAAACAGTACTTCGACTAGATGCCAATTCTGCAGACATAGGTGCAAGTCGAGCGCTGACCTGGCTAGTCATGTGCGAAACTGTGCCGATGCGGCTAACTGCGCAAACGATTCGTACGACTCCCTTTCGGATATCAATGATAAGCAAGAAGGCGATATGTACGAGTCGAACGGCGACGGTTTGAGCAAGCATCCTATGGAAAACAGAATCTTTGTATGGAACAAGCTGCCCATGGTGAAGTCAGAGGGTTTTGGGCGCGATGACGATGGCGACCATATCGATGGGGAGGAGGAGAAAAAGGGAATGAATTACGGTGAAAACGGGTACTATGGAGTGGAGACTGCTCCAGGTTATGGCGAGGTAAGTGCGCTGTTGTAGACTTTGTTAAACGACTTTGAAACTAAACGCCTTAGGTTACCAAAAAGATGACATCAGAAGATGAGGCGGCGAACTCCTCCCTGAAGAAAGTCTACAAATGTCCCCACTGCTCCTTCTGGGCTTCCACCGCTTCTCGCTTCCATGTGCACATTGTGGGGCATCTTAACAAAAAGCCTTTTGAGTGTTCATTCTGCGCATACCGCTCCAATTGGCGATGGGACATTACAAAACACATTCGGCTGAAGACCATCAGAGACCCTAACCATAAGATGGCCCGTGTGCTTATGAATGATGAGACTGGGAGGCGCAATTATACCAAGTACAACAAGTATATCACTCTGATGAAGGTTACTGAAGAGGATGGAGATCCCAAGCTTATGAAATCCGGAGAGATGACTCCGCATCAAGAAGCTTCTTTAGCTTTCATAAATAATAGCAACAGTCTACAGAAGATTAAATCTGATGAGAGTATAGAAGAAATCCAGCAGAATGATGTAACTGCTTCAGCGGCTGGAGTCATGGGAATGGATGCTACCCGACTAATGAGGTTGCCGTTTTTCAAACAGGCAATGGGTTTGGCTATGCAGTCAGAACATCAGGAATGTACAAAGAGAAGCCCACCACCTCTTCTGAAGCCAGTGGAGGACCTAGTGGCACAAAATACAGATTTCAAGGTGGACGGATCTGAGAAAAAGACGCTCTTTAGATGCAGAAAGTGCAATTACAAGTAAGTACATAATTATGTTACTTATGTGAAGTCCTATTTTTTTGGTTTTGTTTGCGGTTTTTCGCTGGAGACCTTTAGAAAATTTCAAATTCACAAACCTAGTAAGAGTTTTTCTTTTAATATTTTATTTAGGCTTTTAAAGTATAGACTACAATTTTATCGTAAAAATAAACTAATCTTCGCACCTTTTATTCAGTTTTTATACTTCTTATTATATGGTGAGGAGACCTACAGGAAAGAAGATCAATCCTCCCGGATTTTGATTAAATTAAAACATGTCATCGAGGAGGTCATTCAGAGAAACTGCCTGTAGACACATACAGGGAAAAAGATATAAGCAATTTTGTATATGTATCACAATCTTCCAGTAGGTTTCAGCGAATTAAATATATATAAAAAACGGCTTATTTCTTTTTTCTTGTAGGTAAGCAAAGTTTCTAATAATTATTTTATCAAAATTGGTGTGGAGGGGGGCTGACCCCTTTTCCGAATTACTCTCGCGGCTTACATGCATATACAAAATTCTTTGTATCTTTCTTCCTGTAGGACTCAGCAAAGTATGTTACATACAAAAGTTTGTTAGAATGACCTGCTTTATGACATAGTTCAATTTCATCGAAATCGGGTAGGGCAAGCCCCTTTTCCGGATTACCTTCGCAGCCCACATACATATAAAGAATTGCTTGTATCTTTTTTCCTGTAGACCTCACCATATGTCCCAACACAAAAGTTTCTTAGAATCACCTTTATGATATTTCAATTTCATCAAAATCGGGTCGGGACCATAGAAATATAAACTAAATAGGGAACGGCTGTAAGCCAGATTTAGCGTACCACATTTCCTGTCGTTCAGTGCAGGCTTAAATATGCAGACATAATCAGAGGGAAGCTTTTAAAACAAAATTTTCCGAAGCCTATGCCTCCTTATATTCCATTTGCACGGTGCCATTCACTCGGCAAGCTTAGCTCCTTTTGTAGGAGATTCAGCGTCTCTCTAGCGCGCTGGTATGCTGTACCCCTCAACAATGCTAACTTAAGGTGGTCGCTCATGTAGAGGGATTTTACACGATAGAGCTGTTTCGTTTAGCTTATATTTCTATGGTCGGGACCTACTCTGTGTCCTGATCACCGAATACGATTCGATTGAGCTGTGTCGTAAATATACTGTAAATTCTCAATCGAATCGATCTCGAGTAAAAATCACACGAATTTACAAATCAGTGAATTTACTGACATAAAACATGGAATATACGATACTAGTTCAATCGAATCGAATTCAATGATCAATCCCTGAAAGTAATTATTGGACCATTAAATTCCCTAGCAACATCTAAAAATGTAGTGTTGGACCTACAGCACTCATATCCGTTGGCAGAACCCGTCCCTCATATTTTACATACTCACTACCTTGCAGCGCCCGTCTAATAGGGAAGATACTATTATCAAAATAATTTTTTTCCCCAATTGATATAATGTTTAATACAAGAATTAAGAGTTGTTTAACGCTTGACCACTACCTACCTACTGACCTAAGTTGTTGTACCCAATGGCGGTGTCACCACGAACTTTGGTAAGAGATTTCTCTGGTATCTAGACCGTCTTAGATATCATTAGGGTAATCTGAATATCCCGTATATAGCTGAATAAGTAAGTAGCCCCGTCTCCCTTCATTAACTTATGTCTTCCATCCAGGTATAGTTACTGTTTATCAATTCATCTAAACTTTTAAGGAACAATTGTTAGAAGTTTTTTGCGTCTGGCAGTTTGTAAATATTTTTAATTTTGATGTTTTCCTTGAAATTGTATTTTATTTTAATTTGATGTATTTGATTCTTTTTAGGAATGCCAGCCACGACATGGTGCTATCTCACGTGAAAGGGCACTACCAAGATGCCGGGATCAACCTAACGCAAAAGTCAAATATGCCCGGGACCATTCCAGTCGCCGTCAATTCAAACCTCTGTATGAACAATGTGTTAGCCGCAATGTGCCTTACCCAGCAGCAATTGTCGCTGGGTGAAAAAGGGGGGAAGCAACAGCAGCAGCACCCATTGCTAACTGGCTCTCTCAGTCAGCCCCCAGTGCAGCCGACGGTCTCTGCTCCTCAATCTGCGCACAATGCTCCCGGTTTGCCAAACACCCCCATTAACATGGGTGGTGCTCCTAAGGCAAGTGAGCATGGTGAGACGGATGAGGCAAGTTCTGGGGTAGTAACTACTTCTGGTACTGGTGTGACCGGATGGCGAAGCCCAGCGCCCTATCGGTGTGGTCATTGCCATCAGGTTTCAAATTGGAAGCATGTCATCCAGGTATTTTACTAACAAATTTCATATTCATTACTATTGCGGTTAACTTGCTCTTGGGTATGGCCGCTCGCTGGCCGCACCCAAGGGCAGGCGTCCCATCCTGTGCGTACTGAACATTTGTCCATGGTAAATACCTTTATTTTTGAGCCTAGCTTTGCTCTCTTGTTCGGGTTTGGTGCTTCATTAATTTATGTTGGGGTCTCACAGGTCTCATGAGTCTCTTTTGGCTAATGCACATTTGGTCGGCTTGTTTCGAATTTCGTTTTGGAAAGATTTTTAACGGTGTTTTGGTGCTCTAATCGCTTGGATGCGGAAGTGACTGAATGTGCTCTAGCCATAAATGCCTGGAATGTGCGCAACGGATTTGTTATGGGTACCGTGTAGTATCCCAGACGCAGCCGCTGCGCACTTGTCACGGCTTCTTATTGTATTAGGTGTAGCCATAAGTAATGTCGTCTTTTGTTTCAATATATAAAATTGTGTACTGCTTGGGCAGGTCTCTAGGAACTTGTGTTTTCACACGCTTGTTTGTCAGTCATTATTCATAAGCTGTTTTCAAATCTGCCGGTCTTGCATCGAAATAAGTTTTATTACAGTCAATATTCCGACTTCTTGATATCACTCAAAAACATCAGAATATGACATTTAAAAAATAGAAACAAGAATGTGAAATGTAAATATTTTTCCTCAAAATTACCTCCCTAGTAAAATTTACTTTTTCGACGGTAAAGTTTCGCTCTTTTGAGAATTGTGTCATCGTTATTTGAAAAACTACACACTTTTGGATATGTTAAGAGATAACTAAAAAGAACCAGAATCTAGCACTAACATTTTTTTACTGTCAATGGCTATTCAACAATTTTTTAATTTTTGAATTTAGCTTTCTAAAATCTATCGACTTTTAAAGAAATTTGAATTTTTGCAAACTCCAGGGATGTGCCATAAATGAGCAAACTCAAATCTGCGCTCAATTCAAAATCTGACCTCGGTAAAATTTCTAGCTGACTTAAATCCTGAACGAACAAGAGTCTTCAATTGCTCTGGCTGGAATGTTTGAATTTTCTAAAGCTCGGCGCGGACGGTGCATGTTTTCTTGTGCAATCGCTTGTCACGCTTCACATTTCATGAACGCGGATTTGTGATGATTTTTTCCTAACTTGTATAATTTCTTTTTAAAGATGGATAAACATTTTATTAACTGAAAATTGGAAAACCTATGAATTTTTCCGCCTCTCCGCAATTCACAAAGTACACGAACGCGTTTTCGGGTAAAGGTAGTGACACAACCAACGCGTTCGCGGCGGCATTGCGTGCGTTGACATCTATGACGCGACGCTAGGTAAGTTACAACAGAATATTGAACGCAGCAACTGACAAGCAAGTGACACAGGCAATTTCAGTTATATTATGATATATATAATTAAATTCCCATATAACTTCATGCATTTGTAATAAATAAACTTGCGTTTGCGCACTTCTTCTATGAGTCGCTCATCGAATTCCATTTTGCCACACGAGTGATACTTAAAAGTAAGGTTAAGTTGAATGCGCCGCGTTAAAATTTAGAAATTTGCGCAAAGGATGCGACGCGTCGCATAGCGGCTCGTCGCATAGCGGCTCGTCGCATAGCGGCGCGTCGGATGCGAATTCGTTGTCAAGCCTGGCCCCCATAGAATCCGTCGGCTTCAGGCGTCGCTTTTGCAACTATTGAATGCATGCATTCATATGGGAGCTAACCCATAGCCGGCGCCGCGGCAACGCGTCGCGTGAGAGAATTTTAGAGGAAACTCTAATATTTCGGCAAAAGCGACGCGCCGTATAATAGCTTTGCTGAGAGAGCTCTGACAAGTTGAGATTGGCCAGTTGGAATTCGTTGAATCAGCTGTTTATTTGACAAGTAGGGTTTGAATTTGATATCTGTGAACTGTTTTGGTGATTTTGTAATTATTCGGTTTCCTGTTTCTTCGTTTGGATTTCCTGGAAGGTGCCGAGTTTTTCCCGAATTCATTAGTCTAGTTTCTTGACGAATTGCTACTAGATTTCTTGTTAATTCACCTTCGGAGCATACTGCGCCAGTTGGCGGTTGGTCTCGAATTGTCATAAACAGCTGAGCGATAGCGAAAGCGACGCCTGAAGCCGACGGATTCTATGGGTTCGGCTCTCTCTTGCCGCGCTAAAAAGGTGAAAGCTCCGCGGCAAAGCGACGCGCCGACGCGTTCTATGGGGTTAGCCCTTAACTCGAAGTACAGGACTGCCTAAGCGCTTTAAAAGCTGTCAACGCACGCATCGCTCGCGACGCGTTTAAAATTTGGTTGTGTCACCAGCTTAAAGGTTTATAAAACGCGAACATACCTTACATGAAACGTGACCACCTCTAAAACCTGGTGCATCTGATTTGTAGGAAAAATATCATAACCTTGGATATGAATCACATGCCGTTCTTCAATTGGTGTACTCACTAGGACATCATGAAAACTTGCACTGAAAAGAGCACCGAAATCTTGCAATACAGCCAGCGTAGGCTGTTGGCAAACAATTACACAGGAAAACATGCACCCTGCGCCCCGGGCTTTAGAGAATTCAAAGTCCAGCCAAAGAAATTGAAGATTACTGTTCGCTCACCCTCAACTCAACTCTCGAGTTAGACCAACTCAAAGCTTGAGTGGCTTAGCTCAATATTTGATTTCGCTCATTATTTGAGCGAGCACAATGCTTGAGTTGAGCCATGAGTAGAGCTGAATTTGAGCTGTTTTTTTGTTTGCTTGTGGAAATTAGCCCCAAAAAAAAATTTAGTTTGTTTTACAGAAAAAAGGCATCCAATTTTGGCAAATTATCTATATTTCGAAAAATAAATAATTTCCTGCACCGAACGGTACCGAAAAGTTGCAGCGTTTAAAAGGACAGTCCTAAATGTTTGAGAGCCGCAGTACTTATTATAAGCTTTCCCATTTTGGGTTAGATTGCCCACTTATGCAACCATACCCGAATCAATAGAAACCTACATCACAACATTTAAGTAATCAAAATTTAAATGGGCTGAATGCAATTCAAAGATCACGCGTAAAATATATGTTCCCAAAAAACGACATTACTTGTGGGGGGAAATTCTTCTAATGTCGCTTATATTGTCATAAATTCATTCAGGAGATGGGATATAACACATTTCTCTATTCCACTGCATGTAGTAATCAGATACTAATTATTTGTTTCTTACAGCGGCACTGTCGACTGAAGCATAACAGCGACATCCGGATCGAGACCGTTGACCGTAACAGCAATAAGAACTCGCCGGTCTATCATCCGCTGGTAACCCCTGCGGGTGGTGGGCCGCCCAACGTACTTATCAATTCCAACAACGCCTCACAAGGTGCTAAGACTAGTGCAGGCAGCCAGGATGGCCTGGCCAGTAATATTAGTACAAAACCATTTGCCTCAAACTTTAGCTACGACCAAGCCGGCGACCAAAAGGGCGTTGTATCCCTAGGGACCAGAACCGATCTAGAAGCAGTTGATAAGATTAAGCAGCGCCGCCAGCAATGCCCTTCGTGCCCATTCGTATCAGAGAGTAAATCCCAAATGAACTACCACGTCTCTCTACACAAGACCAAGCCAGAAATCTTTGAGTGTCAGACTTGCGGATTCACCACTTCTAAACGGCAGCAGTTCATTCACCATAAAAAGACTGTGCATGACGAAGAGCAAATGGAAGATCAAGCCATAGATTTGCGAGCGAATAATTTAGTAGCTAGTAGTTCACCCGATAGGGCCATCTACTTCTGCCAGAAGTGTCCAGGACGCTTCTTCAGCACCAAAGATCTCAGTGGCCACGTGAACATGCATGGGGCCAGTCATTCGTTCATCTGTAAGATTTGCACCTATTCCACCCGTCAGGAGCACGACCTGCGTCTGCACTCGATCTTGCACACCGACACATATCAAGAGAAGACAGAGCGGCTCTGCATGAAGTTCGTTGTAAGTCCGGACCACGCACGGCCTGCCTTAACGCGCGAGCCACATGGATCTTGGGTTGTGGGTAGGGCTAACGAGCAGCAGAGCGATTTGGAGGACTCGATTCAAAAGAACATCATTGTGGTAGAGGACGGAGGCAATCACCAAGGATCTGCAGGTAAATCTCTATTAAAGGCTCAGCTCGAAAACGGCGAGAACTCAATCGCCGAAGGAATACTGGAACGGTGCTCCGAATGTCCGTTTGAGACGCACGTTTACGACGAGTACAAAAAGCACATTCAATGCCACGAATGTGTGTCCAATTGTGTGGAAAAGTTGCGTTGCTTTGCCTGCGACTTCTCAACGTCTGAAGAGGACGTGCTCAAAGAGCACAAGAAGCTTCATGTGATGCCTATCTCTAAAGCAAAGCTGGTGGACTACTACACAGCCTATAAGAGTCTGGAGCTTAATTTAGTCAACGTAGCCAATCATGGTGGCAATCAGCTGGAAAACGTGTACAAAAGTGAAAGCGAAAAATCGGACGATGGCGGAGACGTCTTATCCGGGCACCGAGTCATTCTGGACGCCGCGACCGGCGAAATTATCGGCGAGCGCAGCTCCTCTTAGTCAAATATTGTTGTTTTGTTTGTTCTTTAGTCTATTTAGCAAGTAACTGAGTCAATCGTATTATGCATTGCGCACTTGGAATAGTGGGGCCATATTTAACGTAGGCTAGGGTAGGACTAGTACTAATTGAAGCACCAAATTACACTTTAGGTACAATAGGCTAGGCGTTCGTTTGGGATTATTTAGCTACTAACAGGAGGTAACGGTCTTTTGCAGATTGTAGGTCTGCTTGCTTGTCGCCACAGCTTTGAGTCACGTTTGGATTTTACTTATGCGGTCTCAGGAAGAGGTCTGTTCTGTTTCACTCAAAGCTGTGGCAACGAGTGAGTCATTTTGACGCCCACATGGGGATTGTAAGTGGGCGGGAGTTATTGGAGTTACCACGGGAAGCCTTAGGGTTTTGGTGAAAGTAGTTCCTAGTGCAGTTGCAGGCCATTACCGACGCTGTCGAGAGCGATTCTATTTAGCCATAATTGTTATTTTCTGTTATTAACCTCCTAGCGGAGTAGGGAGCGCCCAGCGGCTCAGCCATCGATTCCCACTAATTTGTTTCTTTAGTTAGTCTTTATTTTTGTTAAACCTAGAACGGTAGTCGCATGTGCGTTTTATAATATTTACACAGATAGGCCCGCGGGCTAGCCGTCAGTAGGGAATATTTTACCAAAGCATAAAATGCCAAATATTTGTAATCCTACGAGTAAGAGAACCAATAAATCCTAAGGAATACACTGTTGTTTTTTCGTCGCATACATAAAGGTGGTCAGGGAGTCAACTAATTACTGAATACGATCTGATACCGTATCGTAGTTTTTTTTCGAATTTAACTTTTATGAAATTCGGGGATTTCTAGATACTTGTAGATTTTATTCAATTAAGAATTTACTTTTTACGATTTGATTTGAATTGAATCGTATTCAGTAATAAACTCCCAGCCTGGGCTCTAATATAAACAAAGAAAGGCCCCTCGATATTACAATTATGGGTTGGAAATAAATCGCCATTTTGAGAAAGTAAATGAGCCTCAAGAAATTGGCTCACATTTCATCTTTTCTACTGCAAGTTCTACACATGGCCAGCCGATTTTCAACCACGACGAAGGCCCTCTGCCTTCCCTAATAGTTGGCCGAAGTTTGTGAATGAACCGGTCTCTATGGCCAAAACGATTGTAACGTGCGCGCAGTGCTTCACCTTCTGGTCCACGTACAGAAAACGTTGTGTCAGCATGCACATGACACGATGTCAGTGACTGTATAGGATGGATTGGCTTGGCCTACATATGCATCGCAATACCGCAACCGTCCACACTTTGTATGTGCAATTACTGCCAACTGTAGGTTAATTCCAGACAAGAAAAAAAACTTACGATGCCCTGTCGGATGTTGTGGGGAGCAATGTTTGCGCACATTTTTTAAATACGATTTGGGAATGTAGTTTGCATTTTCCTTCAAGCGATAATGACTTTAGAGCTAATCTCTGCCTTTTTGGATTTTTGGCGCAATTCGCGATTCCCGGATTAGCGACGAAAAAAAGCCTCTAGGGCTGCACGTATCACAAGACGCCCGAACTAACAGTCGCTAAGAGGAAATGGTTTGATATCTTGAAAGGCCTTTTTTTTAAGTTTCAACACTTTTATTGAAAATAAGACCTCCTAATGAAAGGTAAAAACGGAGTGGTCAAATAAAACGTAATCCAAGGGTAGAAATGAGTGCGGCTGTGCGGTTATGCATCGTTTTCGTCGTCCGAATACCATGCCAGTCGCTCTTCGTAAAATTTAATTACAATCTGTGGGCAATTTACGTTCGCTTCCCGTGCAGGTACTAGCTCAGCTTGGTCGGTGCCCTTCCATTGCATAAGGAACATCAGTTCGCCAGAGGCGTCAGATGCTCCGAGAATCTTAACTGGATCGAGGCCCCTCGCAAATCCGTTCTCAGCGTCCGATTTCAACTTATCGGCTGGTAAATCCTTCTCCGTTCCGTCCTCTGTCTCACTCTTGGAATTTCGTCGACGCCTGTCCTTGTCGCCAGAGTTACCGTCGTCTGAATCAAGTCTTTTTCGTTTAGCCGAATTTTTACCTTTGTCGTCATTTTTCCGCTTATGGGTTTTAGGAGCTGATGAAGACGGTTTTTTTTCCGCCTGCGGTTCATCCACCTTACAATAAACAGCATCTTACTAAGAACTATACGCTTGATCTTACTTACTTCTTTTTTTTCGTTTTTGGCGCGCTCAGCTTCGAAGGCAGCTATCAAGTCACCACAGTCCAGATTCTCCTCGGGCTCCCAGGTGTTCTCTTTATCGCTGTAGCCCTTCCATTTAAGCAAATACTCAACCTGCAATGCAAGTAATTCCGCCGCCCATTCATGTAATGCCCAAAGAAATTGAGGTTATGAGCTCACCTTTCCTTTTTTAACTCTTCTGTTCACGATTTTTTCGACGGCATATTCCTCCTCTTCTTCCTCCTCAGAAGAATCATCATCCTTCTTTTTGCTCTTCTTAAGTTCATCCTTTTTGGTATCCTCGGCCTTCTTGGTCTTCATTGTCGCGTTAATGAAATCTGCTTGCTGCGGAAAATATTCACTTCGCGGTACTGAAGTGTCCAAAAGTGACGCCGAGTTGTTTGTGTCGTTAAATTTCGTAAAAAAACTACCCTCTCAATTTAACCGGTTACAATACAGCGGGTAGATACAAGTCTATCACAAAACGAATGCAATTAATTTTGTTCCCAGTGCCAAATACTTTCCGGTAAATTCAAAGTATTTTAGGCTACGCACAAATCCTTGCGCATCACAACACTACTCCTTCACGGCTTTTGTAAAGTTCTAGTCTCACGTCCTGCCTTCATGCTTGTCAGTGGAGAATGGCGGAGAGATTGGATGCATTCAGAAATTCGCGAACAATTTGCGCCATTTTTTTGTTAATTATTCAATTCAAGCAGTAGTTCGAATTTATGAGACTCAGGATTATAATTGCTAATCAAATATTAACACATAATAACAAATAATAATAAAGGCCAACAGTCATATTCTTTGGACACTACATCAATAAATTGTAAGTGTCGAAAGGTTTTTGTCTATGCTAATTGCAGTTAGACAGTCGGGCACATAAAATGCAGCATCGATCAGCGTAAACAGCGCTTCTCTAAAGTTTTCACGACACCTCGGAACTGTTAGTTATGAATTATATTGTTCGAATTTCGGCGAATGTACATGAAAGGGATATATGTATATCTCCAGCTGAATGTACCTTGATCCGCGTAGGTATCAGGCAGCGCAGTATATATTTATGAATGAAGATTATAAACGAGAGTACCCTGCATCGCAGGAAATTTTTTTTATCCTATCCTACTTGTACTGGAGCGTTCTTGCCTATGCCTTTGCATCTTTACCCGGCCTTTACACGAGACAGTGTTACTGTCACTGTCTCGTATAAATGCCTATAATCCCGTCTTTTTTACTGTCGCGACAGTACTGTCAAGATTGCAATCTCGACAGTACCGTCTAAGCAGTTATTTGACAGCTTGTGAAATCAAAATGGCGAAAAGTGATTTTGAAGTGGTAAGTCCTTGCAAGAGCTCCGCCATCGATTTCAGTTTAATAAATTAACTTTATTTTCAGACCAAAATTTATCGTAAGGTAACCTGAGGAAATTTGTATGCTCTTTATTATCAGAATAAAGCAAGTTCTTTAACAAATTCCCTTCAATCTCAAAATCAACCCGCTTTGAAAGAAACGGATTTACCCAATATTTTCTTTTCCTGCGTCTCCGTTTTCCATCATTTTCAATATCCTCAAGAACTTTTAAACACATTAAAGATGTAATGGCAACCCTTGCAACGTGTTACATTTTTGAAATGAACTGTCTTGACAGTTCATCGAATGCAAATCATAGAAATACTAACTAAGCACGGAACGGCTGTATCGTGTATGAACCATGGAAATATGAACTAAGCACGGAACGGCTGCAAGCCAGATTTAGCGTACCACATTTCCTGATGTGTTAGAATTGGCTGTATTCGTAGTAGTCACGCAGTACAGGCGTAAATATGAAGACATAATCAGGAGGGGGCTTACAATTCAAAATCTTCCGAAGTTCCTTCCATAATGTCTGTGCCCCCCTTAACATCTATTTACACGCTGCCATTCACCGCTTGTCCTAATGCATTTGTGGGAGGTAAACAAAACCAGCGAAATTAAAAATAGGGCCATTTTCTTAATTTTCTGAAGTTAATGTAACTCCTTTTAATGCGGTTTGATGAAATAGAATGTTTATCATGCATTTCTATCCATCCACTCACCTTAAAAACGATTTACCACGCGGAAATTGCGTGTTGTTGCGACAACCCACCACAGACCACTTCATATCGTAAATTCTCTTGCAATTTAGTTTTTTCGCACTGCTAACAGCACTTAAACAACGCGTAAAATAGTTCTTTATATAATCCTCGCGGGCTGTTGCCACAATTATAAATATACACTCGAAAACTTGCACTTTTCCGGTTTAATCCACTCAAATTTCGAAGTAGCAGAGATTAAATTTGACACTTCAATCAGGTGTTTTATTCAGCTTCTCTCATACACACTGTTGCTGTTCTCCTCTAGGTAGGTCCCATTAGGTGGTCGCTCATGTACAGGGTTCATACACGATACACCCGTTCCGTGCTTAGTTTGTATTTCTATGGTATGAACCCTATACGTGAGCGACCACCTAAGGGATGCTTCCTAGAGGAGAACAGCAACAGCGTTTATGAGGGAGAGCTAAATAAGAATCGTCGCAAGCGGGGCGCAAGCGGTGAATGGCAGCGTGTGAATAGATGTTAAAGGGGGCATAGACATTATGGAAAGAACTTCAGAAAATTTTGAATTGTAAGCCCCCTTCTGATTATGCCTACATATTTACGCCTGCACTGAGCGATCATACGAACACAGCCAATTCTAACGCATCAGGGAATGTGGTACGCTAAATCTGGCTTACAGCCGTTCCGTGCTTAGTTCATATTTCCATGATGCAAATCGGCTTGCTGGGCAGTTTTTGACAGTTTCAGACAGAACTATCCGACAGTAATACCTACTGTCTCGTGTAAAGGCCGGGTAAAATTTGTTAAACGAGGTAAAGGAAAGATGCGAAGCCCCACAACCCTCGTGTTGTTTCTCTTTTCAGCATAGCTTTGGCTGGCAGTGAATTATGCCACGAACGGCTGTAAGCCAGATTTAGCGTACCACATCTCCTGATGTGGCAGGATTGGCTGTGTTCGTATTGGTCGCGCAGTGCAGCCGTAAAAATGAAGACATCATAATCAGAAAGGGGGCTTACAAATCCAAATTTTCCGAAGTTCCTGAATAGACATTATCAGGCATCATAGCGGCCCCTTTTTTCACCTTTTTTCCCCTTTTTTATAGATTCCCCGTTTTTCATACGTTTTTCGGAAAAGTGGCCCCTTTTCCCCTTTTTGATATCGCCGGTAAATTAGGTATATTCACTACGCTGCAGCATCGGTGCCAGCCGCTTGAGGGCGCGCCATATTGTATCGCAGACCACAAGAATTCTTCGACAATCCTTGCAAAAAGTCTCATGGCGTTATTCATGTGTTCTTGAGAGGAATGGGGAACGTTCTAAATTCAATATTTACGCGCGAGTTCCTCAATCACCTAGATATCTGGCATATATATGTCTCTCCAAGCAATTCAACGTGGACTGCATTTTCCGTCAGGGACGAAGAACAGCGCGAGTTTATAATAGAATATCGAGGTTATAAACCTCGTGTTGATATTGAGTGCAGGGAAACTTCAGAAATCGAATATGAGTCAGACTTCAGTCTGAATCGCATCACAAATGATCTGATCCATCTAGTGCAAACAGCGCATAGGTCATATCAAAATTATTTAGATGCACTTCGTAGAGAAGAAGAAAAGAAACAGAAAGAAAAATTGAAAGAGCAGGAGGAAATAGAAAAAGAACGAGCAATAAATGAAGCATTCAAAAAAACAGTTGCATCTATGCATAATTTGCACCAGGAGCTTAAAAACGTTTAAGAAAAAAATAAAGAAGATATAAATAATTTAGACGCTATGCGAAAGCATTTAAAAGATGAACTGGCGAAAAAAAACAAAAATAACCGCGAAATCATTGCCCAGTTATGCGATAAAGTAGATAAGTTGAGCGACACAGAAAGGAAGTCACGTAAAAAGGTAGAAAAACTGCAAAATGATGTTGAAAGAAAAAAGAGTGGGATTATTGAAAATGAAATAAAAAAGAAATTCATATAATGAAATATGAACATTCATATTTACTCCATAATATTCTCAGTACTATTGAGTAGTAGATACAATAAAGAAGTATATTGTAAAAAAGTACATCGTTAGAAGATCAATTGTTCTTTAAATCCATTTTTCATTCACAAAATGTCCCCTAGCTTCCCCTTTTTCTCCCCCCGACCAAATCCCCTTTCCCCTTTTTTTTTTGAAAAAAGGGCTATGATGCCTGCATTATGCCCTCCTTATAATCTATTTACAAGCTGCCATTCACTGACAAGCTATTATGCTTTTGTGGGAGGTGAACAAAGGCAGCGAAATGAAAAATAAGGAGATTTTCTTAATTTGCTGAAGTTAATGTAGCTCCTTTAAATACGGTTTGATGAAATAGAATATTTATCATGCATTTCCATCAATCCACTTACCTAAAAAACGGTTTCCAACGCAGAAATTGCGTGTTGTTGCGACAACCCACCACAGAGCACTTCATATCGTAAATTCACGTAGTGAACATTTTTCCTACATAAGTAATTTTACACTAAATAATATAAAGGAAGGCCTTAGCCAAAACACTAGGAACTTTTTTTTAGATGTAGAACCTTTCGCTGGCTATCTCTTTAACATGAAAACTACAACGACTTTGTTAGGATCAGCAAATAAATCTAGATTGCAGGCTTTTAAAGAGGGTAGGAAATCCACAAAATCAAAATGCAGGAAAAGATTCACAAATTGAAGATGATTTTGTTCAACTGAAAAAACGTCAGCAGTAGCGCAGCATTCCGTAGTAAACTTTCTACAGTGGTAAAGAAGGGTTACCTGTGGATTTATTTTTGCCACTAATTTCATGGCTTTTGCAATAAAAAAAAAACTATTATTAATATTAATTAGATTGTAGTGTGATTCTTGTAATGCATCCTTTTAAATTTCTCAAATCTTTACATAGATATGTCAAATAGTTTTATGTCGATCACCCGAGTTCTATAAAAAAGTGTGATTTCGAGAAAAACTCTGAAGTACAAGTGTGTGTCGCTTTTTAACCAAACTTTGGAAATGCTTCATTCCAAAATATTCGGAAACATAACATCAGCTTTCCTATTACACCGATGCTCACGGATTTGGTCGAAATGATTCCGATGTATTTTGGACATCATCGCTATCAACCAAATCAAACTGTAGTTGATGATCACGACTGATCGGCGTGGAATTATGATCACCACCTTCTTGTCTTAATCAATGCCATTTTATGACTCATGCAATAAGTACAGCAAACACACTCGACAACAAATAGTATCAAATCAAAAGAAGAACAACTGAACAAACTAACAAATAATATTTGACCAACTCAAAAAGCTAACATGCTATGCAAATACACTGAGTAAATACGCAAACTCATTCCTACAAAACGTGTATATAATATAATACGATCAAATTTTTCGACTTCCTTAAAGAATGTTTCGCAAAATGAAGATATTTAGTTTTGATCGTCTCAGTCATTGCATTGGCCCACTTGGCAACAGAGGTATCGGCAGCGCCAATAAAGCCTCAAGAGCTCCAAATAAAATTTTTTAAAGCTATACATGATCGCCTTTGTCAAGTAGAAGAACATCCTTCGGCAAAAGAATGCACAAAATGGAACTCAGTGGGGCTAGATGAAAATAATATCCAGGAGTACATTGACGATTTAACCGAACTAATTCGCTTAGAATGAATGTAAGCGTTTCTACACAATTTAATTTCTGTTAAAATCTAATAGCTTAAAACAATAAATCTCATCGATTTTCTCTATCTAATTTATGAAATAAACTTAAGGAGAAAATCGTATAATGTCCTTCTTAAAAACATGGTGGAGCCAACGCGATGAAGAGAATTATGCAGGACGTTTTATCTAGACGATTTCACCTCACCAAACAAAAAATTAGGGGGAGAAACATCAGCAATATGAACCGTTCGGTATGCACATAATTTTTTTATTTGTATCTTTTGAACTACTCAAAGTAGCGAGATCCAACCCACGCCGAACAACTACTATTTCAATGACTACGTATACGCGATATCCAAAGTCGCGACTTTGGCCTAGCGTATCCCAAAGTCGCAATTATCTTTGCCGTGTAAACGGGCAAGTCCCAACTTTGGCCTAGCCCGGATTGAATTGGGCCCATAGAAATACAAACTAAGCACGGAACGGCTATATCGTGTATGAACCCTGTACATGAGCGACCACCTCAATGGGACCTACCTAGAGGAGAACAGCAACAGCATTTATGAGGGAGAGCTAAATAAGAATCAGGCCAAGCTGGGCCAAGCGGTGAATGGTAGCGTGTAAATAGATGTTAAGGGGGGCATAGACATTAAGGCAGGAACTTCAGAAAATTTTGAATTGTATGCCCCCTTCTGATTATGGCTTCATATTTACGCCTGCACTGAGCGACCATACGAATACAGCCTATTCTAACACATCAGGAAATGTGGTACGCTAAATCTGGCTTACAGCCGTTCCGTGCTTAGTTCATATTTCCATGATTGGGCCTAGGCCTGATATGCCTGTATGTGTGTGCTCGATCCCTCAAACCTCACAAATCTTACTCGCACACAGATAGCACACAAGGGCAAATTTCCTAGTCCACTTTTGTGTCACTACACTACAGTCACTTGCGAAAGTGAAAATATATGTCTTGAAATTTTCCAAAATTCACGCTTCTTACACATTTTTTACTTTTATTAAATGGCTCATCTTTTTGCCTTTTCAAAGAGGTACCACATGTAGAAAAAGTATATACAAATTTATACCTACGAACTTTTTGCGGAATATAAAAATAACAGAATTTTAAAACATTTTTATTTAAACATTTGTAACATACTACCAAAGATTATATAAATACAAAGATGTAGCAAAGTGGCTAAAATCCACTTCGCGCTTCAGGGGCCAGTTCTGGTATTGTATTGGTAACACACCTATAGGAACTCTCTCTCAAATTTTTAATTTCTGTGGCTCTATTTTCCGAGTGCATCGAGCGAAACGCGAATGGAAGACGAGGCGCTTGTGAGACTGGCGAGCAACAAAAAAAGGGAAGAAGCGAATAATGCACGTGAGCATGTAAGCGGGGTATATTGTGGGGTGGTTCCGTTGATAGATCGTAGTGAAAAAGAAGAACGAGTGCATCTCGTCATACCGATCCAGACCGGGTGTGACCAAAAGCTCCCGGCGACGGCCGGCGGTGTTACCCAATATATGCGCGTCGTTCTTTTCTTACGAGACAAATCTTACAAACACTCCTACTTTAGCGATCGTTTGGTAGCGTGAAAACATTTGACTGCCAGGCAAGGCAATGTTGAAAACGGAAACAACACGAGGGTTGTAGGGCTGCGAAACTTTCCTTTCCTATGCAACTTGAGCCTGCATTCGTCAATTGTCAAGAACGCAGAGACACATTCACCTGTAAAATTCAGTTAGGGAATATGAGGGTATTTCTTTCAAAAATGTACGCCGGGGTTGATTATCCTGCACTGTGTGCTCTTGGGGTTTCGCCTAGGCAAGAACGGGAAAGCGTATTCAGCTGTAAAAAGCAGTAAGGGAATATGAAAATGTGTATCTCTTTTATCGCTGATTGCCAGGCAAAATGGATTAGTTTTGTTTGAATTTGAATTAAGTTTGGACAACATAATTTGAAAATTAAAAACCGGTTTCAGGCACACCTCTCACTACCACGCCGTGTGCGCTGCACCTAAGACTGCATGAATGTAGGTGAAATGAGCGATTTCGGTTTATTAAAAAACGCTTGTTAAAATAAACTAAAATTTATTTAGAAAAATGTTTATGAGTGCGACGCATTTCGTGGGATTTGACTTTTTTTTGCTGTTATTTAATTAATCCAGGAATTATGTTCTTCGAGAATTTAACAAAAAGTAAAAAAACGTACTGATGGCTTTTTATCGGAATGGAACATTATCAGATCCGAATATTTATTATATGTTCGGTCGGTGCGGTTGGGTCCGAGCCCAGTCTATGAATAAACACATATATACAGCCTAAGGTCGCCAAAGATTGAGTCAAATGCGGCTCCCCAGAACACTATAACCTACTTCAAGGGTCTTAATTCAATGTGGAAAAGGTTTTAAAAAAAAATAAGGGATTAGCACAATAGATCTAGATATAGGTCGCGCAGCTTTCGAAAGGTACTTGGGGTGCATGGACGACATTCTTACTTACGAGTATAATAATAATAAAACTATCAAAAACGTTTTTAAAATCATTTCTTAAAAAGGAATTCTTAAAATTTACTTTTTCTTGCTTGCCTAAAGGTAGTTCCCCCCAACGCGTTGTTGGTGATAAAGTGTTGTTATCTGAGAGGGCTATATGTATGTTAGGTTGAAAAGTTTGCTACGTACTTAATTAATTCGTTTTAATATTAAAGCTTATAACCACAAGCAGAACGTATATGTCCTTCATAAGGTAACCAAAAAATTTTAAACCCAATAAACTCATTGCACTTTCATCAAACCAGTTTCGTAAAGATTCAAACACTAAAACTGTCGCCGGTAAAAAAATACTTAATGAGTAGGTAAGTAGCATCAAAACATTAAAAGATCTAAACATGATTCACAAAATAGTTAAAGTTTAATTCACACAATCTTCGTAAGCATTGCGCCGTCCCATTGATATTGATAAAATGCAAAATAATGAGTCACTGATACAGTACGGTGTAAACAGTATCGACCTTGAATAATCAAAACACAATCGCATTTATTTAACAGAACTCTCCGATCTACTCGGTTGCAAAAACTGCTAATCCAATTCCACATAACTAAATATATAAAGAAATGGCTATACATAAATTACAGAGATCACAATAGACGGAAGTGGGGAGAGGATGATCAAGATGTTTCGTTTTGTTCTAGCTGTGGGGGTATATCAGCGATTCTGAACGAACAAATACGTGCAAAAAAATGCGAAAATAATGCATTCAAAGTTGTGCTTCACTATTTTCATTTTACCTTTTTTTTAATTTAAATTCTAGCTTGCCCGGACCCGGCGTTTCCCGGGATACTATTAAATTTGTATTCCTTAATTTTACAACGCCTCCCTACTGCACAACCGCCCCTTCTATGTGACCTAGCAGGGTGGGGGTGGTCTTATTAAATCAACCATAAATTCGCACACAATACACCCCATACATCACTTTCACCTATTCTTAACACTTTTTTAACTGTAAACTGTAAAGTATTATTAAATTTAGATTTCCTCATTTTACACCACCTCCTTATTGCACCCCCTCTCGTATATCTCCCAGCGGGGTTGGGGGTGGTCTCATATTTGGAAATTTGAATAACAGATTCTAAATCAGTGATCCCGAAAATTCCCTAGTGCGGATTTTCAGGGAAATCCCTTGAATTAGCGAAATCGGTCCATCCGTTCACGCTTGATGGCGTGACCAAGGGAAATAGGGATTCATTTCTATATATGTATATAGATTACTCTGCTTCCTTAGTTATCGATTGGTGAATAAATTATTCCAATTCATGCATACACTTTTCTTCCATAGCCGTTTCAATTTTGTCGGCACCCACCGAAATAACCAAGTTTTCACTATTTTCACCAACTTTCACCAACCCCGCCCAATTTCCTATAGAGCTTCTTCTTCCTACCCCTGAAATACACTTCTGGGGGTGTCACCCTCCACCCCTCCCCCACAACAAAAACACGTTTTCACCAATAATTCCCACATTTCACACTTTTACACTACCTCCCCTTTCCAACGATACCCATAACATGGCACACGCATTTTACAACAAATTTCCTCTTCTTCGGACGCGACGGGAACACGGTCGAACGGGATAAAAAGTCCTATGACCGTAGAAACCTTGGTGGGCTCATGCACAACAATTTTGCTAAAGATCATCACATGATCAAATGCATAGCTTACGATTCTATAAAGGACATACAGACAAACATTCATTTTTATATATATAGAAGATAAAGTACAACTGAAAAACTATGTAGTTATTGCAGTACATTATTAAATTTTAAATAATATAGAGGTCAAGATTATGATCAACATTTTACAATGACTAATAAAAACAAAAAATGAATTTAAGAAAAGAAAACAAAATGGAACGCATGTGGCCACTCATATTACTGAAGACTAGTTGACCCCAGAAAGTGCGTTGGCTACACATTTCCCCACATACCACTCAGCTATGCATTCAACAATTTACTGTATTTATGACGGCTGCTGCTCAAAGAAAAGTGTAGGTTGTATAACTTCAGATATCTGGCATAATGTGATTATGGGTATGGGATATATTTAGAATTAATTTTTGCAAAATCCACATTGCTTTTTTGAAATTTGAATTAATAATTGCTGTTCACTGCTCTTCACGTTGCGATTTAAGTTGCAAATAGCGGGAATTCCCTCCAACTGCTTGTTGCACAATTTTCAGGGACAGAAAAATTAAGTTACCAACCTCTGACCCCAAAGCAGAATTTCGCCAATGTTCTGCTTTTCAAAAGATTCACTTAGCAATAATTTTCGACGAGACGACTTCGGCCAACTTTTGGGTACCGGCGTTCTAAACTGATTGGTTAGCCAGATCGCATCAATCAATTCCAAACATTTGCGTGCCTGAGCTGGGTGTGGGGGTAATTCAGTCATATTAAAGGAACTTGTAGGCCGGATGAGCCAAAATCCTATGGGTGTAGTGATGCTGTCTAGGGTTTAGTTTTTTTATTTTTTTAAACTTTCCCAGAGGTAAGACTGTCGAATTCATCTTACTGCAGCGGCGACTCTTTTTTGTTTGCATCCATAGCTTCTGGCTTGTGAAGTCCATTAGCTGAACCGGTGGAATTTTCGGCACGTTGCTCTTCACATTCATCTTGCTGCGATGTCTTGCTGGTGCCATTATCGCTTTGCACTAAAAGTGATGGAGAGTAATTATAGTCAGAAAAGTGTCTCCTCTTCAGAACATTTTTTTCGTTCCGCCGCGCCGCCAGCAAAAGTGAATCGGAAAATTCGCGCTAACGACGCTTGGTGACCCATTCGCCGACATTGTCTCCCGCACTCAATTCCCTATAATTTTTACACATTCTTTCCTTGTTTTTAAAAGTAGGAAAATAGAGGAGGATTTTTTTTTTTTCGTCGGTTCCTCTATTAGAACCAGAGTGTTGACATGGCTTGGACAATGCCGTTGGCATCCTAAGTAAATCTCTATGGATGATTTAGTTGAGCACTAGTCTTCATTAGGTACGGTTCATTTGGGTAGCACCATCCGCCCGTAGTTAGTAACTCGAGAATCAAATTAGAAGGTACGCTGAAAGTGTCCTGTTCGTGGGAGAATTTTTTATATTGGTGCATCAGATGTACTCGGAGATGTGCGAGTCCAATTTGAATGAATGGACTGATGAATTTGATCGTAGTTAGCCTGCGCTGGCTAAGTGCGCGGAGTGGAAAGTCTGGCAGTTTTTCAAAATTCACTATGCTTTGATTGAGAGTGCTTAGTTCCTCCTGCGCTGCTTAGCGAAGTGCACTAATTGCAATTTCTCTGAATATTTCCAGTATTTCGTTGATAGAGATTAGACAAACAGTGCGTCAAGATGAATGAAGTACAGAGCTTAATGACCACTTTTCTCATCCTCATCCTGCTGCTGGTTGCACTTTGGGCCCTGCATTTAGCCTTCTCGTAGGGGATCTGCAGCTATAAAAATGTTGTATGTAAGTATGCACTTCTGGTACATTAAGACCTTTCCTTTGTGCTGCGGATTGCCTTGTAGGGACTTCGCGGTATTTTTAAAAACTTCCATAAAATTGTCGTAATATTTTGTACCCCAATCGTCTGGCAATAGCTGTGTCCTGCGTATTCCCTTATATCGAGAATTTATTGACTCGACTTCCACCGTTTGAAGGATCATTTTCCGTGTCATTAACATTTTCGCGAAGCTCGTTTATTTTTAGAGTTCCGTACGGGAAACGATAAAAGTGGATGTCTTGTACGGTGTCCGTCCGTTTTTCACAGCATTATTACTTTCAAACTGTTTGGCATCGATAATAGAAATTTTGGCACGTAGGTATTTCACAAGCGCTCACCTAGAAGAATTTCAAAAAAATTAAAGATGGCGGATTTTATTAACAATTAATTGAGTGGTAAAAAAAAACTGTGTGGAGTATAATTGGAAAAGTATTAATGCGAAAATATGTGAGCCGTTTATTTTGAAAGTGAGCCAAGTCCATTTTTGTTCTTAAAAACTTTTAACACAAAGGACCTTCAGGTGACGGTGTCCACCCTGCGGGTCACCTCAGATCTTATAAATAATAAATTTGTTGAAACTTGTACACTGTGCATTTGTTCATGTCCAAAATAAACGATAACACAATGTAAAACAGTCTTTAAAAAATGAACGTGGCTCAGTTTTAAAATAAACGAAACGTGTAATGTTTTCTGAATTTTTTTTAACAAGCAAGTTTTTGAATATATCTATGTTTACCCCGACACACCGATATTACGCGGAAAAAATATGTATATATGAAATTTCCTTCATTTATTAAAAATTTACTTATTTAGTTATTCATTTACAATGAGTCTTTATACAGAAATTATAGTAAATCTCCAATTGCATAACGAATTTTAACATAACATAGAAATAACATAGAAAAAAGAGAATGTGAAGAAAGGTAAACTATAAAGAAAAAAAATTTACAGCTATATTTGAAGTTTAAGATGAAAATTAAAATGAAAGATACATAGATAAGTATTAGGGTGGTCCTTATTCCTAAGAAAAAAATTGTTTTTCTTTAATTTCGCGGGACACCACGTAACTTGATTATATACCATAAGAAACTATTTCAATATTTTTTTTTGAATTTTTTAAATGACATTTAGGGGTCGCTACCAAGGTTTGAATTTTAAATAAAAACTCAAAATCTGTATTTTTTTTTGGATTATAATTGACCGATGAGCCAAACCTTACTTTGATTTCTAATAGCTCTACTTAGTCCGCTACTTCTAGACGCCATTGCAAATTGAAACACGTTACTATGACTTTTACAAATAAAACGCGTGCGCTCTCGTTAATGACTTACTATATTAGAACTAAAGTGCGGGGCGGGTTAAATCTCGGCGCTTCGGTACAGAAGAGGGGTCGAGGGGAGGAGGAGATAAGGAGCGACTGTCTATGCGAGTTTCACTTGCAGGTAAAAAGTGATATAAACACTTAAATGAAACATTAGTGAAACCATCATTTAAGCTGTCCTTCAACGCTTTTTGTAAAAACTTTGCCAGCTGGTAGCGACCTCTAAATCGTCAAAAAAAAAAATAGTTTTCATATTTAGATGCATATAACCAAATGACAAAGTGCCCCGGGGATAATTCAAAAGTCGAAAAAGAAGGACCATCCTAATAAGTATAATTAAGAAATATTAAAATTCTTAACAACAGTTTGTCTAAGCCGGTTAAACGGGTGATTCAGAGGTGTAGTCTGTTATGATTTCTTTGAAGTCGGATTAGTGGAGAGTTATAGTATACATGATAGCCTCTCAGTATAAGGAACGTATGGTTAATTAAAATTTTTTGAATAGACTGCGGATAAATTGCACTCCCTCTTCCTTGTCAATTTTAATCTGGTGATGAAGTGACCAAACTGTGGAACAGTACTCGAGAATACTGCGTACAATGGACAGGAATAGATGGACAGATGTGAATAAATTACCGAAATGAGGCGAAGTACGTACAATAAATCCCGCTAGTCTATAAGATCTTCTACAAATTTCGTCAAAACTTAACCTAGTGTCAAACGTTACCCCAAATTGGGAAATCTCAGTTAAAGACACAGCATTCAGACGATACTCATATTTTGTAGGCGATCTTCTCAGCGTACAAGTCATTTTGAAACACTTACCGACATTTATAGAAGCACACCAGTCTTCAAGCATGACCAAATCGTGTTGAAGTATATCACAGTCTTCTTTGCAGTTTGTCTGCAGATAGTCGTGATGTGTCCATAACCAACGAGATACGATAGGGCCTTAAATTTGTCTCCAACACATGTCTGCAAAGAGAAATGGATGAATATACCAGGAACATACCAAGCTCGACATGATATTTAAATTTCCAAAAATTCGCACAAGCTCAATTCCCGGGTCGTAAAACTGAGGAAAAAATTTGTCCCGTCAATGCCGTCCTCACGACCTGGATTTTACGCTTGAGTGCGTGCTTGCATTTTGGCCGATGCAACGGAAGCGTTGCAGCCATGAACGATTTATAAATGGGGCAAACTAGCGCATGCCTCGCCAGCACCGCAGACCTTCGAAATCTGATTGACGTGAAACCAATATGGTTCTGGATCGAAGTGGGAAGAAATGTTTGGAAACAGATGCATCTCTGTTGCTCGACTTGGAGTATGCCGGCGTATTTTTGAATCGCGTCCCGCACACACACCCGCACATGCTTCACCGTACTCAGGCCTAGGGAAAAAGATGAATATTCTGAAAATTTCATTTTTTTACGTTGAGATAGGAATATTTCTTTGGAATCAAAATGATTCCATCGGCCAGTTATAATTAGGCGCCCGCTTCGATCGGACCAAAAGAATAGAATCTTAATAATACACGGTTTGTTCGGGTGTTTTGTGTAGTAAGCAGCCACTTTAAGTGAAAACGACAGCGTTTGTGATTATTTGATAAAATTTTTGTAGATTATAACCATCTCAAAATGAATGAAGCAAAGAGTCTAATAACCACCTTCATGATTCTGGCGTTCCTGCTGATGGTCCTCTATGCGTTCTACGCTGTTCTTGCGTAATACAGTGGAATTCCTTTTTGAAGGTAAACGAGGCTAAATATTTCTATCTCCAATATTTTACCTACAGTAAATAGTACTATTTGGTTACTCTTTCGAAAATAAGCAAAGTGACACCCTTCCGATTCGCAGCAATTAAAATATTCCTCAATAACACAATCTGCGCGTTCATTTGGTATTTTTAGATATTCTCAAGTAGTTCGGCACACTGTCGAACGCTTCAAAATTCAAATTCAGAAAATTTATATTACACAATACAGGAAGCAGTCGTGTTATGGGCGCCATAAACTATTCGATTTAAAGAGCAGCAATGCATGTGGCATTAGGCGTGGTTTTGATCTACGTAAACAGTCGGCAGAATGTCTTGTTTTCCAAAAACGAGAACCACTTTTGCACATTTGGAGTGAATGTGCGTCATATCTGGCGTGCTTGGCGGTTTTCCTTATAGCCGAATTAAAAGGTCTTTATAATTGAAGATCTCGGCGCAAGCAAGGTCAATGCAGATTACGAAAATTTAGCAACCTTAAACCCTAAAACGGTTTTCTAATCCTCACATTATCGAAAATTTAAAGGATTCCTATTTGAAAATATGTAGCAGCAGGTACCAACAATTTTTATGTGGATTTAAAAGTTTATCTTTTAAATATGCGTAATGGAACTAATTGGCTTTAAATTAATATACTTACCAACTTATGGGACCTTTTTACAGCCATAACATCGGCCCTCGCTGATGCGAAATTAGCCTGTATACAGTGCCCCAAAAACAGATCTACTGTACGCTGCCCAATAAGCTGGAGCTACAAAAATAACAAAACAAAAATTGAATAAACAACGACGGGGATTGGGGAATCAGTGGAAAAACCTGGAATTTTCACAAGGTTACATTTTATTTTTATTTTGGTGCGGCACATACGCCAGAAAATGGCAATCATTCTTTAGTCGCCTTTTAAGAAATTCCGATGAATGTTTTTTTCATTTTTTGCTTTCTAAAGTCTTTGTTCAAAAAATAAATTACCAGGAGTCGTTGACATTCAATTTTACCCCGGTGAGTTCATGGGACAAGGTGAGTCGGTGACCACTGTTCAATGGTCTGGCACAATTCGCGGGGGGGCTTGAGTGACCTTTGGAATTAATTTCCGGATACACTTTAAATCATGTAAGAAATCGTATCTCATATACATAGCGTACTCGATGTCTCTGACGCATTACACTAATTCTTGAGATGCTTCATCGAGAACTTCAGTTGAGGAGAAACGCTGTGGAGCTCGTCGCCTTTATCACAAGTGTGGATTGTATAATAACCCCCACCCACAATTTTTCCGGACTATTTACTCTCGGATATTTTTAGGAAAAAGCGATAATTTCCCTGGTTTCAAGCGGCATCCATCACACGCTTCATCCCCTTGCGCCAATAACCGTCCGCTCTGGGATCTGTTTGCGCTGATTTTTTTTAGATATTTTTTTGTCACTTTTTTACTGAAATAACTTGTTGCCAGACCTCCTGGGCGCTTATTTTCGGACCGAAAACACCTAGAAAAATGATCAGAACCGAAATAAATAAGTCCCAACAATTTTTTTTTCTCACCGGAAGATTTCTTATTTAAATTAAAGTATGACTAGCAAGTCAAGCATTTCTCGAGTACTTTAGTACACTCGACTCAAAGTAATTTCTGGAGAACACCGACATACCTGTGCATGCATAAGCTGCGGGCGGGCATTCTCAAACAGCTTATTTTGTGCGGAGGATTGAGTAGTTGCAGATCCGCGCCAACCAGGCCTCCGAGTCTAAATATATTTTAGAAATATTTTTCTTGTATTTTCAGATGACGTAAGTGTGGAGAACAACAGTTTACCGGCTGATCCATCTGCCTGCTGCAAGCGAAAAAATGTAAACTTTATACTACACTCCGCCCCAGGCAGAACTGAGCCCTATCAAGGCCAAACTCCAGCAGTCAGCCCTTCCAGCGGTCCGCCAATAAGTTTCCGGGCTTACGTCATACTTCTGAACGTTGGGTTAATTTAGATTTAGCTCTCCGAGTAATCTACAGTAGGTTTAATGCCATATTTTAACATGTATAACTTCTCTTCATATTGTCCGGACTATCTTCAGAAATATTCCAGGTAGTGACCCTATTTTTCCTAAAGAACTTTGAACTGACCACCGCACCCGGGTGTATTTCTGAAAATGGACCAAGACGCGCACTAGTTTCTTTTTTGTTTTTAGTTTGCAGGTATAAATAGTCAAAATTTGGCTACTAAGAATGTACAGTTATATAAAACCCTCAGTTTTTCCTTGTCATTCGTTTGGTTTTAACTTTAATTACAACTGTAAGGGCGTCCTTACATCTGGTAGCGTCGAACATTCATTCTTGCAATGTTGGTGAAAGCTCTCTTTTAAGTTTAATGAAATATTTTTGTAAAATACCAGTACTGCAATCATACTCTAAATAAAGATTTTTTTAGAATCTAACTATTGACTGTGTTTTTCTAGCGCGTCAATTTCTGATGCACTGGGAATATTCATAATGTTGATGTATTAGGATTTAACCCTCGACCACTTGTCACGTTAGTAAAGCACATTATTGCTAAGTGCCACCACATATGCCACAATTGCGACATAAATAGCTTACTGAGCGCAAGAGTCAGGCCGAAATGATTTAATCCATTATTAATTCTTTCCACTCCAGTGGCTCCGCTAAAGAGACATCCAGCTATTTGCTTATAATAAATCTTGGGCTAAATATATCTGCTGATCGGCACTATCTAGACCTAGACACGTCATAACAAATACACAATCTTTTTTTACTCCAGGAGTAGTGTTGGAGCATTTTTCGGCCTTGAATTGAAAAGATCTAGCGTTTTAATTACACCTAAAGAAAGGTTGCATCCGGATGGCTTGGCTAGGGTTACCACCTCTCAGGGTTTCGCCCGAAGTCTCCGGGTTTGTATCAAGATCGCTGGGCTCAGGGTTATGATTGATTTTCTCCGGATTTGATACCTATTGATGACAAAAAAGATTTTTTGTCATCATTTCATCAATAGGTTTAGGTTCAGACGACGTTAGTGTCATATCGCATTTGGACCAATCACGAAGTGACCAATCGGACAATTTCTGGCAACTCTCATGTAAACTCTTCTTTTCTTCGGCTGGTTAAGAATAGGAAACGTTAGTAGAATGAGTACGTATGCACGACAGTTCCAAATCAGGACTAGAAACCGGTTGTAGGCCAAAATCACGGCTGCTCGTGTAAACGACACAAAGTGGACTAGGAAATTTTCCCTTGTGTGCTATCTGTGTGCGAGTAAGATTTGTGACATTTGAGGGATCGAGTGCACAGAGCACACACATATAGATATATCAGTCCTAGGCCCAATTCAATCAGGGCTAGGCCAAAGTTGGGACTTCCTGTTTACACGGCAAAGATAATCGCGACTTTGGGCTACGCTAGGCCAAAGTCGCGACTTTGGATATCGTCTATACGTAGTCATTGTCTCACGCGAAATCGTTTACGAACACGTTTTCACAAGACTAAACCAGTATTTGAATGCATGAAACTACCTTTTATTTCTGAAATAATTTGACTAAAAGACAAGACAATTAAGATAATATTAAACGAAATAGTACGACTGCTGACTTTTTTGTAAGTTGATTATTGAATGAAGATTCTTTGTACGACGAAATTCAAATAGTTCGAAAAATTGCTCCTAAAGTCAAAGATCTCGATGTTCCTCTAGATATAAAGTGGACAAAAATATTTGCAGCGTCGGAAGAATTACAAGAACTTCCAAAATTAGTAGGAAAAATATTATCAATTCTTATAAGTAATGCCTATGTAGAGAGGGTTTTTTCGATGATGGGAAATGTGTGGACAGATGTTCGTATTCGAATGAAATTATAGCTGGACTTGTAAGCAAACTCAATTTTGATATGAGTGTGAAGAAATTGAAAAATTTATTTGGCAACCAGAGCAAGTTCCACGTATAAAAACTGCATTATGCAATGAAAAATATTCGCGAAAAGAGAAAAAATAATTTAATACATGTGAAAATATACGTTTAAATAGTTTTTTCTGATTATGAATTGCTACTAATAGTACTCCCCCCGGACTCTTATTCGGTTCACGCTGTCTTATTTTTTCTTCGGATCCTGCTGGTACTTTAATCAGACGATGATCATTTCCACTTTTACCTGAAAGTGGCCATTATCCGGCTCTACAAGTTGTTTTCTCATCATTTTTATTGCTTCATCAATCCCATGCAATTATAGCTGTAATTTAAAAAAACCCGATTTTTCCACAATTTGCAATAGGCTCTCTTCTTGTAAGTGGAGCGTATGTATAGTTTTTGAGGAGCGTGACATCGATAAGGCGGTAGAATCATTCTATGTTCTATTCATCCCGGTTTTGTACTTTATGTTCCTGTAAAAAGGACTAATAACAGTACATTTTTGCAGCCCTGGTTCAATTCTATGCTCAAGCATCTTAAGGGGACGTGAAAAGTAAGGTTTGGAAGAAATATTGTTCCCGTCAGAGCGAAACCGATTACATAACTCTCTTGCGTAGACCTTCGCAATTAATCCATTATTGTAGTTAAAGATTTTTACTCGGATTATCTTGACAACATTAAATCTTCTCTACGTGTTGATCCGAAACAATTCTGGAGGTTTGTTAACTCTAAGCGTGGTTACGAGGGATGTCCATCTTCATTATTTTTGAGGACTAAAAAGAGGATCGATCCCCTGGCTAGTTATTTTTAATCTATTCGCTGACTTCTTTAAAACTGCATTCTGTAATAAGATGTGTGATTTGTCCTGATGGAATTCCATCTGGTTTTTAGAAAAGTGGCACCTTTGTTTCAGCTCCTGTTCTTTATTATTTATTGAACTTCTCTCTCTGTATTGGCGTGTAATAACCCAGCGGGAAATTTGGTCAGGCCTTCCTAGGGAAGCGGATTTGGAATCAGTAAATTTTATGAATGAAAAATATGTTGCTTCCCTGTTGATTCCGGGAAAGGATCACCGAATTGAGCTTGCTGCGAGCGAACCTTCTCGCTTTGTTTTTAAGTCATAAAAGAAAACAAAACGAAATCTTGCTCATTCCTGTTTGATCTTTTGTGCAGTTTGGTTTTGCGTTGTATTGAGTGTTTATATCAATTACTTTTTATTTAAAAACAGCTGAATTTTTGTTCGTCTTTTGACCTGTCTGTTACCGTGATCTTTGACTTAAAAAGAAAATAATTCGGTGAAAGATTCCACATGCATAAACATGGCATGCATTATAGATTATACTTCCATAGAAACAAGATGGGAGCAGTATGAACGAGATTCCATGTGCATTCCGGAGAAGCTAGGTGGAAGCAGTAAAAAAGCTTTTTTACTGCTTTCTCCCGCGGACATGCAATGTGAAAAGGAAAGGAGTGTCCAACAGAACGGAATGCATCCATGGCTTCCCAGGAGTTGCTTCCGTTTGCATCTTGGACTGCTTCTTTACCCCCTGTGAAGTAAGCACTGGAAAGTTTCCGTGATTCATCCTATACATAAAAAGGGCAATAGATCTCGATATCGGAAAATATAGTCCCCCTTGCTCTGCGCAATGCCTATTTCCACTGTAAGCCTTTTCTGATGTTATTTCTGCATGGGTTCATGAAAGGCAAATCGACTACAAAAAATCTGTTGGAGCTGTACGTCACCTATTGAATCTGCCAAACAAGTCGATTCAAATTTTACTGCTTTTAGCAACGCCTTTGATAGGATTGACTAATCGCAAAATTTTTATTCATAAATTGTCTGTCCTTGGCTTTCCTGTTTTGTTAGTTGGATTTCTTCGTACTTATTCGATCGTACTCAGGACATATGTGTGTTTTTTCTGACTTTTTGAGAAACACATTTGGTAGCCAACTTGGGCTATAATCATTTTATGTTATGTTATGTCATTTATGTTAATGATGTTTCTGTTATTTGTCTCCATTTGAGAATTCTGTTATGCTGACGGTCCTCTTTAGCAATTTATGTTATAAAATCTCTGTCTTAACAGCGAAAAATTCTAGTGGAGACCACAATGTTATAACAGATTAAACCACGTTACGCTTTAAACCATGTAATTCCTCTAATTCACAACATTTTAGGCATGCACAATGTTTTAGGCATTTACAATTTCTTCAACATTATCAAAGCATGCTATTTATTCGTCAACATGTTATAGCAGTATTTGCGCAGTCATAATATTAAATGTCCAAGATGGCGCAGAAAGATAAGATGTTAAGGCACAAACGTTAATAAATATAAAGGGGGTAAAGATTACTCACATCGAACAAACAAAACGCGACCAAAATTTCTGAGAGGTCGTTGTGGACCTCCGCATGTGCGACGGTAACCAGCGAGCTCGACGCAGGAGAAGTCCAAGTTTTTTAGCACGCCCTGCTTTTCGTGTGCTATGCAAGGCGAATTCCGAGAAAAAAGAACAAAAATAAAAACTAGTGACTGAGGGACCTGCGCTAACCTGCTGCCTTGCTTGAGTATGGTAACAAAGTGGTACCTGTTTTAGCTAATTTGCATAATTTTATTTTCCTGAACTACTTTGATCATGGGCTCTTAATCTGAAACAGGTGATTTCCGCACCCTGAGTTTTTACACTTTGCGATCGGATGTCTAGAAATTCATATTCCATATTTAAAATATCTCAATTTGCAATTTTTGCAGCAACATGTAAGCAAAGAAATGTAAAGAAATCAAATTTCGAAAGAAAACAACACAATACAAATTTTAAAAATTGCTATTTACTTTAAGTAATTAATTCCACATTCTTTAAAATTGTATTTCAGATAATCCTCACATTAATATGATTAAATCGTCGATTGTGCAAATTGTTCTTCAGATGTCGAGCACTACCTCTAAACAGTACATAATCTACATTTTTCTTGTAAAGTATCGAACAATTCCAGCAACAGGCAAAACAATATTTTTCTTGTTCCCTAAATACCTATAAAATTTTTCACGCGTGTATCCCTTTGTCAGCCCACGAATCATTTGTTTGTTTATTGCCTTCTCCATATTCTGAAGCAGGGCAGCAGCCCAGCAATCGTACGAACCCTTGCCTTGTTTTTTTGGTCTTCTTTCTCGGAACTCGCCCCGTATAACACACGAAAAGCAGGGCGCGTTGAACAACTCGACTTCTCCTGTGTCGAGCTCGCCGGTTGCCGTCGAACATGTGGAGGTATCGCTGTGGAGTTCTCAGAAACTTTAATCGCGTTTTGCTTGTTCGAAGTAGGTAATCTCTATATTTATTTGTGTATGATAATATCTAAGTTCTATTAATCACTTTCCTTGTAAATAATCCTGCATGTCTTTAACGCGTAAAAAGAATCCAGTGGTTCAAATTTTACGACTCCCTAACTAAAATTGGCAAAGCGAGAGATTTAGATGTCATAATCAACTCGCGGTTTGTAACGAAGGGTAGTTCTTACGATGCTTACTGCAGCTAGCCGATAAAATTAATTCGGGCAAGTACATACGTAAGTGGAAGCTAAACGTATACGACTAGTGCCAGCACATTTCGCCGGCTTGAGCTCATGGCGGGGCTGGTTTTTAACTTTGGGGTGCTGGAAAAACTGCACAAAAGATACAAAAGAAAAAAACAATCGTCGTTGAGGAGGGGCAAACCAAGTCCTTTAGAACGATGCCATATCAGCGGGGTGTCTTACATGACAAAAACGTTATTTCAGAAGGGAAAATTACTATGGTTTAAAGTTAAATTTTTGTAAATTTATTATGCTTGTTTTCTTTAAAATGTTACATATATACGTATATAACTGTCTAGTGGCTACGTGGATTTGTGCGTTAATAAATCTAAGGGTAAGTAACCTATAAAAAGAATTTTATTAAGATATGGAAACTGCTGATTATGTTCCACATTTCATTTTCTTTGATGCAATCAAATAAAAAATAAATTTAGTAATTAATTATCACAATTTTTTTCTTTCCAGAAAATTCAAATAAAACAAGTGAAGCAGTTATTCTGGCAATTACCAACAACGGTAAAATAAATAAGATGAAAGCAGTTAGTTAGGTCCAATCACTCAATTTGAATTAATTAAGTTAATAACAATTTTAAGTGTTAAATGTGTGAAATTTTGGATTCGATAGAAGAATATGACCAAGTAGTCACTAAATGCTTAAGTAATGAATAGGATTGTAGAAATTTTCTTGCAAACAGAGATATGGCAAAATATTTCACATGAATGTAAGAAATGAATTAATATTTTACTGAATAATTTAGATATTGGTTTTGATGTGATCATTCTCACTGAAACTTGGCAGCAGGACAATAATTGCTTCAATATCACTAGATAAACCAAATTTAAAAAATCCAACCGGTATAATAAATGGGATGGTGTTGTAGTATATGTTAAAAATGAGTATAAGTATTTTGGAAAATGTCATTGCTGAGGCAAATTCCTTGGTTTTGCTGATCTTGCTTGAAAAGATTTGATCCGCAAATTTTGTTTACATATTTGTTATGAATTGTTTATAATTATGATTTTGGCTGGACAATATGAAAAGATGGTGTCCTTTATGGAGTCCAACAGGGACTTAGCTGTGCGAAAAGCGAAGGAGTAGTCAGTTGTGGTAAGTTTTGATGGAAGCATTAAATTCAATGGGGCTTCCAACGGAAAGAAGGAGGAAACTGCTACTTGGCAAGGAAAGAATTTATTAATTCCATCTTTCCATATTTTATGAAATGGCCTTAAATTTAATATCAAAAGAAAATCACAACAAAACAAATGTGCCAAATTAACAGGATTTGTGTGGCAGTACTCGACACCTCTTACGATCGTATTCGGTAATGGGAAATCACGTTCGCTTCGTAACGAAGCTACGACTCGAAAGCGCTTTTGTTTCGTATTCCATACTTGAGGCTCTGGTTTACAAAAAGGATTTAAAGATGCACAATAATGATGAATTCAAAAATCTAAGGTGGTAAGATCTTGTAAAATGAATTATTTGAATTAAATCAAAGTTAAGTAGAGTACCGATAATAATACTTCCTCGCACAAACAAACTTTGCGGGTTTTTTCACTTGCCACGTAGTATAAGTAGTCCTCCACAAGGACATTCTCAGCATGTATTTCGTAAATAGATTGTTGGGGCTATACAAGCCATCTTCATAAACATAATCAAATCAGCATTCGGCAGAACTTTTGCTCCGCCGATTTTGTTAATTTATTTTTCCATACAAGCCTATGGAATGTCATAAGGAATGATAATTTTAATATGCACCAGTTAAATAAAAATTGTGGAAAAGTTATGAAAAATCACGATCTAAAAAAAAAAATCGTTTTTATGTATTTTCTTTCCAAGATAACTTAAGAACTACTGGCTTTAGAGAAAAGTTTATGAGAGAAAAAAGTTTTGTAGTGAAATTTCAAGCAAGGCAGCATAACTCATAAATTCCAATATGTATTATAATTGTTTAAAAATAAAAATAATTAATGAAAATATGTACATATATAAGAAAATCTATTTTCCACGAATTGTACGCACGATCTTGAAATTCAGGCACAGAGTACCTCGTGCTATGACAAAACAATATATGTATGTAGATTTCATCCAAATCGGTTTGATAGTTTTACGTATAATAATTGTTGTTGCTAACTTTAGAAGTGTTGTCACGACTGAACTAATCTATAGTTTTTCAGCCAATTTTGTTATACACTCTTCGTAAGGCCAGCTGTTCCCATTCAAAAAATATCAATTTTAAGAATTTAAACAACATTTAGAATTTTTACAAAATGGTCACCAAAAAGTACTTTATAAAATAATTAAATCCTCAGCCAGCTTTTGCATAACTTGAATTTAACAACGGGATCTGAGAGAGGATGAATGAGCCCTAATTTTAAGCTTTGGTTTTTTTTCAAATCCGATAATTGGATTCCGAGAAATCGAAACTCAAAGTTGAAGAGAATAGAAGCATCGAAAAGTCGATCGCGTCCGGTTCAAAATGAATGCGAAATCTTTAATCGACCTTTCTCGGCTTCTGGAACACATAAATCGATTTTCTTTTAAGTCGGTAAAGCAAAGTAAGAGATATCTAAAAAAGGAGAGGTGAGTATGTAAAAATGTCTCAGTTACGATGTATGTATTATATGTATCCAATTAGTATTATGTACACTTTTCCACACAATTGATTTTTTTTTTAATGCGGATTAACTAATCAATAGTTAGCATCTCCAAGAGTGCGTAACAAAATTAGCAGCAAAAACCATTAATTAGTTCATTCGTGAGAAGAGTTATAAAATTAAGAGCAATAATTTTTTACAATTTATTATACTATAAACTCTCAAATCGATTTGAATGAAATTTGCTATTATTTTATCATAGGAAAAGGTACTCTGATTTCCAGATCGTACGTACAATCTAAAATTTAGATTGGTCGAAAAAAATTCATGAAAAACTTTTTTCTAAAATCAATAGTTCTTGAGTTAACTTGAAGAGAACGTACAAAAAAACGATTTTTTTATGGATTTTTTCACATTTTGACTCATAACTTTTTCACAGCTTTTTTAATCGGATCATATCAAAAATATCATTCCGTATGACATTCCGAAGGATTCACAAATAAAATTACAGGTCCTATATGAAACATCCAACATACTCCTTTTTAAAACAGATCCCGCATGGACTATACTTAATAGCTCGCACTTGGGATGCGAATTTCTGGGTCGATGGGTGTTTCTGCCCCGAAAACCTTAATTTAATTATAGTCCGGTCAATTTAGACAAAAAAACAAGAGTGAGGGTACATAAATTCCCAACAAGCTGAAAGTTGGTGAAATCGTTCAAAACATAATTATAAATAAAATTTGAAAGCTCCCCATAATTCTCGTGTTTGGAAAAAATTTTACTCAAGGTCGAAGGTCACAAAAATGAGTTTTTCGCAATTTTAAGCAATTCGGTAAGTTTTATCATAAATTACCCCAGACAAAAATTGTAGACCATAAAATTATCTATAAAATATGTATCAATACTTTTTTTGCAAGGCAAAATTTCTCGAAAACTTGTGGACCGATTTCGCCAAAATTTTAAACACTTGTTTTCGATACTAAATACTCGTATCTGAACGAAGGATGTGTTTTTTTTGTCAATTAGTACTTACTTTTTAATTAAACAAAATGAGAAATTTTTGGTAAAAATCAGAGTTTTTTGATTAAACCTGTACCAAAAAATCAAAAATGAATATTTTGTTTATTCCTTCGTTCAAATCCAAGATGAACTTATATACTAAAGACGTCTTTTTGGTATTTTGATTTCTGATGAAGCAGTCATGAATTATCCTGCCTACCGCATGTCGACTTTTTTTTTGAGGTTACTTCGTTCTCCCCAGTACCACTGGCTTATTTTTCAATATTTTTTAATGAAAATTTAACAGAATATTCTTGGAATGATGCTTAATAATGTTACAAATTTTAAGAATTTTAATAAAGAAGGTACTGTGAAAAAAAAAATCACAAAAATACGCTACTTTTTTGGTCTCTGTGACCCTTTTCCCCCCTTAAATCTTTATATCTCAGAAACGGTGGCTCTTAGGAAAAAAATTTTTTCCAAACACGGGAATTATGGGGAACTTTCAAATTTTATTTATAATTATGTTTTGAACGATTTCACCAACTTTCAGCTTGTTGGGAATTTATGTAACCTTGAATGTCTAAATTGACCGGACTATTAGTAGCCCTTGACCTGTTCTTTCGTTTGATGAGAAATCTCCACTTTTGGCATGTTATTAAATTTCACCACTTTTTTGCAAGCTATATGCTCTTTGGACAACAAAATTTGTTTTCTCGGATCCAGGTATTTTGGGTATTAAACGAAAAGCAATGATTGGACGTCTTAGAGCTGATAAATTGTAAAACTACACAATTTATAGAAAAATGAACTCTGTTCTGGTGCCGAAAAATTTCACCGGTTTTTTGAACTTTTGTCTTGTTTAAAAAACTTTACGCGCCTCACCTGACTTGCGCAAGCCAAGTATTTATTTCAAAGAAGTCGCATTGAGTATAAAATCTACTTTATTTACAATATAACCGTACTTAACATAGCAGTCAACGTTCGCACGTACAAAACACAAATATTTTTAGCCTCTTAACAATAAACAGTAAAGAGTAAAAAATGACCTAATTCAATTATGAAATCACATCTATACATCAGGATGATATCACAGTTGTTTGCTTTTTTGTGGATTTTCCTTTAGGTACGCTTGCCTCATGTCTCTGGTCATCTTGAAGGCGGCTAATGACCGCAGCCAGACGGGAATTAATTTAATTGTTGCGTACTGCGGGAAATTTCAAAATATTCGTAATTACCATACTTTTACCACCTTAATTGCCATTTCTTGTACAAACCTGCAGAGCATGAGTCCAGTAGCCCGTAGTTGTGTTTGTCTTCCCCAAAGTGAACACCAGGGATTTGGCATAGGACTTAACGTCTGGGATTAAGAAGCCTCCCTGCATTACTTTGCTGGAGTATTCGTTCATCTTAGTGATTACGTACATTGGTGTAACCAACTGAACCACAATGTTGAATGCAGCTAGTTCATGTTGAAGGGCAAATGTCAGGCTCTTTAGGTAGACCTAAATGATGATGATTAGGCAGAGAAAGAAAGAGGAGAAAGAGTAAAAGAGTATTGTACTGACCTTGCTAGCGGAATATACCGCCATATAGGGAACTGGTTGCAGTTCACTGCCTGAAGATAAGTTTACAATCGCACCCTTTCCATTCTTCTTAAAGTGCTCGATCATCATGTGGCACATCATTGTCGAGGCACCGACGTTAATGTTGATGATGTCCCATATGAGATTCTTCGGCACGTTGCTCAGTTCGTCTGGGTAGTCATACATGCGGCCGACATTGTTTACTGGAAGAAACAAACAAGTAATCATTTGCAGCGGTTGTTGCGAAACATAATCAATTGGCTTCAATTAATCAGAGTGGCATCTCAGATCGCCGAAAGCTATGCAGATGCTTGCAATTGAAGGTTATGTGCCCAATAATAACGCTGGCGGCGCAGTACCTACAGACCTTTCTTTGCTTCCATTCAATGCCATGCACTAGGAGGCAATTAGCCCGCCTGTCTAACTACTAGGCATGTAACCACTTTTTTGCTGCACGATATGCTGCCATTAGAGCGCAGCGAATATTTTGAAATTTCGGATTGTCCAACATATTTCATGCCCGACAACGTGGCCTTGGGTCGAGGTACTTTCTGCAATGACGAGTGAGTGCCATTGACCCAGTAGCACGCGGGGTGGATTTAGCAATAATTATTTTGTTAGCAAAAAAAATTTGATCTCTCAAAATTCATAATTATAATTTTCATTGGCCGACAAAATTAAAAGATTACAATCTTGTAAAAGCGCAAAAAAGGTCGGGGGAAATAGTATTTTAGCAATGAACATTTGGAGCTGCGAACATGAGTTTGATAATATAATAAATTGAATTCACTTTTGCGAGATTTAGATTGTTTAAGGGGTTATTACCAGCTTAATTTTTTTCCAATTTTTTTTTATTGGCTTAAATAATACCTAAACATCCCTCGAATCAAATCATACTTTGTAGAAAGGTGTATTTAAATGTTAAAATGTCTCTAGACCATTTTTTTCGAAGCCATTTTTCAAATTTTTTTTTAAATGAGTTTTTCTCGGAACCACGTTTTAAAAATCGGCCGGCAGTAGAACTCGAACAGTTTTCATCCGATTGACTTCAAATTTTAACTGGACCTTTAATATTAAATTATCTAACGAAGTAGACACGATTATAGCGATTGTATATCAGGAAAAAAAGTTATAAGCCATTTAGTTCGAGTTTTTTCGTCGAAACAAGCGGTTTTTTTTCAAACTGCCATTTCGCAAAAAAAATTTCTAAAGATATAATCATGTGTACTTCGGTAGCAAAAATCATGTAGATAATGAAAAATTATTGGACGAGACTTCTACTGCCGGCCGTGGAAGGACCTTGTTTAAGTGGTAGTTTATGCGACCTACTGTATAGCTGCCATTTTGGATTTTTTTTTTAATGAAGCAAAATGTATTTGTGAAAAATCATTAAAAACAACCCTTATTTTTGGGCAATAAGCTGGTAATAACCCCTTAAGGGGGTCCTCTAGTTTCTCGGATCGAAAAAATATATTTTTTTTTTTTTCATAAATCACATTTACAACATATGTAGAAAATGTGTGCCAAAGGATTTTTCGATATTCAAAGTGGTTCACAAGTTACGGCCCTGGAACGGAGCAGGTATACGTAAATAACAATAGTATAAATCACATGCGCGAACTTTCAAACGCGTTTTTCTCGAAACACCATTTTTCGAAACGGTTAGCACGATATTTCAGAAACTACTGCACCGATTTTGTTCAAATTTTTACAGCATCTTTAATATGTTATAAGCCAGCGATTGAACTAGTATTATCATGATTGCTTCGATAGTTTTTTTTCTACGAGCGAAAAACTTAAGAAAAAATGAGTAAAAAATGGAATGTAATTTTCAAATATGTATAAAAAAGTCAATTTTTGTAATTTAGAATTCATTCTAGTTCAATCGCTAGTCTTAAATATGAAGATTATAATGCCGTTTGGTTTTTTGATTTCTGATAAGCAGAACACCCGCAATCTTGCTAACCGTTAAGCATCTTTTTTTCTTGATGTCTTCCTGTCGGCCACTATTACTTTTATTCTATTACATATTTTGACTTCAAAAAATTTATATAACTTATTTAAATGTAAATAAAGATTATGCAAAAACAATGAGATTGATTATTTCGATGGTTTGCTCGTAAAAAATTATTGAAAAAGCCATAAAAAAACAGCCGAGAAACTAGAGGACCCCCTTAAGTGAAAAGTAAATTTCTTTCGAAATAAATACGACAAATTTGAAATCTTCTCTTGTTACTGTCAACAATACTCTCGCAATTGCATGGTTTCAAAAGGGTGGATCCAATATGATGATCGAAAAAGTTGAACCTCAAAGGATTGCTATGAAAACGAATCATTTTATGTTTTCGATGCTGCTGATCTTAAATCTGCTACTTTGATTATATACAAATAGACAGGGAGCCTTGCTGTGGGGTTATCACACAAGATGGCCATACTTACACTGATTTGAGAATTCAAGAGCTTTGAGAAATAAAGCTGTTTGCATTATAAGATGGGAAATTGACTTAATCGTATAAGGCTGTGTATCACGATTAATGATTACGTTTGAATGCTATTTTTACATAATTTAAATTACTATATAAGGATTTAAGGATAGTTTTGAGAGTGGCGTGTATTTTTTTAATTCTACTTTCCCTTTCTTGTAATTTAAACAATAGTTTTTGTTATGAGAAACAAAAAACTTGTGAAAGCAGGGTAAATTATTTTACTCTGCTCCTTGAAGTACAGGGTCTTTCAATGAGGACGCTCGACTTTTAAATGTAAATAAAAGAAGTTGTGTGTGAGAAATCCACTCCATTTTTATTTTATTTGAAAGTATACTTTATCGCATTAAGTATGGAATATAACGCCTTTGTAAAATGGCAAGCAATATTAAAACCTTGAAGCACTAAACGAAGGTAGGTGTCTTAGTTGCTTGGTACGAAATACCACTAACCTTCAACAGGAGCCTTTTCGACAGTATGCCCGGCACATTATTGGAAGTACTTAAAACGATCCTAATTTTTTAACCCTTTTTCGCTCTATGACTTAAAAACTTACTTTACGACAAAATTTGGTATAACTAATTGGAGAGAGACGCCAAGTAAAAGATCGGCTTAGGTAAGGTTAGTCTAACTTGCTTGGATTCTCTTTATATTGTTTTTAATGAAACTTAATTGTTTAATTCTATGTAATCAGCTCTTTGATGAACTTGAATAAATAAATTAGAAATTCCTAAAAATTATTTCATTTCATTTCAATCTCAACAAAGTAGACACTCCCCTTAAAGTTATTGCTAGGTATTATTGTTGTGGAGCTCTGAACTGAATTCTTTAATAAGATCTAAATTGCAGGTATTATTAAAATCAAGACTTTTTTGTCATACCCAAAATTCCAACAGGAATTCCAGCAATTTCCCTTTCGATATGCTTGTAGATCTCCATTCCATGGCTGAAGTCAGCTACGACCCACTTGGTTTTGACTTTGAACTGGGATTCTGGTGCAACAGAAAATTATTAGCATAAAAAGGTAAACATCTTTCAAAATTGAACTCACCAATTTCATTTGCTGTCCTCACTAACTTTTCCTGTGATCGCGAAATCAGCACGACATTTAGACCCTTCCGAGCAAGTTCCATGGCATATTCTTTTCCTATCCCATCTGTCGAGCCCGTCACAACTGTAAAATTAAGAAAGAAGATAATTCGTTAAATCTGTACTGCCCACTGCTTTATTCATACAAGGTAATTCCTAAAATTCCTAAGCATATTAAGCGTGCAGTGTGCTGCGATTCACGTGAATGAATTATTCATGGGCGTAAGACAGCCGTTGTATTTGCATCAGGTCCAGCCAAAGGTCAATTCGCCTAATTCGCGTGAATCCATTACACTACGTTTGTCAATATTTAATAAATCAATAGGGCCCCGGGTGGTTCCAAACATGGAGTGCTTCTATATTTCAAAGCCACCAGTCGAGTTATGCTAATTTGGTGAGCAGTGCGTTAACATACATAGTCCAAATGCAAGTAGAGGTTGAGCGGTGCATGAGGTGGACGCCTCCAACTTTCGCTGCCTCGAGATCTATTCTAATTAAAAAATAACCTGAAAAGAGCTATAGCATACATAAGTGGCATTGAAGAAGATCGTTATACCGCGACACCGAACGATGTGTAAAACAGGTATAAAGAACTAGAGGAGTATCACGTGGGTATTCTTACTTCTTAGTTGGAGGTTGTGCTATCCCAGCTGGCTTATGAAAAGTGTAAGTGAGGGGACAGACCTTGCCCAGAAGTTTAGAATCTGATTAATAATCAAGATTACTACCAGCTAGGAATTGAGGTAGGTAGGTTTGTAGATAAAGAGCTTATTGACCCAAGTGCTAAAAAAGTTCAAATTGCTGTTTTTATAGTCAAACGGTTCAAGGTGGCCTATAATATTTTTTCTATTTACAAGAAAATCCCGTTTAAAATAACTCACGTTTCAAAAAAAGAATGCAGGTTTTACCCGAAGGTCGACTAATGTTTTTATTGTGTTTTACTACGATCTTTTTTGCGCCGAAGCTTTCTTCTTAAACATGAATGGAGAATTTACTTTAATTACTCTACGAGTATAATATATGCATGTGGAAGCAGGGGATTTATAGCATTTACAACCGTTGTGTCGTAAGTAAGATATCCAATAAGAACTTAAAACATTAAGCAGATGGTATTGCTATTAATAACTTGCTTCAAGCTGATGATATTTTCAGTATACCAGCACTATTTTAGGAATGAAAATAGATTCGAATATATTGTAAGAAAATATACATTCGTAATTTTGTAACGCTTATTTTATTAATTCGGTTTTGTCAGGATTTGGGGTATTCTAGTGTGTATATGTATGTACATATAATTACAAGGCCAAGTATGTATTGTGCATAGGTTTCTTAGAATACACTGAAAGAAAAAAGGAAATAAAGAAGAAATAGACGATGAGGAAACGCATTCCAGCATTCAATAAAGTTTACCTTTGGGCGAAGAAGGGTTTTATAGGTATTATATGTAACACTTCAGATCTAAGTTGTTTACATTTTAGACATAATGAGTAAAAAAATTAAAAAGCCAACAAGAAAACCAATTAAAACAAAAAAAAACAAGAATTGTGCAATTTTTTGTGTAGGTCTAGTGGTTCGTGTAAGGTTTATTCATTCATTCATATCCGTTTGGTGTTATCATGTTCATATACAGGACAGATACAAGGTATCCCAAAATAACGTTTAATTCCAAAATACCATGTTTATTGAACCGACAAGTCGCGAAGAAGTCGACTACACTCTACTAGAACTCAAACCAGATGCATCACCAGGAAGGAGTTTTTATATAAACCGTCTGCGGTATCATTAGTAATTAGTTTTATTAGTTTTTGTCGTATGCCCGAAAATGTGCGAAAAATTACCATACCCCCAATTATACGAAGTTTAAAAGTTAAAAAATATATTACAATATAAAATAAAAATAAAATATTACAGGATAAATTAAACCAAGTTCAAGAGATTTATATGTAGTTTCCGACGGAAATAGAGAAATCTGTTAATTTTTTACCCCTCCCTAACTGCTTATTCCTTAGATTTGCATATATTGATAGATTACGTAGGCCAACAAAATTTAAGTCATGAATACCTGTTTCAGTGTTTTTGGTGCCTTTAGGAGTGCTGATTACGAAAATAATATTGAAAAATTCAATAACGTACAGTTTTTTAAACAAAAAATCTTTTCAAAAATCCGACTTCTACCGACTCTAAAACAATTATTTTCAACTTTTTAGCGCTTTAATTTTTTTTAAATTCGAATGGAACCAACTTCGAGGTATACCTTATTCAATAAAAAGAAAATCATCGAAATTGGATAATCCAGTACAAAGTTATGCGTGGTAGAATCGGTTAACAGTTAAAAATTTCATGCATTTTTTCAAATTTTTCATGGGACTAACTTAACCATTAAAATCGGACTACTCTGTAAAAGGTTATGCGTGGTCATACATAAAAAACCTCCTCCTTTATTTTCGTCGGTTAAAAATGAATTTGTTAAACAGAGGCAAAGTACAAATGTCTCGTGTTTTGTTCAAATTGAGTCAACTGAAGCAACCCTGTTGCTTTAACCTTATCCGATATTGAAATCTTTATTAATCTCTCAACGCGCAATTATACAATTATTATTCACTTGACGAAATGTTCAAAGTTGCCAATAACAGCATTTTCTTGCAAAGGCGCTCGTGCGAAATGCTATTGCGGAGGGGCAGTTAACCGTGCATTGTTTGTATACTTAGGTGGAATGAAATTCGCTGGGCGTCAAGACTTCGTCTTAAATCCCAAATTGTTTTTTTCATTTTTAATGATGGGAAACGAAAACAATCCCTAAAATTTCCTGATCAATGGCATTCACTATAAAAAAGAGATGTAAGGGACCTTGTAATAGAAAAATGTAATGGGAGGGAAGCAGGTTAGATTTTCTCGATTAGACACAAGAGACTTCTAAATTTGTTGTGGAATATGTGAGAAACATCAAAGCCTTTAGTCTAGGCCTATACATATATGTAGATGGTGGTGTCAGAATTCCTCAAAATATAAGCTAAAGCCAAGTTCCACGTGCTGATAATATCTACATACATACATACCATATTGTTAAAAGACAGTGCTCCACTTGAGTGGATAGCTCGCACAGCATATAACAATCGGAAATTGCACGTAATGACGCTTCGCTTCATTCAGTCACAGTCGTGTTGAAAAGATGCCTCTTAATTGCTCCAGCAACCTTTTCGCTTGGTGAGGAGGACGTTGTAGGCCGTTGTGGCGAAAGTGGAAAAATTATAAACGTTTTCGAGGCAAGCATACTGTAGGCGACTTTAGCACTTTCGTCACGTTTGATGAAATAAAGTGTGGCAACCGGCAAAATGCACATCTGGAGATTTCTAAAATAGTTGTACGAAATTGATCATATGCATGACTTCCTGTTCAATGAACGTTATACCAGCGCAGCGCAAGTATCGCTCCTACTGCGGAGGCCATTGATCTTATAGCAAGCGCGTAATGAACTATCACTGCAAAATTCCTCGATATAGAGATTACAAGTGGAAAACCCGCTTGTTGGCTGATTACGTAACTTTTACTCGCGCCAGGTAAATTGCTTGCCGGAGTTATTAGCCGTTCCATTCATGCTTGGTCTTTCTACGAGGATCGCTTCTGTCGCAGCTGGTGAAATCGGGTTAAAGAAGTCAGGCGAGTTTCAGTTAGGGTCTGGAGAATGTGCACACTTGCATTGTATAATTACTTAAACGAGTGTTTCTTTAGCGTTGGCCTCCCTTGGATGTTTGAAAGAAGAAATATTTGGGGCTCGTTTTATATCCGAATTTTTTTTATGCCAAAATACGCATTTGATTATATCAACATTTTAAGCGAATATTTAATTAGCATAAGTATTTTTAGTAATGTGTTCAAAGGTTGTTACTAGAGCTTATATATTTACTGCTTACATTCATTAATTCATTGCCACTTCATTTGCCATTTATTTAAAACCGCTACTTCATTTTGTCGTAATATTAAATATTAGTTTAAGGGGGCACACCACTGCGAAGGGTTGAAAAGGAGGCTTTTTCTCAATTTGTTTTTGGTAATTACATTTTTTATTTAGGATTTTGGGAAAAGATATGTTATTTAGCATACATTGAACTAATATCATACAAATTTTTATAAAAAAAAAAAACAAAGTTATAATATCAGCATTAGGAACCATAAAAAAATTGTTGCCCAACGGCCGGATCGCTTTCTCGAGAATGGTCGGTCTGAAAAAAAACCCAACAATTTTTTTAATCTACATAACTGTAGTATTCGTTAGTCGTAGCCATTTTTTCTTTAATTTTTTTTCACAAAATGGCGAGAGTTCAAACCAAAAATCTCTTCTGGTATGACTTTTACTTTACATTTACTTCTATTCGGGGAGCTCAAAAATATACTAATTAACAAAAGAAAACTTTTACGTACAACGATTATAACTGCATTTACAAATAATTTCTTGCTTTTAAATTTAAAATCGGACAATTGTAGCTCGTGTTATGAAGTCTACCAGGCTGAGAAATCGTTTCGCGAAAAACGCGTTTAAAAGTTTAAGGCAATACATGAAGAGAATTTTTGAGCAAAGTTTATTCTGTAGATCGCAGTACGCTATGTATGAAACATTAAAATTTGGATATTTACCAATTCGTCGTTTCCCGGCCCATAAGACGGACCTTCTCCATCATCGGCGTTCTCACTGGCGCTTTTTTTCAATTTTTTGTGGCTATTATCGTCAGATGACTGCGCTCCCTACGCCCAGGTAAACAACTATGACTTCGGCATTTACACGATTTGTGAATTAAAATTTTGTTTTCATATTTTTGAAAATATGTACTTTCAGAAAATTCAAAAAGTGAAAAAGATTTTTTTCAACTCTCCACAGTGGTGTCCGGTAATTTGAAATATCTATATACAATTAATGATCTTGAACATAGAGAGACTGAGCTGATAAATTAATTGGCCATTAAAAAATTACTGCGGCTGACTTAGTAAACCCGAAACTAACAAATATCAATAAGAATTTTTTCAGCTTACCGCTCACTTGATTGCACAGCTTCTACAAAAAGAAATGACGTCCAAAAAAGGTTAAGAACAGCTTCTTTATTTGCATAATTTTATATCTATGTATTAATATAACTTTCTTGGCGCATTATTGTGTAAAATGACTTGCCACAAAGGTTTTAGAGAAAAGGAAAAGAAAGTTTTATTCAATGTTAAGTGGTAAATCACAATTGGACACAAATAGTTTTGATAAGTTCGTAGAAAGACTAAATACGCTGCACTTATTTAAAAAAAAATGAAGCCAACGTTCTGAACACTCATACATACAATTAAGTAACGCGTATATAGAAATGTAAATAACACCGTTCTCTCTTATACACAAACGTAAATTTGACTCTATCTTGCGTTCAAATTCAAGAACTTGATATTATCAAAAAAACAGGTTATGCAGCAAGCAGAATATTCTCTATGGTATTTTAAATTTATTAACTCTCAAGGTCGAATAATTATGTGAACGACCCGGAATCCAAAACTAAATAATAAAAAAACGGTGGCGTTAAACGGAGTTTTATTTATTCATATTTTATATATTTTATTAGAGTCATGAAATTAAATTGGAAAATTATAATTTTTAGAAGGTAGAGTTCAAGTCAAGCCACAATTCACAAAAACAACCGATACGAACAGAATTATTCTGAAAAGAGGCAGACGATGGTGGATAAACGAATTACGCAATTTGTGTAAAAATAGTCACAATACAAAACTCCCAGAATATCGTCATCACAACGTTAGCACACCTGCGCAGAGAAATAATAACAATAAAATGTGATTAGAATGGACAAAACGTTACTAATATTATCTTATTTATAAAGGATCGTTAAAAAAAAACCTGAGTTTATATTTTACTTAAAGTTTTGAAAAAGAAAAATACGAGCTTATTGAAGTAATCTGATTAGAATTTATTTGAAAGAAGTATCTCAATTTTTTGCGCCTTAATGTGGCAAAAGTGCTTATTCAAGCCATTTTTCTAATCACAGTCAAAGTTCTACAACCTACCAAGTTTTACACTGATGTAATGCTTAAATTTTTTCCAAAGCCCTTCTACATATATTGCTGTGTGTTGTGTCTTCGATTTAAAATCGGGACAAAATCAGTCAATTTCGAGGTTTCTGTTGTAAAAGTTCTGAAAAACCTGAGAAAAGGTCATTTTTGGGAATTATTTTTTAAAAGAAAACAACTGCATTGAATATTTTAATGTGTTAAGGATATATGTATGTGTGGATATACAGTGGACCCCCGGTAATACGGCCCCTGTCTAATCCGGCAAACCCTTGTAATCCGACATGTCTATTATTATTGAAAATTTTTTTGACAATCTTCGCTAATGTAGACAATGCATGATTGAACAGGTTACAACTTGTACGCGCCAACACTATTGTTCTCGACGCGTAGGTTTTGTTTTGATTCTGATTGCTGTCACAATTATTTCCTAATGTAAAGTTATAATTATTTGTAAGTTCTATAGCATTAATGACGTTAATTTTATAATAAAACGTAAGCTCTCTATTGTGTTGTTTAATTTACTAAATTTGAGATATGTACATAATGATAATGATTTGTACTTCAGAGTCTAACATAGAATCTTATCATTGAATCTGTAATTTGTCGGATTACAAGGTACTCTTTTGTAAAAAATTCCGGACTATGGGGGGTCTTAGGCAGTACTCTATAATCCGACAAATTCGATAGTTCGACACTGTCCTGCAAAACGTTTGTCGGATTACCGGGGGTTCACTGTACTCGTATAATAAATACATGATAAAATTTTTGGACCAAAAATTGAAAATTCAGCGAGTTATTCGCAATCTGAAATTACATAAAATGAACGTTTAGGAACTAATAAACTGTAAAACTATGAAATTTATGGGGAAAATGAATAATAATCACGGAAAGAAAAGAAGAAACATTTTAAATCATAGCAGTTCTGCAATATTGAAACAAACTTTTTGGCTAACATAAATCGAATATTTTCAATTTTTGGGAGGCGAAATAAAAATGTTTATATCAATTTGTGCGCGGACATACATACATAACATATGTACATATTGATAACTTTACACAATATGTTAATGTATTCACCTCGGGGCTTTCGTTTTCAGCTACCAGACGGCACCACAAGTGTGAATAGTGGAACGCATTGTATATGAAAAATATGTCCTTAACGTATTTGATCCGAAATTAAATACTTCGTTTTTCAAAGTATTACTGTGTTGTTTTATGATTTAAAAGTAAGCACTTCAATTGTAAATGCAGCAACAACAGTTTAAAACTCGCATTTTTGTTTAAAAGAAATTTTATAACCACGAGTATTGCCAACGTATCCCAACTAGAAGCCAGGCGTCCCGAGTTCGAATCTTATCGGGAATACCACAGACTTTACATAAGAAGGCAATAGCTAAATCTACTGAGACTCCTTTCTCATGCAACTGTTCCTCAAATTCAAAAAATATAAAAGGTTTAGAAATGTACGCTTTATTTAATTTATTATAAATGGTAAGATTGAAAATTTAAGTATTACGGGTGAAAAGGAGGAAGTATCGGGCAATTTTTGAGAGCTTTCTACCGGGTATGGGCCATAACAGGGTCCGTTTGAGACATACCATTACAGGACCCGGATTATTTTTACCTAAGGGGCTGCAAGCTTAGTACATAGTATGCGAACTCCGGATACCTGGCGACCTTCGGTTCAATAAAAATACAATTTTGCACAAAGTGAGTATACTACCTGTCGAAATCTGTGGCAAATGTGTCCCACGAGAGAAACTCGAGTTCCTCATCAAAACAGTCAGGACCATATTTGGACACATTAGTGTTTATCCTGCTGGAATGGGCATTGGTGTCCCAGATGTCACCCACATTTCCGAAGCGCTGGCTGACCTCTCCGAAACAGATGCGCTCGACGCACAGAGTGACCTAATTCAAAGTCTTACAAATTGTGATTTACAAGCGATTTTTCACAAAAATTGTAAAAAATTGATATGCGTATTTCGTTTCACGAAATTTCTGTGCTACAAAATTGTAGTTGTTTTTTGGAAATTTGTAGGAATCTTTCATTTTTTGTTTCAAAAGCTATTTGTACTAATTGTAATTCACAATTTACACATTCGTAGAAATACCATTTTTTGTAGATTTTGGTTTTACAAATAAATTGCTGTTACAAAATTTGTGGAATACGCGAGAATAGTTCACAAGTCAAAAGTGTTGTGTAATTTGTTTCATTTTGCTTAAAACGATGTCATTTAATATCAGAAATGTCAAATTTCCTTGATGCGTCAAAGATATAGCAGCACTGATAGCTGAAGGGATCATAGACGTTTTGAAGCTTCGAAGAAGAAAAGTAAATCGGCGTCGCGTTAAATGTAGGTACTCTATTTGAAGTGTTTGAATTCAATGAAATGTTTCGTAGGTACGAGTACATATATTACGCCGCCGCGCCGCCCGCACAGTGGGCCAAAACGAATTTTAGGTGACCAAAAATCGATTTTCGTCATATCATAGATTTTAAAAATTTTAATGCCATTCGATAGCAAACTAAATGTATCACCTTATAGCAATATTTTTTTTCAATATTCACCCCCCTTCTATGTGTTTGGAATGGCTAAAATCAGAGAAATATCTGAACAGCTCATTTTCCTTATAAAATGTTCGAGTTTTCTATGCTTTCAAAGTTATATTGTGAAAATGTTTGCATGGGGAGGTTGAATTGTTGTTAATGAAATCACTTACTACATAGGAGGAGGTCTTATTAGGCTAATAACTTGTGATAAAAGTCAAACAGTTTTTTTAATAATAGCATTTTAGTTGAAAAGGGCGATTTTTCGTTCAAATTTTTATTTCTTTTTGACTTTAAAAAAAATGGCCACAGATGGCCACGCTCTCCTTAATACCGACGAAACTATAAACCCTCCTTTATCATTTAAAACAAAAATTGGCTGCGTCCACCTGCGAACTTGGGAGAAAATTGCATTTGAAGTAAAGTCTACCTTGCTTTCACGTGCATATTTCCACACAATGTTCCCATATATGCAGGCATTTTATGACTTTTAAGGCTGCATAATGTTTGTTTGGGAAATAAATTACAGTTTTCCTGATGAACGTTTAGGATTAACGACATCATTTGTATTTAAAGAAGTTATATTATTACGTTTTATGACATTTTTAACTAACTTTGACTTACTCTGCATATGCGCCCTATTCAGTATGTGCTTAGTACTTTATAACAACCAGGTAAATACGTACGATGATTATTGACTCTGATTTTTATGACACCTAATTTGTTTCATTATAATTGCCTGACATAAGGGAGAATTGTAATTGTGTGTGTGTTTAAAAACATCAGTTGCAGGTAGGTGAAAGTAACGGAAATCTTAGCTACTTAAAGAGAAGATATTTGGTGTATTGAACATTCTCTATCTTAATTGGAAAGAGGAAACACTGCTACGAAAATAAGATTTTGAGCCAGGAGAACTTTTAAGTGTGTGATTTGTGCTTGTTAATTACCTTTGTTGGTATAAAAGTGCTACGAAGAAATCAATATGCAGATTTTGTATTGTGAACTTTACAAACTAATCTGTGATAACAATGCTATGGAATACCAATGTGCGGCTTTTTTCAAATACGCATAATGATACAATTTTGGACAAGGAAACAGTTCGGCGATTCTTTCGGACTTGCAAGAAAAAGTGGCAACTTAGTACTAGAAACGCACGTTTGAACAACAAAATGAGACGTGGTTAAATACGGTAATGGAAATCAGCGCTAAAGAAATAAAATCTTCCGTGTTATCCCAACCATCAACTTCAACATTTGCAACGCCTTCGTCTTTACCTTCTACATCAGCATCGGAATTTGCTTTACCAACATTGGAATCTTCTGCATCACCCGGCAGGGGCAGACCAGCTAAATATAAAATTTTTTTTTTTTGCATGAATTTGTAATTTCTTTTTTTTTTATTAAATATTGATCATGGAGATGACAAAATAATTAAAGATTAAGTAAAAAATGTTGTGAAAACTTTTTAAATAACATTAATAATTCATTTATGGAGTACTTTAAATTTCTTTGGTTTATTTTGCGGCACCCTGTAAGCCAATTCAATTTTTTTTTTTGGCACTTAAGGGGTAATAATGTCAAGATTAATTAGCCTAAGTTTCATTATGATATCTTTAACACAACAAAAGTTACAGATTTTTGATAGCGACCAAGTCGTTTTGGCCCACTGTGCGCCGTAAGGAAGAAAAAAAGTTTAATTTTAATTATTCAATCGCGAATTGCTCACTAAATTCAGAAAAGCTTTGAATTAACATCGCGAGATATTTACCTTAAATTTTTTTCTTTAAAAACGCCTTGAGAATTAAGGCACACAAAATATTTTTCCACTCACTTCTGCTTTTTTCGTGTGTAATCTCTTCCGAAAATTCACCAAATATAACTTATTTATCTCTTACTAGAGATTCAAGTATGTTAGTATTTTACTTTGTTTATCCATTTTATTTTAACAATTCTATCGCTTCGATATCCACAAATCTGTGAGAAAACACTTGTAGTTTACAATTCAACTACAAATCTTGTGAAACGGTACTTATACAAAATTGTGACACAAGCAAAGTTGTTGTTCATCTACAATTTTTCTGCTTCATATCACAAAATTTGTGAAATAGTTATTTGTACCTTGTGAGTCCGAAATTCATCTTACAAAATGTAATTGTGATTCATAAGTAAAAATTTGTGGTTGTGATTTGTAATTTTGTGAAATAGGCCACAGGCACAGGCAGTGGATCGTAGACAGAGCACCGTGTCCAATCTTCCAGCCTTAGGTTGCCAAAAGCCGAAGCGACCATCATGACGACGATGGGTATAATGTGACTCCCCAGAACACTATAGCCTACTTAAAGGGTCTTGATGTGGGTGTTTTTTTAAAGGGATTAGCACAATAGATTTTATAGGTTGCGTTGCTTTGGAAAGGCACCCTGGGTGCCTGGACAATCCGCTTAATTATAAAAAAATAAAACATGTATTCACGTGGTTTTAAATTTTACTTAACAAAAGAAATTGCAATTTAATAGTGCAATCAAATAGATTTTAACAATGTCAAACTAACTAGAGGTATTAAATGCACCTGCAAAAATTATAACGTCTTTTTAAATTATCCTACGCTACTGGTGTATAATTTCGCCATTGCTATTTTTGGCCCCTATTTGCATACAAATTAGTATTCTTAGAGCGATTATTGAACGCATTTGCAAGGCAAAGCCTTGGAGCCAAACAACGAAAATTCTTTTTTACTGATTCCTAATTTTGTATGCATGGTCAAGTATTATAAAAGTTTATCCGATCACTTTCACGTTTGTTTATAATAAAAAACGGGAACTTAGAATTGAGTATAACACATTGTGCATGACTGCCTGACAGAATATTTTATGCATAGCGGATGTGCACAATTATTAAACAATCGTTCTTATATTTTTACCCGGCAACGCAAGGGATATTTGTATACATATGTGTTTATCAGTCAATGCATTTTTGTCCGAATGTTACAGCCTAGAGCCCCAATGGATTAACCGATTTGGATAAATGAGGGGTCGTTAGAATCGTATTAGTCCTTCGGGTGTCATTGGCTATATGGCTATATAACATTACAAAAAAAGCAAAACGGGGGCTTGAATAATTCAAAATGTCTGACAAAAAAAACAAATTTCACCAAATATTATTAATATGGGTATCAAATGAAAGCGTTGGATAAGCACAATAAGGTACACAATATGACGTCATTCTAAACTTAATATGGCGGATGCCTCAAGATGGCGGATTATTTCTTTCTTCACAACTTCCTCGATATGGGTATCAAATGAAAGGATTTGATGGCCAGAATACAACAAGATGGCAGATTACATTTTTCTTCACAACCCGCTTGATATGGGTATCAAATAAAAAGGGGGAGCAGAATACAAGCTGTATGACATAATTCTAAACGAAATTTGGCGGACGCTCAAGATGGGGGATCACATTTTTCTTCACAACCTCTTAATATTGAATACGGCAAGATGCAAAACGCGTGACGTTATTGTCATAGGATAACAGAGACACTATCTGGACATAATGTAAAATTACTGACATGAGCTGCCTGCTTGATTATGTCAGGTCAAATTATTCTTCATTCAGCGAGTGCTGTGGCTAGATTATACTGTTTGCTGCTTCAGCTGACGATCAGTTGACGTGAATTGTGGTCGCTACTCTGTTATTATAAGTTGGTACTTATTGCCTTAGATGTGGCTTGGCTAGAGTCACATTTAGGTTTAGGACAAATGCTTAACAATCTGCTCCTTGCAAAGAAATTGAAGTGTAAGCTAGGCGTTCCAGCCTTTTTTCCCCGATTCGAGCGACCATAAACTTCTGGCAGCGTTGCTATTACTCAGACTTGTACTCGTTCACCTTCCTTAAACACCAGTGTTGTTTGAGTAGACAATTTAGACTGAGTGGAGTGATGTTTATTTTCTGCTGTATATTTCACTTAACTAGATTGATTCTAGTTCTTATAGGCCTATTGAAGCTAAGCTCTGAAGGACTGATACCAGTTACGCTTTTGGGAATTTTTCTGTCTTGCGTGAGTAGTTGACAGAATTTAGGATTTAAATATCCTTTTTCATTTTTCATAAATCTAGAACCCTGTTTGATTGTCTGCACAAATCCTTCCGCTTGACTTTTTGTAGCTAGATAGTATGGGGCACTAAGCTTGTGTGAGATGCCGTTAGATTCTTTTAAACTTTTTAAATTCAAATGACCGAAATTAGGGTCCATTATGTCATAATATGGCTAGTCCGGATCTGGCGATATTATCTGGCAATTTATTGGCTGATGGGTTGTTTTGCGGAATGTGCTAATGGAAGGGACCACATAATCAGATGTTGCTATGGTTCTCGATGATATTCCCAATTATGCAGTGGTGCTATACTATAACATCGGGTAAATTCAAAAGGGTCAAATTATTTTGCATCATAATGGCATCACTGTTTATCATGACCGCATCTTTACGGTGATGCGCAGCGCTACACAGCCAATGCTTTGTTTTGATGATTTTCGTCAGTAACTACAACTTGTTTTTCGAGTTTTCGTGTCATTTCAGATAAATTCAATATAGCCAGGGGCACAGTTCTATCACTGGAGTCTGTCATTCGTAAAATAACACTGCATCGTCGAAAGTCACGATACGCTTCTTGCTCTGCTTTGACGCATCAGATGCGTTCATAATGCTTTATTGAATTTTGAACTTACCATATGATGCACATTGAATTTGAATAAAAAAAAATTAGCGCTCAAAGTTCTCTCCTAGCATTATTTTCCTGTCTGAATAGCGTAGTAACATATTATGGCAAACATTCGGGATCTTTAAATGTTTCCTGATAGATTTTTCTCATAGTTACCGGCAATGATTGAATTTGATAAAGATAAAATTGGTATCCAGTGAAGGTTCTTTGGTAGCAGGGAATCGTGACAACAAATCAGCGTTCGAATGATGTTGCGCTTTCCTGTATTTGATGTCATAATTGTATATAAACGACACTGACATAAACGCGGCATAATGTAATAAACCTAAGGATGAGGAAGATGGCAAATCCTTTTGCGGAAGCAGAAATATTCCGACCATAACAATATTGATAATAATTTTTTAGTCCCCAGTAGATAGCAATCGCTTCCTTATCCAACTGCGAATAAATTTGTTCCGCCTTATGCCATTGACAGACTATAGCTATTGAACTAATTCCTGACGTCACAATGACGTAGCCTATGCAAAAGTCCCATTCCATCTGCACAATTACTAGTTCAAACTGAGTTAACAAAACTACAGCTCAAACTGACCGCGGAATCAAGCAAATGGTCCTTTAGTTTCGTTATATGTCCTCAAAAAATCGCTCACCAGTTCAGCCTCTCAATAGACCTACAGTACGAAGACACCTTAAGGAATTTCATTTATGCTCTTTTCGACCAGCGAGGATGCCTGCTAAGTATCAGTCTAATGTCCTAGACAGACTAGAGCTCTTGAATTGGTTTCTAACGTCAAAATGACGTTGCCATGTAAAATTTCCATCGCTGAACTACTTCAAAGATTACTTACTTGATTCAAAGAAGACACTTTCAAAATCCAGGAGAAGTTAACGGTAAATTTAAGGATTTGTATAAAACGTTAGCAAAATGTAAAAAAGAGAACCTGAACTAGTTCAAATTAAATTGAGTATGTCACGGCGAGTTGAACCAGTTCTTAGATGCCAAACGTGACGTCACGAATAAGAGTGAATTGTTTTGCAATCATAAATTCTTCTTTAATTTTTGGTAAATATTTAAAATCTAGATTGGAATCCGCTAAGAATCATTTAGATTGGAGAGTTTTTAAATATTCGGCGATGAAAGCAAGATTTTTTTTTTCGGATGGGAATGTTCATGGCTTTCAGTTAAGTATGTAGGTGGCTCGATCATAGTGTGGGAGTGGTTTTCGGGGAATGGTTACGGGCCCTTACAAGAAGTACAAGGAATCATGGCTCGCTATCAATATAGAAATACATTAAAACAATCACCGTACGCTTCGGAAGAAATGCCTTTGCAGTCGGTCTTCCAACACGATAATAACCTAAACTCCTGAAAGAATCGTTTTAAGATAGAAATATTCGTGTTTTGCAATGGCTTTCACAATACCCGGATTTGAAACCGATCGAGAATTTGTGGGCGTTTTTAAACAACAGGACATATTCTTTAAAACAAGAGCTATTTAATTTAATGATCAGTGAGGAAAATATCAATGAACACAATTAATAATTTAATTTCAGCCATGCAACGCAGATGTCAGGAGGTGGTGAAATTAAGGATTACTGGACCAAATATTGAAATAAATATAAAATTTCTAAAAATATGTATAAAATCTGATCAGTTCTGCACAGCCCTTAACGCAAAATCGTGTTCTCTCCATGAAGTAAAATGTTGATTTCTTTCTTATATTCTTATGTTGTAATAGAGTGAATAATTGATGGAAAAAATAAAAATTTGAATTTCTTAACTTTAAAGCAGTCGCGCGGTGTCGAATCGAATAGTTGCCTATTATTCGTTATAGTTCATTACGCACGCAAATTTTGTGGTAACTAAAGGAGTCGAAAAGTTGGCGCGTGAATGTTGATTTCATAATTTTGAAAAAATGTTTTTTTTTTAAGTTTCAGTAAGATTTTGGGTAAGCAAAATATTTCCCAATCCAAAGACAATGTTTCGCATAATAAAGAATAATGTTTTTTTATTAATTTGTGTTTTATAATACCAAAAAATAAACTAGGTCAAAACGACTGCGCGCCTGCTTGAGGGTTAACTTAGATCAATAAAAAATATTGAGGAGATTTTATCAGAGCAAAACAATATTTTCGGGTGAATAAGTAACGTACACAGTAAATAAGATCATTAAAGTAAGGTCAAATTCACTACAGTCAATAGCCGCACGTGCGAAGCCGGGTAACTAACATAAGGTAGTAAATAAATAAATATCAGCTGACCATGCTGATCATCCTGATTGGAATGGATCCTTATCCACTATCATGCACAACCATCATTCACGACGTTCATGGTTCATACCTGATTAAGTCATCCACTAATAATGCAACCTGTCATGCACCATTGTTTAAAAACCTTGGAATAGTGAACATCGCGGTTTGCAAAATGATTGATGATTTAATTGTGGTCTAGTCATTGACGTAGTTTGTGAAAATAAGAAGGAAAAGAGAAAACATAAATATTGGACGAAAGAGTGTTAACAAAAGCGGTCAAAATGATCACATGAAATTCTTCTAAAAGAGTTGCAAACAACGTGTGCAGAAGATTACAAAAATTTTATGCGAATGGATTCTGCAACATTTGAAGATGAGGGAACCAATTGCTGTAGCACAAAGAATCTCTCTATCCTTACGGTAACATAAACATCTTCGAATACAGCGCCGGACTTTTCGCTTCTTTATTATTTATTTCCCTTCTATAATTTGAGAGAAGTGTTTATTTTCTTTTTTACTGAATCTACTGTTGCACCTTTGTCGAGAACTTAACATATTTCCAACAAATCAACATAGGTTATTTGCAATTTCATATTTTTATAATATTTGATGCTCACTTTCCAAAATTCTGGACGATCCCTATAAAATTGTATGAATTGCTTCATTACTTCCACCTCAATCTTCTGCCATGTTCCTCGAACAAAATTTACCTGCAGGTTCATGCACATAGTTCCGCCCACATTTTTGATTTTCGTCATGCACGCATGTCATTCCTTCATTCATGGCCATCCACTATCATGCGAACTTAAGGTTACGTCAAAACTGTCATTCATGCATGATAGTGGATGGGGCCCTTAAGGTGATATTTGATCTCTTTTCAGGCTCCGAAATATGTATTAATAATCTGCCTCTCGTATTAAACCGCTCAACTGAAGTGGACGTTCTCTTTCAAGCTTTCCCGTATAGCCCAATCCAGGAAGAATAGGAATCCAAAATCAAAATAATTTGTGACTAAATTTTCGCATACACTGTAGGCATTGGGGGGACTGCCGCTTGGTTAAACCGTCTATTGCAAATATCAAGAAAACCGTCCACTTTCTAACAAAAATATCTATTACGTATCAATTTTTAGCTAAGACAAAAAAAAGCGGTTTGTTAATTTATTTACGTGTAACCGTTCACGGGATATGCATAGTGGTTTATTTAGACCCCAATACCAATCCGATGCAAAAACTTACCCTGTCACAAATTTTATAGAACTTGACTTCAATTTAAACATTGCAATTATGATGAAGTTGAGTCCAAAGCGGTTTAAATGGTGATTATATGAAGAAACAAAGCCCACAACTCGCTTAACACATTTAAAATGAGGTCATGTTCTGCCAAAATATTAAAAATTGTTAGAGCTCGTGACGCTTGCGCTAATGTTTAATATTCATTTCCACTTTTCTGCAAAAACAAGTATCGATAGGTATTTAAGAAAAAATTCATTAAGAAACATGAAATATTGTATGACCCCACACAAGCTGGGGTGAAGGAATAACAAACGGATAAAAAAGACATTTTCTCATCGTGTGTTTTCCTATTCAAAAATTAAAAATAAAATATTATTATGTTCAGAATAATATTATTTATCTATTAGAATCAAAATCAGTTCTTCGTGTGATTATCTGGTAAAAGAAAAGAAATTAAAAAAAAAATAATTAAGGGTGACGTAAGCTTCCGCGACCTAAAATCTCAAAAACTATTGGTCGTACAAACATTTTGTACATTGCCTTTTTTTATTCAGAATTTTATAGACAAAACTTAAGTGTACGAAACCTGGATTTTGATATTGCACTAAATCTTTGTGGAAATGTTCCATTTATGGGCGGAACGAGTGAATTATGAAAGTTTTCTTGTCGGAAAACAATACTGTCCCAAAAATTAGCTTGTTTTAACACCAAAAATTGAAAAAATCAAAATCAATCTCAATCAGTATCGTTTTCGAGATATAAAATAATTCGGCACGATTCTTGTTACTCAGGCCCCAATTTTTGGGAACGGGGTTCGAAACATTTTGCTGTGCTAATTAACTCTAGCGGTAGTTTGTAAAAGGAAAATTAACTCCACCGGCAGTTTATAAAAGAGAATTTATACTTAATATATGTATAATAGAATTTTCCTAAAAGTTACGAACGTTAGGTGGCTCGCGAATTGACCTATATCTCGAAAACGGGTCGAGATAGAATTTTTTCATTATTTTTCCGTTAATTACCACAGCAAAATGTTTCGAACCCCGTTACCAAAAATTGGGGCCTGAGTAACAAGAACCTCCCCAATAATTCAGAGTGGCTATTCGCATCGTCCTTGCTTTGTACAAGCGAAATTTGCGCTCATGTACATGGTAAATAATTTTTAAAATAATTCGTACATCGGCACAAAATAATTCGTAAGGAAAATTTGCCTTTTTTAAAAAATATCTTCTGACTGAATATTTTCCTTTTACAAAATTTTCAATTTTTGGTGTTAAAACAAGCTAATTTTTGCGAAACTATTGTTTTCCGACAACAATACTTTCCTAATTCACTCGTTCCGACCATAAATGGAACATTTCCACAAAGATTTAGTGCAATATCAAAAACCAGGTTTCTTCCACTTGTTCCAATATTTTTTTGATAATAACTGAAATTAGCGTAAAACCAATAGATCACGAGATATTCGAGAAAAACTGATTTGCGCGACCTAGCTGTTTTGGCGTACACAATTTAACAAAAATAATAAAAGTATAAACTGTGTGAAGAAATCACTCCAGCAGGGTCTTTTTCGCAGATTGGGCATTTTTAAACATAAGGTAACTGGATTATAAGTTCGTACTACAGCCACAGCCCAAGTCGACTGCAAAACGACACTCACAAGGCCAATATTGTGGCATTTGAAGCTTCTCGTCCGAAAAGTCTACATATTTATTCACTAGTGTAATTCACGATATCAAAGCTTTAAATTAAAAAATTACCCACTTTAAGATTATCAGTACTAATACTTCCTGATTAATCGTTATCAGCTAAAATCATAAATGCAAGTAATAGTCCCTCAAGCCAAACATCACAACACCAGAAAAACAAATGTCTCCTTACTTGCCCAAGCTCCAAACTTTTCTGACAGTGGCACGTTTGCCTGAGGTATGAAGAAGGGCTCGAGGAGGGCCTTGCATATCATCACGGGCGACTTCAAGTTCTCAATCAGGTACAGCACAATCGTGTAAATTCCGACACAAATGAGAAAATACGTTATCCAATCCAGGGAACTGATGTGCAAAAACAAGGCCATATTGAGTGCCGGCAAAAAAACTATCGGAAAAACAGTCCGTAGATATTCAGATACAAATCAATTTACTCGCGTACTACTCCGCCGAAAGCTTCTATCAAACTGATAACGCGACTGTCGACGACCGATACCGATGGCTTCCAGTCGCACACGGCACAAGACACAAGCCGCACAAGGCAAGCAAGCTTCAATTACAAACGATACGAGAAATGGGTATAAGGGGAACCAGTACTGTCTACAATGGGTTCATAGTCATTTCGTCCGGCCAAACTTAGGAACCCTGTAAATTTCTACGTTGGGGCACACGAACCTTTGTGAAAGCCCCCCACTTGTGCAACACTCTCACTCAACCTCCGCGGGTGATACACGGCAATTGTGATGCAATGTATCGACTTACAACGCGCGAACCAGCTGAGTACTTTTGTTGACTGGCAATACAGTGCGACTGCATTTTCATATATTTTACTTTTTCAGTGAAGGCGCACGAAATGCAGACTTCCGATGGCCTTCACCTACTCTGCAGGACCATATATTAATTATGTAAGGAAAAAGAGTTTTATATTTGCCTACATCTCTCGCTGCAAAAAAAGTGACCAGGGCAAGATGAAATGTCTTTGAAATTCCTCTTGCACTTCTTTTATCAACTTCCTTAAGTTTTTTGTGCAGTTGCGGAAGAGTAAAGATGCAAACATGAAACAACCCACACAACATTTCTGAAGCAACTGCAATTATTCAAGAAAATCACCACGAGGTGAGAAAGTGGAGATATTCACTCTGGCACAGATGCTTTTACAGCTTTTACAAAAATCTTATGGTCTCTGCTAGTTGGAGCTTTTGAAAGTTTTCTGTGCTTGAGTACATTGAAGGCAAGTGATGCAGATTCATCTTTTTCTGAAAATTGTTGTTTTGCAGTTTTGAGACCTGTAATGTACTGTGTGTTGAGAATAGTGGCACAGGATTTGGCCACCTGCGCACCTATTTAGATACATGATGAGAATCGATTAATAAATTGATTAAACCCTTATGTTCCTATCCGGGTACCCATTTTTGACTTTAAGATAAAATTATTCAATTTATGAATGCCAGATTCTTTTACGAGCTAGGCTGGATCTCCATTATTGAAGTTATTTGAAAAAGATTTATGAATAAAACTGGTCAACAAGGATTTTCTTTCCTAACATACAACAGGTCATCTCTATAGGATTTTTTCCATACATTACGAACCTGAAGACGAAAATGCTGTATCAGCTTCGGTTTTCAGGAAAAATAGGGGTAAAAGGTAAGAAAACCCGAATTTTGGAGTATTTAGTAAATTACTTTGAAGTGTTTTTGAAAGTTGGTAAGTGGATCATATAACAACATGAACTCTAAACTCTCCATAAATATTGAAAAAATTATAAAATTCGTACAAAGTATACTTTTCGGTGGTGCGAGATCTTATGGTGGCGCCCCAGTTTACATAGACACGAAAAAAATAACATACCTAATTAATTTTACATTTATGTTCTTTATTTCGTGTCAATTTTTTTGATGAGAAGAAGAGAATAGAGGAAAAAATATTAGTTTGACTATATTTATTTAATTAAAAACTCTTAGAAACTATTATAGAAAATCACTTTTCTTGCCTTTGCGCTTGCGAATTTTTTTATTAAATCGGAATAATTTAATCCTTGGGCAATGTCATTTTCTATTGATAGAATTGCAAGATCTGACAGTCTTTCTTGACACATTGTCGAACTTAAGTACGTTTTAATTAGTTTTAATTTACTAAAGCTTCGTTCACCTTTGGTGACAGTTATAGGGATGGTCAGCAAAATTCGAAGCACTGTCCACACATTCGGGAAAATATCCTGCTAATCATTTTTTTTAATATGTTGAAGAACTTTTATTGGCTCTGCTGATTCAAGGTTTTTTAATAATGGATTCAGGCTCAAAAGTTCTTCAACCAATTCGCAACTAGACACGTCACATTTTTCCCCATCGGTTAAAATCATTTGAAAATCTGCACAGGCTTTTTCTAATAAAGACTTATCAGGAATTATTTTGATGTTATACAAAAAAGACCATGTATCATTGAATTTTGATAATTGTCCAAACCGAGTGACCAATGCATTTTCAATTGTATCTATCATAGGGTAAAAGACGTTAATTTTAAACAGTTCTTCGGGATCTGTTGGTGTTTCATCTTATCATCGTTATTTTGTAATCTAGATCATAATTTTCCAACTACTTACTTACTAGTAGCTTATTGAATTCGTGCGAAAGTTTATTATATCAGAATTAATAAATCTATCTCTAACACGCATAAATACTTGTTTGAACCGATTTGAACCATGCTTGAAATGTGTCTGTACTGTAGTTTTATCGATAGAAAAACAATAATTCTGGTAGCATTTACGGTAATAACAATTTAATAATCAACATACAATCAAATACACGTTACACAAGTAAGTAGGTATACCAAAATCCAAATACACCCGTGCGCGAATAGACCTAGTACCTAGTCGGGCGTTCGGCCGTTTTCGGCGCCCCCATATGACGGCGCCCGGTGCGGTCGCACCGCTCGCACCGCCCTAGGGCCGCCCCTGCTTATAAACAAAAGAAGAGACATCAGTTGTAATGTTGATTAAAAAAAAACTTGTTCCAGAAAAACAAGAAATGTTTATAGGCTAATTGTATTATGTATTATGGATATATTCTAGATTTCCAACTTTCGTTTGAGCAACTTAAAGTATTCTTGTGTCGTTTAGTTTTATATTTTACAAATAGCCAAAATATGGGTTTCTTAAAATTGTAAGCCTATTTTACTTCAAAACCGGAGCTGATTGAGCTTTTTGGTTTTCAGATTCGTAATCCACGAAAATAACCCTATTGACATCACCTAATACATTTCCGGAAAATGTAAAAAACATCAAAAATGTTGACCAGTGTAATTATTTGATGCTAAATACATAAATTAAAAAAAAAGGTTATTTATATGAGCTCAATCTTGTGCAGTCGTTTGGGTCCCAATCGGCAATCATGTAATTAAATGTGGCACGAAAGTTCAGTCGAACTTGCATTGCAATGTAATATAATCATTTGATTATATTTGCTTTATAAATTTTTTCAATTATAGGTAATTCTGAAACGATACTTTGCGTTACATCACCCTTCAGTTCGGCTAATGTGGCGCCCTCTATTTTAGTACATTTGTAATTTCAACCAAATTATTAATGTGATGTTTTTTTTTATTTATTCACTTTTAATCATCGTCAGCCCCAGCACTTTCCATAAAGTACCCCGTCGAAACATAAATCCAGGTATTATCGAAATACTTATTTCCGCTCTCAGCCCATGAACATTTCTTTTCAGAAATTTTCACAATCTCGAATTTCCTTAATATTTTTCGAAAGTTCTTACATGCTATTGTACCTACGCGTAAAACGTTAAATACAAGTATACTGTGTAACCGGTGAATGCACGTGGGAATCCTGTGAAGTTGAACATCGGGTGCCATGGATCCGCCATTTTAAAGTCCTGCAATTATTTATAGCCTAAGCCTAACACCTCTCCGAAGAAGCAAGGTATCCAAAGGTCAAAATCCCATTCCAATCCAGTCAGTTGTTTTGGAGTAGAAGAGTAACATCGCGAAAAGCAACTCTTATTTATACGTTTTTATTTCACACTTCTGACATATTTATTTACACCGCATCATACCATATATAAATTATTTTAATCGATGCTGGGCATTCTCCTTTCGATTTGAAAATCATACAATAGATGATAATACTCTAAATCTTTATTCTTCAGTAGAAAATAAAAAAATTACGGAATTGCCATTTTTTGCATGACCTTAACAGAGCAAATTAAATAATTTTGAAATATATAGGGTTTCCCAATAAGAACGTCCGAATTTTCAATTTGAATAAAAAACAATTTTCGAGCTAAAATGATTCTGATTGCTTTATTTGAAAGGTAATTTTATGCGATTTATGATTTGTATAAAATATCGGTCAAATGGCCACCGGGGTTCCTCTTGCACACGTTCATCCGCTCACGCCAATTTTCGATGACTCTGTGCAACATTTCGGCCGGTATCTCAGCTATGGCTTGACGAATATTGGCTTCCAATGCCTCAAGAGTTGTAGGATGGTTGCTGTAAACCTGTGGCCCCAAAGGAAATAATCCAAAGGCGTTAGATCACAGGATCTAGGCGGCTAAGCGATGGGCCCATTTCTGAAAATTAACGACTCACCGAACATACCGCAATAAGTCCATGTTAAGTCGGTGCGCGGTCTTGTTGGAAATAAAGGTCGTCCGCATCAATTTCATCAAATTTCGGGAAAATAAAATCGGCCAACATCGTGTTATAGCGGTTGCTATTAATTGTATCGGTATCTCGTCGCCATACCATAATTCACACCAATCGGTCAATTTTTGTGGATGCAATGATGATTCATGAATCACTCGTTGAGTGGACTCACTCCAATAGCGGCAATTTTGCTTGTTGACGAATCCACTGAGCCAGAAATGAGCCTCATCCAAGAAGATGATTTTGCGATGAAAATCGCCGTTGGCTTTCAACATTTCCAGTGACCAATCAGCGAACTGACGACGAATGTGATGGTCAGTTGGCTTGAATTCTTGTGCCAGTACTATCTTATAAGGATGCAGACCGAAATCTAATCGCAAAATTCGCCAGGTTGTCATCCGGGAGAGTCCCAACTCTTGAGAACGTGTTTCTGAGTGTGTCACATTACCCGCCGTTGCCCTATGTATGTAAATTCGATTTGTAGAACATTTCGCACTGTATGCGCGACACGGCAAATTTGATTGCAATTTATTGACGAACGGTCGTTGGGTTTCCACAAGAATATAAAATAAACATTAGAAATAGAAATATATGAGTATATAAAGCTTTAATATTTATTTCTATTAACTCTTAAACCTTTTAAAAATTTCCGCTCGCGCTTGGCCATGTCCCACAGTAGATTGATTCTAAATTTTAACAGTCCAAGTACAACCCGTTTAAATATACGTTCTAGGATTCTCTAGGAACAAAGGGTCATAACTACCAAGGCATATATATTACCATAATAAGGATCTCTAAATATGGAGCAAAGGATCATAAGCTGTATTCAGACGAATCCCTTTGCAAAGATCGCTGACGAAACAAAGATTATAAATGATCCATCGTTCTATACGATCTCGCCTGAAGAAAGAATAACTAAAAAGTATCCGTGCCTGACTCATGTAAGGATCTTTGAAGCTCCAGTAATTGTGAAGCATCATACATATAAACATTCGTGCCATCCAGCACAAAGGGTAATTAATCAGACAAGGATCTTTCAGAAATGACTTGCGGGCAGGGGGAGGGTGTATTTACGCACATACATATATCTTTACAACCAAAATTCACCAAAAATTGAGAAAAACTATTTTTGAAATCCATAAAACTAGCCCTACCAAATGATACCCCACACGATAAAATAAATACAACTTCTGTTTTCGACCTTCTCATTGAAAATTTAAAAAGATAAAATATTTCATAATCTCTATGGATGCGCGCGTCACGAAGACCTGACGTGATGCCAAATTTCAAATTCTTACGTTTTTTTTCTGTTTATGGTACGGAATCCTGAAAGACTCGATATTATTATTGACAAAAAATAGTCTTCAAAAGTATTCTAATGGAAGGAAAAAAAGAAGTGGACAAAATTTACAAATTTATAATTGCAGTAATTGGCCCACCTATGAAATCAAGAACGATTTACTTTGGAAGTTGAATATTTTCGTGTTTTGTTTCATGATTGGATTATACACATACATCATAACAGCCAGAGTATTCAAAAGCAAAGCCCTTGGGCTTCGGTGTAGTATATTTGCATCCATAGTAGCAACCCAGTCGATATTAGAAGCTCTTACTTTGTATTTCATTACTTCAGTCCTGATCTTACTGCAAAAAAGTAATCGCTTAGAATGTAATGAATTAGAACCAATAACATAAGCGAGCCATAAAATCTATTTACTCCCACATTCCCTGGTAACGCAGAGGGTAGTAACTCTATGCTTCTTGAGCCATACAGATCTGAGGCAAACGAGCTCACGCGGCAGGATTCCGACTCTGGTGGGAACGGGTGCCCACGCCACGCCTCAGCATTATGTGGAAGAACCTGCACTTTTTGTGCTGTGTAATTACCTGCCACTTTCCCTGGCAACGGTAAAGGTAATGCTTGTTTCCATTACAATTCGTTTGATTTTATCTCCCTATTACTAGCAATGACCTGTGCAAGGCCTTCAATGGCTATGACACTTCTATCATATGTTAATTAACAAAATAATGCATTCAGCACTAACGTGGAAATTCTTGCTTTCTCTACTGGGAATGTATCAGTTGCATTGTATTAGAAAGCCTTTACATTACTCTGAGCTACAGGTGAAATGAAATCTACTAGTACGGATAGCCACTACCTCCAAGGACGGACCTAACGCTGCAGCTATTTTAAAAATTTGCGGGATAAATGTTCACCGAGTCTGAGACATCCCGCAGATTTATTATGGGTTTGCGAAAAATTCTCTCTTCACTCTCACTTCCTCTGCGGTAACTATTATCCAATAAAACATTTTCAAATTCAAGTTTAATTTTTACAAATATCACAAAAGTTAACAAAAACTGGACTTACATCGGTTTCGGACAAAGCATCGATTTACATGAACCAAACCGCCAAAAAATTAAACCAGAGGGACGAGAGACATTGTTATATATGTATGTAGTAGATACTAGACACGTAAGATAAATCTTAGCCTTAAATTCACATCACGCTTTCTACAGTTCTGGCCTTACACAAGCAAGCACGTGGAATTTCCCTCTCTTTGGTTGCAGCGATGACAAGGCAACACACCGCACGAGTTCACCACACCGAATTGATTTATATATTTCCTACTTCACTGTAGTAAAGAGCATAGGGTTTCCACAAAGCCTCTGCTTCCGTTTCTTGAATTCGATAAAAATAAATAAGTAACTATCCTAATTTATGGAGCTTTCATCTGTCGCTTATTAGGGAAAGCGCACTCTGGGTGTGGAAGCATGGGGTCCAAGTGGGACTCGAACCTGGGACTTTTCGATCATCAGTCTAGCACGCCTTTATTACCTTTGAATTATACTAGTAGGATTAAATTATCCTAATAAATATCTAAGCGAAAACCGTGAGTTTTGTTAATGCATGATATTATAAGATGTTGGGATTTTCCAAAAAACATTGTTGAATCTTCTTTTCTGATTTGTATTAGCAGTGACTTCGGGTTAGGTATACCATATTTCAGTGTATCGTTACGTGGATATCCAGGTACCCTAAGTAGTAATTTATGTTTACAATTCAGAGTAGTAACGTAATAATGTAGCTGAAAAATAGAAGAAAAAAAACCATACCATTTTTGTAGTACCTACGTAAATTGAAATTTTAGAATTTTGACTACAATAAATGTTATTTAGATCGGGGCATCGAAATGGGAGCTACACATTTTAATTTATTGAAGAAAATTTAATTTTTAATTCGTCCTGAGCAATTTTTGTAAGGGAGTTGGTAATATGTATTTAATTCATTTAAAAATATAATCATTAAACATCTCATGCAATTTGCAATGCTTAGTGCAAACAAAACTCCAAGGCTACTCAATGCTTCAGTGGTGATGAAATTGAAACCACCACTTATAAACGTTTGGCGCTAATGGGTCTGATATCCTACTACCACTAAAATCACACACGTCAAATTTTATCAATGTGTGCAAGTTTGTAACTAAACGCATAGAAAAACATTTTTTTTTTCAGAAAGACTTCATAGAGCTAAGGGTAATATAACTTTGTTATTTTCAGCCCAATAGAACTTTAACTTGTCAATTGTTGCAGGTTAATCATCATGACTTCGTAACCCGATGGCCAATTATGTTCTAATAATAATAGTAATTCATTTATTACAAGTACAAAGAATTACTTAATTGCACAAATTTCCGGCGGCAGAAATAATTACCAAATGAAAAGAAATAAAAAAAAACAATAGCAGAATAAAAAAAAATAATATAAAAAGCAATGTAAAAAAAAGGACTTTATTAAAAAAAAAACCAAAAAACAATTTAACTTAAATTTAATCCGTGCTTAAAGAATTGCGCCTTTTTTATTATGACAAAAAAGTTCAGAGGACTGAACCAATCTATTGTTAACAGGATCATCGTTCTCTGTATATCGACAGGCAGCAGAATCCAGTCCCGCGTATACCGGACAAAGAATGAACACTCACGAAAACGAGATTGAGGAAATAAATATTTTAGACGTCGAAACGAGCTCAGAAATTTCAATATTTCAAAATGATATAACGGCTGCTGAAAGAATACCACTCTATGCAAACATTTAAGCTTGCGATGTTCTCATCAGGAGTCAACTGTGGTGCTCTGATATGTGAATATCTATAGTCAGTTTGTATACAAAACGCAACACATGATTAAAGGCCATATATGTTAGCAATAGCACATTGCAATATGTGAATTGCATAATTAAAGTTTTGGCCAGCCACCTACGAAGGCTTATGGAAATAATGCTTGACCTTACCTATACCTGCCGCAAGCAACCACACACTTTACGCAGAATGGTACTGACGTGGTCACAGCATGTCATTTTATTGTTTAGTATTATAATATTATTTATTATTATGCAATTAGCATTGCATGTAATTAGGCGGCAAAGAATCAGCGTCAATTTCATTTCTATATATGGCAAGAGCGCGACTCTTGAATGCATTTAATACTAAGCCATTCACTAAGCCCCAGTCATACATACGATTTAGTCCATCATTAACGTAACACTTAAGCCTATAGGACAACTTAAATAGCCCTGTAAATCATCAGCATATATATGTATAGAAAAATCTCTCACCACAAGATGGTGAACCCAAGATTGAACTTTGAGGCACACCACTATAAATATTCCAGAACAGAGGATATGTTACTATGTGCGCCATAAAAATCACAAAGTCGTCTCTAATTCTCGCTATTCGACAACCGATTTTGAAAATAAATTTGGATGACCGTTCCTGACGCGTGAGTCTCTTCATGATTATTTAACAGTCTACTATAGTCCGAAAATATGTAGTAATCTATACATACATTTGTATAAAACTGCTTCGTGACTGACTGACAGACAGATAACGCACAGCATGACCCAATAAGATAGAAACATAAAATTTGGAAGATAGGTTCACTAAGAAAGGGCACAAACACTCAACAACGCAAATAGTGGAACACGTATTTAAGCAGTTCTTAAAATTCAACCCCAAAAAGGGGTATATATTTATATGGTACAATTAATTTTTGACGTGATAACGTCTCATTCCACAGGCCTACATGTCCATAAAATTTGCGTCACAAAAATTATCTGTCACAATATCTTTATACTGTAATGTAGCTGAAGACATTAGCCAATTGGCCCCGATATTATTTTCACGGAATTTCTTAACCCCTGCTCGCGGGAGGGGGTGGGCTTTATGCATGCGAAGTGACACAAGAGAACATGACTAATTAACGGATTTCCATGTTAATATGAATATACATGTAGGGGTTTCGGGGTCGCTGATCTGAATCTGCCATCAATAATTGGAAATTGGAAATGCAATTAAATACATAGGGGTTTTTGGAGACGCTGATTAAAATCTGCTATTGAAATTTCGAACCTCAAAATAGGGACCAAAACCTCTTAAATGTAAGTGTACTTGCATGAAATTGGGTTCTTAGGGTCTGTGGTTTCAAAATAACTGCATTTTACCAAGCTCAGATATTTATTCACACTATACCAAAATCTACACAAACGTGTCAACAAGTTTTGTCTATTTGCTAATCTCGGGAACGGTTGAACCGGTTTCAATGGAATTTTTACTAGAAGGTAGGGTATTTTATCGTTCATGATTTAGGCTACATTTTATAGCGGGTTTAATTCAGGTTTCCGTGTGGAAAATTACAATCCGTCTTCGCGCATAAAATAGTTTCATTCAGTTTCAGCAATAGATTTAATTTATTACGCGTATGAAAAAAACTCGGGTAAGGCCGGGACTGGTCTGCTAGTAATTAATAAAATTATTTGAAGTGGTAGCAATATGCGACTTTTTGATTATAATTACTTAATAACTTGCAGTTTAGATGCCACAATTTCCTTAATATATTGTAATTTGAGTGATATATACCTACAGAGAACTCCTCTAGCAAAAATCCAACTCCCACTTATGAAAATCATGCTCACGTGGCGCGGAAAAATATTTTTATGTGCAGGAAGTATTCAAACTTGTATCGTTTTGCGCTGGAGATATTTATAAATTTACATCGGTGCACAATGAAAAAGACAAAGTGGAAAAGATTCAGCAGAACGGCTCGGCGAAGCCACCAGAATAAGGCAAAGGCCATACGGGAGCGCCCGAGTGATCGTCTACACCTGTTGTGATATGTCTTCTGCATAAGTAGTTTCTAGGGGACATAGACTCGCGCCCGTCTGCAAGTTATTCAAAGCGCATTTCGCCACCCCGTTCCCCATTTCTGCACGCCTCAGCCGGTGCAGTGCCAGCCTCGGTGATATTTTAAAATTGTGAAAACCGTTGCGCTTCCCAGGGGCTAGAATAGAATTCCCTTGCTTCTTGAAAGCGCTCGTCCAACCACTGGGTGCACCGTAGGAATTATAAGAACTCCACGCAAGTTCGAACTTTCCAGTGCAGTTGGATTGGAATTAGCCGATGCGGCGATAGCAATCATTGAAACCTGGGCAGGTATGAGCTGCCTGGTGAAATTGGGTCGAGGCGTGCAACAGCGCTTGCAAACAAATTAGACAAATGCAGTTGCAAGATTTGCGACTTATCGCGCGGCTGACACTATTTAATCGCACTAGAAACACTAGAAACCGCCTGCTTTGAATTCGAGAGGCGTCAGATGAAAATGCAATTGACCAACCAGGTATTCCCATGAATTCTAATGCCTGCTCCTTCCAGCAGTGAAATTCCCACTGTCCAGCGCAGCCAAGTAGCGGGACGTAATCGTGAATCAGAGCGCGCAATAACGACACCGCCAAAGGGTTAATAGTTCAAAGATACGATTCCCAGGCACGACATAAATACCTGCTATTAAAAGAGATAAAAAGATGCGGAGGTAGATGGTCATAGGCAGACGGGGCGCGCTAGGAGGCCCACTTGCCTACACTCAATTGTTTACCAACTTTTGGGAGCCATATCTCACCGGAACGACTCGTTACAGCCGCGTCCGTCCCAACTTGAACCATCGCAAAATGACAAATGTTATTGCTTGCGCGGCAGGAGGGGCCATGGGCCACTGCCCTTTGCGTCCTGCAAAACCCTATTCTGCTCAGCCGTGTTTCTGTTTTCATTTGATTTCATCGATGCTCTTACGAAATTTACGAGCTTTTCCATTAAAACTGCGAGAAAGAAGAAAAATCCCGACTTGGCAAGCCACTGCAGAATATGTTTTTGCAGTAAGGACTCCGTGGTTATCCGGGCACTTGAACCCGCTCGAGATACCAGGAGCAAAACAAGTCCTCAATCAACTGCCGGGAGCCGGGCGCTTTGGCGAATTGTTATGGCGCAGGCATTTGCATGCTGCTTGGGCACTATGTGCATGGCCGAGTGTTACGACAGACAGCAGATCTCTGGAACAGCAAGACGCTATGAATAGCAATAGCACAATTAGCACTGGACTTAGTCTAGATAGTGTTCGCATTTGCATTTTCTAATCCCGAACTTAACGCCTCTGTCCCGTAACTGCATATGTGGCGACTTTGGCCACAGAGGCTTTCGGTGATGAAGAAAAAGATGCCGCAGCGCACCCTGGCCCCTGAGCAAAAACGTGGCAAGTTATCGAGTTTCCGGGTCATTAAGCTGCCTTTGGGGAAGCAGAAGGTCGGGAGGTGGGTTCACTTATGATTGCTACATTGGCTTTAGGTTATCCTCACAAAAACCTATCACAAATGGAGTGCATCGGTAGCAGTGGTATGAATAAGATACGGTCTCAACAGATCGACCACCGAAGGTCTCTCCGTGGAACGAGATGATTCCCAGGCAGCAAGAAAAACGCAGGCAATGAAAAATAAGTTGTCGCCAAGATGCCCTGTACCGTGCTCAAGAGTCAAGTTGCGCATATATTTACCGGCTAGGACTAGCCCAATCCTTCCGGTCTGCGAGGAAGGACGCTTTTTACATTCGCCTTGCAGTTCTGTCCTCCACTCGACTCTTAACTGACAAATTTTTACATCCTCCGAGGCACGGCTTATCGAGACATCGTAAGATATGCAGTCGTCGCTACACGTTCGGAGCCGAGATCTATAAGGAGGGCCGGCATGTAAGGACACGGGGCGAGGACTCCCCAGCGTTATTATTTTGGCTGCCGCAGAGCAAACGGAGTTAAAGTGATTTTCCACTTCACAAGCTTTTTGTTTATGCGCAACAAAGCCGACCGACGACGGTGGGGAATGGCATGCTGCTGAGTCCTTCGCCCCCGACAGACACATGTATGTATTTTACGCATTTATACCGCAGTGATTTATAATTCGAAGATTTTTGGAGATAAATAGCTCCAACATGTGTCCACGATCCGCCGGATATTTGGCCTGCACTCTAGGTCTGACTGGAAATAAATAAAATGAAAAGAATGAGGCACAGCTCTTACGGAAATGGCAGACGTAAAGTGAGCAAAACTACAGACAATCTGGCGAAGTTCTTGTAATTGAGGAGGCTGCTCTTAGTAAAAAGTTTGGCGGAATGAAATTATGTAGAGATTGAGATTCACAAATTAGTTTACTTTTGCCGCACCTTATAAAAAAATTTAAAAAAAATGTAATAACTTAAGGGGAAGATCCATTCGGGCAGCTAAAAATAAGCTAATTGTGAAGATTGTGTCGAGACTATTATATCTTTTAACTTTCCAAAACCAACCACAAATTATTAAATATAATCCAAACTTAGTCATTTCAAATGATTCTCAAAAACAGAAGGCACCTAATACGTATGCCCAAGTAATTAGGATTAACAAGGACCAAGAAAAAGAAAATATTGTCGTTTTTTGATATTTTCATAATCGGCGCGTTAAGGTGGGGGTGTCCATTATATATTTTTGAATTCTAATTAATGCTGACTTTCCATCGATACACATATTGGCGGGATTGTTTAATAATTGCATAGTCGAGTTGGTAAAGGGGTGAAGGGCGGATTGTGACATAAAACCTCTGGGATCTTCCACTTCATGCTTAAAGCAAGTGTGCAAAATTTTAGCTCAATCGGATAAACCGGCAAGGAGTTATTGTACTCACATCCATACGGACAAATGGTCTAAATCAATTTAGGTGACCTCAATATGTGTATGAAAATTCAAATATCGATTTTTAAGTTTTCATTCATTTTTTAATTTTAATTTTAACTTTCATTTCAAGGATTTTTAGATTTACGTAGAAGATAATTATGTTATCTATAAGCATGCAAAATGATCGATCATATAGTTTTTAAGTTATTTTGCATGAGGTTCACGATAAAGAGAAAACCTCAGTCAGTTGGGTTCCATTTCAGGGCAAAAACCATAGTTTTGAAAGTTATAAATATGTATAAAAATAGTCTCCTAAAGCTTTACAAAGTCTCGTATTGTTAGAAAATTTGAGAATTGCACGTATTTGTAAAAATCTGTAAGTTGTACATATCGCCGCTGTGCCTGCAAAAGAACCCAACAGATGTATTTTTTTTGATTTAGACGAAAAACGGATTTTTATGTTCCTAAGCACTCAAGAAGTATGAAAAACCTACATATGTGTATTAACGAAAATAAGAAAATTTGCGTTTGTGGGATTTTGCAGGTGCAGTGATAATATTATCTTTCAATAACAGCGAATAAACAGGATTTCATCTTCTTTACTTTAAAAAAAAATTAACCTTAAGTAAATAAATTGATTGTTTAATTATCATCCACTTTTATGTTTTCCGTAGCCAGCTGTAACCATAGTCGTCTGACTTTAAATGCCACATCCCTCCCATCATTTCATTTATATATGGTACGTATTAAGGGATCTACCCTTTTCGGAGGGAAAATAAGGGTTAATTGCAATAAATTTTTCGATAGGTTTAAATTATAAAAATTGATATAGAAAGTGTAACATTCAATAAATACAGTCTCGAACTACATTAAAAAATTTTCTTTTTTTAATTTTTGTGAATTTTTAAGAATGGAACTGCTGGTCGAAAAGTGATCCAAAAAACGAGTGCGCCGTTGATGAAATCTCCGAGATGCATGGTATGAAAAAAAGCAAAGAGTTTTAGGTTCAGTATATTAATAGCTATAGCCCATATAGAACGATTTTTGATTTTTGCAAAATTGACAAAATGACGGTAATTTTTTGAAAAATTACGAAAAAACATGTTTTTTCCACCGTTTTTGGCCAAAAAATTGTTTGAAATCAAAATTTTGAAAAACCCTTTATATGCGCTATAGCTGTAGTCATAGAGAATGTGTGGTCAAAATTTGGTGAGAATAGGTTCGGTAGTTTCCGAGATTTCATCAACGCGGTGTCGAAAAACGTTATTTTGCGTAAAACGCTATAATAGTTTTGTTAATGAAAAATCGTAAAAAATCTGACCTATAATCAGCGATGCCTGGATCATACAGTATGCCTTCTTCTTCTTATATACTGCCTATATACTTTACGAAAATGAAATAAAAAAAATCGATATTTTGAAAATCATAAAGAGGGTAGATCCCTTAAGACGAAATTTACGAGGGGGAAGCCCAAAAGTCCGGAGAAGAGAGCGGGATAGATGCACTTGCTTAAAATGGTGGTAATTGGGAACTCATAACAAGTACATACATACTTATATCAAGTTTCAGTCTAAACATTTAATTCGTTTACAAGATATCGTCCAGCAATCCAGTCAATTCGGAAGAAAAGTGCAATGCACTTCAAAAGCAACAACGAATGGAAGCGTCGACGTACTTTTTGGAACTGTGAGGCGAAAAATCTGCATTTATTTCGGGACGGATTGTGACTGGGGATGAAACATGGGTTCATCACTTTGAGCCTAAATCGAAGCAGGAATTGTGGCACAAAAATGGTATCTCTCCCTAAGGAATTCAAGGTGCCGGAGTCGGCTGGGTAAGTGTACTACATCTTCTGGGATTCGGAAGACATTTTTTGGTTGACTAGAATCACAGGGATGTAACAATTATACTATGGAAGATTATTGGAGAAACTAAAGGATGCCATCTAAGAAAAGAGGGGAAAATTAGCAGAAGGTGTGTTGTTTTGTAAGACGACTGCTTTAAACAGATGCGGCTTTGAATCAATAGTTCATCCACCCTACAGTGCGAAGCTATCCCTAAGCGATTATTATTTGTTCCCTAATTTGAAAAAAGAGTTTAGGGGGAACAAATTTCAAAGCGATTGAAGAAGTGAAGAAGGCGATTTCAGGTCTTTTTGAGGGCAAAGACAAAAAAATTGTTTTCGCTGGTTTAGAAAAGTTAATTCATCGATCTGTAAAATGTATACAACTTAAGGGAAGTTATATTGAAAAAGAAAAATAGTTTCATTGTTTTATATAAATTACAATCCTTCAATTCCGCGGGCTTTTTTTCCTTCCCTAGTAGTACACGGACGTTGAATGACGGCGGCAAAACAGTAATAATGAGATTTTTGGAAAAATAAAAGTGTACATACTTAAATGTTTTTTTCATTTATCCCATTAAATGGTGTGTCGTTAGACAGTTCTCCTAAAATGCAACAAAAATGTTTCGGACCTTTTCATTTAAACCCTTCAATAACGAGAAATTTGTTTTCAAAATCGTTATCAAAGCGTCCTCCATCCTCCTCTAAACTATCTATGCAAAAATTCCTTTTGAATTAGTTAGTACTTTCAATGAAAATATTTTCGAACAGTGTAGAAATAACTATTTTTTGGTAGCAAGCAAAAGTTGTTTCCACTTTTTGATTTTAATAACCTTTCAGTCACGACATACGAGTATTTGCTTTCAAAGTCGTTATTAAACCCGTCGATACGGTGGCTGCCAGCACAACTTCCAGTGCCGATCGGTCCACTTTCGTTACCTCTCGTCTCATTGCAATGTGCATCGCGTCGCAGCAAAGAAAATTATCAGTACTTAGCAGTTTTTAGTAATCGGCACGGAAGCCATTTGACGGACGCGTGACATGATCTTAACAAATTTTTGATAATGCTTTACACATCAATTTATTTTTAGTGTACCTTTCAGGGAACGCTCTTAAGTGCGAACCTTGTCCAATAAACTATTGACAGAGCCACAGAGTGAGAGAATATTATCAAGTATCATATAGCTAAGTATCTACTCGTGCTGAGTTAATATTGCTGCTTTAAGCTTTCACATGCCAAACTACTTACATATAAAAATTCTCAGCTATTTGGTGCCCGATCCGTAACAAAAATCTTGTTTTTTGGTGCTGATTGTAGTATGGCTGACCCAAACTTCGCAAGTAAAACCAAAAACACAAAAGATCTCATAGGTATAAACATACTGACCTACCTAACTCAAGTAGGGTCAGAACCAATTCATATGTTAGATTAGCTAAGTAATACAAACAACATGCATACCTGCGTCAAGTTACACTCGCACTTGAGAATGCTTGAGGAAGTAAGAATGAACTAAGCAAGCGAGCCCAGGTGAACTCTTGTGCACCACACGACACTAGCACTAGGTGAATTAGGTTACCCGTGTGCCGCAATTTGAATTACCTTACCGGCGGCCAGTCAGAAGTGAAAATTGATGAATCAGCGATCAAAACTGGAAGTTGTGACGTTGCCTTAGGGCAATACGAAATTGTTGCACAAATAGAATAAGCAATTTTGAATAACCGAGGATTGTGAATCGAGACTTTTAGTCGTTCTATAGGAGTTAAGGCTTTCAAGCTGCTCTAAATTTTCCTCTTGTTTCCCGGAGTAAGTGCTTCAGTTCAGCCGGAATTTAAAAAGTTTAGCAATACAAGGCGATCACTCCTGTAATCCAACAAATCAGAGATGGCTAATTTGTCATCACAAAATGGTTATTATATGACAACCTTGACAGGGTACGAACCTGTAATCTTCGGTTCGGAGATCTTACCCTATATACCCTTAACAAACCGCTCCAACGATACGTCACAGAAGCAAAAAGAGATATTGTTAGAGATCCCCAAAATCATCTCCGGGCCACAGAAACTTATAATAGAGGAAGACACGCAGCAACAGTCCAGCGGAGATCAGCAGAAGGAACAACAAAAACGCACTCGAGGAGGCCGACGCGCCAGATTATGTAAAATCATATGGGAGTACAAAGAATTAATTAAATTATCTGTCACGAAAGAGGAGATAATTAAATATAGTAAGTTACTAAAAGATATCAAAAGAGAAAATAATCGGTTAAAAAAGGGGAAAAGATATAATAAATCCAAAAATTGTTCACCTTCCTATATTCCTATGAATCTTCCAACAAAATTAAATGTTCGATAAATGTAACTACTTTAGTCTGAAATAATAAAATTAAATATTCAATAAATGAAACTATTTTTATCTGAATTTAGGGTTAAATTACCATTCGAAACTGGTAATATACAGGGTGTTTTATCTGTCGGGAACCAAAATGAGTGGAATGATAGATCTCACCTAGTCAAACAAAAAGTTTTATGGCAGCGGAGGGGGTCAATCTCAACTAACCGTTTGGATCTTCATCTTACAAACAATTTAACCCAAATTAACTCCCAAATGCTTTTTCTTAAATTAAAAACTTATTGCAGTTAATGGTAGGATGTTACAAAAATTTGAATACAAATTTTTTTAATTTTAGATTCTTTAATATTCCGCAAAAAGTTATATACGTTTAAATTTGTATATATTTCCTCTACCTGGACGTGTTGTAACTCTTTAGAAAGGCAATTTAATGAAAATAAAAAAGAGGTGCATTAATTACATGAATTTCGGAGAAAATGTAAGAGAAACGTGAATTTTAGGAAATTTCAGAACATTTTTCACTTCGCAAGTGACTGTACTTGTAGTGGTAGAGGTAGTTGAACACTGCTGGCATTAAAATATTAGTTGTTTGGCGTGAGTTTGATGGCGGTGCGTTGAGTAGATAATAATAATAAAAATATAATATTTATTTATTTGTCACAACTTCATCAAATTACTGATTACTACAACAGAGTTTCGAGTCAGTATAGCTAAATTAAATAAAAAAATCAACGAAGACGACCCTTCAACTGGCTACGATTAATATGAAAATCTATAATATTGTAGCGAGAATTGAAGGAACGTGACATTGATGAAATAGGCTCATGTAGGCCATAGTTAGTGCGGTGATGATTAACATGCAGGAAGTCGTGATGCCTCAAAGAGCAAGCCGGAACAGAGATATTAAAAAGGGGAAGCAGTTCAGGAGAGTTAACCGTGCCTTGCAGGCAGTCAAAAGTTAAAACGGTTTTGGAGTTGTTCCGCCGTTGCTCCAATGATTTAAGGGAGAAGAGTACAAGCCTATCAACATATGGTGGCAAATGAAGGTCATCCTCCCAGGGTAGTCCACGAAGAGCGAACCTTAAGAACCTGCGTTGAACCGCTTCAATCCTGTTAATGTGGCTTTCATAAAAGGGTGACCAAACTGGGCCACCATATTCGAGAATTGGTCTAACAAATGTACAGTACAGGAGTCGAGAAATGTAAGGATCATCGAACTCCTTAGACCATCTTTTGATAAAACCCAAAGTGGCGTTAGCTCGATTCACTACGGTATCGATGTGATCCTCAAAGGAGAAACGAGAGTTGAGCACAACAGCAAGATCCTTCACTTTGACAACTCTAGTGAGAGAACGTCCACTAATCGTAAAGTTATAAAGCAGTGGACTCTTCCTACGTGACTAAAGTCATACAGGTGCATTTTGAAATATTCAATGGCAGGCGATTGATTAAGCACCACGACTAAAAAGCCTGTAAGTCAGAATTCAGCAGTTGACAGTCACGAACATCAGAGACTGTACAAAATAGCTTTGCATCATCAGCATAGCAAAGAATCTTTGAGTAAGTAGGTATAAGGGAGACATCATTGATGTAATAATAATGTGCATGCCGAATTTATGAGTTATCCTGTAACTTCCAAACGGCTGAGTTTGTCCACCTCCTGTAATACAATTTTTTGCTTGCCTAGGTAAGATCTATCACTCAATCGTTTTGTTTCGATAGACGATATATCCTTTACGAGTATATGTACTATAATAGTATATTGTGCAACAAGGGCGGTAAGTAGCCGATTGCGCACGCTGGCAGCAATAAACGCACGAGCGAAGCGAGTGCGTTTAGCTGCAGCGTAAGCAATCGGCTACGCACCGCCTGAGTTGCACATTCTATTTTTCCGCACTAGTGAGGCATGCGATCGTCGGAAGAGGGTGGTTGAGGAAGGGCCGTTGAGGGCCCCCCACAACAGAAAAAATTATTATTTAAGCAATAATTACAACTATTTTCACATTTAAAAAAAATTGAAAATTAATTAATTTTTTTCGTATTCAAATATATAGAAAAATTAGAACAATTCTGTCATAGAACGTGGTTAAATAATACATTTTTAAGATATGTATTATTTACGAACTGCATTTCCTTTCAAAATTGCGTAATTTATTTTGAATCTCCGGGTTTTATTTTAAAGCGGAGCCGGCCAAATTTCAAGTCATACAGAACAGCTACATAAACTTGTGTCATAAAGGATCCTTTTTTCAGTATCTCTCGGGTACCGAGGGAAAAGGAAAAAAAAAGTACCCTTACATATCTTCTCATTGCGTTAATGAAGCGACCCAAAATGCACTCAGGTATACGGCTCCCATGAAGGTAAAGTTTGCCTGCTCCGAGGGAAAAGGAAAAAAAAAGTACTCTTACGCTTACATACGCCACGGAGCCGAGTCTGACCGGCTCTGTTATAAAGGTGCGTGTTTTATTTTCTGCAGCGTATTTTTTTGACCGTCGAAAGCACGCATTGGGAAATAAGCAACTTACCGCACGCAAAGGCGTGCGTTTTAGTGGTACTTATCCCTCATGCGTGCGGAAAAAAATATTTGTTATACACGCTATATAAAATATAAATATGGGTAAAACTTAATCAAATAATTCCGATAATAATGTTGTTATCGAAAATACGGTAAACAACGAAAAAATACGTTGTGATAAATTAAATCAGTCACCCAACATGAAAGCTCAACTCAGCAACTAGACGCTTGGCTTAGCAACTGAGCTAATATTGTAAGCATGCAGCAGGCACTCTGATGTACAATAATATAATATAAACAAACCGGGCTATGCTATGCACCGCTGAAGCTGTATGAATAAATAAAATGCGACAATAGTCTCGACCAAACGTAAACAATTAATGAACAAGCTTAGCCAATTTGACGGCGCAGGGCAACAGCACTTCCGTGAGCCGCACAAGTGGTATCGTGTTACGCGCCTGCTGGGGACAGTTGGGGCAGTGAACCGTCAAAGCTGCAAATTACAAACTGCTGACTTAGGGCTAATATGCATTGTTGTATGTAGAATTGATTTATTTAAAGTCATATGACTTATGCCACTTTCAAAATAAACAGCTCAATTATTGATAGGCAAATGCGAAACACTTCTCGATGGGATGGGCGGCCCAAAAAATGTTCCCCCACACTGAATGAGGGGCACCTCATAATAATAATAATAATTTTCAATTCAATTTCACATCTTCCCTTGGGTTCGCTAAAAACGTCCTCTTATGAAATTTCATTAGAAATGGTGGTAAATTGTAGGAATTAGAAACGGTAATAATTTGAAGGAATTATAAGGCCCTGTTTACGTCTGGCTCTTTTCTCTACATTTTGTATCAGCGACATACGATATTTCCGTCTGCTGCCGTTCACACTAATTCACAGCTATATTTTATGTCGTGAAATTTGTGTAGTATAAATAATTGTCAACTATTGAGGAGCAAATGTGGATATCGCTAACATCTATTAGATATGAGAAAAAGTAAGTTCCGTTTTATTTTTTTGGTAAAAACCAATCTTTATTTATAAAACTAGCTTGCCCGGACCCGGCGTTTCCCGGGATACTATTAAATTTGTATTCCTTAATTTTACAACGCCTCCCTACCGCACCACCGCCTCTCCTATGTGACCCAGCGTTTCCTATTTGCGTTTTGCACATGTTTTAGGTATTTTCCAACAGTATTATTAAATTTAGTTTTCTTCACCACCTCCTTATTGCACCCCCTCCCCTATATCTCCTAGCGGGATGGGGGTGGTCTCATATTTGGAAAATTTGAATAGCAGATTCGAAATCAGTGATCCCGAAAATTCCCTAGTGCGGATTTTCAGAGAAATCCCTTGAAATTTAACTTTTCGGTCGCCATTTTGATCCACCATCTTGATTTTAATATTTTGATGTCAGATTCATAATCTGTGACCCCAAAAACCAAAACCAAAAACAAAAGTTTGGATTTTCAGTGAAATCCCTTGAAGTTTAACTTTTCCGGTCGCCATATTGGATCCGACTTCTTGAATTCCAAAATTTTGAATGCAAGCTCGAGATCTGCGACCTTGAAAACCTACAATTGGCTTTTTCATAAAGATTCCTTTAAGTTGGAAAATTCGCTTCTTGTACAAAACGGAAATTTCGATTTTCCGGCTTTTCCTTTGGAGTTTCCCGAATTTCTTTTTTAAACCTCACCTGTATTATAGCGAACAAAACAAAAAAAAATTATCGAAATCGGTCAAGCCGTTTTGAGTTTTAGCGAGACGTACCGCACAGCAATTCATTTTTATATTTATAGATATATCTTTTTTGAATGTTATTGAGAGTATGCTCCATCGGAAGCTACGACATTTCTTCATTTTGCGGCAACTTGCAGATTCCATGCCTAAAGAATTGCTCGTTGTTCGAGGCGATCCACTTATTGAGCCAAATTTGGATACTTTCAAAAGAATGAAACCGTTTTCCACTAAGGGCTGACTGTTCGACCGGAACAAATAGTAATCGAATTGTGCAATGTCCGGTGAGTACGGCGGGTGGTGTAATACTTTTCAGTTCAGCCTTTATGAATAGTTTTTCACTGGTTGAGCTATATGAGGTCTCGCGTTGTCGTGTAAAAGTATTATCTTATCGTGTCGATTGTCCCATTCTTGTCGTTTTTCTTCAATAGCTCGCTTTAGTTGCCGGCTGTAGACATCGCCAGTAATGGTTTCAGCAACTCATGATAAATAACACCTTTCATATCCCACCACATGCAGAGCATCACCTTGTCACTATGAATATCCCGCTTTGGCGATACATACAATAAGAGTTACGCCATCTATTAGAAAACGGAACTTACTTTTTCTCATACCTCACAATATATAATAATTATAAAATATTTATTATTTTATTTAAAAGCCTGCGACCAAAACTTATTCGAGCGTTTACATCTGTGTAGCAGTAAGAATATTGAATAAAGTATCGACCAAAATTTGGATAAATGTAGGGAAAACAGGACTTGTTCTTTCAGGAGTTGGGGCCGCTAATTACTCAACAACAAAAAATGGGGTAGATAGTATCATAGTAGGGCTACTAACGTAAGACGTGAATACCTACATTAATTCGTTAAAGATTTAAATTGTTTGTAACAATTAAATACGAACCGATCCGAACCGAACCGAACGATTCCAATTAATAAACTTCAAACCGCGGCGATTGGAAGCGTGAAATTTAGTTGAGATCAACTAAATTTTTCAACCTTTATCTTCTATAGTTTCTGCATGTTAGCGAAACAAAAGGTTTCACTTTTCATGTGGTTCGGATTCCAGGATGAACCTCTACTGTTTTCAAAGACGTATTCACGTCAAAAATCACTACTCCAATTGCATCAGGTATGAATATTTCTCTACAATAAAAACACGATCTAGTGTGAGTTTTGGTCCTAACATCTCTGAACATGTCTCGATTATTGTTGAATTCCTTTTGTCTTCCCTCTTTTCAGTTTTTGTCGTCTATACAATAACATCATTTTTCGTTCAAATTGATTTTTGGATATCATAGTATTAGGTGGGAATTAATTAAAAATGAGTTTTCTTTCAATGCAAAACCAATTACTAAACTGAAACTGAAGTTTAAACTAATATTCCATTAATGGACTCGAGAATCAAATTGTTTGATCTTAATGTTAGATTTCTTATTTACGAGTTTACAAATTGCTTCCAAGACAAATGGCGAGTTACAAGTGTATCTAGTAACTGTCTACCTTAAGATAAATACATAATAAACAAATTCAAAAAAGCATTCATGACTTCATGCTAAGAGTTATTGTTGTTGAACAGCAAATAGAATCCCCTTATGAACCCATAGAACAGAAGAATAATAATAATTCAAAAATTGCATAAAATGGGCTTATAAAATTCGCCTTGACTGCCCACATCCTTTGTTGCGCCACAAATAAATAACCTTAAATATGAGACTCTGTCGCAATAAGGCTGCTAGTCAACTCTGTAAATATTTCGTTATTGAGCTTCGTAGAACGGGGAAGCGATGATCCTCGAGGCATTGGTTCCATGAAGAGGAAACATTAAAATGACATATGTCTGCTGTATGCCGCTGAATTGCCTGGTTAGGTTGTTTGCTTTTAAGAAAAACAAAGGGACAAGGGAAATTCAGCAATGGCGAATTGTGGAATTAACTGGTGGGATGATGCCAACGCAATATTCGAGCCGAAACGAAACAACTCTTTTAATGACCCATGAAAATTAAGTGCGCCACTGTGAATTGCTTGTGGGTGCTTTCCGGGTACGTGTTTCACGAAAACCGCGGCAATAATTTGGCAACATTTAGCAGGCATCTGCATGCATAGCGACGTTTTTGCATCTTAACTGTGGCATTGAGGACATCTTGGCTTGGGGGATAATTTGCCCGAACAGAGTTCACCACAATTTTGGCGTCTATTATAACAGCGCCAGGAGCAGTAATGGGTGTAATACTAATCCAAATTTGTAATTAAGGAAAAATCTAGCGCCCTCCCGCACAGATAGAGAAATTGGCCAACACCCCGCCTTTTCTTGATTATCCAAATCCCTGCTAAGTGTGATATATGCTCTTTTGGCACCAGATCCTGGTTACGAACACACAGGGCCTTGCGATTAGCGAGCGCCATGACTTACATTTTCCACTAAAGAGCAGAAAAGCAAAAATCTGATCTGGGAAAGTCGTCGTTTTGGTACTTTATGGCCACCAGCAGCCTGCAGCAGAAGGATTATCGAGTTCCTGACGTCCCTGCCAGGGACCCGGGTTCGGAGGGCGCAACCTCAATCCATAAATACATTCAACTCGTATATTTAATTTTTAAGGGATGAATGAATATTTTTGGGCGGTCCACGCCTTCAACTCTGAGCATCTCGGGGCCTTGTCGTAGATTGTCTGTGGGTATGTATATTGGACTACGACTAGAATCACAGATTGCCATTTCTATCGCGGAGCCTTCTTTTTGGACAGCTAGGAATGGGAATGTAGCCATTTTAGGGTAATTTATGCATTTGAGCATTTGTCAAAAGCCGAAGAAAGGGACATCGCCAGCGGGCTGGGGTGACTGTCTTTTGATCGGATGCCAAACAGTGTAATTAACTTAAAATGGGTCCGTTGCATAATTCGATCATAAATTCATGGCTTTGGGTGCAGGGACGTTGAAAAATATATTTAATAAGGACGACGTTCTTATTAAGTTTTTTCTTCGAACAGGTATTTCAGGATGTCAATAAAAAACTGGCCTTGCAAAAACATGAGGTTACTGATATGAATGACCGCATTCCTGTAATTCTATAAATTATACGGATAAGTCATATTTAAACGAAAAGAGCGCTGCCGATGTTGCCAAAAATAGGTCTAAATACTTTTCTTTTAAAACAGCCTTCGGGATTTGCCTGCATTTTAAATTTGTTTTAAAAGTCAGTGATTTTAGTCAAATGGGAAGAAAAGAATACTTAAGCAGCGCATTTTTAAAATAGAACAATATTGTCATATCACGCCATGTCCGATTTTGCCTAGATTTACAAAAATAACAGAAGGTACCTTTCCTTAAAAAATTCTTCAGGACAAATATTTTAAATATGTTTAATAGCTGATGATTTTAGGCAAATTCCTAATAAGAAATCAAATACACAATCATGCATTTAATAGTTACTCCTGAGCTTCCAAATAAAAGTGAGGAATAATTTCTGGAGATCTTTAGCTTGTAAATAAGCAAGCATCAAAAATTTGTTCAGTGTATCGATCAAGATCTAAATTACGATTGTGATGATGTTGAACTTGCTGTAGATACTACGAATTTAGTCAGGACGTTATCGCTCGTTTTGTCCCTCTAGTTAAAAAAAAAAAAAAAGAAGGACTTTCTCTATTATCTGCCTTGGTACAATGGAGAGTTGAAGTCACTGAAAAACAAACGAAATTATGCTTGTTGTCGATTTAAAAAAACAGAACCAGAACCAAAGAAGACTACCTTCTCTATTTCGAGCAGCGGCGGCAACTTGATCATTATTCTAGGAATCATCTTCAGTATACGATTCGCATGAGATCTAACATGAAAAATAATGTTAAGGAATTTTGCAGTTTTGGTAATTGTAAACGGAATTATCCTCATGTACACTTAACAATGGAATTGGTTCTAATACCTCTGCTATTTCTCATCTTTTTGAAAAACATTTTAGCAAAACTTATTGTGAGAATTAATAGCTTATGCAGATGACTTGAATATTTGCAGACCAATCGGATCCCTAAGTGATGCTCTCTGATTGCAATGTGATATTAACACGTTTGCGATAGGATGTTGAAAAAATTATTTAAAATTGAATATTGGGAAGTGTGACAATATTTCTTTCAGTAGACAGTTTCCCACTTTTAAATTCTCATGCATATCTCTGATAGGCCCTTATCTCGTTTAGAGAGTGTTGTCGATATTGTCATAAATGTTGACGCAAAATTTAATATTGATAGCTTAATTGACAATATTTATTTATTTACTTATTTCCATAGTCATGTCATAAGTTCTGATACTCCTATAAACTTGCTTAAAAGAGAGTGAAAAAAATTATGAATTTTATTCTTTAGGCTATAATAAATATAAAAAAATTAATAAATATTCAAAATGTCCTCCCTTAGCTTTTACATGCATATTTGTTTTTAACGACCAGGATCTACCAATGAAAGTACGCACAACTTATAAAGAAATCAAAGCTGCTTTTTTTACTAAGTCTGCCTTCTACACAAATATTTAGTCAATAGCTGCCTACGATTAGTTTAAAAGTTGTGCGTACTTTAATAGGTGTGAGGTCCAGGCCGTTAAAAGCAAATCTGCCAAGGGAGAACATTTTGAATATTTTTCTTATATTCCTTATAACCTATAGAATAATATACATATACGTAGGTTGCTACTTAGGTTCGGAGATATGCCAACACCAGTGTGAATATATCATATCTGACAATGTCATCGTAAAGTTTGCCATTTTTAATGGTAAACGTACTCAGAACGTTTTGTCATACGAGTGATATTTGTGTTGTGTTATTTACAAATACTTGAAAAATTACTTTTGTTAAAAAAATGGAACATTTTCGTGCGATGATTTTCTATGACTTTCGACGTGGATTAAACCAACAGTGTGCCGATCAACTCGCTGCGACTTTTGATGATGAAGCACCATCTCGAGCCACCGTGTTTCGCTGGTTTTCTGAATTCAATCGTGGTCGCACTTCGTTACAGGACGAATTTCGTGAAGGTCGTCCAAAATCGGCTGTTGTGCCAGAAAAAAATCGATGCTTTGCGTGAACTGATATTGCAAAATCGTCATGTGATATACCGTGAGATTAAGGCATACTTGGGAATGTGTTCCACTCGCACACATTCAATATTGCATGAACATTTGGTCATCAAAAAGATTTCAGACAATCGCTCAAAAAAGGGCTCGTGTCGATTGGTGCAAACAAATGTTTAAAAAATTCAATCGCGGTGCTTCAAACGACTTCTATAAGATCGTGACAGGCGACGAATCATGGATCTATGCTCTATATACTATATATATATGAAACACAAAAATTGTTTCTACCTATGTCCGTTATAGACTTTGAAACCATAAAAAGAAAGTAACTTTTCAAGTATCTGTAAACAACATAAATATCATTCGTATGACAAAACGTTCTGAGTACGTTTACCATTAAAAATGGCAAGCTTTACGAAGACAATGTCAGATTTGACACATTCACACTGGTGTTGCCACCTTTCAAGACCTAAGTAGCAACCTACGTAGGTTTATTCACCTAATTTTTTGTCACTCTCTTTTAAGAACTTATGATATGACTAGGTAGTAAGTCGGTGTAACACTGCAGTTGGTTTCGTCAAGCGTTGGTCTAAGGATTTGGCCGAACTTTATCTCTTTTTTGCACTTTTGTCCGTCCAATTTTGTAAAAGGCGTCTGCGGTCTAGATGCCTTACTACGATGTAACATACATACATATAAATCATAAAAAAGCAGTGCAAAAACGTTTTCTGCACTTTATTCTTCGCGACTTGCCGTGGAATAATCCTTGTAACCTTCCTCCCTATGAGGACAGGTTCGGGCTTTCAAATCTGGTAAGTGCCACATTTGCCATGATATCGTTGTTGGAGTTATAGACGCCCCTAACCTCAGGGCATATTGAATATAAATTCTCGACCTCTTATAACTAAATACTTAGAGGACAACATTTTTTGAAAGGTTACATACTAATCACAGAACCAATTGTGGCTTCTTTGGACCAATCTCGGCCATGTCTATGATTTATAATGCTTCTGTAATCGATTTTAACTGTAATATTAAAAAGCCGTTAATATGATATTTGACTTTGTATTGGTAATTTTGATGTACATATTTACTTAGTATTTTAATTTGCATACAATTATTGGATATGTCAGATGGTTTATGGTACCTGTTGATATCAAGAGTATCTAGTAAATTTAAACTTACTCAACTTCCAACAAGCGTTAATTACACTTACATAATACACTTCTAAATATACAGGGTGATTGGGAGATGGGTGCAAAGCTTTAAGGCGCAGCTAGTAGATACAATTTAGAACCATTTAAGCCATGGTTGTCTTAGACGAAGTCTGAATATTTTTTTTGTACTAATATTTATGTTATTTTTACAAAAAATAGCCATATTTTACAGTTTTCGGCTAATTACAGCCAAATTAAATGACAATTAAATTGTTATTCATTTTATTTAATTAAAGTAATGTGTGAGCCATCCAGCAAAACATGATCGAAGCGTCTGTGTCATGAGGTTTTTTTTACAAACTTTTGAAGTTTAAGAAAAAAATTTAAAAAATTAGGAATACCGTTTTCTGACCTCATTTAAAAAAAAAAAGTCAGACTTCGTCTAAGACAACCATGGCTTAAATGGTTCTAAATTGTCTCTACTAGATGCGCCTTAAAGCTTTGCACCCATCTCCCTGTATATTATACAATCATTTTTAAATAGCCCAATTTGCTGTAACTCCCTAGCGGCATTTATAAGGAACAGAAGGTCTGAGTACATTTCCTAATGGAAGTATTGAAGTCAAGTCTGTATTTTGAATTTTTCTTAAATCTGATAACTGTAGGTAATTTCATAACCTAAGGGAATTGAATTGCTGTAGGAAACAATAATAATAAAATTGTTTCATGTTTATTTACACTCTTAGAGTTTGAATACACGAGAGTAAAATTTACCACCCTACGACATCATTCTATGTACTTTATTTGCTACTACTTCTAGAACGTTATTCCAATCATTCCTAGTACGGAGATATTACCTACTCTCTCTAACTACTTCACTACTAACTACACAATCTTAATGCAAGCTAATGTTGAGTCTGTTTGCAGCAAAGTGTTGTGGTCGACATACAGTTAAATCGACTTCATGCATACGGCTCTGAGTATCTAATGAAGGAATACAAACTATTTGTGAGAATTTGAAAACCCTAGACTTGTTGACGGTTACAGCACACACAAATTATGTGAATATGTAAAAAACCCACCAGCTCCAAAACCTAGGCCTTTTAACGCTGGTGTTCACACAGGGGGTGGACAACTTTCGATATAGTTATTTGTCCCATCTCATTTAGCAATAAACCACTCAAATTGTTAGGAGCATCCTCTGCAGTCAAGTGGGACCACTTAAACACCAACATGGGCCGGGCAATGTATGTGGTCACCGTATATCATAATCATTACACAAAGCAAATGCGATATCTAGTCCAGAAAGAGCCGTAATTCAAAAGCGAGAAGCTACGCTCTATAGAAAAAGCATTATACATGGATGTGATCTTCGGAAGGAAGCACGTGGAGCAAATAACCACGAAACATGCGCTCGCTGTAATAAAGGTGGGCGGGTGGTCGGTGGATAGGACGAGGGCGAGGATACAGGAATGGCACAGATATATAGTGTTTCCGGTGATATGACCGCATCCCGTGGGCTGTGGGCGCAATATGGACGAGGATAGTCAATACAAGTCGAAAATTCAAAAGACGGACGTGCCGCGGGAAAGACAAACAGAAGAAATTAAGTCTGGTAAAAAGGATAAAATCGCAAGTCACGTTGTCTTTAGCTTTTGGGCATTCCATTTGCGACTCGCCGTTTTATTTGGAGACAGCACTAGCTGCGGTGGAGCGTGGAGGACCGCCCCGAATTGTTGTAACACTACAGTTGAAAACAAATTTGTCGTAAGCTTTGGGGGGATCCCGAGGGAGCTGGGTGATTTGGCGAATAGCGAGCTTGGCTAGCTGATGCAGTTAGAACCAACGTGCTTTTTGGCGCGCTTTTACGTAATTTTGCGCTGCCTCTCGATGCCACCGTACTCATGTAGGAAACTAGCCCCACATGTGTGTGCATCGGCGGAGCCACGTCCACATTGCAACTGCCGTGTTTTATTTGCGGATGCAAGCTCCGACGGCTGCTCCGTCGTGCAACCATGTGCAAATATGAAAGCTACCACAGGCTCAAGCTTTCTTTACACTGGGAGCGAGAAGAGCCCCAACAAATTTAAACTTGCACAAGTGCTCACCAGCACAAACAATCGGGGGCCACCAGTTTGGGGCCGATCAGGTCTTGGAGATGAGCCAGTTGTTTGCAAATTGTTTGCCAGTGCAGTGTTGTGCCGCTTCTGGCACGGGCAACGTGCGCCACAATCGTGCCTTCGGGCACGGTTGAGACGCATCCAAAAAATCCGTTCCCTACACTTAAGCAGCGGCGACACATCATACGGAAATCTTGGCCATCGCTATGGGGTCTGAGTATTTTGGCTTCCTGCTGACTGGCACCGGATTTTCTTTATGGGCGAGTCACAGCCAATTTGGACATCGGCTGGGGAAAGAAAATAGAAGATTCTTGAAAGACAGAAAAAAGAGGGCGATAAGGAGTCGCCATCCAATTTTTGGTAACCCACAAGTGTTCCCACAAGTCCGTCACGATCAACAGCACCGCTCCACTTATATCATTATCGCGACCAGGAGAAGATAAGCTCTGTCGTGTCCGAAGTCCGAGCCAGGATAGAAGGAAACCTGGCAGTTATCACGAGGACAGTGACCCTCAACAGCCCTCAACAACTATTCGCCATTCAACGCCAGTTGACGAAGGAACAGGGCGATATTTGCGCGTTTATTATCCGCCGCATATAACTAAAATAATATCCGCAGTTATACCGTAATAGAAATAGTACCGTTACTTAATTAAAACTAGTGCTCAGTAGTTTACCGTTTAGTGCTAAGCTATGGTTTGAAGAGAGATTAACAGTTTAGTGAAATAACCGATTTAAGTAACTTACCGTTATTAAGGTAGTAGTCGCCGTACCGTATTCGCATAAGTATCTAGGAACTCTGGGTGGACCGCCGCCGGAGGATATTCAATATTAGCCGTAGCGTCTTTCACCGTAAATAAATAATGGACATAGTGCTCCGCTAGAAGCTAGAAGTCTTTCGAGCAATTAGAGGATAACGCACTGTTCTGTTTCACTCAAGACTAGAAGCAATTAGACCTCTGCAGCACTTCAGAAGCTCCAGGTAAGTCAATACCTCGTAAAATTCGTCCTTGCCAGGAAGTTCCTTGCTAGCGAAGTCTTTCGTTTTCGTACTCCTTATCAGTTGTTCCTGACTCTATCTGAAATTTTGATTTTTTTGCAATCTGTTTTACTAGTGTTATTAATTTGCTCTGTGATAATAATAATTTGTACTTGTATTTTGTATTTCCCTTTGGTTTGGAAGGGTTTGTTTTTAAACGGGATTAATGGATGGCTAACTGTTTTGTGTTTTTCAAAGTCCGCACTCTACATACTCTCAGAGAGAAATGTTTGAACTTGACTGTGTGACCTATTGCTTTTGAGTGATCGAAAATGGTCAACAATCGGATAGGCACCCTCGTTTTGTGTTTTTATTTTCAAGGCTACTGTCGAACAAATTTATTCGGTCTGCTTTTTCCCACTGAGCACAGGCGAAAACGTAATAATACTTTAAAAATATGGAATCCTTTAAAAAATAGCAATGATGGTGTTGCTCTTTAACATTTTGTCTCACCAAATTTTTATTTGATACTTTTTTATTATTATTTAATTGGGTCGACCCTAAAGGTGGGAACTGCGACCGTGCCGAAACCCTTTACTGCAAAAGACGATCTGCTCCCTAAGGAACGTCCGAAGGTGTTTTGCAGAAGATGAACTCAAAAGTTTCCCACACAAGACCCTTCTCCTTGGCCGTGTTAAAGCAGGGCAAGCACACAGGATGTGCGATGCAGTTTAATCGTCCTCATAACGCAGACGACATTCCGTCTGGTTAAACAAGCCAATCTTGTTTATGTGATACCTCAGCCCATGGTGGCCAGACAGGTAGCCTACCAGTAATTTGAGATCCGCTTTATTAAAGGCAGTGATTTCAATGTGTGAGTAAGGGTTGACCAGCTCTATAACCTGGCGAAGCCCGGAGATATTTCTCCAGTATAGAGACTGTTGGCCCTTGGAACAATTCTCTATCACAGCTTCACAGTCAAGAAGCAATTAATACTGCAGTAGGGTTCTGGACCAAGGTATCGGACCGATAAATCTTCCCTAGCTAGTTCATCGGTGATCCTATTATCCTCAATACTGGAGTGTCCCGCTACCTAACAGAGAGTAACTTTGTTAGAGGTAGCCAACCTCTGAAGGCAAGGGCGGATCCAGAAACTTTTTACAGGGGGTGCCATTTATATTAATTTTACCCCCCATTTTTTTCCCGTAATAAATTTTGTTACATTTTTGGCTTAAGTTCCCAATGCTCCTTTTTTGGAAGTGCCCTAAAACCTTATGCAAATGTTCCATTTATGGTCGGAACGAGTGAATTATGTAAGTATTGTTTACGGAAAACAATACTTTCCCAAAAATTAACTTGTTTTAACACCAAAAATTGCAAAAATCAAAGTCAATTTCGTCTCGTTTTCGAGATATAAAATTATTCAGAGTGGCTATTCGCATCGTCCTTGCTTTGCACAATCGAAATTTGCGCTCATGTACATGGTAAATAGGTTTAGCTCTTTTGCACATTCATCGCGATATAAATGTAGATACAAAAAGTCATTGACCGCTTTGCTTCGAAAAAAAATCGACGGTTGAACATCATACTTTGAAGTATTTGTCGGTAAATTTTTATTGTGATTTGGAAATGTGAAGAAACGAAATCCAAAGATTTGTTGATCACAAAACGAAAATAGATTTTAGCAAATTAAATTATTATTGCAAAATAAAAAGTGTTAATTTTTATTTCATCTGTCTTGTTTTAAAATGGAAAAAATATCCCCCCCGCTGGAGCCGCCCTTGTCTGAAGGGTAGCGAAGTACTCTATACCCGGTTTTGATGAGAAACACCATGACTATTTGATGCTTTGGGCACTGACATACATATAAACTACTGGACTGATTATGTTTCTACCTCGCATGGGTAATGTTTAGTTTGCCTTCTTCTTATTGAATTATGCTTTTTGTAATGCCAACATTAAAAATTGTATGTGATAAATTTCTAAAATCTCAAGCCAGCTGTATTGTATTTGCGCTGCTCGTACTACAAAATGTGTCGTTTCAAATGCACAATTTCTTATCTCCATTAAACCAACCCTACCTATAAAATTGGCTGTTACGAGATCGTCACTGAAATTTGTAAAGTTCAGTGGAAAATTATGCTTATATTGAAAAGGGAAAGATATACGAGGTGGTCCCAATGTTTTCATAGCCATTTGACTGGTTCGTGTAGGCGAATGGTTTGGAAAAATATTTATATAAAGGAAAAGCGTGTGCAGTTATGATAAATTGTACTAAAACAATTAAAGGTTGACATATTATATTTTACTTGAAAAATATAAGTAATGCATTTAAGGTTACCATCGAAGACAGGCGATTTATGTGCAGAAAGATGTGCTTGTTGTGATACGTAAGCAAAATTCTCGAGTGAAATTTCAACATTTATTTGGCATGTGTCTTGATGAAGTCTACGTAAGAGCACATATTAACAGAGGGAATCACGTCAGGCTACCTTAAGTTATGCCAAAATCTAAAATGTTCTGATCTGACTGCTTTCTGAAAAATTCAAAGCAAAACATTTAGAAAACATTTGGAATGTGCAATAACTGTTTGCAATTCTTTTCGGCATGATCAAATCGGAAAATAAAGTTAGAACGAAATATCGTTACAGCGTTGTTGCTTTGCTACTTGAAACGAGGTGTTTAAAAGCGCAAAATCAATTTGGATTAAAAATCTGGAGGAACACCACTGTGATGGCTCAAAAGAGTTCATGTTTGTTTTGCGTTACCTTTAAGTATAAAATAAAATATTTCCCATTTCACTCCAGTTAGGAACATAGAGCTTCCACAAAGTCTCTCACTTCTGTTAGGGATTGCTGAAAGATCGGATGACCCGGAACCCGGTGAGGAATTTCTTCCGCTTAAGCGGAAGAACAATGTTCTCATTTCAAAACACCGCTGGAAGTCGGTCATCCGATCAACCACCGCACGCGCCAATGTCGAAAAGACCTAATTGCAGCGGCCCGTTTGTGCACTGGGTCTCGTTACGCAACAACGTACCCAGTTGAGTGATTAACCGAGGCCGCCGGCTGCGACCAGGTACATTTTTGGCCGAATCAGCAACCCTGACCTAGGTGACCAGGTGAGCGCCGAAGAAGCTCAAGTGGAGTTGGATCTAAACGTTAGTCGGGAGAACTAATTCGAAGCGTGGTTACGGCGTCTTGTAGTAGCCCGTGTGAAAACGGACAAATTTTGTTAAAGTAAAGAAAAGTATTTGAATAAAGAACGAAGCACGTGAAGAAAAAGGTGTTGTTTTGTTGATCCCGTCCATTTCTGTGATATTGGCAGTGCGAGCTGAAAGGTGATACATTTCGAGGCTCTCCTGCAGTTTTTTTTAATCATTTATGCTCGCTGATTGATTGGCTGGTGATTAGCCCGCAGAGCTATCATAATTGACGGTGCTTCCACCTGTCGCTTATTAAAAAAGCGCACTCTGGGACTGGAAGCGTGGGGCCCGATTGGGATTAGAACCTGGGACTCTTGGATCCGCAATCTAACACTAGACTACTCGCGTTTAAATTTAATTTTTTTTTTACTATTGACCAGTAAAAGAGAGATAAGAGCGACTAAGGCAAATATACTCATTTTCTGTTTTACGAATAACTGGTCAGTCAATAGCTTCTCACTGTTCAAACCTGAGCAGTAGAGCCCATACGAAACACAGTAAAAAGCAGACTGAGTTTCTGGTCACTTGTTTCAACTGCGCTGTGTCGCTGGCCCAGTCAATAGTCGCATCGTAAGACGAAATGAATTGCGACTATTGTCATTCTGCGAACTTTTTTTACTGACGGAACAGACTTGTCGCTTCGTGAAATAGGGTCTAGGTAGCGCTCCAACACTCCACTACTGCGTCGACCGAGACAATAAACGATGAAAAACCGTTACATGGTCCCGGGAATAGATAGATTAATATGTATATCAATATTCGAGTTAAAAGTTTATTTTGTTTCAAGAAAATCGCAACGAAAACTTTAAATGCTTTTTCTTCGACCATGTCCCATCGAATACCTACTCAATCACTAATGAACCGATTTTAAATGTATTTTTTATTTTTTTAAATGTTTTAAAATGTTGATGCAACTATTTTAGAAGACCGCTTAGAAAACCGATCTTAAAAATGTAAAAAAGATCCAGATCCGCGCCGCTGTTATTTTGTGAAAATAAAAAAGTAAAAAAGGCTGCGCACAACGATAGTTAGATTCATAAAGATATTGATAAATTTTTATATTTTTTTTTCGGATAGCGTTTCACTAAAAATATCGATGGAACGAATTCAATAAAAATTTGTAGTGAACAAGTTAAATATATTTATTAAAGAAAACATCCTTTATCTGATCCTTAAATAATTAATTATATCTGTGAAAGAGAATCCGAAACAATAACAATTTTTCACCCGTCAGTGACCTTCCTCCTTGGAGGGAGACCACATTTTTTCATTAATTTTTATTAGGATTGGTTGAACGTGTGAAATACCTTGTATATTTAAAAAATATCAGTTTCTGAGACAACTGCATCACATTTAAATTATTAATGGATAATGTGAATAAGCAATCCAGTCATCGTAAATTCCAACCTAAAACAAAAAACTTGAACTAGCTTCGTCTATACGACATTAACTAAAAAAGTACGTAGGATTTATTTAAAAGATTGATTTTTGAGGAAATTCCATCAGAGATTGCAAAATTTCCAGACTAAAATGTGCCAAAAAACTATGGAAGACATCGAAAAAATCCTATGTACTTCTTTAGACAATGCAACAACGATGATTTTCGCCAAGCGATAAATTAATTGGATAAGATATCTAGAGATACAATTCCCGCCAATTAAAACAAAAAAGTCGTTTTGATAAAAACATCTTTAATTACTATATTTTACTATTATAGATATTATGTTTGGGAGACCTCTTAGACAATCGCCTGTTACGTTTATGAAAATGCTTCAAATCGCATTTATAATTATGATAACATAAATCTTTCAGAAAAAGAACACAAAACTATTGAGAGATAATGTAGTTCAATCTGGGAGTGCGTGAAGTGAAAATAAATCATATAGTGCGATTGCCGATTAGAGGGAATCATCGGAGTAATTTAAGGAGTCGTTTGAAGAAAGTTCAACTTATGTACCATATTCTTCACGGTTTGCACCATAAAAACCGTGTTATAAAACCATGAAGCCTTAAAATTTCTAAGTTTAATAAAACTGAAAAGTTGTAATAAATTTCCTTTTAAGCTTTGAAATTTATATATGAACAAATCCAGGCGAAGCGTTTTAATCTTACAAAACTTATTCGTACTGATATCGGTACACTGTCCGAGTTCAAGCTTCTAAATCAACGCAATCAAAAAATATGGCCATTATGCCCCCTTTATAAGCGTAAATCTGACGGTTATTCCCCCACCCTCGGCTTTGGTTCTCAAAGTACTGATGATCCTCAATTGATTGCCAATCTCTTTGGTGGCTGTTTTTTAGTACTGCCTGCCAGGATTTTGACTGTGATATGAGTGTTAATAATTTTACACATCTGACGAAGCTCTAGTCGTCGTCCCTGGAACCCATAGATTTAATTTTCCACGAAAGTGTAGTTTCTGAACGGATCTTGCATCTGGTTGACAGTTATTCTTGTGGTCCCGACGGTCTTCTCGCTTGTTTTGTTAAAAGGTGTTACCCACCTCTCGTTTCTATTATTTTTCATTTACTTAATTTATCTATTTGTAGTAGGGTGGGGTCTTTCCGTCACCTTAGAAGTTGTCAATAATTGTTCTTCTACACATGAAGGGCAACAAATGTGATATTTCTAATTACCGACCCATTGCCAACCTCTGTTGCCTTGGGAAGTTGTTTAAAACCTTGGTTTGCGATGTTTTATATTTTCATTGCAAACCGTTCCTTGTTCTAGTTTTCTAACTACTGTATATCAGCTATAGGAGCTGGTAACCAAGTTGATTGCATTTTCGGGGATTTTAGCAAAGCTTTTGACAGAATCAATCACAAAATTCTGGTTCATAAGCTACCCGTGTTGAGATTTCCTTCTTGTTTTGCCAACTGGAATCAATCCTATTTGTCTCAACGCACTCAAAGAGTTCTCTTCAGATGGCCTCTTTCTGATGCCATTAAAAATACCTCTGGTGTACCGCAGGGCAGTTATTTGGACCTACTGCTTTTTATCATTTACATCAATGATGTATCTTTGATTGCTTCTCATTCAAAGATTCTATGCTACGCTGACGATGCCAAGATTGTTCGTAAAGTTTCTAGCATTACTAACTGTCACCTTCTGAACTCTGACGGGGAAGATTTCCAAAATTGGTGTTAGGTAAACTGTCTCCCTTTAAATGTCAGTAAGTGTACCTGTATGACCTTTGCACATGAGAAACTACCACTGAATTTTAACTTTAGTATCGACGGATCTCCCCTAACTAGACTTGACAAAATCAAAGATTTAGGCGTCCTTACAAATTGAGATAACAATTACCTCATTTGGAAGCAAAGTTACGATGTAAACGGCTCACACCTATATTTTGACCACCTGTGTATAGGTATGCATGGGACCATAATTATACGAAAAATAAATTCTGGAAGTTCTTTACACCTGAAAATGCGGGAGACCGCCAAGTGCTATTATCGCTTATATTCTAAACTGCAAAAGCAGGCAGTCTGCAGTAGCGCAGAGGTCTTCTTCGCGCTGGTTCCTTTGACTCATCCTTTGTTTAGCCCCGGTAATGGGATGCAATTATTTTTCGCTAGTCCGAAATATTTACAATTCCAAAATGTCCAAAGCACAAAAATTGTCACAAAATTATTACTCGAGTGGGCAGAAATTCTCGTAGACAAAGCGAATCCTTCTTTGGACTTAATGCGAAAATTTATTTACATAATTTCGCCCTCGGCGGTATTCTGAGGTGGAAACCTTTGAGAAATGCCAAGGGATGGCATCGGGAAATGAGTCAAATAACTTTGGCAAAGGAAGAGAAAGAAAAGATGGAGGTTCGAAGGAACTCTAATGACCGGTCAATGCTGAGACCTGAGAGATGTTCCGCGGAAAAGGCAGCAATTGACTGAGGCATCACGATTGAACACCGAAGCCCCACTGAGCTGCAATTACATTTTCTGTGGAAGATTAAGTGCTGTCCACCCTCTTTTCCTTAACGGCTTTTAATTTCATAGAGAACTGTCTTTCGCTCGGGCAAGGGCCATTTTGCTGGGGGCCTGCAAGGCCGAGAGCCCCAGATTCCTCGCTTACAAAACAGCCAACTGGCGAGCGGAGGAGGGGGTGGGCCGTGTAAGCAAGGGCGACTCGACCAGCATTACGTTTGCACATTTCGGCATTTGCACCCCCTTCGACGACAATATAAAATATATTCGCACTCTGAGGGAGAGCAAAAAAGTGCTGAAGAATTTTACAAATTTCTGGACCATTGGTGCTGTTGTTGTGCCCCGTCCTCGCATTTAGTCAAGAAGTGTAAAAATTAGGAGATATCGCCGGCAAAATCGGCTGCCCGGGCGGCGCCCCTTTATTTATGGCTGTTATTTAAGGAACAACAATAAAAGAAATCGCAGCTGCAGGGCTTTAGGGTGATGCTATTGATGTTAACCGGTCCTGCTTCCCTAAAGGTAATTCTTCTTAGAGAATGAGAAATTAAAGGGATATCGGCTTAGGAACATTTCACTTCTTCAAAGTCGAAAAGGAAACTTTGTTTTTCCGGAGCTCCGATTAGTCGCTAAATGATACTACAAATTTCTGTAACTGTAGGAGCGTTGTTTGCTGAACCTATTGCCTCAAATTTGCCAGAACACAGATTTTGGATTTCGTTGAGCTGGAATGCATCACATGGCAATCAAAAATTCAAATCCAAATAATCTTTACTTGTCCTGAAGTCCAATTAGCGTCTATTGCGAAAGATGACAATTTCACTTGATTTCTCTTAGGCCTTATTGTTGACCATATGTTAGTCTTCCACAGGAGAAGTTTACCAATAATTTTATACCTAGTATGTTCGCACTCTAGTGAAGGGTTTTATGTTAGAAGTTTGCTTGGCCGTTATCAGTGCCTAAGTGAATGGTATCCTTTCCAGTGCGTTACCTAAGGAGTCCATTAGAAGTCTGGTTTGAGTTTCCTTTTACTATTAATCATACATATTTATTAATTAATTACCTCAAGCTGTCAACGATGCCTTTGGTGCCGTTAAAAATGCATTATTAAAGAAATTTCTGAGAAAGGAAAGAAGGAAATAATTGGTGGTAATCGGTCTTTCAAATTTTTTATCAACTTTTGAGCATAGGTGAGACACATATTATAATACTTCTTATAACATTTTCCATATTAAGTTTCCCTGCATAGCTATTTATTTTTTAATCTAAAAATAATCATAGCATCTTCATTGTAAGCAATTGCGCGAGTAGATTCTAACAAGCTGTTTAATTTCATTCAGCAGTTCTTAAATGTTTTTTGGTAACTAGATTATTTATTCAGGATTTGGGGAAAAATAATGTTATGCATACATTAAACCTATATTTTATAAGGTGGGCCAAAAAGTATCATCCTATTTGTTTTGGTTAGAATTTTCTTCTTTCTTTCAATTTTGACCTCATATGTATGTGCTGAAGATGATGTTAGTCAAATAGCCGCACAGGTTTGATGTATAGTTAGGCCCTTTTTATGGCATTTTTCATCACATTGCTCAAAACTTGAATGTCTTCAAACTGACGAATGTTTTTCTTTCGGGCCGTGAGAGTATGTTCTTCACATAAACCAATGACTTCAAATAGTCTCAAAGAATACGACAAATACGGCGTACAGACTGTCTCGAAATGCCTAATTGCGTCTTGTTGAGCCCAGGGATGCTCTCTTCCACATCATGGCGTACAGCATCAATATTCTTGGGGTTACGGGCTATGTGGTACCTGTCTCCTCGAGGCACGTGGCCAGGTCCAGTTGCGAACATTGTATTAAAATCACTGGTGAATTATTCCACAATTATTCCAAGTACTTGAGGAGTATAGCGCTTCATTGTTTAATTTTGTGTATTTTTCGTCTGATTACAGCTCAACTGCAAACTTCACGCTGACGGAAGACGCCATTTGCAAAAATTATGGCGTCTTCCGATAGAGTGATACTTTTTGATCTACCTTGATCTTGCAGAAGAGTATTGTCTAACTGCGGGTTCGGTACTTCGACAATGGTCAGCCTGAAGAGCTTCGTCCATATCCATTTTTGGGACGCTAGTAGCTAAGTGGACCAAGCATTCATTAGGATTGAAATCAATCATTTTATCTTTGTCTCCTCTATGAATATGTTAATATCTATACAACTTAAGTTTTTATAATTACCTATTGCATTTTAATTAGCATATCGAGAAAAGTCGTTTCGAGAAACACGCGATTGAAATTTCAAGTATACGATGTCCGTACTACCTGCGCCCATGTAAACGTCTATACTCATAAGTTCGTCAGCTTTACCATTTTTGACTTGAACTTTTATTTGAAACCAAAATCCATTGTTACTTTGCTCCAAAATTGATATAATAAATGTCCATAGTAGAATAGTATAGTCCAGTAAAATCGTCGAAAAAAAGGTGTTAGGTTTGCGTTAAATCGAAGTTCAGCGAAATTTTAATGGTAGGCAGGGGGTGTCACTGGAAGATAAGATATATGTAAGTGTCCCCCTCGGATCCCGTACGGGTTGGCCACCATAGTGAATTTTAGTCTTGAAGTCAATTATCTCCGTAAATATTGGTTTTCGTCAAAAGCGATTATTACAAAAATTGTGATGGACAACATTTTCAACAACTGTTGTTTGATATTTAAATTTTAACTGTAAATAAAAGACTGAAATTTACAAAAATTATAGTTTAGGCGGTGTAAACGGTTTTTTCGATTTACGACGAAACCATCAATAAAAGGCGAAAAAAAGCTGTAACGAAAGTTGCAGCCCGTGAAATTCTCTACAATTCACATATAACATATGTACATATTCATCATTTTTATAACATTTGTGGTATGACTTCAGAGGGCCCCGAAGTCGACTCACATCGCTCTCGTTTTGTCGCTCAGAAATAACCGTACAAAATGTCTTACTCTTTAAATATTTAAAATAAAATAAATAATAAAAATTCAAATGGCGGCCAATTCTTTGGTCCTAGGAGAGAATATTTGGTGAAATGTTCTGGTGGCATCCTCTACCTACCATCAACATTTCGCTGGACACCGATATAACGCAAACTTCTATGTTCTATTTGACTGGACTACGGGGGGTCATTTAAGTTTTTCTACTCATGTAGATATGCTGAAATACCTTAAAGAAATCCATTACCAGCTCTTGTCTAATTAATTTTAATTAATTAATTAATTAATTAAAGTAATTAAACTAATATTTTGCAAATTAAGTTATCTGGTTCTCAACACAAGTAAAAAAAACAGCAATAGCCGAACTTTTTAATAAATGAAGTTTCCGCTTTCACGAGATTTCCGCCACAATTACTATCAATTATCAATTTTTGTAGGATTACACACATATCGTCTTAATTGACTTGAAACCTTGGAGTACTATTTGGTCTCTCGCGAGCTTATATTTTTGCACTATGTTCTACACTACACCAAAAAACCCGAGTATGAAAAAGTCCTACTAACATACTATAATACTTACTTTTCTCTTATTCTTTTTGTGTTCTTTGCTAAATACTATTAGTTATTTGCGTATGAATCGGCTCACTTTTATTTTATTTTCATCTTTTTTATTTTCTTATACTCATAAGCTTGATTACGCTACCACTCTGTACATTTATATACATATTAATATGAATTGAAAAAAATTGAAATTATGCATTGAATTGTTGTTGGGTAATATTTCTGGTTTGACAACACTTAACTTGTTTCGAGTTAAGCGAAAATGACGACCTATAAACATATTACATGCAATTATCTATTAAACTCGTTTGGAATTAACCCACCCGATTCAAAACAATTATATACAACATAACTTCTTTTAACACAATACACTCAATAAATACACTCTCGAACTATATTAAAAACATTTTTTTTATTCATTTTTGTGAAATTTTAAGCATGGACCTGCTGGTCGAAAAATGACCAAAAAACGAGAGGGGTGTGCGGCGTTGATGAAATCTCCGAGATGCATGGTCGACAAAAAAGCAAGGAGTTTTAGGTTCAATATTTTAATAGCTATAGCGCATCGGAAGCGATTTTTGATTTTTGCAAAATTGACAAAATGGCGGACATTTTTTGAAAAACTACGAAAAAAACGCGATTATAGTGTTGTTAATGACATCGTAAAAAATTTCACCTAAGCCTAATCAGAGATGCCTGGACCGTACACTATGCCTTATTCTTCCTCAAAATGCAAATTTTCATCCAAAGTAGCGTTCCTGCGATATGTTCTGGCTTCCTTGGAGGCATCAGTGCTGCGTCGGCCGCACGCTGCACTTCTCGATTATAAACAAACGCGCAGAGATGTTGTTATATCAAAATTTTAAACTTGACTAATTTTGAGACAAAAATACAGTTACACTGCTCTGATCTTCATAAAATTTTAATATGATATTTCTGTATATATATACTTTAGGAAAATGCTATCAAAAAATCGATTTATAAAGAGGGTAGATCCCTTAAGCCACGATAGGTTAAAGTTTGAGGTGTTTTCATGAGTTTTTATAAAGTCTCATTAGTTTTTCATTTTCATTCAAATCAAAAGCGAGTTTTTCTACTTTTTGCCAAATTTAAAAAAAATTATAACGATTGTTAATTGTTTGCTAAATTTGTAGTTTACAGAAAATATACTAGAGAAATCACATATGGTTTTAGTCGGCCGACAATCATTTTGACTAGTGGAATCAATGATCCTATTGAATTTAAATATCAGGAGTACCTAACCGGCCGGACAAGTTATATTTTTTTTAGCATATAGAAGGCGGACAGGAAGGGAGTCAATGGTTACCCGGTAGGGTTACATGCAGGGCCGGCCCTATCATAGCGGAGCGGCTGCTCCAGGCGCCGTACAGGGAAGGGGCGCTGATATACATGTAAAGAAAAAGGAAAGTTGTTATTTCTTAACTTTTCAAATTCGAATAAATAAATTTTTGGAGCCCAAATAGGCTTGATTCTAAACTTTGTAATTTTGAGCATTTGCTTCGGTTGCACTTTTGATTTTCATTTTGGTGCCGCCAAATTAAATGTTTATTTGAAATAAAACAATTTTTGTAAAGAGAAATCTCAGTTCGTTCAAGCATAGTCCAAGGCGGTTTTTATGGTGATTATATGAAGACACAAAGCCTTAACCTTTATGTCAATGGCCAGCCGTTACAACTTTGTTCAATACCCGGCTACCCGGGTACCCTTTTGCGTATTCTTACTTACATATCTTTTGTATTTAACGACAAATTATCAAATCCTTTTAGATCCTCGTTATTTGAGTCTATTAACATCGATTCATATACGTTAAGATATTGAAATATGAAAAAAAATAAAGAAACTTCGTCCAAACAACGATGTTCAATAGCCGGGGTACCCGGGTACCCGCACGGGTTATTTATTCAATAATAGAATTTTGATACCTAGAAACCTTCACATTATAACTCATCTTACTAGAATCTAGTGACTAGATATTACTCAGAGAGTAGTCGACTACCTGAGAAACCCTGTTTCTATAGAAATGTTAATTTTACATATGGGTACCCGGGTACCCCAGGTATTAATCGATAGCGTATTTGACTTTAATTCTTAAGTTTCTTTATTTGTTTGCATATTTCAATATCTTAACGTATATGAAACTCAAATAACGAGGATCTAAAAGGATTTGATAATTTGTCGTTAAATACAAAAGATAAGAACACGCAAAAGGGTACCTGGGTACCCGGGTATTGACACAAGGGTTAAGAATGCAAGCACTTAAAATGAGGTCATGCTTGCGCAAAAAACCCCAAAAATTAATGTTCAATATTGATTTTCTATAAAATAAACAAAGAGTCAAAATAATTGTACATATATCTCACTAATTCGTAAATTCACTGCCTATAACCACCAAGCATACAGTATATAGAGAACTCATCTCTAACGAAAATTTGTCCGCCGTGCTTATGAACATTTTGTCTTCGATTGGCTCCCACCGTGTTCATTTCACCAGAAATGAATCCAAGAATTCATCCGACTTCAGAGCTCGGCACCGAGACTTCGCTGGCCCGTGATCTGCGGCTTGGGAGCTGTTGTGACTCATCTGTATTTGAATGGGACTACCTCAGGACTATGCCCGTCGTTCTCTGTTGCCCTTTATGCCCCGCACACCCGAAATTGCATTCATCAATTAAGAACGAGCGCAATGGGCACAAACACCTGCTTGCTCAGATGTAATTATTCCAACGCATACAGATAAGTCACAACAGTAGCCAGGCCGCAGATCACGGGCCAGCGTAGTCTCGGTGCCGAGCTCTGAAGTCGGATGAATTCTTGGATTCATTTCTGGTGAAATGAACGCGGTGGGAGCCAATCGAAGACAAAATATTCATAAGCACGGCAGACAAATATTTGTTAGAGATGAGTTCTCTATATACTGTATGCTTGATGCTATAACATAAGTTTAATATTGTTGCGGCCCGAATGAAAGAGTCAACAAGTTTATTAGTAGCCACACTACATATATTTGGAGCTCACTCCATTCTAAAACTAGGCATGGTCCCGCACTGGTTGCACGCCTACTTACATTATACTGTAAAGCAGAATCATACTGAATGTTGTCTCTAAGAAGGTATAGTGTACATACGATCACATACATATTTCTTGAACGACACAACACATTTTTCAATAATCTGATATTTATCAGTTTTCAACATTTAAACTATTTCCTTTAATTACAAATAGAATAATTCATTTTTTTCCATCAAATTGTGGCACCAACTAATTTTAAATCTATTTTCATAAAATTATTAACGACACATGAAATAATACGCACAAAATGCGTCCATTGTTTTGCTACCGTGTTGCCAATTTTGCTCACGCAATAGAAGGCAAACGAGCGCTATGTGCATGACATAAACACGCTTAAATCTCTTTGCTACAATGGAGCAGATTTTATGGTGTGTTTTTACTCCAACCACTTAAGATATAAATAACAGAAAGGAGCATAACTTAATCTATACACTCACCCCTTATGCCAATGGAACTGCAGTGTCCCTAGTTAAGAAAATCCTCGTCCGGAGCATAGTGGTAGGCAGTCGGCTAGAAAGCGTCTATCGAAAGACAAATGTCCTGCAAGCCTGGAGCCCTATAAATATGGCTGAGGCCACAATTTTTGTTCGCCACTGACATCTGGTTTGATTTATTCCAGTAAGGAAATCATCTCCTCCGGCTTGAAGCCGGGGCTGCTGTAGACTTTACAGTTGAGCGGGCATAATCACACAAAGCGTCCGAGTTGTTTACAAGGATAAAGGAGGCGTCGGGCCTTGGATGCCATGGGGAGACTCAAAGAAAAATGAGTTCCTTACCGGCTCCAAATAGGATAGGTTAGTTTCTTGGCAAGTCTAAACCAAAAAGGGAGAGGCAGAAAAGCAGTTAGGCAGCCAAAAATTCTGTTGGGGATTCGTCGCTATTTTAGCCGCCCGCGGCTGACACATTGAGCGCCTTCCTCGGGTGGCAGCCAATAAAAGTCAGGAGCACGCTTACTGGCCGTCACTGGGCAGTGACCAGCCAAAATATTTTATGAATGCGCCTCGATAAGCCAACAACACCGAGAAGCACCGTGTGTCTCCAGTGACCAGTGCCAAGAAGATTTCGAGGGTATGCATCATCAAAGCAGATTTGTCGGGAGCCAACAAATTTCGAAGTAATTGGCGACGGTTCAGACTGTAAGGCGCTAGTTTTCCTGGCCGACTCGGCAGTCTCTCTGTTATTCTTCTTTCGGCCAAAATGCATGGAACAACTCAACCGTCTTTCCTCGTGGAAGACGTCTTCCTTGAGTCGTTCTTAGGGTGTTACGTCACGGTGCAGCTAGCTCCACCTCTGACGTTTCAGGCATATTTTTTCATTTGGCCACCCGGTCGAGTAGACACCGGTGCCAAGTGGAACTTTTTTGGCGTCAGATCTCCAAAGAATTCAGCCCGCTCCAACTTGGCAGGGAGACGAGTAAACAAACGTAGCGAAACACTGTCTGCCGTAGAATTCCAAAAGTTTTTTTAGGTAACATAGCGATCTACTTGACCGTGATTTTACCAGTTATGAAAGTGACTTAGACAGCAGGTTTAGACATACCTTGGTTTTCGCTCTTGTCCGCGACCAATTCCCGGTTTTTGAGCGGACCTTTGGAACGAAAATAACCGCCAGAACGCAAACAGCTAGAGCAATTTTAGACTCTGCCCAGGCTGTCTATTTTGGTGATTTGCGTTTTTACACTATCACATAAGGCGGGGGTTTTATTTTTGAACGCAATTTGGGATCTTTCGTTGCATAACGCTTTCATGTCTTATTGGAAAGAAGAGCGCTCCCAATGCATCTAGACACGACCGCAGCCCAACACCAAAAAGCACAGGCTTCCATCCGTCGCTTTCTTTATGTCCTAAAAATAAAACTGCTTCATCACGTAGCGCAACAAAACATTCTGTCGTCTCTGGCCGGCCAGTGAAAATACGGCGCCGCAATAATCGAAAAACAACTTTTACGTTGCGAACTTGCTCTGCTCCTCAAGAGTATTTCGAACTGACACCGAATAGGTTGTGAAATGACTCGTTAGCACTTCTTTCAACCGATCGATTATTAGGAAACTTTTCTTTATCAAGAAAATAGATTACATAAAATTGCAATTCTCAGTCAATAAAAACGCAACACCCAATTGAATTTTCAACTTTTTCTCCTATTTTTGGAACCAAAAGCGCATTTTAAAATTGAAAAAAAAAATACTGGGAAACAAGGCGAATCGTCGAATTCTGCAGGACAAAAATTACCAAACTAGAGCTGTATTATTTTTTTTAATAGACTCTTAAATTATTACAAACGGCACACAATACATTCTGTTCAAATGCATTTTTACATGTAACTCTTCCATGAGAGCTTCTATGAAAACTCTGAAAGTAAACTTTCCAAAAGGCTGTAACTGCTGGTCTAGAGTGCCATTACTTCGTAGACTTTCAGTAGACAAAAAACTGCATCAATATTAACAAAACTGCAGGATTTCATTTCACAAGTAGCTGCTGAAGTTTTTTTCTCGCCAGCAATTTATTTATGTGCTTTGTAAAAAAAACGTTTATGAAGAAGCTAGGGATGTTATAAATCTAAATTGAATTTTTGAAATTCGATATATCTAACAGTTTTTGACAAATTTTATCACCTTTCTATTTTTCTAATAACTTCAGTTTTTAACTATTGAATAACTTTATTCACTACGATTCAATCTTGGAAGTCTGACGTCCGAGCAATGCGCTCAAGACTACGTACCCCTTAATATATATGTCCTACTTCACTTCAGCTTCAGTTAGGAGTATCTTCACGTCTAGACTCTACTTCCGTTTCGTGAATCGTTTGTGTTCGCCAAGAAGACTAGAGAACAGGAGATCGAGCTCGAGTGGTAGAAGTGGGACGAGACGAAAAGCGTCCTCCTCGTTTTTCCATCATGGCGGCAGTCGAGTGGTGTGTTTGAGGTTATGTTGATGTTTTGTTGTAATTCGAGCGTTTCCAGCAGTTTCAATGGGATTACGAAAAATGGTAAAATTGGCGAGATATTTTTCTGTTGCGAATTGTGAAAGCAAAAGCCCCGACTTTGATCCAAATATAAACGAACACGATATGCGCAGATATCACGCGCATCCACACGGCTCTGCTATATTGGAAAAAGGTGAGGACGTCTCCCGGCCCACCCCTACCACTGATTTTTCAGGGAGTTCGGTTTCGTGTTCTCTAGTCTTCTTGGTGTTCGCTATGCTGGGTGAATAGCCCGCGGTAGCTATCCTAATGGATGTGGCTTCCATCAGTCGCTTATTAGGAAAGGCGCAATCGGGGAGCAGAAGCATGGGGTCCGAGGGGGATTTGATCCTGGGACTTTTGGATCGGAAGTTCGGTCCGTATACGGCACGATTCGTATATACGGATTTTGCGCCGTGTATACCAACTATACGAGTTAAGGCAGTGCCTATTTGCACCCTATCTGTTTTCATGTGTAGATACACATACCGAATACCCCAAAATACATCGCACATCGGTACAAAAAGGCAAATTTCAGTCCATATATATTTTGTAAAAGGAAAATATATAATTTTGCTTTTACGTATTGTCTTGTGTCGATGTGGGATGCAAATAAGCACTGCCTTAAATCGTATAGTATACATACGGATGATGCCGTATACGGAGCGTACCGAACTTTGCCTAGGTCCGTATGTACGGAGTCTGTACGGGGGTTAGGGGTTAAGCACTGCCTTTACTTTATTTTATAGCTTCATGATATTTTAAGGTCACCGTCGACCGATAAAAATAAAGTCGTAAACTTTTACAAAAATAAAAAATAACGGCAAGTCCGGAGGATATTTAACATTCCAGTTTAAAATAGAATTTCGGTCAAATAGCCGCAAATCGCACAATTCCACAATTCCCTTAATATTTATTTTTGCTGTTAAAGAATTTATAATAATTTTGTTATTTAGTTTGTTGTCTAGTTAGGTCAGTTACCTCATCAAGAAGTGTTAAAGCAGAAAATCGCGCTATCGTGAAGCGTACTGCATTAATGCGAGTATTCAGAACAAGTTTCTAATGAAGCAATTAATCTGATATTCTGGCTAAGTCATTAATTCTGACCGCGCAATTCTTAATGAGTCCAATCGGTATATTGCAGTAAAGACATTTTTCGCATACAAATGAATATTGACATCATGAATGGTGTAAACTGGGAAGTAAAATCAAAACAACAAAAGCACTGGTCTAAAGTATATTGTTGTGGAATATCGCAGTGGAGAAATGCCACTCGTTCATTCGAACTACTGCTGTTTACTTGTTACAAACTTTCTATATGAGTTCTACTATTGCACGCTCTTTACTTTTATCAACTTCAAGTTGTGAACAAATAAGATATAGCGCCAAAGCCGCATTCACCAACTGAGATTTTCTTTCGTCTAGGATTATTACTTTCACGGCCCCCTTTTCAGCCCCAAATATCTTTAATGGCATAAATCAAACAATCTACAGAGTGTTTTTAAAATATCTTAGCTACCCCGCTACCCCCTCAATTACATAAATACATACTTTCCCCATTAAATCATTAAAAGAAAAGTAATTAATTTCGTATTCCAGGAAATAAGATGCGCAAATCGGCGTCTTCAAGGATGAACATCCATCGCTTTCTGGGACTGACCATCCCTCCAGCGAAGATGCATTGGGTCGAGAACGAGGATATGACTTCATGCGCAAAAGTCATCGGCAGCTCTCAACGCAATGCACAAGGATTCTCCACAGCTCGATGGGCTTACAGACCTGCAGGTTGATACTCGACCAGTTAACTTCCGCTCTGCATTCCCATCGCCTAGTTGAAGTGCCTTCGTCGCCTCACTTCCGGGAGAGTTTCAGGCCTAACATCGCACAACCCCCCAAGCCACGAGCCCTGACCAGAGACTTCTGGAGGGGTTTGTTTGATGCCGGCCCGTCTTATTCGTTTCCTTTTTTCAGTTCTCCCTTAATCGTACATCGGAAATGTGCCCTGTACATATAAGCAATCTTGGATACTTCTTGTACGTTTAAATGATTTGATCAATAAAGTAGTGCTACAGGTTACTCGTGTTTTTATTTGTTTGCCTTCAATCCTCTTTGGTAGGGATTGCTGAGATCGGATGGCACAGAAACATAGCAATAATTACCAACCGCTTAGGCGGAAGAAAAACGGCAAGTCGGTTAGCCGATTGCAATGGGTCATGTTACAACACCGCACCCGTTGAGCGATTAAACGGAGCCGCTGATTGCAATTAGTGCATTTGCATAAATCAGCAACCCTGACCTAGGGGACAATGTGAGCTCTGAAGAAGCTCTAACGGGGTAGAAATTGAGCGAGTAATAAAAAACATGGGCATCTCACAATCAGACGGTTTTTTGAAAGTTGTGCGCGAACGGTTCAACTCTAAGTAAAGATACAGTGACTCAAAAATGTGTTGCAATGATGATGATTTTTGGAAGTATCATCTAAAAATACGTTTCATTACAGAACAAAAAATATATATCCATTTCTAAAAATATTTACATTATGTAATGAACCTATTCGCAATAAAAAAAAACATTTTATGGTTTTTATATTAAATTAAGAATAATTCTTTAAACAAGGCTTATTGCAACAGTTATTTGTTTTGGTTTTAACGCAGCTAATACAAGATAATACTAGTATTTTGTGTAACCCCGTGACTCTATAGCATCCTTTATTCTCCAAGGTAAACTTGGATTTGCCGGTTGATTAGGAAAGGAATTTCATTTTCTTTTAAGTAAACCCCAGACGTGTTCAATAATATTAAGGTCTGGGGATTGTGAGGGCCATTTCAGTACTAAAACATCGTTTTCTTCATACCACCGCAGGGTTTTCCGAGCACAATACTTTGGGTCATTGTCTTGTTGCAATATTATTTCACGTTTATCCACTCCAAATATTGCCAAGCTCTTCATAAAGCTGGTCTGCTATACATTAATATAAACGTCCGTCTTCATTCGATTATATATTCGATGAAGTCTTCCCAGTTTTGTGTCTTTCATACATCCCCAGACCATAATATTACCGCCACCGAATTTTATTGATTTCTGTTTACAACGATTATGAAGCCTTTCGGAAGGTTTACGCCACAACCACTCACGTCCATCAGATTGGAACCTGTTTATTTTCGTTTCGTTACTGAATATAATATTGTCCCAGTCACCCAGGCTCCAATTAACATGTGTTCTTGCATAATTTAGACGGAAAGTCCTATGCCTGTTTGCTCAAATGGGCTTTTTTATTATGGCCCGACTTCTTAGGCCTCACGGTCTTAAGAAGATTACGCACTGTTTCCGTGCAACCTTTGAAATTTGACGGTATTATCCATTGCACCAGACTATGTCAGTCGTGCTAATTCGCGCTAATCACTTGGAGAGAGCAGCAAATTAGGACCGCCTTTCTTTTTCTCGCGATCAGGGAGACCTCTTTTGCACATTCTAACAGGCGGACTGAAAAGTTCGTAGGCTAGCATAGAAAAAATTATTTTTTTGATAGAATTTGATTTTATTATTCAATATAGTTCCCTTCGAGGGCGATACAACGATTATAGCGGTCATACAATTTTTCGATACTATTTTTATAATACGATTTGTCTTTAGCCTCAACTCAAAATAGGCTTCAGTTTCGGCGATTACCTCTTCATCGGCGCGAAATTTCTGTGGAATTGGATCCGGTGTGAAATAATGGAGCCATGTTTCATCCATCGTCACATATCGACGCAAAAATTTGGATTTATCACGATTGAACAGCTCCAAACACTGCTTAGAATCATCGATGCGTTGTTGTTTTTGGTCGATTTTGAGCTCCATCGCGGCACCCCTCTTTTTTGTCCATTTTTTGCAAAGTAACAAAAGTTCTTTCACTCAAAATGCTATAACTCAGATACTAATAATACAACAGCTGTCAAATTTATACACACGTCTTTTAAAGGTTAGGGCTAACTAAAAATCATATGGATTTGATACTAGTAGAGCCATCTATGGGTCAGCCTACGAACTTTTCAGCCCGCCTGTTAACTACCGTAGAATAATGTGAACCCACTCTCCTAGAAATTTCGCACCGGCAAATCCCTTTTTACACAAAAAAAAGACCTCCTTGTCCTTTGTGTTCATAGTTTTCCTCATTTCCATTAGGTTTAGTAAAAAAACAAAATACTTCAGAACCCAGCGATTAATGTAAGAAGTGCTTCCTTTCACTTCCACCAAAAGGGACGTGGAATCATATCGGGCCGAGAATTTTTTCCACAGAATTTGTGAGTTCAGAGAAGTAGCTACCTTAGGATACGAGTGTAAAAAAAACACAAAGTGGTGCCTGATAACATTTCATTTTAGTTTCAGTAGTACGCTTACGGCATGCTTCCAGCGAAGGCTTTTTGAAGCTATTTGTGTTGCTTCCTCCCAATGACATCCCAATGTTGAAAGAAGCTAAGTTAAAAAGGAAAGTTCATGCATACATTATATCGATAGAAGCATTCGCAATTGAGTTCTAGAAAAATTCCATTTCTCGCTGGGAAGCCAGTGGCGTACCATACCAAACAAAAAGGCAAACATTGCAACACATTTTTGAGTCACTGTATAACTAAAATAAAGAAACAAAACTCTAACACACGCGTTTTTGATTTCGAACACCTTTTCCCTAATGCCGTGTTCGCGGGGAGGGATGAACTAACATTTCTCTTCCGTCAACACAGGTTAACAAGATAATGCCTTTTTTTTGGGTATTCCCATTTTGGAGTTAATTTTTAACTCGATATCGAAATTTTCACATTTTGCATTACACTTACTGCTCCACCTATTGAATGCGAATCCGGAAGCGAACGTTAAGTGGAGGTTCTCCTAAATTCGGGTCATAAAGTCAAATTGTTTTTTTCGCTTAAACTTATCTACAAATATGTACAAATGTGTCAGTTCAAGATTTTTCAAAACGTAACCAACTATTTTGCGCCTATTCGCGGCCGAATACACATTCTGCGAATGTAAGGCATTTCAGGCGACGAAAACATTTGCTTTAAATTCCGAGAAAAGAAGAAAATCAGGGAATCCTTATGGTATAAACATTAACTTTTTTTATATGAAAATACAATTTTTAACATTACTGCAAATTTGAAAAAAAATGCAGAAATCGGAGCACAATTATTCAAAAGTTTACTCTGGTTAGATAATTCAATAAAATGAGCTAAAAACAGGTATAACCTCCAAGCGCTATTTTAATATGGTTTCGAATATTATTATTGTAGAAATCAGGAACCAGCTACATTTGTCACACCATTCGACCGTTTGCTCCGCTCGCTCAAATTCCAGGATCTGTGCAGGACGCCATTTGTTTTTAATTGACACTGTGATTTTAGAGATTTACGGCCAATAAGCAATATCGAGAAAGAATTGTTAGAAAATCTTCTTTTCCTTTCCCGCACAACACGCGAGAAGAAATCACACAAGGAGAGTTGCCAAATCGCAAAACCGGTGCTTGGAAAGTGTAACATGTTGCAGACCGTTTCCGTGGAAATCGCAAGGGGTTATTTCAAAAGTTCTGATAATATCTAGAAAGCGTTATATGCATTATATGCGTTATAGTCGTAGAAGAGTTTAGTCTTTAGCAGAAGAAGGTTAGTGTTATGAGAAGAAGAACAATAAACTAAAACCATGCAATCATAACTTGTTTGTGTGAATGTAAAACATGATCGTGGATCGATTATAGTTTCGAACTGATAACAGAGACGGAAATCTTCACATAATCGAAATATGGACAACTTGGCGTACATACACACTGTCGGACAAAATAGAGTGCAAACCGAAAGTAAAAATTTATTTCCAAGAATAATATACAATCGGAACACTAAATTTTTCATTATAATAAAATTTGTATACTTAGTGTATAGAAGTAATAAAAAACCAAGAAATAAAATTCAATATACGCTCAGCGGCACGGAGTTTGGCCCAAACGTAAAAAACGCCTTTGCAAATGCGAACAGTTTTTTATCGGCGCACAGTGTTTCCTTTTCCCGATTTTGTGGCCAAAAATGCCAAAATCGAAGGTTGTCATATTGAATTTTTTTTTTTTGGGTTTTGTAGAGGAAGGTACGATACGTTAAAATTCCGAATATTAGGACCCCAAACCGATTCCCTGAGGCACAGGGGCACTGTGAAGTATACGTTAAAGCAGCTGCACGTTGCGAGCACTTGCCGCTCTGCTGACAATACGATCTTTGACTTAGTATATTTCCAAACTCAGTGACTCTATTTCAACAATTCCTTTTTGATTTTGTTTATTGGTGTAAGTATATTAAATAATGACGCTTCAATCATGGAAATATGTGATTTTTCACTATTATTATTATTATATGTGTATTAGTACATAGTCTTGTAAAATCGGCGTTTTTTTCCCATAACTGATTTTCAAGCAGAGCTATCTTACAAAGCCCACCCAAAACCACAATGAAACCATATAGAAAGTTTAAAGGGAAGTCTAAACTTGCGATTTGTGCGAATCAAGGCCGTTGACAATTTATTTATCCGATTTATGAGTTTTTGGTCTCATTTGAAAGGTGGTGGGGAGCACTATCAAAAATGTCACACCATTTCGCTCTTCTTCTTCTTATTTTTTTTTTATCGATTTTTCAAAATTTTCAAACACTTCAAATTTTCTCATCTTTTTCGAGCTAACAATCACTTTGCGACTATTTTTCTTAGATGCACACTATGTCCTTTAAATATTTCGTCTTTAAATTTTTTTGACTTTTTCAAACAAATTAATTTTTTTTTTCACATTTTGTCGGAGCAGTTTTCTCAATCTCCAACCTTAGTTGTGGCAATATGGCAACACAACTTTCATTCATATCTCAAACAATAGCTATTCACTCCCCCTATTACAGAGAACTATGGAGACTTTCAAATTTCTTTTACTTTCCCCCCAAAAAATCGCAGAATTTTCGCACTAAATTTCCCCATCACCCCATTTTCATATTATACATTTCTTATGTAGATAGTTTTCGAAATGCTTCTTCTACCGTTAACTACTCTGCTTACCTAGCTATCGATTGGTGAAAAAATCATTCCAATTCATTCATTCACTTTTCTTCCACAGCCGTTTTAATTTTGTCGGTGCCGACCGAAAAAACTACGTTTTGACGATATTCAATGAGTTTCACCAACTTTCACCAACACGGACCATTTTGCCATAGTTATTATTCTTCCTACCCCTGAGATACACCTCTGAGGGTTATCACCCTCCTCCCCTCCCCTACAACAAAAAGACGTTTTCACCAATAATTCCCACATTTCACACTTTTCACCAACCATTCTTTCACCAACGCATTCTACACTCCCTCCCCTTTCCAACGATATCTATAACATGGCACTTGCGACCCAAAAAACCATAAAAAGTATTTTTGGCCACAAAATCGGGAAAAGGAAACACTGTGCGGCGGCATAAATGCGGGTAGCTTTAAAAATGTTATTTTTCGATCTGAATCGATCGGCAATTTGGAATCGGGTGACTTTAATTTGATTTTTAACTTTACGCAGTTGGGCACCACGAACACTTTATCATCCTTCGGCTACTACGAAATCGCTTCCACTGTCGGGATCAAACAGGGCCTACAGAGTACAGACCATAAGAAGAGTGAATATTAGTGAGTGTACGATTAGGAGACGAATGAAGGAAGAATATATACGTGCGGCGCCGGCTAATGCGAGGGCCAGAACTCTACAGAAGTCATAAACTGACTAGACCTCAATTTGCACGTTAATACGCTGACTGTGGAGCAGTGAAACCAGGTTTTATTTACGGACGAGAGTAGCGTTAAGAGCTCCGGAGTTTCGTAAACGGGTATACAGAAGACGTGGAGGCGATAACAAATTCTTTCCTGCTTTGTTGTTTATAACTTCTTCTAATTGTTTGGGCATATTATTATATAAATTTTGGAGTGTTTATTGTGGTATAGCTTCACATTTCACATGCTCTTCCTATTAACCGGCCGCAGCTGAGGTTTTTCGGCGTAATAATTTTTCAATCCGCTTTCGTTCAATCTTCTATTAACGGTGCGTGACGAAATATTCAAATTCAATTCCTCCTTAATAATTCGACGGAATTTAGTGAACATTTTTGAGCCTGGATCTTGATTAATCTGTCGCCTGTTTATTTGTCTTCCCTTTTCTCCGAGTCCGCTCTAAGAGTTCGCCGGGTTTAGACGTTTGGGATCGTGGCGTACGTGTGGCAGAGGTTACTGCGTTCAACATGGCGGTGCCGTGTGAGCGTTTCAATTGTTTTGTGGTTTGCAGGTGTTTCGCGTGGGGCCCAACTGACCATGTCTGGAGATGGACATTCTTCTGATGCTGATGTTCCAGTAGTAAGGACGAGCTGTTGTCGCACTAGATTGATGAGAAAAATCCCATACAAGGAGATTGTTGTGCACATACGCCGGAAGCAAAAGTGTTTTTTCTTTTGATGATGGTTTTACCACTTATATGCAGATGTAGAACAGAATTAACACTGTGCCTTCCGCAGGTATTTGTCATGCGTTAAGCCTGGTAATATTGTAACCGGCTACTAGACTTCAGCTAGTGCCATTTATGCCTCCATTTTGTAAACATTTATTGGTATATAGTAGTCTCCATAAATATCTTCCTTTTTCTCCTGCAACTATTTGTAGTTCTCAACAATTTTCTTCGCTTCTGATATCGATATGTTGGACTTTTCAGATAATTCCTTATATTTTACACCAGTGCGCATCCTTAATCAAATGTTTGCATTTTATTTTGCCCGAAGAAACTGCAGGGTGAATTCAGTTTGCAAAAATTTATAAACTAAAACAGCACAAGTGCAACACAGTTCTTACACACAGCAAAATTGGGAATCGCCGAATGGTTTCAATGCATGGTGAAAACAACTGTCGTCAAGAAGAAGCTTTTTTTGATAATGAATTTGTCTTTGCACTTTATTTTGTACGATAGTATACCTCTAAATTTTAAGGGATAATCTTCGCCAAAATTGGAAATGGATGGATGCAGATATTTAAAATAGACCCCCAAAGCTAATTTAAACGTAGTTTCCAATTGCCACTTTTTTTATTACAAATATATAAATATACAAAAATTAAGTAGACGTCATGAAACCACTGAAACCACAACAAAAAATGCTTCTATAAAATCTAGAAATAACGAAACACGAAGAGAGTCCGAATCGAAAACTAAGTTATATAGTACATATATCACAAAAATTGTTCTAACAGGTAGAGTCAACCGCCGTCATCCGAAGTCGAAACCTAAAACATCCTCGAGGCCATAGTTGAAAAGCTGAAAGTCGTATTCGTATACTTTGTACAATTTCCGAACAATACCGAGAGGAATTGGGTCGAAATATTTTTTAAGGTAACTAGAGGTGCCAGCAGTCCGATGCCCTGTGGGGAACGTGACACCATCAGCACCTATCAATTGCAGCGCCAGAGAGGAATCATCAAGGAGGGTCTCATATTTTCCTGGATACAGATCGAAAATTAGCAGTAAGTAGAGAAGTATTAGAGTACTTACCAATCACATTGTATTTGATGGCGCAAGGGTGGCACAGCTTCGAGGCCGGCTCCCAGTGCTCATTGAAGGACTGATTCGATTGGTAACTTTGACTTATATTTGGCGTCAGCAGATACTGGATAAACTCCGTAAAGGACACATCATGCCCATTCATTAACGATTCATTTGTTGGGTTTGCCCGAAAATTTTTTATGATAGTTTTTCCGATTCTTTTCTGGAAGTATCTGGCACTCTCTGTTGACCCTTCTAGTTTGTTTCGGTAAGCGGAGAGAAGCCTTTCGAAAGGGTGTCGGACTAGTAAAAATTTTGTATATTCTGCAAGTACCTGCTCCCTTTCCTCTGGCGAAAAAGTGTTAAGTTTCTCGAACCTAAGTACACAACATAAATTTGATTTTATTACAGCAACTTTTTTTTATTTATAGTTAAAGATGAAATTCTGTCGGTGAACATCTATACATCTGCACATATAAATAAAATTGAACGGCCTGTCTGTGATTTCCAAAGTATTGCCTTTTTCTAAGCTAATATATTTATTTACATAATACCAAAACCAAAATAAACGATTTTAAAATGTTTGTCTGGCTGTCTGTTTGTGCGGACTAATAACGAAAACAATTGGACCGATTTCGATGAGACTTTCACTGGACGGTAAAGTCATTTGGTGGGCTACTTTCACTCCAGGAATATTTTGGGTTTTCGCGGGAAAAATGAATCTCTCCGCGCATGAAACAGTTTCTTTCATCCCGTCACAGTTTTACCGCGCATGAAGTAGTGCTCGATTTATAAAGCCGAAGTTTGCTGTATCGCATTCATATTTTTTCAAATTCCAAAAATATTTGAGGATTAAAATGTTTGAACACTTAAAAGAACATTTTTTTACGGGCATATAATACTGGAGTGGATATACTTCACTTTTCGCGGTCGCCTTTTGGAAATGTGCCAAAGTTACGCTCCGGATAGTCAGTACGTAAGGAGAGTCGCCCGAGTAATACTCGGGGTAAACTGTTAGAGGGTTAATTACAGGGTTTTAAACTGCGAGAACTTCATTCGAAGGCTCCTACGTTTTTCAAGTTACACGTATTTAGAATTCTTTACCTCACAATATAACGAAAAGAACTTGTTCGACAGTTTTAGACTACTTCTAATAAATTTATTAACGTACATATACAGGGTGACGAAAAAGTCCACAAGTTTTCCTCGCGTTAATACTCGAACATCATTAGGCGATTTCTTTTGATCTACCCAACGCAGCGACATCAAACCTACGCCCGACAACTACTATCTCGAGACTCAATGTGCTTTCCAAAATTGTCACCACTATTGATCTACCTCTATCACTACAGGTCACTTGCGAAAGTGAAAAATTGCTCTAAAATTTCCCAAAATTCACGTTTCTTCCACATTTTCTCTGGAATTCATGTAATGAACCCATCTCCTTATTATGTTTATTGAATTGCCCATGTTGTCGCCTTTTCAAAGAGGTACAACAGGTAGAAAAAGGGTATACAAATTTATACATAAAAACCTTTTGTAAAATATTAAAAAATCTGGATTATGTTTTTCTATTAAGGTGGGAAAAACATTATTAAATGCTTACTTTATTATGAGGAGCTGTAAAATGAACTTTTTGTAAATAAACGACCCAATATTAGAAATGTATTGCAAAATCTTCTAAACTTTTCGATTTATTAAGTACCTCTTACTTTTCCATAATTTACATTACCTTTTTCAAGACTTCTAAATTTATAGTTTATTAGACAGTTTCTTCATAAGATGAATTTTTAGAAAAATGCGAATTTTTAAGATTGACTCTAGTATCAAACCGATAAATAAATCAATTTAATTGAATCGCTTGTCTCGTCTTATCTTAAATGCCACTCAGTAGCAGATGACCATCAGAAAAACCAGGTAAGTGTACAATATTGTTAAAATTTAAACAAAACATATAGTCAAGCCCAATATAACAAACAATACTGCTTGTGCCTCCTACGTTGCACGCTTTTTGGCTTCATATTTCGCTGCTTACTTACCCTTCACATTATTTCATTCATTCACGGTTAATATGTACTGTAAACAAATGCTTCTACGGCATTGTTTATGTTTGTTATGCGGTAGCGAAACTTTCTGTAATTACAACCCATGAACTGTGCTTATCTTTATAGTGTTGATAAATAAATTAAAATGCCACAGGCCGCTTAGGGAATGTATTCATGCTTGAATAATTAGGTCGCGGCTGCGCGTTGTCACCGAGGCTAGTCAGCAATTCCCGACTGCAAAACAAGAGGATTTAATTTACGGAAATGGTACGCAAAGAGAAAGAGTTTTCTGCATTATAATACCGGAAATCCGAGTCTGTTCCTTCCCAAAACATGCTTCCTTTTTCCTCGCAGTGCAATCAACAGCCGCAAGGCAACATTAGTATGTTATTGGAATGTGCAGAACAATTAGCGTATACTCGGAATCTACCGCAATACGATCGAGAGATTTTAGTATTATGTAATATTATTCCGTTCGGAGTTAAACGTTGTATGAAACCAGAGTGTGCGTACACTCGCGCTTTGACATTTTTTAATTTTAATTCACCGACATTTTTTTTAAATAAAAAATTTTAGCTACTCACATTGAGGAAGAATGAGCCAGTGATGCAGGGATCTGCAGAGGATCAGTACCATTTTGCCATTTTCCTGTTAAAATCATAAGAATGCGTTTCCAGTTTGTGCACGCGACCTGCAATTTTAAATCATTTCAATTCCGTTTTCGTTTAGCCTCGATAATTAAGATGCTAATCAGCCCAATGGGGTAACGGGCACTCGAAGAAATATCTTATCACCGTTTCAAGTAGCTGCCCGCAGAAACGCGAAAGCCAATGTATTTCTCCGGTGGTAGATTTATCGCGTTAGAAAATCAGCAAAGCTTTCGTAGTTTCGCAAAAGTGATAAGCATTGACGAATGGGGAAATGCGACTGAAATATACTCACGAACCTTCGGCACGTAGCAATAGAGTAGTTTATGCTTTCTGTCCACTATCAAGTGCTCGAGTTGCTCGTCTCTCAAGTCCCTCACTGTCTTTTTACTGTATCCCATGAGCTCACACATTTTTTGTAAGAACTCCTGGCGCTGTAAGTTGATAGTTTGCGTCAGCTCCAGACCATGTTCGGCTATTTTGACGATGTTGTTGTTACCGTCTTCAAAGCACCTGCCCTCTAGGAGTAGCAGTGCTATTACACTCAGAACGTAGAATCTGCGTATCGTATCGTCTTTTAATTTTGCCATGTCTTAGGAACTGAAGTCGTTATCAGCGGGACATCGAAATGGTGTTTTAACGCTTCCCGCGCAGTCGGCGGACTTTCGATCTCTTCACAAAACTGAGCACTGATTTGTTGACTATTCCATAGTGCGAAAGAGACTGATTATCGTCAATCAGAGGTTGCTTATCGTGGCTCAATAAGTACGTCCGCCAGATGTAGCGCCATGAAATCTTCACATTAAACTTCCCTGAGGAGCTTGTGGTATCCTTGCAGTCCCGGTGCTGTTGGAGTTCGAACGTGCGCCTCACTGCCTTCTTAAAATCGGACACCGTCGTTTCGGGTCCAGGTATCTGAAACACTATTGCTTAAAAGAGTCTTGGGTTTTGCGGGGTTTACTCACGATAACCTTCAGTGTCGGCAGCCTCTCCCTCTCCACATAAACTGTAATCGCCTGACCGTTTAGCAGCGCGACCTAGAGAAACCATAAAACAAGTTATTCTCTTTCCGCGAAGAGCCGCCCGCTGTTAACAACACGTGTCAGCCGACCTAGTTGGCGAGTCGGGCTTACCGCCCAAAGCGGGGTTTGTGGCTCACTGGGCGCGAACTCTTCACTTTCTCATTTGCTAATTATGTAAACTGGAATTCTTGCTGGCATACCTGTGCTTCTACTTCCTCGGCGGAGATGTCCGCTGGTAGATCACGTAGTAGTGGATCTCCGCTGAACAATTCGCCCAGAGCCTTCTCAGTAGCCTTGCAAAGGGCGGTGTGATCCCTCAGGGTTTCTTCGCATTCGCTAATCCAATCCTGACCATCTGGAGCAGGCCCTCCACTACCGGGGACTGGAAGAACGTTGTCTCCTTGCGTGTGAGTCACCCCCGATTCCTCTATATTCATGCTAGCTGCGGTCCAACGTGAGTTGCGTACGCGTAAAGTTAGAATTCAACTTCAGCAAAATTCGTGAACTTTGGATCAACGCTTGCATCGCTCCCCAGTCCCCTCCCAGCTTCAAAACATCAATCACTGCACGGTTAAAAACGCGGCAATTAACAGCAATTAGCTCTGGGAGAGATGAATGATTGAATGGGACACAGAATAGCGATTTGCAATCTGGTTAAGTCGCTTTCCGTTCCAAAGCTTAGAAATATAAACTGCGGCTTCTTGAAGAATCAGCAAATAACCAAACAAACGTCGCAAACTGCGAAATTTATAATCCCATGTGCCTACCTCAACTGTAAAAAGTGTCAGGTTTGTATTGTAAGCAGTTCAGCAGCATCGAGACTCGCTTAAAACAGCTGTTCGTCGATTTTCCCATCAGGCAATCGGTACTCGCAGGGCTGTGAAAGATTATAAATCATCAGCTGTTCCAAAGTTCAGCTGTCAAAGTTGTTTTTGGTCGCCAAGATTCATCCTCATCATTTTCGCAGTCTTTCCACAATGGAACTTCGCTCTAGAGTGATTCAGCTTTACAAAAATGTATCAAATGCAAATAAGCTGACGATTATAAGCAATACACGGAAGATTTTTCCAGTTGATTTACCTGAGCAAGGAATACCCGCACCAGCCTGAGGTGCTGCGGAGGAAGATCCACGACGCATTCATGAGGAACAGCACGGAGACGGACCCGAAGAAAATAAAGGCGTTGATGGCCTACGGGAGATACTTCGGCAAGGAACTAGAGGCTCTGTATGCTCTGAAGAAGTATCGAGCCATGAAGAACAGGTACTATGAGAAATAGAGGCGGTCTACGGCAGCTCCAACTCACCAAAGTTACTAAGTTATGTAGACTGTGATTTTATTTGATGGATAAAATATAAGCACGATTTTAGCTAAGGTACTTCTTTTATTGAAATTGATGTTTAACCCTCGGGCAGTAGTTCGTCAGCGGAAAAAAAATTATCTGTTGACCGCCACTTTTCTAGATTTCAAAGCAGTAAAAGGTCTGAGTACTTTTCTTTTGAAAAAGCGCCCAGGAGTTATGATACTGCTCCGTAATGAATTTTAATTTGAATTGTCTGTATATGCAATTTGCAAAAGTTTACACGGAAAAGTCGAGTGCAAATAGACGCTGCAAAAAAGGGTGTCTACAGATCCTTGAAATCCTAGATACCATGGAATTATCCTTGAATCTCAAATTCACCCTGGGAATCCTGGAATTGTCCTGGAATATTATCGCGAATCCTTGAAATTTTTTATATTTTGAAATATATAAATTCGAAATTATTGTACTTTTGTCGCAACTCCGTTCACAATAAGGTACGACAAGAAGCGGCAAATAAAGGAAACAACAGGCAACACTCAAGCTGGCCAAACTGGCGGCTTGATGAAGTCATTCGACGGTTACGAAGACTAGCCTTGAGAGTACGTAACGGATGGCACACCATTCATATGCTGAGGATTCTTATTTTTGCAAAGATAAATGTTCAAATAATGCAGGCTCGTTGAAAAATCAAGTGAATAATTCAAAGTGTAAATTTGGCTCGTGAAAGTCAAAAAAGGATGGAAAAAGCGTTGAAAAAGCCAAAGGAACAGCAGAGAGATATGCAAAAGTAACAAGAGATTATAGTTTTAGTTTAGATAAGTATATGTGACACAAGCCGATGTCACGAAAGCTGAAATATATTATTGTTTATGTATGAGTATGGTTAAAAAACAGGCATCTTTGAGAAGTTTAAACAAAATTGCGCAAAAGGGACAGATGGATATTGTTATTCGTTTTTGGACTGGAGATCGGATTCAAACCCGATACCAGAATTCTTGATTTCTTACCGGCGCGACAGCTGCTGATTTGCTGAAAGCGTTGAAATTCGGTCTAACAGATTTAGGTCTTGATCTCAGAAAAATTATTAAGTCTCGATGGACGGCCCCAACGTCAATTTAAAATTGTTGGAAGACTTTAAAATAGATTTGTCACTTTTATCCGATCAAAAGATTTTGGAAACCGGCACTTGCTCTTTGCATATTGTCAATGGAGCTTATAAAACTGGTCATAAGAAAGTTGGATGGAATATCGATTCCTTCCTGAGAGCTCTATATTATTTTTTCAAAGATTCTCCAACGCGTCGAAACATTTTTATAAACATCACTGGGTCTTGCTTATTTCCATTGGACTTTTGTTGCATTCGTTGGACCGAGAATTGTCGGGTCATGGAAAGAGCAAAACTTATGCTCCCTCCATTACAAAAATATGTGCGTGCTATTATTATTAATAAGAAGCCCCCTGATTGAAAATGTTTTTCAACCATTAAAGAGTTTGTACAATGCAATTTCACTGATGCTAAATTGTCCTTTCTTATATGTATATCTTTGGATTTGGAGAAGTTTTTAACCAGTTATCAAGATGATAAACCACTGGTACCGTTTTTGTATAATGACTTATACGTACTTTATAAACTTATATATACTTATATATATACTTGCTTAGTATAGACTTAGATAATAAGGATAATTTCTGTTTGCCATCAAAAGTCGGTATCGGTTTCGCTGCTTTAAATGCACTAAAAAACCTGAAAAATGTTAAAGAATCTGATCTGATGCGATTTAGAACGGATTGTCAGAAGTTGATAATCGAAGTGTGCAGAAAATTGAAAGAAAAATGTCCTCTATCTTATCCAATTATAAAAGGAGATAGCTGTTTATGACCTCTCATAATGTTGAAACCGGAGATAGCAAATTTTCGAATCCAAATAGCTCTGGAAGTGTTGGTTGAGGTAAATCATATAACACCTATTCAAGGGGAACGCATAAAAAAAGAGTATTCTAGTCTTATATCCGGTGACAATGTGATAAAAAAACTCGAGAAATTCGATCGTGATAAAAATAAGTTAGATGAGTTTCTTATGGACATATGCAGAGAGCAAAATGCATCTGATCTCTTTATTAATTTTATAAGAAGACTTCTAGTTCTTTTTCATGGGAATGCAGCCGTAGAACGGTGTTTTTCTGTAAATAAGGAATTCCTCGTTGAAAATCTGCAAGAACAAATTCTTGTATCTCAAAGATGCGTCCATGACTATCTTAAATCTTTTAATAATATTAAAGATATTGATATCACCAGAGACATGATCTCAGCCTTTAAAAATGCCTCTACAAACCGAGTTGAAGCATTGAAAAAAAAAGAAAAAAAATGAAGACGAAGAGAAAAAACGAAGAAGAGAACTTAGTGATGGGATCAATGAGATTAAATTGAAAAAGAAACAAGCATTAGAAGTTCTGGATTTTTACCGTCATGAACTGCTGGGCTATGAGAAAGAGCTGCAGAAATAAGAAAAATGGTTGACTAAATAATAATTGAAGTATGAGACTCTTTGTATTGTGAAATTCTCTGTTATTATATATATTAAGTTATATTAATATATATATTAAGATTCTTAATATATCCTGTTTGAAAGAGCAATAAAATACTCGTACTGTTTCGAGCGCTATGTTCAATTATTTATTGCGGGCGAACTAAAAGAGATTAGATACAATGTTGCGGTTTAGATTGTCAAAATATGTCCTGGAATTGCAGTAAAATATGTCCTGGAAATCCTTGAATTATCCTTGAACGATATTTGCTCTTTTCTGTAGACACCTTGAAACAAGGAAACTCAATTATGAATAAAGTGGGACCAACCCGTACAACTTTCCCTTTTCAATATAAGCATAATTTTCCACTGACCTTTACAAATTTCAGTGACGAATTTGTAACCGCCAACACTATAGGTAAGGTTGGTTTGGTGGAAATAAGCAACTAATTTTGTTGTGTATTAGAAACGACAAATTTTGAAGTACGAGCAGCGCAAATAAAATGCAGGTGGCTTGATATTACAGAAATTTATCACATAAAGCGTAAAATAAACCCACGAAAAACATTCTGTAAAAAACTAGCCAAGTCTCGATGGAGCTGCTTGTTTATCTCTAAAAAGTAATGAAATCTAGACAAAGTCGTGCCAAGTGTAAGGTTCCTTACTGCGATTTCTTTATTATTATAGTTAATGTTGTGAGACTTGGCCGTTGAACATTCTTTATACGTTAGTGGGTACAAGTCAATTTTGTTTACAGGTAATGTTATATCGTCAATGGGTAGCGGTTCTGGCGACAGATTGGTGCAATGGTGTTGCGGTAGAGGATATTTTTCTCGCCACAATTTATTGAATAAGTTTTAAAACACCATTGATACTTTTTAAATATTTATTTTAATGCGGGATTGTTCCTTCGCTACTCACAATATTCCAAAGACTGAAACAAATTTTTCTTAAAATTTACTCCTGAAAAATCTCAACCTACTTTTCTAAAATTTTCCTCAATCAACTACAATGTTTTCTGTACAATTAATTGCAACACAGTGCTATACTTGCAAAGTGATTATAGTCACTCTATCATTGAACATTATTGCGCGACGCTATTTTCCACCTATGCGCGCTTGATATTGAATTCTTAAACAGATTTACAAGACCCTTAAATTTTCTATTCACTATACCAAAATATCTTTTTCAACCGAAAACCAGTTAAAAACTACTCCGGCTGTAGCCCGGGTGGCCACACACCCCCTTCCCAGCGATACCACGGGAGCGCGTTAGACCTTCTAATTCCATATCGATTTTTTTGCTGAAATTTGAATTTTACTTGTTTCTTTTTCTTCAAATGTGATGGTAGTGTTATTATGGAATTTTGATAAGTGTGAATTTTCATTGACTCTGGGCAATGACTAACATTGGTGGTTCGGACTGACGCTAGCTGGTCCGCAATGTGTTCTGAGTTAGTACGGTATATTCTCTCCTTGGCTGGATTTGGTAGATCTTGCTCTTTTATTACTGTTTGAAAACAAGGCTTCAAACGATTAAGTGATATATTAACTTCCTTGCTTTTGACTATAAAAAAACTTTCCTTTCTACAAACAACCCGGAATGGTCCATCATAACAATTTTGAAAAGGTGTCCTAGAGGAATCATTCCGGACGAAAACGTGTGTACAAGTATCCAACTCTTTGAATTTAAAAAATTTTGGTTTCGCGTGGTTTGTAGCCGGTGTAGGCTTAATCTTATTGAATATATCCCGCAAATTATTCACAAAGTTACTTTGTGGTACGTATTGCGAATTTTTATCGAGGAAATCGCCAGGGAGTCTGATGGTTTGACCGTAAAGTAATTCCGCTGGTGTTGCGTTGAAGTCCTCCCTGAACGCAGTACGTAAACCTAATAGTACCGAAGGTAGTATGAGTGACCAACTATCATTGTGATACACCTTAATTGCTGTTTTAAGGGTTCTGTGCCAACGCTCAATAAAACCATTTGACTGTGGGTGGTACGGAGTTGTCCGATTGTGTTTGAAACCTAAAATTTTGGATAATTCGCTGAACAGATTTGACTCAAACTGTCTTCCTTGATCCGTTACAATAATTTTGGGTACCCCATACCTGGTAATCTCTTCCATGGAGCACCTGGTTTTGTGCCTTGTGTACCCTTCAACGGCCAAGTCACACAACATTAACTATAATAATAAAGAAATCGCAGTAAGGAACCTTAGACTTGGCACGACTTTGTCTAGATTTCATTACTTTTTAGAGATAAACAAGCAGCTCCATCGAGACTTGGCTAGTTTTTTACAGAATGTTTTTGGTGGGATTTCACTTCTTTTTGTAGAAACGTGGGCATATTGATTTATAATACAGTCAGATTAAAAGCAGAAGGGGAGGCATTCGCCCAGCAGTGGGACGCTATAAGCAGAAGGGGAGGCATTTTGGTTGGGCTCTTGTGTTTTCTAATCAGGGTCACCAGGTACTCCAGATCTTCGATTATCCTAGTTTTTATAGTTTTTCCTTTATGTGGCCATTAAACCCTAACTCTGTACCAAATTTCAGCTCTCTGAGTTTATGGGAAGTACTAGTTCTATTCTGATGATCATGAGTGAGTGAGTGTCATAAATGCGAAACTTAGCTTTCGCTTAAATTCGGAACTAAATGACCTACAGACTTGAAATTTTGGATTTTAAGTATGTGATTATAGCTTACTGGATGACGAAAATTTCTGCGTTCTGGTCTTATCCAGAGGTTCTCAAATAGGGGCCTGAAAATGCGGCGAAATGGTTCCAGTAAAGGATGGTACGGCAGTGTTTGCTTCGCGCTCAACTTGGCGGGGGCACTGCTGTGCCCCCCGATTTATCACTTCAAGTTTAAGTTTTAATGTTGGCATTACAAGAAGCATAATTCAATTAGAAGAAGGCAGAGAAATCATACATCTGTAATGTTTTCTTTATAATATTGATATTAGTATTCTGCCGTTGATACACTAGGGTTATCAGATGTGCCCGAAAATTATAATTTTCTATGGGATTCATGTCCGGTGAATTGCCTGGCCAAGGTAAAACCATGATTTCCTCCTCGTCAAAGAAACTTCTTATGGATGCCGCTGTATGGCAAGGTGTCCCGTCTTGCATGAAGGTGTATTCTGATCTTCCGAGGTGTAAGGAGTCCATAAATGGTATAAGTTCATCCTGTAAAATAGTTTTGTACTGAGTCTGCCGGAGATTCCCTTCTACAAAATGCAATGGTCCGGGTCCCTCGGATGTTATACAACCCCATATCATCACTGAGGGGTGATGTTTCACCCTTGTTACCACGCATGCTTGATTGTATTTTTCTTGTGGTCGTCTTCTGACAAATTGGGTTGATTCCGTCAAGGCCTCTAAACGACACTCGTCGCTAACAATAACATGTGGAAATTTGAAAAAATCGTATTACCAAAAAGTCAATTATTAAGCAATCAAATTTTATTTGTTTAATTTACCTTATCCCAATCACTTTCCGTATAGTTCTTATGAAATTTCGCCCAAATTAACCTTTTCTTCTTCATCGCTTCGGTTATTCTTGGCCTTTTAGCGGGACGCCTCCATTTTATATTCGCTTCGTAAAGTCTTCTTCGTACTGTAACTGTAGATAAATTGGTTCCCTCTTCTCGTATTGCTGTATTTAACGCTCTAATTCACATACATACATACATACATAACATTACGCACTCTCGCCGATGACTTTGATCCCGGCCTTGATGGGATTCCCGCCATTATTTTAAAGGAATGTGCTACCCATTTCATTAATCCACTAACCAATCTTTTCTCACTTTCCCTATCTGAGGACACATTTCCCAATTTTTGGAAAGATTCCTATATCACCCCAATCCACAAAAAAGGCTGCAAGGGCGACATATCGAACTATCGTCCAATAGCTAAACTATCATGCATCCCTAAACTCTTCGAAAGCCTTATGTATGACTCCATGTCCTTCCACTGTAAGTCCATTTTGTCTTCATCTCAACATGGATTCCTCAAAGGTAGGTCCACAACTACCAACTTAACGAGCTTTGTGTCTAGCACCTTACAAGCAATGGAAAACGGGGTAGAAGTTGATGTCGTTGCCACCGATTTTAGCAAAGCTTTCGATAAAATCTCCCACCAAATCATTGTCCTCAAATTAAATTATCTTGGCTTCCCACCCCGCCTCATCTCGTGGATTAAATCTTATCTTAGTAACCGCCGTTACAGGGTTCGTTTTGATTCCACGATTTCAAACCCATTCATATCCCATTCCGGCGTCCCGCAAGGCAGTCACCTTGGTCCTCTAATTTTCATACTAACCATAAACGATGTTGAAAAGGTTATCACTCACTCCGAAATTTTGATTTATGCTGATGACATGAAAATCTTCAAACAACTCACCAACACATCTGACTCTACCGTACTTCAAAACGACTTGAACAGTTTCTCCATTTGGTGCTTCAAAAACTTCCTCGATCTCAATGTATCTAAATGCCAATCAATCACTTTCTCCCGTAAACGCGCCCCCACCTCTCCTAGAACCTACATTCTCTCAGGCGAACTAATTCCATCTGTTAATTCCCTCCGTGACCTGGGTGTTATCTGCGACAGTGAGCTCAACTTTCGCTCCCATATTGATCACATCGTAAATAGAGCCAACTCAACCCTAGGCTTTGTAAAACGTTGGTCTAAGGAATTTTCTGACCCTTATGTCACCAAATCACTCTACATCTTCTTCGTTAGGCCACTTCTAGAGTATGCCTGCCAGGTCTGGTGCCCCTCCCAATCCACCCTCATTAACAGAATCGAAGCAGTTCAGCGTAGATTTCTACGCTTTGCGTTGCGTGACCTTCCCTGGACTGATACCTTCAACCTTCCTCCGTATGAAAGTCGGCTAAAACTAATTAACCTCCAGCCGCTTGCCCTTCGTCGTGATGTCGCTGATGTTATCTTTATCCACCAAGTCCTAACCGACTCCATTGACTGTCCCCACTTTCTACACAGTATCTCCCTTAACATTAACCCCCGAAACGTTAGATCCTTTCCCACCTTTCGACTCGATAATCATCGCACTAACTACGGCCACTTCGAGCCCTTCACCAGAATGCTACGGAAAGTCAACAACACAGCAGCCTTCGACTTCCATGTTGACAAAGCCTCCCTTAGGCATTCCCTTTACTCCCCCAACCCCCAACCCTATATATAATAGCCATCTATTCTGGTCATTTGTTTTAGTTCTTAGTTTAATTTATAGTTTAATGTAAGTTTGTAGCTTGTATTAAGCGAATAAATAAATAAATAACTTACGATGTTGTAGAGCGGTACTAATAATTTGTCTCTCCATACTTGGTGTTGTCTTCCGTTTTTCACGGCAGTTTTGCGTTTATTTGTACGTGGAGACAGTCCTAATTCTAGATTCTTTGCAATTTTCACTACTGTTCTGTAAGAAATGCACTCTTTTCGGGCAATTTTACGAAAAGAATAAAATTTTGTTTCAACAGCGTTGAAATTGCAAATTTTTTTAAATCACTAATGTCTTTTGCACGGCCCATTATTAGCACTTTTCAAAAAATCACTTAATTTAAACTTTAAGATGGTAAGCGTCTAATTCAATCACTTTAATTTTTTTTTTTAACAGAACTTCACTTTAACTTATCAGAATAAACAATCTCAGAATAGATTTGTTTAGAATATCTCCGTATATTTACATATATCTTATTTAAATAGGCGGTACTTCTACCAAAGAAAGTAATTTAGGTGGAATTGGCCTACCTCTTCTTTCTTCGAAAATAAGGGTTTCTACCTGCTGACAAGTCATTAAGGGACAACACCACTGTGACGGTTTCAAAAAATCGATTTTTTGAAAACCATCTAGAAAAATCTAAAATACATTTAAGAATAGAATGCCGTTGGTCCCAGGTCGAAAAAATAATTATTTTCGGAGATATTGAATATTTTGTGGAGCGGTGCAGCTCGGGGTCCACACATAAATTAACAAACTTCAAATTTTGAATGCGTTTTTCTCAAAACCACTTCTTTGAGTGCGGCCTGCAGCATAACTCGAGCAATTTTTATCCGATCAACTTCAAATTTGGACTGCATCAATAAAACTAGATTATCTAAAGAAGTACATAGGATCTTTTCGATATCTTAATAAAAAAAAAAATTATAGCATTTTTCGACGAGAAATTGTGCTCGAAAATCGACCTTAAATTTCAAAAGCGTGCCTATTTTTTAAAAATCAATATTTTTTCAAATCCCTATGTACTTCTCTTCAAAATATCATATTATTAACGAAAAAAATCGGTATTTTTTTTCCGATCGACTTTGAAGACAGTTCTGCTGCAGGCCGCGGATCACTGCAGAGCCAACAGCACCTGACGCGGGAGCTTCCCCAGCGCTACCATGGCGCGATAAATTTTTTTTTTTTTTTTTATGTATCTTTAATAAAGAACAAACAAAACAAAACAAAAAAATTTGGAATATGTCTTTTTTTTCCCACAAAAAAAAATTCTTGAAAATCGGCAAAAAAACAGGGGGTCACAGTGGTGTTGTCCCTTAAGGAATATGTGTTACCTTCAGAAGTTACTCGGAACCCATTCCGACGAAGTTTACAACTAATTATAATATATTAGCATCGTAAAGCAATTAGTTTTAATATTTTCTAGAAAATATGTTAGTGATCGTAATTCATTGATCACCCACTGTATATATAGCAGTTTAAAATCAAAACGGGCGCGCAAAAGACAAGATAATAAATGAATTATTCGGAAAAGAAAAATCTCTTTCAAATCTGCTACACCTACTCTTAACAAAATGATATAGTTTCATTTGGACGACGTTATATATTGGTGACCCCGACAGGCCAAAAAAGGAAAATTTCAGGACATTGAACATCTAACAACAACAAAGATCATCAAGTTCCACAGTCGCTCAATAACAGAAGCTCATCCACACATTAACAACAACAAACTCGTCCAAAAACGGAATCTAATCCACACATTAAAAACAGGCAGCACTTCCGCACGAGGTGTCCCTAAATTTTATAAATTTAAGAGCGGGCTCTAAAACAATTTGTAAAAGGTAAATAATTTCAGCGAATAGATAATTTCTAAGAGGTAAATAAATAGCCAGTTGACATTTTTAACAAACTATGCAAAACAAAAAACCGATTCCAAAACTGTTTGAGTTGAGCAGTTCTCTTTTGTCGGTGCACCAACATGGCTTTGTGATATATATAGGTCAACTGTGACTAACTTTGTGGAATTTTCGAATTTCTGTCTAACAAATATTGAAAAGCCTAAACAGGTCGACTGTTACACTGATTTGAGTAAAGCATTTGTCAAGCTTTCCCATAAAGTGCTTATATTTAAACTGCTTCGACTTGGCTTTCCCAAAGACTTTGTTCTTTGGGTTCAATCCTATCTTAATAACCGATCCATCAAGGTTAAATTTTCGTCTGCCTATTCTGTCCCTATTACTGTTTTGTCCGGAGTTCCACAGGGTAGTCACCTTGGGCCATTACTGTTTGCCATATTTATTAATGATTGGTTTCCCTTATTTCGTAATACTCACGTTTTGGCATATGCAGATGATTTCAAGATCTTTAAACTTATTGAATCTCTTTATGTTGCTCAATACCTACAGGACGATCTTCTAATATTCGCGGAGTGGTACTTCAAGAATCATTTGAAACTAAATATTAGTAAATGTAATTTTATTTCTTTTTGCAGGAAATCCTCCATTGTGGAGTTCTCCGAGCTGCCCAGAAGAGGTTGAAAAATTATTTTCTCACTGAAGGACTCCTTCGCGAATATTTTCACGGATATCGGCCCTTAGTGGGCCCACTAGGTGCGCAGACGCAAAATAACCGCCTCTGCTGGCTTATATTTCGAGATTTTGTTATAGGGCTAACTCCAGTACCGAGCTGCCCAGAAGAGGTTGAAAAATTATTTTCTCACTGAAGGACTCCTTCGCGAATATTTTCACGGATATCGGCCCTTAGTGGGCCCACTAGGTGCGCAGACGCAAAAAACCCGCCTCTGCTGGCTTATATTTCGAGATTTTGTTATAGGGCTAACTCCAGTACCGAGCTGCCCAGAAGAGGTTGAAAAATTATTTTCTCACTGAAGGACTCCTTCGCGAATATTTTCACGGATATCGGGCCCCTTAGTGGGCCCACTGGAATATTTGACTGGCCCTTGTCTCGAATTGAAAGTGTTGTTGATCTTGGACTGTTGATCGATTCTAAATTTGACTTTGGGCGCCATATTGATAGTATAATTAACCGAGCCAACTCAACGTTGGGGTTCGTTAAACGTTGGTCTGTTTACTTCACTTACCCCCACAGTTTAAAAGTTTTATTTTGTGCTTTTGTTCGCCCAATTTTGGAATATGCTTCCATGAGGACAATTTAAAACTGCTTTTATTTTTTTTCACGCCCCCGAGTGACTAGAGGACAAAATTTTCTTTATGCAGATAATCACAGAACTAATTACGGGTATTTTGAACCTTTGTCGGCTATGTCTAGAGATTATAATGCCTGTTTCTCAATTATCGATTTTCATTCTGATAAAATTGAACTGAAAAAACGACTGTACAACTTTTCTTAATATTATATTATAATTCATTTTATACTGCTTAGTATAATTTCTATCTATGTAATCTATGTATCTATCTTTGTAACGTCAGATGGTTTGCACCTGTTGATGAGTAAATAAATTAAAACTATTTTATTAAGTATCTCGAAAACGGGGAGAGTAGGAATTTTTTCAATAATTTTCCGTTGATTAGGATAATAAAGTGGCTCAAATCCTGCTATCAAATTTAAAAGCCCCAGAACGGAATGCTCTCCAAAACAGAATTCAGCATGAAACTAGAAACGTCGCATCATATGGTAAGAACGGCGGTATTAGGTGAAGGTATCCCGAATACCGCACCTAAGCTGTTGACTTAACAGCCAAGCGGTACAACGTACCGCCGCCGCCGTTTAATGGCATTACCTATAGTCCGAGAAAGATAGACTTTATGGTCGAAATAATTAATTCATAAAACCTGAAGAATGGAATCGACGCAAAATGGCACCCTTAAGTAATATCCGAAGTCCCCAGAATTCCCTTCATTGGTTTTTTGTACAGTCGCTTTCAAAGTATAGTGAATTTACAGTAGCGATAGGTAATTGCTAAGATTATGAAGATTATATATGGATGAAATTTAAATATGTCATAAAGGAGGTCATTCTGAGAAACATTGCCCTTGCACATATGCCTCGGAAACCGAAAGGCAAAAACATACACGGTTGCCGACAAAAATGTCTGCTGACTGATATTTACCTGTAATCGAGCTGTTTTTTAATTTCAAGAGTTCTCCGGTTTTGCATCTGCTATTTGTAATTTAGCAGATTTCCATTAAATAAAAGAAATGGGAGTTTATCACAATTTCCGACTGGAGGCATCTGAAATTTCTTAACTTGTACCTATTAATAAGAAAGATTGAGGAGATTTGATAAGAATGAGACAATACTTCCCGGTGAATAATTAACGTACACAGATCATAAAACTTCTCTCCTAATAATAATGCAAGAAATTAAATGAGCAAATAGGATCTGTTGAATCTAGGGCTCTAAGATTGACTCGGATAATTGAGTATTTGAGAACTCGTATTGGCTTGGACCGAGTTTGAGTAAAGGAGTTTTGAGTACCTGAGTACTCGAGTACTGCAGAGCAAAATGATCCGAGGACTCGGATTTTCGGACTTTCTTTTCCAAAATAACGATTTAGTTTTCTGTAACTAACTGTAAATTGTAATGAATAATAAAGTCTAAAATTTATTAACTTGTATTTCTTACTTCTTAATGTATTAGACCTACAGGTCTCAAATACTTGAATACTCCCAAACTCTAATACTCGAATACTCCTTAAATGAGTACTCAAATACTCCCTCACTCGAGTTCTCGGATCTTTTTGCTCTCCAGTACTCGAGTAGTCAGGTACTCAAAACTCCTTTGCTCAAACTCGGATCTTTGAACTCGAGTACTTAAATACCCAAGTAATTGAGTTAAGAAGTACTCGAGTAGTAACAGTCCTAGTTGAATCTAGATCAACGATCGTGCCGACCCGAACATCAGGAAGGAATGCGAACCCCAGCGACCGTGCCAGCATCAAGAGTAGGCCATTTCAACCGTCAGCAGCATGGCGAAAGTCGTCCCAGCGATAATACGGAACCTTAATAACTCTAATTGCACTTGTAATTTTTCTTTAAATTGTAATATGGTGTTTCCTTTCCTCTTTATTTTTGTTCAATAATTATATCGTGTTAAAGCCCCGCGCGATCAGGATCATTGTAATGCCAAACTCAGTACAATCACACGCTGCCGTGCGAACCCGGGTAACTCAGCTAGTACATATAATATAAAACTGAATGTGTGTATACCTGTACATTTGTCCCTCATAGAAAACTAAACCTCTACACCCATTACTTCGATATTGTTGGAAATCTGACGGCGGCGCGGTGTCTAGAGTGTTTTTTTTTTAAAGGGGAGAAATAACGGCTGAATGTTTGTATGAGTGTTTAATTTATTATGGTATTTTAAGGGAATACCACAGGGTGGAACTTGGATGAATTTTCGTCCAAATAAATTTATACATAGGAGTTTGTGGAGTCGCTGATCTCGAATCTGCCATCGATAACACAGCCACACAAAAAAAAAAGTGGGGATCCATCCGTATATCCGTAGTATTTTGGCCTGCTGAGCATGAATCTGCGACCAGAATTGATCCGTGACGTCCAGATTTTTTTCTAACCTCAAAAAATGGGTTAAAAACAGAGAAAATCGTGGAAAATACACTCGTAAAATTCGGAAAAAATTTATTTTTAACATTTAAACCTATATTCATATGAATTGAGACCTGCTGAGCACGAATCCGTCACCAGAATTCATCACGTTCTGATTTTTTTCTTAAATTTTTCTTTATTAATTTTTAGAAAAAAATCAGAACGTGATGGCTCAATTCTGGTGATGGATTCGTGCTCAGCAGATCTCAATTCATATGAATATAGGTTTAAATGTTAAAAATAAATTTTTTCCGAATTTTACTCCACGATTTTCTCTGTTTTTAACCCACTTTTTGGAGGTTAGAAAAAAATCTGGACGTCACGGCTCAATTCTGGTCGCGGATTCGTGATCAGCAGGCCAAATTACTACGGATATGACATATGACACCAAAAGTAATCCCCCCTTTTTTTATTTTGTGTGCTGTGTAATTGGAAGTTAAAGATGGCAGATTAAATATGGTGATCGAAAATTGTCATCCGGGTAAATGAATATTTGTATAGGGGTTTTTGGGGTCATTGATTTTAAATCTGGTATCGAACTTTTAACCCAGGAATATATAGAGTTCCCGCGGAATAAATTAAAAACCATCTCGGCACTTGAAATAGATTTATTAAATCTTCAATAGTTTCATTCTTTCAGCAACAGTTTTAATTTGTAAGTATAGAAAAGTGTGGGCAAATCCGCGACGACCCTGCTGGTACTTAATTTATTAATGCAATATGTGAATACTATGTAAATATTTCAATTTCGAAGCAAATAAGATATATTTAACAGGTAAAACCACGTTTTCCTGTTGTTTCTTTTTATGGTAGTTCTTGAATCTTACTACAAGGTTACCACGTTACTAATTTACTCACTTCTGCTGTTCTGCATCGGTATATAATTTGTCTTTTATAAACTACAAGTAATCGTGTTAAATAAAAACCAAAAAAAAATTATATTATAGAAATATGCACCAATATTCGAACTCCAGAACCTGGTGAGCTTGTTTATTCTTTGTCACAATCTATTGTATCATGCCAACACAACAATCAGTTGTCAATTTAAAAATTAAGGCATTATTTATAAAAAGCGGGAAAAATCGGGATATTTCTCAATAGCACTCTCCCAGCGGGACATTTTGTCTGAAATCTGGACGTTTGATCACTTTATCCTAGACCCTAAAAATTCCTCAGCCCCTAGAACTGATGTCATCTCTTATGAAATGCTGAAAAGTCTCTCGACCAAAACGGCTTTTTGTCTCTTCTTGGAGGACCAAAATTCCCTTTGAATGGCTCACAATAAAGATTGCACCGATAATGAAACCAGGGAGGGACTCATGTGATGTGCGAAGTTATAGCTTATTAATGTACCACATAAGGTTATAAACTATTTTATAAAAATTGTCATTAACAGAAAACATCATAGAAGTCCTGTCTAAAAAGTCATTTGCCTATAGAAGAGGCAGAGTCAACTACAACATGCCTGAGCGTGATTAGCAAAATCGCGGAACTGAAAGCACAGGTTTATTAGCATATTGTCATTGGACCTATATAATGTCTATGACAGGGTCACATGGCAAATTCGCATGATCCTCTTAGCGTTATAAACTGAATAACCTGGCAGAAAAATGAAGCTGAATAATAACACAATGCAAGTATTTGGGGGCATACCTCAGGGAAGCTTACTTAGCCCAATATTGTTAAATATCTACACAGCAATATTACTAGCTAGAGTCATTAGACTGGTTAATGAAACCAAATATGGAGTAAACTCCAGAAACTTCATTATTCTGTTCAGATCCCTAATAAGATCTAAGGTGGAGTATCCTTAAATTCGCCTTAACCTCATGCTGAAATAAATTTAGGGACGTCTTTCAGAATAAAACGATCACACAATCAAGCACCCACACAGGATTGTAGTGGATACTAATATTTTTGGTGCCAGGATGAGTAAGGAGGGAATAATCACAGATATCGTGAAGGCTCTCATGGCAATGTGGGTCTAGGAATTGTGTTTCCTGATTACGGCGGTGAACACAAATTCAGCACATGCTGGCTGATGTTCACTCTCTTAGTTGAATTTGTAGCCATAAAACAGGGCTTATGTCTGGCGGTAGAGTTTGGGAAAAGAAAAGTCATAATATTAACAGGTTGCAAGGCCCTCTCCTAATTTCCAACACTTAGGACAATCTAATTATCTCTCGAATTGCCGACTTGGTGGACAACATAGCTAGATGCCAGTATATCTCTGAGAATTGGGCCCATATGGTATAAGCTACCTAGCGCGCTGTTTATTACGCAGGGCATTAATATAACCTATGTACCTGCACAATCAAATTTAATTAAATTCATTGGATTGCCTGCCCTAGTTTCTAAAGAGTAAAAATTCAGTATGTCTCCTTTTCCTGAAAGTCAATGGATTTAGGTACATTCTTGGAAGAAAAACTTCAAGGTTCTGTAATACTATTACTGACCTTGGTCTAATTTTCGACTTGATTTTTCTGACACATCTTGAGAATATTATTAACCGTTCTAATTCATCTCTTGGTTTTATGCGTTTTTCGTGTGGTTCCCCCATCAGTCTTTTCATATTTCCTGAATAGTATCTGTTCAGAAGCATTTTCTGCGTCTTACATTGTTTCACCTTCCTTGGCAGGGCAGAATTTACTTACCTCTTTACTTAAATGGATTAAAACTCTTAGGTATACCCCTCTCTCCACAAGCGCATGGAGGTTTTTGGAGCTATTTACTCTCACGGTATTGCATCTGGCAATATCGACTCGCCCTCCCTTTTGAGCTGTATCAATTTTAATAGTTGTCCCCGTTTAACAAGACGTCATTGCCTTATTTACCCCAATTATCGTAGAACAGGATATGGATTTTATGAATCTATGTATATCTGCTACTTCTAGAATTTATAACGACAATTCTAAGGTGATTGATTTCAACTTAAGTAGAAGTGTAATTAAAAAATCCGTGTTGAATAATTAATGATACATATGCTTCTAATAATTTTGCAATGTTGATTCCTAGCTATATCAAAACAATGTTTTCTTCTTGGCCTTTTCTATTTATAAACGTCATATGGTTAACTACCTGTTGATAGGTGACCTTCTCCTAACTGGGGTGAAAGAAAAATCGATATTTTTTTTACGGAAAAATGTTCCCTAATATGTCTAGAATCATGTTCTAAAATTTTACGAAAAAAAAATATGGTTTTTGAGTTATATCGCTATATATTTTGAGAGAAAAAACGGTGACGCAGCTTTCGCCCGAGCACGCTGTTTGGAACGCCGCCGTCGCCGGAAGAAATTCAATTCAGTTATATTTTACGTGGCCACTTGAACGTATCGATAGTTTTTCTCTAGAAATTTCGAGAATATGCCGGGAACTCAAAAGAATTTTACATCAAAAACTCCAAAAAGAAAATTCCGTGGAAACCGGCACACGGCACTTTCAGCCGGTGAAGTCGATCCAAAATCAAACGCATTTTTCTCGACTTCATTTTATCAATTGTAATTCAAAGATATCTCTTGAACCGCTCCACCGATTTCCATAATCCTTGGTTCATTTTGTTCCGAATTCAGTTGTGCCCAAATCTAACTAGGTTATAAGACAAAAACCTAGTAGTTTTTTTTACAGCACTTTTTGTAAAAAAATTTTCGACAAATTCTCGATTTTTGATTTCAAATGGCTGCCATTTCTTTTCTAATCGACTGATTGGTTAGATCATAGTTAGATCTATAGATTTTTATGTCTAATTTAATTGGTTTTTTGATTTTTCTGTTTCAGATGATTTGGCTAGCCGCAATCACGGAGTTACGGAAAAAGGCCGATTTTTTTTGGCGCCCTCTGTCGCCGACGGGTGATCGAAAAATGAAAAAAAAAAAATTTCTGGTTTTTGTTAAATACTTCCAAATAAACAAACATTCAAGGTCATATATTGTTTTGTTTTCTTGTAAAAAAATCCCAAACTTTTGCTTTTTTTAAATTCAGTTAGGAGAAGGTCACCTTATAAATAAATAAATAAAAATAAATAATCTTACACATGGATTATTATTTTACCCCAATCTGGCGGCTTACTGCAAATGTAAACGAAGGCCATGAATTTAGATTTAAAAGTATGAAATTAAAGATAAATTAGATTTAGCAGAATTTCACAACTCTCAAAGCCAATAATCTCCTTCGAGTGGTAGATAAGCAACCCATACCCAATTTTAATTTTTCCCGGGAATCGAACATAAAAACCTGCCCAGACCTGACATCGCATCTTGTTCGCCGTGGTCAAGCTGTCATTGCTGCTGGTGCTCCTTCACAGTAGCTGGGTAACCGGAAGCACGTGGCATGATATGGCAAACAATATCTCTCTAATAAATAATATGAGGAGCATCCCGGCCCATCAAAGTATCTCTCCCTCGAAAAAAACAAAACCAGTAGCAGTAACCCTGCCTGACTGCTCCAGACGGTCAAAATATAAAGGCCATCAGCGGCGACGGCGGTCAGGCTTCGTTGGCCGTCTTTAGCTTCGGTGTTGGTCCAACACCTGTCGTCGGTGGAGTAATTGCAAAAAAATATGTGATCGAGTTTTGCGAGCGAAATTTTTACTTTTTACTTAACGCCTTGTGATTTTTGAGGAATTTAAGGCATGTGGTGTTTGGTGGACGTAATGCATAAAGAGGTTTCACTGATAAGTACACATTGATGCTCAATCAGAGATGGGCAATTATAGTTAAATAGTTTTAGGAGTGTATAATGTAAATATGTATTTATACTTTCCATCGATTATCTTAGGCAATTGGCATTACATCCTGCGCAAGATAAGGGAAGGAAGTGCAGGAAGCCAAAAATAATTCCGCTGTCTCTAGCCAGATCAGGTGTTTCGGCCACAAATTTAGAATATTTTTTTCTTTACGCTGACAAGAAGCGACCAAAAGCGGCAGATCCCGTGAAACTTCATATCTCACAAAAGTTGCTGCCACTGTAGCCCTTATCGCCTGATCGCAACAAAAACGCGAAGAACGTTTTTTTCTTTGGCCGTTTCACGATAAAGGACTAAGTACGGTGGCTGGACGCCACAGTGCAGATACACGGAATTTGCTCACCGTCACCTGAGAATTTCAGCCGTTTTTTGTTCTCTTTTCTGCCCACATTGCCGAGGTAACAAAAGAGCTAAAAATCGCGTGTTCGTAATTTCCGCTGGGCGAAGATATTGAGTTGCATCGGCAGTCCTCGACTTTGTTTGTTTTCACGTATTTTGAAAATAGAAAATTTTCCCGATTGATTCGAGTGTGACGAGTGGAGGTGTTTTGAATAAAAGACACGGAAACCACAACGGAAATGATTTATTTACAATTGTCTTTATTTCATCCTCGTTACAATATAGCTTCACTTATCTATGTTTTGTAAATAGAATAATCTTTCTCGAAATCAACTGTCTTACTACGTTAAAACTATTCAGAGTACGAAGAGTGTCCTGTCTTTGTGGTGTCGAAGCCTATCTTACATTTCGGGTTCTACAGCGATGCCTCCTATGTTTCGAGATTAGCTAGTCGTCTAAGTAAACTCAAAACGGTTAGTTGGGGGTACTACTATAATATTTGGGGATCTCGAACAATCAAGTCCTGTCCTACACGTGTCGTTGCTTCGTTCGCGGGTACTTGGCGCGGGTGGGGTAATGCTATTCGCTGTTGCATATGGGTAACCGGAAGTTCTACGCCAACTAAGGATTTATATACATCGGATGAGTGGGGGTCAAGTGGCAAATTATAAGGGTAAAATGCTGGCTCGAGCAGCTGGGTATTCGATTAAAACTTCCGACACGATGTCTCCTACGCTATGCTCCTCTACCTGGCTATCTTATCAAACTTAAACGATACACAAACGCGCTGTGATTCTCTAGATCGAGTGATATGAAATGCTTTGTCGTTTACAACTACCTTGTTCCTCTAAGTCTATCTATGGCAATAACGTTAGTATCTTTGGTCTTTAGCTCTTCACTGAAATCTTCGAGTATTTTTCTAGATACGTTAGCGAAATGCTGCATGAGTTCTGTTTGCGGTGCGTGCTCACAAATGGCCTCAGCTTGTCGCCGAAAGGGCCTTGCGGCTGTGCGGGGCTGGACTCATGGGGAAAATTAGCAGAAACTCAAATTAAGCAGGATAGCGCTCAGATACTTTCAATTTTGTGTGATTATTTGATACGGAAGCCGACCGTGTGTGCCCGCAAGCAAGTGCATGGCATGTGCAGAAGTCTGAGGGGGATTGGAGCCAATTAAGCCACTCAACAGAACGGAAGACGGGACAACGAAAAGGTCAACCGAAGGCCGTTTCTTATCGCCGCGGATTTACAGTTCGATTTGAAGCGTGCAAAGTCGGCCACCTCACATCATACATTGCATGTAACTGCTTTACACAAGGAAACACCTAATAAATTCATATATCATATATAACTATTATTGTTCTTAATATTCGCTTACTTCAGTAATATTTATGCAATTCGTAATAGTAAACACACGAAAACCAGAGGCTGGAGGTGGATAGTAGTGAAACTCCACTCTGTCGGTAGCGTCGTCTGCAGTCCTGGATCGTCGCCGTCAGAGGTGTCGCAGGTGGGCTCGCCACCAAATGAAACTCACCTCTTTCTGACGCGTATTTATTGGGTTATCAATACTTCTTTCGTAAATGCTCCTTACGTCTTACGTGTAGTTATGCTTACGTGCTTCATGGGTTTACTCTTTATGGCTTAGAGGCTTACTCTTACTTGAGAGGAAATAAATTCTTATCAACAATAACAAATGATCAAACGATTTTTACATATATTTTACATAACAGTTTATGCGCCTACGGTATATTGGAAATTTCTGTCTCAAAATTCATGAAGAATTCTTTAAATATTAACGAAGTAGTAGAGTAGATTGAATAGCTGGAATGCTCCTAGGATGCGCTCCGTCCCAACACTGTCGGATTCGTTATGGTTGCTTGGGCGTTCCTTTCTGGGACTGTACCTAAAATAAAGTGCATGGTAAGTTAGGAGCTCAATGACGGCATTTTTTTGTGTTAGTCTGCTTGTCTCCAAGAGTGTTGGTCGTTTTGGGGTGCTGTCTTCGGCTATTTGGATGATTGTATTTCGTAAGATTGAATGGCCTTAGAGTTTTTCCCACCCCATTGGTGTTTAGGGAGATTCAAAAGTGTGCCTTCTTCAATAAATCGATTAAGTAATATTTATGCTTAGAGTTCTATGATCGATGTATTGAGATTAGTAGACCAGATGAAATGCACTCCTCCGAGTTTTCAAAATCAGTTTCAAGGACATCGTTTACCTAAAGCATAGCAACTGTCTTCACAAACGTATAATTGTTTATTCAGTTGTCTATGCTTTAAGGCTATGGTAGGCACAAAAGCAGGAACTTTCAGATGGAACAGAACAGCAAAAGACTGCCACAAAGCAGAGCATAAGTTTTGAAGATTTTAAATAGTTCGGCTTTTGCGGCAGTTTTTCTTGTTTTTCTGCTTCTGCCGCTGATTTTTGCTGTGTATCATAACCTTAGGAAAATCAATATTGCACTATTGATTACAAAATTTCTTTAAAGAGTCTGATTTAGCTCTTAGATTAACAAATTTTCAATTCGAATTTTCGAGTAAAAATTGAAACTTGTAAAGTGCATTAGAAAGTGCTGCTAGGGACTCATTAAGGGCCTGTTTTACGAAGTGACTAGTGTGACCAGTGACCAGTAAAAAAGGAATAAAAGTGACAATAGTCAATCTGGTCGGACAAAACTTTTCGTACTTCGTAATATAGGTTCAGTAGTGTGCTTCGAAGGATATATCGCTTCTGCTGAAGCCAGTGCTGCTGAAGAACCGGATTTGCCGATTCGCCGCCGTGCACAAGAACTTGGGCTTTGCCCGTCTACAATTTGGAAAATATCGCGACAAGATCCACACGGTGCGATATTTATAATATGGGCCTGAAGCATCGTAGGGTCATATTTCTTTATAAATGTGGCATGAAAACGTTTAACGATCAACGGTGAGTGGTACAGAGCAATGATCGGGGACTTTTTGTTTCTAAAACTCTGGGGCATTGATGTTGACAAGTTAGTTTCAACAGGCCGATGCGACGTGCTATATAGCGACCGAAACAATCGATCTATAGAAAAGACAATTTAGTGAAAAACTTATTTCAAGAAATGGACCTGTCCGAGTAATTTGACATCGCTGGAATATTTTTTGTTGGGATACGCGAAGTATCGGGTCTTGATTGACCCATAGAAAGTCATAGAAGACGTGTTATTGCAGATGTACGGTCCCAAAATGCTCGAAAAGTGATCAAAACTTGAAATGAAATGATGCACTATGTAACTGGCAGCTGCGGTGCTTATGTGCCCGAATTTGAATTTAAATATTAAATGATAACATGGGACGCGGTTGAAAAAAGTCCCTTTCTCATGGGAATTGTAAGATAGGCGGAGTCTTTAGGACTGATCATTGGATGCGACGTCAGTGCTCAACACACTCTGTGTGGGGGCAGCGGCAAATTTAATTCTCAAAGAGAAAAATTATTAGATTTCATTCTATTCTGTTGTCCGGTCTTCTGGTTAACAATGTAGACTGTGTAGAAAATTTAAGAAGTAGATACCCACCGCTCCATCTTAAGGTACTAAAATTCGAAGGCAGATTTAAAATTATCATATAAACCCTTAGAATAATCACTATACGATCCACTACATATATGGATTTGTCATTTGAAATATGTGTTTTAATTTGGACACCATATTTTAAAAAATCTAAAAACTCCCAAAAATATTTTCCAACTATTATGAAAAACGGAAAGAATTAAGAATATAAGCTCTATATGACTATGTTATATATGTATATAATAGTTAAAACACACATTACCAATCCAACTAATGGTTTCTGATATTAGTGGGAACAAACAGACGCATGCTTAAGGGGCTTTATCTTATGTTATACTTAGTATAGAGGTTATGTCGTACGTTTACAAAAAGAATAGTATTTTCAAGTTTATTCAAGTCAATTTGAGTATTTGAAGGGCGTTAAAAACGTGATCGATTTTGTTTTAAGTTTCGTTAAGTTGTAGCAGATACATATATTTAAATCTTCTAGAAAGTAAAACAATCTAATTCAAATGGGATTCGAACCCGGTACCTCTGGAACAGTAGTCCACGGCTCTCAACATTATTCTACAGATACCATCAAGGCAGAAAATGGTCGTCTTTTATAGTGTATCCGTGCATCAGAATTAGTTATCGGCTTTATAATCAAAATTTTGACTTAATTGCTTTCGAGTTAAGTTTAAATTCTAAACTATTGGTGCCGCCTAGTAAACTTTAAAGCTTAATAACACATGATAATGAAATACTTTGAAACTCTGTCTGATTGAAGAGGAAGAACAATGTAAACATATAATTATTCCTAAAATAAACTTCACACGTTTTACAAATGCTGTAATTTTTGTCGGTTTAAAACAACAGTTTTAAAAATAATTATTATTATAATAATTAAAAAAAAATTTCTGACAGTGTAGAAAAAAAATTTGTTTAACATTTGCAGTAATACCTAGATCTGCTTATTTTTCCTCATCTTCTTGATTACTTTCTTGCAGTCTGTTAGGGTTTTAAACGTTTAGATGAATATGAAAAAATAAATAAATAAGTACAATAGACTCATGGAGTCTGACTGTTTGAGGTCTTTCGATGTTCTCCCATTCCTCCTTCAATCAACATCAAATGAGGAAATGAAAAACAACTACTAGATTAAAATCGTTAAGATTTTTTTTGTTGGATTTATATCTTGGCTTTTCAAAGTCAAAAATAAAAACCATAGTTTTATGCTAATTACAAAGGACAGGTCTGCAAGAGTTACTTATCAGCGAATTGATCAAATGTTTTGCGAGGTATATGAGATTTGGAGAACTTTACATTTTTTCGCATCGCTTTCGTATTGCACAAGTTCACTTAACATTACTTCCTCAACTACAGTAGCAGGTAGTGTGTGCACATTTTTGATTTTCGTTCCATTAGTAAACGTGTCCTTGAATTGAGCGTAGGTGTACTTCAACTTGGTCTAAGTATTCAAAAGGGCCTTGGTGAAAAGATGTTTGAAATGAATGTGTAAATTCTCTGTACTTTACTTAAACAACAAGGAACGCATCGTAAAGACAAGACCTGTGCTGAGAGGAGCACATGGACATGTTGTAATCTGTTTCGGTACTTGCCGCATTGATTCAAACGTGTAACATATAGGAGAGTGCAAGTAGTATTTCTCGCCTCAAAAAGTGGGCAAGTGCAGTGGTCGCTAGAACAGTAATTTACCCACTACGATAACGGGGGAGATACCTGGCTTATTTAATCCTTCTTATCACCGTCCTCCGGATCCTTGAGCGTGTGCCACTGGGCGATGGGTCTTCTTGGTGACGCCAACATGTCCGACCAATGTCTCAGTTCCGTGCCCGATGCGTTGTAGCCTAAAATTACTCGTCCAATGGGCTCAGATGTACCGATGCGGTCGTAGTCCACGACAGTGACGACTAGTTGGATTTTCTACGATTTTATGGTTAGTAAGTTTGTGCGGGTCATGAGTTGGGAAGCGCTCAACTAAGGTATTCGACTCAAACAAAATATACCACATAAAGTGAACCATCAACAGAAAATAAAGTGACCGAACTACTGGCTATTTTCTAGTAACTAGTGGACGTGTGGGTGGTGGATGAACATTTGCATGCATTTAACTTTGCTGGGCAATGAAGGGGGACTGTGGCGAGATGTGGGTGGCTCGTGTAACGATTGGTGAGCACCGGGGGTGAGTTGGTGAAAAGAGTTTAATGTGACGATGATATTTATTTTTTGTGGAGGCTGCTGTAAATACTGGTAGACGAAAATGTATAATATTCAATCCTATTGATTTGCTGTTATGTAGGTGTTGTCATTAGGAGCAGGAAGGGGCAGGCTGAAGGCCAGGGCGTTAGGCTGGGAAAGAGGTTCACGTAGTTGGCCTGCTAGTTGGCTGTTTAAAATCCAGTGTTGTTGCATCTCGGAACGCCGTGTATTTGTTAGCGGTGTATTATCCAAATCAGAAGACAGTGTCAAAAGAATGAACCCAGGGGTTTGACGCTTAGAAATTGACACCGCCGTGGAGGGTCTCAAATGTTTTGGGTTGGTTTATAATGTCAAAGGCCGTGCAAGTTACACGTGCGCCCCGTGGAAGTTAACAAGAGTGGTCTACAGGGTGGAAGAAGTCATCTCAAACAGCGGTTCGACTCTGAGGTAGAATGGGCGCAAAGAGGGCGAGCCTCAGTACCGAAGCCGCTCCCATTTGATATGACTGCTTCTTTGGCTTTGGTCATATGAAATCAAACTCAAAAAATCAGAACAAAATGAAAGGCAGCTGAATATAGGGTGGACTGGTATACTGCTCAAATTGCGCTTGTGGAGCTGCAACACTCTACGGCATTCATAATTTCGAAAAGTGTTGTGTTCAGTGAGTTTGTTACTATAGGTACAGACGCTGGAGCGGGCAGTCTTGCGCAGTCTTTTCTAAATGGGCATTGCCAGAATATTTTGCAGTTCCCTTCGGGGTAGTAACGGCTCAACAGTTAAATAAATAAGCAAAAATATCAAACTAAACACTGACACAATTATCCTACTTTGAAAGCAACATGTAATACTGGTTGGCTTTATGTTTTGGTTGTCTTTCCTTCTATTTGTTTTATGTACATTTGAGTAGCTAGGTGCAGTTATTCTAGAGGTATCATTCATTCATTTTGCTATTGGGACTGGTACAGAAAAGAAGATAAATTAAATTTCGCCTCGCAGTTTTGCGGCTTTCGCACTATGCGACTCTGAATGGGATCGGGGTGTTTTGTCCAGGAACCAGAACTGGACGGTAGTTCAGAGGCGCAATCGTCCCCAAAACTGCGAGGCGCTCGGAAACCGTCTTAACCAAAACATAAGTCTAAAAATAATGAAAAGCGGTCGAACTAAAACAAGAAAACAAAACCGCACGTGGCCTGAGCCGCGGGCGCAAGGCTCTCAAAACTCAGGAAGTTACTTCAAATCATTGCTTAGTTAACACAACACAGAGAACGTTATAACTTGGATTGCTTTGCTGTTCTTCTTTAAACAAAAGGTGGGCTATATAGGATAGTATAATACATTCTCGCATACTTGTATTTGTTCAAATGGAACTTCGAATGAGAACGACTCATTGTAGTAGGGGTTGAGGGTGCATTTTTTGATACTTGTCTTCTTCTTTTTCAAACGTTTTCCATTTTGCATGATTGCAATTTTCACGTATGGATCTACAAAAGAGAGAATAAAATGAAAATAACTTTCCACTGTTCAAATTATCAAAATTTTGTTAATTTTCTACACTTTTGGTTGTTTGTAAAAGCCTAGAAGCGCTCCTGACGACCTCTGTTGGCAGCACGGGCTTGAGCGTGCGAAATGGCTGGAGAGACGTGGAAATGCGAAATGTTATGTGAGAAGAAGCACTTGTCGGGTCGTGCTGCCAACAGAGGACCTCAGTCGTTATAGTTGTTGTCTTGATGAGGTGCGAGTGATCGGCTCAAAAACAACGATCCTATTTCCGGCAAGGGTTTAGCACAGTCCCTTGCGCACCCATTTAGCCGCAGCGATCAGCTGTGGATCTGTTATTTTTGAGCCATTTGGTGATGGCATTTTACCAGACAATCCGCCGACGTCCATCTTCTTCAGATTCTTCGCTTCCAGAATCACGACGGTCAATTTTCCAGCAGTCGGCACGTACCGGAGAGAGAAGCAGATGTCTCCCAACTTGTTGTCCTGTTTGCCATTGTCGAGTGGGAAAAAAAGAAGAAGAAACGAATTAGAAAATTTGTTAACAGTGGTGGGTTGGCGGTGTAGGTTCTAAACTTAGCTTCACTTAATAATTACTTAAGTACACAACAATAATAATAATTAGCCATGTTGTAGGCCATGTCGTTAACGTTGGTGGGGACATTTGGGGAATTCGTTATTTATATACAAAAACGATAGTTTCGCTAATGTATGAAACGGAAAAATAGAAACTAAGGGAGCTTAGGGAGGAACGATGCGGGCAGACATCAGAAATAAAAAACACATAAGAAACAAAACGGCTGCATTCCCACTAAACGCACTCATTATATCTTTGCTTTGTATGCAGATCCCATTTATTATTTCTTTTCCTTTGAGATTGAATGTGATTCATTTTAAGTAGCTCCTACGGTAAAGGTTTGCAGTTATAGCTTATTGAGTATTTTTAGTTGAAAACTTGCCCTTTATCGATTTTAGGCAAGAGACTCCTATCAAGAAAGATAAAGGCAAAGGGACAAGGCTCTATAACACTGAGAAATAAAAGAGGAACAAGAGAAAACATTCCCGACAAAATTAAAAAAAAAGGATAAAAGTTAAGCTTGTCTCTAATTACACTGAGCTATCATAATTGTCTGTATGTTTGCAACAATGGACCCTATTATGGAACTCGAATTTGGTCGAATCGGCTAACGAAGACACTAATTTTCTTAGTGTCTCCGCTTTGAAAATGTGTCTTTGTTAGTCGAGTCGACCAAATTCGACTTCTATAATAGATTCTATATATATATGTATGTATATATTTTTATATCAGACAAACAATTTAGAAAAAATGAATTTGTCGACAGAATTTACGACTAAAGTCTGTTGTTTGGGGTTGGTCACACTTCTTAGTAGTAGAAGTGTACAGAAATGTCTTCTTATATATAGATTGCGATTGAAGAAAAGAAAATTTGTCCTTAGAACATCGCTATACCTGTAAAGAATGTTAAATAAAGCAAAACTTCGTTTGCGAAGCTCATGCTACTGACAAGGAAAAGGCCTGAGGATCCGATTGCAAGTAGAGGATAACATTTTTCTAACTTGTAACCTGAATCAGAATGAGATTTAACATAACATAAAGTGCGAACGAGAATAAGTATGTATTTATATGCGATCAACCTAAATAAACGACTTTTCGTTAACTTTAGAATACCTTACTAGCCCTACGTAAGATTCCATTAGGACCGCACGAACGTAAACTGGCGAAGCAGTTTTGTTTGTTCAAAAATATTTGCAACAGAACTTATTTTTGTAACTTTACGTTTCTATTTCGGGCAATATGTCAATTTTGACATAATAAGTTCAGTTTCGTTAAATGTTTATCTTACGTCATGTCTCTTCCCGGTTATATTCTGTCGCTGGCTTTAGTACTAAGGCTCAACTATAATGGGCATATGCAAGAATTACTGGATTGGTCAAGTTTTAATCGGTGGGTTCCGAGATGCGGTGCAAGATGCCGAATTGCGTTCAGCGCTTGTGAACAGGGGTAAAGAATATCTATCAACAAGAATTAAGGAACTCTCTAATACGCCTGAAAATGCCTAACTAGTATGCAATGTCTGGAAAACACATCCAGAAAAATTTCCCATTAGCTAAAACAGAAACGAACGAGTACCATCCTATTCCTGTAAGCAATACCAGAGAGAGAACCATAGCCGGCAAAAATTTCTCACGTACAGCATGTACAGTGTCAGATACAAAATGCAGCGTTTTTTTTACTATCGAGTTTTCAGGCGGTTTCTAATTATCTCTATTACCATGCCATCTGAGTGCTAGCTCTCCTCGTGATCATAAAGCATAGAAACAATGCGAATGAAGAAGAGGGGAACGCAGGTAGCGCACACGTAGTTGATATATACGTCCGCGGTTGCTCTCATTAATTCACTGTGCACTTTCAGGCGATTTCTACCGATTCATAGCGACTGTGTGCGGCGCTCACGCAGCTAGAGAGCTAGTGCAGGGTGGTATTATTTCATTGAGAGATTTGACTTGACTTGAAAAGTTCGGAACATTTTAAAATGCAATTAAGTAAATAGCTGCTCTTTCGTTGCAAAAATGATGGGTGCACACACATCATATAAGGCGTTTGGTGTGTGGCTCTGCAAGGGACAATTATCAGGAAATAAGTTTTGTACCTTGCTGGAAAATAGAAATTGTTCAAAATAAAATCACGCACCCTGTAGAAGTGTTTCAATTTTCTTTGCACCTCCCCTCAAATTTTTGTCTTGCTCTCACATATTACTTGTTTATAACTATCTATTTCCAACAAAATGAAACGTCTGGTCCGGTTAAGAGATCAAGGTCACTAAGAGATAAGGACAAACGTCACGAGTGTCCATTCTTGTTCATAGATATTCTTTGGCAGGGGCGACGAAACACCTGTTGTGTGTGCTGACCATTCAAGACGCACGCTTTCCGTGATCAGAGGTTTTTGGAACAAAAAAAAATTGTTTTGTTAGTGGTCGAAACATGTTTTTATATTTAGCTAAAAAACCGATATTTGACCCGAATTTTCCAAACTCAGTCGACTTTTTATGACTATTCCCGCTTCGTCGTGTAGGAACAAACGAAGTTTTAAGTATGAAAACGCTGAAAAGTTACATTCGTGCGACGATAGATCAAACGAGGTTGAACAGGTCGTGATGCTTCATGTTTATCACTACATGGTCAATAAAATTGATCTTGAATTGTAGATGAATAAATCTATTTCGTGAAATACCAAGCAATCTATGTACAATCTTCGCGAATAGTGCCGTGGAAATAGTTTTATATTGTTACAAAATTGGTCAAAAAACACTACATTGTGTGGTCCGCGAAAAGAGGGCCTGGCATTGCTATGGATATTCCCCTTTTCAAAAGAGCATTTTCCGTTGTGTTAATTTTGTAAGAACGGACAAAAAGCGAAGTTGAATGAAGTCCGGGATTAGTGCAAGGTGGGCGAGTGACGACGTGTGATAGGTTTTCCCGTTACTCATTGTTTAAAGGAAATAAAATCATTTTAAATAAAATCGTGATATTTTTGTGAACCTGAGCCATGACCCAAAGGCAAGACGAATGTCATTCTAAGGTAGCGACGCCCAACAGTCGAGTTGGTCTAGTGGATAGACGCCTGGCTTCTCGTCCAAGGTGATGTCGGTTAGAGCCCCGATCGAAGGTGGTGTACTTTTTTTCGTTGTAATCTGCCAGCTAGCCGCTCGGCTTTAAATAAATTTTTTTTTAAATACACTATACCCCGATCCTGCTATATTTCTAATTCAACACATAGGCTGGACTCGCCGGCCCTGCTTGTGAGGTACGTATTGTCAATGTCCGAGTTACGGTCGCCGCACAGTGGGATAAAATCGAAAAAGCTGACCATTTGCCGACAGTAAAAAGTTTACCACTCGATTTCATTCGATCGATGGCTATCACTGGAAATTGTTTGTTGACCCCTTAACTTGCTACAACCTGCTACCCCGTTGTTTACACTAATATCTTTATAAATATGCACTATAAACAAAATACATATAAAGAGAACGTGCATGACTGAAAAATTGATTCAATCTTAATGAATGTTGCTGAAATTGTTTACTCGGGGGTTTTCGGGTCGCTGATTACGAATTCGTCAAAGATTCGATTGTGATGATAATGGTAAATATTTATCAACTTTTAAAAAATTTTGGTCGCCATATTGGATCCGCCATTGTTTTTCGAAAAAGTATTTCCAGATTCATAATCAGCGACCCCGAAAACCCCCGCGTAACGATTTTTGAGACAATTTGTCAATATTTAGCCGAGTTATATGCTTATGACCTTTGTCGATTTTTACCCACTGTGCGTCGGTCGGATCGGCCCGTTGTTATGACGTCCGAGTTGCGGTCGCGCCTGAGGAGGAATCCTTTCACTTTTATAAAATCACTACTGACTGAATATTTTCTTTTTAGAAAATATCCAACATCCTCTATACCGTAACTCGGACAATAGTTGTGCGTACGGATAAAGACTTGACCGCATCTCGGTATCAGTCAATTGTTCATTCAATACGTTGTGCAACACGACAATGTTATTATAATAATATTTGTGCTACCTACTCAAATATTTTAATTGCACACTCGATCGCAAACAAATTCTAACAGATGGGAATTCTACCATATTTCTGACCCGAAAATTTGGTTCGAGCTTAAATTAACCAATTGCACACAAACTGAACGAACGTTTGTATATGCACATTATGGTTGGCCCCATATAAATATGTGGCCACGTTGGTAAATTCGCTTAAGTCATATGGCCATTATAGTTGTGCCTTTAGGTCGCTAACTAATACTTCAAATCAGATCGTTTTAATACGAATTAGGTTTCGAGAAAAATGTTATCTTTTTGCTAGTCTTTGTCTTCTTTTTTGAGTAAGTCAATTAAAAATTTTTGAAGCAACTTGTCTATTCAATCGCCTTGAAACATGTTTCAGATGGAAACATGGTATTATAATAATATAGATAGCGGAAACGTTTAAAAAGCGAAGAAATATTAGACAAAACAGCAAAACATTATAAAAACCGAACGAAGCCGTATTAGAACAACCTCGGATGCATTTCTTCTTCCAAAATCTGGACAAAATCGGGTAGGACGTTAGGGGAAATTGTGCTATTTTTATAATGCCCAGCTTAAGTTTTCGCTTTTTTCCAGAATATTACCTAAAATCATCTACTTTTGGAAATTTCCAAAAAAATTGAGGCCCGTCCAATCCCGACGTAGCTTAAGTTTTTTTCGAATAGTAATCTATAATCACAATCGACCCAGGAGGAGCTGATCCATATAAATACTTAAAAGCCTCGCTATTTTGAAAAATTCAGTTCCCTCAAATTTTGTATTACTCCCAACAAGGTTTGCTGCCATTACTTGGGACATGCAATTTCATTTTATAAAAACCTGTAAAACAAATTCGCACAATTGAAGGACATTAACGAACGATTTTTAAAAAAGCCTTGAAATTGTATACAGACACATTGAAAGTCATTTTCTATGTTAAAGGTTAAGATCATCTGCAAAAGGCGACATAATATTTAAAAAAAAAAACTCCTTAAAACAGTAATACATGGACGATGCAATAATGAGAATTGAAGAAATGCAATAATGGGGGTTGGAAACGATGCAACAATGGGAATATTGAAATATTTGAACGATAATATGCAAGGGGATTTAGGCACCCGGGCACGGACACAAGGGTGGAAATCAATACATAATACATAATCCAAATAATCAAAGTATAGTCCCAAAGAGACAAACTTCTTAGCAGGGGTACTGGTGGAGGAGTTGATTCGGCTGTTTGAGGTGCGTGTTAGTGGGAACAGCAGAAAAAGTAAGAGTTAGCGTCGGTAAACAAGTCGATAAAGCAACCATTACTTTTGATCATCTAATAGAGCTACATAATATTGCGTCTTGTAAACATTTAGTAATAAGAACGGAAAACAAACTAAACGAAAAAGAACAGAAATTCAGGATTACCCAATTGTAAGTTTTGAACGAATGGACACTTTAGAGCTTTGCGGGTTTAAACTAAGGGAACTGTCGTAAGATTTTACTCAGCATGAAACCAATGATTTTTCCTCATAAAAATAATTGCAAAAACTAAATTTTGGGTTGAACACAAAACATAGACTGGGGGAGGGGGCGGGAAGCATTTAAAGCTAATTTTACAGACTGTTAGTCATTCTTTTGTTTGCATATCTGCCAGTGGCGCTTGGGGAGTATTACAATGGTTTCTCTGCTTCTACTAAACATTACGGGAGGTTATGGCAACGTCCACTTTAGATTAATTTACGACAAGAACTTCCATCTATGTCTTTACTACCAGTCACTGCTTACTCTGGATTTAGTGAAACAATAATATAGACGAAAACATAAAAGTACTTTAAGCTAGTTGGATTCTCTATTTCAAATTCTCTTTACTGTTACATTTCAAAATCAAAATTTAGGTGGCAACGAAACATGTCAGTAACAAAGACTAAGTCTTCTCAATTTTGTTGCATTTGCGGAGAGGAGGGGCGTGCCTTTTGTCCCTGAAGCACAAACAATTTGGTATTTTTGAGATTTATGATTTAAATTGCTTTGAGACAGGTGTGAGTGACAACAAGTTGGCTATGGATCTGTCTAAATTTGTGTTGATATTTTTTAGATCTCATTGGAACTGGTGTATGTATGACAATACCGATAGACTGTGGTGTGGCGGGTAGTACAAATGCAACAATATTGAGAAAATCTGCCGAAGCAATATAACAATAAATTTGGCGAGAAATCTAAGGTTAAATGTTGGGAAATACGCAATGTTACCAGTACATATGTTCAGCACAACCGTTCGACAAGGTTGTTACGAACAAAGGAAAATAGAAAAAATAACGAAAAATCGCAGCAGGTACACCCAGCTCAAACTAGCTCCGAAATCATTTCAATCCTATTAGGTTTCCCATCGACATTTGATTTTTACAAATTCTAATCTGGCATCTAGCCAAAATACGTTCTAGCTAGATTAGGCTTCTACAAAAATTGTTTTTATACTGTGTAGAGCTCGGTTTTGGAATCGTGTGCCCGTCCCTGTGGTATTTTTTGTGGAGTGTAGGGCGAGGAAAGGCTCGCCATAACAAAAATCCCAAAGAAAAATGTGAACGGAAATGGCTAAAATCAGATATAGATGGCGACAGTGGACGTATGAGATGATTTGAAGTGTTGAAATCAAAAGTGGTGTGTGGTCTGTTTCTTAGGCCTGTTCATTGTGGCGGAATTCGTGAATTTTTTCAAAGAACCAATGTAGCGCTTCTCCCGTCTGCACTCTATAAATCGAAAAAAGAATTGTCTAGTAAAATGCTTGTAAATATTCTTAGGTTATACCAAGAAAACGCAATTGCATTCAAATGTGTTATGGATGTGTGAGCATGAATATAATAGTCGTAAAGCGCGACAAATGGAAAAATCGCGAATCTTAGTAACTTTGGGGGATCGTGGGCGGGCCAATGTAAATTTTTTTCTTAAATTTTGGCTTCTCTTGTGTCTTTTCAGATCCAGTTTAATTTTGAGACTCCCAAAGCTGTCAAAGATTGGTTCTTTCGTGGCTAACAGTGTTAGATACTTATGTATGATGTTGTCAGCAAACTTCAACAAAGATAGAAAAATACATACGGCTTTGTTGACCAAAAATTAGTTTCAAACTAAAGGCTTGGACGTGGAGCAACGTCACCAACATACGTGGCAATGCACATCCATCTTGTAACGGAGCGTTTTTGGTGACGTTGCTCATCGGTCCAGAGATAGATAAAAGTATGTAAAAGAAGTAAACTCATTAAATTCTGCTGCAAGTGTACTGAGGAAACCAAACAAAACAAAACGGAACAAGTCTTATTGGAAAACTGTACCAAAAGTCCTGAACGTTCTAATTGTAAGTCTAACTACTCAATGAAGTAAGAATTAAGAGAAACAGAGTTAAATGTTAAATTTAGTATGAAAAAACAGGAGGTAAAAATAACAAAAGAATAAAAGAATGTTACATGTGTAAACTGGGTGTCGACCGGATGGTCGCGTCCGCCTGATGGTGGACCTTCGGTCCGTAAGGTTTGCTTTGTACTTCTGTCTTTTGCTGTTCGTATCGGACGGTCGTTTTTGCATTCGAACTGATTTTACAATTACATTGTGAAAGAGAAACTTTATACTTAAAAAATGATTAACTCGAAACTGAACTCAATAAGAAAATATGATAAGAGTCCAAAGAAAGGGCGTCAACTAAATAAACGAAAACAAATGAAAGGTGAGCTCTTGGAAAACAAGGACGAAATCACTGATGAGTAAAAACTTATTGATGCAGAAATCAAATATTCATGATATTTCGCAGCTAATTACATCATAAATAGCTTGGAAGCTCTAAAAAGTCCAGTTTCGTCATGCTACATACCATCAGCTCAGCGCAATTAAATAGCCAAAAAAGTCAATCGTAAGAAACTAAGCTAACAGCAATACTGGCGATGTACCAAAGCAAGATTAAAACTACTAAAGGTAACTGGCAGTCATTTACAGTGTTTTACTAAGGCTAATCGGTCACGACGGTCAAGTCCTAGTTGACATGCTGCTGGTAGGCTCGACCGGTACTATTTGCAATAGCAGCTCTCCCGGTGACCGCCTTAAGGAGTGCTTCCAAGCAAGGACTGGTTGAAAGCAATCCTCAGCCAGGTCTACCGTGCCGCGGAGAGCGGTCCGCTTCGCGCTTGTGCACGAGTTCAACAAGACCGCAGAAAGCGTTGTTCACATTGCGCACAATATGTACAGTAGTTAGTAAAATTACCAAACACCAAATATAGTAAAAAATGTTTAAAAAATACTTACGTGAATGATTTGGTTCGATTGATTGCAATTTTTGATTTGATTTGATTATTGAAGCGAAGCATGCAAATTTGAATATTTTAATTGTTTTGAAATTTTATTGTTTTATGAAATTTTGTTATTTTATTGTTGAAGACACAACCATTCACAGGCGTAAGCACAGCAGAGAAAATATGAGGAAAAAGAGAAAATAATTTACGTCAATAAATGTTCACTCTTCGCTTTCGTTTTTTTTTTTTAATTATTTAAAGAATTTTTGTGGCGTCAAATAAAACTTTATCTGATTCTTCCCTATATGGGGCTGATGGGTTGTGTTGAGCTGTGTTCCATGTGGAGCGCTATTTCATCCCCTGATTCTGCGCCGTTACATTTGAACAAATGTTAAAATGAAAGTGCTTGTACATATGCACTGAAGAACGACCCCAAATCAAGGGACGAAAGCTAGAAAAATTAAAATTTAATGGGTTATCGGCACGAGTGTATTCGAACTGTATGTGGTGCACATGTTAAAAGAGTATGAACAGATAGTCAGTCGAATAAGAGTGACAAAAACTGCACGACAAACCCAGCAACGTGGCTTATCTCTTTAGAAATGTAGGGATGTGGTCAACCGAAGAAATTTTTGTCTTTATAATATTGTATTTATTTTTTCAAAGCTAAAGCATTACCGAGTACTTAAATATACTCTATCTTTTTTTGTTCTTCATTTTTCAAAAGTGTGCTTGGCATCTCCTTCTAAAATCTTCGGTGTGAAGACGGAAGGGTCTCTGCCTGATAGTAGGTAGTAGTAGGAGACCAATACTGGAAACAAGGCACTTTTGATTGATCTCCACGGTTTACGCTATTTAGTTAGATTATAATTAAAAGTAAGATAAGCTACAGTTTTCAATTTAACCCAGAGAGTACACACCTGCGTAGGTCAAGTAGTAGGTTAAGCTGACTCCAGAGCATTTTCAATATCCAATATCTCGCGAACTATGCTTTTTTAGAATTAAATTTGTAACGTTTCTTTAAAAAAAAATCTGCGTGAGACTCTCGAGCGTTAGAAGTGAAACTTCTTAGGTTCTAGAAACAGTTGATTTTATGCATTGCTCTCCTTGGATTTGTTGACAATTGTATTATTTCACGATTAGAAAATGGAATGGAATTTAATTGAAGAAAGTCTCTCTTAATTAAATGGAATATTTCTTTTATTAATCAATTTCCATTAATTCGTACTATAAGAAATAAGATGTTTATTTTTGAATTTAGAAATTCTGATGACAGATTCGAAATCAATGACCGCGAAAATCTCCTGGTGCGGATTTTCAGAGTAATCCTTTGAAGTTTAACGGAGAAAGAGAAGCGTTTCACTTTTTCGTTGCATCCAGGTCAATTTGCCCTCATGTAATTTTCTGCCCTACCGTCTTAAGATGTTTCACTTCAAAAATATGTAGTGAAATTAGATCTACCTCCAAAATATATTTCAGAGAAAACTTTGTGGGCTCCAGGTGACCTTGTGGGTTAATAGCCTTCAAAAATAGATGATTTACATTTTCCTACGAATCAGCATTTTTGGGATATCTCACTCATACGTCCCCGCGGTCAACCGTTGCAGTTATGACAAAAGTCATAATAAGGAAACTTGTAGTAGGTACTCGAAGCGCCCTCTACACGGGTATCATCACTTTCGTTGTAGCTACAAAAACATCCGAGAAAATGGAAAAAAAATGAAAAATGATTCATCCCTTAAAAAAAATTTGTTCGGAGGTTCAGGGGGTACTCACTATGTACGGTTAAAAAATTATTTTGTTTACATATTCTTAGTACATACTTTCCAAAATATGTGAACAAAATTGTATATTAAAATTTACAGAAATGACGAAGTCATAATATTTAAAGCTTTCAAGTTTCCATATTATGTAGCGATCTGCAGTTGAAGCTTTTATGGTGTTTTTTTCTCGAAATGACTTTCCTTGACATACATACGCACAATTTTCTCATTTAAAATAATCATGGTAGCCCGCAAACTATACAAACGAAATAATCGGCCGATAGTTCAGTCGGACCGGGCTGCATTCTCGCACACCACTCAAACTAAACTATTTGGCTGGTCATAGTTGCGCATACTGTACTGCTTTACTACACAATTTGCTAGCCACTTGGATTCAGCTTTTATGCCACTGGCAACGACAGAAACGAAACTCAATGCTTAGAAATGTTACCGAGAAAAACGAAGGAGAAGAATGATGAAGAAGAGGAACAGAGATGAGAATATTGGGTGCATTCTATACAGAGATATATTATTACAAGGAAAGATTTACACGTTCCAATCTAAATTGCTGAACTACCCGAAAAAGTTGTTCGCTTTTTGTAGAATGAACATATGAAACTACTTCCAATAAAGTCGGAGTAACTGAGAGCATCGCTGGATAGAAAAGTCGGTCGATGGTTGGCAGAACTTTTAATTGAAAGGGAATCTAGTAGCTCATCAAACTTTTTTATCGGCCGATTTCGATTCGTTCGTTGTGCACACTCGCGTATGGCTTCATGCTAATCAGTAAATAATTAATCAACTGATTAAACTGTCGGCCGATTAAAAGTCTGTAGTCTGCAAGATCCCTTGAGTGTGGGTAATTTTTTATTTTTTAATTTAATTAAAAATTGTGATTTTATGTGTGTGAAAAATTCACAACGTTCGTGGGACTTAATATCTTGTAATTTCTTTCGGCTTTGGGTGTCAGCTACCAGGCAGGTAGGTCCACAGGTGGTGGATAGTGGAACGCACTGAAGTTTAGAATTGGCGGAAACCCCGGAGCCTCAGCCTCAGGGTAGTTCTGAATACGGCGCTGCGAACCAGACACCACCCAAGCTAAGGTTGATCAGCATACGCCAAGGGCTGTGTGGCCAAGAGGGAGCTTAGTATATAGTATGTGAACTCTGGATACCTGGCGACCTTCCTGGGGGCATAGGGGGATCTCCCTTCGGCTGACACTCACTCCCGTATTCGTGGGTTTTATATCGAAAAACACCACTTAGCCAACCAATCAGGGCGACATCTGGACGCGTTAGTTGACCCTGATGAAATGGGGGTTGATGTCCTAGACGCCACCCTCATACCCAAAGAACTCGCTAGCCTCTCTGAAACAGAGGCGTTCGATCCTCAGGCAGGTCAGCCCAGCCAGAGTAGCCTGTCCTCCCAGAGGAGACCCTCAGTGTAGGCCAATTAAAGGCAATGGAAGAGGCAATCCTCCAGCCATAGGTCTCTAAAGGCTGACACACTTCGGAGCGCCCATCATGGCTCCGATAGCTGTGTCAAATGCGACTCCCCAGAACACTATAGGCTATTGCCTATAGGTCTTGACGTGGAAGCAGTATATTTTTTTTTGTGAAGAAGAGACCAGCACAATAGGTTGCGTTGCATTCGAAGGGCACCTGGGATGCCTGGATTGTGATCTTGCTAGTTAGGATGCACAATCCGGTGTAGGCACCACTAGACATCATGCTGGGTGTCTAAATACTAAAAGCTTTTGATACAATCAGAATCACAAAATATTAAGACGCAAGAACGACTGGTCTCAATTTTTTCAGAATAAGACTAATGTAAAAATTTAATAATTTTTATTTAAACCGGAATTTTTGCCTTCCAATAGCTGCGATTTTCGAAACAAAGAATTAGTGGAAGTTCTCTAGTTTAAGAAGATTTTTAAAATTTGAATAATGAAAATAATGAACCAGGCTTCAGATATCAAGTTTACTATACGGACCAGTTTTTTTTAATTACAATCCATCAAATGCAGATTTTTTTTTAAAATTAAGTGGAAACAACACAACACTGTGACTAATAAAACAAAATTAATGACTGAATTGTTTTGAAATGTAATTCAACCTATATCTAAAGGCATTAAGGATGCATCACTATGTCAAAGACCAACTTTCTACATTAAACATATCAAAAGTGAGTGACCTATGTACGTAAAAAGAATTTTTGAAATTTTTCTCGATTTAATTAAAAATGAAGTGTTCTAATCCAAAAGAGTTAAAAAAATATAAATGTTTGTTAGTTTTAGACACAAGGTGCAGCGAAATATGAATTGGTATACATGGTGTCTAGGGAAGAGCTTGAATTCTGAATCGCGCGCCATTTCCATTTAACAAATGTTTAGTCAGTCGTATTTGGTAGCTATCATATGGAAAAATTGAAATTAGCGACAATGGAAGAACGTTTGTTAATTTTAAAAGACACATTACAAAAATGGAGAAGATTTTACAGTGACAATTCGGAAGTTTGTTTACTTTGGTGTGTATAATTATCAGAATTGGGTGGAATGGACATAAATAACATGTAGTTTCAACAGGATGATGCAACCTGCAACATCACACGCGAAACCGAGTTCTCAGTTTGTGCCATCTCCCGATTAGAAGACCGCTAAGAAGTTGCGATTTAACCTATTTGAACTTCTTCTATGGACTATATGAATAATCCTGACACGATTTAATAACTCAAGGAAAAAAATCGAACGCCGCATTCATGCAATCTAGCAGTCTTCATTCCAAAACGTCTTCCAAAATTTTTTTGTGTACCTTATGTGTCATCAGAGCCGCGGTGGACATTTGACCGACAATTTATTTCATGTCTAATGTCCAACAATTATACTTTAAAAATTTCGAAGAGTTTCGTTTAAACATTGCATTTTTTTAATAATTTAAAATTGAAGTTTTTGTTGAGACACTACTTAGTATCTCTGGGTACTTTGAAAAATCAAACCCAATTATTTAATTAACGCGAATAATTGCAGTTATCGTGAAGTATAACCGATTTGCAAAATTTTGTTTGTATCTAAATGGCGACATTTTTTTACGAAAGTAAAATCACGGTAGGAAATTATTTTTTTTAAATCAAATTTTGGAAAATAAACACCACTCGGTAAGGCTTAACAAAAACAACAATTATTACGAAAATGTTCGTTAAATAACCTTCCCGACTGGATGGATCATTTTTAAGTTATCATGTGCATCGTATCAAAGAAATCCATTTCGAGTTAAACGAGTTTGTTTGATAGGCCAGGCTCAACCGTTTAACCTAATATAAGGGCAAACTTCGACATTTCTGTGAATTTTGGAGACAAAATTTGGCAAACATATGACACACCGCGGTAGTATACCATTGTAAGGGACTTTATAAAAAACAAAAAAAATCAAACTATTATTAAAATATTAACTGATATTAAAATGTTTCAAAAAGTTATAATAGATTTTAAAAAAGGGTAGGAAACTGGCTTCAAACAGTTTTTAGTGATTTTATTAAATCCATGAAGTAACGATTAACGACGATTTATATTTTCAATTATCGTACAAGCCGAAAATGTTGATTGGTAAGATTAATGATATCAATGGTGTCTAGTTGCTTAAATAATGAGCATGAGCTTCAAACAGTTTTCTAGTTTTACCTTAAGATTTGCTTTGCTCGCTGCGTCTTCGTCGCTTTAACCACATACCCTTATCATTTCTAAAGATACAATGAAGTCTTTTCTGTGGGTGGTGTGCTGTGTAGTGTGTCGATGTATCGTGAGAAATTCGAATAATTACCTGAGCGGGCAAATGGAAAGATTCAAAATAGTTTGCACAAAAAATGTTAATAAAACACATTCCGGTAAAATATAAGTATATCGAAAATGCTTGGCAAAATCTGTTAAATTCAATTATTGTCAAGTTCTGGAATTGGAGTTGGTGCGAATGAACAGAACTTTATTAAATATGTAAAAAACAAAACGTTTTCCAAACAAATGATCAGCTGATACGGTGGTGTTATTGTGGCCGCGCATGGTCTGTGTGGTAACCAGGGAGAGAAAGTCTACGAATTCGCCTTTGCTTTGAGACTCTAACATTGACAAGGTTTAGCCTTTTGAACTGGGTGTTATTCCCTTTCAATCGTCCGCTTTACTTGTTTCGTATCGGTAACAATTATCGTTAGAAATTAGACTAGTTAAGGTAAAGTTAAATGTATATTAGAACCGAGTAGTTATGCTAGGAGAGCTGCGTAATTAAGAGGTGATACTGTACCTGGCCACCTTCGCCTTCGACGCTTTGCAGCTCACGCCATTCCTCTATTGTTTGCGCTAAGTCAACCGTGCACAGAGGCACCTTGACCTCTCCTATCTGGTCGTGCTTTGAAAATCTGTCGAAGTCAAAGATGGCAAAGACAAGGGTCTTGTTCATGGCATCGGCATAAGGCAAGTTCTGGGTGAAGTAGACGATCTTGCTTAGTAAATGCCCTCTAGGTGCAACGACCGGTCCACGCTAGTATTCATGAGCGTGAAGTACTATCGTGGGTCGGTCCTTGGACCTTCCATACCTTAAACGTGAATGTCTCGTTAAAGACTGGACTTAGCGTCTTACGGTGCACTTTTGTCTCGAATTTCTTTTTCTTATCAGGGAGCAAATACACTTTTACGTAAGGGTCGGACGTGCCGCCCATGTCCAACGCGGGGAGTTCCTCAGCCTGAATAACAGTCACCGACAAGCTGTTGGAGTTGAAGTCATATTCCAGCTGAAAATGGTACATGTGGTTAAAGTGTCGTCCAAACAATTAGAAGCAGTTTACCTTGTACTGGAGCTTCCCCAACTTTTGTTCGCTCTGTTTGCTTTCCCCCTCGTCTTGTTCTTCCGCATTTTCCGTCAATTCTTCCATATCAGGCTGTACCTGTTTGGTAACGTATTTTCATAAGGAGTCACGATTATGGAACGAGCTCACCTTTTCTTTATAAGCAGATCCCAAAAGCTGCACAGACTTCAAGTCGACGCCCTTCATCCCCTTCTTCCCGTCTTTGGATCGTCGCTTGCGGCAGCATCTTCTTATGCAGAAGAAACATATTCCGAGAATCACCAGACAAACTGCAATTATAATGGCTACAAGGCCCCAGGGCGGTATGCCCATTTTATGCGCCAATTCATCCGTAATTTTTTCGGCCTGATCCTTAATTTTTGCTGCTTCACTTATGGTGGGAGCGGCTGTGGTATCAACGTTAGAAGCTGTTAAAAAAATAAGCAAAATACTCTATGCCTCTTAAATACATGAATATGTCATAAGTACCTTCTGTGGGCGTCGTAGGGTTCTGATGGATTTGAGCGGGTGCGGTTGCTGTAGTCGTTGGCATTATAGTAGTGCTGTCAAAATTTTCTGGTGTTTCATTTTCTGCGAGCGGCTCATCCTGTTGCCCCGCATCGCGCTTCCACAGTCTCACGTTAGGCGCCATATTTCTAAATAAATTATAAAATAGTGGTCAATAAAAGGGTCAAAATAAAAAGGGTCAATAAAATAATTTTCCCCTTTCAGTTGTGCCTGAAGCATATGATCTGAGCCCCAGCACAGTCACTCCTGGGATAAGTAAAAGTAGGAATGACTGCAAGGCAAGTACATACATACATTATTATGTACTTAAGTGGGCAATCTGTGGAAGGTGCTTACCCGCAGGCAGCACATTCAGAAGCCCCTTTTCTCAATATCGAAATATAAAATGGATATACTCGTATATGTATGCTACTTTAATTTATCGTATCTTTAAAATGGTCAGTATATTTTCGCGCTTTATAGTTGTCATAATTCAATTTCCCACCTATTCCACGGCGCTCTTAGCAATTGAGCTTGCCTTACGGCTCATTATGGTAATTTTGCGACTGGACTTGCACACGCATCGGATGCTGATTTTTGAAGTAAAACTTCTTTACGCACGCTTGACTTGGGGAGTAAGCTGGTGAATGCGTGACGAGAGCGTTACGAAAAGTGTGATCGGGCGAGGCGAACGGAAGTTGATAGAAGACACAGTGCAGGCCTATTATCTGTATCACACTGTAGGAGCAAGAGAGAGATATTTGTAAAAAATTAATATATGTATATGTATATACATGTATATATTATACATATATGTATACATATTAGGGTGGTCCTTATTTTTCGACTTTTGAATTATCCCCGGGGCACTTTGTCATTTGATTATATGCATCTAAATATTAAATAAGTCTTTTTTTTTTGTTAAGATTTAGAGGTCGCTACCAGCTGACAAAGTTTTTACAGAAAGCGTTGAAGGACAGCGTAAATTATGGTTTCACTAATGTTTCATTTAAGTGTTTATATCACTTTTTACGTGCAAGTGAAACTCGCATAGACAATCGCTCCTTATCTCCTCCTCCCCTCGATCCCTCTTCTGTACCGACGGCGACGCGTCGAGATTTAGCCCGCCCAGCACTTTATGGAGTAGTCTCATGTCCGAGGTTAAATTTTGAAGGTTTCCAAAGATTTTTTTGTTGCGGAAAATGAAATACAATCTTCTTATGATAATTATATGATATTATTTAGCTATTGAACAATACAAAAAAATTTTTGTTGAATAAAAAAAAATTATTTTAACGTCATTTTGGTGAGGTAAAGTAGGTGTCTTCAAAAAAAAGTAGGTGGCTGGCCCCCCTGATCAATATTCCAAAAAGATTATTATTCAGTAGGGTTGTCATTCTGTCCCGGAGCAGATTTAAAAGATTTGAGTGAAGAATAAGAAAATGGCGGCCTTGTAAAAAAAAATGTGAAAAATCGACTGTTTTTTTCGGTTTAAAAGCGAGATAAAAAAAAAGTAAGTCGATAAAAAAAATTTAATTCTGGTACCGGACGTAACCATTCATGAAATCAAAGTAAGGTTTGGCTTATCGGTCAATTATTATCCAAAAAAATACAGATTTTGAGTTTTTATTTAAAATTCAAACCTTGGTAGCGACCCCTAAATGTCATTTAAAAAATTCAAAAAAAAATATTGAAATAGTTTCTTATGGTGTACATATAATCAAATTACGTGGTATACCGCGAAATTAAAGAAAAAAAATTGTTTTCTTAGGAATAAGGACCACCCTAATACATATATAAACATATATATATATATACATATATATATATATACATACATATAGATGGAGCTAAAGAAGTTTTACTTCAGTCGTGTGGTATAAAGCACACTCGTTTTTTTTTTTTAAAAGAATGTTCGGTGGACACGTAAATAAGGAAGATTGTCGTATTTGCGACTCTGAAAAGCCAGAAGGGCCACAAATGATTCAAGAGAGGCCAACGCCATTGTGGTCCGGTGGTGTAATTGGGCCGTATTTTTTGAAAATTACGAATGTCCGACCGTTACCGTTATTACTGAGTGCTATGGCCGCAAGATTACCGACTTTTTTGGCCTGCGTTTGAAGGTTTTGATGTATAGCATATATGGATCCGACAAGACGGTGCCACGAGCCACACACACACGAGCGGTCTTGACTTTATTGCGCGACGAATTCTCCGGACACATAATCTCGAGATTTGGCGATGCCAAGGCAAGTGGTATCCTAAACCATGCGATTTGACACCTTCGGAGTGAATTCTTCTTAGCGATCGCGCATCCCCTATTTTCCATTAGGGGCAGACGGGGTAGGGGAGATCTGCCCACCGCATCAATAGAAAAGTTCTTTTTGCAAGTTGATCAATTTTTAGTATGAGAAAAAACAACAAATGACCTACCGATACGTCTGGATCACGATCTAAGATCCAAAAGAGGTGAATTAAATGTCTCCCCATGTGCTTATCATCTCAGGAATTTTAACTGCAATCGGATAAATAAAGTAGTACTGTGCATAACACGCGTCTTTAATATTGTAATCAGACAATTTTGCTCCATTAATATTCTTTGCTCCGCAGACACGCTTCGATTATTTACATGAAAGTGCAAAGTTTTAGCCATGGTTGCAAACTTAGCTTAGCTCAGCTTCACATTGATCCAAATAGCTATTTTCGCATGCATCCAGATCCAATTGAAAAAATCATGCAGCTAATATCGAGTAGTGCAACAAAAGGCCACGATAGATGGCGCTATGCTTATTTTCAAGGTTTGGGGCCACCATATAAAATTGCAGTACTTGGTGACAAGCTATTACGTAAGGATTTGCAGTAACTAAGAAATTGCTAGAATATTTGTTGAAGCTTTCCTGTGTGTGAATACTTCTTAAATATGCGACAACAAATACGTTCAACGCAAATCATTAAATGGTATTTTCAGGGAGAATATCACAGACGAATTGGAACGGATTTTCGTGTAACTGAGTATACAGGGTGACCCATAACGTATGACCCTATCGGAAAGTGTCATAGATTTTAAAAATGGCGTCCTATGTCAATTCGGTTTTCACATTTGTGAAGCAAACAGAATTAGAATTTGTGTGAATAAACAATATCGCTATACTCCTGCAGAACGCGGAATAATCGTCACGAAAATTCGTCAGTGTGTTGGCCATTTGCAGTGGCCCACAAAATCACTCGAATTGACCGCCCTAAGCTTTTTATGTGAGCAAGCCACAGACTCTGGCAGCCCTCAAGGAGAACATTCGTCCGATTCTGTAACCACAAATTAAACGTCTTCATATTAAATTTCAATAAAATTGCTTGAAACTGAGAAGGTAAAATTGCTTATAATAAAAAAATAAGGTGTTATTGGTTCAGCCATTTTGAATTTGGAAATTTTGATGACAAATTTGATATCAGCGACCCCGAAAAACCCTTAATGCGTATTTTCAGGGCAATTCCTTGAAGTGCAACGTTTTCGGTAGAAATTTTGTTTTATAATAATAAATATAAAATTACTGTTTTTTAACAATAAATAATGAAAATGTTGAGTTAATTAACGCAATAACACAGAAATGATATTCATATGTCATATAGTTTAAATCATGGAACTATAAACTAAACACGGAACGGCTGTAACCCACATTTAGTGCACCACTTTCCCTGATATGTTAGAATTGGCTGCGTTCGTATTGGTCGCGCAGTGTAGGTGTAAATATGAAGACATAGGTAATCATCAATAATTTCCGGAATTCCTGCCATAATGTCTATGCCCCCTTATAATCTATTTACACTCTGCCATTCACTGACAAGCTACGGTGCTTTTGCGAGATATACACAAACCAGCGAAGTGAAAAATACCTCCTGCGGTTTGATGAAATGCAATATTTATCTTGTATTTCGATCACTCCATTTACCTAAAAAATGATTTCCCACGCGGAAATTGCGTGTTGTTGCGACAACCCACCACAGAACACTTCATTTCGTAAATTCACGCAAAGTTTAGGTTCTCTCACGCCAAACAACTACTATCTTAATGTGATTTCCAAAGATACAGGTATTTGACATTGCATTTTACAAAAAATTCAAATTAAATGAACCTCGATATGCTTTTTCTCAACTTAAAAACTTATTATAGTTAACATTGGTACGTTCCAAACGGATAATATGAAAACAAAAGTTTCAATATTCAGTTTTTTACAAATCCTGCATTCGGTTTTCTACGGATAATTTTACATACCCTTTCTATGTATATCTGAACATGTTGTACCTCTTTAGAAAGGTAACAAGATGGGTAGTCCAATCAAAAATAAAAGTGGTGCGTTAATTACATGAATTTCGAAGAAAAATTGGGAAAACGTGGAATTTAGGATATTTCAGAACTTTCTTTAAATTTCGGAAGTAACTGTACTTGCAGTGGTGGGATTGATCAACATTGGTGGCATTTATAGAAAGCACATCAAGACAGTAGTTGTGTGGCGTAAGTTTGATGTCGCTGCATAAAAAGATAAAAATAACATAATAATGTGCATCCCGAATTTATGAATTACCGTGTAACTCGAAAACTACGCAAAATCGCGGAACATATATCAATGGGGGTGATTCGGACACCTCTCAATATAAGTCACCTAAATTTGACCTTTGGACGTACTTGTCCGACCACCTTGTATATAAAAAGATAAACATTTTACCGAAATTAATTAGTTTAAAATTTTTTAACACGATTTTTATTTGTATGACTTATGATTTTTCCGTTACAAAGGTCGGTCGAAGAAGTAAAGTTAATACGTCACACTTTCAAAGTACGTCACACTTACACCGCGTCAACCACCCCCGCCTGCCTACACATTGCGCAAATAATCGGACCTAAATGATATTGAAAAATGCGTAAAAACACATTTTACCCTTTTTTACACCCTCAAGGGTCGAATTTTTGCCATATTTTTAAAGATCAGACGTTCACAAATATATCCTTCAAAGGAATTTTTAAAATTCCAAATATTTACAGAGTTATAGCTATTTTAGTGGCACAGCGAGTAAACCGGACCTGCCACAGTGAATCGAACAATAGACGTAGTAGACGTTCCTGAGAGTGAATTATCCTACAGAAAGTCTTTTACACACTGTGTGCAGTGCAGCTCAGTTTGCTTTGAGCTATCGTAGAGTACGTACTCTGTGTGTGCGCAGTTCAAAAATAAAAAATTGTGAGTGGTGATGTAAGACTGTCTTCAAATCTTTAAACGCGTTTTTTTCGAAACTACTTTTTCCAACACGTCTGACGTGATTTCTCTAGTTGTAATGAACCGATTAACTTGACAATTTGGCATGGAACTGCTTTATATATCCCTCTATCGTTAGAACCAGAATTATGTAAAAATTTTGTTTTTTACTATTTTTAAAAAAATCAAAACTTTGATAAAAAGGGCAAAAAATCAATTTTTCTTTTCAAACAGCCGCCATTTTGTGAAATTTTTTTTTTTCATTTCCTTAGTTCAAACGATAGCGACATTCTTACTGAATAAGAATCTTGTTTTGGTTGGAATCATATCAAGAAGGACGCACCCTTATTTTTCACCCCCCATTTTACCAGCCTGTAATTTGTTCAATTTTCAAATTTTTTATTTTTTTTATTTTATTTTGTGTTGTTAAAATATTAATAAATATCTAGTAAAAAAATGGCTAATAAAAATATTCTTAGTTTTTTTTATCGAATTTAAAAAAATTTGTACTCTTAGACTAGAATACCCCCTTATAGCACTGGATAGTTTTGGATTATCCCGTGGAAACTACTTTTTTTTTGGCATGAAAAGTACCCTATAATCTGACCAAGGACATAAGTTTCCAACATGTCATGTTTCATTTAAATTCGCCTAGTAGTATCCGCGTGATGCATACACAGACAGACAGACAAAACTTGTAATAATTGCTGTCTTGTTCTCCATGTCAATCATAATAAAAAATATAAAAAAATTCATGTACAGCCACAGTTTTATTGTATCTACCAATGTATGTATAGATTCGTCTTCATTAATTATTTGTGAAATTTTCACCAAAAAACTGATTACTTCGTATTATGATAATCGGTATACCAATCTCCAACCTTAACGAAGCCGACCTTTGGGCTCGCGATAAATGAAAATCGATGGTAGAGTATCCCTAATTAAAGGAGCGTGTTATAGAGGATATGATGGGCTCATTAAATCCATAATTATGACGATGATAGGCTGGTTGGAAGGAATCATGATTCCTCAGAGAGCACACAGGTCCCGAAATATTAAATTTACTCAACAATTCAGCAGAGTTACTAAAGTTAATTTTGCGGCAGAAAGACATACAGATGCACTTATCCACAATTAATGGAAGGCAGTTGATGGAGCATCATTTTTGGAAGGCATCCAATTCATTTTCGCGTCGTCAGCATAAAATAGCTCTGCATATACTTAATTTTCGAGTGTGAAGGAATCAATGATACATCGTTGATGTAAATAATGAACAGGAAAGGTCCAAGGTGACTGTCCTGTGGTGCTCTTGACGTATTTTTAATAGTGTCAGAAAGGACGCCGTTGAGTGTGTTCAGTCAAATTGGACGAAATCCAGTCAACAAAAAAGGGAACGAAAACTAAAAGCTACAAATGGCTTGCTGCTTGCCGGAATACGAGTATCATCCCATGTTTTTACCAATAACTCATTGACTTTGATCAAATTCATCGGTTTTAGGCTCTTAAGCTTACTAAGCATATTTGTACTTATAACATCGCCAAGTTGTAAAATCTGGAGGATTTAGACTGGGGGAATATTCCGGCCACTCGTCAAACAAGGAAAATTCACTGCATACCACTCTTGAAAGAATTTGCTTGATGAGCTGGCACATTAACTGGAACACATAATTTGAATTTGAAAATTGGAAAGTGTAGTATACTGTATACTAAGACCAGTTAGCGATAACCGTGATATAGCCAGTATATCAGAGGCAGACTAGCCAGTAGCTCATCCTCGCTCAGGATGGAGAGTGCTCTACTCGGGGTTATAGCAAGAAAATTCCTTAATATACCAGCAACCTCTGCTACATCTGAACGAGTATTTTCTACAGCAGGAAATAAATATATTAAGCTCCAGCAGAAGTTGCTTAAATACCGATAATGTTATAATAATATACTTGTATTTCTTTTCCAAAATAAAGATTTAGTTTCCTGTAACTAACTGTAAATTATAATGAATTATAAAGTCTACAATCATAGAGTGCTGATTTTTAAACTTCGACGACTTGGCTTTCCCAATGACCTTCTTCATTGGATTAAGTCATACCTTACCAATCGTTCCTTTAGAGTTAAGTTTTCTCTTTGCTTTTCGGACCCTGTTTCCGTTCGATCGGGAGTGCCAGAGGGCAGCCACCTGGGGCCTTTGCTGTTTACTCTTTTCCTTAACGACGTGTTTCCTCTATTCGAGAACTTGCATGCTTTGGCTTATGCTGATGACTTGAAGATTTTCCGAGTGACGCAAGACGCGCTTAGCCTCCAACGCGATCTTGACACTTTTTCAAAGAATCACATGAAACTAAATATTAGTAAATGCAACTTTATTTCATTTACTTCAAAATCTTCTTGACACACCTTTATCTCGGCAAGAGAATGTTGTCGACTTGGGACTGACTATTGATTCTAAATTCGATTTTGGACGACATGTTGATAAAATAATAAATCGTGCAAATTCCACCCTTAGTTTTGTTAAGCGCTGGTCTAAGGATTTTAATGATCCTTATCTCTTAAAAACATTGTTTTGTGCGTTTGTCCGACCTATCTTGGAATATGTTTCTGTTGTTTGGTCTCCTCATTATTCTGGGTATGTAGACCGTATCGAGGCAGTCCAAAACCGTTTTCTCCGGTTCAGTCTTCGTCACCTACCCTGGCGTGACCCGCATAGTCTTCCTCGGTATGAAGACAGACTTAAACTTTTAGGTTTGACGACTCTATCCAACCGTAGAGAACAGGTGTGACGTTCGTGCACGATATCATTACTGGTGTTATAGACTCTCCAAAGCTTTTAAATCTTGTTAATTTTAACTCACGCCCCCGTTCTACTAGAGGAAAGGACTTTCTATACTCCATGTACCACAGAAATAATTATGGCACTTTTGAACCGGTATCGGCCATGTCCAAAATTTATATTACTAGATTTTCCTCAGTAGACTTTCATTGTAGCAAAGATTTAATCAAAAAATTGTTACTCAATCATTAGGAATTAATTTAAATCATTGTTTGTTATGTTAAGATCAGATGGTTTAATCAACCTGTTGATGATGATAAATAAATAAATAAATACAATTTATTAACTTATATTTGTTAATTCTTAATGGAGTCACACACTCAAGGAGTCAAATACTCAAGTACTTGAATACACCCAAACTCTAATACTCGAATACTCCCTTAATGAGTACTCAAATAGTTCCTCACTCGAGGTCTCGAATCTTTTTGCTCTCAAGTGCTCGAGTACTCAGGTACTCAAAACTACTTTACTCAAACTCGGTCCAACCCACTATGAGTACTCAATTATCCGAGTCATTCTTAGAGCCCTATACTGTTGCTTTATAGTAGAACCACGTAGAACATTTAAGGAACTGCGGTGAATCTCTGCGTTTTATTATTACAATTTAAAAATTGCAATGGGGATAGCAAGTCTCTCTTGCGAGATATTTGCGTGTATAGTCTTTTGAGTTTAGACAATGGTATTGTCTTCCTGAAATATGAACAAAATGACACAATCACTGAACAATATTTATAAAAATGTGTTCTTTTAGATTTGTAGCAATTGGAAATCCATTTCTGCAGCATTCAATGGAAAATGAATGCAACTGAATTGTTGCTTCAACTACCAGCATTCTGCTATTGGTGCGACTAGCGATGAAAATTCTCATGTCGCTGCTTAAGCTGAAAACCACGATATTTGAAGCGAGTGCGCTATCGCCTTTGGAAGCTCTCATCTACTCTCAGCCCAAACAAACTGATACGTTGCGTATTTTTCCAGTAGTTACGATTCACATGAGTAACATCTTCGATTGATGGCTGCCCATATTGTCATGTCGCTTACTGAGACGAATTGCCCTCGAATTTAAAATGTCTCTGCTAGCCTGTCTTGATATGGAACCGGACCAGATACGATTAACCATTTTACAAAAATTTCTGGACGATTTGGAGAGCGATGATTTGAAAATTGCTATTTTAGAATTCATTGAAGCTTGTATTGAGAAACAGCCGGGACTTGGTGAAGCTTTCTTCAAAAAGATTCATGAAAAGGATCGGCGACTTTTTGTAAGTTTGATTTGTAATACATTAACTAAAACTAAATACAGTGTCCTTTTTGGCTCGGTGACCTCTAACCCTTTTATAGCCCTGTCAGGGGTCGCTCGAAGCAGCCATCTAGCCCCTCTGATTTTCATTCTATCCGTAAACGATGTTGAATGCATCATCAAACACTCAAACCTTTCAATTTACGCCGATGATATGAAAATCTCCAAAAAAATTTCCTCCGCGCTAGACCCCCCACTTCTACAAGCAGACCTAGACTCTTTTTGCATTTGGTGCAGTAAAAACTCTTTGGAATTAAACGTCTCTAAATGCCAATCTATTACCTACTCCCGTAAACGCCTCCCCTCCCACCCTAGAGTATATCTTTTATCTGGTGAGCACATCCCTACAGTTGTCTATCTCCGTGATCTCGGCGTCATTTGTGATGGCGAGCTTAACTTTCGCTCTCACATCGACAGTACATTAGCCAAAGCTAACTCCGCCCTCGGGTTTGTGAAACGCTGGTCAACCGAATTCAAAAACCCATACGTTGACAAATCCCTTTGTCTCTATTGTCCGACCCATCCTTGAATATGCCAGTCAGGTATGGTCTCCTACTCAATCAACGTACATTAACAGAATCGAATCTGTCCAGCGCAGGTTCCTTCGTTTTACTCTACGTGATTTACCTTGGTCCGACCACCAAAACCTGCCTCCTTATGAGGATCCACTGAAATTGATCGACTTAGAACCGCTTAGTAAACGGCGTGACTCAGCCGACATTACCTTTATTCACCAGCTCTTCACCGGTGTTATAGACTGCCCCTCTTTGTTGCAGCTGATATCCCTCCACACCAACCCCCGTCGCCTGAGATCAGTACCTCTCTTCCGCCCTTCCTCTCACCACACCAATTATGGCTTTTCCGAACCGATTTCAAGGATGATCAGTAACGCCAATTCCACACCCTCGTTCGACTTTCACCTGACCAAGTCCTCCCTAAGGGAGGAATACCAATTAGATTTAGGAAATGGTCACTTGATTTTCGGCGTGGATTGGGAAAAACCTATCAATGATAGAAAAATCAAATTTCGTACATAGGTTGTATGTTGTATTTCTAAAAATACAAAAAAAAAATTATTGCGAAATCTGCATTTGGCTTGTTGTTAGAAGCGTGCACAAAAGAGTCTGCAAATTTGCGGTGTGCACGATAGCACCTCAGGTAATTTTTCTAGAACAAAAAAGTGATTACAAATACGTTTCCTAATGTCATTTACTTGCCCTTGACGTTTTCGGTTTTTTAAAAAAAAATTGTTTTCTTTATAATTAAAAAAAATCGATTTTTCATTTTTTTTTCAGTTTTGCGAATTTTTTTTGCGAAAACAACACTGTTTTTGCAAAAAAATCGTTCGTCAAGGGCAAGAGAATTGCATTATCTTGTAACCAGCGAAAAATCATGAAAATCGGTCCAGCCGTTTCTTCGCAACTTGTCACACCGTTTTAAAAACATGAGATTTGGGAAAAAGAGTATAAAGTTTTAGTTCAAAAAAATGTCTGGTTTTCATTCTTCGAAAAACACACCCAAAAAAAATCGATGAAATGAAAAAGAAAGCTTTTATAAAATTCACGAAAAGTTTTTTATGGCTCGGAAATGACTAATAGCATTCTATCGGCCTTGCGGGCGCGGTGGAACGAAATCTGGGATTCGAGCGTACCATGAACGCGCGATACTCCATCGCTTAAAAAAATACCCAATTCGCAGAATTTCGGCCTGAAATTTTGTGGTGACATTTTCGAATAGTTATAGGGCCTTATTCCGGTTCTCACCTCACGCCCGTGACAAACCTCACTGTCGTGTCACCTCACGTCACATGTGGTATTCCCATTGTCGCGTGACGTGAGAATTTATGCCGTGAGAGCAATTCGAGTATCGATTGTTTTGACATTTAAAGTTTAGTTGTTTGAGGCAAAACAAGTTAATATTTGCAAAATTGAACTGAAAGATGAGTTCAAATGAACTGTGGTTCAGTGATACTGATGATGAAGACGAACAGGAAAGGAATCGCCAAATAATATTAAAAAGTTTTGTTAGTGTCTCGGAATGAAAAATATCGAGAGTCACGGTATTCTCGTTGTCACTTGAAGCCGATCCAAGTGACCATTTTAGTCGCTATCAAATTGTAGGTGACCGAAAGAAGTCACTCAAAGTGACAACGAGAATACCGAATCTGTAGACTCACCTCACATGGCATGTGACATGAGAACCAGAATAAGGGCCATAGAATCCATTTCCGTAAAAAAAAAAATGAATTTTTTGAACCGGTCAATTGGTATTTCCCCCTTGAAAGTCCTTAATGGTCCTTCTTAAAGTCCCCTTGTTTTTGTCCCAGTTAATTAATAAGTCTTAGTTTAATAAATTCTAGTCCTTAAGTTCTTATGTTTATATTTATGTATGCATGTATTTGTATGTATGTATAGCTTGTATTAAGCTGAATTAAATAAAGAGAAGATTATTCCATTCTCTGGAAGGGAAGAGGCTTTTAAAAAATGTAAAAATGTGCTAATTTTCCGAAAAATGAAAAAAAATTAAGTGTCAAGATTTACATAAGTTTAAGTTGCAATGATTTGAATGATTGTGGTTATCATCTTACGTGCTATAAAAAATGTATGCATAGACCAGTGAATCATAGAGAAGAATTCACCAATTGTATGCAATCTGTAAATAAGTAATTATGGATTTTGCAATAAACACTGGTATGCGCGATACTTCCGGCAATTTCTAAGCCCGCATACCAAGATATTTTTGGATTTGACTTTAAAACGTGTAAATAATAAAAAAAAGGTTATCACGGGAACATTGAAAATTGTGACATTCAAATAGCTACGCCAGACCTTTCCGGCTAAAAAACATTGGTCGGCCGGATGTTTTCTTAATGTTTATAAAATTTTGCATCAAATTATATATGATTGATCAAAATCCGCGATGACGGTAAAACATTATGGCCATTTAGTAATACATAATTAATTTAAACATATTTTCGGCCAATTAAATCCACGCCGACCAAGCTTATCTTATTCGTCTATGTGTGAACTATTATTTTTCATTAGCGAAAGATATTTGGGACTTCATCGAGCTGTAGCATCCCATACCTCCCGACTAAAGGCATTTTTGCTTATTTGCTGCTGACTTCGTGTTTAGTTACTGATACTTTTATTTCTCAATTTTTTTTTAATTGGCGCTTGTTATATCTTCATTTTTAAAATGTGTCCTAATGTCTTGTTGAAAACATGGTATAAACAAAGCAAAGTGCGCAGCTTATTATCTTGCTTTGATGAGTTCAGGTGTATGATATCAGAATAAAATGTTGATGTAATTTTCGTAAGTGAGACATGGTTGAGTCGGCATGTTACAGATGATTTGATTGGTATACCTGGATATAATGTTTTCCGTAACGATCGTGTGGGGTGTGGTGGCGTCGCGGTATTTGTTTGGACACACTTTGAGGTGCAACCCTTATCGCTGTTTACTGGCGGTGAAACTGAATCTAAATTCATATTACTGGAGATTCATTCGAAGGGATGGAATACCTTATTAGAGGCTGTCTATTCATTGTTCCTTAGTACAAATCACCCAACTTACTTTTGTGGGACTACTTCGTCGATCCTGGACTTCTTTATTTTCGATGCTTTTTCTAAGGTTAAGTTCTTAAATCAGATTGATTTTGCACCTTCGGATCATGATCTCATTTTAATGAGATATCAGCTACCACAACTCGATAGGTGTAACCCAAATATCGCGATTTTAGAGCAATCAATTATGATGACCTATTACATGACTGTAAAAGTATGCCATGGGAAAAAATATTTTTCTGTGAAGGCTTAACTGGATGGCAATTTGCAATTTTGTTTGACATACATGTACCAGTTAAGAACACAAAGAGTTCATCTCTTCAAAAAGCTATTCCTTCAAAGCCAGCGTTGAATGGTCATATTTTTAATATGATCTCAATTAGGGATATGCTCCACTAATTCTACACGTTCCAGAGGGCCCCACACTATTGAACGGCGAGATATACCTGACTCACTATACATCTGAAATGTTACTGATGAGGAAATTATTTTGGCAATTAAATCCATAAAATCGGATGCGATTGGATTGAACCTCATAAGCACAAAATTTCTTAAATAGGTCTTGTCGTTTGTAATTCTGTCTTTTCTGACGCATATTTCGAATTACATTTTGACTACATCACATTATCCAAATTTCTGGAAAACTACTAAAGTGGTCCCTGTTGCTAAAAGCAGCTCAGCGAATTCCCCGAATGACTACAGGCCAATTCTACCTTTTCTCTCTAAGGTTCTGGAAAAGGTAATTCACGAGCAAATGACGGAGTTCTTGGGTAAACACCAGTTATTGTCCCCTAGTCAGAATGGTTTACCTAAGGGTTACAGCACTCACAGCACTTTTGAGGTAGACTGAGAATGTTAGAAATGAAATTGATCAGGATAAGCCCCTTGTGTTATTGGATTTTTCCAAGGCTTTCGACTCTGTGGATCATAATGTTCTCGCTTCTCGTTTTGGCTTCTCTGCTATGTCGGTTGACTTGATAAAAAACTATATTGTTAAACGTTATCATTGTGACAGATAGGTGACAATCTTTCTGAACGTATACAATTTTTTTTTGGGGGTACCGCAAGGATCCATTTTGGGCCCGCTTCTATTTTCGATGTACATTGACGACCTTGATTGCCTGGATCTTAAGTGCAGCTTAATAAAATATGCTGATAATATACAAATGTATCTAACTGCTCCTAGGATCCCTCTCAAGGATGTTATTCGGGACGTGAATCGCGACCTCGAATGTATGTATACAACAATAGGCTAAGTGCAATAACCTTAATTTAAATCCAAGACTCAAGCTATTATTATTCATACAAGCGTTATTGAAGCATCTTACAGCCGATTATACAAAATGGTGTTATTGTGCCGATTACAAACAAAGTGAGGAAATTGGGTATAATATTTAATTCAACTTTATCTTGGTCTGACCACGTTCTATCTGACGGATAAAATCTATTATTAGACAATAGTGGAATTCCTGTGGAGATTTAACAGCAAGGTTCCGGATGCATCTTGTTAAAACTAGTATCGTGATACTACTGCCATTCGGAATCTCCAATCAGACTGCACAGGGCTTATAATGCTTGTATTTATTCGTTTTGTGTATAGATTACACCTGTTTGATTATGTCTCACCCTTCTCCAGGATCATATTCGTATGAGTCTGGAGGATCACTTGAAATTTCGTAAGTATGTTTATTTGTTCCGGATTATAAATGAGAAAGCACCCCCGTTTTTGTTTGAAAAGTTAAGGTTTTCACAATCAACCAGAACCCGAAATACAGTAGTTCCGCGTTTCAAGTATAGACAATCGAGGAACTAATTTTTTGTTTCTGCAACTAAACTTTGGAATGCCCTACGGACCCAATGTAAAACTGCCAAAACTGAAAGCCAATTTAATTAATAAAAAATGACATAAGTACATCATTAGCAGGAAGGAAGCATGTAGGTATTTAGCTTTGTCTAAATCGAAATTAAAATCGATATATTGATAATATTTGTTAATACACCTACACATGTCAGATATTGGTTCAAAAGATCCATAATTTGTTCGATGACACTTTACGTAGAGAAATGATCGTGAACGGAAAACTATACATACATTAATAGAAAAAGCTGATAAAATGTAAGTATGTTATTAGTCCAACCAAAACTTTATGTACGAAAAGACACAAATGCACATATTGTCTTTTGAGAAGTGTAGTCATGCCAAGCAAGTTCAAGCGCTCAATATAGGGAGGAAGCAAAAGTCGATTACTCCATGGAAGATGTCATAAAGCAAAACGCAAGAACTTTTTTTTGTGCAGATTCAAATCTGTATATGTATGTATAATTATAATATATAAAAATGAATTGCTGTGCGGTACGTCTCGCTAAAACTCAAAAACGGCTTGACCGATTTCGATAATTTTTTGTTTTGTTCGCTATAATACAGGGGAGCTTTGAAAAAAATAAAATTCGGGAAACCCCAAAGGAAAAGCCGGAAAATAGAAAAAATCGAAATTTCCGTTTTGTATAAGAAGCGAATTTTCCAACTTCAAGGAATCTTTATGAAAAAGGCAATTGGAGGTTCTTGGGGTCACTGATTTTGAATCTGCCATCAAAATTTTGGAAATCAAGATGGTGGATCAATATGGCGACCGAAAAGTTTAACTACAAGGGATTTCCCTGAAAATCCGCACTAGGGAATTTTCGGGATCACTGATTTCGAATCTGCTATTCAAATTTCCAAATATGAGACCACCCCCACCCCGCTGGGAGATATAGGAGAAGGGGTGCAATAAGTAGGTGGTGTAAAATGAAGAACACTAAATTTAATAATACTGTTGGAAAATATCTAAAACATGTGCAAAACGCAAATAGGAAAACGCTAGGTCACATAGGAGAGGCGGTGGTGCAGTAGGGAGGCGTTGTAAAATTAAGGAATACAAATTTAATAGTATCCCGGGAAACGCCGGGTCCGGGCAAGCTAGTCTATTTATATAAACACTATAATAAGGGTTCCAAATTTGGCAACCATATTTCAAAACTGATCTAACAAGCGATTCATATAAGGTCTTCAAAGCATCGCGGAATTCCCTTGTCCACCGTCTAACAAATCCAAGCATTGCAAGCGTTTTCTTAACCACGTAGTCAGTTTAGAAAAAGTTAGCTTGGAGTCAAAATTTATACCGAGATGATTGATTTTATTAATAGAATATAGGTGGGTTTTACTTGTAGAATACTGATAAGCAAACGGCTGTAAACAGCCACATTACATTTATTAATATATAAATATAAATTATTATATTCACACCACAAGTTAAAAACAGCAATGTCACTCTGTAACAAAGAGCAGTCATTATAATTGTTGATCTGTTTAAAAACCTTACAATCGTCAGTGTAGTATATTAAAAGTTCAGAATATTTTATCACAGATACGAGGTCATTGATAAATAAAATGAATAACAAAGGACCAAGAGGACTGCCCTAAGGAACACCAGAATGAGTGAGAACTACCCTTGATAAAGCATTTCTGAATAAGACTCTAAAGCTCCTACCGTTCAGATAGGATTATATCCAGCTAATCAATAGGTAAGATTAGTTACAGTAGAGCGTCCTTTCACAAAGCCGTGTTGTTTCAAATTTATGAAAAACTTGCACTCAAATGTTAAAGACTCTCGAATAGTTTCATCAAGGTCGTCAACAAATTTACGCAGTAGAAACATATCAGTGTGAGGCATGTTAATATCACAGGCAGGACAGTCAGGAAGACAAGACGACAAATATGAGTAGTTAATGCTACCATAGCATTATTGTCAAGATTAAAAGAGTTAGAAAATAAATTAGCAAAAGAATCAGATATCACAGCCGGGTCATGACTAGAATTGTTAGAGCATGATATACAACCAGAAAAGCCATCACTCTTCCATTTGGAATTAATAAATTTCCCAAATATTTGAAAACTGATGTGTCACCTCTTCGGTTTACCATTTGTATTTATACTAATTAGGTTGTTTGTTAGTTTTTCTATGCCTTGTTTTATTAATGATATTGTATTTTTTAGTATATTTTCTATTATTATTCTTTTTTTCACATATAACGTGTACATTTTAAATTACGTAGTTTAAGTACTCTTTCCATATTTTCCATACTACCAGAATTTTGTATTTATAGTTTACATTTATAAGGCTAGGCCTTTGCACAGCTTTTGTTAAATTATTATTATTATTAATTAAACGTTGAAGACACTTTAACTGGCTCAATTAAGTATTGTTCCAAACCATTGCCCACGTTACTGGAGAAGGTTGATAGGAAGTAGTTGTTTAGCTCGTTGGAGTCGATCATGCATTACTCGTCTTCCTATAAATCCCCAATGCACGGATCTGTTTCCGTTTAAATTACTATATACTGTTGAATATACAGGCTGGGTTTTTGTCAAGTTACATAAAACATAAAAATAAACTTTTGCTTTAAGTTCAGAGGATGTAGAAGCAATTTGCAAAAAATCACGCGCTTATAAAATATTCTCAAGGAGTCTCAAAGCTCACTCCGTTTCCTGTTGGAGTTTATTTCACATTCAAATCGCGTCAGTCGCGGGCTAGAAGGGAAAGGGTGTTATCCGTGAAAGAGCAATGAAATCAATTACTTTGCCAATTGCGTCCTTAATAAATTTCTCCTAGCTCCGAAGTGGAACAAATGCCTTGCCAGGGAAAATCAATGGCGACAAAATTCTAGGATTTTTCCCGTTCACTGCAAGTTTTGAACAGCAGCCAAAGGTCAAGAAGAAGAAGAGTAACAAGAAGAAGAAGAAGAAGATGATAAGAAGGTGGGTCTATGGGGAAGTGGTCCATGGCCCATATGCTCATGTCCTTTTGAAGTTATTAAATAGATGGGGTTCCCAAAAATCTGATAAGTGTTTTATCGTTTTCGTCTTGGACTGCGGTTACCACAGCGATGTCTTTTGAGAACAATCGCCTCTTGAAGGACGTTAAACAAAAGACTTCGCTTATCGGGACAGAGGAACCCTGATACCACCACCGGCAGCTTTCTGCAATAGTTGGCCGTTGTTTATTTTCGCCCCATTCACAAATTGCGGTGAATCGATGGCGATAAGGGGTTTCCGCAGATTTGGCGACTTGGTGGGATGCGAATGCGAGTCGTCTCACTTTTATTTCGCTGACTTTTGCCTTATAATGTTCGTTTGGAAAGTTTCGGGCAAAAGCTCCAGGTTAGCAGCGTTAGCAGCGTGGATTGAGTGGCTTGCGGCATGAAAACTCCAAGAAACCCTAAGAAGTTGCGGAGACTTTATATAAATGTCAGAGTGGACTCTGGAGATTGGCTTGGCTAGCCAAGAATTAGTCGTAGCATTCTCATGCGGGATATCGATTAATAAAATCTTACTTTTCCCGGAAGATTACACAACGCTAAGGACTCCTTGGCGACTGCCTGGAATAAGTTCCTCAGAGCAGCGCTAGGCAAACTAAGCAAGATTGTGGCCACAAGGAAAGTGTGAAGGCTAAAACCGTTCCGGGGTTGAAAAGATGGAAAGAAAGGGCCAAGTGCGTCAGTAAACATGTCAATCTGAAGCAAGATGTTCCTCGGAGTGCGCAGAAATCGTTTTTGCCCTCTATGGCCGAGTTGGAGCTTTTGGGGCCATCACTGCGCGCACAGAAGAATATCAGATCAGCTGAAGGAGGTGGAAAGGAACTAAAGCTGGCAAATTAGGCGAACCAAAAAAATAGCCTCGTTTCGCTGCAATCACGGCACGAAGGCTGGACACCGGGCCCCAGGGGAAGTCCCTATGCCATTGCCAAATCTTTGAGCTTTATTTTGATCCTCACTTGCACGCACACATACATGTGTGACTGCAGGGGACGACAAGAGCACTCAATGATTCCGATTGATTTATCGAGCACCCACTAGACCTCTCCGGCCCTCCGGTCACCTTTTGCAGTTTCCACCCACTTTCCATAATTTTTGCAGCGGAAAAGTTCGCCGCCTCTGTCGGATCAAGGAGATGCTCGCTGCGAAGAAAAGGCTTCCTCCATTTTAAGGCGAATATTGATTTAGCCGTGGGATGAAGGGTTCGAATCGGGAACCGGATTTTAGTTCCGTACAGTCCACCAGTACCTTTCATTTTTTAGAACAAATACTCATTTTGCGGTCTTACCTTAGCAGAACGCAATAACGATGTTACGTGAGTCCAATGTTCCGGGACCTTGGAAAAGACCAATCCTTTCCTCAGTCGAGCTCTTGAGACATTTTTTGTTTGGAAAATTCAATTTAAATCGCTTTCCCGCACATACAAACACTTTTCAGCACTGTCCTGTGTCCGCACTTAAATTTTTGATGCGCACTAATCGAAAGAAAACTGCTATTTGATCAGGAAAACCCACAATTTCCACGCTCTCCGCGTACGAATCGCACTGCACGAAGGCAAAATTTCAGCTATGGGAAAATCGATTCTACGGAACTTGAGGAAAAAGTCCAGCTCATGCGCCCTTATTGCCGCCGTACGTACATGGCAGCTTTCGAGGGGAAATTAGCCGAGTCCGTATCGATGGTTTTGAAAATTTTGGTCTAATTACGCTAAAACGAAAGAAAATTCCCAACCAGCATAAGACGTTAGAGTTTTCCACCCCAAAAGAGCTGTCCTTGAAATATGTTCAATTTATTATAACACTGGGTACTTATTAGAGCTTCAGCAGGTAATCCATAAAATCATTAACGACACCCTTACCGTATTTAAAAACACTTACACATTAGGGGCAGTTTACTGGCACCTCTTTCCTCGAAATCGAATTGCGAAACTGAGCTCAATTTTTTCAACAAATTCACAAATTGAATCTGTTGTTAAAGCCCTTTTAATATGGGCACGTAATTTCCAATTTTGCTTTAGAGCAAAAGGATTTTCCTGAAACTTCACTATTGCGACGCGACGCCCCTGTACACGATATTAATTTATATCTAGAGACATGCATATGTATGTTGTTATCAGGGATACCCACTATTTTTCGCGAGAAATGTGAAGCTTTCAAAATGGTTTTTAGCTTTGCCAATTTGTACGTCCGAAAGTTTGGGATGAAACCCAAATGTTGATTTTCGCAACTTGAAGTTGACATAGAGGTTCCCTACACGAATTAGCTTTCGATACTAGAGGAGGCTGCATGGTGAGGCAAATATCAATGAGGACCATTTTAATTTTGCGAACCTTGTTAATTTTATATAGTCAAATGCACTTGAAAGATGCTAAGAATAAAAGGCTCGTTCGAGTTAAAAATGTGATTGCATTAGTATGAGGCGTCGTAAAATTTTGAATGCTCGAAAATAACAGCGAATAAAAATTGGTAGTCGTAAATATTTAGGGGTGGCCCTAGTTGTACTACCTTGTCGTAAAATCTCTGCGGAGCGAACTTTTCTTTTGAATCTTTTATTTAAGAAACTCTATAAATCGGGGGATTTTGTCAATAAATTCGGCTATTGGGTAACTTGTTTTTAATTAGGTTGTGATGCTTTTTTCTGTATAACTTCTTATGGTTAATTTCATCACAAGTCGACTCTATACTAATTTACAGAGAAATAGTAACAATGTCTTTAAATTAAATAGGGTTCCCAACGAAAACTTTTACCGTTATGAAGCCAATTAATGAATTTAGGAAAAGGCATACCTAGACGAGATATAAAAATTGCGTAGAATTAACTGAAACACATTTTTGATATACACCCAGCGAAATAATTGCCTGCATATATGTGCATACCAATATTTATAATGTGTTGTAAAATTAAAAGAAAATTTCTTGAAATTATTCATAAACCTTAAATGGTGAGGTAAGAAGAAAACAAAAAATGATTTTAATTATTTTAATTTCTTGTTTCTTTTTATTAAAAACGGTAAACGTTGCTTTATGTTCTGACATAAGGTAAGTAGTATGTAGTCCAACTTAGGATATAGGTTACATAAATGCTATTTTGATAAATTGCAAGGTTTCAAAGTGGCGGTCCAAGATGGCTACCGGTTAGTTATGTTTTTAAATTAGTTAAACTTCGAGGGATTGCCCTATAGATCCGTATTAGGAGGTTTTCGGGGTTGCTGATTACGAATCTGCTATCGACATTTCTAAATTCAAAATGGCGGATCCATTATGCGACCGAAAATTTGCAATTTTAAGCAAATGATGATAATTTCTATAAAGAAGTCTTTACGATTACGGAATTCAATTATACGAAAATTTAAGATGGCGGACCCAATATAGTTACCGTTTGAATTCAAGGGATTACTCTGATAATAATGCTGGGTTTACGGGTCGTTGATTTCGCATCTGCCATAAAAATCGCCAAATTCAAAATGGCGAATCCAATATGGCGACTGAAATTCTTCAATTTTTAGCAATTTTGGTGAAACTTAATATGAAGACGTCTTTGGGCTTGTAGAATTCAAATGGACTAAAATTCAAGGTAAGCGACCCAAAATAGCTACCAAAAAAAAACTTCATGGGATGGTCCTGAAAATCCGCACTAGGGGTTCTTGGGGTTGCTGATGTATAATCTCCCATCATAATTTCCAAATTCAAAATGGCAGATCTGAACTCGAATCCTTCGAAACTCCTCCACTTTAAGCAATGTTAATGATAATTAATATAAAGAAGACTGAGGGGATATGGATTTCAAACTTACTGGCGTACCCATAATGGCTACCAAAGTTCTTAAACTTCAACAGATTGCCAGGACATTTGAAGTTAGGGGTCTTGGAGGATGCTGGCTACAAATCTACTATCGAAATTTGCAATACATAAGGGGGGAGATACCTTTAGAACGGGTGAAATCAGTCAATTTTAATAAAATTTTTTCAAGGTGATAAAATAATTTGATCATTTATTAATTTTGACATCTTTTTGATACATTATTAAAGTGTAAAAAAACATGTGATTCTTTTTTTTACAAAATGGCGGCTCTGCAGAATATTTCTTCAAGCGTCTTCTGCAAAGCATCGAAAACTGCTGCAGCTGTCAAAATTTTTCTATTTATGGAAAGTTAAAAAGTTTTTTTTGTCTATTACTGACATATTAAAGGAAAGGATAAACCTAAAAAATAATAAAAAAGTTAAAAATTAAAATTTATATCGGCTGTTTAATCAAAGGACCAGATTTTTGGCTGTTTTGACACCAAAAAAAATTATTTATTAACCCGATATCTTTAAACTTTTAGGTACATCCTTCCGATAGTACTATAAAGAGAAACCTCTGAATATTTCAGCCTAATCGATCAATAACTTGTTGAGTTGCAGAACGAGCAGTTTTTGAAAATACAGTTTCGAGATAATCGCGTTCAAAGTTGCGATGCGGTATAACTATAAGTTAAAGTGACTTACTGATCAATCAGCGATTCCGGATCCATGCAATAAACCTTCGGCCTCCTCAGAAAGCTGATTGTCTTCGAGCTGCTGCTGTTTTCGAGCTGTACGAGCTGCTTTTGTTTCGGAAAGACTCATCCGGTTCTGTTTCACTATTCGTGCCTCATCGGTATTTTCGGCGAAAACCTTACAATACATGCCAAAATTATACCCAGCTCGTTCATAAGTTTGAGAATTGAGGTGTAGCCTTCACTTAATATACCAGCAGCAATGAAAGCTGAAATTTCAACAATTTTTAGCCCAGAATTGAGGTGCTTCGGACATATTCACCAAATTGTCGCTTTGAAACTTTCGTTGGCATTCTGGGTATGGCCACCCAAGCATCTTTCCAGTAAATCATCTCTGGACAAATCTTCGTAAATTGGTAGAAGATGTTTTATATCGTCGCCAAGTAATGGAGTAAGATGAGAAAAAAGAATACACAAACGTACTGTTGCAAAAAGTGCATTTTGCAATAAATAAATGCATTTGTCCGGTTTTGTCCGATCAGCTACTAACGCAAGCTGGCACGACTTCTGATTTTCGCTGCCGTTAGAAGTGTACCCGTTGAACTACTGAAAAAGAGCAGTAGTTGGATGAGTCGTACTGAGTGTGTGCGGGCGATAGCGACAACGACGGCTAACATTTTTTTTTTGTAAAACGATTTTCGATTGTTGTATCAAATGAAAAAACAAATATTAAATTGAAGTTTAAAACTCGAGCTATTGTGTTTTTCCTTAATGTGCCCGGAACTACGGCCCTGTAGCAAGCTTTGCTCCCTCCTAACGAGTGCAGCGGAAAACACATGGACTTTCACGCCGGAGGCGGCGGTTCGAGCCCCCTCCAATTATTTTTTTTGAACATTTCCGTCACCGAGATTTGTCAGCTAGCCGCTCGGCTGGCAAATTTCGTAACAGTACTGTGAAAAGGCATTGCTCCGACCCAAGCTCTCAGACTACCTGGTTAATGACGGTATGCGGGCTCTGACGTTTTTGACAATAACTCCATTTATATTCAATATTTCCATTTTTCTTTTAACAGTATATTTTTACCATATTATGCAAAAAAAAAAAAATTCTATTTTTTGAAAATTCTAAAGGTATCTCCCCCCTTAAGGGTCACTGATTGAGGGTGACTAAGTAGCGTGCAAAGACCACACAACTTTTCTACAAATAATCGATTGCAATAAAATAAATACGCGAATAGGATCATTGAAGTAAGGACTATCATGCCGTGCGAGGCCGGGTAACTCAGCTAGTGGTTAATAATAACATCATTCAGGGGCGTGAAACGTTTTTGTTAAACATTTTTTTCGTGTCATCTATTTTTGTCATTTACGGTTTTTGATTTTTTTTAATCAAATTTGTAACGATTTTCGTAATTTTTCGCGTTGATGATACTCATTTCTAATCTTATTTGTAATTTTTCTCGACATTTGCAATTTTTTAAAAGTCTGAAAAATGTGGGTCATATTACCTACACTAGTTGGTAATATGGCGCAGAGGTAAGCTTTTGGTAAATTGCAATTAAAGATACTCAGAAGAGTTTTTTTAATAACCAGGTAACTGGACAATTAGTTTTAGCAAAACAATTTTGGTTTTTTTTTCAAAATGGTGCCTACAATAATCGCCAAACCTTAGTTTTACAATCTTTGTCATTATCAATTTAAAAAAAAAACATCAAACAAAAGTAATAAATAGTTTACACAGTCAATAAATAAATTAACAAGACCAGCGATATAATAATAAATAATTACAGCAACAAAATGCATAGTCGGTCGTTTAAAACGTTAGAGTGGAAAGCCATTTGACACTCTCTTTATATTATCTGCTCTTTGATCCTGTCTAAGAGGGAACAGACGTAGCATTATTGCGTTCGGTATCTGATTTTTACTTCAAAAAAAGCAGGAGATTCTCAATTCGATTGTGTGTTTTTTTGTGTGTACGCGATGTCTTATCCGATTGTGACCGGTTTTAATGATTCCATTTTTATTGAATAGGCTATATTGAGCATGATCCCAATTAAATTTGAAAAAAATATTCCACTTCTAAGGGTGGTCAATTAAGGGATCAATCCCGTTTATTGAATTTCACCCACTTCCTGTTAACCAATTTTAATAAAACTTGAACAAAACATTTGCAACTGGTACACTTAAATTGAATATAATGGTTGCTTAATTTTGGTTAGTATTTGGTACTGTGACCCTTATTTTTAATGACTTCCGCACATCTTTTCGGCATGGAATCAATTAGATTTGTTATTGTCCTTGTTGGTATCCTTTTCCATTCGCTTTCAATGGCTCGGTAGAGTTCCTCTTTTTGGCGATAAATGTTTGGTCAAAGCTGTGGCTTAACAATCTGCCAAAGAATCTCAATAGGATTGAAATCAAGAGACTATGCCGGCCATTTCATAACATTGATCTTTTGATTCTTTAGCCAGTTCTTCACCAAGCATGAAGTGTGCTTAGGTGGTCATGCTGGAACGTCCATAACAGGGGCATTTCTTCTTCAGTGTAAGGTAACATAGTGTTTTCGAGGATTTCTTTATACATTTGGGCATCTATAATTCCTTCGATCCTCTTGATAGGACCAACTCCTGCTGCAGAAAAGCTTCCCCACACCATCACATTACCTCTGCCGAATTTTACCGTCTTTCTTGTGTACTTGGGATTATAGCGTTGTCGTCCAGGTGATCTTCTTATAGTATTTGCGCCGTTCGATCCTCGTAAATTAAATTTCGACTCATCAGAAAATAGGACAGTCTTCCACTTTTGAAAAGACCAAGAGGCGTGCTTTTAACAAATTCCAGTCTGACTTCAATATGGCGCTTTAAAAGAAGAGGTTTACTTGGGTGGTTTGTAACTTTTAAAATTACTATAACAGGCGGGCTGAAAAGTTCGTAGGCTAGCATAGAAAAAATTATTTTTTTGATAGAATTTGATTTTATTATTCAATATAGTTCCCTTCGAGGGCGATACAACGATTATAGCGGTCATACAATTTTTCGATACCATTTTTATAATACGATTTGTCTTTAGCCTCAAAACAGGCTTCAGTTTCGGCGATCACCTCTTCATCGGCGTAAAATTTCTGTCCAGCGAGCATCCTCTTGAGGTCTGAGAACAGAAAAAAGTCGCTGGGGGCCAGATCTGGAGAGTACGGTGGATGCGGAAGCAATTCGAAGCCCAATTCATGGAATTTTGCCATCGATTTCATTGATTTGTGACATGGTGCATTATCTTGATGAAACAGCACTTTCTTTTTCTTCAAATGAGGCCGCTTTTCCGCGATTTCGTATTTTAAACGCTCCAATAACGCTACATAATAGTCGCTGTTTATGGTTTTCCCTTTTTTAAGATAGTCAATGAATATTATACCATGAGCATCCCAGAATATTGATGCCATAACCTTGCCAGCCGACTTTTGCGTCTTTCCACGCTTTGGAGTCGGTTCACCACGTGCAGTCCACTCGGCTGACTGTCGATTGGACTCTGGTGTGAAATGATGGAGCCATGTTTCGTCCATCGTCACATATCGACGCAAAAATTCGGATTTATTACGACTGAACAGCTCCAAACACTGCTTAGAATCATCGATCCGTTGTTGTTTTTGGTCGATTGTGAGCTGGCGCGGCACCCACTTTGCACAGAGCTTTCGCATATCCAAATATTCATTCACGATATGACCAACACGTTCCCTTGATATTTGTAGGGTCTCAGCTATTTCAATCAACTTCACTTTACTGTTATCAAAAATTATTTTGTGGACTTTTTTGATTTTTTCCTCGGTAACAGCCTCTTTGGGGCGTCCACTGCGTGCATCGTCCTCGGTGCTCATTTCGCCTCGTTTAAATTTAGCAAACCACTTTTCTACGGTTGATTTTCCTGGTGCACAGTCCGAATAATGTTTATCAAGCCAAACTTTGGTGTCAACAGTATTTTTTTTCGCCAAAAAGCAATGCTTTATTAACACACGAAATTCTTTTTTGTCCATTTTTTGCAAAGTAACAAAAGTTCTTTCACTCAAAATGCTATAACTCAGATACTAATAGTGCAACAGCTGTCAAATTTATACACGCGTCTTTTGAAGGTTAGGGCTAACTAGAAATCATATGGATTTGTGGCAACTCGAAGTTCACCAAAGTACACCAAGCGGGAAAAACTGCAAACACTGGAAAAGAAGAGACCTGGCCACACTGGCGGCTCGACAAGCTCATTCAGGAGTTAAGAAGCCATCTGACAACATCAGCCATAGAAGTGGGAATTTGAGAGCATCCTTAAATTGTATCATCTTTTGCCTTTCGAGAAAGCATTGTTACGCGTTCATAAACTCATTAAATACCCTGTGTATAATCAAGCTTATTATTATTATTGTGTGTTCCCTTCCCCGAGAAGACCACAAATTGGTGACCCCGACGTGATTCGTTCGGATCACGTTTTTGCAAGCACACACGGCGTGCCGGCATCGTTATTCGAGAACAACGACCATGTCAAGCTCTGACGATCAGGACAAAGTAACGACGCGCTCTCAAGCGAAGGCGAAGACCGAGGCTTTTAACATAACAGAATCAACGATGGAAGAACGTTTCGAGGTTCTGCTGCGTGAGGCACGACAGTCCCGACAGCCCAGGCTGCCTCAGTACGACGGGAAGAAATTGGATCTCTGGTTCCGAAGAGTGGAGACGGAGTTTGCGGCCTTCCACATCGAGGACGATACAGAAAAGTACTTCGAAGTGCTGCGGGCTTTGGATGGCCCAACTACAGAAGCCATCACTGATGTCATGGACGAGCCACCACTTACAGATAAGTACAATTATTTAAAAAACAAAATTTTAGAGCGATTGGGTGAGTCCAGGAAGGACAAACTGCGACAAGTCTTACAAGGCATTCCTCTGGGGGATAAGAAACCATCCCAACTTCTTAGGGAGATGAGGAGTCTATCGTCTGGTGGCCTGACTGACGAGGTATTGCATGGGTTGTGGGTTGAAAAATTACCGACAGGTTTAAGGGCTTTCCTCGCGGTTTCGGACGATTTAAATCTGGAACGACTGTCCAGAATGGCGGACCGGATCTTGCCAGAGATTGTGAATAGTGGTTCTGTGATGGGTGTAACGGACAGGCCACACAGAGATACGTCACTACCTCTCGTCACAGCTCTCTTGGAGAGAATGGAACGGCTGGAGAAAAATGTGGCTGACCTACTGACACAGTTCAAATCATTCAGGTCCACAGAACGCATTCCCAGATCTCGTTCAAATGAAGGAAGTCGCGGTGACATATGTCGCAATCATCAGCGATTCGGCTCTAAAACTCGTAAGTGCTATCCTCCATGTTCCTATCCAGTACGGAAGGAGGAAAACACCAATCGCTGTCGACAGTAAGGGCCGTGCTCGACAGCGAGAGTCCCAGCTCCGTGGAGGCCCGACTTCATTTATACGATACAAAAACACGGTTAGAATTCTTAATAGACTCTGGTGCGGCAGTTTCTCTGTTGCCGGCTGCAATTTTTCGGGACAATAGAGGGCCTGCTCAGATGGTTCTTTACGCTGCCAACAACACGCAAATAAGTACTTATGGCATGCAGTCTTTAACACCTACCTTCGGTTTACGAAGAGGTTACACTTGGTCATTTATCATAGCAAACGTGCAGAAGCCCATCATCGGAGCGGACTTTCTAAAACGCTTCGGGCTCTTAATTGATTTGGAAAATGAACAGCTGATAGATTCCAGAATACTCCTTACTTCCAAAGGACTGTTGCACCATACCTCCTACACCGGCATCTCCACGATTCACCCCGATTTGGCTTGTTCGGAACTCCTACAGGAGTTCCTGGAAATCACGAAGCCACAGCAAGACACAACAGCTGTGTTCAAAAAAAAGCTCATGCCCATCTGATTATTACAACGGGTTTTCCTGTTTTTACCAGAGCCAGGAAGCTCGCAGGGATCAAAGCAAGCGCCGGAAAGGCAGAGATAGATCATTGTGTAAGCCAGGGACTAATGAGACCCTCCAACAGTCCATGGGCCAGTCCAATCACTATGGCATCAAAGAAGGGTACCAGTTGGAGATTATGTGGGGATTTAGGAGACTAAATGCGGTCACCCAACCGGACAACTACGCACCGCCACTCATACAGAGTCTTTTTCCGTTATTACATGGCAAATCTGTTTTCACAGCCCTAGATCTGGAACGGGCTTATTATCAGATACCAATGTGTGAGGAAGATATCCAGAAGACCGCAATTAACACGCCTTGGGGGCTGTATGAGTGGTTGGTCATGCCTTTCGGTCTGAAGAATGCCACGCAGACATTCCAAAGATACATGGACGGTATATTCAGGGGCTTAGATTTTGTTTTCATCTATATAGACGATATTCTAATCATGTCGGAGAATTGCTTGCAACACCAAGACCATCTGCGTCAGGTCTTCGAGAGACTGCAAGAACACAAACTGACAATAAATGTGAGCAAGTGTCAGTTCAGCAGAGGTGAGGTGGAATTTTTGGGCTATTCTATCAGCGCTGCTGGTTACTCACCAACAGCTGATCGATTATTCAGGATTTCTGAATACCCTAGGCCACAGACGGTGCACGAACTAAGAAGGTTCCTAGGTATGATAAATTATTATAGACAATGCGTCCCCAGGTTGGCTGAGCTCCAGTTGCCGTTACATGGTTTCATCAGGAAATCCATTAAAAATGACAGAACGAAAGTGGAATGGACTGTTGAGACAGACGCTAGTTTTTCTGGATTAAAGCAGGCCCTCTCAGACGCCACCCAGCAGGCATTTCTGTCACCTACAGCAGACTTGTCTCTGGTGACTGATGCGTCGATGACATCCATAGGAGCTGTCTTGGAGCAAACAGAAGGCGAAGTTGTCAGGCCGGTGGGATTTTTTTCCAGAAAGCTCAGTGAAACTGAGAGGAGGTATAGCACTTACGACCGAGAGCTTCTGGCGGTTTACGCAGCCATCAAGTACTTCCGCCATCTCCTCGAGTGCAGGAACTTCGTTATCAAGACTGATCACAAGCCACTGATCCATGCCCATACACAGAAACACGGCAACGCCTCCGACAGACAAATCCGACAGCTCAATTACATCTCGGAGTTTACAACAAACATTACTTACGTAAAGGGAGAAGAGAATGTCGTTGCTGATGCCTTATCGCGGGTTGAAGCTATTGTTGTGCCAACATTCTTGGACTTTGAGACCATTCTACAGGAACAGAGAATGGACCCAGAACTCACCGAGATCCTTCAAGGAAGCTCATCACTGGAACTTCAAGAAACTGAAATTGAAACTAATAAAAAAATTTTTTGCGATAATTCCCGAGGCCAATGCCGTCCTTACCTGCCTCAGTCACTCAGAAAAATTGCTTTCAAAGTCGTACACAATCTGTCACACCCCAGTCAGAAGCAGACTTCACAAGAGTTAAGACGAAAATACGTCTGGCCTAACATCAAAAAAGATGCCAATACTTGGGCTCGTGAATGTCTCGCTTGCCAGAGATCTAAAGTACAACGGCATACCAGACTTATACCCAATCGCATCGCTGTACCGGATGCTAGATTTAATCATATACATATAGACCTAATAGTATTGCCGAAGATAAACGAATACAACTACTGTCTGACAATTATAGACAGGTTTTCAAGATGGCCTGTAGCGGTGCCTCTTAAAAACATGACCGCCGAAACCGTTGTTACAGCACTCTTCGATCATTGGATAAGCCATTACGGTACTCCAACTACCATAACAACGGATCAAGGCGCTCAATTCGAATCACAAATTTTTAAAGCCTTTACAAATTTCATCGGAGCCGAGAGATCCAGAACGACAGCATACCACCCACAATCAAATGGTTTGGTTGAGCGATTCCATCGTACTCTAAAGGCTGCACTAATGTGTTCACCAAAACCCTGGATAGAAATCCTATCCACGGTCATGCTTGGGTTAAGAAGTAGCCTTAAAGAAGATTTACAAGCTTCTCCTGCGGAAATCTTATATGGAAGCAACTTGCGAATTCCAGGCGAATTCTTCATCGCAGAGGACTTACAACCAGATCCACAGATATTCATGGAGAAGCACAGAGAGTTTGCACGGGGACTGCGACCTGTTCCAACAGCCCATCACGTCAAATCAAGGGTTTTTATACAGAAAGATATGTACATCTGCACACATGTTTTCGTACGATGTGACCGAGTAAGGGCACCACTCGAGCCGCCCTATGAAGGACCATTCAAGGTCATCGAACGTCTAACGGATCGACTGTTTACAATTGAAATAAATGGCCAAAGGAAAAACATCTCCGTGGATAGACTCAAGCCGTGCTACACCAGCAAGCAGGATCAGCCTCAAGGAACGCAGCCCAGCAGCACGGTTTCTTCGCAGCCTCAAGGAACGCAGCCCAGCAGCACGGTTCCTTCGCAGTCTCAAGGAACGCAGCCCAGCAGCACGGTTCCTTCGCAGCCTCAAGGAACGCAGCCCAGCAGCACGGTTCCTTCGCAGCCTCAAGGAACGCAGCCCAGCAGCACGGTTCCTTCGCAGCCTCAAGGAACGCAGCCCAGCAGCACGGTTCCTTCGCAGCCTCAAGGAACGCAGCCCAGCAGCACGGTTCCTTCGCAGTCTCAAGGAACGCAGCCCAGCAACACGGTATTTTCACAACGTCGAAGAACAAAGCCTGAAGCTACCTCTCAACCTACTCCTCAACTAAACAATTGCCAAAGAACACAACCTAAACCCACCAACTCTCAACCTGAAATTCCTAGACCCCACCCACCACCAGTAACAAACAATATGCTTGTCCACAGATCTAGCCCAGCGGACAGTCAGTCTCCCCTAGGGTCATCTGGTAAACCACAGGTACAACAGTGGACGCCATCCATAGATCCACCATTGCGAACCTGCAGCCCGTCTCCTCCAGGGACATATGTTAAACCACAGGCGCATCAGTGGACATCATCCATGGCTCCACCATTGCGCACCTACAGCCGTCGGCGAGTTACTTTCAAGCCTCCCGGCGAAAGTTTCTCAGGGGGGAGTAACTGTGGCAACTCGAAGTTCACCAAAGTACACCAAGCGGGAAAAACTGCAAACACTGGAAAAGAAGAGACCTGGCCACACTGGCGGCTCGACAAGCTCATTCAGGAGTTAAGAAGCCATCTGACAACATCAGCCATAGAAGTGGGAATTTGAGAGCATCCTTAAATTGTATCATCTTTTGCCTTTCGAGAAAGCATTGTTACGCGTTCATAAACTCATTAAATACCCTGTGTATAATCAAGCTTATTATTATTATTGTGTGTTCCCTTCCCCGAGAAGACCACAGATTTGATACTAGTAGCGCCATCTATGTGTTAGCCTACGAACCCGCCCGCCCAGCCCGCCTGTTATATAGCTCTTCTTCTAATCGTCACTATACTAACATTTAGGACCAGTCCCTCCTTTATTTTTTTGGCTTTTACATCTGGATTCTCTTTAATCTCACGAGCAATCAAATAATCTTCTCTTTCTGTCGTTTTTCTTCTAATTCCTCCTTTATGTAAAGTTTGAAGGTGTTTTCTTATTATTCTAGATACAGTCGATTTGTGTACTGAATATTTCTCGCTGATTTCTTTCTGAGATAGTCCATTACTGAAATCGTTCACAATTCTTAATCTAAACTCTTCATTGTATTTGCCAGCCGTTTTAAAAAGTCACTTCAGTTTTCAAACTCTATTTAATTTACTGAAATATCCAAATATCCGAATAACAGCAACGTTCAAATTCTCCGATTATTGCTGCAGAACTAAATTAGTAAGTCAATAAACACAAATCAGTGCAGTGCTGATTCGATCGTTCTAAAACAATTCCGAGAAACTAACAGTTATATCGACATTATGTAGCAGTTGCAAATGTTTTGTTCGCGACTGTAGGTGTAGTTCCATTGAAAATAAATGCCACAGTACTGCGCAGACGCGTATCGTACGGCTTGGCACCGATTCCAAACACAATTATTTTCAACTTTTTAGTACTTTAGTTTATATTTTTGAAGTCGGCTTTAGTAATTTTTTTAAATGATTTTATTGTTTACCGTGTTACCAGTCTTGTATAATAAATTAAAGGCAAAAAAACCTTTTTTAAAAAAAGCTTTTATTTAAATGCTCTAAAAAGAAGAAAATAAAATTTTCCATTAAAATTTTAACTATCAACTTATAACCTCATTATACACAATTTATATGATCATAAAAGCTTGTCGCACGATGTACTTGTGTAAATACACTTTACATATTTAATTGAGTAACTTAATCTGCTAAGTTAAATTTTTTTTAAATTTCAGTTTAATTAAATACTTATAGTTACTTACGCAAACATCGCGACAAGCTTTTATGGTCATATAAATTGTGTATAATGAGGTTATATAATAAGTTGATAGTTAAAATTTTAAAGGAAAATTTTATTTTCTTCTTTTTAGAGCATTTAATTAAAAGCTTTTTTTAAAAAAGGTTTTTTTGCTTTTAATTTATTTTTTACTTTTTAGTTATCGCTGGCTAGGTTTCTGAGTCTGTTCATCTCATTCAACGCATCATTGTTGCAAGGTCGTTTGCCGGTTAATTTCGAACAGTCTAGCTCTTCAATAAGGATACTTTCTAATGATTTTACCCTACTTAATGCCACCTATGCTTGACCAGCAGCAAAGAGCGATGTCAGAATATTTCTCTAATTATTCTCGGCAAGCCCTTTTATTTGATACCCATATTGTAGAAATGCATTAAAAATAACTATTCCGCCATCTTGGATGGTCCGTCATATTGGATTTAGAATGGCCTCACACAACTTATCGTGTATTGTCATCTAAACTAAACGTGTATACAAAATTTCAGCTCAATCGGTTGAAGATATCTGCTTCAAAATTAAGTAGCAAGATCCGCAAGATCGCCCGATTTAACCGTTCCAGACTTTTTTTTGTGGGGTTTTTTGAAGTCTTGTGCTTACGTGAACAAGCCCGATACCCTGGAAGCCCTCAAGGACAACATTCGACACGAGTGCGAGAATCTGTCGCCCCAAGTTCTCGCCGAAGTGATGAAAAATGCCATAAAACGAGCCCGTATGGCAATCAATTGTGACGGCGCCCATTTGGCCGATATCATCTTCTTGACTTGATCAATAAAATTCTAAAGGTTCAAATAAACATAATCAAAAAAACAGAATCGAAGTTTTTCATTTAGAAAAAAAATGAGAGCCAACAACATCGGATGACTTCTTTTGGCCCACCTTGTACATACATTGCAAGTTAAATAAAAGCTTTTAATATATGTTTGTTGCTTCCAATATGTATCGTTGTCCTTTTATATTTTCTGTTGTCAAGGATTTCAACATTGTCATACCCGAAATTCTACTTTATAGCATCTGGTCTGTAGTGCGCACATATTTAAGATTGCAGTTACTAGTATTATTAACAACAACATGTTTAAATGCAGCACTGGAATTTTATCTTTAGTTTTGCTAAAAAGTCCCCAAACCGTTTTTTTACGGTCCAAATGCTATTTTAATATCATTATTATAACGTGTGCAATGTGCATATATATAGAAGTCCTTCCGACATACCAGGTATATATCCCGCCCCTCTATAAAAGTTGTTTTCTCTGTCAAGTTCGTTGGTCTGTTAGCCGTCATTACACGTTTTCGTTGTTAATTAGATGTTTAGGGAAGATATTATTTTCCAAAATACTGAAAGCTATCCTGTTGTGTTTGTCGTGGAATTTTTCATGACTAAAGCCCGGCGCCTACGGTGCAAGTTTTCCAGATACAAAGGTTGCTCGAAGGATTGCTATGGGTTCGCTGCGCTAAGAAACCAAAATTTTAATTTCACAGAATATTAGAATTTGTAAAAATCTGATATCAGAAAACAATTTAGCATACAAACAAGCTTGAATCACGACACGACAAGAGAATGTGTTATATATACAAATTGAACCGAAATGTTTAAAATAAATTGTGTGTGCAAAGGGCTAAACAAAACCCTTCCGAAGAAATCAGAAAAGGTATAATATGTTAACATAATTGTTTATGTGATTATTTTAGGATTTTAAAATCAAAACAGTTCGTTTTTCTCGTGCATTTTTTTCGGGGCTTTTTAAGCAAAAATATTTGCCCTTGGCAAGCCCGATTTTGTTTTTCCTATATACCGGAAATCTTCTAGGCAGTCGTAACATTGCTGTAGGCCCTACACAAAGACGAAATAGTAAATTTTTCTCGAGTATTATTTAGCTGCCCGTTTTGCCTCGCATTCCCTACAGGTCAGCTTCATGGTATTCCAACTTTATTTCCGCCCTTTTCTATAATCCTCTCGTGTTGTCTGCGCACTAACCTATTTCTTTAAGTCAGGTATTTCAGGAACAACCTGACAGACAAAATCTCATGTGTCCTTTTCAAAGGGTCTAGCCTAAGTAGTATAGCAAATGAATGCATTAATAGCCGATGTGTCATCCGTCCCTTCTTGGTCCGGTATATGAATGTACAAAGAAAATTTCGTGATTTAGGTCGAAATTGATTTGACCTAGATTACGATTAAATTCACGTCCCTGCCAATTCGGGCGAGGGATGGATCTGGAATTCCTGCATTAGCAGCAATGCATAGAGAGAAGGGTACCGGGATTGATTAGTGATGTAAATGTACCTACTTTCCCAATTTTATCCATAAACCCCTCCCGTTCTCTATTGGAGATTTCTTCCTCGATTTGCTTGCCGTCGTTGTCACGGCATTAAAAATCAGAGCACAAACCGGGCCCGTACTGAAGGCAAGTATGTACCTACGTTTGTGAAATTTTGTCAATCAATTCCGTCCCGTGATGTAGGTAAATAATAAGGGACTGTGTGCGTTAAAAACTAAACCTCTCGAGCGGAATTTTCGCATTGCCCCATTAATAGATCTGACTCTGGAACACAGGCCGATGCCTATACGTGGGTTCATGTGTACGTTAGCAATACATCTACATTGGGGGGGAGGTTTTTCCGGCCTTTTCCAAGAATTTGTTATTTCAGGTTTACCTTCTGATGTCAAACGAAGGCGGTATTCAATAGATCATCCCGTTGTTCCTCAAGGTTTCCTCTACAGAACTCCAGGTCTTCGTCCACCGGCAATAAATCAAAAAAGTAAACAACAGGTCCGAGAGCCCATCAACCATTGGGCCCATATATTTTTCGGGCTGGGACTGGAAGCAGAGCGAGCACTTACTCGTCATGCGATGCGATGTGCCCCTGCCCCGTACTATTTTTATTTGCTTTTATTCTCACGAAGCTTGGGGCTTCCGATGGGTGGGTGGAATGGGGCGGCAATCACATCGCAATTAGCACCGCACCTGGGAATGACAGATATTGGGCAATCAGTGTGTGCGGTGCATGCGGAGTTGTCGACGATATTTTGGCTGACAGATGTATGATCGCTCAATGGCCAGCTGAATTTCAATTATTCGGGAGTAGGAAGCCAGGTGGGGTACGAAATGCCCCCAACTCTCTCTCACATTCGGGGAACTATATCACTAGTTGTAAGCGGGCCATTCGCCGGGCCCTGGCACACCTGACACATGGACTCTTAAGATTGAGAATTGCTTCAATGCTTACCTGATAGCACCAAAGGAGGATGTCTTATTTGTCATTCCATACAATAGTCGTCCGTGCACTATTTCGTCACTGTAACGTTTACCCGGAATTGTCAAGGGATTTTTGGCAATCTTTGAACTGAAAATTACATACGACATATATATAATTCTGCGGTTGGATTTTTATTTTATTTTCCTCACTCTCCTTTGACTTCCTCTATTTTGCGTTTTTCCAAAAGCAGGTTATCTAATGAGGAATAATAAAATTACACATCGTATTTTGAAATTTTTACAATAAAGGGTGGCCCATTTAAAAATTGGAATTTGTTTTTGTTATAAAAAAACGGCTCAATATTTTTCAATGGTTGAACATTTATTTGAAAGGTTGTTTTATGTCATTTATTTATGAAAAAAAATTTCGGTTCAATAACCACCACGGCTGACTTGGCAGTAGCCCATTCAGTCCACCCAATCTTTGAGTACATTTTCGATTGTTTCCTGACTTACATATGTCAGCAATAGCAACTTGAATCTCGTACTTGAGGTCTTGAATTGTTTCTGGTTTGTTGGCGTAACATTTATCTTTCACCGCTCCCCAAATATAATAGTCCAACGGTGTCAAATTGCAGCTTCTTGTCGGCCAAATCACATCAAAATGTTTGCTGATTATGCGATTTCGGAAGATAGGGCGCAAAAGATCGATTGTGGCGTTCACTGTATGATTCGGATGGTCACCCGGCTTTAGCTGCTGTACCAATTGAACTTTATATGGCTTCATGCGTTGCATTGCGTCTTTACGCAAAATTCGTATCAAATAAGTGCGTGCAATGTCCAATTGTTGAGAACGATGACGAATTGATGTTGATGGTTGCTCACGCACTCTTTCAGCAACAGCAGCAATGTTTTCGATTGAGCGCATCAGACGAGTACGTACACGGGTTGGTTTATCCACCAACATTCCAGATTCACAAGCTCGCTTCACGAATTGATCCACAAATTGGGATTTAAGAAGTTTTTGTTGTCAATTTTTTTTTCAAATTTCTCACAGTTTGAGTAGAAGATTCACTACTTTGAAAATTAGTTTTTAATATTTTCCAACTTTCTTCAAGCGAATACCCGCCCATTTCGTAAATGTCAAACCTTAAACTAATTTTCTGTCAAGTCCAGAATGACATATAATCAACTAAACTTCAAATTACCGGTACTATACTTTGTACGTAGTAAAATACACCCATCCATCGATTTACATGGTACACGTTGTACACGGTTTTTAATTAAAAACAAATTATTATAAAAAACAAAAAACCCAACAGTGGAAGAAACGAAAAGTATCAAATAAGAAAATATTATTATAATTTTTTCTTTACTTAATTCAAACTGACACATATGTAGGTATTGTGATGTTGGGAGCATACCGCAATAATAGCGTAGTTATGTAAGTAGGGCAAAGCGGCATGTGCCTACGACCACAGACAATTATTATTATTTGTCTGTGCTACGACTATATTCTGAACATCCCTGTACCTATATATGAGTCGATTTAAATTAAGTAAAGAAAAATTAATATTATCTTATTTAAGACTTTTCGTTTCTTCCATTGTCGGGTTTTTTGTTTTATATAATATTTTTTTTATTTACAGCTTTTTAGTTTCAGATAATATGTGGTAGGTAAGTAATGTTATGACATGATTAAACAAACAGTTCATATTTGTATTTATACATTACGTCACGATTATAGTATAATATCTACATCCAGAAATTGTCTTTGTTATCCTATAGCAACGACGTCAAATAGCTTGATGTATTTTTGCTCGTCCAACGCTTTCGTTTGATACCCATATTAATAACATTTGAAGAAATTGATTTTTTATTGTCAGACATTTTAACATATGTTGGTTGTCATTTTGCTCTTTTTGTAACGTTATATCGCCTCTGAAACTAGGAGTATTAATACGATTTTTAACGATCCCTCATTTGTCCAAATAGGTTAATCCAGTGGGCCTTTAGGCCGTAACATCTGAACAAACATACATTCGTTCATACATAGACTGATAAACATATACATATAACCCTTCCGCTGTCGGGTAGTAAGAGGAATTTTATTTATGCTGATGGCGAAAATGATTGAATTTTTTCTGTGTTTCATTGGTTTTGCAATGTTTTATTTGTTTTCGGAAATTGTTGATATATGCTTTTATGCCTTAGTCCAGAGAAATTAGACATAAAAATCTGTTAAGTCCACGTCAGGCGTGTGTGATGTACCTATATTATCATAAATCAGTCAGGCCCGCCGGTAACCGCTTCAACGTCCTCCATTCCATTACTAGGCTTGTACAAAAAATTTTTAGTTTCGTTACTTAAGGGTGTATGAAATTTTTGAAGATACCGGAATTCAAAATGAATTTCAGGTACGTTGTTGCTTAATAAGGAAAAAATCAACTTAGCACATTCCAAAGTTATTGGGACTCATTATGGCATTTAATCCACAACGTCTTTTTCCATTATTTTACAGGTGTTTGGTGCTCTCGGTGCAACGTATATGTGAAGACACAGCATCATGGTCTGGGGCTGCATGGCGGCTAACGGCGTTAGCGAAATGTTCGTATGTGAGTGTTGCATGTATAGTAAACGGTATATAAATGTATTAACCTATCTACAACCATTATTTCGGAACATATTTGAAACTACGGATTACAACGATATCACATTTCAACAGGAGAACGCCCTTTGCTACACATCTCGGACAACAAGAGAATGGATGAAGGAAAACCACATTCGGCTTTTAGATTGGAATGCTCAATCGCCGGATCTCAATCCGATTGAACATTTGTGGTCCACATTAAAGACTAAGCTTAAAAATCATGAAGTAACTACCAAGGGCAGGTTTAAAACGGCTCTACGAGAAGAATGGAATAAAATCACCAAAGAAGAATTTACGAAATTAGTTAGTAGATCACCAAAGAGAATAGATGCTGCTAGGGGCTACTGTTTGGGGGCCACTGAATCCTCACAACGAGCGAATCCCACGGAGCCCTGAAAGAAGATTAACAAAGAACCACAAAGAAATTTCAACTTATAAATAGAAAACAGAAATACTTATCTGATAAGTGTAGCTAGTAATGTAAGTCCGTAGGCAGCATAATTATTTCATATGAAATTCTGAAATTACACAAAATATTTCTTAGTAGTGAAATTATAACAAATTGAATTGAATTCTGAAATATTTACTTACCGTCATATGAAGTTAGTGGAAATGTCAAACTGTCACTGGTCACTTAAGTCAGAATCGTCTGCAACAATAGCAAAATCTATTACTATAATTCCGACGAAGTTTTCGCAACCATTTGGGCGTAACTGAAAGCGGAAAACCGGGACTATGTGCAGGCAGGAGAAATTGAACCCCATTTATGCCCGGATAGCAACTTATGCCCATATATGGAAATGTAAATCGAAAAGTCCAATCTGTATAATTTTAAATAGGAAAAACATCGGGAAAAAACTGAAGGGTACTCCTCTTTTGAATCCCGACGCGATCGTTTCGTAATATCGTAAGAAACTTGAAACTTGTAATCTTGAACTCAGTAAAATCGAATCGAAAAATTTGTTAATAAAAAGAAATTATTGTAAGCAATAAATAGTTGAGCTGTGATAATAACTTAAAGGTGTGCTTAACTCTCTCCTTAACAATCCCCGTGCTAGAGAATATCGATGGTGTGACGGTTCCAGGAGAAGTCTATCACGCAGAAGTGGTATCGTTGAGTTTTGGAGTGGCTTCGTTTTTGGTGCTTTTATGCCCACTGGGTTAGTTAGTTTTGAATTGTTCACCTATGCAAATTTATATTTGCATTCATAAAAAAATCCGGCAAATTTGTATAGTGGCATATCGACGCAACAGCTACAAAATATCAATTAATTTGATGCATGAGGCTTCCCCTTAAATTACTATAACTTTATTTCATCCTCACTTCAATATGTATAAAATAATTGCAACATTCTGTAGGTGGCTTCATATTCTTGACTTTTTGTACTAAACTACTTTAAATTTTCATGAAAATTGGTATGTGTGGGTTTTTAGAGTCTCTGATTATGAATATGGTACGAGATTGTACAAATTCACAATGACGGCTTTAACATGACCGACTTAATCCGCACGTTGAAGTTTTCCATCATCCGATGTCGATTTAACCCCATCACGTGAGGTTTCAGCTACCCCGAAAACATATAAAAGCCATGGTCTTATCCCCAGATTGAAATTTTTTTTATTTTTTCTCTCGTTTTTGCTGAGGTTTTTTGAGGTTATGTCAAAAACCTGACGTAATGGGGTTGAACTGACATCGGATTCAGTTTCAGCGACCCCAAAAATATATGAACCAAATCCCCGGGCCCGAATATTTTTTTTTTGTGTGGCTGTGTAATTTTCATACCCTTAAAATTATATAAAACCAATTATAAAAATTGCCTTTTTTAAAACTAGATTCCCCTCCCCGTAAGGACTATCTGGTGATAGTTTACTGTCCAATATTCGGTCCCCCTTCCCTATAAGCAATACATGTATATATATATATATGTATGTAATAAGTGGTATTCTATAGTAAAAGTATGAATTGATATCAAATGTGGGTAAGGCATAAAAGCGAGCCCGATATATTTTTATCAGGAATTTTTTGTTGGCGTTGTTTACAACTCGAAGGGGCCAAAATATCCGTGCCCAGACCCCCGCTGCCTTCGTACTTAAAGTGCCTAGTACCACAAATCAGGACCGCGCCAGAATCGAAAGGGAAAAAAACAGAGCACGGGAGCAATCTCTTATGCCTGACAGATTACTCCCGGTGCAAGTAAGCTATTGGGGCCGCCTTGAGCTGAAGGAAGGAAGCGCCCATTCAGGAAAGTATTGATTTACCCGGGGATTTATGACTCGTGCGGTAAATTTGTTTGTGCAGGTTGTATAAGCCTACCGCACTCGTAGGGAATTATTACCATATGAAGTTGTAACGCTACATTTCATAGAATAACTCTGCGCGTCTACGGCAACCTGAGCCGCGGAGGGCAGAGCCCTGCCGAACGGAAGCCGGGGAAGGAAGCAATGAAAAAAACGTACTTCCACCGCAGGAGATTACTCATACTCCGGTTCTTTCAGTACCTGCAAACCGCACATAATACGAGAACGACTTGCAGTATTAGGCCCCGGCTCTGCCCTGAAAGCAGCCCTTATGAACCGTGAATAAAGGGTCGATGGATGGAAAAGAAACGAGATGAGAGCACTCAATAAAGGTCCATTGGCAGCCACCCTCCTGCCCGCCACTGGAGCAGTTTGAATTATACCATCATCCGGCCCGTCCATTAGTCGGGAAAGCTAGCGTGACGATTATTTAAAAGATCAAAACGCGCCCCCGTGGCTCATAGCCCTACTCAGCCGGGAAGATGAGGGCACGCTTGCACATCTATAACATAACTGCCGGTCGGCTACGCGGCGAATTTATAGCAGACGAGTCCTTTCGATAAATCTCAATCCCTCGAAAAAAATGACTTCGCTGCCGATAAATCTTTCCCCGATTTCATAAAAACAGAGAAAATCTGGGCCATAATTCTGTTTGCTGATATAATAGCGGACGTGGGCGAAGCCTCCGTGCAACTCGTCCGCTGGCCAGGACCTGGCTGGGGCAGGGCAGGGCAGCGTTGGGCAGCAACAAGTGATCAACAGTTGTTCCTGTTTTACGCTTTTCCATGTGCTGGTGCTGCTGGGAAATTGCCGCCATATGAATTGTAACTGAATTCCAGGGACCAGGGAGCAAAACACTGGAGCGAATCGGACCGTGTTCGCCCCCTGGCCGGCCGGCGCGCGAAGGATGGCGAAGAGGTGCTGCAGGGAGCACACGGTGCAGGGTCGAGCTCGGTTGTTGCAGCGTGTTTTACAAGCACCTTCCACCACGACTGACAACACCTGATAATGATTTCAATGCAATTTAGTTTAATACCCGAATCGGAACTCCCTCCGGGCGGCCACTCCGCCTGGCAGGGCATATCTGTACATATCTGTACATACCTGTGAATGTACGCAGATATGTTTCGGGAGAGTACAACTAACAGGTACCTACCGATGCAGGACAAAGCAAGACGTGCTGACAAACAACAAACAGATTATGCTCCGTTCCGAAATTGACTGACTGCCGCTAACTGTTTACATAGGCAGTTATAAGGACTATGGGTCTTTGGGGTAATCGACGATTCAGGCCTGCACACGCATTGTTTTCCCCAATCGTTCGAGCAAATTCGTTCCAATTTTATGGGATTTGTCAGCTTACGTATTATCCGCCATGTCGGTGATTTATAGGCTGATCCAGCACCAAACTAGGGGTGGTCTCAACAACGAACCTCCTTCAGTCCTTCAGAGACTTCGAACTGTTGAAATCAAGTCCTTTGAGACGATTATTGCCATCCGATAGGCACGTATGTATGTACCTCTACAAAGTTTCCTGCTCTCACCGTATGAGGCCAAATTAATGTAACCATTAGTATAAATTAATGTTTTTTATTTTGATCGTAATCTTTGTGCATAAAACGAATTATATTCAAAACCAAATTATGGAAACACTCATTCAATATTTCTAGTCATAACATTTCCATAAGGACGCTCGACTTTTAAATGTAAATAAAACATGTTGTGTGTGAGATATCCACTCCATTTTTATTTTATTTGAAAAGTTCTATGGCAGTTCTTCTGCCGCGGCTTTGGTTGATGGCACGTATTTGGAAGTTGACCCAAATTTTGCTTAAAACGGCGAGCGCTACAGATCAATGAAAAGCAACTTCTTGTGGCCTAAACTGAATTATATAGATACCGACGACATATGGTTCCAACAGGACAGCGCTACGTGACACACAGCGCATACCACGATGGACATTCTGCACAGGCAATTTGAGGGCGACGTGAACTAACCTCCGAGATCGTGTGATTTATCGCCTTTAGACTTCTTCCTTTGGCCTATCTTAAATCACAGGTCTATACGAATAAACCACAAACAATTGATGCCATCAAAGTCAGTATAACGAACGCCATCCAGCAAATTCAGCCAGATTTATACGACACAGGCATCGAAAATTTGATCTCCCGAATACGTGCCACCAAGCAAAGCCGCGACGACGACGTAGGTGCAAATGGCCAAACATCATACCAAGATCAAATCATTTCTATGAACTCTAAATTAAAAGTTCAAAAAGGAGTTGCTTAAATGTGACCATAAAACCCCTCGCGTCACCGTACATTACTCGGTAAGTCATTCTATAGACGTGTGGATTGGACAGTGTAGGAATGCTCTAATACAGATGTATGGAACCATTGCAACTAAAGGTGGTTGCTTCTTGATGATTGTTGTAAGTTGGCGATGATGTATGCAGGAGTTTAAAAAGCAATATCAGAATTCTGCGTTTATGGTACATGTCCAGTGAGCAATCAAGAAGTGACTCACTGAGATGGGAGATATGATCAAATCTGCTCAGGCCATAGAGAAACCTTAGGCTACATTCATAGTGCGCGCCATATGCGAAGCTAAGCCAAGCCAAGCTAACAGCGATTAGGTCAAACACATAAAACTACGTATATTTGGATATCCACAGTGCAAGCAAAGCGAGAAGCTATCTCGCGAACGAATTACGGCGCAATGCGATGAAGACAGCCAGTTTGTCTCGCACCGCAGACGCTATTTACTTTGGATTTTGCCTTGAAATTTAGTTTCGGAAATGCAGCAGTAGATTGTTTTTCATGGATGCAGATCAGATTGAGCAAAATGGATTGTGAAAATTAATTTATTTAACGATTAATAACTTAGATAAAGGTAATCGAAAGTTTATATGGTGATCCTCATGTAGGTACACATTCAAAATATGGGATGGCTTTCATTGTGGAAACAAATGATGAAACTCTAAAAATGTTTGCCTTTAGACGTTAATTGCATTAGTTTTCTTTTTTAAAATCCACCATATTCGAACGAAAGAATTCCCAAGAAATCTGTAATCCTGCTCATCCGAAGCCAACTCAGCGGCTGAAACTGAAAGATACGTGCACATAGCTCGCTCCCTTTCTTGCGCTTACTCGCTTAAAATATCCACCCACTCACGCATTAACCGATCATCAAATTTAAATTATGCAGATTCTTACAAACTTGAATTTTGGTATGCAGGATGGGTTTAGTATAGAGGGATCAAAACTAAAAAAACTGTGATTTTCCCCCTCCAACCCCCCACAGTGGCAGGCTGCGCATTTCACAGATGAGGTCTTCTGGGGAGCTATTTTTGACACATTTATCGGTGCCATGACGGGCGCTCCGAAGTGTGTCAGCCTTTGGCGACCTAAGAATTACAAAACACCGTCCAAAATTTCCTTGTTCTCATGATAAGAAAAAGCAGAGACAGATCACTTCGTCCCTCCTGTGACCACGCTTCAAATCCAAAGGAACATAGCGGACGACGGACTCACGACTGGCCGGTTGCCACGCTCGCGATGACGGGTTCCAGTTCAACAGAAAAAAGCTTTTGCTGAGAACGGGTAGTAATATCAGAACCCGCCATACAAAATTTTTTCTTTATATTATTATATTATATATAAGATGAGCATTCTTTCTTTTCAATATTCTTTAGTAATACTTAGAGTCTTTGATCTGGGACACCCTTTATTTTCATTGTAAGCCTTTCCTGCAGTCTTTTCAGCATGATTTCCGCAAAGGGAATTGCTGGAATTCTCAAATTACTGCATCTCAAATATCGAAAAGGGTAAACAGGTCGACTGCATCTTTCTTTCAACAGAATTACTCTCCGAATTCTGCTTTATAAATTCAGTCTCCTTGGATTTCCCTTTCTTTTAATTGAATGGTTTTCCTTGTAAATACTTGTCCGATCGATCGCAGCGAGTCCTATTTCGAGGGGTTATAGTACAGTCGATTTGGAAGTTGCCCTCCGAAAAATGACCTACCGGAATTTGACTTGATAAATCGTTAGGGAGGCATAAAATAAAGTAAATGTTAGATTTCCGAATTGATCCCCCCCCCCCTGTTTTTGAGAAAATCCAAAAAAACTTTGGAATGCGTTTTTCTCAGAATCTATGAGTTTTAGAGAAAAGTTTATTTAACAAAAAATGTAGAGGACATTGTTAACTACATTTTATCTCAGTGAAGTCAAGTCGTCACAAAAATATCTACATTTTTTATTTAAACAATTTTTTTGTAAAACTTACCGTTCTCGAACTGTAGGCGAAAAGAGGCAGCGCAGCGTAGTTAACGGTTCTTTTTTACTTTCGCCGGGCCGGTCGGCATAGTTTGGACAAAGGACCGGTTTCTAACATCTGCCTAATCCCCTACTAGCGTACATTTTTCAGTTGCTATGTGAGTTTTGGAGAGTAAAGGCGTCTAAACTTTGCTCTCTCAAAATGAGTGTCTGTTTCGTTTGTGGAAAAAGTGTTGATGTGAATGATAAGAGCACCGTGGGGCCGAAAGCTCGAAAGACGTTGATAAAATCGAGCAAAACCAGAGGTCATGCTGCCATCCAAGAATTGCTTGAAAATGAAAGCAAACCTGTCGAGGTTCACGTGCACTGCCATAAGCGTTATATAAGTGGAGAAAGTTGTAGCAACACACCACCCATTGATGAAGATGCAATTTCCTTTGAAGATGATGACTTGGATTTTCCTTCTCAGGTCGTTCACTGGCGACCGATGACAAGTAGCAACATTGATGAGCACGGAGAGAAAGGAGACGCAGAATCGGTGAATATAACATCTACCGATGAAAGCAGAAGCAATTCTCCAGCCGAACCAAGGGTAAAGAGGGCCCGACGTACTACAAAATAATTTGGAACCTTTATTAAAATTTCCAATGAAATATAATTGTGCAATAAAACATACAAAAATAAAATGTATAACCACTTTTTTTGTTAACAATGTCCTCTACATTTTTTGTTAAATAAACTTTTCTCAAAAACCCATAGATTCTGAGAAAAACGCATTCCAAAGTTTTTTTGGATTTTCTCAAAAACAGGGGGGGGGGGAGGGGATCAATTCGGAAATCTAACATTAACTTTATTTTATGCCCCCCTATCGATTTATCAAGTCAAATTCTGGTAGGTCATTTTTCCGAGCAACCCTATTTTTTCGTGCTAAATCGACTGTACTATTATGTCCAGAGAAATTTTTAACATCTCGGGCGTACCCCAAGGTAGTCATTTGGGTCCTCTTTTGCTCATCATATTCATTAATGATGTGTCAATATTCTTGTCACATTCTAGAATTCTTTGCTATGCGGATGAAGCCAAGATCTTTCGGGTTACATCAAGCGAGCAGGATTGTATTCTTTTGAATTCTGACCTTGATGCTTTTCGTAAATGTTGCGCGCTTAACCACTTACCTTTAAGCATAGACAAATGCACTTACATGTGTTTCTCACGTAAGAAACGCATAATCGCTTTTAATTACACTATGGACGAATGCTCGCTGCACAGATTTGATAAAATGAAGAATCTTGGATTCTGATTAAATGGCAGCTTTTCATTCGAGGATCACATTGATGTCATTGTTCGCAAATCGACAGCTTGCCTTAATTTCGTCAAGCCGCACAGTGTTTTATTTTCCCGATTTTGTGGCCAAAAATGCAAAAATCGAAGGTTGTCATATTGAATTATTTTTCTTCGGGTTTTATAGAGGAAGGTTCGATACGTTAAAATCCCGAATATTAGGACCCCAAACCGATTCCCTGAGGCACAGGGGCACTGTGAAGTTTACGTTAAAGCAGCTGCATGTGCTCGAACTTGCCGCTCTGCTGACAATACGATCTTTGACTTAGTATATTTCCAAACTCAGTGACTCTATTTCAACAATTCCTTTTGGATTTTGTTTATTGGTGTAAGTATATTAAATAATGACGCTTGAATCATTGAAATATGTGATTTTCACTATTATATGTGTATTAGTACATAGTCTTGTAAAATCGGTGTTTTTTTCCGATAACTGATTTTCAAGCAGAGCTATCTTACAAAGACCACCCAAAACCACAATGAAACCATATAGAAAGTTTAAAGGGAAGTCTAAACTTGCGATTTATTCGAATTTCAGCTGCTACTAGGTGCTACTTTCGTTGTAGGGCGCCATTACAGTTAGCTCGCGCGCGACTGGAATCGCGGCGCTCAAGGCCGTTGACAATTTATTTATCCGATTTATGAGTTTTTGGTCTCATTTGAAAGGTGGTGGGGAGCACTATCAAAAATGTCACACCATTTTGCTCTTCTTCTTCTTATTTTTTTTTTATCGATTTTTCAAAATTTTCAACCACTTCAAATTTTCTCATCTTTTTCGAGCTAACAATCACTTTGCGACTATTTTTCTTCGATGTACACTTATGTCCTTTAAATATTTCGACTTTAAATTTTTTTGACTTTTTCATACAAATAAATTTTTTTTTCACATTTTGTCGGAGCAGTTTTCTCAATCTCCAACCTTAGTTGTGGCAATATGGCAACACAACTTTCATTCATATCTCAAACAATAGCTATTCACTCCCCCTATTACAGAGAACTATAGAGACTTTTACATTTCTTTTACTTTCCCCCAAAAAAATCGCACAATTTTCACACTAAATTTCCCCATCACCCCATTTTCATATTATACACTTCTTATGTACATAGTTTTTTGAATGCTTCTTCTACCGGTAACTACTCTACTTCCCTAGCTATTGATTGGTGAAAAAATCATTCCAATTCATGCATAAACTTTTCTTTCACAGCCGTTTTAATTTTGTCGGTGCCGACCGAAAAAACTACGTTTTGACGATATACAATGATTTTCACCAACTTTCACCAACAAGGACCATTTTGCCCTAGTGATTCTTCTTCCTATCCCTGAGACACACCTCTGAGGGTTATCACCCCCCTCCCCTCCCCCACAACAAAAACACGTTTTCACCAATAATTCCCACATTTCACACTTTTAACCAACCATTCTTTCACCAACGCATTCTACACTCCCTCCCCTTTCCAACCTATAACATGGCACTTGTGGCCCAAAAAACCATAAAAAGTATTTTTGGCCACAAAATCGGGAAAATAAAACACTGTGAGCCGTGTTCTAACGAGTTTAATGATCCTTACATTATTCGAATTCTCTTCTGGATATTTGTAAGACCAATATTTTAGTATGCGGGTCTAGTATGATCCCCATCCCTTATTTATATATTTATTACGCATACAAGCTACAGATTTATCTACATTAAACTAAAACAAATGACCAGAATGAAAACCTTAGCTAATTAAAAATTAGAAGGCTTATTATAGGATTAAGTCGAAGGCTGCTATGTTGTTGACTTTCCGCAGCATTCGTATTCAATCACAACAGAATCAATAGGGTTAGAGGAGAAAATTAGATCGAGCTGTCTTTACCACCTTGGTAGTTCTTCACACTGCTGATTTGGCACAAGCCCGTGTCAGAGAGGTGGTCAGTAAATACTGATTCAGTTGCTGAGGATGCATTAGCGGGGGAATTAAAGGAATTGTCGTCGGAGGGAGACTATAGAAGCCGGGGATGGTTGAAGTCACCTAGGACTATAATGTCATCAAGCGGATTCGCTAGAGCAGATAGGGCGTCAATAGCATTAATTGCATGTTCATATGCAATTAAAGGCTACGCGCGACGAATTTAACAGCATATAATGAAAATGGAACGACGATCCAGCGGTATTTCAACAGAGACTGATCCAAAGAAAGATGAATCCCGGGAATTAACTTGGGGGGCACTAAAACGACCGGAAGTTCCGCATTCACTAAAACTACCGTCAGCGCGAAAGACACAGAAATCGGACGAGAATAATTCGTTGTTTTTGATGCCTGGAGTTAAATTAGTTTCTGTGAGAGCAAAGATATCGTAAGGGAGGACACACATTAACCGTAATGACGCAGTACAACGAAGATTCTCAGAATCGCTCTTCGAAACCTTCCTCGGAGCCACCCTCTAATTCTGCCTTTTTATGAGGATCGACTCAAATTGATTGCCTTCCAATCTCTTGAGCAACGTCACAACAACTCTAAAATATGTCGTATTCGCTTTTGATTGCGTATCAGGAAACGTAAATTCCCCTGAACTTGTCGGTATGTTTGACATCTCTGTTCCGACTTGCCCCACAAGACACTATAATTTCTCCCACACGCCTCTTAGTCATACGGATTGAATGAACCTATTACGTCAATGTCACGCGCTTTCAACGCTCATTTTCAAAATATTGATTTTCACGTATCGTGAGATACTCGTACAATATAAAATCAGCTTCGATAAAATTGATTTTCCGTATATTATGTGTAGTAATCAGTTTATTGATGAAATCGAAATAAGTAATAATGACAATTTATTACTTTTCACACCTTTCTACTGGACACCTGAGGACACGGTACACAATTTTGTAAAATGGCCGGATTTGATCAATGGTCTCCGATAATGTAAGCAGCAACAATTTGACTCACGTACGTATGTCTGATATGATTTAATAAAATCATATATTGTAATTGGGAATTTCAATGCAAAGAGTCCTTGGGATGGAGCTCAGAAGAAATATCCAGACCTTGGCCAAAATTCAAGAAGTAGGTACTCATGAGCAGTAGCAGAGGGGACGGACGGTCGAAAGAGCCTTCCGAATAAAATGTATGTCTCACTTTTGTCGGCGTAAATTATCGGATACATGGCGAGAAATAGAATTTCCGGCGCCATCCGGGGCCACTCCACAATGGATTTATAACTGACGAAATATATCTTAAGAAGCTCTCACATAAATTTGCAATTTAATTTCAGATTGAAATCGATTTGTCCTCCCAAATATTGTGCACATGTCGGACGATGATAAGTGGCGATTACATCGGCCATAAATCACTTCGAATTCGGCTGATAGTTTTCTTCGAGTTGTCCGTACCCATAAATTGCCTCCCTTTCCGCATTCGGAATAAATCTCTCTTTTAAGTGGAAATTGTCAAGACCCTTCCGGACCAAAAGGAGGATGAGGAGGAGTAGGGGGAGGGTATGGTTACACTGCAATAGAGGGATTTGCATGAATTGTGGCTTGATAGTGAATACATCCACCTGCATTTGCAAGGGGTTTATGAGTGTAGTTACTGGCTGGTAATCAACTCGGGCAGAAATTATGGCCAGACATGGCCCAATTATTACGATCAGTCATAAATTTGAAAGACTTTCGTTCCAACAGAGCTTTTGACCAAATTTCCATAATTACAGCAGCTTAGTACCTACGAGCAGTCCATTCATAGCGTTATTTTTTACTGCACTCTACACACGCCAGAAGCGTTAAGGTGCATTTACAATCCAACGTGGACGGAAACGCAAAGTACAAAGTCGGATGTTAACTGCGTTTACGGTGCGTTTGACATGTATTGTGTAAATAATCAACATTTTACGACTAGCAGGCAAGCGAAATAAAACAAATCCCAATTCCCGTCAGGACGGTTTATTACCGACTCCTAATTACAGAATGCATCTTCATTACACAAAATGCACTTACAGCCTCTCGTAATACATTGGATGCAACCGTCACCATTTTATCTTAAATCTTTACGAATAACGATAAAATTATACAGACGTGAATGACCTTAGAATATAAAGGGTACTTGACCTACAAAAATGTATTGGGTGATACATTTGACCGACACAAAAACAAATATCGCTAGGGCGTGGGGGGGCGTAATTAATAAATTCGGGATACACATTATTATTTTATTTTTATCTTTTGATCTACAAACTCAGCGACATCAAACTTACGCCAGACAATGCTGTAAAATTTCCTACAATTTACGTTTTTACCACATTTTCTCCGAAATACATGTAATTAATGCACTTGTTCATTATTTTTATTCAAATATTGTTGCCTTTCCAAAGAGGCCCAATATTGTTATATACACCCCGGGTATTATAGGGTGTATATTGCAATTGAGGGTTGAATTGTAGGGATTGAAGGGTAATGAAAGACCTTTTCTGTTTCAAAAAGTACTCCGGGCCACCGCGCGGTGAAATAGGAGGTTCGGGATAGGAGGATAATACGGTGAGGGAAGTATGCCGTTCTCCGGAACGGATGTTACGAGTTGAGGAATGTTGGAGTTCACTCACGAACTGATGTAAATATTAGAAGGATGCTGAAGTTCACACACGAATTGATATAATAATTGAAGGATGTTGAAGTTCTCAGGAACTGATGTAAAATTATTTGACGGAATTGAAGTTCTCAGGAAGTGATGTAAAAATATTTATAGGAATTGAAGTTCTCAGGAACTGATGTAAAACTACGTCTCATCGTCTCAATAACAAAAAACAATCGTGAGACCCTCGTGCGTTAGAAGTAAATCATCTTAGGTTCCAGAAACAAAGATTTTATTATTTCAGAATTTCATCAATTTCCATAAATCCATACTCTATGAAAGGAATTATTTATTTTTGAATTATTAAGTTTTGATGGGAGATTCGAAATCAGCGACCGCGAAATCCCCTTAGTACGGATTGCAATTACGGTCGGTTAATATAAGAATCTTATAGTTACAGCCAGAATTTAAATTCATTCATCTATATAATAGTTTTATGTAGTCTGGCAAAAGGAAAAAATGGTGAATGGTATGTAGAAATGAAAAATTTTGGGAGAAAAAAATTTTTTTTAGAAAATCTAAATGAAATTTTTTGAAATGTTAAAACTTCAGACTACTTAAAAGTACGCATATTTTTGTTAGCCTCCGACTGCCAATTAGATTTACTTTGTCAGATTTTTACAAATATTGACCAGTTAGATCAGTTTTAATAGTACTGATTTATTTATAGATGTAATTATGAATGTGTCTTGTTTACAGTTTAATAGTTCGTTTTTACAGTCAGTCGGGTTGTTTGGTCTTTTAAATTAACTTTTTATTTCTATCTTTTCAGTTCACTTTTGTAAGTTTAAAAATTTTAAATTTACAATTTTTCACGCAGTCGGGTTTTTTGTTTTTTTCAATAAATTATTTTTTTCGCATTTCTCATTCGAAATTACATTCAAACATATGATTTTTACATATATTTTTGTAAGCCATTTAAAAAATCCGTTATATTGATAGCCCACTCGATAGGTTTTGCGGGGAAAAAGTTTTGTGAAGACATATAATATGGCGTCAAAATTCGGCCATTCTAATTTTTATAATTTTGACTAGCTTGCCCGGACCCGGCGTTTCCCGGGATACTATAATATTAAATTTGTATTCCTTAATTTTACAACGCCTCCCTACTGCACCACCGCCTCTCCTATGTGACCCAGCGTTTTCCTATTTGCGTTTTGCACATGTTTTAGATATTTTCCAACAGTATTATTAAATTTAGTTTTCTTCATTTTACACCACCTACTTATTGCACCACATCTTCTATATCTCCCAGCGGGGTGGGGGTGGTCTCATATTTGGAAATTGCAATAGCAGATTCGAAATCACTGATCCCGAAAATTTCCTAGTGCTGATTTTCAGTGAAATCCCTTGAAGTTTAACTTTTTCGGTGCCATATTGGACCCGACATCTTGAATTCCAAAATTTTGAATGCGAGCTCGAGATCTGCGACCCCGAAAGCCTCCAATTACCTTTTTCATAAAGATTCCTTGAACTTGGAAAATTCGCTTCCTGTACAAAACGGAATTTTCGATTTTTTCGATTTTCCGGCTTGTCCTTTTGGGGTTTCCCGAATTTTCTTTTCTATGAACCTCCCCTGTATAATAGCGAACAAAACAAAAAAAAATTATCGAAATCGCTCAAGCCGTTTTTGAGTTTTAGCGAGACGTACCGCACAGCAATTCATTTTGATATAAATACATACATATACTAGCGGACCCGACAGACGTTGTCCTGCAAGCTCCTGACAATAACAAACACAACAAAAAAAGGATTAGCGAAATCGGTCCACCCGTTCACGCGTGATGGCGTGACCAAGGGAAATAGGGATTCATCTTTATATATACAGAAGATCACTCTGCTTCCTTAGCTATCGATTGGTGAAAAAATTATTCCAATTCATGCATACACTTTTCTTCCACAGCCGTTTCAATTTTGTCGGCACCCACCGAAAAAACCAAGTTTTCACTATTTTCACCAACTTTCACCAACCCGGCCCAATTTCCTATAGTGCTTCTTCTGCCTACCCCTGAGATACACTTCTGGGGTGTATCACCCCCCACCCCACCCCCACAACAAAAACACGTTTTCATCAATAATTCCCACATTTCACATTTTTCACCAACCTTTCTTTCACCAGCACATTCTACACTACCGCCCCTTTCCAACTATACCCATAACATGGCACACGCCACGGCAATATATGAAATTCATTACATTTATACCGACTGCAGCGCTATCTGCCGGGCTGATTTGTAAATCTAAACCATCCGGAGCACCACCCAAACGCATACAAAAAAATTCATTCAAATCGGTCCAGCCGTTTAGGAGGAGTTCAGTGACAACACACGTACAGTAGAATTATATATATGTACATACTAGCTTGCCCGCACCGGCGTTTCCCGAGACTCTATTAAATTTGTATTCCACCACCGCCTCTCCTATGTGGCTCGAGATCTGCGACCCCGAAAACCTCCAATTGCCTTTTTCATAAAGATTCCTTGAAGTTGGAAAATTCGCATCCTATACAAAACGGAAATTTAGATTTTTTCGATTTTCCGGCTTTGCCTTTGGGGTTTCCCGAATTTTCTTTTTTTTAACCTCCCCTGTATTATAGCGAACAACGGACAATTATTCCAATTCATGCATACACTTTTCTTCCACAGCCGTTTCAATTTTGTCGGCACCCACCGAAAAAAAACCAATTTTTCAATATTTTCACCAACTTTCACCAACCCGGCCCAATTTCCTATAGTGCCTCTTCTTCCTACCCCTGAGATAAACTTCTAGGGGGTATCATCCCCACCCCTCCCCCACAACAAAAACACGTTTTCACCAATAATTCCCACATTTCATACTTTTCACCAACCTTTCTTTCATCAAAACATTCTTCACTACCTCCCCTTTCCAACGATACCCATAACATGGCACAGGCATTACTAATAGTATAATTATGAATTTTTACAACAACTGCAGCGCCATCTGCCGGGCTGATTTGTGAATCTAAATTCATTCAAATCGGTCCAGCCGTTTAGGAGGAGTTCAGTCACAACACACGTACAGTAGAATTATATATATATATAAAGATAAATATATGTAGATATATCCAGTGTCACTCTCGCAATTAAGACGAATCTAACGACACCTCTCAAGTTAAAATCCATCAAGCTGTTTAGGCTACAGAGCGTACATACCTTCTGGCACAGTCGGGTAAAAACAGGCATCAACTTAAGCTCGCTATTCACGTCCCGATTTTACTCGCAATCGGCAGGGCCAAAAAAGGGCTTCTACACTGACGTCCCAGTTTTAGCTTCAATTTCGATGTCCAACTTATTTAGTTATTAACCGCTGTGTTGTTTATTTATACTCGTATATGCAATGTCTCCTTTTTCATCGAATCAAAAAATAGGCGTTGTTGCTGCTGTAGTCTCTATCAATATACGGTACGAACGAAGGGAAAAGGTACCTACTGGGTGAAAAATTGGTTGCTTTTGCCGAAAAACATTTCGTGTATGAATATTATGAGTGCTATGGAAGCGGCGCCAGTCCACAGCGGCGCATGCTGTCAAGCTACACAAAAAAAAATGCGGAACGAGGATCAGTGCAGAAATGGAAATATTGAGCATTTCTGTTCCGGCGCGCTCCTTGAGGAACTACCACGTCTCCCACCATTATACTAACTATGTTATACACGAGCCGACTTCGTCAATGTCGCGTCTCTTTAATCAACATTACACTGACATTGATTTTAACTACTCGAAGCACCACCTAAATAATCAGCTTAGTTAGAGTTACTCCTTTTAATTGTCCGTATTCATGTATGTATTGTATTGTATAGTAATCAGTTATTTTATGAAGCGTAATAAATAAATAAGTTCCACACTAGGAGGTTTTCGGGGTCGCTGATTTCGAATCTACCATCAAAATATCTAAACTCAAAAATAATCTTACCTAATGAGTATGTTTAATTGTAAACATTAAAAAAGGAGATATTTAAAAAATTATAGACATTTGCTTTGTCAGATGTGATTTTTTCAAGCTTCTTTACTGTTTTCAAGAATATTTCGAGGGCTGTCAATAAAGGTTGTAGGAAGAGGATAGCAAGAGTTCTCTCAAATTAGTGATTTAGATATCAATTTAAAGATTACGCTGCATCAGCTACAGCTAGATTACTCTTGCGGAAGCAACTCCGACTAGCAGCTGTCATGCATGATAGTTAAACAGATTGTCAATAGATGGCGCCTTCTAAAGCCTTTCAACCAGTATCCAACCAACAGCTGCCGTATATATGAAGTTTTCAAAATAAATTTTTGTAACGAAAACATTAATTTTAAACTATTTGTTGGTTTTTCGTCATTAGCGGGGAACGTAATCTTCAAAATGATATCTCAGTCATTAATTTTGATGAAATGTTAAGGGAGATATGGAGTACCGAGAAAAAACACCTTTAAGAAATAATATTATATATATTTCATTTAATTAAGAGAGATTTTCTTAATTAAGTTCCACATAACTATTTCCTAATCCTGAAATAATAAAATCGTCAACAAATGCAAAGAGAGCAATGCATAAAATCAATTGTTTCTAGAACCTGAGAAGTTTGGCTCCTAATTTATTTGTCTTTTCCAAAATTTGACCCTTTGACTTTTGATATCTCTTCAATTCAATTCGATTCGGATCGGTCAGATTTTGCAAAATTCGTTATATCCGACCCCGAAAACCTCGGACTTGGAATAAAATTACTGTTAATTATTGGGAACTCATCCCTTTTTTTAGCTAATTTGCCTGGACTATCCGACCTCCCCACCGCACAGAAGCAACGCCAACGGCCTACAATAAATTGCGATATATCCTAAAAGCGCTGCGCGTTAGCAAAACAATAAATTGTCGGAGAGAGGGAGCGAGGAAACGAAAGTGAATCTGAATTGCCCTCCAATTCAAATGGAACGTTGAGTGCTGATGATGTCGTCTCCTCAAATCGACAAATATCGATGTTTTCCCAAGGGTCCCGTTTCCGCGAACAGCCGTCCTAAATCGATTTGATTCTGTTCAAATTGCGCCCCGTTTCAAATGAGGCCTGCGATCACTGCGACTGGTGGGCTTATAGTCGAAAATTGATTAAAATGTGTTTACTCGGGGAGTGATGGCATTTTTGAGGATACAAGGCACGCGGAGGGCTCGCCAGAAAGGGTGCAATAATAATGAATATTCCAACGCCTTAATACCGCTTCTTCCTAGCTCAGGGCCTAGGAAGGCAATTCAATTACGCCGCACACCACCACTGTAACTTTTACTGGCTCTGGGGGTCTCGCCGCCTCCCTGTTTATGGCCGGCCTAAGTCTCGATTGGCGCCGTTCGGAAGGTTTGCAATAAAAGTAGAGATTTCGCCCGGGGCTGTAAAAGACGCCGCGCTATGAGAGATTACAGGCCACGGGCAAATCGAAGCAGCAAATTTTCACGTTTCAAAAGTGTTGCTCAACGTGTTGCCGTGAGGGATGGAAATGGAATCCTGCGAGCCCATTTCGGCCCGGAGCCCGTCATTCATTCAGCGGGGCGCGGACTATTTTTCACCGATAGCGCACGAATTTATGTCTTTTACGGCCAAATAAAGGACGGATAAAAGACATGGAACCTCGTTCCCGGGAAAGCTCTTCAAATGAAATGGAACGCAATAAAATCAGATCAAGTCAAATTAAGTAAAGATGAAGCGGAGCGACGGAGTTGATCCATTGCATGGGATAATTTCCTTTTATTGCGATTGCCAGCAACTTAGGTGGCTTTGGTGCGATTTTCATAAGAAATCCATTTGCAGGAAATCCATCCGCCCCTCGGTCAGGAAGAAGTGGAAAGTGCTCTCCGCACTCCCCGTAATTCGACAGCTCGAGGAAAACAAATTTCCTCGTGAAGTAAATTCAGTGCGATTGCTGCGATTCTTGCGATGACTCGGATTTTGCATTGTGCTCCAGAGCAGACTCCCGAGATCTTTACGGAGGGCGGCAAACTGGGTCAAGGGTAATGGAAGGCTAAGCGGGCGCAAAAATTTCGTTACAAAAATAAATAGCCGTTTAGCGCGGATGAAGCATGTGATGTACTGGGGGAGCTCAATGGAGGAGGGAAATGAGAATAAAAGGTTTCATGTGCTTAATTACTCCATTAGGAACCGCTTGGTGCCCACTCTGATGAGCGCAGCGCAGCGGTGGGTTTTTTAACGGAGTAATTTGAGCTTGGGCCACATTAACAGCGGAAGTGGGATGTGCTGCAAGCTTTTCTTCCTTAAATACCTAAATGCCATAGGTACGACATGGTCAAATTACTTAACCCACCTAAGTAAGAGTAATTCGAAATTTCAAATAAAACGTCTGATTATTTGAAAAGTTTCTAGTTAATTACAGTTTTAATATTTCATTAGAAGTTTTCCCTTTGTCTGTTTTTAACTGGTCCTTCTGGAATTGTTTTCAAATTAAGGGGGAAAATAGATTTTTCTCCACTGAAATAACAAATCATTTTCCTGACGGATTTTTTAGTTTATTTTTTTTAATCTATTTCAAGAAAAGGAAATAAAGAAAAGAACATGTTATAATTGTTAGCTTCACAATAACTTAGCGTTCATAATTCCTGATCTAATCGGAATTAAAGTCTAAATTAATTATCTGTATATCAATGATATATATAAAAATAAAAGTGTGTTTGTTTGTTTTTTATTCAAATATGCCTAAACGGTTGCTTCGATAGACTTCATTTTTTGACACGAAGGAGTACATAGACTAACTTAAGGGGGCAGATACCTTTAGAATTTGCAGAAAATCGAATTCTTTTTTTTACATAATTCGAATATATAATATGTTAACAATATACTGTCAAAAATATTGAATATTAATGGAGTTATTGGGAAAAACGTCAGAGCCCGCATACCGCCATTAACCAGGTAGTCGGAGAGCTTGGGTCGGAGCAATGCCTTTTCGCAGTACGTTTGTGTATTCTTTTGTCTCATAATTTACTCTCTTACTTGACGAACGATATAAAACAACATCTTCTACCAATTTACGAAGGTTTGTCCAGAAAATATTTACTGGAAAGATGCTTGGGTGGCCATACCCAGAATGCCAACGAAAGTTTCAATGCAAACTTTGAACGCGATTATCTCGAAACTGTGTTTTCAAAAACTGCTAGCTCTGTAACTCAAAAAGTTATTCACCAATTAGACTGAAAAATTCAGAGGTTTCTCTTTATAGTGCTATCGGAAGGATGTATCATAAAGTTTAAAGATATCGGGTTAATAAATAAAATTTTGGGGTCAAAACTCTTGAAAAGCCAAAAATCTGGACCTTTGATTAAACAGCCGATATCAATTTTAATTTTTATCCTTTTTATTATTTTATAGGTTTATCCTTCCCTTTAATATGTTAGTAATTGACAAAAAAAACCTTTTTTATTTCCGATAAATAGAAACATTTTGACAGCATCAGCAGTTTTCGATGACCCGCGGGAGACGCTTGAGGAAATATTCTGCAGAGCCGCCATTTTGTTAAAAAAAAAAAACCTCATGTTTTTGTACACTTTAATAATGTATTAACAATATGTCAAAAGTAATAAATGATCCAATTATTGTATCACCTTGAAAAAAATTCATTAAAATTGACTGATTTCACCCGTTCTAAAGGTATCTGCCCCCTTAAGGGGGTGTTCTAGTGAAGGAGTACAAATTTTAGGTGTTTTTTAAACTTCGATAAAAAAACTAAGAATATTTTTAGTAGCCATTTCTTTACTAGAATTTATTAATTAATATTTTAACAATACAAAAAAAATATTTAAAAAAAAATATTTAAAAAAAAAAAATTTTAAAATTGAAAAACTTACAGGTTGGGAGGGGGGGTTGTGTGAAAAATAAAGGTGCGTCCTTCTTGACATGAATTCAACCCGTTTGGTGATCGTAAAAGAAAAGGATAAAAAGATTCTTAATCAGTAAGAATGTCGTTATCGTCTGAACGAACGAAATGAAAAAACCAAATTTTCACAAAATGGCAGCTGGTTCATTGAGAAATTGTGTCAACCGTGTTGGAAAAATAGTTTTCAGAAAAACGCGTTTAAAGATTTGAGCAAAGATTTAGGCAATCTGTACTAACATTTAATTAATCGGCGATTCCTGCTCCATACATTGGGCCTACACGTGCTCTACGATAGGTCAGAACAAACTGAGCTGCACTGCACACGGTGTATAAAAGACTTTCTGTAGGATAATTCACCCTCAGGTACTCAGGGAACGTCTACGGCCTATTGTTCGATTCACTGTGGCAGGTCCCGTTTATTCGCTGTGTCACTAAAATAGCTATAACTCTGTAAATATTTGGAAGTTTAAAAATTCATTTGAAGGATATAATTTTGAAGGTCTAATGTTTAAAAATGTGAAAAAAAATCGATTTTTTAAAAATTCTAGACTAGATCACCCCCTTAACATATAGGCTATTGGTTATTTTGATAACGTACAAGGTTTCAAAATGAGCGCTTCAAGATGGCTTCCGGTTAGGTATGTTATTAAATTAGTTAAACTTCAAGGGCTTGCCATATAGGGACGTGTAGGGCGTAGGACCATGCTTTGTCTAAATGTAAGTCCTCTGATGTATTTTATATCATTTGACCAAGGTATGTATTTGGTATTCAATTTTAGTTACCTATCTGGTAGATGTTTTTGGTTTCTTTTTCTCATAAAACATGCGCAGGATGTTTTGGCTGCGTTCGTTTTTGTATCGGACATATTGTCCGCGAACAAGCTGATGGATGTCACAATTAAAGTTTTGAGTTATGCACATCTGAAGTGTGTATATTATAATATAAAGTTCAGGGCTGAAGTCTTGTGCTTGGAGAAAGTCTACTTATTTATTTATTTAGCCAGCATACAAACTTTTTATAATCTGACTATCCACGGTAAGGAAGGAGATTAAATTCTATTTTATTTAAATCCATGTTAACATCAATTAATTGAGAAAACTTATTATTACATCTGCACATACTAGTTATGGGCTCAAAAAATCCATAATTAGTTCGATGACTTTTAATATAAATTATAGTGAGGACACACAACATTTTATTATGCACGTTTAAAGAGAGTGTTGAAAGGAGGCTTGGAGAGTCCATTTTACCAATAAGTACTTTATATAAAACAAGCATGAGAGTTTTTCCCTTCTTTCGATAAATGAACTAATATTTATCAATTGCAACTGACCAGTATAAGAAGGAAGCACATGTCGATCGGTCCAAAGGAGATGACGTAAGGCAAGGAATTTTTTTAGCACTGAGTAGGTCAGAATAGGTTAGAATAGAACTGACCAGTAATATCACAGATATGACATGTAAACTAGTAATTGTAAAACATACATATTTGTAATGGTTTAAGGTACCTACATTGGGTTGTCACTCAAGGTACAGCACTGGAATATATTAGGTATGAGAAAAAGTAAGTTCCGTTTTTTTGGTAAAAACAATTCTTTATTAGTAAAATACATATATCTTTTCTGAACATCATTGAAAGTATGCTACATCGGAACATAGGACGTTTGCCCATATTTCTGGCAACTTGCGGATTCTAAAGAACTGCTCGTCCTTCGAGGCGATCAAATTATTGAGCCAAATTTGGATACTTTCAAAAGAATGAAACCGTTCTCCACTAAGGGCTGACTGCATCGACCGGAACAAATAGTAATCGGACGGTGCAATATCCGGTGAGTACAGCCGGTGGTATAACACTTCCCAGTTCAGCCTTTATGAATAGTTTTTACTGGTTGAGCTATATGAGGTCTCGCGTTGTCGTGTAAAAGTATTATCTTATCGTGTCGATTGTCCCGTTCTTGTCGTTTTTCTTCAATATCTCGCTTTAGTTGCCGCCTCTAGACATCGCTAGTAATGGTTTCAGACGGTTTCAGCAACTCATGATAAATAACACATTTCATATCCCACCATATGGAGAGCATCACCTTGTCACTATGAATATCCCGCTTTGGCTGCGGTGGACCAGGTTCACCAAGCTTAACCCAAGCTTTTTACCATCTTTAAACTGTCTGAACCATCTACTGTACATACTATCCGAAAAAGCATATTCACTGTATGCTTCTACTAGCAAACGATGACTTTCAGCAGCGGATTTCTTTAAATTATAGAAGTATGACAATACTTCCCGCAAATGTCGATTATTTGGTACAATACTCTCCATGTTCAATCGCAAAAAAAACTCTGTTGTAAACATTTTAATTGACCGAGATACAATGGATTCTGACACTGACATTAGACCTGTCAAATACATGCCAAACCGGTAACACATACAATAAGAGTTACGCCACCTATAAAAAACGGAACTTACTTTTTAATCGTCGGCATTGATTAAAACATTGGAGTGTTTAAACACAGATTCAAGGTCATTAATAAATAAAATAAACAATAACGGTCCCAGATGGATACCTTGGGGAACTCCACATTGCGTATGCACCGCGTCAGACAATACATTTATAAAAGTGACTTTAAAAGTCCTTTCATTTACGTAAGAAGAAATTCAATTTGTCAGGGGGCAGAAAACCCAAGTTTGGCGAGTTTAAAAAGAAGCACTTCATGAGAAAGTTTGTCCAACGCCCTTGGGAAGTCTGTATAAATAAAATCACTTTGAACCCTCTTATCACGATTGTCCTGCAGTAATTCTCATTTTGTCAATACAAAATATTGACTAAATCGCGTATGCCATTACGGGAAAATCCGATATACCATACCGAAGTTTTTTATTCTTCGTAGATATTAACCGAACACGATCAGCTTTCGAAACATACTGGCCAGTCGCAAGGATATATATTTTTTCCCTTGATAAGTTAATTTCAATTTCTTTTGCTTTTGATTTTTGCGTGTCTAGATCGTCTATGGGAAGGCGTTCATAATTGGAATCTGACACGTAACCATGATTGTAATCCAATGAATATTATTATTTGCGGAATGAAACTACACTAAAAATAGGCTGTTAATTCTTATCACGACCTTCTCCTTCCCTCATCCTGGGTCTGGATTGAAAACCAGTTGTTTGCAGGGATGTTAAGGCAGTTGTAATTTATTTAAAATAATTTGGCATCACCTAAGTTTGCCTGCCCCTAAAATCCCAGCACCGGAAAACCTGCTTAAGTGGAGCACTTTTACGCCCGTTTAAACTCGTGCCACACCGGTGTGTAGCTACATGTCTTTCCGTAACAGTTGCAGAACGATGCCTTTGGGAGCAGCAGGAGATCAAACAGAGCTTGTTACAGCGGAGATAGCCAACTTAGATTCAAATTTAGCTCGGGTGGCTGTGGCTGGTACGGGCAGGCCCAGCGCCGCCGGACTCGCTCACCTGTGCGCTACATCAGAACTTACAACTTCATCAAGTTGCACCGACTGAATTCCACATGAGAGACTTCGGATGTCCAGCCACGGCCACGGTGGCCACTGCCCGGAGTCTGGCGGTGATAACACTCAACACTTGGAGCAAGTTTGTCCGAAGAGTTTTTTAGCGCTGTTTTACTACTAGTTCCCGACCGGCCGGTATCAAAAAGTTTTTCATAGTTTTTCCGGAGCACTTACAAGGGACCGGAGGGTTTTGTTTTCCGTGTGTACTTTTGGTACTTTTGTTAGCTGAGAGCTTTTTTACAGTACACCGAACCAACTGTTCCCAGTCGTCCTTAGCCTTAATCGCTAAAGCATAGACTCTCGGGGACGCAAGAATACTCCGGTCTCTGGCTACGGAATTTTATGACTCCATTCTTTCTGGCGGTTCCCTTTTATTTCCCTTTCTCGTATCACATCACTTGGGTAGCTACTAGCCCGTGCTGGCTGGAGACGTGCAGAAAGTAAGGATATCCTCGGAGGATATGAGTATACTTTCCGCTGACCACATGTGTGCAGTAACGTTTTATTCTCTGAGATGTGAGTGAACGACGACGAAATATGTCATATTGATGGCATATTTTATGCAGGACATCGCCTGCGGTGGCGAGGACTCTGTCGGAGCTCTGTGATGCTGTGCGGACGTTCCCCAGTTCCGTCGTCGGAGTCTAAAAGTGTAGGAGAGCTGGGTGAAGCACGCCCGTAAAACACTTGTAAACTAAAATTTACGGGCTTCATAATGGCGTCACGGCCAACTTAGCAATTTGCGTTTGCTTGAGAGTTATTACACTCGGCCCTAGCCGGAACTACTTTGTCTCAGAAAAAGTTTTGATTGCCTTTACAGCCACACAGAAGAAATTCCGCGAAAGTTTGCCCTTTATTTTTCAATATTCCTCAAGACCGTTCACGATTTGCGGGCTCTTTTCGAGGATTATAGAACAAAACTTTTCAAATCGTTTTGTTCCTTTGACTTCCGAACTTGAGTCGAGTCCTCATAATTTCGTTGGATTTTTCTTTTAGAAAGACACTGATTTGCCTTTTCCTCACTCGTAGGCAATTTTCACAACTTTGGTGGGATAAATGATGGCTGTGCACTGGTTGCTTTCTGTACCGTTGACTGAGGATCCACTTCTCTCCCGCAATTTTTATGATCACAGTTAGTGCAATCCGTCGTTGGCTTTATTTCCGATTTTGGTAAAATTTTCGGACCGATAAGACCTTCATCGTCAAACTATTAGTCTATTGTAGTTATGATAGGGTTATATGCACCAAACAGTCATGAACTTTTAACTGTGATAACGAATTTCACCACAGGCATCTTGGCTACCATAAAAACGTTATGGGCCATAATCTTATTACGATACGACAGCCAGAACCCCTTCGATGAATTTCGGCGGTCGTAAGTCGATTACTGCTAGAAGATACATCGTCTCGCTTTATTAGAACATAAGATATTTTCAAGTAATTGAATAGTTTAATGAAACCTCCATACCATAAACCCAAATCGCCTTAGTCCACTGCAGTCAATCAAAACAGAATCATTATACTAAATCACTTCAGTCAGACTTTGTTAAGCGTGTGAATGGAGTTGGTTTATTACAGTACGTAGTCGCGATTACAGAGCCGGTTTTACAGTCCGAGCTCAAGCTTAGTTTAATTTACACCCATTTCGTGGCTTAAACCGACTTAAGCTTTACAGTGCTTGAGATTAACCCTTTGGATGCTATCGACGTATACATATATGTATATGTCCAGGAAATTGCACACTGGTGCGCTATCGACGCATATAATTCTTTGCCAAATTGGGAACTGTGAGCGCTATTGACGTATACATATTTACTTGTCGGCCAGAAATCACTGTGAGTAAATTGTATGTCCATAATTTTCTTAAGAACTACTGGAAGGATACGAATGGAACTGGTTTTAATAGGAAGCTTGTATTCCGAGGAAGAATTTTAGGTGAGTTCGGGATTTGAAAATTAAAGATGGATCCAATATTGCGGCGAAAAATTCCTACCTTCAACGGATTGCTATGAAAACAGATCCTTTTGTGTTTTCGGGGTCACTGACCTCGAATTTGCCATCAAAACTTTCAAATTTAGGATGGCGGATTCAATATGGCGACCGGAATTTGTCAACTTCAATGGATTACTACAAAAACTGGTCTCTTTATATCTTCGGGGTCGCTGATCTCGAATCTGCTATCGAAATTTGGAAATTCAAGATGGCGGATCCAATATGGCGACCGAAAAATTAAAATTTTGCAAGATTTGTGGTCTAAACTGTGTAACGAACCCCCAGCGCCGACACCAGTTACGAAACCTCACACCCTGTTCCAATGTTATTGCATCATCCAATGTCTTCCGGGGCATGCTCATGTGTGCCACAGCCGCCAGACCAGTAAGTCCGTTAGAAACGCTGTCTGCGGCGGCCACCCTTTGTTCTTGCGTCGTCCCATCTCTAGAAGGGCATGTTTATGTGGGCGCCACGGCATTATTAAAGGCCAACCGAAACGATGACCAGGATCCAGTATTTCCCTAGCATTCGCAACGTTGACAGGCTGTTAGTTCCTATTCCCTTACCGATCTAGCGATATCTGAATACTCCCCACCCAAGGCAAGGACTCAGATATACTAAATAACTCTTATTACCTTGCCTTTTGGCTTCCGTACCGCTCTCTTTCCCAAACGATGGCGGTGACTGGTTTGGCTTGAGGCTTTCCTTCCGCTACTAACTCCTCCCACAATATCTCTTACTTTTCAGATTGTGTTATAGTGGGTTGTGGCAAGGTCCCTCCGACTGTAACTTTACTTATATGTTTTTTAACAGATATAGATTACCTGATAGTAGTTAAAACACGTAGTGTAGTAACTCCTTGAGTTTCCCCACCGCTACTGCTATTACCTTGCCTTTGGTTTCCTTACCGCTCTCTAACTGAACGATAGCGATGACTCGTTTGGTTTGAGGCTTCCCTACCGCTCCCAACTCCTTTCATATTCTGTCTTACTTTTACGATTGTTACATAGTCGTTTGTGGCCGGATCTCTCCGACTTTAAACATATATTTTTATTCAGATATCTGATCTGAGTTTCGTTGGTAAGCAGCCATATTTTCATTCAAACTTTAATAAGTATTATTATTCGCATAAAATAACCACATTTAACATATGGAATCCTTATCTTAAGCACTTATGTACGAGTATTCTACCCAACTTTAGTTTTAGGTTTATTTTATTTTATTGGAATAGGTGAGGAATATCTTATGGAAATCTAATTTGTGTAGTGTATTCTGGACTTGTCATTTCAACCTTGGCAAATTTCCGCTGAGCTCGACCTCGTAGCCCCTGGTCCACTAGAACTAGAATACGTTACAACTGGATGATACGTATACCGACGACATGTAGTTCCAACGGGACGGCGCTACGTGCCACACAACGCATGCCACGAAGGACATTCTGCACGAGCAATTTGAGGGCATGGTTATCTGGCGCGACCGCGGTGGCCACTGAGATCGTGTGATTTAACGCATTTAGACTTGTTTCTTTGGTGTTATCTTAAATCGCAGGTCTATGCGAATAAGCCGCAAACAATTGATACTCTCATAGTCAATATAACGAACGCCATCCAGTAAACTCATCGAAAATTAGACCCCTCGAATACTGCCACCAAGCAAAGCCGCGGCGGACATTTGAGCGATGTTATATCCGTACCTAATGTCATATCATGTTCTTTCAAATAAAATTAAAACGCAGTGGATATCTCACACACAACTTGTTTTATTTACATTCGAGTCGAGCGATTGAAAGACTCTTTATAATATGATTGCAGGTGTGTAGAATATATAGTCCTGCCGCTTAAGTCTTTTTAGTTTTGTCATAGCATAAATATGTTCATGAATATAAATGGTCCAAAGCACCATTACAATAGGCACTTCTTCCATATTTAACGAAGATTCGTTAAGACTTGATATATAGCCAATTGAACTATACGTATAGTTCTCCCAGAATATAGTGAAGAAATTTATTTCTGTGTGAAACAGGTACTGCCAAACTTTTCGAATCAAAGGTTTGCAAAATACTCTACTTTTCTTGCAAACCTTTTCTGAAATAATTTGATCATGATTTCGTAAAAAAAAAATTTACTACTACAACCTTCTTAAATTTTCCAATTACTGTATGGTAAAATAGTTGATTGTATATCATCACAGATTTTGGTAGAGCCTTCGATAGAATCAAACATATTCTTATCTATAAATTGACAGTTATGGGTTATCCGTTCTGTTTTGTTACTTGGATTTCTTCTTATTTGTCTGAACGAACGGAACGTGTGTCTTTGTGCGGCGTTCTTTTTGAACTACTAAGAAATATATCTCTAAATATATCTGGTGTACCGCAAGGAAGCCATTTTGGTCCACTTTTATTCATTATTTATATTACCGATGTTCCCCATACTTTTAGCTATTCATAAATTCTCTCCGCCATCCCCTAGCTTCATTATCATTAATATTTATCAAAACTTGACAAATGAGAAAATGGGTTCATTATTTCTTTCTTCTAAAACCTGACGACGTTGATCGTTTCTATTTTCAAACCAACCTAAGAGTGGTAGATTGCACGATATTTTATTAGTAAGTATATGTTTTTGCATTACTCCTACATGAAGACAGCAGACGTTTATAAGTTTAATTTATTTAGTGTCACACTCCTAAATTACATTTTTCCTTAATGGGTGTGTCATTTTCGCTGTGAGTGACTGCGTTCTGAGGTCGTTGCCACCACTCCGGTGCGGTAAGAGCTGGTGCTCGACTTTAATCACACTTATCACGCTGAAGTCCCCCGACTCTGTCTTTTCCGCAGCCTGGCAGAGTTACAAGGACGACTCGGCACGGCACTTCAGCCGCACTATTTCGCATTTTTAAGTACATATTGATTCCGGAAGAACGGTCCATTATTAATGCATGCATCAGACGCGTGTAGTGTTTACCCACCGCAATTTCACTTTCTCGCCTTCGCGTCCTTACAAGTACGGGCGGGCGCTGGGGTGCTGATTATGAATGCGCCGAGGCGTGCATTGTCTGCGGCTGGCACAATTCTTGTCACTTCACTTAAGCAGGCTCCCGTGGAAAGTAGGCCAGATCTGGAGAACTGGAGCCTTCCGCACTTCTACTTGTTGCCGCCGCCGTTGTGTACTCGCACTGCTGAACTTGCTCGGCTTAAGTTGGCACGTCTAAGTTTTGCTTAATTGTCGACACGGCCGAAGCAGGCTGCCTGCTCCTTTGAGGCGGCTACGAAATTTGCAAGCGTAACGCATGCAACGCCGCACGTAATGGGAAAATGACTGGTTGACTACCGGACCTTAACATGCAACGTCTGAGATCTTATCCTTTCCGCAGCAGAGCCGTAAGCCCGTCTTGCCCAAGTGCTACCCTTTTAAGGATTTAGCAATTCGAATTGCACAAAGGACCCAAAGGACCCAAAGGAGCTGGAGCGTTGACCTACAGTGAGTGCCCTTCCAACGAGAGGTACTTGGTGCCCTGCGCTTGGGTTGTGTCTCGTATCTCGGTGGCGCTGGCCCAGTCCTACCTCCCGTCGTATTAACAAGGGCCCTGAAGCCAATCAGTTCAAATTAATTAATATTTTCCTCAGAGGGATTTTTGTTTTTTGTTCTCGCAGTACAACGAAATTGCTCGCGATTTTGCTTCCCGCCCGCCTCGTCTGCGCCAAAAGAATGGAATTCAGCAAATTCCTTAATCGTTTTTCGTGCCATGATCCGATTTATTTCCATGCTCCTTTCTTCAGCAGGCGGATGGCGATGCTAGTAGGACGCCGAGACGATAACTTCTTCAAGCAGGTCCCCTTAAAGGCGTAAGGTGGCATGGCGCATAACCGATTCGTTTCTTCTTGTATCATTGGGATTACGGCTTTCCGTGTACTTTAAATATTCTGATTTGCGGAGAATGCGAACTCTTCAAAATTTAAGCTGAAGAATTTACTGACAGACAATTTTCTTATCTAAGCGATATCAAGAGGAGAAGAGGGAGATTTGTGACTGATATAGTCACAGGCTGAAGCTTAGGCGGTTCTAGGTTTGACTACTCAATCTTCAGGTTTAGCAAAACTACTTTGCGTTTCGACGTTTGACTTTATAAATTTATATACAGGGTGTTTCATCTATCGGGGACCAAAATGAGTGAGGTGGAAATGTATGGCAGGGGGATGCAATCTTAACTGTTTTGGAGATACAGGGTGATTCATAAACTCGGTATGAACATTGAGATAGTAGTTGTTTGGCATGTGTTTGATGTCGCTGCGTTGAGTAGATAAAAAGATAAAAATAAAATAGTAATGTGCATACCAAATTTATGAATCACACTGTATCTCCCAAACGGGAGTTACCCTGCCAGTTACCCAACAAGAACACTGCAAATCCAAGTGGGATTCATTTCATTCATATTTCAACTCACTTATAAGTTTTCTACTCGTTTTCGCCCGAGTTTTTCCAGAACGAATTTAATCGTTATATGTAGGTAAAATATTTTTACACGTTTGATGTGTTTATAATATATTTATGTATATAAAATAAATGACTTTTTTTGATGTGTGAACATCTTTACCGGGACCCCGGCAATATTTGGGGCTGCAGTGAATTTGGTAAAATTATTTCCCTTGTAACGCTTTCCCCATGAAACGCTTCCCCATCTGTAATTGCCCTCCATATGAAGTTGGTACCACTCGCCCCCCATTTAAAACTTCTGCGCTGAGCCAGGAGTAAATGAACGTCCCGAGCTCAGTTATTGACAATTGTTCGCGCATGGAGACTTGTGCGTGTATGCACTGAGATTCCATCGTATTTTGGAGAATTTTCCGCTCCAAAAATAATTTCCAACCAAAAAATAGAACAAAAGAGAAAACACTCATCCAATGATATGCCGTGTAGGCGTGTCTATGACTGCATCAAGAATCATAAACAGTACACTGTTAAAACTTTATAATAATATCATAAACAAATTTTGTTTGGATACTCTAAGAGGGCAGACTAATATAGATTTTCTATGGTTAGTTGTTTTTATATGCAAAAAAATCCGGAATAAAGTTTCTACTATTATTATTTATAAAATTCTAAACTTACATACTGTAGCATTTACGTCATGTTTACTTACAACAACTATTGAAATGGAATGAAATTTGTCTCATAACATTTGAATTACACATTTACAGAGTTCATTTCTCACATTTAACTCATTGCAAAAGTCTTAAGTGGAAGACGACAAGTACGTATGTACCTCCTGCGCATCGGGGAAAAGTATCAAGCGATTTCGTTGTCGCATGAAAAGTACCACTTCAAAAATCTTCTAAATTTTCAATCTTATTAATTAATTACATTAATAGACGAACGATAATGTTTACACATCTTTAACGGGAGTCCTGGTATTCACAATTTTTTTTTAGATGGCGGGGGGGGGGGGGGGGGTTGACACCCGCTATTTAAGTGCCTACCTGTACCAATGCCCATTCACTCGATGGAATGAATCCACCTTTGCGGTCGCCCCTTGTCATAATAATAGTAAGTTAGTAAGCACTTAGGATTCCAAGGGTGAATTATATTGAAGGAAAATAATTCCAAGAACTTAAAGTGTGTAATTTCTCTCAATATGAGTTATTTTATCACACTTTTCAGAAAACCGTGTAAATTTTAATACATCAACATCATTATTGTGTTAGAATATTGTGCGCTTCAAATTACTTGCACTATGTGTGTAAATTCATCACAACCAATATTAGTGAGTTCTTTTAACTCACACTTTGCATTTAATTGAAAACCACATATTTTTGTGAGTTGAAATAACACACTTAGAGTCTCAGTGAGTAATTAATATTAATAAAACAAAATATTAAACTAATCTTGCTTCTTATCTGAAATACATCCATTTGACTTATTCTACTTAATTTCTCTATTGATCGTATGAAAAATGCAAATGTCTATTACATCAAACTCTAAAGAGTTTTGGATATTTGATAGCAACAAAAGGAAGGCAGGGGAACTATGCTAGTGCTTTTAATTTTGACAATGAATCTGTTCATGATCCGGCATCCATTTCTGATCTTTTTGCCACTTATTTTGGCAGCGGTTTCTGTGATGATTCCTGTGATATAGATTTAATTTCTAATATCACTCTTGATACTGACACCCTTTTGAATTACTTAAATAATATTGACGATGATTATTCTGACGCTCCTGATGAAATTCCCGGGATAGTTCTACGTAGACGTTATTTGTCTCTTGTGAAACAGTTAACTTATTTGTTTAACCTATCGCTCCGTCTGTTAACGTTTCCTTCCATTTGGAAGACATATTTTGTTGTGCCTATTCATAAAAAGGGCAGTAAAGACATGATTGAAAACTACCGACCTATTGTAAAGCTTTCACTCCTAAACTCTTTGAAGCTGTGATCTGTGATTATTTGTCTTTTTAATGTCGGTCAATATCATCATCCAAACAGCATGGGATTGATAAAGGGAGGTCTGCTGTTACTAACCTAGTAGAATTTATAAACTTTTTCTTGAATACGCTCGAGAAACGGAATCAAGTGGACTGTGTCTATACGGACTTTAGCAAAGCTTTTGATAACACAGGCATACAAAAAAAAGTGATTGATACCAGAAACTAGACCCATCATTTCTTATGGTTTTCGACGTTCTGAATCCGAATCCGAGGTCAAAAAAAACTTTTACAACGTCATATTTTTTTAATCGCCAAAAACTGTATTTTTTGCATTTTTAAGCAGTTTTTGGCGATTAAAAAAAATGACGTAAAATTTTTTTTTGGCCTCGGATTCGGATTCAGCACATCGAAAATCATAAGAAATGATGGGTCTAGTTTCTGGTACCAATCACTTTTTTTTTCGTGTGCCTGTGTAATCGTTCACATACTCGTAAGGTGCTTTAGTTTTAAACTTGAGAAACTTGGTTTTCATTCTCATTTAGTTCATTGGATTGAACCTTACCTCTCTGGCCGTTCATTTAAGGTCTAATTCTCCTCGCATTTTTCTAAAGCTGTTAATGTTTGTTCGGGTGTGCCCCAAGGAAGCCACCTTGGTCCTTTGCTCTTTAACTTATTTATTAATGATCTTTTTCCATGGTCCAAAGAGCTCCATGATCCATATGTGTTGAATACCTTGTTTTGTGCTTCTTATCGTCCCATATACTGCAGTATGCATCTGTTGTTTGGTCACCTCACCATTAGCTTCACATCTCACGTGTGGAAACTGTTCAGAAGCGATTTATTCGACGTGCTTTGTTCCGTCTCCTCTGGATTGATAGATTCTGCCTCCCTAGGCAAAGGCAGACTAAAGCTTTTGAACCATCGAAGATAGGAATAACCCGTCCAGAGCCAGCGTAGATAAGGTGACGAAAACGGCTCTACAGCGTTTATTATTAAATCCGGAAAATCGAGAAGTTTACAAATTTTCCCGATCAAGCTATACGAATTGTTGGTCAATAGTTGTAAGCCAGACTCGAAACTCCAAACTCGAAGAAAATGTGTTGACCTTATTAGCGATGAGTGAATGGTAAACGGAAATAGTGTTCACGAAGTTTTTCATAAGACGCAACACATGACAAGGTTTAATGTCCAGTCACCTTACATTCCGTCACAGATAACCGGATCATGTGAGATATCAGACGAGAATAATTTGCAAACAGCCACATTTTGTTAAAAGATTATAAATTATAAAATTATAAGAGGATAGAAGAAGTGTAAAAGTCAGTATAAATTCAATTTGAAATTTGATGACTGTTCGCTATATATTGGTCGCCACTGTCTGAAGACAGAACAAAGCATATAGTCAGGCGAAATCCAGGTCTGGCCGCAAGTGTTGTCCGTCACTGTACCTAAGTGGATATGTTGTGAAAAAATGCGCACGCCCGTTATCGCCGGCGCTCATACACAGCACAGCACAAGTTAAAATGATATTTATCACGATTCCTGGGTCATTATCCAGAAATCCAGTATGTTACACGTTCAATAAATATCACAATCCTTCACGCACCACGGATCACTCTAAATATTGAGCGTGTAGCGTTCGCCTTAAAGTTTGTAAATTTTGTCAGATGAAGATACGACACGGCTGACGGGACAGATCCCCCAAAAATTTAAACTAAAGACAGTCTTAATTTTCATGAAATTTTTTCTCCTATCCCTAAAAAAATTTGTTTCGGGCATACCCCCTCTCTAATCCAGTTAAGGCAGCCATTGTCAAAAATGTGATAGGAAATTAGGTGGGACGCAATTAAGAAGTGCGTGCTGATGGACCACTGGTTAAATCGTTTGAAATAACTGCCGATAACGCTGACCTCCTTCGTAGCGGACGGCTGCATTTTATATAAATTTAATTCGGCCATATATCAGCCCTTAGCAGCTGTGATAGAAAGGCATTCAGGGTAAGAGGAATGGCTGGACGGACAGGCGGCAGCAGAACGCTTACACCCAACTGTGCCAAAATTTATTGGCGCAAATGATTACAAAATGAGTCCGGCCCTAGGCCCCCGTAATTTAAGAGCTCATTATTCGGACATTACGAAGGAATTGAAATGTGACTCCATCCTTAATGTGTAAATTGAAAGGGCGGCGGGGACTGTCGTCGCCCATGGCAATTTCACTGGAATTCGGGTGTGCTCCTGGCAGCGCCGAACGGCCAACTTTCTGTGGAGAACAGACCGGCAGCGAAATGCTAACTACTTTTTCATTCATTGAATTTCTTCGATTGCAGCAGCGGGAGCTGCAATGGGCGGCCGATGGGCCCCCCTGCATATAATTCAAAGTTTTGCGTGCGTGTTGCCCCAGATGATTGCAGCCGTGTACCAGCAGAAAGTTGCTCGTTACACTTCAATGCGACAGCCATTTGCAGCGCCATTCAGTCCCTGCGAAAAGTCCTTAAGTTCACTCGTTAAGCGATGACGAATCTGGCCAATGGAGGGGATAAATTTTACCTGCCCTTATCCACCACCCCGCGGAATGGGGCTGGCTGGGGAGTGGGTGCGGCACAGTTGCCGGCGGATGGGGCTCCTCGCCTGAATGACCGGGTCGACTACTACTAAAGGACTTTGTGCGAGCTCGCCGTTTGTGCCGCAGGGAATTAATAATCCCATTCAGAGCAGCTTCGCACCAACACACGCAGAAATCTAATTAACGCGCTGATTTAAAATTTTCCGCAAATTACCTCCCACTTAGGGTGTGCGGGTGCATCTTTAAGAATGTAAATGTCGAAGGGCGCTCCATGCAAATTGCGACGCTGCATATTCTTCGGGCGGATTAGTGCCCCGAGGCCTAAAGAAGGCGGCAGACCCCCGCCCGCCCGCGCGCACACGTCCCGGATTAATGGAGGTTTTTATGCAAAACATATAATTCCCCGGGAAGACGCTCGGTTCACGTGCAGCGGAGCAAAATTGATCGTCCTTGAATGTAAATTAAAAACATTTACTTGACGTAAATTGAATCTCAGAGATGATGTTAACGAACCGACCTGCTCGGGCGGGGCGGGTCGGCGCGGATCCAAAATCTGGGCTTTTCCGTATCGCCTCTACTTAGCCTCGTCCGCTCCCCGCTGCGCCGCTGCACTGCTGCGTCGAAAGCAATTAATAGGACTCGGAGCCCATTGTACGTGTTTTGCTCTCCCAACGCTGCAAGCAGCTCCTCGAGGAGCGGGGGCCTCTTCCCAAAGCCAGATTATAACGCTAATAGGCAGGGCGCTTCAAAGACAAGTTTTCCGCTAGTTTCTTTGCAATGAGTGCGCCTCGCTAAATTATGCATGCGAGCGTGTTCGGGTGCGCTCTGTGTGTTGCGAGTGGGCTCGTTACCTGCGCGGCGGCGGTGGGCTGTTTCCTCAAAATGCGCCCGCCAGAAGCCTACATTATCATCCCCGAAGAATGTGGGATAATGCTGCGGCAGTTTCTCAAAATAACCCGGAGCTCTTGTGCGCCGTACCTCAAAGGATTCTTCTTGCGGAGGAGTTCCTTTAACAATGCACAGGCGGCCCCCAGCTGCCTTATCGCGAATTACGTTATAATCCCTACCGAAGCTGGTTCATTATATCGACAATATCTTGTGCCCGACCTCCTTGCGAAGCCATGCATAATGTGCGGTGCAGAGCGGATGCGAGTTCTCAAGCTATTTCGTCGCGCTGATGTTCTTGCAAAGTAGCCGCCGCACTTTCGGGCGACGACAACGACGTCGACGTCAGAACACCACCCACCCACGGGCGGTGGATGGTTAACTGTTCAAAAAACCGACACTGGGTGTCGCTCAGCGAGTTCTCCGCACTTCAGGGCAAAACTTTTGCAGGCGTCCTCGCGTATAATTGAAATTAGCGAGCACGCTGCACTGTAAGCAAGACAGTGCGGCCTCACACGGCTTCCTCACTTGCACCCAGGCCGCCTCAAGCCATCCTTCCGCCGTTAGCTTTACGCCCTAGTTGGAAAAGTGGTTCTACTCATTGGCGTAACTACAGAAAGTCTACGGGGCGAGGTCCTCTAGCCTTCGTCCATAGTTCTAAGATCCACTGTATGATATGGTTTGTATGTAGTATGCAAAGATCGGGCACGCGTTCATGTGTTCTGTTTCTACCCCAGTAGCGAAAATTTGAATCCATTAAAAATACCAACATTAATTCCTTCATCAATGCAAACGTAATGTGTACATTTATAGCCATTACCAGCTACACAGTTTGACAAATTACCTGTACCTATAATAATTACACATGTCATTACTTTTCCGAAAATGTAATGGAAATAGTAATCCAATGGGCGGCAAAATTATGTTCTCGTGGAGCCAATAACTTGCACAACGGTAACATACTTACGTATCCCAAGAAAGAAATCCAGAAACTTGTATTTCGCGCAATGCGTAGTTGAGTTTTCGTTATACTTTTGACAAATGTTCTTATTTTTAACGCTTTTAATTTTAGTTAAATGAAAGTGAACAGTTTCGCTTTTTTCGGGTTTACATACATTTGTCTAACGTATGTGCAAATACAAGGTAACTCGTGATCGATCATGAAAAGATTAATATAGTGTAGCAATTAGACCAGTAGTAGAGAATTTCCGTAGAAAATTAATCTTCGAACAATTTAAGGCGACACGTTCCGATTTTGAACAAAAAACTTTTGAAATTAAAAAACACAGTTCCTACATAAAGATCTTATGTTTACATTTTTAAATAATAAAAGTTGCTTCAAATTCTCAAATTTAAGACATGATTTCTAATTCTTTTTTATTGAAAAATTGAATTGTGTAATTTAAATAAATATAGAATAAACGCCTCGTCTTCCATTCCCGTTTCATTCGGTGCACTCGGAAACAGAGCCAGAGAAATTAAAAATTTGAAAGAGAGAGAGAGAGAGAGTTCTTATAGGAGTGGTATCAACACATTTAGAGGGGGCCAGCCTGGACAAAAGAATATCTGCCAACAAGAAGGGACACTCTAATACGCCTGAAAATGCTAACTAGTATGCAATGTCCGGAAAACACATCCAGAAAAATTTCACATTAGCTAAAACAGAAACAAACGAGTACCATCCTATTCCCGTAACCAATTAAGAGAGAGAACCATAGCCGGCATAAATTTCTCACGTACAGCATGTACAGTGTCAGATACAAAATGCAGCGTTTTTACAATGGAGTTTTCAGGCGATTTCTAATTCTCACTATTACCATGCCATCTGAGTGCTACCTCTCCTCGTGATCATAAAGCATAAGAACAATGCGAATGAAGAAGGGGGAGACACAGGTAGCGCACACGTAGTTGATATATACGTACGCGGTTGCTCTCATTTTTTCACTGTGCACTTTCAGGCGATTTCTACCGATTCTCAGCGACTGTGTACGGCGCTCACGCGGCTAGAGAGCCAGTGTAGGGTGGTGTTATTATGTTCCGAGATTTGCCTTGACTTGAAAATTGAGAAACATTTTAAAATGCAATTAAGTAAATAGCTGCTCTTTCGTTTTAAAAATGATGGGTAAACATCATATAAGGTTTTTGGTGTATGGCTTTCCGAGGGACAATTATCAGGAAATAAGTTTAGCACTTTGCTGGAAAATAGAAATGTTCAAAATAAAATCATGCACCCTGTAGAAGTGTTTCAATTTTCTTAGCACCTCCGCTCAAATTTTTGTCTTGCTTTCACATATTACTTGTTTGTAACTATCTATTTCCAACAAAATGAAACGTCCGGTTAACGGTACCCAAGATTGTTGTGGGAGCGAGCTCTATGCAGCCCGGCTAAAACTGCACCCCGGTGGTTTGCGGCCGCGCGAGCTGGCAGGCTAGCATGCGGTAGTGTGGGGGGGTTGCCTAAGTGCCGCACTTAGCCACCGGGACGAGCTGCCCGCAAAGAAATATCTCGCGCAGACAGGACGACAAAAAAAATCTAGGGTAGGGAAAGGGATTACGGCAGGAGGAACCCCTGTTCCTGCCGGTGAATTGACTCTCCGAAAGGGGGATCCCGATGGATTGGATCCCCCTGGCCTATGCCCCAACCGCCCAATGACCTCCCATTGGCCCAAATATTTTGGGAGGTCCCTATCGACATTCAACACAACGCGAAAACCCGAAGAGAAGGCCGAATGAGATTGAGGAGACTTAGGGAGCAAATGAAAATTTTTTTTGGTTAATTAACACATGACTTTAATTTCAGGATCCTTATTTCTCCTTCTCTATAATCATTATCAACAAACATCTTTACATGGGATAGCGTTGAAATTATTACAAAAAAAAATTAATATAATCCCTACTAATCCTATTCGGTTTTTTTTTTTTTTTCTTTCCTTTTTTTTCTTTCCCCCCTTTTTCTTTCTTCTTATATGGGTATAATGGTTTCTTATAAACGCGAGTTTGTTGATATCCCTTTTTTATATTAATATCATAGAATGTATAGGACCCGTCATATAATTTCTGTCATTTTTCTATTTAGATTTCTTCTTCAACACTCGAAAATCCCTCATAATACATTTGGTTTACATCATTAGTATCTAAACGTTGTTTCTTTGTTTCTCTTACCAATAGCGTGCCTATTAATAACCCATTTCATAAAAAAAAAATTTTTGTTTCGTCGTTTCAATTGTACATGTGTACTTATGTATATGTATAATATATAATAATATTATTTTTAAATTATGTTTTATTTGAAATTTGCAAGTCGTTTTCAAAAATAAAAAATTACGCAAAATAATACATAATTACATAAAAACCTGACATTAGCTGGGCTGTGATGACGTTGACTGATAAACGGATGTAGATGTGCTCCTTTCGGGTGACTGCTACTTATGAAGTTGGGCGGCCGCCTGCTGATATTGTTGATGGTGGAGGGTTGCTCCCTCGGGGGGGGGTTTTGGAGGTCCACGTTTTACCCTCCTCGGTTGGAACCCCCTGGTGTCTCGTTCAGTTTTGTCCCTTTTTTTTTTTTTTCTCTTGTTCACTCTTGGTTTTGTTTAGGATATTCATTTATTTATTCCATTATTAAGTTTTTTTTTTTTTTTCTCGGTTTATTTAATCTTCTATTTAATTATTATTTGGTTATAATTTATTTTATTTATTTATTTTGTTTCTATTTATTTGATAGTTTTTTATTTTTTTATTATTATTATTATTTTTTTTTTTTTTTTTTTTTGTCTTAATTTATTTTTCTTTGTTACAGTCAATTTGTCTATGTTTAATTTATTTTCATTTGTTTTCCTCTTGCTTTTAATCCAACTAGATTTTTATTTTAATTTAGTTTGTCTTAACAGAATTTTGTTCACGTTTTGGTTATTTAATCATTTCGTCTTTTATTTATAGTTTGAGTATTTAGTAAGGCCACCAAGCATTAATGTTATTTGTATTAAAAAAAAACCGAACAAATAACGTAACCATTGGAAATAGGTACGCTCTTTAAAGTATCTGATAACTTCAATAATAGGCAGAGTTCGCAATATACGCTCACGTCATCATTATTTCGCTATTGATTCAATTCATGTTTGTCAAATGTTTTTTTTTTTTTTTTTTTTTTTTTTTTTTTTTAAATTCTTCACAAAAATCGAAATTGCATGTATGTATGCATAAAAAAAAGACACAAATCTTTAACTCATTCGACTGCTTGCAACAGATAGAAAATTATCACTTTAACATTAACTGCCTATGTAGAGTTCTAAGTCATATCACTTTGCAATATATGTAATGCTCATACGGACTAATAGCATTGGTTGTCCTTCCTTAATTCTTTTGCATTAAAGCAGAATAAAATTCATCGAAGGCAATTTGTTTCACGGAAAGGTCACACCCGAAACATTTAACTCCCCGTTGAGCGTTGACTTTAAAAATCTATGAGGTAATCATGTAGCTGCCCGCCGTATCAATGGCAGATATATCCATCTAGAAACCCGTGCTTCGGGCCAACAGACAAAAAAAAATCTTATTTCCGAACGCCGAGATTGAGAATCACCAAATTATGCGTCACGATTTGCATGAAAAACGCCGGGACACCACGTAACACGCACTAACAGCATTTTCGCCAAACTCAGAATCGTCGATGGAAACTAACTTCACGAACGTCTTTGCTTATAAACCGTTCAGATTTCGCACCTCAGTTTTTTTTTGGTCTTCCTGACCCCTTTATGAACTACTCCAGAAATCACTTCCAGCTTACAACAGGTATATTCCCGATCGACACGTGCAATATTTCCGGCAATCATTTAATTTCGACCTTTTTTTCGCGTGCCCCGCCGTTAACCAGATCTCTGTTCCAACTCCTCTGCTTGTCTCGAATACCAAAACTCAATTAACTAATCCGTCCCGCCAAGTCTCCGGTCTTTTTGACCTGCCCGCCGACTGTACCAGCACACGTGTCCTCGCCGTCGGTCCCCGATGCCCTTGCCCAAGGCAAAGCTAATTGCCAGCCGGCTTTTAGTAGGTATATGGGCCAACATTTGAGTCGAGTCCTATGCCACCGGCGCAACTCATTTGACTCTCGGTCGCAACTACCGTTATATTTTCTTCTAGCTACACTTCTCGGTCTCATACAAAAATTTCCGACCGAGGCAAAAGGAGCTCACAGTTGCTGTGAAGAGTTTTATTCCGGCCAGGCAATCGAAATTTCTGCTAACTCTCGGTTGCAACGAACTTAAGTACCTTTTGGGCGACCAAGTCAATTTTTAACAAAAATTGTTAAACATTTGGTCGTGGCGGCCGATGAATACCGCAATTTACCTAAATTCATTCTGTTCGCACTTAAATTTTTTCGTCGCAACAGAGTTTGGGACTTGCAATTGGTGAAATATTCTTGCCTAACTTTGCTGCAAGGTCAAATTTGCGGCTGTACTCAACGGATTTTGAATTTTTGTACAACTGTACCATGGGGCGATTAGCCGAGGGGCATTTCAGATGGGCAAGATGAATTTTTATTTTTAGCATGGGCCGGTCACGATTGACCACAACAGGGCAGGTCCATTGGCCTCGTTCCCGTGGACAATGGGGCTGAAAAATGGTCAACTCTTCAGGCGCCCATTGTGTGGCTCGACCCACGTCTGGACCCACGCTCTAGACTGAGCTAGCCGGTCATTATCAGCACTGGACCCTCTCGAGCCTTAATCTTAATGAGAGGTTGAAGAGTCCAGGGCTGATTTAGTCCTCCCCTTTTCATTGGCAGAGGAGCGCTTACCCTTATGAGAGGTAGGCTCCTCTGACAATAAAAAGGGTTACCAACTCGTCCAGAGCCTGTTTCCGTTGGTGGGCCGAATCCAGTGGCCACGGAAACGAGGCAAAGGGACATTTCATTTTTGACAAATCCGATGAAAAAATATAACAACTCCGAACGTCCGGTTCGGGTTGTTTCGTTAGGTCCCTCTCCCAGATAGTGAATCAGCTTTCCAGCTCGGAGTGTGATCACTATCAAGGAGAGGAAGCAAAACGATTTGGGGTTTTGACTGTATACCAAGCTCCGCGGCCATCCCAGTTCCAAGATGGAGTTCACCTGCTTAGCAGGCCCGCATCACTCCAGACCCTGACTCGGGGCGCTGCTGTTCCCTTGGAGTCTCGGAGTGTGGAGTTGCCGTAAAATTTTCTCTCCTACTAATTCTTCGTAAAAGGGAATCCCCTGTCAGATCCCTTGACGTGCAGTCTTTAGCTTTAGGAAGGGGGACGTTGAAGTACAGGACTTCAAATCTTGATATATTTAGATTAGGGGTTGGGTTGGGAGAAAAATGGGGGTAGGTAAAAATGTGGAGGGGAAGAGAAAAATACAAAATACGATCGTGAATAATGCTGGAGACTTTCCTTTGTGGCGGTTGACCGCTGGAGGAAACGTCCTGTTACGCCGACAATTAAAATACTGAGCACGTGCAGAGGAAGCAATCGGGAGCGAGATGAAGACCTATGTGTTTGGGGCTTGATGCATGCTTGGTTAGCCACTGGGGTGTGCAATTCAGGAAGAAGTGTGTTTTAGTGGACTTTGTGCCGCAGCACAATCCCAACACCCTAAAACACGGATGAGGGGGGGTTTTCAAAGCAGGGGATAGGAGAGGGTCTTACTGGACTTCCTGCCGAAGCAGGATCCCAAACACCATAAGACCCGGAATTGCACTGAGGTTGCTGTTGAATCTTTACAGCTGGACCGCGTATTATATCTTTTGGGAATAGCCCCCGTATAAGGGATACAATCGGCCATATTTACGGGCCGTCGACAATTCGGACAGCTGCTGTCCGTTCGCAGCCATTCCCGCAGGCACTTCTTATGAAAGAGGTGGTAGCATGCTGTAACCACCGGGTCCGTCACGACTGACCAATCTTCCTGCCGGCAGATAGAACATTTTTCTACCGGGGCTACGGTTTTCCCGAGATCTACAGGCGAGCGAGCGACAGCCATGTTAAATGTTAACGCGTTACTGAACCAATGCAATAAAGAGGGTATTTTATGTGTAAATATCGTTATGTGTTTTCTATTTAAGAAAAAAAAACACCAGAGAATACTAAAATGTTGGGCCAACTGCAAATTTTTATAAAAAAACTTCAAAAGGAAGAAAGAAAGAAGCGAAAAAAAGGAGAACTTCTTTCTGTCTTGCTTTTATATTTTTTTGTAAATTTTATAATATTTTAGATTTCGAAGAAAGAGACAAAACGTCTTATATGTGACTCAACTCAAGGGAGATAATAGCACGGACCTGTCGTGCTCTTTTCCTCTAATAAAAAGGAAGAATAGAGATAATGAGAAAAAAAAAAATTATTTAGATTAAAAATCGCGATGTTTGGTGGCCTTTCACACTTTCCGTTACAAAATTTTCACAAAAAAAATTTTCTTAATTAAATTAGCTGCCTCACAATTCCCGATGACAGCTTCACATAAGCCATACAAGATTATTCAAAAAAAAAGAATTTTATCAAACGCAGATGTATGTAATTTTGAACTTCAGATCACTTTCCTTTGTGATCATACCACAAATTAGAGAATACGAAAAAGACGGAAGACAAACCGCAGTTTGTCGAAATAAATTTTCAAAATAAATTACTGAGTCATGCTCCCGCCATCCACCTCTATCTCTTTTCAGCCTACCTCTCAAAATATCAAATTTTCGGACAAAATTCGCGAATGTTCGGAGAGCCAATCACTGGCCACCGAGCATTCCTCCTACAGGAAAGGAAAGGTGAGGGAGGGATCCTGACCAGGCACAACTGCAGGGATTGCATGACCGGAAATGTCCGAAGTGTTCCTCCGGACAGGAGCTGGCTTCACCAAAATAGCCAACTCCTGTAATTCCAGGAGGACACTTCGGCAGTTCCTGCCACACAAGCCCAGCAGTGCACACCGGCCAAGATCCCCACTACCAGTCTCTCCCGAGGATGAAGCGGTCTTGAGATCCTGAGACGGGCAACTGGCACCACTGCCAGTTCCTCGTACTTCTCCAAGGATCTCAAGCCCACCTCAACTCCAGGAGGGACCAATAGGGCCTCGAAGGGATTTGGGAAAAGGTAAGTAGAAATAGGGAGCACTAGGCTCAAGGGGGAGGGGATAGGGATGGCCCCACGTTGGGCGCCATTTTGTTGTGGGAGCGAGCTCTATGCAGCCCGGCTAAAACTGCACCCCGGTGGTTTGCGGCCGCGTGAGCTGGCAGGCTAGCATGCGGTAGTGTGGGGGGGTTGCCTAAGTGCCGCACTTAGCCACCGGGACGAGCTGCCCGCAACGAAATATCTCGCGCAGACAGGACGACAAAAAAAATCTAGGGTAGGGAAAGGGATTACGGCAGGAGGAACCCCTGTTCCTGCCGGTGAATTGACTCTCCGAAAGGGGGATCCCGATGGATTGGATCCCCCTGGCCTATGCCCCAACCGCCCAATGACCTCCCATTGGCCCAAATATTTTGGGAGGTCCCTATCGACATTCAACACAACGCGAAAACCCGAAGAGAAGGCCGAATGAGATTGAGGGGACTTAGGGAGCAAATGAAAATTTTTTTTGGTTAATTAACACATGACTTTAATTTCAGGATCCTTATTTCTCCTTCTCTATAATCATTATCAACAAACATCTTTACATGGGATAGCGTTGAAATTATTACAAAAAAAAATTAATATAATCCCTACTAATCCTATTCGGTTTTTTTTTTTTTTCTTTCCTTTTTTTTCTTTCCCCCCTTTTTCTTTCTTCTTATATGGGTATAATGGTTTCTTATAAACGCGAGTTTGTTGATATCCCTTTTTTATATTAATATCATAGAATGTATAGGACCCGTCATATAATTTCTGTCATTTTTCTATTTAGATTTCTTCTTCAACACTCGAAAATCCCTCATAATACATTTGGTTTACATCATTAGTATCTAAACGTTGTTTCTTTGTTTCTCTTACCAATAGCGTGCCTATTAATAACCCATTTCATAAAAAAAAATTTTTGTTTCGTCGTTTCAATTGTACATGTGTACTTATGTATATGTATAATATATAATAATATTATTTTTAAATTATGTTTTATTTGAAATTTGCAAGTCGTTTTCAAAAATAAAAATTTACGCAAAATAATACATAATTACATAAAAACCTGACATTAGCTGGGCTGTGATGACGTTGACTGATAAACGGATGTAGATGTGCTCCTTTCGGGTGACTGCTACTTATGAAGTTGGGCGGCCGCCTGCTGATATTGTTGATGGTGGAGGGTTGCTCCCTCGGGGGGGGGGGGGGGGGGGGGGTTTTGGAGGTCCACGTTTTACCCTCCTCGGTTGGAACCCCCTGGTGTCTCGTTCAGTTTTGTCCCTTTTTTTTTTTTTTCTCTTGTTCACTCTTGGTTTTGTTTAGGATATTCATTTATTTATTCCATTATTAAGTTTTTTTTTTTTTCTCGGTTTATTTAATCTTCTATTTAATTATTATTTGGTTATAATTTATTTTATTTATTTATTTTGTTTCTATTTATTTGATAGTTTTTTATTTTGTTATTATTATTATTATTATTTTTTTTTTTTTTTTTTTTTTTTTGTCTTAATTTATTTTTCTTTGTTACAGTCAATTTGTCTATGTTTAATTTATTTTCATTTGTTTTCCTCTTGCTTTTAATCCAACTAGATTTTTATTTTAATTTAGTTTGTCTTAACAGAATTTTGTTCACGTTTTGGTTATTTAATCATTTCGTCTTTTATTTATAGTTTGAGTATGTAGTAAGGCCACCAAGCATTAATGTTATTTGTATTAAAAAAAAACCGAACAAATAACGTAACCATTGGAAATAGGTACGCTCTTTAAAGTATCTGATAACTTCAATAATAGGCAGAGTTCGCAATATACGCTCACGTCATCATTATTTCGCTATTGATTCAATTCATGTTTGTCAAATGTTTTTTTTTTTTTTTTTTTTTTTTTTTTTTTTTTTTTTAAATTCTTCACAAAAATCGAAATTGCATGTATGTATGCATAAAAAAAAGACACAAATCTTTAACTCATTCGACTGCTTGCAACAGATAGAAAATTATCACTTTAACATTAACTGCCTATGTAGAGTTCTAAGTCATATCACTTTGCAATATATGTAATGCTCATACGGACTAATAGCATTGGTTGTCCTTCCTTAATTCTTTTGCATTAAAGCAGAATAAAATTCATCGAAGGCAATTTGTTTCACGGAAAGGTCACACCCGAAACATTTAACTCCCCGTTGAGCGTTGACTTTAAAAATCTATGAGGTAATCATGTAGCTGCCCGCCGTATCAATGGCAGATATATCCATCTAGAAACCCGTGCTTCGGGCCAACAGACAAAAAAAAATCTTATTTCCGAACGCCGAGATTGAGAATCACCAAATTATGCGTCACGATTTGCATGAAAAACGCCGGGACACCACGTAACACGCACTAACAGCATTTTCGCCAAACTCAGAATCGTCGATGGAAACTAACTTCACGAACGTCTTTGCTTATAAACCGTTCAGATTTCGCACCTCAGTTTTTTTTTGGTCTTCCTGACCCCTTTATGAACTACTCCAGAAATCACTTCCAGCTTACAACAGGTATATTCCCGATCGACACGTGCAATATTTCCGGCAATCATTTAATTTCGACCTTTTTTTCGCGTGCTCCGCCGTTAACCAGATCTCTGTTCCAACTCCTCTGCTTGTCTCGAATACCAAAACTCAATTAACTAATCCGTCCCGCCAAGTCTCCGGTCTTTTTGACCTGCCCGCCGACTGTACCAGCACACGTGTCCTCGCCGTCGGTCCCCGATGCCCTTGCCCAAGGCAAAGCTAATTGCCAGCCGGCTTTTAGTAGGTATATGGGCCAACATTTGAGTCGAGTCCTATGCCACCGGCGCAACTCATTTGACTCTCGGTCGCAACTACCGTTATATTTTCTTCTAGCTACACTTCTCGGTCTCATACAAAAATTTCCGACCGAGGCAAAAGGAGCTCACAGTTGCTGTGAAGAGTTTTATTCCGGCCAGGCAATCGAAATTTCTGCTAACTCTCGGTTGCAACGAACTTAAGTGCCTTTTGGGCGACCAAGTCAATTTTTAACAAAAATTGTTAAACATTTGGTCGTGGCGGCCGATGAATACCGCAATTTACCTAAATTCATTCTGTTCGCACTTAAATTTTTTCGTCGCAACAGAGTTTGGGACTTGCAATTGGTGAAATATTCTTGCCTAACTTTGCTGCAAGGTCAAATTTGCGGCTGTACTCAACGGATTTTGAATTTTTGTACAACTGTACCATGGGGCGATTAGCTGAGGGGCATTTCAGATGGGCAAGATGAATTTTTATTTTTAGCATGGGCCGGTCACGATTGACCACAACAAGATCACTAAAAGAGAAGAGAAAACGTCACGAGTGTCCCTTCTTGTTGTTAGATATTCTTTGCATGGGCCCCGGAAGCGATAAGTGAAATTTAGCCACTTTGCTACATTTTTGTGTTTATATTCTTTAGTTATACCAATTTCAAATCTTTACTAAAGAGGCAAGTTTTTAAATTAATTAGCACGTTTTGCTTGGTGCAAAAATTTTACACGACCAACTGTTAAAATCGTGCAATAGAATTTTTGATAGAGTAAAGCCGGTCCCAGACAATGCGTGCATTTGTCCAATACATATTTGGCAATGCGTCTCATTTTATGAGGTATGTGCGAGCTACAAAGAGTAATAATTGTTATGCGTACTCTTTAGCCAAAGCTTGTAATGCGTCCATTTTCTTCGTCATTTGTGTCTGCGTTCTTGCGCCAAATATTTGCTGTGTCTCTCTTTTGGCGAGTTATGTGGGAGACAAACACAGGAAATATTTGTTATGCGTGCGCTTCCCACTAAAAATGGGAAGCAGACGATTATTCGTGTAATACCCTCCGGTTTAGCGGGCAGAAGCAAGCGTAAAATAAGTTTTAGCTGAACAAATTGAAAATGGAATGGTGGAATGAATTCACCCTTGAGTTTATAGCTCTCTATGAACTTGAGCCTGTGATATGGGATCCAAAAAATCTGTCACTCAAAAATATAAATTCTATGGCTAATGTTTTCGTTTCGGCTTTTATTCAAGGATAGCATCCGTCATCTTCTCTTTCGTCTTTTTAGTTTTTTTAATTGTAAAAACCCACACATCATAATAAGGAACTGATAGCATTTGAAACTGTGCAAAGCATACCGCGCACAACTGCGTGCATAAGTTTGACGAATAAACGAATGGTGTGGGAACACTAATTTAACGCAGAAAATATTCGGTACATGCATTCTTCAAATTGAACGAAAATGTGGGAGCACAAGCAAGGCGAGGGAAATATTTGACAAATTGGGAGACGCAGATATTTGTAAAAATGCACGCATTGTCTGGGACCGGCTTAACATTTTGAAAAAATAACATTTTTCTGAAGAAGTGCAAATGCCAATAAAAACTTCAACAATTCATCTGATGCTACAAGTACTAAAGAATTTTACGCAAAAGACAGAACGCGTAATAATACTTAATAAGCTGGACTATCACAAGTTTCCAGGTTATCCACTATTTACGGAGCACCCTGTATATTTAAAACTGCTAAGGATCTTCTGAGAATATGATTTCTATGTGGTGGTAATTACATAACCCATCTCATTTTCATGAAAAAAATAAATGTTTTTTGAATTGCAATAGTTCTGATTGCAGGGTTCCTACTGATTACTTACTTATTTGTACACCTAAAACATAAAAATTAAAAACAAGTTGCATGTGTAAGTTTAATTTTGGTCTTTAATGGGTTAACAGGCCTAAAATGACGATGCGCTAGTAACAAATGTTTTAGACACAGAGCTTCAAATTCGCTATAGCGTGGAGCCTCTTTAAAAAAAATGTATGTAATTTAAGACTATTATATTTTTATCCATTTTTTAATTAGAAACCAGACTGCCCCCATAAATTCATCCTGATCCCTACCGACTTACATCAACGGTTCTCCTGTCTTAATTAAAATCAGTTGCGTCAATATTTCTTCTGTCTTAATTAAAATCAATTCAAAATTATAAATTTGGTTTGTCGGCGTGGCCGCAGCCATAACTCTTGCGGTCGCCCTCCTTGGCCGAGAGCCACCTTGATTAAGCCAATAAAACGAAATCAATCGTAAAATCGGATAAATTTATTACCGGGCCGATATACATTTCAAAACATGACAAATGCCCGGGTGTTATCGGCGCTGCTAAATTAAATTCAATTTTATCGAGATGTGCCCGACATGCATTTAGAGGCCAGGTAGTTGTGCAGATGGAAATCAAGGCAATCTCAAACTGCTGGGCGGGAGTTGGTTGCTGGGAGCTGGGAGCCGGCGGGCGGCAGACGGCCACTGCCCACGACACACAGTCCTTTCAGAGCGAGCGGAGCCGAAGCCTTTCAGGCTGTGCCGGGCAGGGCCGCATACACAATGCCGGATGAAATGTTGGATCCAGCAGATCTATTTAAAGCCATATTTTATCCGGGCCCAGCTTCCACCGCTGAGAGGACTAATTTATCAGAGTGCTAGATACAATGTGCGCCAGGAAATGAAGGAGATACAGGAGAATGGGCTGATTGTAAATTGAAAATGTAATTCCGACCAGGTCTAGTGCCGGAGCGGTTAATTGGGTTTTCATCTGTGTCATTGGCAGCCAACAAGAAGGCAAGAAATGGGTTTCTACCAATCGACTTTGGGCGCCTCTGAAGGCCGTAAATAGCTGTCCTACAGCTGCGGTTAATGAGGCAGTTTTGCGCCCCGCTCCTGTCTACTAAATAGGTTCCGACAAGTTCCTGTTGCTCCTTTGTCTGGCAGCTTAACGCTTTCATTGTTCCCGGGGCATGGCCTCGCGCTGGGAATGGGCACATGCGACGAATTTTCATTTCAATAAATCACACATTTTGTCGCCATAAATTCCCGCCGCCCCAGGGAATTTTCGTGGTTTTACCAGTGATCGCCGGCCACGTGATCTCGGGCACGTTTGAGAAAGCTATACTGCTCCCGCTTGTATTTTTATTAGGAAACTAAGAATGGCTGCCATGCTACTCGCACCGCACATCGCAAGCAGAAGTCCACATCATAATAGCGCGCCGCCCATAACCCCCTCGTATGAACTTGGTTTTTTAGCATACCTACCATCCTTGCAGAGAGTCGCGTCTCAGAAACCAGGCGTTCGCGACACACCTTTCTTCTTCTACTAGCAAACCCACATGCTGGGACGAAATGATAAGACAGTTCTTAAAATTAAACATTTGAAAACATTATTCCACTTAAAAGAAGTTCACAAGGATGCACCAGCATTTTATGTCTTTATTTATTTCTAATTCCTTTTTTTTGTATTTAAATTTTTTGGAAATGCTAAATAACCCGTAGCAACAAACTTACACCGATGAGACTAGGCCGTAATTTTTGTAGAACGGAGCGGACAGAAGTATTACATAAAAAATAATAAAATAAAGAAAAAAACTCCTTTTATACCACTATGACAAATTGTGATTAAGTCCGCCATTTTGAATTTGAACAATCTGGCGCCTTATATGAAATCAGCAAACGCAAAACCTCTTGTGTACTGATGTTCATGAAAAATGAAAGAGCTTTAATATTTTGAGTTCGCCATATTGAAACCGCCATTTTGAATTTTGTAAAATTGGGTACCATATGCCTGCAAACAATCATTGACTGCAAAACCTATACTTGAGTGCAATGAAATCGGGTCACCTTGAAGATTCGCCTTTAAGGGGGGAATACCAATTGACCGGTTCAAAAAATCAATTCTTTTTTTACGGAAATGGATTCTATAACTATTCGAAAATGTAACCACCAAATTTCAGGCCGAAATTCTGCGAATTAGGTATTTTTTTAAGCGATGGAGTGTCGCCCGTTCATGGTACGCTCGAATCCCAGATTTCGTTCCACCGCGCCCGCAAGGCCGATAGAATGCTATTAGTCATTTCCGAGCCATAAAAAACTTTTCGTGAATTTTATAAAAGCTTTCGTTTTCATTTCATCGATTTTTGGGTGTGTTTTTCGAAGAATGAAAAACAGACATTTTTTTGAACTAAAACTTTATACTCGTTTTCCCAAATCTCATGCTTTTAAAACGGTGTGACAAGTTGCGAAGAAACGGCTGGACCGATTTTCATGATTTTTCGCTGCTTACAAGATAATGCAATTCTCTTGTCCTTGACGAACGATTGTTTTGCAAAAACAGTTTTCGCAAAAAAAATTCGCGAAACTGAAAAACAAATGAAAAATCGATTTTTTTTAATTATAAAGAAAAAAAAATTTTTTTTTAAAAACCAAAAACGTCAAGGACAAGTAAATGACATTAGGAAACTTATTTGTAATCACTTTTTTGTTCTAGAAAAATTTCCTGAGGTGTTATCGTGCACACCGCGAATTTGCAACTCTTTTGTGCACGCTTCTAACAACAAGCCAAATGCAGATTTCGCAATAATTTTTTTTTGTGTTTTTGCAAATACAACATACAACCTATGTACAAAATTTGATTTTTCTATCATTGATAGTTTGTTCCCAATCCACGCCGAAAATGAAGTGACCATTTACTACATATACTTGGTATTCCCCCCTTAAAGACAATTCTCCCAGGAATGACTGCGTGTTAAAAAATCATCCGATAGATTGTTTTATTACCTTCAAAATATGGTAACATTTTATAGTCGTGTCAATGTAGGTTTTTACTGTCAAACGTTCAGAAACAGTCCCGATTTTGATTAATGTTTTTTTTAATTTGTTATATTATCTTATTTGAAATCAGAAACGTTTCAGCTGTCGCTCGAATATATTTATATTATTTAAAAAATTATTATTAACATTGAAAACAAAAACCTCGACAATCAATGGAAGAAACGAAAAGTATGAAACAAGAAAATATTCATTCTTTCTTTACTTACATAATTCAAATCGACACATATGTAGGTACGTTGATGCTCGGAGTATAGCCGTGATCGCATGTCGCTTTGCCCTACTTACATAAATACGCTATTATTGCGGGCAATGTGCCTATGTGTCGAATTAAATATTTAGCGTGCAAAAACAAACACTTTTTGTGATTTTTTTATAAATATGGATTGAGCAAATTTATCCAAACCTTTTGTACATTATTAAGTATAGTTTCAATAACATTGTGAAATTTTTTTACGCGACGATATCGACAAACAAGCCGGTGATGGAGCTCTTCCAAGAACGTTTTTAGAAAAAGGCGATTTGCCGTGTTCACTGTATCTCACTGTGGAAGTTATCTGAAATCAAAATCCATTAAAATTTAGTCAAAGTATCATTAAATCCTCCCCCAACATTCTCTGATTATTATTTTTTCAATTTTTTTATTTTTGGTGGTCACGTAAAGTGAAAACTGCTATTTTTTACGAAAAATTCCTCCTTTTTGTTAGTAGAAAACCCCCTTAATGGAAAAATATAATAATTTCTAAAACTGAAGGGAGGTATTTTGTATCTAGAAAGTGTGTACCAAGTTTGAAATGAATCGGTAATGTAGTTTGTAAATGGCAGTGAATACGGACTTTTGAAAAGTGGTTTTGAGAAAAACGCGTTTAAAGTTTCAATAGCTAAAAAAGTGAAAGCAAATGTTTTTTTTTCAACTTACACTGAATCATCGATTCCAGCTCCATAGAGTAGACTGCCTGCAGCAGCTTCGAGGTCTTCAACCTCTTTTTTCTCAAGTCTCTGCCTTATTTTGGATTCTTTGCTCTGCTGCTGAGCTTGTATTTCGGCCCTGTTGATGCGACAACCGTCCTCCAATTTTTCGTATTCATGAGCGCTCCATTCGCAATGTCCATTAGACCGCAAAACTTATTGCAACCTGCTAAACCCAAACCTAATGTACGCATTACGAAAGAAAATCGAGTGTTGATTTCGTGGTGATTTCCAGTTTTCTCACTCGACGTTTTGTAGCGTGCATCGCATTTGGCACATTTTACTTGGATTTGAAAGCCAAGCCCTTCTCTTTTGCAACTTTTGAACTGAACTGAACCATCACACTGAGCACATTTGACCAAACTTGAAGTTGTTGAGAAAGCAAGCAAAAAATCGATGATTCTACATATAATGCTTTTCAACATCTTCCGGCACGCTCGCACTGGTATTCAATTTAATTTTTTTTGATGATGCACTCTTCATATTAGCTTTATTCTAATTTTTTTTTTTTGGATTACGCCTTTTTTTCATTCTGCATAAATAAGTTCTTGTACCTGTTCGGTCATCTGTCGAAACTTTAGATATGCTCGGCATTTTCTAACAGAAAACATCTTGACGAAATTATAAAATCACTAAGAACAAGCGCACGATCGAACGTACAACTACTAACTGACGCTCGTCTCTCTTTTTAAAATATTGTATAGTGTATAATATACACATAAAACATGTATTTACGGCTTTAGTTACCAGTCTTTACTAAAAAGAAATTTCTCGAAATAGACCAATGGGTTAGAATGATCGCCAAGTGAATAAACTGTATACCTGCTCACCGCACCTACCTACCTGAGCACTGCCTTCTTGAAATGTTTAACTATCAGAGAAGACAAAAACAAAAAAATCATTTCTAAAAAGTGCAACCCCCCTTTTATAACGTAATCGCAATTGACACAAACATTTAATTTAGTCAAAAACGGGTCAAATGCGAGTCGGACTCGCACACGAAGGGTTCGGTACCATCGTACAAGATATAACACTTTGTACTTTTTAAATACTTTTGTAAAAGAAACAAGAGAGGCTCTATAACATAATCGAGACTATTTTTCTAATTTGCATGGCGGCCATTTTGAAATTCGCCTTCTTGGTTTTCCATTATTTGTTGTTATAGCGGCAATAGAAATATACACTCTATGAAAATTTCAACTCTCTACCTATTACGATTCATGAGACACAGTCCGAAGACAGAAAGACGGACGGATGGACGGACAGCGAAGGCTTATTAATAGGGTGCCGTAAGGCCGTAAAGCACCCTATGGGTACGGAACCCTGAAAATGGTTATAGCTTTGTGCACATTTCAAAATTTCTAAAAATGCCTAAGTAGTTCGGTAATTAAACAGGCAATTATTTTAATTTTTTATTTTTTAGTACATTTGACTCACATAAAAGCTTGTTTTTAAAATATTATATTTTACATTTAAAAACTAAATTTCTACTGTTTTTATAAAATAACGACTCTGTAAAGAAATTCAATTCAAATGTGGAGTGCATAGTTTGACTTATTGTAAAATCAAGTCGATGGTGTCTTATGATTGTGTCCCAGGGTGTAGAACGTGACAATGGGCGCTGCTGGGAAGAAGTACACATCTATGGTGTGGGGGCCTTCCGGCGTTGGGTCCCCTCGGATTTAATTTCCAGTAAATCAAAATGCCGCCAAAAACAGCTCAGGAGAAAAATGTTTAAAAATCATTTCTAGAAATTGCCAGGGTGGGCCAGCAGCCACTCAGCAGAAAAAGAGTTGCTGGCGAGGGTGGGTCCGGGTCGTGGTGCATTGGGTGGAACCGAACCACGTTGCGTAACAATTTATTTGTTTTACGGCTGCTGCGTTGTTTGTTTCTCCGCCGCGCCCGGGCCCATTATGGCTTTTTCAGTAACATAGATTAGATCCGTCCCATGCAGGCAATGTCTTCATAAAACCCCGCTTCGTCGTTTCTCGCTTAATAGCAGCCAACCGGCGGCGGCAGCACCGTTTCAAGTGGAGGAGTCGACCCGGCACGGCATCGCCGAGGCTCCTCTAAAAATCCCGTTTGATGTTTTGCGGAGTCATTTTTCTCAGAAATTTGAATAAAAATTCCATCGGACTGAATCCTCTGAGTGATGTTCACGCAACAATATGAGAAACATCTCCAGGGTGGTTGCGAAGTGCCTTTAATTTCGCCGTTTGCCGCGTAATAGAGGGTCGCAGGCGCCTTCGTTTTAGTAAATTAAGTTTTGATTAAAGTGGAAAGCTCGGCCACAGCGGCCCCGACGCCCAGATAAGGGCTGAAATATTAAGAGCGCCCGGAAATGAGTCGTTATTGGGATGAAGCCGCTGAAAAACGTCCACTTGCCCTGGGGGCCCGTGTTTCGGCAATTCAAGTAAAAGATGAGATCTCAGCATTACGCGAAGACGAGTTGTTATTAAAAGCGGGGAATTGAAATTATAAGCATTTCGCCTTTGGGGCGGGGACGTCGAGACAGTGCTTGAGCGAACAAGGATTGGTACATGTGGCGCTGCGCTTTCGAAGGAAAAACCCCCAGCGAATTGAATTTTGGGTAGGGAACCCGCCGAGAACGGGTACGTAATCGGTTTGCTAACTCAGCAGAAAGTTTGCTTTTAATGATGTGAACCTTTCCGAAAATAATAAATTCGTCGTATCGCACAAGATTCCTGAAATTTGTCTGTTAAAGGTATAGGGAGCAATTACAAAAAAACAATGGCACGGGAATTGGGATATGATGTGAGCGCAAAGCTACATATGTTTGTATGTACGTCGTATTAGCATATATATACATATTTACTGACTATAATGGGCGATTCTCTGTAAGCTCGTAATCGGCTGTCCTCAACGATTTTTTCAAAAAGTAATTTAATTTTTTTTAAAAAATCACTCCCAATGAAACTTTAACCCCGAACCTTTACGGGCCCATTGTTTCTAGAACCATAACTATTTGAAGTTTTTTTCTAGACGTGATAGAAGCTCTAAAAACACAGTCCCCTGGCTGTCCCCATTACTGTATTCCCACCTAGAAATGAGATTTACGAAGAAGTTATTGAAACTACATACATTTGGCAGTTAATATCATAAAGAAAGATAATTAACTTATACTATTTTCGTAAAACAAGGTCTCAATTCGTATTTTATTTATTTAGTAAAGTCCTGTAAGCTTTGTCCCCAGAATCTCCAAACAGTCCCCTGCCAAAAAGTTAAAGCCATAATAAAAAAAAACTGTGATGTTTACAAACGTTTTTTTGAGTGAAACAAAACGCAATTGTTGTAAAGTTGGCAACGATGCTGAATGCGGCGGCGAGACGCCACTTTTTTTAGTGTCAGAGCGTCATTAGTGAGGTGAACACGCGTTTGGACCGCTACCACGAACAGTCCCCTGGCAAGTAATAATATTTATGTTAATTACTTTAATTATCTCTATATATAATTTATTGCTTTATTATTTATGTCTAAATTGATTGGTAGGTTTTAAAAAAACTATTTTACACCAGTTTTGTAAATATTGTGAAATTTACCCGAAATAAACAGTCCCCTGCCTGAAAATGCAGCAGGGGACTGTTCTACACAACAGGGGACTGCCTAATTTTGACAATTTATTTTGGAAGTATGGAAAAAGGGATAGGATTTCTTTTCACAGGGTTTATTTAACAGTTATTGAAGTATGAAAAAAAAATTGTTTGTTATAGTTTTAATACAAAATGGCGGCGGCAGAGCCAATCTTTGAAATCGCCTCCTCCTACTCGGGAGGACGGATTTCTCGTGAAGTATAAGACGTGGAACGAAAAACAAAAATATTTTATAATCTATATACTATTGTAAAATGACTTTTTTCTAAGTACAACAGTCATCTGTCTCACTTAACAGCCCCCTGCGACGTTCAAAACAGTCCCCTGATGCCTCAAACAGTCCCCTGTCATGATTTTTTAGAAAATCGAAAATAACTCGGAAAATACGTATAAATTCAGTGGGCATCCTTATCAAACTGAAATAATAGTTAATTTTTTTCGAAATAGAACACGGTTTTTTGGCAAATATTAAAAAAAATTGCCAGGACAGCATTTGTATGGGACCTGTACGAGCTTACAGAGAAATGCCCTAATACAATATAATTACAAGTCGACGTTTCCCGGTCGGTACAGCATGTTACATGACGTGATAGTCCAAAAACTGACTGCAAAAAGGTTGGTGTGCCTAGGCAAATCGATGACCCAAGCTTGGTATGTTAATAGTAGGAAAATCGTTTTTCGTAAATATATCTTATCTTCTAGATATGCTAGAGGAAAAATTCAAAAACATGTTGTTAGATCTCGAAATCCTCTACAAATTTAGTTATATCAACGTTTTTCGCGAAATTAATACTTTTTAAATTATAGCACGATAAAGGTTAAAAGATTAGGACCACGTTTGGTTTTTCGCATTTACATATGTCGTTTTGGGTAATTCGTACTAAAAAATATATCCATACAAAAGCTGTAGAGCACCAAGTGTTCCGTTTGTAATGTATGGTGGAAGCCGAAGAGGAAGAGTTGTAAACCTAGTGTAGCGAGTCACACAAAAGTGGATACTCGCTGTAAAATGGCGTCACACCAGAGGTAGATACGCCGCTATTTCTCAGGGGGAGATCAGTCTAGAATAAAACAATACGCCGAATGGCAGCGTTCAGTTATGATAAAAGACTGTCTATATTCATCAATTTTTCAATGGCTTAAATACTAAATCTTATTTCTATACATAACATAACAAATACTTACACAACTACTTTGATAATCTTAACATTACTCATAGCCCAAATTATTACTCGCAGTGAATTGACCCAATTCTAATCTACTGGTCACACGGTGCACTGGCATACGTCATAAGTGCATAGCGCTGCACTAAGGTGGGTTTCATATTGCACGTTGCCGTGCCCGCACATAGTGCTGCGCTGATCGAGTCATCGTCATGGGGATTCCGTGTGATGTGACATTTCTGTTTATGTTTTGGTCAATTCACCTGTGCGACATTTGGTCGGGTAGTGTTACACATTGTCCGCTATTATGTGATCATTGCAATTATTGCATGATCACTACACGTTGCTTTTAACATAACATTTTTCGCTGCGACAAAAGGTGACGTAAAGTTGCACGCACTTATGACGTTCTGATGAGGGCGGTAAACGTCTACCTATTTTTTATGAAAGTAGAGGAATTCAGCTTTTATTTGAGCTCTATGCTTCTACTCGAAATAATGTTTTTTTAAATCTAATAAACAAACTAAGAACTTGGAGGTCCCATTTGCATTTTGAGTGTGTGTGAATTCGGCCCCATTTTTTAAAATTTTGAAAAGATTCTCAAGGCAGCACTCCTGTAGGTGCCAGTTACTTAGAGCAGAACACCTAAGGGAAAGTTAACTTAGAACCACAGCGAATGCAGACACCAGGAAGGTTAAGATGTGTCGCAGAAAATGCCGACACCAAGGGAATCAAACAAAGTTCAGTTTAACAATCCCTGTTTATTGAAATTAACTTACCCTATTTCAGACCCGGGCAAAGTTTGACCTCATGGGAGCAGTATACCTCCATAAACACCTCCATAAACCTGAGTTATACCTGAGTGCATTTCGGGTCATTTCGCGTCGCTCCATTAACGCAATGAGGAGTGAGTACATGTCCACCATCACACACATTCAGGACAGGTGTATGCATTTCTCGCTTGCACTTGCAGGAGGCACCAAAAAAATATTTCTCGCCACCAAAAAAATATTTCTCGCTTGCACTCGAGCACTCGTCTATGTCCTGTGTGCCGCACAAGTAATTTTTCACGATAGGAGTATGCATTTCTCACTTGCACTTGCAGTAGCAATGAGATGGGCACCGGGAGTCAAAATATCCTACCTGAGGAGCACTTGGGAGTCAAAAGAGCCGGGAGGGTTTGCCCAGGTCTGCCCTATTAATACAAATTTGATCGGCAGGTCAAACACTTAAAGACGGCCACATTCCTAGCATTTTAGCACTTTCTTCACTCTTACTTTCCGTCCGGGATTACCCGAACGCAGACAGGATGTCGAGATGCAAGAATTGTGACCATTTCTTGACCCGGTTGCATTGCGCAGCATGAACTCGCCCAGTGCTTAGTACATGGCGCCTGAGCGGCAGTTGCTTCACGTGCTATTTGTTTACTTAACACTTGTGCGGGTAAAACAAATGAGTACGGATACTCAATCAGCCCGTGGGCACATTGTACCCATAGAGTGGGTCGTGGTGATAAACATATCACTCCATGTGCAGTCGATGCACTTTCGGTCAAGTTCATGTTGGGTGCGCAGGTTTGACTGTAAATGGTTACTACATTGCTTCTAACAACATTTCAATCCACAGCTCTTGAGGATAGCCCAATAAGTGTCCAGGAAGTGGAATTAAACGCAAATATAACAAACATTGTATTTGATGCCATGAGTTCTGATAATGGAGTTGGTATGATTTCAGACCAGTCTCTTGATTTCTTGGAGGGATTTGAAGAGACTTCTGCACACATTATTGAAGATTCAGTTTCACATTGATGTGACGTAACTTTTACCGACAGTTGTGACGTAGTTACGACACCAAAGTATCGCAACGCTGGCTCGCCACACCCTCCCCTAAGACGATTCTTTCTTTTCTCCTTAAATCCTCCTCCCTTTTGTACCATTTTCGAGATAATTAATAAAGTATTTAGTACTTTTGCAGTATAACATTGATGCTAACATTTCGTAACATCGAGCATTCCTAATTTCAGCGAAAATTCAAGCAATTTCATTGCGCCAAAACGGACCACATTTTCTTTATTTACTCGAGAAACTCGGGCACGGACAGGCGATTCGGAAGTTTGCCGAGAAACCCGTGTACCACCCGTGTAAGCAAAAGTTCACACGGATTACAAAAAATCCGGAAGTTTGACGAGCAACCCGTGTACCCATGTACCCGTGTAACCGTGTACTCGTGTAAGAAACAGTTTACACGGGAAAATCGGGTGCAAATAAGCAATGCCTAATAATTATACGTACATAACAACGCGACTATCTCGGCAAAAGAAAATGTACACCAAAAATTGCTTTTGTTTCCTCGACGCGGCAGGAATGCACTAAAAGCTCAAAACGTAGAAGTTGCCTTCCAAACTTGTGCAGTTGTGGGTGAATACAGAAACTCCGGATGCTGAATTGCCCAAATAGTTTAATAACCAAATTGCTCTAAGGGAATAGTTGACACCTCTTATGACTGCCTCTCAGAATGGCTTTATTTGAATTAAGCCAGCGACTCGATTCCAAGGAGCCCTTGTAACATGGTCCTCGCCATAGACACGGAAAATGGAAGCTAGATAACACCTCGTACCAACTGCACTAACGGCGGTGAAAAAAGAAATAGCCCCAAAACCCTCGTAACTCCGGTCTTAAAATTTTAAAGGACCACAACTCCGCCCGCACTTTATCTTCACTTTAACGTGCAAAAGTTGGGAAATGTGTTTTGAACGGAATATTCCCTGGCCCGATTGCCCCCGGCCTGGGTCCGGACGCAAGTGGAATTTTCATCAAGGAACTACGTTACAAAATTAGGAGTAGTAAATTCGCAGGATTAATGACTGCGATAGTATTCAAGTTGTGCATGCGAATCGTAAAAATCTCCGATCGGACTCTACGTCGTCTGCGGCGAGTGGACCAGTGAAAGGACTTGTTATTGGTGGGCGGGGGCTAGGCGGCAGACGTCGGTCTTGCAGAAGAAAACTCTAATGCGACACGTAGCAAAAGTTTCCCTCCGCATATCCAGCGGATTATAAAAACCATCGATATACAAAGTTTGGATCTTCAAACTTTTTCCATATCTACTTAATAGCAGGGAGCGAGTGGGTCCGTCGGAGCCGCAGGCAAATAAAAGGCGGGGCGACGGTCGATGTGTGGAAAGGCTTCGCCGGTTTAAGTTTGTTCAGCCAGCGTCCCGACGCGACAGTGTGTGATGTTACAATCTTACAAATCGGATAGAAGTTGGCCTTGTCCAGGTTCAAACATTCGTGATTTCCTGCAACTGCACACATTTGGCAGGGGCAACAAAATATTTTTCCAGTTTTAGTTGAATAGACGGCCGGGACCAGGACCTCGGTACGGTTCCCCCCCTCCTGCGGCTAGAAAGAAGGTCGTCAACAAAAGAAGTGCTTGTTTATACTGTTTCTGCGGAGAAGTTTCAGAATGGAGCTGCTGCCTGCACACCGCCGCCGTTGTTGTTCGGGTCCCATGAGCCCCGCAAACCCGGTTGGCTATATTTGTTAGCTTTCTCTGGAATATATGATTAGTTTTGTGGCCCTTTCATACATTCCTTAAGCGCACTTAACCGGGGCTTACCACCATAAATAGCAGGCCAAGTGCACTCAAGTACAGTGCCATTTTCTTCGAGTACAATAATGAAGTAAATTGCTGTTGACACAGATATCAAGGATGAACGGGCGACTCATTTGGGCGCAGTGTGTTCAGTTCAGGGCTCGCAAATTGCGATCCTTGTAATCCAAATTGCATTTAAGGCGAACCAGGTCCCGAGGCGCGACCTGCCGCGTAATATAATGCGCGACTTCTTCTAAACCCCTTCGCTGCTTTGTTTACACAATATGCCCGAGAGAGTTTTGCTCTTGCACTTAGCTCTAATCTGGGGGGGGATGGGTTTGCCGGGACGGGACCTCTTGGAGTTGCATCTTTGTGGTGAAAGTGTTCGCAATGGATTCAGGGCGCCGTTAATGAGCATTCACGTTTCGGCGAGACCTTCAATACCCTGCGACGATATATTTGCGCACTGCCTTCCAGGTGATATATGCATTGCTCTACTTTCCAAACTTCCTTACGCGCGCCGGTCGTTTCTCTTGGCTAGCAACTGCATAAAACCTCAGTTTACTTATTAGAACTGAAAGTGGTGAAAATTATTTGCATTAGGAAGATGGAAGCAGCAATCACCTGCTGTGTTTTCTCCACAGGTAATATAAGGGTCTGCTGAATGCATAGAGTAGAGAGCTGGGGGCTCCAATAGTGGGAGTAATATTCAGGGAAAGGGCATACTTTTACCTTTGAAGTTTCATCGAACTTACGGTAATAGGATTTTTAAAGGGGATGGAACACTTTAGTTGGTTTTCAGGGGATGGTCATTATGAGAGGTTGAACAAATTAATTTGTGAGAATAATATTTTATGAAATACTAGCTTGCCCGGACCCGGCGTATCCCGGGATACTATTAAATTTGTATTCCTTAATTTTACAACGCTTCCCTACTGCACCACCGCCTCTCCTATGTGACCCAGCGTTTTCCTATTTGCGTTTTGTACATGTTTTAGATATTTTCCAACAGTATTATTAAATTTAGTTTTCTTCATTTTACACCACCTCCTTATTGCACCCCGTTTCCTATATCTCCCAGCGGGGTGGGGGTGGTCTCATATTTGGAAATTTGATTAGCAGATTCGAAATCAGTGATCCCGAAAATTCCCTAGTGCTAATTTACAGGGAAATCCCTTGAAGTTTAACTTTTTCGTTCGCCATATTGGATCCGACATCTTGAATTCCAAAATTTTGAATGCAAGATCGAGATCTGCGACCCCGAAAACCTCCAATTGCCTTTTTCATAAAGATTCCTTGAAGTTGGAAAATTCGCTTCCTATACAAAACGGAAATTTCGATTTTTCGATTTTCCGGCTTTTCCTTTGGGGTTTCCCGAATTTTATTTTTTTAAACCTTTTTAAAAACTGCAATATTCAACTTGGTGTAATAGATACATATGTAATAACTAAAAACTAAACATTATGTTGAAATTATGCAAAATTTATCAAAATAAAATTCAGGTATTATAGACGTCCAGCAACTTAGCCCCGTCATTTTGAAAAAAAAAAGTAAAAAAAGAAAATTGGGTTACATTGTGCACCTTCGCATAATTTATTTAATGTATACATATTTACATGTTTTCTTAGAATTGCTTGTGTCAAGTTTAAGTTAAGGCCCCCATAGACGATCGAACAAATTGTGCAAACTTCAGTTTCATTTATGTTCTCGTCGCGGAAACAAATGTGAAGGTGCGTGTTCCGCAACAACAACACTGTAAAATTCAAAGGCAATGAAATTGTTATTGCGCCAACATCGGCATACACCACAAAAAAAATTTCGCAAGGCCGCCAGTGGCACAAAAGTTTTCAAACGCGTTTGAATTTCATCAACCAGATGCGCAACGCACCAAACCGCACCATACACGTGCAATATGTTTGCACATCGGCCTGCGTTGTGCAGTTGTGTGTTGAGGTACATTTCGCTGGTCCCTCCCGGCCCCTGCACTTAGAGTAAGCTAATATATATATATAATATATATATGTAAGATACATTTATTAAACATTCAAGTTCTAAGTTAACCGTCGTTTGAGCAACAGTTCTTAATTGAGTTCCCCCGACCAATTGGTAAGGGCTCAATTTTCCCAGTAAACCAAATCGTTTCTCCACCTGCAAGAGAAACAAAAGTTTTTATATCATATAAATTGTATAATGTAATAAATTGATGGGTTTGATGTAATTTTAAATTTATTTTCTTCTTTTTAGAGCATTAAAATAGAAGGTGGTTTTTAAAAATGTTTTTTTACTATTAATTAATTTTTTATTTTTTACTTTTCGCTGGACATGTTTCTAAAGGTCAAACCATGATAAGTACACCGTTCCGTACGGAAACCTGTCAAAACTGGACGATCGGAATCTTGTGCATATTCGACAGGCTGTCAAAGTGCGATAATCACTGCGATTTGTGTATAATTAGAGTGCACAAGATTAACCAAACATTGTGCCCATTTTCAGTTGTTGTCATTTTGCATATATGCAAGGTACGCTCCAGATCGTACCTTGCATAGTAAAACAGACTTGCCGAAACTTGACGAAACGAAAACTATTCTCATTGTGGTTTGGGGATAGGTTTTGTGTGAAATAGCAAGTTTGCATTGGCTTCCGTACGGAGCGATATGCACATTATGGTTTTGCCTTTAAAACGGCAAGAAAAACTTACCACACACTCAAGGTGGGACGTTCACGACATCCTGTTTGATACACCCTAATGCCACTCAGTCCTCGGCACGGCCTTGACTTGGTTGTTTAGAACTTACTTCAGTTTAGTTTGATGCTTATTTGTGCCTAACGAAACACAGTTCCAGGTTTGATTTTGGAGCTTTCCTTCTCGTAGACAGATTGCAAACCAATGCTGTAGTAACCATTTACTGTAAACCCTGCGCACCCAACATGAATTTGACTCCACCGAAATTGCATCGGCTGCACACGGAGGGACCTACCCCACTTACGGCCGGCGTTTACTCACTCCGTTAATGCAAAGCATAAGCATATAAGTGTGTTTCACAAGAGTACAATTTACCCACGGTCTAATTGACTAACCGTACCCATTTGTTTTTCCCGCATAAGTGCTAAGTAAACAAATAACAGATGCGTCACAATACTACATGGCCACCGTGAACCATCTAGATATCACAATGCTAATGACGCCCATCTCGCCAAATTATACAAGTCATAGTATGAAGCCAACTAAGGCGTACTATCCGTCATGCCGGAAATTAAATGCATATACAATATATGGTGCCTGTGCTGTTGATCGTTGAACGGTTCTTTCGTCACTCGGAATCCAACCCTGAGGGCAGTAGCCATGTCATAGTGAATGATATATGGGTCCGCCATATTGAATTTAGAGTGACATCATTTTAGTTTTCGTATTCTTCTCAGCAAACCGTTTTATTTGATACCCATATCATGGGGGTGCATAAAAAATAACAAGTCCGCCATATTGGATTTAGAATAACGTCACTTAGCTAACCATGATTCGTCATCCAAACTAAACGATTTTGCAAAATTCAGCTCAATCGGTTGGGGATAACTGTTTTAAAATTCAGATGCAAGATTTGATCAAAACAAACTAACATACAAACATTGCAAGTTAAATAAAAGCTTGCAAAAAAGAATGGTCACGGTACAAAAAAAAAACCCGGGGCCGGCGCAACTCGTAAGTGTTGTCTGCAATAAGTTAATAAATACGAAATCATACTTTAGAAATCAATTCAATATGTTTAAAAGCACTTTAACTTCACATTAATTAATTTTACGATACTCTTATTTATAACTACAATACAATGATATAATACAGTATCAGTGATACTACAACAGTACTTACAATGAATACGCTTGTATTAGTATAATAGTATTATATACAGCACGTTTTTATTTGTTTAGCCGGCTCGCTCATTTGTTGCATTAGAGAAAGTTTAATCGGTTCAAGCAAGACAATGTGAGCAGAGAGTCGAGCAAGACAGATGCTGACGCAATGACGCGGTAAGCTTCGATTGATGCTTTGCAATAGCAAGTTGTAGACACTTCATTTGCGGCAAAATAAAAGAGCGAGATTAGGAATTTCCCGTATTTCCACCTGTCAGAGTTGTCAATATAACAACTGACAAGCGGTTGTGAAACGTAAAAATTTAAACACATCCAAGAAGGACTGCAAACTCCTTTTTTTTTTTTTTGTACAACTTGTTTACTTCCCTTTCTTGGCAAAGGCGTTAGGCCGCAATCGAAACCCGCAACTGAAATTAAGAAAATATAACAAGTGTGAGTTGCTTGCAAAACTGGGATCAAACAAAAATGTAAATTATGCGCACAACAATCAGCCGTTATTCAACATAGTAAAAAGAACATAGATAATGGGATATAGAAAAATATTAAGGGATGCGCGGAGGCGAACACAACACACGCATCCAAAATCAATCTGGGTGAGAGGGCAAACTCACAGACATCCCAAAATGCTAGGTTACACCACACGTAGAGAAATTTGTAATAAAATCTTACAAAATTCGCAATGATTTATATTACAAATGTTGTTATTTTTTAGCCCATTACATTTGTAATAATCGTATGTCATAAGTGTAATGAAACAAACTAATTTCATTTAATTACTAATGTAATAAACTTTATTATTAATGTCGTAATTATCACAACCCAACTGTAATAATATTTACTACAAATCAACAATTTCTGAGCCCATTACATTTGTAATAAAATTATGTCATAAGTGTAATGAAACGCACTAATTTCATTTAATTACTAATGTAATAGATTTTATTATTAATGTAGTAATTATCACAACCCAACTGTAATAATATTTACTACAAATCAACAATTTTGTACTGCAAACTTACGGTGAAATTTACTACTAATATGTAGTACAAATTCACAATACGGTAGAACCATTGCGATAAATTTGAAACCCTATTATATATCATCATCATTTTAATTTATCGCTATGGTTCTACCGTATTTTTTGAAGATTAAATAGGCTGAAAAACAAATAATATACAGGTAGGTATAAGTAGAAAAAACTTCTTTACGTATTATTTTCAGGATTTTATTTTATAAACATACACATTGGTTTCAATACAACGTCCTAAATCCTTTTAAATCTAAAAGCAATTCTCCTATCTCGTAATTTATGAGGCAAGCACGGAAAGAAATCAAACTCTTGTATTTCATTCACATTAAAAGAGTTCAAATCTTCTTTAAGAATGTGAGCATTTAAATGATTATCGAATTCAATTTTAAATTTTTTTGATATTATTAATATATTATTTCCGTTGATAATAATTTCAAAAATCTTGTATATAACGTCTTCATCTTTTTTACCTAAAATAAAATTACATTTATATGAAGTACCCTTGTAACTTATATCTGTTGCGACAATTAAATTTTGAATTTTTTTAAGTCCAAAATCTTGTAAATTTTTATAATATGGTTTCTTTATTATGTATGCAATGCCACCTTTAACAATTTTAAACTTTTCATCTGATTTTTTAGAATGGAAATAATATGCGGACTTAAACGACATTTTCATACCTATTGAGTAGGGCAAGTTAATACGAGAGGAAATTGACTGAGCATATTTTTTCAATTCTTTGTGTTTGCTTTCATTTCTCATGCTCCACATCATTTTCAATGGTCCAGATCTTTTTATCACTGTAGGGTAATGTATTAAAAAATGTGCTTTAGGTTGAAGCGGACGTTTAAAGATATTACAATACTTTTCATTATGATAGGCTATCAAATGTTCTAACAATTTTAAATCATCATTGTTGAAACTTGAGTAAAGACATAAATCTAACAGTTTTTGCAAGTTTTTAAAAAATACCCATACCTGATCTTCTTCTGGTATTAAATCACCTACTATTAAGGAAAAAAAGTGGACAAAACACCATGTTTCACTGGCAGACATCTTTAAATTTCGTTTTTGTAGTGCTTCTAATTTAATTGGTGGTGACAAATTTCCTGAATCGATGATACCATAATCAAAAAGTTGCTTACGGTCGTTTAAATCATGATGAATGAAAAGTACTTCATCGTTTGGAGGAAGTGTAAAATGATTAAACAAATATCGTTCTTTAACACACCTTCAAAAAGGTCATGCATTATGTCTACCGCTACATTGGATACAACATGAAAATATGCCAGATTGTTGAATATACAAGGAATAGATATACCTGTGAGTTTTAAGTTTCGCAGGCATAAATCTGTATTATAATTATCAATACTTCGTAAAGTATTTTCATCTTCGTGACAAATGCTTTGTGTTTCAGTCTTAGAACATTTACATATTCGACAAAAATAGGATGCTGAAAACGACTTCGTAAAACCAAGTAGTGAATTCATACCAAGATTATCTCCTATTATTAGCCCCAATGCAAAATATATTCGTTTTTCATTCCCATCAGTTTTAATCAACAATCCATTTTGCTCCAAATCCAAAAGTACACAAAATAAAGTGTGGAGAAGATCGTCGTGTTCATACTTTTTCACATATTGTGACTTAATTAACATAACTGGTAAAATAGTCTCTAAAGCAGAAGTTTTATATTGTGGTAGAGTAGGAAAATTTATATAGAATGCAGATATAGAATTCGCACCCGAATGCGACCCCAAGGTATTATCGGGGTCAAAATCATCATTGTATAGAAAGTAAGGTATAACTTGTTTGTTTTCCTGCAAAAACTTCGAATGAATCTTTCTCCAAACGGAGCCTGATACAAAATTTTGTACTATATCCTCTTTTTCCATAAGCGTTTTAATTTGAGATAATGATTCATTTAAAACATTCGGCATCGCAAAAAAGTTTTGAATTAATAAAGGAATTGAAAAAATAGTCCCTTTAACTCTTGAATAATCTAAAATCGGGACCCCACTTTCCATAGTATGCTGGACCTCAGTTGACATTGTAATATTATTCGGTACTTTCATTAGATTTCTTTTCTCTAAAAGCTTAATTAGCTTATGCTCTGTGTTGATATCTGAAAATGCCGTTTCACAAAATATTTTAACTTCTTTTGCAGCCATATTTGGGTCAGCATATCCAACAAAATCACTCAAAGGGTTTAATACTAGCAATTGGATGTCATTTATAATTTCAAAGACTTTGCTTCTCGGCAAAGAATCTGTGTTTATTAGTTTCAAAACAAAAGTCAATGCATTGGAAAATAGACTTTTGCTAATTTCGCCCATATTACAATTTTCTGGATTAATTTCCGTAGGATCGATTTGCGAAGCAATATCTTCGTTGGCATTTTCACTCAAATTAGAGCAGGAGTTCGGAAATAAATATTCTGCGCAAACACCTGAGGGGGCTGGCGTTTGATTGTTGGTTATGATTGACGATACTGATGGTATTCCAATATTTTCTTCACAAGAGTGTACTGTTTTTAAATGTCGTTTTAAAGTAGGCATGTCTGAAAAAGTTTGTGGGCAACATTTTTGGTTGCAAAAGTACGTAGAAAACTTATCATGTTTGTGGCTGTATTTTAAATGATAGAAGTAGTCCATTATTGTATTAAATTCATAATTACAAGCAAAGCAATTAAACATTTTGTAATTGTATTATACCGTAAGCAACTTTTTAATTCTGGTATTTTAACTCGTTTAATAATGCAATTGTGGAGGAATTTATTTTTTTTGATTCTATTTTAAAAAAATATTGTTGTAAGAACTCCCAAATTTCTTCACTTTGTTTTGGGTATTTAAGATTAAAAACATACATTAATTTAAACGTGCTATCTAGCGCTGATATGAAACTATCTGCTTTATGTATTACGCTATCAGAAACAATATAAAAGTTCTTTTCACAAATAGCAATCAGCGGTTGCAAAGGTACATTATTTTCCTTATTTATTTGGACTACCTTCCTATATTGAATTAAAATGTCACCTTGAGTGTTAACTTCTAGTATGTTGCTATTAAGAGCATCTTTAATGGATACGTGCCACAGCCGTTCGTCGTCATTTGTCGTTTTTATTTTAATTTTTTGTGATGGTGGAAGCTTATGGTGTAATAATTTGAATGTTAGAAGATCCTTGGCGTCTGTAAAATAATACAAATTAATTTAAATTTTTTTATATATGTTCATAGCAACATACTTTTCTCAATAGTATCTTGATTTATTTCTCTTATTAGATCTGCAACCTGCCTATTTGAAATTTTGCACGAAGAAAACAGTGATAAAAATTTTCTTTGAAATTCTTCCCAGTTTTTACGCAAATGTAAAGAAATGTCTTCCCCAAATAAAGATATAAAATCCAAGTCAACCTAATAAGACAAATATATATATAGTTATTTGTTGTAAAGATATTAAAAAAAATAAAATCTCACCAATCGCAAAGCATTCGACTGTGTGAAAAGTGGCCACTCCATGAACACCTCCATTATATTGTTTCCCATAAGTTCCTGACGCCGGATGGGAAAACTATTTCTCCATTTATTTTCCACCACCTCCCAAGGCTGTGAATTGTATTTCAACCAATTTTTGTCGCTCAAACCTTTAAGTAAAATTATATATAGTATAATAAAAATAATGCTGAAATTATAAAGTCCATCAGGAAAAATATTTTATTATTACTCGTATAATACGTACAATTATCGGAAATAGCACTACTTGTCTTCGGTGATAGTGATGATAAAGACGACGTATTCGAGGATTGTCTGCCGCTACGACTACATGTTTTTATTATTCCCTTTTTCCGAAATCTTTTTAACTTATTATTGTAGGCTGTATATAGATAACCTCGAGCTCGTCCGCCATCTGCGCTTTCTATGAAGTAACTTTTCTGAAAATTTAGGTATTTTTCCTAAATATATGGTACATAATATGGGTATAGAAATTTAGCAGAGTACCTTTGACTCTAAAGGAAAACATTTAATAATCTTATTTGCAAGAATGTTGCATCCTTTGGTCCCCATCGCAATTTCGTTATATATAATATGTTCAACGATAATAGAAATAAGGTCTTTCCTTTGACAAGCATTAAACGGCGTCGTCATAGTCCCAGATTGCAGTATTAGTTGCTTCCCTCGAGAAGAAAGTATTAAAACCGAATCAATATCCTGAAATATGTTTATAAGAACACTGTCTTTCGCAAGAATTTACGGAAATTTACCAAGTCTTCTACTTTCTTTGTGCGGTAGGCAGCAGGAGTAGTCGAGTAACTAAGCGATTCCGTTGAACATGTTTTTTCCTGTTCTGCTATCCACTGTAGAACATTACTCGCTGAAGACGTATTCATTGATATGGTATCTGCGATTGACATTGCTGGATAATTCTACAGCGAAATGAATTAAATCAAACGTAAAGTGTTTGTATTACACTTATATGAATATATCTTGCCTGTGCAACTCTCCAAATGGCTAATTTCGCTTTAAACTTAATGCGGGCATTCATCAGGCTGATAGGGATCAATGAATCCACATCCGACACCGTAATATATAGTAACCCCTCTCGATCAATCTTATGCTCTTCAAATAAGATAAAATAAAAATTAAATTATTGTTTTATAAGTTGTAAATCTTATATTATTTGGGCTGGAAATTTGGCCTTTTCATCAGTGATTCTGTATTTAATCTAATTTCACGTTTAACCTGGTAGATATTTTTAAGTTAATTGGAATAAGTATCGAAATAGAAAATTCGATAAGCAACTGAAATGTTAGTTAGGGTTTTAATAAAATTGATAATAACTGTTATGGATTTTTTTGAAGCACTGATGACTAAAAGCACAAATTACACCCAAAATACACTTTTTTAGAGAAAGTAAATATTACAATGATCAAAGAACAAACTGTAGAGTTTCCTTTATTAATAAAAATTTCAAATACAGGCATCCACGCCGCCTCTGTGTCCGAAAGTGTGCGGCTCCAGGCGCCAGAGCGTTAGGGGTGCCCGTGCCCCGAGTAAAATTCGCAGAAAAAATTTGTTTTACTCGACAGGCTGCGAACACTACGCACAAATGCAATAACCCTGTAAACCAGAGCTCTGAGACTTAAAAACTAAGATGTCACTTTCGCACGTTTCGCGTTTTCGAGCACAATCTGCAGCCTGTATTGCATGGCGATTGCAGTGAACTAGCGGCTTAATTGCCAATCGGAACCATTTTTCCGCTGTTTACGAAAATAACAAAAAAAAAGAGGCGCTCCATAGGTTTCCAAACAGGAACTAACAAGTTTTGGCACGGTCATGCAGATATATGTATGTACTTACCTTTGAAAATTCCAGCAAGTTCCGGCAAGCCCCATTCTTCCACCAGTAATTTTGTCACTTCATTGATAGACTCTGCGTTTGTTTCAATTGGCATGTCTAAGATGTACGCCACTTCTTCACTCAATGCAGGACACTTGCTGAAATCCTGAGTTGTTTGTGATAAAGCCTGAGTTGTTTGTGATAGAGGACATACGTCTGCTATTTCGCCACTATTGTGCAAAACAATTAACTCTAAATCACCATCAGGATCAGTGCCACTATCATAACCACTTTGCGTAAAAATATTCGCGTTATCCATTAGAAATACTGAACACTTTTTCACTCAAAATAAACACGTTATACGACTTCTTCATATCGCAACCGATTACCGAATGATCGTTCGATGTAAATGCGCTTACACACACTGTTTTCCGATTTATTACAAATGTAGTGAAATTTACTACGAATGTAGTGAATTTGCTCCGTTGTGGTCAATTTTCACATAACGTGTAATAAATTATGCTCGCGATTGTAGAATTTCAATTGAAATTCGTTCCAAAATTAAGTATTGTCCAATTGCATAGCAAGATGCATTTTTTCATTGCAATGTAATGAAATCAGCAATTTCCAAATCGTAATAAAATTTACTACTTTTCAAAGAAAGCCGCTGAATTCCATTGGTTTTGTAATAAAATAGTCGCAAAAGGATGTTTTACGTTTTTATTACACTGTTTAATGAAATTTGTTACAAATTTTTCTCTCCGTGCACCATTATAGATTATAGCATATTCCCCCAAAGTGCAAGGGCGAACACACGAGCACCTAAAATCCACAAATATTGGGGAAAACTTCCCTCCATTTGGTACAGGGGACGGGTGACACACAAGTACCATATTTAATATTGAGTTATAGGAGCAGCAGTTTTCACCAATACCTTGCTTCTGTAAAATATTCCCATATTCATGCTCCTTTATTCTATTTATCTATACATATGTTAAGCAATTCTAACGGATCCCTAACTCCACACACTTTATCAAATATTCATATTTTAAATATCGCCAGATCCCCACGCCACCACCAAATAATAAAACATAACATCGCACACTTCTAATAATATACAAACAACTCAGTGAAACACTCACCAAATAAAATAGTTTTCCTGGTCACGATAAGCCTCCAAATTTGTTCTGCCAATTTTCCAATCACTAAATTTTCTCTTTAACTTCGCTCTGATGTACACTTAACTTTCCACTTCCAAATCACAATTGAAACTAAATCGTGTACCACCAGATTACCAAATTTACCCTAACATAAACCTGTTGCCTAAAAATAGCGCATACCCAAAAGGGTGAACTATGCAACCTACCCAATGTGAGCTGCCTGTGATCACATCTTGGCGATGCAAGCAAAAAGGGTACGCACACTACATGTGGTTATTCCAAACTCTTTACCTAACAATGCGCTGTCGCCACTCAGACTTAGCTGCGCGGCTCCTTCACCAGAAAAAGGGATACAACAGCACACCCTCATAAAACCGCTGTGCCTGAAAACGTGGAAAACAAGTAACGACCCAAAGAACATGTGGTGCCGGGAAAAGGATGATCTCATTCGAGAAGCAAACTCTAATAATTCAAAGAAACACAAAGAATTTATTCTGATATAAACACGATGGTTTTACAAGGTTAAGTTTCAATTTCAAGACATTTGATTTCTGGAGGTACATCTCGCTGGTCTATGCAGAATACAATAATATACAGCATGCCACCACAATTTTCTGCACATTACCTGTACCTGCAAACCTTTCCCTATCCTGCGGAATCTAGATTTTAATTGACCGAGTAGCTTTTTGCTGTTTCTGACGTCAAAACTTCGTTTCCCTTCTTAATTTGAGCTGCCCGCTTGTCACTCCAATTTCTAATTTAAGTTTGTGACGTCAACTATTCATTTTCCTTCTTAATTTGAGGTGCCCACCTGTCTCTGGTATACGTCATTTATGTAAAGAGCGAAGAGCAATGGAGCCAGATTGGAGCCACGCAATCTACTAATGATGTTTTGAAACACTCAGTTTTGAAGTAAGAGCTGTCCAAATAAAAATAACCGGCTTGGGTTTTCAGAAGTTGCTCATATAAAACGTAAAAAAATTATCATTTCCAGTTTAATTTTTTAATTGTTTATTGTTGATACATCCATAAGCATGTTCCAAAAAGAACAAGGTACACAAAAAAGTAACCCACATGAGATAGCGAAACAAGCAGTCCAGTAGCTTACATATGTATATGTCAGTATACCATAGGGCTCCAATGTGGCGTTATAGCTGCTTCCTCATAAAATATCCAGAAAGTCATAACGCAATAAAAGGTGTCAAAAAATGAGCACTGTGTTTGCATTACCCCAGAGAGCATCTCTTAAAAACTTCTAAATAAATTGATAAAAATGAGAAACGTCCTTTACGAAACAAGGGACTCTAAACTCCCTAGCAGCCTGAGTCAATGCGGCAAATATGAGCTAATCTCCCCGGATCAAAAGAAAGGTATCCCTTCTATCGCAAAATGGGGATCATACTGGGGAGACCCGTCATATACATACATGCCCCTAAATCGAAATTGCTTTATTTCACATTTCATAAATGTCCGAAGGAATTTACTGTCAACGGATAAAGAAATCAATTTCCAACGCAGCCAGCTGAACGTGTTTTCTGCCCGACCACTGCAAACAGCGGGAAGAAGGGGGAGGAACGGCTGAAGAAGGTGACCCTTTCGTATATTGCCGTCGTTTACCTCATTCCAGGAGCTGCGTGTATGTTTTCAACGGTATTGCTCAAGTAATAAAACTTGCACTTCGGATAACAATGTTGGGGGGCTACAGCCAGCATCGGGTTGCTGCCAAAGAGGAAACAATGGGCGCAAAAGCAAGGTGTGGAAGTGGTGAAGGCCAGTACTCGTTTATAGAGCTTTTTTATTCGGTGCGCCATTGAGAAGGAGCTAAAACAAATTCACCTATTTCCATGGAAGCACCTTGGCAAGGTGTTGTGCTCTATCAGCAGGGTAAACAAGATACGTCCATTAAGCACTTCGGTAGACCAGATGAGTTCCTCGGGGTTGGGTTAAACCCACCACTTTATGGCGACTTCACGACTACTTTTCAAAATGCACATACCTCGAGGGAGGGGCGAGTGGCTCTCCCTGCGTTAGAAATCAACACCTTGTCTTGGGATTTCGCATTAGCCGTCGTTAAATGCCGCATTATCTGTGCTGAGCAACAGTTGGTACCCTGCACTCGTCCCGCGTCGTCTTTACGCCATCGCCACGGCCATAACACCGCGTAATTCCAGGCCATGAAAATTAAAAATTTACTGCAATTCTTAACAAAGCCGTAAAAAGCGCGCCGAGCTCCACATTTCTGAGCGCGCGGCGGCGTATCAGCGCAGCAATCAAATTAAATAGTTAGTTTGCGCTACCTCCAGCCGAGCAATTAATTTCCAGAGAATGCATGACCGGAGGGGGCGCACTGGCCGGGCCGCCGGTGGCCGAAAAATTGGTTTTTGTCAAAAGCTCAACATTTCCATTCAAATGGAGCGCATTATGCAGCCTGGAGGCCGTGAATATCTCGGGCGCGCATATGCCCCGCTCGCCGGCGACAATATGAACATCAGCATACAAATTAGATAAACAGGATTGCAATCCCTTCTGTTGCATTATTTATGGAGCCTTACAGTCAGTACACTAAATGGAAGTGTGCGGTCAGTGCGGTTACGTATCATAATAGCGGCACATCCGCGACTTTAGCGGAGCCCGCAAATGCGAAGGGATAATGGCTCCCATTTCGGACCGCATAAATTGCCCAGAAATCACGTTCAATGGAGCTCGATTACGCTCTGAAATTCGGGTGATTTCCACTTTATGTCCTTTTCCATTTGTACACTTCGAGCGGCACATGTGGGCCGAGTTTGTCAAAGTCTCTATTACCACCCTAACGACTATCCTTATTTATTAAGTGTGCGGGTGCAGCGGCCCTGGCCTAATGCATCGGACCCATGACCGGACACTGGACAGTTTGGTCCTGGGCCTTGAGGCGGGCCATGGTGGATGGAGGGGGGGACGACATGATTCCCTCTGCAAATTTGACTGCGACCGTTTTGTGTGCACACCCGTGCTGCGAACGTACACGGAGGTGATTATCCGGGCGCCTCGTCCCACTCCCATGGTTGTGAAAGAAACTAGATCTGGTCATATTGCGTCCTGGCCGGGTGGGCAGAGGACCTAATTGCTTAAATCATCGTATAGCATGAATTATTAATTAGTGCGTTTTCGTCCTCAAACAGGAGGATTGGCCATTTCTGACGAAGCTCGAACTACGTCAAAGTAAATTGTAAATGCGTCTGTGTCAACCACTGCCGTAATTCTTGAGATGCCTTGTGAAAACAGCTTTGGCAGTTTGTCCAAATAACTTGTAATACCTAGGCATCTCAAAAAAAAATGTACTTATGACCTCAACCCGTCCGACCATGCTGCGGAATTGGTAAATGAGGAAATTAGATAGGAAATCATTTTACCCAAGCAAAAATTGATTGAGTGGCTTTAACTTTTTAATGACTCCCGGAAAACATAAAACGCTCTGTCGATAGACTGAGGCAGTGCTGGGTACAATGGTGCAACTTTTTATAACATGAATTTTATGTTTTCTGTGGGCATAAAATGTCTACTTCATAACTGAAGCTGACATTTTATTACTATCCATACTCCGCCATAGTTAATCTATTTGCTCTATAAATCAACTTGTGTACGTATAAACACAGACTATTCCAAAAAGGTACGATAAAACTAGATTTATAATGGGCAGAGGAGGTTTATATTATCAGAATGTTCTCCGACTTTTGGATGATCACTTCAAGAATATTCAAATCCCACAAAAAAAAAAAATTGAAATTTTTCTAAGAAGAAGTGTTGATAGGAAAAAACGGCTCTGGCAAACATTTCTTGTACAAAAGACCTTAAATATAATATGAAGACCTTATAAATAATAAAAATCCAGCAACAAAAAGAACTGATATGTGCGAATATTACAAGAATATAAGAACAAAAAAAAAAAATTGAAATTTTTCTAAGAAGAAGTGTTGATAGGAAAAAACGGCTCTGGCAAACATTTCTTGTACAAAAGACCTTAAATATAATATGAAGACCTTATAAATAATAAAAATCCAGCAACAAAAAGAACTGATATGTGCGAATATTACAAGAATATAAGAACAAAAAAAAAAAATTGAAATTTTTCTAAGAAGAAGTGTTGATAGGAAAAAACGGCTCTGGCAAACATTTCTTGTACAAAAGACCTTAAATATAATATGAAGACCTTATAAATAATAAAAATCCAGCAACAAAAAGAACTGATATGTGCGAATATTACAAGAATATAAGAACAAAAAAAAAAAATTGAAATTTTTCTAAGAAGAAGTGTTGATAGGAAAAAACGGCTCTGGCAAACATTTCTTGTACAAAAGACCTTAAATATAATATGAAGACCTTATAAATAATAAAAATCCAGCAACAAAAAGAACTGATATGTGCGAATATTACAAGAATATAAGAACAAAAAAAAAAAATTGAAATTTTTCTAAGAAGAAGTGTTGATAGGAAAAAACGGCTCTGGCAAACATTTCTTGTACAAAAGACCTTAAATATAATATGAAGACCTTATAAATAATAAAAATCCAGCAACAAAAAGAACTGATATGTGCGAATATTACAAGAATATAAGAACAAAAAAAAAAAATTGAAATTTTTCTAAGAAGAAGTGTTGATAGGAAAAAACGGCTCTGGCAAACATTTCTTGTACAAAAGACCTTAAATATAATATGAAGACCTTATAAATAATAAAAATCCAGCAACAAAAAGAACTGATATGTGCGAATATTACAAGAATATAAGATTTTCGCTGATAAGTGGGTTGGAGGAGGAGGATGCATTACACGTCAACACGAGAGAGACAGCAAAAGAAACCAACGATTCTCTTCAAGACTATCAACAGCCCGCTTTTGCGTACAGATACATACTTGTTACAAAATAAATTCTGAAATTTAAAGTGTTTAATTTGATTACTTTTGTCACATCCCTTAAAACTAACACTTTGAACTCTGACATCATATAAGCCCTGCCTACTTACCTACTGGCGGGCGGTAGATACTGGCAGACCTACGGAGTTATATGTTTTTTTATCTAATTTTCCTTTTTCATTGCTATTATTTTATCAATTATTCTTTCTTTCATTTTATCGCGTCAAAATATAAAGTCTACGACAAATAAAATGTTGTTCTCTTATTTTCAACTTTTATTGTTATTTAATCAATTAATTTAATAAAATTCTTTATTTTATTGTGTCAATTGAAAGTTTTTTGGAAGTACTGTCAGTGCTGTTGCAGTTTATCTGTTAAATGGTCACGCTTGAAATACTTTAAAATATATGCTTGCCTCTCTCGGTATCATTTTATACCTTTGTGGGCTCCTTCCTGAGCGTACTTATTCTACGTACGATCTAAATTTTTAGGTTTCGCTAAAAGCGGGCTGTTGATAGTCTTGAAGAGAATCGTTGGTTTCTTTTGCTGTCTCTCTCGTGTTGACGTGTAATGCATCCTCCTCCTCCAACCCACTTATCAGCGAAAATCTTATATTCTTGTAATATTCGCACATATCAGTTCTTTTTGTTGCTGGATTTTTATTATTTATAAGGTCTTCATATTATATTTAAGGTCTTTTGTACAAGAAATGTTTGCCAGAGCCGTTTTTTCCTATCAACACTTCTTCTTAGAAAAATTTCAATTTTTTTTTTTTGTGGGATATCAGTTTTTTTTGTTGTCGATTTATAGAGTATATTAATTAATTAATAATTAATTAGTGACGTTTTTAGCAGGAGTCACTTTTTTCTTATTAACGTATATGGCGGGCGCGTACACAGGAGCGGTTTTGAGGTTTGAACTTCCACCTACCCCCTTCCTTCCCAAATGTCAGCAAAGTTGTTGTGCGCCAATTTGCGGCGATTTAAATGGCGACTATAACATATAAAGAAACAAAACTTAAAATTGTCTTAAAATTGCCTTTAATTAAGGTCATGTCTTTTGAAAAAACCCAAAAAAATCCCGCTCGCTACGCTCGCCTTTGCATCATATAATACTGCAATGTCTACAATCAAGCCGGCTCTGATAAGGTCAGCTTAAGGATATGAATATTCGTCTGTTGTTATGTAAATCGCCCCCGAACATTTTTTTCCACTAATTTTTTTTATAGAGTGACTCACTGTTGCTGAAGAAGCAGAATATAAACCCCTTTAGCTTTGTAAGGCCAGAATTTTCTCGTAACGTGTAAGTCGTCAATTTCGACCCAGTTATTTTTATCTCGCAGCATACTTGTATAGTGCCCACTCTCAAGAAGTCATTTTATACCCATATCATGGGGGTGCATTTCAAATAGCCTGTCCGCCATCTTGGATGTCCGCCATGTTGGATTTAAGTCACGTGACTATTTTTTCGTATTCCTGACAGCAAACCCTTTCATTTGATACCCATATCATGGGGGTGCATTTCAAATAGCCTGTCCGCCATCTTGGATGTCCGCCATGTTGGATTTAAGTCACGTGACTATTTTTGTCGTATTCCTGACAGCAAACCCTTTCATTTGATACCCATATCATGGGGGTGCATTTCAAATAGGCTGTCCGCCATCTTGGATGTCCGCCATGTTGGATTTAAGTCACGTGACTATTTTTTTCGTATTCCTGACAGCAAGCCCTTTCATTTGATACCCATATCATGGGGGTGCATTTCAAATAGCCTGTCCGCCATCTTGGATGTCCGCCATGTTGGATTTAAGTCACGTGACTATTTTTTTCGTATTCCTGACAGCAAACCCTTTCATGTGATACCCATATCATGGGGGTGCATTTCAAATAGCCTGTCCGTCATCTTGGATGTCCGCCATGTTGGATTTAAGTCACGTGACTATTTTTTTCGTATTCCTGACAGCAAACCCTTTCATTTGGTACCCATATCATGGGGGTGCATTTCAAATAGCCTGTCCGCCATCTTGGATGTCCGCCATGTTGGATTTAAGTCACGTGACTATTTTTTTCGTATTCCTGACAGCAAACCCTTTCATTTGGTACCCATATCATGGGGGTGCATTTCAAATAGCCTGTCCGCCATCTTTGATGTCCGCCATGTTGGATTCAAGTCACGTGACTATTTTTTTCGTATTCCTGACAAAAAACCCTTTCATTTGGTACCCATATCATGGGGGTGCATTTCAAATAGCCTGTCCGCCATCTTGGATGTCCGCCATGTTGGATTTAAGTCACGTGACTATTTGTTTCGTATTCCTGACAGCAAGCCCTTTCATTTGATACCCATATCATGGGGGTGCATTTCAAATAGCCTGTCCGCCATCTTGGATGTCCGCCATGTTGGATTTAAGTCACGTGACTATTTTTTTCGTATTCCTGACAGCAAACCCTTTCATGTGATACCCATATCATGGGGGTGCATTTCAAATAGCCTGTCCGCCATGTTGGATTTAAGTCACGTGACTATTTTTTTCGTATTCCTGACAGCAAACCCTTTCATTTGATACCCATATCATGGGGGTGCATTTCAAATAGCCTGTCCGCCATCTTGGATGTCCGCCATATTGGATTTAAGTCACGTGACTATTTTTTTCGTATTCCTGACAGCAAACCCTTTCATTTGGTACCCATATCATGGGGGTGCATTTCAAATAGCCTGTCCGCCATCTTGGATGTCCGCCATGTTGGATTTAAGTCACGTGACTATTTTTTTCGTATTCCTGACAGCAAACCCTTTCATTTGGTACCCATATCATGGGGGTGCATTTCAAATAGCCTGTCCGCCATCTTTGATGTCCGCCATGTTGGATTCAAGTCACGTGACTATTTTTTTCGTATTCCTGACAAAAAACCCTTTCATTTGGTACCCATATCATGGGGGTGCATTTCAAATAGCCTGTCCGCCATCTTGGATGTCCGCCATGTTGGATTTAAGTCACGTGACTATTTGTTTCGTATTCCTGACAGCAAGCCCTTTCATTTGATACCCATATCATGGGGGTGCATTTCAAATAGCCTGTCCGCCATCTTGGATGTCCGCCATGTTGGATTTAAGTCACGTGACTATTTTTTTCGTATTCCTGACAGCAAACCCTTTCATGTGATACCCATATCATGGGGGTGCATTTCAAATAGCCTGTCCGCCATGTTGGATTTAAGTCACGTGACTATTTTTTTCGTATTCCTGACAGCAAACCCTTTCATTTGATACCCATATCATGGGGGTGCATTTCAAATAGCCTGTCCGCCATCTTGGATGTCCGCCATATTGGATTTAAGTCACGTGACTATTTTTTTCGTATTCCTGACAGCAAACCCTTTCATTTGATACCCATATCATGGGGGTGCATTTCAAATAGCCTGTCCGCCATCTTGGATGTCCGCCATATTGGATTTAAGTCACGTGACTATTTTTTTCGTATTCCTGACAGCAAACCCTTTCATGTGATACCCATATCATGGGGGTGCATTTCAAATAGCCTGTCCGCCATGTTGGATTTAAGTCACGTGACTATTTTTTTCGTATTCCTGACAGCAAACCCTTTCATGTGATACCCATATCATGGGGGTGCATTTCAAATAGCCTGTCCGCCATCTTGGATGTCCGCCATGTTGGATTTAAGTCACGTGACTTTTTTTTTCGTATTCCTGACAGCAAACCCTTTCATTTGGTACCCATATCATGGTGGTGGATTTCAAACAGCCAGTCCGCCATCTTGGGGGGGCCGCCATATTGGATTTGTAATGACGTTTCTTATCTAGTCATGTATTGTCATCAGAACTCAGAGCGTGTGCAAAATTTCATCCTAATCGAAGACCGGGAAGTGGGTCAAGTGAAGCTAATAAAAGCGTATTAAAAATCGTCTACGAGCAACGGTTTCCGAGATATTAGCATTTTTGTTTTTTAACGGCTCCTGAATAATTAAAGTTAATAATATTACATTTTTTGAAATGCCAATGGGTTCTATATGCTCTCTCCGGATAGGGGGTGTCCGAAAGGGGGATAAAATTTTCATTAAAAATCGTCTACGAGCAACGGTTTCCGAGATATTAGCATTTTTGTTTTTAACGGTTCCTGAATATATCCTGAATATATTCAAAAGTTCGGTGTGATGACTTCGCCTATTATATGCGATAGAGTAAAGGCGTGCAGCATCGCAATTGGAAGCAGCGGATGGCTGAAAATTATATCGCACACTGAATTCGCTAGAGTAAATGCGTGCAGACATCGCAAGACATTGCAACCGGAAGTACCGGAAGCCTGAAAAATCGTCGCACACTGAATAATTATTTAAAGTGTTTTATTTAAAGAAACACGAATAACTTCTGAACCCCGCGACGTAATTGATTGAAATTTTTTTTGCTAAGATAACTTTTGGATTTCTGTCGAATACGTTATCAAGGCGCCCGGTCGGGCGCCGTGTTGATAGAAAAAAAAAAAAAAAAAAAAAAAAAAATTTTTTCGTGCGCCCGAACAAAGACTTATTACGCGAATGTGAGAGAAAATGTCGTTATTTTCGGTGTTTTAGTTCTCATTGATGATATCCAAGACATTTTGGAAAATGTCGATAACGTATTCGACAGAAATCCAAAAGTTATCTTAGCAAAAAAAATTTCAATCAATTACGTCGCGGGGTTCAGAAGTTATTCGTGTTTCTTTAAATAAAACACTTTAAATAATTATTCAGTGTGCGACGATTTTTCAGGCTTCCGGTACTTCCGGTTGCAATGTCTTGCGATGTCTGCACGCATTTACTCTAGCGAATTCAGTGTGCGATATAATTTTCAGCCATCCGCTGCTTCCAATTGCGATGCTGCACGCCTTTACTCTATCGCATATAATAGGCGAAGTCATCACACCGAACTTTTGAATATATTCAGGATATATTCAGGAACCGTTAAAAACAAAAATGCTAATATCTCGGAAACCGTTGCTCGTAGACGATTTTTAATGAAAATTTTATCCCCCTTTCGGACACCCCCTATCCGGAGAGAGCATATAGAACCCATTGGCATTTCAAAAAATGTAATATTATTAACTTTAATTATTCAGGAGCCGTTAAAAAACAAAAATGCTAATATCTCGGAAACCGTTGCTCGTAGACGATTTTTAATACGCTTTTATTAGCTTCACTTGACCCACTTCCCGGTCTTCGATTAGGATGAAATTTTGCACACGCTCTGAGTTCTGATGACAATACATGACTAGATAAGAAACGTCATTACAAATCCAATATGGCGGCCCCCCCAAGATGGCGGACTGGCTGTTTGAAATCCACCACCATGATATGGGTACCAAATGAAAGGGTTTGCTGTCAGGAATACGAAAAAAAAAGTCACGTGACTTAAATCCAACATGGCGGACATCCAAGATGGCGGACAGGCTATTTGAAATGCACCCCCATGATATGGGTATCACATGAAAGGGTTTGCTGTCAGGAATACGAAAAAAATAGTCACGTGACTTAAATCCAACATGGCGGACAGGCTATTTGAAATGCACCCCCATGATATGGGTATCACATGAAAGGGTTTGCTGTCAGGAATACGAAAAAAATAGTCACGTGACTTAAATCCAATATGGCGGACATCCAAGATGGCGGACAGGCTATTTGAAATGCACCCCCATGATATGGGTATCAAATGAAAGGGTTTGCTGTCAGGAATACGAAAAAAATAGTCACGTGACTTAAATCCAATATGGCGGACATCCAAGATGGCGGACAGGCTATTTGAAATGCACCCCCATGATATGGGTATCAAATGAAAGGGTTTGCTGTCAGGAATACGAAAAAAATAGTCACGTGACTTAAATCCAACATGGCGGACAGGCTATTTGAAATGCACCCCCATGATATGGGTATCACATGAAAGGGTTTGCTGTCAGGAATACGAAAAAAATAGTCACGTGACTTAAATCCAACATGGCGGACATCCAAGATGGCGGACAGGCTATTTGAAATGCACCCCCATGATATGGGTATCAAATGAAAGGGCTTGCTGTCAGGAATACGAAACAAATAGTCACGTGACTTAAATCCAACATGGCGGACATCCAAGATGGCGGACAGGCTATTTGAAATGCACCCCCATGATATGGGTACCAAATGAAAGGGTTTTTTGTCAGGAATACGAAAAAAATAGTCACGTGACTTGAATCCAACATGGCGGACATCAAAGATGGCGGACAGGCTATTTGAAATGCACCCCCATGATATGGGTACCAAATGAAAGGGTTTGCTGTCAGGAATACGAAAAAAATAGTCACGTGACTTAAATCCAACATGGCGGACATCCAAGATGGCGGACAGGCTATTTGAAATGCACCCCCATGATATGGGTACCAAATGAAAGGGTTTGCTGTCAGGAATACGAAAAAAATAGTCACGTGACTTAAATCCAATATGGCGGACATCCAAGATGGCGGACAGGCTATTTGAAATGCACCCCCATGATATGGGTATCAAATGAAAGGGTTTGCTGTCAGGAATACGAAAAAAATAGTCACGTGACTTAAATCCAACATGGCGGACAGGCTATTTGAAATGCACCCCCATGATATGGGTATCACATGAAAGGGTTTGCTGTCAGGAATACGAAAAAAATAGTCACGTGACTTAAATCCAACATGGCGGACATCCAAGATGGCGGACAGGCTATTTGAAATGCACCCCCATGATATGGGTATCAAATGAAAGGGCTTGCTGTCAGGAATACGAAACAAATAGTCACGTGACTTAAATCCAACATGGCGGACATCCAAGATGGCGGACAGGCTATTTGAAATGCACCCCCATGATATGGGTACCAAATGAAAGGGTTTTTTGTCAGGAATACGAAAAAAATAGTCACGTGACTTGAATCCAACATGGCGGACATCAAAGATGGCGGACAGGCTATTTGAAATGCACCCCCATGATATGGGTACCAAATGAAAGGGTTTGCTGTCAGGAATACGAAAAAAATAGTCACGTGACTTAAATCCAACATGGCGGACATCCAAGATGGCGGACAGGCTATTTGAAATGCACCCCCATGATATGGGTACCAAATGAAAGGGTTTGCTGTCAGGAATACGAAAAAAATAGTCACGTGACTTAAATCCAACATGGCGGACATCCAAGATGACGGACAGGCTATTTGAAATGCACCCCCATGATATGGGTATCAAATGAAAGGGCTTGCTGTCAGGAATACGAAACAAATAGTCACGTGACTTAAATCCAACATGGCGGACATCCAAGATGGCGGACAGGCTATTTGAAATGCACCCCCATGATATGGGTACCAAATGAAAGGGTTTTTTGTCAGGAATACGAAAAAAATAGTCACGTGACTTGAATCCAACATGGCGGACATCAAAGATGGCGGACAGGCTATTTGAAATGCACCCCCATGATATGGGTACCAAATGAAAGGGTTTGCTGTCAGGAATACGAAAAAAATAGTCACGTGACTTAAATCCAACATGGCGGACATCCAAGATGGCGGACAGGCTATTTGAAATGCACCCCCATGATATGGGTACCAAATGAAAGGGTTTGCTGTCAGGAATACGAAAAAAATAGTCACGTGACTTAAATCCAACATGGCGGACATCCAAGATGACGGACAGGCTATTTGAAATGCACCCCCATGATATGGGTATCACATGAAAGGGTTTGCTGTCAGGAATACGAAAAAAATAGTCACGTGACTTAAATCCAACATGGCGGACATCTAAGATGGCGGACAGGCTATTTGAAATGCACCCCCATGATATGGGTATCAAATGAAAGGGCTTGCTGTCAGGAATACGAAAAAAATAGTCACGTGACTTAAATCCAACATGGCGGACATCCAAGATGGCGGACAGCCTATTTGAAATGCACCCCCATGATATGGGTATCAAATGAAAGGGTTTGCTGTCAGGAATACGACAAAAATAGTCACGTGACTTAAATCCAACATGGCGGACATCCAAGATGGCGGACAGGCTATTTGAAATGCACCCCCATGATATGGGTATCAAATGAAAGGGTTTGCTGTCAGGAATACGAAAAAATAGTCACGTGACTTAAATCCAACATGGCGGACATCCAAGATGGCGGACAGGCTATTTGAAATGCACCCCCATGATATGGGTATAAAATGACTTCTTGAGAGTGGGCACTATACAAGTATGCTGCGAGATAAAAATAACTGGGTCGAAATTGACGACTTACACGTTACGAGAAAATTCTGGCCTTACAAAGCTAAAGGGGTTTATATTCTGCTTCTTCAGCAACAGTGAGTCACTCTATAAAAAAAATTAGTGGAAAAAAATGTTCGGGGGCGATTTACATAACAACAGACGAATATTCATATCCTTAAGCTGACCTTATCAGAGCCGGCTTGATTGTAGACATTGCAGTATTATATGATGCAAAGGCGAGCGTAGCGAGCGGGATTTTTTTGGGTTTTTTCAAAAGACATGACCTTAATTAAAGGCAATTTTAAGACAATTTTAAGTTTTGTTTCTTTATATGTTATAGTCGCCATTTAAATCGCCGCAAATTGGCGCACAACAACTTTGCTGACATTTGGGAAGGAAGGGGGTAGGTGGAAGTTCAAACCTCAAAACCGCTCCTGTGTACGCGCCCGCCATATACGTTAATAAGAAAAAAGTGACTCCTGCTAAAAACGTCACTAATTAATTATTAATTAATTAATATACTCTATAAATCGACAACAAAAAAAACTGATATCCCACAAAAAAAAAAAATTGAAATTTTTCTAAGAAGAAGTGTTGATAGGAAAAAACGGCTCTGGCAAACATTTCTTGTACAAAAGACCTTAAATATAATATGAAGACCTTATAAATAATAAAAATCCAGCAACAAAAAGAACTGATATGTGCGAATATTACAAGAATATAAGATTTTCGCTGATAAGTGGGTTGGAGGAGGAGGATGCATTACACGTCAACACGAGAGAGACAGCAAAAGAAACCAACGATTCTCTTCAAGACTATCAACAGCCCGCTTTTAGCGAAACCTAAAAATTTAGATCGTACGTAGAATAAGTACGCTCAGGAAGGAGCCCACAAAGGTATAAAATGATACCGAGAGAGGCAAGCATATATTTTAAAGTATTTCAAGCGTGACCATTTAACAGATAAACTGCAACAGCACTGACAGTACTTCCAAAAAACTTTCAATTGACACAATAAAATAAAGAATTTTATTAAATTAATTGATTAAATAACAATAAAAGTTGAAAATAAGAGAACAACATTTTATTTGTCGTAGACTTTATATTTTGACGCGATAAAATGAAAGAAAGAATAATTGATAAAATAATAGCAATGAAAAAGGAAAATTAGATAAAAAAACATATAACTCCGTAGGTCTGCCAGTATCTACCGCCCGCCAGTAGGTAAGTAGGCAGGGCTTATATGATGTCAGAGTTCAAAGTGTTAGTTTTAAGGGATGTGACAAAAGTAATCAAATTAAACACTTTAAATTTCAGAATTTATTTTGTAACAAGTATGTATCTGTACGCAAAAGCGGGCTGTTGATAGTCTTGAAGAGAATCGTTGGTTTCTTTTGCTGTCTCTCTCGTGTTGACGTGTAATGCATCCTCCTCCTCCAACCCACTTATCAGCGAAAATCTTATATTCTTGTAATATTCGCACATATCAGTTCTTTTTGTTGCTGGATTTTTATTATTTATAAGGTCTTCATATTATATTTAAGGTCTTTTGTACAAGAAATGTTTGCCAGAGCCGTTTTTTCCTATCAACACTTCTTCTTAGAAAAATTTCAATTTTTTTTTTTTGTGGGATCGACATTTTCCAAAATGTCTTGGATATCATCAATGAGAACTAAAACACCGAAAATAACGACATTTTCTCTCACATTCGCGTAATAAGTCTTTGTTCGGGCGCACGAAAAAAATTTTTTTTTTTTTTTTTTTTTTTTTTCTATCAACACGGCGCCCGACCGGGCGCCTTGATATCACCTTCACTATAACTCATCTAAGAACGGGACTTATAAACTAAATATTAACAAGCTAGGCGAGAAAGTAAGTGAAAAAAATTGGTCACCAAAAATTGGTATGGCCAAGAAGAAGCTAATGTAGATATGACTTGCAGTTGCTAAATTTTACCAAATTGTTCTTAGGGTTATCTCAGGTTGTGTTCCTCTGGTTAGAAAAAAAACATTTTTTGCACTCGCCACCTTGGTATGACTCTCATTTGAGATCTCTAAGAAACCGTAGGAATAATGCATGGACGAAATTTAAAACTACTAATGACCACTCTCATTATTTGCAGTATTCCGGTTTGAGGAGGGAATTTAATCAATATTCTATGAGTCTGTATTGTCAATATCTTGATCGTGTAAGGTCATCCTTGAGGAGTAATCCCAAGGAGTTCTGGAATTTCGTCAATAATAAAAGGAAGTCATCTAATTACCCCTCAGTATTTATTCATAATGACGAATCTATCCAGGATCCCTCCATTATTTCTGATCTCTTTGCTAACTACTTTGGCAGCGTCTTCAGTGATGATGATGACTGTGATATAGATTTAAAATTTTTTAAACATATGACTTGTCTTCCTAATATTTCTTCTACTTTTATTCTTGACGCGGACACTGTTTTAGATTATTTATTTATTTATTTATTTCTGTCTATCAATCTATACAATTTTACAGACTAGAAAACAATGATTCCTATTTTATCATATTCTCCAAAACAATAAGCTTTCCTTTATATTCCAATCTAGTAATGGTAAAATCTAAGTGATTGCAAAAAAAATTAAATTTGATTATACATCTGGTCAACACTTCACAAAATCCATAGTTCGTTCTATGTGAAGGAGCAATTAACAAATTTCTAGCCCGAAGAGGTCTTTCCAATGCATACAAATTAATTAAATTTAATAATTCAGGACAATTTATGTCAAAACACAATAAATCCTTAATGAATAAAGCGCAACTCATATCACGTCTAAAACGGAGGGTTGATAATCCAAACAACAAGCGTCTCGACTCATAGCAAGGAATAGTAGATTTCCACCATCCAAGCTTGTAACATAAAAACCTGGTAAAAGATTTTTGCACCGCTTCTATTCTGTTGACATGCACAGTATAGACAGGACTCCATATAGTTGCCCCATATTCAACGATTGGTAACACAAAAGACATATATAAAGCTTTTAAAGAAAAAATATTCGAAAATTCATTAGTATTTCTCTTAATGAAGCCAAGTGCCTTGTAAGCTCTAAAAATCACATGGTCGATGTGCTTATGAAAGGAAAGCTTTCTGTCCAAAATAACCCCCAAGTCTGTTATTTCATCAACGCGCACTACCAACTGGCCATTTATGGAATAATTAAATGCAATGAAGGTTCTTGAGCGATAAAAAGAGATGGTTCGGCATTTAGAAATGTTCAATTGTAAACTGTTTATAATACACCAACGAGATAACTTATTTAAGTCCTCTTGTAGCCTGATACAACTCTGAGAATCACGTATGATCGAAAACAATTTCAAGTCATCCGCATAAATCAGACAATTTGCATTTGTAAAACAATTAACGATATCATTGATAAATAAGACAAATAGAATAGGACCACAATGACTGCCCTGTGGCACACCCGACACAGCAGCAATTTCTCTAGATCGCCAATTGTCAATTGCAACGATTTGTTTTTTGTTTGAAAGGTATGAAGAAATCCATTGAAGGAAAAGAGAGTGAATGCCCATACAGCGAAGTTTCTCAACCAAAATAGCTATCTTTACCTTGTCAAACGCTTTAGAAAAATCTGTGTAAATTGCGTCTATTTGGCAGCCTTTTTCAAAGGCTTTCGAACAAAAATTCGTAAATAAAGCAAGATTGGTAACTGTAGAGCGACCCTTTAAAAATCCATGCTGCTGTGGGCAAATTAACTCCCTGACCAGAAAAGAGAGTTTTTTTGCAACAATACTGTCAAGTAATTTGGGAATTGTTTTCATTAAAGATACTGCTCTATAATTCTTTACTAAATGCTTCGCACCATTTTTATGTATGGGCTTAAGTAGTGAAGTTTTCCACGAATCTAGAAAATGACCTTCCCCGAGCGATAAATTAAAGATCTTGGTCAGTGGATCTGCTAAGGAATATATGCACATCTTAAGAAACGCAGGCGAGATATTGTCTGTATCCATGCCGTAATTCCAGTCCAGATTATTTACTGCCCCTATAACATCCTGATAATCTAAACTAAGGGATCCTATATTCAAAAAGCTCTCAGTTTCATTCATTGAGGAATAATTAGAACACGTGTCCTTGCAATAAACCGTTTCAAAGAAGTTAGCAAATAGTTCGCATGTTTCTTCTAGATTATTGGATTTAAAATCGTCATATTCCATTGTATTTGGAAAGCCAGATGATTGTCGCTTGTCATTAACATATCTCCAAAAGGCCCTACTATTATTCCTGATATTGTATTCAATGGAATCAATAAATTGCCTGTACAAAAAACGATGCAAATACTCAAATTCCTTTCTCAATCTGAGAAAATTTTTAAGGTTGAACTCATTACTAACTCTTTTGTACGCTTTATGAGCTTTGTTTCTAACATTTTTCAAGTGCAATAAAGATTTATTGAACCACCTTGGATGGTTATTTGAGCGATTTATTTTCAAAGGAACATACAATTGCAAAGCCGAATTTATAAAGTGAAGAAATTTGTTATGTGCTTCTTCTAACGATGAATTATTTAGAAGATCAGACCAGTTGATATCAAGAAAATATTCGTTAATCAAATCAAAATTAGCTTTTTTGAGGTTGTACTCTCGCCTTATAATATTATGACATAGATTAGCAAAAGTATAAAAAGAAATATTGAATTCCAAAGCCTTATGATGAAGATCACAACTAAGCAGTGGAGCTACTGACTCATTTACTCGAGTATATATATCTTCGGAAACAAAGATTAAGTCTAAAACTCTACCAAGAAAATTATGAACTGAATTAATTTGAAATAAATATAAATCTGCCATATTATCCAACATAAATGATTCAGTTGTCGATGAAATATTCGTAGGTGTCAAAAACGTCTCATTTTTTTCGAAGGACCAAGAAACGCTGCTCAGGTTAAAATCACCCAGTACGCACAAGTGGTCACTCTCTGATAACGTAGAAGAAACCAATTCAATAACATTAAAATGTTTTCTATATATCTCCAAATCTGAAGCTGGAGGGATATAGCAGGCACAAATATATAATGAGGATCCATTAGATTTGATACGAACAACGATATTGTCAATTATGGCCTCACTATTAGCTGTTATAAAATGTTCACTGAAAAGTTTCGATCGGACGGCAATTAAAACACCGCCACCTCTTGTATAACCTGACGCAATTGGACACCGATCCTTTCTGAAAAACACGTATTTCTCAGTTGCAAATTCAGATGAAGAAATCTCACTCATCAACCAGGTCTCCGTGATAACAATAATATCAAAATCACATTCCACTAAAGCCAGTTTAAAATCATATAATTTAGTTCGCAAACCTCTAACATTTTGGTAATAAATTGATAGTGAACCATCATTCAATGTGACGGTGCGACTATTACTCAACCTACCACCGGCTGAGGCAACGCAGCCAAGTTTTTTGGACTATTGTTTTTAAAATCACTAATTCTTAGCCCAGTAGGCCAAATGGAACAATTCATAGCTTGTTTAAGCATATCCGAAGGAACACCCAATTTAAAATTAACGAATTTCATTGACGATAAATCAGCATCTTTTCTAATAAGTGGAAAACACTTTATCAGATCTTCATCAACCTTAAGTTTAGCGGATACATGACTAACAATATCCTCCGACGTTGTTGTAGCCAGGAAACGCGAGAGATGGATCCATTTAATTCCGCGGACGACTGATAATTTGGATGAGGATGAGTCGGTGCCGATAATTCTTCTGCTACGATTTTTCCTCTTTACAACCTGCCATTCCTCATTGATTACGGGACCTGCAGGCTCAGACTCGCAATGACTCAAAGTCGATGCACGCCGATCAGCTGTACTACGAAGAGACGGAGTATGTGACATAGCGGAGGCATTAGCCGGCCCAGCTGATGATGTACTCGCAGATCGTTGCGGTGGCACAGCTGATGGAGCCGCAATATTTGCCTGTTTCACTCTTACACTCTTAGTGCGCAGCGATGACGTTGATGCTTTTGATGCAGTAATCGCTGCAGACCTATCTGGTTCTGAATGTTTAGGAGCCGTTACAGATGGCTGATTTGCTTCCGAATTTTTATTTTGCAATAAAATATTCATATTATTTGAGAGCAAAGAAAATGAGTTTTTGAGTTCAGAAACTACACTTATTAGGGACTTCAGTTGCACAGATATACCCGGCACATTTACTCCAGAACAAGAAAAGCACTTCCACGATATGCACTGATTATTATCGAGAGTATCCAAAACATTTTTTGGTAATTTCGTACACCGTTTATGAAAAGTTCTTTCACAATATCCACAATTAACGTTCTTGTCGAAAAGTGGATCATTGCACTCAGCACAATTCGTGATTTGGTGCATTATACGGAACAACAATTAGAAGAAAGTAAAAACACGTCTGCACGTCTGCACGTCTTCACGCAAATTATATTAATAAGATTGACGAAGATTTTTCCGATTCTCCCGACGAAATTCCTAGTGTTGTCATACGTAAGTGTTCATTGTCCCTTGTGGAACCTCTTACTTTTCTATTTAATTTGTCCCTGCGTTCTGGTGTTTTCCCTGCTTTGTGGAAAAAGTTCTATGTTTTACCTGTTCATAAAAAGGGTAGGAAGGATTTGATCGAGAATTACAGACCTATCGCTAAACTTTCCCCAATCCCAAAAGTCTTTGAAGCTATTATATGTGATTATTTATCTTTTTCTTGTCGTTCAATATTATCATCCAAGCAGCACGGATTTATTAAGGGAAGATCAACTGTAACAAATTTAGTGGAATTTTCGAGTTTTTGTTTGAATGAGCTTGAGAGGGGCAACCAGGTTGATTGTGTTTACACAGATTTCACTAAAGCTTTTGACAAACTTTCTCATAAAGTACTTAATTTTAAACTTGAAAATCTGGGCCTTTATTCTCACCTGGTACAATGGATTAGGTCTTACCTCTCCCAACGTTCGTTTAGGGTTAGATTTTCCTCATATTTCTCTGGAGTGGTTGAAGTCACATCGGGGGTTCCTCAGGGTAGCCACCTTGGTCCACTGCTTTTCACTTTATTCCTGAATGACCTTTTTCAACTCATCAATCATTCCAATATTCTTGCTTATGCGGATGACATCAAGATCTTTAAAAGTATATCTGACATTAATGATCTCTTAGTTCTGCAGTCCGATCTGTCCATTTTCTCCGAGTGGTGCCTGAAGAATCATATGACTCTGAACACTAGTAAATGTTTCATCATGACATTTACCAAAAAATCGCCTTGTTTTTCTCATCAATATGCGCTTCAAGGTAACCCACTAATTCGCTGTGATTCCATTACAGACCTGGGTGTAGTCTTAGACCCTAAGTTAACTTTTCAGGCTCATTTTGAGAGTATTATAAACCGGTCTAACTCGTCTCTTGGTTTTATTAGACGTTGGTCTAGGGAGCTTCATGAACCCTATGTTTTGAAATCTTTGTTTTGTGCTTTTGTCCGTCCTATTCTTGAGTATGCGTCAGTTGTGTGGTCCCCCCATCAGTCTGTTCATATTTCTCGAATTGAATCTATTCAGAAGCGCTTTCTCCGTCTTGCTCTATACCATCTTCCATGGCAGGACCGTAATTGCTTACCTCCTTACTTACATAGATTAAAACTATTAGGCATGTCTCCTCTTCATAAGCGCCGGGAGGTTTGTGGAGCTGTTTTCTTCCACGATCTTGTATCTGGCAATATAGACTCACCCTCCCTCTTAACTTGTATTAATTTTAATAGTCGGCCACGCTTAACTAGAGCTCATAACTTTATTTACCCCAATTATCATAGGACTGATTATGGATTTTATGAACCTCTTTCGGCTAATGCTAGAATCTATAACGACAATTCTGAAATTATTAATTTTAACTTAAGCAGAAATGCCATAAAAAAGGCACTTTTGAATAATTAACTGTAGATGCGATTCGCTATGATACACTGGTAGTGTTGATTTTGTAATTTCTAACTACATAGTATTTTCCTTTTCTCTCTATTTTTTTTTTTTTTGTAAATGTCAGATGGTTAACTACCTGTTGATGTGAAATAAATAAATAGACTCAATTTTGCAAAATACTGGGCAAACATTAACGCAAAATATAAGGACTATAGGAATAATTTGAATGTGGCTAGATGCATTGCTTCTAAATGCAATGTTCCGCTAAACGAAGGATTCAACAGCATACCCTTGAACTCCACAGCTGACAATCGATTTGGATCGTCATTTAAAGTTTTTGCCAACAACAAAATTGCTGAGTTACTATTAGACGTAGATAGAAGTTAGTTTTTTGGGCTAGCTGGGATTATTGTTCACGAATTCGTTTCAAGACCGAAGCATTTTTTAGGCGAATATCTCGTACTGCGAAAAGAAGTAACTGCGTTAATGGACTGAGATCGAAAGTCTCCAATGTTTTTAAGAACACGGCGATGTCTGATTGCAATATTATTATTATTATTTATTTTCTGCGGGTTTTAGGATACTACAAGACTACAATCTTTTGACAGATTTTCTAATCACAAATTATACACAACATAAGTATTAATTAATTAGGCCAGTCACTTAAGCAAAAAAAAGGGGACAACCTCGGAATGAGAGATAAGAAGCTGTAAACTCGTACACACCTTCATTTTGGTGTTCTAAAAGTTGTCTCAAAAGTCTCATAAAATCTCGTGGTGTCTGCGTCGTAAGTTATTCAAGGTCAAAGGTCACAAAAATCAGTTTTTCGCGATCATCTCGGTTTCTATAGCTCCAATGATGTTAACATTTATTATAAAAAGTGTAGAGCATAAAATTTGCGATAAATTTTGTTATAAAAATTCTTCATACGCACAACCGTTTTTGAGATAGAGGGCAGAGAGCCCGTAGCGCTCAGCCATACTCGCTGTAATGCAAGTCAACCGTGAATCTCAGTGAATAATACCTTGTATAAATTTATTAAATCATTGAAATATCATTAACAATAAATAATTTGTATTATTTATTAGTTAATACATTATATTCAAAAATAATTTTAAAAATTATGGCTGATTTGTGTGTTATTTGTGAGTCCATAATGAACTCCATTGATCCATGAACAATATTACCACCAACTCCTGAGGAATTACTTAATACACTATTTTGTAATTGTAAGAATGGATATGGTATACGCTGTGGGTGCAGAAAATCGGGGTTGTAATGCACTTTAGCTTGTGGCCAGTGTAATGGACAAGCTTGCCTCAATTATGTTTTATCACAAAGCGATTCTGAGGAAGAGAGTGCATTTGACCCGGAAATTCTGGAAGGCCTGGAAACAACAATAAAGGACAAAGAAGATGATGATAATGAACTAGATATTTTCACATGGCCGGAAGATGACGACGATGAAGATGAAGAAGAATTAACACTTTTGTTTTTTAAATAATTAACGATTTACATATTTTCACTTCATTTCAATTCAAATTGTAAGAAATATATAGCAACTGAATAAAGATAAAATTACAATATATTAACTCGTTTTATTTCTACTTAAAATCTACTTTAAATAAATTAATATAAAATTAAGATGTACAATAAGTATTTCATCTAATGAGTTTTTAATTACACAAAGTAGGTAAGTATTATTGAATGAATATATTAGATATATGCACAATGTTATTAATTACAATGATATTTCAATGATTTAATAACTTTATACAAGGTATTATTCACTGAGCTTCACGGTTGACCTTGCATTACAGTGAGTATAGCTGAGCGCTACGGGCTCTCTGCCCTCTATCTCAAAAACGGTTGGGCGTATGAAGAATTTTTTATAACGAAATTTGTCGCAAATTTTATGCTCTACACTTTTTATAATAAATGTTAACATCATTGGAGCTATAGAAACCGAGATGATCGCGAAAAACTGATTTTCGTGACCTTTGACCTTGAATAACTTACGACGCAGACACGACGAGATTTTATGAGACTTTTGAGACAACTTTTAGAACACCAAAATTAATGTGTGTACGAGTTTACAGCTTCTTATCTCTCATTCCGAGGTGAAACCCTAATATGACTGGTCTAAATAGAAAGACAAAAGAAAAAGAGAAAAGATAGATAGAGGATAGGAAAATATATATAAAAAATAAAATCCAAATTAAAAAGAAAGAGAAAGAGTGAATGCCAGTGCTCACAGCTTCAAGTCCATGTCCATAAATCGTCTTCGGAATGCACCTGAGGAGCCCGCTGTCTGAACGTTATTTGGCAAAGTGTTCCAGAGTGGAATTGCCTGGACATTGTAAGAGCCCTGCATAACAGAACTTTTTTACTTCGGTATCCAAAACTTCCGACCTCTCAAAGAATTTAAAGGCTCGATCATATGGCTCAGATTGTTGCGTAGATATAACCAGACTGTAGAGAAATGTAATGTTCTTGCGCTTTAAATATTCCTCCAGTGTAGATCCGAGCAAAGAAGATCTTAGATGGGACACATGATCGAACCTTCATAACCCGTAAAGGAATCGGATGCAATCCTTGAGGGCGATATTTAATTTCCTAGAGCAGCAAAAATCTAATTTGGCAAACACGAGGCAGTCGCTAGTAAAGTGCGGCATTACAAGTAATTTAATCAAATGGCATCGCAAGCCTTGGGGAAGAATGCTAGAAGAGAACCAGAGACGGCGGAGAGTAGCATAAATAAAGGGTTTTCCAATAGGGACTTGACAACTTTGAATTCAATTTGTGAACGCACCATTTCACTAATCATCGAACTGTCACTGTCAATTTATTCAGTAAACTTAACATTTTCATCATGGTAAAGTACACGAACGAACAACGTCTGCAAATTATAAAAATTTACTACAGAAATTCGGAGTCGGTGACCGCTACTTTAAGAGCGTTAACTTCGATTTTCGGTCGTAATTCTCGCCCTAGTAGACAGGCAGTAACAAGTTTAGTGCAAAAATTTGAGTCCACATTTTCGTTGTGTGATGTTGCCGTGCCAGTGAGACAACGGGTTGGTCGAAGTGTCGAAAATTTTATGTTTTTGAGGTCGCTGATCACGAATATGAAATTTATTTTTCAAAATTCAAAATGGCGGATTCAAAATGGCCATACGAAATTTTGTTGAAAAAAAAATGTTTGAAATAGTACTATTGGAATATTTATTTTCTGAAGAATTAAAAACAAAAAATAAATCTATTGAGGACATTATGTGTGGCTGAAAGATGTTGTTTAAACACTTCACTTAATTGAAACCAGAAGAGCAATAAAATCTGTCTGGGTAATTTTCTTTGGAAATATTAACAGAGTAATAAAATGCCAGGTAAAGGACAAAGGATTTGTTCAAACCTTTTCACAACATCTGCGAGACACATGTAATGTTTTATGAGAATATTCAGGTAGGATAAGTCCTAGCACATAATTTTTGTTAGTCTCTTGTAGATGTTCTTAACGTGAAGAACGTGATCGCCTTCCTTCAAGATAATAATAAAATTCATAATCAAAGTGTTTGAAGTTTTTAGTAACCTCTCCCAATAGGTTATGGGCCCAGGTTACTTTGTGTTGTACTAAAGTGTGCTTAAATCAATCCTGTCAGTGTCATAACTGTAACAATTATTGGTTTTTCTGTGTATAAACAATGGAGATGACAAAATCTAGAAGAAATATTAAACCTTTTGATGGTGATAGATATAATGTGTGGAAATTAAGAATTCGTGCTTTGATGACTGAGCTTAATGTAATCAAAGTTGTTGATAATGAAGCTCCTGTCGAAGTAAATAGAAAGTGGATAAAGGCAGAACGTATCGCAAAAAGTGTGATTATTGAATATTTAAGTGATTCTTTTCTTGGCTTTGCTGATTCAGCAAGTACCTCTAAAGAAATTTTTCAAAAGTTAGATGCAATATATGAACGAAAAAGCCTTGCCACTCAGTTAGCTTTACGTAAAAGATTATTAGAACTTAAATTACAAGGCGATGTATCTTTGATGGACCATTTTAGGATTTTTGATGATTTAGTGTCAGAATTATTAGTGGCAGGTGGAAAATTAGAAGAGGCTGATAAAGTGTCTCATTTATTGTTGACACTTCCATCATCTTATAACGGTGTAATTACTGCAATAGAGACATTATCTGAGGATAATTTGACTTTAGCTTTTGTGAAAACTAGACTTTTAGACCACGAAACAAAAATAAAAGCTGATAATCGTGATACTAGTGCAAAAGTGCTTAATGTTAACAATCAAAATAATGCAATGAAGAAGAATAATTTTAATAATCGGAAAAATTTCAAAAACTATCGTCAACAACCATATAAAGGCAAACCATTCAAACCCAATAGAGTAAATTCATTTAAAATAAAATGTTATCACTGTGGTAGAAAAGGTCATGTAAAAAATGACTGCTATTATTACAAGAAGAGTATTCAATATGAAAAGGTTGAGAAAAACAAGAATGCCCAAACTGTACAAATTGCTGAATCATTGAAAGATAATATTTCAAGTTTTGCTTTTATGACTCAAGATTATACATTATATAAGCAAGATAATTATGATAAGAATAGTATTAAATTTATTTTGGATTCGGGTGCATCTGATCATATGATCAATAGAGCAGATCTGGTTGAAGATTTTAATGAATTACAGACACCAATAAAAGTTTTGATTGCGAAAAAAGGAGAATACATCACAATAACCAAGAAGGGCACGTTAAACGTAGTCAGCAACCTAGGTGTACAAGGAATCTTAGAAAATGTTTTCTTTTGTCCGGACATCCCATATAATCTACTATCAGTAAAAAGAATGCAGGAAGCTGGTATGTTAATTATTTTCAACCAAAGAGGTGTTGAAGTAAGTAAAGGTAGTAAGCCTATCATGACAGGTGAGTCATTAAATAATTTGATTGGTGTTAAATTTATGATTAATAAATATGCTCAGGCAAATACTGCTAAATATGAAAATTATGAATTATGGCATCATCGTCTAGGCCATATAAGTAAAACTAAATTTTTAGAATTAAAAAATAAAATGATGATAGATGATATAGGGCAGATTGAGCATATTTCACCCAATGATAATCTATGTGAGCCTTGTATTAATGGTAAACTGGCACGTTTGTCATTTAACAGAATTAAAGATAAAAGTCATGTAAAACGACCATTATTTATAATCCATTCAGATGTGTGTGGCCCTATCACTCCTTCTACAGTTAATGATAAAAACTATTTTGTTCTTTTTGTTGATCAATATACTCACTATTGTGTTACATATTTGATTGCATATAAGTCTGAAGTTTTTACAGTTTTTCAAGATTTTGTAGAAAAAAGTGAAGCTCATTTTAATTTGAAAATTGTGAGTCTATATTGTGATAATGGTGGAGAGTATTTATCAAATGAGATGAAGGATTATTGTATTAAGAAAGGCATTACTTATCATTTGACAGTTCCACATACCCCACAATTAAATGGTGTTTCAGAACGTATGGTTAGAACTATTACTGAAAAGGCTCGTGCAATGATTGCTGGAGCTAGTTTAGATCAGTCTTTTTGGGGAGAAGCTGTTTTAACTAGTACATACTTAATTAACTTAACGCCAACAAGAGCTCTGAAACAATCTAAAACACCATATGAAATGTGGCATGGTAAAAAGCCACAGTTAAAATATTTGAGAGTATTTGGTTCTACTATTTACATTCATAAAAAGACCAGAAAATCGAAATTTGAGGAAAAATCACTTAAAGGTGTACTGGTTGGGTATAAATCAAATGGTTATAAAGTGTGGGATGAGGAAGCTGGAAAGTTTATAGTAGCTAGAGATGTTGTAATTGATGAAACTAGTTTCTTAAAAACTAGATTAACAGCAAAGACTGAAGGGGTTAATTTTAAAGACACCCAAAATAAAACTGATGCATCTGACATATTGTCAAAATCAGTAGGTAAATCCGATGATGTTAAATCGGATGAATTTGACTCTAGTACTGAAAATGTCGAATTGGAAAATGAATCAAGCAAGTCTGTAGTTGAGAAAGAAATGCAGATAGATTCTACATCTCAAGACTCTCAAAATTGTCACAATAATGATAAACATAAGCAGAGTTTGTCATTTGAGCCAAGAAGGAGTGAAAGAATCAAGGATCGTCCTGCTATTTCATATAATGAAAATGACATGTTAAATGATTATTTATTAAGTGCTCAATCTCTTACTTGTAGGATTCCGACTTCATATGAGGAAATTAAAAGTAGGGATGATAGGGTTCAATGGGAATTGGCTATAGCAGATGAAATTAATTCCCTCTTGATAAACAAGACATGGTCTTTAGTTTCCAAGCCCCCGAATAAAAATATTGTAGACTGTAAATGGGTATTTACGATCAAAAACGATGAATTTGGAAATCCATTGAAATATAAAGCTCGACTGGTAGCTAGAGGTTTTAGCCAAAAGTACTTAGAAGATTATAATGAAACATTTGCGCCAGTAGCTAGAATTTCTAGTTTTAGGATTATAGTAGGTTTTTCAAATCAATTTAATTTACTTATTCATCACATGGATGTGAAAACTGCTTTTTTAAATGGTATATTGAGGGAGGAAATTTATATGAGAGTTCCTGATGGGGTTAATAGTGATACGAACCAAGTTTGTAAGTTACATAAAGCTATATATGGTTTAAAACAAGCTGCAAGATGCTGGTTTGAAACATTTGAACAATCTCTGATTGTAGAAGGTTTTAAGAATTCAGCTGTTGATCGATGTATATACATATTAGATAAGGGAAATGTATCGAAAAATATATATTTAGTACTTTACGTAGATGATCTTGTAATTGCCACTGCAAATTTGGAAACAATGAATAGTGTTAAAAATTATTTAATGCAAAAATTTAGAATGACTGATTTGAAAGAGATTAAACTCTTTTTGGGAATTAGAATCCAAAGAAATAAAAATGTAGTGACTTTAGATCAGAGTCAATACATAAAAACAATTTTAAGTACATTCAATATGTTAGACTGTAAACCTGTAAATACTCCGCTTGAAAGTAAATTAGACTTTATAGCATTAAATTCTGATGAAAAATTTGATGCCCCTTGTCGAAATGTAATAGGTTGCTTAATGTATGTTATGTTGTGTACTAGACCTGACTTAAGTGCAGCTGTAAACATTTTGAGCCGTTATTTAAATAAAAATAATAAAGAGCTGTGGAAAAACTTAAAAAGAGTACTTCGGTATCTTAAGGGATCAATTGAATTAAAACTAACATATGTTCGAGGTGATTTTGATGATTTTTTGAGTGGTTATGTGGACTCAGACTGGGGTGGTTCTGATTCAAACGACAGAAAAAGTACAACTGGTTACTTGTTTAAATTGTTTGAACGTTGTACGATTACTTGGAATACAAGAAGACAAACCTCTGTAGCAGCTTCATCCACCGAAGCAGAGTATATGGCTCTTTTTGAAGCTGTTAGAGAGGCAATGTGGTTGAGATCGTTAGCTAAGAGTATAAATATAAACATTTTAGAACCAATAATAATATACGAAGATAACAATGGATGTATTAGTATTGCAAGTAATCCAAGCAGTCATAAAAGGTCGAAACATATCGATATTAAATATCATTTCTCTCGTGAGAAAATCGAAAATAAAATAATAAAATTGAAATATATTTCAACAGGTGATCAGGTGGCTGACATGTTAACGAAACCCTTACCAGCAGTGAAGTACCTGGAACTAAGAAAAGGATTGGGACTGGAGTAGTATTAATTTCTTTTAATAATTTGAGTTTAAGTAAAATGGTCTGATTAGGTTTTTTTGGGTTTTCCTAATCCTTAGCAACAAATGTTGGATCATATGTATATTTCCCAACAGAACACGAAGAAGGTGGATCACATAATGAGTAATGATTTATTTAGAATTTATAAGTAATATACTGTATTATATTATAACAATATTAATGTTATTCAATAGATTTAATTTTTGAGGAGGCATATTGGAATATTTATTTTCTGAAGAATTAAAAACAAAAAATAAATCTATTGAGGACATTATGTGTGGCTGAAAGATGTTGTTTAAACACTTCACTTAATTGAAACCAGAAGAGCAATAAAATCTGTCTGGGTAATTTTCTTTGGAAATATTAACAGAGTAATAAAATGCCAGGTAAAGGACAAAGGATTTGTTCAAACCTTTTCACAACATCTGCGAGACACATGTAATGTTTTATGAGAATATTCAGGTAGGATAAGTCCTAGCACATAATTTTTGTTAGTCTCTTGTAGATGTTCTTAACGTGAAGAACGTGATCGCCTTCCTTCAAGATAATAATAAAATTCATAATCAAAGTGTTTGAAGTTTTTAGTAACCTCTCCCAATAAGTACACGTCTGCCATTTTGAATCCCCCATTTTCAATTTTGGAAAAAATGTCATATTCGTAATCAGCGACCTCAAAAACTAAAGCATACAAAATTTTGTTGAAATGGAGTTGTTTTGAGTAGTAGACGTCCGCCATTTTGAATTTTGAAAAATAAATTTCATATTCGTGATCAGCGACCTCAAAAACATAAAATTGCGAAGTTTTGTGAAATTCCTATCATTTTTCGACTTTTGGCCAGCTTTTTCGGGAAATCGGCCACTGTGCAGTGTTGAGTATGACTCCTAGGTTACGAACCTTCACCTCGTAAGGAATAGCCTCAGATCTCATCATTTCCAGATGCAATGCTGGGGGAACAATATTGCGATATACCAGCATTTAAATTGAGCCTGTTATCAACTGACCAGCTATATATCTATATTGAATGACTGGCGATATCAAAGTCTTTTGAAAAGTCAAGAAGCGTCAGGATGGAAACTTCTTTCCTACCAAGTGACGAGCGAATAACACTTGTCAATTTCACTAGGGCTCTTTCGCAGATGTCTCGTGGCCGGAATCCTCATTACCATTCGGTGAGCAACTGACTTCCTAATACATATTCTTGACTTTGCCAATACAGCAACTTTTCATAAACTTTAGACAGGAAGCATATTCTGAATGGGAATAACATTCCAAGCCATGGGAAATATAGACTTGGTAATACAGACATTAAAAACATGCAAAAAGGACCAGTGACAAGCGGAGCAATGAGATTTACAAACCTAGGGGACATTCCATCTGCGCCAACAGTACTTGAGTTGATCGTAAAAATTGCATTAAGCACAATTCTGCCTACTCCACGGAAATGAAAATCCGAATCAGAGATTAGAGTCTGTAGGTTGTTTATCATCGCCTACAAAAAACTTGTTTAAATCATTGGGACAGAGTACAGTCTTCGTATCATCATCACCACAGACGCCAGCCTCACGCAAAGTACGCCACAGCACCTTTGACGGGATATGCAGACAAAATTTTCGTTCATAGTATACGCGCTTAGCTGCGCGAACTTTCGTCGTGACTGTATTTCTTACGACGACGCCGGCATAAGATTTCCGGCTCTCAGGTGTTTTGCGATTCACGGTGTACAGATATTCACTTTCAGATCATGCAATTGATTTCCGCAGAGAACCAAGGGAAAGACCTACATACATACATATATAACCTACCTAATAACTTTTCTTCGCAAAGGCACATGCTTTTCAAATAAAGCCCCAATAGCTTCATTAAGGAATCTCTCTTGGCCTTTTAAAAGAATCGCATTCATCAAAGAGAAATTGCAAATCAATGTCCCTGTACGTAACGAATTATTGAGTCTCACCTCCGCAGGAGATTTGCACGCCGTATGTGACAAAAATAATGTCATAGTCAAATCTGCTGAAACATAGTTGGCTAAAAAACGGGCCTGAGGGAGGTCTGTCACCAAAAATAGGCCTAGCAGCAGTGGCGGATTTACAAGCAGGCTGAGTAGGCTGGAGTCTAAAGCGGCAAATTTGGGCCGAAATTTTCTTTTATGTTTTACAGATATTAAAATCATTCAAATTTCATTTAAATGCTATTAGGGCCACACAAACAATTCAACATGTAATATGTTTATGTAATACCACACAGATAAATTAATAAATAAAAATAATCTAGAAACTGACACATCAACCCCCTAGTTCGCAATCATACTAATTACGGGAGAAAAGTGGTGTAATTAGGACGATAGTGCACCCACCATAAAGTTACAATTTCATTGACAAAAAAAATTGTAATTAATATGATTGTGAACTAGGGTATCGAATTGTAGGGGCGGCAAAATTTGAATAGCGTACTGGCAGAAAATATGTATCCCATTTATATATTATAAATCACAATTGAAATTATTTCAACTTCACGTAATTGCTATAAGAAAATTATGAAAACAATTACAAACACCCCTGTAAATAAATTACAGACTTACTGTTATGTAAAAACGTAAAAAATAACTCCCCCTTAAAACAAATTAAAAACAGTATTACTATTGCTCGCCTGAATGAAATAGAAGATCGCTTTTTTATAAAATTATGAGGTGCGTTTAAATAATTAAAAATAATATTTCCGACTGTATGTACCAGGGTAGTCCAATTTGAGTGTTCACAAAATGTTAACTAAGTTCAAACATATTTTTATGGAACAGTGCAGTAGAGATCCACAACCTTTTCGAAACTAAGAGCACATATGAAATACCAGTCGGGCGACGGGCACCATTCATTTTTTTAAGATAAATTTTTAGAAGGAAATAGTAAATATCAATAAAATCAAAAAATATACACACAAACAAAATCGGGACATTTTACAACGTTCACATTTCTGAGGGATAACTCAATTAAAAGTTTCTAGTGTAGGTAATAACAAGGATCCTACTTAGTGTTTGGAAATGCTTACATAGGTCCATAAAAAGCACTATTATTAAATTTTTGCGATATCACAACTTTATCCCTGAAGGTTGAAGGAGATTATTAAGCCTCTTTCGAATTCAACCGCACTAGCACATTCACTTCGGACTGCACTTGTAAAAAAATTAATGAAAATAATAAATGTAAGTATTGTGATTAATGTCTTTTCTCTATAAATACTGTTATTCACGTAAAAATACGTTTAAATGATCGTAGTCAATGACGAGGAAACACTCAAATTGATTGAATTAAGGGGTAAGAAGTTTGATGGTTATTTTTAGTACTTTCATCTAAACTTACGTTTAACCAGCTCCAAATTTTTCCTTTAATGTAGGGCTATAACCAGTGCTATAAAGTATGTAGAAGTTTTATACAAAATCGTGAAGAAGGAATGGCAAAATCTCATACAAAAATATAAAGCTAGTACTATTTGCTAAGATGTCTATATGCTTTATAACATAATATGTATAACAGAAACTTAAAAAGCCTCAGTCAGGCTTAAGCACCGAGCATGGCAATCGACTCCATTTCCGCAGGCAAGCATGTTATTTCGCCGGTGAAATTGATTTTATCAATCCAAATTCTACCCTCTAATTTGTCATTATGCTCCAATCCTTCTGATATGTACTTAATATTTTTGAGCAATGTGCGACGAGTCTTCTTCATCACAAGCACCTTCATCTGATGAGTACTTCGACAATGATAGTGAAACGAAAACAGAACGAAGTTTTGGAGTATATGCGGAAAAGGGATAAGAAAATTTTACACGAAAACAAAACCTTGACAAAATAATTAAAAGAAAATGGAAATTGAAGGCGTTACAATTAGCGTAATGTCTTCAGAGAGTAATTGATATTTCTGTATCTACCATTCGAAATGCACCTAATACATCGAAAAATCAATTAAAATCAATTACTCTCTGACTATATGGATTTTACTTTTTCTGTCGAAGAAAACATTTTTCATTTTTATTTTTTACTGTCGTGTAATTTATTATTTTGAATAAAACAACGTTTTACAGACAGTATTTCATTCATTATTTAAAATGTTGCACAGCTCGTGCCTAAAAGCATTTGCGGTTTTCTGATAGAATACGTAATATTTATTTGCAACATCATGACCAGTCATCGGTGGAAGTCCTGTAGCGACAGAAATAACTCTATAGCTAGATCCAATCGCAACCCAAAATAAAAAAGTCATAGTTTCAAACTTAACACTCTAGCCATGTTCCTTTGTCCCAATGAAACTAGCCAAGTACTTTAAACGGCTGTAAGATATGAATAAGCTTTCTGCATAACTGATCATTCCATTTCAGTGAATTCAGAATGATATGCTACAACGGTTTAAGGTATTTTCTTCTTTTTAGCTGAAATAAATTTGTACCTAATTAAAATTTATCTCATAAATCAATGCCTCTGTAACTTCTCACCATTATATCAGCTACTACTTCCTGTACATCACTCAATAGTTCCAAATTATTTTGGCAAATAATCAGACCGTTTTCGACAAAATCCATTTTAGTGTAGTCTGTACAATACTACATTTTCGAAAGGTATATAAATGCTAGTGCAGTTTTTAATACGTTTGAATTCGAACGCTCTACGCACTATTCGGACTGCTTCGGAAAGATTTTAGTGCTAGTGTGGTTGAATTCGAAACTCTTGATGGAATTATAATAGTTAATAGAGAAAATAACATACTGAGGCAGGATATTTTTAAAGATGGTACTTAGCGTCCTCGAATTCACTTTGGTCGCTCTTTAAAAATAGTTTGCCCTACTTGTGTAATTGCAAACAAGAGTATTATTTTCACCATTATACCGTTTTAATAAGTCAATGAAATTTTTCTGTTTGAGTTATGCCTCAGAATTGTGAACATTGTGAGGTGGGCCGATTTTTTGTTCGCGTGTGATTTTTATTCCAAAAAATGAGGTTGTCAAGCGTATTAGAAGTGAAACTCCTTTGTTACCATACAATGATTAATGATGATTAGTCCACGATTATGAATTTGTACAGTATTTACAATCAGCAACTCTAAAAACATAACATATCATCCTCTCATATAAACTTTCATGAAAATCTGAGCAAATTTAGTATTTTGTTGCCGCCATCTTGAATTTGTGAATTTGGGCCCCACATTGGTCAACCAGCGACTCCAAAACCCCTATGTACCAACTTTTATGAAAATATGTTCTCGGGTTTGCTTCACTTTCTCGTAACACTCCTATTTCGAACTTACATTACGCCTACATACCGTATCATACGCGTACTATAAGAAGTTTCATGAAATTTATATTTTTGCATGTATTTTTATGCAAACTAAATAATTACTAAAAAATACATGCAAAAGTTTACATAGTAAACAATTCTTCATAAAAAAAATAGAAATCTCGAAGGTTTTACATTGCATTACTTTTTTTTTATGTATGCAAGTTCAGACCTGTACTTTTGTTTCATTATATTCATTGAAAACAATGATTCACACAAATATGTGACACCGAAAAACTATTTTATATTCTATGATGACGTTTTCAATAATCGAAATTATCCATTTGATTTCATCAGCTGTATTCCAGAAGTTCTCATTTGATACATTATTTCTGGCTCCAGTTCTTCTGACCTTACTTGAACAAGTTCTGTTATGTGCGCAGTTATTTCGGTAACATTTACATGACAAAAAATATTTACATATTATAAAATTTTATTGAAAGCATAATTGTTTTTTTTATTTGTTGCCGCTCAGTTGCGGGCATATGTACCTACGTAAAACGGTCGGCGGACGCCACGGTGCCCGCGGGCATAGGGTTGGGGACACTTCACTGGAACGAATTTGGATCACTGTTTCTTAAAAATAGTTTAGACCATAAATCGCTTTTAGTCCTGTAAAACAGCTCACTACAAAATAAATAAGATCTTAAAAAAAATATAGTGGATAATGAACATCGCCATTTGGCGCGGCGCCATAAGGAGGATGGGAAGGTTTAGTTGTAAAAATACTAGATGTAATGCTTTTCATTTATTTAACAAAACAAGTGAAAATCGAAACATACATTTTCCACTGCCGCACAACCAACTTAGTCGTGGAGACGGGTGATATGCTCTGGTAGTTCGGAGTCCTGGAGGCTCCCAGATTCGCCTGTCGTCGAGTTGATGTAGTCCAGGGGATAAATGTGGTACAAATACAATTCGAGGATCGATACGAAGTCTTAGTCCTTAACTTACGCGAACTGGTTTCCTATAGTCGAAGTACTCTCTACAGCTAGTATGCACTCGAGAACGTGTCTGACTGGAATTTTTAAAAAAATTAACCGCTACAACCCGTGGCACCTGCTTCAGGTGGGAGGAACGTCCCCTTCGAATGACGTAGTAACCGAGATGTGGAAAGGGGCTTAGTCTTGAGTTAGCTCTGGAAGAACTCCGACTGGGAGTCGTTGAGTCTTTTCAGCATGGCGTTCCGGTGCAGCCAGTACGGCGGAGGGTCTGGCGGCTGGCCCGGCAAAATTGACTTATTCTTTAGCATTGTCTTCGGATTCGGGTGATCTAGCATCAGGCTGCTTCCGGTGATGGCGGCGTTGAACATCACAGGATCAGCAAACTGTGCTGAGTGACCCAAAGCTCCCCGTAGAGGCGCCTCTTTCTTCCGGATCGAATCGCAAGTCTCCTTCATTTTACACAATTGCTCTTGAAGGTTGCGGTACTCCTCGAGGAACCTCTCAAGCTGGGCGGCGTGGTAGTCGTACGCGCTTACGGTCGATGTCGACGGAACAAGTGCACTCCTGCTGGTTAAGGACGAAAAGTCGAGGAGGGGAGTTGCTGCGGAACTGAAGGCCCTCTGAGACTCCCGCACTGGCGACGAAGGAAGGCTAGGATTTCGGCGGTGCGCTTTGCTCCCAGCCGAGACAAGATTCAGGAAACTATTCGATCGCTGCCCCTGCTGCCCCCTTGCCATCGTGTGGTGCAAAAAGGGGTAGTTGGAACACGATTCGACGGAGTACCTCCGATTCGAGAATTCCGAAAATGTTGAGTCGCCCAGTGTGCTGCTTCCATATTTGCTGGAGCTCTCCGGAAGAAGGGGGGACTGGCTATCCGATGTTGCCTTGCAGTACTTGCCAGAAGTTCTAAATTTTCGCGGCAACGTGCAGAATGCACTTGATGTCATCACGTTATTGTGAGTGGAGGTATCGCCGAAAATTGATACCTCCAGGAGATCTGGGTATTTCCTTTCGTGCTCGTAGAGCTCACTTTCGGCTGTTTGGGGAGTACAGAACTGATTGCCCATCACTTCCGCAGACATGCTGACGTAGGATTTCGTCGAGCCGTGGTCGCTGATCCCCAGAGCCGCCTGTTTTTTACTTAGGGCCTGACTTGCTCTGCACTTGGATGCGTGCGCGGACGACGGGTTTTGTCTGTTCACTGACCCCACTTGGCTTGAAATGGAACTTGAGTTGGAGTCCGTGTTGGAACTGAAAAACATAAAGGGCAAGGGTTATTATAACATTTACACATTCTGACATTTTGTCGAAGAACCTTAAAAACGATACAAGGCGTTGTTTATTTCAGAGCACAAATTTCGATTTGATTTTAACAACTGATTTGTAGCTCTTAGTCTGTCTTAGTCTTAAATGTAAATAAAACAAGTTGTGTGTGAGATATCCACTCCATTTTTATTTTATTTGAAAGAATACTTTAAAGCAATAAGTATGGAATATAACGTCGTTCAAATGTTCACTGCGGCTTTGTTTGATGGCGCGGAAAAGCTCTAACCGACAGCTGTGGTATAAAGGGTTTTCCAATAGGGATGACCTGATTTTGATAGCTCGTGGCGGCCATATTTGTTAATAGTTTTTTGACAGGTCTGTGTAGATACGTTCAGTAAGGTTTGCGATTTCATCATGACACGTTTCACTTTGATCCAACGCTTGGAAATTGTCCAAAATTATTACGTAAATTCGCATTCTCTTGTCGGTGCTGTAAGAGCGCTTCGTGCCAAAAACGGTCGTCATAATGCTCCTTCTGAGCGCGCTATAAGACGCAAAATAACAAAGTTTAAAAGTGAGTTCACTTTTCACGATAGAAAGGTGCCTGTAAGACAAAGAATTGCCCGAAGTGAACAAAATATTGCCGCCGTTCAAGCCAGTGTTCGTGAAAACTCCAATGCGTCTCTTCCGCGCCGTTCTCAAGAGTTGGGACTCTCCTGGATGACAACCTGGCGAATTTTGCTTTTGGACTTGGGTCTGCATCCTTATAAGATGGTAGGGCATCACATTCGTCGTCAGTTCGCTGATTGGTCAGTGGAAATGTTGGAAGCCGACGGCGATTTTCATCGGAAAATCATCTTCTCATTTCTCAGCTCAATGGATTCGTCAACAAGCAAAATTGCCGCTACTGGAGTGAGTCAAATCCACAAGTGGTTCATAAATCACCATTGCATCCACAATAATTGACCGTTTGGTATGAATTATGGTATGGCCAGGTTAGGTATTATCGGACCTTATTTCTTTCGAAGGAGATGCCGTTACCATTAATAGCAACCGCTGTAACACGATGTTGACCAATTTTTTTTCCCGGAATTTGATGAAACTGATGCCGACGACCTTTATTTCCTACAAGACGGTGCACCGCCTCACACTTCCCGACTTAACATGTCTTTTAACATCAACTTATTGCGCGGTAAGTTCGGTGAGTCGTTAATTGCCAGAAATGGTCCCATCGCTTGGCCGCCTAGATCGTGTGATCTAACGCCTTTGGATTATTTGTTTTGGGGCCACATTAAGTCGAAGGTTTACAGGAACCATCCTACAATTCTTGAGGCATTGAAAGCCTATATTCGTCAAGCCATAGCTGAGATACCGGCCGAAATGTTGCGCAGAGTCATCCAAAATTGACGTAAGTGGATAAACGTTTGCAAGAGGAGCAGCGGTGGCCATTTGGCCGATATTTTATTCAAATCATAAAGCGCATAAAATTATCTTTCAAAGAAAGCAATCAGAACCATTTTTGCTCGAAAATTGTGTGTTTTATTCAAATTTAAAGTTCGGACGTTCTTCCTGGGATACCCTATATATAGTTAAACCGATTCTCAATAGATGTCGCCTTCTACATTTTCTATGCAAATACGGTTTTCATAAGGAGTTTTTAAAATAAAGTTGCAAAAAGAAAACATTAATTTTAATCTTTTTGTTTATCTTTCGTCATTAGTGATAAAATCTTCAAAGCAATATCTCAATCATTAATTTGGGTGAACTGCTGCTTTTCTTCCTTCAACTTATATTGACAGCCCTCGAAATACGCTTCAAAAGAGTAAAGAAGCTTGCAAAAATATTTGGCACAACCAATATTATGATTTGTTAAATATCTATTTTGTAAATATCTTTACCGGGACATCGGCGATTTTTGGGGCTAGAATGAAATTGGTAAAATTATTTCCCATGTAATGCTTTCCACATGAAACGGTTCCCCATCTAACATATAATAATTTCCCTTCATGTATAGTTGGTACCAGTTGTCTTCCTCTAAAACTTCTGCGCTGAGCCATATGAGTAAATGAACGTCACGAACTCTGACAATTGTTCGGGCATGTAGAATTATAAGGAAGTTTATGGAGAGCACAGCGCTCATTTCTGTAGTAATACACATGATATCTTGTGCCTGTATGCACTGAGATTCCTTCGTATTGTGAAGAGTTTCTCGCTTCAAATTAATTTCCCACCAAAAATAGAACAAAAGAGAAAACATCTAACCAATGATAAGCCGTGTGAGCGTGTCCATGACTGCATTAAGAGTCATAAACATTACATTGTTAAAACTTTATAATAATATAATACATGAACAAATTTGTTTTGAGTACTCTAAGGGGGTACACCAATCTAGATTGCCTATGTTTAGTAGTTCAGTATGCAAAAAAATCCGGAATGAAGCTTCAATTATTATTAAGTTATTATTTATAAAATTCTAAACTTACTGCCGCATAACAAAAAATTACTGAAATAATAGTCATCTCATAACACACATATTCACACATTTACAGTGTAACCGTTCTCTCATTTAACTCAGCGTGAAAGTCTTAAGTGGTTCGATCTTGCTTGAAGGGTCGTACTCAGCAAGTACCATTTTGCGGTTGTCTGTCTAGAAAGATTCATAATATTTCTGATGTACCGCAGGGAAGACTTCTATGTCCACTCCTATTTATTATCTTTATTAATAATTTACCTGACAGTTTGAAATATTCTATAATTTTATGTTACCCTAACGATGCAAAATTTTTTCGTGTTGTATCTTTTGAATGTGACAGCGAACTTCTAAATTCGGACTTATATATTTTTTTTTAAATGGTGCTCTATGAATTACCTTCCCCTGAACATTAACAAATCTACAACGCTGTATTTTTCACGTAAAAGACTACTTTTTATCTTTGACTACACAATAAAAAATTATGTACTGAATAGACTTGACAAAACCAAAGACTCAAGTATGGTTGAACTGCTGCTTCTCTTCGAACGACCATATTAACTTAATAGCTAATAAAGCTAATACTACTCTGGGTTTTGTGAAGAGCTGTTGTAAGGAGTTCAACGATCTTTACATAACACGACTCTTATATTGCACTCTTGGACGGCCTATCTTAGAGTACGCTAGTTGCGTTTGGTCGCCTTTATACAAACATATGTTGTACATATTAGACGCCTGGAAACTGTCCAGCGTCGTTTCATCCGCTTTTACTACGCGACCTTCCTTGGAGTAATACCCTAATCTTACCCTGTATAGAGATCGACTTAAACTAATTAATCTTGGTATGTTGGAAAACCAGCGGAAAATCTCTTTATTCTTTTGGTATTTCAATTCCTGTTCGCCCCTTAAAAAGGAATAAGAATTTTTTGAACACCGTACAAATTATAGGTACAATCTTATTCATGACCCGTTGTGTCAATGATAATTTTGATTGTTTAAATTTTAATTATTCGAGACAGTGGCTCTTACATTCTTTGCTCTTTTTATTTTTGTTCTCTTGTAAAGTAGTCAGCCATTGATGAATTTGTAAAAAATAATATTAATGCAGTGGTGCCTTCTACCCTAATAAGGTTCTTTGGTTGTCACAAACAAAAATTCACATCAACGTCTTTCTGTACCTACCTTATGTCTATTAACCTCGGAATGTGTAGATCGGTTTCGTCTCCTTTCCCTTGTCGAGACCCCTGCGGACTCTTCAGAGAGTTGCCTTTCCACCTTAAATTGTTGTCTTTTCTGTGAAAGTTAACAATGCTGCCCTCATTGTTGTCTTCACATCCCGTACCGTCGTCATCTGTAGGGACATTCCGGTAGTCGCCGTTCTTCTTCGTAGGATTGACTATGGCGATTCCAGTTTCAGGATGCGGCCGTATATACCCATTTTCCTCGTTTCTGAACGGTCGCACCTCGGGCTTTCTGCTCATTTCAATTTTTTCGTAGCTATCACTTCTGGTGGGGGCACTCCACCGGCCAATTTTCCTCTTTTTCCTCAACGAGCAGAAACAAATCGCCGCAAACGAGGAGCCTATCACAAACAGCACAGCGATTAGGACACAAATGAGTATCACCTTGGCGCCCAAAGGAGCCTCCGGAGGTTTCCTTGAGACAGCCAGTGTCACACTTGCCTCCACTCGTCCCGCCTTATTTTCAGCGAGGCAAGTGTAAATGCCCGCGTCTTGGACATCGGCCATCAGAATGGTCAAGTTGCTGGCATTCTTCAGAAGGTTCACCATGTACATTTTGCGGCCTTGGCTCGCAGGTTGCACCGTCTCGCCGGTCAGGTTGGCGATTATTCTGTTCTTAACCATCCATCGCACGTGCGGCTCAGGAACTCCTTCGACTAAACAGCTCATGGTTACATTCTTGCCCTCGACTCCGTGGGCGCGGATGTCTGGGGCCATGATTTGCGGGACGCATGCGAAGTCGTCCAGGTCTATCTTGTCCCATGTTTTCCCACTTAGTCTTTGAGGTAACTTACAGGACGGTGGAATCCCGTAAGGTATATTCTCCTTGAGCATCCATGCGCGCAGTGGCCGCAGGTTGCAGGAACAGTTCCACAGGTTGCGAGCAAGCTCCAACCCGTGCAGGTTAGTCAGTCGAGTCAGCGTTTCGGGTCGGACCTCGACCAGCTTGTTACCATCTAATTTAAGCCACTCTAGGGAAGACTCTAGGCCAGCGAACGCGCTGGGCTCCACCGACGATATCTTGCAATCGGACAGCTCCACTCTGACGAGCTGGGGCACTCTGACGAAGGCATCGTTGGCGATGCGCTGGATGGGATTTCCACTGAGTTTGACCTCCCTTAGCTCAGGCACGGAGTCGAACGTGTGGGATGGCACCATAGTGAGGATATTGTAGCTTAAGTCTAACTCTACCAAGTTGTTGAGTTTCCTGAACGCGTACCGCTCGATCAGCTTCAGCCTGCACTTGGACAAGAAGACCTTTTGCAGGTTCAGCAAATTGGCGCTGGCGAACGCGTCGTGGGGTATATTGCTAATGTCGTTCCCAGTCAGATCCAGCACTTGGGTACCGCCGTCCAGTCGTCCAGGGATGCTTGACAGGTTCGCATTAAGGCACAGCACGGACTCCTTACCACTCTTCCACTTGCATTCACAGAGGCGGGGGCACTCGCCCATCAGTCCATTAAGCGAGCACAGCACTACGAAGAACACCGTTGTCACTGTCGGCAGCTTGCGGACTAGCAGAATAGTTGGGGCCATGGCACATTAAGCGGGTTCTCCACATTTGGTCGACGCTGCCGCCTGGAACATGCCATAACTCCCGATGGAAATTACACGGCCACCAGCAGCTCACACCATATCCGGCGCCAGGCCTGCAAAAAAAATGGAGAGGTTCATTAATCAAACGCCGCCGGGACGATTTAAATGGTATTAGGGCGACTTTTCGGGACGGACAAGTCAATCATCTCAACAAAAACATCGCCAGTCACGAGTCACGACTATGCCGCGGGCGCCGTCGTGCAAATATTGTCGCTGTCATGTCCCCGTGCCTACTCCGTCCCTCTGGGGCGGACGCTTTTCCAAGGAGCCTCCGCACGAGCTTTCCCACGCCACCCATTCTCCCATCCATCCATCCACCCCCTGCCCAGCCTCCCCTGTTTTTCTATCGCGGCGCATTCCGCGAGATGGATTATGTTTTAAGGATTTAATTTGTGTACACGGAGCAGTGGGACTACAACGGCCGCCGGGGGCGCAAAGCGAAAAAAGCGAGTGGGGCACCCGAGCACATTAGTCAGGCACCGCTGGTGTAAGGAAGGCATCCGTGAAAAGGGGCCCTTACCGAACAAAGCACAGTTGCAGTATGTGTGCGGGGTGGCGGCGCAGTAAATTGTGAAGTTGTGGCCGAGGATATTTCATACTAATGTCCCCCTGGCGTTGTTATAACTCAACATATCTTGCCCTGGTTCGGGGCCCTGTTTTGAGTTATGGGCCGTTCGCACGAAACTTAACCCTATCACGAGAGCTCACTGGGCTAGGCGGACACTTAAAGTTCATAAATAAGGAAAACATGACGCAGTCATAAATAGCCTCTGCCTTCCGAGGACCCTTCAAAAAAAGCCTGGGCGAAACGGCGGAACGACGAAAGTTTGCAGGTGCCGTCACCTGCGAGTAGTGCCGTTAATTGAGACTTTTTGGCGGAAGTGCCGTTCCTAACTAGAATAGGAAACTTGAAACTTTCAAATTTTCAAGAAGTTTTAGCCAATGCCTCAGATGGTGGCCAGTGATGCAACTCCCTCGCTGTATGTTACCCAGGAGCGCGACTACATACACCGGAACAGGAAAGTAAATTTCATAAAATACTTTGAATACTCCAATTAAAAACTCCCACAACTTAAAAACTTTCACCTTTTAACACCAGCTGGCCAGAAGAAATTATATAAACTAAAACTGTGCTTTTAAAACCTTAGACGCGTTATCCTCGAAATGCTCTTTGTAAGGCCGGTGGCATCTCAATAACTAATAGTAGAGGAGCCCAACAGAGGATTTTGGGATTTAATTAAGCGCGGCAGATTAACATATGGTTGGTACCTTGCACCCTGTTGAGTACCTCTATCATATCTAAGCCCTCTGTATAGGGCCGCGCTTTTAGGGCAGCCGATCAGAACACTACAAAAAAAATCGTTAACTGGAAATACTCGAACGCGTCAGATTAAGGTATGGTGGCTTAATTACATGCTGAAAAGTGCATTTCAATAATCTGATGATTTGAGCGTGACAGAAGGTCACAAACTTCCAAAAAACAAACGTCGCCCCGACATTCTCGACCCCGGTCGTTTTTTTTATTTTGAAGGAAATATTTCCAGAATAACGGGAAAAATATAATCTGACGATTTCCAGAAACCGAAACAACAAAAATTTATCGCGTACAACTGCAGTGATGCATGTATGTTATTCCCCACTCTGCGCCTCTCTCTCTCTCCCTCTTTTTCTATCTCTCACTCTCTCGCAGCGTCCCTACACTACTTTCAGTCAGCCATCACAGCTGATCACAGCACTCGTGGTATTATATGTACATAGAACGCTCCGGCTTATTTGTTTGTGTTTTAAGTTTTGTGAATTAAATTTTGTGAGTTTGATATCTGCTAAAATTATAAATAATAAATTAACTAATACTTTGTGTAAAATAATAAATTTAATTTGTTTCGAGAAAATTAAATAAACGGATGAGGATTTTTTCAATTTTTTTTGGGAAAGTTCGTTTCCATCGTGGGTTACATAAAAAATATTTTTAAGTATTATTTTATTGATTAGGTACCCATTAATAAAACTGACAAAAAGTTTGAAAATATTGTTTTTATTAACCTCGGCCACACCTTTTTCTACCTCTTACATTGTTATGATTTTATCAGCGAAACAGAATACCAAAAGTATATACATAAATAGTATATGTGTTTATGTATATTATAATTAAAAGAAATAGATTTACGGCTGCATTTTCGAAAGCTTGCGTCACATCCGAATTGTTGCTTCACTTAACATGCCCTCTGATTATTATCTGACGCACTCGAGTAAATTTTTTTTCTCCATTTTTAACCCTTCCATACCGCCGCCACCACCATCCGCCATATTAATATACCTCCCTCATCAGAGACACGTGGGGCATATACACTGTCAATATCTGCCGCGCTCGAGTATTTCTATGTGACTGTTTTTTTCACATTTTTGAAAGCCTATAGTCGCTCCCCCCACCGATGAAAGCGTATACATGTACGTATTGGCACAAGAACTCAAGCCAACCGACCATCACATTCGTCGTCAGTTCGCTGATTGGTCATTGGAACTGTTGGAAGCCGACGGCAATTTTCATCGCAAAATCATCGTCTCAGGTGAGGCTCATTTCTGGCTCTATGAGTTCGTCAACAAGCAAAATTGCCGCTATTGGAGTGAGTCAAATCCATGAGTGGTTCATGGATCACCATTGCATCCACAAAAATTGACCGTTTGGTGTGGATTATGGTATGGCGGAATCATCGGACCTTATTTCTTTCGAAATGAGGCAGGAGATGCCGTTACCAATAATAGCAACCGCTATAACACGATGTTGACCGATTTGTTTTTCCTGGAATTTGATGAAATTGGTGCGAACGACCTTTATTTCCAACAAGACGGTGCACTGCCTCACACTTCCCGACTTAACATGGACTTATTGCGCGGTAAGTTCGGTGAGACGTTAATTTCCAAAAATGGTTGCATCGCTTGGCCGCCTAGATCGTGTGATCTAACGGCTTTAGATCATTTCCTTTGGGGCCACACTAAGTCAAAGGTTTACAGCGACCATCCCTCAACTCTTGAGGCATTGGAAGCCAATATTCGTCAAGCCATAGCTAAGAGACCGGCCGAAATGTCGCACAGTCATCGAAAATTGGCGTGAGCGGATGAACGTGTGCAAGAGGAGCCGCGGTTGCCATTTGGCCGATATTTTATTAAAATCATAAAGCGCATAAAATTATCTTTCAAATAAAATAATCAGAACCATTTTTGCTAGAAAATTGTGTTTTATCTAAATTTAAAGTTCGGACGTTCTTATTGGGAAACCCTATACTATTTTCTCAGTTTAAAGCGCCTTTTGGAAAACCCTATACTTTTGTTTGGACCTATGAACCTTCATATTTGTCAGGACTCAGTCACCATGAGCCTCCTTTGTATTTTAAATGGGAAGTGGGAAAACCATGCTCGTTGTGTTCACTTATTTGACAAAGCCTTGTATAGTTTTCACTGCCGTTGTCGATAAACGAAAAGCTCTGTAGCGTGAAATTGAGGAGCCGTAAAACGAATACTAAGTTTATGCACAGACTTTTTACAAAAACGGGAAACCATTCAGTCGATTCTTATTCCGGGATTAGGCAATTTTCCAAATATCTCAGCGACTTGAAGTCATACCTTCCCGGCTAATTCAATCCCCGGTCAGCTCGAATTACAATAGCCGCATGCGTCACGTGGGTTTAATAAAATTTCCTGTTTGAAGCGGGGGGAATGCTTCAGCCAGGCAAACATTATCGGGTCCAGCCTGTTCCTGCGACGCCGAAGGGAAAGTGCAAAGCCCCAGAAGGCCTCGGCTCTAATGGTGGCAAGTTTTATGTAAATCGGATTACTTCTGGGAAACCGATTTTATCCTCAATATGACTGCGACATTGTCAATCCCGGGGACCATGAAAAGCATTCGTACCTGGGCTGGGGCGTGGGAGTCCATTGGGTCGGTCCATTCTACTGCAGGATAGACAGGCGGTGAGTCGGAGAATCGCACAGACGAAACGGAATGGATTCTTCACTTTAGCAGGACCCTCATCAAAAAACGAGTCCCAGGAACCTATTCCAATTTTATGGATAAGGACGGAATTTGATTGACAGCGGACTGCGGGGGGAGCTGTACCCGTTCAATCCCTTGCGCAATTCCATGGCTTTGAGGTGGAACACCAGTCAGCCCCAGGCCGCCATTGCTCAGCTAATAATGAGGATTAACCCAATTCAGATTTCGCCTATGAACGGAGACAGTCTAGATATCGATAAATCACGTCCACTACGCCGGGAAATTTCATAAGGCGGGGTCTGTGCGGAATTATTGACGAACTCAAACATGGTGGTCGATGCCGCCTTCCGGCTACGCTTCCTGGTGACAACGCGTGCCAGAGTACTGAAATTGCGCCTTCATCTCGGACATATGTGGTTTCCCCCCGAAGGGTAATTTTTATTTCATACTTTCACTAAGGGGTCACTCTACAGAAGCAATTTAAAAAAATCGATTTATTTTTATTTTTTGAGAGGATGTAGACAGAATACGTGGTGGTCTACTGTTGGCAAGGAACTTCTAACTAAAAAGACTTGCCGTGCACATGTTCTGATGCTCAAACGTGTTTTCCTCGAAACAAGATGTGCCCAGATTTTATGTGTCTCGTATACACTACTCCGAGCACGTGCCGCAATTGGCACTCTTCATTTATTTATTTATTTATTTATTCACAGTGAGACATAAGGCCCAACTATAATCGACATAATTTAGCATAAGTGACATCACTTAAGTGGAGCGATCTTTAGCTTGCTTATGAACGAATCCATAACTGACATAACATGCACTTTTCGTTAAGTAAATGTCGTACGAAATATTATATTCATATTTTTGTCGGAAATATATATGAATGTATATGAAAAAAAAAATTCATTAAAAAACAGTGCCGCATTAATATTAGTACCTGGAAGACCTCAGTCGACTAAGTAGACTACCGGAGAGCGCTTTGCGCTCCTCTTTATCATTTTCATTCCCCCATATTGGGTCAGATGCCGTATTTAACATCATCGACCCCCAAAACCCATATGTTTAAATATTTTGATTCCGCCATCATTTTGAAATTTTCCCAGAGATGACATCTACGACTCCATGTCCTTCCACATTAATTCAATTTTTTCCCTTGCCCAACATGGTTTCCAAAAGGTAGATCTACGACTACTAACCTGGCAGTCTTCGTATCACGTACACTGCAAGCTATGGAAAATGGCGAGGAGATCGACGTTATTGCCACCGATTTTAGTAAAACCTTTGACAAAAACTCCCATCAGCTCATTGTTAGTATCCTCGGCTTTAAACCCTCTTTCATTTCCTGGATTAAATCTTACCTCCATAATCGTCATTGAAGGGTTCGCTTTGATTCAGAAATTTCTAACCCTTTTGCTTCTCAGTATGGCATTCCTCAAGGTAGCCACCTTGGTCTGTTAATCTTCATTCTGCCCATAAACGATGTTGAGCTGATAATTGAACACTCAGAGATCTTAATTAAGGCTGATGACATGAAAATTTTTTAAAGTATTTCCAACTTTCTGGAACTTAACATCTCTAAATGCCAATCAATCGCTTATTCCCGCAGAGGCCTCCCCACTACTCCTTGGACCTATTTTCTCACTGGTTAACCCATTCCATTTGTCAGTTCCTTACGAGATCTGGGCGTTATCTGCAATAGCGAACTCAATTCTCGTTCCCATATAGATCATATCTATATATGTATATAAAAATGAATTGCTGTGCGGCACGTCTCGCTAAATCTCAAAAACGGCTTGACCGATTTCGATAATTTTTTTATTTTGTTCGGTATAATACAGGAGAGGTTTAAAAAAAAGGAAATTCGGGAAACCCCAAAGGAAGACCCGAAAAATCGAAAAAATCGAAATTTCCGTTTGGTATAGGAAGCGAATTTCCCAACTTCAAGGAATTTTTATGAAAAAGGCAATTGGAGGTTTTCGGGGTCGCAGATCTCGAGCTTGCATTCCAAATTTTGGAATTCAAGATGTAGGATCCAATATGGCGACCGGAAAATTTAAACTTCAAGGGATTTCACTGAAAATCCGAACTTTTGCGTTTGGTTTGGGTTTTTGGGGTCACTGATTTTGAATCTGGCATCAAAATTTTAGAAATCAAGATGCTGGATCAATATGGCGACCGAAAAATTAAACTTTAAGGGATTTCCTTGAAAATCCGCGCTTGGGGATTTTCGGGATCACTGATTTCGAATCTGTTATTCAAATTTCCAAATATGAGAGCACCCCCCATCCCGCTGGGAGATATAGGAGAAGAGGTGCAATAACGAGGTGGTGTAGAATGAAGAAAACTAAATTTAATAATACTTTACAGTTTACAGTTAAAAAAGTATTAGGAATAAGTGAAAGTGATATATGGGGGGTATTGTGTACGAATTTATGGTTGATTTAATGAGACCACCCCCACCCCGCTGGGTCACATAGGAGAGGCGGTGGTGCAGTAGGGAGGCATTGTAAAATTAAGGAATACAAATTTAATAGTATCCCGGGAAACGCCGGGTTCGGGAAAGCTAGTCGTTAATAAAGCCAACTCAGCTTGAGTTCTTGTCAAACGCTGGTCTAAGGAATTCTCCAACACCTATGTCACTAAAGCTCTATACTTCTGCTTTGTAAGGCCTCTACTTGAGTATACCTGTAAAGTCTGATCGACCTCTCAGCCTACACTCATTAATTGGTTTGAAGCTCTTCAGCGTAGGTTCACGTCGCTCTCAACAAACTCTGTTTGTAAAATATAAAATTAAAATTTTGAAATAACAAGTGTTTTTATCACTCTATTTATTTAAAAGTTCATTTGTAAAATGGCGTTTTTTAAATATAGCATCAGTTGGAATGTTCAAATCTCTCATTTTTGATTTAAAAGAACTTTTACAGCCACGAGGCTATCCTTGGATCAATGGGTAGAGCATTGGATTATAGATCCGGGTTTGAATCCCACATGATTCAAATTGTTTTTCTTTCTGAGGAGTCACATTAGAAGTTCTTCGTTTCTACTTACAATATAATGAGAGGATATTACTAATTGTAAGTGTATTAAGTTCCAACCACATCCACCACCAAAGGCAACAAAACAAACTACATAACTAATTATCCACACTCAGTTTTGGTTTTGCGCCGCCCATAGAAACGAAGGAATTTAAATTGAAATATTTCGCACATTTTACGGCATTGAGCTTTTTTGGGGCGGTTCCACTTTTTATTTAAAAAGTTCTTTTCCAAAGGGAAGAAAATCTCTCGGAATGTGCAAAAAAAATATGACAATGGCGTCACATGTCCCACAGATCAAAGCAACCTTGAAAACCTTTAAAATTGATCCGAACGCTGAGAAGCCAGCGCTCTCTGAAGGTGAAGACACCCGAGACTAACAAAAAGGGTGAGCAACGTGTGCGTAGCACTGAAATCCCGCCGAACCTTTGAGGACTCACGAAGAAATTCCATTGCGATGGCATGCACACCTCAGAGAAATTTTGAACCGAGTTGGCTCCAAGCTGTCGAGTGTTGGCCGCCCCTTCCATAATTTATAAGCACACGTGCTCGACACTCGTACGGCTGAGGGAAATGTCCTCATCCGGTGGAACAGATCCGAGTCCAGAATCCTTTTCACCATTTAACGAATGCACAAAGACTGGTGGAATAGACAGCAGAAATCCTGCAGGCATATAATCATATTGCATCGGGCGGCCAACAGGGCGGGTTCTTGGACATATTTGAGAAGAATCCCCAAGCCTCGGAGGGCTAGTAAAATTATTCAGAAAATTAGCTGCAAACGAATAGAGGAGGCAGGAGAAGGAAAAGGGACACTCAAACGTATTCAGAAGGTACTCAAGTGAAGGAGTCCCGCTTGACAGCTCCGGGTGGCACGTCCTGCAGATAAAAAAATTCACAAATGGGACAATCCCCCACAAATGAAGTTGACGCTGGAGGATTTCCTTAAAATTCAAACAACTTCCCAAATCCCACCATGTTGCACCCGTTTCTGTGTACATACATATACATCGTCCGTCCCCAGGGTTTCTTTATCCATTTGTCTCCGCCGGAATGGATTCAGTTATATACTAAGCCGGAAAAAATCAGGACAAGTTGATTTATTCCCACGAAAGAATATAAAAACAAAACAATAAAATGGAACGTCCCGAATGAGTACAGCATCCCGGGGCGTCGTCCCTACCCGCGCCCGGATATGTCACCTTAATCAGAGGGCCACCTTTGCCCGACGATCCGGGATTCTTAGGTCCTTTTACGTAACGAATGGATCCAATGACGATGGCGTGTTCACGGACCACTAAGGTGTATAGACATGGCACGGCAGCACAATTGCGAACTGGTTGGTCGCCGGGAAAAATCACCACGGAGACTTGGACCGGGCCCGGGCAGCCACCGTGTCCCACACGTCCGGCGGGGCTTTTTCGTCCTGGCCACGACAAATTGAATGTTAAGCCCTTAAGCCTGACGTAGTACGGATAAACACATTGTTGACACAAGATTTGAGCTGGAAAGTGCCGATGAATTTTTCTTCTTGTCCGGCGGGTGGTTTGTGGCGAGTTCGCTGCACTGGAACAACCTCGCCTTCACCTGGGCCAGCGAGACTTGCATGGACCACTGCCCTCGTCCAGACGGATGCTTTTAATTTCCGAATCGACTGATGCATGCTTTCGGTTTCGGGCAACTGATCCGAAACAGCGCCGCTGGAAGCCACTTTTAAGGAGCGCCCTGCCCTGGCTGTGGCTTACCTCGGACCATTTCATTAAAAGGCCCAATGTGCCAGCTCCAGGCAACTCGCAATCGATCCCCCACAGAACAGTTGCGCTAATAATGGCTAAGAGTAGCTTAGACTTTAGAGGGTTCAGGCAACGCAGGCAACGAAAGGTTCTTTTGATTGCACGAACGCGTTCAGCCAGTTTAGCACAAAACCCACAAATTAGGCTTTGGCAAAAACATGAGTGAACACTTCCTTTATGGCTCCGCAATTATTAACTCTTTCAGCACTAAAGCCGGCGAAACTTAATTAGGCACACCTGCGGCTTTGCGTTGGAGAGACGGGACTTGCCCGTAATTTGTATTTTTGCAAACGTTTTTCCACGTGCTAGATGAGAATCTAGGAAGGAATACAAAAGTAGACATCGTATTTTGGATAAAACCCCTTTTTTGAGATGGGCTTACCCGATTTCGTCAACCTGTGTGTTGTTCATTCCAGAGATAATTTGCTTTTATCCTTTCTTCCCGCAAGGAGGCATTACGGGCAAAACCATCCTCCGCCAAGCCCTGGAGAGCAAGGACTGCCTTTGGAAGTCGGTCAACCACCTTCAGAAAGTGCTGTAAAACTGCCTGTTAGAGTGGACAGGCTTTAGCAAGCTATTAAAATCAATCCAGGAAAGGATTCCCGGAGAGTTTTCTTGAAAACAAGGGACTCGACACACACCTGCAATCTCCCCGAGATAGAAAACCATCCCATCATCGAAAATAGTTTTCTTAATGAGGACGACCAGCTCCAGCCCCGAGCACCCTCGAGCACATCCCCTGGAGTCTTTTCGAACTGCTTTAAACTATGAACAGACCGGCACTTGGATTCCGGAGTAAAGGACTTCTCTAGTGGCTTAGTTTGATGGGGCCGAAATTAATTATTTTCCGATCAAAGCGGACCACAGATTCGACGCTAGTCAGCCATGGGGCACCTAATTGGTCTGTGCTGGCGGGGTGCCCAGAAATTTGGGCGGTAATTGCTTTAAGTTATAAATTCGGAAATTGTTTCTAGCCCAAGTTGCGCTCGTGTCTATAAATTGGCAGGGTGTTAACAAAATCAAGATCCAACTCCTCACGTACGTGTGATGTGACCTGAAAAGCAAACACCCAGGACTCGTCTATCCGCGAGTCAGGCCCGCCCTGCTCACGGTGGTGCTGCCTGCGAGGCATCCAAGTTCGGCTGTAAAAAGTCAAATTATTTTGCAAAGTTTCTCTAATTTCACCCTCGTCAGTGCTGCCGTGAATAAAGCCGGAGCGTCTAGTTCCGCTTAGTTCCTCAATTTCCGTGGGGCTGACAGTGAGGTGGGGGTGGGCGCGATTACCCGGCTGTTCCTCCTCAGGTGAGCACAGGAAGAACTTTAGTGCATCGTTCCGCCGGATCCGAGGAGCGGTATTGCTAACCGCTTGATCTAGAGCTCACGTAGGGGCGCATATGTGGAGGAAACTCGGCAAAAGTGAATTTTGCAGCAGATGAAGTGAATTCACATAAAATTTGAAAGGGCTGCGTAATGGGCGCCCATCACTCTGACGAGGTATGCCGCCTCGACGGCAGATCAGGCAAAATCGCACGTTCTTTATTCGAAACGAGTCCCGAATACCTCCAGATAGCAAAAGAAACTCGGTCCGGGAGGCGGTGCGGCGAGGGCGCGATATGAGCTCTGCTCCACTTCTTATTTCACCTGGTGGATTTCATTAGTCCAGAATACAAAGGAGCGCTCGCAATTTAGCACTTCGCTTAGCCCAGCCCGGGAGGGTTAACTGCTTTTATGTTGCGGCTGAGCACAGGCCCGGAATTTAAATAAAACCGAGTCATTTGCCCCCTTGTGAAACTTACTCTGCCTGAATGTGCAATGGGCGGAGGGGCTCTTAACTCCGCGCTGCTTTAAATCGAACGTGCCCTGGTTTTTTATTCCGAATTATCGAGAGTAATTTCTCTATTTATGCCCTCGCAGGCTATGAATCTTCCCTAACGAGGGGAACCATCAGCTCGATCCATCGCCGGGCCGGGGCTGGGGCCGGGGCGCAGTAACATCCCAAGGAGGAACTTATCACTCAACCGTAAAATTTAATTACGAGTACAATAATCGAGATAATTCATTTGGGGTCTGCAGCAATGGAGCACCGGAAAACGGGGGTGTTCGGGTGGCGGGGCGCCCCCTTACACCCCTCTTTATATTAATTTTGTTGTATTACATTAATGTGTCCCTAGAAAAGCACATTACGACGATAATTGCTCGAATGAAAGCTCAATTACGCACATTCTTCGGCGAAATCCGTACCGCGCCGTCAGGACCGTCAGGACGAATTTTAAAGGAGGAATCCAATGGATAGGATGGAGGGCTGCCTTTCACGACGTTTTATCATCGCTTCGAGTTATAATGTAATTTCAGTAGATTACTGTCAGACCCCGTCCCTGCTACATGTCGCGTTCCGGCGACGATATTGCCTCGACTTTGGCGGGATTACGACAATGTTGCAGCGGAGCAGAGCTCGCGGAGTCTGCTTGTATATTATAAGAGAAGGCAGATAAGAGGGAGATTATCGGTAAATTCAAGCCAAATCTGAAATTGTTGCCGGAGATATTTTGCTAAGTTTCTACAAGGGCATTTCGCCATGCGATGGGGTTTTGAACGACTCCGCCGTTGAGATGATAGTTCGGAAGAGCATTCATCACGAGGACTTCTGCCTGCCATGATTTAATTTGACATGGTTGCCTTCTCTTTATTTTCAGAAGATGTTCGCAGCGTTTTGAGTTCAAACATTTCCTTGACAAGGAAAGGACAAACAACACAACACACTCGCAATTGTGACGTCAACGTGGTAAGTATTAATCGAAAAATCATCAAATCAAGATTCGGGCAGAATGAAAAATAGCGTAATCTCCAAAATATAATGTCTAATTTTTTCACTACATATTCGGTTTTATCCAACACTATCAGATTTTGGAAAAATGCTAATAGAGGCAATTCTGGACAGATATTTTGACCGCAGTGGATTCAGATATTGGAAAAATCGAGCATTATTTATTTAGGAAGTGTCTATATATTTTCACTCTCCGTGTCCGTGTAATATGCGTGTACACGGAGTAAACGGAGTTACATCGAAGTAAACGTACATCGTACACTGTACATTGTCACAAAACTATTCGTAAAAGGAAAATTTGCCTTTTACAAATGGACTGAAATTTGCCTGTTTATACCGTGAATTGATTGCGTGCACACGGATACGGAGAGTGCAAATAGACACTGCCGTTTATTTATGATAATTTCATCAGCAATCTGATTACTATATAATAAAGCAATGAGAAATATGAACTCTAACGAAGAGACCCTTTATCTAGTCTCTCGAAAGATGAAAATCAATATTAGGCAATCGTAAATTAAAGGAACGTGACATCGAAGCGATTGGCTCATTGTAGCCATAATTAGTGTGGTGATGTGTTAACTAGAAGAAGTTGTGATTCCTCAAAGTTTACGCCTTTGTCTACATACCATTGTTAGTTTCATTTTTTTTTTGCCTCCATACGAGACTACGAATGTCAAGATACCTCTAATAAAGTGAAAGTTGGCATTTTGGGGGTTCTGGACCGTAGACGTAGATGATCTTTCTATAAGGACGCTCGCCTTTTAAATGTAAATAAAACAAGTTGTGTGTGAGATATCCACTCCACTTTTATTTTGTTTGAAAGAATTTTTTATGACCCTAAGTATGGAAAATAACGTCGTTCAAATAGCAGCCGCGGCTTTACTTGGTGGCACGTATTCGGGATATCCAATTTTCGATGACCTTGTCGCATAAATTTGGCTGAATTTGCTGAATGGCGTTCTTTATATTGATTTTGAGGGCATTAATTGTTTGCGGTTTATTCGCATAGACCTGTGATTTAAGGTAGCCCCAAAGGAAGAAGTCTAAAGGCGTCAAATTGCACAATCTCGGCGAGGGTAGTTCACGTCACCGCCGCGCGAATGTCCATCGTGGCATGCGCTGTGTGGCACATAGCGCTGTCCTGTTAGAACCACATGTCATCGGTATCCATATCATCCAATTTAGTCCACAAGAAGTTGCTTGCCGTTGACGTCGCTAAAAATGATTGTTTTTGGTGAATTTTAGGTCAACTTCAGAATACCTGAGTGTAGCTCTCATCATATTACTTAAACATTACGTATACGAACATTGCTCACTGTATTGAAATGGATAATCGCAGATATTTATGTGAGTGTAGCAAATAATTTTTTGAAATTTTTCTGCATTCAGATTTGATTGTCACTTTTGCGCAGCAGCAGAGTCAATGGACTTTACAATAAATTTAAAAAATTGTGCCTAACGTGCAATCCTATGCGAAGCTTGTGATGTGGTGGACCAGTAATTTTGGCTAAGGGGTAGGAAAACTTTGTGCTTTTTTGTGAATTTCTATCACTGACGATAATTTTTCTCTGTATTGAATATGAAAAAAAATTGTTTTCCAACAAATAAACAGCATTTAAAAAAAGTTGGCGTAAGAATAAAAAAAACTATTAAACCGATCGATCTGAAATGTTTATACGTTATTCTAGTCTACCGAGTCTCTTCGGTATAGCTACTTTCATATTTTTATACTCAAAATCTGATTTAAGAAAATAATAATCTTAAACAAAAACGGTTACTTAATTATATACCCTGTTGATTTTAAACAGCCGTCAATTTTATATTTTTTATTATTATATTTATAGGCATTTTTACTGATTAAGAATTGTTTTGGGTTTTTCGTTTTTGGATGATGCTGAGCTCACAAATCACGTACGCCACCCACACGCAGCTTATTTTTTTGTATGTTGAAAATATAATAAATGCTTTTCTTATCTTAATATTATATTCTGTAAAATGTAATTAATGACGGTATATTTTAGTTTTCTTCATAAAAAAAATGTAATTACCAGAAAATCTACCTTTTTCACTAACGAGAATGAGCCCTTATTCATATATGAACATTTTTCCGATAAAAGAATAAATAACTAGGCTCACGAATGACAAATAATGGATAAATAAGTCATCCGAATAAAATATTTGATTTTTATCCGATATTAGGGATCCAACCATGCAATTCTCTAATTCGATACTCGACAATCGTGTGGTCATATGACAAACGCGATATTGTTCGTTCGATCAGATGCTTTTGCTTCAATCGAAGCATTGAAATCATACTCTGTGTTGAACGTAATAAAAATTTGTTTTAATCCGATGTATGTACCCACTTTTTGTTAATTAATGACAATTGGGATAATAAAAGGAAGTTTGAAAGAATTGCGATATTTTTTGTTGCATAATAGTGATAGTGAAGGTAAGAGCGAGGCTGAAAATTGCGCAAAACCCAAAGAAATCTGCGAGATGCCTCAGACCTGATCTGCATTTACTATACCGCCAATCTTGAAAATAGCTGCAGCCTTAGAAGTCCGTCTTGGTGGCTACTAGTGGACATGTACCTTTCTTATGCAACGGTTAAAGAAATATCGTATATTAAAGCAACTGATTTACTGATACATTCCTACTATGGATGCAAATGTAACAACACCTGCGGAAATTGGCATTTATTCAAAATTGCAGGGGCATACAGCATTTACTACAACTTTTCAGCTCATGACATAAACTTTTTCGAAAATGCAATTAGTGCTTGTGTTGCGTGATTTCTCGCTTGTTATCTAAATTGCTAATATGTATTAAGTTACCTAATCACTCGTAGAGTACCCTTTATTGTAAACTTTACTATTGTTGCCTCTGATTTCCGGTTTTACATGTACATAAATAACCCTCTCTGAATAAATGTCTCTCTCTCGCTTGAATACCGTCAGACCGTGAAGGTACGTTTTATTTACACCCGTTTCCAAAAACTCTTGGAAAAAGAACAGCTTGCCCCCCTTAATAAATCCTGTGTACACGCAGGTTCACTGCTCTGAAATATTTTAAAGCATACTCTAAGAGGAGTAACAGAGGGTTACACGTATGCTTTCAAATATTTGAGAGCATTAAATCTTAAAGTTTTTCGTATTCAGGCATAACACGGATCACAAGTGCTTCCCGATGCATTCCTTTTGCATGCTTCAGAAGCCCTTTTAAGGAAATAACAGGGAAGCGCTTGTAAAAGTGCAACGAAGTGGAATGGAACAGGGAAGCACTTCGTGTTTCCAAAGCTGGTGGTGGTTTCCAACTGCGGTGTGGAAGCGCTACTTTTCTCGCTGGGTAGGCATTACTTTTAATATATATATATTTTTGGCGGAAGGCGCCATCTACTGTGTAAACTTAGTGTGTAAATCACATTCTAGTTGAGTTTAGTTATAATATATTAAGTAAAGTTTAGTTATAATATAACCGATTGATTCTTGCATATCACATGCCCATATAGTAAAACCTATAGAATCACACAGCGATAGATAGTTAGTAAAGTTCCTCGCTGATAACACCCTAAGCAATTACCACAACAGAAAACATGGAGTTTTTCTCAATAAACAGAAAGGAAGAGAGTAGAATACGTGTTTGTTTGCGCACTTGTTCGGGGAATTACAATCTGCGTCAGTGTAAGTTTACAATAAAATATTCAAAACGTTGAACCCCTTTCTTTCAGCACGAAGTTATAAAAATTGTATCCTCATGCCGGGGAGATCCCTCCGTTTATCCGCCACTGCACAGCCACGATTGTCAGATATCATGCCAAAGATTTTCGCATCGTCATGTCAGTAAGAACCTCTCAGCAATATGTGGAGGCATTATAATAAATACTAGTTTTAATGTCCGGTTTAGCGGACATAACAAAATTCACCAGCGAGGGATCCTACATTCCATCAAAATTGATTCAGAAAGATGGGTATATTGAGTCACCATATTGCATCCGCCATCTTTAATTTCCGTTTTGATAGTAGATTCGAGATCAGCGACCCCGAAAACATAAAAGAATCCATTTTCATAGCAATCCTTTGAAGTTGAACCTTTTCGATCGCATTACTTGATCCGCCATTTTGACTTTTTTTTAAGTTTTTTTAGTGATGTTTGATATTCAGTTGATAAGCTTTTTACGAGTGTTAGAACCATTAAAATCGGTGCAGAAATAAACTCAAAGGAGGAATCGCAAGCTCTCGCGTTGCATGCTTGATTTTTTATTTTCAACTAGCATGCCCGGACCCGGCGTTTCCCGGGATACTATTAAATTTGTATTCCTTAATTTTACAACGCCTTCCTACCGCACAACCCGCTCTCCTATGTTACCCAGCGGGGTGGGGGTGGTCTCATTAAATCAACCATAAATTCGTACACAATACACCCCATACATCACTTTCACCTATTCCTAATACTTTTTTAACTGTAAACTGTAAAGTATTATTAAATTTAGTTTTCCTCATTTTACAACACCTCCTTATTGCACCCCCTCTCCTATATCTCCCAGCGGGGGGGGTCTCATATTTGGAAATTTGAATAACAGATTCGAAATCAGTGATCCCGAAAATCCCAAAACGCGGACTTTCAGGGAAATCCCTCGAAGTTTAACTTTTGGGTCGCCATATTGATCCAGCATCTTGATTTCCAAAATTTTGATGGCAGATTCAAAATCAGTGACCCCAAAAACCCAAATCAAAAACATAATTTTCTAATTTTCCGCGCAATATTCTTAATTTTTTCTGTCACGAATTAGCGAAATCGGTCCAGCCGTTCGCGCGTGATGGCGTGACCAAGGGAAGTAGAGATTCATTTCTATATATATAGATTACTCTGCTTCCTTAGCTATCGATTGGTGACAAAATTATTCTAATTCATGCATACACTTTTCTTCCACACCCGTTTCAATTTTGTCGGCACCCACCGAAAAACAAATTTTTCACTATTATCACCAGCTTTCACCAACCCGGCACAATTTCCTATAGTGCCTCTTCTTCCTACCCCTGAGCTACACTTCTGAGGGTTGTCACCCCCCACCCCTCGCCCACAACTAAAACACGTGTTCACCACTAATTCCCACATTTCACACTTTTCATCAACCTTTCTTCCACCAACACATTCCACACTAACTCCCCTTTCCAACGATACCCATAACATGGCACACGCATTACAACAAATTTCCTCTTCTTCTTCCTAACAGTGGAGCCATCTGTCGAAAATAGGTCGTACCACCTCAGAAACCTTTGCGGGCTCATGTACAACAACTTTGCTAAAGATCATCACGTTATCAAATGCATAGTTTACGATTCTATAAACGACATACAGACAAACATTCATTTTTATATATATAGAAGATTAATTAATTTAAGTTATTATTGTCGGATGATGTTGATGCATCTGTTGCCCAAAGTGTGGCACTGCAGAGGGGTTAGGGGAGAGAACTTTTTAACTTTATTAAAACGGATTAATGGAAACAAATAAGCAAGTGACTGCAAAGCACCGCCTTCACCAGTCCAGCGAGACTTCATGTATGCCGTGGTGTGGTGCCCTAGTCCGTATGGTCGGCTATAATTTCCGAATCGGTTGATGCATGCTTTCGGTTTCGGAGCAGCATGATCGGAAATAGCGTCAGTGGAAGCCACTTCTAAGGAGCATTGGTTGTGGTCTACCTCGGACTGTTTCATGCAATAGCCCGAAATGCCAGCTCCGGGCAACTGGGCCACTGAGTGAGATTAAAATTTTGTTCTGAAATTGGACCCGAATGGTCCCTCTGATCGGTATGTACGTATGTATGTACCGTGCCGGTTTGATGAGGAGACAAGGGGGAGCAATGCAGCTAGAACTCCCGCATCGATCCGCGCTCTCTCTGCGGGAGTTGTACAAATTTTATAACATCAAAATTGTGTCGTAATGAATTAAAACGGAAAATGAATTTTATGTAATTTGCAGCAATCAGGCCATTAGAATGCAGTCCGCTTTTGGGGCTGGAGTTATTTGCGGGGCATGCCGTTCGTCGGGCGGGCGGCGCCATTTCAAAGGGAATATCGGGCCGTTCGCACTATGTGCCGCGCATTCATATGGCTCTTTATACGCAAATGAAGCTCTGCACAGAATTCAATTATGAGCCCCACGCACGCAAAGTCTTCACCCACTTCGGTCGGCCTAATTTTGTTACAGGCCCTAATCAGATGCGGCCAGGGTGGGGCTTTCCGGCTAATAATTGAAATGTAGCTCTGTGCGAAGCCCTCTCTATTAGGTGCACTGCAAAGGTAAGCTCCTGCAGGAGCTCTTGCCTGTGAGTGCAGTGGACGGCTGGAGAAAAGGCTGACTTCCCTCCAGGCAATCCCACCCCCCCACACAACCGCAGCTCTGCTAGCGCACGGATTATGATCTGTGCATTTTTCATCCGCCCTCTGCTGTAGCTACGGTAGCTCGGGTTGAGGTCGTCACTGCGATGCGGCTAACGGCTTTGTGTGCATTCTGGAGGAGGAAAAGCTAAGCCCGCGACCGGGTGCTGGGGGAGCTAGCTAAAATTGAATTAAACAGGAGCCGGCGGGAGTGAAAAAGAAAAAGCGGCAACCCTACGGGACGCTACAATTTGTGTGCGGTTTACTTTTCAAAACGAATTGACATTACAGCAACTTGAGAGGATGAACAAATGATTTGTTTGGAAAGCACCGGGAGAATTCGTAATCGGATTGGGGCCGGATTCGACGTGCGCCTTGGAAACACCTGAACTCTTTTGCCCTCTGCGGAGGTATCCTCCTTGCTTTTTGCGCTCTCCCGTGAACGTGATTTGGTTTAACGAACTTAAGAGCTTTCTTTCTGCGAGCATATCCTCGAAATATATGTTTTTGTTTATTCAGCTCCGGAGCACCTGGGTATCTCGGCTCGTTATAAAAACGTCCAGCTAAGCTGACTCCGTTCTGGGGTGCTCTCGTGCCACTGTAGTGTGTCATTAATCGCCGATAGGTCCCGGCCGGGATGGTGACGACAGAGCTGCCGGATGACTTTTTCGATAGCCCGTACACCGCACTTTTACATTTTTGCTGTGCTCATACTTTGCAGCGGTTTTTGCCCAACTTTCTGGCGGGCAATTTAACTTTTATTTATGCACATTTATTTTGCAATGTCGATGTGCTAGGAATGTTTAAAACAGGCGCGCTTCCCGCGACCACCGGGTCAATGCCCGTAGTGCCGGTGCACTCTCCGCCGCAATTTTGAGTTGCGAAATCGCGGTTTAATAGGATGAACGCGTGGATGTGCCTTGGCACCGCCGATTATTCAAAATTCAATCATTTCGCAATCACCCCGCCAACACACCGATGCACTCAAACCATTTTGAAATAATTAAAAAAGTTTTCCAGCCCAGGGACGAAGGAGAGTTGATGCTTTTCAATTATGATCGCAATTTAGCTAATTAAATTCACACCAGGCCCAGCTGCGAACCTGTTCCCGTGCCTAGCTTGCGCTAGATGAATTATATTCACATGGGAGGTTTTTACAGCAACTTCCCTCTGGGTACTTACTCAGGGCTTATTAAGGGACCCGGTCTCGCACACCTCTCAGTATCACACTGCCCTTGCGAAGGGAACAGGGAACGGCACAACACTTAATTACAACGGCGGCAAATCAGCCGATCAAACTTCTTAACCCCTTAAGGACCTCCGTTTTTCAGTGACTGGGTACTTAGCAGTTTTCTTGGGATTAAAGGACTCAAGCAAGAGATCAGCAGTTTTTGCTGTAAAGTAATTCATCCGGAAAACGATGCGAATTAAGGCAGCTTTGGAGAAGTTGAAGTTGAGTTTTTTATCCTTTTGGAAAGGTATTACGAGAAATATCGCCCTGCCAAGCCAAGAGCCCTGAACAGTGAGGGCTGCTACTAGAACTGGGCAGCCCTCATCCCATTGCTTCAGAAATTTGTGCAAAGTAAAAGTTGTCTGTTAAAGTAGAGCGTAGTGTTAGCAAACTACTTAAATTTATCTGGAGCAGGACCTTTGAGAAATCACCTGTAAACAAGTGCTCAGGAAGCTGCAATCCTTCATAAAGATTAAAAACTAAACTAATCATCGGTAATGTTTCCTTCTCAACGCTAATAAAAGAAGCGTTTAATTTTTTCATTAAAACTGAAAATATCACAACGTAATCGAATGGTAGCACTGGTCAAATACATGAAGCTCTTCATTTAATTGTAACACATTGGCAAATACCATCATCAGCAAACCATCAAGGAAACAACGCTATTTTCAAAATAATATTCGAAATCCGAGGTGGGAAAATAAAACGATTCAAACATTTTTCAGGATGGCGGCTAAATTGAAAAGGGTGGGGAGACTCCTTTTTGAGTTTAGACTTTCTGAGTAGTCCTGATATCATTGAGCAAGTCAAATTCCAGTGTACAATTGTAAGATGTGAAAATCCGAAACACTGTGAAATAGGAAAAAAACCCATATATTTTTTCCCTCTAGTGTTTCCCCAGGGTAAAGGCGTTGGGGCACATTTGAAACCCCCAATTGAAATTAAGAAGAATATAACAATCGTGAGCCGTTTGTACATTGTTTCCAACGAGATAAAAATACTGTATACAAGAGAGGGCAGACTCACAAACACCCTGGAAAACGCAAGGTTACACCACCAAGCGTCACAAACACAAACTAAGTGCAAGGGACCCACGAGCACTTAGTAATCACAAATTTTGGGAAGCTTCGGTCTTTTGGGTACGGGGGCGAACACACAAGTACCGTCACACTTATCTAATCTCTAAGCCAAGGGGCGGACACACAAGCTTTAGAGAGAGCCGCACAGCTTTCGCCAATATGAAGCAGGTAATGATCATACCTTGCTCCTATGTGTAATTCCCGCATTTATGGCATAATTCTCACTCAAAAAGGATGTTAAAGCTGCATACAATAATAATAATAAAAAAGTCTTAATCGCCAACAAAGCATTTTAATTAAATAATTTGAAATTTCTTTAACACAAAACAAACATGAAACAATAACAAGCAACTCAGTGATACACTCACCTAAAAATCCCTTTTTTTTTAAAACAAAAAACTCACTCAAGCCACTAACTCTTTCTTCTCTTACACCGAAAATTGGAATGAATCATGCGCCACCAGATAACCAAATTTTCCCTAATTGTTACCAATGGCTCCCGCTCATAATTCCACAAATAGCACAGACCAACCCCTGAAAGGGTGAACAGTGTAACTTCCCTGAACTACCTGTTCTTGCATCTTGGGCATGCAAGCAAAAGGGTAAGAGCACTATACACCATATTTCCTTTCATTCATCCGACAAACACACTTTCATGTGGAAAAACATCTGTCTGTACGATCCTAAAGAGAGTACAGAGGGAAGTATGCATAGGGATCACTGGGGCCTTCAGCTCCACGCCTGGTTCAGCTCTCATTCAACGCAATGCTTAATTTACGACCAGTGGACATCACTAACCAGAAAGAAGCAATGGACACAGTCTGTCGTGTGAAGAGACAAGGACTCTGGCACGACAACGACAGAAACGGCCTTGGTGAACTATCACGAAGGCTCCAAAAAAACTGTGGGTCGTACAGTATACCGATGGATGACATACCAGCGGTAACACTGTTCGATAGGGGATATCTCGTTGAAATCCCGAATAGAGAGGACTGGGAAAACTCATACCATCTACTGGAGAGTTTTTCAAATGTCTTCTAAAGAGACGGCTCGAAAACCTCTACCGGTACGGGCGCTGGATGGTGTTTGAGCAACGAGATCTAGAACTAATATCCTCTCGGAAAATTTTCATCGATTTTCCAAGCGGAAATCTTCACTATTATGAGTGCGACAAACTGTATAATTGATCATAGATGGCATTAAAGGAAGATTGAAATCTGCTGCGACAGTAAAGTTGCGCTCGCAGCACACACTGATAGCCTAAGGCGCGAAATGCAGCCCCTTAGGACCGGAAACACAGATTGGCGTGAATTCTGCAATAGTGAAAAACTGGATAACTCGGCACATGGAGACAAACCAAGGACATCCCAATAAGTGCACTGCGGAAACTCTGCTGAAATTAAGCAGGACAGAATGCAGGAATCTTGGTAGGGATTGTAACAGGAAGCAAACATCTGGATGTCAGTGACCCGACATGCGCGTCGTGCGGGGAGGATCAGGACAGCGCAGAACACTTCACTACGACTGTCTGTCTGAGTGCCCCCCGCGGTTTCTCCCGAAAATATAAATATATATAATTAATAAGGAAATGTAGAAACGTACTTATGTTATGTAACATACGTTATGTATGCCTTTGTCTTCACGTTTTACTGTAGTTCCCTATGGGACTCGAACCCGAGATGATTGAATTTCTAGTTTGGAACTGCTAACAATACGCCATGTGATACTTCGTAGTTAAGTATGTAACAGATGCATATATCTTTTAGAAAATAAAACAATCTCAATCATGTGGGATTCGACCTCGGGACCTTTGAAACTTGTTGTAGCCAGTGCTCTAGCCATTAATCTAATAAACAATAATGTTAGCAATTCATTCAACAATGTTCGTTTATGATATGTTCCATTTACTACATAGACTTTTGAATCAAAAGCGAAACGTTTTGAATGAATAACTTTCTAGATTGAAATATACCAACCATATTCTATTTTATAGTTATGTCACATAATACGTTATTGATTTTTTAATAGTCTGCAAAAAATTGCAAATACGTTATAAATAATAACTCACATTTTTGAAATAACAACATGATATTTTGCTCAGTGTTCCAACTGATGAGTACTTAAATATTTTTTAATGTGCAAAATATGGGCAAAATTGGCCACACCACAGAGAACCTGTTTTGTTAAATGTTGATTGGTCATGGTTTTTGATTAGTGAAGCCGATGACATCGAAATTGGAAAAAAAGATTTTCACTTTGGTACGACGCCGAATTAAGGGCTTTTAGGGCCTGTCCGAATCCAATCCAAGTCTTGATCTAATTATGACAGTTTATAACGTCAGAGAACAAGGTTAGGTTAAGTTGCAATGACTGCCCTACGGCACACTTAGACCAAGTTACACTCATTGTGATACCACACAGATGAGTGTGTCTTAGAAACCTAAGTTGAACCATTCAGTGACTTTGATAAAACGAATGAGGTCAAAGGAAATTAATTTGCTCCTTACGTTAAGTATGGTTTCAGTTGTACGACATGCGATTAACAGAAGTTTATCGAAAACTGCATGTCATGTCATGTCAATTAGGGGTTTGTTCAAAAGCTAGCTAAAGATCGCACCACGTAAGAGACGTCACTTAACTAATGTTAGGTTAGGTTAGGTTCACGTGGCTACCCTTACACAAAGGGCTTACTTAGGCCATATTAGGCCCATTGTGATACCACACAGGAAAGATTCCTTGGAGCCCAAGCCAATCCTGTTCGTGCCCTTGATATACCGACCCAGGACCCTTATGTCCACGAACCCCAGGGTTCTGAAGTGGGATGTACCAAAGTATCGGCCTCTAATTGTAGCGAAGCCGAACAGTGGCAGAGAAGGTTCCTGATGGACTCCTCCTCTTCTTCGTCTTGGCAACTTCTACAGAAGTCCCGCGACGGTGTTCCGAGTCTATTGGCGTATCTGTCGAGGCGAGACAGTGGCCTGTAATGACGGCCACAGCCATGCTAATCACACCTCGGTTGAGAGACAGTAGCTTCCTAGATCTAGCTGCGTCAAACGTTGGCCATATCTGCCGCGTTGTGGAACGTGTGTCATCTGTTGTTTGCGATCGTAATGGCCGCTAGTGTAATATTCATCTTACATTTCTAATAGCATGCCAGGCTAGATAGATATGTCGAATTCTGTCAAGGTAGTGCCGAGGCGAGGTAGCTCGTCGACCCTGCAATTACCCAGAATATCATTGTGTATGTTAGGTTTTGTCGATTATGGTTGGGCCTTAAGATCGTCGTGATTAATCGACTGCGAGAAGGATTTCCATGTTGGTCCAAAATCCTCATGAGTTTTTGAACATTTTTCCCTTTCGAAATTCACCGGCCTACCGCTAAACTGGGCAATATTGTTACAATATACTATACCCCATGTTTTATATGTTTGAAATAAACTTGTCGCAAAAACGGGACGAAGCGATAGTGCAAGGGCACAGGCGGTTAACTTTTAAAAGAGTTGTCATGCACACACGCCTATGGGTATACGACAAGCGACTAACCAACTTGCAGAAAAATATTTGTTACTTTATTACCCCCCTATGAGAGCTTTGAGCTCGGGTTTAATGAAAAAACCTTTTAAAATTTTAAACGATTGCTAAACTTCCACACATTGCACCATGAAAGTAAAAAAAGATTCTGTCCAGCACAGACAAATGTTGGCCACTCAGATGAAATGTTTCTCCTCATTTGCCCTCCCCCTCGACAATTTACGAAGGACTTCTTTCGTGAGTTCAGAATTTTTTTGATATGAACTAGCTGCGACTCTGACTCCAACGACATCGAGCCTTGCAGTGTTGAACGTGCACTGGATGCAAAAAATGGGTTATATTGTAACTCAGGAGAGCTGATACGAAGTGATGAAATTCCTTCGTAATTATGGCGGATCTACTCGAGAAAATCACCGGACTGAAAATTATATAATAAAGCGGAGCCGGGAGCCCGGTAGTGCTAGCGGCCACCTATACGTTTCGAGTTCCGCAGTAGTCTGGCGATGTTGCCCGTGGATATGACCAACTATAATTGGTATCAGGTTTTCAGCATCTGGAGTGGATCAAATAAAGTTGTCAAGGGTGTTGCTCGGGTGCAGCCCCTGGATGCGAGGGACTCCGCTCTCTGTAATTGGATCGCAAAATTTAGCTTCGCTCTAATTTCGCTTCACGTCCAGCCAGCAGTGCTGACCAGATTGGCTTAGAATAAAAAATACTCCACTGAGCGCATCTATAAAAAACCGTAAAGCGCAAATAGTCCGTCCAGTGCGCTAAAGTTCCTCCAGCTAGAAATATATTTATAAAAATTTCTGTTCCACATTTTCCTACGCTGAAAATAGTTTTCCATCAATTCCCAGTTAATTCAGCGCTCGGCAAATGGAGATTTCGGAACAAAAGCGGCTCCGTTGAGTGCATTAATTAAAAGAAAACACGATTCCCTCGCAAGGAGGGCGAGTGGGTAGCGCCCACGCGACCACGCGCCCAGCCCTGCTCGGTTTCGTTTCGTTTTTTTCGTCAAGTCCACGCCGCCTCAACCCGCCGCGGCAGACGTCGAAAGAAATAAATTCTGGGGACGTGTGGCTTTTGTGCACCAGCGGAAATGTTGCTGCCAGCAATTTGATGTGCACCCACAACAGCGAGATCACACTGCGGATAGGTAGCGGCAAAAAGGGTTTTGACCGCGATTTGTTTTTGTTTGTTTCCCAAGGGGTTTTCGCTTGACAGTGCATGAATCCCCCCCTTACTGCTCCAGTTTATGGCTTAATCGTGGTATTATACGTTTCAGACTTCTGGGGGACTCGCCACTGGTTCTCTCTTTAAATTTCTCGAAGGATTTACCATTTATAGAGAAAAAATTTAGCATCATTTTCAAAATTTTATTATCTCTCGACTTAGTGGCTTCTGTGAAATCAGAACAAAATCAAATTTTGAATTATAGTAGGGAAAAAGAGAGTTTATTTCCTTTTTTTTTTTAACAAATTGTAAAAAAATATCAAAACGTGTAATAGAAACTCGTAAAGCAAATCAAATGAAACCTTGGAGCTTAAACTTTAATTCTAAAAAAAAAAAAATTAAAAAACAAAAAGCCCGACTGACTGTAAAAAAGACATAAAAAGATGAAAACAAGACACATTCGTAATTAAATCTATAAATAAATCACTGCTAATGAAATTAATCGAACTGGTCAATATTTGTAATGAGATGACAAAGTATACCTAATTGGCGGTTGGAAACTACACATGTTCTTGTTAGTCTGTGTAGGTAGCCTCCGACTGTCAATTAGTTATACATACTTTGTCAGTTTTTTACAAAAATTGACCAGTTAGATCAATTTTGATAGTAGTGATTTATTTATAAACTTAGTTATGAATGTGTCTTGTTTACAACTTTTTAGTTCTTTTTTAGTCAATCGGGTTTTTTTGTTTTTTAAATTAACTCTTTTATTTCTATCTTTTCAGTTCATTTCTTAAGTAAGTTTGAAAATTGTAAGTTTATAATTTTCCACGTAGTCAGGTTTCTTGTTTTTTGCAATAATTTTTTCCTTTAGCGTTATGTTGATAACCCACTCAATAGGTTTTGCGGGAAAAAATTTTTTGGGAACATATAATATGGCGCCAAAAATCGGACATTTTAATTTTTATAATTTTGATGTATCCAGTGTCACTTTTGCAATTAAGACGAATCTAACGACACCTCTCAAGTTAAAATCCATCAAGCCGTTTAGGCTACAGAGCGTGATATAGAAATATACATACATACATACACTCGAAAAACATAACCCTTCTTCTGGCGCAGTCAGCTAAAAACACAATAAATTCTCATAAAATGACGTACTGTTTTCTTTAAAATTTTTGAAATTTATTTTAAGGGTAGGAGACAATTTTGCCCTATGCAGATTTCTCAATGATTTTCCCCCCGCTATTCTTTCTCCCAAATACACTTGTTCGCGCGAATTATTTTTCCTATTTAATATTTCCCTTTTCCTGAATGTTTACTGACTGACTGATTGAAAATTTGTGAAAAAATGTAAAACTTGAAAAATTTCAATAAAAACAAACAAACAAAATTTTTTTTATTCTTCTAATCCTCTACAGTATAGTTGCCAAATAATAGTTACTACACTGAAAATGTTGGAAAATCCACGGTTACGGTCATAAATCTCCTTTAAATGCTTCAGCCGCATTTGAACTTGTATGGATGTTTCACAGTTATACATACTAGTGGACTCTGTGAGTTGGACGAATGAGACACTATTTTGCATTCAAAAGAGACTACCTCTCTTCCCCATTTTCGAGGGTGGCAAGCACGTTGGTGGTCTCAGAAATTCTTTTTAGGGTTGTGTTAACCCCCAATAGATCAAAAACCACCCCCGGGAAGGGTAAAACGGTCATAAGATAGTTTTAACTTGCCCAACCTAACGAATCTTTCGTTTTCGCGGATGCTGAAGACAACAGTATTAGTAGGAACCCCACTTGCACCCCTCCCCTCAAACAGACAAAAACCACCCTCGAAAGGGATGACATTTTTATTATATAAAAGAGAAAATTTATGTACCACCCGTTTTCGAGGGTGCTGAGCACGTTGCTAACAGTGAAAACTTCCTTGCACCTTGTAATTCGGGTCGGTGGAAAATATGTATATTATGAGCTTTTTACCCCTGTCTAATAAATCCTCCCCTTAATTGTTGGGCAGTATACTCAACTAGAGTTGCTTGTGACTGATGAGATCTATCTGTTTTTGGGGTTATTGCGAGCCTCTGAACAATATTGTAGTAGGCCAGAGTATCAGAGTATAGTAGTGGACTGGAACTGCCAGGAACCAAGGTATATGTGGGGAGTGTTGGCACTAGATAGCGAAACTCTCTTGTTCATTAATTTACCTCTTCATTTTCAGGTATTCTCTTACACTCGAGTTTATAGTATTCTTACGTCTGGTAACTTAGTTAGTGTTGTTCCGGAAACTACTGTAAGTCTTAATTAACATTAATAATGCATTCCGCCCGTAACTCGGATCAAGACTTTAAGTTTTCTTTCGCCTTAAGGCTCTTGGTTACACGTTAACCCGTTTCTTGACTTCACACAACTCACTGTTTTCACGACATAGGAAAGACTCCAGTTTGAGCCGCCATGTTGTACTGTCCGCCATATTGGATTTAATAAGACGTCAAATAGCTTATTGTATTGTAGGTACTCGTCGTACTCTTTCATGTCATACCCATATGGGGTGGGACGAGGGGTGTTGTAAAGGAAAAGGCATACCGCCATTTTGTGGTGGAAGTCATATTGGATTCACAATGACGTCACACAGCTCATTGTATTCTATTCGTCAAAACTTTTAATTTGATACCTATGTCGGGAGGTTGTAATGGAAAAGATAATTCGCCATTTTGTGGTGGCCGACATATTGGTTTTACCATAAAATTGAATATACTATATTGTATTGTCTTCAGAACCAAAGGTGTGGACAAAATTTCAGCATGATTGGTTATCGGGAAGTCATCGAAAATTCGATCGCCAGATTTATTCCTTGGAAAGCAAGTCAAATAGAAACTTGCAAAAAACAGAGAGATTGGAAGACGACATCGAGGAGAGTATATTTTGTAAAGGCCTGAAATAAAATCCTGATTTGTTATTATACGATATCATGAGTGTTTCTAGATTATCTATTTCTCGACACATCCTGAGAAATATAAAGGAAGAAAAAGTCAAGGCCACCAAACAGTAAAAGGCACATACGTATCTTGACATCATTTTAGTCACGACAAAAATTAACCTGTCAAAGTCGGGAGTATACATTTCCAGTTTCTGGCTTTGAGCAGTCATACCAACCTGCCCTAAGATTCACTTAAACCGCAGTCAGTAATCGAAGGTCGAAATAGGAAATTATTCCAGATGAAATAGAAGAAAACGTAAAAATTCAAAAATGAAAATCAACTCTTTGCATATTTCGAACGACTAAAATTATCGATCGTTATTCCGTCCCCCTTCCGCTGTGCAGTTTTTTATGTTGTGGCTGCAGGTTTGAGACTCGACGAAATCGACTCATTTTTTCCACTTTTTACCGTTATTATGTAGCTAGTCTGCAGGTGGCCCAATCGAAAAAATACCGACTAGAGAGCCGCAGGATGCTGGTTCAAGCCCCAATCGGCTTTCGTCCATTAGACGTTCACATTTCACCGCACTTCATTTTCCATTTCTCTTTGTCGACATTTGCCAGCTTGCCGCTCGACTAGCAAATTTTGTAACACTACAGATACGACATTGCTCTGGAAGTGCCTACTGATTTAATTTGCCGAGGTTTTTCTTTTCCAAAACATAAGTTCAGAGCAATCGAAGTACGTTCACCTGTCTGAGCCGGTGAAGCGCTGCCAAAAGTATGCTAACGACAATTGGATTTAATTTGAGCGACATACAGTAAACCACCTATCCGCGCCAACCACTATCGGCAAGAAGAGCACGTCAGACGGCAAATCTGATTAAATTGAAAGCCGAGGCAAACACACGATTTTTGAAATGCGACTCGCCTAAGCGGGTTCGGCGTATCGAGTTACCTGCCGGACATGGACATTGATTCACAGCTCTGTTTGCTTCGGCCGCTACCGGGTTTCTCTCCGACATAAACCACAAATCCTGATGGACATTGGGCTGATGGTGGAGACATTCGTTCACATGACAGTGAACCCAGCGGATTTGCGGATTAGGGAACTCGAGAGCGCTAGTAAGCTTTGCATTTGCAGGAGATGTTCAAAGTCGATCCGGCGATTCACTGCGGGAAATTGCAGGACTTGCTGGCCTGTGGGCTAATTCGCCTGTTAAATCAAAAAGTTTTCGAAAAAGGAGAACTACGGCTTGGGCGCTGGAACGGCCAGCGCTGATTGCCGGGGATGGGAGCTGGGAACTTTTTCAAGCTGCTCCGCCTCATTGAAAGGCTAAAAATGGTGGAGCCGCTTTTATATATGGGTGGCTCGTAAAATTTAATTGACTGAAGATAACTCAGCAAAATATTTGGCCTACCGTCTGGCCAGGCTCGGAATGAAATGTTTAATGAACAGCAAACGCTTAATGGGCGCGCTTTGCGGGTACCCGGGCAGTAGATGTAAATGGGCTGACGACTCGCACGTTTAGGGTACTGGGGCCCCGAGTTGGTGGGTTTAATGGAAGGCAAAAGTTCCAATTTATTTCTTCTTGTGCCCAATCCGAGCCGGATGGATGTCTATTCTGCGGTTGGCAAACACCCACCGCATACAACAGCCGCCGATTCCCATTCGACGGATGTTCACTCCCTCGGAACCCTTTTTCCTCTTGGGTAAATTTTTCAACACCAATTTGGGCTTGTCATATGGTTAAGCAAACACTTCACAATATGCCGCCCGGCTGGGGTTATTACCGCCGAAATCACATCATCTTGCTCCGCTGACTCGGGGGAGAGCTGGCACTTGTTAAATTGGGTAAAATAAATAATTTTGGAAATCAGAGAGTTCTCGCTGTGTCCTGAAAGGCAAATTCCACTGCGCTCCGGAAGGGATGAATATATCGCCCACATCGCCTCTATCATTCAGGCCCGTCGAGAGAGGGAAGGGGGAGGGCATAAAATACGCCACAGGTCTCGAGTGGACAAAAAAGTCGTTAAATGGCGAAAATGTAATAAAACCAATTTATTGGGACTTTTTGGTATTTAAAAAAAATCAAATTGAGTTTTTGGCAACATGTTCAAAAAAGACACAGTCGGTTTTTGTAGGCTTCGGGTTTTAAGCTGACATTTAAACATAGGGCTTCAAATTTAATCCAGTGCATATTCATTCTTTCAACAATGTTCGAGTAGGGGAAAGTCGAAAGTGGTCATCAGTGGATCAGTGGAACAACGATAACACTACATATCTAATGATTCTAAGCTGCACAATATGGTTAGAATATCACTTTGGACTCAAGATAATACCTTGGTAAGCCAAGCCTCGTTCGAAGCAAATTTCCCATTTACATACTACATTACAACAATACCACAAGAAATGAAAAAGCAGTAATGGATTTGAAGACATCTGATTAGTGCCCAAAGTTGCCGCGAATAGGCTCTTCTCTGTGGAGTTGGAGACCTGACTTTTATTAAAATAATTTTTGTGTCAATTGCGATTACTTTATACAAAAACTTGTTGCGATGTGGAATGAAAACAACATATCACGTCGCCGTCGCAACAAGTGTTTTCTATCACGTAACCGCAATTCACACAATAATTTATTTTAATAAAATTGGTTACAGTTAGTGCAATTCAAAAAGTTCTTAAAATTTCATAAGTAGGTAGGTAATTGAATAGGTAATATTTATTTTATTTTTTATTGCCTTTTACTGGGCAACTTAGAGTTTTACTAAGAAAAAATTGCGAACAAGCTGGATTTTTGTGGAGACTTTTACGTCGATGCCCAAAGCATATCCTGAAAAGTTTACTAAATTTCTTCGTTCTCCTTCTTCTTTCTTGGGGATTAAAGAGGATTTATTTTAGTGCTTTGCAAATATCTCGTAAAATATAAATTTTTTGAGGAAACTAAATTGTTATGAGAATATTGTATCCTATGAAGTTCTGCACAAAAAATTCCTTACACTTTTTCCTGTAGAATAAATCGTTTTCTCATATATTATAGTTTGCTTAATTGATAATTTACAAGATATTTGCGAAAAACTAAAATTAACCGCTTTAACCCCCAAAAAACGAAAAATACTCCGCTTAAATTTAGGCAACTTATTTACATTTTAGTCTTTAGTTATTATGTTCCCTTTTTTTGAAATTTGAGTTTCAATGGTATTTTACTGGTAGAAACCTTTCATTTGATACCCACATCAAGGGGGTTGTCAGGAAAAGGGTAATCCGCCATCTTAGGGTGTCCGCCAATTTGAATTTAGATCGATATTGGATATAGTATATATTGTATTGTCATCGGTCTTATACACATGTGTCAGAACAAAACATGTGAGTGCATCTATTTAGTATTGTTTTGAGAAACCCTTCATAAAAACCCTGGTACTTAGCCGGTTGACGAAGACCGTGGCAGAAAAGCGATACACGCAATATATACACTCGCGAGCAAAAGTATCGAACCACTTTGCATTTTTTCATGTGCACCCAATATCTTTGTAAATCGGTTTATTTTTCTAAATTACTTAAATGTAGTTACGTTTCTTGAAATATTAGCTTTATAAAGCGCTACGAATCATGAAAATTGGCCCAGAATTTTTTAGATTATAGGTAATTTTCCGGTTTGTGAGCCTTTACGCGTTACGACGTGCACGACTTGCACTACACTTGACCCCTATATAACGGGGGTAGAGGGGGGGTTTCTTATTAGTCTTTTATCAGAAGTCGACCGGTACACATCTCCGCATATTATCCTGTGAAGAACACTTGGAAAAAATGGAAACCAGTGAAGCTCAAGTCGCCGTAGTCGTCCAGCTCCTGCTAGAAGGGCGTGGTCAACGTTCAGTACCTGCCGAGGTGAATCTGAGCCAATCTACAGTTTGCAAACTTTACCAGAGGTTCCAGCAAACTAAAGCTTTTACTTCAAGACCAAGAAGCGGCCGCAAAAGGTGCACATCAGAGAGGGACGACCGCTTCATTGTCTCAAGAACTCACCGAGATCGTCACCATACAGGAGTTACCATCCAGCAGCGTCTGCGGGAGGTGCGAGGAATGGCTGCCAGGGAGTGGACAGTGAGAAGAAGACTCAAGGCCAGCGAATTTGACACCCAGGAGGCCTGCGACGGGGCCCATGTAGCTGGCGCGGCCCCATACAGTCCGAAGAGCATTTGCAGAAATTCATAAAAATTGGACCCTTGAGCAGTGGACCCCAATTCTCTTCTCGGACTAGTGCAGAATGTGTCTGAATGGCTGCGACCGAAGGGGAAGAGTCTACAGGAGACCAGAAGAATGATATGCTCAGTGCAGCTTCTCCGAAAGAGTCTCCTACGGAGGTGGGAAATTGCAACGATATTGGATGCACATAAAATTATGCAAAGTGATTCGATACTTTTGCTCGCAAGTGTAGTGTAATAAACTCAACCCTTAAAGAGGGTGCGCGCCTCGCTTATCTCTGGCGACGGTAAGGTGGCTTGAATTAGCATGCCAGATGTTGTACTTTGAGATTAGCTGGACAAGTGGTGCTCAGGAAAAGTTTCTGAGTTATCCTACATTCAGTTAATGAACGTGAAAGAGTTAAGTAGTTTATATGAAGGCACGATTGCAATTTGGAGAGCAACTTTATATATATATTTTTTATTTTTGAGGATTTAAGGTGGGTGCTTCATATAACATACAATACGTGTATGGTTGTGGGTGCTTACTAGTATTATTATTTAGTAGTGGCTGTTTCTAGTGCTTGGGTGTGAATGATAGTTTGTGCATTAGTATGTTAATTTTATGGTGGTGATAAATGTGCGTATTCTGCTTGGCTTATTGTAGAGATATATGGTTAGGTGAACATTATTAACCATCCCATGTTCATATCACTGAATAGGCTAGACGGCGAGGAGGTAAAAACATTAAAAAGTGTATTTTTCGGGCACAGGCGAGATTATTGTTGGAATCGCTTCGTTTTAGGGTGTAGTTCAACCCCCTAAGTTTGCTTACAAATTGTTGGTGTGCTTGATTTTATAATTAAGTATTAGTGACGAAAATAGTGTTTTTTTCTCTATTTCCTTTAATATCTCAATTCCTATTGACTTTTAGTATAGCATATGTATTGAGAAAGTTGTTCCTTATGAAATTTCCTAAAAAATGAGCCCTGACAGAGGTCGCTAAGTGCAAGTGTTAACTTGCAAATAGCCCCGAAAGTTAAAAAAACACGTTTTTTCACTATTTTTTTACTAAAAAATGACCGCACATAGATGGCTGAAAATTCTCAAAAATGATGTCTATGTTGACCCACACATGCAGGAATAATTTTAGCGTCATCGATCAATTACTTCTCGAGTAATTAACGATCACTTTTTTTTTTTTCCTTGATTGCAACTTGCGCCATTTTTTTCACAAACGGGTTTTGCTGGTCGGACCAAGCCAGCAAAATCACAAATCCATTCAACTTTAGTATCCCGTTGGAATTTTTGGAAAAAGTTAATTCTAACCGATTTCATAATGATTCTGTATATATAGATATTCATGCAATGTATTTGGGAGCACTTGGAGTGCTCCGAGCTTTCCTTAAAAAAAACAATCGGTTAGAATTAATTTTTCCCAAAAATTCCAACGGGATACTAAAGTTGAATGGATTTGTGATTTTTCTGGCTTGGTCCGACCAGCGAAACCCGTTTGTGAAAAAAATGGCGCAAGTTGCAATTAAGGACAAAAAAAAAGTGATCGTTAATTACTCGAGAAGTAATTGACCGATAACGCTAAAATTATTCATGCATGTTTGGGTCCACATACACATAATTTTTGAGAATTTTCAGCCATCTGTGTGCGGTCATTTTTTAGTAAAAAAATAGTGAAAAAACGTGTTTTTTTAACTTTCTGGGCTATTTGCAAGTTAACAATTGCACTTAGCGACTTCTGTCAGGGCTCATTTTTTAGGAAATTTCATAAGGAACAACTTTCTCAATACATATGCTATACTAAAAGTCAATAGGAATTGAGATATTAAAGGAAATAGAGAAAAAAACACTATTTTCGTCACTAATAGTTAATTATAAAATCAAGCACATCAACAATTTGCAAGCAAACTTAGGGGGTTGAACTACACCCTAAAACGAAGCGATTCCAACAATAATCTCGCCTGTGCCCGAAAAATACACCCAAAATTCCTCGCCGTCTAGCCTAGAATGTGAGTTGCGGCCTTGACACTGTTGTGTCCAAGTTCTACAGTGGCAGGCCCCTGCAGCCCACATTGATCATAGGTTGGTCCATGATCAATGTGGGGAGCCCAAACATTCGCACTGATTGATCTGTGCAACTAAAAGCTTCTCCTGAGTACAGGGCCGGATTTCCCATAAGGCAATGTAGGCTCGTGCCTAAGGCGGCAAAATTTTTAGGGGCGGCAAAAATCAGAGTTGAAAAAAAAATATATATGTTTGAAAAAATATAAAGTCAAGTCAAAACTTTTTTTGTGATCACGTAATTTCATTAAAGATTTAGAGAAAGACATTTTGATGAAACGACAGACAATGATTTTACATTTGAAAGCAGTCACGACTTGAAGGTCAATACATTTAATGTCATTTTAGATAATTTATTGACTGATTTAAATGAGAGATGTCTGGGCTATGAAACAATTGCCGAAAAATTTTCTGCTCTGATACATGTAGATAAATTATCTCCCCAAGAACTTCGCTCTAAAGCTATGATTTTTCAAGAAAACTTCCTAGAAGATATGGAAGAAGCATTTATAGGTGAGCTCTTGCATTTTCAGTCACATTGCTTAGCCAAAAAGATTGCCTCTTATTCACCATTATCATTAATGCAAGTATTAAGAGAAAATGATCTCTACTTGGTGTTTCCCGACTGCTAGTTTGTACGGCCGTACGAATTGTAGTGCAGAGAGATCATTTTCTTGTTTAAATCGCATTCGAAATTATCTGCGTTCGAACATGACTGAATCAAGATTAGTAAGTTTATCTTTATTATCAATAGAGTCGGATATAACAATGTCATTAGATTACGATGAGATCATTTGTGATTTTGCAGCCAAAAAAGCAAGACGATGCAATATTTGAATTGAGCTTGAAATACGTGACAAGTTTATCAATATGTTCTTGTGATTTTATACTATATCTGTAATATCAGGGGCGCAACTAGACATTTGGGGCCCGGGGCAAAAAATTTTGGGGGGGCCCTTCTTCTAAAATTTTTTTTTTATTATTATTATATAAATTTATATTCCAACTTTTACATTTTAAATTTACATTTACATTTCGACATTCCCGCCTTACATGGAATGAACTTCCTCAGTCTTCCTTAAACTGTCTACCCTTTATCCCTAATTTACTCAACAAACGATAACGTACCTACCTACTTTTCCCCAAATTACGTAATGACTCATCTCTGCTAATTTACCTACATAATCATTCCCACATGTGCGCCACCGCGGATATCTTTCCCTTTTTCCTAATTTCATTTCCTTTGTCTCATTTTTCTAAATCGAGGAAGCCTGCGCTCCTCGCTGAAATTTACATGCTATGAGCCCGAACCCCCTGCTAAACATTCATATGCACAGATCTTGCTTGTGCACGATTCCTTTCCCATATTGCACAAATGTGGCTTACTCAACTTATCTCTACTGAAAAAAATGCGTTTAGATTTTCAGCCGGTTTATCCCTCGCATGAAACGTAATGGGTATTCTATCGTAACGATATCATGGGAAAATGTTTCTTTCCCAAAAATGAAAAATTTTTCGTTTCCATCATTGTCACTCATTTCGAGAGCTTTTCATATTTTACAAATTTTGTTTTCTCTGTATCGAAAATCCTCTTTTATTTGTTACTTTCAACTGAAGCTGAAAATTTGCTCCTAAATTAACATTATAAATTAGCAAAAATTCGAAGTATGAACTATTAAATATTTTGAATATTGCTAGAGCTATTTTTTATATGAGTGAGGTAAGTCAAATGAAACAATTGACAACCACGACAAAAAATCTGATGATTCGACCACTCATCAAAGTCCGTTTTCGAAGTGTAAAATTCAAACAAATGTATAGTAACTTTTCAAGTTCAAGGAACTCCAAGCAGGATGTTTTAGCATTTTCGATTATTTTTTCGCGATCCGCGCGGGGCCCCCTTGAACCCGGGGCCCGGGGCAGATTGCCCCGGTTGCCCCCCCTGGTTGCGCTCCTGTGTAATATCAAATGTTTAAGTTAAGTATGATTGATATAAAATGCAATTTATGTAGTTAAAATATATATATATTAGGTCCGCAACTAAGTTCTCGCTGTTTTTTTTTATGAATATAAAACTTTATTATGAAAAAATGGTTACAAATGAGTTATTCAAAGTACTGCCCATCGCTAGCGACAACCTTTTCCCATCTTTCTGGCAGAGCTCGAATACCGTCACGGTAGAAGTGTTCGTCTTTTGAGGTTATCCATGAATCAAGCCAATTTACGATGTCGTCATATGAACGGAACTCCTGATTAGTCAGAGCATGTGCCATCGAACGGAATAAGTGATAATCGGATGGCGCAATATCTGGGGAATATAGCGGGTGGGGTAGGACTTCCCATTTGAGTGTTTCTAAGTAGGTTTTGACGGGTTTGGCAACGTGAGGCCGATCGTTGTCGTGCTGTAAAATCACTTTTTCGTGCCCTGATCGTATTGTGGCCGCTTTTCGCGCAGTGCTCGGCTCAATCGCATCAATTGAGTTCGATACCGTTCCCCAGTGATCGTTTCGTTCGGTTTCAACGTCTTTTCAGCGTTTTCGAAGATTTTCGGCCTTCCTTCACGCGAACGGTCGTCAACATCAAAATCACCGTCTTTGAAGCGACGGAACCAATCACGGCACGTTGTTTCACTTAGAGCAGCATCTCCGTAAACTTTTTGGAGTTCTCGATGCGCTTGAGCCGCCGTTTTCTTCGAATGAAAAACGAAAAGCAACACTTCCCCGCAAATGACGATTATTTGGCACATAATCAGACATTTTCACACAACCAAAAGTATATGTTCCAAAAACAAAATCAGAAATGTATCAAAGCGGCTTGCTTACCATATGTCTAAGCTTGGTTCATGACGTTTTAGTAATGCTATAATCGACCAACTCTTACTACTGGAGCCATCTATTGAAAAACAGCGGGAACTTAGTTGCGGACCTAATATTAAAAATAATAGATTCCAAAATAAACTTGATTTCACTGCCTTTAATAAAATCTGAATGTATATTTACAATCTAAATGAATATTTAAAATATGATGGATTCAAAAATGTACAGCAGAAAAGGTTAGTTGCCACAGCTAATAGTTAGCTGCAGCTTTTTATTGTAGGCTAATCCTCAGTAATTCATTTGTCTCCGTGTAAACTTGATTTTATTTCCTATTAGAGGGGCGGCACAATTTACTCTGCCTAGGGGCGGCAAAATTGTGAATCCGGGTCTGCCCGAGTACCTGGAAATTAAAATAAAATAATAATAAAATAAAAATAAAATTATGTGCTATTTATAATTTGCTCTGGTACGTCCGAGCACTTAAATAACGATGGGGAAGTAGAAAACACTAACCAATAGGTAGCATTCACTGAGTTAGGGTTACTCAAGGATCGCTTTCTATCTTTGTAGGGGAATGATCGAATCACCCGAGAGGAGGATGTTTATTGGACAACTTAAACTATAAAAGAAGTGAAAAATATTATAAATGGATTGAATTTTTAGAGTTTGAGTTTTTTATATGTTTTATTACATGTGCAAAATTTCAAAGCTCTAGATTAATCAGACATAGTGGAAATTTTGATTGTAAGATAAGATTTTTAGCAGACAGACAACAAAGCAAGTTTAATAAAAATTTTACAAGTTTTCTTTTGGTCTGTCTCGGACAGTTCGTCAAGTTATAACGATTATTATCAACTTGTCAGATTGACGATATGTGCCCACGGACCAAATCGGAATTGATTAAAGCCATGAAGGAAGTTTGGGAAATTGATGCCAATTTGGTCACCACAACTAAAAACGCATATCGCTGGAATGCCACGTAGGATACAATCCTTGAAAAATGCAAGGGGAATGTTCACAAAATATTAATAAATATTTTTACAATAAAACTTTTGCTTTTGGAATCATAAAGCTGCGTTTGCATACCATTTCACTAAAAATGTCTATAGGTGATAATAATTTGGCCACATCTGTAGGTATATCTGAAGTGTCGGAATTTAATTACTTGTTAATTGTTGCGTGCAACACTTAATAGGGTGCCAACTTATCTCAATCGATATCTCGGGGGCACTATCATAGCAAATAAATTGTTCAGAGCATCCCGTTATCGATAGTGAGTCGTTCGAATAGAGCGCTTAAGGTGAAAAAGCGTCTACTTCAGAGCTCGTTGGAAATTTCCATGTGGTAAAACGATTGGCAATAGCTTCTCCTGAAGAGCAAATCCTGGTAGGGCTTCACGGGGCATTTCAGGGAATTGCAGGCAGCACTCAGAATGGATGTGCTTCCTAGACGTGAAGTGCCACAGTTCGATAGACAGGCCACCTGTACACGGGCCGTAAACGCCGTCTGCGCTCCTTGGAGTGCCATGGGACACAAATGCCATTATCACTGCCACGAGCATGGACTAAGGAGCTATGCCGGCAAAGGCGTACGTTCGTCTTTGTGACGTCGAGTTGATGATAGCGACGTTTACAATTGAACATACGACGGAAGACGTACAGTGTGCCAAGGTGTCACGTAAGGTTGCATCGGTATAATGAAAGCATTCCGTCTCGTGTCGGCCGTGCACTAGGGTTAAACGACTGAGCACTCGTGGGGAGCAATTGCTCTTGGGCTAGGTCCTTTAATTGCGGCCACAACCCATCGAATGTGGTGGGCTGATGGGCTGGGGGTTTATCGTTGCCGTAGGCCGTCTTTAAAGAGGTGTAACTCGTGAGCTAATCGCGATTGTTGTTGCTCAATGGGCGAAACCGTTGCGGACGGAAGGGTTTTATGGCGGCCACGCTAACGCCGTCTTCCCGCATCGAAAGTGGGAGAATTTCCGAAACCGCAAATACTAGTAAAGTTGTGGCCTGGATGGGTGCGCAGGGTGCCTAATCGCAGGCCCACTTTAAACGAGGACAGCTTTGTCAAATGGGATAAGCCCGAACTCGAAAACTGCCACATCGAGTAAATTACTCTTGAAAGATTAAAGCGTTCGACAAAGTTGTGCTGGTGTGGTTTTCTGCAGATTACTGGGGCACTGTGTGTGTCGCCACTTGAGTTTCCCCGTTAATAACGCACACAATCCACTCTTTCATCATTCAAGGCGATATTGATTTTTTCGCCGTTTATTTAAAGCCTTGGTGGCAGCATCCGCCAGTGGAAAGCGGCGATATTTCGGTACGATCCCTGGAGCAATTCGGTAGAAATAATCTGGTGCAGCCTGGACATTTGCGTGGTTTTATTTCAATCCCCAGCAGTGGGATTCACTTGCGGGCCCAGGTTCCGTGAGGCTTTTTACCTCGATGCTCCGCCTTAATTTCGAGCGGAAGTGTCGTTAACGCAATTAAATCAAGTCTTCTCGTTGACCTGGAATTCAGTTTTCTCGGAGCTAAAGCTCTTGCCGAAAAACTATTGAGGGCCAGGAAAAGAGTATCTCCAGTTCTGTGCGCCCGCTGCCGCCTTAATGCCATTCAGATAGATAGAAGGTACGCGGAGGCAGCGCGGAGGTTTTTTTTTGTCAGTGTGCGGAACTGGGTTGAGATATCTGCCATTGTTGAAGTTACTTTTCTTCTTGAGTTTTCGCGGCGGAGATAACAAGACACGGCGGGCGAGGTGCATGTCGAGGAGAGAAATGAGGGCAACAGTATCTTCGGGCCGAGCTGTTTCACTCAAGTGGGCACAATAATTAACTCCCGCTACTAAACGCGGGCATTAAAGTCTGCCGGTTGTGCACTTCCGCGCAATAATTGCACTTTGATTCTGGACAAATGGCGCGGATCGTTGGTAGAGTTGAGAGCTCACACGTTTCTAAAAGAAAACTTTCCTGTGAATTATTTCAGCAAATGCCTCTACAGAAGCAACGAAAAGTAATTAATTATTTCTGGAGCGTTAGGGAGCCGGTAAGAAGGAAGTTGGTAAACATTCCAAGTTGAAAGACAAAAGACGAAAGCTGAATTCAGCGCACTGCGTCAGGCAGCTTACAGTGAAAGGTTCCCAAGCCTATTGGCAATTAATAATTGAGCAAATTCTCCGAAAACATCATACACGTACTTACTCGAGTTATTTTTGGTGGAACTAAGGTATCATAAAAAAGTATTATGTCCTGATCCTCTGGAAATGCCAAAGTTCACAAGAGGTGGGTAAGATGACAGGAATGACAGGAATAGACCTTTTAGAATGAACACTTTATTTTCTGCCTACTCAACGACTTTTAACAGCATACCTGGGGGCAGATCAAGAAATTCAATGTCGAACGAATTCGAAATTTGAATAATATAATACACACCTCGGCGCGTGGATTTTTGTTTGGTGCTGAAAGTCGACAGGGACTTAGTGACCTTTCTCTTTTTTTAATTTTTAATTGAAATCTCTCAAAGATTCATCAGATGTCAAAAATTATTAAGTAGCTGTCGCTAAGGTATATTATTCTTTACAAAGGGGGACAGCCTAAACAGGCGAGTCGAGATTTTTACGGACTATAAAAACTGTTTGAATTTGTTCCGATTTATAGTCAACGCGGGTAACCCTCATATAGCACGGTTGTTCCGTTCCTAAAAAAATTGCGTGTTGTAGGAATTCGTGTTATAAGAAACAAAGAACTAGAAAGAACCCAGCTTCCACCACTTCATTGCAATTTTACATGTGCATGTCCGCAGACCAAAGTGCTTCCCTATTCTTTCCTTAAAAATGTTTCTATGCATAGAAGCTCAAATATCCGAAGTCACATTTAACATAGCAGTTTTGCAACTGTGTTGTGGACAAACACCAGATTGACAATCGGATATGAGCTTGCGTACATCAACAAAGTTCATAAATCCCTGAACATGTTTTTCTCCAAAGCCCTCGATAAGAAGTAGAGAATGCTGATAGGCCGATAATCGCCAATCTCTTTCGGAGAAACAATTTTGCCTACCTGCAGCACAGCCGCCTTTTTCCAAACTTTGGAAAAGACCGAATAAGTAAAGCAATGAATTAAAGATGTAATATTTGTACCGTCCTATGTACATTGTACAGTAATAATAATATTATGAAGCGGTTAACAACATTGTCCGCTCCAACTGCTTCAGACTTCACGGAATAGATTATAAACCATACTTCATCCAGTGCCACACAATAAAACTCAAACGCCTCCCCCTGAGGGACCTGAGAGTATGTTAGAACCATATAATTGTCAGCAGAGTAGTAGCACTACAATGAGGGCTAGAAGTGTTGATTTAATTTTTCGGTATTAAATCACAGCTGTGTTGGTCTTCGTCATAAACATGTGCTCGACACAAGTTCTTCCACATTGCTTTAGTAGGCAGCGATTTTTTTTAAACTATTGGGGCTTCAGTGGTGAGTACAAAACTCAGTTTTTTTGGATTTCAAACCCCCTATTTGTCCACCATCTTGAAAATAATTGTGCGAACGGTTTTTCAACCATATCTCCCTAATCGTAATACTCGTACGAAGATTTTCAAGAAAGATTTTTTGTTGGAATTTAAATTCTCTACAATTCATGTTAAATAACTTTTTCACGCAAAATAATAATAAACAAGCTAGAAATAGAAAAAGGTGAAAAAATTTGATCACAAAATCTTTGCAACTCAATAACTTTTTCATTTTAAATTTCACAAAAAAAAAATGCATTAGAGCTTTTTTATAGAGCATCTTTTTAGAATGAAGTTACCCGGTTTTGTTTGCAATTGTCATTATTTTTAAGAGTTTTACAGCATCATAAAGGAGGAGCAGTCTGGGTAAGTCATGTCTTATAAATTATGACATGCGACAATAATGCCAGTATTGTAAGAAATGCTGAATCTTTGAAAATATTGAAGTACCTGTTTCATTATATGTATTGTAGAGTACTTATTTATGCAATGTGTCAAGTAAATCCGCAAAAACCAATTATTTTTCCCGCCTTTTACCCCTTAAGTTTAGGATTCTGAGAAATGCTGAAACACATATGTTCCATTATATGTGTTGTAGAGTTAAACTATAAGTAAATGCGATAAAAAAAAATTTGCCATGACTTGGTTGTCACATGTATATGGGCGATTCTCTGTAAGCTCGTAATCGGCTGTCCCGTACGATTTTTTCAAAAAGTAATTTAATTATTTTTTAAAAAAATACTCCTAATGAAACTTTAACCCCGAAGCTTTACGGGCCCATTGATTTTAGAACCGTAACTATTTTAAGTTTTTTTCTAGACGTGATAAAAGCTCTAAAAACACAGTCCCCTGGCTGTCGCCATCACTGTTTTGCCACCTAGAAATGAGATTTACGAAGAAGTTATTGAAACTACATACATTTGGCAGTTAATATCATAAAGAAAAATAACTAAATTATATTATTTTCGTAAAACAAGGTCTCATTACGTATTTTATTTATTTAGTAAAGTCCTGTAAACTTTGTCCCCAGAATTTTCAAACAGTCCCCTGCCAAAAAGTTAAAGCCATAATAAAAAAAAACTGTGATGTTTACAAACGTTTTTTTGAGTGAAACGAAACGCAATCGTTGTAAAGTTGGCAACCTTGCCGAATGGGGCGGCGAGACGCCATTTTGTTTAGTGTCAGAGCGTCATTAGTAAGGTGAACACGCGTTTGAACCGCTACCACAAACAGTCCCCTGGCAAGTAATAATATCTATGTTAATAACTTTAATTATCTCTATATATAATATATTGTTTTATTATTTATGTCTAAATTGATCGGTAGGTTCTTAAAAAACTATTTTACACCAGTTTCGTAAATATTGTGAAATTTAACCGAAATAAACAGTCCCCTGGCAACAGTCCCCTGCCTGAAAATGCAGCATGGCACTGTTCTACACAACAGGGGACTTTGTATTTTGCGTATTGGTTTTAATTTTTATGTATTGTTTGTGTAAATTTATCCGCTAGTCTGTTTTAATAATGTAAGAATCATCAAAGCATCATTGCTTCGCATTATTTTCCTTTATAAACTTAAATTATTTTACACAGACTGATCGAACACATGACATGGCTCCTTAAAAGAAAAAGTTATCCCGAGAGGAATTACAATTAAAATTTACAGAAAAAGAGAGAAGCAGAGCGACTACGATAGCAAAGAAGAAAAAATGACCCTCTAAAGAGAGAAGAAATGAGAGAAAAGGAGAAGTTGAAATATATCAAACAGTCCCCTGTCATGATTTTTTGGAAAATCGCTAATAACTCGGAAAATACGTATAAATTCAGTGGGCCTCCTTATCTAACTAAAATAGTAGTTAATTATCTTCGAAATAGAATACAGTTTTTTGGCAAATGTTAAAAAAAATTGCCAGGACAGGATTTGTATGGGACCTGTACGAGCTTACAGAGAAATGCCCATATATGTAAGTGACCCTTCTTTGTGGTCCCGTAAAACCCTTAAAAAGTAAGGATGATTGAAAAAATAAACAGGTAAAATTAATTGCAAAGAACGCTAATGCATTTTCTTTGTAAACTTGAAAATGCAAGAGTTATAGCGTCTCTGGCTTCTAACTTGCTTATTATTGATTTTACGTGAAAAAGTTATTTACGAAAAATTGTAGAGAATTTGATTCTTGACAAAAAAAATTCCCAGAAACTTTTCGTACGTGTAAGGGTTAACGATATATCGCTGAAAATTCGTTCCCACTTTTATTTTCAACGAGGCGGAAAAATGGGGCGGGATTCCAGAAAACTGAGTTTTATACTCTCAGTGGTGAGAAAAGCAAAAAATCGCTGCCAACTATTGCTGCCAGCTTTGGAAATTAATATTTCGGGATTAAATGAAAAGAAAACAGAAAAAACGGCTACGACTAACGTAAACTGCAGATATACATATACATATGTACATAGACTAAAAAGAATGTTTGGATTTTTTTTCAGACCAACCATTCTCGAGAAGAAGAAGCGATCCGACCGTTGGACAACTATTTTGTGTGGCTCTTCAATGGTGATATTATAACTTTGTTGTTTTTTTTCGTTCTCGACTCTCTGCAGCTGTCAGGCGGGCGTCAGTCCAAAATATCGGTATCGTCTAACCACATAATACTTATACTGTTATTTTCTACACACGTTCTCTGTTCTATTTCGGTCGTCTGTGAAAGCATTTGTGTGTTGTTAACATTGATCCATAATAGAACACAACTTTGTAACGCGAGAAAAACTCGAAATGATTTTTTTTCACATGGCGGACGGTTAATCTTCGGTTCCGCACGACCGATTTTAATTAATGAATAGTCGTTTTCTTTGTTAAGGTGTCCTGTGTGGTAATTTACCACATTTTGGCAAAAAAATCAATAACAAAAATTGTTGCAATGCAAAAATAGTTCGATTTTGGCAAACTGTTTTCAAACATCCGTCTTTTTTTTATCGATTCTTGAGTAACGGTTGTAAATCGCACTTAGAAAACCTTCTTTATTAAGAATAATTTTCCTTTTTTTATTTTAGACTTGCCAATCCTGACATTAACTGTCCGCCATGATAGGGGAACCTTCATGGAAGGTTCAAAAAAAAAAGTCCCCCAACGGCTGCAGTGATAGCGACCTTCAAAGAGCGTTAAATGACAAAAACCAGAAAGTTTATTAAACTAGAAGGTATTTTCCGTACCATGACCCTCGATCGAAAAAACAAAATTTTAAATTAACAAAATGGAGGAGTTTTTAAAAAAGAAATTCATATTTCGCGCGAAAATTACATCTTTTATTCGATCGGAAAACTGGAGGTTCATGGTATGTAGAAACAAATATAAAAGAAGCTGCAAAAAGAATCAAACCGATCGGATGGTTTGTCCTCGAGTTATAACTGCATCCAAATTGGAAAATGTGGTTTCGAGAAAAACGCGTTTAGAGTTTAAGTTACTAGATGAGTCGTTTAAATGTGCCAGGTTATAGCAGCTCCAAAACATGTGACTGGCAGCTAGGTACACTAAACCCCCCACCTATTAACCTATTCATACATTTCTCAATACCATAAGGTCAACAATAGAAACCAGAATCCCTTTATAATGACTTTCCTGGCCGACAGAGGTCCCTAAGTTAACGCAACTTTAGAACCGATGAGCGGCTGCTCGTCAGATCACTGTAACTCAAAAACTATTTGAGATATGCACTTGAAATTTTAGTATGTTAATTTTATCGACAATATCGAAATATGAAAAAAAAATTATCGATTTTTTTTTAAATTTCACACTAGTGATCACCCTTAAGGTACAGCTTGAAAGAACTGCAAGTAATTGCTTTATTATCAGCAGCAGAAGCGGTTGTTTATTTGCCCAAACCTAGCCCTTGTCGGGGAAACTGAAACCTTTTTGCGAAAGCGTTTGCTGTTCTTTTAAGAAATTGAAGTGAAGGCTGAATTCATTCAAAAAGCCTATAAATTCGCAATAAATGGCATTTCGTAGCTTCTCCTCTATTCAGTGAGCTCAGTTTACCTCACGGCCAAAGTAGGGAGGAGAGCACGACTTGTTCCGCATCACCTTCTGCTGAATTTATCAGAAGTCAATAAATAAGCGCTGGGAAAAGTAAAGCAATTTCACATATGGCCTTCGAACGTACCCCGACGTTAACTGCTTGCCGAGCTATTAGCATTACCTCCGAACAAATGAAGAAAGGTAAACAGAAGTGAAATGGTCCCTCCTGCAAGCCATCAGAACTCTTCCTGCCCCTGAAGCGTTTCGAACTTTTACCAGCGGCCTTGCTTTGCATGCCTCCGAAGCACCCTTCAGCAGGAAGTGATATACGTAAATATCTGAGCAAGTGAGCTACCCCCCGACCCCGCGGCACCACCAGCAGAAACTTTTTCATGCCATTTGCTCTCTAATTAGTTAACGTAATTAGCTCTAATCAAGTACCGCTTCTAATGACGCCTGAACATGCCGATGTACTCCGCGTGGCGCACTGATATATGAAAGCGATCAATTACGTGCCGATGCGTTCCAATCAATCTCGCCGCTAATAAATCAGCTGCTACTTACATACCCGTATCCTCCTGGAGCGCGTCTTAAGGCGCCCCCAGCGGCCACTGCGGCGGCAATTACATCCCTCTGTTTCGGGCTTGATAGCAATAATAAGGACAAACTCACTTAAAGTGTCTGGCGATCTCGAGATGGCGCTCATTTGTCCTCGTTACTGCTCCTGGGGTGCGGTCGTCATTTAGCTTAACGAACTTTAAATTTCATTTGAAGTTTTCGTTCGACCATGTCGTTTCCTGAAGGGAGTCCTGCAAATGACCCTCCTGGAAAGTGCTGGCGTGTCCAGCCGGGATGGGAGGTGGGGCAGTTGCCGAAGCAAGTGAAACGGTTCAACGAAGGAGCAATGAATACCATGGAAATGACCATCTTAGGAAAGCGTGCCTGGTGTTACAGGAGATATTCAAGGAGTGAATGCATTTCCGAAAGGATTTAAAGTGCCGCTCAGGTGAGGCATGGACAAGGGACTTGTGAAGCCATTCAGAGCAGAAAATGTTAGAAGCGGACAGCCATTCTTTCGAAAGGACTCGACAATAATTTTTAATGCCACCCAATGGAATGGCTCTGCACTTCCTGTTACACTTCACAAAATTCTCTCGCCTGTGGTGGAGAATCGCCTTAAAGACTTCAATAGTGTCTTCGACATTTGGTCACTTACCAAAAAATTTGCTAAGTTGAAATTTGGCAAGCCAGAGCTTAGTGCTGTTAAGTTTGGATTAGGTTCGCTCGTACGTACATTCCACTCGTATTCAGTAAATCTTTTAAATGGCCGGATAAGACTTCAACCCGGAATGGCTAATCAAGCTACGCCCAATAAACTTTTAATAGCCTTAACTATAATAACCTTACGACACCTTAAGGTAGGTTAAGATTTTACACGATTATATGAAGTATAGCACCGACAACTTAAAGGACTTTCAATAAGGACGCTCGACTTTTAAATGTAAGTGAAACAAGTTTAGTGTGAGATATCCATTCCATTTTTATTTTATTTAAATGAAGATTTTGTGGCATTAAGTATGGAATATAACATTGCTCAAATGTCCTTGCTCGATGGCACGTATTCAGGAAGTCCAATTTTCGATGACTTTGCCAGATAAACCTGGCTGAATTTCCTGGATGGCGTTTGTTATGTTGGCTTTAAGAGCATCAATTGTTAGAAGTATGAAGGCGTTAAATCGCTTGTGCAGTATGTCCATCGTGTCATGCGCTATGTGGCATGTAGCGCCGTCCTCTTGGAACCATATGTTGTGAGTATCCATATCATCCAGTTTAGGCCACAAGAAGTTGCTTATCATCGATCTATAACGCTCGCCAGTTATGGCAATGCAAGTTTCGTTTTGAAAGAAGTACGGACTCCTGGCATCATGTAAACTGCTCTAGCTTGCGCCAAGCCAGGATAGGAAACGGAAAATTAGCTTGCTATCCTAGTTTTGAAAAACTATCCGCGTGTATCCTGGACATCACCGACAGAATGAAGATCAGTGGACCCACATGGCTACCTTGAGGGACCCCTGAATGGGCAACAAAATGGTTAGAGGTTACTGAAACGACGAAAATACTGTATTGACATGGGTCTACGTAGGATTCCATCCAAGAAAAAAACACGGTTGGACACCAAGGCAACGGAGTTTAAAGGCATAATTTGATATGACGAGATGACGAGTCACGTGGAACAATCATCTATGCACAATTTAACTCGTGAGTTGACATAAACGCATGATGAGTGAAATAGCCAAATCCACTTTACTCAAAACTCCACTAAATTGCACACATTAATCAAATCAATCAATGTTTTCACCACATTCACCAACTGTATTTTAGATTTTATCCTGCAGGTTCAACTCTATACCGACGATGTATGTTTGTCTCACTAAATGCAATTTTAAGGTTAGTTTGAAATCTGCATTCGTGAAAGCTACCACTTCCCTTTTATGGAAAATAAATGCAGTTGAGTGCTTCACATCTTAAATTTATAATTCTATAAAAAAATGTCCTGGCAGACTCATTCACGCCTAATCCACCCTCAAAGTCTCAGAAACATGAAACTTGGGGAGCGTATTTATTCCCTATGAAAAGTGCACCCACTAAGAAAGGATTTTTGGAAATTCAACCGCAAGGGGGATGGGATGGAAGAGTTTTCTCAAATTTCACATAATCCCTAAGGCTCGGTGAGATATCGACTTGGTTATTGCTTACAAAGAAGCTTGCACGTGCAAATGCCTAAAAAAGTAATTAGCAGTTTACCCTAATCAACCTTTAAAAAGGCGAAATTGAATTTGGAATTGAATAATAGAACACGTCGAATCTTTTTTTCTTGAGTCAGAAATTTGTAGGTGTCTTTTGAAAAGTTTCAAAAAGGGATTAAGCGTTGGGCTTAAATAAAATGATGTTAAAGTGGCGAAAAATGAAACAGAAGAAAGGGGTTATAATTTAAAGTAGTAAAATTGCTTAGTGAAATAATTTACCAATCAAAATAGCTACCAAAATGTTGTTCAAGTTTAAATGGATTTGAGCCACTTTTACTTGCATTTTTGGGTTTGAGCAAAATATTAGTAAAATAGAACAGGCTTGGAAAATAGTGCTGTTTCCAAAATAAGATGTTTAATTCGTTTACATTGATGAGACCCAGGAGAGAAGGTGGGCCGATATTTCCAGATACAATGATATAGTGGACATACCTAAAATCTTCAGCCTATTTTCATAAGGCGGTAGGAGAACTTTACCGCTTTAACGAAGATAAGAGAGGGCAAAGCGTAGAAATCGCTTTTGAAGCGCTTCAACACGAAAAATATGAATCGAGTGAACTGAACAGATGCATACTCCGAAATAAGGCGGTACAATGTACATATGGGTCGAAAAGCTCCTTAGACCAGCGTTTAATAAAATCCAGACGGGAATTGGAACGGAATGATACTTTCCAAGAGGGGTTGAGAAGTTGGTTAAGAATCCAGAACAATACCAAGATCAACCATCATCATCATGGATCTTATATTTATGTAGTCGAAAAACAAACAGAATGTTTTTCTATAGAAAGAGGTGCACAAATACTTACTGATCTTCAGGTACATATTATATGATTCTTTACACAGCACCATATGGTAAGGTCAAAGAGAAGGGCCAAAAAATCACAACCGTTAGAAATCGATTTGAAAATTCAAACATCATAAGCATGTGCAAAGATATTTGAATTAGTAATAAGAGAGAAAAGATCATTAATAATGAAGTTGCAAAGCATGGGACCAAGGTGACTCCCCTGGGGTACCCCTCTGTTGTGAGAAAAATGTTTTCCCTGAAAGATCGACCTTCAAGATACGATTCGATTCAGCGAACGATGTGAGGATGGAAACCAAACTTCTCAAGTTTAAAACAAAGCACCTTGTGGGAAATTCTGTTGAAAACTTTACTAAAATCAGTATAGATACAATCCACTTGGTTTCGTCTTTCGAATTCGCTCAAACAGAAGTTTGAAAATTCCATAAGATTAGTTACTTGGATGACCCCTTCATAATCACGGCCTCGGAAAGTTTGGGATGGATGAAAGTTTAGTAATAGGTTCAATACAATTCTCAAACAAGTCCCTCCTAATATTTTTGTGAACAGAAATCACATAGAAAATTTTCCAAATATAAGTGAAGGTACTATATTTCTAAATCAATATCACTGGTATCATCACAGAAGGCTTTACTAAAATGATTGGCAAAAATTAATTGCCAGAAATAAAAACAGAGAGTTAGTTAAAAATCTGCCGTTTACTGTTTACGAAATTCCAGAACTTCTTGGGATTGAGCCTTAAGTCCAATAAGTATTAAACTGCCACCATCCAACCAACATCTCATAAAGGTCTAGTGAAATTATTTAATACCGATTCACCTTCATTTTAATTTCGATAACCGCCTTAAACACCAGGACGACGTGATAAGTACGGATAGGAGGCCAGAGGCGTAAATATCTGTACTTACATTGGTGACACCAACAGCCCAGAAAGGCGAACACACACAGGAGCTGCAATATCTAATGTCAATTGCCAACACCATCTCTTACAGCAATACCTCCGTCAATTCATCTTTAAAGCTAAACAGGCAGGCCTGGAGGACGCGAAATAACACATAAATTTCCCGCAATTCAATTTCGAACTACTACAACAATTCCAACAAGGAAATAACAGGGCATTACCATGTACCGGAAAGTATTTACTGGTTTTTTTAATGAAAAAACACAATTTTTAAGGAAATGGAAAATATTCAAAGTATTGGTCATTCGATTCTGCACACTTTGTCCATCTTTATGGCAATTTATGAATGCCATTCCAAAAAAAACCGTTTGTCCTCTGAACCATTCATCGAGCCATTTTTTGACTTCTTGCAATTTGCAAAGTGCTCCACAGCCAGCGCGTGCCCCAATGATGCGAGAAGGTGATAATCGGAAGGGGAGCAGTCTGGGAGTACGGCGGGTACGTCTCATCCAAGCTTTGTCTTTCATCGGTCTTGCTGTATGTGACGGTGCATCGTTATGCAACAAAATCAATTTACCTTGTTTGCGGGCTCATTCACTTTCAATTAACGTATGGTTAAAATTGATTATTTGTTGTTTGTAGCGATCAGTATTAACTGTATCACCAGGTTTCAGAAGTTCATAACACACCACAGCACCCTGGTCCCACATCCACAAATGTTTTTGGTCTACCCGAACGTTTACTGTCTTTCAAATCAAAATCATCACTTTTAAATTTAGAAGGCTTTAGAAATATCTGTGTAAATCGTATCCACCTGTGCCCCATCTTCTATCGATTTCATAGTGAAACTACTGAAGATCGTAAGATTAGGGGCACATGACCTTCCGGAATAAAAGCCATGCTGCTGAGAACTTATCCAGTCTTTGACCAAAAGATGTAGCCTAAAACTAACCAGCAAATCCAAAATCTTAGGGATTGTTGACATCATGGAAACTGCTCTATAGTTCTTAGCCGCTCCCGATTTATGTATAGGCGTAATATATGATACTTTCAATGCATCTATTACGCATTCAGAGCTAAGCGAAAGATTGAATACAAATCTTAATGGTGATGCGAGTGGTAGTGCACAATATTTGAGAAGGGGCGGGCAAATACGTATTATCTACGTCTACTTTTGTACTACACTTAAGTTTTTTCAAACACGAGTAAATTTCATCTTCAGTAAGGCAAATGTGTCCAATATCAACTGAAGTCGTAATGCGACTCAAGTATTCAGAATCAAAAATTTCAGTATTCTTACAGTAAACCGATGCGAAGAACTCATAAAATAGATTACAGCTAGAAAGCAGGTCATGTGATTTAATGCTGTTATACGACAAAACTTTTGGATAACCCGCTGAGTTCCGTTCATTGTTAATATAGTCCCAAAAGGCCTTACAATTAGATTTAATCTTAGACTCAATGGACCACATACATATATTCTCTAAACAAAAATTAATGAAAATGCTCGTTCTCTCTTCTTAACCGTTTAAAATTATTAGAATGTTCAGAACTACCCGTCAATTTAAACTTTTTGTGAGCTTTAGACTTGGCATCCTTTAACCTCAACAAATTTATATTAATTTTAATTAATTAATTACCATTTTGGGATGTTTGTTAGTCTACTATATATTTGTGTGCTATGTAATAGAAAGCAGACCAGCGAGTGTCGATTTTAATCCTCGCTATGTAATTTGGACAGTCAAACATGGTGTTGTTTCCGCTATTACGGCACAAGTCCACTATGCTGTAACATATTGCGAAAATGTATGTGAAAATTATGAATAATGTCATAGTACCGTTCCCCAAGTGGAATATGCTAATTACATAAATATTCAAACATGAAAACGACCCTAACCATAACAATACAATGGTGAAGATTTGGTTTGAAAACAATCGAGTTGATGTTATGAATTAGCCAGTCCAATCACCTGACCTTAGCACCATTGACAACTTATGTTGCGATGTCAAGGAAGGACTATTTGAATGTAATCCCAAAAATTTTGAAGAAATGTGGCGTGCGGTACAACCATTATACATGGGAAGGTATCTAGAAAAGCGCCAACGTCTATGTATACTCGCAAAAAAAGGCAGCTCCACAAAATATTATTATGCTATTATTTTGCACACTACTATATGTTGACCTCGGGCATGCTACGGAGCATCACTTATCTAAAAATCGGTTTTATAACGGACTACATGGCCAGTGAACTGTGTCGGTAGGAATTTAGGGACGCTTATTCCGAACAGCACACAGTCTGGGGAAATTCCTGGCCTCAGACTGGATCTAGATCAGCTGGCGTCTATGGACCCAACACTAAGGCCTCGATTGCAATCGGTATTGCACTCACTCCGATATTGAGGTCAATGAAATCGCCGATGAACTAGCTAGGTAGGGTTCATCGACTCGGTTCATTGGCCCGGAACCGTACTGCAATATTAATTGGTCTTAGACCAAAGCTGCGATAGAGACCTGGTCTAAGGACCAACAGTCTCTATGTTGGAGAAATATCTCTGGGCTTCGTCAGGCTATAGAGAATTGTCAACAAATTTACATACTCCGAAATCACTGCCGTCAATAGAACGGATCTCTTGGTAGGCAACCCTACAGGCCACCATGAGCTAAGGTATCACCTCAACAAGATTGGCCTGTCTAATGAGACGGAATGCCGTTTCTGTCTTGAGGACGACGAAACTGCGTCGAATATCTTGTGCACTTGTCCAGCTCTGGCACGTCCAAAGAGAGGGATCTTCGGTCGAGGTTCGATCACCTCCGGCAACTGACTTTCTAGCGTTCCTTAGGGTAGCAGATCATCTCGTGCAGTAGCGGGGTTTTTGGCACAAAAGACCTCCCTGGACGCAGTGCCCACGAATAGGGTTACCACTCTGGTTCTTCCTATAATCTGTACTATCTACACTCCGGAATATACATATGTTCTATTTCACTCCAGTTAGTAACATATGGCCTCCACAAAGCCTATCGACTTCGAAGCTTTATTGCAGTTTCTTTAATCGTTCTATGTTCGCTATGCTGAGTGATTAGCCCGCAGTAGCTATCCAGACTGATGGGACTACCATCTAACGCTACCAGGAAAAGAGCACCTCAATTATGATCCGAGTCAAGCTCGAACCGGGGACCCAAAGTGATAGCCCAGTGGGGCTATGAGATCCCACACTCCGGAATAATTGCCCATACTTTGATCACCTACTCCCGGAAACTAAAGAGATGTAGAAGCTGGAGAGGAGGTCTTGGGCGTGATTTCAATTCCAACTACTATTTTCGGTAATATGTGAAAAACCCCTCAACACAAAATGAAAACGTTTTAGAATCTTTCAATTTCCGACTACTGAAAACCATGGTAGACAAACATCTTTTTGACATGTTGACTATTTATTGGATTAGATGTTAATAAACGAACTCGAAATTACTAATCAATAATTTTAACCAATCTAGATATATTTGCTTGTGGCAGACACACAAACCACCATATGGGTCCGTCGCTCCCTAAAAATTATCTGGACCACATAAAGAAATCTGAAGGAGGAGATCTACAAAACCCTTAGAATTTTAATCCAATTCCGGCTTGAATGACTGATGGGTGGCTTAAATTAAAGCAGCCGGATATGAGACTGTGGCCTTAATAAATGTCTGCTCGATTTAATTTCCCGCACGGTACCCCAATAATTCTCTCAAAACTGCTAATCGACCTGAATTCCTTTAAGCAGCGCATGGGAGGGGGGCACTCTGTTGTTGACTGCAAAAGACCAAAAACTTTTTTTCTTATGCTATTCACTGTTGGCTTCCGCCCATCATATGCTCACAAGATTATGACCGCCGCACTACCGTCCTCCCACCCTGCAACGTTCTCTTTTAATTTAAAGTTCGCGGGGAGCTGTGTGCATGCAAACGTCTTTTGGAATTTTCCCGGAAGGATGACAAGCAATTTATGCGGTGCATGTAACATGTTATCCCTGCAACTGATAATCTCGCAGAAGGGACATTCAGGATGAATTTCTTGAGGAAATATTTCTCAAGGAATGTGTGGTATGTGGAATGAGGAGGAGGTGGTGGGGGAACTGAATTTACCCCGGATTTATTGCTGTAGCCCGAGATCCTCGGCTCTAGCCTTTCTTGTGCCTTTCGATTTCAAAATCTTCGAGAGCCCCGTCCCGTCTATAGAACGTATACCTACGAGTAGTCGAATCCAGGCAGCATGTAATTAGGTAGGTGCCTGGCTGTTGTGTTTGCGTGTTCTTCCTGTTGTCCTTAATCTTTCATCAGTAGACGATGCCTACCTATAGTCTAGGTAGCAGTCGAATTTATTGAATGCTCTCTGCACACCGTAACGAAACGAGTTTTTGGTGGGTAAAGAGGGTTCTGAAGGGAGAGTTAACCAAACTGCATTTAGCACTTTGTTACCGACCGAACTATTCGAAAATCGGGATTCTGAAAAACAGAGCAAATATCCGAAGTAAATGCAACGGGGCCCCACCGCACTCCACTGGGACCGAAATAGTCCGCGAGTCGATTTAGCTATAAAACCGCAAAACTCGGGCAAAAGGGGGCCACAGCCACAGCCCGCCATAGTGCTGCAGCACCTGAAATCCCCCGCGTACTTTGCAGCCCATTCACCATTAATTTGCAGGTATGTGCTCGCGTCTTCGGAGATTAATAAATCATAATGGCCGGAGGCTGGGCGGGCGGCTCCATCCCGCCCCGCAACCGTATCTCTTTATTCCACCAGTGCAGACGGCCTTCGGGTCTACGCAAAATAAATAAATTCCAATACTCACCTGCCCTAAGCAATCCTCAGTTCGTAGGTCTGGTTTGCTGGCGGCAGCAACGAGGTTCTTTCGCTCTCGTGTGTGCTGCCTTGCATACACGCTGGGAACGGCGTTGCCGGCGGCGAATAATCCCTGCTTTAAATTATGATCCGATTTGTAATCCAATTTGACTCGAGTTCCCAAAAAATCCCGCTCTCGTGTATCCTGTGGGGCACACACCACTACCACCTCACCGACTTTTATTATCGGGCATCACATTCATTTCAATTTATCTCTCCACTGGCAGCGAATTAAAGATCTTGTTAAAGTTGATTGCGCTTAACTATGTATGTACACAAAACACTGACACCATTCCTTCCTACTAGAGGCATCCAGCCCCACTTTGAATTATATTGAGTGCCCCATCGGCCAGCGGCAATCCGCACCGCAAGCGAGCACCACACCGTCTCTGGTGGAGCACAGCACACGGCGCCCTAGGAGAAATCTGTGCTCCTCGAGCAGGGTATATGACTCCGGAAAATCTCGGACTTGGGCCACTGAACTGAACCCAGTGGAACTGGCTCCTCAGCAGATGCCCTCGGCACGATCCTAAGAAAACTGAACGCACCAGCTCAGATGTGGCACGGAAATTCAAACGCTTTTTAACGTTCGGGTAGCTTTCCCAGGAGCGATGGCGCGCAGTCTCGATAGCCCCACCTGGGGTAGAATCCGGGATTCTCGTGTATTAGTTCGGGAACCCTATCGCCGGAACCCATTTCAGCTCGGAAACGGGCCGCGTTCCTCAAATTATTTCATTGGGCAGCTGCTGTCGAAATAATTAACTTTTAATGGCACTAGTAAACCCCAAACACGCCGTGCAACCCTAGCCAGCCGTGCCCCGGGAGCACCCGCTGCCGCCGCTTCCAGGCAAATTTTATTTTCATTAACTCTCGGCTGTGCTCCGAGCGGCACGAAGTCATGGTTTACGCCTCGTTCCAGCGCACGAGGGATTTTATTTTTACGCCGAGGTTGTTCCGCTAAACACAACCAAATTAGATTGCGGCTCGCTGGGGGTGGATGCATGAAGCCAACCCGTCTTTGAAGCGATTTCTCTAGGAGTGCGGTCGTTCCGGGGAATTAATTTACCGTTAAACTGCTGTGTAGCGAGTCTTTAATCCGCCCAACCCCACTGGGTATGGGTATCGTCACTTAAACTGCATCCCCTGCATATGAAGTTTAGCCCTCTGCCGCGCATACACCACTAAGCCACGACTGAAATCAAAAGCACGTCCCGAGAAACAAAAGTTTTCATTGAATTATGCCGGATTAGGTTGCCGGGTCCTGGGTAGCTGGAAATTTGAAAACCAATTCAACTGGTGGAGAAGGGAGTCGATTTGTGATATTCTCAATTCTGTGCTAACCGAGCGCCTCCTAATCGAAAGTAAGCTGCGGGTACCCACCCAAGTGGCAACTTTGAACCAGCCCTTGGGCAATCGAAGCGAAGAAGGCGAAATGTGCGCGCGATGAAACAGTCGTTGAAGTTTATTTAACTTCAAGAATTACTCGACTTTACAATGAGTGCTTCAAATGAACGGGGAAATTAAATGCACAGCTATAAAGTGGAACTGCCATCTCTTGTCAATGCACAAGCCTCGAGAAAACTAGCCTGGAGGAAGGATAAATTCCCTCAAGAAGTAAATCAAGTGGTCTCCCACCGAGTTGACAGTTTCGGTATTATTAAGATTAGGCTAAACACGACCCTACGAGGATTTCTCCCAACTAGGTAATTTTGGTTGCACTATCTATGGTAAATGGGTCGACCTGGTCAGTTTTTCCACTAATTCACCTCGGCAGTTATGCATTGACCATTTTCGTAAAGAGGTCTGAATCAGTATGGGCAGTGCACCCTTATTTATTTATTTATTTATTCATTAATATAAAGTATTGAACTATCTGATATTTACAGAAGAGAGAAAAAAATCGATACAGAATTCAACAATACGAATTTAATATTTATGAGAAGGTGACATTTGCATACATGTATAGAGTTTCCCAATAAGAACGTCCGAACTTTAAATTTGAATGAAACACACAATTTTCTAACAAAAATGGTTCTGATTGCTTTATTTGAAAGATAATTATGTGCGATTTATGATTTGAATAAAATATCGGCCAAATGGCCACCGCGGCTCCTCTTGCACACATTCATCCGCTCACGCCAATTTTCGATGACTCTGTGCAACATTTCGGCCGGTATCTCAGCTATGGCTTGACGAATATTGGCTTCCACTGCCTCACGAGTTGTAGGATGGTTGCTGTAAATCTTCGACTTAATGTGGCCCCAAAGGAAACAATCCAAAAGCGTTATATCACACGATATAGAAGGCCAAGCGATGGGATCATTTCTGGAAATTAACGACTCACCGAACTTACCGCGCAATAAGTCCATGTTAAGTCAGGAAGTGTGAGGCGGTGCACCGTCTTGTTGGAAATAAAGGTCGTCCGCATCTATTTCAGCAAATTCCAGGGAAAAAAATGTCAAGATGTTTGTATGCAATTTATATGTATGTATGAGGTTTATGACTACACTTGTGTGAACTCTGTATCTATGTCAGTCAGTCTGAATAAAGCCGTCGTTCTGTGCACATGTTGCTTTGTCTCTCCACGGTGATTGCATTGATAATGCAGAATGTACTTTAACAAAAAATCGGTCAACATCGTGTTATAGCGGTTGCTATTAATGGTAACAGCATCTCCTGCCTCATTTCGAAAGAAATAAGGTCCGATGATTCCGCCATACCATAATCCACACCAAACGGTCAATTTTTGTGGATGAATTGGTGATTCATGAACCACTCATGGATTTGACTCACTCCAATAGCGGCAATTTTGCTTGATGACGAATCCATTGAGCCAGAAATGAGCCTCATCTGAGAAGATGATTTTGAGCTGAAAATCGCCGTCGGCTTCCAACAATTCCAGTGACCAATCAGCGAACTGACGACGAATGTGATGGTCGGTTGGCTTGAGTTCTTGTGCCAGTACCATCTTATAAGGATGCAGACCCAAATCTAATCGCAAAATTCGCCAGGTTATCATCCTGAAGAGCCCCGACTCTTGAGAACGGCGCGGAACAGACGCAATTGAGTTTTCACGAACACTGGCTTGAACGGCGGCAATATTTTGTTCCTTCTGGCATTTCTTTGTCTTATAGGCACCTTTGTATCGTGAAGAGTGAATTTACTTTAAAACTTTGTTATTAAGCGTCTTATAGCGCGCTCAGAAGGAGCATTATGACGACCGTTTTTTGCACGAAACGCTCTTACAGTACCGAAAAGAGAATGCGAATTTGCTTAATAATTTTGCATAATTTTCAAGCGTTGGATCAAAGTAAAACGTGTCATGATGAAATCGCAAACCTTTCTAAACATAACTGCATAGACCTGTAAAAAAACCATATACAAATATGGCCACCACGAGCTATCAAAACCATGTCATCCCTATTGGGAAACCCTTTAGATACTACTTGAATAGGTTTGAATAGGTACACCCTTGGCTAAATGTATTAGGCACCCCCTGAAAATCGTACTATACAGTTTATTTGGGTAAATTAGGGGGAAATAAAACTATAGTTAGGTTTAACTCATTGACCTTTATTCTTACTATAAATATTTTGTCGGTACGCGCTTAGCTCTTATTACCGCAGCTATTCTTTTAGGAATTGTGCGTACAAGCTTTAGGCACTCTTGAGGAGAAATTTCGTTCCACTCTTGCTGGATGACTTGTTTTAGTCCTGTTTAGGATGTGATGTTGTGCTCCCGTATCTTTCGCTTCAGTATGCACCAAAGACAAGAAGATCTGGCGACTGTGCAGGCCACTCTAAAAGGTCAGCATTGTTCTGTTCCAAATATCGCCTACTGGTTACAGATGTGTGGCATGGCGCGTTGTCTTGTTGGAATTTTATATTGTCTGCATTAGTGTCACCGTAAATCTTCGTGATAGATGGGGGTGTAGAACCTCTTCCAACACGGCAATATATTTTTCGCTATTCATGCGTTCTTCACAAATAAACATTTCACCCACTCCAAAAGACGCCATACAACCCAAATCATCACGCTGCCCCCTCCGTGTTTAACCGTGGACACAACGCATTCTGGAAGGTAAGCTTCATCTACCCTCCTCCTCACAAACGTGCAAGCAGGGGTGCCGGAAACTTGAAAAATTAAAAAAATTTAACATTACATTTCATTAGTATGAAATGTTTTCACAAACGGACTGATTACGATTCCACCATTATAAATAATTGAAATTATACAAAATAAAGCTTACCTCAAAGTTTGATTCGTCGGACCATATCACGTTATCCCAATCGGCCTCCGTTCAAGATTGATGTTTTAAGGCCCATTCAAGACGGTTTTTTTTATTTTTTGCTGAGAGCAATGGCTTCTTCCTAGCCTTGCAACCTTTCAGCCCTGCCTCTACAAGTTTTCTTCTTGTGGTTCGAGCACTAATCGTTCTGCCAATCTGATCAGATAGACCAGCAGCGAGCTTAGAAGACGTTTTTTCCAAATTTTTGAGGGACTCTCGAATCAAATTTCGGTCATCACGTTTCGAACTGACTCTTTTTCTCCCTGTTTTTTGTCTATTACTGTATGATCCAGTGTTCAGAAAACGTTTAATAGCACTTTGCACCGCACAACGAGAACATTTCACAGTTTTTGCAATTTCAACTTGAGATTTGCCTTGTTCATACAAAAACCGAATTCGTATCCGTTCTTGCTCACTAAGTTCTCTTGTTTTAGGCATTTTCACACTATTAGTAACCAACACTTCAAACTCCGTTAAAAAACCAACAATGTTTGGGCACTTGCTTGCACTACGAGCAGTAATTGCAAACTTTGTTAATAATTACCATTTATGATTGTTGGGAACATATTGACAAACAAGATAAATCTTTCCAGGAATTTTTTTGTACGATACCTGCAAAAAACTGGGGTGCCTAATACTTTGGCCAAGGCTGTATACTGTCATAAATGGCAAATATGCGTAACACAACACGTGCAGATAAATTTTTGTTTAATAGGTTTATTCTTTTAAGAATTTCAATTATTGTGGACCAATTTCCCATTACCTGGGAATTCCAGGAAAACAACTAACAGCGTTTAAGAAAAATCCTCATTAAAAGACGGTGCATTTGAATAGGTACATTTATTATTTTGTAAGAAAAATTATATGTCTTTGCATTAGTTTTGTTTATTAACACAATTGCATTAATTTAAGGCATAATAACCATTGTTATAAGTACTTTCATTAATGTGCCGGGCATACTATCGAAAAGGCTCCTGATGAAGGTTAGTGGTATTTCGTACCGAGCAGCTAAGACACCTTCGTTTAGTGCTTCAATGTTTTCATACACTTAACGAATGACCCATCCCCTCACATTTTTAATAATGTTGAGATCTGGCGAAAGGGATTTTGGGCCCGAATCCACTCTGTTACTTGGCGAGCAGTGTGGATGGCTGCATGGTCGTGTTGGAAAGTCCAGGAAATTAATCCTAGAGCTTCATCAACGTCAGCGGTTGCTCGTTCAAGAAGGGTCGTTATAAGTGATTGCTCTCCATACCATAAGCGATCCTTGTCGGCTATGATAGCAACTTTTTTTGTATTTGTATTTGTAAGAAAAAAGGGGGGGAGCGAAGCCCCGAGCACTCAGCCGAAGAGTCCATTGTACTCTGCCCCCACCCTAACCGAACTTCTTCGTTGCTCTGATGAACCGAAGAACCTCGGATAGTGGTCGAGGACAGATCTCTTCCATCCTCAATACGTTAGCGCCGAATACAGCGCGCCGCGCTTGGGAGAACGCAGGACACTCGCAGAGAAAGTGTTCTATGCTGTCCTCATCCTCCCCGCACGACACGCATGTTGGGTCACTGACGATTCCCAGGGTATGTAAATGTTTGCCACAAGTACTATGCCCTGTTACAATCCCGACAAGATTCCTGCATTCTTTCCTGTTTAGTTTCAGGAGAGTTTCTGCAGTGCACTTATCGGGACGACCTATAAAGAGTTTGGTGTGTCTGCAGGTTTGTAACATGGACCATCTCTGCGCATGGATTTTCTCCATGTGTCGAGTTATCCAGTCTTTCACTATTGCAGGATTCACGCCAATCTGTGGTTCCGGTCCAAAGGGGCTGCATTTCGCGCCTTCCTTTGCTAGGCTATCAGAGTTTTCGTTACCCTCGATGCCTTGATGACTAGGAACCCATATAAGAGGGACTTCATTGTAGCGAGCTACCGACTGCAGTCGTCTCTTACATTCCAGGACAATTTTCGAGTGGGTAATTGGATTTCGTAGTGCTCCGAGCGCAGCTTTGCTGTCGCAGCAAACACCGATCTTCCTTTCACGCCATCTTTGATCAATTATCCAGTTTGTCGCACTCAGAATAGCGCTAATTTCCGCTTGGAAAACTGACGCAAAATCTCCGAGAGGATATGAGTATTTGATTTCTGTGCTCAAACTCCATCCAGCGCCCGTACCGGTAGAGGTTTTCGAGCAGTCTGTATAGAAGACATGGGAAAAACTCTCCAGTAGATGGTGTGGGTTTTCCCAGTCCTCTCTATTCGGGATTTCAACGTGATATCCCCTATCGAACAGTGTTACCGGTGGCATGTCATCCGTTGGCATACTGTACGAGTCACAGTTTTACTTGAGCCTTCGTGATAGATCACCATGGCCGCTTCTGTGGTTGTCGTGCCAGAGTCCTTGTCTCTTTAAACGACAGACTGCCTTCATTGCTTCTTCCTGGATTGAGATGTCCAATGGTCGCAAGTTGAGCATTGCGTTGAGAGCTGCACCAGGCGTGGAGCTGAAGGCCCCAGTGATCCCTATGCATACCTCTCTCTGTAGTCTGTTTAGGATCGTGCAGGTAGATGTTTTTCCTGTTCTGATCCACCAGACCACAGACGTATAAGTTATAATGGGTCTAATAACGGCGCGCGGTATATAGCCAGTAGACCACCGCTGGTCTCAGACCCCATGTCTTCCCAAAGGCCCGCCTGCATTGCCAGAAGGCATTTAATGCTCGGGCGGATTTTTGTTCGACATGTGGTCTCCACGTGAACTTGCTGTCTAGGATTACTCCCAGATACTTGACCTCAGTGGAGAGTTGGATTGTAACACCCTTTAATGTTGGAAGTTTAAGGTTATTCAGTTTTCTTTTCCTAGTAAACAATATAAGTGTCGTTTTACTAGGGTTCACTGATAACCCGTGCTTCTCACACCAGTTCTGGATACTATCCAAAGTCCTCTGCACTTTATGGCAAATTATCTTTAGTGAGTAGCCACAAACCAGTGCACATACGTCATCGGCATATGCCTGCGCGTGTACGTTGTGAGTCTGTAACTCATCCAACAGCGAGTCTACTAGAAAGCACCATAGCAGTGGCGACAGTACGCCTCCCTGGGGGCATCCTCTGCCTACCTCAGCCCTGGTATCGTCCGCACCGTCCGCGATTAGTAGTCTCTGTGTCAGCATGGAGTGTATCCAACGTACTAGTACGTTGTCCACCCCATGCGCTTTGGCTGCGGTACACAGGGAGGAGAACGTGGCATTGTCAAAGGCCCCCTCAATATCGACGAACACGCCCAGAGCAAATGCACCCTGCTCCATCGCACCCTCGATTCTTCGAACTAAATCGTGTAGTGCTGATTCGCAGGATTTGCCACTCTGGTAAGCGTGCTGACGAACATTGAGCGGACATCTTCTCAACACCCCTCCCCTAATGTACTTTTCAACCAGGCGTTCCAGACATTTCAGAAGAAAAGAGGTTAGACTGATGGGTCTGAAACTTTTGGCTAGAGTATAGTCGTCCTTCCCTGGTTTGGGAATGAAAACAACTCTAACCTTTCGCCAGGCGGTCGGTATGTATCCCCAAATTATGCAGGTCCTGAATATTTCTTTCAGGGATTGCACCAGGACTCTACCTCCGACCTTCAGCATTGCAGGTTATATGCCATCAAGGCCGGGAGCTTTGTAATTTGATAGCAACTTAAAAACCGATATTCTTTCCGTAGATCGTGAAAATAGTAAGAAAGCCCATTAGGTCCATTTAATGAGAAGCGTTTTTCGTCAGTAAAAATGACACTATCCCACTCCTGTTTCCAACTGATTATGCTTTATGGCTAATTCTAGGCGAGCAATTCGGTGGCGTTGCAGAAGAGCCGAGAGAGTGAGGCTTGCCTTAATAACCCGCCAAACAGTCTTTCCATACGCTGGCTGAGATTCCTGTTTGTAGACCAATTTGAGGAGCTGATTCTAAAGAGCTTGATATGAGGCACAAAATATTCCTCCGTTATCGTTCTATGGTATAGCGGCTCTAACTATTCATCCTTTATAGTGTGCCCCATAACCTTCTGCATTTCGCAAGAATGAACAAACAACGTTTGCGCTACGATTAATTTTCTTTTAATGCCCCTATTCCACCAATTGCGCCCCATTTTATTTCCACTAGCTATACTTTAATACTTGCTAATCCAATATCTGTTGTATTAACTCTGCACTGAGAAATAGCACCAAATAAACTGATGTACCTTTTAAAATGCGCCGCTTTTTTATGAGGATTCCCAAGTAATGGGAAAGTTGTCGTCATCAATTGCAATTCTCAGAAGAATAAACCTATTAAAAAAATTTACCTGCACGTATGGTGTTACGCATATTCGACATTTATGACCGTGTACCTATTCAAGTGCTCCGTAGAGTATGTAGATTCAACAAAGCTTTTTAAATTTCGTTTGTACTGTAAAACAAATCAATTACCTGAGATTCTAGCAGTAGCAGAAAGAAGTTCATAAAATTCATATCCCGTTGTCCTCGGTATATCCTCGAGTCCACCTTGGCTTAATAATTCTTTAAAACACCCTAAACCTACAAGTTGAGGTTTGAAAACGATTTTGTATTTTGGGGAACGTGAGGGTTTTTTCGAATATTCCGATATACGCAATCAATATATTTCGGGCGTTAATAATGCGTATTCGGACTATATTGAAATATGAGGGGTATTTATCCGCCGGGCCCAAAGAGCTTTGGAAATTTGTATTTATTTATTTCTTGGCCAACAGACATACAATTTCATCTGACAATCATAACTTAAATTAATTGATATTTTCAAATAGCCTCCTTATATATTTCTTGCTCATATGAAAATAAGTCATGCGACAATATTTGTTATAATGCCGGCACATATTGCTGAGACGATGGATAAAATTAAAATCCCGGTAACGAGTAGGCCGACTGCCCGTATAAATTAATATTGGCTCCAGAAGTTCTGGAGAGCCCAAAACGCCAGTTAAAGCACCGTTATTTCTCTCCATAATTTGAGAGTCCTCATATCATTAAGCCTAGGACGCTGGTCATAAGGAGGAAGCTCAAGACGATTACTCCATACAAAGTATTAGATTAGCCCTTCCGCCATAGATTAAACGCAATTCGGTTATTTTCCACCTATGTTAATCTTCTATATGGGCATTTCTCTGTAAGCTCGTACAGGTCCCATACAAATGCTGTCCTGGCAATTTTATTTAACATTTGCCAAAAAACTGTATTCTATTTCGAAGAAAATTAACTATTATTTTAGTTAGATAAGAAGGCCCACTGAATTTATACGTATTTTCCGAGTTATTTTCGATTTTCTAAAAAATCATGACAGGGGACTGTTTGAGGCATCAGGGGACTGTTTTGAACGTCGCAGGGGGCTGTTAAGTGAGACAGATGACTGTTGTACTTAGAAAAAAGTCATTTTACAATAGTAAATAGATTATAAAATATTTTTGTTTTTCGTTCCACGTCATATACTTCACGAGAAATCCGTCCTCCCGAGTAGGAGGAGGCGATTTCAAAGATTGGCTCTGTCGCCGCCATTTTGTATTAAAACTATAACAAACATTTTTTTCATACTTCAATAACTGTTAAATAAACCCTGTGAAAAGAAATCCTCGCCGCCGCATTCAGCATCGTTGCCAACTTTACAACAATTGCGTTTCGTTTCACTCAAAAAAACGTTTGGAAACATCACAGTTTTTTTTTATTATGGCTTTAACTTTTTGGCAGGGGACTGTTTGAAAATTCTGGGGACAAAGTTTACAGGACTTTACTAAATAAATAAAATACGTAATGAGGCCTTGTTTTACGAAAATAATATAATTTAGTTATTTTTCTTTATGATATTAACTGCCAAATGTATGTAGTTTCAATAACTTCTTCGTAAATCTCATTTCTAGGTGGGAATACAGTGATGGGGACAGCCAGTGTACTGTGTTTTTAGAGCTTCTATCACGTCTAGAATAAAACTTAAAATAGTTATGGTTCTAGAAACAAAGTTAAGGGGTTAAAGTTTCATTGGGAGTGATTTTTTAAAAAACAATTAAATCACTTTTTGAAAAAATCGTTGAGGACAGCCGATTACGAGCTTACAGATAATCGCCCATATATATAAAAATGAATGTTTGTCTGTATGTCCTTTAGATTGAGTACCAGTTTTCACAATTTTTTTTTCACAAAGCCTTTTTTCCCAAAATCCATTTTTCCCAGAAACCTATTTTCCTAAAACCATAATTCCGAGGAAAATTTTGTTAAAGGAAAATCATCTGTCAGGAGATATTTTTTAAATTGGGAAAAAAAAATTTTATTATAAAAAGTTTTGGAAAAAATGGATTTTGGGAAAAAAGGCTTTGTGAAAAAAAAATTGTGAAAACTGGTCCCCTACCGTCCTTTATATTATGTCCTTTATAGAATTGTAAACTATACATTTGATCATGTGATGATCTTTAGCAAAGTTGTTGTGCATGAGCCCACGAAAGTTTCTGAGTTGGTACGACCAATTTTCGACAGATGGCGGCACTGTCATTCCAATGAATTTCATATATTGCCGTGACAGTTCGTGCTGTTATGGGTATCGTTGGAAAGAGGAGGTAGTGTAGATTGTGTTGGTGAAAGAAAGGTTGGTGAAAAGTGTTAAATGTGGGAATTATTGCTGAAAACGTGTTTTTTTTGTGGGGGATGGGTGGGGGTGACACCCCCTAGAAGTGTATCTCAGGAGTAGGAAGAAGAAGCACTATAGGAAATTGGGCCGGGTTGGTAAAAGTTGGTGAAAATAGTGAAAACTTGGTTTTTTCGGTGGGTGCCGACAAAATTGAAACGGCAGGGGGTGCAATAAGGAGGTGGTGTAAAATGAGGAAAACTAAATTTAATAATACTTTACAGTTTACAGTTAAAAAAGTATTAGGAATAGGTGAAAGTGATGTATGGGGTGTATTGTGTATGAATTTATGGTTAATTTAATAAGACCACCCCCACCCCGCTGGGTCACATAGAAGAGGTGGTTGTGCAGTAGGGAGGCGTTGTAATATTAAGGAATACAAGTTTAATAGTATCCCGGGAAACGTTTCGAGTTGTGGGTGACATAAGAATTTATGTAAATTGTGAAATTCATGTCCGGTTCACATTGAACGGGGTCGCAGATCTCGGGCATTCAAAATTTTGGAATTCCAGATGTCGGATCCAATATGACGACCGAAAAGTTAAACTTCAAGGGATTTCCCTGAAAATCCGCACTAGGGAATTTTCGGGATCACTGATTTCGAATCTGCTATTCAAATTTCCAAATATGAGACCACCCCCACCCCACTGGAAGATATAGGAGAGGGGGTGCAATAAGGAGGTGGTGTAAAATGATGAAAACTAAATTTAATAATACTGTTGGAAAACATCTCAAACATGTGCTAAACGCAAATAGGAAAACGCTGGGTCACATAGGAGAGGCGGTGGGGCAGTAGGGAGGCGTTGTAAAATTAAGGAATACAAATTTAATAGTATCCCGAGAAACGCCGGGTCCGGGAAAGCTAGTTATAATATAAATGTAAATATCCAAATAGGAGAATGACATAATACATACCATATACATTATACAATTTTTATAATAACAATATATTCATCTTCAAAGAATAATTCTCTTTTTCCGAGAGGTGAGGCTTGTTACATACCGTTGTTATTTTAAGATAAGTCAGTATGCCGAAGAAATGAATATGAAGAATGTAATATAAAGTATCCTTTAAACGGCTTTGGCGGGTATTTGTTCGAGCACACAAATTAATGCCCAAGTGAATTTAAGCATTTTCGGAACAATTGACCAACAATCCATTTATTGCTCAAGTGCATATCCGCCCCGGTCAAGCAAAAGTATTTCAAAATATGACGTTAACCTTGAACAAGGCGGCACGTATTACAGGCACGGCCGTAGTTGCAAAGAGCAAAAAATGCAGCGAATGGGCGAAAGTGGCCGTTTAAAGGATTTTCCCAAATTGATCGGGATTTTGAAAGAGTCAGTAAAACAAACGCCGATTGGTTTGCGCTGATCAGCCTGGCGAGGGGAAAGTCGCGGGTGTAGTGTTCAAAAAAAAATATTTAGCTTAAAAAAGTATGTCAAGGTTAGAACGACAACTAGAGTAAAGTCATGTATCTAGTTTAAGTGAAAGATTGTTTAGGATAGAACGGCCGAGCAGGTCCAAGTGCACACCCTCGTCCCCCAACAATAATGACTCTTAGCCACAGCTCCCTCGAACTCTCTGGATCTCCTTCAGAAGAGAACGGAGCGGATCAACTCCAAGTTATATGTATCCCACAAAAAAAATAGGTGAAAACGGCCAGAGCCGTTTCATATCAGTTTTTTTGTTGTCGATTTATAGAGTATACCTTGAATTAATTATAATTAGTTCAGGACGTTTTTTAGCAGGAGTCACTTTTTTCTTATAAACGTATAAACGGCGGGCGCGTACACAGGAGTGGTTGCAGTGTCTGCAAAGTTGTTGTGCGCCAATTTGCGGCGGTTTAAATGGCGATTATACTATATAAAGAAACAAAACTTAAAACTGTCTTAAAATTGCCTTTAATTAAGGTCATGTCTTTTGAAAAAACCCAAAAAAAATGCCGCGCCCTACGCTCGCCTTAATATCATATAATACTGAAATATCTAGAATCGAACGGCTATGATAAAATCAGCTTGAGGAAATGAATATTCGTCTGTTGTTATGCAAATCCCCCTAAACATTTGTTTCCACTCATTTTTTAATGAGTGACTCACTGTTGTATTTTAACGCATTTATACAGAAGATTGACAAGCGGTGATGATTTCAACAAATAAGAGAGTAGGCGTGGCCTATTATATTAAAACAAATTTCGTGCAAAATCGTCGATGCGATGGGCTCAGTACAATTCAAACCATTAGAGCTCCCGAAATAGTGGTAAGAAGATGACGAAAATTTAATTTGATTACTTTTTCACGCATGCGGCGGATTTACCACCCACCGACCAGGCAAGGAAAAATAGCATTTTCCGCAACAAAGAGGAAAAGTATTATGATTTCGCGAGTGTGATGTAGGGAAAAGAGAACAAAGCGTTCTTGCTTGATCTACTGAGATGCTTTGCACCGTGAAATATTCACATCGTAAAAAATTAAAAATATTGTCCGGATAGACCGTTGGATTGAATATACAAATTGGCCCTGGGAAATACTCTCACTGCAATTCTATTATATTCTGTACGTTCTAAACTTGTCCATTAAATTGCATGGCAGGCGATGCAATGAGGATGTACAGGAGGACGGGATTACCACTACCACCACATCTTTCTAAGCTATCAAATAGCAATTGCTACATTTCTCACTAACTGCATCCTAAAATTATAAAAAATTAAGGTCTGCAATATTCTGCCATTGTAATAATATGAACACAAACAGAATACCGAATCTCTAAAATACGGCAGGTAGAAAAATTCACTACTCACCCGAGCGGGTGCCTAGATTCCCTTCACCTTGGGAATAGTAACGACTATCGAACGGTTTTTGTATTATAAAAAAAAATTTTACAACTTGTTTACACTATTTTCCAGCGTCGTTTAAGAACAGTAAAACAATTTTTAACTGAAGTCGCTTCAGAGCTCTACCAGTAAAAAAATTAATTGCAGGGCAGGCATATCTCGCCTTATGTCTTTTTAAATAATACTGGCGCTGCTTTTGCAGGAAGACGCGCCCTGCGGTTTTCAAACCAAAACAGTCCATTTTTTTCGAGTACCATTACTCTGACGTACTTCATGTCTGGGAGATGGATGGGTTTCACCACGAATCGCCGTATATCACAATAAAACTCGAGTTTGCCCTACCTATGAATAATTATCCAATGTGTGCCACGAGTACTACTTCAACATGGATTCAGTAAATTTACCGAGGTATCTGAATGAGGCGGACGAGCGGAGAGCCATTGGAGTAATCCTGTAAGTGTGGTACTCACAAACGGAAAAAAAATTAAGAGCCATTCACTGACCAAAATTACCCCCAATTTGAAATAAAGTGCATTCATCAATTCGCATTATTACCTGTCAAAATGTTTTTAATTCCGCCTCTGATTACTGCTGCTGTTGATTTATTCAAGCCGGCAAAACTTTATCCCGGACTGGGATGTTCGTTGGGTCAGCGGATATGGACCTATTTAAAATGGCATGCGAGCGGGGCTCCTCCATGCAAAAGATGCGGGTTGCTACCCAGACAGCATAATTTAGCCCGCGTGGAAGAGGTGGACGTTAAGAAAAACCGACGCTATTACCTGCACTTGCTTGCTTTGAAAAGCTTCTCCTTATTGCGTTCATTGTCGTGCTCTTTGCGAAAGAATGCCTGCACTTGCCCCCGCAGCGCAGCCCTAGGCGATAGCCAAGACGGAAGGGCATTGTTTGTGGGGTAGCAAATTCGGTGCGCCGGCAGGAACAAGTGCTTAATGACTTACTTTCAAAGTCGACCGCGTCCTAATTCAACAGCTCCGTCTTAGGACAATTGGCCACGTTGGTTGGTGCATTCAAGGTGCAGTCGTTGCTGCGAAGTTTTCCTCCCCGACGGCGGCGGCGGCAGGGATAAAATGCACCCCGGGGCGGGCGTGGAGTGTGCTGGCAAACACAGCCGGAAACAGCCGCCCGGACCTAGGTAAGTCCAATGAGTCGTGCAGCTCCGGAGGATAGCGGAGGACAGGGCGTTATTGTGCTGATTGTGAAATTAAACTCCTTGCGAATCAGTGGCCCCGTGCTCTCGAGTGCCGCAACAAAGTAAAACATGCAATAAAGGAAGGAAGGAGCGCGGGGTGGGCGCACTTCCTGCATCCACTTACTGCTGTAAAAAACGCTCTGCAGTGTTCAAAGGAGTCCATGGCACAAATTAATTAAGCCGAACTATATTTGAGCGCAGCCCAGGACGGGACTGGGCCATTCCTGCTGCCTCTGCCGCGGAGCAGCATACCACGCGAGACTTGGCGAAGGCAGGAAGAACTCCGGCTAACTTATCCTGCTCGTGAAAAACTCCAGCAATAAATTGTTCTCAGCTTTTTGTCCATTGCAGAAATGACGAAGCATTTTTCTGCCCGTTTACAAATGAATTTCGTAAAAAATGAATAGAAATTAACTGGGGAATGGGAATCGTACGTCACGGCACGCCAGTGCGCGGACACTCTATGTGCCCATTCCTAGCCGTCTCCAGCAGTGAATATGAACTAAGGGCTCCGTCTCCGTCCCTGTGCAGTGCATTTCGGGCAGTGGCCTCTCGCCGGCTAGTGGCCTGAGGGCTGCTTGAAATTTGCTACTTATCCCCGGCTTACTTTCGATTAAGAGGCATTAGGTTAGCACAGAATATCACAAATCCACGCCCTGCTCCACTAGTTGAATTGCTTTTCTGATTTTCAGTTACCCAGCACCTGAGAGGCCACTTTTTTATTGGGAATTTGGAGTATTGGAGTTTGGGTGGAAAGTTTTGTTGGCAGAATGGAAAATTTAGAAAATAGGTAACTGCACTGCACGTAAATCAATATTTTCTCGTTTTCATGTAAATTAATAATTGGCAGAGTTAGAATAAATTTTTTTCTAACTGAAACCTCTGTAACGGGGACAAACCCATTGACGAGCGTAAAATCTCAAAATCCATGGGGTCCTTATTTTAAATATAAAACCAATTTTACAAATTACAAATACTCAGAATAGCAAACTTCCTTCAATCAAATATGATACCTAAAACCTTTCGACAGAGCTTGGGACCATACTTCTCTTTAGGTCAAGCTCCAATATTATGGCCTGTATCACCTCCTGCTTAATTAGATCACCACTTTTCTGACAAGTCGTTCGTAGTGTTGGATGGCGTAACTTCCGACCCGCATACTATTAATCGCGGTGTTCCTCAAGGCTCGGGTCTCTCTCCTACGCTCTTTCTACTTTTCATAGACGATTTCCATAGACGCAGCACTCTAGACTTCACATATTCCTGACATCAAAAGTACCGTTATCGCGGATTTGCACAAAAACACAAAAGGAGGGTTATGAGTATGGCAGTCTATGTATGTGTTTATAGATTAATTTTCATTCACCTGTTCCTTCGTAGCTCCTAAACTGCTCATCAGATTTGGATAAATGTGGGGTTGTTAGAATCATATTAATCCTCCGCGTGTCATAGGCTTTTTAACGCTAAAAAAAACTAAATTCGGCCACCATAAGTCAAAATGTATAACAATAAAAAACAAATTTCACCAAATATTACTAATATGGGTATCAAATGAAAGCGTTGGACGAGCACTATACGGTAAACTATATGACGTCATTCTAAATCCAATATGGGAGATGCCCCAAGATGGCGTTTTACCTCTTTCTTCTCAACTTCCTCGATATGGGTGTCAAACGAAAGGGTTTTACGAGCAGAATACAACAAGATATGTGACGTCATTCTAAACCCAATTTGTCTTAAATGATAAAACTGCAAATGTTTTCAATAAAAAAAAGTAAACTAAGACCCAACTACGGTTTCAACTGTCTCTTAAAATGTTGCGAACAAGACGTAGCTGGACCCTATTGTGTAGAATAAAAACACAGAAAATCACCTACTAAAGTTAAGGGGAGATATACATCTAGGAGCCGGAAAAAAGGTCATTTTTGTCACATTTTTTCTAGGAACTCTATTTGAAATTTCGGATTGGGAGTTTAACTATCTAAAACTATCCACATTCAGAAATATGATTAATTTTTTTTATTTAAAAACATCAAAAATATAAAAAGATATTGTATGATCCTTGGAGCGTCGTTAAAAATTTGCGTAAACGGTACCCACTGGCGCTTCTTCAAAAATCATCTCAAGAAGAGAAATCACAAAGATTATTAAATTAGATACTATAACCTAGTACTTGTCATAGGCGATTTTTAAATATCAATTTATGACAAAATGGCGGACGTTTGAACATACATAAATAGTGATTTTTGGGCCAAGACAAAAACTAAGTAAAGAAAAAAAAAATCTTATGACAAGTACTACATAATTGTGTGTAGAATAACCACAAAAAACTTCGCAATCGGTTCATTGGTTTTCGAGAAATTTTGGGTACCGATTAGAAAATCGTGGTTTTGAGAAAACGCGTTTGAAAATTTGAGAATGAATAAATCATGAAATTTGTCAACTTACATGGAATCATCGATACCAGACACATAGTGTAAGTCTTTTACCAGATATTTTTGAGACCTCAACCTTCAAGAAAATGAAAAAAAAATCCATTTTTTCGGCCATGCTAGGTGTATATCTTCTTGCGTTAAATACACCATCTATGGTTACTATGTACATTCAGTATTGTGATAAAATATTCGGCTATACGTAAACACCGTAGATAGTGTATTCATCACAAGAATTCATTAACTTTACTAGGTGATTTTCACAATAGAGGTCTAGCAACGTCTTGTTTACAACTTTTTAAAGGGCAGCTGAGGCCGTAATTGGGTTATAGTTCACATTATTTTTTGAGTGACAAACAGCGAAAAATTCATCTTTTAGAAAGCTCCTATATAAACTGTCCGCTTGTACATCTTGTCAAGAATCTACTGGTACCGTAAACAGGGGCTACTTTGTCATGCGAGGCTACTTTGCCAGTATTGTCCATATTTCAGTTTTATATCTCTTTTCTTTATTGCTTTATAGGCCACACATTTTTTTTCTTTTCTTTTCACTTTGATTAAAGAGTAGCTGCAGAAAATGGTGCGAAAGTATAAAATAAGTGTAGGGTCAAGACATTATGCAAACTTCACCCAGGAAAATTTGGCAAAAGCACTTGCTGACATTAGGAAGGGCGTAAGTCACACGGAAGCCAGTAAACGGCATAACATTTCGCGTAGTACGCTTCGCAATAAACTATTTAGCAAGCATCAGGGAGATCCAGGACATCCCAGCACCTTAAGTCCTGAAGATGAGCAGGCATGCACTCACTCCAGTTACAAATTGGGGATTTCCACTAACTTCACATGATGTTGCTGAATTAGTGGCAGGCTAGCTACAAACATTAAGAAGTCGAGACCCAGTGTCGGTAATGAAGACATTTCAGAATTTTTTAACAATGTTCATTGTATTACCTCAAATGTATGTTTTCATCAATAATTCATACTTTAAGCCTATGTTTTTCGACTTTAAACTGACAATGAAGCCCCTACGGGGGGGGGGCTACAATAGCTTTTCATTAAAAAGTGACTAAGTACTAGTATTGTCAGGGTTTCTTTTAAAAATATATATATGTTGCAGCCACTATTTATTTTTAACTATATACGATCTTTGCGAATATCATATTCCTGTCAGGAATTTTATCATAAAACGTTCAAAAACCTGTACAAAGTAGCCCCGGTGTACGGTACTGTACATGAAATCGAAGACATCGAAATGGAATTGATTAAATTCTCTAAATTTTTCAGAATTATCGTAATGACTTGTTTGTTTTTTATTAGCACATATTTGGTATTTCAATTTTTTTTTATTTATTTATTAGCATTTCCAGTTGAGCTTAGAAGTATGCTCCTGGCCTATGTTGCCTTTTTATGCGAAAATGCCTGCACCTGGTGCACGGGCGCAACTTTAAGGCAAACAACTGACCAAGGATGAAGTCAGGATCAATAGTACGATTGGACGAGTGCGTTTTCCTCGCCAGCCACTTATGAATTTATTCCGTCAGATGAATTCAGATGGGCTCCTTAGTGAGCAGCGAGGAGCCACTGCGTGCATGAGTCCCATGGCCCGGAGAGCCTTGACTCGTCGAGCGGCGCTGCAGACACCGAAAGAGGATCAAGGCCCGGACCCGGAGAGGTAATTAAGGTCATCACGTGCGCGGAGCGGATTACCATATGAATCGTGCAGCAATTGAGCATTAACCGCCTCTTTATTATCCCCTGCTAAAGATGCGAGTTAACACGGCGATGGAGTTTTAAAATTCGCATATTAAACTCAATTATGATCACAGCCGCATGCAAATCCGTCCCTCGCCTGGTTCACACAGTGCAAAATCAACGAAATTTGCATGCCGCATGCGAGACACCCGAGCGAGGGCTTCGTCCTGGCTGCGGCAGCGCTCTGGTATTGCTCCCACCGACGAGCAGGACATGGCGTACGTCAATCCTTGCTGCAATGATGACGAGCTGAATATTCATTACACCAATTAGACCACAAAATTTGAGTCGTGTCAATCAATGTTCCCGTGCATGATTTATTTATGGACTTTTTGCTGAATCGAATTGACCATCTTCCTGGCGCGGCTCATAAATTTGTCATTTAACTGGGTCGCCCCCCGCCGCGCGGTCTTAAGCGCCTCTGGCCCGGAGGACGCATTTTTCACAGATCCCGGCCACGACTAAATAGATTCATTCACCCGGAGTGCGGCTCTATTGCATCCCCCAGTGCAAACAGCAGCCACCCGTCCTCCACACTGAAGGCGACAATTATTCAGGGCTCGTGACTTTGAATAAACGGGCAAGCGGGGCTGCGATGAACTCGTTCGCGGATAAAGGGCCCCCGGCTGGAATTGGCACAAATTAATTAAAATAATGAGAATGTCTAAGCAGAGCGGACTGGCAGCCCCGTGTGTATGTTGCTGCCATTTTAAAGAAATCCAGACCCGATTTACGATTCGAGAGATCCCGTCTCTGGTCTAGCGGAGTACAGTGACGGCTGCTCTTTTTTGAGTAAAGAGAAATTGCATCGGTAATTTGGGGAGATATACTACTCCTGACCTGACACATCTATCTATCTTTATTAAATGTTTAGTGGAGCCGAAGGCATAGGTATATGATGTACACGAACGACGCCAAGCAACGTGAACTTTGCGGCTGATCAACGACTAGGTCATTTCAATAGAAATTTTTCCGTGCACTATACCAATCTGAAAACGTAAACTCTTCATCAGGAAAGATGTTTAAAAATCAGGGTCCCAAAAAACAAAGATTGGAAGTCTGAAGTTCACACATTTTACAACCAATTAACTGAATGACGTATAATAGCGACAGAGAAAGGATATTGATCTTATGAGAGATGTGAGGGAAGGAGGACTGACAATTCATAGAAAATTAAAACACTCGTGTTTATAATAATAATAAAAATAATAATAATTTGTTATGGTATTGGCACAACAAGAACAGAGCTTCTTTATGAATGAGCCCAAATCATCGCAAATAGGGTCTTTCAATACGGACGCTCGACTTGTAAATGTAAATAAAACAAGTTGTGTGTTTATTTTTATTTTATTTGAAAGAATATTTTGTGGCATTAAGTACAAAATATAACGTCGTTCATTTCAGCCACGGTTTTGCTTGATAGCTCGTATTCGGGAGGTCCAATTTTCGATGACTTTGTCGCATAAATCTGACTGAATTTGCTGGATGGCGTTTATTATGTTGACTTTGAGATCATCAATTGTTTGCGCTTTATTCGCATAGACCTGTGTTTTAAGATAGCCCCAAAGGAAGAAGTCTAAAGGCGTTAAATAGAACGATCTCCGTGGCCAGTGTTCACGTCGCCGCCGCGTGAGGCTACCATGCCCTCAAATCGCTCGTACAGGATCTTTGTCGTGGTATGCGCTGCGTGGTACATAGCGCCGTCCTGTTGGAATCACATGTCGTCGGTATCCATATCATCCAATTTAGGCCACAAGAAGTTGCTAGTCATCGATCTGTAGCACTCGCCGTTGACGTTTGTGACAATGCCAGTTTCGTTTTAAAATAAGTGCGGACCGATGATTTCGTCAGCCCAAACTCCCCACCAAACAGGAACTGTCTCGGGATGCATTCGCTGTTGGTGTATCTCGTGTGGATTGGCATCACCCCAAATCCGACAAGTTTGCTTGTTCACATATCCATTCATCCAAAAATGGGTTCCGTCATGCGTTATCACGTAATGCGCGGAACGTTTCTCGAGCGGAGCACTGATTTGGATAATAAACTTTGATGATTCGCACACATTCTTCAATGCTATTCCATGGTGATTTTTCACGCACTACTGAACTATTTACAAAGAAAAAAGATTAAAAAGAAAAGCCTATGAAAACAAATTGCAAAGACTGAATTGAAAAGAGCAGACTATGAGAAAAATAATCAAACGGAAAATAGGGAAAAGAAAAATAAATACAGTTGACATATAAATTAAAAATCAAACAGTGCGCGCTAAAGAGGACAAGAAAGAATAGAATATGATATATCGAAATGATACTAAAGAAAATTAAAGAAGCGAACGCCAATAAATATGCACATCCATAAACGCAGATCAAATTATGTAGATCGAAATAGAGAAGATTTCCGCCAAACCATTCTTGAAGATGCAATTAATTCCACAATTGAGCAACCTGAACAGGAAAAGAGCGCTCACCTATACCACAGATTCGAATCTTGGTGGGAGAACAATAATTTGCAACTTTTTAGTGCTTTAGTTTATATTTCTCAAGTCGGGTTTTATTTTATTTTAAATATTTTATTTTTGTGCAGGGCACCATAATATTTTATTTTCATTGGATCTTCACCTATGTGCCAAGTTTTATTAAAATCGGTTAACGGGAAGTGGGTGAATTCCAAAATTTGGATTCATCCCCTAGTTTTCCGCCCTCAGAGGTGGAATCTTTTCTTCAAGTTTAAATGGGACCAAGTTTCTCAGAATGACGTCCTTTATGACGTAGGTATCAATTTCATCGAAGTAAGGCAGTTAATCTCGATTCCAACATTCAGATTTTAGGAATTAATTATTTCGAGGTTTAAGCAATATTATTGTTATTTTTCTCGGACTATATTGATGGAGAAACGAATTGGGTACTTTTTTTTAATTATCTGATTTTAACGGCCAACTTGACATACCTAAAAAAAGTTATCAATTTTTTAATTGGCAATCGGACGGGTTTGTCCCACACAAAACGCAAATGGTGTCATCTGAATCAGCACTTCTACTCAACAAAATTGGCAGGCCAAATATAAAAAAAATAATTGGGATAGAATTCAAATCCTGCCCTGTTAGAAATTGGTTAATAAACAGCTTTCTACACTCGTCGATGCGTATGGCAGGCAGGTAGCGTCGATTGGATGAAATTGTATCGCAATTGTGTCGCTAATTCGGACTTAGTGGCTGAAAGAGCTCCTCATTAGTCCCAATCAAATGAGCCTCATCCACTTAGAGATGGTGTCACCGCCGACGCGACACTCTGCGAAAAATCCCAAAGCCCCCGAGCCTTCGAGCCAACTGCGGACGATGTGTCAGGTAATTTGGCAGAACCGCGAGGTAATTTCGTATTCGTCACTTGTCATCGAAATCTGGTTCAAACGAGCTGCAATTACCACCACGCACTTGGGGCGCTTTCGCCGAGCACATTGTCTCATTAGCAGTGGTGCAAACAATCGGGCGGGCAATTTCGTCCCGGGGGAGCCGTTTGCAACTATTATTCTTAATTAATGTCGAATAATCTTAATAGCGCAGCGGGTGCTCCCATAAATCCCTCCTCGAGACCTTTATCCGCGCGGCACAAAGTTTCCAACTTTCCGACGAACTTTTCATCTGGAGCAAGTTGGGGCCTCGTAGCCCGCCCGAACCCTTTCGACTGCAATCTCTCCAACTTCCGCAATGTATCATAAAATCAATTACCGACTAGTTGGCATTTTTCAGTCAGCTGGTGGTGGTGTTTGCAATCCCCGAAAGGATTTGCCGAATCGCCGCGACTGGATTGGTGGGGCGTTCGGCAGCCGTAATAAATGGTCCGGGGAAGCTCCTTTTGGACAGCACTTAATATAAGTTCGCTTCTTACGTAAGGCGGACGTGGACGGCTTTGTGGCGCTGAAAGAAGCACATCAACCCGGTCCGGCCTGTGACAGATTGATCTATAACCCTTTTCAGAGCTCACGTTGTGACAGAGATCCGGGTAATGTATTACGCCGAGCTGGAGGTTTAAAGCCACCCGGTCGGCAGCGTGCTCTGGCCAGGCGGCACGTTGCTGGGGAGGTGTTCACATATCCAAAGTACTGGCTGGCAGGGGCCACTTCCTACGGTGATGGATTCTAAAAATATTTCAAAACAATTTTAGGCAGGGCCGCGGCTGAGGTTGAACTTAAAGAACCCTGAGATACCTTATTGCGTGAAAATGCCCTTGCCCACCCCACAGGGCCAGCTTTAAGGCAAACAACTGGGAAAGGATGAAGACAGGATCAATAATGCGATTGAATACTCGTAAGTGCGTTTTACTTGCCGGTCGCTTGTAGAGAAAAATTCCCATTTTTAGTATATTCTGGAACGATGGAGAAAGAAATAAACCTGGCATATATTTATGAAATTTATCGTTTTCTTCATAGAGGTATTTTCAATATTGAAACAATTTCAACTTAGAAAAATATGTGGACATTTTGTAAAAATGTTTTTGTGGGCCTGCGCTTAGAATATTGCTGGCCAGAGCCTATAGTTTTAGAATGGAGCGAGTTTCAAATAGGTAGTGTGTAATTAGGCTTCTCATACCTTTTTTAAAAGTTTTTGGTATTTGTTGTTGTTTTTGTTGTTTACCTCATTTTAAGTGCATGCATTCTTAAGGTTTTATTTATTTATTTATTTATTCAATCAGCAGGTACAGGTCATCAGCAAAAAATATTATATGATTTAACATCAAAGTCCTATATAACATGAAGACACATCCTGTAAGTTGGATATGTCATTCAATAAAAGTCGTTTTAACGTTACTCTATAACAGTGAAAATAAGCTCCTCCAGGGGGATGTTCTATTAGTGGCAATTCACAGTTAGAAAAAACTATTTAGACGTATATTTTTACATGTATATAATGTTACCTTTGGCATGAGAACATACATTGCACAATATTATTTATGTTAATTATGTATCTTTAATTACTGATTAAAATTTGTTGTCTTTCCACGAATATTTTTCATTGGATACTGCAGTTTATATAAGTGGAACTTGCTCTGGTAGCCGAATAGATTTTTCAAATTCTTCACAGCTCATATCAGAATTGAGTTTGCTTACAAGTTCAGCTTTAACAAGCTCTACTTTCATTCGATCACGAATATCTGTTCATACATTCCCCAAATCTTGTCTCCATAGGCATTACTTATAGGAATTGATAATATTTTTCCTACTAATTTTGAAAGTTCTTGTAATTCTTCGGACGCTGCAGATATTTTTGTCCACTTTATATCTAAAGGAACACCGAGATCTTTGACTTTGGGAGCAATTTTTTGGACTATTTGAATTTCGTCGTACAAAAAATCTTCATTCCACAATTAGCTTACAAAAAAGTCAGCAGTCGTACTATTTCGTTCAATATTATTTTAATTATTTTGTCTTTTTGTCAAATTGTTCCGGAAATAAAAGGTGGTTTCAAGCATTCAAATACTGGTTTAGTTTTGTGAAAACGTGTCCGTAAACGATTCCGCGTGAGACATTCTACTAACGTTTCCTATTCTTAACCAATCGAAGAATGAGAGAATACTATAAAGAAGAGTTTACATGAGAGTTGCCAGGAATTTTCCGATTGCTCACTTCGTGATTGGTCCATATGCGATATGACACTTACGTCGTCTGAACCTAAACCTATTGTGAAAATCCTTCTTGCCATCAATAGGTATCAAACCCGGAGAAAATCAATCATAACCCTGAGCCCGGAGATCTTGATACAAACCCGGAGACTTCGGGCGAAACCCCGAGAGGTTTGAGCTACATGGCTCACAGTGGATCAAAAGAACTGTAATTGGTTCTATGACAACGAATATAAAGAAAACTTCGTCCTCTGGCTATTCTAAGACTTAATATTAATCATTTTGATATCGCCAGTTAAAAGATCATGCATAAAAATCACTCCTGCGACCCCTCTCTCTCTCTTATCTAAGAGTTTTAATCTGTCTTCGTAAGGAGGCAGAATTAAGGGATCCGACCATGGGATATAAAGGAGAGCAAAACCATAGTTAACCTAATATAAAGTTAGGAAGTTTGTGTTTTGTATGAGAAAGAAACATAGGTAAATCATTCTATCTTTTTCATATGCATCTGAAAAGTGTCAGTTCACCACACAGCAGTAAAATTCTGAATAAGTAAGAAAGACGAAAAGTCCTGCACAAATTGAGAGACAATTTAGGGTTGCCAGGAAAAAATATTCTAGTTTTAGAAACTTTAATACATATTAGCATGATTAATACTTTCGTACTTGTATTGACAAACTTCGGAAATTTAAACATTTTAACATCAATTTTGCTCCTTTTCTCAATAAACGCTCACAATAATTGCAAGCAACCACGTGCTGCTCAAATAGCATTCTATTTACAACAACAACCTGAGAAATATCTTTCTGATTGGTTGAAATTAAAAAGCGGGAAAGTTAAATGAGAATGAAAGCTCTTGCTTCGCTCTCAAATCTTGTGAAAATAAATCCCTTCCTAACAGCTTCTCAGCTCCTTCAAAAGAAGACATTTCTTCTGCGGACATGAATGTAGAAAAAAAATATGAATTGAGATACGAAATCGAAGGCATTTTGCACTCCTAAGAAGGGCTGAAACATGCCTTATATTAGAAAGCTTCTATTTCCGACTGGGCGCCGCCGGCTACAATACTGCCAAGGCTTTAGATAACAAAATTAGCAGCAAATGGTACAGCGTTAAATATTCCCGTTTATGTAAAATCAAACTAAAGGACACACTTGCTCCCGGGCGTGTACATGATCTCACCTCTATGCATGCACGAATTAATTGACTTTTGTTGTATTTATTTGTTCACTTGCTCGCGCTGCGTTTCGTTGCAAGGGGCTTCGAAGTTTAAAAAGCTTTCGTCTTGCAGAACCAATCAAACAAAAAATTCAAACAGTCATACTAACGCCATCTAGAGCGACAACCAGGAAACCATTTTGCCATCACTATAACCTATATACAGAAAGGTAATAGTCAAATTTATGCGGACTTTTTGGAGAACACACTCCCAGAACTACGAGTATTAAAGGACATCCCTCTACATAATATAAGGGCAATGTACTCGTATTACCAACATGGAGGAGTGTGAAATGAGTGGAGGACCAGCGCATACTGGCAACATTGTGAAACAAAAATTAAATGGAAAATTCCATGAGTTCTGGATTGGACGAGGTGGACCGATTCCTTGGCCTCTTTAGATCTTCAGACCTTACTCAATTGGACTTTTTTTTTATAAGGAACAATGAAGGATGAAGTTTGTTCAAGGACTGTTAACACCTTGGATTTGTTAAAGACCAGAATTGAGACTTAAGGGGTTATACGCAGTTGCGAGGCTCAAAAAAGACGTCCTTTTATGAATTTTTTATAGAAACAGTTTTTATTTATCAATTACAAGTGATGGTAATTCAAATAGAGCCTACTTTTAAGAATACAATACCGCATCGATCATGTAAAAATATTAATGTGCACCGCTCCTATAGATGATGTCCCGAAGGACCTCTAAAAAAAGGCGCTTGGCAGTGATCTCCATTTCGGCGGTTTGGATTATGTGAAATCAAAAAATATGGTGGATTCTTTTAAAGGATAGATTAATGCAGGTATTCAACGAAGGAATAATAAAATTGGATTTTTTTGGATTTGGATTTTTGACAAAATGGCGTCTATTTTTAAAAAAAATTTCGTTTTTGACTGCAATTTTCGCCCCAAATTGTTAAAAAAATTAGTAATAATTTTTCAAAATCTTATTCCTTCACTCAATACCTGAATAATATATCTAAGAAGATTGTGTAAAAATTTGAGACCGATCGGTTGAGCCATTTCTGCGAAATCGAGATCACCGACTTTGAAAATACCGATTTGAGAAAAACGCGTTTAAAGGTTCAGAAGTAGTTTACACATAGTGGCCTTACAAATTCAGGTATATCTCCGTAACTATTTATCGGATTGTCTTCAAATGTGCAGAGAATATACTTAAATATATGTATATTCCGAAAATGCAAAAAAAAAATCGATTTTATTGCAAATTCTAACTGCGTAAAACCCCTTAAGGGTTATTCTCATGTGACCACTTCGAAAAATCGATTTTTTTTTCATATTTCGATAGTAAAACCTATTGAAAATATGCTGTGAAAAATTCAGACCGAAATTCCTAGTATTAAATAAGTCACAACTCATTATCGCCGCCGCGCCAGGTCTGCAGCTGCTAAATTTCTATTGTTTTCACCGGTCTTTTATACCTGCGTATGGAGTTTCTAACGGTCAACTTTAGTATATTACCTACCTGTGTATATGTGGAATAGTGTATATAAAGTTTTGTCGTGAATTGTGAAATTGTATGGTCATAGCATAGCAGATTAGTGTAAGTATAAATTTTCCACAAAAATTCTGCTCTTGAAACTTTAAACGCATTTTACTCGAAACATCATTTTCTAGAACGGTCATGGTCCTAACAAAAAAACTAATCGACCGATTGCTTTGAAAGTTATATATGTTCTTCTACTCATTAATGGTTATCGTCCGAACTAGAATTATTAATTTTCAAAATATGTTCTTATTTTTTTTTAACGATTTGTACCAAAAAAAACCAAGATTTTCGTAACTTTTTTTTCATCAGTCCGCCATTTTTTTGTTTTTCAATGAAATTGATTAATCCTAGTTCGGACGATAGCGACAGACCTACTGAACAATAATCCATTCGATTTTTTCATTTCAGATAACATGAACAGCCGCTATCACCCCCACCAGTGACCTGCTTTTTTTTTTTGGTGTCTAGTTTAATTAAAAAAATAAAATGTAAACAATATAAAATAAGCAAAAATAACAATTTCTTTATACAGTTTAAGATACAAATATAAACATATAAAAAATTAAAATGATTGAGTTTTATTGTCTTATAAAAAAAAAATCCCAAAAAAGAGATGAGAATAACCCCTTGGGCGGGGTAACGTATTAAAAAATTTCATTTTTCATTTCATTTTTTATTATTTCATATGATTGTACAATATCTTAAGATTGTTGTGTCAAAATTTCAAACAAATCGGAGTAAAACTAACTAAGATACAGAACTTTGAGCGTTTGTTGCTCCGATACGGTTATGTCTGCCCAGCAAGTGCGTGGCGCGCTGACTTTGTGCTCCCGGGATCCCTAAATTTTTTTTATTATTTCATATGATTGCACAACATCTTAAGATTGTTGTGTCAAAACTTTAAACAAATCGGAGTAAAACTAACTAAGATACAGAACTTTGAGCGTTTGTTGCTTTCATGTATACTACTCGATTTTCAGGTATGCAAAACTTTAAAGCTATTTTCTGACGCTTGTCATTTTTAAAACCGGTGAACAGTTTAGAGCAAAATCTACTCGACCGATTGTTTTGAAATTTTGTATACAGCTTCTTTATATAAATGACCAGGTAACGCTGGGAGCTTTTTTTTTTTTTTTCATAATTATAGATTTTACAATAACAAAAATTGAAAAATCGAAAAAAAAAATTCCCTCCCAGGAATACCTTTGGAAAGCGGTTATCTAATGACACATTTTTTTTTTTTTTAATTCAGATGATCCACTCTTCAGTAATATTGTTCACCGACAGACAACTTTTTTTCGAGGCGCCTCCGAAGATTTGCTGCCGTCGCACAGTGCGGCCGAAACCGCATTTTGCGGCCATAATTCGAAAACTTAATGAATCGACTTGAAACCTCGTATTCGGGGGTTTTGGGGTCGCTGATCACGAATCTGAAGTCAGATTTTCAAAATTCAAAATGGCGGCTCCAATATGGCGGACAAAAAATTCGAATTTCTATTAATTTGACTGAAACTGGTTACTCGGGAGTTTTCGGGGTCGCTGATCACGAATCCGTCATCAGAATTACGGAATTCAAAATGGCGGATCGAATATGGTGTCATGCAAAGAATTACTAAGTAAATGTAGTTAAATAAAAAATTTTCAAATTTTCACAAAAAATTTATATTATTATAACTTGTACAAGTATTTAAAAAACGTATACTATAATATCACAAAATATAAATAATAATAAATTACGTTGATAAATTAAACAAAAATTAATATCTGGAATAAATTCAACAAATTAATCGTTATATCTGCGTTATCGAATACTCAATTTCTTTTATACAAAAAGTTGCATAAAAACTAAAGTAGCAGAAGGTAGCAGCCAAATCTGGTTTTATTCGGTAACTAATACTTTTCTGAGTAACCTCTAATAGGTTTAAAGGCAGCATACGATGGCGTTTTATTACTATATGGTTTGAAAGCTCTAATTTTATATAAAAAAATGCGAAAAATGTATCCTCATATTTCTACTGCTAAACATTTTTTGTTAAGGTATTGTTATTTACTAAAGTTTTTAGGTATTTTACTAACGTTTAGACGTAGATTCCATTTTGCGTCGCGTCGGCTTAATTATTTATATTTTGTTTTAAAATATTAAGGAAAATATTGTTCACAGGTTGTACTATAATGCTGCGATCGACTAATTAAATTTGTATTGCCTGTAGCGTCTGGAAAAATTCTTAAAAAAGGGCCTTTTTCACGCCGAATTAACGTTACCCCCCCCTTAAGCGACGTGAAACCAGAAAGGCTGCATTTTGAGTGGCTTTTGTATTACCATTAACTGTAAAGTTTTTTATGTAATAAAAGCATTTTGGGGTCATTTTGAGTTTAATTTCCTTAAAATGCAGATTTTTATAATTGTTCCGCACAAATTTATATACGTGCAAAATATTGGAAAAGTTGGTCAGGACAATTTTCAAATTAGGATTGCTGCATTCTTTTATTCCTCTCTAGATATTTGCCCAACGCCATGAATTTTTGGAAAATTGCAAAATACGAGCAAGTACCAAAGAAAATTGTATAAATTCACAGAGCTGTTTGAAACACAAGAAGCCTTTTTAAGGCTTTAAATTTAAATTCACCTACCAATCCCGGTCTTGCCTATTGCAGATGTATCTCTGTAGGAACGCTAAAAGGAGTAATAAATTATTTATTTCGTCCTTTAGGGCCTTGAAATGTTTAAGGGCAGTTATAAAAAAATTGTCTTGTTGTTTTTCCTTCTCGTAAAAGAAATATTTTCGGGTAGGGTTGGGGCATCTTCGCGTATTTTAAAACGCCTTTTGTCGAATCCATTGCTCTTGGAGTGCGACAGCCGAGAAAGGAGCCACTAAAATAAAAACGGGGGTGTGCTGCCATTTCGCTGAATTACGTCGGTCGTACTAAAGAGACTTCTTCCCGCTAATTGTTCACGCTGCAGGCAGTTCTGGCTTCCTGAATTTTACTTTTATTGGCAGTTAGGCGCCCGAAGCGATTTGGTTCACCCATCTGCGGGTTTTCGGCGGTCAGACGAGCCTAGCCCTTTTGTGTCCCGGCCCTAATGCATTTTGACGCAAAGTCACCACGGCAGCGGAGTGACCACCAACTCGGGTCGTAAGCATTAATAGGATACCGCGGGTCTGAGCGCTGCCGACCCTCATCATGAAAGTTTTTAATTAGGAAAGGGTACTGAGCGCTTCTTCTTCTCGGGAATTTGGCCACGCTACGGCCGGGATAACGGTGCAAAATAAACCCTTATGGAGCCTCTCCGAACTTAATTTGACACATTTTTTCCGCCACTCGACATTCATGAAGAAGCTAAAAAGTTAATAGACGGCTCTGACATAAAGCGGACATAAAGAAAATGCAGGCGGACCCAATTGATTTTCCCACCCTCGGCCACCCCGTCCCGTTTGGCAATCAGCAAAAGCATCGACGAACGCGCTTTTAATTTGCGGCTGCGATGGCGGCACAAGGAGCCCAACCGGGGCCCATCGCCTTTAATTACCCCGTACAGCCGTACAGCTTTTGGCTGCTATTGACTGTCTCGATTGTGGAGCTATACATAATCTCCGGTGACAGGTGTGTTTACCGTTAGCCTCGGCTTCGGCAGCGGTGTAACCATTCCGGTGCAGGGGGGGTCGGCGACTGCGAACAACCATAAACAGCCAATTGTGGTTAATTTGTCGAAATAATTACGTTCGATTAAACTCGTAATTAATAAACAGCTTGACCTCAATGAAACTGAATTACATATTTGAGGGATTTGCAGTTGGCTGCGTGTGTGGGGCTGCAGAGGCGACTCTGTGCAAATATGTGCGACGGGCGTCCTGCCCCCTGCGACCATATTCTGTGGACTGCCGTTACATCTGTTGAGGTGTTGCAGCACTTAAAGCCGCACCGTTAAGAACCCACCCACCACCGCTGCACGGCCGCTGACTGGACCCGGCTTTTCACACAAACGCGGCGCGCAGGGTAATGCTTTCATCAGCCTCTACGTGTGTTGTGTACTTTTTGCTTTAAAACAACCGGATCAAATTTGGTGTTTTTCGTGTCAATCGATTTGTCAATTATGTGCATACATATGTAGCTGACATTGAGTAAGGAAAAGAACAAATTGGCGAAAACGGAACACTGTTTATTTGAAACAGCTAACCGTATTTTTGACCAAATATCTGAATACACTCCTTTTAATATATCCTTCGTGTGTAGGGTAGAAAAATAAATAAATAAACAACTTAGGCTCCTTCAAGAAAAAAAGAAAGATGCCTATCTTCCGTTTTTCTTCGTAAATTGGACTTGAAAATCCCAAGCGTATGATGGCAAGCACTTACCTCCTTTTCGTTTGCTCTTCTCCAGAAAATAGGAGCACTATGACCTCTCAACCGTGTCTTCTTCGTAAATAAACTATAAATTCCGGATTGAATTAAAAACTAAAGCCCCTCCCCATTAAGAGTGGATCACTGGCAAAAACACCAAATCCAGTGAACATTCGTGCGAACACCGATGCCTTTGCCACTAAGGGAGCAACACAGAGCCTGGGACCCCCTATCGATGCATGCTGTCATTCTTGACGTCCTGATCAAGCGAGCAACACAATGTCGAAGACCACCAACCCTTAAGGGGTTATATACAAAGTTGGGACGAAAAAGTGAGCTAAGTTCGTGATTTTTTAAAAGGGTTTTATGCGAACTTTATTGGGAAAAGCAAAACACAATATCTTAGCAGTACTATCAAAGAAATAAAAACACTTTGAATTTCGAAAAAATTTTGAAAATTTTGAAATTGAAATCAAAAAAGTAAAAAAATTATTCAAGAAAAATGTATTCTGGTGTACTTGTTCGAATTGGTTTCTCAAAAATTTTTTTTTTTAATAAAAAAACTACGTTGACAGGAAAAATCAATTTTTTTGTTGATAAAAATTTCAAAAAAAAATGTATTGCAAGAAATTAAAAATTTCCGGATGAAAAATGAATCGAACAAGTACACGAGATCTTAAATACGAATATTTGAAAAAAAGAATTTTGAGAATCAGTTTTTGAGATATCGTGATCACCGCAACAGTACTTTTGGAAAAAACGCATTCCGAGATAATCGCGTTTAAAGTTTTGTAAAGCCGCGCGCCAAGTGCCTATGGATAGGACCAGCGCGCTGCAAACGGCTGTAATTTAAAAACCAGTGATCCGATCTGGATGAAATTTTGCACAGATATTTTCGAAAGTATGTACTTCCAGAATATGCAAAAAAAAAAAATTCGATTTTTCGAGCCCCAACTTTGTATATAACCCCTTAAGGGGGAACACCACTGTGAAGGGTTGAAAAAAGGGATTTTATCTCTTCTTTTTGTTTTTTTTTGGTGACTAGATTATTTTATTAGGATTTGGGGAAAGATATGTTATTAACTTATATTATATAAATGTTCATTGAAAAAAATAAATAAATGAAAAAGTTGTAATATCAGCATTAAAGGGCCATAAACATATAGTTGTCAAACGGTCGGATCGCTTTCTCGAGAATGGCTGGTCTGAAAAAAACCAAACGTTTTTTTAATCTAGATATATAACTGTAATTTTCGTTAGTCGTAGCCGTTTTTTCTTTCTGATATTTTTGACAAAATGGCGAGTGCTCAAACCATAAATCCCTTCTGACATGACTTTTGCTTTACATTTACTTCTATTCCGGAAGCTCATAAAAATACTAATTAATATCAAACAAAAATCCTATGTACAACGTTTATGACTTTATAAATAATTTCTTGTTTTTAAATTCAAAATCGGACAATTGTAGCTTGTGTAATGAATTCCACCAGATTGAGAAAAGTCGTTTCGAGAAAAACGCGTTAAAAAGTGGCCATGAAGAGAATTTTTGAGCAAAGTAAGTAAATCGCAGTAAGCGATGTATGAAACATTAAAATTCGATCCATCGATTCCCGGCCCATAAGACGGACCTTCTCCATCACTGGCGTTTTTTTTTAAATTTTGTGGCCATTGTCGGCTAGATGGCTGCGCTCCCTACACCCAGGCAAACGGTTATAACTTCGGCATTTATTCAATTTGCGAACTAACATTTTCTCTACATATTTTTGCAAATATGTACTTTCAGAAAATGCAATGGTGTCCCACCTTAGGCGCACTCCTGTCGTGTTTGACCCGGCTAAGGGAGCAACAAGTGGCCAAGACACTAACAACGGGAAATACTCGCACAGAATAATTAGGTAAAACGACAATACGAACAAGTGCATAACGCACAAAATGCTTAGTGAAACTCAGCTGACTCCTTTCATTCTAAAAGGACCAAAAAACAAATATTATGCCAATGCTTTAACCCCAGCCCTAACGAACTACAGGAATTTTTCACGTGCGTGAAATTCAATGAGTAGAGAGTAGTAAACAAAACACATCCCTTCTAATAGCGTACCTTCGTAGGGCTCATCAGGTTAAAACCGTGTTCGCAAATGCATTTGGGGTTCCGAGCTATTTATAGCTTTACCTAGCCAGCGCAGTTCGCTCAGAAAACCAAACCAAAGGGAGTAAAGGCGCACACGCACCCTCCGTCGCTCGTGCCAATGATTGGGCCTTTTCACACGTGTATTCAGTATGCAGTATGCAGACCGGTTTGTTGACAGTCTACACGGGGGTATTCTCGCTGCTTGATGTACATCGCTGTACTCACAAGGACTAACAATGTGTGCCTGCTCGGAATGCTCGAGCTAAGACAAATTTCTGACGAAGAGAAGAAGATATCCTGCTTTTTTAGCTGTATTAGTTCATGACAACAGAATAAATGGGTTCGGTTTGTGCTGCAAATTTGCTCTCCAAAGAGCAGCACTTTTGTAGAGATTTCCCCTTGCAGGTTTACGTCTTACCTGTAAAACTGGTCTGCATACTGCATACTGAATACACGTGTGGAAAGGCCTAACGATTATATCGTGTAAAAACCCTGCACATGAGCGACCACCTAACGATAGCTCTGCAGAAGAGTATAGTGTTACAAAAATGGTCCCAAACATTTGTAGTGTTTGGCCAAGTCTGGCACAACCAAAATGAGAAGAAAAGAAGGATCTGTCAGTCATGGTGTGCGGATCGGTCGGCGGAGACACGTGCCGGGATTGTCAACTTTTTTTTTATGAAAGAAAATAAAGGCTAGTTACCCGAGTTATTTCCGCTTATTTTTTTGGTCCCGAGAGGGTTTTCGTGGGTGACAGCGCGTTGGAGAGGAGTTTTCCGTGGATGGCTTCTCCGCGGAACATTTCTCGATTCCAAGATTTGTCAGCTAGCCGCTCGGCTGGCAAATTTTGTAACAATAGTAATAGCGTGTAAGAGGGAAGCTGTTAATTGAAATCTATGCTCATTCAAAGTTTTCATAGATACAGTCCATGCCAAAGTCACCAAAAAGAGTTAAAACGTGAAAGTTCGCGGGTGGCGACGAAACATCCTTACCGCCCACATCTTCTGGAGTGGAGAACACGATCGTGCTATGTAATATCGCATTTTTTTACCCGCTCGCCTTCCCCTTTTTTAAATGTCAGACATCCGATGGCTTGTTGAATCAAACGTGAGTTTTAGGCAATTTTAGAGCATTTCTTCAAATTCGCAAGTGACTGTATCTACAGTGGTAGAGGTAGATCAACATTGGTGACTTATTTGGAAAGCAGAATAAGATAGTAATTGTTTGGCGTGAGTTTGATGTCACTGTATTAATTATATCATAGACAAATAAATATAAAGATTACCCACTTCGAACAAACAAAACGCGACCAAAATTTCTGAGAGCTCCACAGCGATGCCTCCACATGTGCTACGGCAACCGGCGAGCACCTCAATAACATGCGCATAGCTGACTCGGCAACCTTCAAATGCAATATAAAGCCGAAAACAGTAACCCATTTTCTGTGTCCTCTCTATTTCAATACAAGAGCCGACATTTTCGGAATCCACCTACGGAGCTTCTAAATCTTATACTGCCCGACATAATGAGTTATATTAGACGAACCAAACGTCTAGCGGCTCTCGACGGACATCCACATGGATGTCCAGCAACTTATATCCCCGCCATATATGGAAAAATAAAAAAAAACAAAGTTGTGCTGAATTGTGCTAGTGCTGCATTGTGCTGCTTCGCAAAATTTATTATCACCAATAGAAAAAATTTCGCTACATATTTAAATTTTGGGGGTAGAAGTTGGACCTGCCATTTTTTAAATAAATTCATGTGGAATTTTTTCGTACATTACTCGGGTTGTGCTATGGTGTGCTGCTCTTTAAAATTATTTTTTTTATCGCACAAAAATTTGGCGCACTAATAAAATTTAAATTTAATCAGTCCATAGATATTTTGTAAAAGGAAAATATTCAGTCAGTAGGCATTTTGTGAAAGGCAAATTTTCCTTTTACGATTTAGAGGTCGAAATATTGCTTTTTTTTAAACTTCTAATGATGTTATGTGAGTATAAGATAATTTTAAAGAGCAGCACACCGTAGCACAATTCGAGTAGTATACGGGGCCAACTTCTGCCCCCAAAATTTAATTATGCTGCTAAATTGGTTTCTATTGATGAAAACAAATTTTGCAAAGCAGCACAATGCTCCACAATTAGCACAACTTTGTTATTTTCAGTTTTTAAAAAGAGGCGGGGCTAAGTTTCTGAACATATCACGTTTCAGCTCCTTGCAAATTTAAATCTACATATACAACCTAGAAGCATACATTGTGCATTACTCGTATATGATAGTATAAAGCCTTTCATAAGATTAGATTTTGAAATCTCCAATCTCGTAAAATTATGGACAAATTCTAACCCATTGATGTAATCTTGATGATATGGGCACCAAATAATGAATCTTACTAATGAGAAATACAATGATCAAAAGGTATGTGGGTGTTTAAAATCCTTAACCTTCAAAAATCCCAGTGATTGAAATGCCTTCATTATTTTCGCTTCAATATGGGCCATATATGACATCTTAGTGTCAAAGATTACCCCAAGGTATTGAACCTCATATACCCTATTTAGTGAAATCCTGTTAATCACGTAGTCGCAGACCTTCTGCGATGAAAAGACATTATCTTATTATACATTTATGAATATTCAGATATAATCTGTTACATCTGCATACCATTGATAGAGCCTTTCTAAATCATTATCGGAATTTAGGGAATTTAGCTTAAGGAATATTTTTCAATCAACAAAAATGAGATATGCAGCATTTTCGAAGCAATCTACAATATCATTAATAAAAATCAAAAAGAGTGTAGGTCCTAGTTGACTTCCTTGAGGAACTCCCGCGTAAATTAATTGCACCCATTCGAAAATGTCTACAATAATTTTACTGGACTACAGAGATTTATCCGTGTTTTGAATTTTTACAAAAGCTGCATCCATTTTTAAAATGAATTTTCATTAAACTGACGCACACACACACATTTCCCAGCCTGCTTTCAATGATGTGATTACTTCTTTATGTGGTTTTGTTATTTGTTTTTTATATTCTCTGCTGACTTCACGAAATTAAAAGTGCGATATTTCATATATACCTCCTCCCTCCAAAAAAAACTGAAAGGAGCATTTCGTCCTTGGCTATCATTATCTTCTCATTTAGAGGAAAATCTCATACCTAATGAGTTTTGCTTTTTATTGGCATTTCATCACCCAGGCAAAAGCAATTTTCTAGTATCGCACTTGAATCATCCGGGCCACTAAAGAGTAATTTCCGTGCACTTGTTTTGCTCGAATATTTTTAAGGGGATTACGCTGGAAGAAGATGCCCTCCAATCATTGCTCTGATGGTGTTTCGTCTCAATGCTCCGAACGCTGATGGGATGCTGCATTGATTTTATTTCGCCGCCCTTATACTTTTTCAGATTTGGCAACGTATGTGTGTGTGTCAGTTGCTTCGCATTAATAACGAACTCCCCCGCCTCTTGTTGGATGTTCTCAAAACAAACAAGTGCAGTTAAAAGGACTTGAAATCCCTAAAAGCTTTCAGATGCTTGCTTAATAAACCAACTCGCTCGAATTTCTTAACCCCTTAGCGGCAAGGTGCGAGGACTTTTGCAACGGATGCACTCGGAGGTTTGTCCCACACAACTGCAACTGCATGATCCCGCCGCCGCCGCCGCGCCGCACCGAGGAGGAGCTCGCTAAGGAAAAAAGTTGCAAGAGGTTGAAAAAACGCAGTGATGCTTATCGTCTAATAATTGGCAGCTAAGTGGGGCGAAGGTGCCCGAGCTGTGCCAGTTCATAAATTAGACGTGCCGTGGGAGAGCAGTTCATTAAATCATAATTAAGTTTTAGCGCCCGGGAGCCAAGAGCCTAGGAGGTGGCTGGGGCTGCTCGTTCGTCAGCCGGGGATTTATCTCCTGCTTAGCATTCAGTAACCTTTTCACAGGCCAGAAATGTGTGCGTCATAGATTTTATCTGCCCCGCTCCCACGTCCTGCCGATAGCATCCGAATAGCGTTCCCGGCGGCGGAGTGACTCTATTAGCTCCATAAAATATGGCGACGTTTTTCCTATTACCTTGCAGCCAGGACCGTCTACCCATCGCCGAAATCCCGACGTTTTGTTTTACAAATTACCCGGTTCAAAAGCCACTTGTGATACGACATAATAGTTTTCATGATATACCAGGAACGTGTCCTTATTACAAATTGCCGTTTAATGGATTTTTAAGACTCCTTTGGGATTTTCTTGAGCACAGCAGCTCTGTGGGTCTGCACGGACGTGTATCAAGTGCACAGCTACACAAACGTGCCGATGCCGATACTGTCGGTTACTCATTTTACACAGTGATACACTACACCCGGCACCAGGGCACCCGGCCACCCGGCTACCGGGCCACCCGTCCACACGGGTGCTCCGGGACCCGAGCACTTGACGCCGCTGCTATGCGGGGCCGGGGCTTCCGAGCTTCGACGGCAAGGCAACATGTGCTCGGCACAGACTTGTCCCGGGCCCGGCGCGTCCTGTCCTGATGTACGTTCGCAGGTAACTTAAAGAGATAAATGTTTATAATAAACTCGAGAACCTCATTGCTTTTTTAGCATAACTAGGATAATAAAGGAGGAGCACTGGATTGGGATCCCTGGTGCAAAGTAGTCGCTTTCATCAAATATGGACAAATGATGGCTGGCGATTGCCGGAGATTACTTACATCCGCTCGAGCGGAGCCTCATTAATGTGCCATGTGTTTGCAGTGCTTGCTCTGCTCCATTGAGGAGCTGCCATTCATGCCCACAGATTTGACCAACACCCAACAAATCGTCCTCCCGTAGTCATTGACGTAAAGCAGAATTACTGGTGTCCCTCCAGACTCTGGCGATTTTCGGAATAATTCAAATTACTCCGTTGCATTGGCACTGTAATGCGTAGGAGCACCATACGCCTTTTAATTAATTAACTGTTTAATGCTTAAAGTATTTCGCTAGTGACTGATCGAGCTAAGTACCACATGCACGCACAATTTACTTTTTAGGGTTCCGTACCCAAAGGGTGCCCTATGGGAGCCTATTACTAAGCTTCCGTTGACCGTTCGTCCGTCTGTCTGTCAGCGGGCTGTATCTCGTGAGCCATAATTGGTAGAGAGGTGAAATTTTCACAGAGCGTGTATTTCTATTTCCGCTATAACAACAAACAATGAAAAAACCAAAATGGCCGCCATGCAAATTAGAAAAACAAATTTTCGAGTATGTTATAGCTCCTCTCTTGTTTCTTTTATAAAAGTATTTATAAAGTACACAGTGTTATATCTTGTACGATGGTACCGAACCCTTCGTGTGCGAATCCGACTCGCACTTGACCGGTTTTTACTCGTGAGGTCAAAAATGTTTCATGTGTCAGCTGTTTACTGTGAGTTGTAACTGCTGTTTATATTGTTATTCTCGCGTCATAACCTAAGAGTACCTTTTTATTTATAAAAATGTCGCCGAAATTGTGCTTGGCACCTGACTCGTATTTTGTTCACTGATGTAATTGTTTTGTTGTTTTTGGCCTTCGATTTTTTTTTACATGGGAATAATTTTATTTTGACTTCTTCTGAGAACTCGTATTTTGTGCAGGTCACTTTCCAATAATTAGATACAGCAATTTTATGGTTGATTCCGGGGTTTTTGGGATCGGAGATTACAAATTTCACTGAATTTTCGGACACCATTTTGAAGCCGCCATTTTGTTTATGAAAGAGAGAATTATTGGGAACTGGAATGCTAATTTGCCTGAACTACGATGGGAATACAACTCCAGAGTTTTGAATTTCAAGCATGTACCGCTATGTACTGTATCCAATATGATATTTCGTGCTTAAGTTGTAAATACAAATGTAATCCGAATGACGCCGGGAGGTTAAAATAACCTCATTTTCTCATGTGGGATTCGAATCCGGCACCGCTGTAATCGTAGTATGATACAATACATTCGCAAATTAAATATTTTGCCAAAGATATTTGAATTTCGTTTTATTCTGGTCCTTTGCTTTTATAACGAAATATTACTTGCGTTTTAACCGTCGCGTCTATCGAATAAAAAATTAAATAACCATTTAACTCACTTGATTTATTTTTCAAAGCTCAACCCATTTTCTCCCTACAGCGGTTATCATTACTTAAAGGCAAAGTCAGAATCAGAGTTTTAAAGTTAGAGTAGTTAAGATGTCGGACTGATCTGTGTGAGTCATTCGCGGGATAAAATCCGGCTAGATATACATACCTACGTCTGAGCTCAGCTTTTTTTACTTGCCAGGGTATTCCTATAGGATAACGGAATCAAATTATATTCGGACAGCTATTAAACCTAGTTCGGTGATACCTAAATCAAGCTGATGCACACCTCTTGGAACTACCAATTGTACCTCATTCATACTTAAAACTATAAATTGGTTGGCCGTTGGGATTGGTGAGCTAGATGTTCCGTACGACCTCTGTGAATGCAAAATAATCTCATTTACATATGTGGGATTCGAACCCGGGATCTTTGGAAAGATACCTGGATACTGACGTCTTTAGCCAACCATGGCGGGGTAGCCATTGGTATGAGTTTTGTTATTTGCATTTAAATAATAATGACATTAAGTGGAGTTTGAAGAAAACATTTTAGTAGCTCTGGCTCGGAGCACTGCGAGCATTAAGGAAACTAAGCATTCAAATTGGTTTTGATTGACTTTCTGTCATTAAGCAAAATAGTATCGTCAGGAAATCTCACTTTTTACGACACTTCTTGTAAAAAGAACACCAACAGGGATGCCGATTTTTGTCAACCGACTACGATAATACCGAATTTGACTCGTAACTCGTAATTCTCGACAAATGGCACGAGTTCGGAAATCAGGGCTATTATTTCCTTAAAAAATACATAGTAAAAGTTTTTTCACTTACACACCTTAATTTTACAACTTGTTCATTTTTGTATTATGTACTTACCTTTAATATGCTTTGTATGTCAGAATATTTTTGGTGGCATCGGTGAATTGGTGAATCATTTAAAATAGTTTCACTTTATTTCAAATTATAATACAATTCAATGCAAAGAAAATAATTGTAATCAGTTATTTTGTAATTACAAAGCATTCAAGAATCATCTTAGAAACTTTCATAGCACCAAAAGTTCCACACAAGTTAATATTGGGAGATGCGCTGGTGACATATTACCTTTTTCTGAGCCAACCCATGGAGAATCCACAGCTAATGGTAAACAAGAAAATACATCATGTAAGTTAAAACGTAAAGTACTTTATTTCTGGATTCAACTATATTATGCAAAAAATTCGATGCCACAAAGTGACGTACTGCAAATACAAAATATGATAAAACTCTCTATTCAGTTATGGAAACCGCACTACAAATAGAGATAACTTCTGCTTTAAATGCAATAATTTCCCAAAGTTTGTATTCCGTATTGGTTTTTCTGAAAATCAAATTTGCAGAAATCTCGAGGGAATATAAATTGATTAAGATGCTTAAAGAATGTAAATTAATTATATGAAGACCCATACTACCAAGAAATTGTCAAATTGCTGAAGTCATAAAAAATAATACTCCTGCTTTAGCAGAAACACTAATTGGTACGTGCTTTATGCCTTTGCGTTTTCGAGTAAAAGCTTTCTTTGAGATTTAGATACAATTATGAGAAATATGAATACGCTGTGTGAGGCCTTATTCTCTAGCTGTGTTCTTTTATGCACCTTGGTCTGGAATAGGTAAACCTTGGAACAGAACAATTTGTTCTGCTCGTTGAAGAGAACAAGCCGACCAAATAGTATATCAATGAAAACCCAGGTGACACTAAATAAAATTTTCCATAAGGATTTTGTCAATTTTCATAAAAGTATCAGCTAACAGGTAAACAAAATAAAGTTAATTGTGGGAATTCATAGCTTTGCATGGATTAAGTTCGTCGGCTTAATAAATGAACTATTTATTAAGCAGGGGCTACACGCATCGTCCTTGTCCTTGTACAATCGGAATCTGGGTTCGTCTACATGCTAAATACACGGAACAAACACGCAAATTTCAGTCAATATTTCGTAAAAACAGCATATTCAGTCAGCAGATATTTTGTAAAGGGCAAATTATCCTCTTACGAATTGTTTTGTGCTGATGTGGTAATTATCAATTATTTAGAATGTACACGAACCCTAATTTCAAAAGTACAAGGACAAGGACGATGCCAATAGCCACTCTGTATTTATCACTTTGATCACAAAATACTTCTACCATTTCTGTATAAAACGGTTCAACACACGAGTAATTTCCTTAATTTAGCTTTTGTACGGAATAGAACAAGGGACACAAAAAACGCAGCTTCTATTACAATATTGTTTGTTCGAATTCGAAACATGTGGCTGAATCTATGCATAAATTCCAATTAGAATTTAAACTTATTCTTCTTTGAATTTATCCATATGATTCGGATTCCAGCAAACAATATTGTAATAGATAATAAGGCCCCTGATCACCCACTTATACCATGTATTACGAACGGTGGGAATTATAATTTGAAAATAAAAACTTTCCCGATATAATTCTTATACATCATACATTTTGATTACTTCGAGTTGAATAATCCTCTGAGGCCCCATTATCTTTCAGTTTGTGCAGGCTATTATGAGATAACATTCGGAAACTTGGGATATATGGAAAGAAGAATGTCCCAATGATTTTAACCTTGATTTGCTTAATCGATAATTCGCGGTCAACTGCTCTACATCACCAGCTGCATCCTTTAAGCGAAGGTATTCTTGCAATTCAGTCCGTTAAGTCGACAAACTGTAATACCGATACCCTGGGCCTGTCCGAATACAAATATTCGTCTTTATCTCCTTATGACAGTTAATGCCATCAGCAAACAAGCGGATTATAATATATAGAGCAAAGACAAAAACTATTCGAATTTGTTCGCTTAGCTTGTAATTTGAATTGGCTTTTGTAAATAAATAAATTTATAAATGACCCTTACTTGGGTGCTAAAAGTGTTGCCTTTAAAAAGTTGCTCAATCATTTAAGTACACTGCCAACTTAACGGAAATCTACCTGACGAAGTCAACCCAAACCTGGACTCGCTCATCAAGCTGAATCTGCCTCAACTGTTATACTGCCTACCTAAACTCACTGACATATACATGAATTCGAACAGATTGGTGTGCACTTCATTTTCAGTTCACAGCCATAAAACTCCTAAACTGCTACAGTAGTCAGTACGCAATGCTTAATAATACTGTTTCTAATTTGTCATCTATTTTTTGTGGAGTACCACAATGTTCAATTCTGCTGCCACTTCTTTTTTACCTCTATATAAATAACCTTCCTGATATAAAGGGTCTTTCAAAATGGACACTCGAATTTTTTTAGTTTATAGCGGCCATGTTGTTAAAGTCAAATTTCTGTCAAATTTGTTGTAAATTGATTGTTCAGTAGTATATGTCAAATCACCATGGAAGGTTATAGCGTTCAAGAACGTGAACAAATCATCCAATTTTAGTATGGAAATCAATGCTCGAAGTGCTCACGAAGTCCATTTTTGGATTAATGAATATGTGAACAAGCAAAATTGTCGAATTTGGGCAATACCAATCCACACGAGATACACCAGCGCCAAATGCAAGCCGATAAAGTCACTGTTTGGTGCGGATTTTAGTCTGGCGATTTCATCGGTTCGTACTTCTTTCAAAAGGCATTGCCATAACCATCAACGGCGAGCATTACAGATCGATGATAAGCAACTTCTTGTGACCTAAACTGGATGATATGCATACCGAAAACATGTGGTTCAAACAGGATGGCGCTACGTGGCATACAGTGCATGCCACGATGGACATTCTGCACGAGCGATTTGAGGACGAAGTAAACTGGCCACCGAGATCGTGCGATTTCACGCCTTTAGACTTCTTCCTTAAATCTTCATCTTAAACCACAAGTCTATGCGAGTAAACCAGATACGATTGATACAAATTCAGCCAGATTTATGCGACAAAGTCATCGAAAATTGGACCTCCCGAATACGTGCCACCAAGCAAAGCCGCGGCTGGCATTAGATCCACTTTTTATTTTATACTTAACGCGATAAGGCAGTAACGGGGCAATAAAAAACCATTCTTACAAACTTCGTATAGTCCGATTATTGGTTTCTCTTTTTGTTTTTTCCAGTGGTCTCTTGGACTAAGACGAATGCATCGTTCACCATGTCCGAAATCAGCCCCCCGCGGTCAACCGTAACAGTTACAACAAGTAATGATAAAGAAACTTGTAGTGTTCGATGCGCCCTCTACCCTGGCACCATCACTTTTTTTAAAGCTTTAATAGAAGCCTAGAAAACTGAAAAACAATTTTTGCACCTGTGAGGCCCCCTTCGCCCCCGGGCTCTTTACAATATAGAATTTTGTGCATTTGGCTCACTGAGGGCGGCTTAAAGCGTATGCAAAAATCAGCGAGGTAGGTGGGTTTGTCATAAGACCACAAGGAAAATCTTCGTGCCGCCGCACAGTGTTTCCTTTTGCCGATTTTGTGGCCAAAAATACTTTTTATGGTTTGTAGGGTCACAATTGCCATGTTATAGGTATCGTTGGAAAGGGGAGGGAGCGTAGAATGCGTTGGTGAAAGAACGGTTGGTGAAAAGTGTGAAATGAGGGAATTATTGGTGAAAACGTGTTTTTGTTGTAGGGGAGGGGAGGGGGGTGATAACCCTCAGAGGTGTATCTCACGGGTAGGAAGAAGAATCACTATGGTAAAATGGTCCGTGTTGGTGAAAGTTGGTGAAAATCATTGAATATCGTCAAAACGTAGTTTTTTCGTTCGGCACCGACAAAATTAAAACGGCTGTGGAAGAAAAGTGTGTGCATGAATTGGAATGATTTTTTCACCAATCGATAGCTAGGGAAGCAGAGTAGTTAACGGTAGAAGAAACATTTCAAAAACTATGTACATAAGAAGTATATAATATGAAAATGGGGAGATGGGGCAATTTAGTGTGAAAATTGGTCGAATTTTTGGGGGGAAAGTAAAAGAAATGTGAAAGTCTCTATAGTGTTCTGTAATAGGGGGAGTGAATAGCTATTATTTGAGATATGAATAAAAGTTGTGTTGCCATATTGCCACAACTAAGGTTGTAGATTGAGAAAACTGCTCCGACAAAATGTGAAAAAAAAAATTGATTTGTATGGAGAAGTAAAAAAAATGTAAAGTCGAAATATTTAAAGAACATAAGTGTGCATCTAAGAAAAATAGTCGCAAAGTGCTAACAATACCAGAAAAAGACGAGAAATTTTGGGGTGGTTGAAAGTTTTCAAAAATCGATAAAAAAAAAATAAGAAGAAGAAGAGCGAAATGGTGTGACATTTTTGATAGTCCTCCCCACCACCTTTCAAATGAGACCAAAAACTCATAAATCGGATAAAACAAATTGTCAACGGCCTCGAGCGCTAAATTCCTATGTCGCGCGCGAGCTAACTCTAATGGCGCCCTACAGCGCTAGAGCGCCTAAGAGCAGCTGGAAATCGCACAAATCGCAAGTTTAGACTTCACTTTAAACTTTCTATATGGTGTCAATTCTGAACACGGCGGTTCATGTAACCATAACTCTACTTGACAAATCAGTTATCGGAAAAGTACACCGATTTTACAAGACTATATACTAATACACATATAATAGTGAAAAATCACATATTTCCATGATTCAAGCGTCATTATATAATATACTTACACCAATAAACAAAATCAAAAAGGAATTGTTGAAATAGAGTCACTGAGTTTGGAAATATACTAAGTCAAAGATCGTATTGTCAGCAGAGCGGCAAGTGCTCGAAACGTGCAGCTGCTTTCACGTAAACTTCACAGTGCCCCTGTGTCTCAGGGAATCGGTTTGGGGTCGTAATATTCGGGATTTTAACGTATCGTACTTTCCTCTACAAAACCTAAAAAAAAAAAATTCAATATGACAACCTTCGATTTTGGCATTTTTGGCCACAAAATCGGGAAAAGGAAACACTGTGCGCCGCCTGTACTATGAAATCAGTTTAGTAGCGCCTACCACGCCGCCGGGAGCGGATGGAATGTGGGCGAAAGCTCGAAAATCTGGCCTCCCCTAGCCAATCTTATTTCCGGCACTGCTGGCTAGGACACTGCACTCCCGATAATGTTTGCCCTGGAGCACTCCCTTGAAGACTTTTGCCTACTGAACAAGAGCAGGGCAAGGTCCCACCCGCAGGCCGCAGAAGCAGCACAGCACAGCACTCAGCGCCCGTCTAATGACGCTAATCCCCAGGGTTGTATCTGTGGCTGTTGAATTAATTTCAAGTCGAATTGATTGCGACAGATCAAATTATAATCAATCATGTAAAGCCTTCAGTCATTGCAGTAACCGATGGCTGCGGCCTGCTGCTGCCGGGTCTGCCCGTCGTGTCGTGTCTTGCGAGCGCGTCCGGGAGCACTGTGTGAATCCTTTGGCGCTTTATCTATCTGTCTACCTCTGAATGAGTTATACCCATGTCCTCATCCTGCGTCGTTAATTATTCGCGTGCTGAATAAGAACCTAACGATCTGCGTAATTGAAGATTTATACGCAGAAACCATATCTAGGCTCTGATTATATTCCTCTAATCTTGCCGTGCGCGCTGCTGTTCGGATGAGGAGGCCGATTACGCCCCCCGCGGGGATAGCCACTAGCTCCATTCCCGGCATTCAGCGAATGAAAGGGGATTTCGGGATTTTCCAGACCTCTGCTTATTTTTCATCGAGGGAATTGAATCAAGCAATTTAGCAGCGAGTGTAGGGCGGATTTAATTTAATGTAAAACAGGATCCGACTCTGCCAGCGTCGAATTGATTGCGGTACATTTTAAATTGGGCAATTGCTGGACTGCCTCGGTGATCCCGTGCCAGGGCAAGGAGCACCAAACCAAGGAACTTTGTGATTCGTGCCGGCAGCAAATCACTTCACGTTCCAGTTATCCCGGTCGCAAAATCCTTATGGTATGTTTGCCATATTTGACGGAGGGAATTTGGCACAGGGAGCGGCAATGGTCAATAAGCGGTTGTATGCCGAGAAAGTTCCATAGTTTCTAAATGCGTTCTGTTTCTTTTTTGACGACTCTTGAATCTCTTTCCATTAGAAATAATTAATCGGACTGGTAGTACTAGTAGTACTCCTTACTCCTTAGAACTCCCATACCCAAATAGTCCAAGAGCCGACTGCAATAAGTGGAGTCCATAACCGGAAGTGACGAAACTTTCACAAAAGGCTCTCGGAGAAACCTAACTAGCATGGTTGCTCGACCCACCACCTCATGTACAGTCCCCCTTCCCCTATTTCCAGCTCATTTCTGGCGATCTGTTGAGGGTGTGAAAGGCAGCTTATGGTTTTCTTAAAGTTGAGAATTTCGGCTTTCATTTGAACCCAATTTTTTGCTTCTACTCGAAGCGGTTTTTTCTTTTAATCTAAAAAACAAACCATGAATTTAGGGGTTCCCAACCCATTTTAATTAGGAACCGCGTATAAGGAACATTTCCTGAAAATTTCGCCACTTCCGATTTTGGACTCCACTCTTTCCGGTCGTCTCTGCGCCTAAAAGGGTTCAAAAGGACGACTTTCGTTCAATTGTCCATCTGTCTGTCTCTCACCACACCCTAACTCCTCAACTACAGGGTGTTTGGCTTTACAAGGCTAAAATACATAGTGTTAGATTGACAACTTTGTTTTGAGAATTTTCGAGACTGAGAAATGAAAAATGATTGTTTGTTATACACAACGTTTATTCAGACTCAGACCCTCTACACACGCAGACGGTTGTGTGCGGACGGACGGTGCCGTATGAAAAGTACTGGTGTATGTTCTGATAAGGGCGCTTTCACACAGTACGGACGACACCGTTTCCGTACGCCAGCCGTACATATCCTGACCACACAGTTTTTACACGGCGACCGCGGACATAGTGGTGCATTGCTTAACATCTGTGTGTTCACCCGACCAAATTGTATTGTATTGGATATGTGCAGGGGTGTTAGAAAGGCTTAAGTTTGAGTTTTTAAAGTCACAGATCTTGAGCCGTCGCCGCCATGTTCATAATAGCAGAAAAGTCGTTTTTCGTAAGTTTAAAGAATTTAGAAACAATATATCATGAAATTCTCTTCAAATTTGGTTATATCAGATTTTTTCGTGGATTTAACACATTTCGAATTATAGCGAGAAACCTTTAAACTAGGACAAAAATTGGTTTTATTTCGTTTTGGGTAGCTTGCACTAAAAAATATATCCATACAGAAGCTGTAGCCCACAAAATGCGCTATAATTTTATATTTAATACTTTCCCCTGCGACAAAAGGTTTAACCTCTAGAGCGGCCCAAAGTTGCAAAATCTTCCTTTCTTTTTAAAAGAATGGATGAACAACGTAAAATCATTCATAATTTCTATTTCGCACTACTCTTGTTTATATTGTCCGCAATACTGTCCGTGTCATTCTGGTAAAACGTTAAAGGTGATGTTTTGATTTCTAAACCGACAACGTTCTGAATTAGTTTTACCGTGTTCAAATAAGTATAAAAGAAAATATAGTATGTAGTAGGAGGTAGGTAAGTAATGTCATGACATGATCAAGCAGACAGCTCATACTTGTAATTTTACATTATATCACGAGAATAATAATATCTATATATCCAGAAATTGTATTTGTAATCCTATGACAATGACGTCACATAGCTCGTCGTATTTTGCTCGTCAAACATTTTTATTTGATACCCATTCCAAGGGGTTGTGAAGAAAAATATAATCCGCCATCTTGGCGTATCCACTATATTGTTTCAGAATGACGTTATATAGCTTGTCGTATTCTGCTTGTCAAACCCTTTTATTTGATACCCACGTAGAGGGGTTTTAAAAAAAATGTAATCCGCCATCTGGGTGTGTACGCCATATTGGATTAACAATGACATCGCATAGCGTGTCGTCAAGGGGTTGTTAAGAAAAATGCAATCCTTCGTATTGGGTTTAGACTGACGGACGTCACAAAGCTTGCCGTATTCTGCTCGTCAATGTCATGTAGTGCTCTTATTTTAGTTTCTCTAGTTATGTGAAATGCTACGTATGTACATACATCATGTGTACATAATTTTAGATTGTTATTATGTACCTTTAATTCCTCACCATTTACAATTATGTAGCTATTTACCACAATTGGGGTGCACGTGCTCAAGTCTGTTCCATCAAAGGAAGGTGTGCCATCCTCCCTCCCTAAGCTGAAGCCATAATCCTTTAGAATACATGTGTATTGTGCATTGAGTAAAGAATCGTAGTACGTCATCCGCTTTTAGCCAAAACTAAAAACTATCCCCCAAAATATCGTGGATATATCCAAAAGGATAGAGGTGATAGATCTCGTATGCCTGAGGGGACAATCTCAACCGTTTTCGAGTTACAGGGTGATCCATAAATTCGTGATGCACATTAATATTTAATTTTTATCTTTCGATCTACTCAACGAAGAGACATCATACTCACGCCAAACAACTACTATCTTAATGTGCTTTGCAAAAATGCCACCAATGTTGATCTGACTCAGGTACAGTCACTTGCGAAAGTGAAAAAAAGGTCCAAAAATTCGTAAAATTCACGTTTCTCCCACATTTTCTTCCAACTTCATGTAATTACTGCATCTCTTTTTTATTTTTATTGAATTACTCATCACCCTGTATGTAAACAACACCCTTAATGTAACTGATGTCGCTAAAACCGATTTGCTACATTTCTTACACAATTTTAGGAGCCCATGAATTTTTGTGTTCTTATTTCGGAAATTTCTGCGAGGGAGAGCTTCAGCTTGTATTCTGGGGCCGGGCCAACTCCAGTTGCGTCAATGCTTCAAGGCAAACATTATTGAAAGTGCAATGTCCTGGTCAGAGCGGCGAAGCGGAGGAACAGGTGACATTTCCTCTTCCGCAGCCGTCGGCGTCGCGTTCGGCCCGGGGCTTGGGGTCGAACTATGGGAAGTTTCTGTGAATTCACCCAAGCCCCGGCAAAATTACGGGCTCTAATGAATGCCACCGAAATGCGCCCACAATGAATACATTACTAGCTAATAAAAGCCCGACAAAAGTTTTGCACTCGAGGGAAAAGTTTGTGTACTCCTCTAGACGCCCCAGCAGGAACTGTGCCCGGGTTGGGTGCGCTCGCTGGATGTGTGGGGCTGTGCCTCGTGCTACGCTATTGAAGGAACGTCGGCGACAACGGCCCTAATAAGTTTTGGGGCCTCATTATTACCGAGGTAATTCCTCTCGGGACTATAATGCAAATTTAAAATAATTAAGAGTACTTAGACATTGTTTTCTTGGCGCAACAAAGCGCAGCTACGGGCCCGCGCCCGTCGCCCTGGGTGCTTGCGCGACGAGCCCGAGAGCCCCGACACTTTCTTACAATTTATGTCACATTACTTCTGCTCATTTGTTCTGGCGCTCGGGCGGAGTGGAGTGCGCTGGAGTGGTTGCATGTGCCGCCATTCGGCGTGGCTTATCGCTCCTTGCAATTTGCTCTGCAGCCTGCGTCCCCGCGCTTTCTGGAACTCCTGCATTTGTTTGCCCTGCCAATGTGCGGGGGTGGTAGCTTCCCGGCCGCAGGAATAAGCTGTTTGAACTCAGAGTGGCTTGCTTGCTCATCTCCCGGCGAGGGGCTCCGCTCCATGATACAAGCTGGTTTGGTTTAGAGTAAAATGTTACATCCGCAGGCCCCATGGCCCCGCAGCCCCGTTCCTCCCTGACGTCGCACCGTCCCCCACGGCCGGAAACATTGAATTAAGTGAACTTAACTAATTTAACTTGAGCTTTAAGCGGAGATAACGCGAATTTCGCGAGCCATGAATCCATGATTTATGCTGCTCCCTGCGGGTATTTTCTGTCTGTGCCTGCGTTCCGGGATGCGGTATAATCTCTGCTTCGGCATCTCTCGAGCCAAAGTGGTCTGGAGGCATCGTCAAGTCTTATTTTTGCCCGTTGCGCATCGTCTAGTGGCATTGGGAGCATAAATATGGACTAGGATTGCGGTGGAGCCCGAACTGGGGATCCGCTTAATTCCGGAGCTCGCAATACGAACGCGACCGCCTTGAGGGCTCAGCCGCTTGCGTGAAAAAACCATTTGCGACGAAACAGCTCCATTTGGATTTGTTCACGGGTCGTTTCAACAGAGCCCGTCGGGTATTTTTCGCCCGTGCACCCTTGCTATTTTAAATTGAATGTGCGAAGTCGCTTATCACCTGGAGCAGATGTCCTTGTACCTCTTCTCTGCTTCTATGTATCTCCCCACCCGGTAGCACCGCCCCGCTTCCTTCAAATTCTTATTAACAAATTTGAGTGCAAATGCGGATTAATTCAGAGCTCCCTGCTTAATTAGAAGCGCTCCGCTTCCGCTTTGTTGGGGGGCACTTCCCGAATGGGGCTGTGCGTGTGCATTTATAACTTTGACTGCAGCGTGTGGGATGCCTGCACTCATTTATTATGAAGTTGAAGTTCGTTTGCATTTTTCGAGTGCAGTACCAGCAGAAGCTGCTCGGAGCCTGCCCAAAGTCGTTTACGTTGCGGTGCGATGCAAATTTGTTAGGCCCACGTGGAGGCATATTTGATTATGTGAAAAGCCCCAGATGAAAAGTAGGGAAATACTACAAAGAATGGATTAGTCACTGTGCCAGCCACCCTGAAAGTTCCTTCACGGCCCACTCACTTTTAATGTTAATTTTAAGCATCAACTAAGCGCCCAATGCAAAAGGGCGCCATTCCCTTGAACCTTCTGCAAAGGCTCCAATGGACCAACAAGTATGAAATATAAATTGATATAAGTGTATGGCACTTAATTTTCGCAACAATATGTGCAGAGGGGTTTTCATAGTCACTGAACCCGTTGTCTAAAAATTTAGCACGTTTAGACTTTATGTCGTTTTGGAAATGCATAATGTAATGAAATTTCCATATAAACCTTTTTACGGTGAATTCACACCCGTTTCATGGTCACTGGCTTTAAATATACGACGACACCTAAAATGTCCAGATGTTTCTTATAAAATTGTAAAATTCTAAAGGCACGGCTTTAGCCAAAGAGAAAACGCAGAGAAACCGCCTCTGCACATCCGAAGATTTAATTTGGAAAATCACGAAAATAAAAATGAATTGAAAAGTCCATAAATATATTTGCAGGTGGGGTGAACCTAAAGATATCATAAATATACTTCCACTCCTCCATCTTTGACAAAAAGCGCTGCCCCGTACTAATACTCATCGTTTGTGTAAAATATATTTTTAAAAATCTTTGCGGTGTTCCAATTTTACCAGGATCAGGTACCTACAGATACACGGATACCTTGCCAATTATACTCACAATGGCAAAATGCGACGTAATTCGAAATACTTTTAGATAAAGCGTATCTTTTCCAGGCTTTAGTTCTAAAACTTTTCAATTTAATCAACCCAGCATTGAACCTAGCAACCCGTGGGGATCAACGATTTTTTTTTTTTTATAGGTGCGGTATCAAATAGAAGCACCTTGGATACCTACCGTGATCCGTTTATTTGAAAACAATAAAATATTTTGACGAAATTCTGCTAACACTTCCAAGAATACAGTTCAAAAATTCAGTTCAATCCAATCTAAAGTAAGTACTATTAACAAAGTAAAATAAATACAATAAGCAGCTAGGACGCCCCTTCAGCTCAGGGTACAAAAAGAAAGTCATTAGTTGTCCAGGGTCCTTACTGGCCTCGCGCAGACTAAAAGCGTAGCACAGCGTAGCGTACAGTAGCGTAGCGTAGACGAGCGTAATTTGAAGAACCACACGATTGATTTGAATTTTTACGCTCGTAGGAAGCGCCCGCCGTGATGCATTTCTTGAGAAGTGAAAATGGATTGCGAAATTTTAATAAGTGAAGTGTGTGTTCAACCTGCGTTATGGAACATGAGCGAAAAATTGTATTATAATAGCGTTATAGCGGACAGATTGTGGGAAGAAGTTGCCGTAGTTTTAATAATTAAATTTGCTGTCTATAGATTCGTTTCTATTTTCTTTATTAAAAGCCACCATTTCATTGCCAAGATTCCGAAGGCACATTCTATGCAACGTCGTGCTTCTGATAAATGTTCGATTTTAATGTAATTGGGTTTTATAGTTTAAGTTTTTCCGTGGAAATGGCAACGAAAACATATGTAGCTTCTATGTTCGAATCTGGCAAATACGTTTTATTTGGTAGATACAGTTTTTTAGTCACAAATGCGTATTGTAAATGTGAGGATGCAAAAGTGCCTTCGTCGCACAGTGGGCCCAAACGCCGAAAACCTGGCCAAAATATGAAAGCATCAATCAATTTTTGCAAAATATCGTATATAGGGGTTTTTTGGTTCGCTGATTACGAATCTGACAAAAAACTTTCGAAAAATACAAATGCTGACCTTGAAATTCGAAAAAAATCCCACAAATCGTCAATTTTCATTGGATTTTCGCGAAATGGCGTAAATGGGGGGTTTTTTGATCGCTGATTACGAATCTGGCAACATTTTTTCGAAACAGACCAAATGGTGACCTTGACATTCCTAAAACAATACCAAAAATCGACAATTTTCATCCGATGAAACTAAAAGTCTGCGAAAAACATCCCCCATATTTTTTTCCTGTCACACTTTCTCGCGAAATTTCTTTATGTCCTTGTTGCATGACTCTTGAGCTTCTTCGGACATTTTTCTGATTGGAAGTATCAATGAATCAATAATCCGATGACCATGGATCCAAAAGTTGAGTGATTAAAGACATTAACGTCAATTTTGAAAAATATATTAATTAAACGTATTGTTTATCCTTAATTATTATTAATTATTGCAAAAAGTGAGTTTAGGTTAATAAATTAAATTTAAATTTAAGTTATCAAACTCTGTCATTGACTGAAATTCATGTTTAAAAGGAAATACGTCAACTTTACGGTGCATTTATTCACTAAGATTCTGTCATTCGCGCCTATATTATATCATCAGCGCCAAATTTTTGTGTGTTTACTAAAATGGGTTCAATAAACAACTTCTGGATGAGTTTGGCGCGGAGGAACGCGAAGGAAGTAACTCACTGCTTTTGAAACGCATAATTTTTATTACTGAAAAACAAAAAATATCTAATGTTTTATGGCTCGGGGTCAATCTGCATATTAAGAAATGGCTATGTTACTCAAATTTCTTCATTTTACTTACTTGCTAGAGCACATTCCATTTTGCAGAATTGAAAAATATTAATCTGTGAAGAAGCTCTGTTACAAACGATGCACGCTCACTTTATTCACACAACAGCTGTTTGACGCGGCGGCGCGGGCGTACTGCACAAGCACATTACAAATGAATTCCTGACGCAGGTTGTGCCCTCAGGCCCTTACCTATGGTCGTTTCTTATACTAGGGGTACTACTACAACGTTTTGAATCGTTGAAACGTTGAAAAAAAATCTTCGATTAATGAGTTTTGGCCAGCTTTTCGGCATTTGGGCCCACTATGCGTCGGCTTGATTTCTCTTAGCGACAACTTCTACAAAAATAAATCTACACCGTGAGTCTGCAACACCTTGTAATACAATAGAATAAAATTTCTTGTAATTGTAGTATTAGGTCCGCAACTAAGTTCTCGCTGGTTTTTTTTATGAATATAAAACTTTATTATGAAAAAATGGTTACAAATGAGTTATTCAAAGTACTGCCCATCGCTAGCGACAACCTTTTCCCATCTTTCTGGCAGAGCTCGAATACCGTCACGGTAGAAGTGTTCGTCTTTTGAGGTTATCCATGAATCAAGCCAATTTACGATGTCGTCATATGAACGGAACTCCTGATTAGTCAGAGCATGTGCCATCGAACGGAATAAGGGATAATCGGACGGCGCAATATCTGGGGAATATAACGGGTGGGGTAGGACTTCCCATTTGAGTGTTTGTTTCTAAGTAGGTTTTGACGGGTTTGGCAACGTGAGGCCGATCGTTGTCGTGCTGTAAAATCACTTTTTCGTGCCCTGATCGTATTGTGGCCGCTTTTCACGCAGTGCTCGGCTCAATCGCATCAATTGAGTTCGATACCGTTCCCCAGTGATCGTTTCGTTCGGTTTCAACGTCTTTTCAGCGTTTTCGAAGATTTTCGGCCTTCCTTCACGCGAACGGTCGTCAACATCAAAATCATCGTCTTTGAAGCGACGGAACCAATCACGGCACGTTGTTTCGCTTAGAGACTCTTCTGAGGGCATTTGCAAATGTGTAGGATGCAGTTCTGCCCATATTGCATTGCATGTTTCTTTAATAATATTTCTTATCGTACTCTCCCCCATTCGAAAGCAAAACGCAAGTCCACGAAATGACATTCCGGTAGACAAATACCTAGAATGAAGAAGAAACATTGTAAATTTCTAATGCTTGTATCTAATGTATATATATATGTTCATATTTTCATGTTGTAGAAGAGGAGTGTAAGAAGAAATGGAAATATTTGGAAGACCAATATTGGCGTGCTTTAAAAACTGAACCGAAAACACCATCTGGTGCTGCCGCATCAATGCCATTGACTACTGTAAAATTCAAGTATGGCGGATTGATGTTATTTATTCAACATCAATTAATGCCTTCAGAAACAGAAGAAAATATCTCCGAAAAAGACAACTCTGCATCAGATGCAGATGCAGCTATTTTGAAAACAAGAACTCAAATTGTAACACCTAGCGGTCAAGCTGTTGATTCTGAAATTCAAACTGGAAGATTATTGGAAATAGATTTTCTACGAGAGAAAGATGGGGAGAAAGATGAGGACCTTTCACTTTTAAAAGTTTACTTCCATTTATGATGAAATTTGCTCAAGTACAAAAATTACGAATACGAAATGGAATTCAAAGTGTTATTTTGAAACACACAAAACAGGCTACAACACCTGTACTATCACACTCTTGGCAATTTGGTTTGGAGATATTCATATCATCAACGTAAATTGAAAGATCCGAGTGTTTGATGATGCACTCAACATCGTTTACGGACAGACTGAAAATCAGTGGACCCAAATGGCTACCTTGAGGGACCCTTGAACGGGCTATAAAAAGGGTTAGAGGTTACCGGGTCGAAGAGAATACCATTGGTTTAGCTAGGATTCCATCTAAGAAAGAAAACACGGCTGGAAACCAATGGAACGTAGTTTAAAAAGGATAATATGGTGTAAGATTTCTGCGAAGCCCTTTGTTTCTTCTGCATACCGATCGTTTCGTTGCCCACTTGGTCCATTTAGGAAAGGGAATAACAAGTAATATACCTATAGACCTGTTTAAACGAAGCCAGTTGGCAGGCAAGGCAAGTTACTCGCCATTTGTAAACACTCACTTGCATGGTTTTTATAGGCAAACCATATTCCCTGGCAAGCTGGCAGGCAAGGCAAGTTGATTGGCCGGAGTTCTGTTTTTCAAGCAAGTGCCCTTGGGCACACAACGAGCAAGTAACATGCCCCCTTGCTTGTCACGTGTAAATACCCACTTGCTTCGTTGTAACCGAGTAACACCAAGCTACCAAAATTATTTCATTCATATTTTCTTAACCTAGCCACTTTCATCTAGAGATATGTGCTTCAATTTTTCGCCTCAATTTCCAAGAAAAACCCATTCTATTGCCTTACTTCGTTTTCATTGTCCCATCGGAGTGGGGTGGTCTCATATATTGATGGCAGTTCGAAATCAGTGACCCCGAAAACCACCTTGTGTGGATTTTAATGGCAATCCCTTGAAGTTTAACTTTTTCGGTAGCCATATTGGATCCGCCATTTTTAGTTTAGAAATATTGATGGCATACTCGAAATCAGTGACCCCGAAAATCCCTTGGTGCGAATTTTCAGGGCAAGCTCTTGAAGGTTAACTTCTCCGGTCGCCATATTCGCTCCGCCATTTTGAATTTGGCAATTCTGATGACGGAAAAACTCAAATTATTGAAACGTCTGGAAGTGAGTGAAAATTAATTTGAAAGATTTCGTTACATACATACATTTAGGTCAAGCTAAATAAAAACGTTTAGAAAATTAAACAACACATTTTGGAAATAGCATTACTTTCCGATTTCGCTAACAGTTTCTAAAAATCGATTATCCAATAATGACTTTTCTCCGCCGTTTGGTAAGTGCGGCCAGCGCTGCGGAATGGCTGGGCAAAAGTTATTGTTAGGGTGTGATAACTAATATAAGTCAAAATGTGGGCATGATGTGCACGTTCTGTTTTTCAAGTCATCTTATCTTAAATCCTTCAAGGACCAAGATACACCCGGCGGCAGCGAAGCGAAAGTAGGGCGGGTCACGGGCGATTGAGGGGCCATCATTTAGGTAATACATTCAGGCTCCCTGCGGGCGAAGGGCAGCCATTAAACCCAGACCACTGCACGGAGGTCCTTTCTCCGAAGCAAGTGATATATTCGCCGCGATATGAACACTTGGGCATCTGCATATTAAAATACTACACGCTGGCCTGCCCTAGCGCGGAGACGGTGGCTCGGCGTCGTAGACCTTTTTAAAATTCCATTTATTATCAGGGAGCCCGGAGCCGCCTCCATAGTCCGAAGCATTCTCCTTAAGATTTTTAGCACTTTATCCCCAACGGCGCTAGCGAGCGACTCTCTAAGTCTCTACGCCGCGCAGCCCCATAATTTTACCTTTTAAATATAACGACGTGTTTATCCGCGGAATGACAACTTTTGTTATCCTTGTGGGCACCCAGTGTGCAGTTATTAACGTGGCAGGGAACAGTGCCACACTTGGTGAACGCCCTATTTGAGGTTTCGTTACAAAGGAGTATTGCATTTCCAAAAATACGAGTTTGGGTGGGGGCGGACGGCGCGGGATGGGTGTTAGCATAAAGCACCTGGCGACACTGTTCTCAGGAAATGGAGAGAATTCCGCGAGGTGGATATAATCAGCGAAAGTTGAGGTGATACAGGTGTTTCGCGCCGTAATGTGCGTCGTTAAATCCCCGGCCACGTAATGTGAATAAGTCAGCCAGGGCCATTACTTACGCCCGGGGCGGGTAGGCATTCGGTAATATTCTGGGAGCGTTTGTTAACGGACAACGACGGCGATGGCGTCGCCTAGATTTACAATAAAACTCCTTCGAGCGAACGACAGCGTCACTGGGTTGTCTTCGCAGCCACCGCGCATCCTTCCCGCCGTACCGACACCCGAGCAAGCTAGCAGCCCGCAGAACTATTTCCGTTTTACTTTGTTTCGGAGCAGTTCTTGTTGCAGGACCAAATGTGCTTCCCGGGCGCGCTGGGCTGGCCGCCCCATGTCGTCTGTGATAAAAACCATATTTCGAGCTAAAGTTGTCTGGCGGTTTTATAAATTGTCCTTCGGAGCAGATCCGGGACCCCACCCGGCTGTGGGCAAACTTCATGTATTTACAGCGTCCGCCGCCCCCGGCACTTGTATTTTTCTTCCTGAGCCAGGCCATTTGATTCGTCCTCTAGGACCGAGCCACATGCGAGTGCTGACCACCGTAGAATAACATTTTCCCATCAGATGAAGAGTTAGATAAATAGTTGGATAGATGGTATCTGCCCGAGTTGGACATGACACTTGCAAAATGAAGTGCTACACTTACACGGACGGCCGGGCAGCGTCTAGCCGAGTAACCGCCACCACCCCGGCGCCCCTCTGCCAACCGGGTGGGTCCGCCTGCTAAAAGCCTTTAAGTGATTAGTGTGTGAATATAAAACGGCTTTTCGTCCCTAATCCTGATAAGAATGACCATGTTAGGGAGATTACTGCGACAGCAATGAATTCGGAGCGGGTGGCAAATGGCGCTCTCACTTGCAATCCCAGACAATAGGTTATAATTGATGGCGGTCCAGAAATTCATTAACCGCCCGCCGTGGAGGGGATGACTTAATTGCAGGCAGCTTTTATCAGCGCCGTAAAGCACTATAGCCGTCAAGCTGGCTGGGCGCATCGTGGACACCGGGATTCGGGATTGGGCCAGGGATGTAAGTCTGGATTAATCGTCGACATGCTCCGGGCTAAATTAACATTTCTGGGCTAATTTGGCAGAAATGCAATAAGTGGACTCCGCTTTATCTACAATATAACTTTGCGCTTAATGGCAACATGGCTTCAGAAAGATTTTCCCAGGCACCTCACCCCGTTCGGGTGTTGCTGTCCAAGGCCCTGAAGAATTAAAGTCTATATATTCTGGACTACGATTTATGGCGGAATAAGACAGAATTATGTAATCAACCGGGTATAACCCATTCCCACGCTAAAACAACACGGACGCGCAACTGATCCTTTAAATTGTTAAACTGGAAAACAGGAGCAGCGGTGGATCGATGACCACATTGACTGTCCCGCGAATTTTATTATGATGAGTTGATAGAATTAAAACTATTTTTGTTTTTTACTTTTGAAGTGTATTTGAAACATTCTTTAGTTCAAAATATGTCCCGGGGTTTCTTGAATGGTTCTTGGTGATTTGCGTTCCTTAAAATAAGCAGAGCTAGTCGTGTTTCCATGGTGACTGATTTTCTATTCCTCGACCTCGCAAATGAGCGGCGAACCGCAGGACCTTGCCTTAATGATCGGGGCTAATCGACTCACTGCTGGGCCTCACTCCTGATTGGAGTGACTATTATGCGGCAAATTGCCATGGTCCTCTTCATCGATGCGATTACGTAAGTTAGGAATGCGGTGGACAAAATCGACCTCGCCCTTCGGGCCGGAGGAATCCGGACACACCCTTCGAAAATGGACGACAAAGGATAACCGCGACATAAATCCAATCGGCGGCTTATGCTGCCTTTTGGATACCGCAGGACGGCTAATTGATTTCGGCTCTGCGTTAACTACGAAATCGACGGTAATTCGCCCCCCGCCCCTTAGCATGTCAAGCAACAATTCTTCGAAGACCGGGCCACGATGGGGTGGCGTCCAGTGCCCCAAAAAAGCCGCTCATCTCCCGGCATATGGGACCACCCAACTTGACTAATGCTCCCTGCGGATCGATGCGACAAATTCCAGCTCTTATTAATGGGGACGTGAAAAATGGCACTCCTTGCAACCCCTGTACGCTTTTTCCGACCGGTCCAAGTCCAAGACAATGCGGTTATTATTTATGGAGGCATGCCCTGTCCAGTGTCACCTCAATGCGCCCTGTGCTCGCGTTCCTTGTCGAGGAGGATTTATTTTATAACTGTAAATGCCACACTGCAGGCCCTGGAGGAGTTTAAACACCCGCCAGTGTCTTGGCAGACTATCACTGGCTGAATCTTTGTGCGCTTCATTATCGCTCGAAGTGGTGCTATATGGAGCCGGTGGCTCTTCGCTGCCAAGAATTCGCTCAAGTGATCATAAAATACCCGGAATGTCTCGAGCAGACGACAATGCATTTTTCTAGTTATGGCGGCAACTGGCACAGTCACACAAATTTCTCCGGCGCAAAGAATTCGTAAATCCTCCCGCTTTTTACAACCTCATTCCGCTGATATTTATTCAGCGTCGGACCGACTACGATGAGAGCACCCCCGCCCCGCTGGAGATAATTAAAATAATACTGGAGGGCAGGAGGGCTGCTGGGCGTCGAGACGCGAATTACAGTTTTTCGAGTCTTACTTCCGCTAAATTTGAAAGGCACCAGTCCAAATGAGCGTGCAGCTGAATTGCTACCAATCGCTTTGCCATTTCGGAGAGCGTACTAAGAACGCCCTCCACCCAGCTTAATGAACTTCTAGAGGAACTGTAATATGGGAAGTAAGTATATGCCCTGTGGTGGAATCCTCCGTTCCTTCCCTTTCTTGTTAATTCAGTGTACCATATGTAGGTACTAGGTACTACATATGTAGCTTGTAGCATTCACATTCATGCTGAAGCAATAGAAATGCCTCTCCCGGCATTTTTATCTCTTTTCGTTGTTTTGATATAAGAAGTAGAAAACTAGATGTCCCCTAACTTACCCCCACCCCACCTTTTCGAAAAAACATGTTCGAAAGAAGAAAGGGATTTTTGACAGCATTAAAATTGCCAAACAACAAATATTTTTTCGTCCTACAAGTAAGTCTCGTTTTTTTTAATCAGAGTAAAAGCTCCTATAGGCCAGACGGCATGTGTTTCAAAATGCACTATGCGTGAGTTCAAAAACGTGGCCATAACTTTTTATTACACATATGTAAAAAAATATCAAAATATTCCATTTTGTCCTCCTATTTCTTCATACATATATCTCAGTAACAATGCATTTTAGAGAACAATCGAAGAAGAAAAAATGTTTTGCGATTAAATTCTTCATAAGATATAGCTGATTGCGATCCAAAAATTTCTTTGTACTATTGTAAAACGAGTAAAAATCACAAAAAAAAATTCGCGAAAATACAAGTTATTTTTTGAGTTTTTTTCGAATCCTTTCAATATTCCTAGGATCTTCATACCTGGCCTGAGAAAACTTCTTAATATGATGAATCCCCATACCAAATTACATCAAAATCGGTCTTCTAGTTTTTGCATAATAATTGTGCGATCTGAACTTCGCAAATAATATGAAAATTTTCAAAATTATGCTGAGCCGAAACTTTAAACTTCAGATACTTGAAAATCTTTTTACGTTACAGATGAAATTGGTAAAATTCAAATCCGATAATTAGGAAAGCCTAAGAAATTGTTTAAAAATTTGTTAAATTCAAAATAAATTCAAAAAAGAAAAATCGATTGAAAAAAAGTTATTGCATTTGTTTATAATTAACAAATTTTTAAAACCATTCCCTAGGCTCTCCTAGTTAACGGATTTTACAAATTGCATTTGAACATTTGAGTGCTCTTTTATATGTAAAAAAATGTTCAAAGGCTTAAGTTTTGCCTCAGCATAATTTTGAACATTCACAAATTTTTTTGCGAAGTTGATATTTCAAAATTATTATGCAAAAACTATAAAACCGATTTTGTTAAAATTTGGTATGGTGATTTGGTATTAAAAAGTTTTCTGAGGCCACGTATGAAGTAAGGCTGTTGAAAAAATTCGAATTATTCGAAGCTTCGCCAGTTTAGAACTTTGAAACTTCAAGTAATATGAAGCCTTAAAATTAGCGAATATTAAAATGCCGCAAAGGTTTTTATTTTTCTGTATAGCCGAAGTATCTTACACAGTATTCACAGTCATACGGTGTCTCGTACACATAGGAGCGCACCCTATAACTAGTATTATGTTATGAGCAATATCGCAAAACCCCGTCCTGTGCTCGAAATATTATTTGAATATGTGAACGTATCCTCAAGAAAAGTGCTTGCGAAAACATCCCGTATTATCCCTACATGCTCTGACTTACATATATACAAATTTATGATTTGATTATGAGTTATTTTTTCTACATACGCCAAAGAACACAACTTCCATGAATTTTAGCGCCGTAGAATTATCACAGATTTTTGAAGCTAGAATAATTCGAAGCTTCGAACATTTCTGCGAAGCGGCTTCGAATACGAAGCTTCGACACCTTCCAGCTTCAAAAATCAACAGATCTAGTATAAAGGCCCTAGAAGCATTATGAGGATTAGAAAAAACTTCGCATAATAGTTTTTATTTTTTTACACTTTTTGTGATTTTAACTATTGTTGCAAAAGTAAAAATAAGTTTTTCGATTCGCAGTCAGCTATATCTTATGTAGAATTTGAATACAAAACTTTTCCCCTTCGATTGCTCTCTAAAATAGATTGTTATGATATTGTTGTGTTGACATATAGGAAATGGAATTTTTCACATTTTTTTATATTTTGTGTAATAAAAAGTTATTCCAATGTTTTTTAATTCATGAATAGTAAAATTATCATTTCTGGTAATGCCTTGGATCCATTAAAAAAAATAGCTTCATATATAGGGTCTTTCAATTAAAATACTGGACGTGGACGTGCCACGAAGTATAGGCGCGGCGGATATTTCAACGACGTTATATTGTATACTTAATGCCATAAAACATTTTTTCAAATAAAATAAAAATTGAGTGGATATCTCACACACAAATTGTTTCGTTTACATTTAAAAGTCGAGCGTCCATAATGAAAGACCCTGCATTCCGAATTTATTAAGCACCCTGTAACTCAAAAACGGTTGAGATGCTCATCCCCCTCTGCCATACAATGTTTTGTTTTTCTAATAGAAATCTTTCACCCCTATCATTTCTACATGCGTTATATGAAACGATCTGTATATATAATAGATCTCCTAACTCTTGTGGAAATTTTTTCATTTCATCACTTGATGAGTAATTGGAAAACATCAAATGATATTATTGTCGCTGATATGAATATTGATATTGTAGAAAAAAAGAGAATTTCCGTAATTACTTTGAAACACTGGATAAAGCAGACTGGCAGGAGTTGAGTCATAGTGAGTTTGGTCCAGAAGCGGACAGAAATGATATAATGATACTTATAGAAATCTTATCAGTCTCATCAGAACACCGAAAGTCGGAGAGGGGTGGCGATAGGTACGGGTTCATGAAGGGAGGCAACCCTTGCTAGTTAGTTGTGTCCGAGCTTAAGAAACCTTTCCTGAAAATTTTGTCGCCCAACTCGGTAGACTCCATTTTTTGCGATAGCATCTCCCCGACAATTTTATAACATTTAATTTATTATTTTAATAATAATAATAATTTTAATATTTTTGCATTCTGGAGTTTTACAAAAATTTTAGTTTAGTCTGAAGTTTGACTATTGAGGCCAGATTTCGACAGAGTCCTTTGTGAACATTTACAAAATTTTATAAGCAGTCTTGGTTTGATCATATATTCCGTAAATAAGGCAGCATACTCCATTTTGTCCCAGCAATATTCCAAACGATTACAGATCATTAAAGCACAAGGCTTAGCTTGTAAATAATATGTTAAAGACACCGCCCAAAAAAATCCACCAGGCGTGACTCATTCGGCATCCCAGTTGAAAGAAGCTGTTACTCAGCAACCGAGGGTGGAGTTAGCTTTGCTGATGATGGTATCAATGTGGTTATTAAAAGAAAACTGGCTATTAAACCGGACACCCAGATCCCCCACTGTGTCGAGTTTCTGTAGCGAGCATCCGTCAATAGTATAATTAAAAGGGATTAAAGTATTCGAGCGCGTAAAGTACATGTAAGTACATTTGTCAATATTTAATGGAAGCTGGTTCAGCTTGCACCAACTGGAGAAAGAGAAAGGTCATAATGTAGAAGAGGACAGTCTCGCATTTGAGAGAACGAGAGAGACGTCATTGATAAAAATGATAAAAAGGAGAGGTCCCAGGTGACTGCCCTGAGGCACTCCCGATAAATTAAATATTTCCTTGGACAAGGCGCCACGGAAAGAAACCCTTTGGGAGCGGCCAGATAAGTAAGAGTGGAGCCATTTCACAAAAAGAGAAGGAAAACCAAGCATGGACAATTTGAGGAGTAGGATGCGGTGGTTGATCCTGTCAAAGGCCTTGCTGAAGTCAGTAAATATACAGTCGATCTGTTTCCCGTATTCAATGTTACTTAGGCAAAAGTTTGAAAAATCCAGTAAATTAGTGCTAGTAGACTTTCCTCTAAAGAAGCCATGCTGGAAAGACTGTAGAAAAGGTTTACAGTGGAAGCTCAGTGTATCACAGATTAAAGACTCGAAAATCTTAGCCAAACTGCAGAGATTCGCAATAGGACGGTAATTAGATATATCGAAGATAGGACCTTTCTTATGTAGGGGGACAATATGTGATAGCTTCCAAGTCTTCGGAAAAGTTCCGGACGCGAGAGACAAGTTAAACAAATAACAAAGAATAGGGACAAGAGAAACACCACAACGTTTAACGAAGGCGGCGGGGACGCCATCAGGTCCGGGAGAAAAACTATCCGCTATGCTTGAAATACGTTTCAAAAGCAAAGCTTTGTCAATAAATAAATCATTAAAAGAGAGAGAAATCGGCGAAAGCTTCGTCAAATGAGAAAAACTAGAATTAAGATCACAGTTAAAAGTATCACAGTCATCAGCCAAGAAAGCTGTTGCAATTTAGATATAACAACAACTTCGCGCACTGGTCAAAGAGCAAACGAGCAGAGAAATCAGCAAGACAATAGTGGAAACGTCCGTCATGACGTCATTGAACTAGAATTTATTATATTGCCCCCACTCTAATTTTTTATTCTCCTAAAACCAGTATTTTCCAAAATAAAACGTCTTAAAAGGAATAAATATTTTCCCAAGTTAATCAAAAAATCCGGAATGAGGTTTACGAAGTGCACCCAGATATTTTCTACGTGTCCAAAATTGAGAAATGTGCTGTAATTAGAAAGTGATATTTTATGTACTAGAGAAGTCGAAGGTAAAGCCCTTGAAGGGCTTGAGTCCTTTCAAGAGCACAGGGCAAACTTACTTCTTCGGTTAGGTTGGCGTTGGCCCTCAACGGAAATCCCTGGGCTGAAAGAGCCAGAGGTGTGGGGGTGAGCGAACCGCGAAAGCGCCAGTTTTCATGGAGGTCGGCCGAAAAGACGGTGATTACAAAATGCACAAATTAAGTCTAAAAGTCGCGCGGCACAACTTGGGCTTTAATTCACGCCTGACTGCAGCCATGCCATATTTCTCTTATGCACAATTAAACGGGATCGTGTGCCTACGACCTTTGAGCTCCAGCAGTGCCTCCCAGAGGAGGGCCGTGTCGTATCGTAACTCGGATGCTGCGGGTAGGACTAGGACTGTAACTCTACCGGGGCAACAATTGTCAGCGCAGCCGGGGAAAAAAAAAACTAAGAAAGGAAAACGGGGACGGTGGCTCGGCCTCGGGCTCAGGCTGTAGATTTGTGCGTTAGTTCCGTCTTGCACCTGGCCCCTCGTCACACGGGCGCTTTTGTTCGCTTTGAGTGAAGAGTCTTGAGAATGGGGCTAAATCCACGTAAGAAGTGGTTAAAGGGTGTAAATTTTATGGTAAATATCACGTACTCGGGGAAGTCTTAATGACGGGAAGAATTGCCAGGACGAGCCCCTCTCCACAGGCAGAAGTAGTTTATGTAAATGACAACAATTTACAGAGACCCGCTGCAGCAGCCTCCTCGTCATCCAGGTCACCTAATTTCAAACTTCCCGTGTCGCCTCCTGGGTATTGAAAGCGAGAACCGCCCTCGCTCAAATTAACCAAAACTACTTCCTATCTTTTGAGGAGTTCAGGGCAAATAAATTGCCGAGCGCCCCGTGCACTCACCTGGGACGCCGCGCCACAAGAGCGCCGAGTTTCTGCGGAATTATTCAGGGGCTGCATAAGCAGGGTAAATTTTAGCGGTCGTCGAGCTACTCTGGGCTCGTAACTTTCACCCTCCGCAGCGGCGTTCCAAATAGGTCTCGCGGAAATTGCGGAACAATTTAAAAAAATTGGGGCTGAGCTTTGGGGGCTCAGCAAGTCGCGGGACTGCGAGTATTTGTGGCCCCTTGCCTGCTTGCCATTTATTCTTTTCCAAAACGGCAGGCATTGTGCCCTTGCACATTTCGCATTCAACTCGACTAGCTACCAAGACACAAATTTGTCACTCCTTCCGAGTGTGTCTTGGCTAGTCGACTCGAATTCAAAACAACACAATGGAGCCTATTTTCGGCAGAATTGGTATTGGGAAGCTTTACAAATGAAGGAAGTAAATACATTCTGCTTTCATTGGAAAAAAAGAAATTTCTATTAAACTGAAGGGCTCCATTTTTTAAGCATTTACACAGTGCGATACATTTTATCCGACTAAGTTGAATCCAAAACGGTTATGACTTTAAATGTCTCTGCTTGAAAGTATGTTTGTATGTTCCCTTATAGAGCCTAAACTAGTGGAGCGATTTCAGCATTTAAAGTATCTTTGAATTCGTTACGATCCGCGAGTATTATAGGCAAGCTGAAAAAAATGTGAGCTAAATGGCTAGCCCGACACGCGGCTTTTCTTAGAGGTGTACCGCCCCAAAGCAGTTTTTAATTTTCGAATTATCAAATAATTAATTTTGCGAAACGTGCAAACCGGCGGCGTTGCACTGATTCAATGCGACTGATATGGAAAAAGAAGTAAGGGGAGACCATACACGAGAGGCGTAGGTTCTCCATCCATCCATCCATCCAAGGGTAAACAAAGGTGAAATATAGTGTCCGGGTTATGAGGGATCCTGAAATTTCTTTGCCCATCACGATCACGATTATCAATACAATATTGTAAAATATAGGAGTCATTTTACGCCATAGAGACATCGAAGTACACTTATTTATATTAAGTGGAAGAATTTGAAAAAGGCGTCTAACAATTAACAATCACGAATGGAAGACACAACGCGTAAAATCTTGGCGTCGTCAGCATAACATATGTAAATCATTGGAATGAGGTAGGAATGTAGGTAAGCCGTTCATTGAAATGGTATAAAGGAACGGACCCAAGTGGCTTTCTTGCGGCACACCGGAAAAATTTAGTATATCTTTAGATAAGTAGCCGCGAAATCAGACACGCAGACTGCTAGAGGATTGATATGACATGATCCCGTCGATGAAAAGGGTGGTAATCCTAGGGCAATCAACTTATCAATCATAATCATATGACTAATTCAAAGGCCTTACTGAAATCGGAAAAAACACAATCAACTTGATTCTCGGTTTACATTTCGGTTAGGCAAAAATGTGAGAACTCCAAAAGATTAGTAGTGGTAGATCTCCCTCTAATGAATCCATGTTGAGAAGAGTTGAGGAATAGCTTGCAATGGAGGTATATAATGCGACTGATTAATGTTTCGAAAATTTCAGAAACAGCTGATCATATATCAAACGATCTGTAGTTAGAAATATCGCACCTATCTCCTTATATATGGCGATGAATGATAAAAGATGATTTCCAATATGAAGTTAAAATGCCACAGGAAACAGATAAATTAAATAAATAAAAAAAGACAGGTACAATCGACTCAGAACAATTTTTTAGAAGTGACACAGAAACACCATCAGTGCCACATGAGAAACTATCCGCCAAACTATGAATATGGATCGTGATTGTTTCGTCAACAAATAAAATAATTTTCATTTCCAACGAGGTTAGGGGAAATGACGTGAAGTAAGTAAAATCCCTAGAGCTAATATCACAGGTTTCATCACTAAAAGCCATTGCAAAGAAATCACGAAACTGGTTGGATAGTCTCAGAATCGCTACTGTTCACCCCATCCAATAGCATTAATGAGGGATAACCATCTGTTTTACGCTTAGAATTTATAAATTTCCAAAACTCTTTAGGCTCAGTGCACAACACAGTCTTCATCCGGTTAGTGTAATTTTTACATGACAGCATAGCTAAAAAACTCTTCACGTAAATCAGAATATATGTATAAGATCGTCAAGCTCGCTCTCTAAAATACGAAATTGTTTCCACGCTTTGCTTTTTAAATTGTTCAACCTATTGAGGGCATTGTAAAACCAAGGAGGAGTGGTTGAAGAACATTTAAATATAAACTGTGGTGGGAATCCACTGGACAATACAAATAAGCAGAATCTCGTAAAAACGACTAACGGCCACAAAAATGTTACGATCGGAAAAAAAATAGGACCAATCACAATTCCCTAGTAAAGAGTTAAGTTTGGAAAAGTCAGACTTATCATAATTAAATACATAAAAGCTACATGTGGCGTTTTTGTCGTGTCGAAGACTAAGGAAATGATGCGACGACCCGAGCAAAAGAGAAGAGGGTTTAGACAACGCTCGACCAAAAACGCAACTGGTCCCAAGGCAATAACCAGATCCAGCAACCCTGCATTGTCGTTACCAATCCCCGAGCATTGCTACAGTCCTGAAGAACACAAATTGGCGATGAACGCCACATGATGCTGAGGAGTTGACGAATAATGAGGGATCCAGTGAGATATCCATTCCTTTTTTTATTTTATTTGAAAGAATACTTTATGGCATTAAGTATGGAATATAACTTCGTTCAACCGCGGCTTTGCTTGGTGGAACGTATGTTGTTTTGAGGGCATCAATTTATTCGCATAGACCTTTGATTTAAGATAGCCCCAAAGGAATATCCCTAAAGGCGTTAAATCGCACGATCTCGGTGGCCAGTTCACGTCGTCCTCGAATCGCTCGCGCAGAATGTCCATCATGGCATGCACTGTGTGGCACGTAGCGCCGTCCTGTTGGAGCACATGTCGTCGGTATCAATCTCATCCAGTTCAGGCTACAAGAAGTTGCTTATCATCAAACTGTAGCCATTGATGTTTATGGCAATGCCAATTTCGTTTTGAAGGGAGTACTGACCGATGATTCCGCCAGACCAACCAGACCAGCCAGTGACTTTCTCAGGATGCACTTGATGCTGGTGTATCTAATGTGAATTGGTATCGCCCCAAATCCGACAATATTGCTTGTTGACATTATCCATTCATCCAAAAATGGGCTCCGTCGCTAAAGGTGATTTTGTTGGCTAAATTTGGGTGAACTTCCAACTGTCCCAGAGTCCAATCAGCGAACACACGGCTTTGTCTGTGGTCGTTTACCTTGAGTGCTTGGGTCAGTTGGATTTTTTATGGGTGCAGACCAATGTCCCGACGCAAAATTCGTCAATTTGAAGTGGCAGAAAGGCCAATTTCTGTGAACGCCGAGAAATCGACTGCCTTGGGTTTTCCCGTACACTCTCACGCATAGCAGCGATATTTTCAGCATACCTTGCGATTCGGTGAGGTATAGGTGTTGACTGACTATTTACCAAACCGGTTGACTCGAATTTGGCCAACAAATGTCGGATAGTCTACTCGGTAAGACGGTTGTGGTGAGGATAAAAATCACATAATGTGCGGAACGTTTCTCGTAAGGAGCACTGATTTTGATAATAAAATTTGATGATTTGCACACAGCATCACAAGGCCGCAAGGAGCTATTCAAGTGGTCAATGTGGGTAGCAAGTGCGTCATAGGTGAGAGTTTTAGCACCAGGTAGGACACAAGCAGTTGCCACAATAACATTTCTATTGGGAGGTTTGAGGACAATGCATAGAAGTTCTAGATCTTCCCATTCCCCTAAGTCCGACAGAGAGATGATCATGCATGGAATACTGCGACGAACGGCACAAAGAACACCCCCTACCACTGGAGCCTCAGGAAAAGATAAATATCTGTCCCTCCGGAACACCACATACTCTGGGCCAAACAATTTGCCTCTTTAGACTTCCGGCTTCATCCTTTGCATTCCCCCTATTTTTACAGTCACACTTTTATTCCTAACCCTAGTATTGGTTAGTATGCAGTATTGGAGACACAAATTATGACGTTGGAAAGATTAGGGTTGCCACAAGAATTAATACAGATGTTGATGGAAATGCCTTTTAATTAGTTAATATTTGCTACATACTTTTTCTCAATGCATCAATGTGCGGTTAGGTCTGATTTATTGTTTGTACATTTGGATAATCAAATATTTTGAAAGCAAATCGTCTTTTCGGAAGAGAAGTGTCGAAAATCACTACTGCTATCCCCTTGCGACTAAAGCTGGTGCCGCACTAACTAGCCCCATCCATAAATCTAGTCGCAATAAAAATAAAAGTTTCGCACAGTATGCCTCAGCGATTCCTCGTTTATTCGAATTTCCAAATTTTAAAAAGACATCCCTTTGAATGCCATGCTGGCGAATGTCTTTGCGGGGGGTGTCGGAGTTGAGGACACACTGCAGTTCCCAGCAGACCCGCACCGTCATGCATAACTTAAAGATTTGGAAGGCTCCCGAGCCGAGGTGGCGGCCGCTTAGATCGCCAAGTTTGAAGTACAAAGGTACGAGGCCCATTGTCGCCGACGACTCCCGAAACTCCAAACAAGTCACGGAGATCCCTCTTAAGCTCCCGGCCCCATAAATAAGTCAAGAGCCTCCGGAATAGTTGACTGTGGCAGCTTCTGCTTATCCTGGTGCATATTCACTTTCACAACATATTTGAATGCCCGGGTCGGGGATGGGTGCATTCACCTGCCTTTCGTTGGAGCATGTACAGGACAAACCCTCCCGTCCCACAGCACACCCGGCACAATGGTAAGGGAATAAAGGGGCAGGGGCCATCGAATTCGAATCGAATTTCTTTCTTCGACAGTTTATGTCTTATTTAAATGGCCCGGCGGACCCTAAACAGCTGGGCTGTATGGGGAACCAGAAATGAAAGCCCATAAATTTTTTAATATAGCGACACGCCAGGTCGCGCTGGGGAAGTCGCTATTTCGCTAACGGGAGCCTCTTAAGCTGCCACGTTCGATTCTATTGTTCCCCGTGGCGCAAACTACGTGAACTGTTTTGCAGACTCAGGACGCGGCGAAGAAGTTAGTAGTAATAGCGTAGCGCGCTGAGTGCGAACACGGGCACTTACGGGTCCTAGCCCGAGTCCTGAGTCATACCCTTTACCAGCGCCAATATCCGAATGCAGGCGATATCCAAGGCAGTAAAACATATAACAGTTCGAGTCAACCGGTCCCTTGGGCGAGATCGGGGACTCGATGGAAACTATTGGAGCGCTCAGTCGGTATTGCGAATCGATTCCCGACTTATTCCAGAATCCAAATACATAGCCTGATGCGATTCGAGCAGGAAACTCCGAGAGAAGTGATAAGACGGTGGGGACCGGGGACCCGGGACCTCGAGCTGCTTATGCATACTAAGAATTTCCTGGCGAATCAATTACTCGTGCGTTGCTCGCAGTTCATCTCTCCTTGGGATTCCCGAGCAGACTTGTTATCCTCGGATGTGTTTACGGGAGCTAATTTTGTTTGTCGAAACACCCCACCCACGACCCACCCCCCGGCATGGCCCTTTTGCGGCATACTAAGCATTATTTTCGCCCCACTGGTAATCGATAGGGAGCCGATATCCATAAACAGCGGCGCTGGGATTGATTCCTCTCATCCTTTTGTGAGGATTTGTTTACAAGGAGCCGCGTCCCTTTGTGTTGTTACTGCGAGCAGAGTGTTTGCAAACGGGGTCCAACCCGCCTGATGCTCCACGACTGCCGCAGCTGGGGATGAAGTGATCCTTGATCGGCAAAGACAATAGCCCGCGGCGGATTGGTTTATTAGCGACAACAAAAGTAACTAAGCCAAGTTGTACTGCCGTGCCGCTGCCAGGCGATCTGCCGGGGCGTTCTGAGCACCACTACTGCAGTAATTGCCCATTGTTCAGTGGCAATTAAATTCGGCACATCGTCGTCGCGAGCGCCCCAACTATGATCGCTCGCCCTCAACCAGCCCAAATTGCCGGAGCTGCTCGAGGAGGGACTCAGGAGCCGTCGCTTTGTTATTTATTCAATAAGTTCGCCTCCGCCTAGGAATTTTTCCTATAAGTGCCGAGTGGAAGTGCTGATTTTCCTTAAAAGGATTTCTGAAGCACCTGAGCTCCTCGCCCCGGGCGAAGGTAATCGGAATTTCTCATGAACGCTTTGCATCCGGAGCTTCTGTCTCAAGTGTGCTAATATACGGTTGCCAGGCTGGTGGCCTAGCGGCCTTTGTAGGGGCATTTACTCAAGGAGCCTTCCGACATGCTCCACTGGCATTATGATACTCAGGACCTATGATTGCTTTACAATCTCCAGAGGAGCGTTACAACAGTATGCAGGGCCGGAACTGATGAGCTATGAAATAATTGGGAGCAAATATGGGAATGATGGGCACGTGATATGCGAGCACTTTGAACAAAATTCTTAACAATGGCGCACTGCCGCTCCAACGTTTTACCCGAGACATTTCATTTGCTCTGAATATTTTCAAAATGTGACATTTATTTTTTCTTTACCCTACCTAAATACTTATCGACCATCAGCTTTGGAAAAAAGGAAAATACGGGCAAGTTCCGAAGAGTACGTACGTGCAAAATATTGGCACAAGTGGGTAGACCGTGTCTTCTTCAAATTGGGAGGTTTTTAAAGCTCATCTGAGTAGCATTTGTAAGAGAAATCAAGTAAGTTGATTTTGTTCTTATTATGTTGTGTGACCATGAGAGGCGTGAACGATTAAATTGTAAATATTGGATCTGCTTTTGTAAAATCAAACCCAACGGCAGTGCACACATATGAGTTTGCTCAGCTCATTAATTAAAAAGGGTTGCAATTCGAAAGAACAGAACTCCTAAGTAAAACGATACGAAAGTTTTACCGCAGGAGGCGGGTGAAAGCAGAGGCGGGCAAACTTTGATTTCATGGGAGCCGTATACCTGAGTGCATTTTGGGTCGCTCCATTAACGCAATGAGAAGGAGTAAGTACATGTCCACAAATCACTGATTCAGGATAGGAGTATGCATTTCTCGCTTGCACTTGCAGGAGCAATGAGGAGCTCCGAGGAGCTCTAGAAATCTACCTAAGGAGCACTCGGGAGTCAAAAGAGCCGAGTTTGCCCGACTCTGGGTTAAAGTATGTATTTATTGGCTCCCAGGCCCATGAATAGTTTTGGGTTTTTTTCGCTACCTGAACGAAGCAGGGTAGATAATTTCAAGTGCTGCACGCATCTCGTCTGTATCTAAGGCAGAACCGGGCAAACTTTGACTTCATGGGAGCCGTATAGCTGAGTGCATTTTGGGTCGCTCCATTAACGCAATGAGAAGGAGTGAGTACATGTCCCATCACTGATCACTGGACAGGAGTATGCATTTCTCACTTGAACTTGCAGTAGCAATGAGGAGCTCCAGAAATATTTCTCGCTTACACTTCCAGGAGCAATGAGGAACTCCAGAAATCTACCTGAGGAGTCGTCGGGAGTTAAAAGAGCAGAGTTTGCCCGGCTCTGATCTAAGGCGCTCACAGCTATCCCTAAGCATTTTGCGCAGGGGCTGATGTGAAAATGAGTCACCGCCTTTGTTTTAACATAAACGTGCCCAGGCAAGTTTATGACAAGTTCCCTGGATGCGGATGGGGATGCATTGTAATGTCCTTTTGGGGCATTTGTAGTTGAGTTGTCGTTCCAGAAGGTGGTTTTTAAAATAGAGTGGTGAATTTGAAAAAAAGGGGAAATTTGGAGGTGGTTTTTTAAGGACTAAAGAGAAATCAAAGATTTGGGAGACTGCATTGGATTGTCTGGTGCGTAATCACTGAGCGTCTCAATTATGTGATATGTAAATCGTGTGTACTTTGGATAGGTTAATGTTTGTTAGTAATCACTGAGCATATCTGTGGTGTGAATAATTATTTGTGCCCTCTATGTGTGCTTCGGTTAGGCTATGGTTTGTGAGTTAGAGCCGTTGCGAGGTTTTTTTCATTTTATACTCCCGGTAAAAATCAAAACAAATTAATAGGGAGTTGGCGTGAGAAGGTGCCTTCCGGTTGCGTGAACTCTGACGAGTGCACTTGCATAAATATATTATATGGTTTTAGTATCGCGCCGCAATTGTTGATAAATTTATTTTTGATCCTGTGGAATTGAGGGTATCAATTCTGTGAGGAACTCATTGATGAATATCCTCAGAGTTGTCTGAAAGGTTGATTAAACCGTTCCAGATGAGGGCGTGTGGTTGGAGCCGCGCGTTTACTCTTCCTGGGACACATCGGGCTTGAGTGAGAGAGGTAACCAATCCCCTCACGATATCTCTGCTGAGCCTCAGTAAATTGTTCAGGGAATGAACATTTTTGATATATTTATTTGTACCAACGACAATTGCGACGTTACGCATGTATGAGTTTGTGTGTATGGTTATATTCGTTTGCACATATCAGAATGCTCATTGTTGTTGTTTTTTTTTTTCTTTAATTACAGGCCTAACACCAAATGACCGCCTTGCCGCTAAAGAGCTCTGACAATTTTCAAGGGAAAAAATAAAGTTATATTAAATAAATTAGGTGCTGGAGTTTTATTTTTGAATGACGTCAGCATCTATTTTTCTTCCCTCTAAACAAAAATTGTAGTCTTCATTATACATTCAATTTTTATCTCCAACACTGGTGAACATCTATGTGAGTGTTTTTTTTCATTGTTGCAGTCATACATTAAAGAAGGTGCTCACTTCATCTTGTGCATTGGGATGTCCAGAAACAACAAATTCTAGATAATGCGGAGTTGACTGTAATTTTAGCGAGATACCCGAAATACTAAAATTTTGCTTCTTACAAAGAGATCATGGCGTAAACTTGGAACAGAATATCCCGAAAATGTGAAAACTGCAGCAGACCGATCTATTACAGTGACTCCATAAAGTATTCGCTCAGCACAGTATCCAAGTAAACTTTTATTAATAACATTCCAGGCATGATTGATAACACAACGAAATGTTTAGTAGCTTTCTTTATTCATATGTTAATTTCAAAACTTTGAAATTCATTCATTTCAAAATACGCTTTAGATTAATAAAAATACTGACAGGCTCCTCAATTTTTAAGTCAAACCCTAAGCACTTAATCTCAAATTATAGAGGTGTAGCTAAACTGATGTGCGTTCCCAAACTGTTTGAGTGCACAATATTAAACAAGCTCTACTCTCTTGTTAAAGAACTTCTCCACTCAGCTCTTCCTCAACGCATGGATTCATTAAAGGCCGCTCTACCACCGCGAACCTGACGCTGTTTAGCAATTATTATTTCATAAATGGGATTGAACAGGGCGCCCAGGTTGATGTGATATATACTGACTTCAGTAAAGCTTTCGATCCTGTGCTACCGAACTTACTGCTAAGAAAGCTCAAATATCTAGGTTCAGACTTCTAATGTGGATTAAATCGTACCTGACCGATAGAACTCAGATCGTAAAAGTCTAGAATTTCAATTCCCGAATTGTGCATGTTACATCAGGGGTTGGCCAGGGCAGTCATTTGGGACCCCTCTTCTTTATATGCTTCATCAATGGCATTTGCACAAATTTACGCTGCAGAAACGACCTTCTTTACGCCGATCGCCGCTTTTTGGTGCCCCAGAATCGATAATTCTCAGCCTCGTCGCTGATGATGATTTTCGATGAAAGTTGTCTTCCTCGTGGTCGAGATTCAGGATAGCTTAATCGCAGGTTACACGCGCTTGGCCTGTAAATAAAAGTTATCTTTCTGACGAAATATTCAACGACTTATTTTTTTATTTAAAGAAATTCATGCGATTGTAAATAGAAAAAATCCAATTACTTACTATTGATTGGATATTACACAAAATGAAATTAAAAAAAGAGAATATTATACACATCAAAAATCATATAAATATGTACAACGTGGCGCTAAAGTTGTCCCCCGATGTTCTTTGGCTGTAACTTTTTTATGAATAAAGAACTTTGGTTCTGCTTCTTTTTTCTTCATTAAGTCGAGGTATAGGCCAAGTGGCCTCCTGCCAGAATTGATGAACTTACGACCCCAATTTATAGCATTTTCCATCACTCTTGCCAGAACTTCCGGTGATAGGTTCTCGCATTCTTCACGGATATTCTCTTTGAGGGCTTCAAGAGTCTGAGACTTGTTGACATAGACTCGTGACTCCAAGAAACCCCACAAAAAGAAGTCTGGAACGGTTAAACCGGCCGATCTTGTCGGCCAGTGCAAATCACCAAAACGAGAGATTAGGCGACCCGAAAATACAGCCCTCCGAATTTCGATTGTGGCTTGTGCAGTATGCGCCGTTGCTCCATCCTGTAGGAACCACATGTTCTCCAGTCACAATTCATACAATCGAGAAAGGAGAAAGTCGTTGAGCATGGTTCTGATTTTCGATGAAAAGTTGTCTTTCTCGTGGTCGAGATTCAGGATGGCTTGAGCGTAGGTTACACGCGCTTGGCTTACAGTTGATGCACTGTCTGCATTTTGTAAGGGAGCTTCTTCAAGTCTTTCACCAAAATTCTCTGTAAAGACCGCCAATTGATGCCCAATTGCGTGGCGCGTCATTTGGTGGATACTCTGGAGTCCTCTGCGACATCTTCAGCCACTACCGCGATATTCTCAACAGAACGGTTACTCCGGGGTCATGCAGACCTGGCAGCATCTCGTATTGTCCCATACTTTTCTAGGCGAGCGGCTAAACGCCCGCCGTAGTGTTTCGCCAGTTGGTGTACGACGACCGGACAATCAGCGCCTACATTTACGCTGTGCCAAAACCACCAAGGAATTATTCCGCAAAAAAATCGAAACAATTATTCCACGTTCTTACGCAATTCATGTCTTGTTGACGTGTATTTTGTAGCTGGTTGCTTGACAAATGTCTAAGAAGAACTCACATTTGCCGCCATTTGTATAGCACCTTATATGTATATCGAATATAAAATATAAATATAATATAAAAGGAATTTAGTAAAAGCTTTCGAATTGTCTTGCAGGAAAATTTTGAATACCCTTCTGTAAAAAATACGCTGAAATCGGGGTTTTGCGGCGATGTGCTATCCAGTGGTCACGGAGAGTATTATATGTACATATGTACATATTTAACGAGGACTTACAAAATTAGACATCTATTTTAAAAATGGCGCTTTTCCCGTGATGGGCTGCTTTTCAGCATACTATGTTAACAGGAATGCGTATCACGTGATCATACAAGCACTTGTTTTGAAGGGTCAAATGAATTTCTGTACCTACATATCTCGTTCCGCCTTAAAATCTTGCACACACTCTACTGCAGCCGGTTCGCGGAACACAACTTCCTTTAAGACAGCGCTTAATTAATGAAAAGTGTCCCTGTCGTTTGCAGGTGTCCTTCAAGTATCCGAAAAAACCAAGTTTCGTCAACAAAACCGCACCAAAGGGCACAGCGCCCAGTCTCGGTTTCTTGAAAAACAAAAACTCATTTCCCTCCGTGCAGCTCCATCACATCACCTCTGACATGCACTTTTCGTTTTGGGGCGATAAATCACCTTCTTGCACATTACTGCCTTCAACTGTTTGGGGAAACACTTTCACCAGATGTCACGCAAAGGCTGGGGATTCGCTCAAGAGATTGAAATACGATCCGCCTGGTCCTGGGCAAGTTGATTGGATACCGCCACGGGCTAGTTGTCTTCCGGTGGATCGACCTCCTTGGGCAATTAGCGTTCTCAGCTTACCAGCATGGAGGCCCTGGCATTTGCATGTATTGATTTGTTTATGCAAATCGACCATCTAGGCACCTGAGCCTCGCATAGGGAAGCAATCGACCTTTGAATGGTAATTAAGAGTCGACTGGCACGAACGCCGCATGCTCTCGGAAACAGGCGTTGGCGGCTACGGGACAAAGTAGGTGCTGAAGTGAAAAAGGAACTCTCCCTGTAGCTCTGGCAGCTGTCCCACAATGTAATACTGAAAATGATTACATTAGCGCTCTCAAGATCGGCATTTGCACACCGCTTGTTGGCTTAGGTACATTCTACCCACATTTTGCTATTTTGTATCTGCCTATGGTTTTTTTCAGTGCGAGGATAGCTTTTGGCGCAGGTCCTTCAAAAAACGATAAATAGGCCGCCACACACGGAATGGTTTTATGCGTATAAGCACGCGTTCAAACATAAGATTGACCGTGTGTGGCCAACTTGGCGTACAAATATAAGATTGTCACACAACCGTCCCAAATATCCTCTTTGTTTGATATTTCTGTCGGTTTTACGTCAGACATCAAATATATCGCTCTGACATAAGAAATTTAGTAGGGAATTTTCCTGGATTTTATATCCAAACATATGAATTGAAATCTCGCGATTATTTGGATGGAAACTTAAAGCCTGAAGCATCTGACTACGTCAAAATTTTGCTCGCATAAGGAAAACCATGGCGTACAAACAATTGATTGTCCCAAGATTGCCAGAAGGATGTTCACACGGCACAGAAATTCCAGTAATTTTTCTGTCAGAAAGTTATCTCTCTCGTCTGGCTCCTCTAGGAATAGAGAGATAGAGGTAACTTCCTGTCAGAGGATGAAGTTCTAAGGTTCAACCCTAATCTAACAAAAATTGAACTTGCAGTCTTCTGTTTACCAGATATATTAATTCTTTTCAGATCTAGATTGTGTCCCATACAGGGTGTCCCATACAGGGTGTCCCGTAAATAGTGGAGAAACTGTATTATTTTTTATGGGGATACGTAAAGTCATAGGTCTACACCGATAAACCAACAGCGATTGTCGCGGTGGAAGCTTTGAAATAAACAAAATTTTAATCAATACACTACGTATACACTCATATAATATATAAATTTGAAGTGTCTGCTTGTGATTTCAGAATTTTCAGCTGCATATTCCATTACTAATATTGCAAGTCGAATTTAATGTTAAAAAAATATTTGTCTGTCTGTATGTATGAACGGATTTCAATTGAAAAATACTGAAACCATTAACATGAAATTTACGCAGTTTATAAACAGTAACTCTAGTTAATAGTAATAGTAATTTGGTTTTGTTTTTTCCTATTCTCTTCTTATAATATACTAGCAGACCCGTCCCGGCTTTGCCCGGGCATTTCTACATTTGTAAATTTAAACTGTTGCAAAATGAATAAAATTGTTGATTGAAGCGCAGTCTAGTTTTAGAGAGAGACACACGTTTGAGACTGAGAAAGGAGATTGATACTGGAATGTTGTTGTAACCTGTCTTCTTTAATTTTAAGCGCGCGATTGATCCCAATATAAATCCCGTAGTACTCCACCTCCATTTGATCTGGTTTTGCATTACAATATCTGTAGAAAAGAGACTTCCATATAAGTTTCTCCGAGAGTATCAAAAAAGTGAGAGTTTTTAAGCTCATAAATAGGTCCGCTTAACCTCTTCTGGAATATATTCAATCTAATGGAACTTTCTCTTTCCATGCAAAATCGACGAATAATCCTTTTCATTCATCAATTCATCTATTTGCATCCTTTGGAAGATATTTAATTCTCGATGCACCAGTTCAATGAAATATATTCATTCTGCTTGTTTCTCAATTTTATATTGTCGAGAAAAAGCTTCTGCGCATCCTTTTGGCCTTCTCTGGAATATATTCAATAGTAAGCCCGTCTCTTGCCGGATTTTTCATATTTGTAAATTAAAACTGTTGTAGACCTAATGAAACTATTACATGCGCGAAGACGGTTTTTCATTTTTCCCGAGGGAACCCAAACCAATCTTGGGATAAAATGTAGCCTGCATCATGAACGCTAAAATGCTGTACCTTCCAGTAAAGCCCTCATCGAAATCGGCTCAACTGTTCTCGAGAAAAGCGCCGACACACAGACAAAATTTGTTGACATGTTTGTGTAGATTTTGGTATAGTGTAAGTAAAGATACGAACTTTGAAAAAGACAGTTATTTCAAAACCACAGACCCTAAGAACCATTATATTCAATTACACGGATTTCCGTTCCAGTTGAGTCCCCATATTTGATCCGCCATCTTGAATTACCAATTATAGATTGCAGTATTAAGATCGCCAAAAACCTCGTATATGTATTCATTAAGACGGAAATCCTTTCATTAGCCGATTGTTCTAGGGTCACTTTATATACAGAAAGCCCCCCTACTCCCACGGGCAGGAGTTAGGACACTCCGTGAATATAATATCGGAGCCTTTTCGCCAAGGTCTGAAGCTGTGTAACGGTTTAAAGATATTGCATGTATCACTTATAGTTTTCCAGAAAAACCGATGATAGACAGATAATTTTCGTTACGCAAACTTTCTGAACATATGCCTGATGAGTGTACCATTAAAAATATTTTCCCATACATATATTTATGCCCTCTTTTACCTCCTTGGCGGTTGAAATTTGAGATATGCTGAAACATATGTTCGATTATTTAGAGTGTTTTCGGGGTTGCTAATCTCGAACCTACTATCGAAATGTGTAAATTAAAAATCAGACCCTTTGCGTCTTGCTGGCATTGTTCACTGTACAAAACAAACAAATAGATCAAATTGAAGTACTTAAGGGGACCTATATGGCTTAAATGGGGTTTTGCGGAGTCAAAATATTTTTTTTTTCTAGAAAAAAACCACATAAAATCTAGAAACTGAGGAAACTAGTTTATTACTGAATACTTTAAGATTGTTTATGGCCTATAAAAATCACAAAAATACCCATGGGCTCTTATGGGTTGAGCGTCTCTTGCAATGGTGGAATTTCACCGTTGCCGTAGCTTTTTTCCAGAACCCCTGTTCTGAAACACATAAACAAGACATTTTCTGTTAGATAATACTTGACTGCACGGAATGACTAATTAATTCATGCTTTCCTGCAATTATTTTTGCTTTTGTGTAGTTTAGAGTTCAATTTTTGAAATTTTTCATTACTTACTGAACTAATAAATATTTTAAAAAATAATTATAATCTAAATATTCAAATATTTTTTAATTCATTCCATGACCAGATGTATAATAAACCAGCCCACCAAATTTCAAGGATTTGAGCAAACAGTTTTTGAAATTTTCTACGGCAACGGTCAAAACACAGAATTCCGAGCAAAATCGAATTAAAGTTTGACTTTACAGAAGAAACACAAAGTTTATCAACGAAAATGCTACTTAGAAACGCACTGATTAAGGTTCGTTTACACAACAAACACAACAGAGAATCACAGGGAACGTAGTTGCTCTGCTGTGAACCAAAAATAGCGCGGATTTAGCGCGTCAATTAGGCTTCCGTTATTACAGAGTATTTGAAGTACTTTTTTTAACGACTAAAGTCTAAAAGTAAAAAAAGGCATAACTTCGTTATTTTCTTACGGGTTTGAGTTTAGTTTGCAGCGTTTTACTCGAAAAGAGTTGAACAAAGAGAAAAGCCAATAAAAAAAAATCGAAAATTAAGCCATATAGGTCCCCTTAATGGTAGAAAACAGTATACTGATAATGTATTTGTTCTTTTACTATTTTACCTACCTTTCGCAATTATAAAATACGTATATATTTCTCTTTTATATTTTGCTAGTAAGAACTAATAAATATGACAGTTGCACTTAGAAAGAAAACGATAAGTGTCACCCGTAGACGCCTGGCGGGAATAACTGATCGAGTGGTAACTGAATGATGTTTGAAAATTATTAAAGTACTAATATTGCTATTAAAACATAGGGGTTGGTGGTAGAAGGGTGAAAATTTAGGGTTTTATGTATTATTTAATGCCGAATCATAAAAAAATAAAAACAAAAAATGTTGTCCTTATCACTTAGGGGCATGAAAAATAGTTTACAAATAGTTTACAAAATTTCATAAGAATCGGTCAAGCCGTTTCGGAGGAGTTTTGTTACAAACACTGTGGCACGAGAATTTTATATATTAGAATATAATATATAGTATATAGTATAGTTGGTAAAGTTCCAGCGCTAATTCGGTTGTATATGTCAATCCTCAACGATGTACAAATACATCCTCTGAAAGAGAATTAAACTCTCCGATGAGCATTTCGAAATGCTCGCGCAGTGACGAAAGCAAAGACACATTTATTATTATATAATTTTTATTTTTTTGTATAAGGAAGTAACCAAAACAAAAAAATTCAAGTTGTTTTTGGAATTATCCAAGTTTTATCCAATTACTTTCCCAACTACATTTTAGAATGAAGATAAAATCAATTACAATTACAATTCCTTGTAATGGAAATGATATGATGAATGATTCAATTCCATTACTAAGGACTTGATCAACAATTCGAGGGAATTTTAATTGAAATTGTATAATAATATAATTGAATTTGCCTAGCCATGAGAGCTACTTGTATTTTTGTAAACATACGAAAGTAAATTTATCGATTTTCGCTATGTCTGATTTTGTTGAGCAAAAAATTCGCATTAAATTTTGTTTGCGGAATGGTTATTCTGGAAACGTTGAGGATGTTACAAAAGACGTTTGGTGATGAGGTTATATCACAAAAACATGTTTACAAGTGGTACAAAGACTTTAAAGAAAACAAAGAAAGCGTTGACTCAAAAAATCAAGGTTAGATTGACAGTTTTCTTTGATTATCGTGGCCAAACTGTTAACAAGGAATATTATTTCTCTGTTATGCGTCGTTTGCGTGATAGTATTCGCCGCAATAGGGCGTAATTATGGACAGAAAACTCATAATTTTTGCATCATGATAATGCACCGGCTCACACAGCATTGATAATTCGAGACAATTTCGCCAAAAAATCAACTCATATCGTTCCGCAACCACCGTATTCGCCTGATTTAGCACCGAGTGACTTCTGGCTGTTCCCTAAACTCAAAAGACCACTTCATGGACACCGTTTAGATTCGATCGAGGAAATAAAAGCCGAATCGAGAAGACCATTGAAGGCCATCCCGGAATATGATTTTTCAGACTGTTTTTAGGCCATGATTAAAAGACCAAAAACTTTAGTTTAAAATATGATATTAAAACTTCACAATAGCACCTTTTAAAGCTTAAAACCTGTATGTTCTAAGTGTTTTTTTTTATTTATATAATTGAATTTATGATAAAATTTTATCAAAAACCAAAAACAAAAGAAATTTTGCTCCAAAATCCGTGAAATTTTTGTTAAATAAGCTTTGATTACGTTCATAAAAAAATGTTTAATGTTTAAGCGTATACATACGTAACATACGTTTACATACATACATTTATATTACGACCTTAAACAAAGTAAGTATGTGCAGCCTAAAATACATTTTTCTTTGTTCAGATAAGTGTAAATTGTATTAAATGCGAACCCATTATGTATTTTTAGTAATTTGACGCAATATCCATTTTTATAAATGCTTAAAATAGAAATGTAATTTTATCTTTTGCTGTACTTTATATTGTATCGAAAATATTATATTTGAATGTTAGGAGAGCAGCTGCTCAGTAAGTTTAGTAAAAGTTAGGAAGCGCAACAGATTTCCGATTGTTTTCCCCTAACCACTTAAAGAAAGAAAAGGAAAGAGATAATATTTAATAAAACAACAAAAAAACCAACTGTTCTCTAAAAGTTCAAAATTTAAGAAACCAATAAATACCCAGTGATAAATTGTATAGGATGGAATGCGAGGGAACCATTTACAAATATGCAAGATCTCCGGATTCCGAGTAAAGTGAGAGAATAAAGTGGATGCAAAACTGGCTGCAATACTTTTGAGACCGCAATAGTTAAACTTCAAGGAATTTGGCTGAAAATCCTTCGTGGGGGTTTTCGGGATCACTGATTTCGAATCTACCATTAAAATTTCCAAATTCACAATGGCGGATCTAATATGGCGACCGAAATTCCTCATTTTTAAGAGATTTTTATTAAATTTAAGATGAGGACGTCGTTGGGGTTACGGTATTTTAAACTACCAAAATTCAAGATGGCTGACCCAAAATGACTGTCGAAAAAGACAAACTTCAAGGAATTTCTCTGAAAATCCACACTACGGGGTTTACGGAGTCGCTGATTCCGAATCTGCCATTGAAATTTTCAAATTCAAAAATAAATAATTTATTTCTTAGAGTATGAATTAATGGAAATTGATGAATAAAAGAAATAACATATTTAATTAAAAAAGATTTTCTTCAATTAAAACCCACATAACCATTTCCTTATCCTGAAATAATATAATTGTCAACAAATGCAAAGAGAGCAATGCATAAAATCAACTGTTTCTGGTACCTAAGAAGTTTCAGTTCTAACGCTCGAGACTCACGCAGGTTTTTTTTTACGCAAAGATTTAGCACTAATAATAAATCAGTTTTATACACATGCAGTACATTCTTTTCCAGACACATTCACAATACAAATCATATTTCTTTTAAATTCATCGAGTTGGATATTATTTTTGGCATAGTATATTTTACAATAAGACGGCCATATCATGTCACTCATTTTGATTTCTTTTTTTAAATATCATATTATTGTTCAGCGACCTCAAAAACCCCTATAGTATCAATTTGAGTAAAATTGCTTCGAAATAAATTGAGTTGTTTCAAATTTGCCTACACAAATTGTTTTTCATTATTTAAACACTTAACAAACAATCAGTGCATATTACATAAATTTATAACTTTTTTCTGTAAGTCATTTCTAGGCAATACCAAAAGGTTTTAAGAAATCCATGCCGTTTCCAGAATTCCGAAATAATGCATAATTTTAATTTTAGTCTTTACTACTACTATTACCACTACTTAGCACCGTATCAACTGAGCGTTCGCCCATGGAGAGACGGCGAAAATCCGGCTTTATATCTTGGACTAGTTTCTTATCAAAGACTACGCAAAAGTCAGTAACTTCGTACACTCGACCTAATAGAAGCTCATTAATAAAATAATCAAGTAGTGTATTCTTATACATATATAGATCGATAAAACGATATCTAAACGTGACTATCTAATATTAAGGACTCAGTTTCAGACGAGATGTTTGTCGGTGTCGGGTGAGTACCTATCATCATGCTAAGATATCAGAAAGAGTTTTTCAAAATTGAACAGAAAACGAGAGAAGGAGTTAAGACATGCATTTGCATTGCTTCTAGCGAAATCTTAACGCAGTAAACGATTTGCCCTTAAAGAAACGGAAATGCTCACGTAACCCAGTATCTTCCGTGGAGCAATCCTGCAATAAATACCGCCGGTATCAGCAGCACCGATCCGACGACTAAATTATCCGGGATCAGTCAGCAGAAAATCCCGCAGTTGAGCAATGTCTGAAGAGGTTTTCAACAGGAAGCTCCAGCGCTCCATTGCGACGCCCCTTTCTGGCCTTGATGTTGTTGTTGGATTAAAGAAAGCTTATAGATCGGCTGTTGTGCGGTAGCAAACGAACTGAAGTTTATTTCCAAGGTACTCCGCCCCCGCTTCGTTCTGTGCTCACTCAGGTAAAAAATTTCTTAATGGACTGTTCAGTGATTTTTATTACGAACGGGTTCCAATACGAGCGTGGTCCACTGCTGCCATTGAGCAGATGAAAGCGATGTAAAAAATTCAAGCTCCTTGGGATGCTGGGATGTTGCTCCCCATTGTGGTTATCATGTTTGCCTGGCTCGTGCTCGTGCCTCTGTGTCCGTTTATGGGGGAGCGCGGGACTGTGCGAATGGGTTGTTACTGCCAGTGTGCAGATGAGCCCCACTCTGTTCCGCTCTGGAGCGCTGATGGGATAATTATGATTAATCTGGCGAGCTGTACGTCTACTTTAAATAAATAGTCCCTTAGTAAAATTGAAGCTGGAAATTTGAAAAATCGCGCTACACAAAGGATTGGCGCAAATCCGCGTGCCGCTTAATTAAATTCCAGCTGCAGCCCAGTGATTATTCCAACCGAACAGCAAAATCATCTTTAGGAATTAATTCGTGAATCAATTTACCCCACCCCTTCCACCTCCATTTATCTATTTTTCGTAGTTTAATTGAAGAGCAATTATCTATGTAGGCTGACTGGCCTGGTCACCGTCCACCGAAGAGCGGCTCACTCACCCGGATCGGACTGGATTTAGGGCTGTCACACGCGACACCCAGAACCCGCTTGCGCCGATCTATCACGGCACATGGAAATTAAATTAAAAATTATAACCATGAAATAACACGGACGCGTACTAACAGGGCAATTTTTGGTTCCACGCGAGTCCTTAATGGAGGCGGTCTCAGGTTCATGAAAATTTAAATTAAAAATAAATTAGCACACTGCCCGAGTAATTAAATTTTTAACGTCGCTTTAATCTGACCATTAAGATTTTAAGCGGCGTAATTGGATGGAGCGCCCATCATTTGATTACTGCGTCTGAAAGGGGACCCGACCAATGCCGGGCGATATTTATGAAATTGGCCGGCTGTCGGGAGGACAGTTGTAGCCCATGAAAGCCGACGCGACGAATTTTACGTTGCTAGCACCCGTGCGGGCACAGATGTATGGATGCAATTTTAGAGGTAGACAAGACTCGATGTGACAGGGAAAATTGCAAGCAAAAGGGTAAAAGGGTTGTCTTTCCTCTGTCTGTCTGGCGAGCGGGTGCTACGGGAGACCATTAAACGATCCCCTCCTCTGTCGCGGATCCAATAACTATCCCCGGGGCAAAAAATTAATAGCAATTCGAAGTGAAATGAAAATGTTTTCAAATCAAAAGGGAATGGAGACGATTAAGCTTCTAACGGAAGTTGACGGGGTACGTGTTGAAGTGAATGATGGAAGGGCGTATACATTTCCGATATATGTCGGAAACGGTTGGAGATAGAGCATTGCAGCGCGGACTAAAAATTTAGATAATTAGTTTAGCTTTCTGAAATATCCCGCGTAGTGCCACAATCAAATGCTATTCTTATTTAAAAACATACATTATTTTGAATAGTACGACTTTTCCTTCCGATGGTTTTACGAAATATTTACATGAAACGACCGTCACACTGTGGTCGAAAAAGCAAAAACGCTGCGGCAAAAACTAAGAAAACGTTCCGAAACCAGCCAAATCTTGGGTCACCATAAAATTTTGAGGTCTCTGAAGACAAATATAAAGGGAGTATCAGTTAACGCATACCATAATGATAGGGCTGACATCACCTAGAGAAACAATAATCGTGTTGGGGGTTGGGTGGTGGGGTGTGATCTAATCGTTTTCGAGTTACAGGGTAATTCATAAATTGGGGGTGCACATTATTACTTTATTTTTATCTTTTGATCTACTCAACGCAACGACGATGTTGATATACCTTTACCACTTCAGGTACAGTGGCTTTCCAAATAGAAAAAATGCTCTAAAATTTTCTACATTTCACGATTTTCGCAATTTTTCTACGAAATTCATTCAATTAATTCACCTCGTTTTTATTTTGATTGTATTACCCAGGAGCGCAACCAGGGGGGGGCAACCGGGGCAATCTGCCCCGGGCCCCGGGTTCAAGGGGGCCCCGCGCGGATCGCGAAAAAATAATCGAAAATGCTAAAACATCCTGCTTGGAGTTCCTTCAACTTGAAAAGTTACTATACATTTGTTTGAATTTTACACTTCGAAAACGGATTTTGATGAGTGGTCGAATCATCAGAGTTTTTGTCGTGGTTGTCGAATGTTTCATTTGACTTTACTCACTCAAATAAAAAATAGCTCTAGCAATATTCAAAATATTTAATAGTTCATACTTCGAATTTTTGCTAATATATAATGTTAATTTAAGAGCAAATTTTCAGCTTCAGTTAAAAGTAACAAATAAAAGAGGATTTTCGATACAGAGAAAACAAAATTTGTAAAATATGAAAAGCTTTCGAAATGAGTGACAATGATGGAAACGTAAAATTTTTGATTTTTGGCAAAGAAAAATTTTCCCATGATATCGTTACGATAGAATACCCACTACGTTTCATGCGAGGGAAAAACCGGCTGAAAATCTAAACGCATTTTTTTCAGTAGAGATAAGTTGAGTAAGCCACATTTGTGCAATATGGGAAAGGAATCGTGCACAAGCAAGATCTGTGCATATGAATGTTTAGCAGGGGGTTCGGGCTCATAGCAGGTAAATTTCAGCGAGGAGCGCAGGCTTCCTCGATTTAGAAAAATGAGACAAAGGAAATGAAATTAGGAAAAAGGGAAAGATATCCGCGGTGGCGCACATGTGGGAATGATTATGTAGGTAAATTAGCAGAGATGAGTCATTACGTAATTTGGGGAAAAGTAGGTAGGTACGTTATCGTTTGTTGAGTAAATTAGGGATAAAGGGTAGACAGTTTAAGGAAGACTGAGGAAGTTCATTCCATGTAAGGCGGGAATGTCGAAAGCATGTTAGAGAAAAAGTGAAAGTAGTGAGATATTGATCAAGTGAAGTTTATAGGAAATTAATAAGGTTAACATTTAGTGAGTAGATAGCGTCAGTGGACAAAACTACAGTGATAGTGGAAAAAAGAAAACAGACAAAGAGTTAAAACTTTAAGTTAGTGGGAAGGTGAAAAGGACCAAAGGCAGCGGGAAGTAGGAAGAAGAAAGGGAGAGGATTTTGGATAAGGTGAGTGAGTAGAGATCCACGATGGGCGAGGACAGGTTGAACCACTTGCTGACAATCTCCATTGAATACGAAAAAGCGAGTGAAATCAATTATGAAAAAATTATGAAGGATTTCAGTGCCATCAAAGCGAGGAGGCAAATGTAAATTTAAAATGTAAAAGTTGGAATATAAATTTATATAATAATAAAAAAAAAAAATTTTAGAAGAAGGGCCCCCCCCAAAATTTTTTGCCCCGGGCCCCCAAATGTCTAGTTGCGCCCCTGGTATTACCCATCTTATTGCGTTTCCATAAAGATACAACACGTCCAGATAGAGAAAGGATATACAAAATCATACGTAAAAAATCGTTTGCGGAATGTTAAAAATCTGAATTTTTTTTTTTTCAAATTAAACATTTGTAACGTACTAACATTAAGTGCAATAAGTTTTAAATTAGCAAAAGACCATTTTGGGGTTCACTTAGTTAAGTTTTGTGTAAAATGCAGATTTTTTGAAACTTCGCATAAGCTTTTCTAAGTATAAATTTGTATATCCTTTCTCTACCTGGACATATTGTACATCTATGGAAAGGCAACAAGATGGATAATTCAATTAAAATAAAAACGAGATGCATTAAGTACGTGAACTTCGGAGAAAATGTGCAAAAATCGTGAATTTTAGGAAATTGCAGAACATTTTGTTCACTTTCGCAAGTGACTATACCGCGAAGCGACACTGTGCCATCCAAATTACTTTACACATCACAGGATTTAACCGTTGGAGATGATTGTTTTTTTAAATCTTCGTCTTGAATTTGTCTATCGACTCCTCGTTTCGGATTTTCGATTATTCTTTCTATTCTTCCAGAATTCGCCTCTAGAAATTGATTTTCGTGAAAAAACGGGCATTTTTCCATCAAATTTGACCGTACAGGTCACCAGATTCAGTTTCTGCACACATTTTTCGGCTTTAAGTCTTCGTCTTGGCAAGTGCTAAAAAGCTATCTTTAAAGTTAGGCAATCATATTCAAATTCTCTTGAAATGGCCCGAAATAGGTTCAAAATCAATAAAAACTGACATGACCACGGAAAGATAATTAATTGCCTATGGATACTTATTTTCATGTCAAAATAGATCAAGGGATTCACGGTTGTTGATCCTCATTTCAATACTAATAGTAGAGTCCAAGATGGCAACAATGGCCAAAAATCCAAAATTAAGGTTACACCCAAAATTTACCCGATTCTTATCCCTTTTCAGACTAGGAAATTGTCTTTGGGAGATGTTCTAATAACTGATCCTGATCCCTCTGCCAAGTTCCGAAAACCTAGACGTACTGAGCTAAACTTCAATTTAAGTAATTTACAAATCATATTTTAAGAGATGAATGAGACTATTTAAAACCCCATTTTTCCAGAGCTGAGCTGAGATCAGATATTTTTTAACTAAATACATTTTCGGGGATGTTCTCGATTCCTAAGGACGTTTTAGAAATTACAAGGACAAAATAAGAAATGTGATTCCAATCCGATAAATATAGACTCCGCAGAAAAAGGAAATTGTGTTTCGGTCAAAATGTTTCAAACTTTGAAAATATTCTTTGAGTCATTCCAACCAAGAATCTCAATGGACGCTAAGTCCGAAAATTTACACATTTTGAGTTAGTGACTATTTTGGATCAACAAATGAATTTGGTAAGTAAGTATTTGTAATTTTGGGAAAGTGTTCCTAGAGGGATTATGATTATAATTATACTTGGGCAACAAGTCTCCGAATGCGTATATTGTGAGTTATAGGCAATTTTACGACATGTTACGCCATTCTTTGCTGTTTTCGGCAGGAAAATAAGCAATGCTCAATATCTCCAAAATATTTTTTTTAACAATATTTTTGTAACATTTTAATCGGGTTCGTTAGCGCCAACTGGTATCAGTAACGCCTTCGCTACATCAAGGAGTAACTTTGCTTGATTGATACTCGAATGTCTCATAACATACCATATAGATATATAAGGATCCGAAGTCACAAACAAATATCTCATTATGTCCTCATTCTGAGTTGACATTCCGAGAATTGTTTCGAAAAGAGGGCCAATCGGTGTTGAAAACGCGTCTATTACAGGTGGACCATATGTATCAAGATTGCATGGCAAGAAGAAGGCAGGGTACCACGGATAAATATCAACGTAGATCCTCGCTGTCTGCGAGCAATACTCCTGAAAAGCATCCACATTAATGAAATTTTTGGATGCAACTGTTTGCAAGATTACATATAATATTTTTATGAAGTCCACTTTCATTCCAGTGGTTTCAGCTACTTTATTATAATTTCGAAAGAATTTTCTGGCTCTGTCTGTATTACCTGCAGATTGCTTGACAGCTATCCTTGATATCTACAAGGATATTCAATTCCCTCTTAATTCCGTTTATCACTTCGTTCTTTTTGGTTTATATTTGTGTCTTCTCATCGATGCTCAACTTTTCAATATACTTTTTCACATTTGCGAGAACTTTATATGAAACATGTAGAGCCCATTCCGTATTTTTGATCAAAGCATGTAAGGTGGATAGGCCAAAGAAATATGCCTCAGTTTTTGGTGGTTTTTTCATACGAGGTCGAGTCTATTCATCTCTTTTGGGGCACACTTACAAATGGGGCATCTTTGGGAAAAAATTGTGCCGGTTAAAACCTGCCGAACTTTGCCATCCAACATTGTACAATGAAGCGTGAAACGAACAAGAATTTTATGTCCATTTGCAATTAGTCTTACCGGGATGAGATTACGACACTGACTTTGTATATCCACTTCAGATTTGATCAATGCGCTCGTTTCCTTTTCGAAGGTGTATCTGATTGGCCGGAACAGTTTTGTTGACGACTGATACTTATTCTCCCAGAAAATAATACGATCCTGCCTGTGCTCAGAAAATTGAAACAAAAGCGGTACCATACAGATTACGAAAACGCTGTCCCCTTCTCCAGCTCTAGCTTCGGTGAAAGTTGTTTGTAATGGGTAAAGCCCGAAGTGCCATCACACCCATACTTGATAATTCTCTCAGCTGTATGGTCCAGGGCACGTTGTAATTTAGTGGGCGCACTGGTCTCGCTAACGTCAAAATCAGGACAGCAGCTTAATTTCGCTACATTAATGTTTTTGCCAAGTAGAGCTTTCCTTATTATACAAGATTGAGCTTTGGTGAGTTTAGCATCCAAAAACAAAGCTAGTGCTTCATCAGACGAAAAAGGGTTGTATTTTCCGCCTCAACATTTTCAATGTTATTATTGGAGTTTGGCTCATTCTCAAGAAAAAAACGAAGGCTTTTCTTACAGGCATTTAATAAGTCTTTTTTTTCCGCCACCGGGTCGGATAACACCCAATGATCCTTGCTTTAAATTAAAAATTTACTAATTTTTATGCCTGGCTTCGCACGGTGTAAAACAACTTACCAATGCGGATCCTTCATCCCGTCGAAATAAATTCAGGAAGTTAAGAATTGCCGGTCGCCATATTGGATCGTCCATCTTTAGTATCAAAATTTCAACAGTAGATTCGCGATAAGCGACACCAAAAACATAAAAGGACCCGTTTTCATCCCAATCTTTCGCATTTGAGAATATTCGGTCACCATATTGGATCCGCCATTTAGTTTTTTCAAAATTTTTATAAGTAATGTTCCATATTCAATTGATAAGTTTTCGATCGAATTTTGAAATCATTAAAATCGACGGAGAAATAAACTCACAGGATGAATCACATACATAGATTTCAGGACGCTACCTGAAGTTATCGTTGATGCCTTCAAGGGAGTATGGGAAGATATACACACTTTTCGATCGATCCTGCAATGGTTCCTCTGTTTACTTTCATCTTCAAACAATATATAGACGTCATCGCAAAAATAAATAAGATTAATCATTTTTCATCATCAAGGTTATGATTTCCTTGTTTTCGTCCCACCCCAGACCGATCGATAAGTGCAAAAGTATGCCGGCAATTACTCGAGTTCCGAAGTTATTGATTTGTTGACTAAACAACGGACGGCAAGGAAAGACACATCCTTAAGGGCAATGGAAATATTTCTTAATCACTGAGTTCTCCAGGGTAAGAAGTTCGATCCGTTGTGTCCGGCCGAAATCTGGAAATTGATGTCGCAGAGCACATGTGCGATTAATTCAGATTCTTCCCTGCCATAACGGAATCCAATCACATACACGTCCCCGGCGCCCGGCCATCCTGAAGGGAAGCGCTTTTAGAAATTACTTCGCTTCCGGCCAGGAGGAGGCTCGCTGGTGCGGGGTGCGCTATAGTCTTTTTGCATTTATTTCCCAGCTAAATTAATAGGCAGGAATATCCCCTTACATCTGATGATGATTGTGCATGGTGGCGGATGCAGGTTTATAATGCCCGCTGCGCGCCCATACATGCCGTCACCATTCAAGGCAAGAAATGCCTTTTTTGTTATCCGTATGAATGAGTTTCATTTACATCCGAGCTGTAGTTAATTTGCGCGTGCTGCTAGCCACGGGTTACCTTTTCACGGCAGAAAATGCCCCAGCTGAAGGATCATATTCGGCGCAAATGGAACCAGCTCCGGCCGTCGTCGCGTCGTACGGCAGTCCATTCCGGAATGACTTTAATTGTCAGAGCGTCGTGCAGTCTTCAAAAGCCCTAAAAGGCTCACTGGCAGCAAACAAAGTTGAAGAAAGATAAAAGACGCCAGCTAAGTGCAGCTCAGCGCGCAGAATGGGAAAGTGGGAAAACATCAAGTCATGTAGGGGAGCCGAACGCTCGCTCTTGATGTATGGCTCGGGGGGAGACTCCGAATCGCATTTATCTTATTTGTCCCATAATTCATCACTTAATATCAAAACAACATCTGTTTGCGTAGGAGGCCGCCTCCCGAACGACCTTTGTCACCGCCGCACCGACGTCCCCACCGCCGGCGACTACCCCCGGGCTCAACGGGTCGATTTTTACCCAGCGGTGCCGTGTTATCGGACAATAATGGGGCCCTGCTCGTTCGAGGCAGTAAATCAATTCTCGAGCGATCACATGCAAAAGCAAAGGGCTCCTCCCGTGCAGGGTTTCATTAAAAGTTCAATTAAGTGTTTACACGAGCAAGCTGAAGAGCAACACCTTCCCGTCTGCCTAGTGCCGGGGCTGTTGCTTTCCAATTTCCTCGCCGGCTTAATTGGGCAAGTTCGGGACTCCGAGACCGAGAGGAACTTTCGACGGCAGCAGGCGGCTGCGACATACGGCCGCATCAATGCAAATTGAATCCTAGCAGAAAGTTGCCGAATGAAAACAAAATTCAACCGCACTTCTTGTAACTGCGATCCGGCACACCCAAGGCCCCGGGCGTGCGGGGATAAAGTTCGGTTTGGATTTGGACTCTTGAGAACTACAAACTTTGAAAACCAATTTAACTGCCCTGCCGGAGTTGTTGCATCCGCTTGTAGTCGGCAAGTTAACTCTCTACCCCACCCAGGAGGCTGTTGGCACTGATATGATGCGGCAACTTGTCGAGCCCCAGGCCATGAAGTCGCTCTGCTCTGTGTTTACTAAATTACTTCGTACAATGAAAAATTTCATACAAAAAAAAAGGAACTTCCCAAAAATGTTCACGACACTGGAAAAGTTATTTTCATTGAATTGGCTCGTACACTTCCATTGCGGTAGGACCACGATTTCCTCCTGGAATCCCCTTAACCGATCGTTTTAAAACGTTTTAGGCTTCTTGTCAATGCAGATGAAAAGTTAATGGTTGAAGGGTTAACCACAGGAGGATATAATAATCTGTTTTTAAGGTTCACTAAAAAGCTAAATTCAAGTTTATTGCATATTACGTATCATAAGATTACAATATTTATGTATATCAGCGGCAGAAAAATAAATGTGGAACAAGAACTAAGGAATTAAAATAAAGTTCGGGGGCGGGCGCCGAAAATACAACGATAAATCGCGCCTTTTTTGTTTACCTGACTTAGGTAGACACTATCGTCTCGATTCAAAGATACATTCATAAATAACTTGTCTATTCTATTCTATTGATTCTAGAAGTTCTTGAAGCTGCAATTTTTCAATTCAAAATCTTGTTGTGTCACCAGCTCATTAGAGTGTGAGCTACTCGCGTAAAGGACTGTTCCTTTAGTCCAATCAAGTGGTAATTTTGCTAAGCATTTTGGGTATGCAGCTATTTTTTTTTAATCTGTTGGGAGGTCGATGGTGAGTATAAAACTGAGTTTTCGGGATGATACCCCCTCCCATTTGTCTGACATCTTGAAAATAAGGTACGAAAATTCTCAACAGAGATGTTTTACAGAGAATCAAATTCTCTACAATTCTTATTAAAGAAATTTTTCATGTAAAATTAATAATAAACAAGTTAGAAGCCAGAAAAAACGTAAATATTTGATCACAAATTCTTTGAGACGCTTTAAATTTTATTTAAATTTTCAATTCCACCAAAAAAAAATGCATTAGTTTTTTTCTAGAGCATCATAGAGACAATTCATCTACCTGGTTTTTGCTCAATTATCACTATTTTCAAGGTTTTTACAGCATCACAAAGTAGAGCCAGTCAAGAGTAAGTCGTATTTATACATGTGACAATCATGTCAATATTCTAGGAATAGATGAATTTTGGAAAATACTGAAATACCTGTTTCTTTATTACCATTGTAGGTCATGTATTGCAAAGTTTCAAGTAATTCCTTTCCCCTTTCAAACTTTTCATACCGCTTTTAACCCCTTCGGGTATTTTTGAGAAATACTGAAACAATTGTTGCATTATTTATGTTGTGGAGTAATTATACTAGTTTCAAGTAAATCTGATTAAAAAAAAACTGTTTTTCCGATGCAATCTTTTTATACCCCTTAGGGGTAGAAGTTTGAGAAATTCTGAAACACGTGTCCTATTATTTGTATTGTAGACTTAAGTTTTAAGAAAATCCGACAAACAAAATTTGTTCATGGTGCTGACATGATTGTCACATGTATATATAGACATGACGACCCTTCCTTTGTGATCCTGTAAAACCCTTAAGGGGTTAGGGGTAGTCAGCGGCGTGAAAAAATGAGTATTTTAATTTTTATTTTTTAAATAGTTCAATTTATTTCATAAAAAAAATAATACAAAGTTATTACATTATATCTCAGCTTTATTTTACAAGGATTTAAAAATATATATTAATTGTAGCTAAAAATCAAGCTATCGCCATATTTGTTGGACAAGTAGTGCTTTGCGGTGACCATCCTAACATCTTACTGTTTCATCTAAAATCAAACAAAAAAATATCATTAGTTTAATAGTTAATCTAGTCGATCAGGGATCGAAGCTTTTTATTCTTTTGAAAATAAACAAAATGGCAGCCTCTGGTATTTTACTCGCGCATTTTCAAGGCAAAAAGCCTTGTTTTAGTTTTTAATCTTTTAATAAACTGTGTAAATTTCATTTAAATCCGTCGAGTGTTTTTTTTAATTAAGTATATAATAACTTTGTATTATTTGTTTTATGAAATAAATTAAACTACTGTGAAAAACAAATTATTTTAAATACTCATTTTTTCAAGCCGCTGACTACCCTGACCCTATAAAAGTTATGATAATTGAAAACAATAAATAGAAATTATAAAATTAATTGCAAGAGGATGCTCTAGAAAAAATTTACAGAGAATTTAACACTCCGTAATAGTACTCACTTGTACGAGTGAGTACGAGTGATGGCTAGCTAGATATCGCTGAAAACCCACAAAAACAAAAAATCGGTGCCTAGCCAAATTAGACAGATGGCCCCTTTTCCCGACTGGACTGGACTAGTTGGAAAAGTATAGAAGCATCACGTGGACGAGTCCTCCGTGGTCCTCGTTGGGGCGACTTATCGTCACTCCAAGGTCTTTTGACGTGTTTTAAATTAATTTTCCATATGAATTTAAGGTATGCGCGATGTAAGCGTTTTCTGTGTCATGGTAGTTTAATTAAACCATTTCAAACAAATATTGTTCCATTTCACAGTTATTGTTTCTTATCCACACTACTACTATAGTAATCTTTCGGAGGCCCGAGTTATTAATATATAAAAATGTGAAAAATGTATGTTATCTTCAGTTTCTATGTACAGCTGCTTAATCACGAATAAGCGATTGCATGGGGGGCACCACAATGAGATCTCACACCACCTGCTAAACTTGCTAGGACTGCCCCTGATAAATCTACATGCATATACAGGGTGGACAGAGAAGTGATGTCCAAAGTTAAAATTTAGGTGCCTCATATTGAATGGTATTCGAATCCCCCATGTATGTTCCGCGATTTTGCGTGGTTTTGGGGTTACAGGGTGATTCATAAATTCGGGATGCACATTATTATTTTATTTTTATTTTATTATCTACTCAACGCAGCAACATCAAACGCATGCCAAACAACTACTATCTTAATGTGCTTTCCAAAAATGCTACCAATGTTGATCTACCTCCACCACTTCAGGTAAAGTCACTTGCGAAAGTGAAAAAAAGCTCTAAAATGTCCCAAATTGTTTGTCTCCCAAATTCATGTAATTAATGCACCTACTGTTTATTTTTATTGAATTACCCATTTTGTTACCGATTCCAACTGCAACTCCACAATTTCCCGCTGGGATGTTATTCATATGGGTGCATGCGTTGGGGTGAACCAAACATGAGTTGTCGCTTTTGGGCTGAAGGTAAAAGCACGAGAACCCAAAAGGATTTAAAGTGCACCGGCATTTTCAGGCTGAAAGTCAAAAGCAATTTGCTTGCAGCAATAAAAGAGCAAAATCAGCTCCCCTATCATCATCAACAAAACACGCATGAATCCATGAATTATTAATTCTCCGGACATCCGAGTACAGTTGAGTCCTCGTAATTTTTGCACACTTCCTAAAATTGGGATCCGCGCGACGAGTGCTCATGCGGACGAGGCATATAAATATATCAACGCATGCTCGGCATACCGCATCGCAAAAGTCCATAACAATATCATTGCGCGCCTGAATTTCTGTGCGATTGCTGGTTGGTACCGCAACGCTAGGTGAAGTCATCAAAAATTGGTTGGTCACACTTGCGGATGCAGAAGCGTCTGAATATGAACGTCTGCTTGTGTTCATTTTACTACTACAGTTATAGGGTTGGAGGGATAAACCCTAAAGCTAATTTTTCGGTTCAAGCTATTTGTTCCGACTGCGAGTTCTTTATAGCTTTATATTCTTTGCTTGTAGCCAACTTGTCAACACGTGGTGTCCTATGACCCGTAGCAGAACTGAGGGTCAATGCGCAAGCGAGAAGGGAGAAAACTTGGGCTGATCATCTCCGAGACGCAGGGCCTTCGCATAAATTAGTCAAAAGACGAGTTTTTTTTTTGTTTTTTGGCTGGATCTCTCAGGCTGCTCTTGCTAACACCCTGCACAACCTGGATCATCGCTGAGTGGCTGAGCTGTGTCCTCAACATGCCCTAATAAAGCGAGAGAGCTCCTACTGGGTTCGCATCTGCCCGTTGACACCTATTTTTAACCAAGTGCTGTTCGAGTCCTAACCTGAGGGGCAGTTCATGGTCATATGGTGCCTGCACTAGACCAAAATAAGCACATCTGTGACGCCTTGAGTTAAGGGGGGATCCTGCTTTTGAAGGCTCAAAAAATCGATTTGGGTGGGGGGGGGGGGAATTTTTTTAGGACAGAAAAAAACAAGTAAGCCTAGTGAACTTGTTAGATTATTGTATTGCATATTTGAACATAAAAAAAAATTATTTCAGAGAAAAATATTCAAACGTAGCCGATTTGTATGCACAATTGTAGTCTCCAATTGGCGGGAACGATGAAGCTCGTAATTTTCGTGTGAAATAAAAAAACCAAAGAAAATGTTAATTTTCATATTTTTTTCTTTTAGATGAACTAACAAAAACCCAAAAAATTATGAACTTGAAAAATTTCCTCCGATTGAAAAAAAATGTGCTTTTTTTTTAAAAAACAAAAATCGTTTCAACTTGCTTAAAAAGTTGCTTAGAAATATTTTTCGTGAATCTTTTTAGTTCAAATAGAAGAGTATACAAAACTGAAGCTAACAAGCCTTGGGTCGTTTTGATTGGTCGTCTATTTTTTTTGCAATCACGCCCGGCAGTTTAGAAAAATCGTGAAAACAAAAACCCGAGAAAACGCGCTTTAAAGTTTACGATCAGAGAAGGAGCGCGTGCCTACCTGCTCGACACCCCACTGCGTTTAGTGCTGTATCTTTGAAAATATTGTGAATTAGCCTCTATAACTTTGGATTCATATTCTTAGATATATTAGGAATAGATTTTAGCAATAAAAAAAAATCGATTTTTTGAGCCTTACCTTACCTTAAGGCAAACTTAAACAAAACAACAACAACAAATTATTTTTAGTGTTTTGAACGTACCGAGAGAATTAGGTGATTTTCCAAAAGCTGATGGTGTTGGGTAAATACCTAGTAAAAAATAAAAATTTTAGACAACGTATATTGGAAATAGCACGTTATTACGTGACGACGGCCGATTTCGCCATTATTTTGTACGTACATATTTTGGAAGTGATCATATCACCACACACGGGTTTTAGCGATTTTACTTTACTCTTCTCACGTCTCCTCTTATGCAATGAACGCGAAATCCAAACATTCTGGGGCACACCTGCATATGAAGCACCATGATGCTGACTTCCGCTCTCACCGGTAAATAAAATTGAATCGAAAAATCTCTCTGAATTCTGTTGAACTTTTCTAAGCACTGGCCCCTTCTTCTGCAGTGGGGTTGGGCCATTGCAATAAAAGTTATTAGCGCCGTTATTACTCCAGCACAGAAGCATGCCAACTAACCATGAATGGATTCAATTCAGCCAAGGACACCAAAGTTTCCATTGAATGGCTGTCCATATCTGCAGCAACAACTTGTGTAAAGGGAACGTTTGGGCCCCCAATAGCCCGTCACAGAGTTCCCCAAGCGAGCGGGTCTTTCAAGCCGAAACACGGCTTCCGTCGCCCGTGCGATGAGGTATGTCAAGTGAATCGCCCTTGGCCAGAGAGGACGTGGTTCCTATTTATAGGAAACATATACTTCCGCACTGTAGGTCACGGAAATAACTTAATTTGCTTATGCCGGCTCTCCTAAGAAAGCGCTTCATTTCTGGGCGACCTCGGGAATGTCCTCAAAGCAGCGACGGGTCCCGTGTGCATTGATGTGACAGATCACGTACCCCAGGGGCGGAAATTACACTTCCACATTGTTTGTTGTATCTAAAGAAACGCCTGGTGAAGCGTTCAATCTGCCAGGAGCTCTCGGAAATTACCATGAAGCCGCGTGTCCTAAAAGTTAACTTACCAGCAGGCAGTGCAAGGACAAACCAGAGCTCTGTCTAGTTCCCCGAGCAGGACCTACAGGATCCTTTGCCTGGAGAAGGAAGCTTTCGAGGCGGGGAAGTTAGGGGAAAAGCCCAACCGTGGAGCGCATATCACTTCTGTTGCGGAATTCTCGTAGTCTAGGTGGGAAGTGGGAATAGTTTTGGGCATGTTTCGGTTAAGGGCACCGCGGCTCGTCTGCATTTCCCAGCTTCCGGTTGTCTCAGAATTGCACTGGGACTGGTAGGCAAAGTGAGGTAACATCTGCCTACCTCTGCCTACGCCGAGTTTAAGGGTTGTTATCTATATGGAAACTCGCTGGATGCAAATGACTAAGGCAGGACAGAGTTGACCAGTGCCGCTCACGATCTGACGCAGTCGGCTGGCCGCAGAATAATTTTCACAGCGAAAGGCGCTGGAGAGTCCTGTGAAATTACTTTGCGGTTGGAGGTCGTGTACGTGGCGGAATAGACGATCCTGAAAAATTTCCAATTTTCCGTTCTCGCCCGGTTTGCCATCATACCATTTCCATGACTGCATACATAAGAAGAGACAGTCAGTCGACGGTGAGCAGGGTTTCTAGTCTGATTCGTAGTCATGAAGGGGCGTAAAAATTCGAAGAGTTTTATTTTCTAAGTTTGACCACCATTTTAGCTATTGAGCGATCTATCCCTTAAATTAAAAGTTATGGACAATTTTGTCACAATAAAAAAAATTTCATAAAGATTTAAGATAATATTTGGTTATATTTTGAGCGTTATAAAATTAGCAGCGCTATAGCAATGATATCTGATGTTTATTATTGATAATACCCTTATTTTTAAAATTAAAAATTATTATATTATAAAAAACAAGAAATCCGACAACGGAAGAAACGAAAAGTATGAGACGAGAAAATATTCTTTCTTCCTTTACTTAATTCAAATTGACAAATAGGTACGGTGATGTTCAGACTATAGCCGTGTCGCATGCCACAATAATAACGTATTTATGTACAGGGCAAAGCAGTGGTTTCTTGTTTTTTTAAACAATCTTTATATTTACAACTTTTTAGTTTCCGATAGTATAGTAGTAGGTAGTAGGTAAGTAATGTCATTACATGAGCAAGTAGGTAGGTACTAGTAATTTTACATTATGTTGCACAATATAGTAATATGACTTGCCTTATTCTGCTCGTCGAACGCTTTCATTTAATACCCATGTCAAGGGGTTGTATTAAGAAAATTTAATTCGCCATCTTGGACGTCTGCCATATTGCATTTAGTATCACTTCATATACATAGAGTCATGTGGGTCAAGTGTGCGCACTTAAACTTTGACGCTTTAAATACTCGAAAATTATTTGTAGAATGAAACAAAACTGTGGTAATTAGTAAGGCTGTTCATTTGTAATAAACTTAGACACAATAGTAGTATTGTCAGTAGCTTATATTTTAAGAAACTATAAAAAACAAAGACCGTTCCATACGCGCACACTTACCCCAGTATAGGGATAAGTGTACGCAACAACAAAAATAGAAATATTCAGCTATATATATTTAGAACATAAACAATATTATATAATTATTAAAATGTTCATCATAGGTACTTAAAGTAATCAACATAATAATTATCTTAAATCAAAATATGAGATCAACTTGAACTTAGAAATCCTTAGTTACTGTTCGTGCCACCAGGCTCCACAAAGGCTATATTCAATCCAGTCTTCAGTCGGTGGATCAGAATACTTTTCGCTACATAAGGGGCAGTAATACTCTTTTTTGTCATTTTTTGGTTTCTTAAGAGTCTTATTTTTAATTTATTCTTTTTTTGGCAGTCTCAGATGATTTTGTAGTGTTTTGTAGTATGTAGTTTTGATGCGCACACTTACACGACAGGCTTCTGCGCACACTTAACCCAAACCAACGAAACAGAATTGTATGAATGCCGTTGATTATTGCGTCATCATAACAACTTAAACACTGGCAAATAACAAACTAGATATTATGTTGCACTCGATAGCAAATACCATATTTTCAAAAAGTTTACATAACTACAAAAGATTACGCGTCAAATGTGAGAAAATATCGTAAATATTTTAGCAAAAATCTTTTTTTACCTGTCAGATCCAAATGACGCGCGAGCAGCCGCTGTAATTCGAGTGATTTGCTGGACGTCCCGTGGGGTACTGGAGAGGGTGGTTGCCGTTCCTTAGCTTTATATAGTTTTCGAGATAATTTGAGTGCGCACACTTACATAGACGCTGCGCACACTTGCCCCACATGACTCTACCGTCATCCATCTCCTTTGGAGAATTTTTTAATTCAAAGTCAAAGTACGGGGTTAGGCCACTCTAGAGGCCGAAAAAATAATCTTTTTTAGGATTTTTTTTCAGAAGTTACTACAAAATAAATCAAGATTCCAATAAAGAGTATTTATTATACATATCAGTGACTGCATACAAGAATTTTTTTGAAACAATTAATTGCAAAATTGCGGCTGTGCAGCGTTTTTGCGATGACGTCTGTCATCTGTAATTTTTGAATTATAAGAAGCCAAATATTTATTTTTTATTCTATATTTTAACTGCTATATATATATCGATATATTAATTTTTGGCTGAATGGCGCACTTCCAAAGTTGAAAGTGAAAAATTGAGCTTAAAAATCATCAGATAATTGTTAATAACAAATGAACTATGCAATGTACAAAAAAAATCCTACGTACTTCCATAGACAATGTATTTTTCAAGATATATTCAAAATTTTAAGTGAATCGGTTGATAATTGTCTGAGTTATGTTTCCGGCCAACTTAAAAAATGTAGTTTTGAGATACATGCTGCACAGCCGCAATTTTGAAATTAATCGTTTCAAATAAATTATTGTATACAGTCACTGATATGTACATATAATGAATACACTTAATTGGAATCTCCATGGAAGTACTACATTCTGAACAAAAAAAACCTAAAAAGGATTATTTTTTCGACCTCTAGAGTGGCCTAACTCCTTAAACCAAATTACTTGCTTCGGATAATTTTTGTATGGTACTTTTGTGTTTTATTTCTATAATATAAATAGTTGCACATACAATCAAATAAATAACAAGACATTAATTTCAACCCAAGAAGCGAAAGCGTCTCCTACATTGTCCGGATGTGCTGCATTCAGCTAGAAGAGATAAAACTACAAAGCTGACGAGCCAATACCACTTTCCTGGCCTCCCACTGGACAACACTTGGGCGACCGAAATACGACCCAGGATTGATTCGAATATTTCGTATAAGGATAGCCCCTATGTACATACATATGTATGTATATAATATCTGATGCACCGAGTCCCACAACGAGGCTGCGTAAGGTTCAACAGCTCGCTAACAATGACAGAGTGTTAATACTTCCCAGGGTCATACGCAAGGGGGGTTTAGGGGGTTTTTGGACGTAAAGACGTATATCATCCTGGCGCGGACCAAAAGAAGAAACGCCTTGCAACGAATTGATGTTCTTCAAGCGCCTTTTTTTAAACGTAGGTATTTGGCGGTGAAAATGGGTCCTGTATAATAACAATAAGCGTCGTCATCCGCTTAGTCCAGAAGATAGACCAAAACAACATCCAGGAGATGAACTTCATTCACTTAAAATGTTTTTGTATGTACTCGTATGGTGCGATTTTGAACGATGGATATATTTTTAACTGCTGCCACAAAACAATCGATTACTGCTGAAATATACTGGAGTAGCATGAACCAGAAACTACCACCTCTTGCCAATCGCAGGGGTGTTTTTTCCATCAAGACTCCCATACAACTAGGATCAGCTGCACACAGCTAGAGGAATTTGGTTGGGAAAATATGGTTCATCCTCCTCCCTAGTCTTAGCACAGACTACCATTTTTTCCAGAGTCTACAAAACTATGTTGATAATTAAAAATTTCGATCTCTGGATGATCTCCAGCGTGCAATATCAGCATTCTTTAATTCAAAGCCAAGCAAGTCTCTCAAGGACGGTATAGAGAAGCTAACCGAATGATGGAGAGAGGTCATAAGTAATGAGGGAGATGAATACTATTATAAAATATAGACTTTTTTAACCTTAAAGTGTTCCTTACCTACAAATCGCAAGTCGGAGTTGTTTATATAATACATACATGGGTGTATTCTATTATATCTGTATCAGTAGAGTAAACACCTTTTTTTTTAAAACCGTATTTACAGAGAAAATGTAGAAGAATGTAGACACATCAGTTACAGCTATAGATTACTCTTGCGTAAATCAAAAGATGCTATAATTTTTCCAAATGGCGGCAAATGCCAGTTCTTCTTAGACATTTGTCAAGCAAACAGATACAAAATACACGTCAACAAGACATGAATCGTCATACTCCTCAAGAACGCGGAAAAATTAATTAGATTTTTTTGCGGAATAATTCGTCAGTGGTGTTGGCGCAGCGTGAATTTAGACGCAGATTTCCCGGTCGTCCGACACCAACTGGTCAAACACTACGGCATTTAGCCGCTCGCAGAGAAGAGTATGTGACAATACGAAATGCTGCTGAAGATGTCGCAGCGGACCTCGAAGTATCAACAAGACAACGCACAGTGGGGCAGAATCCCGATTTTGTGGCCAAAATTCCCAAATTACCTATATGGGGGTTTTCGAGGTCGCTGATTACGAATCTGAAGTCAGATTTTCAAAATTCAAAATGGCGGATCCAATATGGTGGACAAAAAATTCGAATTTCTATTAATTTCACTGAAACTGGTTACTCGGGGGTTTTTTGGGATCGCTGATTACGAATCTGAGGTCAGATTTTCAAAATTCAAAATGGCGGATCCAATATGGCGGACTATGTTTCATACGTTGAAAATATGAAGTGAAATCTCATGTAATTTGGTTTTCGAGGTTATTGCTTACGATTCAAGAGTTAAATTAGAGCAAAAACATCGTGAAAGTATTGTAAAATTGATATGATAAATTCATTAGTGTATAATTTCCACGAAAATTCTGCTCTTCAAACTTTAAACGCATTTTTCTCGAAATATCATTTTCTAAAACTCTCATGGGCCTAAACAAAAAACTATTCAACCGATTGCTTCGAAATTTATACATGGTGTTCTACTTATTAATAGTTGTCGTCCGTACCAAAATTGCTTATTTTCGAAAATACTTTCTTATTTTTTTTAAACGATTTGTATCAAAAAAACCAAGATTTTCGTAACTTTTTTTTCTACAGTCCGCCATTTTTTGTTTTTTCAATGAAATTTATTAATTTTGGTAGGGACGATAGCGACATATCTACTGAACAATATTCCGTTCGATGTTTTTTCGATTCCCTAAAAAGAGGTAAAATTTATGCGTTCACATGAGAATACCCCTTTAATGTCGCGCCACGCGTTTTTCCATAAAAATTAGTCTCACTACTCAACGCGCACTCGAGAGCAGCCAGTTTTTTAATATGTTATATTTAACACTGTACACTATCAGTTCCTTGTAGAAACTAGATCGAGACTCGCGAAGACATTTTTAAAACTCTATTAGAAAATCGATTTTATATAAATATAAAAAAATATATACTATATACTTGTCGCGAGATTTAAATATCACAAACATAAAATGAGCAATAATTGTGCATAAGCATAAATTCTACATACCTCCAGAAAATGAATCCATTTTGCCGAATTCGAATTGAACTAGTTTCCTCAGTTTCCCAGCACTTCAACCAGGTAAGAATTTTTCCACGCGTACACTTGTTTCTTGAGCACTCAACGGAGGCTGAATGTCGACTGATGTCGAGGCGAACCTAGAGCAGGTATTTACCTGCCCGGTCCGGAATTATGTTCTAGGACTATCCCTAAACAAGATCTGATTGTATATAGACGAATATACACAACTCAAAAATTTGATTTTTGGCCAGCTTTTTGGGATTCTGCCCCACTGTGCGACGTGCCACGTAGTTGGGCTTCAATCGGCGGTCTTTACAGACAATTTTGGAGAAAGACTTGAAGATGATACCTTACCAAAAGCAGACAGTGTTTCAACTGTTGACCGCCAAGCTTTCTCCTTTCTCAATTGGATGAATTGTGACTGGAGAACATGTGGTTCCAACAGGATGGAGCAACGGCGCATACTGCACAAGCCACAATCGAAATTCGGAGGGCTGTATTTTCGGGTCGCCTAATCTCTCGTTTTGGTGATTTGCACTGGCCGGCAAGATCGCCCGACTTAACCGTTCCAGACTTCTTTTTGTGGGGTTTCTTGGAGTCATGAGTCTATGTCAACAAGTCTCAGACTCTTGAAGCCCGCAAAGAGAATATCCGTCAAGAATGCGAGAACCTATCGCCGGAAGTTCTGGCAAGAGTGATGGAAAATGCCATAAATCGGGCTTGTATGGTCATCAAATCTGGCGGCGGCCACTTGACCGATATCATTTTCTCGACTTAATAGAGAAAAATTTAACATCAAAGAAACACAATCCAATTCATCATCCATTCATAAAAAAATTACAGCCAAAGAACATCGGGGGACAACTTTAGCGCCACGTTGTACATATTTATATGATTTTTGATTTGTGAAATATTCTCTTCTTTTTTATTTCATTTTTTGTAATATCCAATCAATAGTAAGTAATTGGATATTTTCTATTTACAATCGCATGAATTTCTTTAAATAAAAAAATAAGTCGTTGAATGTTTCGTCAGAAAGATAACTTTTATTTATTTACTTATTTTGTGGAAAAGCCATAATGTACAGTGACTAAAGGCTCTGTGCTCTGATTAGCCTTCTGCACCATAGTAAGAGGATCAATCGTGTAAAAGTTATGATTTCCTGCAACGGCAGTAAGGCTCCCTATTTCGCTGGGGAAATTCAAACCAAACATTTGTATGTACCTACCTCTCTATCTAGTAAATAAATTGCTACCGCGCGGCTTTCACAACCACCTTTACCTCCCTTTCACTTGCAGGAAAAACTGTTGAAAAATGCTTAGAAACTTCGCCTCTAAGAAATATGAAATTTCTTAATAAGCGTTGCTCAGGTTCACAGGTTGCTATCGTGAGATTCCTTTGAAATGCCTGATAATCGCAAAGATACATTGCCGTGGTTGTATGTAGCGCGTTCTATCAAATGAATTCTGAGAATTTGCAGAACTCATCGATAACTTTGTCCCTTTTCAAAGCGGCGACTCCAGTCCCCCCGCCATACCCGCAGCTTTAATTTGAAGTCAATTGAGAAACCTGTGAATCTCCTTAATAATAAAGAACTCCCCGAGATATGCTGGTACTCTAACCGAGTTGCGAGTTCTTGAGAAAATCTTTGCTGCAAAAACCGGGCCATCCGGACTCGGGGAGGTTTGCGTTCAGTCTTGAATTCCCATTACCCCAGTGGGCCACGGTCCTTTGGGTCGTCAGCATTGGCCGAGGGGGTTTCGGGCCAACTGGGGGTGCGAGTAATTACGAAAACAAATTTCGGTCATTAAGTTTTTAACAAGCCGTGCACTTCCCGTGCAGCCAAATAGAGCGCCTTTCAGCCACCTCGTTCTGCAAATTTGCTCCCCTCAAATGCGAACTCTTCACACTCATTCGGTCGTATCACTTGTGCCATGCCAGGATGCCACAACGATGAGCCCGATCTGCACCGGTGGGTGGGGCAAAAAGTTTATTTAAACTTTTTCAATTGACGTTTTTGCGTCCTCCCTCACCTCCGGTTTTGTGCAGCCCGAGCGAATACTCTGTGCGGCAAAGGTTCCTTGGGCCCTTCGGAAGAAAAAAGTGCGTTTGCGGCAATCGAAGGAATCAGCAAATAATGCCAAGGCACTTGCCCATTCCTGAGCAAGTAGAAAGCGGAGATACCTCCCCTGCAGACATTTGAAAAACTCTCAGGACGTTTGGCGACTTTAAATGTGGCCCATGTGAATGTTGAAGGTGCGGGTATTAGACCTAGCACTTACACCATGTGGTTTATTGTGCTTTACCTTCGTGGAAGATCATTTTAATCTCGTCGCACGTAGCCGATAGACGTTTAGTTCGTCTAACAAAGCTCATTATTTTGCATGGGAGATCCGAGTTGCGGTCCAGAATGCTAAATAGCGGCTGGCGCTTGTGAGGCACGTATTGTCAGTGTCCAAGTTGCGGTCGGTCATTAGACCGGTCCATTGTTATGTGATGTCCGAGTTGCGATCTCGCCTCGGGTAGAATTCTTGGTGTTTTACAAAATATCTACTGACTGAATATTTTGCGTTTACAAATATTTTGAAAGTCGTACCGCAACTGGGACAATGATTTTGCATGTAGATGACGACTTGACTGCAACTCTGGCATTTCCAGGTGTCCCTTGTCGGCGGCGCTAGGCCGCTAGGTTCCAGGGTAGAGGGTACAGGCGCATAAGAAATGTATAACAGTTGCCTCCTCTAGCTCACTTTCACATATTGGTGAGTCGACTATACTCGTTGTGAACTGTGACAAAGTTAACCTAATATAAAGGTAGGAAGACCAGGAGATTTCCAATTGTTTTCCATTAAGCACTTAAAGGGAGAAAAGGAAAGGGGAATATTTAATAAAAAACAAAAAAACCAAATTCTCTCAGAAACTTTAAATAATAAGAAACTAAAAATGCCCTGAGGAAAGTTATAAAGGACGGAATGCGATGGAAACACTTACAAATACATATGTGGAATACATACAAGATCTGAGAGCGAAACAAGAGCTAGAGAGAGATTTCCCGTGTTGTTGTTGTTGTTATTTCACATTGTTGTTGTTGTAAATTGATTGCTATTTGAGCAGCAGTGGTTGCTAGCAAAAATGAGTGAAAATAAATCAGCAGCCGTTTCTTGGAATTGTGTTGTGGAAAATTGTAGGTCGGTGAGTCCTGTAAAAATGTTTAAATTTCTGAAGTTTGTCAATACATGTACGAAAGCATTAATCATCCCAATATAAAAGTTTCTAAAGCAAGAATATTTTTGCCTGGCAACCCTAATTTGTCGCTCAATTTGTGCAAAACTTTTTGTCTTTCTTACTCATCCAGAATTTTACTGATTTGTGGTATACTGATACCAAAGATTATATAACTACAAAGATGTAGCAAAGAGGCTAAAATCCACTTCGCGCTTCAGGGGCCAGTTCTGGCCCCCCATAAATGTGTTGGTAACACACCTATAGGAACTCTCTCTCAAATTTTTAATTTCTCTGGCTCTATTTTCCGAGTGCACCGAGCGAAACGCGAATGGAAGACGAGGCGCTTGTGAGACTGGCGAGCAACAAAAAAAAAAGGAAGAAGCGAATAATGCACGGGAGCATGTAAGCGGGGTATATTGTGGGGTTGCTTGTCTCTCATATATTAATTCCGGGAATTTGAGCTGTAATTCCGATTCTTGGCTAATTAGGATATTTTGTGTTTTCTTGATTTCGTTGTTATTGTCCCTTAATTTTATTATTTCTGAGTTTTCTCCAAATATGTTCCTTTTTACATTTTATCACTTTGGGTTTTCTCGAATCAGGAATAGACAAATTTTAAAACTAATCCAAAGAGGTTACAATTTTCGTGCAATAAGATAATTTGATTCAATTTAAAGGCTTATCTTTGAACAAAATGCGTCTTTATATCTACTTTATTGCATAAAATGATACCTTCACTGATTGACTTCTTAGGGAGACAAATGGTGGGGGGTACATATGTATGTAGATTTTATGACGTGGGCATCCACTAAGAAAGAATTTTGGGAAACATGTTTGGTTTAATATTATAAAAACCTATTAATTGCATTTCATGTTTCATATAAAAATCATACTATCGGTCCTTGCGACATTCTCGGCTGATCTTAATTAGTTTCAATAATCGAAAATGTATTGTGGTACTATATACCGCCATTCGTAAAAATGTGCTGCGAATCAACCTATGCAATTAATCGCGTTAGGCGGCATGAGATCATCGGACTAAGCAGTTAAAATTTTTAATTTTGATTCCTTGCTAGTGTGTTCTTTCTTACTCAACCAAATGCAATGTTTCCGTAAATCAAAAAATCTAACATTTCCTTTTTATGCTCAAAACAAGGGTGTTCTGTTTCAAACCAGCCAGCATAATTTGGGTCCTCATTTGTGACGACAATACAATGCTCTATAATTTTTTGCTTAATTGAATGTGCTTCAAAATTTGCGTTAAAGATTTTGTCAAATGCCGCAGTATGTATTTTACAAATATTAAAGAATTTTTCGGATGGTGCATGCAAATTTCCAAAATCACTATGGCTTGTATAATTTTTTGCAAAAATTAACAATTCTGAAGGAGATGTAAGAACTTCATCTATTTTACGAATCTCACTTTTACAATCTGAGCAACTTAATTTAAGCAAAGTTTTATATGCAACATATCCAGTGAAATACCGCATTGAAGTCATCTCTAATTTGATGGAATTTATGTTCTCAAAAGTATCTTCAATAAAAAATTGTAGACTGCATGAAATGTTGTTCTGTGTTAAGGGATGTTAGAAATACCTTATTGAAAGCCAATTTATATTTGATTTTTATATGAAACATGAAATGCAATTAATAGGTTTTTATAATATTAAACCAAACATGTTTCCCAAAATTCTTTCTTAGTGGATGCCCACGTCATAAAATCTACATACATATGTACCCCCCACCATTTGTCTCCCTAAGAAGTCAATCAGTGAAGGTATCATTTTATGCAATAAAGTAGATATAAAGACGCATTTTGTTCAAAGATAAGCCTTTAAATTGAATCAAATTATCTTATTGCACGAAAATTGTAACCTCTTTGGATTAGTTTTAAAATTTGTCTATTCCTGATTCGAGAAAACCCAAAGTGATAAAATGTAAAAAGGAACATATTTGGAGAAAACTCAGAAATAATAAAATTAAGGGACAATAACAACGAAATCAAGAAAACACAAAATATCCTAATTAGCCAAGAATCGGAATTACAGCTCAAATTCCCGGAATTAATATATGAGAGACAGGCAACCCCACAATATACCCCGCTGACATGCTCCCGTGCATTATTCGCTTCTTCCTTTTTTTTTGTTGCTCGCCAGTCTCACAAGCGCCTCGTCTTCCATTCGCGTTTCGCTCGGTGCACTCGGAAAATAGAGCCAGAGAAATTAAAAATTTGAGAGAGAGTTCCTATAGGTGTGTTACCAACACATTTATGGGGGGCCAAAACTGGCCCCTGAAGCGCGAAGTGGATTTTGGCCTCTTTGCTACATCTTTGTAGTTATATAATCTTTGCTGATACTTTGCTGATGCAAATGTAAATGATCATACAAAACACAGATTTTAACATATTTTGTTCCTGTGCTTAACTTTGACTGTGAAGAGGTGCCGGTTCAAGGCAAGCCCCCATAGAATCCGTCAACACACGTGCGTTGCGGCATTGCGTGCGTTGACATTTATGAAGCGACGCATACGACGCTAGGTAAGTTACAACAGAATATTGAACGCGGCAACTGACAAGCAAGTGACACAGGCAATTTCAGTTATATTATGATATATATAAATATATTCCTATATAACTTCATGCGTTTGTTATAAATAAACTCGCGTTTGCACACTTCTTCTATAAGTCGCTCATCGAATTCCATTTTACCACACGAGTGACACTTAAAAGTAAGGTTAAGTTGAATGCGCCGCGTTGAAATTTAGAAATTTGCCCAAAGGATGCGACGCGTCGCATAGCGGCGCGTCTGATAATTCGTTGTAACGCAATGTACAGGACTGCATAAGCGCTTTAAATCCTGTCATCGTAAGCATCGCTCGCGACGCGTTCAAAATTTGGTTGTGTCACCAACTTGAGAGCTTAAAGCATTTTCAGTCCGGCTGTCTCTCTCACGGCGGATTGGCGTAACGAAATATAGAAGGTTCCTCTAAATTTTAGAGAGAGAGATTTATTTCGTTTCGTCAATCTGCCGTGAGAGAGAGAGCCAGACTCAAAATGCTTTAAGCTCTCAAGCTCGCGACGCTGCGTTTGTGTTGACGGATTCTATGGGGCCTGCCTTCAGTCTGTCCTCCAGTATCCTGTGAGGAGACTTATAGCTAGGATGATGACCTCTATACTTCACCAGTCGTTTGCACACTTGCAGATGCTAGTTTGGAAGGATATGGAACCGTCCCGTATGTCAGAATAATAAACGTTTCAGGCCAAACAATTGTAAGTTTCCTCTGCGCTAAGAATAGGTTAGCACCACGTAGAACCATTACTAGCGAATAGGAAAGAACTCACCCTTCCACAACTTGAGCTAACAACTGCATTATTTGCTGCTAGATTATCATCCTACCTAAAGAAAACTTCAGATGTAACATTTCACAGTATTTACCTCTGGACGGTTTCCTTAACCACCCTAAGTTGGATATCAGATGATGCCCGCAAATGGAAGCCCTATGTCTCAAATTGGGTATCTAAAATTAAGACGTCTGAATCTTCATGGAGCCTGCCCTTGCCCCCATTGCCCTGAAAGCGACCATCCTGCAAACTTGCTGACAAGAGACGTATCGCCAAAGTGCTACGGAATTCAGATCTTTGGACGCACGGGCCTTGTTGGCTGGACATTGGATTCGGAGCAATTGCCTAAAAAAGACCAGAAGGTAACAGACACTTCTCAGCATTTAACCGCCTTGCGTGCATCTGCAGATACAGATTACGTAGCTGTCTAATAACCTAATCTACCACCAGAGAATATCAGTTCGTTAAAAAAGATGTTACATGTAACTGCGCGCGTATGTTGTAAGTCTCATGACTGCCAGTTTGAGTAGATATAGTCAGTGCTGTGTCGCCCCTAGCCGCTACGCACATGTTGAGAAATTTTTTATTCTAAAATTATTAATATTGTTATTATTATTATATTATTTATGAAATGTTATTTGATTGTATGGATGACCATTTTTTCCTTTTTTTTTTGTTCGCCAAAAATTTTGCACTTGGGGGGCGGTATTTCAACCGGCTGCACAAGGCGCCAAAATAGCTCAGCACGGAACTGGAGACAGTTCTGTCTAGTAGCGTATTGTTTATCCACCTAATCAGAACCTGATTTACACCATGTTTTTGCATGGCAGTTTCCATTGCTGTGAACCTGGTGTTGTCGAAAGCTCCTTTAGATCGAGCTCCACATAGAAAATAAACATTATTTTTGATTGATGACTTTTGCAAATGAGCACTTTTGGACCGCCGCAGACCACGTTTGTTATTATTGTCACTCAATAGATAATAAGGCACATTCATTTTTACTATAGGTGTTCAAATCCAAAGAAGAAAATGGTTATGGGATATTCCAATTGAAATTAGGATATGTTAATTAATAAGAACTACATAGTTATGAATGTTGGTTTGACATTTTATAAACAAGTCTAAATATTAATCGAGACAACATTCATTAAAATTTGTATATGATTGAAAGTAATACACCTATTTTTATTTATTTGAAGCCAACATACATAATTAATATAATCTGACTTAAGTACATCATTTACAAGAAGAGAAACATATATTTGGCTTTGTTTAAATCGAAATCAAAATATACACATGTCAGATATTGATTCAACAAATCCATAATCGGTTTGATGACACTTTGTATAGCGAAAATTTCGTCAAGGGAAAGCTCTGCTACATACATTAATAGAAATAGAAGATAACAAGTTAGGAGAGTCTATCAGTCCAACTAAAACTTTATGTATAAAAAAACACAAATACACCTCTCGTTTCTCGATTTCATTTTTCTTTCTATAGCTTCTTCTGCTAGCTAGTTCAGCTAGCATTTCGTTGGATTCTTCAATACGTAACTACATTAAATATACGAGTATACATACGAGCTAGTTTTTGGGATTGGGTACCAGTTTTCACAATTTTTTTTCACAAAGCCTTTTTTCCCAAAATCCATTTTTCCCAGAAACCTATTTTCCTAAAACCATAATTCCGAGGAAAATTTTGTTAAAGGAAAATCATCTGTCAGGAGATATTTTTTAAGTTGGGAAAAAAAATTTTATTATAAAAAGTTTTTGGAAAAATGGATTTTGGGAAAAAAGGCTTTGTGAAAAAAAAATTGTGAAAACTGGTCCCCTACCGTTTTTGGACGTTTACAGGCAGTCGGTAGAGTAAGTGTCTGATTTATACAAGGTGGGCCAAAAGAAGTCATCCGATGTTGTTTGGCTCTCATTTTTTTTTTCTAAATGAAAAACTTCAATTCTGTTTTTTGATTATGTTTATTTGAACCTTTAGAATTTTACTGGTCAAGTCGAGAAGATGATATCGGCCAAATGGGCGCCATCACAATTGATTGCCATACGGGCTCGTTTTATGGCATTTTTCATCACTTCGGCGAGAACTTCGGGCGACCCGCAAGATTGCCCGATTTAACCGTTCCAGACTTTTTTTGTGGGGTTTTTTGAAGTCCCGTGTTTACGTGAACAAGCCCGAGACCCTGAAAGCCCTCAAGGACAACATTCGACACGAGTGCGAGAATCTGTCGCCCGAAGTTCTCGCCGAAGTGATGAAAAATGCCATAAAACGTATGGCAATCAATTGTGACGGCGCCCATTTGGCCGATCATCTTCTCGACTTGACCAGTAAAAGGTTCAAATAAACATAATCAAAAAACAGAATCGAAGTTTTTCATTTAGAAAAAAATGAGAGCCAAACAACATCGGACGACTTCTTTTGGCCCACCTTGTATATCTTGAAATTGTGCATTTTTGATTCAGATTTGAATATGCAACTCAGTGGTATGCATCTGTAACGCAACGACAAAGATCAACTAAGAACGTATTTTCATCATCAAACTAAGCCGATAAAACAAGATTTCTTCCTCCACCAAAGTTTTCACGAAACAAGGAGGACATAACGTGAGCGAAAACAAAAGTGAAGAGCTTCTTGGAATATACACTACTGCCACCAAGATCGTGCTCGGGGATCTTTTCTCTTAAAGGTGGAATTCTAAGAAAACGGGATTTTGAAAAGCGGGATTCTAAGAAAATGGAATTATAAATAAACTTGGTCTTAACAAACGGGTAAATTATAAGAGGGATTTTATACCCAACCCCATTTCAGTCTATTCGTGAAAAGTGCATCCGAGAAAAAGGCTTTCGGGATTATTGCCGGGAACCTCTGTCGGGAAAATTGTTTGTCGGGAAATTGCATTCTGGAAAGTTACCGGGAACCAATTAAGTAAGATAATAACTGTTTTGTACAAAACGTATAGTGTTTAGGGGCGGAGAGAGCTTGGCCCTGATCTAGAGGTTTTTAAGAATCATTTCAAGAAAACTTGATTTTTTCTGCACTTGAAGATCTGGAAAACCTTTAAGAATTGACCTCCGCGAACACACAGCTTACTCTCAACTTCTTTTATAACTTCCCTCAGATGTAAAAACAACCTGTATGGGCACAAAGAAGAATTCGGAATTGAAGCCCTTGAAGGGAATAAAGCCCATGGGGAGACTGAGACCCCGTCCGTCGGCCGTTGGGTTCACCCACTCTTTAAGACATCATTACTTTGTCGTGCAGCGTACACATGTAGCTATTGACTCGCCACACAAAACAGGCGAAAGGAGCTCGTGCATATTTACTGCGACTTGGTAAAATCTACAAGGCGTTTTTTAATTTGCACGGCTTTCCCGCAAATGCGATTTATACATACTACAGACACTCGCCGCACATAGTTTCCCTCCGGAGGGTATTTGTTGGGTCGTGGCGGGAGCTCCACCGACTCGATTGATAAATTACATCAGCGGAGGAGCGTGGAGCAATGCCCGGAGAGGGAGCCCCTTAAGTGTTTACATTTGCGACAACTGGGATCCAAATGGTGGAGCAGAGCACCAAAGTTGGGTTTTATTTCCGTGCGTGGGGCCCGCCACCCCGATTTCCGCCAGATGCTGCACTCGAAGGATACCCGGGAATATGAAATGATGGCACATTAACCACTGTCGAGAAAGCGAGGCAATTTCAGTCCCATATGCGCAAGGTGTTTGAAACGCGATCCACCCGGGCGACAGGCGACGCCCCACAGCCTCGGAATCAGATGTCAACAACTGTTGAAGGGAAGTCGGGGCATTTCGGAGGAAATTGTTCCGTCGGCGAGCATTAAGCTAACGCAACACTAATGTACTCTCAGAAAATTGTAATGCCGCCGTTTGAGGATGTTAGGCGCAATCTGTTCGAGTCTTGTGGGAGATCCAAACAGCCGCAGGATTCCGCGACGACACTTGCAACGATAAAAGTCGTCGTCTCGCGATTGCATTACGCCCGGCTGGCCCGGTTCGACGACAGGCGACGGGAGTAAGGGGGGCATATCCGCCGCAGCAGTCTTTCCGCTGCCGACGCTATAGTTTAAGCACCTGCTCGATAAAAGGACGATAATTGCAATTTAATGAAAACTTAGTCGCTAAAATGGAAGTGAGGCGCCGACGATTTCAAATGGTGGAGTTCGTTCGCTTGCGAGCACACGCCACATCCACACTGCAAAATGGGACGACACCTGAACCTGCGGTAAACCAAGCGAAAACGGGAAATTGATAATTTTTCAGGATACTCAATTATTAGCGTAATTAGGTAGAGACCCCCTTTTCGCAAATACTTCATTACTTATTTATTCTTATGTAATAGGTTCCTGTAATTTTTTTTATAATAGTATAGCTAAGCTTCTTCTTCATGTTCCTTCTCCGCTATGGAGGTTGGTTATCATCAAGAATTTTACTTTTATCTTTTGACAACCCAATGCTGAATAATACATCCACGCCATGCAATCCATCTTCTGCCTCTACTTCTTTTACACATGATCTTGCCTTGTAAAACCAGCTTCAGTAAGATAGTAAGAGAAGTGTTAACCATATACAACACGCAGGGTGTTCCATTTAAAGGGTCTTTCAATATGGATATCATCAAATTTTCCTCCGTTCGAGAAACGTTCCGCGCATTACATGATTTTTATCCTCGCTACAACCGTCCTGCCGAGTCGACTATTCGACGTTTGGTGGCCAAATTCGAGTCAACCGGTTCGGTAAATAATCGACCAACACCCGTACATAACCGAAACGCAAGGTCTGCTGAAAACATCGCTGCTGTGCGTGAGAGTGTACAGGAAAACCCGATTCAGACAATTTCTCGGCGTTCACAAAAACTTGGCCTTTCTGTAACTTCAACTTGGGCCAGGTTGACCCAAATTTCGCTAAACAAATCATCTTTAGCGACGAAGGCCATTTTTGGATGAATGGATATGTGAACAAGCAAAATAGTCGAATTTGGGGCGATACTAACCCAGACGAGATACACCTGCACCAAATGAACTCTGTTTGGTGCAGATTTTGGTCTGGCGGAATCATCGATTGCCTTGCCATAACCGTCATCGGCGCGACCGCTACAGATAGACGATAGACTTCTTGTGGCCTAAATTGGATGATATGGATACCGACGACATGTAGTTTCAACAGGACGGCGCTATGTGTCACACAGCGCATACCACGATAGACGTTCTATACGAGCGATTTGAGGGCATTGTAATCTCGCGCTGCGGCGACGTGAACTAGTCACCCATATCGTGTGCCATCCAGCAAATTCAGCCAGATTTATGCGACAAAGTCATCGAAAATTGGACCTCCAAAATACGTGCCATGAAGCAAAGCCGTGGCGAATGTTTGAACGATATTATATTCCATACTTAAGGCCATAAAATATTCTTTCAAATAAAATAAAAATGGAGTAGATGTCTCACACACAAATTGTTTTATTTACTTTTCAAAGTCAGCGCCCTTATTGAAGGACCTTTTATATAGTGGCCTAAAAAATGTTTAGATAGACAATATCGTTACTAACCGTTTAAAAAAAACTACTGCTCAGCAAAAATCCGCACAGTTCAGAAATTACGATTTTTTTGTACTTTTCCGAAAAATCACTCTGGTGTGAAAACTATTCAATGGATTGGAATGAAATTTAGTATTTAGTGTAGTCATATATGGACCATGCAGTTCTGTATTTTTTTGCTTATTGCTTCACTGGATCAGCTTCACAATTGTTTCTTTTATTTTCATTTTCAATTTTTGAAAAAAATTATTCACCATAAATATGTATTCCAGCTGAAAACAAATTCGTTCGGAACATAGCAGCTAGCTAAATTTTGTAAACGTTGAAGCCTCCTACAAATTCCCGTCGGATTCCAATATTGGGGCACATATTTTGAAAAAATTACTTTTAAAAATATATGTGCTCGTGGAGTTTAAAATTACCTTGACATATGATAATTCTGTGGGCAATAAAAACGGACAATTGCGTGTCGTACACGCATCAATTTAGGGTTCCGTAACATGTACTAAGTAGCAAGAGATTTTTTTCGTCAGGACTGTAAAAATAATAAATATTTAAATAAAAATTAAAAAAATGGTTTTCTTTTAAACCCAAATGCACTAAAAAGTAGAACATATTTTTGCTGTATTATAAATAAAATAAATTATGAATAGTGAAACTACAACAGTAATATTTATTTATTGCATTTTTAGAGCCTTGTCCAACGCCACCCTGCACAATGGGGTGCGCGAAAAAAATTCATTCCTCTGTACTATGTGTGGAATGCTGCCCCTATTTTTTTTTTTAATTTCAATAGATAACTAAGTGGAGGTTCACACAAGACATCATCATATAATATGTATTTCATCAGAATCGATGGAAGGTGGTGGAGATATAAGGCTGTGATATACGAACAGATGGACATGACAATTAGCTACGGAACCCTAAAAATCGTAGTTGTATAAACATAGCAACATCTTCTAAATTGTTAGCAATTTTAATGCATTCTGATGGAATTTATATATTCCGAATGTACCTCCTACGGCAATCGGCATATTGCAAATTTTCCCGCCGTCACTTCTCACACAAATTTTAATTTAAAGTCATCATTGTATTTCCGCAATGTATTTGTTGTATAGACAAATCACAAAATTTTCATAATATGTCTTTAATTTCTGAAATCGCAAAATAAACTCATTTCAGTGTTTTAGACCAAACCAAATATTTTATCAGAAAATAAGATACCGTTAGAATTGGAAACTTTATTTTAGGCGGTTCTATTGTTTTGCACAGGTGCTTTTCTGACTTTTAGAGAACTGGTGTTTATAACTTGTAAAGAAATGTTTTGATTCTTTTGCCATTTAGTGAATAAGGACAGATTTTAATAAAACCGCGTGACACACTTACCATTGTACCGCACGTAGTTTTGTATTCACAACGAAGTATATTGAAAAGTCGTCAACGGTGCTAATGCTTTTGCACACTACTGTATGTGTATGGCTCATTAGACTGATGGTCCGATGTTTATTGCATTCGGTTGCATTATTCTTTTTTGGGAGAGCTATTACGCATCTGGGCATTTTCATATATTATGGAGTTGAATTTATCTAAATGTTGATGATATCGTCATTTAGATGTTTCAGAAATTCTTTGGGGATCATGTGAGATCCAATTGCTGCTTTAGCGTAAGTGGTGGATTTATAGCTTCATCCAAAATATTTGGTACTCGGTTTGTTTCGAATCGGTGGTTAAATTCTGGTCTATCGTTGTCAAATTCTTTCCACCTGTCTATTCTTTCATCATATTTTGCCGCGTTTGTCCTTAAGATTGCTGAATATCCTTATTTTGACTTATCCTGTGACTTGTTTAACGTTTTTATGGAAATGAAAACTTTCATATTTTTCTTTATAGTTAATGCAGTTAAAAAATATGACTACATTTATAATATAATACGTTTTCTTTCTAAATATGCTTGTCGACTAAAGCGATCAATTGCACTTGGTCATCTACATTAGCTAATTTCCTACCTTCGTAAATAGAGAACAGATTATAGGCCATCGGAGCAAAGCATCGACTATAAAGGTGCGATTGCACATATTAGGATGCATCTGCGAAAGTTGCACTGCATTGGAGTTAAAAGTATGTATGTTGCAGCTGCAAGTTTGGATTTGAAAATATTAACGGTTTTTACCCGAAGGCCGAAACCAAACTGCGTTTTTGACCGAACTCAAATGATAAGCTAGAAATGCGTAGTGGTGTTGATGTTCAAATTTTTTTCGTTTTTCCACATTGTCCAATAATTATTTTACCACCACTGCGGTGAATATATCCGGGATCCCACTGAGCCCAATTAAAAACCGAATTTGTTTGTTCACTTTATTTGTAAAGCTAAATAAAGATTCTCGCGAATCACAATAGTCTTAACAAAACTACAATTCGCTTAAAAATAAATACAGTTCAAAGTAACAAGATCATGGGAATGTGCTAGTGTGAAGAAATGTAAGGTATCACTCTATGCGGCCTGAAGCGCCCTTGATATCTTAAAACCTGATTTTAACAACGTCCTAGCGACTACGAAAAATAACCTGTAGAGATGTTGGTAGAGCAGCTTTGGAAGAGATAAATTGGTGAACGTGTGTCGTGTTAACAGTGTAACACACAGCGTGATGAGTATAAAAGAGCGAAACGGCACTGTAAGAGCATGAAAACTCCCTCAAGAAACTTCGAAATTGTGCAAATTCAGTGAACGGACGAAATAAGCTTACAACTACGAAAACAAAATATAGTAGTACCTACAAGTCCCAATTACTGCACAGAGGGAATATCAAAGACTGTGCTTGGTTTTCGACAAGAACACCTGAGATATGTGCTTTGTTTGGATCTAGAAGAAGTGACCCACAGCGCGACTCTCCGAAGCAAATTCAAACGGTAAACGGACGTACACAAATAGATACATTTAAATAACATAAAATATATAAACAAAACTTAATGTACATAAGGAATTCGGTGATCCAAGTGGACTCATTTTGTTCGTTTAACCCCCAGGCACCGTGGACGGTGTAAAAATATAGTTAAAGGCACTACTACTCACGGGGAGGGTACATGCTGCGAGCAGTAAATATAAAGAAAAGCACTTTCAATCCGCACTCTGCGGATCTGCTAACCTACGAATACAAAATATGTTTGGTTTTCAAAGCAAATCAACTACGGCGAAATAAATTTGGCGCGACCTGAAAGGCACAAAACTATTCGACAAGAGAGCCGCTAGAGCGCGACCTAGTTCGACTCGGTCCTCTCGTTCTTAATTTTAGTTAGTTTGTAAATCGTTTGAACTACTATGAAACTTTGTGTGAAATGATCAGCTACTAGCTAATACTCTATAGGGTTCGGGTCCCGGGGTTTACGCGAGTATTTCAAACCTAGGTTGTCGCTAATTTCGTCAATCACATTCAAAGCGTTGTCCAGCTGCTCCTTTGTGTGTGCGGCAGAGAGACAGAAGCGAATTCGTCCCTCCATTATCGGAGTGGCTGGGAAGCCGACTCCAACCACAGCGATATGCCGCGTAGTTAGGGTCCGCACAACAGCGCTAAAATAGAAACGGTTAAGAATTTCCCACCTCATATTTGGCCATACAGACAGATGTGTTACAACCTATTGTAAAATACTTTTCAATGCAAAAAACGTTACAAATTGGAAATTTGAAATTGAATCACATATATCTGAACAGCTTCTGTATAAAGAAAAAAACTCACCCGATTTTAGAAAATAGATAAACTAAGAGTGGTACGACAGGGGAATCTTCGTGTCCATAAGTGATGACTCCCATTTGTGCTAATCGTTTTCTGAAGTATCTGGTGTTGCGTGCAAGTTGATTTATTCTTCCCCGACCCTGGTTGGTTCCGTCCAGGCCCATTATAATTTTCATTGAAGTTAAAATCTGTTGCGCTACGGGCGGCGACATTGTGCTCGCATAGCAGTGTGCGTGGCTATTTGCTCGCAAAAAGTTTATCAATTTCTGTAAAAAAGTGCTCATGAAAACCTGCTAGCACTTGCCGGACGTACACCTACCTTCGATCCAGCAATGTAGCCTCCTGCACTTCCAAAGCTTTTAGTGAAGGTTCCCATAAGTATATCCACATCATTGGGATCTATGCCGTAATAATCAACCACACCCCTCCCGTTCGGCCCCATAGCACCTATGCTGTGCGCTTCGTCAAGGTAAAGGTATGCTTTGTACTTTTTCTTAAGAGCTATTATCTCAGGTAACCTTGCCACCGAGCCTTCCATACTGAACACTCCTTCCATGATAATCATTATTTTGCGCCATGGCTTCCCTGTCTTCGACTGGCCGTAAACTACAGCGTCTCGCAGCACTTTCTCAAGGCTCGCAATGTTGTTGTGCTTGAATACTTTAATTGTGGCGCCAGATAGCCGCAGCCCCAGAATTATAGATGCGTGGTTCTTCTCATCGCTGAGCACTAAGCATCCAGGGGAAAGTAGCGAAGGTAAATTTAGTGCATTTGTTGCGAAGCCCATTCCGAACACAATCGCGTCTTCCGTTCCCACGAACTTGGCTGTTAGGGCTTCTAGCTCAACATGCATAGGCATAGTGCCCAATTCTCGTCGCGGACTGCATAATGCCAGGCCATACTTTTCAATAGCTTTCTTAGAGTCTTCGGCGCATGGACCCTCAGCTTCTGCGAAACCGAGATAGTTGTAGGATCCGAGGTTCAGGCATCTTGTCGTCGTGCCGGTGAACTCGAATGTCCAGCCATAATCTCGAGTTATCCGATCTTTCAGAGTCACTTCAGCTCCTGGTACACTACAAATGGGCCTGTTCCAGCAGTCTCGGACTCGTCTGTACACATACCGGAGGTAAAATCGCTCGAAGCTATCATATAGTGGAACGTAACCCTGTAAGGTATCAATCATGACAATAAGCACTATAACTTGGCTCGTTCAGTGAGAAGAAACTCTAGCTTCTCAGATATGTCGCGAACAGCGTCACATCTAATTGTGAGGATCTTAGGATACTTGCACGTTGAAGCCTGGTTGGTTACTGATCACGGGGATGAAAGCCTAGGAGATGAGATGGCAAAGTGTAAACTTATAGGAGGTTGCATTTTATATCATACTTGTAGCTTTGCTAGTGCAAACGAATATTTTCGAATATTACCCAGCTACCAGCGAGTAAAAATTTCGCAAGCAAAGCACTTCATTCACAGGAAAGTGTTTAATGATCTCTTGTTGAAAAGGGATTAAATTAAAAGCCCCAAAGTTCATGGCAAACATTTTTCTTGAAAAACTTACAAATGTCCCAACTGTACTGTACATACGGGGACTTTGCCCAGGAGTGATACACCTCTGGAAAAGTAAAAATATCGATTTTTGAACAATTGCATTTTCTGTTATCATCATCCTTTTGGGTAAACATCTCAAAAAGGTTACACTGAAATTAACAACAACAAAAAACCACCAACAAAAAATAAAACTGAGTGTAATCTGTTATAACAATTATGTATTGAGAGTTGCAATCCTGGTCTAAACAGACCCTAATAAATTCTGGAACTTGGTGAAGAGTAAACGATGTATTGACTTCTATATCCCCTCTATAATGTCCTGAGGACAGCTAATGATGGGGGATGGGGTTGAACTTAGTGAGCTTTGTACCACTTTAGAATATCTACGCTACACATCCTACTATGTACCTGCAGACCTAAACGAGAGAAACTTGGACAAATTTGTTGCAAATTTACTTGATCTAGATGTCCGTCTCAATGATGTTTTTACGTAACTGCAACTGAAATCTGGGCCCGATGGTCTGCCTACCTTATCTATTTTTAAGAAACTGTGCAGCGGGTTATTTTCCTCCGGCATGAAAGCTGTCCTATGTACATCAGTCCGATTCACAAATCAGATTCGGGATCCAATGTTGCCAATTATCGACCGATATGGATTCAATCCTCCTTAGCCAAGCTGATCAAGAAAATGATTCTATCACAACTGACGCTCGTTTGCAAAAGCATTATCTCAACGAAATAGCATGGATTCTTTCTAATCTAATTCTATCTTTTCCTGTACGTTAACTACCTACTCAAATCGATGAACAAGAGCTTGGACGTCCACGCAATTTACTTTGGAGTTCAGTAAAGCCTTTGACATGGTGAATCACGTCATACTGATTGAAGTCAGAAGCAAAGCACTAGAATGGTTTCGATCATATCTAGATGGTAGAGAACTACAAGTAAGAATGAATGGTCATACAGCAGCCAAATACAAGGTAACGTTAGGTGTTCCTCAAGGATCGCATATAGGAGCTATCTTGTTCAAAACATTTTTAAATGACATCGGCAGTTTGAATCAGACTATCTTCTATATGCTGAGACTTAAACATTTTTAGGAAAATATCTTGTCATAATGATGTTAAAACTCTACAACAGAACATCGATGAACTCAACAGATGGTGTGATTGATACACTCAGCCTAAATATTAAAAAATGCGCTGTCATGTTCTTTTTGTGCTCTCGCCATCAACGACTAAGTGGAAACAATAACTCTACAAGCCAAGAGGCTTCATTTTCAGATCTTGTGCAGAATCTACCAGTGTTGACAAAAAATCAATCGCACTAATATGATTAAAAACTAACGACTAAATATTTAATCATGATTAACAATTGATATTTTGAATCGTTAGTCGCGATTGATAATTAAATTAATTTTATTCGTCAATCATTAGTCTCGATTAATCGTATTTATAAAATCCTCATTTCTATAAAAAAAAAACAAATCAGTCAAGGACGCACCAAAACTTTATCAACAAACAGACGATCGTATTTTAAGTATATTTAGGGCCTGTCCGAATCCAATTCTTCGTCTTTATCTCGTTATGACAGTTAATGTCGCCAGCAAACAAGCTAAGCTATTATAATATATAAAGCAAAGACAAAAACGTATTCGAATTCGTTTGCTTAGCTTGTAATTTGAATTGGCTTTTGTAAATAAATAAATTTTTAAATTACCCTTACGGTCAGGCAACTTGGCAGTTAAAAGTGTTTCTTTAAAAAGTTGCTTAATTAATTTAAGTACTTTGTCAGCTTGACCCTAATCTATCTTACGAAGTCAACCCAAACCTTGACTCGCTCATCAAGCTAAGCCAGGCTTAACTGTTATACTGCGTAGCTAAGCTCACTGGCGTCGACATGAATTCGAACAGAGCTTAGCTTGGTGTGACGTTATAAACTGTCATAACAAGATGAAGATGAAGACGAATTCTTGGATTCGGACAGGCCCTTAAATCTAATTCAAAGCCTTCGACGGTTTAACAGGAACACGTTCTAAAATCCTCCTCCGTATAAGTTTGGATAAAAATATCCTAATCAAAAAACGTCAATATGAATCGAAAGATTAACAAACATGCGTGAAAGCAGCGTCCGTAGGATTAGACCACATAAGAGTTACTACAGTAATATCAAATTCGAATAACTTCATGTCCAGAATATATGTTAGTGTTCATCACTGACTGATTATGTTGCTATCTCATATGGGTCAAGTTTTCTCTGCCTTCTTTTTATTGAATTATGCTTATTGTAATACCAACATTAAAAATTAAACTTGAAGTGATAATTTTATTTTACGTTTTATGTGAAAAGTTTCTGAAATCTCAAGCCAGTTGCATTTTATTTGCGCTGCTCGTACTTCAAAATTTGTCGTTTCAAATGTACAACAAAATTAGTTGTTTATTTCCGTCAAACCAACCTAATACCTATAAAGTTGGCGGTTACAAAATCGTCACTGAAATTTGTAAAGTTCAGTGGAAAATTATATTGAAAAAGAGCAAGATATATTATATGAGGTGGTCTCACTTTTTCCATAGCCATTTGACTGGCATGAGCAGTCCATTAGTTCATATATCAGTGGTGTTCATAGAATGTCGCTATGGTTACAGTAAAATTCACGTTGCAAATTACTCAGCATACAAACTTACGAGAGAGCGAAGTAGTGCACACATTTAAATTTTGGATAGAGTAGGTGTAGAATGTGATTGAACAAAAATTTAAAAGTATGAGTCAATTCACAAGCAACCTGCGAACAGTAGAGTCCTAAAATAAGGTCTAGACAAATAAATAAAATATTAAGAAAAGAAGGTAAAACATAAAGGTGAATATATCCAAGCGAGACAAGAATGAAACAACCAGTAACATAAACTTCGAAGGAGATGAAATTACAATACTTAAATATATGGTAATCGTAACAAATCGTGATCGTTAACAATTTAACAGTGCATGCTTGTCATTTTTTCGTAAAGATTGAACCTTATGAAATATTATTTGAATGTCTTGAATGAAATGTATAAATGGATGCTGTAAATGCAATTGAGAAACTAATTGGTTTTCCATTAACCTTCTCAAACCTTCACTAACCGGACTTGTTACTGAGTCTGAGACTGGAGGAATAAATTTACCAGGATCTGTAACTAGAAAAAGTCTACAAACTACATACAGTAGAATTCATTATAATGAACTCGCTTATAATAGAAATTTCTCTATAACAGGAAAGTTCTCGAGGTCCCGGTTCAAATGCGTGTAAAAATCTTGGTTATCGTATACTCGCTTTTAACTGATTTTTGTTTGTAATGGACTGAAATTGGCTGTTCTAGTGCTTTATAAACTAAATTCGATGTTTTCTTCCACCTCAAATACGCGTGATGATGCAATTGCGGTCGATTTTGGATTGGCCAGCACAAAATTCAGATTTAAATTCTTTAGGCAAATTGTGGCAACTAGTAAAAAATTAGTTGCCTTCAAGTTACTACTTTATTGCATTTATGTTTATTATGAATTTTATGTTTTTGTTCTTACAATACAAAGGAGTTTATAAAATAAAAGTAGTTATTTGAATTTAATTTATGTAGTTTAGATGCAACATCAACTTAAATTCAGCGAGTGTGGCCTATTTGTGTGTCCACCACTGTACCTCTTTCGAGCAAGATAGGCAATTAATTAAAAATAAAAAGATGTTTTGATTACATGATTTCGGGAAAAAATTGGGAGAAACGTGAATTTTAGGAACTTTAGAGCAATCGCAAGTACTGTACCTGCAGTCGTAGAGGTAGATCAACATTGGTGGCATTTTTAGAAAGCACATTAAGATAGTAGTTGTTTGGCGTAAGTTTAATGTTTCTACGATAATGTGCATCTCGATTTAATGAATCACCTTGTAACTAGAAAACGGTTGAGATTCTAAAATTCTTAATTATTTTTCCTTAAATAAAACTTCTGAAGTCACCTAGATGTATATCTATATAAATTTAAATCCTTTCTGACATTTTAATTATTAAAATTAAATTAATCTTAATCTGAGCAGCAAAGTTGCTATTTTCACTGTTTGCCTCTCTAGGGTAAAAGAATGAAGAATGCAAGGAAACGTGTATGGATTGGAATTAGCTCCCTATAAGGCCCCACAGAAACACGAGTAACTCAGGCGCGCAATACCGTGACGATCGGCTCGTACAAAATCAAATTGACTCTGATATTCAAATGGCTCGCAGGACCGGCGAGCCAATTGCTCACAGATGGGGAAATATTGAGACGAGTAAGACGGTACGTACGTACGCCTCAGTTACTCGTGTGGCTGTGGGGGACTATATGCAAACATGAGTATCTCTTCATGCGAAAACCATCAACTACAGGCTAAATAACCAATCAGTCTCAATCAAATCGAACGATATCAAGTTAACCTCCGTGCAGACGCAAAACTCGAATGATTTAATTGAAATTGAGTGTAGAAATGGGGCACCAGGTATCACTAGGGGCGCGTAATCCGGTATCAACGTGCAAGTACCCTTAATGATGGTCGATGGACCACCAAGATATTGAGACTGGAACTAGAAAATCTACCCCGGCCCTTTTGTCGCTGAACCGGACTAATGTGAATGCCACTTTAATTACCTCTCTGTGCTCCTCCTTTGCTACTTTTGGCGTGAAGAACAACTGATTGATATAGCCCAATATCATGAGCAAGTAGAATCCCAGATATGTAAGGCAGGCAGTGTGAAGAGGCACTTCCTCGAACGACTCTTTCCGCCGTGAATGGCCTGCGTTGGAGTAAAATCCATTTGCGGTGGCTGCATATGTCTGAAAAGGAATTGTTAATTAAAAAATCCCTCCTTTTGACATTTCTTCCAAATTGTCAAAAAAGGTGACGGGCGTGACCCAATTTACCAGAGTGGAAAACTTGATATTCACCACTTACCGTTTTTCCATTTTCTTGACGATATGCCTTGTAGCCATTTATATGTTTCTTAATATGAGAAGCATCACCGCCTATGGTCGATAATGAGATACTTTTTATATGAAAACTTTTGTCAGCCTCCCCATCGACACCCGCAAGATTCTCCATTCTGTCAGCCATTGGACCTGCAATATCAAGACATGCATGATAAAGCAGTTCACACTTCTCTGACGGCTCCCACAGTTGGACGGAAGCCGTTACAATAGTTATCTACAAAAAATATCGGCAAATTGGTGGAAAAGGTCCACATTTAAGGAAAATATATCATAACGTAGTTACTCTCGTGAAGCCTCTAATAGGTAAATGCAGAATAATAAGAAAATGATCAATTTGCCGGTTCCATAGTTCCGTAAGAAAACAATCTGCGGCTGAATAAGCTGTCGCCACTGTCGGTGCAAATAGCTGAATTTTTTGCAGTGGAAGCAGCATCTTTCCCCGCTTTAGAGCGAGAGATCACGCGAAGGCCGGTTCCATTGCGCTTGCCTTGCCATAGGGAAGGGTTGTGCATCATCCTATCCGCTCTGGACGCACTTTCCTCTCTCGCTTCATCAGCTGCTGCCGGTCTCTTCGCTGGATAGCTGGATGAATCATTCGCTGTGCATCTCAACCTCAGGAGCCAGGCTCGTGCGCCGTCCTTGTTTACCCCTGAGTCACTACACTCAGTACCAAACTCGATTTGTCAGTCATTCCGTCAATACAAGCAGTCCAGGTGAACTGCAGTACCGACACGTTCGATTAGTGTGACGAATTTTCCTGTTTTTTTAGTTAATTTGTGGTGAACAAGTGAAGCCCGGACGAGAAGTTATTCGCGTGAACAAATTCAATTTGAAATGGATTTTGATCTGAACGAGCAAAAAGCCGCACCCATGGAAGCAAAGGTCCTTGCTGGAGGCGACTTGGATTTTAAGAGAAATGACCACTCCCCGGCCAAACTTGTGGATCTCGCGGAAAATACCGAAAAATTGCAGAAAAAATTATCAGAATCAGGGGAGGACTTCGAGCATGTCGAACACGACCCCCTGCTTAATTTTGGAAAGCCAAATCAGGAAAAGGATAATAAAATTGACAGTGCCCTGCTCATGGATGACTTCGTCGGGTCCATGAAGTCGCAGTACGACAGTCTGAAAACCGACCTTGGAAGTGATTTTGCCCAATTTGGTTCAGCAGTGAAGGAGGCCGGTTCAAATGTGGTGTCTGGGTTCGAGTCCAAAATTGATGATAAGATTAATCAAACGAAAGACTTTATGGCCGCCGAAAGGGGCTTCAATGATGCTCCCAAACCTAAGGAGTCGCAGCAGCAACAACCGCCCCCAGAGAAGAAACCAAATGCACCAGAGCTGTTTGAAGACTTTGAAATTGAGTCGAATTTCACAACAGCTGTAAACAAGTTGATCAAGGAAGACAACGAGAAGTTCATATCCTCTGAAGATCTCCTGAGTGACTTCAAGGATGAACGCACAAGGACCCCGGAGCCGGCCAAGCCCCAACAGAAAAGTGAGCTTCTAATTAATTTGCCACATCCTGCTAAGGAAGAAACCAAACCCAAGGAAGAAGAAAAAGTGATCAAAGCAGCCCCCCAAAAGCCAGCAGAACCCAAGGCGCCTACGCCACCAGCAGAAAACAAACCGAAAGTCCCCTCCAGCTCAGCGAAGCCAATGATATCAGCCGAAGAGATGTTCTGCCGGTACGGATTAGGTAAGTCGGACATTCCTAACAATAAGAGGCAGACAGTTGTAGCTAAGAATTGTGCAACCGGACCTTGGTGTCCCCAAATCTTTCCAGTTTGCAATGTTTCCTATTATATGCAAACCGGAGCGAGCCAGCCGGTCGGGTACAACGGAAAGCACGCACGAAAGCACTCGCGGTTAAGTCATCGCTGATTCCATTTCGTACTTAGCCGGTGACTCAGTTGACCATGCCGAGGAGCACTACTAGGTACTGAGACGCAAATTACCGCCGCCGAGCGAAGCGAGCCACGGAGCATCGGATCTAATTAAGACGCAATTTAATTAACGGGGCACTAAGTTACCTTGTTTGGCGGCGTGTTTCGCCTGTTCTCACTCGCACCAACTCTAAATAGCACTGAGGCGGCAATCGCAGGCCTACAGGGAATATTGCCGATGATTGCGCCCCAGCCGATAAGATTGCTATTGATTTGTCAGGCTGATCTAAAAAGAGTGCACTAGGCGGAAACTTGTTTTATGTAATGTGAATTCCTACACCAGGTTTTTTTTTATCTTGCCGGCATGAATCATGGTCGACAAGGTGCCGCCGCCTTTTGGATAGATAAGACCTTGCAAAGTACGAGGGGGTCGCTAGTTGTGTTGTTCTGCCCTTGAGATTTCTGTCTGAAGAACAAAAATCAGATAGGACAAGCACCTTTTTTTTACTTTGCATAATTTTCCATAGGACCTGGGCCATCCTGAGAAGTGGCGCATCTAGAATCATGGCCCCTAATGCGCATGGCCCTACTCCAGGCCTGGTTGACACTAGAAACCACCACAGCAATACTCCTAGAATCGATAAACTCTTGGCTCCTTACTCGCCTGCCTGAATCGAAGGAAATCTGATTTCATGATTTAACTCTGTGCCTCTAGGGCGGTGCTAATTTGAAATCGCGTTGAAGGACAGTAGACGTTATTAAAGTGCATTAAAGTGATTTGGTATTTTATAAAAATACGAGCGCATTCGGGAAAACTGGGCCAAAATGGTGGCGGACGGAGAATTCAATCAAAACGAAGCTTTCAAAGTTCGGCCCTTCCTTTGTAATTTCCTTGTTCAATGTAAGAGACAAACATTTTTTGCGTATCATTGCGCCGCTTTTAATTACTAGACCTAGATAATTGCTTAAACGAATCCGACTAATTTTCTGCTTATACTAACAATGCTTGCTGCTAACATCGCCCTTTGGTCTCCTTTCAGATGCCTGGTTTAAGCCGGAGCGCTTGCATCCGCAAGGTAAGTACGACTAAAACCCGTCTGTAGGGCTATGTAGTGTACCTCCCCCTAACCGTATTGCGATGATTTGCGTATTGGGTAAAACAGAAAGTAGTGCTCGAAGCGTCTTAATGCATTTATTTACTGTGCCAGTTAAACATAAATTTACATTTTTTTGGGCAGAAGTAATATCCACTTCCTGTTTTGTATATCAGGTGAAATTTCAATACGAGACTAAATGTCTTGACTCATGCATGCAGATTTGTGAAAGTTTCATTTCCGATTTTGGTGCAATGTGAAACAGCTGAGTAATTTGGAAAATATAACCTCAACACTTCTGTGAGATCTAAAACTGGAGCGCTAACACAGCCTTAACGAACCATTTAGCGAAAAGAACAATTAATTGACACTAATATAAAGCGACGTCATCCTTGCTACTTTTCATCAGGAATTGCTGCTAGATACAGCTGAAAGTTTCTGATTCTCGTAGTAGGTATATAAAAAAAAGCATACCGGTTATTAAAAAACTAAATAAAATGCAATAATCATTGACACAAAAAAGAAAAATTCAATGTGTAAAGGTGAAATGCAAATGACCTCACTTTACCGTTTTTGCGCTCTCTATCTGTAGCTTTTTATCTCTCTAATCTCATCACACCCGGAATACACATATCCGACCTTTTTTTTAAGGAGATTCGCTTTTACGCAGAGCCCCCGAGAATTTGGAACAGCTGGGACAATTAGCCCTGGGCCCTGGAAGTTTCTAAGCTCGAATCGGAAATCATTATAAAAATTAAAAAAGTGATGATGATTCATCGTAGAGGATTCCGTACTTCCCCGATTATAAACTATGCAAAGGTGCAAATCCATCAAGCCCGCGATGAGTGCAACATACTTCATTATAATTTAGAAAATTTAAGACTCAATTTGTAATGCTGATGTAACACACACGAGCTTTTACAACTCATGTAAATTTTATCGCAAGAGTCAGGTGCGTACAAAGCAGTTTTGGAGGGGAGTACGACTTGGCTTATAGAAAGAGCCTTCAAGCTTTTAGTATACGTGGTTATTAGTAAAACGATGTATTCTGAATCACCGCTATTGCGATCCAGACAATAGTCTAGCCCCGCATCTCCACATATGTTAATCACTATCAGCCACTGATGATCGGTCAATATTCCATTCAGGCATCGTCAATTATCGAATGTCGACGATATCGTGCTGCTTTGTGCAAACGAAAACATCAGAGCAATTGGCTTAATGTTTACCATATTAAAGAGATAAAAGATTACTAATATTGACTTACTGATTAACTTAATTCCTGCACCACATGATAAAGCAAAACTACAAATTGACAACTTTGATCTCTACACTAGTCATAGATAAAATCTCGGGGCTACATTACATACACCTAAAATGTTAGAGAATTGACAATTTTTCGATAAATTATACATAACTTTTGTGCCCAGGAGTCAGCACTGAAGTTTTACATTTATATGGTAGTCCAATGTCTATGCTAAACATTTCCATCCGGAACAAATTTTGTGCAACGCCACAAAAACTTTTTGCATGGAAATGGTTAGCATAGACATTGGACTATTATGTATGTAAGATGGGCCATTGGCTGGTTTCTTTATGAAAATGCTAGACACTGTTCAATATTTTTCAAAGTTTGTTGATTTATTGAAAAGAGTACATCTTCCGATCAGTTATGGAATATAATTTCGTTCAAATGGCCACCTCGGCTCGATTGGCATAAGCCCATCCTGTCAACCCAATTTTGCAGTATATTTTCGATGATTTATGGGTCCTTTTTCATGAATAACTTGATCAATATTCTGCTTAAGTGCCTGAATAGTTTTTGACTGTCAGCATAACATCTGTCTTTAACGACACTCCAATAAACGTCCAAGGCCGTCAAATCGCAGCTCCGTCGCCTCGTGCCGCCTCGTCGTTGTCATGGCATTTCTCCAAAACGGATAATTACACGATTATTTGAATGAAAGTGAGATCTTGTAAAATTTCACTTCATACGAAACTCTGACCAGCGAGCTAAGTATCATTCTTTTATACTGGGGTAGATTATTGTTGTGAAAAATGCTTTTAAACTATAATCTTTAAAATTAGAAGCGTTTACCAGTTCTGATAGTATATACAGAATGCACTTCTGTAAATTTTAATATTACTTCCGAGAGAGCAAAGGTTCCCATGAGGTTGCATGTGCCGTCCCACAATGAATATCGCTACGACCCTGATTCTAACTGAAATGTGGAGAAATGCATGATAATTTCAGAGCATGACATCATAACGTAATCTCGGTTTACGGCAAAATCGACTAAAGAAGTGACTCATTTATTTAATTTCGAGAATATGGAGAGGAATCATAAAATTAAATTACATGTGGTCCTTATTTTGGCTATGACTAATGTATTGTAATTTTTAGTGTCGTAGGGGTTAAAGCAGTAGACATACAAAATAACAGTTCTTTAATCTTTCTGGCTGTTGAGGTTAAAGTACTAATGCGAATTTATTGTACCCGTTTTTATTAGCAGAACAAAGAACCAATTCGCTAGCAGGTTGAAAAAGAATTGTTGACACGGGCCATAAAATACAAAATTCTAGACATTCATTTCCCAAATTGTGATACCTTTATATCTGTGTCGTATCCTTGAATAGATTTTTTTTATATGTAAATCACTATCTCTATGAATCCTCGAAGAGAAGAATGGATGCTCTATCTGTTCCATTTGTGTTTATATTTCTTCAGTTTCGTAACTCAAAAACAGCTGAATTGTTTTTTTATTTGTGGAAGAGGTTTTTTTTAGCTATTAAGCAGTTAAGCATCACGCTAGATTAATGAGTGCCGAGAAGTGATCATTAAAGTCTCACGGTCACGGCAGGCTGATTTGTCTGATTGTTTACTACGTTTCTTATTGTTCTTTATAATTTCATTTTCATCTCTGCACCATGTTGAATTGCTGTCTGAAATCCATCACTTGGAAAATTGACGCAAAAAATGTAGGAATATATTTTCCCTATAAAGCTGAAGAATTCAGGTGATCCCGGACGTTTTTAGTAGTGCGGGTAGAGACGGGATAAACGTGAATTTTGGGAAATTTTAGAGCATTCTTCCACTTTCGCAAGTGACTGTAAATCAACATTGATAGCATTTTTTAAAAGCAAATTAAGATAGTGGTTGTTTGGCCTGATGGTGATGTTGATGCGTTGAGTAGATCAAAAGATAAAAATGTAATAATAATGTGCATCCGGAATTTATTAATCGCCCTGTAACTCGAAAACTGTTGAAATGCCGCTCCTATCTAATTTTTTGTTTGGCTAGGTGAGACCTATTACCCCTATCATTTCTGCATGCGTTATATGAAACACCCTGTATAGTAGAAGTTGGATCGTCCGGACCCCAAATAGTTCACTTATCGCGGTAATCCAGACGTCTGATTGTCTTATATCAATATCATTACATTATTCAATGAGTGACTAGGCATAAAAACAATCAGTTTTGTTAGTATTGTTTACATTGTCGTCGTCATGTTTACTGCTTGCTTTTACTTCTTTCTGGCTTTGCAACATGACGCCACAGAAAACAAAATCTATGAAAAAACATACTACCCCAATGCAAAATAGTACTTATCAATTTGAACATAGTTTTAGTAACACTTCATTTATTTCACAAAAAACATATATTAAGAAAAACTAATTCTTAATGTAGGAAACTGATCAAATAAGTAGGCCAACTTTTTTGCATTGGGATAGTATTAGAACTCATTGAAGAAACAAAGTATTCCAAAAATTGTAAATACATATAGTAAGACAGATTTACTATCGGAGATGTTAAGAAATAAAGGGCACTAGAAAACCCTCTTTTTGGAATATGCTCTTGATTTTCCAATAATTGCACGTGCTAAGAAATAAAAATATGATTTGTGAATAGCCCGATTTTTGCACCACACTGAACAATTTTATATTATTCCTGGTTTATGCTATCAAAATATTCCAAACTGTAAGTCAAGTTGCTTACCTGCCATACCTTGCTTTTATACTCATTTCGACTATCAAAGCTTTATTGTAATCTAATCTATTACATTGCAATTACCTCGTGTATTTGCACCAATTTTTTATCACTTGGCTTTTTCGATAACTCACTCTCCTTTTTCACGCAAACCACAGAACTTTCGATTTTACCACTAAGGAATGAGCAGTCAATTAAGGTAAACGAAAAAAAATCGATTTTCAACCATCCTCAGTTGTGGACACACTTCATAAAGCCGACTGCACTGTGTCGAATAAATGAAGTTGAATTTCACCGGTGGGTTTTTAATTGGGGGCATTTCATTAAATTCTTTTCCACCGCGTTGCGTAAATAAAGCGCGGTTGGGTTCTTTTTTTGCAAGGCCTGAATGTTTAAAATAGACGGAAAGGTTGATAGTAACGTCGATAAGCTATCTCAATTTCACATATTACTCTGTGGGGGAATTTGCCATCAATTTGTCCTTGTTGTCTAATCACTTTACTGACAGTTTGAAACTGTTATTACGAAGAACTGTTATTAATTTTTCGTTGTGTTTTCTTATATGACAGATCATCAATTGAGATATTTCGGTCACCATATTCGATCCACTATCTTGAATTTTCATATTTCGATAGTAAATTCGGGATCAGCTACTTCGAAAACATAGGAACCCAATTTCATAGAAATCCTCGACCGTCAGTTGAGGGGAGTGTTGTATAGTTTCGTAATATTTTCATTTTCATGAATCGATTTTACTCTACCGTGTCTAAAGAAGTTTTACTTCAAACATTGCTCCAGACGTATTCTGGCCTTGTTAAACTGCAATTATTTATATTATAAAATAAGTAACTTTACTGTAAAAATTAAATTCAGAAGAAAAACAAATAATACATTAAAAAAATCAGATCTCTATATTAATACGCCAACATAAACCCTTTCGGTACCGTTTTAGTTTCTTTCCTTTCTACGAATTAAAAAAGTTTTTCTTTAATTAAAAATAAAAAGCGGTGTAAATGTACACAAAAAAAAAACATATGTTGCGGTAAAGACAGGTCAAAATTGAAATAACATAACACGTAATAGATATTCCCCATACAAATAGCCGCAGCAGAATCTTTGGTCGGTCTCTTCTGAGAATTTTCGATGTGGGGTAGCTTTGCGAACGAACGATACTAAAAATCCCTATACAGGGGCCAAAGTTTTAAATTTGAGAAAAAGCATTTCGGGGTTCATTTAAGTTGAATTTTTTGTGAAATGCAGATTTCTTTACAATCCCGCAAAATCTTTTCTAGGTATAAATTAAATAGTACGTTTACCCACGTATAAAATTAAATAGTGATTGTTCATAATCTAAACCGAAAAACAATATGGCCCATCAAATTTTATTTCTATAGTAATCAAATGTTTTATGTACTTTTGCACTGTTTGCAAGGATGCAAGACCCATTTGCACCAAAAAGTGATTACCCCTATTATTTACAAAACTTTTGATCAGGAAGCAAATAACAATGTACTTTAACGTATTCATGCGAAAATTCAAACAAATCGGTCAATCGGTTCAAGAGTTACAGTCGTGACCATATTGAAAAAGGTTAACATTTTTGATCCACCATAACTAATTCCGTAATAATTATTTTTCATGATATTTTAATAAATTGAAACGCTTAGTGATAGCGTGCTTCTTATTTTTAAGTAAAGCCACCCAATTATCACTCTTTATTATAAAAAAAAACACGGAACTTTCGTTTACATTTGACATTCTGGCTAGATTTAACCCCTTAAATATTATATATATATTATTATAAAATACCAACAGCAATCGCCATTACAAAATAGGCAAAACAGTAACTTAGCATATCCGTCCAAAGGATCTTTCGGAGGAAAATCATGATTTCATTATTAAATAATAATTATATACCAAAAAACAGCTAAAAGCCCTTGAAGATAACATAGTTCTTATAAATTTGGCTGCGAATCATGACGAATTCTAAAATGACCGAGGAATCGGTTTTGGCGTGACATTAAAAATAATTAATTGAGCTTAATGCGTATCAAAATTGGTCTTATTTACAAAACAACCACGTCAGTCCGCGTAGAAAAGCGGCCGGCGTCCCCGAAAAGAAGTAATTAAAATCATGATTTTTCATTTCATCATCTCAACAAAGATGCAGTCTCAATGGTGGGGGACTATAATTGAACAACCGAAGCATTTTTAAAAGTTCTCCCACAGAGGTATTTTTTCGAAATCTAATTTTGGGTGATGTCGACTCCAAATGTATGAGAACCTGCATGAAGCAGAATTTTGAAGCTTTTGTTCCTCCAGTGTTTCTCCAGGAAACGATTGGCTTCTAATTAAGCCTCATGATAAATGAAATTAAGATTACGTTTATTTGGGCTTAATGCTGGCAATGTTGGTTGAGTACGTTACGTTCTCTCGATCGGCACACCGCACACTCTTATTATCGAACAGCCGAAAATTTCGAGAGGTTGCTGAAAAAACTTGCCAATTCGGTGAGCTACTTAAGAGATATATCTAAGAAGAATTGGAAATAATCACCAACACAGTGGTCGCTCGGCTAAATTTAGATCAGGTGACTTGCTAACGACCCCGGACCGATCGCAGATCGAGGAATTCCAAGCTCCAGCCATCATTAAGGATGGCTACGGTCGCCCCGGTGCAATAAATAGAGCAATTGTAAATTTACAGGAGAAAGTAGATGCAACGGCTGACCCCAGTTAGAGCACCCCCTGGTCCGGCTCGGGGCCTACAGCGGATCCTCCATTGTGCTCGTTAATTGTCTCATTTTGCTTAAGCTCCGCATGCCGAGGGCTGGCTAGTGGCTGGCGTTGATCTCACATTTGTTAGATTCTATAAAGTGTGCAATTAGTGTATGTTCGGATGAGACTGCTGGCTACTCACGTTGAGCAGCGCGAAGTACCATTTTCGAGTTTATTAGTAGCCCCAGCTTTTTTAGTCTAGAGCCGAATTTTAAGAACGCCGGGTACGGAGCTGGCTAGGTACTATTGAAGGTGGCGAGCAGGTCTATTCAGCCAAGATAAAAGCCAGAACGAGCCGATTGCGACGCGTATCGTATCAACCCCCGACAACTTTGATAAGAGCGAACATCGGATAATGTTTGCTGTCTAGCGGTGCAGTGGGGCTTTATGTAATTCTGGAGTCGCAGTAGAGTGTTCAGTAGCCTAGCTCTAGTAGCGATTCGTTGGTTGTTGCCAAAGTGCAGAACTTGGACACGTGATCAGTATTTTTTTCTTATTTGAAATCTTGCAAGATGTCTCTTACGTTGGACGATATCAGGGCGGCGCTCAACATCAAGTTTACCAAAGAGGAGAGTAAGTGTGCCTAGCGTGCATGTAAATTTTTTAAATTTTAAGGTCAAGGGGCGGTGCGTGATTCTGTTGTTGTGAGAACCTGGCAGCACTAGAGTGCGAGCTGAGAGGATCCCTTCACCAGCTCTAAGAATATCCTCTAAAATTTTAAGATCCGGACGGCCGTTTTTATGTTCTTTGCTCACATATTTTAAAAGTGGCTAATTTAGCCTGAGAGAATGCTTTGAAAAAAAAAAAGTGATCTTGTCGCCCAGATCATTCCATCCAGTCGGCTTTTTAGTGAAATTCTGTCAACTCGATTTACATTTCAATTGTTTTGAGTAGGTGATATTTTCACTGGCACTTGCTGTGCAGAGTCAATGCAAACAAGAATTCCACTTTTTAGCCCTTGGCTTAGTTACATAAATAAATCCTATTCAGGGATTTACATGGACTTCAAACTGCATGTATCTCTTTGCCGATAACATCAGAGTGGACAGCACAGCAATTTTGATAAAAATTTTCCTTAGTGAACTTGGCAAGATCTTTTCAGCAAACAGTCGTGAGTCATTATTTGACTTTGGACAGGGTGATAATGTTATTTACTTGCCCTTACAGCCAAGCAATTGCGATTTCTTTACGTTCCCAGAAAATATTTTGGAGGGGTTAATGATATACCAGTTCGTGTGTGCCAATTTCTTGAGGTATTCTTCGACTCTGCGTGGTCTATTCGTCTATATCAATCATGCAGCAGTCATTCTTATTTTAGCAATTAGAATATATCACCGGCAGCTTCTGCATGCTCTCTGAGACATTTTTCACACTCAAAACGACTGACGAACCGGGCTCTTTAAATTTCTCGGTAGAAAGTCAGTTCAGTTTTTTTAGAAATGCTAGGCATAATTCCTAGATTTGTTTCTCACTTGTGTCCTCTGTATGGGTACTTATTACATTATTCAATGGACTTACTTTTCTCGGAAAAACTGACGTCAAAGTTTTTTTTATTGAAAAAGTTTGTCTAATCTTAATACCTTAATCCTGTAATTTTAAATTCAAAGTGGACTCATTCAGATTACAATTTTAATAAAACTATTTTTCATATGGAAGAATGATTTCATTGATTCATATCATTGACACACAAATTAAGATTGATCGATAAATTAGAGCAAATCGCTCGAGATGACTGAAGAAGTAAGGCAAGGGATCCTTTTCTGTTCAAACAAATAAGATGACTTATGACAGAATACGAATCCCAAAACGAATATGTTCAATTGGCTATAGTATTCGACAAAAATAAAATAAAATTAAAAAAAACTGTAAATCCGCCCTATTTGTAAATTTGTAAAAAAATGAGCAAACGTTGTAAGAACTTTTATTGCTACTTTAATGAAAGATTAAATTCTAAAATATAGCCTTGAACCGTGCAACAATGGCTTTATTTTTTTGTTACTGCACAAGTACCTAATAGCTTATTTCCATAGGATTTATTTTCTGTATTACGATTGCAAACAAAATGGTATTTGGACTATTTTAAGTTTGAAATTCCTAAAACATTCCGGAAAATTGAATTTGTTCATAAACATACATTAATTGCTGTTGATATGTATTGAAACAAGCTGCAGATGAAATAAAAGTAGGCGAATCCGATAGTTTTTTTTTCTTCAGAATCAATAGTAAATAAACGTTTGTCTGTCCCATTTTCGAATTTATTTTAAAAATTAATTATCATATCAATTCATGAGATTTAAGGGGGGCAACCGAAAATAAGCTAATTTTAATGATTTTAGCGTGTCGAAACTATTACTATTAGTAGTCTAGTGGTAACGTGCTAGACTGCAGATCCAAAAGTCCCAGTTTTGAATTACATTCGGACCCCACGCTTCCACTCTCTGAGTGCGCTTTTCCTAATATGCGACAAATGGCAGCCAATCAATTAGAATAACTACTGCGGGCTAATCACCTGGCATAGCGTACATATACGGCTTCGTAGCCGTCCATCTGTCTACTTTGCTTTTCGTTCCTACTACACAAGCTGTAGGATCCCATGCTTGGTTCCTCTCATAATGTGTCCTGTGGATAACTTAGTTTCCTGTCTTTCATGATGTTCATAATGCATCTAACCCTTCTCATCCTATTGAGGACTTCTTGATTTGTCACTCTATTTCGCCCGGAGACTTTAAGTATTCCCCTGTACAGCCAGATTTCAAATGCTTATATTTTCACCACTTTCTTCTTCAGTGTCCAAACCTCTGTTCCGTACAGGAGAACTGACTATACGTAGCATTTTAATAGTCTTGTCTTCATATTCAAATTGCAAATTTCTGAAAGCTCTCATTGACATTTCAATGCGAACGATAGCCTCATCACCCTTATTTGCTCTCGAATTTACACTCATGCTATGATATCTGATGGTCTTTATTTTCTGCATTTGCTCGTTGCCTATTTTCAGTGTAGTATTAAATGACGTAACTTAAACCACAAGCTACAGCTGTGCGCAAAAGTATAAGACCACCTTTGTTTTTTGGAACATTTTCACTTTAAGAACCTCGATTTTTAAATATTGCATATTTTTATTAAAAAGAACGTAATGTACATAACAGTCTAAAATAACAGAGAAGGTTTTCCAAAAATTATTTTAAAACTGAGGTACTTAAAGTAAAAATGCTCCAAAAACAGAGGTAGTCTTAAAACTTTTGCGCACAGCTGTATGTAAAAAATACAAAAAATCAAGACTTATTTTTGTGATGTTTGAGAAACTAGTAATGTTAACACCTTTCTTGTATTTTAGGACTCTACTTTAGAAAATGAGATCTCATTTTGAATATGTCACGAGCTTTTCATTTTTTTTATAGTTAAAAAATAAATAAAAACAGTTTTTTTTCTTGAAAAATTTTATGAGTTGAAGCATTTGCGCTTCCGGATTCATAATATACGGAAAAAATCGTATTGCTTGATTAACCACAAAATCAACGTTGTCTAGTGCCTATCAGTTTTATTGTCATATCATGTAGTCACGACCTATCGATTCTAATCAAATGATTATTAATGATTTATGACCACAATCCTCTGTTATAGCATTATTACCATATGCCCGAAAAGTCAGATAAATTGCAGCATTATTAAAAAAAGATCTTCCTTCTTTTCCCCCTTCTTACGGTTCGGTGAGGGTACACTTCAGAATTAAAAAGACCCTCCTGTTCCTGTAAATAAATATTTTAAATTTGGTATTTACAATTATTCAGGCAAGAAACTTGCTCTTGAATATGTTTTATGGTCGAAGTTTAAGACTGAATTATTTTCACTTCGTTCACATTTATATTCAAATTAATGACTTGGCAAGAAGATTTTGTTTCCTCTTCTTTATATCGAATTCCGTATTTTGAGACAAAATTTTGCATCTGTTATTTTGTCTTGTGCTTTTACATGATTGCTTAATGCTGGGAACATTTTTAAGCACAAAGCGACGATTGAGCCATTTCTATACTTTCGCATGCAAAAAATATTTCAGTGACATACTGCTAACTTATACATGTTACGTGGTACTTAGTTCAAATTTACATGTATATGAAAACACAAAAATATCCTTTTTTGTTATTATTTTTGTTTACTATTTAATTTTGTATCTATGTACAGGGTGTATCAGTTAACGCATGCTAAGATAGGGGTGATAGATTTCACCTAGCCCTACAAAAAGACGTATGGAAGGGGGGGAATCTCAACCGATTTCGAGTTACAGGATGATTCATAAATTCGGGATTTTATTTTTATCGTTTGATCTTATTCGGGCAGTGACATCAAACTCATGCCAAACAACTACTATTTTAATGTGATTTCCAAAAATGCTACATAGTTGATCTGCCTTCACCACTACAGGCGAAAATGAAAAAATGCTCAAAAATGTCTTGAAATTCACATTTCTCTCAATTTTTTTTCCGAAATTCATGTAATTAATGCACCTCTTTTTTATTGAATTACCCACCTTATTGCCTTTCCAAAGAAGTACAGCACGTTTAGGTAGAGAAAGGCAACAAGATGGGTAATTCAATAAAAATAAACAAGAGGCATTAATTACATGAATTTTGGAGAAAAAAATGGGGATTTTGTGAAATTTAGGAAATTTTAGAGCTTTTTATCAGTTTTGCAAGTGACTACCTGCAGTGGTAGAGGTACATGAACATTGGTAGCATTTTTGGAAAGCAAATTAAGATAGTAAGATAAAAAAAACGTTTATTCCGAATTTATGAATTACCCTGTAACTTGAAAATGATTGGAGAACCCTCTCCCATACGATTATTTGTTTGGCTGTATTCTTAGAAAATTGGCCGAAAAAAAGTAGGATATTTTGGTTTGTATTGTTTTAGTGGATCTCATAAAATACATTAAATTTTCTTGTGATTGTAGTAATTGTTCTTCGAAGAAGGTATATTCTTCTGTCCATTGCAAATATATATTTAAACATTTTTTTTCGTTACTAATTCCTCCATTTCCAGTCAAACTCATACATGAGATTAGGGATACTTAATTTTCTTCTAATAATTCTTTGCATTTATTTGCAATAAAATAAACTAGTCTGTATTCAAAACTTATTCGCTATGAATAAAAAGTAAACAGCACTGTGAAAGAAGTCGTAAAACTTAACTAACAACTAACTTAAGGTGTTTATGGGATTGCTGATTTTAAATACGGTACGTAATTTCAAAATTCAAATTTGTTATGATGGAATATGTTATTTTTAATTCGGAGTATTCCTTCTGAGCAATTTTATACGGTATAATTCTACATATTCCCATATTTTTCTTTAACATTAATTTTATTTCATCCTGGCACTTACTAAAAAGTATATTTACCTAAGCAGTCGATCTTACATAAACCATGTTCTAAAACACGGTAATTTCATATTCAGCTGATGAAAATGTTGAAGGGGGATTTAGTAAAATTTAGAATTTGAAAGTAATACGGAGACGCTGGCAAGTGAACATAGGTCGCAGTTATTCCCTAGTTAATTAATGTAATGGATAAGTAGTATGGAAAATATATTTGTGCAGTAGATGTAACGTAAAAAAAAAATACAAAAATTAGTAACATCATTTTCGACCTTTACAAGAAGTGCTAACTAATTTCTCCGATAGACAAACATGTATATTAGTATTTCAATTAAATTTAAAAATATGACATTAATATCGGCGATATTTATTGCCCACAAAAACAATTTAAATTAAAAAGAATTTATATCAGACTGAAAATAATTTCATCCAGGTATGAAAAATGATCCGAAAGTTTGTGCGATTAATTTGAAGTTTCTGCATCGCAAAGAAAAACCTGTGAACAATGAAATTGTATCGCAAACAAAGAATCGCTATATATAAATCAAATACTTTCTTGCTCATACCAAATGCTTTAAGTAACAACAAAATTCAAATGTGACTTTTAGTAATTCTCAGGAAAACGTTGGCCTAATGTTTAGTCAATCATATTTGGAAGCTGTAGTATGGGCACATAGACATTTACGAAAATGTTGCGTTACGCTTCCGTAGAATATTTATTAATAATGAAGATAAAGTTTGATAGTGACAAGTTACGTGTGCATAATCTTCCGTTTGGAATGAATGGAATGGACGTGATTAAGACATGTGGTTTCAACAGGATGGTGCGACCTGCAAAACAATGAAGTTTTTGTAAACCAAGTTCCAGGTTGTGTCATCTCTGTTTTGGAGACCAGTAAGTTGTTCCTACCTCGGTTTATTTTCTTAAAAATGTTTCCTGAAACGATTCAACAACTCAAAGAAGAAATCAAACTTCACATTCGTGCAATCCAGCAGTCTATATTTTAAAACATCTTACAAAATTTCGTTAAAGGGGTACACACCTTCCAACGGAGCTGTGGTGGCCATTTGACTATCATTTTATTTCATGTCTAATGTCAACAGTTAAACGTAGAGTAGGAACTTAAATATAAAAATGCTTGGGAAACATAAGGGGTGCGACACAATTGCGTTGAAAGTAAAACAAATACCGGTTTCGCCAAATTAAATTGGAATTATTAAAATAATTTTACAAATAAACGACACATCATATAAATTCGCTGCGTGCCTCAAAATTAACTTAATTTATAAAGCGAAGTCTTTAGACTATATCCTTTTAAGGATATAAGCTTGAAATTTGAGTTGACTGTTTTCCATTAAACTCCATGAGAGAGCCTGAGTTAGGTTAAATTACGTAAATGTATTGGTAGAGTAGATTGTTTACTTTTGTATTGAAAGTGGCGCCCGGTTGAGTTTTTTGGACAGAGGAGAAGAGTTGCCATTAAATGTTTAAATTGTTGTATACAGATAAATCCAGCAAGACCAAATTAGCCCGCTTGCACAGAGTTACACTCATATCCTTGAAACTCGTCGAAAACTTAACTCAAACTCAATTCTGCTCATGGAAATGCAATAATAGAAATAAACAACCCACGAAGAAATTTGCAGGAACTCAGCCAAACCCGACCAGTTTCGCGGAGTTTAGCTGAGTTTAACGAAAGTCAACTCAACTCCAGTTTCCATGGACTCAAACTCAATTCAACCCGGAGTTAACTCTGCATGGAAACCCAATTTATGTATAATTGGAATTATTTAAAGTAATACGAATTGTAAACTTTGTAAGCTAATAGTATTTTTGAATGTTATCCTTTTGAAAAAATTTCAGTTAGGAATCAATCACTTTTGTGATATAAAAACAATTAAAATCATATCTTTCATTATAAATAAAAATACATTAAAAAGTAAATAAAATCCTCAATCAATTATGTCAATGCTTTCGGCTGCTAATGTACATGAAAGCAAACTGCAACTAAGATTCAAAATTTAAGATCGATTACATCACCTCAATTGGGAAAATACTATTAGGTTTTATTATCATTGAAAACGTTAAAATGGCTCCGAACGCTTAAGTTCAAGGTCTGAGTTTCAAATTCTTTGTGGTCCGTGGATTTGTAGGCGTATCACGTATTTTTCGAAACACAACCGCTGTTTCGAACCAAGTTCTCAATCGAACTCGCGATCAATTTAAGCCGAGTTCCCAAGATTGTCTTGAAAGCTCCGTTACCAAAAATCCAGTGTAGCTTCCAATGGAGTTGCAACGTAACCTGGAACGATGTTTCACATTATTTCATTGTAAGCGTATTTGGTTTTGATAAAAGCTCAGCATTTTTACTGCTCAGCCTTCACTCTGTTTGGTAACTTGCTCAGACCTTTCTGAATCGACTTAGCGACTGAGTACCTCAGTTTTGATCTCATTCTTTCCTCCTTAGTTCGCTGGCGAAGTAACCGGTTGCTTCGATTACATGTGCAGCGTGCATTGTGAATTGGGTGTTCGTAATCTCAGTTTTTACTAGTAGTTTCATTGAAAAGTGCGAAAGAATTCAGGTATCGATCCAGTCTAGCAATGGCAGGCGGAAAGAAGTACAATGCTCGGCAGGTGAACGGCAATTCAGTGAAATTGCCCGAGAGAGGTCCAGGTAATAGAGGAATTGTGTGTCGTGTCGAATCGGGAGATGTGGTAATTATCGCCAGCGTGTCACTGGCAACAAGTGTTAAGAATGTTCAGTGCCGGCCACGCAGCACAAACTCCCCTTGATTTCGTTTGAGGTCCCGCACTCCGGTTCTGCTGGCACGATCCTTATTGGTGATTATTTTCTGCTTTCGCCAGTGGAATTCGATGGAGATAATACACATATGTGTATACAACGTTCGAAAAATGCACAAAAATTTGATGATAGCACTGCTTGGGGTGTAGTGTCGATTAAGCAAAATTAATCTGGGAGCCACGCATCAGTTGGAAACAAAATCAATGCGATTGTCTGATCGACGATTGTGGAATCTTTATTGAACTCTAGAGCAACAAATGCGATCCCCGAAATATCTTATCTGGCTTTCCAGATGCAAACACAGTGGCGATGCAGCTACATCTAGAAACAATAAAACACGAAAAATTTTCAAATTCCACGATCAGTCCGCACGCACAGACCCGACTGTGTATCTTCAGAACGTTCGCGCTATCTTGGCATTTTATTTTGGGAAGACCCACGCGTTTAGCAGTTTATCTGAGAGAATCTTTTAATGAGACATCGGTCGCCACTGCCGTCTTATTAATTCTTACACAGCAACAACCCTCAGTCCTTCCGAATTAACAGCGGACGTTATTTCTCAGGTGCACTCGAGTCCACTCGTACAGATTTTCTAGGAAAAGTAAGAATATTTAGGGGGTATTTTTTCCGCGGTGGCAGTGTTGATGCTGAGTGCAACAACAACTCTTCAGCGGTGCATTTGACGGGCCAGTCGCCGCAGAGGTCCAAAAATAATACGATTGCATAAGAGTGTGTGCCGTGCACCAGTGTACGACTACTAGTTCTAATCTGTTTTAGGGAGAACCACTGTCCTCTATGGGCACTATTTTATCACTAAAATACAAAATACACCTAAGTTCAACCTTCTGATCTTTTATCTTTTTTTTTTTCAGTGGAATCATTAATTTATTGGCGAGATGTTAAGAAGTCAGGAATCGTCTTCGGCACTGGACTTGTCGCCCTGTTGGCCATTTCTTGTTTTTCAGTGATCAGTGTCTTCGCTTATCTGTCCCTCTTGGCTCTGTGTGGTACAATTGCTTTCAGGATTTACAAAACCGTACTTGGAGCACTCCAGAAAACATCAGAAGGACATCCCTTCAAGTAAGTTTTCGAAAATCCAACAGACATATTTTCTTGATTTTGAATTCAACAATATATTGACCTGATTTCAAATTCCACCAGGGAATATCTGGAGCTCGACTTGACTGTGTCACAAGAAAAGGCTCAACAGCTAGTCACCGTTGCTGTTGCTCATCTGAACGGTTTTGTGTCCGAACTTAGGCGATTATTCCTTGTTGAGGACCTTGTTGACTCACTCAAATTCGGCGTTATCCTGTGGGTCTTGACGTACATTGGATCTTGGTTCAATGGAATGACTCTTGTAATTTTGGGTAAGAGCAAAATGCATACAATGTATCCGTGACATATTTCACATCAATTTCCCTTTCAGCATTTGTTGCTCTTTTTACCCTCCCGAAGGTGTACGAAAACAACAAGCAATCGATCGATACGTACCTTGACCTTGTCCGAAGTAAATTTTTGGAAATAACTGACAAGTAAGTAAACTGATTCGCAGTTTTATAAAGCATATATATATATCTATCATAACGCCCTTTCCTCTATATTTGCAGAGTAAAAGCAGCTGTTCCTATCGGCAAGAAGCCGGAGACAGATAAGGACAAGTAAAAATCCTAGGACTTAGTGCTTTTTAAATTTTAATTTTTTACAAATAATTGTTCTAAAACTTCAAATCGTCTATAAATCCAAGGAAACAAATGAAACCACTTTGAAACAAACGATATCAGTTGTATTTATTGATAGGACTCAAAATCTTAAGCAGAACACAAATTATAAACAAATGAGCGTTCGAGGGAGAAGACCTAGAACAAACCAAAAATATAAAAAGCCACGAACTCCTAGTTAGCGTCGTTAATCCTTCCTCTTCTTAATTTAATGGTACATTACTATAACTACCGCTTAGTTGAGATTATTGTATTTATTTTGTAATACATAGAGACACACCAAGAGTCCGCAGTTTTCTTCTGTGTTAAAACTTTTCGCCTGCTCTTGTTGATTATTTGTTATTTAAGAAAACGTTATCATTTGTTGTATTAGCTTGCCTCAATTTTCCCAGATATTGCAGGCCTGCCCAATTTGGTGGATCGGTGCCTGCGCATTCCTGGACGAAATGTCACAAGGGATCAGTCGGTTTACACAAATTTACCGTGACTCGAAAAGAGTAGCTGTGGATTGTTAGCTTATAACTTGTATTTATTTTGTTCTTTCCTTTTCGTCTGGGAACACTGATGCTAATTAATCGTGTACATAATTATTGTCGATCTATAAATCAGTGTAAGATCAAAAAATCCAACCAGGGCAATGCATGAGAATAAAAGTTGTTTCAAGAAGACTCTTTTCATTTATTCAAATTCTTAATTCCACAGGAAATCAGCTCTCAAGATGAGGAAGATGCTAACTTTATGTATGTACATTTACCAAGTAGAAAAGAAAGTGTTTTTAATATTTAAGACCAAAATGAAAAGCCCTCTCTAGATAGCTCTAAAGCATTTGTTTGGATGTTGGCGTAGTATTAAGACGAATATCATAGCTGAGAAGTGAGTAAGTCTAATGTTCACTTGATGTAAAGGAGTTTTTTCCAAAATTATTAAAACTTATCAATAAGTTGCAAAATGTTCGTGGTCACGGTAATTTTCATAAAACTTAAGTTTAATCGATAGAAACGTTTTTAACATTTAAAATATGCTTGTCTTTTGCAAGTAGTGTACAATTGAGTTAGCTTAGCACCCTTTCTTCCTGATCAAAAGTAGCAGCGCGTAATCAATGATTCCTTGTTGAAGTCGTCGTAAGTTCAACTGAGTACTGAATGCCGTTTTCATAAATGCAAAACAGCATTGCAGTTGCAGTACCTCGCTTCAGTTTGGAAATTGCTGAATACTGCATTTATGAAAACGGCTGAAGTCTATTATGAGGTACATAATTCTGTAATGCAACGCCTACCTGACTCACTAACCTGCTAAAGACTTAGTCTAAAGCCACAGCTGATACTTGCCCTTCTGTGTGGTGAATAAAAGAATATTGCTGTATAACGTAATTATATTTTCCGAAGGAATGTCGGTCTTGTAATAACTGAATAACGTGAATATTCTTCAACAGCCGGTTTAAATTCTGTCAAGGAATGTTGAAAAGATATTTCGTGTTTCTTCTCTTCAGTTTTATCGTTATCACTAGCTACTTGTGGTTGTAGTAGGATATGTTGATATCCTCGTTTATAATTTTTACAATAAACATTTTATTGATGAACTGATCGTTAGTACTCTGAGCTCTAGAACGCTCTGAAGTCATACAGCTTGAAAAAAGTTTTATGGAGACAATGATGCAATTACTGAATTTCTAAGCAATGACTTGAATCATGTAAAACTCAAACTACAAAAATGCTCCAACGGTTCGTACGAAAAATACGCAGTCTTTTTTGCAATTTAATATTGATTTTTTTTTTAAGTAAATCACTCGGTGATAATAATAATAATATAAATTCAGAAGTGGTTTGTAGAATTATAGTTCGAAGAAGTTCTTTTTAAGGAGTAGAATATGTTGGAATCCGAAGCATTCTCTAAACTCGTAGACATTCGCGCTCAGACTTCACACATGTTTTTTTTAAAGATTTCTATCTATTGTCGAACTGACATATCGAATACTGTTTTCATTAAACGAAAAGTCGATTTGATCATGATTTGGGTCGATATCGAAGATTTTTGAACACGAAAGTTACCCGTTTGCTATCGAGTGAGCATAGGAGGTTGATGTCTCCAATAGCGACAATGGTTAATTAAAGTAGATGCCTTAAAATTGCCAACACAATCTTATTTCCTTATTTCACCACTTGAAAACAAAGCACACGGAAATAAGCCATGATTCACAAAATAAAATAATGTTTGTAATTCCATATGGCAGTCCTTTCAACTCGAAGCGGTCGTCGTATTCACAAATATTAAACTAGAGAGCAATCGAAACGAAAATCAGTTCGATTCGACCAATCAAGTCGAAGCCCTGGATCTCAGGTGACAACGTTTCGTCAATGGAGTTTTAAGTTAATGGAAGTCGAATTTAATCGACTCGACTATCGAACATTTAATCTTTTTAGAATCTCAGCTTTGAACGTGTGTTTTTGCTAGTCTAGTCGACCAAAATCGACTTCCGTAATAGGACTCAAGAAATTCCGCATTCATTCCCCTTATTGAACATACTTTTTTCGCGTTTACTGTGAAACTATGATGAAAAAAAACTGCACATCGCGCTGGTTGGTATTCCTCAATGTGTGATGCAAAGATGGATCTGCCCACGATCTTCCCTGGTTAATTTTCATTTGAGATGTGGTTCAATTATCCAGAACTAGAAAACAATTTGTATGCATTTTACTGAGACATTTTTCAGGGAACCGGGCAGTGCAAACATGTCCCAACTAATAACGAATATTTTCTGTTTTTGCTTCTGTTCGCCTAGCTGGCTCATTAGGGGATTTATAAAGCAGTAAACACATAGTTTCGATATTACAATATCAAAATAAGGCGAGAGAACTTTAAAAATGAAATAAAAAATCGTTAACATATCCACACTTGAAAATCATGAGTGGGGTGGGCAAGTAACTTGTGTCGCTTTAGGGGGAAACGACTTAAATTAGCTGAATGTCATATAGTATTTCTCCCGAAATTGTACATGCAATTTAGCCATTGAAGGACAAGCTACATGCTGGCACTTTTCATTTCAATATTTATTATAAGCGAATAGCTGCATGGAGCCACTAGAGTGCAAAGAGTTACATTCGGTTTCGTACTACCACCTAAATGAATTGGTTAATTTTTCCATCAGTGGGTTATCTCAATGGCGGGAGTCGGGAATCGTTACACTTCCAGGGTGATTTGGTGTGATTTTTGTTTAGGTTCTAAAAAAGCCACTGGGTAAAATTACTCGAGTGATCACCCAGTCTGTATAATGTTACAACTTGGAAAGGAAAGCGTATTTTAAAATCTTATGAATGACGTTAGGGTTTTGATCTTGACTTTTACAAATATTTAGCGTATCTAAAAGCACTCTGAAGACATAGAACGAACAGATTTCCGTTCTTATAAATAAAAGACAGTTCAAGCACCTCTTGGTTATCTGATAAATATTTCTCTTCGTTATCTTCAAAGCTTTCAGTAAATATCCAATCTCTTTCACTAGTAAGAGTATTTATTTGCGACTAGATTATTTTGTATTCTTCATTCTCATCTGTGGCGACGTCTACTTGTTCAAATGACCTCTAACATTTAAAAGTGATAGATCATCCACAGATATGTTTGTACGAAACTAGTAACATGAAATAGTTATGAAAATTCATCTGAACCGAACCCACCCAGTGGCTTACTAATACGCCCTCTACTTTGCTACTCCCTTTATTTTAAGAATAATTATTTTTAAATCACTAAAAACGTTTCACGCTTTAAACATAAGAAATTGTTAAACATTTTAGAATTTTGTTAAGTATCCCGTGACTATTTATAAAGTTTATTTGGCTAGCCTGGACGCGATGCACTGTTATGTTTTTTGTGTATTTTAAGAATCATGATTGTAATATACCATATGCTTGTTAAGGTAAGAAAGTCACCAGATATTTTTGCGCAATGTCAGGCGCCTTTCCGTGAGCTTCTCTTAAAATTTTTATCGGTTTTAACTCAACATCTAGCTTAGATAAGTGTTTGCATTAAATTGGAAGTAAATTTTTGCATTGGTTTTCTACGAATGTATTTTTGACTGGAAATTTGTTAAACATAATATAAATGACAACTTTTCGCTTTAATGTTGTTTCGTTTCCAAAATCCTAGTTCCCACTAATTGGTGCTATAGTGCAATGGGAGGTGTGTGTAATTGCCCTTGGCCTCATTTTATTGATTACTTGACACATTTTAATTTTTATATTTAATTAATGTCTATTCATTCATTGCCAATATTTCATATTATTAATATTTACAGTATACCAAATGGCTATTACGGTAAATATAAATATAATAGTGCAGATCATTTACACTGATCGATTGGTCCAGGAATTAAATTTGCAATTATGATGTTTTTTTTGACAAATTAAAAATTTTTAAGTTATTATGGGTTAAAGTATGCATGGTATTGAGTTGACGGGGGATGGCCGAAAAACAGTATAATTGATGTAGTTATTTGATCTGAAGAAATAATATTTTATTAATTTCAACGTATTTACAATATTTAGTCGAAGACAGTTTAAATCAGGGCTGTTACTACTCGAGTATTTCTGAACTCAATTACTCGAGTATTTGAGTACTCGAGTTCAAAGATCCGAGTTTGAGTAAAGGAGTTTTGAGTACTCGAGTACTTGGGAGCAAAAAGATCCGAGAACTCGAGTGAGGAATAATTTGAGTACTCATTTCAGGAGTATTCGAGTATTAGAGTTTGGGAGTATTCAAGTATTTGAGCCCTGTAGGTTTAATACATTAAGAAGTAAGAAAAACAAGTTAATAAATTGTAGAGTTTATAATTCATTAAAATTTACAGTTCATTACAGAAAACTAAAGTACCTACAAGACTCACATACTCAAGTACTTGAATACACCCAAACTCTAATAATCGAATACTCCCTAAATGAGTACTCAAATAGTTCCTCACTCGAGGTCTCGAATCTTTTTACTCTCAAGTACTCGAGTACTCAAAACTCCTTTACTCAAACTCGAATCTTTGAACTCGAGTACTCAAATACTCAATTATCCGAGTCATTCTTAGAGCCCTAGTTTAAATAAACATTTCGGTTCATAAAATAATCAAAACGCCAGACGTACCAGTCTCGGCAGTTTTTGCTACTTAAAAGTACAATAAAAGTTAACAAAAACAGATTGTCGTCTATACAACACATTGGGTTGACAATCTGAAATCTTGCAAGATCAGTTAACTGGGAAATGGATTAGGGATAAGTTCGTTTTGCTTTTATCAGGGACCGTACCTGGTTGGGTTAATTGGTAAAATAGTGGCAAAAACAGCCATTTATTTATTTTTTCGGCACAAAATATAAGGTACGTACAAACTTTAATTTTTTTGTGAGATGTAAATTGGTAAAAAGACCTTTCATTTTTTTCCTAGCAAAAATTAAAGATATTTTTGAACTTTTATTTTTCCAATAAGGTGTAAATTGATAAAAAGACCTTATATTTATTTCTGGCAAAAATAACAGGTATTTTCGGACGGCTGTAATTTAACGTATGAACCTTACAGAAAGGTCAAATAGAAACAAAACGCTATAGTGCAGGTTATTTCCGGAAGTGTTTTTAAACATTTTTATATTTTTTACCGCGAGTTGCACAGATTTGCGATTTGTTGGCAAATCAAATGGGTTTTTGGTTAAGTTTTCTATGGATATTAGGAATACACAATTCTGGGGGGTCATGTAATTCGTATCGACCAAAGCCGAACAAACATTAATAGCCGAATAGCCCTGACTATAATAGCCTTACGGGACCTTAAAGCTACTCAAGATTTTGTACGATCATATGAAGTGCCACACTGACAACTTATCCAGTCTAAATAATAAAGACTTGAAATATGGCACACATATGAATAAAAAACTCAAAAATATGGCAATGTTTTTATATTTCGGAAATAATACATAACGAAACTTTCAAACGCGTTTTTCTCGAAACACGATTTTTCAACTGGTGTCGGTGATAACTCGAGCAAGAATTGACCGATTGACTTCATTTTTGAAACACACATTGATATTAATGTTCTCTACGGCTTAACCGGATAGATTTTCAATATCAGTTTTTATTGGAAAACTATAAATAATTTTTTGGAGCAAAATTTGTATTTTTTTTTCAAATGGTCGCCATTTTTTCATTTTTCAAAATTTCGAAAAAAGATCCGGTTAAGCCGTGAAGAACGTAATTCCCAAAATTAATAATTAGGACTTTTTTGTTTCAGATTGGCGGAACTTAAAAATTCGTCGACACCGTTTAGCCCGGAGATTTTCGCGTCGTTCGACATTTTTTTAAATAAACAAATCAATTCTTGATATTTCAGAAATATAAAAACATTGCCATATTTTTGAGTTTTTTATTCATATGTGTGCCAAATTTCAAGTTTCTATCTTTACATTTCGCTTCAATAATGAAGTTCAAATTTTAGTGAGATTTCTGTCAAATCTTCTTGGTGACACCCCTTAAGACGATTGTAGTTGAGCTTAAGATTCATTAAGATTTGACAGAAACTTAACCAATCTTAGGGAAATTTGACAGCAAATCTTAGAGAGCCTTAAGGCTATTATAGTCAGGGCTAATGTCGTCGTGTATATGATTCCTATTGTAATTTTATATTCAATTCAGCCATCCTTAATTTGAGATTATTTCGAAAACGGCGCTACAATTGCAGTATTCAGCTTCACATTATAAGTTATGCATACTGACTGCAATTACATTGCAATTTTGCATTTATAAACTTAATCTTAAGTCGGTCCCAGACAATGCGTGCATTTGTACAAATATCTGCGTCTCCCAATTTGTCAAATATTTCCCTCGACTTGCTTGTGCTCCCATACTTTCGTTCTATTTGAAGAATGCGTGTACCGAATATTTTCTGCGTAAAATTTGTGTTCCCACACCTTTCGTTTGTTCGTCAAACTTAAACACGCAGTTCTGCGCGGTATGCTTTGCACAGTTTCATATGCGGTCAGTTCCCGATTGCACAATGGAGAGTAAAAATGAAGTAATAGCTAGTGCTGCTGCTCTTATTATGATGTGTGGGTTTTTACAATTAAAAAAACTAAGAAGACGAAAGAGAAGATGACGGATGCTATCTTTGAATAAAAGCCGAAACGAAAACATCAGTCATGGAATTTATATTTTTGAGTGACGGATTTTTTGGATCCCATATCACAGGCTCAAGTTCATAGAGAGCTATAAACTAAAGGGTGAATTCATTCCACCATTCCATTTTCAATTTGTTCAGCTAAAACTTCTTTTACGCTTGCTGCTGCCCGGTAAACCGGAGGTTATTACACGAATAATCGTCTGCTTCCCATTTTTAGTGGGAAGCGCACGCATAACAAATATTTCCTGCGTTTGTCTCCCACATAACTCGCCAAAAGAGAGACACAGCAAATATTTGGCGCAAGAACGCAGACACAAATGACGAAGAAAATGGACGCATTACAAGCTTTGGCTAAAGAGTACGCATAACAATTATTACTCTTTGTAGCTCCCACATACCTCGTAAAATGAGGCGCATTGCCAAATATTGGACAAATGTACGCATTGTCTGAGACCGGCTTTAAGATAAAAGCTACAAATACCTGTACATTCCTAACAAATTTGTTCCGGAAGCTTATTCGGTTGAATGCCGTCGGGTGGTGGGGAGACACTTTTACTAATCCATTTTTACTAATCCACTTTTACTAAGCCGATTTTACTAAAGGACAATTTTACTAATGCACTTTTTTACTAATGGACCTTTTTACCAATGGACACTTTTACTAATGTACTTCCAATGGACATCAACATTAGTTTTCCTTATACAATTTATTAGTAAAAGTGAGTTTTAGTAAAAAGAAGTATTAGTAAAATTGTCCTATTAGTAAAAGTGGATTAGTAAAAGTGTCGTACAATCCCGTTGGGTAACTGCCTCAAGTGTTGAGTTCGAAATCGCAGCGATGTCGCAGTACTGTACAATTCAGCTGCAGAGACTGCTACGCTGAATTGTACAGTACCGCGGCATGCCATTACTGCGTTTTCGAAATCGCCGTTTTTTTATTGAGTTAGATTACAGTTCAAAAGTTTTATATATTTCGCTAGACAAAATCTTAAGATGTTGAGAGACCTCTCAGACTAATATACAGCAGAAGAATTCTTGGTTTCCCTCCTCGCTTCGTTGATTAGTTATCATCCTATTTTTATAATCGCACGCAGCTTTTTTTATTTCGTTCTTCGCTTTCTATTGAAACAATAATTTGCTCGGGTGTTCCTCAGGGCAGCCATCTGAGCCCCCTTCTCCTCATCATCTTTGAAAATTATATTTGTCATGTGGTTTCTAATGCTAATATTTTATGGTACGCTGACGATGCAAATATGTATTTTCCGCGTTATCGACAACCTCTCGGACTTTACTACTTAACATTGACCTTAACCTTGTCAATAATGGGTGTAGTTTACCTAAATGTCTCTAATGTTCTGTTATGTCCTTCTTTCGTACTAAACAAGTTCATAGTTTCTCTTACGAGGTAGATGGTAGCCCCATTACTAGACTCGAGAAATGCAGAGATTTCAGCGTTGTGTTTATTCACGACTATTCTTTGAGAATCACATTAAGGGGTAACTCCACTGTAACAGCCTAAAAAAACGTGTTTTTTTGTCATTTTTTTTTTGGGTGGAAGGAAAGGTAATAAAATTATAATATCAGAGGAAGTTATTTAGCGTATATTTAAGTAACAAAATAGAAAATTATTATAAAAAAATATTCACAAATGACGGCACCACAGCCATTTTCGCGAGGCACGTAGAATTTGAAACGCTCTGCGGCCCGCAGTGTAGCTGCTGCAAATTTGGATCTAGAACAAAAAAAAACACTTATTGTACATGCTTATAGCTAGAGAAATACGTAGGCGATTTTAAAAATATTGATTTTTGTGTGATTGGCGAGTATTTGAATTAAATCGTTAAATTTTCAACAAAAAAAAGATAATCATTTGTTAATAAATAATGATTAAATTAACTTATCGAAAATCCCCTACGTATTTCTCTTCAAAATCTTATTTTAAAGATATTGTGACAAATTCGAATGAATAGAATGAAAATTGTTGGAGTTATGCTGCGTGCCGTTTTGAAAAATCGTGTTTCGAGAAAAACGCATTTAAAGTTTTTTTTTGAAATCTTCATAAGCACAGCGGACAAATTTTTGTTCAAAAGTTCTCTATATACTGTATGCTTGGTGTCAAAAGGTAGGACATTAGGCTGTACCTTCCCAGCAGGTATTCATCTGACGCAGGTGTCGTTTCGGAGCAGTCCGACGCGCTTGGGGAAGAGCTCGAAATTACAAGAAAAAAAAAACTTTGGGGTGTGAAATATTTTTCCCCATATTCTAAAAGGTTCAAAGTATTTTTGAAGCCTGAAAAAAAAATCGATTTTTTGAAAAATGTACAGTGGTGTTACCCCTTAATTCTATCGTGCTTTGGGTCACACGAGTTTGATGGCCCTTCCATTTCTAAGCAGTAATTTTGTATCTTAGTTAGATTAATCCTGGAATATGCATACCCCGTTTGGTCCTCGTTCTATCTTTCTGATATTATGAGGCTTGAACTCTTTCAATGTATAGGCTCGTCATGTCAGCAGACGATGAAGCAGTGTTGGCAACTTCTATCGAATTTCTTGAGACGAAGTTGCAGCGTCGTCGAAGTATGTAAAAGCCTGGTCCTACATTATTAAGTAATTACTTGCATTATAGTTTTAGTTTAGATTAGTGCAGTTTAGATAGCTTTTTATTAAATTTTTGCTTTGTCTTTCTTATTGTTGCTATTTATTCCGTTTGTTCATCGGAGTTGTTCTTTTTGCATTCTTATAATATTTCACTGACCTACTGGCTCTTGAAGTTGGCTTTGTGTTGGCTTTGGCGGATTTTACATTTCGAGCTTCTTTTATTTTTATTGCTTATTTATTCTTTATCCATTCGGTCCATTCTAGTTTGTCTCGTCCCTTTGCTGGCTGTAGTATTTGTGTCATTTTCAAAAGCATTTGATAGTGTTAACCATGACATCCTACTGGCTAAACTCAAAACCCAATACGGTTTCACTGATTTTTCTTTAAGACTCGTCAGAAACTATATCACTAATCGGTCTCAGCGGGTGTCTGTCAATGATGTTCTTTCGGACGTGGCAGGTTTGACATGTGGTGTACCTCAGGGATCTATCTTAGGTCCTTTATTATTCTCGCTTTATATTGATGAACTTAGTTTCATTGGAGTCAACTGTGACATTATGAAATATGCTGACGATGTGCAATTATCTCTTATAATAACTTAATCTGTGATATCAACTGTGATCTGGAGCTAATATCTCAATGGGCTAGGCGCAATAATCTTACACTTAATGCCAAAAAAACCCAGGCAATTGTCATTTTTAAAAAAACTGTTGATACTGCTGCTCTTCCGTCCATTATCCTTAATGATACAAGTGTGCCTTTCTCACGGAAAGTCAAGAATCTGGGTGTGATTTTCAACTACACATTGACATGGCTCGATCATGTAAACGATTTAACGTCTAGAATTTATATGATCCTGAGACAGTGGTGGACTTCCTGTAGGGGGCTTTCCGCTAGAATGAGGAGACACTTGGTGATCACAACCATTGTACCTCTCATTAATTACTACGACTGCTTGTACAGCGCAATGAACTCTGACCACTTCACTAAATTGCAACGAGCTTTCAATGCCTGTGTACGGTTTGTTTTCCATCTGCGCCGTTTTGATCATGTCACCCCTACAGTGGTCGGTTACTTGGTATGAGGCTTAGTGACCACTTTAAACTCAGAAAGTGTGTGTATATATTTAAAATCATTAAGCAGATGACGCCGAACTACTTGCGTGAGATGGTAGTACCATTGAACTCACGACGTGGTTGGAATGTCCTTATTCCTAGATATAAATACTTACAGTCCAGAAATTTGTTTTTTGTACAGGGATGCAGATTGTGGAATGGGCTGGATGTTAGCTGTAAAAGCGCTGCAACTGTTGGTCAATTTGCCGAAGCCATTAGAAGGTCAATTTGTGCCTGAATTCCTTAATTCTCTAAGTCTATCATTTTCAAATTTATGTAATTTATGTATTTTTTATTTTTTCTCTCTTTTTTCAATAATCAGGTTTTTATATTTCCTTGTTAATTTTAGATTTTCTTTCTTCTTTTTTTGATGATTTATAATTGCTTTCGTTAGTTTTACATCAGTTTTACTGCCTTTTTTGTATTTTTTCTGTTTTTTTTTTTCTCTCCATTAGGTTAGTTCTAGATTAGTTTAGTTTAGTCCTCTTTCATCTTTATATGTAATTCACTAAACCTGTGCTAATGTACAATATAAGGCTAACGCCTTTGTACTTTGTTAAATAAATTATTATTATTATTATATTATTATTATTATGTCATGTTTGCGCTAAAGAGCCTCTCGTGAATGATCTTATTGGCCTAGCCAGTCTTGAAAAAATAAGGGAAGTGTCCAAAACAGTTTTTCTCTTCGATTTTCTGCAGGGGTTTCTTGATTCAGCTAATCTGCTCGCCTTTATTAGCTTTGCGACACCCCCTCGTTCTTGACAGATTATGACTTTCTCCAACTTCGTATTACCGCACGAATTATGCTATGCACAAGACTATCCCTTCTATGGCCCGGCTTTTTAACATTTATAAGGAATGGATTGTGTGGACTTCAACATTTTCAAAGGCCAATTGAGATATCAGCTTTCCTAGTATATATTTTCCTTGATAAATACTTTTGTTTACTCTTTAGTAGTCTGATCTTTGATGAATTTGTAATAAATAAATAAATAAAGATGACTTGTCGATTCAAGCTATAGTTTGGAAGCTGCAGTGGGTTTCTTTATTGCTATCCCGCAGTAATACATTTACGAATTTTAGATCACTTTGCCCTAAGTTTTTTGCGTCCTCCGGACCACTTCAGAGCTTGTAATGTAGAAGCTCAGCAGGAAACAGAGCATTCCAAAAGGCATGTAAGAACGCGATTCTTCATTGTACCAAAACTAGTTCATTTTAATATTTACATGTTCGCGGAACCCAACACTACGTTTGAACTTTTGTGAAGCACTCATCTTGCGTTCTCACATTACTGTTTCAGAAGGGTTGCTCCAAAAGACTAGTTGTTGAACTTTGTATCTACATTTCAAATGCCCTGGGCAATATCTACATTGTCGTATTGACTTTCTGATTGTAGAATTGGCATTTTTTAGTTTATAAAAATCGCAACGCAAGCAACATATTTTCAAATGTTTCAACGGCTCTTTCTAGTTCCCCGAATTTCTAACAGATACCACCGGTGAAGTGACAATTGATGACCTTCCCACAAGGTGACCGAAATCAGCCGGAGTAATCGCTTGCATTTAGTTTCTCGCGCGGTTGGTCTGCTCTGCTGTAGAGTAACATTGGATACTGGCTACAGTGGCATCTTCCAGTCGCAGTATCAGGCTTCATCTCAGAAGTTCTATAGTTGCCAAGAATCCAGTGAGTGATAAGAAGCCGAAGTGAAAGTATTCCTTTGGATTTTATTGCCAGTGTCTTGGCCAGCAGCAGCAACGCGGAGGAATCAGCTAGAATATGTCGAAGCCTCAGTCAGATATAGACAAGCGGAAGCAAATCAGCGTCCGAGGCATAGCCCAAGTGGAGAGTGTCACCGAAGTGAAGTCAACGTTCAACCGTCATCTGCACTATACCCTCGTAAAGGACCGCAATGTGGCCACTCACAGGGACTACTACTTCGCCCTTGCCCACTGTGTGAAGGATCATTTGGTCTCGAGATGGATTCGTACCCAGCAGTATTACTACGAGAAGGATCCCAAGGTGAGAAGAGAAACCTTCAGAGGACGGCTAGGTCCATCGCATTTAATCATTCAAGTGATACCGCCTGCGTTGTTTTTGTTCTATTTTTTGCTATTTTCGATCGTGCGGCGGGCGTTCCCCTCGTTCATTCGCCTGCGCCCGCTCTTCAGAGCAAAGACGGGGGTGTCAAGGTCATTAAAGGTTATCCTAGCTCTAGCAGCAATGCACTATTTCCAACCAGCCAGCTGAGAGCCAGGCGGTATTGGGATGCAATTTATTTTAGAGCAGTGTGCACCTTCGGGCAACAGCTCAGCCCCTCTCGGAACAAACCTTTGACGATACCCAAAGACGCACGAGTCATGGAACGATAGAACTGATAAAGCTGACCTGCTAGCATCTGGCTTCGGAGTGCCCATTCATGTTAGAATTAGATCCCGCCTAGTGCTAGTTGCATGCGGCCGGCAATTAGAGAGGCGGCTAGCCTTGTCACCAATTCACCTTTCATTTCAACGGACTTTATGGAAACTGATTGATTGTCCGGCGCAGTTGCTTGGTGAATGGTGTTCATATAACGCCCTTTGGCACAAGACAAGTACTAGTTTGCAAAAGGGGTCGTTGAGAAATAGATAACCCCGCCGCCTGTACCGCGACTATGGAAAGTTCTTGTACCTTCCCATGCTTGTTTTTCTGGTACAGATTTATGAGCTGTGTACGAGTTTGGTCGCTAAGCGCCAAATTTTGGCAATACATCATCCAAACAATTTATTTCCCAAATACAATGTACAATTTCTTATTCCTCGTTAGTTCACTCAGCACCATAGACTTTTAGAAAAATGCAAAATATTTGTCCTTAATTAAGATGACGAGGTCATGTATTTCAAATTTTCATATCTCTCCCATATATTCACCTTTTGACGACTCTTAATGTTTACAGCGCGTCTACTACTTGTCCCTGGAGTATTACATGGGCCGTTCCCTGCAAAATACTATGATCAATCTCGGCATTCAAGGAGCCTGTGACGAAGCCATGTATCAACTGGGTCTGGACATTGAGGAGCTCGAGGAGCTAGAGGAAGACGCTGGTCTTGGAAATGGTGGTCTAGGTCGTTTGGCGGCTTGTTTCTTAGATTCCATGGCTACTGTAGGCCTTGCAGCCTATGGATATGGAATTCGTTACGAGTACGGTATCTTCGCTCAGAAGATTCAGAACGGTGAGCAAGTTGAGGAGCCCGACGATTGGTTGCGGTATGGAAATCCCTGGGAGAAGGCTCGTCCTGAGTTTATGTTGCCAATCAACTTCTACGGTAAAGTAATTGACACGCCCGAGGGTAAGAAGTGGGTAGACACACAAGTTGTCTTTGCTATGCCCTATGACAACCCAATTCCTGGGTACAACAACAACGTCGTTAACACGCTCAGGTTGTGGTCCGCCAAAAGTCCTATCGACTTCAACCTGAAATTCTGTAAGTGAAATTAGTCATCCATTGATGTAAGGAAATAGTCACCAGTTCCCGTCTATAAGTGATTTTTAACGGAAATGATGAGACTATCACCTTACCTCAAAATATTGATATAAAATTATCACCGAATATTTTGCACCTGTTGACTTATTTTCTTTCTTTCAGTTAACGATGGCGACTACATTCAGGCAGTCCTGGATCGCAATCTCGCAGAGAACATTTCACGTGTACTTTACCCCAATGATAACTTTTTCGAGGGCAAGGAGCTCCGACTCAAGCAGGAGTACTTTATGGTCGCAGCCACTCTGCAGGACATCATCAGACGTTACAAGTCCTCTAAATTTGGCTGTCGTCAAGCCGTCCGAACTGACTTCAAACTGTTCCCCGAAAAGGTTGCCATACAGCTGAACGATACTCATCCATCGTTGGCAATTCCCGAACTCATGAGAATTCTTGTAGATGTTGAGAAGCTCACATGGGAAGAAGCTTGGGATATAACCGTTCGCACTTGCGCCTACACTAATCATACCGTCCTTCCAGAGGCTTTGGAACGCTGGCCCGTTTCTATGCTGGAGTCTATCTTGCCTCGTCACTTGCAAATCATTTACCACATTAATTTCCTTCACCTAGAACAGGTTAAGAAGCAATATCCAGGAGACCTTGACCGTATGCGACGAATGTCGCTAGTTGAGGAAGACGGTGATAAGCGCGTCAACATGGCTCACTTGTCCATTGTTGGATCCCATGCCGTAAACGGTGTTGCCGCCATCCACTCAGAGATTATTAAGAAAGAGATTTTCAAAGACTTCTTCGAAATGACCCCTGAGAAATTCCAGAACAAAACAAATGGAATCACACCCCGCCGCTGGTTGCTTCTGTGCAATCCAGGCTTGTCAGATCTTATTTGCGAAAAGATAGGCGAGGAGTGGCCGGTCCATTTAGAACAATTGGTTGCACTTAAGAAGTGGGCAAAAGACCCCAACTTCCAGAGGTCAATCGCCAAGGTGAAGCAAGAGAACAAACTCAAACTAGCGCAGATCTTGGAGAAAGACTATGGCATCAAGGTGAATCCGGCCTCGATGTTTGATATCCAGGTCAAGCGAATCCACGAGTATAAGCGGCAGCTACTCAACTGCATGCACATTATTACAATGTACAATCGCATCAAGAAGGATCCTACCGCCAATTTCACGCCCAGGACGGTTATGATTGGCGGAAAGGCTGCGCCTGGCTATTACATGGCGAAACAAATCATTAAGCTAATCTGCGCCGTGGCCAATGTGGTTAATCATGATCCCATCGTTGGTGATAAGCTTAAAGTAATCTTCCTTGAAAACTACCGCGTCACATTAGCTGAGAAGATCATGCCGGCCGCTGACCTTTCTGAGCAGATCTCTACTGCAGGAACAGAGGCTTCGGGCACTGGAAATATGAAATTCATGCTCAACGGAGCTTTAACCGTTGGCACATTGGACGGCGCCAATGTCGAGATGGCTGAGGAAATGGGTAACGAGAACATATTCATCTTCGGTATGACAGTAGACGAAGTAGAGGCCCTCCAGAAGAAGGGCTACAATGCCTACGACTACTACAACAGCAACCCGGATATCAAGCAATGCGTTGATCAAATCCAAGGAGGCTTCTTTAGCCCTGGCAATCCCAATGAATATAAGCACATCGCAGATGTTTTGCTGAAGCACGATCGCTTCTATTTGTTGGCGGACTATGAGGCTTACATCAAGGCACAAGATCTGGTTTCAAAAACCTACCAGGTAAGTTTTTTTGGGGATTCCCATTAGAAATATTTTTTAGGGGGCGCCCGTTTTCATTTCTTTATAAGAATTCCTATTGCATTCAACCCGTATCAATTTTGGCAGTGCGCAGTTTTTTAGGCTGATGAGTATTGCTGCACTCACTTTAGCAGAAGAAATATTGGGAATAGGCCTGAACAGGAATATATTACGCTACTTGAGCAACTGAACAAGTCTGAAATTTGGACAGTATTTTGAGAGTCCACTTTTGTGCTTAAAGTCAACAACAACTCTTTTAACTCGAGTAGATTTTTCTATCATATCGAACATTTTTTAAAACCAATCTGACAAGTGGATAAGGGTAACCACTATCGAGCCGCTTTATAAATATATATATTGACAAGAAACGACGTGGCTACCCTTAAATAAATTGATTTTCCTATCTCAGCTGTAACAAATTTCCTCATTACAGAACCAGTCGAAATGGCTCGAGATGGCCATCCACAACATTGCGTCCAGTGGAAAATTTTCGAGTGACCGCACCATTGCAGAGTATGCTCGCGAAATTTGGGGTGTCGAACCACGATGGGAGAAATTACCTGCACCCCATGAGCCCGTCACCAACTAATCAACCAAAGCAAATCCCACCTCAACAAGGTCACAATACTGCCATCAGAGCTCACTAGGCATCTACCAGTTTACTCTAAAAGGAAATCTCAGGAGAAGCTGAACTCACAAAAGTACTGTTGCCGGTTTTAGTGTTTTAAAAAGGGATAAGTTATTCATTTGTTACGAGACCACCTTATCAGTCGTTATTTAATAAAATCTGAAAAACTGATTCGTTGGCCTTTTCAATGGTGGGAAAAAGACAGGGGCATCGATCGCTTAAAGACTCCTTTATTACAACATTCATTCAACATGAATTAAATACATACAATAGAATAAATTAGTGGCTTAAATCAAGTCGTCTAATCCTAGAGGATTACAAGGAGGGGAGGGACAGGGAGAAAACTGCTTACAATCTGATGGGTATATTTAGCGGCGTATCTCATGTACAATGTACGTTACATAAAATGAACACAATTAAAGTACACTCTGAAGCTCAGCATACATCCAATGGGGTTGTTTCGCAGCAACGTTGCACGTCTGCTAAGGCACTTATGGCTTGGGCTCATCGTCTTCGTTTCGGGAACATTGTGGCGGCCACATCGTTCAGTTGCTCCTCACCGTTTTTTTTTAATTTATTTTTTTACTTGCCTATCTATTTTCGGTCTTCTAAAATACTGACTACACCTTAAACGTAATTTCTAGGGCATTTTTAGTTAAATCCGTGGCGCACATGGCGCCCCCTGCATCCTTCACCCAGAGTTAGGGGAACACTAGAGGCAAGTAGGATCCATGTCATCTTTGGGTACAGCACTACTCCTTGCTTTCGACTTGTCGTTTAATTGCTACACACTTAGTACGCATACAGGGTTTGGTGAAGGCTCGCTTACATTACGTTAATGGGATTGATCCCGCCATGGGCAGACACAAAGTAACCTGGGTCGCCGAACCGGTCATACATCTAAAACAGAAAAACAAATGAAAATCAATAGTGGAAACAGCGTCCGAGTGGAGTTAAACTTTATTTCTATCGACTAAATAACAACAGAATCGGACAATAGAGGCTTTACAACAAAATATATAACACTAGCGTAGGGCAGTTAGTCTGGCCGCCGCGCTCTACTAAAACATAGAGCTAGTCGAAGCCGCAATTCTCTCTCTTAACAGCGAATACACCTCAACCTGATTTACTTGACTGGAAGGCTCACCTGAGGATCATCGTAGTCAAAGTCACTTTCGTCGTCGCTTTCTGGCGGAGTCAGAGGTTCAGCTCCGCGTCGTTCGAGGTGCACTTGCATCTGTTGGTTATGTGCTATCACAGCCAACTGATAGGCAGTCAGACCAGCATATGTCTCCGCTTCCAAGTTCAGTTTTTGGCATTCTTCAAGGAGAAAATTAGCCAGAATTTCGTTGAATGCTTCGATGGCGATATGTAACGGAGTACGACCCGATTTTCCCTCCTGTAATATAAACATGAAACTGTTATTTCAGGATGCAATGATTTAATATTCGAGGAAACTTACCCTGGCATTTATATCAGCACCTAACCACATCAAGTGCCGTAGGATTTCAATGTGACTTCCTTGAGCTGCCAAGTGGACACAACGTTCTCCTGTAAGAAAATTTAATTTTATAATAAGCTGAGTTGAACATTGGATGGAAGTGAGTCATTCGGGAAGCCGATTTTGGTAGACTCGACTAACAAAGACACCAATTTTCTTAGTATCTCACCTTTGAAAATGCATCTTTGCTAGTCGAATTGACCACATTCGACTTTCACAATAGCACACATTATTAATAATATCCTCCGCGTCGGTGAGCAATGAAGCAATACATTTGGGGGCGTCCAATCAGTATAAGTTCGAGGGAATATTCCGTATTGGTTCATCTCTAGTCTGAAAGTCACCAACTATCGATTCTGTTTTACACTTTCTAACAATCCAATCATTACGACAACCATGAGACTTTGTCTTGATTTAATTTGTGCTCAAGTTGATAATGTTACAAGTGCAATTTGTTATTAAAGGTAATTAAACTGGAGTCGCATTGTTTGCCGATAAATAAACGATACGATTTACGATAAATATAAAAGTCAGAAGCTTATTTCCCTTGGTGATTGGTTATTTGACTTCAACGTTTAACCAATTCAATTGCATGAGTAATAGCAAAGTTCAAGTATTTCATAAGCACAATAGAAATTCAAACTTCCATCTATTACGAAATGGGATCTATTTCAGTTATGTAGATCAAAGTATAAACGAGGAGAAATCTCGATGCTTGTATCTACTACGATAGGCGTATAATGTTAGCAAGATCACTTTCGGTAATTTAATTTTATTTGGATGTACAAAATCATGTAAACAAGTAAACCTAATATCAACTTGCTGACTCGTTCGGGACCGACGATTTCACCATTTCTTTACCCGCATATATCATAATGTCTTTATTTGCTCTATCCGTACTTCCATCTTTTCTGCGTAGCCTAATATTGATACGAGAGCCATTTTCATCTTTCTGTATATTGTGGGGAATTCCGAAAACAACTTTAGCGCCGGTGACTCGTCGCCAGTGCTTAACGATCATAAAAGGTTCCGCAGGTAGGTATGTTGTTAATCCACTGATAAAATTACTGCCTGCAAGAAGTTCTATAAATTTTGCCTTCATAAAAATTCCATGATGGAATCGCTTGGCTCCTTTTACGGTGATATTTAATTTAAGACGCGTAAAAAAACCGGAAATTTTCAATCAAGTGTAAGAATGTGTAATGCAGTTTTTTTATTGAAGGTCAGCGATCGAGGAAACGTAATAAGTATCACATGCGCTGATAAACTTCCTCTGATTCAGAAGTCCAAGCTAACCAATCATGATAACCAGTTTTTTTTTTACATTAACAGTGACCCTAAAATGTATCCCTCGAGGACACAGTAAAAATATGAATATCGGTACTAACTACTCTGAGGTAAATAAAGCAAGAGTAGTATTAGAACAGTTACAAATATTCAAATAAAAAAAAAAACTGTTACCCACCGAAGTGTAAAGATCACTATACGAGCCTAAAAATATGCAAAATAACAAAGTTATTTTAGTGCCTTTTTAAAAAATAAGTAGACAATGTTTATTGTGAAAACGTAACGATCTAATTTAATCCCCTTTATTTAAACGTATTTGAAGTATTGCTGGTAATTCGGCTAGTCGAGTGATTCGACTGCCATAAGACACTCAATTAGACAACAGCTGAGCTACGTGCTGTTTAGCGCGTTATATTCGCATATAGAACAAATATATTCGAGGTACGGGACTTTCAAAAAACCTGATTTACCTGTTGATGTTAATTAACGAGCATGCATATCTTAAGAAAGACCATCATCCAGAAGATATATAAAAAAAAAAAATCTCCATCACCTACCTAGCTATGATGCGAATTCCCAGAATGAGTAATCGTCTTCACGAGTGGGAAAGCCCACATTGACCTTATTTTTATTATCTTACCCTTTTGAAGCCGAAAGGGTCATAAAACTATTCGCACGAAACAAGGATGGACAATTAGAACAGTTGCAGATCTTCGCAGGAATTTTGTGCAAAAATATAATTGCACTTGTTTATTGTTTTAAAATTCAGGAAAGTGTCGTCCCGCGAAATATTTGGAGCACTTATTGTTGTTCACTGAAGTAGAAATCCGAAGAAGTTCTTTCCACCGATCATTGACCATTATCTGATATTGAAACGTAAAAAAAAAAATAAGTAAACCTACTACCAGGTCAATTTGATATATCTCCGACCGGGCAAAACCCAGAGAACAATAGGAGGAGATATTTCGAATCAAAGCCCAAGGCAGTTTGTTTTGTTAAAAAGGAAAAAGACACGACCTTATCTGATGCTGTTTGTTCTCGAGTTTTCTGTACGTTGTCTCTTTTTGCCGCTTCGTGGGGTTGTTACCCGATAATTGGATTTTAGGCAAAGAGTGACGGGAATGTCCGCAATTATGCACCAGTTAGCCCGGTTTTGTTTTGATTTTAAAATTCTCATTGATCGCTTACGATCAACCGGCGAAGGCTCACTCAGTGAATGCCTTTCTGCAAAAACTTACACGCGCCGGCAATTGTTTTGTTTTTAGCATTGTGTTCAATTTCTCTTTTTGCGAAAACCAGTCACAGGTAATTTTGTGTGAAATTGTTTACGGTGGTTTGTGATCGCGGGGAATTTTTACCCAAGCACCACCTGAGAGCTTTCTCCGCTCTCGCCAATTGCAGCGCGAGAAGCCAATGGCCGCTATTTTCAGCCTCCGCTGTACTTTTAAATATAAACGCAGCGATCGGTGCGATACATGTGCACGAATAAAGCCTCCACGCACACAGTTTCGCGCTGGGGCCTACAGGCCGCTTTATCGCGGAGACGCAAACATACACAGTAAAATATTCAGAAAAACCCAAGAAATTCCCACATTATTACCGATAGCCCCAAAGATGGAAGCAGAGGGTTCGGGTGGGCTTTTCAAATTTCGCCGGCGTTACGTTGCTGGTTCCAATGGCCAAAAAACGATCATTCACTGATCTTGGTTGGTGGGCATGATAAATTTGCTGGGTCCGGCAATAACTAGTGACATAAGTCGCTTTCCCAAAGGCCATATAACTTTAATAGATTCTGGCGAAAACAATCCAATCGATCACATGCCTCAAAGATAATCGGTGTAATGACTCAGGTGCAAGATCACCTCAAGTACTTGGAAGCAATTTGGGGATCATAGAAGAACGGCCATCGTAACCGCGGAATTCCCTATAAACTGGGTATCCCACCGCTTTTCGGGAATTCTCAAGTTCTTGCGATAAAAGAAAACCTTGCAACGGTGCAACACCGCTGCCCCACACCGCCTTCATGCCAAATCGCCGTTGTGGTGTGTAATTCCATTGGAGAAATTTTCTCGGCCAACAAACAGCGTCGAGACTGGCTACAGACACCACGACAGACGGGCGACTTAAAAAATCTGCGACGAGAAAATTCGCGCCGCTTTTCAGGTGCCCGTCCGCCTGGCTAGCGGTCTGTTGCGCAAAAATTTGTGGACGAGGAAAAATTCGCGTCAATTGCTGCGATATTGTCGCCATATGTACTTTACTGCGGCAAACAACTTTGATAGACATTCGCTTCAAGCTCTTCTTTTTTTTTATATAATTTAGTTGGAAATCCCAGGTCGCATGCGTTGTTTGCTCAAACAATGGAGCTGTGTATATCGCTAGTCGCATGGCTGCAAGGTAAAGATTGTGCTTTCCAAATGGTTTCGCTCAAGAAGCTATTGCCGATCTGATATGCTGGACAATTGCAGCTCCCGATTTGGCCAGCGGAAACCTCCGAGAGTTGGAAGATCGACTCGTTCTGGTGCTGAATCTTTATTAAGATTTTACATCATCGGAATTCCCAGATGGTTGCAAATACCTTCAGTGAATGACAGCATGTCTAAACCGGGCCCTGTCTCCACTAGTGGCTCGCCAGCGGCAGACAGACCAGATCAGACCAGCTTTGATATGGTTTTAGCCAGCAGGGGCTGAGAATCGGCTGCATTCTAAACGACTATCCGAAAACCTGAATTGAGCATGCGTCTGGCGGATCTAGCTTTGAGTAAACAATCTGATCATGAACGAGTGGTGCTGATATCTTCTTATCTAGATGGGGCGACGGGTAGCTCGTAGTATTCAATGATCTTTTGCATACGATTGAGAGGAAATTATGCAACGGAGTTCCGCAGCACAGTCGAACAATGCATGCAATCGCTGGCAATTTATGTGCTATTGACCTTTGCTTCCAAAAGAATTGAAATTGCTTTAGCCCTCGTCACTGGGAATTCCAGCTAGAGGCAGAAAACAGCTCGGTGTCAAATGCGTCAGTGGCTTGAACAGCACTACTCAGCAGTAGAACGACAAAAAACTTCTGACTCTGCGCCGTAATATCTTATGATTATGACGAGATATTTATTACCTTTCGAAAAACTGCATTAGGCGGGAAAATTGATCGCACCACCTGAGTGAACACTTAACGAAGTCACCTTGTATTTTCAAGGCGCATCCGCTCATTTTTCACGTTTAAAATTTAATAACAGTTTTCTACCGATTTTTAATTGGACTCTGGAAAGAGTGCTAAAACCAATTCGCAGAAAATGAAAAGGGAATTCCGGTGATGCTGCGGAATAAAGGAATTGTGTTGTTCATTGCGCAGAACGCAAGAACTTTGTATTCGAGTATTGGAGTAATTGGAAGAAATTGATTCTATCAGCGATTTTAGTGACTTCCTCAATTTGTTCGATTGGCAGGCCTTTTGATTTTGCGCAGTTGGCGAAGCGACCAAGTCAGTTATTTGCGCAATTGATTAGTTCAGCTGGTCATCGGTAACAAAGTAAACTAAGTGGACTGGCACGCGAAGTCGCACACAACAACAAGTATTTGGAAAAATTGAAAATAATTAACAGTTTATTCATTGCTGTAAGTCGTTAATCACTTTGCCACTTAGAGCATCTTTGAATAATTGAATCTATTAAAATAAAATCTTCCTGACCACAATCCCATTCACAGTTTCGCTTTTTCGGGTTATAGAATTGTCCAGGGTGTTGTGCCCCTTGCATGGTAAATGGGCAAAAAAAAACCCGTGTTCTTTTGTAGACTTTATTGTGGACTATAACACTTTATTTTCGAAACTTATGCAATAGTAGACACTCCAAACTAACTATCAGGTGCAGTTATCTACGCTGCTATTGCTCATTGCAAAATTCTAATCTTTCAATTATAATATAAAACAACAGGTTTTCCCACCAAGAACTATATTGGTATCATTCGCACGGAAATTGTAGATACCCCAAAGGATTACTTTCTGTTTGCAACTAAAGCTGCTTTATCTTTCACAGTTTTTCCAGATAAGCGAGACAATCGCCGAGAGTGAAAGCATTTAATTAATTAACTTTCTTGAATACATTTAGGTAAGCTCTGGCCAAGGGGAAAACCCCATTTTGTGGGTTAAAGTAAAGAAAGGGTCGATTTTTTTTTAATGAGATGATTTAATTCAACGTTTTTGGCAGAACTACCGAAGTTATAAGCTCTTAAGCAGTTAACTGCGTAATTTAGCTTTAAACATCTCTCATGACGTGCGTAACTAAAATCAGTGATGTCGGGGAATAACTGACACACACAAAAAAATATTAAATTTTTCTTCGCAGCAGTTTTACTGTTTGGTATTTTTGTATTTTACATGACGAGGGTACAAGTCAAACGCACCGAAATGGAGTTTTGGATTGACGTGTATACTCGTTAAACGCAGTTAACTGATTTAAAACGCTCACAATGATGTACTTATGTAAACTAATAGGAACGTGCGAAACAAGAAATTTGATACAATTAGATTTCCCATTTTTTAGTTTTCAATTTTATATGAATAGCGTCGGGAAAAAATTTATTTTAGTCATTGATTCGACCTCTAAAAGCTAAAGCTGGATCCCCGATATTTTAAAAGCCTGCAATTAACTGTAAATTCCCACGTGATGCACATTCGTCTTCTATTAGCACACAATCTCTTGCATGAGATTAAATGTTCACACTTTTTAATGCACTAATAAGTGATTTTAAATGGAGCGATTAAGAGATAAAGTTTGGCACCCTGGGCAGTAATGATAGGCGATCCCATAATTCCCATCAAAAGCCCTGACACGTTCATCTTTTCTGGGAACCCGGGAAGATCCGCGAGGTAGCATTCTTGAAAAATTGCTGAATAATACGATAAAAGTGCCATGAAAATCGGTTTAATGATTCGCGGGACATGTGCGGCGAAACCGCATACAGTGGCGGTTAAATCAAAAAAAAACGAACCACAAACAATTTTTAATTGGGTACAGCTCTTAAAATAAAATTAAATCTCAAAGAAATTTTAATTGATCAAGCACACTACTAACCAATTTAAATTTTAAATAACTGATTAATTATAAATGTATGCACCAAGAAAACATTTATAATTTGTTTTAATTACTTTTCTCATACACATCCACAAACGGATTCACACACCCTTCGAGCGTACAGCACACAGCAGAGATGATTTTGGACATTTTTCGCATTTATAAATAGACACTATTCTTCCAATAGAAATAAAGGCTAGATGCCTCTACAAGTTGACCTTTATAACGCATTTAATTAGAGCATATGCTCTGCAAATTAGTTTTGCTATTAATTTGTTTCTTCAACAACAACACCAAGCTATGCTAGTTTATGCAATAATTGTTTAATTTGTTTTTATTACATAACTAGCGGACCCGTTCCGACCATGTTTTGGTTTTTCCATACTCCATTAAAATTATTTAAATTTTTATCTGAATTTATGGCCGATAAAACCGTTGTAGAATAAATGAAACTGTATGCGTTACTGGGTAACAACTTGATATTTACATATTTCATAATTACACTTGTTTTCCTACGTCAGTCCAGTTCAAAACTAATGACTGTAAACCTCGGCTGAACCTGATAGGATACCCAATAACGTTGTAAAAGAATCAATGCTTTATGTTGCCCCTTAAGGATGAAATTCAGTTCTTGTCTCAACAAAGGCTTTTTTCGCGGTCTATGGAAACAAGCTAACGTCGCGTCGTACCAATGATCAAGAAAGACGACCAGTGCGATGTACAGAATTATCGCCCTATTTGTATCCTTCGCTGTTTCAGTAACATTTTTGAGAAGATTGTGGACAATCACTTATCTGGAGCGCTTTGTCCTAATCTCAGACAAACAACATGGTTTTACCAAAGGAAAGTCCATTGCGTAAGCATTCGAGCAACGCACCCAGGTTGATACGATCTACACTGACTTCTCTAAGGCTTTTAATCGATCACGTATGCCATTCAATTCTCTTTGGCAAAGTGAAAAAATACGAGTTGGGTTTTGTAGATCATTGTTGACGTGGTTTTCATCCTACCTATCCGATCGTAGAATATATTTTGTATTTTCAGGTTGTTCGTCCTTGAGTTTGTACTTTTGTCTGGTGTTCCATAAGGAGCTATTATTCCGGTTATTTATTATTGACTCGATTATGATATTTAAAACGGCTTCTCACATCCCAATCTTACTGGCAATCTGCAGGGCTGATCGGCAAGGTCCCTGCAGGAACATACATGGCTTCGCTCTCTCAATTTTCCTACTCATGTGCCAATCCTGCCGATAGGCCCTGCTTTTAGCAGTAGAAACAACATATTTAAACCACCCTCAGCCTTTTTCGATGTGCGCTACAAATCTCTATTAATCTGACTTCAGAGCAACCAAGACAGACTACAAACTGGTTCTCGACATCAACTTACTTTTAACCTTCAAATATATAATAGCTTTATTTTTTTCTTTCAATTTTTCGACTTTTAAAATGCAAGATTTTTCATCAAAACGCGTACAAAAAGTTTCAATATTTTGCAATTACGATGGTCATAGACTCAATTTGGTCGGAATAACAATTGTACAATGATTGGCCTTGGCCGATATTACCACTAAAACAAGGATTTCTCGATGGAAATTCCATGAAAAACTCCCAATTCACTTGAATGTTTTTTGTCTAACTGGCAAGCGGATTGTGAAATTTCCGCGCAATGGGGGAAAAACGCTCAAGACTTATGCGTACTATTTTTATGTAAGGTGAATAGAAACCAAAAATTCTGCTGTAGATGCTTTTTCCCGGCAAACTTTAACAACCATCTCCCTGTAGACTGTTGGAAGATGAATTAGTCAGTGACAGAGTATTTGCTGATTCACTTTTCCATATAGAACAGCGGCATAATTTTATCTTCTAAATGGTGATAGGGTCGAAAGGCCGTGTCAGAGAGTAAGATTATAATTTTCCTATTTTAGAATCGTAAATCTGTTTTTATTTATGCATATGTGTTTGAGTGAGTTCAGATTAACGTCCACAAGAATAATTGAGTTTTGGTAGAAAAATAGAATGCAATTTTACAACTAATACTAATGGGGGCTTTCCACATTAATGTTCATCACCACACACCACATATGTAAATCACCTTTTACCAATTCAAAATTGGTCGTCATTATACTTCTCGTAGATAAAATTTTCTCATTCTGAGTGTGATGAAGTCATCAGAAGCATCAGAAATAAAAACACCTCTATAAACAGAAATGGTAGTACGAGCAGTCATAACGACGCGACTGTTTAGATCGGCATTTTGTATTATTAGTTAGCATCATGATTTTCAGGACCATATGGCCAATGTGTATCATTTATTTGTAATTCGGCTATAACTTACTAATATAAGTGTACTCGAGATGGTTATATTGGAAGTCCATCAAGTTCTATTTGTCTTAACTTTTTTATTAGCGGGGATATCTTAAATGTTACTTGAATTTTTTAACTTATCTTCTACCTAATTAAGTGTTTAACAGCTAAAGTCATTGAAGATTAAGAGCCGGGAAAATTTATTTTTCTTTATCTTTATCATTTTTATAGGTATTTTAGCATTTGCTGGATTATTTTAAACATTGATTTTTCTTGCGGACGAACTTTATTTCGCAATACTTTTTAATGTAAACAAATTTATATTTTCAAATACAAAGCAAATATCTCAGCCGTATTAGTCAGGAGCATTAAATTAAGATGGGTCGACTGTTAACAACCTAACTCCATTCACCCTTGTTCTCAGATCATTAAAGGCCTTAATGGTAACTTTTGCTGGAAGACGCACTGGCTTTGATTTCGCAACTGTAAGCCTATTATCTTTTCTACACATTAACTGAGATATGTGCAACCGCTTATATGATAAGATTCGAATCTTTTCAAGGGTTCACCCTGACCAGTAAACGGTTTTAAGGTACTGTTTTGATAAATCACTTATCGTAAGTTCTGAAGGGTGCGCCAAACTGAATATGACGACATGGTGCTCGAAATTGTAAAAATCTAGAATCAGATACCGCACAAGCAAGTCCATGATATCGCGCCGGCGCTTGGTTTTATCATTTCTATAGTGGTGGATACCAAAGTTATCACATATGATCTGAGTTCTTTAATGATGCGCGTGATTAGTAAAGTACCGCGCCTATTCTTTTCAGTAAGCTGCAGATTTCTGCTCTTAAGGTTAAGTGGACAAAAGAAAAAATAACTAAAATCTAAAATTTTCCTGTCCAGTGGCAGACTATTGGAGAAGTCTTGAGGCAATTACATAAACACAATGGATTATTCTCAAATAACATATATCAGGTACTTGACTTGGCTAAAAAGCAATCAGGGAAAAAAAACCGAAAAAATCTGGTTTTCTCAACCAACTAACTACCTATCGTTAAGCTGGAGGGTTTATACCTGCCAGCCGGATTAGATTCAGTTGAGGATCCCGTCACGACTTGTCTCCACCAAAAATCACCGTTGCCTCGACCGCAGACAGAGACTTGAAAATCGTCTGGAATGCTTTTACTTATCAAAAATAAATAAATACAGCAAATCACCGCCGAAAATTACTGGCAGCCAGTTTACATGTTTGGGTCCCAAGACCACAGAGCCCAGAGTTCGATCGCACCATCCGCCCGAATTGGCGGGCAAAGTTGTGTCTGTTGCCATAGACATGTCTTCAGCGGCTAGTCGCGTTCCTCTGCTCTAATTTGGGAAATTCTTTCATTTAAAAATAACGGTCTGCTTTTGTTAATTTATTTTACCGACCAGACGGTCAGATTGCCAAACAGTTCCGTTCTATTCTTGACTCCTAAGCGACCGTTGAAGCGGGAGGGAGGAGCAATGTATGAACCAGCTACATCTGTTTGCTCATTTCAGGTTCGTGTGCATGCTCCAACCGAGGCAATATGCCCGATCAGGCCAACTGAGTCTCATTTAAATTTATCTGTTTGAATAATTGCATTGCGATGTGGACGCGAAAGTTCTCTTCCTACTTCCTGCACGGCTTGAAATCGCGCTCCTCGCAAAAGGCAAATCAGTTAAGCCAAGCGAACTCCGGAGGCCTTCGGTTTCATCCAAAGTAAAAGCAAAATACGAGATGGGGCACATACAGCTCTATACGCGCGTGTAGAAAGCGACTGTATTGTTATAAAGCAGCTTTCAGCATACTCATGGCTCTGGGGAAAACCCAAAAAAATCATTTCTTGACGACTGGCTGTGTGCGCGGCTGCGATTTTCATGTGCCCCACGAGCACGGGCAAGTGTGTTGGTTTGTTTGGCTCAAACTAGTTAAACCTCTTTGAAGTTGCGGGCCCCCAAGATTCCAGAGTTGCTAACAAAACGATTTCGCAGGCACTCGCTATGCGCTGCTCCACCATCAATTTCAAGATGTTTATGTCACGCGGAACGCAAGGGCTGCGTCTGTGTGTGGCGTGGGGGCCCCATTCCCATCGAATAATGTAAACACAAATATCGCATCCAAGTTGTTGCCCATTATATTTAGAAATCTCAAAATGAACATGCGCGCCTCAAAATAGTAACGCAATTCGTTCCAATATAGCGGAGTGGATGTGGATGGACGGAAATAGCCCTGGGCGAGAACTTCGCATGTTTTGCATTCGCCGCAAGACGGTTGCCGCGAACGAGGAATTTCTTTACTCACCGGGGATATTTTTAAGGAGGATTTCGAAGCAAATAGAGAGTAGATGCGGATATGCACTTACCTTCGTAGTTTCTTTGTTCCAAATCAGGTGGCAGCTGGCCACACCGGACATAGGAGGGTTCTTCCAATTTTGTGATGTTCAGTCGCTTCGCCTCCTGGATCTCAGTTGCGCTTATTGGAATAGTAAGCGCCTTGAAGCACTCTACGTCTCCGGAAATGCATGCTAGATGCAGGGGGGTGTTCCCATTCCTGTCTCTGATAGTTGCCTGTGGGATAACTTGAATTAGCACCGCTCAAATGCGCGAATGAAAACCTATACCTCTGCGCCCGCAACCAGGAGGACTCTAACAAGTTTGGCCTGCCCGGTAAGAACGGCGAGATGAAGCGCACATTGTGCCTCGTCGTTCTGGATGTCTAAGAGACAGGGATGCGGCGCTAAACGGATGAGGGCTAACACAACCTCAACGTAACCTGTTATACAAGCCAAGTGCAGCTGCCTGAAAGTCCAAGTCATTTTAGATGACTGCTTTGGATAATTAGAGTGGAGCAAGTGCAACTTACGTGTCTCCGTCGTCGTTCTGCTGGTAGTAGACTTCCCAGGGGTCTGCAGTCTTTTCCTTTTGCGGCTGTGTTTTTCCGCTGACGTCCTGTTCCGAAGATTTCTTCGAACTAGACTTGTCTGAGCCTAAATTGTTCAAGGGCTGGTTCGAGTTCTTGAGGCTCAAATTGCAGAACCATTCCGTAAGCCCCGAGTCGACTCCTCTGTCAAGAAGCATGTGGGTGTTTTCTTGCTTAATTTCCTTGTCTTCTTCGATGTCTTCCAGCAAGCCAGAGTCTATGTATTCCCTCTCAGGTTCCTTGGCGTAACTGCTGCTCTGTCCCTGGGGTCCCTGGGAGCCGATCTTGTTATCCGGTTTCTGCTCCAAGTCACAGCTCTCGCCCTCGAAGGACAACTGTGGCCCAGACAAGAAGCCCGAGTCAACACCACCCGACTGAAACTCCACTTCACCCTTTTCGCCCAGAGTCTCGGTTTGCTTTCTCAACAAATTTTTCTCACCAAAATCATCCCCTTTTGCTAGGGAAACATCTTTCCGTGTTGCGTTCGGTCCCGATTTCGGATTCCACATTTTTTCAGCCAGAAATGTCCGCTTCTAAATTCCACTACGCTTCACTTTATCTTAATTCTGAGCTTTCGCACAACTACTCTCGCCGCTATTATACAGTTAATGTTATCCCGATCGCTTCGCACAAATAAGCATCACAGTTGTCGCTACAAGAATTTTTCCACAGATCACCGCCATGAATACTCCGCCGAGCGCGGGCGACTACAATATTACTCCTCGACTGCAACTTGCAAGTAGCAAATTGATATTGCACCTCTCACCCCAAAAAAGGAAAATCCAACTTTTAACAGATTGGTGTATTTATTCGCAAAAAACTGGCGTACCACACTACCACCTTACTCGTTCGAATTCTCGACTGTACTAATCACACGCTCTGTCGAGTGTCGACTGTTCAGTTGAGCAGGGCAGGGTGTTTTGCTTCTTCTCGTCGACGCATCTGCTCGTGGAGGGGTTTCGGTATGGCAATGATGTCATCTTTTCGATGAAATGAAACCGCTTCTGGCCAGTCGATTGTTTTCTTTTCACCAAAAAACCCAGTTGTGGTCAAAATCTTTCAAGTTTTTCTTTTCTTAAAAAAACGAGGCAGTTAATCATGAGAAAGTTGGGAATTTCTACCGAAAATGCGTTATCACAACTACTTACTATCGATGACGCGGGTTTCCCCCATAAAGAAGAAGTTGATATCAAAATGTCATATGCCAATCACCGACATAACCCCCTCGCGTTTTATTTTTCATCTATGAGACTGCAAGCACGTAGAAAATGTTAGGTTCCTGCAGGATAACCCAACTGGTAACTGCATTCAGGAAATTAAGCACAAATCCCGCTTCCATTCAGAGTGCGTTTAAAACCAACCGGCAAGTATGGGTAGAAAATTTCAACACACCAGAGGAAAAGAAAGTTGGTCTTCTGGAGCTGCATCCTGAGATTTTTGGGGCACAGCCTCGCATAGACATCATTTATGACAACATCGAATGGCAAAATAAGTATCGTTACGTCAGCTTTGCAACAACAAAAACAAGAGCTGAAGTAAGGGGAGGAGGCAGGAAGCCTTGGCCGCAGAAAGGTCTCGGAAGGGCCCGACACGGCTCTATAAGGTCTCCTCTGTTTAAGGGCGGTGGTGTCGCCCACGGACCTCGTTCTCCGAAAACCCACTTCTACATGCTGCCCTTCTACACGAGGGTGCTTGGATTGACATCAACCCTTTCGGTCAAACTGGCTCAAGACGACCTACACGTTGTAGACGAGCTAAATGCCCCAACAGAGGACCCGAGTTTTATAAAGGACCTCATTAAGGAGCGGGGATGGGGCCCCTCCGTCCTAATCGTTGATGTGTATGCCCTGCAGTCGCTCTTCTTGGCAGAAACTCAAATATTTTACTTGCAGAGACGATGTCTTCCCCGAGAATGTGTGCCTGGCGACTGACAGAATCGGTTTTGTGAACCTCATGCCCGTCTTCGGACTGAATGTGTACTCGATGCTGAAGCACGACACCTTGGTCCTTACAGCTCAGGCTGCCAAGGCGATAGAGGAGAAGTTGCTGTACCACCTCAATAGGGCAGACGCGTGCTCCGCGGGGTTGACATTTAAACTGAATCAAGTGTGAACAGAAAAGATTTATTAAAATTAATGCTAAGCCCCCAACAGCTTTTGTCTTATATTCCAGCGTAGGTCCGTGTGGTCGTTCTCGCCTGGCAGGTTCTTCCTGAACTTTTTCCACTCCTCACTATAGAAGTGATAAAGTTGCACAGGATCGGAAAATTTCCCCACAGTGCTAGCACTCGCCGCTGATTTTGGTCGTATCCCTGGAAGGTAACGAGATGAAACATTTTCATATTGGCTCTGCAGTCACATCTTACACATCCTGTTGAATTTCTTTTCTACTGGGCTGCTGGGTGTAGCTCTTCCCGTCTTTTTCTCTTTCGGCGGTGGTGCAGCCTTCTCAGTCTTCTTCACGGTGGTTTTTGGAATGGTTTTCTTAGGGGTGACCTTTCCGGCCACCTTCATTTTTGGACGACTCTCGGCGGATTTGCAGGTTTTCGTCTTTGCCCTGTAACTGGCTGTAGATGTCTTGTGCAGCAGTTCAAACCTTTTATCCACCGGATTCTCGATCGGCTGCTTCAGTACCCCCAGGCGCTCCTCATACTTTATCAATTTCCTAAGATCTGAGGACAAGTAGGCGAGTAGTACTTTGATCTGGAAAACGGGAAATAAATACCTTGCAAGAACTCTTTTAGCTGATCGGCCGTTATACTGCGGTACCCCATTTCATTTAAGTGCATAAGCACTTCTCTAGCGTCAAGCGAAAGGGGCATTTTGCTTTTCTCAAAATGTATTAAATTTCGGCGCCGCGAACACCTTGACGTTTCTTAAATTCCGTTACAACAAGTACAACCTTTCGAGACGAGAGTCGATCACAGTGAAATACATAATTCATATTCGCTTAAGTTAGCTGCGATTCGCCGAGTTAAATAATTGTCCGAGAATTAAATCCCAGTGAGAATAAGTAAAGAAACAGGCTATAAAACTTCGAAAAACTGCCCCGAAAAATTACTGCATTTTTAGGCTCACCGAGAGAATTTCACAATTTCACAAAACACTCAAAATAATTCCAGAGAACAAAGACTCCACCTGTCGTAGTATACCTTCGAGTATCAAATATCGATACTTTCAACGATAACACCCACCCCTGGAAGTTTGGCATCTTCTCAATAGGTCACGTCTGTGTCTGCCGCTTTTGTGTTTACATCGAGCATCGTATTTTCACTCAATTCACCCCAGCCATGTACAAACTGACAGTATTATTAGTTATATTAGGAACTTGTAAGTGGTGCAGCCCCTAATTTCACAAAGCTCACGCCCTTTCACCCCAACAGGCGCCCAGTACGAGTGTGGTGTTTCAGGTCGAAGTGGCGTATCCAGTTCCATGTTTGTTGGAAAGCGGAACAGCTACCTGGTGGGGGCGGCGGCGGCGGCGAACGGCTTAACAACGGAAAGAGCGTATGACCCAAAGGATCTCTCCCAGCATGGCCTCTCCGCCTGGGGCCTCATTTTAATCATAGTCGCAGTGATCGTGCTGGCCTTCTCCGCCTACTACGGCATCATTTGCTACCCATTCCTCTGCAAGACTGAGCAGAATTACCAGTTCATGGATGTGTCGTCCACTATAACCGGGGCCACATCGCGCTCCATCCAGTCGATGGACAACTTCCAGATAGACCCGAGGGACCAGAAGCACTAGGGCGACATCTCATCCCAGCGAAATTTTCATGAAATTCTTAAGACTGAAGAATCCCAGAATTCGTCCGGCAACTCATTTTCTCAACTTTTATCAACATTGTGATTGCGCAAATTCCACTTTTTTAAATAAAACTTTTTATACGAGAGAAACGGCGTCTAGTAAGTAAATCTTTATTTTAGGAAACAGTGAATTTACGAAACGAAAAAAAAATATTAGCTTAAGGTTAGTACAGTCTTAGAGCTCGTCCTTTTCGTCCAGGTCGATGTCGGACAGATCGATGTCCTCTACCTCGGGCAGCTCACCGTCCTTGCCGTCCCACGCAGCTACGTCCTGGATTTTCGGCAGTTTAGCCCCGCTTACAGGGAGGGTCTGGCCGCGGCCGAACGAGATGTCGCGCAGGAACTCACTGATGCCCTCACTGGAGAAAGAACCTCTCAGTGCCGAATATTTCATTTTCTTGAAGTTCGCAACAGCCATAGCAGGGTACCCGAAACCACCGATTCCAACGGACTCCTCTAAGCCAGGTTGCGCCACGGCCTCGGTCCAGACCCATCCCCATCCCTTCTTCTTGTGCTTCTCGCCCATTTCCCTAAGTACATTCAAGTAACCGTTTCTGCACTTCGAATCGCAGTCCAAAATGTGCGGAAGGATTGATATGACGCAGAGGGCTTTCTCCTCGCAATGTTCCTTAAACACAGATTGGCCGGTTATTTCCACAAGTTCTGGCGGTGGAATGCTTTCTGAGAATTTCTCCAGAGCCCATGTAACAATATCCGAGGCGGTACGACCGCCGTCATAGTCCACAGCATCACTAGAACTCTTCTTTCCTCCTCCGAAGAATTTGATCGTCGGATATCCGCGAACTTCATACTCTTGTGCCTTCGCCTGGTGCACGGTTGCATCGAGAGCGCCAAGTTTCACTTTTCCTTTCAACTCGCTTGCTGCTTTAGCCCAGTGGGGAGCCAAGTTTTTGCAATGACCACACCAAGGCGCGAAAAACTCCACCAGCCATACATCCTCGCTGTTAAGTACTAACCTATCGAAGTTGGAGTCAGTCAACTCCACAACGTCATCTGACCCTGAACTTCCAGAACTGCTCGAACCGCCTGATTTACCGCCTAGAACGGCGTTTACCTAGAAAGGTTATCATACTGAAACCATCCATTTCAAGTCTTCAACAAAATACCTTCTTTTTGACTTCCTGGAGAGCCCCTTCCGTGATTCCCTGCGCTGTCCTCGGCCCACTGTAGTCGGTAGGCGCCCGTTTGTTGGCTCCAAATATTTTGATAGTGGGGAATCCTTGAATCTGATACTGCCCTCCGAGCGACTTGTGCTCGTCAGCATTCACAGCCCCAACCTTCACAGACCCTTTGAGAGCCTTAGCGGCGAGCGTGTATTCACCAACAAGCTGCTGACAGTGCCCACACCAAGGGGCATAGAACTCCACTATCCAAATCGAGTCGCTGTTGAGGACTTCCTTATCGAAATTGCTGGGCGTCAGTTCGACCACGTCCCCTGACGAGGGGTACATAGCCGCTGCCAGCTGGAGAAGCACAGCCACGGAAATTAGCAAGACTGCAAAGAAAACAATGAGAGGCGCTTCTTTGGCTTCACGATTACTTACCTGGAAGAACGCGCATTTTGATAAAAATGCGATTTTCTTAAAATGTTAACTTTATTACAAAAATAAACTGACTACGTGCTATGGAAGTCGCTCAATAAATGTAGCTAATAGCGCTCGCCGCCCTAACCAACCAAAAATCACCGAATTGTCAAGTTCGCAGCGGTTTAATACACCCACAGAGCCGCTACTTCTTCGTGTCTAATTTTGATTGGTACAAGAAAATTTTCAAGCCTTCAAAGTGCCATCTGTGTGAAAAAATAAGCACCAATTGTTTCAGTTCTCACAGTCTCATTGTTTCTTATTTTGAAGTTACCCGCGCTTAGTGAAAATTGAATTCAAGTGAGAAAAATTTTTTTTCAATGCGGCAAGGAGGAATATTAGGGGTATTCACGTCATGTTGTAAAATGTCAAGTTACTTGGGCTCGTATATTCTAAGTCTCGTGACATGAATGTACTTTTTAGGGATTCTCGTAAACTCTTCGTAAACGGGCACCCTGGTAACTTCAACTGTCAATTTCTGACCAATAATTGCCTTGTATGGATTCAAAATAAAAGACATTTACAAAGAGAAGAGTAATATTTAGAAATGCTAAAGGAGAAGCCACAAAACTTAATAATTTTTTAATTATTAAGGCCATTTGCGATGTCGATCGACTCAGCTAAAATTATTTCCTTATTTTCATTTTTATCTTTAAATACAATACAGACATCAAAAAATCCTAAGCAACACGGGGTTTTTCCGTTGCCATTTCCAGGAACAATTACCGATCATTTTCATTTTTCAACTGCAGGTAGGCAAAAGGTATACGCATCCTATGGTCAACCCGTTTCAGGTGGATTCGCCAAAGTAGTGGGGTTAATTAAATAAATAACAAGTTAAGTGTCTTTTTCTTTCAATCCTGTGTAAGTTGTGTACAGTGATACTTCCTATTATTCAGTAACCAGCAGTTTTAAAGTTCTGCAGTAAGATATGAAACCGGGTCGTACGCGTCGCCATCTCACCTCTAGCGAAATGCATTTAGCCGTAGGAATGCTTCAAAGTGGTAGAATACAAGCTGATGTAGCAAGAAGTTTTAACGTCGATAGAAATGTAATTTGCCGATTGTGGCAGCGACAATGTGCTTCAGGGAGTCCACGCGAATAACATACTCATAGGTCTAGGTCCACAACTTCGGCACAAGATCGGTAAATCGTCCTTCAAGATCTGCAACATACAATGTCACGGTTAGTGGCCAAACAATAAGGAATAGACTACATGAGTCTGGCCTTCATTCTCGTCGTGCCTTAAGATATCCAGCACTTCGACGTGGGAATCGAACCAGGCGGGTTCAGTAGTGTGAGCAACACCAAAATTGGGGTACAGAACAATGGTCGAATGTACTGTTCACTGATGAATCTCGATTTGGATTTCACCCAGATTCAAGACGTATGCGAGATTGGAGGGGATCTGGAAATTCAGAAAGGCTCTGAGCTGTTCAGGAAGTCACTAGCTACCAAGGAGGCACGGTTATGGTATGGGCCGGAATAACGATTGGCACAAGACAATCTAAATGCAGGTAATGTTATTGAAATACTCGAACCTGTTGTTCTTCCATTTGCACAGGAAATTGGACCCCAATTCATCTTGATGCAAGATAATGCGAGAATACACACTGCAAGGAGCGTTAGAGAATAGTTGAGTTCAGACGAAATCAACGTTTTACCATGGCCTGCGCAATCTCCAGATTTAAATCCAATCGAACATGCATGGGATAGACTTCAAAGAAGCATTTTAAACGATTTGTCATCAGTTTCGTCCAGAAACGAGCTATGTGATCTGCTTCAAGAACACTGGAGCAACATACAACACGATTTCCTCGATAATTTGATTCTTTCAATGCCGAGAAGATGTCGTGCTGTTTTATCCGCAAGAGGAGGCAACACCTCTTATTAGACTAGAGACGAATATTGTCATAGAAGTACACTTTCCTAGAAATTTTACAAATAAACGAAATTTGAATTTTGTCACAAAAGGAAAAATCTTGTTTTCCCTTAATAACCCCCCCCCCCCCCCCTACTTTTGCAAATCTACCTGAAACAGGGTAACCATGCGATGCGTATACCTTTTGCCTACTTGCAGTTGAAAAAGGAAAATGATCGGTAATTGCTCCTGGAAATGGCAACGGAAAAACCCCGTGTTGCTTAGCATTTTTTGATGTGTGTATATCCGATTTCCAACGACTGACCAAAAATCATCGACTACAACTACTTATGTTGCCAACAGATCCAATGCAAAACAGCTGTTTTTTTTTAACAAATACGAGGGTGAATTTTAGCGACTTGGCTCGCAAGTGTAACGAAGGCGGGTAAAGTAGGAATGTATGAAAAGTTTTGCGTAACTGTTACGCCATTTTGGGTAGTTAAGAGATACGAGAAGCCTACGAGGGCATGACGTGAATTGAATACCCCTATTGCTTTTAGCCCAGCAAGCAAGAAGATTCGCACATGATTCTCGCATTACATTCAAATGATAAAAATTGTTGCGGAAGATTAACAGCTTCTTATTCCGGACGTTACTTCCTTTCCTTCGGGAAAAATTGTTACCATGAATGCGAAACTTCTAGATGAATTGCTTTCGTATCATCCTAGACTAGAGGATGAGAATATGAATCGCCGTGAAAAATTGTTATCGAATCATGTAGGAAATCAAGAGAAAATATTTCTTATTTCACTCCAGTTAGGAAGCATAGGGCCTTCCGGTTCTGCTTTATAGTACAGTCAATCTGTCAAATTCTTTTCGGGAATCAACCCTGATAATGAAACTTGGTGAGTCCTTAGAGAATGATGAAAGAAAGCTTACCTAGCAATGGCCACGTGATACCTGTGTGCGTTTTTGAAAAAACTCAAAAATATTTTGAAATGCATTTTTCTCGAAAACTATGCATTTTACAGAAAAATTTATTGAACAAAAAATGTAGAGGGCATCGCTATCTACAATTAATGTCATTGGAGCTTTCAGCTATGTACAATAATGGTAGTACAACAGACACTCTCGCTAAAACTCGCTTCAAAAAGTTTTCACAGTCTGCAGCAAAAACAAAATTCAATTTATGCTCTCTCCCACCATCGCCTGATGCAGCAAATTTTCATAGTCGGAGAGTTTACCTCCAAGTGCAAACATGGCCACAAAATGACTTAGATCCTAAGGATTGGGGATGGAAGAGAAGTCAGCTCCAAAGACTGAAACCAATCACGACATTACTGGACCCAGCATCACCCAGGCTGATGAATCTTATTAGTTGCTCGTGCTCAGTAAGTGATTGCGGTTCGCAATGTGGATGCAGAAAGGCAGGCGTCCCTTGCTCAGTTGCATGCAAACATTGTAGCGGAGAAGATTGCAGTAACGTGCGATTAATTGAGGTGGAGGATGATGATTTTCTTGACGACGATGAGTTAGACTTTCCCTCCCAAGTAGTACACTTTCCTTCAAGGTCATCTTCGAATAAAAACAACAATCAACAAAATGATAGACAATCGAGCGGAAGTTCATCTATGGAAAGTACCAGAAGTGAATCTCCACAACAACCACCGGCGAAAAGACTACGCAGTGCACATAAAAAATGAATTAACTCTCGTTCCTGCAACAGAACTAATTAGCATAGGTTTCAGCGTAACCCATTCCCTGCTGTTGACGTGTTTTCGCAACACTTGAAAACATTGTTTGTATTTTATAACTAAGACTCAAATCAATATATAACAATAGCTTAGATACTAAACGATAGAGCTTATCTTCAATTAATTATAATAAAGAGCAATTTTATAAACAATTGTAATTGGTATTGCAAACAAAAAATGAAAGCGTAATATTGGAACTTTCATACTTTAACAAGCTGCAGCTCTGAAACGGTAAGTTGTATAAAAAAAATTTTAAAATAAAAGTTGTTTATAAAATTAAAAGGAACAATTTCTCCATTTGGATCGTAGCTGAAAAATGAAAATTTCCGGACAAAAAAGTGGAAAAACACTTTTTTTGGCACTTTAGCGCCACCTACTACGCACATTTTTTGTTATACAACATAGCACCAATGACATTAATTGTAGATAACGATTCCCTCAACATTTTTTGTTCAATAAATTTTTCTGTAAAATGCATAGTTTTCGAGAAAAATGCATTTCAAAATATTTTTGAGGTTTTTCAAAAACGCACACAGGTATCACGTGGCCATTGCTAGGTAAGCTTTCTTTCATCATTCTCTAACGACTCACCAAGTTTCATTATCAGGGTTGATTCCCGAAAAGAACCTTTTATTTTTCGACAGATTGATTGTACTATTATAGTATATTACGATACAAGGGCGGTAAGTAGCCGATTGCCCACGATGGCGGTGCTTGACGCACGAGCGAAGCGAGTGCGTTAAGAGCCATCATGGGCACTCGGCTACTTACCGCCCGAGTTACGTATGCTACTTTTCACCACGAGTGCGGGGTAAGTAGGAGGTACCTTACCGCACATGTTTCCATTCGGTAACTCATAAATTAACTACGGTGCGCTAAGTAGCCGATTGCCCACGATGGCGGTGTTAGACGCACGAGCGAAGCGAGTGCGTTAATAGCCATCGTGGGTAATCGGCTACTTACCGCACCGTGGTTAATTGATGATTTACCGCATGGAAACCCGTGCGGTAAGGTACCACTTACCCCGCACGTGTGCTGAAAATTACTTTTTCAGCACACGTGCGGGGTAAGTGGTACCTTACCGCACGGGTTTCCATGCGGTAAATCATCAATTAACCACGGTGCGCTAAGGAGCCGATTACCCACGATGGCTATTAACACACTCGCTTCGCTCGTGCGTGTAACACCGCCATCGTGGGCAATCGGCTCCTTAGCGCACCGTGGTTAATTTATGAGTCACCGAATGGAAACATGTGCGGTAACGTACCTACTGCTTACCCCGCACTCGTGCTGAAAAATAGCATACGTAACTCGGGCGGTAAGTAGCCGAGTGCCCATGATGGCTGTTAACGCACTCGCTTCGCTCGTGCGTCAACACCGCCATCGTGGGCAATCGGCTACTTACCGCCCTTGTATCGTAATATACTATTTCAGCACACGTGCGTGGTAAGTGGTCCCTTACCGCACGGGTTTCCATGCGGTAAGTCATCAATTAACCACGGTGCGGTAAGTAGCCGATTGCCCACGATGGCTATAAACGAACTCGCTTCGCTCGTGCGTCTAACACCGCCATCGTGGGCAATCGGCTCCTTAGCGCACCGTGGTTAATTTATGAGTCACCGAATGGAAACATGTGCGGTAACGTACCTACTGCTTACCCCGCACTCGTGCTGAAAAATAGCATACGTAACTCGGGCGGTAAGTAGCCGAGTGCCCATGATGGCTGTTAACGCACTCGCTTCGCTCGTGCGTCAACACCGCCATCGTGGGCAATCGGCTACTTACCGCCCTTGTATCGTAATATACTATTCCGCACGCATGAGGGATAAGTACCATTAAAACGCACGCCTTTGCGTGCGGTAAGTTGCTTATTTCCCACTGCGTGCTTTCGACCGTAAAAAAAACACGCTGCAGAAAATAAAACACGCATCTTTATAATAGAGCCGGTCAGACTCGGCTCCGTGGCGTATGTAAGCGTAAGGGTACTTTTTTTTCCTTTTCCCTCGGAGCAGGCAAACTTTACCTTCAGGAGCCGTATACCTGAGTGCATTTTGGGTCGCTTCATTAACGCAATGAGAAGATATGTAAGGGTACTTTTTTTTTCCTTTTCCCTCGGTACCCGAGAGATACTGAAAAAAGGATCCTTTATGACACAAGTTTATGTAGCTGTTCTGTATGACTTGAAATTTGGCCGGCTCCGCTTTAAAATAAAACCCGGAGATTCAATAGTATATTGTGCAACAAGTGCGGTAAGTAGCCGATTGCGCACGCTGGCAGCAATAAACGCACGAGCGAAGCGAGTGCGTTTAGCTGCAGCGTAAGCAATCGGCTACGCACCGCCCGAGTTGCACATTCTATTTTTCCGCACTAGTGAGGCATGCGATCGTCGGAAGAGGGTGGTTGAGGAAGGGGCGTTGAGGGGGGGTGTGGGGGGCAGAGCCCCCCACAACAGAAAAAATTATTATTTTAGCAATAATTACAACTATTTTGACATTTAAAAAAAATTGAAAATTAATTAATTTTTTTCGTATTCAAATATATAGAAAAATTAGAACAATTCTGTCATAGAACGGTTAAATAATACATTTTTAAGATATGTATTATTTACGAACTGCATTTCCTTTCAAAATTGCGTAATTTATTTTGAATCTCCGGGTTTTATTTTAAAGCGGAGCCGGCCAAATTTCAAGTCATACAGAACAGCTACATAAACTTGTGTCATAAAGGATCCTTTTTTCAGTATCTCTCGGGTACCGAGGGAAAAGAAAAAAAAAAGTACCCTTACATATCTTCTCATTGCGTTAATGAAGCGACCCAAAATGCACTCAGGTATACGGCTCCTGAAGGTAAAGTTTGCCTGCTCCGAGGGAAAAGGAAAAAAAAGTACCCTTACGCTTACATACGCCACGGAGCCGAGTCTGACCGGCTCTATTATAAAGATGCGTGTTTTATTTTCTGCAGCGTGTTTTTTTTACGGTCGAAAGCACGCAGTGGGAAATAAGCAACTTACCGCACGCAAAGGCGTGCGTTTTAGTGGTACTTATCCCTCATGCGTGCGGAAAAATAAATTACGCAATTTTGAAAGGAAATGCAGTTCGTAAATAATACATATCTTAAAAATGTATTATTTAACCACGTTCTATGACAGAATTGTTCTAATTTTTTATGTATTTGAATACGAAAAAAATTAATTAATTTTCAATTTTTTTTAAATGTGAAAATAGTTGTAATTATTGCTTAAATAATAATTTTTTCTGTTGTGGGGGGCTCTGCCCCCACACCCCCCTCAACGCCCCTTCCTCAACCACCCTCTTCCGACGATCGCATGCTTCACTAGTGCGGAAATATACTATTTCCGCACGCATGAGGGATAAGTACCACTAAAACGCACGCCTTTGCGTGCGGTAAGTTGCTTATTTCCCACTGCTTGCTTTCGACGGTCAAAAAAACACGCTGCAGAAAATAAAACACGCACCTCGGTACCCAAGACAAGAGATACGGAGATCCCTGTGTGCCGCACAAGTAATTTTTCACGTCAGGAGTATGCATTTCTCACTTGCACTTGCAGGAGCAATGAGGAGATGCAGAAATATTTCTCGCTTGCACTTGCAGTAGCGTAAAGGTTTCGTTACGACAAAATCTTTATTGCCAATGGTCCTTTTTATAAGTGTTTAGGATTGAAATTTTTGTCCTCAACAATTTCCATTCTTGAAATATGCACGCAGAACCTTCCTCATTACTTTGCTGCAATATTTCTTTATTTTCACTAAGTAAAACTCGTTACAAGCGATAGTCTTGTTGTAATTATTTCTTAAATTATTATTATTTCTGTTGTGGGGGGCTCTGCCCCCCACACCCCCTTTCCCTTTTCGCGCCCTTTCCTCGACCCCCCTCTTCCGGCGGTCGCATGCCTCACTAGTGCGGAAAAATAGAATGTGCAACTCGGGCGCACTTGTTGCACAATATACTATTAGTCGTTTGTGCTGGCTATACTGGATGATTGAGTAGCTCTATATCCTGACTGATGGGACTACCATTTAATGCTATCAAGAAAAGCGCACCTCAAATCATGGTCCGAGCCGGGCTTGAACACCGGACCCCGAGGTGATAGCCCAGCTAACTTAGCACTGAGCTATTTGGTAAATAGGGAACAGTTTTTTATTTACTGGGCAGTTTTGTATTTATACAAATATGTCCCATGTTGTTCTTTTCCTGTTGTCCTCTTTTTAAGACGCAATCGTCCTCTCAGCTTCTGGAAGAATAATAGGCAATTCATGCTGCTATATTTTTTTTTGTCATTAAGGTAAAAATTCAAATTTCTAGCATCGTGCTTATATTATCTTGGCAACAAAAAAGCTACTTTAATTAATTTTATTGCTTAAATGATGATAACTATGTTATATCATACTAGCAGAGCCGTCCCGACTTTGCCCGGGCATTTCTACATTTGTAAATTTAAACTGTTGCAAAATGAACAAAATTGTTGATAGAAGCGCAGTCTAGTTTTAGAGAGAGAGACACACGTTTGAGACTGCCCTTCATTGGTCGATTGGAGATTGATACCAGAATGTTGTCGTAACCTGTCTTCTCTAATGCGCGATTGATCCCAATATAAATCCCGGAGTACTCCACCTCCATTTGATCTGATTTTTGCATTACCATATCTGCAGAAGAGAGACTTCCATATAAGTTTCTCAGAGAGTATCAAAAAAGTGAGAGCTTTTAAACTCATAAAAAGGTGCACTTGACCTCTACTGGAATATATTCAATCTAATGGAATTTTCTCTTTCCATGTAAAATTGACGAAAAATCCTTTTCATTCATCAATTCATCTATTTGCATCCTTTGGACGATATTTAATTCTCGATGCACCAGTTCAATGAAATATTTTCATTCTGTTTGTTTTTCAATTTTATATTGTCGAAAAAATGCTTCTACGCATCCGTTTGGCCTCCTCTGGAATATATTCAATAGCAAACCCGTCTCTTGCCGGATTTTTCATATTTGTCAATTAAAACTGTTGTAGACCCAATGAAACTATTACAAGCGCGAAGACGGTTTTTCATTTTTCCCGCGGGAACCCAAAACAATCTTGGGATAAAATATAGCCTGCATCATGAACGATAAAATGCTGTACCTTCCAGTAAAGGCCTCATCGAAATCGGTTCAACCGTTCTCGAGATTAGCCCCGACACATAGACAAAATTTGTTGACATGTTTGTGTAGATTTTGGTATAGTGGAAGTAAAGATATGAGCTTCGAAAAAGGCAGTTATTTCAAAACCACAGACCCTAAGAACCATTATATTCAATTACACGGATTTCCGTTCCAGTTGAGTCCCCATATTTGATCCGCCATCTTGAATTACCAATTATAGATTGCAGAATTAAGATCAGCGACGCCAAAAACCTCGTATATGTATTCATTAAGACGGAAATCCTTTCATTAGCCGTTTGTTCTAGGGTCACTTTATATGCAGAAAGCCCCCCTACTCCCACGGGCAGGAGTTAAGATACTCCGTGAATATAATATCGGAGCCATTTCGCCAAGGTCTGAAGCTGTATAACGGTTTAAAGATATTGCATGTATCACTTATAGTTTTCCAGAAAAAACCCGATGGTAGACAGATAATTTTCGTTACGCAAACTTTCTGAACATATGCCTGATGTACCGTCAAAAAATATTTTCCCATACACATATGTATATTTATGGCCTCTTTTACCTCCTTGGCGGTTGAAATTTGAGATATGCTGAAACATCTGTTCCATTATTTGTGTTGCAGAGTGTTTTCGGGGTCGCTAATCTCGAACCTACTATCGAAATGTGGAAATTAAAAATCTGACCCTTTGCGTCTTGCTAGCATTGTTCACTGTACAAAACACACAAATAGATCAAATTGTTACCTACCTTTCACAATTATAAAATACGTATATATTTCTCTTTTAATTGAAAACGATTCCCAAAAATTTTGCTAGTAAGAAATAATAAATATGCCAGTTGCACTGAGAAAGTAAAACGATAAGTGACACCCGTAGACGCCTGGCAGGAATAACTGATCGAGTGGTAACTGATAGATATGAAGTTTGAAAATTATTAAAGTACTAATATCGCTATTAAAAAATAGGGGTTGGTGGTAGAAGGGTGAAAATTTAGGGTTGTATGTATTTTTGAATGTTGAATCATAAAAAAATTAAAACAAAAAATTTTGTCCAAAAAATAAAAAAAAATGTTTTGGTGTGGACCATCCTTATCACTTAGGGGTATGAAAAATAGTTTACGTCCTATTCTCAGATCTACTGAATATACACACAAAATTTCATAAGAATCGGTCAAGCCGTTTCGGAGGAGTTTTGTTACAAACACTGTAACACGAGAATTTTATATATTAGAATTCTACGTTTATCGCACTTTTTTTTTTCTTCTTAATGTTTGCTGGGAGGTACGCTCTGGTTTGGCACACCGCACAAATGTTTCTAATAAAAATAATAATTCTTTATTTAGCCAGTTTACTATTCAATTAGAAAACGTTCAAAAAAACGTTTCAATTATTCATACGAATTCTTATACTTATACTAATTAAAATCAAACTTTTATAAGATGTTAAAATTTAAAACACATGAAATAAACGAAAATTCAGAGTAAATTTTTCTTTTATTTCCTTTATGTTGATTCAGGACATAGATGTCATAACGACATAACGATATAGCACGGCATACAAAAACCGAGCATACAAATTGGGACGTTCTGGAATGTCCCCAACATAATTCAGAGTACGCTGAGAACAAATATTGCTGCAAAGGGATGTGCGGCGGCGAACATATTAACACGCATCAATAAACTATCTGAGTGAGAGGACAGCCTCATAAACACCCTTGAAAATGCTAGGTTACACCACCAAGCATCGCAAACACAAAATAAGTGCAAGGGCGAACATACGAGCATTTAGAATTCACAAAATAAAAAAAAACCTATATATGTAAGTCCAGTGACAATGCATTATTATAGTAAATCATGTCGTATAATATTATTATATGTATGTATATCGTATCCAATATCATTCTAATTCCAATATATCTGGTGTCCCAAGATGGAGGATTACCTTTTCTTCACAACTCCCTTGACATGGGTACTAACCTGAACATGTTAGGTGCGTTTTTTAATTAACCCACAGCGCTGTCTCCACTACTCTCCCCATACAAAACCCAGCTATTTTTGAGGTTGTCTACACAGAGAAAAAATTGTAGGTTTTGGGACAATTCTGGAATTTTTTTTTTGAATTGCAACGGACATCGGACAGGTGAAGCCCCTTTCCCGAATTACCACCACGGCTCACATACACATGCGAATTTTCGAGTATCTTTTTTCATGTCGGTATCCGCGGGATATGTGCAAAGCTAAAGTTTCTAAATTCTGAGACCTCCGTTATGCCATATGTATTTCAATTTCTTCGAAATCGGATGCCATCTAAAACGCTGCAAACGTCGGTTATTATTTGTAATGGAGGGTTGAGAGATTAAGGAATCATTTGATGGAGGTATTATCCGTGTCGCTGTAAGTCTATCGAGGCCTATTGTTTTTTAAACAACTGATAACGCTGTTATCAATGTTTTGTAATGCGCTAAATGTCAGTTCTTGATTAATTCGTGATCTGTTTTACTTATGCAACCAGATTATATAAAGAACTGAGGAGGTGCTGTAACTGACTGATGTCGATTTTTTTGACCGACTGAAAATGACTTAACACCACTATCGCAACACTTCGGGACTTTGTTGCAAATAAAAAAAGTTGTTTATTTCAATGGAAACTAAACATTTTTCATGGATTTAGCTATGCTGTGGTTATACATAGAATTCTTATCGTGGGCTCCCCTACGTGGGCGAGCATACATTTGGTTCGGCGAAATTGTTTTCATATTTTTTTTTTCAAATTCCTGGTATGTATTCTGTCGATTGGAAGTAAAAATTGGGGTAAAATTAATAAATTTCGAGAATTGTTGTTTTCATTTTGTATGCGGATTTCCAATGCCACTGTAGCTTGCGTCTAAAAAGGGTTAATATTCAATAAAGCCCTTGATGACAATTTTTGTTGGCGGCATATTGCATTGTTGTAAAAACCGCAACTAACCAATACTTTTTTTAAAATTAAAAACAGTTTATTTGCATTGTCTTTAGTAGTCAAAAATCAAAACTAGGCTTTCCATAGCGCCATAAAACAGAACCTGCTAAATCTATAGGACAAAGCGAAAGTACATATGTATGTGTGAAAAGGAAGCATTTAAGTAATTATTCGGGCATTATCTAGTTAGAAATTAAGTCACTTGTAGAACATCTATCTTGGACTGTATAAGCTCCGTTTTAAGTCACACAGGAGTGTAAGAGGCTCAAAATCAAGATGTAGATGTATTATAGATTATCATGAGGCGGGTAGATAAACCCTGCACTTAGACTGAAAGTCCATTGTACAAACCTCGAGAAGAGAGATTGACATCTGAATTAATCTCGGTGCCCAGATTGAGCCGTTAGACGACCAGTTCTTCTAACAAAGCTCAAGATGGTGGGCAGCGTGAGTTTATGTAGATCATTGGGATCTACATGAGGTTTCCCGAAAAAGGCGGTTCTGGCATTATTGTAGAACGGACATGCACACAAAAGGTGAGCAATAGTCTCGTCCTCCAACTCGCATCCGCAAAGCGGCGAATCCGCTATTCGTATTATATGAAGATGATTGTTCAGCCTGCAATGGCCAGTAATAATGGCCATTGCTTGGCTCAACTGGCTTCTACTAAGGTTGAGTAGATGTCTGCCGAGGCCTAGGTCGACCCGATGCAAGAACATCTTAGACTGTCGACAATGCAGTCTTTCAGACCACCTCTCATTGTGCTCAGAGCGGACCCTGTCCTCCACCGAGCGACTGATGAGAGATGGTGCAACACCCATGTAGGGTTCTGGTCCTATAAAGGAAGAGCAGGCCCCTTCTTTCGCCAACCTGTCCGCAGTCTCATTGCCTGCTATGTTACAGTGGCCAGGGACTCAGATTATTGAGACTTGATTAGAAGTCGCAATTAGATCAAGCGAGTGACGACACTCACTGAGAAGCTTAGACGAAACTATGTCAAAATCAAAGTAACGCGGCTGTTGATTCTTAGGAAATCTCTATATAGTTATAAAACAGTTCCGTTACTGATTGACTGACTAACTGACAGACAACGCACAGCCTAAGCCACTGAAGATATTATAGAAACATGAAATTTGGAACACACACATATGTTATGTTCCTTGGAGAAAGAATTTTTCAAAAATCTACCCCTAAGGGGGTTAAAGGCGGTACAACGGTTTGTATGGGCAAACATATTTTTTTTGATTCGGTTTACTCGAAAATTTGCGGACACACTCTATAACATAAATAGTGGAACACGTATCTCAACATTTCTCAACATTTAACCCGCAAGTGGGTAAAGGGGGCATAAATCTTTGTATGGAGAAAAATATTTTTTTGCCGGTTTACTTCAAACTTTGCATAAATACTCTAGAACTGAATCGAACACATATAGTAGGTATTTCAGCATTTCGCAACATACATCTCTCGAGGGAGGGGTTAAGGGGGTATACTATAAATCTGTGGATGGGGAAAAATATTTTTTAAACTTTGGATAAACCTTCTAAGACATATATAACGGGGAAAAAACTATATGATACGTTATGTACATAGTTTAAGGCCTTAGCTAAATGGCCTCAGCATTATTTTCACAGTGTCCTTATCCCCGGGGGGGGGGGGGGGGGGGGGGCGAAAAATCACTGGTAATGAAAGGGTTTCTGTGTCGCTTGTCTTGAATCTGCCATGGATAGTAGGAAATATGGCGGATACTATACGGCGACTGCAATTTCTCAACTTGATTTCTGGATTTCCGTGTAATTGAATGTATAGGGGTTTTTGGAGACGCTGATTTAAAATCTGTTATCGACATTTTGAACTTCAAGTTCTTAACGTAAATGATTGTTTTGGCTGCCTTTTGTATGAGACGTCGTCAGTGCAAATTTCGGATATAAACTTTGTTAGATTTAAAAGCAGAACGTTAACTATTTATTTATGACTCTTTCTGATTTCGCCAAATAATATTAACGCTCTCTCTCTCTTTTTTAATGAATGTTTCCGGAAAAAGAGTTCATTAAAAAAGAATCAGAAAATTCCTTTAACCGTTTTCGGATATAAGCAAAGTTTGTATCCGAAAACTAAGTTCACGAAGTCGCGGGTAAACGTTGTGCTACAAATAAATCAAATAATAGTGTCGAGTGTTCATATATTTTGCGATACTCCCCATTATTGAATTGAAGTCCGAATGTGAGAAAATGTTTAAATATGTCACCCGGAAATAACGGTTATTTCTGGAGACTGTGATGATGAGTATTTTTAGAGAAGGCCAAGGTGAAGTCTGTCTACGTTAAATTATTCCATTCTCCGAAGGACACGTTAAAATAGGATCCCGTCTCCAGGTAAGTAAGTGCGTAATATGTACATATGTATATTCTTGATGTTGGCGACGGCGAACCCCTTTTTCTAGCGCAATATATTCTAAATTTTGTCACCATGTCTGCCTACATTCCCAAAATAAGAGACCTGCACGATCGTATTCTTTTGCACACGAGGTATACTGTTGTGCGCACTAGTTTTGGTGTAAGGGTCAAACTTTCGGCCCAAAATAGCCAACTCTATTCATGATGCTGCCGATCTTCAACGGGAAAGTATTATTATCATGACCAGCTGACCTTTGAGGTTCAACGCAGTACTTTAGTAGTGCGGTTTGCGTTGGGACAGTCATATCTGGTTTTAAATTTCTATCAGTGATAAGGCAGCGGTCATACGAACCTCCCACTCAGCGGAAATGGATCGGTGCCCAATTGCCAGAACTACGTAATGAACTGTTTTTTGTGTTTTGTTTGTTTACATAGTGGGAGCCTCTGATCCACCAAAAACCACGAAAATGATCTCTAGAGTACAAAAGCAAGTCAAGAACTACATAAGCTGCCTAGATTGTCGCTTTGCCTACATACGAGTATACTGTGTGCTACGGGAAGTTTAGTGCATTCGGACTGCATTCGCCCATATCGGTCTGATGCTAATTGTTGTACGTCGGGCCTTGACCGGGGTTGCTTTTACTTGATACTTACTTCTAGCAGTGGTCTGGGAACTTTCTTGGTCAGTAGCTGTTTTTCTCTCCACTGGAGCAGATTTAAACGGAGTGGACTCAGTGCAGTAGAACAGTGAATTCATTTGCTCCCACAACATCGCCACTATGAACAACGCGTCGCTGTACGAGACGGCAAACAAAGTGCAACGCCAGGATGCCGAAAAAATTCTAAAGGAGTTCCGGGATGTAATACAGTGGCGCCCGGATGGCCGAGATTCTTTGCTAGATATCGGGTGTGGTAGTGGCGACGTGACTATAGATTTTATCCTTTCCATCATGCCGAAGGATTTCTCTGAGTTGGTGGCGGTGGATGTTTCGGAAAAAATGATTCAGTACGCGAATGCCCAGCACAAGGTACCTCGCGTGCGGTTCGAGATTATGGACATCTCCTCCGATTTTAAGGAGCGCTACAATGGTAAATTCGACCACGTGATGTCGTTTTACTGCCTGCATTGGGTGAAAGATCAAAAGTAAATCGATCGCTTTGTTTTCCTCTTCAAATTTGTTAACTCCGCAAAATTTTACAGGAGAGCATTGAGGAACATTTTTGATCTCCTTGCAGTAGATGGGGACTGCTTATTGGTGTATTTGGCGGATAGCGTGGTATACGACGCATACGAGCGACTTTCGCAGAAAGAGCAGTGGGCGCCATACATGCAAGACATCAATGATTACACCAACCCGTACAAAGGAAGCAAGGATCCTGCTGGCGAAGTTGATGGACTTCTGAAAGCCGTGGGATTTTCTGAGTTCACGGTAGAGCTCAGAAAAGATGTCTTCATTTATGAAGGGACTGAAACCCTTAAGAGTATGGGTAAACTGAATGTGTGACTCTGAAGATTTTAATCGGTTATTTTAGGAAATGTGAAAGCCATATGCCCTTATATTGCAAGGATGACGCCGCCATTGCAAGACGCTTTCCTTGAAGACTACGTCAAGGTGATCGGTGAGATGCACCTAACAGAAAAATCACCGGAAGCTAACGACTATCGGTATTTAAGTCCGTATAATTTGATCGTCGCCTATGCGAGAAAATAGCGAGAATTGATTTGAAATTACATGATTTTTATTTTATTTTTATATTACATATTCATGACACATTTTCAATTTTGGAGTTTTATTTGAAATATGTGCACACTACTTCTTAATATCCAGAGTGCTCCCGCAGATTTTTATTTTTATGCATTCGATGAAATTGCTATGAATTTGGGCAAAACTTCTGGTTAACTCTATAAACATTTGCCTTCGTCTGGAATTCAGGTAAATATGTTCTTTCCATTGAAATTACTTTGAGTAGTCGCTAATATGACGAAAAAACGACAAGTAAAGGAATGTTTGTTTTCATTGAATAGAATTGTGAGAAGTTATATCAGCAGGTCGAACCAAATCTCCTCCTTATCAGAAAGAAAAGGCAATTCGGAGTTCAAAAAACGATTGGTTTTAAAAATGCCAGGTTTAAAGGTTATCTCATAAATTAATCTTTAATGCATACATTGTATCTACCTAGACTATGTAAAAGTAAAGACAGAGTTTGTTGGTTTGATTGTTGTCATCGCAAAACTCAAAGTTCATTGGATCGATTTTGGTAATCTCGGGAGTTAAATATTTCTAAGCAAATAGACAATTTTTTAGAATCACAGCCCTGTGCACTTTCTTATGATTTAGTAAGACTGATCGCACGTTGCATCAGAATTCATGCGAATTTTGTTGAAAATGCTCCTCAAAATATGCGAAAGAATTTGATCGATCGGGTCTTTCAGTATTCTGATGAGAGCAACATAACGCCTTTTTCACACAAGGAGGTATAGAGCTGGCTTGGTTATAAGATGGGGCCCGAATACCACATTATTGAGATTGTTTTGCTTCCCAAAGAGTCAGATTATAAATGTAGCAGATATGAGGTGCAGTGGAGTAATGCGAGCGTTTCCATACTAGAAGTCATACGTTCCGAGTTCGAATTCCAACGGAAACCACACAAAAACCCAACAGACAATTAAAACGTACGTTTCTACATTTTCCATTGTCATGTTTACCACTGAAACTGACATGTTCATGTACATATACAATAGCATAGCATACATCGAAAATAGATTGACGTTATTAAAATTATGAAATGAGCGTTTACTTTAAAGATAAAATTAGAAATTTTGATGGCAGATTCGAAATCAGTGACCCCGAAAACTCCCTACTACGGACTTCTACGGCTATCCTTTGAAGTTTCACTTTTTTGGTAGTCATTTTGAGTGCGTCATCTTGAATTTTTGTAGATTGGAGTTCTGTACCCCCTAAGAAGTGTTCATATTGAATTTCATAAAAATTGCTTAAAATCAAGGATTTCTGTCGCAATATTGCATCCGCCATCTTAAATTCCAGAAAATTTCGTTTTCAGAAACTTTCGGGGGCAAGCGCACAACAGCTCATCAAAGTTTTATCGCAATCGGATGAATGGTTTTGGGAACGCATATAGAAAACGTACAAACAAACAAACAAATATTCATTTTTATATATGTACAGGGTTTTTCAATAAAGGCGCTCGACTTTTAAATGTAAATAAAACAAGTTGTGTGTGAGATATCCACTCCATTTTTATTTTATTTGAAAGAATATTTTATGGCATTAAGTGCGGAATATAACGTTGTTCAAATGTCCGACGCGGCTTTCTTGGTGGCACATATTCGGGAGGTCCAATTTTCATTTACCTTGCCGCACAAACCTGGCTGAATTTGCTGGATGGCGTTCGTTATGTTGACATTGAAGGCATCAATTGTTTGCGGTTTCTTCGCATAGACCTGTGATTTAAGATTTTTATTTATTTAGTTTGTCTCTTTCTTCCACATTTAACCACATTGATACCATCATCAGCAAAGCTAACTCCAGCCTCGGTTTTGTCAAGCGTTGGTCGAAAGAATTCAATGACCCATACGTCACAAGAATTCTTTATTGTACCTTCGTCAGACCTATTCTGGCATACGCTTGCCTAGTTTGGTCTCCGTCGTGTAGAACTTAGGTGCGCCATCTTGAGGCGGTCCAGAAAAGATTCCTCAGGTTCGCTCTCAGGGATCTTCCTTGGACCAATCCGTTTGTTCTGCCCCCTTATGAGGACAGGCTCAAACTGCTCTTCTTGCAGACTCTTGAGAAGCGTCGTGCTCAAGTGATTTTCGCCATGGACTGTATGTTGGGTCGAATAAATTCGCCTGAGATTGTCTCTTTCTTCTCTGTTACTGTCCCCGCTCGCTCACTGAGGGAACATTCTTTCTTCCATGTTCCATTTCATCGCACCAACTACGGTAAGTCAGAACCCATCACGTCAATGTCGCGTGCTTCTAACCACGTCTTCCACGTTTTAGACTTTAATCTCACTAAGAGTGAATTGAAAAATCGGCTTCGTTGTGGTTGATATTTGATTAATTTTTCTTAATTTTCTTTTGAATTGTAGTAATCAGACCCTTAATGAATGTATTTAAATAAATAAATAAATCCCCAAAGGAAGAAGTCTAAAGGCGTTAAATCGCATGATGTCAGTGACCAGTTCACACCGCCCTCAAATCGTTCGTGCAGAATGTTCATCGTGGTATGCGCTGTGTGGCATGTAAGGCCGTCCTGTTGGAACCACATGTTGTCGGTATCCATATCATCTAGTTCTGGCCCCAAGAAGTTGCTTATCTTCGATCTGTAGCGCTCGTCGCTAAAGATGATTTTCGATGATGAACGTAGCACTGATTTTGATAATAAAATTTAGTGATTTGCACAGGTTCTTCAAATCTATAACTTTCCATGGTGATTGGCCACACACTATTGAACAATTTACAATAAATTTGACAGATGTTGCTTTAATAACATGGCCGCTATAACCTAAAAGGTTTCGAGCCGCCTCCATATTGAAAGACCCTTAAGATGTAGATTGTAGGCTACTGCGAAACAACGTTTGTCAGATTCGGCTAGTCAAGTTTCAAAATGTTGCCAAGTCTGTAGGGTGTGGGTATGTCGAACTAAGTAAAACTTATTTTGGAAAGGAGCTTCATTTCTTACAGTTTTAAGACTTTCAGAGCTTCACTGTTTATTTTAACACTTTGGATGACTTCAGTTAATATATGGTATTTAGTTACGTGCAAAATATTAGCAAAATTGGGCAGACCTTTACGGAAGAAAGCGCCACTTTCAAAATACGATGTCTGATTGTTCTACCTTTCGGCAGGTTTTGAGCAGATTTCAAAATTAAATAGTTATTGGTAATAATTTATTTACCCAACATCATCAGCTTTCGAAAAATACAAAACGCGACCAAGTGCTGAGGGATGTTTCAAAAGGAGCGTACTCAGATATTTTGGAATACTCGTACAATGTTGGAAAAATCGGTCAAACTTCGCATCGGGACAATTACACCACTAGGTTACTAGTTACTATTGCGCATACGAGTAAGGTTGCCCGAAAATTCCTTTGCACTAGCGATCATGAATAAAGGTACATATTGAAATTTTTACAGCAGCATATGGGACGGCCCCACTACGGGTATTTTGCATAGTCAACTTTGCGCTGGTACATGCTTCAGATCATTAAACCTTCAGGACTGTTGGGGAAAAGGAAAGTATTGATCACTTTTGCACGGTTGATGCGCGCTGATTTTGTATGTCGCATTTAATAACGAGAATATTTGTAATAAAATCAAGGAGTATTTGAAGAAGAAGCGAAGTGTTCCATATCCCAAGATGTTTTTCTCTCCGGCTGCAGTGTGGGTGGCGGGCGAGGCGGAGACCGTGGGGGTGGCTGCCTCCTCGCGGGCCCACTTCCCAGAAAACGTCTCCCCTGCACATAAAAGCTCCGCAATAAAGTGAATAAAAAGGCGATTCAGTTCTCGCAAGACATAAAAAGCGAAAAATACAGAAAAAGAAACGGGCGAGCGTTGGAAGGCACGAACATAAAAATCTTATGTACATTTCGTTTTTATGAAAACAACCAACCCAACCCAAGTGGGACTGCGGCTGCAGTTCTGGAAGCGCATGTCACTGGGGAGCGGCGGGCTCCACCGGGTTACAGGCAAAACCCGAAACGTAGTCCTAAAGCTCCCACTCCCCGAAGTAGCGGCCCCATTCGGCCTGGCTCGAGGTACATAACGTCGTAACGGAGCTTTTTAGTGCTCCGGCATTCACAGTCCAGACCCGGACGGGATTTCCCCAGTTTTTCTGGGGCTCCCCTTCTCGCTTGATTCGTATTCGTAAGTCCTACAGTTAGTTTCTTCGTTTCTTGGATTCTTCTCGTGTGTGGCGTCTCAATTTGATTTCTTTTCGGGGCTGCCGTTCTCTTGATGTGTCGGTGCATGGAGGTTCTTACATACAGATTGGAAAAGAGACGGCTATAGGGGCTCCTCGGGAAATCGAGAAAAACCATTTCAGCTCGGTAAAATATTGATGGTGGCGCTGGTGTGTGTGCGATTTACACAGCTGTACGGGGAAATGCTGATAGGGCGTTGCAATGCCGGAGTCACACCTTAAACCAATCCATTTCCTTTCCGGAAACAATTCGGTGATTCCCCGGATCCAGATCCAGGATGTCATTTATTTGTAAAGTTTAACTGTCCTCTTTGTATACTTATGTATGTGCTCGCCGTCGTGCGGGTGTGTGCTTAAGTGGAAGTACGCTTTTCCCGCTTCCCTAGAATAAAATTTTATTTTATACATTATGTGTACTGCTGGTTATTGGTTTTCGTTTCGTTTCGTTTCGTTTGAAAAAGCAATCATTGCCGAGTCCCAAGACTGTGACAGCCACGCCTTTTGTAGCTGAAATATGCGGGGTATGGGCGGCTGCATTGCACTCCAAGCAAGTCCTCTCTGCACCGTTATTTAAAGTATGCTCATATTTTTGCATCCTATCTCGAATATCCCAATCGAGCCCGCCACCCGCCCTCGCCATGCCCTTCTTTTTAAAATGCAGATGCTGCTCGAGATCTATTCATTGCAGCGCCTTTTGTATACCATGGCTTTTGCAACTATAATATTTTAAGGATATTAAACCAAGACATTAATAATAAGCAGGTGTTTCTGCTCGGCGCCGAGAGCCGCTGATTGCTCTGCGACTTATGTACAGCCGCGCACATTTCTCCAGCTGCACTAAATACCACCCGCCCCTGGCTTTTATATTAAAACGTGAAAAATTTGGAAAACAACTTTGAATCTTTCGTGTCTGGGGCTACATGTACATATTTCAAGTATTCCGGCGAAATTTACCTTTCCATGGGAATTTTTTTTAAATTTCAGGGCCCGCTTGAGCAGGAGCTTGTTCACTAAAAAAAACTTTGCAGGACAGCGGGTAGCATAGCAAAACGGATCCACCCTGCTGGCTGAAGTATGGTATGGAATATTTCTCGCTGCAACTATCCGACCAAACTCGCTCCAGGAAGTAACGCGTAAAATAAATAATCTTGTCCTATTAATCGCTCAGACCTGTTTATTTCATTGGAACTAACCCGGGCGATGTCTAGTTATTTCGCTTAAGTTCTTACATACCAACACACACCTACATCTCATACACTAATAAAATTAGGACGTCGAAGGAATTTAATTAAAATTATTTAAGAAAAGATGATGAAAGTTCGCTCTCAATCCGTTTCATCGCTGCTCGAGTCCTACAGAAGCAGGATGTTGACGCATGGTGTTCCAACTGAATCTGTGCTGCTAAGGAATATGTAGATGCGATTTCATATTAGATTTACAGATTAGATCTACACACGCGCTGGGGCACAACTAAAATACACCCCTACTATATGTTGTTAGATATTTATTTTTTATTTGTCTACCGATAACGACAATCTTAAAGACCTGAATATTTCATTGGAAGTGTAATAGGCATCAAAACTATTTGATTTAAACATTTCCCTAGGGAAAATATATTGAAAGACGAAATAAGATGATTAAAATAAAGAATAGGTACATTCAGATTTTGGCTCAAAACTACCATAACACAGTACCGGATTAACCAGCAGGCTGAGTAAGCTTGAGCCTAGGGCGGCAAATGTGGCAACCGATTTTTTTTAGCTGTTTTACTGCGAATAAGTTTTACGCTTGCAAAAAATAATGGGTCGGATTTGAGAAGCTCTATGTTATGTGGAGTAAGTAAATGTGAACCAAAAATCACGAAACAAAAGCATCGTTGTATGCGAATTTCCCATACTAATATTTTGAGCAGGAGTGTCGTGATTTTTAACGGCACCTCCAAAATAAAGCTGCAACAAAGGAATACGGGGAAGTCTCGCACTTCAATAACACAGCCACACAAAAAAAAAAATTTCGGGCTCGGGATCAGACTATGTATTTCATATGTTTTCGGGGTCGCTAAAACCTGACGTGATGGGGTTAAATCGACATCGGATTCGGTTTCAGCGACCCCGAAAACATACAAAAGACTGTACTGACTATAAACTGTTCAATAGTTCAACGAGAACGTGTTTCAAGCTTCGAATTGAAAAATATTTACGCAGGGCTTTTTCAATAAACTGTTACGGATGATTATTGGAAGTTTGTTCTCACCGGTGCTATGAAAATATTCGTACAATCCACGAAACACTTTGAACCAGAAAGAAATATCAATCCGTTATGCAATAATTGCAGGAAGCTATCAACCGAGACTTTGATTACACAGCCACACAAAAAAAAAAGTGGGGATTACTTTTGATGCCATATGTCATATCCGTAGTATTTTGGCCTGCTGAGCACGAATCTGCGACCAGAATTGAGCCGTGACGTCCAGATTTTTTTCTAACCTCAAAAAATGGGTTAAAAACAGAGGAAAGGAATCGTGGAAAATACACTCGTAAAATTCGGAAAAAAATTTATTTTTAACATTTAAACCTATATTCATATGAATTGAGACCTGCTGAGCACGAATCCGTCACCAGAATTGAGCCATCACGTTCTGATTATTTTCTTAAATTTTTTTTTATTAATTTTTAGAAAAAAATCAGAACGTGATGGCTCAATTCTGGTGACGGATTCGTGCTCAGCAGGTCTCAATTCATATGAATATAGGTTTAAATGTTAAAAATAAATTTTTTCCGAATTTTACTCCACGATTTTCTCTGTTTTTAACCCACTTTTTGGAGGTTAGAAAAAAATCTGGACGTCACGGCTCAATTCTGGTCGCGGATTCGTGATCAGCAGGCCAAATTACTACGGATATGACATATGGCATCAAAAGTAATCCCCACTTTTTTTTTTGTGTGGCTGTGTAATCAAAGTCTCGGTTGATAGCTTCCTGCAATTATTGCATAACGGATTGATATTTCTTTCTGGTTCAAAGTGTTTCGTGGTTTGTACGAATATTTTCATAGCACCGGTGAGAACAAACTTCCAATAATCATCCGTAACAGTTTATTGAAAAAGCCCTGCGTAAATATTTTTCAATTCGAAGCTTGAAACACGTTCTCGTTGAACTATTGAACAGTTTATAGTCAGTACAGTCTTTTATATGCTTTCGGGGTCGCTGAAACAGAATCCGATGTCGACGATGTGATGAGGTTATACATCACGTCAGGTTTCAGTGACCCCGAAAACATATAAAAGACATGGTCTGATCCTCAGATTGAAAATTTTTTATTTTTTCTCTCGTTTTTGCTGAGGTTTTTTGAGGTCATGTCTAAAACCTGACGTGATGTGGTTGAACTGACATCGGATTCAGTTTCAGCGACCCCAAAAACATGTGAAACACATAGTCTGATCCCCGGGCCCGAAATTTTTTTTTTTGTGTGGTTGTGTTATTCATTGTCTGAACATGAACAAAGGATACTACTAATTGAGTACGAGAAATAAACCTCCCAATTTTATCTTTTTCATCGTGCAATAAAGATTATTTAATTATGTTAACCGAATGTACATTATTGTGTAAGTAGCATACATTACCCGGCCTTATTAGTCGTTCATGATTGAGCTTTGATTAGCTGAGAAATATACCCAAAAAGTATTTCTTGTGCAATTTCAACCAAATTGTTGGATTGTAAAAACAATCTAGGAACTGACAATTGTAGAGATAAGGGCGGCAAAAATTTAACCATAAGTCATGGTATTGGCTGGTTCTCGCATTGCAAAGTCATTTTCAGCATGGTTTTGTAAGCGGAAGATCCACCAAATTTAATTTAGTCCTCTTTAAACATTTTGTTATCAACGCTATTGAATGTGGATATCAAATTGATACCGTTTATACCGATTTCACCAAGGCGTTTGATAGGGTAAATTGTTTTGTACTTAAAGTAAAATTGCAGGCAGTTGGTTTTCATTCTTCTTTTTCAATTGGATTATATCCTATATCAGCGACCGTTCTCAATGTGTTAAGATTGGCCCTTTGAATCCAGGCCAATTCGGGTACGCTCTGGTGTTCCTCAAGGAAGTCATCTTGCGCCACTTCTTTTCATTATCTTCACTAATGATATTTCGCAGATTTACTCTTATGTAACATATTGCCATTACTTTACACTGATAACCTTAAGCTTTATTGCGGTATTAAAGACCTAACTGATTGTAATAATCTCCAAGGTTGTTGATTGGTGCCAAGAAAATGGTTTAGAGCTAATTCCTAAAAAATATAAAGTTTTTCTCATTTTATACTTAGATATAATTGGCTTTGCTGCTATTCATATAAAATTAATAATGTAACTACTGATCGCCCCTCAAACGTCGTAAATGACAGATTCTGGTGTTTATTTTGACAGTACACTTAGCCTACTGTCCATATTGAATAAACCATATGTATGTATATCTACAAAAGCGTTTAAAATGCTTGCGTTCATTAAAATAAACGCCACTGATTTTACTGACTCTTATGCCTTGAAATCTTTGTTTGTATCGCTAGTTCGCTCTATTCTGGAATACGCTTCTCCGGTTTGGAATCCTTATACTAATTTTCATTCTAATTATATCGAAACGATCCAAAAAGCATTTAATAGATATGTTTTACGGAAGCATCGGTGGTCTGATGATCTTCCTCTTTATTAAACCAGGTGTGCCCCGCTTGGTCTGCAGACTTTAAGAGTTGAGACGTATGGTTGCCTGGCCTGGGTTCGCGATACATCATGTTGTCAATTTCAGTTTGCAGAACTTGTTGCTTTATTTAATATCTAAGCGCCTATGGGATGTTTCTTCGCTCTAGGGATATCCTATACCTATACCCACTGACATACCTACATATAGGAACTGGAATGCTAGCTCCGATAATTTTTTCTGCGTGCTATGGCATGATTCCATCCACTACCGACTTTTTGATTTTAGATGTGTGGGTGCATCAAGATTTACATCTGTACTAGATTAAAAATACAGAGAAGTGAGGGAGGACTTCCAAATGTTCAAGATTCTCGATTATTTGACCCAAAAGTTGAGGAAAATACCTGCCTTCACGATCACCCTAATTCATACGATGCGGACCAATAGATTGTCGAGGTTTTGCTGATCCAGAGTATGGTATAGTACCTACCGGGATTTTGTTAGAAGGAACCTTCTGCGAAAATTCCAGTTCACGATGCTGGTCTTTCTCAAGTTGATTGAGACATCGATCAGTCATTTGACGATATTCATATCACATGATTAACGTTCTGCGTCATATAGAGAACAATAAAATTCCCTGTTATATATTTCGTATACCGAAAACTCCTGCTTTGGCGTAAACATTCGATCATACATACAACTAGCTAATCGATAAATATTCTTCCGAACGCCTATCATTTATGATGGCTCAGAGAAATGGTAGCTATGTAATGTTAGTGACAAAATGGCCAATATCGGACAGGTGTCCCGCTTGGACGGCGACAATATACATATGTATAGTGTGCTGGCAGACCGCACCGCGAATTGGAGGTATTTTCCAGATTATGTTTCAATTGTAATGCATAACTGCCTGCTTTGCTTACGCTTAAATGTTTTAGCTCGAATGTCCAGCGCAACTAGTCTCTTTTGCAACGTTGCCGCTAAAATTCCTCGGCTAGCTGCTAAATGTTGCGTTGGTGTTTTCGTCAACAGGAATACGCATATATACATATATTCCCGATAACGTCAGATTCTGCAACCATAATTTAACTGTTTAAGTGCCTACTATATAAATACATATATGGAATGGGGTCATCTACTTCCGAACCTCGGGTAATCAATATGCAGCATGAAATAGGGCTCAAGCTGAAGTTCCCTACTTTCAGAAAAAAATATACTATATAATATAAATTTTATAACACTCATCAGAACGCCGGAATTGGGGGAGGGGGAGACGGATCAGGACGGAGGGAGGCAACCCATGTTATTTAGGTATATCAGATCATAGTGAACTTTTCCTGAAAATATTGTCCACCAACTCGCAGTGCTTCATATTTTGCGGTCAATTCTGCGCCTAAATGGGCTGAAATCAGAAGCATTTATGACCACTTTTTGCGCCGATTTTTAAACTTTGCGGGACTCCAGAGACTTAATCTTTTGTTATATGGTAAAGTGTTATATATGAAATGTATAACAAATTTTGTGGTCTACAACTTTTGTACTAATATATTTGTTATTATAAGTTATCCAAAACGAGATAAAAGTGAAAAGCAATTATTGTCCTTAACCTTTTTCGCACTACACAACCCTCATGTTGCTTCTTTTTTCAGCAAAGTTTTGCCTGACAGTGAAATATTTTTACGCTACCTCCGATCGCGAAGGTAGAAGAGTTGGTTGGTTCGCCTCGTAAGACACCGCCGTGAGTTGCTCAATACTCGGTCCTGGATCGGTGGGATGAAAAACGGTCGTTCTTTTTCTTCCTTGCGATCTTCTTCCCGAAATTCTAGTTGTTTTGTTTCCTTTTGGTTTGATTTTCGAATGCAACACATTCACAAAAATTCAGGAAATACAATATCAGAATTTGTGTTTGTACACACATTTGTGTTCGAAACTCCTTTCCCCAGTTAACAAGTACGAGGTGTCGTGATACCTCTATGAAAAGTGCGTGTACGGAGGCTCCTTGGGTGCTACAGCCTTCAGCGAGGGTTTTCGAGCTAATTGCCGATGGAATCTTTTGATCAGGGAACATATCCAAGTTTGAGCAAATTCCACCGTAAGCAAAATTCCCATAAGATTTGTGAGGGGTCCTTTGGAAATCATTGTCATTTTCGATCTCTGATCATGGGTTATAAGTTTTGTTCTAATGGCGAAAACAATTTCCGCAGGAAGAAAACCGGTCAAGTGCGAGTCGGACTTGCATACGAAGGGTTCCGTACTATCGTACAAAATATAACACTATGCACTTTTTAAATACTTTTGAAAAAGAAACAAGAGAGGCATACATTTTTTTTTTAAATTTGCATGGCGGCCATTTTGAAATTCGCCATCTTGGTTTTTCATTATTTGTTGTTATGGCAGCAATTGAAATACACTGAAAATTTCAACTCTCTACCTATTACGGTTCTTGAGATACAGCCCGCTGACAGACAGACAGACGGACGAACGGACAGCGGAGGCTTAGTAATAGGGTCCCGTAGGGCACCATTTGGGTACGGAACCCTAAAAACTACGAAAGATTGCAAGAAATATTTAACGTATGTGCAATTTAGAACTAAACATCCAAACATTTTGGACATCAAGCGAATATTATATACGAGTACATATGTACAAATTGTATAAGAGTTTCTTCGAAAAATGTTTTGTGGTGTAAATCATGTGAAACACCGATCTGACGTCCACACATCGTTTTATCTTTCGGCTGAAATTTCAATAACATACCGTTACGGCGGGGATTGCCTACGTCATCTAACAATTTTGAATTTATTGCGGCTGAATCGACCTCCTATAGGTGACACCGAAATAACCGTTGATCAGTTGGAAATATATGTAGGTAGGATAGAACCTCATCCCTGGTATTAGTTATGTTCGGTGTAAATAATAAGAACAGCTCACTTTCTAAAAGACCTTCCGTAGTGCCTTATCTTAATTATTAATTTTGTAGCGCACATGTCCACCTGGTTCATCCATTGAAAAATTGGTAGGAGCTCAGGTCGTTCGGGGTATTTCGCAGATCGGAAGTGTCGCATTCTCGTCATATTTCAAATCCCAGAGCATTCAGAAGTCCCACCCCCTCGCCCCTCGGAAGCGACAAGAAGCAGCCGATCGAGCGGTAAAGAGCCCTTTCCAGTAAACACCATAAAAATAAATCAACAATAGGACTGAAAAGCGAACGGGCGAGGAGCATATTCATAGCAGCATATTCCTTTTTCCGTGGCACTGTACCGCAAAAGTCGTAATGCCAAGATAAGCGGCGCTTTAAAACGACGCCCCGCTTTTAAGAATCGAATCCACTCCATAAGAGGCCGTGATAAGTTGGCCATATCCCAAAATAAATTGCCCAAGAACCATATTTATATCTGAGCGAATCCATTTTAGATAAAAAGTCATACACACTGCCGACATGTGAACTTTGCACGGAGCCCCGAGTACGTTAGGTGCCCCGATATGTTTCGAACATTGAGCACGGCCGGCTCCTCGCAGCTAAAGGTGCCACTGGTGCTCCTTGGGCGCACAAAGGGATTCATTTGTAGGGCGGGCGAGTGAGCCCGTCGTCGCCGCCCGACCGGGTCGGGTATTATGCGCCGTATCTATATTAATAAGAAAACCCCTTCAGCTGGGGTGGCGTTCGTTTCGAGGAATACAGGAGCACACGTATCCGACGGAGATGATTTTCGCGTTTTTATACGAACTAGAGCACGTATCCATCACAAAGGGGTGATCCGAGATGACGATGGTATCGTGTTCGCATTCGCCGCGATATCATTTGATAAATCAATAACAGCACGAACGGGACCTATTACCAGGTTATGGAGGACGGCCTCCCCTCGCCATTGTAAATCATCAATGAAATGTAAAATCCAGCAATATTGGATTTCGGGCGGTATTGTGCGGAAAAAGACGTCTCCCGGAAGTGGTGGCGCGGAGTCGATGCCTTTCTTACTGCGGCTAATTTCAAGAGTCTATCCGTGCAAAGCTCCCCGCCCCGTTCGTCGAGAAAAATTAATCCGGATTTGATTTCTTTTTTATCTCGACGAGAATCTTCTGCCCGTCCCAATTGACGAACGAATATAAATTGAGACGTATACGCTGCTGGTCAGCGCTGAATAACAAATGTCCAGCGCTGGTGAGTTGTCCGTTTCAATTTCCTTGTCCCAGCTGGCGGGTTCGGTCGCCTTTACGCAGATATCTTTCCGCCCGGATAAGACGGGGAAAGGCTCAAGAAAGATTTATAGAAAAACTCGATATGATGGAGTCCTGACAAGTATAAATCGCTTTTCAATACGCGCAGCTGGGGGAGAGCCAGAGAAGTCTCCGGGAGCCCCATAAAAACAATAATCCCATAAAATTCTGCTTATCTTGGCTACGGCAGTACTTAAGGCACTGATTTGCAAGCCCCGGAGTTTTCGAATCCGAGGGAATATTATTTTTATGTGGCCCACGGGAATTGATTCCGTAAAATGTTTTTTATTAATAAATAAAGCCCGGGCCGCCAGCATTCCCGGGCGAGTTCACCTTGAGTTACGGGCGGCCACCGAAGAGTTTTATATGTTTTTATCACGCTCGGAGTGCAATCGAAGGGGAGCAAAATGTATCCATTTCGGTCATCGCCTCCCACGGGACCATTTGGAACATTGCCATGATGATTGTCAGTCTTTTCAGTTATTTACCGCCGAAAGTTATGCAACGCGAAGTTTTTTTTGTGAGCGCGGGAAGTATAAGTGGCTTGGAGGCGTAGACACAATATCCATTTGGATTTGTACGTTAGAGCGTTGGAGTGAATTTTAAGGGCTAAGTCCAGGTACTCCGAAGTATTAAGCAATCACACTGTTCAAAATTACATTTGTTTAAATGGAGTATCTGCTTTAAGTCGAAATGTATTTTTTGCACGATTTGGTAGATTGGATAGATTGATTTAAGGGGGTATTCTGGTCTACAGTAGGGTTGCCATTATGGTCTAAATACTGACCGGGCTATTGGCTATAACTCGGAATTAGAGTAAATGAATATTTGTATAACTTTAGGAAGGATGATTTTGATTCTCTAATTTCTTATCCACATGAGTGCGATATGCGATATGCTCACCGGTTTACAACTGCTTTGATATTGACGACGATGACGCCGTGAACAAATTTTACGACTTAGTTTTATTAGGAATCTCTCGTTTTGTTCCTCGAGTTAGCAAAGGGGATTTCTTAATATGAACTTACTTCTTATAATGAATTAAGGCGTTTAAGAAATTCTAGAAATAATGCATGGCGCCTATTTAAATATTCTCACCCAAATCAGGATTGTCTATAAACTATTTTGACTTGAGAAGGCAATATAATACTTATTCTCTATGGCTATATCGCCAGTACATGTGTGAAATCAAGTCTATCATTAAAGCTAACCCGAAAGAGTTTCAGAATTTTTTTTAATAGTGAATGGAAGACTAACAACTATCCTGCTATTTTAACTCTTGATAATCAAACAGATCATGATTCAGTTACAATTTCTAACCTCTTTGCTAAACACATTAGCAATGCTTGCAATGATAACACCTGTGATATAGATTTAGATTATTTCAACAACTTCACATGTCTTCCGGCGCAATCTCCAAATATTGTTTTAGACGCTTGCACTGTTTTAGACCACATGAACAAGATTGACGAAGACTTCTGCGATTCTCCTGATAATGTCCCTGATGTTGTTTTGCGTAATTGTAGTAGGTAGCTCTCTCGTTGATCCTATTACCTTTCTGTTTAATTTATCTTTGAACTTAATTGAGAATTATAGGCCAATCGCCAAACTTTCACCGACTCCTAAGCATTTTGACTGACTACTTGACATTTTATTGTAACTTTTTTTTATCTACAAAACAACATGGATTTGTCAAAGCCAGATCAACGGTCAAAAAATTGGAATTCTCAAATTTCTGTATAACAATTGGAAAATCATAAACAATTCGACCGTGTGTACTTATACCGATTTTAGTAAGGCATTTGACGTATTTACGGGAAATAAAGAGCTAATTTGTAAACTGCTACGACTAGGATTTTCCAATGACCTCGTTAATTGGATTAAGTCTTACCTTACGTGTTGTTCTTCCAAAGTTAAATATTCCTGTAACTCCTCTGATGTTGTTTCTGTTTTATCTGGCATCCCACAAGGTAGCCATCTTTGTCCTTTGTTGTTCACGCTATTTATGATCTATTCCCTCTTATTCAGAATTGTCACGTGTTAGCCTACGCCGATTATTTAATTTTTTTTAGATCAGTCGAGACCTCGCAATATGGACATTGGCTCCAAGATGATCTTGCTAAATTTGAAATTTAGTGTTTAAAAAATCATATGCAGTTAAATGTCAGTATACGTACCATAACTTCTTCCAGTAGGAAATGCTTCCCTTTCGAGCACTCTTACAAAATTCTTGGCAAGCCTTTGTATAGGCAAGACATGCCGCTACTGATCATCGATAATAAATTTAACTTTGGACGCCATATCAGCAGTATAATAAACCGTGCCAATTCAACAATTGGTTTCGTCAATCCTTGGTCGAGGGACTTTAATGATCCTTTTATTTTAAAAGTTTTGTATTGTACTTTCGTCCGTCCCATATTCGAGTATATTGTGGATGGTGCACTATCACGAACTTATCAATCGTATTGAGGCAGTGCAGAAAAGATTCCTACGCTACGCTCTTAGTCTTTTACCGTCGTATAAACCCTATAATCTTCCCCCATATGAAAACGGATTGAAGGCTTTATGATTGACGTCACTTTCTAAGCGTAAGAGGTTCCATGTCTAAAAATTACAATAAGTACTTTCATTATTCCAAAATTGACGCTTAAAAAGATTTTATTTGATTGTGTCCCAATTGGCTATTTTATATATATTTACTTCGACTTTACTACTTTCATACATATTATCTTATATTTATTTTCCTTTCTTCTCTTTTGGAAATTGTATTGTAATTTTAGTACTATACATTTTTGTTTTTTTTCCTTAGTGCCAAATGGTCAATTTATATTGTGCCTTTTGATGATGAATAATTATATATCCTAGTAATAAAAAATAGTGAATTAATATTGGTTACCAATTTAACTTTATTATTATTTAGAACTCAAAAAAAAGAAACAAATTACATGAACTAGGTAATTGTTTTTATATTTTTTTTTAATTTTCTTCACCTGCTTCAGAAGTTTCGGTTTACCCATAACATACCTACTTATGAAATTCCCAACATGTCATTTTAAATTAATTAATTTAATTTGCAGTGAATCATGCTTTCGACCATTTCCACTTGAAGGCAATTGTGTACTTTAGTCCACTGTACTGAAGAAAATATCCGTTCAACAGTGGCGTTGTCACCATGGAAGGTATTGGCACATCAAAATTATAGTCTCTTTTCTTTCTAACACGTCTATCCTCTTTTCTTTTAAATAATTTGCCATCTTTTCCACATCCTGCCATTGCGGTGGGGCAGAAAGATTCATCCATGAAAATATTTCAAACTTTGTGAGTGAACGACTATACTGTTCTAAATGCTCCAAAACCATTTTATAATATTTATCACTTTTTAATGCTGAGGAATATTTTTTATTTTGACATATTCAATTTTTGTTTGGATTCTGATAGTGTTTTGTCAGGACTGTTTATGAATTATTCTAAGGTTCTGTATGGCCAGTACACTGTTCGTATGAAATCAAATATCAAAAATAACCCTAAGGAATTTTGGAACTTTGTAAATAGCAAACGGAAGACAAATAACTATCCCTCGGTTTTATCTGTTGACAATGCAACTTGTAATAACCCTGTTGAAATCTCAAATCTATTTGCTAAAGTTTTTAGCGATGCTAAAATATAAAAAAATAAAATAAAAAAAAATTGTCTTGGACGCTTCCTCCATTTTGGAGCATTTGAGTAAACTTGAGGACGATTACTCTGATTCTCCTGATTGTATACCTGATATTGTCTTTTGTAAATGTAGCATGTCGCTGGTTGAACCCCTGACTTTACTTTTTAACTAATCTCTACGTTCCTGTGTTTTCCCCAGTGCATGGAAATTGTTTTATGTAATGCCCATCATTAAGAAGTGTAAAATAAATTTAATCGGAAACTATAGGCTTAATAGCTTTCACCTATTTCAAAACTTTTTGAGGCCATTGTTAACGAGCATCTAATTTATTATTGCCGATCCCTTTTGTTTGATAATCAGAATGGTTTTATAAAAAGTAGGTCGACTGTAATTAGCCTGGTCGAATCGTCAAGTTTTTGCCTAAACAATCTTGAGAATCTCAAACAAGTTGACAATATATATACTGATTATAGCAAAGCAATTGACAAGCAAGCAACAAGATATTTTTTTTATTACGAGCTACCCAATACGAGATACTTAAATGAGAAAAACCAATTGTGATCTTGATTTTTTGACTTTTCCGTGCTATAACTTAAAAAATATTAATTTTACGTAAAAAGTTGATATAACTAAATTTGTAGAGAATTATGAGATCTAACAAAATGTTTTTAAAGTTTTCCTCTAGCATATCTAGAAGATGAGATATGTACGAAACAAGAGATCACCCTCTTAATCCAAGATGGCGGAAAAATCTGCAGGGGGTTGATGGTCGAAAGCTTAGATTTAAGCTATTTAGATACATACATAACATATATGGTACTCTAAAGACGGCAAATAATTTTTTTCCTCCTCAATTAATTGCAATAATACCGTAGGAGTCGGACTAAATTTACTGGACTATAAAATAACTTTGTCCAGCTGGAACTGGGAATGAGCACACCAAAAGCCAATGCATTGACGTTCGTCGTTGCTACTTTACCCGCAGTGAATCCTAGCAGTGCAGATAATTGTGGGAGTGAAATGCGGGGTCCCGTTTAGCTGCCAGGTGGGGTGTAGTTAATGTATTCGCTTCCGATGGCAATTTCTGCGAAGTGACTAATCTGTCCCAAGACCAGCCAAACTTCTTAGCCACCCGATTTCAGCCCCTCATCCGGAGCGGATTATTTTACGATTCGGTTTTAGAGTAGTAGGTATGCCTCAACCTCAGGATAAGACGGGAAGCCCTTCCACGAGGGCGCTATCCGTATACCTTAAAGGCCTTCGACGGAGTCCCTGCTTCAAAGAATACATGCGAAGCTCAGATCTTGTTTGACTAATGGCTATTTAATAAGTCCTCAATTATAAACTTTAAGATGAATAGGGAACGTGAGCATACATAATCGAATGATGTTCTTAACGGAAGCCAACTATATCCGCCCCGTCTCCCTGCAGCCGGCCCGGCCCGACCGATGCCGGTTACACAATATTTACCCGATCCCATTTCACTATATGCTGAGATTTTCCAATTTTCTTTGCTAAATTGTAACTATAAGTCGTTAGGATGGGCGCACGGGTCCTCCTTGCATGATTTCGGCTGGGAGCGGGTGGGGGCACTGCCCGTTGCCGGCTAAATACACAAAGCATTTCAGTAAGACATAATTAAATAAAGAACTTTAGTGCCCCCCGTAAAATTAACACCCGCCTTAGTTGGCAGTTAGCAGCGCGCTGGGAGGACCCACTGCAGTTAAATGCCAACCGAAGAATTGCGATAAGAATCTGACTCGATAGTGTTAATGACGACGGCACACATACGGAACGAGGCCGAGAACATCCTGACGCCACTGTCGTTAGATTAGCAACGAATTTAATGCCCCAATCCTTGTTCTCGAGTCCCGGCTATGTCTCTGGATTTTGATGTTATTACTCGGCAAGGGTTCCGACACACAGCAAGAACAATCCGGCTCCGGCCGTAAACCCCTGCCTCGCCAACATATTTCGGGTTTAAAGAGGTTACTCAGATGCCGGCAAGAACGAGGCACAAACACATCCGAAACAATAAGAAACTCTTAAATTGCCTGCGATTTGCATGGGGTGAAAAGATTCCTTCCCGCCCTGCCCACTCCCGAGTTCTTCATTAAATTTAAATTAAAATCACAAGAGGTTTGTTTGTTTAGCCCTTTCCTCCGGATTAATAATCCGTTAATAATATTATCTGATCTGGCGTTTTTAGGGACGGGGGGCTGGCGGGGACCGAGGGCGTGCGAGAAGCCGCGATTTGTTGTGAGCACTAATCAATACAAGATGGGGAGCTCATTGTGGAGCTCCGGCCTCGAATCCAATTTGAGTCTTTGTCTAATGGGGCGAGTGGAGCTGTTCACATACGAGTACTCGTTAACGGACGGGTTAAACAGTTTGTTATTCTTTCCCAGATGTGAGAGAAAGACTTGTCGAAACTAATCTTATGCGCGCACAGATTGGATTGGGTGTCTTTTAGCGTTTGGGTTCAAGGGGAAAGCATCAAACACGGATCGAAACTTGTGGCAGAGAAAGACTTTTCGTTAATGCCGTGCCAAACAAAATAAAGGACGAACGACAAACCTCGAATCTATTATTCGTTATTTTGTTAGTGTTTAGTAACAGATTTGGAGAAACAGGACACACACACCACAAAACTGTGTTTGTTTGTCTGCCTGGATGTTACAGCCTTGCACATTACTATTTTATTTTTATCTTTTGATCTAATTAACGCAGCGACATCAAACTAACGCCAAACAGCTACTATATTAATGTGCTTTCCAAAAATCCTACCAGGTTCAGTCACTATCGAAATTAAAAAAACGCAACATATATATTCTTCAATTCGGTTTATTTGACGTCCTACACGGTGTCTTTGAGAGAGTTTTGCTTACCATTTCTAAATTTTTGTCACAAGTTCTTATCGATTTTTTGTTGTTTATCTGTCTGCTACAATTTTTCCAAGTCAATTTTGAACTAGTTCCCGTTATCGGAATAGGTTGAAACTTTGCACACGTCTAAAGGTGCGGTGACAATGCAATATCGGTAATCAGCACCGTTTTAAATACAATATGGCGGACGCCACAAGATGGCGGATTACCTTTTTCTGCTCAACCCACTTGATGTGGGTATCAAATGGAAGCACTTGACTAGTAATTATAATACGATAAGCTACATATAACTCAAGTCTTTGAATGGGGAAAAATATTTGTTTGAACTAAGTTACTTGAAACTTTGGATAACCCTATCCTTATCCTATGCCACAAACTTTGAACTAATTCCAAGCTGTGGGAGTGGGATAGTTAAGGAAGCCGTGGGTTTGTGGTTCAAAACCAGGTCATGCCGAAAAATTACTTTTTAACTTTTGTTTTTTTTTACACACTAAATATTAACTTTTTTAAATTGTTTTCCCAGTTCAGATTTTTTCACCTTTCGGGCTATTTTTCTACACTATTATTAATTTTCTTTTCTTCATTCCACATGGCCTCCTCTACTGCACCCTTCTCCTATATGTCCCAGCGCGGTGGGTGTGGTCTCATTAAATCAAGCAATAATTTATACTCCCATACAGCACTATCACCTATTCTTAATACTTTCCCCCTTTAAGGGGATGGTAACGTTAATTCGGCGTAAAAAAGGCCCATTTTCAAGAATTTTTCCAGACGCTACAGGCTATACAAATTTAATTAGTCGATCGCAGCATTATAGTACAAACTGTGAATAATATTTCCTTAATTTTTTAAAACAAAATATAAATAATTAAGCCGACGGCAGCAAATATTCGGAGGCGCCTCGAAAAAAAGTTGTTTGTCGGTGAACAATATTACTCAAGAGCGGATCATCTGAATTAAAAAAAAAAATTGTGCCATTAGATAACCGCTTTCCAAAGGTATTCCTAGGAGGAAATTTTTTTTTTCGATTTTTCAATTTTTGCTGACACTTAGAAATGAAAACACAGATTTTCGTCTAAAAAATGAACCTATTTGTTATTGTAAAATCTATAATTATTAAAAAAAAAAAAAGCTCCCAGTTTTACCTGGTCATTTATGTAAAGAAGCTGTATACAAAATTTCAAAACAATCGGTCGAGTAGATTTTGATTTAAACTGTTCACCGTTTTCAAAAATGACAAGCGTCAGAAAATCGCTTTAAAGTTTTGCATACCTGCAAATCGAGTACACAGCCACATAAAAAAAAAAAGTGGGGATTACTTTTGATGCCATATGTCATATCCGTAGTAATTTGGCCTGCTGATCACGAATCCGCGAACAGAATTGAGCCGTGACGTCCAGATTTTTTTCTAACCTCCAAAAAGTGGGTTAAAAACAGAGAAAATCGTGGAGTAAAATTCGGAAAAAATTTATTTTTAACATGTAAACCTATATTCATATGAATTGAGACCTGCTGAGCACGAATCCGTCACTAGAATTGAGCTATCACGTTCTGATTTTTTTTCTAAAAATTAATAAAAAAAAATTTAAGAAAATATTAATATTTTCATCACAAATTTTGCACATACACTCCCAAGCCTCATTTCTATTTTCTGAAATTACTTTCATACCTTTATCCCACCCCCTTTTTTGTGTAAAAATCGCAAAGTGAACTTTTACCTCTTTTACTTGAAAACTGTTACTCATTACATTTTCATATATTTACTTAATTACACTACTCTCCTATGTGCTTCCACTAAGCTTACCCACAATACATTACGGCGAATAATTACCGAGATATTCTCCTTCAAAACCTTCCTTAATTTTTTCGGGTTAAACAGTTTTCAATTGAATTTAGTGAGTTCTGAGTGGTGCTCCTTCTTGCGAAAGTGTTATATTTTCACTTTTTTTAATTAAATTACTTATTTACGAATATAGGATAAAGCGAAACAACGTTTGCCGGGTTGAGTGAGTTACGAAATTCCCAATTTTTTTTAAACAGGTCAGTAGTTCTAGTTTTTTCCCTTGGATATCCTTTTCTTTCAATGGTAATTTGCGATTTTGGATCAATCGCTATTTAACTATGGGACGCGTAGACTGCAGACTTTGGATCGGCCGACAATTTGATCAGTTGCTTAATTTAGCATGAGGACATGAGACTAAACATATGACTAGAGAACGCCAGTATGATTTAGGATTTCTTCGACTATCATACTGGCGTTCTCTAGCCATAGTGGAAGGACCCGTGCCTTATTCGCTGCTTCCCTCTTTGTTTTGCTCGCCAGTCTCACAAGCGCCTTGTCTTCAATTTTTCATTCCCAATTCCCAATTCATTCGGTGCACTCGGAAAACAGAGCCAGAGAAAATAAAAATTTGATAGAGAGAGAGTTCCTATAGGTGTGCAACCAACACATTTAGAGGGGCCAGACTGGACCCCAAAAGCGCGAAGTGGATTTTAGTAACTTTGCTACAACTTTGTATTTATATACCATAATCTTTGTTACTACTAATTATGTAATTTAGGACAATAGGTGGAAGAGATGTCCTGTCAATTTCCTTGTATATAGCAATCACCTGCGTTTTTTTTTCATATAAAACTAGATTATTGCATTTAGCCCATTGAGAAACCATCCCAAGATCACAGTTTATATCACAGATCAAATCACATATCTTACTCCATGGAGCGCCCAAATATAGTTGTATGTATGTATATCGTCTGCATGTTTTATAATATCACACTTTAAGCCAGTGACACTAAGGCCATCAATGTAGAGTGAGAATAGCAACGGGAAGAATATAAAAGCTATCTAAACTTATGTGTCCTTCCTGGCAATTCATATTTTCTAATAGAGGTCACATTTAAAAATATGCCAAAGACCCCGGGTTCTGCAGAGAAGAGCAATGACAAAAAATGTGGAGAATTTCAAAAACACGAAACGCCACTAGAAAACAAACTGTCGCAAACTTATTCCCGGCGAGTCCCCACAGCCTGATTCCCTGCACATGGTCTCGAGGAAGGAAGGAATCGACATGGTCGTGGCCGTTAGCATAAAACGTGAATAAATTCCGGCTGATCGAATTTACTCACCAGTTCCTGACAGCTATGATGGATGGCGTATTATGCTAATGACGAATTAAATTTAAACAATTCGCTGAAACTTAGGGGCCACTGATCCTTCAGGACACACTTCCCGGGGCTCGGCGCTCATGTGAACTACTACCCGGTCGGGGAGAGTAGTGGTGCGTCGTCGGGCTGCGGGCGCAAAAATGAAACCAATCCATCTTGTCAGGGTTTTTGTTGGTCGAAATCAATTTCAGTCCGCTCTCCTTCCTGCACTAAGACGCCGCGAACCCTTTTAGCTGCGAAATTAATTAAAATCAAATAAGTAATGCGCTTCCAATTCGGGCGCAAAAAAGGCGCTGTAATGCACACACAATAGCACAAACAGCGCCGCGCCCCGAGCGAGCACTTCCTTGAGAATAAAATTTCTCAAAAAGAAAATTCATAATTAATTTTCGCCCAGGAAAGCAGGTTGGCTGCGCTCCCGCGCTGCAGAGGCGAGCGCCTGAAAGGCCCCAGCCCCATAGTCAATGGAGCTTTTGTGTATCGAATTTCCGCGCCCGGTGCCCCGTCCCGCGCGATCGAGCTAGAATCCGGCTGAATGGCCAACAATGAGGCGGTCCTGCTGCTCGGAAAGTGTTCTTCCCATTTAAAGGATCCCAATTAAAAGTTTTTCCCATAATTTCTTCGCAACAAAAGGAACCAGCGCAAGCAGGATATGAAAAGAATTGGAATAATAATTTTCCTATTTAGAGGCGTCCGCGTCACCGCGGCCTTTTGCGGCGCTGCCTTTGTGGGACATAATTACTTAATCTTTTTAAAACTTCATCACCCCTTTTCTGGGGCGGTGGTGCTCAATGGGGCTGTCTTGGCTCGCCGCCACCACCGATTAGGGCTGCTCCCACTGCCCTGCCCTGTCGTGGTGGCTCTTGTCGTTTCCGGGACTTATCTCCTTGCCATGTCGCATGGGCGATGAATGCTAAGCCCAAGGTTGAGCAAGGAAACATTTGTTCTGTGGAGCGCCTTTGTCTGCGAGCAGATTTCTCAGGGCCCGGCCCGGCCGACCGGCCAACATTTCCTTCCGAATAATCCTGGGACGCGATTCCACTTGTTGGAAACCCTAACCTAAGCGAGTTAGTTTTTGTCTTCCCAGTCCAAAGGAGCAGCGCGGCTTGTCTTGGGGATTTTGTTTCGATTGAAATTCATTCAGCCCGGAAAACTTCACTTTCCGAAGGGGTCTTTCTCCGAGGAGGTGGGCACGGGCGATTTTCCATCATAATGAATCATTTGAAACATTTAACTTTTAAAAGAAGTTAAAAGGGCTGAGGAAATACTCATTTTTATTAATACCAATACACAGGCCCTACGAAAAAGAGGAATTTTAATTTACCCTCGAAGATGTGCGATGAAGCAAACTCATATTCTGATCAATTTAAGACCTGCTCTCGCAGAAAATAAGTTCCATTTTTTTAAAATGACGCAATGAATAATAACGCTAAAATGATGTGACTCCACTGGACCAAAGGTTTTGTCCAGCCGTCCTCATTCACGGAATTGTTAACAGGGACCATCGTAAATGTTTCAAACTTAATTTGTAATTTTATAGTCAAACAATTACTCTGTCATTTTCTTCGGATACGAAAATTATTTTATTTTACCATACATCAATTACCGATAACGTAAAATTGATTAGGCTGCAGTAATTGATAATAATATTGGTGATAAAAATTTCCTCGTTTGCTTATTATGCACTTTCGAGGATATTACTTTTATAGCCAGTTCCAAGCCTTTTAAATGAAATATAAGTCCCAAGCACTTAAAACAATTTGAAGGTAATTTTGACTTTTTTAGGTGTTTAGGTGTCTTGCAAGTATGTTCGTCCGTCGTGTCGGTATTGAGTCGATTTTTATTTTGTTTGCAGAATATAAAAAACACAAAATTAGGGTATGCAAAATATCTGACTACGTTCTTTCATCCTTCGAGACTGGCCTATGTCTTGCATTTTTTAAGAGGTAATGGAGTTTTGTAAATACCAAGCCATAGGAACAAAAAAATTGGAAAATGGTGCTTGTTTACTAGACTGCTGCAGAAGTAGGGTTATGTTTTTCGGGTGCATATGTGTATGTATGTATGCATGGTTTCTGTGGTGCCTCCTGTAGCCTAAACGGCTTGATGGATTTTCATAAATGAGGCGTCGTTAATTTTGTCATAATCTGGGAGTGCTATTGGACATATAATTTCTGAAAAAAAAATATGGCCACCGTCAGCCGTCATTGTGTTATTTTATCTTCTCAACACCGTTTGATATGGGTATGGCGTTTTCCCTAAAATTTGGAAATAGTTTTATGTGATTCCCACATTTAAAGAGGGAAAAAAAGATTTGATTGAAAATTAATTTAATATTAAATGAATCAAAAGCAATGCAACTGAATAACTGAATTCAAATATGTATTGTATTTATTTTAAATTGTATTCTAACTATTTATCTTTATTAATTGTCAGATGGACTACACAAGATGACGAATCACATCTTTTTCACAATCTCTTTGACAAGGATATGAAATGAAAGGGTTTGACGTGTAAACTATGATAATTTACGTGACGTCATTCCAAATTAAATATAAAGGACGCTCCAAAATGGCGGATTACATTTATTTAACATTCCTCACGACAGGAGTACCAAATGAAAAGTTGTAATGAGCAGGATACGATTAACTATGTGGCTTCATAGGATAACAAAGACAGTTTCTGGACGTAGATATAATACCATTATCGTGGTATTACGCACGAAAATTACTAGTTATGAGTTCAATTTGAGTTGAAAGACCTTTTAAAAGTGGCAAAACAAGAAATATAATAATTAAATTAATGTTGTTAAACAAACTTTAATTAAATATATTGTTTTTCACTTTGTAAACTTGAAACGTGTCTCCTACATATGTATAATCCTACACAATTTACTATTCCGTATTCACAGTTTCTTTATTCGCAACATATTTACTGAACGTAACCACCTGTGACTGCATGCACTTCTTGTTTTTTTCCCCTCGGCTCCAAAAGCTAATGGTATTCGGTATTCGGTAATTATAAATCTATATAAATAAAAATGTAATGTGCGTTTGTCCCAAATCGCTAATCTACGAAAGTTTTTCGGCGATTATGATGAGCTGTTATGCGCTTTCCCGGGAATGTTTTACACAAAAAAATTTTTTTTTGGAATTCAAAATGGCGGATCCATAATGGTGGCGAATTTTCCAACTTCAAGGAATCTTTATGGAAAAGGGGACTTGGGGGTTTTCGAGGCTATTTTCGAATATGTCATCATAATTTTCGGATTCAAGATGGCGAATAAAATATGGCGACCGAGGAAGTTGAACTTCAAGGGTATGTCGTGAAAATCCGCACCAAGGGGTTTGCGGGGTTGCTGATTTCGAATGTGTCATCAAAATTTCCAATATGGCGACCGAAAAAGTCAAGCTTCAAAGGATTGCAATGAAAATCCTCACTAAGGAGTTTTCGGGGTCACTGATTTCAAATCTGCCATGAGCCCACCTCCATCCTGATCTTGGAGAGTAGTATTATTACGTAAATCATTACAATTGATGATTTTTTCAGTAAAATGAAATAAAGTGTAAAAGAGGTAGAAGTTTACTGATTAATTTTTTCCGAAAAGAGGGGTGGGGTTAGGATGTGAACATAATTTTGGAAAATAGAAAACGTGCGGGGAAATACGTGTTCTAAATTTGGAATGAAAATATTAATAAATGTAGAAAGAGATACTGTGGGTGTTGCAAGTTGCAGTTAAAGTTGAAAAAATTGATTTATTTATAGTGTTACGAAATTTGCCAACCGAGCGGCTAGCTGACAAATCTCGGTGAGGGAAATGTTCAAAAAAAATAATTGAAGGGGACTCGAACCGCAGACTCCGGCGTGAAAGTCGGTGTGTTTTCCGCTGCACTACCGAAGGTTTTGTAGAAGCACTCGATAGGAGGGAGCAAAGCTTGCTACAGGGCCGTAGTTCCGGGCACATTAAGGAAAAACACACCAGCTCGAGTTTTAAACTTCAATTTAATATTTGTTTGTTCATTTGATAAAACAATCGAAAATCGTTTTACAAAAAAAAAAAAAGGTTAGCCGTCGTTGTCGCTATCGCCCGCACACACTCAGTACGACTGGTCCATTCTCTCCTCTGAAGATCAACTCATGCCGTTTTCGGAAATGCAGGGGGGTTAGTCCAGATGTTGAGGACTGGCTTATAGCTAAGCCCACAAATGTTTTGAACCAACAATCGATTTTTGTAAGAATAGTAAAAAAATATTAGGAATAGTTGAAAGTGATGTAGGGGGGTTTGGTGTATGAATTTACGTTTGATTTAATGAGACCATCGTTACTCCGCTGAAACATACAGGAGACGGGGTGCAGAAGGGAGGGTGTGTAAAATCTATATAAATAAAAGTTTTATAGTATCTTGAGCAACGCCGGATCCGGACAAGCTAGTAAATAATAAAATAAGTAGATTTCGTAATTTGCCGACGCAATATACTTTCAGGCTTACAATTAGAAAAGTTAGAATTCCTTTAGATGAAATGTTATCCATGTTATTAAGAAATGCTGTCGTCTATCTCTTATTTTTGGGGACACTGTATATACAATTTATGAAATCTACCAAAACTTAAAATCATCATTTTGAGGAACCAACCACAACTTTGGTAAAAAAAAAGTCAGACAGGAAACCCCTTAGTCACAACGAGTAACTAGACAAAATGTCGTCATAATGAGAGCTTGCATAAATTTCGAATTAAAGTTCAGCTCCATCCTGAAGACCAGATTGACGATTAGAAGTGGAAAGGGCCAGATCATGAAATGCTGCCCTATACGTGCAATTAAGAGCACTCCTGGAAGCAATCTGGTCGCAATCTCGGCGCAAATGCTTGTAACTGACAGCCGAATCGTCCTAAGAGGATGGTGCGGTGGGCCTCAGCCCACTCAGCCTCCGCAGCTACTTGACTCCCACTAACGTGGGGAAGGGTTTTCTAGCAGAAGTTATCACTGCCACTTGTTGACAAACGGAAAGTGATTCCGCAAATAGGAAAAAGGCCAACAAAAGTCAATTTCATGCGAAAATAATCCCCCCTGCGTAGATTCGGCTGAGACGCTGCCGGTCCCCTTGAGGAGGGAATTGAACGCAAGTGGCTGGCAGGAGCTCCCTCCCATCGTCGTGACTCGTGACGGTTCCTGAACGAATCCACCATCCAAACGACGGGCGTTTTCTTGGCGAGCGAGTGATTAAAAATTTCGCGGGAGGGTTCGCCTTCAGCCAGCACATTTCTCTGGAGAGATGTAAACGCTTTCGGTTTGTCTTTGGCCTTATTTTTTATTTATTTAAATGGTAAGTCAATTAGAAAGATAATATTTCGGCGGGTGTCAGGCCGTCACCCGTGCGTGCCAGTCGGGGATGAAAAATTGTCATTAACTGCAAAATCTTAAGCGAGATACACCGCGGTCCCAGTTGTTCCCGGCCGTGATTAATGGTCGCCGCCGTCCTCTGCGAGGGGTTTTTTTTCCCGTGTTGCGGCGGAAAAAATTATGCCAAGAAGTAAAAATTCAATTTGTTAACAAAGCGCCGTGTCATTTGGATCCTCTCGGAGCGGCGGGCCCCATAGTTTTTCGTGCTGGAAGCTTGGAAATTAAGAAATCGGCTCGAGTAGTGACATCCCCAACCTCCGCCCCGCCGACACCCACCTTAACACAAATGTGTTTTCGATAGCGCGTGATTAATGGTCGCCGATATATTGAAATCTGTGCTCGGAACAGACCGCACTCCCGCACGAGACATCCTTATCTGGCCGGGGCTGGATGAGAGTTTAGCCGTCGCAGCCCCGCAACAGCCACCCCCGCGACGAGCGTGTCAATACAATTCGCCCGGAAAAGTTCACAGATAAATCCACTTCCAAATACAATTACCCCGCCCAGAGGCTCGGATCCAAGTGTTTCCATCATTGGTTAAAACGTCATTTGTCAAAAAAAGTTTGTCATCGTGTTACAGCGGCAGAATGTCAAAACAACATTTCTGCCGGGCCCCGGAGCGTTTTCCTATCCTGGGTGGGGGAACCGGGGCGGGGGTGTGCCACTCATCCTCCCTGCCATGCCGAGGCGTTGAAATTGTGTTTCAACCCTCCGAGTGATGTAAGCTACCAAGATAAATGTTGTTTTGTTATTTTTTCATATTCCGAACGGAAAGTGTCAGGAAGAATATTCGTGCGCCTTTGTCCAAATAAAAAATTTCCCGTCTGCCAGGCCAAGGTGCACGCACACCAGTCGTGATGGGATTTGTTCTACGGAACCCTTCGCCACAATTTATCATAATCGTGTACCGACGACGGCGAAACCTTCCCGGCAATCGTCGTAGTTGTTCTATCTTTAGAGATAGCAAGGAGTATTTTGTTTCAGCAAATGCCTCTCCCCACCCCTTTGACTTTACTCACTTAAATATGAACATTTTGTTAGTTTATGAAAAAGCAAATTAAATTAGGTCAAAAAGTATCTATAAGAGGTCTATAAGGATTACTGTACAGGGTCAGGCTGAATTAAAATCGGGGCTGGATGTCGAATATTATGTTTTGAATATGTCTAACGAAACCCCGCTAGATATTAACTGAACAGCATCAGCTTTAAGAAAAATACCAAATACGGGAAGTTCCGAAGGATATCTCAGAACAAGCGTACCTACTCAGATATATTCTTAGGCGTACAGTATTAACTATTAGTCAAAGCGGGCAGACTATCACAGGAAAAAGCGCCATTTCCAACACGTGATGTCTATAGTTTTTGTTCCTTGCTAGGCATTTACCCAATACTATTAGCTTTCGAAAAAAAAAAATTATATTGTGGAAGACGTCTCCAAGGATTTTAAAGGTAGTTTTGTAATTGTTTTCTTTTCTACATACATACAGTGTAGAATTATATACAAACTAAATAGTTTTTAGGATGTTTTAGAACCAACCTTTCAAATATAATTCGGTAGCATATTTAGCGTTAATAAACGTTACATTTTATTATAATATTTTTAGTAAACAGTATTGGAAAGCTATCGATTTTATAAGAATTAGGCGTTTGTAGATGAGAAATAGATATAAAATCACTTTAAGTTTTTAACACACTTTATTTAATTTTAAATAAATTAATATTAATTAAATATTAAATAATATTCTTCTTGTCATTGACAAAATTAAATTTAAAAATATTTTTTTATCTATTTGTCTTTATTCCTCAATAATTTTCAATTTGAATTTTGAAACATTATTGAACTGCGTCCATATTCATAAACTCTCCTGGTAAGGACACCCCATAAGTTTTCCATGGCATTTAAGTCCGATCTACGAAACGGCCATGGCAAAAGTTCAATATTTTTAGTCCTGACCCAATTCTTAAAATGTGTTGACATGTGGATCACCTCATTATCTAGCTGGAATACCCAATTTTCACCATATTGAAGGTCACCACATTCGTTGAGCACGTCTTCCAGAAGTTCAGTGTACTTTTTAGAATTCATCTTATGTGTATCGAAACATACAGGAGTCGATCCATGGAAGTAGAAAGCAGCCCAAATCATCACTGATCCGCCTCCAAAATTACGACTCATCATTTTCTTCTTTCCTTTTCTTAAATCGTGCCAATAAAACTGGCACCCGTCTAGACCATCTGAATTGAATTTTTTTTCATCACTAAAGATGACGATTTTCCACTCTTCAGTCCAAGACATGTGGTTTATCCAAATTCCAGTCTCCGATCTTTATGTTCTTGTGTCAGCGCCGGTGCTCGCATCCTTTTCCTCCGTGCTACCTGGTTCGACTCCGTCAGAATTTGTCGCATGCGTCGTACGGTTATGGGCAAATAGAGGTCACGCTGAATTTGTGATTATTTCCTGCCATTGCCTTTGAAATAATTTGGCGTTTATCTCGCGGTGTTAACTTAAGACGAGCTCCCGGACGCTTATTTTCATTCTATTCATCGCCTAAAATATTAAAATGTCGCACCACAGTAATAGACCTGGAAATCAGATGAGAAATTTCTCTAAAAGATTTTCAAATTTCCCAAAACGCAGAAATCATTCCATTTTCTTCTTCAGATAAAGCTACCCCTCTTGGCATCCTTTAAAAATAAAACAATTCACTTAATTTTAATTAAAAGTTTTCATTAAAACTCTTAAGTGTAATAAATTTCTATAAGTACTTACCTGATTATATTTTGATAATTTTGGAAAAAAAAACTTGTAGAAATTGAAAATACTTACACTTCTGGCGAGCACCATTTTTGAAGGGTTTACATTTCTTTTTTTTATGGGAAAACGAATAAAGATAAAAACCTTGCAGTTTTTTGGAGGTTCAAAAGGACTATTTAATACATTTAAAAAAATTTTTGAATTACATAAAAATTCAAACTAGCGTCCTTGGCTGTAGTTCAAAAATTGGTCTAAAAATTTGCAGAGGCAAACGGTTTGCAGGTTTCTGCCTCCCTGGGTGGTCTGAAACAGAAATGACCGAAATGTTATCAATCAGTATCCTCTCGATTAGGTAGCCACGTACGATTTTTTCGATATCTTCAAAATTGACAAAATGACGCCAAATTTTTAAAAAAAATTCATTTTTCGCGTTTTATTTTCGAATAAAAACGTGGATTAAATATTGAATTTTTAAGATTTCAAAAAATCCGTACGTTGGTACCTGCACAAATGTATTTCGAATTGTTCTGTAGAAATTTCAAGTCGATCGGTCACTTACAGTCATCAGAAGTTTGCAAACCATTTTGAAAAACGTGTTCTCGAGAAAAACGCGTTTAAAGTTTTGCAATGTCGGCATTTCGGTTCGGCGGGCGCTTTACATGTCGACTTCATAGGTCGTTTAAGCAATGTTAGAGATCGAATTCCGAAAAATCCTTTCACAGGGTAAATTGTACTTATATATAGATTAAAAAAATGCAAAAAAAAAACATCGATTTTGTGAAATTGATCCATGAGAAGTCCCCCTTAATGGGTATTTATAGTAAAGTACCTGACCTTTTTGGACGGCAATAAAACAATTGAACTATATAACGGTTTATTTCCTAGCTATTTCCTCCACTGTATGTATATGTAAATACTATGGACAGCTCACGACAGTCAAGTTGCTAGATAAAAATGGAACCTTCTCATTATATCTTTCTCTTTTAAATTAAGCATTGAACTTAAGGGTTACATATCGTTTCATGGCTCAAAACATCGAAAATTTTTTATTGCATATATTGAAAGTACATACTACCGAGAATAATTAACCGAAATGTCATAAAAAAAAATTTTAGCGCATTACCTCGATACATTTATAGGTGAGAACCATACACTTGTAACTATAAACGCTATAATCTCTTAATCCTGTTTTTTGAAAAGTAGCGTTGCGGTGATCAAGATTTCTCCGAATCCACTGTGCCCATCGACCTGAATTTTTAGGCTTTGCTTATAGGTACAATAGCTCGTTCGTGAAGGAGGGCGCTTCAATTTGAATACAAATTTATATTTTTTTCGATCGAAAAACCAAAATTCAAACACCTCAACATTTGAGTTTTTTGGAGAAATCGTCGCCATTAAGAAGAATTTGTTTTTGCAAAATCCTTCGTTCACGATCAAGGTTACGAACGCAATAAGCTAATGTAACTTTTAATTGTTTGGCGTTCAAATATGCTATCGTCTGACGAAGAAAGGTGTTTCGTGGCAACGGCTATAGTTTCCACAATTGGTAATATTTTATATTAAAAACTTGCCAGAAATACATGGAAGCATATTCTATTTAATATAATTTACTTCATTTCAATAAAATTTCAGTGAAATGGCTAAAAATATCATGAAAACACCCTAATTTTCCCGGGTATAGAGGTAGGTAACCCCAACTTTACAGGTAAATTATTCAATTATTCACATACATAGAACGTAAAAGAAAATTATCTTTTCATGTTTAAATTTTTATTCTTTGTATTATAAAAAGAATTTTCCACCGCTCAATTGGTGGAATTGCACAGTGATAATTTGTGACTGCTTACAAATATCTCTTTCTATGAGGGCTAACAATTCACAAAAATCATGGATCAACTTTATTTTCCTGTATCTGTGAATTTAAGAAACTTGAATAATTCTAAAAAAAAACTAAATCATTTTCACATAAATCTAATAATATTATAATAAAACTTCTTTTTCGTACCTAAAATACATTTTTAAATTCGTTTCTTCACGTTTAAACTCTTGAATGAAACTATTTAGAATTTAAACTGATTTGTAAAAATCGCGTATGCGATCGCATCGCTCCTGTGTGAAACTGTCTAATCACGTCGCGTCGGTGTAAATCGGCCTTAAATAAGATTCAGTTGAGAGCCGCGTTCAGTAGCAGAGTCAACAGCCACCTTTGCAAAAAGTGCCAATTTAATTGTCGTAGACTTGCCACTCACAAACACCCATGTTGCTGGGTCACAGATGACAGATTGATTCTTTACACGGTACAGAGAAATCTAAGTATGCTCACTTATAGATTATGACACTGTCGTGACGTAATTGTGGACAAAATGGTTGGAATGGTCATAGTTATGATCAATTTTCACTACTATGATCACACCGGCATTCTCTGTACCGTGGATGCATTAATTATAAACTGCAACCTATCCTTAATTAAATTCTCAAATAATTTAGTCAGAGGTGTCAATCTAGCAATTCCCCTAGAGTTACAAACCACACTCCAAGGGCCAGCCTTGTCCAAAGGCTTCATATACGAAAATTTCCAGGAGTTCAAAAATACACCATTAATTTAAAGAAAGATTAAACGACAAGGTAAGAGCACCACACAGCGTACTGGCACAATTTTTCATTAAAATGTTAGATATACATATCTGTCCAATAAAATATATCATTGGCAGGTTGCAGACAGCCTTTAAACCTATTATACAGACACTAACATAGAACCCACATAAACTCCATCCATCCCGATTTATTAATGATTTATCAAATGTAAGACTTGCTTACAGTTAGAGAGATGAATGCAATAATGTGTTGGGTGCTTTCCATCGATAAACTATTATTTGTGTAGATTATGTCCCCTCTACAAATTATTCTTATAAATTCAAGTTCCAGGTGAGCGCGTCTGAATTGTGAATTTATATAAGTATAAAACAAGCGAAGTCCATGGATCAAATTATTACACTGCATTGGGACGACCGAAAAATGATCCCAATTCAAATTTCAGCCAATTCGGCCAATCCTGGCGGGCTTGGCAGCATTTCAAAAAAATCATACGAGACCTAAATGTACAATAAACGCGCTCTTTATACTTTCCCTATAATGAATAAAGTGTTTTTGAGTCGATAATAATTTTCAAGGATTGGAATTCATTACGCAAGCACACCCCCGCGATTTTCGCTTTGAGTGTGATACCTGTTTCTCAGGACGGGTTGGATCCGTCATCGGATCTATTAGGATCATTTGTTAAATGTCACCGCCATCTTACCCCTAAAGTTTTAATCGTGTTGCAGTATTGGAAATCACGCACTTTCCGCCTTCATTTGTCTGCCGGAAAGGATTCGATCTGCTGGGAATATAGGCGAATTTCGGCAGAAGATGCTGAGGCGCCGGAGAACCCTTCAAAGGAAGAGTCCGCCCGTGGAGGGAGCCGCCTTCTTAATTCAATTTTCGTATGTTTCCCTAATCTCTGATTTGTTTCCCGATGTAAACGACAGGAATTAATTTAGATAAATGGTTTGCCGCTGAGGAATTTCTCAAGGAATCTCCCTAATTTGAATCACCCTCCGTCCGTAGCAATTGGCGCGGGCAATCGGGCGAGTTCATCCTCTGCAAATAATTGCGACCGGATTGTTTGGCCCCTGCGGAATCGATTAACTCCGCTAATCGCGGCCGGATGTGTTGTGTTGGCTCCCCAACACAGTCCGAATGCGGGCCGATCTTGTGTGACTGTGACACCATCGCTGACTAACTGACAGCGGAGGCTTAAGGGACCCGCCGCCGTTATAGCAATTAATCTCCGTCCACTTGCATGATGTGTGACATTTGCACTTTTGGGGCTCATCCCGCTCCAGTGCCGCAGACAGTCGGTGTAAGCCCTGGGCCTCCTGTCCGAATCATTCAGAAGATCCATTTGAATATTTCAATTTAAGTCCGCCACATTTATAAGGGCAGTAGGACCGGGCTAGACGGGACTGGATGGGGCCAATCCTTCCCACAATATAAATAGCCGTGGTCAGCGTTTCGCCAAATGTGAGCGTGTAGGCATGTAACGCTGTAGGTATCTTGGCGAACCAGGGTAGCACCCCATCCGCCGGAGGCGTCCGGGACTGGACCAGGCCGGCTCGCAGGACCATCGTTTCGTTTCGAGGCCAGTGTCGATTAGATGGACGGACAGTCACGTGCCGTCGTTGCGCTTCAATTGTTCCAGAGCTCGCTCGCCTGGCTTCGTAATGAATTTGGTTAAATCTCGGAAGGACTCGGGGGCGCCCTTTAAAAACACACGCTCCAATTCCGAGTCCAAACATCGAATCGGAAAAATATTTCCCAGCATTAATCTCAATCCAACGGGCGGACGGGCGAGTCCATGCGACGGAAGAGATTGATCTAGCGGAAAATGGGACACAGGCGGAAAGGCGTCGGCCCTTATCCGGGCCCGTAAATAGACAAAAAGCATTTAAGAGTCAATAAAACTTGTTAACAGAGTAATTGTCGGCAATTTATTTATTTGGCGTAAAAGCTCTGTCACCCTCCCTGAATAGACTTTTATTTGCCGACGTAGCCCCGGGCATGGTCACCGGGAGTGCTTCCGAGCTCCACGTACAATGTGTGCTCGTGCAGGTCGGCGGCAGCCACCCTACGACTGTTGGGGGTCAAAACTCCGCCGGGACAGGGCTTAATAAGGTGCGCCCCAAAATCTTCCCTCACGTTTTTATTACGGAGTAGCCGCAGCCGGAAAGAGTGGCTGTGTTCGCCCCGGCTCCCGTAGTGCAGGGAAATCTTAGTTAATTAATTTGGAACTTTTCAAATTCCTCACATAGAAATCAGAGTGCTAAAAGGGCGCTTCACGAAAGGATGACGGACGGCGGTGCGGACCAGGTGATAAATGTCAGCCTCTCATCGCCGTCCTGTGGAACTGAAGGAATATTCAGGTGGCTCTCCGGTGAGCTCGTTTTATAACTAAATACCGCTGGTTCGATAGCCTACAAATGGTAGGTGCTGTTCCAAAGAAGCCAAAAATATGTACAGCTAAAATCTCACGTTGCCACCTTGTTTTTGGACGGTGTGCATTTCGGTTGCTTTGCTATTTTCAAGGATTTGCGATTAGGGTGCGACTGATTCGATTATTCCTGTGGGAAATGTCGGGATTTTGGAACTATGTACGTTACTTGCGAATCCAGTAGATGTAAGTATAAGGAATCACACTGACGATGGAATTCAATTCAATTCAATGGTTCAAACCGTATAAATCCTAAAATTTGGAAAATACTTCACAATTTAAGCCAAACCTTACATAAGCTTACGCTCGTGTGTCAGTACTATGATTGCCTATACTGATATACTTAATTCTAACTTCACCAAACTATATCCTCATTAAATATGAGCTAATTTAAAGACTTAAGGACTCGAGCAATTTACAAAACCATTTTCCATCCATCTAACCAGTCGGTCACGATGTGGGGTGAAGGTTTATCTTTTAATCCAGTTAATAAGAGTGACGTCTTCGCTTCTATCATGCTATAAAATACCATGCTATTGGCATAGATGGTCTGCACCCGAAATTTATAAAAATGTTCCTCCCTCATCCCGAATGCGGACCAATATTAATCTTACCTTTTCTTTCTAAAGCGTATAAGAAATTATTACATAAGCAAATGACTGTGTATCTAAATAGCAAAGATCTTCTCAGTAAATTCCAGTCCGGTTTTTGAACTAAGTACTGCTGCACCACAGCTCTTCTTAAAATAACCAACGATATTAGAATTTCTTTGGATGACGACCTGCTTGCTGTTCTAGTTCTTCTCGATTTTTCTAAAGCATTTGATAGAGTCAGCCATACCTTGTTGTTTTCTAAACTATGCTGCAGTTTCAATTTTTCCGTTCCTGCATGTCTTATTTATTCATACTTAAGTGGAAGACAGCAGAGAGTCTGTATTGGTAATATGTTATCCAGTTTCCTGCCGGTAATTAATGGGGTTCCGTAGGGTTCCATCTTGGGACCTTTGCTGTTTCCATTTTTATTAACCCGGCGAGCGTAAGGTTGGGTGTAATACACCCACCCTCTAATAAATCGCTCGATATTTTGTATTTAAAACGTCCAAGTGAGCTGTGCGTCCGAGTAGCTGCGTGGGGGGAGGTGGGTAAGCGTTGATTGTTACATCGTAGTTGGCTGCCGAAAAGCGAGGTGTTTAGATGGTGTCAAAGTTGCGTTTGGGTGAGTTACACCCACCTTACGCTCCTTGCTACAAATTTTTTGTTTTGGTGTTTTTGTTATTTTATAATTTCTTTAACTCTTGCAGGCTAAATAATAAGAATGTCTTGCGAAGATAACCAAAGAAGATTATTACGTCTTTTTGACGAAGCTGATGTTGATTCTTGTGATGATTCCGGTAGTGAGATTGAAATCGACAATGTTAGTCAGAGAAGCTGTGAAAGTGATTCGGAACAAGAGATAAATAATCAAGATGATGAAGAAGAAGATACTGCTAGATTTGATGAATGTGAGAGTGAAGAAAACAGAGGATATTTGACTGGGAAGAACGGCACAAAATGGTCTAGAGCACCAGGAAGGACTAACGTGCGTATCAGGTCTGAAAATATTGTAAGGGAAAGACAGGGCGTCAGAAATGTTGGGAAGAATGCAAAGGCAGCTGTTGAGTGTTGGAAACTTTTTTTTACTGATGACATGTTGCAAGAGGTTATGGTGCATACAAATAGTCAAATTGTTCTGAGGGGAGCAGCGTGTCAAAATAGTCACAAGAAGAAATATACCATGGCCGATATAACAATGTCAGAATTTACAGCTTTTATCGGTCTCTTGTATCTTGCCGGACGTTTTAGATCTAATAAACTAAATTTGAGAGATCTATGGAGAAGTGATGGATCGGGCGTTGAAATTTTTAGGACAACTATGACTTTGCAGAGATTTCAATTTATTCAAAATGCTTTACGATTTGATGACAAGAATACTCGTGGAGAACGAAAAAATATTGACAATTTGGCTGCGGTTCGTTCTTTTTTCGAGAAGTTTGTAGAAAATTGCCAGTCTGTTTATTCACCATCTGAATATACGACTATTGATGAACAACTTCCATCGTTTCGAGGGCGTTGCAGATTCCGTCAATACATGCCAAACAAGCCTAATAAATATGGTTTGAAAATATATGCCTTGGTTGACACAATGTCATTCTACGTTGTCAATCTTGAAATTTACCCGGGAAAACAACCACCAGGTCCGTACGCTCTCAGTAATAAAGCTTTTGATGTTGTAGACAGGCTTGTGGCTCCAATTTCTAAAACCAATCGCAACGTAACCTTCGACAATTGGTTTACTAGTTATCCGTTGATGTTACACCTATTAAAAGAACATCATTTGACAACCACGGGCACAGTTCGTAAAAATAAGGCTGAGATTCCAAGTCAAATGCTCCAAACACGTAATCGAGATATTCCTAGCACACTACTTGGATTTCAAAAGGATATCTCCTTACTGTCCCATATACCAAAGAAAAAGAAGGTGGTCTTGTTGATGTCTACATTACATCATGATGATAGCATTGATACTGCCAGTTCAGAAAAACAAAAGCCAGAAATGATTACCTTTTACAACCAAACTAAGGGAGGTGTTGACGTTGTGGATGAGTTGTGTGGCAATTATGATGTTTCACGCAATACAAAGCGCTGGCCAATTGTGATTTTTTATGCCGTTATGAACATGGCTGGTATAAATGGAATCATAATTTACAAGGCTAATAACGGCAGTTCTTTATCACGCCGAGATTTTCTTAGAGATTTAGGGATGGGATTGGTTTCAGAGCACTTAAACAACCGTAAAGACAATCAGCATTTACCAAAAGAACTGCGTAAAAGAATCCCAGATCATGTAGGTGAATCCTCAAAAGAACCTCCAAATAAAGTTGCAAGACCTATCAGAAGATGTGAAATATGTCCCACTAAAAAAGATCGCAAGACCAAACACGTTTGTTACAAATGCAAACGTTATTTATGTATGGAGCATGCTATTTTCACATGTGAAAATTGCACTCGATCGCAAGATGATTACGAGAAGTCTGAATAGTTATTTAGTATATAAATAGATTTCATTTGTTTTATAATTTATTTAGTTAGAAGAAAAATGCTTTTCGTTTTGTTTGTTGTATTTTAATAAAAAAAATTCAAAATGCCATACTGTGCCTGAATTAAAAATGTTAATTTCGTAAATAAATGTAAAAAATCCATACATGTTTTTAGTTTTACTCTCTCAATCAGTTTTCAAACTATTCAATAATAACAACAATGAAAAAATAATAATTAAAATCAATATTAACCTGCAAAAATGGGTAGTATCATATGGGTTTGTCACACCCACCTCACGCTCCGTGCTACAAATTTTAACCTTACGCACACCGGGTTAAGGATCTTCCACTCTATCACAAAACTGCAATTTTCACATGAATGCGGATGACATACGGCTATACCTACCAGCACTCATTGAATTAATTGACAACGCTGTTTGTCGTATTAATGATGATTTGGCGAGTGTGGCTAATTGGATTTTAGTGAATGGTCTTTCTCTTAACGCTGGCAAATTCAATGCCATTGTCATCTACAAAAATGCTCTTGACACTTACTTAATGGTATAGAGTAAAAAACCTTGGCATTATATTAAATATCACGTTAAGCTGGTGTGACCATATTAATGATTTAGTCAGACAATTGCCGTCTTTACTCCTCGTAATACGTGGATGATGTTAGTTAAGGCCTTAATTATTCTTCTAATAACATATGCTTGTGAAATTGTCTGTGAACTTGACTGTTGCCTTTAATTCTGCAGGTGGATATATATTTGAAGTCTCATTCTATACATGATTTTTCTTAGTTTACTACAAAGCAGAGAACTATGCCTCTCCCACATAAAGCTGTCTTCTAAAGTTATGCCTAAGTATTTAATTTCGGAGGCTTTTTCGATGACTTGTTGGTACATTTTGACAATGCAGTTGTTTTCCAGTTTTCTATCACCAAAATTAAGATATTTCGTTGGTAGGGGACCAGTTTTCACAATTTTTTTTTCACGAAGCCTTTTTTCCCAAAATCCATTTTTCCCAAAACCTCCCATTTTTCCCAAAACTTTTTATAATAAAATTTTGTTTTCCCAACTTAAAAAATATCTCCTGACAGATGATTTTCCTTTAACAAAATTTTCCTCGGAATTATGATTTTGGGAAAATAGGTTTCTGGGAAAAATGGATTTTGGGAAAAATGGCTTTGTGAAAAAAAATTGTGAAAATTGGTACCCAATCATTTCGTTTTATACAAATATTGATCATAATAACAAACTTAAACATAACTACTGTATCATCCGCGTATGCTACAATATGCCCATTTTCTAGTAAAGATTTATAAAGATAAAAAATAAATCGGACCTAAAACTGCCCCCCGAGGATACGGGATTTTGGAATAAATGATGATGATCAACAATGATAAATTTGGAATACTGAAATTTATTTAAAGGAAAGTTTCACATGAAGCCAAAAGTATATTTCCATAAATGAATAAAAATGTTTTATTAATTTACTTTTCTGTTTACCTTATATCATCCATTTCAAAAATCCCTCCAGTATTTATTAAATTTTGAACTTAAGTGCTTTCGCGAAAATTTGTCATCGTTAATTTGAATCTTAGCTGATTTCGAAACGTTTCGAATATGAGTATATTCACGTGTTTTCTATGATACGCGTTTATGGTGAAGTGAAACATTAAAACGGTACATTTCCTGAACCGCCCGTTCGTTCTCATCTACCTACTATAGCATGTTTCATTTAGACCGATTCTTTCGGAACCCTTGTATATAAGTATGAAATATTAATATTCTAACTTGCTTCAACTGCAGCATTCTGTCTAAATATAGGTATATTAAAATATCGTTTGAAATGAAAAATGAAAATGAAATCCGCGCGTTTCCGATCTGACCTTTCCACACCGTTCCGTTGGGAAGGCTGATCCCAATGCTCCCGACATTGAACAATTCACTATCTAAGTAAGTGACGTTTAAAATGGAAAGAAATGTACTATTAACTTTTCCGATCCGATCCGTAAATACCATTGGAATCACCTTTTCGTACCCCATATAAGTTTTTCAGTAACCATAGATTTGTAACTCTGACAGTATAGCGGATCGGAACGGCGCGACACATTGGGATCGGGCCATTAGAAGTTTGACTACCATGCTGTGAAGGACGAAATCATTGGACGGATCAGATCGAGGGTGTGCGGGCGATAATACTGACGATGGTTAAGCTTTCCAAATTGATTTTGATTGATTATTGAAGACAAACATTAAATTGAATTGTAAAACTCGAGCTGGTGTGTTCTTCGCCCTCCTTTCGAGAACTTCTATGTTACAAACACCTTCGGTAGTGCAGTGGAAAACACCAGGACTTCCACGTCTGAGACTAAGTCCGCGGTAAGAGCCTTTTTACCCGACTGCGCTAGAAGGAGGGTTATGTTTTTTTTATATGCCTTCAAAAATTTTTTTTCTCTCAAAACCTATCGAGTGGGTTATCAACATAACGGGTTTTTTAAATGGATTACAAAAATATATACAAATTATATGTTTAAATGTAATTTAGAATGAGCAATGCTAAAACAAATATTATTGAAAAAAACAAAAAAAAACCCGACTGCGTGAAAAATTGTGAACTAAACATTTTCAAACTTACTTAACAAATGAACTGAAAAGATAGAAATAAATGAGTTAATTTAACAAAAGATGTAAACAAGACACATTCATAATTAAATCTATAAATAAATCAGTACTATTAAAATTGATCTAACTGGTCAATATTTTTAATAAACTGACAAAGTATAACTAATTGGCAGTCGGAGGCTACCTACACTAACTAAAAACATGCGTTTTTTTGCCAGTTTATTACAAATATTGACCAATTAGATACCTAGGGACACCAGTACTTATGTTAGCAATATAATATACCTTTAGGTGCACTCACTATCAGCATACAACTAGAACGACGCAAGTACAATTTTAATAGTACTGATTTATTTATAGATTTAATTTACATTGTTTAAATCTTTGTAGTCCTTTTGTACTGTCAGTCGGTTTTTTTGGTTTTTTAAATTAACTTTTTGTTTATCTTTTCCGTCACCGAGATTTATCAGCTAGCCATTCGGCTGGCAAATTCCGTAACAATATTATAGAAGCAACAAGATTTTATGAACATCCTTCCCCCTCCATCTTTCTCTGCTTCATTACACAAGGCTCACGCAAAAGGCATGTTGAGAAAGAGCAAAGGGCACCTAATCTGAGAAAATACCATTTCTCCCGCATTAGGAGATGTAAGAACTTTTCCCGGAATTAGTGCATTTGAGAATTCATTTATTCATGGACTTCTCCACGACCGGGCAGCAGTCAGGTTAATTGTTCTTCATGTCCAAGGAAATTAAATAAATTGCTTTCACGAGCAGTTGGCGAAATGATTATAATTAAAATTTTACGCGAGTACCCGAGCACTTAGAAATTTAAATCCATTTAAATGAGGAGAAACGAAGTGCCCCGTCACGCAACGGGGCCGCGAGAAACTTTCTTAAATTTGATTAAGCCCAGTGAAGTCAGTGCCTACGGGAAGAGGGCGGGTAGATTGTTCTAGCCGCATTAGCGCCTGATAGGGCGGGATGCCCTGGCCGCCCAGTAGAATTCGTTTGCGGAGCCCTCGGGAAAAGGTCAAATGTCAGAGCAGAACCAGAACCGGAGTGCGGTGGGTGCCCAGCAGGGCCGAGTCACTTTTGTCGCGGTTCCCACTGCTCCCACTTTCTGAGTGGGAAAGCGCGATCCCTCGGTGCCCAATGATTCCCATCCAGCTGTGCACCTAATGCCCGGAGCGCACGAACGGATTGCACAGAGGGCTTGTGATGTCACCCGACTCGCTGCGATTTCGACCGGAGTAAAAGCACAGAAGGCGAAACAAAAAAATTATTATACTTTTCCGCAAATCACCGAGTCGTTGCAGTACCAAACTCCGCCTTAAGGGTTTCGGCCCGATTTTAGCCGTTGAGTTGAGGGGCACCTCGCTGGTGTGTGGTGGTGTGGTGTGGCAAACGAACGCGCCTCCTAGCTCTCCTCGCGACTAACTGCAGAGCTGCAGATCGGACTTGGATTTTATGCATAAATCAGTTATAATTGTGGCGTGCCTGTGTAGTTGTTTTCGCGTCGTTTATGCAAATTTCGCGAGTCGTACACGCCGTGTACGTGACTGCATCGGACGCTGAGAACGGCCCCTGACAAACCCATACCTGCACGGGTCGCAATCCAGTGCACTCGCGCACAGGAAGCACTAATGCTGCACAGACATGCCATGGAGCCGTTTGCTCCTCAAAGAACAAATTAAATTAATTCCTCGCGCTTAATGCAGTCTTGAGCTGTGATTGTAAAAATGAAACAAAGGAAGTCACCTCTCGCACAACAGGGCCGCGGCAGAGCTGGGGCCGGGGCGCGGACAGCGCGGCCAGTGAGATCTAAATTGCGAGACGACTCCTTGGCTCGGAATCAATCAAATTAAAACCCATTGAAAGAGACCTTTCGATTCCCGGCCGGGCAATCAATCTATTTGGAATATACACTCGTGCGCCCCGGGCCCCTGCCCATTCAGGGGAACATATTTATAAAGTTGTTTAAAGCCTATAATTTGCGGAGATTATATGAAATTTAGCTTTACATATATGCGTCTCTGCATCGGCAAATACGTTGCGGGGCGCATTATTCCAGCGCGGCCCGGCCGACATACTCGCAACAAACTTGCACTCTGCTTCGTTTTTAATCTTCGAATTAAATCAATAATTTACGTGACAGGAATATCATAGAGAACCAATTTGGCCGGCGACCAATCAGCGCCGTTTCTTGAATATATTGATTTCTTTTTGTACGGGGCCCTTCGTCTTCGCGACCGCGTCCGCGACCGACGAATTCATTCCGTTGCGGCGAGATGGGAAACTGCCCGCTCTCCCCTCCCCAATTTCAGTGCTGATGGCGGCCCGCAGGATCGTTTTGCAGCAACAAAGACCGTCTTGTGTGCTGTTGACAAGTTTTCATATTTCGCCGATCGGAGTCTGATTGTTGCAAAAACGCGCGCGGCACCAGCAATTGCTTTGCTCCAGCTAATCGGGTTCCAGCAATTACTCGGGGCATTGCCCAGAAAAACATTCCTCCACTGAGTTTTGCATAATTGCCCGGCTTGCTGGAACAGTCCTGTTCTGTCCTCCCCCCTCCCAGGCTGGCTGCGGGCATTTGATCCCGCTAAATTACACAAATCAAATTTCACGATGCGAGAGGTGACCAAAGAACTGGGGGCTGTCAGCGTAATGAGCTCAGTTTGAGTTTGCCTCGTTACTTAGCAGCTAGTTGCCTTTCGAGAAGCAAGGGAACATTTTTTCAGGCGGACATCTGAATTTGATACTTTCTTGGGTAATTTTGTCTAAGCAGCATTCTGCATTATCGTTTATCATGGAAAGCCACCCCGTGCAGAAATTTGCCCACTTTAAAGTACCAGAACAAATAGAAAATGTTTTAAAGAAGGACGAGTAGGTACCGTAAGACTGAGTTATTTGGATCGGCTTCCGTAATTATTTTAAAGTTATGTAATGTCCTCGAGACAGAAGCCATTATCATAACGAGGGAAAAGCTCATAAACTAGGATGCAAAATAGTTGCCCATCCATTGCACATACATTATAGCATTTACGCTTCATAAGTACCTACCTAAACAATTCAACAACAAGACAACTAATTTCAATTCAAGTGTAAATAAATTCAAAACTAAATAAAAACCAACTCCAACTTTTCAAGAAATTAATAACTATTTCAATTTCTATAACAACCATTTAAATTTTTGAAGCTTTTTCAATAGAGCCAATTAAAATTAGAGTTTGACCACGAAAAAAGTCGGAATAAGCTGGATTTTTGGGGAGACTTTAACTTCGATGTCCTAAGCATATCCTGAAAAGTGCCCTAAATTTGAGCTGTGTGTTTTTTTACGGGGAAGGTGACCTTCTCCTAACTGAATTAAAAAAAAGCAAAAGTTGGGGTTTTTTTCACAAGAAAACAAAACAACATATGACCTTGAATCTTTTTTTATTTGGAAGTCTTTAACAAAAACTATTATAGAAATTGTTTTTTTATTTTTCGATCACCCGTCGCCGCCAGAGGGCGCCAAAAAAAATCGGCCTTTTTGCGTAATTCCGTGATTGCGGCTCGTCAAATCATTTAAAATAAAAAATCAAAAAACCACTTCATGTAGACATAAAAATCTATAGATCTAATTAGGATCTAACCAATCGGTCGATTAGAAAAAAAATGGTAGCCATTTGAAGTCAAAAATCGAGAATTTTTCGAAAATATTTTAACATAAAGTGCTGTAAAAAAAGAACTACTTGATTTTTGTCTTATATCCTAGTTAGATTTGTGCACAATTGAATTCTTAAGGTTTATGAAAATCGGTGGAGCGGTTCAAGAGATATCGTGGAATTACGATTGAAGACATGAAGTCGAGAAAAATGCGTTTGATTTTAGATCGACTTCACCGGCTGAAAGGTCCGTGTGCCGGTTTCCACGGATTTTTTTTTTGGAGTTTTTGATGTAAAATTCTTTTGAGTTTTTGGCATTTTCTCGAAAGTTGTAGAGAAAGACTATTGATACGTTCAAGTGGCGACGTAAAATATAACTGAATTGAATTTCTTCCGGCGGCGTCCCAAACAGCGTGCTCGGGCGACAGCTGCTTCACCGTTTTTTCTCTCAAAATATATAGCACTATAACTCGAAAACCATATTTTTTTTTCGTAAAATTTTAGGACATGATTCTAGACATATTTTTTTACCCCAGTTAGGAGAAGGTCACCTTATGGGTGAATTCTAGTTGTTTGCGAATAACTTGTAAATTGTCAATTATTCCATGAGTATAATTATAGCTTATAAAATTCGGCAAACATCAAGTCAACTTATTCAAACTCAAACTCCACGATGCGGTGGTGAGGAAAAAGTGCGTAGATATTTGGAAAAAAAACTTTAGGTAGCTACCGCACGTTTTACTCAAAAATGATTGCAGTTGAGGCACTTGTTTTGCGCAGAGTTTTATAAGCCACAATTTTTCTCATAAATATTTTCCTCAAAGAATTGGAAATTTACATGTTATTTGCAATAATCTAGAATTACCCGTCTTTAACCTCATAAAAAAACCCACGGCTAAAATTTTGGGTACTTTTCAGGGTACACTGAAAATAATCAGTAGTTACAATTACCAATTTCGGGGTTGAAACCAATGGTTTTCAGACAATCCCGTTATAACTCTATGGAATCAAGAAAAAAAGTTTAGGTGATAATGTGGTCATACGTACTACGAAAGGAGTAATTAAATTAAAATTAAAATTAAAATTAAATGTGGTTATACATACAGAAAAAAAATTCATGAACGTTAGAATAAACATCATTGCGATTTATGTGCTTTGTTGAATTGTATATTTGTATGACAGATTCAGTGGTAAATTTCACAACAAGAAATGTAGAAATATATTTCTCTAAATTTCCTGCTGTTTTGTGTGGTTTTCGATGGATTTGAACTCGGGACGCCTGGCTTCTAGCCGTGAGCACTCCGCAATGCGCCATACTGACTTTTCATATCTCACAGTAGGAAAGAAAGAACTTTCAAAGATTCCTGGAGCGCTTTTTTGAAACACTAAAGTGCTTATGCTCGCTCCCATGTGGGATTCCAACTCGGAACCGCGGAACAGCTTCCAGGTATTTTTCTGACTGTGAAAACTGCTTAAATTGAAATCGGTAAAAGGATTAAAACTTATATTCGGGAAGGTTGTATTTCCACCCATATCAATTTCTTTGAATAACACCTATGGTACATTAATTCAAAGCATATTTTATTTGAAAAGACCATTATTGCTGAATTGGTCTAATGTGCAGACTTTGGATAACCCTTAAAAGGATTTCAGTTGAGAACGCAGTTGGAATGTGATATGTTAAATTGATCCAGAAAGATTCAGAATCAAAGTAAGCGCTTTTTGGCGTTATTTTAAGAAATCATACTTTTACACCGAGGGAATTTTAATTGAACACCGCAGATTTTTCCGAGTGTATGCTTAGGACATCGGAATAAAGGTCTCCATAAAAATCCAGCTTGCTCGGACTTTTTTTTTTAAGTCAAAATCTAATTTTAATGGGTTATATTAAAAGAGTTGTATAGTATAGAAATCGAAATACATAGTTACTATTATAATTTTCTGAAAAAGTTGGGGTTGGCTATGGTTTTGCATTGGTTTCACTGAATTTGAATTAGTTGGTTGATGTTGGTTACTTTGGGCCGAGTTAATTATAAGTTTGTATAAAGGGCTCCTGGGCACTTTTCATGTGGGGACCGCTTGTAAGGTGGCCAATTTTAACAGAATTAAATTTTTTTGAAAATATTATAAATGTGTAAATATTTTAAACTTACAGCAGAAAGAAACCTATATCATTAAAACCAAGCAGGCAATTGTTTTTATTTATTTATTTAATTTCATTCATCTACAGAAATAAATTCATTACAGTCTAAGCAAATGTAATTCAGAAAAGTTTTAAAAATCACAAAAATACATATAAGCAATAGTAAATTCAAAGAAATCCATATTGAACAATTGAGGGGTGTCTGTTCAAAAGGTTATATTTGACTCATACAAAAAATTTTGTTTTTTTTTCGATTCGTGTTCACTATTTTGAATTTTATCTATGCTCGATCTTTATTCTGTTTAATACCCATTCTTTCATAGATAAAATCGCACACCAAAATTGAAGTTCTAATCAAAAAATTATATTTTCCTAATTTTAGTTCATAAATTCAAGCAAAATCTTATATTTAACATACAAACAATTCTGTACGGGGTTTTCTTGCCTGACAAGCATTGATATAAGCTGGTAATACTGTAGTCGAGTGAAATGGAACGTTTTTTCGGTTTAAATTAAAAAATTAAAAATTTAAAGCTTCAACTATTTTTGATCAAAAGGTTATATCTATTTACTTAAGATACTGAACATAAGGTTATATTTTCAAACAGTCCGATCAAAAGGTTATATTTGTAATATCTTTTATTTTTTAACTCTGACTAAAAAAAGAAATTAAAATCTTTGAGTTGGCTCTAATAAGTTGTATTAGAAGCTACAATTTTAGAAATTGAATAAATAAAACTGACCATACAAATAATATTCTATAAGCTTTTTTTCAATTTCTGAACATTTGGAAAATGTGCAAATATAACCTTTTGAACAGACACTCCTCAATTGGCAATTACATATTTGTACTATTTAATTTAAAATATGCTTTAGATGTGAAAAAAGTTCTATTTAGAGATAGATCAATAGTAATTCACAATTCGTTAACATTTCTAACACACGTCGATAAAGGCCCATAATAACCAAAAACAGGTCGATAAGTGGGTTTTTTCAATTGTATTTAACTTAATGTCATATAAATGTAAAACATGAAAATAAATTTGTGAGAAAACTCAGCCACTTGAACTTTCTTGAAGTTTCTGTACGTGAGATGAATTCTTAATTCATAAATCTGCTGCACGTTCTACGAGATAATCATGTAGCTCTCTCTAGTGCCTATTGCCTATGCGTTCGGATCGGTGAGCTGAACTTCCAATTCGCTCTCTCACTGAATCACATACATAGATTGAGTTGAGATACGTTAGGGAGTTGTGTTAGTAAGATCAGGTGACATAAGGCAACTAAACTGAAAATTTGAGGGATTGTGCTTTAGGGGCAGAATGGCTGAACATTTGATAGCCAAACGTAGGAGTAGAAGATCTCTACGCACACGAATATGATCAGTTAACATTAATGTGTAAATCAAAAAGAATCAAGCGCATTTTTCTCCGCTTATGAAAATAACTTTATTTAGAATGCGTAGAGCTTTCCTTTAAACGCGTTTTTTTTCGATTTTGTGTGGCACGAAGTTGTATGTACATTTTTTCGAAAGTTTGACTAGAGTTGAGAAGTCTAATATCACACAAATCGTAGTGATGTATAACACTCCGACAGCCTGTCGAGTATGCATAATCTTCCGTTTGTTCAGTTTTGGCAGGTTTCCGTACGGAACAATATTCACATTGTGGTTTGGTCTTAAACCAGAATAGAAACGTAAATAACCATAATATAATATAAGCATTCAACGAAATTGAGCATATTATGGCAAAAATTACATATTGCCCGAAATACGGATGTAGATTCAAAAAGCAAAAAGAAATCTCTCGAAGAAAATATCGAACATGTAAAATATTTGTATGAACTTTTAAATCAGGATAATAAAAATTGAATAAATGAAAGAAAGAGAAAACGAAAAAGTAATTGTGAAATAAACAGAGGAACCTGAAAAACTGCTACGTAAGTTTACGTTTAGTGCTACCCTTACGGCTAGTGATGTTGCCAAAAGTTAACGAAGATTTGTCATTCGTTTGCTTACGTCCACTTAGGTTGATCCTATATACGATCGCACTTTACGTTATGTTATGTTACGTCTCGCTCTGGTTCAGTCTGAAGCCAGTTACTTTCGGAATAGCGTCATTCAACGACGCCGCGTAAGTCTCCGAAGTTGGCTCCCCTGTTTGTAAAACTGACGCTGTACGCACAGTCAGCTGATCTATTCTGTTTAGAGAGGAAGCTAGAGCCGACAGAACATCCGAAGATCTAATCTCGAACAGATGGTATATCAGTTAAGTTGGGTATTTTTTGTACATTACAACATATTAAAAGTACAGTTTTCCATATGCAAAGATTTCTGAAACTTTTCAATTTGGTCGCTGGGGTTTATTAATTGACTTCAAGGAGTAATTGGAGGCATCTTCTTCAGTCCGTACTCTGTTATACTGATATTGACGTTCTAAATTGTAACGGCAGATTCGAAATCAGTAACCCTGCAAACCTGTAAGTATTCATATTGATGCAAATTGCTTCAAGTTAAATATTTTCGGTCGGTTGTTCGACTACTATTCGCGCACATTTTATTTGTACAAAACTCCCTTTTGCTTTAAGTGGCAAAAACGGCAGCACGGCTCTAAAGTTCCGTTAAGTTGCCCATTTCTCTTTCAAATTAACTCAACACGTCTCGAAACGCCCGCACTAATCCCGGGAGTCAATCGCCAGGCCATTAAGACGGACATTCGGTGACCCCAAATTATTTTTCCATTTTTCACGAACCCTCACATCCTTCCACACCTCATCCTCACCCACAGGCGTCCTCACCACGCCATCATGTGTGTGTGGGCGACTGTTGGCGAGTGTGTGCATGTGCGACAATAATGAAATACTCAATTTGATAAAATTCCAAAATTGAAATGTAATAACATTATGCCGGGTTGATGGAACCTACAATTTGACTGGTGATCTCCAATTCCCTGCAGACTCCCGCCCTCGGCGGAACAGTTGTATCTTTGGCCGGCTGCTGGCAGTGAAGGGTTGGCGACGCGGTTCCGGGAAGCGGCAGGGACATCTCTTCCGCTCGGGAGCAGATATCAAAAGTACAATAAATTAATTACAACATTCCTTCCATGTGTGTTGCAAGTGGAGCGGCGGCGTCACCGGGGCGTGCGAGACGAGTCTCTGAAAGGAATTCGCTCGCAACCCTTTCAGCGCTCCGGTAAAAATCCTCCCACAGTCGCAGGATATCTACTCGGCACTTGCAAGCACATAATTAATAAGACAGAGCACATGTAATTATGTTCTTGCCGCTAACAGGCGTGCCATTGGTTTTTATTAAATTCCTGGCACTCATGCCCGCCCGGCAACTAAATCTCGCAGCAGCCTTGTAATTAGGATTCAGAATGAGCGATACTGGCCCGGGAGGAGGCCAGGTATGAGCGCTCCTTCCGCATCCCGTTGACGGTCGGGAGCGGTCAGAGTACAGCCCGAACTCCTTCCGGGTGACATATGTGGTCATTAGAAAGTGCTCGAGTGTCTTTGCGACCCCTTCGGAGACGGGGGGTGGTGCGGCGCAGGTCCAAATCCCCGATACACGACAAATTAGCCAATTTCAATTCCTGCCAGACTCTTGTCTTAGAAGGAAACAAATTAAGTGGCATTTAGTCTGATGGCATATTTGTAACAGCCCGCCCGAGTGCCCGGCAGGTATGGCTGCATACAACTGGAAACATTCTCCGGGCTCCGGCAAACGGATCCGAACGAAGACTTATTCCTTTAAGCAGCCGACGCTTGTGGGCCGGGGGACGGGCTGACGAGAGGCGGCATCTTTATTTGCAGGAGCCGTCGTGGGTCGTTTTAGCTAACCACAGGTGTTGCAGTTGTTCGGAGCTTTGCATTAATTATGACATTGCAGAAGTTGCTCAGATAAGGTCACATTCGATTTTAAGTCCCTCATTTATAGGCTGCGCATCTCCTGGCTGGACTATTTATCCTCTGCTTAAATCCTTCCCGGCACCTTCCTGCTCGTACTTTCAATATTTCGGGAATGGTCCTTTTGTGCAGCTCCATTAGCTTTTTTCCTGGGCTGGTGGCCCAGAACAGTCCAATAGTCATAGCCATCTGTTATCCGGGTCACAAGTTCTTAAGTGCTTTTCACCCACAGCCTGCCGATGCCGCAGGGCTGGATTTGGCTGGATGATGGATAGCGCGACATGTGCCACGGGGCTGTTTGCGGAAAACTCCGTGGATAGGGAACTGTCGCCAGATTTCGCTGATTTCCCTTATCTGATGTTTCGCCGGGTTCGGTGCAAAAGCTGAGGCAATCAGCCGTGCTGACTTTGCCGAGCTGAAGTTAAAGTCGTGGGTGGGGTCCTACCGCTGCTTCTTGGAGGTGCATCAGTACCAAGTAAATTGAATTTCTTTCAGCCAAAATTTCTTCGCATTTTGTGATCCATACAAGTTTGGCACTTTATATGATTTTTTTTTTTAGAAAAGTAAAGGCAAAAACGCCACCAGAAAATTTTTATTTTTCCGAGACGTCCTGTCCGAATTTGTAAATTATTTGCACGCAAAAAAACTGCGCTTGCGAGTAAGCTTTTGAGACCGCTCCAGTTTAATTGCATAAATTTGATTTTATCAATATTGTCGTTTACGGTCGCTTTAGGTCATGGCGGGAAGGTCTAACGCAGCGAAAAGTTCTGCCTTAAGAGATAGGATCCCTTCAGACCAGCAGTGCTTTATCGGTTTCTCAACATAATAAAATCGAGTCGTCGAGTCGAGTTGTGATGTTAGTGCACAAGCCAGAATTGACTGAATTTGGAGCAACGGATGGAGGAGAAATTCGATGCAATGCTGAGGGAAAGCGAAGCAAGAGTGCCAGCTTCCATCAAGAGCACTACGGCAACCGATTAAAAACCTGTGAAGACCAAATCAATGCACTAGCTAGTCAGCTGGCTGCCTGTATTTAAGCATAGACTAATAATGCAGTAAAATAAGGAATCAGCTTCGGAATTCTTTGTAACAGATTTTTTACATTCTCGTCATTTTACATACTCTCTCAACGTGCCGCTGTAATAGTTATTAAACAAAATAGGTCTAAAATTACGGTTTTTCGCGAATAACATTTAAAATTTAATTTCACCGAAAAAACTGCGTGCGCCAATTGAACACGTAAATAATGTGTAAGAAAATTTGTTGTTCGATCAAATCCCTCGGAGATGTGAGTTTGTTAATTCAGGTCTAATATACATATGTATGTATGTCTTCATAGTATGCAAAAATGAGGCGTGCTTCGTACAAAAATTGCTATAACTTTTGATTGGTAAAAGCAAAAGAAAGAAAACGAAGTGATTATTAAAGACAAATACTTTATTTACTCGATCCATGTATTTAAATGATCAAAACCGTATTTATACTTCTAATCCAAATCATTTATCATTTCTTTTGTGTAAAGAAAAAACATGAAAAATATCACTCGAATATATAAAAATATTTCAAATTGGATAGTATATCCACCCGAATAAAAAATAAATATAAAACAGCATCTTATGTTTCTATCTTCCGTAATCCTTGAATGGCCCTTTGTAAAAAACTTATTGCATACCTGCATTTTTGACTGATGCCCGATATTGAGTACGAAACTAAAAGCAACTGTGCAAGGCTAATACTTTTCAAAATATGATCATTCTAATATGAAAATATGTGACGGTTACACGACAAGAGTTTTGCAAGTAAGGACGATTTTTTAAATAATATCAATTTTATTTACAACTAGCTTGCCCGGACCCGGCGTTTCCCGGGATACTATTAAATTTGTATTCCTTAATTTAACAACGCCTCCCTACTGCACCACCGCCTCTCCAATGTGACCCTGCGTTTTCCTATTTGCGTTTTGCACATGGTTTAGATATTTTCCAACAGTATTATTAAATTTAATTTTCTTCATTTTACACCACCTCCTTATTGCACCCCCTCTCCTATATCTCCCAGCGGGGTGGGGGTGGTCTCATATTTGGAAATTTGAATAGTAGATTCGAAGTCAGTGATCCCGAAAATTCCCTAGTGCGGATTTTCAGGAAAATCCCTTGTAGTTTAACTTTTCGGTCGCCATGTTGATCCACCATCTTGATTTCCAAAATTTTGATGGCAGATTCAAAATCAATGACCCCAAAAATCTAAACCAAAAACAAAAGTTCATATTTTCAGTGAAATCCCTTGAAGTTTAACTTTTTCGGTCGCCATATTGGATCCGACATCTTGAATTCCAAAATTTTGAATGCAAGCTCGAGATCTGCGACCCCGAAAACCTCCAATTGCCTTTTTATAAAGATTCCTTCAAGTTGGAAAATTCGGTTCAGACAGACCTTGCCAAGTTTTCATAAATTGCACTGGAATTGCAGTCTACTTACATAGAATACTTAAATAAATATACAGAGGTGGCAGTTTATAAAACAACTGTTGCATCCTTTTTCTAAATTGGCATGTCGTTTACAAAGGTTACTTCAATTACGAAGAAGTACTGCAATAAAAATGACATATTCTTAGAAATATCTGTTTCCTGGAGCAATTATTACCTGAATGACCTTTTCGGGAGAGTGACAATTTAGAGTTTTTATTGTGTTACTAATTAGGTTCAGTTACAAATTGCCTTAATTTTATGGTTGCTGTACAGTATTTAAGAATGAGTACCTAGCCGATGATATTTAGTCTCATTTGTAACTTCTAATATAAAATTTAATATGGGCAAACCAAAGGATATCAGTGCAGTGACCAAAGCGAAAATTTCGACGTTATTCTCATGGAGTGATAGCTTAGAAAGTGGGAGTTAACCGGTCATTTGTTAGCAAGATTGCAAAAAAAATAAGTGCTGAGTTATCAGGATACCAGGACCGATATTCGCTGCGGAAAACTAAAGAAGACCACATTCTATCCGATAAGCCTCTAAGGGCTACTATGCGTAACGTTGGTGCAGAAATATCGGAGCGGACAGTAAGACGTCGACTTTTTCAGTCTGGGCTACGTGCAAGACGACCACGCAAGAAGCAGAGGCTGAACTTTAGGATGGTTTAACAAAGAAAAACATGGGCGGTGGGACATTTGACATGGACTACAAATGATTGGGAAAAGGTAAAGATGAGATAAACACTATTTTAATAATAAACAAATTTTTCACTTCACTTCAGTTAACTCTATTTTTTGAACAGGTTATATTCAGTGACGAGACCGTGGTGAGTTTGACACTACCAATGTCCAGAAGTGTTCGCAGATCCAAAGGAGAAGAGTATTTACCTTCATGTGTCCAACAGCAGGTCAAGCAGCCAGTAAGAGTCATGACTTGGTCAGCAATATCCCCCAAAGGACTCTTCCCACTCTAAGTCGTTGACCGGATAATGAACGCGGAGCAGTATTTAACAGTCCCTCAGACACAGATGATCTCAACTATGCATGCAAACTTTAACGGAGATGGAGTTTTCATGCACGATAAAGCCCCTTGCCATACAGCAAGGCGAGTTACGGAGTTTTTAAGGATTAACAACATCCAAATCCTTGACTGGCCAGCGAATAGCCCAGATATGAACCCTATCGAAAATATTTGGGTTGTTTTTAAGTAGAAAGTGGCAGAAAAGTGGAAGTTTGAGAAATTGATGCCGATTTGGTCACCTCAGCTAAAAACGCTATCACTGGAATGCCACGTAGGATACAATCCTTGAAAAATACAAAGGGAATCTTCACAAAATATTAGTAAATGCACTTACAACAAAACTTTTTCTTGGAAAAATATAGCTAGGATTTCATACAATTTTACTAAAAATGTCTATTGGTGATAATAATTTGGCCACATCTGCATATACTAAAAATTAATATAAGCTCTATATTCTTTTCAACAAAAAAAATCCAACAAAATGAATAGAAATAATAGTTATTTGTAATTTTGGATCAATACTTGTCAGAAGATGGTAGTCATAAAAAAAAATTAAATAAATTCCAATTTATGAGAATGACTGACAATAAATACCCGACATATCAGGCAAAATCCTGACGAATGGTTTATAATTAATATTTCTCTAACATCTTGACCGCATCTTGTGCGTTTATCATATTGACAAAAATTCTTTCATTGAGTCAAACACATATGTATTATATTTATATTATAGTAGTATAACGTATATTTTTACCAAATCATCAATTTCTCTTTTAGAGTTCCAAACTCTTGCGTCCGTCTGACTGCCAGAGACGTTTCTCTCGAAAATGACGTATATGGGATCGTTTGAAGGGCTACTTTTAAGGTTCCAAAATTATTATTTCCAATATTTATGGTGAATTCGTTATAGCTCAAACTCAAAATGTGACAAAAACACCATCCCCCTGATTTTTCTAGGTTTCTAGAGCTAAAATTGTGATATTATCGGCGTTAGTCTACCTCACACTTGTCTGATTTCTTGTTTTGCTGTATTTATCAACTAACTTAATTTTTTACAACTATTAAAATTTAACGCACTTTTTGTCTTGTAGTCCTGGCAAATTAGCTGGAAAAAGGGGGTCTGTACCCAATAATGAAAAACAGAAATTTGATGGTCCCGGGTTTCGGACATCACAAATTTCACAAAATCGAAAAATCAGAAGTCGGCTTGAGGGTCATTTTCACGATGAAAGGATCAAATTTTCAAAATTGCATAAGCAAGAATTTCTGACCGATCGTAGTGGAGGTATCCAAGGTCAAAGCATCCGATTTTCTCACCAATCCAATATAGCGACCACAAAAGTTACAGTTTAAAGGATTACCCTCAAAATCCTCACTAGAGGGTTTTCGGGCTCACTGATTTCGAATCTGCCATTAAAGTGTCAAAATTCAAAATGGAGAATCCAATATGGCGACCAAAATTCCTCCATATTAAGCAATTTCACTAAAATTTAATATGAAGAGGTTTTTGGGCTTATAGAAATAAAATCCATCAAACTTTAAGATGGCGAACTCAAAAAGGTTACCGAACAAGTTAAACTTCAACGAATTGCCGCGAAAATCCGCACCAGGAGGCTTTCGGGGTCGATGATTTCGAATTTGCCATTCTTTCTAAGAGTATGAGTTAACGAAAATTTGAATAAAAGAAATAATTTATTTTAATAAAAGAGATTTTTTTCAATTAAATCTCACATAACCATTTCCTAATTCTGAAATAAAAAAATCGTCCACAAATGCAAAGAGAGCAATGCATTAAATTAACTGTTTCTAGAACGTAAGAAGTTTCACTTCTATCGCGCGAGAGTCTTACGCCGATTTGTCGAAAATTGGACCCTTTGCCTTTGGATACCTCATCAAGGCCAACTCGGATCGGTCAGATATTGCGAAATTGGTGATCTCAGGGTAGTTGTTTTAATTTTGAAAATTTGACCCTTTAACCTTGAAAATGACCTTAACAGTGAAATTCGGGATCTCCGACCTTAAAAACCCTGGATCAACAATAAAATTGCTGTTTTTAATTATTGGGTACAAAAATGCTAATTTGCCTGGACTATTGGGCAAAGCTAAGTAAGTGTTTAGAAATGGTAGCACACATTTCTGGAATTAGCGGGTGAACCCAACGAAAGTGCTGCCAGGTTTATGCATTTACCCGTTTTAAACTATTTTCCATACTTTTTCCAGTTTTCATGTTTTGAGGAACTTTTGATTGAAGGTTTATTTTAAAAAAAAAGTTTTATTTCCAATTAACCGCTGGGAAACGTGTGGGCCCACGGATTCGACGGGTGGTAAGCGCGCCATCGTCGGCATGGTAAGGGCTGATTGAAATGCAAAGTCCGTTAATAATGCCGTGCCCCCGCCCGCCAGTAATAAATTCACGTTCGCCCTGCATGCGGCGCGAACTCACTGTATCCAGTGTAATTACAGCGGAGCGTCTTCTATCATTATAAGGTAAGAAGACTACGTGAAATCCATAGGATTTATTATTTCACTTATGTGAGTGCGGGTATCAGCTTGCGCCCTGATTATTATTCACAAACAAAGTCTACAATTTAACGCCATCAATCTTGTATGAGATTTTCATCTAAGACTTCCGAGTACACCGAGTTCGGGTTATTTCTTGAATTTACGAAACTTCCTCCTCCCACCGGAACCGGGTCTTCTTGCGAGGATGTGCGCCCCGACGCGCCGCCCCCGCAGCCCAGCAAAACTTTTCATATGTAATAATATGTTTGTGAATGCCCTGAAATGCCGGAATTGTTGCGTTTTATGAAGATTTTGATGGAAGCGAAACTCGAGCTGTTTTTGGCTCTGTTGAGAGGGGGCGGATGGGCTCGTTCCCGGTTTGGGTTTCGTTTCAAACCCCACTTGCAGGGAGTGAATTTTGCAAGCGGAGGTAGGCAGTATAGTGGGGTTCTCTATCCTCGAGGTCGGCCGAAAGGGGCGAGTGAGGGTGCGGACCTCTTCCAGCGCGCCTCCGAGCAATCCTCGAATTTAATTAGTCCATTGGAGTGCAAAGAATGAAAATATTTAAAAGAGCGTGAAGTTCTGGGAAGGGTTCGATTTGGCACGTGCAGGCCGATTCCTCGTGTTTTCTGCCCTGCGGCTGTTTTCCCAAAAATTCTCCGCGGTCGGGCCGCGTTCACATTGATTCGGCGTTATTGACTGAGAATGAGCCGTGTTTACAGCGGGCAAACAATTAAAAGCCGGCCAGAGGCCGCGAGGTGCAATGAAACGCGGTCTTCTGTTTATTATTTAATCCAGCAGTTATAGCGTCCGCCCGCAGCGGGGCCGCGGCCCGTCACCGGCCATCGATCGAGCAATTTTCACGGTAAATACGCGACCCGATGATGGGGTACGCCACTAGCTCTGGGCGCTGCTGCCAGTTTCTTTTCGACGTACTCCCAGTCACAGTGCTCGGCATGGCGGATGGCGCTAATATTCCGCGGACAAAGTCACTGATAACAGTCGGGTAGACCGGGGGAAAATCCATTTCACGGGCTTGCCCGACAATAGACCGCATAAGCGCCGCACGAGGGTGACACAGAGTGAGTCGGTACGAGCAGTCAGCGGATTTGATGAATTCAATTTTTGTCAAATTGCCGAAAACACGGGAAAACATATTTGAAACGGTAATTTCGCGCTCGCTAAGGGAACATTTCCTTTGTGCCCGATGGTTTTGTGTTTGCTTTGTTCGGCGGGCGCTGCTCAGCTGACTCGCGGCGGCCTCCCTGAAAGCAAGGATCGACCAAAATTACCTGCTGACAAAGGCAGCGGTACAAAGGTGGCGCCCGTCGTAAAGGGTTGCAATTAGCGACGATTTAAGGGATTGGCATCCAGGCCCCCCATAATCGACCCATTCCCCACTCCCCTAGCACCGACCGAAATTAATGGAAGCATTCAGAATTGATTCAATGTTTTGCTGCAATTTAAAATAAAAGGGAAAATTGGGAAACGTAAAGAACACAAAAATGCGATATTGAATATGCCTTGAGGCTGGCGGAAAATCGACCCCCCGAGGAACTAGGAGCGATGAGCATAAATGTACGGGAACAATCCCAAATATTTTTAGATTTCTTCTCGTCTCATTGGTTCCCCCATTCGCCCACGGAGCTCAGCAGCACCCCTGACGGATCCGGGGTAATGAAATCGGATAAATGTTTATTGAAAAAGCATAAAACCGTTCCAGCAGAATAAAAATATGCTTTGATACATGCCGAATGGCCGGGGGTGGCATCCACCGATAAGAAGACGACGCGTTCTGCAATCAAAATGTAAATCGAGCGGGTGCGCAGGAATCTCTCCCGGCATTAGCTGCCTAATGCTTTTGATGAAGAGCAGCACGGACCATTTCGACCTTTTAGACGTCCATTTTGCACAGACGGGTGTTTGAGGAAAATTAAAATACAGTCGATGTACGTAACTGTATTACCGTGAGCGTTTTATTTCAATTCACCCTTTCATTGGATGCATATCAGAGCCTTTGTAATTTGTGGTGTCTATAAGGATGGGGTGTGCGGAAGATATTCGAATCAAAATCGAATTAATCAATTAATCCGAGGCACTAGGAGCAATTCAAATTATTTAAAATAGGACAAATAGTTACCAAATGTAAAGCATACAGAATTTAGCATATGGTACATATACATAAGTAGTTTGCAATATTCAAATTTAGGGCAAACAACCAACTGATCACATGATGATGTAGACTAAATCATATCAAACAAAAACAGGTTAGTAAAACTATTAACACTCCTAAAATCTTATCTAAACATTTTCTGGAGAGATGACTTAAATAATATAATAAATAATAATGAACTAATTCTCTCGGCCAACTCAAATCCATCATTTCGTAAACATGATAAAATTTAAGAATACAGTTACTTAAGGGATCGTCTCAGTGTGACCCTCCGAAAAATCACTGATTTTCGCGATTTTTTTTTTAATGTTGAAATAAAGTAATCGGTCCGGGTTTTTTTTTTATAAATAAATACATTCATGACGAACACAAAATGATTTTTTTTATGTTTATTTATTGGGTGTATAATAGTTGAATAAACTGTTGAAATGACACGTAAAAAAAAGGTCCTGTACTGTTTCTACGATTGCGGCCGCAATTTTGATCCGAAACAAAAATTTCAAAAAGATTAGTAATCTGTAGGGAAGTCGCTATGGCGCTATGGAGGTTTTTTTTTTAATTTGACAAAATGGCGGCGGTTTGAACAAAAAGTATCGAATTTGGCCCTTTTTTTCGACAGTTTTTCGTAAAAAAAATAGGAAGATTTCACAAAAAAAAAAAGCTTCCATAGCGCCATAAAGAATGACGTTAAAAATGTTCTCTCCAAATTGGAACTAGATATCTTCAAAACTCTTCCTTTGAGAGTGGAAACCGTTTTGAAAAACACCATTCTGAGAAAAACGCGTTTAAAGATTGAAGCGCCCGTACATCTCTCTAACAAATCGTCGGTGGTCAAATCTTCGTAGATTGGCTTCAAAACCTCTTGGACATCGTCATCGAGCGCTGGTGGATGAGAATATTTTTCCTGAAATCCATTGGCCTCAGCTTTGCGCCATTCGCACCACGAATCTCCTCCCGAAGGACAATACTGATGCTGGGGATTCTCATCAGTTCCCTCCGTTCCCTTTCTACAAGAAACGCTGTAGTGACCGTAATAATTTGAATTTCGATTTGAAAATTTGAGAGAATGTTTATTACAGTGTATAACTATCCGATAATGCAACAAAAAAAAATCGATTTTTTGAAAATTTCACACTGAGACGATCCCTTAAAGGTTTACGTGACCCATAGTTATAGTTCTTTCTTTTCATATAAAAGAGTTCTCGGCCTTGATAGCCGTAACGGAATATAAATATACAGACTGCTTAAAAGATTAGCTGATTCTGCGGGGGGAATTCCTGGGGTCGCGACCGCCCTCGGCCCGAATTTAGGTACGACGTCGACGCCCGCAGGGCGCGCACCTACCTTTGGAACTTATTAAATAAATCCTTCGTTCAAAAGAAAACGTAAAATCGGAAAGTCAGTGTCGGTAATCGGAGCAGAAACTAGAGAATTCAAATATGTTCATGCTGGATGCAGCCTTTCCCACCCTTCGGTCCCTCAGAATATCTATATCAATATTTTTGAAAGTCGTGTCTTGTGAGCAGGGAAGCATATGTAGGTATCAATACTTTTACTAGGTACTCCTATCGAAAGAAAGTATCGATACCTACTCGTGTGGCGAACGGTGATTGATGTCCGATGTATTCCTAGATGGAACCACCAAAATATGTACCGCATTTAGTAAAAAATGTGTAGCGGGAAATTGTAAAAAAACGCATGCAGTTATTCTTTACTGTTCCTTTATTTCTTCGGATAAATTATGACTAGAATACGAATATAGAAAAATAGTTTTCTGAAACACGATCGCTCAATTATTGAGTATTACTGTGTTTGAATTCGGCGTCGTGCTAACTTTCCCACAAAAAAACTAATCACGAGAAACCAAGAAAAATGTCCAAAGAACAAGCCGCGTCAAATCCAGAGTCCGGGTAATGTTGATCCAAAATCCAGTGCAAGTCCAAGAGAAAAATTCAGAGTCCAAGTATCAGATGTCCGCAATGTCCAGCAAAATGTCCAGTTCATGTTCCAAAGAAAGTCCGAATAAGAAAAGCCAAGTCAAACGACAGGGGCGCAACTAGACATTTGGGGCCCGGGGAAAACAATTTTGGGGGGGCCCTTCTTCTAAATTTTTTTTTTATTATTATTATATAAATTTATATTCAAACTTTTACATTTTAAATTTACATTTGCCTCCTCGCTTTGATGGCACTGAAATCCTTTATAATTTTTTCATAATTGATTTCACTCGCTTTTTCGTGTTCAAAATGTTAACCTTATTAATTTCCTATAAACTTCACTTGATCAATATCTCACTACTTTCACTTTTTCTCTAACATGCTTTCGACATTCCCGCCTTACATGGAATGAACTTCCTCAGTCTTCCTTAAACTGTCTACCCTTTATCCCTAATTTACTCAACAAACGATAACGTACTTACATACCTGCTTTTCCCCAAATTACGTAATGACTCATCTCTGCTAATTTACCTACATAATAATTCCCACATGTGCGCCACCGCGGATATCTTTCCCTTTTTCCTAATTTCATTTCCTTTGTCTCATTTTTCTAAATCGAGGAAGCCTGCGCTCCTCGCTGAAATTTACCTGCTATGAGCCCGAACCCCCTGCTAAACATTCATATGCACAGATCTTGCTTGTGCACGATTCCTTTCCCATATTGCACAAATGTGGCTTACTCAACTTATCTCTACTGAATAAATGCGTTTAGATTTTCAGCCGGTTTTTACCTCGCATGAAACGTCTATCGTAACGATATCATGGGAAAATTTTTCTTTCCCAAAAATCAAAAATTTTTCGAGAGCTTTTCATATTTCACAAATTTTGTTTTCTCTGTATCGAAAATCCTCTTTTATTTGTTACTTTCAACTGAAGCTGAAAATTTGCTCCTAAATTAACATTATAAATTAGCAAAAATTCGAAGTATGAACTATTAAATATTTTGAATATTGCTAGAGCTATTTTTTATTTGAGTGAGTAAAGTCAAATGAAACAATCGACAACCACGACAGAAACTCTGATGATTCGACCACTCATCAAAGTCCGTTTTCGAAGTGTAAAATTCAAACAAATGTATAGTAACTTTTCAAGTTCAAGGAACTCCAAGCAGGATGTTTTAGCATTTTCGATTATTTTTTCGCGATCCGCGCGGGGCCCCCTTGAACCCGGGGCCCGGGGCAGATTGCCCCGGTTGCCCCGCCCTGGTTGTGCTCCTGTCCAACGATGTCCAATTTAAAAAAAATGTCAAAACTCACTAACACGCAAAAACTCCTCGAAAAATCCAAAAATCTCGTTCTTATACATATAGTGGTTGAGAATGGTCAAGTTGGCTTTCATTCTAACTTCTGTGCAGAATAATCTTGCGTGGACAGCGCCAAAAAATTCTTTATTTAGATCTCAGCATTGGTAGTGGTGTAGGCTGTATTTTATTTCACGTTTGGTTCCTTGCGAATTTTTGCTTATTTGATTATTTACAAGTTTTTTGAAACTTGTACCAATTCGCCGCACCTTGATTTGGTCGATATTATGATTTTTCCCGCCAAACTTTGGCATTGACATTGTGCGATAAAGACAGGCCCTTTGATGATGCCTTCTCTTTCCCTCTTATAGGGTAAATCCAACATAAAATTGTTTGAATATTTTTGATCATTTGATCGTTTGAATTTAACCCAATTTGGGTAATACCGCCGAATTCGCGGTGAAAAATACCACCTGACGATCCTGTCAAAACATGGATGTCAGCGATGATCGCGGCGTAAATTCGTTTGTTTGGTTGGTGCGTGCTTTCCTCCCGTTTGTGTTGTGTAGAGTGTTTTGTGTATCAAAAACTTCGGTGGATGATCCAAGGTAAGTCCTGCTTGGGTTTATTTTTCATTTGTGCGGTGCAAACGCGATTTTACTTGCAAAAATCGCAAAATTCGTTTTTGCTCTGAAACTGTCAGATCGCCCAATTTTTGTTTAATTTCTGTCTAATGTCTTGTTTGTGTGTGTCAAAGTGTGTTTGGGTTTACGGGGAAATTGAAGTTAATAGAAATATTAACTATCGCTATTTCCCCTGTGGTTGTTGTTGTTATTGTTGTCCTGTAATTTGTTTACATTTACTGTGGGGCACGAAGGTGCTTTATGTTGAGTGTTCTTGTATACAAAATTTAGTGTTTAATCTAATTTCACTTCAGGTCAACAATCTGCTGTTAAGTAGGAGTACCTGATGCGTTCCCAGGTACATCAGGTATAATTTTGGTAATTAAAAATATGAAAAATCCATTGTTTTTCGGTTCTGTTTCAGTGTTCGCAACAACTCGTATCGATTACTTTTGCGTAGGATAAAACGAAATAAAAACACTAATAAAAGTTTGGAAACCAGCAAAATATTATTAAGTTCTATACTGCACATTGAATTTACGCCTATTAAATGAGTTAAACGTGGAAAAGGTACAGGCTCATATAGAAGGGGTAGGTGGAGTGTTGTATGAGCCCCCGAGGTTTTCTTTTGCATTTTTAAGGGGTTAGGCCACAGAGAGGCCGAAAAAATAATCTTTTTTAGGATTTTTTTCCAGAAGTACTACAAAATAAATCAAGATTCCAATAAAGAATATTTATTATACATATCAGTGACTGTATACAAAAATTTTTTTTAAGCGCCAAATTTCAAAATAGCGGCATAGTGCAGCGTGTTTCTCAAAACTACATTTTTTAAGTTGGCCGGAAACATAACTCAGACAAATATCAACCGATTAACTTGAAATTTTGAATATATCTTGAAAAATACATTGTCTATGGAACTATGTACGTAGGAGTTTTTTTTATACATTGCATAGTTCATTTGTTATTAACAATTTATCTGATGATTTTTTAGGTCAATTTTTCATTTTCCACTTTGGAAGTGCGCCATTTGGCCAAAAATTAATATATCGAAAAAAACCTACGTACTTCTATAGCAATTATTATATAGAATAAACAAAATTGGCTTCTTATAATTCAAAAATTACTGGACAAACAGGCCGCGGCCCCTGAAAAAAATAGAGACGTCATCGCAAAAATGCTGCACAGCCGCCATTTTGAAATTAATCGCTTCAAAAAAATTATTGTGTGCAGTCACTGATATGTATAATAAAAATTCTTTATTGGAATCTCGATTTATTTTGTAGTACTTCTGAAAAAAAAATCCTGAAAAAACCTATTTTTCCGGCCTCTAGTTAGTAGCCTTAAGGACTTTTGAACAAAAAAATCTCACAGTTAATTGCGAAAACTGCCCAAGTTAAAAGTGGTATGTTATTCATTTTTGTTAATTTTTCTGATGTGTATTCAATCTAATAAAAAGAAATACAACCATCTGTGTCAACAGGAGAAAATACTAGACAAAACAATTTGTCAACTTGAAGAAAATTGTTTTGTTTTTGGTATTCAAAGCAAACTGACATAGTCCTAAATGTTTAAACCTTGTTAAAAACAGGCTTGCTTGTTTCCCTTTCTCTTAAGGTATTGCTCATGCATTCTCAAAATTGGGGTACAAAAACCAAATTGAGGGACTGCGTCAAACTAAATGTGTAGCCCGATTTCTACTAATATGCGTAAAAAACAATAAATCCTTTTTATAATTTTTTAAATGAAATTTCTTTCGCATTTCGTGTTTTGATATACTGGCAGGCGAGCGGCTAGTCAAGACAATGAGGTCCAAGCTTTAATGTGCAGCCCAAATAAGCTTAAATTTAAACTCCGTAATTTTCGTTCGGGTACCCGTAAATTGATTTTTTTTTAAATTTAAAATGCAACTATTTTTGTAAAGAGATATCTCAGTTTGTTCAAGCACAGTTTAAGACGGGTTAAATTGTGATTATATGAAGTAACAAAAAATCCCTTAAAAATGAGATTATGTATTCGCAAAAAAAAATCCAGAGTAATTTCACGTTCGCTACACTCGCGTTACAATATTTACCTATATTAAATATATAATTAACATCAAGGCGTAGAGGTGTGTAGATAGGTGTAGAGGCTTCAAAAAATTCAAATTTTTTTGTTTTAATCAATTGCTTGTAAAACTATTTAAAAATACACTCATAAAATTTCAAGTCAAAATTCCAATTCGTTTAAAATTTGAAAAAAAAAAAAAATTTTTTTTCGTTTTTTTACCGGGTTTTTTGCTTGTAAAAAAAAAACTTTTTATTCCATTACCGCCATTGAGGTACCGGCCATAGCGGCGCATGCACTAAAGGTCTGTGCCAAATTTCAACAGAATCGGTTGGGAACTTTCCGAGATATCACCGGAGTTCTGCAGCGCTACCGATTTTTCATATCCACCGTCTCAGGACCACAATTTTCGAAATTTCAAAAAAAAAAAAAAATTACTCATACTTATGACTTATGAATAAAGACGTATACCAAACGGCAACTCTCTATCTCGCTTTCTTTCCACACAACGAACTGTAGAATATAGCGCTCGAACCGCGACCTATTGGGTAGACGATCCCCTTAAGTGAGCGTCCTTCGTTGCAGTGCCGGAGCGCGTGGCATGTAATACGGAGCGGTCGAGCAGCGATTCATGTACTACCTGGAATGTGTTTGGAAGGGAGAACCACATTGGAAGATGTTCTTTAATTTCTTTTCACAATAGAAACCTTGGATGGAAATTACTAGAAGTATTAGGGTCCTTGCCTTAAATTTACCTTTTCTGGCACTTTCTTTTTTCAAACGCGTTTTTCTCGAAACGACTTTTTTCGAATTTGTGTACACTCTAACTTAAAAAATTGTCAACCAATCATTTTGAAATTTGGTGTATAGTTTCTTCTTCTGTAAATACAAACGGCGACCTACAATGCGCGGCAGCTGATATCTCCAGAATATATTCTTAAATATATGAGTAAATTGACCTCACGATATCAATAAATTATATGAATTCCTTATTTGTTAAAAAAATTCATGAATATCACTGTAAAAACGCCGATACACGTATCTCCCCCCTTAAGAGTCCGCGGTTTAAAAAGGTTGGGAAAGGCTGTGCTAGAGAATTCAAATATTTGCACCTCCCCCCACGGGCCCGGGCTGGAGCTGCACCTAGCCAGAGCAGGCTTGGGGATAAATGTTTTTTTCTTGTTTTAACAACAAACGTATTGCACCTTAAAAAACCAACTGATAAATTTCTTTAAATAACAATCGCGTCAAATTTGTCAATTGCTCACACTGAGTGAAATGAAGATGAAAGAGAAGCCACTGATTTTTTCGTCCCTTCCCTACTTTTTCTTGAAACAGCGCCACAATCCAGTCGCCCTGGCACTGTATCCTTTTGCGGTACCCGTCGGCAAATTTAAAAAAGTTGCAACCCAAGAAGTAAATTTGTCAAGCGGGCCCCGCCGAGTACTTGGACGAATCCATCCATTCCTCGGGGTGCAAATGGATACGCCGCGTCGGTCGTGGGATTTCAGGCGATTTGATTGATCTGCGATTTCCCTCGTCTATAATTCAAGCAGCGCTCTGTCCTCGCAGTCGCACTTATTTGAATTTCGCCGGGTGATGTATGATGATTGATCAGCGGCTAATTAAACAGCCAAAAAATGTTTCGTCGCAAACAATTGTTGTCCTGGCGTATAGAGCCGAGAGCGCAAGGCACTCCTACAGTAGGGATTAATGTAATTGGAAAATTTTATTTCCTTTCCACTTGTATGCATGCGCCAGCGGAGCGGGGCAGGGGCTGTGTCTAATATCGACTTGACGGAAGCATAAAGAGGTCGGCGTAATCATCATTGAATAAATTATGCATGAGTCGCAGAAACGCACAAAGAATTTTCCCCTTTCAGATCTGTGATTACACTCCGCACGATTTTTAGCTGCTCAACGGGGCAATTTGAGCACTTGAATCTTTAATAAGGCCCGTCTTCGCCTGGTCGCTTTCATTTGATTATATTCGCAGATTTTCAAAGGAACAACTTTGTCAAATTCCTAAATAAATGATAAGCTCACGTTTCGCGCCACTTTAACTCTCTAATCGAGGCTGGAAGACAAAGGCACAAAGGATACACTTAAGCGCTTCTGCCGAGGGCGCTTCCGCAGGGGAGCCCTGCTGCCGTGCTGCCTTGACGGAGCAAGAAAGCTAATAAATTTCATTTTTCCCGATGTAACGCGTGTAGTGCCATGTTCCCTTATTAAGTCCACTGGTCACAATGGATTTTGGGCAATAACATCGCACCAGCGCTGGCCAGCGGAGATTTATGGCTGGAGATCTTTCACGCAATTCCGAACGATAGGCGAGTGCGGCGGATTCCATGCGGAGAATTTATTGCGGGTCTGCAACAGCCCGATAATACCGAATGGGCTCCCCGAAGGCTTCACTTGTTTTTCGGTAATTCACAGCAGACGCCAGATAATAGCTGACCCGCAACTAGCCCCCACGGCGCGCAAGGAATGGAAGTGCCTCCTCCAGCGCGGAGCGGGCGCTCCCAGCAGGAGGTGAGTGGTGGCTGCGGCCAAATTAAAAGCGCCCGGTAAAAAGCATTTAGAGGTAACAGATGTCCAGGATCCACCTGTAATGGTCCAAGTACCAACTTTAATAGGTACTTGGCTGCCAAATTTCTTCCATTAAAAGTTTTTCCTTTCCCGCCTCGGCTCAAAATGGAAATTTTGCTGGACCAGGAGCAGCCGGCTATACGCTTTACGGTGTCAGCAAAATATGATTGGTTTAAATATTAAACGGAGCTGCTGACTACCGGGCGCCAGGGACCGCCTGGAATGGAATAAAACACGGGGAAACGGCCAGCCGGGTGAAAAAGTTTTAATGCTCGTCTGATAGTAAATAGCGGCGGCGCAAGACGGGGGCATCCTTCTTCCTGGCGCAGAAAAAGGCTCTGCCACAGACTTCTTTGATTCTCCTGGTATCGTCCGCGGACAAATACGTTTTTAATTGTTACCGCCGACCGTGAAAAACATTATTTTCCAGCAAAGTTTTAAATGAAGGCATCTCCTTCTTCCATTTACCTTTTTCCTTGGAGAGCTTATCGATCCTAATCCCAGTTGCAACATTTGCAGATATTACATTTTATCACACTTTTTATTTCAAGGAGAAAGATGTTTTTGGTCTGGAAAAAAACAATTCTTTTATGTAATATTACTTGAACGATCGACCAAACAGTTTAGTTCGTCTCTGTTTCAGACTTCTCATTTTGTTTCCTATCCTTTTCATTATGGTTCCCTACCAAAAATGCACAAATAACTATTGTGGTGAGACTTCGTTCTTTGTCTGTTTGTATGTTTATATGATACGTTAACCCCGTTTTTATGATTCCGTACCCGAAGAGTGCCCTACGGGACCCTATTACTAAGCCTCCGCATGCCAGCCGACTGTATCTCATAAACCGAAATAGGTAGAGAGTTGCAATTTTCATAGAGTGTGTATTTCTATTGCCGCTATAACAACAAATACTGAAAAACCAAAATGGCGAATTTCAAAACGCCCCCCATGCAAATTAGAAAAAAAAGTTTGGATTTTGTTATAGCGCCTTTATTGTTTCTTTTAAAAAAGTACAAGGTGGGCCAAAAGAGATCGCCCTATTGCAAGATGCTCCTATTTTTGCAAATGGCAGCCAATGTCAATTCTGTTTTGACATTTGTGGACTAGACAGGTGTAGAGTACAAGTGAACATGCCATGGAGCGGTACACTCCCCAAGAACGCAGAATAATCGTGTCTATTTTTTTGCGTAACAATTCGTCTGTGGTGTTGACCACACGAGACGTTGCCAGGAGTGGCCGGCCCCGGAGCGCCCGTTCTGCCGAGAATATGGCCACTGTTGCCGAGGATGTCGAGCTGTCGCCGGGAACATCGACCAGACCAGTTAAAATTTGAAGTCAATCGGCTGAAAACTGTTCGAGTTCTACTCTTTGCCAATTTTTAAAAGTGGTTCCGACAAAAACGCATTTAAAAAAAAATTTGAAAAAGTAGCTTCGGAAAAATTACTTTAGAGACATTGCAACTTTTAAATACACCTTTCTACAAAGTTTCTTTTGATTCGAGGGATGTTGAGGCATTATTTAAGCCAATAGAAAAAAAAATTGAAAACACAAAATTAAGCTGGTAATAACCCCTTAAACAATTTGACTATTGGTATGAAATTGCTCTCAATATTTTAATTAAAGTGGCTACTAATCCCACATACGGATGGAGAATACAAGGCGTGAAGAGTTCCCTAATCTTTAAAATGCCAATCTCTGTCCTGGAGACCTCTCCAGAGGGAGGAGGTCGTTCTCCGTCGCGGGGCTTCCGTGGAGTGGGATAGCGGGGTACCCTTCCCTTGAAAGTATTATCTCCTCCTATCTCTCTTTTTCTCAAACCCCCCATATGATACCTGTTCCCATAAGAATTGGTGTTAAAGCAAAGATATTAAAAAATCTGCAATTCGCTCCATCCATGGTTCCTGCGGGACCAGTCTTTTCAAAATATCCGTTCAGTTTTACCCTTTTTCTGAAATTTTGAAAATTTCCACTCGACTTCATTCCAGGCGTCACCTACACTACCAATAGCTAAGAATGTGTGATTCTTCAAAGTAGTCCAGCTAATTGTCGAATTTGTTCACCAGGGCCACAATCTCGGCAGCAATAGTCAAAAATTTTTCGTTTTATTTTCTTCACACATATCTACGTCGCGTATTTTTGTCTCGCAAACACGTCTCGATCCGGGACTTGGTGTATCCTTTGTAGTACGTCCTTGCCCTATGGTGTTTCAGAATATGCTCTGGCATAAAGTCCAGTAGGAAAGCAATCATAATGCAATTAAGTATCCTGTGATGCTGGGATCTTGTTTCGGCAGAAAGTCCGGTAGAAACCAAACTTTTTCCAAATTGCACTTATACCAGCAAACCAAGGATGCACCAACACCCGTAGTCTTCACTTTAAAAATTAAATTTTAATTTTCGCATTACATCTGGGTTTCCCGTATTATATGTAGGTATTCGTACATACCTCCAATCGCGAGTAGTGCAACAGCAAACATTCAAACATAAACACATTCGTTTTCTTCTGAACGAGCGTACACATTCCGCGAATTTCTGAATAATATGTTGACGTACCCACTGCGGTAAGGATTTTGATCATTTTTGCGTGCAGGGACGTACACACTTATCACATTTGTTTGCGCCAAAATGATCAAATCGCTGCGTGTGTGTGTTTGGCATGGAACAAATGCACAGGCTTTAAAATCATGTTCGGCTCCGTTTGCAATGCGTACACGTTAACGCAAACACAAAATGAGATCAAGCACATGTGTGCGTGTGTGTTTTCTAAAGGGGGCAGATACCTTTAGAACGGGTGAAATCAGTCAATATTAATGAATTTTTTTTAAGGTGATACAATAATTGGATCATTTATTACTTTTGACATATTGTTAATACTTTATTAAAGTATACAAAAACATATTTTTTTTTTATTTTTACAAAATGGCGGCTCTGCAGAATATTTCCTCAAGCGTCTCCCGCGGGTCATCGAAAACTGCTGATGCTATCAAAATGTTTCTATTTATCGGAAATAAAAAAGTTTTTTTTTGTCGATTACTAACATATTAAAGGGAAGGATAAACCTATAAAATAATAAAAAAGTTTAAAATTAAAATTTATATCGGCTGTTTAATCAAAGGTCCAGATTTTTGGCTATTTTTCAAGAGTTTTGACCCCAAAAAAAATTATTTATTAACCCGATATCTATAAACTTTTAGGTACATCCTTCCGATTGCACTACAAGGAGAAACCTCTGAATGTTTCAGCCTAATCGGGCAATAACTTTTTGAGCTAGCTCTGTAATAGCAGTTTTTGAAAACACAGTTTCGAGATAATCGCGTTCAAAGTTTGCATTGAAACTTTCGTTGGCATTCTGGGTATGGCCACCCAAGCATCTTTCCAGTAAATATTTTCTGGAAAAATCTTCGTTAATTGGTAGAAGATGTTGTTTTATATCGTCGCCAAGTAAGAGAGTAAATTATGAGACAAAAGAATACACGAACGTACTGTGAAAAGGCATTGCTCCGACCCAAACTCTCTAACTACCTGGTTAATGACGATATGCGGGCTCTGATGTTTTTCCCAATAACTCCATTAATATTCAATATGTCGATTTGTCCTTTTGACAGTATATTCTTAACATATTATATATTCGAATTATGTAAAAAAAATTCGATTTTCTGAAAATTCTAAAGGTATCTGCCCCCTTAAGAAAAGTAGGCAATTTTCGTTCACTTTTTCAATAGGAATCAAATATGAATGACATGTTATTCAATGTTCATTTTTAAATTTAAGATTTTCAATTACAGGGAAATAGCAAACAGATTTATGTCTAAAACAAATTGAAATCATTTTGGTGCTAAATCATATGTGTTTTTATTCGAATTAAAATGAATCTATTTAATTGTTTTCTCAGTGTAGCTTTTTCCCATGACTTGAGTGCACTTGATTTTTTCCATATTTTGCAGATCAAAAATATAAAAAAGCCTTTAACTTTACTTCTGAGTGGTCCAAAATAAATGACTTCCTTTCCTAGATCTAAGCAACAAATGCGTAACGCTACATACCTGCCAACAATTGCTAATTTGCATTTCGATAATCAAAGAGCTTCGCGTTGCTCGTTATTTGCAGATTAAGCGCGAGGGCCGGCTGGCTGGCTGCTTTAATTTAAAAACGGTAATCCATAAATCTTCGTCAATCACACGTTCGGGGCGTAATGGTCCCAGAATAAATAAACCGCAAAGTTCAAAAGATTTCTCCAGTTTTGCCAGGGAAATCTGATAGCGACAGCCTCGCCGCAACAAATAGCCGAAACAGATGACGAGTGGCTGATTATTTTCACCAGAAGTCATCGCCGGTGTAGCGTGTCAAAGGCCTGACGAGTTTTTAATGACTTTGACACTGTTGCGGTAGCAGGAGGACACCCAGATGTGTGCCCCATGGCACCTACCCCCGAGACCCGGCCAGGTTGTCTTGATTTTCAGATCATTCCGATTTGTTAGAATTTGTTTCGATGGCAGTCGATTTGTTCAAGTTTATTGTTGGGCACACCTGTCTTCAAATGGTACTCAACGCGTTAAGGGTACTTGAGGTCGGGGGGATCTAATGATATTTTTTTAGAAAAGGACAAGAAACTTTTCTGGCTCCAAAAAGGTGCGCACGGTAAAACGAATGCACAAACAGCTAACTGGTAGCCAATTATGTTTTTTCTTTCTTATCGAATGATCTAAATCGCGAGAATTTTGAGCCCCAACCACCCTCTTTCCCCCGTTTGTTTTGGCTGGTGCATTGGCGCAGCTCCTCGCTGCCTCCAACAAGCACCGCAGAGCATGCCAATGAAAAAAGACAGCCAACGAGAAAATCAGAAATAGTTTTGGGCAAGCAATTTATATGCAAATGTTCGAGAAGTAGAGATCAAATGTGCGGGAATTTCAATGTCAAAGGGTTCATGGGTTGATTACTGTGCCCTAATCAAAATTTGCATTTCAAATGGCCGTGGACAGCCCTCATGGCGAAAAAAATATGATCGACGTTTTGATATTTCGACAATTTCGATTCGCTTCAGGTGCGGCTCCCTGCGAGGGTTGCTGCTCTAACTCGCTACCGCCCCAGTTCATTCTATGAGGGGGTTGTAAAGAATCCAAAAGTTCCCCGAGCGAATGGAGAAATTAAGCCCTGCCGAGCCTGCAAGATGAAACGCTCCCATTCCCCCCACCCAGCCCGGAAAATGTAATTACATTCAAAACTGGCAGAAGTTGTTTATAATTATGAACCCTTCATTATTCCATGAGGAAGACGTCTCCTCTGCAGCCCCCCTAAACACAATAAACACCAGTCGGAGTGGTACAGTTACAGTGCTACAATAACGCAAACACAAAGCAATACAAAATCGATACTCATCGACCTTAATGCGCCGTTATTTTCTTAATTTTGAGACGATTCTGTGAATCGCTGTTGCTGCTGTTTGTCCCTGCAAAGTCAAGGAGTGCCTTGTCTAATGGCTTGGTGTGCTGGCGGGCGAGCGACCCGGGGAGACCCGGCCATCTTCATCCCCTTCCTCGAGGTCGCCATCTGATTCCCATTTCGAATGAAATACAAATTAGGCAAAGACGCCAGCCCGGGCTCCTTACGAGACTTTGATAAATGGAAATTCGATACGTTTTCAGTGACTACGCAAATGTCCAGCTCATTACAGACCTCGAGTTAAGTTACACAAATAGCTCCGAGAGAATATCAGATAAAATTATTAATGGATGATTAATTTAAATAAAGAAAGGGGACGCCGGGGGCGCAGCGCGGCCACCGCTCCGACAATTCTTGGATTTCACGCAATTATTGTCGGAGCGTGGTTATTAATGCATTAGTAAGCAAGGGCAGGAGGGGGGGGGAGGAGCCACCCGGTGTCGACACAAAGAAACACCCGGCCGATTGTCGTCAGTTCCAGGCGCTCCACAGTCCCCAGGCCCAGCCCGTAACGGGAGATGTACGTGTGACACCAGCATAAATAATTTTAATTAAATGTCCATGCTCGCTACTTTACACTTTTCCGTTGTCCGGCCGGGTGGGGGCGTCGCCGACTTGGTCGGGGGCGCTACTGGACCGGAGCTGGCCCTTTGTGCCGAGGCCAAACGTTAAAGCTACGGCAGTCACTCCTGTCCGTCGCCAACTGTGGGGAAGGATTGTGTTTACAAAATCAATGGAATGCTGATGATATGTGGTGTTAAGATTTCAATATCAAAGCGTTTAACGCCGAGACCCTCTCGGCGCTAAAGAGCAGTCGACTAGGTAGCCCGCTCGGGTCCCGCCCGTGCACAAAGGCTTCGTAGTTCGTAATTACTGGCTCTGAGGAAGCAATTTAAAAACGTTCTAAATGTGTTTCACAAAGCTCTCCAGCTCCTCCACCCTCCCCCGTGTCACAGGCGAACGACGGGTACGAGGGCTGTTTATGCTCTCGGCGGAAATTAAAACCAGGGTAACTAACTCCTCGGCACATACATAAATAAAACACACGAGATTCCGGCCCCAGCACCCGGCACTAGGTGATCCCCACTGTGTGCGGTGGCCAGGCCTCTTGGAGGCAATTCGGAAACTTTCTCACAGTCCTATTCGTTTTGAATGCGCTGATGCTGCTGTACCTGTACTGCTCTCGGATTTCTTCTGTAATTTTCCTGCTCAGCAAGAATTTAATAAATTTTAAACAGCCCCATTAATTATAGGCCGCCTTTAATATTAATTGCGGTCCTTTGGCCTAGATTCAGTCGGACTCATTCGGAATTCATGGCAGCAGTGGCGGCGGCGGGCGGCACTGGACCCAGTCGTAGACACAACTCTTCAAATCTGTGTGACTCCTCGGCCCGGCTCAGATTTGTTGTGGCTTCGCCAGGAATTATTGCGGATTGCGGGTATGGCTCTTCTTGTGCCGAGGACATTGCGTTTCAAGTGCCTCGAGTGGCTGCTGATGGGGCTTTTTGATAGAGGCCATTTGTAGAAATTATTATGACCGCAATAAGGGTTCTCTTCTGCCCGATGCTCTCGCCGCCGGCAATGGGAGGCAATGAAAATTGTCATAATTTTCAACCCTTTGACCCAAGCGTTAATGAGAGGAGAATTGGGTCAATCAGTTCATTAAAAAGAAATAGTGACAGAGGCAACCACAGGGAGTGAAAACTCGATTAGTTCCACCCAAATTTCTGTGTAATGACACTGTCGCAGCGTCGAAATGATAGTCATTGGCTCAGCAAAACACTGTACATGTACCTGCATTATACAATCAAGAAATAATAAATAAAATTAAACATTTAAAATCGCAGTAAGTCTTTTATCTGGCGTCTCACAAGGTAGCCATCTTGGTCCTTTGCTGTTCACGCTTTTCATCAATGAGTTATTTCCTCTTACTCGCAATTGTCACGTGTTAGCCTACATCGATGATTTGAACAGTTTTAGATCAATCGAGACTTTACAACATGCACATTGCTTCCAAGATGATCTTGCAAGTTTTTAAATGTGGTGTTGAAAAGATCATGCATCATGCAGTTAAATGTCAGCAAATTCACCATAATTTCGTTCAGTAGTATGGTAGTGTTCCGCTTTCGAACATTCTTACAAAATTCTTGGCAAACCTTTGTCTAGGGCAAGATAACGTTATCGATCTTGGCTTGATCACCGATAATATTATACATTTAACTTTGGACGTCATATCAATCATATTGAGGCTGTACAGAAAAGATTCCTAAGTCACGATCTTCGTTTTTTACCATGGACTGAACCCTATAACCTTCCTCTGTATGAAACCAGATTGAAGGTTTTATGCTTGACGTGGCTTTCTAAGCATAGAGAGGTTACGGGTATGTTTATGCATGATGTCCTTACAAGTGCTATAGACTCTCCCACTGTTTCGAGCCTCGTAAGTATTAATTCACGATCCTGAGTGACTCAAGGACGAAACTTTATTTATTAATACTACCATCGAACAAAATACGGTAGTTTAATAAAATGACAGTAAGTATTTTCATTGCTTATATTTTAATCTTACCAAATTAACACTTAAAAAGATTATGATTATGTACCAATTGCATAATTATGTTTTACTTTGAATGAAATATTTACTTGTGGGGATGTACGTCATATTATAAGTATTTATTTCAGCTCTGGAAATTGTTTTACATTTTGGTGTTATCAATTTCTCTTTCCCTAGTTCCAGATAAATAAAAAAATAAAGCAAGTTCGGGAAAGCCATGAAGTGATTACAGAAATATTAAAATTCGCAGTAAGCGAGTCGAAAAAACACTAACGTGAATACGGTAAATGAAATATTTTCGTATATAAGCCAAACAAATTGGATCAGGACTTTATTCCGCTTTGGATATTCCTTAAGGAATATATCAATCATATCGTGCAAGAAGGAAGTAAATACATAATAGATTGAGAGCTGACTGCAAAAGAGCTGGGCTATCTGGCAACAGGATGCAATGAATTTTAATGTTAGTACTAGAGATGGACATTTAAAATATACATCGACGTTTTTTCCGATGTGATGCATCGATCGGTTCATCGATGTTAATACGATGTATCGAGAAATACATCGATGTTTCTAAAACATCGATTGTTTTCGCAATGACTATGACATGTTTAAAGAAAACCTGGATAATTACAAGGAAAAATATGTATTAAAATGCACAATCACACAGTCAACACAGCTTTATTTCCCTTACATTTTACATATTCCAATATTTGTTATTAATGCTATGTAAAAACAAAAGCTTGCTTAATCGTTTTCCCTTTAATCGGTTTCTTTGCTCAGTCATAACTAGCCCTGCCTGTGAAAATAGTCTTTCCGAAGGGACAGATGTGCCAACAATTGTCAAATACTTAAAAGCTATTTTGTACAGCTTCGGGAATTGAATTTTATAATCCCTCCAGATTTCTAACGGATTTTCCTTCAGTCTTCCAACAGGAGTTCTGAGATAAACTGAAATTTCATCAGACAAAACATCTTCAGATTTGTTGCTTTTCCAGTTATGATGCACTAACTTATGGTGATCACTCCATAATGAAAAGGTCTCTTCATTTTTATCGGACTTGTCAGAATCGGATTCAGTTTCTTCATTGCTCTGCAAATTCTTTTTCATTAAATCTTTAATTTTCGATACAGCAATCGAACAAGCTATCGCATCATTGAAGTGCATCCGTTTAAACCGTGGATCTAAAATACTTGCAATAGCAAGAGCAGTCACATGTTCTATCTGACCCATTCTTTTATTTATTTCATTTATAGCAAGTTTCTGTACCTCTTTCGCTACGGGATCTTCTATAACAGCTGAAGTTATTTTAGAGATCATGCAGCGAACTAAGGGAATAATTTTACTACTTGTGCAGTATTTATCACCAGAAATTTCTTTTGTAGCCGCCTCCAAGGGTCGCAGTACCACGATGACAGATGATATAGTAGATATTTCTGATGCACTAAGCATTGCAGGTGTTCTAGGGTGGCGGAAGAGAATATCATTTATGACACTACGGAGTTCTAAAAATCTTTGCAACATGTAATATGTACTGTTCCAGCGAGTGTCCACGCTTTGTACTATTTTTTTCCTAGCAGGAGACTCCGCAGCCGCAGCGGTAGCTTTACGCAACTCATCACTAGCAATGCAACTCTGTTTGAACCATGTTACTATTGTTTTTACTTTAGAAACAATGTTTCTCCACTCAGTACATATCATTGTGCCCTCAGCCACCAAATTCAATGTATGGGCAAAACATGGGATGTGTTTCCTTCTACCGAATGCTAAGTCGACCGCCTTAACTATATTCGCTGCGTTGTCAGTAACAACAGCTATCACATTCTCTTGATTTATATTCCAATCTTGGCAAGCCTTTAAGAGAATTTCAGCAAGATAATCTGATGTATGTTTTTCATCCAATTCGTACACGCCTAAAGTGACTGAAGATAGTTCAATTTCAATGTCTGTTCCGAAATGCGCTGTGATGCCCAAACAACTTTTCGATTCTCGTTCGCATCTCACAGCTGCCGCACACAGATTACGAATGCTTGTCATGTCATTCGACATCCGAGCATTGTGAGTGGTAAAGTACGTACATTCATGACATTCATCTCATAATTTGCGTATTCGATGCATCGAATGCAAAAACATCGATATATACTCGATGCTGAAGTATTAAAAATACATCGGTTCAATTCATACAGTGTTTAAAATACATCGATGTATATCGTCCATCCCTATAGTTAGTACTCATAGCGACAGTAAAAAAAATCCTGGTGTGCATGGGCAGATCGACTGTCCAAGGTTGGTATAATAATAATGGTATATGGGGGAAATAATAAGGAAAATGGTTTTTCGTAAATATCTTACGTTTTAGACATGCTAGAATAAAAATGTAGAAACATTTTATTAATTCTCGAAATTCGCTACAAATTTAGTTATATAAACTTTTTGCGTAAAGTAAATACTTTTTAAGTTATAGCGCGAAAAAGGTTAAAACAATTAGGACCAGAAATTTTTTACATTATCTCATTTTGGGTGACTTAATAAAAAATATATCCATACAAAAGCTGTAGAGCACAAAATTTGCCATTGCTTTGTAATTTGCAAGATAGCCATTGCCATTGCTTTACAATACATTTTTGCTTACATAACATTTTTCGCTGCGACAAAAAGTCACGTAAAGTTACAAAATCGGCGTAAAAAGTGGTCATATTAAATATTTCCGATTTTAACCTATTTCGGCGGAGAATTGACCGCAAAAGATGTAGTGTGCCGAGTTGGTGGACAATATTTTCAAGAAGGGTTCACTATGCTCCGAAAAACGTAGATAGAATGGATTGCCACCCCCATCCTGATCTGCCCCCTACCCCCACCCCCTCCACTTCTGGGGTTCTGATTAGAGTGGTAGAAGTCTACTTATTTTTTTCTGAATGTAGAGGATTCCAGCTTTCGTTTGAGCCATATTTCATTCTTCTACTCAAAGCGTTTTTTTTATATAGACAAACCCTAATTTGTCGGGACCCCAAAATTCGTGGTTGGTTTTATTAGATTAAAAAAACGCTTTGAGTAGGAGCCATAATATTGACTCAAATGTATGTTAAGGTGAAATTCTCTACTTTCCGAAAAATTCGGTAGACTTTTACCCCCCTCATCAGAACGCCAGATGTGGGGAAGAGCGGTGACGGATCAGAATGGGGAAGGCAATCCATGATATGCGCTACGTAACTAACGTAACATTTTGTACAATCATAATGACGAACTTTTACTTTCATAATGACGCTTACCGTCATAATGATGGCTAGTGTCTTTCTCTAAATTAATTGCGTGCACCCAATTTTTTTTTAACATCTTTGATATGCTTCCACTTTTGTAAAATATTTTGTGTTATCATTGATAAAATTAATAGTTTTGATAAATTCATTTTAATATTATTATTTAATGTATTCAACGTCTACACGACGAAAGCAAGCGAATGAATGCGCATAATGCGTGCACAGGCCACGAGTTGGCTCGCCTCGCCTCGCAACGAGTGCTGTGTGTTCACGTTTCATTTTACGAAAATGAGTATATCGAACATGTAGAGAGAACCTATTTGATTGATAGTTTAAACATTTTATTGTATGACAATATAAAATAAAAAATAGTATAGTTGGCGTTGGAGTTCGTTTTACTTCTTTTTTTTGTGATTTTCATGTGATATAGAGTACTAAACTAACTGGGCAATTACTTGATCACATTTCTGACGAGGCTGAATATTTTTTCACAAAACATTTATACATACATATTTTAAACAAAACAATTTCTCCCTCAGGGCTCGCAGAACGAAAGAGATTGTCCCGCCTAGCTTCCCTTCCGTACATTCCTTGCCTGAGCGCAGCAGCCTTTCTTTCCCTAATGAGAGTAAAATCGCAGATCTCAAGTGACTCTTCTGCCAATGGACAAAGGGGGAGGAGAGAAATACTTCACTGTCGCAAGTTTACAATTTCAGAGGAGGTCAACGACAAAGGATTTCAAAGTGCTAACGTGATACCTTTGTTTTGGCACTCACAAACTTCGACTATTCTAAACGACAGTGTCTCAAAGAGTTTGCGGTTATTCCGGAATCTCAGCACTGGAAGAATTAAAAGTAACCCTTTGGTAACCCAATACTTCGGACAAATAGCCTAGCCCGTTACTACCTGGTCACTGTTGGCAGGAGCTGGGGTCGAATCAGGATGGGTGTGTCTATACTGCTCCTCCAGACGTCCAAAATTGAATCACAGCATTCGCTGCAAAAATAAGCTTATTAAAAGTACGCAGATTAGTTTCGTCATTTAATTACACTAAAATGCGTCTGAGCGTGAAACTAGTGCCAAGGTAATCGGCTGTTCTCATCTACAAGTATTTATTCCGCCCCAGCCGGCCTCCCGGCTCGTGCAGGATCTGCCCGTCTCCTGTCGGCTGCTCCTGCCGCCCCCGGTTTATCAGTGTGTTTCATTTGTAGTCAATTATTCCCTCCTTGGCTGGGTCCTTGTGGATGTATTTAATTTTCAATTTTGCAGATAATCACATTCCAGGAGCCATGCCCGCCTGAAATAAAAGTTCTCGGCAGAGGCGGATATGTACCCAGCAGATTAGTTTGATAAATCAGCAGGATCTCTTGAGACTCGAGGATTCCCTACATATTTACTAGAAGCTTCGGAAACAATGAGCAAGTAATCTGGCTCCTACAAGGGTACAGCATGCTCCTCGGATATCTTTGATTTCGTTCCGGAATAAATCTCCGAAATGATACCCATTTTTGTGTGGGTCGGCCTCCGCCCCGTGTTCGTTTACTTTCAATATTTCCACACCCGGCGTGTGGGGTAAATTGCCCAGGAGAGTCCATAGACATCCTCGCTCGATAAAGGCGCCCCCTCCCTTCCGATGGTAGTGGTCTGGTACGAGCACGTACCCAACCCCCGCTGGCTGCTCATGGCCTCGTCTAAGCTCGATTTCGGTTCGAGTGACAAAGAGTGAAAAGTTAAACCACCGCGTTAAGGGTGACATTTGATTTTTCAGTGGTTTTATGATTGCGAGCATGACTTTCGTTTTTATTCTATTCGGTTGCCCGGTGGGGTGCTGGCACATGCAAAGAGCCCCTGCCGCAGGAGACCGCCTTATATGGCCGAGCGTATTCAATAACGTCGTCGAACGCATTCAGAGGCACGGGCAGTGCTTTTATCCGATTGATGTGCGTGAGTCTATGGCTTTGGAGCCAGATATCCATGCTTTCGGCCATTCAGGTTTCCAACAAGTCATCGCAAAAGACATATATTTTCAGGTAATGTGACACTTCGAAAATCTTATCTCGCCCCCTCCACTAGGGCCATCACGAGATGATGTCGTGGGATGCTGGGGCGTTGTGATGGTTTTGCGTCACTTTCCACTTTCGTTTTATGAATTAGCCCTCGTCTTGCAGGAAGTGAACGGGGAAAATTATTATCCCCATGAAAGGGATAAGCAGTCAGTGGATGATTGGGATTATGTTGTTGCTCCCTAACATAAGTAGGATAGAAGCATAGCGACATTTCGCCAGTTCACTCACAATGATCTATTCAGAAGTACATCAATGTATCAGGGAAGCCAAAGGCTTTGTTCACAAAAAGTAGAATTTTTTTATATAACGTATCCACTTGGATAGTTTTGAGAATGATATCCTAAACCTACAGCGAGGTACTTCTCAAGATGTTTACATTTATAGTTTTCAATATTTAATGTTGTAATTCGCGCGGATATGAATCTAAATAATCTTATCAGTAATCCTCCACCCAGAAATTTTTTATTTTTTATTTTTAATTAAATTTACAAATTGCTAACTCGTTGTCTACGTACTTTAGCACATGTAACCCGTTGCAACTAGACAATATGCTCACCGTTGCGTTAATGTCGAGAGTCGAGAGGATCTTATTTAAAAATTCTATTCAGCCTGCCCGCCGCACAGTGGAGCACGATAAAAAATCGAATTTCCTCATGTCTCTGATTTTAAAAAATTTTGATGCCATTCGATAGATAACTAAATGTAGTATAACATGTCACATGTCAGTTTTTTATTTTCTGCTTTTCATTCAGCGTATCCGTCGACCAAAGTCACAAAATGGTTTCATTTATATGAAAAATTACAGAATGCTTTCCCGATGTCAAAACTCAATTCTGAGAAATTTTGCTTTAGTACGAATATTTTAAATAATTTATATTATTGCCCATATAGGATTATATTTTATTAAGCCAATAAATTATTGGAAAAATTGAACAGATTTTTAATAATAGTATTTAATTTTAAAAGGGGACTGTTTTAATCAAAACTTTAATTTCTTGTTGAGTTTAAAAAAAAAATGGCCGCATTTGGCCGCCCTATTGTTGATATGACGAAAAACTACACACCCTCCTCTTTAGTTAACAATAAGAATTGGCTGCCCCTTCTCGCATATTTCGGAGAAAAAGGCCATCGAATTATAACCTACCTTAGGATATTAAGACATTTTTTCCCACTTAAGGAGGCTGGATCGAAAACTAAAAAAACGGGAGAATTACTTCAAATTTCGCTAGATGATAGTTAAGAATCATATAAATCAATCACAAAAAAAAATACATGTCACCGGCCAAATGGAAGAGAAAAATCAAACTAAAGTTTATTGAGGGGTTATTACCAACTTAATTTAACTCGAACAGTTTTCATCCGATTGACTTCAAATTTTAACTGGACCTTTATTATTAAATTATCTAACGAAGTACACACGATTATAGCGATTTTATATCAGGAAAAATAGTTATAAGCCATTTAGTTTGAGTTTTTTCTTCGAAAAAAAAACGGTTTTTTTTCAAACAACTGCCATTTTGCGAAAAAGAATTGTTTCATTATCTACATGATTTTTGCTACCGAAGTACACATGATTATATTTTTAGAATTTCTTAAATTTCAACCCGGGTGGTATAAGTCTTTGCATGGGGAAGAATATTGTTTTGATCAAATTTTCTTGAAACTTTGGATAAACCACTTTTCCTATGCCATTTATGAGCCAAAATCTTTGAATGAATTCCAACAAAAGCGGCGGCTCAGCGGTAAGCATATGCAACAATAGTACAGGGAGCCGTAGTTCCGTCGTTCAAAATCAGATTATGCCGAAGATTTACTTTTTAACATTTTTTCACCACTTTACCTTTTCTCCAATTTTTTTTCCACTTTCGTTTGTCTCATTTTTCGGGCTATTGTTCTAACTATTATTAAATTTTTATTCGCTCATACCCCCTTCCTACCACACCCTCTCTCTTATAGGTGCTAGCGGGAGGGGAGTGGTCTCTCATTAAATCAAACAAAAATTCACACACAATTCCCCCATACATTAATTTCACCTATTCTGAAAGTTCCCACTTTCTGCACCCACAGTTTCCACATTTATTAATATTTTCAAATTGTTTTCTATTTTCTAAAATTGTTTTCATACCTTTTTCCTTACAAACTTATACAGTGAACTCCTACATCGTTTACGCTTTATTCCATTTTACTAAAAAACTATTAATAATTAAAATTTTATATATTTACGCCATTATACTACTCTCTAAGGCTGTTTTATTTTTTTCTTCATTCATTCATTTTCTCCGTACTTATTACACCCCCTCCTATATGTCCGAGCCGGGTGGGGGTAGTTTGATTAAGGGGGGGTTACGTTAATTCGGCGTGAAAAAGGCCCATTTTTAAGAATTTTTCCAGACGCTACCAATAATACAAATTTATTTAATCGATCGTAACATTATAGTATAACCTATGATGAATATTTCCTTAATTTTTTAAAACAAAATATAAATAATTAAGCCGACGGCAGCATATATTCGGAGGCGCCTCGAAAAAAAGTTGTCTGTCGGTGAACAATATAACTCATGAGTGGATCATCTGAATTAAAAAAAAAATTTGATCATTAGATAACCGCTTTCCAAAGGTATTCCTGGGACGAATTTTTTTTTTTTTCGATTTTGCAATTTTTGCAGACACTTAGAAGTGAAAACACCGATTTTCACCGATTTTCGTCTAAAAAATGAACCTATTTGTTATTGTAAAATTAATTATTATGAAAAATAAAAAAAAAGCTCCCAGAGTTACCTGGTTATTTATGTAAAGAAGCTGTATACAAAATTTCAAAACAATCGGTCGAGTAGATTTTGATTTAAACTGTTCACCGGTTTCAAAAATGACAAGTGTCAGAAAATCGCTTTAAAGTTTTGTATACCTGAAAATCGAGTATTATATGGTACTTGAAAGCAACAAACGCTCAAAGTTCTATATCTTAGTAAATTTTACTCCGATTTGTTTGAAATTTTGACACAACAATCTTAAGATGTTGTACAATCATATGAAACGAAAAAAAAAAATGAAAAAAAAAATTTTAATACGTTACCCCGCCCTTAAATCAAGCCTAAATTCATAAACATACTCGCATATATCACTTTCACCTATTCTTAATAATTTTCCCCCGTTTATGGAAATAAAATCGACTCGATTCATCGACCTGAGTGAGTTTTGACTGATCTTCCTTCTTCTTTGGCTCATAGACACACACTTGAAATTAAAACATCATCTACTTGTCAGTTGACGCGTGAAGCATTCTGTTCTAACACGACGCTGGGATGTGCGTTGCTTAACAAATGTCAACGCACGCAATTCCTTCCTTAACGGTTAATCAGTAGTCGTGATGAATTTGTTTCGCGCAATATGTATTATTTGCGCAACAACAGACAATTCCTTTCCTCTTTTTTGTTTGTTTTTTGCTTCCTTACTTTTTTAGTTAGTTAGGATATTTCAGTTTAAGTTTTAATTATGATTCCATGATTTAACTAAGATTGATTTTTTATCCCCTTAATACGAAGGAGGAAAAAGGGTTAAAAATTCGGCTTCCATGTCTCATCGGCTGTGCACTTCTTTGTAGCGCACCTCCTCGTATAGATGCAACCCTTCCGCCCTGTTGGGGTGTATCTCCTTGTCAATCGCCTTAAAATCGAAATGGGCTTGTGATTGTCAGGCCATCGTGTATGAAATTAAGCGCCCTAGTGCCTCCCCCGCGGTGCTTTGATCGAGGGCCGCTGCTGTCGTGGAACGCCGCCGGAAAGCCGGCGAAAGTCTTGCCTGCCTCAAGCGCAACATTATGCTCCCAACAAAGGGATTAAAATTTAATAATCATCGGGAGCTTGAATCGGAGATGAAACCGGATCAGGCCGCGCTGTTTGCCGACGAAGGCAATAAAAAAGTTTTCTCCACATCAAACAGCACGAGGACTTGAATCGACAGATCCAAGTAAATTGAAGCGGCGGCCTCTTGCGGATTCCGGCGAACAAAGGCGGACATTTTGGGTGGTTAATCTATTTGCCATGCCGGGCGCTCCGCAGTGCCAGTTGGGCCGTAGTAGATGCACGCACTCGAAATAAGGGGCAGATTATCCTTTATTGCACTTTCCGCTTAAGAAAGCGGCTCGTCCGGCCACGGACCGCGGCGGAGAGGTGAGGTCAGAGGTGGATGCTGCCGGCCTGTAATTAACGCATTCAAACCTGAGCAGCCTCTCAGGGCTCATCCGGCGCTGACAGCCAATCGATACATGGATCGATTTGAATTTGAAAGGAATCAGGGCACCGCGAGTGCGAACTCGCGATGCGGCACAATGGAGTGGCACGCAGCACCACTCAGACGGAAAACCAGATTGTCCCCATAACTCCGGCCTTAGTCGCATTAGGGAGATAAGCTCCGCTGCCTTGAGACCCGGAAACCGGGGGAAATCCGGGCCGACCGGCAATAAAACTTTATTATTGGAAATTATTAGGAATTACAACAATTGTCGGCGAATGGGTCTTCAATGGTCCGTGAAAGGCAGCCGGGTGGTTCGCTTTATCGCCACTGACCCGGTAGGGCTTCCTTCCCGAAGGGGAGAACCCGAACAGGAGTTGGCCGTATGTTGATGTGTTTTCCCCATGCAAATTACGACTGCAGCTCAAATATTTGAGTTAAAAATTGAATTTCCATTTATGCTAAAATTTCCCGGAATCAGCGAAATTCAAATTGAGGCGAGTGGTATGTGCAGACATCCCAGCCAATTCTGGGAAGTCTTTGGAAAACCATAAAAATCCACTTTGCATTTTCTAGCTCCGACCTGGTCGGGTGTCTTCGCAACCGTTAAATTCACAAGTTGCCCCTTCAAAGGGACACCGGGAGCATCTTAAAAACTCCTGTCATCGGCGCCTGCACTCAATGGGCGGTTTCTTTGAACCACTGGCGGCTACACCAGCCGCAGTAGCTGCTCATCAAATATTTATCTGGTTCTAGCATTTGGTGATTAAATTAGGCGACATAAATTACAACTTAATTCGGGTTTATGGCCGCGAAGTTCGGCCCGTTGACTATTCGAGCGGAGCCCGGATATTTTTCGAGACTTGTTGCTCCTTGGGGCCTTTTTCGCGGGCTACATTAGCACTGCCGCACATTGCAATTTCGGGCCACTAATTGAAATAAAATTGAAAAATATTGTGCTCAAGTTTAGGCTGTAATTGCTCCCTAAATCATAACGCACCGACACTTCGGAGGATTCCCTCAGAGCGGACCGCATTTGGAAGATCCCAGCGCAGTACTTCGCTATCATTTTATTGTCTTGTGGCGGTGAATGAAGGATGTTGTTTTTGCATTTCATATTGCGAGAATGGTTTATACAGGGTCTTTCAATAAGGACGCTGGATGGCGTTCGTTATGTTGACTTTGAGGGCATCAATTGTTTGCAGTTTATTGGAATAGACCAGTGATTAAATATAGCGCCAAAGGAAGAAGTCTAAAGGTGTTAAATCGCACGATATCGTAGGACAGTTCACGTCGCCCTCAAATCGCTCATGCAGAATGCCCATCGTGGCATGCGTCGTGTGGCATATAGCGCCGCCCTGTTGCAACCATATGCCATCGATATCCATATCATCCAGCTTATGTCACAAGAAGTTGACTATCATCGATCTGTAGTGCTCGTCGTTGATGTCGCTAAAGATTTTTTTGGCGAAATTTGGTTCAAGATCCGAATAAGGCCACCCGGTGGTCTAGAATTTCAAAAAATCTTTTTTTTTTTGTTTTAATATTTCGATAGTGTGGTCTTTCGAGAATATACTGTTAAATTTTTGTAATGATATTGACAGTATTTTAGGTTGTACAGCCTTTTTAGCAGGTAGCGAACGATTGATCCGCCTATGAATGGAAACATACTAAAAACTTTAAACTCATTTATCTCGAAACCACCCTTTTCTGCACGGCGGGATGCAAAACAGAAAAACTATTCATCCGAATCATCCCAAATTTTAATATGTTATTCAGTACACTAGTAGCTATGGCCGGGACCACCAAAAATTTTTTATTTCAATAACTTCTTATTTTTTACGTAAAAAAACTAATGAAAAATAGTCTGTTTTCGATATTGAAATTTCAAAACGCGCTATTTTTGTCAAAATAATTTTTTTTCCACTTTTTGTTGGTTCCGGTGATAGCTACAGTGATACAGATTAATAATTTCCTTATATTTTATTTTTCAAATAAGTGACAGAGCTAAAACTTCACCCGCCGCGCCGCCCAGGTTCATTTTTTTGAGGGGGTCATCTTCAACGCCATTATTTAAATAATTACAATTTTCTTTTTTTAATTATAAACACATGTTTGTATGTCTTTTGAGTATTATAATATACCTACAAAGTTTTAATATCGTTGTTCATTATTTTCACCTTCAAAACAAATTTTGAAAATTCCCTTAAATTCAAGGGTGCTTGACCACCGGGTGTGGCCTTAATGCTATAAAATATTTTTTTAAATAAAATAAAAATGGAGTTCATATCTCACACAGAACTTGTTTTATTTACATTTATAAGTCGAGTGTCCTTATTGAACGACTCTATAGTTAGGGGTAGTCCTGGTACGTGGCGCCGCAATATAACTTCTGAACCAATGAGCCAATTGAGCCCATATTTACACCACATATAGGTAACATATGTAAGTTATTTTTTGGGAAAGCTCTATATTTATGTAAGTGTTCGAAATTCAATCTCCAAGGGGTAAAAGGAGGTGCAATTCGTTGAATGGAGGAAACAATTTTTAACCGATTTATTTGAAACGGTGCACAAACACTCAACAACACAACGATTGAAACATGTATTACAGCATTTATCAAATTTCAAGCGCCAAGAGGTAAAAGGGCGTATAAATATTTGTACGGGGAAATTTATTTTCCTTGGTCCGATTTATTTTAAACTTTGGATAAACCACATTTCCTATGCCATTTATGTGCCACAAACTTTGAACGAATTCCAACAGCAGCGGCGGCTCAGTGGTAAGCATATGCAACAATGTGTTAGTACGGGGAGCCGTCGTTCCGTGGTATGATTCAGGTCATGCCGAAAATTTACTTTTTTAACTTTCTTCATATCCACTTTTTTCCAATTTGTTTTCATTTTCGATGTTATAATTTTTTGCGCTACTTTTTCATAAAATTATTACATTTTTTCCTTTATTTTTCACCCGATCCCTACCACACCCCTCCCATGTATGGTGCGGGTGGTGGAGGTCTCATTAACTCTTTTGTTTGAGTTCATACACAATTCCCCCATATACCACTTTCACCTATTCTCAATACTTTTTTTACTTTAAGCAAATCAATGTTTTTATTAATTTTCAATCCCCAGGGGCAGGACAAGTCACATATTTTCGTTTGATGACACTAAAATAATTTACACAGAAAATAACAAAATTAGACCCCAATAATAAGCAAACATATTCTTACCAATCTAAGGCAGGACACGAAAATCATTAACCAGGAATGCAAACACATACTAAATAAACCAAAACCGGAACTGAATCATCGGTTAAAATTTTAATCTGTTTCATTCTCGCGCAACCATAGAACTAGAAGTAACGTCTCGCGTGTTAATAATTTTTTGTGAATTGTTGAAAATGCTTATTTATTTATTTATTGTATATTACGTTTGTTCGGTTATAAGGTATATACATAGATACGTCTGTCATATTAAATCTGTAGCTTTATATAACCGATTTATAAAGGTAATTTTAAAATTTATAACACAACCGTACACTATGTAAATGTTAATTTATAGCTCATGAGGAAATGCTACCTAAAAAATATTAAATGCACCCGATCAAAAGACACCATCAGTTGCATCTGAAATGGGTCAGCTACCCACTATAGTAAATATTGACTTTGTTAGCCCATTAAAATTAGTCGCAAAAAAAGCCCGAAAAAAAGTCCGACCAAGCTGGATTTTTGTGAAGACTTTTATTTAGATGTCCTAAGCACATCCTGAAAATACCATAAATTCGAGCCGTGGGTTTTTGGTTTTTCAGGGGTTAAAGGGGTTAATTTTAATTTTTTGCAAATATCTCGTAACTTATAAACTTTTCGGGAAATATAATATATAGCTAAGTAAAAGGAACATTGCAGCTTAAAAAATTCTGCACAAAAACGGTCCCCATACCTGTTTCCATAGAATCAGTTGTTTTTAAATAAAAGTTCCATCTGTTTCTTTCTCCAATACACAACCTTTTACTGATCAAAATTGCCTAAGATTGGTATAATTTGAAAATAAATCAATGATTGCAAGTATGTAAAACAACTACCTATTCCTACTCTACCCCCACGGTCGTGTGAAAAAGAGTATGTATTTCAAAAAAAGCTTTTATTACAATTTCACTGGAAGTTTTACTCAACTCAACTATTGATTCTACACATTAAAAAATTCGGGGGTTGTCCAAAGAGTGAATTTTAATCTTACCACCAACCCCTCAACAGCTTACAAATAATCGCTGCATAACTAACCAGGCCCCTTTTGCCCTCCATTTGACTGGATATGATATTAGTTCGAAATCCAATTATGACTCATGTTGAAGGATATAATAATTCGGAGTGATCTCATCGGCACCTACTATGTTGGCTGCCATAAAGCAGAAACACCAATTGGTGTAATTAGAATATCTTAGAGCATAAGTTCCTGTTTTCTTGAGGATTTTAAAGCCATTTGCATCCGTTCGGATTTTTTCTCGCTATTTCATCCCAAAGGATATTTTTTTGATTTTATCTCTACAAGATAATAAACCAAAGGAATTTTATTCCGAAACGGTTTAATAATTAAATCTTTTCGGAAAATTCTTCAGTTCACACAGGCAATTTTTATTGTGTACGGAAAAAAGTTAATGGACCTTTTATGTGCAGCATTTTATAGGCTACAATTGTCTCGTAACCATTTTCCTCCAAAAAATTATAATTTATAAGATATTTGCAACAAACTAAAATTAGGCTGCTTTGATCCCCTAAAAAACAAAAGCCCACAACTCAAATTGAAGGTGCTTTTCAGAATATGGTTACGGCGTTGAAATAGGAGTCTCCATAAAAATCCAGCTTGGTCGGATTTTGTTCGTATTCAAAGTCTACTTTTACTGGGCTACTTGGGCAACTAATAAAAAAAAATCGTCAAATAGGAAAGCTGTAGAAATCATAAAATCTACTCTCTACAGCCCAGTTAAAGTAAACACAGACCTTAAATACACACAGATGAAATGTCAAAAGTCCCCACTGTCCGTCTTGCGCTAATATTTTTATTCAAGGTCAAAGGTCAACGACATCGGTTTTTTGCATATTTTTCGTAAACAGTAAGTGTTATCGTATAAATAGTTCATACAAAAGTTGTAGATCTTGCAATTGTCTACAAAAATAGTTCATATACTTTTTCTCTATGAATCATTATTCCTGAGATATCACGATTACAAATATAGAAAATTAGTATTTTCTGCAATATGCACTCCTACGCCCCCGTGGTCAACCGTGCCAGTTATGACAAAAGTCATAAGCAAACTTGTAGTACTCGAAGCGTGCTTTACGCTGGTATCATCACTTTCGTCGTAGCTGCAAAATAGCCGAGAAAATAGAAAAACAATTTGATTAAACCTGGTCTGCATCGGTGTGACGAAATTCGCCCACAATATTTTATTTTTTTATTTTCTCAACTTATATTAAAGCTACGATAAAAGTAATAGCGCCAGCGTAGAGGGCGCTTCGAGCACTGCAACTTTGCATATTACGACTTTTGTCGTAACTGTCAAAGAAGACCGGGGGGAGGGGCAACAAGTGCAACAATTGTTTTCATTTGTAATGTTGTACGAGTATGTATTTAAGGTCTGTACAACAGCTGTCTGTCAGCTCTATAAGAATTTTGTCTAGGTTGTATACCTAGTTTGCCTGGACTATCTAATCCAGTGGCGTCCAACCGAAATTTTACGTGAGTTTTTATTAGTAGTGAAAGGATTGTAACACATCATAGTTGTGCAGGTTGGGCTGAGTTTAGGTAGTGCGGGTTGGGGCCAATTACAACCTAGAAAAAAGTTCTACTTACGCTAATGCCGCCCACAAGGAAAATTAATCAGCCGCACTTCTTTCCAGTTGTCTTCCCAACTGGCAGTGGTTCATCTTTCGCTTTTCACCGTATCGTGCGGAGACGGATACTCCCCACGGCCTTAGTCGAAATCAACCATTTCATCAGCGAACTGTATCTAAGTAGCGAAACAAATCCTCCCGCTCCCTGCAGCAGTCAAGTGGGCCGTCGTAAGTCGGAATAATTTGGGGGTTTTTTGATTAATTTGCCGGCAATTTTCGAATTTAATTAACTTCGATAATTGAAAACAAAAATGTCAGCAATGTTGCCGACGCCCATTCGTAATTAAATCAAAGAAGTTGCAATTTCGTCTTCAATTAATAAGAAATGATGCTCGCTCAATCAAGTCGTTCTGATTGCTCGGCGCCCAGTGTGCGCGGTGGCGCTTCCGCCGGGAAGAGCGTCGACTACCGAGCCTCAGTCTCAGCCCAAACCCAACCCTTTCGTCGGCCGACACGGAAGTCCGGGTCTAAGATGCTGTGCACGGGTGGGTGGACGTGGGTGTGCTAGGGAGCAGCCGCCGGGTGTCGGGGTAATCGAAGGGTTAAGAATAGCCAGAAGTAATCCACAAATAACATTCACTGTTAATGTAAAGCCGCACATGTGCATGAAGTTTTAAGTCGCCGGCAACGCCTTAGACTAATATGAAAAGGAAGTTGATAGAAACCCGCCCGGGGCAAAGCCGAAAATCAATAAATTATTTGTGATGACTTGGCTCTCTACCCCTTGAGGTGGCCGGTCGGCGGAGCGCCGGGATGCAGTCATCAGCCATTAGGGGCTCGGAGGAAGTCCGGCAATATCCAGCGCACTCCCCTGCGCCTAATAATGTTTTATTGCGTGAAAAGTAACAGATAGCAAAATCTTTCAATTTATTTGCTGCGATATTATCTCATCTCGTCTTTTATTGAGGTTTTAACTCGCTCGGCCGTCGAGCTGCGAGTGGCTCAGGGCCGGCCGTAAAAATATGAAGTCAAGGGCGAGCACCCTCCGCAGTCGTGTCCGGGGCCGTAAATGTGTTTGCCAATACCATCCGAGTTAAGTGTCATCTGCTCGGCGATGGACATGTAATGACACGAATTCTCGTAAATAGACGGACATTTGAAGAAGATTGGTATTTGCACGTCTTATTACGGTGCGAGCTCTTAACGGGGAGGCGACACTGCCGGACGACACGGCGTAATTGCCTGTTCGCCTTTATTGCGCTACTCTGCCCACAGAGCGTATTACTTCGCTTTGGCTTTGATAACTCAACTTGCGCAATTAGAGGAGCGGGGATTAATGGTGGGGGTGGCGGAGCGGCGATGATTACCAAAACAAAATTATTCTCTGGCAATGAGACAAAATCGAAGTTTCGTTGGAATGCAGTCAGTTTTTAGGTCACCTTTCGAAAGGATGGGTACGGAAAATTGGCGAATTTAACATTTCATTGTTTGTTCCCAAACGAATGTACGGAAACGGTAAGGTTCCAGGGGGTTCTCAAAAGCGTAAAATATGAGCAAGGCAAATGAGGAAGTAACTTGCTCCAACTTACTTGCCATTTGTGAGCACTGGCTTGTATGGTTTTTGTCCGCAAGGCCAGCTGGCAGATAAAGAAAGTGAATTAATTCTATTTTTCATGCAAGTTGCCTTCTCCACCACCACGGGCAAGTACAGCCTCTTAACTTGTCACTTGCCTAGTTGTATCAAGCAACACCGATATATCATCATTTCCAGATTTGTTAAAAGTGTGTTTCTTGTTTTTTTATTAAAATTGCGGCGAATACTTTTATCAATTGGACGCTCCACTTGCAACTGCTACACGTGTAAACGCTACTTGCCAAACTCAAGTAACTTGCTCACTGGCCTTCCCCGCGAACTAGCTTCGTGTAAACTGGGATTTATGGTGGAGTAATATTAGACTTTTGCTTCAGAAAGTTGGGGGATGGAGGAAACTTCTTACCACAGATAAGTAATACAGATGCCCAGCCACTGTGTTAAAAAGCTGGCCCAATGCAACATTTCTGCTAGTCAAGTTTTCGACTCTCTATCCAAGTGATGTTGCGGAGCAAATGAATGTTGCAAATCTTTGCTGGAGCCTTTGCACTTGGCCACTTGGTCGAGCGTCAAGCCACGATTGCAGCGAAAAGTTTGTTGGCACCGACTTAAATGAAAGTGAGGCGTGAGGGAATTTCAATGTTTCAATCGGCACCATCCATTGTTGGGTGGGGATCTAAGATGCCGAGAGATTCTGGGAATGAGCACGCGTGAAAATACGAAAACTCGAAGGGAAATTCATAGAATTTTAGTTGATAACGACGACGGACGGGTTGATTTTGTATGCTGTGATAATTAATTGATTTATCCATTCAGATTTTTCAATTTTGTAATTTGCAGTTTTGCTTTTTTTATAGGTGATTTGTGGCGTATACTTATTTGAATTGAATTTTATTGAGGTGCGTACTGTAATGAATTGGTTGGGTTTCATATCTTTTAAAGTAAATACGCGTGGTATTGCATCATCCCCCAAGCTGAATTTTTGTCTATACCTTTGTTTGGATCCTGTAACTATCCTGTACAGTACGCTTAATTTGAGCCATTGGATTTAACGGTGAATTGTAGTTTCTTAGCTACGATTTAGTTCAAATAAACTCATTTTGCAATATCTTAGGTCGCATGTCGGACAATTAATATAACTACATGACAAATAACTAAATAACTGACGAAATGGAATGGAAAATAATATTTATAAAGGATAAAAAAAAGAAAGAATGAATCACGAATTGTAAGAACAACAAATGAGCGGGTGATGCATTACTCAGTCAGGCTTCCGTAAGTTGCACACAGCTGTGAAACAGCCGTGTTATTTGTGAAAGCTGTAAAGCTTTTGACGCTGAAGATCATCAAAGACTTTTAAATGAACTTTCCAAGTCGTATTTCTTTTCATTCTGTGAGATGCCACCTTAGTGGGCGCAATCAGATCATAATTAATAATGTGGTTTCTGATTCCTTTCCTTTGTTGAACCTCAGGGTTCAATCTTTGTCCCGCTTCTTGTTTGTCTCTACATTAATGACCTTTCTGATGTTGTTAGTGATGTATCGGTTCATCTTTATGCGGATGATGTTCACATATACTTGACACGTCCAATTGGTCTGGTCGAGCATTTTGTCTGTCGCATGAATTGAAATTGAATGAATTTGGGTAGAATTCGTGATTGGAGTTTGCGCAATGGGCTAGTTATTAATGCCTCGAAGTGCAATGCCCTTGCCATTTATCGTAATGGAATCGATTCCACAACATCACCGCCCATAATATATAATGGAAATAGAGTTGGCTATATTGATTCTACAAGGAATCTGGGAATTATCATTAAGAATAGAATGACATGTTGCGATCATACAAAGAATGTCATCTGCAAGGTTTATAGCATTATTAAATAATGATGTATAGTTCGTTTTGTCTATAAATTGACTAGTAGAATTAGTCATATGTCGCAGTATACTAGTTCTCCTAGTACTCCTTGGATTTCCACTTGATATAATACATATGTATACCTAGTACACCATTTTATAAAACCATTGCATCCGATAGTATACACTCAACAGCCATCCTCTCTGCACAGCAGATTGAGGTTTCGACGTTCATCAGCAATCTGAAGTAACATAAATTTAATGTATCACCAACTTAAGCACAGATAGAAGTTTTTTTTTACTATTTTTTTCACTCTTTTCATCTCGCTTTTGTAATTTTTTCATATTATACAACTTTTTATTGTTTTTTTTAAAGTTTTTTTTTATCTTATTTAGAATTCTTTGTTTCAGTTAGGTGTAGTACTTTGATTTTATTTTTTTTTATTTTTCCTCTCTACTCACCACATTGAATTTTATTATTTGGAGATTATTACTATTACCTATTATTATTATAATATTATCACTCGAATAACAGATGACCGGATGAAAACTAAACGAATGATGAATATCGCGAATAACGGATTGTATAGATAAGTGATTTATTCGAATAACAATTTATTTGTCATCCGTGAATTAAATCCTAAAATTTATCATTTATTCGAATGAATCTTTGCCCAAGTTTGGAGCCATTATCTTAAATCTATGGCAGCTTTCACTTTGTATCTTTTTTATTTTTCCGATAATTCCGAATGGGCTTCGAATGCCCAGTCATCGATTCCTTTTTTAGAGAGAGGAGAACTCTATTCTCTTACTCTACTTTGAGACTGAACCAATCACCCTGATAAATTGCGTCATCACCTCTCAAACTATTGCATAAAACCCTATTTAGACTAAAAATAGCACCTGTGTATGTTTCCGAGTGAGGCGAATATCTATGACGTGATCTGACAAACGCAAATCATTTCAGGTGACGGTCACCGCAGCGATACACAAGTGCAAACATACCCCGGCCGCCGCCTGAACACTCAATTCCGTCAGCCGCGAAGGGGCGATAACCGAAATGTGCATGAATGCACCCATCACAATGCGGGGCAGTCCTGCAAATATGCCGCAAATTTTTCCCGCTCATTAATTGAATTGCATTAGATAACACTCGAGCGCCGGACGGCGTGATTCTGGCAACGTATTCATACGCACAGCACGACGGCGGGGCCTGGTGCTCCGGCGGCCATGTACTTATTAAGCAAACATAAACTGCAAACACAAATGATTCCTGATACGATGAAGTGACCATTGACTGTCATACATGTGGCTTTGTATTATGCTCCCCGGTCGGAAACATGATGGACATTAGCCCCATCCCCGCGGCCACGAATGGCTGGCCGGTCGGAGCCTCTGGGTTACGCCTGCCCCCCTGGCGCGAGGTGGGTCGCTTGTCGCTAACATCAAATGATTGAAAATTATGAGACGACACGTTCGCCGAGACCGAGACCTCCATCTTTAAATCCCCCGGCGCCTCTGGCGTCACCCTAGTGGAGCACCTTCACCCAGCCGCAAAAATCGGCCGGGCCGTGGCTCGATCGCCCGATTGCTATTAACAGAATCCTATTTGTGTCCCAATAATAATTTTGCGGGTTTCGGCAGTTGGCGCGCCCTGCATGCCGTTCCGCCGGACATAAAGCGCATTTAACAGCTTAATATGAGCCGGTAGGGTCATACGGCCATCAGCAAATGCATTTTGTGCATCGTTTGTCAATAAGCGAACACACTTTCATGTGTTCAGTTTGGTTTTATTCCGGTGTAACTTTGTAGCTCCGGCCAGCGGCTGGCCTGCCAACACGGGCCGTGTCTGCACTTAACCTACGTAGGAGCCGGACCCGGAGCCTGCACCGGCCTGCAGGACGAGGGTCGATGCTGCCAGAGTGCATTTTGTTTACCAAAATACGGTCAAGTATTATACAGTTGCAGGCGGCCTGTGTTTTATTCGGGTATATATTAATTTTATTGAACAATTAATTCAGGCTTCCCGGCGAAAGGGTCATGTTATGATGTCCAGAGCTTATGTTGTAATTGCTGACCGTTTATGCTCGCAGCCCCTTTGACTAGTTGGAATTTTGAGTTAATGGGCTCGGCGGCCAGATCATACGAAATAAAAGTTTAATGTTATTGCATCGGGTAGCACCTATAGGAGGTGCACTTGCTCCAGCCCGCCGAAACGACACTCTTGGATACGCCCGGGCGCGAAGCGCATATTGCCGTTCGCCGGGCATTGCATAGCTCTAAATCAAAACAAATTGCTGCGCAGCGGTGCAGGGTGCGGTCCGGCGAAGGGTTGCACACTGTCGACCTGTCAGCGCTCAATGGCTGTAATATGAATGGTCAAAAATAACACAATACATTAGCGAAGCGCCCCCGGTCGAGTGCCATCCCCACCCCCACCACGGCGAGTGTTTTGATTTGATCCTGTACCATTGTTTGTCCTAAATGAACTTGGAAAAATATTATGTTTCATTGCAAATAAATAAAAAGCGGAGAATCACTGGCAGCAGCAGCCGTCCAGAACAATAAACAGGATGATGTATTATAATGGCATTCTTGGGTTTCAGCCGTGTGTGGTTTCGCAAGTGCAATCGATGAGATTAGTTCTATTTGGAGCATAAGGTTGGAGGGGGCTGGCTCTTTTGTCCTTCGCCGCTACCCTAGGTGACTGCTACTAGAGCCTGATTCACAATGGTCTGCAGTGAATCACTGACCCACCTCTTCATGCTAGGTAAGATTTACTTTACATAATTCAGTGATGTCGGATGAACTCAAGGAGTTTTCTGCACTTTATTGCATAATAACGGTGTTGGTATGCTGTTAAACAAAATATTTCAAAAATAGTTATTATAGGGTTCCGCATCTCAAAAGAAAAAACAGAACCCTTCAATTGTTTGGCCGTCTGTCTGTCAGTCAATCACAATCCACTTTTTTCTGAAATAGATAGAACGATGAACATAGCAATAGTATTGACTTGGTAGCCCGCATATGCATATTCCAATAATCAGAACTCAAAAAATATGTGTCTATGCATTTTGAGGGGCTAACGTTTGGTGCCTACCCTGGAAAAATTGACATCATTTGAAAACTTGAAACCCTGGATCACAAACGTAATTTAGACACATTTCTACGAATATCTAATATCTATTTCAGGAAATTGATTTTTCATTTTAAGGAAAGAAAATACATTAAAGTGTTTATAGGGGAACGGCGTGTAATATGGCGCACCAGCTAATGTTTTATGTATTTAATTAGTCTACCGATTACAAATCTTACAGTCTATGGAAGTATATCTTAAAGTAGTGAATATTAACTACGTATTATAATATAATTTAGCAACTAATGCAAGCATAATATTCTTAAATTCATCCCTTGACATGTCGAGTTTAAAAAAATTGCAATGATCATTAAATAAGGAAATTAATTGATTTATCACGTCAAAACTACTATAATTATTCCTACATAACGGGCGGTACAGAAACATGAATGAATGAAGTTATCATGTCCCTAATGAAAAGATCACGACTGCATATTCGTCTTTGTTTAAGGGATCGTCTCAGTGTGACCCTCCGAAAAATCACTGATTTTCGCGATTTTTTTTTTAATTTTCAAATAATCTAATCGGTCCGATTTTTTTTTATAAATAAATACATTCATGATGAATACAAAATGATTTTTTTTATATGTATGTATGTATGTTGAATAAATTGTTGAAATGACACGTAAAAAAAAGGTCCTGTACGATGTCCACGATTGCGGCTGCAATTTTGATCCGAAACAAAAATTTCAAAAAGATTATTAATCAGTAGGGAAGTCGCTATCGCGCTATGGGGGGTTTTGTTTTTTTAATTTGACAAAATGGCGTCGGTTTGAACAAAAAGTATCGAATTTGGCCCTTTTTTTCGACAGTTTTTCGTAAAAAAAAATAGTAAGATTTCAAAAAAAAAAAAAAGCTTCCATAGCGCGATAAAGAAGGACGCTAGAAATGTTCTCTCCAAATTGGAACTAGATATCTTCAAAACTCTTCCTTTGAGAGTGGACACCGTTTTGAAAAACACCATTCTGAGAAAAACGCGTTTAAGGGGGCCGATACATGTAAAAGCAAAAAATTTTTTTTTTTTTTTTTTCGTCGGGAATATATTCTATAAGGTGTTGAGAACGTGTGTCTAAAGAGCGTTTCCCGATATCTCAATCCGGTCTCATGGAATCTCACATAGAAGCCGATACATGTAAAATCAAAAAAAAATTTTTTTTTTTTTTTCGTCGGGAATATATTCTATAAGGTGTTGAGAACGTGTGTCTAAGAGCGTTTCCCGATATCTCAATCCGGTCTCATGGAATCTCACATAGAAACCGATACATGTAAAATCAGAAAAAATTTTTTTTTTTTTTCGTCGGGAATATATTCTATAAGGTGTTGAGAACGTGTGTCTAAGAGCGTTTCCCGATATCTCAATCCGGTCTCATGGAATCTCACATAGAAGCGGCGATGTCAAGTAGCGCGGGTGAGAAGCTGTCCATCGTCCCGGCTCCAGACCGCCCCGCTCTTAGCTTTTCGTCTATTATTCCCAAATTCCTCAGCTATTGTTCTAATCGAAGACAAATATTTCGAATTATTCTCGAGTAACGAGCGCAGACCGGTACACATTTCTCGATTCAAAAGAAGCAAAAACGGCTCGGAAAGAAAAAACTTTTGCCGTAAATCAGCTGCGTGCACAAGAGGAAGAACAACTCTACGGTGCAGGAATAGCCGACTAAAATGTAAGTAGAGAATTCGTCTTTTCACTTCCCCAAACTTTGAACTCAAATTCCTCGAAACGACATTTTCGACTACTCGCTGCACGATAACTTTATTAAGAAAGGTTCAATTACGCTGAAAATTTTACCGTAGCTTCAAAAGACCCTTGTCTACTGGATGAACCTAAATTTATAGCCGATTTCGCGAATCCCTGACCGTAGAGGTTGCGAATTCAGCCAAAAAAACAAGCAAAATTTTCATTCAAGTCGCATTTGGGGAAAAAAAATTTTTTTGTCTTAAAGTTAGGTTCACATTGAAGCCACAACTGTTTTTTAACAATTTCTTCTTCCTCCTTTGTTTCAGACCAATATTACCGCCGCGAGAACGCAGCGACTGAAATATGAGGGGGCTGTTGCGTCACGGGCTTCGCCGCCATTTTGAAACGCCGGCACTCGAAAAAAAATGTTTTATAATGTACAAGCTCTTGTGGTAAACTAATAAAAAAATTAACTCGATCCGCTTATTCCTTCCCTATCAAAAAAATTCTTTAAAAAAACTCTCTTTCAATGTATCGGCCCCCTTAAAGATTGAAGTTGGAAAATTTTACATAAATCGTTTACTTACGATCAATCGGCGATGCCAGGTCCATACAATATCCCTTCTGCTTATTATTTTCTTGGGGGTTTCACTCGTATGTCTATCCGTGGTTGATGTCGAAAACGAATTGAAATGCTTGGCCAGTAATAAACAAAAGGAATAACGGTCGAGCGGAGCGCTGAACGAGGCAGATGTCACGCTCCGTTCCCTTTCTACAAGAAACGCTGTAGCGAGCGTAATAATTTGAATTTCGATTTGAAAATTTGAGAAAATGTTTATTACAGTGTACACTATCCGATAATGCAAAAATCGATTTTTCAAAAATTTCACACTGAGGCGAATCCTTAAGTTTCCGCAAGCCTAGTAATGAACATTTGGTGTCATATGATGGAGTGTTGTTAGATAGATAGATAGGTAGATATATAAGTATTTGAAAGGATGATATACACATGTTTATACAATAGGAATCTTACAATTAGGGCCAGAATTTAAATTCATTCATCTATAATAAATAGTTTTATGTAGTCTAGCAAAAGGAAAAACAAGGTAAATGTTATGTAGATATGAAAAATTTGGGAGAAAAGAAAAGTTTTCAGAAACACCCAGTGATATTTTTGCTAAAAATTAAGAGTTCAAATGTTAAAACTTAAGGGGATATTCTCATGTGAACGCATAAATTGTACCTCTTTTTAGGGATTTTTTTTATAAGACAATAAAATTCAATCATTTTAAATTTTTTTTTGTTTTTATTTGTATCTTAAACTGTATTAAGAAATTGTTTTTTTTGCTTAATTTACATTGTTTATATTTATTTTTTTTAATTAAAGTAGACACCAAAAAAAAAGAAGGTCACTGGTCAGGGTAATAGCGGCTGTTCATGTTATCTGAAATGAGAAAATCGAATGGAATATTGTTCAGTAGGTCTGTCGCTATCGCTCCTACCAAAATTAATCAATTTCTTTGAAAAAAAATGGCGGACTGTAGAAAAAAATGTTACGAAAATCTTGTTTGTTTTTGGTAAAAATCGTTTAAAAAAAATAAGAAAATATTTGCGAAAACAAGCAATTTTAGTACGGACGATAACTATTAATGGGTAGAAGAACATATATAAATTTCAAAGCAATCGGTTGATTAGTTTTTTTGTTAAGACCTTGATCGTTCTAGAAAATGATGTTTCGAGAAAAATGCGTTTAAAGTTTCAAGAGCAGAATTTTCGTGGAAAATTTATACTTACACTAATCTGCTATGCCTGGACCATACAATTTCACAATTCACGACAAAACTTTATATACACTGTTCCACATATACACAGGTAGGTAGTATACTAAAGTTGACCGTTAGAAACTCCGTACGCAGGTATAAAAGACCGGTGAAAACAATAGAAATGTAGCAGCCGCAGACCTGGCGCGGCGGCGATAATGAGTTGTGACTTATTTAATACTAGGAATTTCGGTCTGAATTTTCACAGTATATTTTCAATAGGTTTTACTATCGAAATATGGAAAAAAAATCGATTTTTCGAAGTGGTCACATTAGAATACCCCTTTAAGACTACTTACAATTACCACTACTACAATCAATTTTGACATAGCTTAAAGAATTGTCTGACAACGAACAGTTTTCAAAAAAATTTACTTGCAATTCTGTTTGCTTTCGTGTTTATAAGCTCTATATCCGCAATGTCGTGTAGTTCCGAGGTGGAGAAGTGCCATGGCAGATTGAGGATCATCTTAAGTATTCTATTTTGTATGGTTTGCAACTTATTGATATGGCAACGCGCGCATTGAAACCATATGGGGGCACCATATAACATAAAGGCTTGGAAAATTACTTTCTATATTATTAATTTATTTTCCAAATTAAGAGTGGACCGTCAATTAAAAAAAGTGGGTATAGTGTTTTTATTATTAGGGATATCGCATCCATTTAAATTTATATTAGGAAGGAAGCGTATATGTTTTCTGCGTGTAAAAAACATGGCTTGGGTTTTGTTTAAGTTCACCTTTATCTTCCAATTATGAAAATATCTACAAAGAATCTCATGGCCTTCCTGCAGAATATCACAGATATTAGAGGCGTCTTCATGTGTACTAAAAATAGCACATCATAAGCAAAGATTGATGAGAGTCACTGCGGGATATAAGGGCGATCAGATGTAAGTACATATATTATATAGGATTAGTACCAAAACAAAGTCTTGAGAAACCCCTGCTAATATATTTTTGGCTATGGAGATTTCAGGTGCGAGGTATGCCTTGAATTGGCGATTTTCTAGAAAGCTTTGAATTAAACGGGTTATATGATTAGGGAAATTAAAAACAATCATTACCAGAGTACCAGAGCATAATGCCAGACTGTGTCGATAGAGTGTTGTTCAATATCTGTAAAGTTGCAAAATTTTACGAAACATGTATCTAGTGAAGTATCTTTGTACATTCTATTCTATTCTACATATTAATGTAAACAGAGTAATATGGGGACCAAATATAGCTGAAGCATATTCTAATGTGGTTCTGACCACTGAAATGTATAAAAATTTTAAAGTTTCAGGATTGCAAAAATCTGTAGTAATTCTCTTAATGAAACCCAACATTTTAAATGTGCTTAGAAAAAGAAAACTTTGATGAGGAAACATTTTGAATACCGTAAGTCCAAAATACTGGTTATTTCACCCATGGATTGTCATTACTTTACATTTAGATATGTTAAGAAACAAATAGTTTGTTGAACACCATAGTTGTAATTTATCTAGATCGTTTTGTAATAATTTACAACAGGCCAAAGATCGAATAGTAGTATACAATTTTAGGTCATCGGTATATAGAAGGCATTTTACAAAGGAAAAAATCGAAACAATATCATTAATAAATAATAAGAAGAGTGAAGAGAGAAGTGGGCTAAGATGACTGCCCTGGGGTACTCCAGAAGTTACATTCTTTTTGAAATTGTGTCTCCAATCTTGACAACTTGTGTACGGTTGAATAAATAGGAACTTATCCAACATAAGAAAGAGCCATCTATTCCCAGAGCTTTGAGTTTGGTTATTAAGGTAAATATTACATCGACACTTTTTCCCTTTTCTGAGGTATCAGTACAAAAATTTATAAATAGAGCTAGATTTGACGTCGTAGACCTGCCAGAAAGAAACCCATGCTGTTGTGGTGCAATTAAATTACGAACTTTAGAAGAAATAAAGGAAGAAACTGAGAAATCGAGTGGTTTGGGAGTACAATTCATTATCGAAATGCCTCTGTAATTATCAATGGAGCTTTTAGAACCTACCTTGAAAATGTTGCGCACTCAGAGAAGCATTGATTGAAAAGCCTATGTATTTGAAAATGATATTCTTTTCTTTATTTTAGTATCAAATCAGAGACGAAACACGGTGTTTCGTTTTCAGTGCCGCAAATATTAGTAAAGTTCAAAAGGGCAAAACAAAATTAATATTTGTGTGTTTTCGAAGTTTTACCATGAAATCTCTTCCTCTAAATAAGCATTATGATGAAATATGAATAAATTTTAATTCGAGTGTAAGTTGCATTAGTTAAGTTGCCCTACACGTCGACCACGTGCCAGATAAATTTTTTCGTCTTTCAAGAAAGCAGCATCACATTTCATAATATGAAGCGTTCTTTCGGGTCAATCAAATATCAATATTCTTAACACATGTCGACTTTTTCGATGAGCAGAAATTGGGTATATTTGGAAAATCAGCTGTAAATATATTGTATACCTACAACTGGTCCCAAAACTGACCCTTGAGGGACTCTTACTCGAATATTTTTATCTGAGGGCGATTCAGAGGCAAGATATACTCTGTAGTGACAATTTCCTAAGGAACTGCAATCAAAACGTGTAAGATAAATGGGGAAGACAAAAACTTTTTTGTAATAAGGCATCATGCCACACTGAATCAAAAGCCGATTAAATATCGAGGAATACAAGTCCTGTAGATCTTGCAATGCTTTCGCAATTTGGTATACTATGCAATAAGTCGTTTAGACATATCCCGGAATTAGTTTAGGAAGACGCATCAAATACTACTCTGAGCTTTGTAAATAGTACTGACATATTTTTTAACACTGCGTGGTGTGGCAAATAATAGACCTTTGTTTGATCGCCTGTATAAGGCTTAACTTCAAGGTTTCATGTGTCTAACCTGCAAATATTCTTTAAGAAAATTATCGTATCGTTCCTTATCAATAGGAGACTTGTTCAAATTTTGATAAGACTCAAGAGTGAAGGAGAGTCTATATTGCCAGATGCAATATCATAGAAGAATACGGCACCGAGTGTCTCTCTAGGTTTGGATAAGGGAGTCATGTTCAAAAGCTTTAGTCTATCTTCATATTCAGGGAGGCAGAACCTGTCACTCCAGGAGAGGTGGAACAAAGCAAGTCGAAGTTTCTACACGTGAAGCACATCTAGTATCTGATCTACAACATGGTGAAATACAAAATATTATGTCACGTCCCGTAAAACATTTCACATAATGTATAACGTGAGTATTGCTGAAATTCATTTAGTGTTTTTATATTTATATATTTTATTTTGTGTTAATTAAAGTAAAAATCAAGAAATAATTTTTTGTGTCTGATTTTAAGCTTCCTCAGGACTATCTGAATAGCTCAAATCACTCAACAAAAGCGAGTACTCGAATATTCGAATTATTCGAATAATAAATAACACAGGCCAACATCGTTTTGTTGTTGAAAAGCTGAGGGCTATTTCCGAAGTAATCTTTTACGTAGAATCTGAATCCGGGGTCGGAATTGTCCCATCATGTCAGAATTTTAAGATATTTGAAGTTATGTACCCAACAAATTACGTTTTTGGCTAACTTTGAGGCTATGTACAGGGTGCGCAAATTTTTCCTGGGGACCGGGAACTTTTAGAAAAATAATGGAAATCGATCTCTCAAACTCTTAAAGTGAAGAGTAACAGTAGTTAAAATGATGTAACTGGAGATAGAGACCAGGAAAATTTTGCGCATCCTCTACATAACCTCAAAGGTAGCCAAAAGGTCATTTTTGGGTACATAACCTTAAATATCACAAAATTCTGAAGTGATAGGATAATTCTGACACCGGATTCGGATTCTACGCAAAAATTTACTTCCGAAAAGACCCTCAGCTTACCAACAACTGACATGTCCATATTATTTGCAGGCCTGTGTAATTTTTTCATTTTTATTTTATAAACTTAAATTTAGTTTTTTTCAAATTTTGCAAATCAAAGTCAGAAAATGATTTATATTTTTAAAATAAAAATAAAAAGCATTTTGTGAATAAGCACATAGAATTTATAAAGATTAAGCCATAGGAATCATGCTACATTTGAATTAATCTTGTGACGACTTTTTGTGCATGATTTTTTTCTTGTGAAAAATTGAAATTAATTGATATTATGGAATCCGTCAGAATTCAAATCCGTTCGGAACGTAGGAAATTTTAAATCGGATTGACATCTTAGCGCTTGGTAAATTTTGTAAATGTTCAAGACTGCGTCAAAATTTCCTACGTTCCGCGCGGATTTGATTCTCGTCGGATTCCATATTTGGGGCTATTTTAGCAAACGCCTCAGGCCGAGCTAAGAAACCGATACACAAAAACACAAACGAAAATGTCAAAAAATCATCCTGTCATATATGTACTACGTAGCGAGTGTACACTCGACATTTCCCTGTCATTATTTTCGATTGCTTCTTTGTGCTCCTGACAATGAAAAATATTATTGAGTGCATAATGGAAGTAATGAAGGTACGAAGGTATAGTTCTTGCCATGGAATTCCCATTAAATTTCAAATTAAGGAAATATTGATTTTAATAAATTGATATACCCGCATAATAAATATTTTCAATTAATTGATTTGCAGCAGGGAATTAAAAATTCAGGAGAAATAAAATATTTAATATCAATGCTCTGAAACAACGGGATCCAGTACCCAGAGTCCCAAAGAGTCTTAGCATGGGCAGCCGGTGAGAAATGTTTTAATTTGCGATTGGAAAACGCAATAACTGAGCACATGTTTAATTGCCGACTCGCAGTACCTGAAACAACAGTCCGGCAGAAATCGACGTTTCTTCATTTCATCCGTAACTGCTTGTCGTACGCAGACAGTGCGAAGATTCATTTCCACAAAGGCCGCCCGGTACGACTCAAAAGACGTCGGCATCCGGGGAGAGGGCGGAGGACGTGACTTCATAAGGCCAGACGAGATGAGTCCTATGCTATCCTAGTCCATGGTCTCATTTACGGGCGACGTAAATTAAGCGAAGGGAGGCCGACATTACAGATGTTCCGTTTCTTCATTTGCCGGCAATAAACATTTTAATTTGGTCCCCCGCTGCTTTAATTGTTGCTCCTTAAGGGAAGTATTTATGCCAGTGCCACGAGGAAATAAGCCCCGAACGCCGGGGGTCTGCACTTAATGAAGTGTAAGACTGGCTCGGACTGACACAAATCAGCAGAGACATCTTTTGCTCGCACGGGCCCGTCAAGGTAGGTGCAAAGCTAGAATCGCTCGGATTCAAATTATGCAAACGATCGAGTGCCGCCACCGATGCTGTGGAGCGGACCATTCCAGGTACAGGTACCCCAAACAAGAGCGGGCGCGGTTGCGACTATATGACACATTCGATTATCGGAGCTCGGGCTCCGCCGGCAGATCTGAGTGACACGTTGCCGAGCTGGCGAGTGGGACGGAAAACAGCTCGATTTAATACGTCTACCGAAATAAATCCCAAAGTTAGAATGATTTTTCACGCATGCATGGGCACCAAAACATTCCAAGTGGCTTCTGCTTCTGCCGACGCGGCCGCCCCCGCCAATAAAGGTATGGAAATTCGTTGGAAGAAGTACAAATCGATTACAACCGCTGTCAGCCCCGCGTCGGGTCGGGTCGGAGGGTGACTGATTATTATTGGGAGAGCGCAAAGCCCCAATGAATACTAAACAGAAATTGTATATTTATGTAAATGACGCCATTATATTCAGATTGTTTCGCCAAATGCTGATATGACATTTTTTACAATTTTAACGCAATTTAACGCCTCTCGCGGTGGCTTTGCGGCCGCGTTTTTCATTCTCCAGACACCACCGCGGCCGCATTTGCATATTGTTGACGCTTCACCCCCTCGGCATATTTTCGCTGTCTCTATGAAGAAAAATAACCGAATCGGCAGTTCATGACTGGCATGGCGGGCAGCGCCCCGCGCCCCAGCAGCCCTGGGTGCCTAGAGAGAGTCAAGGGAGCTCATTTGGGCTTTGGGCAGTAGAAGTGCCCGGGGACGGCCAACGTCTTGCCGAGCGCACTACCCTGCGGTGGCCGTGTGTGCCCCTGCAGATTTATGCGAGTGGCGCTAACCGTACATGAATAAGTGAAGTGGAAAGCCGAATCATAATGCCGGATAAACTACGGCTGGAGATTTATTAAGTTTTGCCCGACCGGAAAGGGTTCTCGAGGCCCCGCTCCGTCCCCGGCAGTCACTCGGCTGGCTGGGACAGAGTAATTAATTTATTATTTCCAAAAATTATTTCGAATCTGGGCTTCGGCCCCTACTCCAGCACGAGAAGTTGCCGCTGCACGGGGAGGCATGGGAACCGGCTGGAGATCTATGACGTGTCGTGTACATTACTTAACTGAAACAGCAAACTCGGCCGGGGGCTGGGGGTTTTTATCTAAAAACCGAAGAGCCTGTGCCAAGAAAGGGGGAGTCGCCGAAGTCGATGCTTGTCGGGCCCACGGAAGGGTTCACGGCATTTCTGTTCTGCTCCCAAGTACACTCGTAGGAGCGGCAGAGATTAAGGAATCAAATTTTGGATGTTGATGGATTGTTAATTGAATGCAAATGAAATCAAATGGATATTACGCAATTAAGTTAGCGCTAAAGGATAACTGTCTACCCTAATGGAGCAAGAGCAATCGAAAGCCAAATATATGAGGGAGCCTTTCTCCTAAGACTTTAAGTGAAAAGTTTCTCCGGCGTCTATCTTCCTGCCCGATTTAACGGGAAGGCCCCACCCCACTTTCCGCCTGCTTGAATTCCGCCTCCCCCGAGCGGTTTTGCTGTGGATCCAGCTGGGAATGGTATATTCCCCTGGAGCTGGTCATACATTAGTTTGTTTGTGGAACTAAGTCCGTTTGTTATTTGATGGAGAAGTCAAAATTTGCTGAATTATTTATCACAGCCGTCCCAAGCAGCTGAACGAACACAACCTTCGACAAATCGGCTGAAAACCATCGTTCTGGTGTTCCACTCCGACTCCGGTTGAAGAGGTTCTTCCCATGATTCAAGTCTTACTACTTAACATCCAAGTCCCATTTGGCTAAAACCATTGCGCTCCTGTTGTCCATTAATTTTCCTTATTCATGAATGCTACGAACTACGTTACTCCAAAATATGTACGTTTAAAAGTTTCCTCTTGGATTACCGTAGAAACCGGTTCTGCTAAAAAGTTGAAAAGAAAATCAACATCCATATTAGCAGAAGTTGAAAAGTCATAGCGTTGTTTTTTTGGGATCCGTGACCACTAGGAATGCTCACAGTTTCATCATAGTCTTTATACTTTTGATTGCCGCTATAACATATTCGTATTGATATTTTATATACGGCGAATTGCCGGGTAAATGAAGAATATTGATGCTATGTTTATTTAAACAGTTGACGCTTTTTCTACATGTGTGGCACGCTGCCTTATCCTGCATAAAAGTGTACTCACTTCCGTGACATTACAGAATATTCTTATACGACAACAAAACATTATTTAGAACAGATATGTAAAGAGTGTTTTTTGAATTGGCTAGGGACATTCAATTTGAGAACTGACAGGTGATTTTTGCTCAGTATGTTTTGCCATGTCACCATGAATATATTTACGCCTGAAAAACTCTCGCAAATCGTGCATATTTCGAAAATCGTGGTTATTTTCAACGCAAAATTTTGTTCAGACGAAAATCCAGAAGTATTTATTGAGACGCCCGCCGTTACATCCCCTGAAAGTCACTGTTTGGTGTGTTTTATGGGTAGGTGGAATCATTGGCTCTCATTTCTTCTACGATAATGCCGGTCAGAACGTTTTCGAGTTACAGGGTAAGATTAATAAATTTGGAATGCACATTATTATTTATGACACCTCTTTTTTTTATTGAGTTTCCCATCTTGTTGCCTTTCGAAAGAGGTATATGCCCAGGTATAATACAAACACATATTTGTACATTGGAAATTTAATATTCAGATTTTTTGATATTCCGCAAAGAGTTCTTCTACGTATAAATATACAGGACAGGACTACAGGACAGGGTATACAACTGTCTCTACCTAGACATGTTTTAGTGTGTGTAGCGGTAAATGACAACAAATTGTGCACTTTAGTTCAAAGTTATTTCTTTATTTGATGAAAGCAAAATAATTTACAAGGTTTGCGAAAAAAACTTTAAAATTCTAAATAATGAAATGACACAATAAATCAAAATTACAATAAAAGACCACAATTAATTTACAAAAATGTATAAAAATTTGATAAAGTCGATCATCAATTGCTTTTGAAAAAAAAAATTGTCATCATTATATAAATTCTCTGGTACTGCTTGTAAATTGATTGCATCTTATCTTGAGCACCGTCATCAAAAAGTTTTTAGCAACAGTTGCCTTTCCAAAAGCATAAGCATAACATAAGGTGTGCCGCAGGGTTCTATTCTTGGCCCATTATTTTTTTCAATTTTTATAAATGACCTGCCTGCAGTAATTACTAATTGTCAATATCACTTATACGTTGATAATGTGCAAATTTATACATCATCCTCTCTTGGCCTTATCGAAGACACTGTTTATAAAATAAATAAAGACATCTCTCATATCTGCAATTAGGCTAAGGATAATAAGTTGACTTTAAATACTTTAAATACTAAAGCACTTGTTCTTTATAAAGACAATCTTGAGACTTATTAGAGACTATTAGTTGATAACAGTATTATTAATTACAGCTACTCGGCTCCTAATCTGGGTGTTATTATACTTTTAAGGGGTTAGGTGTAGTCAGAGAAATGAAAAAAAAACAATTTCAAATAATTTTTTTTTTGGCAGTAAATTATTTTATTTTATATAAGTAAAAACGTAGCATCATTAAATAAGGTTTCGACTTGACTTGACAGAAATTTTAGAAAAAAAAATTAATAATTTTAAAAGTAATGGCTGTTTGTGTTGATCCAGTTCCAACCGACTGGTGACCACTGTAGCTCGAAAACCGCTCGGTAGATTTGAATTAAATTTATACAGCTTTTTGAAAACATGAAAAACTAGTACCTGATCGAAGCTTTTTGTTTTAAATTAACAAAATGGCGGCCTCAGGATTTTTTTTTCCAGATTTTCGGGAGAAAACCAACTGTTAATTGTTTATAAAAAATCGACATTAAAAAAAAAAAATCCTTCAGTCAGGCACTAGGTTTTGATGTTTTCAAAAAGCTGTATAAATTTAATTAAAATCTACCGAGCGGTTTTCGAACTACAGTGGTCACCAGTCGGTTGGAACTGGATCAACACAAGCAGCCATTACTTTTAAAATTATTAATTTTTTTTTCTAAAATTTCTGTCAAGTCAAGTCGAAACCTTATTTAATGATGCTACGTTTTTACTTTTATAAAATAAAATAAGTTACTGGCAAAAAAAAAATTATTTAAAATTGTCATTTTTTCATTTCTTTGACTACACCTAACCCCTTAATGGGACACTAACTTGGTCTGACCACGTTAATGGCCTGGTGTCTAAAGTTTACGGAGCTCTTCGAAAGCTTTCACCATTTAAAGATTTTATACCTACCTTTATCTACCAGAATGAAAATTGTTAGATCTTTGCTGTGTCCAATATCAACATATGGCTGTGAAATTTATTTATATTTAGATTTCGCATATCAGAGAAAATTGAATATTGGTGTAATTCTTTTGTTAGATATGCATATGGTTTACTACGTTATGACCACATTTCATATTATGTAAATGGTATACTAGGTTGTAGCATAGAGTCATATTTGAAGTTTTGGGCCTTGATTTTTCCTCACAAACTAGTTCTTTCGCGTAAACCTAACTATCTGTATGAAAAACTTAGCTTTTGCTCGATCCTGTAGTACAGCAAACTTAATTACACCAAAATCTAGTACTCTTCATACAAGCCGACAATCCTTTGTTGTCACTATCAGGTTGTGGAATAGTGTTCCCAATATAGATAGGCGTGGAAGTTTTAGCAGCTTTAAGAAAATTATTTTAACTTTTTTGGAATGATCGCTACTTTTATATGTTTTCTTAATTTTGTTTTGCTTATTTGTTTTTATTAGGTATATGTATGAGTCTATTGTTTTTAATATACCTTCTTATAATTAGAAGCTATGGCTTAAATGTGTAGACTTTCTTGAAATAAATGAATTGAATGTCTTTGCATATTTTGATGGAAGATTCGAAATCAGCGAACCAGAAAACCCTCAAGTTCAGATTTGCAAGACAATCCCTTAAAGTTTAACTTTCCGGTAGCCATTTTGTGAGCGTCATCTTGAATTTTGGTAGATTTTATTAGGTCCGCAACTAAGTTCTCGCTGTTTTTTTTATGAATATAAAACTTTATTATGAAAAAATGGTTACAAATGAGTTATTCAAAGTACTGCCCATCGCTAGCGACAACCTTTTCCCATCTTTCTGGCAGAGCTCGAATACCGTCACGGTAGAAGTGTTCGTCTTTTGAGGTTATCCATGAATCAAGCCAATTTACGATGTCGTCATATGAACGGAACTCCCGATTAGTCAGAGCATGTGCCATCGAACGGAATAAGTGATAATCGGACGGCGCAATATCTGGGGAATATAGCGGGTGGGGTAGGACTTCCCATTTGAGTGTTTCTAAGTAGGTTTTGACGGGTTTGGCAACGTGAGGCCGATCGTTGTCGTGCTGTAAAATCACTTTTTCGTGCCCTGATCGTATTGTGGCCGCTTTTCGCGCAGTGCTCGGCTCAATCGCATCAATTGAGTTCGATACCGTTCCCCAGTGATCGTTTCGTTCCGTTTCAACGTCTTTTCAGCGTTTTCGAAGATTTTCGGCCTTCCTTCACGCGAACGGTCGTCAACATCAAAATCACCGTCTTTGAAGCGACGGAACCAATCACGGCACGTTGTTTCACTTAGAGCAGCATCTCCGTAAACTTTTTGGAGTTCTCGATGCGCTTGAGCCGCCGTTTTCTTCGAATGAAAAACGAAAAGCAACACTTCCCCGCAAATGACGATTATTTGGCACATAATCAGACATTTTCACACAACCAAAAGTATATGTTCCAAAAACAAAATCACAAATGTATCAAAGCGGCTTGCTTACCATATGTCTAAGCTTGGTTCATGACGTTTTAGTAATGCTATAATCGACCAACTCTTACTACTGGAGCCATCTATTGAAAAACAGCGGGAACTTAGTTGCGGACCTAATAATTCTGTGACTCGCCTAGGTCGACTCTGATAGGTCAGATATTGCGAAATTCGTGTTCTCCAACCTCGATAACCCTTTTACCGCCATCATTTGGCTTATTTTCTCAATTGTGAAAATTTGACCCTTTAACCTTGAAACCCTCGAGTCCACTTCCGATTTTTTCGGTTTTGCTTTCGTGATCTCCCTCCCCAAAAACCCCGATGTCAACCATAAAGTTTCAGTTTTTAATTATTGTATACAGACCCCTTTTTCAGCTAATTTACCTGTAGTACATTTCTAGATCGCTGGCTACAGTTAAAGCCCTGTGTTACTCGGATGAAACCTTTGACCCTGCGGTACTCTGTAAGGGGTAATCCGCAACAAATACACACGTACAAAAACGCAAATTCTGCTTGTGGTTCTCATAAAAACTCCTGGGTCTATCAGCTGTCCAAATTCTAACCCTGCAGCCAAATCGTTTTGGATTATACACGCGTTCAACAAGTTTTGTAAGCCATACAATTTAAAACTTTTTTTTACAAATAAGTTTACAATGTCACAGCTTAACTTATGACTCTTCCCGTAAAGTACTTGTAAATTGGTAAACATACAAGTACACCAATTTCCTTTGGCTCAAACTCCCCCACTATAAGCAAATTGTGAATTTTTTCGCTTGGTCCAGAAAGCCAGAGAAAGGGCCTGTGGAGCACTGCCGTCTATTCCTATTCGGCTTACGGTGCCGTGAATATTTCCATAAAGTCAAATTGTATTATTTAATTTTGAAAACGGGCGACAACTCCGGAATGAAGAGCGAACAAAGGCAGATCCAGCTAAGCCGGATCTCCATTTAGGGGCGCGTAAATGCAATTCGTTTAGCCGGGTCTCGAGGCACCGAATGAAGCCAACCCTATGAAATTTTCATTAGCACTGACACTCCGAAATTGCCAGAAATCCGAAATAGAATTTTAATCGTGAAGTTGTTAGTCGCCGTACCTCTGAGGAGCATTAAAACAAGAATGAAACACCTCAAGGCAAAGAAGTCATTTGGACGTGGAACGTCATCTCCCCGAATATCCCTCAGGAGGGTGGCGGTTGAGAGCCAACTCGGCGAGGGATGTGCGGCGCGGGTGAGATTAAAGGTAAATGCTATAATCAAATCTTTTCTAATGGCTTTGTGCACACTTTTTATTGTCACCGAGGGCGCAAAATAAAACAGTTTCGTTTGAGGCGCCCGCTCGGAACTCTATGCAAATTACATTCCCAGTAACGCTCTCTGCAAACGAGATTGCCGTCTGCGGGGCCGTGAACTCGTCTTGGATGATTCCAGTGTTGTGGTTCTGTTCCGCGCCCCGCGCAGAGACGCAATTGGAAACGAATCTGGCAAGATTGCCCGCTCCACGGGGGCGCGGGCGGAGGGGCTGCTCATTGCTCGGAAAAATCAGCCCATCGGCCACTAATAAGGAATTAGTTTTCCCAGGCAGGCCGATTAGATGGGCCTGCAATAAGTCCTCGATTGCACGTTATCTCGTTAGCACGCAGCCGGCTCGGCCTGCGAACCCACTCGCCACAGCCACGTTCGACCAGCTGCCTAGTATAGGCCCAGGCTGGGGCCAGGCGTAGGTATGGCGAGGACAATTTGCGCAAATTGACTTCCCTCTTGTACTGACGGGCTGCGGCGGAATGGAGAGTTGTTCATTTCGAATCGGAGCCGTTTGTAATTCAACCCCCGATTGTAGTTAACTCTGCCACTTGTTGATGCTGTGTCGCTTGGGATTTACCGTTGTTGCTGGCGCCCCACCCGGCAGCGCCCACCCGGCGGCGCCCGGGTCCGGGGCTCATGTTGCTTTCGGCCGGCGCGGCGGGGAATGAGGAGTCAATCACGGACGGCATGGGAAAGTGCTTTGATTGGAAAATGGAAACGTTTTGATGGCCGGGGGCTGTGTAAATAGCAACCGCTCCGTGCGTAGCGGGAGATGTGTCAATCCAAAGTGTAACAGGTCAGGGTGGACAGGGCGGCGAATTGACTCGAAGTTTCTGCACGTTTTTGCAGGTGCGCCATTGAAATTGGAATTTTTGACTCGAGGGGGCTTTTTGCGAACAGACACCTTCAAAATGATCACGAAAACTGCAATATGCAGCAAAAGGATTCGTTCCGTTTGATGTAGGGACTGCAGTTATATAGCTGCAATTCTAGGCACTCGAGGTATTTTTTAAAGCCCCAGAATTTGTACACCTGCGACAATCCATTCTGCACGGACATTTTGGATGGAAATTTCAACGGCTGGGTTTGAGATTCTCCCTGTAAAAATAAATGCTTCGGATATACTTACATATATACATGTTTGGTATTTTGACATTTTCCTAAGCAGCCACAAATATTGGACATGTTGATGAATGATGACTATGACTACTATCTAGTACTTGTGAGTTCCGACGATACTGAACAATTCAGCTTAGACGTTGAGGAATTGAGTAGGCATTTCACACAATCGGCACTATCTCACCTTTCTGTAGTGCATCCCACATCCAATTCTATTGATGGTCTTAGCTCTTTTTAAAAATAGAAATAATACAATAGTTTATTTAGAAGTAATAAAGACTAGCTCACCCGTACCCGGCGTTTCCCAGAATACTATTAAATTTGTATTCCTTAATTTTACAACGCCTCCCTACTGCACAACCGCCTCTCCTATGTGACCCAACGGGGTGGGGGTGATCTCATTAAATCAACCATAAATTCGTACACAATACACCCCATACATCACTTTCACCTATTCCTAATACTTTTTTAACTGTAAACTGTAAAGTATTATTAAATTTAGTTTTCCTCATTTTACACCACCTCCTTATTGCACTGCCTCTCCTATATCTCCCAGCGGGGTGGGGGATGGTCTCATATTTGGAAATTTGAATAACAGATTCGAAATCAGTGATCCCGAAAATCCCCAAGCGCGGATTTCCAGGGAAATACCTTGAAGTTTAACTTTTCTGTCGCCATATTGATCCAGCATCTTGATTTCCAAAATTTTAATGGCAGATTCAAAATCAGTGACCCAAACCAAAAACACAATTTTCTAATTTTCCGCGCAATATTCTTAATTTTTTCTTTCATAAGAACCTTCTCCTGACAATAACAAACACAACAAAAAAAAATTAGCGAAATCGGTCCAGCGATTCACGTGTGATGGTGTGACCAAGGGAAATAGGGATTCATTTCTATATATATAGATTACTCTGCTTCCTTAGCTATCGATTGGTGAAAAAGTTATTCCAATTCATGCATACACTTTTCTTCCACAGCCGTTTCAATTTTGTCGGCACCCACCGAAAAAACCAAGTTTTCACTATTTTCACCAATTTTCACCAACCCGGCCCAATTTCCTATAGTGTCTCTTCTTCCTACCCCTGAGACACACTTCTGGGGGGTGTCACCCACCCAACCCCACAACAAAAATACGTTTTCACCAATAATTCCCACATTTCACACTTTTAACCAACCTTTGTTTCACCAACACATTCCACACTACCTCCCCTTTCCAACGATACCCACAATATGCCACATGCATTACTAATAGTATACATAATTATGAATTTTTACAACAAATTTCCTCTTCTTCCTGGACGCGACGGGAACGCGGTCGAACGGGATAAAAAGTTCTATGTCCGTCTCCTGGTTCTAAGCTACCTCACCACCAATTTTCAGCCAAATCGGTTCAGCCGTTCTTGAGTTATAAATAGTGTAACTAACACGACTTTCTTTTATATACATAATATATGTAGTACAAATCTTATATAGTACTATAGTTTTTGCAAATCACATTAGTGGATTAAAACTAATCTAGTTAAATAAGAAGAAACTCAAGAAAAAGAAAAAGTGAGAGAACAACAAAAAATAATGTGACGAAAAGCAGAAAGTGATTTAGTATTAGGTCCGCAACTAAGTTCTCGCTGGTTTTTTTTATGAATATAAAAATTTATTATGAAAAAATGGTTACAAATGAGTTATTCAAAGTACTGCCCATCGCTAGCGACAACCTTTTCCCATCTTTCTGGCAGAGCTCGAATACCGTCACGGTAGAAGTGTTCGTCTTTTGAGGTTATCCATGAATCAAGCCAATTTACGATGTCGTCATATGAACGGAACTCCTGATTAGTCAGAGCATGTGCCATCGAACGGAATAAGTGATAATCGGACGGCGCAATATCTGGGGAATATAGCGGGTGGGGTAGGACTTCCCATTTGAGTGTTTCTAAGTAGGTTTTGACGGGTTTGGCAACGTGAGGCCGATCGTTGTCGTGCTGTAAAATCACTTTTTCGTGCCCTGATCGTATTGTGGCCGCTTTTCGCGCAGTGCTCGGCTCAATCGCATCAATTGAGTTCGATACCGTTCCCCAGTGATCGTTTCGTTCGGTTTCAACGTCTTTTCAGCGTTTTCGAAGATTTTCGGCCTTCCTTCACGCGAACGGTCGTCAACATCAAAATCACCGTCTTTGAAGCGACGGAACCAATCACGGCACGTTGTTTCACTTAGAGCAGCATCTCCGTAAACTTTTTGGAGTTCTCGATGCGCTTGAGCCGCCGTTTTCTTCGAATGAAAAACGAAAAGCAACACTTTCCCGCAAATGACGATTATTTGGCACATAATCAGACATTTTCACACAACCAAAAGTATATGTTCCAAAAACAAAATCACAAATGTATCAAAGCGGCTTGCTTACCATATGTCTAAGCTTGGTTCATGACGTTTTAGTAATGCTATAATCGACCAACTCTTACTACTGGAGCCATCTATTGAAAAACAGCGGGAACTTAGTTGCGGACCTAATAATATGACATTTGCATAGGTATATGCGACTATAAAATTTAAATTGACCATCAGCTCATGGAAAGTCCTGCCCGACCTCTCGAGTTGCACATGATTTGGCAGAGAGTTCCATACGCGACTAGTCTGAATAAAGAAAGAGCGCTCACCAAAGTGTGAGATGCATTTAGGAATAAGCAGCCGAAGTCCTCTATCTGAATGCAGGAACCTCAACCTCTTATATAAGTAGGTGGACTTTTATGTGTCCCTATAGATGTGCCTAAAGGTTCTTTCAATAAGGACGCTCGACTTTTAAATGTAAATAAAACAAGTTGTGTGTGAGATTTTCCACTCCATTTTTATTTTATTTGAAAGAATATTTTATGGCTTTAAGTATGGAATATAACGTCGTTCAAATATCCGCTGCGGCTTTCCTTGGTGGCACGTATTTGGAAGTTGATGATAAGCAACTCTTGTGACTTAAATTGTATGATATGGATACCAACGACATGTGGTTCCAACAGGACGGCGCTAGGTGCCACACAGCCACGATGGATATTCTGCACGAGTGATTGAAACTGGTCACCGAGATCGCGCTATTCAACGTCTTCAGACGTCTTCTTTTGGGGCTATTTGAAATCATAGGTCCACAGCTTCCACAAAGCCTCTCGACTTCATAGCTCTGCTTCTGTTTCTTTAATCGCTAATGTTCGCTATGCTGGGTAGATTAGCCCGCAGTGGCTATTCTGACTGATTGGACTATATCTAATGCTATTAGGTGAAAAAATACTCTGGTTCCCGATTATCCGATATGATTATAAATATCATAGGAAAAACGTTTATCAGATTAAACGTTTAAAATGGGATTTGACGAAACGTGTAATTAATAAACGTTTCCTTAACTAAAAATTTTTTTTCAGAAACGGTTCTAATGCTTGGTGGCCATGTTTAATGTTTTCTTGCTCGCTTGCTAAGATCCGATCTAATGCAGGCAGGCGTCTAAGAAAATGAAGTAACTTTCCAAATTTCACGACAAGACAGCACCTGTACAGGTGGTCATGTTGTGATATGACACGTGTCATAACACGTGCCATAAGTTTTTTTATTGCACCACGTTGTAGAAGTGGTCACGTTATATATTATATGACACGTGTTATGAAACGTGTCATGACAGATGATATAATTTTTTAAGTGAAACTTCTTAAGGGCGGTAAAATGGCCTGGATCAGACGAAAAAATGAATCGCCTATTCTTCTCCGGTAAACTTCAAAGGATTGCTCTAAAAATCCGAAATGGGGGGTCTTCGAGGTCATTGAATTCGGATCTGCGAATGAAATATGTAAATTCAAAATGGCAGACCCAAAATGGCCGCCGGAAATTTGAACTTAAAGGGATTGCCCTGAAAATCCGCAGTTTTCGGCTGAATCGCAGTTTAATTGGCGCAGTTCTGGCAGACGAGAATACACAAATTCTGCCACACCAATCAGGCGTGAAATTTGCGAAAATGATTGATCGTCTTAGAAGAAATTACGCAACTTTTGAAACCCTTGCAAGCTGATACAAAAGTATTTTCCAGTGAAAGAGGTTTTCGTTAGTTGTAGACTTTTTTTTAAATATTTTGCCCCTTCTGTTATGAGTTTTACTTTACATTTACTTCTATTACGGAAGCTCGAAAGTATACTAATTAACAAAAAAAAAAACCCCTACGTACAACGATTATCACTGCGTTTATAAATAATTTCTTGTTTTTAAATTCAAAATCGGACAATTGTAGCTCGTGTTATCAAGACTACCAGGTTGAGATAAGTCGTTTCGAAATAAACGTGCTTAAAAGTTTAAGGCCATGAAGAGAATTTTTGAGTAAGGTTCATTCATTAAGTCGCAGTAAGCGTTGTATACTCGTATTCAACTTTTGATATTTACCAAATTTCATCGATTCCCGGCTGATAAGACGGACCTTCTCCATCATCGGCGTTCTCACAGGGTTTTTTTTTCATTTTTTGTGGCCCTTGTCGTTAGATGGCTGCGCTTCGTACGCTCAGGTAAACAACTATAACTTTGGCATTTATCTCCAGAGTGGTGTTCCCGCTTAAGCTTAATAAAGCAATTTAGTTGAAATTGATATTTAATAAAATCAAGTATTGTACAAAGTCTACACATATCTTTAATTAAAGCTTGAAGCATCAACTATTGCCTAAAAATGCAATAGGCGCAAGAGCTTTAGAAATTTTTTCTAAATATTTAATTTTCGTTAACATTTGCTTTTCCCATGCAGGGAATATGGAAAGTTACGCTTTATTTGGCGCATCTATATGAAAACATGTTCTACTAAAGAAATATGTGGAACTTTAAGGTATATTATATTTTGTAGTCATAATTTAGGGTTTGTCCAATTATTTGCAGTATATATTAAATTTCTGGAACAACTTTAATTTTAACTTAATTTTTTTTAATGAAAAGGTGACCTTCTCCTAACTGAATTTAAAAAAAAGCAAAAGTTTGGGATTTTTTCACAAGAAAACAAAACAACATATGACCTTGAATCTTTTTTTTATTTGGAAGTCTTTAACAAAAACTAGAAATTGTTTTTTTATTTTTTCATTTTTCGATCACCCGTCGCCGCCAGAGGGCGCCAAAAAAAATCGGCCTTTTTCCGTAATTCCGTGATTGCGGCTCGCCAAATCATTTGAAACAGAAAACTCAAAAAACCACTTAAATTAGACATAAAAATCTATAGATCTAAATAGGATCTAACCAATCGGTCTATTAGCAAACAAATGGCAGCCATTTGAAATCAAAAATCGAGAATTTTTCGAAAAATTTTTTACATAAAGTGCTGTAAAAAGAAGTACTTGGTTTTTGTCTTATATCCTAGCACAATTAAATTCTGAACAAAATGAACCAAAGTTTATGGAAATCGGTGGTGCGGTTCAAGAGATATCGTGGAATTACGATTGAAAGAATGAAGTCGAGAAAAATGCCTTTGATTTTAGATCGACTTCACCGGCTGAAAGTGCCGTGTGCCAGTTTCCAATGAATTTTCTTTTTGGAGTTTTTGATGTAAAATTCAATTGAGTTTTTGGCATTTTCTCGAAATTTCTAGAGAAAAACTATCGATACGTTCAAGTGGCCACGTAAAATATAACTGAATTGAATTTCTTCCAGCGAACGTCCCAAACAGCGTGCTCGGGCGTCAGCTGCGCCACCGTTTTTTCTCTCAAAATATATAGCGATATAACTCGAAAACCATATTTTTTTTTCGTATACTTTTAGGACATGATTCTAGACATATTAAGGAACATTTTTCCGTAAAAAAAATCGATTTTTTTTACTCCAGTTAGGAGAAGGTCACCTTGGAAAATCACCCAAAAGCAAATTTTTTCACTTTTTGACTTTCTCAGAAACTATAAGTGATGCAGCGATTTCGTTTTCATATTCGTAATCTACAGAAAAAAATACATCGATGTTAGCTATTTGTATTTCAGTGGAAAATCCTTGTTGACCAGTGTATCTAGCCGAAGCGCCGAATATTCGGCGACACTTAGTACATTTCTACGCCGTGGGGATATTTGTTTCACTCGCGATAATGTCGCGTCACAACATGCATTATTCGTTAATTGTTACATCAAATTGTGTTACTTATAGTGTATATAATATTGTATAATACATTGCCTGACCACCAATTAGTACAAGATGTAAGCACACGCTGGAATTCAACACACTATACTAGAGTTTCAAAACTAGTTTCCTTGCATTAGTTCAAACACAAAGAGCAAAACAAAAAAATTCTTTTAGATGCTCTGAGAAAGAGTTGTGAAGAGTCTGGTAGCACCGATGATGATTCATCTCCACTTCGAAAGAAAAAAAATATCAATGAAAACGATAAAACCATTGAAATACACGAAAGTTTCTGGAACTGTTTTGAGGACGCCGCTACAGAAAATATGCACACAAAGATGTGGAACAGAAAAGTTCAATAACAGATGAAATTGATTTTCACATGAAAACTGTTCGCCTAGATCGGACAGCAGATCTTTACAAGTGGTGGTCAGCAAACGCTAAACAGTATCCGAGTCTAGCACAATTTGCTAAGATTTATTTATCTTCTCCCAGTAGAAGTGTATATACTAGTGAGCGGCTATTTTTGGAAGCAGGTATAATGAGTAATATTATGCGCTTTTTTTCATGATTTGGTATTCGTTATTCGACCAAATGGTTCGCAATATTCGGCCGAATACCGATCAGTAAAAAAAGCGGCCGAATATTCGTGGCATCTCTAGTTTTTCTTTTCTAGATCTAACTGACTACTACTGACTATATAAGATTTTTAAATCTTTAGTATTTTCGAAATAAATTATTATTATTATTATTATACACATTTCATTATACAAATTCATATATACAAATTCTTATAATATTTTGAATTTACTTTTATGTAGACATACGGGGCGTTCTTTATATATTTAGTGTGTTTTACATAAATTAAAGGTGAAAATGAGCAAATATTTGCTATGTTGTGGAAACTAATGACGTCTTGAAAATAACCCCTCCAATTAAGACCTCGCATTACGCCCAATTTCAGTCCCAAGGTGGACGCGTTTAGCTTTGCACCTAACGACGAGCAAGCTTATTTGGACAAAGCACCATTCCAACTTTGGAAAAAAAATTAGCACTCCGAACAGTGAAGGGGCCCCGGCCGTCCAAGCGGATATCTGTCAGCTCTTGAGTCCTCCTCCCGTGGACCAAAGTGGATTTTTCTTTCCTTCCTGCCCTTGTTTGATGCCATCCGTCGATCCGTCCCATTTGAATGCGAGGAAAGTCGAGAAAGCGAAGGACCCTCTTTCTTATCGACGCAGTATTTATTCAGGCACTTTCGAAAATCAATACGCGTAAAATTAAACAGTAAATACCCGGGATCCGGGGAATGATGCCGGGTACTTAATGTTTCGAACTGAATGAAGGGATTCTGCGTTCAATCTCGGGATAGGTACGAGCGTACTTGTAGCGCCTGAAATATGATTTCGTATGCAAATTGTTAATTTTTTTTTTTGCAGAAAGGAATATTTTTTATTGGATAAACACGTACCGGAGTGGAGTCCTTCTGCAAAAGGGAACCAAGGAGCTTCGGCAGAGCGGACTGAATTACACGCTCAGTTAATATCCCCGAAGATGGTTATTTTTGGAATTGTTGACGGTTTAGCGAGGGATTTGATGGAAGAATTATTATTCCGTTGTAGCCCTGCTGTAACAAGATTACGCTATATAATTGCGTACAAAGCAGCATCCCGTCTTGCCTGTTTGAATAGGCTGGCACCCGGGGCAGGATGCGGTGGAACATGACCTGCGACAGGGGCGCCATATGGTCCCGTGCATAAATGGCTTCTGAGGTTTTCTTAGGACATTCATTTTATTTATTGACGGGCAATTGCACCACGGCCAGTGGTAGTTAATAATATGCGAATGGAGTGCCTTTCAGCAAGTTTTAAAGCCCATTTCTTTCTGTTTAAGCTTTGAAGATTGCAGGGAAAAACGTCGTATTTTGGCTCTTTTTTACGGCGACGCCCATACTTTTCGTATAACAAAATATTTGATTACATTGCTTTTAAAATATTCTTCAGAACATGTTCGTATTTTGTAAATATCTATCTACATCTATCCATGTATAGGTTTGAATATAAAAAATAAATGTTTCTTTGCTCGTTTTCTATGCGTTCCTCAACCATTCATCCGATTGCCATGAATCTTTGATGAGCTGTGTTGTCGCTCGCCCGCGAAGGTTCTGACAAAAAAAAATTATCTGGAATTCAAGACGGCGGTTTCAATATGGCGGCGAACTTTTCAACTTAAAGCTATATTTATGTAAATGGGCACTTGGGGGTTTTCGGGGTCGCTGATCTGGAATCTGCATTCAAAATTTTGGAGTTCTAGATGGCGGATCCAATAGGGCGGCGAAAAACAAAAAAAAAATTAAGTATAGCTAATACACCAACATACAGATGTGGCCAAATTATTATGACCTTAATATTTACAATACCTAATACCGTTGTATACTTTTAGAAGTGAAATTTCTTTTCCGGGAGGTCTTTCGCACGAATACGAGTTGATTCAAATAGAAACATATTATTTAGATCCAAAATGATTTCTATTTGTTTTGAACATATGTAAATCTGTTTGATATTTGTGTTGTCTTATAACGCTAAAATTAATTAATCAATACAAAAAAATTAAAGTCATCGTCCTGATAAACAATCCGATTAGTGACACTTGTCGGAGTTGTGTCAGCTGGGTGATCAGTTGGCAACGTCGTTAATAGATTACGATCAGATTAGTGGAAAAAACTTGTACTTAAGCAAAAAGCTTAAAGCTGCAACATGCTCGCACTTATTGCCGACAATGTGTGCCATTTAAGCAGTGGCGTAGCGTGGGTGTCAGCCTCTCGGGCGGAAGATAAATTTGCCGCCCTCTTAGTTATTAGCGAATTGAAAATAAAACGCAAATCGACTTCCAATTAGAACTAAATATAACGACACCGTTAATATTTATATTTTTATTGAAAAATAATATACTTGTTAGAATTAAAAACAAAACTTCTGTCTTTAACTAAAACTTTATTCGTGTAATTTTTTTAAGAGCAATTTCTTTTATTGCACTATCAATGTCTATAGCATCACACACCTCTTGCTCAATAGATAAGACAGCCAGATTGGTTAGCCTTAAAGTACTCATTGTTGATCTTGAATAATTCTTGATCAATTTCAATTTTGATAAACTTCTCTCACAGCTGGCATTGCTTTTGGTAATTGTGAAGAATATTTGGAGCATTATTATAATATTGGGCAGAGTATCTTCCAGCTTCCACAATAAATTTTAATAATTCAAGTGAGTCCGCATTAATTAATTTATTTTCGTTGCCTGTGGCAGCAATGAAAGTCCACAGTCGAAGTCGTTCCAGCTTGAAGTCCTGCTCGTCAATTTCGGCAGATGCGTAGTCTAGATTACATTTAGTGTCTTCCGAATCTAGTAATATAGCCGGCACTAGACAAGCAAACTTATCCGCCAAATTCTTTAGCTGCTGAAAACGCTCACGAACTTCTACTATGATTCTATCTAACGAAGAAAACAGCTTCCGTCTCAACTCATTTAAAGATAACGGATTCTCCGATTTCGTACCAGTATAAGTAATGAAAAATATCATGCTCATTTCAATCGGGGTCGACAAAAATATGAAATGATTCAAATATTCACAAGATATTATTATTATTTATTGTACATTTTTGCCGCCCCCTAAAGGTGCCTCCCGGGCGGGCCGCCCCTGTTGCACTACGCTACACTACTGCATTTAAGGCAATGGAAACTTTGCGGGGCATCCGAGCTATTCCACGATTTTCCACACGTTTTGACCGACAAAACAAAAATAGATTTTGATCATTCTTGATCAAGATTATTTAGGTAAGAGCCAAATAATCACGATGACCCGAGGGTTTTAAGGATTGTTTTCTTTGCGGTTTATACCTGGGGAAAACATATTTTCACTGTGGGGGTTTTGTGGTGCCTTGTATTTTCCCACAATAGTCAATACAAGAGCGGTCTACGGACTTCGGATTACCCTGAAAATATTTTGGACTCGTTCGTATAAAATTTTAAATAAAACTTCGATGCACTTTTTGATCACTTTATTTCAGTTGTTGCTTCCCAGGACAAATTGTGAACTGACTTCTCACACATTTTTTATTTTTTATTTTTCTCCCTTAAACCTACTCTTTTCAAAAATTTACAATCAATCCTATGCTCTCTCGTTAACTTACAGTAAATTTTGAGTATAATTTACAGTAGTCATAGCGACCTTCTATGAAACCTAAAGAAAACATGTTCATACATTTACACTCTACTTGATTTTGCTATTCGTGTGTGGCCGAGGTATTTCACGTTACTTTCACAATAACAATTTTGAGATAAACATCTTATCTCTACTAGTTACTAGTGCACTCTAGATAATCCGCCACATCACCAAGCGGATTTTTTCTTTATTTTTTATTTTTGCATTTTTTTGTATTTGTCAGTCCTTTTATTTATTTTTCACTAACAAAATTGATTTGATTCTCATTATAGAAAAATCAAATATTGAATTTAATTTTTTGATTTATTAACTATAAGAATTTTGAATTCATTTCTATTATTTTCTTTATAATTTCATTATTATTATTTAGTTTGAATTATGTCACTTTTAGTTTGGTATTTTTATTCTTCGTTTAGATTATTTTTTATTATTATTGTTAAATTATTATTTTTGAATTTTGATTTATTACTTATTATTTTATTTCGTTGGATTTTACATTTATTTAAACAATCTATATATATATGAAAATGAATCCCTATTTCCCTTGGTCACGCCATCCCGCGTGAACTGCTGGACCGATTTCGTTAATTCTTTTTTTGTTGTGTTTGTTATTGTCAGGAGAAGGTTGTTATGAATGAAAAAATTAAGAATATTGCGCGGAAAATTAGGTCTTCGAAGAATTCGTTCTCCGTGGGATCCATCCCTACGTCGTCTTCGCATTGCTAAAGTATCAAGTTCCCGAATCCAACAGTTTCTGTGCGTCGTAGGTGAATCGGCAAGGTTATTCATCTATATATATAAAAATGAATTGCTGTGCCTTAGTCTCGCTAAAACTCAAAAACGGCTTGATCGATTTCGATATTTTTTTTTATTTTTTTTGCTATTATGCAGGGGAGGTTTAAAAAAAGAAAAAGCCAGCCGGAAAATCTAAAAAATCGAAATTTCCGTTTTGTATAGGAAGCGAATTTTCCAACTTCAAGGAATCTTTATGAAAAAGGCAATTGGAGGTTTTCGGGGTCACAGATCTCGAGCTTGCATTCAAAATTTTGGAATTCAAGATGTCGGATCCAATATGGCGACCGAAAAAGTTAAACTTCGAGGGATTTCACTGAAAATCCGAACTTTTGTTTTTGGTTTTGGGTTTTTGGGGTCACTGATTGAATCTGCCATCAAAATGTTGGAAATCAAGATGCTGAATCAATATGGCGACCGTAAAGTTAAACCTTAAGGGATTTCCATGAAAATCCGCGCTTGGGGATTTTCGGGATCACTGATTTCGAATCTGTTATTCAAATTTGCAAATATGGGACCACCCCCCACCCCGCTGGGAGATATAGGAGAGGGGGTGGCAAAAAGGAGGTGGTGTAAAATGAGGAAAACTAAATTTAATAATACTTTACAGTTTACAGTTAAAAAAGTATTAGGAATAGGTGAAAGTGATGTATGGGGTGTATTGTGTACGAATTTATGGTTGATTTAATGAGACCACCCCCACCCCGCTGGGTCACATAGGAGAGGCGGTTGTGCAGTAGGGAGGCGTTGTAAAATTAAAGAATACAAATTTAATAGTATCCCGGGAAACGCCGGGTCCGGGCAAGCTACTAAATAAATATATACATTTTTAATGTGCTTTAAACTGTGGTAACCCGAAGCTAAACTTTCCCTACTCCACATTCCGGATATAAGAGTTCGAATTATTTTCCTTTATATTCCGGTATAGAGGCTGTAAGAGTCATACATATTGAAATCCATTTGCAATAACAAAAATCCAGAATAAAAAAGGTGTACGTACGTATATCTACCATATTTAACTAGACGTACATATCGGGACCAAAAATCAGTAATCAGTAGTAAAAGTCAGAGGGGCCGCTACGGTAATCCGAAGCCACAGCGCGCGAAGATGATTAATTAATATTAATTATTTCCAATTTTATAATGTCATTGGTGGAAAAAAAATTTCCATGGAATGGGTCACTGCTAGGGTGTGCCTCCTTGTGCAGGGGGAACGAAGCCGGACAGGTTTGCTTATAAAGACGATGGCAAAGGAGGAAAAAACAAAAGTCGGTGAATGCGCGGAGTTTTTAATCTCATTCATTAATTTCTTTTTAGGTTGACAAATCCCCGGGAGAGAGTAGCAGGTACGGCAGAGGTCGGGCCATTACACGAAATCATTTACTTGTACTTCTCCGGTAAATGGACAATCAATAGCGGGCGGGTGGAGGTATGAGGGTGGCGGTGAGAGGTATTTTTAAGAGCTAGCCAGATTCCCTCTTCACGCCTGGGTAATTCAATTAGAGACGGTAGAGAGCAGTCCTGCAGCGTTTTTTAACGGTTTTAAGGCGTTAGGACAAAACTACTAATTAATCCGAAAATGGCAGTAGGCAGCCGCTAATCTGCGAGCATTTAGCTGGCCAGGGTTGGGGTGGGACGGGAAGTTCAAGGCAGCGGGAGCAGCCTGTGGAAGGTTAAAAAGGCGGGTGGGAGGGGCGGCGAAAGGGTCGTTTCCAATTAACAGTAAGAAACAAACAAGCGCAGTGCGGCGGAAGGCAAGCGCCCCAGGCGCCTGAATTATAATTGAATTATTGTTGCGAAAAGAAAATAATCTTGAAAACCCCAAAAATCGAAAGACTTAATGCTATTGTAACGGGTTTTATTTACATAGGATGATTTGGAAGGGAGGCCCGTAAGCGGTAAGCAGGTTACTTCCTCTTGAAAGGATCACAATCTCCGAGGCGAGCGCGGAGGCCAAGAGGCGCAAAAGAAAGCAAAGTGGAAAAATTGATTCCGAGCCAAGAACAACATTTACACACGCCGCAGCGCTGCTATCACAATAAAACGAGCCGACGGCCCACCGCCGCCGCATCCCAGTCCTGCCTGGTCCCGGCGCACAGCCACCCCCCGGAAAAATTACATCACTTACAGAAAGATGAGACATCAGAATTAGAGAGGGCCCTAAAATTGCTTTTAAAAGGCAAACAGCAGATGTGGCAGGGCATTTGCATGAATTTCTTATTCGCCATTGAAATTTGGAGCCAAATTTTTCTGACATGCTCTCCGACTGCCGCGGGAAGGAGTTCGTAATTTTTTATGCCTGCCGTGAGGGTCGCGGGGGGACTCAATAATTGCGGCACAGGTTGTCTCCGAAAAGACATTTGTTTATTGCGACCAGGCTGGATGTGGGCGAGGCCCCGTTGCCGGCAGGAGTATAGGAAGTCAGGGCGAGTGCCGAGTAGGCTGATGTCGTCAGAGGCAACGGCAGCAGTCGGACGAAGTGCGAAAGTCGGAATGCCAGAGGAGCAGCCTGCTCCTCCCGAGGACGCAATCTAGCCGAAGAGCGGCCGCATGGGAGGGCGGGGGAATCAATTAGGCAAGTGCATTACTCCCTCTTAATTGACTTCGCCCTGGGATATCTCGGGATATCCGGTGCGAGAATTTGATTGCACTGCCAGAGAAATTCAATTGCTGGTCGGACTAATTACATGCAACTTGCGGGGGTGAGGCCGCCAGCCGACTTTCAACTAAAAAGTTCTAACTCAAGTGGAAATTCAAATGTTTAGGGAGTCTGGAAGCGATAGAAAAAATGGCCAGACCAAGAATGTCTTTAATCTCTTCTACTGCACTCTCTGATTGAATTATTTGCCTTTTATTTAACACAGAGAATGTAATTAAGTCGTTCACGCCTCCGATTATATCGCCGTCTATTGTGGCCTACGGGGTCAGTTGCAATTGCAACACGTGATTTATTGCAAGTGCAATTGGCACCTGATTCAAGCGTCGAAATTATCTCAATTGAGAATTTATGCAAATGTTTCTGCAATGAGAGAATGAAATTGCAAAAATTAATAAATAGGTATATTTGAGAATGCTGTGGCCTTTCGAAAGCTCGTAACACTTACTTTATACGACGTGTCATAGATAATTGGATTTTAAAATATAACCCAGCTTTACATTATTGCAATGCAACTGTTATTAATTGTAACCCATTTTCGCATTATTCTACACTTGACAAATATCTGATTTGGCTCTTTTTTAAAAATCATTTGTAGTCCAGTCAAAATAGGTATATTCAACCCAGACAAAATTCCCAAGGAGCTGAATATGTGCACAGACCTTAAATACATAATTTTAAATGAAATGCTAAAAGTGCCTACCGCTCCAACTTACGCTATTCAAGATCAAAGGTCAATGACATCGGTTTTTCGCATATTCCTCGTAAACGGTAAGTGTTATCGTATAAATAGCCTACAAAAATGATTTATATACCTTTTTTCTTACGAATCACCATTCCTGAGATATCGCGATTTCAAATATCGATAATAGGGACTTGACAACTTTGAATTCAATTTGTGAACGCACCCTTTCACTAATCATCGAACTGTCACTGTCAATTTATTCAGTAAACTTAACATTTTCATCATGGTAAAGTACACGAACGAACAACGTCTACAAATTATAAAAATTTACTACAGAAATTCGGAGTCGGTGACCGCTACTTTAAGAGCGTTAACTCCGCTTTTCGGTCGTAATTCTCGCCCTAGTAGACAGGCAGTAACAAGTTTAGTGCAAAAATTTGAGTCTACATATTCGTTGTGTGATGCTGCCGTGCCAGTGAGACAACGGGTTGGTCAAAGTGTCGAAAATATCGCTGCCGTTGAAACGTCCGTAGCAAATGATCCAAATCAGTCAATTCCACGGCGTTCTCAAGAGTCGGGCATCGCCCAGACCATTTTATGGCGAATTTTGCGTAAGGATCTTGGTTTACACCCATACAAGATCAAGCTGACTCAAGAATTGAAGCCGATGAACCATTTGAAGCGACGTACGTTCTCCGATTGGGCTCTGGAAAAGATGCGCCAAGATGATCAATTTCATCGCAAAATCATCTTCAGTGACGAAGCTCATTTTTGGCTCAATGGGTTCGTCAATAAGCAAAATATGCGTTATTGGTCGGGTCAAAATCCACATGTGCTTCATGAAACACCACTTCATCCACAAAAAATAACTGTTTGGTGCGGTTTGCATGCCGGCGGCGTCATAGGGCCATATTTTTTTGTCGACGATAATGATCGTCACGTTACTGTGAATGGTAATCGTTATCGCGCCATGATTACCGATTATTTTTAGCCCGAATTGGAAGATGTGGACTTGGACAACATGTGGTTTCAACAGGACGGTGTCACAAGCCACACAGCACACGTTACAATCGATTTATTGAAGAGTAAGTTTGATGAGCGTGTTATCTCAAGAAATGGACCAGTCGATTGGCCGCCTCGTTCGTGCGATTTAACGCCTCTAGACTTTTTTCTTTGGGGCTACGTCAAGTCATTGGTCTATGCTAACAAGCCAACGACGTTGGAAGAGCTCAGAGCCAACATGGAACGCGAAATAGCAGCCGTTTCGGCCGAAATGTGTGGTCGAGTCATCGAAAATTGGGTCCAACGAATCGACCGCTGCAAACGTGCCCGCGGTGGCCATATGAACGAAGTCGAGTTCCATTCATAAATGTTTTGATTGTACTTCAACCCGATAGTAAAGTTTTTGAAATATCTCAAATGGTTTGCATTTTATTTTGAAAAAAAGTTGTCAAGTTCTTATTGGAAAACCTAAGTTTTCCACAACGGAAAAAATTGACTTAGCTCCTAAGCACTCATACGATCCCGCGGTAAACCTTGACAGTTACGACTAAAATCATAAGTAAGCAAACTTATAGTACTCGAAGCACCCTCTACGCTGGTTTCATCACTTTAGTCGTAGCTGAAAAAACAGCCGAGAAAGTAGAAAAACAATATTTGCACTACAACTTTGCGTATTACGACTTTTGTCGTAACCATCACGGGAGGCTTGGGGAGGGGCAACTGTTAACATTTAAGGCAGAGCACATTATACACTTTTTCTAAACCTATCTTTGCATTATGATATACCAATTCTACGCTACTGTTTTTAAAATGGATCACGGTGTCGTCAGCAAAAGCTACTATGTGATCTCCGTGGACATATGTATCAAGATTACATAGTGAATTTACATTAAGGAGGAAAAGAACAGGACCCAGTACAGTTTCTTGAGGGACTCATTCCACATTTAACTGCAGTAGTCTCGATTAATGTTTTATTGATCCGAAGAACTTGTGTTAGTTCAGAAAGGTAAGAATAATATTTCATGGTTGACCCTGTCGAACGCCTTTTTAAGATTAAGAAAACTGCTATTATTTTTTCATTACAGTCGGCTGCAGCCATTCCTAAAAATTAATTTTTTCTTTCCTGTCTAAAGGTGGTACCCCCTTAAACGTTTCTTAAATAAACTTTTAATCGGATAAACGTTTCCGACACGTCCGTCCTAATAGCAATAAAGTAAATAAAAGTTAGACCTCGTATTTTGGAAACATTGCTTTTTCGTGATGGTTTGCAAATATTTTGCATGTTTCTAAATATCTGAAAATAATAATAAAATATGCAAGTACCTACATACATATGTACAGTGTACACTCGATAATTCAACAAGAAAGATGCAGGCCGTTGTTTGTTATTCATATGTAGCTCGAAAGTCTGAAGAAAAAGAAAGAAAGAAGATCCAGACATACTTACCGCATATCATAGGGTCATCCAAAATTTGTTTTGATACATTTTTACCTGTGGTGCCAACAGCACAGGCAAACAGCAGAAATCGGAGCTACTCAAGAGAAAGTCCTTCATCCCAAAAGCGTTTCTAATCAGATCGCTGTGCTCGGAGGGTCAAAGGGACAAAGGGATATTTTTTCCGTGCAAATATGCACCTTCCCGATGATATGTTGGGCACGTTAGACGGCGGGGTCTTAATTTGTCAAAACCCCCTCTGCCGGGTGTAATTTATAACGCCGGAACAAAACAGTTCGAGTGGTGAGTATCGGCCCCAACATAAATAATTCGATAAAATCACCTAATTATAAAATGCACAATGCAACAATGCGATCAAAGTGTTTGCATTGTGCGGGCCAAAACCAATTTAATCGTGTTTTGCAACTTTATCAATGCCGCTCGTGTGAGTAAATTTATACTCTGGCCATCCATTGCCGGATTTAGTGATGAAAGACAGATGAGAGATGCTAGGACGAGGTGGGGCTGCTGCTGCGCTGCAAACGGACCCAGATATTGCAGTCGAGTCTATTGTTCAAACATCGGGTTGACCAGAGTGCCAACAAAGGCAACGGGCGCATGAATTGCTTTGCACTTCCTCTGGGCCGCGGCTGCAGGGGGATTGCACAATTTCATTTTGCTCGGAGCGCCACCCCGGGTTGGACATCGCCGCACCGTGCCGCTTTTTCGGCGCCCGGCACAGGTGCAGGGCCACGATAAGAAAGGGAGCAAGACTGTGTTTCCTCTGGCTAATTGCAATAATCCATTAAGATGTCCCCCGCCGGAGTCGGAGTCCATCAGGGTAACACCAAGGATTCGTAAAAATCTCCGCATACCGGGAGTAGCCCGGTGGCACTCCCCTCGCTGGAAGGTACCCGAACACGTAAAAAACAGGAAAGAATCACCGCGAACGCTGCGGGGTCGTTGAGGCCTCCGGATCTTTTATTCATGCAGACAAAACGAAGATATAAAGCCTTTTAATTCCGTAATAAGATTGTGATGTACAAATGTAAGGTAATAAGGCGTTATTATTGCTGGGGGCTTTTTTTCCGGAGCGCAGCGCGGCAAACGGGTCATTACGCCCTGCCTCGATCGCCCGCTTTATTCGACGTCGGCTTTGAGCCCACTAACTTTTTCGGGGAGGGGGCAACGGCTGAACCATTCGCTGGCTTACTTTTGCTTTATTGCAGCCGGGAGGAGTGTAATTTCATTAATATTAAAATTTCCTCTTTTCCGGGAAAACCGACATTTGTTTTGGCTGTTTTTTTATCACACACAGATATTTATTGTGGGTTTGAGGGACTTGCAAATCCAGTTCCTGTTGGAGTTTAAGATTTCGAATTAAAAATATTTTACAGTGTCTACAGGTAACGAGATGATAATTTCGTCTGCAATAAGTTTGTTGTCGAGCGTGAAACCAATGATGTGTTTAATCACTCCTGAAGACAATAGGGATTGATTGCACTTACTCTTTCTGTAAAAAACATACTTTTGAAAGATATCTTCCAAAATTGTTTCCTTGCATTTCTAACTACAGGCCCATTGCCACTTTAAGCTGTATTGCTAAACTCTTTAAGGCGCTTATTTTTGATACACTTTACTTTCACTGTAGACTTTTCTTATGCTCTTTCAGCATGATGATGACCTTTTAGAATTATCCAATTTTTGCATTACAGCTGTTGAATCTGGCAAGCAAGTTGATTGTATTTTCACAGACTTTAGCAAGGCGTTTGACAGGATTAATCCCAGAATCCTTATCCTTATAGCTGTCCACTCTTGGTTTTCCTTCCTGTTTTGTCGACTGGATTTCGTCCTATCCCAACGTGTCTGTTTTCGTGGCATCCTTTCTGACTCTATCAAAAATTCGTCGGGTGTACCACAAGGCAGTCACTTTGGACCATTACTGTTCATTATTTTCATCATTTCTTTGTTATGCTGACAACGCGAAAAATTTTCGCATAGACTCTGACTGTGATGATTTAAATCCGGACTTGGATGCCTTTCAAAAATGGTGCTCAATCAACTGCCTTCCACTATATGTGAATAAGTGTATTTGCATGCCTTTTTCACGCAAAAAGAACCAAGTGCACTTTAGGTACTCGATCGACGACCAATATCTTGGCAGACTTGACAAGGTTAGTGATTTGGGGGTCATTCTTAATTCGCGTTTTCCTTTTGAAGATCACATCGAATCTATTGTTACCAAAACTAACACAACTCCATGGTTCGTTTAGAGGTGGTGTATAGAATTTAATGACCCCTATATCTCTCGACTGCTATATTGCAGTTTTGTAAGACCCATACGAGAGTATGCTAGATCCTCTGGTCTCCAAGTCAAAATTGCCACATCTTCCGTATTGAAGCTGTCCAGCTCAGGTTTTTCAGTTTGCTTTTCGTGGCCTTCCTTGAGAGGATAACAATTTTTCTTTTTCCCATTTTTGGACAGACTTCAACTTATTTCGCTTATGTCCTTGGAGGTAAGGCGTTTCAACTCCGGAGCTCTTTTCTCGTCTGACTGTCTTAAGGGGGCGCTTTGAAATTTTGAAAAAATCGCATTTTTTTTTTTTTATATTTCTGTTGTTAATGTATTTAAGATGGTATTCCAAACCGATTTTTTCAAAAATTCATAAAATTTACGTAGTTATGATGCGCGTATGATTGACGTAGTTGGAGCGGCGAGCGCGATGCGATGCGAGTGCGGCGATCTATCTAACTTTAATCGCGTTTTTCTCGAAACAGCATTTTTCAAAACGGTCACCACGTCATTTTTCAAAACGGTCAAAACGGAACTACGATATTGTTTATGCAATAAATAGTTTTTTTTAATCTAACATTTACTTCGAAAAAAAAAACCCAAAAAATCGAACTTTTTTTTAAAACTTGTGTAACTTTTGCAAATTTCTATATTTTGACTTTTCCTTAGTTCAAGCGATAACCAATAGCATACAAATTAACAACAATTTGGAATTTTTTGTTTCAGACGTCTCTGAGGGCTGCAATCATTGTGACCGTTAACCCTTTCGCGAGAGGGTTATTTTGAGCAGCTCTGACAGCTGGAATTTTTTTGTATTGTCAACGAGAAAAATATATTTTGGTACCAGAGACTTGTATTAATAAATAATAAAAACAAAAATCAAAATACATATCTTTTGTAGTTTCTGAGAAAAAAAAAACTTAAAATCTTGCTCCAAAAATGACGTTCAAAGCGCAATACCCCCTTAAGAGAATGGTTAACTCTGCTGAATTGTTGAGTAAATTTAATTTTTCGGTACCTGTAGGCTCTCTGAGAAATCATGATTTTTCCAACCAGCTTATCACCGTAGTAATTATGGATGTAATGAGCCCGTATCCACGATGTCGGGCTCTTTTAATTCACGACACTCCACCATCGATTTTCATTTATCGCGAGCCCAAATGAAAAGTCGGCTTCGTTAAGGTGATTGGTATGATATATGTTATAGCTTGAAATAATCAAACTTCTGATTAAATTATATTATATTATTATATTATATACAGATATATAAATAAATAAATAAACACACATTCGTACGATTTAATGAGTATGTGTATTCTTCACTCAATTACTACGTATAGTTTAATCATTTTTACTTTATCTTCTTTTCTTATTATTTTTCATCCTTATTTTTTGTTCTTTCTATTTAGTTTAGTTTAGATTATTGCACTACAATTTTATCTCCCACCAGATATTCGGTGAGGCACCAAAAATAACGACACATTACATAGAAGCACCATATATGGCACAGTTTTGGAATCCTCAGATTACCCTTCTGCACCGAAACGTATAAAGCTCACATTACATCACCCCACAATTAAATAAAACCGAGTTAAAAATATGGCGCCGGAAAAAGTTAAACTTCAAGGGATTGCCCTGAAAATCTCTCCAAATGGGTGTTGGTGACGCTGATTTCACATCTGCATTAAAAAATTCAAGATGGCGGATTCAATATGGCGCCCAAAAAAGTTTGACTTCAAGGGATTGCATTTTAAAGACTTCTTAATTGTTTGTTCCCTTCATTTCGATGAACTATTTCCTATTCGCACACAACCGGCTACCGCACCTCCGATATCTTTAGTTGCTGTGAAATTTCGCACGGATCAACTAGTATATGTTATATACTTAATACTTCATTAAAATTAATGATTGAGATATCATTTTTAAGATTACGTTGCCCGCTAATAAAGAAAAATAAGCAAAGAGTTCAAAATTTATTTTTTCGTCAAAAAAACTTTATTTAAAAATTTTTTTTATAAAATCCATATTTCCGTAGATAATGTATAAGGCGCTGTTGATAATCGGTTAAATTAACATGCATGACGGGTGTTAGTCGGAGTTGGGGTCCGATCTCAATGTATCCGCACTGTTCCGGTTCGCTAAACTGTCAAAGTTAAAAATCTATGGTTACTGAAATACTTATATGGGGTACGAAAAGGTGGTTCCAATGGTTCTTACGGATCGGATCGGAAAAGTTGATCAACTTTCAACTTTTTGGGATCACAACGGAAAGCATAACCTCTAGTGACATTAATTTGGCGAATCCTTCTTTGGCTCCCTTTTATGTATTTATATCCCTCGTATAATTTCTAAAGTCACAAAATAATTCAAATAGTCTTAATAGTTCATTTCTTTCATTTTAAACATCACTTACTCATTGTGAAATTTCGGAAGCATTGGGATCAGTCTTCCCAACGCAACGGTGCGGAAAGGTCGGATCGAAAAGGCACGGACACATTGGGATTCGGCCTTTGTTTACATCCTATACGGAAGTGTGATCTAGCAGTAGCTGATGTATCAATACAGTAAACAACTCCAACCGACAGCTGTCGTACATGTTAATTAAACCGATTTTCAGCAGATGGCGCCTTCTACAGTTTCTATGCAAATACGGTTTTTATAAAAAGTTTTTAAAATAAAGTTTTCTTTAACGAGAACATTAGTTTTAAATTATTTGTTAGTGTTATATGTAATACTAAAACCACCCCAGAATATATAGATTACATCAGCGAAAGAATTATCAAAATCGGTTCAGTGGTTTTTGAGAAAATCACGTACAAACAAACAAACAAAAATACATACCCTGAAAACACAGAACCTCCTTTTTTTATGTCGGTTAATTATGAATTCAATAAGGCATTTAGAATTTCTTGACTTATTTTAATAAGAAAGATTGAGGAGATTTGATAGAAATAAAACAATATTTTCAGCTAGTAATTATATAAAATACTTAATCCATATTGAAACGAAATGTTGAAAACCAACCAGCGTATATTATTCGGTTCGTGCATAAGTATAACGAGAGCCGACTCGCACTTGACCGCATTTTCCTTAACTAGGGGATGGGGATCTGCAAAAATATGACTACATAGGTGCCTACCATTTGAACTCCTCAGTGTCCCTTTTCTCTTCCCTTCCTTGTAATTCTAATAATAATAATCGCATGGCAATACTAATTAGTTCGCTATGGAAGTGCTGCATAAATTTGCAGCGTTTTTTACGTCTTGTATGTGTTGGCCAGCATTAAACCAAATGATGACGTATGCAAAAGCACATGCAATTTAATCGATTTAATTAAAGTTAGTCTAGGCTGATGGATCGACGAGAACTAAGGGGCTCAATGTGTGCTATAGGAAGATGCATATTTGCACGGGGAAAAAGGTGCCTTTGTCACGGGCCCTGAGGACTGCGATCTGATTAGACTGCTTTTAGGATGAAGGACTGTGCCTTGAGTAACTGCGATAGGTGCGCTGTGCAGTTTGCCAGTGCTCCGGGAACTCCAGGGGTACGGAGAGCAAAGGGCGAAAATAAAAGAGGTCTCCTCGACGATGACAGAATTTTACATATTTCACCGCTCCGCATAAACTCCAGTTTGCCAGGAGCTCAAGAGGGATGCAAAAAGCGGCCGTTCCAAGTGTTTGCGCAAAAATTCCCCACACGTGAGCGCTCCTCCGTCTTGTGGGACATGATGGGGCTCAACGTCAACTAATACAGGGCCATCGCAACTCCCGTCGCATTCACCCGCGGGGTGAGAGGCCCGGCGAGGTGAAATTATTCAAAGGCCGTTTCTTTTCCTCGCGCAGCGGCGGCCTGGAGCTCACTGCTCTCGCGATCCCCGGAACACAGAACACACATCCAGAAACGATGTAATCTCGTGTAATAAAGGACGGCAGTAATTTAAAACGTTAATTAAAATATGTACGTTCGCCTAGCGCAGTGTCTTCACCTGGTTAAACTGGTGAATTATGTATGTACGACATGCCCGTATGCGAGCCAGGACAAGTTTCCGAACCACACAGAACCACCACAACAAGTTGCCTGGGTCGAGGTACAGCAGTAAGATATCATTTCATTATTGTCTTAAGACTATCCGGCGAAATTTAAATTATTTCTGGGGCGCAGTCTTCTAGCTGGAGTTATTTATTGCGAGCGAGGAATTCGCCAGCATTTTTCCTTCCCGGTAGTCAGTCGCTCATGCCGTCGTCTGGTGGGGGCGGCGGCGCTCGGGATAGGTGAGAGTCTAAAAGCATTTCGCCATTAAAAATTAAATGTGCATTAAAAAGTTAACATTAAAATGGAAAAGTTACGCCCAGTCGAGCTCGCTAAAAATCGCTTCTTTTCTTGGCCGAATGATTCAGGGAGATTGAGCCCGGCCTCAGCCAGGCGATCCGGCCGGGCTCTCGTTGTTGCCCTGCAATCTCCCAACTTATTCTGGAACTCATAAATTCTTCCCCTTTGACAGTAATGAAAATATTTCCAACTTGCTTTGTTATTCTTATTGCTCCCGCATCCACCTTAAATTGCGTTCGCCCGGCCGGAGAGGGTGCCGGAGTCTTCTTCGCCGGGAAATATATTTCTATTACCGCAATAACACTCAGTTGGCCATTCAAAATTATTGCCGGGCCGGATTAGTTGTAAGCCCCCCGGACTATCTGCGAACTGCTCCAATTTCTGGGGCCAAACCCGCCCGCCTGCTTTGTGCATCCGCACTAATTTTTCGCTGCAAAGGCCCCAGCCGGGCCATGAATCATCGCGGAATAATCATGTCAAAAATTACCTAGAGCCCTTCAACATTATTATTTTCGTTTTAATAATGGCAAATGGTACTGAATGTGCTTAATCCGGCTGGATGGCGGGTAATCGCCCCAGCGCGCCACTATTTCAAACCGCCCATGTATAGCTGCGTCCGCCCAGCGGCCCCCGCCCGCCGACATAGCGGGCCCAGAATTCGTCCCTTCGGGGGGATAATGTGAAATATATTGCAACGATAAAAATTTTAATGACGTGTTCTGATTATTTATTTTGTGAATGTGCGCCGTTTGTTTCCGCCGCCGCGCGAAATTTTCATTAAAACGCCCCCAAAGTTATGGCGCAAGTAAATGTCGCCCGTTTTATTTCACCGCAAATATTGGGGCTTAGCTGATTGTTTGTTGACAAACAATTAATTATGCAATTTTAATTTATTGTTTTCGCTTTAACTCTCTGGATGGTGGGCGCCGGGCAATCGCTTGTTTACCGTGTAATTGCCGCAATTCGAAGTGCAGCGCCCTTATGAATTCCAATGCAACATAGGTATGCCACTCAAATTCGTTTGATGTTTTTTCGGGCTGCGTTTTAATTTATTGAAAATGTTGGCTCAACAAACATGCAAACTACTCTGAATTTCATGTCGGCAAATGTTCGCGGCCATCATTGGGCTGAAGGAGCATTATTCATAGCATACCCTTAAGTGCAGGAACTTTCCTATGTGCCGCCACTGAGAGGCACAACTGCTGTCTAAATAACTTTGAGGGATGCTTAAGTAGCCTCTAGCAACCTGTGCAAGTGTATTTCGGTACTTTAAGGAGTTACATGCATGCGATACCGGCTTTAACCCTCTTACGAGATTTGTTCATGAATGTGAATCTAAGCCGATATTTTTTTTTTAAAGGCTGTGCACATTATACACCTTAAAACTGTTAGTAAATATAATATTTTCATGTATGTACAAGGTAAAAAGTCACCCGATGTTCTTTGGCCGCATTTTTTTTTATGAATGAAAAACTTTGGTTCTGCTTTTGGATTGTGTTTATTTGATGTCTTGAATTTTTTTTCCATTAAATCGAGAAAATGATATTGGTCAAGTGGCCGCCGCCAGAATTGATGACCATACGGGCCCGATTTATGGCATTTTTCACAGCTCTTGCCAGAACTTCCGGCGATATGTTATCGCATTCTTGAAGGATATTCTCTTTGAGGGCTTCAAGAGTCTGAGGTTTCTTGACATAGACTCGTGACTTCAAGAAACCCCACAAAAAGAAGTCTGGAAGGGTTAAATCTGGCGATCTTCCCGGCCAGTGCAAATCACCAAAACGTGAGATTAGGTGACCCGGAAATGCAGCCCTCAGAATTTCCATTATAGCTCGTGCAGTATGCGCCGTTGCTTCATCCTGTTGGAACCACATGTTCTCCAGTCCCAATCCATCCAATTGAGGAAGGAGAAAGTCATTGAGCATGGCTCTGTAGCGCTCGCCGTCCACAGTAGTCGTTTGGTTCGCGGCGTAAATAGCACATCATGCAGTACCTTTGAGTAGGTGTAATGGCTCTTTGTGGTTTATACGCGGATTTCCGGTACCCCAGAAGCGATAATTCTGTTTATTCACATAGATCAAAAGTTGTCTTCCTCGTGATCGAAATTCAGGATGGCTTGAGCGTAGGTTACATGCGTTTGGCAGTCAACGACTAACAGTTGATGCACTGTCTGTATTTTGTAAGGGAACATCTTCTAGTCCTTCACCAAAATTCTCTGTAAAGACAGCCGATTGATGCCCAATTGCGTGGCACGCCGTCTGGTGGTTACTCCGGGGTCCTCTGCGACATCTTCAGCCATACAGCCGCAATATTCTCAGCATCACGGCTGCTCCGGGGCCGGCCAGACCTGGCAGCTTCTTTGTTGTCCCATGCTCTTCTAGGCGAGCGGCTAAACGGAGGCGTAGTGTTTGCCCAGTTGGTGTCGGACGACTGAACAATCTGCGCCTAAATTTACGCTACGCCAACACCACTGACGAATTATTCCAAAAAAAAAATCGAAACAATTATTTCGCGTTTTTACGAGTACGAGTATAGCGATTCATGTCTTGTTGACGTGTATTTTGTATCTGTTTACTTCACAAATGTCAAAGCTGAACTGACATTTGCCACCATTTGCAAAAATTTTAGCATCTTCCGATAGGGTGATGACTTTTGCGCCACTTTGTATATACGTCGCTTCAAATGGTCCATCGGCTTCAATTCTTGAGTCAGCTTGATCTTGTATGGGTGTAAACCAAGATCCTTACGCAAAATTCGCCATAAAGTGGTCTGGGCGATGGCCAACTCTTGAGAACGCCGTGGAATTGACTGATTTGGATCATTTGCTACGGACGTTTCAACGGCAGCGATATTTTCGATACTTCGACCAACCCGTTGTCTCACTGGCACGGCAACATCACACAACGCATATGTAGACTCAAATTTTTGCACTAAACTTGTTACTGCCTGTCTACTAGGGCGAGAATTACTACCGAAAATCGGAGTTAACGCTCTTAAAGTAGCGGTCACCGACTCCGAATTTGTGTAGTAAATTTTTATAATTTGCAGACGTTGTTCGTTCGTGTACTTTACCATGATGAAAATGTTAAGTTTACTGAATAAATTGACAGTGACAGTTCGATGATTAGTGAAAGGGTGCGTTCACAAATTGAATTCAAACTTGTCAAGTCCCTATTGGAAAACCCTTTATTTATAACACACATAATTTTTATTTTCTTCAAGAGGTATCATATTTACTTTTCCGATCCACATCGAATCCTAAAAGAAGAATTTATACCTCAGCTAAATGTATCTAATTGCCAACATTGTAATAGAGGAATTTATTATAAACAACAAAATTGTATTCATCAATACTCATACAAGCCTTACAGGAATATGATACATAAAGATTAATTACATTATATTCTTAAGAGACTACCATTTTGCCATAGTCATTAAAAATATGTATTATATAACATATATACTTCTTATAGAAATTATTTTCAGACAATTTTATAATATAACTGCGTTACTTAAGACAGAACTTGTCGAGAATAAAAATAATTGTAAGACAAAATAAGTACTAGAACATTTCAAGGAAGGTTTAGTTTACGAGGCATTAGAAATATTCAGTCGTTAAATTAATTAAGTAATACGTATAGATATGTCAGGCATGAGAAAAAGTAAGTTCCGTTTTCTAATAGATGGCGATAGATAGATAGAATTCAACAGGTATAATGTCAGAGTCAGAATCCATTGTATCTCTATCAGTTAAAGTGTATACAACAGAGTTGTTTTTGCGATTGAATATGGAGATTTTTGTACCAAATAATCGACATTTGCGGGAAGTATTGTTATACTTCTATAATTTAAAGAAATCCGCTGCTGAAAGTTATCGTTTGCTAGTAGAAGCATACGATGAACATGCTTTTTCGGATTGTATGTGCAGAAAATGGCTTACATAGTTTAATGATGGCATTTTCGTTTTGTGAAACCATTACTGGCGATGTCTACAGGCGGCAACTAATCCGTTTAAAACGAGCTATAGAAGAAAAACGACAAGAATGGAGAATCGACACGATAAGATAATAGTTCTACACGACAACGCGAGACCTCATATAGCTCAACCAATGAAAAACTATTTAGAAAGGCTGAAGGAAGTGTCATACCACCCGCTGTACTCACCGGATATTGCACCGTCCGACTACTATTTGTTCCGGTCGATGCAGTAAGCCCTTAGTGGAGAACGGTTTCATTATTTTGGAATTTCGCTCAATAATTGAATCGCCTCAAAGGACGAGCAATTCTTTAGGGATGGAATCCGCAAGTTGCCGGAACGATGGGCAAACGTCGTAGCTTCCGATGGAGCATACTTTCAATTATGTTAAAAAAAAATATATTTTATAAATAAAGGCCATATTCAAATATGTAGTTGCTCAATTTAAATTAATATGAACATCCAGTGAACACCTTTTTAAAACAACTCTGTTAATCGTCTTTTGTTAAGGTCTGCACAAACCTACAATTCCGCATAAGAGGGAGCTGGATTTTTGTATTATGCCCCATTATTAAGAAAATTGTGCGGCGCACGTGCAGCTTGCTTACTCATTTCAGTTTAGATAAGGTTGCGTTTGAAGTGAAAAGTGCGAAATATAAATATTATGTTTTGTTATGCTATAGGAAAGTTTTTCATTCATTTTTATTTTCCAGATTTCCACATTTTCAAAAATAATACGAAATAACATATTCCTAAAGTAATTCAAAGTGGAATCAGTTTTTAACTCACGAAATGCATTCTTAATTAATCCAGAATATATTCTTTTCCAGCTGGGAATATTTGAATCTATTAGGTCCGCAACTAAGTTCTCGCTGTTTTTTTTATGAATATAAAACTTTATTATGAAAAAATGGTTACAAATGAGTTATTCAAAGTACTGCCCATCGCTAGCGACAACCTTTTCCCATCTTTCTGGCAGAGCTCGAATACCGTCACGGTAGAAGTGTTCGTCTTTTGAGGTTATCCATGAATCAAGCCAATTTACGATGTCGTCATATGAACGGAACTCCTGATTAGTCAGAGCATGTGCCATCGAACGGAATAAGTGATAATCGGACGGCGCAATATCTGGGGAATATAGCGGGTGGGGTAGGACTTCCCATTTGAGTGTTTCTAAGTAGGTTTTGACGGGTTTGGCAACGTGAGGCCGATCGTTGTCGTGCTGTAAAATCACTTTTTCGTGCCCTGATCGTATTGTGGCCGCTTTTCGCGCAGTGCTCGGCTCAATCGCATCAATTGAGTTCGATACCGTTCCCCAGTGATCGTTTCGTTCGGTTTCAACGTCTTTTCAGCGTTTTCGAAGATTTTCGGCCTTCCTTCACGCGAACGGTCGTCAACATCAAAATCACCGTCTTTGAAGCGACGGAACCAATCACGGCACGTTGTTTCACTTAGAGCAGCATCTCCGTAAACTTTTTGGAGTTCTCGATGCGCTTGAGCCGCCGTTTTCTTCGAATGAAAAACGAAAAGCAACACTTCCCCGCAAATGACGATTATTTGGCACATAATCAGATATTTTCACACAACCAAAAGTATATGTTCCAAAAACAAAATCACAAATGTATCAAAGCGGCTTGCTTACCATATGTCTAAGCTTGGTTCATGACGTTTTAGTAATGCTATAATCGACCAACTCTTACTACTGGAGCCATCTATTGAAAAACAGCGAGAACTTAGTTGCGGACCTAATAATTTTCCAATAAAGAATGAATTCATTTTAACTGATTCGCTATACATTCTCTGTAATCGATGCAAAATGAATTCTGATTTATTCTGAATTGATTAGGGGTTATGCAGGTGGTATCGATTGGTTACAGCCTATGGCATGCCAGTGTAAAAGTAATGAGTTCTTTGTTCATACAGTAATCGAAAGTGGAATTCGTTTTCGACTCGCAGGATGTATTCTGAAATACTTCAGAACCTATTCCTTTCCCAACAGGCGAATCTGCCGTGGCGTACGGTGAGATATCACTATAATACAGAGAACCGAGAAACAAAATTACGCATTTAAAATATAATATTTGAATTTCATTTTCTGTTTGGCAGACTTTTAATTTAAAGAAATGGGAACAATAAAGCATTTGCTTTAAAAGGTTTTCTTTGTTTCGAAAAATTTTCTTTCAACTTTATATTAAAAGTCAAAAACTTCTAAATCAAATGTGTCTTTTTCGGTCTGTGTATTCCACTCCTGTTTCCAACTGATGTGATTTCTTGAAAATTTAGGCAAGCAATTCAGTGGCGTTGTGGAAGAGCCGGTTGTTTCTTCAGTCGAAGATGTCTCAAGTTGGGACTTGTCTTAATAATCCGCCGAACAATCCATACGCTGGCTGAGGTTCCTGTTTGTAGACCAATTTGACGAACTGATCCTTAAGAGTTTGAGGCAAGGAGCAAAATATTCCTCCGTTCTCGTTCTGTAGTGGCTCTAACTACTTGTCCTTTATAGTGTGTTCCATATCCTTCTGGATTTCGCAAGAATGGACAAACAACGTTTGCGCTACGATTAATTCTACGAGCAATTTCTCTAAAGGAATATCCTTCTTCTTTTAATGCCGCTATTCTACCAATTTCTTCTGCAGTAGCTGATTTTTGCGCCCCGTCTTATTCCTATTAGCTATACTTTAATATTTGCTGATCCAATACCCTTTATTTTAACTCTGCACTGCGAAATAGCACCAAATAAACTGATGTACCTAGTACATTGAATTATATAATATTAGATTAGTTAATTAAAAATCACATTTTTACTAATATTGTTTTTCCATTTGCCGTGGAACTATTTTTAGCAGCTGCGAATCTAATAATTCTGCTGGACATACACGTTTTTTGTCGGACTATTGATTCAACCTAATATTTTTGTCGGACAGTTATTTATTTATTTTCGCTTAATTCAAGCTACAAATGACAAATAATTTGGCTTAAAAATAAACAAACAAAACCAACTTAAAAACTATGACTAGATCTAAGACAAGGGGCAGATAAAACAAAGATGGGGTCAATGGGGAGCAGACAGGATGGGCAATTATATTTATTTATTAATTCACTCGCTTACTATAAGCTACAAACAAACAAACAAAAATACAAAAAGTAACTTAAGTTAAGCGACAAACAAAGTAAAGGGCTTTGGAATTAGGGATAACAGGAGGGACACAATATTAAGAGGTGCGGCGCAGGGAACTCCTAAGAGAAAATTTGCTCAGGTGAAAGTCAAAGGAAGGGAGGGAGTTGGCTTTCCGAAGCATGCGAGTGAGGGGTTCAGAAAGGCCATAGTTAGTGCGGTGGTAAACGGGGCGGAAGAGAGGGGCCGATCTAAGGCTACGGGGATTGGTATAGAGAGAAACCCGCTGAAGCAGAGAAGGGCAGTCTATGTCTGCAGAGTCGCGTCGCCTCCATAAGGGCTCCAAGTCGATCAGCGTTAGGCGATTTTCATAGTGGGGAAGAATAAAACGGTCAGACCAGGGAAGCTCTCGTAAAGCAAAACGAAGGAACCTTCGCTGGACTGCTTCAATTCTGTTGATGTAGGTAGATTGGGAGGGAGACCAGACTTGGGAAGCGTTACGAAGAAGTTACATCACTGATTATAATAACATATTTTACATTCCTATGTTTTTGTCCAAGATGTAGTAAGTGTATGGGCTGCATAAAACCCTTGACTTTAGGACGTCAGACAACAAGTAGGTACCCCCCTCAAACATTCAAACATTCATTCAGCTGTTAGGTACTAAATTTTATGACGAAATAACTTTGCCATGGTCGGGGTGTCAGACGTGCCAAAAAGAAACCAGTATATTTATCCGACAATGGGTTTTTAGTTTTTTATATAAAAAGAACTTCCGATTAAAAGAAAGATTAGGTTTAGGTCATGAGTTTGCGAGGGTCCCAAAAGAAAACGACCACCTACACAGAATTTGTGCAAATAAAAATGTTTGTCCGACTCGACTTAAAGAACATATTTAGATCATTTTCAAGCTACAGTCGAATCTCTACGGGTCTATCTCTACTTTTCCCTGTGGTTCTTTCTTTATTCTAGCGCTTCGTGGGGTCATTCAACTGCTTCCTGAAAATTTGTTTTTTCCCTATTTATTAAAGCATAAAAAAATACAAATTCACAAAGTTATTTCCTTCACAATCTTCCGATTTGCAAATACATTCATTCATCATCATATCACAAAAGGAAGGTGGTTATGACTCCTTTTTTTAACTTTTTCATACCCTGCAGAATGGGATAATCTTTTATCTTTTCTATTAGCGCTTTAATAAAATTATCGTCCATCTAATTATTTTTTATTTATTAAAATAATTTAATTTGCGATCTGCGCTCAAATGCATCTAGATGCGTTGACAATACTGAACGCAACATTGACGCTTGCGTCCTGCGATTTTGGTGTGAAAGGGTTATTGGATATGCTTTGTTGCTTGATCTCTAACTGAACGCAAACGCGAACGCGTCGGTGTCAGATGTGAACCGGCCTTAAGGACGTTTATCTCGAAACGCTGTACTTTTATCTTTCCCCAGCGAAAACTCGAAGACTAATGAAACGATTTAAACATCTTCTATATATGACTGTAGCTATCGTTGGGCGTAGCTGATTTTTAAAATGTTTGTAATAACTATTTTTTATGATCGTTTGAGTACAAAGAAAGGTCTGAAAACCAAAAAAACATTAAACGGCCGAGTGGCGGTTGTCAGCGCTGTCAGTCGTGGCGCCGCGAACGCTTAAGGGCTACCATTCGTGGTTCGCCACATAGTCATAAGTCACAATAAACAAACATTAGATTACATTTCGTCGTCTGCAAAGGGACAAAATATCACACAACAAATAATTCGGTTTGAAAATAAATCGATCTAATTTTTACGACACTAATGGCTTGCAGAAAACGCCGACTCATTGTATAATCACTTCTGTTTCTCAAGCCATCCTAAAAAAGTTAGCTACTGTTTCATTCCTAAAAAAATTGTAATTATTTGCATTGTGGGAGTTGATTAAAGAAAATGCCGCAAATCTCCAATCAATCAAAAACCGCTTTGACTGTCTTGTAGCAATTCACGTAGGTTTTAAACTGGAAGGTTTAACCCACTTCTCTACATTTCGCCCTCCTTGCCTCCGACGCTTCAGGCGTGGGGTTCCCCCCTCAGCACGGCATCCATCAATTCCGCGTGGCGGTGTCAAATTATCTTGGCGCCTCGCCGCAGCTCATCTCTTAAAATTTTAATTAAGCCTCGGGAGAATTGCTGCGAATTTGTTTCAAATGAAATTAATTACGGCGCGAGTGGCACCTTCGCAGGCCTATGTGTTGCTGGTGTCATTTTTCTAGTGTTGCGTGCTCCCTGTCCCCGGACGGTATGCTCTGCTCGCGACAATTCGTACGGCATTTTAATGCGCCCGCAAATGCACAGAGCGCGCAATTACGCGGGTCCCCGACCCATAGGTGGCGATAGCGGGCACAATAATTGAATAATGCATATTCCGTGTCACAAACACTTTAGGTCGGCTGGAAAAAAGCCTGTAAACATGGTGCTGAGAGATTTCCCGGCATGTCCCGGCGCGGCGGGCATTTGGAACCCTTCAGCGCCCGGGAGCAGTACATCCCCCTTGCGGTGCGGTGCGACTGAGACTTATGCATGCAGACTTCTCGGGGAGAGTCCCGCCGGAGATAAGATGCAAAAATAATAAAACCGCAAAAATTGTGTGCCATTATTTGCAGAAAGGTTGTGAAAGGAGTAGTAAACGCAATGCATTTTAAATTTAAAGCAAACAGAGAAAGCCAAGGGCGCGGTGGGCGGCTGCAGTGGCTGCAGCGGGCGCCAGCAGTCGAGTGGCAGTTGCCACATTTGAACCCTATTTTCACAGGACCAGGTGAACGTCCTAAAGCGAGCTGGCGTCAAAATGTCGCATTAATTATTTTCCAACTGGCGGGAAAGGATTCCTTTGAGTCCGCCGGAGAACGTGCTGGTGAACTGATTTAAAGAGGTAGGCACACGGAAATTCACACTGCGAGCAAACAGCAAACAAACGCTCGCTCGAATGGTGCTCGGGAATTTCAAATTGAAGAAGATGCGACCACCTGACGGAAGGGTGCTCCGACTCCTTGAATGAGTCCATTCACAGTTTTATCTCTGGGCTAACTGCATTTCTGGGCGTCCGCGCTAAGCTGCTTGCGGGCTTTCCTAGATTGCGTCCCATCAGTTTCCACATTTTTCACTTCTACTTTTCTGCTGAATCAGCCGCCGAGTTGGAAACTGTGACAAATTTGCATCTCGACTGAACGTATCTTTACAAAGTAGCAAATTCAGTGAAAGAGATGATTACCTACCCCTCCTACTCCTTCTGCACTCCTTTTGTCCTCAAATAAATCGTATTTTCTTCCTTACCACATCTGAGCAACTTCAATGTGGAAGAAGAAGACAATTATATTGGGGTTCCAAAATCCAAAGGTACCAATCTGTATGTCATCATCGCTTATTAGCCATTTTTAACAGACTGCCCCAGAAGGAAGGTGATGTTTTTCGGGTGTATGTATGTCCGTTTCTTTGTTGCCTTCTGCAGACTAAACATATGGTTGGAATTTCATAAATGCAGTGTCGTTAAATCCGCTTTAATCGTCGCTAAATTAGCCACCATTTTGTTTTCTTCTTCACATTTCCCTTGGTATGGGTATCGAATGTAAGGATTTGACGAATAGAATATGATAAACTATGTGATGATTCTCCAAGATGGCGGAATACTCTATTCTTCACCTTGATATGGATATCAAATGAAAGGGTTTGACGAGTCAAATACGATAATCTATATTACGCCATTCTAGATAGAAGAAGAAAATCTACATATCAATTGTGATGGACGTTGAAATTGGCGGCGGTGAAATAATCGGAAAAATCCCCGGGAACATGGGGTCCAAGAGAGTAGCCGTCGGGTTAGAGCGGCTGTACCAACCCAATACCACAAACATCTCAGCCATTTGTGAAGGGAGGTGCGCCAAGGTATCAGGAAAAGGCGACAAGTACAAGAGTGGGAAAGTAGACTCCCCGCAAGCGCCAGGTACAGATCATACAAAAAGTGGAAGACGGAAACCTTCTAAAAAAGCTCGGTGCCCTCGGTGGACGAAAACACATAGACTGGAACGGTAATTGCTTAGCACGAGTCATTCTGATCCGTAAAAGCAATTGGCAGCAGGTTGGGAAAATAGGAGTAGGTATGGCCAATTTAGGTACGAAAACTAAAAGTACACCTAAGCGCCCAATTTCGCCGGGAAAAACACCACCCGGCGTGAAACAGACGCGCAATCCATAGGTGAAAATTGCTGAAAGTACGCACGCAGCCACACCAAAGACTACGTTTGCGGAAATCGCAATTGACCGAAGCCGGTATATGGTCGTTGGCCCCTAAGAGGAGGAGCTTTTGATAACCAACGAGTAGGCCGTCATTTTACAAAATTTAATTACCGAGGAAATTTTTGGAGACAAGAACTTTGCTCTGAAATTCCGAGGTACTAAACATATTAGAAGAGGTGAAGTTAATCGTGAGTATCTTCTAATAACTTGAATAGGGAATCCTAACAACTGGCTAGTTGAGGGTGCGCAACGCCTAAAAGCACACTGGAATGAAGCTAAACTCACAGCATATGAAGCAAAAATAATTCCAAAGTACACAAAGGTGGTACTTTGGATTCTAGGTTGCACCAAAGTCATTGGGGCCAATGCAGAGAAGGTTCTAGCTACAAAACAAAGAGTTGAGTGTAGAGAGATGGTTTTCCCGACCAAGAAAACAAAAATAAAATAATTAATTTTTTTATTTTTCTACATATTCCCCCCTTACCTCAATACACTTTCAATCTATGGTCTAGCGCTTCTATGCCGCTCTTATAGGCCGATTCCTCCAACTCTTTGAAAAACCGCTCCACTTTCTTTCAGACAGGTGTTCTTTTAATTTAGGGAACGGGTAATAATCTGATGGTACTAAATCAGCCGAATATGGGGGATGGTTCAATACTTCGGAGTTTATGGAGCTTAAGCATTGCAACAACTGACTTGTGCACCGGTACATTATCCTGATGGAAAAGGATAGTTTTTCGCGAATTTTTTCAGCTAATTTATCTAACAGGTTAGCGTAGTATGGTTATAGTTTGTCCTTTGGGAAGGTAATCAATAAAAATTCCTTTGTAATACCAAAAAAACTGATGCCATCACTCTTCCTGCCGACTTTTGCGCCTTGGCTATCATCGCTGGCGGAGAATTGCCATGCTTCCACTGTTTCGACTGTTCTTTTGTCTCATGAATATAGTGGTGAATCCAAGTTTCATCCGTGGTTATAAATCTTTTTAAAAACTTGTTGGTATTTGATCGAAACAACAACAGATTTTATAATCAGTTAAGATCCCCTATAGTGTCACTTATTTCACGCACTTTCAATCTTCGGTCTTCTAAAACCATTTTGTGGAATTTATCGATGATTTCTGGCGTGGTGGACGTCGATGGCCTTCCGCTCCTCGGGTCATCTTCGACGCTCTTTCTGGCTTGCTTGAATAACGCTGCCCACTTTTTTACTATGGAATACGAAGGCGCAGATCCACCTAACGTATTATACATGCTTCCCTTGATTTGATTTGGCGTCATTTTCTTTTTGACGAAATATTTAATAACGGCTCTTATTTAAGTTTTTTTTCCATTTTCCGGGAGAGAAGAATTTTTGTTCGAACAAAAAATCATAGAAAAATAATTACCTACGCAATCTATCACAATGACACTTGACATAGGACTAAGTAAAGAATCAAACTATCGAATGAGTATAAATGTATTTACATACTACCCTCAAATCTAGGTTAGGGCGAGAACTTTCCAAATCGCCTTCGTATGGCAAAGTTTTGGAATCCTTCATTACCGAAACGTATAAAACTCACATTATATCGCTCCATAATCAAATAAAACTGAGTTAAAAACTTACGTTCATGCGCGCAACGCTTGTAAAATTGCGTCGGCGAGATTTCGTTGTTTTCTCCACCTTACATTTTGATATTTTACATGAATGGATCGAGCTTTTTTGGAAGTTCCCAACATACAGTATTACAACTCTTAAATCTAAATATTTAACCACTAAGGCACCAGTGTGCTTAGGTGGCTTTCCTATTTATCTACTACCTGGCGCGGTTTGATTCGGAATACCATCGTAAACTTAACGTCGCCTTCAATGATTGCATATGAGGCAACACGATCATGTCACTGCCTACAGAGATTTAATCCTGGGGTGTGATTTAAATAACAACCTTGATTTCAAAGCTTGAGTATTTTTGAATAATTTGATGAATACTATGTGTCCCCCATATCTGTACAATCATCTTAAATTCCTGCTATCTTCCAAACATAGTAGAGGTCTTTTGATTTCTTAAGGGGTTATATCCACTTGTAAGTCCGAAAAAACGTGTTTTTTTGTGAATTTTTTGTGAAGAGGCTTTTCATTAAATAAATACATAGAATAAATGTACATATAGCGAATTTAATGTATTTTAAGAATTCGCGATGTATTTACAAAAATTTTCGGTTCCGTTGTTCCTGTAGTAGATTTCCTAGAGGACCTCCACAAAAAGGTGTCTGGCGGTGAGCAAGATATCTCTGATCCAAATTATTTGAAATAAAAAAAAACCAAAAGATTTAATTTTAGGATAGATGAATACAGGTAATGATCGAAGGAATAGTCAAAATTTTGATTTTTGACAAAATGGCGGCTTCCCAAAGAAAAAAATCGTTTTTTTCAAGAAAATTTACAGTTTAAAGGGGCTTAAAAAATCGAAATTATTGTCAGAAACCTTATTCCTTCGATCATTACCTGATACAAGTATCTAAGAAGATTGTGTAAAAATTTCAAGCCGATCGCTCCACTCGTTTTGGAGAAATTTTGCTCACCGACTTTGAAAACACCGTTTCGAGAAAAACGCGTTTAAAGTTTTGGGAACCATTTAAACTACTTTCAAACGCTCGGAGACGTCTTTACAAATACGCTAATTTCTCCGAAACTATTTGCCGGATCAATGTGAAATTTTCGGACGATATTCTCAACTATATGTACATTCAAAATATGCAAAAAAAAAAATTCGATTTTTTCAAAATTACAAGTGGATATAACCCCTTAAGCGAGCTCTATAGTCGGACAACGTTCTTTTTTCAGTGCTATCTCGCGTTTATGGAACTCTTTACCGCTAGCAGTAGAAGGCTAGGCCGGTCACCTGACTTTAAGCATGATCTGAGGCGTTTTTTAAGTGGCTAAGCCTTTTGGATGAGGCGTAAAGTCTTAAGGAACACAGTCTTAATCTTGAATTCTTAATTTTGAATTACAGTTTTATTTTTAATCTATATTATTGAAAGTATGCCTTCATAAAAATTTGGTTTAACTTTTATTAAGTTGATTATTTTCAAATTTCGTTCAATGAATTTTTCCAGTTGTTAAGAACGGCAAAAGATGTGTATCTTGAGTACAAATTTTCATAAATAAATTATTAAAATTAAAACAAAAAAAAACCAGAAACGAATGAAATACTATTGTATTCCTGTAAGAAATTAAGAGAGAGAGATACAGCCGGCAAAAATGTCTCACGTACAGCATTACAGTGTGAGATATGTATAAAAGCAGCATCTTCATTTCGCACGCGATAATTAAAGACTGTATGCAGCACGCCGCCGCCGCACAGAGGAACAAAATGCCCGAGCACAATCAAAAATCGAATGGTGGTACAAGGTGGTTCTGTTTTATTGGGAAATTTTATAGACTTAAAAGGTTCTTGAATATTTTAAAATTTCTTAATTGTTCCTTTCATTTCGATAAACTATATCCTATTCGCCCACAACCGGCTACCGCACCTCCGACCTCTTTAAGTGCTGCGAAATTTCGCACGGGGCAATTAGTAATAAGTTATTTCCCTCACAAATCTTCAGCTGTAAATGTAAGTATCTAGGTCGAAAGAACGGAATGTATTATTTCAATTATTTAATTTTTCACACAAACTGACACACATAATTTATTATGAGTTGATTGGCGCAGATTTGCGAGAACAGTAAATACTTCCTTCACAAAATCAGTCTTCCTAGAAGGTTTTGTTACTAATTTTCCGAACAAATGTTTAAACGTATTTTAATGTGAAACGAAATGGGCAGTAAGTCTCAAAAGTGCGTGTGATTCCGCCGACTCACCGATCGCAAACAATTAAGAAAGGAAATCGTTAATAAATGCCCCCCTTGAAGCGAGAGTATGTGTCGAGCGGTTGCGGTGTCGTGTCCCCCTGCGGCCGCGCCTCCATATATTTAATTCATGAATTATTGTGGCGCTTCCGTTTATTTTTCGCTCCGCTGATAAACTTTTCCTATCTGACAGGCGAGTGTGCAAACAGGGCATCCTCAAAGCAAATAGCAATTTCAGGACACTCAAATATTCAAAGCGAACCCGAAGCCGAAGTGACCCGGCTGTGTAAATATGTAAGGGAAGGTTTTCGTTTTCAGCTATTTAAATGCGCAAGCAATAAAACGGTTAAAGTGAGATGGATCTCCCCGGCGGGGCTGAGCCAAAATGCACAGGGCAGCACTTTCTCCTCTGCACCGGGCTAAATTCGCTTAGAAATTGTAGAAACACGTCTCTCACACACGAGTGTCCCGTTTATTGTCCGGACTTTAAATATTCAGGCCCATACATGCGACATCCTTAATTAAGGCGGCAGCAGGGCAACCCTCCACCCGCAGCCGGCCACTTGGGAGCGTTTCTGTGTACAATTGCTTCAGACCCGGCTCAAGTCTTATCTAGGCGCACAAGACAAGGCTTTTGTTCGAAGGCGGCAAAACGTTTAATTGTTCCTGAAAGCGTGATTGCCTTGGTCCTGTTGTGTTTGCACACGCCTCCGCATGTATGGGTAATTAATTGTCCTGCTATTGAGGCCCGCATCGGTCATGGGCTCGTTCTTACCTTGATTAGCTATATAATGGAATAATTGGGCCAACGCAAGGTGTTTCGGGATGCGCCCCAATGTCTACATACTACCCGGGCATGTGCGCTTGCACTGTCTTATCTAGCCGCATTCAGGGTGGGTCGTCAACATCGAAATACATATGTAGATTTTTCTTGACATGAGACACAGAATCACCTGAATGGGAGCAATTCCCCTCGAATATATTAATTTGATGTTTTCGCAGGGATTTATTCATTTTCGGTTGTACTGCCTAACGGCGAAAATTAATATTGATAGAAATAATCTTACAAATGGTTTTATAGTAAGATTCGAATAATCTACAAGATTTTGAAAAATATCAACTAACCCGGTGGATTTCGTAAACTTGTGCAAACTTCATATACCTAATTCGAATAAATCGGATATTTTGCATCAAAGGGTCCCGAACTTTTTCTTCGTGAAATTGGTTAAGACCTTAAATAATAGAGAACAGGATTGGACATATAATGAGTAAAATCAGTATGAGTTAAGCATTTTCATCTTTAGGTGGGTGGATGCTTAACGTAAGATAGAAAATATTCTGGTTAGAATCGTGGCAGGCAGCGGCTGCCGGGAGGGCGCGTCTGAATTGTAAAGTTATTATACAAAAGTACAAAACCAGGGATCTCCATGGTTGAAATTGTGACACTGCATTCGGACCAGCGAAAAATTATCTCAATTAAAATTTCAGCCAATTCGGCCAATCCTGACGGGTTTGACTGCATTTTTAAAAAAGGCATACATTTACAAATTCTACATTCCCAACGCATATAAAATCTGTCGGATTCAAGTTGTTGTGCTATCAAATTGTTGCATATCGTCGCTGCGCATGCAAAACCGCGGAAGAGCAGTTTGTTAATACCGCGTATCGGCTTTTGTACGATTTTAAAGGAGGTGAAAAAAACTGGATATATTGCTGCCAACTTCCGACACACCACTGTTCCGCGGTATTGTTTCAATGTCAAAATCCTTCCTTATTGGCTAATTGAAAATGTGTCAAACCTACTACCAGCCTACTACGCGTTAAGCATTCACTAGCGCGATGTTTCAAATTTGCGCCTTTTCCTGTTACGCGGTATTAACAAACTGCTCTTCCGCGGTTTTGCACGCGCAGCGACGATATATAATATTTCCAAACATAACGTACTGAAACCTTTCTAATCAGGTATGGAACTATCGATTAGTGCGTTTGTTTTAACAATTTAGGACCTTATCGTGAGAGTCGACACCAATAGAATCGACTCAACTCTTTTCAAGTCCATCGGGCAGAGAAGAAGTCGTGAGATCGCATAAAGCTATCGACAGAGTTGCCAATCAAAAACAGAAATATCAGATGTCTGCTTTAAAATTAATGGTCTCTTGAAAAGTATGCATTTTTATCCCTTAACCATATAACATAACAGGCGGGCTGAAAAGTTCGTAGGCTAGCATAGAAAAAATTATTTTTTTTGATAGAATTTGATTTTCAATATTTCATTTTCATTCAATATATGTATATAGTTCCCCTCGAGGGCGATACAACGATTATAACGGTCATACAATTTTTCGATACCATTTTTATAATACGATTTACATTTAGCCTCAAAATAAGCTCCAGTTTCGGCGATTACCTCTTCATCGGCGCGAAATTTCTGTGGAATTGGACTCCGGTGTGAAATGATGGAGCCATGTTTCATCCATCGTCACATATCGACGCAAAAATTCGGATTTATTACGATTGAACAGCTCCAAACACTGCTTAGAATCATCGATGCGTTGTTGTTTTTGGTCGATTTTGAGCTCCATCGCGGCACCCACTTTGTACAGAGCTTTCGCATATCCAAATATTCATTTACGATATGGCCAACGCGTTCCTTTGATATCTTTAGGGTCTCAGCTATTTCAATCAACTTCACTTTACGGTTATCAAAAATTATTTTGTGGACTTTTTTGATGTTTTCGTCGGTAACAGCCTCTTTGGGGCGTCCACTGCGTGCATCGTCCTCTGTGTCCATTTCGTCTCGTCTTTAGCAAACCACGGTGCAAAGTCCGAATAATGTTTATCAAGCCAAGCCTTGGTTTCAACAGTATTTTTTTTCGCCAAAAAGCAATGCTTTATTAACACACGAAATTCCTTTTTATCTATTTTTTCAAAGTAACAAAAGTTCTTTCACTAAAAATGCTATAACTCAGATACTAATAGTGCAACAGCTGTCAAATTTATACACGCGTCTTTTGAAGGTTAGGGCTAACTAAAAATCATAAGGATTTGATACTAGTGTGGGTCAGTCTACGAGCTTTTCAGAATTTATCACCCAGAAAAATACCTGTCATTAAAACTAAGAAAATATATCATTGATTGGGTTTCTCTATTTTCTATAATAATTTTCATTAACTCGATGAAATGTTTTTTAAACGAAAGAAAATTATACGCAATTTAAAGTACAGAGATGCCTTGGTTATAAATGCGGTTCCAAAACTAACGCAAGATTTCAATTTGCCACCATTTGTGCAGTAAAGTGTTGGCAACTCTATTAAAAAAACCATTTGACAGCTGATAGCGACCACAGTTCGAAAATTTCATATAAAACATGGTCGGAATAGTGATTAATTTTCGTCAACTGTGAAGAGAGTAATTGAAAAATTCAGGCAAACTGGATCAATTAGTGATGCTAAACATACTGGTTGCCCAAAAACAAGCCGATCAAGTGTCAATATCGAAGCAGTGCGTGAGAGTGTTGGTGAAAGTCCAATAACATCAATTCGGCGTCGTGGCGTCGGCGTCGTATTGCAAATTTCAAGAAGCTCTCTACAGCGTATACTCCCTGATGAAGATCTGCATCTCCATGCTTACAAAGTTCAATTGACACAAGAACTGAAGCCTAATGACGATGTATAGTGAAGACAGCTCGTTGAATGGATTATTGAACATCAACAAGTGGATGCCGATTTTTCGAACAAAGTAATTTTCAGCGATGAAGCAAATTTTCACCTTGATGGCTTTGTTAATCGTCAAAATTGCCGCATTTGAGATTCAAGGAACCCACATCGGATTGTCGAAAAACAAATGCTTTCTCAACGTGTCACTTGGTACGGATTTTTTGCTGGAGGCGTCATTGGACCATACTTTTTCGAAAATACAGCTGGTCAGGCTGTGAATGTTAATGGTGCTCGATATAGCGACATTATAACACAGCCCTTTCTGTCTAAATTGGATAACATTGATGTTGATGACATGGTGTTTCAACAATACGGTGCCACATGCTATACAGCCTGTGAAACAATTCTATTACTGCATGAGACATTTCCTTGCCGTGTACTCTCTCTCTTCGACTAACACAGTTAGAAGATGGCTTTCCAACACCGGAACAGGGTTGGAATATGACTCCCAGGAAAACTCTAGGCTTTTCCAAGCAGCTGGGATGAAATGATGATGGGGATTTACAATAGATCCTAGCGGTCGTGGTGATTCGGAAGGCCATACGTCTAAACGCCCACTTTCAACTTTTTATTTTTAACGGACTATTTGGTTGCTTCTCTTTTTGATATTGATTACAGGTTTTATTTACTCCGTTTTTTCCTTAAGTTATTATAGATTTAGTTTAGATTAGTTTCGTTATCATCTTTAAATTGTTACTTACTAAACCTATGCTAATGTACAGTTTAAGGTTAATGCCTTTGTACTTTTGTTTAATAAATTATTGTTATTATTATTATTATACATATGTATGCTGAACTGGTCAAACCGTGTCTTGCATATGGGAGTTGAATAGTTGGCGTACATACATATAGTATATCAAGGATTGGGTCGATTGTGCTGTTCGCCAGGGCAGAATAACTTTGTGTTACATTGCAAGGAGAGCAGGCTGAGGTTAATTTATTCGCAAACATTGGAACATCATCGCGACATATTCAAAGTTGTTTTTATACATTTACATAGTTTTTACCGAGGTGAACTGTCCCGCCTTTTCGTCGGTGTTGAACATTAACGTGCCGACAAGAAATCAATGCGATTTTGTTTTTAAATGATTCTCATCGGGCCTTTCCACCCGTGTATTCAGTATGCAGGATGCACACCGGTTTTACAGGTAAGACATAAGCATGCAAGGGAAAATCTCTACAAAAGTGCTGCATTTTGGAGAGCAACCAACCGAACCTATTTATCCTGTTGTTACGAACTAAGTAACACAACTAAATTCTTTCTTGGGTCGACACGCGTTATTATTGTTTTGGCTGTAGTTCGGTGTGTTTCAAAGGAATTGTTTAAACGAGCGATTCTAAATTGTTTCGAAAGAATTTTAATAAAAGAATAAAAATGGATAATTGGGACAAGGATTAGACGACATGTCTGATGGAACTTTTGCAACAGTGCCCGTGTTTATACGACCCAAAGCATCCGCATTTTACAAATAAAGTAAAGCGCAGTGAAATGTATAATTTTATTGTAAACGGACTTAAATATTTGCGCTCAAATGTTGATGTTCAGTGCTTGAAAAAAAATTAGAATATTTCAAAGTCAATTTTCAAAGGAAAGAATGAAGGTAGCTAGTTCAAAGCGAAGTGGTGCTGGAGCAGATGAAATATATCAACCAAGACTATGGTGCTACAACGAGCTCTTGTTTCTTGCTCATCGCAATGATGCGGTCCCTAGCACTTCAAAGATTTAGCCACCTTTGGTAAGACTATTGAATTTTCATATTTGAATTTTATATATAACGTTCAATCCTTTTTTATTCCAGAATGAAAAAGAAGACCCCGTGTTTGAAATAGCAGATGAGGCAACGGAAGGGAGAACTTCAAGTGAAAGTAAAAATCAAATACATATTTACTTTTAATATTTTTAATTTAAACTTACACATCTACAAGTAGATTATAATTTTCTTTTATTATTGAAATATTCGGTCCAACTTTTTCGTATTGTTTCATTTGCTTTGGAATATTTATTTATTGAAGGTGCACTATCAGTACTTGTTCCTGCTTCCTGTATTATTCGATTATTTTCATTATTATCAGAAACATTTCTATTTCTAATTTGTTTGCAAAGCGTTTTAACAATTCATACTGTGATGAAGTCTGTGATATTGATTTAGATTATTTTAATAACTTGACTTGTTTTCCGGCTCAATGTTCAAATATTCTTTTAGACGAGTGTACTGTTCTTGAGTATTTAAACAAAATTGACGAAAACTTCTCAGAACCGCCTGACCATATCCCTAGTGTTGTCATCCGTAGATGTAGTGATTCACTTGTGGAGTCTCTTACCTTCCTGTTTAATTTATCTCTTCGTACCGCTGTTTTTCCGGATATCTGGAAATTATTTTATGTGATCCCCATTTTCAAGAAGAGAAAAAAGAACTCAGTGGGAAACTATAGACCTTTTGCTAACATATCACCTATACCTAAACTTTTTGAGGCAATTTTGAGAGACTATTTAGCCTTCTACTGTAGCTCGATGATATCAAGTAATCAACATGGATTTATGAGGGGCAGATCGACATCAACTAATCTTGTGGAGTTTTCGAATTTCTGTTTAACGAACTTTGAGAAGCGTAAACAAATCGACTGTGTTTACACTGATTTCAGTAAAGCATTTGACAAGCTTTCTCAAAGAGTGCTGATTTTTAAACTTCGACGACTTGGGTTTCCCAATGACCTTCTTCATTGGATTAAGTCATACCTTACCAATTGTTCCTTTAGAGTTAAGTTTTCTCTTTGCTTTTCGGACCATGTTCGGTCGGGAGTGCCACAGGGCAGTCACCTGGGACCTTAGCTGTTTACTCTTTTCCTTAAGGGGATGGTAACGTATTAAATTTTTTTTTGTTTTCATTTTTTTTATTGTTTCATATGATTGCACAACATCTTAAGATTGTTGTGTCAAAATTTCAAACAAATCGGAGTAAAACTAACTAAGATATAGAACTTTGAGCGTTTGTTGCGTTTATGTGTAATACTCGATTTTCAGGTATACAAAACTTCAAAGCGATTTTCTGACACTTGTCATTTTTGAAACCGGTGAACAGTTTAAATCAAAATCTACTCGACCGATTGTTTTGAAATTTTGTATACAGCTTCTTTACATAAATGACCAGGTAACGCTGGGAGCTTTTTGTTTTTTCATAATTATAGATTTTACAATAACAAATAGGTTCATTTTTTATGTTTTTCATGTGTTTTCACTTCTAAGTGTCAGCAAAAATTGAAAAATCGAAAAAAAAAATTCCTCCCAGGAACACCTTTGGGAAGCGGTTATCTAATGACCCATTTTTTTTTTTTAATTCAGATGATCCACTCTTGAGTAATATTGTTCACCGACAGACAACTTTTTTTCGAGGCGCCTCCGAATATTTGTTGCCGTCGGCTTAATTATTTATATTTTGGTTTAGAAAATTAAGGAAATATTGTTCACAGTTTATACTACAATGTTGCGATCGACTAATTAAATTTGTATTGCCTGTAGCGTCTGGAAAAATTCTTGAAAATGGGCCTTTTTTACGCCGAATTAACGTTACCATCCCCTTAAGGGATCGTCTCATTGTGAAATTTTCGAAAAATTGATTTTTTTTTTGCATTATTATTATGGATAGTATACACTGTAATAAACATCCTCTCAAATTTTCAAACCGAAATTCAAATTATTACGGTCGCTACAGCGTTTCTTGTAGAAAGGCAACGGAGGGAACTGATGAGAATCCCCAGCATCAGTATTGTCCTTCGGGAGGAGATTCGTGGTGCGAATGGCGCAAATCTGAGGCCAATGGACGAAAAACTGTCGAAAAAAAGGGCCAAATTCGATACTTTTTGTTCAAACCGCCGCCATTTTGTCAAATTTAAAAAAAAACCCTCCATAGCGCGATAGCGACTTTCCTACAGATTAATAATCTTTTTGAAATTTTTGTTTCGGATCAAAATTGGGGCCGCAATCGTGGAAACCGTACCGGACCTTTTTTTTACGTGTCATTTCAACAATTTATTCAGCTATTATACACCCAATAAATAAACATAAAAAAAATCATTTTGTATTCGTCATGAATGTATTTATTTATAAAAAAAAACCGGACCGATTAGTTTATTTCAGCATTAAAAAAAAAAATCCCGAAAATCAGTGATTTTTCGGAGGGTCACACTGAGACGATCCCTTAACGACGTGTTTCCTCTATTCGAGAACTTGCATGCTTTGGCTTACGCTGATGACTTGAAGATTTTCCGAGTGACCGAGTCACTGCAAGATGCGCTTAGCCTCCAACGCGATGTTGACACTTTTACTGAGTGGTGTTCAAAGAGTTACATGAAACTAAGTATTAATAAATGCAACTTTATTTCATTTACTAGGAAGTCTTCTGTTTTGGAGTAGGGGAAGTCCGGGAGACTTGCTCAGGTGGGAGAGTTGAACCACCTTCTAAAACTCAACTTAAATTTCGCGCTAAAGAAACTTCAAGGCGGCCATTGATAGATCGCAGGAGGCCAATAACCAGCACGCCGCCATTTTTTACAATGGCCAGTTTGTTTGGCTTGTTTGTTCGGAAAGGTGTTTTTGTTACCGCGGAGTAAATTTTATCAATTTAGGTAGTTTTGAGATTGCGGCTGTGTTTATAGAGGTACGTATTGTGTGTTATTACTATTGTACTGCCTGATTATTGTAGTTTAACGTGTGCTTAGTGTTTTTTCGCTAAGATTGATTGTTTTTTCTGTAAGTAACATTTAATGTCAAAGTAGTATATGCGGGAGACTTGCACCATGGCGGGTGCGGGAGATATGTTCAGTGGTTCATGTCTCCCTCTATAGTGTTTGTATGAGGATATTTGGAGTTTTATTTTATAGATGTAGAAATTTAAAACTTTTTGACTAAATTTAAAAACAATTCGGAAACCTTAGTCCGCGAGTCCTATTTGTATTATATTTGGTTTGTTTTTTTTATGTTTAATATTATTTTCTCTCACAGGTTAATTGCGTGAAAATGCCTTTTCAATACAAGCCTTCTGAAACAACACGCAAAAGAAAAAAACATGCCATCACAGAATTAGAAAACGCTATACGTGAGGTAAAGGAGGGTGCATCTTTAAGAAAAACATCTATTAAGTATGGAATCGATAGAAGTACACTAAGACGTTATAAGTTGAACGAACAAAAATTACAAAAATTTGAAGAAAAAAACAGTCAGTATAAAGAGTCACAAATATTTACTGTTTCTGACGAAAAACTCCTGGTTGAATATTTTCTATTATGCAGTAAAATGCATTACGGTCTAACTAGAAAGCAAGGATTACAATTGGCCTTTGAATTCGCAGAAGCGAATTCAAAAAAGTATCCTGGTAGCTGGGCAACAAATAATGCTGCTGGAAAAGATTGGTTTCGTGGTTTTCTTTCCAGAAATCCAGAATTGAGTTTAAGAACACCTGAAGCCACTAGCTTGTCTCGCGCTACGAGTTTTAATAAAAAAAATGTTAACGACTTCTTTACAAATTTAAAGATGGTGCGTGAAAAATACAATTTCGAAGCTCAAAATATATATAATTGCGACGAAACTGGATGTACGACTGTTCAAGTATGTCCAAAAGTGATAGCCAGTAAGAAGTCGAAACAAGTCGGACAAGTGACATCAGCAGATAGAGGAACCACAGTAACAATTTGTTTCGCCGTCAATGCGATTGGAAACGTGATACCTCCCTTCTTTATATTTCCAAGGGTTAGATATCAAGAACATTTTGTTTCGGAAGGACCGCAAGGATCATCTGGAGACGCTTATCCAAGTGGTTGGATGACTACAAAAAGTTTTGTGAAATTCCTTCAACATTTTGCAAAGTACTCTCATGCCTCTGAGAACAATCGCGTGCTCTTAATATTAGATAATCATGAGAGCCATGTTAGCATTGATGCTATTAATTTTGCCAGAAGTATTGGTATCACGATGTTAACTCTTCCGCCACACTGTAGTAATAAATTACAGCCCCTTGATATTGCAGTTTTTTCCTCATTTAAATCCCGATATAACACAAGCATGAACAACTGGATGTTATCAAATCCAGGCAAAACAATTACGATATACAATATTCCTGGATTCATTAAAACAATTATGTCTCAAGCATTCAGTCAAAGCAACATATTAAGTGGATTTGAAAAAGCAGGAATCCATCCATTCAATCCAGAAATTTTTACTGACGACGATTTTTTGTGTTCTGCCGTTACGGATAGAGAATTATCTCAAGAACAAGCATCAACAAGCGCACCTGTATCTTTGGAAAGTCAGCTTGTGTTCTCCACCCGATTCCAGGAATCATCTCATCTTGAACAGAATATTATAACAAACCCGACTGTTGCCCTTCAAGAGTCCGAAAATGATCATAATATTGGCGGTTATGGTCATGGTTCTGACTTGGAACAACATCAAGAATGTGCCGACGAACCGGGTAATGTCATTCTATCAACATCAACATTAACAGACGCCAAATTCATTCGTGCTAGTTCAGAGCCATTAAAGATCAACAGATTCCAAGTAGCTATATCACCTTTACCTGAACATTTCATGTGTAAGCGACCATCTTCTGCCACGACACATGGATATTTATCTCAGGAGCCATCTAATGCTGAGTCACCGATTCGGAACAAATTATCTACTGATTTACAACGCTCTTCTTTAGCTCCTATGGGATCAAGAGACCAAGCAATACTTAATCGGTGCACTAATTCATCACCAATACCATCTTCTTCAAATGTTGAAATAGTGACTCCAGAGATGGTGCGACCATTTCCGAAAGCACCTCCGAGAAAGATGGCTCGACGAGGCCGTCAGCCTGGCAAGACCAAAATATTGACAATGACCCCCGAGAAGGAAAATAACAATGAATGTCTGTCAGAAACTTTAAACAACATATTTGATGACTCCAAACGACAAAAAAGGAAGCCAAAAGAAACTCAATCCAATGTTACGATGAATGAAGAAATAAAGAAACGAAGGATGAATATTAAGAAAAGAGTTTTTGGGACTACCGACACTGAATTAGAAAATAAAAATGATACTAATAAAACTAATAAGAAGGTTCAAGAAGACACTAATAAGAAAGGAAAGAAAATAATAAAAACCAAACAAAATCCTAAACTAAAAGATGACAAAAAAGAAAACCTTCCAGGAAAAACTAAAGGAAAGAAAACATTGAAAACTGAACAAGATTCAAAACAAAAAGTCCAGAGAAAAAAAACTGGAAAAGGCAAAAAAAATAAAAATGCTAATGATGATAGTGAAACCGAGTGTGAAGACGAAGATGTTGCGTACGCTGATAGTTCCAGCAATAGTGATTTTGCAGAAAATCCTGAGGTGAATGATCGTTGGTATTGTTTTGTTTGCCAATCTGAAGAGATTATGACCATGCGTCTATGTCTTTTATGCTGCAGATATGTCCATGAGATATGTGTAGGACTTACACAAGATATTGAAGACTTCATTTGTCATGAATGTGACCAAAAATAGATTTTTAGGTTACCAGCTGACTGAAAGCAATTATTAAGGCTGATTGATGATACCAAATGACTTGAATAAGTATATAATTTAATCAAAAGTTTAAGAAAGACCAACAAGTCTGATTAAAGAAACGTTGAATGTTTATTTTTGTTAACAAAATGTTTAATAATTATGTTGATTGTGGAATGTTAAAGAATATATTGAAGTTTTGTTTTTTTTTCTTTATAAGAACATAATAATTATGTTTCTTTATAATTTAATTTCTTTTTGTTATGTTTCATTTAATATATCTGTGATTTAAGCTGCAAAATGTTTTTATTTTCCCCTTTAAAAAGCAATGTTCAACTCTCCCCAGACCACGGTTCAAGTGTCCCTAAGGGTGGGGAGAGTTGACTCATATCCCATTTTTCATTCAAATATATATAACATATTTCAGTACTATAATATCGAAAAAGTAATCATGCATTAGTAAACCTAAATAAATAAGCTACTGTTTATTATTATAATTGCATCACTAAGCCTCATTGATAAGAAAATACGATACTTTAAACAAAAAGCGGTTCAACTCTCCCGGACTTCCCCTACTCCTACAAAATCCTTGACACACCTTTATCTCGGCAAGAGAATGTTGTCGACTTGGGATTAACTATTGATTCTAAATTCAACTTTGGACGATATGTTGATAAAATAATCAATCGTGCAAATTCCACCCTTGGTTTTGTTAAGCGCTGGTCGAAAGATTTTAATGATCCTTATCTCTTAAAAACATTGTTTTGTGCGTTTGTCCGACCTATCTTGGAATATGTTTCTATTGTTTGGTCTCCTCATTATTCTGTGTATATAGACCGAACCGAAGCAGTCCAAAAGCGTTTTCTCCGGTTCAGTCTTCGTCACCTACCCTGGCGTGACCTGCATAGTGTTCCTCGTTATGAAGACAGACTTAAACTTTTAGATTTAACGAATCTATCCAACCGTAGAGAGATCTCAAGTGTTACGTTCATGCACGATATCATTACTGGCGTTATAGACTCTCCAAAACTTTTAAATCTTGTTAATTTTAACTCACGCCCCCGATCTACTAGAGGACAAGACTTGCTATACTCCATGTACCACAGAACTAATTATGGCACTTCAGAACCGGTATCGGCCATGTCCAAAATTTACAATACTAGATTTTCCTCAGTACACTATCATTGTAGCAAAGATTTAATCAAAAAATCGTTACTCAATCATTGGGAATTAATTTAAATCATTGGTTGTTTATGTTTAGATCAGATGGTGTAATCAACCTGTTGATGATAAATAAATAATTAAATAAATAAATAAATAAATAATTAAATAATTAAATAATTTCAGAACACCACTGTTGGTTATTAAAAAATTATGCAGGACGCAGCAACACTGAACAATTGTTTATGCGTTTTGCTCATTTAATATAATTTTTTTTTTGTAAATGTGAAATCTATTTGACATAGAATACGAAAGGCTCTTTCTATTGTCTGCCTAGCCTAGCCCTACTACGGCGATTATTATTCTTTTTGCATTCTTCTGTTGTCGTGAATGGATACGGTGTCACATATTTGTCTGCAACAAATACATGTGGCAGTAATCTGCGGTGTGCGATATATCTTCTGGTCGGTTGATATTTGTCTGCTCATCCGACATCAATATAAACAAATTTTCCATAGGCGTCGTGGTCCTAATTGTTTAACCTTTTTCGCGCTATAACTTAAAAAGTATTAACTGGACGAAAAAAGTTGATAAGTCAAAATTTGTAGAGAATTTCGAGGTCTAGCAAACAGTTTTTACATTTTTATTCTAGCATGTCTAAAAGGTGAGATAATAAAAAAACAATTTTCCTTCCCTTATTAATAAGCCAACCTTGGGCCATCGATCTGCCCAGGTACACCAGGAGTGTTCTTACTCTCGCTTTAAGTACTAACAGTTAAAATACATTTCATCCTGTTACCTGATAGTGTAGCTTTTTTGCAGTCAGCTCCTGAATTAATAGTGGAAGGCATGATAGCCGAGGAGGAAACCTAAACAGTAAGGTACGAGAGGGAGGTTCTTCGACGGATGATAAAACACCTGGACCAACTGGCAACTGGTGATGGACGAGGTGCCTGACTGACAAAATAAGGTGTTTTAGGGGGTCAACTATGCCAGGAGTCCGACATTGGTGGGAAGTAGTGTCCAGCATGCATAAAACATTTCACATCAAAAAAAACATGTCGGAGTTTGTTCCGGTATATGAGATTCGACAAGGATTTATTCTAGGTCCGCTTTTATTTCTGTTATTTATTAATGACTTAACCCAAACTATAAACTCTGTCTTTTATACATGAACGACCTCAACATCTTCAGAGTGATGAACGAAAAAGGCAACTGAGGTATGCTTCAGATCGATCTTGTCGCTCTTGAGGACTGGTGCCTCATCAACTGTTTGTCAATAAATAACGAGAGATGTTTCCCAATGACATACGCCTTCAAAAAGTCTATACTTCGAATAATTGCACTAGTTCGAGCACTTGGAATAGTTCGTTTGAGTTATTCGTACATAATGGATTCGATTTTAGAATTAAATAGGAGATCCCTCAAAATACGAATACCCACTGACAATCGCCCGCTTTGGTGAGCTGCACCTCCTTACCCATCGAGGCAAACCGCTTAAAACCATGGACTCGGTTTAAAATAGAATTTCTATAAGACCGAGCGCCAAATCCCATTTGTTCCGATTTCCAGAATCGGCGGCTCATGTCAGCCGCACCGGAGCACCGGAGTAGAATTCGATTTAAGATTCGAAATGGAAGCACACGCTCATTTATAGGCACGGGTATATGTGAATGAAATAAATCAATTAATGAGAAGGCAATTGAATTACACCAGCAGTCTGTGATGTATCCGCATTCAATTACCGAAGGCTTTTAAGCCATTTAGCTGGAACTCCATTGTACAAATTGAAACGTAACAATGGAATTTGTTCCATCCCACCTTAGCCCGGCTGTGCGGCGGCTGGGCGTAAGGAGCGAGATGACGGATGTGTTTATCAGAGCAAGTCCTTTGGCCGCCGGGCGCCGTCCGGGGAGGGCGAGCCCAGCACCCAGGATCCGGGTCTATTAGAGAAGCAAAACAGTCGATTAATTGGGGTTGCGAATCGACACCGTGCCGCACGGTAGGGCATCGGTTGACCACTCCAGCGCGGAATTAGCGGCCAACGCATCCCAGCCGGGTGGGTGCCTCTGCCCCTCTCGGGAATTTAATTTTAAGAAGCAGCGCGGACGCGGCTCCCCCTCCCTCCATGTAATGAAAATAAATAATTAAAAGAATTCCCGGCCGGCGGCGGGCCCAGGTGCTTTCCTCCCTTTCTAATTAGATTTCACTTGGTTTTGTTCGGCGGTGAATTATAAATTTGATGCGCCATAATCGCGAGTATAAAATAAAGTAGACTCAGCCAGGTGAACGGGTGCGGGGCGAGATCTCCAGAATTAAGTCAGAAATACTTTTTGTTCATTACCCGGCGCCGTTTCGGCTTGGGGGAGCAGCCCGGCGAGCGCATTTAATGAGAGGAGAAATTGGCCAAAGGAGCGACGTTTGCACAAACAATTTGCAGATCTCCTGGAAAATTAATTTTCCAAACTCCGGGCTTCCGTTGAAAAATTGCGGCGCGCTCGAATGTCTATCCCTCCTAATTACGAAAGAAATGTTTGCTTTAATCTATCACGAAAAAATTCTAAAAAGAAAAGTCAACAGGAATTTGAGAAAGCGTGCCTCCTTGGCCGGTGGGTTCAAGGCAGGGCAGAGCAGGGCAGGGCGGCCGGCGTCTTTGACGACGTGCTCTACGTATCGGCGGCCGTCTGCGATTTCCGCCCGGAGAGGTCCGTGGCCCTTTAATGGAGATTTGGACCTGCCTTTGACATCTAATTATTCGCCTCCATACGGACGTTCAAATAGAATCAAGACGGTCCGTTAGAACCGAAGCTGCGTGAGGTGGGGCCGCGCAGATTGAGCACCTCTCGGGACAAAAACCCCGAAAGTTCCTTTGAAGAACCGCCAATATCTTCGCCATAATAATCGATTCGCCATGCCATAAAGCTGCTTTAATCTAAGGCCAAATTAAAGATTCCTCTCAATTCAAAGCGGACTTTTTCGGGGAGCTGCGACCGCGGCCAACTACTCCTCTAATCAAGATCTAGGCGCCTCGGAAAAGCTTCTTCAGTTAAACGCACCAGACGCCATGACTGCGCACAATACCAGCCCGAGCCGCGGTCAGCCACTGGAGCACCTATCGTCTGGGGTCACGTGCCCAATCAAACATTGCTACCGAAAGTTGAGGTGTCCAAATCAATTGTTCTCCGTCTTATGCTGTGGTAGCGGGCTTCAGAAGTGCGGTGAAAGTTCAACTGGCCATTGACTGGCCACAAATATTTCTAACCAGATTTTTTTTATGTACTTTACAGATACTTCAATCAATTTAATTTCTGTTTATGCAGCATATACAGGGCCCGACATTGCTACAGATCCAACTAGATTGTTTCGAAGAAAAACTTTACTACCAACAGTAACGAAGTAATGCCTCTACGGAGCTAGGTAGCCTACTACCCAAAAAGAGTTTTATAAGTTGATTACAAAAGAGGCGCATCGAAATGTCTGAAGATTTAAGAGAAAATGCAACGTAACAATATGTATGTTATTTTATGTGAAGGAGGAAAAAATTAATGTTTCCAATGAAGACTAAATAAATCAAATCCGGCCAATATTTTGCACGCGATAATATATCTTAACTATTTATTTATCTATTGCAAGAGGCAATGCCTACAGATCTTTTATCTGCAGAAGTGTAATAATATCCCAGCAGGAAATTGGAGATTGCGTGAAATAGTGTATCGATGATTTCGTGCATGACTAAGGTATGTATGCCAATTTTGAGGTCCTAGTCATGCTAACAGGAAGGTATAGGAGTTTGTTTGTTTTAAGTGAGCTGAAGTTTTATTGCGGTTTTGTTTTTTCATGCTTCTCAGTAATCCAAATCTTCTCATTTTATATTTTTGTGATGGCAACATAAATTTTTAAGGAGAAGGTTTTTTTTATTAATGTAATTAAGCAACGCGCAGATGAAAAAACGGGTCTGGCAAGTAAAACTATTTGTGGGTCGTCCTGAGCAAAACAATTAAGTGTGCATAACTGCTAAGGATTGTGCGCAGGTCATTAAATCATATGGCTTAGCTCAGGAGCGGAGGAGCATTGTTAAAATTGCCAAAGGTCCAAATTTTTAAACTTGTATAAAATCATTGTGTAGATATTTTAATTATCAACTTAGCAGCGGCTCATCTTGTATAAATTAATTTTGTGCTTAGTAATATCACCAAGCATACAGTATATAGAGAACTCATCTCTAACAACCATTTGTCGGCTGTGCTTATGAACATTTTGTCTTCGATTGGCGCCCACCGTGTTCATTTCACTAGAAATGAATCCAAGAATTCACCCGACTTCAGAGCTCCGCACCGAGCCTACGCTGGCCCGTGATCTGCGGCCTGGGATCTGTTGTGGCTCATCTGTATGTGTTGGAATATTTACATCTGAGCAAGCAGGTGTTTTTCTAAATTGATGAATGCAATTTCGGGTGTGCGGGGCATAAAGCGCAACAGAGATCGACGGGTTGGGTTGGTTTTTCACCCGACTTCAGAGCTCGGCACCGAGACTACGCTGGCCCGTGATCTGCGGCCTGGTAGCTGTTGTGACTCATCTGTATTTGAATGTGACTACCTCAGGACTATGCCCGTCGTTTTCTGTTGCCCTTTATGCCCCGCATACCCGAAATTGCATTCATCAATTAAGAAACGAGCGCAATGGGCACAAACACCTGCTTGCTCAGATGTAAATATTCCAACGCATACAGATGAGCCACAACAGATCCCAGGCCGCAGATCACGGGCCAGCGTACGCTCGGTGCCGAGCTCTGAAGTCGGGTGAATTCTTGGATTCATTTCTGGTGAAATGATCACGGTGGGAGCCAAACGAAGACAAAATGTGCATAAGCACAGCCGACAAATTTTTGTTAGAGATAAGTTCTCTATATACTGTATGCTTGGTGGTAATATTAAAATTATCTGTGCAATGAGATATTTAAAAAATTATAAATGTTTTTTGCGCTTCGTGAATATGATCCTAAAAGGGGAACACAACTGTGACGGGTAAAAGACCAATGATTTCAGCGATGCTGTCGTAATGCATTCAATTCACCAATTCAGAGACTTCGAAAAAAGCATCAATAAAAAAAACATTGTTGAATTCTTGCATTCCATAGTAATGCAAAAAAGGATTAGCATACATGACCCCTTAGATTCCGTGGTCATGTGGAAAGACATGCACGTCTTTCCAATGACATCGCCATGAGATATTTCATCTATGTTGGAATGGGTATACATGCCCTTTTATTGATGACTTCTTCGATGCCGTCGTGAGTAAATTTCCTGCTGGGATAATCTACACTATTACATACTACAAATGTGAAAGTTTCTGAAGATGCTTGTTATTCAATCACGCATAAACGGTTGTCTTGAATAACTTAATTTTTTGGCACAATATTTTACATATTCCAGCTTAAATGAGGGATCCAATATGGCGACAGAAAAATTTAAACACAAGCGATTACCATTAAAATCAGCATTAGGGGGTTTTCGTGGTCGCCAATCTCTAATCTATCAAAATTTGATAATTAAAAATGGCGATCTAATGTGGCGACCGAAAATTCTCAACTTGAATGGATTTTCGTGTAAATAAATATACAGAGACTTTTGGGGCGGCTGATTTGAAACCTATTATCAAATTTCGAACTTCAAAATGGTGGCTAAAAGATGTCAACGTACATGAATTATCAGGAAATTGCTCTCTTACGGTCTGTGGTTTTTAAACAGCTGCCTGTTTATTAGTTCATATGTTTACTTACACTATGCCAAAAACCAAGAAAGAGTTATTAAAAGTTTTGTCCGGGCTGGTTTCGGGATCGGCTAAACCGATTACGACCGGATTTTCAATGGAAGGTAGGAGGCATGATCAAGGGGTTATTACGACTTATTGTCCAAAAATAAGGATTGTTTTTAATGATTTTTCATAAATACATTTAAAATAAATTTTATAAGTATGATATTACATTTGATTAAGTACTTCTTGAACTACAAAAAAAATTGTGTCACTGAAAAATATTCCAAAAAGCCGACAGTAGGTCACGTAATCCACCATTTAAAAAAGGTCCTTCCACGGCCGGCAGTAGAAGTCTCGTCCAAAGTAACTTAAAAAAAACCAAAAATTTTTTCATTATCTACATGATTTTTGCTACCGATGTACACATGATTATATTTGTAGAATTATTTACGCGAAATGGCAGTTGTTTGAAAAAAAAAACCGTTTTTTTCTACGAAAAAACTGGAACTAAATAGCCTATAATTTTTTTCCTGCTATACAATCACTATAATCTTGTGTACTTCATTAGATAATTTAATAATAAAGGTCCAGTTAAAATTTGAAGTCAATCGGATGAAAACTGTTCGAGTTCTACTGCCAGCCGATTTTGAAGACGTCGTTCCGAGAAAAACGCGTGTAAAAAAATCGAAAAAGTGGCTTCGGAAAAATTTTAACATTTAAATACACCTTTCTACAAAGTATATTTTGATTCTAGGGATGTTTTGGCATTATTTAAGACAATTGAAAAAAAATGGAAAAAAAAATTAACTTCCTTAAGACTACTTGTTACCTCGGGAATATTCTGGATTCCCTTGGGAGAAATTAAAGAAAATGCCCCAGACAAGGCTGGATAACTTAGCTATGTAGGCATACATATATTAAGGTTAAAATTAAAATTCAAAGAAATGCAAACGTTGAAAATGTTCAACATTTATAATACAAAAATAAATTAAACTGGAAAAAATTTTTATTCTGGGAATAGTTGCACTAATGCCTTATTGAAAATTAATGCTGATTCTTCCAAAGTGGTGGACAGAGATGATTTAATAATTTTAGTATTTTTAGACTTCTCGAAGGCTTTTGACAGAGTAACACTCACTGCTTTGTAAAAAGCTAAGAAATGATTTCAAATTCAGTTCTCAAGCAGTAAAACTTATGAAGGAAAACTAAAACTATTTGAAGGACAGATTTCAGACTGTTTACGTGAATGGTTCTCAATCCTTCTTACCTGCTGGTGTGCCTCAGGGATCAATTCTTAGTCCTTTGTTGTTCTCAATGTTTATTAATGATATTTTTGCAAAGGTGAATTCTTGTCATTTGCATCTATATATATGCGGATGGCATGCAAATGTTTGTATAATGTCCAGTTTGTCTTGTAGAAGATGCCATTTATAAAGATCATTAACTTTATCTTAATTATTATCTTAATTCTATTTATCCATATCTCCATTAAGGAAGTTTGGGATGACGGCGATTTGGTCACTACAGCTATCACTGGAATGCCACGTAGGAGACAATCCTTGAAAAATGCAAGGGGAATGTTCACAAAATATTAATAAATGTATTTACAACAAAACTTTTTTTTTGGAATCATAGAGCTGCATTTGCATTTCAATAAAAATTTCTAAAGGTGATAATAATTTGGCCACATCTGTATATAAACAATCTCATCCTCCAGGATTCCGAAATAATGCATACATTTAAGCTATCGTTACTCCACTGAATAGCAAGACCCGATTTGGCCAATCTATTGCACGCGATAAAATATCTGAGTATGCTCATTTAAAAAAATCCTTCGGGACTTGCTCATATTTTGTACTTTTTCAGAAAGCTGATGGTGTTGGGGCCGTTGGGGGGTAAATAGCTGGTGAAGAATAAAAATATCGCACATCGTTCTTTGGAAGCAGCGGTATTTCCCGTGATGGTTTGGAAATAATTGGCCATTGGTTATTGGGTCATTATTGGATAACAACAATTCGTTGCAGTAGAGCTTGAAGCAAGTCAATTGTCGCCTTCTACTTTGCTTTGGGGTAACATAGGAATAGTTTAGGGAGGTTCCCCAATTATCCTTACCTGAAAATCAATTCGCCTGAAATCGCTCTGGGGCTGCTTCCGCGACTAGACTCGATATTGGCTCCAAGGGACATATTGGCCAGTACCTGTTTAGAAGCCTCGTAGATCACGCACCGCTGGCATAGCCAGAAATCTCAAGGAAATTTGCAATTTGCTGTTTGAAGGGCGCAGCTCAGCAACATCCGCAATATGCTGAGGCGGCTCAAAAGTGCAAGTGAGGTGTATGCCCGGCCCGTTACCCCGTCCCCGGCCCCGGCGGCCTAAAAAGAAGCTCGCAAAACAGAGTACGAGATATTTTAAATAACAACTGCGATAACATCTCGGACTTTATGTACGATTTTGGCTTCTTAGGTTGCCAGTTCGCAGCATAAGACTTCTTTATTCGGCCGACACCATTTTGGTTCATGCCTTTTGGCAAATTGATGAGAGCCCATCATTTGCGCCGTACATGCATTGGCTCGGCGCGGTTCGCGCGGGCACCGCGGGCCCCGTCTCCGTCTCCGTCTCGGGCGCGTTTATTTATTCATCTTTTACATTATCATGATGCGAATCGTTTGCTGCAAACATAGAACAATTTTCCGCCGCGCAAATTATGCAGGGCGAGAGGCGCGGCAGAAGTCATTGATACGCTGGTCAATATGAATATTTATCTGCCATTTTGTCGTCTACGTTTCTTGAATATGAAATTCTTTTTGAGGGCACGTCCTGGTGAGCCCGCCCGAACCAGGTTGTGTGTGGCGCACTACATGTACTGCGTGTGCTGTGCGCTGTGCACACACAGTCTGCTCGTCAGTTTGCAGTTTGCATAATTATCGCGGAACTGCTCCCAAACGAACGGCAAATGGGCAAAACGCCATTCTAGTAGAGGACGGCCACCGGGCAGCGGCACCAATCCTCTAACACCGTTTTCGCAAATAAAACATGGTCGGCGATGACCATGCCCGGTACTCCTTGCACCGACGAAATGAACTCATTTAAATATCATTGCGATCTAGAGCGGCTGCAATTACTGGCATGCAATAGTAATAATTTATAGGTCCTTCGGGGCCATGTTTCAACGAGGCGAGGCGGTGCAGCGGCGGCGGCGGCGGCGGCGAAACATGGCCGCCTTCCGCCAAGAAGAGGTCCTTCCCTGCACCGGGCACTGGGCTGTGGGCACCGGGCACCAAGGCTGGCTATTTTGTTGCTTTCCTACTTTACTACTTTTGTAAGCCGACCCGTGTAACTGGGCACCCCGGCAACTAGCTAATCCTGCGACGTCTGGGCGAGCATCTGTAGCGGCGAATATGGTTGCCTCGCCATGTTTAATTCCATCTGGCCATTACGGGCCCGGCAGCCTCAGATGGAACAGTGCAACCACCGGGGCATTTTAACATATCATTATGCATGATTATCGCCAATTCCTGTTCTGTCTTTGATTCCCACTTGATGCAGGACGAGCAGACTACCCCGGTGATGGAAGTACTGCCACCGCACCAATGCGTGGCTCCGCACTGCGGCCTTAGCAAATCGGGGCGCTGCTCTCCAGCAAGGGCGAACACTATTGGAACCAAGTCCGCGGGCCTCTGCAATATTCGAAGATTTCATTTAAAATTTCGACCTGGGCCGCGATATGAGCACTTCTTGACGCGTCAATTTTTTTTATTTCCGTTTTGTTTTCGACGAAGGCCTTTTAGCGCTATCGGCAGAACATGCACAGCGAATACAGGTGGTGGATTTCACGAAAACGGAAACGCTTTAACCTTTTTAGGGAAAGATAACAAGTTAACAAAAGGGTATCGGTGTACGCCGTGCCGCGCTTCGACTGATGCTCCTTTTAAGCTCTTTTTGTTTTGATTATTCGTGAGGGGAGGATGAAAAGGGCCTCTTTCTGAGCATCACATACCGGGCTTACATACATGACGGATTGAGAAGTTGACTTTAGATTGGAAATTGGAATGAAACAATCCGGCCGACATTCTTCTTTACTTGAGTACCTGGTGTGAAGAAGGCTTGAGATGAGACTGTACTACAACGTCTGCAATTAAGTATGCAGGTACATTTATTTTCTTTTATCGATATGTTCAAAAAATACGTATTTTCATTCATAGGTATCTTAAGGGCGAATTTCCGTTTTTTTTTGGGCAAATTTCAATACATTTTCATATTTTTTTCTGATGCCATATTATTATTATTGAGTTATGCAGTAATTGGACGCATTCCATAAATGGTGCTCCATTAATCATTTATCTTTAAACATCGGTAAATGCACTTGCATGTCCTTCACTCGTAAAAAGATTCCGGTGCTTTATAATTTCACTATTGGCGGCTTCTCCTTTACTAGGCTTGACAAAGCGAGAGATCTAGGTGTCCTGATCAACTCACGGTTCTCTTTTGAAGATCATATAGACTCCATTACTAACAGATCTAGCGCGACTCTGGACTTTATAAAGCGTTGGTCAAAGGAATTCAACGAACCTTACATTTCAAGACTTCTTTATTGCACTTTTGTTAGACCTATCCTCGAATATGCGAGTCCTGTCTGGTCCCCCTTTTATGAGAGCCATATTAAACGAATTGAATCTGTTCATCACAGGTTTCTACGGTTTGCTCTCAGAAGTCTTCCTTGGGATAATGACCTTGTTTTGCCGCCCTACTCCGATAGGCTCAAACTTATTTCCCTCGAAACCCTGGAACATAGGCGGAAAACCTCCAGAACTGTTTTAGCTTTCGATTGTTTGCAAGGCGTTATCAACTCTCCGGAATTGCTTGCCGCTTTTAAAATTTCTGTACCGACCCGCTCCTTCAGAAACTATGACTTCTTTTACTTACCACAACATCGCTCTAACTACGGCTTCAATGAGCCTATATCGTCGATGTCCCGTTCTTTTAATGCTTCTTTCTCCGTTATTGACTTTAACATTTCCAGAAGCCAGCTGAAAAGTCGACTTTAGCAGGCTTGTTATTGTATTATACTGTTTTATTATATTGTACATAGTAATCAGAATCTTGATGAAGCTGTGATAAATAAATAAATAAATTTCAAATTCGTTAACTTCCAACTTCCGTACTGAAAGTAGATTGTGGCTATGTCCTGGGACGACAAAAATACGTTGAATTCTTATCAATTTCTACAAATCAGTTAATCCGGTACTGATACAGTCCAAGTGATCGGTTACTCCGCAGTCCAGACAAAAATCCAGATAATTTCTTCCTTCTGGAAATGAAGTCATTGCTGAAAAACAAAATTCCGTTACTCCTTCGTCAATTCGCCAGATTTGCTGAAGATTTTGACTCGTTCTTGTTTTTCTTATAAAGACACTCCGATCTCTTGTGACCAATTTGCTGACACTCATAGCATTTTAATTTAAAATCTGTTCTCTTGCTTGGGAATTTTCCAGCTGTTGAAGAGCATACTGCTCGAAACCTTGGGCTCGTCCGCCAAACCCCTTCCTCTTAATTTCCTCGTCTAGCAAATAAGGCTAATGATACTCGAATACTCGGGTACACTGGTACCAGTTTGTTACCCGAAATCCGGGTACAAATAAAGGGGTATACATGAATAGCGAGTTGCTGAACATAATTACTCAGGCTTGGTGTTGTGAATTGGGAAAAATATAACACTTTGAAATCGAAAACAAGGGTTTTTTTAATCACAAAAATTGGGAGAGAATACGTTGTGGAAATTCAAAGTTCAGCGCAAAATTTTTGTTTTAAGTAGCAACAATGCATTGAGGGCGGGGTAAGGTTAAGCAATTTTTTTTTAGCATTTTCTATTGAATGTTTTTCCTGAATGTACAACATGTCGAAAGTGTGGTGTCAAGATTTCAAGTAAATCGGACGTCGATTTACGAAGATACAGCGTTTCAAGTGACCGCTTCTCATACTGTCTTCTATGCTTCTATGCTATGTAAAAAAAATTTAAACGCGTTTTTCTCAAAACAACTTTTTCAAAGTCCGTGTTCACTGCCATTTAAAAACTACTAGACCGATTCATTTGAAACTTGGTCCACATTTTCTACATATAAAATACCTCCCTCCCGCCCCCCCCCCCCCATCGTTTAGTTCAAAATTTTTATTTTACATTAAGGGGGTTTCCCACCCACAAAATGGCGGAATTTGTCGTGGAAAATAGCAGTTTACACTTTAGATACCCACCAAAAATTTTTAAATGAAAAAAAAAATAATCAGAGAACGTTGGGGGTAGGATTTGATAATACTTTGACTAAATTTTAATCGTTTTTGATTTCATATAATTTCCGGTCGAGATACAGTGAACACCGCAAATTGTATTTTTTCAAAGACGTTCTGGGGCAAGCTCTGTCACCGGCTTGTTTTGCAATGTTTCTGCATAATACAGAATATTGCTAAAGGTATGCTTAATAATGTACAAAATGTTTCAATAAATTTGCTCCATCCATTCCTTCAAAAAAAATTCCCAAAAAAAGTGTTTTTTTTACGCTGGAACCCTTACCCTTCCCTTGATTTAAATAAACGTAGCAATAATAGCTCACAGATATTCAGGAAAGTAAATAAACGATATTAAAATTAATATTTCCCATTTCAAGTACACTCCGAAAAATAACATTTCTAGAATCAAGAAATTACTAGTTTTGAATATAAAATATCATACTACAAGTATGTCTCAGTGTTAGGCATTCATCAACTAATTTTTTAATTAACTAACCCTGGTCGGCAGGGATTTTCTCCTTGAAATACGAATGAGTGATGCCGATAGTGATTTTCTATAGATTACGAAACTGAAAATGAAAAAAAAATTGCACCACGTATAGTTGTTGAGAAAATCGTGGTCAAAAAGTGAAAAGATCCGTTTTTGGGTGATTTTCCTAAATTCATAAACATTTTTTTAGGCGTTCGAGTAATTCAAGATATGGCTCAAATGATTGGAGAAACCCTAAACTATGACGTATCATATTGAATTTTTCTATTGGAGTCGTTCAGAAGCGTAGGTAGATATGTATGCGCTTATCAGGGATGTGAATGCGCAAACACACACTATCTTATGGCTGCAATTTGAATTCTCTAAAACCCGTCGCTCGCGGGGCGCATTTTCTTGTTTAATTGCTTGCTAAGAGCCTGCCCTCGCTGTGATAGAATATGTTAGGTGATATTTTCAGTACAAGTGTTCATACACCAATTGAAGCACGGCAGCCGATTCATATCAACCAGGAACCGCAACGGTTATTATTTATTTCGTGAAAATCAGATTTTAGAGAGAGATTTTACGTGAAATGTGATATGACACTTGCCATGGAACGTGTCATGATACGCGACCTATTTTTTTTTATTGCACCATGTTTTAGATCATGTTTCGTAAGAAATAGCGAGTAATTTTAAATTGTTTTTTCACTTATTTCCAGGTTTCTAGGGGTTTTCGAACATGCTCTACAAGATGGTGCAATAAAAAACAGATGTCACGTGTCATGACACGTGTATCATGACCATCTCTACTACGTGGTACCATAAAAAAATTTATGTCACGTGTCACGTTTCATATCACAAGTGACCACCTCTACAGGTGCTGTCATGTCGTAAAATCTGCAAAATGGCTTCATTTTATTAAACGATTGCCTGCACTATGACCATCCCGGCATTTAGCAAGCAAGCAAGAAAATATGCACCCTATATATATATATATATATACATATATATACTTAGAAACGTTTCTTAAAAAAATGTTTTAGTTAAGGAAACGTTTTGCACAATGTTTTCCTAATTACAAAAAAACAAATCCAATTGGTAAATCGTCCATTGATAAAGTATCAATCGCCGTCACAACCCCATCGAATTCTATCGGCATAGTGAGGAGTAAGATGACAAACAACGTCATTTTCTTCGAGGGTAGCGCCAGTTTGACGTAATTCGCGAATCAATTTGTCGAATTTCAGACCATGATTTGTAAACGTATCATTATTGGGGTTGAATTTCATTTGTAACCGCATCTTACGAATTAACAGCTGACTTGCAATTCCTTTCCCCTCAAAATTTGCATCCAATGATTTCCACAAATCAAGAGCAGTATTTTTATCTTCCTAACCCCAATTTTCAGAACAATTTGGGGCTTGTATATCTTGTCCTTCTTTACCAATTTTTCCAACTCCTGCTGTTCTGCGGTCGCGGTTTCCGTTATTGTTAACATATGCGTGTACAATTTTTGGATAGAACCGAGTAGATCCTTTTCCTCTAGCAACGCGTTCATGCGGATAAATATTCCTTTCAAATTTGATGGCGTTTACGATACAGAGAATAAATATACAAATTTGCGGTGAATTGCCACTACTTCTAATTGTTTAACGGTACTATCAGTGTTATATCTACGTCCAAAAATTGTCTTTGTTATTCTATGGTATTAATGTCACATGGCTAATGGTATTCTGCTCGTTCATTTGATACCCATGACATGAGGGATATTAAGAAATATGTAATCCGCCATCTTGGAGTGTGTGCCATATTGCGTTTAGAATGGCGTCACAGAGTTTATCGGAGATTACTCGTCAAACCCTTTCATTTCATTTGGGAGTTGTGAATACAAAAAAAAGACGGCTGACAGCGGCCATATTTATTTTTCCCGAAAATTATATACCCTTAAAATCCTTACATATACGATTAAGACGAATCTAACGACAACAACATCAAACCGTTTAGGCCACAGGACGTGGCAAAGAAATGGACATACTTACAAACATACATAAATACACGCGAAAAACATAACCCTCCTTCTAGGGCAGTCGGGTAAAAATATGATACAGGCACAATAAGAATAGCTGTTCGCTTTGAATTGTCAAAATGAATGATATCGAAGAGATATTTTGGTCGTCTGTACTTAATTATTTTAGCCATAAATGCAAGTGTCCGATAATTAAAGTAATCTGCTATATTATAATACATCACAAGATCGACTTCTTATATTGCGAGACATGATCAAATCTGCGGAGACCATATACACATATCTGACCATAAAACTAAAGGAAACAAGCAAAACTCTTGTACATCTACATAGATGTGAGCGATGATTCATCAAATATTTCGATTTAGTTGGATTTAGCTGAAATTTGTATAATATGGACCACTGATTTAGAATTAAAATCATCCAACTTTATAAATGGCATCTTCAACAACACCAAGTGAACATGATATATACAAGATGCAAATGATAAGAATGGACCTGTGAAAAACTATATCATTAATAAACATTGAGGACAGAGAATTGAGCCCTGAGGCTACTACCAGCAGCTACAGGTAAGAAGGATGATTGAGAACTGAAATCGAAATTATTTCTTAGCTTTTGACAGAGGAGTGAGTAATTTACTGCGAAATTGTTAAATCGTCTCTATCCACCGCTTTAGAAGAATCAACATTAATTTTAAAATAGGCAGTCGTTGATTGCAACTGGGTCCAGAACGAAATCTTGATTGGAAGTCATACAAAAGACTACGTAGAACTAGCAAATGATGCGAGATCTGCAAGTACCTATACATCGATTTTTCTAATAATTTTGAAAGAAAAGGCAAAATACTTATTGGGCGAAAATTTGTACACTAAAATAATCTAAGACAATTTCCGAGCACATGTGAAAGGCTTGAAAGTATTGCTGGTGCACACATTTTGATGAATCACTCTTTCATCCGTCTGTCTACGTCAAAGACCGTTTCCGCGAAAACGACGTGACATAGGAATTTGAAATTTGCCTACTGTGTTTAATATTGACATAGGTCTTTGTGTCGTGTGGGGTGTCGTTTCGACGGGTTACTTTTAAGGGTTTAAAAATAACAATTTTCTAATTTTATGTTTTTTTCTTTGAGTGTATGTTGCTGCAGCATCACATATACCTTTCCCTCTTAAAATAACTGTCTCATATGCTAGTTGGTAAATACCTGCGCTACTAATGCACCTAGCAGTCTTCCTTATATATTTTGTTGGCTTTCTGAAAGACAAAAATGCCTCGAAAGCATGCAAGTCCAAAGTCATAAAGCTGAGGTAAGTTTAAACAAGATGTTTCAATCTTCCTAGCTCTAAATAAAAACAACTTTAGTAAATTTGACACAATTAATTCCCAAATACATAACACAAAAATACAGCAATGTAAAAAAACACTTTTGGCAATTTTATTTGGCGCGAAGGTCCCAGAAATGTAACCGTTCATCTGACGTGGGGCATCAAATGTGTCATAGAAATGAGTTGTTGCCAGCTCGCTATATGTCTAACGTCACGACTTATGGATGATATTTCAAGTCACCTTTGTGTCAACCGTCCTCGGTCTCTCCTACAACTTTTATACGTTACTAAAAGCAGGAGAGGGTTCACAAACCAAGTTTGAACTAGTTCAATTCTGGATATCTTTGAAAGAGATCAGCAAGAAACCTGGTGGGAAAATCTTTCCTCAGTACTCCCGAAGCAGGATAACTACGAACCAAACTACTCGCGAGTGTTATGACTATAGAATGGAATGCAGCTACCTATTGTTGAAATTCAATTGACAAAGTTCCGTCCGATAATCGACAGTCATTTTTATATCGTTTCCCAATGCTAGATCTGACCATCTCGCCTGAAGGGCTAAAGTCGTTGTGCACTATGAAAACAAAAGCCTTTAATAAGGTAATTTTTGCGTTAATCCAGGTGCTTCTAAATGCGATGAGTTTTTCTTCTCAGCTGGCCTTGGCTTGAGTGGTCTTGCCTTACACCCATATCGGCTAATTAATTAGATTTTTCTTGCAATTGCTATGCGAATCGAGGCGAAGATTTATGAGACTTTAAACAATTGCGTGTCGGACGGCTTTCAGCGAATGTACTCGACCGGCTTGTAATAATAAATCCCGCCATAATTGCACTTTTCTTGTGTTGCTCACTAGGCCTCGTTTCAGTCCAGGCACTGAGCCTTTCAACATCCACCGACGACGGCTGCCATTAGGCTTTTGTGTTCAATGGATCAGTCCTCCAAATGTGCAGGAAATAGCGTAATGCAAATCAGGTGCGGAAGGAGTCATACCGTTTCCTCCACACTTTCAGCATTGCATGCATCCACAAGTTGCCATCCTTCTTTGAACGAATATGGTACATAGTTGTAGGGGAGGTTTAATGCGCACCTTGCGTGGCAGTCGATTGTTTTAATTAAATATCTCCGATTGAGTGCGCCCAGTTCTCATGTACTAGGAAATTAATTGTTGCGCAACGAGAGCACCAGCGGGCTAGCTGGGATCCTTGCGCAGGCCCATCGTCGACGTCCTAGGAACGCAACCAGATCGAAAAACAATCCGCGAAATGAGGGGCGTCCACTACACGGAATCATTCATAACTCATACCACGGACAGAGTAGCACGCCAAACATGGCACTCCGGTACACAGCGCGTGTAATTAACTCATGAAGCTGCGATGAGGTCCGAATTTGCATTAGTGGTATGCACGCCGGCAATACCCGTTCCCGCCACGAACAGCCGGGTCTAAGCCGCAATTTAGGTTTCATCGCGGCTAAGTTATGGAGAGGCCGAAGCCAATGGAGTTAGAACCGCGCGCAGTCGCAGTCGCGGCTGCGCGCTTCCCGGTCCACTCGTAGCAGTGCCCGCCGCGCTCCCTGGGCCAAATCCGGCCACCACCGGCCGGACCCCGAGCGGCTCGAAATCATATATTCCGATAATAACTCAGGCAATTATCATTAAGCGAACGAAGTACACGAGACCTTCGAATCAATCGTATTTGCCTTTTCGCGGCGGAGCTGTCATAAGAGCGCAAAGCGGAAAAGGCGGACGCAAAGATAAACTTGTACAAATCACGAATTTCACAGAATTAATATTTCGATTTCTGGGTGCGCTGGATAACTGCTCCCAAACATATCATTACGGCCATGATTTGTAATGACAACATAATCGCCAAATTGATTCGCTTTATTTATACTTCATTGCTCCCATCTGCCCCGATGAGAGAGAAATACCCACTTCCCAGCTCGAGTCAGGCCTCGCGTTTCGAATTCGAGGTACCGCGCGGCCGACTGGGGTTGGCGGAAACGTCCTATTGCCCTTCACCTCGCGTTTCGCAACACCACAGTTCGAAGCGGTCGGGAGTGATTAAGTCCTTCGGGTCTGTGACTCTTTCAATTGCCCCCAAGTGGCCAGGCCAGGCCGGGCCGCGGCAAAGGTGAGGTGCAATTTCAGGTCGATTTCTATGGGGCAGCGGGTACCACACATATCCATTACAGAAACTCGATGGGGTCGACGGCGCTATTTCAAATTGAGTAGAAACTAGAAATCAACCGGACCAGCAATCGAATCGCACGCTCAATTTCATGTATCGCTTTCTTGTTAGCGCGAGTTGAACAATCGGCACTTAAGTTGCATGTATGTAACTGCCGCAATCACTTTCTCCTCAAATCAAATGGCAGCGGCTTTTAAAAAAGGCACTTGAGGAAACGTCTTTTATCAAACGAGGAGATCCGGCGGAAAGATGGATTTCAGCTCAAATATGTGTAGGAGGAACTGCTGTGGCGGTCTGACAACTTCTTGGTGTGTCTGCTCTGTTTTGACTGTGAAGCGATCGCTGTCAAAACAACATCGCCGTGGAGATAACTATTTTAATTTACATTTCACTAGGATCTGATTCTTTGTGATCCTTCCTTTTTTTCAATCTGTAAACATGATTTGATTTACCTTTCAGCTGCGCACCGAGGACTGCGACCCCCAAAACCCTTCACTAGGGCAATCGGAGCAATCCTTTGAACTTAAACCTTTTCGGTCGCCATTGGACCCGTAATTTTGAATTTGGAAAATTTGATGGCAAGCAAGTTTACTCCATTTACTGATACAACCATGCCGCCGGAAATTTTCAGAAATCTAGTTGCAAGCTGCAATAATCGAGAATGTACTGTACTCTTATACTCTTTTCAGAATACGTAGAGAATTTCGAATTATGATGCACACATTCGGATGGTAGAATAACATTTTCAGGATTCGTAACATATTCGAAACTATGACGGCTCTTGGAATATGCCAGTTTGTGGTTTTCCTTTTTTTTCAGGAAATTGGAAACAAAGTAAATTTTTAAGTAGAATCCGAATACGGTGTCAGAATTGTCACATCACGTCAGAAGTTTGAGATATTTAAGGTTATGTACCCAAAAAATTACGTTTTCGGCTAACTTTGAGGTTATATACAGGGTGCGAAAAGTATTTAAGGTCTCTACATTATTTAGTACTACTGTTACTCTTCAATTTAAGAGTATGAGAGGTCGATTTCTATTTTTTTTTTTGAAAGTTACGGATATTTAAAATTACAAAGTATATCCCTTTAACGTGATGAGTATTTCAATTTATCCTTTCACACAGAACTTTTGCACTGGGATATTTTTCTTGGAAATTTTTATTCGGGGTTTTTTATATTATACAAATATTATGTAGAAAAATTAAAACTTCCATTCCCAATATGGCGGATATACTTGTAATTTTAAATAGACATAACTTTTAGAAAAACAAATGAAAATCGATCTCTCAAACTCTTAAATTGAAGAGTAACAGTAGTGCTTAATAATGTAGAGACCAGAAAGAATTTGCGCACCTTGTACATAACCTCAACCTTGTACATAAAGTCAAAAATGTCACTTTTTGGGTACATAACCTCAAACATATCAAAACCCTGACGTAATGGGACAATTCTGACCCCGGATTCAGATTCTTCGCAAAAAATTATTTCGGAAATTACCCTCAGCTTTTCAACAACAAAACGATGTTGGCCTGTGCTATAAATTTAGAAATCAGATTTTCGTGAATCAATTTTAAGGCTTTCTCAATATTTCATGCCAGGAAATAGGAATATTAGTTTTTGGAAATATTTCGTAAAAGTTTCAGGTCTTTTGTATTTTTTAAGCAATAACTGCAGCTTCCAGCTTTCATTTAACGTTTTGCACTTTGTACAATATTTGATTTTTATTTTAAATCATGAAAAAATGGTCGGAAAAAGTTGTGATGACGTGCGCTTTTCCTGATAGTGTTAGATGGTAGTCCCATAAGTCAGGATACTACTGCGGGCTAATCACCCAGAACAGCGAACATGAACGACTAAAGAAACTGAAACAAAGCACTGAAGTGAAGAGGTTTTGTAGAAGCCCTATGCTCCCAAGTGGAGTGAAACAGGAAATATTTTTAGTTGAATCTAGGTCATTCTATTTAACTTTTAGTATTCTTCTTTATTCGATATTATTTTTGTAGTGATTAATGGCGGTAAAACAATATCGTACCAAAAAGTAAACGAAACATTAGTGCTCTTAAGAAAATTCGACTTTTACAGATCGAAAAATAGAAGTTAGGGAGTTAAGGAAGTTCCACTGTAATTAACAGGAACATATTGCACATTAACACCCTATTCTGAAAAAATTGTGACCAGTCTTAGATGACAAGTCACAACTAACTTGTGCCTTAATAACATGTGATTCTGAACGACAGTCAAAAGCTTCTAGTGCTTAAGGAGCCCGCATCATGCTTAGAGGTGTCTACTGTAAGGTGTTAACTTATTATTAACATCGTTAGGTATTAAAGCGCAAGAAAATTGTGACTTATAATCTCTATTGAGAATTTTCTTATTAATAATTTATTTTATAATATATGAATTTTTTAAATTTTCATATAAAACTACAGATAAACCGAAGACGCACTAGAAATTAGTAATCGTTATAACAAACGGCCAAGCAAGTCATTATCACCCTCTTGTTAGATCTAGTATTAAACTTCACTGTAATTTAAAATCCGAATAACAGAAGACAACTTTTGCCCCAAAGTTTTGTAAAACAACACCACGACGACGTCAGGTATCCACAACAATTTCTTTAATATTCCTAGTAAAAATATTTTAATTTTCTTCTTGAGCAAAGAATGGCCGAAGCCATTATTTGGACAGACTGCAGTGTATTTCTAAGTAATTGCTGCAGTATTTATTCTGGGAGAAATGTGTTTGTATTTATCAGAGCTTAGCTTAGAACAGGTGTTCGCGAAGTGTGCGCCGTGACATGGAGAGTATACAGGGGCTCGAAAGAGTGTTAAAAAAATACATTAGGAATGATTATTATTTCGATTTCGAAGAGAAGTCTCTAGAAAACGATTGTGAAGAAATTGTTGCTCTACTGGTCAGGTGCTTCCCGCATCGCTTTTTTCTCCGCCGCCTTCTGCTATTTTGCAGCAACTTCTTCACGGTCATTTTTCTCGAGACTTTGCACTCTTCGAAATCGAAATAATAATCATTCCTAATGTATTTTTTTACGCTCTTTCGATTGGTGCAAGCCATTTTTCTTTATGTATCTCCATTCTCGAGAATTAAGCATTTGAAGAGTTTGCACGCTTTTTTTTTGCATAGGCGCCGGGCAATGGAAATTTTTTAATATTTTTCCCGTAATCATTTAGTGAGGATGGCGATCAAGATTGTTTCCCGAAATTAAATAAATACGCGGCCTCTAATGAGCATTGTCTCACAAGACTTGTTGTCCCTTTTCACGGAACACCTTTCAAAGCTCTCTAAATGGTTTGCAAAATACTTTACGGAAGATAATGCCGAAAAATTTGCATGGATCTGAGATCCTTTCCATGCTCAAGCCTACCAGAATTTAGATCGCAAGAAGAAGAGAGTCTCATTGAACTCTTTTGCAACAACAGACTAAAAACAAAATTCGCTTGTTCCGATTTAGGGAAGTTTTGGATAACGGAAAGAAAATGAAAGTTAGCTAGTTATGCGAAGCCGGATTTTTAGCTGTAGCTGTTATAAAGAGCAAATATCGCTCAAAGATCAATGTGGAGCATGAAATGAGAGTAGCAGGATGAAGCTTTATCCCGCGTTTTGAAAAAATTTGTGGAGATCATAAAAATATATTCTTGTGTGTCATTTGTAATATACATACATATATACTGTTACGAAATTTGCCAGCCGAGCGGCTAGCTGACAAATCTCGGTGACGGAAATGTTCACAAAAAAATTTGAAGACGGGCTCGAACCGCAGACTCCGGCGTGAAAGACCGTGCGTTTTCCGCTGCACCACCGAAGGTTTTGTAGAAGCGCTCGATAGGAGGGAGCAAAGCTTTCTACAGGGCCGTAGTTCCGGGCACATTAAGGAAAACACACCAGCTCGAGTTTAAACTTCAATTTAATAGTTGATTGTTCATTGGATACAACAATCGTGAATCGTTTCACAAAAAAAAAGTTAGCCGTCGTTGTCGCCTTATCGCCCGCACACACTCAGTACGACTGGTCCATTGCTCTCCTCTGAAGATCAATTGATGCCGTTTTCGGAAATGCAGGGGGGTTGGTCCAGATGTTGAGGACTGGCTTATAACTAAGCCCACAAATGTTTTGAGCCAACAATCGATTTTTGTAACAATACCTATGTGAGCTTCAGGTTGTGGTTGTTTTCATTGCTGTGCCTAGTTTCACAAAAAAAAATTTTCATTATTTTTTTTGTCATGGTACGAGTATTTCAAATAGGGCGCCGGCCGTGACAAAATACTAAACCTGTGAGTGCACCGCGCACTGAAAATTTTTTTTTAATCCCTGGATCTGAAGACATATAAATATATTTCAACTGAATTAAAAACTTCCAAAAAGTTCCAAGTCGACTCGAACTATATGTTGCAAGTATAAAGGGATAGGTTTCATAACAATGTGGTAAGACTCATCTGCCACTCAAGGTTATTTGTAAGGTGGAGGGGAAGGGGTCCCAATCCAACCAGTCCAATTTCTAAGGCAAAAACTTTGTAAACATTGTCGCTTGGTGGAAAGTTTTATAATTTTTTTATACCGAGTATTGCCCTAATATAAAGATGTCGTCACAGACTGAACGGAGTGGCATATGTAGCTGTCTTTGTAAATTTTACAAGAGAGGTAAAAATCAGTAACAATTAACAATAGGTATTTTTTAAAACTCTTCAGCTTCGTCATAACATTTGAGAAAACAATTAAAATTATACATATGTACCATTTTCTATTATTGTTTTTTCATTATGTGAGACGCAACAGACAATAATGTCACAAACGTATGTGGAATGGGTTTTTACCATCCTATCTTTTCTGTAACATGGTTTTGAGCCTTAAGATGTCATCTGGAGGGGTCTCAATAACAATAATTTTACTAAGTTTATTTTTTGTACTCGGACGTGAATTCAGCAGCGCAGATTATAGTCCAAGAGACGATCGCAAAAATTGGAGTCCATTATCGGAAGTGCCGAAAGTTTCAGGAAAGGTTCTTTAAGCTTGAAGAAACCTACTTAAAAGGGATTGCTTTACTCCCTCTTTTCAGTCCTTCCCATACCTGATTTCCGGCGTTCTGAGTAGGGGGTTAAAGGCAACCTATTTTTTTCTGACCGTAGAGTCTTTCAACAATGAAACCATTTCATACATCTCTTTTACTTGTTTTTATATAAAACATCAAATCATGAATTTGCAGGTCCCCATAAACCTAATTTTTTCTAGATTAAAAATAACAGAGTCGCTATTCGTATCATCCTTGTCCTTTTACTTTTGAAATTTGGGTTCGTGTACCTGCTAAATAATTTATAATTTAATTTTAAAAAATCGCAGATCGGCACTAAACAATTCGTAAAAGAAAAATTTGCTTCTTACAAAATATTTGTAGACTGAATATGTTGAACATACCACCTTCACTAAGCCACACCCCCTTCACCGACAGCCCCATCTTACATTATTACATGCAACGCTAGCCAAACCGGGATTAGCGATATCGATGTTTGAGCGTGTGGCTGTAACGAAAGAAGTGTGCAGGTCGTTGCTTGGAGAACATTTCAGTTCGGCTTTTTAGCGAAAACTATTATATCAATCTGACAAAAAAAAATGTCAAGTCATATTATGTTGTGGCCGTATTTTGACTCCAACCTGTGCTAACTCAGGTACATTAGGTAAGTTAGATTTAATTTTATCTTGATTTAATAATTGATATTTGATTCTTCGCAGTTCAGCGACTGCGCCTTTTACATTATTTGTGCGCTACGACGTTAATGGTTGGTTCTATTTCCTTCTACTCAAAGTGGTTTTTTTTTTTATATCTAGAAAACAAGCCATAATTTTGCGAGATCCTCAAATTCTTTGATTTTTTTTAAGATTATAAAAAAAACACTTTGAGTAGGAGCAAGATTGATTGTGGTGAAATCCCCTACTTTCAGAAAAAAATTAAGTGGACTTTTATCACCTTTATCAGAACGCAGAAGTAAGGGAGGGTATCGACGGACCAGAAAGTGGGAAAACAATCCATTTTATTTAGGTTTGTCAGATAATAGTGAACCTTTCCTGAAAATATTGTCCACCAACTCGGTACACTTCATCTTTTACGGTCAATTCTCCGCCTAAATGGGTTCAAATCTGAACCATTAAAAACCATTTTTTGTGCCGATTTTGCAACATTGCGTCTCTCTACCGGCTTCATCTTTTGTTGCCGCGAAAAATATTATGTATTGAAGCAAGCAAAATATTGTGTTACACCGCTCTTGTTTATATACTTTTTATTACGAGTCACCCAAAACGAGATAAATGCGAAAAACTAATTTTGGTCCTAATTTAAGTTTTTCGTGCTATTACTTAAAAAGTATTAACTTTACGAAAAAAGTTGATATAACTAAATTTGTAGAGAATTTTGAGATCTGATAAATTGTTTTTAAATTTTCCTCTAGCATGTCTAGAAGATGAGATATTTACGAAATCGATCGATCTGCCCAGGCACACCAGGACTTTTCTTACTGTCGTTGTGAGTACTAACCCGGCCTTTACACGAGACAGTATTACTGTCGGACAGTTCTGTCTGGAACTGTCAAAAACTGTCCAGCAAGCCGATTTGCATTCGATGAACTGTCAAGACAGTTCATTTAAAAAATTTCACACGTTTCGAGGGTTGCAATTACATCTTTAATGTGTTTAAAAGTGCTTGAGGATATTGAGAATGATGGAAAACGGAGACGCAGGAAATGAAAATATTGGGTAAATCCGTTTCTTTCAAAGCGGGTTGATTTTGAGATTGAATGGAATTTGTTAAAGGACTTGCTTTATGCTGATAATAAAGAGCATACAAATTTCCTCAGGTTACCTTACGATAAATGTTGGTCGGAAAATAAAGTTAATTTATTAAATTGAAATCTATGGCGAAGCTCTTGCAAGGACTTATCACTTTAAAATCACTTTTCGCCATTTTGATTTCACAAGCTGTCAAATTACTGCCTAGACAGTACTGTCGAGATTGCAATCTTGGCAGTACTGTCGCGACAGTAAAAAAGACGGGATTGTAGGTATTTACACGAGACAGTGACAGCGGCAGTGACAGTAACACTGTCTCGTGTAAAGGCCGGGTAACACTTAAAATAAATGTCATCCAATTGTCCGATGGGCCAGCTGTTTTGCAGTCTATAGTCCAAGCTCTTGGACTATAAGGTAAAATTTATTTAGCCCCACTGTAAGGCTAATTTGTTCTACTAATCTGAAACGCTCTTTTGCTGGGAAGAAGCCCACAATGTAAAAGAATGCGCACAGCGACTTTCTTGCGAATCGTTATCCGCAATAAAGCCCAACTTGAGCCAGCACCCTAGATTTAAAAAATAATAATTTTCTAGCGGCTGCAACTATGTAAGTATGGATGTAGCAGCCAGTGGCGCAGAGCGGGGCCCCACCACGCTTGGAGGTTTCGATTAATGAACAAGTAGGCAGCTCTGGAGCGAGTAATTACACCAATTGTTTGTGAACATGTAAACAGACGCAAATCGGCGTTGATTACTGCTGCGGAGCGAGTGGAAGGGAAATTCGTCCAAATTGTGAAAATGTAAAAATTAACTTGATAAGTTGTTGGAGCCCCGGGGAGGGGCCCCGTCGCCGCCGGAGCTCTGCTCGAGACCGAGTTTCAATTAACAGCATAAAAACGCAATAAAAGGTGGCGTAATGCAGTAAAAGGCAGCCCGGGCTCACATATATTGCCGAAAAAACACACGCGGCGGCCGCTCGTCGTCGCCAGCAAGCAAGCAAGCAGTCCGAGGCTGGGGCTGCCGACAGCGCGAAGACTGTGACAAGGAGGCGAGATTGCCAGGCGGCCATAAAACTGCAGCGCGCGACGACTTAATTAAATGTTTGTTTATTGAAGTCTCGTCAGCGCTATCGGGCAATCAGGACTATGAGTGATCGTCCTGACCGCAATCTAGCGCCGCTGTTTATTTGAGCAGCGCTAGAGCTGCGCTGGCGGGGCGCTCTGTGAGGTCTGGCACCTCGCTGGAGCGCCCCCTCCGAAATTCCGATCATTTCTGGCCAAATGCGCCCGACCGCCTGCATCCCGACATCCAACTTCCATTTGGACGGGGGCCCGGGATCTTTGACGGTTTGAGGTGTCTGGGCGCGCATCTCCATGCGCCTGGAAGCGCGGTAGACGCGAACCGGGCCCGCAGGCAGACAGCAGCGGCGGCGGCGGCCCAGCGCAATAGCAGCCAGCCGAACCGATTCGGTTTATCTACAGCAATCCATAAAAATTGCACATTGCTACACCGAAATTCAATCCCAACATGATCGTGTAATAAATTGCTGTGGAGCATATACTCGCAGCAATCGCACTTGTATCGCGGCTTAGTCGCCCTCCGCGGCCCGCGCTCGCATTAAACCGCCGATTACCTGCGATTGAGTTATGTGTTTCATTAATGGTCAACAAAAACATTTAGTTGTGGCGTTCGCTCGTATCGGAAGGGCATATTGTTTTAGTCGATAGTCGTGAATCGCGCCGAGATAAGCGCTGTTTGTCGGTGCTTATTCGCGAGATTGAATTTTTACAATTTATTGCCTCTGCCCGGATAACTGGAATTAGCATGGGCTGCGGCCGGGTTCTATCGAGTGGCGCTGCCCGCGACGCCGCTTTTTACTTCTGCTCACCCAGATTTTGTCACAGCACGATCCACGCACGATATTGATCCACGGAGTCGGGATAAGCCGGGACCCGGGCTCGCGGAGCAAATTGAACTGTGCTATTGACCTAGGACGCTCCGGCCGGGGACAACGCCGCCGAACGCGGGACTAAATTAAGTTATCGGTCAGAGGCGTACAATACAATCGATAAGTGCACGGCGCATACCTACGGCCGTGCTCCCCACAGATATCCAGATTTAAATCGACCGGAGATATAAGGCCATGTAAATATGTTATCCAAATCGTGATCTTGTTAAGGGGGCAAAAAACCGCTCGGAAGAGATTTTCCAAACAATACCCCGTGCATCGTGTTCACGTATGTTGCATTGTCGCCTCTCTAATTAAGAGGGCTTCTCCGCGTCGCGAGGACTTTAGAATTTTTGAAACTCGTGCTTTAATGGTCGTGTAAGCGCAGGAAATTGACATTTTATTATTTGTTAACTCTTCCGATTAAATTCCATTCGTTCGCTGCGATTTTCGGCTGCGACTCCTGCATTATTTCCCCTCCCGCGCCCCCCGTGTCATTGTCGACCGTTTTTGGGCCCCTGGCTTATCGTGCCTCTCGTAAGTGCGCATAATTAGACGGCTCGCGAACGTGTTTCCATTTCTTGGGAATTGAACAAGTCTCTGTTTCGATTTCAAAGACCTTGTCGAATCCCATGTAAGCAGCAGAGCTCTGTCGATTTGATAAAAATCAAAGGAGCAATTTCAGAACTGGGAAATAACGAACAGCGAGGTGGTGGTTTATTTGCCTCTTGTGTTGAGGTTTATTGGCAGCTACACCGTACGCCAGTTTTCGATATTACCAATTTATTGAATTCGATTGTTCAGCTCTCCCTCCTAATTACAGTATTTATTATTTATTTATATTTCGCTAGGTACTTATCCAACACCATTAGCTTTTAGCCAAATGTGAAATACCGGCAAGCCCCGACAAATAATTTAAAACTTACGTACTCAGATATTTTGTACGTTGAAATTATTGCAAAAATTGTGCAGGCCAAAAAATGGAAATCACGAGAATTTCCGAGGGTAAGTTGAAAAAGAGCGTGATGCGGTATTTTACCTACGTGCGATTTCTAATTGTTTTATATGTTTTCCCAAGGCAAAGGTTGTCTCAAAATCGGCTTTAATTTTGGATCATTTTCGGTGTGTCAAATATCGAACCCTGACATTTCATAAAAGTCATAGCAAGGTTTGAAGTTAATTTATGGCCCATGACACAGTCGAGCAACGCATAGAAAGTGTGAAAACTCACTACCGAAATGGTGTGAAGTTTGCAAAGATAGTACGAAAATGGCCCCCTCCTTGCTGTGGTGAATTTAATCAATAAATAAGTTGTTGGTTCACTGTAGAATGTTAAGAAAAAACGTGGCCGTCGGTCGTTTGAAATCATTGCGCCAGTTAGTGGAGGTGCGAACTAACGTCCAAACATCCCAATTCGTCATCGTTCGCAACAATTAAGCATTCCACGAAGTAGTATGCAACAAATTTTGACTGTAGACCATCATATGCACGCTTATAAGATTCAATTGATACAACATCTGAGGCCAGTAGAGCGCACCATGAGCATTCGCCAATTTGATATTGAAGCATCAACAAGTCGATCATTTTCAGCCATGGGACGTATTTCAACTTGACGACTACCAATATCGTGCGATTTATCACCATTAGGTTTTTATCTATAGGGATATTTGAAAGGGAAATAATCCATAGAGAATTCCGAAACAGAAGACGAAAATTCGACGTGTTACTGTCGAAACTCAACCGCAATTGTGCCAAAATGTGATCAAAAATTTCGTTAAAATAGTAAACGATTCTCAACAGAGTATAGACGGGCATTTGTCGAGTATTATGTAAGTCTTGGAAATTGAGCGTGCCTTTCGTCGTGAGGTGTTACTTGTGGAGATCTTGTCCAATCTTGTATGGGGATCGTTTCTTTAAGGTTGATCGTAAAGATAGCACGCCATATATGGTAGACTTGGTAGTTGCAGGTCGTTGTGTTGTTGAGGCATGGATAGAATAGTTCCAAATATGAGAGCCAGTAGTAGTACAGAGAAGGAAAGGACTCATGCTCTTGAATTTTAAAAATGACTGACTAATTTATTGTTCTCCGCTGAAATTATATTTTTCCCCAAAACCTCTGATTACCTTTTAACTGCGACGGTACGCAGTGTAGATTGAGGCTACCGCCACACTGAGAGATGAGAGATTTCTTTAGTTAGTAGATACAAAAACTCTACCTGCTATTTTTATTCAATGTTATTAATAGTAATATAAATACGCTCTATAATAGTAAGAATTTAAATAGCAACGTTTGTATTTTATATGATGATGTACTGACTTAAATAGAAAGTTACCTACTTTTTATAACTTATCTACATAAGTTGCAGAACAGTTCACGTTACTCATGCAATTTTCCGGACTATTGATATGTATATTTAGTACTCTGGTAATACACCTAAGTATGGTTTTTACGAAGTAAAATATAGCGTCCAAAAGGCGACCGTAAAATGTGAAATCCATCGAGTTGGTCGATGTTATTTTCACGAAAGTTTCGATAAGCTCGGACATACCCAATTAGTATAGGATGCATCTGTAAACAGAGAATTTCAGTTTTCTTTTTAGCCCAATATTTTTGAGACCTCAAATTCGCTTTTTAGTTTTTAGATTAGAAAAAAACCACTTCGAGTACAAGCATACAATACAATTGGGCTCAAATGAAAGCTGTTTCTTCTTTACTTATAGAAAATAATAAGTTGGCTTTTATCACCCTCATCAGAACACACACACACAATGGAAAACGGTAGGAAAGGGGTGGATCCGAGAGGAGGTCACCCATGATAATCCATGTGTCCGAGCTTAAGGAATCTTTCCTGAAAATATCATTATCCAGCTCGATAGACTCTACTTTTTATGATCGCATTTCCGGAACATATTTACAACTTTCCAAGAGTCATATTTTTGTATTCCGGAGTTTTATAACAATGTTATTTACTGTCTGAAGTTTGTTATATTTAGCACTATTTAATAGAGCTGTTGATTTTCGAAGCTTCACATTCGAAGCCGCTTCGCAGAAATATTCGAATCTTCGAATTATTCCAGCTTCAAAAATCTTTTATAGTTCTACGGCGCTAAAATTCATAGAAGTTGTGTTCTTTGTGGTGTGTAGGGCAAAGAAATCATAATCAAATCATAAATTTGTATATTAGTCAGCGCATGCAGAGATCATACGAGATGTTTTCACAAGCACTTTTCATTAGGATACGTTCACTCACGACCGTGGGAAAACACCAAGCCTTATTAAAATAATAGCTCGAGCACTGGACGGGATTTTGCAATACTAATATATAATAATAGTAGTTCCGCCCCACATATTTTCTGCTCGCGCTAACTTGGATTTGTGTTTACGTTTTCTCCCTCATCTCACGTTATTTTTATTGTATCTCATATTGTTCGCGGTGTACGAATTCTATAATAAAATACAAAAGTGCGCTTCTTTGTGTATGAGACGCCGTATGACTGTGAGTACTGTGAAAGCTACTTCGGTTATACTGAAAAATAAAAACTTATGCGGCATTTTAATATTCGCTAATTTCAAGGCTTCATATTACTTGCAGTTTCAAAGTTCTAAATATTCGAGCCTTCGAATTGGCGAAGCTTCGAAAATCAAATTATTCGAATTGTTCGAAGCTTCGAATAATTTGAATTTTTTTTTGCTGCTTCGAATCTTTTTATGAGCCCTACTATTTATGAATGATTAATTCATTTCTGTCCGCTTCAGGGCCTAACTTCATGCAAACCTGCCAGTCTTCTTTGCTCAGATTTTCATGAAAGTTCGTATGTGGGGGTTTTAGAGTTGGTGGCGGGCTTAACCATAATTTATCATTATGTTGTAGAAAGGAGTTTCACTTCTAATGCTTGTGGCGACCACGTACCTTCTTGTTTTATAAACTAATTATTTGTTTGTCATTATGTGGGTCTATTATTAATTAATTTTGTCTTACTACAAATTTACCTTAAAAAATAAATGGTGCCCGCCGCCCAACTAGTAATCTGGAATAACCAGTAAGCAAAACTTTTGGGTCTAAGACTACATATATGGTTTGTTTCAAATTTTAATATATTAACGCTATTGGTCATGGTGTATTTCTTAGAGTTAATATTTTTTTAAATTTCAAATTCGCGTGTAAACAGTCACTAAAACAAAAAATGTAACCCTTGTGGAAAATCTGTTATTGATTAAAAACAATTAAATTGAAACTTTCAGAGCTTACAATTTGCGTTAAGCAAACCAATGTGAAATGCCGTCGGGATTTGTTGCTCCATTGAATTGCGTTAGTCCAGTATGTGAGTAGGGGAAATATATTTTTCTTTAAATTCTTGTGCTGCTCCAATAAAATACACGACAGAGTTAGAGTGCTTCAAATGGCCGAAATCGTGTAACAGAAGGCTCAAGGAATGCAGAGTTCCGAGAGTTTCCCTCAAAATTATTACCTTTGCGGCCAGAAGGGAAAAAGAGAAACAAACATTAAACGATTCCCAACTAATATATACAATTTCCGGAGGAATGCTTATCCCAAAAGGGGGACTTGCACGCGAGGACTCGTCCGAGTCCAATTTCCCGTAACCACAGGGCTCCGGCGGGAGGCAGATCCAGAAACTAATCGGATCTCGGCGACTATAAGTGTCAAATTAATAGATCCCGATGGATATCGTGATTGATCGCTCGATATTCGGCCTAAAACCAATAATAAACTTAAGTCGATAATTGAGATCATTTAAAAGAGAAACGCAAGGCAGCGCAGCGCGGCCGCAACTAATACGATAATAGTGCTGGCCCGCGGAATGCATCAAAGTTATCATGAGCCGGACTGGGCTGCCTAAATGATACGAGTAATATTCGATAATTTTGCTAATTCCGCCGAGTCCCAGACAAGCCAGCCGCGCGATGTTTTTTATCGCTGCCACAGCGGCGGTATAATTTGCCAAAATCGCTGCTTTATGCATGTGTTCTCTATGGGGCTCGCACCGCCGGCGGCTAAAGGCTATATGGTCGAAATCGGTCTGGCCGCTCGGATCTCCACCATTTTCATATTATTCTTTTAAGGATGGATCGCGGGACGCAGCTGCATCTGAGAGCACTGGCACTCTGGCACAGCGAGCACAAAGGGCCCCATAACGAGACATATTACATTTTCCACTTTCTATTCTCCGTGAGGTGGAGCGACAAACAAAGGCATTTTTAGTGCTTCCCGGAGAGATATTTCGGGGCAGAGCGCCGCCCCGGCTAAGTGCCCCCGTCTGGATGGGGATGTGAGCAAGGAACTACAAAGTCGCATTGCAAAATAATACCTGAAGTTGAAAGATCAAAAACTTCTGCATTTATTGTCGGCAAACCGGGTGGGTCTACGAAATATTTGTCGTTGGAATTCCTCAGATTCCCCCTTATTTCGGGGAGGAGGATTCCTTTCGTAAATTTATGAAATTCGTGCATAATCTCCAGGGATGATTTATTTTTTTAATTTTTGCCACAGGCACATTTCCAGATTTTCTTAGTCCTGCACAGGCAGAAGAGATGTAACCACAGAAATGCCTGGTTGCTCCTCGTCCTTATTCGCATTCTCTGTTGCCGCATGTAAAGAAGCGTTTAGAAGCCCTTTTTCGGCTGGGACCTTCTGTGGTCATGCAAAGTGCGCAGCACGAGAAAACCCAATAACTTCCTCAGCTGCTTGATGGCTCAAACGTTTTTTTAGTAATTTGCAAAGTCAATTGCAAGCAAGATACAATATCTGTCCGAATTTGTCGGCTCATTGCCTTTTTTCTGTAATAACTCTTTCCAGAAGATTTAAGATTTGTATTTTTAATTTTGTAAAAGGAAAACATTCAGTCAGAAAGAATGTAATTCACACTAAATCCACGACGACGGACGGCGGGCAAATAGTCACAGCCTATAGACTAGAGAACGATTCATACGACTGAAAGTGAAACGAAACGTTGCATCGCTGTAATGAAAAGCTGCATTATACAACTGTAAGATCGCAGTGGAACTTTACCGAATATTCCGAGGTCTCTGATCTCGAATCTACTATCAAAAGTAGGAAATTAAAGATGGCGGATCCAATACGGGCGATCTAAAATTTCTCAAAATCAAAAGACTGCTGTGATACTTATACTTGTACATGCATACTTGTACGTTCACTTATATTAGCAAATTTATTTTTTATTTTTTATAATCCAATATGAATTTTGCGTAGAACTTTCAGTTCTTTAGTCTGCAGTACAATATTATAATAGAATACTCGGAAAATTTTTAAGAAGGGTTTTAGATAAAACGTAAAATGCATTCTAGATGAATAATTGTTAATTGTTTTGTTTTTACAGCGCAGCTTACACTGCTAAAAAAAATATTGTTGTTGTGTTCAAGTTTAATCTTCCAGAAAGTGACTCTTGCATGGATTCAGAGCAGATCTTTCAGAAATTTGCTTGTTTAAGGAGCAGATCTCTGCAGATAGAGTTGGAAACGCCATAAGTTAACATTCTCCTAAGAGCTTGTCAACAAAACCTAAATATCTATAAACTGTAGGATAATTGCTTAATTTTTCTATGGATAATTTACATTGAAAATTTCGGTTAAAATAACCTAAATAATTAAAAATAGACAAATCAGCGAAATTGTTTGGCTGAAAATCAGCTAGAGGAAATAGCAGATTTTCCTATTTTTTAGCCAATGTTAGAATAAACGAAAAAACAAAGTAGAAAAGTTTTACAAAAAATTGGTCTCGACTCGCTTTCAAAATAAACGGCTCATTTTTTCATTTTACATAAGCCGCGTTATTTTGTGTCCTTTGTATGTAACAACCTATACTCCCTGTTCTGCTCGTGTTCTGTTGGAAGAACAGAACTATATAATCTCTTGTTGTGTACAATGTTCTTATTCTACTATAAACTAGGGGCGTCACATGTTAATTTTTGAGAAGATTTCAGCTGATAGTTTTCAGCCGAATTTCTGAATTTTTTAGCAGTGTTTGTACTAAAGGGTGTAGCCTGTAGGTTTTGCACTGTAAAAAAAAGGAATGTGACTGGCCCAAACGATAACGTCGGTCCAGGTAATTTTATAAACAAAAATTCAAATCATTGTTCTGTAAGCTTGTCGTTATCGCAGGTAGCAGATTTAGACATTGAAAAAAAAAATCAATTACGGTCTTGCGAAAAAAGTCCAAAATCGCGATTTTTGTTTCTTCGAAATTTGGGTAAAAAATAGGAAATTTTTGATGAAAATTAACAATCCTGCTACCTGAGATAGCCATTGATGTTTAGAATATCATATCCAAATTTTAGCTCAATCTGTTTGGTAGATTTTTTTTGGCCTGGGCCGATCGGCAAAATCTTGTTTCGAGAAAAACGAGTTAAATGTTTGAGTAACAGGCTTTTTATAAAAAATGCATACTTACGCTTACACTGCCGGTTTGCTCCAAAACGTGTAATAGCTGTATAATTTTTATTAATTAGTATTAATATATACAGATATAAATTTAATTGTACACAAACTTCTCAGCTGTTCTGCGCAGGTATAAACGTTATGCAATAACAATAAAAGGGACAACCCCAAAACAAATAAAGGGTGCTATAACTTTTTTAATATTTCGAATTTCGGTTTGAAATTTCTACAGAATATTCTTCATACGTTGTAATTTCAAAATCATCATAAAAAAATCGATTTTTGAAAACCAAACCTTCGGACTACATCCTGAACAAACAAAGTTTCAAAATGCACCGATATGGACGAGAAACTTAAATACTATCACCCAAGGGACTTCAATGACGTCTGGAAAAGAAATAAGTAGCGCATTTGGTTCTTAACTTTGCACCTGAATGCTGTACCCGACAAGGACTAGCATGCGGTATGCCTCTGCTTGTTCCAGAGCAGAAACAGAGTAAGGCTGACTCCGGGACTGTCCTAAGGTTTCTATTCTAGGGGTACGCAGGTGCTAGGAGAATACAGCATATGTATTGTAACATTGCAAAACAAAAAATTTTTGTTCTGTTCAATGTTCTGAATCGTTCTTTTGTGCCAACGTTGTTCTGCTCTAGATAGCGACCACACAAACGGATATAGTTGGGTTTCAGCTTTTTGATGTTGTCTTCCCAGAATGGCATTCCAAGTAAGATATTGCGAAAGTTTATATATAGTAGGTATGTGTATTGTTTTGTGCCCTCGGTCAAACCGAATAGCTCGACCGTTTTCCGGATATTTCAGATATACTCAGACTATTCGTTAAAGAGGTATGAATTCACACACATCCAGATGATCGTGTTGAACACATAAAAACTCTTCTTTTTTATGTAGGGGAGTGATAAATAGATTTAATAATAATGATAATATTTATTTCATCAATCAAAGTATCACAACTTCTACAGACTACTTAACGACTAAAAATACTACTAATAGACAAATATCAGAAATCAAAATTTCAAAAAGTGAACAACGCTCAACAGATTCCCTACTAAAATAAAACTTTAAAGCTACAGTATGTAGGTATGTATGTATATTTCTTTGTCACGCTCTGTAGCCTAAACGGCTTCATGGATTTTAACTTGAGAGGTGTCATTAGATTCGTCTTAATTGCGAGAGTGACACTGGATATATGAAAATTATAAAAATTAAAATGGACGATTTTTGGCGCCATATTATATGTCTTCAACATTTTTTTCCCCTAAAACCTATCGAGTGGGATATCAACATAACGGGTTTTTTAAATGGCTTACAAAAATATATCCAAATTATACGTTTAAATGTAATTTGAAATGAGAAATGCTAAAAAAAATATTGAAAAAAAAAACAAAAACCCCCCAAAATAAGATAAAAGCTCTTGTTATTTTTGTTATAAAGGGAATGATTTTTGTAGGATGTTCCTCGTTGCAAAAACGAGGTACTATTATAAAATTGATGAGTATTTCGATCCGAGAAGCAGGCCGATCTCATCGGTATGGCGCTTGGTTCTCTGCCAAAGACACTCACAGTGAGGGATCAGAAACGAGTCCCTTTATTGACTTGGTTAAAATTCCAAGTACAAATTATAATGAAGAGAAATTTTATTTCACACTTCATTAGAGGCCGTTTAGGCTAATTAGTTAAGTCAATCAAAGGAAGACACTAGAAAAGTGAGAAATAAAAAAGTTGATTTAGAAAACAAAAAACCCGACTGACTGTAAAAAAGAACTAAAAAGATGTAAATGATGAATGTGTCATAATCAAATCTATAAATAAATCAGAACTATTAAAATTGATCTAACTGGTCAATATTTGTAATAAACTGACAAAGTACGAGTATAACTAACCTACACAGACTAACAAAAATATGCATAGCCTCCGACTGCCAATTAGTTATACTTTGTTTTGTTTTTGGTTTTTTAAATCAACTTTTTTCCCCTTCTTAAAAATAGAATTTACGTAAAATAATTTTAAAATATCAAACAAAACACATGAACGCAACGATAAATTAATCAAATAACTAAGGAGGAACATTATAGTGAGAATCCGAATAGTTTTTGTTTATTTTGTAAAAATAATTTAAGTACCTACAGACATTTAGAAGATTGCGAAGGAATGCAGTAGGACTTATAATTTCTTAGTTATTTAAGTGTTTTGTATCACCCTGAAGACGTTACGTCAAGAATTCTGAAATAAGTACTATGTTTTACAAATGGGCAAAATTAAATTTTTAAATTAAAAGATCATGACTCCTGATTTTTAGTTGATGGCGATTACATAAATTTAAGACACTTAAAAGGGGTATTTTACAAAAGTTGTCTCTAATTGTGCAAAGGAAACTGAGCAACTAAGTGAGTTAGGCACTTAAGCGAAGTATACTTAAACGGTAGCTTTTGCACGTAATTAATATTCGAAGAAAATATAAATGTCTGAAAATTTGTGATGTAATGCGGGTTGGGCAGATATCCGGGGAGATGTTAAGCGGGTTTTACTAGTTCACTTTCCTACTGGGTTCGCACTTCGTGTATCGTCTAGCAATTGAAAATATGAAAATAGAATAAAAGTACAGTGCGATTGCCATTCACAAGTTTCAGAGGGGAATATCACATCTAAATTGTATTTATTTATTCACAATTTTTTTTATTTATTTACAATTTCATAAACAATATGATTACTTAGTTTAATCATTAACGAAGCCGACCTTTAATGTGGCTTTTCGATAAGTGGAAGTCAATATTAGGGTAATTTAAGTTGAACGAGCGCGACATTGAGGTCACAGGCTCATTAAAACCATAATTAGTACGATGGTATGAAAGGTGGAGGAAGTCACCATTTCTAAAGGTGCGAGACGGCATCGTTATATTAAAAAGAGCCAGCAGTTCAGCAGAATTGATAGCACCCTGCAAACAATCGAAAGCCAAGACAGTTCTGGAGATGTTTCGTCTACTCCTCAACGAGTCAAGAGAAATAAGCTTAAGGGGACCTATATGGCTTAATTTTCGATTTTTTTATTATTGGCTTTTCTTTTTGTTCAACTCTTTTCGAGTAAAACGCTGCAAACTAAACTCAAACCCGTAAGAAAATAACGAAGTTATGCCTTTTTTTACTTTTAGACTTTAGTCGTTAAAAAAAGTACTTCAAATACTCTGTAATAACGGAAGCCTAATTGACGCGCTAAATCCGCGCTATTTTTGGTTCACAGCAGAGCAACTACGTTCCCTGTGATTCTCTGTTGTGTTTGTTGTGTAAACAAACCTTAATCAGTGCGTTTCTAAGTAGCATTTTCGTTGATAAACTTTGTGTTTTTTCTGTAAAGTCAAACTTTAATTCGATTTTGCTCGGAATTCTGTGTTTTGACCGTTGCCGTAGAAAATTTCAAAAACCGTTTGCTCAAATGGTTTGAAATTTCGTGGGCTGGTTTATTATACATCTGGTCATGGAATGAATTAAAAAATATTTGAATATTTAGATTATAATTATTTTTTAAAATATTTATTAGTTCAGTAAGTAATGAAAAATTTCAAAAATTGAACTCTAAACTACAAAAAATCAAAAATAATTGCAGGAAAGCAAAACTAATTAATTCATTCTGTGCAGTCAAGTATTATCTAACAGAAAATGTCTTGTTTATGTGTTTCAGAACAGGGGTTCTGGAAAAAAGCTACGGCAACGGTGAAATTCCACCCTTGCAAGAGACGCTCAACCCATAAGAGCCCATGGGTATTTTTGTGATTTTTATAGGCCATAAACAATCTTAAAGTATTCAGTAATAAACTAGTTTCCTCATTTTCTAGATTTTATGTGGTTTTTTTCTTGAAAAAAAAAATCTTTTGACTCCGCAAAACCCCGTTTAAGCCATATAGGTCCCCTTAAGTCTATCAAGATAGGGAGACAGGGCAAGACTATTCTCCCAGGAAAGTCCACGAGGAGCAAACTGTAAGAATCTACGTTGAACGGCCTCAATACAGTTTATATGGTACTCATAAAATGGACACCAGACCGGGCTGGCATATTTCAAAATGGGTCTCACGAAAGTGCAATACAACAGACGAGAGATGTAAGGATCATCGAACTCTTTAGACCATCTCTTGACGAAACCTAAGGTTGCATTAGCTTTAGTAGCAATTAATGCAATATCATCCTCAAAAGAAAACGATGAGTTGAGCATTACACCTAAGTCTGTCACCTTAGTCAGTCTGTAAACAAAATGTCCATTTATTGAGTACTCGAAAAGCTGTGTATTCCTCTTTCGGGAAAAAGACATGCACGTACACTTACTAACATTAAGTGGAAGATAACTAATAGAACACCATTCATTAAAGGCGTCTAAGTCGGAGTTTAAAGCATCACAGTCACGATCGTCAGATATTATGGGAAAGATTTTCGCATCGTTGGCATATTTCTATTTGATTGTTTGCTTTCGTGTGCTTTACATTTTGAATAAGGCTCAACAAATGTTCATAATGATTACAAATAATTTATCTTTCCTTAAATCATGTATACAGAGAGTGATCTTTTTCTTTTCTAATTATTACCATGACTCCACAATAAGTCTAAAATGAAGTAGCCTCACTAATTCCTGCTGCAACATTGCTTTTAAAAATTCGGCACCTTCCATTAAAAGTTCAAACACTCACTGTGAACCGTTTTTCGGCTGGATAATTGCAATTGCACAACAGCCACACCAAAGGTGCATTCGACGTTGTTCGTATCAATAAGATCGAACAAAAGATGACGCCATTCTCTTCGGACCACAATAGGGTCGAAAACAAGAGCTCGACAGAGGGGATGCCTCCGGCTCAGTGACGAGTGGATTTATGCAATCTTTTGTTTGATTTTGCGGGACGCGCTGTCAACAAGCATTCCGGCGCGCAATGTGATTGCGAAAAAAAGGATGATTCCTTCACACCCAAGTGCTCGGGAACAAATCTGCACGCCCGGCCGTGTTATCCAGAGCCGTACAGGCCCCGTGAGAGACAAGGATTAGTAGGGCCGAAATATGTTTGGGCGATAAAGGCGGATTAGGCGCATCAATAACTTGCAACGGGAGTGCAACTGTCACTGGGGCTGAGATTCTGCCGCCGCGCAGACCAAAGTAATCTACAAGACGACCACTCCATATAGGAGGGTCATTAACGATGTTCGGGGAATACCCGTCCTGGCGGAGGCCGAAGAGGTGGCTAATTTTGATAAATGGTGTTCGCCTAATCACCGCTGGATTTCGTCGGCCGTTTGGTCATTGCCACTCGGTGTCGGCGGCGAGAATCGGTGTGGAGTCTGCGGCACTGGCAGCATTAAGACAAAGCTCCAAATTGAATCCTAGCGCGCCCCTATCGCCTCGCATGGAACAGATCGGGTCTCTCGCGGTTCTTGCGGTGCCCTGTGCGTGAGGGAAGGCAAGCGAAATGAAATCCCGTGTCGATCTGTCAATCAACACTTGGCGGGGATGCCGAGAGCGCGGGCTCTAGCCGGAGATCTCCTTTTGTTGTGGCCCGGGATAAGTGTAGAGGTATGCAGCATCCCTGCGATTCCGACGAGACAATGGCAGGGACGTGCATCAGCCGTGCCAAGTGTTTCCTCTGCCAGAAAGCGATACCATTTATGAGGGTGCCGTTATAATTTTTGTGCTCCTCATCTCCGCCAGGATGCCCAGGCATAATTCCTCCTATCAAATCGAAGTGGAATCGATTCGGCGGCATTTGAATAAATCTCGAGCGGATTACGCCCACCCCGACGCACTTCCTTTTGTTCGGCCTCGGAGGCACTCGTGTAACCCCCTCACTTGCTGCGCCCCAGCGGGGCGTAATCTCGCCGATGCGAAGCACCTAAATCATTTCGGGTAATTGCTAGAAATAAATAGACGAAACCCCTTCCGCATCTTGGAGCGGTGCTGGTGCTCCACGCGAGGGCCGGTTATTGTCCGAAAACAAAACCGGCACGACGCTCCGCGGCTCCGAGCCGTCCGGCCCGTTGCCCAGAGACGCGGTGAAATACTACATTCATGATAGAGGGCAATAATCACCCAGATATCCGCGGAGATTAAAGTTGCAATAATTCACCAACTACCGATTCGGCCGAGTGTATTTACATAATCGAAAACTTTATCGAACACGGTTCCTCGGAGGAACACGCTGACGCGCTGGCTATTCGTAGACTTGCGTGCCACATCAGTGCGACTCGGGTCGGCGCAAAACAGCCAGCACAACACAAAGTGGATTATTTTATGTTTTATCAGAAATAATTTGCCGCTTAATGTCTACACAAGATTATCGTGTTGTCCAACTATCAGCGGGCTTAATTTATTGATGCGAGCCCTTCCAGCGCAGACGGCCGACCCGGCGCTTCTTTTGCATTTTTCGTCTCGGAATGCATCGAGACGCGAAAATACCTTCGATTGGGTTGCGATTTCTGCGTTCCGTTTGGCGCTCTGTCCCGTGAATTATGAGTGCTTCCTTGCTCCACGCACAGGACACGCGGAAATACTCGTACACCGGGCACAGTGGCTCCTGAACGGCGATTTACGAATCAAGCCACTTAGGTACAAATTCCTTTTATGTCGTTGTATTCTTCAGATTTATATTTAATTTGTGTGATAAATCAAATCAAACGTCTGAGAGATAGGACTCCAAATTCGCTCTAATGGACACCACCGTAAGTATTTCTAAACATTCAGACTGCCTGCGTCTGTTACTTCATTTAAATTATTTGAGGGCGCAAACTTGCAGCCCTTTACAGTTTTAAAACAAAGGCTGCCAACGTTTTTGAGCACATTGCTAGGGGACATTGTATTTTACAGATTCTCAAGAGTTTTGATTTTTTATTTCAATTAGCGAGACAATATTCAATTTTATTATTTATTTACATTTTAGGTACTTAAAAACTGCGAACTGACATGTTTGATTTGACAGCACCTCAGGGGCACGGTATACAGACCGCAAATACCTAAATAACTTTTTTGACATTTGCCTGTGAACAGGTTTACTTTAAGAGGATTGGCAATTACTAGTAGGAAAAGTATTTCCAATTTTTAGCCATTTAGCTAACATTTTCGGTGACTTTAGGAAACGTATGGAGTTTAATTGTTTTATTTATCGATTTTTTCCCTTCATAGTTTATACACTCGCGGACTGCAAAATTACCCATTGTTATAATAAACAGCACTAAAAATACCTAAAACCTCCAAAAATATGAACTCTATCAAAAACACAACCCAAATTTGCGATGCGCGAGATATCGGACCCTGATTAATTTTACCTACAGCTGTGCGCATAAATTTAAGACCACCTACATATATAGGTACCCTAGATTAGCTGGCAATTCTGTAGCATAAAACGATAATTACAAAAGGAACAAGTACAGTTCATGCACACTTTAGGAATCACTCTTTGTAACAACGTCGTTTACTTCAATTTTGAATTTTCTGTAGTAACCATTTGCTTCTGTAAAGTGAGCTTACAGATATTATTCGAAGACCATAGGAAACAAGCAGTTATTTCAGACATTTTGTGGTAGGTTGGTTTTATTTTTGCAAGCCTTCAAACAAATTTTACTGGAACAAGGTGATTCGCCTTCACAGAGGTCAAATGAGTGAACGAAATAAACCGACGAACCAGCAATTGCGTACACCAAGGAATCAAAAGGTATACGCAAACACGCTCTATTGTTCATACGAGTATATAGGCCTAGATCTGCCTAGATCAACGGCCATGGGCCCCAAAACTATCACCTTGCCACCTCTATATTATATTTGTGCATTTACATACGAGTATGAAGGATCAAATTGTTCAGACGGAAGCCGTCGATATGTCTTCCGGACATTTGGTAAAAGTCGAAATTTCTTCCAGACATTTGGTAAATGTGCTTCCCTCGGAGAAAAAGAGTTTTTCCCAGTTCTACAAACACAGAGCCTTTCGGCAAGCAAGTTCTCAGTGAGACAACTGAGACAACATTTCGAGCAACCATCTCAGTTGTCTCAGTTGGGTAGGATAATTGGATTAATCAGATGATGTTGGCATCGCATTTTTCTGGTGGTCGTTTCCACACGACATGACTAGCCAAGGCACACTTTCAATACTAAAATCCTGAGTATATATAAATATATATATATGATTATGCCGATTTAAAGAGGCACTTTCCTTTGGGAAATAAATAAAAAAAAGTAAAAGGTTATTCTTAGGGCAACACAAAATATATAAGTGAGACAAATGCGACACAGAAAATCCATCTCAGATCGCTCAGTTGCTCAAAGGCTGCATTCATTTTTGTTGCTCAATCTGAAAGTCAGACGATGTAGAAGAACACCTCGTCTCAATAAGCAAACTGAGAATGCTTGCCGAAAAGCCCTTTGCTTGCCTTTGACTTTGAAAAGCTAGTTCTTTTATTTTTTGCGGCCGAACGGTCATTAACATATTTAAAATAAAATAAAAATTAAATAGTTTAAGTATCCAATACGAAGTGGTAAACATTATGCCCACATTGGTGACCCCGACTAGTAACGTGCCAATTCGGATAGAGAGTGGAACTTGGAGAGGGAACTTTATCATATTGTCATCTACATTCGCGTCCATGGCGAACAATGGCGACAATTTCAGAGGGGACAGGACATATATACATAGCATTGACTTTTGGAACGAGACCGAGCAATTCCCATTTGGGACGACTTTTGGACCCCGGATTGGTCCACAAAATGTTTTTTTAAACTATATAAATCATTTTTTCCAATCGCTGCGCTTGGGGCAAAAAATTTTACCGCTCTCAAAAAATTCTCACTTTGACCCACAATTTAATATTTCCATCCCAAATTTCGCACACGCCTTGGTCCATATGTTTTCTAAAATTATTTTCACATCCTTACCCCCAACCGTCTTTTCGCAAAAAATAAACAGTAAGCTCCTACTTCCATTACACTTTATTCCGTTTTACTGAAAACATATTAATCATCAAATCTTCATATTTTTTCCGAAATTATACTACTCTCCAAGGTGCTTCCATTGAGCCGACTATATATATTTTGTCTCCTCAATCTTCGATAATATCAATGCTCTTAACTACTTAATTTTCACGCGTAAACATTTTTTGAGTATTTCAAAATGTTTTCTCTTTTCGTTTTTCAGAAAGTAAACAGTTTTCAACAGTATTAGTAAAAATATTATAGTTTTCTTAATTTTTCTCCCCCTATTGCACCCCCTCTCCTATATGACTAAGCGAGGTAGGGGTGGTCTTAAATTTGGAAATTTTGATGACTTGTTTGAAATCAGTGACCACAAAGACTCTTTAGTGCAGGCCTTCAGGGAAATCCCTTGAGGTTCAACGTTTTCGGTCGCCACATTGGATATCATCTTGAATTTGTAAATTTTGATGGCATATTTGAAATCAGCTCCCCCGAAAACCTCCTTGTACGGACTTTCAGAGAAATCACTTGAAATCAAATTTTATCGGTCGTCATATTTGATCCGCTATCTTTAATTTGGAAATTTGGTTGGCAGATTCGAAATCAGTGACCCCGAAAACCCCCGAGTTCATATTCAGTGATTTCATACAGCTAAATTTTCAAACATCGATGCACACAAAACCATGATTCATTTTTGTATATATATGTAGATATAAACGAAATAGTCATATCACTGTACAATCATCAGCATCAAACATTTTTTTTAAATGGTCAGTAGTTTTCACTTTTCAAACACGATTAGTGTCGATATGGATGGAAGTTTTCCTTTCACTAATCATTAGTAGAAAGATTACTGAAGCACTCATCGGTGTCCAATAGTGATTATTAGTGTTCAAGGCTGCCACTAATAAGTACTGATGAAGTCACTAATGTACACTATTGAAAAACGAATGAGCACTAGTCGGATTTCTTTAGTGTATTCATTAGGAATTTTCCATAAGGGCACTCCACGTCGAATTGTGAACTTAGCAGTATATTTACCGTGTACAATATCCCAGGAAGCTTTCAGAAAGGCTAAATAGGAAATGTGATTAATGTGCATAGGAAATTATACAAATTGACAGCAATGAGTTTTTTCCAAGCATACTAATCGTATTTCCTTCTGGTAGGTACTATACAAGCGACGGCATGACGAAATCCCAATCCCTTCACATACACATACCAAGTGTCTTTACATACCTCTAAGGTGGAAGTTTCTCAGAAAGAGTTTCGTTGAAAAGAAACGAGGTTACCTTTTCCTGTGATCAACTTTATTAAAATGCATCTCGTATTAGATTTCCACTAAGCCTTAGTGACTAAGGCATATTTTAATTGATAAGGAAATGCAATAACACAAAAGGCATGGGGTTGGCGGACAGTTGCAGGGCTGTAAGCAGCCTTCGAGCTGCAGGGGAATGCTAAAAATATCAGCCACAATGGGCTCAAAGTAATAGAGCGCATTTTGATGCACTCAAGCCGAGTTTGAATAATTGAATATTCTGCTGGGGCTTCGCAGCAAGAGCGGGTCCCTATAAATAGCGAAAAGCGCTCAGATAAATGAGATTCAGCAAGAGCCCAAGTCATTAATAAATTAACGAGAAGTGATGAAAATTCAGAGTGACCGCGCACTCCGAGCAGGAGCACGGCACGACACTGGTGTGCAGTGCCTTCGTCGCAATCACAATGCAAACGTGAGAAAAACGTTTACGTTCCAGGCAGGCGAGGCAGGAAACCTTTAGGAGTTGTTCATCTCCGCCGAGAGCCTGCTCAGTGCTCGGTTACAGCGGAGGTTTATTCGGTGCTGTTTGCGGACTGTGGACTGCTCTTAGTTTCACTGGAGCTCCATTTCCGTGGATAAACTGCTGCAAAAGAAATAAATAATTCGCGCAGCATGAAAACTTGCGGAGCAGCAAGTGATTCCCCGTGTAGATGGATCTGGGGCCTCTAATTAGCCAGGTGAAGCGAGACACTCGGTCGTCCTAGAGCCGCTGCCCAGCACCGGAGACAGTAAGCTCCGAGCGCGACCATTTCACCTGGCCCGGCCGCCCCGCGCAACCAGCGGAATGCAGTCAGCCAAGAAATCGGTGTTAGTTCTTTCTTGCGGCGCCGAACCATTTTCCGGCCAGCAAGTGCTAAATGGGCTTGAGGCAGAAAGCTGCTCCCAGAAACCGCCAGAAATTCGATAGACTCCACATGATACCTTCTACCCTTGTTTTAACCCGACGTGACACGATGTAATCGGTGGCGCGGTGTGAGTGGCGGGTGCTGCTGCAAAGCGCGACTACCTTTTTCCGTAATTGACTGGAAAATCATTGTGCGACTGCGGTTTCTCGCTTTCTGGCGCTTTCCACACGCGCTGCGGGCTGCACAGTGCGCACTCGAAGTGCGAGTTTTTTTTTCCGCGGCAGAGAGGAGGCCTTCCATTTCCAGCGGACACGCACCAACAAAGGCGATTCACTAATTGCTTTTTTATTGAAATAACTCGGCCAAAATTGATTTGATTCTAATAATTATCCTAAAGATCATTTTGCTGCGGCCGCGGCTCATTAAAGTCACATTTACGAACGTTCGGACAGTCGGCGCAGATCATTCCGCGCGATTGATTGATGATCAATAATTCCATTGTTATCAGCGCGAGAGGAAAAACAGATCGCCGCGCTATTACCGACGGCTGGCTCAACAGGGAAAAAATGAGTCGAATGAGAAACGCTCGAACAGTAGCCGCCTCTAGCCTCTAATTGATATTTTCGAAATGGTTAATAAAGCCGCTGCCGCGAAGCACCTGAGGAGGCTGGACTTACATACCTACGTCTTGTTGCGCACTTTGCACGGCACACAGAAGGTCACTGCCACAAAAGAGCTTCTAAATGCTTCAACATGCCATGCCGTCGTCGCTGCGAATATGACTAAAAATTAGATCACCCGGGAATTGCTGGCGGACGGATCTTTTGTTAACTGTTAAAGGAATCGAATTTTGACTGAATTTTTTTTGTTTAAGTGCAAAGACATGTATGAGCTTCCAACACTAAGAATTAACTTTTCTTGGAGCTTTTAATGGAAAACTAAATTCAATATTCGATAATTACGTAACCTGATATCTAACATATTATCTACTATTATATATTATCTACTAAGAAGCGAAAATTATAGAGAATCTCTTGAATCTGCCCCCCCCCTTTTTTTTAATGGCCTTAAAGCTCCTTAAAGTAACCTACAATTATATCCTAACCGTTATTTGTGCGAGAATTTTTTTTTAATTAAACAAAAAATTCGAATGTGTGACTGTAGTCAAAGCGTCGTTTTGTAGTTGATTTGAGTGCGGTGGTAGAATGCCGTGTTCACAAAGTTTCTTTACATTTTATTGAACTTGCTTCGATGTCTATCTGTCTCCCATAAATCTTGCGAAGTCGATTTTGAACCAGCTCCCGTTATCAGAATATGCTAAAACTTGGAACGCATACATGAACCCTCTCACAATGCAACAATATGGTGACCTTGACCTGATGATGCAGCCATTGCACCATCCACACTACCAAGCTTCTCAATAGCTTACAGCAGATAAAGTCAACAAAAAAATTAAACATCTGTAAAAAATACTATTTAAAAACAAACTTTAATTTAAGCCAAATGTCAAATGTACTAAAAGTTAAAAATAAAATAACCATCACCCATTCAATTACCTACCTAGGTACCTGATGGAAAATTTCGACATTTTGAGTGAAGCAGCGGACCGACAAAGGAACCTTGTGGAACACCAAGTGATATATCAACAAGCCCAGAGAGTTGTCCATTTACCTGAATACATTGAGACCTATTACTTAAATAATTGGAAATCAATCGATTTGATCAATAAGACAATGAATTATTTCTTGTTCGAATCTGCTATCAAAATTTTGTAAATAAAGATAGCGGATGCAATATGGCGATTGGAAATTCTCAATTAAAATGGACTTCCGTTTAATGGATCATAAATATATGAGTTTTAGGGCTGATCATTACAAATTTGTTATCAATATTTCTAAGTTCAAGATGATGGCCAAAAATCCCTACCCTTTAATTACGCCTAAAGGCTTACTTTGATGCTTTTGAATTTTTGCCAGAAAGTACTATATATATAAAGTACATACATCAACTTATAGGCAATAGGCTACCATTCATTTTAAGGTTGGGGAAGGGCGGATCCAACATGTCAACTGAAAAGTTTCAACTTTAAGGGATGCTTTCATATTTCGGGGGTTGCTGAATACGAATCTGCTATCCAAATTTAGGAAATCAATATGGCGACAAAAAGTCTCAATAAAATGAATTTCCATGAAAATGGGTTCTTGGTAAGGGTAGCTGAATTTAAATCTCTTATTAAAATTTGGAATTTATGAAATTTAAATTTAAAGAAATACATGTCTTCTGTGATCGATTCCCAAACGCGTTTGTGTTTTGCCATAGCTCATCCATATATTTTGGCGATGTCATAAAATTGCTGTTTTCTTTTAATAATGAACCAAACGTGTTCAATAATATTACTAACGGAAGACTGAGGTGACCACTCAAAAACCTTAAAATTATTTTCTCGTAGCCTTTGTTTGGTTTAGCGGGCTGTATGTTTAAGATCATTATCTTGATGAAAAATTATCCTGTCTTTGTCAGCCTCAAAAATGTTTTTACTCTCAGCCAAAGATGTTTCGAGGATCCTAATATAATCATCAGCTGGCATTCGGTTGATAATTCGATGGAGTTTACCCAATTTTGTGCCCCTCATACAGCTCCAGTCCATAATATTACTTATAAACAAATAGAATATTTTCGCGGATTTTAAATCTAGGTACTAAATTCAAAAACTATAGAATGAAAGTACTCAGCAGTACAAAAAAAGTTGAAATTTGTTGATTCGTTCCCGAGATATAGCCATCAAAGTAAACCCGTCTTTACTTAATTTTTTTAATTTTTTCAACAATAAATTTTTAAACGATTTTTGGCGACTTGCAACGCTTACATTGCTGTTAATTTAGTATAATTGTATGTAAATAAGAACATAAAATTCGCGACAATATTCTATCATATTTGTTTTAAAATAAAAAAAATTAATAAACATTTAAAAAATTCCCTAGGGTTTCCTAATTAACCGATTTTAATTTTTCAAAATGGGTGTGAAAGCTTTAATGCTCTTCTATATGTAAAAAATCAGCGATTCATAAATGACTATATTTGACATCCCGCAAAACTTTCAAAATTTACAAAACTGCTAAATTGCAAAATTTTTGCTTTGTGCCATTGTTTTTTTAATAACCCTTAATTTCTCGAGCCACATTTTCAGAAGCATCAAACGTTTTCTTCGGTTTTTGTTGAGCAATTTTCGAAATGAAATTTCTTTCAATTTTATTTCGCGAATTGTCACTCTTGTGCCGCGGAAAAGTGTTTTTAACAAAATCACAAAAACATATTCCATAAATTCTCTTATATTCATTTTCAACGTAGATACGATACTCATCGAGATATTCGAGCTAAAACGTAAAAAAAGAGGGCTTCTAAGATTTTTCCTGAGTCTAGTATAGGTTTCTGAACTGGCGCATATCAAAATTCTCAGTCCAAATAACCTTTCGAAGACCTTCCAAAAACAATCTCCGATCCGGATCGAAAAAGCCAACCCAAGCCCTTTTTGAAGAGATGCCGACTGGACTAGACCTCCACCGAACTTAATCGTAGGTAGAACTAATTACTCTTGCGACTGTCCAGTACGCTTCTTCCACACTCACTGTCTCCGATCAGAACTGCTCAAGTTGATTTTCGTCTCATCGCTGAAAATAAATTTGGACCAGTCGTATGTATTTTTATTGTATTTTGGCAAAATTTAAGCGAAGTTTTTTATGCCGTACTGTTGATAAAAGCTTTTTAACTTTTGGCTTACCATGCGCAAACCTTCTCTTCGTAGGCAATTTCGAACAGTTTCTTCGTAACCCGTGAAGTCTGAGGAAGAAACCAAGTGCCGGTTTATTTATATAGCTGTATCGATTTGTCCACTCTGTACAAGACGAACGATGAGCCGAAATCGTTCGGGTGAAATCAATTTGGGTCGACCTGCAGAACTCTTAGGGCAATTATTATTGTAGTTTTTCAGCAGTCTAGCATCTGTTCCCAGACCCTTATTCGACGAATGTAAAATTGCTCTTCTTTTTCCTCCGAAATTTTTCCCATTTTAGTTAGATCTAAGAAATTAATACTAAAAAAACTCATCACTAACCGATTTAATTCACTTAAAAAATAATTAGAAACCTTCTCCTACTGGCTGCGGTTCAAAGCTCCTAAAAAAACTCATACAATATTCAGTTACAACTCTTTTCGAAGTTTCTAGACTAAATTGACTGTTCCAATTGATTTTAGTATCGTTTTACTCAAAGCACACACTATTACAAATAGAGGATTGTATGACGTTTTTCCCGTTCCATTTTTTCCATTTGTTCATCAAATCTTTTTTCCTTTATAAAACTTTTTTTTAAAAAAACATATATTCAGGCAGCAGACATTTTGTGAAAGGCAAATCTTGTTATTCAAAAAAGAATTGATGGAAAAAATGTAGTAGTGGAAAGTTTAGAATGGAAAAAGTGACTCCCTACCAAACCGAGAAAGGCATCCATCCGAAATAAATTGACAAATTTGGTCCCCTTTCTGTTTCTAGCAATCTTATATTGAGTCTGTTTAAATTGTAAGTGTGAATAATAAGAACGAGGGAAAATTTCAGATTTATTGGAAGAATTTTTTGAGTCACTTTATTTATATATTATTTGGCGAAATCAGAAAAGTCATAGATAGATAGACCATCTTTCCTAACCTCCTCCGTTTAAAATCTAACGAAGTTTATATCCGAAATCTTCGCTGAAGAAGTCGCGGGTAAAAGCTGGTATGTACGTACATTGTACATGTGTAACAGAGCACTACATTCTTTGAACTGCGAGAACTTTGTATGATTTTTATCAAGTTATACAGTTTCAGCAGTTACTCCCCGTCAACCACATGAACTATTGATTTCTAGAATTAATTCTTCTGAGAGATCATTACAAGACGATGCCCTTGCTTTTCTCTATATCTCCGTGATTGCGATGGGTATCTATCCACTGAAGTAAGACGAAGCAAAAAATTATACGATGCCAACTTAGTTCGAGCCCTCAGCTTTTTATCTTTTGCCAGAGCTACGCGATAAAGCGAAAAGGCGAAATAGAAGGGAAACGAGTTCGAGTTTGGAGCTACTATTTTGCAAGGAGACGAGAGTAACTGCCACCCCGGGAACATTACTTTTCGCGAGGAATTGAAATTTCATTTGAGGCAGCGGAGTAATGCCGAACGTCTTCATAACGAAAATTCGCCTCTGCTGGCGGCGTCCCTCGGTGGTTTTCTAATAAATCTGTTGAAAATGCTGTCATTTGTGCCGAGTCACCGCTGCTTTCGGCTGGCTCGACTGCTCCTCACCTTTACATCACCCTTGCAGGAGATACTACCTCCGAGCGCACCGCATCCAGAGTTCGATAAAAGGTCTCCTCGCAACAAACCGCTTAAGAGGCGGTTGATGTGCTTTTCATTTTAAAAAAGACTGATTGTGGCGCCATGACTCGGCACATAACGCGTTTTTGATAGCGTTAGAATCCAATTCTCTTTGTTCGGCATAATGTTGATTTACTTATTATTCAATATGCTAAGGGAGCTACTTACAGGGTGAAAGGGAGAAGTCATCCATCTCCCGCCGCTGCTGGGGTGCTGCAGGCCAACCAGCCGAGGAGCTGACGGCCCGAACCGGAGTGATTCCATTTTAATAGAAACGTAATCAATTTTGCTTTTTTACAATTCAGTCTATCCGTCGGCCCTACAAAGGCGCAGAAAGAAACGATTAAGTCGGGGAAGACTGCCGAAACGAGTTGTCATCGTGATATCGGCAATACCTCGATGGGAGCCGGTGTGTCATTGGGAACCTCGGCCGAATGCGAAAGGGCCCATGTCGAGGCGCCCGGCGTGAGTGCTACACATTAAATATTTTGGCACAGCACACGGCTGGATCCGCCATATCGGGGGCTCATTCGCGCAGCTCCATCCGTGCTGCAACAGTCGGGCTAGAGGTCAAACTTATTAACTTATCCCCAATCTGATAAGGCCTGCTAACATGAGAGAATATTTCTCCGATTGCTTTCCATTATTTTCAATTCTCCTTTGCATCGCGGTCCTTCGCGCCGTTAACGTAAGCTAGATCATCTGGGGACCGACGTGATCAGGTTCAAGTTAATTGCCATTGCTGGTAATCACGAAATGTTTTATGCAAAGCTCCAGCCCCGTTCCACCGCCGCATGTGCACCGAGTGGGCACCGTGGGTAAACATAGTTGCGTTCCATCATTGGCAACTCCACTCGGGGAAACAACACCTCCGGAAAATTGACGGTTGCACATTTAAAAAGACAAACTGCTTATGCAGATTCCATGTCGACAAAAGCACCCGTACGTAATTTAAGACAATAGGCCATAAACCAGGAAAATTTACTTTGTATCAATCTCAGAAAGTCACAACGCATGCAGATGTTCAAAATCAGCAAATATGCTTGTGCCTATTAACACCTAGGTATTTTTTCTATTGCACCAAGCAACTTTCTGATTAGCTTAAGAGATGAATCCTTCACCAGAACGGCCGAGCAGTCATTTTGGCCGCTGTTTCAATAATTTACTTGCAGGCCCGTTCCGGCCTTGCCCGGTTTTTTTCATACATGTAAATTAAAACTGTTGCAGAACTAATGAAACTGTATCATACGTGAACATACTTTTTCAGTTTTCCTGTGGGAACTCAAAATAATCCTGAGATAAAAAGTTGCCTAAATTATGCCCGACGTGATAATCTACCTTACAGTGAAACTCCCATCGAAATCGGTGTAGCCGTTCCCGAGATTAGCTCCAAGAAATAGACAAAAATTGTTGGCACGTTTGTGTATATTTTGGTATAGTGTAAATAAAAAAATGACCTTAGGCTTAAGTCAAGTTCTTGTGCTTTTGTGGATTTTGATAAGACTTTGCAGAAACATTCCTTTAGTGTGAAATTTTTCAAATGAACTGCTTTCCGACAAAATATATTTTACTTATTTACACTCGCGTTTCTACAAACTTTTTAACAACACTGTACTAACTCACATAACACTCCGATGCCGAAGATTTCCTTGGCCCCAAAAGACTCGGAGAACTCCTGAAAATACAAAAATATATTTAAATTAATTCACTTATCTGTTACGAGTTCCTACTCGCAACCCAACTGTCATTTGAGATAATGACATATAAAATTTCTCATGGGATATTATAAATGTCTACTGAGTAAACTTTGACTTCCACCAAATATCTATTGACTGAGATTTTCCTTTTACAGAATGTCTACTGGCTTTTATCCTTTTACAAAATATTTACAGACTGCTCTGGTTAAGGATTTCCTCTCAAATCGCTTTCAGCGAGTCAGAATAAATAATGTTTTGTCTGACCCTCTAAATATATCAAGTGGCGTTCCGCAAGGTTCTGTTCTTGGGCCGTTGTTATTTATCCTTTTATTAATGACATGCCTGGAGTAGTCGAGAAGGCAAAAGTATACGTATACGCTGAGGACGTTCAATTATACTTGAGCAGACCTATTGGAATCATAGAGGAATGCATCGATCGCATCAATTCCGAATTAATAAAAATATACGAATGGGCTCTGTTGTGGGAAGTCACAGTTCATAGCCTTTTTTAACTTGAGGTTTGACCCTTGCAATATCCTAGAAGATTCTCTGAAAGGTTATGCTCTGCCTACCCAGAATAAAGCTATAAGCCTGGAAATCGTACTGTGCAGATCCATGAAATACTATAATAATATAAGTGTAATTCTCTGTAAAGTGTATGTAGGTCTGCGGAGGTTGTGGCTCTCGGCTAGTATTTTACCTACTGAGCTCCGTATGAAACTTGTGAGGACACTAATTATTTCTTATTTTCCATATGGTAGTACTATATTTCCTTAACTGGATAGCGTTTGTGCTCTAAAGGTAGCAGTAGCTCTTAATGATTGCACTCGTTTTGTTTTCGGTCTTCGTACGCTTGATCACACCTCAGATTATAGGACTGAGTTGCTTGGCTGTTCATTAAGCACGTATCTTAAGCAAAATCTCCCTTACAACATTCTGAAATCGGGCAAGCGACTTCCACACGTAAACGTGATTAAATTATTCCGCGACATAATAAATCTGGCATAGAGAGTTCCTATCCCGTTGGAGCAGACAGACTATGGAATAGCCTTCCTTCAAGCACGCAGGCGCGCGGGGCTGTCGGCGCATCTAAGGGGCTCATTAGATGCATACCTTTTGACTAAAGACCATGGTTTCCGACCCTTGCTAATCTGTATGGTGCTTTATTTTCTTCGGTAGAGTAGGGTGAATTGATGAGTGGAATTTCTTGGAATTACAGTTTTTCTTGTAAATAGTTGTGAATTTATTAATCTTATTTATTCTTCTTTTTCTTTTGTTTTTTCCTTTTCTCTCTTTCTTTTATTAACAAAAGACGTCCTTTTATGAATTTTTTATAGAAACAGTTTTTATTTATCAATTACAAGTGATGGTAATTCAAATAGAGCCTACTTTTAAGAATACAATAGCGCGTCGATCATGTAAAAATATTAATGTGCACCGCTCTTGTAGATGATGTCCCGAACGACTTCTAAAAAAGGCGCTTGGCGGTGATCTCGATTTCTCAGAAATGTGTCAACCGATCGGTCTCAAATTTTTACGAAATCTTCTTAGATATATTTCTCAGGTATTGAATGAAGGAATATTAAAAATTTTGACTTTTGACAAAATTTCTATTTGAAAAATTTTTCGTTTTTTTCTGAAATTTTCGCTCCAAATTGTCAAAAAAAATAGTAATAATTTTTTTAAATTTTATTCCTGCGTTCAATACCTGAGGAGTATATCTAAGAAGATTGTATTATATAAAAATTTGAGACCGATCGGTTGAGTCATTTCTGAGAAATTGAGATCACCGACTTTGAAAATACCGATTTGAGAAAAACGCGTTTAAAGTTTCAGAAGTAGTTTACACATAGTTGAAATTACACATAGTGGCCTTACAAATTCAGGTATATCTCCGTATATATTTATCGGATTGCCTTCAAATTTTCAGAGAATATACTTAAATATATGTACATTCCGAAAATGCAAAAATATCGACAAATTCTAACTGCGTATAACCCATTATACGTATGCGTATAATGCATTATTTTACATTTCAGTACTAGTATTATAAAATAATTAAATTCTTGGGTAGGTACTTATCTGCCAAAATATATATTATTATATTATAATATTATTATTATTATTTAAATTGGCCTCCTACCAAATATCTACTGGCTGAAATTTGCCTTTTACAGGTCCTTTAAATAAAACAATTTGTTCTCTAAAAATTGCTCCTCACAATTGTTGCTTTCCTTAAGAATAACATAAATTATGCTAAAAAATTATTAAACATTTCGGTTGGATTTCTGTTTTAAGGCGAATGCGTTCTGTTTGAACACATCCAAAAATTTCTCAAGAGTAATTTTACATGTCAATATGTCAAATGACAATAGTGTTGCGAGAACGAACAGGTAAGTGACTTATTTTAAATATATTTTGGTATTTTCAGAAGTTCTTCCAACCTTTTGGGGTCTTTTGGGACAAAGGAAATCTTGTGCATCGGAGTGATTATTAAAACTTCATAGAAACGCGAGCGTAAATATGTAAAAAAATTTTGTCGGAAGGCAGTGCCTTAAAAAATTTCGAAATTAATTTTTTTGGAAAGCAGGTACTGTTTTTTCTTACAATAAGCATAATTCAATAAGAAGAAGGCAGAGAAAATTTGACACATAAGAGATAGCAACATAATCAGTAGTTTATATGCCAGTGGGGTGTCCTTAGCATTAGACATTTTTAAATGAAAAATATTACTTTGTACTACAGATTATAATAAACAAAAACATTTCATTATTATTTGTCACGTACCTACATTAGTTCATTCATCACTTAAATTAAAAGAACCACTTAAATTACAATATAACAATCAGAAGATACATGTTTTCTAAAATGGTGATAATTTTCCCACATCACAAATTTTATTCAACATTATTTTACTAAATAAATAAATTTTGGAATCGTCAATTGATTAGATTTCATTTGATAGCCCACACATTGGGTTCGGAAGCATATACTTTTTTGGTCATTTGTTTGAGCCCCCGCGAAAATACCTAAAACCCCCCTATCTACTTATACTTATAATTATGCCGAATTTAAGGTTTACATACATTAAAGAGTCTCTGAGGAGGAGCAAAAAGGCTGTGATGGACAGCAAACACAACCAAACATGGCGCCGATTCCGTAACCCAATAAATATGAATCTAAATTGAAACAGCCAATATGTTGTGAGCAACAAATGGGAACAAGGACAATTACGCGCAACATATGCCCATTTGAATCGCAAATAATGAAACGAATTCCGGGGTTACGTTGTGTAACGTGCCCCTTCTCAAGGAATGAACATTTGCATGTACTCCTGCAAAACGCTTGTATCCTTGTTATCCTGTTTCACTTAATGCTTTATGAGGAATCATGCGACACTTTTGTTTAAAAGTCTGAAGAGCATCTCAAGACTGTTACTGCGTTGGATTGCCGTACTCTCAGGAAGCATTCAAAATTTCCCATAACTCGCGCACTATTGAAAATATTCATGAGTGGAGCGGGGAGCGGAGACAGTCAGTAATAATAAGAATTTGAGGAATAATAAAGAAAATTTCTTTTCTTTTATGAGTGCGACGGAACAATACGAGCCGAAATACATCTCCAGTATTCTCCAGCGGCATATCCCCTCCTCGTGTGCGCGCTGAGGGTAACCTACATCCACTTTTGCCACACGTACAGGAACGAGGGCATTTACGTGCGCCTTCCTTTCATGCGACGCCAACAAAGGATTTATTAAACGAAATGAAAACAATTGGCAATTTTGCAAGAATGTTATGCCTCTTTTATGTCCTCCGTAGGCATAGGCGTACGAAACACACAAGTTTGTGTGCTCGGCAATAATCACTCGCAGCAATTCATTTTGGAGCACTGCGGGTACGGGACCTGGTCGGAGTGGATAGATCTGGCGGCGAAAGGAGCTGCTCAGCGAACCGGAGACATTAAAAGGAGCTTAATGGGCCAGCGAAAGGTGCAAATCGAAATGCCAACACAAATGTGTAAAAACGGATTGATGAATTTTTGGGGCCAGTGCAGTCTAATAAAAATTTTAATTGAAATTCGGGGTAGATATGTATTTAGCCGTAAATTCCGGAAACGTAGAATGAAAACAGGTTTAACCTACAAGAAGTCAAGTAGTTCTTATTTTTGGATTTTTTTTTTAATTACGGGACCTAACAAAAAATCGATACTTTCGTCTTTGACGCACTTTCGTTTTCGCTATCTTCTTGGAAAAAATGGGGCACAAAAATGATTTCTTCGAAATATCTTGAGTATTTATTTATTTATATCAACAGGTACCATAAACCATCTGACATATCAAATAATTTCATACAGATCAAAATCTATATATGTATTATATAATATACAAAAATGAATTGCTGTGTGTTAGTCTCGCCACAACTCAAAAATGGCTTGACCGATTTCGATAATTTTTTTTTCGTTTTGTTCGCTATTATACAGGGGACGTTTAAATTCGGGGAAAGCCGGAAAATCGAAAAAATCGAAATTTCTGTTTTGTATAGAAAGCGAATTTTCCAACTTCAAGGAATCTTTATGAAAAAGCCAATTGGAGGTTTTCTGGGTCGCAGATCTCGAGCTTGCATTCAAAATTTTGGAATTCGAGATGTCGGATCCAATATGGCGACCGAAAAAGTTAAACTTCAAGTGATTTCACTGAAAATCTGAACTTTTGTTTTTGGTTTGGGTTTTTGGGGTCACTGATTTTGAATCTGCCATCAAAATTTTGGAAATCAAGATGGTGGATCAATATGGCGACCGAAAAGTTAAACTTCAAGGGATTTCCCTGAAAATCCGCAATAGGGAATTTTCGGGATCACTGATTTCGAATCTGCTATTCAAATTTCCAAATATGAGACCACACCCACCCTGCTGGGAGATATGTGAGAGGGGGTGCAATAAGGAGGTGGTGTAAAATGAAAGAAACTAACTTTAATAATACTGTTGGAAAATATCTAAAACATGTGCAAAGCGCAAATAGGAAAACGCTGGGTCACTTAGGAGAGGCGGTGGTGCAGTAGGGAGGCGTTGTAAAATTAAGGAATACAAATTTAATGGTATCCCGGAAAACGCCGGGTCCCAGCAAGCTAGTACAAAATAAATAAATTAAAATTACTAATACAAAGGCAAATATCATGTAAACTGCATTTAAATGTTTTCTATCACAGTTAAAATCGATTAGAGTAAAAGAAGCATTATAAATTTTAGACATGGACGAGATTGGTTCAAAGGAGACACAATTGGTTCTGTTATTATTGACATACAGAAAATGTTGTCCACAAGTTACGCAATTTGGGGAGTTTATATTTAGAAGGCTTGGGAGGTTAGGGGTGTCTATAACTACAGTAACAATAATAATGCAAAAATATGACACTTGCCATACCATATCTCTACGTTTGGAGAAGGAAGACAGATTTAAAAGCCCCTACCTGTCTTCATAGGGAGGAAGGTTACAGGGATCATTCCGCGGCAAGTCGTGAAGAGCAAAGTGTAGAAAAGGTTTTTTAATGGCCAAATTCAGACCACAGGCGCATATTCCAAAATCGGACGGACAAAAGCTCAAAACAAGGCTTTATGGAGGGAGATAAGGATAGGTAAAATCCTGAGACCAACGCTTGACGAAACCAAATGGTGAGTTAGATCGACTTATTATATTGTCCATATGATTTTTGTATGAGAATTTAAAAGTGGAACACTTCCGACTGTTGCACTTTCCAATATTTAATTTTAAATAATTTTTCGAGCACCATGTCGCAAAAGTGTTAAGATCTCATTAAAGGCAGAGAGCATCACTTAATGATTCGATAGGTCTGAAAATCTTCAAGTTATTAAATTCATTTATAAAAAGAGTGAATAGCACAAGCCCGAGATGGCTACCTTGCGGAACATTAAATATAACAACTGTATCGGGAAAAGCAGAAGAAAATTTGAATTTTAAACTAACAAACTTTGAAATAGGAGACTTAATCCATTGGGTAAGTGGAAAATCAGTGGAAAAGCCGAGTGGAAGTAATTTAATAATTAAGACTTTTTGATAAAGATTATCAAATCCCTTGCTGAAGTTGGTCGACTTGTTTGAGAAGACTCAACTAGATTGATTGCCGTGTTTTTTTTCGGATAAGAGAGAGCGCCAGTGAAAACTTGAAAAATCTGTTGCATTGGCTTCAAAAAGCTTAGAGGTAGGTGAGAGTTTAGCGATAGGTCTGTGATTCTGAATTAAATCCTTTTTGCCCTTCTTAAAACTAGGGATAACATGAGATAATTTCCAAGCAACAGGAAAAACACAAGTAGGTGTGAACGACAAGTTGAATTAAAATGTGAGTGCCTCGACAAGTGGACCACTACACCTACGAATGACAACAGTAGGACCATTACCATTTGACTCGGAGACGTCTTCATCAAATTTATTTGGATACTCTGGGACAGTGCACACATCAAACACCAGTTTCGGAAATTGCGTTGGAAGGCATGTCAAGTTTTTAAAATAATTGAAATCTATACGACAGACGTTATCACAGTAGGTTTTGCTAAAATGTTTTGCAAAAAGTTTAGAAATAGCGGAGGGATTAGAACAATTAACACAACTCTAAAATTTCTTAGGGTTATTTTTAATATTAAAATTCATGCGATTCGTATACTGGAGATATAGAGTCGTAATGCGTAATGACGAAATTACCGCCACAGCTGCAAATAGAGAAGGTAGTCTTCTTTGGTGTCTGTTTTTTTTTTAAATTAAAGCCAAGCATAATTTCGAATCAAGGCGGGTTCTAGAGAAAGTTTTTTTTTAACCATACGATCAAAACGATCGATAGCGTCATCAGCATGATCACAATCATAACTCAGAGACCAATGGCAGTTATCTTCTCACTATAAATGGTTCAATTTCAATTGAATTTTTTGGTATAGGGCAATGGCGTAACCTTGTCCTGAGGGGCCCAAGCCAAGTTCATGGTATGCCCACCACGTTGACAAGCAAAATAAATTACGTAATTTTCAATTGCAATAATTTAGACATTTCGGTTCATATAAATTCTGTTTTACAATGTGTCAAAAATCTCACCCAAATTTCCATTTAAACTGTGTGTGACTACATAGTGCATGTTCAATGGCCAAGATACTAAAATCACTAAATCCGTACCCGAAGGGTATCCTACGGAACCCTATTACTAAGCTTCCGTCGTCCGTCCGTCCGTCCGTCTGTCGGTCAGCGGGCTGTATCTCATGAACTGTAATAGGTAGAGAGTTGACATTTTCACAGGGTGTGTATTTCTATTGCCGCTATAACAACAAATAATGAAAAAACCAAGATGGCAAATTTCAAAATGGCCGCTATGCAAATTTAAAAAAAAATTTCGATTATGTTATAGCGCCTCTCTTGTTTCTTTTACAAAAGTATCTATTTAAAAAATGCATAGTGTTGTATCTTGTACGATGGTACGGAACCCTTCGTATGCGAGTCCGACTCGCTCTTGACCGGTTTTATTTTTAGTTTTGAGGAAAAACGTTCTGCTGTTGCAACGCTCACAACAAAATGACGGAGCAGCCATTCAAAAAACTAGTGTATGGCATTAGTAAAATAGTCAATCAGGACCAAAGTAGCCAACTCTTTATTATTTTAAAATTCAAATTTCCAGAAAATGTTTTAGTAAAAAGGGCCGTGCGCACGGGGGTTTTGGGGGTTCAACCTCCCAAAGAAATTCTTGAACTGTGTAAACGAGGTTTTGTTCAGTTTTCGAATTTCAGGGTGTGAAGCCAATCGGAAACCACTGAGGACTCTGATGCTTTAAGGGGGCTTGAGCCCATTAGCCCCCCCTGGATCATATTATTATATTATACATATTATGTTAAACTACATACTTTAACGCGCTTTTGGGCAAAATTCTACAAAATCTCTTGCTCTACTTTCGGAAGAAGCATTACTTGAAACTGTAATGGCCTTTCCAATTCACTCGCTACTCTTTCAATATTTTTGGCAGCAATCATTGCCAACTTTCTCCGCCCGGACGGTGAGATATACCCTTTTATTTTAATATACTATTGCTTTGCGCAATGCCAGGGGCGCAACTAGACATTTGGTGGCCCGGGGCAAAAAATTTTGGGGGGGCCCTTTTTCTAAATTTTTTTTTTTAATTATTATTATTATATAAATTTATATTCCAACTTTTACATTTTAAATTTACATTTGCTTCCTCGCTTTGATGGTACTGAAATCCTTAATAATTTTTTCATAATTGATTTCACTCGCTTTTTCGTGTTCAATGGAGATTGTCAGCTAGTGGTTCAACCTGTCCTCGCCCATGGTGGATCTCTACTCACTCACCTCATCCAAAATCTAATTCCAAAATCCTCTCCCTTTCTTCTTCCTACTTCCCGCTGCCTTTGGTCCTTTTCACCTTCCCACTAACTTAAAGTTTTAACTCTTTGTCTGTTTTCGTTTTTCCACTATCACTGTAGTTTTGTCCACTGACGCTATCTACTCACTAAATGTTAACCTTATTAATTTCCTATAAACTTCACTTGATCAATATCTCACTACTTTCACTTTTTCTCTAACATGCTTTCGACATTCCCGCCTTAAATGGAATGAACTTCCTCAGTCTTCTTTAAACTGTCTACCCTTTATCCCTAATTTACTCAACAAACGATAACGTACCTACCTACTTTTCCCCAAATTAGGTAGTGACTCATCTCTGCTAATTTACCTACATAATCATTCCCACATGTGCGCCACCGCGGATATCTTTCCCTTTTCCCTAATTTCATTTCTTTTGTCTCATTTTTCTAAATCGAGGAAGCCTGCGCTCCTCGCTGAAATTCGACCACTCATCAAAGTCCGTTTTCGAAGTGTAAAATTCAAACAAATGTATAGTAACTTTTCAAGTTCAAGGAACTCCAAGCAGGATGTTTTAACATTTTCGATTATTTATAAGCGATCCGCGCGGGGCCCCCTTGAACACGGGGCCCGGGGCAGATTGCCCCGGTTGCCCCCCCCCCCCCCCCCCCCCGATTGCGCTCCTGCGCAATGCTGATCAATGCTAATATCCAAACCAACAAAAAAAAATGTGATTGTACTACTGCAACTATCACTATAATTTTACCATTCTTAACTGTTAGCTATAGGTCGAATTTCGACCACTGGGCGATACTAGTGTACAGACATATAAAGTTCGAGAACCAGACCGCCTACGTTTTTAGATTACGTTCGGAAAGGGCTAAATTTGAAATTACTTAGCCTACACTTTCTAGATCGATATACCAGAAATGGTTCTCCGGTTACGCCGCGCCAATCAGTTGGGCCTGGACGGAATTTAACCAAGTGAAATTGTTTCCGAATCACTCACTGCCTTCGAGATCATGTAACCTTCGTCCACATTCCCGTAATTGACAAGTTTTTATTTCCTACCTTTCTACTGAAATTGTATGGTGTACACTTGCTAGATCAAATGCATGGCAAAAAGTGTGAACCCGTCGAAAATAGCGAGAAATTTGAAAGGCATTTGAAAGGTTACAAAAGTTTTTTTGTTCTCTGATTTGCTGCGGTCTTCCCAATCAATAGTAGAGCGTTGAAAATATTAAACTGAATTAATTTCTTTCATAGTCGCTGGGCACGAGTTGGGTTCGCAAAAATGAACTTACATTATTTAAGGAACTGTGTTTACTTCCGACAACCTCCTTTCAGTCCGTTGCTGCTCCACAATTGAATATCGCCTGGCATTTTCGCAGCAATTATGTATTTTTTCTTATTTGCGTTCGCTTTCAAAACTTCTAAAAAGTAGTTAAATGGAGGAAAGAATTCATAAGTAAATTGCTGGGGGGCGTAAATGAGATTCCCTGGCAGTTGCAAACAAAGCCGGGGAGCAGGCAGCGTTGCGTTATTCAAAGGCATCTTTCGAGGTGGGTACCTAAGACCGGGCAGATTCAGCAAATAAAGAGCAGACAGAATTCATAAAGAAGGGAAAAAAGCAAGAAAATAATTGGGAATTTGTCGCTTACAATTTAAGCCAGTTATATAACGAGGAGCGGAGCACTTCTCGTGTTTTGCCTCTTCCGAATTATTATTGTCTTGCGGATCGAATATAAAACAAAAGTTATTCCATTTATTGCAGAAAAACCTCAAAACATAAGCGGGCGCGGAGCTTTTCCAGGACAGGGCGCAGAAACACGCCTATTCGCCTGGAAGTGTGCACCTAGAGCTGCGCACTGTGGGAATTTCCGTCTCAGAACAAATCTTGTAATTCTGCTGTAGCTAGCGAATGAAGGAGGGGCCATCTGTGCTCAAAGCTGGCGAAAGCTCCATCGGTTCCATCGGTACCGTCGGCGTTGGCCCCGTCGTCTCGCTTCCATTGAGCGAGCCCCCCAAGCCCCAAAAGGGAAAAAAAGATAAAAGAAACGCTCGTCGTCGCCGGTCGCCATACAGCCAGAACAGATGTGTGCGGGGGCTCCTTCCTCTAAGACGGCGCGCGGGCTCTCTGCCGCGATAAGAAATCTTTTCTTTCTCTTGGGTAAATAAACTTGTGGGCGGTTTTGCAGTAGTTAACAGCTCTCCTAGGGAAGCAAAGCTCGTTAGGTAGGGCCCTCGTCGTCGGCGTCGGTCGTATCGCCCGCCGCGAGCTCTGTGACAACAATTCCGGGCAGTCCGAATGGAAATGGTTTGGACAGCAGACTCGTCTAGTTCGCCCAGTCGAATGTTTTTTCGCGTCCAATTAGAGAAATTACAAGTCTGTGCTTTTTACGAGGCCTTAATTGTTACTGCCTCTAATTGGCCCGATTAAAGGCAATAACACTATTCGAGTCGCTGATATGATGTCCGATTAAGGCAATTATTCAGCGCGAGGATCGCGACCATTCCCATTTGAGAAATGTAAATTATTTCCTAGAGAATCGCATCACAAGATGTTTTTCGAATTGAACAAAATTCCTGAGTTGATTCCGCGGTATTTTTTGGTGCAAAATTCATCCATCGGGCAACTCCCTATACAAAATTTCCAACTAACGGTGTCTATTTTTTTCATTCTTAAGAAATATTTTATTCAGCACCATTTGCTTTTGGAAAATCAGAAAATACCAGCAAGTCTTGAAGGGACTTTTAAAAGAAGTGTACTCAGATACTTTGTGACCTTCGGGGTATTGCCCAAATGGGCCAGCCAACATATTTATTATAGAAAGAAGAGAATATAGCATTTCAACTAGAAATCGAGAATTTTCACAATGTATGATTTTCAAACTTCTAAACACTTTAGGTAATCTGGATCTAAACAATTGTTGAACTATATGTGTGCATTACTGTGTGATGTGGTGGTATGAAAACCCATTATTGATACTAGTGTTATGTGCAAATAATTCCTTGTGTCCCCACATTTCTTTCAATTACTTATGTACATGCATCTTCTTGCCTGTATGTTTCCGTGACATACATATGGCTAAAAGCAAGGTTTCTCAGAATGATATTATTTATTTCAATTTCATCGAATTACCTTCGCGGCTTACATATTTACAGTGGGTGACTATCACATTAGGACCATTGAATTTATTGACTCATTCTTGAATACAAACAGTTACATTTTACATGTTATTTGTGAAAAGTGTTACTATTTTTAAACGTTTTTATTTAGCTTGCCCTGTTTATTTGTTTGTTTGAGTCAAATTTAGTAATTGAAATTTAACCCCCTTCCTGTCGACAGATTGATCTGAAATTTTGTACACTATCAGTATCATTGTAAATCCAAGATGGCCGCCTCTACAAAATGGCGGATTACATACTTTCTCACAACCCCCTCGATATAGGTATCAAATGAAAGGGCTTTACAAGTAGAACACAGTGCACGGCGAATCATAGAGTTGAGACAATCTATACTTATATTAAAATTAAAATCTAGTCATCTAATCGAAACAAAGAACTTCGTCAACTTAGAATCGGGATTCAAGCATAGATCTCCCACCCAAGTCAAGATTTCATATCGTGTCAAGGACTGTGTGGCGTTAGGGTGGATAAAGGTAACTAAAAAAGAAATTTTAAGTTAAACGCTTTTATTGAAAATGAAGATAATATTGATGTAGATAATATACTACAAAGTAAAAAATCATTTATTAGGTAATGGGTACCAGTCATCACACCACTCCCATCATCAATTTAGGGCATTAATCAGACATAAAAAGAAAATCGTGGGGCGCGTGAAATTTATATCAACAGTCAACCGCTCATATCAATGAATGGGTACATGAATCTCCCAGAATCTTGAATTAAAAAAAAAGTTAATGAAACTAAACAGATTCCGAATTGCAAACATTGATTGTTTTCTGTTAACATTTGATGTTTTTTCATTTAACCTTCTATCATATAATAATCCTTTAAAAATACTTTCTTTATATTACTAAAAATTGCAAATAATATAAAATATATATTTATTTTTACATGCTTGGGTTTGTATTAGAAGACCCGGGGGATCGGAAATCACATCCTCCGAATGTGAAATCCAGCAAGCACGAACTTGCGTTTGGGCTGTGCAGTTTTGCGTGCTTTCCTTTGCGTCGCGGTTGGTTTTTAGACTGCGTACTGTTATTTAGTGCTTCAATTTGACCTTGTTTCTTGTCTTCTTAAGTTATTATTAACTTGCAATATATTCACTTTACATTTTTATAATGTATTAATATGTCTAAATGTTTTTAATTTATTCTTAATGTCGACTGATATTTTATTTGAAAACCATAAATTTAAAATGAACTTACATATTTGTTCGTTATAAGTGCTATATAACTCTTCAGGTTCAAGGTCAATGAAGAGGCATATGACAGTCTGCTGCAATAATGTTAACATACATTGGCTAAATAGATTACGTGAATCTGATTGCATTATTTACGCATGCGCAAGTGTCACACTGAAAGAAAGATTAGACGTATCACCTATTACTTTCGGTGGTTTTCAGCCAGCTAATTACGCGATTTAACTACAACATAGTTGGAAACCCAGCTTATGAACTTTTATATGAATTCATCTACAAATTGGTAATTAAATCATCTAACTTAATTAGATGGCTGAAAATCACCGAAAATAGTAGGTGATATGTCTAATATTTTCTTTTAGTGCACAGGCGAATAATTTATATAGTGCACGTATGTAAAATAAATGAACTTTTGGTTGGAATTTCCCTTCATTATATTTGTTTTTACATTTTTCTTAATAGAATTATAACAATACGGGTAATTTTTAGCATTAAAAACATTTAAATATAAATTATTTTGCTGTAAAAATTACAGGTGTTCGAATGTAGTTTTACATATTTGAAATTTACTTTTACCAATGAAGCAATTTACTTTTTACCATTTTGTAAGCAAACTTTGGGCATGTGAATTTGTCATATTTAGTGTTGGCAATTAGTTGCCAAATTTAAATGTTGTAACAATTTTTTACTCTGTACATATGTATAAATGCGCATTACTTTACAATGAAAAGTGCAGTGCATACATAATAATTCCTTTTCTGATATTACGACGTTCATAATTAAGGAACTGCACCGTTTAGTAGCACATATGTACATATATATGTATTATGAAAGGATAGTGTACAAATAAATAAAGTATATTCTACTCTAATAACAAAACAACATAAAAAAGCATTCATATCGGAAATATGTACAGTAAATTCCGGTTAACTGCATTTCTGTTTAGCTGCTCATGGAAGGCAAACTGGATCAGGCTAGAGCAAATCCTTCAAGGCAAATGTAATGAATTTACGTTGGACCGATTGAACGTTATTAATATGCACTTGATAATGAGGGGACCAGACATTATTTGCGTCTCATGAAAGAGATATCACTACAATTGCTTAAAAACAACTAAGATAGAGAATACGTCAGACCACCTCTTAATAAATCCCAAAATGGAACAGGCTCTAGTAAATATGGAATTCATAAGTCAAGCTTGCTTTCAAGACTCCGAAATCACAAATTGAACTATGTAATCGTTGAATAGCACAATTCCAGAATGAAGACTACAGTATGTAATTCAATTCTAAATTTCGTGCAACAACAATGAAAAACGATAAGGTCATTTGGGCCAGATAAATAATCACTTCTAGTATCAAATAATAGCTTCATTTCGTCCAAATAAAGTACAATTTTGCATTTTTCTAAAAATAAGTGATATAGTCAATTGATAGAATAAAGATAACTGGGCCGAAGTGGCTACCCTGAGGAACTGCTGAGGTGGTTACAATGTTTTTAAAGTAAGTCCTATACTCTTAAAGTATAACTTTTTCGGCAACCATTTGGAAATTTTGAGGGCAGATTTGAAATCAGCGACCCCGAAAACTTCTTAGTGATGATATGCATGGCAATCTCTTTAAATTTAACTAATTTAAGAATTTAACAAACCGGTGACCATTTTGTAGTCGCCTTGCACTTTATCAAAATAGCAGATATCCTGATGGGGTGGCTGAAAAAAAATTAAGTTTCTAAGTCAACGGCCATTTATGCCCCGTTTATGCCAAATATTTTGACACTCGCAAGTGAATAAAAACCTATACAATACTTTCCGTTCATCCAAAATCATAAAATTTGGTAAAAAGCAAGGTCTCATAGTACAAGCAAAGGAAAATGTTCGAAAATCATTAATTTGTAGTTATATGGCATAAAAAAATATTTTTATATATTACAGTCATTTAATTTGCGGCAAATATTTGGAACCCTTAACGCGCGAGTAGTCGCGCCTGCTTGATTTTTTTTTTGTATAGTTACCCTTTTTTTGCAAACTTTTTACTGGAACATAAGTGAATAAACTTTGACCGGCCACAACGCCAGAATAGTGAAGAGATGCGATTTGCCGTTTTCCTTGTTTTCGAAATTTAGTGCATTTTCAATTTTTTTTGTCTATTCAGCATGATTTCTGAATTAATGAAAGATGATGACTTCGATTCATAAAAATTTCATTGTGAGCTCACTCACACACGAGTGCAATGGCTCTTTGATTTGCACATAAAAAATTAATTAATTGTTTATCCCACGGCAATATTTTTACTGTCTCGCTTCGGTGTCGTGATTGATGTACACCAGGCCTCCAAGCTCTTTAAAGTCGTTTTTGAATAGCTATCTCGCACCAAATAAATAACATTCCTTAATCGATTTAACTTGTTTTAATGCATTTCTTAATTAACCCTAAAAAGTGTTACACTTGGACAGGTATTAGATGGTAAAATATCAGAGGAACTTTCTCCCAAGAGTCCATGACCATAAATTTCAAAGATAATTAAAACTAGGTTGCAGGTGGTCTCAAATAGCCACAGTTTTCAACGCATGTGTGCAACTAAAGGAAGAAGAGCCCTAAAATGTAAATGTAGGCTCCATTATTCATTTTAATGTTTCGCCATTATTGTCGCAGGCACCTCTCATCGCGTGATGTCAGCAGGAGCAGAACGCCTGCTTATCCATATTTTAATGCATAATCAATTATCCCGCTCCTATTAAGTCGCACTTTTGTGCCCGGGCTAATAGCAGTAGATCGCAGATTTTTTTTATTCTGCTTTATTAATATATTTTCTGCTGAAAACGTTTGCAAGGTGACTGTACGGAATAATAAATAACACGTAGGCAAACACAACAAAATATATTTTGCGATGATTTTCACTTACGAACATGATAAATGTTCTAAAATTTCCTAAAATTCACGTTTCTTCCAATTTTTCTCCGAAATTATTGTAAATAATACACCTGTTTCTTTTATTTTTATTGAATTGCCCATCTTGTTGCCTTTCGAAAGAGGTGCAGCATGTACAGGTAGAGAAAGGTTATACAAATATGCACGTGAATATACAGAGTACCTCAAAGAAGTCATTTAGGTCCGCTGTCTTTTAACATTCATGTTAACGACCTACCTACATATATTGCTACATAATTCAAATGTTTTATGTTATACTGCTGATGCAATTTTCATATTGTGTCTTCCAGTCGTGACTGTGAATTTTTAAACACTGAGTTTTACGCCTTTTTCAAATAGTGTTCTTCACTTCGATGTCCTTATACCGCGCGGTAAAGGTAAAGCTGCCGGTTTTTCTGGCCAAAATCATAAAATCTTTTGACCTCATTTTGTTTTTATAGTTTTAGGAGTGTTTTATTATGAAGCCATAGGAAATATATGTAGTAAATATTACTGTTACCGACAAGGCCAGTAACTTTTTCAAACAGTTTCTGAGATATCTGGATTTTTCCAAATTTGAATGCCACAGAACTGACGAGATAAACTCGGTACTGATTAAATACACCACTTATTGGAAAATACAAGATTTATTGCAACTTCGACGAACAAATATATGACAAATATCTTAAAATCGAATAACGGCAGACATTGTTATGAATCAAAGTAACTAGTACCACAAAATCGAATAACTTTAACAAACAACAAGTCAACCCTTCAGTTGTAACAGAAAAATTCTTCTAAAAGTTAAAACAGTTAAATAACATAATGAAAGTTACTTTTCAAAGACATCAATTATCTCCTCAAATTGGTAAATTTTTTTTCGTTTTGTAACAAAGCTGGGCATAGTCAGTATTTTTATTACCTGTTTTACTGGTACATCGGACGTCAGTTCAACACGGTACTGATGAATGGGACACAAATTTGAGGCAATGATTTAAAGTAATGTTTCTCCGGTTTTTTCTATGATGATTGACGGGAATTTTAAATTTTAAAATTGCACACATGACCAACAGATAAAAGTCAACACAGAATTTATCATTTTTTTAAAAATTGCTGTTAATCGATTTTGTGATGAAATATAGTATGTAAAATACATTAATCAATGTTTCATAGTTTGTAGTGAAATAGTAAGATTTACAATTAATGGGAAATAAACGTTTTAACATACAATCAATTATGAGAATCGGGAGTTGTGACACGCCAAGGAACTGACGTTTTGAACATTTACTGTGTTATTTTACAAACTTCCTTTTAAAAATAGACATCGAAATTGGGTGAGCAGATAAATGGATCTTTTGGATTGTGATGAAATATTTGCAAAAAATAATAAAATGCTTGCCCTATTGAATGATGACATCGAGTTGTCCAACTTTTTTAGAATCATCCAAATATATATATTCACAAAAACAAGAAGTTTAAAAAGCATGTCAATTTCACAATTTTTTTTCCTTTATTTCATCTACAAAAATTCCGCCACTTTCTACCGCTTTTATTTTGCACACAGTTTGCGTGTTCTGAATCTTTGAAGTACCTTTATATGCCGCTTCATGCTTTATATCAATTTGAATGAGTTCATGTAGCGTACCGTACCTCATCGGGCAATCCGAGGTCAGAGATGGCTATGCCAACACCCTGTGAGTAGTCTTTTCAAACCTGGTATCTTTATACAGGGTCTTTCAATTAGGACGCTTGACTTTTAAATGTAATTAAAACAAATTATGTGTGTAAGATATCCACTTCATTTTTATTTTATTTGAAAGAATATTTATGGCATTAAGTATGGAGGTCCAATTTTCGATGACTTGTCACATCAATCTGCCTGAAGGAAGAAATCTAAAGGCGTTAAAGCCATTTCGGTGCCCAGAGATTACCATACCCTCAAATCGCTCGTGAAGAATGCCCATCATGGCATGCGCTGTGTGGCACGTAGCGCCGTCCTGTTGGAACCACATGTTGGTATCCATATCATCCAGTTCAGGCCGCAAGAAGTTGATTATCATCGATCTGTAGCGCTTGTTATTGACGGTTTTGGCAATGCCATATGCTTAGTTTTGAAAGAAGTACTGATCCATGATTCCGTCAGACCAAAACCCGCACCAAACTGTGACTTTCGCAGGATGCATTTGGTGCTGGTGTATCTCGTGTGGAATCGTATCGCTCCAAATCCGACAATTTTGCTTGTTCACTTCTGAGTGTTTCAATGAAACATTGATTCTCCGACATTGATTTCCGATGCTAGTACTAGAATTTAGAAGCATATATATAACTAAATATAGATCTCACGACCCGATCACATTAATTGGCAACTTTTAATTTAAATTTATGATGCAAATACATTAACTTATGGGTTGAAAAAAGGGTTTTTTTTTCTCAATTTGTTTTTGGTATCTAGATTATTTATTTAAGATTTGGGGAAAAGATAGCTTATTAAACATACAAACATGAACTTGTATTATACAAATTTTTATTGAGAAAAATAAATAAATAACAAAGTTGTGATATCAGCATTAAGGAGCCATAAAAAGTAGTCGTCCAACGGTCGAATCGCTTTCTCGAGAATGGTTGGTCTGAAAAAAAAATCCAAACATCCTTTTAATCTATATAACTGTAGTTTTCGTTAGTCGTAGCCGTTTATTCTTTTTTAATTTTTTCACAAAATGGGGAGTGTTTAAACCATAATCGCTTCTGCTATGACTTTTACTTTACATTTTCTTCTATTTCGGAAGCTCAAAAATATACTAATTAACAAAAAAATTAAAAAAATCTACGTACAACGATTATCACTGCGATTATTAGTACTTCCTTTTTTTAAATTCAAAATTGGACAATTATAGCTCGTGTAATGATTTCTACCAGGTTGAGAAAAGTCGTTTCGAGAAAAACGCGTTTGAAAGTTTAAGGCCATGAAGAGAATTGTTGAGCAAAGTTCATTCAAAAATCGCAGTAACCGATGTATGAACATTAAAATTTTGATGTTTACCAAAGTTCGTCGATTCCCGGCCCATAAGAGTACCTTCGCCATCATTGGCGTTCTCACAGTAGTTTTTTTCAATTTTTTGTGGCCATTGTCGTTAGATGGCTTCGCACCCTACGCCCAGGTAAACGGCTATAACTTCCGCATTTATTCGATTTGCGAATTAAAATTTTGTTTACATAGTTTTGAAAATATTTACTTTCAGAAAATGCAAAAAAAAAAAAAAATTTTCAACTCTCCACCTATACGAAAAATACATAAATTCCTATTTCACTTCAGTTAAGAAGATCAGCTTGCACAAAGCCTCTCCACTTCGGGGCTCTGTTTCAGTTTATTTAATCGTTTATATTTCCCCTATGCTAGGTGATTAGCCCGCAGTAACTATCCTAAGTGATGGGGCGGCTCCCATGTGTCGCTTGTTAGGAAAAGCGCACTCTGGGAGTGGAAGCGTGGTGTCCCAGTAGGATTCGAATCTGGGACTTTTGGATTGGCAGTATAACACTGTTACCGCTACACTATTTATAAATAAAAAAAATCCTCTTTAGAATTGAATATACGATTTCAAATCGATAAAATACAAAAAACTACCACCCTTTGCTAATATTTTTACTTAAAGAAAAAGTTCCTTTGAGCGAATTAGGCGTGCTTCTGAAACAGCCAGTTAATAATAGCAAAAATAAATAATTAAGAAGTTAAAATATTTTCACGGCTCATGACGCACTAAAACCGTTTCATGTTTGAAGCAGGTCAGGTCCAATAATTTATGGTGAAATTTTCTTGACTCGACCAATTATCTAATAATAGGTGCACTATACTCAGGGTAGATACGGTCGCCGGTGGGTTAAAAGTTCAGGAATCGACAAATTCACCAGAAAGCACCGCTGCCTCTTTTGGGTATACGCCGAATTATCTCCCGACTATGAAAGCGTTAATATTCTATTTACGGATTAAGCTCTTTAACGCAATCCGTAAATAGAATATTAGCATTACCACTTGGCGCCACAGAAGCTCTTTGTACTCCTTGCCCATTTATTTGCCCGCTGAGATTTTTACTAGAATTCTTATTTGCGGCTCTGACGGGGTGATCTGGCTTATGATGCTGGAAAAGGGTATTTTTTGGAAAAGGCCAATACAATAATTCCGAACTTTCCGAAATTGAAAGATTAATTTATTGTGCAATTGAACAGTAGTAAATAATTTTTTTTATTCAAATATAACAATCCTTTTTGCGAACGACTTTATGATAACAGCAAAATATTTTTAAAATTGGTATTATTTTATATTAGTCGAAAAACTAGAGAAGAAAAAAAATATTTATGAATAGCATGACTACATGAAAGTAACATTAATTTTAGAAAGAGGCGCACGCACCAATTCAAATACAGGGTGTTTCATCTATGGGGGACAAAAGTGGATTGGGTGATAGATCTCACCTAGCCAAACAAAAAATCGTATGCCATGGGATGGAGTCGGGGGTAATCTCAATTTTTTAGGAGTTACAGGGTGATTAATAAATTGGATATATACATTATTATTTTATAATATTATCGTTTAATTTACCCAACACCACATCAAGCTCACGCCAAGCAACAACTATCAATGTCCTTTCCAAAAATATCAACAATGTTGATCTATCCCTACCACTGCTGGTATAGTCACATGCAAAATTGAAAAAATCCTCTAAAATTTTCTAAAATTCGCGTTTCTCCCTATTTTGCTCCAAAATTCATGTAATTAATGCACCTCTTTTGTATTTTTATTTTATTCCCATTTTGTTCTTGTAAGAGGTACAACATGGATGCAACCTACAGGTAAGGAAAGAGTATACAAATTTTCACGTAAAAAACTGTTGGCGAAATGTTCAAAAAAACTATAATAAATACTTCCATAATTTAATGAAATCCGCTGCTGAAAGTCATCGCTTGCTGGTACAAGCATACGATGAACATGCTTTTTCGGATTGTATGTGCAGAAGATGGCTTAGATAGTTTAATGATAGCATTTTCGATGCTCTGAATATGGTGGGATATGCAAGGTGTTTTTTATCATAAGTTGCTGAAACCGTCTGAAACCATTACTGGCGATGTCTCCAGGCCGCAACTAATGCGTTTAAAGCGAGATATTGAAGAAAAACGACCAGAATGGGACAATCGACACGATACGAAAATATTTCTACACGACAACGCGAGACCTCATATAGCTCAACCAGTGAAAAACTATTTAGAAAGGCTGAACTGGGAGATGTTGTACCACACGCTGTACTCACCGGACATTGCACCGTCCGATTACTATTTGTTTCGGTCAATGGTCAGCACTTAGTGGAGAACAGTTTCATTCTTTTGAAAGTATCCAAATTTGGCTCAATAATTGGATCGCCTCGAAGGACGAGCAGTTCTTTAGGGATGGAATCCATAAGTTGCCGGAAAGATGGGCAAACGTCGTAGCTTTCAAATGAGCATACTTTTAATGATGTTATAAAAAAGATATATTTTATAAATAAACATTTGTTTCTATTAAAAAACGGAACTTACATTTTCTCATTCCTAATCATTTGTCATAAAATGTAACTAACTTAAATGTATACAATCATTAAAAAGGATTGTGTTTTTTTAATACCATACAAGATTGGTAATTTTCATATAATTACAGAAACTTTACGCTCAAGATGTTAGTGAGGCAAGGTGTACACAACAAAAAAAAATAGAATATACCGTTATCAGCGCACTTATAATATATTCAAAGAATTTTTTTCTTGTAGTTGAAAAATTCTGTAGTGAATAGCTCTCCGACAAATTCGAACCTAATTTTCTTTTAGAATAATTTCAATAAAAAAAAACTAAACGTACACATATGTGGCAATGTCCCTGAGGAGGTTAATGAAAGTCGACGAGAAGTATCTGTAAAAATAACACAAACGTGGAAAAATGCAATAAAAAAACAAATTTCAAGGGACGCGTGCATACAGGAAATGAAAAAAGTGGGTTACGGATTTTATAAGATTAATTAAAGGACCTTCAGAGTATTGTTATTCTAATTATTTTTGCATTTAGGCGAAAGAAAACCCATGTTTAACACCTTCTCAAAAGAAATGGGGTAAAGACTATCAAATTTGGACGTTAAGGCAATGGAAAAATGTGATTTGGAGCACAATACGAGGTTTGCGTTGGAGACTCTCGAGGAGCTTAATTGACATTGCCTGAGAAAGAAAATGAAATTTTCCCCATTGGTAATGCTCTGGGGATGAATGTCTGCGCAAGGTGTTGGCAATTTGCGCTTTATTAATGGAATTGTTAATGCCGACAAATATCAGGAGATATTAGAAGAGATTCTTGTGCAATTTAATTTCATGCTGCAATCGGCGGAAGGAAAATTAACATTCCAGCAAGATGGCGCTTGGTGCCATACAGGTAGTAATCTTAAGAGTTGGTTACAAGCAAAAGAAATTCCGATGGCAAACTCGAAATGTAGATGACCTAAGAGTTAAACTTAAGGTAGTGTGGGACAAAATAACACCCGAAATTTATGAAAGTTAAATTGAAACACTCATAATTCGCTTCAATGCCGTTATTGCAATTAAGGATGATGTAACGCAGTGGTAGGCGGGATTTATTCATAGATAGGCCAACTATTTTGCATAAGACATACATAATTAAATTATTTTGTTATACATACATATATTGTCCATGTGATATATTTACTTTATTTTAAGTTTAAATTTTTGTGAGAACGTTATACCTTTTTCAAATGTGAAAATAAAATTTTACTTACCTCTTTAAATGCCATACTATTAACCATTAGTTTCAAAATGTACACAAACGTTTCGTACTGGGCCAACTAAGTACTTTCGATCCAATAATGCTGCATAATATTTTTTTTGATGTTATTTCTTTTTTTCCGGATAGTCGATGACACCAACGCCATAATGGCCGCATAAAGCAGTTGCCATCCAGTTGATAAAACTGTTTTCGTCTCTTCCGAAGAACTGTCACTCGCCTCTAACACATTGTTTCGACAACTAAATCCACTCTTATAATAATCTTCCATAAATGGAATTTTCGTTTAACCTATTTTACTTGAAAATTTTGATAAGAGGAATCTTCCATATGCAAAGAGAAGTCTTAAAGATTTGCAGTTCTTTAAGATTTATAATTCCAGAATTTGTAAATCCAAGTCCTGTACTTACTTACCTTGAGCATGATTTCTTAAGCGTTTAAATATTTAAGCAGAGCAAATAGCCAAGCTGAAATCGAATGCAGATAACGTTGTTAAAACCAAATGTGCAATTGTTTAATCAAGATCACATTTGAGCGCTGACTTATTATTTTTCATTTGCGTGTGGTGCAACTGTTTTGACAATGCACACACGCCAAGCCTGTTCAAATAGTCCAAAATAATACTCCGAATAGTCTTCAAGACAGCTACCAGGAAGAGCAACTGTGTACATAGCCGCCTTAGCAATTAGCAAACGCTTCGTAAACAATGGTCCCAGTTGTTTTTGTTTTTACAGCGAACCCCCGTGTAATAAATCAAATTTACTTACATTGCGAGTACAACGTAGAGCTCGAAAAACATGTTGGAAGAAAATCACATAGAACACGCTTCGATTGCCGATATTTGCTAAACTCAAGTGAGTCATCTGCATTAATTTTACCACCAGCTGTTATCGGGCCAATCCAACTAATGCAGTGCAGGTTTGAGCGACTTTATTGAGTTCAACTCGGAGAAAACACCTCCTAAATTCATGGACGGAAAGTGCTGGTGTTTATTGCAAAAGCAAAAGCAGAAACAGAAAAATGCTTGTTTACCTGACAATCGATGGGCTTTTATCGTCTACCTGGTGCCGAGCGCGATTACTGGAAATTGTAGGTTTCCCGCTTGCCGGCCGAGTACAAAGTGATAATGCGGGGGTGAGCTCCTAAACATATGTTCTGTTCTCTCCAAACATCCCCCTAAAAGCCCAATAAATAATATGCGTGGCGATAAGATAAGCGGGCTACTTTACTGCTCGGCACCTCATTAGGAATGTTTTTAATTTCGCTCCATTTATCTAATTTGCCGACAGGGATGGGGACAGGGCTAGCAAGTGGATAATTGTTTTGCGTCGACCAGACAATTCGCGCCACTGACTGCTGCTAATCTCTAGTTTTGGTTTTGGCGGGGAACGATGCCCAAAAATAAAAGGTGAATAGCCGTAGAGTATTTCAGAGGATTCGGAAGACTAGATACAAATCTTTTAATTATGAATTTTTTGAGATAATCGCTGCTTTCGGGCATTATTTCATTCGGAGGGGCATAAAACCTTGCAATTTGTAATTTTGAAACAAATCAAATGTGAGATTTCATTGTAAAATATGTTTCGCTCACTTCGACCATTTTATGGCCATCATAATCGCCCTACTGAGCAGGATATTCAATATCTTTTTCTGTTTTTTTTTATATTAAAAACAAAGCGATTAAAAAATCACCCTATATAAGCCTTGCAATGATTGCAACCTTTGTACAAAAATTCTTAGCAATTCTTCCTGATCCCGGTCGTCTGACAAAGACATAAGTCTTCTAGTATCTTTGAAGTACTGCTTTGGCAAGCAAGAAAGCTCCCTATCCTATTATGTCGCATAAACAACATGGATTTATAAAGGTGAAGTCAACAACTAATAACCTCTTCGACTTCCATCACTTTATTTTGCAGACCCTTGAACAACGTCAGCAGGCTGGCACTACTATCGAAACAAACTTCTCTAAAGCTTTGATCATATTAATCATGCTCTGCACGGGACTTGTCCTGGTTCGAATTTTTCCGATCGTAAAATGCATGTATTGTTCTCAGGGTGTACATCTTTTGAGTTTGTTCCGTTATCTGGAGTTCCACAAGGATCTATTCTCGGTCCAACACTATTTTTATTATTTATTAATGATTTGATCTCGATATTTCTTCATGACTGCCTTTTGTATGCTGAAGAAAAACTTTACGAGTGACAAAAACTGATAATGACTAAGGTGATATTATTCAACACGAGTTATTTGCTCTTGAAGACAGGTGTCAGACCAATTACCTGACTGTGAAAAGCTTCAAAGTGACCTATACCATTAGCATGTCCCGTGTTTCATTTGACAGTCTTAACTCTACATACATTAGGTGCGTTATTTCAAAGTTCCATATAGAACATACCACTACTTTCCCTATACAAAATCTCTCCACTGTTACTGATATGAGGAGATTTTTTATAGGGAGAGTAGTGGAAAGTTCTACCATATATGCACATACTGCACAAACTTACACCATTTGCAGTTTAATATTTATGAATAGAGTGCTTTTGCAATTTACGCATAACATGCATTTATGGAAACGTCCACAGCCCCAGTAACATTGTATTGTATTTCTTCAATAAGGACTGTGGTGTCCTTTGTTCAACAAGTTTTCGATTGGACCAAATACGGCGTTTGTGCTGGCCAACCCATGACATACAGTCCCTTTCCTTTAATCAAATCATCCACCAACCTCGAAGTGTGTTTCGGATCATTATCCTGAAAAACCTGAAGAAGTGACATGACCTCCTCTGTATATGGAAACATAATCGTTTCGAATAAACCTCTATACTGGAAACAATCCATAATGCCTAAATAACACTTTGTGAAGAGAATCCCATCATATTTCATAGTAGATAGCAATTTCTAAGAATGAGACGCACATATTGAATGCCATCGAAATTGAACATATTACATTTACATTCACCACTCCATACCACGGCCGTCCAACGGCTAGCAGACCAATCTTTGCGCGGCAAAGCAAACTTTAGTCTAACAAATAGTAAAAATCAGTTTTCTTTACCCAGAAATTTGTGTTATAAGATTTCCTTTTAGCTAAGAGGATGTACTTTTCGGTAGAACCTCGTCAGTTCGAACATACTAATTTATACCAAAGGGTCTTTCAATATGGACGCTGCAAATTATGTATGTTACAGGAATGGTGTTACAGCAACATCTGTCAGATTTGTTTTAAATTGTAGGGTGGAATATCTCCATTGAAGGTTATGGCGTTAAAGAACGTGTGCAAATCGCCTGACCAAGTTGACCCAAATTTGGCCAAAAAAAACATCTTTAGCAACGATGCCCATTTTTGGATGAATGGATATGTGAACAAGCAAAATTATCGGATTTGGGTCGATACCAATCCATACGAGATACACCAGCAATAAATGCATCCCCAAAAAGTCACTGTTTAGTACGGATTTTCGTCTGGCGGAATCTTCGGTTTGTACTTCTTTCACAACGAAACTGGCATTGCCATAACCTTCAACGGCGAGCTCAATGATAAGCAACTTCTTGCGACCTGAACTGGATGATGTGGATACCGACGACATGTGGTTCCATCAGGACGGCGCTACGTGCAACACAGCGCATGTCACGAATGGATTCTGCACGAGCGTTTTGAGGGCATCGTGAACTGGTCACAGAGATCGTTTACCGCCTTTTAACTTCTTCCTTTTCAGCCAGATTTATGCGATAAAGACATCGTATTTTGGGCCTTCCGAATACGCACCACCAAGCAAAGCCGCGGCGGACATTTGAACAACGTTATATTCCATATTTAATGCCATAAAATATTCTTTCAAATAAAATAAAAATTGAATCAATATTTCACACACAACTTGTTTTATTTACATTTAAAAGTCGAGCGTCCTTATTGAAAGACCCTTTACCAAAAAATGTACTGAAATTGGCCCTACCTTCTATAGATATAAATATTTTAGTTTTTGAAAATTTCTGGGATTCTGCGCTCCAAGATTAAAGTCATCGCTATATTGCCGTGGTGTCATTTTATAAACAACTTACAATATTTCCACGATGTTCCCGAAATCGCAAAACAAACTTCTATCCTTCTCGTGCTAAGACCAAGAAAAATTTGTCTTCAGAAAATAAATTACCGTTATGATTGACAATGACAGCACACAAAAAAAAATGAGAGAAATTGTTTTTCCTCCTCTCTTCCGCTCTCACCATCTGTTAGGGAGTTAGGTAGAAAGATACCGCAAAGACGTTGGTTAACAGAAGGTACTTTATTCGCGATTTCGTTTTATCATAACTTGGTATGACTGCGGATGGTATCGATCGGTACATGGTTAAGCCGAGAAAGATCATGACGATGACAAAACGAGCTGCAGAGTCCGCTTGCGGTGAAGATGATGTCGGCGAGAAGAACGCTTGGCCAGAGAAATTGTGCCCGGAAGTTTAGACACCATCAGTCTATTGAATCGCATTCCTGAGTGTCTTCGCAATCAGCCGGAAGGTGGTATTATTTTTTATATCCATTTTTGCATAAATCTGACAATATGTTTTAATTTGTACATAAATCGATCATAGCATTTTGAAGAAAGCGGATTGCCACAACACAACGACCAAAGGGCTGGACAGGGATGAATGAAAAATCACTTCGTCTATGGTAAATAATTTATTAATTTTACTTCTATATCATCATCAGTTGTTACACGTTAAGTTAATATTACAGTTACGCTAGCTTTAATACACACAGAGGGTCTAAAATCATATGTACACCGGCACGATGTAGTGCCGTAGTCTTCAACTAGGAGGAGCCACTTAAGATACAAAGCTAGGGCGACGATCGCCTGGCTCGCTCGAGCCCTACGCTAATACTCATAACGAGGAGTCTTTGCACTAAACAGTATTGTACGCTACGCGGTACCAACACTAGTTACACAAAAGATAAATTACTCTCTTAACACGAACTGATCTGCCGTTGCACGCGGAGGGATAGCTGCAGTATAAAAACTCATTTACAGGTAGACCTAACGAAGCCCTTTTTACATAGTAAATAGTGTCCGGAAACGCTTGCTGCAAGATTAACTGGAAGTGTCTGAAATGTACACCTATCGTAGATCTAATGCTTACGGGTAAGAATATGGGCCGCAGTACTTATGCGTTCGTGGGCTTTTTTTATAACTTCATATGGCAATAGCGGGAAACACATAACACTCAGGCAGCCCTCACATCCACGGCGTCCTGCGCTGGGACCTCTGGAAGCCGTTCCGGTCACGGCCCGACTATTAAGTGGCACTGCCGAACAGCACGGAATTCTTGTAGTACGCCTGCTGTCGTTCCTGCAGAGGACTCTTCACATCCCGGTCGGAGGACTGCTGCCGTGCCTTCCGCTCCATCTCAATCTCCTGCGCCAGAGATTCTGCGAGGCAAGGAATAATTATTTATTTAATTATTTTTATGTTTGAAATTTTGCTGAAATTTTAATAAGTGTATAATAAAAAAATCAAATAAAAGTATAAAAATAATAATACCACCTAATGATAAAAAAAATAATTACGAAGCTGTAAATCTTCAGAAGTGTTTACGCGAGTCATAAAAGATTAAACCGATTTTCAAAAAGGTACACTTTTCTTTCGTACATCGACAACAGAAACACACATCCATATGCATAGGAAAATGATGAACCAGGCAGAAATAGTCCATAGCAGAGTGATCTATAGATCTGTAGAAAACATATACGTAGACAAAGTTTTCTTACCAATATATGTATCTGCTGCTTTTTTAGAAAAAATATACATGACGGCTATATCCGTCATTTGCTAGTACGTCAACTGAATTTTGATTTCACGGCCACAGCATGAGCAAATTTTCATTTGCATCACTCAAGAAATTTTAACGTCATAAACAATAGTGCTACCAACTCCCCTAATACTAAACACGTTTTATTTGTGTTAGCAAAGGTTGATACGGTATTGAAACAGGAGATATTAATTTCAACATTTCGTAAATGTTCTAAATTATGAGTAAACATTTAAATTTAAGTAATCCTTTTTATTGAACTTGCTTTGTTGTCTGTCTGCTACAAATATTGAAATCAAAATTTCGACTAGTTCTGATTGAGCTAGAGCTTTGAAATTTTGCTCACGTGTATAAGTCCGGTGACAATGCAATATAGTATATCCAATATTCTTCTAAATCCAATATGGCAGACGCCGCAAGATGGCGGATTACCTTTTCCTTGACAACCGACTTTTTCTTCACAACCCCCTTAATATGGCTATAAATTATTTTTTTTAGTTATTTTAATATTTTTAAAATCAGATGTCGCCTAGAGGCAAAATTGAGAAAAACGAGTCGATTTCGAGGAATCCTCGCTTAAAGGATTACTACCAGACAGAAAATATTAATTTTGGGAAAATGCCACGATGCGAAAAGTATAATCCTTAGGCTATCAATTCCATAATTATAAGCCGATTTGATAGTAAGGACTTGTTTTTCCACCCGCCAAAGCGGCTCTGTATTCCGTTGCGCGCCACCTGCTGCTCGGATTCAGCAAGGGGTGACCACCATCTTGAATTTTAGGGGTGAAGTCTAATACTTTGTCGAATATTATTTTTACGTGAAAGTCGTTATTACAAAAATAATTAAGGACAATATTCTCAACAACTTTTGTTGGAAAATTTTGGATATTTAAAAAGGTGGAAATTGCCAAAAATTATAGTTTAGGGGGTGGAAACGGCTTTTCGATTTTACATTGAAACCATCAAAGTGAAAAGTCGCTATGGAAAAATTTTTAGCTCGCAATTCTCATGTGCTCATCATTTTTGAATTTTAATTTTTGAAAATGTGTACCTACAATTTGTTTGGTTTTTGAACGAGAATATAAATTTGTTCGATAATCCGGCCGTCTAGCTATGTCAAACAAAAGGACTTATCCTTACAAAGTCAAAAACAGAAACTGCTGCCCAATCAGGAGTACAATGGGCTTTAAAGGCTAATAATCTTTGAAACTGTAAAAATAGGGAAACTCTGGAAATCTGTACTTGCGAAATACAACGCAGCCCAAAAATAATTGTGTTTCTGTCGTTACACACGGCTGAAGTGAATTCTGGAGCAGATTACAAATCAGCGACCCCAAAATTCCCCAATTGCACATAAATCTGTTGACGTTCAGTCGCCATTTTGGACCGCTATCTTGACAAAGTAGCAAAACCGCTGATTTCGCAGCATAAACTTTTTGCTTCAACGAAATTCCTTTTATGTCCAAGGCCCTGTCACATGATTCACATGTGAGTTAAAAGCGGAACAAAATCAGTAAATAGTGCAAATTCTATTAATTTATCGCAATTTGTATGACACTTCCCCGGTGTTTGCGCCTAGAAATGCTTACTTTTCCGGCCACCCCTTGATGCTATATTTTCAAAAATATCTTTTAATAACTGATGACAACATTTAAAAAAAATAAAAAATCTGAGCGCGGAGAACCATGCCAATGTTAAATTTTATACACTTTCAATTGCAAAGGAGAATCAAATTTAGTAGCTATGAAACCTTAGACATTTACGAATTTAGCACGGAACGCTAATTGTGAACAATTCATAAGTTTTGTGTTCATAATCTTACATTGTGAATGGATGAAATGATAAATGGTCTGTGGTTTCAACAAGATGACGCGATCTGCCGCACTGGATGCGAAACAACGACGTTAGTTAAGTTTTCAGGTCGTGTAATCTCTCGTTTTCGAGACCAAAAGATGATTTAATCTGTCTCTGCATTTTATTTTATTCAGGTCTATGTAAACTCACTCTAAGGCGATTCAACAACTAAACTATTGTCGATCACAGCTTGTACATAACATATGCACACGAAATTATTTTTTCCCGTTCACGTAGAAAACTATAAATTTCTAGCGGAAATTAAGGAATTTAATTGCTTTTAAGGGCAGGGTAAGGTATTAAAATTTTTTTTTTCGAATTTTTTTTTTATTCCATTTTCTAAATGAAGAACCTTTCAAAAATATTGTGTGAAAATTTGAGACGGATCGTAGCAAAACTAACGAAGATACAGCAGTTTAAGCAACTCGCTTATGAACGTTTTACTCTAAATTTTTTAGTGTTTAAAACTTTAAGGCGTTTTTCCCACAACTCATGTTTTCAAAGTCGGTGCCCCTCATAAGTTTAAAACTACTGCACCGATTCTTTTGAAATTTTGAACACTATTGCTGTACATAATTTACGAGGTAACACGGGAGAGTTTTTTTCAAATTTGTCAAAATACAAATTATCCGATTTTCTTTGCAAAAATCGCGTTTTTTACTTCAAAGTGTTCCCAAAAATTTAAAAATTTAAATTTCGAAAAACCCCTCCCGCGTTACCTGGGGAAAGCGATTATCTAACGACAAAAAATTTCCTTTTTGATTTGAGATGATCCAGTACCGAGTTATGAGGGGCACCGCAATTCTATTTTTTTCTGAGACGCTTCAAATAATGGCTGCAATTGCCTTATTTTTCAATATTTCTACATGCAAATTTTACAAAATATTCTTCAAATGTTCTACTTTGATGTACCATTAGCTTTAATGAATAGATTTTAACTGAGTTGTCGAAAAAAATTCACAAAAATGTGCCTTTTTTTGTACGAATTAACCTTACCCTCCCCTTAAGAAAATGTCAAAATTCGCATAATCATCCCTGAAAATTTTTTAACTAAGGTTAGGACCAAAGTCCCAATTAAAATGAATATATTAATAAAGTTATAAGAGTTGGTGTAGAGTAAAAATTATGATCAACGGTAAAAAAAATTACTTGCATTACCATTACTCCCGAAAATCGGGGTATGCTCACCTGAGTAATTCTGCCAGAAGGCGCCTGTTGCCATTAAGTCTATTCCTGAGTAGTTCCATGGCTTGCCGTCGACCGCGGACGATGGTGCTGCGGGCTGTGTTCCAATCTCGCGGTCACGGTCCCTTTCCCGATCACACTCCCTGGGGAACGAAGGGCTCTCGGACTGCCGGTGCCGCTCTGTTGAGAGACACTTCTCCGTCTTGTCCTCGCCCTTGATGTCCACGTCTGCGTGCAAGAAAACTGAAATAACTGTAAATCGTATTGTTCGGGAAGGACGTTACCTCTGCCCGTTTTTGATGACTCCGACTGGGAAGACAACTTACTTTGGTCATCGGGGTGTGATTTCCGCGATATTTTGCCCTCGACCTGCTGTTGCAGTCTTATTCGCATCTTCCGTTCCCGCCTGTAGCGTTTCTGGTACAGAACTGCAAGGCATTTTGATTAGTAACAAAGAAAAGCTACCGCACAGACGCGACGGGGCAGACTGGGGCGATCGGGTACCCGAGGCGACCCATCTTCTCACCGAAACCGAATACGGCTGCGCATTAGCCGGACTACAGCCACTCAAGTGGATTTCCCTTTCGTGGGAGGTATTAATCTGATCCTTTTCGGGTTTTTTGTGCCGTGCGGGCTATGCATTGCGAATTCGCAAGAAGAAAACGAGCCGTTCGCCGCCATATGTAGCATCCGTTCGGGGCTCCGAATTAAGCCATTCAGCTGCTCCTTAATCGGCTGACACTCGATACGATTTCGCCGGGCCGGGCAGTCGCAATTTTCCACGAATGAACAATTCCATTGCTCTCTGTGTCATTGGGAATGGAAACGCAACTTATTCCACCTGGATGCCCCCGTAAGCCGAGCCGAGCGGAGCCGGCTCCGCTTGCATAACAAAAAACGTGCGCGGACAGTCCGACGCGACGCGGACTGTTTGTGCATTTCTTCGACTTGTGTCTCCCGGGATTAGCGTGCCTCGCGTCACCTACTAAATCCTTACAAATCGCCCCGCACCCCCTTGCTACAATTATGATACCCACCTCTCAGCTTCCGCTCCTCTATGAGCTGCCGTTCCAGCGAGTCCTTCACCTCCCGCTCGCGAAGGACGTCCATTTTCAGTTCAGCTGCGGAGAGAACAATTACCTTCTTGCCAATTAACCAAAATATGTTAGAATGATCTTCGAAAATCCTAAACGGTACTTTGCGACAGCATACAAATTTCAGGTATTTTTTGCTCAAATCCCATCAAATGACAGAAAATGGAAGTTTAAAAAAACAGAATTTTTCTATAATTTCCTAAATAACGGTAAAAGCTTAGATGAATTTCCCAAAAACACGAAATTTCCCATCTTTTATAGGATGTAAATAAAGGGAAATTATAAGTGTATCTTTCTTGAGGCTGCTCTGAACGTTATAGTGGATGGGATATTGTTTCAAAAATTCTTTTTTCAATTCCTAAAGAGGGTCGACATTTTTAATTACAAAATTACCCACACTGAAAGAAAAATCAAACCACCTGTCTTTTACCTGATCCGAACTGCATTTATAAACCTCAATCCTCTTCTGTTGTTCATATTTTTTACATTGGGTTCTAAAATACATTTCTAAAATGATTTCGAAATCTTCGAGTATGTTGGAGACATGGAAATACATATAAACTAAACACGGAACGGCTGTAAACCAGATTTAGCGTACCATATTCCCTGATGTGTTAGAATTGGCTGTGTTCGGATTGGTCGCGCAGTGCAGGCGTAAATATGAAGACATAATCAGAAAGGGGCTTACAAGTCACAATTTTTCAAAGCTCCTGCCATAATGTATGTCTATGCCCCCTTACAACCTATTTACACGCTGCCACTTCACTGACAAGCTACGATGCGTTTGCGAGATGTACACAAACCAATGAAGTGAAACATAAGACAATTTTCTTAATTTCCTGAAGTTAATATAACTCCGTTTAATGCGGTTTGATGAAATGCAAAATTTTTTTTGCATTTCCATCAATCCATTTAGCTTTGTGACAACTAACTACAGAACACTTTATTTCGTGCATTCACGCAAAGTTTAGTTTTTCGTACTGTTCACTGCAATAAAACAATGCGAAAAAGTCCTTTATACAATCCTGGCGGACTTTACCCACAATTATAGTTATACACTCAAAAACTTGCACTTTTCGGGTTCAATCTATTTAAACTTCGAAACAGGATAGATTTCAATTGACAGTTCGATTAGATGTTTTATTTAGCTTCCCTCATACACGCTGTACTCGTCTACGGAGCTGTCTTTAAGTGGTCGCTCACGTACAGGTTTTTTACACGATAAACATTAAACGATCTATGAACAAGAAGACAAGACGACTAGAGATCAGGAGACTCAACTCCAGTGGGGTAGGCCGAAAAACGTCCTCATAATTTTTCCATCATGGCGGCGGACGTATGATTTGGTCTGTCATTCGAGCAAGAAGACTATTTGTCTATTCTTGTTGCAACTCTTATTGCATTCGAGTTGATGTTTTGTTATCATTAAGAAGGTTGTCATTCGAGCGTTTCCAGCAGTTTCAATGGGATTGTGAAAAGTGGTAAAAGCGGCGAGGTAATGTTTTGTTGCGAATTGTGGAACCAAAAGCCCCGACTTTGGCCAAATAAACTGTTTACAACATATGGACAACGCAAGCAGACATATTGCAAATGGCAGAATGAAACCACATGAAAGACAAGGATAAGTATATGCGCAATCACCCATGCGTCGCCATATTGGAAAAATGTGAGGACATTTTTCAGCCTACCCCCACCGCTGATTTTACGAGAAACTGAGTCTCATGGTCTCTAGTCTTCTTGGTTGGAGACCACCCCCTAACAATTCTTCTTCTTACAATAACTGCAGGCACCGAAATATCAGAACATTGGAAAGAAGACTCATTAAGAACATAAAGCAAAAAATGTCCTTAAAAGTCCCACTATTGTAAAATTCAAAATTTAATCAAAAATATCCTAAACTTATCTTATACGAGAAAAGGGGGAAATTATTAAAAGTCGGGATAAAGCTATTCAGCAGTTATGCACCACAATGCATTTCAAACCCTTTTCTAGTCTCCAATTCGTTCTTGCTTTTAAAACTAATTGTAAGCTATGTTATCTGGGATCGATTTACTAGAAAATTTAAGGTAAAGGTAAGAGTCCAAAAAATGAACTAATAGGGTTTGGAATTCGATAATGAATCGTGAAAATTGTGGACTTACCGGAAATCTTTTGAAAGAGCTTGAATTATGAGATGAAACTTGTTACAGGGACCTTTTACGTATGAACTGTGCTGGTTTTGATTTATTGCTGCATAAAGTTAGTGATTGAAAAAAAACATACATGTATATGCTTATGCAACATACAAGCTTATTTTCCGATATCCACTCAACAAATGAACAGAAATGATTTTTCTATTCAAAAGTGGAGCTACACTTGCAAAGTGGAGCTACATTTTTCCAATTAGGTCATTTATACATCTTCACTTATGAGGGGAAGTGTAGATTATAAAGTGGGAATGTTTGTTTCCACGTGAACATTTACTTTTATCGTCTCTCACTAAAAAATTGTATAAGTGGACTTTTAGCTTTAGTTAACGACTGTAAAATGAAAAATTAAAAAATTTGGCCCAGTCCTTAAACTTCTTTTTACCGTAATTTAGGAAACAGAAAAAAATAAAGTTTTTTTAAATCTTTAAGTGCAATTACCGTCCACTGTTTTTATTTATTGATTACGCTTTTTTGCGGTGGTAAGATGCTCCACCAATCGAGGATCATCCTTCTAAAACAACATTAGAAATTTACCTTTTTCGAAGCTAATCTGCCTCTCCTGTTGCCTTGCGTTGTCCGCAGCGACCTTCAGTAAACTCTGGATGTTCCGCAGGAGAGTTTCGGTCGACGAGGTACCCTGCTGCTCCTGGGCTGGCTCGTTCGGTGGGGTTCCACCCACGACTGCAGCGGCAGCCGCGGACGCTGCTAGGGTTGAATAACTGAGGGCGGCGCGTTGATGGGACTCTGCATTCGGGGCAGAGCCCGGAGGTGGTTGCGACAGATCGCGTTCGGTGTCACTCAGTTCTAGAAAATCAGAGCGTTCAGAATGTGGCCTCTCTAGGTGGAAAGCGTCACCTTCTTCCTTCTCGTTGCGATCATCTGACTCGGAAATGTTGTCCTCGCTCAGATTTTCTTCATCGCGCACCGAGGCCGGCGAGGAGTGGACCTCACTACGCTCACTCCCGCCGCAGTTACTTCCCTCAAGATCGCCGCCGGATTTCGACAAATTTAATACCGGACTCTGCCGGCTTGGAGATCCTTTCAAAAAGGGATCATTACTTTTGGAGGTAAGGTCATGTGCAAGGTGGTCGTTACCGTTCCGAGAGCTAAGATCTCTCGGCTTCGAGTCGACAACCGATGGCCTGTCGTCCGTGCGCTCTTCCCGCAGTCTGCAAGAAGCAAAGTTAGAAAGGATCTTCCCCATATCGAGGAGGACTGGGTCATACCGCTCCAGGTGTTTCACGATGTCCTCGTACGCCGCCCTGCAGTTTTCCCAGATGCCGGATCGGGCTATGGCATCCATGCCGGACATGCTTGCCTGTGCCTTCATCATAGGTCCGTCGGGGCGATGAAGCCCATGAGGGGGCATCCCCGGACTCATGAGCGTGGAGCCAGGGTGGTGATTCATTTGCATGAAGGCCATGTGATTTATAGGAGGAGGGTTGTAGCCGTTGGCCAGTAGAGGCGACTTTTCCAGCCTTGACATATCTAGATAAATTACAAACAGTTAGGAAACACTCCAGACCATGCGAGTCAGAGGAGAAGGCGAGGCCGCCAGCCGCGGACCCACGGAGCATTCGGCGAAGAGCAGCAGTGCGTCTGCGCCGACTTTCTGGGCTACAATTAGCCGGCGTGTCAGTTGCATCAAATGCATTCGAAATGCAATTACACATCGCTCCTCTGGTCTCGAGCAGCACCGCCGCTAAATTGCAGTCCCCTGCCTCGACGAGATAAGAGCGGCGAGCGTCCCGGCCGTCTCAATGAGCGATTTCATGCATGCCGACCGTAATTGACCGCAGACATGAACGGAGTTCCGACTCGACTCGAGCCCTTCCTCAAAAAGAAAAGAAATTCGAAAATAACGGATTAATTGAAACGAGTAGCAGTTTGCCTCGATTCCGGCAAAGTATTGATTAGCAGAACACGTCTTGGCCGGCCGGCTATGAGGCGCGGAACTTGGCCGGCTCCCTTGCGTGCACCTCACCCGTGTGTCACTTTACACGCTGCCCCAGCACCGTCGGAGAAAGGTGAAATGCACTACTTGAGCGGTGCAAATCTGAAGGACACTGCTAGGCGGTGGCACCGGCCTAACCTACTTCTAGCCGTGTCATTTTTCTTTTTCGCGACTTCCCGTGACTACTGCGCGGAGAGGAGGTACTGCCCGTGCCTGGGAAGGAAATGCAAATTGTTGCGGTTTGAAGAAGGCAACAACTGCTTCGATACTTAACCCTATGGCTATGTCATGACTCTGGTCGGGTTTAGTTGAAGTTGTCGTCTGTCGACGGTTTGATTTTGCAAGTTGGGAAACATGCAAACATCCTGGGACCGTAAAAAAAAACACTAACAAGGAGTTCCCATTGTTTTTTTTTTTAAGTAAGTAAGCATTAGTCGTGAGTTGTAAAAATTTGAAAAAGGAGGGGGACCAATTATAGAAATTGCCCCAGCCAACACAAAAAAACTAAAATGACCCAATTTCCACTTTTTAGTTTGTTTTCCACAGAAACTAATATTTAAGTATTTAGGAAAATAAAAATTCGCACATTGTAGTTTTCACCATCCCGCAAAATATGAGCAAGCTTGATCTTCTCCATCCAGTTTGCGACGAATTGTTTTAAATACTTAGTGCAGAAAGTAGATATTTTAGATATGTCAATAATTCTAGTACCTACATACATACATATGTACTTCATATTCAAAAAATACGACACAACTTTTTGGCATTCATCGTAGGGATATTCATTGTTGTATTTGCTATTGTATCGTTGCAATAGGCAATAGGAGAAAAAGCTGAGGTTCCCATAGAAACAACTATGAAAACATGCAGTTTTACACTCGATGGATGCAACGGTGAAATAGAAATATACAAGATCTTTCAATTAGGATGCTCGACTTTTAAATGTAAATAAAACAGGTTGTGTGTGAGATATCCACTCCACTTTTATTTTATTTGAAAGAATATTTTATGGCATTAAGTATGGAATAAATATAACGTCATTCAAATTTCACGCGGCTTTGCTTGGTGGCATGTATTCGGAAAGTCCATTTTTCGATGACTTTGTCGCATATATCTGGCTGGATTTGCTGGATAGCGTTCGTTATGCTGACATTGAGGGCATCAGGTCTTTGCGGTTTATTCGCATAGACCTGTGATTTGAGATAGCCCGAAAGGAAGAAGTTAAAAAGCGTTAAACTGTACGATCTCGGTGGCCAGTTCACGTCGCCCTCAAATCGCTAGTGCAGAATGTCCATCGTAACATGCGCTATGTGGCACGTAGCGCCATCCTGTTGCATGTGGTTCCATTCGTCGGTATCCATATCATCCAATTGTCCAACTTTTTTTGTTTATATTCAAAAGTCGAGCGTCCTTATTGAACGACCCTATATATTTAAAGTAATCCTTATTCGGAGTATTTTGTGTCTCTTTCTCTGACATATTTTTATTCATTATTATTTTTTTAAATACTTAACTAACACAAATAAAAACTTGTGAAGCACCTCGCCTTTGACATGAAGAAACGACCACGTGACGGCCGCGCTAAATTGGTCTGTGATTTATCAATAAATAACAACAACAATGAAAATTGTGAATTAAGTATAACACCCAAATCTCTCGCTTTTTCCACTCTGGTAAGAGACTGTCCAATAATAGTGTAATTGGAAAAGTGAGGATTCTTTTTACGTGAAGGCGGTACATTTGGAAGTATTCAAAGGAAGGTGATTAATTGCGCTCTGATCTCTAAAAGGTTTCCACATCAGCGTTAAGAGCAGAACATTCATTGTGACTAGAGATTTCGCGGAAAAGTTTCGCATCGTTAGCGTATCAAAGGATTCTTGAATGGCTCTTGAAAAGAAACATCAGTGATATAATTGATATAAATGATAAATAAAAGTGGACCTAGATGGCCACCTTGCGGTACACCAGATGTATTTCTAAGTAGTTCAAGAAGAACGGAAATAGACTCGTTGAGTTTGTTCAAACAAACAAGAGGAGATCCATGAAACAAAACCGGACGGGAAACCCAAAACTCTCAATTTATAGATAAGAATGTTTTCATTGATCCTATCGAAAGCTTTACTAAAATCTGTGAATATAAAATGAACTCGTTTACCAGATTCGATAGCAGTTTTACAGTAATTGAAAAATTAAAGAAGGTTGGTAGTAGAAGATTTTTCTTTAATAAACACATGTTGAAATAACATCAATAAAGGCTTGCAGTGAAAGTAGCGTACTTAGCTTCAAAAAGTTTGGCAATACAGCATAAATTGGCAAAAGGTTTACAATCACAGATATCACAGTTGTTGCATTTTTTATGCATAGAAGGAAATCACACAAATCCTAGGTTTTGGGAAGCCTCCATAACTCTCAGTGATTAGTTATAAATCAAATAAATAACAAAGAACAGGAGCAAGAACGGTATCACATCTTTTTAAGAAAAAAGATGTATACTATCTATTTACTGCCATAAGTACAATACTCCACATCTATTTCTTTAATCTATACGAAAGTAATTATTTTAATTCTCGTTTTGTGAAAGCATCATCATCTTTTCCAATAAAAAAAATATTTTGAATTGCTGTAAAAAAAAAATTTATTTTAAAGTTCGGGGAATATCGACAATATATTTAAAAAAATAATCGAGAGTTTGTTTTAACGAAATGTCATATGGGTCGTCTGCACTTTGGATTAGAATGATTTACAGTGGTGATCTTCGACGAATCCGATTAAATAATTATAGTGTCAAATATGTATAATAAGATGCATAAAAAATTCCATAAAATTCCAAAAGCTAAACTATATAAGTAGTCCAGTATAATTAGATTTCAACCTCGGAACCCAGTTGCGATGGATGGATTGGAAAGTTTCCGGTTTTTTTTTAGTTTCTTCTAGACATAATTAAAAAGTTTACACTTTAAAAGTTTGCGCAAATTATTTTTTTGACGTAGAAATACATCTTTTCTGCATCACGGAAATGGGTCACACTTTGAGGGCTAATATCACCTTAAATAATAATCATAGAATAACGAACCAAACGGCGATAGGAATCCTATATAGTGCCATTTATTATAAAACCAGTTCGAACCCTTATCATCAAAAGTGTGTAATATGATTTTATTATTTTTCGAAGATGTTTTATATTTGATGTTGTTTCCGATTTTTCTTTGGTTCCCGATAGGATTCGAAACCGAGGTGCTTGAACTTCTGCGTGTTACACTAACAATACACAAATGTGATACCTCTTACAATTATAGTAGTTAAGTTGTAACAGATACATATAATCTGACGTTTTAGAAAGCAAACCAATCTCATTCGTGTTGGGTTCGAACCTGGGACCGCTGGCACAATAGTCTACAGCTCTCACCTGCAATTTTGCGTCGGGACTTGCACAGCACGGTTTGGAGCGGATTTTTTGGTCTGACGGAATCGGAATCGCTCCATACTTCTTTAAAACGAAACTGGCATTGCCATAACTGTCAACGGCGAACGGTACATGATAAACAACTTCTTGTGGCCTAAACTGGATAATATGGATACTGACGACATATGGTTCCAACAGGACGACGCTACGTGCCACACAGCACATGTCACGATGGACATTCTGCACGAGCGAGTTGAGGGCGACGTGAACGGACCATCGAGACCGTACGATTTAACGCTTTTAGAATTCTCCCTTTGAGGCTATCTTAAATCACAGATCCATACGAATAAACCGCAAGCAATTGATGCCATCAACGTCAGTATAATAAATGCCATCCAGCAAATTCAGCCAGGTTTATGCGTCAAAGTCATCGAAAATTGGACCTCCCGAATACGTGCCACCAAGCAAAGCCGGCGGACATTAAAAGACGTTATATTCTATACTTAATTCCATAAAATATTTTTTGAAATAAAATAAAAATGGAGTGTATATCTCATACACCACTTGTTTTATTTACATTTAAAAGTCGAGCGTCATTATTGAAAGCCCCTTAAAATCTTTTTTCAATTTGTACATGCCTAAAAATAAAACAAAAGTGGCAAAAATCTAAACTGACTTTTCAACATGTTTCTTTCATCCATATTTTTGGAATAGTTTGTTTCAGGTGAAGAGATTCGGTCCAATCATAGACACCATGCGTCCATGGAACGATAATTGCAATTATTCTTATTAAACAAATTCAGACATCTTGTAAATATTAACAAGTAAATTAGTGACAAAAATCTTTGTACGAAAAATTTCATGAGATTTGTTACAAGACCTCGTTTAAATTAGAATCCCCGTTAAGCGAGTTCCTCCGTTTTTTTCATTTCTGCCTTGCAAGAATTGAAATTAAAAACTTCAATTACAGTCTCAATGCTCAATAAAGTGCTAAAACGGTTGGATTAGAAGAATTTACCTTGTGTCTATTTTGAAACATTCAATGAGGTGCAATGATCTTACATCCGGCCTGATACAAGAACTCATGCAACTTGCTCTCTGCTTAACTTAGCCGGCATTGCTTGGCATTGCTTATTTCTTGTTAAATTAAAATCAACTATCTGCGGGCAGAGAGCTGTAAAGAAGTCCGAAAGAAATGGGCGTTCTGTTTGAAAACACGCGGCCTCACCTGGAAAATCTAATCATTTCAACTCGACGTCGCAGCACATTAGCAGCTCTCGGCCGGGACCTTTCTACGCCGCTAAACACGTCAAGAGTTTCAATTGGAAGTTGTAATGTGCGGCTAAAAGGGCTCTTCGGATCGAATTTCATTTCATTGGGACTACCGCGCCCGGGGTGCGCGACTTTATCATTCCCCAGATTTCTGGGTTTCAGCGAATGTGTCCCTTCACAAGTAGCACTTTTGTTGGGTGCGTTCGCAAACGGTCAATTGGGTGCATCGGGGCTGTGAACGAGAATTGCAGAGCCAACCGCTTATATGTTATGTATGTTCGCTCCAAATGCGACAACGAGTAAAACACGTATGAGGTATGAGCCTCTTGTCTGCTTGGAGGCATTCGTTAATTGCTACTTTCCGCAGGTGAAGTTCTCCAGGCCCCTAGGCTGCGTACACCTTTCCCGCAGTAGACGGAACACGCTGCAGGCCCGCACTCCGCTGAGACGCAGACCCGACCCAGTAAACACTTCCTCCTCACCGAATATCGTGATTCACTCGGCTGGCACTCACATTTCACGTATGTACTTTAGGGTGGCGAAAAAAAAGATGCTACTCACCGCTCATGTGGCCGTTCTCGTAGGTGAAGTCGCCGTTATCAATTCGATGTTTCTTCAGTTGGGGGTGTTGCGAAAGATGCGTCGGAGGGAGAGATAGTCCAACAGGTCCCCGTTTCGGGGGTCTTCCTGGCCTAGAGCTGGAAAATAGTAGAGAGTTACTGAGGTTAAAGACAGTGCATGATAAATAAGGTTTGGGGACAAAGAGACCATTTTTCACCGCTGTCGTTCGGTTCTTAGGGAGATTTTTATCACCTCATCCCTTTTTTGTTGCGTATGCATGTGATAACAGAACAGTGTGGCGCGGCGCGGGAGTCGCCTCCAGTGCCACTGTTTTCACTCTCGGCAAACGTTTACATCAAATATTTAGTCATGGAAACAAATACACAAATTGCTGCTGGTAGCACGATAAGCCGAGCTTTTACAAAGAGCAGATAAAGCGTCTGGGAAAACATGAGGCTCCGCGGTCCGCAGTCCGGGTACCCCAAAAATTTGTACAGCAAACCTCTGTAACAATGCGGGGATCTAATGCATTTCCGGAAGTGGCCTAGGTGTTTAACCGAGAGGGATTTAGCGGGAATCGGGACGCCATCCTACCGCAGCCGACCAGCGGCGCAGTGGAATGAGATTAAGGTAAAACTTGGTCGATATGATGTTCAATTTGCATAAAAATGCGTTTGTTTGCTCGGTTTTTTTGAGCAACAGATTTTAGACATTTTAAAACTTTGAGGCTACGCAACATGTAAAAAAAACCGTTTGGCTTTCACTCATGCAATTTTTAAAGTATGAAAAAAAAATCATAAAAGTTATCATTGGAAGTAAAACGACCGACTGTAAAACTAATCCTAAAACCTCGACACACGGCACGAAGCAATGAACATTCGATAGGAATGACCATTGATTTTGCCGTGTTTCAACTCAAATGAAGTTCGAAGTCACATTCATATATTCATTACTTTCTATCAACATATCTACATCACAATTCCCTAGCCGGTTGGCGATTTCCAGTGTTAAACTGTCTAAGAGCGGCAATAGCTTTGTTCAAAATAGTCGAGTGCCAGGCATAATGAACATTCATGTGAAATTTCGTTCAACGAATAATCATTCAAGCTACCCTCGATACGAACGCGGTTGAATGAAGATTCAATTGGATTAAGTATAAATTTTCGCTCGCAACTTCATCCGAATTCCTGCTCGATGTAGTTCCTAAAACTTAATTCAATTCTCAGCGGATGAAGCTGGAAGTCCCGGAATAATGATTTACACTGATTTACAGTGCCAAGCTGTCATTGACAACTGTCAGTCTGCGGTTCAAACATCAAGCGAGCACATAATGGAGAAGGAAACCATCAAAATTTGAAAAGAAAGAGAAGGTACTATTTTTAAATACAGGGTGTATCGTATCAAGCATGCAGAAATGGGGGTGATGGATTTTATCTATGCAAATCACACAAATTGTATAGCGGGGGGCTTAAATTTCAACCATTCTCGAGTTACAGGGTGATTCATAAATTCGACATGCACACTATATAATATTATTTTATCTCTTGATCTACTTAACATAGCGACATAAAACTCAACCCAAATCACTATTATCTCTTATATAAATTGCCACCAGTATTATTCATCTACTTCTACCACTGCAGGTACAGCCACTTCCGTATACTTTTTCACTAAGTCATTTATGTGATCGGACCAGTCTAAGGTCTATTTTTAAATCTCAACTATCAAGCGGAATTAAGTTCGGCGTGTGCAACAACTAAAATGAATTAAGATCCGGAGTGGATTATCATTCATCGGATGGTCATTGAAAGCTGCCATGTATCAAGGGATTAATACCGGAGACAGACGGGCATCTCAAATTAAGAAGGCAAACGAAGTTTTGAAGTCAGAAACAGCAAAAAGCTACTCGGTCAATTAAAATCTAGATTCCGCAGGATAGGGAAAGGTTTGGAGGTACATGTGGATATTGCGCAGAAAATTGTGCTGGCATGCTGAATATTGCACAATTTCTGCATAGATCAGCTAGTTTTTGGCAAATATCAAGTAAATTATCAATTTTTTGGGGAAAATATTTATGCTCATGACATCGAAATAAAGATCTCCAAAAAATTCAGTTTGGTTGGGGTTTTTTCGTGATTTTCATCTTGTTCCGAATAATTTCATTCGTCTACAAAACGATGTATGAAAAAAATGTATTTAGCTATTTGAAGAAAACATTTCAGCAATGATCCCATTTGAGATTTAATTTCAGTATCCAAATTTACGAGAATTGTAGGTACTGTTTGCGTGCTTAATAGACTGATGGCATTTTTTTTTTTATGGCAATCAAAAATTGCTGGGTGGGTTACTCATGGTTGAAAAATCCACTGAAAAGGAGAAAATAAGAAGCAACATACTCCCAGAAAATGGAAAGATTTTTTTGATTTCGTGAGAAAATACAATTTATTACTTGATGGTAAATCTTATTGTCTTAAAATAACCAAACAATTATGTACAAAATGAAATGAAAGTCTCGAAAAAATGCCTGTAAACGAAAGAGATGAAAAGAAATATGTTAGTTCCAGGAACTGAGATTATCTCTTAGTTAATTGCAAGATTAATTTGTTTCCGTCCTTCAACTTTAAACACAATCTCGAACGTGTAGAAAAGTGACAGTAATAAAAAATAGGTTACTTTGTAGGTTACGCCATTTTTAAGAGTACAAAAAATAAAATTATCGTCGTAACCTTGTATGCAGCATTTTGAAAAAGGATAATTCAATTAAACTAGAGTTACCCTCAGAATTTATGAGAAAAAAAAAAGAAAATCATATCGAGAATGTCCAAGACTATTCCACTTTCTAGTGCACAGCCTCAGTCATGAGCTCTGTGGCAGCCTAATCAAAAGACGAAAAGACTTCAGTCTTATTGTACTCTTGGAAATAAAGAATATTATTATTATTCTGTTCGTTCAGCTTTGCCTGGAATGTAACATCCTGATGTGAGCATTTTTCTGCAAAGTGGGTACTCAGAGAAACAAATGGGCCAAATTGAGAATAACGCGGGTCAAACCAAACTTTTTTATATTTGATTTTGCGCCTACAATAAATATGTATAATTGATTTGAGTATGCTGCAGTCTTTTTACGGCCAGATCGAATATGTAAAATGTAGAAACGAACAAAAAACCTGTGAAGTCAACAATATATTGATATTGATCTTACTGCTAAATTCCAAGTGTGAATTATATTGAAGGAAAAATATTCAGTGAAGTTGTTTTCTATGATGATTGGATTATGCAAGATTTCAACAATGCGCATATTAGCGTAACTAGAAAAAATGTTTAAGATTCTATTTAAGCACAAAATATTTCATATGAATATTTTATGTTGAATTTTCTTGAAATTTATATCAACAATGCATATTGTTTGATTAGACAATGCTTATTTCTCTCAGTGTATAAATAGTCTGTTAGTTGTATAGTCTGTGGTAAAAGCCACCTTTCAAGTAACAGCAAACACCCCACCCCACTGCCGCCATCGTTACTTATTTAATCAATCGTTAGACAGAAATAAAATAACAAAAAAATTATTTTACTAATACTTTGAAACTTTTCCTCAGAATTTTTCAGCGCGTTTTCTCATTGTTTAGATTACAGATAGATAAAATAACAAACCAATAACATATAATATGCTGATTTTAGTGGAAATAAAACATTTTGGAATTTTTTACACTAGTTTGGAGTTAAAGTGGCAAAAAACCCACTTGCATGCATTTAGTCTTAGAAAGGACGTGTGATCCAAAATTAAATAATGATTGCAGATAAGTAAAATTGCGACAGAAAAAAATAATAATAATAGTTTCGAGGAAAATGAGTTTAGACATAACCACATCACAACCGCAAAACGGTGGCTACTTGTGGGCGATCATAAGCCAATATGAAAAACGCATGATATGTAGCACTCACACGGACCCCACACTGTAGTTGGAATCGACGGCTGTCGTAATTAGTGGACGGTATCACCCACAAAATTGTTGCCGGTGCTGGTCGAGTGCAACTCACACAGATCGACACGACAGCTTAATCACCGCCGGAGGCTCGAGGAACCATACAGAAGACAAGGTACCCGATATTTTGCGCCTCACTTTGGAAAACTTCATTCAAAGTTCGGAAATTTTTTTTAAACTGACAATGAGAGTAATTTTTCTCGTATTTGTGGTATGGTCTTTTTTCGTCAATATGGACTGCAAGTGACCACTAACCGGTGGTTCATAGTGGTTAACTTCTCCGACAACAGAACCAAAGTAATCGCAAACAAGTGGTACTTCTGAGTTTAACAACCTTAAAGTTGCGGTGAATTCTAGACTAGTACGAATTTCGAACTAAAATTTCTACACAATGTTTTTGGACAAGTTTTGAAATAAGACAAAACACTTTGTTTCGAACACCCATGCTCATAACTTCTTATTTACTTATGCATCTGAAAGCAAGAATTTATAATCAAGAAATAATATTGAAAATTAAAAATGAATCAACCGTAGATTAGGTACAGCAAGTAGATATTTTCTTATAGCAACTCTATTACAAGGGAAAATTATTGTGGGAATGGAAGTTAGAAGAATGTAATTAATAAATAAGGTGTTATACTGTTTGGACATGGCTGATGGAAGTGACATATAGCCCAGGCAAAATAGACTTGAACTTCGGACAAAATCCTAGTGGAACATGTTGTTGTACCTCCTCGGAAAGGCAACAGGATGGAAAATTTAATAAAAATAAAAAATAGGTGTATTAATTACATGAATTTCGGAGCAAATGTGGGAAAACATGAATTTTAGGACATTTTCGAGCATTCTTCCACTTTCGCAAGTAATTGCACCTGCAGTGGCAGAAGTAGATCAACGTTGGTGGCAGTTTTAGAGAGCACATTGAGATAATAGTTGTTTGCTGTGAGTTTAGCGTCGCTGCGTTTAGTAGATCAGAAGATGAAACTAAAATAGTAATACTTCCCGGATTTATGAATCACCCTGTAACTCCAAAACGTTTGAGACGACACCCTCCCTGCCATACAATTTTTTTTTTGGTTAGATCTATCACCCCCTCATGTCTACGTGCGTTATAAGAAACACCCTGCACCAAACACCCAGTGGAGTATACGGCTTGCTCCACCTTCTCTCAGCCTGATATCTCGAGGACTATTAGTCGTACGTAAATTTTGTATAAGACCATTTATATGCAGATTTTGATGAGGAACAAATTCTATAATAACAAAAATTCACTTAAAATTAATAGTTTACAAAATAATCGAGAAAACCGATGTTCGATACCTTTGACCTTCGAGCATGAGCAACGCCAACATGATATCGCTTAGAACTTTTGAGAGAATGTTTCTACTTCCCAAATAAATAAATTCCCAAAAGGAAATTTCCACTAGGATTTTGTCCGAATATCGGCTTTTATTTTGCCTATATTACCTGGGCTAATAGACGATATTCGGAACCTTCGTAGAATTAAGGAAGTTACAGGGCTTAGAAGTTCGACGAACATGGAGCGGCGCGCAAGTGTACCTGGCTGCGTTCGGATTCCTGACGTGCGGCAACAATTGACCGGCTCCCTTTTTATTGCATAATAGGTTACCTCGTCATGTAAAGTGTACTTGGCGACCCTTGGAATGTTCTAGGAGCCTTCTAATTAATTTAAGCAGATTAAACATAAGTAGGTAAATTTTGTTTGGTGTAATCTATATTTTCAAAACTTCAAACCCGTTTTTCTCGAAACCACGTTTTTCGAATCGCAGCCCACGATATCTCGAGTTCTACTAAATCGATTCACTTGAAACTTTTACAGAACCTTTAGTACAATTACAGCTACAGCTTGGGCTGCGAGTGTGTTGATACGATTTTGTAGAAGTATTTTAATAGAAAAAAACCGGAAATCGAAGATTTTTGTTTATAACTAAATAACTTTTATAATTTTTGATATTTTAACCTCTCGGCGGTCCTGGCCGGCTATAGCCAACGAAGTAACAATTTTGAATTTTATGTAACATATCAGATTCCCCAGAATCGTAGTTACTGTTTGCAGCTGCCCTTCGGACACCTTAAATTGAACACGCTTACGGGGCCATAAATTTTTACAACGAATAAAATGGATTTTTATACTCAAAGACCGATAAAATATATGAAAAAAATATTAATTATACCTCTCTGATCCAGAGCAAAAAATTCATTAAGTTTGTCTCAAAATACGGCCGTCACTATAGAGTAGGTATCCCATTAAAAAAAGTTTTAAAAAAACTAGTTATAGCAAAAACAGTACAGAAAATAATAAATAATTGGTTGCATATTGGTCCGATCCCCCGTTCCAATAATCGAAATGTTAATATTTCCGCAAATAATGGCCTGCAGGATTTTTATTTTTCAAATTTTAATGATTTACTTTTTTCATATTTATTTACTGCATCAACAACACAATCATCTAGAATATTAAAAAAATATATAACTTAATATAAGATTTTATCTTACTTAAAGGAAACGACCTTTCAATGGGCTACGAGTGATATAAAAATCTGTAACACGGTAATGGGCTTTGAAAGAACGTGACATTGACGATAATGGCTCATTAAAGCCACAGTTAGTCAAGTCAGGATGTCTCAGGGATTCAGTCGGAACTGAGATTTTATATGATTTCACCAGTTCAGGCGAATTAACAACACCTTGGAAGCTATGAGAAGATAAAATAGTTCTAAAGATATTTCGTCGGCGTTCCAACAATTGGAGGGAAAATGAGCCTACCAGAATATGGAGGTAAAAGAGAATTGTTTTGCCAGGGTAGACACGAAACCGTGAACCTAGAAATCTCTATTGAAAAGCTGCGATGCGGTCAGTGTAAAACTAATAAAAATGAGCTAGATAGCTAACATGTTCAAGGATAAGTGTATCAAATGTAAAGATGTAGGGTATGGATCGTCCAACGCCATAACCCATATTTTAATAAAGTCTAAATGATCGTTGGCTCTATTCACAATAGTATGTTGATGTGATTTTCAAATGAAAATCGCGAATTACCCAAGTATAGCACCCAAATCTCACGTCTTGTCAACTCTAATAGGCGACTGTCCATTGATTGTATAATTTGTAAAGAGAGGATTTCATTTCCATGAAAAAGCCATAAAGGTGTATTTAGAAATGTTCAAGGGAAGGTGAATTTCTGAAAGATGTTTTATCAGAGTTAAGAAAATAATAGTCACGATCACTAGAAATTGTCCGAAAAGTTTCACAGTGTCTGCGTAACAAACGATTTTCGAATGGTTAGGGAAAGGGACACATCGTTAATATAAATATGTAGTAAATATAAGTGGAACTAGATGGCTACCTTCCGGGACAGCAGATGCATTTATCAGTAGCTCAGATAAAATGCGATGGAAACAGACACGTTGAGTTCGTTCAAACAAATACGAAAAATGCAAAAAGCAAGACATGTGTTATATTTTTCCAAAATATCAGGAACAGTTTTAGATTTGGTTGTTACTTGCTTGATGCTTAATAATTAAAAACGAGGTACAAAAAATGCCTGAGTGGTTTCCATTCGGCATGGCACTTTCTTCGAGTCCCTGTGCCGACTTGGTGGAAAATTATTTTTAATGCTAAAAATTACGTTCGCAATACTGTGGTACAAGTAACTTGCTTTTTTTCATAATTAGCTACATCACTCGCATACACACTTCTATGATAAAAATTACAACACATTAATGATTCCACTTATTTTGCTCGGACTCTTTACCAAAATGAAAGGACTAGTAAAAACTTAAACTGAATTTTAACTGATTTCTTATGGTGCAGAAATTAGTGACTATGGCGAGGAAACTGTTCATAAAATTTTGTAATCCAAATAAAATAACTGAGGACTGTTTTACAGAGTCGAATTTTCCATTTCTCTCCACTTTTATAGTTGGGTGAATATTTGAAAATGGTTCCAGACCGGCCTACGCATCTTTACGTATAATAATTCATTACAGCAATAGATCAATAAATATTTTTTAAGAACATATTATATTTTCATACTTTCGGTAATATTTCACTAAATTGAAATTCCCCTGCCATGTCTCTCTAGCGATACCATCCGCCCATATCAATTCTACTATTAAAATTTATACTTGAATTAAAAACTAATTCTAAGATAAAATTCTAAATGTTAGGTATCATAGTTAAATGGAAAAATACCCATTTTATGAATTCAAAATTTTCTATGTGTGTGTCAATATTATCCTACAATTCCCCTGTTCCTATCTTGACGTCGATTATAATAAGTGCAATGGGATGCACACTTGTGATTGTAGTGCGGATGGTATCACTACAATGTGAAGGCATTCTTTAAGGAGGAATTTCCTCATAATAAACCGATGCATTGATTCTTAATTTAAAAGTCAAAAAAAATTAAATCTGGCCCAGATATACAAGATTTTGATATGCGATTTGCTCGAAATCACTTTATTCAAATTAATGTCAAAAAAAGAGAAAACTCATTGACTCCTTTCGGGAGTTATTAATTAAATAGATTCGAATAGTTTTTTAGATTTTTATATTTTTATATACTTATTTGTTACTCTTCTAAGTTCATCGATTATAATTCCATGTATTTAAATTTGAAAGCTGCAGTTAATGGTCTTCTTGTTTGATAAAACAACTATAGAACTTTACTTCTGTTTAGAAGGTGTATGTATGAGGATAAGCTCTCAAACGCGGTCGTTTACATTTGTTTGAAGCATAGACAAAATTTTTTTTCCTGTCCAAAATGTCATTTACATATATCGAAAAATACAACATTTGCAGTACAACATGTAAAGACTGATTTCGAAGCACCAAAATGAAATCTCCATGTTGTGCATCTGATGGGATCAGAAGTTTTAACTTCTAAGACCGTCACTGGGGATTGCTATCGATTGCAGCTAATATGTTTGTACCGAGTTTTGAAAGCTGCTTGGAATACTAGAATACGGATCACTAGACCCAGCAACCTAATTCTGCTACACGCCAACGCTAGATCCCACGTTGCAAAACCGAATTCCAAGTTCCCCTATGAAATATGCCTAACCATATTCAATCTCCATTATACCCGCTTGTGCTTATTGTTCCATTATAACTCCCAGTAAAAATTAGAAATTGCAATTTTCGATTTTTGACAAATTTTTCCCTCGCATCGTTCCTTTGTGCACGGAGGAGACCGACTTGTGCGCACAACGCGCTTCAATTTAAGCCAGAATATGCCAGAGCAGGGACAAAGGCGCGGTGGTCACTTGTTGTGTGGGAAAAGACAGGCTTCGCGAGGGATAAGAAGTTCATTTATGAGCCGCGTTTATGATCATAACAAAGTAGGCTTAAATCAGAATACCCGCGATGGGCTGTTTTACAGTAGCTGCGAGGCAATTCGCGCTGACGCCCGGATGAAATATGATGCGGCTCTTTTTGAAGTGCTGACGGCCGACGTCTCTTAACTCATCGGAGGCCCCATTTCATAAACGCAAGGGCTCCATTCTTGGGGGCCAAGACGATGTTTAGTGTAAAATAGCCTAACTGCAGTTTGTGGTCACTGTGTACCGGGAGCGCGACTATCACGTGCGGTTAGTGCCTTTTGTTAAGCGCTTCCCTCGCGTAATTTTTTCGTGTCAATCCAATGAAATGTGAAATTATGTTTTTATCATTTTTGTGCCGTTTTACATGTTGCTATCCGAAGCAATTTTCTTCTTCATTAAGCCACACCGCACCTGGGGCTCAATGTGAGTGTGTGTGCTAATGCGACAGTAATTTGGGGCGCGGGTGCAGAGCCAGATCAAAGACTCGAGGGATATCGGCCGCAATAATTTTCACGCGTGGTTAATTAGTCAAAGCCACTCGGATTCACACGTTAGAGCATCCCCCTGGGCACTGCGTCCTTTGATCAAGACATAACTCAACTCTCTCAAAGAAATACCTCCACAGCAGGTCACCGTCGCCCGGCTAGAAAAAAGTATCGTGCTGCTGATGTGGCCTCCTATAGGTAGCCAGCCCGCATGTCAGCCGTGGTAGCACTTTTTAATCAGCTGAGCAGCCGGTGGACCGCTGTGATTTAATTTGGTCAATAGATGGACGCGCTCCCGGGCTGGCCGAAAGGTCTGCTTATTTAGGAAAATTCTGCTTCACAGCCTGTTGCGTTTCGAACCTTTTTTGACCAGTGGTCAACTCTTTGGGATATAATCGCAGCTGAACCGCCACTTGGTGAGCTATCGGCGCTAAATATAACACTTACGATTTAGTTCAGCGTCAATTGCTCTTTTTCCTAACTCTTTGCAGATTTAGAGTTGAGAGGTATGCACGTCACCGCCTCAAGGCTGTCCTCATACAGTGGTAGTACATATATGCAAAAATAGAAAATGGAACGACGGCAAATTAGGGCATCCTGATCTAATGAGTCTTTCATGTCGTCCGCAATTAAGGTGTGATTTAATTGAAAAGCACTTTTTTAGAAGATCCCACTTTGTTGTTCGTAGGGGAGCACTGCTGAACATAGAATTTAATATACACACTGTAATCATTCCCGCAGAAAATTTTCCGTCATCTTTGCTTATTAGAAAAGTTGTTATTGACAAAGGAAGTTTAGGGAACAAAATGCCTCAGGCAAATGTCTTTTTAAATAGCAGAAAGGTATTTTTATGAACAATTTGCCTATGTGAGGCTGTGAGAATTGAGCACACCGAGTAAAACCAATCTACGACTATTATTATTGCTTTAATTACATTTATCCTTTCTATTATATTTCTGAATAAAATTATGATAATTTGGAAAATTTTTGAATTTGGTATATGTATTGCTTTTGATTTTTATAGCTATCTGCTACCCTGTACCGATTTTTCTTTTATTTTAAGGTCACTAGATCTAAAAACTACAATAATAAGCATATAAAATCCACTCAAATACATTCATGCAACAATATACAAAACGACTTCGAATCATGCGATAAAAGTACCTGCATTACCATATACCACTCTAGCGACCGATAAAAACGCCTAATTTTGACAATTTATTTTGGAAGTATGGAAAAGGGATAGGATTTCTTTTCACAGGGTTTATTTAACAGTTATTGAAGTATGAAAACAATTTTTTTTATTATAATTTTAATACAAACTGGCGGCGGCAGAGCCAATCTATGAAATCGCCTTTTTTTTAAACTCCTTCTCGGGAAGACGGATTTCTCGTAAAGTATAAGACCCGGAACGAAAAACAAAAATATTTTATAATCTATATACTATTACTTATGGAAGTACGTAGGATTATTTTTAAAATCAAATTTTGAAGAAATGGTGTACTTTTGAAAAAATTAATTTATTTTTGGCCAAAAAATAAGCAGTAAATTGTTTATATAAAAAAAAGTTTACGTTCAATAGACAAACGGCTACGCACTTGCATAGAGAATATAATTGTGAAGCTACTGTCAAAATCGATCCATGCAACGGTGTTCAAGTAATCTGTCCTCCCAGTTTGAAAAATATGGTTTCGAGAAAAACGCGATTAAAGTTTTACGAGCACTTAAATCTTTGAAATTATTTTCCCCTCTAATCTGCGATGCCTGCACAATACATTAGGCCATCCGCGTTGATGCTCGCCTCATCCTCTTCTTTCCTGGATGATTTTAAGGACAATTGGGCCTTTCAAAATTCTAGAGTGGTGTTACCCTTTAATAGTTTTAGAATCGAATCAAAACAAGGAAGGAAGAAGCGATATGCCTTAAAAAAATGACCAAAGATTTAAAGCAGTCACAAAATTTACATTTCATTCCTACAAGTGGTTTACATAACTTATCATAAAGAGGAGTGTATCACTTGCACGTAAAAAGATAAAACTTATGTCTTAAATATATTTTTTTGCAGAACCAAATGGTGATGATGGGGTTATTACCAGCTTATTGCCCAAAAATAAGGGTTGTTTTTAATGACTTTTCCTAAATACATTTAAAATAAATTTTATAAGTATGATATACCACTTCATTAAGTACTTCTTGAACTACAAAAAAAATTTTTTTTCATTGGAAAATATTCCAAAATGGCGGCTATACAGTAGGTCGCGTAAACTACCATTTAAAAAAGGTCCTTCCACGGCCGGCAGTAGAAGTCTCGTCCAAAGTAACTTAAACAAAACCAAAATTTTTTTCATTATCTACATGATTTTTGCTACCACAGTACACATGATTATATTTTTAGAATTTTTTTTCGCAAATTGGCAGTTGTTTAAAAAAAAACGTTTTTTTTCAACGAAAAAACTCGACTAAATGGCTTATAACTCTTTTCCTGATATACAATCGCTAAAATCGTATCTACTTCGTTATATAATTTAATAATAAAGGTCCAGTTAAAATTTGAAGTCAATCGGATGAAAACTGTTCGAGTTCTACTGCTGGCCGATTTTGAAAACGTCGTTCCGAGAAAAAAGAAATTGAAACAGTGGCTTCGGAAAAATTGGTTTAAAAACATTTTAACATTTCAATACATCTTTCTACAAAGTATATTTTGATTCTAGGGATGTTTTGGCGCTATTTAAGCCAATAGAAAAAAATGGACAAACAATTAAGCTGATAATAACCCCTTAAATATATTTTCTTTTTAAATTCCGAATAATTCATAGAAAAATTTGACGTTTGGATTTTAGCAACACAAATAAAGCATGCGTTTTTAAGCGGTTTTATTTAGCTTCACTTCGTATATATTTGTGTTTCAAATCTTGCAATCGATTTTTCAACTACTTCTAACACTCATGTAACTTTGCAACTTATCAGTCTGCATGATAATAATTCTTCTTTTTTTGTTGTCAAAAATGGTAGGTCCAACATGGCGACCGAATGTTTCAATTTCCACGGATTTACATGCAAAATGGTACTTTTAAGCTTTTGGGGTCGCTGTTTTCAAATCTGCTATCAAAATTTGGATAATTAAAACTGCTTCAAATATCTTTTAGATGAAAACGTTCTCCTATTATGATTCATTCAACTAAAATACTCTGTACACATATGTAGCTATTACTAAATTTCTGTAGTATATTAAAGTATCACTATCACGGCTTTGAGCAAAACGGATCTCAGTTTACTGATAGGCTACCGTAGGCAGGCCATCAGAGGCAGACGGAATGTCGTCTATGTATACAAGAGAGAGACTACAGCACACATCGTGTACGGCTGACCTGCTCTAACACGGTCTCTTGAAGAATCTTTTGACAGGGTGACATTCGACCCTTTTCTTTTTCTTAGGGTAGTAGAGTATCATATGCATTAACGGAGTTTTGACACAAACGACGTTCAAGTCGCAATGTTCACCATATGGTGAACAGTCCCTTAAATTAACAAAAATCACTGCCGCCATAACAACTGTTAGGAAAGTATATACTAGCAAAAAATTGAGCCTGATTAGAATTTTAGAAAGCTGAGTTTGTTTTAATTTTTCTTTCAATATAAAAAAAACTGGTCCAATCAGTGTAAAACGGAAAAAGTTAAAACAAAATAAAACCTCAATTTTTTTGGCTTAATAAGACCGACCAATGAGTTTGAAATGGTGTTACTACATCGTAACATAAGCATTTCATTTGAAAAGTGCCTGGAGCCTTTTGGCATAGATTTAACAAGGGCGTGACATTTCTTCAGGCGTAATAGCATTCCAAATTTTTTTATTTTTTTTTTCAATTAACTCTGTAGTTTATTTTGAGAGTTCTGTCAGATCCACTTTTTAATTATACCACACAAAAATTTAAAGCGATTTTGACCAGAGTTTTTAGGAGGCCAATCACATAATTGGAATGACAATTTCCCCAAGACAAGTTTTCATTTATTTACATATGAGTAGGTGCATTATTTTACTGCCAAGTGCGGTATCCCATATACACGGTAAAAACGGTGTAAAATTGTATACGTTTTAAGCACTTACACTTAATTTGTGTAAAATACCATAAAACGTATAAACGAACAAGAACAAGGTATATTTTCATAAAATTTATGTAAATGTCCATATTTTAGTAATACTCGTATTCACAAAAAAAATTAGTAACGATATAAATGTGCAAAAAATTCGGTTTAATGCCTGCAAATTATGGAACGATTATTGAATTGAAGCGATGTTCGCTGAATTATTTTCCTTCGATATAATTTACACTTGGAATTGGAACTGATAGCATAAGAGTCCAGTCAAATGGATTGCAAAAAGAGACTTGGATATGTGGAGATTTTTTTTTAACTGGTTGGGGTTGGTAGTACGATTAAGACCCATTCTCCGGGATCTCTCCACCCCGCCCTTATATATTCCATATATATACATTTTTATATTAGGCAATATTACCTAAAGATTGGGTAAGATTTTACCTAAATTTTATACTTTCATGTTACTTAAACTTAAACCTAGGTAAAAATAACTATAAATAGGTGCACAAAATATTACCACCAAATTTAGGTAAAAAATGTTTTGTATAGTATGTATGTGTTTTAGAATTAAAGTGCCCAAATTTCCCCATAACTTAGACTTCACTATTTTTAAAACGCTAATAAAAAGGTTTTTCTTGGACGTTTAGTTTTAGAGCTCTATGCAAAAGTGTTTCAGCATTGTATTATTGTGTAATTTAAATTGCGGTTACATCAAAATCCGACTTTATGTTAATAATGCAAAATAAAATCACATTTAACGACTCAAATAACAAATAAATAACTCAGTATTAACCAGTTAACTGCATTTGACGTGTATACCCGTCAAACCAAAATTTTGTTTCAGTGCGTTAGACGTGTACGAGTATAGTCGTCGTGTAAGATAAGAAATTACAATTTACCATAAAAACTCATTTAAAAGTTGAGTACGAAGTAATAAAATTATAATTAATTGGTATGTTTATTTTCTATTGCTAGTAAAACTGCTTTTATGAAAAATTTGCTTTTCTTTTGGTATATCAGTTAAACGCCGTCATCGTTTGGATTTTATTCACGCACCCACCCCATGAGAGATCTTTACAACTGAATTCCGCAGTTAAAGTTTTGCCTTCGAAATAATCAAATTTTCGATTAGATCGCTTAATATCTTAAGGAAATTAAAACGAAAAGTGCTCGGAAATGCGAATCTCAGTTACGAAAGCTAAATGAAAAAATATCTAAACATATGTTTTCTATTAAAAAAACGTTGGCAAATTTTAATAGCCAAAGTAATAATTTTTCTACTAATCTACTTTCTTTATTAATTTTGTTATTATGGTTCGACAAATTGTATATCCGTACATGCATTCATACATACTTATTAACTAAAAACTCGTTTTAATTTTCTGTTTAGGATTACCTAGAAAATAGATATCATGTCATGCACACCAGACAACAGCGACCTGCAAAATCGGTATTTTCGTTTTACGAGCTCACACTTTAAAAAACCAACGTGGGAGGTACTACATTGTAGGAAAGGGCAATGATTGAAATTCGACCTTAAAAGGTCGGTATTAAAAGAAAATGCCACCAGTAGATTATTTATTAGTATTATTTTTAATTATTAGACCCCCCGAAATGACGTGAAAATTCCTAATGCTTTTTGATTATATTTATAAGTACAAAAATTTAGTCAAAACAATTTCAGTCACAATTAAGTCGCAAATGCCAAAATAAGTATTTAATTCTTATGCTCTGAATTAGAATTGTGTAAAATCTCCTTTTTAAACATTTTTTTTAAAAAACGCAAACTTCAATGTAAACTCACAAACACTTTACCACTCGATGTTTAATACAACCAACCAACCGCACCCCTTAGAGCTTAACAATAGACTGTTTGTTTGCTTGGTAGTTATTTTTAATAATATTAATTTAGTCTATCTAGTTATAGTCTAGTAAGAGTATAATGGAAATAATATTTACAAAATGTATTGCCTATACAAGCCTTTATAAAGAATTATGTTGTCAACGTTCTAGGCCCTCTCCATCATCAATCTCTCTTGAGATGAAATGGTAGTTTTTAATAATACAGACAAAAACTCACAATTTTTGAAGTAGAGGATGTTATGCTTTTAGAATGTCTTACTGAAATACCTTCTTATTCTTCCTGTGTAGGAGAGCACGCATGGTAATTGGTGCCAGCTAAGAGAAAATTTAAAAAAAATTGTACATAGTCATACGGTATTGATTCAAGATTTTAGTAATAGAAATTGCACTAATTAAAATTCTTTTTGACGGAACAAATACATTTAAAATTAATTAAAAAAAGGATTATAGGTTTTAATTTTAACCGGCTAGGGCAAAGCTAAAGGGAAGAGTTATGAATTTAGTAGTCTGTGTATGTTTTTATGTTTCCACGTAACGCCTAAGCTGCTGGACCGATTTCAATAAGTGAACAGTCAATTCGACTCATCTTAATTACCCCGTATTTTTTTAAATAATTAAAAATGGCGGTATTTGTCGCAGTTGCACATTATTATTGGTTAAAATATAATAGTTAAACGTAAAACCACTGCCTTTTAATTGAATATTACAATAAATTAAAAATAACAAAACAATTTTAAAATATAAATTAATGTTATAAAACTATCCTTAATTTTGATGTGATTTTTTTCAGTTACACATCTTTTTCATTCAGTTTCTTAAGGCCCTTTTGAGACTGATTTAAAGCTATCGTCGTAGTTGAGTTTTAGTTTTTTATTGTTTATTTTCAGGGTTCTGTAGCCAATCTGTCTGTCTGTATGTCACAGCCCTCCCATCGTCTCATTTATATTACATACATATGTATTAAGATGAATTTGGGTATACGGAAGTATATTAATAACTTAAAACAGAGATAATGAGATTTTTGCAAAAATATTTTTTCGACGTCCATTCCATAAAGTTGACAATGTAGCTCCTCAAAATTGTTTTTCACTTACCCTATTGAGTGGGTTACGAGATATTGGATTTTTTATTAAATGTTTACGGAATTGTTTACGCCCCCGTTTGACACGGAACACAAGTCTATGTCTATCTGAGAACACTACTAAAATTTTATTTATGGATTTAACAGAAAATAACAAAATAAAAGATGTGCTAAACGAATTAGTTTTTTTTTTATTTATAATTAAATTAGTCTGCCTTTGTTGGTATACGGCTCCCAAAAAGTAATAATAAAAAATAAAGAAATTTTATAAATAAGGAGGGCACTCTAAATGCATTAGAATGCATAAATATTTGTTTATAATCTGAATAAATTTTGTACGTAGAGTTCACGTTTTTGTACTAAATAATTGATCATGAAACACAATTAAAAAAACTCCAATTGATCTGTCATCTATCTTATGTTTTCTAACATATTTTCTCTTAAGTGCACAAATCAAAATTTCTTAGTAGACTTAGTCTGACAGACTTTTGTGTCGTGGGAGCTCAATCTATTTGCCCAGTGTTAAAACTTTACATGGAGAGAGAATTAGGAGATACATTTATTGTCTGTGCGAAAAGCCAAAGAGAACAACAAAGTAATAGTCAATAGTCAACAATTTTAGTCCCCTAAACTTAGACTGGGACTTATATTTAAATTTTTTTTTGTTACAGTTCCAGCCAATAGAAAATTTCATGGGCTTTCAAAAATCTATACGTAAGCTTTAATTTTCTTTGCGAGTATTATAGAGCAAGCATACAAAGATAGAAGATTTCAATGAAAGCTTTTCTAATTAAATTTCTAGTTGCGTTTGAGAATCAATTGCCATGCAAATATCTACCAATCATCGTTTTAATTGAATGTAACTGAAACTGCATATTCTGAATACGATTTTACAGCTAAACATTGTCCATAGGTAATTGTAAAAATTTCTTTGGAAAAATTGCTCAACAGGCAGATCAAATGCAAAACTGATTTCATATACAAAACTGTGAACGGGGTTCTATGTATGTACACAACTTCTTGACCATAGCCGCCTTTTATAGCAAGTCTCTCTCTGGTTTGCAGTAGCACTTAGCCTTATGCGAAAAACAAGCACACAGCTCAGACATACATAAATTTCATTCAAGGCAATATTAGTACATGAGTAGTTTCAAAACAAAACTCAGTCAATCAATTTGGTTTAAAAGACGAACTATTGCGTTATATGATTTTCAAATATTTTGTAACATTCATAAAAGCTCCATGGACTTCCTCTATAGAATGGGAGAAATTTGTTTTAGCTCTGCTTCATACTTCAATTTCAAATTAAATTTATCTTTACTTCATTTTTACGACTTAGCTAACACAATTTTATGAAAAACCGCTTATCATACTCTACCTATTCAAAAATACCGTAGATCTTGACCCAAAAATCCTATAAAGTTAATACAACTCTATTAACCTCAAATTATTTTCAAAAATATGAGTTACATGGTACCACATCCCATTTGGACTAAGATATTATGCCCCTAGCTGAAATGAATCACATATCTTACGGTTTCCTACCTAGCCTTGTAAATTAGCATAGCCAAAGCCAGTACTGCGAATTTGGTCATATACGTATTTACTAAACTTGTTTTAGCATTTTATCCGAATATGGCGAAGCGAAAAACAGTCTGATGACTTATTATTGATGAGATTCGCAATTTGTTGCTTTCTTTACAAAGAACATGAGAAAAATTTGAATTTCTGAATGTAATTTGGCTCCTATATTTGATTAGGTTAAAATAAAACAATACGCGGATGGAGCATTATATGTATTTGGATTTTTACCTCTAAACTTTTTTAGCTATTATGAAAACCGTTCTTTAGTCAAGTCAACAAACAAAACACCTTTTAGGCACATTTGACTTTAACATCCGCGTTATTGAGTAGAATAAAAACCGATCAAGTGCGAGTCGGTTCCGTACCATCGTAAAATATATAACACTATGTGCTTTTTAAATACTTACAAAGAGGCGGTATAAAATAATCGAAAATATTTTTTCCTATTTGCATTGCGGCCATTTTGAAATTTTCCATCTTGGATTTTTCATTATTTATTGTTATAGCGGCAATAGAAATACACACCCGGTGAAAATTTCAACTCTCTACCTATTACGGTTCATGAGATACAGCCCGCTGAAAGACAGACGGACAGCGGAGGCTTAGTTATTCGGGTACGGAACCCTAAAAACGACTTTTTCAATGTTAAGTACAACTATAACTTTCTCATGCGCGGAGACGACGTTTTATTATTCTTACTGGAACCCAAAATATTCCCGGAGTAAAAAGTAGCTCAAACCATGCTCGACAAAATACTCCACCCCTCGAAATCGGTTCATCCGTGCCTAGCCAGCCAGACAGACAAAAATTTTAAAAATGTTTGTTTCGGTCTTGGTATCATCTAAATAAACAAATGAATAAGCTTGCAAAATAGCAGTTATTTCGAAATCACAGGCAGACACTATTATTTGTATGTATAGACAATATCGTGTAGCGGACAAGAAAAAAATCTAGTAACAATTTTCCAATATTTTAAATCCATGAGTTGTATATTTTAATTTAATGCTTTAAAAGAGACTTGGTAAATTACAAAATATTGAAATTTATGAAACAAATTCTTAATCAAATATCAAATCTACGTTGATTGTTACTTTAATTGCATCACCCAAAAACTGTACGAAATGTTGGTCTCTTCACTTCATTTTGAAAAGCTATGGGGAAAAAGGTTATTCTTGTCAAGATTTTCAATCCACCGCACTTAAATTTGGTACACATATTTTCGCCTGAACTACAATCGATGTAAAATCTTCACTTTTAATTTATATTTCATATATGAAAATAATTTAATTATATACAATTAATTATCTGTATATATTTTCAAAATGACCCACTTTTATTTGTTTTCCTGTAGTTGAGGCGATAGTCACACGCTTACAACATCTCCAATATGTACAACTATTCCAATACACCATTTTGCTTGCTTTTGCACTGAAAGAAAAAGTTTCTCGAATAAAGAAAACTCTCTTGAACCAATGCAATTTAGGCAATGATTCTCATCCAAACTGGCTCTTGATTCAACCGTTGGTTCAACTAATTTCTTGCTTGCAAACTCTTGTTTCTTGTTATCATAGAGTTAGTGGGTTTTTAAAAGTGAGGAAATGAATCTAGAAATGATCGAAATTTCCATATGTATGTCTGAATTTCAAGAGGAAAAATTTCTGCATTTTGACTTTTGCAATTTTCTTCAAATGAGTGCTAACGAAATTTTTACGGATTGAGAACTTTACCCTTATTTTTTCATGTATATTCTTGAATCGAAAACTCTTCCTTCTTCTTGTCCAACGAATTCTGTTATCCGAATATCTGTTTTGGTCCGAACTAGTTTCGATAAGAAGACTCCGAGGTGATAGTCCACCGCACTTACCAATGCGCTATTGCCTATTATGTCCGCTTTGGTTAGCCAACAGCGTAAATCAGCAATTTAGGTCCAATTGGAACTGGGGACCACGAAGTGATATTCCGGCACTGGGAAATTGATGCCTATGAGTGTTTTGTTTTATCCAATTTCTATTGATTCTAGAAACAAAAGGTCTTGACAAGCGACGTGAAATGGCCACCGAGATCGTGCGATTTAACGCCTTTAGAGAACTATCTAAAATCACAACAAACAGCAAGCAAACGCATCCAGCAAATTCAGCCAGATTTATGCGACAAAATCATTGAAAATTAGACCTCCTGAATACGTGCCACCACGCAAAGCCGCAGCGGACATTTGAACGACGTTATGTTCCATACTTAATGCCATAAAATATTCTTTCAAATAAAATAAAAATGGATTGGAAAATCTCACACACAATTTGTTGTATTCACATTTAAAAGTCGAGCGTCGTTATTGAAAGACTCTGTATTTATGAAATTTTCAGATCTATATTGGCATTGTCACTATATACTATGTATATGTACATATGTATACTTACAACGCGCGATAAAGCAATTTCGGAAAGATATTGTAAAAAAGTTTTTAACGTACGAACGTCCTGGTGTTATTTTTAAAGATTAAAAAAAACTCCCAATTTAAGCGTGATTTTGTTACGTTACCAATAAGACTTCCTATTTGGAGGACCGGGAAAGACCTGGTAGGTCACATTCGGTAAGCACAGAACGAGTGGTAAAAATCGTGAAGGAACGGATTTGACGAAAAAAAAACCCTATTTCTAAGGTATCGGGGCACAATACTTTGAAAAGTGATCTTGGGTGCCACGGTTATTAAAAGCATATGGTTCACGATGTTTCGAAAAAAAGATAGAGCAAACGCGATACTTTGGTAACACGCTGATAATGAGTGTGTTTTCGGACAAGAAACTCTTAATGCTCAAAATGACAGATTATGGAGCGATATGGATAGAGAACATCAACAAACGTTCCTAGGATTCACAATACAGCCTCAGTAATGGTTTGGGGAGCAGTTTATATGCGCGGTAAACTTCCCCTGGTGTATATTGACCGAGTATTATAAAACAAAATTTTTGGAGAACATTTTTGCCACTATAACTTACGACGCCTCTACGGAAATGTCTGCTAAAATATGTCTTGATGGAGCACAAGCCCATAAGGAGAAAATGTGATCCACGCTCGGTATCGGGGCCAATTTTACCGATTTTATAGCCAAGGATGCCCCACAACTCTCCAAATTTGAAATCTATGAATTTCGTATGGGCATATACTATGTACATGCTTTCGAAGCTTAATGACTTTAAAATCGCAAGCCTGAAACAGTTTAGGAGGGTTATCCAGCGCGTGTGGGAGAAAGTGCCGATGGAGGCCGTGCGTGCCGTGCCGATTGTAACAGGTTTAAGAACCGTTTGAGGATATTTAAGTATGTTAGGTTAAAGGTAGAGTCATCCCAAAGCATATCTTGTAACGCATTAACTCACTCATTAATAAATTAAACTTCAATACTACTTCAAGTGTGCAACGTGTACTAATATGTACGTGAAATCTCTAAATAACTTTCACAATTGTTCAAAAAAAAAATCATGAAAGTAATCCAGCAATCAGGCCTTAGACTGCAATACCCGGTTTCATCTGGAGAAATCAACAGGCCCATCTCATGGGACTATCACGAGAGACAATATTAAATTAAAAAATTGTTCACGTATTAAACAATTCAAATTTTTAAATTGTAATTTTACTCTGTATGCTTTGTATGCTTTCTCACTTTGTAAAATGCATTGAAAGTTCGAAATGGCGCCACCACAGTTTTTAGAGCCTAATTTCTCATTTGTCGTTGATCTTATTTAATATACATAACATAGTGAACAAGTAGTGGAATTGTGAAGTTGAAAACTAGAAACATTATCTTTGAAACTAATCGTTGCTCGACATTTAGCCCCAAAGTTTTGGAAAATTTGTAATAACAATAAACCAAAAGAAAAAGATAACATAAGTGAAGGGTCCGGGCGTAAAACCACTTTACAACACAAAATTAGATTTTGAGAAAAACAAATTTGAAAGTTTTCCAACATGTAAATGTATGAAAGATTTATTAAAAAAAGTACAGAGAAATTTTATTTATGTAGTAAAATTAAATTTTAGTCAAAAGCACATTATTTTTTAAAGTACCGTCTTACCTTCTCTGAAAGCGTGGAGTAGAGGTTTTTCCCTAGCATATCGAAGTGGAGTAAAATGGTTTTTACCCAGTTTTACGGCTTTAAATGATTCTAGGTACTTCAATAAATGAATGCATGTAGTGGTAATACTCATCGAAAGCTACAATATGGCACCACATTTCCAAAAAATCTGTAAAGTGGTTTTACCATTGTACAGTATCCACCCAGTATTTGATGAAATCATTTCTGCAGTTGACTGCCAAATTCAGCTTAAAAATATTTAGCAATTATTATATTTCGCAGCCGTAATGTGCGTTGTCGCCATTGGAATCCATTATGATTTTCGATTTCAATCGACTTGACTAGTAAAATAGATGGCATAAGAACTAGATATAGCATGGCATACAATACCCGAGTACATATACAGATTGGGACATTCTGGAATTTGGGTCCATTCCGTGTTTCAGAGTACACTTAGTACAAATGTTGCTTTAAGGGGGAGCACTAATGTGACCGCCTGAAAAAAATGTGATATTTGGGAATTTTTTTAAAGAAAACTACTGCATGGAATGTTTTAATTTTTCAAGGATAGTTTTGTGGATATATAGTAAATACATGATACAATTTTTGGACCAAAAAATTTAAAATTCAGCGAGTTATTCGCAATCTCCGAAGGTTCAAAAAAAAAAGTCCCCCCACTTCTGCAGTGATAGCGACCTTCACAGTGCGTGAAATCAAAAAAACCAGCAAGTTTATTAAACTAGAAGGTATTGCCCGTACCATGACCCTCGATTGAAAGAAAAAATTTAAAATTAACAAAATGGCGGAATTTTTAAAAAAAGTTTCAAATTTTGCGCGAAAATTTGATGATCTTTTGCCTGCCAAAATTACATCTTTTAATCGATCGGAAAACTGGAGGTTCATGGTATGGAGAAACATATATAAAAGATACTGAAATAAGAATCAAATCGATCGGATGATTTGTCGTCGAGTTATAACTTACGAGTATAAGTTACTAGACTAAATGAGTCGTTTAAATGTGCCAGGTTCTAGCAGCTCCAAAATATGTGACTGGCAGCTACGTACACGAAACCCCCACCTATTAGCCTATTCATACATTTCTCAATACCATAAGGTCAACAATAGAAACCAGAATCCCTTTATAATGACTTTCCTGGCCGACAGAGCAGGTACGGTCCCTAAGTTAACGCAACTATAGAACCGATGAGCGGCTGCTCTTCAGATCACTGTAACTCAAAAAATATTTGAGATATACACTTGAAATTGTAGTATGTTTATTTTATCGACACTATCGAAATATGCAAAAAAAATTATCGATTTTTTTTAAATTTCACACTAGTGGTCCCCCTTAACAACAGCTTTGTATGCATTTGGTCAACGCCCTAAACACAGCAGATGGGGAAAAAGGTGTATCGAACGACGTCTTCGCTGATCTCTCGAACAAGAATATGAAAAGAGAAATGATGATAGTCACATTCAGAGAGCATTTGTTCTCAGCGTACTCTGAAACATTTAAAATCTGTATATTCGCCTCTTGTATGCCATGATATATCTAGTTCTTATGCCATCTATGGTAGTAGACACAAATAATATCAAAGATGAGATTTGCCAGGAAAATTAGTGTATTCACTAATGGAGTCGATCGAGTTTAAATTGACAGTCGCAACCAACTTAAGTGATATAAAGTGGATGTTGCCGTTTTGACAGAAAACAATATATGTGTCAAAATTTTGGAATTGAATAAAGGTTCCATTAATAAACATAGTAATATCTTCCCTCAGGGAAATAAATGGACGAGAGGAGGAATTATTTCACTGCGGTCTCTGGAGCCGTCCAAGTATACACGTCCACAAATTAAACCGATTTTCTTTAAATTTAGAACAGAAGTTTTAAAGACTAGAACTTCTTTCTTAATAACTTTTTTTCTTATTCTGGTTTGCCAAATTACGGCCATATACATATTTATAAATTTAAAAAAACAAAACCGTTTCATGTTTATATTTTGGATAACTTGGAATCTCCAAGAGATATTATGAGCATCAGGGACAGACTTTGCGTATCATGATGGTGCGTAACCGCCATATTATTAACAATTACTAAAAATACTGAAACTACTACAAAGATTAAAGAGTTCAAATTTCAGACGATTTAACTCGTAGGTTGTTCAATAAAACTGCTAAATGATGTTTGCGCATTAAGGTATAAATATTTATATAATTCTTGTTATTCCAATACACATAATTTCCACCATGTAAGAAGTTTGATTATTTTGCTTGGAATAAGAAAAAAAGAAAAGCGATGTAAATTTATTCTATGATCTGACATGTAGTGTTTGATGCAAATCGCAATAAAATTCGAATAATTAACTATAAAATATAAAATTGTGCATTATAACATGTAATTAGCAATGCCGACCTCAAAGTTACAATAATAATGGCTAAATAGTAGATATCTGTTGTATTAGCTATTGTTACCAAACGATTATAATATCAGCTAAAATACACCTACATATGTACATATGTATGTACCATACATTCTCACCACAAACAGATAATTCCTTTAAAACTTGAGATCCCCAAACTATTAGAGCAGAAGTATAACCAATCTTAATTTCCAATTCAATTCTCAAAGTTTACAATGGGAGTCCGAGCTTGAAACAATTAGATATTTACGCTTTACTGTCACACTTTTATTTTCAGTCTGTCATGTCAACGTTATCGATATGTAAATACATTAAATTGCATACGTCAAGTAATGCCAATTACACTAATATCGAGCACATGATATTAATTGTGTAAACAGGTAAATACCGTACGTACTATTCAGCATTGGAAAATATTCCACCTTTGACCAGACACTAATTAAATTTTAATTAATGGTAAACTAAACTATGGAAAGTGACATGTGTAATGCAAAATAGAACACATGAATTTATAATTTTCCAAACACGTGCGGTTAACGCATTTCTAGGTATATGTAATCATATTTACCTTAGAGAAAAACTTGAATTGAAACTATTGAAACCTATTGAAACGTTTCAGTAATTACGTCGTTTTGCGATGAATGCTTAATAGAGTAGAAGTATTAAATGTTCTGGCACCGTGATTGCAATTTGTAATTTTAAAGGCTTTCATTCTAAATATTTTTATTTCATCAAAATAATGTAGGTACTTCATACAGCATATTGAATTTTGAATTGTGTGTATCCGCAAGGTTTTATTAAAGAAGACTGATGACCTTCCAAAAAAACTTTAATATTAGTTTAATATAAATCCTCCAACACCAGATAGATAAACTTTGAAAGAAATAATTGAAAACCTTGACATCACTAGGCTAGATACAATAACATCAAGTTTTGCATTAATAGTAACATCTGTAACTATGTAGCAGGTTGTGGTATCAACGAATTAACTTAACTAAAAAAGTTGTAAGCTGCATTTTTTTCATGTCCGGAGCATAACAGCAACATTTGCATTGAATTGAAATTTATGAATAGTTACCCATATAGCATATAGAATTATACTTTGCGTCAACTGATTAATCCAATAATTGTTTAGTTCAATTTTAGAAGTTGGGATGGGTAAAAATAATGGCAATTTGATTTCTTTTTATAAAATTGGTTTTGGTATGGGTGTAACTATTCATAAATTTCAATTCAATGCAAATTTTGTTGCTCTGTTCCGGAAATGAAAAAATAAACAGCAGAGTGAATTCAAAGCTACACTTACACTTCAACTCGTTTAAAATTGCTTTTTCTTAAAGGACAGCCTGGAAACTGCGCTTAGCTACAAAGAAATACAACAAATATGTGAATGAGTAAAAGCTATATTTAAGTGAATGAACTTAAGCCACCTCTGATGTAATTACCTATCCACGATGGTGTCGAACCAGTTTAACCTGAAGAAAAACTCTTGTAGAAAATAAGTAGTCTATCTGTTGGTTTGAATTTAGAGTTATCACACATTTTCTTAAAATTTGCAACTTGTGCGTATTCTTGCAAATGGATAATTCCGTATATTAAAAATATGTCGGTCTAATCTCATGAATTTAGTAAGTGTTTCGAAGGTACTCGTAGTTAAACGATGTGGGGGGTGTTTCAGCAAAGAATTAATTTGTTTTCAGTCACGTATAAAAAATCGGTCTGGACAGCACTGCGTGTGTGTCCATATGGTTCTGTACTCTAACCTCACCTCCAAAATTACTTTGTAATTCTGTGTATAATGGTAGGTAAGGGGTTTGGCACTGACACACGTCCGACATGCGCTTTAAAATTCGCATTAATGAATTAGATGAAATACATACGTGCGGAATTATTAAATTTGTTCTTGAAATCTTCAATGTTAAAAACATTAAATAATTTCTGGAATAATTTCAGGATATGAACTTTTGGAATTCTTATTATAATGATGGGAATAATCCGTATGGTGTACACCGCGACCTAAAGATAATTTGTGCCAATTTGGAAGCCTTAAGTCAATGCCAGACTCAATTTTTTTGTATAATAAAATTAGTCCCACAATCTCCCCCTAATAATGTCCACGATTTTGGTTACTGTTTTAAGAAATTTAATGTTGTCTGTATCTATAGGCTATTACGATCCACCAATAATCCAGATGTCAACTTTCTGGGTGAAACGGTTCAAACATTATGAGGCACAGATAAACAACGTTACATTTCTTCAATTGATTCCGCTTTTCCCAATCTTGGTACGGATCCAGGAAAATGAAAACCCATTAATTGTGTTTTTTTAAATACGCAACATCTTGAAAGTGTATTCGAATGAGTATGACCATTTAGTTGGAGATCAGGCAAATTGAATGAATGCAGCTCTCGGACTACTGTGTTATATGTATATCTACTAGAGGTGAAATTTTAACCGATAAATAACAGTTCTCACTATATATGAAGTTGGAATTATATATTAGGAACAAATTGATATTGAGACAGGTTTCCATATAAATTTGCTTAAATTGGGGTTTGAAATATAGTTTTTCGACTGCAAATATTTGAAATTTGGTATAAGGATATTTCGAGTATCTAGGCCAAAAATATAAGAATTTTTCTCTGTCGCATAAAATTCAGGAGCCTTTATACTAACAAATCTAAACATATAGTATAGACACATTTTCTAAAGTGCCATAACAGACGTGAGCATCAAGTGTTTACGGATTCTTGCGACAAATCCCTGCATGAAGTTCACCATTGCCAGAGAATACCAAATATTTTAGATACCAGCATGAAATAACGGTCGTCAATATACATAATAAATAGGAGAGGACCCAAGATAGATCTCTGAGGAACACCGAGTTGTACCGACAAATACGAACATATACTACCCACCTGCACACATTGGGGGAGACCACTGATATAATTTTTTATTAACTCAATTGAAGTGCTAAGGATATCGTGATCAATAGAGTCGAAAGCTTTGGAATAGTTCAACAGTACGAGGACTGTGGCCAGTACTTATCAAGACTATTTCTGGTATCCTTCTCAGCCTCAGAAATTCGGTCGCATTGTACGAAAAAACCTCAATCTGTGATTTCTTCAAAATTACATTTTTTTGGCGTATTCCTTGATCGGCCAGCAAAAGAACTTTTTACACTAAATTGCTATTCGATTGATGAAAACGAGTTAATCGTGAAATATTGGGTATAGATTTTAAAAATATTATTATATTTTGAAGTGTTGGCATTTAAAAATTGTAAGAATTCTAATTCCAAACGTAACTTTCAGGATATGTTCTAAGAATCGTAATTTATTCGACCATAAAAAAGTTATTCACGTCTTTATAAAATTATGTTGCCCCGGCAAAAAGAAGAGCGTAATCAGAACTTTTTTGATTGGAACCAAACTATTACTTTACCCACTTAAAATATCGCAAACTTGTTAATTCGAGAAAAAAACGATATAAACGATTCCGAAATAAAGATTAGTGATTAGTCTCAACATATTCGGAAATTGTAATTTGAAGTAACTTGGAACCCTTTCTATTATGCCCATTCTAAAACCTTTAATTTAAAGTTAACATAAAGCTCACATGTTTTTTATTATTTTTTTATCATATTGTATTTCCACGCAACGTTTTTCTTAAAGTCTTCAATCGAAAACCCTAACCTCTTTTTTTCTATTTAATAGCGTTTAAATTAACTCTATAAAGAAAAATTATTATAATAACTTCAATAACAAAAAAATTATTCAGAAACAACCCCATGCCCGCTGATTTATAGATACTTAATCATGTACATTAAATGTTATTATTGATTTTATTTCTGAGAAACGTGATAATTTAATTTTTTTAAAAGTTGATTTAACTCTATAAAACTAGAACTTCGAAATTAGAAACGGTTTAATTGCCTTTTTACAAGTGCAAAGTGAATAATTATAGAATATCGGCATCGGCAAAACAGAAATACCTCAATTAAATAGGCGACTCTGGCTGGCATTAGCCTTGAATGCTTGAGTAGTTTTGGATTTTTTTTATTAAATTTAATAAAAAGACGAGGCTTAATGAAACCATACATGAACATCTTTTAGTCATAAATTAATTATCGTCGTTCTCTGAGATAATTTTTAACACTAAAACTGCCGATGACTTACAAATGCCTACTTCTACCAGAGAGTTCAAAATGATTTGCTTTAGGGAAAAAATAATTTAGGAAAAAATTTAATTTTTAGGCCTATACCAAGATTTGTCATAGCAATGCTACGAAGAGCAAGCTACGTTACAAATACATATAGGAAATGATATCCTACGAACCAAACGGACTCACTACTGGCGTTGCCATATGGAAACCAGCTAATTGGAAGTGTAAGTACGTCATTTTTCAATATCGCAAGATAGTGTGCAACATTTTTATGCTCTTTCGGATATTTTAGGTGAATTGGAGCAGGAGCTTGGTCCGCATATTATGAACTCAACGCTTACAGCGATGGCTCGATTAACTCCAATCCTTTCTTAAATTCTCCCAGAACGCGGTTAATTGTTCCCTGGAGATCTCGAAAATATTTCCGGAACATCGCGCTTTTCAGACGCATAAATGCAGAATTTCATTTTAGCTTTTTATTCGTGGTTAATAAATAAAATGTCAAGAATCCTAAAATGAATGATTATTTCCTTTGTTTTACCCTGAGAAGACACATGTTTCGAACAGTATCTATTTAAATTCGTAACAATAAATGAAGTGATTCGTTCGGAATTTGGTACAGTACATTCTCGATTATTGCAACTAATTAAAACTTATAAAACAACCCCTGTTGCAATAATCGAGAAGATGATTTTTATGTAGAAGCATGAAATACAATGATTTGAGCATTATTTAATCAAAAAAGCCACCACAAAAATATAATAGTATCTATGTAGTAACGTGAAATTCTGAAATAAAATTACTATTTCGAATTTTCTGACAACAGTTAAGAAGTGACAAGAAAGTTGCAATAATCGAAAATAGTTTCTATGAGCGTTGCTATTATCATTTTGGGTATAAAACTAACTGAGAAGCTGCAATAATCGAGAATGTACTGTATACTGTTTTCAGAATACGTAGAAAATTTCGAATTATGATGCACACATTCGGATGGTAGAATAACATTTTCCGGATTCGAAACTATGACGGCTCTTGGAATATGCCAGTTTGTGGTTTTCCTTTTTTTAGGAAATTGGAAACAGATTTAATGAAAGTAAAATATTCCTAAGTCAAACAAGGAACTGGAAAAATAATGAAAAGATTTCGAAATACTCTACGGAAAAATATTTATTTGAATTAAGGTGGCAGAAGAAACAACGAAAGTATACAGAAAATACTCGTATTGGCTTCCTTTAAAGTATTTAGTAATTTTTTTTTTTTTTGTATAAGACCACTTTTCTATAAAACCTTGTACTAAATATAAACTCTATTTTATTATATTATTTCCCATTTTTAGTTTTTTTTCTTTTCCACTCCTTTTATTGATAACTGATGATTTATAAATTAATTACTTTTTTTCTCTTTCTTTTTCCAAATTCGCTTCACACATAACACTGTTCCACAAGGATATTGCCTTTAAAATACGAATAAGTGATACCGATACAGTAATTTCTATAGATTATGAATTTACAATTTAGATTTTCGTAAATTATGTTTAAGGCTTCCGAGAAATTTAAGTTGTTGCTCAAATGATATGGTAAACCCTAAACTATGCCCACAAAAAGGTTTATTATCTTAAAGCTCCACAATTTTTTTTCAGTAGAACATATTTCATATATTATGTATATTCGCCAAATGAAGCTAATTGTCAATATTTCATGCCAGGAAATAGCAATCCTAGTTTTTGGAAATATTTCGTAAAAGTTTCGAGCCTTTTGTATTTTTAAGCAATAACTGCAGCTTACAGCTTTCATTCAGTGTTTTGTGCTTTGTACAATAATTCATTATTTTTTTAAAAAACATGAAAAAATGGTCGGAAAATGTTGTGATGACGTGCACTTTTCCTGATAGTGTTAGATGGTAGTCCCATACGTCAGGATAGCTACTGCGGGGTAATCGCCCAGCACAGCGAACATGAACGATTAAAGGAACTGAAACAAAGCCTTGAAGTGGTGAACTTTTAGTATTCTTCTTTATTCGAAATTATTTTTGTAGTGATTAATTGGATTGTATTTCTGCTTATTACCGTTTTAATTAAAAAATAAATAAATAAAAGAGGTAAAACCATATCGTACCAAAAAGTAAACGAGGCATTAGTGCTCTTACGAAAATTCGACTTTTACAGATCGAATAATAGAAGTTAGGGAGTTAAGGAAGTTCCACTGTTAATGTGCAAACCTATTCTGAAAAAATTGTGACCAGTCATAGATGACAAGTCACAACTAACTTGTGCCTTAATATCATGTGATTCTGAACGACAATTATTAAATAAGTCAATGTTAATAAATTAAAAATATTATAAATATCGTAAGGTATTAAAGCGCTAGAAAATTGTGACTTATGATCTCTATTGAGAATTTTCTTATTTATGTATATTTGATTTTACATGAATTTTTCAAATTATTCATATAAAACTACAGATAAACCGAAGACACTATAAATGAGTAATCATTATAACAAACGGCCAAGCAAGTCATTTTCACCCTCTTGACCTGACCACCACGTCAGGTATCCACCACAATTTCATTAATATTCCTAGTAAAAATATTCTAAATATCTTCTTGAGCAATGAATGGCCGAAGCTGAAGCATATTATATTGCGGTTCTATGGCAACAGATTGATTTACATCTATAACAACGATACAATGGGAAATACACAAAAGCGTGAATACCCCTACTGTTATTATAACTTGTATTTGTATCAATACTTTCTACTAATTATAGTGAATTTGTATAAGATAAATATTCCGATGAAAATATAGTCAGAAGGCTTAGCAAACAAACAGCCGGCTTCGGAAAAATAAATTTTATATTTCGAAAGGTATGTTAAATAAACAAATTATTTTTAGTGATAATATCTCACAGATAGTTGACCAATCTGTATTTCTAAATTTGGTAGAGAACTATCTATAATCCCTTTAACAAAACAGACAACTGGATCAACCGAAAGCGGAATTTTGAAGATATTATTATATTGTTTTCATTTCTTTATAATATGACCGAGGGCTTATGCAATTGATGATTTACAAAAATATAATCCTTTGTCATTTTCATCTCGGCTCCAATTTTCTTTGTTTTTTAGAAGAAAAGTTCGGGAACATGTTCTCATTGTATATACAATGCAAATTGTACGTCCCTTCTAGTCTTAGCATTTCAAATAGAGAGCGAGAGCAACTATTCTACAATTTGTTTTTCTTCTAGTTTTCCCTATACTATGCGCTTTAAAATGTGTATACAAGTTAATGCCACTACACGTAGTTTCACTATTTTCAGATAATCATAAAGTTCAAGATTCCTCTAGCCCTTTTTTTTATCATTTCTGTGCCTATATAAAACTATCGCCAACGTTGCGAAGCCCTTGGTAAACAACGTGCTACACTTTAAAGTTCTTATTGTATTCCCTTCGGAGGTATCGAATGTGATAGTTTTACAAACGTCTTAATTTGTGGTTGGATTCCTACTCCCCACTGCACTACTAATTGCAAGTGAAAATAAAACTTCTGAATGTATTTCGATCGGAGAGTATAGGCATTCCATTATAGCTCCTTACATTGCTCACGAAGTAAAAGGCGAAAATATTTGCCTAATTTTCTTAAATTGTAAGAATAATCGATTGATATGCTGCAACGACGAGTGTGCAGTGCACCAAACTATTGCTAAAGTTACTACAAATGCACATTTACGGTCTAATACTTCGACAAGCGATAACATTTTCGAAAACAAGTAAATAATTAACGGTGCGAGTTTTGAATTAAAATGGAATAATATTTTACTTCTACTACTGTAGCGTGACATCACGAAGTTCTTCCTGAACGCACTGCATGGTTACGCGCCGTTCACAAAAGATGTCTTATACGATTTACAATGTGTAATACACTTTCCCGTGGGGCCAGCATCCATTCTTTAATATAAAAAAAAAGAGGAAAAAATGTTCAACATTCTGATTGATGAAGCCGTGCGAGGAGAAGGGTACTCGTGGAGAATTAGCCGCAGTAAAAAAGGGGTCAAGTAAAGCAGAGTCATGGCGTTTGCCCGAAGCAAAGAAATTGCGGATGAAATCTTGTACGTGGTTTTATCCCTCCAGGCCTTTTGGACAGCGGATCATTTCTAGGACGGCCCACAAGACGTTACAAATGCAACCCTGAAGAAGCCCTTTTAAAGAGTTTAACGGATTTTGGGCGTTAGTGGGTTAGTCCAAACGCAATGAGCATAATCTGCTGCCGCAAACAGTGCCGGGCCAAAACATTTCAACAGTTCATTTTTTTTTGTCCATAACTATTTTAGGTGAAAAATGAAGACATCGCAAGGCGGAAATTATAAGAAAAGGAAAAGCGCTAAAAGCTGGCAACTTAAGGGTAAGGAAGAAAAACAGTGCGAGCGAGCAGCAGCAGGGACAGACGTACTGTACATGCTGGAAAAAGCGTGCTAAAGCTCAGCGCGAAACTTAACACCGGAGGCATGCATTTACACGTTTTTCGCTCTAGTCATCGTCCGAAGGGTCAGCACAGGGGTGTAGTCCATAGGCACACCCCTTCCGAGTAATTGAACGTCGGAGGAATGATTGCACTCTCGAAATGTTGTTGTTTAGCCGCATTAGCTGTAGTAGTACATTCTTCTTCATTAATCCTACGATTTTTTGCATTTTTGAATTCTTTGAATTTTTTTTTTTTGATTTTTTTTTTTTTTGCAGAAAATGAAAACTACTTAGGTGTGCTTTTCACGATCGCAGAGGTGTCCTAGACATAAGCGGTTTCGGTGTGTGAGAAACACGGTCCAGCGCCTGATGCTTACATACCACACCCCTGGTCTGATAGGTCTTCTGGACGAGTCTGTTCGAAAAGTCTACAAAGCTCTACCGAGAAAGGAAGAGCATTCGTACCTCTCAGGTGGCTTGATTGATAAGCATCTGGAATAAAAAGAAAAATCGGCCGTTCGGTTGAATGAATTATTTTGGTGGAAATTAAAAGAAAACAACTGAAAAAAGGATAAGGTAAATGATTTCTACAGAAAAGTCAATAACGGCAAGCTATGGACAAACAAACAATCGAGCGAGCCGGGGGACCGCACGCGAGTGCTTTTGCTACTCTGATTGACGTCTCGCACCGGAAAAGGTTTGCTGATCAACAGACGTGCTTGCTAATGCTAACGCAGTCGAATGGCGCGGCAGTTCATTTCCGCCCGCCATCGGTACTAGCGCTCCACAATTGCGTGACATATAGGCAAATCAATTTTACGGCAGCCTGGGGAGCAAAACAATGTTTATATCGAGCTTGGGAGGCTTCCTGTCGGCAAACAGGCTGACGTGGGCTCCCATCTCACCTAAGGACGCGGCCTCATCGATCGGGCGGAGGACAGCACCGATGAGGCCAGCAGCGGGCGCTTATTTGCTTGTCCTCTTAATTTTTTTTAAGAAAACCAAACATACGAAAGAAAGCGCAACAAAAATGTCCACACAAAAGTTACCCAAAAATGAAAAAAAACGAAAAGTAAAGGCATCAGGCACACGTACCTAGCAGTGGTGCAGTCCCGGTAGAGGACGTCGAAGTCCTTGCAGGACAGCAGCTTGCAGCGATTCACTCCGGGCTGGATAGCGCCCAGCCCGCGAAGGATCCTCACTTGTTCGACGTTGCAGACCAATGGCACTATGTCGAGCCTCTTGAGCTTCGTGTACACGGTGTGCAACCCGCCGACCAGGTGCTTCAAAAATAGCTCAAACGCCTGCGGCAGGCATAGCATAGTGTCCCCCGATATTATGAACGCAGCCACCTTCTGGCCCCGGTACTCCACCAATTTACACTCATTAGCACTGGGATCGGAGGTAGATATCGGCGGGGGACTGTTGTAAGACCGCGGCGGTACATGGTGATGGGCAGCAGCCATCAGCTCCAACGGGGAGGCATGGTGCATCATCTGCAAGGAGTTAAGCAGTCCCAGACTGTGCGGAGGAATGTGGGGCATTCTTGGGGTCATTCCGGTGGTCAGGCTATTTGGGGTGGAGACATGGGGCGGACTCAGCTGGTGCTGCATTTGGATCATTTGGTGGTTGAGAGGACTAGTTTGGTGGCGATTCGGAGGACTGCTCGGGGTCGAGCTCCGGTTAGCCGGATTACCCGAGGGGTGATGCTGCATCCCCGGGTTGTTGTTATTATTGCTGTTCATGCTACTGTAACTGGGGCTATGGGTTCGCTTATTGCTCATGGCAGCCGATTCAGAGGAGGTCATGCTTTGTTCGCTAGTCGTAGACAACGAGTCTATTGCTGAATCCATCGCGGGCCACTCTCACACAGCACGATTGAAACTCTACTTATCAAAAACTGGGTATGGCACTGATCCGGCACTAAAACACAACAAGAACATCTTCGCACCACCTGGCATTCACTGCACAAAGTTACTGACACCACCTATAGTGCACTATCACCCTGCGGGCACCTTGTCTGCACGGCCACTAGATTTCGGCAATTATGCGGCTGAGTCGCTCAACAAGTGCACAATGCCCAACTGCTAATTGAATTTGCTTCAATCACTTCGACAAGACGGAGAGCAAAGCAGAGCACGCAGTTGTAGTCCCGACTAGAGCACTCGGGACCAGATCGCGGATTCGACTGATGGCATTTTTACAGTACACAAATATACGGAAATACTCAAAAGGACAAATTTTTATTTGCGGACGATTCGGGGCACCACACCTTCTCACGCGCGCGTACAGGACACCTCCCTGGGCTTGGGCTGCCTCGGAGTCTCATCGAGCAGCGAACGAAACGATGACGATTCCAAGTCTCGCTATTCAAATGCATTTGTGCTGCCGGACATATTTTTCTGTTTCTGCAGCGACAACCAAATAAACACGGAATACAAATTGCTCCACACGCAAACAGAAGCAGACTAACCAACTCGAACTCGGCTGGCTCTGCACAAACAGAAACGGCGACTGAGGCAATACCCGCAACTCACATTAAAACCGCCACACAGTCACAGACAGAGCCCCGTTCCTTAAAGCTGAAGGCTACGGGCAACGGGCGACGCTAGGTAGTCTCAGGTTACCGCCCGAGCAAACGAATCAGTAGACACATAATAATGCATATGAGTTCCATACATTCCTATTACATACAAAGCAAACATTTGAAAATAGACAGAGCGAGAAAGTCGGAGACAAATACGAATGCCGGAACTCGAAATGAAATTCAATTGGAATTGAGGAATGCGGGCTGCGCCTACATCTACGTGTGTTGGTGCCCGCTGAACGAATCAGAAATCAAAACGAAGTTGGGACCGGATTCCGACTATGAATGAGTTCTTTTGCTCGTTTTGCCTTCCAGCGTTCCAGTCGAACGGTGAGGCGCGCTGCACGCAAGAGCACCCCTTTTCGGGGCGGTGTCGCTCCGGTCACGCCCACCGAGCTTCCATTTGCCTGTCGCGCTGTTCATCTTTCATTCATTCTGCGCTCTCAGAGGAGAATAACCTTAGCTTGGACGTTGTTGCTCGGCTCTGCTGATGCTCAGTGGGCTAGCTAAACTTCGGCTTAAACTTCGCTCTCTGCGAAGGAGCCACGGGCGGGCCTAGCCGGCATCACTCGACATAGCAAATGGTGCACTTAACTTCTCCGAGCTTCCAAGTTAAGCAGCTTTTCCCTGTTGCTCTGCAAAGTGCCTCGGCTAAATAGAACTTTCTGCACATTTCAAGGAACTTGCTGGGTTTGTCTCGAAAAGGAAAATTAACGAAGGACTACTTCGGGAACAACTCGACTAACAGTGGAAGCGCAGTGGCAATATGTTGATGTGTGTACAATTCGTATGCAGTTATGTATATATGTATTTGAGGGTATTCCTTTAACCGCAGGAAATAACTCCCTTTCATTCACGACTTTTCATTTTGTATCGGAAAAACTTAATTTTTGGGAACTATTAATTGGAGATGATAGAAAATGTGTCTGAGATTTATTGAATTGCACAAATATTTTCAGTGGGTTTAAGGTATGTTGTATGTAGCAAAAGCTCACGTTCACAATAATAAAACTAACAGCCTCCATGAATAGCTATTAAAAAATATTATAAACATAAAACATAACAGAAGCAGTGAAAACTACGTATCACTGTGATGTGAAATTGCGTGACACACTTTCTTATCATAAATAAGTGCACTTTACATTTCTCACAATAAACAAGTGTTCTTTTGTTACAATTTTTCATCTTGTCTCTCCTGCGCTGCTGTCATAATTAGATAATGTTCAAAGTTGTCTTTTAAAATTTCTTGATTAGAACGGGTTTCATTTCCAATTCTCGAAAATTTAAATTTTTAGACTGGCTGTGTATTATATATTATATTATAACTCATCAATTGATTAAGTTTATCAACGCCGCCCATCGTCTCAATATACATTTTAATGGACGGTCAACATAAACATAATGATTTTAAGTCGTTCAACTAGATCCACATTGCCACCACCAATGAATTTGGAAGCTACATGTAACTATTAGTTGTCGTTCCATTTTATCATGACAATACATATTTTCCTCCGTGTTGATAACTTTATCACAAGATCCTCCTTTATTGCCGAAATCTTGGTACATTATTGCATCTATCTATCCGTTCCAATGGCAAAAAAGATTTTTTGATACAATGTTTTCAATAGTTAGCAAATTTTGAAGAAGTTGTTAGATATAAGAAAGTGTCATGATTTCCCACACTAATTTTAGCCACGTCTGCAAATTTTCGTTGTAAATTTTCTTGGAAATCTGTCGTTTGGCCATTCTCAAAAACAGACTTAAAATTTGAAAAAAAGAAAATGTTTTTTTATTTGATCCAAAGTAGTCTCAAATGAAAGATATTTTATCTTACATTATGTAGCACTTACACTTGCGGTCATAGAAACCGCACCACTTGAAATTCACATGATAAAATTGAATAAAAGGGTATGTACTTTTCCGAATGAAATGATTCTTTGCCACAATATTCAACAGAAACTCATTAACAGTTGGGCAGAATTTCACCTTCCTTCTCCTTTTTTTTGGGAAGAAATGAAGAAAAAAATTAAATTATCGAATTTTCATACTTTGCTACCATTTACTTATTAATTACATTTACTAGGAACTTTACATATCATTTGGTATATTTTTATTAAAACATAACTTAAACATAATTTACATTGTATGCACAGTCTTCAGTACCGCGTTCCTCCCCCTTTGGCTTCGATAATCGCTTTTATCCTAAAAGGCATTGAATCCACCAATACTTCAATGATGTCATCCGTTATTTCATTGTTCCACACAAGATCCAACACTTGAATCAGCTTTCTTTTGCTCTCTGGTTTATGCTCTGCTACTTTCCGTTTCATCACATGCCATAGATGCTCAATTGGATTCAAATCGGGCGAATTCGCTGGCCAGTCTAGTGTCTGAATTCCGAGATCAGAAAATGTTTTCTGGAGCTGGAAAAAATTAATGAGGATTAATTCGTGTTTTATTTATTGCTTATGAAATAGACATTTGGCACTTCATATGCAATACTGTACTTACCGATTTGGCACCATGACAAGGTGCCGAATCATCTTGAAAAATTAATTCATAAGTGAACGAAAGGTGCTCCTCAATGGCTGGTATCAAAAATTCCTTTATGAATTGCCCATACTTTTGGGCATTCATTGTTCCATCAACAAAGTGCAAAGGACCTAGGGTGTAAAAAGAGAAACATCCCCAGACCATTTGGCTTTGAGGAAACTTCACTGTCTTGATCGTGCACTCTTCCTTAAATCGTTCTCCTGCTGAACGTCGCACGTACGGCCTGTTGTCTGCACACAACAAGTTGAATTTGCTTTCGTCAGACCAAATTACACGTCGCCAGTCTTCCTTCGTCCAATTTTCATACTTCTTCGCCCATGCTAAGCGAGTCGCCTTCATTTTCTTTGTTGACATAGGCTTTTTCGCTGGTCTTTTTCCAAATAGTCCTACTTCTCGTAACCTCCTACGGATTGTTTCGGCGCTAAGGTCGACTTGATGATAATCCCTCAACTCTGTTCTTAAACGGACAGCGTTTTTAAAGCGATCTTTCAAGCTCATCCGTCGTAATGCTGTGTCCGTCCGTGAATTTGTCTTCCGTTTCCTTCCAGATCCTTTTGTCCTCTCCAGTGGGTCCAAATTCTCCTTTTTCTTGATCAAACGAACGATGGTTGAATGGCTGCACCCTATTTGAGTCGCTATCTGACGATACGACAGACCTTGATCTGCCAAAGTCAAAATTTCGACTTTTTCGTCCCTGGTCAATTACTTACATTTTCCGGCCATTTCACTTTTTTGACTTTATCTTCATCACCACTTAACTTCAACTGAATATTTTTTCACCAAAAGGGTTGCTTTTATACCCCAACAAAGCAGGTCAAATTATTTCATCCCTCCCCCTAATCTACCTGCTTCAATTATGCGCATTCTCGGAACTAACTGAGTGGTGCGGTTTTTATGACCGCAAGTGTATGTGCTTAGCTATTTTCACTGTAGTTTTCATACATATATATGGACAGTTAAGTCACCTCCGTGGATAATGTAATACGTAATCCATGGAAGTGACCAAAACAGCATGCTAATTCTTAACAAAACTTGCCGTACGGGTCTTCTCTCCAAAATAATTATCCCAGGAATGACAAACTGTCAAATACTTTTAAGATGACCTTGTGTTTGTTGTCTGTATTCGTTCAGAAACTGTGTTTACTGATTTAATGAATTATGGCTGCGTTCAATAAGTTGATCCATGGAGGTGACAATTTTTCCATGCACAAAACAACTAAATATTTAGAATCCATTATTTTGTTGATGTTTTAAATATTTATTTAATAATATAAATTAATTTATTCGCCGTTGATAAAGTTATTTTATTTTAGTCTAATCATCGTAAATGGATTTTGCACACGACATGGAAGTGACGTTTTCGTCACTTTCTTAACGATAATTCAAAAAAAATATTTATATTGTGTAAGTTTTAATAAAGATCCTATTAATATAAACTACTTCAATGAATTGTAGATAGGAATTCCAGAAATAATAAAAGTATTTCATTTTTTAATACAAATGCACACAAAAAATACGCCAAAATGAGAATGGCCCATATAATGAAGTTATAAATTATTCCACTTTGATTGCACATCAATAACATGGATGGAGTTTTTCTTCGATATACTTCTTTATTGATAGTTTCGTTTTCCCTTGAGTGGCATAATTTGCTGCACAGGTTATTCCTTACAAAGTCGAAAAATACTGTCAAAAATTGGCCGGACATTTTTGAGTTTATTTTTGTTGTTCGGAATTTTTAAATTGTTGACTTGGTCCCAGTATACTTCAGAGTTCAAATTAGAATAAGATTGCCTATAAGGCGTTCAAGTTCATTGGGTTCCGTAAAATTGAACTTATATTCGTCCGAAGTGACCTTTTCAGTTGCATATGTATATGAGTTCGTATGATTCGCCGAATTTTAAAGCAATTGCTTTGTTATATATTTTTTAGAAATACTGTAAAGGCAAAGGCTCAATACTGCTGGTGTTGTCTTCAAAAGTCTTCATTTCCTCTTGTGTTGTTGCCACAATTTTTTGTAATCTACCGCTGGTTGAAAGGATTTTCTCAGCCACTGATTCGATCTTTCGTTGTGAAATTCAAGTTATCCTCGACGTGTAAGGTTTTAACAAGATTCTCTTCAGCTTTTTCAAAAAATGTTTGAATAATATCCTCGTTTAAATCATTGTTTTCAATGTTTGGGTCGCTGCCGTTACGTTTATGTCATTTTTTCCTCAAAACGATTTGTTTGTGCACCTATAAGATCAAATAATGTTAGATACCCATTTAGGAAACTGTATAAGATATGTATAGGATACCTTCACGAATAATTTATTTGATTTTCACATATATTCCAACAATGTCGTCTTCATCGTGAGAGTGGTAGGTATCAGATTGATATAACAATTCCAATATTTCGCCGCTATCTAACTTTTATTTTGTCATTTTAATTCTAATTTCTTTAATATCCTGTAGTTAGACGAAAACCAAATTATAAATTTTCATTCTATGTATTTAACTGTTGTTGCTTGCTTTATACATATTTCGAGATTTGTTCACCCCAATGAACAGAAATCTTAAATACATTAACCTTCAGCACATTTTGTTCGTTGCAAGAAGCATAACAAGAAACACGAATTTTTTCACTCTTTTTCCACCAGAAACACAACACACACAAACAAACAATTGTACCGCATTTTATTAAATTCCAAAAATTTGTAGTATTATACCACGTTAAATAAAAAAAATATACTGGTGCACTTACCTTGGCGCTCATTTATACAGAAACAAGTCACTTTGATAGATTAAACAGCACATTAAATTACAAAAATAAGAACACCAAACGAGAAAACCGATTTGCGAAAGCTTAAAAATTTTAGAGTCGGCCTCTTTCAATTTGAGCCCTATTACGGAAGTCGAGTTTAGTCGACTCGACTAGCGAAGACACTAATATGCTTAGTATCTCAGCTTTAAAAATGTGTCTTAGCTAGTCGTGTCAACCAATTTCGACTTCCATAATGGAACCCATTATTATCTTTATCTTTTTTTTTATTACAAAGAGAGCTCGAAGGCATATGTTTGTTCCAGCGAACAGTATGAATGAAAGGGTCTCGTTAAGTTTTTATAAGCTGCATCAAAAAACCTTTTACAAGTATACAAACCGTAAATTAGCCTTTTATTTGTGTCTGTATGTGGTCTGAAAGGTGAAAATATTAACATTGCCGCTAAAATATTAACATCGCTCAATTTAAGCTGGAAATATCCATACATTGTTCCGGAAGCAAGTTCAACCGTATCTCCCCACATTCAGCCTTCAAATGTTTTCCGTAGAGTTGGATTAAAACTTCGTTAGAAATGGTCTTAAATAGTTAAGAGATTTGGGAAGAGAACCTCAGGTTAATATTCAGCTGAAAACAACTTTTAGTTTCAAAATATGTATAGTTTGGCAGTGAGTTTCTTTGTTTTTTCCGCCGTAAGAAGCAAAGCATCCATTTATGAATTTCAGATCACTTGCTCTATACGTATACCGGACTACTTCATAGTTTGTAATTATAGAAGGTTTTGGTCACGCTGGACTACTATTTCTCACCTTCAGTCTTTAGAGTGTGGATCATCAATTCTAAACGAATATGACATATGTACTTGTTGACTGTTTGTTTGATGTTCTTTACGTGATCCGAAAAATAAAATAAATAGATCTACTTGAAAGTTAGCCCTGCCGGAATTGAAAACTCAATATTTTTTGCTCTAGCATATTTTACTGGGGTGCCAAGAACCATTGCTCTGACATGTGAGCTCCACTTCCTCCTCGTCCCCACATTCTACTGTCACTTTGTCTTCAAATAGATAGGACCGCCCCTTAATGATTTCCGCATCTTCTGGGATCTTCGGTTTGTTGCAAGAAATCTCTGAAAATGACAGTCGTGAATTATTTCTAGAAAAGCTACAAAGACATGTCATGCAGACTTACTTGCGCATCGCGCGAAAACCTTTGTCCATTTTCTGGTAGCTAGGCACTGCATCATCGGCTGGCCGTGGATGACGAAGCCCTCAATGCAACGCAAATTAAGTTTTTCGCCAATTTTGTAGCTCTTCCGCGCAGTTCCTGTTTGAAAGGGGGTTAGCCCCACTTACATTTTTTTCATTGATTGCTTACCTTCTTCAAAGTACATATTGGTTGGCTTTGGAGGACTGCTGCAGCCTGTGACTGCAAAAAGGGAGCCAATAATTTAATCTAAAGCAAAAACAAACAATTAGTGTATGCTTACATTCGCATGAATAGTTCAATGGTGTCCACTTCCCCTCAGCATCACACTCAGAGAGGGTGTCTCCTTCCACCCTAAATTCAAGCGCACAGGCATATAAAATACTTGATCCGATCGGCACGAAGTTTGGTTTGTCCCTGATTTTATCCGCCTCAAAGTGTTCCATATTTTTCAAGGACAGAACTCCCACGACCATTCCATTTGGCGGTAGTTCCGGAGCAAGTTGCAAATTACACTCCTTTTCGCGACTAATATGACTTGCACTTGAAACCACACGTCGCTCTTCAAATTCCCTAAAGACAGGGATCGATATTTTAAGGATCAACAATTTAAGTTTCTTAGTGATGTTCTCGGAGGAATCAGCCTCTTCATCCGACAGCCGGAGATTATCGTCCCATAGTATTGTATCAATGTATATGCAAAAAACAAATCTGAGAGACCTCTCCATTTGGGAAGAGAGCCGTTCCTTAGGTTCATCCTGCCCGTACATGACCAAATCTAAGAAGGTTTCGAATGGTACAACTTCCCGGCTCGTTATCAAATTCGCATGTTTCTTTAGCAAGTTTAATAGCTTCACGTCCATGTCGTGAAAATCATTGGAGATAGGAGGTTCATAGTCCGAAAGATCTGAAGGGGTATTTCCCCGTATATGGTACTCGCAGAAGGAAGATTGCTGCTTCACACCTGGACTACAACCTGAGAATAGATAGCTCTTTAGATTTTTCCAGAAGTCGTTATCTGGTATTATCTGGGCGGACGACGTTGATGTCGTAGGTGAAGAAGTCGTCACTTCCGCATTGGTGCTTAGGTGCTTTTCTGTTATAACTTGGTGATCAGTTGTTGAAGCCGTGACAGTTAAAAGAATTGGGGGAGATGGTACTGTTGAGGAAGATATCTGCGGAATCGATGTTTGTGTTGAACTTAGCGGGGTAGGAGGAATTGAAGTCGGGATAGCTTCCGTTGTTTGTTCTGTGGAAGTGTTGATGACAAAAGTAGTTGATGTAATAGTACTCTGCTCCTGGTGAGTTTCTGTTGTGACCTTGATCAGCTCTGGAGTGGACGTGTGAGCTCTATAGGGCGACCAAGTTACTGGTAATGGTGTAGTGTAAAAATTATCACAATTTTCTGGCGCAAATCCATCCCACTGCCCTAAAATCAAACAATTTCTGCAGGTTGTGGATATACATATATGGGAGTTTTACCATCATCCAAGCAAGTAAGAAGAGCTACAAGAAAATGTCGATCTCCTACTATGCAACTAACCTCAGCAAAGGCACCGACAGGAAATTCTCGCAAATCTTGACTAAGATACCCTTTGTCATTGGCATAGAACACTCTCATTGGTTGCTGCGCTTCCAAAGACATGCATTTTATTTTACCTGCGAAATTTTTACATATCAGCTCTTTTTTTTTTAACTATCGAACTTACTTATGCATTTGGGTTGCTGGCCTGACCAATTGCCGTCATCTTTGCAAATCCTTATCTGATCTCCAGTCAGCATGAAGCCATTATTGCACTGGAACACCACCTCTCCCCTGTAGGTGGTGTAGGTGTACCGATAGTAACCATTCTCCACCAAAGATGGTTCACCACAATCTACGACTAAAAACACGTTTAAATATGTCCACATCTAATGTCTAAAAAGATCTACTTTCGCAAAATGGGGTCTCTAAAGACCACTGGGAAGTTCTTAGGCAATATCTCACAGGATTACCACGCAATACGAATCCGGTATTACACCGGTAGAAAGCGTTATACTCCCTTATGTGCACAATACCGTTAGAAACGGTCAAGTTTGGTGGGCACGCTCTGCAGAACTCAGAAGATTTTACTGTGATCTTTCCACGAATTTGAGGTTTAAAGTCTGTCCAGGAGTAGAGAGAACCCTGATAAGGCTCACAGGTGGTGTAGTATTCCTGCACCATACTGCCGCTTATGTATTTGTCCCATATATCGAAATAGGATAAGTTTCCAATGAATGCCTCTGACTCACTAAAATGACCTCCCAATTGATCCTGCTCTTGTCCTATAATGAAAATACCGTTGGCTGGGATTTCTCTTTCGGCGCTCACGTTAAATCCTGTGCGCTGTAATTGCCCGTCCAAATAAACTTCATAGAAACCCTGCTCACTTGTCCAGGCAACACAGATGAAATGCCAATTTCCATCGTTTACTACCGTGTCAGTAACAGTGTGGTTCCCATTCACGTAGAGCACAAAGCTATGAAAGAAGATAATTACGATCTTCTACCTACCACCCTAATTGTTACTCACCCGCTGCAATCCGTGAATGTGAAGGTGTTGTCGTTATCTTCAGTAGCGTAAGATATAAGTGACCCATAGTTGAAGTCGTCATTAGTTTGAATCCACGCGCAGAAAGATATCTAAAATACACTATCACGTTGCAGGCAACAACTTCTTAATTGGAGCCAGCTACTTACCTCTTTCAGATTTGTCTTCGGTCCCTTTAACTCGACATAGTTACTAGTACTTGCATCCGGGAAGTTCATAACGAAGTCTGGCGTTGTTAGCACCTCACAGTATTTTCCATAAAAGTAAGGAGGGCATTTGCAGGTATACTTGCCATATGCGTCTTCATCGAGGCCGCTTTCATAGAAAGAAGTTACATTACCAGGACTTCGTAACGCTAGTGGCACACAGTGTCCATTATTTTTGCAAGGCTGGACATCACAGGGGTTATCCACCTGATCACAAGCATGTCCTTTTAATCCCTTAGGACATACACAAGAATAGCTATCTCTAGTGGCGGGATAATGAGCCAAATCAATGCAGAACGCTCGTTTGTGACACGGTAAGTAGTCGCAAGGTCTCAAATGACATCTTTTCCCGATCATTCCTGCTGGACACAGGCATTCATACCCATCCCTTCTATTAATGCAAATTCCGGCATCACAAGGTGACGAACTGCAGAAATCAACTTGGTCCTCGCACAAATCCCCGGTATACCCGTAAGGACATTCGCATATTGCTCGCTCCTCAGTTTCAACGCAGGTGCCTCCATTCCTACAAGTGATTCTCTTGCAGGATTCCTTCAATTCTTCGCAAAAACGTCCAGTAAATTGAGGAGCGCACTCACACACCGTTGTCGTATGATTGATATAGTGGCAAATGCCGTTGTTGTAACAAGGAGCGGAAAGGCATAGATCAATCCTCATTTCGCAATGAGTTCCCATATATCCTTCGGCACAAATGCACCGATATAAGTGGCTACCTCTTTGGTGTGGAATGCAATAACCGAAAGGTCCGCAGACCATTACTTCGCTTTGGCAAGCGTGACTTTCCTGTAAGATGCATTCACTAGATCCACGTTGAGAAGTATATCCTTCGGCACAAGGGAGACAGCTAGAGGCATCGTAGTGAGGCTGATGGTAGCCCGGTTGGCATTTTCTACAGAATGGCATTAGGCTACGGGGATGAACGACACCTGTCCTTACTCTCCTTCTTTGTGGCCTTGTCTTAGACATGGTGCCAGGAGGGCAGAGATCTAAAGGATAAGTTTATATGAAAACTATGGATGTGCCACTAAAGGAGTGTAACAAACGTTTGCATTCGTTAGCTTCTGTACTTCCGGTTTTTCTCGTCAAATGCCGCGAGGGACAAGGTGTGCAGCTAATCTGGCCTATCTCACTGTTGTACGTTCCAATCGGACACAAATGGCACCTATTAAAAGCTTCGTCTTGGTAGGTTCCACTGGGACATTGAACTGAAATTTAATTGAATGAAGTCAGTGGGCCAAAACGACGTGTATTTCCAAAATTAGAGAACTGTTAGATTTGTCATTAAATCATTGGGACATGGATGTGACGGGCACATGAAAACCATAATTATATAGATGCTGTACCTTACAGACTGTCAAGAACAAAGGCAGCCGTGGAGTTGTTACTTCGGAGCTTGAGGGACTAAAGTTTATGAGTCTGAGCCGATCAAAATAAAGAGGCAGGATGATTAGATTGCTCCATGGGAGCCCACAAAAGGCATAGCGAACAAAACACCTTTGGACGACCTCAACACGGTAGTCAAAAATTGGTCAAACAAAGGTGCAGTAGGTACAGGCGTTTTCTGGAAGTTCCTAGACCATCGCTTTATAAACCCTAGCGTGAAGTTAGCTTTATTAAATATCGCATCAATGTGGACGTCAAAAGTAAAACGGCTATTCATCCAAACACCCAAATCCTTGTCTTTATCCAAACTTCTCAAGGTGGAACCACTCAATGTACATATAAACATAAAGACATGCGAAACGAATTCATGCAAAAGTGGAATTTTGCAAGTTTCAAATTTCATTTAAAAATGAACTGAATGAAATGAAAATGAAAAGTTATCATGACGTATTCTGACCCTCTGCGAAAATACATTTCGTACGAACACGAAAGTTAGCACAGGGTCCCTCTGTCAGAATTTAAGTATTCACTGTTCCAGTCAGTCGAAACAATACGAAATAGCTTTGCATCGTCAGCATTACATAAAATTGGTGAATAATTTAGGAACATTGAGAGGTCGTTAATGTAAATATTTAACAAAAACGGACCAACATGGCTACCTTGAGGCACGCCGAAAATATAAAGGAGCTCACGGGTTAACGATCCGCGAAATGATATACGATGAGTACGTGACTTCAAGTAAGATCAAAATTCACAACCAATTAATGAACGGAATTGGACACCATAGCATAGTTAGCTTCAAAAGCGAAATGGCATGCGTCATGCGGTCAAATGCTTTACTAAAATCAGTAATATGCAGTCAACTTGTTTGCAAGCTTAAAACGGATATACATACAATACAATATACGCGATGCAATTTGGAAATGGAAAATGCCACCTTGATACAATGTACACAATGTGATTTCCTAATGTTACAAAGTTTGATGGAACTTTAACTTTTATCGCGCGATATTTGATCAGTTTGGTTCTAACGATAGAATAAAACTGAAAATGCGGAACTTTTCATAGCAAAATTGTAGAGCGTTGCTCTCACCGCAATATTTCACTATGTTCCACGCACCACAAAATCGCATCGCGTACTTTAGATCTCCGCCTAAACTAGAGACCTACAATAATTTGAGAATTCTAAAAGGCTAGTCGTGGTTGACCTTCATTTTTTTAAAGCCCTGGTGGGAATGGCCTCGAAGATTTTAACGATTGATCTCAAGTTTGCGACCGGCCTGTTATTCGATATATTACACCTATCACCACATGACATTAGACAAGCGGGTCCGTGCACAAATTGCGCACCATAATAAAATCCGAAAGTTAGTATAAAGTATAATATTGAAGATGACCAAAATAAAAATAACTGCTTCCCTCCGTCGAGTAAGTAAACCACCAGAGTACTTTACGCTCCGCTTTATTATTTATATTCCTATATATTGGGTCGGAAACTATTATATATTTAAAATCGGAGACGCCGCCATCCGCCATCGTTCCTAAATTTGTCTAGAGATGAAACCTAGCTAGATCGATTTCTTGCCTATGAAAACACTCTGTCTGTAAAATTCATCAACATTGTTGGAGCCGTTAATATGCAATTATTTTTGTATTCATAACATCTCACTCAGTCGAGAACACTGTCTATAACTGGAAAAAGCGGCAAGACGAGATTTCTTCAACAGTAACATAAACTCATTTAAAATAGGTAGTTAGCCGTTTTAACACGTATAGTATCTCTCATGACAAATGTCATTTAGAATAGAGTAACTGCAATAATATTGTAATACGAGGCAACGTCATGTGATCATCTATCTATCCTTTTTACTTATACACAGCACGCATAATGTCGCTTCTTTTTAAAAGAGTAGGTATTTCTACAATTATTTTATTATTTACTTTTTGGTCTGTCTAATCTACTGTACTTGCAATGACATCACGTAGCTGATGGTATTCTACTCGTCGAACCTATCTTTTGATACTCATGACAAAGGGGTTATGAAGAAAAAGGTAATCTGCCATCTTGGGACACCCGCCATATTTGGTTTAATATGACGTCACATAGCTTATTGTATTTTACTCGTAAAACCTTTCTTTTGAAACTCATGTGAAGGGGGTGTTTAGAGAAAAGATAATCCAGTACCGCCATATAGAGTTTAGAATACAGCTAAATATCGTATGTACTTGTGGAACTCTTTCATTTGATACCCATGTTAAGGGGGTTGTAAAGAAAAAGCTAATCCGCTATATTGGGTTTAGAATACCGGCACATAGCTTATCGTATTTTACTCCTCGAACCCTTTCATTTGATACCCATGTCAAAGGGGTTGTGAAGAAAAAGGTAATCCACTATCTTGGGGCAGGTGAAAACAAATTTTCCTGGAGATGACAGCTATACAGATCAATGGTTTATCGTACACATAAATCCCCATTCATGAAATGTCATCAACTACAGCCGTTTTGGAGAACGCGATATATATGTACATCTATTAAAACATTGCTCGTTTAATAGTATAGGATTACCCGAATGAGGCACGTTCCATCTCAACTCCAATACCAATAATATCATGTGAAATTCTAAATGAATAATTCGTCAGAAGCGGAGATCTGAATCTTTTAAATCACATCTTATTTATCGATTTTGATTGCGTATGAAGGCAGGAAAATGGATTTAAAAAAAATTATAATGATGATGATAATATTGGCAAATCTGGGGCAAACTATAAAAAGCACTCGATGCCTAATTTTTTCCATGAAGAATCAAGAAAGAGTAATTGAAACTGGAGCCATCTTACCGCACAAATACTTCCTAGATATACTCCCGTCGGGGCATTTAACCAGCTCATCCACTTTAAGCTTGCGCACATCAATCTTCATTTCGTTAAGAATCATCTTCAGTTGCTCGTTCGTATTCAAAGTCTGCAGCTCCTGTTTCACTCGCCTTACATTGTCTGATAGCAATTGGTTTTTCTTCCAGATGCCCAACCGCTTCCCTATCCTGGTGTAGAGTTTGATGCGGACGTTCGAGCGAATTCGAGACCGTGAATCCTTGGGTTGTCCCTCTCGAATGTCTCTTTTCACAATGTTGTAGAAATGCTTGCTGGTATCGTTGACGCTTTCGTGGATGCACTCGGGGATTTTGGAAAGTACTTCGCAGGACTCCAAATCATTGCACAGGTGAGATCTCATATGATCAGCGAATACATTTTGTAGCTGTAAAGTTATATTTGAAATTAAATTAATTTTTGTAATGGGCGTGAACCTTATCCTGCGACTCGCTGTTGCTGCAGAAAGCATCTTCAGAGTCTAAGGACAGCGTCAAGAGTTGTTCAATGCTATTGGGCAGCTCAACCACTAGAAAAAATAGTTAAGCCAAAATCTAAATATCCAATGCCAGCTCACTTACTTGTACAGTCAGGGATGACGTCATATTTCCAAAGGGGAGCATTGTTCAAACAAGTAAGTTTTAAACTGTCGAGATAAGTGTCCTCCTCCTCATCGAATATCGCGTATCCCATATTACAAGTAACCTCACACCAGGTGTGTGTTATATTCCTTGCACAGAAAGTCTGGCCATTGCGTGACGAGGAAAGCGGATTGCAAGTTAGCTCTAGAAAAATAGGGTTTGGACCTTAGTACCGTCGTATGAATAATAATACCTTTAACCGTTATATTCAGCAGACATGAATTGGTGTTGTTTGAAAGATCCCAGGCCGTGTAGTTCGCTTGGTACTTGCCAGGAGATAAATAGCCTGGTTGTAAAGTTTTTGTAATTGTCAAATTAAGATTGGAATTATCGTGAAAGATCGGCTCCTCCCACTCTACTATTCGCTCTAGATGTGTAGCATTAGGATGAAGTGATACTAGAAACTCATCAGGGTCCACGCAGTTCTCCACAGTTGGTGGGATTGTGTCAATTACGTTTACAAGGAAATTACATTCTGCCGTGTTACTAAAGATATCGCTGGCTGTGTACGTGAAAGTGTGATGTCCGATGGTGAGTTTTATGCCTTCCGTTTTGTTGAATGCGGGGGTTAGCCACACACTTACAGTCTTTCCCGAGGAATCTAAGAAACGATCATGAGAAACATGACTTAAGAAAATTATGTATTTCTAATAAAAACCTGATACGTTTAAAGGAGGTGGTATCTCCTTCAACAAGACAAATTCCCCAAGAGCGTCTGCACTTATGTTTAGATTTTCGGGGCAGATAATCGTTGGAGGTGTAATATCTGAAACAAAGTATGATCTACATACATTTCATTCTGTGGAGATATTGAGAGCTTAGCTTACCAACACATTTCTGCTGTTTATTTTTTTGTGACCAAACTCCAACTTTTCGTCCTCCGCACGTTTTAGTAACCGGACCCTTAAGAGTAAATCCTTTTGGACATGCTATGGTACAATTCGTTCCAAACCCATTTTTCATGCGGGTACAATCATCAAACTCATACTCACCGTACCTCAGTTCAGGTAGCGGTGGACAAACGACCTCTAAAAGGATTTCCCTTAAAACTATTCTGCATTTTATATTTTTAATTACGTTTGCAGGTGGTGTGTAGACCATCCCATTTTGAGAGGGGTAAGCAATTTCTCACACGTGAGCCAACTAAGTAGTACCCAGGACCGCACTTATATGTGCACTCAGTATCGATGGGCATGGGCTCCGTAACTCTCTTTGCATCATCATCGTAAGTTTCCATAAATGTTGCATTCCTAGGCGAATAGTCGAAGAATAGGTTTAAGTCCCGGTTCCTGCAGACAATGGATCCGTAGTAGGGCACACTCAGACTTGGACAGGTCTTAACTAGGAAAGTCATAAAAATAAATGGTTCACAACCAACTACCTGCGAATCTTACGGACACAATGCGTCTCTATCCCCGACCACGTTCCGTTCTCCAGGCATAATCTCAGACTAGTTCCTGTTGTTTTAATATTCTAATCAAATAATCAATTGTGTAGGTATTTGAACCCTTTACCTATTAATTGAAACCCAAATTGGCACCGGGCTCCGCATGCCGCGTTTAAAACATTAAGACATGTTCCTTGCTGCTTCACAAAATATCCGTTTTCCGGAGGAGATAATTTTGAACATGTTATGCCTGAAATATAAGTATGGGCATCAGAATTGTAACAGTCCACATAACGTTTTACCTTCACAGCGGTTAAGATCAGCCTTTCGAAAGCCGGCCTTGCACACACACTGCTCTATACCCAAAGCTGGTTGCTCTAGTGTGATGTGATTTATGTCAGGGCAAGGCCGGCACATGTTAGAGTTGTGCCAGTAGGTGCCGTTGGGACAAGCTATAGACATAAGAAAAAGCCAGGTGTGAATTATTGTAACATGAGACAAGATTGAAGTTGCTTACGGAAACATTGCCCATTTAGTCCGCTTCCATAGAAACCTGGATGACAAACGCATGCATAATGACCGGACGATGTGCCGCAAGTGCAATCGGCGTTCTCATCACAGCAGGATTGACTTAAAAAATGTCTCGTTTAAAATTAATAAAGAATAATCTACCACCTACCTTTCCTCTGCGCTATTCCGCTCAAGACCATCGCACAGACCATTGCACCGAGTTTCGTTCTTGATTTTGATCCGTTCACCGACTTTGTAATCTAAAAGAAAGTCATTTTATAAAACGATATACATATATGTATGAACGATATATGCAAAAGACCGTCTGCTACCATATGGAATGCCGGAAGGTATTTCACAGAAGAGCATCGAACGGCAGCCGACACAACCACAAACTTAATATCATTCTTGTAGCTAGACCGTGCCAGAGCAGGACAATCACACAAGATCTGTGTTGCAGTTTCATTGTCTTCCAGGCAAAGACGACATTCCGTTTCAATAGGCAGACCCATCTTATGTAGGTGATGTCTTAGCCCTTAATGGCCAGAGAGTTAGCCCACCAGCAACTTCTGACCAATTTGCTCAAGGCGGTAAATTCAGTGTAGGAAAAAGGTTTGCTGTATAACCAAAGGGTATTTTTGGGTTAAGACCCCACGTCCTTCCAAAAAGTTTCCTACAGGCTCAAAGCGCCCGTGTAGGTGTTAGGAGACGCGACCTTTGGGAATGGAAGTGGGATTGGAACCTGGGATTTTTGGATTGGGGGTCTAGCACGTTTACCAGTAGACTGCGGAAGATTAAACGATCCACAAATTAATAAATAAAATTTAAGATGTCACATTTAAGATTGTCATAAAGACATTTTTCCAAGATACCAGGACAAGAGGTCCACGGAACATACATATACACAGCAGGCGTACAAATACTTATGACTATCCAACTTAAGTCCAACAGACACACTCGATGCACCGAGGTGATATTATCAGTCGGGAGAGAATAGGGTGACGATGTGAGAAAACTTTATCCCAATGACAGCACCCCCACCATCCTTCTTAGTGCTCGGACAAAAATCACGGCCTTTTCGAAAGGTGTCGTATGAAGGAAGGTGGAATTTGATATTCGCTATAGAACTATTAAGCTATGTCCCAGTGATACAAAATATATCTGGATTGTCCGTGATAACCATGCAGTGAAGTCTAACAACTTCGTCCTCAAACCACGTAGGTACATTCTGATAAATGATATTAAGTATAGAATTACAATCACATTAAACGATTTCGTAGATTAAAATCAGCATCGGCGTTATTATTATTTACGGCGATTGAGTAAACACCAGTTAGGTCACCTTTTGTAAAAGTACCCTCCGGCAGTGATGTTAAATCGTGGGAAATTTCCCATTTCGTGGGAATTTTTACATCTAAAAAGTCGAATATGGGAAAAAGGGAATAATTTCGTGCTGTAGAAGAACTCGTGGGAAAAAATCTATACAAAAATTTATCTACTTAAAAAGTCAGGGACAGCATGCTGTCGATTCGTTCCGTCATAAAGAGTCCTCGAAGACTGACAATTTAGCTTATCTGGTAGACATATACATAATTTCTCAGAATGTACGCAACGAATCGGATTGAAAATAACAAGTTAAATTCATTTCAACTTTTACTTACAGTGTGCATTGGAACAGAAATGATCGGAAACATTCTGTTTCGGCCTTAAAGTATGCATATGCACGAGCTCTTGAAATCAAATACTGCCACTGAATTAAACTTTTTGATGCTTCCTCATATAAGAAGTTCTGAATAATGTTCTAGGGCTACGTTATTAAGGGGGAACACCACTGTGACGGGTCAAAAAATTGTCAATGTTTCGTAATTTTTGTTACAGCTATAACTAAATATTTAAATATCTGATAAAGAATATTTTATTAAGTATATATTCAACTTGTTCAATAGCAATTTTGATTGAAAAATGTTTAAAATGTACAAAGTTATGGGCCTGGATTAAACGGTAAAAAAAATACCTCTATTCATTGAATCATCAATATAAAAGAAAATTTATTTATTAATATGAATGTAGCAACCGTTGTACGAAGCCGTCTTTTTCTCACAAAAAGGCGGCGGCTTAAAATTAATCCGTTTTTCGGACCTTATCAACATTGTAAAAATCGGCTACGCACAACGATAGTCACCGATTACCGAAATTTCAAGAAAACAATTTTTTCACTGGGACAAGGTCGATAAAAGTCGTTCCAAGATTTTTTTTTTGTATTTAAAATACACCGTTTAGCCCGAAACCATATGTGTGTGGAAGGGCTTAACTCACGAACCTTGTCGTCATGTTTTTTAAATATTTATAATATGAATATGTATACTATCAAAAAATGCAGACAAAAAACAAATTTTTTGAACCGTTACAGTGGCGTTCCCCCGAAGCGTAGCACCAGAGACAATCTGGGTCGTCTATAACCCTGTTATTTTAATATTATGAAGAGTTCCTTATTTAGTATTATAGTTTATTACATTGTATGAGATTTGTTGAACTAAACTACATATTATAACAAAGTAAAATGAAGACTATAATTCAATTTAATTGATGGGAAAAATTGTGGGAAATTTTGACCACAAAATAGGGAAAAAAGGGAAAATCTACCATCTGTGATGGGAAAAAGCTCCAAATGGACTTAACAACACTGCCCTCCGGCCAGAAGTTCTTACAGTTGAGTATCAGGAAAAGCTCCTCGGGAACGAAGATTCGAAGAGAGGCGGTACGAAGATTCTCAAAGTTTGGCTCCGTTAATTTTACACAGGTGAAGGCTGTTGAGGACAGGAGCGACGTAGCTTAGCATGAATATATTTAATTACATGATCGCACGAGGTTCAGTAGCTCAGTCGGAATAGAAACAAAGAGAGCTCAGGCTTCACAATGTCTTATTTCACTGAAGAAGGAGATTGTGTTGGCTGAGATGTAGCAGACTCAGCATTGTTCCCAAGCACTTTAATGGCCGGTTTTGGCGTATTGGGCTTACTAGGACCTTTGAACCTTTCCTCAGCAACAGGAACTTGTTTAGGATTTTTATGAATTCACGCGAGAAGAAAAAAAAATTATATATCCGTCACTGCAACGCGACACTTGTTTTGATATGCTTAATTCGCCCCAGGCAATTCGGAGCCTTTAATTCGAATTATGGATATTAAAAATTTGGAAATAAAGTGCGCTTAGTAGCATCACATTTTATTTTAGTGTTACTTACCCATTCTCAATGCTCGCCGAGCCAGACCTTCGAATTCAAAGAAACCATCCAAGAAAAAACTGTATTTTTCTTTCGGGGCGCTAGAGATGTTCAACAACTCAACAGCATTGCCGGACTGAATTCCTAAATAATATAGAATGAAAATATTTGTTGACGAAGGAAGATCGAGTTACTGACCTATGGTAAATATGGTCACATTCTCGTCTTTAAGCTTGCTTGCTATGGAAATGGGGCTTATTCCATTCGAGAATCCATCAGTTACTAAAAACACGAACTTCTTGCCGTTTCTATTCGATCCTGCGAATATTTCCTGCAAAATAACATTTCGCTGACTGTATAGGTAACTAGGGAAAAATCATAAAAATACCCTCGCTTCCTTAAGGGCTCCATAGGTAAATGTGCCTCCGCCAACAAACCTTAACTTGGGTATGTCGTCATTAAGTAGCTTGCATTTGTCATTATCCTCAGAAGGCTCTGAAATCTGATCCAAGTGCCTAATCTGGAAAAGCCAAGCTTGCACAAGACGATCACTTTAGGACCTCTTAAACATCCCCGCTTACCACTTTAGCCTGCGAGCTGAAGGTAACTAATGCAACTCGGGTGTAGTTGTAGCTCACGTTGAAGTCACTCAGCAGCTTCTTAATGAACCTAATTTCACTTTGAAAATTCAGTTTACCGACACTGTTGCTCGAGTCGATTAAGAACACAACGTCGATTCTCTTACTTTTGCTTTTAATGCCCACAAGGCTGTCACGGAACCTCTCGCTGATATCATCCACTTTCGACTTGAACACAGAATTCTCGGCGCTTATCGGATTCTCACTGAAAGCTGGAGTCAAAAAAGTCTGGCTCTTGTTCACAAAACTGAAGTAGTTCACGCCCTGACCAAAAGTCGCAGGGTAATATAATATGGACAGTAGACCTACTTCGAGGGCAAAGCAGAAGGTGTAAATCCTCATTTTAAAAGGTAGCAAATTAAACACAAACTAGCTCAAAAGACCTAGATTCTTTGTCACTATCACTTGGAAACTTAAAAGGTTTTCAGGCCTTAAAGTTCCTTCACTAACCACCGATTAGCTCTCCAATTTTGGAGTAGCTTGATAACCCTTAGCTGACCTGTAGAGCCTATGCGGGATTCCGTCGAAGTGATCTGGAAGAGAGTCGCGGTTCGACTAAAGCCAACATTCGACATTCGACTTAAAAGCTATGCGCCTATCAATTGCCGGTGATAAAACTCGCGGTGATAGCGTAGAAAATTCTTAGAGATATTTACTATAGCTGACCAGGAGGTTCCCGGCGAGGGTGTGAGAATTTCCTCGTTTGTGTTATCAGCGTCTACAGATGAGTCAAAGCCCGGCAATCTAAGCATGGTTCCACTTAGTCTGTTCCGAGTTTGGACGGTGGACAGATGTGCGTAATACCGTCGTCGTTGATAGGAGTGTAACGTAATCGGTAATCACAATTCGTTGCTTTTTTTAGACTTTGAGGCAAAAGATAGGCGGTCGGTTCATTAGAACTCTATACAAAGTATTTAAATGAGTTGTATCGCACAGATAGCTCTAGCAGTAGTGACCTTGACTTATTCATAACCTGACAGAATCGCAACATTCCGTAGTTATCTGGTTTTGCTGCGTAATCTGTTCTATTGTATTGTTTCGAGGGATGTACTAAAAGGAGGGTATTCAGATATTTTGTTACATACACAATATGGGCAAAATTGGGCTATTTCCTTAATACGGTGTTTGGTTTTTTATTCCTAGCAAAATACTCTGACCGGTAAAATTATCCGATCAAATAAAAATTTTCAGGGAATTGCAATTAGAATCGAATGTACGACAAATATTTTTTTGAAAATAATTGTACACATAAAAGCAAAGATTCAAATCTTTTTATGAGTGGACCGTAGTGTTTTGGTAGTGCCTTAAAACCGAGATACTTTTGAAGAAATCTATTGGCGACCTTTTCGTGTGATAGAGAACATTTTTTTGAAAATTTTTGTACTTTTAAGTGGGTACGGGTTGCTAGTATGGGTTTCAAAATGCCGCGCAATAGAGACATGAATCGTCTAAGTGTTGAACAATCTGTGCGAATAGTGACTCTTCTAGAAACTGGAAAAACCCAAAGGCAGGTTGATCGTATCGTTGACGGTTCTCAATCTACCGTATCTGCAGTGATAAAAAGATACAAGGAAGACAATCGCGTAACAAAAAGACCTGGTCAAGGCCGTGTAACGGCTACATCATCACAAGATGATCAATTTTTACAACTTAGAACCTTAAGGAATCATAGCGTTACAAGAATCTTTAAGACAAACTGCAAGCGTTAATGTAAGTGAAAGTGAAAAATACGTAAACGATTCGTGGAAGATTAGTTTCTCGTAGACCTTATCGTGTACACTTTCGCAAGTGTGTATCTATGTTATGAGCCAGGGAAGGAGGAGCAGCAATCACTCCGATCAATGAATCGAATAAATTTGATTTGCAAAAAATTGATGGGTGGGGCTTATCATGCAGTGAATTGCAAGAAAACTGTGTTATTGGGTCAAGCGTGGTGGCTGCAGAAGAACTAAGAAGGTTTCACTAGATCTAATTTCTTGAAGAAGGCATGAAGGCATATGATCTATGATAACTATATTTAAAAATGAAAGTGTGTTTGCGTGTTTGTTTGTCACTGAATCACGCCTAAGCTGTTGCTTCGATAGACTTCATTTTATGAAACAAAGTAGTACATAGTCCAAGTTAACATTTAGGCTATTTGTAATTTTGATAAAGTGCAAGCTTCCAAAATGGCTGCTCCAAGATGGCTACCGGTTAGTTATGTTATTAAATAGGTTAATCTTCAAAGGATTGCCCTAAAAATCTGTACTACGAGGTTTTCGAGCTCGCTGATTTGGAATCTGTTATAAAAATTTCCAAATTAAAAATGGCGGATCCAATCGGACGATCGAAATTCCGCAATTTTAAGTAATGTTAATGAAAATGAATATAAAAAAGAATAAGGGGATATGAATTTCAAACTTACTAAAATTTCAGATAGCGGACCCATAATGACTACCAAAATTTTTGAACTTCAACGGATTGCCATTAAATTCAAAGCTAAGGGTTCTTGCTAATTCAACTTAGAAGAATATTAATGAAAATGAATACATAGAAAACTCTAGAGCCACCGATTTCATCAAATTGTACCAACATTTCAAAACTCAAGACAGGTCCGCAAAATTTTAAACTTCAAAGGAATACCACGAAAAATAATACTCATGGATTTTTAGGGTGCAGATCTTGAATAGCAGAAATAGCGAATTTCAAATGGCGGATCCAAAATGGCAATCGAGCTTTCTTAATTTCAAGAGTTTTCCGTTTTCGCATCTGCTATTTGGAATTTAATGATTTACATTAAATAAAAGAATTGGGGGCTGAACACAATTTCTGAATATGGTATGAAAGACCTAGAAGAGCGAACGAAACTTTTCGATTTCAACTTAACTTAACTTATATTAATAAGAAAGATTGAGGAGATTTTATAAGAATAAAACAAAATTTTCCGGTGAATAAGTAACGTACACAGATTACAAAACTTCTGCACAAATGAAATTAAATGTGTAAATAGGATCATTGTGATGTCACTCAGTACAATCACGCGCCGTCGTGCGAAGGCGGGTAACTCAGCTAATTTATCTCAATATAAATGAAAACGCTTCTGCTTGAGAATTTGAATTTAAATTATTTATTCAATTTAAGGGCCCCCGGTGGTCTGGCACCCTTGAATTTAAGGGATTTTTAAAAAAATTTTTTGAAGGTGAAAATAATGAACGACGATATTTCAACTTTGTAGGTATATCATAATACTCAACAGGCATACAAAACTATTTTTATAATCAAAAAAAAAATTGTGATTATTTAAATAATGGCGTTGAAGATGACCGCCTCAAAAAAATGAACCTGGGCGGCGGGTGAAGTTTTAGCTCTGTCACTTATTTGAAAAATAAAATGTGAGGAAATTATTAATCTATATGAATGAATTATTTTGACAAAAATAGCGCGTTTTGAAATTTGAATATCGAAAACAGACTATTTTTCATTAGGTTTTCTACGTAAAAAATAAGAAGTTATTGAAATAAAAAATTTTTGGTGGTCCCGGCCATAGCTACTAGTATACTGAATAATAGCTAATAGTATACTACTATAAGCACTCAATGGCCAACGACTTAAAATACCTTGCAGTGTCTCCTTCCTTACTCTTTCCATGTTTCATTCACACCTAGAACGTATTTTGTTTATTTATGCACATGAAACTCAACAATTTCCCGTATTTCGCTGATGTAAGCCCGAGCAATTTCTTTCAACTTGTTACTCAGATTGTTCGTACTTGTCAGTTTTGATCTTAAAATACGTTACAAAATATAAAGCGCCATCTGAAGGAAAGAGTATAACTATAAAATAATTAAGCTGAATTTCAGAATCTAACATATCAGCGGCTGAATAACAATCAAATGCAGCCAACTTCACGTTTGTTTCTTCTCTATGAAGTTTGGAAATTTAAATGGTTCTGGGTTCAGGTATTTTGGCGGCTAAGCAGAGCTGAGTGGCGTGTCATCAAAACGCCTTTTTCTGAATTAAAACTTTGTGTAAAATGGATTTGAACGATGCTGTGGTCACCTGCGCTGTGAATTTACAGTGGAATAATGTTGCAGGGTCGACTGGACGTAAATTGGCCCTACGTGTAGCCACACTGCGACTGCTGCGGAACGACGTACGAGAGATTTTTCTTGAGATTTCCACCGACAAGGGGAAGCCAATTAAGCTGAAACTGAAAGATATTACCGTGCACAAGAAGTTCATGAATGAGGGCAAGGCGAGCATCAACTTTGTTGCTGAGAAATGCATTCTTTTTATATCAAACGCACCGCCAGGACCGCTTATGGTTTTTCTTCGGGCGTTGTTTGTGAAGCTCTCGGGCAACGAGAACCAGGACGAGCGAACGGTGCACAAGAACCTGAGAGCCCACATGCTGTCTGGCAAGCCGAGCAAATTCGAGGAGGTGAGTCCTGTAACAAATGCAGAGATGATCATTGCGAGAAAGGCTGCAGGTCTCAAGGCTTCTGTTACAACGCCATCACCTCCTCATGCTAAAAAGAGGAAACTTGAGGAAATTCGCATGAATGGGGGCGTAGAGAAGCCTCCTTCAGCCAAAAGGTTGTACCAGCCAGCCGGAGTTACTGAGGAAAACCAGAAGCTGTCGGAGGAGCAGAACAGGGTGCTGGAAGCGTGCCTTAGTGGGAAGAGTATTTTCTTCACAGGCTCAGCTGGCACGGGGAAAAGTTTCTTGCTGAGAAAAATTTTGTCTGTTTTACCACCTGATGGTACCGTTGCCACGGCGTCCACTGGTGTCGCTGCATGCTTGATAGGTAAACACCAGATTTCCCTAGCTCTAGGTTGGAATTTAAAATAAATTTGATGTTTCCAGGAGGTGTGACGATTCACTCTTTTGCTGGCATAGGCGGTGGCGACGCAGGGCTGTCGCGATGTTTGGACATGGCCTCACGTGCTGTGAATGCACAAAACTGGCGTAGGTGTAAGCGCCTTATTATAGATGAGATTTCTATGCTGGACGGTCAGTATTTCGAAGTAAGTATTTTACCACTGTATTTGGGGCATTTCGCCAAGCTGGGAGGGTTGCAATTGATCACTTGAAGTATTTGCGTTCAAAGAACAATATTTCAATTCGTTTTTTCAAGCTGCTTCATTTTGGAGGTTGGCTAGCATCATATGTGGTTGAGATCTTGATTTTCCAACTGTAAATAGGTGCAGCTTAGAACAGATGAAGCATTCAGATAGATTGTCCACCAATTATGTTCTTGTTTCCTCTACATTTCTTTCCTGCAATTTTTCTCTGTAGGAGGAGTTTGCGGATTGCGTACGTGTTGTTTCTCAATATGTGGCCCATACATTTTAATTTCCTTGCTTGGATTGTTTCCACTCGCTTCTTACAATTAGTGCCCATCTTAGTTACTACGGAGTAGCTGAGTTTCTTCTGCTGGCGCTCGTTTTGATAGCCCCAAAGGAAGAAGTCTAAAGGCGTTAAGTCGAACGCATCGATAGCCAGTCTCAAATCGCTCGTGCAGAATGTCCATTATGGCGTGCGCCGTGTGGCACGTAGCGCCGTCTTGTTGGAAACAAATGTAATTTTAAAATAAAACTGAAAAAGTGGTAATTTCCTTAGAGCTCTAGTCTGTTTTGGGTGCAAAATAGAACCCAATAAACCATGTGGGATAATGTTCAGCATCCCCAAAAATATAGGAAAACACTTGTTTATTACATTTTACACATTATCAGGTGTTAGTAGAGCATTTACTTATAGGACAAAGATTTGTGTTTTCCGTCACTTTGGGCCCAGTCGAAAAAATCAAAGATATTTTTTTCCGGTACTCAAGGGGTTAAGTAATCATTCGACGTCTAGATTCGTTTCATAATATCACAGCTGTGCCTCATCACGTCTATTCGTTTCTTTGCAGAAAATTGAAGCAGTAGCACGACACATTCGGAAGAATGAGAAACCTTTTGGAGGCATTCAGTTGATTATTTGCGGGGATTTCTTTCAACTCCCCCCTGTGGTTAAGCGGGAGGTTTTCGGCGCGACTCCGACTGAGAAACGATTTTGCTTTCAATCCGAGGCATGGGAAAAGTGCATTCAAGTTGTATTTGAACTGAAAGAGGTGCACAGGCAAACGGACCCGGAATTTGTGCAGATTCTCAACCAGATACGAATTGGTCGCGTCACAGAAGAGATTACCGATCGATTGATCTCTACGGCTAAGCAGAAAATAGAATCAAACGGTATTCTGGCCACACAGCTGTGCTCTCAGAACAACGACGCCCAAGCGATAAATGAAACAAAACTGGACCGTCTCACAGGGGAAGTTGTCCAATTCAAGGCTGAGGATAGTGACCCGGCTTTCACCAAACAGTTGGATGTTCAAGTGCAGGCGCCCGCGAATCTCGTACTGAAAGTGGGTGCGCAAGTGATGCTGTTGAAGAACATCAACGTCTCCGCAGGGTTGGTGAATGGAGCCAGAGGAATTGTCAGTAAATTCGACAATGGGTTGCCCGTGGTGCGATTCAAGAACAAATTAGAGCATCTGTGCAAGGCGGAAAAGTGGATCATCAAAACACCGACCGGAGCACTTATAGTGCGGAAGCAAGTGCCCCTCAAGTTAGCTTGGGCGTTTTCCATCCATAAATCTCAAGGATTGACTCTGGACTGCGTTGAGATGTCTCTTTCGAAGGTGTTTGAAGCAGGACAAGCCTATGTGGCACTCAGCAGAGCAAAGAGTTTAGATAGTATTAGAATTTTGGATTTTGATAACAAGCAGGTATGGGCGAATCCCGAGGTGCTACAGTATTATAGACATTTTAGGAGGAGATTATGTGATATGCCAATGACTGCTCTTGGGAGGAAGGATACCAAGAAACCAAGTAGTAAAATTAAGAAAAGTTTCATGGATAAACCTCTTGTAAATATCTGTTAGATTTAAGGGACACATATTTTACCGATTACTTGCAATAAATTAAATATATTTTTTTATTTAATTTTTTTATTTCCAAAAATGCACATTTCAGAAATATTTTCTTTTAATATGTACTGACACTACATTATACGAGGGTGTGTGGCAGAGTTATTGGGTTTAGTCGCACTGACGAGATCGGCCTATAACGGCCGGAATTCAATTGAAACACTCGCATATAACTTTTCTTGGCTTAGTTCGATATATCCAATAATATCCTGAACAACATTTTCAAGTTCTCTAATCATTGTGGAAGGTAGCCAAGTGTTCTCCACATTCTCGAATCGTGATTTCAACGACTTAGAATCGACTTCAAGAATTCGAATTATGAAAGTCGATTATAGAAGACTTTTTCAAATAAATCGATTTCTCAAGTCGATCGTATGGCAGTGCTCGACTTCTCATTTTTCTATTTTTCAGTTTCGTGTAGTTATTTTATTTTGGAGAATTTATTTCCTTTTGAGGAAATAAATGTTAAAACATTAACATATTTAATCATACTTTTGTTTGTTAATATTTTTATTTTTGATGCGTCCCTACACGCTTTATTTTGCGGATAGTAATTAGAACTTCTTCAATTCTCTCATCATCACTGTATCTTCAAGGAACAGCGCTAAGGCGCTCATATTTCACAAAAACTTATAAATCTCGTTCAATTTCACGTTTGACAGCAAAATTTGAAATGACGGAATATAATTTATAGTAGGTAAAGTACTCTCTTAACGGTTCAAAGTGCTCCAGAAAACTACTGACTAGATTTAAATGAAATCTGGCAATGCTTTTCCCTGAGTCGATATGCTTAGACAACACCGATTATTCCTGCAGTCGACATCGAAAAGTCGAATCGATAAAATTTATAAATGAAAAAGCTTACAATTGTGTAATTACAGAGAGACCGAAATGTCTAAATACTCAGTTGAGAATTTCACTGGTTACTTTTAAAAATTATCTATACCACCACGAAGGAACGTAATTATTTTTTTTGTGTTTTTCTTTATTTATTGAATCTAAAACTAATACGTGATTTATAATCTTCACCAGTGCTAGGTAGGTATGAATTTAAAAAAAATTAACTCCAAAATGCTTTTTTTTTAAATTTAAAAATTATTACAACTAATGGTAGTCCTTACAAGAGTTTAATTTGAGTTAAAATATTTAAAATTCAGATTGTTTAATATTTCGCGAAAGGTTTGTTACGTATAAATTTGTATATCCTTTCTCTACCTGACATGTACCTTTTTAGAAAGGTGGTAAGATGGGAGTTTAATAAAACTAAACATAAAGTGTATTAATTATGAATTTCGGAGAGAAAGGGGGTAAACGTGAATTTTAGGAAATTTCAGAACATTTTTTCACTTTCGTAAGTAACTGTGCTTGCAGTGGTAGAAGTAGTATTATTATAGATGTATTCCATTTGATTGAGCAAAGTACTCGTGAGCAGAAGAGTTCGTGACTTAGCTACGTTTCTCCTACTCGCAAGTGCTCATACAACTTTTCGTCAGCAGTTGACTGACAGTTTCCAAGCACTTAACGCGGATTTCTCTCTATAACATACATAGGTCCCAAGGAAAAATCGAATGAGAACTTGCGAATAAAAAATCTTATTTAAGCTACGAACAAGAACTTTTCTCTCGTGAATGGAATACAGTGGTAGCATTTTTGGAAAGCATTTTAAGATAGTAGTTCTTTGGCGTGAGGTTGATGTCGCTGCATTGAGTAGATCAAAATATAAAAATGAAATAATGTGAATACCGAATTTATTAATCACCCTGTTAACTCGAAAGCGGTAGAGATTTTGCGGAATGAACGGTTACACTGTAAATGTGTGATTTGAGTGTTATATGAGACAAATTTCTTTCCAACATACACACAATATATCTTGTGTATTACTACAAAAATGAGCGCTATTATCTCTTCAAAAATTTCCTTACAATTCTTAATGCTCGAATAATTATTATCAACAACTGAGTTGGGGACGTTCATTTAGAAGCATAGAAGTTTTAAGTGGGAGACGACTGGTACCAACTGCTCATGAAGGGAAATTTGTTAGATGGAGAAGCGTTTCTTGGGGAAAGCGTTACATGGGAAATGATTTTATCAAATTCACTCCAGCCCCAAATTAGACAAATGTTCGAAAATTGCAGAATCGTTCAACACAAGGTCCTTAACTTCAAATATCGTGGATGGAAACTTCGTCAGATGATTATAATCACTAAAACTAATATCACAGTCAGAATCACAGAAAGCGCTACTAAAGAAGTCCGCTTTCATTATTTTTATACTAAACTTCAAGGAAGAGGTTTTCCTTGACATATATCGCAACACCCACCCCTTGGGTCTCCTCTATTATTTCGGAAAAAAAGCGTGTAGCTACGAATAGTGAAAAAAGAAGACGAAAGATCACGATTTGATTCGTGTGTATTTTTTTTTATTTTACACATTTATCACAAAACAATGAACCGGTCAGATATTGAGGGCTGTTTTCTTATATGCCGAGTATGTAGTGTTTGTACAATTCCTTTCTTTTCATTATTTCACAATATAGATGCAATAAAATTACCAAATTCATTTACTTTAATTTAAATAAATTTAAGGTAACGTTGACTTATGAAGAATATTAGAGGAAAGCATCAATGAGTTGAAACGTCCTTTAATCGGTGCTATCAATTTTCCTAGAAATAAGTTTGCATTAATTAGATATTACTAAAAGCATCAAATACCCACTTCTGAACGTCGTCTATCATAACTTTGAAGGAATATCCAGTGACCTTGAGAAATGCTGTAAAGTCAACTATCCTGTGAGGAGCTACCATAACGTCGGCAAACATACCAGCCCGCGATAATTGCCAGAACATCAAATCCTTTAAAATGATTGAAACATTTTTTTTTAAATTACTATACTTCGAGCAGATAACAGAAAAACTTACCTTTTGAGTGTTTGTCCTCTGATCCAGCTCATATAACATGTCGAACTGGAGATCCGTGTCGAAGGTAATGTGTAGCACTTTGTAGCCTTCATACTGCGAGGCCCGCACCATCGAAACCAGAACGATGGCACAAAATGCAACCAAAATAAATCTTGCCATGATAGCTTTGAGGTATTCTTAGGAGTACTGCGTTTTCCAAGATTGAAACTGCACTTGTACGTAAATCATGTATTCAGCCATTTAAGTAGTTTCCCAGACGGGCTTATTATCATCCAGTTATCAGGTTTGAAATCAAAACAGATTTACTGGGTGCTCGCAGAAATAAACAATTCAAAGGCTATATAGGATTTGCTCTGTACTGATAATAATGGAGAGATTTGCGATTGCATAAATGATTTCAGCACACACTTCACTTGCGCAATGATTAAATGTAAATACAACCAGATTACTGTTGGTTTTATCGAACTTGATTTTGTAGCTCTAGCAAGGTCATCCGAAAATTATTTTACAACTTTGTTTCTTCAGATAAGACTGGGGACTTGTGAAAGACGAGAAAATTATATTGATAGAAGTTATATAATGATTTGTTAACAAACAGAGCAGATGGGACATTTTTAAACTAAAACTTGAACGCATTTATTATTCTAAGCTACGTAAAATTAGAAAGTGAATAACGCTGTTATTAAAGATATTAAAATTATTTTACATATTAATATTATAAATTAGGGTAACGGTTATTTACTGTTCGGGATATCATGAAATAGGTAATTAATAATAATAATAATATTGTGTTACAAAACAATTCACAATAAGTTTCTTATTATTTGTAACACACATCGCATCAGTATAGTCGTCTTGCCTTGCGGCATAGGCGGGCTTCTAAGGTCCTCCAAAGATTTTGGTCTGTAGCATTTCTTCTGCATGTTCCCACAGCCACTGCTTTAAGGTCATTTTCTCAGCGTCGTAGTTGTCTTCTTCTCTCTCTTTTGCCACTACCACTCCGTAATTCGACTATTATTTCTAACCATTATCTCGTCCATTTACACTTTATTCTTTTTTCTATGATATTTTTAACTTTAGTGTTTCGTCCAATAGTTTTTTTTATTTAAGTGAAAAACTGTTGATTGAATTTTTCATACATAAATACCATAGTGAATACACGAACGAAAGTTGCCATCTTATGTAAAGCCTTTGTGTGATTTTCTGATGAGATTAGAACTCGGGACGCCTGGTTTCTAGTCCGGATACCACTGCCCAGCTTTACTCTTCATATTAGACTATCAGCTGACTCTTTAGAAAGCAAAACAGTCTCTCGTGCACATCATGCACGTTAGTCAGATCGTTATACTCGAGTTTCGTCGTATCTGGATTAAAAAAAAAGTTTGATTTCTGCGACTCACGGCCAAGATGTGTAAACATCAGAGTAGTAAGGAGCCCACCGCCCGTACAAAGTGCACTAGGTGGCGTAGGGACAGAACTAGACCTAGACCTAAAGTACCCCACCGGAGTGTTTTTGCGACGACATGTACCCACCGGTCATAGGATTTTGTTGAGGTGGGAGCTAGATAGACACGTCCTGGTCGCACTTGTTTGGAGGTATAAAGAAGAAAAAAAGGAGTCTGTTGTTGGGGTGGTTGGTTGAAAGGGGAGAGCTAGTTACTTTACCATGCTTAAAATAACTTGCGGTCGGGGGTGAGAGAGTTGGGTAGCGTAGCTCGGTTATAATCTGTGGATGTGAAAAGTAAAGAAGATGCAACAAGCGCGGGGTCTAGTGCAGAATAAAAACAAATGGAGCGGACGCAGTGGTCGGACGAAGTGCAGCACCAAAGAAGATCCCAAAAAATAAAAAACCTGTGCAACAAGCACGGAGCCTAGTGCAGAATAAAAACAAATGGAGCGGACGCAGTGATCGGACGAAGTGCAGCACCAAAGTAGATCCCAAAAAACAGAGAAAACCTGCAGCCCGGAGTGTTCAGAAGAGACGGGCGACAAAAACCAGGTAAAAATAAAGAATCGCTTTTTTGCTTTGCCTGCGGTTCTGGCAGGCATGTGCTTTTTGGAGAGCACGTGCGATGCTTACATGCAGTTGCATAAGAATTGATCTAGCAAATGAGGAAGACTGTGCCGGTGAACTTGAAGACAGGGGAGCGAACGAAAGGAACGAAGGTTTATTTAAAATAAAAGGCGAATTCGGCTGAGATATTTTTATTGCTGGCTTTACATATGTATTTTTTTTTTAAAAAGAAATAGAGTGCATATATCGATGTTATGGTCGATTACCGGTTTTATTTTTTAAAAATTTAAATTTAAGAAATCCACCTCTTGATTCATCCTGTCCTTCAAAAATGAGAGAGTGCAAGGCCGGCGGGTTTAATTCTTCCAACTGGCGCTGAGTTTTTATTTTCTCCGTAAATCTAGGAGGAAGAAAAATGTAGGTGTTGTCCACGAAATGCACCGTGAGCCGTAATCCATATTTTGTTTTCACAAGACGAAAATATTTGACGTCGTACTCCTTTCCAATTTCCAGTGACGTTGTCTGAACTAAAGTGTCCTGGACAGTTTCAGCCACATTTGTCAGTAGTTCAAAAGCGCTCTGTAGAGTAAAAATTATGAAATAAAATCATTAAATATTTAATGTATGTTTACTTACCATTGTACCCCTTTCTTGTCATGAAGAATAGTGATGGACCGTAGCTGCTTTTCAAAATCTTCTGAAGTTCCTGAAGAATAGCCTGGACTTTATATACTATTTTTGGCTTTCAAAACGCACAGCCCACCTCTGTTAGATATTCAGAGCCCAAATAAAAACGCGTTACCTTATCTCCACCTATCGTAGGATAAAGGTCCATAATTTAAAGTTCTAACAGATTTAAAGGCTTTAATAAGCCTGTAAATTGTGTATAGCTGCCTTTTACTGGACGTGATCAGGGGGTGTTATTTACAGAACAACTATAGATTTAAGAAGGGTCAAGCAGACCTCTCTTTTGTTTTCTGTTTTAATGTGTGAGAGGGGGTCGCTATAAAATTGTATAAAAGGTTAGAGTTAAATTGTGCGGAGATGGTCTTCGGCAGATTTTTGAAGGTGATCTTACTTTAAAATTTGTTTTAAAATAACGTGCGTTGAAGTGTCATAGCAAGTGAGGTAAGTACAAAAATATAGTTCTTTACTCTTAACGGTTATTGCAACTTTTTTATTTCTCATTTTAACTTCATATAATTTTGGTTTTTTCATAAAAGCTTCATGGCTTGTAAAGAGCTGTCCCCATCAACTACCGGTGAAATAGCGACAGAAGTGCCAACCCTTCCTACACCACCTAAAGAAGAAAGGAGTTTCGTGTTTGAGGGAGAGGCTGACACCGTGGATTTTTGCGAGTGGTACATCAATAGAAGAATAGTTGTGTGTAAGTCTAAGAAGTTAGAATAAAGCTTAATTATAAAATGACTTCTGAAGAAATTGTTATTCATTTAAAGAGTGCGGTAAGCTTAAATTCAGATATATTTTTGTCTGCGTTAAATGTATGTATAGACACAGTGAAGAAAAATAACGTTGTATTTTCGGATCGCGAAAAGTTTTCCTTGTTGTCATTGATAACAAAACACTCAATTTTACATAATGTGTCTCTAGGCAATAGTGTGCTTAAAAACGCCATTAACTTTCTGAATTCTGAGGGGGAGGCCACTGAACAGAACGCTATTGCTTGTGAAAATATACCTTTACAGGAAAAACGTGACACAGTGCAAATAATTCAGTGTGGTAGTGGTCTAAACAAAGGCTTCAAATTGCTATCAAAGCAGACGTTGTTTTACAAGAGGTTTAATACGGAGGGTGTTAAGCTTGCCTTTCAGTTACAAGATTTTGGTAACACCACTCAAAACCCCCTCGAGACATTAAAACATGCGTTTGATAATGTGCTTAAAGAGCTGCTGTCAAATTCTGTGGAAGGAAGCAAAATTGGTTTTTCGATAGCGCTACCTAATTCGTCACACGTAAAACCCATATGGTCTAACTTTAGACCTATTGCGGATTTATCAGGGGAATATATTATTGGATTAATTTCCAATGTGAGCCAATCCAACACAATTTTTCTTTCTGACGAGGCCATACAATTAAGTGCATACATAACCAAATTCCCTTTCCCGGAAGAAGCCGGTTTTAGCGACATGTTGTTTGTCAAAAACGAATTATAATTTGTGCCTTTGATTTTGACAATTATAGAAAACAGATATTTAATATAATACACCATAATATTATTAAGTTTATAAACACACGCACACGTACACATACTCACACACACACACGCTCTCTTTCTCACCTATTCTCTGTCTCTCTCATAAGTGTGACGTCACATTCAGAAATCCAAGATGGCGGATTTGAGCGATTTTTGGCCCCTGTGTATTTTAAAGGGGGAAATTGGGCCAGAACGCCCATAGCTTAACTACTATCTTGTCTAGCTGCAACTGTAGCGAAGAAATCCGCAACTTATTGAGATAAAAAACATATATAAATATAAGCGCGCAATATTAGTTTACTCAGTATTTTTGCGCCATCCGATAACATGGATAAATTTATTCTGGACATACAGTTTGTCTGCGGGAACAATGGACAATATTTTATTAAAGAGCTGGCCGTTCTTACTATGGGTACCATCTTCCCCAAGGTTTACTATTTTATGCCACCTTACCCATACCAGGAGTTGTCATCAAGGGCAAAGAGGCAGAACAAGTATGACGTGGAAAATATAAACGGCCTCCATTGGAGTGGCGGAACTATCAGCTATAACAATTTGACTGAGGTGTTTTCAAAATTTGAAAATGCTACAATATACGTGAAAGGTGAATTAAAGGCTTCATTCATTAGAAAATACTCGCCAACTTCTGAAATAATAGAACTTGTACAGATACCTAAATTAAATGAACTTGTAAATTTTCAATCTTATTGTGAAGTCCACAACAATGTGTCTTTTGTACGTTGTGCCCTGCAAAATTGTATAAATATATACCTGTATATGTTAATTAATAAAATTATTACGTGAAGACAAACAACTGTGTGTTTTTATATTTAAAAGCTTTTTATTATATGGTTATTACATCAAAAAGAATATTGGTGCTGCAGTATAAGGGTATTTCAAAGAAAAGTCTAGAATAATTTAGATGGACATAAGAAGTTCTAGACGGAATAAAAAAGTCTTCGTCTGACAGCAAAATTACATTTTTGTTTTTACACTTCTCACAATATTGCTTATAGTACTCCTTCACACTTTCGGCGGCATTGTTATTGTGGAACATAACAATCTTAAAGAAATCCTGCATATCAAACAATTTATAGAGCTCGTCAAGGGTCAGCTGAATAGTTCCTGTACCAACGGGGATTGTGTATATCGTCTGAAGCACTTCTTGGTTTGGCGGGAACATGTCTGGAATAACCTCGTCTTTTAGTTTGGATAGATGTTTGTAAACTTCCAGCCATCCAGAGTGAAATGTTGATACAGGCGCGAGTCCATGGCGGTGGAAGACAATCTTTGCCTCAAACGAGGTCGTATCAAATCCGAGGACGGCCTTCTGATTATGGTAATGATCCAGATGATATGTATAGTTTAGCAAAAGATTTTCGCCCGGAACCTCTGATCGTTTATTGCCCTTTTTTTGTATCGATCTAAGTTTTTGCTTTTTCGATTTTGTGTCCATCACCTTAAACTTTTCTGCACTTTTCTTTTCTTTTGCACTCAACTGTTTAGACTTGTTAACTCTAGGTGCTGGCGCCATCTTGAAACGACGACTTATACTTTAACATTAAGTGTGCATCACCATCGCTTCGTATTTATACGCTTATTTTCCGGTATACATAGCTGGTTATAGCTACCCCCACAAGATTTTAAATATTTTTTCAAGTATATTTTGCGATATAAATTCACAACTTTGTTGTCATTTAATCTAAAATTATTGTGGGAAAATTGTTTCAGAAAATGTTTTAAACTTTTTCCTTTACACCGAAAATACAGATACACACAGCAATAATGTCCACAGGTAGATGAAAGTGCACCTTGCAATCGTTTTTTACTGTTTACAAACACATCTGAATTTGTATGTAAGAAGTTGCGAAAAAATCTGTTACTGGGGGGGTTGCCATACGAATCAAAGTATTCTGCAGGACCTTTTTCCGGAATGTAAAATGCAACCCAGTGGGTGCCGCTCTTTCGTGCAGGGTCCGTATTAGCTATGACACATGCAGGCTTTTTTATTTCTTTTGGTAGACGGTCACAGGCAAATACACCTCTAAAGAGCCTCTTTGTAGTAGGGTTATTTGCTAGTGCCGTTGTGAGATCAATCGTGTTCATTCTTGTTCGGAAGCCAGGGTTGCTGTTCCTACGTCAATAACGCTGGTATAGGATGTAACATAGTTGTCTATAAATTCCTTAGTTGGCGCGTCGCAAACAAGTACTGTGGTAAATTTTGCTAATGTTTTTATTAGGTCTTCATCTAAACGTCTAAGTTCAATGTTCCCCAATTTGTTTGACTGGTCGATACACCCTGGAGCTGATGTAGGGTATTTGAAGACAATCTCCTTGGTGAATAATTTACTTTGTGCCGTGAATCCCGCAAAAGAAACCTTTTTCAAGAAGGTCAAGCAACCTCCAGAAAAGTATTCGACATTTATTAAGCAACTCATGATAGCAGGGTTCACTGTCGAGGCACTATGATTAATTTTAAATTGTATCGTCTTATATAGCCTTTTTAGAAGCTGGTATATACGTTTCTATCTTTGTCGATTTCCACACTTCCGTCATATTCAGCATACACGATGCAAGTTACTGTTGTCTTCAAAGCCTCCTTAAATCTTCCTTCAATTCTAACCGTACCTTGGTTTAGTAGATTTCCGCAGGTTGAATTATATGAACGGTCAGAAGTTAAATCAAAAGCGAGAAGAAAACAGCCGTTGTCAATGAATTTCTTTGAAATCTGATGTCCTTTATCGAAATAATGTATTCCGGTGCCTTTGAACAAGGACATGTATCCCCTTGTACTAATTGGCTTTTCCTTTGAATAATCGAATTCTATAGGCTGGTTTGGAATCTGGACACCGTTTACTGATAAATTAAATCTTGTGATGTTATTATGTCTAAAATTATAGGCATTTTTTGTTCGATTTCCTGTATATGCGTCGTTATCAACCATACCAAACACTAGTAAGTTTGGTAATTGTCCTATGACAATATTGTCTAAGGATAATGTGTATGTGTTTGCAGGTATAGTATATGTTTTAACTTCGACACGTTTGTATGGGTATACAGCATTTGACCGTTGTAAAACAGTTTCATGAGCCAGCATGATGCTGGGGTTAACAGATACATGATTCATGTACATGGTAGCCTCTACAATCTTAACTCGTGGGGAGTTGTCATCATCTCTTGACAAGAGGTAAAATTCGGGTTTTTCAAGTGATAACACTACGCGCAGATCCACACCATTCATTAATAATTTATCTTGGTTAAACATATCGGCATGTATTTTCCCCATTAGCTCGACAACGTTGCTCTTATTAAAAAGTTTCTGTCTTGCTAAGTAGCCTATATTTTCTTCGCGACTTTGAACAACCTCCATATTGTCTTCATCAATATACCAGCCAACAGATTCCAAATGTGTTGATGCCGCATCTTTTCCATAATTTAACAAATTTTCGATATATGCCCTATAATTGTAGTTATTGTCAGTTTGAACAACAGGTCTCCCATTTAGGTAAATAGTGCACTGGCGAAAGAGCGAGTGAAGCATGTTATTGACAACACCAGGGCCTTCATCAGGCGCAGTCTTCACGGAACCATCTGGGGCAGTTACGGTAATATCTTTTCCGGTATAAAGTACTTCTTTTCCATCTTTAAATTTAATTAGCTGCACTTTTAAACGTAGGTATATACTTGACAGGTCTCGATATGTATCTCCATGTCCCAGCGAAACAAATTCCAAAACTGATGAATTATCCAATGAGGCTATAGGTTTGTAGGCTACTTCTTCGGTTTTTAAAATATTACTTTGAATAGCCGGTGTAGAGAAAAGGTCCAACTCAGATTTCATGCACTCATTATAAGTAGACATTTTGTTTATTTATCAAAAATATCCAATACGCGTTTACGAAAACCGCGTTCGCCTTTTATAGATTTTTTCTTCTTGCTTGCTGTTTTTTTCGTAGTCCGTTTTGTTTGCTTTGAGCGTCTTATTCGTTTTGGAGACTTCGTTAAGCGTAACGTCGTAAATGGATTAGCTCTTTTAATAATCGTGCGATTATTTATACCTGCACCGCCCATACTATCGAAGAGTTTATTTATACCCTTTTGCGCAAGGTCTTGTACTGCAACTTTTCCCTGTTCTTTTAAAACGTCCTTAACCGGCTTGCTGCCAATTTCTTGCAGTATTGTTTTTCCAGTTCTTAGGGCTTGCTGTTTTATAACTTTGGCCCCTGAAGCAACTAATGGCTGTAAATAGCGAAATAATCCGCTGAAGAAGCTGCCAATGCCCCTTCCTTGCTGGTAAGTAAGTGGCGTTCGATACAATTCTCCTATGTCCGACAAGTTACCACCGCTCTGTAGTAAGTAGTATCGAGTATAATGTGCATTCATTTTTAATAAAGGCTAGAGTCAGACAAAGTGCCATCAAATTGAAAATTGGCTGGGGGGTGCACATATATTTATAGCTTATTGTTTTTTGAAATGAAGCATCACATAAGTTGGAATATAACTTGGTTTAAAATTTATCAATTCACCCTGGCTGTCAGTTATTTTTATAGAAATACCTTCTATAAATGTTTTTTCCAGAGGACAGTATTCTACATGCTCAAATCTTAGTACACCCTCGCATGACTGTGCCGGTATCACTCGTAAGTATCGAGCTAATTTATTACCAATAATTCTTGGTTTGATAATATCGGTGTAAATGAAAATTATGTTTTTATCATAGCATTCTTTTGATATCTCCATAGCTTCTCGGGGGAATCTTTGTATAAATTCATTGATTGTACTTTCCAGGCCATTAATTTTATTAATAATTGACATATGCTCTTGGCGTAGTCCAGCGGTGTTAAATGACTCTTTCATTTCCGAAAGTATTGCATCAGGTTTACGCTTTTCCTCAGGTGTCTTAAGAAATATATCCGTAACGAAATCCGACAAATTTTCTATATTTGTGTCAATAGGCACCGGTGTTGTCAAGTATTCCCCCGAAGTCTGTTTTTCGTATGGCACATCCAAAACATTACTATCTTTAGCAATTTGTCGCTGATCAGGTGCCTTTGCAGTTAATGAATCTTTTTTTAGCCTGTTTAAAATACCGAAAATTGTATCTTTAATCTGAATAATCTTTTTTTGCTTTTCCTGCTCGCTAATTGATTGATCGTCAAAATGCACATTTGATATTAAAAGCGTGACAAGATCTTTAACATTAAGGTGTGATGGTAGTGGTTTTTTTATCTTTATTGTTACTTCCAGGTCTTCTAGCCGTAGCTCAAACATATCATGCACCTTTTTGGCGGTACCTTTTGTTGCTTTATCTCGGGCTCTTTTAATGCTAAGGGCAGGATGTGCGTAATTATCGATTGAATTCTGTATGACAGTTTGCTTTCTTTTTCTTCTAGGAATTTGTCCAATAATGTCATCAACAAATGCTTCAACTGTTTCATAGTCCTTATACTTTAAAACGACATTTTCTGAAGCTTTTTTCCCTTGATAGATGTGTAATATAAACTCGCCCGGCTCTTGTGTGTAACTTATTTCAGGTATCACCTCGTCGTAAAAGTCAGCTTCCAGCCGATCACACATTGCTTTTTTAACGTCGTCCAAAAACATAGTATACCAGGAAGGACTGACTGCATTGTAAAATGTTAGCAGAAAGGCTGAAAAATTCACCTGTCCCACTCTATAGCTAGTTTGTTCAAGACTTTCTTTTGTCCACTCAAGTTTGACACTATCATTTATTTTCACTGTCAGTGATTTGAACTCTTCTTTTTGCTGCTCTCTTATTTCCTTTAACGGGTTATCAGGTGTTTCGCGCTTCACCCTTTTAACGCTACGCTCATCTACCATGTCAGCCACATCGCGCTTCACCCCCTTCTTTACATTTATGTCATAGTTCGGTAATGATATTTCAGTTATCCCAACGCTCCAGCTATTCGAAAATTTACATGGACTGGCAAGTGCGCTTGTAAAAGCTGACAAAGTGTTTTCAGGATAAATTTGCATAGAATTGTTGCTAAAAAGACATACGTAAAAGTCCTTATTCACTATGTCTACAGGCATTTTTTATTATATATTAAAACCTAACCCAAGCGACGTCTGGTACACTTGCACTTCGCTCTTTTTTACCTTTTAAACGTTCACTTTGTCGCAGCCCTTTTTTCGCTGGGAATGCAAGCTCGTATTGCCGTGGGTCTAGTTGTGAGGGCCTTAATATAGGCCTTCTAGCCGGAACCTTTTCTTTTGGATCATCTTGCTCTAACTCGTCTATAAGGCTAGCTGCTTCGTCAATGCTCATATCCACAGGCACGGTATACTGGGTTATACCGTCAGCATCGGTGATTACTTTATAGTCTTTATTTTGCAATCTTGGTACTTTTGGGGTTTTAAGACTTTTTGCTATCCCACTAGCTGATAAACGTCGTTTTGCGGCTGGGGATAAAGATCGCCTTGGCGGTGTTGTTTCCTCAATCTCGAAAATCTCTTCGCCAAAATTGACGGGGGAGGTTTGGGTGGAAATCTCATCTTTAAATATCATTTTTGTCTGTGTTGCACTGTCTCTTAAGCTTTTATGCCTCACGTTTTCTTCTCGTGGTAAATACAAATTTGTGTCTCTTAAACTTTTATGTCTAAGTGGTGAATTTTCGAGTTCGATGGGAATTTTAGTTTTCTGTGTTTCGATAACTTGTGCCTTTTTACGTTTTACATTAAAAAACTTTATTAATTCATTCCTATAGTTATACCATTTTTCTTTGTCAGACAGATTTTTACTTTTTAATATCTTATTCATTGATTTATCAAATAATGACAAGTTTGAAGATTGCTCAATTTCACCCTTTAATATATTATATACTTCCGGTGAAAGAAGCAGCATTTTGTTAAGGCTATTGGCTTTATGCATATTTCTCAATTAGTGAGCCTATTACACCCGATAGCACACTTCCTAATAAAACTGGCAAAAATCCTCCTCGTTGTACTAGCAACTTACGTTGTCTTGCTACAGATCTCTTTGAGTCAGCTAATTTTCGCATATCCTTTTTATACTTACACAGCGAATTATATATTTTACCATGAGGCATATGATTTCCTTTTAATGTGTTGTGTATGATTTCACAAAGAGTTTTTATAACCTCGGAATCGGCATTTTTAATGATAGCATTTCTTAAGTTTGATTTAGCATTTTTAAGTACATAAAGCATATGCTTGTTGTCCTTTAATCGTTTCACTCTTGACACCATTTTTACTATTCAAGGAACTTTGTGGACAAAAACAGGTTGCAAAGTCTTTGTTAAAAATATCCGTTCGGAATCTTAGTGTGTCGTTAATCTCCTGAGTAAGATCTATCAGCAAACAGCCGTAAGGTTCCTGAGTGGTCTCTTTATATATATTTAGAAGTTCTAAACAATCTTCCGGATAAATTTGCCTCGCTAAATGCACGAATTGACTTTTATCGCGGGGATTTTTAAAAACGACAAGGTACTTACAGTTCAGCGATATATCTCTGCAGAATTTTCCCTGATGAAATACGTTTTGTGTTACAAGAATTACTGAAAAATTACGATGATGTGATCCTTTAGTAAAAAGCTCACAGACCTGCTTACTAAAAGCATTTAACATCATGTCATCTATAACAATCAGCGTGGGTTCGTTTGTATAATTTATAAACTCATCGGGTACACTGTCTATATATTCTATGTTTGTGGACGCAATATCTACTGGCAAAGCTTCGCGTTCTGCATTACACCATATAATCCTCGTAATTTCCGGTTGTATTAGCGAAACATCGTTTAAAAGATTTTTAATAAACGTAGTCTTTCCACATCCGGAAGGCCCTGCCACGATCATTGTAAATGGATGTTTGAATGCGATCATTTCTGCCACAAAAACAAAAAACTCTTGACAACAAACCTTTTTGTATATAAGCCTCATATTTTTTGCAAATAAGTACTTATATACTCTTTCAAGAATGAGCAGAAGACAAATTATTAACGAACTTCATAGACCAGCCCGCAAAAACTTTAAGCGTCGTCATGTAACGATTAAAGGTAAAGATGACCTGTGGCAGGCAGACTTAGTTGATATGAGTTCATATGCAAAAGAAAATCAAAGCTTTCGTTTTTTGCTAACTGTCATTGATACATTTTCTAAATATGCATGGGCTTTACCAATTAAAGACAAAAGTGGAATAGAAGTCACTAAAGCAATGCAGCTAATTTTCAATCAGGGGCGTATTCCAAGAAACTTGCAAACAGATGATGGAAAAGAGTTCTACAACAAACCGTTCAAACGCTTGATGGAAAAATATGATGTTAATCATTACTCAACTTATAGTTCTTTAAAGGCGTCAATTGTAGAAAGATTTAATAGAACATTGAAAAGTATTATGTGGAAGGAATTTAGTATGAATGGTAATTATCATTGGCTGAGTATGCTGGACAAGTTAACAGATAAATATAACAGAACAAAGCATCGAACTATCAAGATGAGACCTATAGACGTAGGCCCCGCTAATGAGATTCGTTTATTGCTAACTGTGTATAAAAAACCAAAATCAAAATCGCGCCCAAAGTACAAAGTAGGAGACTTTGTTCGTATAAGTAGATATAAACATGTTTTTGAAAAAGGTTACACCCCAAATTGGTCTACTGAAATTTTCAAAATAAAAGAGGTAAAAAACACCTATCCAGTAACTTACATTCTTGAAGACTATGAAGGACATATAATACAAGGCGGTTTTTACCAACTTGAACTATCCCCAGTCAAATATCCTGATCTTTACCTTGTAGAAAAAGTTTTAAAGAGACGAGGTGATAAAGTTTTTGTAAAATGGCTGGGATTTCCACAAAACCACAACACATGGATTAATATAAAAGACGTTTTATAAGCAGTTTTTTACTGCAGTTACAATGCTGATCTTAAAGCGCGAATCTGACCGACTAAAGACATTTAAAAATTTGACTTTGGATGACAAGAAATTATACAAACTAGCTAGAAGCGGCTTTTTTTACACCAACCTGAAAGACATAGTAAAGTGCTATTTTTGCTGTGTGGAGATGAACGCTTTAAACACCCCTGAAGACGTTGAGGCAGAACATCTTCGACGTTCACCTAGCTGTATCTATGCAAATGGCAAGGATGTGTGCGGTCCGTATCACAACCGACCTTTACCATCAAAATACACAAGCTGGGGCCTAAATACTTTCAAAGTTTTAGCAGGATCGTTTATTTTATTTGGACTATGTTGTGAAATTTATTATTTTTACGAACAGTTTACACGGAGAATATAAAAGAAGATAATACAAATATCGTCACATGTAACGTACATACATACAAGAGTTAATGATTTGAAGTATCAGATATGAAAAAACAAGTAAGATTCCAAAGCCTACCTAAAGTCAAATATTTACATATATGGGGTTACGCATATCAAAATGCGCGCAAGGGGCCATGGATGACTTACGCGCTGGATCGATACAGATTTAAAGCGCGCATTATGCACTGCAGTTTAATTTTAAATTCCATTCTACATCGCTTACACAGAGACAAAATCTTTATTGGGCGATTTAAAGTGTAAAATCCAGTTCAGACAGCGTTGCTGGAAAAAAAAGAAGCAGCTAATCGACCATAACATCAATATTTGCACTCTATTTCTTTAAAAAAAAAAAATACATATGTAAAGCCAGCAATAAAAATATCTCAGCCGAATTCGCCTTTTATTTTAAATAAACCTTCGTTCCTTTCGTTCGCTCCCCTGTCTTCAAGTTCACCGGCACAGTCTTCCTCATTTGCTAGATCAATTCTTATGCAACTGCATGTAAGCATCGCACGTGCTCTCCAAAAAGCACATGCCTGCCAGAACCGCAGGCAAAGCAAAAAAGCGATTCTTTATTTTTACCTGGTTTTTGTCGCCCGTCTCTTCTGAACACTCCGGGCTGCAGGTTTTCTCTGTTTTTTGGGATCTACTTTGGTGCTGCACTTCGTCCGATCACTGCGTCCGCTCCATTTGTTTTTATTCTGCACTAGGCTCCGTGCTTGTTGCACAGGTTTTTTATTTTTTGGGATCTTCTTTGGTGCTGCACTTCGTCCGACCACTGCGTCCGCTCCATTTGTTTTTATTCTGCACTAGACCCCGCGCTTGTTGCATCTTCTTTACTTTTCACATCCACAGATTATAACCGAGCTACGCTACCCAACTCTCTCACCCCCGACCGCAAGTTATTTTAAGCATGGTAAAGTAACTAGCTCTCCCCTTTCAACCAACCACCCCAACAACAGACTCCTTTTTTTCTTCTTTATACCTCCAAACAAGTGCGACCAGGACGTGTCTATCTAGCTCCCACCTCAACAAAATCCTATGACCGGTGGGTACATGTCGTCGCAAAAACACTCCGGTGGGGTACTTTTAGGTCTAGGTCTAGTTCTGTCCCTACGCCACCTAGTGCACTTTGTACGGGCGGTGGGCTCCTTACTACTCATCAGTGTTCATCTTTTAAGGTAATGGGAGGATTGAAAGTTTAGAAATGAAACAGAAAGCGATTTTCTCAGAAAGCGACATTTTTTCAAGTGATACTTTTTATGCGACATCGAATTCGCTTAATATAAATGGCCCTATTTTCATAGCTATCCTTTGAAGTTGAGAATTTTCGGCCGCCATATTAGATAGGCAATCTTTAATTTCCATTTCGGTAGTAGATTCGTAATCAGCAACCCCGAAAACACAGGAGGATGTTCTCAATTCGACTGGTATGTTTTTTTATGTGTGTATGTTACGCGATGTCTTGGCCGATTGGAAACCGATTTTAATAATAATTTTTGGGTTCCGTACTCGGCGGGACCCTATTACTAAGCCTCCGCTGTCCGTCCGTCCGTCTGTCTGTCGGTGGGCTGTGTCTCATGAACTGTAATAGGTAGAGAGTTAAAGTTTTCACAGAGTTCCATTTCATTTCTATTGCCGCTGTATCAACAAATAATGAAAAAACCAAGATGGCGAATTTCAAAATGTCTGCCATACAATTTACAGATTGTGTTATAGCGCCTCTCTTGTTTCTTTTGCAAAAGTATTTACGAAGTATATAGTGTTATATCTTGTTCGATAATACGGAACACTTCGTGTGCGAGTCTCGCACTTGACCGGTTTTTTTATTGAATAGGCTATGTCTCAAGCTTGGCCCCATTCAAATTTGAAGAAAATATTCCACTTCTCTTGGGGGATGAATCCCGTTTATTGAATTTCACCCACTTCCCCCCCCTTAACCGATTTTAATAATGGTACATGTTAGAATATCTGTTGGAAAGTGAGATAATATGGCAAGACAGCAAAGCACGGAAAAGGATTAACAATGGTTTGGTGATACTTTTCCCATCTAAGAATGGGGCCGCTTATAAAAATAGAAGCACGAATGAATCGACTTCAGGAGCTGCGTTCTTTTGTGCATCTCGTTCTGGAACAACCACACATTTGCAGAACTTATTTGTTCTGCAGATAATACGGAACAAGCCGTCCATCTAGTTGTTATAATGAACGTTAGGTGGCACTATATTCAATTCACAACAACTTTTTTCTAGTTTTGATAAAATTATCAGCTCACAGATGTAAACAAATTTGTAATCTTAATTAAATTAATTGTGAGAATTCATTTCTCTGCATGAATTAGTTTCCTTTGTGGAAACAATTTGTTTTTTATTACCTTGTTCGCCAAAGATTTCTTCCATTTCTGTATAAAACGGTTCATCACCGGATAAGTGAGCTTTTTGCTATCCAGAACAATATGTACTTTATTATTTATTATTTTAGAAAGTACAATGCTATACCGTATGCTTGAGACACGATGACATTTCGGTGGAGAGTCCAACCCTGAGTGTAAAGAAATGTCGAGGTGCTCACCACCCCAAGGACCTTTTTAAATAATTATAAAAGAATGGCGTATAATCCTTTAAGTACTCATAGAGAAGTTAATTGAACCTGCCTTGCAGGTTTGTCCGGTATTAATATGAGTTAACGTTGGATATGGATATTGTTCCAGAAACCGTTATGACTTTTTAATTTTAATTTAAAAAAAATAATACAAAATTATCAATATTTTTTAGGGAGGGGAGATCCAGTTTATGGACACAGTGCCGAATTCGTACCTCCTATCCTTTCGGGCAGACTACCAACTAAAATTCCTCCCTGGACGATCAAGGACACTAGCCTGTGTACGACATTATTTTAGGCTGCGCCTTCTCAGCTGCCCTTCATGTTGCATCCTGCGTCGACGTCGACAAGGCTGTTAATATCCTTCTTTTCCGGGTGGAGGATGCACAGTCATAGCTTAGATAAGCAACGTACATAGATTTCGATTCTGGCCCTAAAGCTCAATCCCTTGAATTTTCAGTTTGGTTGCCTAATCTCGCCAGATATTACAAAACAACACTCTAACGTGTTTCAACTCAATCTATGTGATTCAGTGAGGTAGCAAATTGAATGGATGCTCAGCTCACCGGACTATCTCGTAGAAAGTGTGTTCTCTCACAGATTTATGAATTAAAAAATTTATATCACGCACACAAACTTCAATAAAGCTCAAGTGGCTGAGCTTTATATAGGAACAATTTTTGATATTATAATGGACATCTATCTGTTCTTTGTCTATGGTCATAGGTTCTGCTATTCGCACTTCGCAGTGATCAGCAGTACTACCATGCCTGATGTTGACGCGTTATTCTCTTTCGATCTCCATTCGGGTTTAAACTTAAACCCATCTCTCGCAGGTGAAAAAGTGTCGCGATGTCGGTCACTCCTAGATGCAGTCGGCAGACTCGGCCTTCTTAATCCTCTTCAGGTATTCACAGAAATAGCCGTGGCCACTAGGAAATTGGGTGAGGTGCATAGTAGTCAGTTCTCCCCATATTCGCGACAATTATTAATAGTAGCAATAATTAATTTTCAATGATGCAAGTTTTAATTTTATATATTTGAAAGAAAACGCTTATTAATAAATTATGAGACAAGCTTGAATTTTTTCAATAATAAGAATGGCATTTTATTATAGAGAAAAAACGAAAACTAGAAACTAGGGCTGTTGAAAAAATTCGAAGCAGCGCATTCGAATACGAACAATTCGAAGCAGCCAAAAAATTCGAATTATTCGAAGCTTCGCCAATTCGAAATTTCGAACATTTCTACGAAGCGGCTTTGAAGCCTTCGAAACTTCGAAAATCAACAGCTCTACTAGAACAACTAAATGTTCACTGCAGAAATGGTGTAAAATTACCTCCATAATGCTAAGCTGACAATTCGACATAGATTAGACGTATAGTACCTACACTTTTATTTAAACTTCTATGTTCACTCCAAAATAAGTATGTCACAGTCTTTCCCAGCGTGAGTTGAAAACAATGAGAACTCTGAACGCTACGTTGAATTGTGAATTTAAGGTAAAGCCTCAACCGTTCCCAAACGCTATCGATGGGCATGGAATTCAAGAAACGGAAATATTAATTAGAAAACAAAAATAAATTGGCTGAACACTGGTAAACACATCTAATTTCAGTCTGCTACTGATTTGAAAGCTTGTTCCTCAAAATAAAAGTGGAGATTGATCATGATGACCTTCGGCTCTTCAAGTTTTTAATGTCGTATGCGAAATTTCCAAAGATTAATAAAAAAGTTTTCCAAATTAGTGGCCCGGAAGAGTACTTACTGAATATGACGTTATACACACTGTTGAAGTGCGCTTAGGATGTTTTATTAAAACCCTCAAAGAGATCATCGTGTATCATGTATTATTATTAATTTCTATGCTTGTATTTTCAAGCATATATTGCCAAACCAAAATCTGTACATTGCATTTGATACTGACATATTGTAAGAGCGAGTGTTCCTTATCGCCAAACGGTAAGCGTGGTGGTGTTTATGCCAATGATGATATCAACTAAAATATTAGTTCAAACGCATCTATTATCTAATGAAATGCATTTCACTTTGCAAATAGTTATGCTTGTGATATGATGCATTTGCTTATAAACCTAAATGTGCAGACATATCTAAACATATTGCTTTTGCAACCTTTCTACTAACATATGTATATATGATCTATAGATGGGGCTAGGGGCAGCTTTAGGTTATCTTGTTGTTTCTAACTTTCCCGGTGTTTAACGAGGAAAACCCATCTTTATCAGAAATAGTCTTCATTAAATTGTATAAATAACGAAAAAATTCGTGCTCATCTGCAGTTTCAAAAATCCGTCGTGAGGTTGTGATGCGTTGCTAAAATGTTTAAAATTTCTTTAAGTTTGTGGCTCCTTTTGGGAGTGTGTTGTTTAGTTAAAAGTGAAGGGTAGGAATTGTATTTTTTAAATGTGTATAAATATTATAACCTCAAGTGTTGTAAATAGTTTATAATAGCTTGGATGGTCTCGGGTGCTCTGTACTATTAGTGTCTAATTCGTAATAAGATACTGGCCTATACCATGACGAATACGATTACTTCATTCTGTATATTGGAAACCATTTAATCAAAGCGTTAATTTTCGTTCTCTGAATATATGGCAATTTGTGACGGTCTTTTCGAATTTCGTGCAATTTTAGTGTTGTGTTGCTCAAGAATTATTAATTTTGACCGTGATGTTTGTAACTACGTGCAAGGGTTATTGTAGGATTATCTATGAACACCCTCACAACCCCAACATTGGAAAATCTACTAAAAACAAGTGAATTTACATGTGAAACCGATATATCTACACTCTACACAGGTTAAATTCAACATGTATATAGTTTTAGTATATTGTGCAACAAGTGCGGTAAGTAGCCGATTGCGCACGCTGCTGGCAGCAATAAACGCACGAGCGAAGCGAGTGCGTTTAGCTGCAGCGTAAGCAATCGGCTACGCACCGCCCGAGTTGCACATTCTATTTTTCCGCACTAGTGAGGCATGCGACCGTCGGAAGAGGGGGGTCGAGGAAAGGGCGCGAAAAGGAAAAGGGGGGTGTGGGGGGGCTTTGCCCCCCACAACAGAAATAATAATAATTTAAGAAATAATTACAACAAGACTATCGCTTGTAACGAGTTTTGCTTAGTGAAAATAAAGAAATATTGCAGCAAAGTAATGAGGAAGGTTCTGCGTGCATATTTCAAGAATGTTGCTGATTACCTGGAAATTGTTGAGGACAAAAATTTCAATCCTAAACACTTACAAAAAGGACCACTGGCAATAAAGATTTTGTCGTAACGAAACCTTTACGCTACTTCAAGTGCAAGCGAGAAATATTTCTGCATCTCCTCATTGCTCCTGCAAGTGCAAGTGAGAAATGCATACTCCTGACGTGAAAAATTACTTGTGCGGCACACAGGGATCTCCGTATCTCTTGTCTTGGGTACCGATGTGCGTGTTTTATTTTCTGCAGCGTGTTTTTTTGACCGTCGAAAGCAAGCAGTGGGAAATAAGCAACTTACCGCACGCAAAGGCGTGCGTTTTAGTGGTACTTATCCCTCATGCGTGCGGAAATAGTATATTACGATACAAGGGCGGTAAGTAGCCGATTGCCCACGATGGCGGTGTTGACGCACGAGCGAAGCGAGTGCGTTAACAGCCATCATGGGCACTCGGCTACTTACCGCCCGAGTTACGTATGCTATTTTTCAGCAAGAGTGCGGGGTAAGCAGTAGGTACGTTACCGCACATGTTTCCATTCGGTGACTCATAAATTAACCACGGTGCGCTAAGGAGCCGATTGCCCACGATGGCGGTGTTAGACGCACGAGCGAAGCGAGTTCGTTTATAGCCATCGTGGGCAATCGGCTCCTTAGCGCACCGTGGTTAATTGATGATTTACCGCATGGAAACCCGTGCGGTAAGGTACCACTTACCCCGCACGTGTGCTGAAAAAAATTATATGGCTTCAGAAATCAATGCGGCTAAATCATTTTTCTTTGGTTGTTTGGTTCGTTGGTCACATCTTGGTCAGTACTAGCAACGCACCTGTTTCACACCACAAAACTATGATCTGCTTGTTAGGCTCTTTACTATGAGAATTTAATAGGCAGGAAGATTACGCCTTGGGTTAGATCCATTTCGAGGCGTTGATATAGCAAACAATATCACCAATCCACTTTTCAGACATCTCTCTGAGATCGTCAATGAATTGTTTATGTATGTATAGTGTTTGGTGTCTAGCCCCGACAAGTGACGTACGTTTGCACAAACAATTTCAAGGCATCTGCTTCTCCAAAACGCGAACGAATTAAATTTCTGAGAGCTCCACAGCGATGCCTCCACATGTGTGACGGCAACGGTGAGCGATGTGCTCGACGCAGGAGAAGTCGCAGTTGCTCAGCGTGGCCAGCTTTTCGTGCGCTCTGCAAAGCGAATTCGTAGAAAGAAGAGCAAAAAACAAGGCAACTGAGGGATTACTGCGCTAACCTGCTGCTTTGCTTGAGCATGGAAAAGAAAGGGATGCTTGTGTGAGCTAATTTACATAATTTATTTTTCGTGAACTATTTTGCTTGCTAACCATGGACTCATAATCTGAAATACATAAGTGATTTCCGCACTCCGAGTTTTTACACCATGCACTCGGATATCTGGAAATTCAGATGCATCTTTTGAGACGGATAACAATAAAAAATGTTCTTTGGCGTTTGATATTGATAAACTAAACGTCCTCCACGTTTAAAATATCTCAATTTGCAAATTTCGCAGCAATATCAAAATGTAAAGAAATCAAATTTCGAAAGGAAACAAAAAATCCTGATTTTTAAAATTGATATCTGTTTTAAGTAATTAATTCCACATTCTGAAAAATCGCATTTCAGATAATCCTCACATTAAAATAGTTAAATCCTCGATTGAGCAAATTGTTTTTCAAATATCGAACACTAGCTCTAAACTAAACAGTATGAAATTCACTTTATTCTTATAAAGTATCGAACAATTACAGCATCAGGCAAAACTATAATATTTTTTTTCACGCGTGTTTCCCTTTGACAGCCCGCGAATTATTAGTTTGATTATTGCCTTCACACTATGTTCAAGCAAGGCAGTGCAGCAATTGTACGAACCCTCAGTTACCTTGTTTTTTATAGCCGACAACAGAAGGGTTATGTGTTTAGGTTGTTAATGTTACGGATTACAGATTTAGATAAATGAGGGGCCGTTAGAATCGTATTAATCCTGTGGGTGTCATATATAACGTTACAAAAAAAGCAAACTGGCGGCCACCGTAAGTCAAAATGTTTGACAACAAAAAATTTCACCACATATTATTAATATGGATATCAAATCAAGGCGTTGGACGAGCACAAATCTGCAAATTATGTGACGTCATTCTAAATCCAATTTGGCGGATGCCCCAAGATGGAAGATAACCTCTTTCTTCACAACTTTCTCAATATGGGTATCAAACAAGAGGAGCAGTAAACAACAAGATATGTGACGCCATTCTAAACCCAATATGGTGTACGTCCCAATATGGCGGATCACACTTTTTTTCACAACCCCTTGACATGGATATCAAGTAAAAGAGTTTGACATCCAGAATACGACAAGCTTTATGACCTTATTTTGAAGCAACATAGCAGACGCCCCAAGATTTCGATAGCAGATGCGAAGCCAGGATCTTCCAATATACCCTAGCTTTGAATTTCATAGCAATCCGTTGAAGCTTAAAAACCTTGGTAGCTATTATGGTCCGCCATCTTGAATTTTGGTGGATTTAAAATACTGCAACCCTAAAGACGTCTTCATATTATATTTCATTGAAGTTGCTTACAATTGAGGAATTTCGGTCGCGACATTGGATCCGTGATTTTGAATTTGGAATTTTCGATGGCAGATTTGAAATCAACGATCGCGAATACTTCCTAGTGCTGATTTTCATGTAAATTCCTTGAAGTTTAACTAATTTAATAATTTAACTAACTGGTGGCCATCTTGTAGCCACCATTTTAAAACATTACACTTTATCAAAATAACAAATGGCCTATATGTTAAGTTGAAATATATACTATCTTGTGTGAATAAATGAAATCTATCGAAGCAACCGTTTAAGCGTGATTGAGTAACAAACAAACACACTTTCATATTAATATATATACGAGTATCATAGATACTTTATACTTTAAGGTTAGGCATACTTATATTATATAGGGATATCTCTACACAAAAATGCATTGATTTTGGTGTCGTGAGATAAATTGGCACATTCTTGCGGACATACGGAAACTTTATAGTATACAAAGAATTAAGCCGATTAGTAGGAATGTCTAATTAAATATTCAAAATGTGTAACAATTTTCTTTTATTTATTATTAAATTCACGACATATTATACTCTGAATACAATGAGACACCCACCCTTCAGAAACTCATAATCATGGTTTTGCTTTAAATAAATACTCCATAGATGTAATATTAATCAAAAATCTTACTTTCATTTCGGTAGCCGTATTCAATTGAGTAGAGTCAGATCTCATGAAGATACCAACACGCTTTTTCACTTTCGTACTCGGAAATTTATTAATTATCGTACAATTTTTTAGATATTATTCTGTGATAGCTCCTGGCTCCCTAAGGTCAAATTCACCATACGATGTAGCTGTGGGCGTTTACAATACGGACGTCCCAGTTCAGATGAAACTTGAAATATCCGCGCCGAGTTCTTATAACAGCAGCCAAACTATAATCGTGGATCCCGATTCAACCAAAATTGCTCGATTTGATGTATAGTAAAATTACCTAACTTTGAATATCTCTAATAAGCATAATAAAAACATAGGTGCCGGATATCCCCTTCGCCTCATACTGCTTAAGTGTAGAAGGGCTCGAAGGGTTGCAATTCAAAAATGAGACACGTTTGAACTATGAAGGGAAATCGATGTCAATTTTTGTCCAAACAGATAAATCAGTTTACAAGCCTGGCGATTTAGTAAGATTTCGGCTCTTGTTCCTGCGCCCCGATGGCCGTCCGTTAGATTCTGTGAAGTCAACTAAAGTGCTCATTAAGGTAAATACAGAATGTTAACTTGTTTCAAGAAATAAACAATTATTTATTTGAGTATTCTTTAATAGGATCCCAAATCCGTCGTTGTGATGCCCTTCAAAGTTGAAACTCTTAGCACAGGTGTGTATGAGAATCAGCTCCAATTATCGGCAATTGCGCCTCTTGGACAATGGGAAATTTTTGTTAATGGGAAACCCACGACCTCGAAGAACTTCAAGGTAGAAGAATATGTCCTTCCCAAATTTGAGGTGACTGTTGATGTTCCTGACGAAGTTGTGTGGCCCAAGTTGTCCTTCTCGGTGATCGTAAAGGCAAAGTAGGATCTTAAAAATTTTCTGATAAAGACCAACAACTGAAATTCATTTTTTAACAGGTACACCTTTGGGCAGTATGTAAAGGGAGAAGCCAAAATTACTGTCGGTGATGAAACGCGAATAGTTCCATTAAACGGGAAGGCTGTGTCCCGTTTTGATATGATAATGTTCGATGAATTAAAATTGAGACGTTCGTCAATCCCTGTGCACGCGGAAGTCACTGAGATCTCCTCAGGACTCAAACACAATGCCGATACCACTGTTACTGTGCACACTCATAAGTATGTAATAAAGAAAGTGACGGTGCCTAACCATATTCCTGATGGCGCCTTCAGTCTAGAGGTAAAGTTCGCCTTAAAAGTATTATGTATTGAGAAACCCTTTTTCACGTAAGTTTTATAGTTCAAAATTACCAATCATAAAGATGTTCCAGTGCTGGACACACATGATCCGGTGCAATTGGTGATGTCTCTCAACAAGGATCATATATCAAAGGTGGCCCTTGTCGATGAACAATTTCTGGATAACATGGGCATGGCCACTTTTAAAGTAGACTTACGCAAAAATCTTCAGAATATTACCAATTGGCAGCAACATCCGATTTCGGCTACAGTAATTTGCTACCAAAATAAAATTAGAATTTGTCACTTCATCTCTTCAATTTAATCATTTAGGTCTCCTTCAAATATTCCCAGGATTTGAGTATTAAACTTGATACAAGGACGAAACAGGCGAAAGACAAAAGGCTTATTGTCAACATACAGACTGAGAGGTATGCAGAATGTCAAGCATATGAAACCGATTCACGTTTTATGAAACTAAAATTTTGTCTAGACCAACTATGCAAGATGAAATTTTCGTTGAAGTTGTGAGCGCGGAGCCGATGAACCATTTTATCTACCAAATTGTGTCCAAGGGGAAGATTGTACTATTGAAGAAAGTGGAAGTAAGTGGGGCTGTTTAAAAATGATTCTACAAATAATACACAAAATTATACAACAGGTGCCAAGCAAGAGTGAATATACCTTTAATTTTGTACCTACGGTTGATATGTTTCCTTCTGCAACTGTGTTTGTCTACTATGTATCGAGAGGTGGTGACTTCGTCTTCGATGAGGAGGATTTGAATTTTAAAGGTCAACTGAAGAACTTCGTGAGTATATTAAAATTTTATTTTATTTCCAAAAATGTAATTATTTTATTTTAGTTGAAAGTGAAGGTTAAATCTGAGGCAAAGCCCGGGGAGAATGTTGACATTACTGTACTCACAGAGCCAAATTCGTTTGTCGGGCTGCTAGGAGTGGATCAGAGTGTGCTTTTACAAGAAGATAGTGAGTTTGGATTTATATGTTAAAATTAATACGGGCTGTATAAGTACAACTTTGAGTCCCTTAAATTGTTCTGAAAAATATTCACTACTCTTAATCGATTTGAGACATGAAAATATTTTTAAATATAATTTTTTTTATAATTAATGGAAATGATTACGTGGGATAGCTCAGATTCTAACTGGTCTAGAATCAAACCTGTGTCAAGTAACAAATCAAAAATATTTCAGAGCACGACTTCAAACTGGAAACATTTTCTGAAGAATTTGGTAAATACCGAAGCCACATCCACTTTCCTGAAGCCATACGTATGCCAGTACACTACACAGAGCTCACAAGAGAAATTAGAAAAAGAAATGTCTTGAGGCCAGGTCAGACTCAACACATTCAAATCCGAGATGACACTAAACCTTATCCGGGAGATAAATCCGGACTCGTGACACTAACAAACGCAAACTTTCCTTTCTGGAAAACCAGTAAGTTGCCTTGATATACATATTATCTTACAACCACTGTTAAGTTATTCTCAAACAAGGTACATATCGTCCCTCATCACGTTATCCACATCCACAGCACTACGGCAGGCGGCAAAATTCCCCGATGCCATTTTCTGGAATTATGGCAGAGCGAAGAATGCCAGTCGCTTACGCAGCAGGATCAAGAGGTTTCCTTCGTGGCCCACATGCCCAACCACTTCCTATTGCGCCAATCGCAATTACTGTACGAAAGGAATTCCCCGAGACTTGGTTGTGGGAGTCATTCTCGAATGTTAGGTAAGGTTTGATATGAATCAAGTGGGCTAAGCCTAACGATATTTCTAGTGGAGGACAAGCGACACTTACCAAAAAGGTTCCAGATACCATAACTTCCTGGGTAGTAACAGGTTTCTCAGTCAGCCCAGAATATGGGGTCGGTCTCACGAAGTCCCCCAAGAAGTTGACGGTATTTCAGCGCTTCTTTATATCAATGAATCTTCCCTACTCTGTTATAAACGGTAAAAATTAGTGAGAATGGGCCATGCAGTCTTAATCTATGAGATGCCTATCTTTCCACAGACGAAGTAATATCGGTTCCTGTTATTGCCTTCAATTACATGAGTGAGGATGTGCAGGCGGAAGTTTCTATGCTTAATGAAGACGAAGAGTTTGTGTTTACTGAAGCAGCCAACGAAGTGGAAGATAATCCAAGTAAGTTCTTTGTTCAATTTTTTTTCGAATATCCAGAAGTAAGTTTTACTATTTTTCTTAGATAAGGAGATTGTGATGTCAAAACAGGTCACCGTTCCAGCCGATTCAACGACTGTGGTCCACTTTATGATCCGCCCGAAAAAAGTTGGAGACATTATTCTTAAAGCCAAAGCAATTAGTCTCCTCGCGGGCGATTTGATAGAAAAGGTTCTTTTGGTTAAGCCAGAAGGAGTGCCGAAGTACTTCAATAAGGCGGTTCTTATTACTGAAAAAACCCCCGACGTTCAACTGGAGGTGAACTTGCCCCAGGACATAGTGGCTGGTTCCCTACTCGTAGAGTTTTCAGTGGGCAGAGACGCACTGGCTTCTGTTATTAACAACCTTCACCAGTTAGTTCGAATGCCGCATGGCTGTGGTGAACAAAATATGGTAAACTTCGTGCCTAATTATCTGGTGCTCCAGTACCTCTCGGTAAGGAAACCCAAAATTAGCTCAGATCTCTGAGATAAACAGATTAATTTCAGATGAAGCATCACCTAAGTGAAGACATCAGAAGCAAAGCCCTGAACTACCTTCGAATTGGATATCAAGCAGAATTGGGATATAGGCATCCAGACGGTTCGTTCAGTGCCTTTGGTATGAGCGATAGAGGTGGCAGCACATGGCTCACAGCTTACGTTGCACGGTGCTTCACCCACGCCGCAAAATACATTGAAATTGATGAAAGTGTAACTAAACAAGCATTCAACTTTCTGAGCCTTCAACAAGCATCGAATGGTCGTTTTCCAGAAGTAGGAGTGGTAGTAGATCGGAAGTATGCAACCATGCAGGAAGGAGATGTCGTCTTAACTGCTTTCACTTTAATGGCCTTTCTTGAAAATCCCGTCAGTATTTCGAATATGCAGACTTAAAACATAGAAATTAACTATTTTGGTTTTAGATTGCTCGTGAAGTATATAAGGACAAAATAAAGCAAGGACTTGTCTATCTCGAATATCTTTCAAAAACTGCAAACGACTTAAACGATCCATTCGGTTTAGCTATTGTCTCCTATGTTTTCCAATTGGCTGACCATAAGGACCTTAAAGATGTTCTTCTCGACAGACTCCTAAGCTATGCCAAACAGGAAGGTAAGTGTTATGCTATTGGGAAAGTGGAGACTACTGTACAAAACTTTTAGACGGTACAATGTGGTGGACCAAACCGACGACAACGACGTCTGATACGTACAACTCTGACACCTACGACGAGGAAGCAACAGCTTATGCTCTTCTAGCCTTACTAGAAAGCGACAAAGCTGACCAAAGTTCATCAGTAGTGCGGTGGCTCGTTTCCAGACAGAAAAGCACGGGTGGATTCTCTTCCACCCAAAGTACTGTAGTTGCTCTGACTGGTTTTATCAAGTATTCCCAGAAATTCTCTGCGGATGGTCCCTTTACTGTGAACTTTAAAGACGATCTGGGGGCAGAGAATGTGGTGTCCCTGGATGATACTACTCCTGGATATTTCCGCACGTTCCAAGTATATTTCCTTGATGGATGATTTTGTAGATATTTTAAAATGAAAACTCTTTAGCTTTCCCCCAATGTTCAAAAAATTTCGGCAAAAGGCTCTGGCGATGGGGCGGCTATAATTCAACTTTCATATAGGTACAATGTAAAAGACGAAGAAAAAATTAAACCATTTTTGGTTGTCCCTAAGTTCGACGCAGGTTCGACAGCGGAAGCGCTCACTCTATCGGTATGCACTAGGTAATTATGAGACTTTGCATCGTTCTTCAACTATTACTTCATTTACAATGCTTAGTACGATCCCTGAAAAGGAAGGACTGTCTCCCATTGAGACAAGCATGGCTGTCGTAGAAGTCAATGTGCCCAGCGGCTACTCAATAAACAAGGAAGCTTTGAATACAATTAACTATGGCGCAAACTATAAGGTACCTTACAACAAGTTTAATAAAAGCATTACTCAAAGTCTTGATTGTTCCAGAAAGTGGAGACCAAGAACGACGCCACGGTAGCTGTTTTCTACTTTGACAAATTAGACGCGAACCAGATATGCGTGAAACTACAAGCAAACAGAATTCACAAAGTGGCGAAGCAGAAACCAGCTCCAATCTCTGCGTACGATTACTACGACAGTGGTATGCCCCAAAGTCTATGAATTAATCTTTACGTGAATAAGACAATCTTTTTGCAGGTCGGCGAGTTACAGTATTTTACAGTCCGCCAAAGTCTAGTCTTTGTGATATTTGCGAAGATGAGGATTGTGCTTCAACATGCAAACAAAAATAAGCTGGTCAGTCAATCTATAATCTTCCGATTGAATTTGCAGAAAATCCCATGAACGATATTTACCATGTTGCTCATCTCTTTGTGAGAAAAAATGCACTTATAAAAAATGAAAGTGATGTGAAAACGATTGGTATGAAGGAGAGTTTACAGTCGAAAATAGAGGGAATAAATAAATACTCGTATTAATGGATTTCTTTTTGTGACTTTAATTTCTGCAAACCGTATGGCATAATTATACAACTGTGTTGAATTATGAGGCATACACTTTCTTCTCCTTTTGGGGCTGGCTAGTCGTATAGCGTGGCATCCCTTGTCCGAAGAATCTTAGATCTTAGAAACCTCTTGCCAGTATGAATTGCTGAGCAGACGACTTCCGAATAATACTTTTAGAATTGCGACTTGGAATGCAAGAACAACGCTGAAAGTGAGAAAATTGAACGAAATTAATGCATTACTTGAATGTAAGGTCACCGCTAATAACCCTAATAATAATATTAATAATAATAAGATAATGTGAAATCAGGAAGCGAAATTCTTTATTTTTCTATGCCCGAGGCTCCTAGCGGATGTCGCGTCACGTCGGTCAGCGGTGAAATCAGTGATAGCTTATAAACCTATCAAATGAGGGAAATCTTAATGTCAATATAAATATAATATATTTATCAAAATAATCATGTAATCAATTATCATATTAACTGAATTAAGCGAAGAAGATGTACTAAGGTCTTTCACTCCAAGTCATATGACAATCGTAAGTCGAAAAGGCTGATCGTATGTATATATATATGTATGTATGTGTTTATATATGTATGTATCACGCTCTGTAGCCTAAACGGCTTCATGGATTTTAATTTGAGAGCTGTCGTTAGACTTGTCTTAATTGCGAGAGTGACACTGGACATATCAAAATTACAAAAATTAAAATGGTTGCTTTTTGGCGTCATATTATATGTTTTCAAAAATTTTTTTTTCTCCAAACCTATCAACATCAACATAACGGCTTTTTTAAGTGGCTTATAAAAATATATACAAATTATATTTTTAAATGTAAGTTGGAATGAGAAATGCAAAAAAAAATAATAAAAAAAACAACAAATCCGACAGCAGCGTGAAAAAACAAAAACAAAATGGAAATTTTCAAACTTACTTTATAATTAACTGAAAAGATAGAAATAAAAAAGTTGATTTGAAAAACCAAAAAAAACCGACTGACTAAAAAAGAACTAAAAAGACACATTCATAATTAAATCTATAAATAAATCAGCACCACTTAGATCAATTTTAATAGTATACTGACTAATTAAATCTATAAATTATAAATGTGTCCTGTTTACATCTTGTTAGTTCTTTTTTAGAGTCAGTCAGGTCTTTGGTTTTTCAAATTAACTTTCTTTGTTTAATTTATTTCCGATGACCTGCGGAGCCTGATGACGCATAAAAAGGTCAATAACTAATCAATACTAATTTGCTTCTTTTCCCCACTGTGCCGCAGTCATTTTTAACATTTAAACGATGTATAAAAAACTGTTAACATTTTTCATTTTTGCATTTTTCCTTTAATATAATTCAGACCAACTTCTTACAAAATTATTGATAAGTACTTGCAAAAAAAAGGTAAAAAGGCGAGTTTATAAAGCAAAAAAATAGTTCTAAATAAACAACTCTAATTCAAATTTTACTAGATGCCAATTAATCAATAAACTTTTTACCTCTTCACCTAAGGTTATCTCGCTGATTCTATCCTGAGTATATTTTTTTCTCTATTTAATAAGGAAAAACCATCCTTATCAGTCTAATGGTCTTCATGAATTTTTGTAAGTAACGCAAATATACTGCAGTAGCAAAAGACTCGTCGAAGGTTGTGATGCTGTGCTAAAATGTTTAAAATGGTTTTACGTTTGTGGCTCACTTTGGGCATGTGTTGTTTAGTGAAAAGTGAAGGGTAAGAGTGTTATTTTCTAAACGTGTACACATATTCTAGAATCTCATTGTTGGACCGCTTCGTAATAGTTTCTAGGATATTTTGTTCTTGAAAGAATTTCAATTGCATAATAACAAGCATCACTCGAAAATCGCGGTTAAGAAAGAGAGGTCGTAAAATTCGAAGTTGAATGGGCGATTTTCTTGTGTTGGAAATTATGTTATTGAAGACCTAAAATTTCATGCGTGTAACCTCTTGGGAGACTGTATTTTTCGAATTCTGTGCAGTTTAAAAAGAGTGTTGTTTAAAGATTTTGACTGTACTATTCGTAACTTCGAACAATTTGTTTTCGAGGAATTCGGATAAATATAGGTACACAACGTTATCATCTCTGATCGGTTTCACCACAAACCAAAAAAGTTAAGCAGGGTCTTAAAATATTCGACACTTTATAGGATGGAATTTAAAATGTTTGGTGTTTAGTGGAATTCATTTGTTTATGTATTCGAATAATTGCAAAACGCATACTAGGAGGACTAAAACATGAATATAGTTACGATGGTATAGTTACTATTTTCAAATCAGTTGATTTGTTTCGACCGGCACTTATTTTGAAAACTATATTTTCGATATCTGTATCTTATATATATTATATAATACAATTTGTCGAGCTTTAGAAAACAGGAAGGATTCATATAGTCATATAAATTATAAAATTCGCCAAGATATGCTTAAGAGCATGTTAGTATTAGACATATAAAAACAAAACATTATCACCATCTAAAAAAAATTCTTATTTGACATGCTTCTGTCATCGGCACATATTTACTTACCATACTATTCTATAATAAATTAGCAGCTTAAAAAATTGTATTTCGAGATAAGCAACTTGAAGCTACTTATTAATGAGCTCATTAATAAAAAGTTTTGCACGATGTAGTAAGTCACTGATTATACGGCTAACTCTACATTTGTGTTTGTCAACATTTTGTAATTCGTTATCTATGTTTATGCAAATACCTACAGTGTTGACTTTTAGTGCAGTCAAATAATACATCGAGGTTTGCGTTAAATCGGAGTCCAGACAAAATTTTAATAGTAGTTATAGGGTTGGCCGCAATTTTCAATTTTAGGGGTGAAGCATATTATCTCGTTTATTATTTTCAGGTGAAAAATCTTTAAGGACAATATTTCCAAAAACTTTAAATGTTAAAAAAGTTAAAAATTTTGAAAAATTACAGTTTAGCAGATGCAAACTGGTTTTTCCGATTTTGCGATGCAACCATCAATCAGAGGCAAAAAATACCCATAGACCAATAGGAGTTTTAGCCTGTAAAATTCTCTTCAATTCTCATATGTATTTGAAGTTTTTTTTATTCCACAACTAAATTAAATATTTTAGATAATGTACATCCCAAATTATATATATGTAGTTGCTGAAAGAGAAAGCTATTATATTTTTGTTGTGTGGTGTAGTATATGATCAATTTTATTTCTTAATCAATTGGTCCCTTCGTTTAATGCCTTGAAAGTAATTCGTAAACTTTTATTTATTTTATGATATGAGAAAAACACTTGCCCTTCTTTGTGATATGGAGTTGTATAGAAAAGATTTTCTAATATTCTAATATATCCGATTTATTCGAAAATTAATTTAATGCCTTGTACTAAATAAACCTACTCTAATAATGAGATTAATCTCACTTTTTGAATTACTTTTTCTAACTGAATTATAAACGAAGTAAGTAAATACAGATTCATTAATTTACCTCAGACAACACCTCGTTGTAAAAAATGTAGGAAGAAACGAATCTTCGGTTAGGATCTATCGATTTTCCATAGTTCTCTTTTTCGATGGTTCAATAATATTAACGCTCTCTGTCTTTTTTAAAAAAATTTGTTGTCATGTATATATTTCCAACTTAACTTTCTCTGTTTAAAATCAAACAAATTTTATATCCGAAATCTACGGGGAAGAAGTCGCAGGTAAAAGCTAGGTGAGGTATAAAAAAAATAACACGGGTCCAAGTATTGAGCCCTGTGGTATAGCTGAATGCAATTCTTAACATGCGAACGAACGTATTCCAATGGTAAGTCTTTGAATGAGTGTGACTTTTAGTAAAGAATTATTGAAATTAAATTTCGATTTTGATTTGCTTTGCTGCATACAATTTTAACGTCAATGCAGTCAAATCCTTTTGCAAAGTCACACAGTACCTACTAGTAATGAGGCAAGACGATTATAAATATTTTTCCTAATATCGATGCAAGACTGTAAGTAAATTGAAATTCGAATAGAAAGTTCCTATTTTGAATATACGAGTTTATTTGTAAATATAATAACTCTTCCAGAATTTGAGAATGTGTGCGAATGTATGGTCATGAAACGAAAATCAGTTTTATCTAGTGGATTAGGTTTGTTATTGCCAGAAATAATGTTGTCATACTTTCATTTATTCGGAAATGTTAAATGAGATTTGAAAGTAGTACAAAATAAGCTTCCTTACTGTCGAAGTTCGGATTCGGAGAGTGATTACAAATGGGAAAATTATATTTTGGCACTAAACTAACAAAACGTTTTTTCTAGATTTTATTCAGTGATAGCTCCTGGCTCCCTAAGGCCAAATTCAGCATATCATGTTGCTGTGGGCGTTTTCGATACGGATACTCCAGTAAAAGTCAAACTCGAAATTTCTGCCCAGAATCCCCCCTATAAGAGCCAACAAATTATAACCGTGGATCCTGAATCAACAAAAATTGCTAGATTTGATGTATGACCGATAACATTCTTCTAATTTGATAAATTTAATAATATGTTATACGTAGGTGCCAGATGTACCAATCACGGTATACAGCTTATATGCAGAAGGACTCGAAGGGATGCAATTCAGAAATCAGACGTACTTGAACTTCGAAGAGAAGTCCATGTCAGTTTTTCTGCAAACAGATAAATCACTTTACAAGCCTGGTGATTTAGTAAGATTTCGTGTCTTGTACCTTCGTTCTGATGGCCGTCCTTTAAATGCTGTGAAGTCAACTAAAGTGCTCTTTAAGGTACACAATCCTTACATGGTTAGCAATCATGTATCTCATTATACCTATTTAGGATCCTAAAGGCGTCGTCGTGATACCCTTCAAAGTGGAAACTCTTAACACAGGTGTGTACGAGAACCATTTCCAATTATCGACCATTGCACCTCTTGGAGAATGGGAAATTTGTGTTAGTGGTAAACCCACGACCTCGAAGAACTTCAAGGTGGAAGAATATATTCTGCCTAAATTTGACGTGACTGTTGATGTTCCTGACGAGGTTGTGTGGCCCAAGTTGTCTTTCTCGGTGATTGTTAAGGCAAAGTAGGATCCAAAAATTTCTTCTATAAGACCAACAACTGAAATTTATTTTTTAACAGGTACACCTTTGGGCAGTATGTAAAGGGAGAAGTCAAAATTACTGTCGATGGTCAAACGCGAATAATTCCATTAAACGGGAAGGCTGTTTCCCGTTTTGATATAATGTTCGATGAATTGGGTTGGAGGCGTACGTCAATCCCTGTTCGAGCGGAAGTCACTGACACCTCCTCAGGATTCAAGCATCATGCCGATACCACTGTTATTGTGCATCATGTTAAGTATGTAATAAAGGAAGTGACGATACCCAAGTACGTCCCTGTTGACGGCTCATTCAATCTAGAGGTAACCTTCCCCTTAAAAGTCAAAAAACCGTTTTTGTAAACAATTTCTATAGTTCAAAGTTACCAATCACAAGGACGTTCCTGTGCTGGATACCCATGATCCGGTGCAATTGGTGATATATATCAACCAGTACTACATGTCAAAGGTAGTTCATTTCGATCACCAATTTCTGGATAAAAGGGGCATGGTAGCTTTCGCCATAGATTTACGCAAACATCTTCAGAATATTACCGATTGGCAGCAATATCCGATTTCAGCTACAGTAATTTGCTACAAACAAAGTTAGAATTGTTACTTCACCCCAGCAATTTAATCATTTAGGTGTCCTTCAAGTATTCCCAGGACTTGACCATTAAACTTGATACAAGGACAAAACAGGCGAAAGACAGCAGGCTTATGGTCAACATACTGACTGAGAGGTAGGCAGAATGTGAGGCGTATGTAACCGATTCACGTTTTATAAAATACATTTTGTCTAGACCAACAATGCAAAATGAAGTTTCCGTTGAAGTTCAGAACACAGAGCCGATGAATCACTTTATCTATCAAGTTGTGTCCAAGGGGAATATTGTGCTTTCGGAGAAAGTTGAAGTAAGTGAAGCTAATTAAAAATGATTCCGAAAACAATACACAAAATTATACAACAGGTGCCAGACAAGAGTGAATATACTTTTAATTTTGTACCCACGGTTGACATGTTTCCTACTGCAACTGTGTTTGTATACTACGTGTCGCAAAATGGTGACTTCGTGTTCGACGAAGAGGATTTGAGTTTTAAAGATCAACTGAAGAACTTCGTGAGTGCATTAAAATTTCATTATAGAGAGGCAAATAAGTATGGTATTTTAGTTGAAAGTGAAAGTCAAATCTGAAGCGAAGCCAGGGGAGAATGTTGACATCACTGTAATCACAAAGCCAAATTCATTTGTCGGGTTGCTAGGATTGGATCAGAGTGTCCTCTTACAAGAAAATAGTAAGTCTGGTTTTATGATTTTATGGCGGACTGATGAGTACAAATTAACGTACCTATTTACAAATTCTAATACTCTAATCTTGACAAATTATTTTACAATTGCTCACAGCTATAATTTATTATTATCTTATTAAAGTTAATATAACAAACTGATGAAAATTGTGTAAAGCAATTTGCATTTTACAAAAAATTCAACTTAAATGAACCCCGAAATGCTTTTCCTCAAACTGAAAACTTATTACAGTTAATTTTAGTACGTTACAAACGTTTGAATTGAAAAAAGAATTACAATTCAGGTTTTTAATATTCCCCAAAAGTTTTTCTACGTATTAATTCGTATATAATTTCTCTACCTGGACGTGTTGTACCTCTAGGGAAAGGCAACAAGATGGGTACTTTAATAAAAATAAAAAGGAGGTACATTAATTACATGAACAACGTGAAATTTAGGACATTTTAGAGTTCCTTTTCACTTTCGCAAGTGACTGTACCAGCAGTGGTGGTATTTTTGGAAAGCACATTAAGATAGTAGTTGTTTGGCGTGAGTTTGATGTAGCTGCGTTGTCTAGATAAAAATATAAAAATAAAATAATAATGTGCATCCCGAATTTATGAATCATCCTGTAACTCAAAAACTACGCAAAATCGCGAAACATACATGCGGATGATTGGGATACCCCTCAATACGAGGCTCCTAATTTGTTCCTTTGGACGTCATTTTTCCGGCCATCTTGTATAGTTATATAGAAGTGATTTGTAAGAGGAAGGCAAAAATTGGGGGAGAGATTATATAAAAATTGAAACGATTCTACAGGGTGCATGAATTTATTTTTTACATTTTCTATTTTTTAGTAAGGTACGAATCTTAAATCCTGATAATTGTCCCTCGCAAAGCCACACACCAAACAGCTTATATGATGTGTACCCATCATTTGTAAAAAGAAAGAATAGTTACTTTACACTTACTTAATTGCATTTTAAAATATTCAAGGACTTTTCAAGTCTTTAAAATCTCTCAATAAAATAACACCGCCCTGTGCTGGCTCTCAGTCGAGCGAGAGCCGCACAAAAATCTTTAAGGATCGCCTGCGAAATTCACAGTGAAAAAATGTAAACAACCGCGTGCGTTCTTATCAACTGTTGTGCGTTACCTGCGTTGCTCCTTCTTCCATTCTTATTGTGCCTATTCGTTATCATTATCAGGGGAGGTAGAATTTAATGTTATGCTAGTAAAAAAACCGCACACAGTCTTTAATTATCGCCTGCGAAATGCAGAGTGAAAAAATACTGCTTTTATGTATATCTAACACTGTATATGCTGTAAGTGAAAAATTTTTGCCGCCATGGTCTCTCTCTTAATTTCTTACAGGAATGCAATGGTACTCGTTTTTATAGTTTTAGACATTGCATTCGGGTTAGGGATTTGCAGGCGTATAGAGAATGTCCCTTCTTGTTGTTTCATATTATTTGTTCATGCTGCTGCGACTCTTCTCTGAATGCACTCCATCGCCTTTGTTGGTTACTTTCACACTCGCACAAATTGAAATTGCCCCATTAGTACGGTCCGCTGTGTCCGCTTGATCTTGCGGTACTAGACTTTGGGAAATTTTTGATTCTCTCTCTCCTCGATTCGCTCTTTATTCTAATTGTCGTTTCTTACGATTTTGATTATATTTTTGGGTCGTATATGCTGACATTTGTGTCATATGTCAGATTTTGAGTTTTCAACTTCGCAAATTTTGAAATGCTGCGTTCTCTTGTTCACATTGTTCTCGATAGCAAAAAGCTCACTTACTTGTGTGATGAACCGTTTGATACAGGAATGGATGAAGTCTTTGATGAACAAAGTAATAACACAGGCAATTAAATATAAAGATTACACACTTCGAACAAGCAAAACGCGACCAAAATTTCTGAGTGCTCCACAGCGATGCCTCCACATGTGCGACGGCAAGCGGTGAGCTCAGTGGAATGAAATTTGCAGTTTTACGGCGGGCGGCGCGATGCGCTTTTCGTGTGGCAGAGAAAATTCCAAGAAAGAAGACCAAAAAAACAAGGCAACTGAGGGTTCGTACGACCATGATTCGATCAGGCCAATTTTAATAATAAGACAACGGAGATTCCTGTATTATTGAGAATACCTAAAGACGATTTTTTAAATGTTTCCTATGGATTGTAATCTATGTAATTAAAACGCACCGCGCATACGTAATTAAAAATTTATCTGCATTGAGATTAAACGTGTGACTTTTACCTTTTAAATAACGGATTTACAATTATAAATACGGGAGCTCCGTCGATGCGTATTATCGCTATCACTATTCGAGGTCTACAGGGAAATGCGCGACCGGCGCGCCGTTTTATATACTCTCGCACATCGATCCAAGCGCCGCCGCAATCGAGCGAGTCTAATCTGACTCTGAATTGACTTGATTGTACAAGGCCAGAGAGGCTAATCAATCACGACTTAATCGTTCGGCGCCGGATAAATTTGTAAATATTTTTCTCATTTGGCGTTGGGTATGTTGCGTTTCTTAATAGTCATATTAAATTTAACATGTCGTCATATAGCCTATGTTACGCGGAGCATCCATACGAATCGAACGACACCTCATTTTTCCAAATTTGATGAGTAGTTTAGGAGCTGCGAAGGAATAAATGAACATCCATACATACACACACACATAGCCTTCCAAATTTACCCTCTTCCACCCTTCATGTGCCGTATTCGGGTGAAAACGGAAAACAATCTCAACCATGTGAAATTCCTAACCCGGGACCTCTGGAACATTAGTCCACCGCTTTAGCTATTAGATCAAAAATTAACACTTACCAATCTTGGTAATTTCAAAAGCAACACTTTAAACTCAAAGTATTTCGTGTTTAAATTCAAAGTTGTCACATAATAAAATGAAACTTTCCAATTAAATACATACGTTCACTTTTACAAACAAATTGCGAAACCCTGAGTGAATTTATTCATGTTTTTAAATATACATATATGTATCTTATTTACTGTAAACGTAAAGATCTTTAAAAATGCTGTATTGAACCAATGATTAAATATGAGGAAGCCAAACAGATTTACTTTTAAACTTTTCATTATAATTTTTCTCAGTGATGGTCCGATTCTGACTAGCCAAAATCAAACCTTTTTCACGTAAAACACCAAAATAATTCCAGAGCACGACTTCAAATTCGAAACTTTTTCTGATGAATTTGGTAAATACCGAAGCTTCACTTACCTTCCTGAACCCATACGCACTACAGTTCACTACTATGAAGATCCCAGAAATGTCTGGATACCAGACCAGACTCAGCCTCTTCAAATCCGAGATGACACTAAACCTTATCCAGGAGAGAAATCCGGACTCATAACCTTGACAAACGCAAACTTTCCTTTCTGGACAACTAGTAAGTTACCTTGATATATGTTAAAACCACTATTAGCTATTATCAAACAAGGACCATACCATCACCACCCATCGTATCCTTATCCTCAAATGGCAGGCCCTGGTATGCCAGCAGTTGGTATGGTAGGCTATGGTATGCCAGGCCCTGGTGCGGCAGGCCTTAGTGCGCCTGGCACATATTACCCAGCACCAGGTTATGCTGCTGGTATATCGCAAGGTTATCCTCCTGGTCCGCCTCCTGTACTTGGCGTACCTCCACCAATCGAAATGGCTGTACGAAAGGAATTCCCCGAGACTTGGTTGTGGGAGTCATTCTCGAATGTAAGGTAAGGTTTGATATGAAGCAAGTGGGCTAAGCCTAACGATATTTCTAGTGGAGGACAAGCGACACTTACCAAAAAGGTTCCCGACACCATAACTTCCTGGGTAGTAACAGGTTTCTCAGTCAGCCCAGAATATGGGGTCGGTCTCACGAAGTCCCCCAAGAAGTTGACGGTATTTCAGCGCTTCTTTATATCAATGAATCTTCCCTACTCTGTTATAAACGGTAAAAATTAGTCAGAATGGGCCATGCAGCCTTAATCTATGAGATGCCTATCTTTCCACAGACGAAGTAATATCGGTTCCTGTTATTGTCTTCAACTACATGAGTGAGGATGTGCAGGCGGAAGTTTCTATGCTTAATGAAGACGAAGAGTTCGTGTTTACTGAAGCAGCTAACGAAGTGGAAGATAATCCAAGTAAGTTCTTTGTTCAATTTTTTTTCGAATATCCAGAAGTAAGTTTTACTATTTTTCTTAGATAAGGAGATCGTGATGTCAAAACAGGTCACCGTTCCAGCCGATTCAACGACTGTGGTCCACTTTATGATCCGCCCGAAAAAAGTTGGAGACATTATTCTTAAAGCCAAAGCAATTAGTGTCCTCGCGGGCGATTTGATAGAAAAGGTTCTTTTGGTTAAGCCAGAAGGAGTGCCGAAGTATTTCAATAAGGCGGTTCTTATCACTGAAAAAACCCCCGACGTTCAACTGGAGGTGAACTTGCCGCAGAACATAGTGGCCGGTTCCCTACTCGTAGAGTTTTCAGTGGGCAGAGATGCACTGGCTTCTGTTATTAACAACCTTCACCAGCTAGTTCGAATGCCGCATGGGTGTGGTGAACAAAATATGGTAAACTTCGTGCCTAATTATCTGGTGCTCCAGTACCTCTCGGTAAGGAAACCCAAAATTAGCTCAGATCTCCGAGATAAACAGATTAATTTCAGATGAAGCATCACCTAAGTGAAGACATCAGAAGCAAGGCCCTGAACTACCTTCGAATTGGATATCAAGCAGAATTGGGATATAGGCATCCAGACGGTTCGTTCAGTGCCTTTGGTATGAGCGATAGAGGTGGCAGCACATGGCTCACAGCTTACGTTGCGCGATGCTTCACCCACGCCGCAAAATACATTGAAATTGATGAAAGTGTAATTAAGCAAGCGTTTGCCTTCTTAAGCCTTCAACAAGCTTACCATGGAGGTTTCCCAGAAGTAGGAGTGGTAGTAGATCGCAAGTATGCAACCGTACAGGGAGGAGATGTCGTCTTAACGGCTTTCACTTTAATCGCCTTTCTTGAAAATCCCGTTAGTATATAGCGAATATCCAAACTTAAAACTATAAAATAAAATATTTTCTTTAGGATGCTCGAGAGACGTACAAGGACAAAATCAAACAGGGACTCGCCTACCTTTCAAAAACTGCAAACGATTTAAACGATCCATTTGCTTTAGCCATTGTCACCTATGTTTTCCAATTGGCTGACCATAAGGACCTTAAAGATGTTCTTCTCGACAGACTGCTTCGCAGTGCTCAACATGGAGGTAAATTATCATAATATTGGGAAAGTAGGGACTATTATCTCAAAATTACAGGCACGTACAATACGTACAACTCTGACACCTACGACGAGGAAGCAACCGCTTATGCTCTTCTAGCCTTACTAGAAAGCAGCAAAGCTGACCAAAGTGCATCAGTAGCGAGGTGGCTCGTTTCCAGACAGAAAAGTACGGGTGGATTCTCTTCCACCCAAAGTACTGTAGTTGCTCTGACTGGACTCATCAAGTATGCTGAGAAATTCCCTGCGGATGGTCCATTTACTGTGAACTTCAAAGACGATCAGGGCACAGAGAATGTGGTGGCCTTGGATGATACTACTCCTGGATATTTCCGCACGTTCGAGGCAAATTTCCATGATGAATGATTTTGTGATTATTTTAAAATTATTTTAAAACGAAAACTTTTTAGCTTTCCCCCAATGTTCGAAACATTTCGGCCAAAGGCTCTGGCCATGGTGCGGCTATAGTTCAACTATCATACAGATACCACGTAAAAGAAGAAGAAACCATTGAGCCACTTATAGTTATCGCTAATTTAGAACCAGATCCTACAGCAGAAGCTTTCACCCTTTCGGTGTGCACTGGGTATTTATGAGACTTTGCATGGAGCACAAATGTTACCATTACTTTGTTTCCAATGTTTAGAACAAACCATAGAAAGGATGGTCCCGGTGAGACAAGCATGGCTGTCGTGGAAGTCAACGTGCCTAGCGGTTATTCAATAAACAAGGAAGGTTTGAATACAATTAACTATGGCGCAAACTATAAGGTAGGGCATATAAGTTTAATAATGGCGTTAGTTACTCAAATTCTTGGTTATTCCAGAAAGTGGAGACCAAGAACGACGATACGGTAGCTGTTTTCTACTTTGACAAATTAGACGCGAACGAGATATGCGTGAAACTACAGGCAAACAGAATTCACAAAGTGGCCAAGCAGAAACCAGCTTCAATCTCTGCATACGATTACTACGACAGTGGTATGCCCCAAAGTCTATGAATTAATCTTTACGTGAATAAAACAATCTTCTTGCAGGTCAACGGGCAACAATATTTTACAGTCCGCCTAAGTCTAGTCTTTGTGATATTTGCGAAGATGAGGATTGTGCTTCAACATGCAAACAAAAATAAGCCAGGCAGTCTGTTTAAAATCTTCAGATCGCATTTGCAGAAAATCCCAGTAACGAAATTTACCATTATATTATTTTATATTTGTCACGGTGTTGACTTGGGTGCAATTTTTTCTGGGAAATCCATCAAAATTTACTTATAACAATAAAAATTATATGAAAATGATTAGTCTTGAGGGAGAGTTTGCAGTTGTAAATGAAAGGAATAAATAAATATTATCAGATTTTATTTTGAGCTTTTAATTAGTACAAGCGGCATACCTACACCGCCCACTGGGAAAACTCCCGGTATTCTCTGAGGCCAGGTAGTCTAGTCAAATGATTTTAAAAAGGGGCCATCTGAGCATTTTGGGTAGGGAAGCGATTTTTCTTTTTTAATCTGACCGACCCCCCAGGTGGTGATATAAAACTGAGTTTTCGGAATTCCAACCCCCTCCATTTGTCCGCCATCTTTAAAATAAGGGTTCGAACGGTTGTTCAGCGATATCTCGCTAACCGTTACTTGTACAAAAATTCTCAATAGAGATTTTTTACAGAGAATCAAATTCGCTACAATTCTTTTTAAATAAGTTCTTCACGTAAAATTAATAATATACAGGTTAGAACCCGCAAAAGGCGAAAATATTTTATCAAAAATTTTTGAAACGCTATAACATTTTCATTTTAAATTTTACATAAAAAATGCAATAGGGCTTTTTCCCAGAGCATCTTATTACAATTCATTTACCTGTTTTTTTAATTATCATTATTTTTAAGGGATTTACAGCATCACAAAGGAGGGGCAGTCAACAGTTCGTCATGTTCAATATTGTTGCAAAAAGTGCATTTGGCAATAAATAAATGCATTTGTCCGGTTTTGTCCGATCAGCTACTAACGCAAGCTGGGACGACTTCTAATTTTTGCTGCCGTTTGAAGTGTTCCCATTGAACTTCCGTAAAAGAGGAGCAGTTGGACGAGTCGGATAGAGTAAGTGCGGGCGATAAGCGATAACGACGGCTAATCTTTTCTTTGTAAATTGACTTTCGATTGTTGAATCAAATGAACAAAAAAAAACTCGAGATGGTGTGTTTTTCCTTAATGTGTCCGGTCTTGTAGCAAGCTTTGCTCCCTCCTATCGAGCGCTTCTACAAAACCTTCGACAGTGCAGCGGAAAACAGACGGACTTCCACGCCTCAGTCCGCGGTTCGAGCAAGGGCGGATCCAGACACTTTTTTACGGGGGGCATTTATATTTACCCCCCCCCCCCCCCCCCCCATTTTTTTAACGTAAGAAATTTTATTAAATTTTTGGCTTGAGTTCCCAATGCTCCTTTTTCGGAAGTGGCCTAAAACCTCATGGAAATGTTCCATTTATGGTCGGAACGAGTGAATTAGGAAAGTATTGTTGTCGGAAAACAATACTTTCCCAAAAATTAACTTGGTTTTTCCGTATTGTCATAAGCTGTTAAAAATTTATTTATCGTTTGCCTCAAGCAACGCTACCTCGGAAAGAAGTTTTTCAACTTTGAGACGTCTCAAAACTTGGTTGCGCAGTACGATGACTGAAGAGGGTCTGTTAGGTTTAGCTCTTTTGCACATTCATCGCGATATAAATGTAGATATACAAAAAGTCATTGACCGCTTTGCTTCGAAAAAAAATCGACGGTTGAACATCATACTTTGAAGTATTTGTCGGTAAATTTTTATTGTGATTTGGAAATGTGATGAAACGAAATCCAAAGATTTGTTGATCTCAAAACGAAAAAAGATTTTAGCAAATTAAATTATTATTGCAAAATAAAAAGTGTTATTTTTTATAATATTTCATCTGTCTTGTTTTAAAATGGAAAAATATCTTCGAGGAGGGGGCGCCTGCCCCCCCTGGAGCCGCCCTTGGGTTCCCCCTTCAATTCTTTTTTTTAACATTTTCGTCACCGAGATTTGTCGGCTAGCCGCTCGGCTGGCAAGTTTTGTAACAATATGCTAGAAATGTCTCTGAGATATGTATATACAGATTTATTCATGCAAAATTTCAAGAAATATTATTCATGATTCTCCGTTCTCAATAAAAACTTTACAGCTGCGCCATCTCGTATAAAATCAAGTTCGAAAGCTTTAGACGTTCCCAGCACGATACTAGGACTAGGACCCACCTCTGCGCCGGCGCAGACCCATACCTGCGTAGGAGCGCGGAAGAGCTTCATAAAATTGGGCCCTGGTTGCCATGGAAATATAAACTAAGCACGGAACGGCTGTAAGCCCTGATTTAGCGTACCATATTCCCTGATGTGTTAGAATTGGCTGTGTTCGTATTAGTCGCTCAGTGCAAGCGTAAATATGAAGACATAATCAAAAAGGGGCTAACAATTCAAAATGTTCCGAAGTTCCTGCCATAATGTCTATGCCCTCCTTATAATCTATTAACACGCTGACATTCACTGATAGCTATAATGCTCATTTAGCTTCTGTCATACACGATGTTGCTGTACTCCTCTGCATAGCTATATCTTGAGGTGGTCGCTCATGTACACGATACAGCCGTTCCACGCTTAGTTTATATTTCTATGCTGTTTGCTTTCCCCGGTACTTTTGCTTAGGTTAGAAGCAGTCAAGCATCACGAGCTTTGATGTGCTTTGTTAGCCACCCAATTACAACAAAAGTGTTTGGAAATGTGAATCATGGGTATTTTTCATAATATTTGACCCACGTTTCGGCAAAGATAAACAAGTTTATTAAAGAAAAGATATGCAAATACTACTTTACTACTTAGGTCCAATCTAATTTTACCAGTGATTCGGCTAAATGGCTCGAATTTATTCTGGTCAGTTTTGTTATTCTGCAGTAGCAAGAGACTCATCTAAGGTTGTTATGCTGTGGTGAAATGTCTAAAATGGTTTTACATTTGTGGCTCATTTTGGGCATGTGTTGTCTAGTGAAAAGTGAAGGGTAGGAGTGATATGTATATTAAAATAACATAGTTTCTAGGAAATTTCATACTTGATACAACTAGAAGTGCGTAAAAATATGCAGAGAGCCCTTGAATAACAAACTGTTATTGAAGAATTGAAGTCTCATGCCATTTACCTCATCATTTTCCATCTCCGTGGCTATCTTTGATCGGTTTCATTAGAAACCAACAAATTAAGAAGAGTCTTTAAACATATCACATTTGAAGTCTTTATCGTGTGGAATTTCAAATTTTAGGTTTTTTCTTAAAAAAAAAGATGAAATAATTCAAGAACTTCAATCATCAGACTAAGAAGATTAAATAATTAATGCGCACTCGAAATTGAGGTAGTGAGTGAATAGTTGAACCGTTTTCGACTAAAAGGTATAATACTTGTTATAATACTAAACTATAGTTTTAGAAAAATGACTTCTTCACACACAAACGATTGCCGCATAAACGGCCATAGTTTGGACGGTAAACATGCTTTCACACACGCACGTTTTGAGTACTATACGGCTTGCTGAACACAGGCAGTATTGCGGAGAATATCAACAAGTGTAGTGCGATCAAAATGAATCGGAAACAATTATTTTAAGGTTTTTATATAAGCGACGTCAATGCCATCACGTTGAGTATTTCAGAAGATGAAACTAAAATAATAGTGAGCACCCCGTATTTATTAATCACCCTGCAACACAAAAACGGTTGAGATGACCCCCTCGGTGCCATAATATTTTTTGTTTGGCTATGTGAGATCTATCATCTCTCTTATAGCTGCATACGTTATACGAAACACCCTGTATATGCATGCACCGTAGCGTTCAGTGGGGTATATATGCGCCTTGTTCTAACTTTTATAACATCGATAGGTACCCAGAGCAAAACTAACACTGAATTAATTTTCAGCGACCCCGAAAACATATGTATACGCTACATGGGAACTATTCCACAAAACAACTTTGCAACTGAACACTTTTCACTTTGCAATTTACTTAGCAATTTCTGTTCCCCAACATATCAAAGCGTATAGGTAAATCCGCAACTTTACAATTTCTATTGCAATTCTTGCTTCACAACAAATTAATATTGCAAAGAGAAATTTGTAAAAGTGCAAAGCACTAATACTGTGCATTTAAAAATTGAGTTCTATTCCAAATTGTTCGTTATTGCAAAGATTCTCGTCTTTGGCACATGTCTCACCGACATTACTGAAGGTTTTTTTTTATTTACTAATATGTACTATATCTGCTGGACTATCCTTGTTTAACGTCAATAATAACATTTTGCGACTCCAGTTAATTTCATATATGTATTTCACATATCACAACAACAAAACTCTCAGTTAAACGTTCTATCAAAGACTTTATAACTACTAGGTCTTTCAATAAGGACGCTCGACTTTTAAATGTAAATAAAACAAGTTGTGTGTAAGATTTCCACTCCATTTTGATTATATTTGAAATAATATTTTATGGCATTACAACAGTTTTTAAATGTCCGCTGCAAGTTTGCTTAGTGGCACGTATTAGGGAGGTCTAATTATCGATGACTTCGTTGCATAAGTCTGGCTGAATTTGCTGGATGGGGTTCGTTATGTTGACTTGTCAAATCGCACGATCTCGGTGGCCAGTTCACGTCGTCCTATTGGAACCACATGCCGTCGGTATCCACATCATCCAGTTGAGGCCACAAGAAATTGCTTATGATCTGTAGCGCTCGTTGTTTTTGGCGAAATTCGGGTCAATTTCCGAATACGTAAGCCACGGCGGATATTTGAACGACGTTATATTCCATACTGTACAATGTCATACAATATATTTTCAAATAAAATAAAAATGGAGTGGATATCTCACACACAACTTGTTTTATTTACATTTAAAAGTCGAGCGTCCTTATTGGAAGCCCTATATAAAGATGTCGCACGCCGAACAAATCCCGTGGCTACGAAAAATTTCAGCCTACCGCTGGCTCCTGCAGCGAAAACAGTTGCTGTGTATTGCGCGCTGTGTTCGAACTGCAGCCTGGGTGCACTTGTTCACTGCGCTGCGCTGTTGTGCAAAGAGCCTGTGCAACTATGCGGAAGGTGAAACGTGAGGAAATATATTAATTGTATTTTTCAGAGTTCTTCTATTTTACGAAGCGACAAATGTGACCAGTGACCAGTAAAAGAGGGTAAAAGCGAACAAGGCATTTTTGGTCATTTTCCGTTTTACCCATCACTGGTCAGTCAAAAGGTGGTCACTGATCAACACCGAGCGGTAGAGCCTATACGAAAGCCAGTTAAAAGCAGACCGAGTTGCTGGTCATTTGCCCCAACTGTGCTGTGTCGCTGTTTTAGTCACCAGTGGGTATCGTAAAAAGAAAACGAAAGCGACTATAGTCAATCTGCGAGTTTTTTACTGACGGATAAGACCTGTCGCTTCGTAAAATAGATGTAATATGTAGATCACAAGTCACAACTTTATTTTGCATTTATGGTGCTTACAGGAAGCTGTCAACACACAATGAAAATCACAAAATATAAAGACTCAAGAAAGTTCTGACTTGTGATTAATGACTGATTATATTATTTCCAGAATAAGGATGTCAAATTCATTTAGTTGTTATAAACATAACAAGCATAAAGAAGAGTAGTTTTTAATATTATACACGCCTTTTTGTTCAATATGGTAACATGTATCTTTAAAAATGCCAATAGTCAAAGGCGGACAAAATAATTTAAATCACGTAAATTACGAGAAACTAAAATTATATTATATATAAAGCTGTATTGCTCATCTGCAACGGGTCCAATGCATTGCATACTCTTAAACCAGTCCCTCTATTTATGTACCCCCTCCCTCAAATTTTATTCTTGTAATTGGATGAGTCTATTCACACGGCGAGTGGACCAGAGTGGACGAGAGTGCGCGATAGAGTGGGTGAAAATGGCCCAACGTGGACCAGAGTGCATGAGAGTGGCCGATAGAGTAGGTGAGACTAGTTGAGAGTGGATCAGTCAGTAGACATTTTGGAAAAGGTAAATTTTCAGTCAGTAGACATTTAGTAATAGGAAAACTGAATTAATGGAAAAAATGTCCGTGGAAAAAATGGAATGGAAAAAGTGACCCTCTACCCATCAGGGCATATTTTACACTTAAAATGTTTTTCGTCTCTTCAAAATTAATTCTTATATGCACTCTCATGCTCTTTAGTTTACTCTCAACCACTCTGATCCACTCTCATGCAATCCGGGCCAATGTCGCCCACTCTGGGTCACTCTCACTCAATCTATAGTGAATTTATCTTAGGTGAATATTTCGCGAGATATAACAGACAAAAATAGGTTGCCTTTTACCACTCCCATCATAACGCCGAAAATGAGAGAGGGGCCTATTAAGGGTATCAGACCAATCTAACTAAGTTTCTCCGCGCATAAGGAACCTTTCCTAAAAATTTTGTCACTTTAGACGATGGACTCCAATTTATCCTAGTCCAGTCCCTCTGAGCCTAGACGCAGCGCAGTCAATATGTCACGTTTTCAGTTCAATCTTATATGCTGAAAACGCCTCGCTGTTCGTTTCATGTTAAACCAACGGCCGTGCGCCTCGACACAGCCTCACCCGATTTTTTCGAAGTACCTAATCAGCCGCTGATGAGCTGCTTTTCTATCAATGGTAATACGTGCAAAAAAAGCAATTTGTAATGGGGAAAAATGATTGTATAATGCGAAAAAAAATTTACAAAGAAAAACAATAATCACCCAAATACCGCCCATTTGCCGATTACCCAATAAACTGTTTACCTCTTCACCTAAGGTTATCTCGTTGATCCTATGCTAGCTTCTTTCCACAGTTTAATAAGGAAAACCCATCTTTATCAGTAGAATAGTCTTCACAAATTTTTATAAATAACGAAAAAATTCATGATCATCTGCAGTAGCAAAAGATTCGTGAGAGGTTGTGATGCTGAGTTAAAATGTCTAAAATGGCTTTACATTCGTGGCTCATTTTGGGCATGTGTTGTTTAGTGAAAAGTGAAGGGTAAATGATATTTACTAAATGTGTACAAATATTCTCAGATCGCATTGTTTGAATGCTTTGTAATAGTTTCTAGGACATCTTGTATTTGAAATAATTTTAATTGCGTAATAACATACAGTCCTCGAATAACACGGTTAAGAAACATTAAAACTCGCAGCTGAATGGGTGAATTCTTTTATTATAGAAAAGTGTAATATAGAAGAACTGACACCTCATGCCTGTAATTCGTCATTTGCTACTATCTTGCTTGTTGTTGTGTGGGTGGTTTGGCCGGCAAATTTAAATAAAACTCAAAACGTTCGACCGCCACGGTGACTTTATTAGAAGTGAACAGTTGTAAACTAAGCTGATACTCTCAAACGAGGAGAGTGCAACTATTACGGTACTGCAACAAGAAGTGCATTTGGTACACTAGCGTCCGAAAAGAGTGCCAATAAGAGTTAAAAGTAAATTTCTTTTGAAGAAATTTTAAAACGCCTACAATTCGGCCAGCCTGACTATAAATCGCCTCGATTTAAATAAAAACACGATACAGTACCGAATATTTGCCTCTTACAAACTTTTCCGAAATGACTTTATGTATGTGGTCACTTAAATAATCAATAAACAATATCAATACATATATCAATATTAATTGAGCTGATATAAAACAGATCAGAGAATAATTACAATAAAAACAAAAAATTGGCAATTACGAAAGCAAATATAACAAATTGCAAACCACAACCATTTTTCCTTCATATTCACATACCAAAAATATCAACAATTTACCACTTGAAAATTTTAATTAATGTGAATTTAACTAAACTTTAAGTGTCAAAATAGTATTTTTTACCGGGTACATGGTACATCGATATTTTTCTTTCCTAGAATCATTCTGTTAAATATTAAAAAATCTCTCCCTAAAATGGCGTCGTGTTTCATAGAAAAATCACTAACTACATATACACAAAATTTAATAAAGTCACCTTTAAAATTAATATAGCAGCTTGTCATACCCATTATGGCCAAAGGGCTGCCGTTTATTCCATGGTATTGGTGTTCGTCAGAGTTTATTCGTTCGTACGTGTATCCTTTAAGAAATCGCTCCTGCACGAAGCTTATAGGACTTCCAGAATCAATTAGAGTGCACAGCGTCAATTTACTATTATTTTCTGGAAAAAATGTAAAACTTATAAAATGTTCAAAATCATTTGTTTCACCACAGAAGTTCTCTCTCGGCTCCGTGGATGTTAACAGATTGTTGACACTAGACGATTTAACGGTGCAGTGCTGCGAATGATGTCCAGGTTTTCCGCAGCGAAAACAGCCACCTCTTTCTCTCTTTGGCTTCGGACAACCGTTGCTAAGATGCCCAGCTTCACTACAATTGAAGCACTTCAACCGCACTGAGCAAGTGACTGGTGTTCGGTTTGCAGATGATTGCGTGTCAGAATTGGGTTGAGAATCGGTTACGGCCAAGTTTTTCATTCGTTCATACCTTCTCAAAGCAGACTTCAATTCATCCAGACTTTCCGAGTTATACAGTAACTGTTTATTCACAGGAGAGTCTGGTATACCGCGTATTATATAGAATATAACATCCTGTTCGTCAATATCTGCCAATTTTGAGATTTCCAACATAGCTAACACGAATTGTTGCAGTGTTTCTTCCTTCTTTTTCCTTCTATTGCGGAGAGCATTGTGGATATCCGCTGCTGTAACTGATTGGTGAAATTCCTTTAGTAGGGCACGCTTTAGTTCTTGCCATGATCGGCACGTAACTGTTTTCAGGAACAACTTTGCAGTTCCTCTCATTAGTCTTTGCGCATAAACAAAGCATCGTCTTTCGTCCCAACCATAGATTTCCTTTGACTCTTCGAAACTTTGTACCCATCTCCTAACAGACAAGTTATCGTCGCCACTAAAAACGAGCAGGGAATCCTCAATGTCTCTGAAACTGTAAGCCCCCGGATCAGTACCGATATCATCACGAAGCAAGTCAGACAATTTCCTTTTTAATTCAACGATTTCTTGCTTCTTCCGCAGATTCTTCTTCACGTAGATTTTCCAGCTCTCTATCCAGATTATCGGTTGGTGCATGTGTGTCTTGCAACACATCTTGCTCATCCGTTGTAACTGCACCTCCGTTATGACATGAAGCCTCGAATTGATCGCCCAACTCCATTTCGTTTAATGGGAAAAATTGTAGTAATTCTGTTTCGGATAAATTACTTACAGCATCCTCGAGTCGCAATTTTAAGGTGCTCTTTTGTCCTGAAGATTGGTGTCCCAATTCAGCTAACTTATCTTTAAGTTGTTGTACCGTTGCTTTTCCGATAAACCGTAAGACACGTGTAGTCATCTTACAATGAATTTAAATTAAAAAACTGCCAACAAATTGCTCAGCTCCACACCTCTCCTTGGAAATACTAGGAACCAAAGTCGCTCAACTTAATTTTTTGCCACAAATTGCCGCCTTTAAAGTTCTTCCGCAATGTTAATATGCACTTATGCAACTTTTAACCACGTTGACCGATCAACCCGACGGGAACTTAAACAAAACCAATGGCAAAATCAGCAATAACTATTCGCGCCGTATCGCAAATTAAACATTAAGTTATTGTTTCTCTCCAGAAAACAAACCAACTAAGCGAGGACCCTTTATCCCACTTCTGAGAATATTGTGGGTGGTTTGGCCGGCAAATTTAAATAAAACTCAAAACGTTCGACCGCCACGGTGACTTTATTAGAAGTGAACAGTTGTAAACTAAGCTGATACTCTCAAACGAGGAGAGTGCAACTATTACGGTACTGCAACAAGAAGTGCATTTGGTACACTAGCGTCCGAAAAGAGTGCCAATAAGAGTTAAAAGTAAATTTCTTTTGAAGAAATTTTAAAACGCCTACAGTTGAAATTTCAAATGTGTTCTATACCCATCTCTTTCATTAGAAAGCAACAAATTAAGAATGGTCTTAAAACAGATCATATTTTGAAGCCTTTGTTGCGTGGAATTTTAAGTTTTCAATTTGTAATTATTTTATCAAAACGTTGGATCATCGAATTTCCTTTAAAAGAAAACGAAATATTGAAAATTTCAAAGAGCATACTAAGCTGATTATAAAAGTAATACCAATACACCTAAACCTAAGGTATAATTATTTAGGTAAAACCAGTTTAAACTCAATTGTGCCGTTTTGTGACCGGTACAGTACAGATTTAGAATACAAGTTTCAGGAAATATGCGTACGGTATGGCTGTGTACTAACTACCCTATATCTTCTATAATTCAATGTTTATAAACCTAAGAAGTGAATAAACATTTAAAATATTAAAAATTCCCATAAACATGTTACACAGGGCAGGAAAAAAAAGCTTTTTTCGACTCTTTATTTTAATAACTATTTCCTAATTCTTCATATCGAAAAATAACTAAAATCCTCGTTTATTTTTGAAAATTTTTTCTTTTCACCTTTTCCAATGATCAGTAAATACTAAGTTTTTGTATGACCATATGAGGAAAAAGCGGAGTTTATTAAGTAAAAGCGAGAGCGAGTTGTGAGAGAGTAAATGACATTTCACTTAAGTGGTTCATTATCCGCGTACGCATGCATATTGCAGTAATCCGACGCATTTTGTGTGACAGTAGGTTTAAAATTGCCTTATGAAGTTGTAAATATGATTTAAATTTAAAGCCCCCATCCATAGAACCCGTCGTCCGTTGAACTTTTCCTTTCCCGCAGTACTATTGAAACGCGTGCTTTTATATGGGACCCGACACATAATCAACGAACCCGACGGACGACATAACGGTGAATAAAGTTGAACAATTTTCAACATTTCAATTCGTGGTTTGTCCATCCTGATAGAGCTTTTATTGAGAGAACTTTGACAACTTCCAGTTGTAATTCGTTGTATCAGCTCTTAATCCAGTTGTTAATTTATTGTGAAATATTTGTAGTAGTCGTTTGATTGAGATGAACTAATTCTTTTATTCTGAAAATGCCACAAAATTAACAGTCAATATATTTTCGTCTCACTCGATAAAATAAGATTCTCGGTTTGTCAACAACAGCTGTGCGGCAACGGATAAAGTCAACAGATTCATTGGACCACCTCTCTCCGTTCACGTACTCAAAAGTTGGAGCTTTAAGCTCTGCGGCAACGAAGAAGTTAAAATCGACGAACGACGGATTCTATGGGCAAGTTCCTTTATTTTGCTTTATTTGCTGAGCTTTCTCTGCAGCTTTTTCAAGCTTTTTAAACTACCCATTCGAAGGGAGACCATATCTCGGGGTTAATATGAGAAAGTCCATATAAACACGGAAGAAATACGCGAAATATTCATTTCTTTACATTTTTTATATATGTAGATATATATTCAGTTACGGTAGTTATTTGTTTTAAATTGTTTAAGAGTTTGTTTTGTTTTTATGTTTAATAAAGAGCTGAAACAAGGGAATTTCTTTTAAAACATTAATTTCATTCTACTAGCTACAAAAACCAAGAGTAAAACATTTTTTTGTCTATTTACTAATGTGCGAAAAATAAAAATCGGATATGCAATACCCAGACTCAAAATTTGTGTTGACCAGTTATAAGAGCATATCAGTATTACGATTATAAAATAAAACATAATAATAATCATGAAAGCACTCCTGTATTTGTAAAGGTTATCAGCTCAAATTTGTTTCCATACTTTTCTATAATTAGCTGTTTAAAATAAATTTATGTCGAGATAAGCGACGAGCTACTTTTTAATGAGCTCAATAATAGAAAGCCTTAAAGGGCATATCCCCTGATTACGGCTTATTGTACATTTGAATCTATATATAATATATAAAAATGAATCCCTATTTCCCTTGGTCACGCCATCACGCGTGAACGGCTGGACCGATTTCGCTAATTCTTTTTTTGTTGTGTTTGTTATTGTCAGGAGAAGGTTCTTATGAAAGAAAAAATTAAGAATATTGCGCGGAAAATTAGAAAATTATGTTTTTGGTTTGGGTTTTTGGGGTCACTGATTTTGAATCTGCCATGAAAATTTTGGAAATCAAGATGCTGGATCAATATGGCGACCGAAAAGTTAAAATTCAAGGGATTTCCCTGAAAATCCGCGCTTGGGGATTTTCGGGATCACTGATTTCGAATCTGTTATTCAAATTTCCAAATATGAGACCACCCCCCACCCCGCTGGGAGATATAGGAGAGTGGGTGCAATAAGGAGGTGGCGTAAAATGAGGAAAACTAAATTTAATAATACTTTACAGTTTACAGTTAAAAAAGTATTAGGAATAGGTGAAAGTGATGTATGGGGTGTATTGTGTACGAATTTATGGTTGATTTAATGAGACCACCCCCACCCCGCTGGGTCACATAGGAGAGGCGGTTGTACAGTAGGGAGGCGTTTTAAAATTAAGGAATACAAATTTAATAGTATCCCGGGAAATGCCGGGTCCGTGCAAGCTAGTTTATAAATATTTTGTAATTCATATAAGTACAACGCTGCTATTCAAATGGTCCAGTCATAGTTATGGTTTGTTTTATTGGAGTCGAATATTCAGTATTGTTTTCTCAAAAGTGGTTGTTTTTCTTTCAGAAATCAAAGATAAGATAAGATTGCTTTTGCGAATTAATTCTTAAGCAACATTTCAGAACTCCTTTTAAAAATCAAATAAATAAAATGGAAAGAATATCGTGTTTGATTTCAATTTATAAAGTATTTTAATTATAACATCTTCGAATTTACACGGCACGATGTAGAAAAATTAATATAGTGGTCGGTAGTCGGAGGCTATCTACACAGCCTAAGACAAATATGCGTAGCCTCCGACTGCCAATTAGTTATACTTTGTCAGTTTATTACAAATATTGACCAGTTAGATCAATTTTAATAGTACTGATTTATTTATAGATTTAAATATGAATGTGTATTGCTTACATCTTTTTAGTTCTTTTTTACAGTCAGTCGAGTTTTTTGGTTTTTCTAATTAAGTTTTTTCACCAGGGGATTTTCTTAAATGCAGGTAGTTTTTTTCTTAGAATTCCTAGATAATGGAAAAGTGGTTGTAATTAATTGTAATTCCTAGAAGAATAAACATAAACAAATCGTGTACCTATTCAACTGCAGTGTATGTAATTCTTCGAAATTACGCAAAGCGCCTAGGATATCCTAGAGTGTGGACTGATTTGAAATGATGATTCGTTTCAAAGCCCAACTCTCAATTTTTGTTAATATTATATAATATGTAAGTAGCATGTCGAATCGATGGGCTGTATTTTATTATGATATCATAATTTTATTTCTGTAGTAGTATTCAATTGAATCTATTAAGATTTTATAAAATATCTTAGTAGAAAAGACAGTTTTTTACTTTGGTAGTTCGAATTCGGAAATGATCACTAATGTGAATATTAACTGTATTTTGGTACTAAACAAGTATTTTTTTTTAGATATTATTCCGTGATAGCTCCTGGCTCCCTGAGGCCAAATTCACCATATCATGTTGCTGTTGGCATTTACAATACGGATACTCCTGTCAAGGTCAAACTCGAACTTTCTGCGGATAAGTTGGTCCATGAGAGCCATATTATAACTGTGGATCCCGGATCAACTAAAATTGCCATATTTGATGTATGTACGACAAAATTATCGTAATTTGATTATTCTAAAAAGCATGATATACACAGGTAGCAGATGTCCCATTTGCTGAATACCGCTTAAGTGCAGAAGGACTTGAAGGGATGAAATTCAGAAATGAGACGTACTTGAACTACGACGAGAGGGCTGTGTCAATTTTTATCCAAACAGATAAATCATTTTACAAGCCTGGCGATTTAGTCAGATTTCGGGTCTTGTACCTTCATTCGGATGGCCGTCCGCTAAATGCTGTGAAATCAACTAGGGTACTCTTTAAGGTACACAATTCTAATTCGTTGCAGGATGCAGAGAGGTTGTGGGTGTGGTTTTCATGCATGATCTTTTGACTTTGCGGTATAGGTTCTCTCCACCTCTTCCCCAAAATGATTCGTGCCCTAGAATGGCCAGAGGACAAAGTTTTATTCGTTATCACTGAACCAATTATGGTTCTTTTGAACCACGTCGGGCGTGTCAAAGAGTTATAACGTTTTTTTTCCTCTGCTTGATTTTCACTGTGATAAAGCAACTTTAAAATGACTATTATAAAATGACAATTCCGTATCTGAAAGTTACACAAGACTTCAATGTTAAATTTTCAAATAATATTTTTTTTTCTTTATATTGCGTCAGATGGTCTCCTGCACCAGTTGATTAAATAAATATTATAAATAAGTATATAATCCTAGAAACATACCTCTTTAGGATCCTAATGGCGTCGTCGTGATGCCCTTCAAAGTGGAAACTCTTAGAACAGGTGTGTACGAGGATCAGTTCCAATTGTCGGCCATTGCCCCTCTTGGAGAATGGGAAATTTTTGTTAATGGTAAACCGACGGGCTCGAAGAACTTCAAGGTGGAAGAATATGTCCTGCCCAAATTTGAGGTGACTGTTGATGTTCCTGACGAGATTGTGTGGCCCAAGTTGTCCTTCTCGGTGATCGTAAAGGCAAAGTAGGACCTTAAAATTTTTCCCATAAAGAACAATAACTTAAATTTATTTTTTTACAGGTACACCTTTGGACAGTATGTAAAGGGTGAAGCCAAAATTACTGTCGGGGATGAAACGCGAATCGTTCCATTAGACGGCAAAGCTGTTTCTCGCTTTGAAATGAAGATGTTCGTTGGATGGAAATGGAAGAGTATGCCAATCCCTATTCATGCAGAAGTCACCGAGACCACTTCAGGACTCAAGCAGAGCGCCAAAACTATGGCTACTGTATACACTAATAAGTATGTAATAAAGAAAGTGAATGTACCCAAGTATGTTCCTGTTGACGGTTCTTTCAATATAGAGGTAAACTTCGCCTTAAAAGTAGAAAAACATTTGCTTACCCAATTCCTGTAGTTCAAGGTCACCAATCACAAGGACGTTCCAGTGATGGACACGTCTGATCCGGTGCAATTAGTGATGTCTGTTAATCAGGACCACACTTCAAAGGTAGCCCTTGTCGATGAACAATTTCTGGATAAAAAGGGCATGGTAAATTTCAACATAGATTTACGCAAAAATCTTGAGAATATTACCAATTGGCAGGAGGTTCCAATTTCGGCTACAGTATTTTCTCTCAATAAAATTAGGAGATGTGAGTTCATCAGTTTAATCTTCTAGGTGTCCTTCAAGTATTCTCAGGACTTGACCGTTGATCTTGATACAATGAAAAAACGGGCGAAAGCCAACAGGCTTATGGTCAACATACAGACTGAGAAGTAAGCAGAATGTCAAGCATATGTAACCAATTCTCTTTTTATGTATCTAATGTTTTGCTTAGACCAACAATGCAAGATGAAGTTTCCGTTGAAGTTCTGAACACAGAGCCCTTGAATCACTTTATCTACCAAGTTGTGTCCAAGGGAAAGATTTTGCTTTCGGAGAAAGTTGAAGTAAGTGAAGCTATTTAAAAATGGTTCTGCAAAAAATACACAAAATTATACAACAGGTGCCAAACAAGAGTGAATATACTTTTAATTTTGTACCCACGATTGACATGTTTCCTTCTGCAACTGTGTTTGTATACTACGTGTCGCAAAATGGTGACTTCGTGTTCGCCGAAGAGGATTTGAGTTTTAAAGATCAACTGAAGAACTTCGTGAGTGCATTAAAATTTTATTTAACTTCCAAAAAGGTAATTTTTTTTTATTTTAGTTGAAACTGAAGATAAAATCTGATGCAAAGCCCGGGGAGGATGTTGACATCACTGTAATCACAGAGCCAAATTCATTTGTTGGGCTACTAGGAGTGGATCAAAGTGTGCTCTTGCAGGAAGATAGTAAGTCTGGATTTATAACAATATGATGGGCCGTATGAATACAAGGGGTATATACTAATAAATTCTAATTCTCAAGCTCAAGCATCGTTGGTAAAATTCCCTGTAACTGCAAGATATGAACTAGGTCATACTTTAGACTTTATAGAAAACGTTGGGTTTTAAAAACTTTAAAGAAGTATGTGCTTACATGGCGCTTTTTTGTATGATACTAGCAGATCCATCGTCGGCCTTGCTAGGGAGCACAAATATATTTTATTAATATAATCACCACGTTCACAGATTAGCATCGAGGACATTAATATTCACCTCAGTTAACCTGTAAAGTATGGATTCGACGCTAGCAGCGGTCGTTTTCGACTGTTTTAGCATATCACTCTCTTCCAACCCCCACCCCTAGTTGTGCTAATACTCCTACAGTATTTTTACCTAGATTGTAACTCGTATGTGTACCAGATGCAGTGTAATTGGGCATCCGCCATATTGGATTTATAATGACGTCACATAGTTTACCGTATTGTGCTTATGTATCATTTGATACCCATATTAATAATATGTGGTGACATTTTTTATTGTCAGACATTTTGACTTCTGGTGGCCGCCCTTTTGTTTTTATTTGTAACGTTATAGAGCCTATGACACCCGGAGGATTAGTACGATTCTAACGACCCCTCATTTATCCAAATCGGTTAATCCAGTGGGGCTCTAGGACGTAACATGCGGACAAACATACATACATATACTGATAAACGAATAACCCGTCCGGTATCGGGTAAAATTTAAGTAATTTACAGTTTTTATTGTATACTAGCTTAGTCGGACCCAGTACTACACGGAATACTATTTAATTTTTATTTACTAATTTTTAACACCCTCCAATTTCAACCCCCTCTCCTGTATGTCCCAGCAGATTGGGGGTGGTCTCATTAAATCGAGCGTAAATTCATACATAATATAGTCCAGGCAAATTAGCTGAAAAAAGGGGTAACTTCCCAATAATTAGAAATAGCAATTTTATGGTTGACTCCCGGGTTTTTGGGGACGTAGATTACGAACTTAGTAAAATCGGAAATATCGGAAGTAGCCTTGAGGGTCATTTGCAAATTTGCAAGGTTAAAAGGTCTCCAGTCGGTGCATCTTTTTCTTCGGATAAATTTCGTGGCAATTTATTTTTATTTGTCTCTCTCGAAGGTCAACTCGGATCTACGACCCCAAGAACCCCGGAATCAACCATAAAATTGCTTTTCTAATTATTGGGAACTGAAATGCTAATTTGCCTGGACTAATACATAAATTTGTCCTATTACTAATCCTTTTTTACTATAAATAAATAATTTTTTTTCATTTATTTTCAATCGGCAGGGGTAAATTTGTTGCCGCTCTCGAAACGTATCCACTTCCAACACCCACAATTTCTACATTTATTACTATTTTCATCCGAAATTTGGCACACGCATTGCCCCGCATGTTCTCCATTTTCTAAAATCATTTTCACATCCTTATTCACACCTCTCTTTTCAGAAAAAGTAAACTCCTACCTGTTTTACACTTTATTCCATTTGACTAAAAAACAATTATTCATTAAATGTTGATATATTATACATACGTGATTATACTACGCTTCCATTGAGCCCACCCACAATATACAACGTCTATTAATTACCGGGATATTATGATTTTCTTCTCAATCTCGCAAAAATCCATACCTTACCTTCCTTCATTTTCATTCTATTTTTTCACTTTTCCAAATGTTTTTCTACTTTAATTTTTCACGTGATGATAGATATTTTTCAAAAGTATTATTAAATTAATTTTTCTTCATTTTACACTCCCTCCCTACTGCACATCTTCTCCTACATATCCCAGCGGAGTGGGGGTGGTCTCATGTTTGGAAATTTTGTTGGCAGATTCGAATTCAACGACCCCGAAAACCCCCGGGTGCCCTTTTTATAAAGATTACTTTAAGTTGGACAATTAGCCGCCATATTGGATCCGTCATCTTGAGTTCCAAAAACATTTTTTTGTCAGAAACCTTCGCGGGCCTCAATCATCAAAATTTCATTGCAATCAAATGAACGGTTTAGGAACGCATAGAACACGACCAAACAAACATTCATTTTCATTTTATTATTATCACTTGATTAGTATAGTAAATTGATACGTATGACCTACAAATATTCATATTTCATATTCATATATATTCGCATTTAATACGTTAATATACAAGTCGTCGAAATAAGGTATCTAATGGACAATTTAGCGATGAAAGTCAAGTCGGTGTTTCCTTTTCGCAAACTTCTCAGCAATTTGATCAATTTTTACATGTATATCGAAATGAGTTTGCAAAAGGGCAAGCCAAGTTAGCCTCTCTTTGCACACAAATTTGGGAAGAACATTTTTTCTCAATTTTTTTCAATTTAGTAATTTGATTTGGACATTCAGATTAATTTTATTCAATCATGTTTGGCCATCACCCTTAACTTCTGCAGATTCTGCTTAGCATATAAAATCAAATCTGTTTTAACCAAGTAACAAACCAAAATAATTTCAGAGCACGACTTTAAATTGGAAGCCTTCACCGATGAATTTGGTAAATATCAAACCGTAACTCACTTCCCCGAACCTATAAGCACAATAGCACGATACTACGAAGACCCAACAACTGGAAGTGCGCAACTGAGGGATAGAGATTTCCGGTGGCCAGGTCAAAGACATGAACATCATAAAACCCGAGATCATAATAAACCTTATCCAGGGGAGAAATCCGGACTTATAACCTTGACAAACGCAAACTTTCCTTTCTGGGCAATAAGTAAGATGCCTTGGCCCATATATATAAATCTATTATTAACCTATTTTCAAACAAGGTACACCCCAGCCCCATTCATATCAAGCAGCACCTGGTCACGCAAGTCGAAAAACGGTATCTTTCTCGAGGCCAGCATACTCAGATGGTCCACAAGACTATGTTGCTGGTCAACATGAACTACTTCAAGCAGCTTCACATGTGCCAGTCACTGTGCGAAAAGAATTTCCAGAGACATGGTTATGGGAATCATTCTCGAATGTTAGGTACGGGTTTAGATAATTCAAGCGGCCCTTATCTAACTATATTTCTAGTGGAGGACAAGCGACGTTTAGCAAGAAGGTTCCAGACACGATAACTTCCTGGATAGTAACAGGGTTCTCAGTCAGCCCAGAATATGGGGTTGGTCTCACGAAGTCACCCAAGAAGTTGACGGTATTTCAGCGCTTCTTTATATCAATGAATCTTCCCTACTCTGTTATAAACGGTAAAAATTAGTGAGAATGGGCCATGCAGCCTTAATCTATGAGATGTCTATCTTTTCACAGACGAAGTAATATCGGTTCCTGTTATTGTCTTCAACTACATGAGTGAGGATGTTACGACGGAAGTCTCGTTTATGAATGAAGATAAAGAGTTCGTATTTACTGACGAAGGAGGAGATAAGCCAGGTACATTATTTGATCAAATAGTTAGTTTCAAACCACTTTTTTGTTATATTTGTATATAGACTTGACTGTGTTGTCGAAGCAAATCTCCGTTCCGGCCGATTCTACGACTGTTGTTCACTTTATGATCCGCCCCAAAAAAGTTGGAGACATTATTCTTAAAGCTAAAGCAATTAGTGCCATCGCGGGCGATTTGATAGAAAAGGTTCTTTTGGTTAAGCCAGAAGGAGTGCCGAAGTACTTCAATAAGGTGGCTCTTATCACTGAAGAAATACCCGAAGTTCAATTGGAAGTGATCTTGCCTGAGAAGGCAGTGCCCGACTCCCTATTCGTAGAGTTTTCAGTGGGAAGAGACGCGCTGGCTTCTGTTATTAACAACCTTCACCAGTTAGTTCGAATGCCGCATGGCTGTGGTGAACAGAATATGGTAAACTTCGTGCCTAATTATCTGGTGCTACAGTACCTCTCGGTAAGGAAGCTCAAAATTAGCACAGATCTCTGAGATAAACAGATTCATTTCAGATGAAGCATTATCTAAGTGAAGACATCAGAAGCAAAGCCCTGAACTACCTTCGTATTGCATATCAAGCAGAGTTGGGATATAGGCATTCTGACGGTTCGTTCAGTGCCTTTGGTATGAGCGATAGAGGTGGCAGCACATGGCTCACAGCTTATGTTGCGCGATGCTTCACCCACGCCACAAAATACATTGAAATTGATGAAAATGTAATTAAGCAAGCGTTTGCCTTCTTAAGCCTTCAACAAGCTTACCATGGAGGTTTCCCAGAAGTGGGAGAGGCAGTCGACCGGAAGTTTGCGAGCGCACAGGGAGGAGATGTCGTCTTAACGGCTTTCACTTTAATCGCTTTTCTTGAAAATACCGTTAGTATAACGAATATCCAAACTTAAAACGATTAAATAAAATATTTTCTTTAGGATGCTCAAGAGACGTACAAGGACAAAATCAAACAGGGACTCGCCTACCTTTCAAAGACTGCAAACGATTTAAACGATCCATTTGCTTTAGCCATTGTCACCTATGTTTTCCAATTGGCTGACCATAAGGACCTTAAAGATGTTCTTCTCGACAGACTGCTAGGTTATGCCAAACAGGAAGGTAAGTATTAAGCTATTGGGTAAGCAGGGTCTAATATGTACATATTTCAAACTTACAGACGGTACATTGTGGTGGACCAATCCGGCGGCGAAAAATTCTGATACCTACGACGAGGAAGCAACCGCTTATGCTCTTCTGGCCTTACTAGAAAGCAGCAAAGCTGACCAAAGTTCATCAGTAGCGAGGTGGCTCGTTTCTAGACAGAAAAGTACGGGTGGATTCTCTTCCACACAAAGTACTGTAGTTGCTCTGACTGGACTCATCAAGTATGCTGAGAAATTCCCTGCGGATGGTCCATTTACTGTGAACTTCAAAGACGATCAGGGCACAGAGAATATGGTGGCCTTGGATGATACTACTCCTGGATATTTCCGCACTTTCCAGGTATATTTTTTTGTTGGACGATTTTATAGATATTTTAACCAGAAAACTCTTTAGCTTTCCCCAAATATTCGAAAAATTTCAGTAAAAGGCTCTGGCGAAGGCGCGGCTATAGGCCAACTTTCATACAGCTACAATGTAAAAGAGGAAGAAAAGAATAATCAATTTTTGGTTGTGCCTATCTTCGAGCCAAACTCTACCGCAGAGGTTTTTACCCTCTCGGTGTGCACTAGGTATTTATGAGACTTTACATTTAGTTCGAATGCTGCTACTATTTTGTTTGCAATGTGTAGAACGGCCCCTGGAAATGATGGTCCCAGTGAGACAAGCATGGCTGTCATGGAAGTCAAACTTCCTAGCGGTTATGCAATAAACAAAGAAACTTTGAATACAATTAACCATGCTAAAAACTATAAGGTATGGCATAACAAGTTTATTAAAGCATTACTCAAATTCTTGGTTATTCCAGAAAGTAGAAACCAAGAGCGACGCCACGGTAGCTGTTTTCTACTTTGACAAATTAGACGGAAACGAAATTTGCGTGAAGCTACAGGCAAACAGAATTCACAAAGTTGCAAAGCAGAAACCAGCTCACATCTTTGTTTACGATTACTACGACAGTGGTAAGTGCCAAAGGATATACAGTAATCTTTATATGAATACAATATCTTGCTTGCAGATCGACGAGCAACAATATTTTACAGTCCGCCAACATCTACTCTTTGTGATATTTGCGATTCCGATGATTGTGCTTCAACATGCAAAAAAAATTAACCAGCCTTTATACGGTGAAATTTTAAATTTCTGATGCATGCGTCTACCGTCTGATTGAACTTTTAGGAATTCCGAAGGAATGTTTCATGAAAAATACCTACGAAATAAATTTTTAGCCATAATATTATATTTGAAAACATAAGCAATATTACTTCGGTATACCTATACCATTATATTTTGAAATTTGTAAAATACTGATCTTGAAAGAATGTTGATATTTGGAAATAAAATTAATAAACAATTAAAGACAATTTAGTTGACCCGTGCGAAATTTCGCAGTAAATAAAGAAGTCGAAGGTGCGATACCCGATGAAGTTCAACTCTTTCAGTCGCTATATTGGATCTGCCATTTTGAATTTTGATATTTTGATAGAAGATTCGAAAGCAACGCCCCCGGAAACACCCTTGTGCAGATTTTCATGGCAATCCCTTGAAGTTTAACGTTTTCGGCCGCCATATTGGATCCTCCATCTTGAATTTGGAAATTTTGATGGCAGATTACAAACTTAACCCCCACAAATTATCTCTTTCACGAACCTAAAAATTCAATTCGGCTTTATTTAATTGTGGAGTAATATAATGTGAGTTTTATACGTTTCGATGAAGAACGGTAATCTGAGGATTCCGAAACCGTGTCATATTTGGTGTTTATGTGTAATGTGTCCTCATTTTTGGTACCAAACCGATCTCGATCCTTAGCGAAATAATTTAGGAAGGATGATGATACACAATCGTTTTTTCATATTAGTCTCAAGTTTAATTTTGTATTTATAATAATAATGTAAAATGAATAATGTACGCGTCTTTCTCAGCTTGAGATTTTTCAGAGCAAATTTAATTACATGGACAAAGCAACCGGATAAAAAGCATTTAAAGAAACTCTTAAAAGCTTTTCGCTTGAGAACAGTTCAGCTTTTAAACTTGATTAATTTTTGCAATCTGAACAGGTTACTGCACTGCTTTTAAAAGGCGTATCCTTTACTCTGTAGAATTTAAGAACTTTTTGTGTTGTTAATTTAATATAAGATGTTTTTAATATTTACTAACTGGAGGACTTTCTTTGCGATTGATGAATAACAAATTAAAAATGCTGTTCTCAAAAGTACGTATTCATAACAATTACAAATACCACAGAATCTTAATTATTCAACATTATTAACAGACCTTCTGTTATTTTAAGGTAACAAAAATTCATTGCGGTACGTTACGTAGGAGTAACTTGAATTATGTAACACCATAACTTGAGTATGATGTCACCGTTACATTACTCTTAGGTATGTATAATAACAATACATTACTTCTACGTAGGTATAATTGCTGTAACGAACAGTGTTCTTCAGCGGGTTTCTCAAATGAACGATTCTTTTATTCGTTGACAATTGGAAACATTACCGATGATAGATGAAAAACAATTTTCCATTTGTTAAATGACTTTATTCAAAATGTAAATTAAAAGCAAAAAAACCTTTTTTAAAAAAAGCTTTTATTTAAATGCTCTAAAAAGAAGCAAATAAAATTTTCCTTTAAAATTTTAACTATCAACTTATAACCTCATTATACACAATTTATATGATCATAAAAGCTTGTCGCGAGGTACTAGTTTATTTACACAAGTAAATCGCACGACAAGCTTTTATGATCATATAAATTGTGTATAATGAGGTTTTAAGTTGATAGTTAAAATTTTAAAGGAAAATTTTATTTTCTTCTTTTTAGAGCATTTAAATAAAAGCTTTTTTTAAAAAAGGTTTTTTTGCTTTTAATTTATTTTTTACTTTTTAGTTATCGCTGGCTAGGTTTCTGAGTCTGTTCATCTCATTCAACGCATCCCCTGATCCGTATCGAAAGATGCGTGACCTTCCACCCAAATTACCATGTGAACATGGGGACTGCCACGATTCTGGAATTCTATTCTCCACCAGTAGTCTTTTATACGACCATTTAAAACTTGATTGTTGTTTAACATAAATTTCATAAGGGCATTGAAACGATACATGAAATGTCTACTTACTATGACAGGATACTGTTCTATTAACCGCTGCGTAGCTATCATGTCAATATCTCGCGTGTTATCCATTGGTCGTCCATCGGCAATAAGAAGAGCTTTACGCATATCCAACCAGTTTATGTCTTTACAACTGAAGGTTAATGAAAGCTTTTTTAAAAAAGGTTTTTTTGATTTCAATTAATTTTTTTTTTACTTTTTAGTTATCGTTGGCTAGGTTTCTGAGTCTGTTCATCTCATTCAACGCATCATTGTTGCAAGGTCGTTTGCCGGTTAATTTCGAACAGTCTAGCTCTTCAATAAGGAGACCTTCTAATGATTTTACCCTACTTAAGGCCACGTATGCTTGACCAGCAGCAAAGAGCTTTGAGCCTAAGTAAACAACGGCGTGGTCGACAGTACTACCCTGCATTTTGTGTACTGTGCAAGCCTAGCATAATACAATTGGCAGCATTCTTCGTTCTGCGGTTCCGTGACTATATTTTGCTGGAAATTGCACAGACTTGGGCTGAATGAGGTGAACACCGTCTTTACCGAAGTCTATATGGACGGATGGTATATCAGTGTCATACATTTGTGCTCTTCGGAAGCAGGGTCATATAATTTCTGTAATATGTCCAATGGCACCATTCACCAGACCTTTGGACACATCTACATTGTAACGCAACATCACCTTGGCCCCAACAAATATTTCTAGCTCCTTAGGTAGCCCTACGGTCTTGTTTATATCTGATGGTATAATATTATTTAGATCTAAGTTGTCAATTTTTCGAGTACAATCTACTAGACTATCCTGTGCTATGATTTTGTTAATAGGTAGTTGTTAATGTTCGAGAACAGTTTTGTTGTGATTGTATACTTGTTGGTTAGTGGGATAAATTCGCAGGGCTTTTTCAATCGCAAATTCGCCAGTTGGTTCTTTGTTTAGCCGATTCATTAAAATAGCAAAATGTTCTGATTGAAGTTCACCAATATTACATTCCGATGCCACTCAGTCCTCGGCACGGCCTCACCTTGACTTGGGTGTTTGGAGGAATGCGCCACTTATTTCAGCTTGGAAACGCCTGACGAAACACAGTTCCGGGTTAGATTTTGGAGTTGTACTTCTCCTAGATAGGTTGCAGACCAATGCTGATGACGCCCATCTCGTCAAATCACACAAGTCAAAGTTAATCAACTGTTCTGAGCGAACCCTTTCATTTAATACCCATACTATAAGAAAGCATAAAAAACTCTAAAAATCCGCCATATAACTAGGATTTAGAATGACGGCACATTATTTTTCGAGTTACTCTCAACAAGCCCTTTCATTTGATACCCATATTGTAGAAGTGCATTAAAAATAACTATTCCGCCATCTGGAATGGTCCGCCATATTAGATTTAGAATGACGTCGCACAGCTTATCGTGTATTGTCATCCAAACTAAACGTGTATACCAAATTTCAGCTCAATCGGTTGAAGATATCTGCTTCAAAATTGAGTAGCAAGATTCCACCCGTACAAACATTCATTGCAAGTTAAATAAAAGCTTTTAAAAACACTCGTAACACTGTCCCATAAAAGCGCAAAAACTTTGTGGAGACTCAATTAAATGCTTAACCCTGGAATCCCAATCATATTTAAACAGCTAAAAAGCCGACATAAGTTGTTTCGACGTAAACAGTGAAGAAAATGCCGACCAACATTTTTATTTTAAAATAAAAGTGTTACAAAAATTACTGGAGTTACTAAAAGGGAACTCTAATTGAACTTTTTTTATTAAAATCCTTATGAATCAAATTTTTTACGAAATGTTTGATTCATTTTTCAATCATTTTCATCATTGAAACTATTTGTCAATCAAATATAATATTTCAATTATTTGTAAAACCCTTTAATCTAAGTCTAATTTGGTAACACTTCAGTCTAATTTAATTTAGAATACTTTAATAATATTCTTAACTGGAAAATGTAGTAGCCACAAAAGTTACACAAATCCTAAACATATCATACATCGTTTCGAAGTACAAACAAGCGTTATTTTAAAATGGCGGCGCTTACCGATTAGACGGAGTGAATAAGTAAATGTAATCGTAAGAAACACATAAAGAATAATAGCCTACGTATGTTCCACGCCGAATCGACCTAGATTGGGCTTATAGGGTTAAGCAATTGTCATTTAAATTTTGGTTGAAAAATTGTACCTACATTAAGGATGAATTCAAAAGTTGGCATAACATTAATGACACTATACTTAACTTTGTATTACTTTTTTTTGTAATATTAATTTTTATTTGTGAACATATTTCGCAACACTTGTAACAATCCTTAGAAATAAAGCACTCTATCGTCACTAATACTAAAGATGTAAATCGGAGCTTTAAAATTACTTAAATTAAATTAAAATGATAAGACTGAGAGCTTTAACATTGCTTCAACTCCTGTCGCCTGGTAGCGATAGAGATAAAATATGTGTATTAAAAAACCAAATAAATGCGGAAAATCTTTTTGAATAAATGTTGTAGCTGCTCGACACAGAGCAATATGTAAAAATTAAACTTACTTAACTATTTTGTTGATACTATGTGCAAAAACGGTGCAATAACCACGTTGAATGGAAGAATTTCCTTAAATTAGGTAACTTAGAATGTTAACCTATTTCAGGTCATCCGTTCACTTATGTATATGTATGTAGAATTAGGCTCCATCGCAAATTTCACTTAGTGAGGTATTACAACTTTCGTAAAAGACGCGTGCTTGGCGATCTGAAAAAGTAAAATGTACTACTAGTTTTTTGAATTAGTATTTATGTGCCTCACTATTGTCATAGTAATCGTAAACAATTATTGCAGACGGCTTCTGCTCTGCTACTCGATGGGCTCTGAAACCTTTGATGAGCAGGCACACATCGGTGATATCCAGTGCATCAAAGTAGATCACAACCACGGACTCACCGTTTTTGGTTTCTACTTTCTTGACTCGATCCACCTTCCCGATTTCAATCAAATTGTCTTCATCGGCAATGTAACCACTGGGCAAATTGACCTCCATGACGGCCATGTTCGATGTCTTCTCATCCTCTCGAGGAATGAAACTTGTGCATACAGATAGTTCAATGACCTCTGCCTTCGACGAGTCTTTCACTTCTGGTTTAATTGTAAATCGCGGGGAATGGTCCTTTTTGTCCACATTGTACCTGTAAGAGACCTGGACGAGAGTTGATCCTTTGCCCTTGCCAGTGATCTTAACAACCTTGGCTTCTGGATCCAGCTAAACGCAGTATTAAAGCGGTAAGTGTTAAGATACTAATGTTTTTGGTGTACGTACCACATGAGTTTGGAGGACAATAGCGTTTTCATCATCCACAGAGATCGTTCCGCTTCCTGCCTTGTCATTTGAAAAGCTGACTTTAATATCTCTATCTACGTTGAATTTTTCGGAAAATTTAACAAGTGCGTGGAGGCCAATAACGGTATCTTGGGTGGAGCTGAACCCTCCGTTGCTATTTCTCTGGGTAACCAGCCACTTTAGTACAGAAAGAGTCTCTCCTTCGGCTCCGCTTTCCAGTAAAGCCAATAGCCCGTAAGCAGTGATTTCAATATTGGGAATCCCAAACTCATCTGTCCACCAAATCTGTTCACCCTCTTTCTGCTTGCGGTCATTGAGCTTTGCTAGGAGCACCTCTTTCTGCTCATGCCTGGCCTTCTGTAAAACGTATGTAGAGATAGCCAGAGCGTAGTTATCAGTTTCGTCATCGACATTTCTAGCAAGATACTCCAGGCCTTTGTTAGTGACATGTTCGTACGTAGGTAATTCCTCCTGCAACAACCAGCCGAATGTTATAAACGTAGGGGAAAAGTGATTCAAATTCTTACATTGATTTCAAGGAAAGGCAGTAAAGCAAAAGCAGTTAACGCTAACCCCTTTGTAGATCTACCCGCGTGATGCTGATCAATGATTCTGCCGGTTTCGGGAAAGCTTCCGTTTGCAGATTGGACTTTCTCTAAAAACGTTAGGGCATTTTTAATAACTTTTTTGTCGATATTAGTAAACTCCTTCGCTTCAGAGAAGGATCGAGCTACGTAAGCTGTAAGCCAGGTACTTCCACTTTTATCGCTTCTTCCAAACGCACTGTAAGATCCATCGTCATGTTTGTAGGTGAGCTCACGTTGGTAGCCAATTTCAAGGAATTTTTTCGCTTTATTTCCGATATCTAGGGCCGCCTTATTTATTTTCTTTAAACGGAAGAACATCTATAATTCGAATTGCTTAAATATAATGATCTTACCGTCAGGTATTTTAGAATGAGGATATTTGGTACAAAATTAATCATATTTTGTTCGCCACAACCACACGGCATTCGAACTAATTTGTCTAAGTTCTTCATGGTTGGTCCAAGTAGATCGCCCACCACGGACACTTCGATGTGTGTTGAATCAGGAACGGCGTTTTCAGGCACTTCAATGGATATTTCCCGGCTCTGCTCCTTTTGATCTCTCAAGTCAAGAAAAACAGCCTTATTCACAAATTCTGTGACACCTTCTGGGTCAACGCGCAGGACTTGGTGAAGTATGTCGCCAGCAACAGGAGATACTGCCGAGATCTTTAAGGTAATTTGACCGGCTTTCTTGGGACGTATTAGGAACGATTTGGAAACACCTGATCCAGAGTCGATTTCAACTGGTTTAGTCTGTTGGGTGTTGGTATCTATTGTGAATATAAAAAATAGGGAAATTGAAGCAAAATTCATTTAATATTTTTACCATTTTTTGATTTTGTTTCACCGGGCAGAGTGACGAACTCAAATTCATCGTGGGCATTATCCAGAGTTAGATCTGCCTTGATGTTGTCGTCCATGTAGTTGAACACCACCACAGGAATGGCAATTACTTCACCTAAGAAAACAGAAGATGTCAGGGAATTTGTAATTTTTCGAAGTGCTGCTTACCTCTTTTTACAGAATACGGTAGATTTGTGGAAATGAAGAAAGGTTGGAATACTTGCAGTTTATGTGGTTGGCTCGTCAGCCCCAACCCACTCTCTGGGTTCACCGAAAAACCGGTTAGCATCCACGAGGTAATGGTGTCCGGCACTTTGCTACGAACCACAACTTCGCCATTGCTGCTTTTTATATTTTTAAGAATAAAACAAGTTTAAACCTCTGATTCAACATTAAGAGGGCTTAAATCTTAAAAACACTATTTTTTATTATAATGTATAGAATATTATTGGTATATGTATTTTTTACGAACATATGCATATCTATTTCAGTTAGTGAGATGTGATCGAAGCAACGGTTTGGGGCTCCTAATTCACTCTCATTGACAACATATGTACATGGGCGTAATGCATTAAATTTTCAGTGCATTAATTATTTCAATAGTACTACGGGGCTCAGTGCTAGTTCAAATACAGTTTGCACTATCACTAAACGATTTGTGGCAGTGCAAACTTTATTTCATTATAACTAAACGATTAGTAGTAGTATAAAACTTTTCAGTGGACTTTTCTGTCGTCCTTTACGTTTTATTTGTCAACTACGGAAATGAAAGTCAAGTCTACGTTGGTTTGATTGTTTGTCGCGCTTTGACTCAGAAACTACTCTTTTGCTTACTTTGATATTACACATTGATGAGTTTTATTTTTTGAGTTAGAAAATAAAAGTAATTTTTGTAAGTGTTATAAACTGAAGAATCGCTCTAACTACTATTTGCGACATCTGTAATATTTACTTTTAGATCAAGTGTCCAATATACCTTTGGGCCATGATACAGTTTCGAGAGAAATCAACCGTTTCTGGATGGACACAGACGAGAGTTTGGAGTGCGTGCATCAATATCCAGTAATAAAAAAAGTTTTTATAAAATATAACACTCCCATTCCATCATCTGCGCCTGTGGAAAGATTGTTGCCCTTTGCAGGAATAGTTAATAGTTCTAGACGGCAGAACTTGTCTGACAAGAACTTTGAAAAATTAGTTTTAAGAAAATCGAATTCAATTTTTTTTCTAAATGAAATAAAATGAATTTGAATAAAACCCCGACAGACGTTGTCCTGCCGTTCGTTTCAGTTTTTCCGAATTTTCCAAATTTCCAATTTTTCTTTCCCTAAAAAAAAACCTTATTCAGATAAATACAAACATTTAAAATAAAACAGCTAAATCGGTCCAGCCGTTCACTTCAGTTTTTCCCGTATATTCCAATTTTCCGGTGGATTTTCCAAAACTTTTCTTTCATACAGGTTTGTACTACTACTAATCGTTTAGTGATAATGAAATAAGGTTTGCACTACCACAAATCGTTTAGTGATAATGAAATAAGATTTGCACTACTACCAATCGTTTAGTGATATTGAAAAACAAAAATCGTTACCACTAATCGTTTAGTGATAATGAAAACTGTATTTAACTAACATTAAAATGTTAGTGCAAATGCGAATTTAGTGGTAATGCAAAAACGCCCATCTCTGATTGACAAACCGTAATATAAATGGATGGCATTTGATACTATCATTATTTCAATTTTCTGACTGTATATTTTCGAAAGTCTGCCAGGCTTAGCTAGTATTTAGCAGGACTAAAAATAAAAGTTTACTTACTTTTCATTCGATGACCACCATAGCCATGTTTCAGGAAAATCCTTTCTTTTTCTAATTTCTACTTGTGGTATAGTCTGGCATTTTTGTTGGAGCATTTCTCCAAACACGGCTTGAGAATTTACAGTTGTGGCCTCTGATGAACTTTGCTTATATAGAGTTGATCGAAACCCACATTTAACTATTCTTCTAGCTGAAGTTGTATAAATTTTTAATTCTGAAATTAGCCTCTTATACAATCATACATAAACTATGGACTTATATGGTATGTATTAAAGTTTTTACAAAGGTTTGATGGGAGTTATTACTCCGATAAATGCTGTAGCAGTAATTCATCTTCCTCACATAAAAACTATTGCTATTTTTCTATTTAATTGCATTGGGTATACCATGATCAGTATCTTAATGTTTAGTTATTCTTGGCGATCCCTAAAATATGCTGAAGGGTAGTAAGTTCTAAAGGTTTACATGAATAAATTTAATTAATAGAAGGAACAAATGTTTTGAAGACATACAGCTATAGAGATGCGAAATTAATTTATTTTTTTATTTATTTGCCAAGATATATGTATAAATCCCACCTGACATTAAAAAAAGTAGAAAGACAAATTAGTTAAGATTAAGATTAAAAAGCTGAACAAATGTCATTTGGAAAATTGCTCAACGGAAATCGAACAAAACGTTTGATCATTCTGAAGTTATTAAAAAAACGATGACGCAAGGACGCATGACGATATCTCTTTTCGTTTTTGCACAATCATCTTGCAATGCAGCTCACTCCAGAATATTTGCAAATTTTGAAAATTTTGCTGAACGCCAAATACAGTATTTTATGAATCACTGATATTTTTAAGTATAGAAGAGAATTCAAGCTTTTCAACCCATTTGGAAAAATTCAAATAGGTTAATTAGCAGAGCCTAGTGCATTTTTTGAAATTAACATATGTAAGTGTTTTGCCCACAAATAAGATATCAACTCAAAAATGTTTCCTTCGGTAAGGCCTGCCTAATAAGATCATAGATGAATGAACTTATGATTCTAGCACTAAACAATCATCCTTTTCATCGACTTGCATAATAAATAAATAAAGAAATAAAAAATAAATTAAAAAAGGTAAGTCCCAAGCCAAAAAATTAAATTATCATAAACTTGGACGATTCCTAACATTCTTAATAAAAGAGAGTATGAGACAATCCACATTCTTCACCCTCTCCCTTACTTCAGACTTTTTTAAGCTAACCATTTCACTTCTCTCCTTCAGCTAAATATGGCTTATAATTAGTTAATGAAAAGCCCTTTGAATACCCAAAATATTTGCTAGTCATGAAAGAGTACAATATTTTTTAGTTACTCACAACTCCATTAAAGAACGAATGGTATGTAAAAATACATATATGGTACTCACGGTTTTTCTCAAATTCTGCGTTTGTGATCGTAATTACACCGGAAGCCTTTCCAGGAACTCGTACGTCAGAAATGCATGACTCAAATGGTGTTTTAGATTTAAATTTATGCAAGCTATTGATCACGCCCTCCTTATTCAGATCGTTTCCACTCTTTAGTAGCAAGACACTCTGGTCAACTCCCAAGAGGCCGACGTAGGAATCTGGTTTAGTGGTGACTTTTAATGCAACCTCATCCCCAGCTTTAGCTTGAGAAGGGGCTTTTATTTTTATCTGAAAAACATTTAGTGAAATTGGGTGCTATTAGCGTACTGGAAAACTGCTTACAAAGCCGTTCAACTGAGGCTCGATTTCTACGTTCTTTTCTGCAAATATGACTCCACCGCTTCTGATGTAATACACGAAAACGTAGCACGACGGGACCATTGCAAATGTTGGCCGGAACTTGAATTCGTAGTTCGTTTGATCCTCAGGAACATCAATTTTTCCGGCTTCGAGAATGTTTCCTTTTGCGACTATTTGGTAGAAGAAGTATTTCAACGGCAGCTTCGATGTCACCTGCATGCACACTTCCCTATCTAATCGAGCTCTGTGAAAAGCGTATAAGGTATAAGAGGTTAGTCAAAGTCGAAGAACATACTTTTCATTTTGAGTGTCAAGTTGAAAAGCGCTATTCGAATTGTTTCTCAGATTACTTATGGAGCCGATGTGCTGCTCTTGATCCAAGTACTTTACCTACGAGATATGTGGGAATTACTTGATTTTGTCCCTTACTCTATAAGTAATTAAATATGCATTACCCGAATTGTATACCAATCAGTCACGCCCTTTAGAGGGATAAAATTAATTGTTACCATGCCGTTTTTGTCTAATTTTTTTTCAAAAGTTAAATTGTCCATATTCCTTTTAACATCGGCGGCTTTCACTGCATCTTCCTTACTTGTGTAAAACATCGCCTTCGAACGATTACAACGTCGCTCTGGATCTATTATAATCATAACAGAATTTACTGTATCTTGTACTGGAGAACCATCTTCTTTAAAACTTTTGGGAATATTGACCCCTTCGATTTTGAACTTTTCTGAATGAATAGTAAATTCAGCAGTAGCATCCATTTTAACACCCGTTAAAGTTTCCTCAACGGAAGCTTCAATTTCATAATTTTTGCGGCAGAAATTTTTTCCTGATTGGAGTTCGTTTGCCAAATAAATTTCAAAAGAAGCTTTTCCATCTAAAGAAGCGGTCATAGTCAGTTCAGTACTTTTGTTCTCTCTGTCTTTAAGTTTAATTGTCGCTTCACCTTTAACTGGCTTGCCATAAGTGTATCTGAAAAGTGTTTTTAATAAATTGCTTGCAACATTAGAAAAGCATACTCACTTAGCCCTTACAATAGCCTTAATCATCTCATCGTTCTTATAAACGTCCCTTGGAACATCAATGGTCACTTCAAATTTAGGAAGGACGTACTTGTCGACTTCAAAGTTTGAGCTGTCTGAATTCTTTGCGCCCGTAACTGTAATCTTCCACTTTCCTAAATTAGGGAATTGAGAAAGTTGCATCTCGCCGGAATAAACTCCTTTTGTGAATTCCGCAGTTTTGACTTGTATTATGTTTTGTTGCGAATCCTATTATCAGAGACGTGATTATATTTGCACAAGACAACGTGTTTGTCGAAAACTTACCATAATAGAAATTGAAATTATCTCATTAATTTTCGCGGGGCGTGTTTCTTTGTCTAAAATCAAAACTCTGAACCTAACCAAGTCTCCGGGCTTGTATGTAGCCTTATCTGTTTGTATTAAAACGAAACTATTGACTTTGCTATATTCCAACGGTTTTTCATGCTTGAACTCAATCCCAGAAAGACCTTCGGCTTTTATAGAGTATTTGCCTTCGTTGATTGATGGTATCTGTGTGTAATTGGAATCAAAATTTTTATAGAATTACTGAAAATTATACATATGCCTCTTACCGAAAAGGTTATTGTTTCGTAGCTATATGGCTGGATCTCAACGATTCTGGTGATGGAAAATTCCCCTCCATTGATGGACACTTTGATCTTTACTGGTACTTTACTCTTATGTACAGATGCAATCACGGTGAAGTCGGAGTTTGCCCATATAGTGCCCGGGCAAATAATTGCATAGAAACTTAAATAGAAAAATATCACTAGAGAGTTGTACCTTTTCATTGACAGGAAAAATCCTGTGCACAGTAAAACTAATATGTGAAAAATACAGATTTTATAGTTTAACTATATTTGCATCTTATCGTATGTTAAATTTAGTGGTATGGCGCTGGCGGGTTACCCCTATCGAAACGCTCGGGTTACTTTGACCCAAATTTGTTAGCATTTCTTTTGTCATTTATGATATAGACTCTGGAAACATACTTGGTTAATTTTTAGATTTTGGCTAAAGTTATCCGCAGAGGAAAAATTTGAGGTTCAGCGCATCGCTAGTGTTTATGAAGAATGACTGTTGAAATGGTAGCGTGGGCTTGCGCTTGTAAATATAATAAGAAAACCTTCATTTTTGTTGTTGTCAAGTAATTTTCATGAATATTGGGACGTTGATCACCACAGCAGAGCTGTTATCAAAAAGAAATTTGAAAACACATTTGAAGTTGAGGTAAGTAATCTTCGAATTAAGATAAACATGTAATATCCGGACCCCGATGTTCTGCAATAATAATTTCGACATGAGACTTCAAAAGTTTTGTACGGGGCATAACGGGGTCCATGCCCATTATACCCTGTCGGGTATACATATAACATGGAGCTATAACTCCAATAATCAAGTACTAATAAAACCAAAATACAAAATAAATGGCCAAAAGACAGTTGAACGTACAAAAGAAGGTAAACAAGTAAAGTAATCGACAAAATTGAGTTAACTGAAAGCTAGAAAGGATAATGAAGAGTGCCTGTATTGTGGTGGTTGGCATTCCCAATCCAACAAGGGTGGGTCTCGTGTAGATCATATAACAAGTGGGCAGATTTTCTTGTGCTGAGGAATCTACTCACGTATGTTCAATCTGCATCTGATTTTTTAGCTGGAATATTTTGTTTACAACGCTAGAACTTTTTCTTGCGTTATAGTACTATATGAACTAATTAAATAATAAATTATCTTACGAATAAAAGTATTTAGACTTATTTTACGAAATTCCTTTTGTTATATGAAGGTCTGGGAATTTACAATTAAAAATCTTCATGGATTAGTTCACGTTGTATCTCACAGATATTTCATAAATTCATTACATAAATATATCAAAAAAAAATTAGCCATTCAAGATGACCAATTATGGTCAAATATAGGTTGCAGACCAGTTTCTGAAAGAGTCAGCATAGGGTGTATGATGACGTGCAAGTTCTGGTAGGTATGCAAGTTAGGCTGCAGAAAATGCAAGAAAGCTCTCATAGGATGAGAGGCAGTTTGACCAGCTCTTACACCAAGAATGAATTGTAGTATTGTAATAGTGATAAATAGCTCAAAAGCAAAAAACAATCTTTCAAAAGTTTATTATTTATTTAGATACCTACGTTGTATTTTTTTTCAAACACCTAGAAGATAAAATTTTTGTTTATATGTACAAGGTGGGCCAAAAGAAGTCATCCGATGTTGTTTGGCTCTCATTTTTTTTCTAAATGAAAAACTTCGATTCTGTTTTTTGATATTTTTATTTGAACCTTTAGAATTTTGTTAGTCAAGTCGAGAAGATGATATCGGCCAAATGGGCGCCGTCACAATTGATTGCCATACGGGCTCGTTTTATGGCATTTTTCATCACTTCGGCGAGAACTTCAGGCGACCCGCAAGATCGCCCGATTTAACCGTTCCAGACATTTATTTGTGGGTTTTTTTAAGTCCCGTGTTTACGTGAACAAGCCCGAGACCCTGGAAGCCCTCAAGGATAACATTCGACACGAGTGCGAGAATCTGTCGCCCGAAGTTCTCCCCGAAGTGATGAAAAATGCCATAAAACGAGCCCGTATGGCAATCAATTGTGACGGCGCCCATTTGGCCGATATCATCTTGTCGACTTGACCAATAAAATTCTAAAGGTTCTGTTGGAGTTGGAGGGTGGATTAAATCAATTAATTGTCTCGAATGCAATATACTTATTACTATTTTATTATTTCAATTATAGTGACATCGTGCCACTTACATGTGCTCCCTAGCAGCGACATGCGACGACTAACTGGCTGAGTGTACTAGAGCACGCATATAGGTATAATTGATTCGTCGAGTATAGATCATATGTACTATCTCTGTACGCTCGTCGCATGTCGTTGCGGGTATGAGCAAATTGCTCTTTCGTAGTCAAGATTATAATATTTATTACAATATTCAACACGCCTCCTTAAATTTATAATCTTGACTTTACATATATATCATTTTACAATTATTCATTATATTCATATACAATTTTACATTAATCTTAATGCTTTTCGATTTTTTAAGAACTTTTGTTTATCTAAACTTTTAGTTAACATATCTGCAAGATTATCTTGTGAATCGATTTTGACAATATCAATTATTCCTTTTTCATAATTTTCATTTATATAATGGTACTGAACTTCGATATGTTTCGAATTTTTTGTAAAGTTACCAAACTTTCCTATAGCTACAGCGCCAGAGTTATCTTCATATACATCTATAGGTTTACTCAGGTTTACATTAAATGATTCGCTTAGTAAATTTTGTACAAATAAAACTTCGGTAACTGCTTCTGACATAGCAATATATTCCGCGAATGTTGAACATTTAGTTACTACTTTTTGCTTATGAGTTTTCCAGTATATTATATTACCATACAATCGAATTATAAATCCTGTAGTGGATTTTCTGTCTACATTATCACCTGCATAATCAGAGTCTACCATACAGTCTAAAATTTCGTTTTTTGAATTATCACAATAGATTAGTTTCAAGTCTTTTGTCTTATATAAATACTTTACTACTCTCATCGCATACTTAAAATGTGTTTCATTATAACAGCTTTGGAAACGACTCAGATAATTAACGCTAAATGATATATCAGGTCTAGTGCCTACACTGATATACAGTAATTCACCTATTAAGTTTCTATATTTAATTCTTTCATCAGTATCAGGTGATTGTTCTAGTTTTAAATTTGTCTCCATAGGAGTATCATACAGTTTAGCATTTTCAAGATTGTATTTTTCAGCTAAAGATTCAATGTATTTTGTTTGACTTAATGTCATTTTATTTCTTTGATCATTATAATCTATGTCTATACCTATATAATTTCCAATTTTACCCATATCTTTCATTGAAAATCTTTTCATCAATTTAGCTTTTATTTCGTTCAATTCTCTTAGATCCTTGGAACACATTAACATATCATCTACAAAGACTAATATGTATAATGGATATTTGCCTGAATTGTTTACATATAAACAATAATCATAGTTACTTCTTATAAATTTTAATTGTTTCATAAATTCATCAAAACATTCATACCATGCTTTCGGACTCTCTCTCAGTCCGTACAATGCTTTAAGTAATTTACAGACTTTATTTTCACCGGTTTCGTAACCTTCTGGTTCTTTTATATATACTTCACTTTTTACAAGACCGTTTAAAAAGGCGGTTTCTACATCCATTTGATGTATATGTAAATTATTAGCACAACAATAAGATAACAATATTTTTAAAGTTTGCATTTTTCCTACAGGTGAATAAACATTTTCTGTATAATCTTTTTGTTGAAATCCCCTAACTACTAATCTAGCCTTATAAGTATTATCAGTTTTCCTTTTATATACCCATTTGACATCAATTATCTTTTTATCTTTTGGCTTTTCAATAATTTGCCATGTATTGTTTTTATTTAAACTATTCATTTCAGAGTCCATTGCTTTTTGCCATTCCTTGGAATCTTTGGAGTTAATTGCCTCCTCAAATGTATTCGGTACTGTTGCATTTACATAGTTTACATATATATAGTGAGTTAAAGGATTCCCATATCTTTCAACAGGACTTTTTTTTCTATTTGACATTCTTTTAACTGTTAAAGTTCCCTTTTTTCCTTTTTGTTTATTTTTTTCAATATTTCGTTCATCGTCAGTTTCACTCTCAATATCATCAATTTTTCGTTCATTTACGTTCTCATTCTCATTTGCATCATTTTCGTTTGTTTCATTCTCATAGTTATCACTGATTTCATCACTCTCACTATCTAGATTTAATTTTGCATTATTTTCATTTTCGATTTTTTCTAGGCATATTAGTTCTGTTTCATTTTCAACTACTTTAACATGTCTAGCATTTATGACTTTATTATCTATCAGTACTCTATATCCATTGTTCATATAGCCTACTAATATCCCTAACTTAGCTTTATCATCCCATTTGCCTTTTCTTAAAACTTCAGGCGTTCTTACAAAGACTTTACTTCCGTAAATTTTCAAATTTGATACATCAGGTTTTTTTCCTATCAATATTTCGTATGGAGTCTTATTTTCTTTAGTATTGGCTATTGTACGATTTTTCAAATAAGAAACGGTTTTAACAATTTCAGGCCAATATCTCACATGTATTTTCGCTTCTTTTAATAGACATCTGCCTATATCCATGGCTGATCTATTAAATCTTTCTGCTACTCCATTTAATTGGTGGACGTAGGGTGGGCATGGTAATAACTCAATGCCTTTATATTTGACAAAATTATAAATCTTTTGGTTTAAATATTCTTTACCGTTATCACAACGAATTTTCTTTATTTTCTTATTAAATTGATTTTCTACTAAATTTACATAGTCTATGAGACATTCTGCAGTTTCATCCTTACCTTTAATACAATATACTTTACTGCATTTGCTATAATCATCGATAAAACTTAAAAAATATTTTTCTCCACCATAGCCTGTATTTCTATGTGGGCCATTTAAATCTGTATGAATTAATTCTAAAATTTCAGTAGATTTAGTTGTCTCATTTTCGAAAGGTACATTAGCCATTTTACTTTGGATACAGTTTGCACATTTCATATCATACTTTTCTAACTTTTCTGGTAAGCCAGTCAACAATTTTTCATTTACTAATTTATTTAGATATTGAAAATTTACATGGCCTAACGCTCTGTGCCATTTTTCTTTGTTTGTTAATATTGTTGTATTTGCATAAATACTTTCATTACTATTTTTGTATATAAAACTTTTCATCATATATAAATCATTTATTTTTTCGGCTACTGCTACTAACTCTCTATTTTTATTATAAATTTTGGCATATCGATCTTTGGATACAATAGTACTATTCTCAGTAATTTTTGAAAAACTTAATAAATTTTTACTAATGCCTTTAACATAATAAACATTTTTTAAATTTACTTCTTTTTCTCCATAATATGTTTTGAAATATGTTTTTACATTTCCTAGTTTAGTAGCCTTTAAGTTTTTACCATCAGGTAATTTTACATCAATTGGATTATTTAATGTAATACATTTTCCAAAATACTTATCACAATTCACAATATGATCAGTACAACCACTGTCTAAAAGCCAGTTTATTTGATTTTCACTATCACATTCAAATGTATTTACCTGATTTATTTCACTGTGATTTACCCTTGTTAACCAGGATTCTGTGAAGTTGTCCTCGCTGTGTTGACCTGAAGATTCTCTTCTATGCTGAGTTGATCCTCTGCCTTGTCCATAGCTTCTCTGTGAACTGCCTCTCTGAGATCCTCGATAAGATCCTCGCTGGCCTCTGCCTCTGGAAGTTCCTCTTCCTTGATTGAACTGATTTGATTCTCCTTTGGTTTGATTAGCTTGTGGGGGTCGCCAACAATCCTTCTTGAAGTGTCCTTCTTTGCCACAATTATAGCATTGTCCTTTAATTTTTGTATTGAATGTGCTTGCATTCTTCTTGTTGCTGCTTTCACTTCTAGTTATGTTTTTTTCAAGAATTTTGGATTTGACATACTCAAAAGTTCTTTGATCTTGAGGGATTAAATCAATAAAATCTCCAATGTAACTATAGAATGGAGGTAATGCTTTAATTATATATTTGATTTTTTCTTCTTCAGTTAATGATCCACCTGCTGATTTATATTTATTGTAGTATTTTTCAAAGTCTGTAAAGAAATCTTCAATTTTGTCATAATTATTTAACTTGACATTTTCTAGTTGACCTCTGCATAATATCTGTAAAGCTGTAGATTTAGTTGAATACATGCTTTCAAATTTTTTTAGCATTTCAAAAGCTGTTTTACATTCTCTTATATATTCTAATTGTTTATCTGACACAGAACTTATTAATATATTTTTAGCTTTTAATTCAGCCTTTTTCCATGCAGCTTGATTATCTGCGTCCGTTGCTGCCCTCGTTGCTTGTTCTTTACATTCTTTGTATTCTAGAATGTTCAATAATCTGTATTCCCAATTTGAATAATTACTTCCATCAAAAATTGGAATATATATGTCATCAATTTTAGCTTGCTTAGCCATTTCAATTTCTTTTGATTTCAAACACTTATCAAGTTCACCTTTTAGTATTAAAACTCTTTTAGTTCCTTTAACAAAACTTTTCAACAAATATGTTTTATGTTTTTTTTCAAGTGCAAAATCTTCACTTATTAACTTTTTGTCGTCGCCTTTCATAAACTCATTGACCATTTAGCACTTTATTTTAATGTTCGTACTGTATACTGCACACTGTCCACGCGGTCTTCAAGAGCGGTCATAAACTTTGACTAGTCACTTTCACTTAACCATATGTTTAACCTTGCATCCGGCCTCGTGCTTGACACAAATTTTTAATCTGCTTGCATCAATGTCTCTTTTTTATTAACTTGTAAAATTCTTTTTGCTAATTGGCAATCCTATTACTGGTGATTCCAATAGCACAAGTATTTTTCACATTTTATCACTGAGCATATGTTTTTTACACACCCTAACCTTTTCACTTTTAGCAGTCTTTTTATAACAATTTTACTCACTTCAACCACGTTCTGCTACCATGTTGGAGTTGGAGGGTGGATTAAATCAATTAATTGTCTCGAATGCAATATACTTATTACTATTTTATTATTTCAATTATAGTGACATCGTGCCACTTACATGTGCTCCCTAGCAGCGACATGCGACGACTAACTGGCTGAGTGTACTAGAGCACGCATATAGGTATAATTGATTCGTCGAGTATAGATCATATGTACTATCTCTGTACGCTCGTCGCATGTCGTTGCGGGTATGAGCAAATTGCTCTTTCGTAGTCAAGATTATAATATTTATTACAATATTCAACAGGTTCACTTAAACATAATCCTAAAACAGAATCGAAGTTTTTCATTTAGAAAAAAAATGAGAGTCAAACAATATCGGATGACTTCTTTTGGCCCACCTTGTAGGTAGTGATTGGTTTGGTTGGGTTCTTTAACAATTGTTTTTTATAATTGGTGTTCTACAGAAAATACTTAAATAGTTCAACTATTCGAATATTTATGTACCTACCAAATAGACTACAGACCAGGAGACCAAACTACCCGGAAAATCAGTGGTAGGAGTAGGCCGCGAGACGTCATCACCTGTTTCCAATATGGTGACGCCGTGTGAAAGCACGTGGTATCTGCGCATATTGTTGTCCTTGTCTTTCATGATTTATCTCTGACACAAGCAATATCTCGGCTTGCGTTGCCCATATGTTGTAAACAGTCAACAATTTTTGCTCGTATTTATTAATATTCGGTGTTAAAGATCCAACGTTTGCTGGAAAGACATTGCGAAAAGCATCGTGCCACTTTCATCATTTTTCACAATCTCATAGAAACTGCTGGAAACGCTATAATGACAACCAAACATCAACATAACCTCACCCATGCCACTAGACAGCCGCCATGATGGAAAAACGAGGAGGACGATTTTCGTCCCACTCCCACCACTTGAAATAGATCTCCTGGTCTCTTGTCTTCTTGGTACCTTCATATGTATGTAGGTATGGACACTTCGATTTTATACAGAAGTAAATAAGATTGAGGATTTAAAAGCGGACATGTATAGATGATGATTTATAGGCGTCGTAACTAATTTTTATATTCCAGAAAAGACTTAATATATGTACATACACAAATATAATTCCATGATTCTAGTAGCTACCTTTGTAATCATTTATTTTTTCATACAAAGTTCCAAACTGTGAGTTCGTTCCAGAGTCAAAATTCTAAAGAAGGCGCAATTTGCGTAGTTACCTCTAAGGGGTTACATGGATTTGGAAGGGCAAAGAACACATATTTGCTTCAATTTTTTAACTATTTTATTCAAACTTTAAGCATATAAAAGAAAACATTTAAACAATATTTTATAAAATTCTCATCTAGGAATTTTGAAAGTTCAGCCGTTGAGAGCTAGTTTTCGGGGACCCGTTAGAAAAAAGTATTCTCCTGCTGGTCCGGATAACTCATGATAGCTTTATCATAAATCAAAAAAACGAAGGATAAAAAAAATGAAATTTCAATTTTTAGCAAAGTTGCACGGAAAACAGTACGATTTTCGATCTAACCTAGGCCATGTATTGTCTTATAAAATAAGTTGTGATCAAACAAAAAAATCCTCCGTCTAATCACTAGTCAATTTTATCTGGAAGAAGTGTGAACAATTTCAACAAGATCGGTGCATTAGTTTCTGAGAAATCATGTCCACCAACTTCAAAAATACAGTTTTGGGAGAAAGCGCTTAAATAAATTTTTCTTTTATTATATGTTACATGGAATTGTCGATTTCAGCCCCATAAAGCTAAGGTCCTGCTGAAGCTGCGATGTCCAGGGCATACTTTTGCTCTTGCCTAAAGCCGCCCACAGACACACGAGCAAAAAAGCACAGTCAGACGAGCAATACCGTGAGGTGAGGCTCGGCGCCTACAAAATCAAGTTGACTCTGATATTCAAATGACTCGCAGAATCGGCGAGCCAATTACGCACAGGCAGGGAAATATTGAGACGAGTATGACCGTACGTTATAATGCGCCTGAGTTACTCGTGTGTCTGTGGCGGGCTTAACAAATGCCTAGGGATTAGAGAAAGGGAGAGAAACAATAGTCACAAGCAGCTGCCTCGATGGACCTACGGTACTCCCGGCCCGTTTAGTAGAATGGAAGGAGTTTCAAAAGGTTGTCTCTCCCAGAGTTTTACTCCGATTGACTTAAAACTTTGCGAAAATATTCTTTACATGTTGTACTATTAGATAAAATATGTAACAAAAAATGGATTTTTTAAAATTTCAAAACCCAATAAAGTAGACATGTGTAATTTCAAATTTGTCCTCTATTTAAAAATAACAAACCATAGATAAGTTCTGGGGTGGAATAATGTAACTTATTTCAAATCGAAACGACTTCAAATGGCCGAATGTTATGAATAAGATTCCTCAAACTATTAAACGCGTTTTGACTTAATTCGAAACAGGTTACATGATCCCAACCCTGGCCAAAATAAATACGGACCATTTAGCTGGACCACAATATAAAATTCGATAGGATCTAGGTAGTACATATCTGCCCATCTCTGCTCCTAGAAATAACTTTTTCATTCGCCGAATTTACGATAGCCAAATATTATGAAATTCCCATGAGTCACACTGTTGTTGTGTTTGGGCAGCTCAAAAAACATCAAAGCACCACTAATGGTTGCCTGCTTCTCAACTAAGCACAAGTACCTACAATGAGCTTTAACCTAAACTAAACGTAAACATAGGAAAAGCAATCACATTTAGCTTGTGTTATTCTCCAGCGCACTAACCGCCACATTGAAATTTACAAGTAATTTGTTACTTACTTTTCTGGCCTCTTGGGTAAACTGAGCTTTCCGAAATTCATTTTAATTGAATTTTTGATACTTTCACCACTTATAACTGGGTAACTCACTACACTAGCCGGGTACGGGATACTGCGACCGAACAAGGCTCTAATAAGTCTGTTGACTGTTGAACAATGAAAGCGGCAGTCAGCTGGTAGATAGAACAGATGCAGCAAAAAGTAAACAGAAAATGAAATCACCCGCAAAGCTTTTCTGGAAACATTAGAAATTAGCTTAAATCTCTGAACCTGCTGATGGTGGCTCAGCTGAGCCTTGTAGTAACGGTATGCAAAATCTGAGTTCATTCTGGACGGAAAACTCGAGACGGACACGAATTAAAAGAAAAATCTTTAATTAAAATGTCCTAAATGAAATAAAAATTTCAAAACAGCAGACAATTAATATATAAACAAAGTCAAAATACTTTATCTAATCTAAAATACTTTAATACACTTATCAAATTCCAATGCGAGTGGATTGGACTCGATTTATGTAATTATTTGCTGGGCTGTGTGTCAACAGAGTGCTCTAAGATTATCTTTATCTTCACTGAAATTTCGACCTCCTTCTTTCCATCCTCCACCGTTGCTGTTGTCTATCTTCTTTCTTCATCTTTTCAAATTGCTCATCTCCCTATTAATTTAAAAAAAAATAGGGGCTGCACAATTCAGGGTAGTAGTCTCTGAAGCTGAATTGTGCAGAACTGCTTTTGGAAAACAGCTAAATTTACACATATGAGTATTCCCAGGAAATATCTCTTTGTTGCTTCATCTACCATCGCAAAGGAAAAACGACTTAAGCTTATCACTTGCTTCTACTTGCTTCCTTTGATGTTACTTTATCCCGAAGTTAATTTAAGGATTTTGTTTAAAAACCAACACGTGGATAATAGTGTATTATTTATTGCTATATGAACATTAGTCGTCTGTAAAGGTTAATTAGTCTGTAGCCAAAGATCAAATAATAAATTACAATAAAATTAAAAATAACAAAATAAAAAGCGGTCAAGTGGGAGTCGTTGAACCTCACTTTGATACTGAACATACTGAAATAAAGAAATGACAAGTACTCCTTCCATTTGCTGGAATTTGTGAGAAGTGTAGCAATAGTTACTCTGTAAATTCTTCGAAATAATAAAATTTACAACATTGCCTACACATTTGGACCAATGTTGGCGTTATGATGCACTAGCTAATTTTATTTCAGATACCTCCGATTAATACTTCAGGAATAAATGAAGTGCGACAAGCAACTTTTCGTATTCCTAATTTTTTTTCCTTATAGAAATTCAAGCAAGCATTTTTAAAAAAACATTTTACTTATTTCAATGGGTTAGTAGCTTTCATTAGACACTCGGGTTTAATTTTTGTCATATTTTCATAACCCGTTTGAACCCCCGTATTACCCATAAATTAACTATGCCAAATTTCAAATTTCCAGCTTATACCGTTAAGCTCTCGGAAATTATAACAGACAGACAGACACTATAGTGAACGCATAAGTGTTTCATTATTCCAATTTTAGTGCAGAACACTAAAAAAAAAATTTGCACACATACATACATATATAAAAACGTTCGTAATTGGATTATTTGTAAATTTGAGTTTTATTTAATGTAGAAGCAAAACATTCATTTCTGTCCTATCAGGTATTTTAAATACAATTACCATTTGAAGTACACACTAAACATTTATCGAAAGTTTTATATGAAAATATGAATTTTGAATCTATTCTTATTGACATTTTCAATTGTAGTTAAGAACCTCCTACAACTTATGAAAAAATTTGTCAAATTTACCCGAAGGAATTTGGGAATGCATTTTGTGTGGAGTCATTTGAATTGCTAATATTTTCGTGAGTGCAAGAATTGAGCAATGAAATGACCCAAATAATATCAATTAGAAATTTTATAATATATATTATGCATTTAATTTCGTATTTACAATGCCGCACAAAATTAAGAAAAATTAGATTCCGTACGAAATATATAATAGGAAATTTAAGATCATGCTAATGAGCTTCAAAAGTTCTGCAAGCACTGAGCTTTCTGACATTTCTAGCCGTCCTTTAAATTTCCTACATTTAGACTGGAATTAATTTCTGTCGGAATCGAGAATACGGCCCATTATCTAGGGGCACCATAAATAGAGAAATCACGAACGTACTACCTTTTCTGGAAGCAACTCTCGGCACTTTGAAGCCCTATTATCTTTGATTCGGATCGGAGTAGAAGCCTGAAATTTCTGTCACCGAGAGTACTACAAGTTTTTAACTATTATAGTTTAAAAAAACATCTACCATCAAAATTTCGTTACTTTGTCACTAATTGACCAATCATCAAAAATATAACATACTTCTAGCAGACCTAGAAGCTTGAAATTTCTAGGATATAAAAAATATCTGTGATTTTCCGCTCCAACTCCAATCCGAATTTTTAAACTAATATGTAGAGGTCTGTGAACTAGTTTTGGAGCTCACAGGAAAAATAGACTTGGCTCTACAAGAGATGTCAGAACTTTTTTAGAGTGAAAGACTCGCGGGCGAGGCCTGGCTACATTACAAATTCACATGAAATCTTTTTGATGGGATTATATTATACTACACACTTGAGAAGTAAAACTTCTTAAAAAAAATTACATTGTATAACAAAATATTCAAGGACAAGAAGAAGTACAAATATCATAGGAATCCTTTGAAGTTGAAAATTTTTGGTCGCCATATTGGATCAGCCATCTTGAATTTCCAATTATCGATGGCAGACTATTGAATCCCGAAAACCCATATATATTAATTTACACGGAAATCCGTTCAAGTTCCACTGTGCTATTACAGTTTGGGCCTATTCTAGAATTCAGCGCTGCGAAAGCCCTGAAATCGCAAGTTCACAATTCCGGTACTGATTTAATGCAAGCGCGTTTAGTATTGCAGCTTTTCGTTACAGCGATGCAACGTTTCGTTTCACTTTCAGTCGCATGAATAGAATTTGCTTTACTGTCCGTAACATTGATGCAGAACGAAAACCAGTTCCCAGGTTTATTAAACCTTTTTAATCAAAATGTAAGCATACAATAACCATCACTACAAAAGGTCCGACTAATTTGTTATTTTTAAAAGTAAAAAACAATTTGTGTTTGTAGTGTACTTGACATTTGGAAAATTTATTAACAAAATATTACTCTTATGGCAACTAATCTAACAATTGCCAAACAACAGGCATTAATAAGAGAAAAGAGAGCTGTAAAATGCTTTAAACTGTATTTTCCTATACAGTACATGTAAAGATATAGATGGGGGAATATTTGCCGGTCTCCGCATTCTTACGTCTATTAATAAGACAAATCAAAATTGTGGTTCCGGCATTAAGGTTACTTGTTAAGTGGTCGGCGAACGTGCAGGGCGTGATGGTGCCAGTAAAATGTAATTACCTTGGGGTATTTCCGTTATGAAGTAGGCCCAGGGAATTACAGCTCTTCCATATATGTTAATTAGCTGATAATGTAATTCTAAATTTGGAGGTTTAAAAAATGAAATCTGGCCCACTTACGAGTTTAATGTTTTTAATTTCTTTAACATAAAAAATGCAAAAGTTCATGAAAAACCCTTGATTGACTGTGTGGGCCAGTGTTGTATAACTGCAGGCCCCATCTTCAAATATTCACCCATATAAACTATTTGTGTATCCAAAAACGACATTGCAAAAGATTCTAACCTTTTTGTGAAATATGAAATAGAATATAATCTAAATGCTTTATACTCGAGAACACTAAACTTATTGTCAACATTATTAGGCTCCATCACAGAGTCCATTCAGCGAGGTATTGGGGATTTCGTAAAAGGCGCGTGCGTGACGATCTGCAAGAGTAAAATTTACTAGTAGTTTTTTAAATAATTATTTATGTGGCTCACTATTGTCATAGTAGTCGTAAACAATTATTGCCGACGGCTTCTGCTCTGCTACACGGTGGGCTCTGAAACCTTTGATGAGTGGACACACATCGATGCCATCCAAATAATCGAAGTAGATCACGATCACAGACTCTCCGTTTTTCGTTTCTACCTTCTTGACTCGCTCCACCTTCTCGATTTCATTCAAGTTGTGTTCGTCGGCAATGTAACCACTGGGCAGACTGACCTCCATTACAACCATGTTTGATGTCTTCTCATCTCCTTGAGGAATAAAGCTTGCGCACACAGACAGCTGAATTTGATCAGTGTCGGTAGTTTCCCTCACTTCTGGTTTTATTTTGAATCTCGGTGAACTACTCTTGTTGGCGATGTTATATCTGTATGAAACTTGGACTTGGCTTGAGCCATTGCCCTTGCCAGTGATCTTTATAAGTCGAGCTTCCGGATTTAGCTATAAATTGCGAAAAAAAGAATAGAGTGAATTTCTAGAAAACTAAGAGTTATTTTGGTACGAACCACATGAGTTTGGAATACAATTGCGTTATCCTCATTAACAAATATTTCTGCTTTGCCACCCTTATCATCTGAGAAGGTGAAACTAACACTGTTTAAGTCATTAAGCTTTTCAGATAATTTGACTATTGCCCGCAGACCTATAACTGTATCTTGGGTGGATTTAAAGCCGCCATTGCTATTTCTCTGACCCACCAACCATTTCAGTACAGGAAGAGTTTCTTCTCCAGCGCCACTTTCCAGTAGAGCCAGTAACCCGTAAGCAGTGATTTCTATATTGGGTAGTTTAGACTCATCTGCCCACCAAATGTGTTCACCATCTTTCTCCTTGCGAGCTTTAAACTTTTCTAAGAATATCTCCTTCTTATCGTGTTTGGCCTTCTGAAAGATGTATGTAGAAATAGCCAGAGCGTAGTTATCAGTTTCGTCATCGACATTTCTTGCAAGATATTCCAAGCCTTTGTCAATTACGTGTTTATAGGGATTTATAAGGATTTCCTCCTGATACAAATAGCCAAACGTTAAACCTTACCTATGTAAAAGCGAAGAAATCCTTACCTTGAGTTCCAGGAAAGCCAACAAAGTAAACGCAGTTAAAGCCAATCCTTTGGTAGATTTACCTGCATGATGCTGATCAATGATTCTGCCAGTTTCAGCAAAGTTTCCATCTTTACTTTGGCGGAAGACCAAAAAGTCTAGGGCATCCTTAATAGCCTTTTCGTCGATATTAGTAACCTCTTTCGCTTCAGAGAAGGATCGAGCCACATAAGCTGTGAGCCAGGTACTTCCACTTTTATCGCTTCTTCCAAACGCACTGTAAGACCCATCGTTATGTTTGTAGGTGAGCTCGCGTTGGTAGCCAATTTCAAGGAATTTTTTTGCTTTATCTGCGATATCTAAGGCTGCTTTGTTCATTTTCTTTAAAAAAAAAAAAAAGAGCACGTCTGATTTGAATTGTTTTCATATAAAGACAATCTTACCGTTAGGTATTTTAGAATAAGGATATTTGGTACAAAATTAACCATATTTTGTTCGCCACAACCACACGGCATTCGAACTAATTTGTCTAAGTTCTTCATGGTTGGTCCAAGTAGATCGCCCACCACGGACACTTCGATGTGTGTTGAATCAGGAACGGCGTTTTCAGGCACTTCAATGGATATTTCCCGGCTCTGCTCCTTTTGATCTCTCAAGTCAAGAAAAACAGCCTTATTCACAAATTCTGTGACACCTTCTGGGTCAACGCGCAGGACTTGGTGAAGTATGTCGCCAGCAACAGGAGATACTGCCGAGATCTTTAAGGTAATTTGACCGGCTTTCTTGGGACGTATTAGAAACGATTTGGAAACACCTGATCCAGAGTCGATTTCAACTGGTTTAGTCTGTTGGGTGTTGGTATCTATTGGGAATATATAAAATAAGGAAATTGAAGCAAAATTTATTTAATATTTTTACCACTTTTTGACTTTGTTTCACCGGGCAGACTGACGAACTCAAATTCATCGTGGGCATTATCCAGAGTTAGATCTGCCTTGATGTTGTCCTCCATGTAGTTGAACACCACCACAGGAATGGCAATTACTTCACCTAAAAAAACAGACGGTGCCAGGGAATTTGTGATTATTCGAAGTACTACTTACCTCTTTTTACAGAGTACGGTAGATTTGTGGAAATGAAGAAAGGTTGGAATACTTGCAGTTTATGTGGTTGGCTCGTCAGCCCCAACCCACTCTCTGGGTTCACCGAAAAACCGGTTAGCATCCACGATGTAATGGTGTCCGGCACTTTGCTACGAACCACAACTTCGCCGTTGTGACTGTCCAAATTTTTTAAGAATGGAATAAATTTTAAACAATTCGAGGATTTGAATCTTTAGAACACTACTTTATGTACGAGGATATTACTTATATACTAATACATACTTACTAAATTTACAGATAAAGTTTAGATCTATTTGCCCTTCAGCACAACTCGCTGAAAAAGAAATTTTACTTACTTTTCTTTCGACGACCACCACAGCCACGTTTCAGGAAAATCCTTTCTTTTTCGAATTTCTACTTGTGGTACAGCCTGTAATTGTTGTTGTCCCATTCCTCCAAAAGCGGGTTGTGAAAACATAGCCTTAGCCGGTGATGCACCAAAAGTATGTGTAGTACCTACACATCTTTTTGCCATTCCTCCAAACAAATCATTTGGCGCTCCAAACATTTGATGGCAAAATTCTTTTGCTAAAATGTTAGGGACTGTGATTTAATCTGCTCTAGATGAATTCTTGAAAAAAATGGAATTTTGAAATTCTTACGAAAGTTATTCATGAACGCCGTGCGATTGTTTTGATATTTAAGGATTAGTATCAGATATTTAACATTGTCTGCAATGCTATCACGAGCATCTCAATATAAAGAGAATCAACCCAGACGGGTTTTGCTAATGCAATGTACATGTAGGTACCATTACATTATTACATTATTTTACTTCTTATTCTTTTTTGTTCATTCAAAATTCCATTAATGAATGGTATACACACAAAAATTACATTTACTTACTTTCTTTCTCATATTCTCCGTTTGTGATCATAATTACACCGGAACTCGTCCCGGGATTTTTTGTGTCACGGAAACATGACTCAAATAGTGTCCTAGTTTTAAATTTATTCAAGCTATTGATCACATCACCGTTCTTCAAATCGTTTCCACTTTTTAGTAGCAAGACACTCTGGTCAACTCCCAAGAGGCCTACGTAGGAATCCGGTTTAGTGGTGACTTTCAATTCAACCTCATCTCCAGCTTTAGCTTCAGAAGGGGCATTTATTTTTATCTGAAAAACATTTAGTGAAATTGAATGCTATTAGCGTACTGGAAAACTGCTTACAAAGCCGTTCAGCTGAGGTTCGATTTCTATATGCTTTTCGGCGAAGACGACATCACCATCATTGATGAAGTACACGAAAACATTGCACGACGGGACCATGGCAAATGTTGGCTGGAACTTGAAAACATAGCTAGTGCGGTTCTCAGGTACATCAATTTTTCCGGCCTCGACGATATTTCCTTTTGCGATTATTTGGTAGAAGAAGTATTTCAAGGGCAGTTTTGATGTTACCTGGATGGCCATTTGCCTATCTAATCGAGCCCTGAGGAAAGCGAGTGCATTAAATAAAGTGCTTGGCCAAAGTGAAAGGATATATGTATGTACTTCTCAATTTGAGTGTATAGTTGAAGCGCACTATCCGAGCTGCTGCTCAAACTGCTTATGGAACCCAGGAACTGTTCTTGTTCCAAATACTTTACCTATATGGGAGTTAATTAAGTTTTTTCTTTAAGTACTTAAAAAGCATTACCCGAATTGAATATGAGTCGGCCATATCCTTTGTAACAATAAAGTTCACTGTAACCATGCCGTTTTTGTCTAATTTTTCTTGGAAATGCAATTTTTGCACCAGTTTCCTTTTTTCTTCTGCTGCCTTATCTGCATCATCTTTGTTTACATAAAACATCACAGGATTCAAACGTCGCTCTGGTTCTATTTCAATCGTTACATAATTTAATGTATCTTGTACTGGAGAGCCGTCGTAGTTCTTAACAACGACGGTAACTTCAAGGGGGGCATCTTTAATAAAATTTCGAGGAAAATCGACTTTTTCGATCTTAAACCTTTGTGTATGAATAGTAAAATTAGCAGTGGCATCCATTTTAAGGCCGGTTAATGTTTCCTCAACGGAAGCTTCAATTTCATAATTCTTAGGGTCACAAGCAGTTCCAGAGTAGTGCTCATTTGCCATATAGATTTCGAAAGAAAATTTTCCATCTATAGAAGCGGTCTTTGTTAGTATATAATTTTTGAGGGTATTTCCTTGCCAAAACTGGCATTTGTCGCTAAGTTTTATTGTCGTTTCACCTTTAACTGGCTTGCCATAAGTGTATCTGAAAAACTTTTTTAATAAACTGCTTGCAATAATATTAGGAAGGCATACTCACTTAGCCCTTACAATAGCCTTAATCATGTCATCGTCCTTATAAACGTCCCTTGGAACATCAATGGTCACTTCAAATTTAGGAAGGACGTACTTGTCGACTTCAAAGTTTGAGCTGTCTGAATTCTTTGCGCCCGTAACTGTGATCTTCCACTTTCCTAAATTAGGGAATTGAGAAAGTTGCATCTCGCCGGAATAAACTCCTTTTGTGAATTCCGTAGTTTTGACTTGTTGTATTATGTTTTGTTGCGAATCCTATTATCAGAGACGTGATTATATTTGCACAAGACAACGTGTTTGTCGAAAACTTACCATAATAGAAATTGAAATTGTCTCATTAATTTTCGCGGGGCGTGTTTCTTTGTCTAAAATCAAAACTCTGAACCTAACCAAGTCTCCGGGCTTGTATGTAGCCTTATCTGTTTGTATTAAAACGAAACTATTGACTTTGCTATATTCCAACGGTTTTTCATGCTTGAACTCAATCCCAGAAAGACCTTCGGCTTTTATAGAGTATTGGCCTTCGTTGATTGATGGTATCTGTGTGTAATTGGAATCAAAATTTTTATAGAATTACTGAAAATTATACATATGCCTCTTACCGAAAAGGTTATTGTTTCGTAGCTATATGGCTGCATCTCAACGATTCTGGTGATGGAAAATTCCCCTCCATTGATAGACACTTTGATCTTTACTGGTACTTTACTCTTATGTACAGATGCAATCACAGTGAAGTCGGAGTTTGTCGTTATAGTGCCCGGGCAAATAATTGCATAGAAACTGAAATATATAGAAAAACACATTTGTACTTAACAGTATTGGGAAAATAGCACGTGAAACTGGCACAGTGAAATTAATAAATTAAAAAAAAGTTAACTAAAAAGTGGCTTTTCTTCAATTTGGTTTTGATAACTACATTATTTATTTAGGATTTTGGGGAAGGATATAAAGATATAAAACAATACATTGAACTGATATTATACAAATTTTTATTGAAAAAATAATAACAAAGTTATAATACAAATCAGCACTAAAGAGCCATAAAAAAATTGTTGTTCAAGCGATCTGACCGCTTTCTAGAGAATGGTTGGTCTGAAAAAAAAATCCAAAGATTTTTTTAAATCTATATAACTGTAGTTTTCGTTACTCGCAGCCGTTTTTTTTAAAATTTTTTCAACAAATGGCAAGTGTACAAACCAAAAATCCCTTGGTATGACTTTTACGTAAAGTACTTACTTCTTTTCCGGAACCTCTAAAATATACTAATTAACAACAAAAAAAAACCTACGTACAACCATTGTCACTGCGATTACAAATAATTGTAAATTGTAGCTCGTGTTATGAAGTCTACCAGGTTGAAAAAAGCGGTTTTGAGAAAAACGCGTTTGAAAGTTTAAGGCCATGAAGAGAATTTTTGAGGAAAGTTCATTCAAAAATCGCAGCAACCGATGTATGAAACATAAAAATTTTTATTTTTACCAAACGTCGTCGATTCCCGGCTCATAAGACGGACCTTCATTGCGTTCTCACTGGCGTTTTTATTTTCAATGTTTTGTGGCCATTTTCGTTAGATGGCTGTGCTCCCTACGCCCATGTAAACGGCTATAACTTCGGCATTTATTATAATAGATTTGTAAATTAAAATTTGTTTACATATTTTTGAAAATATGCACTTTCAGAAAATGCGAAAAAAAATTTCAACTCTTCACAGTGTCACCCCTTAAGGGTTAATGATAACACATATTAGCATAATAATATTCCCTACTTCACTCCAGTTGGGAGCATAGGGCTTCCATAAAGCTCTGCTTGCGTTTCTAGAATCGTTTATGTCGTGGTAATTTTTACCACTTGTCTACAGTGCTCCGACCTATAATCTCAGACGAACAATATGGATTCACTAAGGGAAAGTCTACAGCTAGCAACCATCTTGAATCACCACTTCGTAACGCAACGCAACCCAGGTTGACACGATCTACTGACTTTTTCAAGGGCTTCGACCCTGTTTGGCATTCAATTCTCTTGGATAAAGTAAAAAAAAATGGCTAGGTTGGACGTTTTGTCTTTGTTGACGTGGTATTCATCCTACCTATCCCATCGCAGACTGCATTTTGTGTTTTTGGGTTGTTCGTCCTTTGAGTTTGACCCTCTTTCTCGTGTTCCATAAGGATTTATTCTTGGTCCGCTATTATTCCGCTATTTATCAATGACTTGACCACGACCTTTAGTTTTGGCTGTCTTTTATATGCTGACGACTGTGCGTTCTTTGCACGAACAGATAGATAGTTGCCGGAATAAAGACTACATCATATCTTCCCTTTTTTAATTAACCATATAATTCATGTAATATTAACAATTCAAGTATAATTCAAACTTCAGGTTTCTTCAAAACTTGTTGTGACCCCCTGTTGCTCTGGTCACTGTAAAGCAGACCTGGGCAAACCCGGCTCTTTTGACTCCTAAGTGCTCCTCAGGTAGGATTTTTTGACTCCCGGTGCCCACCTCATTGCTACTGCAAGTGCAAGTGAGAAATGCATACTGGAGGTGTTTATGGAGGTATACTGCTCCCATGAAGTCAAACTTTGCCCGGGTCTGCTGTAAAGCACAGCCGGGCAAACTCGGCTCTTTTGACTCCCGAGTGCTCCGAGTGCAAGCGAGAAATATTTCTTTAGCTCCTCATTGCCTCCTGCAAGTGCAAGCGAGAAATGCATACTCCTGTCCTGAATCAGTGATGGTGGACATGTACTCACTCCTCATTGCGTTAATGGAGCGACCCGAAATGCACTCAGGTATACGGCTCCCATGAAGTCAAACTTTGCCCGGCTCTGCTGTAAAGGAGGGCTGTTGATGCTGCTGCTCTCTTTTTGGGGTTTTCTGGTTTGTATGACCTGTTGAGTACGATTGGTTTTCGGGAATCTGATTGGATTGATGGTAAGGTGTATGATTAGACAATCAGATTCAATAGTGAAACTGATTGAAACTCTGTGTTTAAATGCAGATTAAATCTCTGCGTGCAAATTATATCTTTGCGTGGTTTCAGATTAAAGCTCTGAGGATGTCCTTTCAGACCGAGACGATGAAATATTCTGATTTCTCATTACATTTGAATGGTCTTATATACGAATTTATCTAGCAATCCTATTTTGCCTACTTGGATTATTATCAGTTAAGCCTGGCCCCCATAGAATTCGTCAGCGCGTCGCTTTGCCGCGGAGCTTTCAATTTTTTAGCCGGGCAAGAGAGACCCGAACCCATAGATTCCGTGAAATGATGTCAATTATCTAGTATAACTGAATGTTTTTGATCAAAAGTGAGGTGGTTATTAGTGAGTCGTCTTCTCACTCTTAGAATGTTGTGTTCATCTAAGAATTTTTTTTATCTAGGAGGTCGATATGCGGTCGATGTAAAATATATAGCTAACAATGTGTCGCTTATGAAACCCGTAAATTTGATACGAATTTCAAGGAAGTTGTAATCATTATGATGATCCTGTATCTTGGGGCATCCGCCATATATAATTTATAATGACATCCACGCTTGGGGGGAATTAAAGATAATGTTAATGTTCTACTGTCCGCCATATTGGATGTACAATAACGCTACACAGCTTATTGAATTTGACTATTCATACCCTTTTATTTGATACTTATGTCGAGTGGGTTGTAAAGAAAAAGATTATCCGCCATTTTACGTTGGCCTCCATATTAGATTTAGAATGGCGGCACACATCTTGCTATATTCTACTCATCTTACCCTTTCATTTGATATCCATGTCGAGAGAGGTGTAAAAGAAAAGGTAATCCGCCATTTTGTAGTGGCAGCCGTATTGGATGTACCATAAAATTGAATATACTATGTTGTATTGTCATGCAGACTGAATACGTGTGCAAAGTTTCATTTGAATCGGTTGAGTAGAAGTTGTCGAAAAATTGATTGAAAGATTTGAACCAAACAAACAAACAAATATACGGAGTGAAGATAAATAAAACCGTTTAAAAACGTTCTCTTTTGCTTAGTTATCATATGACAATTTCTATCGCCTATTCAAAATTAACAAACAATACATAGATAAAATATAATCATAACAAATTCGAATCATATAGCTGAATCACTGATAAATTTCTGTGGGACACAAGTAATTATCGCTTATCTCTGAGCCTGCTGCTAGAAATAGCTTTATCTGCGCGAAATTTCGGTTGTCAGATAAATTATGAAATTGCCGTGTGAGCCACATTATCCCATCTTTCGTTAACTTTAGCAAGCTTTCGGCAAATTGTAAGGAAACTTAACAAAAGTGAGGATACTGCAAATATTTGTTGCTATTCAGGTGTTGACATATAAATATAAGTCAGTTGTTGGTATCTATATTAATTAAGGAAAACGGATATATTAAAGTACTTAAATTTGCTATTTGTCAAAAATGCATTAAGGCGAATATAGTTGAACTGAAGGTTCGTAAAGATTTGATAGAAACTTAACCAACCTTAAGGGGGGACATCACAGTAGCACACAAAAAAATAGGCATATTTTCGGGAATTAATTTTGGCTGAATAAAAGTATCAATCGAAAAACTGTAAAGTAGGTTTTATAGCAATACTAAAAAAGTACAAAATGTAATTTTTTCCATAAAAAATATTTAAAAATGGCGGCTGCGCAGTGCTGCAACCGTGTCGATGGCCGAAGACGTAGACTCCTTAATTTTTGACCTGGAAGAAAAAACCAAAACTTTTTGGTTTCCACATAACAACACCTAGCGAGCTACGTAGGATTTTTTCAATATATGGTATAATGGTGCATGTTTGAAAAAAAAATTTGATTTTTAACAAAAAAAACCCCATAAAATCGTCGATAAAAAAAAAACTAAGCCATATAAAATAAAAATCCTACGTAGCTCCGTGGAGAAAGATATTTCGAAGCTACTGTCAACATTTCAAGTCGATCGGTAAAGATTTGCTCGAGTTATGTCTTCGGCGAGCTCAAAAAAAGTGGTTTCGAGAAAAACGCGTTTAAAGTTTTAAGTACTGAGAAAATTTCATATACCTCTAACCGCAGAATGAAAAATTTGGGCACTCGGACACTTTTGCCGTATTCCATCATTTAGTATATTATTTTTAAGACCGTAAAGCACCTTTTAAGCGAAAAAAATTTTTTTCGAAACATTGAAAATTTTACTGTGATGTCCCCCCTTAAGAAAATACCACGGAAAATCTTAGTGAGCCTTAAAACGATTAAAGATAAAGCGAAACACATCGAAATGACTTCAAATAGCTGAATCTCATGAATAGGACTGCTGTATGAACTTTACAAACAATTTAGCAGTTATTCAGAGTGCGTCTCGACTTAAGCCCACTCAGCCATGGAATCATATGCCCACTCTCCAATGGGCATGCCAACCACGCAAGAACCAACCAAAATGCTGCAGCCTTTTCCTTCTCATTATAAAATGAGTCTCCCATCTTACTCGTGTTTTGGTCGACATGCTCTAACTTTTCCTTTGTGTTAGTTAAACCATTTGAGTTGCCGCATTTAATTCAGCACTTTTTAGCAGTGGTTCGGGCCCTAGATACGTATTTAGTACTTGAAATTTGTCAAAGTTCAAGCAAAAGTGAGCTTAAGCTCAAGTAAATATTGTGTAAAAGTGTGTAGAAACGAAGAAATGAAATTTATTAAGCAGCTAGTTCTGCTAAATTAGCTAATTGTTAAAAATAAATAAAATAAAACTTAGTTCGTTTCTTTGCATTTCACCGATCACAACAAACAGAGCTTTCTGACTGTTCACATCTACATTGATAGAATTATGTACGAACGCATTTTGTCAGCCAACTGGTTGGTTGTCGGCATTCCCATTGGAGAACGGGCAATATGCACTGCCATCAGGTACACTCCACACTCCACAGCCCCAAGTAAAATGAGAACTCTGCCTTTATTTCCCACAACGGAATTACGTATTTAAGCGGCGCAGTTGTGTTTCTGAATTTAAAGTGCAAATCCTGACAAGTACGAAAATTGAAACAACAGTACCTAAGGTACCTGTGCAATAAGTGGAAGGCGGTCTAAATAATATAAACGCAACAGACTGCTTTATTCGCTTGATTGAGATTTTCAAGTAACTTGTTTTACTTACTCTTCTGGTTTCTTTTGTACATCACGTTCACGTATTCCGAAATTCATTTTAATTGAATTTTTGATTATTTTCACCACTTGTAGCTGTTAATGTCAACACAACGCACGTCAACTAACTGAAGAAGACTGGGCTGTTTCACAATAAACACAAACAGTGCTGCCGCCAAGCCAGCTGGTTGATGAAGCAGAATGTAAACAAAAATGACATCACATGAAAGCTTTTCGCATAGTTCAAGAAGTGCGCTTAAAGCTGTTTTCGCTGAAAACATATTCAGTTCCGCTCGACTTAAAATAGCTGAATTTCGTGTAAGGGTTTCCTATTGGAATTTTAACCTACAGCTCAGCAATTTCATCTCGTTTCTACTTAAGTTCTATTGAACATATCTCCATATTTCTCTCCGGCTCGGCGCTGCCGTTCCGTCGGCTATGGGTCAGCTCCCATATGAATGCATGCATTTCAAATTTCAATAGTTGTGCCGCGACGGCGAAGGTTCGTTTGTCGTCGCCGCACAACTATTGGGGCCAGCAGGGGCGCAACTAGACATTTCGGGCCCGGGGAAAAAATTTTTGGGGGGGCCCCTCTAAAATTTTTTTTTATTATTTTTATATAAATTTATATTCCAACTTTTACATTTTAAATTTACATTTGCCTCCTCGCTTTGATGGCACTGAAATCCTTTATAATTTTTTCATAATTGATTTCACTCGCTTTTTCGTGTTCAAAATGTTAACCTTATTAATTTCCTATAAACTTCACTTGATCAATATCTCACTACTTTCACTTTTTCTCTAACATGCTTTCGACATTCCCGCCTTACATGGAATGAACTTCCTCAGTCTTCCTTAAACTGTCTACCCTTTATCCCTAATTTACTCAACAAACGATAACGTACCTACCTACTTTTCCCCAAATTACGTAATGACTCATCTCTGGTAATTTACCTACATAATAATTCCCACATGTGCGCCACCGCGGATATCTTTCCCTTTTCCCTAATTTCATTTCCTTCGTCTCACTTTTCTAAATCGAGGAAGCCTGCGCTCCTTTTTCTTTCCCAAAAATCAAAAATTTTTCGTTTCCATCATTGTCACTCATTTCGAGAGCTTTTCATATTTTCCAAATTTTGTTTTCTCTGTATCGAAAATCCTCTTTTATTTGTTACTTTCAACTGAAGCTGAAAATTTGCTCCTAAATTAACATTATAAATTAGCAAAAATTCGAAGTATGAACTATTAAATATTTTGAATATTGCTAGAGCTATTTTTTATTTGAGTGAGTAAAGTCAAATGAAACAATCGACAACCACGACAAAAACTCTGATGATTCGACCACTCATCAAAGTCCGTTTCCGAAGTGTAAAATTCAAACAAATGTATAGTAACTTTTCAAGTTCAAGGAACTCCAAGCAGGATGTTTTAGCATTTTCGATTATTTTTTCGCATTCCGCGCGGGGCCCCCTTGAACCCGGGGACCAGGGCAGATTGCCCCCCCCCCCCCCCCCCTCGGTTGCGCTCCTGGGGGCCAGCCTTTATTCTCTATTACAATATTGGTAGCTCGATTTCGAATCACATGACTGAATCTGTTTCACTTCCAATTAGAATTTGAACTAATTCAGCTTTAAATTCAGCCATATGATTCGAATTCGAGCAAACAATATTGTAATACAGAATAAGGCCGCAGGCATCTCATCTTAGAGCGAGAGCTGACCCATCGAGCTACAAGGTGAAATGTATTTTAAATATTAGTATTAGCAGCGACCCTAAGAAAAATCATTGTGTCTGGGCAGAACTGGTGCAGAAAGTTGGTATATTAATAATAGTAGGAAAATCGTTTTTTGTAAATATCTCATCTTCTACATATGCTAGATGCAAAATGTATAAATCATCGAGATTGTCTACACATTTATTCACACCAATTTTCTTCGTAAAGTTAATATGTGTTAAGTTATAGCGCGAAAAAAAATTAAAAAATTGGAATTGCATTTGGTTTTTCGTATTTATCTCGTTTTGGGTAGCTAATATTAAAATATATGTAAATTCATACAAAGGCTGTAGAGCCTTTAAAGGGAAGCAAAGTTGTAAAATCGGCGCAGAAAGTTGTTAAAAATGCTTCCGATTTCAGCCCATTTTCGGCGGGAGCGGTGACTACAAACGATGGAGGGTACCGACGCCATATTGAACCTAAAAGGCGGCACACATCTTGCTATATTTTACTCATTTTACCCTTTCATTTGATATCCATGTCGAGAGAGGTGTAAAAGAAAAGGTAATCCGCCATTTTGTAGTGGCACCCGTATTGGATGTACCATAAAATTGAATATACTATGTTGTATTGTCATCCGGACTGAATACGTGTGCAAAGTTTCATTGGAATCGGTTGAGTAGAAGTTGTCGAAAAATTGATTGAAAGATTTGAACCAAACAAACAAACAAATATACGGAGTGAAGGTAAATAAAACCGTTTAAAAACGTTCTCTTTTGCTTAGTTATCATATGACAATTTCTATCGCCTATTCAAAATTAACAAACAATACATAGATAAAATATAATCATAACAAATTCGAATCATATAGCTGAATCACTGATAAATTTCTGTGGGACACAAGTAATTATCGCTTATCTCTGTGCCAACAGAGCCTGCTGCTAGAAATAGCTTTATCTGCGCGAAATTTCGGTTGTCAGATATTATGAAAATGCCGTGTGAGTCACAACTGTAGTAGCCTTATCCCATCTTTCGTTAACTTTAGCAAGCTTTCGGCAAATTGTAAGGAAACTTAACAAAAGTGAGGATACTGCAAATATTTGTTGCTATTCAGGTGTGGACATATAAATATAAGTCAGTTGTTGGTATCTATATTAGTTAAGGAAAACAGATCTATTAAAATACTTAAATTTGCAATTTGTCAAAAATGCACTAAGGCGAATATAGTTGAACTTAAGGTTCGTAAAGATTTGATAGAAACTTAACCAACCTTAAGAAAATTCCACGGAAAATCTAAGTGAGCCTTAAAACGATTAAAGATAAAGCGAAACTCATCGAAATGACTTCAAATAGCTGAATCTCATGAATAGGACTGCTGTATGAACTTTACAAACAATTTAGCAGTTATTCAGAGTGCGTCTCGACTTAAGCCCACTCAGCCCACTGCCATGGAATCATATGCACTGGCTTCAGGTACACTCCACAGCCCCAAGTAAAATGAGAACTCTGCCTTTATTTCCCACTACGGAATTACGTATTTAAGCGGCGCAGTTGTGTTTCTGAATTTAAAGTGCAAATCCTGACAAGTACGAAAATTGAAACAACAGTACCTAAGGTACCTAAGTGCAATAAGTGGAAGGCGGTCTAAATAATATAAACGCAAATATGGAGAAAAAGCAACAGACTGCTTTATTCGCTTGATTGAGATTTTCAAGTAGTTTGTTTTACTTACTCTTCTGGTTTCTTCTGTACATCACGTTCACGTATTCCGAAATTCATTTTAATTGAATTTTAGATTATTTTCACCGCTTGTAGCTGTTAATGTCAACACAAGGCACGTCAACTAACTGAAGAAGACTGGGCTGTTTCACAATAAACACAAACAGTGCTGCCGCCAAGCCAGCTGGTTGATGAGGCAGAATCCGCAGAATGTAAACAAAAATGACATCACATGAAAGCTTTTCGCGTAGTTCAAGAAGTGCGCTTAAAGCTGTTTTCGCTGAAAACATAATCAGTGCCGCTGAATTTCGTGTAAGGGATTCCTATAGGAATTTTAACCTACAGCTCAGCAATTTCATCTCGTTTCTACTTAAGTTCTATTGAAGATATCTCCATATTTCTCTACGGCTCGGCGCTGCCGTTCCGTCGGCTATGGGTCAGCTCCCATATGAATGCATGCATTTCAATAGTTGTGCGGCGACGGCGAAGGTTTGTTTGCCGTTGCCGTATGGGGGCCAGCCTTTATTCTCTATTACAATATTGGTAGCTCGATTTCGAATCACATGACTGAATCTGTTTCACTTCCAATTAGAATTTGAACTAATTCAGCTTTAAATTCAGCTATATGATTCGAATTCGAGCAAACAATATTGTAATACAGAATAAGGCCGCAGGCATCTCATGTTAGAGCGAGAGCTGACCAATCGAGCTAAAAGGTGAAATGTATTTTAAATATTAGTATAAGCTGCGACCAGGGGCGTAGCTACCGCCGTATCAGCCGTATCAATGAGAGGCTACAGAGACCCCCAACGTGTGTAAGCAAAAGTTAGTAAAATTATATGGAATTGATTTGTCTAAATGTAGAGGACAGGGTTACGATGGAGCAAATGTTATGTCGGGTGTATATGGAGGATTACAAGCCCTTATAAAAGAGCATGCTCTAAATGCCGATTATGTTCATTGTGCTGCACACGCATTAAATTTAATTTTAAACGATGCTGCGAAACATGTTCCTGAAGTGTCGACTTTTTTCGATAATTTAGAAAAAATATATACCTTTTTTAGCAATAGTATAAAACGCCGGGCAATGTTGAGTAACGATTCATCTGAAAAATATAAAATTACCCTTAAAAAGGTATGTCCTACTAGATGGTCTTCAAAGAACGACGCTTTATTAGCGATAAAGAAGAATTATTTATTAATCATGAAAACTTTGTATCAACTAAATTTAATTTCCAATATTTAATTTAATTTGAAGAATGTAAAAATATAACTAACATTTTAGAGGGTTATGATTTCTTAGTGCTTGTTACATTTTTTCTTCACTATTTCAAATCATTAATCCTGTTTCTAAAGCTCTACAGCATGAAAATAATGACTCACAGAAAGCTAGTATTTTATTACGTAATCTTTTGAATAGACTGAGCGAAATCAGAAATCAAAATTCATTCAATGGTTTGCTAAATAGGTCCAGAGATTTAGCAAAAGAGTGGGGGGTAACAACTGTTTTTAAAAATAAAAGGCGAAAGATAACGAAGCGTTTTTTTGATGAGTTATCACAAGATGAGAGAATTTCAGACCCGGAATCATATTTCAAGGTCAATGTATACTATTGCTGTTTAGATATATTAATTTCTCAAACTTTCAGAGCCTTTGTGACCTGAGTTATACATATGTTCGAAGTATTACAACCGGAGAAACTCCTATCTTCTTCAAACGAAGTGATAAAAAACGCTTCCGGAAAATTGTCGGCTAAATACAGTAAAGACATCTCAGTTAATCTTTATGAACAATTAATTGCTCTGAAAATATGCTTCAAATCTGAAATTCAAAAAATTCATTCCATTAAGGAACTCATGGAATTATCTATATATATAAAAATGAATGTTTGTCTGTATGTCGTTTATAGAATCGTAAACTATGCATTTGATCATATGATGATCTTTAGCAAAGTTGTTGTACATGAGCCCACGAAGGTTTCTGAGGTGGTACGACCAATTTTCGATAGATGGCTCCACTGTTAGGAAGAAGAAGAGGAAATTTGTTATAATGCGTGTGCCATGTTATGGGTATTGTTGGAAAGGGGAGGTAGTGTAGAATGTGTTGGTGGAAGAAAGGTTGGTGAAAAGTGTGAAATGTGGGAATTATTGGTGAAAACGTGTTTTTGTTGTGGGTGAGGGGTGGGGGTGACACCCCTCAGAAGTGTATCTCAGAGGTAGGAAGAAGAGGCACTATAGGAAATTGGGCCGGGTTGATGAAAGTTGGTGGAAATAGTGAAAAATTGGTTTTTTCTGTGGGTGCCGACAAAATTGGAACGGCTGTGGAAGAAAAGTGTATGCATGAATTGGAATAATTTTTTCACCAATCGATAGCTAAGGAAGCAGAGTAATCTCTATATATAGAAATGAATCTCTACTTCCGTTGGTGACGCCATCACGCGCGAACGGCTGGACCGATTTCGCTAATTCGTGACAGAAAAAATTAAGAATATTGCGCGGAAAATTAGAAAATTATGTTTTTGGTTTGGGTTTTTGGGGTCACTGATTTTGAATCTGCCATCAAAATTTTGGAAATCAAGATGCTGGATCAATATAGCGACCCAAAAGTTAAACTTCGAGGGATTTCCCTGAAAGTCCGCGTATGGGGATTTTCGGGATCACTCATTTCGAATCTGCTATTCGAATTTCCAAATATGAGACCACCCCCACCCCGCTGGGAGATATAGGAGAGGGGCTGCAATAAGGAGGTGTTGTAAAATGAGGAAAACTAAATTTAATAATACTTTACAGTTTACAGTTAAAAAAGTATTAGGAATAGGTGAAAGTGATGTATGGGGTGTATTGTGTACGAATTTATGGTTGATTTAATGAGACCACCCCCACCCTGCTGGGTCACATAGGAGGGGGGTTGTGCGGTAGGAAGGCGTTGTAAAATTAAGGAATACAAATTTAATAGTATCCCGGGAAACGCCGGGTCCGGGCATGCTAGTTGCTGATAAAATTCAATAGCCATGCATCCAGTTTTCCGGAGGTAATAACAGCATGCTTTCTATTCTTGACTCTTCCAGTTACACCCGCAACAGCTGAAAGAAGTTTTTCAAAATTAAAACTGATAAAAAATTATCAAGGGACTTCGATGGGACAGGAACGACTATCAGACTTGTCACTATTGACTATAGAATAGAGGCAGACATTTTAGAAAAACTGAAATCGTCTTCAGGTATAGATGATTTAATAAATCGATTTGCCGAAAAAAAGGCAAGAAAAGTGTATATTTAATTTGAATTGTTTGGGTAGCTCAATTTCTTGGAGGAAGTGATAACTTATATTCAATTAATATTTATTTTAATTTAATGCAAGCATTTTTGTTTCTTTTGTGAGAAATCTTTACCCTTCATTTGGGCCCTCCAACTAATTTTGATACAGGGCCCCTCCAAGGCACGCTACGCCACTGCCAGTGACCCTAAGAAAAATCATTGTGTCTGGGCAGAACTGGTGCAGAAGGTTGATATATTAATAATAGTAGGAAAATCGTTTTTTGTAAATATCTCATCTTCTACATATGCTAGATGCAAAATGTATAAATCATCGAGATTGTCTACAAATTTATTCACACCAATATTCTTCGTAAAGTTAATATGTGTTAAGTTATAGTGCGAAAAAAAATTAAAAAATTGGAATTACATTTGGTTTTTCGTATTTATCTCGTTTTGGGTAGCTAATATTAAAATATATGTAAATTCATACAAAGGCTGTAGAGCCTTTAGAGGGAAGCAAAATTGCAAAATCGGCGCAGAAAGTTGTTAAAAATGCTTTCGATTTCAGCCCATTTTCGGTGGGAGCGGTGACTACAAACGATGGAGGGTACCGAGTGCGTGGACAATATGACAAAGCTAAATAGCATGGGATTTCACTTCCAGCGTTCTGATGAGGGTTGTAAAAGGTAACCTATTTTTTCTGAAAGAAAAGGATTTTAGTTTTCATTTGAGCTCAAGCCATAATTTTGGGTACCCGAAAATTCTTGTGGTTCGCTGTGAGTATTAACTTTTAATATATATTTCATCCTGTAGCTCAATCGGCCAGCACTCTCTGTAATACTATTGGACTGGTATTGTGTAACTCGTTTCGAGATTAGTCGAAACGACTTGAATAGCTGAATTTCATGTATAGGATTCTTATAAGAATTTTGCACAGAATTCAGCTATTGAATTTATTTCGACTAATCTCGAGACAAGATACATTATGTCACTCCTGTAGGTGACCTTCTCCTAACTGGGGTACAAAAATCTCGATTTTTTTTTCACGGAAAAACATACCTTAATATGTCTAGAATCATGTCCCAAAATTTCACGGAAAAAAAAAATATGGTTTTCGAGTTATAGTGCTATATATTTGGTGACCTCCTAACTGGGGCAAAAAAAAACGATTTTTTTTTTTACGGAAAAATATACCTTAATATGTCTAGAATCATGTCCCAAAATTTCACGAAAAAAAAAAATATGGTTTTCGAGTTAAAGTGCTATTAATTAATACTGTAAGTCTGCTCATTTCCTCGGTATTGTGCGAAATATTCCACTCAAAAACTCTTTTTTTCTTTAAACGCATTTTTCTCGACTTAATTTTTTCAATCGTAGTTCCACGATATCTCTTGAACCGCTCAACCGATTTCCATAAACCTCGGTTCAATTTGTTCTGAATTCAATTGTTCACAAATCTAACTAGGATATAATACAAAACCCAAGTAGTTTTTTTTTTACAGCACTTTTTGTAAAAAATTTGTCGAAAAATTCTCGATTTTTGACTTCAAAAGGCTGCAATTTTTTTTAGTCGAGCGATTCCTTAGATCCTAGTTAGATTTATACATTCTAATGTCTAATTTAAGTGATTTTTTGATTTTTCTGTGTCAGATGATTTGGCGAGCCGCAATCACGGAATTACGGAAAAAGGCCGATTTTTTTTGGCGCCCTCTGGCGGCGACGGGTGAGCGAGAAATGAAAAAATAAAAAAACAATTTCTAGTTTTTGTTAAAGACTTCCAAATAAAAAAAGATTCAAGGTCATATGTTGTTTGGTTTTCTTGTAAAAAAATCCCAAACTTTTGCTTTTTTTTTAATTCAGTTAGGAGAAGGTCACCTTAATACTGAAATGTTTACAACTTGATTTCTATGACCTTCGTATAAAAAATATCAGCAATAACATTGTTATTTTCTTCACGACCTAGATCGGACGTACTTTATAGTTCTATTAATTAGTCCTTGTTTTCTCGTACAGTATACCATACATTATTTTTGAAATAACTGAAGCACATAGTCGTGAAGCACATTGTCGTGGTATTGAAGATATTAAATTGTCTACTATATTTTATAGCATTGCAATTTACCACAATTTTCAACCAATATGCGGTCAGGAGACTGGGTTACTTCGATAGTTCGATGGTTTCATTTTATTATTTTCTATGTGACCTTAGAGCACGGCCGTCGATAGAAAGAAAATCCGGGCCCGGGACTGAACAAAATATTACGGGCCCATATAATATACCGAATATTAGGCGCGTGTGCAGAAAAATATTCGGGAAGGGTTTTCATAAAAATCATTGAATATCTATGTTCTCAATCCCGCTTTCCCTCCCTCTCGACGACCCTGCCATAGAGTTAATATCGTGTTGGAGTCTCTATTTCCATGCTAGTACTGTTCACCCAGTGCCTGCCCCATTTTCTACTATTCTTCTTACTATTAGAACAGTTAGGGAGGGCGGTAGTAATCAAAATCTTATGTTGTTTATTCGGGGAAAGGCTATATCTGGGGCTCCTAGTATTAGGGGTACTAATCAATTTCCAAATCCTCCGATTATGATTGGTGTAACTATAAAAAAAGATTATTACGAATGCATGGGCTGTAACAATAACACTATAGATTTGGTCGTCTCCAATTAAAGATCCAGGATGTCCTAGTTCTGACCGAATTAGTAGTCTTATTGATGTACCCACTTTTCCTGCCCATGCTCCGAATACAAAATATTGAGTTCCAATATCTTTATGATTTGTAGAAAACAGCCACTGTCGCGATTAAATGGCTGAGTTTAGGCGTTAGATTGTAAATCTTTTTATGGAGGTAACTTCTTTAATCAGGTTTTACAGTTACATGCTAACATCAGACTGCAATTCTGAAGGGGTGATTTAGGGTAATAAGCAAGAGAAAGAAAAGAGAAATATAAACCTTCAACCATTAGTAGAGAGTGTTTTAAATGTTCTATGCTTAAATGCGCACTTCATGTTCATTGTACATTCTTTAATAGTGTCTTTGATTCATTTAAACTGTAAACTAATGAAGTAACAACGCCTTTGGCGGCCGATTTAAGAAACGGTTTTAAGAGGTTTTTTGGATATTGCTATATTTAGGAAACAATTAAATACCTACAAAAATAATTGCTTCACATAAAATCTTCTATGAGAAGCCAGTGACTATAACCAAAGAATATAAAGCTATAAAGAACTCGCAGTTGGAACAAATAACTTGAACTGACAAATTTACTCTAGGGTTCTTCCGTGTGGACCCTATAACTGTAGTAGTACAATAAATACAAGCAGACGTTATATTCAGACGCCTTTTGCGTCGGAAAAATATCTTATTGAACCTTGCGTTGCGGTACCAACCAGCAATCGTACAGAAATTCAGGCGCGCAATGTTAAGGCAGGCCTACATAGAATCCGGCAACGACAAACGAAGCGTCGCGAGCTTGGGGGCTTAAAGCACTTTGAGTCCGGCTCTCTCTCACGCCGGATTGCCGCAATGAAATAAATCTCTCTCTCTAAAATTTAGAGGAACCTTCTACATTTCGTTGCGGCAATCCGGCGTGAGAGAGAGGGCTGGAAGGCAGGCCCCCATAGAATCTGGCTGGCAACTACAAACGAAGCGTCGCGAGCTTGAGAGCTTAAAGCATTTTGAGTCCAGCTCTCTCTCTCTCTCACGCCGGATTGCCACAACGAAATAAATCTCTCTCTCTAAAATTTAGAGGAACCTTCTATAGGCAGGCTCCATAGAATCCGGCAACGACAAACGAAGCGTCGTGAGCTTGGGGGCTTAAAGCATTTTGAATCCGGCTCTCTCTCTCTCACGCCAAATTGCCGCAACGAAATAAATCTCTCTCTAAAATTTAGAGGAATCTTCTATAGGCAGGCCCCATAGAATCCGGCAACGACAAACGAATCGTCGCGAGCTTGGGGGCTTAAAGCATTTTGAGTCCGGCTCTCTCTCACCCCGGATTGCCGCAACGAAATAAATCTCTCTCTAAAATTTAGAGGAATCTTCTATATTTCGTTGCGGCAATCCAGCGTGAGAGAGAGAGCCGGACTCAAAATGCTTTAAGCTCTCAAACTCGCGACTGCCCTCGCCGCGCGTATCCGGATTCTAGGAAGTGCGGAAAAATTACGATTGCTAAAACAAAACTGTGTGGAGATAGAATTTTCTAAGATATACAGATATAAAATACACAGAATTCATGTATAGTATATTTTCTTTTAAATGTGGCATTAAAATTTAAAGTACGAATACAGCGTTTGTTTAATTTATATTGTTGGTATATTTTATTGTCACAGTAAAATCTAAATACCGCCTTAGAGCAATAAAAAATATATTAGGTACCTTCTAAGTCGATTGAATTAAATAAAGTATAAATCTGTTTATACCCGCAAATTTTTTAGCACTAGGCTCCTTCACAGATCTCATTTAGCGAGGTATTGTTGATTTCGTAAAACGCGCGTGCTTGTCGACCTGAAGAAAAGAATGTTTACTGCGAATTTAAAAAAAGGATATGTCACTCACTATTGTCGTAATAGTCGTAAACAATTATTGCAGATGGTTTTTGTTCTGCTACTCGATGGGCTCTCAAACCTTTTATGAGTATGCACACGTTAGTGCTGTCCAGGTCATCAAAGTAGATCACAACCACAGACTCGCCGTCCTTGGTTTCTACTTTTTGGACTCGTTCCACCTTCTCGATTTCATTCAAGTTGTCTTCGTTGGCAATGTAACCACTGGGCAGACTGACTTCCATCACGGCCATATTCGAAGTCTTCTCATCACCCAAAGGAATAAAATGCGTGCCAACCGATAGCTGAATTTGGCCTACCTTGGAAGTCTCCCTCACTTGTGGTTTTATTGCGAATCGTGGGGAATTATCCTTTTTGTCCACATTGTACTTATATGAGATTTGAACGAGAGCTGATCCTTTGCCTTTGGCAGTGATCTTAACAAGCGTAGCTTCTGGATCCAACTGTAAGTAAAATGAAAGTAATTTCATTTGAGCTATTGTATAATATTTATGTCGTTCTGTTACGTACAACATGCGATTGGAGGACCATTGCGTTTTCATCAGTTACGGTAAGTACTCCGCTACTGCCCTTATAGTCTGAGAAACTCATTTCAATACCACCTCTGTCCACATTGTACTTTTCAGAAAATTTAATAAGTGCTTGGAGGCCAACAACGGTGTCTTGGGTGGAGCTAAATCCTCCGTTGCTATTTCTTTGAGCAACCAGCCATTTCAGGGTAGGTACGGTCTCTTCGAAAGCTCCGCTTTCCAACTGAGCCAATAACCCGTACGCAGTGATTTCAGTATTCGAATTCTTGGGCTCGTACCAGCAGCGAGGTTGATTATCCTTCTTTTCCGATTCCTTATCTGCCCACCAAGAATGTCCACCTTCCTTCTTCTGACGAGCATTCAGTTTTTCAAGAATGAAATCTCTTTTATCGTGTTTGGCCTTTTGCAAATCATAGGCGGAAATGGCCAACGAATAAATGTCGGTTTCGTTATCAATATTTTTTACTAGATAATCCAAACCTTTGTTTATAGTTCGTTGGTAGTTGGCAATTGCTCTCCGAGGGAAAAATCCTGTTTTCTTGTTCACAGGCTTTTCACGTGCCTTATGTTCAAGGAAAGCGAGCAAAGTAAATGCAGTCAGAGGTAAACCCTTGCCCGACTTGTCAACATGATGGTGATCGATGATTTTACCAATTTCAGGAAAGCTTCCGTTTACAGATTGAGTTTTTGCTAAAAACGTTAGGGCTTGTTCAATGACATTCTCGTCGATATTAATGAATCCATTTGCTGCTTCACAGAAAGATCGAGCTACGTACGCTGTAAGCCAGGTACTGCCACTTTTATCCCATTTTCCAAACGCACTGTAAGATCCATTAAAGTGTTTGTAGGTCAACTCACGTTGGTAGCCAATTTCAATGAATTTCTTCGCTTTACTCTCAATATCAGGTGTAAGCTTATTAATTCCCTGTAAACAGCATCACAATCCATTAGAATTATTTATACAGACGGGAATACAATTATATCGAACTCACCGTAAGATACCTGAGAACCAAGATATTTGGAACGAAGTTGACCATGTTTTGTTCGCCGCATCCATAAGGCATGCGAACCAATTTGTCCAAGTTCTTGATGGTGGGTCCAAGTAAATCGCCAACCACGGACACTTCTATATATTTTGAATCAGAGACCGCATCTTCCGGCACCTCTATGGGTATTTCGTGGGTTTGTTCTTCTTGATCTTTTAAATCGAGGAAAACGGCTTTGTTCACAAATTGCGTAACACCTTCCGGGTCAACGCGTAGAATCTGTGTTAGTATGTCTCCAGCAACTGGAGATATTGCCGAGATCTTTAAGGTTATTTTGCCAGCTTTCTTAGGGCGAATCAAGAACGATTTCGATACCCCTGTTCCAGATCCGATTTCAATTGCTTTTGTTTGCTGGACTTCCATGCCTGTTAGGAATAGAGATGATAATGTAATCCAACTGAATTGTGCAGAAATAAGTTACCATTTGTTGACTTTGTTTCACTGGGTGGAGATACGAACTCGAATTCTCCATGGGCGTTATCTAAAGTCAAATTTGCCTTGATATTGTCGTCCATATAGTTGAAAATAATCACAGGTATGGCGATTACTTCACCTAATAGATAGTGTGTAAGGAAATTATTAATATTTCAAGTCGCACCTTTACCTCTCTTAACAGAATACGGTAGATTCGTGGAAACGAAGAATGGCTGAAATACTTGAAGTTTATGCGACTGATTCGTCAAGCCCAACCCGCTTTCAGCGTTTATTGAGAATCCTGTCAGCACCCATGAAGTAATCGTGTCAGGAACTTTGTGACAAATAGTAATTTCACCATCCTCCCTGTTTAATTTTTTAAAAGCAAAAATCTTATGTGAATAAACGTAAAAAATAATAAAATATTCAATTGAGCTGGGAAAAACTAACTTCATAAGTTTCATATTTTTATGAAATTAGCAAAATATTGTGTGTCATAACTTGGCACGATAGGAAAAAAATAATCGTTTCGACTTTATAGAAAAAAAATCTTCCGATAAACAACTTCCGATTTATATGGAGTTAAATTACTTTATCGCAACGGGTTAAGTGCGATTGTAAATCGATAAGGCCCACAAAGCTTTTATTGATTCGTTTTCTAGGGTTTGGCAAAGTTCAATTTCAGTGGTTGCTTGTACATCTAATGAAATATTTTGAAAATATAACCCTTTCCCTTTAATATCACACTGACAAAACCGAAAATTTTTTTGAAATGTGCGTAGAGTGCTGTTGCAAAAAAACAGTATTCCGGATAAACAAATTCAATTTTGCAAAACCTATCGAAAGAATCGGTTTCAAATTCTTAACACTTATTCGGTACCACAAGAGCTAGCTATTTCCGAGGACTCAAGTTTTCAAATACATTTGTACAATAGTTATCGTTAATTGAATATTTAGGTATTTTCATTGTAAATTAGCAATAATTATCTAAGCAACAAATTGACATTTTCAAAATCGATTTCGGTCAAGTTGTCGGCTTTTGCATTACCTACAAGATGATTGCAATAAATTGCTGTTAAAACTATTTATTTAAATCTGGTAAGTAAAAATGTGCCAAAATTTCACTTTTTTCACTTTTAATTGTATATTTCTCGAAAACGCCGGCTAACCAGGATTGGAAAAAGTATAGGCATTATTGCTATAGGTTAGTACTTCGCGAAAATCGTATTGGTGTGCTGGATCATTCAGTGTCCCGAACAAATGCTTATTTCCCTGGACTAAAGGTGGTACAACAGTGCTCAGTGGACAAGAGTGCGCACAGCTACTATCCCCTCCAAAAACATTTCATTAAAGCTGAATGGTCCACTGACCCTGTAATAATATAATTTTTGTTATCACTAAATGTATATAAGAAAACGTTATTTCTACCCCTTTGTTAAAATTACACCGTTTTGGACAACATGAAAAACTGTTAGGCCCTTTCCACACACAGACGGTTGCCGCATAAACGGCCGCCGTTTGGACGGGAAGTATGCTCGTTTTGAATACAGCTTACCGGACACGGACAGTATTGCGGACAATATCCACAAGAATAGTGCGATCAAAATTAATCGGAAAACATTATTTTAATGTTTTTATATAAGCCACGGCAATGCCGTCTTCATAGAAATTATGATTGAGTCTACTGGGTTCATACATTTCTCCCCAAAAGAAAAAAAGTTTTTGTAACTTCGCGCTGCTCTAGAGGTTTAACCTTAAAAGACCCTCTAGACTAGAGTTGCACAATGTGTAAGCAGTAGCCGTTATATATTTTTCAGCACACGTGCGGGGTAAGTGGTACCTTACCGCACGGGTTTCCATGCGGTAAATCATCAATTAACCACGGTGCGGTAAGTAGCCGATTACCCACGATGGCTATTAACGCACTCGCTTCGCTCGTGCGTCTAACACCGCCATCGTGGGCAATCGGCTACTTAGCGCACCGTAGTTAATTTATGAGTTACCGAATGGAAACATGTGCGGTAAGGTACCTCCTACTTACCCCGCACTCGTGGTGAAAAGTAGCATACGTAACTCGGGCGGTAAGTAGCCGAGTGCCCATGATGGCTCTTAACGCACTCGCTTCGCTCGTGCGTCAAGCACCGCCATCGTGGGCAATCGGCTACTTACCGCCCTTGTATCGTAATATACTATTTCACCACACGTGCAGGGTAAGTGGTACTTTACCGCACGGGTTTCCATGCGGTAAATCATCAATTAACCACGGTGCGGTAAGTAGCCGATTGCCCACGATGGCTATTAACGCACTCGCTTCGCTCGTGCGTCTAACACCGCCATCGTGGGCAATCGGCTACTTAGCGCCCCGTGGTTAATTTATGAGTTACCGAATGGAAACATGTGCGGTAAGGTACCTACTACTTACCCCGCACTGGTGGTGAAAAGTAGCATACGTAACTCGGACGGTAAGTAGCCGAGTGCCCATGATGGCTCTTAACGCACTCGCTTCGCTCGTGCGTCTAACACCGCCATCGTGGGCAATCGGCTACTTACCGCCCTTGTATCGTAATATACTATTTCTACGCATTTCATTGCTACGCCTTATATTAGGTCGCTGCACACTTGCCGACACGGCACGGAACATAACCGGCTGGCAACGGCAGACAGCAATAAATTTCATGCACGCTAGAATGGCGCAAAGTAGGGCTCTAAGATTGACTCGGATAATTGAGTATTTGAGTACCCAAGTTGGAGTGGACCGAGTTTGAGTAAAGGAGTTTTGAGTACCTGAGTACTCGAGTACTTGGGAGTATTTGAGTATTAGAGTTTGGGAGTATTCAAGTACTTGTGTATTTGAGTCCTGTACATTAAGAAATAAGAAATACACGTTCATAAATTGTAGACTTTGTAATTCATTATAATTTACAGTTAGCTAAAATCCTTATTTTGGAAAAGAAATACAAGTTTATTATTAGGTCCGCAACTAAGTTCCCGCTGTTTTTCAATAGATGGCTCCAGTAGTAAGAGTTGGTCGATTATAGCATTACTCATAACGTCATGAACCAAGCTTAGACATATGGTAAGCAAGCCGCTTTGATACATTTGTGATTTTGTTTTTGGAACATATACTTTTGGTTGTGTGAAAATGTCTGATTATGTGCCAAATAATCGTCATTTGCGGGGAAGTGTTGCTTTTCGTTTTTCATTCGAAGAAAACGGCGGCTCAAGCGCATCGAGAACTCCAAAAAGTTTACGGAGATGCTGCTCTAAGTGAAACAACGTGCCGTGATTGGTTCCGTCGCTTCAAAGACGGTGATTTTGATGTTGACGACCGTTCGCGTGAAGGAAGGCCGAAAATCTTCGAAAACGCTGAAAAGACGTTGAAACCGAACGAAACGATCACTGGGGAACGGTATCGAACTCAATTGATGCGATTGAGCCGAGCACTGCGCGAAAAGCGGCCACAATACGATCAGGGCACGAAAAAGTGATTTTACAGCACGACAACGATCGGCCTCACGTTGCCAAACCCGTCAAAACCTACTTAGAAACACTCAAATGGGAAGTCCTACCCCACCCGCTATATTCCCCAGATATTGCGCCGTCCGATTATCACTTATTCCGTTCGATGCCACATGCTCTGACTAATCAGGAGTTCCGTTCATATGACGACATCGTAAATTGGCTTGATTCATGGATAACCTCAAAAGACGAACACTTCTACCGTGACGGTATTCGAGCTCTGCCAGAAAGATGGGAAAAGGTTGTCGCTAGCGATGGGCAGTACTTTGAATAACTCATTTGTAACCATTTTTTCATAATAAAGTTTTATATTCATAAAAAAAAACAGCGAGAACTTAGTTGCGGACCTAATAATATTATCGGGATTTAAGCAACTTCTTCTGGAGCTTACTATATTTCCTGCTGTAGAAAATATTCGTTCAGATGTAGAAGAGGTTACTGACATATTAAGGAATTTTCTGGTATGTATTTCTTTTCCAAATTAACGATTTAATTGTAAATTGTAATGAATTATAAAGTCTACAATTTATTAACTTGTATTTCTTACTTCTTAATGTATTAAACCTACAGGACTCAAATACTCAAGTAATTGAGTTCAGAAGTACTCGAGTAGTAACAGCCCTAGTGCTAAGCGACGACTGAATTCTAGTTCAGTCAAAAAATATACAGCGACCAAACACAATGAAATTATCGTACATCATATTTGCCACCTTCAGCTTCGATCGACCGGAAAACAGCAAATGCCAAGGCGTCTCCACGAGACATTTTTTCTGATAAGACAGGAACGAATGTCTAGTAAAGACAGGCCAACAAGGCAGAAATTATGTTAAAACAGATTCTGTCTTATCATCTGTCCTGCATATCATATTTTAGCATTTGGCTGTGTTAAAATGGCGGAGGTGAAATTTTCGAAAGCGGATATCCCAAAATTGATTAACATTTACAAACAAAATGTGTTTGTAAAACGCCGGGTGTGTGTAAAGTTTAGATTTGAAAAATTAAGTATTGGTAGAATTGGCTAAAGAACTTGAATGTTCGCTATAGTGGTTTCTATATTTAGCCGCATTCGTTTGTAAAAATGAATTTATCCAATAAATAGGACTTCGCTGCATCCTACGATCGCACTCTGCAATTTCAATTGCCGCATTTGCCACGCCATGTTATTGCTTCCACTCCAATTTGTAAAATAAAATGTCCTGTCACAATCCATAACAGATTTTATGTCTCGTGGAGACACCGTGTCAGAATTGCAAAGCCGATGGCGGTTCGTGTCGTTGCCTGCCGGTGCCGGCGTGTGTGAATGAGTACATTTTGTTTTTAGAGGAAAATATTTTGCTGTGTCGTGTCGTTCCGTCCCGTGCCGGTAAATGTGCACTGTGCAGCTACCTTTAAGCGTCATTGTTAATATTTTCATCCTTCAGACCACTTATGCACAGAAATCAAACGCCTGTTTATTCTCGCGCGCGAATATGCGAAACGTGTGTCAGTTACGCCATTATTTCCACACAAAACGGAGTTAATTCTGTCGAAGTTTTGATTAAGCCTATATATGTACTATATACGTATGAACGGCAAAGAGAGAGGTCGCCTGTGTGAAGAGGAGATGAGCCGACGTTGGGTTATTTTTTGTCGTAACTGTTGCGTCATGGCTGTCGGTAAAAGTTATGTTGTTACGGTGTCGATTTTTCTCATTTCACACACCAAGCAAGATCATAACGAGACGGTAGAAGCTTTGCTTCCAAAAAAAAAAAAAAAAAATCGGTAAATATGTATATTCAAACTAGAAATAGTAATAGAATTAAAAAGTCATTCTTAGCTGGTGTCATTCTTAGCGGTACGGAACCCTAGATAGACGCACATACAGTGTGTCTTCACTAGACTAGAGAGATTGGACATAAGAACCATAACATAAGGACTAGAGCTGGTTAGTGATACGAGCATACTATACCTAGGTACATAAGTTATAATAATAAGCTATTGCATGGTCGACTCACTTATTTAACATTAAAAATACAGTCGATAGTTAACGTAACAATTAACTTTAACTTCCGTTACATTTTCAACAAATAAACGCCTTAACGATTAAGGAAGTTAAATTTTAAATTTACTTTGCGCAACTATCGTTACAATCAAACTAATTGTTGGCGTAGTGGTTTTAAAATGTGTGCGAAAGGCTAGTATACGTAGTATTTGCATTTCAAAGTGCGCACTGCGTACTGTTTTCCACACTGTATATTGTTTCTATAGAGTTATTGATAAATTGATATCTGGAAAACCTGTTTGAGGAAGCCATTTTCAAAACGAGTGACGATGGAAATCGAGCGTACCCAACACACGCGATGCTTTCTTGGAACGGAATCACCGCGTAAATTGAGACACTCCTGTGGTTGATTTAAGCTTAGTTATGCAAGAAGCCAAAATGACTAAGTCATAAAGGAAGATCTAATTTACAAATTACAGAGCTAGTGACCTGATCAATTGACGATAATCCCATATCCATGTTTCTGGAAAGAAATCCCGTGATGTCACCTCTTGAACGGTTTCAGTTTCTGGTTCTGTAAAATCCACCGCTCTACTTCGAATACCAAATTCTGCTACTTGATTGCATAGTCTCATCACTCTGCTACTTCTTGAGCAATAATGTAAAGCCTTCTTGGTTGATTGAGCTATTCATAAAAAGTATATTCATTATTTATTTATTTAGTCATTAAATTATTGCCTGTATTCAAAACGTATTCAATTAATAAGGCTGGTTGGCTTTCCGGAATGAGTGATAAAGAGTGCAGTTGTAGTGCAAGATATTGAACAATCAAGTCCATCAAAAATGATGAAAATTTATTAAGATTAATGTTGTTGCCTATTGTTACTTTTTATTTTTTATTTGATGTTTATAACTTATTGCGAATTTCTATTATCGATTTTATTTAAAAATTACGATAAATCTACTCAATATTGATATTATCGATATTTACGTGAAAAGAACTTATGCCAATATTGACAGGAATGCTTGAGAGAAAAATCACTGTAGAGCAATGTCTTAAATTAAAAAAAATTATGGAGTTACCGCAAAAATCTAAAAACCAAAAGGTGGTAAACTGTATTATATTTCACTCAATCTTATCATTGAACCCAAGCGAAAAATATGTAATAGAGCGAGAGATGACTGTAAAAAAGCTGATCTATTATGTAATAGGATGAAATGCATTTTAAATGTACTCACAGCGACAGTGAGAAAATGTCTAGTGTGCCCGGGCAAATCGGTGGCCCAAGCTTAGTATATTAAGATTAGTAAGAAATTTAGTAAATATCTCATCTTCTAGACAAAAATTTAAAAACATTTTGTCAGATCTCCAAATTTGATGATGGGGACCCTCAAGTTCTTTGTTTGTTTTTCAGATTAATAAAAAAAACTATTTCGAGTAGAAGCATGATATAGGGCTCAAATGAATGCTGAAACTCTATACTTTCAGGAATAAATTCTTTATCTTAAATGTAAACCATTATAAAATATTATGTACCTACCTAAACAAATGCTTTTTGGAAACATTTCCATGAGAAGCATTATGATGGTTTGATTTGAAAAAAAGCACCCCTCGCTTACACTCAAATAATATAATATAATAATTACAAGCTTGGCTTACACTAAGACCCTTACGGTATAAACAGTGAGAACAGAGTGGTTAATAATTTTTTTCTTTTTAGTGCAGTACTTATCAAAGCGTGCTTTTTTTTAGTTTTTTTAAACTAATATTTTTTTTTACTTTTTAGTCCTATATTTAAAGATTAAGTTAAATTATAGCAGATGTTGCAAGGTTCGCTGTCATTCTATCTACGTACTTACTCTACTGTCGTTCACGCACTTAATTTGACTTCCTATCTTTTTGTTTCAAACTAAGTCTGTGCACGACTGAGCACGCATCCGCTCCATCTCTGCCAAAGCATTAGTATTGCAATCTTCCACGTAAGCAAACAACAATCCAGTTCCTCAATCTGAAATCCATTAAGTGATTTTCCTCTACTTAGAGCTGCGTACGCAGTGCAAAACTACGCGATCCTAAATAGATCTTTGTATGATCGACTATACAACCTTGCATCTTATGGACCGTTGGTGCCCAACTTAGATCACTGGTAACATACGCCTTTCAACAGTGGCGTAGCTGTACTTTGCTGGGACTTGAATACCTATGGGATTTATTAGGTGTTCGCCATCTTTGCCATTCCAGTGACTATCATTCGACTCCATCATTACATCCGCCCAATGGTACCACATTATTGTATTGTCATCAGAACTACATACAATTGTTGATACGGCAACAATCAGAAGTGGTTGAAATTCGGTTACTTAGATTTCATTACATTCGACCTAATAAGAGCTGACCGTTTGCTAAATTTAATTTTTTTTAATTTAATTACCTAATTTTATTTTTTTTTTGTGATTTGAGTTTGAATTTTAATGACGTTATATAGTTAATCGTATTCTACTGGTCGTAACCTTTCATTTGATACCCATATTAAGGGGGCTGTGAAGATAAGCTAATCCGCCATCTTGGGTTGCCCGCTATATTGAGTTTAGAATGACGGCATGTGGCTTATAGTATACTACTCGTCGAAAGCTTTTATTTGATATCCACATCAAGAGGGTTGTCACGAAAATGGATCCGCCATCTTGCAGCGTCTGCCATATTGGATATACAAGGATATTGGATATACTATAATATATTGCATTGCCACTGGACTTATGAACGTGTGCAAAATTTCAAAGCTTTAGATTATTCAGAACTAGTCGAAATTTTGATTGCAAGATTGCTTACATATGTACATATGTAGTTACGTACAGGTCGACGTAAAAAAAACATGTTAAAAGGTATTAAGTATTGTAGAGAATTTTGAGATCTAACAAAATGTGTTTAAATTTTTCTTCTGGTATTTTTAAAAGATGAGATATTTACGAAAAACGATTTTCCTACGGTTATAAACATACCAAGATTGGGCCATCGATTTGCCCACGCATACCAGAATTTTCATTACTCTCACCGTGAATACTTACATTTTACACAAATTTCATCCTGTTACCCGATAGGCCAGCTTTTTTGCAGTCAACTCTTGGACTATAACGAACAATCAGCAATTCTTGTTAGTTCTTAAATCTTTTCAGTTTCATCCGGAAATACGCCAGAAATTGTTATTTATTAAATCCAGGCACAATACGTGTCCCTCCTAATATTCAACTTACGTTTGATGGGATAGGCAGCGTTTGTCATGATAACCAGACCAGAAATAATGCCAGGAAGTTCTCTTTTAATGTCCCATTGGCCCTTTGGTACCTTAGTTTTAAATTTGTGCAAAGCTCTAAACACGTCATTCTCTCTGAGATCGTTTCCACTCTTTAATAACAAGACGCTCTGATCAACTCCCAAAAGACCAACGTAGGAATCCTGTTTGGTCTTGATCTTGAGCTCAATCTCATCTCCAACCTTTGCTTGGATGGGGGCATTTATTTCTATCTGAAAAACAAGAAAACTTTACAAAACAATTGGTGTACTGTGAAAAGACTTACGAAATTGTTCAGCTGTCGTTCAATGTCTACAGCCCTTTCTGAGAAAATTACTTCGCCCTCTTTAATGTAATACGCGAAAACATAACACGATGGGACCATTGCGAACGTGGTCTGAAATGTGAATACATGGTACGATCGATTGTCAGGCACATCAATCTTCCCGGTTTCAACGATATTTCCTCTGGCGACTATTTGGTAAAAAAAATATTTCAAAGGCAGATTCGATGAGACCTTCATTGAGACTTCCTTATTCATTGTAGGGCTGGAAAAGCAAGTCGCATTTTAAAAAAATAGTCTAACTAAATTAACAGGATCATACTTCTCAGTTTGAGTGTCGAGTTCGAAGAAACTGCCAGACCTGTTTAATTTCCTGGGGATGTAGCCAACATGCTCTTCTATGTCTAGATAATTGACCTGAGTGGTAAGGTTGAATGCATAATACACTACCGTTATACTTTCCAATAATTTACCTGAATCGAGTACAATGATGTCATGTCCTTGCGGGGTGTGAAAATGACTGTAGCCATCCCGTTCGCGTCTAATTTTTCTTCGAACGTAAAATCTTTCCTGTCTTTCTCCATGTTCACCTCTTCCTCCCCTTCTTTCGGACGGGGCCATCTATCACTATCAGGTACCATTGTAATCAAAATGGAATTAGCGGTGTCACGTCGTGGGGTTTCATCAAAGTTTTTAACGGCAACAGTAATTTTGAGGGGTATATCTTCGATAAAATTCTCGGGGATATTAACTCCTTCAATATTGTAGCGGTCAGTGTGGGCAATAACTTCAACAGTGGTGTTTTGTTTGATACCAGTTAAAGCTTCTTCCACTGCAGCCGTAATCTTGAATTCGTTGAAACGCCTTCCATCCAGTGCTTTGGTAAAATCAAATTCAAAGGAAGCATTGCCCTCTAAAGGAGCAGTCTTAGTTAAAAGACTACTTCGACAAGTATAATTTCGTTTTAATGTTACAACTGCCTCACCCTTTACTGGCTTACCGAAGGTATACCTAAAAACTCGACGTGTGTTAAAGTTTGCTTTAATTCACATATTATATGCTCACTTAGCCCTCACGACAGCTTTAACCTTGCCATCGCTCTTAAGAACATGCTTTGGAACGTCGATGGTTACTTCAAATTTGGGAAGAACGTACTTGTCCACATTAAATTTGTATTTATCTAACTCGCTGCCATATTTAACATTAATCTCCCACTGACCAAGGTTAGGAAATTGTGAGAGTTGCAACTCACCGGAATACACTCCATTTATGAATTCCGCGTTATAAACTTGCTTAATGACATTTTGTTGTGCGTCCTGTGGAGTACAAGTCTGATTTAACAAAGAAACTGGATTTATAATGGCAACCTTACAGTTATAAAGATTGAAACAGGTGATTCAATTTTCGCGGGGCAGGTTTGTTTGTCCAAAATCAAGATTCTGAACCTAATCAAATCACCGGGCTTATATGTAGCTTTATCAGTCTGCACTAGAGAAAAACTATCAATGTTGCTGTATTCCAAGTTAGCATTCTTCTTAAAATGAATTCCAGCGAGACCCACGGCGGTGACACTGTAACGGCCATTTCGTATGAAAGGAATCTATTTTCGAAAAAAGAGTAAAGATAACGATATCAATAATGGAACAAACTGCTTACTGGGAAAGATATTGACGCAAAGCTGTACGGCTGAACTTCGACGATTTTTTCGACGTAGAACGCTGGCCCTGTGATAGATACTTTTATCTCAGCTGGTACTTCGCTCTCATGTACAGATGCAACGATAGTGAAGTCAGAATTGGGTCTAATTCTGCCCGGACAAGCAATTAAGTATAAACTGAAATGGAGACGTAAATGAATTATTACCAAAATTACAAAATATTTTAAATATACTTTCCATTTGCTAACAGCAATTTATGTATACAGTGAGCGAAATTCATTTATATAATTCGTATTTTGAACACATGATAATTTAATTTCTTTTATATGATTGAACAGATTGATTAGTATCAATAAAAATACCAGTATGATGAGACAAAAGTGTATTTGCAATTATACTCCTTTGCAGCAGCCATATGGGCGGTGATAATTTTGTACAATACTGCGAAATTATTTTATACGCATTGGAGTTTTCAATATATTTCGGTTGATTTGGAGGACATTTTTAATATATTTTTGCGTTCATCCGTAAGGTTTGTTATTTTCGTAATTTTATTGAGATTATATGTTGAAAAATATTTTACTCCAAAATGGGTAAGCGCCAATTTTTAACGGCTGAAGAAACGTCGAGAATAACCGTTTACAAATAGGTGCGTATTTCAAATTTGTAATTAAAAATTATGTATTACTAAATGACCATAATGTTTTACCCTCATCGCGGATTTTGATCAATCATATATCATTTGGTGCGAAATTTCATAAACATTAACAAAACATCCGGCCGACCAATGCTTTTTTAGCCAGAAAGGTCCCGCAAACCTATTTAAATGATGTGATAGGGAGTAAAATTTCTCTGTTATCACGGAATTCTTTTTTTTTTTATCTTACGTGTTTTAATGTCAATTTCAAAAATATCTTGGTATACGTGCTTAGAAACAGCCGAAAGTATCGCGCATACCAGTTTACTCAACTATATAATAAAAAATCTATTTAAACATATTTTCGGCCAATTAAATCCACGCCGACCAAGCTTTTCTTATTCGGCTATGTGTGAACTATTATTTTCCAATAAAAATTTTCAAATCCGCGATCACGTGACTTTTAGGAATGCTGGCTCCCGGACTATCAGACAAAATATCATAAACCACCATCTGGCGAGGATCGTTCAGATTATTGAAATGCACACTTCTCAGCATGCATTTAACCCACCATACTTTAAATCTGATGCCCTCGAGTATTTCCAGCTATCGATTTTTTTTACTATTCTGATCGGCTGCCCTACACGCGCGACCCTATATAGAGGGCTTAGATATGGTAGAGGTACTCAACAAAGCGCAAGGTATTCTCCCATATGTTAATCTACCACGCTTGACTAAATCCCAAAATCCCCTGTTGGGCTCTTCTACTATATGAGACGATAGCGATAGTCCTTCCTTCACTTGCTACCTAGTGGTTAAATTGATGATTCAGCTAATGACGGCAAAAGCGACGAAGCCGGGTTATCTGACGGTCCATCTCATCCCACTACTGATTCGCCTCGTCTCGTGTAGCTTCCTGAATCATCAATTTGTGACTTTTGTCTTTTGCGTATTTAAACGCTCTATGTACATTCTCTAACAATCTAAGAGGTAACATGGCAGCTATGTACATATGTACCTAGACGTGAAATGGAAATTATTTGTTTCAGTGCAGTTAGGATAGTTACATACCACTGGTACTTAAATTATTGGCTACTCAAAATCTGGGGTGAAAGCACGACTTACAGCAATTGCAAGTTACAACAGACAGAAAGCGAATTATGTCGTATCTATAGCACACTAAAAGCCACAACGCCGAGCCAAATACATTTTGTTTTAGCTCACTTTTTATCTGGACTAGAAGCTGATATTCCCGCTCCCATATTGTACGATTTTCCCAGACTGATTGTAATGCACCTACTGTTTACCTACTACTGAAAGATAAGCCGGATTTGATGAGGAAGATTGGCATTGGCAGATAGGGAAATGATGTCACAGTACGCAGAGAATGTTTAGAAGTAGAACTGGAAGCCTCCCAAAGCTTTATGATGCTTTCTTAGCTGGGAAATTCTGTAGCAGTTAGTAAAAGCTGCCCGGGTGATTTGATTTTCAGTCGAAATTACGGTTATTAGAGTTATTCAATATTAATAATAGCATCACATGCCTCAATCCATCGCTGTAATTGACTTGGAAGAAATTTCTTGACATCTATGGGTACAATTTGTATGCCTGCACTTATTCCATTTATGTATACCTATTAGGACAATAAGTGTGAACCATATCAAGAGAATTTTTCGTTTGCGCTTCATACCAATCAATTAATTTCTGTTGCTTGCCCCTTTGCTAGCTTAGGATCCTAAAAAAATGTTTTCCTCACTTCATTTGGAAGAACAAGTTCCTAGTAAATTTCATACTTCCTCTATATATTTCAAACAAGCGTTCTTTTGACTTGTGGCCTGATCGGCTTTTGGTATGAAGCGTGAACTAAAAATCCTCTTCTTATACTTCACACTTATACTAGAATAAGTGGAACTAGTTAGCCTGTGTGAAATTTCGCAGCAGGTTGTGGGTATCCTTTTTGCCCACAGTTGATCGAAATAAAAGGTGCAATTAAGACAGTTTAAAATACTCAAGAAATTTTGAAGTCATTAAAATTTCTCAATAAAGCATAACCACCCTGTACGGCGAGCGAGCGTCGCACACACTCTTTAATTATCGCCTGCGAAATGCAGAGTGAAAAAATGTAAACAACCGCGTACGCAGTTACCAACTGTGTGTGCGCTACCTCTGCTCCCCCTTCTTCCATTCGCATTATCCCTATATGTTATCATTGCCAGGGGAGGTGGAATTGAGGTCATGGTAGTAGAAAGGAAGCCGCACACATTTCAATTATCGCCTGCGAAATGCAGAGTGAAAAAATGCTGCTTTTATATCGCACAATGTAAATGATGTAGAGATATTTTTCCCGACTATGTCTCTCTCTCTCTCTCTTAATAAATACTTACAGAAGTACGCTGATGCTGGTACTCGTTCATTTCTGTTTTAGCTAATGGAAAATTTTTCTGGATGTAGTTCCAAACATTGCATATGGGTTAGGGATTTGGTGGCGTATAGAAAGTGGTGATACAATTTTAATTAATGTATAATTAATAAGATGTATCTTGATTCATAGGGATGCAGAAGCTATAGTAATGTACCTGAATTTTGTAAACAGTTTGCCTAATCGAGAAAAAGAAAAAATAATGAGATTTTTATTTAAATAAAAGGAAGAAAAAAAAGCAAAATTAAAAGCAGCACAAATGTAAAGTTTATTACAAAATACCAAGAAGACTCCTTAATACACCCACACCTTAGACCTTAAAAATATAATTTATAGTTTCTATTTTTAATTTCTTGAGTTACATAGGTGTTTTTATTTTAAGGAATACACCGATCTTGTTTCTTAGAAAATTGTTTTATTGTTTAATGGCCCTTATTCTGGTTCTCACGTCACATGCCATGTGAGGTGAGTCTACAGATTCGGTATTCTCGTTGTCACTTTGAGTGACTTCTTTCGGTCACCTACAATTTGATAGCGACTAAAATGGTCACTTGGATCGGCTTCAAGTGACAACGAGAATACCGTGACTCTCGATATTTTTCATTCCGAGACACTAACAAAACTTTTCAATATTATTTGGCGATTCCTTTCCTGTTCGTCTTCATCATCAGTATCGCTGAACCACAGTTCATTTGAACTCATCTTTCAGTTCAATTTTGCAAATATTAACTTGTTTTGCCTCAAACAACTAAACTTTAAATGTCAAAACAATCGATACTCGAATTGCTCTCACGGCATAAATTCTCACGTCACGCGACAATGGGAATACCACATGTGACGTGAGGTGACACGACAGTGAGGTTTGTCACGGGCGTGAGGTGAGAACCGGAATAAGGCCCAATGTCTCGACGTTTCGGGTCTTCATGTGAACCCTTCGTCAGGAGTTGTGGTAATTGTACAAGCAATCATTTAAAAACAATACTAATTAAAGTTTATCTTTTACAATTCTTAAATTAAGTACAATTGAAACACAAAAAATTTAATATTTTAAAAAGACAAATGGTAAGCTTCTTTAGGCGGTGGAGATGTGAATGAGAATAGTCTTCTAGTTGATAGTGTTAAGTCACGATTTTAATTTTTGTAGAATGTGTTTGTAATCTTTATTAATTAGTTCTGTGTGTTTTTTTTAAGTTCATAAGATGGCTTTTGTTGATATATATGGTACATATGTATTTGGCATGCTTCCTTCATTTCGCATTTTCTTCTATTGCTTTCTGTCAATTGTTTTTGCATGGCCGAAAGAGAAGATGTCTCCTGTGGTCAGTCAATGTATGTATGTGGTGCTAACGCTGAATCCGATTGTCGTCCATTTATATAAGCTTTGTGTTATGAAAATCTCGTGTCTAATTTCTTTGAGATGTGTGCAATGTTGACGGGTCGCAATTTTCACAATCAACCTTATATATACTACACCGTCTTTTTTTTGGTTTACTATCTGGTCCTTAATTTTTGTATATTTTCTGTTTAATTCATTAATTGGTCTGAATGCTATTTTTAAATTATATCTATGCGGCTTTATTATCTTCGCAATTATTAATGATAATTGTTGTACAGAGTCTTTCAATAAGGACGCTCGACTTTTGAATGTAAATAAAACGAGTTAAGTGTGAGATATCCACTCCATTTTTATTTTATTTTGAAAGAATGTTTCATGGCTTAATCAACAATCAAATCGCGATAGAACAAAACAAAATGAAAAAAAGCCCAGCTAATATGTAAATGTTGGCTCACAACTCCCACAATTAATGAAATTACAGCCTTGAAAATTAATTCTACTCTGCACGACATCTCTAAGGAAATAATACTAATAAGAATTGTGCTTTAATTTTTGCTCTTAAGAATTATTTAAGTTTGGTGACCATCATACTACATTTATAATAATAATAAATTTGATACATTGTCCAGCGTAGGTTGTTTTTGTATGCCTAGTGATCCACTTGTTTAAAGAAATTATTCAAAATAAACAAATTATCCTAGAAATATTTTTTTTCGATGCGATGCACTCAATCTTCTCATCAAATTATATGAACACCTGCCATGACATTAAAAGTATAAATTGCATAATTTCGCCATATTCTTAAGGCTCATAAAAAACGCTAAAAATCGTTTCGGTTTGTAATATAAACTGCTCCCAGAGATGGTTCATTGTTATGGAAATGTTGTTATGAGTTGAATCTACACCCTTAGTATTTAGAAAATAAAAACCAAATTATTTCGATTTGAAACAACTTCTATCCATAGTTAGCTAATTTTTGGAATACAAGATGCGATTCAGTAAAAGACAAACGTAATGTGAAAAACGGAATTAGTGCGTTTTGTTATGGATGTCCAGATTAGATGAGTCTTGGCTGCAAGTACTATGCATCAACACAATTCTGTGAAAAGCATTATTGAAAGCTACAACGCCACAGAGATAATCTACTTTTACTTACTCCTCATCTAATTTGCTTTCTATTTTTGATTCCATAGTGATTGAATGTTATGTTTAATGTATTTCTGGTTTTGCACATACAGCCGGGTGATACAATTGACCAAAGCAACCGGTTCTCTCGGAGATTGTTCTTGAAATTATATTTTGGTACTGCAGGCAAGTGAAGAGAATAATGAAATGAATTGCTAGATGCTTTTGGAGCTTTCTGTAAGCTTTCTTAACACTAAAGAATTTTAGGTGTTGGTAAGAATGAAATCTTAAATCAGGCCCGCGCTTGGTCGCCTCGGATCGAATAAACTTTTTTATTCTTGGATTTCTAATTTTTTTCTAGAGTGCAGTGTACATGTATTTTTCTCTATCCTTTGACTATTTTTTGAAGGCAGTATTATTTTGCGCTGCAACAAAACGTTAAGCCGGTAGAGATGAGTAAAGTTCCAAAATCGGCGCAAAATGTGCTCATAAATGCTTTCGATTTGAGCCTCTGATTACATTTAATGGTAGCCATGTACATATTATGTACTCACAACCTTATTTTAATTTGTAATAACAACAGCTCGTGCAAACTTCTCATAGTAATTTATTCTTTAACATACCAAGTTCTAACTGGCGGCGTCGCAAAAGTGACAAAACTATAAACTAAATTTAATTGCGAAATAGAAAACTGAGAGACGCTTTATATCCTTGATGTTACCGCTCGACACGACATGCCACTTAGCATATGAGTTTAGATCTCTTTTAGTGAGATTTGCTTAATGTCGTAGAAAGCGCGTGCTTGGCGATCTGGAAAAGTATTGTTTCATGAGATCTTTGGAGCAAAGCGTGTTGGTTTAGTATCTCACCATTGTCATAGTAATCGTAAACAATTATTGCAGATGGCTTCTGTTCTGCTACTCGGTGGGCTCTGAAACCTTTAATAAGTGGACAAACTTCGGTGCTGTCCAGATCATCGAAGTAAATCACAACCACGGACTCGCCGTTTTTGGTTTCTACTTTTTGGACTCGTTCCACCTTCTCGATTTCATTCAAGTTTTCTTCGTCGGCAATGTAACCACTGGGTAGACTGACCTCCATGACGGCCATGTTCGAAGTCTTCTCATCCTTTCGAGGAATGAAACTTGTGCATACAGACAGTTCAATGACCTCTGCCTTCGACGAGTCTTTCACTTCTGGTTTAATTGTGAATCGTGGCGAATCGTCTTTTTTGTCCACATTGTACCTGTAAGAGACTTGGACGAGACTTGATCCTTTGCCGTTGCCAGTGATCTTAACAAGCTTAGCTTCTGGGTCCAGCTAACGCAGAATAAAATCAGTTAGCGTTAAGGTACTAAATAATATTTCCGCCATACGTACAACATGCGTTTGGAGGACAATTGCGTTTTCGTCATTTACGGTGATTGCTCCGCTACCTCCCTTATCATCTGAAAAACTGATTTCAATTTCACCTCTGTCCACACCGTACTTCTCAGAAAATTTAATAAGCGCTTGGAGGCCAACAACGGTATCTTGGGTAGAGCTGAATCCTCCGTTGCTATTTCTCTGGGCAACCAGCCATTTCAGGGTAGGAACGGTCTCTTCGCCAGCGCCGTTTTCCAACTGAGCCAATAACCCATAGGCAGTGATTTCAGTATTCGAAGTCTGGGGTTCGTACCAGTAGAGAGGTTGATTTTCCTTCTTTTCCGGTTCCTTATCTGCCCACCAAGAATGCCCACCTTCCTTTTTCTGGCGAGCATTCAGTTTCCCAAGGAAAACATCTTTCTTCTCGTGTTTGGCCTTTTGCAATGTATAGGCGGCAATGGCCAAGGAGTAAATGTCGGTTTCGTCGTCGATGTTGTTAACAAGGTACTCCAAGCCCTTGTTGATATTATTTTGGTAGTTAGGAATCTCTTCCTGCAGAAATAAAACTTTTGTTATACGACACCTTTCCCTTTGATTGTATTTTTACTTACCTTGTTTTCAAGGAATGCCAATAATATAAACCCAGTCAGAGAGAGACCCTTACCAGACTTGTCAACATGATGGTGATCGATGATTTTACCGGTTTCAGGGAAGCTTCCGTTTTCGGTTTGGTTCTTGGCCAAAAATTCTAATCCCTGTTTAATGACCTTGGGATCGATGTTGGTGAACTCCTGTGCTTCATGAAATGACCGGCACACGTATGCCGTGAGCCAGGTACTTCCATTTTTGTCACTCTTACCAAACGCACTGTAAGACCCATCGTCATGCTTGTAGGTCAACTCACGTTGGTAGCCAATTTCAAGGAAATTTTTCGCCTTACTTTCAATTGCAGGTGTAAGCTTATTGATCATCTGAAAGGACAAGAACCGCAAGGCATTGGAATTGTAGATATAGGTGCGTTAAAATAATATCGAGCTTACCGTAAGATACCTTAGAACCAGGATATTTGGAACGAAGTTGACCATGTTTTGTTCGCCGCATCCATAAGGCATGCGAACAAGTTTGTCCAAGTTCTTGATAGTGGGTCCGAGGAGGTCGCCAACCACGGACAGTTCTACGTATGTTGAATCTGGAACAGCGTCTTCAGGCACCTCAATGGATATTTCTTGGGTTTGTTCGTTTTGATGCTTCAAGTCTACGAAGAGAGCTTTGTTCACGAATTGTGTAACACCTTCTGGTTCAACACGCAGAATCTGTTGAACAATGTCGCCAGAAACTGGGGACATTGCCGAGATCTTTAAGGTCATTTGTCCCGCTCTCTGGGGTCGCACCAAAAATGATTTTGATACACCTGACCCAGACTCGATTTCTACTGCTTTAGTCTGTTGAGTTTTTGTACCCATGTGTGTGTGTAAAAAAATTAGAGAAATGAAGGAAAGTTGAAATTGACTGATTATCTTACCACACTTTGTTTCACCGGGTGGAGTGACAAATTCGAATTCACCGTGGCTGTTATATAGAGTCACATCTGCCTTGATATTATCGTCCATATAGTTGAACACCACTACAGGAATGGCAATTACTTCACCTGCAGAATTAGACAGTCAGTGAGGAAATGTGTAATAAGTTGAACCGTTGCGTTACCTCTCTTTACAGAATACGGAAGATTTGTGGATACGAAGAAAGGTTGGAATACTTGCAGTTTCTTTGGCTTTTTCGTCAAACCCAACCCACTTTCTGGATGTAGAGAGAAACCGGTCAGCACCCATGAGGTAATCGTATCAGGAACTTTGTTGCGAATAGTTATTTCACCGTTTTCACTGTTTAATTTTTTAAAAGAAGAAAGTCAATTTCGCTATTGCAGTGAGTACGCGTTTTTGTTTTGTTAATTATTTAACTGAGCTGAGCGTGTTAGTAGTGCATGCACACGTGTGACAAACTATGAACAAAACGAACATTAAAAAGCAAATAAGGTGTTTTAGTTGGAAAGCATTCAGGTGGTAGTTGTTAGATTTTGGAAAATAAGTTATACTTAGTCCAATGCTTTATTAGAAATACTTTAGCATACGTGCTGATTGTTACTTGAATAGTAGATTCGTTAGTGTATAATATATAATAATAAATCGAGTATTTTGTTTATAATATGATCGTTTTAGTTTTTTCTTTCAACATATCATCGGAAATTTTTATAACAAATAATAATAATGTAGCATAACATATAGCTACCCTGTACTGATCGTTTCAAAAATCACTTTTGGCACACAAAAAAACTAAACCCAAAAATAAATTCGTACACAAAATTTACAAGAGATCTTTAGAACATGTAAGCGACTTGTTATGAATGTTGAATGATCACACAAAGCACAGACAGAGACTTGACATTGGGCACCTTAACATTGAGCTCTAAAATTAATATAACGAACATTGTCTTCAATATATCACTTCATAATATCGCTTAGTTCTAATCAAAATTACCATTACATGATTCAAAGCACACAGGAAAAAATTTTCACATACAGTTTTAAATCTGAATGCAATCTCCTTGCAAGGGGCAATATTGTAAAATTATTTATGGAAGTGCCAAAAATACTCACAGTATTTCAATATTTCCCCACAGCCAAGTTTCTGGAAATTCTTTCCGAATAGTGGGCTCTTTGGCCAAACTGTTGGTACCGCTACTACGAGACCGTGATTGAGAACGTGATTGAGATCGTGATCGTGATCGTGATCGCTCCAATGAAAGGAACTCTGATCTTGTCACAAATAACTCTTCTGAAATCATATATTCACATAAGTAACATTATCCTCTACATTAAATTTTAGAGCTTTTAATTTTAATTTTCTTTTCATAGAAGTAGATCTGCCTGGAAATATTAGAGGCAGGACATAAATGCCTAGTTCTACAAATCAAGAAATTTTAATAGGCTCAGGTCGTAGACTCATAATTTCTCAATTTATGTCCTTAATGATCAATTCTACTAAAAGGTTCACATCGGTTTCGAATTGGGCATTAAAAATCAGCTTTCTCAAGCAAATATTTTTACGACAATTATACCTCAAAAAAGTCAAAATTATTACTTCCCTGTGGGATGACAGTCCAGATTCTAAAATTCAAGTCCACATAACGGCTAAGACTATCTTCACTTAAAAGAGAGGACACGAATTTTGTATCACTCCCTTGTTAGTTAAAAGTTCGGTAAAATCACCTAGAAATGGAATAGAATGCGACGCTGCCGCTCTGGCGATTGAAAGTAAGAGGTGAAGTTGGCATACTAACGGCTATATTTTGTTTCACTCCGTGAGCGATTAGTCGTGCGAGTGATATAAGTGGGGACTGTGGCGTTCGAGTCACACAAATTCTCACTGCGTGCGTAATTATATTTCAATTAATAGATATTATTAAATTTTTATTAATTGTATGTATGGTATTTCTTATAATTTCACGGAGCATTGGTGGATATTATATTTGTAATAAAATAAAGCATTCTTATGGATTTTGGACCAAATCATTTAAAATATCACTTCCATTTCTATCACTTCTTTGGATCTACATATGTACAGGGAAGGAAGAGCCCTCCAGTGAAGTTATAGAATGATGTTCTGTTTTAAAAGAAAAAGTGTGCTTTGAACTTTATGTTCACTTGATTATGTTTAATTAAAAAATTTAAAATTTCTTCCGGTATTTTTTCTATACCGACCTCATTTCCCTCTCTTCAGTTTCACTTCCCTCTTAGGAATTATTGTACATATTTAGCTTTCTATTTTCAAAAATTTTAATGGTTTTATCACATAAATATAATACTTACTGTAATGTTTAAAGTAAAAAAACCGTTTCATAGTCACTTCCCTGTATCTACTCTAACTTCCCCTGAAGTGAAAAGTGCCTATAACTTAAAAAATTTCAAATATTTTGACTTAGAGTTTTCATAAAATATAATAAAAATAATAAAAAAACACGAAGGGCCTAAAATGGTTCAATTTGATTCTCTTGTTAGTGGAACTAGCCACATATATACATATATTGTTGTTATAAATTTTTTTATGAAATTTCATCACCACTGAAATGTTTCCAAAAAGCATTTGTGTGGGTACATAATATTTTATAATGGTTTATTTTTAAGATAAAGCATCCCACGCTTTTACACTCAAATAATATAATAATTACAAACATGGCTTACACCAAAACCCTTACAGGATAAACAATGAAAACAGAGTTGTTTATTTATTTTTTGCTTTTTAGTGCAGTACTTATAAAATCGTGTTTTTTTTTAAACGAAAGAAAAAATAACTTGCTACTTAGTACATGCTACGGAACCCTAAGTTGATGTGTGTACGAGACGCATTTGCCTGGTTTTTTGTTATTCCAAGCAGGGTGAATGGTAAGAAAACTCTGGCTCTTTTTAGTTAGTACTTGTTAGTGAATTAAATAAATATTAATATTAGAATTGCTTTAAACCACACTCTTATACCAGATATAACGTATATGCATATAGATGTGCATCAAATAGAAATTTTTGGTATCACAAAATGAAAGCTTCTCTAGTAAAAAGGATTAGTAAGAAATTCATATGAATAGTGTGTGTCTACCCCGAGCTGCAGTTTTTTTTTAATTCACTACCCTGTGATACACGACTGACGCGACCAGCAAACTGTCGAGTTTCTCAAAAAAAAGTCAGTGAATATACCGTCAGAGAGAATACTAGTATCGGATTCTCTTCGCTTGTAGCTAGGTGTAGGCCTACGTGAAAATTGGAAGTATATTGGACATATATTGGATGTAAAAGCTCCGACGAAAATTTGTTATGGGATTGCACATTTAGTAATACGTTATCTCTGGTTATACTCTCCATAGTTTCAAACGGACAAACAAGGACAAATTCAACTTATCTATAATTAAGTAGGACTTACTATATTTCAAACGATTCCCAACACCAAACTTCCGGAAATTCCTTTCGCACTGATAGTGTTAGACATGTATCATCTTCGGTCGCTATTTCTGTTACTTTTGTCGCTGTTTTTTTCTTTTTGAGCATCCGCTTTTTCCTAACTGTTATTAATTCAATAAAATGCATAATTGTAAATTTACAATGATAAAAGTATGTAATACAGTTATAATGCTGTCAGTTATGGCGTGATTGAACCAAGAATAAAAAGTGAAATATTGTGTAATCATTAATTACTGAATATATTATGAAAAGGTTGATTTATCACCCTACATACATACATATGTATATAAATCACATTTCACCATAAAGGAGTGAAATAGTATATATTTTGTAAATTCGATTGCGTTAAAAAAATCGGTTTTATTAGTCCAACAAATTAATTTCCCAACTAAATCGTAAACTGTTGTCAAATTGCGAGTAGTTTCTGGTTTTGTAACATACATACACTCATTTGGGCCGTAGGTCACATTGCTTTAGAGGCATCTATTTCATAATAACGTAAAATGTGAATGCAGCAAAGAAATAGGTACTCATCGAAAATGAAACGAAAATAAGTGTGGGTGGATAAAATTAAAATGAAATAGTTACAAAAAAGGAATAATAGACACAACAGCTATCGAACCACGGAATAACCTGTTCGTTGTGATGAATTCCCATATCCAAGTTTCTGGAAAGGATATTCGCTTTGTATCAAACTCGCATGGTATATCATTTGCTGCAGTCATAAAAGCATCATGTGCTTAATACGCATACTGATAATCTGTCGATGTAAAAAAGGCAAACTACAAATTATCATACATAGTTGCTTCTATGGCACCCGATTAATTTACACCTTTTTCAATGATACAATGGTAAATACATCAAATACAAGAGGTGCGTTTCTTTAATGAGCCATTTCTCTTCACTACTCTCCCAATACAAAAATGCAAAACCGGGCTACACAGCTGCGTGGCGTTCAAATCGATACAGATCGAGAAAAAACGGATGTCATACGTCGAGTAATAAAATTATACTCGACAGTGAACCGTCAAATAGATTAACCAAATTTAAAATATATTGTACAATACTAGGTGTATAGTAAGATGCACAGTCAAGGAATTAAAGAGAAGACGTAGGCTCCGAGGAGGGGTCACCTAGTGATATTGCGATATTTCTAGATAGCTGCTGAGACCCTATTTCTAATACTAGGCATCTTTTTAACAGACTTCAAAAGACGAGGTTCGCTATTGCATAAGTCTTCTTTCATTTAGAAATACATGACTTCAGAGTTGCCCCCTAGAAATTTGATCATCTGATGAAGAAGAAGAAGAAAATAACATGAAGAAAATTATCAACTTCAAAGGATTGCTATAAAAACGGGTCGTTTTATGTTTTTGGCGTCGCTGATCTCGAATCTCCTTTCGAATTTTGGAAATTAAATATGGCGGGTGCAGTGTGACTTCCAAAAATTCTCAACTCCCTAGAATTGCTTTCAAAATTAAATAGGTCCTTTTATGTTTTCCGGGTCGGATTTCCGTATAAATGAACACATATGTATATAAGGGTTTTTAGGGTCTCTAATTTTAAATTATCTTTCGGAATTTGATTTCAGTTTGGGTTACCGCGAGAAAAATGAAAACCGTTGTCACACATGAAATAGCGTCATTCCTTCTGCAACAATTTTAATTTACAAGTACGAAAAAGCCTGGACAAGCCCAAACGATTTTACATACATATTTGATACATCTACATTTTTGTAAGAGTTTTTCGCGACATTGTATAATTTTAAAATTTCATTTTGTATGAAGTTTCTCTAACTCACTAAATCTGGTCCAATGTTTAATTTACACTTGTACCGAATAAATCGAATCGAGATCTATAATTTGAGACTGTGTGCTAGCTGCTCTCGAGGTGTAACTGATTGTAAATTTCTGCGACGCACAAAATGGCCGCTGCACGTTGAGCCCTCCCGTACCGTATTCACGTGACGGTGCCTTCATGTTTAAGGGAAATGAAACTGTACGCTGGTTATTAGAATAATATAGTTCAATCATTCCAGTCGGGGTTTCTTATGGTTTTTCAGTGGTTGTATCTCCCTGTAAACCTTTCATCAAGAATTCTGAAGTGCCCAGGCGCCAGCTTGAACCCATAGACGTATTCACTATCCACGTCAAAAAATCAAATCGACTGGAACTTATTAAAAACCCTAAAAAACAAAACAAAAAGAGATTCTCACTTCGTCGACTCAGAACTAATGTGCTGTATACGCCATTTTGTCGATTTTTAGTTCAGATCATTTCTGGGGGTTTGTCGACTCAAATTTTTGCAATTTCCCTTTTATTATCTTTAATGAAATCTCCAGTGACATTTTTGTCGCATGTATGGATGCAAATATATGCCGGTAATTTACTACTTTTTTTAATATGTACTTTTATATCTAGAATACTGTAAGAAATCTTGTTTTGTTTGCTTCTATCGAAAATGCAAATCGAATTTTTTTATTGCTTTGCTGTATCCATGCTTCCAATTTGCCGTACTTGTATGGGGGAATGCAAAATGTCAAAGGAGGCGTATACAAAGCGTATTTTTTTTTATTTGATAATAAAGTTGAGTAAAATGCGTACGAGTGTATAAAACATATTAACCGATTAATTAAGCATAATGTGATAGTACAATCATCTCAAATTCCTATCGCCTAGTTTAGTTAAAATTTACCGGCAAACGTCAAACGTCAAACTTGATTTTCCAAAATTGGAAGTTCGGCGTATACGATACACTAATTCTCAGTCGAGGACATGCGCTGATACTCAAAGTTAAACTGGAGCGAGATATACCAATGAAATATGATTTTACTCTTGAGCTTCAAAATTAAAGTGAGAAAACATTTTGAGGATCCTCAGCTTTCTTAAGATACATAATCTTAATCACGAATATATAAAAAAATGTCGTCTCGATCGAAACAGTCAACACACATAGTAAAAATTAAGGACATCAAAACGGACAAATTAAGTTACTAGCTACATTTAAGCAATGGAGTCGAAGCTCTTCCTTAATCAATTAAAGAGAGAAGCAACTATTGAGATATGTGTTCTAAAACAAAATTTCTGAAAACTTTTTCCTGACACTTTGTTCTCCAATAATTTCGTTTGTTGTATGTTAAAGTCAATAAAGTTGGTAATATCATCGAAGTCCCTGTCCATGCACATGAACCGACAAAGGTTTACAAATTATAAAATTTCAAGAGAAGAGTTGCTGCAGCTGTACCAGAATTAACGTTATGGTAGTACCCTTAAGCTATGGTTAATACCAAGCAGGAAGAGATAAAACGAGCAGACAACATGTTTTAGACGAACCCAATACTATGGGCACGATCCTCCCAAATCCATGTTTCAGGGAAATTTTCACGAACTACGGTTGCAGACAGGATACCTTGATTTTTTTTGTGCACAATAAATTCTCCCTCGTCAAATACATTGTCTGCTGGTACCCGACGGCCTTCATTTTCACAAATTCAAATTTCAGATTTTTTTCGTCATCTTAAAGCCGGTGCACACGGACGCGATTATGGCTGGGATCATGATGACGATAATGACTATTGCGATCGCGACCACATTCATGCCAGTGTACGCTAGGCTTTAGGAAAGGAAAGTACTATCCTAATAATCCACTTACCTTCTACCTTCGGAAAAACAGCATTGGTCATGGTTATCACACCAGAATCGCGTCCAGGAACTTTAGTACCGTAATCCCATGAGCCCCATGGTGTTGTTGTTTCAAAATTGCTTAAAGCATTAATAACATCATCCTTGCTGAAATCGTTTCCACTCTTTAATAACAAGACGCTTTGATCAACTCCCAAAAGGCCAACGTAGGAATCTGGCTTTGTGGTGACCTTCAATTCAACTTCATCACCAGCTTTAGCTTGCGTGGGAACGTTTATTTTTATCTGATAAAATAAATATTTATTGAAATGAAATCCCAGTCATTCTTACACTACTCACGAAATTGTTCAACTGTTGTTCGATTTCTACGCTCTTCTCTGCAAAAACGACTTCATCATTTTTAATGTAGTACACGAAAACGTAGCAAGAGGGGACCATATCGAACGTGGGCTGGAATTTGAATACATGGTAGTTACGGTCATCAGGCACCTCAATCTTTCCGGCTTCGACAATATTTCCTCTTGCGATGATTTGGTAAAATAAGTACTTCAAGTCCTGGTTCGACTCGACCTTCATGGAGACTTCTTTATCTAGTTGGGGCCTGAAAAAGTATAGCGCATTGCAGCAAATGACTCAACTTAGTCATCAGAAGAACATACTTCTCAGTTATAGTTTCGAGTTGGAAGAAACTGCCAGATTTGCTTTCCTGCTTGTTTATGGAGCCAACGAAATCTTCTTTGTCCAAATACTTGGCCTAAGTGGTGACGATTGTATAGCAACACTAGGACTACTTTTGATAGCTAATAACTTACGCGAATTGAGTAGAATGATGCCATATCTTTTATAGGAGTGAAAGTAATAGTGGCCATGCCGTTTTCGTCCAATTTTTCTTCAAAGACAATATTTTTCCGTTCTTCCTCCTCCTTTTTAATTTCTTCCACCTTCGTTCCATTATCATTGAATGGAATTGGACGAGGATACCAACGTCGCTCAGGTTCGATTGTAATCACAATTGGGTTAGCGGTATCTTGTACTGGAGATCCATCAAAGTTTTTAACAACAACCGTAACTTTCATGGGCACATCTTCGATGAAATTGCTGGGAATATTAACTCCTTCGATTTTATATCGCTGCGAGTGTACAGTAACATCAGCAGAGGCAGTCTGCTTGAAGCCAGTTAAAGTTTCTTCAACTGCCGCCGACAGTTCGTAAGTCATATCCCATTCCCTATCAGATTTGAGATCATTAGTCAAATCAATTTCAAATGAAGCCTTGCCGTCTAAAGGAGCAGTCTTAATCACCGGAGCAGGAGCCGCATTGCCGCAACAGTAAGACCATTTTTCACTGACTGTTATAACCGCCTGTCCCTTTACTGGCTTACCAAAAGTATATCTAAAGAAATGCATGCTGTAAGAATAGTTTTTTGACGTGGGGTGCAACTACTCACTTAGCTCTAACAATAGCCTTTAGCTGTCGATCTTTCTTATAAACATCCTTAGGAGAATCTATGCTCACTTCAAATTTAGGAAGGACATATTTATCCACTTCGAAGGTTGACCTTTCTGATTCGTCGGCATACTTAATCAAAATCTCCCACTGGCCAAGGTTAGGGAACTGCGAGAGCTGTAACTCATCGGAGTAAACACCCTTTGTGAATTCGGCTTTATTGACTTGTTTAATTATATTTTGTTGTGGATCCTGTACACGGAAAGAAATATTTAAAAAACATACAGATTGTATAAGGTAAACCTTACCGATATGCTTACTGCAACTGGTCCTTCAATTTTCGCGGGACGGGTTTCCTTGTCCAAAATCAAAATTCGGAATCTAACCAAATCACCGGGTTTGTATGTAGCTTTATCGGTTTGAACTAGAACAAAACTGTCGAATTTGCTATACTCTAGCGTGCTCACATTTTTAAATATAATCCCTTCAAGCCCTTCAGCAGTGACGTTATAAGTACCTTCTTTTACCGAGGGGATCTATTTTCGAATTAAAATAAAAGTGATCAATTTGAAAATGTTAGAGTTGACTTACTTGGAAGGTTATTGTTTCATAGCTGTATGGCTGAACGTCCACGGTTTTATCTTTGGAAAAATCTGGCCCATCAATAGATACTTTTATCTTAGCTGGTACTTCGCTTTTATGCACAGATGCGATCACCGTGAAATCAGAATTTGGTCGTATAGTACCCGGGGCTACAACCGTATACAAACTGAAATGAGAATTTTCTTTAACTTTTGTTCAAAGATTTTGGGTTCGACCAATTGATATTACATTAAAAACTTTAATTGCTTAATGATTTAGAAGAAAACTAGTCTAAAGGAAAAAATACGTAAATTAAAATTTCATTCGTTCCGTACATAATCAGTTGAAATAAATATCTTGTTAGGTATGGCTATGTTTGGCCGTACATACTACCAATTAATTAAATTAAATTGCGTAAGTTTATAAAGAAAAATATAAATTTTATGGTCGTCTCTTTATACGCCAAATTAATTGTAATTTATATGATCTCTTACGGCTTTTGATAGTCTTGAATAGAATCGTTGGTTTCTTTTGCTATCTCTCTTGTGTTGACGTGTAATGCATCCTCCGTCTCCATCCCACTTATCAGCGAAACTCTGATTTTCTTGTATTATTCCAACATATGTATCAGTTCTTTTTGTTGCTGGATTTCAAAATCATATTTAAGGTATCTTTTACATGAAATGTTTGCCCTTTTTTTCAAGCAACACTTGTTCTTGGGAAAAAAATTGTTATGTTGTTTTTTTGGATCATTTATTTTGGGTATACTGTGCACTGAAGTCGAAAATGTCGCAGGACATGCATGGAAAAAAAGTGCAAGCAAAATCAGCTCAATGTAGGTTGAATTAAAACAGACCCAATTGGAAATGCGGACAAGAGTGGGCGCTACCGATTGATGAAGAATGCCGAGCGACAATAAGCCATGTGGGACCACGAAGTTGGGAAAATCGTATATGAAGGACATCAAAATTTCGGCACGTCTGATTTTATAGGCCAAAGAGGCGTTTTCACCTTTTATATTTTATCTAAAAAACAAACAAACATTTTGGGGAGCCCTATAAAAACCCGCTTCGTGTAGAAACATGAAATTGGGACCAAATGAAAGCTGAAATTCTCTAGTTTGAGAGGTTGTCTTTTATCATTGCCTTTTATCACCTTGATCAGAACGCCCTAAATTAAAGTGGGTTGTGGGAAGAAGATCGGAAAGAGAAGTTACTCCATTGAAGTTTATGTTCGTTAGAGCATGACCTTTCCTGAAAACTTCGTTGCTTTTAGCAACGGACTCTACTTTTTGTGGTCGTCGCTCCACCTATAAGAGAAAAGTAATGCCTTCGGCGTTTTTATAGCAGCAGTCTAATGGTATCAGTCAGCTGGTGAAAAATATGAGATGTATAATTTTTCGGTATCTTTATTCCACTTTTTTTGAACCTTTATTTTTATTATTCATATTTGCCGAAATTTAGTATTTTGACAAATCGACCACAAAGAGCACGCAATTCAATGCATTATGTATGCATTGGTAGCTTTGGTGAGCTTGCGATAAACCCACCTCTTAAATTTCTTGTTTTTGCTTTTTTTTCTCTAATGTTCCGGTGTAATTTGGATAAAGGTCAAATATTATGGTTAACCAATGAGTCATATTTATTCAGGTGAGGTATTTTCAAAATATAAGCAACATATTGGAATTTGTATAAAACCAGAATTGCATCAAATCTTATAAGTCGGGCAATGTGGGTTCTATAGATAAAAACGGTTATACTCGTATGTACATACAAGCCAACAATTTATCACCAGACAAGTAAACGCGCCAAACGCTGATATGACAACCGCCTTTAATGTAAACAATAAGTGCAGAGATAACCAGTCTTTTCAATTAATTTCAAAATGCAATCAATTTAATCAATTAAATCCCTACGAAACAGGCAACATTACAACCTACGTACTATGAAACACCTACAAAAGAAGTCAAGACTCCAAGCACTATGTACACATTTTGTTATAGGAACTCAGAAGAACCAATTCTTTATGAACTTCGAATGCGAAAAAGGTTTTTACTTACTCTCCTTCTACTTGCTTTTCTACCTCTGAACTCATAGTGATCGAGTGTAAAATATTTCAAACGTTTTCCAAGTATTACTGAATTTCACACTCCCGAATAGCCGGGTGACACAATCTTCCGTCGCGTCACAAGCTACTCAAGCGCTCCGCACAATTCAACGATTGTTTTGATTATGCTCAGCTCTGCCTCTGCTGCCGGGTACCGTACCGCTACAGCCAGCTGAGCAGAACAATTCCACTCCCACCCCACAAGATGAAAATGACATCACACGAAACGCTTTTGGAGCTTATTTTGAGTTTGCTTCACATCATAGATCTATACATACATGCCTGCGGTTTGCTCTTGGCACCAAAGCTTTTTCGCAGATGGGGGAAACAAAAAACATAACTTGGCTTTATAAATGTTGCTCTGCTTAAAAAGTTCAACCAGAGGGTCAAGTTCAACCATGCTCACTCAACTCAGCAGCGTTGTGTACGAGCAAATGAACCCCGGTGGCCGGCAGATTTCCAGTACCTGGCGTGGAGTGAATTTCACCGTTGTCGTCCGTCGGCTATTAAACCAGGGGCACTACCATAGAAATACAAACTAAGCACGGAACGGCTATATCGTGTATGAACCCTGTACATGAGCGACCACTCAATGGGACCTACCTAGAGGAGAACAGCAACAGCATTTATGAGGGAGAGCTAAATAAGAATCAGGCCAAGCTGGGCCAAGCGGTGAATGGTAGCGTGTAAATAGATGTTAAGGGGGGCATAGACATTAAGGCAGGAACTTCAGAAAATTTTGAATTGTATGCCCCCTTCTGATTATGGCTTCATATTTACGCCTGCACTGAGCGACCATACGAACACAGCCTATTCTAACACATCAGGAAATGTGGTACGCTAAATCTGGCTTACAGCCGTTCCGTGCTTAGTTCATATTTCCATGGGCACTACGTACCAGCCTGTAGTGTGTAGTCCAGTCAAGTTAGTCGGATTCCTAGTAGATATGAAGACATAATCAGAAGAGGGGCTTAGAATTCAAAATATTCCGGAGTTCCTACCATAATGTCTATGCTGTCTTATAATCTATTTACACGCTGCCATTCACTGATAACCAAAGATGCGTTTGCGAGATGAACCTACACAAACCAGCGAAGTGAAATAGTCCGGTCAAAATAGACGAAAAAATTGAGGGAGGTTTGCAATAATTCGCATAGAGCTGAAAATTAGCACATACCTTGGGGACATTATTACAAATAAAATACTAAAAGTCCCCATCGATCTGACACCTGCATAAAAAGTTATTCAAGGTCAAAAGGTAAAAAAAATGGTTTTTTCAATTTTTCCGGTAAACGGTAAGTTTTATCATAAAAATAAATAAGACAAAAGTTGTAGATCATGAAATTACCTACAAAAATTATACTTTTTTTTTCTAAGAATCACCATTCCTGAGATATTGCGATTCTAAAAGTTGAAGAAGTCGTAGTTTACATAATATGCACACATTTCCGCACCACCTGTGAGGTAGTGTACTCGGCGCTTTTTTTTAAAGTGATGTCCCCGGTAGGCATAGTCCACGATCTATTGTGACTAACTTTTATTAAAAAATATTGTATGAACTGAAAAATGGTACTATTAAAAATGATTTAAATCGCACGAATTACCATTGGTTTCGGGAAGATGTTATTCTGACTGATAATCTTAATATGCCACTTCAATAGTTATATCTTCTTCGTTTTCTTCTTCTTCTTGTTCTTCTAGCTATATATGTGGAGAAGACAAACCAGTTGTGTCCTCATTGATATCATAAAAATCTTTATCTATTGCAGTTGATTCAACATTGGAGCAAGACTGGCCTTGGCATTTAGTATAATACATACTGGTGAACAAAATAACCCGACTTTTTTACAGCTACATTTTGCACTACAACCCTTTTTGCAATTGCAAAAGATGGTGTTGAGAAGTCTTTCCGGAGCAGGTGGGAGTAAAGCTTGAATTTGTTCCAAAGTATTATCTACTAATTTCCAACCCCAGTCTTCTAGCTCCAGTTGATTGGCTGGCCATACTTGAACTTGATAGTATACTCGACATAAGTGTTGACTAGCAGAAGCAGATGTTGGAGGAAGACAAGATAATTGCACTCTTTTATTGTTTCATGTATTTTTTACAAAACTTAAATATGTATCTATACTTGTCTAAACAATCAATTTTTTTTGGAGCTCCATATAGAGCAAGAAGAAAGCGCATCCCGTTTGTGATGATGTCTTGTGGAGAAGAATCGATCTTTTGAAATACTTCTGCGCAATTAATTAAATCATCTTTTTTCAAATAATTTAATTACTGTTGTTTTACCCCTTCTGAAAAATGATAATGTAGTATCGCAGCCAGTTATTGCATGTAAAAATAAGATATGATTTTGACATTTTGGATAAGCAGATAAACTTTTCGATGAATATATTCCTGTTGGTTGTTGAGGTTTCCCGGGTTTCAAAAAGTAAATAATCTGATCAATTGGAGTTCGTGCAGTCAGTAGTGCTAATAAGTCAAGATCTTCTCCGACAACGATAGTTGTATTTGTTGTATTGGATTGTTCTATGGCTGTTTCAATTATGAGGACATCGGCGCCATTATAAGCTTGTTTCACTCAAATATATGCAGCTGTAAATTGTTCGCATAACATTAAAATGAAGCGAGACTTGTTGTGAGTATTTGCAAGGAATTGTTGTTGGTTTGTTGGAACTGTCATAAATTGATCAAAAACGACGTCAGAAGATGAAGATGTTTTTGTGGTTCGACGACTGCAGCTTTAATGTTTTCCTTATTATCAGTTTAGCCATCAAATACTATAGACACTCTATGACTAAATTGTCTATGTACATGCTGAACGTATTTATCAAAAATAACGTTGAACGTTTCTTCTCGATCCCACACAACGCGGTGTAATAAATACCCTCCATCGATGATGTAACTAGCATTTGTGTTGTCTATTTCAATGTTCATGTCATGCGGGCCAATGAAATTAGGGACTGAGTTTCTTTTATGTCTATACTCTCACAATCGTATAATTTGTATTTATACGTTACACAAACCAATATTATATTTGTACTCATATTAAACATGCGATGGTGTGCATAGGCGGTTCAGCGTACATATTATTGTTTTCGGAGATTTAGAATCGCAATATCTCAGGAATGGTGATTCTTAGAAGAAAAAAATATAAGGACAATTTTTATAGATAATTTCATGATCTACAACTGTTATCTGACCTATTTTTATGATAAAACTTACCGTTTACCGGAAAAATTGAAAAAACCATTTTTTTTACCTTTTGACCTTGAATAACTTTTTTTGCAATTGTCGGATCGATGGGGACTTTTAGCATTTTATTTGTAATAATGTCCCCAAGGTATGTGCCAATTTTCAGCTCTATGCGAATTATGGCAAATTGAAATGTCTAATTTGACCGGACTAAAACATATCGACGATTTTCTTAATTTGCTGAAGTTAATATAACTCCTTTTAATGCGGTTTGATGAAATGCAATATTTTTCTTGCATTTCTATCAATTCATTTACCTTGTGATAATTCACCACGGAACTTTTAATTTTGTAAATTCACGTAAGGTTTAGTTTTTTCGTACTGCGATTAAACAATGCGTAAAATAGCCCTTTATATAATACAATCCTCACGGACTTTACCCACAATTATAGTTATACACTCAAAAACTTGCACTTTTCCGGTTCAATACATTCAAACTTCGAAGCAGCACACACTTCAATTGACGGTTCGATGAGATGTTTTATTTAGCTTCCCTCATGCACGCTGTTGCGGTACTCCTCTACGGAGCTATATTTTGGGGGTCGCTCGTTCTTACACGATACAGCTGTTCCATGTTTAGATTATATTTCTGTGATGTAGATATTCCGAGAAAGAAATAATTAAATTAATTGAAATGCAAAATTGCGTGTATTTTTTTCCTGTGGGTCTAATGGCAAAAGTTCACAGAATGACCTCCTTTATTCCATATTTCAATTTCATCGAAATCGGACTGGGGGCGGTTTACATTAACATACAAAATTGCGCGTATCTTTTTTCCTGTAAGTTTCCGCGAAATATGTCCAAAGTTTCTCAGACCTATTTCAATTTCATCGAATTCGGAAGTAACGCAGTTAATCTTAACAATTACCCATCGATTCTGTGAATTCACTATACTTTGAAAGAGGCTGCACAAAAAGCCAATGCGGGGATTTCGAGGGATTTTGGATATGGCTTAAAGGATAACATTCTGCGTCAATAGGAATTAATTATTTTGAGTTTTAAGCAATATTTTTGCTATCTTTCTCGGACAGATAGCTTAAATCCGCGGATGGGTTGATGGTCTGCCGTTTCTAGATGAAAAATTAAAAACAATTTTTTAGATCTCAAAATTCTCTACAAATTTAGTTATATCAACTTTTTTCGTAAAGTTAATATTCTTAGAGTTATAGCGCGAAAAGGTTAAAAACTTATGACCACAATTGGTTTTTCGCATTTATTTCGTTTTGAGGAATTCGTAATAATAAATATATCTGCACAAAAGTCGGTGAATTTCGGAGAAATATTTGGCGAAAACGTCAAATTTGGGTAATTTTAGAGATTTTTTTCACTTTTACAAGTGACTGTACCTGCAGTGGTGGAGGTAGATCAACATTTGTGGCAAATTTGGAAACAAAATTAAGATAGTAGTTGTTTGGAATTTGGCGTCGCTGCGTTGAGTAGATCAAAAGACAAAAATGAAATAATAATGTGCATCCGGAATTTATGAATCACTCTGTGAATCGAAAACTACGCAAAATCGCGAAACATTCGTCACTTCTCCGACCATCCTGTATATATAATAAGGTGACTATTATAAGGCATATTAAAAATTCTAAAGTCTGAATTGGAGCACTTTGCACAGTTGCACCGCCATTTTGCTTAAGCAAAATGGAGCCTCTAATTCACAATCAGCTGAATCAACCTAAAAAACCCCTGATACCAAGTTTCGTGGAATCTGTAATACTTGTACTTTTGAAAATTTGACCCTTTAACCGTAAAAATTACCATCAAGGCCACTTCCGATTTTTGCGATTTTGCGAAATTCGTGATTTCCGACCCCAAAAACCCCGGAATCAAGCATAAATTGCTGTTTCTTATTATTGGGAACTAAAATGCTTATTTGCCTGGACTATTGGATTATTTTAAATATTAAATCTGATGTGATCCGTATACTGGAGATGTAAGGTTCTAGCTAGAGTAATAATTAAATTGATAAAAAATTTGAAATGTGAACCAGACCCCGCTGGCGCGGATTCTCCAAACGTTCTCTTAGCTTAGATAATTATTAAGGTCAAAATAAATTCGGTGAAAATTTTCCAAACATCCCAATTCAAAACCTTACGATGCCGCTCATGAATAGAGAAAGCTAAGGTCAGGATTTCTCCTCCTGTGCTCTACTCGTTAAAGCATGGGTAAATCTTACTCATTGTAAAATTGATGGTTAGATGTGAGTGGTCAGATAAATAAAAGTACGAATATCCTTAACGTAAAATCGAATGTTTGTAAAGATAACTAAATATAATGGAAGGTGCAATTCTCCATAACGTTAAATCAAGCCTTTGTGAAGATATAAATAGAAAGTGCAATTCTCCGTAATATTAAATCAAACCTTTTTAAGAATAAGAAAGTGCAATTCTCCGTAACTAAATCAAGCCTTTGTGGAGATAAATAATAAAATAGGTGAAAAGACTTTTCAAAACGATTTTATTGCACAATTGATGATGTACTAAAAGCTAGAAAACAATTATGGGTCATCAATCTGGGGCTTTGATCAGACTAAAATAAAATCGTGGGGCGCATTTAGAAGAACTCTTTGTTTTATTGGAGCTTGGAAACCATACTGTTATTATGTTATTATATTAGATGTTATCTACCTATTTTATTTTTCACTTTTTAGTGTGCTTTATTTGTTTAACCTGATTTTATTTCATTTATCCGACCCATTGGCAAGTTCGGAACTTCCGCTTCTTCATCTAGTTCAACATTTTCTACATTTTAGTCTATTATACATATGTCTTACTCAAGCTTCTAATTTGATACCCAAGTCTAGAAGGTTGATATGCGATCGATGTAAAATATATAGCTAACCATGTTCTGCTCATGGAACCCGTCAATTTGATGCCTATATCAAGAGAGTTGGAGAGAGATCATTATGCTCATCCGCTATCATGGCGGATTTCGCCATATTTCACTTAGAATGACGTCAGGTAGCTCGTGGTATTATACTCATCAAACCCTTATTTCGTTTGATACCCACATAAAGGGGAATATAAAGAAAATGTTAATCCACCATCTTGTGCTGTCCGCCAGATTGGAATTAAAAAGACGCCACATAAGCTTGAATTCTACTTGTCATACCCTTTCATTTGAAATCAATGTCGAGGGGTTGTAAAGAAAAAGGTAATCCGCCGTTTTGTGGTGGCCGCCATATTGGATGTGCCTTGAAATTGAATATACTATGTTGTATTTTCATGTAGACTTAATACGTATGCAAAGTTTCATATCAATCGGTTGAGTAGAAGTTGTCGAAAAATCGATTGCAAGATTTGAACTAAACAAACAAATATACGGAGTGAAGCTAAATAAAACTGCTTAAAAAGTGCAACTCACCTTAACGTTAAATCTGACCTTGCTTTTACGATAAATGAAACCTTTTTAAGATAAATAAAAAAAAGGGATTTAAAACAGAACGATCTAAGAAAAGAAAAATAAATAATTAAGGTTAACAGGCAAACCAGCATAAATTTATTTAACCGGAAATCTGTTACCCGGCTTCCAAGGACTTAAAAGAATTGGTACGGTTGGCACGACCGCACCGTACCGCACCACAAACCCGTGCTTTTGGCACAGGTATATCAGAAATGACAACTCGAAATACAACAATTAAGGGATTGCTCTGGAAATCCGCAATAAGAGGTTTCGGGGTCGCTGATGTCGAATATGCCATCAAAATTTCCAAATTCAATATATCTTCCGAAAAAATTAAACTACAAGGGATTGCCACAAAAATCCGCACTAGGTGGTTTTAGGGGTCAATGATTTCGATAAACCCATTTGTTCTTAGTACCAAATTTGGCCCCCTTTTTCCCGACTGCCCCAGAAGGAGGTTTATGTTTTTCGGGTGTATGTATGTATGTATGTACATTGTACATATGTGGGTATGTGTGAATGTCCATTTCTGTGGCGGGTCCTGTAGCCTAAACGGATTGATGGATTTTCATAAATGAGGTGTCGTTAGATACGTCTTAATCGTGGGAGTGCTATAGGATATATAATTTTTGGGAAAAATATAATAAATATGGCTGCCATCAGTCATCATTTTGTTTTTCTTCTCATTCATAACTTCCTTTGAAATTGTTTGAATTGTTCGACTTCTGTAAGGAAACTTTGGTACCAGTGGGTCATCCTACAACATCAATGAGTGATATTCCATCACCATAGGGTTTTCCTACATAACCATTGACTGATCCTGCCACACCATTGGATGATCCAATAACACAAGTAGGTGATCCTTCGAGGGTAACGGACTTACTTCTAAAGTATGATGAGGTAATCGCCAGTGTGGTTCCTAAATCAAAAATGTTATTTCATCTTTAGCAGATCACATTTTATGGTGAGGCTAAAAAAAAAGGGGCCGGACAATAAAAACAACAAAGAGAAGGTTGTTCTATATATAAGTTACAAAATTGTGAAAAAAAAGTTTAATAAAATTGACTCAAGAGTAGTATTTTTAAATTAAATAGAACAGACGGTTAGGATGCATCGTCAGAGATCAGCGACCCCGAAAACATAAGAGGGCCCATTTACATAGCAATCCTTTGAAATTGAGGATTTTCGGTCGCCACATTGGATCTGGTATTTTATTTCCAAAAGTTTTATTAGTGATGTCCCATGTTCAGTTAGTTAGCTTTCGTTCAGTGTTAGAATCAATAAAATCGGTGCAGAAAAAATCTCACAGGAGGAATCACAAGCTCTCGGGTTAGCGTTTTAATTATATACTTGGATTAAATGGAAATTTAATAGAAATCAATTGGAAATTCAATGAAAATGAAATGAAACTCTAAAGAATTAATATTATTGCCTTTATTTTATTTGATAGCAGCAACATGGTATAAAATGAAATGGAAATAAAATTAAATGGAAATGGAATTCAAAAAAATAAAATTAATATTGCCCTTGTCAAATAAAGAGCAACACGACAATTTCAAGATTTGCAAGGAAAGTTTTGCACATAGACGAAAATACCTGCAGAATGACTGGATGGAATGATATGGGCCTTACTCTTGAAAATCAATGATATTCAATAAAGTTTTCGTATCACAGATAGGAAACTCTCAAGTACTTATTCCAGCTTGTTGTAAACATTTCATAGCGACAAAAACTTTGTTCATGACTAATGACTATGGAATTAGTAATGGGTGTACCGCCCTTAGTTTAATTGCGGCTTGCCAAGTTGCTATATCTCTCTCCTCTCAACAAGAAATTTTCAAGTAAGTAAATGAAGGTCAGATGACTGCCAACATTTTTTTTGAAATATAATCGAAAGTATTTTGAAAGTGGCGATTTGATGCAAGAAACTTCGCCGGGCATTTGAGCCAACTTTTCAAAAGTCCTAACTGGTAAACCTTTGAAATTTGACTATCTATTTCATTCGTCGGTGTCATTACATTCTGTGCCTCTTCAAAACGACGACAAGAGGTTTTCTCTGCACGTATTTACACAATTGCTTCTAACAGAAAGCCGGGGCATTCACAGAGATTTTCCGTTTCCGGTAGCTGTAAAGTTACTATGGCTAGAAATCTAAGGATTTCAGAATTTAATGCCTTTGACAGGGTGACTATTGCCACCTACATTCGCCTACACCTATTTCAAGTACGCATGTTCAAGAATAAGTATAAGTTTCATGGGGCAGCTGATGTTCTACAGATTTTAAAGGTACAAAGGGGTGGAACTTGAGAATATATAAAAGCTCCGATGTTGACTCGCTTAAGTTTAGTCTTTGGTTAAACTTAACAGATCGCACGCAAATCGAAAAGAAAATTCGCATATCTTTAGGAACGGTTTTGTTTTCTAATCCTAAAGTTGAAGTTGTTTTAAAGTGATGTGCTTTTCTAGTGTGTTGTCCGATCATAACTAATATTTCTTTAAGAATTGTTTTTAAATATGTACAACAAAAATATAAAAATGAATCAAATATTTCGAAATGTTTTCATCTTAGTACTCGTTCTAAAAGGTGAGCACCTAAAATATTGAAGAATGTGTTGAAGTAGTTTTCTGATATAAAAAAAAAATATTTAAAAAAAAACCCTTAAAACTTTGTTATAGAATAAGTGATTTACAATTTTAAGATTGACAGTAAACGATTTTTCACGCTAAACGTATGAGGAAGTTAATCATTTTCTGCAATACAACCTGAGTGAACTTTTCAAATTATCAAAGTATAAAATATTCCACAATTAAATACTGGTTAACTGTTACATATAATATAAATGCATATAAAAAGTAGTTCTGTTAATTTTCAACAATCGCAGAAAATGAAATTAAGGTTTGAGAAGCAATTAAACTAACGTTTTTACTGGTGATATTTCTACGACGCTAAATCCACCTGAACTTCTTTGGGTCCAGTATACAGGGCCGTAGCCAGACTACGTATTCAGGGCAGGCGCAAGAAATTCAGGACAGGCTTAATATTTAAATAAACAAAAAATCAAAACATAAGTAATAAGAATCTAATAAGGCTATTATCAAAAATAGTAATGTTTAAAAACAGGTCTTGCAAGTTAAAATAAGTTTGTATTGGTTCTACGGGAAAAATAAAAGTGATCGGTTTGTGCAAAATTTTATAAACCACAATTTTTCTTATAAATATTTTCTTCGAAAATTTTCTGATTTTCGAGATATTTTCAATAAAACAGAAATCACCCCCTAAATCCCATGGCTCAAATTAAGGGTACTTTTCACGCTAAAAGAACATCAAAATAAAGCTATCCACAAAACTTCAGTTTCGTCAGACTTTTTCATAATTTTGATCTGCAAATCACCTAAAAGAACCAACCAAGGGTGGTCAGAAGTGGCATCCAAAAATTAAATTTTTAAATTTATGTGTCTTAAGGGTGTCCGCATCACCCCAATGTATGTTCCGTGATTTTGGATAGTTTTTGAGTTACTATTCCTAAATTTCACGTTTTTCCCAATTTGTCGCCTAAATGTTGCCTTTGGACGGCACTTCTCCGGCCACCCTGTATAATTGTCATTAAAACAGCCAGTGATTGCATTATTGGGCCGCCAGACTGCGAGCTCCGGCCGCTACGGTACGACTTGTTAACACGAAGAAATTTCAAAATCATTAGCATGCTCAGGCTAGCGGCTAATGCAGGCCAAAATTCTCCAAGGCCGGCTCAGGGTAAACTCCTTGTTTTTAACGTGAGCGGTGCTGGAGTTGCTTCCGGATAGTATTGAACTGTAAATAATTGTTTATTTATTGTCTTCTAACTAGTCGTTGCAGTCGTTCGCTCAGCTGTGCTACGCTTACCGTGCGTTTGTCTTATTCAGGAATAAATTAAAATAAAAATCAATTTATTTTAAACAAAATACTATATTACAAAGCATCACGATAAATCACATATTTAGTAAAAATTCTATCACTATTTTTGATAAGTTTCCCTTGTTCTTGAATCTCATAAGTACAAATTTTTATATTGTTTATAAATTTTGAACATGATAAAGAGACATAAAATTGACCATGGGAAAACACTAGTGAAAATTTAAACCTACATGATAAAATGATTGTCCTTGACTCTTTAGTCATAGCAAAAAAGGACTAATTGTAAATTAACGTCTTTTAAATACAAACAGCAAATTAAAATCACTTGAAATCAAATTTGGATCACTTGGATTTGCCACGACTGATGAAATTTTTCAACTTATATTTTATTGACTTCAACATTCGTGTAATTTGAACTAAAACAGGAAAGTTACAACTTTTTGTGATAATTTCTTATAGTATTCAAATATGTATATTATAAAATAGCACACTTGAAATTTCCAAAAAAGGCTATAATGTACCAAAGAAAAATCCGATTGATATCAGTTATATCTCAAAGGACCTTTAAAGCATTTTTAGTTTCATCAAGATAATAAGAATGTCAACGATGAAGGACAGAATAACGTTTATATGATATTTTATAATTACTTTTTTTCAAACATCTTAAATTGAATGGTCTCCAATATTGATTGCACGAAATCTTGTAGACAATATTCTATATTTTTTGACGTTGCAGAGACAATAAATAATTTATTTATTTAATCACAAAAAATAACATCCCTCCCTCGATTTACATGATTGATAGTGTAATTACTACGTTTCGCGAAAAATCGTCTATCCTGTAAAATAAGACATAGCACATATGTAGGTTCAGCTAAACTTAAGACCATGTAATACGAATCAAGAAATATAAAGAAAAGTCGTAAATATGTTCATTAATAACCGCGTAAAATAACGCAATGTTTTCATCCACATAAGGCGATTGGTTCTGTGTTTCGAACACCATTTTCGAACCGCTAAAAACAAAAAAAATGATTTTTAGTACTGCTCAACTATACTTTTTATGGGCACCCAGCATATGATGCAACATCTTCAGAGCATGCAAAACAAGGGACCGTACCTGTTTCGCCTTTTTTTTAAAAAAGCTTACTTTACCTGCTTTACTCTCGCCAAAAAATTATTTGGAGTTACGAGAAAAAAACTCAACAGCTTGATGTTAAAGCCAGGTTGGCCTCGAGCTAAAATAAAAAGCCAGTATGGCCTTTTATTTTTTCTGACAAAATAAATGGCCAACTTAACTGTTTGTTTTATAATGTGGAATCTAATTGGGTTCAAAAATACTCTTTTGTTTGAAGTTTGTTTATATGCAATCATGAGCAAAGGTGAACAAATAATAAATGTCCAGGTTTTCTTCAGACAAGTTGCTGCAACTTTATAATTCCGGCTTGAGAAAAAAGCAAGAAAAAAAATATGGAGCCTCTGCTTCAAGCAGCAGGAGCTTCAAATTATAATCGGCCAGAAATAACAGGTTAAACACACCCTTTAGAAAAAAACTACATTTTGAGGAGCTTAGCAGAAACATAACGAGGGCATCATTCACAACATTTGAATGTGGTTTTATAATTATACGGTGAAAACTTCCCTGAGCTTTAATAGGCTACAAATTAAAAATACCAGTTATTTTCAGTCTCTGTGTAAAACAAAACAATGCGTACCTTGTTGAGGTATAATAAGTATACGGCAAATGGTCTTATGCTGTAGATACTGAGATGGTTTAATCTAAATCAAAGAATTACTATGATCGCACTGAGGAGGCAAAATATGTTGCCGGACTACTTATTGGAGCGTGTGAGTTATATGAGAGAGGTACAACACTACAGATCTCAACTAGCGGAACAAAAAATCAGGGGGGCAGGGGGGAATTTCAACCGTTTCGGGCTACAGGGTGATTTATAAATTCGGGATACACATTATTATTCTATTTTTATCTTTTGATATAATTAAGGCAGCGACATAAAACTTTCGCCAAATAACTACTATCTTAATCTGCTTTCCAAATATGCCATTCTCCGAAATTCAAGTAGTTAATAAACTTCGTTTTTATTTTTATTGATTTACCCATCTTGTTACCTTTCCATAAAAGTACAACACGTCCAGGTATAGAGAGGAGAGGAGAAATGATATACAAATTTATATGTAGAAAAGCTTTTGCGGAATTTAAAAGAAACGCATACTACTACTACGACTACTTTTATTTTCAACTATTATATCTTAAATCTGATCTCTACTGTAGATAACGTATCAGACTACTCTAACTATTATAAACTACTTAATACTTAGTTGGCTATTTTAAGGGTGACTAAGATTGTTCCTTCGCTTTGTTTTAAAACCAAAGGAATTACATACACCACTGAAAACCACCTAAATCAGTATTTGGTACTAATTCTTGCAAACTATTTTTATTTATAATAATTTAATTCTCAATTCACCAACATCGCAAAGCGAGCCAAGGGGAAGTCTAACTTTACATTTGGGCTGCTTATGTTGAGTACGGTAAGTTTATTTTTTATTTTATTTTTTATTTTTTATTAATCTGGAAAAATTATTATTATTATACATATATGTATAGTAAATAATTATGGTTGGCCGGTACGAAATTTCGCAGCAACCAAAAAGGGGGCCGGAAGTGCGGTAGCTGGTGAAGTTTAACTTTTTCAGTTGCTATATTGAATTCGCCATCTTGAATTTAGAAATTTTGTTGGCAGATTTAAAATCAGCGACCCTGAAAAGTCCTAAGCACCCTCCCCCCTTTCTTTACTAACGACCCATGCGAGAACGCATCCATGTACAAATCTGAACCCCAGAAATGATATCTTTCACTAACTCGGCTTTATTTAATTGTGGAGTTATATAATATGAGTACTGAGTGTTAGGCGATGAAGAACGGTAATCTGAGGATTCCAAAACCGTGCCATATATGGTGTTTTTGTGTACTGTGTCCTCATTTTTGGTACCACACCGATCTCGATCCTTAGCGAAATAATTTAGGAAGGATGATGATGATACACAATCGTTTTTTCATGTGTGTCTCACTTTTAATTTTGTATTTATAATAATAATGTATAATGAATAATGTACTCGTCTTTCTCAGCTTGAGATTTTTCAGAGCAAATTTAATTACATGGACAAAGCAACCTGATAAAAAGCATTTATAGAAATTCTTAAAAGCTTTTCGCTTGAGAACAGTTCAGCTTTTAAACTTGATTTTTTTTTGCAATCTGAAAAGGTTATTGCACAGATTCTGGTTTTAAAAGGGTTATCCTTTACTCTGTAGAATTTAAGTAGTTTTTTTCTAATTAATTTACTATCAGATGATTTTATTATAATATTGACTCACTGAAGGACCTTGTGCGCAAAAAAGTGGGAATGAGAGCAGAGAATAAGTACTGATAGAGGCAAAGTCCACGTGGAATAAATGAACTTGGAGGAACTGAGAGTTCGCCTAGCGGGATCGAATAATAATTTACTACGCAGAATGATCGTGCAATGGTAGAGGCTGTTATTGTGGGTAAGCGATCGATGGAATTAAAATGTTCATTATTGTTTTTTTATATTCTAAAGGATGAGGATTTCAAGCGGATGTTAATTCTAGCAGTAGGAATTCGGAAGGTGAGAAGCTCTTTGCATGAGGCCCGTGATGGGATATTTATCGAATATCGTGGACCAAAGAGGGGCAGTCGATATGATTATTCATGATTTTGAATAAGAACATTTCGTCAAGATATGTTTTGCGCTGGGAGAAAGACGAACAAAAAAAGACTGTTAAGGGGTTTTTCTGATGTAAACGCATGAATTTGACCTCTTTTTTGGGAATTTTTTTTTAATAGACAATAACATTCAATCATTTTAATTTTTTTATATTTTTTTATTTGTATGTTAAACTATATAAATAAATTGTTATTTTTGCTTATTTTACATTTGTTACATTTTTTTTTTTTAATTAAAGTGGACACCAAAAAAAAAAAAGCAGGTCACTGGCGCGAGTGATAGCGGCTGTCCATGTTGTGTGAAATAAAGAAAACCAATAGATTATTGTTCAGTAGGTATGTCGCTATCGTCCGTACTAGAATTAATCAATTTCATTGAAAAACAAAAAAATGGCGGACTGTAGAAAAAAAAGTTGCGAAAATCTTGGTTTTTTTTGGTAAAAATCGTTTAAAAAAAGTAAGTTAATATTTTCGAAAATAAACAATTCTAGTACGGACGAAAACTATTACTGAGTAGAAGAACATATATAAATTTCAAAGCAATCGGTTGATTAGTTTTTTTGCTAGGACTCGCGCCGATTTAGAAAATGATGTTTCGAGAAAAACGCGTTTAAAGTTTCAAGAGCAGAATTCTCGTGGAAAATTTATACTTACACTAATCTGCTATGCCTGGACCATACAATTTCACAATTCACGACAAAACTTTATATACACTATTCCACATAAACACAGGTAGGTAATATACTAAAGTTGACCGTTAGAAACTCCGTACGCAGGTAAAAAAGACCGGTGAAAACAATAAAAATGTAGCAGCTGCAGACCTGGCGCGGCGGCGATTATGAGTTGTAACTTATTTAATACTAGGAATTTCGGTCTGAATTTTTTACAGCATATTTGCAATAGGTTTCACTATCGAAATATGCAAAAAAAAAATCGATTTTTCGAAGTGGTCACATCAGAATAACCCCTTAAAACTATCCTGGGTAATCCATAGATTGATTATAGAGTTTTAAAATTAAATGCTTAGAAAACCTTCTAAGTGGAGATTCCAAGTGTTTCATGTATTATTTGTAAAAAGGGTTCCAAACGGGGCTAGCATATTCTAGGGTACAGCGACCAATGCAATGAGCTAAAGAGGTTGATGTAAGCTTGCAGGTTCTGATTATGAAGCCGGTCAGTTTAAAAGCTTTATTAATCACGTAGTTTATATGGGAGGAGAATAGGAGCTTAGTATCGAAAATTATTCCTAGATACTTTATCTGAGAAACTTGTTGTAATGAGACTTCCTGGATACGGTACTTAAATTTAAATATAAAATATGTTTCATTGTCTGAAAATGTTTTGTTTAAGATTGCATTTGATAAGTTAATGTTAAGAGTATATGAAATATTTTCTATTAAAATGTAAAATAATAAGAAATATAAAACAACATAAGTCTCACATTACCATCTTTTGATTTTAAAATTTGCATCCTATTCATGCGAGAAGCCACATAAAATAATATTTAAGACAAAATTGAAAATTATGACTTCCAAAGTGATCTAATAAAAAATATTACGCTTAAAGTGTTAAAAATTGTGGAATATTTTCTGAATTGCATCTGCCCATCAATTTTTGGAAATCAGAGTACTGAACTACCCAAAGACCTTCAAGTGAGTGTTACATACAGTACTCCGCAAAAATAGGACCATAGGTAAATTCAAGATTAACTTCGATTTCAGAGATTTTTCAATCAAAAAATGCTTAACTTAGATAATACCGTAGACAAATAAATTAAAAGGGTACGCACTTCAAACAAGCAAAACACGACCAAAACATCTGAGAGCGTTATAGCGATGCCTTTAAATTTGACGAATATTTGGGAGGCAAGAAAAATATTATTGTTTTGCCTGTTGCTGGAATTGTTCGATACTTTACAAGAACAATGCAGATTTTTTATTGTTTGGTTTAGAGCTAGTGTTCGACATCTGAAAAACAATTTGCACAATCGATGATTTAATCATTTTAATGTGAGAATTATCCGAAATACTATTTTTTTAAATATGGAATTGATTACTTAAAGTAAATACCAATTTTACAATCAGGTTCTTTTTATTTCCTTTCAAAGTTTGATTTATTTAGATTTTTGTATTACTGCCAAAGTTGCAAATTGAGATATTTTAAATATGGAGGAAGTTTAGTTTATCAATATCAAACTCAAATATCAAATTCTTTATTGTTATCACGTATCCGTTTCAAAAAATTCATCTGAATTTCCAGACATCCGAGCGCAAATTGTAAAAATCAAGGGTGCAGTAATCACCTGTTTCAGATTATGAGCTCATGGCCAGGAAGCAAAATAGTTCACGAAAATTAAATTATGCAAATTAGCTCACACAATCATCGTCTTTTACCTTGCTCAAGCAAGGCAGTAGGTCAGCGCAGTTATCGTACGAACGAACGAATTTTTGGGATCGTCTTTCTTGAAATTTGCCCTGCACAGCACAAGAAAAGCAGGGCGCGTTGAACAACCCTGCTTTTGGCGCGTCGGTTGCCGTCGCATATGCAGAGGTATCGCTGTGGAACTCTCATAAATTTTGGTCGCATTTTTCTTGGTCAAAGTGGGTAATCTTTCTATTTATTTATCTATGTTACCATGTACAGTGTGCCCATGCATCACAATGGACTGGCGGTTTAATTCTGGTCTAGACCACTCGTTCGTAAAGGTACCACACATTTCTCAGAAGAGGCCGACCAACAATTCTGTTGCCGCCATTTGTATGGGGAATACCTATCACCTTTTATTTAAATATTTACCTACTTTTACGACCCCATATAGATATGCTTTTTTGTATAAATATACACGGCTTTTTCTTTGTAATGAAAAACAATTATTCGAAATCGTACAACAGCAAGACACTAAAGCGGTATCGAACGGATTTATGATAGTGTATTAATATATGTTATAGTAGATTTAATAGCCGGCCTGGACTGATAAACACGCAACTCACACCTTTATTTTGTTAAGTATCCTTCCATATTACAATTCACGTATTTGTCTACACTAGAACTAGTAAAAATTGTGTATATTATAAGCACTTTTGAGATCTTTCGTCGTTGTACGAATTATAGTAAAATATAATTAATATTTTTTAATTTTTTTTAATACCGAGCCAACGCGACTTTAGGCTTTGTAAAGCGTTGGTGTAATGAAGTCAACGAGCCTTACATTTCCAGACTTCTATACTACACCTTTGTCAGACCGATCCCCGAATATGCTAGTACTGTTTGGTCTGCTTTTTATGAGTGCCATATTAAACGAATTGAAGCTATTCAGCGTAGGTTTTATCGCACAAATTATGGCTTTAATGAACCAATATCGTCTATGTCCCGTACCTTTAATGCTTCTTGCTCCTTTATTGACTTTCATATTTCTCGAAGCCAGCTGAAAAGTCGGCTTTCTCAGTAGACATATTATATACGTACCTGATATTGATTTTTCATTGTTATTTACATATATGTATATACTAAGTAATCAGTATGTTGATGAAGATGTGAAAAAATAAATACAAAAAAGTTATTAACAGCTTTAATTAGTTTCAGCTATACCGACAGCTCACAATTCCTGGCGGCACGATAGTTTTCATATACCAACCGGAAGCAGCTCATCAATATTTGAGATTAATGTTTTGCCATTGCAAAGTCATCAACAGCAGTACCATTATGAACACTGTGGAAGAGTGCACCCAAATGTAATTGGATCTCGTACTGACCCTACTAGCTATCTTCATGGAATTCCTACGCCAATGTCGCAATTGCTATCACCAGCTGCTGATATAAGTTTTGAAAATAATAATTATGAAGCAAATGAAGTAGCAACTGTAGCGGATGCTCCCACAGGAAATGAAGTGGATTCCAAATGGAATTCCGAAAGTAAACAATCTGTCGCTCAGAATTTAGCGGAAGATAATTATGCACAAAAACGAAATGCCTACCGAGCGTTTAAAAGGCAAAAGCAGCCTCGATTGCAACAGCATTTCATCCCTTCCATTAGTGTGGGTGAGTTATACGGTAATTACTAATTTTATTACTGACAAGAAACATTGTTCATTAGAATAATTGAATTGGATTGCCAATTAATCGTGATTTTCCCTAAACGCATTACCTGATTTTTATTTTTGTGTTAAGTTGGATTCTGTTAACTGATCTTATTTTGTAATTTTAATTATTAGCTTTTCCAAATAAATGTATTAGAAAGTGACAACGGCACCACGAATATCTCAAAAATCAACAAAATTGCGGTCCTCTGAAAAATTCGTCTAATTTTAGGGATAAATAAAATTGGTAATTAAAATTCCTAAATAAAGAGGAAATTGATGAACTCACCTCGTCACCGAATCCTATTCATTAATAAAAAATCGGTCAAGTGCGTGTCAAGAGAGTTATTTTTTCTTTCGTCAGGATGCGTTTCACCGTGTAAAGTCCGTGTGACACGAAGTCGGGTAACTTCGGCACACGGACTTCGGGGAAGTGGCTTTTGGCACCCAACTACATACATATCTGAAATCCGTGAAATGCATGGCCTACTGGTCGAATATTTGCCTTTTAGTAAAGGCGAAGTTAACCGGGTTCGTATCACACCGACTTTAGACGGTTAAACGCATGGAGCAAATAAGCGCTGCCAAAAATAAAAACAATTCATCCTCATTGAATTTGAATTTGTCGAGTGTGCGTTTTGCTAGATGGTACGAATTCAAGCCAATTTGAAGTGTAAATAATGCAATGCAAGTATGTAGATTGCTGCTACTGAAAACTGATAATTGTGGATATCGAAAAAACTTGTTAACGTATCTTGTTCAAAATACTTTTCATTTAAACTATTTATAAAGCGCTACTATCATAATTTTTTTCACATTTTTTAATCATATGGTTGGAAAGTTAGTGGGGAGGGGTGGATATTTTAAGCAACTTTAGAATCTTATATCTTGCGTACTATTCACCTAAGGGATAAATACTGTTAAGAACCTTTATTTCATTTTTCGTGGCCTGTCCAATCCCACACAATAGGGTGCGCAAAAAAAATTCATCCCTCAGTTCTATATACGATACGCTACTCCTTATTATTTTTTTTGTAATTTCATTACATAACTAAGTGGACACCTGTCTATAAAAGACACCTGTCTGTACACAAGACACCTGTCTGTAAAATTTCATCAGAATCAATGGAAAGACGCGGAGTTATAAGGCTGTGGCATACGGACATGACGTAATTATAAAAGTTCAGCTTTTTTCTATTTGCATACTTACCTCTAAAAACGTTGTGCTAGTACAGAGCCGCTTAACTTTCGCATACTTGTCACTCGGTCAGGCTGTTTCCATATTTTTTTTATTATAAAAAATTTCCGGTCAAGAAAAATGTGTACGGAAAGAGAGTTTCAGAAAACGCTGTAATATTAACATTCACATTATCTACATGGATAGTTAAATACAATATGCCTTTAACGTGTAAATAACTCATAATAGGGGAATTTTATATAATCTTAAGGACGAATGCTGCATCGCACTCAGCGGCTGGCCCAGAGCTGCTGGATCAATGATCTTGTTGCCTTTCCATAGAGGTTCAACATGCTTATATAGTCAGGATATACAAATTTTTACGTAGAAAAGATGGGTATTAATTACATGAATTTCGGAGAAAAATTTGGGAAAACAGTGAAATTTTAGAGCGTTTTTTGACTTTCGCAAATGATTGCACCTGCAGTGGAAGAGTTAGTAGATCAAAATTGATGGCATTTTTGGAAAGTACATTCAGATAGTAGGTTTTTGGCGTGAGTTTCATTTCGCTGTGATAATTAGATCAAAATATAAAAATAAAATAGTAATGTACATCCTGAATCTACCATATGAATCACCCTGTAACTCGAAAACGGTTCAAATTGGCCCTCACCTGTCATTCGATTTTTCGTTTGCCTAAGACTAAGTGAGATCTATCACGCCTATCATTATGGCATGAGTTAACTAATACATCCTGTATATTGATAAAATGATCATTTTGGCATCCTCCTTCAAAAGGCCTCTATCGGTGAATCGTTCGTCTGTATACCAGGTTAAGCCGGTGCTTCTGTGGTAAGTCATAAGTAGACTGCGGATTTTACATAATTACATATTCATATACGCATGCTAAAATGATAGAGGTGATAGATCTCACTTATTCAAAAAAAATCGTATGGAAGACGGGGAAGAAATATCATGTTACAGGGTGATTCATAAATTCGGGATGAACATTCCTATTTTATTTTTATCTTATGATCTAATTAACGCAGCGACATCAAACTCACGCCAAACAACTACTATCTTAATACTACTACTATCTTTCCAAAAATGCCCCCAATGGTGATCTATGTCTACCACTGCAGGCACAGTCACTTGTGATATTAAAGAAGAAATTTCATAAATTTCACGTTTTTTCCAATTTTTCTCCGACATTCATGTAATTAATACTCCTATTTTTTATTGAATTACTCATCTTATTGCCTTTCCATAAAGGTACAACACGTCTAGGTAGAGAAAGGATATACAAATTTATACGTACAAAACCTTTTCTGGAATTTTGAAAAAATCTACAAGAAAGGCAATAAGATAAAAAAAAATATAGTCATCAAAAGATAAAATAGTAATTTGCATCCCGAATTTATAAACCACCCTGTAACTCGAAATCGATTGAGAATCCCCCCCCCACCACCGTCCTAGAAATATTTTGAAATAACACCCACCATGTAATGGTGAAAACTTTGTTATGAACCGAAAGAGCAATCGATACCATTTATCTTTTATTGTTTCACAGAGCGCTTCGTAATACAGCTCCACAATTGGGAGACGTTGTGCCAGTGCAAGTTTTTCCATGATAAAATGATAATTTGTATAAATCTGATAAAATGGTAATCTGTATAAAAATCCCTATTGAAAAAAGTATTTCACGATGAATACATAAAATCCGCAGTCTAGTGACCGGTAAAGAGATCTTACATTTTGTTGATTTTTAGGAAGTTTTGTAAAATGTTGTTTCAAACAGTTTTGGTTAAGCTAGTGTTTTATTAGTAGATATAGTCCGAAGCTTTACGTAAACTTTACAAACATTAGTAAAAAGTCGCAATAACTTACGTTGTAGTTTGTACTTTCAAGTAACCTATGATACTCGTATATATGCTTCTAAGAAGGCTAAAATATGTTATGTGAAGATTTGCAACAATTTTCACAAAGTGACTGCTACGCTTGTTAAGATTTTCTTTTTATACAATTAGTTAGTGTGGCTTTTTTATCATGTTTTACTAAACTACTTTAATACTACTAAAAATATATTGACACATGTATTTACAGGAGCTGTGACCAATCTTGGTGACTTTTTCGACTCTCTTAAAAGCAATGTTGAGATCTTAGAAAAGGGGAAATTAACCGAAGATGAAGAACACCTTTTAAGCGGTAATCATCCTGTTTCCAGTTTACGAAAGGAACTAAGTGTGGAAAACATGGATGCAAGACCCGCTGGAACAGCTGCATTTTTGCATGCCATTCGCACTTATCGGCCATCACAAAGGATTAAAGCTCTCGTTTCAATGAACCCAGAAGGTTATCATGGATCAAACTTTCTTGACCCGAACTATATGTGGTTAGGACTGGGAAAATAATGTTATAATATTATTGAAGCTATGTCACAACAAAATATAAAGACAAATTAAGTAATGTAACCTTATTGATCCCTTACTGAACGTACTTTTACTGCAAACAACGAATATTAATCAGTACTCATTCATAGTAAATACGAAAAATAAATTATTCCTATCAACTTTATTTCTGTACATGTATGTGGAATATGTAACATTTGAGCAGTTGAATGCATTCAGAAATATATAATACGTATGTGGTACCTAGCTGTTAGATTTTGGAAAATAGTTTACCGCCCAAAACCCTACAAGTTATACTTATTCCAATGCTTTATTAGAAATAATGAATTTACGTGTTCTATTAACTTTAGCATACGTACTGATTGTTGTATTTGAATTTGGTCTTTAAGAACTACACATATGCGCAAATCGCTGCCATGCAAGTTCATGAATAGCAGATTCGCCAGTTTCTGGTTTGTGTAGGTAGGTACCTAATTTCGGAAACCGTAAATAACCATTATTTCGTGTTTTTCAAATGAAAAATCACAGAGAAATAGTGATCTGATCTTGTAATGTAATGGACCAATCTTATCTTCGCAAGTGAACTTTCAATTTCTGGCGTAATTTTAAGTATATAACTAATAAAATAAAAATTACACATTAATGATTATTTTCGATTTATTTTTATTAACCATTATTCCACAATTTATTTTCTTTTCGTTATGGAATAAGAGTTTTATAACACCTGTTAAGGGCGGGGTAACGTATTAAAAAATTTAATTTTTAATTTTTTTTTTTATTGTTTCATGTGATTGTACAACATCTTAAGATTGTTGTGTCAAAATTTCAAACAAATCGGAGTAGAACTAACTAAGATACAGAACTTTGAGCGTTTGTTGCTTTCATGTATACTACTCGATTTTCAGGTATACAAAACTTTAAAGCGATTTTCTGACGCTTGTCATTTTGAAAACCGGTGAACAGTTTAGAGCAAAATCTACTCGACCGATTGTTTTGAAATTTTGTATACAGCTTCTTTACATAAATGACCAGGTAACGCTGGGAGCTTGTTTTTTTTTTTTCATAATTATAGATTTTACAATAACAAATAGGTTCATTTTTTAGACGAAAATCGGTGTTTTCACTTCTAAGTGCCAGCAAAAATTGAAAAATCGAAAAAAAAAAATTTCCTCCCAGGAATACCTTTGGAAAGCGGTTATCTAATGACACATTTTTTTTTTTTTAATTCAGATGATCCACTCCTCAGTAATATTGTTCACCGACAAACAACTTTTTGTCGAGGCGCCTCCGAATATTTGCTGCCGTCGGCTTAATTATTTATATTTTGTTTTAAAATATTAAGGAAAATATTGTTCACAGGTTGTACTATAATGCTGCGATCGACTAATTAAATTTGTATTGCCTGTAGCGTCTGGAAAAATTCTTGAAAAAGGGCCTTTTTCACGCCGAATTAACGTTACCCCCCCCTTAATGATACTTTATACAACATTTATATTACCTGTTGATAATAAGAGTATTTATTTAATTTTTTCTTGTTATTTACTCATTCACATATAGCACGTTCGAGAACCCCCATTAGGAACCCCGAAGGGATGCAAAGAGCTCTAGGAAGCCTGGAAGTGGGTAAAAAATAAATGTCTAGATGCGGCTCATAATTCGAGCGGACTTAATCTTTGAGTTGAGCGATGAGTTGAATTAGATTTGAGTGCAATCCTCTTTACATTTTTTATTAGTTGTGTACTAATTAATGCAATTAAACACTGCTCATGGTACTCCTGGTGTATAGCGACCTTTTTTTGAATCTATATCCGCGAATTGGTTTCACTCAATTTAAACTGGATTGGGATGTTACTAAAATCCAGGGTTGCAAATTTACATCTAATTCAACTTATCGCTCAACTCAAACATTGAGTCCGCTCGAATTATGAGCCGGGTCAAACATTGAGTCCGCTCGAATTATGAGCCGGGTCTCAAAATTTATTTTTCACCCCTTTAAGTCCAGGTTCTCTAAGGCTGGAACGAACAAAGACGTGGTAAGAGCGCTGATGGGAAGAAAGAGGGAGAGCTTCCCAAGGGAGGGTACTGTGGTGGCAACGGATGCCTCGATTGCCGAGGGTGCAGTTGGTCTGGGTGTTGTTTTTCCGGCGAGTGGGGAGGAACTGAGATACAGGGTTCACTGGCAAATGTCTACGCGAACACCGGAGCTACTTGCAATTAAACTGGCTATGTCAGCTGCAGAGGACCGGGGCATAAAGGTACTGACTATATTAACGGACAGCCTCAACGGATGCAGGGCGCTGAATGTGGAAAAAACAGACAATCTAATAGTTCAGCAAATTGCCGAACTGACGGAAAGAGCCTTTGATGGTGTCAGAGTAGTTTGGGTCCCCTCCCATAGGGATATTGTGGAGAATTGCTGGGCTGACAGAGTGGCAAATGAGGTGAGAACTGAGGGAGATTTCGTATCTCAACCCTTATCTGTCGAGGATGCTTTGTTGAATGTTAAAAAGAAAGTTCTACAGCAGTGGGAAAGAGAGTATGAGGCACTGTCAAGATCGAAAGGCGTAAAGTTTGCAAAAATTCATCCGGGGGTAGGAGCCAGGCCGTGGTTCCTGACCAGTGACCTACCCAGCAAGAGCGTAAGAAGCATTAACAGGATTCTGACCGGCCACTCATTTGCTAGAAAACACCTGGCTAGATGGAAAGTGGTAGAGAGCCCCCTATGTGACGTATGTCAAGAAGTGGAGGATGAAGAACACCTACTCTTCCGCTGCAGAAAATTCAATGATATCCGATTAGGTTACCGCGTATTTGGAGAGCACAGCTGCCTGACCGATGCCCTGGCTCATTTGAACAAAGACAATATCAGAGAGATTGCAAATTTCATATCAGAGACGAAAATACCTTTATAGTGTTGAAGGAAAGAGACTGGTGCTCTTGGCGCAGTGGTCCAAAATTTTTCTGGCGGTCTGACTGTTCGCGTGCGTCGGGTCCGCCTCCCTGTTAGATCAGACGACACCCCCTCTGTTCATGGGGTGAAATATTAGAGCTCCTTCTATCTACTGGTGAACAATCTAGATGTATTTTAGGTTTCCAGTTCTTCTTATTTCGGATTCGCACCAGTACCATTACCGCATATTGTAAACTTGGCTCACTCACTCATTTTTTTTTTTTTTTTTGTAATGTAATTTGTACTATTTTGATAGCAATTTTAATGTCAGACGTGGTGTCCTGCATAATGGAAGCACATCGAAGGAGAGATTTCAAGCCTTCAACTCGGTACTGCCAAGGGAGAGGACTTCTCACGGAGCCTCGCCCTCACACTTTCTAAATATCCACGGTGAGGGTCAGAGAAAGGAAAAGATCCAGCATCGTGGTCTTGTGGCGCTTGCGCTGGATCAAAGAAGCCCACACGATGGCGCCTTTAAAGGCAAAATTAAACAACAGCAACAACAACAATATTTTTCACCCTTTGCCAGGCTTGCTGGACCCCTTTGCAACTCTTCGAGGTTGGAACCTGCTCTGCAACATTCTGTAATAAAAGAAAACTATGTCACGTCACATGTCATATCACATTCCACATAACATGTAACGTGACCATGTTGTAGACTATTCCCGAAAATTATTTTCTGATTATTATTTTAAAGACACTATTTTGTGTTTCTGAAAACAAACATCAAGAAATAATATTTCGCATTTTTACGGGAAGGGGCGTAACCATTAAGGTCCCTACATAATAAGTTAGATAGATCGCAACACTAAAAAAATCCGAATTCTTCGAATATTCAACTATTCTAATATTTTCAGTTCTAGTTTATATTTTTGAAACTGAAATAAAATAAATCGATTTCTTCAAATTTACTAGTAGATGTAACCCCTTAAGAAAAATAATTTTGGGCTTACTTTTTAAAATTTATGTTAAAAGGAAAGCCCTGGGCAACGAAGGGGACCAGAATTGCGAAAGCAGTCTATGATCCGTGTTCCATAATTAAATTTATTTGGTCTATATTGCCAGAAAGTTACAGCTTATGTAAACTACAATTGCAACTTACCTTAAGTACCTACTTATTAAAATTTTATTTTATAACCAAAAAAGAATAAATTGATCGATAATGGTTAACCAATAACCAATAAAATAAAAATCGAATAGTAACTCTTATTATTGACAAGTATCCATTTATTACCTACACCTAACAAAGCCTAATGCTGCATTAGCGCTTACGATGAAAGCGTCCATACTCCAAGATTGTGAGTTTTGGAAACTGTAGTCAAAAAAGAACCATTGATAACATAATTACGCTGCAAAAAATTCTTTCTACGCGTGAAAGACATTAGGGTAGCAGATTAGAGCATCACCATTTGTAGAAGGCCATTAAGTCGTCATTAAAGAGCGAATAATCGTGGTCATTAGATATAATACCAAAAATCTTCCCATCGTCAGCGTAACATAAAACCGTTGAATGAGACAATATGAGGTGTAAGTCATTAATATACATATGTGTGGGGAGTACTTTATTCTTACCAGTGTGGTTCAGTGGAGCGGATTTAGTAGGTAGGTGCAAATAAGATTTTATTATAAATTCACTTTGTGTTATAGTTTTATGTTTTATTTAAATTAGTTTAATTCACTGATTTTAATCAATTAGAGTCATGTAGGCGAGTATTATTCTTATTTTATTAAATTAAGTAAGTACTATTTCTTGCGTTCAATTAAAGGATAGCGGCATTATGTTTTCCAGCTTCTGTTCAAGGTAGCGCGACTTTGCAACTAGACAGCGTTACCAGCAGTGAACTGGTTGGGCAGATGTCCGGAAAAAGCTAACGGGTCAGCTTTAGTAATTGGACCAAATGGACATACAAACTCTCGAGTCGAAGTATTGTCGCAAATTGATGTCGGGTAAAGCGGTTATTTTGAAATTAAATTTGATTTATTTTTTCAGGTTCGGGATCCCACATATATATTATAAATAAAAGTGGCCCCAATTGACTACTCTGCGGAACACCAGATGTGTTATAAATAACATCGGCAACAGCATTACGAAAAATGACACGCTGAAATTGATTAGAAAATAAGAACGCAGCCAGTCGACAAATAATAAGGGAAAGCCAAAGAAGGAGAGCTCATGGAGTAGCAAAATGGTTAATCATATCGAAGGCTTTATTGTTTGTTTTTTTTGTTTGTCTTTAAAGTTTATGAGCGCAATATTCTCTATCGTTAAAACGAACGCACGCATCGAAACAAAACGTTCACTCGCAACCAAAGTAATTCTCCCATGTAAGGCATACATAGTTATTGTATGCCAGTGGTGTACCCGCCACAGTCCTTTGCGTTAAAATTAAGATGATTTTTTATTTGTTAAAATGCCTACGAATATTTAAAATGTCTTTGTAATAACTAATATGGTCACTTGAGCGCTAAAATCACCCAGCGAATTACTCGAGCAGTGCGCCGAAATTTTTGTATGGACTTTGCGGGTCTATTCTATATATGTATACATTATTTAGTCTATGGTTAAAGTCATTCCAATCTAATGTTTACAATTTCATTTCTGTTGAAAAGATAAGGTGCACAAAATTAGGAAACTATATATGCACATACGCAAGGGCTTAAATAACAACAGTTCGTGCTAACTTCTCATAGTAATTTATTCTTTATTATTCGAAGTTTTAACTGGCGTCGCAAAAGTGACAAAAGTATAAACTAAATTTAACTGTGATATAGAAAACTGAGAGACGCTTTATATCCTTGATGTTGCCGCTCGACACGACATGCCACTTAGCATATGATTTTAGATCTCATTCAGTGAGATTTTCTTGATTTCGTAAAAAGCGCGTGCTTGGCGATCTGAAATAATAACGTTTTGTAAATTCTTTGGAGCATAGCGTTTTGGTTTAGCATCTCACCATTGTCATAGTAGTCGTAAACAATTATCGCAGATGGCTTTTGTTCTGCTACTCGGTGGGCTCTGAAACCTTTAATAAGTGGACATACTTCGGTGCTGTCCAGATCATCGAAATAGATCACAACCACGGACTCGCCGTTTTTGGTTTCTACTTTCTTGACTCGATCCACTTTCTCGATTTCAATTAAATTGTCTTCATCGGCAATGTAACCACTGGGCAAATTGACCTCCATGACGGCCATGTTCGATGTCTTCTCATCCTCTCGAGGAATGAAACTTGTGCATGCAGACAGTTCAATGACCTCTGCCTTCGACGAGTCTTTCACTTCTGGTTTAATTGTGAATCGTGGGGAATCGTCTTTTTTGTCGACATTGTACCTGTAAGAGACTTGGACGAGAGTTGATCCTTTGCCCTTGCCAGTTATCTTAACAAGCTTAGCTTCTGGGTCCAGCTAAGCAATTAGAATTTTAGTTAGAGTTAAGGTATTAAATAATATTTATGCTTCCGCCATACGTACCATATGCGTTTGGAGGACAATTGCGTTTTCGTCATTTACGGTGATTGCTCCGGTACCTCCCTTATCATCTGTAAAACTGATTTCAATGTCACCTCTATCCACGTTGTACTTCTCAGAAAACTTAATAAGCGCTTGTAGACCAACAACGGTGTCTTGGGTAGAGCTGAATCCTCCGTTGCTATTTCTTTGAGCAACCAGCCATTTCAGGGTAGGAACGGTCTCTTCGCCAGCGCCGCCTTCCAACTGAGCCAACAACCCGTATGCAGTGATTTCAGTATTCGAAGTCTGAGGTTCGTACCAGTAGAAAGGTTGATTTTCCTTCTTTTCCGGTTCCTTATCTGCCCACCAAGAATGCCCACCTTCCTTTTTCTGACGAGCATTCAGTTTCTCAAGGATAACATCTTTCTTCTCGTGTTTGGCCTTTTGCAATGTATAGGCGGCAATGGCCAAGGAGTAAATGTCGGTTTCGTCGTCGATGTTGTTAACAAGGTACTCCAAGCCCTTGTTGATATTATTTTGGTAGTTAGGAATCTCTTCCTGCAGAAATAAAACTTTTGTTATGCGACACCTTTCCCTTTGATTGTATTTTTACTTACCTTGTTTTCAAGGAATGCCAGCAATGTAAAAGCAGTCAGAGAGAGACCCTTACCCGACTTGTCAACGTGATGGTGATCGATGATTCTTCCGGTTTCAGGGAAGCTTCCGTTTTCGACTTGGTTCTTGGCCAAAAATTCTAATCCTTGTTTAATGACCTTGGGATCGATGTTGGTGAACTCCTGTGCTTCATGGAATGACCGGCACACGTATGCCGTGAGCCAGGTACTTCCACTTTTGTCACTCTTACCAAACGCACTGTAAGATCCATCGTCATGTTTGTAGGTCAACTCACGTTGGTAGCCAATTTCAAGGAAATTTTTCGCCTTACTTTCAATTGCAGGCGTAAGCTTATTGATCCTCTGAAAAGAGAAGAACCGCAAGGCATTAGAATTGTAGATATAGGTGCGTTAAAATAATATCGAGCTTACCGTAAGATACCTCAGAACCAGGATATTTGGAACGAAGTTGACCATGTTTTGTTCGCCGCATCCATAAGGCATGCGAACGAGTTTGTCCAAGTTCTTGATAGTGGGTCCGAGTAGGTCACCAACTACGGACAGTTCTACGTATGTTGAATCTGGAACAGCGTCTTCAGGCACCTCAATGGATATTTCTTGGGTTTGTTCGTTTTGATCCTTCAGGTCTAGGAAGACAGCTTTGTTCACGAATTTTGTAACACCTTCTGGTTCAACACGCAGAATCTGTTGAACAATGTCGCCAGAAACTGGGGAGATTGCCGAGATCTTTAAGGTCATTTGTCCCACTCTCTTGGGTCGCACCAAAAATGATTTTGATACACCTGACCCAGACTCGATTTCTACTGCTTTAGTCTGTTGAGTTTCGGATCCTATTTAAAATATATATATAAACTAAAGACATTTAAGAAAGCTAAATGGATTCATTGTCTTACCAGTTTCTGACTTCGTTTCACCGGGTGGAGTGACGAATTCAAATTCACCGTGGGTGTTATCTAGAGTCACATCTGCCTTGATATTATCGTCCATGTAGTTGAACACCACTACAGGAATGGCAATTACTTCACCTGCAGAATTAGACAGTCAGTGAGGAAATGTGTAATAAGTTGAACCGCTGCGTTACCTCTCTTTACAGAATACGGAAGATTTGTGGATACGAAGAAAGGTTGGAATACTTGCAGTTTCTTTGGCTTGTTCGTCACACCCAACCCACTTTCTGGATGTAGAGAGAAACCGGTCAGCACCCATGAGGTAATCGTATCAGGAACTTTGTTGCGAATAGTTATTTCGCCGTTTTCACTGTTTAATTTTATAAAAGAAGAAAGTCAATTTCGCTATTGCAGTGAGTACGCGTTTTTGTTTGGTTAGTTATTTAACTGAGCTGAGCGTGTTAGTAGTGCATGCACACGTGTGACAAACTATGAACAAAACGAACATTAAAAAGCAAACAAGGTGTTTTAGTTGGAAAGCATTCAGGTGGTAGTTGTTATATTTTGGAAAATAGTTTACAGCCCAAAGCCCCACAAGTTATACTTAGTCCAATGCTTTATTAGAAATAGCGACTTTACGTATTCTATTAACTTTAGCATACGTGCTGATTGTTACATTTGAATTTTTGCTCGTTTGGAACTACAGACACAAGGGAATCACTATCATGCAATTACTTGTTCATGAATAGCAGATTCGTTAGTGTATAATAAAATAAGTCGAATAATTTGTTTATAATATGATCGTAACTACATACAGTGCAATACAGTATAGTAGCAGAAATGATATGTGGTTACCACAGACTAGACGCTCAACATTTACCAGGTTAAAAACTTTAAGGGCTGCAGGTTACCCGAGTCTATAATTTTAAGATTACATAGTCAACTGTTCCTTGGCTTATTATAACTTTTTGAAATTAGGGTAGTTACGGTTTTAGTGTTTCAAAAAGTTCTTTTTACAATTTCCAACTAGAGTACCTAATTTTCCAATTGTAGTCTCATGACTTCGCTACACATTTTACTACAAAAATGGATATGTATATTTAAATATATTTTTAATCGTAAGCAGGCAATTATAAAAGTGTGTATATATTCACTTTTCAACACTTTCTGATGACCAGCAAATCCAAGTTTCTGGAAAATTTTGTCTTGGGGTTTGAACCATTCTCATAGTATCAGGGTCATTTTCTGACCCGGTCATTGAGTCTAATTCATCTGCTGCAAGAAAATCTACATAGGATTCTGTAAAAGATATATTTTTAAATTCCCGTAACTGTTTAGTTACACGATGTACAGCATATTCATAATTGCAGGACAGCAGAAGCTAAAATCCTGGGTTTACTGTTTTCAATTTGTACCACCTCTTTATTTTGCTTAGATCGACTAAATAGTGTAGTGGTGCAGTGATAATGTTTTTGAACATTTTTCTAATTCCAAAATTTCTTATAAAAAATTATACATCGAACATTCCCAACCGAGTGAATTCCTGTTGGAGTATTAATACTTCTTTTCAAAATCATACTATTTTTAGTACCAGAAAATAGAACAGATATACGAAAAAAAGTATTACAGGACCCCATTTTCCCTTTGGTAATAATCTTAGTTTTAGGGGGTGATATGAGTTGCATACACACAATATTATAATACAGTATAACAATAGAGGACGATAAAAGAAGAGATATTAACTTTATTTTATCCACAGTTGTCCACCAAATCCAAGTTTCTGGGAAGTTTTTACGGACTGCCACTGCCACTCTTTCATTTTCAACAACTTCAACATCTTGCAACTCTTCTTCTACTGCTTCTTCGTATAGTATAATAGGATATTCTGCAAAAATAGAACTATAAATCCCTGAACACACTAGTGTATTGTTAAGCAAGATAGATAATAGGGGGATTTGGATTACAAGATGCAAATAAACTTAATAGATCTAAATGCCTAGGATTTTATACATTATTGACAATGTCTTTAACAGTCGGAATTTGCACTCATGCACTGGCCCCTTGCTGCATAATAATTCCCTGCTAGCGCAGTAATGCAGGTGATGTAGTTTAGATAATAGGTATCATGATCTTGCTTTGTTTTCGTATGAAATAAAAAAAACAGGACCCTACGGGTACGGATATTGTGTGTGTGAATATCGAAAGAGTTTTTTTTTTTTAAATCAAATTATACACTTAAAGGACCCCCATTAGTATAATTAGTACCTTAATTTTTTTTGTGCTATTTCAGAAGTGTAAGTTTTAATTCGAAATTATGTTGTTTTCACTGTACTTGATTTTTCCAATGTGTTATACATATGTACATCCACCACCATTTAAAAAAAACATCACAACCTGAAACCTATTTCAAATTATTCACTTTATATTTTCTGTGGATTGCCATATCCAAGTTTCTGGAAATTCTTTTCTGACGGAAACTAATGAAGGAAGTCCTCCACCAGCGACAGCATCGAAGAGCACTAACGGACGCTCTGTAAAAGTTGCATAATATTTAAGGATATCCACTTAGCTCATGTTTAATATTGTAATTATTGGCACATAAACATTATATATCATCCATCTTCCCGCCCTAAATATTTTAATTTAAACTAAAAGAGGTCAGTTACAAAGATCGTAGCTCAGTAGCTCAACATTTGGACTGTTTTATTGCCTTATGGCACCTTTTAAGAATTTAAAATGGCTGACCAAATAAAATGAAGTATCTCGGTTTGAGCTTCATTTATGATATTATTTTAAATAATTTCTCTATCTAATTATATTTGATTAATGACTTTTAGGGAAAACAAATATATAAGCCACTTTGTGAGGATGCATTTTAATCTAACAAAATGTTAGTAACTTGCAACAATGTTTACGATTCCCGAAACTGAATTTCATAATTTTATGTTACACATACATGTATATATTTGGCGGTGAAGCAAGTTCAACCTTTTCGAAGTTGTGGGTTTAATTGCCCTTGTAAAATAAGAAATAATTATCAGATAATCCAAGTCAAAAAATATAGCATTCTACAATGCTAGGCAATAAGAAATTTCTTTTTCAAAGCACAACAAATGTAGTAGGTATAACATTAGACTTTGTGAATTTGAAATAAATTTAAAAAAAAACCTACTAAAAATTAAGAAATCTCAATCAACCCTTGTACCAAACAAACTACGAAAGAAATATTAGATTACTTAAATTGAATATCTGAAGCGTCTAATACGTGTAAGTTTTATCGAGAATACCTCAATAGATATAAAATAGAAGAAATAAGGAAAATACAATGGAAGAGCACCGTTCTAACTAATGTATGAATTCCATTTATTAAAACCTTTCAGCTTCTAGAGTGTCCCAGATCCAAGTTTCCAAAAATAATCGCCGAATGGAAATCGATTTTTCTGGCTGTTTTTTCTCTACCTCTCGATGGACAAAAGTTACACGATCCACTAGTCCATCGTCTGCATCAACGAAAGCATTTGCTGGTATATGGAAAGGTTGTATTAGGTAGGCTGTAACAAATATACTGTATATGAACACCACTCAAACTTAATTGGTTGTAACAGGTAATACCAATTCTTACACACTTATTGCATAACAGAATTCAATAATGCTACTTAATATAAATATTGCCCAAACGCACTTTTATGACGACATATTTTCTTGAGCCATACCTAATGTGGGTGCAGTAGTGTACGGATTGGAAAATATATGAAAGTGTATATATGTAGGTAATATTTCAGATACATAAATACCCTGGGGGAATCCAGATTCAAAAACTGTATCTTTTTTAAGCGCTTCTGGCTTATCTAAGTAGAAGTAAAATCTTACACGCGTTATTACGAATTATTGTAGATATACGAGTACAAATGCTAATCACCCGACCGTATATTGGTCAATGTTCAAATGCGGTGTGCAATAAAAAGTGAAGTGAAACCATCACCTCTTCCAAATTTAATTCAGTAAAATTGATAATTATTCACGTTATATCTTCTGAGGAATGCCATATCCATGTTTCAGGGAATTGCTTTCTGACTAAGAATGGTCGTCCCATAAGATCGACGATTTCGCTACTGCTACTATACAATACGAAGGGGAGTTCTGAAAAAAGTACAGATATTGTTTCAGATTGTGGGCATTTCTCAATATTTGCAGTTGCATGTAATGCTTATAAGCCTGACCATAATTTTCTATCATCATAATAAAAGGTAGTAATATTTTATTTTTGGTTCAATCATATAAATAAGGAAACATCTCTTGCACTTGACTTTAAGTTAACTACAAAATATATGTATTATGTTGATTTTAACATGGCCGCTCGTATTATATTTTGATATTTATGTAGATATTAATTGAAATTATATTAAACAGAACTGCATGCCCAGTAACAAACTTTCAATGTCTCACGATTAAAAACGGATAGTATACATAGCTTCACATATACAGATTTAAACTATTAAATATTATTTCTCAAACTCCAAACCAAATTTTATATTGATTTTTCCTATTTCAATTCTTTGTATCCTCTAAAACAAAATAACGAAAAATTGCCGCAGAACATCATTAATGCGCTTTTTTAGTTATGCACATTATTATTTTATTTTTATCTTCTGATCTACTGAACGCAGCGACATCAAACTGACGTAAACTACCCATCTTGTTGCCTTTCCAACGAAGTGTACCTACAATGTGTCCAGGTAGAGAAAGGATATAAAAATTTATGCGTAGAAAACCCTTTGCGGAATTTAAAAAAAATCTTCATCAGTGTAAAAATATTTTTTGGTAGCTTTTTTTCCTGCCAACAGCTATATTTCATATTGACGTATTGTTTTAATTCAGTGAAGCAAATCAATCTACAAAAAATAAAATCCAGCTTGCAACAGTAGTACTAACGAAGGTAGAAAATTTCTGAAGTTAGATTTGATTTTGATTGATTATATAAACAAAAATTGCGCAACTAAAAATATATATAAAGATCTGTAGCTTGTCGTTAATTAAATAAATCTTGTTATTAGAGTTTATGCCACACTATTACACTCTCCATTACATAAAGCAATATTAATAGATATCTTTTTATATTTTAAATTGACAATTACAGAAAATTGAACTTTACACGAGTTACAATTAAACAGGGCTTACTATGTTTTCAACGTTTCCCAAAACCAAGTTTCAGCAAAATCCTTTCGTACACTTATAGATAAACCCTTGTCATCAGTGTCTTCTGTCATTATCTCTGAAGTTACATTTGATTCGGTTTTTTTCTTTCTTTCTTTCAACATGCATTGTTCTGGAAATTCTTCTATATTTACTGCAATTATATGATCGTAAAAATATCAATAATAACAAAATATGTTTATAATGGTGTGTTTGGTTGATATATTAAAAAACAAAGTAAATAAATTAAAGGCGAACTAAATGACTAAAGACTTCTGTTGTAATCTATTGTTTTATTATGGAAATCGTTTTGGAAGCCCGCATATATGTATTTTTCTATTTCACTCCGGTGAGGAACATAGGGCTTCCACAAAGCCTCTTCATTTTGAGGCTCTGCTTCCGTCTTTTTAATTTTTTATGTTCATTATGTTGGATGATTAGCCCGCAGTAGCTATCCTAATTGATGGGGCTTCCATTTGTCGCTTATTAGAAAAACCACACTCTGGGAGTGGCATCGTGGGGCCATGCGAACCCTGGACTTTTGGATCGGTAGTCTAACACGTTCACCACTAACTATTCGCGTCCCTGGAAACACACATATACTTTTATGAAACCACTAAATATTATTTCTCATACTCCTTCCTAAAATTTTGTATCATATGTATATCCAGGGTTCTCAAAATTTCTACGCAACCTTTACTTGACTTTATTGCGGTGGAAATCTGTGTAAATAACTGTAGATATATTGTAATTTGTGATTACTGTTCAGTTCAATTTTGACTCAGTATCTGAACTGGAAGAGGCTGTGTCTGATTTATCTTTTCAACGATATTATTTTTGCTGTGAAACAGCTATGCTTAAAGTATCAAACTCAAACTTGTGAACTGCCTTTGACTCTGACCAGGTGGGTATAGATAGCTGTGCTTTTGACAGTGTAGCACATTTCCTAACACTATACAAGCTTTCTACACAATTTAGGTTCTCTTCGTCAGCAATACGCATGATCAGGTCATTTCTAGTCGGTCGTTCGCAAAAGGTGATGTGTGCTGGCATGGTTTCTGGTGAGTGCTTAATATGCTGTGGAGTTCCACAGGGATGTATCCTTGATCCTCTAATATATAGCAATAGCTTGGCTAAAATAATCTGTCATGCTAATTATCATCAGTATGCCGATGATTTAAAATTATACATTTCCAGACCTACTTAGGTGTCTCCTTTAAGATGGAATTGCTAGAATAAATGAAGATCTCAATAATATCTGCAGACAAGTCGAAGGCCCAGATCCTTAGTCGACATACTATTGATTATGGTGATATACCTGATATTATGATTATGGGAGCTAAATTGCCTGTGGTTGATAAAGCCAAGGTTCAACGTATTTTCTTTAACTTTAATCTCACTCGAGTGCATAACATTCGGAACACATATTAAGTTAATTAGAGTCTCCTTCTGCCTCATTTCCTATATGGTATGCCTGAATACTCTGTTCTTGACTCCAGTTGCCGTGATAGGCTCAGAGTAGCTTCAATGACTGTATACGATTTTTCCATAATCCGCGTAGATTTTACCACGTTTCACCCGTACATCGGACATTACTTGGGTGCGAATTAGAAACGTACTTAAGATTGCAGTGCTTTTGCTTCTTACATAAGATAACATATTTGTCCTAAAATCTCCTGCTTATCTTTTTGATGTTATTGTGCCGTTGAAATCGATTCGCGCCAATCTCTTTCTTATTCAGCAACACAATACACTACTGAGTAGCAGATCCTTCTTTGTGCGCATCGTACGTGCAAGGAACAATTTGCCTTCGGAAATTCCGAAATTATTTTCGTTTCTCACATTCAGATGGGCTCTTTGTTATGAATTGTAGATATTGTTAAAACATCTAATTGCACTTATCTATTATCTGTACTATCTTAATAACATAACATGATTCAATCAAAGCACACAGAAGTAATGATGAAGTATAGAAAAAGGAAATTCGTGCAATTTCTTTGCAGTATCATTCTAATTAATGTACGAATAAATTATGCTCATTTCATGTAGGATATTAGGGGAAGACCAACAATGCAAGATGAATTATAAAACATGTGCCAATAAAACTCACAGTGATTCAATGTTTCCCCACAGCCAAGTTTCTGGAAATTTCTTCCGAATAGTGGGCTGTTTGGACAATATTTTGGTGCCACTACTATGAGACTGTGACCGAGATCGTGATTGTGTTCGTGCTCGCCCCCGTGATCTCCCTTTTGTCTTTTTTCTTATCAGAAATAACATTTCTGAAATCAGATTTTCACACAAGTATTAATTAGTCTTAGGTACATTGATTTTTTTTAATTTTAATTTTCCCTTCTCCCTGGATATATCTAAATTGATTCTTCTCCATTCAATTAGAGTAAAATATCTCAGAAGTGTAAAGAATCGTAATCTATATGTAGGTACATGCATATATCTAAATAAAAAGTTGTTCTCTTATAATATGGAAACAGTATAAAAAAGTACATTTTATAAGGTTTGAAGGTGTCAACAAATTTTCATTACGTAGAAAATGGTTGAGATTATTAGATAGAATTAAATAAAATTATTATTTTGCTCTGTCTACTACAAGATGCAGCCATCATTGAAATTGCTAAAAGACAGGAATATCTGCCTATCGCTGAAAATTGAGGAATACATTTAGCTGGTAGTTAATGCATGTAAATACTAATAGGACCCGGCAAACATTGTTTCGCCGTAGCCTACATTCGTAAATAAATAATTTTATATTATTATTTTTTCACTTTTGTAAATGTGTATGTACCTATGCGCCAGAGAAGAAGGAGCATCTCTGAAAACTCACTCAGATCGATGAATCGAGTAGATTTGATTTGCGTAAATGGGGGGGACATTACGAATAGGTGAAAGTGATGTATGCTGGTATTGCGCATGATTTAATGGGACCACCCTCACCCGGCTGGGATATATAGGAGAAGGAGTGAGGTAGAAAGGGAGTGTAAAATGAAGGCATAAAAATTTAATAATTGTTCGTAATATAGCCCGAAAAATTACAAACGTAAGTGGACCCAAAATTGGAAAAAAGTTAAAGTGGTGGAAAAAACGCAAGTCTTCCGACTTGCTTTACACGTATTGATGTAAACAAATATTTATCAAAATAAAATATACTCTATGTTACTCAGGGAAAATCTTCCTTTCCAATAGTGAAAGAATTTTTATAATCGGTTCAGTAGTTCCAGAGATTACCACGAACAAACAAACAAAAATTTTTTCTTCTTTATAATATTAGTATAGATTAATATTATAATTGCTTGACGACACACTGTTATACTCTTTTGTTACATATTTTCATTTAATACGTCTTACTTACTGTATCTTAACCGTTTCCCATACCCAAGATTCAAGAAAATCCTTTCGCACTATTTCTGAATTTCCAATTGCTTTCAATTTTTTTATAATTCTCTTTCTGGCTACAATCTTTTTCTGTGTGGAACACTTAACCATTCCTTCGTGAACTGTAACTATATCATCTACATAATTGTAAAAAATCAATAAAAAAATAAAACAACTTATAATCAGAGCTTTAAAGTAATCAATTCTTTTGAAATTAATACTCATCAAATTCCCATTCCTTTGGAATTGGAAATTTTTAAAGTTTGATGACGATGGATTTCTAATATGTATATTCCGCTGATATTGGCAAGGGATATAAAATTATTCCACAGGAATTATACGGTACTTAAAGGCGACTTGAAGTCCATATTTTTGAAAACGTTGATTAGGACTATTTACTTGTTTTGCCGTTCATTTTTCCTTGTAACACAATATTCTGTTAATCATATTTTTCATTTTATTTTCATTGTATATTAAGTATTTTCGTTAACGATATAAAAATTTTGCTTTTTCCTTGATTAAAATTTTTAATTAAGAAATCATGAATTTGTTGATCTAAAGGTACGGTTATCCAAAATTTATTCATACGTCTCAGTGAATCATAAAATAATGGCCTTTCTTGTTGAAAGCAAATGGACGCGAGGAAAATATAATTTCACATGCCTGATTCTAGTAAGGTTTCTTTAATTTAAGCAGGGTGTACCATGCGGAAATCTTTGGCTCTCCTAGAAAAAAATTTAATATCTGCATACAACTAGAAAACGGGCAGTATATTTAGTTGGTAATTAAATAAATAAATATTAATATTAGAATTGCTTGAAGCCACACTGTTACATTTTCCGCAAATGGCGGAATTAAATAGGAAATAGGACTCACTATATTTCAAACGTTTCCACACACCAAGTTTCTGGAAATTCCTTTCGCACAGATATTGTTAAGTATGTATCATTGGTGCTTTCGATCGCTATTTCTGTTACTTTTGTCGTGTTTTTTTTCCTTTTGAGTATCCGTTTCTTACCTGTTATTAACTCAATTAAATCTGCATAATTGTAAATTCGTAATGATAAAGGTAATACATTAAAAATGCAATCTGTGTTTGAGCGACTAGACCAAAAAAAATTAGTGGCACAAAAAATTCAGTATGGAATTATAATTAAATTATTAATTACTGAATATTTTAGAAAAATACTGATTTCGCACTCTACATATATAAAAATTCCATTTCAAGATGGATATAATTACACATATGTCAAACAAAGGCACTGTTATGAACACTTCAGTCATGTGCATTTAAAAAACTGGGTGTTTTAGGGTAGACTTTTTTGATTATTGAGTGATGAGCTACAATATATTTGAGTTTCATTTAATTTGATCAAAGTCCATACAAATGATGCTGAACTCTTTAACAATTGTAAATCATTACAAAGATTGACGATCAAAAATAAAGAAATGAGACAAGCACTTCCCTACGTGTGAGGAAACACCTTTTATTGGTGGAATTTACTCGACAAACCAATGCTTGCAAACACTGGAAAAAGGGAATTATCCTCTAATTTTCTTATACATGTGGCATTTACGAGTACCTATATTATGAAAATCATGCTTTTTTATTAATTGCTTTGGAAACTTCCGATTCGAAAAGTAAAATTGCAATAGGAGGGAATTAGTATGACAGCATACAATTTTTCAGAACTCGTGTAAAGAAAAGAAAATGTGCTGAAGATCTAGCCTAGAGTAAACCCATTTTCCAGAAAACATTGGTACAAAATCAAAATCGACCTTTCTGCGTCAGAGGTGTGCCAGATCCACGTCTCCGGAAATAATATTCGACGTATAACTGGACGCTTAAACCGTCTTTGCGGAGCATTCAGTGGAAACATTGGACGCCTCATGTCTGTTAGAAATGTCAGAAGATTAATTAAATTTTATAAACATTAAATAAATGTCCAAAATAAAATAGATCCATTATCATCTTCAGTGTGTTCGTCAACTCCGAAGTGTGTAGGTACATCTGTTTAGGTCTTTGAAGTTTGCATGTTCAGAGTTCAGACGAACCGAATTTTTCATAACGGATAACTCGATTAGGTAAATTCCTAACAAAATACGCTCAGCTAAAGGAGCTTTTGCCTCTCTACAATCAATAAAAATAAAAAATAAATGTGCAACAAGTGTACTTTTCTGTTATAAAATAAAAATGGGGAATAAAAGTTAATTAATTGAACGATGCCCTCAATATAAGTAGTTTAGAAATAAAAGTTAAAACTGATTGAAGACATTTGTAGCCCAAACACTTACAAAATTCATTGTTATTGTCAAAGGGCCTTTTTAATGTAATGCACAAAAATACAAAGCACACAATTAAAACAAGTCTTCAAATTGTTTACACTTAAAATACGTTGAAGCAAAGCTGTGTAAACTTATTGTGAACAAAACAAATTGATAAAATCATTACTGTCGACGAACCATATTTCCATATCATCTTAGAGAAAAACGTTCCAATTCAACCAATCATCAGAAGTTTCAAAGCTCGATTGCGGAATTTACAAGACGAACCGTAACGAAGTTTTTCCAATCCACTTTCGTATAACAACCGAACGAAACCGGTATTTGCAAACACACACTGTCATAATTCATACGAAATCTAAGGATAGAAAACACTTTAGTTATTAAAGAAGAGGGGGTCACAGAATTAAGCCGCAAAGAGAGAGTATTAGTTTTACTAAAGTAACTACTACTACGAATATAAGGGAAGCGTCTAAGTAGGTACCTGGCCTGAGACTAGCTTTGACAGAAACAAACCCCTTTTTCCAGAAAATATTCACTCAAGTTAAATGACCGACCTGTCAGAGGAATACCAAATCCAAGTCTCCGGAAAATTTTTTCGGTACGTTATGTCAGGTTGAACTTCAATATATTCGTACTGAATTTGTGGCAGCTTAGCTAAAATTAATTTACGATTATCATTATAAAGAAAATCAATTTTAGATCAATTAAAAAGAAGCAAATATTAAAAATTACATAAATCCAAAGCCTGACTTATTCATTTGATTGAATAGTTGCAAAATTTGTGTGTGTTTTTGTGTATGTCAAGTCATACTATGACTATAAAGCCCCAAGAAGCAGGGAAAAATTTCATCTGGTTTGATCGCATTAATATTAGATCCTATTTTGTGCTTTACCATGGATAAGAAGATTTGATGAATTAAAAACAAAAGGAAATATGTAGTAATTATTTTTCTACTACAATTCAAGGAGTGAAAACGAATTTAAAAACATTTGAGGTTATGTTAGTGATAGTGGACAACAGTGTAATATTTTGAAAATGCTGCTACTATAATACCCCGAAACATGCAATAAAAAGTGTGTTCTAAAACCTATTAGAAAAAGAAGACTGCCATATCCATGTTTCGGGAAAATGTTTTCTTATTTCAGTAGAGATTTCTGGTAAAGGTGGGGCTTCTGACGTAGATACAGCACTCAACATCGTGGTAGGAAAATCAGTTGTCCATAGAGCTAAGCCGTGATTAAATCGGTTTGAGTATAAGTAAGGTAAATCTGTAAGAAGAGAGTGACTTATGTTGCATTTAATTGGTTTGATTACTTTTTGTTCTCAATGTCAATTTTTCTATAGCAAACGAGGATGGAACTTTACGTACATATTAACAATTACTGAATATTGTTAGATTAGCCTAAAGAACATATTGCTAGAATTTGCACATATGTATGTATTTCGAAAGTCTAAAAAAGTTTAAATTAAGAAAACAGTCTTTTAGAGTCGATTACAGTTAACCGCTATTAAATCTGTAATATTTCGCCAAGTTAATTAATGATAACTTCCCTCCATTGTCATAGAGCTTAAAATTTGTTAGGGCATTCACCCGCCCAGGTTTTTGGATATTTTCTTTGAATAAATGCTCTCATTTGTAGAATCGTATTTTTAATTCGTAAACTTTGCATTTTGGTAAAGGTTTATCAACTTATTTAGACAGCAATTCTCATCAAATTAACTAATTATTGTAATAAGAACATAAATGTTCAAAAAAGACCAAAATAATTGTAGGTCAATAAAGTTTAATATAACATTTTTACAGAAGAAAACTAGCCTGCACCAGGAAATCTTTCGAACAAGAAAAAACGAATCTGCATTGAGGATATGCGGGTTGTTCAATTTCTAACCGCGATCATTGTGGAGGGTCATATAATGAACTGTCTAAACAACGAGGGAATTGTGTTGTATATCATCCTATACGAGCTTGTTTTATAGAATTACATTTATTGCATAAAACAAATACGAAGCGAATCCTCTCTAAGTTAATATTAGGGACAAGTGTAATGTTTTTTATGAATTATTTACGAATCGCAAAATATCACAAAAAGAAAAAGTTGACGTATTCCTAAAAGATATTAAGTAGTCAAAAGTAAGTATTTGTGCACATCCAGAGGCATCAGAGGCATATATGTATGTATGAACTGTTGCAGTACTTGGAAAGGAGAGTCAGACAACTGATTTTTAATTATTGAAAATCATGAAATTTGTGTTCGTTGATTCATCAGTAGCTCATTTCTGTAGCATTTAATATAGAGATCTCTATTACAATTCTCAATTTGACGTCATTTTTAGCACGGTGTCTCTGTATGAAACTCTACTACTACCTACATATCTCAAGCGTTCATTTTACCCTATACAACTCACCATACCCTTATCAACTATTGTGTACAGAACAGAAACGAATAAATTCAACTAATATGAATTTGTTTGACATTATCGAATAGAGAATTATCTCAATTGGAATAACAGAAACGAGTTGCAGACCAAGGAATAAATGATTGTTAAATGTATAGTATCCTTTATAGCAACTTTTGATTTCGTAAATCAACTTGAACATTTTTAATTATACGGGAGAGTTAAAATAATTGTTTAATAATAAGATAAATAGAAAAAATGATTAATGATGTTTTGCGAAAGATAGAAAGCAAGACGATAAAATAGCCTTGTTACGCAGAATGCAATAAAAGATCTCCTTGTACCAGTAAATGTTTATACAATCTATAAATCCACCTTTCCATGTCAGGAGAATACCAAATCCACGTTTCAGGAAATAGCTTACGAACTTGCGGAGCCTGCGGTATAACCTCTGATTTACGTGTTACTGATACAAATGTGGGAAGAGGCAAAGGAACTCGCGCAGTTGTGAAAGTCGGTAAAGGAAGCCGCGGATGTATAGGAATAACTGCAAAGATAAATATAGGATGGGCTTCAAAAAACGTAATTGTGAAAAGAATTTATATCATCATTTTGCAATGTATATTATCTCTATTATAAAGGCAATAATAGTCATCGGATTTTGGGTTGTTCAATATCAATACGCGACCACGGTGGAAATTTATTTGGCACACAATCTATAAGAAATTTTTCCAATTTTCATAGTTTCTATTACGAGATACAAGATAACGTTACAAAGTTATAAATTACATTTGCAAATGAATGAATTTACATTCAGTAATTTTTCTGCATTATAAGGAAAAGATAAAGAAAATGTTATATAATAACATAAATGCGAATCATAATTAAAGATGAAATATACATAAAATAAGGATAGATGCGCAGCATGGTTTTGTAATTATAGTAGAAGATTCCCTTTTACCAGCAAACTTTTATACAACTTATAAAACAACCTTTCCGTGTCAGAGTTGTGCCAAATCCACGTTTCAGGAAATAGTTTACGAACTTGAGGAGCCGACGATATTTCTGGTTGCCGTGGAGCTGGTAAATCGTTTACAATTAGATGTCCTAAAGGCGTTAAATGGGAGACTGAAAAAAATAATGGAAGTAAATATTGAATTAAAATGTATATAAAATCTTGGGGTCACACCGCAGGCATTTTCAAAAAGTTGGTTGGTTTGAGATCTTCGGTGGGAATGCGAATCCTTATTTCAAAGTTTAAATTCATTCTAATTTTGTTCTACGAAAAATTCAGCTCCGCAGTTTGCTTTCGGTATTAAATAATAGGATGTATTTTTAAAAAAACCGTACGTACTAAATTAGAGATTCTCGTTATCTGTTAGTATCTAAAATATCAATTTAGTGGCATTTCAGAAGTTGCTGAATATTCTTAAGACATTAACCAGACAAAACGAGATTCCCAACTTACTCATAAGCTCTTGTTAAGGTACCAGTAATTTCTGTTTTTGTATACTTATTTTGGACATCGGTTACATTGCTTTAGACGCAACTCTTTAATGTAATGTCTAAGCAACGAACTAATTATGACATTTTCATCCACACAAGCTTTTTTATATGATAGATAATAAATTGCATTAATTTACGATAAAAAAATATTAGCAACTATAAATCGTATTTTTTCACTTTAAGTTATGTGAGGAACAAGTCTCACATTAAATCATCTACTAAACTGAACACTGAACGCCCTGAAAAAACTAAGGCGAAAAAGGAAACTAAGCCTCGTTAAAAACACAGTAGGTGGTCAAATTAGTGCATATTCAAAACATCAAAAAGCCTTCAAAATTTTGAGAAAGGCTAGATTGTGTAATGGTAGATTTCAATTCATAATTCGACTAGTGAAGAAACTGCAGCATGCCAATTTGGATAATGTGTCTTCATAGAAGAATATTCACAATAGAGCTAATGATGAGATCTTCTATTATCCTGCACCATTTGGGCGTCCACTGTTGAAATATTTTATACAGGGTGTTTCTTATAACGAGGAGAAAAAAAAAACGATAGGTCTCACCTTGATAAACATGGGGGATAACTTCAACCGTTTGGGAGTAAAATTCGGTATGCATATTATTATTTTATTTTTAAATTTTGATCTACTCAACACAGCGACATTAAAGTCACACCAAATAACTACTATCGCTGTGTCCTTTCCAAAAAGTCACTTGCGAAAGTGAAATAATGTTCTGAGTATCGTGATTGACCCCCCATTCCAAACATTATTTTCTTTGTTTCAACAATTGGAATATTAAGTTACCATCAGACACTAAGTAACAATATAAATAATAATAAAATGTAATAAAATTTCTAAAATAGAAGAAGAAGAAATATAAAAACAAGTAAATAGAAGATTATTACCAAAGCAAAATAAAATTAGTCAATTGGTACATATCCACACTATAGAAGCGTACTCCAATATGAGACGAACGAAACAACCTACGTTAAGAAAATTTTTAAAATGAAAGGATCATCAAAGTCTCTCGACCAACGTTTTACGAAACCAAGTGCCGAATTATCACGGTTTAATATACTGCTGATATGGCATCCAAAGTTAAATTTATTATAAATGATCAAGCCAAGGTCAATAATGTCATCTTGCCTAGACAAAGGCTTGCCAACAATTTTGTTACAGTGGTCCAAGGAGATAATTTAACTGCATATTAAACACCACATTTCAAAACTAACAAGATCACATTGGAGCCAATGTGCATGTTGTAAATTCTTGATTGATCTAAACATTTTCAAATCATCGACGTAGGCTAAAAGGTGAAAATTCCGAATAAGAGGAAATAAATCGATAGAAAATGTGAACAGCAAAACATTAAAATGGCTACCTAAGGACACCAGATAAAACGGAAACCGTATCATTGAAGATACAAGAAAATTGGACTCTGAAATAGCGACTAGATGAGATCTATCGCCCCACTTATTCTTTACCACGTTATACAAAATACCCTGTATAATAAAATAAATGAGAAACATAATTAAAGAAGTTCTGCGAAAGATGCATCAAATGAATACAGATAATCAAGCAGCATGGTTGTGTAGTTTTAGTAGAAGATCCCTTATTACCAGCAAATTTTTATATAACTTATAAATCCACCTTTTCGTGTCGGAAGTGTGCCAAATCCACGTTTCAGGAAATAGTTTACGAACTTGAGGTGTCGAGGATATTTCTGGTTGCCGAGTAGCTAATGGAAGTCTGGTGCTAATCGGCGGCGGTGGCGGTAGAGTGCTTGATATAATAACACCTGGCGGCGCGTTTAGAAATTGTAACGCAATAGGTATTATAAGGGGGACTGAAATAAAAAATTGTAGTAAATAATTAATTAAGATGTACATACATATGTGTATAATATCTATGTATATATTATCTTTAAAATGCGATAAATTGTTTTTTTTTTTTGTTTAAAACAATTGATTCAATATAATAGACTATTGTCACTATTGTTCATTGAGCCAATAGTTTTAATTTCAAAAGTAAGTAATTTATCGTAGGTACTTTACTTTTGTAGCAACTTTTATTTTACAAGAATTCTTTGGAATTTTTAAATTCATTTTTCATGTTATACCTTAAAATGATTGAAAATTGAAATAAACTATTTTTGACACTAAGATTCTCGGAAACTACTGAACCAATTGCGCTGAAATTGTAATTACTAATGAAAGACCAATAAACCCTAGACCTTAACGTAGGCTTTCTTTTAAATTCAGTTTAGTTTGTTCTATGAAAAGTTAAGCGAAGTGTGCTTTCGGTCTTGGAATTTCAAAAAAAACCCTAAGTCAAAAATTAGAGCTTCTCTTTATTTGTTAGTAGCTAAAATATCAAACCAATCAGGAGCTTTTTATGAGTTGTTGGATATTCTTAAACCATTAAATAAGATGTCGTGAAAAAATTATATTTTACCATAAAAACGACTTTCCAAACTTAATTGAAAACTTTTGTTAATGTACGAGTAGTTTCTGGTTTTGTAGATATATTTATGCCGTAAGTCAGGTATAGCTATTGAACCACGAAATAACATGTTCTTTGTGATCAATTGTCATATGGAGGTTTCTGGAAATAATGACCCTAGTGCCTAAAAACGGAGTAAAATCTCAGTCTTAATTTTTACAAAGACCTTATCTTAGAAAAAAGTCGCATACTTTTTTATTAACCTTCCTACTAAACGCCACGAAAAAAGTCCGAAAAGAAAATGAAACTTCGTACAAATACTCAACTCTATCAGCCAACATACATAATATAGCATGCCCGTCTGGAGAATGTGCCTTTGCTAGTCGAGCCGAGGGCAAAATGCACTCACAATGAATACCTTATATACAGTGTGATGTATAGGAATATTATACTTTTGCAATATGGAAATAATAAGATAATTGCAAACTCATGATAAGACGGTTTCTCGTTATGCACATTCATTTGGTCCGTAAGTTGCATTGCTACGAGTATAACGTAAAAGGTAAAAGTAGCAAAAACAAAAATATGTTCTTAAAACACACAAATAATTTTGCGCCAATTAAATTTAAAGTAAAATAATTAATAGAAGATCAACATGCATACATAAGTATTAATTTTCGGAGTAACCTGTTCGTTATGATGCATTTCCATATCCAAATTTCGGGGAAGAGTGTACGTATTGTAGCGTACTCCGAAAATGATTTTTTTGACTCGTACCAACCAGTCATAAAGACACCGTCTGTTGCTAATATATCAATGAAAAGAGAGTTTCAATATCTATAAGCAACAGAATCTTTCACATATACTTTAGCATCTTCTAAGCAACGATCAAATTGTGAAAACTTCATACTGTGTCGAACTTGTACCAACTTGTAGTTGGACTAAATTAGAGGAACACTTTCTCAAACGAGCGTAAAGGGTAGGAATATGGAAAGCTGCTAGAGAAAAAAGTGTCCATGAATTCCAAGTTATTTACACAAATAACTATTGGAAGAAAATGTAAATATCTTAAAATAATAAAGTTGCCAAAATAGAAGAAAAATATAAGATCGTAAATATATCGAAGTAAAATAAAGGCAGAGAACATATAAACCACCAATGCAAGCTGTAGTAGCAGAAGCTCTTTCCCCAGCATGTAAATCAATTTTCAAGTTAAACCTTTTCGTTTCAAACGAATGCCAAATCCACGTCTCAGGGAATATTTTACGAATTTGTATATCTGACGGGGTTGTTTCAGGCATTTCTACTGGCTCTCGTGGGGGAGCTGGAGTTGATACAATATACCCTGGTATGAAATGGTACACTGCATTAGTTAGATGGAAGGGAATCATGGGTCGCTCTGTAAAGAATAGTTGATAAATTAAAAATGTACATACTTATTTGTAGATTTTCGTTATTGATCTGAAAACAAGATTAATCTGTTGAAATAAATGTTTGCGATATTATATTAATTCACTTTGCAAAAACAAGTCAATGATTGCAATTATTAAGAAAATAAAATAAAAATAAAATCTTGCATCGTTTGCGTTGATAAAATATAATGACCTATCATAATTCCTATTTGGGTAATTTGTTTTAGAAAGATGCTTTGATGATATCAAAGAAATAAACAAAGATTATTCTGCAATATTTCAAAAAAGAATTTACTTTCATAAATAAACTCGGTAGCATTATTAAGGCATTTTCTTTATGCCATGATGCAAAGTCATGAAGACTGTAATATAAGCTTGAAGTTCTTGTTTGAGTAGGGCTGTAACATACTTCAAAGGATAGACACTAAAAATTGAGAAAAAAAATCAGAACAATTTAAAGGTTACTTCTAGTAACCACATTTCTATTCCAACAGCATCTATCAAATGTCTAAATCATTTTTCTAACAACCGCGTATGTAGTCAATCAGAATATGTAAAGATAAAAACTTTTTGAAGTAACCAACAACATGAAGCTTTTGAAATAATTATCATGAACATTACAACCTTCTCCTCTGACATGCAATTTTAGTAAAAGATATTTAATAGTGAATGTATGACCTGTTCGACAGATTATCCTGCCAAATCCATGTTTCCGGAAATTCTTTTCGTGTTTTTATAGCAAAATTGCTTGAGCTCGAAACAGTTGGTCCGGCTGATTGACCGATATGAAAAGAAACCCCACCGCCAATAATTCGATCCTCTAAATCAAATTCTGTAAAAAAGTTACAGTTATCAATTTACGCATACATCAATATACATACATGGAATTATAGTTAAAACTCGATTACCCCTGATTCGACTAACCGGAAATTATTAAACGGGATAAAGATTGACTCCGACCCGATTTTGTTCACAGCTAACAAGGACGAAAATGGTTTTAGGTGGTGTTACGTTTAAACAGGCACTTACGCGGAGGCGAAAGATCAAACCCCTAAATCCCCCTGTGTACGCACCTGCGTTTAAGCGTGCAGTGATTCCCGGTGATTTCGGGAGAGCGATTATCCCATGTGTTGAATTATTTCTTATTTTAAAGGTTTGTATAGACATTTTATTCATATATTCGTATGTACATATTTATTTATTAAAAAATAGATCTTCTACGTTTATTATAAATAAAAATGGTTTTCTTTATATTACTGAGTTTGTTCTATTAACCGGGATTTTCGATTTTTCAGGAAAAATTCGAAACCAAGCATCCCGGATTGTCGAATTTCAACTGGCTTAATTCTCGAGACAGTTAATGGTATCAATTTTGTGTTTTAACATAAATAGAATAAAAAATAGCTGTATCGACATATTATAACGACAATTTCATAAAATAAAATAGCATTGAAATATCGAAAACGTGCCGTCACAATCTTATGAAAATCAATGAGTACACTGAGAACAATTTGCATAGATTTGCATGGTCCACTGGGCAATAAAATTATCTAGAAATCTATAATTTTTACAATATATATAGTGCGAGAATCTATAGATATAGTTTGGCATCCATAAGACAGGCTTGAGAATCCTGGACGTAAACCAAATCTCTGAAAAGTTTTTGTTGAGCGCGTACTAACTAAATATATGTATTCTTTCGTTAAACGCGTTTGCATCTACATTTAAGAATTTGCTGACTATACACAAAGTCTGATTGTGATGATCACATGTTCATACAAAAATAACGAAAGATGTCGCAACTACAATATAAATTTAAACTGCTAACAGTGTGAAAAAATATGGGTGATGGAACACACAACCTTTTCCTTGAAACTTCTTCAACGACAGCTAAAAGTAATTTATTTATATTGCCTGGTATGATCTGTTGAAAGGCGAACGTGTTTTTCTGTATCTGTCTTTATCGATTTATTTCAGAATTTCCAGTCTAAAAATAAGGTTTAAAATATTTAAAAGCTGTGCGTAGGTATACTCGTATGTAGAACACCTATTAAAGTAAATATGTAAACAATATAAATTTTAGGGAGCACCGCGTATAAAATATGAAATGATCACTTTAACTTTATAAATTTAGTCAAAGAGAATATAGTGAGCTTCATTGTAGTCACAGCAACTAGAATTTATAGTCTGAATGATCATCGTATGGTCGCAGTAACATTAGTGTTAAGTCACTGATTGTATAATTTGACTGCAGGTGTCTAGAATTTATAGTCCGGGTAACTACGAAATAGACGATGGCTTCATTTTACTTTAGTAATGCCTTAAATATGTTTATCAATATAAATGGTTCAGGAAACTATTCTAATAAGCACCTCTTCCATATTGAACAAGTCTTGGTATTTAGTACATTATACAACTATACGTATAGTTCTCCCAAAATATGGTCAAGAAATTTCTTTTAGTGGCTAGTTGCACCATAACCTAAGATGCACCATAGACTAAGACGAAAGCTATTAGACAACCACATTAGTACCGACACATAAAAAAAAAAGGAAAAATACGAAAGCAAACCTGCTAGTCGCAATATGACTCCAAATCCAAGATTCTGGAAATACTTTTCTGACAGAGTGTTCCTCAAGTGCGGTAAGCGAAACTGAGTTGTAGGCAATTTTGTTGAAAAAAAGATCCCGTGAAACTAAACAATTAAAAATTAAAACCAATGAATAATGTAAACGATGATTGTGATTATTATTAGTCACTTTCAGTGGTACCGCACAAAAAAACTGATGGAACACTTGTAGTCAATAAAATGTCTTTCACCGGTGCACTTTTGAAGAATTACCAATAAATATGAGTAAAATATACACCCCACCCCATATTTGTAAAATTTTAAAACCTGTCAGAATTATTCAAGAGCCACAGCCAAGTTTCCGGAAATAATACTCTTGTCGTAACCCCTTGTATTTTCCGATCTTGGGTTCCGAAGGTAGAATTGTTAGGGTCGGACTCGGCTAACCGAAAGTCAATAATACCCCAATCTTGAGCTGCAATGGTTTTAAAAGATTTAAACGATAAATGATGAATTCGAACATATTCGTATGTACATATATAGTTCGAACATAAAAATCTTTAAAATGAGAATGCAGAAACATACGAGGTCACTTCAACAATAATGAACAATAATGAAATTGTCCAAAACTTCAAATCAAATGTGTGCTGGAAATAGAAGTATAACACAATGCATCCAAAAGACCTCTTAAGGGATGCAAGGAGTGCTTCATTATTGTAATTTTAACACAGCATGTCATTGGAAGGAAGCAGTCTACTTTTGAATGTATTCCTACCCCTCCCCTAGCCGGAAATAGGAACACAACTTCATACATTAAGGGCGCCGCTTAAGAGAGGTGAATATAAAAGTGCTCCATTTGTGCTCTTTCTTCATGACATGTGATCAAGAAGCAAGCATTACGTTCGGTGATATCTAGGAAAATCTTCTGTAAAATTTAGTAATGCTGATTACAATAAATCGGAGGTACATATAGAATTTCATTTTAAACCTTTCGAGTATGAACTCTGACGGAAACAGTCTGAATTTTACAATTTAACAGGAAATTTCTCACGTAAAACGAGAGGAAGATTACTCTCCCTTTCAATAATCTAATAACCCAAACCCAGTAAGACAACAGGTAACGAATCACTAGGGGAGTAAGAAGGGAGATTTACAATTTTTGAGACGAGATTCCCAGTTCAGAAAAAGAATTTACTTTACTGCTCCCTTATGTCTCCGAAAGAGAGCACTCACAGCATTTGCTGCTGTGCAAAGTACTACCAGTTGCAATAGTTGCAAACACTTTTATAGATTTCTATAGTGCAAGTAGAGAAGTTGTTCTCTTGGTAGTTTACCTATTATACTGACGATTGGCATCCTGTTAATTTAAACAAATAAAACAATTTTTAAATTAATGAATAATGTGAGTAATGTAAACGATGTTTGTGATTATTATTAGTCACTTTCAATGGTACCGCACGAAATAAAATTATGGAGCACTATTGTAATTAAACAAATGTTCTTTTCCGGTGCACTTTTGAAGAAATACTAATTACAAAGTGTATAAAACATCCACACCATACCCCATCATTGTAAAATTCTTGAAAAGTTTAAGACCTGTCAGAGTTATTCACGAGCCACAGCCAAGTTTCCGGAAATAGTACTCTTGTTGAAACCTTTGGTATTTCCCGATCTTGTGTTCCGAAGGCAGAATTGTCAGAGTCGTACTCGACCTCTGAATCATACTCGTTCAACCGAATATCAATGAGACCCCAGCCTTCAACCACACCTATTTTTAATATAATTAAATGATGAATGATGAAATCGAACATAATTAAATAAAGAAATCTTTAACAGGAGAATGCAGAAAAATAAGAGACCACTTCAACAATCATGAAAATATTCAATACTGCAAGACCTTCAAATCAACTATGTACGCATTAGTGTATACTATGCAAGTAACACCAGTGTCAACCACTTTTATAGGTTTCTATAGTTCAAAGAGAAAAGTTGTTTTCTTGATTATATAGTTTATGCAGTATGCCCTAGATAGACTACAGAAATTCAACTAGTTCATGACGACACGTTTGACATCTGAGAATTGGTTCAGCATTGAGAATTTTACATGGGCTATGTCATTTTGAAGTTAGGAACAAGTTAAAGAGTTATAGTCTGTCTAGGGCATTATACTGAACGTATAAACAATTAACTTGTTTTCGATGAACAAATACCAAATCCATGTTTCTGCAAAGAATTTTCGTTGACTTATTATAACTTGTCCCATATTCTCCGAATCATTTGGCATTGGGTCATTCCAAACACCATGAAGTGGGGTTTTGAATATAAACATACGCTCTTCTGAAATTAAATCCAAGTAATTGATTACCACTACTGCTAAATTCAAATATTCTCTATAAAAGGGTATACAGATTAATAATGCGCTGAACTTCTTGGACTATGTAAACACTATAGAAGGAAACCAAAAACATTGTTGTAAATTAAGGTGATATGTTCATGCATTTCACTAACCAACTAATTAAAATGAGCCTTGGTACTACATTATGAGCAAATCTCAGTAGCTTGTAAATTGACAATGGATGTGTGTATTTGACGAGCATTCCCCCTCCACCAGAGTTATATTTAAATCAAGATTTTATTAACTTGTTCGTAACCGAGTGCCATAGCCATGTTTCTGGAAATTCTTTTCGAATTTCCACCTGCTGAATAGAAGGTGCCATTGGTGGAGGTACTTTTGGTGCAGCTTCTCCTGCTAATGTCAGTACTTGCCCTCTTTGCGCCAATAGTCCATAATGTGGCCTAATACGAACTGCAAAATTTAAAAAAAAAATCCAGTCAAACTGACCTAAATAGCTTCTTTAGGACACGCTCGGCGTATTTTGGTTTTTAGGATTTTGCACAAGCATCAACAAGATTTCCTAATGTTTTACCGCATGGTTTATTAAAAAATTCTTAAGATATTGTTATATTAATGAAATAAAATAAAATAACGATACTGGGCTTTCGATAGCTATAGCGCCACTATAATTCAGTGTGGCCCATATTAGCCTAGCATTTCATAAGATTTTGAGGTTATCATGTTCTTAAGATAACATATCATTTGTAGTCTGTCTCACTTCCGAATCCAAAGCACAAACAACTATTGCGATAACGAATATCGGATTTGAATATAAAATGCTTGTCGTCTATATCATCGATTTAACGCTAATAACATTTACTAAAATATTTTTCTGGACAGTTACTATAGAAAGAAAAGAATACTAATTGATATATCGCTCAGATTAATCCACGAAACCTGTCTAGACTATGTAAAATATACCACCATAGGCAAACAACCAACAACACTGTTTCAAATATGATGAATATATTTGTTCATGCTCTTCACTAACCAAATAATTGAAATGATTCATGGTACCCCATTATGACTATTAGTTAAATTAAATGGAAACCCAAACTTAACTACCAGTTTTGTTGCACCAAAATAAAAATAAATCAGGAATATATTAACTTGTTCTCAGTTGATAACCACAGCCATGTTTCAGGAAATTTTTTTCGAACTTCCACCACCTGTGGAACAGGGACTGGTTCCATTGGTGGAGGTGGTCCAGGCACTCCAGGTAATCCAGCAAACCCTATTACATCACCTCTTTCGGCCATTAATCCAAAACCGGTTCCGAGTGAAAAGTATAGTGGCATTATATGAACTGAAATATGTTAAAAGCTTTCTAAAAAACCATCCTAAGTTACTTCCTTATGGGACGTTGTTTAAATATTTGAAGAGCATTAGGTAATCGGGATCCGAGATAAACATGATTTTTAAACTAATCAAAAATACTCAGAAAGTCGAAGGTGTTACAATGCATAAATATCGGTTTGAACCATATTACTGATAACGTAAGATAATTAATGAAATAATATTAATATCATTACTTAGGCTTATATGAAAATAGTCTATGTAAAACATTGATTCCTATTGCGAAACTGAATATCTGAAAGTTCAACTTTTACGCCTTTCTAATTCCTCACCAATGTTTTCAGAAATATTTTGTGTTGATGAACAATGTAAACCACAAACAACTTTTGGAATGTTCCATTTTGGTTTTGAACATAAAAAGATGTGTGTATACTATTAAATCTCGTCGACTATTAATCCTACTTTTAAGATTAAATAAACTAAAACATTATTCTGGACAGTTACTATAGAAATAAAAGCATACTTATTGTTACACCAGTCAGAATAATCCATTGAACTTTTTTATACTATGTAGTTGTAGATATTTCGAGGTGGGTAGAGATACCCGGCACTTAGATCAAAGATCCATTGTGTAATACATGCCTCAGAAGAATTATAGCCATCTGAATTAATCTCGTTACCCTGAATAAGCCGGTGAACGACCAGTTCATCTAACAAAGCTCATGATCGTGGGCAACGTAAGTTTATGTAGATCTTCGGGTGCTACATTAAAATCTCCGAATAAAAAATAAACGCCATTGTAGAGGTGACACATACACAGAAGGTGAGTGACGGCCTCATCCTCCAACTCGCATTTGCACAGCGATGAATCAGCTATGCGCATGGTATGTAGATGCTTATTCAACCTGAAGACCCGTAAGTAGAAAATGTAAAATACACCATCATAGACAAACAACCAACAACACTGATTCAATTATGATTAATAATTTTGTTCATGCTTTTCACTGACCAAATAATTTAAATGATTAATGGTATAGTACGCCATTATGAGTATTAGTTCACCGAGTTCATAAATGGTTAGTAATGCCATCGTAGCTTTCTTGTATTCAAACACAAACAGGAAAAATTTTTCGAACTTCCACCATCTGTGGTATAGGAGGTGGTTCCCATAGTGGTGATCCAGCTATGAACACCGTTCTCGACTCTAATTCGGAATTGACTCCTGGTGAAAAGTCGTATGGCATTATATGAACTAAAATATATTAAAAGCTTCAACAACAATCCTAAATTACTTCCTTATGAAACGTTGCTTAAATCTAGAGTATCCAGACAGTCGGGGACACCAAATAAAGAAGATTTTTATACTAATTAGAAGTACTCAGTAAGTCGAAGGTCTTAATACGCTTAACGTAAATGGTGAAATAACATTATTGTCATTAACTAGACTTATATGGAAATCCTATACCGGCTATACCTATGTATGTCTTTGTAAAAAATTTGTGTTGATCTGATTTGCTAACCATCCACAAGCTCTTGAGATTAGGCCATTCAAAACATGCTATAAATATAACTAAAGGCTTGCCTAAAAATATTTATTTCAAACGATTTATAGGAAAAAAAATGTTGAGGTATACCACATGGAACGTTTTCATCAACCAGAACAGATCATGAAAAAAATTACCGAGGCATCCAAAAACATTGTCACCAATTATGAAAATATGTGCCAGCCAATGAAGAAATGTGTGAATATGAGGTTAATCTTAACAGCCTGTGGGCACTCGTGCACGACGCTTTTCTTAGAGGTATCACGACACCATGCACCTGTTAGTTTCGAATTATTTTGCCGAATTTAGTTTGAATTCGAACAAAAATCTTCATTTGCTTAGCAGCCACCAACCGAGGCAAAAGCACCCCGGAGTATGTACATGAAAGAGATAAATATCTTCATATTCCCGTACTGCTTTTTTGAACTGAATACGTCTTTGCCGTTATTGCCTCAGCGAAACCCAAGTATCAGGCAGCACAGGATATATTTATAAAAGAAAATCATGAATGAAAGGACCCTGCCTCGTAGGAACATTTGTTTATCATATCCTACTCGCACTAGGAGGTTCTTGCCTTTGCATCTTTAGTTTAAAATTCGTTAAACGAGGTACCGATTGCAGGCAAAAGTTGTGTAAGAAAGGAAAGATAGAAAGTCCCACAATCTACGCCAGACCCGGGCAAAGTTTGACTTCATGGGAGCAGTGTACCTCCATAAACACCTCCATAAACCTTTCGCATTTCGGGTCGCTTCATTAACGCAATGAGGAGTGAGTACATGTTTACCATCACTGATTCAGGACAGGAGTATGCATTTCTCGCTTGCACTTGCAGGAGGTACCAAAAAAATATTTCTCGCCACCAAAAAAATATTTCTCGCTTGCACTCGGAGCATCGTCTATGTCCTGTGTGCCGCACAAGTAATTTTTCACGACAGGAGTATGCTTTTCTCACTTGCACTTGCAGCAGCAATGAGGTGGGCACCGGGAGTCAAAAAATCCTACCTGAGGAGCACTTGGGAGTCAAAAGAGCCGGGTTTGCCCAGGTCTGATCTACGCTACCTGATGATCGCTAAGGTAGGAGTTCGCCTCGTAAGAAAAATGAACGACGCGCAATTTTTGATCATACTTGGTCTGGATAAATGTGACAAGAAGTGGTCGTTCTTCATCTTCCTTGCGCTCTTTTTGCCCAAATTCCGGTTATCTTGTTTGCTTTTGACTGTGGAAGGAACTTTTGTGATTTTCGAATGCAACACTTTCACAAAAATTCAGGAAATACAATGCCAGAATTTGTGTTTGTACATATATTTCCGTACGAAATCCTTTCCCTAACTTACAGATGCATGGTATCGTGACACCTCTAAAAAACTGGCCGTGTAGTAAAAGCGCCCTGTTAGTGTATTTTGAAGATCTTATACGTTTATACTTATTCACGCCAGATAAAAAAGATATAGTGGACGTTATTATTATTGCGAGGAATATCAATTGTCCCTTTCCACCTTTTCACTTCAATCAATAGTATATGACATTATTATAATACTATTTTGATTACATACATGTAATAAAAATGTTACCCTTATTCCACCACCACCAAAATGATAACAAAATCAATAATTTATTAACTTCTTCTCAACGGCTAACCAAAGCCATGTTTCAGGAAATTTTTTTCGAACTTCCACCACCTGTGGAACAGGAACTGGCTGTGCAGGTGGTGCAGGTGGTCCAGGCACTCCAGGTAATCCAGCAAATGCTATTACATCACCTCTTTCCGGCGCTAATCCAAAGCCCGCTCCGGGTGAAAAGTACACTGGCCTTATAAGAACTGAAATATGTTAAAAACTTTCTAGACAACCCTTAGCTACTTTCTTATGGAACGCTGTTTGTGAAACTGAATATCTGAAAATTCCACTTTTATGCCTTTCAAGTCCAATACCTATGTTTGAAATATTTTGTGTTGATTAATAGTGTAAACACAAATAACTATTGTGATGTTCAATTTCGGTTTGAACATAAAAATGTGTTTGTCCACTATGAAAATCTCGTTAATTATTAATCCCACTTTTAAGATTACATAAACTAACACATTTGTCTGGACAGTTACAAAACCTTTTAAGACTAAGTATAAATTATACTCGTACCAACGTAGCCAGACAAGCCTGTTTCAATTATGATGAAAACATCATAGACCTATAAAACCAACAACACTGATTCAATCATGACGTATACTTATGTTCATGCTATTCACCAACCAAATTATTTAAATGATTCACGATACTTCAATATGACTATTAGTTCATCAAGTTCATAAATTGTCATTGTAACTTTGTTGCATTCAAAACACAAATTTAACTAGCAGTTCCCTTCAAGAACATTATATTCAAATAAGGAATATTTAAATTGTTCGCAATTGGTAACCACAGCCATGTTTCAGGAAACTTTTTTCGAACATCCGGCACCCGAGGTGCTGATGAAGGCGGTCCAGCTACATATATCAAACGCCATTACATCACCTCTTCTGTACGGTAATTTTGAAATATGTTAAATGCTTTCTAGACAACAATCTTAAATTACTTCCTTATCGGACGTTGTTTAAATATTAGAATAGCATCACACAACTGGGATCCGAACTAAAAAAGATTTTTATGCTATACGTAATTAGAAGTACCTACTCAGAAAGTCAAAGTTGTTTTAATGCTTAAATAATGGTATGAACCGTTTTACCGTATTGGTAAATTAATATTATGGGCATTAACTAGGCTTACATGGAAATAGCTTATGTGAAAAATTGATTCCCACACTGAATAACTTTCAAATGCTATTCCTATGTTTTTGGAAATAATTTCTGTTAATCTGATTTGTTAACTACTCACAAATCCTTGAGATTAAGTCATTCAAAACTGCAAAAAGATAATACACCACATGGAACGTTTTAATAAACCATTACGGATTATTAAACAAATATGTACATGAGACACCCAAAAATATATGAAGATAACCAATATACATAGCTCTCCTGGGAGCACTTAGGCTGCAAAGAACCATGGTCTTCAAACCAGGGGACCTGGTGGGACATCTCGCGATAATCGAGGAAATTCGATTAGAGGAGATGACCAAAATATCTGACGTGACCACAACCAAGCTGGACTTCACAAGGCCATTTAGCGTGGTAATCGAAACCCGTCAACAATGGCAAGCCAGTGAGGCGTCCCCACCGAAGGAATCGATGGTGTGGTATACGGACGGATCAAAAACAGATAAAGGGGTGGGAATTGGCGTGTATGGCCCAAGGTGCCGCATTTCAAAGGCACTAGGTAAAACCCCTACCATTTTTCAAGCTGAAATATTGGCCATATTAGAATGCGTCAATACCTGCATCAACAGAACCATTAATGGTTCTACTATCTTTATATTAACAGATAGTCAAGCCGCACTAAAGGCGCTCAAGTCCTTCAGTGTAGACTCAAAGCTGGTTTGGGAATGCCTGGAATCCCTGAAGCTTTTAGCAACCCACAACAGGGTTACCCTTATGTGGGTCCCAGGCCATGCAGGCTATACAGGAAATGAAATAGCCGATGGTTTGGCAAAACAAGGGGCGGAATCTGCCCTCACTGGTCCAGAACCTTTCTGTGGCGTGTCTAAATGCCACCTAAAGGGGGCCATAGAAAGCTGGGAGAAGAGGAGCCGACTCAGGTACTGGAATAACACCCCAGGATGCCGGCAATCAAAGACCTTCATGGGTGCACCGTATGAAAAGGTCGAGAAACTCCTCCACTTAAACAAACAGGAGCTCAGAACTATTACTGGGCTCTTCACTGGACACTGTTCCTTAAGGTATCACCTTAAAAAGATTAGGAAAGCTGACTCTGACACCTGTCGCTACTGTGCGGAAGCCCCAGAGACAGCGGTGCACATCCTTTGTCACTGTACAGCCCTAGCAAGGCTCCGACTAACTCAATTAGAGGATGCCTTTCCAACACCTGAACAGGTTTGGAAAACGACTCCCAATAAAATCCTAGGCCTCTATAAGAGGCTAAATTTGGGATAAAATATTGACGGGGATTCACAATAGATCCTAGTGGTCGCGGTGAACGATAGGCTTTTTCAAGCCTGAACGCCCCCTTTCAAACTTAACTTAACTTAATATACATAGAAAATCTGGGAACGGGCGGGGCAATTTGGGCCTGAATTTCATTAAACAATTTTAAACTGAGAAAATTTATGAACATGAAAAAATTCATGATAAATCTAAACAGCCTATTAGTGCATTTTGAAGATATGAAGTATACGCTATTTTTTTGCAAAGAATACACATTGTCCTGTTCCAGCTTTTCACTTCAATTACAAGAATGTATTACATTATTAAGGTACTTCTAGATATAACACAAACTTTGCCTGTATTCCCCCACCACCAAAGTTATGTTAAAATCAGAATTTTATTAACTTGTTCTCGACCGAAAGCCACAGCCATGTTTCAGGAAATTCTGTGCGAATTTCCACCACCTGTGGAACAGAAATTGATGCTCCTGGTGGAGGTGGCCCAGGCAGAGCAAACGACAATACACCAGAACTGTCTCCCTTTATTACAACGTTGTAATCAAATTCTGCAAAGAAAAGTAGACTAATTCAAAACTGCAAACTTCAAAAAACATTTTTTCTTTCAAAACATTCGAAGATGTTCGGCAAATTCCGAAATTAGACGTGCAAAGCCATGAAGGACTACATAAACAAAATTTTGATGCTGCTTTGGATTCTTTTAGAAAGTCGAAGGTGTTTGAACTCTTAAATAATATATGAATTATATTACAGGAGGGCCTGGATTTACGTTATTTTCGGAATCATTCGGGAAATTTCATAGTTAATGGATCTATAATACAGTAAACCACTGAAATCGAAACGGACGACCCAAATACAGAAGTTGTAATTCAAGGCCCTCCTGCATCCGATAGTTTGTTTCCCGCAAGAATTTCATTCTCTTTAACAAGGTTTAGATGGAGGTATTACGTGTTAATTGACCATTTATCGACTACTAAGATATGAATTTTAGAAAGTTACTTTTATTCTAAAAAATTAATCATGTACGAGGATATACTTATACTACAGTAACTTCCGCCACCTAAAATGTTTGTTAAAAACTTAATAACCTATTTTGTGTAGATTTCCATATCCAAGTTTCTGGAAATTCTTTTCTCACTAAGGGAAGACTTCCACTTGATACGCTTCCCGCAGCAAACGCAGAAACTGCAGCATATTCTGGTATTCCTACGTAATCTGAAATGATGTTTGCACAAGTATTCTCTATATGACTCTCTTTTTAGCATACTACTGAACATCCTAAAAACTAAGAAGATCATAAGTTCACTGTAGCAATAAATAAAGCACGGTACTGTGCTTTTTTCCTTAAGAAAAATATTATATTAAAGTAGAATACTGAATAAGTGAAAAAACATAGATGGGAATAAGTTCCAACTTTTTTCTTCTACCTATCATTATGTTACTTTGAGGAATGAAGAATACTTTTCTTCGATAAATTATTGTATTTTTTCGAATGTGCTAATATACCATCTTAAAAAAAATATCTCCATAAAATTTTTTTTTCAATAGTTTCAAAGTTATAGTGGTTGAAAAAGTGCCTGAGGTCCAGTTGACCTCATCTGCGCTAGTAAGTTCTATAGAGAGCTCCATGCTCGAAGGGTTAAAATCGGAATTACACAATTATCTTTTTTTTCTCTTTCCGTTCAGAAACGGACGGGACATGGGTCCTAACAACAAGTAAGCAGATATACACATAACATATATTACTTGAATAAGCTCTTCCACAATGTGAAACTTGTACAGTGAAACATTGCACTCTCATTTTCTTTAACATGCTTGCAATTCTAATTTCGACACAACTACGGTTAGGCATTAAAGTCGTGCTAATCATAAAGACATCAACCGATAGAACCTGATAGAACATTTCCAGCCAAGCCACCATCCCTGCGCACCACCAAATTGTAAGTATTAAACATTTATAGTATTCACTTCTCATCAAATGACAACCACAGCCAAGTTTCAGGGAATACTTTTCGAATTGATATTTGCATATCTGGTGAACTACCTGAAGAAGGTGCGGCATGCGGTACTGCTTCAAAAAATATTGGCTGGCCAATATAAGTATCTGCGATTATCTCATTATACTGAACTAGAAAATTTTGATAAATTTATTTACAACAAAATGTTAAAAAAAAACATATTTAAAGCTTATAGTTTTCAAAGCAATTTCTGTTTTCACATTCGTGACAAAATCGCAACAACTAGCAGATGTTTATACATCGATCACATAAACCCTTCAACAAGTAATAATTTACACTCGTGGCTGTAAAAAATAATAGCCATTCCTTGTTGTACATTCGCAGGCTTAGAAAATCAATGTTTCTTCTTTCTGGAATTCCTTAGTCTATCTCTTTATAAGCCCTAACATGTAGTTAGCTTTATTGACTATTTCATCAATGAGGTTGTCAAAAGTAAAACGGCTATTTCGCCAAACATCCAAATCTTTGATTTTATCTAATCTTGTCAAGGCGGTATCCAATGTACAATATGCCATCCGTTTTTTTTTGCGAGAAAAAAACATTAATGAGCACTTACGTAAGTAAGTTGAGAGGGAGATAATTAATAGAGCGAATTAAAAGGTGTCTAAGTACGAATTTAAATCTTCACAGTCCAAGTCAGACGGAAAAACACGAAATGTCTTGGCATCGTCAGAATAACAAAATGTTTGAATAATTTAGAACCATTGAAAGGTCGTTAACATAAATACTGAATAAAATCGGACCAAGATTGCTGTCTTGAGGCAAGCCAGAAGTATTAACAATCCGCGAAATGATACACGTTGAATACGTGACTTCAAGTAAGATCGCAACAAATTATTGAACAAAATTGGAAACCCGAGCCAGCGGTAACGTATAATATATGTAGATGTGCAATGCAAATAAACATGTTTGAGTATCACGAAATGAAAGCTTCTAGTAAAAAAACCTCTCATTTCAAATTCTACTCTACTCATAAGAGCAATAACAGTATGTGAGCATGCTATAAGAGAGAATCTCGCTTATAGCTAGGCTATGTGGGTTTGGAAATTCATATGAATCGTGTGTACTTAAGGCCAAACCATAATGTGCATACCGTTCCGCACGGAAGTCCATGCAAACTTGCGATTACATACAAAACCTATCCCCAAACCATAATGTGAATGAATAGTCGTTCGTTTCGTCAAGTTTCGGCAAGTCTGCTTTGCTATGCAAGCTACGATCTGGAACGTGCCTTGCATATGCAAAATGGCAATAGCTGAAAATGGGGACAAGGATGACGATTCACATTTTTTCGAAAGTTTGATTAATATGCATACCGGTCCGTACGGAAACCTGCCAAAATTGAACGAACAGAAGCTTATGCATATTCCAAAGGCTTTCAGAGTGTGATAAATCACTGCGATTTGTGTGTTATTAGAGTGCACAACATCAATCAAACTTTCGAAAAAATATATCTCCTCATCCATTGCCTCCATTTTCAGCTGTTGTCATTTTGCATATGTAAAGTACGCTCCAAATCGTACCTTGTATACCAAATCAGACTTGACGAAACGAACGACTATTTCCATTATGGTTTGGAGATAAGTTTTGTGTATAATTGCAAGTTTGCATGGGCTTCCACACGGAACGGTATCCACATTATGGTTTGGCCTTTAGCCGGAGCTACAGCCGGTGAGCATGACTTTTTTGCCGTAACCGGAATGCAACGTGAAGTCCGGCGTTTAAGCGTCAAGCACCGTTATGTGTTGCATGTGAACCCACACACTACTGAGACGGTGTCGACGTCTTAATAGGATCTATTCTAAAGCCAGGGACAGAATACACCCGATCCTTCTCGTTCCAATGCTCGCCGTTAAAGTTGAAATTAATTTAACTTGTAATTTCCGATTGAACCGTTCCGTATATTCTGAGCAATTACATGTCTGCCATGCTGAACTTGGAGAGTTTTTCATGGATCGGAAGTATTCTGTTCCTAGCTTAATTTTGACGCCGACCGCCTGATCATCGTCACAAAAGACGAAGAAATTTTATTTTGTCTTTTTCCTGCCTGCGGATTTTTCTGTTTGTGACTTGACTGCCTGCTGAATGACATTGGCTGTTTGAGTAGGTACACAATGCTTACGCCGCACAGGGCTACTCCGCTGAATGACACTCAGTGAGGACGCTGCATTGTGAGAAGGCCGGCGCTGCGTCAATTAAGTCGAACATCGACGCCGGACTTAACGCTGCATTCTGGTTACGGACTTTTTCTGACTGACGCGAACAGCAAATTGTCGAGTTTCTCTTAAAAGCGTTTGTGAGCATGTTATAAGAGAGAATATCAGAATCTCTTCGCTTATGGCTAATGCAAATTGGAAGTACATAAATTGGCTGTAAAAATTCTGCCGCAAATTTTCTATGGGATTGCACATCTAGACGTAGTAATACGTTATCTCTACCTGATCATAGCTATCAAAGGCAAAATGTCATAGTTGATGTGGTGAAATGCTTTGTTGAAATCAGTAAATAAGCAGTCAACTTGTGTACCAGCTTCCACTGCAGAAAAACAATATTGTAAAAATTCTAAAAGTGGTAAAAACCGGTATGCAGCGAAATGCAAAATACCGCCTTATTAGAGTATCAAAGATTTTAGCCATTGGGCTCAACTTCCCGGTCCTTCCTGTAATTCGATATACCACAGGGGAATTATAGTAGATATTTTCCACATTAGGCAAGAAGACTCCGCACCATAACGATTATTTAAATAAATAACATAAATAAAGGGACAACGGGACTAGAACAATTCTTTAAGAGGGAACACCGTCACGACCAGACGGAATTCTATCAGCTAAGCTACATACATACTATAATATATATGTTTTTTGCCTGTGCCGTAATCAACTAAAAGATCTTCAGTTTCCAAAGAAGTTAATGGAAAATTGTATTTAAATATGTATTTCACAAAATACAAAACCAACTGCATACTACATACAATATAAAAGAAGTTAAAAACAATTAAAAATAGGCCATATTTTAATGGTAGAATGACAAAATATCACCTTAATAGTTGTTAGTCTTTTTTAATACTTGCTCTCAATGGAATTACAACCTCAACCTCAACTACGGTTAGGTACTAAATTTCCGCTCAAAAAGATATTGATATGTTATTTTTTTTCTCGATTGATTGAATATTCTCAGCTCAGGAATGGTATCCTCTCATACACCAAATTTATTGTAAATTAAAAAAATTATTGTATTCACTTTTTATCAAATGACGACCATAGCCACGTTTCGGGAAACTCTTTTCGTATTGATATTTGTGTTTTAGGTTCATTACTAGGAGAAGATTCAATAACGGCTGATTGGAATACCACACCTGGTGCCCCACCAATAGCCGCAATTGCTAAATTATGAAAACGTAACATTGCAAAAATTTTAAAAAGTAAGTAATTGCTTTCAAAATTCATAAAAAAATGGTTTATTGATTTGAGTTTCTTGCTTTGTTGTTCTTTAATGTAACATTCCGATATAGCAATAAAAGGATGATTCCTGAAAATATTTTTAGCTGTTTCTGTGTAATGAAGTGCTTTAAATATCAAACGTGAATAGGTTTTACATTAGAATAGTATTATATTTAACCTACCACGAATAACAGGGACCGAATCGTAGAGCTCGAACATGAAATGTTATTCTGGCAGACACACTGGCAATATAAGTGGGAAAAGTTATCTCAGATAGAAATTGCTTTCATTTTCGAGTTCCATGAATTGCCGGCCACATATAGGACGTTTACCTAGAGATATACATTCACCTCAATGTGTTAATTCCTCTCGCTTGTCCACCACGTGAATATGAGCGTTTATTACTTACCCATTATCAAATTAATTAATATGATATTATAAATCATGGGACGAAAATAAATTCTACCTTTTGTGGTAAATATCGTAACTTCATATTTAAGCCGAATCGAAGGAAGAAATAAATCAACGCCTTATACAAATTATTAAATGCTATAGGAAACTACGTTATTTTAATTACGTCTCTATTTGATCCTAAAACAAGAACGACTGAATCTTATTAAGTTGGACACTTAATTACGATTATTCCCAAATAAACAACACAAAAGAAATGCCCACATGCGTTGATATTCAAACATAAAGTCGATCAAGATGTACCAATGAAACCTTACATTACGACTAGTCTACAAGAATAATTAGCCAACCTTATTGCGAAGTTATTCCATAACCAAGTTTCTGGAAATAGTTTTCTAATGCTGATTGTTGGTTGCTGTGCTGTTTGGCTTGTACGAACTTTTGGAGCCCCAGATATCGTAGTAAGCCCATACACCTCATTCAAAATGGGCCCTCTACTCATTGCCATAACATAATATTGTACTAAATAATTCAAAGAAATAATTTCAAATAAAGAAATTAGAAAAATTATAACACTTAACATAGCAATGATACGACATAATTATTTCTCCTAGTTTAGAATTGTGATATAATATAATATAGCGTAATTAAATTGAGAAATGCACGACAGGTTCAACGTCAACGAGAAGAAAAGAAATTCCTAGCGTTTCATCCACCTTCGACTTTCCAATTTAGATCTTCTGCGTTCTACGTTTATACAAACAAGCTAAAATAAATACAGCGCAGGGAAACGTAATGACATCACAATGGGCAAATTATGATACTACCAACATTAAAGCAGTGGAATCAAAGCTCTTCCAGAATCAATTAAAGAGCGAACCAACCATTGGGAAATATTTTCGAATATCCAAGTTTCTTGAAACTTTTTCCTAACTCTATGTTCTCCAACAATTTCATTTGTTTCATGTTCTTCCGAATTTCTAATATCATCGTAGTCCATTTCCATGCACATGTACCGACAGGCATCTACAAATTATAAAAGCTCATGAGAAGGGTTGCTGCAGCTGTACCAGCGATTATCATTGTGGTAGTACCCTTAAGCTATGGTTAATACCCAGCCGTAAGAGATAAGACGAGCAGACAACAATTCTTAGACGAACCCACTACTGTGGACATCATCTTCCCATATCCATGTTTCAGGGAAATTTTCACGAACTACGGTTGCAGACGGGATACCCTTATTTTTGTTGTGTACAATAAATTCTCCCTCGTAAAATGCATTGTCTGCACTGTACTGGTACCCGACGACCTTCTCGGGAATTTAAATTTTACCAACTTCAATGTTTTTTTTCCTCATTCTATTATGATTGGTATACAGTATACTGACTGGATTATGGCTGCAATCATCATGACGATTACGGAGGTGTGATCGCGGCTAATATCATGTCAGTGTACGCCAGTCTTGAGGAGAGCGAAATACTAGGCTAACAATCCACTTACCTTCTACTTTCGGAAAAGCGGCGTTGGTCAGGGTTATCACACCAGAATCGCGTCCAGGAACTTTAGTACCGTAATCCCATGAGCCCCATGGCGTTCTTGTATCAAATTTGTATAAAGCATTAATAACATCATCCTTGCTGAGATCGTTTCCACTCTTCAATAACAAGACGCTCTGATCAACTCCCAAAAGGCCAACGTAGGAATCTGGCTTGGTGGTGACCTTCAATTCAACTTCATCACCGGCTTTAGCTTGAGTGGGGACATTTAATTTTATCTGAAAAAATAATTATTTATTGAAATGGAATGCCAATCAATTTTGAACTACTCACGAAATTGTTCAACTGTTGTTCGATTTCTACCCTCTTTTCAGCAAAAACGACTTCACCATCCTTAATGTAGTACACGAAAACGTTACAAGATGGGACCATATCGAACGTGGGCTGGAATTTGAATACATGGTAGTTACGCTCATCAGGCACCTCAATCTTTCCGGCTTCGACAATATTTCCTCTTGCGATTATTTGGTAAAATAAGTATTTCAAGTCCTGGTTCGACTCAACCTTCATGGAGACTTCTTTATCTAGTCGGGGCCTGAAAAAGTATAGCGCATTGCAGCAAATGACTCAACTTAGTCATCAGAAGAACATACTTCTCAGTTATAGTTTCGAGTTGGAAGAAACTGCCAGATTTGCTTTCCTGCTTGTTTATGGAGCCAACGAAATCTTCTTTGTCCAAATACTTGGCCTAAGTGGTGATGATTGTATAGCAAAACTAGGACTACTTTTGATAGCTAATAACTTACGCGAATTGAGTAGAATGATGCCATATCTTTTATAGGAGTGAAAGTAATAGTGGCCATGCCGTTTTCGTCCAATTTTTCTTCAAAGACAATATTTTTCCGTTCTTCCTCCTTCTTCTTTTCTTCCTCCTCCTTTTTAATTTCTTCCACCTTCGTTCCATTATCATTGAATGGAATTGGACGAGGATACCAACGTCGCTCAGGTTCGATTGTAATCACAATTGGGTTAGCGGTATCTTGTACTGGAGATCCATCAAAGTTTTTAACAACAACCGTAACTTTCATGGGCACATCTTCGATGAAATTGCTGGGAATATTAACTCCTTCGATTTTATATCGCTGTGAGTGTACAGTAACATCAGCAGAGGCAGTCTGTTTGAAGCCAGTTAAAGTCTCTTCAACTGCCGCCGACAGTTCGTAAGTCATATCCCATTCCCTATCAGATTTGAGATCATTAGTCAAATCAATTTCGAATGAAGCCTTGCCGTCTAAAGGAGCAGTCTTAACCACCGGAGCAGGAGCCCCTTCGCCACGCCAGTAAGACCATTTTTCTTTGACTGTTATTACCGCCTCTCCCTTTACTGGCTTACCGAAAGTATATCTAAAAACATTGTGTGCTGTAAGGAATTTCTTTTAACGAGGGGGTGCCACTACTCACTTAGCTCTGACAATAGCTTTTAGCTTTCCATCCTTCTTATAAACATCCTTAGGAGAGTCAATACTCACTTCAAATTTAGGAAGGACATATTTATCCACTTCGAAGGTTGACTTTTCTGATTCGTCGGCATACTTAATCAAAATCTCCCACTGGCCAAGGTTAGGGAACTGCGAGAGCTGTAACTCATCGGAGTAAACACCCTTTGTGAATTCGGCTTTATTGACTTGTTTAATTATATTTTGCTGTGGATCCTGTACACAGAAAGAAATATTTAAAAAACATACAGATTGTATAAGGTAAACCTTACCGATATGCTTACTGACACTGGTCCTTCAATTTTCGCGGGACGGGTTTCCTTGTCCAAAATCAAAATTCGGAATCTAACCAAATCACCGGGTTTGTATGTAGCTTTATCGGTTTGAACTAGAACAAAACTGTCGAATTTGCTATACTCTAGCGTGCTCACATTTTTAAATATAATCCCTTCAAGCCCTTCAGCAGTGACATTATAAGTACCTTCTTTTATCGAGGGGATCTATTTTCGAATTAAATTAAAAGTGATCAATTTGAAAATGTTAGAATTGACTTACTTGGAAGGTTATTGTTTCATAGCTGTATGGCTGAACGTCCACGGTTTTATCTTTGGAAAAATCTGGCCCATCAATAGATACTTTTATCTTAGCTGGTACTTCGCTCTTATGCACAGATGCGATCACCGTGAAATCAGAATTTGGTCGTATAGTACCCGGGGCTACAACCGTATACAAACTGAAAGGAAAAAAGTGTATAAATTGAAACAACTTAGAAATGGAGAAATTATTTTGCTTTTTTATAAAAATATTTTCGTTGTAGTAATAAAAATCTTTAACAAGAAATAAAAACCGATTTTACAAATACATGTATGTAAACTAAAGCACTAAAAAAGGAAATTAATTTTGTCTGGAGTTGGTGCCAAGCTGTACGATACGCATCTGCACAGTGATGTACTGAGCAGCGTTGCTTGACGCGAGGGACGAACTTAGTGTAGCGTGCAACGATGGCAGACGCGTGAAACTATACTTCGTCGATAGTCGTTTTTTCCCTATTGCGCAGATGCTATCGTATAGATTGGCACCGATTCAAAAAAAATGTATTCTTCTATTGCTTTAGTTTATATTTTTGAAGTCGGTTTTTTTTTCAAGATTTTATTTTTAACTTTAAAGCTTTAGTTTATGCTTCAAACCCGTCTCGGCTTTGTCCAGACTTTTTCATTCTTGCAAAATAAAACTGTTGCAAATGCATGATACTCTATCTTGCGCGAAGACGATTTTTCATTGTTCCCACCGGAACCTAAAATATTCTCGAGATTATATTTCGATAGAAGATTTAAAATCAGCGACTTTCCAAACCCCACATTTGCACGGAAATCCGTGTAAGTTGAGAATTTTCGGTCGCAACATTGGATCCGCCATTTTTAATTTCCAAATTCCGATAGTAGATTCGAGATCAGTGACCCCGAAAAAAAATTGTTCTAAAAAAAAATTTAAGCTGTTTTTTTTTTCATATCTGGAGCAGAACAAAAAAGTCAGCATTGAATTAAATTTTTTAATCTGTCACCCTTATCAACAATTTTTAAAATTGCAAAAAGCGCATCAAACTGCCATGATTGTTACCCATCCAAACTGAAAAATTTATTGGATTAATTTTTGATGCAAAGTTGGTCTAAGTCAAGGCAATTCAATGTTCATAAAATTAAACAGTTTTACTATTCATACATTGTAATAAAATGCAAATTTTGCTGTTTTGCTCCGGACATAAAAGAAACCAACTATAGTAAACTCAAATTCAAGTTCAGAATTTTAATTCGTTCATATTCAAAACAAATATCTGACTAAGTATTGCTATGTTTAGCGGTCAACACTTCAATTCAAAAGATCATTTAATGTCCACCTCTCAATTGAGTCATTTTATGATGAAAAATATAAATGCAATGGGCATCGTTGCATTTGCCATTTAGTCTGTACGAGTCTCTCTACACGACAAATAATTTGTAGTTTATACGATCTCCTACTTACCGGAAGAGAGGGAGTTCAAGTTGATATTCCAAATTTCAAGTCTATACTCTATAGTGAGTTGAGGGTGAGGCATACTACAGATATTCACTTGTTACAAACAGATAGACAGATAAGCTTGTTACAAACAGATAAGTCTTAATTATATATAATGGCCTTGAGGCTCACTAAGATATCTTGAAATTTCCTTAAAGTGCTGTCAAATCTTTACGAACCTTAAGCTCAACTATTAATGCCTTAATGGGTTTTTGACAATCTCACTTTTGTTAAGTTTACTGAAGATTTGTACTTTTGGGGCAGCCGGGAGACTATAATGACCTTACGACACTCTAAGCTTTTTAACTATAATGGCTTTATCCCATCTTTCGATAACTTTCCGAATTTTTCGACAAGTCTAAGGCTACGGTCTCGAGCGTATAAATCTCAAGGAAACTTGATAAAAATAAGTGAGGTAGATGTAAACATTTGGTGCAATTGAGATGTTGATACATATATAAATATATGTCGATGGTTGAGGAGAACAGATCTATTAAATTATTTAATTTTGCTACTTGTCAAAAATGCATTAAGGAGATTATAGTTTGCAAGATTTGAGAGAAACTTAGCCAACCTTAAAAAAATTTCACGAAAGATCTGAGAGAGCCATAAGGCCATTATAATTATAATTATAGTTACCGCTGATCGTACCCTTAAAACTTGCCGAAAGAATCTTAAAATTAACGAAAAATGGGATAATACTATTATAGTTTTGAGTACGGCACTTCATATAATAGTGTAAGCTCCCTTAAGTTGGCGTAAGACTATAATAGTTAAGGCTATTATTGACGGACGAGCAGGCTATTATTTCTCTCCATGAAGGTGTCTTTGTCTCGTATATTCTCTTCAGAAAAGTATCTAAGGGATAAGTAAATTCTTGGCCATTTTATATTTCATAGTAGCAGCCTAATGCCATCATTTAGCTGGTGAATAAGTGATGAAGAAATGTTCGGTATTCTCACCTCGCTTTTCTGAATTATTTTAATATTTATCTTCCCCGAAATTGATTATTTTGGCAAATCGCCCACAAAGCACACGAAATGCATACATTATGCGTATACACTGGTAGCTTTATTAAGCTTACGATAACACCTTAATTTCTGGCTTTTCGCTTGTTCCTCTAATGTTCCGGTGGTAATTTAAATAGAGGTTAAATATTGTGGTTTACCATATATTCACGTCTACTCATGTGATGTATTTTCAAAGTATAAATAACACCCTAGAATTTGTGTAAAACTAGAATTGCATCAAATCTTATCAATTGGTTAAGATATCTGTATAGAAACCGTTATCTACACAAGCCAACAGTTAGCTACTCATCGGGATGCCAAACGCTGACATGATACCTATTCTTAATGTAAACAGTTAGTGAAGCGAATCAGTAAATTTCAATTCATTTCAAAATGTAATCTATAAAATCAATTTAATCCCAACGAAATATACAACATTACTACCTATGTACAATTAAATTCCAATAAATGAGTCATGGCTCCTGACACTACCTACGTACCTACACATTTTTGTGGCACACTTTTAACCAATTGTTTATTAACTACGAATGCTAAAATCGCTTTAACTTACTTTCTTTCTACTTCCTTTTCTACCTCTGAACTCATAGTGATCGAGTGTTAAATATCTCAAACGTATTATCAAGTATTACTGATTTTTACACTCCCGAATAGGTGTTTCACCGGGTGACACAATGTTCCGTCGCAAAAGCTACTCAAATGCTCCGCACGGTTCAACGATTGTTTTGATTATGCTCTGCCTTCGGGCTACAGTCAGCTGGGAGATCCCACCACTCACCAGCTGATAGAGAGGTCGAAAATTACATCACCCGAAACGCTTTCAGAGCTTATTTTGAGTTGCTTTTCGGAAGCATGCATACGAGTATAAATATATGTAGTTAGCCTAGCCTCTGGTTTGTTTAGAATTCAAAGCTTTCCCCAGATGGGAGAAACACAAAACATTACTCAGCTTTATAAATTTACCTCTGCTTGGAAAGTTCTATTTTAAGAATGAAATTATCTAAACCAGCTTTGCGGATTACCTGGAGGGGAGTTATTTTTTAATTAACATACATTTAGGCTAAGTAGAATTACAATAAAATCATAGTTTAAAAATGAACTAAAAAACAAACTTTTATAGCAATGCGAACAAAAAAGTTAAAAATAATTTGTACATATAAAGATTCTGTTCAACTCGACATAATTTAATTTTTTTAAATAAGCTTGAAATGAGAATAAAGTGATTGGCAATCAATTGTTCTGAATTTTTCATCACTACCTACATATATGTAAAAGTCGAGTTATTACTATATAGTCGTAAAAATTTATAAAGCACCTCACGCTTTTTTTACATTAAAGTTAATTTTTTTGTTAATGACTTTATTCTCTTTTTAAGCTTATTTTAAATAAAAATTTATCGAGTTGGGGCACTTTCTATGGCTGTTGAACAAGATCTTTATATTTAAAAATTATATTTTACTTTTTAGTTCACATTGCTACAAAAGAATGTGTTTTTTTAATTTTCTTAAACCATACTTTTATTTTTAAAATTTTAGTCTTAGACTCAAATGTAAAGTAATGAGGAGACTCGAGTTATTGCATTTCATATATGACACTCAATATAAAATTATTTCATTCATATTTTCGTGACCTAGCCATTCCATCTAGAAATATTTAAATTTTTAAAATAAATTTAATGGTCTCCTCAATTTCGAAAAATTTCACGGGTAAAATTTGTTTTCACTATTTCGGTATGATTTTCTATTTTCACATATTTTTAGATACTTTTACAGTATTAGTAAATTTATTTTTCTTCATTTTACACCCCTCCTCCTATTTGTCCTAGCGGAGGGCGGTCTCATATTTGGAAATTTTAATGGAAGATTCGAAATCAGTGACCCCAGAAAACCCCTAGAGCGGATTTTTAGGGCAATCCCTTGAAATTTAACTTTTTCGGCAGGATTAAAAATCAGCAACCCCGAAAACCTCTTGGCGCGGATTTTCAAGACAATCCGTTGAAATTTAACTTTTTCGGTGGCCATATTGGATCGGCCATTTTGAATTTGGAAAATTTGATGACAGAGTCGAAATCAGTGTGTACGGAAACCTCCTATTTGCAGGGCAATCTCCTGAAGTTTAACTTTTTCGGCCATCTTGAATGTGGAAATTGTGATGGCATATATGAAATCAACGACCCCGAAAACATCTTAGCGCGACCTTTTCAGGGCAATTCCTTGAAGTTTAATTTTTTCGGTCGTCATATTGGATCATCATCTAACAGGCAAAGCAAAATAAAAACGTGAAAAAGCGGTCAAATACGAGTCAGGCCTCGCGCAATAAGTGTTCCATACCAATGCATTTTAATACTGAGCATAATAAGTACCTAAATGACTAGTGATGCTAGAAATTGTACGAGCAGTTTAGCAACAGTTAATCTGGAATTTGTTCGAAATATTAAATTTTACAATGATGCCTAAGCTTTTTAATCGATTTTGACGTTAGGATACTCTTTAATATTAAATTTAATTCAGGTTTTTCAAATTAATACTTTAAGACTAAATAGGGTGAGTTTAAATAAATTTAAACAAATATAATTAAAAAAAATGATTTATTTCTATGGGTCACGAGCTTCTATTAGACACCCCTCTGATGTCGAATTCTTTCCATTTTTTCATAATTTGTCACACCCCCTATTATTACCAATAAATAATTATTGGGGTTATTTATCCATATCTAAACAACAGCATTGTCTCTAGCTTGTACTGTTTGGCTTTGGGGGCTTGTGACAGATAGACGGGCAGACACTTGTGTTCCTTCCGTTTTTCGAATTTTGGTACAGAACAAAATTAACATTTTAAAAAAACAAATTGAACATGTTCGGACATACGATAACCATTTTAAATATAATAAATAAAACATTTTGTTGTCATAACGACAGTGGGTTAAAATGTGACTTTTAATCTTTGTGACGTCAAATATTAACATTAGAATATCAAAGCGCTATTCAGCAGCAATGCTAGATGCTATGCACAAATTTAAGAGATCTTATAAATAATATGCAGTCTTCTTCGAGACGGGACCCATTCGACATTCCAGTTGAAATAGTGTATACAATCTTATATCCTTTAGCCCTCCCATGATTAAGACGAATCTAATCTAACGACACCTCATTTTGGTAATCCATGAAGTCATTTATGCTCCCGAATGGGCCAAAGAAACGCACATACGAACGCCCGAAAAGCATAACCCTCCTTCTGGAGCAGTCGGGTAAAAATTCGGATAGGTTAGCCTTCGCGAGTTTTCGGTTACGGTTGTATACCCATAAACCCATAATTTGTCCAAGTTTTCACTGATGACTGTCGCTCTATCTACTGTGCCTGTGGCAAAGTAGGAATGTGTTATTGATTACAATTTTAATTTCCTGTTCTAATTCGGAAAAAACCACCCTACAAATTATAAATGTAAAAAAAGCGCATTGAAATTCCCATGGTGGGCTTCAATGCAACAATAATATCTCTCTTTCAGAAGTACCCAGAGATCATAAATCAAAACAGCGTTTTACCTCGATATCGCCTTATGTGGCAACTGCCTATAAATTTTCCAGAGACATGCCGTCATATGGGTATATTAAGTCAAAAGTAATGTCAGGGCCTTAAGTCGCATTACCTGTAGGTAATAACTTCCAGTTGCGCTCCCACATGCCCGCGTGTAAAGGTTGCCAAATTTTATTGGAAGTTTTCAAAACTGAAAAGACTGCATCTGACATAGACATGCACTGATCGCACAAAACAAGTTATAATGACATCAGGCTGGCTGCTCGTGCTAGATATACGTAGAGCATGCAAATTACCTAGGGAATCCCCTGATGCTAATCAGGCATCAAGAGCAACAGGTTACCGGCAATCAAATCAGAGTATGTAAGGTAGTCTTGAAAGGTGCACTACTCTGAACGACCGGTACTTTTTATATTTGAACGGCAAACAACTAGAGTTTTGAGTTCTACTTCCACAGGTACTTGTTGCTCCGTATGACTACCTGCCTTGTTTGGACTGATGATGTGAACTTCCAACGAAATGGAAACGTAAACAAACGACCTTAAGTGCACCTAAAAAAATTTGGTTTTCCCAAGGTGATTTCAGTATACTCAAAGTTACATTGTTTGTTTTGTTTTTTAAGTTATTTATAACTTTTAGGAAAATGGAAACGGCTCAAATACTAATTAAAGTATATTTCTCAGAAGCCAAACACTCAGTTGTGTTGCAAACATAAATAACACTTTACTTTTAAGTAAATTAATTTGCCATCTCAAGTATAATATAATCTTGCATGTAATGGCTAGCATTCGTCTCTACCTGTACTAATCTTATAAAGAGGTAAAATTTTGTTTGTTTGTTCGGGGGGACACACGAATCTTCACACGACACATTGTTTTCATTGCTTCTTCCTGGATTGTGATGTCCAGTGGTCGCAAGTTAAGAATTGTGTTGAGAGCTGCACCAGGTGTGGAGTTTAAGGCCCCAGCGATCCCTATGCATACCTCTCTTTGCACTCTGTTTAGGATGGCACAGGTGGATGTTTTTCCTGTTCTGATCCATCAGATCAGAATAGCCGCAATCTAACTTCTATACCAATAGGCCGGTTCACACCATGTATAAATTAATTTGCGCGAAAACTTTATAGATAAATGCTGTTGTCAAAATTCAACCCCCAAAGGGGTAAAAAGGAATATAAAACTTTGTATGAAACAAAATATTTATTTTAACCGATTTACTTAAAGCTGTGCATAAACAATCTACAACACAAAGATACCATACAAAGATAGGTACATGAATTTCAGCTTTTATCAAAATTCAACCGCCAAGGGGAAAAAGGGCGTATAAATATTTGTGTGGGGAAATGTATTTCCTCGATCCGATTTACTTGGAACTGTGCATAAACACTCCATAATACAAATAACAGAACACGTATTTCAGAATTTCTCAACAATTCAACCCGGGGTACGTCATTGAATGGGGAAGATTATTGCTTTGAATCAATTTACTTGAAACTTTGGATAACCCGTTTTTCACCTATTCTTAATACTTTCTTACTTTAAGCAAATTAATTCTGTTATAATTTTTCAATCCTCAGGGAAAACATTTTCGTCACTCTCTAGAAGTGCTCACTGTCAACACCCACAGTTTCTGCATTTATTGTTATTTTTATTCCAAACTATGCACGCGCACTCCCAAACATGTTTTCTATTTTCTAAAATTGTTTTCATTCCTTTACCTCTAACCCTCTTTTCGCAAAAAATTACACAGTGAGATGCTACCTCTTTAACATTTTATTCCATTTTATGAAAAAGCTATTATTAATTAAATGTTCATATATTTACTCAATTATACTACTCTCCAAGGCGCTTCCATTAACCATATTCTTAATACTTTCTTCCCATTTATGCAAATCAAATCTACTTGATTCATCGATTTAAGTGATTTTCATTCTTCCCTGGCTCATAGATATGTATCGTACATACTTGCGAAAGTGAAAAAATAACAAAATCAAATTATTTTTTTACGAATTTAGGGTAGGGTTTGCCGGGTTCTGATAGTAATAAATAAATTTGACAGATCTTTGTAAAATGTGTACGAATGAAAATTGATAAACAAACTTCATATGAAGCGATAAAAGCATGTAAAAGTCGAAGTTGGCAAGCCCATTGATCATTCATCGAATCAAAATAAAGTTGACTCTATTTAACACACGAAAACAATGTGAAAAGTCCCCTCAAATGCTGTGTCAATTGGTTTAATTAGTGGGGACACGCTAATTATTTTTCATAATCTCTTTAACAGGAAATTCCCAGTGCCATAAAATCCCTGACTTGAGGAAATTCTCTTAAAGAGATAAATAAATTAAAAATTAGTCGAGCCTATTACTAATCATTATTTAGCGTTTTTAAAAACAAGACAAAAAATGAATGTTTTACCGATAACGACACGACTGAGCGCTAGTCTGGGTACCTCCATAATGATGTCACTCAACGCGGAGATATTGTATAATATTTTCGTATTTTTTGTCATGTCCTGGGCATTGAATTACATAAATAACGTTGATTGGATCTCTTCTGTCGCCAAACAGATTATCGAAAAAAAGAAAAAAATTGTGTTATGGCTACTTAGATAGAACTGGAGATGCTACATATTTGCAGGATATCAGGAGAAAAGACGAGCCGCTGACCGGTTCTTAGCCGGTCTTCTTAACTGGTTTTAACGCAAGGTTATTGTTTATCTGCCGTCTGACTATTTTTCATTAGACTTGATTAAACTAATCAGACAGTAACTTTGTACTTTTTTTTCAAGCAAAGCAAGAACTTTTTGGGATACGTGAATAATTAATTTTTCATTTAACAACTTCAAGACTCGTACATACTTCTAGAATCACTGGCTGATAAACAGTAAACAACAGCTAATCAGAAGAAACTAAAATATTTCGATTTGAACTTGAACTTCCAGTCTATTTTGCGATAATCGTAAATACTAAATATTATGAAATATTGTAATTTGCGTTTCCCGCTTTACAATAGTGCGATAAGAACGGCTCTTTACAAAAGAAAATTTAGTTATATATATGTAATATCACCAGCCGACAATTTCGATCATCTCTATAACTTTGTCAACTTTTTCTCTATTGGACCTTGAACCTTTTGACTTTTGATTGAATCAAAAATAAAATGAAATAAATGTTTGACGCTCCTAGATAAAAAAAAATTACAAAATTACAAATGATTGATTGTGGTTTTACAAAGTATTATACTAATGAATATGTTTAACCTCTTTCAATGAAATTCTTTTTAAATTGTCCATGTGTCAAGTCACAATCGTCTTAAATTTAAACAAAAAATTCAAAAAGTTCCAATCAGGTGAAAGGAACTTTCCTGGAACTCTTCGTTTCTTTTATTTTACAGTCATTAAATTATCGTAAAAATTAGAAATTTAAATAAAGCTTTATATGTATGTGAACGTTTTTAAGTTTCCGAATCTATTTTTTATTGAGTTGAATCATCGATGTACCGTTTCGATATTAACAAAAATTGTTTTTTTGTGAACGAAAAAACTACAAAAGCAAAAATATCCCAAACAATTTTTCCAAACTTTAGAAGGTTTTAAATATTAACATTTTCAACTTAAAATATAGCCAAACACATTCGTGACTTAATGACTTATACATTTTTGTCAGAGGTACATCGAGTTGTTTATCAAAAACGTTTTAACATAATTCTAAGAGGGGAACTACCTTTCGACAGGAATGAACTGGTTTTAACAAATTGTTTGACAATTTTATTATGATTTATTAAACTTTTAGACAATAACAAGGTGCCTATTTTTAAAAATATCTACAAAATGGTGTAAGCGATAACTCAAAAAATATGTAATCGATCTTAATTAAATTTAGCACACTCTTGAGAAATACTGATATTCTCTACTTAAACCTATAAAATTAAAAAAAAATTTAAATAAATATTTAAGTCATAACAAAGAAGTGCAATAATTTTTTTTCTAAGCTTGCCATAATTTCAATTTTTTAACATTGATTCATGCACACCGCATAACTGTTAATAACAAGATATTTTTGTCACCTTTGTTTTGGATTAATATTGTGGAAGCCACCAGTTGACGTGGATAGCACGCCATTGTATGATTTTTAAAAATTAATAATACCTTATTTTTTTAGAATAGTATAAGAAATTATTAAAGTAATATAAAAAAAGTAACGTGAATTCATAAATATGTAAAAAGATTATAACCTTTGTTCCTTACAATCTATGATGTAATAATGATTAATATGTTTGTAAAGAGCTAAATGATACTATTGTATTATTTGAGCTGAAGGCAAAATAATTTTTTTTAAGAACCCCTAAATAGTATCAATTATTATCAAAACGTGGAGTAAATCATAATAAAACTCTCAAACCATTTATTTCTTCAAAAACAAAGTTTCCCTAAATAGTTCAGGCGGGATCTGTTTTAATAAGTTGTATGTTGGGTGTTTTATATACTTAGGGCGCACACATTTTTTTTAAACCCTGAGGAATGTCATATGGAATGAGCATTATGATATACGCCAGGGGACAAAGCTGTGAGTCATAAACAAAAATTGTTTCTTTTTACATTCTTTTCAAGATAACTCGAGAACTATTTATTTTCGAGAAAAGTTGAACATAAAGTTTCGTAATGAAATTTCACATAAGATAGGATAACTCAAATATGCCAGTATGCATTAAAATTGTTGCCAAATAGGAATTATCGAAAATATCTAAACAAAGCTATTTTCATGAATTTTTTTTCGACTATTTAGATTGTGCATACGATCTTGAAATTCAGGTACAGAGTACCACTACGAAATTTTGTTCAAATCGGTTAGGTAGTTTTTCATATAATAAATTATTAACAATTGTCATTGTTAAATGTCACGATTGAACTAATGAAATTTATTGCTGTAAATTTTTTTAGGCACTCTTAGAGATGCTAACTATCGACCCTCATTTAATAAATTTCAAGTTTACAATTTAAACAAATAATTATTATATTTTGAAGAAATGTTTATATAATATAGTAATAGTACAATACAAATTGGACACATACATAGTATGTACGTCGTATCTGAGAGAATTTTTCACACTAACGTCTCAATATTTAGCTAGCTCTTGCTTTGCCATATTGATTTAAAAAATTAGCGATTTATCTGTTCTAGAAGCCGAGAAAGGTAGATTAAAGGTTAATTTTGAACCGGTCGTGATTGATTTTTCGAAGTTCCTACTCTCTTCAACTTTTAGTTTCGATTACTTGGAATCTATTTATGAAATTTGGAAAAACGAGGATTTAAAATGTTGTTCATGCTCTATCAGATTCCGTTGTTAGATACAAGTTGTGCAAAAAGCGCAATTCTATATGTACTTTTCAACGACCATTTTTGAAATTCTAAATGTTGTTTAAATTGCTAAAATTAAAATGTTTTCATTGGGGATCGATAATTGGCATCTCCAAACAGTGCGTAAAAAAATTAGCAGTAAAAATAATTCATTAGTTCAATCATGATAACACTTATAAAAATAGCAACAGCCATTGTTAACAATTTATAATATTATATGATGCAACAACAATAATGTATATTTGAATTTATTTTACAAGTTATCCTATCTATTGTGAAATTTCTTTGGGAATATTTTTTCGTTCTTGAAAATCAATAATTCTTGAGTTATCGATATTTTTGGGTTTTTTTCCACATTCTCCTTTTCATATAATAACTTTTTCACAACTTTTTCCATTGGCGGTTATCAAATTTATCAATTCTTATGACATGAAATATGCAAGCCAAAACAGATTCTGTCTGGTCTATTCTTAAAATTTTGTAAGTAAAAAAATCTTAAATTTTTTTATTTAATAATAATTTAAATGTGTATTTTTATTATTTACTTGGAATAAATACCTTTAAAAAAAACAAAAAATCGATCTTTCGGAGTTCAAATTTTTTTAATTTTGGATTACTCCGAACAAACATTTCTCAACATAATTCCATACTTTGTTTTCGAAAAATTTATAGGTAGTCTTTATAGAATATCCTCCGTAGATTACGAAGCACGAAACGAAAATATTCCATTCGGTGATGTTTTTGAAAAAAAAAAGTTTGATTAATAGTAGAACCAACTAAATTTTACTATTTTTAAAATTTGATAAAAAAAATAGCCCACATAGGAATTGGTAACATGAAGCAATGATTCATATAAAAACTTGAATCTTATTGCTAGCCGTAAAATAGACGATACCCAATACGCTTTAATAAGATTTTTTGTAGTGTTTTTTCATGAGCATTTGCTAGCCGTAACCTCCACTCACTATACATTGTATGAAAATGTTCGTTTATGAAAAAAATCAGCAATTCTCGGAATATTTTGTAAGAGTTTCAAGTTTAGTTCTACACCAGCGGTTTAAACATTGCGGTTTCCTCGCTATAAAACCACCCCTTCGAACCAATAGAACCCAGAACACATGAAATCAAATAAGGCTATTGTAACGAGCGGTTATTTTGCCACAACAGGAATGTTCCTACTGGCGCCGAAATCACGTTGGCTATCCAATAACTATAATAATATAATCATCCACACTACAATGTATATCACGATAATACGTCTCAAATAAGATTAATGTGAATAGAAGTAACTGCGTCACCTTATTAGTAAATTATGTCTACCTTGACCAGTCTATTTTCGGACTTGTGTTATTTTATTTTTTGTAAAATGTTAGTAAAGTCAAATTGTAAAAACAATAATTTCAGTTATTATGTTCACAGTAATGAAGACACTATTGTCGAAGCTGTATTCAATTAATCACGATTTCTTGAGGCGAATAATCAAAATACGAACGAAGGTTAAGACTGTGCTGCTCATCATTTCCTTTAATTTCTTTTAATTAGCAACCACAAGAGCGTCAAGCGATGAATGAAGCGAACTGAAGATAATGAGGAGGAATCTGCTCACTTTTCACGTTAAATCATTTAAGTGACCAAAGGATTTGCAAAAATCAAATTAATTCAAATATGTCGAACAAATTAATTTTAAAAACTTTCCACAAAGAACAATTTATTATTATCCACATAAACTGGATGCAAATTTTGGAGCAACAGACTTTCAGACAGGAAAAAAAATAATCGTTAGAGAAAAAAGTTTAAAACCACGCAATATAGATCGAAATATAAGCCACAGTCGTTCGTGCAACAAAACGTGATCGTTGCAGTGATTGCATCTGGAATTACTAAAGCTGTTCTGTTATAAGAAAAGTATACGCACCCTTCCGATTGGGCACTAGCATAAATCACAATGTTCACTAGACACAAAAAGATACTTGGTAGGAGCGACATTTTTAGATGTCGCCTGCTCCACTGGAGGCACAAACAAGGCACAAAAGACAAAAAGTATGTTCGTCAAATTTAAGATGCGAACGCAAGCGCGATTGAGCGCAGAATAACTGAGGTCTGTGCTGTTCAGCGTCGTTAAATACAAAAGTTTTGCCGGTCTTGAATATTTTATACCTAAGTTTATCCACCGGATTAGCCGATGGTGAACAGTGTCCAGCTCGGCTTATCACGAGCAGGCGCTCATGTACATACATGCTGCCTCCATATGCACAGCCAGTGATAAAGCGATCAGGTTAAAGGTGAGCTAGCTAGTAAGCGGGGATTTCATAAAAATATTATTTAATGGCAGCAATTCAAGAGAAATGGCAGCTGAGTGGGAAACCCCATTAAGAGTCTGGTAAGAGAAATATCAACTGCTGTACCTGGCACAGATTGTTTTGTATGATCGAAACAAACATTTGAGACGCTCGGATTGTTTACTCTCGACGTTGAAAGTGTTTATGCTAAACAGACCGGGACCACTTTTCCCACTATGACATCAGTGTTGCTTGCAAAGAAGGTGCCCGCTTGGGTTTGGTTAATATTTGGTGCCATACCGAGGCTGATAGAGGTCATTACTAACTAAATCGTAGTTGCAAAATGTATGAGGCAAGGTACTTTTAGGAAGAAGTGTAAATTTTGTAAATTACCCATACTAGGGTAGGAGCGCCACCATTTTTTCGCCTATACTGCTTACTCGACAAGAAGTAGCCTCTCATTAATATTCAGACTCGATGCTCATACTTAATTATTGTACTTTCGAGGAAGCAATTAGAATCAATGAAATGCTAACACTGGTATAAATTTCTCACGATTTTTTCTTGCCGCAAAAAAAAATGATTGATGATTTGGATAGCGTTTTTCCATAAATTAGAAGCCTGACAGGAAAAATTTTCCATCATGTAAGAATTTCTAAACAACGAATGTTAAAAAATCAAAAACAATGTTTTCCGACCATTCTTCCAAATTTAAAAAAAAATAGGCAAATGTCGTACAAAGTTGAGCTATAGTATACCTTAAAGTCGGAAAGCTTAAACAATTATCTAAAAATACGAAGGACCTAAAACTTTTACGAAATATTTTCACAACTTTAGAAGAGGACCTAGCACAGTTTCCTTTTACTGGGGTTATCTGAGGATATTCTAAAGCAGGTAGATATAAACAATTTAACTGTACTTGTCCTTCTGGAATTTTCTACGGCATTTTATTCTGTGCATCTTAACATTTTGTTAAAGTCTAGACCTGCGATTCAATTGATTTCCAATTATTTAAGTAATAGATGTCAATGTGTTCAGGTAAATGACCAAATCTCTGGGCTTATTGATATATCACTTAGTGTTCCAAAAGATTCCATTCTCGGTCCGCTACTTTTTCCGCTCTGTCTATATGGATGATAATAATTCTCTCAAACTTAAATCATCCATTATGGAATACGCGGATGATGTACAATTGTACCTGTTTGCCCTTAAAGATGTGGCACGTAATAGCATCCAATACGTATATATGGACCTTGAGCTAATATCACAATCGGACCAAGGGAACAATTTAAAACTTCATCCGATTAAAACACAAACAAGTCTTGATTATTTATAAGTATATAAGTGTGATAATTTTCCGTGTTGTGCTCAATGGTGTAGTTGTGCCGTTTGTAGATAGAGTTAGGAATTTAGGTTTGTATTGTAATAAGTTGTTCACATGGAGGGATCACATATCTATTTGTCTTCGAAAATATGCAACATAGGGCAATAGGTCTCTTGTAAAAGCTTGCCGGTGAAAGTTAGAAAACACTTGATCTTGATAAGTGTCGTGCCCTTAATTAATTACTGTGATTGTATTTATTCTTGTTTTGATGCAGCAACATTCGACATATTGCAGAAGGCATTTGATACATGCATTCCTTACGTGTTTGGTTTGCCGGCGGTTCGACCATGTCTCCTCGTCTTCCAAGATTATCCCTTTGATATAACGTTAAAGTAGCATTTACACTTCCGGAAGTGTATATAATATCATTAAACATAATTCTGGGTCAAGGGCGGATCAAGGAGGGTCACGGGACAATTATAAAAAGTGATGGTTTGAGTTAGTCACGCGAAAAGCACTTATTCGATTGGAATGAAATTTTACAGGCGTGTTTCGCGCGACCTTCTTAGTGACAAGGTTGTACAGGTAGGAGTGAATGATGAGAAATGATGTTTATGGAGAGTCATGCAAAAAGTACTTATCCCATTTGGACGTAATTTTACTGCTGCTAAATTTGCTGCGCCAGACCAACTGAGTTATATAAACTATGCGTTGTAATTAGGGAAAGTGAAGGGAGAAAGATTGGGCAGTGACACATAAACCCATTATCATATTATTAAAATTCTATTATTTTAAATAAAATTTGTTATACTTTCCCAGGAACATTTAATATAACGTAGGGAAATTGGACTTAAATCTTTGCATTGATTTGAACAATTAAGGATAAGATATTTTAACACTATTTTGCTCTAGCGGTTAGTTTTAACGATTTGCCTATTTTAGAAGAATGATTGCTTCAGCGCAACGCGACATACGAATCAGTTAATTAGCATATAACTATTTCACACCGACGCGACGCATATTTAATGACAGAACGAATCAATGAAACGAAAAATACTTTCAAAGTGAAGGGATCCTGAAAGTCAGTAGAATTACGTTTTATAAGGCCTAACATTTTATAGGATCTGTTGCAAACAGGCTGCTTCCTAATTTAGGATCACATAACACCCCAAGATCCATAATTATGCCGGGTCGATCCAGTACATGCTCACCAATTGAATATTAATGGATTAATAGAGAGGATATACGACAAAATGTGCATGTCTTAGATTTAGTGGGGTTTAAGGACAAAGCCATTCAAGTTGCACTATTGATTCAATCCATTTGCAACGAGGAAACTCTAGATGGGCTCTTTATAGAAAAGTTTTAGGTCATGCGCTTATGTACATCAGACAATGAGAAAATAGAAATTGCTAACCACATCATTACTAAAAATAATAAAAGGACGGGGGGCCAAGTGACTACACGAACGAACACCTGACAGCACTTTTAACGTACGAGATTGAAATGAATTGATTTTTACGCATTGACAGCGATTATTTACATACGAAGATAACAAAGAGAGCAAAGAAGAATGAAAACAAAATTCATTAAGTTTTATGATAAGAAGGTCTAAATAAACACGATCACAAATTTTTACAACATCACTTCAACTTGGAAGTCTTTCATCAATTTCATTAGATACATAATTTTTAAACAGAACAAGATTAGTACTAACTTATTTACTTCGACATCAACAGGCTCAAAGACCATCTGAAATTTACAAATCAAAAGAATAAGCCTTCGAAGGCGAGTCCATATTTCCAGAGAGATGAACATGGAGGAACAACACTCGAAAGCATCCCCGCACTTAGATAAGGGAGTCATATTTATTGGTTTGATGAGTCTGCCTATATAACGCGAGAGATGACACCTATCACAACAAGGAAGATGGGTCAACTAATTGACTTACCAGATAAGAATAAGTGCTATTGAGGGCAAATACTCTCTTTGACGTGAAAATATATTTATCTTAAACTTAACATTCAAAAACCTTAGCAATTGGTAAGAGTTTTACTATCGGTCTATAAATAGCTACTAGATTGCATGAACTAGATGTAAACAGAGGTTTTATATAGGAAAACTTCTATCGGTCTACAAAGCAACTTAGACTAAATGGCCGGTTAAAAATGACTCTAATAGCACATGAAATCATACTGCAACATCAAAAGTAAATAAAATATTAGAAATAAGATCATTACCGCTAAAAGTATTAGTGTTCAAAGTCCTTAGCAAAATCTAAACGTCCGATTCAGTAACCACAATTAAATCAACATCTGTAGTACCTAGCTGTTGTATCACACGACGAAGAGTAACAATTGGTGTTAAAATGAACGCAAATCACTGATTCATAAATACCAGCAAATATCTCAGAGCTCTCACTAAGATTTACAGCTTGCCTAGTATTAAATACTTCAAGGGAACCCTGACGACAAACGATTTCTATTATTATTATTTTTAGCATTCTTCAACCATAAAAGACTACAATTGACCCATGTTGGATGAAACCTAATTTTACTTATATCCAATGGTATGAACTTATTAGCCAGCATGAACAATCTCTAAAAATTTAGAATAATTGGACTGAAGATCCAAGAAACTGTTCAGCTCTTCACACCAATTTAAGGAACAAAAATATTCAATAAGTTGAACATAATCAACATTACGAAAATTATAAGTGCGGAGAAGTTAATGCTTTTAATCTTTATGCTGAAGTCAAAATTTAATGCTTTCATGTTATTTTTTTAAGAGATTATATTTTATTTATTATTATTAATTAATTTGAATGGTTCTCACACCAAAATTTAGACTAGCAGTACGGGCAATTACTAATATGTAGTTCTGAAATATTTGTAATAACATTTACAAGCCATTTTCATAACTATGTTACACCCTTTAAAATTTAGAAAATAAAACCTTTTTTGTAGATAAACGTTTCGTTCATAACCTTGAATTTTGAAATTTTATCTACTTTCTCTGGGTAGCGTAACCCATCAACAAGAATAAGAAATTAAAGTAAAAACTCTCTACAGAATGAAATAAATAACCAGAAAAGTTAAAGGTTAAAATATTTCTAGTAATTATTTCAAGGAAAAGAAATGTACCTACATATATTTAATTTATCTCGGTAAGTAATAATAACAAAGTACGATGTTATTTATTCACATGAATAAATACAACCAATCTTAAAAACATTCAAATGCTATATGCAAATGAATATAGAGTTATCACGTTATTGCGGCATCGACTTAAAGCGACGTTACAAAAAAACTGTTCATTGCCTTCATTGCAGCGAATTATATCAAGTCAGGTCATGCAGTAAGATAAGGGAGTTATTTATTATTTCTACCTGCAGTTTTTTCCAGTCCTCGTCCCTAAGAGCACTTGTTTATCTATTTTCAAGGGCGCATTGGTTTCCTTACATACTCGCTCAGCAAAGATTTCCGATATTCAGTGAGGACTTATTTATTTTTTTTAGTTGTTTCCAAATTGAAGGCCTTATCATGATTCTACGAATGAGTGTGAAGCCTGTTTTCCGTTCTTTTAGCATGAAATAGCTCTTGGAAAAATTTATCATGATTGGAATTCCCCAATAGCAGTAAACGTGAACATGGCTTCATGATATTCATCGCTTTAAAGGATCGCATGACATTGAACACTAGGATAGTGCGTCATGAACTCATGGTCAAACGTAACAGATGTTCCTGTGTATTTAAAAGTCGACAGTCAGGCCATGAGCATTATTATTAAATTTAGATCTTTCGTCTCTGCCAATTCTTTATCGCACGTGACTTTTTACTCTTCATCTTTACGTAATATCTCAATACCACTTTCCGGGTGCTATAAACGGAAAGTAGGCCTAATTATGAAAAATATAAACTAAAGCAAATTTGATAAAAGGTCGGGACAGCCTAGTTAAAATTTATTATATTATCTTTGGAAGTATTATAAATATTGAGGGTTATCACACTTCCGGACAAAATATTGATGTAACTTTGTACAGTAATCCTATTAAGATTTAATTATTCGAATTATTGAAGATATGAAATGAAATTGAAATATAAGTCCACTTTGATATTTGTTTTTTGGTGGACGAACGGGTCGGGTTTTCCTGATAACTTTATTTTTAAAACGGTGTACACGAATTCTCGGGCTCTAATAATAATAAGAATTCTTTTGGAAGAGTACCAAAGACTACAAATCTTATACAGTACAATTTTAATTGATTTAATTGGTTGGAGTAAGACTACTATTCTTTGTAAATAATTAAACTACCACTACTATTTAAATAAATAACTAACGGAAGAGAAAATGACCAGACCTCCTCAATTGAACTTGACCAGAAAGAAGGTTCCATTTATGCGCTGGCCAAAGTGTGAAGATCACTCAGGTATAACAAGCTGCAGTCCTCATGTCGAACGCAAGAACATCAACCTATCAAACAAGGACGGTGGATATTTACTATACAGGGTGTATCGTATAATGCATGCAGAAATGATAGGGGTGATAGATCTCACATAAACGAACTAAAAATCGTATGGCAGGAAGGGGAAAACTCAACCGTTTGCAAGTTACAGGGTGATTCATAAATGCGTTCGGGATGCACATTATTATTTTATATTTAACTTTTGATCTAATTAACGCAACGACATCAAACTCACGCCAAACAACTACCATCTAATTTTCTTGCCAAAAATGTTACCAATATTTACCTATCTCTACCACTTCTCTGGAATTCAGGTAATTAATGCAACCCGTTTTTTTTTATTGAATTACACATCTTACTAACTTCCCAAAGATGTAAAACACGTCTAGGTAGAGAAAGAATATACAACTTTATACGTAGAAAACCGTTTCCGGAATATTAAAAACTCTGAAGGTAAACATTTTTTTCTAATTAAACGTTTGTAAGGTTCTATAATTAACTGTAATAAGTTTTAAATTAGAGAAAAAGCATTTTAGGGTTCATTGAAGTAAAATTTATTGTAAAATGAAGATTTTTTTAACAAATTCCGGAAAAGATTTTTTACGTATGAATTTATAGCCTTTTTCTACATAGACGTGTTGTACCTCCATGGAAAGGCAAGTAAAAGGCAGTAAAATTAAAAAAAGTGATGTATTGATTACATAAATTACATCACAGAGAAAATGTGGTAAAAATCTGAATTTTACGAAATTAAGTTAGAATGAAATAATAATGTACTTTCCGAATATATATTATATTTATTTTAGGGTTATTCCTGTAACTCGAAAACGGTTCCCTCGCCCGGCCAAATGATTTGTTTGTTCGGCTAGGTGAGATCTATTCATCCAAAATGACACGGAAACTGACGAAAACAAGTTCTGTTTAGTGACGTTTAAAAACTACAAAACAAGACATCAACATCAGCTGTGTAGCGCTGCGCTTCACCGCGATGATGCGGTCCTGAAAAGCAGTGATGCCCTTATGATGCAAAGAAATTTGACGTTTCTGAATTTACCCACTCTTTCCTTATTTATTGTACCTGCTTAATATATATAAAATAGGCCGCCACACACGGCGCCGGCTGATGCAAAACCTTGATTAAAGTACAAAAAATCTTTAAACAGAAAAACGCCTCTAAGGAAATAAGTGGTTAAGGGTGGGCACTATCGAGGAATTAAAAATACTATAAAACGCCTATAAAACCTAAAAACATATTATGAAATATCTTCCCCATTATCTTCCCATTATTCCTTCTTCTACGAGGAATGAAAAAAAAGCAAAGACTTATGCATAAGATACGTTTGTGAAATGATGCCAAAAATCTACATTTCGAGTTCTGTAATTCGCAGCGTAATATTTGTAACAAATTTTTTTGATACCAAACAAGTGATAGTTGATATATCTATGGGACTTTTACGTAGATTATGCATCTAAAAACGAAAATGCTCAAATACGTACAGTTTTCGAGAAAAATAGGGGCAAACAAAGTTATTTTGTCCAATTTTGGAAATTGCTTAAAAAATAACGAGGGAAAACTGAAATTAGGAATATGACTATAATGAACGTTTGAACTTCATGTGATTATCTGCTATTTAATTGTTTTTTTTTACAATTTTTGGAAAATGTTGAAAATATGGGAATTTCTACTTCTTAACTCTATTCTTTTCAAAAGCCTTACGTAACTGATCATTTTTGTTATCGGATCCGTAAACTATACAAAAATTGTTATAGAAGTTACCAGTCACTTGTTCTGCATCAAAATTGTTTTTGACTTGTGTTTCTCAAATGCATTTACCTGAGTTGTGAGTGAGTTTTTGTAATTATTGTAAGAATGGAACACTGATCGTTTTTATCCAGGCTTGGCCTATATCAAACCATTGGAATAATGTGACGATAAGTCTCACGAGGATCTCCGATCGAAAGCGTTCGCCACCAGAAGTCTTCAAAGTTAGTATCAGGGTAAAAATCGCACATACTGACGGTTCGCCCTCTTATCTCCGGAACATTTGGAATTGAGAGTGTTTCCGGGCAAATGTATTATATGTCTTCTATTGCACCATCGATTGATTGAGCTCACAATATCGGCGTAATATTCGAATAATGTGTTTCACTAATCAGTTTGTAAATGAAAAAAAAAATAGAAAGTAAAAAATCTGCCTAAGTTTTCTTCTCTAGGAATTTACTCATATTTCTAAGTTCTAAATAGACGCACCAAACATCGACTCAGATGTCTTCAAATGCATGCTTAAATAGGAAATACATGAATAAATACCCTTCCCAATTGAAATGCACAAATAAGGTGTCTTTATGGAGCATCTAGCATGTTGTATAACAAAACCGTGTGGGACGTAACCTCAAGCATAATTATGAATAACATGTGGAACCAGCGAAAGAAGCAAAACAGAAAAGCACTAAAACTCCGTCAACAAAGCCCCCGCCAGTTCTTGTAATGCAACAAATTAAATCTGAGAGAAAGACTTAAATCGTCCGAAAGGCAAGAAACCCGATTGTTTCAGCTCCGGTGTACTCACCTGATCTCGCAAAATCCACTCACAGATATTTTGCGCTCTAGGAAGTCGCAATCGTAAAAAGTTTCACCTGAAAACCTCGGCCATCTAAGTTAGTCTCTAAGCAAACTTTATGCCGTCTTGATATACTGCCGCAGTGAACGCGTTTCGTAGCAGGGCAGATAAAATGCAGCACGCACCGAAGATGCTGCATCCGATTAGTTTATTCGGTGTCTTTTTACACCTCACTACGTTCGTCCACTGCCAAGGGTGCGTAAGAGGCAGCTTTCTTGGTCAATTTGCATAGTAAATCTTCAGGTGTGAAAGTTCAACGCAATCACATTAAGATTGCGCACGCAGGGCTCTCGCGGTGTGTTGTTGGACAAGTGCAGAAGTTGTTTCACCTTCGGTTTCGAAATCATTTCCATTTTCAGTCCCCATATGGGAAAACATCGTCATGCAATGCGTTGGTGGAGATTGCTGAAAATCTTTGCATGCTTGGTGAATGACTGATCCCTACTCCTGACGTCATCTGCTTAAATATGTATTTTGCAATGTCTAAAACAATGCATCTGGGATGCCTGCTTACTCGTCAGTATAGATATCAGCGGGAACGACTTTCTTGTTTGTTTCGCAACAGACCTGCATTTTATGGAGGTAGTTACACTCCTGTATGTTGGTTCTTGGAAGAAGCAATAAACTCAGAGTGGACTGTAAAAAAGTGGTAATCTGTGTCCGAAGTTAAAAAAGTAGTTCGGTCTCGCTTGCTTGTCCACACGGAACTTTTGCGCCCGCCCCATTCCGAGCTTTCACACCTACTGCTAATTTAAGTTAAAAATCGAGACAGAGTCACTCTTGCACAGCCAGTTAGTGAATGTCTAAACATCTTTTCCCGCTTGCAGATTTTACTCAATTATCGCACCCAGTACAATAAGGCCAAACTCTCAGTATCATGTGGCGGTAAGTGTCCACAAGAGCTCGGAACCTAGTGCAATTAAAGTTGGAGTTATAAGTTCAACATACTCCGACTTCAAGACTGTCGAAGTACGTCCTTACTGGACCGAATTGGTGCAGTTTGAAGTAAGTCTATATAATGAAATTGTGGAGTAGAGTTTAGTTAGTGTCAACACATTGTTTTCAGTTCGCTGATTTGAAACCTGATAAATATAGCCTGACTGCCGAAGGAGTTTCGGGAATAATATTTACAAATGAAACCATACTCAGATTCCAGCCAAAACAGCTCTCAGTTCTCGTTCAAACTGACAAAGCCATATACAAGCCGGGCGATGTTGTTAGGTACAGAATACTTATTTTGGACTCCAACATGAAGCCTGCTACAAACTATGGCAGCGTTGGTGTTACAATCAAGGTAGACATTTTACACATATAATACATTTGACTTCGTTTTCGGTTGTTAATATTATATTTCCAAAGGACGGAGACGGAAACCGAATTAAGAACTTGGTCAACGTGCAATTAATGAATTCAGTCTTCAGCGACGAATTTGAATTATCGATCTTGCCAGTACTTGGAGAATGGACAATTAATGTAGATATCATGGGAGACCTTCATAAGAAGAGTTTCGAAGTTGCTGAGTACATACTCCCGAAATTCGATGTATCTATTGATACACCAAAACATGCGGTGTATAAAGATGGAAAAATTGCGGCAACTGTTAGAGCAAAGTAAGCTATCTTCTAGAAAACTAGTCAGACGTGGCTATTTATTTATTTATTTATTTATTTCATAAATAGTCAAATGAGTGCATGAAGCAAAAATACCAATCAAAGATGTGTTTTTGGAAGCATAATTTTGATTGGATTTTGACTGTTATAAAACTATGTCGCATAATTCTATTATCTTTAAAGAACGTCAAATCTGACCATCCCCCAAAAATTATAGAAAAAATTAATTAATCATAAATAAACAGGTACAAATTTGGAAAGCCCATTCGCGGAGAAGCGACCCTTTCGGTTTATCCGAAATTCTATGGATCCATTCAGCCATTCATTTTTGATTTAATTACTCGTAAAGTTGTGCCTATCGATGGTAAGGCATATATTGAGTTTGACATCAAAGAGGAGCTTAAATTTAAGGAGGACTATCAGAGAGACATAATCCTTGAAGCAATTGTTGAGGAAAGGCTATCAGGTCGCAAGCAGAATGTTACAAAAATTGTTACCATCCATAAAGAACGATATAACATTGAAACTGTGAAGAGGCCTCAATATTATATACCCGGAATTCCATTTGAAGTCACAGTAGGTTTGATAAATCATTTGAAGATAATCTGTAATATCTAAACGACATTTTCAGATAAAAGTTGTTCAGCACGACGGTTCCCCTTTGAAGGATCCATCAAATCCGGTGGTGGCGTACTTAACAAGAAGCTATGGCAGTGATGAAATCCATAATAAGACTGAATATAAATTAGAAAGTAATGGAATGGCAAAACTCCGTTTTATTGTCCCAGAAAATGACGAAGAAGACCATCACTCTATCATTGTACGGAAAGTTATAAAATTATAATATTGGAGCTCACATATCTTTCTTAGGTTACGTACCTGGATGTGGCGACTGATGTAGGAGTAATAGATAGAAAAAGACAGCAGAGCGAGACTTACATTCAAGCAGACATTCTCACTGAAAAGTAAGCTTTATAATAATTTTCTTTAATTCAGCGTAAATAAAATTCGATTTTTAGACCATCCGTCAATCAAGAAATTACCGTAGCTGTGAAGTCGAATAAGAAAATGAAATTTTTTTTCTACCAGCTAGTGGGACGTGGAGACATACTTCTCTCTCAAGTTGTAGAAGTTGACGATAGTAGCTATCACGTATTCAAATTCCTTGCAACATTTGCTATGGTTCCGAAAGCAAAACTATTAGTTTACTTTATTAATGATGGTGAATTTATTTTTGATGAGCAGTCAGTAGATTTCGGCAACGAACTATGGAATCAAGTAAGTTAGTATGAAGATATATATAAACACCTGTTACAGTAAAATTTGTCTGAAGATAAAAGTAGAAGCTCCAACTTTGGCATCGCCTGGAAGCGATGTAGACATCACAATCACAACTAAGCCATACTCTTATGTTGGACTTATGGCTATCGATACAAATTCGTTGATGTTGAGGACAGGTATGAAATAACAATTAAAAAATATTAAGTTATTACCATAACTAATACTCCTTTCACTTCAAGGAAACGACATAAGTCACTCAGTGGTTTTGGACGAACTGGCCAAGTACGACATTGAGAATATCAAGTCCACACCCCTAAATTCCCCTGGTCATGAATCTGGAGTGATCACAATGACAAATTCAAACTATCTAGTAGAAAGCATGTCTCCAACTAAGGCTGCACCAACACTGTCGCCAGAGGAAGAAGATGAAGGCAAAATGACGACCGTTAAAAAAACAGACATTGGTCCCGCCCACAAATTTGAAGTAAATACGAAACCTCCTCTTGCTGGACCTTATGCTTTTAGCCGAATTCCAAAACCCTTATGGAATCGTCCACATGTTCATGTTATGAACGACATTAAAGACACTTGGCTCTTCATGAATATCTCATCAGGGTGGGCAGGTTTTGTTTTCTTCAATTACTTGTAAATCATGATTTTAATTACAGGAAAGAAGGAAGGACTACGATTCATCGCAAAGCACCAGATAGTATGACGTCATGGGTCCTTACAGGATTTTCACTTGATCCGGTAACTGGACTTGGACTGTTAAACACACCCCGAGACATTACACTGTTTAAACCTTTCTACATCACAACGGATCTTCCGTATTCAATCAAAATAGGTAGAGCATATAGATGGTTTCTTCTACAGTTACTTAAATGCATTTCTGCTTTTACAGGTGAGGTTATCTCCATCCCATTTGTGATTTTCAATCGACTAGACAGAGATGTGGATGTCAAGGTTACTCTTTACAACAACGCTCAGGAGTTCGAATTTCCTAATGTTGACAATGAAACAGAGAGCAGCCAAAGTAAAAATGATGTTCCTTCATAATTCCTTTCAGCCAACTTTTTGTTTTTAGAAATCGAGCTGTACAATCGCCAAATGATAAACGTTGCCACAAACTCAGCTCAGACGATTTCGTTCATGATACGTCCTAAGAAAATTGGTCCTATAGAAATCATGGCAGGCGCAACAAGTGCAACAGCTGGAGACACCATTAAAAGGACATTGCTGGTAGTTCCGGAAGGTGCCACGGAGTATTTAACACGGGGTGTCTTGGTGGATTTACGATCGAAATCTGAGCAAAAGGATAACATCACTATTGAAGTTCCACGCAATGCTGTGCCTGATTCTACACATATTGAAGTTTCAGTGGTTGGCGATTTATTAGGTGCGGCAGTTTTTAACTTAGAAGACCTTATTCGTTTACCTACAGGCTGTGGAGAACAAAATATGGTCCACTTTGTTCCTAACGTTCTTATCCTCAACTACTTAAAGGTGAGTTTCAAAATAAAGGGAAATTTCTACGTTGCAGGTCGATAAAAGGGCACTATTGAAACTATTTTGGGAAAAAGTGAAGACACTAATTTTCGTAGGATCTCAGCTTTGAAAATGTGTCTTTGTCAGTCGAGTCGACCAAATTCTGCTTCCGTAATCATATTTACTTTGTTTTTAGTTTATTTGTTTATTATTTAATATAAACACTTTAAATATTGAATGCTTTTCAAGCTAAGAAAGAGACGTAATGTCTGCAAATGGCCGACCTTTACAAAAAAAACACTATTGTTAATATGAAATTGTTGTCTAACCCTGTGAAAATGGTTTAAAAAAAAAAATTTCAGTTTTGTTGCTACAGAGGTCGTGTACCGCTACCTTTTATCGTGTATAACTCCATGAGTATTTGGAGTTACACTTTATGGCTTTGACACATTCTCTTTTAATGGTATAAATTGAACTTCTTCTTTCTTACAGAAATTGGACAAATTGTCTCCGGCAATTGAAATGAAAGCAAGAAGATTCCTTGAGATTGGTTATCAACGACAACTAAGATACAGACATAAAGATGGCTCATTCAGTGCTTTTGGAAATGCCGACAAATATAGCAGTACTTGGCTTACTGCATACGTAGCTCGGGCTTTCCGCCAAGCAGTGGATTATATAGAAGTAGATGAGGAAATCGTCAAGGAAGCACTCGCTTATTTAGCCAAAATGCAAGCTCCGAATGGAAGTTTCGTTGAAGTGGACAATTCTCCTGTTAGTCATTATGGGTCCGATGACGATGGTAACACAGTGTTGACCGCCTTCTGTTTGTTGGCATTTTTGGAAGATGCTGTAAGTCTTAATTATGATTTTAATTTAAAAGTTGGATAAAATCTAGTTTCTTTCGGCTAAAAATTCACATAAAATAATATACCGGGTGTCCCAAAAGTTAGTATATACCCATAACGTTCATAACGGCCAAAAGTATCAAAAATCGCTCAGACACATGTTCGATTATTTCGAAGGTGAAACATTTTTAAGGAGGTCCAAACATCCCTCCCCCCTCTCTGGGGTGGGGCCAACTGATTTCTTTCTAAAGGTAAGAAGGGGCAAACGACACATTATTGAAAACATCTTTACAATGCAAGCATTTTCGTATATGGGTGTCAATGTTTGAGGAAGAGTTCTGTTGCCCGATTTTTTCCACCCACGCTAAAGGCCTTAGAGAAACGGTTTTTGGAACGAAGCAAGGCCTTCCTGAGAGAAACATTTTCATAGGGAGCTAAAATAACCAGGGTATGAACTAACTTTTGGGACAACCTATATGCAATTCAGGGGCCCAATTTTTATTTTTTTATGTGGGTGAATTGTGTTTAAAAAACCCTATTAACAATTTTGAACACAATTCACTTATAATAATCGAAAACATTCGTTTCGCTTGGAGTATGATTTCAGTTATGGAAGATGATGCGAAACGAATTTTTCTTATTCACAATACTTAACCGATATAACCTTTTACAGAGCCTCATCCCTGACTACCGCAACATTATTAATAAAGGCCTCGATTTCTTAGTAAAGAGCCTTGACAACTCTGAAGATATTTTCACCTTGGCAGTAGGCTCATATGCTCTGCAGCGTGCAGATCATAATGCGAAGAATGTTTTTGTTCAAAAATTGGACAGTAAAGCGAAAAATGAGGACGGCAAAAAGTGGTGGACACTTCCAGTACCCGATACTGAGAAAAAGAGCCCATGGTACAACAGGTCACGAACTTTAAACATCGAAGCGACATCATACGCAGCATTGGCATTTTTGGAGGGCAGTTTCGCAGAAGACGCATTCCCGATCCTTAAATGGCTAGTCGATCAAAGAAATGAAAATGGTGGCTTCTCTGCTTCTCAAGATACTGTAGTCGGTCTTCAAGCCCTAATCAAATTTGCTGAAAAGATCTCTACAGCGGATACCAACGTACAAGTCGTTTTTGGCTACGGCCAAGACGACGAATACCGTATCAATGTAAACGCAGAAAATGCTATGGCTCTTCAAAGTAAGGAGGTAGGGTAGATGTAATGGAAAGCTTACGCAGAATGTATTTTCTAAAATTATTGTAGATACCTTCTGACACAAGACAAGTCATTGTCACTGCTGCTGGCAGAGGAATCGCTTTGGCACAAGTTTCTTATAGATACAACATTAACGTAACTGGAGCGTGGCCGAGATTCAGTTTAGATCCTCAAGTCAATCGCATTTCTCATGCCGATTATCTTCACTTGTCCATCTGTACAAGGTTGCTGTTCAATTTGTTCTTACTTTTCAAGCTATTTACATTGCCGCTTTTTCAGTTTTGTACCAGCAGCAAATGGACCATACCAATCGAACATGGCTGTCATGGAAGTAAGCTTCCCTAGTGGTTTCACAGTTGATCTCGATACACTACCATCCCTCGAGTCGAATGAACAGATAAAGGTATGGTGAAATTAATTCGGTTGTTGGTACTTATATTGTCTTTCTTATCTTTTCAGAGAGTGGAAACAAAGGACCGCGATACTGTTGTAGTTTTGTATTTCGACTATCTCAACCAAACAGAAATTTGTCCAACTATAGACGCGCATAAAACACACAAAGTGGCCAAATTAAGACCTGCCTCAGTTGTCATCTATGATTATTATGATAATGGTAAGCTTAGAGACCATTCTTTTGGAGACGAACAAATAATCTTGTTTCGCCTATTAATAACTGAATTGCGTAAAAAAGAAATATCACCATTTGTTTAACGCAACTCAAGCTATAAGAGACGGAACAAAGCGACTCGCCTTCACTTCCAAAGATACTGAAAATACCTTTCTTTTAGCACGTCGAGCTAGGATGTTTTACTATGCACCTAAAGCGACTCTTTGTGATATCTGTGAAGGAACTAACTGCGGCAATGCCTGCTCGGTACACGCTTCTCCACACAGCTCTGGAGGCGCAATGTATCCCTTACTGGCTTTATTAGTGACGCTCGTATTGTTTACTGTAGCTGCGTGACCTGGAAGCTGCCATTAATTAATGGAAACTTGTTAGCACCTGTTTTCGTGTTTAAATTAATTTTACTAATTTAGCGTTTAAAATGTAAGGACTTGTCGTTAGCTTTAATTAAATTAACTAAAATGTTTTCTATGTTTGCTATGACGTATGTTTTATATATAATTTTATTTACCATACGATTCCAATCGAATCGAGATCACGATTGAGTTCCCAGTTCTCATAACATATCCAATCAAGCGACACCACTTGCAATTATGGCAATTGCAAGCGACCACAGTAGGGCGTATTTATGAAATATATTTGATGTCCGGTTTCATACAAAAAAAGTGCGTTTGATCAACACAGCGTACAGCTTGTAAACTCTGCATAGCTTTCGCTTTAACACTTTCCCGGTAGGTCATACAGTGGGGCCAGAAATACTAAAAATATGGCCAAAAGTCGAAAAATGAAGTTCTGAAATTGAGATTTTTTTTGTTGAATCTGGCAGAGGAAGCCTCCCGCATATTTACCAGAAAGGAAAACCTGTGCACAGCTAGTTTTCTTAATAACCTGTGTTTTTTTAATCCCGCTCAAAGGTTCACCCTCCTTGGTATGCAGATTATTTATAAATGTATTAATGGGGGTAAGCAAAAAATTGACAAATAGGACCAAGAGCAAGAGCAGAGGATATTAAGTGTATGCATTGAATTTGAATAGAGAACATTTTAAAATAAATAAAATTGATGAATTTAAATCATGTTTTTATCAACTACAAAAGAACCTAAAATATGGTACACTGGTGTAAGTGATTGACTTACGTAGCCATAAAACTATGAAAAGAAATAAACTATCATTCTATTTTTATATTTGATATAAAGGGAATAGTGTGAGGAATAAATACTGAAATTTTTTTAATGTAGGCACCTGCAGATTTGACTCTGTCACAACGTTAACCAATATCGTGCGCTTCAGTAGGGAAAAATTAAAAAGATATTGGACGTAAAGAGAACATCTTCCGTCCGATCTGCATCAAATTAAATGTACTTATACTTCCACGGTCGCTGAACAAGAATATGATCGATATGAATTGAAGTCGATCGTCTCAGCTTCGATAACGGGAATCGACCATGATATTTTCGAAGGTTTTCACATTATTTTGCAAGTGATTTCTTGCGGTTTTGATATAAATGAATCCCAATTCAAAGAATTCACTTTGGTAACAGCGCGCAGGTTCGTGGAATTCATGGTACTATATGCCCACTCTTGTCCAGAAAATTTCGTTGCAATAAAGTGATCAAGATTCTCACAAAAGTGTAGTAAGGTGAAAAATATAGATGTTTTTAATAGGCACTAAAAATGTCTAACCCTTTGATTTCCGGTTTACGAAAATTGTCTTTCAAAGAAAAGAAAGAACACTTTCGTCTGATAAAATTGATTCAGCTACCAGATATATATACATAGTCATATCATAAGTTACACTCTTATAAAATTACTTAAAAGAGAGTGAAAAAAATAGGTATACCTACGTATATGTATTTTATTCTTAGGCTATAACAAATATAAAAAATATATGACACATTTGCTGTTAACGGCCAGGACCACCTATGCAAGTACGCACGACTTTTAAAGTAATCGAAACTGCTGTCTTAACTAGATCCGCCCACAATTCTCCTAAACATTCCATAAGGGGTAGTCTAAAAAACTCAGATTTGGACTTCCAACGTGTCGATCTTCATCCGGAATAAATTCGGGTAAAGCGAAAGCCACTCAAAAACACGATAATTAACATCGGCTGAAAACTGGCCCCCTGGAAGCCCAGATCTGAGTCTAGTTAGACTACTGTTTATTCAATGTGTTAAAGGAGAAGGCGTGATAAAACCCCACCAAAATTAAAGACAGATTTAGTCAAAACAGCAGCTTTGATGTCTTTAAGAGTTCTGCGTACTTTCATAGGTGAGTCCTGGCCGTTAAAAAGAAATATGTAAAAGCTAAAGGAGGACATCTGGAATATTTTTTAATTTTTTTATTATATATTCCGTATAGCTTAAAGAATAAAATACATAAATATATAATATATAGGTTTATTAACCTAATTTTTTTCACTCTCTTTTAAGCAAGTTTATACGTGCAGAACTTACCATATATGACTAGGTACATAGAATTAAAAACTTTGATGGTGCAATGCACAGACTATGTTAGCGACACCGATAATTCGAAATATAGCGATTAGATTTTAATGTTTAGACTGTTCATAAACGTGTTTTTGAATGATTAATTATTGATCCCTAAATTAAGGGGTTATCCTACTGTAAAAGTGGCAAAAATTGAGGCATTTTTATAAATTTATTTTTATTATTATTACATACTATGAAAATTGGTGCTTTCAGGTTTTCCGTGCCGCTGATTTCGAAACTGCTATTCATATTTGGGAATTAAAGATGACAAATCCAATATGGAAATTCTCAACTTAAACGAATTTCCGTTTAATTGAATATAAATACAAGGTGTATCAGTTAGCGCATGCCAAAATGATAGAGGTGATAGATCTCACCTAGCCAAACAAAAAATTGTATGGCAGGCATAGGGGGAGGGGCCAACCGTTTTCGAGTTACAGGGTGATTCATATTTCGAAATATTCATAGTATGCATATTATTGTATTTTTATCTTTTGATCTAAATAATTAACGCAGCGACATAAAACTCACGCCAAGGAACTACTGCACTATCTCAATGTCTTTTCCAAAAATCTCAAGCGTACATACACAAAAAAAATCATGCAATTTTCTAAACTTCACAATTTTCCCAATTTTCCTATTTTTTACTAAATTGCCCACCTTTTTAACTTTCCAAAAACGGCGTCCTGCCCATTCCCGGTTTTTTTTCTTGCGTATTAGGAAGCTATGTTAACAGGTCAAAGGCTGATTTGCAACTGATAATGTAGTAATGGGTGCACAAACTTAGATAGCCCACCGAGTTGTAATTTTTCAGAATTTTAGTCGATGCTTTTTATGGACTTAGGTAAGCATTTCCTAGAAAACAATACATAAGTTCTTTATACCTGATGGTTTACCTGTTTTTTAACAACTCGCGGGTTTATTCTTCTTATTACAGTTAACTGTTTTAACAAGAAACTTATGCTTCAGAAATGTCAACATTGTGAGACGGGGCGACTTTTTTTTTTCTGCCCCTAAGTGTATTTCGCTAACCGGAATATATTAATAAGGTCAGAATAGATTTCATAATTACCTTCTCTTTATGTAGAGCATCTCCAGTACAATCTCATCAGAAAAGGTAACTCTTTTAATACGAATACATGCGAATCAGGCAATTCTTTCCGTCTTGCAGAGAATGCTGGTTAGTCATCATATTGAAGAACATGAGTAAAAAAGGCAAATCGACTCGGAATTTAAGTGGAAAAATTGTTTATTTGTTATAAAAACACTATAAAAAAAATTTATAAATTAAAATTTTCCTACTTCCTATACTATGCCTTTCTCTTTGGTTTTTTGCTTTCCATTAAACTAAGAATTGTTTTTCTCAATTCTTCGGTTTCGTTGATATCTGCTTCATAGGTGCTAATTGTCTCTTTCATTTCAGCTAGCTGACTTTGCAAATGCCGGATAAGATTCTCAGACTTCAGATTCGTTTCATTCAATTCTTCAATACTTTTGTTTGCCTTCAGAAGTTCTTTTTCATTTACATTAAGCGCTTTCTCTTGCTGGTTTAATTTCTCTTCGACCCGAGCAATGTTCGCTTTGTAGTGATCTATTCGCACAGCCTGAAAAAATCAATGGGCCATTAGTACCAAATCGATAAATTAGCAAATATTAACACACATATTCCTTGTTTGTTATCTGCAGGTGCTTTACTTCTGCAGCAGTGTTTGCTTCCAACACTTTATACTTTTCTAGCTCGTTCCGCAGCTCTTCTACTTTAGATATTTTCACACTAAGGATCTTGGACTGAGCTTGGTATTTGTCCCGCTGTACCTCGTTCTTCTTTGTCAGATCACTCGCTGTCCTCCTCAAATTCTCCAATTGTTTGGATAGGTCACTAATCTGAGCTTGAAAGCTTTCTTCGTTGAGATGCGACTTAAAATTCATACTATGTAATTTTGTCATTTCATTAGACATTAAACTAAGTCGATGAGAAAGATTTGTTATCTAAGGAGAAACAAATTAGAAAATCACTACAAGGTGCAGGACATTACCTCAGACGCTGCGTTCTCCAGCCTTTTATTTAGATTCTTCTCGGTGTTATTAAATAAATTAGTTTTATAACTGAACATTTCTATCAGTTCAGATGTAGCAACGTTGTGTAACTGCAATTAGTGCTTTGGTAAAAAATCCAAGGGAAGAAAATTTGAACAGCATACCTGTGCATTGCTATTAGCCTCCGATATGTGTGTTATCATTTTGTCGAGCCGCTCCTCCAGTGTTTTGCTGATATACATTTTACTTTCCTTGAATGGAGCTAGTGTGCTTCTAACACCTTCTGGGACAGACTGGCTTTGTTTGGTTGCGAGAACTGATCTTAGATGCACCATAATCTTATAGAATATATATAAATAAATTATAGGCCTTCCCGTTATCTACAAGAAACATACCTTAGAGACTTCATTACGAGGAAATTCAGCTGTCTGAGCTATCTCAAAAACGACCCTACACAGTTCTTCGGTCTGACAGAGGTGTCCTTTAGCTATCACAAACTGAACTTGCTTCAATCTCAACAGCTTCAGAACTTTCTCATGCGAGACATTCTTAGAGACTTTACTGCATTTAATTAATATGAGCAGACAAAAGAGGTATTTGGCCAAATCGTGCTCCGAAAGATTATTGTAATTGAAGGCCTCTGCGCTGGCCGATGTAAGCGGTGAAAACATTTTTTCAAAGTATGCGTCTGTCAGAGCACTGAGGACTAATTCTTGTGTTCGGTCATTTTTCAGAAGAGTAACCAGCAACCTGAGGACGGAAGTTACCTAAAATTCGAATAAAGCTTTAGCTTTCAAGAGAACAATCCTTACAATCCCGGCGTATATTAATCACCCCACAAACTGAAATATACATACCTGTTGCTTTGCGGTTTCCTGCTTCTCGGACGACTCAATAAGCTGCGGAAGGAAATTATTCAGCGGTTCCCTTATTTTCAACATTCCCTCGTCGTCGATATTACTAACGATCGTGTTGATCACATTCAAAGCATTTGCATTGGCATGTTTTGCAAGCAGCCAATTTGTCGCCAAGTTGAATATTCGGTGTATGATCGGACTAAAAGACTTCCCTTGGCTGCCTGAAAGATTTAAATTATATCGACACTTTGGACGCACAATTTTTCTTACTTAGCTGTAAAATATAATCAAGCATCTCGAAAACCAGCCCGATGCAATTTTGTTGGTTTGTCATATTTTCATCGCCTTGCTGCATATCGTCCATTTGAAGCCGCGACTCTATTGACTGTAAAAACGATTCTACATAATTAAATGCGTTCGCATAAATAGAAAGCATCTCTGAGCTAAACGTACGTTCAAAGTAAATGCCTTCAAGGTAGTGCTATAATACTTGCAATACTGGTAGTGTCAACTTAGCCACACTTTCGGGACTCTCTTCCTTTCCGGGTGCTTGTAAATTTTAAAACGGGCTTAGTGGCACTTTATTATCCTAATCAACGGAAAACTATTTAAAAAAATTCCTACTCGCTCCGTTTTCGACATATTTAATTAAATATTTCGAACATTTGCAGTATTATAAATTCCTACGACTGATTATTTGCCTTTTACAAATTGATGCCTATGGACTGATTACTTACCTTTCAAAATGTTTCGAAGCCCACTTTCAAATTTATCAAATTTAGGGGCACCCGGAAAAGAAGTCTTGCCACACTTGCTGTCTGCGCGAGTCCTTACAGCGGAGCGGAGACATCTAACTCACCTTAACTAATTCGAACATTTCCGCACTAAAGTTTTTGTACTCATTCAGAGCTACATGCAGCGCCTCGTGGTCGTTTGCGTTTGTGATAAATTCCACAATGTGGCGCAGGTAAGGAACATTCCAATTCTGCAAGCAACTCTCGATTTCATGGAAACTCATCTTTATGAAATTTTGCAGGTCTGAGATTTTACATGACTCAGCGTTGCAGTCGAGGATTATGAGCATTTTGTTTGCCAGGATACCGTAGCATTTTATCTTTGCAGCGAATGCAGAGGTACGCACTGTACGCAGAAGCAAAAAGGTACACACAGAGTTTTTGTAGCAGATATTAATGAGTACTGAGAGTGCAATGAATCCCAACGTCTTGTCCTCGTCGTAAATGAAGTCGACAAGGACTTGCACAAAGTCATATAGATACGGTTCCTCCCATGTTATGTGGATACCGTAGGTCAGGTCTTGCAACAACGACAGTAGGCGTTTTACTTTATCCTGAAGAGATTTGCATTGTTAAGAGAAACATACTCGAGTTCTAGTCCCTGGTATTTAACTTACGCCAGTTGCAACTTTTGACAACAATTTCGCGAGTATAGGGATGAATCTAAAGGTGCTCACGATCTCTTGCCGGGCGCTCAAATTCCTGCTGGCTTGCTGCAAGACGGACACACTAAGCCATAAGGTGTCCTCCGTGGGTTCCAGTGAGCTGATGGCATCGTGCAGATTGATGTAGAACTGACATTTGTCTACAGTGTTTGGGTCGAAGACGTCGACGTGCACCGTTCCCGAGAGTACCTGAGGGATAAAAGAGCTATCAGTTATGAGTTATAACACATATTTTTAGCAGATCAAACAGACCAATAGATTGCGATTGAGCAAATTCTTTGTGCCCTCCGAGTTCTGCCTCTGGAACACCTCGAAAGAAGTGTTGAATTCCTTTATGCAAGACAGTAGCGATTTCGACATGATTTACAGTAGACACACTCAGGATGGAAAAGAAAACTTCACAGCGCAAGGACGAAACAACAACTTCACACCGAGAGGACGAAACTCAGGCTAAACCAACTACTTATATGCAAAACTTGGTAAAAAGCATTCAAATTCAAGTTTCACCGCAACAGTTACCCTAACGCCATTTATGAAAAGAAACTGACGTTCGCTTGCACCATCCATATAAAAAGTAGTTTAATGATAGCTGTCTCTTATCCTATTGGAAGTTAGCTATTCTAGAGAAGATGACGCCACCATAGCTGTAGTGGTTTGATTAGCTTGTTTTAACACCAAAAATTGAAAATTTTGTAAAAGGAAAATATTCTGACAGAAGATATTTTTTAAGAAAGTCAAATTTTTCTTACGAATTATTTCGTGCCGATGTACGAATTGTTTTAAAAAAGATTTACCATGTCCATGAGCGCAAATTTTGATTGTACAAAAGCCACTCTGAATTATTTTATATCTCGAAAACGAGACGAAATTGACTTTGATTTTTTTTTGGTGTTAAAACAAGATAATTTTTGGGAAAGTATTGTTTGCGGGAACTTACATATACTTTCCTAATTCACTCGTTCCGACCATAAATGAAACATTTCCATAAGGTTTTAGGGCAATTCCAAAAAAACCCGCATTGGGAACTTAAGCCAATTTTAAATTTTTAGAGTACATTTAAAAACAAAAAGTTGAGCGTTTTTCACAAAGTGGCCTATAGGCCAAGAAAACAACTAAGGAAGTACCTTTCTAACAGTACACATAAGGGCCTTTCGGCAAGCACGTTCTCAGTGAGACAACTGAGATATTCCCAGTTGGCTCACTGAGACGGCGTGTTCTCGTACATCGTCTCACTTTCACATTGAGCAACAAAAATGAACGCAGCCTTTGAGCAACTGAGCCATCTGAGATGGATTTTCTGTGTCTCATTTGTCTCAGTTATATGTTCTGTGTTGCGACATCCCTTGAGCAGCCCTCAGAATAATCTTTAATTTTATTTTATTTATTTTCCAAGCGAAAGTCCCTCTTAAAATCGGCATAATCATATATACTGGGTTTTCTTCTGGTAAACATGACACGACTTGCCAACTCACTTTCTAAACCTAGGATTTTACATGGAAATAAGAACTAAGCACGGAACGGCTGTAAGCCAGATTTAGCGTACCACATTACCTGATGTGTTTGAATTGGCTGTGTTCGTATGATCGCTCAGTGCAGGCGTAAATATAAAGACATAATCAGAAGGGGGTTTACAATTTAAAATTGTCCGAAGTTCTTTCCATAATGTCTATGCCCCCCTTAACATCTATTTACACGCTGCCATTCTCCGCTTGCTCTGATTCTTATTTAGCTCTCCCTCATAAACGCTGTTGCTGTTCTCCTCTAGGCAGCTCTCATGGTGGTCGCTCATGTACAGGGTTCATACACGATATAGCCGTTCCGTGCTTAGTTTGTATTTCTATGGAATTTTAGCATTGAAAGTATGCCTTGGCTAGTCGTGCCGTGTGGGAACGACCAACAGAAAAATTCGATGCCAAAATCAGCTGAGATAACTGAGACAGTTGCTCAATATCTTGTCTCAGTAGTCTCACTGAGAACGTGCTTGCCGAAAGGCCCAATAAATCACTCCAAATTTTGACAGTCCGCTTCTTCTTACATAGACCATTCTGGCAACAACACAACATAAGGTGAGACTCTACCCAGCGGGAAAAGAAGCAGTCCAAGATGCAAACGGAAGCAACTCCTGGGAAGCCATGGATGCATTCCCTTCCGTTGGACACTCCATTTCTTTTAAACTCATATGTCCGCAGAAGGAAGCAGTAAAAAAGCTTTTTTACTGCTTCCACGTAGCTTCTCCGGAATGCACATGGAATCTAGTTCATACTGCTCCCAGCTTGCTTCTATGGAGTCTTTTGAAAAACTTGTTTATGCGTGTGGAATCTTTCACCGAATTATTTTCGTTTACCTTCTCTTTTATAAAAACACAAAAACAATTTTTCACAACTGATTTTATTATAAAAAACGCAAAAAAACACTCAATACAACGCAAAACCAAAAACGCACCTTACTGCACAAAAAGATCAAACAGGAATGAGCAAGATTTCGTTTTCTTTTTTTTTATGACTTGAAAACAAAGCGAGAAGGTTCGCTCGCAGCAAGCTCAATTCGGTGATGCATACCTGCATTTTCCGGAATCAACAGCGAAGCAACATATTTTTCACTCATAAAATTTACTGATTCCAAATCCGCATCCCTAGGAAGGACTGACCAAATTTCCCGCTGGGTACAGTCTGGTTATAAAACCGCTATTCATAATACAAAGCGACATTAACAAACAGTAATCAATAACCTTATATTTACGGCCATATAGGATCGTCATAAATCAAACGTCATCAAATGGTTAACCCAACCGCTTTAATATACAGGCATGAGCGGCTTTCGTCTCATCCTTCATTAAAAAAAAAAAAAAAATCGCAGAAATACAACTATGCACATGCTCACAGCATGCTCTTCTCACACTTCCATTTCTTTCATACGTAGGTGCACTACAAACATTTCAAACCGTTAAACAACGGTACTGCTACACTGATCAGACTTTACATAAAGGACTAGTATATAAATTGTACATAATAACAGCATTCGATTACCAGACACTAAATTATAGCTTCAATCATTATTATTAACTTGAATAGCTAATTTAAATTTCTGACTGTTCCTTGAGTATAGCAGAAGTAAAGTCACCTATCGTGAAACCGTTAGTAACGATCAACATCACAAAAATGACTATCTTCTCCATACAATACCATCAGCGGGGAGATACTTGTTTCCTTGGCTCCGCCTTTTGGGAACGGGGTCCCAATTTTTGGGAACGGTGTTCGAAACATTTTGCTGTGCTAATTAATGGAAAAATAATGAAAAAATTCTATCTCGACCCGTTTTCGAGATATAGGGCAAAATAGTTAATACTTGACGAGCCACCTTAATTGGGAAAACTTTAACTTTTAGGAAAATTCTATTATATTATTATAATTTCCCTTTTACAAACTGCCGGTGGAGTTAATTTTCCTTTTACAAAGGAATGCAAAGCACAGCAAAATGCTTCGAACCCCGTTCCCAAAAAGCGGGGCCAAGGATACAAGAATCGTGCCCCAAAGGCGCTTTCATTTATGCAAAACCATTTACAGCGGAAATGTTCCACAAAAAAAAGGAATTATGTTATCATTTATATTGATCTACAAATTATCACGCCTATACATTATTACCGTAACATTTAAAACGCTCACAAGTCGAGATATGAAACCGTTAATAACAGCAAATTATTACAAAAATGCGCTTATATGTTCATGGTTCCATCTGAACCATAAAATCATTTTACTTTATTTACACTTTATAATACGGAAGGTACCGAATAAAAAAGAACAAAGTAGTTCTCAATACACATTGCTGACCCCACACTTGAGAATGTTTTACTGCAAAACCCTTAGGGTTACATACGTCCAGCAGCGCTAAAAACGCGCTAAATGAAAAACTGTTTTTAGAAGGGCTAGCAATAGAAATTAATTAAAATAACTTTTACACATTGTTTACTAGTATTTAAGCAGTATAAAAAATTTTATTTAATTAATTTTTTTCAAAAATTACAATATAAAAAATCACGGTTCCCGAAGCACTATGAAAAAAAAGTTGCTCCACGGTCGCCATGATAACTCATACATTTTTCGATGTTTTTTTTTTAAATATTTGAAATGGTTTTCTCTATAGTCTGTCGAGCCGGATTTTTAAAATTCGAAAAATTTGGCAATTTACGGCAGTTTAAAAAAAGGTGTGCATTTTTAATTTTCAAATTTTTAAATTTTAAATTTTTTAATCACAATATGAAAAATCCGAGTTTTCCACGAGTTTTCGTAAGTTTTTTTTACCCGAAAAATTCCCCGGTGTGAAAAATTGAAAAGTTTCAAACTGTAACAGCTTATATTGTCAGGTTTGGTTGTCCATTGGCAAGTGCTTTGCAACAAGAAGGTCAATCAGCTATTGTGGTAGAATGTTCACCAAACACCCTTGAACACTTAAAAAACGTGAATTTAACGGTCGTTGGTCGTTCCTATGCACATCAAAAAACCCTTTTGCGTTAATTGGTCATCAATTGAAAGCTATTTGAGAGCGGTTTTCTCTCATTTTCTCTCTTTTCTCAATTAAAACGTTTCACTAGAAAAATACGCGAATTATTACAATTATATTACATCCCAGCGGGAAAAATTCTGAATCTTCCTAAGAAGCAAATTTGAAGTGATTCCTATCAATGTCTTTATGAAGCAGTCAGGAAGATGTTAAATCTTTTTCCTATTCTGCATTCTCTGCGAGTGAAAAATGCTTCAAAGCATATGCCCTTGGCAATGCAAAGGAAGATTTTCTATGTTTTCATGCGTAAAAGGGCGATGACATCATTTCGTTGTGAAATTATCTTTCTGCTGAAGCATTTCAGTTCATTTTCGTATAGGTGCAGTTGCGTTTTAAGTCACGGGAATATTCACAAGTGGTTTTTAGTTCATAGAGTTTATCAACGGCACTTGCTTAGTTAATTGAATAATTGATATTTCTGTTTGTTTTTGTGCTGTTTTTTATAATTATTTTAAGGAAAAGAAGCTGTTTATGTTCTTTATGTTGGGACTGTTTGTTTTTTACTGGTATTTACAACATATTTTAAGGAAACAAAGGCTGTTTTTTTTAAATATATATAAAACTGAATTCATGCTTATCTGATATGAATATATTTCCCCCCTTGTCCTTATGAATTTTAGTACATAACATATAGCGGCCTAATCATAGCTAGGAAATTGACAAATATTTCATGCGAAACCAGGATCGAAAGAGTTAAGCTCTATATCTGCTTCGCCTCCACGTCTATCTTTCTATAATCTTCCAAAGAACTAAAGAAAAAGAAAACACACAAATTTGCCAATAAGCTGCTAAAGAAGCACACGGGAAGAAAAGAAACAAATCTACCAATAAATAATCTTCCGACGAAGCACACGGGAAGAAAATAGAAAAAGCTTTCAGTTCCCGCTGGGGTATGTCAGTCGTAAAAACTTACAAAAACTTCTTTGGAGGGAAAACGAGACGTAGCAAATTCTCTCTCAATTTTTGATTACATGAGAGCGGTCCAGTAAAAACTTTCAAAAGTTTTCGTATGCATATGGGTACGCGAAAAGGACCAATATGAAGGAAAAAAATTATATGAAAGTGTAAATTTAACATCAAAATCCTATGTATGTAACATTAACCTATTGTGCCTGATGGTCTACTGCACCTGTTGATTGAATAATAATAAAAATATTTCGCTAATTATAGCAACTTTATTAATATCTATCGCATCCAAAAAAGTTGCATCACAATTTCTCACACAACTTCATTATTTGTGCAGTTTTACAAATACAAGAAAATTCTCGAGCAATACAGCCAATCTAAAAGCCTCATCAAAAAGAGATAAGTAGAAAAAGAAGAGCCTAGGGAGCATAAAGTTCTCAAAATATTAGAAGACCTTTATCCACTACTTTTGTTAATAACAGCGGTGTGCTCATCCGAAATGCATCTAAAAATGTTCTAAATAAAATTGTTAAAACAATTCGATTTTTTCTTCCTTCAGAAACATCTCGTATTTCTGGCAAATTTCTGGATTAGCAGGGAACCAGTCTCTTGCAATAAGGCCGCTAAAGAATCTGTCTCGTAATGAACCTTTCGACGAATAGAGTTTGTACAGCATATATATCGGTATGCAAACCAATGAAGAGAAGCACAACGTCCATCCGAATGCAATGGACCAGTCAGGGTACTCAATTTCATTGAAGGTCACCCGCCTGCTGAACGCTAGCGTTGCTACAAATATGAACTAGGGAGAAGGTCTTTAAGTTATTATTTAAAATTTTGATAAGATTGTGCCCAACTTACTGCCAAAATAACTGGAGTTATGTATTTCCAGCAAATAATGAAAAATTTTGGTGGCTTCTTGCCCACCATGAAAGTGACATCCGCAGTAAACCTCTTCGTGCCATATATCCAGCCGATCACGATAGCTTCAACAAAACAAATTCCGATTACTGCTACAGATACGGCGTAATAGTCCATCAGCGACAGCACGAATATTCCTCCCTGGAAGAAAGTATTTACTGAAACGTGACTGCTGGTGGATTTATAATTTTGTGGGAAAAGCTTACGTTTGTCACCATCGAAATTGAAAGGAAAAACATGACGACACACGATCCCAGAGTCACCCACATTTTATGGGCACGTAAAAACGCGTAGTCGTCCACCAGTGAATTTATAATTGCTTCTATTTGGACGAACTGCAATAAAAGAAGTAAACAAAATGCATAGCCAGGTACACAGGTATTCATTTACAATTTAAATCGTGCACCCGATACTAAACAACAATTAAAAAAAATTTTAATTTAATTTAATTTATTTAAGTTTACGCCAGGCATTTTACTTAAAAATACATTAAACATTTACGGATAGATGGCAAGTTTTTGTAATAACGAAATTAATCAATAAAGAGTAGATTGTATTTGTCAGTTTAAGAAGATACAGTATTTACGATCGCAACGCTGGACTAGATCGGCTTTTTACATTTAATAATACATATGTACGTATGTTAATGTCACTTAAGGGCGTATTCTAGTCTAGAATTTTGAACAAAACGATTTTTCTTTTATATTTTTAAAGATCAGACCTTCAAAAATATATTCTCCAAAGGAATATATAAAATTCCAAATATTTACAGAGTTATAGCTATTTTAGTGACAGCGAGTAAACGGGACCTGCCACAGTGAATCAAATAATAGGCGGTAGATGTTCCCTGACTACCTGAGGATGAATCATCCTACGTAATAATTAAGTCGGTGACAGGAAATCTTCCGAGGCACCTCGGAAAAAAGTTGTTGTGCGGTGAACTGCGTAACTCGTCACCGGATCATCCAAAACAAAAAAGTGGAAAGGCGTTTTAAAGCCGATATATTTCGTCAGGTAATCAGGAAGAGTTTTTGTTTTGTCAATGTTAAAATAAAAAATGTTGGTTAATTTGTTATTAAAAATTGAAAAAAAATTATAAAAAAAAAACTCTTCCTGATTACCTGTTGATTTATGTGTAGAAATAGTGTACAAAATTTCAAGAGGATCGGTCAAGTAGATTTTGAGTTATGATGTTCACGAACTTCAAAAATGTTGTTTGTGAGAAAATCGATTTAAAGTTTTTTATACAGCATAGAAGCATAGAAGACAGCATGAGAAGCGATCACTTGAAACGCTGTATCTTTCTTAGTTTTACTCCGATTGACTTGAAATTTCGACACGATACTTTCGACATGTTGTACATTCAGAAAAACCTTACCCCCCCCCCCCCCCCCCGTAAACGCGTTTTTCTCAAAACTACTTTTTCCAACACAGCTGACATGATTTCTCAAGTTCTAATGAACCGATTAACTTGAAATTTGGCGTAGAACTTCTTTATATTTCCCTCTATCATTGGAACTATAACTATGTTAAAATTTTGTTTTTCACTATTTTTAAAAAATTCAAAACTTTGAAAAAAAGGGCAAAAATCAATTTTTTTTTTAAACAGCCGCCATTTTTTAAAAAAAAATTTTTTTTCATTTCCTTAGTCCAGACGATAACGAAATTCTTACTGATTAAGAATCTTTTTTTCGTTTTTTTAAGATCACCAGAAGGGTTGGAATCATGTCAACAAGGATGCACATTAATTTTCACCCCCCCATTTTACCAACCTGTAATTTTTTTAATTTTTTTCTTAAATATATTTTTTGTATTGTTAACATATTAATATCTAGTAAAAAAAATGGCTAGTAAAAATATTCTTGGTTTTTTTTTATCGAATTTTAAAAAACACCTAAAATTTGTACTCCTAGACTAGAATACCCCTTTAATAAACGCTTAGTTTTAGCTTTAAACGTGCTAAATGTACCATCGAATAACTCCACATCACTATGACGGACTCATTAGATATCTCACAGACTCTATTTATCGGGCTATTCTTTTCATGGTGGATGATGTGGGGAAGTGCAGGATTCTGTTGTTTCTCAGTAAAGCACGTGGAACGACAAAACGGAGCTGTGAAAGAATCTCTGGTGCATTTATGCAAATGCAACCATTTATCACTTTGTACAGGAGACATAGGTCTAGATACCGACGTCGTTCGCAGAGCTTGACTATACCGAAATAAGCGAATGTCAATATCGATCAAGATTTTCTCTTAGCCCAGGCGAGTCAACCGATGCCAGTCATCACGGATAATTTATTCGTGTTCAGTTGTAAGCTCTTCTGGAGGCTCCATTTATGTAAGATTTTAATATCATTTAGGTCATCAGTAGCAGATACATAGCTAGCGGCAAATCCATGACCAATGTCGTTGACGAAGATGAATAAAAGAACCGTGTCGAAGTGAGAACGCTGTGGAACTCCTGAAGAGAGATGTAAATCCATTCATCTTCGTCCTGATACTGCGTTCTGCTATAGGTAGGACTTGAAGCAGTTGATCATCGTAATAACTCTCTTATCTCTATATTTGAGATGAGAACAAAGTCGTTTCTTATCGAATGGCTTACTGAAGTCCGTATAGCCGCAGTGCATCCTATTTCCACTAGTTAGAGCCTTTATCTCAGCATTGACGTATATGAAAAGGTTATACATCATAGACCGTCCCTGAAGGAGTCCGTGTTGTTGATAAACGGTTACGTTACTGAGGGCTCGGTTACACTGGCGAAGAGCTGGTGCTAGCTATTGCAATCCCAGATTTTATAGTTTAGTGGTAATACCGCAGAACAGTTCATGCTAGTGATAGTAGGTTCGGATAAAGTAGATTTACATCGTTTATAGAACCAAACAGATTGGGTCTCCTAATTAAGCCAATAAAATGCTAATTAAAAACAGGGGGAGTTAAATAAGTGGGCAAAAGAGTTGTCGGCAGAGTTCTTTGACCAAGGTATAAAAAATTGATCCTTCGTCTCACTACGTGCATCGAGAGGGATCGCGACTACGTGGAAAAATAGTTCACATACATATGTACTACTGATGTAACCATGTAAACAATTTTTTTTTAAATAAATTGAAACCTACAAAAATCTAGTACACTTTACTTTCTAGACATGCCTCGTATATGAATTCGAATAACAATTGAAAGTCGCATTCCGCGCCACTTCCCAGCACAGCACTGCGCAGGGCTTTAGATTATACGTACATACTTATGTATTTTTGGAGTAGTTTTTTATTTTTTTATTTTTACTTATTTTGCCCATTGGGGTTGTAGGTGATTGTAAATTGACTTACCATGCTGTCCAGCCCCAGGAAGAAAAGCATAGAGAAGAACAGTGCAGCCCAGAGGTGTGGTGCAGGCATCAAATTGATTGCTTCTGGGTAGGTAACAAAAGCCAAACCTGGGCCCTGCGTAGCAACGCTCTCTACTGGTATTCCAGTCATCACTTCAAAAAGTTTTTATGTGAACAGCATAATCAAAGTATACAGTTCATGATAACTTACGAGACAGATAACCCAAAACCGAGAATACGACGAAACCGGCAAAGATGCTTGTTCCCACGTTAATCAAAGTAACGAATATCGAGTCCCACATGGCGTTATTGTGAAACTCGTTAAAACTGGCCATGCTCACAATTCCTCCCCAACCAGGGCCAACGGAGAAGCACATTTGAATAGCGGCGTCAGCCCATACCTTGAGGTCCATGAGACGATTAAAATCCGGTTTTATATAGTAGATAATGCCATCGATGGCGCCGGGCAACGTCACTCCGCGAATGAATAAAATAAATAAAATCAGGAATGGAAACAGCGCTGTAAAGTACACCACTTTACCAACCTGTAATTGCACCCTTTCAATCTACATCAAACTTACGGAAAAAAGGAAAATTACGGTTTTGACTCCTTTGATGATGCAGAGATAGACCACCACCCATGAGAAGACAAGACATCCGAACAGGGGCCACACTATACCACCGATGTCCTCAATTCCGGTGGATATTTGCAAAATTTCCCGGCTGGTGAGCGGATTAATTGAAAAATGAAAAGATTAAAATCAACGGAAATGGACTTACTGGAAGAATTCATCAGCTGGCGTGCGATAATCCCCTCGCTCGTAGCCACCATTGTGAGTTCCATTTACTCTGCTGTAGAGACTTCCCGCTGTTGCGTTCCCTGCCTAAAAATCTCCATCGCTAGTTACACACAAACAAAAAATCCGGATTTTCTACCATAAAGCACTTGTCGGTGTTCCAAGGATTGTTGCAGTTTTGCCACGGCACCACAGGTGATATTAGCTTTATGAGAAATAGCACCGGGTATGAGATGATTACAATGTAGTAGATGCAGCAAAGAATGTTTATGATGACTATGGCGAATCCCGCGCCCTTGAACATGGGACACATCCGGAACATGCTCAAACAGCCGGTTGACGAAAATTGGCCAATCACCACCTCCATGAAAAAGAGGGGTATGCCAGCTAGGCATAGCATTAATATGAATAACACCAGAAAGGCGCCTGCAAGCAAAAATAATTTTATTATTATTTATTATATTTAAAAAATATAAAGTGCGAATTAAGCCCGAAATTAGAAACATGTTTTTATTATATTTTATTGAAGTGAAACGTCTTAGGCGGCGATTCGATAATTGAGCGAGAATTGAGAGTGAAATTTCAGAATGCGTCACGTTTAGGCACATTTCGTTACATGAGAGAGAAAAAAAATATAACGTAGAGAGAAGAAGAAAGAAAGGACTACATTGTATATCTAATACACAGTTTAGGCTATTCACGTCTCCCTTTCACGTCCTTTGTCTTTATACGCTATCATACGCTAAGTCTAAGGTAGGTGCTGCAATTGCCGATCCTCGGTCGATGTTGTACCAATCAGAAGACGATCATCAACAACCCCTCTTAACAATAATAAAACTGTCAACGCAAAACGATCACATTTACCATTAGTTTATGCCTGTGCGAGGACCATTCACAAGTCTCAGGGGAGCACGTATTCTGAAGTTGTTTACGAGTATGATAAAAAATACTCGCAATCATTAGTTTACTTTGCATTATGACGTGTCACCAGTATTGAAGGATTATGGATTACAACGGATGGAGGTGATTCTATGAATAAACAAATAATTGATACTATGACTCAGAGGAGGGGATTATCTGTGTACCATATATGAATACCCTTAATTGTCAGAGTGTCCGAGCACATTCCGTCGATCTAACAGACGCTGTCATACACAAATCAAATATTGTACTTTTGTCAGAAACGTGGTTAAACAATGACGACGATGTCAGCACACCATTCCAGGTTTTTCATACAAATTGTCATCCCCTATTTTACCCCCCTAGGGGTAGAATTTCAAAAATCCGGTTCTTAGTGAGCACCTACGCGATAAGTTGTTGAAGTACACAAAAATTCCTGGAAATAGTTTCAGCGGTTCCCTAAAAACAGTGATCAGTGTGCGAGAAGTGTTTCTAAAAACCGTCGATAGATGGTATAAGCATGTATCATAACATTCTCGACGATTGCAGTATTCAGGTTCATACTACTTTGAGTTCCATACTAAAACGTCACAGTGACGTCCATACCGCGGACGGCGCATAAGCGTGTTGACGTGACAGTTGCGTACATACTGGTTAAAGGGAGCCTTCTTGCCTTTATATTCTTTTAGCCAAAAATAAAAAGCCAGTTTGGTCTTTTATTTGTTCGAGCCAGAAATAACAAGTTTTGAAGCTTGTTATTTTCTCTGACAAAAATAAAAGGTAAACTTAAGGGGGAAGTCCACTGTGACGGCCGAAAAAATGAGTAATTTTCGTGAAATTTTTTGACCCGGAAAATAAAGTAATATCAGGATCGTTTTTTATTTATTTTATTAAGTGTACATTGAACAATATTTACGTAAATTTTTATTAAAAAATATTAAATAGTTTTAAAGTTATGAGCGTTGCCGTAGAGTCCAAAAAAAAATTCCCCCTCCATGGTCGCATCGATTATTCAAGAACGGGTTATCAAAAAAAAAATTAAAGTTTTTTATAATCTATATGAATGTAGTTTTCATTGTACATAGCCGATTTATTTTATTTTGATTTTTCACAAAATGGCGACACATTGAAAATTTTTCCATTTTCTCGACCTTTATTTTGTTTCAAAACAGCCTAAAAAATTGTAAACATTTAAATCGGCTATGCTTAACTATAGCCACTGCAAATACGAACAAAAAAAAAATCAAAAAATTGAAAATCGGTTAATAATTGACCGAGTTATGGATGCGACCAGTTAGAAAAAAGTCATTTCGAGAAAAACGTGTTTAAAATTGTTAGTCCATTTTTCTCGCTATCATTTATATAACAATAGAACAATATATTTATATAGCAATAAAAAGAGAAATTCGAAGAAAAGAACCCCAATAAGTCATCTATTGATAAATACGTTTGAGTAAGGGTCTTAGAGGGGGCGTGCTATTCTCATCGGGACGTCAAGCGGAAAACAGTCGGTCTACTATTACTACTATACTAAAATGGCTGTAACGCAGTCAATTTTTGAAATTTTGACCTGCAATTTTATACACATATTTTTGAATGTATAAACTTTAATTTAAGATGGAATTTTTTTTTACCCATCACAGTGGCCTTCCCCCTAAACTGTTTGTCTTACAATTTGGGAACTGATTTGGTTCAAAAATGCTCTTTTGTTTGTAGTTTGTTTGTAAGCAATGATGAGCAAAGGTGGACAAGTAATAAAGTGTGTACATTTTCTTCAGACAAGTTACTGCAACTTTATCATTCCGGCTTGAAAAAATTAAAACCCAACCTAGCTTTTTTTCTTAGCTAGAAAAAAAAATTAAGAAGCTTAAGCTGGGTTTTCTTTGCTTTTAATTATAATCGGCTAGAATATAAGACAGTTAGATAAAACGAGTTAGTATTAATATACACGTGTTTTTTAAGTTCGGGCTCAAACCGGTCGACTTACGCATGCGCTAAGTACGGTGCTCAGCGTGCACTATTGCACATAACGTTCTGTATCTCAGAAACGAATTCAGATCCCATTTGAAACTTTTGGTGTAACATCTGCATAGCTTTAGCTATATTTTGCGTAAATAAAAATTAAAAAAAAATGGTCCAAGTTAAATAAAAATTGCGTTAAAAAGTTCACTTCTGGTTTTCTATAAAAGAAAAATTTTTTTTCTTGTTTTTATCCCATAATATAAAAACCACGTATTTTTCCTCGATAAGTCACCACATAAAATATTTTTTTCATTTACTTAGTAATCCCAGCAGCACTATCCAAAAAATGTGTACTTCATAGTTGGTGCAATCTTTCCATAACTTCACAACCGAGTCTCATACAAGAAAAAAATTAATGTGTACATTCATGTCCTCAAGGACTATAATTAACCTGAATATGAGCGAAATTAAAGATGTCACTTTTGTTCTTATGTCCGCTTCACGTGGAATGCCCCATCTGCCAAATTTGTTGTAAATTGTTCAGTAGTGTGTGGCAAATTACCATGGAAGGTTATAGTGTTGAAGAACGTGAGCAAATCATCAAATTGTATTATCAAAATCAGTGCCCCGTTCGTGAAACGTTCCACGCATTACGTGATTTTTATCCTCGCCACAACCGTCCTGCCAAGTCGACGTTTGGTGGTCAAATTCGAATACGTCACCGAACGCAAGGTCCGCTGACAGCATCGCAGCTGTGCATCTGAGTCTGAAGGAAAACCCGAGGCAGTCAATTTCTCGGCGTTCACAAGAACTTGGGCTTTCTTTTTTTTTTTTTTTTTTTTTTTATTTAGCTTGCACTGTTTGGGTCAAATTTAGTAGTTGAAATTTAACCCCCTTCTTGTCGACAGATTGATCTGAAACTTGGTACACACATTTAGTTCTGATGACAATACAATTTAATATAATCAGTATCATTGCAAATCCAAGATGGCCGCCTCTACCAAATGGCGGATTACATATTTTCCGCAACCCCCTCAGTATAGGTATCAAATGAAAGGGCTTTACAAGTACAACACAGTGCATGGCGGATCATAGAGTTGAGACAGTCTATACTTACATTTAAAAAAAAAACAAACTTTTTAAGTAAAACGGTTTTATTGAGAATAAAGATAATAATGATAAAAATCGTGCGGCGCACAGTGGGGCGAATGGCCTGTTTGGCTGGCCAAAAGTCGAAAATCGATGGTTTCAATTTTAATTTTTTTCATCATAGTTTGATAGAGGGGACTTTGGGGCATATAAATCTGTAAGAGATGGGTCGATGGGGTGTGTACCTGACCCTCTGCGTCATTTCAAAGTTAGCCCTCGACCACGTGCAGGTGTGACGCTCAGGCAACGTTTATAATACGTAAACTTTGAACGTTAATATTTTGGTAACTAAGTGTCCGATTTGAGTGCTTGAAAATGGATATTGATCGCGAAGGTATGTACAATAAGAATATGTGATTGAGTTTTCGCTACAGCTTATATTTGTTTACTCCCATTATTATTAAGTATGACACTGCACTTCCCATAAATGAACTTTTTTTCTTAATTCGATTGGAGCTACGTTTTTTGTTTCACGATGTTTCGCTCTGATTCTTTCATGAAAACGTTCGATGAAGTGCCTTGTTTTCGTATGCCAAGTAACTAGAGCCCGTTTTAGCCCGAAAAAAAGTTACAGCTGTTAGAGTGACGCGCTGCATGATTTCACGCGCGCCGCAGCACAGTGGGATGAAAATCGAAAATTTGATGAATCGTTTTGAAAGTCGGTATTGTATGGTTTTCGAGGGCGCTGATTACGAATCTGATATCGGATTTATGAAATTTAAAATGGCGGACCGGAAGTGACGTAATGTTTTTCGAAAAAATTGAGTTAGCGCTTTGAAACTCGGTATTATATGGTTTTCTGGGGCGCTGATTACGAATCTGATATCAGATTTACAAAATTCAAAATGGCGGACCGGAAGTGACTTCAATTTTCCGAAATTGAAATTTGGAATTGGAAATTTGCCGCAAACTTTATTATAAAGTTACTTTATTATAAATTACTCTGCCCATAACACATCAAAAGCAAAAGAGAGTTTCTCAAATCAATCTTGTAAGTAATCGCTACTAAATTCTTAAAAAACCATATGAATATTAACACTGATAATGATTTAGTTTCCTACATACAATTTGTTTAATTTTAATTACATAAGCATCGAATAAGAATGAATGAGGCAAATTGTGGACATTTTATCGTAATTTTGAATTGATTAATATAATTGTAAAATTTTGTTACGAAACCAAATGCAACTGTAAATGTATAGGCACGTCTTTGAAGTAGATACAATTCGAATGAAGAATGCGAAGCTCACAATTCGACGTAGAGTGCAGAGTTTACTTTTGTTTCAACTTCCATGCTTACTTGCAAATAAGCATGTCTCTGTCTAACTCAGCATGAGATTAAACAATGTGAATTTTGAACGCTACGCCGAATTGTGAACTCAGGGAAAGTCTGTAGATTAGAACCTACCACCTCCATTTCGGTAGCACAAGTAGGGAAATCTCCACACATTTCCAATACCAATGGCATATCCAAGCACCGAAAGGATAAATTCGGTTTTGTTACCCCAAGCTCCCCGGTTTGAATCGTGCACAAACTTTTCTACATCTTTACCAGTGGAACCTGAATCCTTGGGACTCATTTTGTACTTTATTCACTATATCAGTCACAAGGTAGTTCATTAAAATAACACACGATTACTTTTCAATTTTTGGAACTGTCCAAAACACTAGGGCCACTATATCCAAACGGAGATCACTCGATCATATGCTAAACCCCACTGAACCTCCGAGAGACTGCTAAGCCGAAGACCGTGCTCTTAGGAGGTGCTCCTCCAGCGATTATGCTTCGTTAGAACAATTCAGAAATTGTCATAATCACTTCCTCTTCAGAGTGGATTTGGGAAGCTTTGGTTGGAGATGCGATAGTCTGGAGTGGAGACAGCCGAGATTTCCATGCAATTTAAGCATGTAAGTGGCAAACACGTGGAGCAATCTCGTCAATGACTAAACGCAATCAGGTTAACAAATACTTTTTTATTTATTCCAGCAGGCGACCCCCGGCAAGCGCAACTAAAGGGGTGAGTAAATAAATGATGGGGCCGGTGTCACCGATATTAGCGCAGTAAGTGCCACGCGAAGGCGGTTATTCCCCTGCTCACGGCCAAACAAATGCACTTTAGTTCATTGCCAAGCTGTTTGCTAGACCGGAGGGGTGGTCAGAAGGGTAGAAGTTTCAGATGCAACTCAGAATTAATTATGGCATGTATAGAATGCCCCACGATGAAGCAATGGAACATTTCTAATGTATGGGGAAAAACTAAAGATCAACTTCCCAAGGCTTTTAATTCAGTACATAATGTAGTATCACAGACTTTAAAATTAATCATACTATTCATATGCCTTAATTTGCAGCTCACATCAGGTATTTCATTCCAGTCAAAGCTGATCGAACAGAAATCGCTGGCTACTACAGATCTCGTGCCTGAGCCTCGCTGTATACTGGAATGTGGAATAGGTATTTCTTGCAAGCGTTTTCTTTCGGTCTGCCGTGTTTTTGTACTTTTGCTATACTGCGACTTTGCGAGTATTTATAATAATTGATTTAATTCTATTGCTTTTTAGAGCTGAATACGCCTTCGCCGTTCTTGCCTAGGCGAAGACCCAAAAACAGGCAGTTCAGAATAATCAACCCCCAGCCGCCAGCTTACGTTTATGAAAGAGAGATTCCCTTACTGTTCTAACAGCTGAATGTGTCTTCTTTCGCGTTCTTGCCAAAGCGAAACCCAAATAGGTATCAGGTAGCGCAGGATATATTTATGAATGAAGATCAAGGTATGTTCCATCTCAATATGGGAACGAGATTTTGTTTTTTTGTGTGACGTCACTGCTTGGAAATTATTTGATATTTGTAAATTCGGCAGGACAAGCTGAGAACTGTTTAATTAAAACGTCCTGTATATTTTAATATTTCTGGTAAGATGATTAATTATGCAATTACAAGTTGCAAAAATTACAGCCTTAAGAAAAACCAAAGTGGGCGAATTAAGTACTTCCAATTTCCTAAAGATCGAGAGATTTTAAAATTGTTGTTAAGTGCTTGCGGCAGAGACCACATTGATTTGAAATATTCCACATGTCCTATACGAAGGAGAAATATTTATTGCAGGACCAGCTTTTAAACACTCCGTTTGAAAAGTGTCGCTTGAAACAAGATGCCGCACCGACGGAAAATATATTTATATCCAGTCATTTATCTGGCCACACAAAGAGGTTTGAAATACGATCTTAAAAAACAAATTGTTGATGCTCTCGTTAACTTCCAAAGGTAAGACAAGTTTCTAAATTTGTATTATATTTTATGAAATATTCCATAGAGAGGAGTTGGAGAATGTCTCTTATGCAAAGGATGCCATGGACCAATGATAGAATTATAGTATAACTATTCTGGACTTAAGTTCACGTAAGGTCGTCGGATTTAATAATTTTCGTGCTGTGTAGTAATAGACTAATGGACTAATAAGCACATGTGAAGGATGGATGCTATTACTTATGTATGAAGAAAAAGAAAGACATTTTGTACTGTTCATTTAATCTCCTTCATCAAAGTTAGTTTCAACTAGTTGATGCGATATATCAGCATTTCCAAGCGTTTCCTCGTACTTCTGCCGGTCAGTGGGATCAACTGGATACCAATCATTGGGCCTGACGCATCGCTTAAAACGTGCTGTAATAGTTCCAGAAGTTCCAATCAACTTGATAACCACATACACTGGGATGAAAATCCATGGAATAAACTTAAGTGTAGCTATAACAACCACCGATCCTGGGTCCATATGATATCCTTCGAATACAGACATGAAAACAGAAATCAACTTTAGATGAATATTTTAGGGTTGCCCAGAACACGTAATTTGAAAGTATTACCAGTAAAAAGAGAATGAATAGTGGGGTGGCAAATCGCACCAAATAAAATTGCCACGTGGCTACCGCGTGACCTAACATAAATTGGACATCCCGTTGGAATCGCTGTCGTCCGTAGATCCAGACAGCTACCATCAGCTCCAGAAAACAAATTCCCATCTGTGAAGCTCCGCAAAATTTTAGTGTCATGCTATATAGTTCATAGCCGTGCTGGAAACATACAAGTATAATTATTTGCAATAGTTTTGACATTAGCAAATAAGACATACTTACATTTGTCGTAAATATAAGAGACAGCAAAAATAGAACGGCCGGTAGGATCATGTAAATCTGCTTCTTGTAGATCCTCAGATATTCGTATTCGTCGAATAGGGACGTCATGGTTGAAAACAGTATAATTACCTTAAACGAGAACACGTTAGTAGGCGAGATCAGTTAAATAGATCAAAACACTTACCACAGCATTTAGCTCACAAAGAGTCAGCATTAAGAAAAACAAAAGAGACCACATCTGTGACGCCTCGATATTACCGAACAAATGCGGAAATGCGAGGAATATAAAATGGAATGAATACGTTTGGAAGTAGTTGACGTTGAAGTTTAAGTGCTCTGTAGAAAAATTTCGTAGTATTAAGGACCATTTACAGGGTGTCCCTTATTTAGCCGCATTATTCTAAATAATAAATGAGACAATACGGTCCAATATGGAACACCAAGTATAGGTAGACTAGATCGTTGACATACCTTTGAGGTATTCATCAGCCAAAAAAACGGTAAGTCCAGCAACCATTCCAGTGGCTAACAAACCGAGCATTACGACTAAAGCATTCTTGTAGACGCTGGCTTTGAAGTTATTGTAACTGGCCATAGTGAGTACTATACCCCAGCCAGATCCAAAATTGAGGACTGCAATCATTGGGCTTCCAAACCAAGACTCAATGGATAGCTTTTCTTTAAAGTCCGGAAACACGAAATCTTTAATTCCATCTATGGCATCTGGTAGACAAGCAACTCGGAGGAATATAAGGAGCAAAATCGAAACAATAACAATTGCCGAATATCTCACAAACTTTGTTACCTGTAGAACGTATGAATAAAAATACAGAGACTTTTCGTTATTAGCGTTTGTTACCGATTCTATTCCGTTATAGAAAACAAGTCCTACGACACTCCAGGTAACTATGTTCGTCCCAAAAACTGGCCATGCCATCGTCAAGGTGTCATAATTATCATCATTATAGTTTAGAACGGCATTGCTAAAGTGTATAAACAAACAAAATAAAACGTGCTCTGGTTAAGAAACACAACGAAGGGAAAATGCGCAATTTGGTCATTATCACCAAAGTGATTATTGCAATGTGATAGGTCATTACCTGTGACTAAAGTACTAAACGAGTTTTATTTTAAATTCAACCCGGTATTTGTGCGGACAAGAGTTTTGGTAATTAAAAGAAAAAAAAATCCTGGCCCGGGCCTCCGATTTCGCTGAATTTGAAACGTGCATTAGAGGAGGTCATTCTGAGAAACTTTGGTTTTGACCAAATTCCACGGAAACCCACAAAAAAGCCATATCCACTATTTTGTATATGTATGTAAGAGTGGATACAAAAACATTTCTACGCAAAAAAGCATGGGAATATTAAAACTTCATTTCAAGGAGCATTTGATGTGTATGCCAATACGTTATTCAACACATGATTTGAGTCAAATCAAATTATATGCGGTTTTGAATCCAAGGCAGATTACTTGTATATTTTTTTGAGTTGATTTCCGCACCATATGTCCACAACAAAACTATTTCAGATTGAGCTCGTCTATTACATATTTCGAAATCGGTGCAAAGAGCATTTAAATCCATAGTATTACAAACTTTGTATTGATACTGTATAAACACCCGGCTGATTTTGGGAAACATCTCTTTTCTTTCTTAGTAACATGATCAGACCTACCATAAGACACTCATTTCATTAGCAGGTAGGACCACCATGCATACATTTTTGCTCATTGTCCTTTAACGCTGTACTTACTGGAAAAACTCCACCGTCGACCAGGACAAATCATACCATCCATAATCATCAGTAGCGTTGACAAAGACCTAAAAATGTGTGTTACGTGAGGCTTAATATGAAAATTGCTTGATTAACCTCCGTGCAATTGGGATCGTTCCAGGTATGATTGCAGCTCATCCAAGGCAAATTTGGACTGAAGGAAGCGAACAAATAAACTAATAAATGTGAGGCACAAACTGCGTTGATACATGCTGCAACGACGTTGAGTGCGAGAATGACGTATGCAATTCCTACGACCGAAGGATAAACAGTTCAATATTTCAAGAGCAATGAAATAACAATTTCCAAATACCTTTAAAAAGTGGGGATATCCGGAAGACCGATATAAATCCGGTGCTGGAGAACTGACCCAGAAATGTTTGGATGAAAAATATCGGCAGAACGAAGAGAATTGTACATAGAATGTACGGTATTACGAAGAGAACTGCAAATTAATAGAAAGCACTGTGATCATCATTGATCATCTATGAATAATTTTAAAGCGATTATATTTTTACACATTCCGATGAAGAAATTGTATATGTGTTTAGGGAGAGAGGGGGTTTATATGTTTGTCATTTGCCAGATATCTTAGATATGGCTTCTTCGATTCTAACAAATTCACTTCAAAATTTTCGTGGCTAATGAGTAAACTTTTTGAAAAATTAAGATCGTTCATGCTAACGCGATATGTCCAAACCTAGAAATAAAATGTCTACTATTTACACTATTTAACTATTACAAATTGTATTTCACGTTCGGACAATCAATATTAGACACATGTTTCTTTTGGTCGTGCGTAAGTTTTGTAAGTAACTTTTGACACAATATTTATAATACCAAAAGAAACAAGTATGTGAAGAAATCACTTCAGTAGGATTGGACTGGTAAGCTGAATGAAAGAGTAGAAGGGTTTTCATTCACGCGCTTTTTTATTTGTTATTTCTATTGGAGTTCTAATTTGAGAATGGGAGTTGATTATTTGAAAGATCGAATTCCCGTGCATGAATTGAAGTGTTTGCGTTTGTCCGAATAGCCCAGTCAAATAATCGGAGAGAAGGGGCTTGCTGAAAATTTTGGATATTTTTTATTTGTAATCCGTTGGGGGTGAATAGTATGTGTTAGGAATATAAGGCACACAACATTATCTCAACATTAAACTCAATTCACTCGGTTTCCAGCCGTGTTTCTTTTCATGGATAGAATTTCTGTGCCTAAATGACATTGAGGGCATCGTCCAAAAGCCGGACCTTTTTATTCACGCCGATGATATTAAAAAGAGTCAAAAAAGGTGCCTCCGCGATTGATCCACATTTTAACAAGCTGACCTGGATTATTTTTACATATGGTGCAGTAAAAACTTTTTGGAACTAAACGTCTCCAAATGGCAATCCATTGCCTGTTCCTGTCAATGTCTTACTTCCCCTATCTATCCTGTCTATCTATTGTCTGGCGAGCATATACCTTCAGTTATCTCTCTTTGCGATGTTGGAGTCATCAACTAAAGCTAGCTGGATTTGTGAAAAGCAGGTCCATTGAACTTAAGATCCCATACGTTACGATATCCTTTTTGTCCGACCTCTTCTTGAATACTTCACATCCTCTTTCGACTTCCACACAAGTTATCTGTTAAGGTTAAGTTATACCTAAGCCATCCCACCTAGTCTTAATTGGTTTGGTTTCCATGTTAGATAACATGTTCTAGTTTTGAAGTTCTTCTTTCTTACGCTTGTATGTATCTTTGTACAGCTTGTGTTAAACTGAAGTAAGAAACCGAGATTGCAACCTCCTCCGTTTATCAGCCATATTTAAAGTAAAGTTACAAACGGTTACATACATACATAAGTATACATTTTCAACGATTTTTTGTAGAGAATCAATAGCTCTACAATTTTTATTAATAACTTTTTCCCGTTAAATTAATAAGTGAGGAGGAAAGCAAAACTCGCGCATTGCAGTTTTAGAATATTTTAAACTGGCAAAGCAATTTGGTTGATGCAACTAATCAACCACCCAATTTGTACATCTATGAACAGGATAATGTTCAGAGCTTAGCGTACTCAATTTTAAATTCATAGAAACAAACCGATCGACGAGCGCACTGGAAGATCACGTCGACAGGCTTAATAATGATTTTGAAAACATGAATTTGGCGGCTAAAGGGTTGAAATAAAAAGGTCCGAAAACATTTTTGATATGTAAACATCTTTACCGGGACCCCGGCGATATTTGTGGCTAGAGTGAATTTGGTAGAATTATTTCCCATGTAACGCTTCCACATGTAACATTTCACGTATATTGTACGTACCAACTCTGTTGGTAAATGATAATTTGCCTTCATGTGCAGTAGACCGTAGGTACCAGTCGTCTCCCAATTAAAGCTTATGCGCTCAGTTTTTTATAATTGCTCGCACATGGAGAATTATAAGGAAATTTAAAAATAGATAAAATAGAGCGCTCATTTGTGTAGTACATAAACATAATACACAAAACATCCTGTGCCTGTGTTCACTGAGATTCCTTCGTATTGTGAAGAATTTCCCGCTTAAAAAAAATGTCCATCGAAAAATAGAACAAAAGACTTTATAATAATACAATAAACAAATTTGTTATAGGTACTATAAGGAGGTAGACCAATCTAGATTGCCTGTGTTTAGGAGTTTAGTACGAAAAAAAATTGTGGAATGAAGTTTCTATTATTATTTAGGTATTATTTATAAAATTCTAAACTTACTGTTGCATAATTAAGTTGCAGGCAATTACTGAAACGGAATGAAATTTGTCTCATAGCACTCAAGCCACACATTTACAGTGTAACCGTTCATTTCTCTAATTTGACTCAGCGCGAAATTTTTAAGTGGAAGAAGAACAGGTACCTATACCTGTTGCGCATCGGGTGAAATTATAAACTGATGATAAATTTATCATCATAACTTTTAACGTCAAAGGATTGCTATGAGATCGGGGCCTGTTATGTTTTCGGGTTTGCTGATTTTGAATCTACTATCGAAATGGAAGTTAAAAATGGCGGATCCGATATGGCGACCGGAAATTTTCAATTCAAAGGATTGCTATGAAGCCGGGTCCATTTATGTTAAGCGATTTCGCTGTCGCATTAAAAGTATGACTTCAAACATCTTCGAGTTTTCTAAGAAAATCGCGTACTGTTTCATTTCTAAATTCTCAATCTTCTCATTACATTTACAAACGAACGCTGGTGTTTACACATCTTGTCCGTCATTCCAGGTATTTAAGTTTAATATTTATAATATTTATTTAAGTGGAAATATTTTTTTTGAGTGCACTATTAACTATGTGGGAAAGGGATCCAAAAAAAATTATTTTTCCAAAAGCTTCATTATTTCGGCCATCAATCAATTTACGTCCGTATACTAAATTTCGTCGTAATAGGTATGTATGTACATATAATATACAACTGAGGGATTGGGAGGGCTGTAATTTACAAAGCCGCAAAGAGCGAAACTATAATGTTATCTTAGCTGGCTACGGAAACGTAAAAATCGGCAGCTGAAAGTCTATGAAAGTATGCTGTCTGAAGCTTATGGTGAACTTGCTCCAACGATTTATAAAGTTGCGAATATTGGTTTCGACAATTTAAAAATTGTGAATTCGACATTGAAGACAATAGCGCCCGGGTCAGCCGAATAATTGAGAGGTTACTTATAAGCTGCTGAAACAAGGCGAAGCCATCACTGGGTACCATTACAGAAAACAATTGATAAAATTTAATTGAGCCGAACTTTGAAAGAAAAACGACCGAAATACGTCGTAAGACACGACAAAATGCTTTTCCATCACGGCAACGCTCGACCACATATTGCAAAACAACTCAAAAGTTACTCGGTAGCACTTCGACTGGATGTTTTACAATTCCCCGTTGTATTTACCAGACATTGCCACTCCTGATTACCATTTGTTTAAAGCGATGACGCATGGCCTCTCTGAGCAGCGCTTCCACTCTTATGAAGATATAAAAATATTGGGTTGATTCATGGATTGCATCAAAAGACGAGGAATAATTTCGCCGGGAAATCCACCTATTACCACAACGATAAGTAAAAGTAGTGGCTAGCAGTGGATAATATTTTGAATGATCAATTACCATTTTTGCCAAAAAATCCCTTAAAATTAAGGCAGTGCTTACTTGCCTACTCCGTAAGTCCGTATACACCTCTTTACGGATTCCGTATATACGGAACTCGGCAAAGTTCGGTTGTCCATGTGTGTGTGCCCGTTTGCGGAATACCACGAAATACATCGCACATCAGCACAAAAAAATACGTAACTTATCGTTTACAAAATATCAAATTCCGTATGTCCGTATATACGGACTTATACAGAGGTGGCAAATAAGAACTGCTTAAAATTAATGCGCTCACCCAATATTTGAATTATTTCATATTTGTCATAGGTTCAGAGCTTTCGAAACGTTTTAAATTTTGCTTATCTTATTACCAGTCAATTAGCTGATGTAAAGTTAGAGAGCACATAAGTTGCCCAAAGAGGCAGAATGCTCCTAAAAAACAAAAGCAATATATAATAGCAAGGGTAATTTTAATTATTGCGTTTAGTGATGCCATCTTTTAAAATAGATCATATTATTTCATTAAAACATGCCATAAGTGCTATGGAAAATATTCTTCAGCGTATACTCATACATTTGTTATTTTTTGTATGACTATAGGTACATTGCACAAATTAATTCTTAAACTGATTAAACTGATACAATTTTTTTCGTTGTCTTAAGAATGAGAATGAGAATCTTCATGGGGAAAACTCAACTCTATCTACATACACCCGACGATTAATTAATGATAAGCTTTTTTTCATCGACTCGAGTCCAATTTTCCAGACATATCAAAATAAAACATAAAAGGCAAATAAATACTTCGAATAAACACGGATTTATTACTTTCGATTAAAACAGGAAGATATGAGCGTCTCTGCGGAATGTTCCGCACTGAATAAGTACAATCGCGGCATATTCAAGGAAAATATTATTCGATTGAAATTTAACTGTTATAGACAAACGACTTTAATCAGTTAGACGGACGTGGACATTTACTTCCAACGCAGATGTTCATTTGAATTATAGAACCCTGATAACATCCGTAAGCGTTCAATATTTGTGATTATCAAATACATGTTTCAGCCTGTTACACGATAAACCTTCAATAGTTTTCCTGACATAATCCCAACAGTCGCCAGCATGTGTTGATAGCATGGATGAAATGTTCGGACGTATCTTTGGGGGTGGATAGACACTTCTTTGCGTTGAATTTTTACAGGCAGCCGCGCTTAATGAGATTAAGCGCGCTTTTAAACTGAGAACGTATGCCGCGCATTTATTTGACGGTCGCAGAAGCTTGAATAAATTAGGAGACAAACACAAACACTTTCTATTAGCATTAAACGAATGGCGGGAAAACCAAGTGCGGAATTTTCAGCAAAAAGAGCTTCATCTGCACTGTCTGTTTTAATTTCATCACAGAAGACTTTGGACTGTCCAGCAATATCCATATGTCGCTTTTTTGAAGTTTACATGCACTTTAATGAGAAAACTCCAAAATGGAAATAGCCTGTTGATTTGTTTGGGTCTCTATCAAACTACATAATCAACAAATTGCTTGGTTGTTTACGTAGACTTCGTTGAAACCGAAAACGTTCTTCTCAGGTTCTCGGAACTTTCACTGACCACACAAAAACGCGATGTTCACCAAAAGAGGTCAAGTTCACATCTGTTATCAGCATTGGGTTTTCCAAGCTGCCTATTTCAGTAGCACCATTACCTCCGCCATGCGAAATGATGAAGACAGGCAGGAAAGAGAAATTGACCAATCCAAACGAATGTACTATGCAGGCCAGGCTGAAGTCCCAGTTGGATGACCATTTGCCGCGGGTCACATCGTGCTTAAAAGGTTTGTTTCCGGTGTCGTACGATGTGACGTAGTTGCCCGCCGTCGACATGCCGCTTCTTATTGTACTAACGCCCTACGAATGGAAGAACCGATTCTTTTCGAACTTGAAGGAGTATTTCGCGACCACCGCTAATTACAACAGTTTCTGTTTTACTGACTTGTCCCGGCCTCTCGCCGAGAATCCGTTGGCAGCATCATCTGTTTCTATTTCTACTCTATCCTGCGTGATAAGCGCGGCGGACGCTCTAATGTGGTTATCGATAATCCAATGACGACCGCGGCTCTATCTGCTATTGCAGTGTAAATACAATACAATTTGAATTTAGGCCTCGCTATCTGGACCTGCAAGAAGCTCTTTGATTAGCAGCGGCATATGGTGCCAATATTGTCTCATTGTCAGTCGCGCAACCCATACGAATTCGAGCCGCTGTACGGTGGACGGTGGAAAAAGTGCGATACTAACGAGACTAATCTGTTCTGCATTCTTTCAATTCACTTCCTCACTAGAAGCGAGCGCTTAATTAAGAGCATCAGCGTAATTTTGATTATCCCCCCTCAAGCGTTCTGGCATGTGCTGCGGCAAACAACTTTAGCAGTTTTATGTAACTTTTGCGATGAAGGAAACTGCCCAGCTGCGCTTTCCTGAAGCACAAGGGCGATGCATGATAAAATCGCAAGTGGTACAAGTTTATGCACAAGTAAGACTTCTGGAGCAAGTTCAAATTTTTTTTTTTTTTATAAAGAACTTGCTCGAGCCCAACAATTTCATTTATTTTTTATATTTAGGGAAAATTCTACACTTTTAACATGTAAATAAACATATAAACATATACGTTACCTCTTCTGCGATTATAACAAAAAATTAAACATCAGATTACGACAAACTACTTTCAGACCGGGCGCTGAAAGGATAAATTGGGCCAAGTGTGCAAATATCAAGCATTTAGTGAAAGTACATTATTTCAGTAAAAGCACTTTACTAGTAAATGCTAGAAATTATGTGAGTAACGTACAAAGTTTACTTGTCAATATTTGCTGGGAAAATATGTATTTACTGCCTACAGAAATGAGTAATTGCTACGCGGTTATTGCTAAACTTTTTTTAAAACTATTAAATCTCTTCATGATGCTCAATAAATACAGGACGATCTTCTAATATTCACGGAGTGGTGCTTCAAGAATCATTTGAAACTAAATATTAGTAAATGTGATTTTATTTCTTTTTGCAGGAAATCCTCCATTGTGGAGTTCTCCTAGAATGTTTGACAGGCCCTTGTCGCGAATTGAAAGTGTTGTGGATCATGGACTGTTGATTGATTCTAAATTTGACTTTGGGCGCCATATTGATAGTAAATATAATTAGTCGAGCCAATTCAACGTTGAGCTTCGTTAAACGTTGGCCTGTTGACTTCACTGACCCCCACAGCTTAAAAGTTTTATTTTGTGCTTTTGTTCGCCCAATTTTCGAATTTGCTTCCGTAGTGTGGAGGCCTCATTATAATACGAACATAAATCGAATCGAGGCGGTGCAAAAGCGTTTCTTAAGGGTCGCTCTTCGTCAATTACCGTGGATTGACCACTCCAATCTTCCTCCATATGAGGACAGATTAAAACTACTGGGTTTGTCGTCTCTCTTAAAACGTAGAGATGTTGCTGGTGTTATGTTCATGCAAGATATCGTTACTGGCGCCCTAGACTGTCCTAATCTTTTAAAACTTTTAAATGTTAATTCACGCCCCCAAGCGACTAGAGGACAACATTTTCTTTATGCAGATAATCACAGAACCACTTACGGTTATTTTGAACCTTTGTCGGCTATGTCTAGAGATTATAATGCCTGTTTCTCAATTATCGATTTTCATTGTGATACAATTGAACTAAAAAAACGATTATTCAACTTTTCTTAATATTATATTTCACTTTATATTGTTTAGCATAATATCTATCTTTGTAACGTCTGATGGTTTGCACCTGTTGATGAGTAAATAAATAAATAAACATGTAAGCAAAGACTGAACTAATCAGTAAGTTGCGGGATATTTTTAAAAATCCCTCAAGAGGTGCGTAATTAAAGTCAAGCACTGGCGAATATACACGCTGAATGCAGGGTAAATGCTCCAATTATAAAATTCATAAAAAATAAAATTCTCATTCCCAATATGGCGGATCAAGATTTGCAAAAAACTGCCATATTGGGAATGGAATTTTATTTTTCCTACATAATATTTGTACTCAGTGTCCTCAAAAATCTTCGAAAAACAACTATAAAAAAAGTCTTTGTGAAAGGGTGAATTGAAATACTCATTACGTTAAAGGGATATACTTTGTAATTTTAAATAGCCGTAAATTTTAGAAAAAAAATGGAAACGATCTTTCAAACCCTTAAATTGAAGAGTAACAGTAGTACTAAATGATGTATCTGGAGATAGACACCAGAAAAAATTTGCGCACCTTGTACAATAACCTCAAAGTTAGCCAAAAATGTATTAAGGTACATAACCTCATATATCCCAAAATTCTGAAGTGATGGGACAATTCTGGCCCTGGAATCAGATTCCACGCAAAAAATTACACGTTTTCATTATTTTCGTACTAAAATTTAGAGATTTTCTAGTATACGTAGGTATACGCGAAAACCGCACCGAACTAAAGTTTTCCATTGTGATGTATACACGGCGAACGCAGTTAGCTATTAACAGTCTGTTTTTATTTTACGTGAAGGATGGATGCTTAATAGATCTTATGTATGAATGAAAAGAAAGACATTTTGATTTTTCTGTATGTAACGCTCATCTTTACTGTTCATTTAATCTTCTTCGCAAAAGTTAGCTGCAACGAGTTGATGCGATATATCAGCATTTCCCAACGTTTCCTCGTACTTCTGCCGGTCTGTGGGATCAACTGGATACCAATCATTGGGCCTGACGCATCGCTTAAAACGTGCTGTAATAGTTCCAGACGTTCCAATCAACTTGATAACCACATACACTGGGATGAAAATCCATGGAATAAACTTAAGTGCAGCTATAACAACCACTGACACCGGGTCCATACGATATCCATCTAATGCAGACATAAAAACGGAAATCAACTTTGGATGAATATTTTAGGGTTGCCCAGAACACGTAATTTGAAAGTATTACCAGTACAAAAAGAATGAATAATGGGGTGGCAAATCGCACCAAATAAAATTTCCACGTGGCTACCGCGTATCCTATCATAAATTGGACGTCCCGTTGGAATCGCTGTCGTCCGTAGATCCAGACAGCTACCATCAGCTCCAGAAAACAAATTCCCATCTGTGAGGCTCCGCACAATTTTGTTGTTATGGTAAATAGTTCATAGCCGTGCTGGAAACATATAATTTCAATAGTTTTTATATTAGAGAATAAGACAGACTTACATTTGTCGTAAATATAAGGGACAACAGAAATAGAACGGCCGGTAGGATCATGTAAATCTGCTTCTTGTAGATCCTCAGGTATTCGTATTCGTCGAATAGGGACGTCATGGTTGAAAACAGTATAATTACCTTAAACGAGAACACGTTAGTAGGCGAGATCAGTTAAATAGATCAAAACACTTACCACAGCATTTAGCTCACAAATAGTCAGCATTAAGAAAAATAAAAGAGACCACATCTGTGACGCCTCGATACTACCGAACAAATGCGGAAATGCGATGAATATGAAATTGAACGAATACCCTTGGTAAGAGTGGACGTTGAAGTTTAAGTGTTCTGTAGGAAAATTTCGTAGTATTAAGGACCATTTACAGGGTGTCCCTTATTTAGCCGCATTGTTCTAAATAACAAATGAGACAATACGGTCCAATATGGAACACCACATATAGGCACACTAGATAGTTGACATACCTTCGAGGTATTGATCAGCCAAAAAAACGGTAAGTCCAGCAACCATTCCAGTGGCTAACAAACCGAGCATTACGACTAAAGCATTCTTGTAGACGCTGGCTTTGAAGTTATTGTAACTGGCCATAGTGAGCACTATACCCCAGCCAGATCCAAAATTGAGGACTGCAATCATTGGGCTTCCAATCCAAGACTGAATGGAAAGCTTTTCTTTAAAGTCCGGAAACATAAAATATTTAATTCCATCTATGGCATCTGGTAGGCAAGCAACTCGCAGGAATATAAGGAGCAAAATCGAAACAATAACAATTGCCGAATATCTCACAAACTTTGTTACCTGTAGGAAGTATGAATAAAAATACAGAGACTTTTCGTTATTAGCGTTTGTTACCGATTCTATTCCGTTATAGAAAACAAGTCCTACGACACTCCAGGTAACTATGTTCGTCCCTAAAACTGGCCATGCCATCGTCAAGGTGTCATAATTATCATTATTAAAGTTCAGAACTACATTGCTAAAGTGTATAAACAAACAAATAAAACGTGCTCTGGTTAAGAAACACAACAAAGGGAAAATGCGCAATTTGGTCCTTATCACCAAAGTGATTATTGCCATATGATAGGTCATTACTTGTTACTAAAGTACTAAACGAGTTTTATCTTAAATTCAACCGGATATTTGTGCAGACTCGAACAAGATTTTTGGTAATTATTTAGAAAAAGGTCCTGGCCCGGCCTTCGTTTTCGCTGAAATTGAAATATGAATTAGAGGAGGTCATTCTAAGAAACTTTGGCTTTGAATAAATGCCACGGAAACCTACGAAAAAGAGATATACACATATATGTAAGTATGTAAGAGTGGATTCAAAAAAATTTTTTAGCAAAAAAAGTATGGGAATAATAAAACTTCATTTCAAGGAGCATTTGATGTGTATGCCAATACGTTATTGAGCACGTTATTTGAGTCAAATCAAATTAAATGCGTTTTTGAATCCACTGCTGAAAGCTATTAGAAGGTAAAATATGGGGAAAGAAGGCACTTAAGGCTGATTACTTGTATATTTTTATGTGTAGATTTCCACACCATATGTCCCTAACAAAACTATTTCAGATTAAACTCCTCTATTATATATTTCGAAATCGGTACAAAGAGCATTTAAATCCATAGTATTACAAACTTTGTATTGATACTGTATAAATACCCGGCTAATTTTGGGAAACATCTCTTTTATTTCTTAAATAACATGATCAGACCTACCATAAGACACTCATTTCATTAGTAGGTAGGACCACCAGGCATACATTTTTTCTCTAACGCTGTACTTACTGGAAGAACTCCACCGTCGACCAGGACAAATCATACCATCCATATTCATTAGTAGCGTTGACAAAAACCTAAAAATGTGTGTTACGTGAAGTTTAACATGAAAATTGCTTGATTAACCTCCGTGCAATTGGGATCGTTCCAAGTATGATTGCAGCTCATCCAAGGCAAGCTTGGACTGAAGGAAGCGAAAAAATAAACTAATAAATTTGAGGCACAAACTGCGTTGACACATGCTGCAACGAGGTTGAGTGCGAGAATGACGTATGCAATTCCTGCGACCGAAGGATACACAGTTCAATATTTCAAGAGCAAAGAAATAACAATTTCCAAATACCTTTAAAAAGTGGGGATATCCGGAAGACTGATATAAATCCGGTGCTGGAGAACTGACCCAGAAATGTTTGGATGAAAAATATCGGCAGAACGAAGAGAATTGTACATAGAATGTACGGTATTACGAAGAGAACTGCAAATTAATAGAAAGCACTGTGATCATCATTGATCCTCTGAATAATGAATTAATAATTTTAAAGCGATTATATTTTTACACACCCCGACGAAGAAATGGTATATGCGTTTAGGGTGGGAAGGGGTGTGTATTAGTAGTGAAAATAATACACTTTTTTGTAATTCCACAACTGAGGCAGAATATTTTTAAACATGTTACTCACCGAAGTGAACGGGTTGTAAAAATTGAATAAGTGTTTCGACCCGAGGGAGCTAAGCATTTATCATCAGTGCAGCGGCGCTTACCTCCTCTGGCCACGGACACTCACAAAGAGGGATCGAAACCCAGTGCCTCATATTTATGCAAGATAATTAAATATTATAATTTCGACCCATAAGTGTTTTTCCCATTAAAATTTAATTTAAATGCAGTATGTCCATATTTGTGGAAATGTACTTTATATTGGCTGATCTAGCGCTAGGAGTGACCAAATCGGTTTTTCGTCTTGTGGAGCTCCACAAAGGCAGGGGCACCATTTTCAGCCAGGAACAACACTTATTTGCGAAATTCACATTTTGCAATTTCGAAAAAACCCAACATCAAAATGGCTGCTCTTGGAGACTGGAAAATCTTGTTCCATCGATCTCGAATATTAAATTTAGCATCCTGCGAAGTTTCGCGGTGAAATTCGAAATTGCGTTTTTTTTTAATCTTTCCTATTTTTTCCTTTTTTTAAAATACTAACCAATCCCGCCAGGATTGGCCGAATTACTTGAAATTTGAATTGGGATCATCTTTCGGTCGTCCAAATGCAGTGTTACAATTTCAGCCTTGGCATCGTCAGTTTTGTACTTTTGCACTTTTGTAACTTTACAATTCAGACGCGCTTTGCTGGCTACCAGGATTGATATCGACCCTGCATTTATTGTGATAATTTGTAAAGGGGGACGTAATCTACACGCAACAAAATATTTCGTCGATGGACAACACCTGACACATTATTGCACATTCAATATTTGTGATTATCAAACACATGTTTCAGCCTGTTAGACGATAAACTTTCAACAGTTTTTCTGCAATAATCCCAACAGTCGCCAGCATGTGTTGATAGCATGGATGAAATGTTTGGACGGAACTTTCGGGGTGGATAGACACTTCTTTGCGTTGAATTTTTACAGGCAGCCGCGCTTAATGAGATCAAGCGCTCTTTTAAACTGAGAACGTATGCCGCGCATTTATTTGACGGTCGCAGATGCTTGAATAAATTACGAGACAAACACAAACACTTTCAATTAGGATTAAACGAATGGCTGGAGAACCAAGTGCAAAATGTCCATCAAAATAATAAAGAAAAAATATTAAAAAATAAATAAAAAACCCGACTGCATAAAACGAGGTCATTTTAATATTATAAGTACACATAGGTAGGCTCCAACTAAGAATTTTATGTGAACTTTAATATTGCAGGTAAAGCAGACGGGACCCATTCGACATACCAGTTGAAATAGTAAATTCAATTCGTCCCGCCTGCTTTACCTGCAAAATTAAAGTTCACACAAAATTCTTAGTTGGTGCCTACCTATGTGTACTTATAATATTAAAATGACCTCGTTTTATGCAGTCGGGTTTTTTGTTTATTTTTTAATATTTTTTTTTTATTATAATAATAAAGAGATATAAATTTCGTAGGTCAAAACGAATCCCCAGTTATTGATAGTTTAATGGTTTACGTACACTATATGGGCTTTGTGCTGACGTCATATTAGCTATGTCACTCCGGTTAAGATTACGAATCTAATGACACCTTACTCTTCAAAATCCGTCAAGCCGTTTAGGCTGCAAGAGCTCACAATGGAACGGACATACATATGTACATACATATGCAGATACACACGCGGGAAAAACATTACCCTCCTTCTGGGTCAGTCGGGTAAAAATATGTTTCTGCACTGTCTGTTTTAAGTTCATCGCAGAAGACCTTGGACAGTCAGACAATATCTCTACATATGTCGCTTTTCGAAGTTTACATGCACTTTAAAGTCAAATATCCAAAATGAAAATACCCCGTTGATTTGTTTGAGTTTTTATCAGACTAATCAACAAGTTTCTTGATTGTTTACGTAGACTTCGTTAAAACCGAAAACATTCTTTTCAGGTTCTCGGAACTTTCACTGATCGCACAAAAACACGATGTTCACCAAAATAGGTCAAGTTCACATCTATTATCAGCATTAGCTTTTCCAAGCTGCCTATTTCAGTAACAACATTACCTCCGCCATGCGAAATGATGAAGACAGGCAGTGAAGAGAAATTGACCAATCCAAACGAATGTACTATGCAGGCCAGGCTGAAGTCCCAGTTGGATGACCATTTGCCGCGGGTCACATCGTGCTTAAAAGGTTTGATTCCGGTGTCGTACGATGTGACGTAGTTGCCTGCCGTGGACATGCCGCTACTTAGTGTACTAACGTCCTACGAATGGAAGAACCGATTCTATTCGAACTTGACGGAGGATTTCGCGACCACCGCTAATTGCAACAGTTTCTGTTTTACTGACTTGTCTCGGCCTCTCGCCGTGAATCCATCATCGTCTATTTTTACTCTATCCTGCGTGGACGCTCTAATTTGGTTATCGATAATCCAATGATGACCGCGCCTCTATCTGCTAAGTAAATATAGCTAAATTTCATTTAGGAGATGTCCGGCGTCGCTATCTGGACCTGCAAGACGCTTTTTGATTAGCACCGGCATATGGTGCCAATATTATCTCATTGTCAGTCGTGCAACCCATACGAATTCGAGCCGCTGTATGGTGGACGGTGGAAAAAGTGCGATACAAACGAGACTAATCTGTCCTGCCTTTTCCAATTCACTAGAAGCGAGCGCTTAATTAAGAGCATCTGCGAAATTTTGATTATTGAGCTCCTCGCGCTTTCAATCATGTGCGATGAAGGAACCATGTAATTTATTTGTTAATTTTAGAGAACACAGCTGAATGAGTCTAGCAGGTAGTCGTAGTACGGTATGAAAGAACCCTGCCTCGACATGAAAATTTGTTTACCATGTCCTACCCTTACTAAAAATATCTGCCTTTGCATTTATAGTATACCTTAAAATTCATAAACTGAGGTTTTAAATGCAGTCGCACGTTGTGTTTCACTAAGTAAAAAATTGCAAGGAAAACTACATCAGGATAGGCTGCGGCAACACCAAAGAACGGAAATAAGAACTCATGTAAGGACAGGCATCTACACGAATTACGGTAAAGAACACTGGAACTTGTCATTCAGATACACTTACCAAATTCTATTACAGAACATGGAGGATACCCTAAAGATGTCCCTGGTCTGGACTTTGAGTCCTCCAAACGAGCCAATAGTTTATCAGGCCGCATCTTTACCCCGAAAGAGGTTGAAAGGACAATAGACTCGTTCAAACCTTTGATATCACCTGGAGGTGGTGACATCTTCCCATCTCTACTTCAGAAGGGCTCGAGGGAAGGATTAACTAGTATCAGCCATTATCAAAGTCTCAAGAGCCAGTTTCATCTTATGAACCATCCGTAACGGGTGGAGGGATGCAAGGGTTGTAACAATACCGAAAAGGGGGGGCGTGATGTGTCCCAACATAAGGCCTATCGTCCTATCAGTCTAACCTCCTTCGTCCCCAAAACCATGGAGAAAGTGTTAGACAATCACATCAGGACCACGGCACTACTCGAGACACCTATCAGAAGCGCAGATCTATCATAACTGTCCTACATAGCTTCATCATAAATATAGAAAAATCACGAAGAGGGAACTTCTGTGGCCGCATGGGCTTCTAAGGGTTGTCCGCAAGGAGAAGTTCTGTCTCCGCTCTTATGGTCAATTGTCGTGGACGATCTCCTGGAGAAGTTAACAAGTGTCAGATGTAAATAATGCAGATGTTGTCGTCATTATCATTCAGGGCAAAAATGATCATGTGATTTCACGCAGAGACCAACTTAACCTTTTATCAAATTAGTGCAAGGAAGTGGTCCTAATGGTAGACCCCGACAACACAGTAAACATTCCATTCACCAGGAGAAGAAACTCAGCCTGAGGTCACCTGTTCTGGATGGAACAACAATTGGACGCTCTCAACATGAATGCTTAATAGATCATGTTATGAAAATAAAGAGACGCAAGAGGCGATCCTGGAGAAGAAAGAGGCGTAGTTAAAGCCCACCTTAAAAGAAATCTCTAATAGGACGGGCTAGCTGATGATCCACTGCATTGTGACAATGAACAGATATTTTTAAGATAAGCACACGTGAAGGATGGATGCTTAATAGATCTTATGTATGAATGCAAAGAAAGACATTTTGAATTTTCTGCTGTATCGCTAATCTTTACTTTTCATTTAATTTTCTTCGTTAAAGTTAGTTACAACGAGGTGATGCGATACATCGGCATTTCTCAACGTCTCCTCGTACTTCTGCCGGTCAGTGGGATCAACTGGATACCAATCATTGGGCCTGACGCATCGCTTAAAACGTGCTTTAATAGTTCCAGACGTTCCAATCAACTTGATAAGCACATACACTGGGATGAAAATCCATGGAACAAATTTAAGTGTAGGTATAACAACCACTGACACCGGGTCCATATGATATACTTGTTCTATAGATATAATCACAGAAAACAACTTTGGACAATTATTTTAGAGGTTGCCCAGAACACTTAATTTGAAAATATTACCAGTAGAGGGAGAATGAATAGTGGGGTGGCAAATCGCACCAAATAAAATTGCCACGTGGCTACCGCATGTCCTATCATAAATTGAACGTCCCGTTGGAATCGCTGTCGTCCGTAGATCCAGACAGCTACCATCAGCTCCAGAAAACAAATTCCCATCTGTGAGGCTCCGCACAATTTTATTGTTATGGTAAATAGTTCATAGCCGTGTTGGAAACATATAATGGCAATAGTTTTAATATTAGAGAATAAGACAGACTTACATTTGTTGTAAATATAAGGGACAGCAGAAATAGAACGACCGGTAGGATCATGTAAATCTGCTTCTTGTAGATCCTCAGGTATTCGTATTCGTCGAATAGGGACGTCATGGTTGAAAACAGTATAATTACCTTAAACGAGAACACCTTAGCAGCCGAAAACAGTTAAGTAGAACAAACAAACTTACCACAGCATTTAGCTCACAAAGAGTTAGCATTAAGAAAAACAAAAGAGACCACATTTGGGACGCCTCGATACTGCCAAATAAGTACGGAAATGATAGGAATATGAAATGGAACGAATACGCATGGAAGTACTGGACGTTGAAGTTTAAGTGCTCTGTAGGAAAATTTTGTAGTATTAAGGACCATTTACAGGGTGTCCCTTTTTTAGCCGCATTTTTCTAAATAACAAATGAGAAAATACGGTCCAATATGGAACACCACATATAGGCACACTAGATAGTTGACATACCTTTGAGGTATTCATCAGCCAAAAAAACGGTAAGTCCAGCAACCATTCCAGTGGCTAACAAACCGAGCATTACGACTACAGCATTTTTGTAGACGCTGGCTTTGAAGTTATTGTAACTGGCCATAGTGAGCACTATACCCCAGCCAGATCCAAAATTGAGGGCTGCAAGCATTGCGCTTCCAAGCCACGACTCTATGGAGATATTTTTCTTCAAATCCGGGTACATAAAATCCTTAATTCCATCTATGGCATCTGGTAGACAAGCAACTCGCAGGAATATAACGAGCAAAATCGAAACAATAACAATTGCCGAATATCTCACAAACTTTGTTACCTGCAGAACGTATGAATAAAAATACAGAGACTTTTCGTTATTAGCGTTTGTTACCGATTCTATTCCGTTATAGAAAACAAGTCCTACGACACTCCAGGTAACTATGCTCGTCCCAAAAACTGGCCATGCCATCGTCAAGGTGTCATAATTATCATTATTAAAGTTTAGAACTACATTGCTAAAGTTTACAAACAAACAAATAAAACGTGCTCTGGTTAAGAAACACAACGAAGGGAAAATGCGCAATTTGGTCCTTATCACCAAAGCGATCATTGCTATGTGATAGGTCATTACTTGTTACTAAAGTACTAAACGAGTTTTATCTTAAATTCAACCGGATATTTGTGCAGACTCGAACAAGATTTTTGGTAATTATTTAGAAAAAGGTCCTGGCCCGGCCTTCGTTTTCGCTGAAATTGAAATATGAATTAGAGGAGGTCATTCTAAGAAACTTTGGCTTTGAATAAATGCCACGGAAACCTACGAAAAAGAGATATACACATATATGTATGTATGTAAGAGTGGATTCAAAAACATTTTTACGCAAAAAAGCATGGGAATAATAAAACTTCATTTCAAGGAGCATTTGATGTGTATGCCAATACGTTTTTGAACACGTGATATGAGTCAAATCAAATTAAATGCGTTTTTGAATCCACTGTTGAAACCTATTAGAAGATAAAATGGAACTTAAGGCAGATTACTTGTATCTTTTTTTGTGTGGATTTCCTCACCATATATCCACAACAAAAGTTTTTAAGAATGATCACCTTTAATACATATCTCAATTTCATCGAAATCGGTGCCAAGAGCATTTAAATCCCTAGTATTACAAACTTTTTATCGCGACTGTATAAATATATACTTAGGTCATTTCGGGAAACATCCCTTTTCGTTCTTGGATAACATGATCAGACCTACCATAAGACACCCATTTCATTGGTAGGTAGGACCGCCATCCATACATTCTTGCTCATTGTCCTTTAATGCTATACTTACTGCAAGAACTCCACCGTCGACCAGGACAAATCATCCCATCCATTATCATTATTGGCGTCGACATAGACCTAAAAATGTGTGTTACGTGAAGCTTAACATGAAAATTGCTTGATTAACCTCCGTGCAATTGGGATCGTTCCAGGTATGATTGCAGCCCATCCAAGGCAAGTTTGGACTGAAGGAAGCGTAAAAATAAACTAATAAATTTGAGGCGCAAACTGCGTTGATACATGCTGCAACGACGTTGAGTGCGAGAATGACGTATGCAATTCCTACGACCGAAGGATAAACAGTTCAATATTTCAAGAGCAAAGAAATAACAATTTCCAAATACCTTTAAAAAGTGGGGATATCCGGAAGACCGATATAAATCCGGTGCTGGAGAACTGACCCAGAAATGTTTGGATGAAAAATATCGGCAGAACGAAGAGAATTGTACATAGAATGTACGGTATTACGAAGAGAACTGCAAATTAATAGAAAGCACTGTGATCATCATTGATCCTCTGAATAATGAATTAATAATTTTAAAGCGATTATATTTTTACACACCCCGACGAAGAAATGGTATATGCGTTTAGTGTGGGAAGGGGTGTGTATTAGTAGTGAAAATAATACACTTGTTCGAAATTCCAGAAGTGAGACAGAATATTTTTAAACATGTTACTCACCGAAGTGAACGAGTTTTAAAAATTGAATAAGTGTTTCGACCCGAGGAAGCTAAGCAGTTATCATCAGTGCAGCGGCGCTTACCTCCTCAGGCCACGGACACTCACAACGAGGGATCGAAACCCAGTGCCTCATATTTATGCAAGATAATTAAATAATTTCGACCCATAAGTGTTTTTCCCATTAAAATTTAATTTAAATGCAGTATGTCCATATTTGTGGAAATGTACTTTATATTGGCTGATCTAGCGCTAGGATTGACCAAGTCGGTTTTTCGTCTAGTGGAGTTCCACAAAGGCAGGGGCACCATTTTCAGCCAGGAACAACACTTATTTGCGAAATTCACATTTTGCAATTTCGAAAAAACACAACATCAAAATGGCTGCTCTTGGAGACTGGAAAATCTTGTTCCATCGATCTCAATAATTAAATTTAACATCCTGCGAAGTTTCGTAGTGAAATTCGAATTTTGGTTTTTTCATTATTTTAGAATACTGCCAATCCCGCCAGGATTGGCCGAATTGGCTGAAATTTGAATTGGGATCATTTTTCGGTCGTCCAAATGCAGTGTTACATTTTCAGCCTTGGCATCACCAGTTTTGTACTTTTGTAACTTTACAATTCAGACGCGCTTTGCTGGCTACCAGGATTGATATCGACCCTGCATTTATTGTGATAATTTGTAAAGGGGGACGTAATCTACACGCAACAAAATATTTCGTCGATGGACAACACCTGACACATTATTGCACATTCAATATTTGTGATTTTCAAACACATGTTTCAGCCTGTTAGACGATAAACCTTCAATAGTTTTCCTGCAATAATTCCAACAGCCCCCAGCATGTGTTGATAGCATGGATGAAATTTTCGGACGTATGTTTGGGGGTGGATAGACATTAGGGCTCTAAGAATGACTCGGGTAATTGAGTATTTGAGTACTCGAGTTCAAAGATCCGAGTTTGAGTAAAGGAGTTTTGAGTACTCGAGTACTTGAGAGCAAAGAGATCTGAGAACTCGAGTACTCGAGTACTCATTTCAGGAGTATTCGAGTATTAGAGTTTGTGAGTATTCAAGTATATGAGTCCTGTAGGTTTAATACATTAAGAAGTAAGAATAACAAATTAATAAATTGTAGACTTTCTAATTCATTATAATTTACGGTTAATTACAGAAAACTAAATCTTTATTTTGGAAAAGAAATACAAGAATGTTAACATTATCGGGATTTAAGGAACTTCTGCTGGAGCTTAGTATATTTCCTGCTGTAGAAAACACTCGTTCAGATCTAGCAGAGGTTGCTGGTATATTAAGGAATTTTCTTGATTTTCTGTACGCCGACGTTCTGTCGCCTTGGCAAATTGCACTGCGACGCACGCTCACTTCGACGACACAAGGAGACGGGGGCAGAAAGTTCCGCAGGGCGGCGACAGCTCGGCGACAAAACTGAAAAACCTACAGGACTCAAATACTCAAATACTTGAATACTCTCAAACTCTAATACTCGAATACTCCTGAAATGAGTATTCGAGTACTCGAGTTCTCGGATCTCTTTGCTCTCAAGTACTCGAGTACTCAAAACTCCTTTACTCAAACTCGGATCTTTGAACTCGAGTACTCAAATACTCGAGTAATTGAGCTCAGAAGTACTCGAGTAGTAACAGCCCTAATAGACATTACTTTGCGTTAAATTTTTACAGGCAGCCGCGCTTAATGAGATTAAACGCTTTTTTAAGCTGAGAACGCATGCCGTGCATTTATTTGACAGTCGCAGAAGCTTGAATAAATTAGGAGACAAACACAACCACTTTCAATTAGCATTAAACGAATGGCGGGAAACCCAAGTGCGGAATTTTCAGCAAAAAGTACCTCTGCACTGTCTGTTTTAAGTTCATCACAAAAGACCTTCGACTGTCGGGAAATATCCATATGTCGCTTTTTTTCGAAGTTTATATCCAAATGGAAACACCATGTTGATTTGTTTGAGTTTTTATCAGACTAATCAACAAGCTTCTTGGTTGTTTACGTAGACTTCGTTAAAACTGAAAACGTGTTCTGAGTTTCTCGGAATCTTCACTGATCGCACAAAAAAACGATGTTCACCAAAAGAGGTCAAGTTCACATCTGTAATCAGCATTAGCTTTTCCAAGCTACCTATTGCAGTAGCACCATTACCTCCGCCATGCGAAATGATGAAGACAGGCAGGAAAGAGAAATTGACCAATCCAAACGAATGTGCTATGCAGGCCAGGCTGAAGTCCCAGTTGGATGACCATTTGCCGCGGGTCACATCGTGCTTAAAAGGCTTGTTTCCGGTTTCGTACGATGTGACGTAGTTGCCCGCCGTCGACATGGCGCTTCTTATTGTACTAACGTCCTACGAATGGAAGAATCGATTCTTTTCGAACTTGAGCGAGCATTTCGCGACCACCGCTAATTACAACAGTTTCTGTTTTACTGGCTTGTCCCGCTTCCGCCGAAAATCCATCAACCGTTGCGTAGGCAGCATCATTATGCTTCTATTTTTACTCTGTCCTGCGTGAGAAGCGTGGCGGACGCTCTAATGTGGCTATCGATAATAATCCAATGACGACCGCGCTTCTATCTACTATGTAAACTTAGCTAAATTTGAATTTAGGAGGTGTCTGGCCGCGCTATCTGGACCTGCAAGGTTTTTGTCTCATTGTCGAGCCGCTGGTTGCTGTACAGTGGACGGTGGAAAAAGTGCGATACTAACGAGACTAATCTGTTCTGCCTTCTTCCAAATCTCTTCCTCACTAGAAGCGAGCGCTTAATTAAGAGCATCAGCAAAATTTTGACCATCCCCCCTCAAGTGTTCAGACGAGGCTGCGACAACCAACTTTAGCAGTTTTATCCTTGTGTTTATAAATATCTAGTGGTGGCGAAACGATTTTGCTGGACTTTATTATTATAAGTATAAGTAAGACAGAGACTCTACGAGAAATTGAGAAGGTGTGATTGCGAGCAAAACAACGAGGCTAGCCTAGCATACAGGTAGAGCTACAGCCAGCATAACGAATAGCGAAGATGATGGTAACAGCTGGAATGAAATATGTGTATAGCAGCGGGTGCAAATGTATATCTTATCACGCTGATATCGCTATTATTGTAGCGTCAATCCTATTAAGCGCGGAGGGATGCGGGCAGTCTCATGTAATATCTCTCGACAAAACATCAATTGGTTTCAACATATTTCTTTTATCGGCGCGGTGCGGCGATAAAAGGAAAAAAATTATGAGGGAAATTTCTACTTCGGACGAAAATCTCTCCAACAAATTTTATTATTTTTCAATTTAAATGTTCCCTATATCAACCAAATTGTCCATGGAATTTTCAATTTTATCCTTATCATCTATTTGTCTGGATATTACCACTTTCACTGGGAGATCATATAGAGGGTTACAGGTATATAGGGTTCGTAGATTGTGTGTACAAATGAACTGGGTGAAAGATCTAGCTGAGAATCGAAAAAATTTTATAAGAGCGCGGATCTATCTTCACCTAATCCGAGCTACAGGGGCTTGCATTTTATTAGATTGTTCAAAATATATGAATATTTAGTTTTTATTCGGAAGGCAATCAAATTTCCTTAAAGCTGGCATCAATTATTTATTCTGCGATCAATAGTTTTTTGCCTTTAAATAAATATGTTAAGAAAAAAACACCTTTGTTACGACAAAGTTTTTCCGGATAAGATTGAAATCCATTTGGCTTTCTACAGCTTAGTCTTAGCAGATCTAAATAAAATTCAACAGTTCTGAAGAGTGAAGTTATAACGTTAATTTATCATGAAGCCCGAACAAGTGAACTTCAATCTTGTCGCAAAAAACGAAAAAAATTGATGTAAAAAATGTTGGGTGGGCCCACCATACTTTCCGAGTCATGATAATTTCATAAACAGTTTATTGAAATATTGGAAATAGAAAAAATTCCACTGTACATATTTTATTACCGAGAACTTTTCATCGGTACCCATATTGCCTGGGTGTTTTGGTAATTACATAATTTGGTGGTTTAAGGGGTTGGAGGGAGGGGGTGGATTTTGAGATGACCTCTGGGATCTTCCTTGGGATGCTTAAAGCACAGACAATTTGTTATGTTATTTGTGGTTATTTGTCTGTGCTTAAGCTTCTCAATTAAGTGCTCCTCCGCGAGTATTTTCACGTATATCGGCTCTTAGTAGGCCCACTAGGTGCGCACAGACGCAAAAAACTCGCCCCTGCTGGCTTATATTTCGAGATTTTGCTATAGGGCTCACTCCAGAACCACTCCAGTACCAAGCTGCCCAAATAAGCAAAATCTCGAAATATAAGCCAGCAGGGGCGGCTTTTTTGCGTCTGCGCACCTAGTGCGCCTACTAAGAGCCGACATACGTGAACATACTCGCGGAGGAGCCCTTAATTGAGAAGATAATTTTTTAAATATTTATTTGGGCAGCTCGGTACTGGAGTGGTACTGGAGTGAGCCCTATAGCAAAATCTCGAAATATAAGCCAGGAGGGGCGGTTTTTTTGCGTCTGCGCACCTAGTGGGCCTACTAAGAGCCGATATACGTGAACATACTCGCGGAGGAGCCCTTAATTGAGAAGATAATTTTTAAAATATTTATTAGGGCAGCTCGGTACTGGAGTGGTACTGGAGTGAGCCCTATAGCAAAATCTCGAAATATAAGCCAGCAGGGGCGGGTTTTTTGCGTCTGCGCACCTAGTGGGCCTACTAAGAGCCGACATACGTGAACATACTCGCGGAGGAGCCCTTAATTGGGAAGATAATTTTTTAAATATTTATTTGGGCAGCTCGGTACTGGAGTGGTACTGGAGTGAGCCCTATAGCAAAATCTCGAAATATAAGCCAGCAGGGGCGGGTTTTTTGCGTCTGCGCACCTAGTGGGCCTACTAAGAGCCGACATACGTGAACATACTCGCGGAGGAGCCCTTAATTGAGAAGATAATTTTCTTAATATTTATTTGGGCAGCTCGGTACTGGAGTGGTACTGGAGTGAGCCCTATAGCAAAATCTCGAAATATAAGCCAGCAGGGGCGGGTTTTTTGCGTCTGCGCACCTAGTGGGCCTACTAAGAGCCGAAATACGTGAACATACTCGCGGAGGAGCCCTTAATTGAGAAGATAATTTTTTAAATATTTATTTGGGGAGGTCAGTACTGGAGTGGTACTGGAGTGAGCCCTATAGCAAAATCTCGAAACATAAGCCAGCAGGGGCGGGTTTTTTGCGTCTGCGCACCTAGTGGGCCTACTAAGAGCCGATATACGTGAACATACTCGCGGAGGAGCCCTTAATTGAGAAGATAATTTTCTAAATATTTATTTGGGCAGCTCGGTACTTGAGTGGTACTGGAGTGAGCCCTATAGCAAAATCTCGAAATATAAGCCAGCAGGGGCGGGTTTTTTGCATCTGCGCACCTAGTGCGCCTACTAAGAGCCGATATACGTGAAAATACTCGCGGAGGAGCCCTTAATTGGGAAGATAATTTTTTAAATATTTATTTGGGGAGGTCAGTACTGGAGTGGTACTGGAGTGAGCCCTATAGCAAAATCTCGAAATATAAGCCAGCAGGGGCGGGTTTTTTGCATCTGCGCACCTAGTGGGCCTACTAAGAGCCGATATACGTGAACATACTCGCGGAGGAGCCCTTAATTGAGAAGATAATTTTTAAAATATTATTTGGGCAGCTCGGTACTGGAGTGGTACTGGAGTGAGCCCTATAGCAAAATCTCGAAATATAAGCCAGCAGGGGCGGGTTTTTTGCGTCTGCGCACCTAGTGGGCCTACTAAAAGCCGATATACGTGAACATACTCGCGGAGGAGCCCTTAATTGAGAAGATAATTTTCTTAATATTTATTTGGGCAGCTCGGTACTGGAGTGGTACTGGAGTGAGCCCTATAGCAAAATCTCGAAATATAAGCCAGCAGGGGCGGGTTTTTTGCATCTGCGCACCTAGTGCGCCTACTAAGAGCCGATATACGTGAACATACTCGCGGAGGAGCCCATAATTGAAAAGATAATTTTTTAAATATTTATTTGGGGAGGTCGGTACTGGAGTGGTACTGGAGTGAGCCCTATAGCAAAATCTCGAAATATAAGCCAGCAGGGGCGGGTTTTTTGCGTCTGCGCACCTAGTGGGCCTACTAAGAGCCGATATACGTGAACATACTCGCGGAAGAGCCCTTAATTGAGAAGATAATTTTTAAAATATTATTTGGGCAGCTCGGTACTGGAGTGGTACTGGAGTGAGCCCTATAGCAAAATCTCGAAATATAAGCCAGCAGGGGCGGGTTTTTTGCGTCTGCGCACCTAGTGGGCCTACTAAGAGCCGAAATACGTGAACATACTCGCGGAGGAGCCCTTAATTGAGAAGATAATTTTTAAAATATTATTTGGGCAGCTCGGTACTGGAGTGGTACTGGAGTGAGCCCTATAGCAAAATCACGAAATATAAGCCAGCAGGGGCGGGTTTTTTGCGTCTGCGCACCTAGTGGGCCTACTAAGAGCCGATATACGTGAACATACTCGCGGAGGAGCCCTTAATTGAGAAGATAATTTTCTAAATATTTATTTGGGCAGCTCGGTACTGGAGTGGTACTGGAGTGAGCCCTATAGCAAAATCTCGAAATATAAGCCAGCAGGGGCGGGTTTTTTGCGTCTGCGCACCTAGTGGGCCTACTAAGAGCCGACATACGTGAACATACTCGCGGAGGAGCCCTTAATTGAGAAGATAATTTTTTTAAATATTTATTTGGGCAGCTCGGTACTGGAGTGAGCCCTATAGCAAAATCTCGAAATATAAGCCAGCAGGGGCGGGTTTTTTGTGTCTGCGCACCTAGTGGGCCTACTAAGAGCCGACATACGTGAACATACTCGCGGAGGAGCCCTTAATTGGGAAGATAATTTTTTAAATATTTATTTGGGCAGCTCGGTACTGGAGTGGTACTGGAGTGAGCCCTATACCAAAATCTCGAAATATAAGCCAGCAGGGGCGGGTTTTTTGCGTCTGCGCACCTAGTGGGCCTACTAAGAGCCGATATACGTGAACATACTCGCGGAGGAGCCCTTAATTGGGAAGATAATTTTTTAAATATTTATTTGGGCAGCTCGGTACTGGAGTGGTACTGGAGTGAGCCCTATAGCAAAATCTCGAAATATAAGCCAGCAGGGGCGTGTTTTTTGCATCTGCGCACCTAGAGGGCCTACTAAGAGCCGATATACGTGAACATACTCGCGGAGGAGCCCTTAATTGAGAAAATAATTTTTTAAATATTTATTTGGGGAGCTCAATCAATTTGAAGATTATTTTCTTTATCGTTTTCACAATTGGAGAATCTTGATGAGAATAGCAGTCTAATCAAAATGATTTTTGCAAATAATTGTGAATATTCAAATAGATTTGGATTGCTCTTATTACAATTCCGAGATCAAACAATAGAAAAAAAATTTTCCAGAGGATCTTGGTTAAATTTTTGGGCATATATTTTGTTAATATTATCATGAGCATTAAACAATAATTCCGAAATTTTCAAAAACGAAGTTATAGATAAAACTATAAATATTGCAGTTGAGTGCAACATCCCTAAAACCTTCAGGATATTTATTAAGTGCAATTAAAGCTTTTATTCCGGAAGCAACACTATGACTAAATGTTTGCACCGCCAGACGAACATTCATTTGAAAATGTATAAATATGCAATATAAATAAACAGGGAGACGTAAGGCAAGGCAAGGCAAGGCGAAAAAAACATTCACAGGTGCATGCACTGTGTGTGTCAAAAAAATGCGACCAAGGTGTGTTGAAATATTACCACCCAGCTCCTCCCACGTGTGACGATTATTTACCTTGATTTCGCCTAACATGTGTACCTGTCTATAAGTAAATAGATATGTATACATATATATTTTTTGACATTATGTTATACGTAAGTTTTAGGTTGTCCATTTAAAAGTAGCGGCGGGGATAAATTTATTTAACAGAAAATTATTTCATAAGTGAAAAATATTCAAACAAAGGTCAAATTATATTGAATCCTTGGAGGGAAAAAAATATTGAAAATTACCTGAGAAAAATGAAGGAAAATGCGTGGTTCTTTTCCCGAGATTGAGGATACAAAAATATCATCACAAATTTATAGTAAAAAAAAAAGGATATTAGGAATAGGTGAAAGTGATGCATTAGAAAGTTGTGTGAGACTACCCGACTATTCCTCTAAGATATACATATAAGGGAAGGGGTGCAGTAGGGAGAGGTTATAAAATAATACGTACAATAGCATAAACAAAAAGCCATTGAAATTAGAAAAATGAATGTGGGAAAAGAAATTCGAAAAAAGTAAATAATTTAAAAGGTGCCATTTTGCCCGGACCTGGTTTCGAACCTCCGATCGATGACACCCAGCAGCCAGTGCCGGGCAAACTCGGCTTGTTTACTCCCGAGTGCTCCTCAGGTAGATTTCTAGAGCTCCTCATTGCTACTGCAAGTGCAAGTGAGAAATATTTCTGGAGCTACTCATTGCTCCTGCAAGTACTGGCAAGAAATGCATACTCCTGTCCAAAACATTAAATGATCTGCATCGCGGACATGAACTCACTTCTTCTTATTGCGTTAATGGAGCGACTCAAAATGCACTCAGGTATACGGCTCCCATGAAGTCAAAGTTTGTCCAGCTCTGCCCAAGCCTTACCAAGCCGACAGAGTACGAAAGAATAATATGAATTCTTTCTCTCCCACGACACAATATAGCCAGCAGTCGTGCGTGCGTGCGTTGATAACGTTGAGAGCGCGGCGAGAACTTGTGCTGCATGCCGCATGACAGCTGAAAGTTGCGCTGCTGTGCATCGCTGCTGACAAAGTTCAAAAAGCTCTTCTGCAGTTGGATTTCATTTCATACATCACGTTCGCTCGTAAGCATTGGACATTTGTCTGTTATTATTTGTGATTTGGGGTGGCTGCAACGTGAACCCAAGAGGTGAGTACCTACTGGACTTTCTTATGGATTTATACCCTAGAAATAGTCAATATTGGTAAGGAACCAACTTTTACTAACATTACACGCAGTGAGATACTGGACGATCCTGGAGAAGAAAGAGGGATAGTTAACCCCCCCAATCTCTAATAGGACGGGCTAGCTGATGATCCACTGCACTATGACAACGAACAGATATTTTTAAGATAAGCACACGTGAAGGATGGATGCTTAATAGATGTATGAATGAAAAGAAAGACATTTTGATTTTTCTGTACGTAACGCTCATCTTTACTGTTCATTTAATCTTCTTCGTCAAAGTTTGTTACAACGAGTTGATGAGACAAATCGGCATTTCCCAGCGTTTCCTCGTAATTCTGCCGGTCAGTGGGATCAACTGGATACCAATCATTGGGCCTGACGCATCGCTTAAAACGTGCAGTAATAGATCCAGACGTTGCAATCAACTTGATAACCACATACACTGGGATGAAAATCCATGGAACAAATTTAAGTGCAGCTATAACAACCATTGACACCGGGTCTATATAATATCCTTCGTCTATAGATATAATCACAGAAAACAACTTTGGACAATTATTTTAAAGGTTGCCCAGAACACGTAATTTGAAAATATTACCAGTAAAAAGAGAATGAATAGTGGGGTGGCAAATCGCACCAAATAAAATTGCCACGTGGCTACCGCGTGACCTAACATAAATTGGACATCCCGTTGAAATCGCTGTCGTCCGTAGATCCAGACAGCTACCATCAGCTCCAGAAAACAAATTCCCATCTGTGAGGCTCCGCAAAATTTTATTGTTATGGTAAATAGTTCATAGCCGTGCTGGAAACATATAATTGCAATAGTTTTAATATTAGCGAAAAAGACAGACTAACATTTGTCGTAAATATAAGAGAAAGCAAAAATAGAACGGCCGGTAGAATCATGTAAATCTGCTTCTTGTAGATCCTCAGGTATTCGTATTCGTCGAATAAGGACGTCATGGTTGAAAACAGTACAATTACCTTAAACGAGAACACGTTAGTAGGCGAGATCAGTTAAATAGATCAAAACACTTACCACAGCATTTAGCTCACAAATAGTCAGCATTAAGAAAAACAAAAGAGACCACATTTGGGACGCCTCGATACTGCCAAATAAGTACGGAAATGATAGGAATATGAAATGGAACGAATACGCATGGAAGTACTGGACGTTGAAGTTTAAGTGCTCTGTAGGAAAATTTCGTAATATTAAGGACCATTTACAGGGTGTCCCTTTTTTAGCCGCATTTTTCTAAATAACAAATGAGAAAATACGGTCCAATGTGGAACACCAAGTATGGGTACACTAGATCGTTGACATACCTTTGAGGTATTCATCAGCCAAAAAAACGGTAAGTCCAGCAACCATTCCAGTGGCAAACAAACCGAGCATTACGACTAAAGCATTTCTGTAGACGCTGGCTTTGAAGTTATTGTAACTGGCCATAGTGAGCACTATACCCCAGCCAGATCCAAAATTGAGGACTGCAATCACTGGGCTTCCAATCCAAGACTGAATGGATAGCTTTTCTTTAAAGTCCGGAAACATGAAATCTTTAATTCCATCTATGGCATCTGGTAGGCAAGCAACTCGCAGGAATATAAGGAGCAAAATCGAAACAATAACAATTGACGAATATCTCACAAACTTTGTTACCTGCAGAACGTATGAATATAAATACAGAGACTTTTCGTTATTAGCGTTTGTTACCGATTCTATTCCGTTATAGAAAACAAGTCCTACGACACTCCAGGTAACTATGTTCGTCCCAAAAACTGGCCATGCCATCGTCAAGGTGTCATAATTATCTTCATTATAGTTTAGCACTACATTGCTAAAGTTTATAAACAAACAAATAAAACGTGCTCTGGTTAAGAAATACAACGAAGGGAAAATGCGCAATTTGGTCCTTATCGCCAAAGTGATCATTGGCATGAGATAGCAAAATCATACCTGTGACTAAAGTAATAAACAAGTTTTATCTTAAAATCAACCCGGTATTTGTGCAGTCGCGAACAAGATTTTTGATAATTATTTGGAAAAAGGTCCTGGCACCGGCCTTCGTTTTCGCTGAAATTGGAATATGCATTAGAGGAGGTCATTCTGAGAAACTTTGGCTTTGAATAAATGTCACGGAAACCTACGAAAAAGAGATATACACTATTTTGTATATGTATGCAAGGGTGGATTCAAAAACGTAAATTTTTTTACACAAAATAGTATGGGAGTAATACAAAAATACATTTCAAGGAGCATTTGATGTGTATGCCAATACGTTATTGAACACATGATTTGTAACCGTTTTTGTATTAAAATTCGAATTCAAATATAACGGGCTCTGTACACTGCATTCATTTGCGGCTGGATGTAAGGCCAGAGTTGGAAAGGAAAGCGTCAGTCTGTTGTTAGCGAGCCTTTGAAGTAGATCGGAAGATGTCTGAAAGTTAAAGCGTGGTCTTTTGGTTCCTCCCGTTTTTTATCCGCTTACAATCTCAGAGGTGGGATACAGCTCTTAAGAAATATTTACTTAAGTTGTGCTCACGGGCTTTGCCGGTACTTTGAAATTTTTCTACACGCATATGGCGTAGAATTACCTGAAAGAATGCAACGGCATTGCAAAACGTTCGACTGTGTTTAATGATTGCAAATAAAAAACCATTAAAGCGGAAAGTGCTCGTCATCTTTAGGAACTTAGTTGTAAGGTTCATGTGTCAACATTTAGTTAAAATTAATTTACTAGTAGTAGAGGATAGAAGTATGAGATATCCAATTGTGCTAGGTAGAGATTTTTTAAAGCTCAGTAATGTTAGGCTTGTTTTTAACAAAAGTTCACGTAATGTTGAGGAATTAGGAAAAAATGTGATAATCTCCGGTACTAAGACAGACTGCATTTGAAACGATGAAAATTCAAATGAGGATAAAGAGAGTATGTCCGCAGGGTCAAAGACAAAGCGATAACGACAATTCGTTCATTAAAAAAATTGAGCCCAATATGTGTGACGCGTTCGAGTATAATTTGTGCATTAATGAGAATCTGTCTTTAAATCAAAAAGAGGCCCTTATGAGTATCTTAAAAATTACAGCTATTTTTGACAACAATGAATTTATTTATAGCTATTAGTATGAAATGAAAATTACCTTCACCAAAAATACTGCTTTTAACTGTACTTCACGGCGGTTGGCTTTCGCATATAATGCTAAACTAAAAAAAATGCTTGACGATTTGCTCCAGAAAGGCATAATTCGAGAGAGCAATTCCCCATTCGCATCCCCTATTGTTCTAACAAAGACTAAAAACGGTGAATTCAGATTATGTGTCGGCTTTAGGGAGTTAAATACAATAACCGAGATGGACAACTACACTTTACCTCTAATAGAGGATCATTTAGATAGATTACGGGGTAAAAAATATTTTTCATTACTGGACCTAAAGCATGGGTTCCACCTTGTGAAGATGTCTGAAGGATCTATACCATACACGTAATTTAAAACTACTTTAGTACGAGATCCGGCTGCAAGATTACTACGTTCATATAGTTTTTAACCAAAAACTAATTTTTACATATATTTAGGAATGAGGGAATAAAATTTTGCCGAGGTGCCTGTCAAAATGTGGCCGCTAGTATTTTTAATTAAAATAATATTAATTGATTTTTCGGAAAAAATTTCATTCATTTGTTTTTAAATAAAATATAATCCACTTCACAGCAATATTTGTAAAGAACTTGAAGAGTTAAGGGTGATATTGCGCACTTTGCCGCAACCTCTTCGCAGCCAGGTGTAAACAGGTGTTACTTTGTTATGTTTATACGTTCATAACGTACATTTATAATTTATATATCAAATTAAAGCAAATTTCTGTTTATGATGGAAAACGTCTGCCTATGCAAAAGTGGCCGCACATAGGAGTTGCTAGCTGTTAAAGATAGATTAGAGTGAAAGAGAGCTCGGGCGCAACACCGCTCGTCAGACGAGGATGGCGATTGCCAGCAATACCAAAGTTAACCAAATATAATATAATATATTTCAACCAATCAGATAGATATTTCCCATGTTGTTGCTGTAGATTTCCACACCATATGTCCACAACAAAAGTTTTTAGAATGAGCACCTCTATTACATATCTCAATTTCATTTAAATCGGTGCCTACAGCACTAAAATCCCTAGTATTACAAACTTTTTATCGCGACTGTATAAATACTTATGTAAGTGATTTTGGGAAACATCCCTTTTCTTTCTTGGATAACATGATCAGACCTATCAAGACACTCATTAAATTGATAGTTAGGACCACCATCCATACATTCTTGCTCATTGGCCTTTAACGCAGTACTTACTGCAAGAACTCCACCGTCGACCAGGACAAATGATACCATCCATAATTATTAGTGGCGTTGATATAGACCTAAAAATGCATGTTACGTGAAGCTTAACATGAAAAGTGCTTGATTAACCTCCGTGCAATTGGGATCGTTCCAGGTATGATTGCAGCTCATCCAAGGCAAGTTTGGACTGAAGGAAGCGAAAAAATAGACTAATAAATGTGAGGCACAAACTGCGTTGATACATGCTGCAACGACGTTGAGCGCGAGAATGACGTATGCAATTCCTACGACCGAAGGATAAACAGTTCAAAATTTCAAGAGCGAAGAAATAACAATTTCCAAATACCTTTAAAAAGTGGGGATATCCGGAAGACCGATATAAATCCGGTGCTGGAGAACTGACCCAGAAATGTTTGGATGAAAAATATCGGGAGAACGAAGAGAATTGTACAAAGAATATACGGTATTACGAAGAGACCTGAAAATTAACAGAAAGCATTATGATCATCATTGATCATCTATGAATAATTTTAAAGCGATTATATTTTTACACACCCCGACGAAGAAATGGTATATGCGTTTAGGGGGGAAGGGGTGGTATTAGTAGTGAAAACTTATTTGCAATTCCACAAGTGAGGCAGAATATCTTTAAAGATGTTACTCGTTCACCAAAGTGAACAAGTTTTAAAAATTGTATGAGTATGTGCAATTTGAATTGGGATCATTTTTGGGTCGTCCAAATGCAGTGTTACAATTTTAGCCTTGGCATCACCAGTTTTGCACTTTTGTAACTTTACAATTCAGACACGCTTTGCTGGCTACCAGGATTGATATCGACCCTGCATTTATTGTGATAATTTGTAGAGGGGGACGTAATCTACACGCAAAAAAATATTTCGTCGATGGACAACACCTGACACATTATTGGACTCATCTCTCTAACTACAACATGCGGACATTTAACATTCAATATTTGTGATTATCAAACACATGTTTCAGCCTGTTGGACGATAAACTTTCAACAGTTTTTCTGCAGTAATCCCAACAGTCGCAATCATGTGTTGATAGCATGGATGAAATTTTCGGACGTATCTTTGGGGGTGGATAGACACTTCTTTGCGTTGAATTTTTACAGGCAGCGGCGCTTAATGAGATTAAGCACTCTTTTAAACTGAGAATGTACGCCGCGCAATTATTTGACGGTCACAGAAGCTTGAATAAATTAGGAGATAAACATAAACACTTTCAATTAGTATTAAACGGAAAGTGCAAAATTTCCAGCAAAAAGAGTTCCTCTGCACTGTCTGTTTTACGTTCATCACATAAGACCTTGGACAGTAAGGCAATATTCATCCATATGTCGCTTATTCGAAGTTACATGCACTTTAAAGCCAAATCTCCGAAATGGAAATACCCTGTTGTCCTGTTGATTTGTTTGAGACTTTGTCAGACTGATCAACAAATTTCTGGGTTATTTACGTATACTTCGTTAAAACCGAAAACATTCTTCTCAGGTTCTAGGAACTTTCACTGATCGCACAAAAACGCGATGTTCACCAAAAGAGGTCAAGTTCACATCTGTTATCAGCATTAGCTTTTCCAAGCTACCTATTGCAGTAGCACCATTACCTCCGCCATGCGAAATGATGAAGACGGGCAGGACAGAGAAATTGACCAATCCAAACGAATGTACTATGCAGGCCAGGCTGAAGTCCCAGTTGGATGACCATTTGCCGCGGGTCGCATCATGCTTAAAAGGTTTGTTTCCGGTGTCGTACGATGTGACGTAGTTGCCCGCCGTCGACATGCCGCTTCTTATTGTACTAACGTCCTACGAATGGAAGAACCGATTCTTTTCGAACTTGAAGGAGTATTTCGCGACCACCGCTAATTACAACAGTTTCTGTTTTACTGACTTGTCCCGGCCTCTCGCCGAGAATCCGTTGGCAGCATCATCTGTTTCTATTTCTACTCTATCCTGCGTGATAAGCGCGGCGGACGCTCTAATGTGGTTATCGATAATCCAATGACGATCGCGGCTCTATCTGCTATTGCAGTGTAAATACAATACAATTTGAATTTAGGCCTCGCTATCTGGACCTGCAAGAAGCTCTTTGATTAGCAGCGGCATATGGTGCCAATATTGTCTCATTGTCAGTCGTACAACCCATACGAATTCGAGTCGCTGTACGGTGGACGGTGGAAAAAGTGCGATACTAACGAGACTAATCTGTTCTGCATTCTTCCAGTTCACTTCCTCACTAGAAACGAGCGCTTAATTAAGAGCATCATCGTAATTTTGATTATACCCCCTCAAGCGTTCAGGCATGTGATGCGGCAAACAATTTAACAGTTTTATGTAACTTTTGCGATAAAGGAACAATTTCATTTATTTTTTATATTTATAGAACACAGCTGAATGGGTCTAGCAGGTAGTCGTAGTACGGGATGTAAGAATTCTGCCTCTACATGAAAATTTGTTTACCATGTCCTACCCCAACTAAAAATATCTGCCTTTGCATCTATACCCTAAAATTCGTAAAACGAGGTTTTAAATGCAGTCGCATGTTGCGTTTCATTAAGAAGAAAGCACAATGAAAAAGACATCAGGATAGGCTGCGGCAATACCAAAGAACGCAAATAAGGGCTCAGGTAAAGACAGCCCGTCCAAGAGTGCCTAGTCGCCAAGTGAGTGCCCTAAAATGCATATAAGTGAATCTCTACCACGCAAAACCAGCCTCGGACGTGCATGGCCGGAGATTCACTAAGGAGAGGACTGGATGGCGTAGGGCTGCTTCAAGAGCCCTGGTCTTGCAGAATAGAAGTTAAAGGACTACCGTCAATCAACTAAAGTATGTTAATCTATAGCAAGGATCATCCAGCTGCTACGGCTGCCATATTTATTTATTTATTTATTTCAGTCTACCGATTACAAATCTTACAGACTAGGGATGTACAAATATGCATATAGATGTAGTAAACGATATAAACTAATTATAATCTAGCTACTAACGCATATTGTTCTTAAATTCACTTCTCGACATGTCAAATTCAAAAAAATCGCAATGTTTATTAAATAAGTAAATAGAATGATTTATCACATTAAAGCTACTATAATTATTCTTACATAAAGGTCGATACAGTAAATTTCTTTTACGCATATTTAAAAAGGAGACATGAATCCCTATTAGACCCAGGAGCTCAGGACACTTTATGTGAGACGTTAAGGTGTCTCTGATAAAAAGAACACGACTACGGCCTTTGATCTAATTTTCGTAAACCTAGCAACAAACATCTGGTATCATATGATGGAATGTCATTCAGAATCTGCAGACAAGTAAATTTACGGAACAAGAATCTCGTGAAATATCTTTGAACAGATTCAATCCTGTTGATATGTACGGAGTAATATGGAGACCAAATCGCTGAGGCGTATTCCAATGTCGATCTAACCATAGAAGTATAGAGCAATATTAACGTTGTCGGATTGCGAAAATCCGTAGTATTTCGCTTTATATAATTCATCATTTTAAATGCCTTACAAACTATCATATCAATATGCTTAGTAAATGTAAGTTTTTTGTCAGTTGTAACTCCCAGATCCCTAAATTCCGTCACTCTTGATATAGAGAGGTCCTGAATCTTATAGTCCCATATTATTGGCTCTTTACACCTATAGAATGTCATTACTTTGCATTTAGATATATTTAATAAAAGCCTATTAGATAAGCACCATTGATGCAATTTGTCGAGGTCGTTTTGTAAAAGTTGACAGCATGATGCAGAACGAATGTTTGTGTAAAGTTTGAGATCATCCGCGTAAAGCAGGCATTTGGCATGAGAAAAAATTGGAATAATGTCATTGATAAATAGTAAGAAGAGCAGCGGCCCAAGATGACTGCCCTGGGGAACGCCTGATGTTGCATGAATTATTTTTGAACGTGTATCTCCGATCTTGACAAACTGCGTGCGTCTACATAAATAGGAACTTATCCATTTTAGAAGGGGACCATCCATTCCAAGAGCCTTGAGTTTCGATATTAAGGTAGGAATGTCCACTTTATCAAAAGCCTTAGAAAAATCTGTGTATATCACATCTACACAATTTCCATTCTCCAAAGCATCAATACAAAAATGAGTAAATAGAGCCAAATTTGACGTCATAGATCTACCCGGAAGAAAACCACGCTGTTCAGTTACAATTAAGTTTATTAATTTCGATGAAATGAATGACGAGATTAGTGAATCGAGTAATTTAGGAATGGAGTCCATTATCGAGATTCCTCTATAGTTGGAGATGCAATTTTTACAACCTGCCTTAAAAATAGGAGTTATATAGCTCTCCTTCCATTTATTGAGAAACACACCAGAGCTAAGGGATAGATTAAACAGCAAAGTCAAAGGAGTCGCTAAGGAACTGCAACAATTTTTCAAGAGGAAGTTCGACAAGTTTTCCGAATCACCCTTAGAACTATTATTGAGATGTGAAATAGCAGTTAACACTTCATCCACGCTAAATGACAATTGGGAAACATTCAAGAGCTGACCTTTAATGTCACTAAAGCTTACATCACATCCCATTTCTCGCGTATATACCGACTGAAAAAAATCAGCAAAAAGATCACACGTTTCCTGCGCTGAATAAGACACTATTCCATCGTACTCCATCGTACTAGGGATACCAGATGATGTTTTTTTGGGAAATCTATTTAGGGATTCATAATCTTTCCTTAACCTTTGAAAAGCTTTTAGATTTACTTCATTATAAGAGGATTTAAGCACACTATGCGCTTTATTTTTGGCATTTTTTAATCTTAGAAGTGATTTATTGTACCATTTAGGATGCTCATTAAGAAACTTCCGTTTCCTAGGAACAAAGAGAGATAGACCGGCTTTAGATATCGTAAGAAATCTACTGTACGCTTCACATAAAGTAAGTTCTGAAAAAACTGTGTTCCAATCGATATTACTCAAATAATCATTTAGACCTGAAAAATCAGCCCTGTAGAAATCAAGCGAATATCCTAATCTTGTTATTTTAACTAAACTATTTATTGACAAATTTAAATCTAAAGCCTTATGATGATGATCAGCCCTAGATAACGGATGTAAAGCTTCAGAAACCCTGGCACTTGCTTCACCACTTAAGAATATAAGGTCAAGAAATTTACCATAGATATTAGGAACCGAATTGATCTGATCCAAACCTCCATCGAAAAGACCATCTAACACTAAACGCTAATTTTCGGAACAAACATTCGTGGGTAGCAGGTATTTGTCATCCTCCATCCATTGCCAATTTACCTGACTGAGATTAAAGTCCCCCAAGTAGCAAATCAAGTCATCCTTATCTGACAAAGATTCCGACAAACTCGTAACATTATTAGTGTGGAACTCATATAGCATTGTACTTGAAGACGGTGGTATATAGCTGGCAAACATGAAAACCCTCCGATGTACTGATGAAGCAGTGGATAACTGAATACAAATTTACTCAATTTTGGGATCATTATGTTTCAATTTGATCTCTCTGCTACATAGCGATAACCGTACAGCTACAAGAATTCCTCCCCCTCGGGCTAATCCAGTAGATACAGGGCATCTATTATTCTTCTGTATACCATATACATGCGCTCATCAAAAATTTCAGTCGATAAAAAGTTGTCATTAAGCCATGTTTCAGTTAGCACAATTACATCGTAGTCACTCTCAAGCACTGATAGATAAAAATCGGACAGTTTGGTACGCATTCCACGAATATTTTGATGATAAATACTTAAGTCTTTAGTATTGTTGACGTAAGGCTGGTGAGTTGTTATGCATTGATAGTTGCAGGGATATTCGGTCCCTCGTTTTTTGTAACGTATACGAAGTTTCTTATAACAACACCAATTGGCCAGAACGATGCACTAAATAGGTTATTCCATAATGCGGCAGCAATTCCTATGTTAAAGTTGATAAACTTCATCTTTGATAGGTCGGCATCTTTTTTTACCAGTTTTACGCATGATATTGATTCAGGAGGAATGTCCGCCTTCGACGAGATAAATTTACGTATAGAATCCTCAGTCGTATTAGGATGGAATCTTGAAACATGAATCCATTTGAGCTTACCCACAACAGCAATCTCACTCGATGTAGCACCTTGGCCAAGAATCGCTCTCGATTTTGACCTTCTTTCAACAGATGTCCATTGTGCCCAGACGACGCCCTGATCTTCCATACGATCAGACACAACGTAACCGTCGGCATCAGAAGCACTGCTAGCCCCCATACTTTCAACTAATATTACGTCGACAGTATTTGATCACCTCACATCAGAAGATCCAAACGCAGCAGCATTGTTGGTGTCATAGGATGATTTTTTAACTAGGCGATCAGAATTAGTTGAGATCGCCTTCTTAGATGGACCCCTTGAAGTTTTGCCAGTGGATATATTACTCGGCCGTTTCGCAGACGCGACATCTCCCAATACATCCTTTACACAATTTAATGGTCTTGAAGAATTTGTATTATCCACAGCGTGCTTAGTAAAACTGCCCCCAGCATGTTTCACTGTCTCCGATATAGAATTTGGTATCATTTCCTTTACCAGAGACATTATAGCCGTGACGGAATGTCCAACGTCATTTAGTTGTTGCTGGAAATTAGTCTGCATTTCATCAAGCTTCATTTGGAATTTAGCATCCATCTCTTCAAGTTTTGCACTCATTAGCTCAATGGCAGTGCGTAAAGCGTGGAGCTCACACGAACTGTTATCAACAACCGAAACGTTGGACTTAGAAGCCTCGGAGGAATTCGCAGTCATATCAGCTGAGAGAATCGGTGTGACTACGGTGTTGTAGTCACATGCAGCTGATTTTGCTCTATTACGCGTCAAAGGTTGTTATTGCAGTGGTGGCGGAGAGTGCATCATTCTGCAACGCTGATATCACCGTACCGTCTTAGCAGCAATTTTGGAACCAGCTCAAGAAAAGTATTTCAATAAAACAATCGCGCACAGCACTATTTGTCATCCAACAGGTCAAGATAATGATAGGTACACAAAAGTCTAACCGAATAGAGTAGTAATAAGGATTAACTCAACAATTAACCCGGTAGAACTTGCAAATATAACGAGACCGATTTAAAGCGCGACTTTCGAGCCAATTGAACCGTTTGGTCTCTCGTACAAGAAGTGCGATCATCAGCTTACAGATTTACTTTATTCCAATTACACAGTTTGTTTCTCGCGACCTAGTTGCAGTGATTATCGACGTCCCTAAATGCATGGGAAGGAGAGAGGTCTGGCCTCAACATACTTCCAGGCGACACGGCGACGAATTAACCAACAAGAAACCAGCAGCTGTTGGTGTTTTGCAACCGAAAAAACAGTCCGCTCATAATCGACTACGATGCGAACGCGCTCCCTACCATCTGGGGTAGCTGCAACGTAAACCCAAGAGGTGAGTACCTACTGGACTTTCTTTATGGCAAATAACCTAGAAATAGCCAATAAAATGTGCGGATCCAACTTTTACTAACATTACACGCAGCGAGATACTGGATTTAACTATAGTCTCTCCCACACTGCTCCAGTGTATAAAAACAATAGCATGTATCCAGATAGGCCTCTCTGTCAGACCACTGTCAGATCAGCTTTGACGAGGAGCTGCATTTACATACCGTGAAGCTGGAAGAATCCGTCAACAAACATATATCTGTTACGAGGAATAGGTCAGGCAAGGTCTAAAGGAGCTCTCGAGCTCCCCGATCATATGCCGAGAAAGCCTGAACATCTGCTCTTCCCATTTCACAATCGTCGTTCTCTCGTCATAAGAGAAGAAATGCCCAATAAAAACCAGAAAACAAACCAAGGGTGTCCCTTGGTGGAATAGGGAATTAGAGAGACTGAGGGACGCAGCCCGGAAGTTCTATAACAAGGTCAAAAAAGGTCGGTCCAAGATAGCCTGCAAGGAAGCCCAAACCCTATATAACAAAGAATTAAGAATATGATTATATTAGGGCATAAAGGAATTGCCTACCGCAGCTAGACTTCAGAAAGTCCTCTCTACATACCACACTAATGGTAGCGCACTTTTACAAAAGCACGATGGCATCTACACGAATGACGGTAAAGAACACTGGAACTTGTCATTCATATAAACTTAGCAAACCCAATAACAGAAGATGGAGAACACCCTAAAGATGTCCCTGGTCTGGACTCTGAGTTCTCCAAGCGAACCGATAGTTAGTTTATCAGGCCGCTACTTTGCCCTGAGAAAGGTTGAATGGGCAATAGACTCATTCAAACCTTTCAAATTACCTGGAGGTGGTGACATCTTCCCAGCTCTACTTCTGAAGGGCGCGAGAGAAGGATTAAGTAGTATCAGTCATTATCAAAGTCTCAAGAGCCATTTTCACCTTACGAACCATCCCTAACGGGTGGAGTAATGCAAGCGTTGCATCAACACCGAATAGCGAGGGCGTGATGCCTCCCAACCTAAGGCCTATCGTCCTATCAGTTTATCCTCCTTCGAACCATGAAGAAAGTGTTATACAACATCTTCTGGACGGCGGCATTACTCGAGACGCCTATCAGAAACGCAGATCTGTCCTACATAACTTGATCATAAATATAGAAAAATCACGAAGAGGGCCTTCGGTGGACTTCGGTGGCCGCATGGGCTTCTAAGGGTTGTCCGCAAGGAGGACTTTTGTCCCCTCTCCTATGGTCAATTGTCGTGGACGAGCTCCTGAAGAAGTTAACAAGTGCCACATGTAAATGATGCAGATGATGTCATCATCATCATTCAGGGCAAAGATGATCATGTGATTTCACGTAGAGACTAAAAAGCACTTAACCTTGTATCAGACTACTGCCAGGAAGTGGTCCTAATGGTAGACCCTGACAACACAGTAAACATTCCATTCACCAGAACAAGAAACTCAGCCTGAGGTCACCTGTTCTGGATGGAACAACAATTGGACTCTATCAACATAAATGCTTAATAGAAAATAAAGAGACGCAAGAGGCGATCCTGGAGAATATTCTGCTGAAGAAAGAGGGAGAAAAAAGGCTGGTCTTCAATGGAATCTCTCATAGGGCGGGTTGGCTGATGATCCACAGTGACAACGAACAGATATTTTTAAGATAAGCACACGTGAAGGCTTAAGAGAGCTTATATGTGTGAATGAAAAGAAAAACATTTTGAATTTTTCGTATGTATCATTCATCTTTACTGTTTATTTAATCTCCTTCTTCAAAGTTAGTTTCAACGAGTTGATGCGATATATCGGCACTTCCCAGCGTTTCCTCGTACTTCTGCCGGTCTGTGGGATCTACTGGATACCAATCATTGGGCCTGAGGCATCGCTGAAAACGTGCTGTAATAGTTCCAGACGTTCCAATCAACTTGATAACCATATACACTGGGATGAAAGTCCATGGAACAAATTTAAGTGTGGCTATAACAACCATTGACACCGGGTCTATACGATATCCATCTAATACAGACATAAAAACGGGAATCAGCTTTGGATGAATATTTTAGGGTTGCCCAAAACACGTAATTTGAAAGTATTACCAGTAGAGGGAGAATGAATAGTGGGGTGGCAAATCCTACCAAACAAAATTTCCACGTGGCTACCGCGTGTCCTATCATAAATTGGACGTCCCGGTGGAATCGCTGTCGTCCGTAGATCCAGACAGCTACCATCAGCTCCAGAAAACAAATTCCCATCTGTGAGGCTCCGCACAATTTCATTGTTATGGTAAATAGTACATCGCCGTGCTAGAAACATATAATGGCAATAGTTTTAATATTAGAGAATAAGACAGAATTACATTTGTCGTAAATATAAGGGACAGCAGAAATAGAACGGCCGGTAGGATCATGTAAATTTGCTTCTTGTAGATCCTCAGATATTCGTATTCATCGAATAGGGACGTCATAGTTGAAAACAGTATAATTACCTTAAACGAGAACACTTTAGTAGGCGAAAAAAGTTAAATAGATTAAAACACTTACCACAGCATTTAGCTCACAAATAGTCAGCATTAAGAAAAACAAAAGAGACCACATTTGGGACGCCTCGATACTGCCGAATAAATACGGAAATGCGAGGAATATCAAATGGAACGAATACGTTTGGAAGTAGTTGACGTTGAAGTTTAAGTGCTCTGTAGGAAAATTTCGTAGTATTAAGGACCATTTACAGGGTGTCCCTTATTTAGCCTCATTTTTCTAAATAACAAATGAGACAATATGGAACACCAAGTATGGGTAGACTAGATCGTTGATATACTTTTGAGATATTCATCAGCCAAAAAAACGGTAAGTCCAGCAACCATTCCAGTGGCTAACAAACCGAGCATTACGACTAAAGCATTTTTGTAGATGCTGGCTTTGAAGTTATTGTAACTGGCCATAGTGAGCACTATACCCCAGCCAGATCCAAAATTGAAGACTGCAATCATTGGGCTTCCAATCCACGACTCAATGGATAGGTTTTCTTTAAAATCTGGGAACATGAAATCTTTAATTCCATCTATGGCATCTGGTAGACAAGCAACTCGCAGGAATATAACGAGCAAAATCGAAACAATAACAATTGCCGAATATCTCACAAACTTTGTTACCTGCAGAACGTATGAATAAAAATACAGAGACTTTTCGTTATTAGTGTTTGTTACCGATTCTATTCCGTTATAGAAAACAAGTCCTACGACACTCCAGGTAACTAAGTTCGTCCCAAAAACTGGCCATGCCATCGTCAATGTGTCATAATTATCATTATTAAAGTTCAGAACTACATTGCTAAAGTTTACAAACAAACAAATAACACGTGCTCTGGTTAAGAAATATAACGAAGGGAAAATGCGCAATTTGGTCCTTATCACCAAAGTGATTATTGCCATGTGATAGGTCATTACCTGTGACTAAAGTACGAAACGAGTTTTATCTTAAATTCAGCCGGGTATTTGGAAAAAAAATCCTGGCCCAGGCAGATTACTTGTATATTTTTTGTATAGATTTCCGCACCATATGTCCACAACAAAACTATTTCAGGTTGAGCTTCTCTATTACATACTTTGAAATCGGTGAAAAGAGCATTTAAATCCATAGTATTACAAACTTTTTATTGATACTGTATAAATACCCGGCTGATTTTGGGAAACATCTCTTTTCAAATATGATCAGATCATAAGACACTCATTTTATTGGTAGGTAGGACCACCATGCACACATATTTGCTCATTGTCCTTTAGCGCTGTACTTACTGGAAGAACTCCACCGTAGACCAGGTCAAGTCATATCTTCCATATTCATCAGTGACGTTGACAAAGACCTAAAAATGTGTGCTAAGTGAAGTTTAACATGAAAATTGCTTGATTTACCTCCGTGCAATTGGGATCGTTCCAGGTATGATTGCAGCTCATCCAAGGCAAGTTTGGACTGAAGGAAGCGAAAAAATAAACTAATAAATTTGAGGCACAAACTGCGTTGACACATGCTGCAACGACGTTGAGTGCGAGAATGACGTATGCAATTCCTGCGACCGAAGGATACACAGTTCAATATTTCAAGAGCAAAGAAATAACAATTTCCAAATACCTTTAAAAAGTGGGGATATCCGGAAGACTGATATAAATCCGGTGCTGGAGAACTGACCCAGAAATGTTTGAAAGAAAAATACCGGGAGAACAAAGAGAATTGTACAAAGAATGTACGGTATTACGAAAAGAACTGCAAATTAATAGAAACCATTGTGATCATCATTGATCCTCTGAATAATGAATTAATAATTTTAAAGCGATTATATTTTTACACACCGCGACGAAGAAATGGTATATGCGTTTAGGGTGGGAAGGTAGTAGTGAAAATAATACACTTGTTTGTAATTCCACAAGTGAGGCAGAATATTTTTAAACATGTTACTCACCGAAGTGAACGAGTTTTAAAAACTGGATGAGTGTTTCGCCCCGCGGAAGCTAAGCAGTTATCATCAGTGCAGCGGCGATTAGCTCCTCTGGCCACGGACACTCACTACGAGGGATCGAAACCCAGTGCCTCATATCTATGCAAGTTAATGAAATAATTTCGATCCATAAGTGTTTTTCCCATTAAAATTTAATTTAAATGCAATATGTCCATATTTGTGGAAATGTACTTTATATTGGCTGATCTAGCGCTAAGATTGCAGGTAAAGCAGACGGGACCCATTCGACATCCCAGTTGAAATAGTAAATTCAATTGGTCCCGCCTGCTTTACCTGCAATATTAAAGTTCACATAAAATTCTTAGTTGGTACTTACCTATGCTTATAATATTAAAATGACCTCGTTTTGTTTATTTTTTAATAATTTTTTTTTATTATAATAATAAAGAGATATAAATTTCGAAGGTCAGAACGGATCCCCAGTTATTGATAGTTTAATGGTTTGCGTCCACTATATGGGTTTTGTGCTGACGCCATATTAGCTATGACACTCCGGGGAAGAATACGAATCTAATGACACCTTACTCTTCAACATCGGTCAAGCCGTTTAGGCTGCAAGAGCTTACAATGGAACGGGCACACATACATACATATGCAGATACACACGCGCGAAAAACAATACCCTCCTTCTGGGTCAGTCGGGTAAAAATATGTTTCTGCACTGTCTGTTTTAAGTTCATCACAGAAGACCTTGGACAGTCAGACAATATCTCTACATATGTCGCTTTTTCGAAGTTTACATGCACTTTAAAGCCAAATATCCAAAATGGAAATACCCTGTTGATTTGCTTGAGTTTTTATCAGACTAACCAAGAAGTTTCTTGATTGTTTACGTAGACTTCGTTAAAACCGAAAGCGTTCTTCTCAGCTCCTCAACTTTCACTGATCGCACAAAAACGCGATGTTCACCAAAAGAGGTCAAGTTCACATTTGTTATCAGCATTGGGTTTTCCAAGCTGCCTATTTCAGTAGCACCATTACCTCCGACATGCGAAATGATGTAGACAGGCAGGAAAGAGAAATTGACCAATCCAAACGAATGTACTATGCAGGCCAAGCTGAAGTCCCAGTTGGATGACCATTTGCCGCGGGTCGCATCGTGCTTAAAAGGTTTGTTTCCGGTGACGTACAATGTGACGTAGTTGCCCGCCGTCGACATGCCGCTTCTTATTGTACTAACGTCCTACGAATGGAAGAACCGATTCTTTTCGAACTTGACGGAGGATTTCGCGACCACCGCTAATTACAACAGTTTCTGTTTTACTGACTTATCTCGGCCTCTCGCCGTGAATCCATCAACCGTCGCGTAGGCGTTTCTATTTTTACTCTATTCTGCGTGGACGCTTAAATTTGGTTATCGATAATCCAATGACGACCGCGCCTCTATCTGCTATGTAAATATAGCTAAATTAAATTTAGGAGATGTCTGGCCGCGCGTTTTGGACCTGCAAGACGCTTTTTGATTAGCAGCGGAATATGGGTGCCAATATTGTCTCATTGTCAGTAGTGCAACCCATACGAATTCGAGCCGCTGTACGGTGGAGGGTGGAAAAAGTGCGATACCAACGAGACTAATCTGTTCTGCCTTTTCCAATTCACTAGAAGCGAGCGCTTAATTAAGACCATCTGCGAAATTTTGATTATGGAGCTCCTCACGCTTTCAAACATGTGCGATGAAGGAACCATTTAATTTATTTGTTGTATTTAGAGAACACAGCTGAATGGGTCTAGTAGTACGGGATGAAAGTATTCTGCCTCGACATGAAAATTTGTTAAGCATGTCCTACCCTAACTAAAAATATCTGCCTTTGCATCTATACCTTAAAATTCGTAAACGAGGTTCTAAATACAGTCGCACGTTGTGTTTCACTAAGTAAAAAAGTACAAGGAAAACTACATCAGGATAGGTTGCGGCAACATCAAAGAACGGAAATAAGGACTTAGGTAAAGACAGTCCGTCCAAGAGTGCCTAGTCGCCAAGTGAGTGCACTAAAATGCATACAAATGAATCTCCAACACGCTAACGCAGCCTCGGACGTGCATGGCCGGATATTCACTAAGGAGAGTACTGGCGTAGGGCTGCTTCAAGAGACCTGGTCATGCAGAATAAAAATTAAAGTACTATCGTCAATCAACCAAAGTAGGCTAATCTATAGCAAGGAACATCCAGTGCCTAGGGCTGCCATATTGACCAGCTCAAAGATTGACTTTATTGCAATTGCACAGTTTGTTTCTCGCGACCAAGTTGCCGTGATCATCGACGTCCCTACATGCGGTGGAAGGAGAGGGGTCTGGCCTCAGCATACTTCCCAGGCGACACGACGACGAATTAACCAACAAGAAACCAGCAGCTGTTGGTGCTTTGCAACCGAAAAAACAGTCCGCTCATAATCGACTACGATGCGAACGCGCTCCCTACCATCTGGGGTAGCTGCAATGTAAACCCAAGAGGTGAGTACCTACTGGACTTTCTTATGCCAAATAACCTAGAAATAGCCAATAAAATGTGCGGATCCAACTTTTACTAACATTACACGCAGCGAGATACTGGATTTAACTATAGTCTCTCCCACACTGCTCCAGTGTATAAAAACAATAGCATGTATCCAGATAGGCCTCTCTGTCAGACCACTGTCAGATCAGCTTTGACGAGGAGCTGCATTTACATACCGTGAAGCTGGAAGAATCCGTCAACAAACATATACGAGTATCTGTTACGAGGAACAGGTCAGGCAAGGTCTAAAGGAGCTCTCGAGCTTCTAAATCACATGTCGAGATAACCTGAAGATCTGCTCTTCCGAATTCACAAACGTCGTTCTCTCGTCATAAGAGAAGAATTGCTCGATAATAACCAGAAAACAAACCACGGTGGTTTTCTGGTGGAATAGGGAATTATAGAGACTGAGGGACGCAGCCCGGAAGTACTATAACAAGGTGATAAAAGGTGGCTCCAAAACAGCCTGCAAGGAAGCCCAAACCCTACATAACAAAGAATTAAAATAATCCAAGAGCATAAAGGAATTGCCTGCCGCAGCTAGACTTCAGAAAGTCCTCTCTACATACCACACTAACGATATCGAACTATTACAAAAGCACGATGGCATCTACAGGAATGACGGTAAAGAACACCAGAACTTGTCACTCAGATACACTTACCAAATTCTATAACAGAGCATGGAGGACACCCTAAAGATGTCCCTGGTCTTGACTCTGAGTTCTCTAAGCGAGCCAATGGTTTATCAGGCCGCATCTTTTCCCCGAGAAAGGTTGAATGGACAATAGTCTCATTCAAACCTTTCAAATTAGCGGGAGGTGGTGACATCTTCCCAGCTCTACTTCTGAAGGGCCCGAGAGAAGGATTAAGTAGTATCAGCCAATATCAAAGTCTCAAGAGCCCTTTTCACCTTACGAACCATCCCCAACGGATGGAGGAACGCAAGGATTGCATCAATACCGAATATTGGTGGCGTGATGTCTCCCAACATAAGGCTTACCGACCTATCAGTCTAATCCCCTTCCACCACGGAGAAAGTGTTAGACAATGTCTTCTGGACCGCGGCACTACTCGAGAAGCCTATTAGAAACGCAGATCTGTCCTACATAACTTGATCATAAATATAGAAAAATCACCAAAAGGGAACTTCTGTGGCCGCATGGGTTTATTTATTTATTTATTTACTCATCAACAGGTGCAAACCATCTGACGTTACAAAGATAGATACATAGATTAAATAAAAAGAAATTATGCTAAGCAGTATAAAATGAATTATGATATTAAGAAAAATTGTATAGTCGTTTTTTCAGTTCAACCTTATCACGATGAAAATCGATAACTGAGAAACAGGCATTATAATCTCTAGACATAGCCGACAAAGGTTCAAAATAACCGTAATTGGTCCTGTGGTTATCTGCATAAAGAAAATTTTGTCCTCTAGTCACTCGGGGACGTGAATTAACATTCAAAAGTTTTAAAAGATTAGGACAGTCTACGGCGCCGGTTACGATATCTTGCATGAACATAACACCAGCAACATCTCTACGTTTTAAAAGAGACGACAAACCCAACAGTTTTAATCTGTCCTCATATGGAGGAAGATTGGAGGGGTCATTCCACGGTAATTGACGAAGAGCAACCCGTAAGAAACGTTTTTGTACCGCCTCGATTCGATTTATGTTCATATTATAATGAGGCCTCCACACTACGGAAGCATATTCCAAAATTGGGCGAACAAAAGCACAAAATAAAACTTTTAAAGTGTGGGGGTCAGTGAAGTCAACAGACCAACGTTTAACGAACCCCAATGTTGAGTTGGCTCGATTAATTATACTATCGATATGGCGCCCAAAGTCAAATTTACAATCAATCAACAGTCCAAGATCAACAACACTTTCAATTCGAGACAAGGGCCTGTCAAACATTTTGTAGGAGAACTCCACAATGGAGGATTTCCTGCAAAAAGAGATAAAATTACATTTACTAATATTTAATTCCAAATGATTCTTGGAGCACCACTCCGTGAATATTAGAAGATCGTCCTGTAGGTATTGAGCATCATGAAGAGATTCAATAGTTTTAAAGATCTTCAAATCATCTGCATATGCCAAAACGTGAGTATTACGAAGTAAGGGAAACAAATCATTAATAAATAAGACAAACAGTAATGGCCCAAGGTGACTACCCTGTGGAACTCCGGACAAAACAGAAATAGGGGCAGAGTAGGCAGACGAAAATTTAACCTTGAAGGATCGGTTATTAAGATAGGACTGAACCCAAAGAACAAAATCTTTGGGAAAGCCAAGTCGAAGCGGTTTAAATATAAGCACTTTATGGGAAAGCTTGTCAAATGCTTTACTAAAGTCAGTGTAAACACAGTCGACCTGCTTAAGCTTTTCAATATTTGTTAGGCAGAAATTCGAAAATTCCACAAGGTTAGTCACAGTTGACCTATGCTTCACAAAGCCATGTTGGTGCACCGACAAAAGAGAACTGCAGTAAAACGTCAGGTAATCTTTCACAATAGCCTCAAACAGTTTTGGAATCGGTGACAGTTTAGCAATAGGTCTGTAATTTTCGATTTGGTTCTTTTTTCCCTTTTTAAAAATGGGTATCACGTAAAATAATTTCCATTGGCGAGGAAAGACACTTGAACGCAAGGACAGATTAAACAAAAAAGTAAGGGGTCTAGCCAGTGCAGTACCACACTTACGCAGAACAACCCCAGGAATGTTATCGGGTGAATCCGAGTAATCTTCGTCAATTTTATTTAGGTACTCTAAAATGGTACAGTCATCAAAAACAAAGTTATTTGTAAATGAAGGAAGACACGTCATATGATTAAAATAATCTAAGTCTATATCACAGAGGGTTGCTAAGGGTTGTCCGCAAGGAGGAGTTCTGTCCCCTCTCTTATGGTCAATTGTCGTGGACGATCTCCTGGAGAAGTTAACAAGTGCCAGATGTAAATGATGCAGATTACGTCGTCATCATCATTCAGGGCAAAGATGATCATGTGATTTCACGCAGAGACCAAGAAGCACTTAACCTTGTATCAGACTGGTGCCAGGAAGTGGTCCTAATGATAGACTCCGACAACACAGTAAACATTCCATTCACCAGGAGAAGAAACTCAGCCTGAGGTACCCTGTTCTGGATGGAACAACAATTGGACTCTATCAACATGAATGCTTAATAGAAAATAAAGAGACGCAAGAGGCGATCCTGGAGAATATTCTGCTGAAGAAAGAGGGAGAAAAAAGGCTGGTCTTCAATGGAATCTCTCATAGGGCGGGTTGGCTGATGATCCACAGTGACAACGAACAGATATTTTTAAGATAAGCACACGTGAAGGCTTAAGAGAGCTTATATGTGTGAATGAAAAGAAAGACATTTTGAATTTTTCGTATGTATCATTCATCTTTACTGTTTATTTAATCTCCTTCTTCAAAGTTAGTTTCAACGAGTTGATGCGATATATCGGCACTTCCCAGCGTTTCCTCGTACTTCTGCCGGTCTGTGGGATCTACTGGATACCAATCATTGGGCCTGACGCATCGCTTAAAACGTGCTGTAATAGTTCCAGACGTTCCAATCAACTTGATAACCACATACACTGGGATGAAAATCCATGGAACAAATTTAAGTGCAGCTATAACAAATACCGCCACCAGGTCTATATGAAATCGTTCTGTAGATATAACCAAAGAAATCAACTTTGGACAATTATTTTATAGGGGATGCGCAGAACACGTAATTTGAAAGAATTACCAGTAAAAGGAGAATGAATAGTGGGGTGGCAAATCGCACCAAATAAAATTGCCACGTGGCTACCGCGTGACCTAACATAAACTGGACATCCCGTTGGAATCGCTGTCGTCCGTAAATCCAGACAGCTACCATTAGCTCCAGAAAGCAAATTCCCATCTGGGAAACTGCGCAAAATTTTAATGTTATGCTAAATAGTATATAGCCGTGCTGGAAACATATAATTGCAATAGTTTTAATATTAACGAAAAAGACAGACTTACATTTGTCGTAAATATAAGAGACAGCAAAAACAGAACGGCCGGTAGGATCATGTAAATTTGCTTCTTGTAGATCCTCAGGTATTCGTATTCATCGAATAGGGACGTCATGGTTGAAAACAGTATAATTACCTTAAACGAGAACACGTTAGTAGGCGAGATCAGTTAAATAGATCAAAACACTTACCACAGCATTTAGCTCACAAATTGTCAGCATTAAGAAAAACAACAGAGACCACATTTGAGACGCCTCGATACTACCGAACAAATACGGAAATGCAAGGAATATGAAAGGGAACGAATACGAGTAGAAATGAACGTTGAAGTTTAAGTGCTCTGAAGAAAAATTTCGTAATATCAAGGAAATATACAGGGTGTTCCTCATTTGGCCGCATTTTTTTTTAAATAATCAATGAAGCAATACGGTCCAATATGGAACACCAAGTATAGGTAGACTAGATCGTTGACAAACCTATGAGGTACTCTTCAGCCAAAAAAACCGTAAGTGCAGCAACCATTCCAGTGGCTAACAAACTCAGCATTACGACTAATGCATTTTTGTAAACGCTGGCTTTGAAGTTATTGTAACTGGCCATAGTGAGGACTATACCCCAGCCAGATCCAAAATTGAGGACTGCAATCATTGGAGTTCCAAGCCACGACGCTATGGATAGCTTTCCCTTAAAATCCGGGATCATGAAATCTTTAATTCCATCTATGGCATCTGGTAGGCAAGCAACTCGCAGGAATATAACGAGCAAAATCGAAACAATAACAATTGCCGAATATCTCACAAACTTTGTTACCTGCAGAACGTATGAATAAAAATACAGAGACTTTTCGTTATTAGCGTTTGTTACCGATTCTATTCCCTTATAGAAAATAAGTCCTATGACACTCCAGGTGACTATGCTCGTCCCAAAAATTGGCCATGCCATCCTTAAGATGTCATCATCATAGTTCAGAACTGCGGTGCTAAACAAAAAATACAAAAATGTTCTGGTGGAAAACAACAACGAAATTACATGGTATATGTACTTACTGGTAGAACTCCACCGTAGACCAGGTCAAGTCATATCTTCCATATTCATCAGTGACGTTGACAAAGACCTAAAAATGTGTGCTAAGTGAAGTTTAACATGAAAATTGCTTGATTTACCTCCGTGCAATTGGGATCGTTCCAGGTATGATTGCAGCTCATCCAAGGCAAGTTTGGACTGAAGGAAGCGAAAAAATAAACTAATAAATGTGAGGCACAAACTGCGTTGATACATGCTGCAACGACGTTGAGTGCGAGAATGACGTATGCAATTCCTGCGACCGAAGGATATACAGTTCAATATTTCAAGAGCAAAGAAATAACAACTTCCACATACCTTTAAAAAGTGGGGATATCCGGAAGACTGATATAAATCCGGTGCTGGAGAACTGACCCAGAAATGTTTGGATGAAAAATACCGGGAGAACAAAGAGAATTGTACAAAGAATGTACGGTATAACGAAGAGAACTGAAAATTAATAGAAAGCATTGTGAGTTGTGAGCATCTATGAATAATTTCAAAGCGAATATATTTTTACACAGCCTGACGAGCAATATGCGTTTAGCGTGAGAGGGGTGTGTATGTTTGTCTGTTAGCATACATGTCGTCGAAATGGCTTCTTAGATTCTAACACATAACCTCAAAATGATCGTAGCGAATGATTAAACTTTTTGAAAAATCAAAATGGTGGATGTTGACGCGATATTGTCCACACCTGAAAATCAAATGAGTACTATTAGTCCATGAGGGATCTGGTTTAAAAAGGCTTATGTTGGATGTTTCATATATGACCTCTAGTTTTATTTTTAATGTCTCCGCCCTTCCGGAGATTCATTTTAAGAAATGATTTTGTGAAAAAAATCAAAACAATATCAAGGTAATTCGAGATCTATTGATTTTACAAAAAATTTAAAAATCCCAAATTTCCCAAAAGATAGGAATACCCAAAAATTTCAGATTTCATTGTTGTTGTTGCAAAATAGGAATAATGAACGAAAATAATGGAATAAAAACCGGTTTCTACTTGAATTTTTGTCGACTGTTTAGATTGTACGTACGATCTTGGAAGTGTTGTACACAGTAACTTCTACTATTAAGACACACAACAAACTAAATTTCAGCCAAATCGATTAGACAGTTTTGCGTATAATAATTTGTTAATAATGTGTTGTTGCTAATTATTAGAGTACAATAGACTCGATGTAGTCTGAGTGCTCGGAGTCTTTTGTTCTCCCCCCTTTACCCAAATATAGATTTTGCAGAAATTGTTTTAACGTAGGTACATATTCTTGGATATGCCAACTATTAAATAAAAAATAATTAATAATAATAATAAACAAATAAAATGAAATTAAAAATAATTCAGTTTCAACTATTTAAACAAATAATACCTATATTTTGCGAAAATATAAGTTAGTAAATTTTAAAACACTTTTTAATAAAAAAAATAAAATTTATTATTTTATTGTTCTTGAAGAGAAGAGAGATTCTTGAGTGAATTTACAGCAACTAACTACAGACAATTTTCTTAAGACTAATTTGCTTAAAGACTGGAACTGCCGAAACTGCAGTGTTTGCAGATCCCACGGTACGACGGTGCATCGCTGCAATTCCCAGGAGACGCTCACATTTGGGAAGGTTGAGAAGTTTGTTATGACTTGGTGTTATGTTTCGAGCAGCATAGAGCTCGAGTTTGTTAAGTTATATATACTAATTGGACACACACAGCGTACATACATACAATTATAATATGTTTATAAGATATTTTTTGGCAGCCATTTTGAGAGTTCTCTATGTTGTTTAAATTGTTAAAATGGAAATTTTTTGATGGGGATCTCTAGTTGGCATTTCTAAGAGTGCGTGAGAAAATTCGGTGCAACAACTATAGATTAGTTTAGTCGTGACAACTCTTATAAATTTAGCAACAACAAATAATTAACAAATTATTATACGAAAAACTATCACACCGATTTAGATGACATTTGGTAAGATATTTCATAATTGTGGAAGGTACTCTGTACATCAATTTCAAGATCGTTCGTACAATCTAAATAGTAAAAAAAATTCAAGATGAAACCTTTTTTTATTTAATTATTTTCGTTATAATTATTCCTATTGTATAACAACAACAACAATGCATACTAGAGTTTCTAAGTGATCCTATCTTTTATGAAATTTTTTTGTGAAACTTTTATTCAATATTCGAATTTTCGGTAAAATCAATAGTTCTCGAGTTAAATTGAAAAGAAAGTACAAAAAAAGATATTGTTTTGAATTTTTTCACATTTTGATTTGTCATAGCTTTTCCACAACTTTTTCAACTGGCGTATATAAAAATCATCATTCCTTAAGCCTTTCTCAATCTTTAAAAGCCAACTATTGGTCCTATATGAAATATCCAGCCCAAAATTGATCCCGCCTGAACTATATTTATTTTCAAACTATTGCAAATTGTGATAATCAACACATGCCTTTTGGGCACAGAATTAAGGAAATTTAATGCCATACAAATGTTTTTACACGCAATCTTGTACTATCTCTGATAGCGGACTGCCGAAAAGGAAAAAGAAACGCGTTAATCGTCATCCTTTTACCGTTATTTAAGTAAATGTTTGTGTGTTTTTATTTTTGTGTTTTTCCCGACCTTTGCCTCGAAAACTATTGGTCGTGCGTAAATTTTGTAGGTAATCTCTTTTGTGTAGAATTTTATAATAAATAATTTTGATATTATCTAAAATGACTGTAAAACCAATGGATCACAAAATTTTCGAAAAAACTGGTTTTCGCGACCTTTGACCTTGAATAATTTTATTTGTGTACCTACATAATTTGCAATGGACTTTTGACACAATGTTTATAAACTCAAAATAAACAAATGTCGACTTCAAGAAATCACTTAGGTGATTTAAATCTAGTGACTCGATTATGTGAACATACATACATAGGACATGTCGGTGTGCGTGAAGAGTCTGCTTGCTCATTATTTTTTGATTGTTCCTTACTTATTTTTGTAATTTTTCTTAGATTTTCCCAGAATTGGAGGGCTCGATAAACTGGAAAATTGAATGAAAGAGTGGAGAGGTTTCCATTCACACTCGTCCTTATTTTTTGTATGTATTTGAATTCCATTTTTTAAACAGGTGTTGATGATTTGACGGATCTAATTTGTGTACTGAAAAAGGGTTATGAAGTCGATTTTGTGTCGATTGATTTCACCAAAGCCTTTGACAAAATTTTACACCAAATTATGTTTTTTAAACACCGTTCACTCGGCTTCCAGTCGTGTGTTTCTTGGATGGAATCCTACCTAGATTAACGTTAATATATGTTAGTGTTCTCTTCGACTCAGTAACCTTTAACTATTTTGTAGCCCGTTTAAGGGTCCCCCAAGGTAGCCATCTGGATCCACTGATCTTTATTCCGTCTGTAAACGATGTTGAGTGCATCATCGAACACTCGGACCTTTCTATTTAGGCCGATGATATGAAAATCATCAACCGCGATTGATCCGCACCGTCTCCAAAGGGCAATCCATTACCTATTCCTGTAAATGTCTTACTTCCCCCATCTATCCTGTCTATCTATTGTCTGGCGAGCATATCCCTTCAATTATCTCCTTTTGCGATCTTGGAGTCATCAACCAAAGCTAGCTGGATTTGTGAAACGCTGGTCTTATGAATTGAAAAACCCATAAGTTATGACATCCTTATGCATCTCTTTTGTCGGACCTCTCCTTCCTTGAATATGCCAGTCAGGTGTGGTCTCCCGTTTTAAGCAGTTAGTTTTGGTTCTAGATTCTACCTCCTTATGAGGAACGACTGAACCTGATCGACTTATAACTTTTAAGTAAGGGACTCGACTCTGTTGAGTGCTGAGTCCATTTATCCGCTGCTAATATGGTGTCATCGACTGCCGTTTTATGTTACAGTTGATATCTCTCCACGCCAATGCCCGTCGCCTTAGATCAGTAACTCTCTTTCGCCCTTCGTATCACAGCACCAGTTATGGCATCTCCAATCCAATTTCCAGAATGATAAGGCAAATCCACATTCTCGTTCGACTTCCACTTAAGCAACTTATATCTGAAGAAAGATCAGAGCTGTCCCTCCTAATTTCAATTGGTTTCCATGTTAGTTAATAAGTTCTAGTTTTCAAGTTCTTCTTTTTTATGCCTGTATGTATCTATGTATAATTTGCATTAAGCTAAATTAAGAAACTCATATTACGGGATTGCAACTCCCTCCATTTGTCCGCCATCTTTAAAATAAAGGTGCAAACTGTTTTTTTAACAATATTTCATCTACCGTTTACTACTTATAAAATTTCAGGAACAATTTTTTATAGGGAATCAAGTGTTGTACAGTATTTATTAATAACCTTTTCACGTTAAATTAATAATAAACAAGTGAGAAGTCCAAAAGCAAAACTCGCTCATTGCAGTTTTAGAATATTTTAAACTGGCAATGCAATTTGGTCGATGCGTGAACATCATAATCCATCCATCGATGTAAAGGTTCCAATATTGCTTTCGACAATTTAAAAAATATGAATTTGACACGAAAGACAAGTAGCGCCTGGGTCAGCCGAGCTTTGAGAGAAAAATGACACAAATACACCGACGAAGTGATTTTCCAGCACGGTAACGCACGGCCACATATTGCAAAACAAGTCAAATGTAGATGGAGTTAAAGAGGAGATAATTGTCCAAAGAGGCAGAATGCATAAAAAGCAAAAAAGCAAGAGTAATTTAAATTGAGAAGATAGCTAAGGTAATTTAAATTGTGTTTTCGTTTAGTGATGCCATCTGCTAATATATGTAAGGCTTATTATTTCATTAAAACATGCTATACGAGCTAAGGAAAATATTCTTCAGCGTATGCATACATTGTCTACGAGGATTTGTTCACTTTCAGGCTTTTCGGCACCACTATACATTGAACAAATGAATTCTTAAATTGAATGCGAACATTTTCTTTGTCCTAACAATGAGAATAAGAATCTGCGTGGGGAAAATTCTGCTCTATCTACATACACCCGACGATTAATTATTGATAAGCTTTTTTTCAATGACTCGAGTCACATTTTCCAGACATTTCAAAATAAAACATAAAAGGCAAGCAAATAAGTACTTCGAATAAACGAATTTATTACTTTCGATGAAACAAGAAGATATGAGGGTCTCTGTGCAAAATTCAAAGTGAATGTTCCGCACTGAAAAAATACAAAACAAAAAAACCTATCAAATTGCGGCATATTCAAGGAAAATATTATTCGATTGGAGTTGAACTGTGATAAGCAAACGACTTAAACCAGTTAAACGGACGTGGACATTTACTTCCAACGGAGATGATCGTTCGATTTATAGAACCCTGGTAATATCCGTAAGCGTTCAATATTTGTGATTATCAAATACATGTTTCAGCTTGTTACACGATAAACCTTCAATAGTTTTCCTGACATAATCCCAACAGTCGCCAGCATGTGTTGATAGCACGGATGAAATGTTCGGACGTATCTTTGGGGGTGGATAGGCACTTCTTTGCGTTGAATTTTTACAGGCAGCCGCGCTTAATGAGATTAAGCGCTCTTTTAAACTGAGAACGTATGCCGCGCATTTATTTGACGGTCGCAGAAGCTTGAATAAATTAGGAGGCAAACACAAACACTTTCAGTGAACCAATTGGATGAATGGCGGGAAAAACCAAGTGCGGATTTCCAGCAAAAAATGTCTCTGCACTGTCTATTTTAAGTTGATTTTGGACTGTCCAGCAATATCCATATGTCGCTTTTCGAAGTTTACATGCACTTTAATGCGAAAACTCCAAAATGGAGATAGCCTGTTGATTTGTTTGGGTCTCTATCAAACTACATAATCAACAAATTGCTTGGTTGTTTACGTAGACTTCGTTGAAACCGAAAACGTTCTTCTCAGGTTCTCGGAACTTTCACTGATCGCACAAAAACGCGATGTTCACCAAAAGAGGTCAAGTTCACATCTGTTATCAGCATTGGGTTTTCCAAGTAGCACCATTACCTCCGCCATGCGAAATGATGAAGACGGGCAGGAAAGAGAAATTGACCAATCCAAACGAATGTACTATGCAGGCCAGGCTGAAGTCCCAGTTGGATGACCATTTGCCGCGGGTCGCATCGTGCTTAAAAGGTTTGTTTCCGGTGTCGTACGATGTGACGTAGTTGCCCGCCGTCGACATGCCGCTTCTTATTGTACTAACGTCCTACGAATGGAAGAACCGATTCTTTTCGAACTTGACGGAGGATTTCGCGACCACCGCTAATTGCAACAGTTGCTGTTTTACTGACTTGTCTCGGCCTCTTGCCGTGAATCCATCAACCGTCGCGTAGGCAGCATCATCAGCTTCAATTTCTACTCTATCCTGCGTGATAAGCGCGGCGGACGCTCTAATGTGGTTATCGATAATGCAATGACGACCGCGGCTTTATCAGCTATTGCAGTGTAAATACAATACAATTTGAATTTAGGAGGTGTCTGGCCGCGCTATCTGGACCTGCAAGAAGCTCTTTGATTAGCAGCGGCATATGGTGCCAATATTGTCTCATTGTCAGTCGTGCAACCCATACGAATTCGAGCCGCTGTACGGTGGACGGTGGAAAAAGTGCGATACTAACGAGACTAATCTGTTCTACATTCTTCCAATTCACTTCCTCACTAGAAGCGAGCGCTTAATTAAGAGCATCAGCGTAATTTTGATTATCCCGCCTCAGGCATGTGCTGCGGCAATCAACTATAGCAGTTTTATGTAACTTTTGCGATGAAGGAAACTGCCCAGCTGCTCTTTCCTGAAGCACAAGGGCGATGCATGATAAAATCGCAATATTATGCGCTAGTAAGACATCTGGAGCAAGTTCAGATTTTTTTGATAAAGAATTAGCTGGAGGCGAACAATTTCAATTTTATTATTACACGACAATGGAAGGGTTATGTGTTTATCAGCCTAAGTATCTATATATGCATGTATGTATTGTAGGTATTAGGTATAGGTAGGTAGGTAGTCATATTTGCACCTGTAGTAGGCCATAAAGTTTTAAATAAATATGACTTAATTGAACTTAATAATCTTTAATAATTTTCCTACAGTATGTTTGATATAACGGCCTAAAACCCCACTGGATTAATCGATTTAGATAAATGAGGGGACGGCCGAATCGCATTAACCCTCCGGCATATATGTATACTATACATATATTACGTGACAAAAAAAAAAAGAAGCAAAATGGCGGCCATCATAAGTCAAAATGTGTGACATTAAAAAACAAATTTTACCAATTTTTTTTAATATGAATGAGCACAATACGGTCATTCGGACGTCATTCTAAATACAATATGGCGGATTACCTTTTTCTTTTCAACTTCCTCGATATGGAAAGCTTTATGACATAATTGTTCATAGGATAACAAAGACACTTTCTGGTGGTGTTTTTACTTTTTACTTTACTATTTTAAACTGTCATCGTGATATAATAAAAATTGCAAGTATGACATTACTTACCTACTACATATTATCTGAAACTAAAAAGCTGTAAATAAAAAAATTTTTATAAAATACAAAACAATGGAAGAAATGAAAAGTATGAAACAAGAAAATATTCATTCTTTCTTTACTTAATTCAAATCGACACATAGGTACGGTGATGTTCAGAGTATATCATGGTTTGTTTTTTAGATATAAAAAAAAACTATTTCGGATAAGAGCATGAAATTGGGCTCAGAAGACAACTGCGATCCTTTACTTTCAGGAAAAAAATAGGTGGACTTTTACAACCCTCATCACAACGCCGGAATGGGTGGAGGGGGCGAACCAGTAAAGTGGAGCCAATCTATGCTAATTAGGTTTGTCAGAGAATAGTGAACTTTCCTGAAAGTATTGTCCACCAACTCGGTACCCTCCATCTTTTGTAGTCACTGCTTTGCCTAAATGGGCTCAAATTGACTCAAATCGGAAGCATTAATGATCACTTTTTGCGCCGACTTTACAACTTTGCGCCTATATATACGCTTAACCTTTTATCGCAGCAATGTTATATGTAAAAGCAATAGAAAATTTTGTGCTCTACGTGGTCCTCTATAAAGGTATGAGCGCTAAAACTATAAAGGTATGAGCTTTACGAAAAAAGTTGATATAACTAAAATTTGTCGAGTCTATCAAAATGTGCTTAAATTTTTCAGCAAGCATGACTAGAAGATGAGATATTTACGAAAAACAATTTCACCCTTAAATCCAAGATGGCGGAAAATCTGCAAGGGGTTGATGGTCGAAAACTCAGACTTACCTAAGCCATCTACAGGGTACTCTAACGATGGAAAAATAAACTTTCTTACCCTATTGTCACTACAACTACTAACAGAATCTTTTTCATTTGTTTATTTCGGATGAACCGTTCGTTCCGTAGTTAATTTAATCACCGCATACAAAACACCTTTGGGGATTGTGACTGTCATCCTGTTATTTCTGATTTTTTTTAAATGAAAGAATTAACATGAATAGTTCAAGATCAAGTACATATCTACATAGGATATTGCTCATTTCAATAAAATTTGTTTAAATTTAAAAAAAATGCAAAAAGTTTTACTCCAGTTACGAGGAGCTACCCGTTGATGGTTAAACCCGGTTTCTCATGGTTCGCGAGTTAGTTGATCTACCGAACGCATTTCGAAAACGACTTGCGTTCTTACGCTTGAACCAATAATAGAACCGACCAGACAGCAGGTTGTGTGGCATCGTAAGATCTCAAAAAGAAATTTATTAGACGTTATAGGATTAAACCGATTCAATTTTTTTTCGTTAAATGGAAGATGTTTGCGAAAATGATCTCAGCCCAGGAGCATATACATAGGTATGAATGTGACCTGTAGACGTATGTACTATACATATAGGATAACGTAACGTAAAATATGGTAACCACAATAAATAAAAAAATTATGTTGATGCTATGATTAACTGATAAGTTGAGGAAAAATGTCGATTTTAGATTTATTTTAATTTATAAATCAGCAATCATAATATTCATCTTCTAAGTCACAGGTGAATTCCAACAGTTGTTGGGTGTTGTCTGCGGCATTGAGCAAGTCTTCATACTTTTGCCGATTTCTGGAATCTGCCGGATACCAATCTGTAGGACGGATGGATCTCTTAATTCTTAAAATCAGAGGGCCAGTAGTTGATATCAGCTGATATCCAATATATACAGGTATGATGATCCATGGCACTATTTGTACCATATACAAGAGTACTACGCCCCAATTAGGTACTATAAGATCAGTGGGATCTGCTAACGTAATTATCTGAAGATACTGAAAATATTATCTACTGTTTTACATGTATGATGCAACGAAAGATGTCTTACCATTAAGTAAATCATGAAGAGCGGCGTAACGAAACGGATAACGAAAAATATCCAACTAGGTATACGCTGGCTAAGCATAAATTGGGTATCTCTCTGGAATCTGAAACGACCATACACCCAAAAGACTATGAATAGTTCGACTAGGCAAATTCCACTCCGGGTTAACGAAGCATATCGATGCCACAATTCAAAGAAGTCGTTTATATTCTGGAAATTGAACAATACAGTTAAACGCATTCATTCACAAATTTTTAATAATTACATTTGTAGAAAACATAATGGATCCCAAGAAGAGCAAGGCACAGCCTCCAAAAGTTACTACCTTTTTGTGTCTTCTGAGTGGTTTATATTCGTCAAAGAGCGACGTCAAAGTCGCAAACACTTGAATTACCTATAAAAAAAATTATTAATATGTGAAATAAGTGAACATATACAATGTGTATCGTATAACGCAACATTTTTTTTCCTCCACCTCCGCATCTGCATGGCTCGATCAGATAACTCTTCGCCGGAGGAGGCACGACTTGTCGATATAAATATTTTACCTGCTTCTCCTTCCAGACGTGAACCTTCTAAGCTCGAATTGGAGTTGGTCGCTGAGGCCACTACCATCCCATCTCAACTAAACGTGGCTGTTCTTGCAAGGGTTCGTAGCAGAACTCGACGCGGTCTGCGACGTTGCGTCGCTCTGGTGTGATATACATATTTGCCTTCTCTACCTCCGGCTGATTTGCTCTCGGTAGCCGTTGTGGCCCCGTCTCCGGTCTATACGATTAAGAATGCGTTTTTGCTCCGTCCGGCCCCTGCCACCACAGAGGAGGTGATTGGCCAGCATATCTCGTCGCAAGTAGACGAATCACACTTAAGTACAACCAGATGGTTTCGCTATACTCATCATTTAAGGGGTTATACGCAGTTAGAATTTTCAAAAATCATCGGAATGTACATATATTTAAGTATATTCTCTGAAAATTTTAAGCCAATCCGATAAATATTTACGGAGATATACCTGAATTTGTAAGGCCACTATGTGTAATTTTAACTATGTTTTTTACTACTTCTGAAACTTTGAACTCGTTTTTCTCAAATCGGTATTTTCAAAGTCGGTGATCTCGATTTCTCAGAAATGGCTCAACCGATCGGTCTCAAATTTTTACACAATCTGCTGAGATATATTACTCAGGTATCGAACGAAGGAATAACATTTTGAAAAATTATTACTATTTTTTTTTAACAATTAGGAGCAAAAATTTCAGTCTAACATGAAAAATTTTTTTCAAATAGACGCCATTTTGTCAAATTTTGTATTATTCCTTTGTTCAATACCTGAGGAATATATCTAAGAAGATTGTGTAAAAATTTGAGACCGATAGGTTGAGCCATTTGTGAGAAATCGAGATCACCGCCAAGCGCCTTTTTTTAGTGGTCCTTCGGGACATCATCTACAGAAGCGGTGCACATTAATATTTTTTACACGATCGACGCTTCCAGTTTAGCTGGTAATTCTTCTAATGGACCTGTTGGCATTTCAGCCTTTTTCATTAAACGTAAAGCCGTGCCTCTTGTCCATATTTTGTCTTGTTTATTGAATCTGTCTCTTTCCTGTGGTGTCTTTCCGGCATCTTGGAAAATGTCGATATTTGATATGTGGCATTTTTTTAAATTCCGCAAAAGCTTTTCTAAGTCTAAATTTGCATATCCTTTCTATACCTTTGAATTTCGGAGAAAATGTGGGAGAAACGTGAATTTTAGGAAATTTTAGAGCATTTTTTCACTTTCGAAAGTGACTGTACTTGCAGTGGTAGAGGTAGATCAACATTAGTGGCATTTATGGAAAACACATTAAGATTGTAGTTGTTTGGTGTGAGTTTGTCGTTGCGTTAATTAGATCAAAAGATAAGAATAAAATAATAATGTACATCCCGAATTTCTTAAGCACTCTGTAACTCGAAAACGGTTGAGATCCCCCCTGCCATACGGTTGTTGTTTGTTCGGCTAGGTAAGATATATCACCCCTAACATTTCTGTATGCGTTATATGATACACCCTGTATATATGTATATAATACCTACCACATTATTGAACTGAACAAGGAATAGCATTAAGTAGAAGAGAACCATCCACAACCTTTGCGCTTCCAGAGATCTGAAGACGTACGGATAAGGTACAAACAAGTATTTGATATGCTGGTCGTAGTAATAGTGGTATTGCAAAAAGATAACAGCTAAAAGGATCGGTCATTAAAAAATAAATACACCCAGACACTTCAATATTTCTGCAAACCTTTTTTGCATTCGAGAACAATGAATGAGAATAGTGTGGCGCAAATTGTTATTAGAACGTGGCTGCCGCATATAAAAAGGGAATAATGCGTGGTGTTGTCCTTAAAGTCATTGAAGCTGGCCAAAGTCAAAGTACCTCCCCATCCAGCTCCTAGAGATAATATTATTAAGGACGATGATGTGACCCAGAAATGGAAATCGGACAATGGTGACGTGTCCAAGACGAAAAGTTTTTCGTACGCCTTTAAAGCGTCAGGGAGAAATGATACCCGAATCAGGAAAACGAGTAGAATTCCAAGTGGGATGCTTCCAGTGAAGATTATGGTCTTGCTTATCTAAATTGAAATTTTTTTATTATAGTACTTTTTAATTTTTTCTAAGATCACGTACAGTTTTTACACCATTGATGTTTGCTAGCGCTACCAATACCCAAACTAGAAATGTTGCTGCCACAACATATGGAGCAATCTCCATTTCCTCTTTTTCTTTGTTATTGAGGATGACATTTCTGAAAAAAATAATATAGAGAATTTTAAACGGAAGACAACATCAAATTATTATATACCAAATCAATGTGAAGGGTTTTTTTTTTAAAGTTTTCCAATTTTCGAGAAACTCCTCAGAAAACTTAAAAAGCAGATTTACTACATGCCGGGCCCAATTTTTTAACTGGATGGCCAATTGCTAGACCAACTAGGCTCAAAATGACACTAATGTCGACGTGTTTTTAATTTTTTTTAAATTTTTTCCAATTCCCGTGAAAACCATCAGAAAACTAAAAAAGTCGATTTTCTGTAAAACTGCATGCAGGATCTAAATTTTCACCTGGATCACCTCCTGCTATAGACTATGTAACAGGTGGGCCAAAAGAAGTCATCCGATGTTGTTTGGCTCTCATTTTTTTTCTAAATGAAAAACTTCGATTCTGTTTTTTGATTATGTTTATTTGAACCATTAGAATTTTATTGGTCAAGTTGAGAAGATAATATCGGTCAAATGGGCGCCGTCACAATTGATTGCCATACGGGCTCGTTTTATGGCATTTTTCATCACTTCGGCGAGAACTTCGGGCGACAGATTCTCGCACTTGTGTCGAATGTTGTCCTTGAGGGCTTCCAGGGCCTCGGGCTTGTTCACGTAAACACGGGACTTCAAAACACCCCACAAAAAATGTCTGGAACGGTTAAATCGGGCGATCTTGCGGGCCAGTGCAAATCTCCAAAACGAGAGATGATGCGACCCGGGAACCCCGCCTTCAGAATATCGGTTGTGGCTTGCGCAGTGTGTGCCGTATCATCTTCTCGACTTCACCAATAAAATTCTAAAGGTTTAAATAAACATAATCAAAAAACAGAATCGAAATTTTTCATTTAGAAAAAAAAATGAGACATCGGATGACTTCTTTTGGCCCACCTTGTAGTTGGTCAACATGCCTAACGCCGACGCTGTGACCCAAACCCAGGTTTTTCGATGCCAAGACGTTCACAGGAGTTAGGAATTTCGTTCGGTAAAGTATCAAGGTGATGCTAACCTTTTCAAGAAAATCATTCTCAGCGACGAAGTTCACTTTCATATCTCACATAAACAAGTAAAATTGTCGCATCTGCGACTCTGAAAACCCAAATTAAATTATCCAAAAACCTCTCCAATCGCACTGAGTGGTGGTTTGGTTCGGTTTTTGTGCTCATGGTGTGATTTTTTGGAAATTAATCTGATGCCACCATTTAGTGAATAGATTACGATACCGAGCAATGCTAACTGATTATTTATGGCATATAATCGGTGCATTAAACTTGGATCATGTTTATTTCGCGGGATGGTGCAGCGTCCCACACAAGCCGTGAAACAGCAGAGTTTTAGTGCGTAAGAACAAAATAACCGTATTTTAAGTGGTCAAAATAATATTGTATGTACCTAATTCACTCTATACGCATTTGCTGCTGCATATAGTACTTTATTTTTTTTTAAAGAGAGGTGAGATATCCTTTTACGAACGAGTGCTGGACTCCCACCCAAAATAAATTGGATGGACTACCGGAGGACCCGATTCCATAACAATCCTTTGAATTTGCGATTTTTCAATCGCTATATTGTAAGAGTCATCTTTAATTTCTATTTCGCTAGTAGATTCGAGTTTAGAGGCCTCAAAAGCATAAAGGGACCGAATTTCATAGCAATCCCGCGAAGTTAGAAATTGTCGGTCCTCATAATGGATTCGCCATCTTTAATTTCCATTTTATCGATAGTGGATTCAAAATTAGCGGCCCGAAAACTGAACAGGCCCGAATTTTAGAGCAATCCTTGGAAGTTAGGAATTTTCGGCCCCAATAATGTTTCCATTTCGATAGTAGATTCGAGATCAGCGACCCCGAAAACATTGTATGACCGAATTTCACAGCATTCCTTCGAAGATAGGAATTTTCATGCGCCATTTTGGATCCGCCATCTTTAATTTCCATTTTCATATTAGATTCGAAATCACCGACCCCGGAAATCTGAAATGACCCGTTTTCATACCAATCCGTCATCTTTAATTTTCAATGTTCCTATTGAGCCCTCCCCTACTGCAAGCTAAAATGTCCACATTACATACATATTATTATGTCATTCTAATTAGCGACATCACTTAAGGGGGACCACGGACAGCCTGAAAAAAGGTGATTTTTGGTAATTTTTTGAAAGAAAACTACTGCATGGAATGTTTTAATGTTTTAAGGTTATATTTATGGATATATGTATAATAAATCCATGACACGATTTTTGAACCGAAAATTTGAAAATTCAGCGAGTTATTCGCAATCTTCCAAGGCTCCAAAAAAAAGTCCCCGCACTGCTGGAGTTATAGCGACAGTGCGTGAGAGCATAAAAAACCCCAAAAGCCTATTAAACTACATAGAAGGGATTGCCCTCACCATGACCATCGATTCAAAATAAAAAATTGAAATTTAACAAAATGGCGGAGTTTTTAAAAAGAGTTTCAAATTTCGCGCGGAAATTTGATGAAAATTTGGCCTGTCAAAATTACATTCTTATTCGAACGTTAAACTGGAGGAGAAACATGTATAAAAGAAGTTGCAGTAAGAATCAAATCGATCGGATGATTTGTCTTTGAGTTAAAACTCCAGCAAATTTGAAAAATGTGGTTTCGAGAAAAACGCGTTTAAAGTTCAAGTTGATTTCATGGTTATAAATCGAGAAATATCATAGCTACTGTTAATCTGCCATTCCAAGTCTATACAATGACTTTCCTCTTCTTCGAAAAACACCTGAAGGGCTCAATACCTTAGTATGTTATTTTTAAAGCTAGAGACTATCGAAATTTGCAAAAAAAAAATTTCCAAAATTTCACACTAATGGTCCCCCTTAAGACAAAGTTCTTAGCATAAAGAAAGGAACACAGTTCCAGATTTTTGTAGCTTTACGCCAGGCTACTCACGTACCAATTTTACTCGCAGTCTGCAGGGCTGACAGAAGGGTCTCTGCAGAAACACACGGCTGTGCTCTTTCAACTTGCCTACTCATATGCCAATACTCTCAATTGGTTGCATATTACCAGTAAAATTGGGACGTGACTAGCCGCCTTTGTCGCTGCCGGAAAAGTTCTGTAAAACAAACCAGCAGCTTGTTCAATCAACCGCAACTTGACAAGACTTTAGCGACTCATACACGATCGCACCAAGTTGTAAAACCTGGTGCGGTGCGATGTCAGTTTTCACCGTATGTAGCGTGCGTTGTTGTAAAAATAAATGAGTGGTGCGCAATCTTGCCCAGGTAGCGACGACGCGGCGGGCGTCTGCATAGCAAATGAAATTTTAAAACCTGCGGCGGCGCACGTTTGCAGCGAGCTACTATTTCGTTCACGCACGCACCAGGTTTTAGAACTTGGTGCGATTGTGTATGGATCGCTTAACAGATAAGCCGCTGTACTGTGCTACAGAGAATACAAGGTGTGCTCACTGGCAGGAGTTGTTTGAAACATTTTTTTCGAGATAGACGTGTCAGGGATGATATGGCACAAAATTGAATTGTACCTTTTACGCTAAATTGTACCATTTCTTACACAATTGTACCACTTTTTAAAACCTATTATATTTCAAATTCGCGACTGGTACGGTACCTATTCATATTCTTAAATCCAGAAACCCCTTTCTTGTAAGAAAATCACAAAAAATCGATATATTGAAACAAACGTATCTTCAGTTTTTTTAATTATATGGACGAGATAAAGAAACAATTAGATAATCTTTAGAATAAACAACAACAATATAACCAAATTACTTTTCTTTTGGGTACTCTTACAAATTTTTCATAAAAAGCACAATTATAAACATATATAATTTACGCATACTTACATTTAACAGCAACAAAAAGGGAAATAAAATAAAATATTTGGCATTCAGAGTAGTTTTGAAATTATTACATAAAAAATGTATTTGGTATATTTACAGAACTGGATCTTCTACATCCTGATTTTTGTTTAGGTTTTCGTTCAGTATTTTATTATTTACATTGCAATTATAGCAAGAAGTTGAAGCTGCCCCTAAAAGGTCTTTCGCTTTTACTAAAACTGAAACTGTTTCTACTGCAAATCGGTTCCTGCACTTTGTTTTCATTAAATTTTGATAAGAAAAGATTCGCTCGAGAGTAGCTGATGAATGTTGCAACGATAATACTCCTTTCGAAATTCTATGCACATTTTTGAATATATTCTGAACTTATTCGTTTTTTATTACACCGACTTCGTTCCAAAATTCTGACATAGAACATTTTCTAATCTTGTTTAATTCTCCGAATTCTGCGATGCATCGAAATTCGTCGTTGATTTGTTCAATACCTTGCATTTCTTTTGAAGGAAATAAATTAGTAATTAATGGCAAGATACTATTAGTTTCTCCAGATAACACACTTTTGGGGGAATATTTTGGAACTTCATTATTAAAATCGATTTTTTTTGCGTAAAGTGTCACAGAAATTTATGTAAAAGTTCAAAACATTTGTTTTGAAATCAATTTTCTCAAGATCGGGAATATTTTTATTTAGGAGAAGAAGAAGTTCAACTTCAGTTCCACAATATATTTGCTTTAATTCTAGAATTTCGTTGTTATTGTGTAAATTTAAATTTTTAATTAGAGTTGAATTCATGTATTGTTTATTTAAAAAAATTCTACAAATTTATTTGAATAATACATTTATTCTTGAAAAACAAATGTGCATGTGATAATCCTCAGACTGCATTTCAATATTTAAATCGTTTATTATTTTCAAAACACAATGAAGTGCAATTTAAATACAGGGTTCGTTAGACAATTGAAAATGAATGAAATATTTTTATTTGCATAATGATTTTAAAATTTCCTAGATTAAAATAATGCGTCAGAGGTTCCCATTGTTCCAGCAATCTACTAATAGCCGCTTGCCTGGAAAGCCATGGTGTTTGATTATGACGAAATATTGCATGCACCTTAGTCCCAAAGTATTCCTGAAATTCATTGAAATTCTCCTTTCTGGTATAGGACTATTGCAAAAGTAAAGGTTTAATAAATTTGTCAATTAATTTTCACAAAAGCCGCCTGTGAAGCAATATTAAGTTTGTGACAAATACATCCCTGTACAAAAACATTAGGAATTAGATTTTTAAATTTAGCTTGAACTCCGCTAAAATCTCCCATCTTCACTGAACAGTTGTCAGCAGAAAAGGATAATATATTTTCTAGTGGGATTTCATGTTCATTTAGTGACCTTTAAATTGTTTTAAAAAATCCTTGAGCTGAAACATCTGACACAGGTACAAAATCTAGGAAACGGTCACAACACTTCTTATCGAAAACTCTAATATGTATAACGATTGCCAAATTTTTGCCAACCCGAAATGTTGTTAGAAATGCCAGATGATTTCAAAAATGTTTCAAAAGAGCAAGGATTTTTGGGTGAATAATGATTTTATTATAATATAATTTTCTGTCTGTCTGGTCTAAATTTCTTTGTAAATGTACCAAAATTTATGTAGATGTACCATTGTACATCTTATGGCTTTATTGTACCAATTTTGGTACAATTGTACGCTAAATATCATCCCTGAGACGTGTAGCTCTTTTTAGTGCCTTCGTTCGCCTTGCCGGCGGCCGCTGTGCTGTCCTCGGAAGTCGGATCAGACCCTGTGGTCGGTGTGCCGACCTTCCAATTCCCTCTCTCTCTCACTAAATATCATAGATTCAATTGAGACACATTACAGAAGAAATTACGCAGGAAACCGATCTTACGCTGGAAGTCTCACCGGAGCTATTTTAAGTCCGATAGCAAATTGTTCACACTTCAAAAAGTCTTGTTTCAATTAAAAATATGTTGTGAAATTTGATTCTGCGCAGGATACGAAAAAAAACGCAGCAGGTATTATATTATTATGTTAATTTCGAGTATTGCTTTTTATTTCCATCTTGAAAGCGAGTCGATTGGAGCAAAAAAAAGCCATGCAACAGTGGGTCACAATGTGAAAAATAAATAAAAAATATATGTGCGACACTTACTCAAAATATTCATTTGTTGACCAAAATTGATAGATTCTAATGTTACTCCCCCACGACGACGTTGGCGTCTGGCGCCCATAATGCACCTAGGGAAATAGATGAATAGGTCTGTCCGAATTAACAAAATTATTTAATTACAAAACACAAACACACGAGCAAGACATAAATATCATTTTCTTAGTAATCACCTCTGTACAATTATGAGAGTTCCAAGGATTGTTACACGTCAGCCAGGGAAAGGCCGAGGCCAAGGACATAAGCAAATATATCAGTGGGTATGCGGTGTACACACTGTAAATAATAGCACACGACATATTGAGGAGAAGAATGACATATGTGACGCCTAAAATATACTTCAGTTAGTTAGTTGTCTCTTATTTGATGTTCTTTTGAAGTTCAGCACGAGTATACAAACCTTTGAAGAGGGGAGCGATGCGGAAAATAGAAATATATCCTGTACTAGAAAACTGCCCCAATGAGGATTGAATAAAGATGATAGGAACGATGAATAGGAACATACTTATCAAGTAAGGTACCACAAAATATGCTGGAAAAAATATAATACATTAGATTATTTCAGGAAATACATATCTTGCAAAATTCGTAAGTATGGACTCTTCCACAAATTCAGCTAATCTTATCAATCAAGGTTTAGACTTTTGCACCTAAAATCAAAAATTAGTTTTGAAACCGCAAATATTCCGAAAATAAATAATCAGTTGACACACATAGGGACTATGCTTGGAGCTCAGGATCCCTCTTATCGTTCAATTAAATTTTATGGTACTTTTTCGGAGGACCCTTTATAGATGTAGATATCACAAAAGTTATTACATTTTATACTTTTTATGTTTACCATGTACAATTTTTATTTCCACTAATTGGTCTCACTTTGTTTACTCATTTGAAATTAGCTGTTATTATTTTCAATTAAGCGCCACAAATTACCACTGTTTTACTTAACACATTTTCCATTATCTGATATCCTTAAGCGCAGCTCATGGGTTCTACTGATTTGCATTTTGTGCTTAACAATTATATGCAAATTACGAGTAATGAAAGTTACTGACAAATTGAGAGTGTGTTTAAGAAAATGTTAGCAAGGTGAACAAATTGTTCTAGCAGCTTAACGCATGCTAGAATATTGAAACGGAAATATAAATTAGATAAAGTTTGTTTTATTATGAGAACGAGCAGATCTTCCTCTAAAAGATGATTTCATTTTTTATTTTTCCCAAATATTTGTTATGATTTGAATTTGAGTTTAAAAAATGACATGCGTGTTCGTCCTTTGGTCTATACGTATAGGCTAGCTTTAGGAGCTAGCGGCAAATATTAGAAAGCACCTCGGCGTATGATACAGTTTCATTCATTCTGCAACAGTTTTAATTTACAAGTAAAGTAAACAAAACAAGTTGTGTGTGAGATATTCACTACATTTTTATTTTATTTGAATGAATATTTTAGACATTAAGTATGGAATATAACGTTGTTCAAATGTCCGCCATAGCTTTGCGTCTGGCAGAATCATTATAACATACTTCTCTCAAAACGAAACTGGAATTGCCATAACTGTCAACAGCGAGAGCTACAGATCGATGACAAGAAACTTCTTGTGGCCTAAACTGAATGATATGGATATCGACGAAATATGATTTTAACAGGACGGCGCTACGTGCCACATAGAGCATGCCACCAATGAACATTCTGCAGAAGCGGGTTTAGGGTGATGCGAACTGGCCACCGAAATCGTGCGATTTAACTAACGCCTCCAGACTTCTTCCTTTGGGGCTATCTTAAATCACAGGTCTGTGCCCCAAACCGCAAACAACTGATGCACTCACAGTCAACATAACGAACGCCATTCAGCAAATTTAGCCAGATTTATGCGATAAAGTAATCGAAAATTGGACCTCCGGAATACGTACCATCAAGCTTTGCCTTGCGCTGACATTACCTGCCTGAAGCTCTAAATCACGAAATAATCCACATGGTTGTGATATTGGGCATAAACTTTTTGGGACGTGGGATGTGTGTGACGTATCAGGTTGAGTTACACGAATTAACACCGACTTATGTGGGTGAAAGCATTTGAATGTTGCCTCTTCTTGGGCGATGGTTTCTTATATGAGAAAAAACTCTTTTATGCGTAGCTTTGTAATTCTACGCCATGTGTTGTATTCCTATGAGACCTGTGTTGGAAAAAGCCAGCTTAATTGAAGTTTAATTATTGGTTTTATGATCGATGAACCGTAAGAATAGTCCAGAAAAATTAGTTGAAAAGAGGGGTCAGTTCCCAATAATTAAAAACTGCAATTTTATCGTTGACTCTGAGATTTTTCGGGTCAAAATTCACGAATTTCCCAAAAACGGAAAAATCGGAATTTGCCTTGAGGGCCACACATATATTTTAACTTAATTAAAATAAATTTTTAATTACGTGTGACTACGGCGCGGTCGTATATTTTATTACAATACTGAATGCAGTAACTGTAGATTGATGTATTTATCATTAGAATTAATTTACTTAATAGGTGATTTTCTGTGTTATTATAAGGTCTAGCTATTAAGGGAAAAGGCCACTGTGATGGGTCAAAAAAAAATTTTTTTTCCGTCTTAAATTGAATTTTATATATTCAAAAATATGTGTACAAAATTTCAGGTCTAAATTTAAAAATTTACTGAGTTACAGCCATTTTAGTATAGTAGTAGTAGTAGACGGACTATTTTCCGCTTGACGTCCCGATGAAAATGGCACGCCCCCAAGTCCCTTGCTCAAACGTATTTATCAATAGATGACTTATTGGTGTTCTTTTCTTCGAATTTCGTTTTTTATTGCTGTATAAATATATTGTTCTATTTTTATATAAATGATAGCGAGAAAAATGGACTAAAAATTTTAAACACGTTTTTCTCGAAATGACTTTTTTCAAACTGGTCGCATCGATAGCTCGGTCAATTATTAACCGATTTTCAGTTTTTGTTTTGTTCGTTTTTGCAGTGGATAAGGTTAAGCGTAGCCGATTTAAAAAATTTAAATTTTACTTTTTTTTAGGCTGTTTTGAAACAAAAAAAGGTTCAAAAAAGTTAAAAATTTTCAATTCGTCACCATTTTGTGAAAAATCAAAAAAGAAAAAAATCGGCTGCGTACAACGAAAACTACATTCATATAAATTATAAAGAACTTTTTTTTCTGATAACCCGTTCTTGAATAATCGATGCGACCATGGAGGGGGACGCTCATAACTTTAAAAATGTTTAATATTTTTTAATAAAAATTTTTGTGAATATTGCTCAATGTACACTTAATAAAATAAATAAAAAACGATCCTGATATTCCTTTATTTTCCCGGTCAAAAAAATTCCCGAAAATCACTCATTTTTGCGGCCGTCACAGTGGCCTTCCCCTTTATGGCTAGTTAAAATTTAGTTTAATTTTTTTTTTTTGGCATTCTTTTTTGAGTGATTCATAGAATCAAACGTCTTACTAACATCAAACAAAACCAAAATTGCTAAACTATCCCTGTCAAGAGCTTCATGGATGTCAGATGTGATGTTTTAAGAGAGTCGTCTCACTACTCTGATTAGGGTTTCCAGGCTGCCACTCTGACAGGAGAACAGCTGAGAAATACAGCAAAATGTTTCGACGAAAATTATTAGGTTCAGTTGGTGACGATTTCTTTGGTAAGGGTACTATTAAGCTGTTTCCATTGTATCGAAAAACCAGGGGTATTAAGTCTATGATTACAAACTTGGAGAAGGGGGTTTATAATATAAGGGGGATAACAGTTTAAGAACGTTAGAAGTGAGAGCATCGAATCCAATAGAAGTGCTTTGAGAGAATACTTCGCCGCCAATATTTGAGAGGCTTGAAATTTAAATCTCTGACCATAATATTCATCACGTGTATCTCGCGTCCAAAGGCGACCATTTGGTTAATGTTATTTTCACTCCTATATCCCAAACCTGATTATATGTACATAAAGGGTATTCACGGTTTGTTGCATTTATTATTGTATCGTTGCAAAAGATGCAAAAAATCTCAAAACAAATTGGAAACCTGTTAGCCAAACAGCCTGTCTTTACTAAAGTGTATATTTACGACAATTTATGAATATAGGGCATGGCGGCGTAGGAGTGCACTAAAGAAGCGTCTAAAGTCTAAAGCATTCACAGAATCTGAGACAAAAAATTAAAAGAGAGCAAGAAAACTTCTTAAACATTAGATGGTCTAAAAATTGTTAAAGTTGTATTACCTCCACCATAAGAAATAAAGTAACCGAGATAAAAATGCCACATAACAAACCCCTGGGCGATGGCAATTAAATAAAATGACCATCTTGACGGCCACTTGCCGCGATGGCGGTCATGTTCAAAAGGTAGACAACCCGTTTCGTATGCATTTAAATTTCCTCCTGACGACATGGTACCGTCACTATATCACACCATTCACAAGTCAACGTCTAATCGATCGAAATAACACTGCGTACTTGAAGCCACCCTCACTCACTCGCACTGGGGCTAATTATAAAAAAAAATCCCCCGCAATCCAATGTTCCGGGTACCACTAAAATACTGATCTTAAACTTCTAAAGTGATCCGCGGTGCTTCTTCACGAAATGATTGATATTGGGAGGTAGTGCACTGCAGCACTTGCAGAACGTGGTGCTTTCTGCCCAGATTCAGACACTCTCAACATAACTCCTGATAAGAGCGCAAACATCTGGCGTTCGCGGGCTTGATTGTGATTACGCCGACGTAATCGTCCCACAATGGGGCTATTTTTTTTAATGTTAACAGAAATGAGTTTTGAATAGACATTGCTTGAATTGCTAATTTAATAAGGTTGTAGTGTAAGAGATATTAGGTCTCTTTGTGGACCTGTTGTAGCCATCAATTTCCTACTACGAGTCGAGCATTTCTGATTCACACTTAGTATAGGTACAGTAGAGTCTTACAATGTACGAGGTGCGTGTGGACTGTGGTGTATGGATAACACTCGGCCAGCAGAATATTAGGGGCGGTAAGTACACATACGCGGCAAAAAAAGTCTTACCAAAGATTATATAAATACAACGTAGCTAAAATCCACTTCGCGCTTCTGGGGTCCAGGATGGCCCCCTCTAAATATGAGTAAGTTGGTAACACACCTGTAATCACTGTCTCTCTCAAATTTTTAATTTCTCTGGCTCTGTTTTCCGAATGAAACGGGAATGGAAGCCGAGGTGCTTTTGAGACTGGCAAGCAACAATAAGAGGGAAGAAACGAATAAGGCACCGGTGCATAAAGCGGTGTCTATATCTATTGTGGGGTCGTTCTATTAATTCCGGGAACATTTTTTTAATATGATTTTTGCTGCCGTACCTGTGTTTCATTCTAAAAATCTTATTTCGCTGTGAGAATAAGTTATGCGGTTGCGATTTTTGGCTTAGAATTGAAAAATATATACGGTCCCTGGCCAAATAAAATTTCATTATCACCTGCAATTGGCTTCGTCTTGCGCTCTTGGATAAAAGGTTAACCTATTAATAATTAATTATAGCTCGGAATTACCTAGTTTGTTTACTGTAATAAAGCGATGGGTTGATCCTCTTTCCAGGTCACAAAGTATAAAAATCAGAGTCAAAGGCATTATGGGTGCCAGTTGTTAATATCCTTCAGGTTAACTGTGCTCTTATGGTGTCATAATTGAAAAATTTCTCTTAGTTCGGCTTGTATTTCAAAAGTTTTGTGGAAGTAAACATTGAATTGTTATGTAAGCAACTGCATTTTCAAACATTATTGTAGTACAAAATGGCAAAATTAATAAAACTTCATATTTTTGTACAAATTTCGTAATGGATAAAGCGGATATCTCCAACGAGAAAAAAAGTGCGATTGAGTATATATATATTATTGAGTACCCCGACCAACAGAAATTTACATTTTGGTTCTGCATATTTGATTTGTCTCCTTCCTCTCCAAAGTCAAATTAATGTTTATCACCTCGCCCCCTTTGTTCAGTCACACACCCTCTCCCATTTCCGGCGTTCTGAGAGGAGTGAAGAAAACAACTTATTTGTGTCTGAAAGTAGAGGCCAGTTTCATGTTTCTACTCGAGGACCCCCAATTCATTTAAAAAAATCGCTTGGAGTAGAAACATGAAACTTGGTTCAGATGAAAGCTGAAGTGCTCAAATTTCAGAAAAAATTAAGTTATTATATTTGTAACCACTCACTCAAAACGCTGGAAATGGGTGAAACTGAATAGGCGGAGGGGAGGCAACCCATGTCAGTTAGGTTTCTCCTAGTATACGAAACATTTCCTGAAAATTTCGTTGCGGACTCCAGCTTTCACAGTTTTTTTCTTGGACTATATGTATGAAAATCATATTGAGTTATAAAAAAACATAAATTGAAATGCAGAACAAATCTATTTAACAATATTCGAAATATCCCGGGCAAATGTCTTTAAAAAAAATTATGTTAAAATTCAATAAATTCTATATAAAATAGTGATGAATGAAAACTAGATTTTTACACCAGTGTTGAGCTCATTCGGGTACTATTTGTTGTCGATTGAAAGCATTTTTCCCAAAATTCATACATTCACTTAGAAAGATAATGGAAAAAATTGGAAAAATTGTTAAAATTAAAAATTTTTATTTCACCCGCTTAAGGGGGTATTGCACTTTGAACATCATTTTTGGAGCAAGATTTCAAGATTGCAGAAACCACAAAAGATATTTGGATTTTTGTTTTTGTTATTTTTTAATACAAGTCTCTGGTACCAAAATATATTTTTTTCGTTGACAATACAAAAAAATTCCAGCTGTCAGAGCTGCTCAAAGTAGAGATGTTTTTCGCGAAGGGGTTAACGGTCACCATGATTGCAGCCCTCAGAGACGTCTGAAACAAAAAATTCCAAATTGTTGTTGATTTGTATCCTATTGGTTATCGCCTGAATTAGGGAAAAATAAAAATATAGAAATTTGCAAAAGTTATACAAATTTAAAAAAAAAGTTCGATTTTTTGGGTGTTTTTTCGAAGTAAATGTTGGATTAAAAAAAACCTATTTATCACATAAACAAAATCATAGTTCCGGCGATAGCGGCTAGTATATGGATGATTCTGTATAAATTTGAAGAAAATCGGTCAAGTATAACTTGAGATATCGTGGTAACCGTTTTGAAAAATGCTGTTTCGAGAAAAGCGCGATTAAAGTTAGATAGATCGCCGCACTCGCATTGCATCGCGCCCGCCGCTCTAACTTTGAAGCATCATAACTACGTCAATTTTATGAATTTTTGAAAAATACAATCTTAAATACATTAAGAATAGAAATATTAAAAAAAAAAAATTTCGATTTTTTCCAAATTTCAAAGCGCAATACCCCAAGGTAAGAATTTAAGGAAACTATTTTCATAGTTGTTGGATATTACGGAAAGGAAGCCACAAACATAATTTGAAGGCAGTTAAATCATAAAATTGAAGCTGCCTCGTAATTGGACCAGTCCCGATGAACCCGTTGAAATTTCGATAGAGAGATGTCATTTTCAGCCTATATGATTATAAACCCCTAACACGCACCGGAAATGTGCAGTTAACGCGGAATTTGTCCAATAGCGCCCAGTCATCCCTACGGCATTTTAATATGTTCACCTGAAAGTTTTGTTTGCGACATGTTCCAGCCTGTATGCTTATGGGCTCCTTTTTTGCAGTCGCGTCCCGGACTATTAGGGATTCGGAGGCGTATGTTATAAAGAGCGTCTTTTCTTGTTATTAGATATTCTTTGGTGAAAATTGCGTCATTTTTAAGAGTGTGTGATTTGGAATACAATTCAAGAAACTTTTTCTTGAAATCAAGAAAAGCGTAGACAAATTATTTCTAGAGTCATTTCCTTAGGCTTAAAAACCCACTAACTCTTGGATAAAGAAATAATTTTTTTAGAACAAGAGTTTGTAAGCAAGAAATTATTAATGAACTAACGGTTGAATCTAGAGCAAGTTCAATTGGATGACATCCATTCTCTAAAAAGTATGGTTTCCAGAAAGTTTTTCTTAATTTATCTTTCAGTGTGCGATTTAATAGGTTTTCCAACATGGATGATTGTTATAACTGCATAGCATTCTGCAGCGCTAGATAATGCATATTCAAATAACCGCCACCGCCTCTACTTAAGCCAAAGGTCTTTGTTGAGCGAATTGATAGAACCTTCTTATGTCGCAAGCATCCGCAAGCAGGGAAAGTTATGCTTCACTTTTGAGTTATAGGAGCTGCGACAAGAAACCACTTCGTTTGGGCTGGTGCAATTATTGCCGGTTATTAATAAGCGCGTGGTTTATTCTTGAAGAATTTTTAATATAAAAGCAGGTGGAGTCGGTCGATAGGTATCAGACGCATTTCAACTTTCTCAAAGTCGCCACAACAAACCTCCAGAAAACCTCAACATGAAGGTAAAGAACGCGGCAATATCTGACTGTTAAGAGCATTTTAATAGCATTCACATTTTCTAGTTCGCACTTGCCGTAGTCTTGTTGGCGTTGGCCCTTGGAGCTCAGGCTTCCGTCTTGCCATTGGGTATCGTTGCTGGACATGGATTACATGGATTAGGTTACACAGCAGTTAGCGGAGTCTTGGGAGCACCTACTATCTTGTCGGCAGGACCTTTGCTAACGCACGGGCATGTGTTGGGACATACTGCTGTCGTTGCCGCTGCACCAGCTGCCGTTATTGCTCCAATCCAGCACGAGGGCACATATGTGGCCAAAACCCGCGGGGCTGTTCACACTGCCCCATTGGCCGGACATGCTAACTCTGCTGCCTCCATCAACCTCCTCCCAGCTCCAGGAACCGTCTAGACTGGAATAACAAAAATTAGGATCTACTCTAGCAGCATCTCGACTGTCCTTCTCCCTATCCTCTATCAGAATTTCTTCACATAAAGACCTATTCCCTGTGTTAAAAAAAATAAATGTTATTTATTTTGAAGTAACTTTGGTTGGTTTGTTTAAGTGGCGATATAACACCTAGTCAGAGCCTTAGTGTTAAAATGCGCCGTTGCGATACCACGTGATCCCAAAAGTTGGTTATGTGTGAGTATTATGGCCCAGCCCGTACGGTTCATAAATTGTACAAGTCCTCTAATTCCCGCCCTGGGTAGCTCTTTGAGGTCATCAAAGAAATCTAATGTAATCTTCAGGCTTCAGCAAGTGCCGGACAGTTACCCACAATAGATCAAAAATAACCTACACACTCGCTGATTTATTCGTTCCATAAATATACCCCGATTAGAGAAACCGTGAATACGGAATAGTAAATTATATGGAATTATAAGAGATACTTACCCCCAAACATTTCACGCTGGCTACGCTTGCCCTGATATTATTTTCTGGGATCGGGCTGACACTGAAAAAATGGATTTGAGAGCATGGATTATCGTTCTCGTTCGGGATGCTGTGGAACATGATGCAACAAGAGCCATATCACGTATGGATGGCTGATATTCACCAAGGCATGTTGAGTAAATAGTAACGAGCAAATTACGAAACATTTGAGTGTGTAGTGTACCTCCTGGCAGACAGTTCCTCCGACATGAGCAGTTTAATATCAGGTAACCTAGCAAACGACTTGGCTATACATATTCCCCACTCGCACCTTACAAGCAATGGAAAACGGGGTAGAAGTTGATGTCGTTGCCACCGATTTTAGCAAAGCATTCGACAAAATCTCCCACCAAATCATTGTCCTCAAATTAAATTATCTTGGCTTTCCACCCCTCCTCATCTCATGGATTAAATCTTATCTTAGTAACCGCCGTTACAGGGTTCGTTTTGATTCCACGATTTCAAACACATTCATATCCCATTCCGGTGTCCCGCAGGGCAGTCACCTTGGTCCTCTAATTTTCATACTAACCATAAACGATGTTGAAAAGGTTATCATTCACTTCGAAATTTTGATTTATGCTGATGACATGAAAATCTTTAAACAACTCACCAACACATCTCACTCTACCCTACTTCAAAACGACTTGAACAGTTTCTCCACCTGGTGCTTGAAAAACTTCCTCGATCTCAATGTATCCAAATGCCAATCGATCACTTTCTCCCGTAAACGCGCCCGCACTTCTCCTAGATCCTACGTTCTCTCAGCCGAACTAATTCCATCTGTTAATTCCCTCCGTGACCTGGGTGTTATCTGAGACAGTGAGCTCAATTTTCGCTCCCATATTGATCACATCGTAAATAGAGTCAACTCAACCCTAGGCTTTGTAAAACGTTGGTCTAAGGAATTTTCTGACCCTTATGTCACCAAATCACTCTACATGTTCTTCGTTAGGCCACTTTTACAGTATGCCTGCCAGGTCTGGTGCCCCTCCCAATCCACCCTCATTAACAGAATCGAAGCAGTTCAGCGTAGATTTCTCCGCTTTGCGTTGCGTGACCTTCCTTGGACTGATACCTTCAACCTTCCTCCGTATGAAAGTCGGCTAAAACTGATTAACCTCCAGCCGCTTGCCTTGCGTCGCGATGTCGCTGATGTTACCTTTATCCACCAAGTCCTAACCGACTCCATTGACTGTCCCGACTTCCTACACAGTATCTCCCTTAACACTAACCCCCGAAACGTTAGATCTTTTCCCACCTTTCGCCTCGATAGTCATCGCACTAATTACGGCCACTTTGAGCCCTTCATCAGAATGCTACAGAAAGTGAACAACACAGCAGCCTTAGACTTCCATGTTGACAAAGCCTCCCTTAGGCATTCCCTTTACTCCCCCAACCCACCCCTATAATAGCCATCTATTTCTGGTCATTTGTTTTAGTTCTTAGTTTAATTTATAGTTTATTGTCTGTTTATAGTCTGTAGCTTGTATTAAGCGAATAAATAAACCACGTCGACCGATGATCACGTCGGGAGAATCATACGAAGGGGCCGCCGCATCAACCAGGATACCGTCTCTGAACTAAAAGAATTTTTAATTCTATAGCGAGAATACAATTACTTACGTAATAGGCAATGTATAATGTGATATGGCTCTTGCTGCATCATGTTCCACAGCATCCCGAACCAGAACGATAATTATCCATGCTCTCAAATCCCTTTTTTCAGTGTGAGCCCGATCCCAGAAAATAATATCAGGGCAAGCGTAGCCAGCGTGAAATTTTTGGGGTCTGACATGACATCAGTTTAAGTGCATTTTCAAGGGAGTTTTATGTATCGCATTTATATATAATCGCCGTTTAACCGTGAATTCGTAAGACCTCCTGAGTACGAGCCTGACAATTTGAGAGAATCCCAAATATGGATTTTCGAGTCATCAGCGGATATATTAAGATGATCATCTCAATCAAGAGTATTGAAATAGTCACTAGAAATAGTCAATAGTCTCGCATAATCACCTCTGTGAAAACTATATACAGTGTCCATAACAACTAGATCACAAAATTATATGAGCTAACAATGAATTCAATTGTTTTGTGAATTAGTCAAAGCTCCTTATTCACGGTTTCGTTATTCGCATTTTCAATATTCACGGATAAAAAATTTTGTGACAACTTTCTGTACTCGCGGCTGAGAATTTCATTATTCGCGGATCCGAAGCCAACGACATTGTGACTTTTCATGTAGAAAATTTGTGAACAACAAACCAATTGCATACCTACCTTTTTACTATCTATCAAAACGAATACCCGTCCACCTTATCGGGCTTGAAATATCTACCTTTCCTTTAACGAATGATATGGCCTTGAAAAGTTGGAATTGAATGACATTCAAGAGTTGAAAGATCGCAAAATGAAGTCATGACTGAAATGGACTTACAATTAGAGGAAATGCTTAACCTGGATTCCACTGCAGATCCACCATCAGCACTGAAAAGATGGCATTATTCTTAACAAATCTGAGTGAAGGTTTACGAATGGCTAACGAGTTTTGAAACTTTTTCTTTAAGAAATTATCTGTCTGTGGAAAGAAGCCTAGATTTTGTCCATCCCACTATTGAATATCCATCTGAAATAAAAGATCTTTTAAGAGTGGCAAAATAATAAAATAGCACCAAATTTTTTAAACCACTGCCTAATCCTGATAATAATTAAGTTAACGTTGTTAAACAAACATTAACTTAATCTTTTTTTCATTTTGCAAACTTGGAAAGTATCTCTTATAATTCCATATAATTTACTATTCCGTATTCACGGTTTCTTTAATCAGGGTATATTTATGCAACGAATAAATCAGCGAGTGTAATAGTTATTGTTGATCTATTGTGGGTAACTGTCCGGCACTTGCTGAAACCTGAAGATTACACAAGAGATTTCTTTGGTGACCTCAAAGAGCTACCGAGGGCGGGAACTAGAGGGCTTGTACAATTTATGAACGCTACGGGCTGGACCATAATACTCACACATAACCAACTTTTGGGATCGCGTGGTATCGCAAGGGCGCATTTTAACACTAAGGCTCTGACTAGGTGTTATATCGCCACTTAAACAAACCAACCAAAGTTACTTCAAAATAAATAACATTTATTTTTTTTAACACAGGGAATAGGTATTTATGTGAAGAAATTCTGATAGAGGATAGGGAGAAGGACAGTCGAGATGCTGCTAGAGTAGATCCTAATTTTTGTTATTCCAGTCTAGATGGTTCCCGGAGCTGGGAGGAGGTTGATGGAGGCAGCAGAGTTAGCATGTCCGGCCAATGGGGCAGTGTGAACAGCTCCGCGGGTTTTGGCCACATATGTGCCCTCGTGCTGGATTGGAGCAATAACGGCAGCTGGTGCAGCGGCAACGACAGCAGTATGTCCCAACACATGCCCGTGCGTTAGCAAAGGTCCTGCCGACAAGATAGTAGGTGCTCCCAAGACTCCGCTAACTGCTGTGTAACCTAATCCATGTAATTCATGTCCAGCAACGATACCCAATGGCAAGACGGAAGCCTGAGCTCCAAGGGCCAACGCCAACAAGACTACGGCAAGTGCGAACTAGAAAATGTGAATGCTATTAAAATTCTCTTAACAGTCAGATATTGCCGCGTTCTTTACCTTCATGTTGAGGTTTTCTGGAGGTTTGTTGTGGCGACTTTGAGAAAGTTGAAATGCGTCTGATACCTATCGACCGACTCCACCTGCTTTTATATTAAAAATTCTTCAAGAATAAACGACGCGCTTATTAATAACCGGCAATAATTGCACCAGCCCAAACGAAGTGGTTTCTTGTCGTAGCTCCTATAACTCAAAAGTGAAGCATTTCCCATTACTTTCCCTGCTTGGTGATGCAACAAAGACAAACACTGGTTGACTGCTTAGGGAGACAAATTTTGGGGGTACATTGTTTTTATGACGTAGGCATCCGCTAAGGAAGTATTTTGGGAAACTCCATGTATTTACATATAAGGCGGTGACTCAAGACCCAAATTTTTTAACTTGTGAAATTTGGTATTGTGGCCGTGTGCCAATTGCTTTCCGATATCATTGCAATCATTTGAAATGAAAGTAGTTGTCAAATGCCAAGATAAGTGTGCTAATTCTATGAAAGTATAATTTAGACTAAACATTAATTTAGTTGTTTTCTATTTAATAAAATACGAGGAGGAGGCCATATTTTAACGCGCCCTCACAATTTGAATTATTTAGGAAACAGAAAGAATACAGTCCCTGGCCAAGTTTTTAATCAAATAAATTTTTCATACCGACAACTTATATATTCACCAAAAATTTATACATAACATTAAAGAACAAGACATTCGGAACATATATCAGTATTATTAAAAATATTAATTAATATTTTGTGTTGCCACCCTTTGCCAATTCCACTGTGTCGATTCTTCTTGGCATACTCTCTATGCAAGCTTTGATACATTCTTTTATCTCAGGCGGCTCATGCCATAATTTTTTAATTTTTTCGATCAAAATTTGAGGACTTGTATTATTTTCTTTATAAACTAGCCTCTTTAGTTCATGCCACACATCACTTATTGACCCACTTCTAATTTATCGACCCAGAGTTCTTGCTTATGCTGCACACAGTATAATTGCTTAGCGCTCTGCTTAAGTGCGGTACAATGGACTTGATGGGTTTCATTGCAGCAGGGGATTCCGTGTGACGTAGTGTTTACAATTCGGCCAACTTGTTCGTGCGGCATTTGATCGGGGTGGGATTATATTGTTTGGGTTATTATGTAATCTTTTGCGTGATCACTACATTGTGCAGTTCTTTTTCCGCCAGAGAGCCTCCGCATAATTTAACTGCGCTGTTGACTTGACCAACCCGTTACTTTCGACTTCATCTGCCAAATGTTTGTCATCTGAAGCTGTGCTTGCATCCGTTTTATCAAACAAAGAATCCTCTTCGTTGTTGCAAACAAAATTTTCCGATATAATTCGCACGAATCGTACTTCTGTTTGGGTTTTTAATCAAAGGCACTGGTGTGCTTTTGCTTGTTTTAATTTAGGAATCTGAATTTTCGGTTTTCAATCCTGGCGGCGGCGGCCAGAATGGTATGTCTAAATTGTAAGGTTATAAAAGTACAAAACCGGCGTTGTATTTGGCTGATGTTGTAAAACAGCTTTTGGACGACCGAAAAATTCTGGCTGGTTTGATAGAATTCCAAAAAAATTGATGTTTAGACATGCTGCAGGTATTTGTTGATCTTTTGTGGGTAAATGTCTGGCACTTGCTGAAGTCTAAAGATTACACAAGAGATTTCTTTGATGACCTCAAAGAGCTATCCAGGGCGGGAATTAGAGGACTTGTACAATTTACGGACTGTACGGGCTGGGCCATAATACTCACACATAACCAACTTTTGGGATCGTGCGGTATCGCAACGGCGCATTTTGACACTAAGGCTCTGACTAGGTGTTATATCGCTACTTAAACAAACCAACCAAAGTTACTTCAAAATAAATAACATTTATTTTTTTAACACAGGGAATAGATCTTTATGTGAAGAAATTCTGATAGAGGATAGAGAGAAGGACAGTCGAGATGCTGCTAGAATAGATCCTAATTTTTGTTATTCCAGTCTAGACGGTTCCTGGAGCTGGGAGGAGGTTGATGGAGGCAGCAGAGTTAGCATGTCCGGCCAATGGGGCAGTGTGAACAGCTCCGCGGGTTTTGGCCACATATGTGCCCTCGTGCTGGATTGGAGCAATAACGGCAGCTGGTGCAGCGGCAACGACAGCAGTATGTCCCAACACATGCCCGTGCGTTAGCAAAGGTCCTGCCGACAAGATAGTAGGTGCTCCCAAGACTCCGCTAACTGCTGTGTAACCTAATCCATGTAATTCATGTCCAGCAACGATACCCAATGGCAAGACGGAAGCCTGAGCTCCAAGGGCCAACGCCAACAAGACTACGGCAAGTGCGAACTAGAAAATGTGAATGCTATTAAAATGCTCTTAACAGTCAGATATTGCCGCGTTCTTTACCTTCATGTTGAGGTTTTCTAGAGGTTTGTTGTGGTGACTTTGAGAAAGTTGAAATGCGTCTGATACCTATCGACCGACTCCACCTGCTTTTATATTAAAAATTCTTCAAGAATAAACCACGCGCTTATTAATAACCGGCAATAATTGCACCAGCCCAAACGAAGTGGTTTCTTGTCGCAGCTCCTATAACTCAAGTGAAGCATTTCCCTTTACTTTCCCTGCTTGCTGATGCTTGCGACATAAGAAGGTTCTATCAATTCGCTAAAAAAGACCTTTGACTTAAGTAGAGGCGGTGGCGGTTGTTTGAATATGCATTGATTTTCTTTTTAGGTATAAAGTGCAGTCTTGTGCTGCAGAATGTTGTGCAGTTAATGTTGTTATCCATGTTGGAAAATCTATTAAATCGCAGTTTTCTCAAATTGGAATGTTTATCCAAAGTTAGATTCTTTTGGAAAAACTTCTTAATCAAATTTAACTAATTATTAAGGGCTTCAAAAGACGACTGCGACAATAGTTTTAAAACAATTAAATCGGCTGCAAAAAATTTGAGTGCGATTTTAAAACAAGTATAACACTGTTTGACTAAATTTAAAATTGTTTTTGTTTTTATTTAAGTGAATTTTGTTTTAATATTTTAGTAATCATTAACCTAGCCATATTTTCCTACAGTGATATTTTATATGTTATAGTCCAATTACGAACCCTAGGCGCTCCTTAGTTTGACTAATTATTTCTCAAGTTTGGCAAGTCGAAAACTATTCTGCGTTTAGACCTTAGACTGGTGGATCATTTGTGAATCGTAGGAAACCTAACTCTAAACTCAGCAGCCAAATGACGAAACCCCTTGAGGATTTTATTAACTTATATTATCCATTTACAAAATATTTATTTGAGTAGGTCAACATTACGACGGTTGAAAAATTCTAGAGCGATCAATTGTAAAAGTAAGTAAATATTTCTGTTTCACGTTGGGCGGTCCAGGCTCAAAGTGATCACTTCCGCAATAAAAGTGTCCACTCACTACCCTAATAAATTATTATTTATCTGTAGTAGATATCACTGCATATACATATATTAGGAAACTGCACTATTACTTCCCTTATTATAAAAAGCGGATATGTTAACATAAAAAAATACTGCAAATACCATAATTGACAACATCACTTTTGATAAAAATTAATAACATAACTTTTCCACGAAACCACTCAAACAACTCCCTGAGTATACAGCTTTCACCATTTCCAAAATAAAATTGTTTGTTATACAATATGTATCTATCGTAGTCCAGTCAAAATAGGCGAAAAAAAGCTGAACTGCGGAAAAATTCGCATAGAGCTGAAAATTGGTAGGTACATATCATAAATACACTATTACAAATGTATATATAAAGTCCCCAGCAATCCGACTTGAGCTAAAAAAATTTATTCAAGATCAAAGGTCAGTAATATCGGTTTTTCGCATATATCGCGTAAACTGTAAGTGCTATCGTAAAAATAGTTTCTACAAAAGTTGTGGATCATGCAGTTCTCTACAAAAATGAGACTTATACTTTTTTTCTCTTAAGACTCACCATTCCTGAGACATTGCGGTTTCAAACATCGAAAATACTAATATATTTACACTCATACGCCCCGGCAGTCAACCGTTGCACAATTATTTGCAAACCAAATTTATTCGATTCGTCGAACTGAATGAGTTCTGAGTGGTGCTCATTCAAGTAGCAAAATTAAATTATATATTTACGAATGTAGGCTAAGGCAAAGCAACGTTGTCCGGCTCCTGTTATGTTATAACTTACGAACAAAATACCAAAACGTAAAAGCAGTTTAGGTCGTATAACCGCTAAAGCTCAACTGCTAAAGACGGGTACTGCAGCCAATTGTTTAATATCTTGTTCAATTAAGTGCTACTAATTTCAACTGTTTGCTTTTATTCAAAAAAAAATTTTATACAATACTTTTGAAATAAAATAAAGAATAAATATTATATTATCTTAGAACCTACAGGCCTTGGTAATGTATTAGGTACACATTTAAATTTATAGTATTTTCATATTTTTATTTATTTTCCTATTTATAATCTAAATCATGTATAAGTGGACTGGCAACACACATCAACAGATCTATACTTTGAGATCATAAAAATGATCCAGAGAGACCCATCTATTTTAGCTTGTCAAATAATTTTTCCCTCGCATAAAAAAATTAAAGAAACAAGAAAACGACTAGCGCCCGATTTAAAAAAACCAAGAAACTGTTTCAAAGTTGACTTGTGACAAAGAATATATATAAATACAAAACTTAGAACTTTACAAAAAGTCTAAATTAACAGGTTTTGTCTGTTCGTTTTTCTTTTTGGTAATTCGGATAAAGCCGCACTAGAATTAGTAAAACACCGATTTTTTTAGATTCCTTAAGGATTTGTAAACAATAGGTACTTTTTATGAGTTGGAAAAAAAAATTCTCGTATTAGTTGAGTAGCAGTAAAACCGTTGTTCGCACACCGTTTTGCATCCAGCGTTTTTTTCTGTAAAATTTTTTTATTGATTTTTATTGTCTTATTACTTATTACACATTAAGAATAATTAATAAAATGAGTAAAAAGACGCATGTATGACAAGAGTCATATTTTCAATTTTCTCAGGTATATTCCTTTTTGTTTTAAACAATAATCAAAATTTGGTCTTTTTTTGAAGGGCTGAAATGAAATGACTTTTACGTTAGTAAACGTGAAAGGGAGCTAATATTGAAACTGTTGAACTGTTTCAATTCAAAAGTCATGTATATCTGATTCCATAGGGAATACGCGAACGAAAATTGCCTTCTTTTCTTTTGTGAAGTCTTTGTATGGTTTCCGTTGACATTCGAACTCGGGACCCCTGGCTTCTAGTGTGGGCACGTTGACATTCCTCCAATTTTACACTTCTTATCTACTACACTTATAATTTGGCTCTGTAGAAAACAATCATCATCTGTGATTCCAACCCGGGACCTCTGGAACAGTAGTACAGATAGCCGTAAATCAAAACAGATACTACATCAAATTATTTCGTCTTTAAATTCATATTGGTCACATAAAAAATTTAAACTTTCAAATTACGCAAATATACCCGCGTTTGATTTTAAAGTGCGAAATTTCTCTGAGTGTGGGCTCTTAGAAACATAGCACGATTAAGGTGTAATATTTTCATTTGATAGATCAAATTTTGGGTTTTCAAAAAAGCAAACAAGCGTTTTTTTTGGAATACATTCGAAAAAAAATATTGTGAATCCAGTAGGATGTGGTATGCCTATATACGTTAATTCAATATTTTTCATTTTACGGTGAAAACTATTAAACATTTATCAGAAGTTTCCAAAGTTGAATTCAATAAGAAAGCATATTGATTGAAAAAACAGGACCTTTGTTTCAAATGGAAGTTGATTGCTATCGTAAATGTATTTCAAGGAAATACAAAAACGTTGAGGTTTTACTGTACTTACCCAAACCGGATGGTTGAACTCTAATTTGGAACTCCTAGCAATACACCAATATTATGAATACTTCGTAGTTAAGTTGTATCCGATACATATAATGAGCTTTTAGAAAGTAAAGCAATCTCATTCAGGTGGGAATTTAACCCGGGACCTCTGGAACAGTAGACCAAAGCTCTCACCATTAACATACAGATACCCTCGAGGCTGAAAAAGGTCGTATTTCTTTGGGAAAAACAATCACGTTAGCAATTGATTCAAAAATGTTTCATTTACTAGATCGACTATTGAATCAAAAGCGAAGCGTTTTGAAATTGAAATATGCCAAAAATGTGTTTTATAGCTGTTGCTGTTTATGTTATTGATTTTACAATGATCCGCAACAAATTTCAAATACGTTATGAATAATAACTCACATTTTTGAAATTCCATTGTGATATTTTTCTCAGTGTAGAAATGCATATAAGGGGGTTTCTTAAAACATGAACTAAAATACAATACATCAAGTGACATCATAAAAATTGACTAATATAATATTTTCATCTATTAAAATAAAAAATAAAACCCAACAAATGTAAACACAACATATTGTTTATACTTGGCACCGTAGCTGTCTTGCAAACGAAGATATGACCTGTTATTTATTTTGTGGCAGTAATGTTTCATCACGTATCTCAAAGGCGACTATTCAACTGGATCCAAGTTCACCAACAGTTGTCCCTTATCTCGCCTGTAAACGTATCTCCAACAATTTCACAGATAAATCCACTAAGCGTCACCAAACCCGAAAAATTAACGTAAAGTAGAACATTGTGGTTTGAGAATCCAAAGAGACTCTACAGAAAGCCGTAAGTAATCAGGGAAGGTAAAGAAACACGGATCTTGCAAATTCGTTCCGAAGAAAAAAAGTTGTGAGCTTGGCCCCTCTCGAGTTTCGTCCACTTTCCCGCCAAAATGCTCAACGTCATCAAAATAGTAGCTTGCTCTGGTTGTGGAATTTGTCTCTACCAGTATTTTGGGATGCCGCTGCGAATCCACCCTTTTATCCGCCATCAGCTCCCTGCTGGAGTAACGGTACGGGCATGACTCCTGAATAACATCCAGGATAAATCCAGTGCTGTGCCGGTACTGCCTTCCACTAGCTCTCAACCTGATGGACTTAACACCCAGACCCCATTGAGAAGTGTACACAATTCCAGTTTTGCAGCCACAAATTCTCTGGTTGTCGATCTCCAGATAATCGTCGAGACACTGACGCTGCTCATTCCCTAGATGGAAGAATTTGAATTCGATTCGTAACCGGCAAACCTCTGGGCCGAACTTTTCGATAAAAAACAAACAATCCCTCGGGACGGTAGAAGTGCCGGGGAAGTTGGGACTAGACAGGTAAAATCGCCTTAAGCGGAAGTTCTCAGCACAACAAGAACGCGGTGGAAGTGGGAGCACTGCTGTCTGCGGCTGCAGAGGTGAATAAAAATTATTTAACGGTCCAGTTTTATATGGCCACACGGGAGGTGGCAGAAAAGATAAATCACTTGATGGGTTATATCCGTTTTCTGGGCAGGCTGGAACAGAAGTTACGGAAGGTGGCAAATACTGCTTGTTATTCCTTGAAGAGTTGTGTCTTGGAGGCTGCAAGGTGTTGCTCAGCGTCGGCATGGTTTGGGGCCGGTGCTCAGATTCAGGAAAAAGAAAATTACCACACGGTGTCCTTGTGACTAACAATCGAAATCCCGTTGCTCCAGTCGAGTTGTCCGAATTAAACCGAATTCGCAAAAGCCCATCACTGGAATTATAAGTTTTATGCCCATCTAATTTTCCGCAGAGTGTTTCCCCGCTAATTTGCATCCAATCCTTTTCACAATTAGGCGATGGTTTAACGTCAAAGTTCAAGAATTGGACGTGAAAATCGGTCCGACAAACAAAGGGGCCTCTAACCGTGTAAACGCACTGCACTCCCGGGGGATAATCTCCGGGATAATTTGGGGAGGTCAAAAGTGTTTGATGGTTCTTAAATACTCCTCCGCAGTTCCAAACAGTTTCCCAATTTTGCCGGTGTCGTGGGTGCGTAAAGCTCTCCCCTTGATCGTTCCGATAGTCAATTAACTGAGATGAAAGGGTGACTACCTCTGCTCTCGGGCTCTTATGCGGCTCAGCGTACTGACTCAAGCTAAAGCTTGAGAAGTTCGTTGCTATCACGAAAATAATCTTCAGTGCGAAGCCGGATGGCGTCTCCCAGAAATTCATTCTGAATGGCTTTAATATCCGGAAGGGCGCCCGTTGAATTTAAAGCGTACTGGCCGCGAACGGCGAGCAGTGTGCCGCTTTTAAAGACTCCACCAGGGCATGGGGCTCCACGCCTCTTCACACTTAGCAAAGTAAATATTTGCAGCAATAGGTAAGGTAAGGCACAAGCGATTCTCCCATCATGTCGCAAAGGTCAATATCCGGTTTAAAGCCAACCAAAACAGGCCAATTAGTCATTTCGCCGAAGAGAGCGATAATGGACCCTAGCTATTTGGAGAATTTTGTAATTAGCATTAACTGGGTAAAATATGACTTTTCCCCGACACAAATCCAATTTAGCGCAGAGATAATTTTCCACCTGCTTACCTTCAGTTGAATTCAATCGCGTAGGCACCTCCGTGTAATAAATGCTTTGATGCTAGAAAAAATTTCGGGAAATAGTTGGCGTAGAAAAAATAAATAGAATAAAATTCCCGGCCATACACACGTTCCGTACAAATTCTTTTAGCAAAAAAATCCAAATTCCTAGTCTTTTATGTTTCGGTTTATACAGGCCGCCATCTCAAGATTACCTTTTGCAGAAACGCTGTCCATAATGTCGCATAAAGTAATAGAAGAAGAGTCTAACGTGCCCGAAAAGGATGTCTCCAACGTAGAGCCCAATTTGAGTGAGAGCCTCGGTCAACTGAGGACGAAAATACTCGAGCAGGATAGGGAATTGCTAGATGTTAGGAAGACTAATAAGAGGCTGGAGAAAAGAAATAAGAACCTCAAAGATTCCATCCAGAAGTTTATTGAAGAAAAGAGGCATATTGAAGACCTTTGCAAAATTATTGATGACCAGAAATTGAAGATTCAAGAGTATGAAAAGCAGAAGGCTGGTGCGTTTAAAGCTGGTCAAACGACTCCAGGTAAATGTTTTTTTTCCTTCTTATTGGCGGTAAATTCTTAAAATAGTGATGCGATTAACACGGAGTTTTGTTAAATTGCTTATTAACCTGAAGCAGCTACTGAAAGTATTTACTGGAGAAAAAAAAGAATGAAACATTAAAAAGATAGAAAAGTTAGGTAAAAGTAAAATGATCAGCACTGAAAGTCGAAAATGACTTAAAATAATGTGTCTGGTGTATTTCTGAAATATAACAGAAAGGAGCTCATTTTCAAAGGCCCGTGTTCACCAACATAGATAATCTCCCGAATAATTTTTGGCGAGTCAAATTTTAACTTCGAAGTGGTGATATTCACCGCCCTAGGCAAAAACCACTTTCGAACTCATTTTCGGCATCATCTGATAACAATGACGAGGAAAGCATTCTGGTGAATAATATAGCCTGAATCAGATCTACTACGAATAACCGACTGTTACAAAATGGAGTACAGGAAGAATTTACATCGTGATCCGTTCCAAAAAAAACCTACGTTAACCGAAAAAACGTTTTATTTCGGAAGAAATAAAACATTGCTTTGTAATAAACACAAAAACAATAAAAAACAAAGTATGATTAAAAAATCAACAAAAATAGACAAAAGCTTCGATCAACAAAATTAAAGTAAACATTACGCAAATACACGTACATACAGTGCTGTGAATAATATTATAGGCTCAACAATATTTTCAGGTCTCTCATAAAAACGCAATTATTTCAAATAACAGTTTTTTTTTGTTGATAATATGGCTTTAAAAAAATTTAGTAGGGATGAAAAGGTTAACATATTCTTTTAAAAAAAAACATCATAAAAACTCGCTTTAAAATCTATGAAAAATTATAAACTCTGTATAATGTTAGATTTTTTTTATTTAATACTTAGTCCATCTGATAGTTGGTTACACGCTTCTATTATTAAACTTTAGTTCTGCAACATTTTCAATGGATGGCTTCTCCTGGTCATAGACTTTTCTCCCTAAAATTCCCCACAAATTTTCTATGGGGGTCAGGTCGGGATAACCACCGCCATGCTAATAATTGTATTCCGTAATCCTGAAACCACTTTTAGGTGGAGGCAGTCGTATGGATGGGTGCATTATCCTGCTGAAAAATAATATATTCATCTTGCGCTAGTGTCACGAAGGGCAGTAGATGTTCCTTTAGTAACTCCTGATAACCGAAAGCAATAATTCTACCATTAATGAAAGCTAATTCGCTCATAGCATTTTCAGCAAACATATTGGTGTGCCTCCTTAAATCTGTGCCTAATGTCATGACACATTAATTTTGTTTAATAATATAGTATGAGAATCATACTAATCCTAATTTAGTCACATCAACTTTTTGTAAAATTAATACTTTTTTAATTATATCGCGAAAAAGGTTAACAAATCAGGAAAACAATTGGTTTTTCGCATTTATCTCGTTTTGGGTAACTCGTAGTAAAAAATATATCCATAATAAAGCTGTAGAGCACAAAATTTATTTCAAAAATATCTTTCATATATAACTTTTCCTTCGTGATAAAAAATTAAGGTTAAGAGGGGCGCAAAGTTGTAAACTCACCGCAAAAAGTGATCATTGCAGTCAATATAGCCGGAGCGGTGACTTAAAAAGATGGAGTGTCGCGAGTTGGTGGACAATATTTTCTTTCAGGAAAGTATCATTATGCTCTGACAAACCTCAATGGCATGGGTTACCTCCCCCTTTGCTGATCCGCCCCACCCCCTCCCCATCCCACCTTCGCTACTTTGATGAAAATTGTAAATAGCCTATCAGGTATATTTTATTTAAAAGAGTATTTTCTCTTCGTACAATTAGCCAGCACTCCTAGCAGACACATGACCCTGCCAGGAATCTGTTTGCACTACCTGTCGCACCACGGCCAGTGCACACAGTTACGGTATGCATACCAAGATGTAGATGTAGATTATCATGAGGCGGGTAGATAAACCCTGCACTTAGACTAAAGGTCCATTGTACAAACCTCGAGAAGAGAGACTGACATCTGAGTTAATCTCGGTGCCCAGATTGAGCCGTTAGACGACCAGTTCTTCTAACAGAGCTCAAGATGGTGAGCAACGTGAGTTTATGTAGATCATTGGGATCTACATGGTAGTTCCCGAATAAAGCGGTTCTGGCGCTGTTGTAGAACGGACATGCACACAAAAGGTGAGCAATAGTCTCGTCCTCCAACTCGCATCCGCAAAGCGGCGAATCCGCTATTCGTAAAGTGTGAAGATGCTTGTTCAGCCTGCAATGGCCAGTAATAATGGCCATTGCTTGGCTCAACTGGCATCTGCTGAGGTTGAGTAGACGTCTGCCGAGGCCTAGGTCGACCCGATGCAAGAACATCTTAGACTGTCTACAATCCAATCTTGCGGCCCACCTCTCATTGTGCTCAGAGCGGAACCAATCCTCCACCGAGCGACTGATGAGAGATGGTGCAACACCCATGTAGGGTTCTGGTCCTATAAAGGAAGAGCAGGCCCCTTCTTTCGCCAACCTGTCCACAGTCTCATTACCTGCAATGTTACAGTGGCCAGGGACCCAGATTATTGAGACTTGATTAGAAGTCGCAATAAGATCAAGCGAGTGACGACACTCACTGAGAAGTTTAGACGAAACTATGTTATATATGAGTCAAGTGCTTTAAGAGCAGCTTGACTGTCAGAGAAAATAAAAATGCATACCAATGTGTTACATTTGATTCTCCTTGTGTACCTGACGGCTGACAGACATCGACTTAGTCTAAAATTCACACATACCATATTCTTGCTGTCTAAAACTTCGAAAATTTAATAAAAAAAATTATTACACCTAACAAAAAACTAGACACTGGAAGAAATGAAAAGCATTTAAAAATAAAATATTCATTCTTTCTTTACTTAATGCAAATCTACACATATGAATGGTGATGTTCAGATTGTAGCCGTGATTGCATGCCGCCTGCCCTACTTATATACATACGCTATTATTACGGCAGTTTATACTACGAGCTGTAATTTTACATTATATCACGATTATGGTATAATTTTTACGTCCAGAAATTGTCTTCATCTTACGATGATGATGTCATATAGCTTGTATTTTTCTCTTCGAACCCTTTTCTTTGATACCCATGTTGAGGGGGTTGTGAAGAAAAATGTAATTCGTACGCCATGTTGGGTTAAGAGTGACGTCACATATTTTTTTGCATTCTGCGCGTCAGACCCTTTCATTTGATACCCATACCGACGAAGTTGTGAAGAAAGAGATAATTCGCCATATTGGGTTTAGAACGACGTCACAGTTTGTTTTTGTATTCTGTATTCATTTGATACCCCTACCGAGGAAGTTGTGAAGAAAGAGGTAATCTGCTATTTTTTATAAACGCCATATTGGGTTTAGAATGACGTCACATACATAGTTTACCGTATTGTGCTCGTAAAACGCTTTCATTTGATGCCCATATTAATAATATTTGGTGAAATTTGTTTTTTATTGTCAGACATTTTTACTTATGGTGGCCGCCATTTTGCTTTTTTTGTAACGTTATAAAGCCTATGCCACCCGAAGTATTAATGCAATTCTAACGACTCCTCATTTATCTAAATCGGTTAATCCAATGGGGATCTAGGCCGTGATATCCGGAAAAATATACATACATTGACTGATAAATAATAACCCTTCCGTTGTCGGGTAATAAGGAAACTAGCCCCTACCAGAAATAAAGTGCCGTTGAAGTTACGAACTCTAATGTGCCATTTCTGGTGTTTAGTGACATCCTCTATCTATGATTTTATTCCTATTTAAAAAATTTAACTTAAACACACGATGGGTACAGACGGAACGTAGTCTAAAAGGAAATTTCTCTTTTTCTTTCTAGCCGAAAATGATAACGATAAGGAAAACATTGAAAGAAATCTCCCTGCCTCTTCTCCTACGCAAGATGCTAAACAGAAGACTGTCGAACAACCTGTACTTTCGATGCAAATCAAGCTCTTAACATCCAAAAATCAAGAATTGAAGGCAGAATTGGAACGGAGGACAAGGATCAGCGATCAATTGCGGAAAGAACATGAAAATATTCTGAATGATCGCAATGAGCTTCTTTTTGAAGTCAAAACACTTAAGCAGCAGGTAGAGGGAATGAAACAGAGACTAGATCGCTCGTTTTCTCTGTTGTCGAAAAAAAGGACTCCACCTAGGGAAAGCAACGTTTCTCGCGAAAGTACTTCGACCAACCCTCCAGCTCCCATTTTAAACCCATCAAAAGGAATTCTAAACCACAGAGAAAAATCCCCCACAAAAAAGGCAACTGTTTTCCAAAACACAAGGACTTCAAATGGTCGATTAATTCTTAACTCAGTTGGTAAGATGTTGCAAAGGGAGTCACGAGTTCGCGGAATCAAGCCGAATAGGGTAACCGCCAGCAAAATTCCAGTGCCGATTAAAGACAAAGCTGTGCACCGTCGTATTCACAAAGAAAACACTTCAGAAACGTCTAAAGCTAACGAAAAATCTGCAGAGCCACGTAGGGCCAAAGAAAACGCCGTAGAACTGCCTAAAGTGAACAAAAAGGCTGTAGAAGTTTCTGGAAGCGTGCAAGAGGTTATGGAAAAGCGAGTAGTCACTGATATTCGTGCTAAAATTGAGAGAAAGAACACAAATCAAGAAACCGTAGATAATATTATAATCCCCGAACTTACTTCAGACGCATTCACTAAATAGTCAAAAAAATGTTGCCCCAAAAGTTGACTACATTGTTGAATACTCTAAAGACACATCCCGAGGGAAGAAAACATTTTTGGTGTAATCGTTGCTACAGGAACTGAAAGTCGAATCTAATGTAAAATTCAGCTGAGTGATAAACTTTCCTCAAATTTTCAGAAAATAAATTATTACAGACATTCCGTTTGCCTTGATTGCAATTATTTCACTTAACGGCAGGCGGCATAAAGGCTATTAACAAATAAACAAGCATTGGCCAAATACCTGCCGAATGAAACACAAAAAATGGAACATTATGGGTGGGGTCTTTGGAACCAAATGTGCTAATTTATACGGTTTCGAATAACTCGGACCCGATGAATCGTGTTATTCGCGTGATGTAGAAGGGTGGAAAATACTAGTTAGTAAATTGGGCTGTTATCCAAAACGCAGTGATACCGCAGCACTGCACAATTAAGCTTCAGAGACTAGTACGCTGAATTGTGCAGTACTGCGGTATCACTGCGTGTTAGAAAGCAGCCTTGATGTTATATTCACCTCAATTATTGAATCCGGCGGAAATCAAATCCATTCGAAACGTAGGAGATTTTAAAGCGGACTGCAGCTGACTGAAAGCTCAGCGCTTGCCAAATTCTGTAAACCAAGCCTGCTTCAAATTTCCTGCGTTTCGCACGGAGTTGATTCCCGTCGGATTACATAATTGGGGTGATTATACCTAAAAGCCATGATTCGTTTTCTCTTTAATATTCTTCCTCCAGGTACTTTTGATATCATGGAATCATGACTGGCTCCTGAATATCGTGCGTTGATAAAACGGATAGCTTTATTATGGTCATCTTTAACCAGTTAAGCGTGGAATTTAGTTTTAGAATCCCCCACAGTGCACGGAATTAAAACCACGGCAATGACGTATATACACGTCGAACGCAGGGAAAAATGGTCCTATTATAAATTTTATGAAAAACGAGGAAGAACTACATTTTTATTTAATAAAAACTTAACAATTTATTCTGAAAAGGTTATTGCTTTAAAAAACTTAAAAATTCTCAAAAAATAATAAAACACATTTCAAAATCTTGCACCGCTTCGTGTATGCATTGTCTAGTTAACTAGGGCCGCAAGAGCTTTTACAAGGAAGAAAGAGCTTTGAATGAATTCTGTGCAAAATGAAATCGTGCTCGTACTGATGTCTGAATCTCTATCTAAGGTAAAAACGGCAGTGCACAAAGGGTGAGAGCTTTTATTTGTGAGACCAAACATGCACCAACCATTTATCATTTGGCTGACTCCCACAACCCCCCTCCCCCCACCCCGTGTAAAATACTTAACATTTCTATTGGTAAGATGAAGGAAACATCCTACCAAATAATATTGTTATTGAGTTATATTAAAATTTCGAGTTTTTATAGTTAATAGCAATTTTATCATAAGGGCATCACTGCTTATCAAGACCACATCATTGCGATGAACCAACAGCCGATACTATACTAATGCCTTGTTTTGTAGTTTTTGAACGTCATTAACAGAACTTGTTTTTGCCAGTTTCCGTGTCATTTCGGATATATATGCAATATAGACAGGGGCACAGCTCTATAGCAATATAATAATAAATGCACCATTGTGATTTCTGCCAGGACCTGTCACTAGTAAAATAAAGCTATATCATCGACAATCATGATGCGCTCGGTGCTCTGCTTTGACGCATCAGATGCGTTCATGATGCTTAATTGAATTTTTTACTCACCGTATGATGCACGGTAAATACGTTTTTGATTTTGCCCACAGTCATTTCCACAAGAAGGTTTGCGGGAATTTTGGTTTCCTGTCGTTTTCCTTCTTTTCGCGTTGTATGAATTTGGTCATTCCAAGTTCGACTAGCAAAGTATTAAGAGGTTAATTAAATTGATCGCAAGTTACAATAAACAATTTGAAGCTGTTTTATTAGTGAGTCATTCGAAAGGACACAAAACGACTCCTGAATCAGCAGGAAAATACCTGAAAGTTTGGGTACAGCATGTCAAAAAATGGGTAAAGCGTTTTCAAGAAACTGGTAACATATATGATCAACTGGTAGGGGTAAAACCCGAGTCACTTCAAAAGCCCTGAACAAGGTCATCATTGATATTTTTAAGAAAAATTCGTCCGTTACATAAGTGCAAGCAAACGAATTGTAATCGAAGGAGAATATATACGTGTCTTTGAACTCGATTACACGAAGATTACAAGCGGAGAAAATCAAAGTCAGGTCTGCCTTGATGAAACCATTTCTTACTGAAAACCGAAAGCGAAAACGTGTAGAGTGGGCTAAGGAAAACATCGACATGAGTCGACTTTTACTGCGAATACATTCAGGAGGCGAATCAAAATCGATCAAAAATCGAATTTCCTCATGTCACGGATTTTATAATTTTTGATGCCATTCGATAGATAACTAAATGTAGTATAACATCATACTTTCAGTTTTTTTAATTTATGCTTTTCATTCCGCGTATTTGTCGACCAAAGTCAGAAAATGATTCAATTTATATGAAAAATGCTTTCCCGATTTCAAAGCTCAATTCTGAGAAATTTTGCTTCAGTACGTATATTTTAAATAATCTATATTATTTCCCATTTAGGGGCATACTTTATTAAGCCAATAAATTATTGGAAAAATTGAACAGATTTTTTAATAATAGTATTTAATTTAAAAAAGGGACTGTTTTAAGGGATCTACCCTCTTTTCGAAGGGAAAAAAAAGGTTAATTGCAATAAATTTTTCGATAGGTTTATATTATGAAAATTGATATAAAAAGTATTACACTCAATAAATACACTCTCGAGCTATTTAAAAAAAATTTTTTTTATTCATTTTTGTGAAATTTTAAGCATGGAACTGCTGGTCGAAAAATGATCCAAAAAACGAGAGGGGTGTGCGGCGTTGATGAAATCTCCGAGATGCATGGTCGGAAAAAAAAAGCAAGGAGTTTTAGGTTCAATATATTAATAGCTATAGCGCATCGGAAGCGATTTTTGATTTTTGCAAAATTGACAAAATGGCGGACATTTTTTGAAAAACTACGAAAAAAACATGTTTTTTTCACCGTTTTTGGCCAAAAAAAAATTTTTAAATCAAAATTGAAAACCCCCCTCGTTGCGCTATAGCTGTAGTCATAAAGAATGTTTGGTAAAAATTTGGTGAGAATCGGTTCGGTAGTTTCCGAGATTTCATCAACGTGGTGTCGAAAAACGTTATTTTGCGAAAAACGCGATTATAGTTTTGTTAAGGGGGAAGGCCACTGTGACGGCCGAAAAAATGAATGATTTTCGAGAATTTTTTTGGCCGGGAAAATGAAGGAATATCAGGATTATTTTTTATTTATTTTATATAGTGTACATTGACCAATATTTGCATACATTTTTATTAAAAAATATTAAATAGTTTTAAAGTTATGAGCGTTGCCGTAGAGACCAAAAAAAAATTGCCCTTCCATGGTCGCATCGATAACTCAAGAACCGGTTATCAGAAAAAACAAAATAAAAGTTCTTTATAATCTATATGAATGTAGTTTTCGTCGTACGTAGCCGATTTTTGTTATTTTGATTTTTCACAAAATGGCGACCAATTGAACATTTTTTCCATCATTTCGACCTTTTTTTTTTGCTTCAAAACAGCCTAAAAAATAGTAAAATTAAAATTTTTTAAATCGGCTATTCTCTACCATAGCCACTGCAAATACGAACAAAACAAAAAGAGAAAATTGAAAATCGGTTAATAATTGATCGAGTTATCGATGCGACCAGTTTGAAAAAAGTCCTTTCGAGAAAAACGTGTTTAAAGTTTTTAGTCCATTTTTCTCGCTCATTTACATATATAACAATAGAACAATATATTTATATAGCAATAAAAAAGGATATTCGAAGGAAAGAACCCCAATAAGTCATCTATTGATAAATACGTTTGAACAAGGGACTTAGGGGCGTGCCATTCTCATCGGGACGTCAAGCGGTAAACAGTCGGTCTACTACTACTACTATACTAAAATGGCTGTAACTCTGTCAATTTTTGAAATTTTGACCTGAAATTTTGTGCACATATTTTCGAATATATAAGCTTTAATTTAAGATGGAAAAAAAATTTTTTTTTTGTACCCATCACAGTGGCCTTCCCCCTTAATGACATCGTAAAAATTTTCACCTAAGCCTAATCAGCGATGCCTGGACCATACACTATGCCTTCTTCTTCCTCAAAATGTACATTTTCATCCAAAGTAGCGTTCCTGGGATATGTTCTGGCTTCCTTGGAGGCATCAGTGCTGCGTCGGCTGCACGCCGCTCTTTTCGATTATAAACAAACGCGCAGAGATGTTGTTATATCAAAATTTTAAACTCGATTAATTTTGAGACAAAAATACAGTTACACTGCTCCGATCTTTATAAAATTTTAATATGATATTTCTGTATATATATACTTTACGAAAATGCAATAAAAAAAATCGATTTATAAAGAGGGTAGATCCCTTAATCAATGCTATTATTTCTTATAGAGTTTTATAAAAATGGGCGCATTTGGCCGGCATATTGTTCATATGATGAAAAACTACACACCCTCCTCTTTAGTTAACAATAAGAATTAGTTGCACCTTCTCGCACCTTTCCTAGAAAAAGGCCATCGATTTATAACCTACCTTAGGATATTAAGACATTTTTCCCACATAAGTAAGAACATTTGAACTTTTACAGGTTATTCACTGTATTTTATTATAAAATGACTTTAGTAGGTTTGACACATAACTAATCACCAATATCCTTATTAAGTCAGGTAAATGTTATAAGTAGCACAATAGAATATATTTAATTTTTTGCGGTACATTTATTTACTTTGCAAATTTAAATATCGACTGGGATTAAATTGTAAGCGTACCATTTGTTCACGACAAAAAAACTGGAAATTCTAAGATTGTGTTTGCTTTGACATAGTTTTTATTTCTTGGTTGCATCGCTAAGTTCATATGAAGTTACAGAGCAGCCCAACTTTTTTTTTAACTAAGACCGACAAAATTCATTTTTATACAACTATCTAGCGACTAATTAGCGGCAATTTATACAGCTTGTCCAGGTTCGATTCGTGTAAGCTGCTTCGGTAAGTTCATACGCATATTTTATTAATTGTATCAGGAATGGTGATGTAGCTTTGTAAGAATAAAACCAGGAAGGTGAGACAGGCAAAATGTGACCGTACCTACACTACATGTGCATACGTAATTAAATTAGAGTACGGAAATGTCGACATTTTCATTAAGTGGGAGAGAAAGTGCTGCAGCAGCTAATTGCTTTTGGGATTTTCATCATTTATTTGCGAATTTCTCAAGCAGAAATGAGTGGGAGTGTTCATGGTGGGTTTGATTTTATGGCTGCAGGGTTATCAATTTTATGAATTTTTTCGAAATAGTCTGATTTTATTTTCTGATTTGTCCTCTGCTTCGATATGCGTAACTTATTCTCTATTGAAATATTGTGAGAATTGTCGAAGTTAACAACATTAAATTTCAACCTGCGTATTCAACATAAACCAATTGGCGTGAGTTCACGAGACGCATAATAGGAATTTCTCCTTTGTTTCGGAAATACGCCGAGTAAACGCGACAAAAAGTTCTGGTATTTACTGGACTCGAAAGATATTTTCGCATAAATTAGTTGTCATACTGTGGGGCCCCTATTGTGAATATCGTGAACTTTTCGACTTAGAATCTTCAGGAAACTTCAGGAATTCGAATCGTGAAAGCCGCTAAGATCGTGCGATTTAACGACCTTAGACGTTTTTATCTGGGGCTACGTCAAGTCGCTGGTTTATGGCAATAAATCAATAATAATTAACCAACTGGAGAACAACATCATTCAAACCGTTGTTGGTGAGATCCAGCCCGACTTATGCAACAGAGTCATATATGTAAATTTGGAACTCTCGGATCGAGTCCTGTAAACGAAGTCGCGGAGATAATTTGAATGATATTATTTTTAAAACATAATGGTATTGAATGTCGTAAAACATAATTTGCATTTTAATATCGTTGATTTTTAACTTTATTTTCAAGGTAACTCTAGAACATTTGTTTTTAGCGAAAAGTTGAAGGTGGAATGAAAGTTTCTCAATAAAATTTCATAAAAAATAGGATCACTTAGAAACTCCAGTATGCATTGTTGTTGTTGCAAAATAGGAATGATTAACGAGAACAATTAAATAAAAAAGTTTTCTCCTTTGAACCTTTTTTGATCATTTTGTAAAATTTTTTCGATAGGGATCGGTAGATGGCATCTTCAAGAAAGTGTTTAAAAATCGGCTGCAAAAATTATCGATTAGTTCAGTCGTGACAACACTTATAAAATTAGCAACAATACATTAGTAACAAATTATTATTCGAAAAACTATCAAACCGATTTGGATGAAATTTGGTGTGGTTTTTCATAATAATATAGTAAGAGGTACTCTGTGTCTCAATTTCAAGATCGTACGTACAATTTAAATAGTCGAAAAATAATCCCAGAAAAAACTTATTTTTTATTTAATTGTTTTCGTTAATCATTGTTATTTTGCAACAACAACAATGCATACTGGCGTTTCTACGTATCCTATCTTTTATGAAATTTTTATTGGTAAACCCTCATTCCATTTTCAACTTTTCGTTAAAATTCAATAGTTACCGAGTTACCTTGAAAATAAAGTTAAAAGAAAATGATTTTTTTTTGTTTTTGCTCATTTTGATTTTTCACAACTTTTCCACAACTGGTTTATGGGGGCATTCTAGACTAGGAGTTCAAAATTTAGGTGTTTTTTAAAATTCGATAAAAAAAAACTAAGAATATTTTTACTAGCCATTTTTTTACTAGATATTTATTAATATGTCAACAATACAAGAAAATATTAAAAAAAAAATTTTGCGAATTGAAAAAAATTACAGGCTGGTAAAGTGGGGGGTGAAAAATAAGGGTGCGTCCTTTTGACATGATTCCAACCCTTCTGGTGGTCTTAAAAAGAAAAAAAGATTCTTAATCAGTAAAAATGTCGTTATCGTCTGAATTAGGGAAATAAAAAAAAAAATTACAAAATGGCGGCTGTTTGTTAAAAAAAAATTGATTTTTTGCCCTTTTTTCCAAAGTTTTGAATTTTTTAAAAATAGTGAAAAACATAATTATTACATAATTCTAGTTCCAACGATAGAGGGATATATAAAGAAGTTCCACGCCAAATTTCAAGTTAATCGGTTCATTAGAACTTGAGAAATCATGTCAGCCGTGTTGGAAAAAGTAGTTTCGAGAAAAACGCGTTTAAAGAATTGAGCAAAGTTGTAGATAGTCTGTACTTGCATTTCATTAATCGGCGATTCCTGCTCCATACATTGGGCCTACACGTACTCTACGATATCTCAGAGCATACTGAGTTGCACTGCACACGTGTGTATAAAAGACTTTCCCAATGGGAAATGGAAGCATCCAATTATGCATGCCGAAGCCTTCTCTGGAAGGCAGGAATGCCTGACTTGCCATATCCTCTCTTATATCTTTTTAATACAGGCATGTCCGCGGAACGAAGCAGAACAAAACCTTTTTATATTCCTTCCCACTAGATTACCCAGAATTCATTTAGAAGGCAAGGCAAGGACTTCGGAATTGTTTACCTTGAACTCCTTTTTCAGTGATCCTTTTTCAGTGATTCAGAATATAGGGCCAGGGTTCTGTTTGTTATTTCAGTTTCCGTCACATGTCAGCTTATAACTGAATTGCCTGTTTTATTTCTTATATGAAAATTTATTTGTTGCAACATGCTAAAACAAAGGCATGGGAGAGATGAGAAAAACCGGTTTTAGGGGAAAAAGCATGAGTCATTATTTCACAGAGTGCACGTTGTTCGCAAGTGTATTCCTTCCTCCTAGCTTCTTATTGAGTAATATGGATTGCATCGAATGTATACCTTCAATAAGTGTTCTTAGGATATACTTCTGAATACCTTCGTTGAGAATCGCTGCCTCGATTTCCCATTGGGTTCTGTAGGATGATTCATCCTCAGGTAGTCAGGGAACCTCTACCGCCTATTGTTCGATTCACTGTGGCAGGTCCCATTTACTCGCTGTGTCAGTAAAATAGCAAAAACTCTATATGTAAATATTTGGAATTTTAAAAATTCTTTTGGAGGATATATTTTTGAAGGTCTGATCTTTAAAAATATGAAAACAAAAATAATCGATTTTTTCAAAATTCTAGACTAGGATACTCCCTTAACTGGCCCATATCAAAATTATCATTTCTTAAGCCCTCCGGAGGCTTTAAAAAGAAACTAGTCCTATATGAAACATGCAATATACTCCTTCTTAAAACAGATCCCGAAATTCGCCACCTCGCCTCTCAGGAGGCCAATTTTGTTATAATATGTATATGTATACTTACTGTGTTTATATTGTTACTTTCCGTTTCAAAAGTAGGGTTGCTATTTTTATTATCTGATAGATATTGAAATGATTAATAGTTTCTCCCACAGAATCGAACTCTCACAACACAACTCCATCAAATCCTGGAAAATTTAAATGAACGCTACTTCACAATTATTGGGATCTGGACAGAAAACGCGCCACTACTAAAAAGCGTTTCACTACTGTATTTGTTCTAAGACTCCAAATAATTCCTTTCGTAACCTTGTAATGATCTTGTCAGTCGATTAATTTCCATGACAAACTGTACCATGTATTCATATTTTTAATCTCCAATGGGTCATTCCGCGTAACTCAGATTCCATTAGAAAATATAACACATCTGCTAAACGACAGCATTTCCCTTTTTTCATAAAAGCACTTCAATCCATCAACTTTGTGAAAATTCCAACATTATGTTCGTATTATTAAGAGACCATTCCGGAGCACAGCCTCTGCTCATACCTACCTTTGTTAAATGACTGCAACATTTTCATTCACGCTGTACCCCACATAAAAGTTAAATGAGACAGTAATCAGAAAAAATACGCCTCGGAAAGTGTTATTAGGTTAAAGGAGACCGCAATATAGTGCCAGGGGACTCATACAGTAGTCTGATTTTGCTGTGCATATTCACGTTTGCCTCAGAATGGAATTTCACAGAAAAATGAAGCGCAAAGACGATATGACTTGTTGGCCACCCGCCTTCGAATCTCCCTTAACATTTCACTCTGAATAAAGTCAGGACGTTACGATGTGTTCAACTTAAGAAAGTTTTCAGCCTCTTCCTGTTGTTCCCCAGCGGCGCTTTAGGTATGATAAATGCAAGTTGTATTATTAAGAGGTGCAGGAAAGTTTTCTGGAAAAATTGTAAAATATTCTGTAGGAGCAAGATGGGGTTTTATTTTTTCCCCTGAAGTTAATTAGAATTGTGTCCGGCACCTTTGAAGTCGCGTTGTGAAGGCGGCTGAAACTTTTCCTAATTAACTCAAACGAATTTAATCTTTTCCCCATAATCTCGGGACTGGAAAAGGTTTGTTGCAGACGAATAGTGGGAGGAATGAAATACTGGAATAATGCTGCTCTGTGTGTGGTTAATTCCGATATTTTATTTTCTGAGATGTATACTTAGTATAATACGCACGGTATATTATGATATGGTTGCAAAACCTTATTTACAATACATACAGACACATTCATAGATCGTGGTGGAGAAAACTGCTCTAAGGGCAAAAATTCGTGCATTAAGGTGCATGGAACAAGGGATAGGACGTCTAGTCTAGGTTGTAAAATAAACTGAGGTATTGGCACAATGTTCGACAAGGTAAAGAAAGCAAATCGGGTTTAAGAGTGAACATGAGCAAGGAGGAACTGGAACTTCGCTGGTCACCGATAAAAATAACTGACGCTTCATTGCATTGTGTATTCTTGCCCTGGGGTGTTGTTCGGCTGGACAGCGGCAAGAAATCAAAGACACGCCGCAACTTGCTTAACCCAAAAATCTGATATTTGTGAAGATTGCTTTGGCGGGACGTTTCCTGTTGCAGAAATTGACTGTTTTGTGGTGGTTCCCCTTCCTGTTCTCGTGGATTCCAACCAGCAGCTTAAAGACATCTTCCTTGCTGGGCACGCAGAGATACCGGGCATCGGGCTCATATGTTCTGTAATTGTTCCGTTAAAATAAATTTAATAAATTAATGAACCAATTTTAAAATTTGTATAGAAAACGCTCACCCCCGGTTACGGCTGCTGTGTCTCTTCCAAGGATACCTTCTGTAGTAGCGGGACCGCTTCTCAATGCCTTCTCCATACGTTTGCACCTCTTCAACCGGCGAATTCTCCACATATACAACAGGCAGCGTATCAATGCTGGGATCCTACAACCAATAGATGTTTAAACAATTCAAAAGCCATAAAAATGTTTTTCATGCTGTACCTCTAACAATTTCATTAACATGGCCGACTTGCTCACGATGTCTTGCTCTTCCTTGATATCCTCTTCCAGCTTCCTCAGCAGATCCACTTTGTTCGCGTTTATTTCTAAGTCTGTTAGGTAGTCGACGTAGTCATTTGCATCCTCTGCATTTAGGTTCGTTAACAGCTCTGTGAAGCCAACAAATTTCACAAATTAAACACATTTCTCTCAAGTGCCCACAGAGGCTTGGATTAAATAAGGGAGTCGCGTTAATGGTGTAAACTTTAAATCAACCATTTGCAAGTGTCTCGCCATACCAGCCAACAGAGCGTAAATATTTATATAAAAAATTATATTTTTATCCACCATCACGCTTTTTTCAAAACGAGAAAAACGTCCTTATTTGCCACCTCCGTAAGTCCTAAACCTCCTTACGGACTCCATATATACGGAAATACGAAACTCGGCAAAGTTCAGTTTTCCAAGTGTGTGTGTGTGGCTCAGTGTGCCGAATACCACGAAATGAGTCGCATTTACAAATTTCCATCGTGGCCTGCACTGTGTGGCACGTAGCGCCGTTTTGTTGGAACCACATGTCGTTGGTATCCATATCATCCAGTTTAGGCCACAAAAAGATGCTTATCATCGATCTATAGCGCTCGTCGTTGACATAGCTAAAGATGATTTTTTTGGCAAAATTTGGACTAAACTCCGAATATGTACGTGCCACCAAGCAAAGCCGCGGCGGACATTTGAACAACGTTATATTTAATACTTAATGCCATAAAATGTTCTTTAAAATAATGTAACAATGGAGTGGACATCTCACACACAACTTGCTTTATTTACATTTTAAAGTCGAGCATCCTTATTGAGAGAGCCTATACAATCTATATATTACATATAGGTCAAGCTAAATAAAAGCGTTTAAAAATAACTGATATGTGCGAATATTGCAAGAAATCAGATTTTTTCTGGATGGCGAGGAGCATGTATTACACGTCAACACGAGAGAGACAGCAAAAGAAACCAGCGATTCTTTTCAAGCCTATCAGCCAAAAAATGGTTTCCCTAAAACTTCGAAAATTTTCGTGAACTTCAAATCTCTGTAAACAAAATTTGTGATGACACAGATGCTTAGAACATGTTTTGTTAGATTTCTTACACATTACTTTAATTAAATAAAAAAAATAAGTAAAAAAGCTTTTTAAGTTAAACGGTTTTACTGAAAATAAAGATAATAATGATGTAGATAATGTACTAAAAACTAAAAAAATAATTCCATAGGTCCTAGGTACCAGTCATCACACCACTCCACTCATCAATCTAGGGCATTAATCAGACAAAAAAATAAAATCGTGGGGCGCAGCGTAATTTGAGTAAATATGTCAATAGCATTTATAATGATATGAGCGGTTGACTGTTTATAGAAATTTCACGCACCCCACGATTTTATTTTTTTGTCTGATTAATGCCCTAGATTGATGAGTGGAGTGGTGTGATGACTGGTACCTAGGACCTATGGAATTATTTTTTTAGTTTTTAGTACATTATCTACATCATTATTATCTTTATTTTCAGTAAAACCGTTTAACTTAAAAAGTTTTTTTTTACTTATTTTATTTTCAAGTTTTTAGTTCTTATTCCGTTACTTAATATTTTATTTAGTTCATTTAGTGCGTCATTATTACAAGATTTCTTTCCTGACAACTTATTGCAATCTAATTCCTCAATACATAATCCTTCCAAACACTTTACTCGACTCAGGGCCACGTATGCTTGTCCTTCTTCAAACAATTTCGGGCCTAACTACACAATATAACGACATAGCACTACATTGTATACCGGCATATCCCGAAGTGAAAATTTTGTGGTCACTTTGATGCCATGAAGCCCGAATAATTCTAGCAATATCATTAATTGGAATGAACGCATTTGGAATTTCAATTTTTTTCAGGTTCTCCGTCTTCAGATAAAACTGGCACATTTAGTCGTATAAAGTCTTGTTCAATAATTTGCCATTTTCGTCAATCCGTACATCTCTGTAAAGCGGGTTATTGCTAATTAACCATCTTAAAGCACTATAGACTTTTTCGCGGGATATTGTGAATTCTCTTGTGATGTTTAAATTTTCCAATCGTTCTGTTACTACAACAATACCTACTTGACTTGAAAATCTCGGAAGCATATTAGGTAGCCTTTCACTGACGTCAAAGATCTCTTGGGCAAACAAAACAGCTTGTCCGCGGAAACCGTACTGCCTATATAGTCCAGTAAATTTTACGATTTTAATAAACGGGATGATTCTGCACAGTAAACGTTGCTCTGTCTGCGTCAGCGCTTGAATCATGTCTGGTATAGAACCTGGATGCAGATTATTCCAGAAAGCTTTTAGTGGTGCCATGGATTTATTACTGGTTACATGTGTTTTGCAGCGGGAACATAAAAGCAACGTTGTTTTCGAAGACAACTCTACAGGTAGATATTTTAATGCAACACTGTTGTAACGTACTGTATGAACTTGATTAAGATAGCAACGTTTGGTACAAATTTCACAAACATGTATGCACAATGTGTTAATAGTATTTTCGAACGCTTGTGGATGATTTTCAGCTCTATGTTGCTGGGTACGCTCACGTTGCCCTATTAAACTGGCCTCATGTAGCTCAAGTGTTTCTGACGTTACCAGCTCCCTTTGTCTCTCACATTGCCCTATTAATCTGTCTTTGCTCAGGTGATTCCGATGCTAACCGATATCTTCGTTTCTGTAGTCGACTATGGGTCTCACTTTCACTTTCTTTTGAACGTTTTGCTCTATACTTTTCTTTCGCCTTTTCCAGCCTTCTTTTTCGTTGTGTTGCAGTTTATTTTTTATTTTTGTTTGTTTTTGTTTTATTATTATTTCTTTTCATGTTGTTCCCACGAGTAATGGACATTATATCTGTCGGTTGTGAGAATATATAATATGTAATCTGCCATTTTATAGAGGCGGCCATCTTGGATTAGAAATTTGTCATAAAGTACAGTATTCTACTTGTAAAGCCCTTTCATTTGATACCTATGTATATTAGGGGGGTTGTGAGAAAATATGTAATCTGCCATTTTATAGAAGCGGCCATTTTGGATTGGAAATTTGTCATAGTGTGCAGTATTCTACTTGTAAAGCCCTTTCATTTGATACCTATATTGAGGGGGTAGTGAGAAAATATGTAATCCGCCATTTTGTAGAGGCGGCCATCTTGGATTTACAATAATACTGATTATACTAAATTGTACTGTCATCAGAACTAAAGGCGTATGCCAAATTTCAGATCAATATGTCGACAGGAAGGGGGCTAAATTTCAATTACCAAATTTGACCCAAACAAACAGGTCAAGTTAATAAAACCGTTTAATAAAAAGAATTCACTTATCATTCAAACTGGCCATTATTAGCAATTAACTGTAAAATATTGCGCTTTTTCGGCAAAAACCATAAAAACAATAATTCATTAGACTTCGTCCAAGACAACCATAGCTCAAATGGTTCCAAATGATTTCTAGCTTCGCCTTAAACCATCTCACAAACACTCTGTATGTTGTGAATATGAAGTCAATCAAGCAAGATTACTACATTCATCTAGTTTATAATCAAAATCTAATTTTTTCATATATTTATGAATGGGAGAATATATTTTTGCCCAGGTACCTATCAAAATGTGGTCGCTAGTATTTTTAATTAAAATAATATTAATTGATTTTTCGGAAAAAATTTCATTCACTTGTTCTTTAAATAAAATATAATCCACTTCACAGCAATATTTGTAAAGGACTGGAAAAATTATGGGGCAGCCAGGTGTAAACAGGTGTTACTTTGTTATGTTTATACGTTCATAACGTATATTTATAATTGTATATCAAATTAAAGCATATTTCTGTTTATGATGGAATACGTCTGCCTATGTAAAAGTGGCCGCAAAACCCCTATTTGCCAACTGTTAAAGGTAAATTAGAGTGAAAGAGAGCTCGCGCGCAACACCACTCGTCAGACGAGGATTGCGATTGTCACCATTGGCTGTACCAAAATCAACCTAATATTTATAAAGTTGGAAGCAGAGGAGATTTCCGATTGTTTTCCATTAAGCACTTAAAGGGAGAAAAGCGAAGGGATAGTATTTAATAAAAAACAAAATACCAAATTCTCAGAAACTTTAAATTGTAAGAAACAAAAATGCCCTGCGGATAGTTATTAAGGACGGAATGCGATGGAAACACTTACAAATATTTGAAATACAATATCTGAAAGCGAAGTAAGAGCTTTCATTTTTCTTCTTTAAGCTATTATAAGAAATTGACTGAAAACAATTTTGTCTGAAAATTTTTATGAATCTTTTAAAATGGAAAACCCTAAATTACGTCTAAACGCCGCGACGTAATTGATTGAAATTGTTGTTGCTGAAAATGATTTTTTCTCTCCGATCGAACACTGTCCTTGATTTGTTTAAACAAGGCTTTGTTTATTTATGATAAACTAAAATCCGTAACATAACGGTTTTTTCTCTGACTTTTCGGATACAAGGCTGAGCGCACGAAAAAAAAAATTTTTTTGCTACAACACAGCGCCCGATATTTTTTTAGACGTAACTAAAATACTGAAATTACCCGGCTATGTATGTATCTATTACACGTACTTATTAGTATTACGCAAGGCTGCCTGAAAAACAATACCAAGTACAAAGACATGAAACAGAATGGATAATAATTAATTCATATAACGAGTCAGAAGTCTTTCCAATACCCCCTGGATTTTACCCGAGGCTATTTATAAAATTAAAAAGGACCGAAAAGCAATCAAAATTTATTATTAGGTGGGGGTTCAGGTGATTGAACCGATATAACTGCTTGACTTTTTCGCCCTTTGTTGTGTTTGATCCCAGATGCCCGGAAAAGTGTATTTCTATTTCAATGACAAATTGAATAACGTTTTGGACGCAAGTGGGGGAAATCCAATAATCTTTAATGTTTCCAAAATAGTACACTTTTGCAGAATCTCGCCCACGTCCAACGTACTCGAATTAAGAAGTTATGAGCTGGAATCGACCTTACTGGCGGTGTGTTCCTGAGCGATTACACTTCAGCCTACACTTCATTAGTGACGGAGGAGCAAGCGATGAGCACGGCTCAAGTAATCATGGGACTATGAGGGCTCCCATTATCGTTGCAATATGTGCTTTCTTTTATGACCCCGCCAAGTCTGATCCCGCCGAGAGTCAATAAAGGTCCTGCTATGCCTCACTGCCCAGATTACCTCCTCGAAGTTTAGCAGTTATCTTGAAGTAATACTTTGTCAAGTGTGGATTGACTCGGCAAGGATATGTTTGGCTTGTTCACGGCCCTGCTAATGGTGTCCATTCAACTCATATTGAGCCGTAAAACAGAACTGTACGTTAAGGACAATCATATTTACATGTGCATGGGAATCGCCTTACGCGAGGGCTGGCTGGCGGCTGCTGTGGGGACAACAACAAGGACGCGCAGAAATAACCTGCTCTATTATTTCTATGGAAGGACATTAACACTTACCGTCTCCAGGATCGTAAACAGCTCGACCTCCATCGTCGGTGGAAGGTGGGTTTTGCAGGGGGATATTTGCATTTCCTGGCATAGGCTCTCCATGGAGACTCGCCTGTCTGTGGGGGATGTAGCAAAGGACGTCTTGTGTAAAAAGTAGGATAATTATCGCCCACAAAATGTTTAGCATTGACATCTTAGTCCGTCAGCGATTCCTCTATTTGCATACAATCGGGGTCCGTTCTCCCTCTTCTGAAAGGGAAATTAATTGCAATTAGGTCGGCAGAATTAGTCATTATAGGCTGGACTTAAGGAACAAAACAAGCTTTGTGGATGCTCTAATCATTACGCTGTTTGGACAATTGAGCATTGCGTCCATATCTAATTGAGTTGTTTGGGGACATTCGTTTACACACGTTGCATAATTCAAAGCTTCTTTGAGAAATACGAATCTCTTGTACTCCAATTCTATTGCGGTAAGCTACGACTGAATGGCTGAAAGAGCTCAGTTCAATTACAGGAGAGATGCATTTGATCCATTTGATGATCCATTCCCAAGTACTTCATTCTTTGTATATACAAAACTGCAATGTTTTGTGTCTGTAATACAATTTATTTGCCAACGGTACGAAAATATATGTTTTTTAATTTAATTTAATACAAGGTTCCGTAGAGAAATATCAATATATTCCTTTTACACAAAAGTTTTCTAGAACAAAGGTAAAATAACTTTAAGAAGTAGATGCTAGTTTTTCAAAAACAGAATGTTTGAATGAACTAAAAGGACAGTTGATCATGATTACCGTTGTATCCGTATAAATGGTGAATTATAATTCACCGTGAGCAAAGCTCTAGATTCCACCTATTCACCTAATACAAAAGTATTTCTGCTACTGAATATAGGCAATCATATCTGGGGGCACGGCAGTGCCCCCGCCAAGTCGAGCACCGCCGTACCATCCTTTTCTCGAAGCAGTTCAGGCCATTTTCGACCCCCCTATAACTTCGTTTCGGATACAACTAGAAGCCTGAATTTTTAGTAACCAAGCAGACATTGTATAGACACGGAATATTTCAAATTTCGTTCAATTTGAACAAGTAGTTTAAGAATTATAACTAATCGAAATTTCTTAATTTTGTCACTCACTCACTCACTCACTCACTCACCGATCATCAAAACTCTAAGGCACTTCTAGCAGACATAGAAGCTTCAAATTTAGAATACAATTAGTGTTTAGTGTATAAGCCAAGGAAAAACTAAAATATGTGAAAAAAAGAAAAAACAAAAAAACAAAAAAAATTCCATTCTCGAAGCAGTTCAGGCCATTTTCGACCCCCCTATAATTTCATTGTGGATAAAACTAGAAGCATGAATTTTCAGTAACCAAGCACGCATTGTGTAGACACGGTATATTTCAAATTTCATTCAATTTGCACCAGTAGTTTAAGAATTATAACTAATCAAAATTTCTTGATTTTGTCACTCACTGACTGACGGATCATCAAAACTCTAAGGCACTTCTAGCAGACATAGAAGCTTCAAATTTAGAATACAATTAGTGTTTAGTGTATAAATTAAGGAAAAACTAAAATATTTTGCAATTTCGGTCCAGTTTTCTAGATACACCAACTGAATAAATAACTGTAATCCCATATAAATATAGGACCCCAGATTAATTAATACATTTGCAGTGAATGAATCAGTGTACCTGTATACGTTTAAATAAATAAAAAAAAGGAAGACTACCTACAAAAAGATATGAGATGCCATAAAAAACATAACCTGTAAAAACAACCAAGTCTCGCAACTCAGTTCTTCTATCGTAAAAAGTTGTGAGATCTATGTAATACCAAGTCGGTCAATTTATTCAGTCCCTACTTAAGGGTCCTTCTGTCTTAAGTTATTACGTAATTGGCTAACCTAACAACCATATCAATATTAAAAATCTTTAGGTTAGCCAATTACGTAATAACTTAAGACAGAAGGACCCTTAAGTAGGGACTGAATAAATTGACCGACTTGGTATTACATAGATCTCACAACTTTTTACGATAGAAGAACTGAGTTGCGAGACTTGGTTGTTTTTACAGGTTATGTTTTTTATGGCTATTTATTTCATCCAGCAGTGAGGTATTCAATATTCCATTGTGTATTCGATAAAGAGCGCACCCATCCAAATACAGTTTTCTATTAGCAACTGACAGCAGATTTTGATTATTGAGTCTATTCGGATAAGGAAGGTTGGATTTGATAAACTTCCATAGTAATAAGCATCTCGTGAATTTTCTCTGGACGGACTCAACGTTTTCAATTTTGGAGATATGAACATCGAAGCTCAACTTGTTATAGAAAGTGACACACAAAACCTTAAACTGGGAGAGTTCGAACAGGGTCACAGAGTTAAAGTGATTCGAATTACATGTGGAACATTTTTAAAAAGTAAACATCATTTTATAACATTTATTGACATTTACACACAGTCGGTTGGTACCAGTTTTCGAGCGCGATTAGATCATGCTGAAATATATTATATCACATTCATGCTTGTCATGAGTTTGAGCGTATAAAAGGCAGTAAGAAGTAATTTTATCAGTCAAGTCATTAATAAATAACAAAAAAATAGCGGACCGAGGATACATCCTTGTGGAACACTAGACAAAGGAATAATCTCACGGAACGTACAACCAGAAAACACGACGCACATTCTGCGGTCAGTAAGATCATGAGGTGGTTACCAATTTAATAACGGTCCATGGATACCATTAACCATACCCTCTTATTGCTTATTTTTTTCTCACAGGGCGAAAACTTTTAATAAGCAATTATGTATAAGAATCTCGAAGATTTTGCTGAATCAACAAAGTATGAATATTGGGTAATAATTCCTGACGTGGCATTTATCGTCTTTTTTATATATCAGAACGAAGCACGTTCACTTTCTTCCATAATTCGGGAAATGTGCCCTCGCTGATAGATGGGTTGTATTTCATCATCAGGGGGTAGCATAGAGTATGGGATAATTGTTTTATGAAATGGTTCGGAATAACAACAGGCCCTGCTGAAGTTTTATACAAATTTATACAAAGAAGTACATCTTCCACACTAAAGGACAGACAAGCCATAGAAATATCACATGAAGGGAAAAAGTGAAACAAAAGTACCACAAATAAAATTTACAAACATACCTATCACATATAGTAGTTTCCGGATTTGATACAGATGCGTTGTGATTTGTAATAGTTAAGGACAGTGGGAGGGCCGTCAGACCTGTTAGTGGAGAAGGGTTCGTAGTTCACAGGCGAGTTGTTTTTTTATATCTTAAGCGATGGCAAAATGTCTTTGAGGACATGGATATTCGTCTCGTTTCGTCCAAACAATTTTTGCGCTACCACCCTAAATGTCTACAAAGTAGCTATGCTCGGGTTAAAGGGCGATTATATAAAGCGAAAAAACCTAAAACTCCCTTAAAAATGCACTTAAACTGAAGTTCTTTCTTTGCAAAAAAAACAAAAAAATTTCGACCTCGCTCGCGTTAATATTATTTACTATAATTGAGTCGATACTGGCAAAATTGGTTGGAGAAAAGGAATGTTTGTTGGTTTTCATAAAAACCCCTCTCGAACAATTTTTCTGCGTACGCGCCTGAATTGTATTTACATACATACATAAATCTTGCTTTTATAAATCTCGAGCCTCTCCCGAAAAATATTCCTGGCTACGGGCTGTATTCAGCAAGCAGACAAATGATAAAGTAAAAATTCCCAACGGGAATTGGAAGCGCTTAAACATGGCTGCTATACAGCGCTTCTTTGGAAGCTCCACCCCCTAATGTTAATAATTAATATATCTAAAAAACTAGAACTGTAAGATAAAAATAAGTACGATTTATGAAGTTACCACACCAAAATACATATTAGACTAGCTTGCCCGGACCAGGCGTTTCCCGGGATACTATTAAATTTGTACTCCTTAATTTTACAACGCCTCCCTACTGCACAACCGCCTCTCCTATGTGACCCAGCGGGGTGGGGGTGGTCTCATTAAATCACCCATAAATTCGTACACAATACAGCCCAAACATCATTTTCACCTATTCCTAATACTTTTCTAACTGTAAACTGTATAGTATTATTAAATTTAGTTTTCCTCATTTTACACCACCTTCTTATTGCACCCCCCCCTCCTATATCTCCCAGCGGGGTGGGGGGTGGTCTCATATTTGGAAATTTGAATAACAGATTCGAAATCAGTGATCCCGAAAATCCCCAACCGCGGATTTTCAGGGAAATGTCTTAAAGCAATAAAAAAGTTTAACTTTTCTGTCGCCATATTGATCCAGCATCTTGATTTCCAAAATTTTGATGGCAGATTCAAAATCAGTGACCCCAAAAAACCCAAACCAAAAACATAATTTTCTAATTTTCCGCGCAATATTATTAATTTTTTCTTTCTTCTCCTGACATTAACAAACATAACAACAAAAAATTAGCGAAATCGGTCCAGCGGTTCACGCGTGTTGGCGTGACCAAGGGAAATAGGGATTCATTTCTATATATATAGATTACTCTGCTTCCTTAGCTATCAATTAGTGAAAAAGTTATTCCAATTCATGCATACACTTTTCTTCCACAGCCGTTTCAATTTTGTCGGCACCCAACGAAAAAACCAAGTTTTCACTATTTTCACCAACTTTCACCAACCCGGCCCAATTTTCTATAGTGAATCTTCTTCCTACCCCTGAGATACACTTCTGGGGGGTGTCACCCCCCACCCCTCCCCCACAACAAAAACACGTTTTCACCAATAATTCGCACATTTCGAACTTTTCACCAACCTTTCTTTCGCCAACGCATTCTACACTAACTCCTCTTTCTAACGATACCCATAACATGGCACACGCATTACTAATAGTATAATTATGAATTTTTACAACAAATTTGCTCTTCTTCTTCCTGGACGCGACGGGAACGCGGTCGAACGGGATAAAATGTCCTATGTCCGTCTCCTGGTTCTAAGCTACCTCCCCACCAATTTTCAGCCAAATTGGTTCAGCCGTTCTTGCAAGTCGATCCAGCCGTTTAGTTGCAGTATAGATAAATAACCTAGATACCGACTGCAGCGCCATCTGCCGGGCTGATTTGTTAATCAAAACTATCCGGGGCGCCACCCAAACGCATACAAAAAAATTCATTCAAATCGGTCCAGCCGTTTAGGCGTGTGACAACACACGTACAGTAGAATTATATATGTATATAAAGATAAAGAAGATATGAATATTTAAGGAAAATATTATAAAGTTGACAACTGTTGACCAGTGGAATACATTCTATGACTGTTTGTAAGTTTTTATGCTTCTATGTATTATGTATGTGTAAAAGGAGCTTGCACTAAGCTGAATTAAATAATGCATAAATATTAAGTCTGTACTAAACCGAAATTTCTTAAAATATGTATTATATAATCGTTCGAGCAGCAAATTATACATTTGAACACTTAATATCTGATAAACTTGTTTCAAAATATACTCCTTTCCGTTAGGATCCTTTAGTGACCTCAGAACCGGAGCGAAAATTCATTATTTTCCGTAAAGAGCGTTCAAATCTTTAAATTACACATACATTTTGAATTGAGGTTACCACCAAGCGATTTATATCCCTTCAATACGTTTTAAGAATAGCAGTTGTATTTATTCAAATCTGACGAATACAAACAGATACACAGCTTATTGAATGACTGTGTCGACGTCCCTTTACAATTTCTTGGGTTTCATAAAGGCCCTGTTATGTATAGGAATAGACAAATTTTCCCAAACTTTTCCTATCTGGAGTTTTTCATAACATTCAAATAGGCTTTTAAACAGGCCAGGATAGGCGGCAGTGCCGTATGAAAGAAAATGAACTTAATTTTCATATTATTCGACCGTACGCGTTTTCGCAACGTTCCTTCCGTCTATGATCTCACAGCAAAAAAACGTTACAATCCGATTATACTGAAATTTTATAATACAAGGCCTGGAGTTGTGTGTCACCTTGCTTTGAAATCGTATTTTTATGCACAAGCGGTGGTGTTTTCATTTATTTATCAAAACATCTTTTACCGTTTCATAAGAGACGATGATGAACAATGGTCAAGATTTAATATTTCAGTGGCCAAAATATTCTCAATAGATGGAAACCAAGGATTTATTATGATTAATAATTCATTCTCTTTTCAGTGATGTCGAAAATATCAGGTGCCATTCAAAGATTTAAATATACAAATAAACGTCCAATAATAATCTCCCAGTCAATTTTTGAGTGACAAAAGCTTAAATTTGTTTTCACAAATAAATATGTTTTTTAGGTGCGTAGGTTTCAGTAGATATTATGGACAAACTATGTAAACAAAAATAATTTCTTGTAAACATAATCTTAAGACTAATGACGTGGGTATAGAAACCGCGATATTATAGTATATCGATGTGCATGGGCGTACCCATGATGGGGCAGGGTGGAGCGCTTGCTCCCTGGCATAGACAAGGTAAGTGAAAAAGTTATAGACATTCTGCATTAAACAGAAAATTATGAGAAAATTGTAAGTGCATTTATAATTACAAGGATCGTAAAACGACAGAGATTCGTTCAAATCGTTCAGCCCAAACTCCTCGCGAATTCTGCTCATTATAACTTCTATCAAACCTCTCCAAATCTGCACTTCAAGACTAATTAATGAGGCTTCTATCAATCGCTTATTAGCAAAAGCGCACTTTGGGAGTGAAAGTGGGGGATTCGAACCTGAGACTTTTGAGTCGGCAGTCTAGCACGGTAATCACTACTCGCGTACACCTTACACGGATTCATTAATATTTAATCTCATTAGAGCAGGGATTTTGCCATGAGTTCTTACCTATGTACAATCTTAATATAAATTCTGTAACCCTATATTATGCTGCACATGACTGTACAAAATTTTATCCAAAAGATCAGAAAGTTTTTCCAATATTATAATTTAAGCAATTTTTCCAGTGTAGGCGGAGGTTTGGTATGTTATATTTTATGAACAAATAAAAGCATTGAAGTGGGAAGTGCTGTATAGGCAAATATCGCTCTTTGGAAATTACGTAATTTTTGAAGTGAAAACTTCTTTAGGCGCGTTTAGCACTTTTTGTGGGCACTGAATTAAACTGAGCCGTCACGCTCGGCTGATTAACGCTCATTCGGGTGAAGTCGGCTCGAGTCGACTAAAGGTAGAAACCCAATGTACGCTTTCGGCGCTTTGAAAGCGCCAGCCGCTTTGTCGGCTTTTGTCGCTTTATGTCATATTGAACGCTTTATCTGCGGCAAGACCCAGTGTAAGCTTTGCTTGCTTTACCCAATGTACGCTTTCGGCACTTTGAAAGCGCCAGCCGCTTTGTCGGCCATAAACCTATAGTTTCATTTTTAGAGTATGATGATGCAGATGAAGGCCACTCAGGACAAAAATCACTAGAGTAATTTATACACAATTATAATTAAGGACATCATAAATGTTATTACTTTGTCAATATACAACGCAAAAAAAATTGTATTTGGTATTATTAATTTCACCTATTGAAGTGTTCACTTCTGTCGTGTGGTCTTAAGACACACAATTTTTTTTTTATGCGTTCGTTTGTCCATCGTTTAGTTTTATTTGTCCACCAATTAGTTTTATTTGTTCAAGCTCCATTTCAAAATGCTGCACAAAAAAACTATTTTGGCATAAGTTTTCCCCAGCACCCCCAAATTGCGAAACAATTTCTTGAAATCCATAACTCGTTTGTCAATCGTTCGTCCACCCACTGATCAAAAGGAAATAATTGTTCAAGTTTTCAAAAAGTGGGAAATTGAACCCCCTAGGTATTTTTTGATAACGCGTTCATTTTTCCATCGTTAGTCCACATTTGTCCATATGTTAGTTAAATCAGTCCAAGCTGCATTTAAAAATGGTGGACAAAAAATATTATTTTAAACGCTCGGCCTGCTTACTTTCTCAGGACTTTTCTTATCTTTGTTATTGCTTTTCTCTCCTACTTCCCTTCTTAGTGTATTGATTGTTTTTTAGTCTTAGTTGTGCTACTTTATTTTCATATGTCTCAAATTGCATTTGAATTTCTGTTTTCTCTTACATTTTAGAATTATTGTTTAAAGTCTTACGACTACATACTCTATAATATTTGAAAATCTAGTGCACATTTCCACTAATAATAATAATAAACACGAGAATTATTTGGCCTTCGAATATTTCAAGGTATGAATATAGAGTTAACTGAGCCTCTACCACTAAAACCCCAAAAGTGTCGTTCATGTAATAGCCAAAGGGACGTGAAAAAAATAAAAAAAGGTAAGTAGATAGATTCATAAAAATAAAAGTTCACTTTAGGTGCCATGGCCTGAAAAATACCTGCGTTGCTAATGTGTACCCGACCCTTTCTTAAAATGGGTTTCGAAAGATTTACCATCTTATACTTAGATAAGGGACCGTAAGTGAATTACATCTGAAAAGGTCGCGATTTCGAAGATAAAACAAGTTCATGCACCACCTTAATTTGAGCATCTGAGATGAAGAAAGTAATTGAGATGCTCTTTTTGGCTCTTCTTTCAGTTCAATGCACCCTCGTGGGAAGGATTATTGTTTTATCCCAAGAATTATGCCTGCTGGCCATCAATTTGAAAATAAAAAGATGTTTTTAATTCATAAGAGAATAACCATAAATTTTAGGGGTAGACAGCAAATATGTAAATGTAATTACCCCACTGGCAAGATCCCTTCAGCGTGTTAACTCTCTTAGTCCATCGTAATTACGTAAATTAAGAAAAGGTGCAATCTGTCCATCATGGTTCCGCCTCAAACGAGTGCAAACGAGAAGTAATTTGGTCATAACTCATTTAGTGACTGGCAAGAATTAAGTCGCAAGAGTTTGTCGTTTGTTCTTGGGATAATGTGGTTAAGAAGGCGGGAAACAGCATTGAACCTGAAAATACCAGCCCGTCAGATTCGAGACTGATTATGTAAGTAAATGCATTACAGCGAGCGGGGAGAATGTGATAAGGATAATAATGTTAGCTTTTGCTTAAGATAAGATGTTCTCTTTCTTTACGATTATTGTTATTTATTATTGGCAATGCTTATTTGCACCAAACTATGTCCATGTGTGTGTGTACATGGAGTACACGGCAGTCCGTAAATATTTTGTAAAAGGCAAATTTTCAGTCAATATGCATTTCGAGAATTACGGTCGTACGTACACACAGGCCCATGGACACAGTTTGGTAGCAAATAAGCACTTCCTTTATTATTTGCTTATTTATTCACAATTTTTTTTTTTATTAAAATGAAGCCGGCGACCCTATTATGGGGTCAATTGGCCATTATATTGAGTGGGTTTTGAACCCTCGATTTAAGCTGTACGGGCAGCACATATCGCTCGCCAAGCTACTGAAATCTAGGTCAAAGAATATCTATCAAACAAGAAGAGACACTCGTAACGTTTTTCGCAATCTTTCAACCGTAAACCCGACCAGACGTTTCCTTTTGTTTAAAATAGATAGTTACAAAGAGGTAATTTGTGAGAGGAAGACAACAATTTTGGGGAGATGTTATGAAAATTGAAACGCTTGTACAGGGTGCATGAATTTATTTTACACATTTTTTATTTTTCAGTAAGGTACAAAATTTAATTCCTGATAATTATCCCTTGCAAATCCATACACCAAAGGTTTATCCATCATTTTTACACCAGGAGGAGGGTTATGTTTTTCGGGTGTATGTATGTATGTATGTATACTTTTGACAAAAATAAATATGGCCGCCGTCAGCGGTCATTTTGTTTTTTTTTATCATTCATAACTCCCTTTGATATAGTTATGAAATGAAAGAATTTGACGAGTAGAATATGATAAACTATGTGATGTCATTCTAAACTCAATATGGCGGACGCCCCAAGATGTCAGATTACCTTATTCTTCACAAACTCCCTGAGATGGGTATCAAATGAAAGGGTGTGACGAGTAGACGACGATACGCTATGAGACGTCATTCTAAATCCAAAATGGCGTACTACCCAAAATTACAAATAATATTACAATTAAAGCAGGTCTGGACCCATTACATTTACTATTTCCAATGGGATATCGAATGGGTTCCGTCTGCTTTAATTGTATTAACTTCCCCAGAAATATGTAGATTGTATTAACAAAAGAATTATCATAATTGGTCCAGTGGTTTTTGAGAAAATGGCGTACAAACAAACAAACATACATACATACGGGGGAAACACAGAACCTCTTTTTTTTAAGTCGGTTAAAAAAGGGTAATCTTTGTAGTGTGTTGAAAATCACCATAGAAGGTTATAGCAAACCATCCAATTTTATTATCAAAATCAGGACTCCGTTCGAGAAACGTTCATTATCGAAAATCATCTTTAGAGACGAGCGCTACAGATCGATGATAAGCAACTTCTTGTGGCCTAAACTGGATGATATGGATACCGACGACATGTGATTCTAACAGAGCGGCGCTACGTGCCATACAGCGCATGCCACGATGGACATTCTAGCCGGCGATTTGAGGGCGACGTGAACTGGCGATCGTGAGATTTAATACCTTCAAACTTTTATGTTTGGGGCTATCTTAAATCGCAGGTCTATGCGAATATATCGCTAACAATTGATCTCCTCAAAGTCAACATAACGAACGCCATCCAGCAAATTTAGCCAGATTTATGCGACAAATTCATTGAAAATTGGACCTTCCGAATACGTGCCCCTAAACAGAGCCGCGGCGGAAATTTGAACGACGTTATATTCCAAACTTAATGCTTTAAATATTCTTTCAAATAAAAAAAATGGAATGGATATCTAACACACAACTTGTTGTCCCCATACAAAATCTCTCCCCATATAAAATCTCTCCACTCTTCCCGATAAAAAGCTTTTTTGTGTGGGGCGAGTGGTGGCAAATTCCATATGGAGCTTTAAAAGAACACGGGTTTTGTTTAATATCTACTACTACTTGGCAGATTGCTCCTATTGAAAACTGATAATTGTGGATATCTAAAAAAACTTGTTAACGTATCTTGTTCAAAATATTTTTCGTTTAAAGTATTTGTAGAGTGTGCTGCTATCTTAATTGTTTTTCAGATTTTTTAATCATATGGTTGGAACATTACAAAAGTGGGGCACATTTTTAACGATCTTAGGAGCCTACATCTCGCAAACTATTCAGCTAAGGTAAAAAGGTACGTAAGAACCTCTATTGCATTTTTAGAGACCTGTCCAACGATACCCCACACAATGAGGTGCGCGAAAAAAAACTGTCATCCCTAAGTTCTATGTATGGAGCGCTAACCCTATGTTTTTTTTTATTAAATTGCATAACTAAGTGGAGGTACACAAGACACCTGTCTGTAAAATTTCATTAGAATCGAGGGAAAGTTAGCGGAATAACAAGGCTGTGACATACACACATGACGAAATTTTAAGGATTCCGCTTAGCCATTTAGCTAATATAAACATTTAAAGACTTTTGCAAGTACTTTTCACATTAGCTGTCAAAACGAAGATATTTTCGTGAACTTTGAAACTTCTTTCAAGGTTTCCTTGGAACATTCTTGGAGTATAACCGCTTTAGTAAACAAAAAATATTTTTAAAATTTTGATTAATATTGAAACTGTGAAGCGACGCAAAAAATAGGGTGGCTGTCGCAGCAGAAATTGACAATTCTTTCGCTTTTTGAACTTAATGGCGACCATGGGGTTATTTCTACTACCATAATAGGAACAGCTCTTTTAAAATATCTCTTATATTTCATATTATCACAATTAAATAGCTTTTGTTTTGAAAATAGAAAAAAACCTTGAACACCTTTCGCCTTTATATTTCTTTTCGCTATTGTTTGTTGTATTTCATTCAAAATAATTTCATCACCTTTCCAAAAGTGCGAGTTGGGATGTTATCTTGAGCAGCAAATGTTAATTGCGGCAGCTGTGGAGGTTTTGCGCCTTTCCACTGGAATAATCGATCAATACATCAATGTCGACGAGTGATTGATATAGGCACTAGTTCCGATTACGTAGATTCAGAATGTCAACAAAGACTTGCTATTTTAATATGATTTGGAGTGTTTCGTAAACAGCAACCTGCCTTGCCTATCAGCGGATATCACCAGGTTTGTGTGCAATGAGTGGGAAGTGGATAAAATCCTTGTCGGGGTGCCTTGGAGTAATACCGGAGCTGATAAGCATTAGCTTGGCTGAAAACGTTGCGCGTTTGTTTAACCGGGGGAAGAGGTGAATTGATTAAAACACTCCTAATCCGAAAGTACAATTTTGAGTGAACTATGGTATGTATAACACTTCACCTACGCTTGGAAACAAATAAGCATTAATCCGAATGTGAAATTTTAGCTGAATTGTTTTTTCAACCAAACTAACTAATGTGGGATGGAAATGTACGACAACTGGTCCCTAATCCAAAATTGAAAAATAACCAGAACACTTATGGAATAAACTCATTGTCTCTGCCTTTCGGACTGCCTGTCAAAGCCTTTTTTCTAAATTGTAAAACAACCAAAACTAATATTAAAAGTGCGGAAGCGTGATCGTCTGTCTGTTTGTCACAACTGAACCGAAGAAAATTGTTTGCATTAATTACGATGAAATTGATTTTTAATATGTTGTATACCCTAACTACTTTGCACAGACTTCCCAAGAAAATGTTTATCCCGCCATCTTGGAAAAACCTCGGCCTTTTTTCAGTTTTTATCACCAAATATCTGCCAATTATATTTTGAACAGGCTTTTATAAAATATTATTGTGTTTCACCATGTTAATAAATCATTTAAATTAGCAATATGAGTAAAATCTATGTTTCTATATAAATCAATTGCTGTTCGTTAGTCTCGCTAAAACTCGAAAACGGCTTGACCGATTTCAACATATTTTTTTTGTTCGCTATATTTCAGGGGTGGTTTAAAAAAAAAAGATAATTCGGGAAACCCCCAAGAAAAAGCCGGAAAATCGAGAAAATCTGTTTGCGTTTTGCATAGGAAGCGAATTTTCCATCTTCAAAGAATCTTTATAAGAAAGCGCAATTGGAAGTTTTCGGGGTCGCTGATCTCGTGCCTGTATTCAAACTTTTGGAATTCAAGATGTCGGATCCAATATGGCGACCGAAAAAGTTAAACTTCAAGGGATATCCTTGAAAATCTGAACTAGGGGGTTTTTGGGGTCACTGTCAACCCGCCCAATCGGACGGTGCTAAGACTGCCACCGAGCCCCCAACCAACAACCCCCAGAAATCACCAGTAGACGAGAGCGCCGAGCCTCACCACATGGTAAGGCCTAGAAACTCCTCCGTCTAAACACACAAGAGCTAAGAACAATTACTGGACTCTTCACTGGACATTGCTCCTTAAAGTATCACTTTAAAAAGACAAGGAAAGCTGAAACTGATATCTGTCGCTTTTGCGCCTCAGAGACAGCGGTGCATATTTTTTCTCAGTGTACAGCCCTGGGCACGCTCAAACTAACACAGTTCGAAGAGGCCTTTCCAACACCGGAACAGGTGTGGAACAGGAAAATCCTGAACTTCTCCAAAAAGCTAGATCTGGGATGAAATCCAGATGGGGATTCATAATAGATCCTGACAGCCTTTACGCCCCGTTTCCAACTAACTAAGTATTATAAGTATGCTATAAATAAACGGAGTGGCTATTCGCATAGTCCTTGAACTTTTGAAATTTGGGTTCGTGTACATGTTAAATAATTTATAATTTAAATAAATAAATTCGCACATCAGCACAAAACAATTCGTAGAAGGAAAATTTGTCTTTTAGAAGATACTATGTATCTGCTGATTGAATATGTTCCTTTAACAAAATATTGATTGAAATTTTCCTCTTTGTTCCGTGTATTTAGCATGTACACGAACCAATATTCTGATTGTACAAGGACAAGGACGATTCGAAAGCCAGTGCCATAAATAAATGAATTTGAATATTTATATTGTGTATACGAGTATGCGTTATTATAATAATAACATTGCCTCCATGCCTTGCTTTTAACGGATTTTACATGACTTTTTTTATTTATTGATTTTTATATATAATATACAGAATGTGTAGCCCTCTTCCGGCGTTCTGCAGAGGGTGGTGAAAGTCAACTTATTTTTTTTCTATAAGTAGAGAAATTCAGCTTTCATTTGAGCCGAATCGTATGAAGAGTTTTTTTTATATCTCAAAAAAAAAACCATTATTTTGGGGACCTCAATCCGATCCTATTTTAAAATAAAAAAAAAAAACTTCGAGTAGAAGCATGAATTTGGGCTCAAATGAAATCTGAATTTCTCTACTTATAGAAAAAAATAAGTTGACTTTCACCACCCTCATCAGAACACCAGAAAAGGGGGAGCGGGACGAACTGAACAGGGAGGGTGAAGCGACTCACGCTTGTTAGGTTTGTTCGAGCTTAAGGAACCTTTCCTGTAAAATTTAGTCGCTCAACTAGGTAGACTGCACTTTTTGCGATCACATCTCCTCCTCATTTTTATTACTTTTAAAGAGTCATAATTTTGTATTCCGGAGGTGTACAAACATTTTAGTTATTGTTCATGTTCACTGTTTTTTCTGAACTTTCGGAATTTTACATGGATTATTTCGAGAATCAAATGTTCAAGAACAGTAATAACTTGATAAAACATATCTATACCTTGTATAGGTAAGTTGATGATATTTTCTGTATCTGGACCGGCACAATGAGACAGTTGGACGCATTCATATCCCTTATAAAAAAAATTGACAAGAACATTAATTTTACAATGGAGATAGGTAACAATAGAACACATTTTTTGGACGTGACAATAGAAATAAAGTCGAGCAAATTAGAATTCAATGTTTATCAAAAAGGTACATACACTGACGCGGCTATACCTAAAAACTCGGTACATTCTTGGTGTACAAAAATGGCAGTATTCCAACTTTTAAAGTTTTTCCTCTTAGCGCTTCCAAAACGCTGCCCTAGGTTAAGAGCGCTTTCCTCTGCGGACATGCCCATATTACATAATAAGATACGAGGTGGTGAAGGTGTTCTACGGAAGCGTTGCAGCAGCCACGTTTGAGCGCTTCAAATTCCCGCTGGGTTGTAACAACTTATGTTATGTCTAAGTCCTGAAGATGTCCAAATAAGGCGAAACACGTTGGCTTAAAATCAAAATTAAAAATTACTTGGAATTTTAAAAACTTGTTTCAATTTCTTACAAATCAAATTAGTTATTGTCTTACGTTTGTTTTATATAACACCATTTATAAATCATATTTCATTTCTGTCCCCTTCTGGGCCTAACTCACTATGAAAACCTGCCAGTCTCCTTTGGAAGTTTGATTACTCATACTTCTTATAAAATAAAGTTTAATCAAAACCTTGCAACATATTTTTGAATCTGAATTTAAATGAGCTTACCATAGATGTTTGCACATCAAATTCTCGTGAGTACCGCGCCACTCACGCCTCTTTTTTAATAATTTGTCAAAGTAAATATTTATAACTGGATCGACCGGTAGAAAAAAGTGTTTTTGTTAATAGAAGTAGTGACAATCAAAACCTCAAAGATCTCAAACTCAGAAACAGATACCTCAAATATCTCATGTTCCCTGCTAAGACCCAATCCAGCTTGGTTGTACCTCACGGAGTATAAAACTTTTCTGTTAGAATTGCTGAAATGTAAATATGTGTTGTTTTCATTCAAAGCAAATTCCGTAATTAAAATCACACAGAATACTCCTTTTTATTAATACAAACAAAAATTATATAAATATAGTATGACAAATTAGAGACATATGTTGTACCTTGACAAGGCTGTTGAGATGAAAGTACAAATAAAATTATCTCCACAGTGAATTTTAAACAAATATCAAAAGTTAAGCCCATCCACTCACTGCATAATTTACACATTGAATCTTTGCTTCAGCTGACAGAAAACACTTCGTAACGCTCCGACTCACTGAGCACCGAGACTGCAAACATATCAATTGATAAGAAAGTCTTCAAGCATCATATGCGATATATAAAATTTTTAAACAAGCGACTGAGTCGCTACCCTATTTGTTAGCTCGTAGAAAATAGGTTGTTGAATACTCTCCTACTCATGCTTGCAGAATTTCAATTACCAATAAATTATTTTTATTGTGATTCGATGAAATATTTACGTACGAGTATGTAGTGCAGTGTAGTGTTGTAAACGGAATTTACATTTTATTCGGAAGGAAGTATTAATTAAATATCTAAGTGTTCTCCACAGCACTTTAAAGTCGTAATCTGAATTTAAATATCAAACATCAACAGATATTCAAAATGTTGCATATTTTTGACTTTAAAATTATAATTAGCACCATTTTGTCAGATTTTTGTAAAAATAATTAATTTTATTTCAGATCATATCGACACCGATATTGATGAATACACTTTTTTTGCTTCACATAATTATACCCAAAGAGAACTGATCATTCTGCCTCGAATTCATCTCCAAGTAACTGAATCCAAAATGCTTTACGTCATCTGTGTGTAAGGACAATAAATGCAACAAATGGTATTATACAACTCTGTGCGAAAAGTGTTTTCTTTTAAGGGCGACGAGTTTTCTTCGGTTACGCAATCGGAATACTATTTTTATTTTTGTCATTTATTATATCATTTAATTTTATGATAATAAAAAATATTTTCACTCTGTTCGTTAGTAAAAGTTATCATTTTAGTTAAAACAATTTCCTATGATTCCACATAACTTTTATTTATAATAATTTTTATTTTTGAGCCTACGCATTTCGCCTTATTGGGGCATCATCAGGGCTTAGACAAGACTTAAAATAGAGAATAACTTAATTGTGACAAAAACTGACAAAGGAAATAGCATCACAATATTAGAGCGCAGTAGCTACTTAAGGGGTTATATTACCAGCTTATTGTCCGAAAATAAAGGTTGTTTTTAATGATTTTTCATAAATAAATTTAAAATAAATTTTATAAGTATGATATTACATTTGATTATGTGCTTCTTGAAGTACACGAAAAAAATGTTTTCATTGAAAAATATTCCAAAATGGCGGCTATACAGTAGGTCGCGTAAACTACCATTTAAAAACGGTCCTTCCACGGCCGGCAGTAGAAGTCTCGTCCAAAGTAACTTTAAAAAAACCAAAAATTTTTTCATTATCTACATGATTTTTGCTGCCGAAGTACACAAGATTATATTTTTAGAATATTTTTTCGCGAAATGAAAGTTGTTTGAAAAAAAAAAGTTTTTTTCGACGAAAAAACTCGAACTAAATGGCTTATAACTTTTTTTCCTGACAATCGTGTGTACTTCGTTAGATAATTTAATAGTGAAGGTTCAGTTAAAATTTGAAGTCAATCGGATCAAAACTGTTGAAGTTCTACTGCCGGCCGATTTTGAAAACGTGGTTCCGAGAAAAACGCGTTTAAAATAATAATTGAAAAAGTGGCTTCGGAAAAATTGATTTAGAGGCATTTTAACATTTGAATACACCTTTCTACAAAGTATGTTTTGATTCAAGGGATGTTTAGGCATTATTTATGCCAATAGAAAAAAAATGGAAAAATAAAATTAAGCTAGTTATAACCCCTTAAATTTTAGTTAGATTTTTCTACCTACCTATTTTGTCGGTGAGTTGAAATTTTTTTTTTGTGATTGATTTATATGTTGCTAAACATTCTAGCGAAATTTGATTTAATTCTCCCGTGATTTTAGTTTTCGATCCAGTCTCCTTAATCGGTAGAATTAGGTGCTTCGGAATTTTCTCAAATGAGAAAATTGTGAGATTATTAGAATTGCAATTTATATTACTAGGGCAAGCACTTCTCCTAATTTGTTAGGAATTGATCGTAGGATGGCGCATGCAAATGGAAAGTGTCATTCAGGTTGAATATTTCCTGGAGTTACAAGGGGATTAGCAGGGATGAAATTGTTAGGGTCTCCTAGTATATATGGTTGACTACACTCCAATCAATTCAAAACAGATAAACCTTACTAGACCAATCAACAAGCCCAAATTGTTAGTTTAACCAGAAATATTTTTTTGATTGGATGTTTCTCAATAGGGATGACCCAGTTTTGATAGCTCGTGGCGGTCATATTTGTTTATGGTTTTTTGACAGGTCTTGACAGTTATGTTCAGTAAGGCTTGCGATTTCATCATGACACGTTTCACTTTGATCCAATGCTTGGAAATTGTCCAAAATTATTACGCAAGTTCGCATTCTCTTGTCGGACGCATAATAACAAAGTTTGAAAGTGACTGTAAGACGAAGAAATGCCCGAAGTGAACAAAATTTTGCCGACGTTCAAGCCAGTGTTCGTGAAAACTCAAATGCGTCTCCTCCGCGCCGTTCTCAAGAGTTGGGGCTCTCCAGGATGACAACTTGGTGAATTTTGCGATTGGATTTGAGTCTGTATCCTTATAAGATGGTATTGGCATAAAAACTCAAGCCAACCGACCATCACATTCGTCGTCAGTTCGCTGATTGGTCACTGGAAATGTTCGAGCCGACGGCGATTTTCATCGCAAAATCATCTTCTCAGATGAGGCTCATTTCTGGCTCAATGGATTCATCAACAAGCAAAATTGCCGCTATTGGAGTGAGTCAAATCCACGAGTGGTTGATAAAACACCATAGCATCCACAAAAATTGACCGTTTGGTGTGGATTATGGTATGGCGGAATCATCGGACCTTATTTCTTTCGAAATGAGGCAGGAGATGCCGTTACCATTGACCGATGTTTTCCCCCCGGAATTTGATGAAATTGAAGCGGACGACCTTTATTTCCAACAAGACGATGCACCGCTCACACTTCCCGACTTAACTTGAACTTATTGCGCGGTAAGTTCGGTGAGTCGTTAATTTCCAGAAATGGTCCCATCGCTTGGCCGCCTAGATCGTGTGATCTAACGCATTTGGATGCCACATTTAGTCGAAGGTTTACAGCAACCCTCCTACAACTCTTAAGGCATTGGAAGCCAATATTCGTCAAGCCATAGCTTAGATACCGGCCGAAATGTTGCACAGAGTCATCGAAAATTGGCGTGAGCGGATGAACGTGTGCAAGAGGAGCTACGGTGACCATTCTGGCCATAAATCGCATAAAATTATCTTTCAAATAAGGTAATCAGAACCATGTTTGCTCGAAAATTGTGTAATTTATTCAAATTTAAAGTTCGGACGTTCTTATTGTGAAGCCCTATATATTAGACCTTAATTAACAAATTCATATCTCCAAGGATTCGATCGTACAAAAAATGTCCTCACACATTATTTACGTAAAATTTCCTTCTCTTTCGATTGGCGTAAGCATTTCTTTCGGTAAAACTAAATTTGAAAAAATGTTCGCAAAAAACTATAATATAATTTTGCATCTTTATGCCAAGTTGGCGGCATGTTCCCCAAGGGGGATATTTTGGGACTTTTGATGTTTTATTCCAGGCTATCCAAAGAATACCTGCACCAATTTTTAGCTTGTTAAACTAATTTTCCTGACTTTAGCCCAATGTGCTTACGTTTCATCATGATTTTACCTAAATTAAGATACATTATCCTTAAAAAGCTGTTATTATATACTCCTCATATATTCCCTGCTTGCCAACGTTATACAACAAACAATTAAGGCAATGTCTATTTAATTAATCCCTGTGGGACTTGGACATCATAACTTCTCATTAGCACGCCAGTGGCCAAAAAGCAAGTCAAATAAACGGCAACTGAATGTGTGACACTTCTCTGGCACTTTTATAACATATGCGGGAAAGCGATGCGGTGCTTTATATTTGGGATTAACAGCTTTACGTTTAGTGCGCAAATTTAAACCCTTATCAATTTAATAAAACACCAGTTCGATTCATGTGTCTATTTAGTGAGACGTTTCCTGCTTACACGCTATAGAATGCAGCAATCATACCGGACACGCGAGTAAATCCCTGGGACAGAAATTCAATATACAGTCGTGCACAAGGATATGATGAGGATACAAATGTGTGCTTCCTGTTTGCCTTCTAGTTTTATTTTTTGCTGTGGTAAAAAACTTCAAGAATATTTGATTGGATTTTCTAGGTCGTTGAATGTTATTTTCGTTTAATTTTACGAAATAACCAAAATGCAAATTATTCAACAATGACTAAACGTTATACCATATAATACACCAGTATATTAATTTCTTACTCAAGATAAAAAGAAGTACTTGCATATACATTGTCATATATTACCCACTTAAACTTGTAGCTCTTATCAAAATAAACAAAAAATTCTAAAATAACTGGTGGCCATAAATCAATTTTTCAGAGAAGCGGCTGACTTGGTATTTTTTTTGTTCACTTGTATTTTCAGACAGGCTTCACTTGCCTGTGTAAATGAACTACGCAATATTTTAAGTACCACATTTCCCCAGTCACGCGAGTAGTCGGGCAGGTGTTTTTATATCGGAGTCATGAACAAATTAAACACTTTGCAATGCTAGCACTTAATGCGCCGCTCACAAGCATGTGAATAGTTATGGATTGAACGTGGGCGTTATTAGTTAATTATAAATAAGTAGAATTAGCTTTAAGACATTAAGGCTTTATTGTTCAATTAAGCAGCTATGAAAAATAAGGGCGTGTGAATGTTGTTTTTGTATTTGTGAATTTAACCAAATAAAAGTGCTCGTGTTGCATTAACTATACGATTTACAGTAATTTATTGCCCCATTACTTCAAATTGTTTATACGTGTTTTATCCTCTAATAGTATACAAATTTTATTCTACATCAATTTTTATGAAATGAATGAAGCTTTTATTTAGCCTGCCCTGTTCCTGTTAGTATGTCAGTTAGTATCTTTAGGTCTAATCTATAATGGAAATTTCGACTGGTTCTAATAAATCCAGAACTTTGAAATTTTGTGCACGTGTATAAGCCTGGCATCGTTCTAAATCCAATATTGCGAGTCACCTTTTTCTTCACAACTCCCTTGATATGGGTATCAAGTTCAACGAGTAAAATCCGACTAGCTACCAAACGTCATTCTAATCCTATTATAGCAGACGATTCAAAATGACGGATCACCTCTTTCACAACCCCATTATGACGGTTCAAAACATTTTTTTTCTGCGTTTCTTTAAAGTATGCATATACAAAAATTTAAAATACATATGTTAAACAGACAAAAAAATTTTGGCATGTTTGTTTGGGTTTTGGTGCCGTGTTAAATTAACATATGATATTAGAAAAGGGCAGTTATTACGAATTCCTAGACCTAAGTCTAAGAACTCACTTAGACACTTTTTGGCCAACATATTGAACTTTAAAAATTAGTCACCCCGATATTAGATTAGAAACCCCGATATATTCATTTACACCTTAATACGTTTAAGTGAAAATTTTTTGGTCACCATATTGGATCTGTCATCTTCAATAACAAAACTTTAATTCGAGATTCGATATAAGGGACCCTGCGAGAGACCCAAATCAGACGGACAGGCAAAACATTTTGGAATGTTTGTTTGGGTTTGGTGTCATGCAAATAAGCATGTTAATAAGTTACTTCGAGAACACAGCCCCTAAGAACTACATTCAATGAAAACTCATTTACGTAACCTTTGGTCGCCAAATTGAAGTTCAAAATTTCGATAGCAGATATAAAATCACCACCCCAAAACACCCTCCACATTCATTTACACGAAAATCCGTTCAAATTTAGTATTTTCGTTCACAACATTGGAACTGCCATTTTTAATTTTCAAATTTCGATAGTTGATTCGAGATCCCGACCTCCAAAACATAAATGGACGGGTTTTCATAGCAATCCTTTGAAGTTTAATATGTAGAACATTTTTCACTTTCACCAGGGAGTTGGTAGATCAACATTGGTGGCAGGGAGATAAAGGTAGTATTTGTTTGACGTCGCTGTGTTGAGTAAATCAAAAGATGAAAATATAATAATTCTAGAACGAAGATGTAATCATATTTTTTGTCTCAAAGGTATCTATACATGAATGATGAGAACTGTGGACTACTGTTCCAGTTCCAAAAGTCCCGGGTTCGAATCCCACATGAATGAAGTTGTTTTTTTTAAAAGGTAAGATTATAAGCACATATCTACCAACTACTAACTATGAAGTATCATATGGGCTTATTGCTGGCGTTCCAAACTAGACGCCCTAGCATCTCGGGTTCGAATCACGTCGGGTACCAAAGAAAACCCAAAGTAATTTAGAACTACTTAATACTCTTGACACACTATGGCTGAAATTTCGAATTTCAATGTCATTTCGCGGCCCCCAAGCATACTGCTGTAATAATTTCAAATGTCAAACTTTTCAGAGCGGAGTACATAGATTGATGGACAGATCCAGATTTTTAATTTAATAAAGAAACAAAACAAAGAGTCTTAATGTATAGTAGATTTTAATGTTGGCGCAAGTTAAATTAAAGAAAATTTTGAAAAGAGGACAGAAAAATCGAATCTGTTAGAAATCATAGCAGGGCTGCTTTCTAGTTTGCATTTGCACAATTGGAAGTGCTTATACACACCGAACTGTGTCCTTATGTGCTTGGATCCTTAAGACAGAAATCCGCGAAATTCATTACCTACTGACTGAATATTAACCTTTTACAAAATAAATCTCCGTGTACACACACACATAGACATACGAGCGGTGCGAGTAACAATTGCCCGCTAAATTTATTCATTTCGCACAAAATTAAGTACGAACAGCCACATTTCCAAATTGACTTAAATATAGATCAAAATGGAAAACAGCGTTGATATTCGAAATTTCGGGCTTTGAAATTTTCACACGTGTATAAGTCTGGTGACATTACAATATAGTACACCAAATATCATTCTAAATCTATGATGGCGGATGAACTTTTTTTGACAACCCCCTTGATGTGGGTATCAAATAAAAGCTTTCGACGAGTAGAATACGATAAGCTACGTGACATCATTCTAAACTCGATATGGCATACACGCCAAGATGAAGGTTTACATTTTCTTCTCAACCCCTTTAATATGGGTATCAAATGATAGGTTATGACCAGTAGAATACGATTAGCTATACGTCATTAAAATCAAAACTCAAATTGCAAAAAACAGAAAAAACTTATTAGGAAATTAAATTAAATAAAGTTTAGCTACGGCACGGTTGAACAAAGAATGTTACCAATAGTCTTATCATGGGAATCTACTGTGCACAAGATGCAAAGTAGTTCTCTAGACCACGCCGTAATATACTTTGGATCAAAGCTATTTGCAGAAAACCCAGCATAAGTCGTTTTTAGCAGAGTAAAAACACTCCGTGGACTTCGCATTCAAGAACTGAACTGCATAAAGATCACTGAAAAGAAGCCATGTAAAAATGACGCTCTGGCCAAAATCAATCGTATGCGAAGATATCGTATGGATGTGTGTAAATGAATTTTTCAAATTAGTTTTTACCCATTTCCAGACGTCTGAATAATTTGTAATTTTGTACACGTATTAAGAACCGATGACAATATAATAATTTTATAAATTTTATAAATTCAAGATGGCGGATCCAATATGGCGACCGAAAAAGTTAAACTGCAAGGGATTGCCATAAATGCCTGCACCCTAAGAACCCCTAAGTATTAATTTTCGTGATATTGAAGATTAAAATTTTGGGTTGTCATTATGTGGTCCGCCATCTTCAATTATGAAATTTTAGTAGATTTAAAATCAGTGACCCTTGAGGCTTCACTGTATTCATTTTCATTTCCTGTATTTCTTAAAATTGAATTATTTCGGTCGCTTGAACCGCTATTTTGAATTAGCAACTTTCGTTAGCAGATTCGAAGCTAAAATCCTCCAATACCCCCTAGCTTTGAATTTCAGAGAAATCCGCAGAAGTTTAAGAACCTTAGGAGATTATGGGTCCACCATTTTAAATTTGGGTGGAATTTGAGTTCCATATCCTCTTAGTCTTTTTTATATTCATTTTCATAAAATTTCCTTGTTCGGTCTCCATATTGGATGTGGATTGGATTTGAATTTGGAAATATTGATAAGAGATTTGGAATTTTGGTTGCAAAAATGTCTTCGTACTAAATTTCATTAAATTTGCGCTTAAAATTGAGGAGGTGAGTAGGAGCGAATTATAGGTTCCTAATGTCGTTAAAAATGTGTGTCCCCACCCCTCCCCCCCCAAATTCCAAACATGTGAGTAACAAATCAGAAAAAAAAATTAAGATAGTAGCTCTTTACAAATACTTTAAACAAAAAGCATTTTGATCCAGATATGTACGTTCACAAGTTTTTTAGGCATCCACAGTTATAAGTTTTCAATAGCAGCAATATGCCAAGTTTCAACAAAAAAATTCAATTTCAATGAGATTTATAATCCTGACGAAAGAAAAAATAACGTGATATTGATGCGTGTATGAAACATACTTACCCGGTTTTTATATATGTATGGTATATCATAGATAGATTGTTTTTACAAATGTCTTTTACATATATTTTTTTATTGTTAACAACATGTCGACTTTTTTAATTAGATACTATATATGAGGAGCTTCTTTTCAAAACTTGACTATTCCACTTTTGATGAAACTGATTTTTTATTTATTTTTTGTTTGGTAACATTCAAATTTACACTCCGCGAAAATAAAATTGGGCCAAAACTTGATAATTACACCAGAAAAAAAAGATTAAAGGGCATAATTTCGTCAAAAATAGATTATTCCACATCAAAATGACATTACCCATTTCAAATACACATTTTTAAAAAACATACTGTGATTATTTTTGTTTGTTTTATTTATTTAGAGAAGAAGATAAACCTCAGGTTATTTCAATACAAAAATAAGATTTCTGATAACTAATTAGTTTCAGCAAAACAAGATTAATCCAAAGTGGTTTGAATAAAAATATATAAATGCTCTATAGGAATAATATAGAGCACATAACAAAACTTGAGTATTCCAATCAGCCGCGTCAAAACTAGATTATTCCATTTCAAATTTTGGATTTATTCAAAATATATTATTGCTAAATTTTTGAATCCTGTACAAAGCAATGACTATTGTTGTCGTCTACAATAATGCATCAAAATTTCGGGTTAAAAACATAGCTGCATACCTACAAAACTATTTTCTCAGATTGTGGAAAAACACATAAATAGTGGAATAGTCAAGTTTTGAAAAGAACATCCTCATATATGAATTTTTTAACAGAAGCATAAACATAACATAAACCTAAACGGAAGCCAATATAACAGAGAATGTTGAGTAAACATTTCAAACAAATCAATCGTATACATTTTTTATTGCTTGCTTGCTTGATTAATATGAGAAACACATTCTCCCACTGACTCATGGTGTGGTTTTTCCCCTGTTTTACGACAAAGAACTGTAACTTTTAAATCAGTTTTCTGAAAGAGGCTGCGAGCACTTTCTTGAATTTCATACTTTAAGAAAAATCGATTTTTCGTATCTAGTAACTAGACTGGTCCCTTAAATACTGAATTTTAATTATGTTAATTAATCTGTTATTCACTATGACTAATCACATAATTAGAATAAGTTGAAAAAACAAACATTTCATTGAAAAGAAATAAAGCTGTCGTAGCATGTTTCAATAAAATCGTGTTTATAAACCAATAGGTATAGATATGTATATATAAAAATACAATTCCTGGGAAAAATCCTAGATTTAGACGTCTTTGCCCATCTATGATTTTTGTCTCCAATTTGACTGAGGAACAAATTTAGAAGCAATTACAAGAACGCAAATATACATATAACAACATTTGTGTGGAAAATGTTTGGAAAAGTCGTCACGGAATATTGAAGTGATGATTATACGGTACATATTTTGTTATTAAAAAAAATGTCATCAAGTTATTTATTCTCCATACGTAACTCCGTGTTTGTTACTTTTACAGCTTTTTTTTTGTTTTACTTCTGAGACACTATTTCACAAAAACGGTGAAACACGTATCCACTTATTTTGGGAGTACACAATTTATCCAGCAACTTTTAACGAAATCTAGTTTGCGAATTTAGTATCGTCTTTTGTCAGTTTACTGTTTAAATAGTAGATGTATCAATTCTATAGACTTTGTTGAGTCCACAGTTTTTTTTAAGATGATTTTAAAATTGACTTTTATTTTGCAGAGGAAAAACATACTAGAAATGACTCCGAAGAGTGCATTAAAATGTCTCCTCAGCGTAATTGAATGAACAAAAGTCTAATTTCGATGCAAATCCTGAATATTTTGTAGCTTTTAGTAGATCACAATCCTCACAGTTTTATTAATACTTTTTCGTAATTTCCTTCTGAATTAGCAAAGTCATCTATAGCTAAATCAGTAGATCTAATTAAATTTTGGAAGCACATAGGCTCAACATTATAAATATTTATTAAACTTACAAAATTTTATTATCCACAAAAAATCCGTTAGTCCTTCGAATATTCCACTGTGCACGGGAAAAACGCACCACTTAAATACCAAGGAACCGAAATATCCGAAAAATCACGGCCTGATGGCAACCACTTGTTTAACACCAAAGAGCACTCGTCACCTTAACACCTTGCGACAGCACTTCAGCCCCTCAGCGATTCTGCAAATTCGTACGACCACTTGTTGAACAATGCGAAGGTACACAGTTAAAGAGTTTCCATTTATATAGCAGCAACCCCGAACGCCCCTACGCGAAAAGCTAGATGGGGCGGCGCATGAGCCTCCCCAAAGTGGCAGTCCCTCGTCAGGGGATGCCGTCCGTCGCCGATGCCGTGTATCCTCGCCCTCGTATCTCGTCGAAAGCTACAAAATGTGCTCGAGTTGGCAGTGGTTGAGGTGCAGGAGGATGTCGCTAATCGAATGAATGGGCTCCGCGCGGTGTTTCAATGGGAAAGATCAATTTCGTCATCGAATTTTGATGGCTGTTGGCGTGAAGTTATTGATACCGCCACCCCGGCCTCCTCACACTAAGGCTGTAATCAGGCTATTGTCTCTCAACTACATTTCAGGGATTAAATCGGCCTAGGCCCTCAGTTACAAGACGAAAAGGCATTTTTTTTGTAAATGCTATAGGGAGCAAAATTAAAGCCAAGTCAATGCTTCAACCTTCAACCCACTGAAATGCAAATGGGTGACTATTTTAGGAAAGCCTTCCTGAAAATGGTACCTGCCCACAGTCGGGTAACCGTAATATTCGGCGGGTAGTGTTGAGTGGCCATTAACGCTTAATGAAAAAAACCTGGCTTGTCGCGGGCACTTTGCACTTTCATTTTGGTCATTTTTCATTGCAAAAAAAGGGATATTCTCATTGTCAGTCGACGTAGGCTGCAGGCTGTATTTTTTACCTGTAATTGGCTATTTTATACAGGGTCTTGCAATAAGGACGCTCCAGTCTTAAATGTAAATAAAACAAGTTGTGTGTGAGATATCCACTCCACTTTTATTTTATATGAAATAATACTTTATGGCATTAAGTATGGAATATAACGTCGTTCAAGTGTCCGTCGCGGCTTTGCTTGGTGGAACATATTCGGGAGTTCCAATTTTCGATAACTTTGTCGCATAAATCTTGCGATTTATTCACATAGTCCTGTCATTTAAGATAGCCGCAAAATAACAAGCCTAAATGCGTTAAAACGCACGCCCTCAAATTGCTTGTGCAGAATGTCCATCATGGCATGTATTGTGTGGCACGTAGCACCGTCCTGTTGGAACCACATGTCTTCGGTATCAATATCATCCAGTGCAGGTCACAAGAATTTGCTTATCATCGATCTGTAGCGGTCGTCTCTAAAGATGATTTTCAGTGATGGGCGGAGCACTGACTTTGATAATAAAATTTGATGATTTGACGTTTTTCAACGCTATAACCTTCCGTGGCAACACACTACTGAACAATTTACAATGTTTATTTAACAACATGGCCTCTAATTGAAAAACCCTTTATTTCGGTGAAAAAAAAAAATTCACCGTTTTCGAGATATTTGCAAAAAGCCGCTTTTCGCTACTTTTCACCCTGCGTAATTCAGCGCACCAAGGTTAAATCGATGAAGAACTCTCACATGTTATCGAGAACCTCAATACTAAGGTCTATGCAAAAGCTGCTTACAATTAATAAGCGATTTTTAATTATTATCTGAATTATTTACACTTAAAGTTTTTTAAATTATTATCCTTCAATATACTTCACAGTAGAAAGTTCAATTGTATACCATAAGAATCCAGATTGTCCAGACGACAGACAGGATGTCTTTTAAACAGGTGTATGTTGGATAGTTTACATAAGGTCAATCATTTTAGAGAGATTTTGGGATTTTTTCACATTTTGAATTTTCATAATTTGTCTACAACTTTTTCAACTAGCGCATATCAAAATTATCATTCCTTATGATATTCCGGAGGCTTTACAAAAAACTTATGGGTCATATGTAAAACAACCAAAAGTAAAAATTAGGAGAATATATATTAAATAGTTTGCTAGACCGCAAGAGATTTTACTAGTCCTCTTCCCTATTTTGCATATACATACTGGCTTCTTTCTTGTTTCTATACTCTACTATCATATTTTGAAAGTTAAGGCCTAACCTGCAATTTATCCTACATGTTCAACATTTAAGGTTCTAAAATTAATAACATACACAAATTAACGATTTTGGGTTAAATTAATAAGTCAACTACTTAAAAAAAGCGTTTCGGTATTTTCATTCAACATTCAACGTATCCAATCTTTAATCAAGAGTATCGCACATCACCCCAAAATCAGTGCTCAAAGTTTCTATTATTAGAACGTTTTAGATTACCTCCTTATTAATCTGTTTTTGTATAAGTGTTCTGTTACTTGAAATGAAAGTATCCAAAAAGAAGAACTACTTCGACCATGGGTCTTTACGAAATCGATTAAAGTTTCCTCCTATTCACTTGGGCACTCAAAAATAGTTCACCTTTTTCCCGAAGACATTGCGTTTTTACCCGACTGCTCCAGAAGAAGGGTTATGTTTCTCGGTTGTATGCATGTATGTCCATTTCTTTGGCGTATCCTGTAGCTTTAATGTCTTGATGGGTTTTCAAAATTTAAATTTCGTTAGATTCGTTTTAATCGTAGGATTGCTATCGGATACTTAAATTTCGAGAAAAATAAATATGGCCGCCTTTAGCCGCCATTTTGCTTCTTTTTTTATCCTTTATAACTCCCATTGATATGGGTAACAAATGAAAGGGTTCTTCACAACCTCCTTGACATGGGCATCACATGAAAGAGTTTGACGGGTAGACTACGACAAATGTTGTAACATCATTCTAAATCCAATATAGCGGGTGCCCCAAAATGGAAAATTACATACCAAGTAAAAGGGTCTGACATGATGATGATGACGTCTTTACCATTGGATAACAAAGACAATTTCTGGGCGAAGTATCATAATATTATATATAATGGTATTATGCCAAATTACTATTTATGTGTACGAGCTACCTACTCTACATATTACCTGAAACTAAAAAGTTGTAATTAATTATTATTAAAAAATAAAAAAAAAACCGACCGCAAAAAACTATGAGGTGATTTTAATGTTTTAAGTAGGTAGATAAGGTACCAACTAAGAATTTAATTTAAACTATAATAATGCAAGTAAAGCAGATGAGGTCCAATTGCATTCATTATTTCAACTGGGATGTCGAATTTCTCTTGTCAACGACAAAAAGCGTGCCGAACTGTTTACTCACCGTCACGTCCACTGTTTCGAATATGACGTCCGCTTTATGACTGTGACGCTCCCTAGTTTAATATGAATATAACTTATTCAACGTGACTTGTCATTCGAGGGCACTGCCCTACGAAAGCTCTTTGATGTACCGTCAGACACGGGCTGACCTTTTTCGGTATATTTCAGTTCAGAAGGAGGTACCATTTATTAGTTCGTTGTAATAAGGCTTTAATCAATTAATGGCAACTTAAATTTCTGTGTCTTTAACGAGTATGATAAAATATTTCGAATTACGTGAAATAACTCGAAAAGGTCCATCATAAGGAGGCTGAAGAGGCGTTTTGACTGTGTCCGTCCGCAAGAAAACATGCGAGCAATTTATCGAGCTCCATGAATTTGAAGAATTTGTTTTTCGCGTGATTTTGCACCAAACGAGTGTTATGGAAAAATTTTCGTAGGTGTTGCAAACTATTTGTTTGGACTCTTGCAGGAAGTCATTGGGCAGCCATGCGGTTTCACAAAAAACATAACCGGCTGGAGTTGTAAGGAATTCTTTTCTGAAGGTTGTTCTTTAACCCAACAGAACCTCCGTGAGCCTTGATAGCTGTTTTTAAAGTTCGGTGCCATCTTTCAAAATCTATTAGATTGTGGATGATAGCTCTGCGAGAACATGTTCGGCCCGTGTAGGTAGTAGATCCCGCGTTATGGGTGGAGGGTTATGGAGGGGGGGTAATGGAGGAAAAAAATTACAAATATGGGAATTTGGCAGGCGTACAAATTAGAAAATTGAATTTTTGAAATTCCTTTTGTCATATTAATTACATATTTATTTAAAAAAGAGAATCATTACATCCAAACACTTTTCCTTTCCTTTCTCCAAACCGAGTTCGTCGGTAATGTGAGAATGAACATATAGGATAACGATTATATTAAGCCGATCCTGCAACACTGTTGTTCTCAAATATGTATTTAATTGTAAACGGAAGACAAATAACTATCTTGTAAAATCAAATATTGTCTTACACGCCTCCATTATTTTGGAATATTTGGGCAAACTTCACGATTATTATTCTGATTCACCTGATTGTATACCTGGGGTTGTCCTTCGAAAATGTAGCTTGTCGCTTGTTAAACCCCTGACTGTTTAACTTATCTCTGCGTTCCTGTGCTTTCCCTAGTACATGGAAATTAGAGGGTAAAAAAAAAAATTGATTGAAAACTATAGGCCTATTAAGCTGTCACCCATTCCAAAACTTGTTGAAGTGAACGAACATTTAATTTTTTATTACTGATCAGTCTTGCCTGATAAGCAGCAAGGCTTTATAAAAGGTAGATTGACTGTACCACCAATGCCGAATTTTCTATAATAGTTTCTTGTCTTAATAATCTCGAGAAGCTCAAGCAAATAGACTGCATATATGGTATACCAATTTTAGCTAAGCATATGACAAGCTTTCCCACAAAGTGTGATTTTCAAATTGTTACTTGGCTTCCCTACTAATCTCGTCCATTGGATTGAGTCATATCTTGCAAATCGTTACTTTAAATTCGGGTCGTCTTTTTCTGCAGCAATTGATGTTTTTCTGACGTCTCGAAGGACCGTTGCTGCTCACATTTTTTATCAATGATATGTTTCCCCTTTTCGAGAAAGCGCACGTTCTGGCTTCTGGCGTATGCTGACGATTTGAAGATATTTATGTCGATTGAATCTGTACAAGATGCTCCAGACCTTTAGGGCGATCTTATTATATTTTCTGATTGGTGCTCTAGAAACCGTATGATTTTAAATATTGCTAAGTGTAGTCTAATCTCTTTTAATAGGAAATCTGCCGTCAAAGAATTTTCTTATTTCTTTCTTAGAATCAACCCTTAACTCGTGTGGAAAAGGTTGCCGACCTCGGCGTCACTCTTGATGTCACGTTCACTTTTGCGTTTCATATTGACCAAATAATTAATCGTGTCAATTCCACTCTTGTGTTTATTAAACGTTGGTCCAAAGATCTTGCAGACATGTCATTCTGGAATATGTCTCGGTGGTATGGATGCCTTTTTATAATATTTACATCCAGCAGATTGAGTCTGTACAGCAGAGTTTTCTCCTTTTCGCTCTCCGTCATCTCCCACGATCGGATCCCTTAAAGCTGGTGACACAACCAAATTTTGAACGCGTCGCGAGCGATGCGTGCGTTGACAGGTTTTAAAGCGCTTAGGCAGTCCTGTACTTCGAGTTACAACGAATTCGCATCCGACGCGCCGCTATGCGACGCGTCGCATCCTTTGCGCAAATTTCTAAATTTGAACGCTGCGCATTCAACTTAACCTTACTTTTAAGTATCACTCGTGTGGCAAAATGGAATTCGATGAGCGACTCATAGAAGAAGTGCTCAAACGCGAGTTTATTTATTACAAATGCATGAAGTTATATGGGAATTTAATTATATAATTCATAATATAACTGAAATTGCCTGTGTCACTTGCTTGTCAGTTGCCGCGTTCAATATTCTGTTGTAACTTACCTAGCGTCGCGTGCGTCGCGTCATAGATGTCAACGCACGCAATGCCGCGACGAACGCGTTGGTTGTGTCACTACCTTAATTCTGCCTCCTTACGAAGAGAGATTAAAACTCATGTATATGTGGTCTCTTTCCAAACGCAGATAGGTTGAAGGCGTAATTATTATACAAGATCTCTTAACTGGCGATATAGACTCTCTTCAAACTGTCTATCGTTTTTCAAATTGAGCGGCAAATCTCATAAAATCATTTTTACATGAACGATTCCAGCAAGTGAAAGTCGGTAACTAGTTTTCGGGTTATTGCCTAATGGTCAGGGGAGTGCCTCAAGGATCAGTCAGGGGGCCCCTCTTCTTCTCACTCTACATAAACGACCTATGTGAGATGGTCAGGAATACAAAAATTCTCATTTATATGCCGATGACGTGCAATTGTACATCTGCAAACCGTTATGTGTGACTAAACTGTGCATTGATATGGTCAGTTAGGATTTGGAGCGTATTTCGCAATGAGCATCGCGCAACGAATTTATGCTAAACCTAAATAAATCACACTGTGTCGCTTTTCATATCTATGACTACACGAAATTAAATCTACCGCCAGAGAAGCTTAACAATATTACAATAACCTACGTAAGTAGCATGAAAAGCTTTGTGATATATAAATTCCAACATGAGTTGTTGTTGCCACGTCTCGGAAGCCCTTAAAAATAATATATACTTCGGTCTTCGTAGGTTATGGCTTTCGGCACCAATTCTGACATCAGGTATACGAGCTAAACCTGTGCGGGGCTTACTGCTACCATTCTTTACATATGGTAGCTTAATTTTCCCGAAGCTGGACAGCAAATGTAACAGAAGAATAGAGGTAGCATTTAACGATTGCATTTGCTGTATATTTGGACTACGCCGTCTAGACCATGTCTCTTCTTTTAGTGAATCATTGCTGGGTCGTTCGCTGGACTGCTATTTGAAGCGAAGAGTCCTTATCTTATTTTCGCGATTTTTTTTTTAATGTTGAAATAACCTAATCGGTCCGGTTTTTTTTTTTATAAATAAACACATTCATGACGAATACAAAATGATTTTTTTTATGTTTATTTAATGGGTGTAAAATAGTTCAATAAATTGTTGAAATGACACGTAAAAAAAACAGGTCCTGTATGGTTTCCAGGATTGCGGCCGCAATTTTCATCTGAAACAAAAATTTCAAACAGATTATTAATCTGTAGGGAAGTCGCTATGGCGCTATGGAAGGTTTTTTTTTTTTTAATTTGACAAAATGGCGGCGGTTTGAACAAAAAGTATCGAATTTGGCCCTTTTTTTCGACAGTTTGTCGTAAAAAAAGTAGGAAGATTTCAAAAAAAACAAAAAAGCTTCCATAGCGCCATAAAGAATGCCGTTAAAAATGTTCTCTCCAAATTATAATTAGATATCTTCAAAACTCTTCCTTTGAGAGTGGAAACCGTTTTGAAAAATACTATTCTGAGAAAAACGCGTTTAAAGATTGAAGCGCCCGTACATCTCTCTAACAAATCGTCGGTGGTCAAATCTTCGTAGATTGGCTTCAAAACCTCTTGGACATCGTCATTGAGCGCTGGTGGATGAGAATATTTTTCCTGAAATCCATTGGCCTCAGCTTTGCGCCATTCGCACCACGAATCTCCTCCCGAAGGATAATACTGATGCTGGGGATTCTCATCAGCTCCCTCCGTTCCCTTTCTACAAGAAACGCTGTAGCGACCGTATTAATTTGAATTTCGATTTGAAAATTTGAGAGAATGTTTATTACAGTGTATACTATCCGATAATGCAAAAAAATCGGTTTTTCGAAAATTTCATACTGTGACGACCACTTAAGCTTCTGCAATCCCGGGTTCCATCTTATCTCTTTGACATGGTTAAAGTTTTGTATTCTACTAGATATTCTAAAAAACTGATACCCCGTTTCTCCCGTACGTATTCTGAGAGCTCCTTCTTTGTCCAGATCCCACACCTATTATTCCATTCTTTACCAGCTAATGCGCTAACTCAAGCAATTTCTTGTAAGTGTAAGCTCACTGCCTACAAGTTCCACATAAACTACATTTACACGACTACAATAAAGTCGCGTATATCAAAAGTGCTGTCGCTATAACAATAATTTCTTTTTTTTTTACAACAAGCAAGAACTTGTTCCATTTTAAATGTTTAAATTCAAGATTTAGATTTTCACCATTTTATAGGTTCCGTTTTAGTCCTTACATCGTTTTTCTTAAGTAAACACATCCTTATTTGCGAAGTTGTTTTGATAACCTCCACATTATGGCACCGCCGTTTGCAGAATAGTACCCAATTTACATCAAAGATCATTTCTCGAGATTCGACCTACGGATATGCTCGTAAACATTCCCCTGAGACGTAAGTATTTCAAAGTCTTTTTAAAGCAAGGCAAAGTGAATAACCCACCTGAGAATACTACGCTGCAACCTTGAGTCGAAAGTAAAAAAAGAAGAAAGGTCGGAAGACCACGAGCAGTTTATTGTTTATGCTTCAGACTTTCAAAATTTAATTAGGCTCCCTTATATTGCAGAATGTCTGATCACATATTTCACTCGGGCCATTTATCTGTGCCCCCGCCTGCAGTAAATGTTAATTATTTTTGTGTAAACCGGGCATCGGGCGGAAGATTAGTGTTGGCACCTTTTTGTTCGCAAATGGGCACTAACACCTTCTAGCGCAATACACGGCGGGAGAACCGTTAGTGCAGCGAAGTTGTGAACTCCCACTCTGGATTATCACCTTTCTTTCGCGGAATGTATAACTTCTTTTAAGCCATCCGCCAGTCACGTAAGAACGTAAGGTAACGTGAACTGCCCTTAGAGCGCACATTATGGCATACAGCTTTCATAACATTTTATGGATACACTCCCTCGTAATATATCATGGCCCGAGGTAAAGTGCACATTTAGCACACCGCTTTATGAACCAAAATAATATTACCCATTGTGCAAATAAACGCAGTGCGTGGCGTCCTCTGGGCCACTTGTATATTGAAAGTGGGGCTTTGTGCTCAAGTTGCTTCCTAAATGTCTTTCCAAAGGCATTCATTAATCTTGCAGAAATCGAAACCTCTTAGGCACCACAAATTTGCTCTTTCTCAGCTGGCGCGATGGTGGTGTACACTACTCCACGTTGAGCACAACAATGCAATTTTCAATGTTGCCTTTCCATACAAGAACTCCCAGAAGCTCTCGCTTAACGTTTCTCTTCTAGGTGCGTATAACATAAATTTAAATTTGAAGTTCCAATATGGATAAGGATGATAACTTTCAAGAAGTCTTACAATGCAAAGCACAATATGAGCAAGGTAGCACAATAATTTAAAGCCAAGCAACAGAGACAATTAAAACATGAATAGCTGTAAATTGTATAAAATTAAAAGGGAAGGATTTTCTATTGAAATAGCATGTATTCCAAACCCCAGAGATGTCGACAAATATTCGAAATTAAATCTACTGCAGCAAATTAAAGCCCATTAAAGTTAGTCACAAAAAGGTAAAAATTACGAATAATGCCCGACAAAGTTTGATTCTTGTGGTGACATTTATTTCGATCTCTTAAGTATGCAACCTTAAAGGGCAGACATTTTAGTGCATTTTTTCTAGGAAAATTATTTGTAATTTCGGATTGGGAGTGTGGCTATCTAAAAGTATACACATTCACAAATATGTTTATTTTATTTTATTTAAAAACATCCAAAATATACAAGGATATTGTATGATCCTTGGAGTGTCGTAAAAAAATCTGCGTGAACGGTAGCCACTGGCGTTTCTTCAAAAATCATCTCAATAAAAAACAAAAAGATTATTAAATTAGGTACTATAATTTAGTACTTGTCATAGTCGATTTTTAAAATATCGATTTATGACAAAATAGTGGACGTTTGAACAAAATAGTGATTTTTGGACCAAGAATTAGTTATTATTTTGCCTACAAAACAAAAACCAAGTAACGACAAAAACCTACTATGAGTAGTACTAGATAATAGTGTATAGAATAATCAAAAAAATTAAAGGCAATCGGTTTATTGGTTTTCGAGAAATTTTGGGTACCACTTCGAAAAATGCGGTTTTGAGAAAAACGTGTTTGAAAATTTGGGAATAAATAAATCATTAAATTTATCAATTTACTTAGAATCATCGATACCAGGCCCATAGTGTAAGTCTTTTATCAGATACTCTTGAGACCTCAAGCTTCATTCAAATGCAAAAAAAATCGTTTTTTTACATATGTATGCATATCTCCCCTTAATTTCTGGCGAGGTTTTTTAACACACCGTCGCGTCGCGGTATAGCATTAAGCGCGTTTTTTATCTATGAATGTATACTATTTTTATTTTTATAAACAAATATCAAATTTATTTATTTATTCATAAAAAATCATGCGCCCGAGATATTTGCATATAACTAGAACCCCTAAATCCAATGGCTGAAATTAAGCGGACTTTGCACGATAGCTAAAAGGACATCCATATAAAGGTATCCACAAAAATTTACCATTGTCGGACTTTTCTCGTGTTTGAACTTTTTGGTAACTAATTTTACTGGGCTATAACCCTGACCTTAAATACATATTTATTGTATGAATCCAATAATACTGCTGTTTTCAATAATGTGGGCTGATATTCTCGTAATTTTTTTCTATTAAAGCGGTACCACGCATATTTGCGTGAAAAAATATGAAACCCAACAAATTCATTAAAGTACGTACCTAAATCAAATTCAATTCATATAGATGTACGCAAATCACCTAAAAGAAAAGCTAAACAGCCAAATACAAAATCTGTCTGGATAAATTAATTAATTATCACAGCATACAAAATTTTAAAATACTGTTTTCACAATCCACCCGCCGTCGTCATCAACTATAATTCTAAGAATTTGCCTTCGAGTTTTAATATTTTTACCCGCGCTCATTCCTAGAATTGCCCGAAATATTGGAATCACCACCCCACAATGGCTGACGCCGATTGAAACATTGAAATTCCCTCACGCCTCACCTTCGTTTAGGTCGGTGCCAACAAACTCTTCGCTGGACTCGTGGCCAAGTGCAGAGGCCCCAGCTAAGATTTAAATTGTTTAAACATTTTCAGATGCGTATTTCGACCAAATTGTACCAAACATGTGCCTAAGTAAGATACAATTCGGCAACTTTGCATTTTTCTTACCTATTCAACTGGGCATCTGTATTACTTAGGTATATGTGGTATTACATATATAGTTTAAAAATATTTTTTAATTTGTTCAAACTTAAATCTTTAGATATCTCGAAACGAAAATATATGCCTTAGACCACTTTCATAATCAGCGGCAAATATATACAGTGCGTCTCAAAATTATAGAGCCACTTATAAATTTCAGCTTTCCTTAGTTCCTTACCACTTTAAAGCTATAAAATATTTAGTTTCTGGGTAACGTTCGTGATCAACACAGGTGCATAGTAGATGGAGTGTCAATAAGGTGTTTTAAACGAAAATAACAATAAAAGTTCATTTCAGTGCTGTCACAACAACAGTAGGTATGTAAAGATGTAGGCCACAATTAATTGTTTTAATGTCCCACGTGAGAAAACCCTCACAGATAAAAAAAGGCGCCATAGAAGCATACTGGAAGTTGGGTGACAGTATGCGAGCAATTGCACGAAAATTAAATCGATCGCGAATCCAAATAAGAATGGAACAAAAACAACATTGAACAACAAATATGGAACATGTATTAAATTAAATTATAGAATAAATTATCATTTAAGTAATATTTAGTGATGCAAAAAAGTTTTGTCTAGACCGACCTGAAGGTTTCAACAGCTACTGGCGTGACTTACGAAAAGAACCTGTGTATTTTCCGAAGAGAAATTTTGGTGGCGAGAATTGTAGCGCTGAATCTAGTAATCACTTCAGCAAAGATCACCAGAATGTTCTGCAGAGTAGTCTACTGCCATTTTTGCGAAAACACCGGCGGCGCCTACCACTTGTATTTCAGCAAGATAACGCCGCTATACACGTCAGCAAAGATACAAAGAAATGGTTTGAACGAAATAAAATTAAGGTTCTTGACTGGCCAGCAAGTTCACCATATAATAATAATAATCGTACGTCGAATTTATGCCGATGCTAAAACTTATGACAGTGTAAATTCTTTATAAGTGGCCATATCCAAAGCCTGGGAAGAATTGAAAAATATTGTAGACAGTATGTCAAACCGTATTTTTGAAGTAATTAATAAAATTGGAGGAGCAAATCATTATTAATATAAAATGTTGTTACATAATATTAGCTTAAAACGCAAAGAAATATAAATTTCTATCATTAACTTTGAGATGGCTCTATAATTTTTGGACAGAATAATAATGAAATTTGTTGAAATATTTTCTTATTTAGACTGGTGTTGACATAATATTTGTATTTGCTATTTTCTTATAGCTAGTACAATATAAACTGTGAACCTAAAAACACCAGCTCTGAAGGAAAGTTTCAAAACTGTGAATTTGTAAGTGGCTCTATAATTACATATGTGACGCACTGTATGTATATCATTCTTTTAATAGTCTTTTTTTATACTCCTCCCCCTTTTTGTAAGATTAGGTTTAACCCCTCTAAAGAAGTTCTGCGCACAGACCAGCCCCTCAAAAGATCACCCACGTCGCGTAACTTTCTTTTCTAGCATAGGAAAAATGTACATAATGACTGGACTAATTATGCGTTTCCTAAAAGATGCATACTATTCGAAGGCGTCAGCAATTTTAGAGCCCAATTAGGTATAAATAGAATAAAAAGAGTATAGAATTAATTGCATAGAATTAATAAATGTCTCTGAAATCATTAAAGTGAGTGGAAAGAATTTCTTCACTAATTAATTACCTACTGCAAATATATGTATAATTCTATGGGTTCAGTGTCTGATTGGCTTAATAATACGAGCTTTTTCAAAACATTTTAAAACGATTATCTGCATTAATTTAAAATAGGCCTTTCGCCAATGTAGCAATTAAAATTTTCAGCGCCCCTGTTGCCCTTCGCCAAGTTGTGAGATTCTGTTCGACTGCCGTCATGTTTACAGAGCTGTTCCGCAGAGAAAGTGCCGGGCTCATGTGCCGGGGTGTGATCCTGGCAATTACGTCCCAGGCAATAAAAGATGTTAATATCCTCAAAACTTATTTATTTCCACAAAATCCATTAAACCGACCGCAGCAGCAAACGCCTCAAGTTCAAACAGGGCACCTGAATTATAGCCAACTTGTGTGTAAAACTTGGCGCGCCAGGATATTCTCGGCAGGTTTACGTTTACACTTTTAATTATCTGGCGTCATCCATCAGTGGGGAGGGCTGGGTCACATCTTCCTGCGAAAGGGTTCTCGCACAGCATTCTGCAAGGCGACATCAGTTATTCCGATTAAAATCTCTGTTTTCATTTCACTGCGGTTGGCTAAATTGTCGTTCGTTGCCTCTGAAGCATACGAGTGGGCCTAGCAGATATTTCACGCCATTTGAGACCCCGATACAGGACTGGATCGGGTGCCCACAATGTAACTTCATTAGGAAGACAAAATGTGGTATTTGGTATTTGGTGCCCTTCCACACATGACTCATCGCCTCGACCGGAAGAATAACCAGCCCTACAGGCACGAGTGGGCTTTATTTTCGGATACACCTCAATCGCTGACGACATTTCCTACCTTGATTGTCGTTTAACAAAAAAAGAGGTTATTGAACTTCTTCGAGGGGCTGGGGAACATCACTCTGCTTTCATGTCGGATTGTGCGACTAATTAAACACTAGATCTTCGTGAAATTAGGTCAGCACGCCACCGATTCAGGCCGAAAATATTGTTATGGGGCAAATTGTAACAGCTCGATTAGATTAATAGGAATTGGCAGGTATGTTAGGTATACGATTCTCGCATAATGAAAGCAAGCCAAGGTAGTTTGTTCTGATGCGTAGGAGTAGTTCTTTTGAATAGAGTGACTGTCCGGGCCATTATTAAGATGGATAACAACTTAATCAACTTTTGGGTCAATTATGGTGCATCCCCTTTGTTATCCATGATAAAGCTTTTACATAGTTGTCTAATTAATCGCCTCCGTATACTATGACAAATAGTGAGGCATATATAGTACATACTGTAGCGGACAAAATTGTGGAAACACTTTGAACGTAAATTTTTCAACACCGCTATAACCTTTACTAATTCTTATTTCTCGGAAATAAATGCACCTACATAAAATGCAATACCTTCTTCACTCATTTAAAATACCGTGTCTTTATCTTACGCGAAAGAGATAGCACCGCAAAGAGATAGGAATAGAAAGGAGTTTGGCTTGCGACATAAATGTGGAGACATTTACTTAGGCAGAGAGCGATCAGGAAGAAGTGAAGTAATAATTAACAATTTTCTCACACTTTTCATATTTTCTACTTCCTAATTATTACACCGCGTAAGAGAACAGCTTCCCCCGTTGAAAAAATTATTGTTCTACTCCGCGATCTAGAAAGTTTATCTTTTGCCGAAGTTCGTTGACAAGTTCAAATGGGTAGAGCTGTTGTTTCAAAAGTTTATCACCGCATGAAAAACCCACCAGTTCCGAAAAAACGTGGAAGACCTCGAAAAACGGATGAACGGTAAATTTGTATTTCTTTGTCTTTATTTATTTATTTATTTAAATGAGGAAAAATGGTCGCAGAGTGATTCGAGAAATCATATTGGAATCGAACAAGAATCCAAAGCACACGGCTCCGGAGGTTATGGTGGCTGCAGGTGTTGAAGGCGTTAGCACCCGAACTATCCAGCGTCGAATAGCCAAAAAAGGACTCCATTATGTTAGACGCCCTGTCAACATTCGATTTGATCCTCACTATACAGTTGGCACCGTAAAACATTCAGGAGGAAATCTAATGGTGTGAGGAGCCATTAATCTTCCAAGGGTTGAGGCTCTATTTCGGATCGTGGGTCACATGGATCAAATAGAGTATGGGAGCATCATGGATCTTTCCACAGCATAACGATCCGAAGCATACGGCCAGATCGATGATAAAATGGTTTTCTGACAACAATATCCGAGTTATGGACTGGCCTTCTCAGTCGCCAGACCTTATAGAAAACTTTTGGGAAGAGGTCGACAGGAGGCTGAGAGGTGAAAAATTCAATTCACCGGGCGAACTCTTTGATGCTATTAAGGAAGAATGGAATCACCTTTCAGTGTCCTTATTGCAAACTTTAGTGGAATAAATGCCACGTAGGTGCAGAGCAGTTAATATATATAATACAACTAGCGGACCCGACAGACGTTACCCTGCCCGACACCTGCCCCTACCTACACCACCTCCTTACTGCACCCGCTCTCCTATATCTCCCAAAAACCCAAACCAAAAACATAATTTTGTAATTTTCCGCGCAATATTCTTAATTTTTTCTTTCATAAGAACTTTCTCCCGCCAATAAGAAACACAACAAAAAAAGAATTAGCGAAATCGGTCCAGCCGTTCACGCGTGATGGCGTGACCAAGGGAAATAGGGATTCATCTTTATATATATAGAAGATTACTCTGCTTCCTTAGCTATCGATTGGTGAAAAAATTATTCCAATTCATGCATACACGTTTCTTCCACAGCCGTTTCAATTTTGTCGGCACCCACCGAAAAAACCAAGTTTTCACTATTTTCACCAACTTTCACCAACCCGGCCAAATTTCCTATATGCCTCTTCTTCCTACCCCCGAGATACACTTCTGGGGCTGTCACCCCCCACCCCACCCCCACAACAAAACCACGTTTTCATCAAAATTTCCCACAGTTCACACTTTTCACCAACCTTTCTTTCACCAACACATTCTACACTACCTCCCCTTTCCAACGATACCCATAACATGGCACACGCCACGGCAATATATGAAATTCATTACATTCATACCGACTGCAGCGCCATCTGCCGGGCTGATTTGTGAATCTAAACCATCCGCATACAAAAAAATTCATTCAAATCGGTCCAGCCGTTTAGGAGGAGTTCAGTGACAATACACGTACAGTAGAATTATATATATAAAGATATAATATTTCGTAACACATAGTTTTCTAAAATAAATGTTTCCAGAATTTTGTCGCCGTTAAAACACAGTCTTTTATCTTCTTGAGCCAGTCTATCACAGCTAACAGTATAATATTTCCACATTTAAATTTTGTGAGTAATGTTCTTATTAATTGTGGTCCATTTTGATCTGATGCTGGAAAGGAGGAAAGAAATAACATGTTGACCTTTTCTGTGATTGAAATGTTTGCAGATTTTTGTCCGCTACTGTACATATATACATACATTACATGCGTAGATACGAATGTAAGTGGAATAGCAACTTTTGTGAATTATTTATTTATTCATGCAAGATTCACCAACAACTGACTACTACAAATATCATTCAAATTAGTTAATTAATTATCACACGTATTACACATCGATGTAAGAGGCTCATGCCTTCCGTAGTTGGTTCTATGATGCGGCAGGTGAAGAAATTCATGAGCTCTCAAGGAGCGAGGCGGGTCCGAGATAACTATGTGGAAATCGCGCCCAACAATTCCGGAGAGTTAATAGACCCTTTCAAGATGTCAGACATTGTGACAATTCTAGAGATATCACGTCTCTTTTCCAGTGAATCCAGGGAGATCAGTTTAAGCCTATCGGCGTAAGGGAGAAGGTTCGAACGGTCTAACCAAGGCAGACCACGAAGAGCGAACCGAAGAAATCTACGCTGTACCGCTTCGACACTATTAATATGCACCGCGTAAAACGGGGACCACACAGGGCCAGCGTACTCCAAAATGGGCATAACAAAGGCACAATACAAAAGCTTGGTAATGTAAGGATCGTCAAATTTTTTGGAGCATCTTTTTATCTCAGCTCAGCTCAGAGTAGAGTTGGCTTTGTGTATTGATATGGTCCTCAAAGGAAAGTGCACAATTTAGGATAACGCCTAGATCTTTGGAGAAAAATTGGGAAAAACATGTAAATTAATTAAATTAAGGAAATTTTAGAGCTTTTTTCACTTTCGCAAGTGACTGTACCTACAGTGGTAGAGGTACATCAACATTGGTGGCATTTATGGAAAGCACATTAAGATAGTAGTTCATTGGCGTGAGCTACGTTAAGTATAACAAAAGATAAAGTTAACAAATAATGTGTGTCCCGAGTTTATGAATCACCCTGTAATTCGAAAACTACTCAAAATGCGGAACATACATGGTGGTGATTCGGTTAACCCTCAATACACCTAATTTTACCTTTGAACGTCAATTCTCTGGCGACCCTGTATATAAAAAAAACAATCTATGATTTTGGGGAGCCGGAAATTCTTGTGCAAAAGGACAGCTGACTAGTGAACCTTTCCTGAAAACATTATACACCAACTCAGCATCTTCAATATTTTGTAGTCACTGTTCCGCCTATATTGGCTGTAATTTGCAATTGCATTGTGCTCTACAACTTTTGTATAAATATAAAAAATATACAAGTTACAAGTTACGAGATAAATGCGAAAAACCACTTGTGGTCCTAATATTTTAAAATTTTCCACGCTGTTGAGTTAAAAAGTATTAACTTTACGAAAAACTTGATAAACTCTATTTGTAGAGGATTGCCAGATCTAAAAAAATGTTTTTAAATTTTTCATCTAGCATGTATAGAAGATGAGATATTTACGAAAAATGATTTTCTTATTATTATTAACATCCAACCCTGTGCCCCAGTTCTGTTCAGGCACACAATGATTTTTCTTACGGCCGTTGTGAGTACTAACATTAAAAATACATTTCATCCTGTTACTCGATCGGCCAACTTTTGGACTCTTGCATGGCCTTTAATTGGCCTGTATTGAGGGTCTTTTAATGAGGGACACGCTGCTCTGTCTGGGCTGATCTGCTTAGGTGTCGCGCGGCTCGCTTTTGAAGATATCAACCAGTTCTTCAGGAATGAGAGTGACGTCTGGGACATAAGTTATTATTTCATCAGAGCCAACTAATGTGTCCAAATGTGGCCCTGGCTGGTTTGATGAGGAACTTGAGGTTTCCTCGTGAGGCACAGATTTCGGCATTACAAACGTAATGGCCACCTTGTATAAATTTGTGTTTTTATGCATATAAGGCCTACGAGTACGGAAGTGAATGTCATCCGAAGGTAGATTCCGTTGTGCCCCTGGGAAGGCTAAATTTATACCGAAGTTCGCCAGGCATCTGGAGTTCGTATACTATCTAATAAGCTCCTTCTTAGCCACGCAACCCTTGGCGTGGCAAAGTGGATCGTAGTTAAAACTAGCCTGCATAATAATCATAGCCCTCGTTAACCGCTCTGCCAGCTCCTTCTTGAAATGCTATAGCTTCGTAACCTGTGAAAATTTTACGATAAAATGTTGTTCAAATATTCTTGAAGGCGTGTCTACAAATATGTAAACAACATCGAGTTTTTTTTTGTAATGTAGATGCCATAAAAAAAAAATCTGCGAATTATTTGTTATTATTTTTATTTGCAAGATATTTGAATCAGGAAAAATATTCGGAAATCTTTAAACTTGTTGTAAATAGCTACACTTTTAATTTTCTTTTTCTTCTTCTTCTTCACCCTCCCCTTCCTCTTCATCCAGATGTGGCTCACCAGTGATAATTTCCTCCGCCAACAAATACAAGTCGTTTATATTCTAAAAGGGATTAAAATTAGAAAAGATCAAATCAGAATTAATCGTTATTTACGTCGGCGAGCTTGAGCCTGGCGACACGTGGGTCACTGTAGTGCAGTTCGTTATACTGCGTCTTGGATACCAAGAAACCTTTTGTGACATCCTCATCGATGCGCGATTGCAACATCTTCAAATACTTGGATTCAGTATGACTGGGCGAGTACTTTTCAACTTCAGCGAATGTCAATTCCTCCTCAGAATCCTGCCATTCGATAGAGGTCCTTGGCTTATCATTAGCGTCGGTAGATTCCTCTGCGATTTTCCTAGACATTTCGCTGGTGGCCTGAAAAGGTATTCACATTAACTTGAGCAATCTTATGTATCAACGAAGATACGTACAGCTGCCCTAGCCAAGATGTCCTTTCCTTTCGGTGTCTTTGTAACGTCCTTGTATTTCGCATCAAGTTGCTGTCGTATATTTCTCTCGGTAGCTCTGAATTTGCGTCTATTGAAATCGGAATGTTTGAATCGTGTTAAATAAATCAAATAAAAATAGAGTATGATAAATTAGCCAACCTCTTCTGGACAATGTTTACAACATCTAGAGGATCACTTATGAATTGCTTCGGCTTTCGAAGTGACTTGGCTTTCATTTTCCTTCTTTCCCGATCAAGAAATTCTTTAAGGCTCTTCTCGCAGGATTTGTACTCCTTGTCATGCATTCTGAAAATTTGAATAATTTTTTTAAACTTACCAATATTTAGAAATAACACCTCACCTCAAGAGTCCCAATCCAAGTTTGGCATCTTCCTGCCTGTACTGCTCTTCGAGCTTCTTTTGGGCTTCAATAAGCTTTCGAATCTCCTCATCTTTTTGCCGATCAAGTTCATCGTAAATGACACGATCACGCTCCCACTTAGCTCCCTGGCGTAGCAGCTTTTCTGCATTCTTTTCCCGTTTTGTTTTCATCTAAACAAATTGTGTCACTTTATTAACTTCTGGCGCATTAGCAAGGCATACACGATCAAGAACTTGTCAAGTCTACTTGATGTGACGTCATGTTCTAAGTGATTTGATCGTATGTGAGGCACTTTCAAGTTCTTGTCATGGAAATTGGAAGACTGAAAACTAATCAAACTGAGTTTGATTTTTAACAAGTTTCTTGGATGTCCCCTGGGTACAGATTCAATTTCGGACAAGTGGCAAAAAGCTCATCCATGAAATATGTCAGAAAAAATCATCCATTTTCCATGGCAAGTTTCCTTGATCGTGTATGGGCCGCTATTAATTAATTCTGAAATTACCTTGGCTCGGCGTTTCGCAATCAGCTTGTTAACGCGTTTGTTCACTATGAAAATGGGATGATTGGCCAGCTCTTCAGGAATTATGTCCGTTTTACCATCGAGAATCAAATTACGTTCCCGTTCAAGCTCTTTGATCTTTAAAAAATTTAATATATATGTCAACATAGGTATCAATACAAAAAGGAGACTGGCGTAGGGCAGAGTGGATCAGAGAGCTAACCCATGCTAGTTAGGTGTGTAAGAGCTTAAGAAACCTTTCCTGAAGTTTGCTATGTACATATTCTACTATTTATATATCATTACTTCATTTATGTCCGCCGCCGATTTCGATGAAACTTAAATATGTTAAATTGGACTGAAATCTAAAGTTCTAAAGTAAAGGGGTGAAAGCAACAATCCTCCCCCAACCTCATAGTTTACTAGTATCTCGAAATGTACACAACAGATTCGAACGAAACCAATCTGAAAAGTTTTATTACTCCGAGTAACAAAGCCAGTAATTTCTTTGACCCGAGCCGATCGAACTTAAGGGGACATTCGCTTTCAGAATTTTACAAAAATTGGATTTTTTTTACATAAATATGTTTTTTAGCATCACAGAATGATTTAAGTGGTGAATACATTCGGTGCACTCGTGAAAAAAAAAACGTCGAGATTGATCCTAATTGAAAGTCTGTGGTATGCGTTCAAAAGCACTGCAGTAAAAGAGCTTTCCTCAGCTTTCTAATTTCATTTAATCACGCAAGTTGAATGCTTAAAAATTATACTAATGAAAATACAATATTGCATGCAGATAGTTTTTACTCTTTTCATCTTGCAATTTCCTTTTTAAAATGCAAATTCAATCAAGAGAAATAATTTTCTAACAACTCACAACCGCAGTGAATTTGTTCAGAGATTGCGTCAGAGCGGGGCTTGAGCATCGAGTGTTGTAGGAGTTAGCACGTCTGTTTGCTACGCTGCGGGTTGGAGTCAGACATTTTTAATTTTCACCTGGATTTGGAGTTGGTGAACTGAGGCATTGACTTGGCGAATTTGCGGAACTTAAAGATAAAAGCTATCCCTCGGCTCAGAAAAAGGGGTTTTAATTAACTAGGAGTGCTGCCCGACGGGGACGGGACCAATTCACCGGAGGGTGTAGGAATACAGGATTCAAAGGAAATTGGCAGGAAGGGTGCGTACATATTGGCGTCCTCCCCCTCCAGTATGATCACCAAACGGAAAAGTACAGGTAGCCATGCAAATGGTGGCAAAAAACGTCCGAAGTCGAAACTAGTTTCTATGATTAATAATAGAAAGGAGAATACCCTGGACAATCTGGTGAAGATAGAAACGGACGTGGTCGGACTTCTTCAGGAGTGGAGGAAGGATGCAACAAGAAAGGGAGCTTCGGTTGCCCCGTTGACCAGTATAATCAAGTTGCACAGAAAGGTAAATTTCTAGGTAGGGCATTTAGCTTATCTTCTTTTGCTTTTGCTGACGATGAAGTGTCTGTTTTACCCACTTCTCCAATATTCCAAAGTCCTTTGTTTATAATCCAATGAAATTGGTTCTTTATCAATCGAGCATTGACCTGTCGGTACTGTGAGAATTTCAAGTTCCGAATGTAAAACTAAATCAAGAGACTCGCCTTGGTTATAATATTCATTGGATTAATTTTTATTTTCTTTTTGAAAAAATAAATATATTTTCTGAGAGCTTCCCTGGTCTGATCGTTTGAATCTTTCCACAATTTTTATTTAACCACCATAAAATGTAAAATAACAATTACAATTACAATGTGTTCACAAGATAGAAGAACTTCTGCCGCAAGCTTTTCGGCGACTTTTATATTACGGAGTAAACAAATGATAAAAAACGATAATATTATTTTGCGACAATATTTTTTTGCATGAAGTGAAAATGATAAGAGACGAAGTTATCTTGTCTGTTTTTTGTTCAAGAAGATATTTCAAGGTGAAGTATGATGAAAGTATGCATACTCGTATAAGTGCATTTTTTCGGAATTTTTAACCCACATTGAAGCCAAATTACGGTACTAGGAAAAATTTGGGAGAATTTTACCCCCTGTACCTAACCCGATCGATTCCAAAAAGTTCTTACGATAGAAAAACATGTCCCGCAGACTTATAATAATCTATTTCCACCGAAAAAAGATAAATTTTTCGCGAAAATGAAAAAAAAAAATTTAAGGGTTGCCAATTTTATTTTCCCAAGGGTAGAAGTTTTCCCGGGAAAACGAAAAAAGGGATAAGTTTTAGATCGAGCTGATATGCAATTTTTTGGACTTTTTTTCAAGGAAATTAGTGGGTTCATTACTCGGAGTAATAAAACTTTTGAACTTGCTTGCGGTCGAATTCATTCCGTAAATTTGGAGATACTAGTAAGCTATGAGGTTGCAACCCTAACTTTGGTGAAAGGGGTCAACATCCCACTATTCCTGCAACAATCGTACCTGATTATCCTTCCTGCCTTAATGCACAAATGACACATTTTGCTCTCTTGTGAATTGTCGCAAAATTTCCATTTGCGAACTTCCTGAACAAAAATGCAGTTTTTAAACAAATTACTAGTAAATAAACTCGCCACTAAGCCATAAATGCATTCCAGGTATGTACGAGTGCATACAGATGTGGCCAAATCTGTATATATAAAAATCAATGCCACTTTTCGTTGTAATTTTATAACTCAAGAACGGGCTCACCTATCCAAACCAAATGTTTAGGCTTTGTTCGGACTATTTAGTAGATGGTTTATGTGAAGTTTGCACAAAATCGGTAGAGCGGTTCTTCATTTATCACATTTTTTGTAACAAATGAATTCAATAAATGGCGGATCATTTTGGTCAAATTGAAACTTTTTTAAGATGGAGATTGTGCTGTTAAATTGAAACTTTTTTCAGTGTTGACAGTACAAGCATGTTGTTATGTCATTCATGCGTTCATTTCATTTTGGACGTGCTTCGATTAAAGCAAATTGTCAGCGATAATTATTGCAGTTGTGCGCTCGCCGGGGATGGCTTTAGACACAAAAAATTGCCCACTTCAAAGAATTTTTATGAATAAGGGCAATCGGGAGATTTAGAGGTCGCTGATTTCGAACCTGTCATCAAAGTTTATAAGGGATTTCCCTGAAAGGCCGCACTAGGGCGTTTCTGGGACCGCTGATTTCGAATCGGAGAGTAGTATAATTACGTAAATATACATATAATGATTTAATGATTAATAGTTTTTTTTTCGTAAAATGTAATATAGTGTAATGTAGATAGAATTTACTGTTTATTTTTTTCCGAAAAGACGGAGAGGGAGTAAGGAGTAAGGACGTAAAAATAATTTTGTAAAATAACAAACATGAGAAAGCCTGTGTATTAACAAATGTAGAAAGAGAAAATGTGCGTGTTGAAAGTCGAAAATTTTTTAAAGCAGCAAGAGGTTTACCCCTGCCGATTGGAAATAAATGAAAAAATTGATTCATCTATAGTAAAAAAAGAGTTAGGAATAGATAAAAGTGATGTATGTGGGTATTGTGTATGAATTTCTGCTTGATTGATTGAGATCACCCCCACTTCGCTTGATCATAGAGGGGCGGGGTGCGGTAGGAAGGGTGCTTAAAATCTACATAAATAAAAATTTAAGTATCCCGGGCAACGCCGGGTCCGGGCAAGCTAGTTATTAATACCTCTTAAAAAAACTTATTAATGTAGGTTATAAAACTACTGTAGCGTCCTTTTTCTAAATTGGCATGCCGTTTACAAAGGTTACTTCAATCACGAAGAAGTACTGCAATAAAAATGTCATATTCTTGGAAATATCTCTTTCCTGGAGCAATTATTACTTGAATGACCTTTTCGGGAAAGTAACAGTTTAGATTTTTTATTGTGTTACTAACTAGTTTCAGTTCCAAATTGGCCAAATTTTATGGTTACTGTGTAAACGAATAACTGCTGAGTTATCAACAAGTCCTAAATATTGGAAGGAAATTTTGGAGGAGCCGAAAAACAACAGGGTACCATGACCGCTATTTGCTGCGGGAAGCTAAAGAAGACCGCACCCTATCTAGTAAGTCTTTAAGGGCTACTATGCGTGACGTTGCGTTGGTGCAGAAATATTGGAGCGGACAGTAAGACGTCGACCTTTTCAATCTGGGCTATGTGCAAGACGACCACGCAAGAAGCAGAGCCTGAATTTTGGGATGGTTCAACAAATAAAACATGGGCCGATGGACATTTGACATGGACTACAAATTATAGGGAAAAGGTAAAGATGAGATAAACACTCTTCTTCATATTATTCTGAAAACACATTTTCCAATAAATTTTTCACTTCACTTAAATTAACTCTATTTTTTGAACAGGTTATATTCAGTGACGAGACTATGGTGAGTTTGACACTACCAATGTCCAGGGATGTTCACAGATACAAAGGAGAAGAGTATTTACCTTCATGTGTCCAACAGCAGGTCAAGCAGCCAGTAAGGGTCATGATTTAGTTAGCAATATCGTCAAAAGGACTCTACCCACTCTACGTCGTTGACAGAATAATGAACGAGGAGCAGTACATACCATAACAGTCCTTCAGACATAAATGATCCCAACTATGGATGCAAAAATTAACAAAGAGGGAGTTTTCATGCACGATAAAGCCCCTTACCATAAAGCAAAGAGAGTTACGAAGGTTTTAAGGATTAACAAGCCAGCGAATAGCCCAGATATGAACCCTATCGAAAATATCTGGGCTATTTTTAAGAAGAAAGTGGCAGAAAAGTGCCCACGGACCAAATCAAAATTAATTGAAGCCATAAAGGAAGTTTGCGAAAATGATGCCGATTTGGTCACCACCGCTAAAAACGCTATACTGGAATGCCACGTAGAATACAATCCTTGAAAAAAGGGGGATTGTTCACAAAATATTAATAAATATTTTTACAACAAAACTTTTTTGCTTGGAATCATAAACCTACGTATTCATACAATTTTACTAAACATTTCTATAGGTAATAATAATTTGGTCACATGTGTACCTATGTATACTAGTTGTGCACTTTGCATGCGACTATAGCAATTAAAGGAGATTTATGACCATTACAATGGATTTATGGATTTATGACCATAATAGTGGATTTTCCAACATTTTCAAGGTGGTGACTTTTCTCTAACCACTCTGTATGTGAACTTACTTATGCATACCATCTGCTCTATTACATATTTGCTTTCCTGCTATTGTGAAGCACCTATGTAGGCCCTTGCACTAATTTTCAATAATAAGTCTAATCAAATCTACTACAGCGCAGTGAAGACAAGTAAAAAGAAGTTATTTGTTAGCACTCACCGCTCGCTGCTCTATGCGTTTGTTTAACATGAGGATGTAGTCTTCCTGCAGGCGTGTCCTGAGCTCCTTCATGTACTTGCGATCGGTTAGGCGTACGACATTGGTACCCATCAGCCTCTCCAGTCTCGCACTTATTCGGGGGAGGTTGAAGCTGCACAAGGTAAGAAAAGGATTATTTCGGAGAATTCCACGAAAAAACACTGTAAATAGGTTCGACAAGCACCTCGTGACTGCGCCAGCAAAAGCCGTAGGCCGTAGGGATAAAAATATCAAAAGCAAAATTCAGTCGGGTGGAGGAGCTGTGGGAGGCTAGGCGGTTAGGCGTCCTTACAACTTACGTGATATGAATTGTATGGAAATAACAAATTACGTGTCCCTTATCGAACACAATCCTCGTGAATGTAAATCATGTGATTTCACTTGTTCCCCTTTAGGCAGGCACGCCACAAATCTATAACCGGGTAAAATTCAATCGTTTTGGTCAGAAGCGCCTCACGAAAATGTGTCAGGGAACGCGATCCAACGAGCGATTGCCATGGGGAGGTACAGGTTGTGTCGCCGAACAAAAGCGCGATGCCTTTTAAACAGTTCCGGAGGTGGATGGGATAGGGACAGGATAGACAGACAGACATATTCTATGGGCCGCCCGTTTTCTAGCATTCCGCTTGGCATCGACCCACACAAAGAATCTGTGGGCTCCTTCCTGAAAATGCAAAACGTGATTGCGAAAGGATTAACTCACACATTTCTGCTTTATGCCTTTTGGGGACACATTAGATATACGTATTACGTATGTTAATCCCCGCAATAAGCATTACGTATGTTAATCCCCGCAATACGTAATCAAAGGTTCGACCATGGGGAGAAATATATGGGGCAATTAAATCATTCATCAGCGAATAGTTTTTCCAATTATGCAATTAAACACTAAGAGGATCAAGACGATTTGCAGGTCGTATAATGCCGTATTTAGAATGTGTATAACAACAGCAGTACCTGCACACTCATTTTTAAATAAAACAAACATTGCCAAGGTTCGGCATCAAGGCCGAAGTGATGTTGGCTTACATTTTATACCTTAAATAATACAAAAGGCTGATCATTACTACAGATTATAAAGCTATAAAGAACTCGCAGTCGTTAACAAATAACTTGAAGCGAAAAATTTGCTCTAGGGTTCTTCCTTGCGGACCCTATAGTTGTAGTAGTACAATGAATCTAAGCAGACGTTCATATTCAGACACTTATGTTACATAGGAAGTGTGACCATAAATATCTAGGGCCTTCGCCTTACGATGCGGTACCAACCAGCAAACGTACAGAAATTCAAGCGCTTATGAAAGGGACGCTCTGATACGCCTTCAAATGCCTAACTATAGTATGCAATGTCTGGAATATACATCCAGAAAAATTTTCCATTAGCTAAAACATAAACGAATGAGTACCATTGCATTCCTGTAAGCAATTAAGGAGGCAGATACCTTTAGAACGGGTGAAATCAGTCAATTTTAATGAATTTTTTTCAAGGTGATACAATAATTGGATCATTTATTACTTTTGACATATTGTTAATACAAGATTAAAGTGTACAAAAACATGAGATCTTTGTTTTTTTACAAAATGGCGGCCCTGCAGAATATTTCCTCAAGCGTCTCCCGCGGGTCATCGCAAACTGCTGATGCTGTCAAAATGTTTCTATTTATCGAAAATAACAAAGTTTTTTTTGTCGATTACTAACATATTAAAGGGAAGAATAAACCTATAAAATAATAAAATGTTAAAAATTAAAATTTATATCGGCTGTTTAATCAAAGGTCCAGATTTTTGGCTATTTGTCAAGAGTTATGACCCCAAAAAAAAATATTTTTTGAGCCGATATCTTTAAACATAGGTACATCCTTCCGATGGCACTATAAAGAGAAACCTCTGAATGTTTCAGCCTAATCGGTCAATAACTTTTTGAGTTACAGAGCTAGCAGTTTTTGAAAACACAGTTTCGAGATATTCGCGTTCAAAGTTTGCATTGAAACTTTCGTTGGCATTCTGGGTATGGCCACCCAAGCATCTTTCCAGTAAATATTTTGTGGACAAATCTTCGTAAATTGGTAGAAGATGTTGCTTTATATTGTCGCCAAGTAAGAGAGTAAATTATGAGACAAAAGAATACACAAACGTAGGTACTGTGAAAAGGCATTGCTCCGACCCAAGCTCTCCGACTACCTGGTTAATGACGGTATGCGGGCTCTGACATTTTTCCCAATAACTCCATTAATATTCAATATTTCGATTTTTCCTTTTGACAGTATATTGTTAACATATTATATATTCGAATTATGTAAAAAATTCGATTTTCTGAAAATTCTAAAGGTATCTGCCCCCTTGAGAGAGAGCCATAGTCGGCAAAAATTTCTCACGTACAGCATGTACAGTGTGAGATACAAAATGCAGCATTTTTTACCATGGAGTTTTAAAGGTGATTTCTAACAATTCATAGCGACTATATGCGGCGTTCGGTCAGCTAAAGAACCAGGGCAGGGTGGTGTTATTTTATTGAGAGATTTGACTTGACTTATAAAGTTCGGAACATTTTAAAATACAATTAAGAGAATAGCTTTTTTTTGCTTTAAAAATGATGGGTACACATCATATAAGGTGTTTGGTGTATGGTTTTTCGAGGGAGAATTATTAGGAAATAAGTTTAGTGCCTTGCTAGAAAATAGAAATTGTTCACAATAAAATCATGCACCCTGTAGAAGCATTTCAATTTGCATAGCATCTCCCCCAAATTTGTGCCTTGCTCTCACAAATTACTTGTTTATAACTATCTATTTCTAACAAATGAAATGTCCGGTCCAGTTAACGGTATCCAAGGTCGTTGAAAGATAAGGAAAAACGTCACGAGTGTCCCTTCTTGTTGTTTGATATTCTTTGGCGGCTTTGGATGCAAAAGCGAGAACTCTCTAGTTCTAGAGCGATTAGGACACAGATTTCTTTCACTCATGATTTTCATTCTTAAATCTACTACTACCTACTAAGCCGGGAACACATCTGACTGAAGCAAGATGTATACCCGGTTCTTGGGTTTCTCTTTGGCAAGAACGATGAAGACATTCAGTTGTAAAAAACAGTAAGGGAATATGAGAGTATCTCTTTCATTTTCCCTGAATTCAGCTAAAAAGCAATAAGGGAATATGAAGATATGCCTCCGTCGCTGGACGCACCGGTAGGGGCTATTTCAGACGTCCGGACGTAAGAAATCATGGAATTTCCTCCCTAAAGTGTCTAAATTCTATCTATGTGATTCAGTGAGATTTATTTTTCCAATTTCCCAATCAAATCCCTCCAGCGAGCATACCTTGTACTCTCCGTACCGTGTTGCGGCTGATCAGTGATCTGTTTAAAGTCAACCTTGGCAAGTTGCGGTTGAGTGAACAAGCTGCTGTTTTGTTTTACACAACTTTTCCGCTAACGATAAAGGCGGCTACTCATGTCCCAATTTTAGTGGCAATATGCAGGGCCAATCGACAGGATCGGCACATGAGTAGGCAAGTTGAGAGAATGTGTTTCTGCAGGGACCCTACCGTACAAGTTGGCTGATAAATCTGGAACTGTGTTCCTGTCTTTATGCTAAAAACTTTGTCTATATGTATATAATGCAAATATCTTAGTTTTCGGTAGGGGAGGGCTCAGTAGGAAATTTGAAAATTAAAGATGGCAGATTGCTATGAAAACGGGTCCTTTCAGGTTTCCGGGGTCGGTGAAGTCGAATCTAATATCCAAATGGGAATTAAAGATGCCAGATCCAATATACATATATATATATAATACATATATATAAAATTCGGTCATACAATGTTTTCGGGGTCGCTGATCTCGAATCTACTATCGAAATAGAAATTCTTCAAATGATTTTTCTGAAATTCGGTCCTTTTATGTTTTCGGGGCATTTGAAATAATGGAAATAGTAGCAAAGGCTGTAATATGCTATGTTATGTCGGGCAATCTGGGGGCTACAAGCAATATGACGATGTCGAGAAACTCTCAACTATTTTTCCTTAGAACCTAACTTGCATTTTTCACTTTCAATTTTTCAGTCTTTTTTTTCACATTCCATTTTTCAGTTTTCACTTCTCAGTTTTCATTGTACTGTATTTTTCGTTTTTACTTTTCAGTTTTCAGTTTCCGCTTTTCACTTTTTATATTTTTCAATTCATTTTTCACACAACGTGACTGGATTTCTTCATTTGCAAGACTGACTACACATAACAAAATCTAAACTTCTGTTTTGTGCAAAAAGATGTCCTGTGTCCATTTCTAACCTTATAGACAATAAACTTCCAAAAATAATTTTTCCCTCGGTGTGCGGACGGATTACCACTTAGGATTACCGGGGGGTTTTGCCCAATAGGTGGGTACCAACCCTAGGTCATTTTGCAGGAAAAATTACAATATACGATTTGGTGCTAATACCGCCGACGTGCGTGATACCTGCAACTATGGCATTTTTTCAACACCGGAAGTGGGGGTCTAAAAAAATCGCACCAAAATTTCCCCGCCAACCTTTGGTTATTTATGCACGTCAATGACTGACATGATCGATACTTGAAGGTTTAGGGTAGCTGGCATCCTTACTATCAGATTTCCTTTGCTATGTCCGCTGTTTCATTCAGTTAAGACTGCGTAAGACGTCGTGTTTTTCAAATATCATTTAGTACATAAACGCCACATAAACCTATTGTATTTTTGGCAATGTGTGTGGTGGGCGGGATGTGAATTCAGTTTCCTAAGATGATAGACTTTATTTTTCTTTAGATTTTGTTTAGAACTCTGATTTAGTTGTGTCCGTTGTTTGCGTTTTATCTACTACTACTATAATACAATTTATGTAATCGACCACTGAATGATAATAACGGCATTGCCACAGCATTAAAACGAACTCCGCCATGTATTAGTCACGTTTTTACATTCATTTTGGCTATACAAAATATTATTCCTTAATTTTAGGGTGTGGGCTAGTATGTATTCAAATGTTTTCCTACTAAAGCTCTACCTGTGTACCAAATTCCAAAAGTGCGTCGAAAATATCTTTCACACGTTTCACGATAACAGACTGGAACTTTTACAGATTACTGGTGGAGGTGATAAATAGGCTTTTGTTCTTAAGTTTCTGTTAGTTGGTGTGTACAGGCGCCAGGTGTGCTCAGCGTTGCTGCGAAAACTTCATTCAGAGTTACAGAGTTTAACGCATCGATTGGATTACAAAGCGATCCATATGGTTTAACGTGCGTGTGCGGATGTCACTCCATTCAAATCGATTTTGTTGTCGAAGAAGCCAATTTCAAAATCGAATACGAATCATTTATCGCTTAAGCGTACTTTGCAGACATAGGTACCTAGTATAACAAAATTAGTATTCTCTGATATATTTATGTAGCTTTAATTTAATGCGAGTACACGTAGAACGTAGGCACACGCCTATGCACGGCAATCATTGGGAAAGTGTATTTTATTGCTTCCACCATCAAATCGGATCATGCCCATTTTATTCCCACACCTTACTCGCATAAACCATCAAAAATATTATAAAAAGTACGACAACGAGGAAGTGATGTGTGCGAGAATAATTTGTTTCTGTCCACAGAAATCCTAGAGGTTTAAGCCCACCATAAATTTCGCCGTTTAGCAAGGTATGTTGAAGTGAACGCCCTCCAAAAAGCGCAATCAATAAAATACAGTCGCCTGTGTCGCACGGCAATTCATTTTGACCAATAAAAGATAAATTCCCACATTGAAGCGCATTTGTCACGTAGGCAGACATATGATGTAGAAGAAAGACAGGCGAAAGGACCGTAAAATATTTGTGCGATATATGTTGGAGAAGAAAACCAATTGACATTTTCCTTAGAAACTGTAAATTTTTCCCGCTAAGCTCAATTTCCGAGCTTTCCTCCCTATATCCGCGACTGAAATTCAAAGTGTCTAAAGAGACATTTTTTACTTCGCGAGTAAAACCGGAGACGTGAAAGAGGGATATCTCGTTTAAATTAATAAGGAGAGATTTGCTCCATCGTGGTGTAACATCGATAAATAGATTCCCACGGAAATTGGAAACGCACCCACTCACCCAATTGAAAAATTCCAGAGGTTGGCACGTTTTGATTTGAATTTACAAAAGCATCACGCACCTCTTTCGCTGAAGTGTCGCAAATATCAGAAAATAGCAAATCATCACCCCTTCCGGATGACGATGATGGTTTTGTGTGGTAGAAGTGAAACGTTCTCGGGGCGCTCCTTCTTTACATGACTAGACGAAAGGGACCGCTTTTTTGGCTCTGTGTGATGTTCGTCCGTACTTTCATTTGTATGGCCTTAACTCTAAAACTTCTAGACCGATTTTAAAAAGTGGTGGATCACAATACAAAATGCCAGTGACACTGGAAAAATCAAAAATGTGAATATCCAAAAGTCGAGATCAAGTTTTCCACTCTTTTAGCTTTTTTTAAGTTACAAATTTTTAATTTCTGAAATGGGATGCACTCACAAACACCATTATACGTGAGGACTCATAAGAGGAAATATTACACACATTTGTTAATCTGTTTAAATTCAATAATACTTACTTCATCTTGTGGTTCGGTATTTGTTCAGTTTTCATTATCTTGGTTTTTTCTGTTCTCATCTAGTCTACTATTGTAATTTTCTTTTCTTTTTCTCTTTAATTAATAACTTTCATAATCACACCATATTTTGTACCACACATTGTACTTTATAAGATTGTATAATCTTTAGTGTAAATGTTCGTTTGTTCAAAATCTTAAATCTTCGAAACTACTTCACCAACTGTTTTAAAATTTTGACAAAATGTTGCATTCGAATACAAGCGTGTTTTTACAAACCAATTTTAAATAAACACCTCCATCGGTTGGACGTAAAAGCAACACATGCTAACTTATATATAAAAATGAAAGTCCGTCTATTTATTTGTCTTCTATGCGCTCCTAAACCATTCATCCAATTGCGACGAAACTTGATGAGCCGCAGTGCGCTCGCAGGCAAGGGATTCTGACAAAATCAAATTTTCCTGGAATTCAAGATGACGGATCCAATATGGCGGCGAATTTTCTAACTTCAAGTAATTTTATGGAAAATAAGTTTTCGGGATCGCTGATCTCGAATCTGTAGATATTCAAAATTTTGGATGGTGGTTCTAATATAGCAACCGAAAAAGTTAAACTTCAAGCGATTGCCATAAAAAACCGCAATGGGGGTTTCCGGGGTCACTGATTTCGAACTTCCATCAAAATTTCCAAATATGAGACCAACTCCACTCCGCTGGGATATGCATATAAGAAAGGAGGTGCAGTCTTAAACAAAATTTCACACCAGATTATCCTTTTTAAACTACGTTCCCTTGGTTTCCAGCCGTGTTTCTTACTTCGATGGAGTCCTGTACCTATACCCATTTCAATATAGTGTTCTCTTCGACTCGATGACCTTTAACCCTTTTGTAGCCCGTTCAGGGGTCCATCAAGGCAGCCATTTGTGTCCACTGATCTTAATTCTGTCCGTAAACGTTGTTGAGTGCATCATCAAATACTCGGACCTTTCAATTTACGCCGGTGATATGAAAATCTCCAAACAAAGTTCCTCCGCGCTTGCGCCCCCTTTCCACCCCTTCTGCGCTGCATTTGGTGCAGCAAACGTCCCTAAATGCCAATCCATCACCTACTCCCGTTAACATTTTCCCTCCCTCCCACCTTAGCCTGGCGAGCATATCCCTTCAGTTCTCTCTTCGTGATCTTGGCGTAATTTGCGTTCTTAACTTTCGCTCTCACATCGGACAATACATTAGCTAAAGCTAACTCCGTCCTTGGATTTGTGAAACGCTGGTCCATCGAAATTAAAAACCCATACATTGGAAAATCCCTTTACGTCGCTTTTGTCCAACCCATCCTTAAATATGGTCAGGTGTGATCTCCCACACAGTCAACGCACATCAATAGAATCGAATTTGTCCAGCGCACGTTCCTTGCTCTACTTGATCTGCCTTAATCCGACAACCAAAATTTACCTCCTTATGAGGGTCGACTGAAACTGATCGACTTAGTACCGAGTAAGTAGTTTAGTTCTAGTATTTAAGTTCTTGTGTTTCTATGTCGTATTTTTGTTCAATAAAAACTTGTAAAAAATATTTCTTTTGTTTTAACAAGTTTTAGTTGTACTAAAAAAATATCACGTCACGTAGATTATAATACTTTACTAGTCAAACCCTTTCAGTTGATATCAATATCAAGGCCGTTGTGAAAAAAAAGGTGATCCGCCATCTTGGAGAGGTCCGCCATATTGAATTAGAACGATATTGAATATACTGTATATATTATATGGCATTGTTTCCGCACTTAAACGAGTGTGAAAAAATTTAAAGCTGTAGCTTAAATAGAACTAGCCGAAATTTTGATTGTAGCAGACAGATAGGCAACAAAGCAAGTCAAATAAAACTTGTATAAACCAATAGCTGCGTTCGACTTGCCACTGCTTCAGTGAGCTGGCTCACTTTGAATTCGGCTATCAAATTGACTTGCTCAGTTTCAGCTCAGTGAGCGTGGCTGTGCAAGGAAAACGCTTAGAAATGATTTGATATTTCAGTTATGTTCTCAAAATGGTTAGAGGGGTTGATTCTGATATAGATTGCTCAGATAAGAATTACTGTACTAATCTCACGAGATGTCAATACATGTATAGGGTTTTCCAATAGGGACTTGACAACTTTGAATTCAATTTGTGAACGCACCCTTTCACTAATCATCGAACTGTCACTGTCAATTTATTCAGTAAACTTAACATTTTCATCATGGTAAAGTACACGAACGAGCAACGTCTGCAAATTATAAAAATTTACTACAGAAATTCGGAGTCGGTGACCGCTACTTTAAGAGCGTTAACTCCGATTTTCGGTCGTAATTCTCGCCCTAGTAGACAGGCAGTAACAAGTTTAGTGCAAAAATTTGAGTCTACATATTCGTTGTGTGATGTTGCCGTGCCAGTGAGACAACGGGTTGGTCGAAGTGTCGAAAATATCGCTGCCGTTAAAACGTCCGTAGCAAATGATCAAAATCAGTCAATTCCACGGCGTTCTCAAGAGTTGGGCATCGCCCAGACCACTTTACGGAGAATTTTGCGTAAGGATCTTGGTTTACACCCATACAAGATCAAGCTGACTCAAGAATTGAAGCCGATGGACCATTTGAAGCGACGTACGTTCTCCGGTTGGGCTCTGGAAAAGATGCGCCAAGATGATCAATTTCATCGCAAAATCATCTTCAGTGACGAAGCTCATTTTTGGCTCAATGGGTTCGTCAATAAGCAAAATATGCGTTATTGGTCGGGTGAAAATCCACATGTGCTTCATGAAACACCACTTCATCCACAAAAAATAACTGTTTGGTGCGGTTTGCATGCCGGCGGCGTCATAGGGCCATATTTTTTTGTCGACGATAATGATCGTCACGTTACTGTGAATGGTAATCGTTATCGCGCCATGATTACCGATTATTTTTGGCCCGAATTGGAAGATATGGACTTGGAAAACATGTGGTTTCAACAGGATGGTGCCACAAGCCACACAGCACACGTTACAATCGATTTATTGAAGAGTAAGTTTGATGAGCGTGTTATCTCAAGAAAAGGACCAGTCGATTGGCCGCCTCGTTCGTGCGATTTAACGCCTCTAGACTTTTTTCTTTGGGGCTACGTCAAGTCATTGTTCTATGCCAACAAGCCGACGACGTTGGAAGAGCTCAGAGCCAACATTGAACGCGAAATAGCAGCCGTTTCGGCCGAAATGTGTGGCCGAGTCATCGAAGATTGGGTCCAACGAATCGACCGCAGCAAACGTGCCCGCGGTGGCCATATGAACGAAGTCGAGTTCCATTCATAAATGTTTTGATTGTACTTCAACCCGATAATAAAGTTTTTGAAATATCTCAAATGGTTTGCATTTTATTTTGAAAAAAAGTTGTCAAGTCCTTATTGGAAAACTCTATATATATAACAACTCATCATGTATAAAATTCAGAAGAACTGAACTGAGAACATAATTAGTTGGCTCAGGTAACTGAGTTCTGACTCAGAAAACACTAGCGACGCCATACGGAAAAAGAGGGACATCACGAGTGAGAAAAACGGTGCAGCTCAGTGAGCAACTGAGCAAACTGAGCCGGCTCACTGAGGCAGTGGCGAGTCGAACACAGCTAATACATAAAATTTCAATGAAAATTCATCCATTCAATGAACTAAATTTGTGAATAAATTATCGACTAATAATCAAAATATTTGTTATCATATTGTCACAATTTTACATCAAAACCGTCGTGATCTCAAATTTTCCAAACCGCACTAATACGAGCTCACATGTTTACACATCTATTATCGTGAGTATCGGAGCATTCACACAATATGTAAACTTTATTCGTACGTTTTTACATTATTTCGTTTAAAAAAAATTACCTCAACATTTCGAAAGCGTATAACATTTTACAAAATAACTTTTCGAACTCGGAGTATACTGAAAATACTCCTGATAATAACACTAAGCATGTAAAAACACGTTGACTAATTTTAATTTTTTTATAATTATAGTTGTCACAATTTAATGTATTGTCTTCAAATTCATTCATCGGTTTTACGAGCGTTAAAAAGAGATTTATAAAATCAATTAAATAAACCGCTCTGGACGTTATTACCTTAAGTAATTTAGAAGGAAGATTTATGTGCACAGATCTTAACTCTCAAAAGGCACTGAGTCTACTAATATCACTTATAAAATAAAAAAGAAGTTTCCTTTGTTCGAAGGACCCGCGAAGCACGTGTCTGTTAAGTATTTCCATTGACTAATTTATAGTCGCAAACTTTCTATGAATTCATTTCGGAAAACTTTGATATTTGTTTGAGATATGTCCTTGCTCATAAACGTGTCACTCCTGCTCCATTCTAGTTATATAAATTAACAACTACTTCAAGCAGAAACGGCCTAATTTGGCTGCTTTAAAGTTTCAACTTAATATTCCGTGCAAAGCAAAGCAACACAATAAGAGGCTTCAACAGCCGGCCAATTATCGCAAATTAGGCTAAGACTTCCTTACCCGCTGCTGGTCCAGGGCACTGTAAAGTGGCAATTCACATAGTCTCTCCGTATGACTTCCTGCTGGGGAGAAGTTTTACGGATTTTGCTGGATTCGTCGTCAGAACTCATTGGTTACTTGGCGGCTTACAGGGCAATTTACGTGCTAATGAAACCTTCACGCGAACTAAACTCACAAACTTGAAGTAGAAGCTATAGTACTAGATAGCACCGCAGCGACACCATGAAGGAAGGCATTTAAAACTTTAACTGACACTCAGGTGGAAGCCGGGAACTGAATCCCCGTGAATGGTAAATAACATTTTATTTTGTTCCGCGCTGCGCTGCGACTGTGTGACAAGGTGGTTCCTGGGGAATTCCGTAGTTCTTTTACTCAAATTGTTTACTTCTGGGGCTCTACCACACGCCCGTGAAGGTTTCCTTACTAGTTGTGGCAAATCTGAGGGCTCGAAGTTCGAGCTTCGCCTGACTTAGCCATATTTGCTAGGCTGCACCAGCAGCTGGCTATGACTAGTTCGCAGACGGTTGCTGTGGCAAAACAATATGATATGAGTTTACTCAATATATTTTCAAGTTCAGGATATCCTTGAATTCGAGGAAGGAATGCATCTCTCAAGGGAATAAATATATAGCGTGACAGCGAAATCTAACAATTTTTTATTTCTGCCTTTGCAATCTGTGCCTCCACCACAACAAAAAAAAACTACAATACTTCGCAATTCGGCGAAATCAATCTTATACCGATTTACCAAACGAAGCCTTCAAGCGTTCAATTCAACGGCTATGCTGTTAAGCTTAATTATAGTAACTGCTTTCCTGCTGTTGTATAAATTAGAATACAAGATAAAACTAATGCGACTAGGTAAAGGGGTTTCCAATATGGATGTCGCATGTTCAAACTGTCATTATGAGCACGTGGTTGACATTTATATTTGTCGTCTTTTGAGATTTGTGTTTCCAAAGGGCTATCGTTTAATTATGGAAAGATAAACGCCTCCACATCGTTTATACTGAAAGCTTTGTGCCGACTGAAGAAATACGGACTCTGGCATGATAAGCCATATCGTCACAGAAGAAAACCAAAAGCATAAAGAAAATGTTAAGAGGGCTGATTTCTCAATTGTCTTCTAGAAATGTTGAAGTCCACATAATCCTTATAATGGAGGAAAGTCACGACATACTAATAATATTTTTTTTATTTATTTGTGTCGCTTAGAGAACCTCACGTAGGGCTCTCCCTATGACCTATATACATATACTATAGCTTCTGTTGGTGCACTATGAACATCCATTCTTGGCCGTTAATAGCCAAAAATTAGTGCTCAGTGGCGTACGTGCCCCAACGGGTACCATGTAGCATTAAAGGCACTTATTTTCGCCACCAGGTATTCGAGGCGCATGTGCTTCTGCAACCTATCGACGACATGCCTCTTCAGTGCAGCCCGGTGACGCATAATGTCCCGTCGTGGCTGGTTGCTTTGTCCTGCGCGAGTTAACTCATTCCCAACACCGACTCCCAGGGGTGTCGAATCACCTTCGCTAGAACGTTCCCATACAGTCCCCACATACTAAAACCTCATATTTCAATTCCCGAGAACCCTATGAAGAATAATTAAATTGTTTCCCAGACCTCAAATTTCAATTCAAAGAATCCTAGCAACGCAAATTTAGCTGAAGTTGCTTTTTCGGTAGTTGACCGTTGTCTAGCGAAAACTTAAAGACAGAGAATATCGAGTTAGTTCTAAGTTGTAAATTGTCGGAACATGTTCTAAATAAAAGTTGATTTTGGTCTTCAAAGTATTTTTATTTTTTATTGGATATCCCAAGTGATTTCTTGAATCGCGCGAGTAGTACATATAAGTGAATCGTCGACTTAGCGGTGCTGAGCACTATGCAGACAGTTCACGCCGCTACACGTTTTTGGACCCATGAGCCACGCTAATCGATCTGTGCCGAATAACGGGTTGATCAACCGATACAATTGGCGAACAAAGTCTATAATATCTCGCAAGGCCGGGCAAGCAAAAAACTTATGAAACATAGCACCCTCGCCGGCAAAAACCATGCAGGACCTCTGAACCCGTCGATCGATTTGCGAAAAAATTATTTGAGTGCGAAAGAAAGCTGTGTGAAGCCATTGTAAATCCAATATGGTGACCACCACAAAATGGCGGATCACCTTTTCCTCTACAACTCCGCCGACATGGGTATCATATGGAAGGGTATGACGAGTCGAATATAATCAGCTGTGTGACGTCATTGCAAATCCAATATAGCATCTCATGCAAAATGTAAATCTTTACATGCGCCTTAGTATGAAAGGATGATGAGTAAAAGACGACGCGCTGCATGACGTCATTCTAAGTGTAATATGGCGGATGCGGCAAGATAGCAGATTACCATAATGATTACAACTCCATTGAGATTGGTATTAAATTGATAGGTTTCATGAGCAAAAAACGATTAGCTATATATTTTACATCGATCGCATATCAACCTTCTAGACTTGGTTTTCCAAATAGGAGCTTCAATACACTGTGAAAAAATCACTGGTTAAAACAAACGAAAAATGTATCATTTCAATAATTTTCGTGTTCAAAAGTGCGCCTACAATGAAAATTGTTGTTTTAAAAGGTTTGCTAAGTGTGAGATTCGAACTCGGGATGCCGGATACGTTGCCACTGATCCAGCTTTAAGCTTCATATCAGCTACACATATAAGCTGACTCTTTAGAAAGCAGAACAGTCTCAATCAAATGAGATCGAACCCGGAACATATAGAACACTAATCCAACGCTCTCGCCACTGGTCTACAAATAGCCTTATGACTACTAAAATTCTTTCATTGTTGATTCCAAAATCAAACATATTTACAATAATGTTTACGGAATATTATATGAACAACGAATATTTTTGGCTCAAAAGATCACATCTCAACAATTTTTCTCAACCATGCACCATTCTTGTAAAATATTTGATTTAAATAAATAATTTTCGAAACAAAAGGAAATTCGTATGATTTAAATATTTTTCTGGTTTATTTTCCATACTGTTCTTTCAACAATTAACAGATGTTGGTTTAACTACTCTTATTTCTCTGAGTGTAACACATATAATAGACTAAGAAATAGAAACTAATAATCTCTAATATATAAAATTCTCGTGTCACAGTGTTTGTAACAAAACTCCTCCGAAACGGCTTGACCGATTCTTATGAAATTTTGTGTGTATATTCAGTAGATCTGAGAATAGGATGTAAACTATTTTTCATACCCTTAAGTGATAAGGGTGGTCCACCCCAAAACATTTTTTTTTTATTTTTTGGACAAAATTATTTGTTTTAATTTTTTTATGATTCAGCATTAAAAAATACATAAAACTCTAAATTTTCACCCTTCTACCACCAACCCGTATTTTTTAATAGCGATATTAGTACTTTAATAATTTCCAAACATCATATCAGTTCCCACTCGATCAGTTATTCCCGCCAGGCGTCTACGGGTGTCACTTATCGTTTTACTTTCTCAGTGCAACTGTCATATTTATTAGTTCTTACTACCAAAATTTTTGGGAATCATTTGCAATTAAAAGAGAAATATATACGTATTTTATAATTGTGAAAGGTGGGTAAAATAATAAAAGAACAAATACATTATCAGTATACTGTTTTCTACCATTAAGAACTTCAATTTGATCTCTTTGTGTGTTTTGTACAGTGAACAATGCCAGCAAGACGCAAAGGGTCTGATCTTTAATTTCCACATTTAGATAGTAGGTTCGAGATTAGCGACCCCGAAGACACTGTGCACCACAAATAATGGAATAGATGTTTCAGCATATCTCAAATTTCAACCGCCAAGGAGGTAAAAGAGGGTATAAATATATGAAAGGGAAAATTTTTTTTGACGGTACACTCATCAGGCATATGTTCAGAAAGTTTGCGTAACGAAAATTATCTGTCTATCATCGGTTTTTCTGGAAAACTATAAGAGATACATGCAATATCTGTAAACCGTTATACAGCTTCAGACCTTGGCGAAATGGCTCCGATATTATATTCACGGAGTGTCTTAACTCCTGCCCGTGGGATTAGGGGGGCTTCCTGCATATAAAGTGACCCTAGAACAATCGGCTAATGAAAGGATTTCCGTCTATACATATACTGGGTTTTTGGCTGCTCTTAATTCTGCCATCGATAATTGGTAATTCAAGATGGTGGATCAAATATGGGGACTCAACTGGAACGGAACTCCGTGTAATTGAATATAATGGTACGTAGGGTCTGTGGTTTTGAAATAACTGCCTTTTTCGAAGCTCATATCTTTACTTACACTATACCAAAATCTACACAAACATGTCAACAAATTTTGTCTATGTGTCGGGGCTAATCTCGAGAACGGTTGAACCGATTTCGATGAGGCCTTTACTGGAAGGTACAGCATTTTATCGTTCATGATGCAGGCTACATTTTATCCCAAGATTGTTTTGGGTTCCCGCGGGAAAAATGAAAAACCGTCTTCGCGCATGTAATAGTTTCATTAGGTCTACAACAGTTTTAATTTACAAATATGAAAAATCCGGCAAGGGACGGGCTTACTATTGAATATATTCCAGAGAAGGCCAAAAGGATGCGCAGAAGCTTTTTTTCGACAATATAAAATTGAAAAACAAACAGAATGAAAATATTTCATTGAACTGGTGCATCGAGAATTAAATATCTTCCAACGGATGCAAATAGATGAATTGATGAATGAAAGGGATTATTCGTCAATTTTACATGGAAAGAGAAAATTCCATTAGATTGAATATATTCCAGAAGAGGTCAAGCGAACCTTTTTATGAGCTTAAAAACTCTCACTTTTTTGGTACTCTCTGAGAAACTTATATGGAAGTCTTCTGCAGATATGGTAATGCAAAAATCAGATCAAATGGAGGTGGAGTACTCCGGGATTTATATTGAGATCAATCGCGCGCTTAAAATTAAAGAAGAGAGGTTACAACAAAATTCCAGTATCAATCTCCTTTTTCCATTTAAAAATCGACCAATGAAGGGCAGTCTCAAACGTGTGTCTCTCTCTAAAACTAGACTGCGCTTCTATAAACAATTTTATTCATTTTGCAACAGTTTAAAGTTACAAATGTAGAAATGCCCGGGCAAAGTCGGGACGGGTATGCTAGTAATTAAAAAAATATTTAAAACAAGCTTTTATTAAATTAAATTAAATGTTTTTATCAAATGAACTAAAAAGTAGAAAACTAAGTTTTTCTCTGAGCCACCCATATGTGACTATATGTAAAGGCGTGGGGTGGTCATGTATTCCAGTTTTATAAACGAGTGAAAACTGGAAAAAGTTGTTTCACTCATTTATAAAACTGGAAAACTTGAGCGCCCCAAGTTTTCACTTATAGTCAACACACAACGCAAGGTACACCCTCCCCCAACGGGCGGATCCACACTGCACAGCCTCCGAATTTGTGTTAAGTCTAAATACTTTGAAATCTTCTTGATATGAAGAAGCAAAAAAACCGTAAAATTCTTAGAAGCCCAAAAATGGTAAATTCCCGCTGCTTTCAGGAAATTCCGAAGAAAAAACATTTTTTGTCTAATTTCTCTTAACTATGTATCACACGCTCTATTTATATTCAGATTAAATTTTATCGTGCACCTTTTTACGCATGTTTCACCCACACAAGCTTAGTGAATCTCTGAATTAATAATTCAACAAAAAAAAGAACATCAACAACAAAACTCTCCGATAATTGCGAGTGTGAATTTTAAATCTTCGAACACATATATGCACTGCATTCGGAAGTATTTTGAAGTCAAATTGCTTTATCAATCTTTAGTTGCCCTCATGAATACCCTCTGGACAACATCTAAAACATATAAAACAGTTTCGTTACTGACTGACTGACTGACTGACAGACAGACAATGCACAGACTAAACCACTGAAGATAGATATATGAAATTTGGAATATTCCTTGGAGGGTGTAGAGGTGCACTAAGAAAGGACTTTTCGAAAATCAATCCCCAAGGGGTTAAAAAGGGGTGTAAATGTTTGTATGGGGGCAAGTACTTTTTTTTGATTCGATTTACTTGAAACTTTGCACAGACACTACAACATAAATAATGGAACACGCATTTCAGTATTTCTCAAAATTGAACCCCCAAGAGTGAAGGGTTTACCCATCTATGTATAGGGAAAATATATTCATTTGGTCCGTTTTACTTGAAACTTTGCATAAAAACTGTACAATATAAATAATGGTACACGTATTCCTAAATTTCTAAGAATTCAACCCCCAAGGGGGTAAAAGGATCACCCATTTATTATGAGGAAAAATATTTTTTGATTCCATTTTCTTGTAACTTTGCGCAAATAGTCTACAACATATAAAATAGACAACATATTTCAGCATTTCTCAAATAAAACCCCCAAGGGGTAAATGGATCACTCATTTTTTTATGGGGGAAAATATCGTTTTTTGGTTCGTTTTACTTGAAACTTTCCACAAACACTCTACATTATAAATAATGGAACACATATTTCTGTACATACAAGTATTTTTTTGATTCGATTAATTTGAAACTTTGCACAAACCCTCTGGAATATAAATAACAGGGCTGTGTCTAGCTAACTATAAGCGATACATATGCAATATCATTATACCGTTATGTATCTTAAAACCTTAGCTAAATGGCCCCAGTTCTATTATCATTGAGTGGCTTAACCGTTGCCCGCCGCGGGAGGGGTGAGCTTTGTACATGCGAAATGACAAAAGAAAGCACGGGTAATGAATGGGTTTCCGTGTCAATGAATACATATATGTACATATAGGGGTTTTCGGGGTCGCTTGTCACTTAAATCTTTCATGGATAATTGGAAATATATGGCGACTGAAACGGAGAAGGTTAAATTGGTCTGTTTATTTATGACTTTTCTTTTTTCATAATGAACTTTTTTCCGGAAGTACATACATGTATGAAAAATCAAAAGTTCATTAAAAAGAGAGAGAGAGAGAGCGTTAATATTATTTGGCAAACTCAGAAAATTCATACATAAAGACGCCAACTTATCCTTCTCCGTTTAAAATCGAACAAAGTTTATATCTGAACTCTACGCGGATGAAGTCGCGGGTAAAAGCTAGTAGCGTAATAAATGGAAACGACTTTTTATACAAGTTTCGCTTATTGCGCTTCAAATTAATTAGTAAATATCATACAATAAATAAAATACAAAATCATAAATTCTGGATGGATTAAAAAAGCATTACGAACCAACCTGCAGTCAATCACAGCGTCATATTCCTCCGGTAAGCCACCTTCCTGGATGTTAAGTTTCTTCTTTAATCCTTTCTCACCTTTCCTTCTCCCCTTGCCTCTAGACTTCCCCTTCGATGAAGTTTTCTTCCCAGATGTTGGGTTCGTCTGTTTTGTATCGGCAGGAAATTCTGTTGAGTCCTCGGTAGATACTTCCCTTTGGTTGCATTGTAAATCCCTCGAGAAGCTGTCCCTCTTGGAAATCGCCTTGAACACATTGTTACCGTCCTGAAAGCCGTCGATGCGCCTCTTTAAATCAGTACCCGCAATGAGGTCTAAAGTTTGCCACACGTTAATCATTTTTCGCAATTAAAAGCCCGGACGAGTTAAAGCAGCTCGAGTAGTACGCGCCAGACAAACCGAAACTTTGAATGGCTCTTTAATTTCGCGGGCCAGGCTGGAAATTAGGTCGCCCAGACGGGTACGACTCTTTGAAGCCTGACCGAACTGCTCGAAATTAGGTGCTGCAAGCCAGGTGAGAAAGTGGTTCGTCTTTTCGCCTTACTGCAAGTATTTAAGCACGATAATTTTTACAGGCGAACGACGAAGTTTCCAGCACCGAGGTCGAGCGACAAGGCCTGATCCTAGAGGAGCTGGTGAATGAACGGTGCTTGACGTTGACACCTAGAAAGTGCCTTCGCACATACATATACCATATGATGCTCCCGAGCCAGGCACGTATGAGCACACGTAGCGTATTCCGACTGTAGGACGTCTTACACTTATGATTGTTGATTTGTTATCATCGATGTAATAAAGTCACGAATAGCACTACTTTCGCGCGCCCCTAATGGTTGGGGGGTGCGGGTGCGGCGCTCTCATTTGAAGCCGTTTGGCCTCGCACGAATATGAGATGGTTCTAATTTCGATATATCATATGTTTATGCACATGAGAATTGGAGCGCTAACGCCAGCAACTCATAGAAGATTGATATCAGACCCAGAAATATCGCGGTGTTCGTTTAGGGGAATCCTTAGAACGGTTCGCTGCATTGCATCAACGGGTTACAATTGGAACGCTCTCTAGCGCGAGAAAGAAGGTAGTCAATAAAATATTGCGGTTTTGCAGGGAGTAACAGTGGCGCAGTTAGTTTTATCTCTATATTTTTAGGTGGTGACATTCTCGTATCTCAGCACTCAGGTTATACCTCCTGAGTATGAATAAGGCCATTAGTTCTGAAAAGGCCACATGTATCCGCAAGGTCATCCATATAGTGAAAACTTCCCATTCCCTTTACGAATTGCCAGTTTACGCTTTTACCTGTTTATTTAACTCATAAACTGAGTACTAATAGTACTCTAGTACTAGTATTAATTTAGCACGTGAATAGTATAAAATAAAAACCACCAAAGTAATCCCGTGGGATCTATGCAAATTGATACTTACGCCACTATAACCACTTCACCTTCCCACCATTTCTTTGGTTGATCTTCCAATAATATTTTAAACTTTTTTCGGGGTCTCCGCTTCTTAACGCCTGCGTTCTTCAATTTCTCATCCCCTTTTGGGGCTTCATCAGCAAATTTTAAAACCATTTTGATAATTTAATTAATTCAATCAATTTTCATAAAAACTATAATATTTAAAAATTTTAATAGACAGACGTCATGCCACAATTTTGGTTGTTCGGCTATGAAAACTCGACGGTCGGCAGTTTACATGATGATTCCTTGATTTTTAGGACTAGTATCACCCAGTGGTCTAAATTCGACTTAGTTATAGTACTGGAACACACGCCATAAATTCTTTGTTATCACGATATGGCTAAATCCATGGAAAATGTTTAGTTTTAATAAAAATAAACAATATTTTTTATTTGCAGCAAAGTCTCGAAGTGTTGCGAGAGCGGTGTAAAGTCATTTTCAGTCACTAGTTACAGCACCCCGTCAGTTCTTGATAGAATCTTGTTAAACAAGTAAAACAGATTACGAATTCATCAAGAACTGACATTTAGCGCATTGCAATACATTAATAAGATTTTTGTCAGTTATTGTTAAATAAAAATAATAGTTTAAAAAACTAATAAACACGCTTTTAGCACGCACTAAAAATTACAAAATAATTCGGACATTTAGTTTATAGTAGGTAATCACCTTTATTAAATATTTACTATGATTTATTATGAAAGAAAGCGTGGAGCGTTTATGTAATCTTTACTCTTTTTGGACAAAACGCTCCACGCTTTCTTTCATAATAAATCATAGTAAATATTTAATAAAGATGATTACCTACTTATAACCATTTCGCATAGGTAATTATTTATCGTTCATCACGAACTGAAATTGTTTATGTTTACCTGCGATCTAATGAAGATTTGGCAAAGGGAAAACTCTTGAGTCATCAAACTAAATGTCCGAATTATTTTGTAATTTTTAGAGCGTGCTAAAAGCGTGTTTTTTAGTTTTTTAAACTATTATTTTTATTTTATACTTTTTAGTCTTCTTATTATTCAAACTTAATTTACTACTTACTAATTAAAAATATTAATAGGTATTTAAAGATATTTATTATTAACAAACTTAACAAAATTCACAGTTTTACGCATCCAAATTTAATACGGCGTTAGCACGCATTCTTTCCATTTCCGCCAATGCGTCAGTGTTGCAAGGAGTTTTCCCCGTGAGCATTATTTTCAGCAAATCCTTTCATTTTATACCTAAATCATAGGGCTGTATTTCAAATAGCCAATCCGCCACCTTGGAACGGCCGCCATGTTGGATTTAGGTTACGTGATTATTTTTTTCGTGTCCCATTCAGCAAACCCTTTCATTTTATACCTAAATCATAGGGCTGTATTTCAAATAGCCAATCCGCCACCTTGGAACGGCCGCCATGTTGGATTTAGGTTACGTGATTATTTTTTTCGTGTCCCATTCAGCAAACCCTTTCATTTAATACCCATATCATGGGGGTGCATTTCAAATAGCCAATCCGCCATCTTGGATGTCCGCCATGTTGGATTTAAGTCACGTGACTATTTTTTTCGTATTCCTGACAGCAAACTCTTTCATTTGATACCCATATCATGGGGGTGCATTTCAAATAGCCTGTCCGCCATCTTGGACGTCCGCCATATTGGATTTAAGTCACGTGACTATTTTTTTCGTATTCCTGACAGCAAACCCTTTCATTTGATACCCATATCATGGGGGTGGATTTCAAACAGCCAGCCCGCCATCTTGGGGAGGCCGCCATATTGGATTTGTAATGACGTTTCTTAGCTAGTCATGTATTGTCATCAGAACTCAGAGCGTGTGCAAAATTTCATCCTAATCGAAGACCGGGAAGTGGGTAAAATTAAGATTCCAAGATTTTCTTACATACATAGTTAGTTACAAGTGAAGCTAATATAAAAGCGTGTTAAAAAGGGCTCAAAAAGGTACAGCGACACGGATGAAACCTTCATCAAATGATTCCTTAATCTCTCGACCGTCCATATATGTTACATAAACTTATAACTGCCGTTTGCTGCATTGCAGATGGCATAACTAGGTAATTGTTAAGATTAACTACGTCACTTCCGATTTCGAAGAAATTGAAATATGTTATGTCATTCTGAGAAACGTTGCCTTTGGACATATGCCACGAAAAACTACAGGAAAAAAAGGGTAATTTAAAAAACCATATATTTTTGTTAGTCTATGTAGGTAGCCTCCGACTGTCAATCAGTCATACTTTGTCAGTTTATTACAAATATTGACCAGTTAGATCAATTTTAATAGTTCTGATTAATTTATAGATTTAATTATGAATGTGCCTTGTTTACATCTTTTTAGTTCAGTAGGGTATTTTGGTTTTTTAAATCAACTTTTATATTTCTTTTCAGTTCATTTATCAAGTAAGTTTGAAAATTTTAAGTTTGCAATGTTCACGCAGTCGGGTTTTTTCGGGGTGTGGCCGTTAAGTGGGTTTTACGTGGGGTTACGTGTAATATTTTCTTTGAGCGTATTATGAATGAACCGGACGCCTTCATTATTTTACGTTGCCAGATGATAGATAGTAGCTGCAACACCAAACTGTATCCCCCGATTTTGTCATCATCAGTTTTCTGAATCGACTCTCACTATGGAAGCAAATATAAAGACGTATTCACGTCAAAAATACACGAGATACGAGGCGATACCAACAACGAAGACGACTCCAATGAAGATTCGGATGACTATGATTGTTAAATTTAGAAATATACAAATAAAAAAAATCAATAAAAAGATTAACCCAAAAAAATATTCGGTCAGTACACATTTGTCATTTGGACACCGTGTATATTTTTCCTGTAGGTTTCCGCGGCACATGGCCAAGGTGAAGTTTCTCAGAATGACCTCCTTTATGACATATTTCAATTTCATAGAAATCGGAAGTGACGTAGTTAATCTTAAAGAATACCTATTAGAAAATAATTAAAATTTGCATGCCGCGAATTTGAATCCTAGTCGTGGGCTCCCCTATTATTAATAGCTAATAATTACTACGTATACATGCAGAATCGAATCTAGCTTGAATCTGGATTCAATCCCATATATACGCGGATTGGATTGAAATTGGATCGAGTGGATCCAATCTCGCTTAGGCGGCTAGATTGAATCGAAATAAAGGCTCGATCCCAATGTATCCGTGCCGTTCAGATTCGCTAATATGCAAAGTTAAAAATCTATGGTTGATGAAAAATTTATATGAGAACTAGCTTGCCCGGACCCGGCGTTTCCCGGGATACTATTAAATTTGTATTCCTTAATTTTACAACGCTTCCCTACTGCACAACCGCCTCTCCTATGTGACCCAGCACGGTGGTGGTGGTCTCATTAAATCAACCATAAATTCGTACACAATACACCCCATACATCACTTTAACCTATTCCTAATACTTTTTTAAATGTAAACTGTAAAGTATTATTAAATTCAGTTTTCCTCATTTTACACCACCTCCTTATTGCACCCCCTCTCCTATATCTCCCAGCGGGGTGGTGGGTGGTCTCATATTTAGAAATTTTAATAACAGATTCGAAATCAGTGATCCCGAAAATCCCCAAGCGCGAATTTTCAGGGAAATCCCTTGTAGTTTAACTTTTCGGTCGCCATATTGATCCAGCATCTTGATTTCCAAAATTTTGATGGCAGCTTCAAAATCAGTGACCCCATAAACCCAAACCAAAAACATAATTTTCTAATTTTCCGCAAAATATTCTTAATTTTTTCTTTCATAAGAACCTTCTCCTCACAATAACAAACACAACAAAAAAAAGAATTAGTGAAATCGTTTCAGCGGTTCACGCGTGATGGCGTGACCAAGGGAAATAGGGATTCATTTCTATATATATAGATTTCTCTGCTTCCTTAGCTATCGATTGGTGAAAAAATTATTCCAATTCATGCGTACACTTTTTTTCCACAGCCGTTTCAATTTTGTCGGCACCCACCAAGTTTCCACTATTTTCACCAACTTTCACCAACCCGGCCCAATTTACTATAGTGCCTCTTCTTCCTACCCCTGAGATACACTTCTTCGAGTGTCACCCTCACCCCTCCCCCGCAACCAAAACCAGTTTCCACCAATAATTCCCACTTTTCACACTTTTCACCAACCTTTCTTTCACCAACACATTCTACACTACCTCCCCTTTCCAACGATACCCATAACATGGCACACGCATTACTAATAGTATAATTATGAATTTTTACAACAACTGCAGCGCCATCTACCAGGCTGATTTGTTAATCTAAACCATCCGGGGCGCCACCCAAACGCATACAAAAAAATTCATTCAAGTCGGTCCAGCCGTTTAGGAGTTCAGTAACAACACACGTACAGTAGAATTATATATATAAAGATACCGAAATGTGATTCCAATGGTACATACGAATCGAATCGAATCAGAAAAGTTGATCAACTTTCAACATTTTCCGAATACTATGGAAGCATAACCTCAAGTTCTATATGTTCATCATTTCTGAATATTCAAACAAAAGTTGTTACAAATAGTGTCTTTAACTAATTTTGTAATAATCAGTATTTACGTAAAACCAATAACTACCGAGGTAATTGACCTCACACCCAAGATGGCGGCCATCCCTTGCTACCAGTGGCACCTACCCAACCCACCATTAAAATTTCGCTGAACGCCGATTTAACCCCTTTTTTCAACGATTTGACTGGACTAAAATGTTACAAGCCACTTTTAAAACATTATGTTGTTTCGAAAATAGTCTAAGTCATTTCAAGCTTTAAAAAAATATTTCCTCATAAGCTACATACAAAATTTCACAATAACAAAACCTTCTTACTTTATAAGAGTAAATATTTTCTGAAATATTGATTTATAATAATTGTGTATAAAAATATTTTTTAATTTGTTTAAACTTAAACTTTAAATATCTCGAAACGAAAAATACATACATATATGACTCATACCATTTTCATAACAACCGGCACATATGTAAGTATATCTTTTTTAGTAGTCCTTTTTACCCGACTGACCCAGAAGGAGGGTAATGTTTTTCACGCGTATGTATCTATGTATGTATGTATGTCCGTTCCATTGTAACCTCTAATATGACGTCAGCACAAAATCCATAAAGTGGACCTAACCATTAAACTGTCAATAACTGGGGACCCGTTCTGACTTCCGAAATTTACATCCCTTTATTATTAAGTATAATATAAAAAATTATTGAAAAACTAGCTTGCCTGGACCCGGCGTTTCCCGGAATACTATTACATTTGTATTCCTTAATTTTACAACGCCATAAATTCGTACACAATACACCCCATACATCACTTTAACCTATTCCTAATACTTTTTTAACTGTAAACTGTAAAGTATTAATAAATTTAGTTTTCCTCATTTTACACCACCTCCTTATTGCACCCCCTCTCCTATATCTCCCAGCGGGGTGGGGGTGGTCTCATATTTGAAATTTGAATAACAGATTCGAAATCAGTGATCCCGAAAAACCCCAAGCGCGGATTTTCAGGGAAATCCCTTGAAGTTTAACTTTTAGGTCGCCATATTGATCCAGCATCTTGATTTCCAAAATTTTGTTGGCAGATTCAAAATCAGTGACCCCAAAAACCCAAACCAAAAACATAATTCTCTAATTTTCTACGCAATAATCTTAATTTTTTCTTTCATAAGAACCTTCTCCTAACAATAACAAACACAACAAAAAAAGAATTAGCGAAATCGGTCCAGCCGTTCACGCGTGATGGCGTGACCAAGGGAAATAGAGATTCATTTTTATATACATAAATATAGAAGATTAACAAAAAACCCGACTGCCTAAAACGAGATCATTTTAATATTATAAGGCTCAAAATCACCAAGGTGCAGAATTGGCTTTGCTAGCAATTTAATGTCTTAAATCTTGACTTTATATTGAGAAAAGAAAATTAATAAAATACTACAACTAACCTGTTTTGTGTGCACATCAAATAATACAACTTATTAAAGAAATACATTTTAAATTAAATCAATATAAATGCAGAGAACGTCATTTCGGGAACGCGTCCTAATGTAGGATCTTCAACAACAAGTCCAAAATATTAATGAAAAATTTAAGATATTTAACTCCTGTCATTACTTAATATACCGTATTTTTTATACAAAATCTAGTTTTGCAAAGGATACTAAAAGATTAATTTTTTTTTTATTTAAAAAATGCAAAAATAGTTTGTCCGATAGCGCAAAAGTCATAAGTGTAGAGCGTACATGAATAGTCCGTCATTTCTTGAACGTGTTTTTTACATTTAATTATTGATGTGATTCTTTTTTATGACCCGAAATAACAAAATAACCTTAAATATATTACTATTGACAAAGTCAGGTCGCATTTAAGATGGCCGCTGAATAATCAAAGCGCGCGCTTATGTGAAATCGTCATTTCAGGAACGGTCATTTCGGGAACGTTCCCGGATATGATGGTACGTTCCCGAAATGACTGTTGCGTTCTCGTTTTTTGACGTATTTTGCTTCTAAAAGATTTTGTATTTATTGTTTGCAATATTGTTTATATATTATGGATACATATTATACCCATGTTATTAAACAATCCCTAAGTTATGTGCTTTGTTTCGTTTTTGTACATTTTATCAAACTTAGAAAAACGTTCCCGAATTGAAGGTTTTCTGTAAGATATTCAGTGCAAAAAAAATTTTGAATTCTGTTCGCTGCCTTGTCAAAGTTTATTAATATACAAATTTTGCAACAGTATAAACCAAGAGTCATCACTATAGCTTAAAATTTTTTTTGGCATAAAACCAATCTTGAAATTCGCAACCTTGGTGATTTTGAGCAATAAGTACAGGTAGGTAGAATTTTATTTGAACTTTAATATTGCAGGTAAAGCAGGCGGGACCAATTGTATTTACTACTGGGATGTCGAATGGATCCCGTCTGCTTTACCTGTGTTTATTCTAAAATAATTTAAGCTTAGAAGTTAAGATCAGTCAGAATGTAGAACAATAAATTTCTCAATTTTGTAAATCATTGTCAGCATTCATACGCAACAAATTCTTGAACTCGTAATATGATATAAGCGCATGAGCCAAACGCTCGCCCAGTTGCAGGTCAACGGCTCATGCAATTTCGGCACAGCTAGCACTTGCCGCCGATGCAATCAATAATTCGTTGCGCACGAATGCAATCAATTAACAAGCAATATAATTTAACTAAGTCATCATTGTGATGTATATTTAAAAAGCCGCTTGGAAATAAAATAATCAGTTGTCGTTAGTATTGTCACCGTGTGTTTGAATTAACTAATTACCTTTTCAGACTCGTAGCTCAGTGAAGAGCTAAACTTTCGCCAGCAGCTATTATACTTCGTTACTTCTCAACCGCACCTCATTTTGGGAATTGTTGTGAAGTGGTACATTGCACCACGATCACGCCATTAGAGTAAAGGTACCAAGCACCTTAACTCAAACCAAAATAAAGGCATTTTGGAAACAACCTGCAATATTAAAGTTCACACAAAATTCTTAGTTGGTACCTACCTGTACTTATAATATTAAAATGACCTCGTTTTATGCAGTCGGGTTTTTTGATTATTTTTTAATAATTTTTTTTATACTTCTTATCTATTTTTGTAAGATTAGATGTAACACCCCAACCCCTACACAAGATGTCGATCAACATTCTCACCCCATTTTTATTTTATATATTATTGTTGATCTCCATAATAGCCACTAAGCAGCAGCGCCGAGCTCCCAGCATGTATCTTTGGAAATATGGTGAAAAATACTTTTAGTAAGAATTGTACACTGGTTTGCCAGCTTAACATAATTATAATTTTGTCAAGGTAATAAGAAATGAGGTCCAAAGTATATTATTGGTTTTTTTTCTAGAACTCCGACTGATCGCGTAAATTGAAGCGGTAATTACTTTTAACAGCCGCAACAAGAATTATCGCGTTTTAATCGATTCAAAGCTTAAATTAGATTCGCGTAGTCGATATGGTCACATATGGGCATTCCATGCATTGCAGAAAGTTGCATTACAGTTGCTGCCCACATACTAAACAGGAACGCCATTTAAGGAGATTCGATCCACTGCAGGTGTAATGGTCATGCAAAGTTGTCCGCTCTAAGAACATTCTTTTAGCGTGGACAATGGGACTATAAAGGACATAATTTGATAATTAACGGCGATAATTAATAAAATCTCCCTGTGATTCGAAAAGACAGCATCACTATGTGGCAGTGTAATTAGTTTCAGGTGGCACGTCGCCAAGGCAGGTATCTTTATTAATCGACCACCGACAATCAGTACAACGCCCCAGTTGGCATTGATCTTGCGCATGAGACCGTAACATACAAAGGAGCTTGATCTTGTGGCACCTGGATTGCTCGTTAGCCCTGTGTGCGACGACGACGACGACGGACGGCTTAAAATTCAATTGCAGCAGCACGGCAGCACACGCCGATAGTGAAAGTGGAATTCCAGGTGTGGAGGGTGCCACGGATAAATTAACCTACCGGCTCGGCTGCTGCTGTTTTCCGGTTGGAATTTATGCGCTTAGAACTGAAAATTAAGCAATATTACGGCTTTGGTCAGATTTCAAGTCAGTTAGTGTCTCAACCTGTTCGGCACGTGGGTGGTTAGCTTGGGCATTGTCGAGGGAGGAGGTAAATGTTGCAATCTGACGGAATTTTCAGTAATCAGAGGAACTGGCGGTGCATTGCACTGGCACTGGACAGCTAAAAGTGCTGCCCACTGACCTTACAATTATTCCATGCAAAATGTGAGAATGCAAATGTATACTAATTTTCCAGCAATTAGCAATTAACTTAGCTGAACTTAGTTTTATCACCTCCTTGCCATAAAATTTCAGAATACAATAAACTCAATATCTGGAATATTATTTCTGAATAGTAAAACTGCAGATCTGGCTAAGTAACGTGGTATTTCTACAAATTATACCAGAAGAAATAACGATTGTTTTATTACCTTGTAGAAACATTTATGTTTAACCTTTTTGTTGTGCTGAAAAATTCCGTTGTTTTCAGGATTTTATTGTCTCGGTAATATTATTAGGAATATAAAGAAAAATCTACTAACTAACGGTTTTAATTTAAATGGGCTTTTCTGGATGGAAATGATAGCTGCTTCAAAAAATTTCTGAATGAAAAGGAAGCACATAATTAAATCTAAACAATGAAACCATAAATTAATTTTGATTGATTGCGCACCATTATGTTTAGGAATGGTAAGTTATAGAAGTTGGGAAAATTATTTAATTCAATCGGGGCACAGCGGCATGTGCACACGCCTATGCTCTGAATATAACCGTACCTATTATATTTGTCGATGTCGATTTGAATTACGTAACGAAAGGATGAATAATAATTTTTAGTTCATTTCGCCGTAATCGGGTGTTAGGATTTTAAACTTTAATTTTTATTCACAACTTTTTATTTTTTTTTAATTTCAGATAATACATATGTAGAGTAGGTAAGTAATGTCATGGCGTAAATCATATAGGCAGCTTATACACATAACTATTAATTTTGCATCACACCACGATGACAGTAGGAATATATCGTTCAGAAATTGTCTCTGTTATCCTATGGTAATAACGTAACATATGAGCCGTTCACTGCACAAATCGATTAACTCCATAAAACAAAAAGTGGAGAAATGCGCTAAAATAATGTGCATTGTTTTTCAAAACTCCCTACATAATATAAATTCAACTAAATATTGTAGAATGCAGTAATTGTCAGTAGTGTAACAATTATTATTATATGTAACTGGAGGAGTTAGTCGATTTGGCAAGTGAAAAAAGTAATGAAATTAAATTCAGTGTTCCAATTTTAACGTTGGAATTGCAACTTTGCGATTTTTTCATTGAATATTATCAGTTTTGTTGTAATATATTAGGTCCGCAAATAAGTTCCCGCTGTTTTTCAATAGATGGCTCCAGTAGTAAGAGTTGGTCGATTATAGCATTACTAAAACGTCATGAACCAAGCTTAGACATATGGTAAGCAAGCCGCTTTGATACATTTGTGATTTTGTTTTTGGAACATATACTTTTGGTTGTGTGAAAATGTCTGATTATGTGCCAAATAATCGTCATTTGCGGGGAAGTGTTGCTTTTCGTTTTTCATTCGAAGAAAACGGCGGCTCAAGCGCATCGAGAACTCCAAAAAGTTTACGGAGATGCTGCTCTAAGTGAAACAACGTGCCGTGATTGGTTCCGTCGCTTCAAAGACGGTGATTTTGATGTTGACGACCGTTCGCGTGAAGGAAGGCCGAAAATCTTCGAAAACGCTGAAAAGACGTTGAAACCGAACGAAACAATCACTGGGGAACGGTATCGAACTCAATTGATGCGATTGAGCCGAGCACTGCGCGAAAAGCGGCCACAATACGATCAGGGCACGAAAAAGTGATTTTACAGCACGACAACGATCGGCCTCACGTTGCCAAACCCGTCAAAACCTACTTAGAAACACTCAAATGGGAAGTCCTACCCCACCCGCTATATTCCCCAGATATTGCGCCGTCCGATTATCACTTATTCCGTTCGATGGCACATGCTCTGACTAATCAGGAGTTCCGTTCATATGACGACATCGTAAATTGGCTTGATTCATGGATAACCTCAAAAGACGAACACTTCTACCGTGACGGTATTCGAGCTCTGCCAGAAAGATGGGAAAAGGTTGTCGCTAGCGATGGGCAGTACTTTGAATAACTCATTTGTAACCATTTTTTCATAATAAAGTTTTATATTCATAAAAAAAAACAGCGAGAACTTAGTTGCGGACCTAATATTATTTGAGATTAATTCATCAGCAATATACATAGATGACGTCTTCTTCATCAGCTATATGTGAGGTCTTGTTATTTCGGTTTCTTCTCAAATTTTTATAGTAATCATGTTTAACAGAGGAATGAAGATTAGCAGCTCCATCATGTGTCCTTTTTTCTCTGGCAACAGTTCTACCTCAGTGGTGTAGCTGAGAACTCAGACATCCCCCCGCCCCCACCCCACAAATGTCAATAAGGCCCCCTTTTTAATTTATTAATATTATTTATTTCAAACGCCAACGAAACTCTGTAACACAGGGCGTTGGTTAATCATAATATCGACGCTTGAATGATTCGCTTAAACGTAATAATCCGAGAGAGATAGACATTTTGGACGAAATAATTAATTCATTAATTGTGAAGATTGGAAAGGACACAGAATGTCATCCTTTAAGACATATCCAAAGTCGCCCGAAATCCCCTCATTGGCTTTTTGTACAGTCGTTTTCAAAGTATTGTAATTTACAGTAACGATAGGTATTTGTTAAGATTAACTGCGTTACTTCCGATTTGGATGAAATTGAAACATGTCATAAAGGAAGTCATTCTGAGAAACTTTGCCTTTGGACATATGCCTCGGAAACCAACAGGAAAAATATACACGGTTTCCAAAGCAAAAATGTCTACTGACTGAAATTTACGTGTGTTCATGTATTTTTTCCTGTAGGACTACATCAGAATTTCCAAATTCAAGATGGCGGATCCAATATGGCGGCCGAAAAGTTAAATTTCACCGGTTACCGCACCTCCAACCTCTTCAATTGCTGCTAAATTTCGCACGGGTCAACTAGTTATACATATTGTACAACTTTGTAGTAATCAATATCTTTTTTAATGAATATTGCATGAATAAATAAATCTTCCAAAATCAATTTTAAATATTTTAATGCAATACTCGTCAAACATTTAATCAATTTACAGTAATGACCATATCTTTGAAAGTCCTCTTCAATTAAGAAAAAAACGCATAGTTACATATATCTCTAACAAATTGCATTTGATTGCAATAGAGTCATGAAATCGCAATATTTCATTCGAGTAACTGTATAATTTTCCTAAGATCATTAAAATAAAACCAGGAAAACAATTATCGTTAATGAAACATATATACATATGGAGGTATTTATTTCATTTGTAAGAAAATTATTTAACTAATGCATTCAAGTTCATTAGTAACCAATGATGTTGGAAGTGGTGCCGCCCTTGTAATTAGGTAATCCTGATTGAAGCTTAATATATTTTCAGTAAATATACTTTATACACTTTCAAAAACATATCGTGGCTTTAGCAATGTTGAGATGTTGTGAAAGGGGAACTGTTTGCTTTTAACTCATATTAATTAAATAAAATTAAGCATTAAGTTATTTTTTGTTAACTGTTTTTATTATTTAAAAGTGATTTACTTTTTAGTATTTCGAATTAAAAAGACATTCATTAGAGAGGCTGAATGATGATCACCTACGTTTTACGTAAAACGTACTTTTCGACTGATAACGTGTCCATAAATAAACAACCATCACATAGCAGATTCTGTCCAAAAACTGTCGAACTAATCTAGAAGCTTTGTGTGATTTTCTCTAGCTATCGTAATTATTTTGATTTGAAACGGTAAGGATTTTATGCGGAGAATTGACCGCAAAAGTGCAATTTGAATCCAATATCATATGACTTCCACCACCCTCATCAGAACGCATAGTGCATAATGAACCTTTCCTGAAAATATTGTCCACCAACTCGGCACATCCATCTTTTATTCGAGGCATGTCCAGAAATTAAGTGTACTAGATTTTTGTAGATTTCAAACATTTTTCAAAAAAAAAGTTTTACTTGATTACATCAGTATATATGTGACCTATTTTTCCACGTAGTCGCCATCCCTCTCGATGCACGTAGTGAGGCGAGAGATCAATTTTGTTATGCCTTGGTAAAAGAACTCTACCGCCAACTCCTTTGTCCACTTGTTCACCTCCCCCTGAACTTCCTCGTCAGTTGATGTGGTGTAACGCCATTGGGAGTATTATCATTTAGTTTCAGGAATATAGTGGGCAACCCAAGTTTCGTCCCCAGAAAATCATCACCTTCAAATTCATGCCGCTCCAATGTCAGATGTTTTGGGACCTACCTTGCGCACAGTTTACGAAATCTGAGTCTTTCTGTGATTGTTTCGTGCAGCAGAGATCTGGAGATTTGTCGAAACATCATCGAAAGTTCATCCAAAGTCAATCTGCGGACAGTTCTAGTCGGTACTGACGCGTGCTTGGGCTCGTTGGAAATGGAGGAGCTAAGTTACACAGCAGTGTGACCAACATAGTAAAATAAAAATTCCCTCTGCCCTAGCACACTTACTTTCTGGACATGCTTCGTAGTAACCGCTTCGCCTATATACGTATGGACTGCAATGATCACTTTTAGCGCCGATTTTTCAATTTTGCGCCTCTCTAGAGACAACCTTTTGTTGCAGCGAAAAATCTTATGTATAAAATCAATGCCAAATTTTGTGCTCTACAGCTTTTGTATTGATATATTTTTTATTACGCGTTACCCAAAATGAAATAAATGCGAAAACTAGTTGTGGTCCTGATTTGTTAACTTTTTTGCGCTGTAACTTAAAAAGCATTAACTTTACACAATTAAATTTGTAGAGAATTTCGAAGTCTGACCAACTGTTTTTAAATTTTTCTACTAGCATATCCAGGAGATGAGATATTTACGAAAAACGATTTTCCTGCTATTAGTAACATACCAACTTGGAATACCGATCTGCCCAGCCATACCAGGATTTTTCTTACTGTCGCTGTGAGCACTAACATTTAAAATACATATCATCCTGTTCTCCGATAGGTTAGCTCTTGGACTAATATACATCCCTCAGAGCTTATTTTATTTATATATGTAAATCACAATCAAAAATGCTGAAAGAAAAACCCCATTCATACAAATCAATATATTTTTAGGTTTTCGTTTATTTATCGCTTCAAAACTACATATTTTGTTTTCGCAAAGGTTACAAAAAAAGAGGTACAAATAATAATATAATATGTACTTGCAATTTTGAGTAAACATTCATAATATTCGCCCAGCCCATTGTGTGGGGTATCGTTGGGCAGGTCTCTAAAAATTCAATAATGGTAAATAGTTCGCCAGATATAGTCTCCTTAAGTCGTTAATTATGCAATATATTAAAAAATTTCCAAACTGTTAACCAAGGCTTTATTGTTTTTTGTCTCACCCATGGGGCCAAACTAACTTCTCGTACTTTCTCTCATCCTTATTTCGTGACCAATCAAACATTATCAAGTATTATAAATATTACTGACAATCTTTGCATCTCTGACAATTCTTACTTTCCCGACGGATCTTTGACAATATCTTGAGTTAAACATTCTTTAATGTTATGTCTTAAGAGCTTGTTGAAGCTGTCGTTTAGCGAAATATACAACAAGAGGAAACTTTTATATAGCTCTGCATTATCAGTCTTCAACTGCCCCGGGCTATACTAAGCTGCCAAGTGGCGTCCTAAACAGCCCCCCTTGAGGACAGAAAGAAAAATTTTTGTGACGCTAAAAATAACAGACTAGTTTTATTTACTAAAAAATAAGTTGTTTTTTCAATGGAAACAACGAATTCTTAAAATTCAAATGACATAGAAGTTTTTTCAAAAAATATCCTAATGTGCCACTCTCTCCCTTACACCCAAAAAAATAAATGCTTGTAATAAACACAAAAGGGGCATACGCCAAGCAATAGTAAGCATGATTTTCAGCTTAGAACTTTTCCTGAGTCAAATTAAGATTTGTTTAGCACGTTGGGCCTAAATTTAAACCACGAACTTCAAACACGATTCACCCATCCTTCATTTATGTATTATGTACATGTAACATATGTATGTTATTTAGTGTTTCGAGTATTATATTAGGAATGAAAAAACACTTTTACTTTTAAACATAATATTATTTAAAATTACTCCCAGCTTTTTTTAACTTAAACCCCTCGTACTTAAACTAAAACTAGTATTAATTATTCCATCGTCATTTAAGCAGGCTTGTATTAGGTATGAAAAAAAATAAGTTCCGTTTTCCAATGGATGGCGTTACTCTTAATACATGTATTTGACAGGTCTAAAATCAGTATCAGTATTTATTTAGCTTAAATAATAACATCTACTTAAACCGAATCCTAAAGTTTTAAGTGTGAATTATATTGAGGGGAAATTTAACTGTTTTATTTTCTCGAGTCAAGTGTTAAGCGCATTACTTACCTTAATTTAACTTTTTCAGGTATGCAAAATTGAGAATGCTAAAAATGTCTCGTTAAATTTAGAAATTATGGGAAAATACCGAAATTAAGAATGACGTTCTTCAAATTAAGAACAATTTGCCTTCTATTCTTACAAGAAGGCATTCGCTAAAAGGAATTAGCTTTATATAAAATCAACCTGGTCGTGCTTGCCGCATCATCCGGAAACTCACTTGGATAGCACGCCTGATTTTTCTGAGTGTGCTTGTAAAAAATTTGTTGGTAATTGAATTTTACCAAAAAGCTTGAGACCTAGAATCAAATATTTGTTTGGATAGATACTTTAAAACTTAATAAAAACCACAACGTTTTTTGGGCAATATGTTCCTTTTTTGTTGATAAAATTCCGTGCACATTTATTTCCCGTACGAATACGGCTAAAGAAATCAATGATTATTCACCGCAGGCACGCGTATTTTAACCAATTTTTTAATGGGAAACTCATAAATCATTTTCCGCACCTAATGTGATGCAAGGTACTAGAAGTCTTTCGTCATGTCCAAAAGTGTTTGCAAAATTGCCTAATAAATTTGAACAAAACAAAGCTGAATTACTGCGCAGTGCTCACCTGGAACAATACACACTTCCCACCTTACCAAGGTGTTTCTGCATGGGTTCAGTGTCACCAGCCTCAACCACTGTTAGTACCACAAGCTTGCTATCGGAGTATCTAGAATATTTGCGCGAATATCAATCAAAAGAGTGGATACCTTGTTGTTTACCTTGATTGAAGTTCTGCTGGTTACTTTACTACAGCAGACCACAAAAGTTCCGTTTTTACTCTACTTGTTTATTTAGCAATCAGTGAACATAAATATGCCAACAATTTTAAGAATGGATCTTGGGGTTGCGTGGTTACATGGCGGACAGCAAGGTTTCATAATCGCAAGAATTAACACGACAGTAAAAAACAGAATTGCTCCGTTATCCAATATCTTTTATGGCTGCATTTAGGCCTGTTGAAGTCATCTACCTGTTCCGGATCTGCCATGCGTTGGGTACTTACAAGCACTTATCTCATTACGTTTAGAAGAATATTAAAATGCATTCGGTTAACGCCTCAAGGAAATCAGATCAAGTTCAGTTTCCCCTGGGAGCTATTACCCACGAAATGCAACAAGTTGCAATGATTGCGTATCAGAACAACTAGAGCCAAACCTGATCCTCAGGGGCAGTGCGTAATTTTCGTAGTAAGTAAAGTAAAGCGGATGAAGAAAGACCAGACCGCGACGGTATCTCAATGTTAAATATTTTTCGTCAAGCCAACATTCACCTGATCAGAGGTGGACTGCTTTATGGGCGACTCAAGAGTACATTTTGCGTTCCATGTCACTTACCGTAATGAGGAAGACCGGGTCCGGTCTGGTCACCGGATTTTGGGTGCTGGTAGTAAAATCCGGTGAGCAAAGTGCAGCGGGAACAACTGGTAATTTCCTGAAAAGCTGGTTAACTGGAGCAGTTCTCTGTCGGATCAGTTCCAGTCCATCCAACAAGGGGACTTCTCTCTCTTCTTATTATTATTGATGAGATGCATAATGGCTAAGTACTTGTGTTCTAGGTATGCACACAATGTAGGTACTGGCATGTACTACGACAATCGAACGTTAATACGATTGCCCTATATATAAAGAGGATCAGCGCTGACAGAAGCATCAGAAACAGTTTATAGCTCGCATCAAGTGTTCTTCGCTAAGTCATCCAAGCATCCGAAAATTATAATCAACATGAAGGTAAGAAACGATATTCTTCTCCTTTGCCTAACTTAAATTAAAATAAAAAATCATTTCAGTTCGTCATTGCCGTAGTCATGTTGGCTCTCGCCCTTGGAGCCCAGTCATCAGTCCTCCCATTAGAATTAGCACCATTGTCCTACACAGCTGTTAGCGGACCCACGTTTTTGGCTGCTCACCCAGCTGCAGTTGCTATCCACGCAGCACCACAATATTATGCCGCTCCTGCAATTGTTGCCGCCCCACTAATTGCCGCTGAAGGAAGCTATGTTGCCAAAACTCGTGGTGCTGTCCATGTAGCCCCACTGCCAGGTCACCTCAACTCGGCCGCATCAATCAACCTTGAGCCAGCACCAGGGACTATCTAAGATGTTTGGAAGATGTCTCTTTCTGATCTAAGGCAGCGTTAACGATGGACATTAAAATTTACCCCTTCCCTAATTGTACCCTCCGTCCACCCTGTAATGTTTGTGTTGATAAATAAATCATTTTTATTTATTGCTTTCATAACCAGCTCGTATCTGTTTAGGCGATCCTTTCTTTGTTCAGCCACTTATCGCCAGTACAAAGCTTTTCATCGGCAGCGGGCCTCGACGGCCAGTTAGCTAATCCTCATTTACATAACCGTCACTCCATCCTGGAAAAACCCATAAGAGGTATCGTAAGCGAAAGCCGCTGCTTCCTACAGTCAGTCGGGATGGTGCGAAAGTGTAACACCAGAAGTACGTACTAGCAGCAAGGCGAACTACTTTTTGTTCTTAAGAATTATGTGTGGGGCTACCTTAGGAATGTGGTCATTAACGCGCTTCGAGAAGCAGTTGATCTAGTTACTTACTGCGGCCCGCCCACAGAGCGCGATTACTACAATTACGCACCCGAAACATTAACTAACAAATTGTCAATACACTTAATCGTTTGACGCGCCTATCGTTAGTTTATGCGTTTAACGACAGAGAAAAGTGGCTATTTTATAGTTTGACACCTATTTTATTTAATATTCAACTTAGTCACCGGTTATGGCTTATCTCGTTTGCAGAGATTTATCCCAGGTTAAAGCAACTCCATGTAGTTAAGTAAAACGAAATAACCATTGCAGCATAAATGTTCGATTGTGAACTGCATGTTGTCATTCAAAGTCAATGTATGACTAAAGCGGATACCTTGATTTTCTTTTGCTAAAACAGATGGACAAAATTATTGAATTTCTCAGAAAGTAAAGGTGAGAGAGAAAGGATAGGAAGTAAATAAGAATTGCCCCTGTTTGTTCGGTAACATTTAATCAATTGTCCACATTTGTTTGATAAATTGAACAGGTGGAATTCTTTTTCTAATAATTCTCAGAAATATGTTTTTTTAGCTTGTTCGCATGAGAAACCACACATGAGATTGCACTGAAATTTTAAGAGGATATAAAAAATTCTTTCTCTTGTTGTCACGTTACTTTAAGTGACGCTACTTCTTACAACTAAGAATACACTTCGGAGCATAACTATAGCACCACGTTGTTTTTATTTTTTTTTCTAAAGTATTTGTTGAAAATTTTCAAACAACAAAAAAACTGCATATTTTGTAAGATGGCGACGAGATTTTAGGGAAAATTGCACAATTCATTTTAATATACAGGGTGTTTGGGAGATGGGTGCACAGCTTTAATGCGAAGCTAGCATAAACCATTTGAGCCATGGTTATCTTAGACGAAGTCTGACTATTTGTGTTTTTACCTAATTTTTATAGTTTTTGACGAAAACACCCAAAATTATACAGTTAATTGCTAATAATGGCCAGTTTGAATGATAAGCGAATTCTTTTTGGTTGGTAGGTATCCCAATGCAACTAGATAATTAATTTTTTTGTTTGGCGTGACACTAAAAAATACATTTTAGGGGAAAACACGCTTTGATGCAAATGGGTCTTGCATCCTTGCAAACGGTGCAAAAGTGCATAAAACAATGGGTTGTCATAGAAACAACAACTCGCTGGCGACGAGGCCATATTTAATTGCAACGATGATTCAAGAGGTAAGGGCACTGCTATCTACATAAGATCTGAATTATCTTTTGACATTATCTCAGTTGATACAATATTCAATGCAAGTTTGGCCTTGGTTATATGCAATAACAAAGCTTTTAATCTAATGATTTTATACAACCCGACTTCTGAATTTAAGAGGAAATATTTAAATTATATGGATTCGATAATGAACAGCAAAAAGATACAAACTTTACACTATGCTATGAAGTATGTGAAGGCAACGGGTTTAGAATACTCAACAAAGCCAATATAATATACAGTACTAGAGCTACAAAATCCTCGAATACTTTGATTGACCATACAATGTCGGATATCAAAACTTCTATTAAAAAAAATTAAGATAAGAATAAGGGATGCTCATCTATCGGACCATAAATTGATTGTATTATCTCTAATTAATATACAAATTAAACAAAAACAAAAATACATTAATAATTATGTTACCAGTCTGAATACTAAAGACTATATAAAAGATGCTAATAAGTTCTTGGCAAATAAGTCAATTAATTCAGTAGAGTACGTATCTACAAGTATGTGATTTTATCAAAATATCAAAACAAAAATTTACTTATACTAAAAAGATAAGAATTCGGGAAGATGACGATTGGATTGATTTGGAGGTGAATAAAATGTTCAAAACTAAACAACGGCTTTATAAAAATTAAAAAAAAAATACGTAAAACGTAACTAATAGGTTGAAATTTAATTTAAGAATGAATTTGATTGCCTTGATGACCTTGATTGCAAATAAAAAGAAACATTACATAAATAAGAAACTTCACGCTGCAAGTGGCGATTCAAGGAGGACTTGGAAAATAATAAATAACCATTTTGCTATTAATCGCAGAACCGGTAGTAGAGGTAGTATAAAAAAAATTGTAACTGATCAAAATGTGTTCACTCAAGAAAAATAAGTTTCTAATGCCTTAAACGAGTATTTGATTGGAATAGCTAGAAAATAAAAAAATGCATGCATCTCAGCAAACGAGACCCAGCGCAAATTATTATCTAATTTGAAATACCATATGTTCCAGAAGTGCTAAGTTTTCCTACGTAGACGAAGATGAAATTATTATGATATTCAAAAAAATCAAAAACAACGTAGCTCCTGGTATGGATGGTATTACCTCCTATTACCATCCTATTTGACCTAGAACTTTTAGTTCACATGGTCACACCTCTCTACATGAACTTAATTAATAGAATGATTGAGACGGGAAAATTTCCCGATTGCTTAAAAATCGCTAAAGTCTCACCTATTTTAAAATTCGAGTCCAAAAAAAATCCAAATAATTACAGACCTATTTCAGTTCTGCCAATCTTTAGTAAAATATTTGAACTGGTAATAAGGTATGATCCCCATCAGTTTGGCGTTCTATGTCATGGCAATACCGAAGCTGCTCTACCTGAGGTTGTGGACTATATTTGCTCGAACTTAGATGATCACAAAAAGGTAGTTGCGGTTTTCATAGATCTGCAAGAGGCGTTTGACATGGTTAATCACGAAATACTTTTAAAGCATTTAAGTGATTTGGGGTTTCGATCAAATGAACTAAGACTTTTAGAGAATTAGTAGGTCCAATTATTTATCTACTTTTTATAAATAATATGAAAGAGGCAAATATAAGTGGTAAATATGTTGTATATGCTGATGACACGACACGGTACTTCTTTATTCAGGGAATGATGATCCTGCTATGAAGTCAGCAGTAAATGAAGATCTAACACGATATTTAAGCAGGGCTAGGTACAATGAACTCTCGTTGAATACATTGAAAACTCACTACATGATTTTTAAGCAAAAAAATTCTGCAATAAGTACAGTCTTATTGAAAATTGGCGATAACAATCTTTCAAAAGTATCTTGCACTAAGTACCTGGGGTTAATAAAATAATTAATAAGGGGTTAATAAAAATAAAAAATTATTAAAATATATACAATGAAATACCTGCAAAAATAAAAAAAACTTTGCTAAATTTGCTCAATTTAAGGAAAAACTAAAAGAATTTATTAAGCAAACTTATTTATAGACAACTAGAGTAAGATCAGGGCAACACAATAGCCTAGTATGAAGCAAGAATAGTTATTAATGAACATAAATTTTATACCTACTTGCGTCTAAATATCATACCAGGTTTTTGACCTATGGCCATAATATACCTGTATGATTTAAACGTGGAAAATAAAACAATCTGAATACAAAATTTTGTGATTATTATGTATTTATTTTACACAAAAAACAAACGAAAATAGAAAATTTACAGTCGAAGCTGTACAAGGCCTGTTTGCACCAAAGCGTGAATATCCTTTTTGTTTATAAGGGAGAGGCAACGGAATGCACACCAATATATCTTTATCTGCCGGCGCTCATGGGTAGGTATACCAAAAATAATGGAAACGGTCTCAGAGAAAAGAGAAGAGATTTTAACCTTCAAAGATATTTTGTCAATTCTATATGTATGTCCATAGTCCATCGATTTAAAGCAAACTATTAAAGAATAACTTTATAAACAAACTTAAAGTAACTAACGCAATTAAATTCAAATATTAAAATTCTGGTTTTTATGCAAACATTTCCCACAATTTCACTTTGAAGCTAAGTATACTAATGATTATAAATCTTCCATAAAAAACCTTTACAGCTCTAGAAGTTTTATTCAAAATGTCAAAGAAACATCTAAATCTGCGTCATTATTTTCAATTTTGAGTTTTAATGGTTTGTAAAATAAACATTAACTATCTACTTTTATCGCGAAAAAACCGAAAATAAATCAGAAAACTTGATATTTGCTAGATATTTTAATACGAAAACTATTCTTCTATTTTCAATATTATATTAGTACTTTTTATAATTGGGGGGTACTTAATATTTATTTTAATTACTTCATTTCATTATTTACCACCTAGTAAAACGTCAATGGTGATATTATTCGTCCGTTTACAAAAATATTGCAGCTTATCAATATCTACATTTTGTGTTCTTCCTGAGAATAGTGTCACTCGAGCAACGGTGAAAGGAAGTAACTACTTGGTTAATTTATTTATAATAATCTCAAAATATTTCCACGTTTTTGTGTTATTTATTTCTCCTTTTTTTCATTTTAAATTTTCAGGATTTCCATTATTTTACTGCATTCAACTAACCTTTAATTGATTGAGCTATATGCCTTCACTATTTCAACTTTCGAACGGCATGGATGGAGGAAAACAACAAAATGTCGCACAATAAAGTTTTTGTAGGAAGTACTACAAGCACCAATATCATCTATAATGGAAAAGTTTAATTGCTGTGCACGATAATTGAAAACAAATTGGCTGACTTAATAAATAAAATAAACTTTTATTCACTTTTACAGGGATGACATTTTTTGTGAAGGTATTATACAAGAAGAGATAGAGGGAGGAAAAGGAGATTCAGGTCGAAGTGCAATGCCGTCTTATGTTAATCTTTCCTAAATGTGTATTGTTTTAACTTAAACGGTTCCTGGAGCTGGCAGCAGGTTGATGGATGCAGCAGAGTTGGCATGTCCAGCCAATGGGGCAGTGTGTACAGCACCTCGGGTCTTAGCTACGTATGTTCCTTCATGGTGGATTGGAGCAACAACATGAGCAGGAGCAGCAACAACAGCAGCATGTCCCCATGCGGGTCCATGGGCCAAGAGGGGTCCGTGGCCTAAGACGGCTCCGTGGGCTAAGGCGGGTCCATGGGCCAAGACGGGTCCAGCAACAACCCCATCCCAAACGGCGGGTCCACTAACGGCTGTGTATGAGAGTCCATGACCACCCCATCCCCATGGCAAGACAGAGGATTGAGCTCCAAGGGCCAAAGCCAACATGACTACGACAACGGCGAACTGAAAAAAATAATTAGTTTCTTAAGCAGTCCTCCAGCTCTGATCCTCCAGGACGCCTTACCTTCATGTTGATTATTTTAAGTTTTGTGGTGGTTTAAGGAAAGAGATCACGGATGTTGTTCACGGTTCGAGTTGAACTGATTCTGATTAAACTGGCGCACGCCACCTGCTTTTATACGACAAAATTTCTTTTGCTACCACAGGCTTACACCTAAGCGGTATAATGGTGCAAGTTGCGAAATTACAACAAATTCAATGGGGAGACAAAACAGAAAAAAAGAACAAGAGCACGCCGGCAAATAAACGATTAAAGCAATTTTGTTCTTACGGCTCCATTAACCAACCACCTCAGAATGCGCGCTCGCGCCAAGCGTAGGTAAAGGCGTGTCCGGTCTTGCGGCAATTCGACTATGTCTACCGGTCTACCGGTTCAATTAGATCAACTTTATGCTGTCATAATAACATTGCTGCTAAATGATTGTTGAACTTGAGTGCATTTCGCAGATCTCAGGGATATCAACTTTTATCGGAGAGCAATTAATGAAAGTGAAATTCTTGCGAACAATTGGTGCGCCCGACTTGCAGCTCTGAACTTGGGACACCTCCAAAAGGCAAAGATTTCACCTTCCGCCTTATCACTGCATGCGAGATTATCATTCACTGCGAGTTGCAATCAAAGCTCTAGGATTACCGCTGTCCTGATATTCGAAACATAGGTACCCATCGCAAAGCATGTTCTATATGAATTACATCTGAATTACATCGCAAATCAAATTACAAATTACTTAATTGCAAACATGCGAGAATATGTTTGGAGTACGTGATGCCTCTTCTGCAATAACATTTTATGCCCTAACAGTGAATAATTTGCACCGAAAATGTACGCAAATCTGATGTATGCAGTAACACAATACTCCTTCGAATTGAGGATCTAATGGCCTTACCCTTCTTTTATAGTACAAGCTACAAGCTTGACTCGGTAACATTTGGAAAGTTAGAAATCATTAATTTTTTTTCTGATAAATTTGTGTCAGCCCAATAATTAACTACAAGGCAACTTTTATAACTGCTGAACCTGTCGCTGAGAAACTTGCTGTACGGTGAAAGGAAGTACTAAGGTCTTTTAACTAAAGCGTACCTAGTGATTATATTCATAATCACAAAGTCAGTGTTCGAATATAAAATAGTTTCCCAACACAAAATAAGTAAAAACAACAATTTTGCACAAATTGATAATTGAAATCGAATGGGCAGGGTTTTTTTCCGTACGACGACCTCTGTGACGCTTTTATCAAAGGTGAGTGGTTTAAAGAAGAGAGGGTGATGTTTTTTATTAACCAACAAAACGTCGACTACTTTGATTATTGTCGCAAAAATATAAAATTTCAAAAAACATATTAACTTAGGGTTTGCATGGCCCACCACAGAGTGCATCGTGCACACCTAAAAAAATAATTTTAAAATTTACACAACATATTTCTGTCAAAAGTTTATTAATTATAATAATACTAATATTTGTTCATAATTGGTACAAAGGTCTAACTTTATAGCGTACAACCGAGTGTGCCTATGCGATGCCTCACAAATTGCACAGAATGTACAAAAAGCAAAAATAATAAATACAAAATGTAAGTGGAAAAAAATAAGCAAATAAATCAGCAAATGAATTATATAGATCATAACTTTAAATCAAGATTAATTTTTGCAAGTAGATCAAGTAAAAGTAAACAACTAAATAGAAGAATGAAACATAAAAAAATATTACAATATTCCTGCACCTAACTACTATTAATGGCTCAAGTGGTTTCCTTCTAAGCTCTGTTAAACCTGCTCACGGGTGTCGCGACCTTACACTCCATACCTAATTCATTTCAAAACTTTGCAGCCTGAACAAAGATTGACTTCTTCGACTATAGATACTTAAACCTTAATATAAGAATATTACGATTTCGCCGTGAGTTTAGCATACAGATATTTTCATACAAGTAGCCCGTATAATGTTGTTAATAATTTTATATGGTATAAGCATTTTCTAAATTTTAAATTTTCACAGAGATTCATTCCAAGGACTTGTGTAGCATAAGGTGAGACATGGTCGAAACGGCGCAGACGGTATATAACGCCGACACATGAATTGAAAACTTCTTGTGATTCTGAAAATTGATCCACATTCATTGAGCTTCAAGCCAATCACAGTATAGCATAATAGATGTCAATACTAAGTGTCTTCCCACACGAGGAAAAAGAACACAACTAGAGTCCACCACTACCTCAAAATTCCATAAATCCTAGAGATAAGCATCTGGATATGGTCCTGCCAGGTCAAGGTATTATTAAATATAACCCCAAGGTTTTTAACATAACCACCCTAAGATCACAGTTCATATCATAGATCAAATCACATATTCTCTCCGTGGAGCAGACAAATATAGTTGTTTATTGTCGGCATATTTTATTATATAATATCACACTTTCAGTCAGTGACACTAAAGTCATAAATGTAGAGTGATAATAGCAACGGGTCAGAATTGAGCCCTGAGGAACTCCATTCTTCATTTTCGCAAAATCAGAGAACTCACCATTTAAATAGACACTTTGAGACCTGCCTACCAGGTAATTATTTATTAATTTCGTTGATGGAGAATCAAAACCATAGAATAATAACAATATTTTCTATCATATCTTCAGATATCTTTAAAATAGTGGAAAGAGTGTTATGCATTTTGCGAAAACCAGATCCATCCCTTGACAATAAACTGCCATCGTAAAAATCGGTTATTTGCTGAAACATCGATCTCTTATGAACCTTTGACATGAGTGATAAAATGGCTACTACTTCTACTTCCAGGGTTTGCCATTTCCAAGCGCCTTTATTTCTAGCGAACCATTATTTTCACAATTTGATACGTATAATGACACGTGAAATTTTTTTATTGCACTATGTAGTAGAGCAGGTTTGAAAACCACCTTAAGAATAAATCAACGCTTAAAAGTGATATTTCTCTCAGGCCTTCCGGAGCTCGGGGTTCTTAAGGAGGTTTTCGAACAAACTCTACAACATAAAAATAAATATGTCACATGTCATGACACGTTTCATGGCACGTGACATGTCACATTTCATATAAAATGCTACATAACATGCAACGTCACCCTCTCTACAACATAGTGCATCCGACTTGTACGAAATAAATCATAAACGGATCCTGGTTGAAATGAATCAGTTGCTCTGCTTCTCTTGGTGTATCCACTGAGATATCATGAAAATTTATACTAAAATTAGCAATCGTTCTATCACCGGAATCTTGCAAGACAGCCAACGCAACCAATTAAACAAGAAAATATGCCACGTGGGTGCCGCACTTTAGGAAATTTAAATTGCAGCCAGAGCAACTGAAACTTTGAGTTCCCTCGACTCAAAATATGAGTTCGCTCAAGGTTTCAGCTAGTTCATAATTTAAGCGGATTTTGATTTTGAGTTGAGCGATGAGACGAGCGTAGAATTTAGTTCCACATTTCTATCCCTGATAAATGCATATGTACATACATACCTATGCTTTTGAACGACTTCCAGCGGAAGAAATTAATCATTAATAATAATTAACAATTGAAAAAAATTAATTGTAATTTACGTTTAATGTTTAGTTTTGATTAAATTAATTGCATTTGCTTCAATTGATTAATAATTAAAAAATTAGTTGACTAATGCCCAAAGCTGAGTGCACCATATGTCACTCGCGGATAACAAATCGCATACCAGGACTTCGAAAAAAATATCTGTGATTTACAATTCATTGTACTTTCACTGAAATCTTTCCTTGACTCTTTGCAGCATTTCTGTCATTCAGGAGGCCAAGCAGGTTCACTTTACTTTTACTGATTTCGGTAAAACCTTTGACAGGATTAGCAATAACATATTACTCTATAAGTGATTTCCCCCCCCCCCCCCCCCCCCCTCCTTACCCCCATTGCTTATTGACTGGTAGCGTGTCTATTTGTCTAATCAAATACAGCGTGTCTCCGTAAATCTGATGCGATTATAATACATCTGGTGTTCCGCAGGGTAGCCATCTGAGGCGACTCTTATTTATAATTTAGATATTATACTACCGACTTATATCTCATATATATTATATCATTCAATGATATTATGTTATACTGACGACTTAATGGCCATCTGTGCTGCTCGTTATATATAGTTTGCAACAAAAGTATGTTATCGATGGTTATACTGATTTTCTAAAACCGAGGATCTTGGGGCATGGTTGAACACTAAATTTTCTTTCCAGCATATTGACACTATCGTTAATACGGCTAAACGGCATTAGATTTTGTTAAGTGTTGATCCAAGGGGTTCAACAACCATTACATAACAAAGTTCCTTTATTGCATTTTGCTCCTTTTTTGCATTTGCGCTTGTCATATTTGTGTGTCCCTTATATTCCGTGCTCATTAATTTTTGTAGGAGCACTCAAATCCTTTAAAATTGGAAGTAGTTTAATTTTTGTGCACAATAATTGAAAACAAATTAGCTGACTTAATAAATAAAATAAACTTTTATTCACTTTTACAGGGATGACATTTTTTGTGAAGGTATTATACAAGAAGAGATAGAGGGAGGAAAAGGAGATTCAGGTCGAAGTGTAATGCCGTCTTATGTTAAACTTTCCTAACTGTGTGCTGTTTTAGCTTAAACGGTTCCTGGAGCTGGCAGCACGTTGATGGATGCAGCAGAGTTGATATGTCCAGCCAATGGGGCGGTGTGCACAGCACCTCGGGTCTTAGCTACGTATGATCCTTCATGGTGGATTGGAGCAGCAACAACAGCAGCATGTCCCCATGCGGGTCCATGAGCCAAGACGGGTCCGTGGCCTAAGACGGCTCCGTGGGTTAATGCGGGTCCATGGGCTAAGAGAGGTCCGTGGGCTAAGGCGGGTCCATGGGCCAAGACGGGTCCAGCAACAACGCCATCCCAAACTGCGGGTCCACTAACGGCTGTGTATGAGAGTCCATGACCACCCCATCCCCATGGCAAGACAGAGGACTGAGCTCCAAGGGCCAAAGCCAACATGACTACGACAACGGCGAACTGAAAAAAAGAATTAGTTTCTTAAGCAGTCCTCCAGCTCTGATCCTCCAGGACGCCTTACCTTCATGCTGATTATTTTAAGATTTGCGGTGGTTAGGAAAGAGATCACGGGATTTGTTCACGGCTCGAGTCGAACTGATTCTGATTAAACTGGCGCACGCCACCTGCTTTTATACGATAAAATTTCTGACGCGATAATGGTGAGAGTTGCATTGCACTGCATTGCATTGCCCAATGACCAAACAACGTAGATTTTTGAGGTTTGCACTTCGGGGCTTTCCTGGGTCAGATTCTTATGTTCTTTTACGGACAGACTACTTTTAATTTACCTTGACTCGCTACAAATTAAATGAGATAGAGTCAGAACTGTCTTTGCTTTTAATTGTTTTTAGGGGACGATTGATTCCCTGTACATAATGTGACCAGACGTTGGGGATTAGACGGGACAGTCCCAGCTTTTAGTTATTTGTCCCACATTTAAAGCTGTCCAGGATTGGGACATTCGCACGATGACACAAAGTTATTGTTTTCTTTGCTTAACGACGTTGTTGCTATTAAAAGGGTAGACCACCCCTGGCTGTTTTTTTTAGTGAAATTTTCTAGGGAAAAATTGAAAACATATAAAATCTGAAAATCGGTCTTGTATTAGTATGAACTGTAAAAAAAAATTCAAATCAAGTGCAAGCTATAGTTGCAAAATTATACTTATTATTATACTCAAATAAAAGCTGAAATCCTCTACTTTCAGAAAAAATACGATATTTATTACCATTTTCACTAGAAGTTCGGAATTGGGGGAGGGGAAGACCTATCAATGGGGGAGGGTTCTATCCATCTATGCCAATTGGGTTTCACCGAACATAAGGAACCTTTCTGGAAAATTTCGTCATTTCTATCGAAGGACTCTACTTTTTGCGTCGCCTCATGGAAAAAAGGAAATAAAGAATTACATTGTTTATAACAATTGATCGCGCCAGAATTTTTCAATCCTGAGAATTTTGTTCCAATTTACACCTTATTCTCATTGTTTGCTGCAAGTTTTAAGCTTTTTTCAGCTGATACATGTAATATCTGATGAAGGAGTCCCGATGAAATGTTTATCAGAGTTAGTCAATATCAGTAGCTATCGTACCAACCACTGAAATCAATTGGACATTTTCACTTTTTTTAATATGAAAAAATTAATTGAAATGTTATGCAGAAAGAAATTCTACGCATAAACTTTCAAATAATCCTTTATTTTAAGCAAAAAGAATGTCCAATTGTTTTCAGATTTTGACATGGAGCTACTGATGTGAACTAACTCCGATAAAAATCACATCAAGGCTTAAAGCTCGGTAATGACTAATGAGATACCCGCGAAAATTCATAACAAAAAATTTTTTTTTGGAATTCAAAATAGCGAATAAAATATGGCTGCGAATTTTTCAACCCTAAGGAATCTTTATGAAAAATGGCACTCAGGCGTTTTCGGGGTTGTTGATCTCGAATCTGCATTCATAATTTTGGAATTCAAGCCTGTGGATCAAATATGGCGACCGAAAACGAAAAACTCCAAGAGATTGCCCTGGAAATTGGTACTGGGAGGTTTTCGGGGTATCTGATTTCGAATATGCCATCAAAATTTCTCAAATTCAACGTGGCGGATCCGGTATGGCGACCGAAATTCTTCAATTTAAGGCAATTTTTATGAAATTTAATATGAAGACGTCTTTTGTGTTACTGAATTTAAATATATCAAAATTCAAGATGGCGGACCCAAAATGGCTGCCAAAAATTATAAACTTTAATGGATTGTCCTCGAATCTACATTCAAAATTTTGGAATTCAAAATGAAAAACACAAAACAAAAACCAAAACTTTCATAAAAACCATGTGAATAGCTAAAACACCTATAGCAGACTACAACATATACCCTGCAATGCAAAATAGCCTTAAAAAAATTAACAAACACCATATTAAGTACCTAAAACACACATACATTAAAATAAGGTCAAACTCAGTACAGTACCTCATAACGGGCTAAAAGGAGGTATAAGATTTTGTATGGGGGAAAATATTTTATTGATCCGATTTACTTGAAACTTTGCTTAAACACCACACACATATAACGGTACATGTATTCCAGTATTTCTCAAAATTCAGGTAAACGGGTATAAATATTTGTATGGTGAAAATATTTTTCTTCGTGACAAAGTTTACGTTTTGAAAATTGGCTGTGACAAGTACTAGATTGTAGTATCTAATTTAATAATCTTTTTGGTTTTCTTGTTCAGGTGATTTTTGAAGCAACGCCAGTGGGTACCGTTTACGTAGATTTTTACAATATCCTTGTATATTTTTGATGTTTTTAAATAAAAAAAAATTAAACATATTTCTGAATGTGTATACTCTTAGATAGTTAAACTCCCAATACGAAATTTCAAATAATTTTCCTAGAAAGAATGCTCAAATATCACCTTTTTTCCCAGCTCGTAGATGTACGTACATATATCTCCCCTTAACTAGCGATAGTTTAAAGATAAAAAGTTTACTTCTGTTCAAGACCTGAGAGAGAGAAAGTTTTTACTCCATAGTGAATACACGATGGAACCAGACAGAGCAATTGAAGTGAGGTACCTATATTCTTTATTTATAAGGAAAGTCAAGGCTTCAATAACCTTGGTGCCTCAATTCGAATAAAATTAATATTTACATACTCGAATCAATGCATGAAATAAACGTATGTTTTTTTTCACAGATATATACCCATATTTTATATAGAAGCAATATTGAAACATATTAAAGTAAAAATTATAGCGTTTCTGAAATAAGATTTGGATTTGTGAAACAACACTTCGCCTTTCATGCGAACCCGAAAAATCATTTTATTCTCATTATTGTGCGTGTAGTAAGTATTTACAATTTTGAAAGACCTATTCGAAGAATCGCTCTAAAATGTTTACCATATGTATATTAAGTACTACAAGACAAAACTTGCAAGGCAATAATAAAGTAGTTGGTTGACTTTTGCAATATTTATTATTAATTGAATATTATGCAAATTTTGACCGTTTTTTGCAATTTTCCACACAAATAGACATATCGACAATTTTCAATTTCCTACAAGATGACAACTCCGAATTATTGATGAAATACTTTAATTTTTACTGGTAGGCTAAAATGTGCAAAAAAAATTGGCCATTAATTGTTAATAAAAAGAACACACCAAATCCTTGTGGCACATGTGACCTGAAAAAATTATCAGACACCTGGATTATTCACAGCCCCCACAAAATACCTTTTCCCCTGGACTATACTCGCACTTCCCTGATTTTTCCTATAAATTTCGTACAGTTTCGCAATTTGTTAGCTGTAAGACCTTCATTTTAGATTTGATGTGAGTTCGATTTTTGACTTGTTACTCAAGCCTGCCGCGTATCCACGAAAACAATAATGTTGTTCTCTAAAAAAAGCGTATGTTAGCAACACCAAGAAGGCTATTCAGAAGAGTAACCTTTGCAAGACGTAAACACCTGGGGCCTCTCCAAAGTGCAAACATTTAACACTTTTTCACTTTGAAGGCCAGCAATCTTTGAAATTATCTGATTAGTCCCATTTTCAAACCGCAGATGAAATATGTTAACATACACGAGGGCTTTGACAAATCATATTAAAAACTGTCGTTGTCATTCCAGAGATATTTGCTTATACGACAGACAAAACCCTAATCATCAAGTATCGTGAATATTTTCTTAGAATTATTATTTCAAACGAACTATTTTCTCAGTTCACTACCCTCATACAAATTTTCAAAGATGGCATATTTTTTTCCGACCTATGGGGTAGGTTCCAGAGAGACTCAAAGGCACTCTTCGCTGATGCTAAACTCGTCAGCGATGTATTGGGAATATGGTTTGTTCGCGCAGCATATCGAATAAAAACGAAAAAGGTTGGAGAAAATAAATTAATTTATTTTTCTATTTTCCTTCAGGAATGCTATTTGTGAAATTATACTACAGAAGCAGGAAAGCGGAATAATTCGAAATCCATCTCGAAGCGTAACCGTTAAAAACATAGTTTTGTGTTCATTTACTAATTTGGTATTCCAGTTTAGACAGTTCCGGGAGCTGGGAGCAAGTTGATGGATGCAGCTGAATTAGCATGTCCAGATAATGGAGCTGTATGCACAGCACCTCGTGTCTTAGCAATATAAGATCCCTCATGATGATGGATTGGAGCAACAACAGCAGCTGGGGCAGCAACAACAGCAGCATGTCCCAAAGCATGTCCATGAGCTAGAAGAGGTCCAGCGTGTCCAAGAACATGAGCACCTCCCCAATGGTGGCCATCATCCCAGTGGCCATCATCCCAGTGACCATCATCCCAGTGGCCATCATCCACATGGTGACCAGCTCCAAGAACATGAGCACCTCCGAGCACATGACCAGCTCCCAAAACGTGAGCACCTCCAAGTACCGCAGGTCCGCTAACTGCTGTGTAGGATAGTCCATGTCCTAATCCATGTCCTAATCCAAGTCCATGTCCAGCGGCGTATCCCCATGGGAGAACGGAAGCCTGTGCTCCAAGGGCCAAAGCCAACATGACTACGACGAGTGTGAACTGTAACAAACGAAAATTATTTAAAACTTTTTCCTTTCGCTGCAGCACTAGGTGCGTCCGCGTTGTTTACCTTCATGTTGAGATTTTGTTGAAGGATTTATGCAGATTGAAGTAGAAAGATATTGTGTGGCGGTTGAACTGCTTCTGTCATAACTGTCCGACTCCACCCGCTTTTATAGTACAACTCTTGTCGAATTAACCAGCTTAATTTAACGGCCAGCTAGAATTCTGCATACCAAGCAGCTCACAATGCGGCTACCAAAAGTTGTAGATTTGCTCCAATGCGTTACCCCGCAATTGTTGTTTTTATGATCGCTTAGTTCCTTGATACAGCAAAATGTTCTTTTTTTAATATCTTTTCAAACTGGATTTTAATTATACTAGTAAGAGCATGGGTGCCACCTTAACACTTTTTGTAAAAGTGAAATTAATAACAGAGTAAGAATTGTTTAATTGCGAAAATATGTGACCTCAATGATTGAGTGATACAATGCTTGCCATATCCTAACAGATAACCGGCGTTATACCCCGCAGTCATGCTAGACTTTAAAAATAACATTTCTGTTATTACTTCAACATGCAATAGAAGCACTGAATCTAACCGGGAATGCTCATTTGACACACGAGGGCATCACTGAATTTATTGTCCAGGGGGAATGGCCATTTTAGACTCAGACAATTTTTCACACGTACATTCCTGTCATAAATATTTACAAAGCTACAAGAGTTTTTTTTTCATAAATCAGAGATAAAATATTATGACTATAAAACAAAAATTATTTTTCTGCTACTTATCAGAGTATTTGACAATGTTTTAAAGATTATTCTCGCTGTGCACATTAATTTGCGAAAGCTCGTTGTAAAACAATGTCACGGTCAACTAACGTATGTATGCACTGCAATATATACATACAGGTGTTCCAAAAATAGTAGTCCAAATGAAATAAGGTGTTAATGAAGAACTTGGTAAGTGGTTGCAAATTTGTTCATGGTTTTATTACACTTAGAGCTACCAGGTCTGGCATTGAAGAAAATCAGTATTATGTTCAAAGATTATAAAATAATTTATAACTAGTACTAGCTTGCCCAGACCCAGCGTTTCCCGGGATACTATTAAATTTGTATTCCATAATTTTACAACGCCTCCCTACTGTACCACCGCCTCTCCTATGTGACACAGCGTTTTCCTATTTGCGTTTTGCACATATCTATGTTATATCTATAAATATAAAAATCAATGCCACTTTTCGTTGTAATTTTATAACTCAAGAACGGGCTCACCTATCCAAACCAAATCTTTAGGCTTTGTTCGGACTATTTAGTAGATGGTTTATGTGAAGTTTGCACAAAATCGGTAGAGCGGTTCTTCATTTATCACATTTTTTGTAACAAATAAATAATCAATGGGGATTTTACTGTCAAATTGAAACTTTTTTCATTTTGTTACATATGTCATTCATGTGGTCATTTCATTTTGGACGTGCTTCGATTAAAGCAAATTGTCAGCGATAATTATTGCTTTGTGTTTATATTTTTATAAACATAACAAACGGTGTCTTCAATTGTTCAAATGGACTATGTATATGTGTGCGTGTACTTTTCTCAGTTTTTTTAGCGAGCCGTCGGTGTTTCATATCGTTTGCAGGCTTTATTTGAATTAAATTGTCAAACGCATTTACACAAACGGTAAGTTTTGAACTGTTGAAGTGAATTACATGTATGCATGTGTGTTATTTGAAAAAACATATTGTGTACTACTATTAATGTAGCAATTTGTTTTTAATTTGATTTATTCTTTTTATATGAAGAGAAAATGCCACGAGCCAGACGAGCACCTGGTGGTACAGGCAAAACGTTCGTTATATCATTGATTTTAGCGACTATTCGATCGGACAAGAAAATTGCATTGGCACTTGGATCTTCAGGAATTGCTGCTACATTATTAGAAGGTGGTCGGACCGCACACTCTGCATTAAAATTGCCATTGAATGTACAGGTGATTGAAAATCCAACTTGCAATATTTCAAGAAATTCTGCTATGGCAAAAGTTCTGCGATTAACGTCAATTATTTTATGGGATGAGTGTACAATGGCGAATAAAAGATCACTAGAAGCATTTAATCGAACAATGCAAGATTTACGTGGTAATCAACAGCTTTTTGGTGGTGCTTTGATATTACTGTCAGGGGATTTTCGTCAAACATTGCCTGTCATTCCTCGATCAACTCCTGCTGATGAAATAAATGCCTGTTTGAAGTCATCAGTTCTTTGGAGATATGTACAAAAATTGACACTGAACATTAATATGCGTATTCACCTACAAAATGATCCAGCTGCCATGAGTTTTCAAAACAATTGTTAGAAATTGGTGATGGCAAAATACAAATCGACAGTACCAACGGATTGATCGCTGTACCGAACAATTTTTGTACAATTGCGCAATCGATAGATGAATTGATTGAATGTGTTTTTCCGAATATTCTTCAGAATTACAGAAATCATGCTTGGTTGAGAGAACGCGCCATTTTAGCACCGAAGAACATTCATATCAATGCTATTAATTTCCAAATTCAAGCGAAACTTCCAGGTGTAGTCACGACATATAAATCAATTGACAGTGTTATGAATCAAGATGAGGCAATGAATTATCCAATTGAATTTTTAAATTCATTGGAACCGGCTGGTATGCCACCGCATTGCTTGAATCTGAAAGTTGGTTCTTTGATTATATTATTGCGAAATATTAATCCACCAAAACTGTGTAATGGCACCAGATTGGCAGTGAAAAAGTTATTGCCAAATTTGATTGAAGCTACGATCTTAACTGCTAAATCAAAAGGAGAAGTTTGTTTGATACCGCGTATCCCTATGATTCCAACTGATATACCATTTGAATTCAAACGATTACAATATCCCGTGCGTTTATCATTTGCGATGTCCATCAACAAGGCCCAAGGGCAAACACTCAACGTTTGTGGTGTGAATTTGGAAGAATCATGTTTTTCACATGGTCAACTTTATGTTGCCTGTTCCAGAGTCGGTACCCCCAGCCGTTTGTTTATTCATGCTCAAAATGGAAAAATAAAAAATATTGTTTATCCAAATGTTTTGGATTAAGTTTTGAAATAGCTAGCAATTAATAAAATTTTTTTTTGTTTGAATAAATGAATTTGATGTTCCAATTAAATTTTTTTATTATTTCATTTTATACGTAGCGAAGCACGTACCGGGCCGCTAGTATGTACCATATATAAAAATGAATCCCTATTTCCCTTGGTCACGCCATCACGCGTGAACGGCTGGACCGATTTCGCTAATTCTTTTTTTGTTGTGTTTGTTATTGTCAGGAGAAGGTTCTTATGAAAGAAAATATTAAGAATATTGCGCGGAAAATTAGGCCTTCAAAGAATTCGTCCTCCGTGGCATCCATCCCTACGTCGCGTCGTCGTCTTCGCATTGCTAAAGTATCAAGTTCCCGAATCCAACAGTTTCTGTTATCTATATATATAAAAATGAATTTGTGCGTTTGTCTCGCTAAAACTCAAAAACGGCTTGATCGATTTCGATAATTTTTTTTGTTTTGTTCGCTATTATGCAGGGAAGGTTTAAAAAAAGAAAATTCGGGAAACCCCAAAGGAACAGCCGGAAAATCGACAAAATCGAAATTTCTGTTTTGTATAGGAAGCGAATTTTCCAACTTCAAGGAATCTTTATGAAAAAGGCAATTGGAGGTTTTAGGGGTCGCAGATCTCGAGCTTGCATTCAAACTTTTGGAATTCAAAATGTCGGATCCAATATGGCGACCGAAAATGTTAAACTTGGAGGGATTTCACTGAAAATCCGAACTTTTGTTTTTGGTTTGGGTTTTTGGGGTCACTGATTTTGAATCTGCCATCAAAATTTTGGAAATCAAGATGCTGGATCAATATGGCGACCGAAAAGTTAAACTTCAAGGGATTTCCCTGAAGATCCGCGCTTGGGGATTTTCGGGATCACTGATTTCGAATCTGTTATTCAAATTTCCACATATGAGACCGCCCCCACCCCACTGGGAGATATAGGAGAGGGGGTGCAATAAGAAGGTGGTCTAAAATGAGGAAAACTAAATTTAATAATACTTTACAGTTTACAGTTAAAAAAGTATTAGGAATAGGTGAAAGTGATGTATGGGGTGTATTGTGTACGAATTTATGGTTGATTTAATGAGACCACCCCCACCCCGCTGGGTCACATAGGAGAGGCGGTTGTGCAGTAGGGAGGCGTTGTAAAATTAAGGAATACAAATTTAATAGTATCCCGGGAAACGCCGGGTCCGGGCAAGCTAGTTTTAGATATTTTCCAACAATATTATTAAATTTAGTTTTCTTCATTTCACACCACCTCCTTATAGGACCCCCTCTCCTATATCTCCCAGCGAGGTGGGGGTGGTCTCATATTTGGAAATTTGAATAGCAGATTCGAAATCAGTGATCTCGAAAATTCCCTAGTGCGGATTTTCAGGGAAATCCCTTCAAGTTTAACTTTTCGGTCGCCATATTGATCCACCATCTTGATTCCCAAAATATTGATGGCAGATTCAAAATCAGTGACCCCAAAAACCCAAACCAAAAACAAAAGTTTGGATTTTCAGTGAATACCCTTGAAGTTTAACTTTTTCGGTCGCCATATTATCCGACATCATGAATTCCAAAATTTTGAATGCAAGCTCGAGATCTGCGACCTCGAAAACCTCCAATTGCCTTTTTCATAAAGATTCCTTGAAGTTGGAAAATTCGCTTCCTATACAAAACGGAAATTTCGAATTTTGCGATTTTCCGGCTTTTCCTTTGGGGTTTCCCGAAGTTTCTTTTTTTTTTAAACCTTCTCTGTATTATACCGAACAAAACAAAACAAAATTATCGAAATCGGTCAAGCCGTTTTTGAGTTTGAGCGAGACTAACGCACAGCAATTCATTTTTATATATATAGATTAAAGCTAAAAACTTTATTAATACTATAAACATTTTGCTTTTATTCATATAAAAACATTCATATGTATATCTATATGCATATACAGGGTGGTTCGCATAAATCATTAGAAATGAATGTAGTGATAGATCTCACCGAGGCAAACAACAAGATATGGCAGGGGGGTGAGGACAATCCCAACCGTTTGGGAGTTACAAAGTAATCCATAAATTCAGTAACATTTTTCAATGGTTTTAATGATTAAAATTTGACCCACTTCCCGTTATCCCTTTGTGCCGAAATTTTTTACACCACTTGGGTTCTAAAAACAATACAATATTTTAAAAATGGTTTTTGTTTTTGCAATTCGTATCTTATGTTCGGTTGTCTGTATGGTTCAAATTTATAGATTGAAATGTGACCCACTTCCCGTTATCCAGTCGAGCTGAAATTTGGTGTACTGCTTGGGTTTTGAAAACTTTTTCTATTTTAACTCTTGACAACGAAATTGGTAGTGAGCCTTCTGCTATTTCCAACCTTTCTGCGAAGCATTTCAAAAATGCTTATTGTGATGACATCTATGATATAGACTCAGATTATTTTAATTATATGACTTATCTTCCTTCCTTTACAACTAACTTTATTTTTGGCTCTGTTTAGGATATGGTCAATGTGGGAACGGAAGTTAAGCCCACTGTCACAGATAACACTCAAATGAGATCACTAAGGGAATTAACAGAAAGAATTGGTTCGCCTGGGAGGTCATTGAATCTAGGAGAGGTGGAGGCACGTTTGCGGTACTAAATGATTGATTGGCATTTGGATACATAGAGATCAAGAATGTTTTTCATGCACCAGGCGAAGAAACTGTTTAGGCCGTTCTGAGTCAGATGTGTTGATAAGTTGTTTTTCATGTCATCAGCATAAATTAAAATTTCAGAATGATTGATAACCTTCTCAACATAATTTATGGTTAGTATGAAAATTAACGGACCAAGGTGACTGCCCTGTGGGACGCCAGAATGAAATATGAATGGGTTTGAAATTATGGAGTCAAAACGAACCCTGTAATGGCTGTTACTAAGATATGATTTAATCCACGAGATGAGGCGGGGTGGGAAGTCAAAATAATTTAATTTGAGAACAATGATTTGATGGGAGACCCATACAGAACCAGTTTACTTTTTAAATAAAGTCTAACGCCGCACAAAGGATTTCTCAATCCGAGAAAATTATTAACGAAAAAATGTGTCACAGACGTACCAAGGAAAAACACAGGAAAGCGCCACTTGTTGAATCCATTCATTAGATATGGAAATAATATACCTATGGATACAAACACATTATATTTTGTAACTTCATTTAAGTAAAAGCATTTTGACAATTTCCAAATATTTCGACACCCACTGCACTGCAAAAACTTTCAACATTCCTTACATATCGTGAGAATACCTTCCTGCAGTTCTATGCCCAAACAAATATGTATGTACCAGGAATGCGCTGGAGGCAACCTACTCACTCTTCGGGAGAGGAGCGCTATTAATCTCCCCGTTTAATAATAAAGTCGGGCAGCGTAGAAACAGGCGCATTTATCCAACACTCAACTCGAAGGACAATAAATCCTTAATTGTTCGTAGCATTCTGACAAATTACTTCAATTGTATCGCCTTCTTTAGGCAGGGCAGCCATAAATGCTTTAGAAATAGCCCGATGGTATCGCAATTATCTTTTTGTGTGCGCGGAGGTGTGAAAAGTGGCACTTCATTGCAATTCCTTCCAAAAGGATCCTACGTACGAATCCTGCAATTGTGCAACCGACCAGCTGCTCTTTCATATAAAACCCACGGAGGAAATGCAGCGAAAAAAATGCCCTGCCAGGACGTTATTTTTATTAATTCATTCTAATTAGCAACTCTGAGAAAATTGAAGGGGCGGACGGTTTTATAAATAGCACAACCATAAGGCTGGCTTGACTCCCGCGCGCTTCGTTCGCTTTAAGACTCGCAACAAACAACTTTAAGGACGATTTTCATTGTTTGCCTACCTATTTGGCGCGAGTGTAGCAAAGCAACACAAGCAAAGACTGTTTATTCATAGCGACTTTATTTGCACTTGAGTAATCCAACAATCTCACACCTAGGACTAAATCTTGCTCGTTATATCCTTCCTGTCTAGCTGAGCGTATATGATTCCTGAAGGGTTGTCCACTGGGATGAAGACCTCATTGTTATCGCCGGGCACCACCGACTGGAACTTGGACGTATCAAAGTTGAAGTAGTGCTTGTTGGGCATCTGCATGCTGATCGACGACATCTATAAAATAACCGTGGCATCGTCATTTACATTAGGAATGAAAAAATTTAACTTACTTGGTGAATGTTGTCTAGAGCCTCCTTTTCTGTTAGGTACAGAGTGTTTTGCACAGATGATGAGGAGACGCCTTCGTTTGGATCACCAGCAAAATTCTTTAAGATTATTTCACGCACAGTGTACCAGGCGTCCTGAAAGTTGACCTTTTCAATAGTCGAGTACTCCCACTTAGCTTCCACAATGGTGCTGAAGATTCGATCGTATTGATCGGGCAGGGATCGGAACTCATCGTGCAAGAAATTAACAAAAGATGACTTGGTCGTTTTCAAGACCCTCAAGTCCTTGATACCACTCATAACTATAATCTTAGATTCTGTGAAAGCAATTCTGTAAATGTTTCTCAATTTCTCAAAGGAGCAAATCGCATAACTCACCGTCCCTCTTCTGTGTCACATCGCAGTAACGCAACGCCACGGGCGCAAAAATGAAGGCATGATTGTGCCTTTGTTTGTAAGCCGTGGATAGACCTCCTTCGCCCAGGCGCTCCCAAGGGTACTCATCTATGTGGATGTGGACTTCCTTCACGTGGCGATATTTGCTTATAAAATGAGAAGAAAGCAAAAGGGCGAACTCCTCGGGTGATTTAATACCGTACTTCTTTGCTAAGAGGTACACAGTGTTCTTCTGGGAGTCAGTTGCAACAATATCAGTGTTATCCCCTGTAAAAGTAACCGCAAAAGGAAACGTCATGAATAACAGATAAGCGCATTGCTTTTTGTGAAACTGCTGTACTTTGATTTTAAACGCGAGGATGAGTAACACTTTAAAAGACACCGAGGTGGCCATAAACGAGGTTCAAACGCAATTACATTAACTGGCTGACTTTGAATAATTTTTGCGGAGTACTCTGCATTCTTACCTGTGTAGGGAATGAATTTTAAATTAGCACGATGGCTACAGGGATTTAATAGGGCGCATAATTGCGTTAGATTTAGTGCTTGTCAGGTGTTAAATTTACCATAAAGCATAACTCCTGAACCTTGTTGGGAAAATGTCTTAAGGGGAGTTTTTGTTTGAAACATCGGAAAAGGAGACATTTTCACAAATTTTTCCTGACGGGAATAAAGTAACTCATAATCAGTACTTCCAGAACAGTCTAGACTGTCTCGCTCAGTAAAGAAGTGGTTTCTCATTTTATGTACCTATATAAGTAGGTGTTTATACTTCAGCCAAAATGACGAATTTATTGTTGCTGTACAGTACACGATAGTTTAGTGTTCTTTACATAAAAAAAATTTTGATGTTTTTTTAAGGTGATTTAACTTTCCACAAAACCCCATTCTGAAGGCTTTTACGAGGTCAAAAAAAAAATAATATTGTTGCAAAGTATGCGATTTTAGCCCTGGTAGATAAAAACCCATAAACCTAAATTGGTAAGAAATTTTGTCTTTCACAAAATTGCATATAACTTATTTTGCGCTTAAATGCACTGGAACGGAGTTACAGGTGAAAATCTGCAAAAAGTGCTATTCCATAATGGCGGAGGCAGTACACTATCATACCGACCTATACTACATATCAAAAACCCAGAACTACCGGACCTTTCGTAGAAAAACCCCCGTTTTTCGCTCGTTGATGTAATCGACACGACTGACTGCCTAATGTGTGCGTTTTCAGCAAAGGTGTTCAGCATAAATTTACTAAGTTTGAGTGTTTGGATGTTTGTTACTCAATCACGCCTAAACGGTTCCTTGGATAGACTTCATTTTTTCACGCAAGGTAGTGTTCCAACTTAGCATATAGGCTATTTGTTATTTTGTTAAAGAACAATGTTTCAAAATGGTGGTCCCAAGATGGCCACCCCTAGCGGAAAAGTTAAACTACAAGGGATTGTACCGAAAAATGTGCACTAGGAGGTTTTTGGAGTCACTGATTTCGAATCTCTCACCAAAATTTAAAAAAATAAATTCAAAATGGCACATCCAATATGGCGACCGTAATTCCTCAATTTTATTGATATTTACTATGAAGACGTCTTTGGAGTTACAGAATTCAAATCTACCAAAATTAAAAATGGTGGACCCAAAATGGCTGTCGAGAAAGTTAAACTCTAAGGGATTGCAGTAAAAATCAACACTAGGGTGTTTTTAGGGATGCTGATTTCGAATCTGTTATCCATTTTTCCAAAATTAAATCTAATCCGAATCCAATATGGCGACTGAAAGTCCTCCACTTTAAGCAATTAAGTATCATGAAAATGAATATAAAGAAGACTAAAGGCCAAAGGGATATGGATTTCAATTTTACCAAACTTTATGGTAGCGGGGCTATAATGACTACCAAAGTTCTTAAACGAATTGCTATTGAAAAATTCAAAATGGCGAATCGAGCGACCGAAATAATTCAACTTCAAAGAATTTGAATAAAAATTAATATAAAAAAAACTTAAGGGCCGGTGATTTCAAATCTGCCAAAATTTCAAAATTCAAGATGGCGGGCCACACAATGACAACCCAAAATTTTAAAATTCAAACAAATACCACGATAATTAATGCTGAGGCGTTCTTAGGGTGCACATCTCGAATTTTTATGACGGAAATAGCTATTATGATTTAAAATGGCGGATCCAGAATGGCAATCGAACTTTTTTTAATTTCAAGAGTTCTCCATATTGGCATCTATTATTTCTAATTTAATTGATTTCCATTAAATAAAGGACATGCGGGCTTTTCATAATTTCTGAATATAGTATTATATAATAGGCCGAAAATTCTCAACTTCAAAGGATTTCCATTTAAATGAATCTACAGGGGTTTTAGAGTCCCTGAATTCAAATCTGTTATCGAAATTTTATTCCGGGAATAGTTAGGGTTCCCGCGGAAAAAATGTAAACCGTCTCATGCAATCTGTAACAGCTTTGATTTACAAATATGGAAAAGCTCGGGAAAAGCTGAAACGGGTCTGCTAGTATTTAATATGCCTAGTATGGTCACCTCAGGCAACCTTAACTCGTCGTGGCATAATCTTTACGAGATTTTCTCAAACACTCTGAGGAATATTTTCCCATTGACTACAGTGTCTTCCAATATTTGCGCTGGTTCGGAATGGGCATAGATGCAATTTTTATTTTTCGAACGCGACCAAAGATGCTCAATGAGGATTTAATTCCAGTGACTCGTGTGGATAATTGAATCCCTGAGCATGGAGCTTGGAGTCATTGTCATTTTGGAAAATTACACCCGTAATATTTTTATCCCGTATATTTAAGCTAAGCTTAATTCCAGTCTCCAAAATGAAAACTTATGACTGTGCTGTGCTGTCATACGTCAATCACCTCTCTTGCAAATCCCTACTCCCTCTCTACAGTCTCCTTTGAAATTCTTCCCTTTGGACGTTCTGCTCTCCCCCTCCACAAGGACAATTGAAACGACAAAATTTATCGACTAGATTTTTCTTTCATGTGTGAAAATAGTTGTGAATAGTTTTTACTTTTTGGCAAATTCTCTATACAATTTTCGAAGGCGTCTTGTGAGTAATGTGTTTTTAATTTTTGCTCTACCGTACTTTCCGTTAATTTTGTTTTACCTTTTTCACGTATTCAGAAAGCACTGTTAGAACACTGACTTGCGTATTAATACAACAAGTTACGGATATATATTTTATCTACTTAATTTGTTATTACATTTAAGACCTATTCCGATGCATTCATAAATCCCGGTAACATTTTTAAATTTATCCTAGTGTGTTTCAGCTATCGCATTGAAAATAGAAATATCCAACAGGATGGACCGTATTCAATACCGTTTGGATTTACTGGGTCGGTATAATTTTGTTTCTCAAAACTGGATTAAAAAATACCTTACCATGTTGCTATTTTTTGTAAAAAAAAAAATTTTGGAACTCTGCTACGCTTAACATAACTACACTACTCATATGAACTTTAAAACATAATTGGTTTTTCTCCAGAACCCTGACATACCACGTCGACTTTGCAAATTAACTTTAAGCTAAACCTTCATCCTTGTACTCTGTCACTTAAATAATATTTTTTTTATGAATTATTTTGAATAGCACACATCACTTAAAAAAATATTCCATATATAACTCGCCAAAAATATTTCTCTAAAAATAAGTTTTATTTGAAATGTTGCCCCTTTAAACGTACAATGGAATAGCAAATTTATCAAAATCCCATTTTTATTCGCACCAAGCAGAGCTGCGAACAGCCTTTTTAAAAATAGCCATTCACAAACAATGGAACCCAATGGAGCCTCTCGTCTCGTTTAAATTATTTAAGCTGATTTTACACATTTCCAAAGTGTTTAATGGAATTCCAGAAAAGCCACTGTGCAATGAAAGTCACTTATATTAAAATCACCAACTAACCATTCACGTAGTCCTTAATGCTGTACAGCTTCAGGTGAGTGCACACGACAAACTCTTTAATAGAGTGGACAGGTCCATCACGATGGACACGCAGTAATTTAACATTGTCCTTTCCGTATCCGTGATCCGCAATATGAAACTTGGAGTCTTCCTCTCCAAGCTCCTGCCCAACGGCGCTCTTCTTTAGCCTTGATGGGAACATTATTTAAAATTAATTATCTTAAAGATATTTCTTAACCGAACACTACGACTTTCTTTGACCGAATTACGCGTAATGTCTGAACTGTGCCTCTTTTATGTTAAACTTTTTCGGATGTTGTCGTCAGCAAGCACCACTATCCAAAAACACCATAAAACTCTTTTTTTATCAGAAATTTACTTTTCGCATTATCTAAGTTTCGTCAAGAACTCCAAAACTGGAGATTTCGCTACGTGGGGAGGCACACATTTATTTCCATCCCACTAATCGCTCAGACATCTTAGTCACTTGATACTTTGGTAATTTTGTGAACAAAAAAATAAATAAAATATTAAACGGTGTACCGAGATGAGCCAGAAAGATAACAAAATGCGAGAGCCCACTATGTAATCAGGTGGTAAATGGGTGCTGCAAGGTAAACAGAAAGTTATACAGCCGTTACCACGTGCACCCCAATTGCATCGGTAAACAGGGTACGTGCGACGATAAATAAGAGACTCGCGCCGAGATATATGTTTTCATATGTACTTGTCAAAAAGGGATAAGATCGAGGTCGAATTTTATAGAACAATATCTAGTAGGTATTCATTTGAACGTTTAATACAATTGTACTGTCCCAGTTTGAACAAATTTTGTTAAAAAAATTATCCTACATAGGCTACTTTTTTTTGAAAAATTTTACAAGACTGTAAGAAAACCGGTCAAGTGCGAGATATGATATCTATAGGATGTAGACCGTAAATTGCATGTGAGAAGTTATTCGTAACACTAATTTGAGTTGATTGCAAAATAAACCACAAAAATTCAAAATGGATTAGTGACATTTTTTTGGTTGTTATATAAGTTCTTTAAATCACCAAAAGAATATATAGCAAGAGAGCTGATTCATCTTCGCTTAACAAGGCATAATGAGAAAAGCTTCCCCTTTAGTATGCAATTCCCTGCTTCTTTCCAAAAATTTCTTCTTGAATCTAAAAAGCTTAAGTCGTATTTTTCTACGGCTTAAATGACACACTCATGAATTATCTTAAGCTTGCTTCACTCCATCACAAAACAAATATTCGTAGATGTCGCATTTCTCTAAGGCGATTTTTTTTACATACAGATGTGACCAAATTATTATCAACACTTAAAAAATATTTCGTTATGTGATTAGCAATGTCAGAATTGCATCCTTTCGTCAAGCTAATATGTCATTAAGGTAGGTATGTATGTATATCAATGCAATGAAAATGTAATATTCCTTGAATATACCTTTTTTATAATATGAGTATGTATATACACCAATGCATGAATTTGTGTTTCTTTACTGTGATATAAAAATATATTGTTAGAAAAATTTATTAAATTCTTTTATAAATCTTGCTATCAGCATTTCACAGTCTCTCTCTCTTTTATGTCTATTATCTTGGCTGTTTCATTTCTATTCCATTTAACCATTTCTATATACCTACATATAATAATACACAATATAATTTGATAATATCTATCACTGAGAAAAATATCACGTTGTAATTTCGAAAATGTGAGTTTTTAATATAACGTATTTGAAATTTGTTGCAGGCCATTGTAAAATCAATAACATAGTCGTATTACTTGAAACAACTAAAAAACGCATTGTTGGTATATTTCAATCTAGAAATTGAATCATTCAAACGTTTCGCTTTTGATTCAAAGGTCTACATAGTAAATGGAACATATCATAAAAAAACATTGTTGAATCAATTAAAAAACGCAATTGTTTTGTAGAGTGATGGCTGGAGCATTGGTTTCCTGTTCCAGAGGTTCCGAGTTTGAATCTCACATGAATGAGATTGTTTCACTTTCTAAGATCAGATAATATCTATATCTGTTACAACTTAACTATACGAAAGTATCACATGGCGTGTTGCTAGCAATTCCAAACTAGAAGTTCAACCATCTCATAAGCAAGTTTCTACTTTCCCTTGAATACAAATATATTTACGATATATTTATTTATTTATCGCAATGAGACATACAATGTCTTTTATATACAATGCTCATGACTAGATACTATATTCGAAAACAAAAACTTGTTTTAAAATAGAAACTTCTAAGATTGAAGCAAAAACAAAATAAATAAATAATAAAGAAGTATAAAAAAGGTAAATTCATATTATGTGACCTTAACTATGCGGAGCATTAATTAATTGGAAAGCCGATTCTTCAGCTGTGGGATCGAAATATTAAAATCAATGGTATTGTGATGTCTATTTAATAGCCTAGCGATGGACGTAATTGGTTCATGTAAACCGTAATTGGTACGATGCTGAGGTAAATGAAGCAGATTGTGGTACCTGAGGCTGCGGCAAGGAATAGAAACACTCAACAAAGACAACAATTCCGGACAATCACATCCGCCCGTCAAGATCTTGTAGCCAAAGACAATTCCCGAAATAATACGCCGCTCAAGAAGCGTCACCATCGAAATTAACTTTAGTCTGTCAATATATGGTGGCAAGGAAAGAGAATCGGCCCAAGGAAGACCCTTAAGAGCAAACAGCAAAAATCGTCTTTGGACCGATTCAATACGGTCGGAATGAACACAATAAAAAGGAGACCAAACAGGACTAGCATATTCTAAGACAGGACGAACAAAGGTAATATACAGGAGTTTAGTGACAAAAGGATCGTTGAACTCCCTCGACCATCTCTTGATAAACCCCAACAAAGAGTTAGCCCTATTAACAATGTTATTAATGTGGTCGTCGAAGGTAAATTTGGAGTTAAATGTTACCCCCAGGTCCTTCACTGATTCAAGACGAGCCAACTCACCCCCATCCAATAAGTAAGGGAATCGAACAGCGTTACTAGGGAAAAAGACATAATAGTACATTTACGTACATTTAAAGGTAAATAATTTATTTTACACCACGCGAAGAAATCATTTAAGTCCTCATTTACCATCAAACAGTCATTAGGATTGTTAATGCTGCGAAATATCTTAGCGTCGTCAGCATAAATAAGAATTCTAGAGTAACGTAAAATCGAACTCGCGTCGTTAATAAATAAAATGAAAAGAAGAGGGCCCAAATGACTCCCTTGCGGAACACCCGAGACGTTACTAATAGGGGAGGAGAAAGAATTCCGGAAGTGTACGACCTGCTGCCGGTTCTCAAGGTAGGAGGATACCCACTTCAGGAAGATCTCTGGAAAGCCCAAACGCTTCAGCTTAAAAATCAGAACTCTATGGTTTATCCTATCAAAGGCCTTACTGAAATCGGTATAAATACAATCCACCTGTCCACCACTTTCAATTCTATTAATGCAGTATGAAGAGAATGTTAAAAGGTTTGACACTGTCGATCTACCCTTCACGAAGCCATGCTGATGCTCGCTGATAATCGACCTGCAGTGAAATGACAGAACATCAGAAACAATGGCTTCGAAAAGTTTACCAAGCGCTGAGAGCTTGTCAATTGGCCTATAGTTAGACGCATCATCCCTACGACCCTTTTTATGTAATGGGGTAATGTAAGAACGTTTCCAACCATCAGGAAAAACACCAGAGGAGAAAGATTAATTAAATAAATAACAAATAACATTCACTAAGGACGGACCACAAGACTTCAGGACAATGGCCGGAATTCCGTCCGGCCCACAAGTAAAATTGGAGGGAAGTTCGCTCAGATACCTTAAAACCGTAATTTGGTCGAAGTAAAGGTCTTTAGGTTCAAGAGTCGTGGATGGTATTGGATTGGTGGATTATATAGGTATAAAACAATTTCCAGTTGAATCAAAAATCGTGCTTATTGAAACAATATGCTTTCATATTGAATTCAACATTGAAAACTTTTGACAAAATTTTTTTTTCAATAGTTTTCACAGTAAAATTAACAATTTTCGGCATTGGCGCCAAATCATAGCTGAAAGTAATTGAATTAACGTATATCCCATTATATTTAGAACGTTTTTATCTTAGTGAATCTAGAATATTTAGCTGCTAGTAAATTTTGGTTTTTACGTTAGAAAATTATTTAATATGCTGGGATTTTGAACTACAAATTGTTTTAAGAATAATTTCTATTTTACATTTAATTTAATTTGGCAACATATTATTTTATACAAAATACTGTTTTTACACTTTTTTGCAGCAAGAGGACGATTTTCTTGGTTTGGTGTAGATAATCAGTTATGTTATATTCAAATTTATAATGGTTCCCCTACATACATTTTAATGCGGTATATATGTATGTATGTAACTATTGGGGCTGGCAGTTGATAAGACTCGAGAAATGGACGGTGGACGCCTTTTTGCGACAAACAGGAATTTCAATTTTTCCAAGTTGGAGTCCGTTGATCCATTTAACCCTGGAAATGTACATGGGGTGTCCTACGCCCCCGATCATTTGTCAACTCGGAAATTAAAATAAAATAGTATCTTCTTTACGTACGTTTTTCAAGTTTAAAACCAATTCAATTAAACGTTGAACTACGAAAAAGGTCCATAGGTATAGTTTTATTCATAAAACCAATAGAGATTGATTTATCACGAGTTAAAACCAGCTGGGGTGGTGTATGGTACACACTTTATGATTCGTAGCTGAAGTGCGCATTCAAGAGGGCATAAGATTGGAGCTTGACCAAAAGAGCGTAGTGTCTAACTGTGTCAAAAATTTTCGAAATATCCAAAGCAACGATCTTAGACTCTCCATAATTGCGCACGCAGGTATTCCAGCGCTTAGTGAGATTTACTAGTAAAGTAAGTCGCTCCTGGATCGCCCTGGGCAATAGCCGTACGGCCGGCGTACTGGTGGTCATTAATAAAGTGATTGGAATTAGCTAAAGGGTTGATAAGCGACAGACCCCGAGCACTACGCAGCACCGCCGTTTTAGTTGTTGATGAACTGAAAAATCTCGGACAGGAGTCAAATACACATGTCTTCCATCCTCATTACTTCAGCACCGTATACAGTGCGCAGTGCGGGACAATCGTAAAGAAAGTGTCCTGCGCAGTCCTCATCCTCCCCGCACTACGTGCATGTCGTCATTGACGATTCCCAGGATATGCAGGTAATTGTGTTTTTTTTTGTGTTAGAGTTCCTACTAGATCTGCAGGTTTTTAATGTGCATGTGCATGTGAGTTATCCAGTTTTCCAAATTCACACGTTTGTGGTTCGGGTCCATAGAATCTGTATTTCGCGCCTTTTTTGCTAGGCTATCAGAGTTTTACCTCGATTCTCTGATGATTGGAAACCCATATAAGAGAGACTGCATTATAGCGAGCTACCGAGTATAGTAGTTTCTTACATTCCATGATAATTTTAGAGTCAGTGGTAGTATGGTGCGATGCGAACGCAGCTTTGCTGTCGCAGCAGATTCTAATCTTCCTTTCGTGCCGTCTCTGATCAATTACCCAGCTTGTCGCACTCAGAATAGCGAAGATTTCTGCTTGGAAAATCAATACAGTTTCCGAGAGGATATGAGTATTTGATCTCGTTGTTCAAATACTATCCAGCGCTCGTACCGGTTGGGGTTTTCGAGCCAGGTGATTAGTTTCTAAGTATCTGAAGTATCAGGTGATTGAAAAACCTTCAAACCGAATGTATGTTAATATAGTTGGAGGGATCGCATGCCTCTTTTTTGGGTATGAACTGCACATGGGCAAGCTCCTATGATGTAGGAAAAATGCCTATCGAGAGGTCAGGTGATAGCTTTTACCCTACTAACCGTTTATGCAAAAGCCATTTTTCAAATATTCAGAAGTTCATTGTCTACGCCAACTCGACAATTTTCGATAGCCAATACAACAGTTGAGTGGAAATTAAAGTAGTTTTTCCGGTTAAAATGGAATAGGTTAGCAGTTCAGTAAGGTATGGTAAGCCTTTAATTCCCGTTTTACTCCAAACGATGTTTTCTAATATAGTGGAAAGGGTAAAGGGGAAAGCAAAAAATTCAATTGGACTGAAATTTTAACCTAATGCATCAAGGTTCAAAAGCTTGTCGTTAAACGTTCTTCTTGCTTAGAAATTCTTTTTAGTCCTCCTTTTGGCAAATTCGAGGTTTTTTTTTAATTTTTGAAAAATAATATTATAGAATTATAATGACGCGCTACACACAATTTACACTCCTCTGATTTAAATAGATATAAAGTATTCTTAAGAGAAACACCGAAATAAATTTTCATGAAACGTTTTATTATTCGAAATACAAGCACTGGGGAACAAGGGTAAAGTGAATGTTCAGTTTAATAGCATTTGCTCAATGCTATTATCATCAGTGTGCGCCCCAGATAGCCCACTTCCATTTTCTAAAAACTCTCGAAGCTCACTTTCCAAATCCACGGAACCGTGGCTCTGATTAATATTCGACTCATCGCCTTCAATGTCCATTGGTACTTGTCCCGTATCTTGGGGCCGTGGGCAGGGGGGACAGGGTTCCTGCAGAATAGCTGGCACAACCAATTTAGGCTGCGGAGGGGGAGGCAAGCCAACTAGGGAAAGGCATCCGTCAACTTTTTACATCACTGCAAAATACAAAAGACTCACCATTTGATATACCCATTGCTTTACGTAGTCCATGAGGGTCAGCAATTGCACCGGGAGGCAATTTCTTTGCCATTTCAACAAAATTCGCATTAATCTGAGTTGCAAGCTGATGCTCTTCTGGTCCTGGAGGAGGAACATGCGCTAAATGCTGTGGCAGAGGCTGCGACAACCGGTCGTGCTGAGTGTTGTGTAGCTTCTCGATAAGACCCAAATTAGCTTGAAGGTGCTCATGCAGCCTCTTTTGTAGCTCGAAGGTTTTCATGCCCTGCTCGAGTTCGGTTAGGAATGATACGTCTATGCCCAAATCAGCGAGTGTTCTTAACTTTGCGAAGTCTATTCTCGTATTTTTGTATTTCTGGTATTCTTCTTCGTCGGAAATACGATCAGGAAAGGACTTGTCGATTTCAGTTTGGTCATGACGCTGGCACTGAGAGTCATACAGCGACGAAACCGTTTTGCTGTGTTCGCCCTTCGTCAAAAAATCCAACAACCGATTAGCTAAGTAGCTGGCGTACGAGCTGTCCTTTGTGAATTCCATGATACTTTCAGCGTACTCCGCCCCAGTCTCATCGCCTTTCAGAATTGAAATACATTTAAGACGTATTAAATTAGTGAATTGTTTATGACCTACCATATGTGCTAAGAACCAGGTCAGTTTCCTCTTTGCTGAGATTAGAGAAGCGTGAGTCAAATACGGGGGCAAAGGCTGAAAAAGCGCCGTAATGCAGTGGTTTAACAATTTTTGCGGTATTTCGCCTATCTTCTCGAAAACCCTGCAATTGACCAGTCCCCTGCGCCAATTTACCCACGTACGCCCCAATCGAAACAACCTTCTCCGTACCCTCGTTTTCCTCATTTTCAAGAAGAATTTTAAGTGAAGTTGTACCGTCCTTGTTTTGACGAAGGAATCCCATTTTATGGGCCTGTTGTCTAGCTGTTAGTCGTTTCTTCGCTGTCCTAGCAGCATTTTGGACTTGAGCCAAAATCTCCTCAGAAGTAAGGTCGTCCACATATGGCTCAAACTTTGTTTTGGGCTCATTTTCTCTCCTAAATCAAATTAAAATGAACAAATGTATAAATAAAAGCATGCCGTAACACTGCCCCGTGAGCACAGTAACGTTAGTTGCAAAAGTATTCAGTAAAGGACTCACCTAATGTTACGCCGTTTTTCCTCCTCTTCCAACTGAGCTTGTGTCGGCTCATCGGCTCCAGTTGAAGCACCTTCATCGGCCGAATCCAGAATATGGTGATCTTGATTGTTTTCGTCTGGTAATTCGAAACCAAGTTCTTTAGCTGTTAACTCACGCATGTACCCCGACAAAGGCTTGAGGCTCCTCATCAAATTCTCGGGCTGCAATAACTTCATTCCAGCATGCAAGAGCCTCTTGGCTGTCTTGTGGTAAACGGTCTCCACATGGTTGTAGCGGATAGCGTTTTCGCACATCAACCTGCATTTTACATAGTTAAAATTTCTTATTTTAAATAAAAAAAACTTGACTTACTTGAAATCATCCGAGAACTCCTGCAGCGTTGTATACTCGTTATCTTCAATTTTCTGCCGCATTGTGGAAAAGTCCATAGGCTTTTGGATTATAGACGAGTAGCCCGGCGCAATATCGTCAGTCACTGGCCAAGCGAAGAACTGATGCGGATCTCGTTTTTCTAGAGCGCGCAGCAAGTGGTCTAGGAGCTTCATAAGTGGCGACTTACTCTGCTTCAGTTTCAGAACACAAGTTCGGGGCTCCCGGCCTGACTCACTTGAAGAATTCGGCGTTTTGGGAGCCTCTAGCGGTTTAGGAGTATTGGACGGACCTGGAGTGCATACACTTCCGGGTGTTGATGCAGTGCCCGGTGTTGATGCCGTTCCAGGGCTTGCCAAATGACCAGAAACGGACTCCGCAATTCCTTTTAAAGGGCTAGCCGGAGAGGTTTCTGGTTCCTCTTGTTTCATAGGTATAAGAGGCTTGGACAGGGGCCGGTGGCTCTGGCAGTGATCAGTTGTAATTCCTGCATAGTTGAGGATACTTTCTTGAAGATGTTGCGAATTGTCCTCGCCAAAGCTCATCTCCTCCTGGCTGGAGTCATCTCTGTGCCGGTGCCTCTTTTCCTTGTGATGCTTGTGCTTCTTTTCGCGGTCCTTCTTTTTCTTCTTCTTTTTCGACTTTTTGTGTTTCTCTGGGAACTCCTCCCCGTAGTATCCGCCGGTTCCAGTATCCGACATAAGCCCATACGCTGGCGAGTCGTTACCATGCTCTGGTGTGGAGTTGCTCCCACCCACTTTTAGTATCAATTTTAAGCCACTTGGGCGATCCATACTGTATTCTGCTTAGAGTAAATATAAAGTTCTTTAAATACCGACAAAAGCCGTGCTGTAGCTCGGCGATTCTGGAAGTAGCAATGCAAACCTTCGTATTTTTCACGTCGCTCTGATTTCACCTTCTTATGCTTCTTTGAACCCATAGTAAAAAATTATAAGGAAAACTAAATGAAAACAAATGAAACTGCCGAGACGCGCATCAATTTCACTAGTGACAGCAAACCAAAAATCCGCTTGACATTCCACAATTGACAGCTGGCGAGAAATGCTTCCGAGAATAGCCACTACGTGTTGCTCCGTAAACTGAAATAGGCTGATATAGTAAAGAAGAAGATATTGGTACTAGTCAGTCAAGTTGTTGGTCTTTATCATGGAAATATGAACTAAGCACGGAACGACTGCAAGCCAGATTTAGCGTACCACATTTGCTGATGTGTTAGAATTGGCTATGTTCGGATTAGTCACGCCAATTCAAATCATTTCCCTAAAAACTTGTTTGAATATTTTGCAAAAACAAAGGGTGAGATCAATCATGCGTATACTTGAGTGAACACACAAAGAGACTTGACTATGCATTGTCTTCTGTCCCACTATGGTATAGTGACCAGACGTCCCGAATTAGGCGGGACAGTCCCGGATTTTAGTTGTTTGTCCCGCATTGAAAACTGTCCCGGAAAATGTCCCGGATGTAGGCATTCGCAGTATGCATAATGTCACAAAGTTATTGTTTTTTCTTCTTAACGGCGCTATTGCTATTAAGCGTAGTAATAATACTAGATATGTACAAGAGTATTTTCATTACTAAAATGTACCTATTATAAACAGCGGTGATGATGCGTATCCTTACATTTATTTTATTATTTCAGATTGCTATTGAATTGAGAATCTAAGAAATTTTTTTTATTCTTAAGTGCTTGTACAAGTATGTACGTCTGCCATAATTTTTAAATATTATGAATAAAATGTTGAAAAAAAAACTATTTGAGATAGCCATGTCGAAAAAACGACTCTGTACATTTACCGATGATTTAAAAAACGAGTTTCTTTTTTAAAAAAATCAAAAATTGAGAATAACGTTCACTATGATGTTTGTAATAGCGAATTCTCGATTGGATCAGGAGGCAAATATGATATCAAAATGCATATTTCGTCTGATAAACACAAACGAGCAGTATCAGCAGTAGCTTCATCATCAAAAGTAAGTGGATATTTTCGTAAAGCTGGTATCGGATCGAAAGTAAAAGAATTAGCAATTTCCGAGGCAGTATTTGCGTATCATACTATAACTCATAATCAGACATTTCGATCAATAGATTGCACATCTAAACTGATTTGCATGTTATTCGAGCCAAAGTTTACTTGCGCACGCACGAAAAGTGAAGCCACAATAAAAAATGTATTGGCACCATTTTCAATTGAAGAACTATCAAAAACTTTGAATAATAATGATTTTATAACAATATTTACGGATGCATCAAATCATAAGGAAACTAAATTATTTCCGACATCAATTCTTTTTTTTTATTACAAATTAGGGGACAAATAAAACTTCTAGATTTTGTATCTCTGCCAGGGGAAACTTCTGAAATAATTGCCAACTCAATTATCGAAATATTAAAGAAAAATAACGTCGAAAATAAAGTTGTGGCAGTTTTTGCTGATAATGCCAACACAAACTTTTGTGGTCTTCTTAGAAAAGGAACCAATAATGTATTTATATAATAAGCTAAAGAACCATCTTCAGAAGCCTATCATTGGTGTAGGTTGTGCTCCACATATAGTGCATAATACTATTCAGTCAGCAGCAGATCAACTTCCTATAGATATTGAGGGCATTATAATTAAAATTTACAGTCATTTTTTATATTTACAATTAGAGTGGAACTACTACAAGAATTATGCGAGGATGCAGAGGTGGAATATATGCGTTTCCTGGGGTATAGCAAGACTATATGGTTGGCATTACTGCCCGCAGTTGAGAGGGTTTTAAAATTGTATTCTCCCTTACAATCATACTTTTCGAAAGTTGTCCAAAGGTTCTGCAAAATTTGCAAAACGACGATTGCACAGAAATATGGTTGTATTTCATGCATAGTCAGGCAGCAATATTCCATAGTACAGTAATAAGTATTGAAGGTGACACAAATACTATTATGGAGGTTGTTAGAGAAATAGATAATTTAAAATTTAAATTAAAAGAAAGAATGGATACACAATATCTACTACTCAATGTACGCAGTCTGTTAAGAAATTTAGAAGAGAATGAATGGTCCAAAACAAACTCTTTCAAATCCAATGTCAATAGTTTTCACCAAAAATGTATCCAATATTTGGAAAATCGTTTATCACAATTTTAACACATTGAGTGTTTTAAGTGGGTTGATCTTAAAAGTTCTGTTATTTGGGAAAATGTTCAACAAAGTTTGGAATACATTATAAAATGTAATAACAAAATGGATCTATTCGATGCTGATAAGGAAGAAAGGGAACTTTTCGATGAAATATCTTTTGTAAAAAAATATGATGATAATAAAATAAATAGTTGGAATGAAAAAAAAACCCCACCGATGCAAACTGGGTGGAATATTTTAATCCAAACAATATACCATTTAACAAAGTTAAAAAATTGATTGAATTTAGTTTATGTTTGCCAGGCACCAATTCTACAACGGAAAGGATCTTTTCAGTGGTCAACAAATTTTCAGAAAAACTTCAGAAAAAACCCAACTGAGCGTGGACACTTTAAAAGCAATTTTACAAGTAAAGTGCATATTTCGGTATTCCTGTGAAGAATTTTACAATTTTATTTCAAACAATGAGGAATTATTAAAACAAATCCATTCTGCGACAAAATATGTACAATGTATTTACATACATATAATTATGTGTCTACTTATTTAGTCTTTGTTTATGTTGTTTTGAAATGATACTGTTATTTTCTACGAATTAAGTTGTTAATTAATTTGTTGTAAAAGCACTGTTGTCCAAATATTTGATATATTTATAATATAGTAACATATGATAAATATATAAATGCTATATAAAACTGTAGATCTGATGAAATAATTAACAAGCTAGAAAACATACTGACTTTTCTGCCCCTCGGCTCATTGTGTCCCACATTCCATTATAAAATATCTGGTCACTTTACACTATGGGCGAATTTTCCCTATATATTATAATATACCTTTATTCAGAAAAACAATTAAAAAAATTAGTGTTCGTGGATTCGACCAATATTTTCTAACATTAGCATTCTTATATAGGGTTCAATCTTCTTGAATGACGATCTACGTATGTATTCCGTCTTTACTAACACTTTGATCTTTTTGTTTGAAAATTTATAATATTTAATTTTTGGGATTTTGGATCAGGGTAAAATATTAGCATAGGTGGGCACAGTTAATCCAAAAGTTAACTTCGTTAATCGTTAATTCGTTAGATAAAAAGTTAACTTCGATAATAGGTAGAGCGTTAAATTTTCGAAAATTTAAAGTTAACCGTTAAAAGTTAACCATTTAAAACTTATACTGCTTTTGGGCTGAGAGAAATAGGTAAATAAAACAAAAACAAATAGAAAGAAGAATTACACACACATTTATTTATGTCGATAATAAAGTAGGTAGGAATAAGGCTATTATTCATCGATATTTTGCATTAGGTAATTTAGATGCATGTTCATATTTGTTCCCTTCATAAAAATTGGCATATTAAAATTGACATCCGACAGCGATGATCGTTTAGCCCGTAAAATATCGTTGCCCGTAGAAAAAACACGTTCTACTGCAGCACTAGGTGGGATAGCAGTATTATATTTAATAAAAAGATTTATTAACACTGGTTCACCTAAAAAGGCAGCATCCGTAAAAGATTCTTTTGACTTCGTGTCCAGCCATGTTCTTATCAAATTCTGAGCTTTGGTTTTCAGAGATTTCTGGCTTCTAGACACTCGCACGCGCACTAGGCCTGACTATAATAGTCTTAAGACTCTCTAAGATTTGCTGTCAAATTTCCTTATGATTGGTTAAGACTCGGCCGAATCATAACGAATCTTAAGCTCAACTACAATCGTCTTAATGAATTATTGACACTTGCAAGTTAAGTCACTTAATGTTTCCATTTCATTCACCATTAATTTAAATTTCTCTCGAATTATCAACCAATTTTTTCACAAACGTCACTTTTGTCAAGATTCCTTAAGATTTGTTCGCTCCGGACCGTACCTTTAAGACTTGCCGAAAGATTTCGAAAAGATTTCGAATGTTAACGAAAGATTCGATAAGACTATTATAGTTGTCAGTGTGGCACTTCATATGATCGTACAAAGTCTTAAGCAGTCTTAAGATCTCATAAGACATAAGACTATTATAGTCAAGCCTACTTCGCATATATGACCATTCGACTTGCCGACAGTCGCCGAACATACGAGCGTGGCATGGCGCGCAATTCAAACGAACAAAATGACGACAGCATGTCAACAAACGACTAATGTAACGGACTAAAGTTAACGGAAGTTCAATTTAACGGAAGTTAACAAGAGCGGTAACATTTTTTGAAGTTAACTTAAAAGTTAATTCGTTCAGCAGATTGTTAACTTCGTTAATTAACGATTAACGGATTAACGAGTTAATGCCCACCTTTGAATATTAGACGCAATTGAGAAGAGAGCTTCATCAAAAAAACTTCCATATCGAGTTTGTGAGTACATATGTATGTATCTGTTTTGGTAAAGAAAATAATTCTGGAAATAAAGCCACTCAGCCATCAAGTACCTATGTAATATATTGGAGTACATGCCGTGGCTGTGTATACTGGTGGAAGTATGACCACTCCCTCTCCTTGGTGGCGGCTGGAAACAGACTCCTGGCTGGATTAGGTCTATTGCCTTTGTTAATTGTGAGCGGACGGAGAGAAGGATACTCTCTTAAATAAACCGTCCACAATCGAACTGATGATGGGGATATGTGGGGGATGTTAGGAAAGCTTAAGTTTGAGTTTTTGTAGTTTCATTACAATAATTTGAACCAATTGTGTCACTAACTTCTGCAGGTATTGGAATGTACCTGAGTAAAACATGCTCCTGCTCAAATTATAGTTTTGTTAAATTTAGAAAACAAATTAAGAATTTGGGGGTCCCCAAAATAATGATTTGTTTTTTCATGCTATTTAGGTTTTTCAAAGCATAATGCACCTTTCCTGAAAATATTGTTCTCCAACACCATAACTCCATTTTATGTAGTCGCGGCTCCGCCTAGATGAACTGCACTCGGAAGCATTAATGACCACTTTTTTCACCGAATTTGCAACTTTACGCCTCTCTAGAGGCTTAACCTTTTATCGCAGGGAAAATTTTTACATATGAAATCTACAGCTTTTGTATGGAATATTTGTTAGTACAAGTTACCCAAAACGAGGTATATGCGAAAAACCAATTGCTGTCCTCATTTTTAACCTTTTTCGCGCTATAACTAGAAAAGTATTAAGTTTATAACTTAACCTTTTCTTAACCCTCAGCTCGTGGATGCAAACAATTTCATACCGCTAAGCTAAGCATAGAACCCTAGAAGCCCCAGATGGTTTCTTGAAAATAAAAAGCCCCAGCTAAGAGATGGGATTTCCTATGAGATCATAAAAAGCCTATCCTCATGAGCAAAAAGGGCCTTGATTCTTTTTCTCGAGGAGGAGGAGGCATATCCCACGAGAAAGGTTCCTGAAGAGTGGCTTCCCATAAGAATAGTTCCCATTCCATTACCCGATACCATTACTAGCTACAGGCCTATCGCCCTTATAAATATCCTACTAAAGATCAAAAACTATTTTTTGAAACTAAAAATTGAGGAACAAATTCGGGAAAACCGAACGGTTCCGGACCACTCTTTTGCAATCATAAAGGTAGATCTGCGACAACATGTTTATAACGTGAAATCGTATAACTTTGTCGGCCTGATATCCCTCGATCTAGAGCGCCTATGATAAGTTGGATACCGGTAAACTCTATTTGACGCTCGTGACGTGTGGCATCCCTTTTCACCAAATTAACTGGCTGACCAGCTTTTTCAGAAACAAGTCATTCAAAGGCGGTGAAAGGAGGAATTCCACAGGGAAGCTTCTTAGCCCTCTACTTTATAATATTTTCTTAGCGCGTCTGCACAATTCGGTATCCAATATGCAGATGATTTCATTTTTATGGCTGTGTCCAATCTTATACTTCTTAATGATGTCTTTCAGAAGCTCTGGATGGTTTTACTCAGAAGGCAAATTCTCTCAGTCTACAGCTAAGTCAGTCAAAGGCTTGTAGTATGCTCCTTGGTTGCTACAAGGAAAAGTCTGGTCCTCAATCTGAGGAAAGATATGTTCCCTAGTCGTAGATCTATACATTATCTAGATTGGCCATTCACGAACAACCTAAACAGCCAACTACAGTACAAAAATGCTCTGGGAATTGCTGAAGGGAATGCTAGAGCTATAAAACTTTTAAGTGGCCTGAAAGTGTCAGAAATATGGGATAAACCCAAGAAATAACTTATAGCAGAAACAGCGAATTTAAAATGGCAATCGAACTTTTTTATTTTCAAGAGTGCTGCGTTTTCGCATCTACTATTTCTAATTTAATACATTTCCATAACATAAAAGGAATGAAAGATGAAAGATCTAGAAGAGCGAACGAAACTTTTCGATTTCAATGAAAAAATTTTATGTAGAAGAGTTGTGTGGAGGCTCATATCCACTGGCTTCGATCAACCTGAAATTCAGAATCAAAACCTGCTATGTTTTCAAATGCACTAAATAAAGGTGAAGCTACTTAGTGACGCTCCGACACATATGTATATGCAAAAATTTCTATAATAACTGATATTGAATATTCTGTTGAAATTGAGTATTTCTAAATTACAATTTCAATAAGGCATCTAGAATTTCTTAGCTTACATTGAGGAGATTCGATCAGAATTAAATAATATTTTCGAGTGAAGAAGTACACAGATCACAAAACTTCTGTACCTACAAATAATCGAAGCAAATAAATTAAATGTGTAAATAAGATGATCATAAAACATTAAACATGAGCGTAAAACATTAAATACAGGTTCAGTGCAAAACAATGAACTGCCCGAGGGAATATTGCCCTTTTACAAAGTATTTACGAAATGTTCATAGACTGAATTTTATCTTCTTTTGATTTTGGAAAAAATTGTGTTTCATTTCTTTTCTTAAACAATACTTTAGACACATAAAAACAATATCCAGTTGGTCCTAAAGTGAAAGCAAATTTTTAAAAGGTTCATTTCTCGATTTTGCCACTCTTTTGCGCTGCGCTCGGATTCGGATTTTTTACTGCTTTTATCTATCGAAATAATAAAAACTTACAGAGCAAAGGGTCCTTAGCGTTCGTCAGAAGTCCACCAGGGTGAGCTAAAGCTGTAATAAAGGTATGTGTGAGTCAGTACAGCTGGCAAGCGACGCTGTGTAGACGCTTCGTTTTGGTTTTTCCGTTGATTTCTCCAAACCACTTTTTCAAACTGGGTGGACAGATTGTTTAAACACCGTTGCATAGATCGATTAGAAATTTTGACGGTAGCTTCATAATTATATTCTCTATGGGAGTATTATATTCTCTATGCGAATATTTATTAAATGCGAACTTTTTCTTCTTTTATAAAAACAAATTACAGCTTATTTTTTGGCCAAAATCGATTCATTTTTTCAAAAGAGCACCATTTCTACAAAATTTGATTTAAAAAAAATTTTCCTTAGTCCCATAGGCAATAGTATATAGATTGTAAAATTGTTTGGTTTTTTTTCCAGCTCTTATATTTTACGAGAAATTCGTCCTCCCGTGAAGGAGTTTAAAAAAAGCGATTTCAAAGATTGGCTCTGTTGCCGCCATTTTGCACCAAAATAATTTTTCATACTTCAATATGTGTTAAATAAACCCTCTGCAAAGAAATCGTATACCTTTTTTCATACTCCTGAAATAAATCGTCAAAGTTGGGAATTTTTTTTGGCCGCTAGAGTGGTGTTAGTGGTGTTGGTTACCCCTTAATTTACTGAAGATTTTTTCATTGATTAGACAGTATCTGCATTTATCGTTTTACGCGTATATAGGTACTGTACCTGCATATAAGCACATACTTACAAGGTCACAGACTTTGAACTTTCTCTGCAATGTTAATTAATCGTTTTTCGTAAATATCTCATTTTGTAGACATCCTAGATCAAAAATGTTGTATACTTGAGTGAACACACAAAGAGACTTGACTATAAGTAACTGCCGCCCCACCATAGCTTAACTTCCCCCATATATTATAATATAGCTTTATGCAAAAAAAACAAATCAAAAAATTAGTGTTCGTGGATTCGACGAATCGTAGCTTATTAGGAATATTTTCCAACATTAGCGTTCTAGGGTTCAATCTTCTTGAATGACGATCTACATACGTATGTATTCCGTCTTTCCTAACACTTTGATCTTTTTGTTTGAAAATTTGTAATATGTAATTTTTTAATGTGGTACTTATGTAGAAATCATTGGAAGAAATATTGCGTCGGGACTCATTTCTAGTGCAAGAATTCAAACTATTTTTAGCAGTCTGTGAGTGGTGCAAACATAATCCAGATGTGGATGCTAATGTGCAGGGGCGCAACTAGACATTTGGGGGCCCGGGGCAAAAAATTTTGGGGGGGGCCCTTCTTCTAAAATTTTTTTTTATTATTATTATATAAATTTATATTCCAACTTTTACATTTTAAATTTACATTTGCCTCCTCGCTTTGATTGCACTGAAATCCTTCATAATTTTTTCATAATTGATTTCACTCGCTTTTTCGTATTCAATGGAGATTGTCAGCAAGTGGTTCAACCTGTCCTCGCCCATCGTGGATCTCTACTCACTCACCTTATCCAAAATCCTCTCCCTTTCTTCTTCCTACTTCCCGCTGCCTTTGGTCCTTTTCACCTTCCCACTAACTTAAAGTTTTAACTCTTTGTCTGTTTTCTTTTTTCCACTATCACTGTAGTTTTGTCCACTGACGCTATCTACTCACTAAATGTTAACCTTATTAATTTCCTATAAACTTCACTTGATCAATATCTCACTACTTTCACTTTTTCTCTAACATGCTTTCGACATTCCCGCCTTACATGGAATGAATTTCCTCAGTCTTCCTTAAACTGTCTACCCTTTATCCCTAATTTGCTCAACAAACGATAACGTACCTACCTACTTTTCCCCAAATTACGTAATGACTCATCTCTGCTAATTTACCTACATAATCATTCCCACATGTGCGCCATCGCGGATATCTTTCCCTTTTTCCTAATTTCATTTCCTTTGTCTCATTTTTCTAAATCGAGGAAGCCTGCGCTCCTCGCTGAAATTTACCTGCTATGAGCCCGAACCCCCTGCTAAACATTCATATGCACAGATCTTGCTTGTGCACGATTCCTTTCCCATATTGCACAAATATGGCTTACTCAACTTATCTCTACTGAAAAAAATGCGTTTAGATTTTCAGCCGGTTTTTCCCTCGCATGAAACGTAGTGGGTATTCTATCGTAACGATATCATGGGAAAATTTTTCTTTGCCAAAAATCAAAAATTTTTCGTTTCCATCATTGTCACTCATTTCGAAAGCTTTTCATATTTTACAAATTTTGTTTTCTCTGTATCGAAAATCCTCTTTTATTTGTTACTTTTAACTGAAGCTGAAAATTTGCTCTTAAATTAACATTATATATTAGCAAAAATTCGAAGTATGAACTATTAAATATTTTGAATATTGCTAGAGCTATTTTTTATTTGAGTGAGTAAAGTCAAATGAAACAATCGACAACCACGACAAAAACTCTGATGATTCGACCACTCATCAAAGTCCGTTTTCGAAGTGTAAAATTCAAACAAATGTATAGTAACTTTTCAAGTTCAAGGAACTCCAAGCAGGATGTTTTAGCATTTTCGATTATTTTTTCGCGATCCGCGCGGGGCCCCCTTGAACCCCCCGGTTGCCCCCCCCCCCCTGGTTGCGCTCCTGCTAATGTGAGTTTTACACATTTTTCAATTTGAATGAGTTTAAATGGTTGCTTTAAATTCTCAGGCAGTTGTATCTTACGTTCGGCGCCCTCTCATTAACTTTGATGAGCATTTGGACGAAATAAAACAGCGCGGAATTTTGGATCAGGGAAGAATATTAGACGCAATGGAGAAGAGAGCTTCATTGAAAAAACTTCCATATCGAGTTTGTAAGTACATATGTTATTGTTTTGGTAAAATAATAATTCTGGAAAGAAAGCCACGCAGCCATCAGATATATATGTACATGCCGTGGGTGTGTATACTGGTTGAAGTATGACCACTCCCTCCTCGTGTATGGCGACAGACTCCTGGCTGGATTATGTATATTGCCTTGTGCACAAGCCGCTAGCATTTTATAGGCCAAAAGTTGTTCAAGTGTGGACAGGATAGCAGCTGTTGGCGTAGTTCTCATTGTTCCAGTGATAGCTAAACAAGCCATTCTTTGTACTTTTGATAAGGCTATGTGGAAATAACTTAACTTTGTTTTGTGCCACTAGACTACTACTCCGTAACATAGACTAGGTCTTATTACTTTAATGGAAATTCAGTGTAGAATCTTGGGGCTTTAATCTCAAGTAAAGCCAAAAGCCATTTCCAAACAATCGTTATAGCTTTTTGAATTTTGGCTTCCAGATGTAGTAATATTCCAGTCTAGCTTATTGTCTAGGGTGACTCCTAGATATTTGGCACTGTTTCTAAATTTTATCGTCTTGTCGAAAATTCGAAGAGATTTTAATCCAACAAGTTTCCTTTTGTTAGTGAAAATAAGCTCTGATGTCTGTCAGTGTTCACCGAAAGACACCTATTATTACAAAACTTTTCTACTAGAGAGGGCTTGTTGTTGGAGCTCACTGTGGAGTGCGCTTAGGAATTTATTTACTATATAATACATATTCGTATTTAACAGGGCCAGAGGTGAACATGGCCGCTCAAGAATTTGGGACCAAACTAATACAAAGTTCTGTATCCAGGGCTCAAAACCCCTTTTGTGATAAAGAGTATAAATATCCCTTTGATGTGGAACGTAAGCTTTCTCAAATTCTCAAGTTTGATTTTCAAGTATTAATTTCACGCAGCGTTCGCCTCAGGACCACAATCAGCCAGATGCGAGGGTATAGTTATAGAATTGGGTGTCACCAGCATTATAAATCACATACAAATTTTTCTCTGGAAACACGATACCCCATATTCGTACATTGCAGAAGTGTCTGAAAATAAAAACCAATGGGACAGGATTGCGAATTACAGCAATTGTGATTGTAGGTCTCGCCAATCTTTATACTTTCCCCCGAAATCTGTAAAATATATAAAACTAATGGAAGCTGGCGAAAAGGTTAATACATTTTTCTGTGTATAATAAATATCCTTTTAAAATTAACAGAAAATCTATTAGGACTTAACCATTTTTGCTTTGAAAGCCATGTACACAGAAATCATACCGCCACTAGTAAATAATCTTGTAGCTGCGACAGTTGAACTTTATGCAGAGACAAGTTATGAAGGAAGAAAGAAAAAAAAGTCGATTTTTGCCCGCACAACAGCATGCTCGAGAATAATAGATCTAGGTACACTGAAAAAATAATTTAACATTATAATATTTTGTGTTACTTTTTGTTAGGTCAACCTTATTACATTCGTTCCCTACATGTTTTATCGTGCCGTCACCACAGTCACTCCTGTTACAAAATTGAAGTATCCACAAACAGAAAGGATTGGTCGAATGTTGTAGCGTCAGAGGTTCATGAGTATGAGAAACCATTTCACGACGAATTTTGGCACAAAGTCTCATTTCCTCCACTTCCCGTTGTTTACATTAGATTTACTACTGCGATTAATGATTTAGATTGCTTAGAGTATTACGTGAGTATGAGGAACAGAAATGTTTAAATACAATTACAAATTTGTGGACATTTCGCAGATACATCATGAACTCCACTTTGACAACGAAATCTGATGAGTGATGTACAACCGTTGAATAAGCTTTTAACATTAACTGGCTGATGGCGAATCAAGCTCAACATTCTCAACAGATCTTGAATATTTCTCGAAATAGCAACTATTAACGCATAAGAAAATACTACCGCAAAAGGAAAAAAAGCTAGGATGAAGAAAACCATAGAAATTAAAAATCCAGTCCAACGAAAACGACTGCAATATAATCAGAGATGAATTCATCCCAATTTTTTATTGACTACTTCACTCTATACCTAAATCGACTTGCAATCACCTAAATGTTTTCTACATTTTCATAAATCTTGATAAAATTGGAAAGAATGTACACGTATGGTTCTTCTTCATTCGGCAACCTTAAACGGCGCCCCACAGGCATACGAGTAAGTCAGGCGAATTATAACGTACGATCTGACTCGTCTCAATTTATCCCCGTCTGTCTGCAATTGACCTACGCGCGGATGCTGCGAGCCATTTGAATATCAGAATCAACTTAACTTGGTCACGGTTTGCTCGCCTGAATTACTCGAGTTCCTGTGGGTGGCTTTAGGCTAAGTAAACTGTTTTAAGGATTACAATTTGTATTTTTTAAATGATTTGAATTATTGTACGGAATCCACAATACGTAAGTCTGACTCGCACTTGGCCGGATTTGTTTCTTTAGGGCGGAATTAATTTTTGGCAAAAAACTATCGTCATTTATCTGAGTCATTGCAAAGCAAACATTTTTAATGTCGTGTCAGCTTTTCTTTGCAGATATTGAAGACAGTGAAAGTCTCGTGTGAAAACCCCAATAGAGATTTCCTTCAATACTATATAATAATAAATGAATTTTCGTCATGATGATCAGAAGAATAACTTTTTAATTTTCATTTATGCATTTTGTTGCTTTCTGTGAATAAACTTCAAATTAAAATAAAATAATATTAACATAACATAACTATGACTACTTTTGTTATCACAAAAAATATTTTCTTATGACAAAGTGTCTCGGCAATCAATAGCTGTGTTCTGTTTACAATCTGATCCTGATTGGGTTTAGCAGTAATTTTGTACTGACTTGTTCATGATCGTGGTAGAGTGAGCAACCTGAACGCATGTAGACGCGTTCGGACAGACGTCGTTACCTACTACTGCGACCCGGAAAACAGCAAGCCGTTGAAGTTGGGAAATTCCGGTCGCCATATTGGATCCGCCATCTTGAATTTAAAAATATTGATTGTACATGTCGATAGGGCTCGCAGTTTCCAACTTGCCAAACAACTATACGCGTCGGTAGGGTACCAGTGTGCCACCTGCTGGGCATGCATACACGTCGATTGTATAGTACCGAAATAGTTAAAAGGTTTTTTTTTTAAATTTTAAGTTACATGCCTTTTACAAGCAGATTCTTCCAACTTTTTTTTTGTGGGGTACAAGCTAAGCTATTACACAAATAAAGCAAAGACAAAAATCTATTCCAATTCACTTGCCTAGAAGATAATTTGAATTGACTTTTGTAAAGAAATAAATTTTTAAATGAGCCTTATTGCCAGGCAACTTGGCTGCAAAAAATGTTCTCTTTAAAAAGTTGCTTATGAACTATTCCAAGTAGCTAAATTAATATAAGTAATTTGTCAGCTTTAACCAAATCTTGCATAGCAAAACAGACTCGCTGAAACTTGACGAAACGAACGACTATTCTAATTATGGTTTGGCGATAGGTTTTGTGTGCAATCGCAAGTTTGCATGGGCTTCCGTACGGAACGGTAAGCACATTATGGTTTGGGCTTTAGATTTGGACAGGCCCTTATTAAATCTTGAGTATCGATGCCAAATGTTATCTGGGCAGATTGTTTGAAAAGCGGAAATCGTCCGTACAAAAACATCAATTTGGTATATTAAAGAGTTTCAATACTTCGTGCTCGAGTATTAATGTTGCATCTGGATTTCATCACTGCGGTGCTACTGGGATATTTTTCCCGTTCCCGGCAAGAACAAACCTCACCGTGAAATCCAGTCTAAGGGAAAGAGCTACCGCATGTTGACCAAAATGTGCAAGTTAATGACAAAAACTTCAATGCAAATGAAAGAGAAGAACTGCAGCTATGATGGTTGGTTCGAGTGACTGGTGTGGTTTAGTTTCTTTATGGAGAAGCATAACTCGCCCGGCCTGTTTCAGAGTTCGGGTGGGTCTCGAATAGAACTAGACTCACGTTCGCTTCCTATGGCAACCTGATAGTTTCACTTGTAAATAGTCCCATTTAAGTGTTCCATGCACAGTCTCGTTCCAGTCGTCTTCGTGTTATCGCCATGTGTAACGTATATAATCAAATTCATATATGAGTAACTGTACAAGATTTCAAACTGAAATTTTACTTGAAATATTTGAACAGCATAAAAATCGGCATATGTTTACAATAGTGGGGTCGACCGCGATTTCGAAGAAATTTTGCAGGTAGTTTCCACTTGCCCTAAAACGGAAGGCTCTGAAGGAATTTCTTCAGGGCAGGCTATAACTTCCGAAACATTAAACTTTTAATATTGGCCCAAAAATCCCTTCCCACCTGCACAATTTCCTGGAAATTAGGCAAAAACCTTTACATTACGCTTATTCACTATTAATTCCCTAAAACGCTGAAGAAGCGCATTATTAAAAGAAAAACAAGCATTTCTTGTCATTCTGTCATCGGGGCGATCGAAACCTGTTACTCAGTTACCTTCAAATAAAATTTAGAAGAAATGCTTATTTGTGTTTTGATTTCATTCCAGTTGTTCCACTTGACTTAAGAAAGAACGTCTGGATTCAAATCGAATCACTGAGTACGTATACACGACAGTCCCAAATCAGGACTAGAAACCGGTTGTAGGCCAAAATCACGGCTGCTCGTGTAAACGACACAAAGTGGGCTAGGAAATTTTCCCTTGTGTGCTATCTGTGTGTTGGAGTAAGATCCCAATGAGAAATCTAGGCAGCGATCCTCAACGAAGGTATTCAGAAATATATTTTAAAATCACTTATTGAAGGTATACATACGATACATTCCTTATTACTCAAAAAGGAGCTAGGAGGAAGGAATACACTTGCGAACGACGACGTGCACTCTGTGAAGAAATTTCTCATGCTTTTTCCCCTAAAACCGGTTTTTCTCATCTCCCACATGTCTCTATTTTGGCATGTTGCGACCTGCGTCCTGAAAAGGGTCCTGACGTACACTCTGTGAAGAAATTACTCATGCTTTTTCCCCTAAAACCTATTTTACTTATCTCCCCCATGCCTTTGTTCTAGCATGTTGCGACCTGCGTCCTGAGAAGGGCGCTGACGCGGAAATTCTCATTCCAGTTGTGAATGCAGTATAGTGCGAGTTAAGTTTGGATTTTTTAGTGACAATTAGTGCGAGTTTCCTTTGAATATTTAGTGACAACGAATTAAGTAGTGTTCCTGCCTGGACCAAGTAAGCTGCAGCGGAGGATAGTGACCCCAAAATAACCAACCGAATTAAGTAATTCAACTCCAATAAAGGTAAACACTTCCATTACTTTCTCAGTTAAGTTGCAAAATTGCGCGCACATAATAACATAAATTGAAGAATATTTTTCTCATTTCTGCATTGGCCCTGCTGACTGAAATTTAAAAAGCAAAATTATTTTTCCGTATATGTTACTTTTAATAATCCGAAGAAAAATTCCTCAAAAAATAGTTTAAACTAAAAAAAAATTTATCGCTTTATCTTGAAATTTTAAGCAACATATTTTTTTTTGAGTTCGACAATTGATTGTATTTTAAAAATTGGTGAAAAATTTGTAAAGTGGGAAATTTTCACTCTTTAATTTAAGCTTAAACAATTTTTTGAGCAATTTTTCTTAATAGAAAATGATAAAGAAAAAATATACAATTCTATGATTTTTTTTAATATCTTTTCCTTTAAAAAGTTATATAAACGCTAGGGGAAAAACAATTGTCACTCAAAATAGGGTGATCAAACAAATTTAAAAAAAAATCATGAATGCTCCTTTTAATATGTACAAAAACACAAAATAATGAGCCATATTAAAAATAATGAAATCTAAAGTCCGTTGACTTGGGATGGAATATACCTCATATAACTATAAATAAAAAATAATCGAATAATTACTCCTTAAATCCACTAAAAAGTGACTAAAATGAGTAATCAATTCTTCGAAATGCCGTTACAAAGTCCAACATGAAAACAATACATAAAACATAACAATTTTTACAAGGAAAGCAATTTCACAATTTTTAACGAGTCCAACGTGTTTTCACTCCGCTAATTTTTGTTTAGAAGATTACAATTTAGAAAATACAACAATATTGAAAACTACGATAAAATACTTTTCTCCTTTAAATTTTTGCAAAATATGTACATGTCATAATAAATTGAATATGCGCCATTGATGCTCAGAATATTGTATGAAAGAAAATTGTTTTTCAGATAAATTTGGATTTAAAATGAGCAATATTGCTGGAATAAGTAGGCGGCATTTAAGACGTCTTAAAGTAAAACAAACATGGCAACAATGCAGAAGCAGAAGAAAATGCGTATGTATATAACCGAAGAACAAACCCTTATATTAACGAAGAAATTTTTGAGGATGTAGTTTTGGAAAATGACAATCATCCTAGCACTTCTAAGAATGAGCATAACAGCCTTTCTAATAGGCTTGCGCAATGGGGTATTACACATAAAATATCGAGGAATGTTCTCGACGATTTATTGTTAATTTTGCGCAATGAAAATATTATTGTACCAATGAGTACAAAAACACTATTTAAAGGCTCAAGTTCTCCTATTGAACCAAATATATTTCCGCCAGCTAAATATCATCATATAGACATAGAAAAAAGTTTGAAAAGAATGAACATTTCATTACCTTGTTCAACAGCAAATGTATATATTGACATTGGTGTAGACGGCTTGCCTCTTTTTAAAAGTTCGGGCCAGATCTTGTGGCCAATATTGGGCGCGATTTCCAATAATAATCATGTAAAACCTTTCTTAATAAGGAGCTATCTTGGTTTAAAACAGCCGGACAATCCAAACCAATACCTAAAGGAATTTGTCAACGAAATCAAGCAAATACAAAGAAATAAATTGGAAATAGATGGGAGACTAACAAATTTAAAAATTCGACTTTTTACATGCGATGCTCCTGCACGTGCTTTTTTAACTGGAACTGTTGGTCACACTGCAGCCAATGGCTGCTCAAAATGTATGCAAAAAGGACGTAAAATAAAAAATAGACTCAGCTACAGCCTTACAGCTAGTACTCCCAGGACTAAACAAAGTTTTAAAAACCGAGAAGATTTGTCGTTCCATACAAAATATTTCCAGGATAATCCGCACTGTTTAGAAGAAAAATTAGATATAGATATGATTACACAATTCCCATTAGACGTTATGCACGTTATTCATTTGGGAGTGTGCAAAAAAGTTCTTGGATACATATGGAATAATAAACATAATAAAACGAAATTGAGTCGAAGGTTTACAGCAACCATCCTACAACTCTTGAGGCATAGGAAGCCAATATTCGTGAAGCCATAGCTGAGATACCGGCCGAAATGTTGCACAGAGTCATCGAAAATTGGCGTGAGCGGATGAACGTATGCAAGAGGAGCCGCGGTGGCCATTTGGCCGATATTTTATACAAATCATATCATCATCGTATCAAAATATCTTTCAAATAAAGCAATCAGAACCATTTTTGCTCGAAAATTGTGTGTTTTATTCAAATTTAAAGTTCGGACGTTCTTATTGGGAAACCCTATACATTGTGACGGCTAACATGGCGCTGGTAGGAAAACTACTAGCATACCTTGTCTTTCTATACCGTGGATGAAAATTACTGTCAAAACACGAAAGTTGCATGGTCAAATAGCTGAAGGCTGAGACTAATAAATAATAGCATTTTATTCCAAATATGTACACAAGACCCTGATATATATATATTGTACAATAAATTTGCAATTAAATAGAAATTCAAATTATTTAACAAACTATGTAATAAACTTAACCTTTGTCACTCCAAGAATTTTCCAGAGGGATTTGTAGCCAACTCCAGGCAACTTTTGTTCATTTCGAAATGATTGAAATGACGGCAGATATTTCCAGGTACGATTTCTACTATGCGCTGGCTTTCAGAGAACTAAGCCCAATAATCATAACATTGCAAAACTCTGGCAGTGACACTGCCGGTTGGAGTAGAACTCTGGCTAAAGCTTGGCAGTATTACTGCCGGTTGGAGTGATAAGGGTTAAAGAATATGACTATAAAGATATAAAGGAGAGTAAAAAGAAAGAAAAAAACAAAAGTAATGAAAAACACTATGTATACGTGGATAGCATGAAGCGGTATTAATATTTTACGATGACGAGAAGGCTGCAGAAATTCGAATTGATCATAGAGGTACTTTGGTTCGCGTGATTCAGTAAGCTTAAAAAAAGAAAAAAGATCATCGCGCGGCGGTTCAAAAACGACTGCAAAGACCACCCAAGAATCAAGTTTCTTTAAGGCGATGTATGGTCGATGCAGTCATCAAAAGCAGTATCCAAACTTTTAGTGCAGTTGTTATCTACCCTCGGAAAAATTAGACTGCCAGAAAGGCATGAGTAGGCTCTTGACAAGTTTGAAACGGGTAAAAGTTGGCAATATGGATGCTGAAAACCATGACTCGATTTCGATGGATGTAGCTTAATTCACAAATTGTGATGCCTTCATAGCAAGGCAAACTTGAAATCCAAACAATCTAATCTAAGTGCAGAACAGATTTGATGCAGTTGCGATGTAAACACAAAGTATCAACTTTGACCATTTTGCATATTTTCTCAACTTTGCATAAACACTCTACAATACAAATGACGGGGAAAACTATAAGTGAGACTTGCATATCGTTATGTAGCTTAAGGCCCAGTATTATTTACACGGAGTATCTTAATCCCTCCTGCCCGCGATAGGGGGCGAGCTTTGTGCATGAGAAGTTACACAAGGAAGCACGGGTAATGAACGGATTTTCGTGTTAATGAATATGTTACATATACATACATATAGGGGTTATCTGGGTCATTAGGCTTGAATCGGCCATGGATAATTGCAACTTCAAGATGGTGGACCGTATATGGCAACTGAACATTTTCAACTTGAGCGGATGTATAGGAGTTTTTAGAGACTGATTTAAAATCTACTATAGACATTTTGAACTCCAATATGGCGGCCAAAAGTTCTTAACCTAAATGAATGTTTTGGAAATAACTGTCTTTTATCCGCGATTTCGTCAGTGTAGATCTCTCCCTTTTTTAATGGAATATTTTTCAGGCAAAAATTCAAAATCAATAGCTTTTGAAAACTCTTGATTTCGATTTTTCAGTGTGAAAGAACACTTCTTATTATATTATTATTATTAGCTGACTCTACATTTGTCGCAGTTTCGCAGGTAAAACTTGGGGTCTGAAGCCGAAGATGGTGTTTTGGCTTTACACAACAATAATAAGACCCATGGTCACTTATGCATCCCTTGTATGGTGGCCAAAAATAAAACAAAAAAAGGCGGAAGTCGAGCTACAGAAGGTGCAAAGACTAGCCTGTTTGGGAATCACAGGCGCAATGAGCACCTGCCCAACTGCAGCCATCCAATTCCTTCTTAATCTTACACCATTACATCTTCAGGTTAAGAAGGAGGCTCTCCTGGGAGCACTTAGGCTGCAAAGAACCATGGTCTTCAAACCAGGAGACCTGGTGGGACATCTCGCGATAATCGAAGAAATTCGATTAGAGGAGATGACCAAAATATCTGACGTGACCACAACCAAGCTGGACTTCACAAGGCCATTTAGCGTGGTAATCGAAACCCGTCAACAATGGCAAGCCAGTGAGGCGTCCCCACCGAAGGGATCGATGGTGTGGTATACGGACGGATCAAAAACAGATAAAGGGGTAGGAATTGGCGTGTATGGCCCAAGGTGCCGCATTTCAAAGGCACTAGGTAAAACCCCTACCATATATCAAGCTGAAATATTGGCCATACTAGAATGCGTCAATACCTGCATCAATAGAACCATCAATGGTTAAATTAATGGTCAATAAGCAAACAGAAGCTCAGAATAATTACTGGGCTCTTCACTGGACATTGTTCCTTAAGGTACCACCTTAAAAGGATTAGGAAAGCTGACTCTGACACCTGTCGCTACTGCGCGGAAGCCCCAGAGACAGCGGTGCACATCCTTTGTCACTGTACAGCCCTAGCAAGGCTCCGACTAACACTATTAGAGGATGCCTTTCCAACACCTGAACAGGTTTGGAAAACGACTCCCAATAAAATCCTAGGCCTCTATAAGAGGCTAAATTTGGGATAAAATATTGATGGGGATTCACAATAGATCCTAGCGGTCGCGGTGAACGAAAGGCTTTACAAGCCTGAACGCCCCCTTTCAAACTAAACTAAACTAACATTTATTAAATCCAATAAGCACCAGCATGTGATATTTTTTTTTTCGATACGAGAAGCAAGCCTATCTCATGGGTATGGCGTTTGCTTCTCTGCCATAGACACTCACGGGGAGGGATCGGAACCCAGTCCCAGTTATTAACTTGGTTAAGATTTCAAGTATAAATATTGAAACACTCGTCACTTTTTTCAGCTCGTTCACTACTCCTAGTGATCGAGTTTGATCCCAAAAATTACATACTGTGCCTTGTTGGATTCAACAAATGTCCTTTCACAAATTTTTGTTTTTCATATAGGTACCTAGGTATATATTTCCTGAAAAATAGTTCATTAAAAAAGAATCAGAAAAGTCATTGTTTTGACTTCAAAGTTTATATCCGAAATCTGCGTGGATGAAGTCGGGGGAGAAAGCTAGTTACCCATACATTGGCACACTATATGTTACGTAACACCCACTGTCAATAGCGAAACAATACTATATTATTTAGAAGGCAATAAACATTTATTATTGGTTTCAAAACGCTTTCCAAGTTGCCGAAATTGATAAGAACTGGAAATGGATTTACAAACGCAGATGACGGACTATACGCAATAATGTTGTTATCTAATTTGTAAATCACACTTTTTTTTTGTGAAAATTTAGACACATGTTATCGTGTACTTGTAAAATTATATTATTTTTTCTACTCTCCATTTAACGAAAACTCTCAATGTGCAATAAAATACTCAGTCCCTTAAGTTTCGCTATATAGAGTTTACACTATCACAACATTACAAAAATCACAAGTAGTAACTCTAACTAAGCTGACTCTTTAACTGGTGCTTCAAATAGTTTAGAAATCAATATTAGTGTAATTCTGATTAAAGAGACGCGACATTAGGCTCGTTCATGCCATAGTTAGTGTTATGGTGGGAAACATGGAGAAAATTATATTTATGCTACCTTTTTTATTAATTATATCATTAATGGAATTCCCTGCGAATATAAAAAATTTTTATATTACAGATAATTTGACAGACGCTTACAATTAGTGGTGAATTTGATTTTGTTTCAATCCAAGCATCTAAAGTTCTCTTGGAAACGAACATTCAAAGCCATAAAATGTCTGCAACAAACTCTGAAGATAATCTTTCAAAAGTTAACTTATCGGGTAAGTTGGAAAATTTGGAATTATTTGATAGCAGATTATCATGGTTCGATTTTTCTTGATCAATTTGAGTGCATCTCAATAAAATCATTCTAGCCATTCAAGTCACATGATCAAGAACAATCGAACAGTGTTACTTCGATTACATGCACGATTGAGTTTTCGATCTTCGTTTTTGAGTACGCAAGATTGAAGGATCGAGTTGAAAGCAAATTGAAGGTGAACAGAAGTGACATTTAAACAGAAAATTTAGTTTTTATGAGAAATATTTTATTTGTGAGCAATAACGACAAATTAATTACTCGCGCGAGATATGTTAATGTTATGCAAAGACAATATCTCGGATGCATTTACGAAGAAGCAGAATTTGGAGGCTGAGGTGGATATTCATTGAAAACCTCTGACAACGAATAAAATAAAGATTGTGTGTTTACGAAACGAAACGAAATTGGTGTCTAGTCGTTTTCACACAAAATTTGCCAAAAATCTAAACCACTTCCGAGTAAATGGTGAGTTTTTATTTTCCTTCCCTAGTAAAGTACTATTTCTTGGGAGCGTGTGGCAAAAATAACTAAAACTTCAAATATATGCTGTGAATAAAATGCAAATCTTACCAGTTAGCGATGTTTCTTTTTTACACAAGTGATCTTTTTCAAAATAGCTGCGCAAATATTTAAAAACATTTATTACATTTATGTACTTACTTAGCGATAAGCTAAGCTATAAGTAATTGTTAACAGTGGTGCACGATTTGGAAGAACCTATTACGGCTATGAAATTCGAACCATTTGGAAAAAAGACGAGGGGTTTGATAAGTATCTTGCATCGCATGCTAATAGAGGGCGACAGCAACATCTGTATATGTCGTCATAAACTTGGTTTCTATCAGCCCTATTCTACAATAGTTGAGACCAGTTATAGATCACAAGTCACAACTGAGTTATGTCCAAATATCTTGTGATTTTGATAGTGCTTGTGCATGATACCTTTGACAATCAAAATCACAAGATATTATTAGTAAGGCATACGAATTTTGTGTATTGTGATCTATGACTGGTCTCAATTATTCTACAAAAGGGTTGCATGTGTCAATATTCGATAGACACAAGCCATTCTGGTGGTAATTCGTTGCTTGGAATCTTCATTAAGCTGGTTCATTTCATTTTGCATAACTTACACATTAATAAACTTTGCTCTCTGCTCTCTCCGGGATAAAAGCGGAATCGCAGGCGAAATTGGCCGACTGTTTAGTGTTTAAGAAAAATCCAATTAATTTTTTGCAGCGTTTTGTGAAACGAAACGGCAGTCTAAACAATGGAGCGAAATGCCATTGAGTCGTTGGATTGGTTACGGCTTCGGTTTTTTTCGGGACGCGAAAGGAATTATCTGGATTGGCTACTTGGACAAGGGGAAAACCATTACTGGAGAATACTTAGCATAAGACTTGGAGAGACTGAAGACAGCGATCGGGGAAGAAATTTCAGGATTGGCCAAAAAGCAGATGTTACACAATGGCAATGCGCTGCAAGGTGGTCCAAAAACACGAAAAAGCGGTGTCGTCGTAGTCTCTATTAATAGGTTTGTGAAGTCGCTGATTTCGCATCTGAAGTCAAGTTTCAAAAACCAAAATGGCGGACCTACACAGACTAACAAAAATATGCGTAGCCTCCGACCGCCAATTAGTTATACTTTGTCAGTTTATTACAAATATTGACCAGTTAGACCAATTTTAATAGTCCCGACTTATTTATAGATTTAATTATGAATGTGTCTTGTTTACATCTTTTTAGTTCTTTTTTACAGTCAGTCGGGTTTTTTGGTTAGTCTCCAATGTTGCATTGTCATTTTCTTAGCTGCTAAAATAGTGACCAGATAATGTAGACCCGTTAAAATTTAGTTTAGCGCAGAGCTCAGTACCAGGCTTTAAACGTTAATAAAAACCAAACCTGCAACTATCCACAGCTGAATTATGTTATTTTTTAATGAATGAGTAATAAAGAAATCCTGACTAATTTCAGTGCAGAACATTGTGGGTAATGCAAATTATCTGCTCCTCATTCATCGCTTCAAAACATGTTTGGGGGACCTGATAATACATACCAACCGTTATAAGTCCCAAACTAGTTTCTTCATTTAATTTTTAAGTTTTTGGCCACGTTTTCGGACTACTGTGCGCCCTTACATTCGAGCCGCGTTGCTCAGAACAGTCCGCTTCCTACTCTATTCATGCGATCTCGCTCTTCTCTCGTACTACCATCTGAAACTCAAAACTCTCCCAGCTGGACACAAATTTAAGTCAAATGAAAGAGGTCATTCATACAGGATGTAGACGAGTATTTTCCATTGAACTTCGAGGAGCAATGTCGAAAAATAACTGAAAGATAACTTGTTCTCTTTAATATTCAACCACCCTCCTACATGCAATTTCAGAATAGATTTTAAGATCTATTATTGTGTAGTATTGTTGTTTAAAATTACACAGTTCACAAAATTCATTTCAGGAACATTTTCTGATCAAATAACTAAGCTCTACTTGTCTGAGGATTATTCTGACGTCACCTTCATTGTTGAGAATCTGCCACTTCCAGCTCATAGAAACATTCTTGCTGCTCGAAGTGAATACTTTCGAGCCCTTTTTGGCGGGTGTCTGCTGGAATCAAGTCAGAAAGAGATCCGATTAGAAGTACCTCTGGAAGCATTCAAAGCGGTACTTCGATTCATTTATTCTGGTAAACACAATGGGATAAATTCAAAACTGTCAGTTTAATTTCTTTTATTTATTTAGGTAAAATGTGCTTATCCGAGCGGAAGTTGGAGGAGGTTCTAGACATTTTGGGTCTGGCTGACCAGTACGGCTTCATTGAACTCAAGCTACCTATCTCCAAGTTCTTAAATGTTCTTCATTCTTCAATCTGCTTGAATAACGTTTGGGATATATTTGAAGCAGCGAGGTGAGAATACTGTTATTGAGGGATAGGTAGGGGTAGCGGTCTTAAATGCATTTATTCAGTTGCTGTCTGCATAAATTATCCCAAATTATTGTTTCACAGGCTTTATGACTTAGACCTTACAAAAAGTTGCTACACTTTCATTGACCGGAATGCTTCTGATATTTTGGCACATGAATCATTTAATCGTCTTTCCCAGGTAAACCCCAATTTACATTTACATTTTACAACTTATTTTGTGAGTTAAAATGTTTCACTTCACTAAAACAGAAGATCACTCTAATCGCCTTAAGGTTTCTATGAGATATATGTAGGCACTGCGCAGTTAAAAATATAATTTTAAACTGGGTTGAAAGTAGATGTTTCTGTTTTCAGCCGTAGGATATTTGTGAGTGATCATACATAGTACTCAATTTTAAAAGTGCAATGTGGAGGAAATAAAATAATAAGTTTTTTTGTCAGGCACGCGAGAGGTAGCCCGCCGATAGTATAAAGGGTGTTCCGTTAACAGACGTCCAAAAGGAACAAGGTGATAGAAAATCCCAAAACCCAATAATATTCACAGTTATATATGGATTCCGATTTTAGACAGTTTAAAAATTAGGGTTTTAACTGCTGTGACGAAACGTTTGTTATCAATCGTTAAAAATATGATTCTTGCAACATTATGTGAAGTATGCTGTTTGTGATCATACTACGCACACGATTAAGAACTTTTTGCTAATAAAACTGCCTTACTATGTTTCCACTTAAAATTTAAAAATAATGGAACTACTACAAGTTGATACAACCGCCAATAAAAAAATCTTGTTGCAGTATTATCAAGGCGCCCGGTCGGGCGCCGTGTTGATAGAAAAAAAAAAAAAAATAAAATTTTTTTCGTGCGCCCGAACAAAGACTTATTACGCGAATGTGAGAGAAAATGTCGTTATTTTCGGTGTTTTAGTTCTCATTGATGATATCCAAGACATTTTGGAAAATGTCGATAAGGTATTCGACAGAAATCCAAAAGTTATCTTAGCAAAAAAAATTTCAATCAATTACGTCGCGGGGTTCAGAAGTTATTCGTGTTTCTTTAAATAAAAAACTTTAAATAATTATTCAGTGTGCGACGATTTTTCAGACTTCCGGTACTTCCGGTTGCGATGTCTTGCGATGTCTGCACGCATTTACTCTATCGAATTCAGTGTGCGATATATTTTTCAGCCATCCGCTGCTTCCAGTTGCGATGCTGCACGCCTTTACTCTATCGCATATAATAGGCGAAGTCATCACACCGAACTTTTGAATATTCATCATAAACAACCGTTAAAAACAAAAATGCTAATATCTCGGAAACCGTTGCTCGTAGACGATTTTTAATGAAAATTTTATCCCCCACCGGTACCATCACCCTAACCGGAGGAAGCATATAGAACCCATTGGCATTTCAAAAAATGTAATATTACTAACTTTAATTATTCAGGAACCGTTAAAAACAAAAATGCTAATATCTCGGAAACCGTTGCTCGTAGACGATTTTTAATACGCTTTTATTAGCTTCACTTGACCCACTTCCCGGTCTTCGATTAGGATGAAATTTTGCACACGCTCTGAGTTCTGATGACAATACATGACTAGCTAAGAAACGTCATTACAAATCCAATATGGCGGCCTCCCCAAGATGGCGGACTGGCTGTTTGAAATCCACCCCCATGATATGGGTATCAAATGAAAGGGTTTGCTTTCAGGAATACGAAAAAAATAGTCACGTGACTTAAATCCAACATGGCGGACACCAAGATGGCGGACAGGCTATTTGAAATGCACCCCCATGATATGGGTATCAAATGAAAGGGCTTGCTGTCAGGAATACGAAAAAAATAGTCACGTGACTTAAATCCAACATGGCGGACATCCAAGATGGCGGACAGGCTATTTGAAATGCACCCCCATGATATGGGTACCAAATGAAAGGGTTTGCTGTCAGGAATACGAAAAAAATAGTCACGTGACTTAAATCCAACATGGCGGACATCCAAGATGGCGGACAGGCTATTTGAAATGCACCCCCATGATATGGGTACCAAATGAAAGGGTTTGCTGTCAGGAATACGAAAAAAATAGTCACGTGACTTAAATCCAACATGGCGGACATCCAAGATGGCGGACCGGCTATTTAAAATGAACCCCCATGATATGGGTATCAAATGAAAGGGTTTGCTGTCAGGAATACGAAAAAAATAGTCACGTGACTTAAATCCAATATGGCGGACATCCAAGATGGCGGACAGGCTATTTAAAATGAACCCCCATGATATGGGTATCAAATGAAAGGGTTTGCTGTTAGGAATGCGAAAAAAATAGTCACGTGACTTAAATCCAATATGGCGGACATCCAAGATGGCGGACAGGCTATTTGAAATACATCCCCATGATATGGGTATCAAATGAAAGGGCTTGCTGTCAGGAACACGAAAAAAATAGTCACGTGACTTAAATCCAATATGGCGGACATCCAAGATGGCGGACAGGCTATTTAAAATGAACCCCCATGATATGGGTATCAAATGAAAGGTTTTGCTGTCAGGAATGCGAAAAAAATAGTCACGTGACTTAAATCCAATATGGCGGACATCCAAGATGGCGGACAGGCTATTTAAAATGAACCCCCATGATACGGGTATCAAATGAAAGGGTTTGCTGTCAGGAATGCGAAAAAAATAGTCACGTGACTTAAATCCAATATGGCGGACGTCCAAGATGGCGGACAGGCTATTTGAAATGCATCCCATTGATATGGGTATCAAATGAAAGGGCTTGCTGTCAGGAACACGAAAAAAATAGTCGCGGGACTTAAATCCAACATGGCGGACATCCAAAATGGCGGACAGGCTATTTGAAATACACCCCCATGATATGGGTACCAAATGAAAGGGTTTGCTGTCAGGAATACGAAAAAAGTAGTCACGTGACTTAAATCCAACATGGCGGACATCCAAGATGGCGGACCGGCTATTTGAAATGCACCCCCATGATATGGGTATCAAATGAAAGGGTTTGCTGTCAGGAATACGAAAAAATAGTCACGTGACTTAAATCCAACATGGCGGACATCCAAGATGGCGGACAGGCTATTTGAAATGCACCCCCATGATATGGGTACCAAATGAAAGGGTTTGCTGTCAGGAATACGAAAAAAATAGTCACGTGACTTAAATCCAACATGGCGGACATCCAAGATGGCGGACCGGCTATTTAAAATGAACCCCCATGATATGGGTATCAAATGAAAGGGTTTGCTGTCAGGAATACGAAAAAAATAGTCACGTGACTTAAATCCAATATGGCGGACATCCAAGATGGCGGACAGGCTATTTAAAATGAACCCCCATGATATGGGTATCAAATGAAAGGGTTTGCTGTTAGGAATGCGAAAAAAATAGTCACGTGACTTAAATCCAATATGGCGGACATCCAAGATGGCGGACAGGCTATTTGAAATGCATCCCCATGATATGGGTATCAAATGAAAGGGCTTGCTGTCAGGAACACGAAAAAAATAGTCACGTGACTTAAATCCAACATGGCGGACATCCAAGATGGCGGACAGGCTATTTGAAATGCACCCCCATGATATGGGTATCAAATGAAAGGGTTTGCTGTCAGGAATACGAAAAAAATAGTCACGTGACTTAAATCCAACATGGCGGACATCCAAGATGGCGGACAGGCTATTTGAAATGCACCCCCATGATATGGGTATCAAATGAAAGGGTTTGCTGTCAGGAATACGAAAAAAATAGTCACGTGACTTAAATCCAATATGGCGGACATCCAAGATGGCGGACAGGCTATTTAAAATGAACCCCCATGATATGGGTATCAAATGAAAGGGTTTGCTGTCAGGAATGCGAAAAAAATAGTCACGTGTCTTAAATCCAATATGGCGGACGTCCAAGATGGCGGACAGGCTATTTGAAATGCATCCCCATGATATGGGTATCAAATGAAAGGGCTTGCTGTCAGGAACACGAAAAAAATAGTCACGGGGCTTAAATCCAACATGGCGGACATCCAAGATGGCGGACAGGCTATTTGAAATGCACCCCCATGATATGGGTACCAAATGAAAGGGTTTGATGTCAGGAATACGAAAAAAGTAGTCACGTGACTTAAATCCAACATGGCGGACATCCAAGATGGCGGACCGGCTATTTGAAATGCACCCCCATGATATGGGTATCAAATGAAAGGGTTTGCTATCAGGAATACGAAAAAATAGTCACGTGACTCAAATCCAAGATGGCGGACAGGCTATTTGAAATGCACCCCCATGATATGGGTATCAAATGAAAGGGTTTGCTGTCAGGAATACGAAAAAAATAGTCACGTGACTTAAATCCAACATGGCGGACATCCAAGATGGCGGACAGGCTATTTGAAATGCACCCCCATGATATAGGTATCAAATGACTTCTTGAGAGTGGGCACTATACAAGTATGCTGCGAGATAAAAATAACTGGGTCGAAATTGACGACTTACACGTTACGAGAAAATTCTGGCCTTACAAAGCTGAAGGGGTTAATATTCTGCTTCTTCAGCAACAGTGAGTCACTCAATAAAAAAATTAGTGGAAAAAAATGTTCGGGGGCGATTTACATAACAACAGACGAATATTCATATCCTTAAGCTGACCTTATCAGAGCCGGCTTGATTATAGACATTGCAGTATTATATGATATGATGCAAACGCGAGCGTAGCGAGCGCGATTTTCTTGGGTTTTTTCAAAAGACATGACCTTAATTAAAGGCAATTTTAAGACAATTTTAAGTTTTGTTTCTTTATATGTTATAGTCGCCATTTAAATCGCCGCAAATTGGCGCACAACAACTTTGCTGACATTTGGGAAGGAAGGGGGTAGGTGGAAGTTCAAACCTCAAAACCGCTCCTGTGTACGCGCCCGCCATATACGTTAATAAGAAAAAAGTGACTCCTGCTAAAAACGTCACTAATTAATTATTAATTAATTAATATACTCTATAAATCGACAACAAAAAAAAACTGATATCCCACAAAAAAAAAATTGAAATTTTTCTAAGAAGAAGTGTTGATAGGAAAAAACGGCTCTGGCAAACATTTCTTGTACGAAAGACCTTAAATATAATATGAAGACCTTATAAATAATAAAAATCCAGCAACAAAAAGAACTGATATGTGCGAATATTACAAGAATATAAAATTTTCGCTGATAAGTGGGTTGGAGGAGGAGGATGCATTACACGTCAACACGAGAGAGACAGCAAAAGAAACCAACGATTCTCTTCAAGACTATCAACAGCCCGCTTTTAGCGAAACCTAAAAATTTAGATCGTACGTAGAATAAGTACGCTCAGGAAGGAGCCCACAAAGGTATAAAATGATACCGAGAGAGGCAAGCATATATTTTAAAGTATTTCAAGCGTGACCATTTAACAGATAAACTGCAACAGCACTGACAGTACTTCCAAAAAACTTTCAATTGACACAATAAAATAAAGAATTTTATTAAATTAATTGATTAAATAACAATAAAAGTTGAAAATAAGAGAACAACATTTTATTTGTCGTAGACTTTATATTTTGACGCGATAAAATGAAAGAAAGAATAATTGATAAAATAATAGCAATGAAAAAGGAAAATTAGATAAAAAAACATTTAACTCCGTAGGTCTGCCAGTACCTACCGCCCGCCAGTAGGTAAGTAGGCAGGGCTTATATGATGTCAGAGTTCAAAGTGTTAGTTTTAAGGGATGTCACAAAAGTAATCAAATTAAACACTTTTAATTTCAGAATTTATTTTGTAACAAGTATGTATCTGTACGCAAAAGCGGGCTGTTGATAGTCTTGAAGAGAATCGTTGGTTTCTTTTGCTGTCTCTCTCGTGTTGACGCGTAATGCATCCTCCTCCTCCAACCCACTTATCAGCGAAAATTTTATATTCTTGTAATATTCGCACATATCAGTTCTTTTTGTTGCTGGATTTTTATTATTTATAAGGTCTTCATATTATATTTAAGGTCTTTCGTACAAGAAATGTTTGCCAGAGCCGTTTTTTCCTATCAACACTTCTTCTTAGAAAAATTTCAATTTTTTTTTTGTGGGATTTTCTTCACAGTGAAGGAAACTCTCAGTGTAGAGTAGCGTAAGCTCGAATAGAAAAAAAAATTTTGAACTCTCCAAAATTGGGCCCAACACGTAATAGTCAATATTATTGGTCTTGCATTCCTATATCACCTTGTTCGCTTTAGACGTCTAGTAACGGAACATCTTAAACATAATAAATCAGAAGATTTGTGCCTGTACATAAATTTTAGTGATGCTGATTTCGAATCTGTTATCGAAATTTCAGAATCCAGATGACGAGTCCGATATGATTAGATTAATTCGGCAGATTTTGGGCATTTTAATTTTTAATTTGCAACAATAGAAAACTCGGGACATTGGGCAAGGCTGAGAGCATGATTTTAATTAACCCTAGACTTGTGATTTCGGATGGACATTTTCTTGTATCTTTAGGACAAAAACTGCAATAGAAGGCACTACTGCGCGGACTCAAATAAAAATATATTTTTAGTTTTTAGTGGTTCAGTTTATGTTTTTGAAGTCGGTTTATTCCTATTTTTGTTAAGATTTAATTTTTAATTTAGTTAGTTCTTTAATTTATAGTAGCAGACCTTGCCGGGGCCTTTTCGTACTTGTAAATTAAAACTGCTGCAGAATGAATGAAACTTTCATGCGCGGAGACAGAATTCATTTTGCCCGCGGGAACTCAAAATGTTCCCGGGATCAAATGCGGATAAAAGATTTAAAACCAGCGACCAACAAACTCCTGTATGTTAATTTACACTGAAGTCTTCTCAAGTTGAGAATTATCGGCCACCATATTGGATCCGCCATCTTTAATTTCTAACCCAAGCTAAAATCCTCGGAATACAAACATTCAATTAAAAAAAGTTTTTTTTTAGAAAATCGCGGACATATGTACATCGCGGCCGAAAATAGGACCACCTCTTTTAAGTTGGTTAAAAAACCAAAAATGACATTTTTAGATGATTTAGGACATACACTCCGTAACACATGATTGACCTCACGCCTATTTTCTCAAGCTAATCAAAACAATAAATTATTTCTGAGAAGTTTGTACAGGTTGGATAATTGTTTATTGAAAAATAGTTGTTGAGAAATCATTGGTTGAAATAAGGTAAAAAATATAAGAAAATGGGTAGTGGTGAAAGATTGACTCAAGAAGATCGGAAAGATGAAAACGCTGAAAGACGAATAGAACAACTTCTTTAAAGATTCCGAAAATTATGGAAGAAACCATAAAGGACGAATTAAGAAGTGCAATAACCGAACCAGAGGGGCGGAGAGTGCTGAGAATAGCTTGAACTGCGAGGCAAATCAAGGAAGCTGCGGGAACAAGTGCAAGTATATATATATATAATAATAGAAAGATGGAAGGTCGGTATTGGGTATTTCAGCACAATCATGCAGCCATCCACACAGCGAGCGTTGTAAATCAATGGTTCACGGAAGAAGTAAGAATCCTGGAGGACCATCATTATCTCCGGACATCAAAATTATAGAAAACTTATCGGAATGGATCACTATGGGTCAAGATATCAATTGTATAGCGTAGAAACCTTAAAAGGCAGCAATAATCTCAGCGTGTACCGTTAGAAACACAATAATACAATACACAATTTGTACGATTCTTTACCTAAAGAGTATTTGTTGTAAGAAGTAAAAATGGTGGTAATACTCATTATTTAATTAATATGAAAAGGAGTAAATTCGGTTCTACTTTTCACTTCAAATCATTTCCCTAAAAACTTGTTTGAATATTTTGTAAAAACAAAAAGTGAGGTCCATCATGCGTCGTATGCTTGAGTGAACACACAAAGAGACTTGACTATAAATATCTACCGCCCCAGCATAGCCGAACTTCCCTTATATTATAATATAGCTTTATGCAAAAAACAAATCAAAAAATTAGTGTTCGTGGATTTTCGACGAATGGTAGCTTGTTAGGAATATTTTCCAACATTAGCGTTCTAGGGTTCAATCTTCTTGAATGACGATCTACATACGTATGTATTCCGTCTTTCCTAACACTTTGATCTTTTTGTTTGAAAATTTATAATATGTATGTAATTTTTTAATGTGGTACTGATGTAGAAATCATTGGAGGAAATATTATGTCGGGACTCATTTCTTGTGGAAGAATTCAAAATATATTTAGCAGTCTGTGAGTGGTGCAAATATAATCCAGATGTGGATGCTAATGTGAGCTTTACACTTTTTTTAAATTGAATGCGTTTAAATGGTTGCTTTCAATTCTCAGGCGGTTGTATCTTACGTTCGGCTCCCTCTCATTAACTTTGAAGAGCATTTGGACGAAATAAAACAGCGCGGGATTTTGGATCAGGGAAGAATATTAGACGCAATTGAGAAGAGAGCTTCATTGAAAAAACTTCCATATCGAGTTTGTAAGTACATATGTTATTGTTTTGGTAAAGTAAATAATTCTGGAAATAAAGCCACTCAGCTATCAGATACATATGTATGTAATATATCGGAGTACATGCCGTGACTGTGTAAACTGGTGGAAGTATGACCACTCCTTCTCCGTGGTGGCGTCAGGAAACAGACTCCTGGCTGGATTATGTCTATTGCCTTGTGCCCAAGCCGCTAGCATTTTATAGGCCAAAAGTTGTTCAAGTGTAGACAGGATAACAGCTGTTGGCGTAGTTCTCATTATTCCAGGGATAGCTAAACAAGCCATTCTTTGTACCTTTCATAGGGCTATTTGGAAATAACTTAACTTTGTTTTGTGCCACTAGACTACTACTCCGTAACATAGACTAGGTCTTATTACTTTAATGAAGTTTCAGTGTAGAATCTGTCTTAAGCCCCAAGAAGTGCCAAACGTCATTGCCAAAAAGTTGTGCGCAGAATGCGCAGAGTGCGTTTAGGAATTTATTTACTATATAATACATTTTCGTATTTAACAGGGCCAGAGGTGAACATTGCCGCTCAGGAATTTGGGACCAAAGTAATACAAAGTTCTGGCATGACTCAAAACGCCTCTGACAGTAAATATAAATATCCCTTTGCTGTGGAACGTAAGTTTTCCCAAATTCTCAAGTTTAATTTTAAATTTTTATTTCCACGTAGCATTCGCCTCAGGACCACAATCAGCCAGTTGCGAGGATTTTATTCTAGAATTGGGTGTCACCAGCATTATAAATCACATACAAATTTTTCTGTGGAAACACGATATCCCATATTCGTACATTGCAGAAGTGTCTGAAAATAAAAAACAATGGGACAGGATTGCGGACTACAGCGATTGTGATTGTAGGTCTCGCCAATCCTTGTACTTTCCCCCGAAATCTGTAAAATATATAAAACTAATTCGAGTTGGCAAAAAGGTTAATACATTTTTCAGTTTATAATAAATATCCTTTTAAAATTAACAGAAAGTCTATTAGGACTTAACCATTTTTGCTTTGAAAGCCAGGTACACAGAAATCATACCGCCACTAGTAAATAATCTTGTAGCTGCGACAGTTGAACTTTATGCAGAGAAAAGTTATGAAGGAAGAAAGGAAAAAAGCACGATTTTTGCCCGCACAACAGCATGCTCGAGAATAATAGATCTAGGTACACTGAAAAAATAATTTAACATTATAATCTTTTGTGTTACTTTTTGTTAGGTCAACCTTATTACATTCGTTCCCTACATGTTTTATTGTGCCGTCACTACATTCACTCCTGCTACCAAATTACAGTATCCACAAACAATTACAATTGGTCGAATATTGTAGCGTCAGAGGTTCATGAGTATGAGAAACCATTTCACGACGAATTTTGGCACGAATTTTCATTCCCTCCACGTCCCGTTGTTTACATTAAACTTACCTCGAATTATGGTTTAGAGAGTAAGGTGAGTATGAGGAACAGAAATGTTTAAATACAATTACAAATTTGTGGACATTTCGCAGATACATCATGAACTCCACTGTGAAAACGAAATCTGATGTACAACCGTTAAATAAGCTTTTAACATTAACTGGCTGATGGCGAATCAAGCTCAACATTCTCAACAGATCTTGAATATTTCTCGAAATAGCAACTATTAACGCATAAGAAAATACTACCGCAAAAGGAAAAAAGCTAGGATGAAGAAAACCATAGAAATTAAAAATCCAGTCCAACGAAAAAACTGCAATATAATCAGAGATGAACTCATCCGAATTTTTTATTCAGAATTTTGCATTTTTCTTCATTTGCTGAATTTCCGTTGTTAACTTACAAAAATTAATTACTCCACTCTATACCTAAGCCGACTTGTAATCACCTAAATGATTTCTACATTTTAAAAAATCTTGACAAAATTGGAAAGAATTTACACGTATGGTTCTTCTTCATTCGGCAACCTTAAACGGCGCCCCACAGGCATACGAGTAAGTCAGGCGAATTACAACGTACGATCTGACTCGTATCAATTTATCCCCGTCTGTCTGGAATTGACCCACGCGCCGATGCTGCGAGCCATTTGAATATCAGAATCAACTTAACGTGGTCACGGTTTGCTCGCCTGAATTACTCGAGTTCCTGTGGGTGGCTTTAGGCTAAGTAAACTGTTTTAAGGATTACAATTTGTTTTTGTTTTTAAATAATTTGAATTATTGTACGGAATCCACAATACGTAAGTCTGACTCGCACTTGGTCGGATTTGTTTCTTTAGGGCGGAATTAATTTTTGGCAAAAAACTATCGTCATTTATCTGAGTCATTGCAAAGCAAACATTTTTAATATCGTGTCAGCTTTTCTTTGCGGATTTTGAAGACAATGAGAGACTCGTGTGAAAACCCCAATAGAGATTTCCTTCAATACTATAAATGAATTTTCGTCATGATGATCAGAAGAATAACGTTTTAATTTTCATTTATGCATTTTGTTGCTTTCTGTGAATAAATTTCAAATTAAAATAAAATAATATTAACATAACATAACTATGACTACTTTTGTTATCACAAAAAATATTTTCTTATGACAAAGTGTCTCGGCAATCAATAGCTGTGTTCTGTTTACAATCTGATCCTGATTGGGTTTAGCAGTAATTTTGTACTGACTTGTTCATGATCGTGGTAGAGTGAGCAACCTGAACGCATGTAGACGCGCTCGGACAGACGTCGTTACCTACTACTGCGACCCCGAAAACAGCAAGCCGTTGAAGTTGGGAAATTCCGGTCGCCATATTGGATCCGCCATCTTGAATTTAAAAATATTGATTGTACATGCCGATAGGGCTCCCAGTTCCCAACTTGCCAAACAACTATACGCGTCGGTAGGGTACCAGTGTGCCACCTGCTGGGCATGCATACACGTCGATTGTATAGTACCGAAAGGGTTCAAAAGGTTTTTTTTTAAATTTTAAGTTACGTGCCTTTTACAATCAGATTCTTCGAACTTTTTTTTTGTGGGGAACAAGCTAAGCTATTACACAAATAAAGCAAAGACAAAAACCTATTCCAATTCACTTACCTAGATTGTAATTTGAATTGACTTTTGTAAAGAAATAAATTTTTAAATGAGCCTTATTGCCAGGCAACTTGGCTGTAAAAAGTGTTCTATTAAAAAAGTTGCTTATGAACTATTCCAAGTACCTAAATTAATATAAGTAATTTGTCAGCTTTAACCAAATCTACCTTACGGAGTCAACCCAAATCTTGACTCGCCTATCAAGCTTGCATAGCAAAACAGACTCGCTGAAACTTGACGAAACGAACGACTATTCTAATTATGGTTTGGCGATAGGTTTTGTGTGCAATCGCAAGTTTGCATGGGCTTCCGTACGGAACGGTATGCACATTATGGTTTGGGCTTTAGATTTGGACAGGCCCTTATTAATGCTTGAGTATCGATGCCCAATGTTATCTGGGCAGATTGCTTAAAAAGCAGAAATCGTCCGTATAAAAACATCAATTTTTATATATATATATATATATTGAAGAGTATCGATACTTCGTGCTCGAGTATTAATGTTGTATCTGTATTTTATCACTGCGGTGCTATCTGGGATATTTTTCCCGTTCCCGGCAAGAATAAACCTCACCGTGAAATCCAGTCTAAGGGAAAGAGCTACCGCATGTTGAACAAAATGTGCAAGTTAATGACAAAAATTACAATGCAAATGAAAGAGAAGAACTGCAGCTATGATGGTTGGTTCGAGTGACTGGTGTGGTTTAGTTTCTTTATGGAGAAGCATAACTTGCCCGGCCTGTTTCAGAGTTCGGGTGGGTCTCGAATAGAACTAGACTCACGTTCGCTTCCTATGGCAACCTGATAGTTTCACTTGTAAATAGTCCCATTTAAGTGTTCCATGCACAGTCTCGTTCCAGTCGTCTACGTGTTATCGCCATGTGTAACGTATATAATCAAATTCATATATGAGTAACTAACTGTACAAGAGCTCAAACGGAAATTTTACTTGAAATATTTGAACAGCACAAAATTCGGAATATGTTTACAATAGTGGGGACGCCCACGTTTCGAAGAAATTTTGCAGGTGGTTTCCATTTGCGCTAAAACGGAAGGATCTGAAGGAATTTCTTCGGGGCAGGCTATAATTTCCGAAACATTAAACTTTTAATTTTGGCCCAAAAATCCCTTCCCACCTGCACAATTTCCTGGAAATTGAGGCAAAAACCTTTACACTACGCTTACTTACTGGATTCAAAGCGAAACACTGAGTACGTATACACGACAGTCCCAAGTCAGGACTAGAAACCGGTTGTAGGCCAAGATCACGGCTGCTCGTGTAAACGACACAAAGTGGGCTAGGAAATTTGCCCTTGTGTGCTATCTGTGTGTTCGAGTAAGATCCCAATGGGAAATCTAGGCAGCGATTCTCAACGAAGGTATTCAGAAATATATTTTAAAATCACTTATTGAAGGTTTACATTCGATGCAATCCTTATTACTTAATAAGAAGCTAGGAGGAAGGAATACACTTGCGAACGACGTGCACTCTGTGAAGAAATTTCTCATGCTTTTTCCCCTAAAACCTATTTTACTTATCTTCCCCATGCCTTTGTTTTAGCATGTTGCGACCTGCGTCCTGAAAAGGGCCCTGAAGCGGAAATTCTCATTCCAGTTGTGAATGCAGTATAGTGCGAGTTAAGTTTGGATTTTTTAGTGACAATTAGTGCGAGTTTCCTTTGAATATTTAGTGACAACGAATTAAGTAGTGTTCCTGCCTGGACCAAGTAAGCTGCAGCGGAGGATAGTGACCCCAAAATAACCAACCGAATTAAGTAATTCAACTCCAATTAAGGTAAACACTTCCATTATTTACTCAGTTAAGTTGCAACATTGCGCGCACATAATAACATAAATTGAAGAATATTTTTTCTCATTTCTGCATTGGCCCTGCTGACTGAAATTTAAAAAGCAAGATTATTTTTCCGTATATGTTACTTTTAATAATCCGAAGAAAAATTCCTCAAAAAATAGTTTAAACAAAAAAAAAATTTATCGCTTTATCTTGAAATTTTAAGCATCATATTTTTTTTTGAGTTCGACAATTGATTGTATTTTAAAAATTGGTGAAAAATTTGTAAAGTGGGAAATTTTCACTCTTTAATTTAAGGTTAAACAATTTTTTGAGCAATTTTTCTTAATAGATAATGATAAAGAAAAAATATACAATTCTATGATTTTTTTTAATATCTTTTCCTTTAAAAAGTTATATAAACGCTAGGGGAAAAACAATTGTCACTCAAAATGGGGTGATCAAACAAATTTAAAAAAAAATCATGAATGCTCCTTTTAATATGTACAAAAGCACAAAATAATGAGCCATATTAAAAATAATGAAATCTAAAGTCCGTTGACTTGGGATGGAATATACCTCATATAACTATAATATAAATAAAAAATAATCGAATAATTACTCCTTAAATCCACTAAAAAGTGACTAAAATGAGTAATTAATTCTTCGAAATGCCGTTACAAAGTCCAACATGAAAAGAATACATAAAACATAACAATTTTTACAAGGAAAGCAATTTCACAATTTTTAACGAGTCCAACGTGTTTTCACTCCGCTAATTTTTGTTTAGAAGATTACAATTTAGGAAATACAACAATATTGAAAACTACGATAAAATACTTTTCTCCTTTAAATTTTTGCAAAATATGTACATGTCATAATAAATTGAATAGGCGCCATGATGCTCAGAATATTGTATGAAAGAAAATTGTTTTTCAGATAAATTTGGATTTAAAATGAGCAATATTGCTGGAATAAGTAGGCGACATTTAAGACGTCTTAGAGAAAAAAAAACATGACAACAATGCAGAAGCAGAAGAAAATGCGTATACCATATAACTGAAGAACAAACCCTTCTATTAACGAAGAAATTTTTGAGGATGTAGTTTTGGAAAATGACAATCATCCTAGCACTTCTAAGAATGAGCACAACAGCCTTTCTAATAGGCTTGCGCAATGGCGTATTACACATAAAATATCGAGGAATGCTCTCGACGATTTATTGTTAATTTTGCGCAATGAAAATATTATTGTACCAATGAGTACAAAAACATTATTTAAAGGCTCAAGTTCTCCTATTGAACCAAATATATTTCCGCCAGCTAAATATCATCATATAGACATAGAAAAAAGTTTGAAAAGAATGAACATTTCATTACCTTGTTCAACAGCAAATGTATATATTGACATTGGTGTAGACGGCTTGCCCCTTTTTAAAAGTTCGGGCCAAACCTTGTGGCCAATATTGGGCGCGATTTCCAATAATAATCATGTAAAACCTTCCTTAATAGGGAGCTACATATATTGGTTTAAAACAGCCGCACAATCCAAACCAATACCCAAAGGAATTTGTCAACGAAATCAAGCAAATACAAAGAAATAAATTGGAAATAGATGGGAGACTAATGAATTTAAAAATTCGACTTTTTACATGCGATGCTCCTGCACGTGCTTTTTTAACTGGAACTGTTGGTCACACTGCAGCCAATGGCTGCTCAAAATGTATGCAAAAAGGACGTAAAATAAAATATAGACTCAGCTACAGCCTTACAGCTAGTACTCCCAGGACTAAACAAAGTTTTAAAAACCGAGAAGATTTGTCGTTCCATACAAAATATTTCCAGGATAATCCGCACTGTTTAGAAGAAAAATTAGATATAGATATGATTACACAATTCCCATTAGACGTTATGCACGTTATTGATTTGAGAGTGTGCAAAAAAGTTCTTGGATACATATGGAATAATAAACATAATAAAACGAAATTGAGTCGAAGGTTTACAGCAACCATCCTACAACTCTTGAGGCATTGGAAGCCAATTTTCGTGAAGCCATAGCTGAAGCTGAGATACCGGCCGAAATGTTGCACAGAGTCATCGAAAATTGGCGTGAGCGGATGAACGTGTGCAAGAGGAGCCGCGGTGGCCATTGGACGATATTTTATACAAATCATAAATCGCATAAAATTATCTTTCAAATAAAGCAATCAGAACCATTTTTGCTCGAAAATTGTGTGTTTCATTCAAATTTAAAGTTCGGACGTTCTTATTGGGAAACCCTATACATTGTGACGGCTAACATGGCGCTGGTAGGAAAACTACTAGCATACCTTGTCTTTCTATACCGTGGATGAAAATTACTGTCAAAACACGAAAGTTGCATGGTCATATAGCTGAAGGCTGAGACTAATAAATAATAGCATTTTATTCCAAATATGTACACAAGACCATGATATATATATATATTGTACAATAAATTTTTAATTAAATAGAAATTCAAATTATTTAACAAACTATGTAATAAATTTAAGCTTTATCAGTCCAAGAATTTTCAAGAGTGATTTGTAGCCAACTCCAGACAACGTTTGTTCATTTGGAAATGATTGAAATGACGGCAGACATTTCCAGGTACGATTTCTACTACACGCTGGCTTTCAGTGAACTAAACTCAATAAACATAACATTGCAAAATCTGGCAGTGACACTGCCGGTTGGAGTGATAAGGGTTGAAGAATATGACTATGAAGATATAAAGGAGAGTAAAAAGAAAGAAAGAAAACAAAAGTAATGAAAAACACTATGTATACGTGGATAGCATGAAGCGGTATGAATATTTTACGAAGACGAGAAGGCTGTAGAAATTCGAATTGATCATAGAGGTACTTTGGTTCGCGTGATTCAGTAAGCTTAAAAAAAGAAAAAAGATCAATTCGCGGCTGTTCAATAAAGACTGCAAAGACCACCCAAGAATCAAGTTTCTTTAAGGCGATGTATGTTATGGTCGATGCAGTCATCAAAAGCAGTATCCAAACTTTTAGTGCAGTTGTTATCTACCCTCGGAAAAATTAGATTGCCTTGTATAAAGGCTCTAGTAGATATAAAGGTATGAGTAGGCTCTTGACAAGTTTGAAACGGGTAACAGTTGGCAATATGGACGCTGACAACCATGACTCAATTTCGATGGATGGTGGACCGTATATGGCGACTGAACATTTTCAACTCGAGCGGATGTGTAGGAGTTTTTAGAGACTGATTTAAAATCTGCTATAGACATTTTGAACTCCAACATGGCGGCCAAAAGTTCTTAACCTAAATGAGTGTATTGGAAATATGTAACTGCCTTTTATGCGCGATTTCGTCAGTGTAGATTTCGGATATAAACTTTGCTCGGTTTGAAACGGAGAAGGTTAAGTTGGTCTATTTCTTTATGACTTTTCAGATTTCGCCAAATAATATTAACGATCTCTCTCTTTTTTAATGGAATTTTTTTCACGCACCAATTCAAAATCAATAGCTTTTGAAAACTCTTGTTTTAGATTTTTCAGTGTCAAAGAACACTTATTAAATCCAATAAGGGCCAGTATGTGATACATTTTTTTTCGATACGAGAAGCAAGCCGATCTCATCGGTATGGCGTTTGCTTCTCTGCCATAGACACTCGAGGGGAGTATCGAAACCTAGTCCCAGTTATTAACTTGGTTAAGATTTCAAGTATAAAGGATTGAAACACTCGTCACTTTTTTCAGCTTAGTGATCGAGTTTGATCCGAAAAATTACCTACATTACATGTTGGATTCAACACATGTTTTTTCGCACTGAAATTTTATTTCATATAGATAGGTATATATTTCTGGAAAAAAAGCTCATTGAAAAAGAATCAGAAAAGTCATTGACCAACTTAACCTTCTCTGTTTGAAGTCAAGCTAAGTTTATATCCGAAATCTGCGTAGTCGAAGTCGGGAGTGAAAGCTAGTTACAAATACATTGTTACACTCTATATTACGTAACACTCATTTTCAATAGCGAAACAATACGTCATTATTTAGAAGGCAATAAACATTTATTATTGGTTTCAAAACGCTTTCCAAGTTGCCGAAATTGATAAGAACTGGAAATGGATTTACAAACGCAGATGACGGACTATACGCAATAATGTTGTTATCTAATTTGTAAATCACACTTTTTTTTTGTGAAAATTTAGACACATGTTATCGTGTACTTGTAAAATTATATTATTTTTTCTACTCTCCATTTAACGAAAACTCTCAATATGCAATAAAATACTCAGTCCCTTAAGTTTCGCTATATAGAGTTTACACTATCACAACATTACAAAAATCACAAGTAGTAACTCTAACTAAGCTGACTCTTTAACTGGTGCTTCAAATAGTTTAGAAATCAATATTAGTGTAATTCTGATTAAAGAGACGCGACATTAGGCTCGTTCATGCCATAGTTAGTGTTATGGTGGGAAACATGGAGAAAATTATATTTATGCTACCTTTTTTATTAATTATATCATTAATGGAATTCCCTGCGAATATAAAAAATTTTTATATTACAGATAATTTGACAGACGCTTACAATTAGTGGTGAATTTGATTTTGTTTCAATCCAAGCATCTAAAGTTCTCTTGGAAACGAACATTCAAAGCCATAAAATGTCTGCAACAAACTCTGAAGATAATCTTTCAAAAGTTAACTTATCGGGTAAGTTGGAAAATTTGGAATTATTTGATAGCAGATTATCATGGTTCGATTTTTCTTGATCAATTTGAGTCCATCTCATTAAAATCATTCTAGCCATTCAAGTCACATAATCGAGAACAATCGAACAGTGTTACTTCGATTACATGCAAGATTGAGTGACCGAATCAAGATTGAGTTTTCGATCTTTGTTTTTAAATACGTAAGATTGAAGGATCGAGTTAAAAGCAATTTGAAGGTGAATAGAAGTGACATTTAAACAGAAAATTGAGTTTTTATGAGAAATAACGACAAATTAATTGTACCTATCTGCTCGCGCGAGATATGTTAATGTTATGCTAAGACATGCAAGATGCATTTACGAAGCGTTTTTGGAAGCTGAGGTGGATATTCATCGAAAACCTCTGACAACGAATAAAATAAAGATTGTGTGTTTACGAGACGTAACGAAATTGGTGTCTAGTCGTTTTCACACAAAATTTTCCAAAAATCTAAACCATTTCCGAGTAAATGGTGAGTTTTTATTTTCCTTCCCTAGTAAAGTACTATTTCTTGGGAGCGTGTGGCAAAAATAACTAAAACTTCAAATATATGCTGTGAATAAAATGCAAATCTTACCAGTTAGCGATGTTTCTTTTTTACACAAGTGATCTTTTTCAAAATAGCTGTGCAAATATTTAAAAACATTTATTACATGTATGTACTTACTTAGCGATAAGCTAAGCTATAAGTAATTGTTAACAGTGGTGCACGATTTGGAAGAACCTATTACGGCTATGAAATTCGAACCATTTGGAAAAAAGACGAGGGGTTTGATAAGTATCTTGCATCGCATGCTAATAGAGGGCGACAGCAACATCTGTATATGTCGTCATAAACTTGGTTTCTATCAGCCCTATTCTACAATAGTTGAGACCAGTTATAGATCACAAGTCACAACTGAGTTATGTCCAAATATCTTGTGATTTTGATAGTGCTTGTGCATGATACCTTTGACAATCAAAATCACAAGATATTATTAGTAAAGCATACGAATTTTGTGTATTGTGATCTATGACTGGTCTCAATTATTCTACAAAAGGGTTGCATGTGTCAATATTCGATAGACACAAGCCATTCTGGTGGTAATTCGTTGCTTGGAATCTTCATTAAGCTGGTTCATTTCATTTTGCATAACTTACACATTAATAAACTTTGCTCTCTGCTCTCTCCGGGATAAAAGCGGAATCGCAGGCGAAATTGGCCGACTGTTTAGTGTTTAAGAAAAATCCAATTAATTTTTTGCAGCGTTTTGTGAAACGAAACGGCAGTCTAAACAATGGAGCGAAATGCCATTGAGTCGTTGGATTGGTTACGGCTTCGGTTTTTTTCGGGACGCGAAAGGAATTATCTGGATTGGCTACTTGGACAAGGGGAAAACCATTACTGGAGAATACTTAGCATAAGACTTGGAGAGACTGAAGACAGCGATCGGGGAAGAAATTTCAGGATTGGCCAAAAAGCAGATGTTACACAATGGCAATGCGCTGCAAGGTGGTCCAAAAACACGAAAAAGCGGTGTCGTCGTAGTCTCTATTAATAGGTTTGTGAAGTCGCTGATTTCGCATCTGAAGTCAAGTTTCAAAAACCAAAATGGCGGACCTACACAGACTAACAAAAATATGCGTAGCCTCCGACCGCCAATTAGTTATACTTTGTCAGTTTATTACAAATATTGACCAGTTAGACCAATTTTAATAGTCCCGACTTATTTATAGATTTAATTATGAATGTGTCTTGTTTACATCTTTTTAGTGCTTTTTTGGAGTCAGTCGGGCGTTTTGGTTTTTAAATCACCTTTTTTTTTATTATAATCAATTCACAAATTTCGGAATGGCAACACAGCTCTAACAGACAATGTTCCACTGTCATTTCCTTAGCTGCTAAAATAGTGACCAGATAATGTAGACCCGTTAAAATTCAGTTTAGCGCAGAGCCCAGTACCAGGCTTGTATTAGTAATAAAGAAATCCTAACTAGTTTCAGTGCAGAACATTGTGGGTAATGCAAATTATCTGCTCCTCATTCATCGCTTCAAAACATGTTTGGGGGACCTGATAATACATACCAACCGTTATAAGTCCCAAACTAGTTTCTTCATTTAATTTTTAGGTTTTTGGTCACGTTTTCAGACTACTGTGCGCCCTTATGCCCGCTCCACACTTACCACGCGAATCGCGCGCGACACTGCGAAAACAGCGCGAACGCTAGTGTGGAGCCAATACGCATATTTTGCGCGGCTTCGCGCCATTTTCTCCACTTTTTGTGGTTTTTTCCCGCGATCAAGGGGCGCGAACGCGTAACGGCTCCACACTCCTGCTCAGTTCGCAGCTAGCAAAGGTTCTACCGCGAATCATTGCAAATGGGGAGCCTTGTCGCAAGTCGCGCTGATTTCGCATCATTTTTTCTCGCGCGATTCGCGTGGTAAGTGTGGAGTGGGCATTACACTCGAGCCGCGTTGCTCAGAACAAATGCTATATATATGATCTCGCTCTTCTCTCGTATTACCATCTGAACTCAAAACTCTCCTAGCTGGACACAAATTTAAATCAAATGAAAGAGGTCATTCATACAGGAGGTAGACGAATATTTTCCATTGAACTTCGAGGGGCAATGTCGAAAAATAACTGAAAGATAACTTGTTCTCTTTAATATTCAACCACCCTCCTACATGCAATTTCAGTATAGATTTTAAGATTTATTAGTGTGTGGTATTATTGTTTAAAATTACACAGTTCACAAAATTCATTTCAGGAACATTTTCTGATCAAATAACTAAGCTCTACTTGTCTGAGGATTATTCTGATGTCACCTTCATTGTTGAGAATCAAAGACTTCCAGCTCATAGAAGCATTCTTGCTACTCAAAATGAATACTTTCGAGCCCTTTTTGGCGGGTGTCTGCTGGAATCAAGTCAGAAAGAGATCCGATTAGAAGTACCTCTGGAAGCATTCAAAGCGGTACTTCGATTCATTTATTCTGGTAAACACAATGGGATAAATTCAAAGGTGTCAGTTTAATTTCTTTTATTTATTTAGGTAAAATGTGCTTATCCGAGCGGAAGTTGGAGGAGGTTCTAGACATTTTGGGTCTGGCTGACCAGTACGGCTTCATTGAACTCAAGCTACCTATCTCCAAGTTCTTAAATGTTCTTCATTCTTCAATCTGCTTGAATAACGTTTGGGATATATTTGAAGCAGCGAGGTGAGAATACTGTTATTGAGGGATAGGTAGGGGTAGCGGTCTTAAATGCATTTATTCAGTTGCTGTCTGCATAAATTATCCCAAATTATTGTTTCACAGGCTTTATGACTTAGACCTTACAAAAAGTTGCTACACTTTCATTGACCGGAATGCTTCTGATATTTTGGCACATGAATCATTTAATCGTCTTTCCCAGGTAAACCCCAATTTACATTTACATTTTACAACTTATTTTGTGAGTTAAAATGTTTCACTTCACTAAAACAGAAGATCACTCTAATCGCCTTAAGGTTTCTATGAGATATATGTAGGCACTGCGCAGTTAAAAATATAATTTTAAACTGGGTTGAAAGTAGATGTTTCTGTTTTCAGCCGTAGGATATTTGTGAGTGATCATACATAGTACTCAATTTTAAAAGTGCAATGTGGAGGAAATAAAATAATAAGTTTTTTTGTCAGGCACGCGAGAGGTAGCCCGCCGATAGTATAAAGGGTGTTCCGTTAACAGACGTCCAAAAGGAACAAGGTGATAGAAAATCCCAAAACCCAATAATATTCACAGTTATATATGGATTCCGATTTTAGACAGTTTAAAAATTAGGGTTTTAACTGCTGTGACGAAACGTTTGTTATCAATCGTTAAAAAGATGATTCTTGCAACATTATGTGAAGTATGCTGTTTGTGATCATACTACGCACACGATTAAGAACTTTTTGCTAATAAAACTGCCTTACTATGTTTCCACTTAAAATTTAAAAATAATGGAACTACTACAAGTTGATACAACCGCCAATAAAAAAATCTTGTTGCAGTATTATTTTCTTCACAGTGAAGGAAACTCTCAGTGTAGAGTAGCGTAAGCTCGAATAGAAAAAAAAATTTTGAACTCTCCAAAATTGGGCCCAACACGTAATGGTCAATATTATTGGTCTTGCATTCCTATATCACCTTGTTCGCTTTAGACGTCTAGTAACGGAACATCTTAAACATAATAAATCAGAAGATTTGTGCCTGTACATAAATTTTAGTGATGCTGATTTCGAATCTGTTATCGAAATTTCAGAATCCAGATGACGAGTCCGATATGATTAGATTAATTCGGCAGATTTTGGGCATTTTAATTTTTAATTTGCAACAATAGAAAACTCGGGACATTGGGCAAGGCTGAGAGCATGATTTTAATTAACCCTAGACTTGTGATTTCGGATGGACATTTTCTTGTATCTTTAGGACAAAAACTGCAATAGAAGGCACTACTGCGCGGACTCAAATAAAAATATATTTTTAGTTTTTAGTGGTTCAGTTTATGTTTTTGAAGTCGGTTTATTCCTATTTTTGTTAAGATTTAATTTTTAATTTAGTTAGTTCTTTAATTTATAGTAGCAGACCTTGCCGGGGCCTTTTCGTACTTGTAAATTAAAACTGCTGCAGAATGAATGAAACTTTCATGCGCGGAGACAGAATTCATTTTGCCCGCGGGAACTCAAAATGTTCCCGGGATCAAATGCGGATAAAAGATTTAAAACCAGCGACCAACAAACTCCTGTATGTTAATTTACACTGAAGTCTTCTCAAGTTGAGAATTATCGGCCACCATATTGGATCCGCCATCTTTAATTTCTAACCCAAGCTAAAATCCTCGGAATACAAACATTCAATTAAAAAAAGTTTTTTTTTAGAAAATCGCGGACATATGTACATCGCGGCCGAAAATAGGACCACCTCTTTTAAGTTGGTTAAAAAACCAAAAATGACATTTTTAGATGATTTAGGACATACACTCCGTAACACATGATTGACCTCACGCCTATTTTCTCAAGCTAATCAAAACAATAAATTATTTCTGAGAAGTTTGTACAGGTTGGATAATTGTTTATTGAAAAATAGTTGTTGAGAAATCATTGGTTGAAATAAGGTAAAAAATATAAGAAAATGGGTAGTGGTGAAAGATTGACTCAAGAAGATCGGAAAGATGAAAACGCTGAAAGACGAATAGAACAACTTCTTTAAAGATTCCGAAAATTATGGAAGAAACCATAAAGGACGAATTAAGAAGTGCAATAACCGAACCAGAGGGGCGGAGAGTGCTGAGAATAGTTTGAACTGCGAGGCAAATCAAGGAAGCTGCGGGAACAAGTGCAAGTATATAACAGGCGGGCTGAAAAGTTCGTAGGCTAACACATAGATGGCGCTACTAGTATCAAATCCATATGATTTCTCGTTAGCCCTAACCTTCAAAAGACGCGTGTATAAATTTGACAGCTGTTGCACTATTAGTATCTGAGTTATAGCATTTTGAGTGAAAGAACTTTTGTTACTTTGCAAAAAATGGACAAAAAAGAATTTCGTGTGTTAATAAAGCATTGCTTTTTGGCGAAAAAAAATACTGTTGACACCAAAGTTTGGCTTGATAAACATTATTCGGACTGTGCACCAGGAAAATCAACTGTAGAAAAGTGGTTTGCTAAATTTAAACGAGGCGAAATGAGCACCGAGGACGATGCACGCAGTGGACGCCCCAAAGAGGCTGTTACCGAGGAAAAAATCAAAAAAGTCCACAAAATAATTTTTGATAACAGTAAAGTGAAGTTGATTGAAATAGCTGAGACCCTAAAGATATCAAGGGAACGTGTTGGTCATATCGTGAATGAATATTTGGATATGCTAAAGCTCTGTGCAAAGTGGGTGCCGCGCCAGCTCACAATCGACCAAAAACAACAACGGATCGATGATTCTAAGCAGTGTTTGGAGCTGTTCAGTCGTAATAAATCCGAATTTTTGCGTCGATATGTGACGATGGACGAAACATGGCTCCCTCATTTCCCACCAGAGTCCAATCGACAGTCAGCCGAGTGGACTGCACGTGGTAAACCGACTCCAAAGCGTGGAAAGACGCAAAAGTCGGCTGGCAAGGTTATGGCATCAATATTCTGGGATGCTCATGGTATAATATTCATTGACTATCTTAAAAAAGGGAAAACCATAAACAGCGACTATTATGTAGCGTTATTGGAGCGTTTAAAATACGAAATCGCGGAAAAGCGGCCTCATTTGAAGAAAAAGAAAGTGCTGTTTCATCAAGATAATGCACCATGTCACAAATCAATGAAATCGATGGTAAAATTCCATGAATTGGGCTTCGAATTGCTTCCGTATCCACCGTACTCTCCAGATCTGACCCCCAGCGACTTTTTTCTGTTCTCAGACCTCAAGAGGATGCTCGCTGGACAGAAATTTTACGCCGATGAAGAGGTGATCGCCGAAACTGAAGCCTATTCTGAGGCTAAAGACAAATCGTATTATAAAAATGGTATCGAAAAATTGTATGACCGCTATAATCGTTGTATCGCCCTCGAAGGGAACTATATTGAATAATAAAATCAAATTCTATCAAAAAAATAATTTTTTCTATGCTAGCCTACGAACTTTTCAGCCCGCCTGTTATATATATAATAATAGAAAGATGGAAGGTCGGTATTGGGTATTTCAGCACAATCATGCAGCCATCCACACAGCGAGCGTTGTAAATCAATGGTTCACGGAAGAAGTAAGAATCCTGGAGGACCATCATTATCTCCGGACATCAAAATTATAGAAAACTTATCGGAATGGATCACTATGGGTCAAGATATCAATTGTATAGCGTAGAAACCTTAAAAGGCAGCAATAATCTCAGCGTGTACCGTTAGAAACACAATAATACAATACACAATTTGTACGATTCTTTACCTAAAGAGTATTTGTTGTAAGAAGTAAAAATGGTGGTAATACTCATTATTTAATTAATATGAAAAGGAGTAAATTCGGTTCTACTTTTCACTTCAAATCATTTCCCTAAAAACTTGTTTGAATATTTTGTAAAAACAAAAAGTGAGGTCCATCATGCGTCGTATGCTTGAGTGAACACACAAAGAGACTTGACTATAAATATCTACCGCCCCAGCATAGCCGAACTTCCCTTATATTATAATATAGCTTTATGCAAAAAACAAATCAAAAAATTAGTGTTCGTGGATTTTCGACGAATGGTAGCTTGTTAGGAATATTTTCCAACATTAGCGTTCTAGGGTTCAATCTTCTTGAATGACGATCTACGTATGTATTCCGTCATTCCTAACACTTTGATCTTTTTGTTTGAAAATTTATAATATGTATGTAATTTTTTAATGTGGTACTGATGTAGAAATCATTGGAGGAAATATTATGTCGGGACTCATTTCTTGTGGAAGAATTCAAAATATATTTAGCAGTCTGTGAGTGGTGCAAATATAATCCAGATGTGGATGCTAATGTGAGCTTTACACTTTTTTTAAATTGAATGCGTTTAAATGGTTGCTTTCAATTCTCAGGCGGTTGTATCTTACGTTCGGCTCCCTCTCATTAACTTTGATGAGCATTTGGACGAAATAAAACAGCGCGGGATTTTGGATCAGGGAAGAATATTAGACGCAATTGAGAAGAGAGCTTCATTGAAAAAACTTCCATATCGAGTTTGTAAGTACATATGTTATTGTTTTGGTAAAGTAAATAATTCTGGAAATAAAGCCACTCAGCTATCAGATACATATGTATGTAATATATCGGAGTACATGCCGTGACTGTGTAAACTGGTGGAAGTATGACCACTCCTTCTCCGTGGTGGCGTCAGGAAACAGACTCCTGGCTGGATTATGTCTATTGCCTTGTGCCCAAGCCGCTAGCATTTTATAGGCCAAAAGTTGTTCAAGTGTAGACAGGATAACAGCTGTTGGCGTAGTTCTCATTATTCCAGGGATAGCTAAACAAGCCATTCTTTGTACCTTTCATAGGGCTATTTGGAAATAACTTAACTTTGTTTTGTGCCACTAGACTACTACTCCGTAACATAGACTAGGTCTTATTACTTTAATGAAGTTTCAGTGTAGAATCTGTCTTAAGCCCCAAGAAGTGCCAAACGTCATTGCCAAAAAGTTGTGCGCAGAATGCGCAGAGTGCGTTTAGGAATTTATTTACTATATAATACATTTTCGTATTTAACAGGGCCAGAGGTGAACATTGCCGCTCAGGAATTTGGGACCAAAGTAATACAAAGTTCTGGCATGACTCAAAACGCCTCTGACAGTAAATATAAATATCCCTTTGCTGTGGAACGTAAGTTTTCCCAAATTCTCAAGTTTAATTTTAAATTTTTATTTCCACGTAGCATTCGCCTCAGGACCACAATCAGCCAGTTGCGAGGATTTTATTCTAGAATTGGGTGTCACCAGCATTATAAATCACATACAAATTTTTCTGTGGAAACACGATATCCCATATTCGTACATTGCAGAAGTGTCTGAAAATAAAAAACAATGGGACAGGATTGCGGACTACAGCGATTGTGATTGTAGGTCTCGCCAATCCTTGTACTTTCCCCCGAAATCTGTAAAATATATAAAACTAATTCGAGTTGGCAAAAAGGTTAATACATTTTTCAGTTTATAATAAATATCCTTTTAAAATTAACAGAAAGTCTATTAGGACTTAACCATTTTTGCTTTGAAAGCCAGGTACACAGAAATCATACCGCCACTAGTAAATAATCTTGTAGCTGCGACAGTTGAACTTTATGCAGAGAAAAGTTATGAAGGAAGAAAGGAAAAAAGCACGATTTTTGCCCGCACAACAGCATGCTCGAGAATAATAGATCTAGGTACACTGAAAAAATAATTTAACATTATAATCTTTTGTGTTACTTTTTGTTAGGTCAACCTTATTACATTCGTTCCCTACATGTTTTATTGTGCCGTCACTACATTCACTCCTGCTACCAAATTACAGTATCCACAAACAATTACAATTGGTCGAATATTGTAGCGTCAGAGGTTCATGAGTATGAGAAACCATTTCACGACGAATTTTGGCACGAATTTTCATTCCCTCCACGTCCCGTTGTTTACATTAAACTTACCTCGAATTATGGTTTAGAGAGTAAGGTGAGTATGAGGAACAGAAATGTTTAAATACAATTACAAATTTGTGGACATTTCGCAGATACATCATGAACTCCACTGTGAAAACGAAATCTGATGTACAACCGTTAAATAAGCTTTTAACATTAACTGGCTGATGGCGAATCAAGCTCAACATTCTCAACAGATCTTGAATATTTCTCGAAATAGCAACTATTAACGCATAAGAAAATACTACCGCAAAAGGAAAAAAGCTAGGATGAAGAAAACCATAGAAATTAAAAATCCAGTCCAACGAAAAAACTGCAATATAATCAGAGATGAACTCATCCGAATTTTTTATTCAGAATTTTGCATTTTTCTTCATTTGCTGAATTTCCGTTGTTAACTTACAAAAATTAATTACTTCACTCTATACCTAAGCCGACTTGTAATCACCTAAATGATTTCTACATTTTAAAAAATCTTGACAAAATTGGAAAGAATTTACACGTATGGTTCTTCTTCATTCGGCAACCTTAAACGGCGCCCCACAGGCATACGAGTAAGTCAGGCGAATTACAACGTACGATCTGACTCGTATCAATTTATCCCCGTCTGTCTGGAATTGACCCACGCGCCGATGCTGCGAGCCATTTGAATATCAGAATCAACTTAACGTGGTCACGGTTTGCTCGCCTGAATTACTCGAGTTCCTGTGGGTGGCTTTAGGCTAAGTAAACTGTTTTAAGGATTACAATTTGTTTTTGTTTTTAAATAATTTGAATTATTGTACGGAATCCACAATACGTAAGTCTGACTCGCACTTGGTCGGATTTGTTTCTTTAGGGCGGAATTAATTTTTGGCAAAAAACTATCGTCATTTATCTGAGTCATTGCAAAGCAAACATTTTTAATATCGTGTCAGCTTTTCTTTGCGGATTTTGAAGACAATGAGAGACTCGTGTGAAAACCCCAATAGAGATTTCCTTCAATACTATAAATGAATTTTCGTCATGATGATCAGAAGAATAACGTTTTAATTTTCATTTATGCATTTTGTTGCTTTCTGTGAATAAATTTCAAATTAAAATAAAATAATATTAACATAACATAACTATGACTACTTTTGTTATCACAAAAAATATTTTCTTATGACAAAGTGTCTCGGCAATCAATAGCTGTGTTCTGTTTACAATCTGATCCTGATTGGGTTTAGCAGTAATTTTGTACTGACTTGTTCATGATCGTGGTAGAGTGAGCAACCTGAACGCATGTAGACGCGCTTGGACAGACGTCGTTACCTACTACTGCGACCCCGAAAACAGCAAGCCGTTGAAGTTGGGAAATTCCGGTCGCCATATTGGATCCGCCATCTTGAATTTAAAAATATTGATTGTACATGCTGATAGGGCTCCCAGTTCCCAACTTGCCAAACAACTATACGCGTCGGTAGGGTACCAGTGTGCCACCTGCTGGGCATGCATACACGTCGATTGTATAGTACCGAAAGGGTTCAAAAGGTTTTTTTTTAAATTTTAAGTTACGTGCCTTTTACAATCAGATTCTTCGAACTTTTTTTTTGTGGGGAACAAGCTAAGCTATTACACAAATAAAGCAAAGACAAAAACCTATTCCAATTCACTTACCTAGATTGTAATTTGAATTGACTTTTGTAAAGAAATAAATTTTTAAATGAGCCTTATTGCCAGGCAACTTGGCTGTAAAAAGTGTTCTATTAAAAAAGTTGCTTATGAACTATTCCAAGTACCTAAATTAATATAAGTAATTTGTCAGCTTTAACCAAATCTACCTTACGGAGTCAACCCAAATCTTGACTCGCCTATCAAGCTTGCATAGCAAAACAGACTCGCTGAAACTTGACGAAACGAACGACTATTCTAATTATGGTTTGGCGATAGGTTTTGTGTGCAATCGAAAGTTTGCATGGGCTTCCGTACGGAACGGTATGCACATTATGGTTTGGGCTTTAGATTTGGACAGGCCCTTATTAATGCTTGAGTATCGATGCCCAATGTTATCTGGGCAGATTGCTTAAAAAGCAGAAATCGTCCGTATAAAAACATCAATTTTTATATATATATATATATATTGAAGAGTATCGATACTTCGTGCTCGAGTATTAATGTTGTATCTGTATTTTATCACTGCGGTGCTATCTGGGATATTTTTCCCGTTCCCGGCAAGAATAAACCTCACCGTGAAATCCAGTCTAAGGGAAAGAGCTACCGCATGTTGAACAAAATGTGCAAGTTAATGACAAAAACTTCAATGCAAATGAAAGAGAAGAACTGCAGCTATGATGGTTGGTTCGAGTGACTGGTGTGGTTTAGTTTCTTTATGGAGAAGCATAACTTGCCCGGCCTGTTTCAGAGTTCGGGTGGGTCTCGAATAGAACTAGACTCACGTTCGCTTCCTATGGCAACCTGATAGTTTCACTTGTAAATAGTCCCATTTAAGTGTTCCATGCACAGTCTCGTTCCAGTCGTCTACGTGTTATCGCCATGTGTAACGTATATAATCAAATTCATATATGAGTAACTAACTGTACAAGAGCTCAAACGGAAATTTTACTTGAAATATTTGAACAGCACAAAATTCGGAATATGTTTACAATAGTGGGGACGCCCACGTTTCGAAGAAATTTTGCAGGTGGTTTCCATTTGCGCTAAAACGGAAGGATCTGAAGGAATTTCTTCGGGGCAGGCTATAATTTCCGAAACATTAAACTTTTAATTTTGGCCCAAAAATCCCTTCCCACCTGCACAATTTCCTGGAAATTGAGGCAAAAACCTTTACACTACGCTTACTTACTGGATTCAAAGCGAAACACTGAGTACGTATACACGACAGTCCCAAGTCAGGACTAGAAACCGGTTGTAGGCCAAGATCACGGCTGCTCGTGTAAACGACACAAAGTGGGCTAGGAAATTTGCCCTTGTGTGCTATCTGTGTGTTCGAGTAAGATCCCAATGGGAAATCTAGGCAGCGATTCTCAACGAAGGTATTCAGAAATATATTTTAAAATCACTTATTGAAGGTTTACATTCGATGCAATCCTTATTACTTAATAAGAAGCTAGGAGGAAGGAATACACTTGCGAACGACGTGCACTCTGTGAAGAAATTTCTCATGCTTTTTCCCCTAAAACCGGTTTTCTCATCTCCCACATGTCTTTATTTTAGCATGTTGCGACCTGCGTCCTGAAAAGGGCCCTGACGTGCACTCTGTGAAGAAAATACTCATGCTTTTTCCCCTAAAACCTATTTTACTTATCTTCCCCATGCCTTTGTTTTAGCATGTTGCGACCTGCGTCCTGAAAAGGGCCCTGAAGCGGAAATTCTCATTCCAGTTGTGAATGCAGTATAGTGCGAGTTAAGTTTGGATTTTTTAGTGACAATTAGTGCGAGTTTCCTTTGAATATTTAGTGACAACGAATTAAGTAGTGTTCCTGCCTGGACCAAGTAAGCTGCAGCGGAGGATAGTGACCCCAAAATAACCAACCGAATTAAGTAATTCAACTCCAATTAAGGTAAACACTTCCATTATTTACTCAGTTAAGTTGCAACATTGCGCGCACATAATAACATAAATTGAAGAATATTTTTTCTCATTTCTGCATTGGCCCTGCTGACTGAAATTTAAAAAGCAAGATTATTTTTCCGTATATGTTACTTTTAATAATCCGAAGAAAAATTCCTCAAAAAATAGTTTAAACAAAAAAAAAATTTATCGCTTTATCTTGAAATTTTAAGCATCATATTTTTTTTTGAGTTCGACAATTGATTGTATTTTAAAAATTGGTGAAAAATTTGTAAAGTGGGAAATTTTCACTCTTTAATTTAAGGTTAAACAATTTTTTGAGCAATTTTTCTTAATAGATAATGATAAAGAAAAAATATACAATTCTATGATTTTTTTTAATATCTTTTCCTTTAAAAAGTTATATAAACGCTAGGGGAAAAACAATTGTCACTCAAAATGGGGTGATCAAACAAATTTAAAAAAAAATCATGAATGCTCCTTTTAATATGTACAAAAGCACAAAATAATGAGCCATATTAAAAATAATGAAATCTAAAGTCCGTTGACTTGGGATGGAATATACCTCATATAACTATAATATAAATAAAAAATAATCGAATAATTACTCCTTAAATCCACTAAAAAGTGACTAAAATGAGTAATCAATTCTTCGAAATGCCGTTACAAAGTCCAACATGAAAAGAATACATAAAACATAACAATTTTTACAAGGAAAGCAATTTCACAATTTTTAACGAGTCCAACGTGTTTTCACTCCGCTAATTTTTGTTTAGAAGATTACAATTTAGGAAATACAACAATATTGAAAACTACGATAAAATACTTTTCTCCTTTAAATTTTTGCAAAATATGTACATGTCATAATAAATTGAATAGGCGCCATGATGCTCAGAATATTGTATGAAAGAAAATTGTTTTTCAGATAAATTTGGATTTAAAATGAGCAATATTGCTGGAATAAGTAGGCGACATTTAAGACGTCTTAGAGAAAAAAAAACATGACAACAATGCAGAAGCAGAAGAAAATGCGTATACCATATAACTGAAGAACAAACCCTTCTATTAACGAAGAAATTTTTGAGGATGTAGTTTTGGAAAATGACAATCATCCTAGCACTTCTAAGAATGAGCACAACAGCCTTTCTAATAGGCTTGCGCAATGGCGTATTACACATAAAATATCGAGGAATGCTCTCGACGATTTATTGTTAATTTTGCGCAATGAAAATATTATTGTACCAATGAGTACAAAAACATTATTTAAAGGCTCAAGTTCTCCTATTGAACCAAATATATTTCCGCCAGCTAAATATCATCATATAGACATAGAAAAAAGTTTGAAAAGAATGAACATTTCATTACCTTGTTCAACAGCAAATGTATATATTGACATTGGTGTAGACGGCTTGCCCCTTTTTAAAAGTTCGGGCCAAACCTTGTGGCCAATATTGGGCGCGATTTCCAATAATAATCATGTAAAACCTTCCTTAATAGGGAGCTACATATATTGGTTTAAAACAGCCGGACAATCCAAACCAATACCCAAAGGAATTTGTCAACGAAATCAAGCAAATACAAAGAAATAAATTGGAAATAGATGGGAGACTAATGAATTTAAAAATTCGACTTTTTACATGCGATGCTCCTGCACGTGCTTTTTTAACTGGAACTGTTGGTCACACTGCAGCCAATGGCTGCTCAAAATGTATGCAAAAAGGACGTAAAATAAAAAATAGACTCAGCTACAGCCTTACAGCTAGTACTCCCAGGACTAAACAAAGTTTTAAAAACCGAGAAGATTTGTCGTTCCATACAAAATATTTCCAGGATAATCCGCACTGTTTAGAAGAAAAATTAGATATAGATATGATTACACAATTCCCATTAGACGTTATGCACGTTATTGATTTGAGAGTGTGCAAAAAAGTTCTTGGATACATATGGAATAATAAACATAATAAAACGAAATTGAGTCGAAGGTTTACTGCAACCATCCTACAACTCTTGAGGCATTGGAAGCCAATTTTCGTGAAGCCATAGCTGACAGCTGAGATACCGGCCGAAATGTTGCACAGAGTCATCGAAAATTGGCGTGAGCGGATGAACGTGTGCAAGAGGAGCCGCGGTGGCCATTGGACGATATTTTATACAAATCATAAATCGCATAAAATTATCTTTCAAATAAAGCAATCAGAACCATTTTTGCTCGAAAATTGTGTGTTTCATTCAAATTTAAAGTTCGGACGTTCTTATTGGGAAACCCTATACATTGTGACGGCTAACATGGCGCTGGTAGGAAAACTACTAGCATACCTTGTCTTTCTATACCGTGGATGAAAATTACTGTCAAAACACGAAAGTTGCATGGTCATATAGCTGAAGGCTGAGACTAATAAATAATAGCATTTTATTCCAAATATGTACACAAGACCATGATATATATATATATTGTACAATAAATTTTTAATTAAATAGAAATTCAAATTATTTAACAAACTATGTAATAAATTTAAGCTTTATCAGTCCAAGAATTTTCAAGAGTGATTTGTAGCCAACTCCAGACAACGTTTGTTCATTTGGAAATGATTGAAATGACGGCAGACATTTCCAGGTACGATTTCTACTACACGCTGGCTTTCAGTGAACTAAACTCAATAAACATAACATTGCAAAATCTGGCAGTGACACTGCCGGTTGGAGTGATAAGGGTTGAAGAATATGACTATGAAGATATAAAGGAGAGTAAAAAGAAAGAAAGAAAACAAAAGTAATGAAAAACACTATGTATACGTGGATAGCATGAAGCGGTATGAATATTTTACGAAGACGAGAAGGCTGTAGAAATTCGAATTGATCATAGAGGTACTTTGGTTCGCGTGATTCAGTAAGCTTAAAAAAAGAAAAAAGATCAATTCGCGGCTGTTCAATAAAGACTGCAAAGACCACCCAAGAATCAAGTTTCTTTAAGGCGATGTATGTTATGGTCGATGCAGTCATCAAAAGCAGTATCCAAACTTTTAGTGCAGTTGTTATCTACCCTCGGAAAAATTAGATTGCCTTGTATAAAGGCTCTAGTAGATATAAAGGTATGAGTAGGCTCTTGACAAGTTTGAAACGGGTAACAGTTGGCAATATGGACGCTGACAACCATGACTCAATTTCGATGGATGGTGGACCGTATATGGCGACTGAACATTTTCAACTCGAGCGGATGTGTAGGAGTTTTTAGAGACTGATTTAAAATCTGCTATAGACATTTTGAACTCCAACATGGCGGCCAAAAGTTCTTAACCTAAATGAGTGTATTGGAAATATGTAACTGCCTTTTATGCGCGATTTCGTCAGTGTAGATTTCGGATATAAACTTTGCTCGGTTTGAAACGGAGAAGGTTAAGTTGGTCTATTTCTTTATGACTTTTCAGATTTCGCCAAATAATATTAACGATCTCTCCCTTTTTTAATGGAATTTTTTTCAGGCGAAAATTCACAATCAATAGCTTTTGAAAACTCTTGTTTTAGATTTTTCAGTGTGAAAGAACACTTATTAAATCCAATAAGCACCAGTATGTGATATTTTTTTTGTCGATACGAGAAGCAAGCCTATCTCATGCGTTTGCTTCTCTGCCTTAGACAGCCAAGGGGAGGGATCGAAACCCAGTCCCAGTTATTAACTTGGTTAAGATTTCAAGTATAAAGGATTGAAGCACTCGTCACTTTTTTCAGCTCGTTCACTACTCCTAGTGATCGAGTTTGATCCGAAAAATTACATACTGTCCCTTGTTGGTTTCAACAAATGTTCTTTCACACTGAAATTTTTTTTTGATATAGTATATATTTCTGGAAACAGAAGCTCATTAAAAAAGAATCTGAAAAGACATTGACCAACTTAACCTTCTCTGTTTTAAGTCAAGCAAAGTTTACTTTATATCCGAAATCTGCGTGGACGAAGTAGCGAGTAAAAGCTAGTTACCAATACATTGTTACACTCTATATTACGTAACACTCATTCTCAATAGCGAAACAATACGTCATTATTTAGAAGCCAATAAACATTTATTATTGGTTTCAAAACGCTTTCCAAGTTGCCGAAATTGATAAGAACTGGAAATGGATTTACAAACGCAGATGACGGACTATACGCAATAATGTTGTTATCTAATTTGTAAATCACACTTTTTTTTTGTGAAAATTTAGACACATGTTATCGTGTACTTGTAAAATTATATTATTTTTTCTACTCTCCATTTAACGAAAACTCTCAATGTGCAATAAAATACTCAGTCCCTTAAGTTTCGCTATATAGAGTTTACACTATCACAACATTACAAAAATCACAAGTAGTAACTCTAACTAAGCTGACTCTTTAACTGGTGCTTCAAATAGTTTAGAAATCAATATTAGTGTAATTCTGATTAAAGAGACGCGACATTAGGCTCGTTCATGCCATAGTTAGTGTTATGGTGGGAAACATGGAGAAAATTATATTTATGCTACCTTTTTTATTAATTATATCATTAATGGAATTCCCTGCGAATATAAAAAATTTTTATATTACAGATAATTTGACAGACGCTTACAATTAGTGGTGAATTTGATTTTGTTTCAATCCAAGCATCTAAAGTTCTCTTGGAAACGAACATTCAAAGCCATAAAATGTCTGCAACAAACTCTGAAGATAATCTTTCAAAAGTTAACTTATCGGGTAAGTTGGAAAATTTGGAATTATTTGATAGCAGATTATCATGGTTCGATTTTTCTTGATCAATTTGAGTGCATCTCAATAAAATCATTCTAGCCATTCAAGTCACATGATCAAGAACAATCGAACAGTGTTACTTCGATTACATGCACGATTGAGTTTTCGATCTTCGTTTTTGAGTACGCAAGATTGAAGGATCGAGTTGAAAGCAAATTGAAGGTGAACAGAAGTGACATTTAAACAGAAAATTTAGTTTTTATGAGAAATATTTTATTTGTGAGCAATAACGACAAATTAATTACTCGCGCGAGATATGTTAATGTTATGCAAAGACAATATCTCGGATGCATTTACGAAGAAGCAGAATTTGGAGGCTGAGGTGGATATTCATTGAAAACCTCTGACAACGAATAAAATAAAGATTGTGTGTTTACGAAACGAAACGAAATTGGTGTCTAGTCGTTTTCACACAAAATTTGCCAAAAATCTAAACCACTTCCGAGTAAATGGTGAGTTTTTATTTTCCTTCCCTAGTAAAGTACTATTTCTTGGGAGCGTGTGGCAAAAATAACTAAAACTTCAAATATATGCTGTGAATAAAATGCAAATCTTACCAGTTAGCGATGTTTCTTTTTTACACAAGTGATCTTTTTCAAAATAGCTGCGCAAATATTTAAAAACATTTATTACATTTATGTACTTACTTAGCGATAAGCTAAGCTATAAGTAATTGTTAACAGTGGTGCACGATTTGGAAGAACCTATTACGGCTATGAAATTCGAACCATTTGGAAAAAAGACGAGGGTGGTTTGATAAGTATCTTGCATCGCATGCTAATAGAGGGCGACAGCAACATCTGTATATGTCGTCATAAACTTGGTTTCTATCAGCCCTATTCTACAATAGTTGAGACCAGTTATAGATCACAAGTCACAACTGAGTTATGTCCAAATATCTTGTGATTTTGATAGTGCTTGTGCATGATACCTTTGACAATAAAAATCACAAGATATTATTAGTAAGGCATACGAATTTTGTGTATTGTGATCTATGACTGGTCTCAATTATTCTAGAAAAGGGTTGCATGTGTCAATATTCGATAGTCACAAGCCATTCTGGTGGTAGTTCGTTGCTTGGAATCTTCATTAAGCTGGTTCATTTCATTTTGCATAACGAATTACACATTAATAAACTTTGCTCTCTGCTCTCTCCGGGATAAAAGCGGAATCGCAGGCGAAATTGGCCGACTGTTTAGTGTTTAAGAAAAATCCAATTAATTTTTTGCAGCGTTTTGTGATTATGTATTCATCACTATACACCGGAAACGAAACGGCAGTCTAAACAATGGAGTGAAATGCCATTGAGCCGTTGGATTGGTTACGGCTTCGGTTTTTTTCGGGACGCGAAAGGAATTATCTGGATTGGCTACTTGGACAAGGGGAAAACCATTACTGGAGAATACTTAGCATAAGACTTGGAGAGACTGAAGACAGCGATCGGGGAAGAAATTTCAGGATTGGCCAAAAAGCAGATGTTACACAATGGCAATGCGCTGCAAGGTGGTCCAAAAACACGAAAAAGCGGTGTCGTCGTAGTCTCTATTAATAGGTTTGTGAAGTCGCTGATTTCGCATCTGAAGTCAAGTTTCAAAAACCAAAATGGCGGACCTACACAGACTAACAAAAATATGCGTAGCCTCCGACCGCCAATTAGTTATACTTTGTCAGTTTATTACAAATATTGACCAGTTAGACCAATTTTAATAGTCCCGACTTATTTATAGATTTAATTATGAATGTGTCTTGTTTACATCTTTTTAGTGCTTTTTTGGAGTCAGTCGGGCGTTTTGGTTTTTAAATCACCTTTTTTTTTATTATAATCAATTCACAAATTTCGGAATGGCAACACAGCTCTAACAGACAATGTTCCACTGTCATTTCCTTAGCTGCTAAAATAGTGACCAGATAATGTAGACCCGTTAAAATTCAGTTTAGCGCAGAGCCCAGTACCAGGCTTGTATTAGTAATAAAGAAATCCTAACTAGTTTCAGTGCAGAACGTTGTGGGTAATGCAAATTATCTGCTCCTCATTCATCGCTTCAAAACATGTTTGGGGGACCTGATAATACATACCAACCGTTATAAGTCCCAAACTAGTTTCTTCATTTAATTTTTAGGTTTTTGGTCACGTTTTCAGACTACTGTGCGCCCTTATACCCGCTCCACACTTACCACGCGAATCGCGCGCGACACTGCGAAAACAGCGCGAACGCTAGTGTGGAGCCAATACGCATATTTTGCGCGGCTTCGCGCCATTTTCTCCACTTTTTGTGGTTTTTTCCCGCGATCAAGGGGCGCGAACGCGTAACGGCTCCACACTCCTGCTCAGTTCGCAGCTAGCAAAGGTTCTACCGCGAATCATTGCAAATGGGGAGCCTTGTCGCAAGTCGCGCTGATTTCGCATCATTTTTTCTCGCGCGATTCGCGTGGTAAGTGTGGAGTGGGCATTACACTCGAGCCGCGTTGCTCAGAACAAATGCTATATATATGATCTCGCTCTTCTCTCGTATTACCATCTGAACTCAAAACTCTCCTAGCTGGACACAAATTTAAATCAAATGAAAGAGGTCATTCATACAGGAGGTAGACGAATATTTTCCATTGAACTTCGAGGGGCAATGTCGAAAAATAACTGAAAGATAACTTGTTCTCTTTAATATTCAACCACCCTCCTACATGCAATTTCAGTATAGATTTTAAGATTTATTAGTGTGTGGTATTATTGTTTAAAATTACACAGTTCACAAAATTCATTTCAGGAACATTTTCTGATCAAATAACTAAGCTCTACTTGTCTGAGGATTATTCTGATGTCACCTTCATTGTTGAGAATCAGAGACTTCCAGCTCATAGAAACATTCTTGCTGCTCGAAGTGAATACTTTCGAGCCCTTCTTGGCGGGGGTCTGCTGGAATCAAGTCAGAAAGAGATCCGATTAGAAGTACCTCTGGAAGCATTCAAAGCGGTACTACGATTCATTTATTCTGGTAAACACAATGTGACAAATACAAAGGTTTCAGTTTAATTTCTTTTATTTATTTAGGTCATATGTGCTTATCCGAGCGGAAGTTGGACGAGGTTCTAGACATTTTGGGGCTGGCTGACCAGTACGGCTTCATTGAACTCAAACTAGCTATCTTCAAGTTCTTAAATGAAGCAATCTGTGTGAATACCGTTTGCGATATTTTTGAAGCATCGAGGTGAGAATACTGTTATTGAGGGATAGGTAGGGGTAGCGGTCTTAAAATGCATTTATTCAGTTGCTGTCTGCATAAATTATCCCAAATTATTGTTTCACAGGCTTTATGACATAGACCTTACAAAAGGTTGCCACATTTTCATGGACCGGAATGCTTCTGATATTTTGGCACATGAATCATTTAATCGTCTTTCCCAGGTAAACCCCAATTTACATTTACATTTTACAACTTATTTTGTGAGTTAAAATGTTTCACTTCACTAAAACAGAAGATCACTCTAATCGCCTTAAGATTTCTATGAGATATGTATGTAGGCACTGCGCAGTTAAAAATATAATTTTAAACTGGGTTGAAAGGCGATGTTTCTGTTTTATGCCTTAGGATATTTGTGAGTGATTATACATAGTACTCAATTTTAAAAATCCAATGTGGAGGAATTAAAATTAGTTTTTTTGCCAGGAACGCGAGAGCTAGCCCGTCGATAGTATAAAGGGTGTTCCGTTACTAGACGTCCAAAAGGAACAAGGTGATAGAAAATCCCAAAACCCAATAATATTCACAGTTATATATGGATTCCGATTTTAGACAGTTTAAAAATTAGGATTTTAACTGCTGTGACGAAACGTTTGTTATCAATCGTTAAAAAGATGATTCTTGCAACATGATGTGAAGTATGCTATTTGTGATCATACTACGCACACGATTAAAAACTTTTTGCTAATATAACTGATTTCGAATCTGTTATCGAAATTTCAGAATCCAGATGACGAGTGCAATATGATTAGATTAATTAGGCGTTTTAATTTGCAACAATAGAAAACTCGGGACATTGGGCAAGGCTGAGAGCATGATTTTACTTAACCCTAGACTTGTGATTTCGGATGGACATTTTGTTGTATCTGTATGACAAAAACTACAATAGAAAGCAATAATTTAAAGCAGTGCTGTGTCTAGAAGCGGTCCGCGACACGAGAATAGCACGTGGTGGAGTGAGCAACCCGAATTCAGGCAGACGCGTTAGGACAGACGTCCATGACAGTCATATTTCCATTACTGCGCGGATGCGTATCTTACGGCCTGGCGCCGAGTCAAAAAAATATTTTTAGGTTTTTAGTGGTTTAGTTTAAATTTTTGAAGTCGGTTTTAAGTTTTTTTTCTGTCAAGATTTAATTTTTAACTTTTGAGTTCTTTAATTTATAGTAGCAGACCTTGGCGGGGTCTTTTCGTACTTGTAAATTAAAACTGCTGCAGAAAGAATGAAACTTTCATGCGCGGAGACAGAATTCATTTTGCCTACGGGAACTCATAATATTCCCCGGGATCAAATGCGGATAAAAGATTTAAAACCAGCGACCAACAAACTCCTGTATGTTAATTTACACGGCAGGCTGTTCAAGTTGACAATTTTTGGCCACCATATTGGATCCGCCATCTCTAATTTCTAAACCAAGCTAAAATCCTCGGAATACAAGCATTCAATTAAAAAAAGTTTTTTTTTTAGAAAATCGCGGACATATGTACATCGCGACCGAAAATAGGACCATTTTTTTTAAGTTGGTTAAAAATCCAAAAATGACATTTTTAGATGACGCCTATTTTCTCAAGCTAATCAAAACAATAAATTATTTCTGAGAAGTTTGTACAGGTTGGATAATTGTTTATTGAAAAATAGTTGTTGAGAAATCATTGGTTGAAATAAGGTAAAAAATATATTATAAGAAAATGGGTAGTGGTAAAAGATTGACTCGAGAAGATCGGAAAGATGAAAACGCTGAAAGACGAATAGAACAACTTCTTTAAAGATTCCGAAAATTATGGAAGAAACCATAAAGGACGAATTAAGAAGTGCAATAACCGAACCAGAGGGGCGGAGAGTGCTGAGAATAGCTTGAACTGCGAGGCAAATCAAGGAAGCTGCGGGAACAAGTGCAAGTATATATATATAATAATAGAAAGATGGAAGGTCGGTATTGGGTATTTCAGCGCGATCATGCAGCCATCCACACAGCGAGTGTTGTAATGGTTTACGGAAGAAGGGCCGTCATTATCTCCAGACATCAAAAATATAAAAAAATTATGGGAATGGATCACCAGGAAAATCTATGGGTCAATATCAATTGGATAGCGTAGAAACCTTAAAAGCAGCAATAATCTCAACGTGTACCGTTAGAAACACAATAATACAATACACAATTTGTACGATTCTTTACCTAAAGAGTATTTGTTGTAAGAAGTTAAAATGGTGGTACTCATTATTAAATTAATATGAAAAGGAGTAAATTCGGTTCTTCTTTTCAATTCAAAACATTTCCCTAAAAACTTGTTTGAATATTTTGCAAAAACAAAGGGTGAGGTCAATCATGCGTCGTATACTTGAGTGAGCACACAAAGAGACTTGCCGAACTTCCCTTATATTATAATATAGCTTTATGCAAAAAACAAACCAAAAAATTAGTGTTCTTGGATTCGGCGAATGGTAGCTTGTTAGGAATATTTTCCAACATTAGCGTTCTAGGGTTCAATCTTCTTGAATGACGATCTACGTATGTATTCCGTCTTTCCTAACACTTTGATCTTTTTGTTTGAAAATTTATAATATGTATGTAATTTTTTAATGTGGTTCTTATGTAGGAATCATTGGAAGAAATATTGCGTCGGGAGTCATTTCTTGTGCAAGAATTCAAACTATTTTTAGCAGTCTGTGAGTGGTGCAAACATAATCCAAATGTGGATGTTAATGTGAGTTTTACACATTTTTTAAATTGAATGAATTTAAATGGTTGCTTTCAATTCTCAGGCGGTTGTATCTTACGTTCGGCTCCCTCTCATTAACTTTGATGAGCATTTGGACGAAATAAAACAGCGCGGGATTTTGGATCAGGGAAGAATATTGGACGCAATTGAGAAGAGAGCTTCATTGAAAAAACTTCCATATCGAGTTTGTAAGTACATATGTATTGTATTTGTTTTGGTATAATAATAATTCTGGAAATTAAGCCACTCAGCCATCAGATACATATGTAATATATTGGACTATATGCCGTGGCTGTGTATACTGGTGGAAGTATGACCACTCCCTCCCCGTGGTGGCGCCTGGAAACAAACTCCTGGCTGGATTATGTCTATTGCCTTGTGCCCAAGCCGCTAGCATTTTATAGGCCAAAAGTTGTTCAAGTGTAGACAGGATAACAGCTGTTGGCGTAGTTCTCATTATTCCAGGGATAGCTAAACAAGCCATTCTTTGTACCTTTCATAGGGCTATTTGGAAATAACTTAACTTTGTTTTGTGCCACTAGACTACTACTCCGTAACATAGACTAGGTCTTATTACTTTAATGAAGTTTCAGTGTAGAATCTGTCTTAAGCCCCAAGAAGTGCCACCAAACGTCATTGCCAAAAAGTTGTGCGCAGAATGCGCAGAGTGCGTTTAGGAAATTATTTACTATATAATACATTTTCGTATTTAACAGGGCCAGAGGTGAACATTGCCGCTCAGGAATTTGGGACCAAAGTAATACAAAGTTCTGGCATGACTCAAAACGCCTCTGACAGTAAATATAAATATCCCTTTGCTGTGGAACGTAAGTTTTCCCAAATTCTCAAGTTAAATTTTAAATTTTTATTTCCACGTAGCATTCGCCTCAGGACCACAATCAGCCAGTTGCGAGGATTTTATTCTAGAATTGGGTGTCACCAGCATTATAAATCACATACAAATTTTTCTGTGGAAACACGATACCCCATATTCGTACATTGCAGAAGTGTCTGAAAATAAAAAACAATGGGACAGGATTGCGGACTACAGCGATTGTGATTGTAGGTCTCGCCAATCTTTGTACTTTCCCCCAAAATCTGTAAAATATATAAAACTAATGGGAGCTGGCGAAAAGGTTAATACATTTTTCAGTTTATAATAAATATCCTCTTAAAATTAACAGAAAGTCTATTAGGTCTTAACCATTTTTGCTTTGAAAGCCAGGTACACAGAAATCATACCGCCACTAGTAAATAATCTTGTAGCTGCGACAGTTGAACTTTATGCAGAGACAAGTTATGAAGGAAGAAAGAAAAAAAAGTCGATTTTTGCCCGCACAACAGCATGCTCGAGAAGAATAGATCTAGGTACACTGAAAACATAATTTAACATTATCATCTTTTGTGTTACTTTTTGTTAGGTCAACCTTATTACATTCGTTCCATACATGTTTTATTGTGCCGTCACTACATTCACTCCTGCTACCAAATTACAGTATCCACAAACAATTACAATTGGTCGAATATTGTAGCGTCAGAGGTTCAAGAGAATGAGAAACCATTTCACGAACAATTTTGGCACGAATTTTCATTCCCTCCACGTCCCGTTGTTTACATTGAACTTACCTCGAATGATGGTTTAGAGAGTACGGTGAGTATGAGGAACAGAAATGTTTAAATACAATTACAAATTTGTGGACATTTCGCAGATACATCATGAACTCCACTGTGAAAACGAAATCTGATGTACAACCGTTAAATAAGCTTTTAACATTAACTGGCTGATGGCGAATCAAGCTCAACATTCTCAAGAGATCTTGAATATTTCTCGAAATAGCAACTATTAACGCATAAGAAAATACTACCGCAAAAGGAAAAAAGCTAGGATGAAGAAAACCATAGGAATTAAAAATCCAGTCCAACGAAAAAACTGTAATATAATCAGAGATGAACTCATCCGAATTTTTTATTCAGAATTTTGCATTTTTCTTCATTTGCTGAATTTCCGTTGTTAACTTACAAAAATTAATTACTTCACTCTATACCTAAGCCGACTTGTAATCACCTAAATGATTTCTACATTTTAGAAAATCTTGACAAAATTGGAAAGAATTTACACGTATGGTTCTTCTTCATTCGGCAACCTTAAACGGCGCCCCACAGGCATACGAGTAAGTCAGGCGAATTACAACGTACGATCTGACTCGTATCAATTTATCCCCGTCTGTCTGCAATTGACCCACGCGCCGATGCTGCGAGCCATTTGAATATCAGAATCAACTTGGTCACGGTTTGCTCGCCTGAGTTACTCGAGTTCCTGTGGGCGGCTTTAGGCTAAGTAAACTGTTTTAAGGATTACAATTTGAATTTTTTAAATGATTTGAATTATTGTACGGAATCCACAATACGTGAGTCTGCTCGCACGTGGCCGGATTTGTTTCTTTAGGGCGGAATTAATTGTTGGCAAAAAACTGTCGTCATTTATCTGAGTCATTGCAAAGCAAACATTTTTAATTTCGTGTCAGCTTTTCTTTGCGGATTTTAAAGACAGTGAAAAACTCGTGTGAAAACCCCAATATAAATATTCTTCAATACTATAAATGAATTTTCATCATAATCATTAGAAGAATAACTTTTTAATTTTCATGTATGTATTTTGTTGCCTTTTGTGAATACATTTCAAATTAAAATAAAATAACGTTAACATAACATAACTATGACTACTTTTGTTATCACAAAAAATATTTTCTTATGACAAAGTGTCTCGACAATCAATAGCTGTGTTCTGTTTACAATCTGATCCCGATTGGGCTTAGCAGTATTTTTGCATTGACTTGTTTATAAATAGTTTACCAAAGCAACATTTTTGTATTTTGCGAAAAGAACATCGTATTGCCTTGACTTATACCTTCACTTATTTTGCGTCAAAGAAATAATCTTATCATTTTTCCCTTCGATTATTATAGAGAGACTAGATGGGACTTAACGTGGGAAAACCGTGCCCCCTCGTACTTTTGGTTATTTGTTGGCCCAACAATTCCTTTAATCCGCGAGTCTCTATAATCTGTTCCTTGCACACATTCCTTTTCCTTCCTTTAGCAAGAGGAATTCTTTAAAGTTTTGTTCGTAATTGACACCCTCTTAAGATGGGGCCAAAAGCAAAATCAGCACTCAAAAATCATAACTTCTTCACCATTAGAGATAATTGAATGAAATTTGGTATATATAAAGTTTTTACTCGTAACTGGAAGAACATGACTTTAACTCTTTCGGTACTAAATAGTTTTGGCAAACGTAACCCGCATGGCCGGAATTCACGATACATGCCGTGCACCCCAGGCCTGAATACTTTTAACTTGAGGATATCTAAGAAGTCGAGTCCCGATATATTTTCGGGGTCACTGATCTCGAATTTGCTATCGAAGTTTGGAAATTCAATATGGCAACCGGAATTTCTCAATTTCAAGGGACTGCTATAAAAACTGGTCCCTTTATGTTTTTGGGGCCGGCTGATCTCGAAATCGGGAAATTCAAGATGGCTACCGGATTTCCTCAACTTCAACGGATTGCTTTGAAAACGGGAATGGCCGATCCAACGTGGCAACTATAAATTCTCAACTTTTAAGGGTTGCTCTGAAAATTATTCGCCCTAATGTTTGCAGGGTCGCTGATGTTGAATCTATTATTGAAATGGAAAATAACGATGGAGGATCCAACATGGCGAATGAAAATTATCAACTTCAAATGATTGCTATGATACTTCTACCAGTACTTGTGATCAAATGTGAATTTTGCATAGAAGTTTCACTTCTTTAGTGTGTAGTACAAAGTAGTACCACAGTATCATATTTTCATTCTCTAATGCAAATCGCAAACAACTGTGGCAAAAGATTTATTATAAGGTCTCATTCAACAAATACAAAAACTCCGATGACATACGTGTTTACGACGTAGGAGAGTACAACACCATCAAGAGGCATTGCTCAAACCACACTGTTATAGTCATTTAGGAACTAATCAGAAAGTTCGAGATGAGTTATGAGCATTGGAAAATAGGAAAGTAGGAAAGTTTTAGAGAAGTTTAGAGTTTTCTAGCACCGAAAAATCTAGAAGCTTATACAGCTGCAAAAAGGCTGTGCTACAAGAGGGAATGAGTGTAGTCTTGGCAGAGTTTAGAATGCAATAACTTGTCAAACTAGCTTTGGAATTGCGTGTGAAAAGTGTTTTCGGACTGTAAAATTGAATTGAATTACAGTGTTAAGTTGAAAGTGACTGTTTTTATTTTCGTACGATAGGCGGCTGCGCAGTGCTGTACCGAGAAGCGGTGGGGAACGCAATGGACGAAAGTGGTAGAGTGGGCAACCCGAACGCAGGTAGACGCGCTAGGACAGACGTCGTTACCTACTACTTCGCCCTCGAAAACAGCAAAAACAGCAAGCCGTTGAAGTTGGGAAATTCCGGTCCACATATTGGATCCGCCATCTTCAATTTAAAAATTTTGATTGTACATGCCGATAGGGCTCGCAGTTCCCAACTTGCCAAACAACTACACGTGTCGGTAGGGCGCCAGTGTGCCACCTGCTGGGCAGCTTGCATTGCAGATTCAATAGTACCGAAAGGGTTAAAAATATTATTTTTAATTATTTAGGTTACCTGCTTTTACAAGCAGATTCTTCGAACTTTTTTTTGTTGGGTACAAGCTAAGCTATTACACAAATAAAGCAAAGACAAAAACCTATTCCAATTCGCTTTCCTAGATTGTAATTTGAATTGACTTTTGTAAAGAAATTAATTTTTAAATAAGCCTTATTGCCAGGAAACTAGGCTGTAAAAAGAATTCTCATTAAAAAGTTGCTTATGATCTATTCCAAGCAGTTAAATTAATTTAAGTACTTTGTCAACTTCAACCAAATCTTGCATAGCAAAACAGACTCGCTGAAACTTGACGAAACGAACGACTATTCTAATTATGGTTTGGGGATAGGTTTTGTGTAATCGCAAGTTTGCATGGGCTTCCGTACGGAACGGTATGCACATTATGGTTTGGGCTTTAGATTTGGACAGGCCCTTATTAAATCTTGAGTATCGATGCCAAATGTTATCTGGGCAAGCAATCTGCGTAAAAGCGGAAATCGTCCGTATAAAAACATCAATTTGGTATATTAAAGAGTTTCAATACTTCGTGCTCGAGTATTAATGTTGTATCTGGATTTCATCACTGCGGTGCTACTGGGATATTTTTCCCGTTCGCGGCAAGAACAAACCTCACCGTGAAACCCAGTCTAAGGGAAAGAGCTACCGCATGTTGACCAAAATGTGCGAGATAATGACAAAAATTACAAAGCAAATGAAAGAGAAGAACTGCAGCTATGATGGTTGTTTCGAGTGACTGGTGTGGTTTAGTTTCTTTATGGAGAAGCATAACTTGCCCGACCTGTTTCAGAGTTCGGGTGGGAAAGAAGTGCGTCTCGAATAGGACTAGACTCACGTTGCCTCCTATGGCAGTTTGATAGTTTCACTTGTAAATAGTTCCATTTAAGTGTTCCATGCACAGTCTCGTTCCAGTCGTCTTCGTTTATCGCCATGTGTAACGTATATAATCAAATTCATATATGAGTAACTGTACAAGATTTCAAACTGAAATTTTACTTGAAATATTTGAACAGCATAAAAATCGGCATATGTTTACAATAGTGGGGTCGACCGCGATTTCGATGAAATTTTGCAGGTGGTTTCCACTTGCCCTAAAACGGAAGACTCTGAAGGAACTTCTTCGGGGCAGGCTATAATTTCCGGAATATTAAACTTTTAATTTTGGCCCGAAAATACCTTCCCGCCTGCACAATTTCCTGGAAAATGAGACAAAAACCTTTTCACTACGCTTATTCACTATTAATACCCTAAAACGCTGAAGAAGAGCATTATTAAAAGAAAAACAAGTATTTCTTGTTATTCTGTCATAATCCCATAGAAATATAAACTAAGCATGGAACGGCTGTATCGTGTATAAACCCTGTACATGAGCGACCACCTAGCTGCGCAGAGGAGTACAGCAACAGCGTGTATGAGGGAAAGCTAAATAAGAACTATAGCTATTAGTGAATGGCAGCGTGTAGATAGCATAGATATATAATCATAGACATTATGGAAGGAACTTCGGATAATTTTGAATTGTAAGCCCCCTTCTGATTATGTCTTTATATATGCGCTTGCACTGAGCGACAATACGAACACAGCCAATTCTAACATATCAGGGAATGAGTTACGCTAAATCTGGCTTACAGCCAGTCCGTGCTTAGTTCATAATTCCATGCATAATCCACAAATGCGTGCTTGTCAATCTGTCATCGGGGGGCCCTACTATTGTAAACCTGTTCCTTAATATCATTTACCTTCAAACAAATTTTGGAAAGAAATGCAAATTTGTGTTTTGATTTCAATTCAGTTGTTCCATTTGTCATAAGAAAGAACGACTGTATTCAAAGCGAATCACTGAACGAACGTTCGTTTCAGGGCGCCTCAAAGCGAGCCACAAAACGAATCATCTAAAAAGGCGCATGCTTACACATTACGCAGGGCGAGAACCGCATGTAAACATTGTAAACGTATAAATGCGGGAAGAGTGGTATTGCAGTTCTCCCTCACCATATTTGTTCATTCCTCATTCCTCCAAATTTATGTTGCTGATGACGCATGCTTCAATGACGACCCCACTGTGTTAGTGCGTTTGCTCAGTTTGATGCCGACTTTTCTTTTAGAACGCATTTTGTACAATCATTTTTTCTGCTATCTACTGTGTTTCATTCAATTTGCAGCGAAAAACAGCCGTAAAGCTTAAGTTAAACAGATTAGTTTTCATATTTTAGTTGCACTGTGAAGTACTTGTGCTTACAGTCTGTATTCATTCTTTTGCGCAGGACAGGGGAATCCCCGAATTTCATACTTATTGTTAGACACGTTATCGGGCGTGAGGTGAGTATATTTTTATTTGTTATTACAAATTTATCAGAAATCAAAAGTATTGAGAAATTGTTAGAGATCTGAAGAAAAGACTTGAATATACGGACCTGTCTCAGTCTGCATAAATATTTTGTGAAAAGTGAATGTTCAGCCGGCTAATCACATTTTACCCTAATTCAGTTAAATTGCAGAAGAGTCCATTCCATGCCACAGTCATTAAGGGCACCGCGCACTTGTGCTTATGTTTTTCTTGAATTAACAAGAGTTTTCTTTTAATTAAATTTTCTGCGCACAGTTACTGTGGAAATTGCATCAGATTTGGGCAGCTGAAGATATTCTGGCAGTATGTATTGGGAGGAATTTTCTAGATTTGTGGATTGGTTGGGAATACATTTTGGCGTCCTGGCTTAGTTTACCTAGGAGAATATTTTTAATTATTATATCAAACTAGTTGTTGGTGTGGATTTAAATGTGCCCAAATAAACGGCGTGGCAAATGCGTCTTCCTTGGTTCTTTGCGCCCGCTATGAGACCATGAGACGCCCTGATAAGTTCTGGAAAATCGCGTAGTCCAGTCAAATAGTCGGAAAAAAGGGGGGCTTCTGAACATTTTGGATATTCAGCGATTTTTTCATGAAATCTGGAGAGGCGGGGAGTGATAGGTACAAGAAGACTATAGGCCAGGAGACTCAACTCGATCGGGGGGTTGATGGGATTTGCTGTTTTGTTGTCATTCAAGCGTTTCCAACAGTTTCCGTGGGATTGTCAAAAATGGTAAAAGTGGCGAGATATTCTGTTGTGAAATGTCGACGCAAAAGACCCGACTTTAGTCCAAATAAACTTTTGACAACATATGGGCAACGCAAGCCAACATATTGCAAGTGTGAGAGATAATTCATGGAAAACAAGGATAACGTCATGCGTAGATACCACGCGCATGCACACGGCGCCGTCATATTGGAAAAAGGTGAGCACATCTCGCAGCCTACCCTCCACCCCTGATTTTTGAGGAGTTTGGTCTCTAGTCTTCTTGGATGGGTATAAAACTCAGTTTTCGGGATTCAAACCCCCCCATTTGTCCACCATCTTGAAAATAAGGATGCGAACGTTTTTCAGCGAAACGCTAACCCGTTACTCGTGCGAAAGTTTTCAAGCAAAATTTCTTGTTGAGAATCAATTTCTCTACAATTCTTGTTAAATAACTTTTTCACGTAAAATCAATAATAAACAAGTAAGAAGCCGCAAAAGGCGCAAATATTTGATCAAAAAATCGTTGAGACTAATAACTTCTGTATTTTCACTTTTACAAAGAAACCCATTAGAGGTTTTTTCTAGAGCATCTTTTTACACTTAATTTTCCTTGATTATTTTTCTAATTATCATTTAAGGGGCAGGATCACAAAGAAGGGCAGTCATGCTTATAGTGTCAGTGCCATGGAAAAAATATATTTTTTTATCGCATTTACTTGAAACTTATTATAAATATTCTAAAACATAAATAATGGAACACGTATTTCAGCATTTCTCAAAATTCAACTCCTAACTGATTTGAAAAGTGCGTAAGGCGAAAAATCTTTTTTTACGGATTTACTCGAAACTGCATTAATACTGTGCAATACAGATAATGAAACAGGTATTTCAGTATTTGTAAAAATTCAGCAATTCCTAGAATACTGGCATGATTGTCGCATGTCATGAACATGATTTACCCATGACTGCGTATACACGATATCCAAAGTCGCGACTTTGGCCTAGCGTAGCCCAAAGTCGCGATTATCTTTGTCGTGTAAACGGGCAAGTCCCAAATCTGGCCTAGCCCCGATTGATTTGGGCCTAGGCCTGATATATGTGTATGTGTGTGCTCGATCCCTCAAACGTCATAAATCTTACTTGCACACAGATAGCACACAAAGGCAAATATCCTAGTCCACTTTTGTGCCGTTTACACGAGCAGCCCTGATTTTGGCCTACAACCGGTTTCTAGGCCTGATTTGGGACTGTCGTGTATACGTACTCCATGACTGACCTTCCTTTGTGATGCTGTAAAACGCGACCAAAATTTTTAAGAGCTCCACAGCGATACCTCCAATTGTGCGAAGGTGACTGGCGAGCTCGACGCAGCAGAAGTTGTTTTTTTCGGTCAGTTTTGTTTGGTCGCGTTTTGCTTGTTTGAAGTAGGTTCTCTTTATATTTATTTGCCAATGCTACTATTAATGTTCCACACAAAAATTTTATAAACAAGATGTAGATGTTGTTTTCGAAAATGTTTTTGTTGTAAATGTTACGTGGTCTTACGACGGTTGTAATCAGAAATTACTTTCCCAAGGCATGGGAGAAAGAGAGAGAACTGTCCTGGCTTGTCTGGCTCAACTTACACACTACAAACATCGCTGAATGCACGGTATAGAAAGACAAGGTAAGCTGGATAATTTTTTGACAGTTCACTGGCTGCGACGTCACCAGGCAGGATTTTAGATTAAAATCTATAATATATGTATGTATCAAAACCCAATAATTTCGGTCAATAAATAAATAGAAAGGTTATTATTAATTTTTAATAAATAAATGTCAAGGTGTGTATATTATATGAAAACTTATCTAGGCTTATACTTATTGGATATACTTCAGTACTATGTCAGACTAGTCTGTGATCGCGCTAAGTTTAAGTCTACTATTTCGATGTAGGAAATCGTCGTTATATTAAGGGAATTATATTACACACGATGTGGTGTGTTGAGTTTTCACACTTGTAGGTACTCGTATGTGTGTATGTAGAGTTTTCAAGCTTTTCTATGACGTAATCGCAATTGATAATAGGTAATATTTATTTTGTTTTTTTCTTTTTTAGTACATTTGAATAAAAGCTTGTATTTAAAAAGTATTTTTTATAGTTATTTTATTATAAAGTGGTAATCATTGAAAAATTTTTGGTGAGTTGATTGCAATTTTGCAAATAGATAGTTACTTATGCACAATTTGCTTCTATCAATTTGCTAATACGCATGTTTGTTACTTGAATCCATGCAAGTTTGAATTCATGAATAAATCCGATTAGACTGACATACAACTGAAAACTGTGTGATTAGATATATGTACATTGTGACGGCTAACATGGCGCTGGTAAGAAAAGTACCAGCATACCTTGTCTTTCTATAACGTGGATGAATGTTCCTGTCAAAACACGAAAGTTGCATGATTATATAGCTGAAGGCTGAGACTAATAATAATAACACTTTATTCGAAATATGTACACAAGACCATATTATATATGCATATAATATGTACAATAAATTTTTAATCAAATAGAAATTCAAATTATTTAACAAACTATGTAATAAACTTAACCTTTGTCACTCCAAGAATTTTCCAGAGTGATTTGTAGCCCACTCTGGATAACTTTTGTTAATTTCGAAATGATTGAAATGACGGCAGATATTTTCAGGTACGATTTCTACTTTACGCTGGATTTCAGTGAACTAAATTCAATAATCATAACATTGCAAAATTCTGGCAGTGACACTGCCTGTAGGAGTAGAACTCTGGCTAAAGCTTGGCAGTATTACTGCCGGTTGGAGTGATAAGGGTTAAAGAATATGACTATGAAGAGATGAAGGAAAGTGAAAAGAAAGAAAGAAAACAAAAGTAATGAAAAACTATGTATACATTGATAGCATGAAGCGGTATTAATATTTTACGATGACGAGAAGGCTGTAGAATTTCGAATTGATCATATAGGTACTTTGGTTCGCGTGATTCAGTAAGCTTAAAAAAAGAAAAAAAGATCAACGCGCGGCTGTTGAAAAAAGACCGCAAAGACCACCCAAGAATCAAGTTTCTTTAAGACGATGTATTTTTGATGCGGTCATCAAAAGCAGTATCCAAACTTTTAGTCGAGTTGTTATCTACCCTCGGAAAAATTAGAGTGCCATATGTAAAGGAAGGCATGAGTAGGCTCTTGACAAGATTGAAACGGGTACCAATTTGCAATATGGACGATGTTAGAGTTAAGTGTTATTCCAAGACTTTTTATCCTGATCACATATGGCAACATAACTCGATTTCGATGGATTTAGCTTGATTCACAAATGTGATGCTTTGAAATCCAAACAATCTAATATAAGTGCAGAACATATTGACGCAGTTGCGATGTAAACACAACGCATCAATTTTGAAGTTTTGGTACTGAAAAATGGAATATGGAAAATAAAAGACGGCCGAACTGATATTAATCCTTTTAATAGATTGAATCATATGATATTTTCTAAAAGAGTATTGTAAATTATCTTTAATAGTTCAATTTCCTCTATTGTCTCGTATCAATATTCCAGCATTGGTCTGACCAAGGAACAAAATAATTTCTTAGATATTGACTGCGTTAGCATTGAGCACAATAGAATCGTAAAAGGATAACCGTGAATTAAAAACAACGCCTAGGACTCTGTATTTCTCAAATTTAGTAATGGGGCCACCATTTAACTCATTAGAAACTTCTGCGACTGGTAGCTTTCAGTGGCTACATATGCACATATAGTACAATATAGCTTATCCGGTATACAATATTGCTTAAAATCGTAGATATCTGAAGCATACATTTGCCCAAGGGCAAAGTTTCTCATAATGACCTCCTTTATGACATATTTAAATTTCATCGAAGTCGCGGGGGCAGTACCGTTTCCGAATAATTACCAAAAAGAGAGTCTAGTACGAAACACTCATCACCTCTTTCAGTTCGTTCACTATTCCGAAAAATTACATACATACTGTCCCTTGTTGGATTTAACAAATCTTCTTTCACAACGATATTTTTTTTCATATATGTAGGTAGGCACATATATATTTCTGGAAAAAAAGCTCATTAAAAAAGAATCAGAAAAGTCATTGACCAACTTAACCTTCTCTGTTGGAAGTCAAGCAAAGTTTATATCGGAAATCTGGGTGGACGAAGTTGCGGGTGAAAGCTGGTTACCCATACATTGGCACACTATGTGTTACGTAACACCCACTCTCAATAGCGAAACAATACTATATTATTTAGAAGGCAATAAACATTTATTTTTGGTTTCAAAACGCTTTCCAAGTTGCCGAAATTGATAAGAACTGGAAATGGATTTACAAACGCAGATGACGGACTATACGCAATAATGTTGTTATCTAATTTGTAAATCACACTTTTTTTGTGTGAAAATTTAGACACATGTTATCGTGTACTTGTAAAATTATATTATTTTTTTACTCTCCATTTAACGAAAACTCTCAATATGCAATAAAATGCTCAGTCCCTTAAGTTTCGCTATATAGAGTTTACACTATCACAACATTACAAAAATCACAAGTAGTAACTCTAACTAAGCTGACTCTTTAACTGGTGCTTCAAATAGTTTAGAAATCAATATTAGTGTAATTCTGATTAAAGAGACGCGACATTCGGCTGTTTCATGCCATAGATAGTGTTCTGATGGGAGACACGGAGAAAATTATATTTATGCCACCTTTTTTATTAATTAAATCATTAATGGAATTCCCTGCGAATATAAATAATTTTTATATTACAGATAATTTGACAGACGCTTACAATTAGTGGTGAATTTGTTTTTTGTTTCAATCCAAGCATCTAAAGTTCTCTTGGAAACGAACATTCGAAGCCATAAAATGTCTGCAACGAACTCTGAAGATCTTTCAAAAGTTAACTTATCGGGTAAGTTGGAAAAATTGGCATTTATTTGATAGCATATTATCATGGTTCGATTTTTCTTGATCAATTTGAGTTCATCTCATTCAAATCATTCTAGCCATTCAAGTCACATGATCAAGAACAATCGAACAGTGTTACTTCGATTACATGCAAGATTGAGTTTTCGATCTTCGTTTTTGAGTACGTAAGATTGAAGGATCGAGTTGAAAGCAAATTGAAGGTGAATAGAAGTGACATATAAACAAAAAATTCAGTTTTTATGAGAAATATTTTATTTTTGAGCCATTACGGCTAATTAATTGTACCTGTCTGCTTTCGCGAGATATGTTAATGTTATGCTAAGACAATATCCCGGATGCATTTACGAAGAAGCAGAATTTGGAAGCTGAGGTGGATATTCATTGAAAACCTCTGGCAACGAATAAAATAAATAATAAATTTACGAAACGAAACGAAATTGGTGTTTAACGAATTCACCTTGAATATTCCCAAAAAGTAAAACGAGCCACAGCACACAGGATGACAAATTGTCAATTCGCGTACACAAGCTGTTTACAGCTGTCATTTCAACTCGATTCAGGTATGTAACCGTGATCGAATCGAGTCTATCCGCTGTCAGCTCGATCTGTGTTAATGTGCATGCGATCGAATCCTGATACCAGCAAGATTCAATCCCGTATGGTAATATACGTGACGTAAATATCAGAGATTTCAGGACTTGAGACATTAATAAATTTCCTGAGGTTTGAGGTAGTTTCTTTCAAATACAATGCTGAACTCAAGATGGTGATTCAATTGGTATACTACAAAAATTCTAAATTTTACTGCAATATATTAAATCTAGTCGTTTTAACACAAAATTTGCCAAAAATCTAAACCATTTCCGAGTAAAAGGTGAGTTGGTGAGTTGTGATTTTCCTTCCCTAGTAAATTACTATTTTTGGGAGCGTACGGCAAAAATAACTAAAACTTCAAATATACGCTCTAAATAAAATGCAAATCTTACCAGTTAGCGATGTTTCTTTTTTACACAAGTGATCTTTTCCAAAATAGCTGCGGAAATATTTAAAAACATTTATTACATTTATGTACTTACTTAGCTATTAGCTAAGTTATAAGTAATTGTTAACAGAGATACACGATTTGGAAGAACCTATTACGACTATGAAATTCGCACCATCTATCAGCCCTATTCTACAGTAGTTGAGACCAGTTATAGATCACAAGTCACAACTGTTGTGTGGCCAAATATTATATATGTATTGTGATTTTGATAGGCTTGTGCATGACACTTTTTGGGTTTAAGTTTAAACAGCTTCTAGTTGGTGCCTCACAATCAAAATCACAAGATAGTAAGGCACACGAAATTTGTGTATTGTGATCTATAACTGGTCTCAATTTTTCTAGAAAAGGGTTGCATGTGTCAATATTCGATAGTCACAAGCCATTCTGATGGTAATTCGTTGCTTGGCATCTCCATTGAGCTGATTCATTTCATTTTGCATCACAAATTACAAATTAATAAACTTTGTAGCGCTTATGCTTACTATGTATTCACATCGGAAACGAAACAGCAGTCTAACAATGGAGAACAGGTCAGGAAACAAACGGCCTCCGAAAAAAGCGAAATGCCGTTGATCCGTTGGAATGGTTACGGCTTCGGGTTTTGTGGGAAGCAAAAGGAATTATCTGGATTGACTACTTGGACATGGGGAAAACCATTAATGGAGAATACTTAGCATAATTAGTGGAGAGACTGAAAACAGCGATCGGGGAAAACTTTCGGGAATGGCCAAAAAGCAGATGTTTCACAATGGCAATGCGCCGCAAGGTGGTCCAAAAACACGAAAAAAGCGGTGTCGTAGTAGTCCGCATTTATAGGTTTTTGGAGTAGCTGTTTTCGCATCTGAAGTCGTGCCGGAAATTGTTATTAAAAAATGGAGAATTTTAGGCGAACAAGTTTTGACGTGAAACGTCTTTAAATTCACATACTGGTATGATGGAAAAAACTTGGACTATAACGCAAATGTAGACATTTTCTTGCCTTAATAACGCCCTAACTGTAAAGCCTCAGAGACGTAAGTGGGGTGTCGCTTTTTAGCATATCCGGTATGCTTGCAGACATGACCTTTAGTTCGCGTCGTGGTAGAGCGGAATGGCGGGGAGGGCGCCCAGCGCTAATTTAATAAAACCGGCGCTCTCGCTTCCTTATATTCAGTGTAACTCAGAAATACTACTGCGGTGATTCGGATGTTTTTGTACTTATAAAGCTTGTCGATATATATCTATATATTTTAGTAATTATAAGTGTATTTGAGACAATATTTCTAAGTAAAAACTAAAAGTAAGTGTGCAATTGTAAAAATTGAAAATGTCGCCTCTGCCCGTGCAACAACCGAAAATAAAGATTTCGCATATCCTTGGAAAAAAGTGGCTATGGCTCTCTTACAGGTACCCGAATATCTAACGCCTATTGCCACACCCATCAAAACACCGGAAGTGGAGAAGGAACCTGTTAATAGGGATGTCACAACTCATCTAGTTAAGTTTTTTCCGAACATAAGGAACCTTTTCTGAAAATAGTCTGCAAAATATGAATGCTGGACGATGATATGTTCGGGAAAAGTGCATTATGTTCAGATAAAGCTCAATTTGTACAGGGTAATCCTAAATTTCATGCTTCTGCTGGATGTGGTTTTTTTACGTAAAAAACCAAAGCACTATTAGAGGATAGTTAGCTAATAGTCCACCAGGCGACCGCAAAAAGTAAATTCTATCAAGTTAGGCGACGAGATTTTCAGGAAAGGTTTCTTATGCGCGAAGAAATCTAACTTGTATGTGTTGTCTCAGCCCCCTTGATCAGTTGTACCCTCTCTCCCACTTCTTCCACAAATGTTATGATGAGGGTGGTAAAAGTTCCCTTTTTTTTCTTCTAAAAGTAGAGGATATGTGCTTGTATTTAAGCTCAATTTCATGCTATCGTTTCATGATAAATTATTGCTTAATTCGACAGAGAGTTTTTTGTACTATGATCTGTGTTTCATACTGTAATTTATCGCTACTTAGGACACTGAGCTGAGTACTTATCTGGCGAAACTTCACATTAAATTTTCGCCTGAACATCTTAGCACACTAAATTTTGTATGAAAATTAGCGCGGAAATCAGTACTAGGCTCTAGACTGTTCTTGTTACCACTGTGTTGAGGTGGATTGAAGTGTATTTAATGCGTCTTTGTTCTACCATAGATACGGATGATTGGTTTTTTAGTTTACTCTTATCATAGGCTATTAAGATTTCAATAAAATATTTCGCCGTTGCTCGTGCTTTATTTATGATAATCAATTCACAAATTTCGGAATGACAACACACCTGTCTGTTAGTCTCCAATGTTCCATTGTCATTTCTTTAGCTGCTAAAATAGTGACCGGGTAATGGAGACTCGCTAAATTTAGTTTAGCGCAGAGCTCAGTAGCAGGCTTTAAACGTTAATAAAAACCAAAACTGGAACTATCCGCACCTGAAATTTATGTTATTTTTTAATGAATGTGTAATAAAGAAATCCTGACTAATTTCAGCGCAGAATAGTGTAGGAACTGCAACTTACCTCTTTTGGAAAGTTCGGGTGCTTTTTCCAAAGAGATAAGACGTTTTCTATGGAGTAAATTTCTGAGTTCGTATTTATCGATCAATTTATTGACTAAAGAAGTTGCCGCGATCAAAATCAAGCGCTTACACTCAGTCACGGATATTTGTGAAGACAATTCTGAATTGTATACCATTCCATCAAACAAAGAAATATTGTCAATATCCCCAAAATAATGTATCCACAATGAGGAAAAACATCGTTAACCCAAAGCGCAGTGGTCAGAACTCAAAAGTAAACGGTCCCTAAGCGAGTGCCAGCAATTACTTTGCACCACTGCAAACGTTGCACGAAGATGCGAGTAACGACAACGACACAGCTTTAGTAGCAAAATTTTTAGTGCCACCAATAAATGCTATTAAATGGTCGAGTAATTATGTACATGAACTATTAAAATCTAATAACATTTTGGACTACACAATCAAACGAATATCGATTGGTGTCAAAATATTACCAGCCACAATTTCGGCTTATGATAAAATAAAAAATTGTTAGAAGTGAGCAAATGTGAATTTTATACCCACGCACAGTGCGGCCGAAACCGCATTTTGCGGCCATAATTCGAAAACTGAATGGATTGACCTGAAACCTCGTACTCGGGGGTTTTATGGGTCGCTGATCACGAATCCGGCGTCAGAATCACAAAATGGCGGATCCAATATGGCGTCGTTTTTGTGTCCATAATTCGAAAACTTGATGGATCAATCTGAAACCTTGTACTCGGAGATTTTCGGGGTCGCTGATAACGAATCCGTCATCAGAATTACGGAATTCAAAATGGCGGATCGAATATGGTGTCAAACAAAAATTTTCCAAATTTTCACAAAAATTTATATTATTATAGCTTGTACAAGTATTTAAAAAACCTATACTATAATATCACAAAATATAAATAAAAATAAAATACGTTGATAAATTAAACAAAAATTAATATCTGGAATAAATTCAACAAATTAATCGTTATATCTGCGTCATCGAATACTCAATTTCTTTTATACAAAAAGTTGCATAAAAACTAAAGTGGCAGAAGGTGGCAGCTAAATCTGGTTTTATTCGGAAACTAATAGTTTTCTGAGTAATCTCTAAAAGGTTTAAAGGCAGCATACGATGGCGTTTTATTACTATATGGTTTGAAAACTCAAATTTTATATAAAAAATTCGAAAAATGTATCCTCATATTTCTACTGCTAAAAATTTTTTGTTAAGGTATTGTTATTTACTAAAGTTTTTACGTAATTTACTAATCTTTAGACGTAGATTCCATTTGGTTTTGTTAGATTTCCTTTACTCCAAGAACTTTCGCACGTGTATAATTTTCCCTGTGCATCTACAATAATTAATAGGTTGTATGGGCGAAGGCCACGTTGCGACTGATAGAAAAGAGGAGACTTAGGGTATAGGAAGTTACTATGAACGGTTTTCACTTCTTAGAATATTACTTCAGCCAACTCATCGATGAAAAACTCTATCTAGAAACTTTTTTTTTCGAATTTTGGCCGCAAAATGCGGTTTTAGCCGCACTGTGCCACGGTAGAAAAGCTGATCTGCCATTTAAAGCTATACTCACCGGACTAGATGAAATTGATCCCTCGGAAATCAAAAATGAATTATGTTCAATGGGACTAAAGTGTCTGAGCGTTAAATCAGTTGTTAAGAAATCGCAACATAATGAACTAATGCTATATATAGTGTACTTTGAGAGAAAATCAGTGACTATGAAAGAATTAAGAGAAGAACACAATGTGTATAATAAAACAATTGTAAGGTGGGATTACCAAAGAAAACTCCCAGGTAAGGCTACCCAATGTCACAATTGCCAAATGTATGGGCACGGAGAAAAATTCTGCCATATTAAAAGTTTTTGCGCCAACTGCTCCGGAAAACATCACACCAGCAAGTGCCCAAATGAAGAGGCAGTTAAATGTGCTAACTGTAATGGTCCACATAAGTCTACCGATCCGCTATGTCCAAGCAGAAAAAGTTATATCGAACTGCGTGAAAGACTACAACCTCGTACACCTCGCAACCATACAGAGAAAGTAAGAGAAATAAGTTTCAGCCATCAAAATTTCCAAAAACAGAAGGACACACTTCATACTTAACCCCCATGTAGCAAACAAGTCATGGGCCAATATTGTTAAAGCTGATCATACTTCTAATCAACAAGTTACAAATCCAGATCTTTTTTCTTATGAGCAAATTGTCGCTTTAACAAACGATATCATAACTAAATTAAAAAATTGCAAAACTATAGATGAACAATTCAATGTTATTACCCAACTTGCTGTCAAGTACCTATATGCTGGTTAGTCAAAGTTTAGCTATAGTTACGTGGAATAGATAGATATTAGATATTTTCCTAACAAACAGATCTGATCTATCAACTCGGCCAGTCACAATTAACGATCTGCGTTCTGATCATTTGCCTGTTAGCTTTAAATTATTTACTTCAGCCTCTCATAACAACATTCCCAAAAACTACAATTTCAAAAAGGCTAATTGGTTTAAATATTGGGGCTATATAAAAAGCAACTTACGTCCATTTATGAATAAGTTGTCTTTAAATAATATTAACACTACAGAACAGATCACATGATAGATATTTTAACCAATCTAACACATGCTGCAATAGCACATGCTGTACCGCACCAGAAAAAGTTTTTCTCAGACATATATGTATAAACTGACGGAAAATATTACTAATATGATTCGGTACCGAAACAATATTCGCAGGAGATGGCAACGTACCATGCAATTATACTATAAAGAAATTATGCACTTATGGAATAAAAATATCCAAACAGAAGATGCAAAATTTCGAAATGAGAGATGGAGTAAGTTTTTAGCCAGTCTGGATAAAGCATCTGAACCTTTCTGGAACGTAACTAAAATAATCAGAAAGAAACATAAAGTTCTACCGGCAATAAAACATAATAATACGAAATGCCTTACGGGAAAAGAAAAAACTAAAGCATTCACTGAAGTATTTTCTGCAAATAATACCATATCTCTCAACCTTAGCGATCCAAGAACTATAGCCGAAGTTAAACAGGGCATTGAAAGATACTTCCAAAATGATATGTCTGTAACTGTTAAACCCGTGAGACCATAGGAAATTAAAACGATTATTAAAAACTTAAAGCATCGGAAAGCTCCTGGAATTATCGAAATCCCAAATTGTTGTATCAAATGTTACCCAAACCGGCTATTGTGTACCTATCTTATATATTAAACTCCTGTCTTAAACTAAATTATTTCCCGAATAACTGGAAAATCGCCATGACCATACCAATCCACAAGCCAAACAAACCAGCTAACCAAGCCTCTAGTTATAGACCTATTAGTTTATTAAGCTCTTTAGGTAAAATCTTGGAAAAAATCATAAATCATAGGCTTCTAGATTTTATAGAGGAAAATAGTATTTTACCAGATTCACAATTCGGATTTAGTTGCGAGCATTCTACTGCGCATGCTGTTACGAGAATAACACAGCATATTAAAAATAAATTATCCTGTAAAGAATCGACTTCGCTTGTACTTTTAGATGTACAAGCTGCATTTGACACTGTTTGGCACGATGCACAGTGTTTCCTTTTCCCGATTTTGTGGCCAAAAATACTTTTTATGGTTATTTAGCTAGCAAGTACCATGTTATAGGTATCGTTGGAAAGGGGAGGGAGTGTAGAATGCGTTGGTGAAAAAATGGGTGCTGAAAAGTGCGAAATGTGGGAATTATTGGTGAAAACGTGTTTTTGTTGTAGGGGAAGGGAGGGGGCTGATAACCCTCAGAGGTGTATCTCAGGAGTAGGAAGAAGAATCACTAGGGCAAAATGGTCGTTGTTGGTGAAAGTTGGTGAAAATCATTGAAAATCATTGAATATCGTCAAAACGTAGTTTTTTCGGTCGGCACCGACAAAATTAAAACGGCTGTGGAAGAAAAGTTTATGCATGAATTGGAATGATTTTTTCACCAATCGATAGCTAGGGAAGCAGAGTAGTTATTGGTAGAAGAAGCATTCAAAAAACTATGTACATAAGAAGTGTATAATATGAAAATGGGGTGATGGGGAAATTTAGCGTGAAAATTGTGCGATTTTTTGGGGGGAAAGTAAAAGAAATGTAAAAGTCTCTATAGTGTTCTGTAATAGGGGGAGTGAATAGCTATTGTTTGAGATATGAATGAAAGTTGTGTTGCCATATTGCCACAACTAAGGTTGGAGATTGAGAAAACTGCTCCGACAAAATGTGAAAAAAAAAATTAATTTGTATGAAAAAGTAAAAAAAATTTAAAGTCGAAATATTTAAAGGACATAAGTGTGCATCTAAGAAAAATAGTCGCAAAGTGATTGTTAGCTCGAAAAAGATGAGAAAATTTGAAGTTGTTGAAAATTTTGAAAAATCGATAAAAAAAACTAAGAAGAAGAAGAGCGAAATGGTGTGACATTTTTAATAGTCCTCCCCACCACCTTTCAAATGAGACCAAAAACTCATAAGTCGGATAAATAAATTGTCAACGGCCTCGAGCGCTAAATTCCGCTAAATGCGCGAGCTAACTGTAATGGCGCCCTACAACGAAAGTAGCACCTAGTAGCAGCTGAAATTCGCACAAATCGCAAGTTTAGACTTCCCTTTAAACTTTCTATATGGTTTCATCGTGGTTTTGGGTGGTCTTTGTAAGATAGCTCTGCTTGAAAATCAGTTATCGGAAAAAAACACCGATTTTACAAGACTATGTACTAATACACATATAATAGTGAAAAATCACATATTTCCATGATTCAAGCGTCATTATTTAATATACTTACACCAATAAACAAAATCCAAAAGGAATTGTTGAAATAGAGTCACTGAGTTTGGAAATATACTAAGTCAAAGATCGTATTGTCAGCAGAGCGGCAAGTGCTCGAAACGTGCAGCTGCTTTAACGTAAACTTCACAGTGCCCCTGTGCCTCAGGGAATCGGTTTGGGGTCCTAATATTCGGGATTTTAACGTATCGAACCTTCCTCTATAAAACCCAAAAAAAAAAAATTCAATATGACAACCTTCGATTTTTGCATTTTTGGCCACAAAATCGGGAAAAGGAAACACTGTGCGATGGAATAATTTATAAAATGATACAATTTGAATTTCCTCGTTATATCATAGCTATGGTCAAAAATTTCCTAAAAAATTGATATTTTAAAGTATATGTTGGACTAGATAGATTGTTGGACTTGACACACTTATAAGATAGTGGCTCAAGGATCTGTTCTTGGGCCTATACTTTATAGTATATTTACAGCTGATTTCCCTACCGTAGAAAATTGTCACGTGTCTATTTTCGCAGATGTATACACATCTGCAGCAAATAGTACTGAGATAATTGATAACATGCAGAAGGGACTCGATACTATTGCCAATTATTTCCATAAGTGGAAAATAAAAGTAAATTCCGAAAAATCCCAGGCTATGTGTTTCACTAGAATTAGATTATTAGAATTATTTACCTGCGATGCAGCTGAAATTACGTGGAGTGATCAAGTAAAATATCTGGGAATCACGTTAGACAAGAAACTTAACATTTAATACTAATGTCTCAAAACCCATTGACAAAATTAATACACTAGGTAGAATCTTGTACCCATTCATAAATAGAAAGTCAGCCCTAAACCTGGATAACAAGCTGTTGATATTTAAGGTAGTCTTCCAAGCTGTGCTTACATATGGAGCACCAGTATGGAACGGTTGCGCGAGTACACAAAAAAAAAATTACAAGTGGCACAAATTAAAGTGCTTAAAATTATTTTTAACCTTCCCTGGTACTACTCCACAATAAAACTGCATCAAATGACAGATATTGAGACCATTGAAGACAGGCTAACAAGGCGCACGAAAAATTTTTATGAAAACTCCCAACCCTTTGAATCGGCAACTTTGCCCAGTGCCCCAGTTTAGATAAGTAATTACATAGTTAGATTAGATAGATAATAATAAGATAGGGTAGTTAGTCATAAAATGCGTAATGAGGTTTTTTTTTGTTTTTTAATGAAATTTTTCCTCGAAATGTGATATTTATAATAATTATAACCCTTTTTTGGCCCACATATTTTTAAGATGTGAAGAATTAGCTAAACGTTCTAAACACTTAATATGAAAATTTGTAAATCTAATTGGAATATGTCAAGATAATGAAATAAATGATGATGATGATTATCTCTTTTGGAATGAGAAAGTTTAATATCGCGTTCGCTAAATGCATGGCCAAATGTACTGTTTACTAACAATAACAATTACTAATTGTAAGAAATTTCGAGCACACTATTTAATTGCACTTATTTTGAGGAGGAGAATCCATATTCGCACTCATGAATCGGTGCAACACAAACAATTTTATGAACGCTCAAACTTACCGTGAATAAAGGTCTTCACAAACCAGCTTGTGCGGGAAGCGTTGTTTTATGAAGACGGATTGTCGCGACCAGGAAATGCTACGCTCTCGATGTCTTGACTTTGAAATGACCTGAGCAGGTGTAAAAAACATTGCTCCTCATCAATCGCTTCAAAAAATGCTTGGGGGACTTGATCACACATACCAACCGTTAAAAGTCCCAAACTAGTTTCTTCATTTCATTTTAAGGTTTCTGGCCACGTTTTCGGGTTTTCGGACTACTGTGTGCCCTTAAATTCGAGCCGCGTTGCTCAGAACAAATGCTTCCGCAGTCCGCATCCTACTCTATTCATGCGCTCTCGCTCTTCTTTCGTATTACCATCTGAAACTCAAAACTCAAATTTAAGTCAAATGAAAGAGGTGATTCATACAGGAGGTAGACGAGTATTTTGCATTGAACTTCGAGGGGCTATGTCGAAAAATAACTGAAAGATAACTTGTTCTCTTTAATATCCAACCACCCTCCTGCATGCAATTTCAGAAAAGATTTTAACATTTATTATTGTGTAGTATTGTTGTTTAAAATTACACAGTTCACAAAATTCATTTCAGGACCATTTTCTGATCAAATAACTAAGCTCTACCTATCTGAGCATTATTCTGATGTCACCTTCATTGTTGAGAATCAAAGACTTCCAGCTCATAGAAGCATTCTTGCTACTCAAAATGAATACTTTCGAGCCCTTCTTGGCGGGGGTCTGCTGGAATCAAGTCAGAAAGAGATCCGATTAGAAGTACCTCTGGAAGCATTCAAAGCGGTACTTAAATTCATTTATTCCGGTAAACACAATGGGACAAATTCAAAGGTGTCAGTTTAATTTATTTTTTTTATTTAGGTCATATGTGCTTATCCGAGCAAAAGTTGGAGGAGGTTCTAGACATTTTGGGTCTGGCTGACCAGTACGGCTTCATTGAACTTAAACTAAAAATCTCCAAGTTCTTAAATGAAGGAATCTGCTTGAATAACGTGTGCGATATTTTTGCATCAGTGAGGTGAGATTACTGTTATTGAGAGATAGATAGGGGTAGCGGTCTTAAAAAGGCATTTATTCGGTTGCTGTCTCGATAAATTATCCTAAATTACTGTTTCACAGGCTTTATGACATAGACCTTACAAAAAGTTGCTACAGTTTCATGGACCGGAATGCTTCTGATATTTTGGCACATGAATCATTTAATCGTCTTTCCCAGGTAAACCCCAATTTAGCACTTACATGAGATTTGTATAATTTATCTCTTTTACAACAAAAACAGTGTTATGAGGGATAATTTTCAACTTATTTTGTGAGAATGTTTCACTTCACTGCAACAGAAGATCACTCTAATCGCTTTAAGGTTTCTATGAAATATGTATGTAGGCACTGCGCAGTTAAAAATATAATTTTTAACTGGGTTGAAAGTCGATGTTTCTGTTTTCAGTCTTAGGATATTTATGAGTGATTATGCATAGTACTCAATTTTAAAAATCCAATGTGGAGGAATTAAAATAATAAGAAATTTTTGTAAGGAATGCGAGAGTTAGCCCGCCGATAGTATAAAGTGTTCCGTTAAAAGACGTCCAAAAGGAACAAGGTGATAGAAAATCCCAAAACCCAATATTATTCACAGTTCTATATGGATTCCAATTTTAGACGGTTTAGACGAAACGGTTGTTATCAATCGTTAAAAAGATGATTTTTGCAAAATTTTGTGAAGTATGCTATTTGTGATCATACTACGCACGCGATTAAAAACATTTTAGTAATAAAACTGCCTTATTATGTTCCTAATTAAAAAGATAATGGACCTACTACAAGTTGATACAACCGCCAATAAAAAAATCGTATTACAGTATTATTATCTTCACAGTGAAGGGAACTCTCAGTTTAGAGTAGAGTAAGCTCGAATATTAAAAAAAAATTTAACTTTTGAACTGTCTAAAATTGAGCCCAATACGTAATGGTCAATATTATTGGTCTTGCATTCCTTTATCACCTTGTTCGCTTTAAACGTCTAGTAACGGAACATCCTAAACATAACAAAACCAAATATTTTTACCTCTACATAAATTTTAGTGATGCTGATTTCGAATCTGTTATCGAAATTTCAGAATCCAGATGACGAGTCCAATATTAGATTATTTAGACAGATTTGGGTCGTTTTAATTTGCAACAATAGAAAACTCGGGACATTGGGCAAAGCTGAGTGTATGATTTTATTTAACCCTAGACTTGTGATTTCGACAAACATCGGATGGACATTTTGTTGTATCTTTACGACAAAAGCTACAATAGACGCGTTAGGACAGACGTCTTTGACAGTCTGATTTTCACTACTGCGCGGACGCGTATCTTACGGCTTGGCGTCAACTCAAAAAAAAAATATGTTTTCAACTCTTTAGTGGTTTAGTTAATTTTTGAAGTCGGTTTTCTTTGTTAAGATTTAATTTTTAATGTTGAGTGCTTTAATTTATAGTCGGAGACTTTGTCCGGGGCTTTCATACTTGTAAATTAAAACTGCTGCAGAATGAATGAAATTTTCATGCGTGGAGACAGAATTCATTTTTCCCGTGGGAACCCGAAATATTCTCGGGATCAAATTCGGATAACAGATCTAAAATCAGCGACCAACAAACTCCTGTATGTTAATTTACACGGAAGTCTGTTCAAGTTGAGCATTTTCGGCCACCATCTAAGCCCTGGGAATGCCAAGCTAAGATCCTCGGAATGCAAGCTTTCAATTTAAAAAGTTTTTTTTAGAAGAACGCGGACTTATGTATGTACATCGCGGCCGAAAATAGGTCCACATTTTTTAAGTCGGTTAAAAAACCAAAAATGACTTGTGGACGATTTAAAAGAGATATTTAGCATATCATATACACTCCGCGACACATAATTGACCTCACCCACATTTTCTCAAGTTAATCAAGACAATTAATTATTTCTGAGACGTTTGATCATTGCCTATAAACGCAGGAAATAGAATTTTCCATCGCATTCGATGCGTTTTACATTTTCACCTGAAAAATGGTACAAAAACCTGCGACACATGTTTGACCTCGCCAATATTATGTAAATTGTGTTTCGTGTTTAATGGAAAATAGTTGTTGAGAAATCATTGGTTGAAATAAGGTAAAAAACATCAGAAAATCGGAAAATGAAAACGTTGAAAGACGAAGGATATTCTAATAGGGAAATATCCAGAAAAACTGCAGAATAGAAGTCCTCGGGTAGTGAGCAACTTCTTTAAAGATTCCGAAAATTATGGAAGAAACCATAAAGGGCGAATTATGAAGGGCAATAACCTATCCTGAGAATAGCTTGAACTGCGAGGCAAATCAAGGAAGCTGCAGGAACAAGTGCAAGTATCCGAACAGTACAACGATTATTAAAGACGTCTCCAACTTAACAGCGTCGTCGTCCCAAAAAGAGGCCAGTGGTGGCCCACAGCCATAAGGAAACTAAACTTAAATTTCCTAAATTAGACGGACCAGATGGGTACGGATTTTATTTTCATGACATCAGGAAGAAGGAAAGATTGTAGCACGTCGTCATCGGAGGGAAGTAGGTGTCATGATTTGGGTAGCTATTTCATGCAATGGACCCGTCGATTTGGTTTTTATTAGCCGAAGAAAAACTGCTAAAGACTATAAAATTGTCCTTAGAAACGCTACAATTAAAATACTAGATAGAAAAGATGAAAGGTCAGAATTGGGTATTTCAGCACGATCATGCAGCCATCCACACAGTGAGTGTTGTAATGGTTTACGGAAGAAGACATAAGAGTCCTGGAGGGCCATCATTATCTCCAGACATCAAAATTATAGAAAAATTATGGGAATGGATCACTAGGAAACTCTATGGGTCAAGATATCAATTGGATAGCGTAGAAACCTTAAAAGCAGCAATAATCTTAGCATGTACCGTTAGAAATAATACACAATTTGTACGATTCTTTACTTACACAGCATTTGTTATAATAAGTAAAAATGGTGGTAATAATTCGGTTCTTCTTTTCAATTCAAATCATTTCCCTAAAAACTTGTTTGAATTTTTTTGCAAAAACAAAGGGTGAGGTCAATCATGCGTCCTATACTTGAATGAGCACACAAAGAGACTTGACTATAAATATCTGCCGTCCCCCCATAACCGACCTTCCCCTATATATTATAATATTGCTTTATGCAAAAACAAATAAAAAAATTAGTTCAATCTTCTTGAATGACGATCTACGTATGTAGGTATTCCGTCATTCCTAACACTTTGATCTTTTTGTTTGAAAATTTATTATATGTAATTTTTTAATGTGGTACTTACGTAGAAATCATTGGAAGAAATATTGTGTCGGGACTCTTTTCTTGTGCAAGAATTCAAAATATTTTTAGCAGTCTGTGAGTGGTGCAAACATAATCCAAATGTGGATGTTAATGTGAGTTTTACACATTTTTTAAACTGAATGAATTTAAATGGTTGCTTTAAATTCTCAGGCGGTTGTATCTTACGTTCGGCTCCCTCTCATTAACTTTGATGAACATTTGGACGAAATAAGACAGCGCGGGATTTTGGACCAGGAAAAAATATTAGACGCAATTGAGAAGAGAGCTACATCAAAAAAACTTCCATATCGCGTTTGTAAGTACATATGTATTTGTTTAAGTAAAGATAATAATTCTGGAAATAAAGCCACTCAGCCATCAGGTACCTATTTAATATATTGGAGTACATGCCGTGGCTGTGTATACTGGTGGAAGTATGACCACTCCCTCCCCGTGATGGCGTCTGGAAACAGACTCCTGGCTGGATTATGGCTATTGCCTTGTACCCTAGCCGCTAGCATTTTGTAGGCTAAATGTTTTTCAAATGCAGACATTAGGGTAACAGCTGTTGGCGTAGTTCTCATTGTTCCAGTGATAGCTAAACAAGCCATTTTTTGAACCTTTGATAAGGCTATTTGGAAATAACTTAACTTTGTTTTGTGCCACTAGACTACTGCTCCTAACATAGACTAGGTCTTATTACTTTAATGGAATTTCAGTGTAGAATCTGTCTTAAGCCCCAAGAAGTGCCAAACGTCATTGCCAAAAAGTTGTGCGTAGAGTGCGCAGAGTGCGCTTAGGAATTTATTTACTATATAATACATTTTCGTATTTAACAGGGCCAGAGGTGAACATTGCCGCTCAGGAATTTGGGACCAAAGTAATACAAAGTTCTGGCATGACTGAAGACTCTAACAGTGAATATGAATATCCCCTTGTTGTGGAACGTAAGTTTTCCCAAATTCTCAAGTTTAATTTTAAAGTTTTAATTTCACGTAGCATTCGTCTCAGGACCACAATCAGCCAGATGCAAGAGTATAGTTGTAGAATTGGGTATCACCAGCATTATAAATCACATACAAATTTTTCTCTGGAAACACGATACCCCATATCCGTACATTGCAGAAGTGTCTGAAAATAAAAAACAATGGGACAGAATAGCGGACTACAGCGATTGTGATTGTACGTCTCGCCAATCTTTGTACTTTCCCCCGAAACCTGTAAAATATATAAAACTAATGCGAGTTGGCGAAAAGGTGAATACATTTTTCAGTTTATAATAAATATCCTTTTAAAATTAAAAGAAAATCTATTAGGACTTGACCATTTTTGCTTTGAAAGCCATGTACACAGAAATCAGACGGACACTAGTAAATGATCTTGTAGCTGTGACAGTTAAAATTTTTGCAGATACAGAATTACACGAAAAAAGCTCGATTTTTACCGACTCATCGACAGTCTCGAGCATATTTTTTAATCTAGGTACACTGAAAACATAATTTAACATTATAATTTTTTTGTGTTACTTTTTGTTAGATCAACCTTATTACATTCGCTCCATTCATGTTTTATTGTGCCGTCATGAAAGTCACTCCTGTTACAAAATTGAAGTATCCACAAACAGAAAGGATTGGTCGAATGTTGTACCTATAGTGTCAGAGCTTGAAGAGTATAAGAAACCATTTCACGAAGAATTTTGGCACAAAGTTTCATTCCCTCCACGTACCGTTGTTTATATTAAACTTACCTCGAATTATGGTTTCGAGAGTAAGGTGAGTATGAGGAACAGAAATGTTTAAATACAATTACAAATTTGTGGACATTTCGCAGATATATCGTGAAATCCACTTTGACAACGAAATCTGATGTACAACCGTTGAATAAGCTTCTTATGAGAAAGTAACATTAACTGGCAGATAGCGAATCAAGCTCAACATTCTCAACAGTTCTCGAATATTTCTCGAAATAGCAACTAAGCATAAGCATAAGAAAATACTACCATAGAAAGAAAAAAGCAAGGATGAAGAAAACCATAGAAATTAAAAATCCAGTCAAACGAAAAAAACTGCAATATAATCAGAGATGAACTCATCCGAATTTTTTATTCAGAATTTTGCATTTTTCTTCATTTGCTGAATTTCCGTTGTTAACTTACAAAAATTGACTACTTCACTCTATACCTAAGCCGACTTGTAATCACCTAAATGATTTCTACATTTTAGAAAATCTTGACAAAATTGGAAAGAATTTACACGCATGGTTCTTCTTCATTCGGCAACCTTAAACGGCGCCCCACAGGCATACGAGTAAGTCAGGCGAATTACAACGTACGATCTGACTCGTATCAATTTATCCCCGTCTGTCTGCAATTGACCCACGCGCCGATGCTGCGAGCCATTTGAATATCAGAATCAACTTGGTCAAGCCGGAGTTACTCGAGTTCCTGTGGGCGGCTTTAGGCTAAGTAAACTGTTTTAAGGATTACAATTTGTTTTTTTAAAATATTTTGAATTATTGTACGGTATCCACAATACGTGAGTCTGCTCGCACGTGGCCGGATTTGTTTCTTTAGGGCGGAATTAATTTTTGGCAAAAAACTGTCGTCATTTATCTGAGTCATTGCAAAGCGAACATTTTTAATTTCGTGTCAGCTTTTCTTTGCGGATTTTGAAGACAGTGAAAAACTCGTGTGAAAAACCCCAATATAAATATTCTTCAATACTATAAATGAATTTTCATCATAATCATAAGAAGAATAACTTTTTAATTTTCATTTATGTATTTTGTTGCCTTTTGTGAATAAATTTCAAATTAAAATAAAATAACGTTAACATAACATAACTATGATTATTTTTGTTATTACAAATATTTTCTTATGAAAAAGTTTCTCGACAATCAATAGCTGTGTTCTGTTTACAATCTGATCCTGATTGGGCTTAGCAGTATTTTTGCATTGACTTGTTCATGAATAGTTTACCAAAGCAACATTTTTGTATTTTGCGAAAAGAACATCGTATTGCCTTGACTTATACCTTCACTTATTTTGCGTCAAAAAAATAATCTAATCATTTTTCCCTTCGATTATTAAAGAGAGACTAGATGGGACTTAACGTGGGAAAACCGTGCCCACTCGTACTTTTCGTTATTTGTTGGCCCAACAATTCCTCTAATCTGCGAGTCTCTATAATCTAAGATTTTTGCGAAATGTGAAGTTTAGATGTGTAAAAATCATGGCAATTTGATGCACTTTCAGAAATTCTAAAATCCTTGCTATAGCTACTTTAAAAATGCAATTCAATACACATTTTTCTGCTAAACATGATGCGTTCCAATTGTGAACAGAGCAGAGTTAATGTCTAAGTTTTGTAAAAATGTTCGCAATCATGCACTTGTTCGTTGCACACATTCCTTTTCCTTCCTTTAGCAAGGGGAGTTCTTTAAAGTTTTGTTCGTAATTGACACCCTCTTAAGATGGGGCCAAAAGCAAAATCAGCACTCAAAAATCATAACTTCTTCACCATTAGAGATAATTGAATGAAATTTGGTATATATAAAGTGTTTACTCGTAACTGGAAGAAGATGAATTTAACTCTTTCGGTACTAAATAGTTTTGGCAAACGTAACCCGCATGGCCGGAATTCACGATACATGCCGTGCACCCCAGGCCTGAATACTTTTAACGTGAGGATATCTAAGAAGTCGGGTCCCGATATATTTTCGGGGTCACTGATCTCGAATTTGCTATCGAAGTTTGGAAATTCAATATGGCAACCGGAATTTCTCAATTTCAAGGGACTGCTATAAAAACTGGTCCCTTTATGTTTTTGGGGCCGGCTGATCTCGAAATCGGGAAATTCAAGATGGCTACCGGATTTCCTCAACTTCAACGGATTGCTTTGAAAACGGGAATGGCCGATCCAACGTGGCAACTATAAATTCTCAACTTTTAAGGGTTGCTCTGAAAATTATTCGCCCTAATGTTTGCAGGGTCGCTGATGTTGAAACTATTATTGAAATGGAAAATAACGATGGAGGATCCAACATGGCGAATGAAAATTATCAACTTCAAATGATTGCTATGATACTTCTACGAGTACTTGTACATTTTGTGATCAAATGTGAAGTTTGGGTAGAAGTTTCACTTCTTTAGTGTGTAGTACAAAGTAGTACCACAGTATCATATTTTAATTCTCTAATGCAAATCGCAAACAACTGTGGCAAAAGATCCGTTATTAGTTCTCATTCAACAAATACAAAAACTCCGATGACATACGTGTATACGACGTACGATAATACAACACCATCAAGAGACAATGCACAGACCACACTGTTGTGGGAGAGCAAGCTGAGTTATAAGAGCGATGTGTAGTATAAGGTAGTATAAGAGTAAACCTCATTTAAGAACTAGTGAGGTACTTCGAGATGAGTTATCAGTATTGGAAAATAGGGAAATAGGAAAGTTGTAGAGAAGTTTAGAGTTTTCTTGCACCGAAAAATCTAGAAGCTTATTCAGCTGTAAAAAGGCTGTGCTACAGGAGGGAATGAGTTGTAGTCTTGGCAGAGTTTAGAATGCAATAACTTATGAAAGTGGCTTTGGAATTGCGTGTGAAAAGTGTTGTCAGACTGTACAATTGAATTGAATTACAGTGTTTAGTTGAAAGTGACTGTTTAACGAATGTGGTAGAGTGAGCAGCCCGAACGCAGGTAGATGCGCTAGAACAGACGTCGTTACCTACTACTTCGCCCTCGAAAACAGCAAGCCGTTGAAGTTGGGAAATTCCGGTCCCCATATTGGATCCGCCATCTTCAATTTAAAAATTTTGATTGTACATGCCGAGCCGATAGGGCTCGCAGTTCCCAACTTGCCAAACAACTACACGTGTCGGTAGGGCACCAGTGCGCCATCTGCTGGACAGCTTGCATTGCGGATTCAATAGTACCGAAAAGGTTAAAAATATTATTTTTAATTATTTAGGTTACCTGCTTTTACAAGCAGATTCTTCGAACTTTTTTTTGTTGGGTACAAGCTAAGCTATTACACAAATAAAGCAAAGACAAAAACCTGTTCCAATTCACTTGCCTAGATTGTAATTTGAATTGACTTTTGTAAAGAAATTAATTTTTAAATAAGCCTTATTGCCAGGCAACTTGGCTGCAAAAAATGTTCTCTTTAAAAAGTTGCTTATGAACTATTCCAAGTACCTAAATTAATATAAGTAATTTGTCAGCTTTAACCAAATCTTGCATAGCAAAACAGACTCGCTGAAACTTGACGAAACGAACGACTATTCTAATTAAGGTTTGGCGATAGGTTTTGTGTGCAATCGCAAGTTTGCATGGGCTTCCGTACGGAACGGTATGCACATTATGGTTTGGGCTTTAGATTTGGACAGGCCCTTATTAAATCTTGAGTATCGATGCCAAATGTTATCTGGGCAGATTGTTTGAAAAGCGGAAATCGTCCGTACAAAAACATCAATTTGGTATATTAAAGAGTTTCAATACTTCGTGCTCGAGTATTAATGTTGTATCTGGATTTCATCACTGCGGTGCTACTGGGATATTTTTCCCGTTCCCGGCAAGAACAAACCTCACCGTGAAACCCAGTCTAAGGGAAAGAGCTACCGCATGTTGACCAAAATGTGCGAGAAAATGACAAAAATGCAAATGAAAGAGAAGAACTGCAGCTATGATGTTTGGTTCGAGTGACTGGTGTGGTTTAGTTTCTTTATGGAGAAGCATAAATTGCCCGGCCTGTTTCAGAGTTCGAGTGGGAAAGAAGTGCGTCTCGAATAGAACTAGACTCACGTTGCCTCCTATGGCAGTTTGATAGTTTCACTTGTAAATAGTTCCATTTAAGTGTTCCATGCACGGTCTCGTTCCAGACGTCTTCGTGTTATCGCCATGTGTAACGTATATAATCAAATTCATATATGAGTAACTGTACAAGAGCTCAAACGGAAGAAATTTTACTTGAAATATTTGAACAGCATCAAAATCGGCATATGTTTACAATAGTGGGGTCGACCGCGATTTCGAAGAAATTTTGCAGGTGGTTTCCACTTGCCCTAAAACGGAAATATCTAAAGGAATTTCTTCGGGGCAGGCTATAATTTCCGAAATATTAAACTTTTAATTTTGGCCCGAAAATCCCTTCCCGCCTGCACAATTTCCTGGAAAATGAGTCAGAAACCTTTTCACTACGCTTATTCACTATTAATTCCCTAAAACGCTGAAGAAGCGCATTATTAAAAGAAAAACAAGCATTTCTTGTCATTCTGTCATCGGGGCGATCGAAACCTGTTACTCAGTTACCTTCAAATAAAATTTAGAAGAAATGCAAATTTGTGTTTTGATTTCATTCCAGTTGTTCCACTTGTCTTAAGAAAGAACGACTGGATTCAAAGCGAAACACTGAGTACGTATACACGACAGTCCCAAATCAGGACTAGAAACCGGTTGTAGGCCAAGATCACGGCTGCTCGTGTAAACGACACGAAGTGGGCTAGGAAATTTGCCCTTGTGTGCTATCTGTGTGCTCGAGTAAGATCCCAATGGGAAATCTAGGCAGCGATCCTCAACGAAGGTATTCAGAAATATATTTTAAAATCACTTATTGAAGGTATACATACGATACATTCCTTATTACTCAAAAAGGAGCTAGGAGGAAGGAATACACTTGCGAACGACGACGTGCACTCTGTGAAGAAATTTCTCATGCTTTTTCCCCTAAAACCGGTTTTCTCATCTCCCACATGTCTTTATTTTGGCATGTTGCGACCTGCGTCCTGAAAAGGGTCCTGACGTGCACTCTGTGAAGAAAATACTCATGCTTTTTCCCCTAAAACCTATTTTACTTATCTCCGCCATGCCTTTGTTCTAGCATGTTGCGACCTGCGTCCTGAAAAGGGCTCTGAAGCGGAAATTCTCATTCCAGTTGTGAATGCAGTATAGTGCGAGTTAAGTTTGGATTTTTTAGTGACAATTAGTGCGAGTTTCCTTTGAATATTTAGTGACAACGAATTAAGTAGTGTTCCTGCCTGGACCAAGTAAGCTGCAGCGGAGGATAGTGACCCCAAAATAACCAACCGAATTAAGTAATTCAACTCCAATAAAGGTAAACACTTCCATTACTTTCTCAGTTAAGTTGCAAAATTGCGCGCACATAATAACATAAATTGAAGAATATTTATCTCATTTCTGCATTGGCCCTGCTGACTGAAATTTAAAAAGCAAAATTATTTTTCCGTATATGTTACTTTTAATAATCCGAAGAAAAATTCCTCGAAAAATAGTTTAAACTAAAAAAAAATGTATCGCTTTATCTTGAAATTTTAAGCAACATATTTTTTTTTGAGTTCGACAATTGATTGTATTTTAAAAATTGGTGAAAAATTTGTAAAGTGGGAAATTTTCACTTTCTAATTTAAGCTTAAACAATTTTTTGAGCAATTTTTCTTAATAGAAAATGATAAAGAAAAAATATACAATTCTATAATTTTTTTTAATATCTTTTCCTTTAAAAAGTTATATAAACGCTAGGGGAAAAACAATTGTCACTCAAAATGGGGTGATCAAACAAATTTAAAAAAAAATCATGAATGCTCCTTTTAATATGTACAAAAACACAAAATAATGAGCCATATTAAAAATAATGAAATCTAAAGTCCGTTGACTTGGGATGGAATATACCTCATATAACTATAAATAAAAAATAATCGAATAATTACTCCTTAAATCCACTAAAAAGTGACTAAAATGAGTAATCAATTCTTCGAAATGCCGTTACAAAGTCCAACATGAAAAGAATACATAAAACATAACAATTTTTACAAGGAAAGCAATTTCACAATTTTTAACGAGTCCCACGTGTTTTCACTCCGCTAATTTTTGTTTAGAAGATTACAATTTAGGAAATACAACAATATTGAAAACTACGATAAAATACTTTTCTCCTTTAAATTTTTGCAAAATATGTACATGTCATAATAAATTGAATAGGCGCCAATGATGCTCAGAATATTGTATGAAAGAAAATTGTTTTTCAGATAAATTTGGATTTAAAATGAGCAATATTGCTGGAATAAGTAGGCGGCATTTAAGACGTCTTAAAGTAAAACAAACATGGCAACAATGCAGAAGCAGAAGAAAATGCGTATACCATATAACTGAAGAACAAACCCTTATATTAACGAAGAAATTTTTGAGGATTTAGTTTTGGAAAATGACAATCATCCTAGCACTTCTAAGAATGAGCATAACAGCCTTTCTAATAGGCTTGCGCAATGGGGTATTACACATTTCGACGATTTATTCTTAATTTTGCGCAATGAAAATATTAATGTGCCAATGAGTACAAAAACATTATTGAAAGGCTCAAGTGCTCCTATTGAACCAAATATATTTCCGCCAGCAAAATATCATCATGTAGGCATAGAAAAAAGTTTGAAAAGAATGAACATTTCATTACCTTGTTCAACAGCAAATGTATATATTGACATTGGTGTAGACGGCTTGCCTCTTTTCAAAAGTTCGGGCCAGATCTTGTGGCCAATATTGGGCGCAATTTCCAATAATAATCATGTAAAACCTTTCTTAATAGGGTGCTATATTGGTTTAAAACAGCCGGACAATCCAAACCAATACCTAAAGGAATTTGTCAACGAAATCAAGCAAATACAAAGAAATAAATTGGAAATAGATGGGAGACTAACAAATTTAAAAATTCGACTTTTTACATGCGATGCTCCTGCACGTGCTTTTTTAACTGGAACTGTTGGTCACACTGCAGCCAATGGCTGCTCAAAATGTATGCAAAAAGGACGTAAAATAAAATATAGACTCAGCTACAGCCTTTCAGCTAGTACTCCCAGGACTAAACAAAGTTTTAAAAACCGAGAAGATTTGTCGTTCCATACAAAATATTTCCAGGATAATCCGCACTGTTTAGAAGAAAAATTAGATATAGATATGATTACAAAATTCCCATTAGACGTTATGCACGTTATTGATTTGGGAGTGTGCAAAAAAGTTCTTGGATACATATGGAATAATAAACATAATAAAACGAAATTAAGTCGAAGGTTTACAGCAACCATCCTACAACTCTTGAGGCATTGGAAGCCAATTTTCGTGAAGCCATAGCTGAGATACCGGCCGAAATGTTGCACAGAGTCATCGAAAATTGGCGTGAGCGGATGAACGTGTGCAAGAGGAGCCGCGGTGGCCATTTGGCCGATATTTTATACAAATCATAAATCGCATACAATTATCTTTCAAATAAAGCAATCAGAACCATTTTTGCTCGAAAATTGTGTTTTATTCAAATTTAAAGTTCGGACGTTCTTATTGGGAAACCCTATACATTGTGACGGCTAACATGGCGCTGGTAGGAAAACTACTAGCATACCTTGTCTTTCTATACCGTGGATGAAAATGACTGTCAAAACACGAAAGTTGCATGGTCAAATAGCTGAAGGCTGAGACTAATAAATAATAGCATTTTATTCCAAATATGTACACAAGACCATGATAAATATATATTGTATATGCATATATAATATGTACAATAAATTTGCAGTTAAATAGAAATTCAAATTATTTAACAAACTATGTAATAAACTTAACCTTTGTCACTCTAAGAATTTTCTAGAGTGATTTGTAGACAACGCCAGACAACTTTTGTTCATTTGGAAATGATTGAAATGACGGCAGATATTTCCAGGTACGATTTCTACTACACGCTGGCTTTCAGTGAACTAAACTCAATAAACATAACATTGCAAAATCTGGCAGTGACACTGCCGGTTGGAGTGATAAGGGTTGAAGAATATGACTATGATGATATAAAGGAGAGTAAAAAGAAAGAAAGAAAACAAAAGTAATGAAAAACACTATGTATACGTGGATAGCATGAAGCGGTATGAATATTTTACGAAGACGAGAAGGCTGTAGAAATTCGAATTGATCATAGAAGTACTTTGGTTCGCATGATTCAGTAAGCTTAAAAAAAGAAAAAGATCATCGCGCGGCGGTTCAAAAACGACTGCAAAGACCACCCAAGAATCAAGTTTCTTTAAGGCGATGTATGGTCGATGCAGTCATCAAAAGCAGTATCCAAACTTTTAGTGCAGTTGTTATCTACCCTCGGAAAAATTAGATTGCCTTGTATAAAGGCTCTAGTAGGTATAAAGGTATGAGTAGGCTCTTGACAAGTTTGAAACAGGTAACAGTTGGCAATATGGACGCTGACAACCATGACTCAATTTCGATGGATTTAGCTTAATTCACAAATTGTGATGCCTTCATAGCAAGGCAAACTTGAAATCCAAACAATCTAATCTAAGTGCAGAACATATTTGAGGCAGTTGCGATGTAAACACAAAGTATCAACTTTGACCATTTTGCATATTTTCTCAACTTTGCATAAACACTCTACAATACAAATGACGGGGAAAACTATAAGTGAGACTTGCATATCGTTATATCGTTATGTAGCTTAAGGCCCAGTATTATTTACACGGAGTATCTTAATCCCTCCTTCCCGCGATAGGGGGCGAGCTTTGTGCATGAGAAGTTACACAAGGAAGCACGGGTAATGAACGGATTTTCGTGTTAATGAATATGTTACATATACATACATATAGGGGTTATCTGGGTCATTAGGCTTGAATCGGCCATGGATAATTGCAACTTCAAGATGGTGGACCGTATATGGCAACTGAACATTTTCAACTTGAGCGGATGTATAGGAGTTTTTAGAGACTGATTTAAAATCTACTATAGACATTTTGAACTCCAATATGGCGGCCAAAAGTTCTTAACCTAAATGAATGTTTTGGAAATAACTGTCTTTTATCCGCGATTTCGTCAGATTTCGGATATAAACTTTGTTCGGTTTGAAACGCAGAAAGTTAAGTTGGTCTATTTTCTTATGACTTTTCAGATTTCGCCAAATAATATTAACGATCTCTCCCTTTTTTAATGGAATATTCTTCGGGCAAAAATTCAAAATCAATAGCTTTTGAAAACTCTTGATTTAGATTTTTCAGTGTGAAAGAACACTTATTAAATCCAATAAGCACCAGCGTGTGATATTTTTTTTTTTCGATACGAGAAGCAAGCCTATCTCATGGGTATGGCGTTTGCTTCTCTGCCATAGACACTCACGGGGAGGGATCGGAACCCAGTCCCAGTTATTAACTTGGTTAAGATTTCAAGTAGAAAGGATTGAAGCAGTCGTCAATTTTTTCAGCTCGTTCACTACTCCTAGTGATCGAGTTTGATCCCAAAAATTACATACTGTCCCTTGTTGGATTCAACAAATGTCCTTTCACAAATTTTTGTTTTTCATATAGGTACTAGGGTTGCCAAACGTCCTCGTCTGACGAGGATTGTCCTCGTTTTATGAGCTTTGTCCTCTGTCCTCGTCGTGGTTTGAAAATCCTCGTGACTGAAGGAATTTGATAACATTTGCGAAATTACAAACCTGTTTAACAAAATTAAATTGCAATGTTCTTGATCTCTGAAATAAGAAGAAGCTGCACTGAAAGTCATGTCAAGTGAACTGAAGAAGTTGCGCAGGATTGAATCGCAGGAGCATTTGTAGATCTTTTAGAAACTCTATCACAACCATAATTAGTTAATATACAAGAATTACATTTAACCGAAGACCCCTGTTCGTAGTGAGCGCAAGTGTTTGCGAATTTGATTCTTAAGGAGCAGGTAATGTTCAAATGAAATGAAATGATAAATTTCAAAACAGTTCTATTTTAAATTTGTAGCAATCTTTAAAGAAAATGGAGGACACACCACCAAAGAAACCTAAGAGAGCTACAAATTTTAATAAGAATTGGCTGGACACAAATAAATGGCTTAAAAGGATTTCAGACGGAAAAGCATTTTGCGTTTTATGCAAAATTGAGTTTTCAGTAGCAAATAAAGGCTTTCGCGCTGTTGTTGATCATGAATCATCCGCTCAACATCGAAAGAATGAGACTGCCGCTTCTGTGTCAAAAGCAATTACGACGTATTTTACTAAACCTAATACCCAAGATGCAGATCTTGTAATTGCAAGCGAAATAACTCATATTTATCATTGCATTAAGCATAATCAATCTTATAATTCTATGGATTGGATTCTAAAATTAACAAAACAAACTCACTCACAAGCGGTTAAAATAATCCGAAGGAAAACATCCAATCGAATCTTAGGAACTTTATTAAGGAATTTTACATGAAAAGGACTTTCGTAAGTACTACAATTTAGTCACAGAAATGACGATATTCGTATAAGAGGCCACCTTTACACCTGAAGCATACGACTGAGCCTTAGATTGTCTATTAATCGTTATTTTACTGTGTTTTTTTTTGTTGTAAAGTACTTAGTACTTATAATTGAAAACAATGTGTTAATGCTGAAGTATTATATATTAACGAACATTTATAATGTTATATTTTTTGTTACGTTTTATATATATTGAATAAAATTATGTTGTTCTTTTCTTTAAAGATTTTTTTTTTGTTCGTTCCTCGGATGTCCTCGTCGCTCGTTTCAGAAAATTGGCAACCCTAATAGGTACCTAGGTATATATTTCCTGAAAAATAGTTCATTAAAAAAGAATCAGAAAAGTCATTGTTTTGACTTCAAAGTTTATATCCGAAATCTGCGTGGATGAAGTCGGGGGAGAAAGCTAGTTACCCATACATTGGCACACTATATGTTACGTAACACCCACTGTCAATAGCGAAACAATACTATATTATTTAGAAGGCAATAAACATTTATTATTGGTTTCAAAACGCTTTCCAAGTTGCCGAAATTGATAAGAACTGGAAATGGATTTACAAACGCAGATAACAGACTTTACGCAATAATGTAGTTATCTAATTTGTGAATTACACTTTATTTGTAAAAATTTAGACACATGTTATCGTGCACTTGTAAAATTATGTTATTTTGTCTACTCTCCATTTAACGAAAACTCTCAATGTGCAATAAACTACTCAGTCCCTTAAGTTTCACTATATAGAGATTACACTGTATGTATGTACATACACACAAGAAGTAACTCTAACTATGCTGACTCTTTAACTGGTGCTTCGAATAGTTAAAATCAATATTAGTGTAATTCTGATTAAAGAGACGCGACATGCCGCTCGTGCATACCATAGTTAGTGTTATGGTGGGAGACATGGAGAAAATTATTTTTATGCTACCTTTTTTTATTAATTAAATCATTAATTTCCTGCGAATATAAAAATATCTATATTACAGATAATTTGGAACAGACGCTTACAATTAGTGGTGAATTTGTTTTTGTTTCAATCCAAGCATCTAAAGTTCTCTTGGAAACGAACATTCGAAGCCATAAAATGTCTGCAACAAACTCTGAAGATAAACTTTTAAACATAGACTTTGCTGGTAAGTTGGATAAATTGGTATTTATTTGATAGCATATTTTCATGGTTCGATTTTTCTTGATCAATTTGAGTTCATCTCATTAAAATCATTCTAGCCATTCAAGTCACATGATCGAGAACAATCGAACAGTGTTACTTCGATTACATGCATGATTGAGTGACCGAATCAAGATTGAGTTTTCGATCTTTGTTTTTGAGTACGTAAGATTGAAGGATCGAGTTAAAAGCAATTTGAAGGTGAATAGAAGTGACATTTAAACAGAAAATTGAGTTTTTATGAGAAATAACGACAAATTAATTGTACCTATCTGCTCGCGCGAGATATGTTAATGTTATGCTAAGACATGCAAGATGCATTTACGAAGCGTTTTTGGAAGCTGAGATGGATATTCATCGAAAACCTCTGACAACGAATAAAATAAAGATTGTGTGTTTACGAGACGAAACGAAATTGGTGTTTAACGAATTCATCTTGAATATTCCCGAAAAGTAAAACAGGCGACAGCACACAAGATGATAAATTGTCAATTCGATTACTCAATCCGCGTACACAAGCTGTTTCCACCTGTCATTTAAACTCGATCCAGGTAGGTAACCGTGATCGGATCGAGTCGATCCGGTTTCAGCTCGATCTGTGTTAATGTGCATGCGATCGAATCCTGATTCAACCAAGATTCAATCCCGTATGTAAATATACGTGGTATGTCAGACATTTCAGGATTTAAGGCATTAATAAATTTCCTGAGGTTTAAGGTAGTTTCTTTCAAATACAATGCTGAATGCAAAATGGTGATTCAATTGGTATACTATATATTATAAATTTTACTACAATATCATAAATTTAGTCGTTTTCGCACAAAATTTGCCAAAAATCTAAACCACTTCCGAGTAAATGGTGAGTTGGTGAGTTTTGATTTTCCTTCCCTAGTAAATTACTATTTCTTGGGAGCGTGTGGCAAAAATAACTAAAACTTCAAATATATGCTGTGAATAAAATGCAAATCTTACCAGTTAGCGATGTTTCTTTTTTACACAAGTGATCTTTTCCAAAATAGCTGCGGAAATATTTAAAAACATTTATTACATGTATGTACTTACTTAGCTATTAGCTAAGTTATAAGTAATTGTTAACAGAGGTACACGATTTGGAAGAACCTATTACGGCTATGATCGATAATTCGAACCATTTGGAAAAGAGATGAGGGTGGTTTGATAAGTATCTTAGAACGCACGCTAATAGAGGGCGACAGCAAAATCTGTATATGTCGTCATAAACTTGGTTTCTATCAGCCCTATTCTACAATAGTTGAGACCAGTTATAGATCACAAGTCACAACTGAGTTATGTCCAAATATCTTGTGATTTTGATAGTACTTGTGCATGATACCTTTGACAATCAAAATCACAAGATATTATTAGTAAGGCATACGAAATTTGTATATTGTGATATATGACTGGTCTCAATTATTCTAGAAAAGGGTTGCATGTGTCAATATTCGATAGTCACAAGCCATTCTGATGGTAATTCGTTGCTTGGCATCTTCATTAAGCTGGTTCATTTCATTTTGCATAACGAATTACACATTAACAAACTTTGTTGCTCTGCTCTCTTCGGAATAAAAGCGGAATCGCAGGCGAAATTGGCCGACTGTGTAGAAGTGTTTAAGAAGAATCCAACTCATTTTTTGCGGCGTTTTGTGATTATGTATTCATCACCATACATCGGGAACGAAACAGAAGTCTAACAATGGAGAACAGGTCAGGAGACAAACCGCCTCGGAAAAAATCGAAATGCCGTTCATCCGTTGGAATGGTTACGGCTTCGTTTTTTTCGGGACGCAAAAGGAATTATCTGGATTGACTACTTGGACATGGGGAAAACCATTACTGGAGAATACTTGGCATAAGACTTGGAGAGACTGAAGATAGCGACCGGGGAAAAACTTTCGGGAATGGCCAAAAATCAGATGTTTCACAAGGTGATCCAAAAACATGAAAAAGCGGTGTCGTAGTAGTTTCCGTTTATATGTAGGTTTTTGAAGTCGCTGAATTCGCATCTGCAGTCAAGTTTCAAAAAACCAAAAAGCGGAAATTGTTATTAAAAAATGAACCTACCTACACAGGCTTACAAAAATATGAGCTGCCTCCGACCGCGAATTAGTTATACTTTGTCAGTTTATTACAAATATTGACCAGTTAGATCAATTTTAATAGTACTGATTTATTTATAGATTTAATTATGAATGTGTCTTGTTTACATCTTTTTAGTTCTTTTTTACAGTCAGTCGGGTTTTTTGGTTAGTCTCCAATGTTGCATTGTCATTTTCTTAGCTGCTAAAATAGTGACCAGATAATGTAGACCCCTTAAAATTTAGTTTAGCGCAGAGCCCAGTACCAGGCTTTAAACGTTAATAAAAACCAAACCTGCAACTATCCACAGCTGAATTATGTTATTTTTTAATGAATGAGTAATAAAGAAATCCTGACTAATTTCAGTGCAGAACATTGTGGGTAATGCAAATTATCTGCTCCTCATTCATCGCTTCAAAACATGTTTGGGGGACCTGATAATACATACCAACCGTTATAAGTCCCAAACTAGTTTCTTCATTTAATTTTTAAGTTTTTGGCCACGTTTTCGGACTACTGTGCGCCCTTACATTCGAGCCGCGTTGCTCAGAACAGTCCGCTTCCTACTCTATTCATGCGATCTCGCTCTTCTCTCGCATTCCCATCTGTAACTCAACACTTTCCTAGCTGGACACAAATTTAAGTCAAATGGAAGAGGTCAGTCATACAGGAGGTACACGAGTATTTTGCATTGAACTTCGAGGGGCCATGTCGAAAAATAACTGAAAGACAACTTGTTCTCTTTAATATTCAACCACCCTCCTACATGCAATTTCAGAAAAGATTTTAAGATTTATTAATGTGTGGTATTGTTGTTTAAAATTACACAGTTCACAAAATTCATTTCAGGAAAATTTTCTGATCAAATAACTAAGCTCTACTTGTCTGAGGATTATTCTGATGTCACCTTCATTGTTGAGAATCAGAGACTTCCAGCTCATAGAAACATTCTTGCTGCTCGAAGTGAATACTTTCGAGCCCTTTTTGGCGGGGGTCTGCTGGAATCAAGTCAGAAAGAGATCCGATTAGAAGTACCTCTGGAAGCATTCAAAGCGGTACTTCGATTCATTTATTCTGGTAAACACAATGGGATAAATTCAAAGGTGTCAGTTTAATTTCTTTTATTTATTTAGGTAAAATGTGCTTATCCGAGCGGAAGTTGGAGGAGGTTCTAGACATTTTGGGTCTGGCTGACCAGTACGGCTTCATTGAACTCAAACTACCTATCTCCAAGTTCTTAAATGTTCTTCATTCTTCAATCTGCTTGAATAACGTTTGGGATATATTTGAAGCAGCGAGGTGAGAATACTGTTATTGAGGGATAGGTAGGGGTAGCGGTCTTAAAATGCATTTATTCAGTTGCTGTCTGCATAAATTATCCCAAATTATTGTTTCACAGGCTTTATGACTTAGACCTTACAAAAAGTTGCTACACTTTCATTGACCGGAATGCTTCTGATATTTTGGCACATGAATCATTTAATCGTCTTTCCCAGGTAAACCCCTATTTATCACTTACAGGAGATTTGTATAATTGATCTCTTTTACAACAAAAACAGTGTTATGATGGATAACCTTAATTTACAACTTATTTTGTGAGTTAAAATGTTTCACTTCACTACAACAAAAGATCACTCTAATCGCCTTAAGATTTCTATGCGATATGTATGTAGGCACTGCGCAGTTAAAAGTATAATTTTAAACTGGGTTGAAAGTAGATGTTTCTGTTTTCAGCCGTAGGATATTTGTAAGTGATCATACATAGTACTCAATTTTAAAGGTCCAATGTGGAGGAATTAAAATAATAAGTTTTTTTGTCAGGCACGCGAGAGTTAGCCCGCCGATAGTATAAAGGGTGTTCCGTTAACAGACGTCCAAAAGGAACAAGGTGATAGAAAATCCCAAAACCCAATAATATTCACAGTTATATATGGATTCCGATTTTAGACAGTTTAAAAATTAGGGTTTTAACTGCTGTGACGAAACGTTTGTTATCAATCGTTAAAAATATGATTCTTGCAACATTATGTGAAGTATGCTGTTTGTGATCATACTACGCACACGATTAAAAACTTTTTGCTAATAAAACTGCCTTACTATGTTTCCACTTAAAATTTAAAAATAATGGACCTACTACAAGTTGATGCAACCGCCAATAAAAAAATCTTGTTGCAGTATTATTATCTTCACAGTGAAGGAAACTCTCAGTGTAGAGTAGCGTAAGCTCGAATAGAAAAAAAATTTTGAACTCTCCAAAATTGGGCCCAACACGTAATAGTCAATATTATTGGTCTTGCATTCCTATATCACCTTGTTCGCTTTAGACGTCTAGTAACGGAACATCTGAAACATAATAAATCAGAAGATTTTTGCCTGTACATAAATTTTAGTGATACTGATTTCGAATCTGTTATCGAAATTTCAGAATCCAGATGACGAGTCCGATATGATTAGATTAATTCGGCAGATTTTGGGCATTTTAATTTTTAATTTGCAACAATAGAAAACTCGGGACATTGGGCAAGGCTGAGAGCATGATTTTAATTAACCCTAGACTTGTGATTTCGGATGGACATTTTCTTGTATCTTTAAGACAAAAACTGCAATAGAAAGCACTACTGCGCGGACTCAAATAAAAATATATTTTTAGTTTTTAGTGGTTCAGTTTATGTTTTTTGAAGTCGGTTTATTCCTTTTTTTGTTAAGATTTAATTTTTAATTTAGTTAGTTCTTTAATTTATAGTAGCAGACCTTGCCGGGGCCTTTTCGTACTTGTAAATTAAAACTGCTGCAGAATGAATGAAACTTTCATGCGCGGAGACAGAATTCATTTTGCCCGCGGGAACTCAAAATGTTGCCGGGATCAAATGCGGATAAAAGATTTAAAACCAGCGACCAACAAACTCCTGTATGTTAATTTACACTGAAGTCTTCTCAAGTTGAGAATTATCGGCCACCATATTGGATCCGCCATCTTTAATTTCTAAACCAAGCTAAAATCCTCGGAATACAAGCATTCAATTAAAAAAAGTTTTTTTTTAGAAAATCGCGGACATATGTACATCGCGGCCGAAAATAGGACCACCTTTTTTAAGTTGGTTAAAAATCCAAAAATGACTTTTGTAGACGATTTAAAAGAGATATTTATCATATACACTCCGCGACACACGATTGACCTCACCCACATTTTCTCAAGTTAATCAAGAGAATTAATTATAGCTGAGAAGTTTGTGCAGGTTGGATAATTGTTTATTGAAAAATAGTTGTTGAGAAATCAGTGGTTGAAATAAGGTAAAAAATATAAGAAAATGGGTAGTGGTAAAAGATTGACTCAAGAAAATCGGAAAGATGAAAACGCTGAAAGACGAATAGAACAACTTCTTTAAAGATTCCGAAAATTATGGAAGAAACCATAAAGGACGAATTAAGAAGTGCAATAACCGAACCAGAGGGGCGGAGAGTGCTGAGAATAGCTTGAACTGCGAGGCAAATCAAGGAAGCTGCGGGAACAAGTGCAAGTATATATATATAATAATAGAAAGATGGAAGGTCGGAACACAGCGAGTGTTGTAATGGTTTACGGAAGAAGGGCCGTCATTATCTCCAGACATCAAAATTATAAAAAAATTATGGGAATGGATCACCAGGAAAATCTATGGGTCAAGATATCAATTGGATAGCGTAGAAACCTTAAAAGCAGCAATAATCTCAACGTGTACCGTTAGAAACACAATAATACAATACACAATTTGTACGATTCTTTACCTAAAGAGTATTTGTTGTAAGAAGTAAAAATGATGGTACTCATTATTACATTAATATGAAAAGGAGTAAATTCGGTTCTTCTTTTGAATTCAAAACATTTCCCTAAAAACTTGTTTGAATATTTTGCAAAAACAAAGGGTGAGGTCATTCATGCGTCGTATACTTGAGTGAACACACAAAAAGACTTGACTATAAGTATCTGCCGCCCCACCATAGCTAAACTTCCCCCATATATTATTAGGTCCGCAACTAAGTTCCCGCTGTTTTTCAATAGATGGCTCCAGTAGTAAGAGTTGGTCGATTATAGCATTACTAAAACGTCATGAACCAAGCTTAGACATATGGTAAGCAAGCCGCTTTGATACATTTGTGATTTTGTTTTTGGAACATATACTTTTGGTTGTGTGAAAATGTCTGATTATGTGCCAAATAATCGTCATTTGCGGGGAAGTGTTGCTTTTCGTTTTTCATTCGAAGAAAACGGCGGCTCAAGCGCATCGAGAACTCCAAAAAGTTTACGGAGATGCTGCTCTAAGTGAAACAACGTGCCGTGATTGGTTCCGTCGCTTCAAAGACGGTGATTTTGATGTTGACGACCGTTCGCGTGAAGGAAGGCCGAAAATCTTCGAAAACGCTGAAAAGACGTTGAAACCGAACGAAACGATCACTGGGGAACGGTATCGAACTCAATTGATGCGATTGAGCCGAGCACTGCGCGAAAAGCGGCCACAATACGATCAGGGCACGAAAAAGTGATTTTACAGCACGACAACGATCGGCCTCACGTTGCCAAACCCGTCAAAACCTACTTACAAACACTCAAATGGGAAGTCCTACCCCACCCGCTATATTCCCCAGATATTGCGCCGTCCGATTATCACTTATTCCGTTCGATGGCACATGCTCTGACTAATCAGGAGTTCCGTTCATATGACGACATCGTAAATTGGCTTGATTCATAGATAACCTCAAAAGACGAACACTTCTACCGTGACGGTATTCGAGCTCTGCCAGAAAGATGGGAAAAGGTTGTCGCTAGCGATGGGCAGTACTTTGAATAACTCATTTGTAACCATTTTTTCATAATAAAGTTTTATATTCATAAAAAAAAAACAGCGAGAACTTAGTTGCGGACCTAATATAATACAGCTTTATGCAAAAAACAAACCAAAAAATTAGTGTTCGTGGATTCGGCGAATGGTAGCTTATTAGGAATATTTTCCAACATTAGCGTTCTAGGGTTCAATCTTCTTGAATGACGATCTACGTGTGTATTCCGTCTTTCCTAACACTTTGATCTTTTTGTTTGAAAATTTATAAAATGTAATTTTTTAATGTGGTACTTATGTAGAAATCATTGGAAGAAATATTGTGTCGGGACTCATTTCTTGTGGAAGAATTCAAAATATTTTTAGCAGTCTGTGAGTGGTGCAAACATAATCCAGATGTGGATGCTAATGTGAGTTTTACACATTTTTCAATTTGAATGAGTTTAAATGGTTGCTTTAAATTCTCAGGCAGTTGTATCTTACGTTCGGCTCCCTCTCATTAACTTTGATGAGCATTTGGACGAAATAAAACAGCGCGGGATTTTGGATCAGGGAAGAATATTAGACGCAATTGAGAAGAGAGCTTCATTAAAAAAACTTCCATACCGAGTTTGTAAGTACATATGTATTGTATTTGTTTTGGTATAATAATAATTCTGGAAATAAAGCCACTCAGCCATCAGATACATATGTAATATATTGGACTATATGCCGTGGCTGTGTATACTGGTGGAAGTATGACCACTCCCTCCCCGTGGTGGCGCCTGGAAACAAACTCCTGGCTGGATTATGTCTATTGCCTTGTGCCCAAGCCGCTAGCATTTTATAGGCCAAAAGTTGTTCAAGTGTAGACAGGATAACAGCTGTTGGCGTAGTTCTCATTATTCCAGGGATAGCTAAACAAGCCATTCTTTGTACCTTTCATAGGGCTATTTGGAAATAACTTAACTTTGTTTGTGCCACTAGACTACTACTCCGTAACATAGACTAGGTCTTATTACTTTAATGAAGTTTCAGTGTAGAATCTGTCTTAAGCCCCAAGAAGTGCCAAACGTCATTGCCAAAAAGTTGTGCGCAGAGTGCGCATAGGAATTTATTTACTATATAATACATTTTCGTATTTAACAGGGCCAGAGGTGAACATTGCCGCTCAGGAATTTGGGACCAAAGTAATACAAAGTTCTGTATGCTGGAGTCAAAACTACTCTAACAGTAAATATGAATATCCCTTTGATGTGGAACGTAAGCTTTCTCAAATTCTCAAGTTTGATTTTCAAGTATTAATTTCACGCAGCATTCGCCTCAGGACCACAATCAGCCAGTTGCGAGGATTTTATTCTAGAATTGGGTGTCACCAGCATTATAAATCACATACAAATTTTTCTGTGGAAACACGATATCCCATATTCGTACATTGCAGAAGTGTCTGAAAATAAAAAACAATGGGACAGGATTGCGGACTACAGCGATTGTGATTGTAGGTCTCGCCAATCCTTGTACTTTCCCCCGAAATCTGTAAAATATATAAAACTAATTCGAGTTGGCAAAAAGGTTAATACATTTTTCAGTTTATAATAAATATCCTTTTAAAATTAACAGAAATTCTATTAGGACTTGACCATTTGTGCTTTGAAAGCCATGTACAGAGAAATCATACCGACACTAGTAAATGATCTTGTAGCTGCGACAGTTGAACTTTATGCAGAGACAAGTTATGAAGGAAGAAAGAAAAAAAAGTCGATTTTTGCCCGCACAACAGCATGCTCGAGAAGAATAGATCTAGGTGCACTGAAAACATAATTTAACATTATCATCTTTTGTGTTACTTTTTGTTAGGTCAACCTTATTACATTCGTTCCATACATGTTTTATTGTCCCGTCACTACAGTCACTCCTTCTACCAAATTAAAGTATCCACAAACAATTACAATTGGTCGAATATTGTAGCGTCAGTGGTTCCAGAGTATGAGAAACCATTTCACGAAGAATTTTGGCACGAATTTTCATTCCCTCCACGTCCCGTTGTTTACATTAAACTTACCTCGAATGATGGTTTGGAGAGTAAGGTGAGTATGAGGAACAGAAATGTTTAAATACAATTACAAATTTGTGGACATTTCGCAGATACATCATGAACTCCACTTTGACAACGAAATCTGATGAGTGATGTACAACCGTACATCATGTTGATGTACAATCAACAGATCTTGAATATTTCTCGAAATAGCAACTAAGCATAAGCATAAGAAAATACTACCGCAAAAGGAAAAAAAGCTAGGATGAAGAAAACCATAGAAATTAAAAATCCAGTCCAACGAAAACGACTGCAATATAATCAGAGATGAATTCATCCCAATTTTTTATTGATTACTTCACTCTATACCTAAACCGACTTGCAATCACCTAAATGTTTTCTACATTTTCATAAATCTTGATAAAATTGGAAAGAATGTACACGTATGGTTCTTCTTCATTCGGCAACCTTAAACGGCGCCCCACAGGCATACGAGTAAGTCAGGCGAATTACAACGTACGATCTGACTCGTCTCAATTTATCCCCGTCTGTCTGCAATTGACCCACGCGCCGATGCTGCGAGCCATTTGAATATCAGAATCAACTTGGTCACGGTTTGCTCGGCTGAGTTACTCGAGTTCCTGTGGGCGGCTTTAGGCTAAATAAACTGTTTTAAGGATTACAATTTGTATTTTTTAAATGATTTGAATTATTGTACGGAATCCACAATACGTAAGTCTGACTCGCACTTGGCCGGATTTGTTTCTTCAGGGCGGAATTAATTTTTGGCAAAAAACTATCGTCATTTATCTGAGTCATTGCAAAGCGAACATTTTTAATTTCGTATCAGCTTTTCTTTGCGGATTTTCGAGACAGTGAAAAACTCGTTTTTTTTTTTTTATTTTTTTATTCTTCAATACTATAAATGAATTTTCATCATAATCATTAGAAGAATAACTTTTTAATTTTCATTTATGTATTTTGTTGCCTTTTGTGAATAAATTTCAAATTAAAATAAAATAACGTAAACATAACATAACTATGATTATTTTTGTTATTACAAATATTTTCTTATGAAAAAGTTTCTCGACAATCAATAGCTGTGTTCTGTTTACAATCTGATCCCGATTGGGCTTAGCAGTATTTTTGCATTGACTTGTTTATGAATAGTTTACCAAAGCAACATTTTTGTATTTTGCGAAAAGAACATCGTATTGCCTTGACTTATACCTTCACTTATTTTGCGTCAAAAAAATAATCTAATCATTTTTCCCTTCGATTATTAAAGAGAGACTAGATGGGACTTAACGTGGGAAAACCGTGCCCACTCGTACTTTTCGTTATTTGTTGGCCCAACAATTCCTCTAATCTGCGAGTCTCTATAATCTAAGATTTTTGCGAAATGTGAAGTTTAGATGTGTAAAAATCATGGCAATTTGATGCACTTTCAGAAATTCTAAAATCCTTGCTATAGCTACTTTAAAAATGCAATTCAATACACATTTTTCTGCTAAACATGATGCGTTCCAATTGTGAACAGAGCAGAGTTAATGTCTAAGTTTTGTAAAAATGTTCGCAATCATGCAGTTGTTCGTTGCACACATTCCTTTTCCTTCCTTTAGCAAAGGGAGTTCTTTAAAGTTTTGTTCGTAATTGACACCCTCTTAAGATGGGGCCAAAAGCAAAATCAGCACTCAAAAATCATAACTTCTTCACCATTAGAGATAATTGAATGAAATTTGGTATATATAAAGTGTTTACTCGTAACTGGAAGAAGATGAATTTAACTCTTTCGGTACTAAATAGTTTTGGCAAACGTAACCCGCATGGCCGGAATTCACGATACATGCCGTGCACCCCAGGCCTGAATACTTTTAACTTGAGGATATCTAAGAAGTCGGGTCCCGATATATTTTCGGGGTCACTGATCTCGAATTTGCTATCGAAGTTTGGAAATTCAATATGGCAACCGGAATTTCTCAATTTCAAGGGACTGCTATAAAAACTGGTCCCTTTATGTTTTTGGGGCCGGCTGATCTCGAAATCGGGAAATTCAAGATGGCTACCGGATTTCCTCAACTTCAACGGATTGCTTTGAAAACGGGAATGGCCGATCCAACGTGGCAACTATAAATTCTCAACTTTTAAGGGTTGCTCTGAAAATTATTCGCCCTAATGTTTGCAGGGTCGCTGATGTTGAATCTATTATTGAAATGGAAAATAACGATGGAGGATCCAACATGGCGAATGAAAATTATCAACTTCAAATGATTGCTATGATACTTCTACGAGTACTTGTACATTTTGTGATCAAATGTGAAGTTTGGGTAGAAGTTTCACTTCTCTAGTGTGTAGTACAAAGTAGTACCACAGTATCATATTTTAATTCTCTAATGCAAATCGCAAACAACTGTGGCAAAAGATCCGTTATTAGTTCTCATTCATCAAATACAAAAACTCCGATGACATACGTGTATACGACGTACGATAATACAACACCATCAAGAGACAATGCACAGACCACACTGTTGTGGGAGAGCAAGCTGAGTTATAAGAGCGATGTGTAGTATAAGGTAGTATAAGAGTAAACCTCATTTAAGAACTAGTGAGGTACTTCGAGATGAGTTATCAGTATTGGAAAATAGGAAAATAGGAAAGTTGTAGCGAAGTTTAGAGTTTTCTTGCACCGAAAAATCTAGAAGCTTATTCAGCTGTAAAAAGCTGTGCTACAGGAGGGAATGAGTGTAGTCTTGACAGAGTTTAGAATGCAATAACTTGTGAAGGTAGCTTTAGAATTGCGTGTGAAAATAGTTGTCGGACTGTAAAATTGAATTGAATTACATTTTTAGTTGAAAGTGACTGTTTAACGAATGTGGTAGAGTGAGCAGCCCGAACGCAGGTAGATGCGCTAGAATAGACGTCGTTACCTACTACTGCGACCCCGAAAACAGCAAGCCGTTGAAGTTGGGAAATTCCGGTCCCCATATTGGCTCCGCCTTCTTGAATTTAAATATTTTGATTGTACATGTCGATAGGGCTCGCAGTTCCCAACTTGCCAAACAACTATACACGTCGGTAGGGCACTAGTGTGCCACCTGCTGGGCATGCATACACATCGATTCCATAGTACCGAAAGGGTTAAAAATATTATTTTTAATTTTTTAAGTTACGTGCTTTTACAAGTAGATTCTACGAACTTTTTTTTGTTGGGAACGAGCTAAGCTATTACCACCAAGCATACAGTATTATAGAATATTATATATCCAGCAAAGTATCTGAGAGAATTGTGGTACAACTCATCTTCAACATCATTTGAAAACGGTACTGATTCTTCAAAAATAGATGCATCATTTAGAATTGAAACATTTGGGAATCCAAAAATTGTGAATTATGCCATATTATCAATTTCTTCCTGACATTCATTTAAAGGAGGTAATATAAAATTATCTTCATCAGGCTCGCATTTCGAAGAATCTGTTTGGGCACTAATCATTTTCATACATATAATTTTAGCAACAATTAAATTAAACTCATAGAGCCTTGGGTTATTATTGCTCATTCCCCTGGACCTTATTAGGTAAAAAAGATTTTCGATGGCATCAGTACTTAACCGTCAAAGACCTATATAAAAAATTCCATTTGAATCGTTTCATATGTCTTGGGAAAACAACAAAATTGACGATATAGTAAAAGTTATTCCCTTTAAACAGAAAACCTTTGTTTTGGAACAATTTTTAATATCCTGAACATATTGCTCATTTCTTGGGTACGTCGTCGTTCTCTGTTGCCCTTCATGCCCCGCACACCCGCAATTTTTGTTAGAGATGAGTTCTCTATATACTGTATGCTTGGTGCTATTACACAAATAAAGCAAAGACAAAAACCTATTCCAATTCACTTGCCTAGATTGTAATTTGAATTGACTTTTGTAAAGAAATAAATTTTTAAATGAGCCTTATTGCCAGGCAACTTGGCTGTAAAAAGTGTTCTATTAAAAAAGTTGCTTATGAACTATTCCAAGTACCTAAATTAATATAAGTAATTTGTCAGCTTTAACCAAATCTACCTTACGGGGTCAACCCAAATCTTGACTCGCCTATCAAGCTTGCATAGCAAAACAGACTCGCTGAAACTTGACGAAACGATCGACTATTCTAATTAAGGTTTGGCGATAGGTTTTGTGTGCAATCGCAAGTTTGCATGGGCTTCCGTACGGAACGGTAAGCACATTATGGTTTGGGCTTTAGATTTGGACAGGCCCTTATTAATGCTTGAGTATCGATGCCAAATGTTATCTGGGCAAGCAATCTGCGTAAAAGCGGAAATTGCCCGTATAAACACGACAATTTGGTATATTGAAGGGTATCGATACTTAGTGCTCGAGTATTAATGTTGTATCTGGATTTCATCACTGCGGTGCTATCTGGGATATTTTTCCCTTTCCCGGCAAGAACAAACCTCTCCGTGAAACCCAGTCTAAGGGAAAGAGCACCGCATGTTGACCAAAATGTGCGAGATAATGACAAAAACTTCAATGCAAATGAAAGAGAAGAACTGCAGCTATGATGGTTGGTTCGAGTGACTGGTGTGGTTTAGTTTCTTTATGGAGAAGCATAACTTGCCCGGCCTGTTTCAGAGTTCGGGTGGGAAAGAAGTGCGACGTGCGTCTCGAATAGAGCTAGACTCACGTTCGATATGGCAGTTTGATAGTTTCACATGTAAATAGTTCCATTTAAGTGTTCCATGCACAGTCTCGTTCCAGTCGTCTTCGTATTATCGCCATGTGTAACGTATATAATCAAATTCATATATGAGTAACTGTACAAGAGCTCAAACGGAAATTTTACTTGAAATATTTGAACAGCATAAAAATCGGAATATGTTTACAATGGTGGGGTCGACCGCGATTTCGAAGAAATTTTGCAGGTGGTTTCCACTTACCCTAAAACGGAAATATCTGAAGGAAATTCTTCGGGGCAGGCTATAATTTCCGAAATATTAAACTTTTAATTTTGGCCCGAAAATCCCTTCCCGCCTGCACAATTTCCTGGAAAATGAGTCAGAAACCTTTTCACTACGCTTATTCACTATTAATTCCCTAAAACCCTGAAGAAGAGCATTATTAAAAGAGAAACAAGCATTTCTTGTCATTCTGTCATCGGGGCGATCGAAACCTGTTACTCAGTTACCTTCAAAAAAATTTTGGAAAGAAATGCAAATTTGTGTTTTGATTTGAATTCAGTTGTTCCATTTGTCATAAGAAAGAACGACTGGATTCAAAGCGAATCACTGAACGAACGTTCGTTTCAGGGCGCCTCAAAGCGAGCCACAAAACGAATCGTCTAAAAAGGCGCATGCTTACACATTACGCAGGGCGAGAACCGCATGAAACATTGTAAACGTATAAATGCGGGAGGAGTGGTATTGCAGTTCTTTCTCACCATATTTGTTCATTCCTCATTCCTCCAAATTTATGTTGCTGATGACGCATGCTTCAATGACGACCCCACTGTGTTAGTGCGTTTGCTCAGTTTGATGCCGACTTTTCTTTTAGAACGCATTTGGTACAATAATTTTTTCTGCTATCTACTGTGTTTCATTCAATTTGCAGCGAAAAACAGCCGTAAAGCTTAAGTTAAACAGATTAGTTTTCATATTTTAGTTGCACTGTGAAGTACTTGTGCTTACAGTCTGTATTCATTCTTTTGCGCTGGACGGGGGAATCCCCGAATTTCATACTTATTGTTAGACACGTTATCGGGCGTGAGGTGAGTATATTTTTATTTGTTATTACAAATTCATCAGAAATCAAAAGTATTGAGAAATTGTTAGAGATCTGAGGAAAAGACTTGAATATACGGACCTGTCTCAGTCTGCATAAATATTTTGTGAAAAGTGAATGTTCAGCCGGTTAATCACATTTTACCCTAATTCAGTTAAATTGCAGAAGAGTCCATTCCATGCCACAGTCATTAAGGGCACCGCGCACTTGTGCTTATGTTTTTCTTGAATTAACAAGAGTTTTCTTTTAATTAAATTTTCTGCGCACAGTTACTGTGGAAATTGCATCAGATTTGGGCAGCTGAAGATATTCTGGCAGTATGTATTGGGAGGAATTTTCTAGATTTGTGGATTGGTTGGGAATACATTTTGGCGTCCTGGCTTAGTTTACCTAGGAGAATATTTTTAATTATTATATCAAACTAGTTGTTGGTGTGGATTTAAATGTGCCCAAATAAACAGGGCGTGGCAAATGCGTCTTCCTTGGTTCTTTGCGCCCGCTATGAGACCATGAGACGCCCTGATAAGTTCTGGAAAATCGCGTAGTCCAGTCAAATAGTCGGAAAAAAGGGGGGCTTCTGAACATTTTGGATATTCAGCGATTTTTTCATGAAATCTGGAGAGGCGGGGAGTGATAGGTACAAGAAGACTATAGGCCAGGAGACTCAACTCGATCGGGGGGTTGATGGGATTTGCTGTTTTGTTGTCATTCAAGCGTTTCCAACAGTTTCCGTGGGATTGTCAAAAATGGTAAAAGTGGCGAGATATTCTGTTGTGAAATGTCGACGCAAAAGACCCGACTTTAGTCCAAATAAACTTTTGACAACATATGGGCAACGCAAGCCAACATATTGCAAGTGTGAGAGATAATTCATGGAAAACAAGGATAACGTCATGCGTAGATACCACGCGCATGCACACGGCGCCGTCATATTGGAAAAAGGTGAGCACATCTCGCAGCCTACCCTCCACCCCTGATTTTTGAGGAGTTTGGTCTCTAGTCTTCTTGGATGGGTATAAAACTCAGTTTTCGGGATTCAAACCCCCCCATTTGTCCACCATCTTGAAAATAAGGATGCGAACGTTTTTCAGCGAAACGCTAACCCGTTACTCGTGCGAAAGTTTTCAAGCAAAATTTCTTGTTGAGAATCAATTTCTCTACAATTCTTGTTAAATAACTTTTTCACGTAAAATCAATAATAAACAAGTAAGAAGCCGCAAAAGGCGCAAATATTTGATCAAAAAATCGTTGAGACTAATAACTTCTGTATTTTCACTTTTACAAAGAAACCCATTAGAGGTTTTTTCTAGAGCATCTTTTTACACTTAATTTTCCTTGATTATTTTTCTAATTATCATTTAAGGGGCAGTATCACAAAGCAGGGCAGTCATGCTTATAGTGTCAGTGCCATGGAAAAAATATATTTTTATATCGCATTTACTTGAAACTTATTATAAATATTCTAAAACATAAATAATGGAACACGTATTTCAGCATTTCTCAAAATTCAACGCCTAACTGATTTGGAAAGTGCGTAAGGGAAAATATCTGTTTTTACGGAATTACTCGAAACTGCATTAATACTGTGCAATACAGATAATGAAACAGGTATTTCAGTATTTTTAAAAATGCAGCAATTCCTAGAATACTGGCATGATTGTCGCATGTCATGAACATGATTTACCCATGACTGACCTTCCTTTGTGATGCTGTAAAACGCGACCAAAATTTTTAAGAGCTCCACAGCGATACCTCCAATTGTGCGAAGGTGACTGGCGAGCTCGACGCAGCAGAAGTTGTTTTTTTCGGTCAATTTTGTTTGGTCGCGTTTTGCTTGTTTGAAGTAGGTTATCTTTATATTTATTTGCCAATGCTACTATTAATGTTCCACACAAAAATTTTATAAACAAGATGTAGATGTTGTTTTCGAAAATGTTTTTGTTGTAAATGTTCCTTGGTGTTACGACGGTTGTAAACAGAAATTACTTTCCCAAGGCATGGGAGAAAGAGAGAGAACTGTGCTGGTTTGTCTGGCTCAACTTACACACTACAAACATCGCTGAATGCACGGTATAGAAAGACAAGGTAAGCTGGATAATTTTTTGACAGTTCACTGGCTGCGACGTCACCAGGCAGGATTTTAGATTAAAATCTATAATATATGTATGTATCAAAACCCAATAATTTCGGTCAATAAATAAATAAAAAAGTTATTATTAATTTTTAATAAATAAATGTCAAGGTATATATATTATATGAAAACTTATCTAGGCTTATACTTATTGTATATACTTCAGTACTATGTCAGACTAGTCTGTGATCGCGCTGAGTTTAAGTCTACTATTTCGATGTAGGAAATCGTCGTTGTATTAAGGGAATTTTAACAATTACAACAAATTACAACAAAAAAACTAAAGAGTTCTTTAGTCTTTTTGCGATGTGGTGTGTTGAGTTATCACACTTGTAGGTATGTGTGTATGTAGAGTTTTCAAGCTTTTCTATGACGTAATCGCAATTGATACAATAATTCATTTTAATAAAATTGGTAACAGTTACTGCAATTCCGAAATTTGTATGTACATTGTGACGGCTAACATGGCGCTGGTAAGAAAAGTACCAGCATACCTTGTCTTTCTATAACGTGGATGAATGTTCCTGTCAAAACACGAAAGTTGCATGATTATATAGCTGAAGGCTGAGACTAATAATAATAACACTTTATTCGAAATATGTACACAAGACCATATTATATATGCATATAATATGTACAATAAATTTTTAATCAAATAGAAATTCAAATTATTTAACAAACTATGTAATAAACTTAACCTTTGTCACTCCAAGAATTTTCCAGAGTGATTTGTAGCCCACTCTGGATAACTTTTGTTAATTTCGAAATGATTGAAATGACGGCAGATATTTTCAGGTACGATTTCTACTTTACGCTGGATTTCAGTGAACTAAATTCAATAATCATAACATTGCAAAATTCTGGCAGTGACACTGTCGGTTGGATTAGAACTCTGGCTAAAGCTTGGCAGTATTACTGCCGGTTGGAGTGATAAGGGTTAAAGAATATGACTATGAAGAGATGAAGGAAAGTGAAAAGAAAGAAAGAAAACAAAAGTAATGAAAACCATGTATAAGTTAATTTTATTTGGAGGTAAACTTTGAAAAAAAAAATAAAATTTATATTTCAAAAATATTTATTTCTCCGAACGATGTTTCTGCACTGAGAATTACTTAAAGACTGATTATTCTAAAGTTCTTAAAATCTACCTGTGCTACCTGATCTGTTTTTGCACCCAGGTCGTAGACGCTGACACTGCATTCACGTTGCACCGGCGGTTGGGGTGACTATCCTAACTTATGCGTGGGAAAGCTTTATTTCTCACGGCACGTGCTGACTCAGGTGTTAACTCTTCCCTTCTTAATTTGGATGTCCTCATCCAACTCCTGGTGACGGTCCATCATGAAATGTGGATGTTGGGGTTGATGTTCTTGATGGCCTATTAGAAGAATGATGCTCTTGGTTTCGGGTCTTCGCCTTCGGTTATTTCAGGCTGTGGTTGTTCTTGTAAGCTATGTTGCTCATGCTGGATGATAAGTTTGTTTGCCATGGTCCTTCGGTTGGCTATGATGAAGGAGGTAAGTACGAGGCCGAGGATGGTGATAGTTCCGTACGTACTCCATTGATGGATCTCCTTTTCAGTTTTTAGAAGGTTGATCTGCTCCGTATTGTTAATGTGGAGTTCCTTCATCATCTCTAATGATAAGAGCTCGTGATATTCTTTTTCCAGGGTTGTCGGCTGAACAATTGCAGGTAAGGCTTGAAGGGTTGATGCTTCTTTAGATGTGAATTCTTGGCCGTTAAATGAAATAGTGGTGTTGTAAAATTTTATAAGGAAGGTTCCTTGGAGGGTTTGGTTAGTGGTACCGATGCCTATTGTCGAGTTGAATTGGTTTAGCAGTAGGATGCCTTGGTCTATTTCCTCAATTGTAGGTACGTGTTGATTGTTGACGATTGTGCAGCTGGAGTTACGACTCGTGAGCAGATTTGGGATGCAGGTTGTATTGCTTATGTCTACGATGCTATTCTGATTACATATGGTTAGCTGGTTAATAGTTTTACAATTTTGTTTTGTGCCAAAAATCTTGTTACCGTTTTGAAGTATCATATTAAATGGTATTTTGTTAATTACGTTAGCTTTCTTAACAGGTTTTATTAGTAATTTCTGAAACATTTCGTTTGTCGTTATTGGGATATTAACAATATAAAATAATGTGGTGCTGTTGCTGATAACCTTAACATTCGCGAATTCTAATGCTTCTTCTGTTGTGGAATATGGTAAATTTTCTTGATCGAGTACTTTCTTTGCAAGGTTTACATCAGTTTTTGATAACAACATTGAATTTATTACACCAACTTTTGCCCATTGAATAGCGTATTTAATATTAACTAGTTCTTCTTTTATAAGTCTTATTCTATATTGGGTGCCTAATGCTAATTTTTCACCAAGACGGTCGTCCTCTCCAATTATTTTCATAATTTTATTTGTGATTTGAGTGATATTATTAATTCTTTCATTATTGAGTTGATTGATTACTACTTGCTTGTTATTATTTTTTAGTACGTTATTCATTTGGTCAGTTAACATTACGTAGTCGTCATGGTCAGGATTTCCTGCTATCCATTTCCATGCGCTACCTATAAAATTAAGAGATCTCTTTGCTCTATGTGGGTTAATGTTTTCGAAAATTTCTTGAATTTGGAGCAGTTCGTAATGAAGGAAGGAATATAGGGAGTGGTTTGGCTTTATATGATATTCGAGTATTGGTTGCATATTGGCTATAAAGTTCTGATAAGTATTTAGGTCTATTACATGAATTAATTTGAAGTTGCCGTTTTGCACCTTGGCGATGCCGGAGTTGAGGATTATGATCTGGGAATTGGAGTAATCTAGGATTTGGACTTCCCCGTGGCTGGTGAGGACGATGCATCTGAAAGAATATTAATTTCTAATGTTACTCTTATGGACTACTTTTCCCGATTCTGTGAGAATCGTACTATTTCTATTTTCTTTAACCTTTTCTTCTTTGTATCTGATAGTTAATTTTGATCCGATTCGTTTGTTATGTTTTACAAATATGGTCTGCCCAATTTCGTAATTTTTTGGTGGTTTACGCTTTTTGTTGTGAAACTTTAGGTCTTTCTGTTGTTTCACCTTCAGGTTTTCGATATTTTGCATGCGTACTTTTTCGAAATCTTGTGGGGTAATTCTTGGAGTACGACCATAAAATAGTTCAACTGGTTTCTTTTTTACAGTGGAATGAATCGTGTGATTGTATTCATTGACTGCGCGTTCTAGCAGTTCTTCGAAAGAACGCGAAATTCCATCGGCATTAAGACATCTCATAATTTCAGAGAGGGTGGAATGAAATCGTTCCACCTGGCCGTTCGTCTCACTTTTGTATGGTGGGGTTTTGAAAATTGTTATATTTAATTCTTCCATCATTGCGGTGAGGGTTGCCGAATTGAGAGACTTTTCATTGTCGAGAACAGTGAATTCGGGGACACCGTAGAAGAATAAGATATCCCTGAGTGGTCTTCTAATATCTTCTATTGCACGTGATTTAAGTATTTTGGCCTGGGCAAATTTAGTGAATTTATCTATTGCTGTGAGTGCTAGGTAATTTTTTGTTGAATAGATGTCGATGTGCAGGGTATGGCCGGGATATGTAGGGATAGGAGTGGAATTTATTACGAGGTTGTTAGGATGCCTTTCGTATTTATTTTCTTTACAGATTTTACAGGCTTTCAGTAATCTTTTTATTTTGTGGCTCATTCTTGGGAAGTAATAATTTTGTAGCACTTGTAATCGATTCTCGTCTGCGCTTCGATGTGCTCTGCGGTGTATTGATAAGATTATTTCTTCCTGATCTGTGTCGTTAGTGATATCTTCTACCAGTGTTTGTGTGAAGCGAATCCTGTAGTCTTTGAAATGTATTGGGTAGATCTGTTGGATCTCTCCCATGATTTCTTCCTCTGTCATCAGGCCGTTTATTATTTGGGGGTTTAGGTATCTTTTGAAAATATTTATAATATCTGAGTGTGTGTATTGTTGTTGGATAAAAATGTGCCTGTTATACTTGGGGAATGGGTTTTTTAATTGGTAACTGTTTTCATTGCCTTTGCGCAATATAAGTTGATTACGGAAGACGTTTATAGAGGTTGAAACTGAGGGGATTAAGTTGTGGGAGGAACTTTCGCTACTATGTTGAGTCGCTGTCATTGAATTAATTGTTGTTGGTGGTCTAGATAGAGCATCGGCTACGACGTTCGCCTTTCCTGGTTTGTACTGTAGTTCATAATTGTACTCTTCCAGGATGGCTTTCCATCTCTTCATTTTCGAATTAGTGTTTTTATTGCTTAGAGCGTATGTCAAGGGTTGGTGGTCGGTGAATATTTTTATCTTTCTGGATCCGTACAGGAAGTTTCGTAACGAATTGAGAGCCCAAATGATGGCAAGCATTTCCTTCTCATTTGTCGCATAGCTCTCTTCAGTTGTGTTTAAGGTTCTTGATAAAAATATTATAGGCTTATCCTCCTGTGAGAGGACGGCACCGAGGGCATAGGCTGAGGCATCCGTAGTGAGTTGGAATTCCTTATTTAGATCAGGATGTCTCAGCAATACTTCTTTTGACGTAAGGGAATTTTTCAGTTTTTGAAATGACTCGACTGCTTCGTCGGAAAGGTGGATGGGTTTGTTTTTAGAAAGGTTTTTGGACACTCGTCCATCTTCCCCTCTTAAAAGGGATGTCAGGGGTTTCGCGATTTTTGCATAATCCTTAATGAATCGCCGGTAATATCCTGACATTCCCAGGAAAGATCGAAGGTCTTTGAGTGTCTTTGGCTGTGGGAAATTCGAGATAGCCTGTACTTTTTGTGGGTTTGTTTTAATTCCGTTGTTAGAAACTATAAAACCTAAAAATTCGACTTCTGTCTTAAAAAAGTCGCATTTGTCAAGCTGAATTTTCATGTTTGCCAATTCTAATGTTTTAAACACTATTTCGAGGTTTCGGAAATGTTCGTTTTCATCTTTGCCAAAGATGATAATGTCGTCTATATAGACGTAGCATCTTTTACCGATGTGGTCCCTCAATATGTCATCTAACGCTCTTTGAAATATCGAAGGGGCGTTTCTGAGGCCGAACGGTAGTCGGGTGAATTCATACTTACCGTTGTTGACGGAAAAGGCCGTCTTCTCGATGTCTCGTTCCTCGAGAGGGATTTGGTGGAATCCACTTTTCAGGTCCGCTATAGTGAAATATTTATTCTTTCCTAGATTTAAAAGAACCTCTCCGATTTCAGGTATTGGGTATCTATCTGGTACCGTTACCATGTTCAATTTTCTATAGTCAATTACTAATCTGAATTTCTTTTTGCCAGATGAGTCCACCTTTTTTGGAACAACCCAAACTGGGGAATTATACGGAGATCTTGATGGTCTTATTATTCCATCTTTTAACAGTTGTTTAATCTGTTCTTCTACTTCTTCTCTAAACGCCATGGGGTAAGGGTAAGATTTTGAATAGACAGGCTCATCCGAGACAGTCCTTATTTCGCCTTTTATGACAGTTGTGTACGTCAACCTTTCGTCGGGATCGGCAAATAAATTTGGACACTCTTTTATGATACTGTTTAGTTTTTGAGATTGGTTTTTATTCATATGAGAGATTTTTATGCTCAAAGAATTTACTGATTCTGAAGTTTGTTGTTTGAGAAAAAGTTTTATGCCTGGTTCGATGACCATGAAATTTTCGTTAGTGTGAATTATAGCCTTTAACTGCTTAAGACTGTCATTTCCTATTATGCCATCGAAGGCTATAAGGCTAGGAAGGATAAAAAATTTTTGCTTTTGGACTGGAGCGTCGAAAGGATTTATAAAAGCGTGGTGTGTTATCTTAATACATCCTACAACAGATCTTGCGAAGAAGTCCTTTTCATTAGAAATGGGGTTACGGATATAACGTGGCTGGATATAATTTTTGTTAGATCCAGTATCTATTAAGAATTTTAGTATTTTTCCGCTCTTCGCGACGTGCTCGTAGTATGGTAGCGAAGAGCATTTCAATCTAAAAAATAGATATCATCGATATGTTCGGAATATTCTAAGGTCGGGTTTTCTGAGGTTTCGGTATAATCAACAAGTGTTTGGTCGTACTTCGTGTCTTCCTGCGTTATATTTTCTTCGTAATTTTCAGTTTCTTCTTTTACCGGGGAGTCTTGTTCGAGGTTAAAGATTCGCTGTTGTTTACGCGGGACATAAGCTTGGTTGGATGTGGGTCTTTTCTGAACAAATTGTTGTCCTGGATGGTTCGTGTAATTCACTGCCCTTGAGTTCATTGATGGGTCAACATCCATAGGTTCCGGTTTCGGGATAGGTTTAGGAGGCAGATGTCGGAGATTTTGGGGATTTTGGGGATTTTGAGGATTTTGTGGAGATGTTTGGGGGTTATATGTTCGTTGTATGAATTGTGGCTGGGGATAATTTTGCTGGTAACTTTGATTTTTTGGGGGATAGTTTGCTAATTCGGGATAAAAATTTGTTCTAGGGGCTGGAACGGGAGCAATGTACTGTGGGTGTGGCGTGGTTCTTCTCGGAGGAGCGGGTGGAGGTAAATTTTTCCGATTACTGTTCGCGCTATGTGCGTATTGGCTTCGGTATTCCATATTCTCAACCTTCATGCAAAGATGCAAGGCTTGTGGTAAATCCACAGGTTCTTTTACGCTGAGCAATCTAGGGAGGTCGCCGTTAAGGCCTCTTATGAAGGTATCGAGTGCTTTGCTTCTATAAGATTGCGTCATAGCATTGAGTATCTCTTGGCTCGAATCCATACAACACAATTTATTTAGGATGAGGGACAGGTGTTGGTAGACCGCTTGATAGAATTCGGGTACACTGGACCTGCCTTGCACTAGAGTTGTCATCTGGTACTCGAGTGTACCCAGATCACGCTTGTCGGCGTAGTGCATCGTAAGGCACCTTGCTATCTTTTCCCAATTTAATGGGGTGTTGTAAGATTCGAGCGCGATGTCCGCATATCCAACTATTTTATTACGGATTACGCTCAAAATGCCGTAGTATTTTGCACTTCCCTTTAAGGGCTCGTAAATTGCTAGAATTCGGTCAACGCTTTTTTTCCATGATCCGAATTCGCCGGGTTTCCCAGAGAATTCTCTGAGACTTTTCACAACATCCGGTATTTTATCCATATCGGACAGATCTTCTCCGAAGGCAACGTTGATAGTTTGGTCATTTTCGGTAGAAATTGGAGGGGGATTTATTAGGGAACTTAGGATTGCTTTGCCTTCTCTTCTTAAAGCTTCCGTCACTAGGGCTGTGACTTGTTCGGCTAGCGATATCGTTTTGGAAGGAGGAGTATTGGAAGGGCCTGCTGTAGCCTCTTCATTAATTGGGAGCAACCTCGCTGGTCTTATGATATTGTTTGGCTCCATTTTTCTTTTTATTGTTTTTTTTTATTTTGGAAAAGGGAAATTTTATGCTTGTTGCACGAATTTGAAAGAATTAGTAATAGAGCACGAACTAACAAGGTACGGAAAAATTCCTATGTCGTTTTAAAATTAATCCGAGAAAACAAAATTTTTTATCTCTAATATTGAGCACTAGAACACTAAAAAAATATTCTTACACTTTTTTCGATTTAAGGCAAATTTTTAAATATGGCACAATATTTCACTGTTACACTTCTATTCTACAAATTTTAACAAATTTTTATTTTTAATAGCTTAAATTACTAGAACTTACATTAATAAAAATCCTAAATGGAGGACGTTCATTTGGATGATGAGTCTTTAATCTGCAGTGCGATTACCACACAGTTTCCCGGTGATGTTGTCCTCACTGTATGGGGGACCGCTTGTGGTACTTCTCCTCAACGGGTCAGGCGGCTGTCGTCGATGAATCCTTTCCCTCGGCGACTCCGTTTTATCCAACGACGAGTAGTTAGCTGTGTTGGTGACTCCGGGGCCCTACGTTTCCTGTCCACAATGTTGAGGTGACTTCGGGGGGTTTTATGTCCTTACTTGCCACTGGTAGTCACTTCGATCACTTTTCCGAGGATTGGTTACCGCGGTAATAATACTTGCGAGACTGATTATCGCGACGTACTTTACTTAAAAATCGATAGGACTTTGCCAACGGTCCCTGCTCGGGCGCCAGTTAATTTTATTTGGAGGTAAACTTTGAAAAAAAAAATAAAATTTATATTTCAAAAATATTTATTTCTCCGAACGATGTTTCTGCACTGAGAATTACTTAAAGACTGATTATTCTAAAGTTCTTAAAATCTACCTGTGCTACCTGATCTGTTTTTGCACCCAGGTCGTAGACGCTGACACTGCATTCACGTTGCACCGGCGGTTGGGGTGACTATCCTAACTTATGCGTGGGAAAGCTTTATTTCTCACGGCACGTGCTGACTCAGGTGTTAACTTATACATTGATAGCATGAAGCGGTATTAATATTTTACGATGACGAGAAGGCTGTAGAATTTCGAATTGATCATATAGGTACTTTGGTTCGCGTGATTCAGTAAGCTTAAAAAAAGAAAAAAAGATCAACGCGCGGCTGTTGAAAAAAGACCGCAAAGACCACCCAAGAATCAAGTTTCTTTAAGACGATGTATTTTTGATGCGGTCATCAAAAGCAGTATCCAAACTTTTAGTCGAGTTGTTATCTACCCTCGGAAAAATTAGAGTGCCATATGTAAAGGAAGGCATGAGTAGGCTCTTGACAAGATTGAAACGGGTACCAATTTGCAATATGGACGATGTTAGAGTTAAGTGTTATTCCAAGACTTTTTATCCTGATCACATATGGCAACATAACTCGATTTCGATGGATTTAGCTTGATTCACAAATGTGATGCTTTCATCGCAAGGCAAACTTGAAATCCAAACAATCTAATATAAGTGCAGAACATATTGACGCAGTTGCGATGTAAACACAACGCATCAATTTTGAAGTTTTGGTACTGAAAAATGGAATATGGAAAATAAAAGACGGCCGAACTGATATTAATCCTTTTAATAGATTGAATCATATGATATTTTCTAGAAGAGTATAGTAAATTATCTTTAATAGTTCAACTTCCACTATTGTCTCGTATCAATATTCCAGCATTGGTCTGACCAAGGAACAAAATAATTTCTTAGATATTGACTGCGTTAGCTTTGAGCACAATAGAATCGTAAAAGGATAACCGTGAATTAAAAACAACGCCTAGGACTCTGTATTTCTCAAATTTAGTAATGGGGCCACCATTTAACTCATTAGAAACTTCTGCGACTGGTAGCTTTCAGTGGCTACATATGTACATATGTATAGTACAATATAGCTTATCCGGTTTTCAATATTGCTTAAAATCGTAGATATCTGAAGCATACATTTGCCAAAGGGCAAAGTTTCTCATAATGACCTCCTTTATGACATATTTAAATTTCATCGAAGTCGCGGGGGCAGTACCGTTTCCGAATAATTACCAAAAAGATAGTCTAGTACGAAACACTCATCACCTCTTTCAGTTCGTTCACTATTCCGAAAAATTACATACATACTGTCCCTTGTTGGATTTAACAAATCTTCTTTCACAATGATATTTTTTTTCATATATGTAGGTAGGCACATATATATTTCTGGAAAAAAAGCTCATTAAAAAAGAATCAGAAAAGTCATTGACCAACTTAACCTTCTCTGTTTGAAGTCAAGCAAAGTTTATATCGGAAATCTGGGTGGACGAAGTTGCGGGTGAAAGCTGGTTACCCATACATTGGCACACTATGTGTTACGTAACACCCACTCTCAATAGCGAAACAATACTATATTATTTAGAAGGCAATAAACATTTATTTTTGGTTTCAAAACGCTTTCCAAGTTGCCGAAATTGATAAGAACTGGAAATGGATTTACAAACGCAGATGACGGACTATACGCAATAATGTTGTTATCTAATTTGTAAATCACACTTTTTTTGTGTGAAAATTTAGACACATGTTATCGTGTACTTGTAAAATTATATTATTTTTTTACTCTCCATTTAACGAAAACTCTCAATATGCAATAAAATGCTCAGTCCCTTAAGTTTCGCTATATAGAGTTTACACTATCACAACAAACATCACAAGTAGTAACTCTAACTAAGCTGACTCTTTAACTGGTGCTTCGAATAGTTAAAATCAATATTAGTGTAATTCTGATTAAAGAGACGCGACATTCGGCTATTTCATGCCATAGATAGTGTTCTGATGGGAGACACGGAGAAAATTATATTTATGCCACCTTTTTTATTAATTAAATCATTAATGGAATTCCCTGCGAATATAAATAATTTTTATATTACAGATAATTTGACAGACGCTTACAATTACTGGTGAATTTGTTTTTTGTTTCAATCCAAGCATCTAAAGTTCTCTTGGAAACGAACATTAAAAGCCATAAAATGTCTGCAACAAACTCTGAAGATCTTTCAAAAGTTAACTTATCGGGTAAGTTGGAAAAATTGGCATTTATTTGATAGCATATTATCATGGTTCGATTTTTCTTGATCAATTTGAGTTCATCTCAATAAAATCATTCTAGCCATTCAAGTCACATGATCAAGAACAATCGAACAGTGTTACTTCGATTACATGCACGATTGAGTTTTCGATCTTCGTTTTTGAGTACGCAAGATTGAAGGATCGAGTTGAAAGCAAATTGAAGGTGAATAGAAGTGACATTTAAACAAAAAATTCAGTTTTTATGAGAAATATTTTATTTTTGAGCCATAACGGCTAATTAATTGTACCTGTCTGCTTTCGCGAGATATGTTAATGTTATGCTAAGACAATATCCCGGATGCATTTACGAAGAAGCAGAATTTGGAAGCTGAGGTGGATATTCATTGAAAACCTCTGGCAACGAATAAAATAAATAATAAATTTACGAAACGAAACGAAATTGGTGTTTAACGAATTCATCATTCACCGTGATCGAATCGAGTCTATCCGCTGTCAGCTCGATCTGTGTTAATGTGCATGCGATCGAATCCTGATACTACCAAGATTCAATCCCGTATGGTAATATACGTGACGTAAATATCAGAGATTTCAGGACTTAAGGCATTAATAAATTTCCTGAGGTTTGAGGTAGTTTCTTTCAAATACAATGCTGAACTCAAGATGGTGATTCAATTGGTATACTACAAAAATTCTAAATTTTACTGCAATATATTAAATCTAGTCGTTTTAACACAAAATTTGCCAAAAATCTAAACCATTTCCGAGTAAAAGGTGAGTTGGTGAGTTGTGATTTTCCTTCCCTAGTAAATTACTATTTTTGGGAGCGTACGGCAAAAATAACTAAAACTTCAAATATACGCTCTAAATAAAATGCAAATCTTACCAGTTAGCGATGTTTCTTTTTTACACAAGTGATCTTTTCCAAAATAGCTGCGGAAATATTTAAAAACATTTATTACATTTATGTACTTACTTAGCTATTAGCTAAGTTATAAGTAATTGTTAACAGAGGTACACGATTTGGAAGAACCTATTACGACTTTGAAATTCGCACCATCTATCAGCCCTATTCTACAATAGTTGAGACCAGTTATAGATCACAAGTCACAACTGTTGTGTGGCCAAATATTATATATGTATTGTGATTTTGATAGGCTTGTGCATGACACTTTTTGGGTTTAAGTTTAAACAGCTTCTAGTTGGTGCCTCACAATCAAAATCACAAGATAGTGAGGCACACGAAATTTGTGTATTGTGATCTATAACTGGTCTCAATTTTTCTAGAAAAGGGTTGCATGTGTCAATATTCGATAGTCACAAGCCATTCTGATGGTAATTCGTTGCTTGGCATCTCCATTGAGCTGATTCATTTCATTTTGCATCACGAATTACAAATTAATAAACTTTGTAGCGCTTATGCTTACTATGTATTCACATCGGAAACGAAACAGCAGTCTAACAATGGAGAACAGGTCAGGAAACAAACCGCCTCCGAAAAAAGCGAAATGCCGTTGATCCGTTGGAATGGTTACGGCTTCGGGTTTTGTGGGACGCAAAAGGAATTATCTGGATTGACTACTTGGACATGGGGAAAACCATTAATGGAGAATACTTAGCATAATTAGTGGAGAGACTGAAAACAGCGATCGGGGAAAACTTTCGGGAATGGCCAAAAAGCAGATGTTTCACAATGGCAATGCGCCGCAAGGTGGTCCAAAAACACGAAAAAAGCGGTGTCGTAGTAGTCCGCATTTATAGGTTTTTGGAGTAGCTGTTTTCGCATCTGAAGTCGTGCCGGAAATTGTTATTAAAAAATGGAGAATTTTAGGCGAACAAGTTTTGACGTGAAACGTCTTTAAATTCACATACTGGTATGATGGAAAAAACTTGGACTATAACGCAAATGTAGACATTTTCTTGCCTTAATAACGCCCTAACTATAAAGCCTCAGAGACGTATGTGGGGTGTCGCTTTTTAGCATATCCGGTATGCTTGCAGACATGACCTTTAGTTCGCGTCGTGGTAGAGCGGAATGGCGGGGAGGGCGCCCAGCGCTAATTTAATAAAACCGGCGCTCTCGCTTCTTTATATTCAGTGTAACTCAGACATACTACTGCGGTGATTCGGATGTTTTTGTACTTATAAAGCTTGTCGATATATATCTATATATTTTAATAATTATAAGTGTATTTGAGACAATATTTCTAAGTAAAAACTAAAAGTAAGTGTGCAATTGTAAAAATTGAAAATGTCGCCTCTGCCCGTGCAACAACCGAAAATAAAGATTTCGCATATCCTTGGAAAAAAGTGGCTATGGCTCTCTTACAGGTACCCGAATATCTAACGCCTATTGCCACACCCATCAAAACACCGGAAATGGAGAAGGAACCTGTTAATAGGGATGTGACAACTCATCTAGTTAAGTTTTTTCCGAACATAAGGAACCTTTTCTGAAAATAGTCTGCAAAATATGAATGCTGGACGATGATATGTTCGGGAAAAGTGCATTATGTTCAGATAAAGCTCAATTTGTACAGGGTAATCCTAAATTTCATGCTTCTGCTGGATGTGGTTTTTTTACGTAAAAAACCAAAGCAATATTAGAGGATAGTTAGCTAATAGTCCACCAGGCGACCGCAAAAAGTAAATTCTATCAAGTTAGGCGACGAGATTTTCAGGAAAGGTTTCTTATGCGCGAAGAAATCTAACTTGTATGTGTTGTCTCAGCCCCCTTGATCAGTTGTACCCTCTCTCCCACTTCTTCCACAAATGTTATGATGAGGGTGGTAAAAGTTCACTTTTTTTTCTTCTAAAAGTAGAGGATATCTGCTTGTATTTACACTCAATTTTATGCTATCGTTTCATGATAAATTATTGCTTAATTCGACAGAGAGTTTTTTGTACTATCATCTGTGTTTCATACTGTAATTTATCGCTACTTAGGACACTGAGCTGAGTACTTATCTGGCGAAACTTCACGTTAAATTTTCGCCTGGACATCTAAGCACACTAAATTTTGTATGAAAATTAGCGCGGAAATCAGTACTAGGCTCTAGACCGTTCTTGTTACCACTGTGTTGAGGTGGATTGAAGTGTATTTAATGCGTCTTTGTTGTACCATAGATACGGATGATTGGTTTTTTAGTTTACTCTTATCATAGGCTATTAAGATTTCAATAAAATATTTCGCCGTTGGCTCATGCTTTATTTATTATAATCAATTCACAAATTTCGGAATGACAACACACCTGTCTGTTAGTCTCCAATGTTCCATTGTCATTTCTTTAGCTGCTAAAATAGTGACCGGATAATGGAGACTCGCTAAATTTAGTTTAGCGCAGAGCTCAGTAGCAGGCTTTAAACGTTAATAAAAACCAAAACCGGAACTATCCGCAGCTGAAATTTATGTTATTTTTTAATGAATGTGTAATGAAGAAATCCTGACTAATTTCAGCGCAGAATAGTGTAGGAACTGCAACTTACCTCTTTTGGAAAGTTCGGGTGTTTTTTCCAAAGAGATAAGACGTTTTCTATGGAGTAAATTTCTGAGTTCGTATTTATCGATCAATTTATTGACTAAAGAAGTTGCCGCGATCAAAATCAAGCGCTTACACTCAGTCACGGATATTTGTGAAGACAATTCTGAATTGTATACCATTCCATCAAACAAAGAAATATTGTCAATATCCGCAAAATAATGTATCCACAATGAGGAAAAACATCGTTAACCCAAAGCGCAGTGGTCAGAACTCAAAAGTAAACGGTCCCTAAGCGAGTGCCAGCAATTACTTTGCACCACTGCAAACGTTGCACGAAGATGGGAGTAACGACAACGACACAGCTTTAGTAGCCAAATTTTTAGTGCCACCAATAAATGCTATAAAGTGGTCGAGTAATTATGTACATGAACTATTAAAATCTAATAACATTTTGGACTACACAATCAAACGAATATCGATTGGTGTCAAAATATTACCAGCGAAATTGTGGCTTATGATAAAATCAAAAAATTGTTAGAAGTGAGCAAATGTGAATTTTATACCCACGGTAGAAAAGCTGATCTGCCATTTAAAGCTATACTCGCCGGACTAGATGAAATTGATCCCTCGGAAATCAAAAATGAATTATGTTCAATGGGACTAAAGTGTCTGAGCGTTCAATCAGTTGTTAAGAAATCGCAACATAATGAACTAACTAGTAGGCTATTGTCTGTCCCGCTGAAGCCGGACGGGGGATACTGTAGTGGGGCAAAAATTCTCTAGTTTCCAAAGTACTGAAAATTATCAAGTAGAAAAAGATGCGCTACTGGAAAACACGACCATTATAATGCAATGAATCATAATTGAATGAATAATTGATTGAATAAAAATACAATGTAATTTAATTTGAGTACTTTATCACGCATGCGGCGAATATACCACCCACTGAACAGGCAAGAAAGAATAGCTGTGGATATGAATCTTATAGGAAAGTATAAAGCTAAGCTTTCAAATAACAATTGTTACATTCTCACCGACTACGCCATTTAAGCTAAATTTATCAAAAATTAAAATATGCAATATTCTGTCATTGTAAAAATATGAACAGCACAAACAGCATACCGAATCTCTAAAATACGGCAGGTGGAAAAATTCACTACTTATTCAGTTTAGGTACATTGTACATTCTGCAAAATAAAATAAATGCGAAATGTGAGTACCCAAATAAACCTACATACAGAGATAAATAAAAGAATCGCAAAGCCAAATTTAATGTCATAAGTCGCTTCGATTATTTGCTCGTAGCATCGAAGTCACGATGTTTGACATCGCCATCGCTCAACTTTGATGTTTCGATGACCGGCAGCTTAATTACCAATATTGTTTTTTTTAAATTCCTTGCGCTAAGAATAATATTGAGGTATTTTTGATTTGAATCCCTTAATACTAAGAATCTCTTTGGGATATTGCAATCTCTAGAAAAGGTCACCCATTTCGGTAGTGTTTTGCGCGATATGTTTACCGTTACGCAATGGCACAGAATACAGGCAGATATAGTGCGATTTTCTAAGAATTTTTGATGCATCGCTGCAGCAGAATTTTTGGCCGCTTTTGAGAATTTTCGATGTTGGGTTTAATTGCTTACGCTCTAGCGCAGAATGCACGTGCACGCACCTCACAAATTCCGCCCCTGCAATTCGCTAACAGTATATTGGTCGTCTGTTTGGATTCGTCCTAAACCATGCCGATTTGCACACTTTCCCATAGCCGTTATAGATTCCTAGTAAAACAACATTTTTTCTACGAATTTTTATTTTCATACAAAATGACGCTAATTCCGCTAATTCCGGGCTAGACCGTACGAAATTGAACCCAACATCGAAAATTCTCAGAAGCGGCCAAAAATTCTGCTGCGGCTGGTTAGTCAAAGTTTAGCTATAGTTACGTGGAATGCCCGGGGTATTCGAAACAAAAATTTGGGAATTATTTAAGGCAAACATAAAATTGACATTGCTCTGTTAACTGAAACAGGATTGAAACCGGATGTAAATTTTAGTAATCCTAATTACTGCTGTTATAGATTAGACAGGGAAACTCAAAGGGGAGATGCTGTTGCCATTGTCATTATAAAAAATATCAAATGCAAACTATTACCAACTATTGGTTTATCTCTTATAGAAGCAATCGGAGTGGAGATTACCATTGAAGGTAACCAAAATTTTAAAATTATATCGGCGTACTTCCCCGGGGGCTCGTCCAATGAAGAAAAAAAGAGACTTCAGGAACGACCTGCTAAAATTATCGCGTATGCGTGACTCGTATTTGATCGGTGGTGACTTAAATTGTAGGCACCAGGTTTGGGGCTGTTTACGAGCAAACAGATGGGGCAACATATTGCATAATATCATGGCAAATTCTCTACTTACAATGCTATACCCAGCTGATCCAACTTATGTACCTAGCAATCCTGCAGCAAATTCTTCCGTTTTAGATATTTTTCTAACAAACAGATCTGATCTATCAACTCGGCCAGTCACAATTAACGATCTGCGTTCTGATCATTTGCCTGTTTCAAAAAGGCTAATTGGCTTAAATATTGGGGCTATATAAAAAGCAACTTACGTCCATTTATGAATAAGTTGTCTTTAAATAATATTAACACTACAGAACAGATCACATGATAGATATTTTAACCAATCTAACACATGCTGCAATAGCACATGCTGTACCGCACCAGAAAAAGTTTTTCTCAGACATATATGTATATTTGGGACAAAATCCCAAATTGTTGTATCAAATGTTACCCCAAACCGGCTATTGTGTACCTTGTATCTTATATATTAAACTCCTGTCTTAAACTAAATTGTTTCCCGAATAACTGGAAAATCGCCATGACCATACCAATCCACAAGCCAAACAAACCAGCTAACCAAGCCTCTAGTTATAGACCTATTAGTTTATTAAGCTCTTTAGGTAAAATCTTGGAAAAAATCATAAATCATAGGCTTCTAGATTTTATAGAGGAAAATAGTATTTTTCCAGATTCACAATTCGGATTTAGTTGCGAGCATTCTACTGCGCATGCTGTTACGAGAATAACACAGCATATTAAAAATAAATTATCCTGTAAAGAATCGACTTCGCTTGTACTTTTAGATGTACAAGCTGCATTTGACACTGTTTGGCACGATGGAATAATTTATAAAATGATACAATTTGAATTTCCTCGTTATATCATAGCTATGGTCAAAAATTTCCTAAAAAATTGATATTTTAAAGTATATGTTGGACTAGATAGATTGTTGGACCTGACACACTTATAAGATAGTGGCTCAAGGATCTGTTCTTGGGCCTATACTTTATAGTATATTTACAGCTGATTTCCCTACCTTAGAAAATTGTCACGTGTCTATTTTCGCAGATGTATACACATCTGCAGCAAATAGTACTGAGATAATTGATAACATGCAGAAGGGACTCGATACTATTGCCAATTATTTCCATAAGTGGAAAATAAAAGTAAATTCCGAAAAATCCCAGGCTATGTTTTTCACTAGAATTAGATTATTAGAATTATTTACCTGCGAGTAAACTCAAGATGCAGCTGAAATTACGTGGAGTGATCAAGTAAAATATCTGGGAATCACGTGAGACAAGAAACTAACATTTAATACTAATGTCTCAAAAACCATTTACAAAATTAATACACTAGGTAGAATCTTGTACCCATTCATAAATAGAAAGTCAGCCCTAAACCTGGATAACAAGCTGTTGATATTTAAGGTAGTCTTCCAAGCTGTGCTTACATATGGAGCACCAGTATGGAACGGTTGCGCGAGTACACAAAAAAAAAATTACAAGTGGCACAAATTAAAGTGCTTAAAATTATTTTTAACCTTCCCTGGTACTACTCCACAATAAAACTGCATCAAATGACAGATATTGAGACCATTGAAGACAGGCTAACAAGGCGCACGAAAAATTTTTATGAAAAATGTGAGCATAATCCCAACCCTTTGAATCGGCAACTTTGCCCAGTGCCCCAGTTTAGATAAGTAATTACATAGTTAGATTAGATAGATAATAATAAGATAAGGTAGTTAGTCATAAAATGCGTAATGAGGTTTTTTTTTGTTTTTTAATGAAATTTTTCCTCGAAATGTGATATTTATAATAATTATAACCCTTTTTTGGCCCACATATTTTTAAGATGTGAAGAATTAGCTAAACGTTCTAAACACTTAATATAAAAATTTGTAAATCTAATTGGAATATGTCAAGATAATGAAATAAAAGATGATGATGATTATCTCTTTTGGAATGAGAAAGTTTAATATCGCGTTCGCTAAATGCATGGCCAAATGTACTGTTTACTAATAATAACAATTACTAATTGTAAGAAATTTCGAGCACACTATTTAATTGCACTTATTTTGAGGAGGAGAATCCATATTCGCACTCATGAATCGGTGCAACACAAACAATTTTATGAACGCTCAAACTTACCGTGAATAAAGGTCTTCACAAACCAGCTTGTGCGGGAAGCGTTGTTTTATGAAGACGGAGTGTCGCGACCAGGAAATGCTGCGCTCTCGATGTCTTGACTTTGAAATGACCTGAGCAGGTGTAAAAAACATTGCTCCTCATCAATCGCTTCAAAAAATGCTTGGGGGACTTGATCACACATACCAACCGTTAAAAGTCCCAAACTAATAGTTTCTTCATTTCATTTTAAGGTTTCTGGCCACGTTTTCGGGTTTTCGGACTACTGTGTACCCTTAAATTCGAGCCGCGTTGCTCAGAACAAATGCTTCCGCAGTCCGCATCCTACTCTATTCATGCGCTCTCGCTCTTCTTTCGTATTACCATCTGAAACTCAAAACTCAAATTTAAGTCAAATGAAAGAGGTGATTCATACAGGAGGTAGACGAGTATTTTGCATTGAACTTCGAGGGGCTATGTCGAAAAATAACTGAAAGACAACATGTTCTCTTTAATATCCAACCACCATCCTACATGCAATTTCAGAAAAGATTTTAAGATTTATTATTGTGTAGTATTGTTGTTTAAAATTACACAGTTCACAAAATTCATTTCAGGAACATTTTCTGATCAAATAACTAAGCTCTACCTATCTGAGCATTATTCTGATGTCACCTTCATTGTTGAGAATCAGAGACTTCCAGCTCATAGAAGCATTCTTGCTACTCAAAATGAATACTTTCGAGCCCTTCTTGGCGGGGGTCTGCTGGAATCAAGTCAGAAAGAGATCCGATTAGAAGTACCTCTGGAAGCATTCAAAGCGGTACTTAAATTCATTTATTCTGGTAAACACAATGGGACAAATTCAAAGGTGTCAGTTTAATTTATTTTATTTATTTAGGTCATATGTGCTTATCCGAGCAAAAGTTGGAGGAGGTTCTAGACATTTTGGGTCTGGCTGACCAGTACGGCTTCATTGAACTTAAACTAAAAATCTCCAAGTTCTTAAATGAAGGAATCTGCTTGAATAACGTGTGCGATATTTTTGCATCAGTGAGGTGAGATTACTGTTATTGAGAGATAGATAGGGGTAGCGGTCTTAAAAAGGCATTTATTCGGTTGCTGTCTCGATAAATTATCCTAAATTACTGTTTCACAGGCTTTATGACATAGACCTTACAAAAAGTTGCTACAGTTTCATGGACCGGAATGCTTCTGATATTTTGGGACATGAAGCATTTAATCGTCTTTCCCAGGTAAACCCCAATTTAGCACTTACATGAGATTTGTATAATTTATCTCTTTTACAACAAGAACAGTGTTATGAGGGATAATTTTCAACTTATTTTGTGAGTTAAAATGTTTCACTTCACTGCAACAGAAGATCACTCTAATCGCTTTAAGGTTTCTATGCGATATGTATGTAGGCACTGCGCAGTTAAAAATATAATTTTTAACTGGGTTGAAAGTCGATGTTTCTGTTTTCAGCCTTAGGATATTTATGAGTGATTATGCATAGTACTCAATTTTAAAAATCCAATGTGGAGGAATTAAAATAATGAGAAATTTTTGTAAGGAACGCGAGAGTTAGCCCGCCGATAGTATAAAGTGTTCCGTTACTTAGACGTCCAAAAGGAACAAGGTGATAGAAAATCCCAAAACCCAATATTATTCACAGTTCTATATGGATTCCGATTTTAGACGGTTTAGACGAAACGGTTGTTATCAATCGTTAAACAGATGAATTTTGCAAAATTTTGTGAAGTATGCTATTTGTGATCATACTACGCACGCGATTAAAAACATTTTAGTAATAAAACTGCCTTATTATGTTCCTAATTAAAAAAATAATGGACCTACTACAAGTTGATACAACCGCCAATAAAAAAATCGTGTTACAGTATTATTATCTTCACAGTGAAGGAAACTCTCAGTTTAGAGTAGAGTAAGCTCGAATATTAAAAAAAAATTTAACTTTTGAACTGTCTAAAATTGATCCCAATACGTAATGGTCAATATTATTGGTCTTGCATTCCTTTATCACCTTGTTCGCTTTAAACGTCTAGTAACGGAACATCCTAAACATAACAAAACCAAATATTTTTACCTCTACATAAATTTTAGTGATGCTGATTTCGAATCTGTTATCGAAATTTCAGAATCCAGATGACGAGTCCAATATTAGATTATTTAGACAGATTTGGGTCGTTTTAATTTGCAACAATAGAAAACTCGGGACATTGGGCAAAGCTGAGTGTATGATTTTATTTAACCCTAGACTTGTGATTTCGACAAACATCGGATGGACATTTTGTTGTATCTTTACGACAAAAGCTACAATAGACGCGTTAGGACAGACGTCTTTGACAGTCATATTTTCACTACTGCGCGGACGCGTATCTTACGGCTTGGCGTCAACTCAAAAAAAATAAATATGTTTTCAACTCTTTAGTGGTTTAGTTAATATTTTTGAAGCCGGTTTTCTTTGTTAAGATTTAATTTTTAATGTTTGAGTGATTTAATTTATAGTAGCAGACTTTGTCCGGGGCTTTCATACTTGTAAATTAAAACTGCTGCAGAATGAATGAAATTTTCATGCGTGGAGACAGAATTCATTTTTCCCGTGGGAACCCGAAATATTCCCGGGATCAAATTCGGATAACAGATCTAAAATCAGCGACCAACAAACTCCTGTATGTTAATTTACACGGAAGTCTGTTCAAGTTGAGAATTTTCGGCCACCATCTAAGCCCTCGGAATGCCAAGCTAAGATCCTCGGAATGCAAGCTTTCAATTTAAAAAGTTTTTTTTAGAAAATCGCGGACATATGTATGTACATCGCGGCCGAAAATAGGTCCACATTTTTTAAGTCGGTTAAAAAACCAAAAATGACTTGTGGACGATTTAAAAGAGATATTTAGCATATACACTCCGCGACACATAATTGACCTCACCCACATTTTCTCAAGTTAATCAAGAGAATTAATTATTTCTGAGATGTTTGATCATGATTGCCTATAAACGCCGGAAATAGAATTTTCCATCGCATTCGATGCGTTTTACATTTTCACCTGAAAAATGGTATAAAAACCTGCGGCACCTCGCCAATATTATGTAAATTGTGTTTCGTGTTTATTGGAAAATAGTTGTTGAGAAATCATTGGTTGAAATAAGGTAAAAAACATCAGAAAATCGGAAAATGAAAACGTTGAAAGACGAAGGATATTCTAATAGGGAAATATCCAGAAAAACTGCAGAATAGAAGTCCTCGGGTAGTGAGCAACTTCTTTAAAGATTCCGAAAATTATGGAAGAAACCATAAAGGGCGAATTATGAAGGGCAATAACCGAACCAGAGGGGCGGAGAGTGCTGAGAATAGCTTGAACTGCGAGGCAAATCAAGGAAGCTGCAGGAACAAGTGCAAGTATCCGAACAGTACAACGATTATTAAAGACGTCTCCAACTTAACAGCGTCGTCGTCCCAAAAAGAGGCCAGTGGTGACCCACAGCCATAAGGAAACTAAACTTAAATTTCCTAAATTGGACGGCCCAGATGGGTACGGATTTTATTTTCATGACATCAGGAAGGAGGAAAGATTGTAGCACGTCGTCATCGGAGGGAAGTAGGTGTCATGATTTGGGTAGCTATTTCATGCAATGGACCCGTCGATTTGGTTATTATTAGCCGACGAAAAACTGCTAAAGACTATAAAATTGTCCTTAGAAACGTTACAATTAAAATACTAGATAGAAAAGATGAAAGGTCAGAATTGGGTATTTCAGCACGATCATGCAGCCATCCACACAGTGAGTGTTGTAATGGTTTACGGAAGAAGACATAAGAGTCCTGGAGGGCCATCATTATCTCCAGACATCAAAATTATAGAACAATTATGGGAATGGATCACTAGGAAAATCTATGGGTCAAGATATCAATTGGATAGCGTAGAAACCTTAAAAGCAGCAATAATCTTAGCATGTACCGTTAGAAATAATACTCAATTTGTACGATTCTTTACTTACACAGCATTTGTTATAATAAGTAAAAATGGTGGTAATAATTCGGTTCTTCTTTTCAATTCAAATCATTTCCCTAAAAACTTGTTTGAATTTTTTTGCAAAAACAAAGGGTGAGGTCAATCATGCGTCCTATACTTGAATGAGCACACAAAGAGACTTGACTATAAATATCTGCCGTCCCCCCATAACCGACCTTCCCCTATATATTATAATATTGCTTTATGCAAAAACAAATAAAAAAATTAGTTCAATCTTCTTGAATGACGATCTACGTATGTATTCCGTCATTCCTAACACTTTGATCTTTTTGTTTGAAAATTTATTATATGTAATTTTTTAATGTGGTACTTACGTAGAAATCATTGGAAGAAATATTGTGTCGGGACTCTTTTCTTGTGCAAGAATTCAAAATATTTTTAGCAGTCTGTGAGTGGTGCAAACATAATCCAGATGTGGATGTTAATGTGAGTTTTACACATTTTTTAAACTGAATGAATGTAAATGGTTGCTTTAAATTCTCAGGCGGTTGTATCTTACGTTCGGCTCCCTCTCATTGACTTTGATGAACATTTGGACGAAATAAGACAGCGCGGGATTTTGGATCAGGAAAAAATATTAGACGCAATTGAGAAGAGAGTTACATCAAAAAAACTTCCATATCGCGTTTGTAAGTACATATGTATTTGTTTAGGTAAATATAATAATTCTGGAAATAAGGCCACTCAGCCATCAACTACCTATGTAATATATTGGAGTACATGCCGTGGCTGTGTATACTGGTGGAAGTATGACCACTCCCTCCCCGTGGGCTTAAGCCCCAAGAAGTGCCAAACGCATTTGCCAAAAAGTTGTTATAGCTTTTTGAATTTTGGCTTCCAGAAGTAGTATTCGAGTCTAGGTTATTGTCTAGGGTGAGGGTGACTCCTAGATATTTGGCACTTTTTGTAAATTTTATCGTCTTGTCGAACATTCGAAGAGATTGTAATCCAACAAGTTTCCTTTTGTTAGTAAAATCAAGCTCTGATGTCTGTAATTGTTCACCGAAAGACATCTATTATTACACCACTTTTCTACTAGAGAGGGCTTGTTGTTGGAACTCACAGAGTGCGCTTAGGAATTTATTTACTATATAATACATGTTCGTGTTTAACAGGGCCAGAGGTGAACATTGCCGCTCAGGAATTTGGGACCAAAGTCATACAAAGTTCTGGCATGACTGAAGACGACTCTAACAGTGAATATGAATATCCCCTTGTTGTGGAACGTAAGTTTTCCCAAATTCTCAAGTTTAATTTTGAAGTTTTAATTTCACGCAGCATTCGTCTCAGGACCACAATCAGCCAGATGCAAGAGTATAGTTGTAGAATTGGGTATCACCAGCATTATAAATCACATAGAAGTTTTTCTCTGGAAACACGATACCCCATATCCGTACATTGCAGAAGTGTCTGAAAATAAACAACAATGGGACAGGATAGCGGACTACAGCGATTGTGATTGTACGTCTCGCCAATCTTTGTACTTTCCCCCGAAATCTGTAAAATATATAAAACTAATGCGAGTTGGCGTAAAGGTGAATACATTTTTCTGTTTATAATAAATATCCTTGTAAAATTAACAAAAAATCTATTAGGACTTGACCATTTTTGCTTTGAAAGCCATGTACACAGAAATCAGACCGACACTAGTAAATGATCTTGTAGCTGTGACAGTTGAACTTTATGCAAAGACAGAATTACAGGAAAAAAGCTCGATTTTTCCCGGCACATTATCATACTCGAGAATAATAAATCTAGGTACACTGAAAACATAATTTAACATTATCATCTTTTGTGTTATTTTTTGTTAGGTCAGCCTTATTACATTCGTTCCCTACGTGTTTTATTGTGCCGTCATGAAAGTCACCCATGTTACGAAATTGCAGTAGCCACAAACAGTAGCAATTGGTCGAATGTTGTACCAACAGCGTCAGAGGTTGAAGAGTATAAGAAACCATTTCACGAAGAATTTTGGCACAAACTTTCATTCCCTCCACGTCCCGTTGTTTATATCAAGATTACCTCGAAGGATGGTTTAGCGAGTGAGGTGAGTATGAGGAACAGAAATGTTTAAATACAATTACAAATTTGTGGACATTTCGCAGATATATCGTGAACTCCGCTTTGACAATGAAATCTGATGTACAACCGTTGAATAAGCTTCTTATGTGAAAGTAACATTAACTGGCAGATAGCGAATCAAGCTCAACATTCTCAACAGTTCTCGAATATTTCTCGAAATAGCAACTAAGCATAAGCATAAGAAAATACTACCATAGAAAGAAAAAAGCAAGAATGAAGAAAACCATAGAAATTAAAAATCCAGTCAAACGAAAAAAACTGCAATATAATCAGAGATGAACTCATCCGAATTTTTTATTCAGAATTTTGCATTTTTCTTCATTTGCTGAATTTCCGTTGTTAACTTACAAAAATTAATTACTTCACTCTATACCTAAACCGACTTGTAATCACCTAAATGATTTCTAAATTTTCAAAAATCTTAACGAATTTGGAAAGAATTTACACGTATGGTTCTTCTTCATTCGGCAGCCTTAAACGACACCCCACAGGCACACGAGTAAGTCAGGCGAATTATAACGTACGATCTGACTCGTCTCAATTTATCCCCGTCTGTCTGCAATTGACCCACGCGCCGATGCTGCGAGCCATTTGAATATCAGAATCAACTTGGTCAAGCCGGAGTTACTCGAGTTCCTGTGGGCGGCTTTAGGCTAAGTAAACTGTTTTAAGGATTACAATTTGAATTTTTTAAATGATTTGAATTATTGTACGAAATCCAAAATACGTGAGTCTGCTCGCACGTGGCCGGATTTGTTTCTTTAGGGCGGAATTAATTTTTGGCAAAAAACTGTCGTCATTTATCTGAGTCATTGCAAAGCGAACATTTTTAATTTCGTGTCAGCTTTTCTTTGCGGATTTTGAAGACAGTGAAAAACTCGTGTGAAAACCCCAATATAAATATTCTTCAATACTATAAATGAATTTTCATCATAATCATTAGAAGAATAACTTTTTAATTTTCATGTATGTATTTTGTTGCCTTTTGTGAATAAATTTCAAATTAAAATAAAATCACGTTAACATAACATAACTATGACTACTTTTGTTATCACAAAAAATATTTTCTTATGACAAAGTGTCTCGACAATCAATAGCTGTGTTCTGCTTACAATCTGATTCTGATTGGGTTTAGCAGTAATTTTGTATTGACTTCTTGTTATAGTTTACCAAAGCAAAATTTTTGTATTTTGCGAAAAGAACATCGTATTGCCTTGACTTATACCTTCACTTATTTTGCGTCAAAAAAATAATCCAATCATTTTTCCTTCGATTATTATAGAGAGACTAGATGGGACTTTACGTGTAAAAACCGTGCCCACTCGTACTTTTGGTTATTTGTTGGCCCAACAATTCCTTTAATCCGCGAGTCTCTATAATCTGTTCGTTGCACACCATCCTTTTCCTTCCTTTAGCAAGAGGAATTCTTTAAAGTTTTGTTCGTAATTGACACCCTCTTAAGATGGGGCCAAAAGCAAAATCAGCACTCAAAAATCATAACAATCTTCACCATTAGAGATAATTAATGAAATTTGGTATATATTTAGAAAGTTTTTACTTGCAACTGGAAGAACATTAATTTAACCCTTTCGGGTACCCGCATATCGGGAATTCACCACTACATACCGTACACCCCAGGGTTGAATACTTTTAACTTGAGGATTTCTAAGAAGTCGGGTCCCGTTATGTTTTTGGGGCCGGCTGATCTCGAATCTGCTATCGAAATCGGGAAATTCAAGATGGCGGCCGGATTTCCTCAACTTCAACGGATTGCTTTGAAAGCGGGTCTCTTTATGTTTTCGGAGTCACTGATCGCGAATTTGCTATCGAAAAAGAAATTGAAAATGGCGGATCCAACGTGGCAACCATAAATTCTCAACCCCAAAGGATTGATGTGAAAATTATTCGCCCTAATGTTTGCAGGGTCGCTGATGTTGAATCTATTATTGAAATGGAAAATTACGATGGAGGATCCAACATGGCTAATGAAAATTGTCAACTTCAAATGATTGCTATGATACTTCTACCAGTACTTGTGATCAAATGTGAATTTTGCATAGAAGTTTCACTTCTTTAGTGTATAGTACAAAGTAGTACCACAGTATCATATTTCCATTCTCTAATGCAAATCGCAAACTGTGGCAAAAGATCCGTTATTAGTTCTCATTCAACAAATACAAAAACTCCGATGACATACGGGTTCAACGATGTACGAGTGTACAAAACCATCAAGAGGTAACGCACAAACTACTCTGTTGTGGGAGAACAAGCTGAGTTATAAGAGGGAAGTGTAGTGTACGAGTAAACCTCATTAAAGAGCCAGCCAGAAAGTTCGAGATGAGTAATGTGTATTGGGAAATAGGGAAATAGGAAAGTTTTAGAGAATTTTAGAGAAAACCGAAAATCGCCGTCTCAGTGAGAGAGGTATTTTCAGTTGTCTCACTGACCTATACACTATATCCAAAGTCGCGGTTTTCTTTACCGTATAACCGGGCAAGTCCCGACTTTGGGCTAGCCCTGATTGAATCGGGCCTAGGCCTGATATTTCCTAGCCCGCTTTGCGTCGTTTACACGAGCAGTCCTGATTTTGGATTACAACCGGTTTCTAGTCCTGATTTGGGACTGTCGTGCATACGCAGTCACTGACTGAAATTTCGGGACTTGCCCGTTTATAAAAATTTGTTGATCTATTGAACCTATTCCACAAAATTGCTTGTTTTTAAATTTTCAACTTTAGAATGTTCCTTTAACAAGAATTTCAACAGCAGGCGTTGATAAAATTAGGTCTGGGGATTTCAGTCTGACAAGCTGTCGTTAATAGGGAAAAGCGAAACAAAACAAACACGAAATAGTTAGATGTTTACAATGTTTTATTTGTTTCAGTAAAACGCTCAAAATAAGGGCACAGTGATTTCTTACCTATTTACAAACCTTTAGTGGAAAAGTACAAAAATACTTAGCAAGCTAGATTTGTTCGGTTATATACTTAAGTAACGGATGCACCAGATAGCAGTGTATTGCTTTTAAGTACTGCAGAGTTTTTGCTAAAAGGTAAGTACTAGTCGAATCAATGAGACTTTATTGCTATTAGTAGCAAGTAGAACGAATTGACTGTATCGGGCACTAGCTTCTTGAAGATGTTGCGGTCACAGTACTGGCCCCAGATTATCTCCTGCACAAACCACGAACAAAACAATTAATGCTATAAATTCGAAATGACTTTATAAAACTAATGAAGCGATGAAGTGTGTTGAACTGAAAGCATTCCTGGGAGTGGTGATGATTGTCAGTGATTGTGGTTAGCTGAAGTGTTTCATCCAAATGTATCGTACTAAATAGGCCTAGCGCTTAACTACGTCTGCTCATTTCGAACAAGTGTAAAAATATCAAAACATTCAACCTCGAGTAACAGTAAGGCAAGGCAGGGGTGGCTAACTAAGATGATCAAGGATACTGGTTACAGCCACATAAATCGTTCAAACAACTTATCTAAAAGGGGGTGTAATTACACTAAATTGGCGTCCTTTGCCATGCTGTAGAAAGCCGACCGTTTGTTTTGCAGTAATTCGGCGGGTGAAGCGAATTCTATGATCTGTCCCTTATCCAGGACGATCACTTTATCCGAATCCATAATCGTATTCAGACGGTGGGCAATCGTAAGTATCGTGCAGTCATTAAATTCGGTCCGGATCGTTTTCTGCATAGAACAAGGAAAATAAATAAAAACAACCTGGAAAGATTAAGAGCCTTAGCCATTTACCTGTATTAGGTCATCTGTTTCTAAGTCGACAGCTGCTGTAGCTTCGTCCAGTACTAGAACTTTCGTCTTCCTCAACAAGGCACGCGCCAAGCAAACCAGTTGCCTCTGACCAACAGACAAGTTCTCCCCGCCCTCAGTGATTTCATGATTTAAACCAGCGGTCAGTCCTTTGACGAAAGCCTTAAGATGAGCATGTTCAAGAGCTCGCCATACCTCGTTATCAGAACAAGTATTAAATGGATCCAGGTTGATGCGCAGAGTACCAGAAAATAGAACTGGGTCTTGCGGGATAATAGTAAGACGAGAACGGAGTGCATGAAGCCCCAGAGTGGATATGTCGATGCCGTCTATGTAGATTTTTCCTCCTGAAGCTTCGATAATTCTGAATTTGATTTTTTCGTTAATATTTAAAAAAAATAACTTTGAGGGCTAGCTTTACCTGAACAAAGACAGAGTTAAACTAGACTTCCCAGCCCCAGTTCGTCCAACGATGCCAACTTTTTCACCTCCTTTTACTTTGAAGTTAATTCCCTTCAAAACGAGATCCAATCCTTCACGGTACCGAACTTTGTAGTCCTTGAACTGGACCTCGCCGGATTCTGGCCAATCTGAAGGAACTTTTACGTTTTCAATTACCCATGGAGCCTCCTGCTTTGTCTCTGAATATTCCTTGATACGCTCTACAGCCACAATATTTGTCTCGATATCAGAAGTCATCCTCACCAGCCAGTTCAAAGTTTGTGTCACTTGCAAGGCATATGAAACAGACAAGCCAACCAATCCAGCATTGGTCTGTCCTCCGAGAACGGCAAACAGAGAGGCGAATAAAATAATACAATTACCAACCATTTCCAAGCGAATGGCCAGCCACCTGTTCGCTACAATACTCGGATACTTGCACAGCTGGTTCTGGTCAACTTTTGCATCAGACTCAGAGATAAATCTAAAGTACACCTCCAATTATCTCAAAACCATTCGTTAATATAAATTGATTGGCCTACCTGCCCTGGACGCAGTAGGCCCGAATGGTTTGTGCTCCAGTCACTGATTCGCCGAAGTGCGAATAAATCGGAGATCTTGACACTGATTCCAATCTCATCAGTTGCCGGGAAGTGGCTACATAGAACCGTTGAACGAAGTAGTAGATCACGGCGATCGGAATGATCACGGCAATAAAGATTGGCGTCGAAATACTAATTACCACTAAAGTTGCAAGCACCTAAGAGTACGACAGTTTCATATTGAAGCGATTTGAAAGGCAGAAATTCGGATATAGAAGGGCCAAAGCATATTATTACTTGATTTACCTCCTCCTTAACAGCATGAGGGACAACACATTTGAAGTAAGATGTTAAAACAAATTAGCTTTTTATGTAGAACTCTAAACCACTTTTTGCTTCGAATATTTAAATGAACACATCTTTTTATATCTTTTGATGTCAAAACCCAATTCATCAATTTTAACCGAAAACACAAAGCATCCTCTACTTCTACTTGCAATACCGTTATAATTGGCATCCTAGAGTTCTTGTAGAAGACTCGATAAGAAAATCAAGTGATCAAATCTGCATAAGTGTTATTTTGTTCAAAAACCAAATCAAGTTTTACTGGAATTTAGATATAAAAAAATATGTGGGTACTTATTTAAGTTATACCAAGCTTGTGCAGTTTCTTGAAAAGTGAGAAAAATAATTTAACGATATTAATTTTTTTGGTTAAATATTTGTTTGTACTAAGCATAGGCACGAAATCTCAAGATCTCCACGGTGCCAATAAAGCGCACTCAATAACAATACTTTACACGACACATTACTTAGATATATGTGTATACATACAATTATGGTCAAAATAAGAAGAGTGAACTAACCAAAACTATATTTCAATAAATTCTCTCTCCTCTAATAGAACCTTGCATTACAAATAGTCATTGCTTACTGGGTTATCCGCTGGTTTTGGTTTCACTTTGTTATGGTTTCTCTTTGTTATACCGTTTCAGAGCATTATTATTTATCCTAGTGATTTAAAATTTCAGTAGACGATAAAATAAGAGTTTTTTGTTAGTTGTGTTTATTTTAATTTTCAGTAATAAGGTTAGTTATATGATATAAACCTGAGAATACCTAATTTTACCTATTTCGTGTTTTAACATGGGTCGCGCGAAGCACTGTTCCGAAGAAGAGAGGGGTTTAATTCCTCAACTTAGAAGTCAATTTAATAATTATAATCTCCAGAGTTATTAAAGAACAGAACAGTCGAGAGCAACAAAGAAAATAGAACTCCATCGTATGATAAAAGATCGTTCGGGAGTTTCTCCATAAAATGGAGCTAATACTTGGAAATTAGTTCTAGAAATACACCGTTAACATGACATAAACACAATGAATGAAAAGGATCATAAATAAATCACAAAAGGATATTTCGGTTTTTATACGGTTTAAGCGGAAAAAATGTCTATTTATATATTTGTGGTACCTGACATTTTTAACTTGTTTATAAATGAACAACCGAAGTTTTGGACGTTCAGTGCTACTGAGTGTTTGGAGCTTAAACATTGTTTACATAATACATAATAAGAAATGTCTATTGTGTGAAATAACGGCTTTGGAACATGGTTATACGTGAAGTAGTCAAACGACAAATTTTCTGCAGTACTATCTCCCGAGTGGTAAGGCGATACAGATTCAGATTCAAGAAATGGAAGCAAAGCCTCGACGTGGAAAGGTTTTGTAGAAGCCCTATACTCCAACTGGAGTGAAGTAGGAAATATTTTTTTCTTATAACGGTGTACGTCCATTCTTTTGTTTTGGATCAAGCAAAATTTGACAAAAGAAATGTACATTGAAATAATGGAAAACAGCATGCTTTCTTATGCGGAGGAGGAAATGCGTATTAAATGAGTCTTCCAGTGAGACAGCGAAACATAACGCTCAGATAGTTCAAAGATGGTTTGATGGATTCCAAACTTAAGCCCCATAGAAAGGGGCTTCAAAAGTCAGGTGCCTTTAAAATAACGACTAACTAAAAAATTTTATGGGAAGAAATTAAGAAAGTTTGGTTTTCTCCTCCTGTTTCAAGGTATCGGAAATTTATAGACTTAATGCCCAGAACTGGGAAATTGTTTTAATGAATAACGGTCATGCAACTAAATATTAATGTTTTTTGTAAGTTTCTTGATTTTATTTGTTTTCTTTTTTATCTAATTTCAAGGTTTTAGTTACTCTTATTTTTTTGACCAGCTAAAAATTACTGACGGACAGAGTATCCATCTACGGTTTAATGGAATGTTTTTTATATAGAATATGCTACGTATTAAGAAAAGGTGTAATTAAATTTCTAAGGAATTAAACAACAATTTTATAAAAGAAAGCTGATCTATGCTCTCTTATTACTTTGACTATTGAATAATATCGCTGCCACCATTATCGTTACCGAAAACGCGTTCGGTTCTCTAAATCATTTTATGAATTGGACAAAGAATTTGTCAAAAAACGTCGTTCTACATAAAAAGATAATTGCAATAAAGACCGAACATGAAAATATCAACTGATATCTCCCCTGTAAAACTCACTTCCGTGCTTAATATTGAATTAATTAAATTGGCGTAATGATTTTTACATTTGACGATGGCAATCAATGGATATTTTCTAATTTTCTCTTAAATATAATTTTGTGTGTTAAAAACCATGACTTGGTGCTCTATATGAATTATGTATTGAGTAAGAAACCTTTTACCTCGAAGAAGCAATAAATACAGTCAGTTAACTGCTGCGGTAGATTTGCATCAATTACTTCAATATCTTTTGAAAATCGTGACAGAATTCGACCTGTGGGTGTTGTATCAAAAAATCTTAAAGGCGCCCTGAGAACCCTTCTGAGAAGATTGAAATGTAAGGCGATCGCTGCATACAGACAACCAATTTGCGGGGCTAGATCCGTTACGAATGAAGTAATCGCTGAAAGCATTTTATTCGTTCATTTCACAAGATTAATCAATTTGTTTAGTAAGGATAATCAATTCTTTTTGTTAAAATACACACATATCTCTCGTGTTTAAAAATACCACAATCCCCTGTTAGTTGTGTAAGAGTTTTGATAATTTTCAATAATTTTTTCGGAAACTACAATTTGCATCCTAAATTCAATGTTACACAAAATGTAGAGTGAAAAGTACAGTAACTGACTATTTAACGATTTAGTCCTTTTGATAGCTATGGACGCGCATATGCGTCGGATGAAAGTTAGCATTACGAACTACAAACATACACAGTTAGTCACAATAGTAAGTATACACCCCAGAATCCATCGCATTCTTCTTAAAAATCAATTCTCCTCCAAAATGTTTCTAATTGTAGAGTTGTTTTTATATGGTTTTTTATTTTTATTGTTTACTAGCAGACACTGGCTTTGCCGGGCTTTATATATTTGTAAATAAAAACTCTTACAGTATAAAACAACAACAAAGCAACAATTTTTGGATATGGAATAAAGCATAAAATCACATTTCAAAAATTCAAAATATCGCCATATAGGATCCGCCATCTTTAATTTCCAATCATCGATGGGAGATTCCAGATCAGCGACCTCAAAACACCCATAAACTAATCATTTACATGGAAATCCGCTCAAGTTACACAGCATATTTCACGAGAGCGCGCTGACGGCAAACTTTTTCCCGACTTGGATCATTAAAATATAAAGTTTCCTCGTGACCTGTCTAATCGTGAAAAGCGGAACAATATCCGCTTATCTAAATTAATTTAATTTTTTCCTTTGAAACAAATAAGCATTGATTTTTAAGAAGAATGCGATTCATTATAATTACTTTTGTGACTAACTACGCGTGTACGCGTCGGATAAGTTACCGATGTAGGCTATGGACAGCGATCGTAACTGCGTGCAACGTGCAGTTAACACAGCGTATAAATCTGGAGTGCACCACTGTCAAAGGGTTAACATAACATCTCTGTATAAATTAAAATTACCTTTGCTTCTGATAATACATTGAAATATTGGGTACCCAAAATATATTTATTTTGTTGTGACTCACTAAAAACATTCTAGGTATATTTTACAATATTTTAAAAATATAGAAAACCTGCCGGAAAAATATAATTTTTGACTACATTATTCCGGTAAATGGCACCTTTTCAAAGATGTTGTTAAAAGAAGGTGCCTTTCATAATTATAAATGCACCACATATTTCACAGATTTTCAGAAATTCCAAAATTTTGATATCACATCCATGTCCATGCTTCATTTATTGCTATTTAAAGTTCTCTAATCGTTTAAAATTGCCCATTTTGAGCATAAACTGCCTTAGTTCAAATGTCCCAACGATTCTATGTATATTGCAATCTGGGGAGCATGCCGGCCAGTCTATAACGCTGAAATTCTTTTCAGCAAACAAACCCCTGCACTCCTACTTGAATGTATTCTCTCATTATTCTACTGAAAGGTGAGCGGAATGCGACGAAACTTTCTTAAATAAAGTAATAAGTGACTAAACACTACTTAAAATCAGAAAATTTTGAATACGTAAGGTGAGCAAAATTTAGAGAACTTACGCAAGGACCCCGATAGTATCATAGGGAATGCACTTAGCCGGTTGGTGCTGCGGTGCCATTGAATGATTGGCAAATTCCGCTATAAACCCTTAACCAGAATGTTTTCATAATTAATTAAATAATTAAAGTAGCGAACGGGGTCATAAATAATTCCATTTTTTTTCTGAAACTCAAATTGATACTTTTTCTTGCAGAAACTATGGAGTTCTACAAATAGAAGCAAAGGGTTTCAGGGCTAGTATAAGGTAAATTGAGAGGTTTTGAAATAAAAGAAACTACTACTACTTGACTCTCAAAAAAAAAGTTTTCAATTGGACCAACACGAGTTTGATAGATGACACTAAAATACGGAAATGTTGTATGTGATTTTTAGGAGACTTTGTTTTTGTATTTGCCCAGAATAGAAAACATCAAATACAAAATGTTTTCAAGAAAAATGGGGGGCAAAATCATAAAATAAACAGTTTCAAGTTATTGGTACAGCATTGAAAAAAATCTGATACAAATATAAAATAAATAAATTGAAGCTAAAACTTGGAATATTGGACTACATATTTCTTAAAAGGAGACCACATTTTTATGTTATCTCCGTTTTTCTAGATATGTTACGTGGAAGAGTATTTTGGACTCCCCCGTAATCTATGAACATTAGGAAAGAAACCCGTATAATAAAATTAAAATAGTGTTAAAACGCTTCCCTGAGAGGCTCTGCTGTTCCTAATGGTCGTATTTACCGGCGCAGGAAAGTCACAGTTACCAATTATTTCAGTTATCTGGCATGCTACCGTAGCAGTTCCAAAGACGTTTTTAAAAACTTTTTAAGATGTAATGTATTAGTAATTGGATAACCTTATAATAATATTATTTAAATTACCACCATTTTGGCATACCAAACCGTTAACTAATTGAAATAATGTAAGACTAGCATGCAAAGCACTTAACAGCTACATCAGTGCGAAATGCCAAATACCGCCAAAAGTTACCGCCCGCAAATAAAGCGTATTAAAATAACGAATGAACAATACCCCAAAAAAACAATTAGTCATAGCGTGCAATGTGCTTGGCAGCTCATTATCGATAGCGTCCACATCCTTGCTGAATCTGTTCAGGATTCTGCCGAGCGGCGTCACATCGAAGAAGGTCGTCATTGGGGCTCTGATAACTTTACTTAACACCGTATTATGCATTTTCCTAGCAGCATTGAAAGCCCCAATATACAAACATAAAACAGTCAGGTACACGAAGAGCGCTGAATTTATAAACGATCAAAAACAAAAGAAAAATAGTTATAACTTTACGGCATGGAAACATAATTTATGAATGATCCACAAGCGGTGGGAGAAGACAAATCCCTTGAAATCTATTTATATGCATGTTAATTGACAGGAATGAGTAAATCAAGTAATAGTAGTTCAAATGTAGAGAAGAAGAAGTATGACTTTACCACAAAGGCCTGCATTAGCCACGACCGCATCACAGCTGGAAGAACATTATCCACCACATCTACGTCTTTTGAGAAGCGATTTAGGATTCGACCAACCGGAGTAGTATCAAAGATTTCTACTGGCCACCTCATGACGGAATGAAGAAGGGTTAGATGCATTTCCTTGGCGCAGTATACACATCCCAGTGCAATAAATAGAGAACCCATGAAATGAACGATTACTGCAGAAATTCAATGGTTTACATGAGTTTGAAGTGAATAGAAAATTAAAGACAGTAAAAGAAAAAGTCGCCTCTTATCGACAAAGAAGGCATTGTAGATCATCTGGAAGACCGATTTTGATTTTAAAATGTTTTAAAGGTATTTTTTGTATGGTCCAGCAATGTGTGGAGTTCATTAATGGTACCATTTAGACCTCATCCCGCGGTATCACGGTATAAATGAGCAAGAGATCATGCACAAAGCTAATGTCCGGCTCCATAAATAATAAGCGATTATTCAAATTTCTACGTTTAAGGATCGTTAAGAAAGCCAGTATACCTTGTCCCACGCCAAACGCGCCGTATACGCCAAGGTACATATCTCGAACTGATGTGTCATTTGCTACCCGTTCATCTGTGGACCACTGCGTAAGCCAAAGATTTGAGCCAATAGAAAACGACTGGAATGTCATATTCAGAAAAACTGTGGCGATCGTTAGTTTCAAGCCTATGCTTTTCAAGTAGTGCTTGTACACCGCAAATTTTACCTGTGGGGTAAAGCTGCAATAGTGATTTCTGTAAATTTTATTTGTTTCACTTACGCTTCCTGTTTCCGATTTCTCCTGCTCTATTAACTTAGCGTTATCTTCGTTGTCCTTTTGGCTTTTCTCGGGTGTGTCTGATTTTATTGAGACTTTTGAATTTTGTCTCTCTGTAGACCTTTTCCGCACTCTGTGATCACCAGATTCCAGTTGGTTCTCTTCCAACGACCTATAATAATTGAAATTACTGCGAATTTACACTAGCCCATTAAACGTGACTTACGCTGTATCTGATGTACTCTCGCTACGCGTTCTGCTTATGGCACGTTCTAATTTACTTCTCATCTCATCGGACTGTATAGTGCTTTCTAGTTGAGTCTTAAGCTCCTCCAATTCTGAAACGAGACTCGATTTAAAAACACATGTACTCCGCATTTACCACACTTGTCTACCATCGTCTTCGGCATCAGCTTCTTGGATGTGCTGAATGAGGAAATCGGCGAACGCTCCCTTCTTATTCAGAAGTTCTTGGTACGTGCCTGATTCACTGACCTCTCCATCCTTTAATACGTAGATGTTACTGACATTGGGGAGGAAAGTTATCCCGTGCGTAACCAGCACTCTGGTTTTTCTCGCTAAGACCCCGTTCGGGCCGATAACCTCTTCAAATATATGCTTCCCAACATGAGAATCCACAGCGCTTAAGGGATCGTCCAAAAGGTATATGTCAGCGTCGTTATAAACCGCTCGAGCCAATGAAACTCTTTGCTTCTGTCCACCAGATAAGTTAATACCTTTCTCACCAATTTCTGTGCTGTCTCCAGCAGATAACATTTCAATGTCCGGTTTCAAAGCACAAGCTTCTATAACTCGGTCATATTTCTTCCTGTCGTAGGGCTTTCCAAACAGGATATTATCCCGCAGGGTAGCATTTTGTATCCAAGCCTGCTGCGGCACATAAGCAATACTTCCTACAGTGTTTACTCGACCGGAAATTTTGTCCATTTCACCCAAGAAAGCCGAAACTACTGAACTTTTGCCAGAGCCTACAGATCCCACCAATGCAACCAATTCTTCTTTAGCTACTTTAATGTTAATGTTCTTCAAGACCAAGTCATCGTCACCCCAGGAGAAATTTCCATTTTCGACTTTTAAAGGATTTGCTGAAACGACACGTTATTTAGATTTATAGAAAATGGTATAAAAAGGTGACGTTTTACGTTCTGTTGCATCGTGTTGAACGTTGTCAGGATCCAGTTCTTCGCTGTTCATGAATTTGTTGATACGTGTCACCGATACTTGCGTCTATCAGTGGAATAATTATTCAGTTATCATATGAAGAAATTAGTGTTGAAAAGAGCGAAGCAAAAAGATAGATTTCTATCTAAAAAAAAAACTGGTGAAATTGAGAATGCATACTGTCGTTTAAGGTGGACGTGAATTTTAAACTAGCCAGATACATGCATTGGTTCTGCCAAAATTAGTACATACTAGAAAATACAGTTATGATGCTCATGAAGATCAAAGTTTTGCTTGTTAAAAAAGAAACATACAAAAGTTGTTCGAAAAGTTTGATCAAAAAGCAAGATAAACACTTTATTTGGAAAACATTTTTATTTATCACCACTCTCGATCGAGTCCAGTACTTTTTCAATTTATATCTTCAAAAACCTAAGGAAGATTGGACAGGTCGTGTTAACAAAATAAACTATTTTTTAACTCTCATTTAGTTGTTATGTTCTTGTCAGCAATTTACATAACTTGGACAACTTTTCAAAGAATAGAAAATATCGGCAAAATCCAAATGCTTTAACCCTTGAACTACAAACTGGGTGTGAATACCCCAAACCAGCTTTAAATAAACCTCACTAAGCCCGGATTTTGTTTACTTTAGGATTTTTTCACTAAATGATAAAATAAAATAAAAAATTGTGAAACCTGTAAAATCTTAATTTTAAGCTTTTAAATAACCCAACATTTTCTTTATGTTCTTTTTCTTACAGTTCCTATTCCGAAGGTTGAAAATCATCAGTTGCAATTCATGTTTGCAGGTAACCAATCTTTATCCTTTAAATTATCGGGCCATGTTTTCCTTTGATACTTGTGTCTATCAAATGTTTCGATTTTGTTCTGTAAGCGCAAATTTCGAGTTTCCAGTGTCTTTAATATCGACTTATTTTAGTGTCCATCTTTCCACACCATGAAGCAGAAAGAAGTGATCATAAGTAGCGCTCAGCCAGTCGTACCTAATTGTAAACTTATCTCTTTCACAAAAAACCTTGTAACTTACAGAAGGCTCCTCTAGCCTGTTCCTTCCTGCTTCTTATCTCTGGTAAGGGACTGGCATTGCAATTCAAAGAGGTACCTGGTATTTGGTATTTGTATATTCTTTCTATTTTGTCATTATTTGGTCTTAGGGCCTAAACTGAATGCAGAAGCGACATGACACGCTGGCGGTGGTGGTTCACTATACATTTATACATTCTTTATTCTTTTTATGCCCTTAGTTCTTAGAGTAACATGGTATGTTGGAATTAAATTTTTTAGTACTCGTAGCTATTTTCTGCGTTCTGTTCCTGTTTCCTGTCAAGTTCTTATATTTCGGATTTCTTGGGAACTTTTTTCATCGATTTTGGAAACTAGTGGCTTATGATCGGAGCTGATATCTCCACCCGGGTACGCTTTCACAGATTTTATTGCATCGTTTATAATAATGTAATCTATTTGGTTACGGATTACTTGATCATAAGAATGCCAACGGAACGTCCATTCCTTTGGCTCTTACTTTTTGTCGTTCATGCAAAGAATTCGGTCTGCCGGTAACCTGCGGCACATCGACGCATGCTTGGTACACCCCATATGAAGAACATTACGCGGTCGATCGTCTGTGTATTACTGGCTGGTGCATGTTTGTGTCCACAGCAACAGTCGCAATATCTAAGAAGCACTTTCCCGCCCTTACACCCTTCCTTCTCTTTTATCGAAAAGAAAACGTGTTTGGACAGTAAATTAGGTTCATGCAAGTTTTTTATAATTACATGTATGTTCTTTGGTAGTACTGAATAATATTCATTAATACCTCTTTGGTGTTAATTGAATAATGATTACTCTATTTGATATGTAATCGACACTCGTTGAGTCTTTCAACGATGTTGGATAATATTATGACTACTCCATATCTATGCTGATCATCGTCGGTTCCAGTGCAGTAGATCGTAAAACCTTTCTTTGTTATTTGGCGATTCCTTTTCCATTGTACATCACTTATTCCGAAGATTTATATTTAAATTCTTTCTATTTTACTGATGACATTATCAAATTTTCTTACTTGATATAAACTACTTACGATCAATGTCGCAATTTTTAAATATCCCTCGGGGATTCTTCGCACCCTCTGACCATTTAAACTCTGCCGGGGATTGAGGACCATTTGATTTATGTAGTTATGCTTGATAATTTTATCTAAGAATTTGTTATTTGAGGTAGTTTCCCGTTAGGTTGCAATTATCAATTATGGGCATAGAGTAATCATTCAAAGAGGCTGGATTGTCCGACACCCCTCTGTACAGTTCATATAATTAGATTAAGGGTTAAAAGAAAAGGAACTGAGGCCTTTTGCTTATTACAAAATCTGAGCATGCAAATATAATAATTACGAATGTTCTTTTTTGACAGAGCCTATAGCTATTAACCACTGACATATAAACTGTTATGTTGTCTATCTTTTTGCTTCCATATAGGAAAAGGGTATGAAATGACGAATTTGTGATCATATAGACTTTATTTGTTATTTGGAAATTATGTACACCAGAGCCATAAATGCGAACTTACTTGCACCATATTAGAGATGAGCATTGGTAACATGGATAAAGGAAAACGTAGAATGTTGAAGAGAGATAGTGAAACGAAAGCAGTCGTTGCGTCAAGTTTATTATTTTCATCTACGAGAATAAATGTCGCAAAAGTCACCAGTGACACCTAGATATATATGAAAATGTTTTTCTTAGAAAATTAGATAAAAGCATGAACTAAAACTATAATAAATAAACTGTTGAAAAAAGAGCTAGGTGATTTGAAATAATGCCATAAAATGCTACCAAACTATCCGAAGAAGAGAAGACAAATTCACGCAATATTCAGTCAGTGATCAGTGCGCCAATTATACTGGATAGAAGCTGATGGTACCGATTGTATTAATTAGTGAAAATTAAAATTCCAGTCGCCGCTTTTAAAGACTGAATTACCTCTACGATGAATACAATCAGAACTGGAAGCATTGCTAATGGCAATTTTATTATATCAAATAATGCCAGGCAGACGAATGCCTTCTCTGGCGTCAGCACATGATCTTCCCCGGTGTAGATATAGGTGGCGAAGGACACCAGACACACCTTTAAAATTATTAAATTTTAATTACTTCGCAGAGAAAGTAGTTTCTTAAATCCCTTATTATTTGTCTTCATCCTTTCTTTAACAGTATGCGCATTACTCTTTAATACATTTTTTCTTTTTACAATTTCCAATGTTGCACAAATCTTCTTCAAGGGTAAGTACTTACCACTCCTTTTCTATAGTTATGTAACTCTTCGATTATACATATTTATAAAGTCGTTTCTGCCTTATAAAGCACTGTCAAAATGTTTTCGCTTTTCTCCTGTTCAAAACTAATATATAAGTTGAAACTCTCATTGTAAATCCAGCGAGAATTATAGACAGAAATACAAAACCTATAACAGAAATTCCTATAATCTAGAAGCTTACCAAAAACGGTGCACAGGACCAAAGGAACGATGTACCAGCATTAAGGTAAGCAGTCGACTTTAAAACATCTATCTCCTTATCACGAATTTTAAGTACTTGATCCTCGAAGCTCGGCTCCCACGCGTACAACTTCAAGACCTACTCACAAGGGCATTAGTCTTCATTTAGCCAATAATCGTAAAATACAAAATTTACCTTAATGCCATTGAGAACTTCATTCATCAGCTTGACTCTGTCATCCTTATTTTTCATTTGCTTTATCTGCAGAATTTTGATCTGATTGGCGATCACACCATTCACAGGAATAAGGAAAATCATGACCGCGAGACCCGCAAACACAGACGGCCCAAGAATATCCCACAAAAAGTAAAGAGCTGCCGAAATTTGCAAGGGTGCTGACCAAATCATATTTAAGTACGTAGTGAGATCCATGAATCTTTGGGCATCAACTGCCATTAAGTTGACGATTTCACCAACAGTAGACTCCTTCCTGGCACTATTGGATATTACAAGTGCCTTACGGTAAACAGCGTTTATAATCGCAGTACGGATACGCAGACCAACGATGAACATTCTGTGGAAATATTGCCCCAGAATTACTGTTTGTGTCGATGCAACGACAAATAACAGGACAGCGTAAAATATTCCTTTCCACATATGCTGATCCTCTGAGCCCGCTTCCTTGACAAATTCGATAATTAATTTCAAGACTTGCGGCGATATGAACATGAGAATGTCGTTAGTCAGCTTCAAGAAGGACCCGAAGAGGAAAATTCCACCGAAGGATTTGATAATCGGTGGCATAATGGATGCTTGCTTCTTTGTTTTAGCACACTGCGGATTTTGAAAATTTATGGTGCCTGAATTCCTTGAAAACTTCGCTTTGACATCAGACTTCACAATGTTAGGGACTTTAGCTTGGCATTTTCTGACTGAGGTATTCCAGTGCTTTGCAAAGGTGGGCATAATTTCCTTAGAGCTATCAAGAGGATTCAAGTCCCAGAGATCTTTTTGTTCTAAGGGTTTTTTGAAACCTCGCCATGCCAATGTGTCGAACCACTGGAAAGTGATGCGTGCCAGAAAACTGGCAGCTACTTCCGGACATTCATTCTGTGAATGAAAAAAATTGTGATTTGAAAAGTAATAAAAAATACTCGTTTTTCCTTAAACCGAACAATTTATATGACGTCCTTTTTTACAATCACGCTAGAAATTTAAATCACAATAAAAATAAATGTGCAAACTGAAGGTAAAATACTGAAACCGATATTTCCAAAATAATCATAGATACGTTTAAATCTCTTCGAATGTTTTAGTAAAAACGTGCAAGATGACAAATAAAAAAGGCCAATATTCTGAAATGCGTATACCAACGTACTCTGATCTGACTAAGAACCTTTATTTAAAATCTATAATGCTGCCCTCGGACAATGTATTGATTTTCTCCGAATCCGATAAGCTTGGTTTCACAATATTCGACAACTCCTAAATTGTGGAAAAATCACTGCCTACATGAAGGTAAGCCAATTAACTGAATGCTATTTCATCTGGATGTTATTCTCTTTCTGAAAAAGAATTGTTATCTTAAACGTGTATGTGTGACATTGTTTTGCATACACTCGCGAAATGTCCGAATTCTCTTCAACTATAGCATTTAATTTACCTTTTAAAAACCTTTTGCGATGTTGTATATTGAAGCCATTTTACCTGAATAGCTCGGAAGTCGTATAAGGGTTTTTGGCGATTTTTAAATCTATGAAACCTTGAGGCTTCCAACTCCTCCAAACGACGGATTAAACGAGGTACGCTACTACTCTCACCATCATTTAAAAGTTGTCGTTGCTGGCCGTGATTTATATTTCTTTGTACCTTTAAATATTAAATAACAGTTCGGTTAATGTCTTGCAGTTGGTGGCCAGAACCATATTGCTCACAGCCTTATCTCCTCATTCCAATGTTATACAGGGTGTTTCAGTTAACGTAGGCCCAAATGATAGAGGTGATAGATCACACCTAACAAACAAAAAATCTTATGGTAGGTGGGGGAAATCTCAATTGTTTTCGAGTTACAGGGTGATTCATAAATTCAGGATACGCATTACTATTTTATAATATTTTTATCTTTTGATCTATTCAACGCAGCGACAGCGACTCACACCAAACAATTACTATCTTAATGTGCTTTCCAAAAATGCCACCAATGTTGATCTACCTCTACCACTGCAGGTACAGTCACTTGCGAAAGTGAAAAAAAGCTCTAAAATTTCATAAATTGCACGTTTTTCCACCCAATTTTTCCCCGAAATTCATGTAATTAATGCACCTCTTTTTTATTGTTATTAAATTAACCATCCTATTGCCTTTCCAATGAGGTACACCACGTCTAGGTGGAGGAAGGATATACAAAATAATACGTAGAAAACAGTTTGCGAAATATGTATTAAAAAATCTGAATTTGAAACTTGAAACGTGTGTAACGTACTAACATTAATTGTAATAAGTTTTAAATTAGAGAAAAAGCATTTTGGAGTTCAGTTCAGTTGAATTTTGTGTAAATTACAGATTTTTCTAAAATTCCGTAAAATGGTTTCTACGTATAATTTTATATACCCATTCTTCATGAGTTTATTACTTTAACTCTTTTCTATGTCCCTCATCGACGAAGGATGGAATGCATAGATCGTCTAAAAAATACTCTTTCCACTCAGGGAGTGACGAAAGTTATTCACCCGAAAGAAACTTCCTCTTTAACATCTCAAATTTTCCCCATGGCTTAACTAGTTTTATGGCGGGACGATCCAAGAGATTTCTTGTCCTTCGTCCTTTCTATTTGGTCGGTTTGAAAAAATAGATTTTTTTCGCAATTTTTAAATCCTGATATCCATACAAATGCACCGTAAAAAATTGCACTTACGGATTATACAGCGTCAAATGCTGGCCGGCGCATCGCGTCACCTGTCTTCAAGTAATCTAATTCCAAAACTTTAAGGAAGTGCCTATTTACACTTCTGATGTATCTTTTTTTCCTTTTTCGAAAAAATGTTTTTGTAGTAGCTTTATGTGACTAATAAATCGCAAAAAATCGAAATGCTCTATCTTTTACCGATAGTAAAATATAAAACACTAACTAAAACTTCGGACCAAAAGAAAAAGCCCCCTTAATAATCATTATTTTTTTATGTGGTTGAGTACCTATGTATATTCTTAGAGGTTTTGTGAGGTACTTAAGACTCTTGAGGATTAGACGAGTCTCGTAAAACCCGTCTTTTACTAATAGTTTTTGTTATTTGGCCTTCCAAGAAAAACGTTGATATTGAAAATTCCAACCAAATCCAATTGTTAAACAACGCAACAATACGTTTGATAGTTTAGAATACTTCACAATAGGTGAATTGCATGCTGAAAGGTTCAGAATGCTACCGAAGTTTATTGTTTATTGGCTTTAAATGCAATCTGAACATTTTTTTCGTGAGCCGATTGTGTTACACAATACCAACTATTTCTATAATATACTTAGGAAAGTCGAAGCGATGAAGGATCGACTCGAATTTCACAATAGGACACAATTAGCCCATCGACGGGCAAATCGGGGAGTTGATAAAGATATTTAGTCAGATGAGAGTGCGGACGTTATACATATTGCACAAGGTTATCAAATTATGAAATTGCGCAATATGTTAATGAAATATTTGTTTCAGAGGGTGACTGAGAAAAAAAAATTGCTTTAATTTGCCAGAACTGTGGAGAATGGCAATATTATTTTAGCCTCTTCTTAATCACTATACCAAATTAAGAACGTACCTCTCCTTTTGGATATTTCCGCTCCGTAGGATCTTGGTCGCTGAAGCAGTTGAGAAGAAACATGATGCTGCAGCATGCGAAGAACATGATAAAACTAATATACTTGTAGTTCAGCCAGTAATCGTCAATGCCCTGGTTATTTCTCATATTTCTCATCTTGATCTCTGTCCTGCACCTGGGTATGCTCACCAGCGTTAGGAAGAACCAATACAGGAATAGCAGCCCGGATGTTCTTATGCCGTACTTTCTGTTGTAGTGCACCAGTCCTGCTGACAGCGCCTGAAGATAGAACAATTTCTGATAATGAGCCCCAAGGAATTTTGCTTAGACTTACAAAGGTAACAATTTTCACAATCGGCGTTACAAAGTCGGCGTCGCTCACAGCCGGATTGTTAGTCCGAGAGATTGCCATTACCAAGTCGATCAATGAAAGGATTATGAGGGCTGCGGTCACAGCTAGTTTCAGACTGTTTAGGATGTTCACAGGAATACTCCTGCTGATGCTACTTCGCATGTAGTAGATGTCCAGCGCTGCGAAGAGCCACAGGAACGCGCACGGAGCCCAAATGAGGACGGTTTGCTCGAAACATGGTGTTAAATCGGGGTCATTTGTCTCCCATAACTTTGACAGGCTCTGTGGGAAAATCGATTATTTTTAAAATAATCTTACATTTCAAGAGCACATTTAGTTTATTTACCCAAAATTCGGAACCGCAAAACTCGTCCATAGGGCTTCTTGTGCTAGAACTAGAATTCGCCATCCCGGCGATTAGCGAACCAGTCTGCGCCACCTTCCTAAAATGTCAAAAACATATGAGCAAAATGTAGTAGAATTTATTTTTAAATTGTCAAGAGGGCTTAATGAGGTAACAGGTGGTTAAAAGGGAACTAGTCATGAAAAAAATCAAGTTTGCTTAACTTATAAATATTTATAATTATCTATTTGATATGTGTAATCATTGCAACCGAAAAGCAATCATCAGCGATTAACCGCGGATTAGAAAACTAAAAGCTGACATTTTAAAATTTCTCAACTGACCGCTGCAAACAAACTTCTCAGCAACTGCGCCACAAAGCTTTCAAAGCTACTACAATCGTAAACTCAATTCCCACTTCTTCCAGTCCAGTCAGTTTCGGTTGTCGCAAGTCGCAACAATTTTGGTGAGGGTCGTGTGGTAGTTTTGTGGTTTACGTCGATTACGAATTTTTAAAGGAAAAATGTCAAGCGGCATTAGGAGCAATTTGCTGGAGCCAGATCCCAGCATTCTGGAGAATAATTTGAAAATTGTTAAGGTGAGGCAGAATCATTTTCCTTGTGTGCAACTGGTGCAAATTTGTTGTTTTGCAGAACGAACTGGAAGATGAGTTCCAACAGATTTTTGGTGCGAGCTCGCCTACATTGAGCCCCATGGAGAGCAAAGTCGTGAAGCCTACACCAGGCAAGTTGCAATTCTTGTAATGGGTGGGTGTCTTTTACTATCCGGACCTGTGACTTTTACAAAATATTTATGCAGAATGAGATTTGACAGGTCCGTATAGTAAAGTGTTACCCTTTGTAATAAATGTTTTATTGGTTGTATGTTTAGGTTGATATTAACTTAGTAGAAAAAGCACATTTATTTCCATGGGTTTCACATCGTGGTACCACTGGGTTTCTTAAGAGTACAAGCTCGTCGACTTTTGGGGCATATTTACAGTCCCGGTGGGTCACGAGCGTTGGGTACCTACATACGAAAATATGGCTATAGGATCAGAATGGGTAATTGGCAGCTTTTCAGGCTCGTGAGTATCTGGGGGCGCCGAAATTTCAAATCAAAGGCTTACATGCTCTAGACCCAACAAATGTTCTAGCGGTCTTCCTAATTCATTTACTGTAGTTGGCCATTTGCATTGCATGAGACACATTTCTTATTAGATCGATCGCTCAAAAGATTATAATCGGGATCGGTTGCCATAAAAACAAATTTTGATGACTTGCGTACCGACGATAATTCGAATTTGCAGAATGAAATGACTTCTCACAGTTTTTCTATTACATATGTGATTTTACGTTATTTTAACCCTGTTGTTTTAACACCAATTTTTCCTTGTTTTTCTCCAGCCGTGTGTTTGCCTGTACCGATTTTCTCGGTAACTACTGAACGAATTTTGTTCCGACTTTCACGAGTAGGTATATTGGTTCACGAGGAAGGCTTATGTATAATAGGTAACTGGAAATTCAGATTCAAAAGATTGGTGTAAAAACTGGTCGCTGATCTTAAATCTACTATTGAAAAATGGAAATTAAAAATTTGGGATCTAATATGGACACTGATAATTCCAACTTGAAAGGATTTCCGTTTAAATTAATATACAGGGGTTTGTTGGGGTCGCTGAATTTATATCTGCTGAATTCAGATAAAAATTGAAACAGTTTCAGTCATTCTGCAACAGTTTAAATTTCAAGTATAAAAAAACCGGGCTGGTCTGCTAGTTTTCGTTAATAAAACGATTTTTTTTTCTCCAATTTAGAAACGTGCCATCGTAAAGTAGATGCAACGCGCACACGGCGGCTTTTTCTTATAGGTGTGACTGAAACTGGTTTTAAATTTTGAATTATTTTCCCGAATTTAGTTTAGAATTAGAATAGAACTTTTAGTGGAATTCAAACAAAACAGGAATGGCATTATGTATTTTGTTTCGAATTTAGTCGAAACAAATTCAATAGCTGAATTCTATGCAAAATTCCTATAGGAAACCTAATTGGCAGCCAGCGACCGAAGCAAATTCACCTCGGCGCGGCGTATGTATGGTACATGAAAGATATATCTTCATGTTCCCTTACGGCTTTTCACAGCTGAATTCGTTTTCGGCGTTTTTGCCTTGGCGAAACCCCAACAAGCAGGCGGTGCAGGATACATTTATGAAAGAGATACCCTCATATTCCCCTGCTGTTTTTTACAGCTGGATGTGCCATCTGCGTTTAGGTCTGCATCTAGGTTTTAGGTAGTGCAGAATATAATTATGAATGAAAGGATCCTGCCTCGCAGGAAAATTTGTTCATAATAATTTACCACCAATTTTTCTAAACAATGTGTGTGGACGTAAGGAATTTGGGTGTCCAACTGAGCTGCTCCAGGTTTAGCACTGTACCTACGAGTATATTCGTTTAATGCTGGGAAAAATGTATGGCTTTCTACATACGTCAGCTATGGATTAGTTCGGACATTATACCACAGCAGTTGCGAATGAAACTGGCAAAGACCATCCAACGAGTGAGCTGGCTAATAGAGAGTTAAATGAAACGTCGATAATCTGAACTTCAAATAAATCCGACGACCTCTTAAAAAAATTATTGTTTTTTATTTCTAGCAATTTCAAGCAATTGCGTTGACAAACTACATATTTATACAATTCAAACACATTTGCTAGATTGTAGGACGTTTTATTTCATTATAAGTAAGTTAAAAATAATACTGACTTAAACAGAAATAAAAATTGCTTGTGTTTTTATACACTACGAAGGTTCCCAAGTGCCCTTACACTTTTATAGATTTATTTCAAAATGTTTCAGAAACATTAAATGTACTTTAAAAAGAATATATAAGAATATGTCAAACATTGAAACAGTTGTTAGAGTCACTGTATCTTGGAGGTAGGTCTAATTTCAGTACATTTTTTGCTATTATAAATTAGTTTTTTCGAACTAACGACCATTCTACCGAAAAGTACAATCAAAACCAAACAGCACAAATTGTATAGCTATAGCATAGTTCGCGGGATAAAAAGATTGAAGTTCTGTAAGGAGGTGTGTACTCCTAAAAGTTCGAATTCATGATCTGCGGGAAAAATCCTATCATAATCAACTAGTTTTATTACGTAAAAAAATTGCATGAGTCCTGAGGCTGTCTAACAAGAAAGTATGAACCCTGAGGCTGTTGTCTAACCACAACACGCAGATCGCCTCGCTTTCCTATGGGAAATTCCCTATACCTTTCTATACCCCCAGGAAGTAGTCGTTCCAGTAAAGCACTTTTATAATATCTTCGAATGAATTAACGGCGAGTAAAAGTGAATTCTTCGTAGCGCTTGAGCGGCATAGCCAATAATCCGTTTTATGCAATTAAAAGCAGCATTTTTTAACTTCCATTCCTCTTTCTTCTCTCAACGAAGATAAGTCTTAGTCTTTCATTTATGCAACATATTAATTGGATTTTATTTGTTACATAGAATAAAAAGGTGACTATATTTTGCAAATATGCAATCTTCAGCTTAGCGATTAATCAAAAAGTAGAGTTTAGATTTCACGAGCCTAATATATAGTTCGAATCCTAAGATGTTTACAATAAAAATGGTTTGCCGTAATACTTTCAATCAACGGCAACCGCAATAATCAAACTTAAAAGAGAAGATATCTTCTGGAAATGAAGATGCTAATTCCAACATCGATGATGTCAGATCGATGCAATTTCGTTTCGCATATATTCTCTTAAATTCTTGCCAAACCCAAAAGCTTTTGAAACTCATGGGACCGCCTTTCAAACCGGTTGCTATCCAGGCGAATCTTCACGTTTATATAATACTCCATAAATTCTACCTGAATCGCTAGAATATCGGACACTGCTTTTATGCTATATTCCGGGCTTATGACTTATTAATAGCTTTGCTCAAGGTCTAACATTAAGAGAAGTTACACGTGAACGTATTCTAGGTTTGACTAGTAATTTATCTTTTTGGTTCTCACGCATGGTAGGTACGTTAGTTTGGACGTATTTAGGTTTCTTGGGATGGACCTTGGCAAAATTAAGTTTTCTTACCCGCTGAAAACGTTTGTTTAGTTTGATGGATATCTTTCCAATGTTAGGTATTTATTGGGAGCCGGACCTTTTAATATTTCAAGGACAGTTGGGTACAGGCCATAAAACACTATAAATCTTTGAACTATTTTAAAATACGAACAAAAGAAAACATGACACATTTTACCCATAATCGTTCTCACAGTTACTCTCTTGGTACGCTAATTAATAGTATGATTCATGGAACCGATATTAGATGACTTTTATTCTAAGTACAAACACTAAATATTTTATTACCTACGTCAGAGAAGACAAAGTACCTATTAAGTTGATTCGAAAGGCATTTGGAACCACAGAAATCGATTTAGAGTTTCTTTGCTTTGAACATCTACGCGTTGCACTGACACATAACTATGGGCTGCTCACAATAGTCAGACCTAAAATATAACATAGTAAGCAGCGGTGTGGTCATGTAATTACAAATCACATGTAATTACAGCAAGCAGCAAATTTTCGGCATTGCTCAAAGCGAACAGCCTCCCTGCTTTACTGCTTTGCCGTGACGCGACGTTTCGTTAACACCAGCTCATTCACATTTAGTTAATGCGTGGAGCAGTACAGCTTCACCCCTTTACTACTCAGTTTTGTTTTGGGCCTCAAGTTGCTAGGGAAAAAAAGTGGGACAACCTTGGAATATCTTTCTGTTTTCAATTAAGCATTATTTTCCAGTGAACTTAACTAATTTGAGTGATTATTTTGTAACATCCATCTTTATAGGTAAGGTTGGTTTATTCTGATTTTGAATTTTAACTAATTTACGTACGATCCGAAATTTGAAGATGTTGCTATAGTTACACAATTACATACGTTTTTTTATCCACAGATTGTCACATGTCAAGGTGGTTTTTAAAGTCATGCGCATATATTCGGTAGTACATTTTTTTTTTCAACAGTAGTCTTTGCAAAAATTAATTTTTTTTTTCTAAGAAATAGTAGAAATAATAGTCCAGTCCAATAATACGAAGAAGTGGCTCATTGCATGGTACACTGCACTAATTCCATACCAAATTTCATTTCAATCTAATGAATATTTTTCACACGAGTGATTTATGTGTAAAGTATTGAGAATTTTCGGAAATATACAAAAAAAAACTCATAACTTCTAAATTATAGATTTTTGCTGAACTGAAGTTTTTCTTAAACGGTTGCTAACGATGCCCTTTATCTATTTTTTTTACCATTTTAAACAGGCCGCCCTGTATAATAGCATTGCACCTGAGCATTTTGCTGTAGTCATATCGATCAGAAATAAATGTTCAGAGCTACCATAAGAAATTGTTTTCCTTAAAAATAAATTGGCAGTAATGGTATGGAATTTAAGCGTTTTCCACCAATTGATAATATTTGTTACTTCGATACTTCAGAGTGTAAATTACGTAAACAAAAAACACTCATCAGCGCACAACGCTAGGTGCCGTAATAGAATAGAATAGACGGCAGAGAATAATAGTCGATGGTGAGAGTAAAAAATATGTAGTACCTGATATAATTTTTTTCCTATTTTAACATTAATTTTAAGAGTTGTATGTATGCGACAAATTATTATATCTACATATGACATTAATTAAGCTTTTGTATCGGATTGCTCTTGTGAAATGGATATGGCATTTGTGTGGTAAAAATTAATTCCTTTGCTATTCAGAAATACATAGCGCATATGGATAACTGTAGGTTTTCCCTTCATAATAATAAATACTCTCTTTCACTTTCTTGGTTTACGGCTCGTGGGTTTTAAATTTCACGGAAGAAGCGAATGTTGATAATTATACACAATTTGAAAGGCACAGATTTCCAGATTAGCCTGATTCGGCGGAGAGACAGTCTACGATTTTGACATACTCCAGTTTAAGTTTCAATACGTGCTTTTATCTGAACGTGGGGTAATCTAAGTAAGCTTCCACTGACAAAGTAAATTTAATTTGTTTCTGATAAGAAGTTTACTTTTACATTTTCAGTGTGAAAATTAGAGAATCCATCGAATCTGGCGCCCATACAATTAAAAAAAACGAAATAATAAAAGGTTCGCCTGCTGTGTACTGTGTATACATGTATACTATTCAAAACAACCTCTTTTGTCAGCACATTTCTGAGTCTGATATAAACATCAGAATCAATTGCTGGGCCACCGATTGGTCGAATATACGGCGGTGATATTCCTTTCAATGAAATCGCAATCCATACCAACACCTTTGAGTCATACTTCTCTTTGGGATCTGACATCATCGGGTGTTATTTCAAAATTGTCGGTATAAAAAAAATCGTTACGTTATCGGTAGAGACGTTGACCAGCTGTGGTATTTGGGGTATGCAAGACACAAAGATGTCCTCAGTTACCCATCAGCCTCTTTGCTCAATAGTGTCCAGGATTCTGGTCAACGTCTCTGTTAAACCCTACCTATCGCCGAGTGATCTAAGGATAGACATACCAGAATATTAAGGCCGAGAAGGTTTAAGGTCCTTAAATACTTATCCCTATTATGGTTTGTTCAATAAACTATTAGGGCATTATATTTATGAGTTGTTTATTACGGAAATAATGTAGGAAAAATTGTGGCAATACATTACAATCCTAGTTGGAAATGTTTTGATGGCAACTGTATGCATGTGGTGGTGGTATCGAACGGGTTAATTTAGTAGAGTGCATTTTAAAAACAAACAGTTAAATTCACATTATGTAAAATTGTAAAAAATACCTTTTAAACAACAAGCTTTTATTTAATTCAAATGTACTAAAAATAAAAAATAAATTTATTTACCTATTCCATTATTTTGTCATTTTTAAAACTTTTGAAACGTTCACAAACCAAATTTTCTAAATAAAATGTTTGGATCCACTGCGACCATGTGATGTAATAGTTTGTTGCGATGTGGTATGTTGTTGTCCGCGTGGAAAGGCAAGGAGTAAAATAAACAATTAATATGAATGCTTATTCATAAAAATTTGAACTAAGTATTTATAGGATTCAAATCTCCACTGTCTTGGAGTGCCCGCCATATTTAGAATTAGGGTTAAGAACAACGAACTAAGAATCTTTAAGGAACGGCATAAAGAGTAAATTGATGAGGCAATTTTTGAATGAATAGGCATTATTTCTCGAATTTATTATTAACAATAGGTTGTAATACACCAAATTATCATTTCAAACACTCTTGTAGTTGCGTCTTTCCCTCTAAACAAAAATTTTGACAGTGGAGTTGCAAATTTTCTCTCATAAGGCGGAATTCACATTCGAATGGGCAGTAGAATTTGCCTCACTCACGTTCACGAGTTTTACGCGGTATTGCAGTTCCTTATATATGTTCTTAATTCGTTGGTTTTGATAGACGTTTAATCGCATTCTACTTGTCCAAACCTTTGATACCCATGTCAAGGGGGTTATGAAAAAAAAATGGTGATCTGCCATCTTGTGGTTTCCGCCATACTGAATTTTGAACAACATTGGATATACTATATTGCATTGCCACCGAATTTACACGTGTGTGTAAAATTTCAAAGCTCTAATTTTGATAATAGAACTAGTCGAAATACTGTTTGCAAAATTCAACCCAAACATACATACTAACATAGCAAGTTAAATAAAAAAGTTAAATAAAAGCTTGTAATAAAGGACAGTAATTCTATTATCAGATTAATGACAAAAATGGAAAAAGACAAAGGATAAATAGCGAAAAATTTTTTAATATTATTATATTTATTTTTGATTATTGTTAAAACTCTGTTAAATGTGTTAGGCTACAGTCAGGGTAAGCAACCTTAGATCTGAGGGCAACTTCTGGCTACTGTGGGAAGTTTCCTAAAACCATGATTTTCAACGATTCGTTGACATTAAATGTTTTGTTTTGAAAAAATATACATGTAAATCTATTCAGCGTAGATTTATTGCCCAATCACGGCTTTGTGAAAAGACATCTTTATCATTATTTTCCAACATTGTGTAATGTAATACCTAATGTCCTTGAACTTTTGCGGAAACTTTAAGATCGAAACATTAAACAAAAACTAGTTTAGCGCCATTAACATGTGGTCTTGACAAATATTCAAGTTGAAGGCTAGAATGAATAGCACTGCCAGTAGCCGTTATGTAACAATCTAAAAAACAATTCCTTTTATCTCGACTTCAAATAAAGACTTTAAAATCATATAAACCTCATTGCACTTCAGGCCAATTGTAGCAAGTATAAATCAAGTTTTTTTTTGTTCTGGTAAAACACAAAAGCCATTTTATCGGTACTTTGGAGGGAACCGCGTACAAATCAAAAGAATCGGAGAATTATTCGTAGTGTAACATTTGTTCGCATAGTCTGTTAGTTTTTACTTTCATTTTGCGGTTGCTGTTGCTCCTCAATCAACAAAACTTTCGCGTTTTTGCAGAGAATAAAAAACATTTTTTTGTTTTGTAATCAGTCGAGCATACTGTGATTATCAGATAGCAAACACACAATGTGCAACTCACTGGCTGGCTGACTCTCGGCACAATTAAATGACGAAAATACATACTTCACTCGTTTAATTGTTTTCATTAACAGCATTACGTACCCAATGCAGATAGACTAATTGATTAAATTGCTTGCTGTTATATCCCGTAGATGAAGCGGCTATATGGCAATATCATCACTTGGTTGAGCTTTTCGCTGCGTACACACTATGGCCACTCAAGGATTTAATACTTTTCAAAATCTTAAACCACTCATTACTCCTCCTGAGACCACTTTTACACTATCCACACTTGACCCGTAAACTAAAAACTGTTCCGAGCGGACAATTCAACAGGTCGGCGTCGGCTTGGTTAAGTATGAGGGCAGCCACTGAACCGGCACATCAGGTATCCACGTCCGCGAGAGACGACTGTTCTATCGATCAGGTCGAACACTCTACCGCTGAAGATCTGCCAAGACGCGAGCACTACTGATAACTTGATTTTAACCTCCTGGCCGCGCACCGTATACTTTCGCGATTATGTAGCAAGCAGCGCTCGTCGTGCCGGCGGGAAAGCTCCCATCAAATCTCTTTAATTGACCCACTTCGATTTATGTATGTGTTTTCTCGCATGCCGCATCGCCACGTACAGCGATAAGTGAGTCAATTATGCTCCTACCGGATCTCTGTTTCCTACGGTTGTGAAACGCTTTCCTGGTTTCTTTGAATTCGCCAAAGCATACCTGCCGTAAAAAATTCCCCAACTTTTTGCAAAGTCACTGGCCAGTGGACACAACAAGTGGGAAAAAGCATAGCCGCCTCTCAATGAAATGCGGCAGGGTGAGATCATTCAACTGTAGTTCTTCGAAAGCATTTACGAAGGTTGTCCATGTAGAATGGAAACATTTTTTCGGTCGTTGTGGAACTAATGTTTTCTCCCAGCAGAATTGGACATTATTTGGGTAGCCTGTAACCGGTTCTGGCTTTTATTTTACCAATCTCTAATAGGCCACATATTCGGGACTTTTGCGGAAGCCACTAGCTGTTCCCCGGGTTTTCTGGTGTAATTTTGACCCACTCTTTTTTTTCATAATGACCTTTTTATTTTACTATATGAGAATATAGTAGATGACGATAACCACACGTAAAGATGAAATTAAAAATCAATGAAAAGGTCATTCGTTGTCACCCAAAAAGATCTTGTTCTGAAATATTTCAATGCTAATGTCTGACCTCCTCCGTATCTAAAAATGATCACGTAAGGTTGGGAGCTTACGGCCGGACAATCTCTGAGGAGCAATTACATAACCGTGAACATCGTTGCTTTCGGAAAAGATGATGAATAAAACCGGATGAACAGCCACGCCGCTAAAACTGGTCGGTCAGGCAAATCTTTAGTATTAACTGCAAATAGCGCAAATTGCTGGACAAATTCAGGTTTTCTCATTGTTTTTTTTATTTTTTTAATTTGATGAAACAACCTTTCAAGAATTCCACGCTATTGAATCTTCCGCTCAGGAATACGTACATGAATTGCTAAATAATTTGCGAGGAGGAAAATTCTGGCTGATGAAGACTTTCCAGGCTCGTAATGATTGCGAATTAAAAAAAGCGAAAAAGTGATATCGCAATAAATGGAATGAATGATCGCCAGGCATAGAATATACCCTACGAGCAATGCTATAATTGAGATATCTTCAAAGCGCAGATGCATAAATATAGCCTCCAGTCTTTAATAAGCACGTCTCAGCTTGCCTGAGTGCTTAAATTACACCAAGCGACTAAGCTTAATGTAAATGGACTTGGGATTTGCTAATAAATTGACTCCAGTTAAATGACTGGCATATATTTTGTGCAAAAGCGTCAGTCCCTGCATGAATAGATTATAAAAGTGAATCAGCTGAGCAATTAATGATCAACGCAATTGTTTGCAAAATTCTTAATCATGTGAAGAAAGGAGACGCTCCCAATACACATCTCATCTAGCGCAAAGCTTTGAAAATATCTTATCTCTTACTGGGAGCGCTTGGTTGGCGAAGATAATGAAATCTAGTAAACAGAAGGAATAAAGCATTGTCTATTTAAGTGCGGCGTACGCTGCTTTTATAAAAGCACTTTTCGAGAAAAAACACGTCATACCAGCAAATTATACATAGAGGAAGAATAAAACACATTATTTTTTACAAAATAGAAAATATGTCGTCTCGTCGAACTTGTGGAGAATTTCGAAAGATGGCGAAATTCGTATATCTTGAGTGATAAAGCTAATTTTTGAGATAATTGATTTTAATGGCTTTTCACGTTGTTTTTCCCAAGTTTAAGGTGCTTAGAACCGGTTTTTTTAGAATTTTTCTAATAGAAGTTTACATATTTTTATTTACACAATTTTAGTTACACACATCTTGCACTTGTGTAGTCCAAACAAGGAATATATTCGGAAAGTTATCTGAACTAGAATTATTGAGATGAATTCACGTAAAAAAATGGTGATTGCGATTTTACACAATCATCTTTTTTTACTACAATGAAAATCGAAAATGAATTGATCGTATATTTCATTTTTGTTAATTAAAAATTTTCATTCAAAAAGTTATATTAGAAATATCAATTTATAGCAGATTTTCTAATTGTGTCAGAGTAGTACAATTTTACATTTCATTGATTATAGAAAAATAAGTCTTATGAGCCACTATCTAAAACTGTTCATGAAGATAATACATAAAACAGTCTAGAAAAAGTTAGAATCAAACATCAGTAAAAATCAATTTGTATTTAAAAACTTTAAGGATGGATCTTGTCACCCTGTCGTTTCAAAGCTTATTCGGAGGATATATGGAAAGACGCTATAACATAGGTAATCTGGACATTGGCATCAAAATTAATGGAAAATATGTTAACAACATAAGATTTGCAAATGATGGAGTGCTAATTGCTGAAAACGAACAGGTTCTCCAATTTCTGACGACGAGAATATATGAATACATCTAAAATATGTCCGCAAGATGAATGTTACAAAAACAAAACAAATGGCCATTGGCAGGGGTAGCAATTCATGGAATCTTGAAAGAGAGAAACGATATGGGGTTAAAACTAAAACTCTTGAAGTGCCACATATGATGATTCTCTCATATGGGGCGAAAATCTGGAACTTGAAATAAAAAGAGTAGTATCAAAGATAGAAGCTTTTGAAATGTGGCAATGTAGAAGAAGATATCGTGGCGTGATAAAGTTACGTTAAGTATACAGAACGTGGAAGTTTTGGACAGAATTAGAACAGGAAACCATATACCTATCATCAAAGAGAGGAAATTTAAGTACCTTGGCAAACTAGTGAGGAACAAAAATTACAACCTACTCCAATTGGTCATACAAGGGAAAAGAAAAAGCAGAGGCAGAAACGTGTCTCCTGGTTGAACAACCTTACTGACTGGTTGCACTGTTCTTCGCTAACCCTGTTCAGAGCGGCAAAATCAAAGGACGAAAAAAATACGATGATAACGAACCTCCTGAGAGGAACCCTGAAGGAGAAAAAATTTATTTTAAATTAAGTTTATAAAAAATTAAATTTTTATCGTTTTATGCCGTTCACTCAATCACTAAATCTTTTACTAGTTTTGAAGGACTTTGATTTTCTGAGTTTGAATCGTCAGTGTTTTCATCATGAAGTTGTGGAACGTACAATTTCATATTACAAATTTCTCTAGAAAAATTACTTCCAGTTATGATAGTTAATTTATTTAAATTAATTGGATCTTTCGAATCATGATTGTCAATAGTAACCCCAGAGATTTTTCCTCAAAATGTATGTAAAAATGAGACAGCCCATGAAAATTTCTCCTTTCGTAATATATTTAATAATTTGGCGAATTCGTTGTTATCCTTCTTATATTATTTCGCTAAGGGAGTGGGCGTGGTACAAAAAATAAGGACACATTACACAGAAACACCATATACGGCACAGTTTTGGAATCACCGTTCTTCACTGAAACAATTAAATAAAACCGAGTTAAAAATGTACGTACGTGTGCGCAACGCCTGTAAAATTAGGTCGACGAGATTATGAATCCCTAATTTGTACCACGACACCAATTCGTTCGAACGTCCTAATATCGGCACGGCCGGCATAACTGTTTGCCCCAAAGAATATCTAACAACAAGAAGGGATACTCTATACGCCTGCAAATCCTTAACCCATAAGCAATGTCTGAAATTACATCCAGAAAAATTTCCCATTAGCTAAAACAGAAACGAACGAATACCATTGTATTCCTGTAAGAAATCAAGAGAGAGAGCCATAGTCGACAAACATTTCTCACGTACATCTTTATTTTGCATCTTTAATTTATGTGTAACACAACGGACATTTCTTCATATTTCATATAACGTAGTTGCAATTTTTTCGGTGGTACGAAATAAAATTTCATAATTTGACTTCTAGATAGAATTTCTTCTACTGCAGTCTGGAACTGCGCAAAACTTTAAATTTGAGCAATTAAAATAAATTGTTAATTTCCCCAAACAGGAATGTGCATAAAATGCTTCAAAGTAAACACAGAGGAGAAGTTCTTCATAAACTTGTGCCAAACAGATGGAATTCCCCCACCTGAAGACATATCTGAAGACGAGTTAACCGCCATTCTGCAGTCGGATGCACCCAGCTCATTTAGAATACCCATGAGTATAAGCGAGCCCCGCAGCACAACAGACAAATCCGGAAATCAAGCCGATGCATGCGACATTGCAGTTAATCCGAATTTTTTCAGAAAGTGTGAAAAAGTTTTGCTCTTTAGGGACTTTCTCATTGCGCTAATCCTGGAGGCACTGAGCGACAAGTATAATGTCCAGGTAAAGTCCGACAAATGGATTGTCCTCAAGAACAGAAAGGTCATGGGGACTTTGGTCACGCATCGCATACAGAACAGGGACGTGAAGACCGTGTATGACTCCTACAAGAATCCGTCTACTGAAGAAAAGAAGCTGGCTCAAGAGCTCAGCGCTGGTGCACCCAACACGGGTAATAGCTTAATCCAAGAGCTGGACACTAATGAAGCGCTTTCGTTGAAGACGAAATCCCAGCCAGCAAGCAGTGCTCCGCTTAAAACAAAGTTGGACTTAATAAAGCAAGAAATATCAATAGCGAACTCAACGGTACCAGAGTACAGGATTGTAGGAAAAATGCAAGGTGCTCGAGTGGAGGAACTTCTAGCGGAACTCTATTTACCAGAATGTGTAAGTATAAAAGAACACTTTTTGGGTTGGTACGAATAAGTAATGCCGTGATTTTTGTGTCAACACAATTTTACATAAAACACGACATTACTTATCGGTGGGTGCCTCTGATGGAAATGCCTATTTGCACTTCACGTTTTCCGTTTGTCGAATACCGCGAAATACATCGCACATTGGAAAAAAACAACACGTTAAGGGATCGTCTCAGTGTGACCCTCCGAAAAATCACTGATTTTCGCGATTTTTTTTTTAATGTTGAAATATCCTAATCGGTCCGGTTTTTTTTTTATAAATAAATACATTCCTGACGAATACAAAATGATTTTTTTTATGTTTATTTATTGGGTGTAAAATAGTTCAATAAATTGTTGCAATGACACGTAAAAAAAAAGGTCCTGTATGGTTTCCACGATTGCGGCCGCAATTTTGATCTGAAACAAAAATTTCAAAAAGATTATTAATCTGTAAGGAAGTCGCTATGGCGCTATGGAGGTTTTTTTTTTTTTAATTTGACAAAATGGCGGCGGTTTGAATAAAAGTATCGAATTTGGCCCTTTTTTCGACAGTTTTTCGAAAAAAAAAATAGGAAGACTTAAAAAAAAAAAAGCTTCCATAGCGCCATAAAGGATGACGTTAAAAATGTTCTCTCCAAATTGGAACTAGATATCTTCAAAACTCTTCCTTTGAGAGTGGAAACCGTTTTGAAAAACACCATTCTGAGAAAAACGCGTTTAAAGATTGAAGCGCCCGTACATCTCTCTAACAAATCGTCGGTGGTCAAATCTTCGTAGATTGGCTTCAAAACCTCTTGGACATCGTCATCGAGCGCTGGTGAATGAGAATATTTTTCCTGAAATCCATTGGCCTCAGCTTTGCGCCATTCGCCCCACGAATCTCCTCCCGAAGGACAATACTGATGCTGGGGATTCTCATCAGTTCCCTCCGTTCCCTTTCGACAAGAAACGCTGTAGGGACCGTAATAATTTGAATTCCGATTTGAAAATTTGATTTTTCGAAAATTTCACACTGTGACGACCCCTTAAAATATTTCGCGGTAGTCGGCCACTCCATTACGGAAATGTCGATGTCCTGCAGATACTCAGACTGCTGTTGCAACGTGAGGCCGTGAATTATCCTGTATTAACAGGATTTGTTCGTCAATAAATCCATCGTAAGGCATCTAATGAACCGCCAACTCGCCTCTTCGATGTAGCGGATTGCAGTCAAAGAGCCAAGTCTCGGCCCAGAAACAAAGACAACTTATGTCGTTCCTTCAAGGGAAATGTGGTCTCAGTCAGTCCACGTGCCGCCGTCAAATGCAACCCTCTTCTATATGCAGTATTGCATATTGCATTATTTTATAATAATAAAATATTTAATAATAATAAAATTATAATTATATATTCGTCCGTGAAGAGCACGGCATTGGGTGTCAAGCCGCCTTCGCCTAACTGTCCATTCACTTATGGTGACTCCCCGCACATCAAGTAACCCCTGCTGCATTTGAACGCCAGTGAGGTGGCGGTTTCGGAAGTATGTATGTACGTAGAATCGTCTCTGTCTGAGGTAGCCTGAGTTCTTCCTGGTCTCGGTCGTCTGACAAAGCGACTGGTCTCCTGGTATCTTTGGTAATAGCGTCTAACCGCTGATCTGCGGCAACACGTAGACTTAGCCCACTTTTTTTTTGCGTACATATTAGGAAGCTATGTTAACAGGGCAAAGGCCGATTTGCAACTGATGGCGTAGTAACAGGTACACAAGCTTATATAGCCCACCAAGTTGTAATATCGCAAAATTTGTATTAATGCTTTTCATGGACTTTGTAAGCATTTCCTGGAAAATACTAAGTAGGGTTATACTAGAGCTGTTGATTTTCGAACTTCGTATTCGAAGTTGTTTCGCAGAAATGTTCGAAGCTTCGAATTATTCTAGCTTCAAAAATCTTTCATAGTTCTACGGCGCTAAAATTCATGGAAGTTGTGTTTTTTGTAGGGCAAATAAATCATAAATTTGTATATTAGTCAGAGCACGCAGGGATAATATAGGATATTTTCGCAAGTATTTTTCATGAGGATACGTTCACTCACGACCGTGGGAAGACACCACGCCTTAAGCAGCGTTTCTAATACGGCGTGCAGCCCGGCGGCAGAGCAGGCCTTGTTCCAAAGGGCAACGTAAAGTATGTTCGAAACAGAAGAGTTTTCGAAATCATATAACTGCCTGTCATTTTCTTGTCAGTGCCGAGCCGATTGACAATAATTGGAAATTGAAATCTTGTGAGTTGTGCGAATTATTTTAGATAAAATGGAAAGACAAGTTGCAGGTGTTGTTGCAATTATACACCATGTCAACATAATGAACGCGGTCGTATTAGCTGCGTATTATAAACTCACAATTGTCAAAGAGATTGTTCGAAAATAGGAGCCATCTGTTGATGGCTTTGAGAACTCTTTCGAAAATTCAAATTTGAAGAACTAATTATTGCTAAAATAATGAGCAATTCTGTAAAATATTATATTCTGTACACAAATTCAGCAAATAATAAATGTGTTTTATCTATAAAAAGAAATATTGTTGCAAATTTCCCATTCCAAGATATAAATTTTAAAGCAGCGCCATCTCTTATGAATTCAAGTTCGAAAGATTTTCACGTTCCCAGCACGATACTAGAACTAGGACCCACTTTTGCGCCGGCTCCCAGCGCAAGAGCGAGATTTTGACAGAGACAAAGAATACAACTCTGTCGTGTGAAGTGTGGAGACAGAACATACTCCGGCTCTTCACGCTGTATTGGAAACGCGCGTTTATTCAAATAATATTTCGAGCACAGAACGGGATTTTGCCTGATATCGCTCATAATACTAGTTCCGCCCCACATATTTTCTGCTCGTGCTTAGTTGGATTTGTGTTTACTCCCTCGTCTCACTTTATGTTTATTGTGTCTCATATTGTTCGCGGTGCACGAATTCTAAAGCACAAGGTTGCGCTTCTTTGTGTATGAGACGCCGTATGACTGTGGGTACTGTGTAAGATACTTCGGCTTTACAGAAAAATAGAAACCTCTGCCGCATTTTAATATTCGCTAATTTTAAGGCTTCATATTACTTAAAGTTTCAAAGTTCTAAATATTCGAAACTTCGAATTGGCGAGTTACAATTGTTTTTAACTAGAAAATTTTCTCTTTGAGTTATGCCTCAGAAATGTGAACAGGTGTGCCGATTTTTTTGCTCACAAGTGCACGTACAAACAGGGTGGTCGGAGAAGTGACGTCGAAAGTAAAATTTTAGATTTAGAGTTCTTTAAAATTAAGCAATTTCATTTCTACGTATAAATTCATATATCCTTTCTCTACCTTGGCGTGTTATACCTCTATGCAAAGGCAACAAAATAGATAATTCAATAAAAATAAAAAAAGTATATTAACTACATGAATTTCGGAGATAATTTGGGAAAAACGTGAAATTTTGAAAATTTTAGAGCACATTAATTTTTGGAAAGCACATTAAGATAGTAATTGTTTGGGGTGAGTTTAATGTCGCTGTGTCGAGTAGATCAAAAGACAAAAAAAAATAATATGCATCCCGAATTTATGAATCACCCTCTAACTCGAAAACTATGTAAAATCACGGAATATACATTGGGGTGATTCGGACGTCCTTAAATATGAGGCACCTAAATTGTACCTTTGGGCGTCGCTTCTCCAGCCACCCTGTATATATAATATAGATTTTCAAATATTCAAATTAAAAAAGGATGGAATATGACAATTGTGGAGAATTTCACGGGCCACAACTTTTGGTACAACGATTTTTGAGTTCCGATTTATGGTTTTGTTGTACAATGGAAGAAAACCGTTTTCACCCACTAAAATGTCATTTGGAACTGTACAATTTTTTAAATATTCAAAATTTTGAAAAGAATTCCAAACAAACGTTGTTGGTAACATTGTCTTCAACAATTTTTGTAACAATCATTTTGCGCGTAAAACCAATATTCACCGAGATAATGGACTTCAACCCTAAAATTCAAGATGGCGCCCACCCCTTGCTGAATTCGATGGGCATCCCCTAACTACCATTTAAATTTCGCCTCGATGTACTATTTAACTGGACTTTTAGAATTGAATTTTTCCTCTTACAGATGTCTGCAAGTGAAATTATCCTCGACATTGGAGAGGACAGGATTCTAGTCGAGTCGATGAAGCGAGGATACGTCTTCGACAAATTCGTTGACTGTAAGATCGCTCAAGATCATGTTACGGCAAAGTTCGACAATTATACCAAGGTATGCAATTTTTCTTTCTTGTATTTTTTTAACAATCTGCTGCTTTCAGATGTTAAGGGTTGCTATGCCGATCTCAGCCACTGCTGCTAAATAAAGGGCTGCGGGTTTCTAGCAAGACTTGAGGAATGATGGAAACATAATGTACAAAAATAAACCGTTTATTACGCTGCAATTGCACTCAATAAATACTTGTTTTTTTCTTACATATTCTAAGTTATGCTATTCTCGCGTAGTCATTTGTGCCGTAGTCGGATTTATCTCTGCTATTTGGCACCAATGTTTCTTCGGGAGGATTTAATCTCTGGTGCTGTCGGGGCCTCATTATTCCGCGCATGTCACTCAAGGAGACATCGACATCTTTAAATGCGTTGAGAAGAAAAACTGCTATAATGACTATAAGGAAGCCACAGATATCCCCGAGAATATCTTCCGGCTTCATGTGGACCCACTCCTTGAACAGGATGGCTGATGCAGCTATTACAAGCGTCGTAAAGATTACATAGTAAATGGGGGTTACGATGCTAGTGTTGAAGATGTCCAGGGCCTTATTCAAATAGTTCATCTGCACACCTATGAAGAACACCGTCACAACAATTAAGAACCACGGCATCCACGTGGTGAAATCGTTCGATTTGCCAGAAAATAAGTCTCGCAGTGCCAAGCCCAAGGCCTTGCAGGACATGACGGTGAGACTTCCTATTGCCGAGCACAGAATTATGTAGACTGTCACATTGCGATGTCCCTGACGGGGGCCGACGTAAAACGCTATGAAGATTGAAAGGGCGAGGATAAAGATGACAAACACTATGAAGCCTGGATCCTGCAGCTTCTCGATCAAGACCTCAAGACTTTCAACCTCTACTTCCTTTGGGGAGTGAATCACAATTATGGTAGAGCCAAGGAGGCACAGCAGACAGCCAAGCTTCCCCAGCAAGTTCAGTCTTTCCTTCAAGCACTTCGAAGCCATCACTGCAGAGACGAGCACGCTGAGTGCTCCTAACGGTGTTACCAAGGAGGCTGGCGCAAAGGCGTACGCAGCGAAGTTGGCGGCTTCCCCAATGCCCACTAGAATTCGAGAAAGTGGTAAATAGCTAAAATTAGGTAACAGGACATATAGAAGGCACTCACTTGTTAGCAGGCCAGCCCACCAAATCCATTCCTTCAGATAGCCGAAGCCACCTGCTCCAGCGCGCACTTTCCCATTTCTGCTCAGTTTAATCAGTGCTAACTTTTTGATTATGAAACTAGATCCTATAAAGAAGCTGGAGGATATTGCCAGGCTCAGTCCTATGTAAAATTCTTGCTGCTGCTCTGGAGTGAGTGGAGCCTTCACCGGCTCTGTCGCCATTGCGTTGGGTGACTGCTTGTGCGGTTTAAACTTTCCTAAACGATGTGCGTTCACTGATTATTATGGGTAATTGCGGGGTTGATTTGTGCTCTTTTAACTCTTATGACTCATCTTTGGCCAAAAAACGAACCACTGCAAGTTTTGTTTTGACATCCACTGCTGATAAGAACTTGTTCCAATGCCTCTTGTTTCATAAAAATCCAATTGGTTTCTCCTTGAAAATGTGGAATTAGAACATTGGTTTTTTCTTAACCACTGTAAACATATTGTTATTTGTTTGAAATATTTCCAGTTCCAGTGCTTCTTAATTTGATTTTGTCTTAAAAGTAATTTCTACATGAGTAAATTGCTTAAATAAATTATTGTCCGTGTTTAGTGCAATGGTTATAAACAAATTAGCATTTTAACCGTCTTTCATAGGTATGCACATTTTGAATCGCTGGGAAAATAGAGCTTGATAAATTCAGTTAAAATTTGCGTTTATTTTACGATCATTCCGGGACACTAAAATCCTTCGGGATAGGTCGCGCCCCTAAATTTAAAGGCGGACTTCGAGGCACATTGTTACCCTAATAAACGGAAAATGATTGAAAAACTTCGTGCCCGTCCGGTTTTCGAGATAATTAATAAAACATTTCATACTTTTGCAGTATCAAAAATGCCTATTTACTGATTATTTGTCTTTTACAAACTGTTTCGAAGCCCCGTCTAATATTTAGCGGCGTCCATGACTTACCTATATGTTCTATGTATGTTCTCGTACTCTCCTAGGTTACGCTACATCATTGCTAGCCTGGTCGAAGTCGTATGCCCATTTTGATAATAAATTTAACTCCCATTCTGACCAGACAGTAATGGAGAGAGGGCCTCTTTAGACAAGTAAATTCAGTGCAGATCTTCACCAATGGCACAAAGGGTGGTAGACAGGGATGGTTGGGAGAATACATAATTGGGATACCTGCGGCTTTAAAAACCATTTCGTCTACCAAACCACTGCAGCCTCTTCCAAGCGGACGTTGCACCTACTTCGGAGGTGCCGAACTGGCTGCTTCGCTTGTGGGGTTTCTATTTTCACTGATTAGGCCGCAATTAGAGTAAGTGTACCAGACTGGCGCGGCGGAACAGCTTCAGCCCATGTGTTGAGCCGGGAAATTTTGGAAGGGGGGGATGGAGGGATGGATTTCTTGCATTTAAAAAAAATTTAATTTTTCTTGGGTATAGAAAAATATATTTTTAAACATATTTATAGACAGATGTCATTTTAATATAGATGACTATCTACTAGTTTATATAAAGAATTATATATACATTATAATGAAAAAATATATTCACCCGCTTTTTGCGAAAACAGAAGCTCTTTTAGAATTGCGAGAAATGAATTCGTCCATCAACAATTCAATGTTGATATTGCTAACTTTATCGTGGTATATATAAAGCATAGCTAGGCTGTTCAACCTTGATTGACCCACTGTCGCACGAATGTAGGCTTTTCAATCGTTTTAGAGTTGAAAAACTCCTTTCATTTGTGCATGACGATCCGGGAATGGTCATGAGAAGGCGAACGAATTTAACGAATTCCGGCACAATATTGATGGACGTCATTTTCTCGCATGAAATCTACCACATCTTTCAGATTTTTTATTTCTGTTCCAACTTTTTTTGCTAAACATAGAAACATATCACGATCACTGACAAGACCCTCTTCTGAAAAATCATTTTTGTAAAAGTTCGCAATATGGATCGCGTTGTCTTCTTTGCCAACAGCAAAAGCCTCTAACGATTTGAAAAATTTCGCACTAACAGTTTCGAATCTTTGATGCAGCGATTCGATAACTTGATCAAAAATAGCAAAAAAACGTTGACGGTACATATCTTCAGGAGTTTCGAAATTCTCAAGTTCAGTACTGGAGCCGGAATTGAAACGCTTCGGAATTTTTCTGCGTCGAGGAAGAGAGGGCTGATCTAAATCAAGTTTTTCTACATCTTCGAGAGTTTACTCCCAAACTGTTCGAAATTTCGAATCACGAGAAACAGACAAAGAGTAAAGTACGCTATCTACTTTTCTGTATGAATCGAGAACGTTTAAATCTGTGTTTTGAAGCCCAATAAAGTTTCTTGCATGCACAACTGTTTCTATTGCGTCTTGAACCACAAGATTCAAATTATGGGCGTTGCAATGGACAAATAACGCTCGAGGCTCTAATTCTTGCATTCGCGTTTGTAGTCCCGTTATACACCCTGACACGTTAGCCGCCCCATCATAGTACTGGCCTCGCAAACGGTCCAATGGAAGATTAAAACGTAAGAGCACGTCCTTTAAAAGTGAGCACAATGTATCTGCTGTGGTTCTTGACGTAGAATAGAAACCTAGAAAATATTCGGTGGCTACAAGATCCTTGGAAACAGTTCGGAGACATATGGACACTTGCTCCATTCTAGAGACATCAGAGGTTTCATCAAGCAATATTGCATAGAAATCATTACTTTTGATTTCTTCTAAATGTTTGGAAATAATTTCTCTAGACATAAGCTCATAAGACATAACTGTATTGAAGACCTGAAATAAGAACAGTGGATCCCATGTGTTGTTTTTCAACACATGAACGAGCTCATGTGTTGAATGCTCAACACACACAACAGGTCTTCCGCCGCGCCTACCAGTAGACGGTACTATGTAGTATTTCCAATGCAGAAAAATTTGGCAATGTGACTTAATTTGATATGAACTTGAAAATCTGATATCACAAAAATCCGTGGTGTTTTCTAATGAATACTTGGCTATACCTCATGGTCCGTGCCTAGCTTTTATTAGGTGTACAAATAAGTTTCCGCGGTTTGTCAAAAGATGGCCCCACCAGAAGGTTATGGAGAAATTGTCAGATGTAAAACGTAATATCCCAAGTTTCGTCATCCGGCAACACCATAACCTTAAAGTACTAGTGATTCCGTATCAGCATCACGTAATTTTTTTCGTGCAAAAATGTCAAGTTTTGTGCCGAATAAGCATCATTTGCGGGAACTTTTGATTTACTTTTTTAATTTGAAAAAATCTGCAGCTGAGGCGCATCGATTGCTTCTAGAAGCATATGGTGAAGCTGCTTTAAGTGAGAGAAGTTGTCAGGAATGGTTTCAAAAGTTTAAGAACGGTGAGTTTGACGTGAAGGACAAAGAACGCAGTGGAAGGCCGAAAGTGTACGAAGACATGGAATTAGAAGTACTATTGGAGGAAGATTCGTCCCAAACGCAAAAAGAACTTGCACTTACATTACAAGTGACTCAACAAGCAATTTCACATCGTTTAAAATCGTTAGGAATGATTCAAAAACAAGGAAATTGGGTTCCATTTGAACTAAAGCCGAGAGACGTTGAACGCCGATTATGCATGAGTGAAATGCTGCTTGCCAGGATTAAAAAAAAGAGTTTTTTGCATCGTATAGTCACTGGTGACGAAAAATGGATTCACTACGATAATCCAAAGAAGAGAAAGTTATGGGTTAAGCCCGGCGAACCATCAACATCGACAGCTAAGCCGAATATTCATGGAAAAAACTCATGCTGTGTATTTGGTGGGATCAGCTTGGTGTCGTGTATTATGAATTGCTGAAACCAAGCGAAACCATTACTGGAGCTCTCTACCGAACACAATTGATGAGATTGAGTCGGGCACTTAAGGAAAAACGCGCCCATTACTACTCCAGACACGACAAAATTATTCTTTTACACGATAATGCTCGTCCACATGTTGCGGCGCCGGTAAAAACATACTTGGAAACACTCAACTGGGAAGTTTTACCCCACCCGCCGTATTCACCAGACTTAGCCCCTTCCGATTGTCACCTGTTCCGGTCGATGGCACATGGTCTGTCTGAGCAGCGCTTCACATCATATGAAGACACCAAAAATTGGGTAGATTTGTGGATAGCGTCAAAAGATGAAGAGTTTTTTCGACGGGGTATCCGAATGTTGCCAGAAAGATGGGGAAAAGTAGTGGCAAATGATGGAAAATACTTTGAATAAAACGTAATGTACTGTTCCTTCACAATAAATTCCTAATTTTTTATAAAAAACCGCGGAAACTTATTTGTACACCTAATATGAAATTGGCAATGATTGCTGTCACAGATTCAGATTTTGTTATTACGACTGGATCTAATATACTGAATCTCAATGTACACATTTCCAATGCATCTGTATTACACGTGCACCTGAATACAGAGTATCATATCTTATATACAGTCTATCGAGAACAGTACTCATAACAGCAAACATTGCGAACTGTTAATATTTTCATCTAAGAAGGCAGAAAGATTCAGCCAGCTCACAAAAGTTCTTACATCATATACAACAGACCACTTACACTTATAACAGTGTGTCTATAATACAGTTGAAAACATTCGAATAGTTGAACTATTCGAGCTATACTATCGAGCGCTCGTCTTTTGATCGAATACTCAATAAAAAAAAAATGGAATAATAATCAAGACATAATTTCATCAAGTTAACAGTTCCTCTATCTTCTATTTCCTCAAACAATTTAATGCAATAGGATTACAATCGGAATCCGACAGTTTTAAACAAACAACATCACTTTTATAACGTCGTATTAACAAGCTCATTCAAGATTCAAATAATTCAGAACGAATGCTCTTAGTTATCAGCGACCGAAATAAATAAATAAGAATTCACTCATTATCAACAAGCTTTCATTAACTTCGTATTCTCTCTCTTTAAAAATCAAGCTTTGAATTAAAGTAGATGGCGACAGGTGCACCGTGGGGCAAAAGGCCGAAAAGCTGGCCAAAAGTCTTTAAAATTAACCGATTAGTTCGAAACTTTGTATCAGGGGGTTTTTCGGGTCGCTAATTACGAATTCGATGTCAGTTTTTTTTCATAAATAATGGCAGCTTCAAAGTTCTCCAATTTCCACGAAACTTGGTACCGGGGGATTTTTGAAATGCTGCTTATGCGCTAGATGGTTTTTTTTATTAACAAAATAAATGTTTGAATGATATAACATATACTTACAGTTGTAGTGCAGTACAATTGATATTTATTTCTCTCTAATTTACATGCGCACCTTAATCGCTATCTACATCATCAATAACGGCATTTTGTTCGACAACAATATCATTTTCGTCAACTGGTAATTTCTCGGTTACAAGCAATGCAATCGCATCATCTGATAATGATGATCATAGTTCAGTAACATTCGATTCATTAAATCTGTCAGCGTTGCAATCCGACTTATTTTTCTAGTAAAATCTTGTCTGTATTTTTTTTAATAAATTGCTTGTAAGCCTCATGGGCTTTTTCTGACATACCTTACCTATGGGAAGCATAGTCGAAATCGTTATTATTTTTCATTTGGTGACAATTGAAAATGCAATTCGAAAGCCAACGTAACACAGTGTAAAATAAAAAAAGACCGACATTGATCTGATCAGTGCAATTGGAGATAATGAATTTCAAGTACAAGGGGTTTGGAGAAAATCCAGCCTATGTAACCCCTTAATAAAATGACTGTAATGCTGCTGATGATGACGATGAGCCATTGTCGATACTGCTCCTACATGTATTATATATGGTATAAGTTTTAAAAAAATGTTCGAACGATTTCACTGAAAGTCTTAACGCTATCGAACCTGTGCAACTACACTTTACCGTGTACAGTCTTATTAAAAAACTCTCCTTTGAGTCTAATCGTATACAATTAAGTCATTCAGATTATAGCAAGAAACTTCTCAATTTGAACAACGACATATTTAATCAAAGGGACCATATTCACGTCATATACACTTAGCAATTGGAAGCAATCCCCTTTCTAGAACCACAATATCAACCCATATAAACCTCACAGTCATCCTTCCAAGGGTTCCATTCTCAAGGCCCATAACACCATCACACACTCCAGACCCCCTCCACACTCCTTCAACAGGATCAACCATAAAAACCTGATTCAAATCACACACCTATCTACCATTAATTAATTTCACTAAGAAGTATAAAAAGAAATGTCCTCTCTCCATATCATCCACACAGACTTTATAAACACTCATAAATCATCTCAACCTTTCAAACATAGCCGGTAAAGACAATCCAAATAAATCCTCAGAAATTTTCAGGAAGTCGCCCAACACTTGGTCCCTTTCTATCCGTCTCCCACAATCAGAATCAATCAACTTCTCTCTACCAGCTGAAACATTACTGAAACAACAGGCTCTGTACGCCTTCGAAACATATCGCTATAGGAAATTCCAATCCTCACTCCAGATACACCATTCAACAGATCCTTACCAACCTTGTTTCTCTGTATTTTACGTACTCTGTCCATCCTGCGATTCATTAAGCTCAAGCAATTTCTGTATTTTTTAAAATTCCAAGGATGACCTAACTCACCGCTATTCACCCACGCAATCTTTGGCTCCTTATCCGTTTTAAAAGGGCAACTTTCAGACTGATATTTCTCCGGACATCTTCTACATCTCGCCTGTCTCACCCATATTGCTGACCCCTATAACACTGCAGGGACCCCCTGATAAGTATCCTTTCCCACGTGACCCATGGTTCAGGAAATTCTGCACCCTAATTAAAAGAAAAGAAAAATCAACACTGGGATCACACCGCATTACAAGGGAGCGCAATTTGATCTCCTTCCGTCTTGACATCCCCGTCTCAAATCACCTAACATGAGGCAACAGAATATTAGAGAAAATCCTTTCAAATTCTGACCTGATATCATCTGCATCAAAGGCGTCGTATAGTCCCTTCAATAAAAAACTTACCATTATGCTCAGACAAAGCTAAACTCCCCACCTGCTCCTTGGGCACCTCCCATACTTCCGACGTTCTGATGAGGGTGGTAACAGTAGATCTATTTTTTGAAAGTAGAGAATTTCAACTTTTATTTGAACCTTCTCCATGAAGCTCTTTTTTGTATAAAGAATAAAAAATAACATTACGGGACCGCCAATAGTCGGCGAAATTTTAAGGAAAGGTTCCTTATGCTCACATTTTTTAAAGACCCACATTCGATCGTTTCTAATATTTCGCAGACCCAAAAGCGGAATATACAAGAGAAACATTTTTCAAAGCCGCTAGTACAGAGGCCAAAAGTAGGTACATAAATATAATATACAGAATAAACTAGCAACAAGATGCACAACAAGTACACTACACAGTCAGCATATAAAACAACAGTTGCTGCAAAATAATTTAATGAACAATTCAATTTAATTATAAATTAGACTAAGTTTGTCATAGGACTTTCTACAGCATCATAATATTCTTCATCATCTTCATCTTCTTCTGACCCGCGAAGAGAAGTCATTGAATCCCTGATCCAACCCTCATAAGAAGAAATCTTTGTAAATACAGACGGACCTTCTTCTGGGTCACAATTGATTGGGCCCCAAGAGACAAGTGCAATTTGTTGGCCCTCTTGCATGACAGGCCCACCAGAGTCTCCCACGCAGGCTCCCTTACCGCCGTCAGGAAGTCCGGCACAGATGTTTCCATCATCGACTTCAACTGGAAATCTCGACTCACAGTAGTCATTAGTCACAATAGTCAGGTTAACTGTTCGCATTTGAAGAGGATAATTTCGCTCTTCGGTTTGAGCAATGCTGCCCCAGCCGAATAGTGATATGGTTCCCGACGGGTCATCATCAGTGGATAGGGTCACGAGCTGGACATACTGGTTGATTTCGTATGGTCGACTAACGTGGAGTAGACCAACGTCGTATGGCCCAATTTGGTCCCAATCTTCATGCTGAATCGCGAAGTCAGCTCGTCTAATTTGGCCGGTGGCGTTAAAGTTTTTAATATGGTGATGCCCGGCAAGTGCGTAAATTCGGAAGTAATCCACCACAAGGCAGTGGGCAGCCGTAAGTACCCAGCTCTTGGTTATCAAAGAACCTGCGCAGAATGGTATGTACCCTTTTCGATTTCTGACCATCAATGACACTATGTAGCGAGCACTGTGAGGGTCTGCTTCCTCACCCCCAATTATTCTGAACTGAGGGTCTACCGCGTTTGGGAGAGCCGAATCTGCGAACACCACAAGCAAAACAGGAACTATCAACGTGAGCTTCATTTTTTAATTCCATCGACGGTACTGACTTTAGTTTGCTGAAATCCGACTTTATATCCAAACTTTCTTCCTATGGCCCGGGGCATATCTAAAGGTCGTCATACCACTGTGTTTATTCTATAGTGGCGAAACTAGTAAGGATTGCTGTAACCGGCTTAGAATGTGACGCAGCGCTTTAAGAACAATTAAAATTAGGAAACAATAGACCTTCCTCCGTGCTCCATATACCGCAAAGGAGATAACAAAACGTGAGGTAGCGGCGTCTAAAGATAAGGCGGAAGGTCTCGAATGTTTATTTTGGATCTAAATAGTTCTGGGGCCATAAATTTGAATGGCATCTTATCGCCGTCTGTTTCGTTTTTTTCAAGTGCATGATTAAAATAGAACCGGTTTCCTCCATTCATATTTGTTTTGGGCGAATCGATGGTAAATTCGCAAGTCTCAGCAAAACGTGCACTTCCGCTGCTCAACAAATTTCAAAAGTGACCTCCGCCAGTGCATATCGGCGAACAGAGAGAAATTTACAATGTTGTGATGGGTTTTTCTGTTGTCCAATAAAATAATAAAATCAATTACAAACCCATGCCGTCGCTAGCATCTGTGTCCCTCATAATATGGCTTGTTGGAAGAATGCACCTCATAAACTCTTCGATTTTTAGGAATGTTGGCTTTGATCGAAATATTGATATCATTACTTGGATTACAGTCGTGTACGCTGGATTACGTAGAGTTATCTAACACGGCTGTGGCTAAATAAAAGGCCGGAGGAGCTGGACAGTAGCACAGTTCACTCAAGCGATTCGAAATGAAAGTATTTGTTGCACTATTAGTTTTGGTGAGCGTTGTATACGCTAAGCCAAATGTTCCTGTTCGCATAAGTTTGCCCACTGGTAGAGTAGTTGGAGGCGAAAACGCTAAGCCCCACTCGGCTCCCTACATCGTCTCATTGCAGTCGGGGTACCATTTCTGCGCTGGCTCTGTTTTGACTAAAGGTATCATCGTCACAGCCGCCCACTGCATCCAAGCATCCTCCTGCACAAGCATCCAGGTAATCGCCGGACTGCATGATCTAAGGGACACGAAGGGCTCGCAGTCTAGATATGGAAAGAAATGCATTACCCATGAGGACTACTCATCTGGAGTTGCCCCATACGATGTCGGACTAATCTTCCTGGACGAGCCACTGGACCTCACCGACAAGAACGTCGCTGCCATAAAACTTCCAAAGTCAGGAAAGATCCATGCCGGAGACGTTGTACTCCATGGATGGGGAAGCACCTCCTCTGGCATCTTTCCAACTATGCCAGACATCCTGCAAATAGTCACGAAACCTGTTGTCCCATACGATGAGTGCGAGGAGGCTCTTGGCGGCCCTGGAGCATCACCACTTCACCCAACCAACCTTTGCACTGGACCCTTGACGGGAGGTATTTCAGCCTGCAGTGGCGATTCGGGTGGCCCACTCACTCAAGTGGCTGAGGATGGATCGGAAGAACTGTGCGGAATCGTTTCCTGGGGATACATTCCTTGCGGCTCCAAAAATGCTCCTTCGGTTTACACTCGTACATCCGCTCATATTGAATGGATTCGAAAACATGCAAAAGCTTTGTAAATTTCCGCAAATTGTACTATGATACTTGATGACGACAATATAGAATGGGAACAAAATTATATGTATTTAATTTAGAGTCCTCTTTCTTATTTTTAAATGCAATTTTATGGTGAATCGTTTCATCAGAAGTCGCTCCTCAAAAGTGTCGGGCTATTATTAAAACGTTATGACTAATTTTGATTGGGGTGATGTTGATATAATTCGAACTCGAAGCGTTGATGCTATGTTTACATACGTACCAATAGTTTCGGACTTACGAGTAGAATTCCTAACAATGCAAGTCAACAAATATTTGGCAATCGAACAATTCATAGGGGGTTCTGATTTTATTTATTGCTCCAGTACATAAGGTCTTCGAGAAAAGAATTACAAAGAGGTCAGGAGCTCCGAAAATGATGATCATGGTTTATTTATTAGATAAAAACCGCTACGAGTTGAAGTATGAAATTAGGTTCAAATAAACACTGAAATTCTATACTTTCAAAAAACAATACAATACAATATTGCCTCTTACCATCTTGGTCAGGGGTCCTAATAGCTCAATGGAAATTATGCTAGGCTATCACTTCAGGGTCCGCGGTTCGAACCTGGCTCGGTTTATAATTGAGATGCTCTTTTCCTGATAGCGTTAGATGGTAGTCCCATCAGTCAGGATAGCTAATGCGGGCTAATCACCCAGTATTGCGAACAAAAATGCTTAAGAGAAGCCGCGGCTCAGGGCCAAATATACCCAGTATCGGGAGCCATGGGATCAAGGTTCAAAACCGTTTATAGCGGAAATTTACTTTCTAACTTTTTTCATTTTTTTCACCACTAAATATTCACTTTTTTCCAATTTTATCCATTTTCGTTTCTCTCATTTCTGGTGCTCCTGATGATATTATTATAAAAAAAATGTGTCTTTAATTTTACACCCCCTCCCTACTACACCCTCTCTTCTATATGTCCCAGCGGGGTGGGGGTGGTCTCATTAAATCAAGCGTAGATTCATACACAATACCACCATATATCACTTTCACCTATTCTTAATATTTTTTTCACTTTAAACAAATCAATTGTCACGATACCGAGAATACGTTTCAAATTTTCAACGGGACAGTTGGGGATCGAAATGCAGCGACGACAAATATCAATTGGTTGTCTGCTCGATTGACTCGTTCTTAAAACTCACAGCACTCCTCTTCAAAATTCTTAAAACTGGTAAACCTGTGTACCTTAGTGAATGCCTCCGAATTTCATCTTCTTCACGTAGCCGAATTCTGGTAATTCCTCCACATGACAAATTAATTATGGAGCGAAAAAACTGCACGGTTGTGGAACAATCTTTCTACTGTCGTTCAGGGGGTTGGCAATGTCAATGATTTAAGGAGACTCATGGTGTTGTACGTTACCCGTATTTCAAAAAGATACAGAATATCCAGATAGGGAAAGGATATACAAATTTATACGTAGAAAACCATTTACGGAACATCAAAAAATCCGAATTGTGAAAAATGTTAACTCGAATTTACCATTTGTAGCGTACTACCATTTACTGTAAGAATTAATTTAATAAAAAGGTATTTTGGGGTTAATTTACGTTAAATTCCGTAAAAGGCTTTCTACGTATAAAATTGTATATCCTTCTCCTACTTGGATATGTTACATCTTTTTGGAAAAGTAATAAGATGAGAAATTTAATAAGAATAAAAATAGGGGTGTATTAATTACATGATTTTCGGAGAACAATTGAGAAAAACGCGAAATTGAGATAGTAGTTGTTAGGCGCTATTTTGACGCCACTCTGCTAAGTAGATCAAGGATAAAAATTAAATCATGATGTGCATTTCCAATTTATTTTATTGATCACCTTCTTTCCCCAAACGGTTGAGATTTAACCTCCCCATGTACTACAATTTTTGTTTGCCTTGGTGAGATCTATCACCCCAATCATTTCTGCGTGCGTTATATGAAACACTCTGTATACCATAAAATCCATCATCAGTTTAAAATAATTAAAGGAAACTCTTTAAAAATAATTTTTATTTTCATATATATATTGTCATTGAGCCTGAGTCTGTACATGGTATAATGTGCGGAAATTTAAAGAGCTTTTGCATGTTTCCGAATCCATTCAATATGAGCAGATGTACGAGTGTAAACCGAAGGAGCATTTTTGGAGCCGCAAGGAATGTATCCCCAGGAAACGATTCCACACAGCTCCTCCGATCCGTCCCCAGTTCTTTGAGTGAGTGGGCCACCCGAATCGCCACTGCAGGCTGAAATACCTCCCGTCAAGGGTCCAGTGCAAAGGTTGGTTGGGTGAAGTGGTGATGCTCCAGGGCCGCCAAGAGCCTCCTCGCACTCATCGTATGGGACAACAGGTTTCGTGACTATTTGCAGGATGTCTGGCATAGTTGGAAAGATGCCAGAGGAGGTGCTTCCCCATCCATGGAGTACAACGTCTCCGGCATGGATCTTTCCTGACTTTGGAAGTCTAATGGCAGCGACGTTCTTGTCGGTGAGGTCCAGGGGCTCGTCCAGGAAGATTAGTCCGACATCGAATGGGGCAACTCCAGATGAGTAGTCCTCATGGGTAATGCATTTCTTTCCATATCTAGACTGCGAGCCCTTCGTGTCCCTTAGATCATGCAGTCCGGCGATTACCTGGATGCTTGTGCAGGAGGATGCTTGGATGCAGTGAGCGGCTGTGACGATGATGCCTTCAGTCAAAACAGAGCCAGCGCAGAAATGGTACCCCGACTGCAATGAGACAATGTAGGGAGCGGAGTGGGGCTGGGCGTCCTCGCCGCCAACCACCCTGCCGGTGGGAAAACTTATGCGGGCAGGTCCGTTTGGCTTAGCGTATACAACGCTCACCAGAACTAATAGTGCAACAAATACTTTCATTTCGAATAGCTTGAGTGAACTGTGCTGGTGTCTAACTATTCTAGCCTTTTATTCAGTCTGGGAGGACAATTCAGCATAACCCGCTACGTGGAATAATTGCAGCAACAAAAATGTACAGCTGGGAGATAATCAGAACAAAAATTATTCAAAGTCAAGCACTTCAAAGTTTATGAGGACCGTTAATCCAACGTGCGTTATTGTGACGGACATGCGGATTAGCGGCAGCGTGGTGTTTGCAATTTACAATTTTTTTCCGGTGGTAATATGCGACATCACAAGGTCATTCCTGCAATCGTATACAATGGCAGAGAGGAATTTTCTACTATATCCATAAAAATTTGCAGATTTATGTTTGAATCGCCAATACAAATATGAGTGGAAGCCGCTTCTACTAATCGCGTGCTTTAAACAGCTAATTCACAATGATAACGCGGAATTTAATTTTATGGCCCAACAACTGTTTAAAGTTAAAATAGACATGCGTTTGTTATCTGTAGAGCACACGACAGGAACAAGGAGGGCATTATGGCTCCATTCTTACTATTTCGGTGATATGCGCATAAAGGAGTCATAAATTTGCGACTATTACAACCTGTTTGACTATCTAAATGGTTCAATAATTTATGGGCTTTCGATTGTGATCAGAAGTCATTTATAAATCAGTTGACACTGCAATTGGGTCACAACTTTACTGTGACGCTTAGAACGCCTTTGATGAAATATGTTATGATGTTTATAACATTGTTCAGACTATTATTTGGTGCTTCATTCTTGGTTTGTTTTAAGTGTGTTGGGAAAATAATATTTGCATATAAGTGATAAAATGAAAAGGATAGAAAAAAGCTCTAATCTCGGTTATACTGTTATGCATCATTCATTAAACACTAGACGACAACCGTGAAGTAAAGTCAGTCTAGTTTGACAAAAATTTAATGGAATCCAGAAAAGTCCTACGTACATAAGGAATGTATCGAAAAGCTTTGCACAGTTTTTGAATTCGTATAATATGTAATAAAAATGTCTTGCTTCTTTTGAAATATTTTGTATTATTAGAAAAAAACTTAAAAACTTAAATTAAAGTACTTCAGTCTTAATTTTCCATATTTATTTGTTTTCTACTGAAATTTCGAATTTTACGTTTAATAGATGCCATTAATTTTTGCACAGTTTCATCTGACACTTTTTTACTAGCAGAAGATCACAATTTTGAAAATTCTGTAAGTGATTTTGCTGCTCTGCCTTCTTTCCTTAAAATAATTTTAAGTAGGGCCCAATACCGTTCTATGGGACGAAGTTCTGGAACATTTGGTGGATTTGCAGTTTTTGCTCTACATCGGACATTGTTTCATTCGTACCATTCCATAGTCGCCGCTGCGTAATGTGATGTAGCCAAGTCCGGCCAAAACAAAGTGTTGTTAGTGTGTGACCTTATAAATGGTAATAGACGTTTTTGTAAACACTCCTTCACATATCTTTCTGTGTTAATTGTGCCCTCTAGGAAAATTAGACGGCTGCGATGGCCACACTGACAAATTGCCTGCCAAACCAGTAGGTACCTTTGGACAGAATTTTTCTACAGAAATTTGTCTTACTGAATCGGGAACATTCCACATCCTTATCTCGGGCATTGTAAAATTGTGGACCTGGTAGTGTTGAAAAATCATATTTAAAATATGATACTTCAGCCATTATAACGCAGGTGTCTGTAGCGTGAACCAAAATGTTGTACAACATTCTGGATCGTTTTATGGCTACATTAGCTGCTTAACTGTACGTTTGGGTGCTTTTTGTTTTTTGTATGTCTTAATGTCATTCCGCTTTTTTACTCTTTGCACTATCGCGACACTTGTTTTTGTTTTTATCGCTACATCTCGCACCGATTTCGAATTATTTTTCTTAATACACTTTAATATTTTTTTTCCCAAATTCTTGTCACTAGGACCCTTCGGTCTACCAGATCTAGGCTCTTTCCTTCTACTCTCTGATCACTTAAAAACTTCTCGATAATTCTTTTAACCGTCCATCTACTTGTTTTGGCTTCTTTTGTGTTTAACGAATATGACTTTTTAGTATTTTCACTGAAAGCGCGCAAAATTATGGCGATAAATGAGCTGGCGCAGAAACGAGAGATTTTCAGTAGTTTCAGTAATGATTCAATAGAGAATTCTACTACTCTTTAAAATGCAAAAGGATAACTCATCATGCCAATGCATTCATGTAAAACAGTGCAAAACTCTTCGGTAAAGTCCTTCAGTATATTGGATATAAAGTCTTAAAAGACGGAAACATGAGGCACTTGTTATTTCGTATTCCTGAGATACTCAGTCTGGTCAGATACCTACATATTATAGTAATACACTTGTGTACAAAGATTATAATGGTTGCAAGTGGCAGTTATGACTGTTGGGTACACTTCTCACTAGCGGGCCTACTACAAATTTTCCAGAAAGTCCAGACTTTCCTTTTGTGTAAAACAAAAGCACTTTTGAGAGTTCAAAAGCCCTTTGGGTATATTTCTGATTGAAAGTTCTACACTCTCGCATAATTAAATGAGAATGTGTCTGACGATGAAATTAACCTCCGTATGCATTAGAAAAAGCCTCTGATATGTAACATCCCAGCGGGAAGTGGAAGCGCTTTTAATAGGCTTCTAGAGCGCATCATTGGAAGCACCGAGCGCTTCTTACGTGTATCCTCATTCATTTCCTTTTTACACAGACATGTCATTGGAAAGAAGCGCTTCAACTCTGTTATGTTGGAAGCACTTCAGCTGTGCTATTTTAGGTGCACTTCACCTCTGCCATTTCAGAAGCGCAATTAATGCCACTTAGATATGTCCATCGATGAGCGCTTCATACTTCTATCCCACGCAATTACCACATTACCCTGCTTAAGTACCCTGGATAAATAAAATATAACAATTTGCCTTTTCACTCCAAGCACCGCACGTTTCAAACGCAAGCAAAAGACTATCCAGAAAATGCAAGAAACGCTCTGTGTCCCCAACATCTGAGTCATCAAACAGCCCCTTTTGCGCGATTCAAACTTTCAAACCACACAACTTAAGTCAGGCGCTTCCAACTCATAGCTGTTGGAAGCACATTCGTAGGTACTCTCGTATGTTGTGTAGTTTGAATCGCGCAAAAGGGGCTGTCGTGAAGCATTGAATTGAATTGAAATTGAGTGAATTTGAAGCATTGTGGCAGCTGCATATATATGTTATATACATCGGAATTACCCACTATAGATTTCCTTTTAATTTTTTTATTTTTATTGGCAACTTGAAAATGGTCCGCCAATGTGTTTATGAGAATTGTAGTTCAGGTTATAATTTTGGATCGGAATTAAGTTTTTTTATTTTTCTACTGATGAAAGGCGTGATATGTGGGTGTTACATTGTGGTGAAGCCAAATTACAAGAAAAATTGCTCAAGATAAGGGAAAGTTGAATTAGTTCAAAGAATTTCCGCTCTGAAGATGTAATATATAAAGGCACGACGTCAAATTTATCATTGACAGCTATACCCTTGCCGTTTGATGGGTACTTTTGCAAATTCAGTGAATATAAGGTAGATCCATTATGCGTACCACCTGTTATAACGAAGCGTAGAATTAGTAGGAAAAAGGCTCAAACCCCATTACTCAAGATTTTTCTAATATTTTCGAAGATTGTACTGGATATTATTCGCCGCCCTCCCCAGATTTAATAGTTAATAGTACAAAAAATGTAAGAACATATATAAGCACACTTCGTGATAATTCCACCCGAGTGTCTGTGACGGAGTTGCTAGGCTTCTTTTATATGACATGGCGTTCCGTCTTGTTTCTTGCGTAGGTGTGACTCTGTTTTGTCCTCTGTTCTCTGTTATTTATTTAATCTATCTCTTTGTACTGGTGTCTTTCCCAAGCCTTGGAAGATCTCTGTGATTTTCCCCCTGCACAAGAAGGGCAACAAAAATGACATCTCCAATTATAGACCTATTGCCAATTTATCTCATATGGCAAAACTCTTTGAAGCTTTGGTCTGCGAAGTTTTGTATTTTCATTGCAAACCTTTTCTGATGTCATTTCAACATGGCTTTATTAAAGGTACATCGACTATTACCAATCTGTTAGAATTTTCCAGTCACTGTATTTCAGCTATTGAATCTGGTAAACAAGTCGATTGTATTTTTACTGATTTTAGTAAGGCTTTTGATAAGATTGATCATCGGATACTTATATATAAATTGACTTCTTTGGGTTTCCCTTCTTGTTTTGTTGGTTGGACTTCGTCATATTTGGTTGAGCGTACCCAAAGGGTCTGCTTCCGCGGCGTTCTTTCTGAAATATTGAGGAACACATCTGGTGTTCCGCAGGGCAGCCATCTTGGTCCTCTTTTATTTACCATCTACATCAACGATGTCTCCCTCATACCTACTTACTCAAAGATCCTTTGCTATGCTGACGATGCAAAGCTATTTTGTACAATCTCTGATGATCGCGACTGTCAATTGCTGAATTCTGACTTACAGGCTTTTCAGTCGTGGTGCTTAATCAATCGCCTGCCGTTGAATATTTCAAAATGCACCTGTATGACTTTCTCACGTAGGAAGTGTCCACTGTTTTTTAATTACACTATTAATGGACGTTCTCTCACCCGAGTTGTCAAAGTGAAGGATCTTGGTGTTGTGCTCAACTCTCGTTTCTCCTTTGAGGATCACATCGATACCGTCGTGAATCGAGCCAACGCCACTTTGGGTTTTATCAAAAGATGGTCTAAGGAGTTTGATGATCCTTACATTTCTCGACTCCTGTACTGTACATTTGTTAGACCAATTCTCGAATATGGTGGCCCTGTTTGGTCTCCCTTTTATGAAAGTAACATTAACAGGATTGAAGCGGTTCAACGCAGGTTCTTAAGGTTCGCTCTTCGTGGACTACCCTGGGAGGATAACCTTCATTTGCCACCATATGTTGATAAGCTTGCACTTATCTCCCTTGAATCATTGGAACAACGGCGGAACAACTCCAGAACCGTTTTGACATTTGACTGCCTGCAGGGCACGGTTAACTCTCCTGAATTGCTTGCCCTTTTTAATATCTCTGTTCCGGCTCGCTCTTTGAGGCATCACGACCTCGTTCATGTTAATCATCACCGCACTAATTATGGCCTACATGAGCCTATTTCATCAATGTCACGTTCCTTCAATTCCTGCTATAATATTATAGATTTTCATATTAATCGTAGCCAGTTGAAAGGTCGTCTTCGTTAATTTTTTTTAATTTAATTTGGCTGTACTGACTTGAAACTTTGTTATAGTAATCAGTAATTTGATGAAGTTGTGACAAATAAATAAATAAATAATGCCTACAGGGTACACCATGTAAAAAAAAAGCGTCTCTAATTATTCTACCTCAAAGGTGGTGTGGAAACGCATGCAATGCAACGCTTAAACTTTCTCGACCTCATATTATTATTATTATATACGGAAATTATTAGTTCTAACTAGATTTTTCGTAATAAAAAACATTAGCGTAAAACCAACAGATCACGAAATCTATAGTTTGCTTATGGCATTTAACATTGAAAACACTTTATGTGTTTTATTTTAAAACGTTTGACAAAACACTTAGTTTATTACCATTATTCACAATTTTTAAGTCGTAATAAATTGCCTTGTTGGTAAATAACCAGAAAGTGAATAAAAGAACTAATGGGAATAAATTTTTTAATTAATTAATTTTTAAGGTAGAGCTACGAAAATACATGACTATGTAGTTTTCTGGAACTATGATTATGCATCAGCAATATCAGTTAGTTAAAATAAGATTTTCAAATTAATACAGAATGTTAGTTGTAATCACATTAATTGATGCTTAGATAACTACAGATAAAAACGTTTTCATTCAAGGAATTAATTTGTTTTAAATGCTATACTAAATCTAAGCTGTTATATTCAGTCAAGTAACGAATAACCAAACTGGCATACAGATGAAAATCTTTTTTCCAAATTTAGTAAAAATCGTTCAAGTATAGCCATCTAGCCAGAAGTGTACTAGTTCCAGTTGCAACCACTATATACCATATTCATACACAAGGGTAATATGTACATTTTGCCTGTGCAATTATTTCACATTTTTAAGTATTTTCCAACAATAAAAATAATTTTTCCAAAAATAAATAAAAACGTTTTTTACCTTCCCTAAATGTATGCAGCCTGTTAACAGTTATTGAGTCATAAATATAAATTCCACGTTATCATCACGAATCACCTTTTTCAAGTATGCGTGCTAATCGCAAAACGACTTTCATTCATATTTGTTTTGGCAATTTTGACCGTGGAATTGGAAAGATTTTTACGCGTCTAGTAAAACGTGCTTCCTTCGACTGCACAAGATTATAAGAGTGACCTCCACTTGTGCATACCACCGCCGAGTCGGGAACAAATAGGAATGTAGTGATGGGTTTCTCTGTTTATCCAATTCAATCGACTAATTCGACGAATATTTCAAAGTCGTATTGTTAGAAGGCACAACCCCCGTGTGTTTTTGTTTTGACTTAGATATTCCTATCTTTATTTTGATTATGTTTATTCGTTGTAACTATTGCGCGTTGTGGATCATGCAGAATTATCCTATCGGACTGCGACTAAATAAAAGGCCTGAAAAGCTGGACAGGAGCACAGTTCATTCAAGCGATTCGAAATGAAAGTATTTGTTGCACTACTAGTTCTGGTGAGCGTTGCCTGCGCTATGCCAAATGTTCCTGTTCGCATTAGTTTTCCCACCGGCAGGGTGGTTGGAGGCGTGAACGCTAAGCCCCACTCGGCTCCCTACATCGTCTCATTGCAGTCGGGGTACCATTACTGCGCTGGCTCTGTTTTGACTAAAGGTATCATCGTCACAGCCGCCCACTGCATCCAAGCATCCTCCTGCACAAGCATCCAGGTAATCGCCGGACTGCATGATCTAAGGGACACGAAAGGCTCGCAGTCTAGATATGGAAAGAAATGCATTACCCATGAGGACTACTCATCTGGAGTTGCCCCATACGATGTCGGACTAATCTTCCTGGACGAGCCCCTGGACCTCACCGACAAGAACGTCGCTGCCATAAGACTTCCGAAGTCAGGAAAGATCCATGCCGGAGACGTTGTACTCCATGGATGGGGGAGCACCTCCACTGGCATCTTTCCAACTATGCCAGACATCCTGCAAATAGTCACGAAACCTGTTGTCCCATACGATGAATGCGAGGAGGCTCTTGGCGGCCCTGGAGCATCACCACTTCACCCAACCAACCTTTGCACTGGACCCTTGACGGGAGGTATCTCAGCCTGCAGTGGCGATTCGGGTGGCCCACTCACTCAAAGGGCTGAGGATGGATCGGAAGAACTGTGCGGAATCGTTTCCTGGGGATACATTCCTTGCGGCTCCAAAAATGCTCCTTCGGTTTACACTCGTACATCCGCTCATATTGAATGGATTCGAAAACATGCAAAAGCTTTGTAATTTCCCGGAAATACTATGTAAAAGCTCAATGACGACAATATATGCACATATATGAATGTTTGAAAATACATTACCTATAGTGCTTTGCAATAAACTTTCTAAGCTAAATAATTAGACTATGAATACGGATAAAGTTCGAACAAGCTGGATTTTTGTGGAGGCTTTAATTGCGATGTCATAAGCTTATTTTGAAAACTACCCTAACATTTAGCTGTGGATTTTTGTGTCTTTAGAGGGATAAAGGGCGTTAATTTTAGTTGTTGCCAAATATCTATGAATTATATAATAGTTTTTTGGAGCAAAATTGTTATGAGATAATAGTAGCCTATATATCATGCTGCACGCACAAAAAAGGGCGTTTAACTTTTTTCCGCAGAATAACAATTTTTAGGTAAAAAGTGCGGTAAAGTTGTAATATCTGCGTTTTTCAAATATGTACGCCTCTAAGCCTAAAGGCTCCTATGTATTTATATACGATGCCGCTAGCGGCGCCTACGTGGCCGCTGGCCTTTCCGGCGGGTATCTAAGCAGCGCACCACACAAATGAGCCATCACTCGTCAATATGGCCACCAGGCTTACCGGCGGGCAGTGCGCGGGCGCTGGCGGCAGTTCGCTCCCGGCATTTGTTGTGGGAGCGAGCTCTCAACAGCCCGGCTAAAACTGTTGCTCCGAGGTGTGCGGCAGCGCGAGCTGGCAGGCTAGCATTGCGGTAGTGTGGGGGGGGTTGCCAAAGCCGCATTTAGCCTCGGAGGCGAGCTGCCCGCAACGAATTCTCGCGCAGACGGAACAGCAGGTATAAAGGAAAAGGGACAACGGCAGGAGGAACCCCTGTTCCTGCCGTGAATGACTCTCCGAAAGGGGGATCCCGATGGATTGGATCCCCCTGGCCTTTCCCCAACCGCCCATGACCTCCCGTTGGCCCATATATTCTGGGAGGTCCCTAAAAAAAAATTCAAATCGCGAAACCCGGAAACGAAGAGGCTAAAAGAGAGCGAGGGGAATTAGGGAACAATTAAAGATTTACTGATTCATCATAATTCTACTTTAATAAGGAATTTCTAGCTTCCAATTCCTCTGGTGAATGCCTCTCTACATAAGTCTTTACAAAAAAATAGCGCTTAGAATCAACTACATTACAGAAAAAAACTTTGATTCCCTACTAACCTATCACGCCTTATAGATATGTTGGCCCGGAAATATATATATATATAATTTATAATAATTGCCGTTATATATGTATATTCAATTATTACCTCCTACAGTAACTAGTCCACTTATAATATTCCGACTTAATTAGAAAAATAATAGCATTATTACTATAAAGGTTATATTAATTGCTTATATCGCTTCCCTTTTGGACATAGTTTCCCCCTTTTTTCTTTTTTTTTTCATCCGTTTTGCTCATTACGGGTAATTGATTAACTAGAAACGGCTTCTATCTAATATGCGCGATACAAATTGCTTACATTTGTTACTTCTTATTCTATTCGTTCCCAAAAAAAAATAACCTGTTTTTTTTTTTTTTTTTTTTTCGTTCCTTTTAGTATAGTCATATATATATATACTTAAAAATAAAATAGAGAAAAGAGAAAAAAAAAAAAAATATAAAATATAACATGAACAAGAAAAAACCTGACTTTAGCCACTGCTACTGTAGTTGATGAAGCTGCTATGATGATGTTGAAGCTAGAGCTGCAAAGATGATGATGGGCGGCCGCCGCTGCCGGGAAGGGTGATGTGGCGTAGAGTTGCTCCAGCGTTGGGGGGTGGAGGTCCAAACGTTTCACCCTCCTCGGGTCCCCCTGATATCTCGTTCACTGTCTTTGTTTGTTGTTACTTTGGTTTTTTTTTCTTTAATATTTTATTTTACTTTGATTCAGTCTCTTTATGTATTTATCTTCGTATTTATTTAGTTTCTTTTTCTTTTATTAATTTGTTTAATTATATTTTATTTTATTTATTTATAGTTTTATTTCTTTTATTGTCTTTCTTTTCAGTATTATTCCTTATTTATTTATTTACAACCTTTCAAAATTTTTATTTTTATTTGTTATTATATCACTTACATTTTTGTCTTTCTATTTATTTATCTAGTTACACATACCATTTCGGTTCAGGAAAAAAACTTGTCTCTCGTTTAATTCAAATTTTCTTTTTGTACTTGGTTTAATTTATTTAGTTTTCTTTTGAGGAGGCCACCAAAACATGAATTCCTAAACTTTCGTTCCCTTTTCTTTTCTTTTTTTTTTTTTTTTTGTACACCACAATTTAAATAAAAGAAAAATTATTGTTCTTTTCGTTCACATCGGCAAGGTCACCAAACCGCGAGGATCGGGAAATCCAACATCATCTTGATGATTTTAAAATTCTATTACGCGAAAACAAAAATAAACCAGCTCTCACAATGCGGAACACAAAAGCAAATCTCCGCCTTTAATTGGGTCATTTACAAAAGAGCACTATTTAGTACGAGATACAGGTCAGTCGCAATATTCGATGCCATTGATTACGGACAAACCGCAACTAAATTTGAAAAAAACTGTTCGCAACTTACAGTGTCACCATCCCAATGTCACTCATCCACTCCCCCTGAACGCATAAAACCAAAACCTTATCAGTTTCTACTTTAATTGAGGTAAAAACAAACTTTTTGCTGTTCAAAAAAAACAAATAATCGGAATTCTGCACTACTTCCATAGCACATTAGCTCCGTACATAGTATGCCCACACTGATTCAGGCTCGAATTTATAACTTTAAAATATTCCGAGGGCGACAAAATAAGCCGTAAATTACTGCACTTTCTCCAAAAATCAGCTTTTCTTGCTAATAGTGTCAACGTGAACCAGATTTGGTACATTCGTAAAATTTAGGGATCTGGAAGTTAATGGGCAACTGACGGTTGCTGCACTTTTCTTTTTTTTTTTTTTTTTTTTTTTCTATTTCACGTATTTTGCCCTTTTAATTTATATTCGCCACAAAGCCTGCGGTGAGCGCCAACGGTACGCTGAAACTCTAACTGCTTTTCCTGCTTCCCTAAGACTCCGTCTTCGGAAATCCGTTGATGCTGATGGGTATCAAAAGGGGTAGGCCATGTCACGATGGCTGGTTCTGGATCGTTCCAAGAACAAATTAGCGTCCCAGGGCCCACTCTGTTACTCCCATGAGATGCGTGATTGCACCTATCACACACACATAGCGACCGAACCGGCAAATTCTCGCGCGTTTAAAGTTAAGTTTTTCTTGACTCGGTACACACAAAAAAAAATTCGCGGGCGCGTGAAAGTCTCTGTACGCTTTTTCCACCTGCGTCTGATTTTCCCTTCATAGGTGAACCGCTTCAAACTCACTTCTCCTATTCCCGTCCGCTGGATATCGATCCTCAAATTCGGCTGCACGTGCGCCCGCAGTAAAATCCATCTCCCAACTGCCCTGATGAGAAAGCTCTCGTGTAATTTTTGGGGAGATTCCTCCGCCTCATTTTCGGCGCCAGAAGCTAGCGTCATGAGTCGGCTGCTTCGATCCTCACAGCTGTTGCGCTCTTCATACTTTTGGCCTCCTCGGCCGTCTAACATTTCCCGCACATTAGTGCGCTGCTGGGAAGTAGGACTCAGAGAAACTTTACAGTCACCGCTGCCGAAAAGGGCTCTTGGTGACGAATTTTTCCCTCTGCCGTATATGCATTGCATACATTTAGAATTTTGTTTCGGCTGTACTTAGCGGGATTTTGTTGAGAATTTTTCTTCCGTCGTAGCTGTTTTAGAGGCGATTTGCTAGAGGGGCCTGAGCCAGCGTAAGTCGAATTGCTATTTTTAGACGGGGGGCCCGTTATGGGCTGCATTTAAGCAATCATACGATTGAATTTTGTTGCCTACTAGGATGCATGGAAATTTCTCGTTCTTTTCAGCTTACACTGGGGCTAATACAGCCGAGGGGTTTTTAAAAGGGCCAGGAATTATTTAATCTTCTTGTTTTGCGTGATGGTCCGCATAAATTGACCATAACAGGGCAGGTCCATTGGCCTCGCTTCCGTGGACAATGGGGCTGAAAAATGGTCATTTTGCAGGCGCCCATTGTGTGGCTCGACCCACGTCTGGACCCACGCTCTAGACTGAGCTAGCCGGTCCTTATCAGCACTGAACCCTCTCGAACCTTAATGAGAGGTCGGAGAGTCCAGGGCTGATTCAGTCCTCCCCTTTTCATTGGCAGAGGAGCGCTTACCCTTATGAGAGGTAGGCTCCTCTGACAACGAAAAGGGTTGCTAACTTGTCCAGAGCCTGTTTCCGTCCATGGGCCGAATCCGGGGCCACGGAAACGAGGCAAAGGGACTACCTGTCGTCTAAGTAAAAAAAATCAACCCCAGAACGTCTGGTTCAGGGGTGTAAAGATAAGGTCCCTCCTTCTGACAGCGGATCAGCTTTCCAGTTCGGAGTGTGATAGCTGTCAGGAAGAGGAAGCTTATCCCCAAAAAATTTGTGGTGGTAAAAACCATCCCACGGCCTACTGCGGGTCCACCTACCCAGGGTCCGTGTCACTCTGTCCCCTACTTGTGGGCTGCTGCGACTCCGGGGCATGAGTGTGGGATTGGTAGAAAAATTTCTAGGGTTTGGCATTGGTCCTTAAAACAAAAGAACCAAGAAAAAGGGTTCCCCTGCAGGATCCCTGTCTGGCAGTCTTTAAACTCGAAGAGGTGAGATTGGGGTGCAGGCTCCCAAGTAGTAGTAGAAATGATGGAGGAGAAAAATGGGACAGGTAAAAATTGGGAGGGGATATAAAGAGGGTTTGTAATATCTTACGCGCTTGTTCGGCCTTGAAGATGGTTCAGTCTGCCTCCAAGTTGTCGGTACGAAGAGGTGTTATTCACCGAATAATATATATATCATGAGACATGACCGAGACCGTTCGCAGACGATGTGTCGAGTTGAGAGGGAAAGAGACAAAAAAAAAATTAATGACGACTAGCAGGGCGGATTGCCGCAAACCTGCGTCGCTGTCATCAGCGCTGACATCTGGATCTTTTGACACCCACAAAAAAAAATTTCATTTTGATCTATATATTAATATACAAGGAATATCTTGCGAGGCACGAGATATATCTAGTTGCCGAGATATTTGATATATATATAAAAAAAGTGTTACGAATTGATATATCTATATGATGTGGCTGAGACAAAATGGGGGGGTTCCGATAAAGAGAAAAAAAAATTTTCAAAACGGAATACCCAGACTGAAGGTCTGGTGACCGTGTGGGAAGAAATAAAGCCTTTGAGGAAAGGGTACTCCGCCAAACTACCCCACGGAAATCCGGCGACGAAGCGCGACAGGAGAGGTCTCCCGGACAGGGATTGGCACACCAAATAGCCAATCCCTGTATTTCCAGGGAGTTCTCCTGTCGTCTCTGACGCACGGATTCCCGCAGCGCAGACCAGCGGAGACCCTCCCTGACTCCTTGCCTCAGAGACAGGGCAGTCCCGAGACCTCGAGACGGTGGTTGGCCCAAAGTCCAGCCAAACCGTAATTCTCAAGAGGTCTCGAGACTATCCCAGCTCCGAAGATCGAAGCCAGGGCCTCTCGGCTAAAGGTGAGGTGGGGATAAAATTGATAAAAAGTTTACCAAAAAGGGATAGGATAGGGTTAAGGTATTGGGGAACTCTAACTAGGAAGGGAATAGGGTTGAACAGGGATGTGTCCACCGCAATACCCAGTAGAGGCGGTCCTACGACACTCCCGATGCCAGTGAAGCTGGGCGGATGCCTTATTAGGGCGACCGATTAAAATGACATTTTCTGAACGAAAACCCGTCAGAACTATATATCATATATATATATATATGTAAGGCATCCTACCAGCAATAAAACGTCGTTAATATCGGTGTGTGTCAACAATAAGAAGAAAATGCAATAAGAAAAGCGATTAACAATTCCAACCGTGTCTTTGAAGATCCAGATCTCAGCGCTTTATGTCTTTCGCATGAAAGACTCCTATTAGTTTTCCCTTCAAATCCTCTAGTTCATAAAGAGAATTCCCCTTTTTCGCTCTAATCCGGCATTTTAGAAATTTCTTTCCTAACTTGGCACTTACTTGTTGAGCAGCGTTACTCAACTGGAAATTTCGTCGATAGACTTCCTGGCCCACTCGGAAATCTGTCGGTTTAGCCCGTAAATTATAAGATTTTGCACCTTGTTCAAAGGACTTTTTCAAATTCTCTTGTGCGTTGGCTCGAATAAATTGGAGTTTATCCGGCAGCTCCACATCCAACGGCTCATTTAGACTCTGCAAACGGCGTAACAGTTCGTAGCTGGAAGCATGGGTAATCATATTCAGACCGAACAGCATTTTGAAAGGGGGATAACCAGTTGCCTGATGTAATGAACTCCGAAGAGAACCGGCAATACTACTGAGATGTTCATCCCACCTTTGATGCTCGTTCTGAATATACGCACGAATTCCTGCCAGGATTGATCGATTTACTCTCTCCGAGGCATTAGCCTGGGGAGAGTAAAGTGCCGTGCGCATATGCTGTACTCCGTACTTCTCCAGTAATTTGGCGAACTGAGCCGAGCGAAATTGAGTGCCATTGTCGGTCACAATTGTTTCGGGAACTCCGAACATGTGAAAGATTTCCTTCTCGACAAATGCACAAATATTGGCAGTGGATGCCTTACGCATAGGCTTGAATAAGGGAAATTTGGAAAGATGGTCCAGGGCTATGAAAATGCAGACATTTCCATTTTTAGTTCGTGGATAAGGGCCCAACAAGTCTAAATAAATTCGCTGCCAAGGTCTTTCAGCGGTAGGTGGAGTTACTATAGGTGGACGAAGTGGAGTGTTTGGAGCTTTTGTCTCTTTGCAGATATCGCAGGAGAGAACATAGTTGCGAACATCAGCTGCCATACGTGGCCAATAGAAATGCCGTCGGATTCTTTCGAGAGTTTTTCCAACTCCTCCATGGGATGCCAGTGGCGGATCATGAGCATTTTTAATTAAATCGTTAGTGAGGGCGGGTGGAATCCAAAGCTTCCACGCTTCGTCCTCTTGAACAGGGTCACCTGAACGCGGATTTGTTCTAACATAGATGAAGCCGTCTCGCACTGTCAGATCCGGAAATTTTGCCTGGTGATTTTCCAGTTGTCGACCCAGCTCTACATACTCCACCGAAGTGAAGTGTGGAGAGCTGAGATCGACCTCAGGCACTACTTCTTCCGGAACTGACAGCGCGTCGGCTTCGGCTCTGGACAAAGCGTCCGGCACAACGTTCAGGCTACCCTTTCTATGCTCAATAGTGAAGTCGAAGCGTTGAAGCTTCAGACTCCACCTCGCTAGTCTGCCACTCAATTCCTTCTGAGACATCAACCATTTCAGACTGGCATGATCCGTGACGATTTTAAAAGGCATTAATTCCACATATGGTCGGAATTTCTCCACGCTGACTATTGCAGCCAAACACTCCAATTCGGTCACCGAATAGTTCCGCTGAGCCGAATTTAGTTTCTGAGAGACAAAAGCCAGAGGGCGTTCGTTTCCTTCATCATCAGCTTGAGCAAGAACACCACCAACTCCGTGGCTACTTGCATCGCACTGAATGATGAATGGTCTGGAGAAGTCGGGGCTCACTAATACAGGGGCTGTAGTCAGCTGTTGTTTTAATTTATCAAAGGCTATTTGCGCTTCGGCGGACCAATAGAATTTACTCGATTTTTTCAGAGTGTCGGTGATTGGGCCTGAGAGATCTGCGAAGTTGGAAATGAATCGTCGATACCAGCCCGCCATGCCCATAAAACGACGGACTTGTCGTACACTTTTGGGGGCGGGGTAATCCACGATTGCAGAAATTTTCTCAGGGTCCATGCGCATGCCTGTTTCGCCGATGATAAAGCCCAAGTATTTCGTCTCTTTCAAGCAAAATTTGCTTTTCTCGACGTTAATTGTGAGCCCCGCCTTCTGCAGACATTCAGCCACTCGTGAGAGAAGTGTTAAGTGTGTATCGAAATCCTGAGACAGGATTAAAAGATCGTCGAGATACACCAACACATTTTCTCTCAGGTCGTAAGGGATGGCTTTGTCCATCAGTCGACACATCGTCTGCGGGGCATTGCAGAGACCGAATGGCATCACTGTGTAGTGATAGAGGGGATGACCGGGGACCGTAAAAGCCGTTTTCTCCCGGGAGCTCTTTTCTAAAGGGATTTGCCAGAAAGCATCTTTCAGGTCCAGACTGGTGATGTATTTCGCAGGTGGAAGGCGACTCAGAATGCCATCAATATGCGGTAAAGGATACGCATCCTTTTTAGTTACCGCATTGACCTTCCGGGCATCGAAACACAGTCTGACTTTACCTGGCTTTCTGACTAATACGACTGGAGAGCTCCACGGACTTTGGCTCGCCTCTATCACTCCAAGCGAGAGCATTCGGTCTAGTTCTGCGTCCATTAATTTTTGAACAGCCGGTGAGACAGGATAGAATCGCTGTTTAATTGGTTTGGAATCTCCAACATCGATTGAATGTTCCAAAAGATGAGTTTTTCCCAAGCCCAAAGACGTATAGGAGGGGAATTTCGCTTTTGTTTCATCTAGACGCTTCTGGAGATCAGATGGTAATATGTGTGCGGCAGTATTGGTCGTCACCGTGATCGGGGTATCCAACGCAGACACCGGACCCAGGACGTCTGGAGCCAAGTTAAAAGCTTTCCAAAAATCGATACCAAGGTAAAGATTTTGGGTTAAACTTGGAACTATATAGAGGCGAATGGTTTTAGTTTCGCCTCGAAATGAAATATCTACGTCAGCGTGTCCCTGAACTTCGGGTCGGGCTCCGTTGGCCACCTCGATCACAGATCGGTACCGACTCCACTTAATTTTCGAGTTCTCCAATAGACTTTCAGCTTGTCTGCCCAAAATACTAATACTGGCTCCGCTGTCCAGTAAGCCAACAATTGTAGTACCCATGATACTAACTTCGGCATAAGGTCTAACGTCTTTTGGAACTGACACGAAAGCGGTAGCCAATTTCCGGCGATTAGATAAAACAAGCCTCCAAAATGCTCTCATACGTAATGTAGATCTTTTGGGCTTGGAAAATTTTGCTATTTCCGCTATCCTGTCCAGCGGGTGTTCACTGTCCTCCATGAAAATTCTCTTCCGAGCGGCTCGATACTCTTGTAACCGAATATGGTAAGGCTTGATCGGGAAAAGAAATGGTTCAGACCGTTTTTCAATTCGCGAGCCAGCCTTACGTGGTAGAATCGTAACCGCTCGAGAGGGAGATTCATGGGGCACCGAATTCAAGGGCTGAATTTCCGTTAAGGCAATGGAATTAGAAGGAGAAAAAATTGACTTTTTCGAATTGTCACTAGCTATGTCTGGGGGCGGGGAGGAGTGCTCGTTGGCTCGCCCGCTGTAATTGCTGGCGTCCGAAGAGGTCGGGGGCTGGTGTAGTTGCTCCCGACCCGACGTCTGTTTTTTTCAGCGCATATCGGACAACGGGGCTTGACCACTCCCTTCCGGCCGCAGCCATAACAAAAGAATCCTACAGGTTCCTTGGGACAATCCTGATAAAAATGACCGGGTACGTCGCAATTCCAGCACCTGGTGATTGTAGGTGGACAACGCACTACTGCGTCCACAGGCTCAGAATGCTCTTCCTCCGGTAAGGTCTCGGCCATGTCATCGAAGACGTAAGTCTCTTCAATTCTTGCGGGCCTGTGAACAAACGGCAACCGCGCGGCTTTCGTTTCACGACGCGCTTCCTCAATCTCCGACACGAACTCTCTCAACTGAGCCACCGAATGAGTACGCCGAAGACAAATCCGCTCTCGAATGGACGGGAGCAGATTTGCCCTCAGTATACCCACGAACTCTGCCTCAGGAACAGGAATGGAGAGACGGTTTCTCAAACTCACTAGCGCTAGATAATAGGAAGCGAAACGTTCGTCGGGCCGCTGTCGCCTGTTCAACATTTGCCGCTTTATCTCGATGTCATTAGTTCGTTCACCCCAGTCAGCTCTTAACGCAGTTTTCAATTTATTCCACGAAGGACTTATATGTCCTCTTCTGATCGTCCAGTACCAATTCGCCACAGCCTCACCGAGCAGAGTATGGAAATTGTTGATCAGCAGATCGAAATTACCACGAAGGGTACCGTATGTTAAAGTTTCCACACGGAATATGAACTCTTCAAGATGGAGCTTGGAATTGTCACCATCATATTGAATTTTCCAGTTCCTCATGGGGCTACTGGATCGGCGCGAGGCAGAAAAATGTGGCGGACGAGAGGCTGGATAAGGTGGAAGAGACTGATCATGCTGAGGTGGTTGTGGTGGAAAAGTCGGGAGCAGACTGAACCTCTCTGCTTGTGGCGGAGGCAGAAAAGCAGGTGGTGCCGGTCTCGCATGTGACTCTGGCTGACGTTCTGGTGGTATGTTTCCACGTATATTCGTCTCGAATGCCTGTGCCACCTCCGAACGGATTAATTCGGCAATCTGTAATTTCAGCCCGGACAGCAAAGCTTGAGATGCGGCAGACTCGACTCGCGGCGAGTCCTGGTCGACCGTACTAGGCTCGTGACTACTGCTCCGATTAGCAGCTTCCGTACGCGGCGGAGAATCATCGGCGAATGTTTGCGCTCGCCGTGGAAGTGGCTGCGAGGATGGCTGCGAAGGGGGCAGCGTCAAAGAAGTAGCTGTATAATTTTTGTTACTGGACCGGGTATTATATCTTTTCGGGACTGCTCCTGTATACGGTATACAGTCAGCCAAATTTACCGCGCGCCGGCAATTCGGACAGCTGCTGTCCGTTCGCAGCCATTCCCGCAGACACTTCTTGTGAAATAAATGGTAGCAGACCGTGACTACCGGATCCGTTTCCAATGACCAGTCCTCAATATGACATATCGAGCATTTTTCAACCTGCGCCGGAGTTTTTACGAGCTCAACGGGCGATCGTGCAACTGCCATGTTTAAATATTCAGGGATTTCCAGAATCAAGCTCCGAAGAAGAAATGTAGACCAGGGTCTGCAAAAGTGCTGGACTAAAAGGACCGTATCTTTCTTGAAACAAAAAAAATTAACTTTTTTTAAAAAAAAAAGGAAGAAAGAAAGAAGTGTGATATACAAAAGCTTCTTTCTATCTTGCTTTTCCCCTTCTCTCTTCTTCCGATTAATGAGAGACTAAAGACAGCAAAAAAAAAAAAAATAAAAATTATTAGGTCAACCTAGCGACCTAAATAAGACTTCAGAAATTTCTGATACTACCAAGAGAATTCAAAAAAAAATCAACGTATACCGCGAGAGTTTGGTGACCTTTTCACATAGGTTTTCATACAATAGATACTTACAAGCTCCTCCGGTACTTACAGTTTTTGATTACAAGCGATACCTCAGAGTCTACTATTAACTTAACGTAAAAAAAAAATATTTTTCTGAACAAGGAATACCAAAATATTACCGAAATATTCAATATATTACCATGTAAAATCACCCACTCTTTCATAGAGCAATCAATACAATTGAAGAAAGAACCGCAGAAAAGGAAAGAACAAACTAGCTGTTCGTTATACTTCAAAAAAAAATTAAGAAAAATTTGTTCCCGCCATCCACCTCTTCTCTTTCAGCCTACCTCATAAAACAGCAATAAATTATTCGGACAAAAATCGCGAACGTTCGGAGAGCCAAACACTGGCCACCGAGCATTCCTCCTACAGGTAAGGAAATTTGAGGAAGGGATCCCGACCAGGCACAACTGCAAGGACTGCGTGACCGGAAGTGTCCGAAGTGATCCTCCGGACAGGAGCTGGCTCACCAAAACAGCCAACTCCTGTAATTCCAGGAGGACACTTCGGCAGTTCCTGCCACACAGGCCCAGCAGTGCACACTGGCCAGGATTCCTCACTACCAATCTCTCCTGAGGATGAAGCGGTCTTGAGATCCTGAGACGGGTAACTGGCACCACTGCCAGTTCCTCGTAATTCTCAAGGATCTCAAGCCCTCTTCAACCCCAGGAGGGACCAATAGGGCCTCGAAAGGATTAGGGAAAAAGGTAAGTGAGATTGGTGAGCCCTAAGCTCAAAGGGGAGGGGATAGGGAAGGCCCCACACGTTGGGCGCCATTTTGTTGTGGGAGCGAGCTCTCAACAGCCCGGCTAAAACTGTTGCTCCGAGGTGTGCGGCAGCGCGAGCTGGCAGGCTAGCATTGCGGTAGTGTGGGGGGGGTTGCCAAAGCCGCATTTAGCCTCGGAGGCGAGCTGCCCGCAACGAATTCTCGCGCAGACGGAACAGCAGGTATAAAGGAAAAGGGACAACGGCAGGAGGAACCCCTGTTCCTGCCGTGAATGACTCTCCGAAAGGGGGATCCCGATGGATTGGATCCCCCTGGCCTTTCCCCAACCGCCCATGACCTCCCGTTGGCCCATATATTCTGGGAGGTCCCTAAAAAAAAATTCAAATCGCGAAACCCGGAAACGAAGAGGCTAAAAGAGAGCGAGGGGAATTAGGGAACAATTAAAGATTTACTGATTCATCATAATTCTACTTTAATAAGGAATTTCTAGCTTCCAATTCCTCTGGTGAATGCCTCTCTACATAAGTCTTTACAAAAAAATAGCGCTTAGAATCAACTACATTACAGAAAAAAACTTTGATTCCCTACTAACCTATCACGCCTTATAGATATGTTGGCCCGGAAATATATATATATATAATTTATAATAATTGCCGTTATATATGTATATTCAATTATTACCTCCTACAGTAACTAGTCCACTTATAATATTCCGACTTAATTAGAAAAATAATAGCATTATTACTATAAAGGTTATATTAATTGCTTATATCGCTTCCCTTTTGGACATAGTTTCCCCCTTTTTTCTTTTTTTTTTCATCCGTTTTGCTCATTACGGGTAATTGATTAACTAGAAACGGCTTCTATCTAATATGCGCGATACAAATTGCTTACATTTGTTACTTCTTATTCTATTCGTTCCCAAAAAAAAATAACCTGTTTTTTTTTTTTTTTTTTTCGTTCCTTTTAGTATAGTCATATATATATATATTAGGTCCGCAACTAAGTTCTCGCTGTTTTTTTTTATGAATATAAAACTTTATTATGAAAAAATGGTTACAAATGAGTTATTCAAAGTACTGCCCATCGCTAGCGACAACCTTTTCCCATCTTTCTGGCAGATCTCGAATACCGTTACGGTAGAAGTGTTCGTCTTTTGAGGTTATCCATGAATCAAGCCAATTTACGATGTCGTCATATGAACGGAACTCCTGATTAGTCAGAGCATGTGCCATCGAACGGAATAAGTGATAATCGGACGGCGCAATATCTGGGGAATATAGCGGGTGGGGTAGGACTTCCCATTTGAGTGTTTCTAAGTAGGTTTTGACGGGTTTGGCAACGTGAGGCCGATCGTTGTCGTGCTGTAAAATCACTTTTTCGTGCCCTGATCGTATTGTGGCCGCTTTTCGCGCAGTGCTCGGCTCAATCGCATCAATTGAGTTCGATACCGTTCCCCAGTGATCGTTTCGTTCGGTTTCAACGTCTTTTCAGCGTTTTCGAAGATTTTCGGCCTTCCTTCACGCGAACGGTCGTCAACATCAAAATCACCGTCTTTGAAGCGACGGAACCAATCACGGCACGTTGTTTCACTTAGAGCAGCATCTCCGTAAACTTTTTGGAGTTCTCGATGCGCTTGAGCCGCCGTTTTCTTCGAATGAAAAACGAAAAGCAACACTTCCCCGCAAATGACGATTATTTGGCACATAATCAGACATTTTCACACAACCAAAAGTATATGTTCCAAAAACAAAATCACAAATGTATCAAAGCGGCTTGCTTACCATATGTCTAAGCTTGGTTCATGACGTTTTAGTAATGCTATAATCGACCAACTCTTACTACTGGAGCCATCTATTGAAAAACAGCGGGAACTTAGTTGCGGACCTAATACTTAAAAATAAAATAGAGAAAAGAGAAAAAAAAAAAAAAATATAAAATATAACATGAACAAGAAAAAACCTGACTTTAGCCACTGCTACTGTAGTTGATGAAGCTGCTATGATGATGTTGAAGCTAGAGCTGCAAAGATGATGATGGGCGGCCGCCGCTGCCGGGAAGGGTGATGTGGCGTAGAGTTGCTCCAGCGTTGGGGGGTGGAGGTCCAAACGTTTCACCCTCCTCGGGTCCCCCTGATATCTCGTTCACTGTCTTTGTTTGTTGTTACTTTGGTTTTTTTTTTCTTTAATATTTTATTTTACTTTGATTCAGTCTCTTTATGTATTTATCTTCGTATTTATTTAGTTTCTTTTTCTTTTATTAATTTGTTTAATTATATTTTATTTTATTTATTTATAGTTTTATTTCTTTTATTGTCTTTCTTTTCAGTATTATTCCTTATTTATTTATTTACAACCTTTCAAAATTTTTATTTTTATTTGTTATTATATCACTTACATTTTTGTCTTTCTATTTATTTATCTAGTTACACATACCATTTCGGTTCAGGAAAAAAACTTGTCTCTCGTTTAATTCAAATTTTCTTTTTGTACTTGGTTTAATTTATTTAGTTTTCTTTTGAGGAGGCCACCAAAACATGAATTCCTAAACTTTCGTTCCCTTTTCTTTTCTTTTTTTTTTTTTTTTTGTACACCACAATTTAAATAAAAGAAAAATTATTGTTCTTTTCGTTCACATCGGCAAGGTCACCAAACCGCGAGGATCGGGAAATCCAACATCATCTTGATGATTTTAAAATTCTATTACGCGAAAACAAAAATAAACCAGCTCTCACAATGCGGAACACAAAAGCAAATCTCCGCCTTTAATTGGGTCATTTACAAAAGAGCACTATTTAGTACGAGATACAGGTCAGTCGCAATATTCGATGCCATTGATTACGGACAAACCGCAACTAAATTTGAAAAAAACTGTTCGCAACTTACAGTGTCACCATCCCAATGTCACTCATCCACTCCCCCTGAACGCATAAAACCAAAACCTTATCAGTTTCTACTTTAATTGAGGTAAAAACAAACTTTTTGCTGTTCAAAAAAAACAAATAATCGGAATTCTGCACTACTTCCATAGCACATTAGCTCCGTACATAGTATGCCCACACTGATTCAGGCTCGAATTTATAACTTTAAAATATTCCGAGGGCGACAAAATAAGCCGTAAATTACTGCACTTTCTCCAAAAATCAGCTTTTCTTGCTAATAGTGTCAACGTGAACCAGATTTGGTACATTCGTAAAATTTAGGGATCTGGAAGTTAATGGGCAACTGACGGTTGCTGCACTTTTCTTTTTTTTTTTTTTTTTTGTTTCTATTTCACGTATTTTGCCCTTTTAATTTATATTCGCCACAAAGCCTGCGGTGAGCGCCAACGGTACGCTGAAACTCTAACTGCTTTTCCTGCTTCCCTAAGACTCCGTCTTCGGAAATCCGTTGATGCTGATGGGTATCAAAAGGGGTAGGCCATGTCACGATGGCTGGTTCTGGATCGTTCCAAGAACAAATTAGCGTCCCAGGGCCCACTCTGTTACTCCCATGAGATGCGTGATTGCACCTATCACACACACATAGCGACCGAACCGGCAAATTCTCGCGCGTTTAAAGTTAAGTTTTTCTCGACTCGGTACACACAAAAAAAAATTCGCGGGCGCGTGAAAGTCTCTGTACGCTTTTTCCACCTGCGTCTGATTTTCCCTTCATAGGTGAACCGCTTCAAACTCACTTCTCCTATTCCCGTCCGCTGGATATCGATCCTCAAATTCGGCTGCACGTGCGCCCGCAGTAAAATCCATCTCCCAACTGCCCTGATGAGAAAGCTCTCGTGTAATTTTTGGGGAGATTCCTCCGCCTCATTTTCGGCGCCAGAAGCTAGCGTCATGAGTCGGCTGCTTCGATCCTCACAGCTGTTGCGCTCTTCATACTTTTGGCCTCCTCGGCCGTCTAACATTTCCCGCACATTAGTGCGCTGATGGGAAGTAGGACTCAGAGAAACTTTACAGTCACCGCTGCCGAAAAGGGCTCTTGGTGACGAATTTTTCCCTCTGCCGTATATGCATTGCATACATTTAGAATTTTGTTTCGGCTGTACTTAGCGGGATTTTGTTGAGAATTTTTCTTCCGTCGTAGCTGTTTTAGAGGCGATTTGCTAGAGGGGCCTGAGCCAGCGTAAGTCGAATTGCTATTTTTAGACGGGGGGCCCGTTATGGGCTGCATTTAAGCAATCATACGATTGAATTTTGTTGCCTACTAGGATGCATGGAAATTTCTCGTTCTTTTCAGCTTACACTGGGGCTAATACAGCCGAGGGGTTTTTAAAAGGGCCAGGAATTATTTAATCTTCTTGTTTTGCGTGATGGTCCGCATAAATTGACCATAACACATTCCACACTCAAACGAAATGATTTTTCGCGGCTTTCTACCAGTTTGTGCGGCTTGTTCTGGCGGCCTATTAATGCCGGCGGCAATCCCGCGTGGCAGGAGGCCGGCGGTATACCCAGCGGGAAAAGAAGCAATCCTTGATGCAAGTGGAATCAATTCCTCGGAACGTATGGATGCATACGCCTTCTTTGGACTTTCATATCATTGCATGTCCTAAGGAAGAAAGCAATCAAAATACTTTTTTACTGCTTCCACTGAGTTTCTTTTCAGTGTGGAATCTTTTGAAAAACTTTCATAGTTTGCTCATATGGAAGTAATCCTCGATGTATGACTTGACTATACATGTGCAATCTTTGACCGAATTTCTATTTGCTTTGCTTTCGGTTAAGGTTAAGGTAAAGCAAATTAGGTATTGTATTTCTATTTAAAGTGATTGTAAGTACTTGACTCTAGTAGTGACCTTAAATTAAGACAGATCTTAAGGCTCACTTTAGACAACACAATCTCACGCTACAAAAAGCCAAACAGTAATGAGCAAGAAGTTTTCTTTGTTATGACAATTAAAGCTCAGGAGACGTCTGGTTCGCTCACAATATATATGTAGCTTCCACCAAACCTACCTGGAATCAACTGTGCATTTTTCCCATATAAACTACTGATTCCATCAGGCTTCCCTAGGAAGGCCTGGCCAAATTTCCCACTGGATGGTGTGTAGTAGCCTTTACACGGTCATTTGTCGCAAGGAAATGATTGTGTTATATAATACTTCAGCAATACGTTTACATTTTTGACGGGTTGGATTTTTAACATCACAAGCAATATTTGTGATTCGTATCCTTTAATTAAATTATATAATGCTCACGTAATGCACGAAACGTTGCCCAAATAGTTTCGTTATTTTTTTAATAGTAAATCTATAAATTGCTATGCGTTTTGTAACTGTGTATTTTTCCATTATCATTTGCCAAACAATACTGAACTTAAATGTCAATAGTGTTGGAAATCAAAAAACAACATGACCACTCTTCAGATAATCCTTTATGATCTACATCTTGGGGGAAAAAACGTTTAAAATTTCTCTAGTTTCAAACTAATAGTTTGGTGCTGAAAATAGTTAAAAAATTAAAATTTTTAGTACATGTTGTACATATACTCATATAAAACAGTGCTACTTTTACTTTGTGTTCGTAAAAAAATTTAAAATTCAGTTTAGCTGATAAAAACCTATTGCCACCTTAAACTATTATCTCTTCAAAACTCCGAGAAAATGAATTCAATCATAGTTTTAAAATAATGTACGTACGAGTATCTCAAACGATTTCAAAGCGGTGGTTTTTTTTCCAACATTATATTGTCTTCATCGAGCCTTATAAAATAAACTTTGTGAGATTACAGAGCTTTTGCATGTTTCTGAATCCATTCAATATGAGCGGATGTACGAGTGTAAACCGAAGGAGCATTTTTGGAGCCGCAAGGAATGTATCCCCAGGAAACGATTCCGCACAGTTCATCCGATCCATCCTCAGCCCTTTGAGTGAGTGGGCCACCCGAATCGCCACTGCAGGCTGAGATACCTCCCGTCAAGGGTCCAGTGCAAAGGTTGGTTGGGTGAAGTGGTGATGCTCCAGGGCCGCCAAGAGCCTCCTCACACTCATCGTATGGTACAACGGGCTTCGTTACTGTTTGGAGGATGTTTGGCATAGTTGGAAAGATGCCAGTGGAGGTGCTCCCCCATCCATTGAGTACAACGTCTCCGTTATGAATCTTTCCTGACTTCGGCAGTTTTATGGCAGCGACGTTCTTGTCGGTGAGGTCCAGGGGCTTGTCCAAGAAAATTAATCCAATGTCGAATGGACCAACTCCAGATGCGTAGTCCTCGTGAGTTATGCATTTCTTTCCATATCTAGACTGCGAGCCTTTCGTGTCCCTTAGATCATGCAGTCCGGCGATTACCTGGATGCCGGTGCAGGAAGATGCCTCGATGCAGTGGGCGGCCGTGATGATGATGCTCTCGGTCAAAACAGAGCCAGCGCAGAAATGGTACCCCGACTGCAATGAGACAATGTAGGGAGCGGAGTGGGGCTTGGCGTCCTGGCCGCCAACCACCCTGCCGGTGGGAAAACTTATGCGGGCAGGTCCGTTTGGCTTAGCGTATACAACGCACACCAGAACTAATAGTGCAACAAATACTTTCATTTCGAATCGCTTGAATGAACTGTGCTCATGTCCACCTCTTCGGGCCTTTTATTCAGCGACAGTCCGGTAGGATAATTCAGCATGACGCAATAATTGCAACAGAAAAATGGACGATAATCAGAGTATTGATAACAATATCTCAGTGCAAGCAAATCTTCTTCAAAGCTAGGGCACTTCAGTTCAGGGTTTACGAGGAGTGGTATTTCAATGAGTCTCATGAGCGGACACATGTGTTAGCAGTGGTACGGGATTTGTTATTGATTTTGTTGAAAAATAGAAAAACCCACTCCAGCAGTGTTAATTTCGTTCCGGTGACGATATGCACCGGTAGAGGTCACTCCTGCAATCTTGTGCAGCGGCGAAAATTTACAAACCTGCCTGTAGGAGCATTCCATTGTGACTTGCGGGACATTTGACTTCAGAATTTTAACAATTTTGAGTAGTGAATGTCATCAGAATTCATACAATAATATTAAAGTAGATAAAGAACTATTTTATTATGTTGCTTTCAAGAAAATGCTAAACAGCCAATATATTCTTTGTAACTATTATGTGACTCGTGGGCACACTGAAAAATACCAGTAATCCTACTTTCTACCTACCTTGTGGTTTCGAAGACTAATTTTAGCCAAACTACTTAATATTAATGAGAGCCTCTTTGTTGTGAAACACACTTCTGTTTCAATAAAAAAGAAGTTTTCTAAGCGTTGTAGAAAATAATAAAAAAAATTCAAAATTGTGACCCGTCTTTATGACTAATAGGACAAGTACGAAATTTAGTGAAAATTTTTATTATTTGAATACCCTACTATAACCAGTACGGCGCAATGTGGAGGCGTTTGAAACACCGCCCCCAAAAAATGTTTCGTAAGCAAAAGAAAAAAAAGGTCATCCATACAATACAATAAAATAACATTTCCACTTGCAATAACATAATAATAATAACAATATTAATAATTATAGAAATTAAATTTCTTAGGGCTCTCAATAACAAAAACATGAACTAAAAAAAGTTAATCTAAAAACCAAAAAACCCAACTGACTGTGAAAAAGAACTGAAAAGATGTAAGCAAGACACATTCATAATTAAATCTATAAATAAGTCGGGACAATATTTGTAATAAACTGACAAAGTATAACTAATTGGCGCTCGGAGGCTACGCATAGTTTTTTAGGTATTTCAAAAATTTTTTTAAAGCATTTCTCATTTCAAATTACACTTAAAAATATAAATTTTATGTGTTTTTGTAAGCCATTTAAAAACCCCGTTATGTTGATAACCTACTCGATAAGCTTTGAGGGGAAACATTTTTTTGAAGACATGTAAAATGGCGCCAAAAATCGGTTATTTTAATTTTTATAATTTTGATATATCCACTGTCACTCTCGCAATTAAGACGAATCTAACGACACCTCTCAAGTTAAAATCCATCAAGCCGTTTAGGCTACAGAACGTGACAAAGAAATCTACATGCATACATCATACAAACATCTACATACATACTCGAAAAACATAACCCTCCTTCTAGCGCAGTCGCAGTTGGGTTACAACAGTAAACAAGGCCAATGACAACGATACTCAAACAAAAGTCTGCTTGATACATACATCCATACATATGTATATCGATTGTGAGTCAATGTCCCATCAGTCACATGTGTCTCAAAACCATAATATTACCCCTTTAACTATTAAAACGCAAAAAGAAATTATTAACAATTTGTTATACGAAAAATTGTCAAACCGATTTGGATGAAATTTGGTATGTTGTTTCATAATAGTAAGAGGTACTCCGTACCTCAATTTAAAGATTGTGCGTACAATCTAAACAGTCGAAAAAAAATCTAGAAAAAACCTTTTTTTATTTAATTATTTTTGTTAATTATTCATATTTCGCAACAACAACAATGCATACTGGAAATTTTAAGTTACCCTATGTTTTGTGAAATTTTATGGTGTAGACTATGGATGTCCTCGATGAAACATCCAAGTATCCAACATACCCCTTATTAAAACCAATCCGGCCTAGACTATTAAGCATCTGAAGTGTAATAAATAATTCGTAAGGCCTAGACTGTTTATTTTGAATCTAAATAGCCGAGTCATAAATTTAAATTCCACGTTATCAACGTTATCATAACGGACTACCTTTTCTCAAGTACGCAATTAATCGAAGTTTTCATTCATATTTGTTTTGAAGAGCCGTCCGTGAGGTGGTACGATTTTTACGTTTATGGTAGAAACGTGCCTTTCTATACTACTGCACGCAAAAATGACCTCCGCAAATTGACAACTTTGCGATGGGTTTTTCTGTTTTCCAATAAATCCCTTACCGCAGCTAATACCTGTGTCCGTCACAATAAGGCACGTTGCATGAACAGACTCACCATAAACTCCCAAGTGGCTTTAATAACGCTCTTCGGCTTAGAAGAGTATTTGTTTACACCGAGATATTACTATCATTACACGGATTATCATTTTTTCTGTTGCAATTATTGCACACGCTGGATCATGCTGAATAATTCTACGAGTATCGAACTGTCGCTAAATAAAAGGCCCGGAGAAGTGGACAGGAGCACAGTTCATTCCAGCGATTCGAAATGAAAGTATTTGTTGCACTACTAGTTCTGGTGAGCGTTGTATACGCTAAGCCAAACGGACCTGCCCGCATAAGTTTTCCCACCGGCAGGGTGGTTGGCGGCCAGGACGCCAAGCCCCACTCCGCTCCCTACATTGTCTCGTTGCAGTCGGAGTACCATTTCTGCGCTGGCTCTGTTTTGACCGAGAGCATCATCATCACGGCCGCCCACTGCATCGAGGCTTCTTCCTGCACAAGCATCCAGGTAATCGCCGGTCTGCATGATCTAAGGGACACGAAAGGCTCGCAGTCCAGACACGGAAAGAAATGCATAACTCACGAGGACTACGCATCTGGAGTTGGTCCATTCGACATTGCACTAATTTTCTTGGACAAGCCCCTGGACCTCACCGACAAGAACGTCGCTGCCATAAAACTGCCGAAGTCAGGAAAGATTCATAAAGGAGACGTTGTACTCAATGGATGGGGGAGCACCTCCACTGGCATCTTTCCAACTATGCCAAACATCCTCCAAACAGTAACGAAGCCCGTTGTCCCATACGATGAGTGTGAGGAGGCTCTTGGCGGCCCTGGAGCGTCACCACTTCACCCAACCAACCTTTGCACTGGACCTATGACGGGAGGTATCTCAGCCTGCAGCGGCGATTCGGGTGGCCCACTTACTCAAAGGGCTGAGGATGGATCGGAAGAACTGTGCGGAATCGTTTCCTGGGGATACATTCCTTGCGGCTCCAAAAATGCTCCTTCGGTTTACACTCGTACATCCGCTCATATTGAATGGATCCAGAAACATGCAAAAGCTTTGTTATTTCCCGCAAAGTAATACTCTGTAAAGGCTCGATGAAGACAATATATTTTTGAAGATAAACTTGTAATTATTGCTTTGGTCTTTTTTAGCTTTTTTAAATTATGAATAAGTTTTTGATACCATGGTTAAGAGAACATATCGCTAGTGGACGGGTTGCATTGTATAGCTTTTTCCGTCAATTCCAATTTCGCAATGGACTTTTTCCATTAATTCATTAGTTCTTTTTTTCATAATACATTTTGTAAAAGGCAAATATTTAGTCAGTGGGCATTTTCTAGAAGGTAAATAATATACCGGTAAAGTACTGGATTACCAATACTTTCAATATCAGGTAGATTTGGTATTATATTTTTTAATAATGGTTATTGGGTTTCTTGATAAAGTTGAAGTTTTAAACAACGATCTTCAAAATTCCGAACTTGGCGTTCTTGACTCTTATAAAAAAAATCGAGGCAGTGCAATAGTGTTTACATACTTACATGTCGCGATTCAAAGTTTCAAACAATTTTGCATGAAAGTAGAGATGCCATTGATCATTAAATATTGAAGGACCAACACTTCCATTCATTCATTTTTTTCAAACTCCTAAAGATATGTACCAACAATTTTATTGCAAATTTTTGATCAAATCGACGCGTCTTTGAAAAATCGCTTCGAAACCGAATTTGCAAAAATTTTCAAATCCCTAGAGGTGTCTGTTGCTGGATAATCCACGGATCTTCAAAAACTCGTCAATTTTTATAAGTGTGATTTCAATGAAAAATATTGTTGAGCGACAGCGATATGCTTTTGAGTTTGAATGCAGAAGCGAGAAAAACATCGAGAACTTGAATGATATATTCTCTCTCTTTCCAGTCACCACCTCAATTTTAGCTGTTTCACCTGCCCTGTGTATAAAATCCACCATCAGTCTTCAGTTCAACTAAGGCTTTCGGATTAATCGCTACTGTGAGTTAATTCATAAAAATATTTCCTGCAATATTTTTTTTTTAACTCCAAGTCAATTTATCTCATCACTACAACTGATCTTTAGTTCCCAACAAATGCCGAATCAAATTGTAAATCTCCTCGACAACAAATCAAGATAGACAGATGCACTAAATACCTTCAGCGGACTTTGATAGGGATTAATCACTTAATAAATTTTTTCATTATCATGCATTACCTTATCAGATATTTTTGAACCCTCTTTGAGAAGACGTGGGTAAGGCACTTTTTTCACTTTTTTTTACTGAAGGTGGACTCCATAAATTTTATCTGTAATAATGCTGTCTACATACCGACGAACGCACATATAATATAAATTGGCTCCTGAGTATAGGCAATGAAATTTAATTTTAATTAATGTCTTATTTAATTACGGTTGAAATTAAATCTATGTATAGCCCGACCGGATTAAGGTCAGGTTTTCATAATTGTTATAAATGTTTAGTTTATTTTAAAATAGTAAGGGCGAAGTAAGCGCACTGGTACGGTGCGCAGTTCGTAAATCTGCTCTTTTCGAAACACCTTTTTTTAACTTTAGAAAGTTATAAAAATAAATAAATCTGGTGAAGAATTCTTGGTAGGTAATTAATTAATAATAATAATGGCTTCTTTCCGAGTTCACAATTAGTTCCGCTAACAAAAAGAAAAAGAGTGTTATGGTCCATCCAAAATCTGTCGTGCCGCTGATATCAGCCATGATAAGACTTAATTAAAACAAAAATCCACTGATGCCACCAAGAAAAGCTTTGCCTGCCCAAAATCGCTGTGGAAAGAAAAATTTGTCCAAAAACGTATTCTCTGCCTGCCCATATCATCAGGGTCAGGCTAAAATATATTTGCTTAACGGCTGAGGTCACGGTTCGAAGCGAGCCAAGCTTTGAGTTTTCCGAAATGCAAACAACGCGATTAATTAAAGTGATCGAAGTTACGAACAATCAGTCAATTAGTTAGGATTTGAAGCGGATATAGTGGTGGCAGAATTAAGTGATTGCGGGCAGTTTTCGGAAAAGTGATTGTAAATAACACTCGTTTTGCTGTGTGCGAATGTGTGTTTGCATATACGATATCAATTGCTGCCTTGCTTTTCCCTTCTAACCAGTGCGAATGTCCTGTTGCTGAAGCTGTGCAAATATGATCTATAGCGTAAACTCTCGCTAGTGTATTGCTTTGTGATTTCTGTCGACTGTGGCCATTCCTTCTAAGTTCAACTTTATTTGTAATTTTTGCCGGGAATGATTATCTGTTCAAACTACTCATCTTAGAGATAGCGTGCAACAAATTTGTTGAATTTTTAGTGTGAGATACATTTTACCCTTTGAATACATTCTCTGAAATTTAATTCACCGCCGAAGAGAGACGGTGCTTTTCCGACCAAAAAAATTCACATGCTGGAACTGTGACGAAGAAGGTCACCTATACCAAGAGTGCGAAAAAAAACAGCGGGGTTCTTTTGCTACGGCTGCGAGCGAAAGGGAGTGGTGAACCCTCGCTGCCCCGTGTACAGTAGAAAAAACTCGCGTCGGGCCGAGGGCAACAACATCCGTCCTCGGTCAACACCTACCCCTGTGATCACCGCAGCAGACAATGTGATCCCTCACTCTCGCCCCACCCGTAAAAACCCACGAGTCCGATTTAAATCCTCCAGATATATCAGAAAATCGTGATATATCAAATAAACCAGATGAATCGCTTTCCCAACCTTTACTTGAACGTCCAAGTCAGCCAACAGCTATTCTGCCTCGACCTTGTGAACATCGAACACCTGTTCTCTACCCGATTAAGCCATACCATCTTCGGCTTAAAGAGTATTTGGCGGCTCGAGAGAGAATATTTGCTTCGGCAGTAGAATCTCGGAATGTTCAGACACGATTCTTATCAAATTGGGACAAACCCTCTAAGATCAAGCGTTCCACTTTGCGTTTGCGTTCTTTCTGGAGACGCGTGATCGAAAATCGCAGAAAGTTAAGCACAGCTTTTGTCTCAGTCCATAACGATGTAAGACCTTATGCTACTGTCCAAATATTGGGCCAGGACTTCATAGGCCTGCTAGACAGTGGTGCTGCATAAGCATAATAGGCAAAGGAGCTGAGGAGCTATTGCAAAAAACAGGGACCGAATGGGTCAAGTATCGATCCTCAATCGAGGTGGCCAACGGAGCCAGGCCGGAGGTACACGGTCATGCCGACCTGGATGTCACATTCAGAGGAGAGATCAAAAATTTACGACTTTATGTCGTACCTAGTCTCACTCAGAAATTGTACTTAGCTATAGATTTTTGGAGGTCGTTCTGTTTAGCTCCGGACATGCCCGGTATGGTATCTTCGTTGGACACCCCGATCGCGGAGAAGCCCAACACGTCTGAACACCAGTTGTCTCCAGATTTTCAACGTCGATTAGAGCAAACCAAGGCGCTATTTCCATCTTACGCGACCATGGGTTTGGGAAAGACCCATTTGTTGGAACATACTATAGATGTGGGCGAAGCTCTCCCTATAAAACAACACTTTTATCCAGTTTCTCCGGCTGTACAAAAATTAATGGATGCCGAGCTTGACCGAATGATCTCGCTTGGAGTGATAGAGAAAAGCCAGAGCCCTTGGAGCTCTCCTGTTGTTCTAGTGAAGAAGCCTGGCAAAGTCCGACTGTGTTTTGATGCCCGGAAGGTGAACGCGGTAACGAAGAATCCTAAGTCGCCTTCCGCCGGCCAAATACATTACCAGTCTGAACTTAAAAGACGATTTTTGGCAGAAAGGGGGGAAAGGAAAAGCGCGTCGACGATGCGAGTACCCGCCGACGATGGGCCTTATTCGCAGAGCCGCAGAGGATTCCACAATAGACCACAATATCATATCATTCGTATACATATTCTTAAGGTAGTCGGAATATGGACAACTGGTTAATATGTCCAGATCTCTATTCTTTCACACACAGTATAGTAACACATTTATATTATCTTATACATGGCGCCAATTGTACAGGGCGATAAATTTTAATTGATCTACGAAGTTATCTGATAAGATAGGTAATAGTAGTTATGTGGCCGTGACCATTAAAGAACATTAAGAGATAAACTTTTTTTCAAATCGAAGCTTTAGGGGCTAGGGCAAGGAGTAAAAGAAGAATAATAGCCTTACTTTGGGATAGACAAGCGGAGGACATCAGTTTTCATACTTAACCGACATTATTTTTAAAAACTCTCTACTTATTTGAATACACGGACTTGAGTTTAAGGTGTAACTTCCACGAACCCTTATAAATTGGTTCGATCTCTTATCCTGTTTAAGCTCCCTATTTAAGTGAACCGAAGCTTGTAGCTTTTGTAGGAGACTGTAGTTAGACACCAGAACTATTAGTAGTATGAATTCTGTTAAATACTTAACTAATAATTTGTGAAAATAGTGTCGAGGGAAAAAGTTTAACTTTAGGTTTGTTTCCATCTTAACGCATTGAAATCTCTTCAAACCATTGATATAAGATCATTGAATAAAAAAATTGATTCAAACGCATCGCAACCTCTTATATGTAGATACAAGAAAACTCCCTTTTCTTCTTTTCAAAATTCTAAATTTTATTTTCTATTACTGCATTATAAATGCTTCCAATCTCTTGCTTTGAATCCAATCAATATGGGCGGATGTCCTGGTGTAAACGGAGGGAGCATTTTCTGAGCCACAAGGAATGTATCCCCAAGACGTAACACCCACACTCTCGAGTTTTCCGTTGACCTCCTGTACCAGTGGACCACCAGAGTCTCCACTGCAAGCTGAGATACCTCCAGATAGTGGTCCAGTGCAGACGTTGCTGGGATGAAGCGGGCTTTCTCCTGGTCCTCCAAGAGCAGCTTCACATTTATCATATGGAACAATCGGCTTAGTCACAGTTTGCAAGATCGATGGCATGGTGGGCCTGTCAGTTGTTGAAGTGCTTCCCCATCCGTGGAGAGTCACATCACCGGAATGGATGTAGCCGTTTTCTGGTAGTGCAAGGGCCTTCACTTTGTCACCAGAAAGATCCATAGGACTGCGCAAAATAATAAGTCCAATGTCGTTTGGTCCAACTCCGCCGCCGTATTTTTCATGGACGATGCACTTCTTAGCTGCTTTCTTCTGTGATCCATTGGTATCCCTCAAGTTGTGCAAACCCGCTACAGCGGAAACTAAAGCACAGGGCATTGCTGTTAAACAGTGGGCAGCTGTTAAAATTGTGTTTTCGTCAATAATGCTTCCACCACAGAAGTGGGATCCAAAGAATTGTAGCGATACAATGTAAGGTGCTGAGTGTGGTTTTGCATCACTGCCTCCAACAACTCGTCCAGCGGGAAAACTGAGCTGCTTGTGCAGCACATTGCCGCACACTGCACCAACAAGAACGGCTAAGAAAATAACGGCTTTCATGGCTAATTACCGGCTACTAAATTCTCAGTTCTGTTGGGTTGCCTTTTATTTGGCGGTAGGCTTAAATGATATCTAATCGATCCACATATACGTTCACTTCCCACTTACTGGGCGATTAAAAATACTATCGACTTTAATCCAGAGGCGATACAACGCGGAACGCACATGAAAACACTCAAAGGTATTTTTAATTTCGGGACACGGGAAAACCTGTCACTAGGACGCCATAAATTAAAACACGATAACCTAGTCTCTAATCAAAAAGAGGGCACAATGGGGCACGCGAATTTGTTTATGATATTTTCATTGATATTTTGTAAGATAATAAGTTATAATTCTTATTCCCTCGAGGCGAAGCCCTTTGTTTTTGGGCTAATTGGGTAGCTCTAATACCGTGAATTGCACTACATTGTGCATGTTTTGTAATGAAAAAATTATATTGAATTAACAACAGGATTGTAAAATTTCAAGTGCAAGTTTATTTACTGTTACTTGCACTTCAATACCCTGATACCCAAGATTAGCTCTCTAAAGTACACTTAAAGCCTCTTGATGCAGATTGCAATTAAATACAAATTCGCGATAGCAGACTGGTACGAATAAATGCTGGACTTAATAGTATTGTAACGAAAATTGGTATGCGGGGTTTTAGGGCTGCTCATCTCAATATTAAAATTATAGAGTGCAGAAGAGTCTTGGCCACATACAGATTCATTCTGATCTAGAAAACATTTAGGCAATAATTTCCGAAATCTACACCGTCACTGACTACGACTGCGGCGGGTGTAATACCATAACGGTTCGGACGAAAATACAGCCGACAAAGGCGAGAGTTTAAACATTTTATTTTCGTAAAAGTTAACCAAAGTAAAAAATATGAAAATAATCTGTACGCACAAAACTAAGAATATGAAGGTACTACAAGTGTACTAGTCAGAAAAATAAATTTTTTTCGTAAAACAAATTATTTATTCACAGCTTAACAAATAGACTTAGAAACGTTTGAAAACAAACAAAACATCAAACAATTCAACAGACTTTCGAGTTTAAAATTGGGTCATGTGTACAACTGCTTTTGACGGTGCCAGTACATTAATAAATGCAAAGTTGGAGTTGGCAACTGCTACAACTGGATTAAGGGAATTAGCAAAATTTAACAAGCTGACTTAGAGATCTAGTAGGACTGGTTTTGATTCTTTGGCGCACTTGAGCATTGAGTGGATGAGCTTGACAAATCCAGTATCTTTCGGTTTTTCTAAACCACGCAATAATCTGTTCTTCATGACTGCAACAAATTCCCTGTTACTTAACTGGCCGTCCACTAAACGGAGAAAGATTAGTTAGAAAACAAAATCCTCTTGACGAAAGGCACTTACTGTTTTCATCAAAAATAGTGAAAACCACGTCAATAACATGATCCGATAGGTCAACATGAGCCACAGTTTTAGCAACGTGTTTCAGCGTCGCTTGATCAATGGATGCTCCGGCGATGTGATAGAACGTAAGCGCCGTATCGACATCGTTTATGTTGTTTAAAAAGTGGAAAAAGTCCAAATAATCGTCCTTTGAAATACCTTTTCCATGGTCTCGAAACTTCCTTTTGACCCGCTTCAATTTCTTCAACTTCTTTTTTTGGGGGTACCCAGCGTAAGCCAACAGTAACTCGGCAAAGTCTGCTTCCAATATATGTCCGTCTTCGTCGGGCTTCTTTCGTTGGAACTCTAGTGTTAGAATTTCCCGCTGCAATTGATGTTGAAAGTCCAGGAATTTCTCGATTGTTAACTTTTTGTCCAATTTTGGTCCGAAGAAGTAATGAGTAAGAGCTGAATTGACACCCTGCAGTGTAAAGACCTAGTTGGAGCAAATGATAGGCTTCGGAAGAGAGAATATAATACCTTAAATGTGTTTCCAGTGTTTGCATGGTCTCGATGTCGACTGCCAATACTAGTTTGTTGACGAACCAAGGTTGCTACTTTTTCAAATTCTTCACAGTCTACGTCCCCATCGCCATTTAAGTCGAACATTCGGAAGGCGATTTCGAAGTGTCTTCTTGAGGCTTTGGGAGAAAAATTTGTCCGGGTAGTCAATTTAAATTGATTCAAAAAACTAATATAGACAACCATTTTACAAGGCAAGCATTAAAATACACCAATGGCAAACATCGTAGACGTTCCATTTAATAGAGACAGAAAAATATAGGTACAAGGATAGAGCCCATCCTGCTCATTCCGTGAATACATTCATAATTTAGATCAGATTTCATTTGGTTTGCAATAAAAGCGATTCAGTCCACACCAATTTTCATTAAGTCCGTCTGTTAGTCCAACCAAGTGGAAGGTGTTATCGAGGTACAATCAGAGCGTAATTTCTACCAGCTTGAACTGTTTACTTCATTTAATGGTTGGCCACCTCCCAAAAGAATTGTACGAGCTGCAAGAAAGCACGAAATTTGTTTAACAAATTCGTCAGCAAAACAAAAACTACCTCTACACCTAGAACAACCTTCAGTTAAAACACAGCCGCAGGCTCTTCAGTCGAACGTTAATGAGACCCTTCGATGCATGTAAAAATCTCAACGTTATTTTCGTAGAAAAAAAAACAGGAAAAGAGGGAAACCCTTTGAAGTAAAGAACTTTTAAAAGGACATTAGGAAGGATTTGTCTCTGAAATTATTAATGAGTGCTCGCAGTCCATGCACATGAAGAATTCGCCGGAAGGAAAGAGCACTCTAAAGCCTCTTTGTGCATTTCCCAGAGGAGGCAAGTGTAGTTAGTGACGACTGACGGGGCTTTTTAGCACGCAGGTCAAATCGATATTTTCTCCTAAAAGCTCCCGGAGAGCCACCTGAACAGTTCAGAGGGGACCGAGACCGAGTTCCTCTGGTCGTCTTGTTTTCATCAGGATTTCCATTAATTTGCACAATTTGCAGATTTTCTTTGCTAATGTTTTCCGATTTGTTATCGAGTGCCAAAAGTAGTTTAAGATCGGGAATCTCCCTTCGCACAAAACACCTTGTGGAGGTGTGGCTATTCTTCTGAATCCTTCTGTGAAGTAGTTAGTGCTTTTCCACATTATCTGGTCCAGTCCCGCTGTCGTCAGAGGCATTCAACAAGGTGTTGTTAGTGTTTCTCCTTGAAGGTGGAGAGACTGGTGCTTGTGGCATTTGAGGATTTTAAGGCGATAAGTTATATCCTGGAGTGTATAATTGTCGTAATGCATTTTGGATGTTTCCCTTTATGGCTCAACAGGGACGGCAGCGGGCTGCGGTGTGAATAATTTGTGGCTGCTAATAATTTGCACATAACAAAACGTCAGGATCTAGAGTGGGAGCTTTTCGCAATTTTCTTCTTAAGGCGACTTCAAGTGACGTGGGATGTGAACACTTTAAGTGGTTTTAATTCGCGTGAGAGTTGTTGAATTACATGAAGAAATTGCAGGTGATTCCCATGAAAAAAATGGCTGCACGTATCGAAACGCACAACGCACTAATTTATTTCTCAATATTAATTTGAGGGAAATATGAAAAAGCGCAGGAAAACGACGTAGATCACACTTGCAAGATCAGTTAATAGAAAAATGCTTAAGAAGTTATGTTCCCGACGCCGCGCTTATATTTATTTAAAATGTTTCGGTGTTATTCTGTTGGTTGTGTTCTATTTATCCTTTCTTTTCCGCGAATCTCTTCATGCTTATGAAGTCAACAAGGGGAGGAACATCCTGAAGGACGAGGTAAGTCATTTGCTCGCCAACAGTTTACATTATTTCGAAGGCACTGTCTTTTTGAAGGAATTGTAAGGTACAATAAGTATTCAGTAGCTCCTGTTGGATTCGGTGCATGTGTCCAACAAGTGTCCTAGTTTTACCTACGCCGGCTGGCAAGACAATTCTTTTTCTCAGATATTGCTATTGACGCTGTTTCGCCAATTTACAAGCATTTACATTTGTATGCTTTTTCAGCTTAAGCAGAAAGTGCTTGTGAAAAGGGCCCGGATACCGAAGGAAAATAAATTCCCACAGGAAACCCTGTCGAAGACAACATTGACCACAAAATCGTATTCAACCCTTAACCCCGTCTACGAATATTCGGAAGAATTGCATAGTGCCACCGAGAGGGACTTACTTGCTAGGAAAGCTCACCTCATCGACATTTGTACAAAGGAAAACATAATTGGAGCATACCCACCGAACGCTTGGGAATTTTTTATATCGCCGGGACACAACCTGGTCTGGTGCAATGTGTTCAAAGCAGCCAGTAGCACATGGATGTACTATTTCAACATTTTAGGTAAAAAAGGATAACGCACACCTTTGGTATTGTGGACTTAAGCTGGTGTCCAGAAATAATTCTTGGTTAAATGCTAAGGTCCAAATTATGGACTTTCCGACGTGTGATTGCTCACGTGCTGTTTTAATTTTTAAAAAAATTATCGAATAGTAAACATTCTAAACTTTCAAATTTCATTGCAAAATTACAAGCCTTTGAATTTTGAACTCAGCAACTTTTTACTTTTTTGGCATACCACCGTCGCCGCGGCGTACAATTCCACTAGCGGTATCTTTATAGGCAAAACATAGGGACCGAAAGCAAAAATGTGGTCCTAGTTATTCATCTTAAATTAAATCCACCTCGAACTCGGTTATCAAAATATGCAACCTATCCACTACAAAACTAGACTTGAATAATCATTTGACGTGGTACTCGTTACTTAGAGACATAATCAAAAATATGAGGCTAACGAGGCATTTTAGAGCAATTAAAAATGAAAGAAGTATCGTAGAAAATCGGGGCGGAACTTAAATAAAAGCTTCGTTCCTAAGCTCTAGTATTACGTCAACTTTTGTTATTTGATGATGCCAGTTTAAAAAAAAAATGTACTAAAGACTGTCACCAAAATACGACATCTCCTTCTCCCTGTGTGACAATGAACTAAAAAATTTCCTTTCTTTTTCTATCCTACAGGTGGTTATGATATTAAGTACCTTCAGAGGACGAAAATATCTCCAATTGAATTAGCTAGGAAGCGATTCCCTCGTCCAAAAATTCATGAGCTTATGGAAGCCCTGCCTACATCAATATCATTTTTAACAGTGCGTGAACCATTTGAGAGGCTAATCTCGGCATACCGCGACAAATTGGAAGGATGCCGCAATAAGTACTACAAGGTGCTCGGAAGACATATAATAAAAGCCTTCAGAAGTAAAGCTCAGAAGAAGCGCCACAATACTGGACCAACATTTAAAGAGTTTCTTCTATTTTTGATACAAAGCTATAAGAAAGGGAAACAATTTGATGAACATTGGACGCCAATTTACAATTTTTGCACACCCTGTAGTATTAACTACACGATAGTCGCTAAAGTTGAGACATTGCAGAGGGATTCGGAGTATATTATAAGGCAGGCTGGGCTGGAACCACTTTTGCTGGGAAAATTGCCGAAAAATGTTATGAAGAAAATATCGAATCAATCTACTCAAGTTTCTGGGAGCCTCGTGAACAAGTACGTACGATTATTTTTTAATTTATATGAAGATATCTGGCGCATGTTCTAGATATTTAAACATTCATTTATAGTGTGGCTAATGTCTAAGCAATGCTTGACTGATTTTAATTTATTTCTCTTCACAGATATTTTAACCAAATAGATCGTGCATTGCTAGAGGAAATATTAAAAATTTATCGTTTGGATTTCGAGCTTTTTGGATACAATGTGACTAAGTACTACGACATTGTGCAACCTCCACCGCCATTGATCCTCACGAGTTACACAAGTTCAACATCTTCCACTACAGTCAACACAGAAGAGGTCAACAAGAAGTAGATAAAAAATCAGCGAAAGGAAGACAATTCAAAGGTTTCATCTGCTTCCTCCGTGAAGTAGAAAATCAAGATGAATAATTACACTTTCGAGGAAATAATATGAGTAAACTTTCTTTAAATCAGAGGAGAAAATGAGAGAGAAATGGTCACATGAATTAAATATTCAACAATCCCCAAAAATTAAGGAAAGTTTAAGTATTAACCAAGTGTTGTGATTGCTGGCAAGCGCCAAATATTTTTAAAATTTGCCTTGCTTTTCTATAATCTATCTATAATCATTGTTGGGAATTTACACATTATTTTGAGTTACTTAAAAGCATTTGAAAACGTTTCCCTTGTTGGGTTTTCGAAATCGACTCTAAAACGCCTCTTTCTAGTTCAAGTGAAGTGCCAAATTTCGAATTATACTGGAATTAATATTCGTTTGTCGATATTGGATTGGATATCGAGGATATGTAATTCATGTGAGGCATGTTCATGAAAAAAAATGTACCTAATTTAGCTAGCTCTATACATTGATTCTAGATCAAATTTTCGTCGTGCTTTCACCACAATTAACGGTTTTTTGCACAAAACTAGTTTAGCACACAGCAACATTATGAAATTGTTACTCGTTTTAAGGAGAATATTGTGATTCCAAGAGATAAACCAATTACATTTTTTGATAAATATTAAATTTCGATGTGAATACCTTATTGTCGTCTAAAAGATAGAACACAAGAAAGAATAATCCTTGTACATAGGCTCTATCTGTGAAAAACGTACGTGTCTAGTCTACATTTGAAAGAATTTTACGATATATTTTCATGACAATCTATTTAACGAAAAAGAGAAGCACTCAAAGAGTATATTTGTAAAAACATATTGACCCAGTTTGGGTTTTTTTTATTGTAATCTTTCTATCGTATTAACATTACCTTCATGTACATACAAATAGCGTTATTTTGAATGTCTTATTGGAATAAATTATATGGTGATAATCATAAATGTATCTTTCACTTTCGGAATTTTGACCAACTTGAAAACTTGATTTGGTACAAAACTAGGATTTCATTTTAACCATTAGAAAAAGTGCAAACAATGACTTACTGGACAAAACGGTGAGAAGAAATATGTAGTCCGAAAAGGTGATTAGTCCGTACGATCCCAACTTGTAGAAAATACTGTCCCTGTCTAGGTTTAGATCCAGCCTTTCCGTCACGGTCTGCGAATGTAATTGAAACATAATTAAAACCGCAGTAAGCCGAATTAATCCTTCTTAGTTTGAGATGTTCTATAAAGAATAGGGACAAACGCGGAAACGATAAATATCTGAACGACATTTTCAAACTTTGGGCACTGAACGTATCTAACATATAAAGAAATCAAAAAAATTAACATCATTACACAAAAGCTATGTAATATGTGCTTTTTTCTAGTTCTACAGTTGCACTGGAGAGTGTAGAACGAGCTCGGTTCTTTCTGTGTAGCGGGATTTCGGTCAGATCCGAAGCACCGTCCTTTGTTGTCCTAAAATTCACATTTAAGTAATACATATCCTGCCTCAATTTTCGTAAATTGTATTTTACTATTACGAATGTATCTGTTCATCAAATGCATGCAGGAAACGGTAAACATTTCGAAAAGGTAAACTACGTTATTCTATTCATACGTCAGCCACAACCTAATCTATTTATGTAATCGTCAGTCGGGGCATGATCTTTGAGTGATTGTTGAGATGAAAAACTGAAACTACAAAAAAGCACATTTATTTCACCATAGCGGCGGGCATTGTCATAGAAATTTTTAACATTTTTGTAACGAAATTTTGATTTGTTCGAGAAGAATAAAAAACATCCAATGATCACATTCATAAATAAAATATAATAATGACAGAAAGTTCGCCAATTGAAAAGCAAATTTTCAGCAGCAACAGAAAATAAGTTCAGCACCCAAAAATTATTGAAATCTTTTAGTGTGTGCCGCACACTTTTGTCCAATAAAAAGTGAAAGCAGGAAAATGGCTTTACAGATGATATGCGAAAAGATGGGCTTAAATCATGCAAAAATCCCTATCTATTGCATTCTATAGAAAAAGTAAATCCAAGCTGGTATAATACAGGGAGGTGATAAGATAAGAGGGGAATCAGTAAATACCTCTCCCACAATCTGAAAAGATAGAAAATTTTAAAAGAAGGGAGCAGTGTTAGAAAGACAGTGACATAATAGAACTTAAACGTTTTACATTTAAAGGAAAATATTTTTAAGTTTCAGATGGTTACATTTCCGAATGGAAATACAGCCAGCGGAAATAAAGCGAGTGAGCAAATTACCTTGGGATCGTAGCGCCGGTACTGATCCAGTCCCAGTCCTGCAAATACATTTGGGGTCATTTATAACCAGTTTTTTTTTTCTGATTCAACTAAGTTCTAATTAAATTAGGTAAGATTAGTACCCTCAGGTTGCTTCATCCCAGGCGTCATGCTTGTTAGGAAATCCACTGGAGTCATAAAAACCTCGTTATGCTCTCCATGGGTTGGAACTTGAATTGTTGCAAAGTAACGAAAAACCTTATCTGGAGTGGAGTACTGCCGTATGCGATTTTCGTATTCTATTATCTGCCGAAATTCGAAAGATCGATTTATATATTTTTGCAGGAATTCGCTGCCGTCAAATGACGAATCGAACGAAATTAAAAAATATATATTATAAAAAAAATCATAGTAAAGAGAAACAAATTCAATAACTTCAAGAGAGTCCTCAGAAAAATTCGGTGAATGATTCAATATGGGTCCTCCCAAATTTTGTACCAAAGGCAATTTTAATTTTCACATGGAAAAAGAAACCTACATTTCCACTTCTTAAGGGCAACAACCTTTCTCAAAAGAGATATTCGCATTTAAAAGAATTGACTAACATATTTGCAACCGCATAGTTAAGGTTAGTACAAAATAAGCAATAGATAGAAATTTGGCTATTCAAGAATCATTTACCATCGGGCTGCTTCAATCCGGGTGTAATAGCTCGCAAGAAATCGTCCGGAGTCATATAAACTTCGGTCCCGCCACTATAAAGGACACGAACTGTAGCAAAGTAGCGGAAAATTTTATCAGGAGTTGAATATGCCCTCATTCGGTTTTCATACTCTATGATCTGGGACCCACACAGTATGAGGAAAACATAAAATTAACAAATTAAAAAGAAAAACAAAATAAAATTTAAAATTTATTACAGAACCTAAAAATTGAAAAATTGGTTGACTGCAGTTTGTTAGGCCGCCTACAGCAGGCTGCTAAAAATTGTGATGCATTACCTTCCGGTCGCGGAAACCGATTTTCTCCTTTTTATTCTTCTTTTTGCCCATTTCGGCGCCCATCTGTTGGTCACCTTCCTCATCCGGTTCGGAGTCGGAGACATCAGAGGAGGTGTTTTCGGCCTCCTCGTCCCCGTCTTGCGCAGTTTTCGGTCCAGTGAAGGCGTCTACCGGCGGAAAAAACGCCTCTTTCAACCTAGTTATGCAGTAAATTACGTAAATCTATATATAAATTATAGAGAGTGAATTTTTTACTTATCCCAGTTCAGTATGCTGCTAAAGAATATCGCGGCTACGAAGGCGTGGAAAAGTATAGTGATCCTAGGAGTGTACTCCTTCTTATGCCCGAAATTCTTAAAACCACGGGAGAGCTCATTGTTGGCACATTTAATATAAGCTGGGGTAACAGCAGCTGCCTGGACTGGCGTCCTGTATACAGTCTGAAGGTTTCTCGTCAAAAGAGCCCCACAGTACCGTATCGATGCCATCTTACAGCATTAAGGAAAATTCAACTGGAAACACACATTGTACAGATTGGTTAGTAATAATACCTTTATTGCTGCACTTCTTGAATCACTTTACCTAATAAATTGCAGTTTTTGAGACACCCTTCTCTCAATGTCGATTTATCCAATGTCAACTTTTTTTTGACTTTGACAATCAGCTGGATAACGGTTTGTTTACTTGGGAATTGGAATCATGCGGAATAGTCTGCTACTGGAACATAGCGAATTTTTTCGGCTATTTGTGAGCCTCTTCTGTGCTGAAAATACGGAAGAAGAAGACAGTAGTGTCAGTTGCCGGGTTGTTGTTTGTTGTTAAACAAATTTGAATAAAAATGGGAACTCCTACGCTTTGGGATGTTGGTAAAATGTGTAGAATTTGCTTGAAATGTGACCCTCCGGGACTCGTCTCTATATTCAACACATCATTTTCTGTACGGCCGGTAGATATGATACGGGTGCTGGACCTTTTCAAGGTAAGCAACAATTTAATCTGCCACTAGAGTGTCGGACAATCCGTTGAATTGACGTTACTTGAAAATTGTTTATATTTTACATAGTTCACATAACCCAAAATTGATGGATTTGATCGTGAAATCGACGAAATTGTCTGAACTACATTTCGATAAACCTTTACGGTTGTCAAGCAATGCAAATGCATGTGTGCACATAATTTTACACATTTTCGGCCGTAGATTCCTGTCGACATCACGTTAAGCCACATACCTATGAAATTGCTTTACCGAGGAATGTAACTTCAAAATGACGTAAAGTACGCAAATTTTGCTTGGAAGTCTCAACGAAAACCCTTCTACCTATCGGTTTTCTCAATCCTCTTACAAATTTTTTTGGGTTTTACTGTCGTTTGACAAAGTGCACTTATAAGTTTGACTCAGATTGTACATATGGGTCATTCTTTAGCTCAAAGTTTTATGGCATTAAGTATGGAATATAACGTCGTTCAAATGTTCGCCGCGGCTTTGCTTGGCGTCACGTATTCGGAAGTTGACCCAAATTTCGCCAAAGAAATTCATTTTTAGCGACGTCAACGGCAAGCGCTGCAGATTGATGATAAGCAACTTCTTGTGGCCTAAACTGGATAATATGGATACCGACATGTGGTTCCAACAGGACGGAGCAACGTGGCACATAGCGCATGCCACGATGGACATTCTGCATGAGCGATTTCAGATTGGCCACCGAGATCGTGCGATTTAACGCCTTTAGACTTCTTCCTTTGGCGTTATATTAAATCACAGGTCTATGCCCTCAAATTCAACATAACGAACGCCATCCAGCAAATACAGCCAGATTTATGCCACCATCGAAAATTGTACGTCCACGAAGCAAATCTGCGGCGGGCATTTGAACGACGTTATATTCCATACTTAATGCATAAAATATTCTTTCAAATAAAATAAATATGGAGTGGATATCTCACACAACTTGTATTATTTAGATTTAAAAGTCGAGAGTCCTTATTGAGAGACCCTGTACTTGAGATTCATTATCTCCAGTTGTAATGATCAGATCAATGTCGGTCTTGTTTTTATTTTACACTTGGTTGTGTTGGCTTTCGAATTGTATTAAAAAAAAATTTCAATGGTCAACAAACGAAAATTAATAACAATTTAATTTTTTTTCAGCACACGTGCGGGGTAAGTGGTACCTTACCGCACGGGTTTCCATGCGGTAAATCATCAATTAACCACGGTGCGCTAAGGAGCCGATTGCCCACGATGGCTATAAACGAACTCGCTTCGCTCGTGCGTCTAACACCGCCATCGTGGGCAATCGGCTCCTTAGCGCACCGTGGTTAATTTATGAGTCACCGAATGGAAACATGTGCGGTAACGTACCTACTGCTTACCCCGCACTCGTGCTGAAAAATAGCATACGTAACTCGGGCGGTAAGTAGCCGAGTGCCCATGATGGCTGTTAACGCACTCGCTTCGCTCGTGCGTCAACACCGCCATCGTGGGCAATCGGCTACTTACCGCCCTTGTATCGTAATATACTATTTCCGCACGCATGAGGGATAAGTACCACTAAAACGCACGCCTTTGCGTGCGGTAAGTTGCTTATTTCCCACTGCTTGCTTTCGACGGTCAAAAAAACACGCTGCAGAAAATAAAACACGCACCTCGGTACCCAAGACAAGAGATACGGAGATCCCTGTGTGCCGCACAAGTAATTTTTCACGTCAGGAGTATGCATTTCTCACTTGCACTTGCAGGAGAAATGAGGAGATGCAGAAATATTTCTCGCTTGCACTTGCAGTAGCGTAAAGGTTTCGTTACGACAAAATCTTTATTGCCAATGGTCCTTTTTATAAGTGTTTAGGATTGAAATTTTTGTCCTCAACAATTTCCAGTTAATCAGCAACATTCTTGAAATATGCACGCAGAACCTTCCTCATTACTTTGCTGCAATATATCTTTATTTTCACTAAGCAAAACTCGTTACAAGCGATAGTCTTGTTGTAATTAATTCTTAAATTATTCATCGGCAGCATTTATCCGTGGCCATGCCCATTAGTGAATTGATCTTACAGTCAAGTGTTACATTATTTATACGACTCTCAATATACCAGGAGCAGGGATAATATTCAGGAGTAAAGGATAGCGAAACACGTCTGTCTACGCATAGCGTTTGTGAATATTCGCCCAAGCAGACAAAGATAAAACATGGCTAACCGAATCTTTTGCATGAGTCACTCAAAGGACAAAGCGTTATAAAACAACCCTCTAGCAAGGATCGCTCATTGGGACAAAGGTTAATTAAAATCTATGTGCTTGAGGGATATGTTAGGCTCGTAGTGGACGATCAGTTATTGCTTGTGCGTCGAGGATATTTTACATGAGGACTGACGGTGTGCAGTAACGAAGGCTTGTGTGCACTGCTTCAATTGAAATATTATTCTGCCGAAATGCGCGGCAGCAAACGAACCGAAATCGCACCAGTCGTACCATGCACGGGCGCTTTATTAGAGGTGTCACGACACCTCGCACCTGTTAGTTGGGGAAAGGTGTTTCGAATAAAAATGTGTTGGGATAAGTGCGTCGGGAGGAGAGTACTTTAAACAGGACCCAGACATGTAACTTCTAAATAAAGTACATTTTGTTTTATGACGTCAGTCTACGTATTTTTGGAACAGACCTAGTATTTATTTTGTTCCCTATTTGTGTTACTGATTCTAAAATTCTTTAAAGGTAGATTTCTCTGAGGGGTTACCTTCCTACCTATGCCAAGCTTGCATTTGCCGTGTGTTGGACGCATACAACCTTAAGCAGCAATGCGAACTATCGGATATAAGATTTCGAGAATATTTGACCACAACAACACCAGTCTCCTACGCAATCAAAGGGATAGAAAGTTTAAAGAGTTTCAGCAATAGGTAATCATTATGCACAGTTGTTTAGAATCAATTTATACGAGAATACGATAAGTATGCTGAGGCCCTAAAACATTACCTATTCCACAGACAAATAACCTGTCTGTGCCTATACCATATTTAGTTTACTTATCAAACAAACTACCCACGTGTTTATTTTCAAATAGTTCACCATCAGGAGAATCAATGACTGCATCACATATTGGAAAAGATGAGGAGATCTACGATACGATGGACGTTGTCTGTGATATTTTTGACAAAAACAATTCTGAAGATATTGACGTTACGGAAAACGTCTTACAGGATGTTGTCATTGATGCTAGCAGCCTTACCAAAGCAGATGATAAACTAGCTAGTGGAGGAGCTTGTCCCAATGCATATTCCGCAGAGAGTGGTAGTATTTTGAAAAACAAAGGGGATAAAACTTCCAAAGTTAAAATGAAGGTTAAACTTTGGAGTTGTTAAATATTATTTACACAACGATTTCGAACTTTTCAGAAGCGTAAAGGTAAAGAGAAGGCGGAATTAAAGCCTCCAGAAAAATGTGACGAGTGCGGGAAGATTTTTCCCTATACTGGCTATCTGGAGGTTCACATGAGGACTCACACGGGAAAGAAGCCGTTTGAATGCGATGTTAATAATCAAAATATTTCATAATATTACAAAATAAAGAGACTTAATTGTGTTTCAGGTTTGCGGTCGACGTTTTACACAAGTGGGCAACTTGTCCCTGCACAAGCGAATTCACACCGGTGAGAGGAGATATCAGTGTGAAATTTGCAGTAAACTTTTTACCACATCAAGTAATTTAACGGCCCATAGAAAGAGTCATTCTGAAATTAGGAATTTTACATGTGTCCAGTGTTTGAGGGCCTTTAAGACGCAGAGAGAACTGAAAAGCCACGAAGGTATTCACACTGGTGAGAAAAACTATATCTGTGCGATATGCCAGAAAGCCTTTTACAAGCAATCCTACCTCAATGTACACATTAAGGCAATCCATAAGGGGGAGAAACGATTCCAATGTGATGAGTGCAACAAGTATTTCTCCAACAGCTCCAATTTACTTTGCCATTATAGGTAATATACCTACTGTTACGTTACATGTATATTTAACTGATTTGTGTGTTTCAGCAGAATACACACGGGAGAAAAACCATTTCAATGCCAGCACTGCACTGCTAGGTTCAACCAATCATCTGCTCTAGCTAGGCACACTAAAACACATAAAAAGTTGTAACAGGTTTCTTGAGTTTTATATTATTAACAATTTTCTCTCCCAAAGGCAGAACCATACACCGTCAGAAAATCTTCCCACCAAGGTAATAGATGGCGACAGTAAGGCTAGTGAATACAACAACATCGCTGGTCCTGACGCCCATAAAAAGCAAAATTTTTTTAAATATCAAGAAGTACAGACAAAGGCCGTTCCAGCTCATTGTAGTGAAGCTCCCAAAAATGTGGACATCTGAAAATACATTGGCTGGTGTGCTCAAGTGCATTAGCAGGGCCGGCATTGTTTTTTTTAAAGAAATTTATTGAGGAGCTATCCTAGGGAAAACAGGTACAGATGTATATTAAAAAATGTGGAATATAACGATAGCATTCCGTGGGTTTTAGTCTCAAGTCAGATATTCTATGTATTAAGGGGTATATTTATAGCTTTCTAAGTACAATAAATAAATAAATAAGAGAAATTTCCTTTAAAATTCATGAATTATCTCGTCATCTTCATGTCGTCGAATCGGATCCCCCTTGAGAAGTGAAGATATCATGCTGTAATAAGATAGCATTAATAAAATTCTCAGTTTTGAACAAAGTTCTTACCAGTAAAGGTAAATGAAGAACATGACCATATAATAGCCTAAATAGATCATGCAATTCCTTAGATGAACCTTGAGAAGGCCACGACTGTGTATGTCGATTGGATCGTATACGCCCAAGTTACCAGGAGGTAGCCGATACAGTTCGTATCCCAGCCAAAAAACCATGGGAGCGTTCATTAAAAAGAGTATCCAATGACCTCCAAGAATAATAAAAATGGAGAGGATCGTATGAGAGATGAACTTTGGCATCACCCAAAAATTGAGCCTGTTGCAGCATTGTTGTGCGTTAAGATAGTCACATTCCAAATCGGCTAATGTCAGGATCTGAGAAGATGTAGTAAAAAAGGTATTCTTTAATTTCTCTGGTCTTTATTTTAGAAAATAGTAACAACCTAACAGTTTTGCTTACAAACTATCCCATTTACTTTAGGAAACTTAGGATCAGGAGGACATTGCGCCTAACTTATAAACCTTTTGTAAGAAGGGCATTTCAACTAATCACCCCCAGATAAAAATCAAGTAAAATCTCTCACTAAGTCTTGCAGGTATATGGCTGCGAAGGATGAACTTCCCTCTCTATGAGCAATAAAAGTCAGGGTGGAATGGGTTATTAAGTGAATATGTGTGTGCGTGTGTGTGTGTGTGAAGCCGACAGTGACTGTACCGAAGTGATAAATTAGAAAAAAATAATAAAAAATGCTACATTGCCATCGGGCATGTATGGTTGGTCGTGGAAGAAAATCAGAGTTTTACACCTTCAAATAGTAAACAAACCTTAAGTTTTTACTAGTGATTTTACCATATCAATAAAACAAATTTAAGTGAAGATGAATTTGGAAGAGAATATATTACTCCGAGATATAGAAATAGTTAGGTTTTGCTGTACCTGCTGCGGATGGAAAGTTTATAAAGAAAAAAATCTATTTGATATATACTCAAAGAAAGCTGAAAACAAGAAAAAATGCAGATACAAGTTATTCACAATTTGTTCGCTTTTATAGATTTGATAAAACACCGATAATATTTATTGTTGAAAATGGTAAGACTATAAAAGAACTGTTGACATCAGAAGAGATATTCAGGCCTATTCCAGAATCCGTCGTAGCAATACTACGAACAGCAAGCAAGGTACGAATATGAAAGACATTTTACCGTACTATTCGAACGGAATTAGTCTTGTCGGTGCCATATGAAAATCCTTAAAAATCAGTTGTTTAACGTAAAACTAATTGGAATCGTATGCCGTTTGTGAATATCGCAAGGTAGTTTGCAATATTGTTAATCTATTTCGGGTATTTTTGATAAATTGGAGCTGGACCTTGGCACGAGCGTTATGTACCTAATCATCGCTTACATTACCTCATTGCTAGGAAAAATCCAACCTCCTTTTTAATTCTTCCAGAACGCGATTATTTCTTGCCTTGCTTTTCAGAGGGTAAATGCAATGCGAAAGAGTTTCATTTTAGCTTTTATTCGTGGTTAATAAATAAAAGTTTATGAACCCTAAGATAAATAGTTCATTGTTGTGTTTTCACCAAACAACGTAAAAGTACCGAACAGTTTTAAAATTGTTTAACTATAAATGACAACCTTTCGATTCGTTCGGAATCAGGCATACCCTTTCAGAATTCGTAGAGAATTTCTATTTGCACCTTAGGATCGTAGAACACGATTTTCGGAATTCGTTACAAAATCGAAAGTACGCCGAATCTTGGAATAGACCTGTATGAGAGAGGCTGATTGCCCAGAAATATTGGAAGCAATCGATCTTCGTAACGCTACCAATGAAGAGCAAGGACAAGGTTTGCAGCGACCACCGCACCGAAAGCCTGAACGTTTCTCTTTGAACTTGTCCTTAAAAGTTATGCATAACAGAATTTAAAAAAGGAAAAAGAAATATAACATAACCTCAGCGAAACCCAATTCGAGTTCAGCAACTACTACAACTACAATACTACAGTTATGCCGTGATCTATGCGTAGAGGTGTACGCTTGTTTCATCATGAAAAAGCATTTGGTAAAAACCAACACCAAAAGCTAACCGGAATATTGGAGCATAAAAACCTGGGCACGAAAAAGATTCGAATCATTAAACTCTTATATTGGAAGCAAAAATCAGTTGTAAGTACTGATGACGGCGAAACTGAAGCGATTCTCCTTGTCTGTTCAATGTACACACTAAACGGATCTGGAGAGAGGCCCATTGGGAATTTGTATATTGGCATTAGAGTTAATGGACAAAGGGTAAACAACATTCGATTTGCTAATGATGCTGCAATTATAGCGGAGAAAGATTACAAATCCTTGTCTCAAAATTCAATGATTGCAGCCTAAAGTAAAGTACGAAATCGAGCCAGCAAAACTAAGCACATCATAAGCAGAAATAAATTCATGGATCAGTTCGTTGAAAATGGGTAATGAAGATGTGGAGAAAGTGGAAAGCTACAGGTATCTTGGCACGAGCATCAACTCCCGACTAGACAACGGTGCAGAGATTGTCAATTGTGTCAAAATGGCCAGATGAGTATTCAGTAATATGAACAAATTTTTTGTAAAATCGAAATTAATTTAAAATTTAAGTCTGAAATGGTTTAGCTCTTCGAAGAGCCACCTTTTCAGGGCTGCTATATTAAAACTTCAACTACACAAGATGAGAGCCAACTTCCAGAGTGGAGTGAGAGTTGTGAGCCTAAAGAAGAATATTATTATAAATCTGATTGAAGCGACCTGCAAAGCCGTACACAGGTCCGAGGAAAACCGATTTCGCCTTAATATAACTGTTCTTTTTGTACTTTAAAGTTTAAATTCAAGCAAAAGTAATAATGTATGAAAAGTACGAACAGCGCATCACAGTTTCCTATTTCTAACTAGGGGTTGTGGCAGCTTATGTTCTCTGAAAATTGAGACAAATCCTGGTATTCAGCTTAAGGTATATTCGCCGGACTATCCGGGTTGTAAACTGTATAGATATTATCTAAATACTTTTTTTTAAAGCTATTAGCTGCTTTACTCACATAGTAGATGATTAGAAACAAAATCGCTCCGAATACGACGAGTGCGAACGAAAATAGAACTGGGTCGGGAAGCATTATTCCCAGTTACACCCAATTAGGTCAGCTCGGCTATGTTGAATAAATTGTCTGCTTTTTAGCATCGTCGTCACAAGGTTTTACCCCAAAACTTCATAATAAAATGTTACCAAAACCCAAACAACACGTACCACTGACAATTTCGTCTGTCAGTTGTCACTGCCATCACCTAGGAGGAGTACGAATATGGAACTTTTGCTTTTGCAATGTTGCGTACTATAGGAAAGAAAATATTAAAAATTCGCTTAAACAAACCCAAATTCCTTGTTATATTGCAATAAAGGTTTTGAAAAAGACTTAATTCCTCAAAAGATTCGTCTTTTTCAGTTGAAAAGGTTTCATTTGTTTAGAGGTAGTGTACTTACCCCAGTTGAAATTTAAGAGAGTTAATCCCTCCTCCCGTGCAGGAAATCTCTTAAGCTTTTGTAGCAGCTTTCTGCTCGCCTTGGGACTGGCTCCGTCGAGCTGAGGCGGATCGGGCCAAAGTGGGTTTATATCTCGCAGGTAAAAGATGTTCGCGTCTCGGGCTGGTGAAAACCTCTAAGAACTGCAAAAAAGACCCTAAAAGCACTCGAGGTCACCGGAACTGTGCAACAGTGCGATTCAGAGCAAATTCGCGACTGCTGCACCGCGAAAGTGCACTTGACAGGTGTGGCGAGCTCTTCGTCAGGTGATTGCTCGGCCTCTTTTCCGTGAGTGATATCGGCCGCTGCTCGATAGTTTTTGAGTTTTTGCATGTGGCGATGAGCAGGTTGTCCGGGTGAAGGTGTTTTCTGTACCACTGGAACTCGGTCGAAAACCCTTTTAGTGGGCATCCTGCGTGAGAAAACAGTCTCGGGCAGTGTATGCAGAGTGCGTTCGCGGCAACATCTAACAACTTTCGATCAGACAGCGTCTGGATGCAACCACTTCTAGTTGAGGACACTATTGTTGCATAGGAGGAGCTTCCAAAACGCATTTTTTGCAGAAAATCTACCGAAGTTTAGCAGAGGGAAAAAATTTGATTCCTAGACCTGTCGAAAGATAGATCTCTCCCGCAGGAGTGTGTGTGTGTGTGTGCTTGTCCGTGGACTGCTAATCAGTGCGTTCTACTCTCGCTGTTGGGACTGTTGCGAAGATCAGCAGCGACGGCAACACACAACCAAATCACCATCAGGAAAGAAACTAGCTCGGCGGAGCGGGCGGAAGAAGCATCGCGAGAGCGTGAGAGCTTTTTCGATAAAACTTTCATCCAACAACTCTGCCCTTCGCGACGCGACCGCTTCTGAAACTTCAAAGGCGGCGTGCAGCTTCTCAAGGTACGTACAGCGCGCGTTTCTTGTTACTAACATGAGGTACTCTCGCGAGGAGGGGCTGCTAAATTTCAGTGGTGTCAAGTATCTTCTTTTGTTGCAATTTGTTAAGGCAGACTGTAACAGGAAACAAAAGCGTTTGTTTACTTATTCCTCCCGTGGCCGTGGTTCATCGCAGTCGGCAATACAGTTTCACTCTCTTCTCTGCCCTGTGGTGTTCTTCTTCTTCTAAGGGGCTTGCTTGTTGCGAATTGATTGTTTTGGCAATTTTCGCAGCGTGGAGGCATCCCCACCCTCTCCTAAGATCTCTTCCGCAATTTACAAACAAGACAAGACAGCCATAAAAGAGGACTGTAAACGAAAAAAAGCTCTTGTTCCCCGTGACAACAATTTCCCTCAAACAAATATACGAAGAGAAAGAAAGGCAATCTTAAAGAGAGTGGGGTGCTGAATTACTTAGGAAATCCAAGATAAAGACGGAGACGTGCTAGGGCGGAAAGAAGTCCAGCGCTACTTACACGATAACATCTGTATCTGTCTCGAACTACTTAATTTCTCTGAATTGGTTGCAAGTACGATCGCCAAACGCCCATTATTGGCGAAGCGGAATACTGTTTACCTACCGGGCGGCGTCGCCTGCTTACAGGTGACTTGCTTGGCCCATGTGGATGTGGCGCAAGAGCACGGCAAGGTCGCCAATGACTCTTAGCTTGTTTACTTCTAAGCAACTAGCATTCCTCCACTTGTGTAGGAACGGCCGATAAGTTTCCAGCTGGGGAGCCCAGATAACGACAGGTCAATGGTCATCGTTGTGGCCGGCTTATGTGACGCCAGCTGCGTGGCGACTAGCTGGGTTGTCTTAAGCTGGCTGTTCCAACATGATGTCCACCCTTTAGTGCTAATGAGGCTGAATCCAATGTTAGTGCAGTGATTGTAGGTGGACGTGGGGACTCTTGTTAAGAAGCGTTATAGCCTTTTGGGTTGTAAAACACGATCTGTCCATTCAAATGCATTAGCATAGCTGTTTTTAATATGAAGCGTGAACAAATAATTCCTTTCATATGCTTTACACTCGGAATATTAATTAGTGTAATAAGTACGGGCGGCGTTTATCGATCGTTTCCTGTGTCTGTGGCAAAGACACCATGCCAGTTCTATACTGATGAGATCGGCCTGGTTCGTCTCGATCGAAACACACCAAAGTAATATTTGTTGTTTGCTCGTTCTGCAAGCTTAAGATTCTTTCACTTCATTCTTGAATAACAAGTGTACTAAACTGCATAAGCAATTGTTGTTAGTACAGTAGGTATGTAGTTAGGGGTCTTGAGGGGATTTAACCTACAGCAATGTAAAATGAATTTGTTAATGAAGGAAAAATAATTGAAGGAAAGAACAAAGAATCTAAAGACGAAAAAAAAATTGAGAGATTAAAAGTTTTAAGATGTGCATAGAACGAACCAGAAGAATAAAACTTGGACATTGAAAAAAATATCGGTTAGGGCTCTTACTATTCCAGTACTTATAAACTCGACTAATCCAGTATTTGGGTGCAAAGATCTGAATGCGAGTAAACGAGTTTTAAGTACGCTAGTACTCGCGTACTTGGGAGAAGGAGTACCCCAATACTTGAGTACCTCATTGGGGAGTATCTGTTGTGTTTAAGTTTGGGGGTGTATAAGTACTGGTGTATTGGAGTCCTGTAAAACTAATGCCCTGAAAAATACAAATGCAAGTTAATTATTCAGATGTGGCCAAATAACAGTAACCACCTTGGAAATGTTGACAAATCCACGGTTACGGTCATAAATCTCCTTTAATTGCTTCAGCCGCCCTTAAAATTTCATGTCTGTTGCAAACCTAGATGTACATACCTAGAATGCATTTATTGCTTCGGCCGAGTCTATTTAATAGTTATTTGTTTGTAAAAACGCATTTTAGTTCAGGAAGTCCGCGAATGAAAATTGTGCGAAATTTACAAGTGATCAAATGAGTGTCATTTTTATATCAAGCCAGGAAGGACAATCGGCTAGGATTATTGCCGGAAAAGGGGGGTGTTGTTATATCTCTGCAAACCCGAAAAACGATCCCACCAAAAGACCGTGTTCTCATAAATTTAAGCCTTTGGGAAAGCTCAAATATAAGTTTAAGTGGGAGACCTGTGCGACGAACGTTGCAATCCTGTAGACTATTTCCACGAACATCCCGAAAGAAACCGGCCCTGATAGCGCGAATGAGGACAACATGCTTAAACTTAGCGTATAGATCATGGACTCATGGGATGACGTGGTTTGTTGAGTTGGCCTTGTGGATCATCCTGGAAATTGTTGTGGAAAAGCCATAATTGGTGCGGTGAGAGGAAGGGCGAAAGAGAGGTACTGATCGTAGGCGACGGGGATAGTTGTGGAGGGATATCAGCTGTAACAGAGAGGGGCAGCCAATGACCCCAGAGAGGAGCTGATGAATAAAGATAATGTCGGCAGAGTCGCGTCACTTATTTAACTTATTCTTAGTAAATCCTCATAAGCAGGCAAATTCCGATGGTTTGATCAAGGAAGATCACATAGACCAAAACGAAGAAACCTACAATGAACAAATTCAATTCTGTTGATGTACGTTAGTTATTTGGGAGACCACAGCTAACTGGCAAATTCAAGGAGAGGTCAGGCAAAAGAGGCATGAAGGGATTTCGCAACTTATGGGTTTTTAAATTCAATGGACCAGCGTTTCACAAATCCGAGGGCGGAGTTAGCTTTAGGTAATTTTATGTGTTGTCGGTGTGAGAACGAAAATTAAACTGTGTATCACAGATGATGCCCAGATCACGAAGAGAGACAACTGGGGAATACGCTCGCCAGACTCTAGGGTGGAAAGGAAGATACTTACGGGAATAGGTAATGCAAATAAAAATAAGTCTGCTTGTAAGAGGGGGTTTGGATGGTTTGTATGGTTTGGGTCCTGGAAGATTGGATCGTAAATCACAGGAAACAATCTTTCAATCGGAAGGATCAAATGATCCTGAATTACCATTATGGGAGTGGACAAGGGGGGTATTTTTTGGCACGATTTTGAGCATAAGTCAAAAACTACGGCTTAAAATTAAAAACAAATTTGGCATCCTTAAAGAAAGGTCTTTTACCAGATACGAGTTTTCAATTTAATTCTATTAAATTTCTTGTGCAACTGTGCCAAATTTCGAGTCGATAGCAATACTAGTTATTGAGAAAAATGATGGTGATATACATACAGACAGAAAGACACCGAAGACTCACTTTCACACTAACTCGCCTTCCATTCGAAAAGTTCAATTTTTACGCCCCCGTATCTCGAAAAACTTTATTCGTTCGTAAATTTTGTATGTAGCGTTCTTATGCAGAATTTTATAACAAATACTAGCTGCAGTACACGTGTTTTTAACTTTTTAATGGTTTAGTTCATACTTGCAAATTAAAACTCTGGCAGAATGAATGAAACTCCGAGGAGACGAACTTTAATTTTTCCCACCCCAACCTAAAATATTACCGGGATCGAATTTCAAACACAGAATTTCGTCGCTATATTGGATGCGCGATTTTGAATTGCAAAATTACGATATCAGATTCGAGATCAGCGACCCCCAAAACAATAGGGGACCCGCTTCCATAACTCAAACGATAAAAAAAAATAATGATGTGAATCCCGAATTTTTTAATTTCTCTGTAACTCCCAAACAGTTAAGATTTCCCTCCTGCTTGTTTAGGTGAGATCTATCACCACATTCATTTTTGTCCCCCATTGATAAACCATCCTGTTTATTTAACGTTAAACCAATAGATCACGAGATATTCGAGAATAACTGATTTTCACGTCCGTTGACTTTGTGTAAATTTTTTACGTACACAATTACGTAAAGAACTTTTGATACAATATTTATAATTCCAAAATAAAGATGCATTTGAAGAAATCACTCCAGTAGGATTATTTTTGAAGGTAAACCCTAACGTGATCCTAATAGTTATATTTCTACATACTCGTCGCATATATGGAACAAATAGTTACTCCTGATTTTGAGTGCGAAGAGAGCTACACAACATTAAGAGGAAAGGAAACAAAATTAAAAACGAGATTTTCGCTTGGAACCATAATAACCCCTGTAGGATAAATATTCTCCACAAATCAAATATTTCGAGCTCTGCCAACATGACTCACTTTTGTTGTAGTGCCGGAAATTAAGCTTGCTGCTGCTAGTCGTCAAGTTGTCTGACTTTCAGGTTTGGCAAAATAAGATATTTGTTGTGAAATTCTAGGCGGATTCTCACAATAAGCGGATTTTTAACTCTTCCCAGACCAAGAACGGTCGCAAGAATTGTAACCAACCTCCTCATGTTAAAATATCACTCTCAAAGCTCATTTTGGAACAAATATGATATTCGGAAACATGCTTTTGAGAAATATTCGAGAAGTCCGTAAAAGGTCAAATTACCACCGCCCGCTTGGATAACAAAGTGTGTGGTCCTTTAGTCACCAGGAAACTAGTTAGAGTCGATATCCAAATCAAAGTGTCAAGTGAGTTGCAAGCTACCAAATCCATCGACCAATTACGCCTCTGAGTCTACCTGAGGAGATAATTACTGCGGTGCTGGTACCATGCACTTATCTGGTCTGCTAGTAGTAGAACTCATGTTTCGCAAGTAAAGGTTGCCATTCTTGGCTCCCGGGTATGAGGTAATCGCCAGAACATATTTAATGCGTCGAGCCGCTGTAATGGACACAAAAAGCAGTCACCACCCGATCCGCTTTGCGAAATGAACTGGGCTGTGAAGTCTCCCACACAGTCTCCACGCCGCACTATTGTGAGCTTGTGCGGAGAATCGGAGCAGTTCGAAAAGGTCAATTGGGGAGGCTCTCGCCCCAGTGATAATTAATGTTTGAGTGCACAACGCTGCAATTATCGGAACCTTAGACCTATTACGGGTGCTTTGATGATGAGATGATTTAATAGTAGTCATCGCAACGGCCGGCGGCGGCGACTAGAACATTGATGGGTGTTGAGTGCTTGTTCCCCGGACCTGGGCAAGCTGAATGCGAACTGTTAGTCATTCCCTTTTTCTAATAAGTTTCCATTAAAAAAGTTTGCTTTTGCCAAGCCCTGTCTTTTTGGAATGTGCTTGGTCTTCCTACTCAGCAAATATATCTTTAGGGACACCAAGGGAAGGTCCTCCTGCACGGATGGGTCGGAGACAGCATGTTTGGTAAACTTTTATAAGTTTGCAGAATGGGTGTGCTCTACCGTTCGCTTAGAATTTCAAGAAGATGGAGAGTTATACACGTCGGGTTGCGGCAATTTGCAATTTTGACAAAGTTGCTCGCAGCAAAACTGTCATGACAAAGCGAAAAATAACCCCCCTGCAGAGCATTCAAATTTATAGTAATAAGAGCGAAAGGCGGTCGGCGATATTGACCTCTCCGAACCCTTCCAACTCTCGCAACCCGGTCAGCCCCACTAATTTTCTGATGCTCCCAACGGCAACGAGGGTACTTTCAGGACGAGGGCTCTTAATTAGTTGAACTTCGCGTAATTAGTTTGCTTCGTGGGAAGTGCTTTTCCAGATCACCCCTCGCTAATGCACTCGGCGCACTTATCTTGAAATCAGAAATCGAGTCTAATAAGAGCCCCTTTAGTGAGGGCCGAAGGGAGTAGTCTTTAGTCAATTTCTAGATGATATTCTCACCACCACACCGCAATTGCATGTATGAAAGTACAGCACCGAACGGAGACGGAGACCTTTAATGACTTTCCTACTATCATTCAATAACTAAAAATCTATTTATGTACACAAGTGGCAGAGCAGAGCCCCAGCCATACTCTTAGCAAATACGGAGTCGAGCAAAATATTGCAGGCTCGCAATCGTATCAAGAGCTTTTCAGATATTCTACTGTTGGAGTGGCGGCATGGACTGAAGCGATGTCTTGCTGACATATTTACTGCATATGCCGCCGGCCTCAAACGCGGATTAAAGCATGCGTGAGATCACAGGGACAGTGTAATTTAATCGGCGACCTTGAATTAATTATCGCTTGTCCCATAGCAAAATGACTTAAATTTATTGCCCTTTTCAAATAGACCGCAATAATTCAAAGTTACATTTTTCAAAGGCAATTAGAAGGTGCTGTTTACTTAATGACAAAGTGTTGATTGTTTGCAATATTTTCGTTACTGTAGAATGGATACGTAAATTAGAAATGTTGTATCAAAGCGGTTCTTAACGAATGAAATAATATTTACAAGAAAGCGGCAATGGTCCACTTAATTTCAAGTCTAGAATGATCATGTACCTACATATCTTGAGATTTACCGAAAAAAAGAAGAAATCTAGATGAGTTATATAATCTTAAATATATGTCGCGCTTAAAGAAGAGTGTCAGACAGAAATGATCACCAGATCCGTCGTAGCTTTGCCCGAGCTTTTCCATACTTTTAATATAAAACTGTTGCGGGATGAATGAAACTGTATTAATTTTTATCTGAATTTTGAATATTATTTGGAGTCGGTTTTACATGTTTCTCGTGGGAACTCAAAATATTCCGGAGATGAAAAGTAGCCTAAATCATGAATGACAAAATACCTCATCGAAATAGGTTTGTCGATCTCGCGATTAACCCGGATAAACAGATAGACCTATAACATGTTCGACAAAATATTCTGCCTTCCAGTGAAAGTCCCATCGAAATCGGTCCAACAGTCCTCGGAATTATTAAGACAAACCGACAGGCAAACATTTTAAAATGTTTTTGTTTTTTTGGTTTTGGTATTGTGTACATAAGCAGATGAGCATTATTTTGAAACCACCACAGACCCTAGAAACTGATTTCATGAACCTTCTAGTGTTGATTTTCATGGCAATCTCTTGAAGTTTAACCGACTTTGGCACCACCTACATAGGAGGTAAAAAAGTAACGGTAATTCTTGAATTTCGCGGGTTTTATAAATCCGATTTTCAAAAAATGTTTATATTGATGGTACAAATGTTCCTGTGGTATGTTGACATTTGTAGCACCATTTTGAATGTTTATTTTATTTTTTACAGTCGAAAAGGTTACAGGTGTTTCGGGTGCTCGGCGATTTTTTACTTCCGAAAAAATGGATTTAAGAATTTGTATTAAATTTTGCTTGAAAAATGGAATAAAGTACAGCACTGCATTATAAATGTTGACTGTGGCTTTTGGCACATCTACTATAAGACAATAGCTTACGAGTGTTACAGACGTTTCAAAGAGGGCCGTGAAGGCGTTGAAGATGGCGACTGCTCTGTACGCCCTAGCCCTAGCACATCAAAAACTGATGAAAACGTGGAAAAAGTGAAAGAAATAATTTTGAACGATCGCCTATCACTATCAGAGTCAGAGAGGTTGCTATAAGGTCGTACGGTCACTAAGGAAACCTACTACCTGGAAGTTATACACCGTTTGCGTAAAACAATCCCAAGAAAACGTCTAGAGTTGTGTCAAAATCACTCGTGGAAATTGCATCACGATAATGCCCCCGCTCACACCTCACTGCTTGTTTGTGATTTTTTGGTGAAAAACTAAAGCTCTTTTTGCCTCAACCACCGTGTTCGCTGAACATGGCCCCTGTGACTTCTCTCTATTTCTGAGGAAATCACGTTTCTAAGTCGAGGGGTTTGGGCCGGGCAGTTTTTTTTGCTTTCCCTTGGGAACTGGTTTTTTTCCTCTATAAAAAGTAACCTAACCAAGCTTTCCGCGTAATGCGTGCACAGACAGACAGACAGACGTTACAGTTTTATTTTATGTATAGATTGCATAATAATGATTTGTTTGGCCGGCTGTATGAAGATTACATAAAATTACAGAAATTTTTTAAGAAGACAAACAAAAATATGATAAACATGCACAATCAGTCAAACTGCTGCATTGGTGAATAGACCACGATCTACAGTGCAAGAAGTAATCAGTAATCCGAAAGAGAATCAACAAAGAATAAGTCACGATCCGGGCCGGAGGAGATCGACTATATATTGGAGAACAGCAATTAAACTAGTTCATGACGTCACGTTTGACACTTTGTTGGCGTGTTAGAAAAATCTTTAAAGTTACCATAAACTTTTCTCTGATTATTGAAAAATATGATTATATCTTTCATTCATAATTTCCTTTCATTTTCCGTGCTTTTCTTTGTAAAATACCATTGGAAAATAAGTTCCATTTTAACTTTGACAATTTTTAGTAATATATTTTTCTGCTACTGGCGCTAACAGCAGCAAAAAGTATAAAAACTCAGTTGGAACCAGTTTAATTGGGTGGATCTACGAACTGGTTCAGTAAATTCCTACATGGGCTACGTCATTTTTACTTCAGGAACTAGTTCCAGAGCTCTAGTCTGGCTAGGGCATTAGTATTATTCAGTTGCAGTGTATTAGTAACCGACCATTAATGGATTAATTCCAAGTCCTACTATGTTGGCATCGTCACATAAAGATGAAACTTTACAACCCTTAAGGAATTTTAGGGCTTTCGGCAAATCGTTAGTATACAAACTAAGCAGCAGCGGCCCTAGGATTGATCCCTGGTGTAGACGGTACACGGTACACCACACATCAGGTGGCGAAATTGAGAGACACTTTTAAAGTTCTGAACTATAATATGTACATGTTTACTGTTAGCAAGAAAGCTTTGTATTAATATGACACAGAAGAGGAATAACTGTCACTGCGTTGAGTAGGTTAAAAGATAGAAATAATAGATAAAATTATAATGTGCATACCGAATTTATGAATCATCCTGTAACTAGAAAACGGGTGGGATTCACCCCCCTCAAAATTGATTTTTTCTTTGTTTAAGTGACATGTATCACCCTACTCATTTTGGTCCACGTTATACGACACCCTGTATAATTATTCAGGGGTACACGCCAAAGACTCACCGATTGACGCTTTTCGACCCCCTCGTGACCTCTCCACTCTGCGTCCCGTAAATGGTTTAGCATAATGATACATGGATAAGAATTTTCTCAGCAATAATTTTCCTACAAATCCCGACTTTCCGTAGAAAAAAAATAAAATAAAATAAGAGTCAACACAGGCACAAGTGGACAACCACACAAATTTACTAGTTAATTTTATAATAATCCTTGTTTTTTTCGGGGGTTAAAAAGCAAATTTATTTAATACCTCCAAGTGCTTGTATGCTTTGGTCGGTTTAAATTAAAATATTAAAGCTATAGGTGAACAAATACAAACAAATTGTTTGTGTTTCGTGCATTTAAAATAAGAAAAATGTATTGTATGTATTGTTGAATTGGCGTAACTTAAAAAGCTGATAGCACAGTCTTAACTTTCAAAACAATTTATAATTATTAAATTTCCTCTATTTCAGAAATTCGCCCCCGCAGGAGGTGGTTAGATGAAAAGCACTGACTATGACCTGCCGATAGTTGCAACCAAAAGGAAGTGAAGGAGGAAGTGAACAGCAAAAACAGCGCAATCAAGTGCAAATTGTTTTAATCGGTGAACAAAATGTCCTGAGGAGAGCCGGCCCACCGGAAAGGAGATCACAAATTCCTAAAGAGCTTACCGCTGCCGAACTAATTGCAGTGCCCACCCACTACCCATATTGAGTTCGTTGTTAAGTAAATAGACCAGAAATCGAGCGAAATGCTGTCGACCGGGACGTACGTGTCCAGTGGATCCCTCGAGGTGTCCAAGGCCCTGCAGGATGGAGAGAAGTTTGTTAAGTGGGACGAGGTGAGTACCGGAAAATGAAACTCCCTTCCAGCCTTAAATTGCGAAAAAGTTGGTCCCTTTGAAAGCGATTCTCCGGATGATTGGGGACTAGGTCAACAAAGGAGTGAAACGGGCTGAACAATTAAACGCAAGAGAAAGGCGAACCGTCATGTCAGTTTATTTTTATTTTCTCAAAATGTTATTTTGCTGGCGTCATCCCGATCAATGAAGGCCGATACTCGCACGAAAATCGACGGAGAGTTGGGCTGACCACACGGAAAGAACCCCCACGAGACAATGCCAACAAGTTCTGGATCTCCCTGTTCATCTAACTGGACAAGTGGGCCACCTGAATCGCCATTGCAGGCTCCGCCCGTTCCAGTCATAGGTCCCGTGCACACGTTGGTTGGGTGCAGGTGTAAACCCCTGTGGTTCAGTACCTTTTTGCATGATTCGAAATCGAGAATGGGCAAGGTCGCCATTTGCAGTTCTTGTGGGTTTAAGATACCTTGGCTGATTTTACCCCATCCGTAGAGTACCGCTTGTCCATTATGAATCTTGCCCCGTTCTGGTAGTTTGATTTTGCGAACCTTCGGACTAAATGTAAAAGGTTTTGCAACCGTGATAAGCGCAATGTCGTACGGTCCAATTCCTGCCGAGTACAATGGATGAATGCGAATCGACGCCACACTCCTCGTTTGCGTGGACAATTCTGTGAGAAATCGATGCTGGTCCGCATAGACTTTGAAGGAAGTCAGGTCCTTTCCGGCAACACAATGGGCGGCAGTGACCACTGTAACGATGTCGATTATCGAGGCCCCACAAAAGTGCCTCAAACGAGATCGTAGGGACACGATATAGGGTGCGGAGTGTTTGCCTGCTGGAGCACCCCCGGTAATACGATCTGCTGGATAATTGCTGCTTCTGGCAAATCTTACTTGCGTAACTATGCAGAGAATCGAAATCACTTCCAGTTTCATTTTCTGTCGGAAACTGACGATATTGTCCGTGGTAAAGGGTTTTATAGCAACAAGTTCCTGATAACTTCTCTTATCGTATGCAGGGCGGTTTAGAACAATGTTTGCTTGTTTGTAGGATCGACCTTGTACTATGAATGGAGCAACTTCACATTATCTGATTGTCGTTATGCAACCACATGCAATGTCTCGGTTGGTTTTGTTAAACTAACTAACAATTATCTGCTTTCCCAAGAACAATAAAAGAATAATTCTCTGTTTTTTATGACATGCATAAGGGAGTTGTAGCAAATTCCATTAAGTAATGAATTATGGAGGCCATCCACTTCTTAAAGATAATTACAGATAAATGTTTTATCAGTAAATGGAACTCATTTTGTTTTGTATTTTTGTGGCTCATTTAGTTGGCTGTCAAACGTTTTGTTAGCCTAAGAACAAACGATGGCAAGCACTAGCTCTAAAAGTATATTTCGTTATTTATTGCTTGCCCCAAAATTATACATAATAAGAGAATAGTGTCTAGTCCATACTTTAATTCTTTTGCTATGCGTTTTAACAAAGGAATGGTTCAAATTAAAGCCTTAGGGCGAGTTATGTACCTAGCAAATGATATCTATGATGTGTATAAAAATAAAAGTGTGTTTGTCTGTTTGTTTGTTACTCAATCACGCCTAAACGGTTGCTTCGATAGACTTAATTTTTGGACACAAGGTAGTACATCGTCCAACTTAACATAGGCTACTTGTTATTTTGATAAAGGGCAAGGTTTCAAAATGGCGGCTCAAAGATGGCTACCGAATAGTTAAACTTCAAGGGATTGCCCTGGAAATCCGCACTAGGAGGTTTTGATGTTCACTGATCTCGAATCTGCCATCAAAATTTCCAAATTAAAAATGGCGGATTCAATATGATTACCGAAAAAGTTAATCTTCAAGGGATTGTCCTGTAAATCCGCACTAGGGGATTTTCAGGGTCGCTGATTCGAATCTGCCACCAAAATTCCCAAATTCAAAAATGGCGGATTCATAATGGCGACCGAAATTCCTCAATTTTAAGCAATTTTGATGAAATTTAATATGAAGACGTGCTTGAGGTTACAGAATTCAAATCTGTCCAAATTCAAGATGGCGGCCCCAAAATGGCTACCGAAAAAGTTCGACTTCAAAGGATTGCCATGAAAATCCGCACAAGGGGGTTTCCGGTGGCGTTGATTTCGAATCTTCCATCAAAATTTCTAAATTCAAAATGGCGGATCCAATATGGCTCCGAAACTTTGAAGAAATACCGCAAAAATTTATACTTATGACTTCTTAGAGTGCAGATTTTGAATTTTTATAGCAGAAATACCTAATTTAAAATGGCAATCGACTTTTTTTCCAAGAGTTCTCCGTTTTCGGATCTGCTATTTGTAATTTAATAGATTTCCATTAAATAAAAGAAATGGTGGCTTATCACAATTTCTGAATATGGTATGAAATACCTAAAAGAGCGAAAGAATCTTTTCGATTTCAGTGAAAAATAACATACATATGTATGTATGTATGTATGTATTTATGTACCTGTATAAATTTCTTTAATAGCTGATATTGAATATTCTGTTGTAATTCTTAATTTTATATAAGAAAGATTGAGGAGATTTGATAAGAATAAAACAATATTTTTAAGTGTGTAAGTAACGTACCCAGATAACAAAACTTCTGTACTAATAATGAATTGCAAGAAATTAAACGCGTTAATTGAAATAACGTCGAACTCAGTACAGTCACGCAACGCTTTCGAACCCGGGTAACACAGCTAGTGATGCATATGTGATAAATGCGATTAACCTTCCTACGATCTAAGTTTCGACGAAGTGTGCCACAACCAAGAGCAAGTTCAGTCACGCGAGCGTCGTTTTACAGTTCGGTTGAGCGTTTTTAAAGTAAAACTTCTTATGGCACGGGGTGCAACAATAAAGTGAAACGCTTCCCCCAGCATGAAAGTTGGTGTGTGGCGGTTTGTGGAGTCGCTATTTTCGAATATGATTCCCAAATTTCCAAATTAATCGGCTTTAATATGGCGGACTCAAAATGCTAAACTTCCTTAGATTTTCATGAGAGTTGCTACGTGAGGGGTTTTGGAGTCGCTGATTCCGAATCTGGAGCTGAATTTTACAAATTGAAGATATCAACTTAAAATACTAACCTTGGTGGGAGGTTTTCAAAGTCGTTCATTGCAAATTGGCAGATTGCACAATTCAAAATGGTGGACCATCATTTATCATTGTGTTGTAAAAAAGAGTTTCACTTCTAACGCCCGTGGCGACGACGCACCCTCTTTTTTTTGCGTGTTGTTCTTAGTTATGTACTGATAAGTGGAAATAATTAATATCCCTCATGTGAAGAAACCACAATGTTGTCGTTCTCAAAAATTTCTCAGATTAAACAGTTGTGAGATATCCTCGTTGAAGGAAATAAGAGCAACAAATGACCACCCTGCGGGACAACCGATGCAGCCAATATTTTTACTTTCCGACTCCTATAAGAAGTGATGAATTCATGAAAAATTAAAAAAAATCGATTTTTGTAGAAAATGTCCGTCCGTATAGATAACGACGATAACTCCCGAACGGTTTATCCGATTGAGCTGAGGTTTTGTGTCACAATCCACCCCTCCACCAACTTGACTATGCAATTATTAAGCAGCACTAATGATTATTAAAAACAATATAAGGTACAACCCCCCCATCCTTCCCCCGCCCCCACCACTCCGCCCCCACCACTCCGCCCCCACCAATCCGCCTCCTCAACCCTCCGATCATGAAAATGATTGCATTTGTTTTTTTTTACGTTTGGCCCGATCGACGTACCACAAGAGTCTCACACGATTTGTAAGAAAAGACTAATTTCGGGAAAAATCCAAAAGAGGCTCAGACGCCATTATGTACGTCCAAAAGATGCACTCTTTGGTGCGGTGGCATTATCGGTCCTTATTTCTTTAAAAATGATTTAGGAGCTCTCATTACAGTCAATGGAGATCGTTACCAGACAATGATCAATGAATGTTTCAACAGGATGGCGTTACATGCCATACAGCGAATCAAACTATCGATTTATTGAAATAACGATTTACCGATAAGGTGATTTTCTTAAATGGCATTGTATGTAAATTTTAGTCTAAGGTCATGTTATCGTATAATATCTCGTGATCATATTACGTGAAGTCACTGCTTTATGCTAATAAACTAACAAAAGTGTTAACGCCAGCCCAAAATTACACTGACAAATTGTGCTTCTTTAATAAATCTTTGCGGGGCCAAATGAGCGCAGACATTTTTAAATGTTAATACCATTATATGGTTTTCCGAATAAAAAAAATTTGTTGTCAAAAGTTAACGTTTTTGTAATTTTTTAATAACAAAAACATAGTGTACTTTAAGAATACGTAAAAAACAAAAGGTGGATATTTATAACCCGCGACTGTGCTCGTCCCCTTAATTTAATGCTATTCTTCTTTTCAAAAGCAACAAGGAATATAACCCATCCTTCGTACAAGCTTTTGTTTATCCCCAGCACACGTACCCTTTACATAAAGTAGCTACTTGAAATGTGCAATTCCAAGTTCAAAAGACTTCAAAAGATTGAATGCAATTTGCTATTTGTCACATCGTTACCCCCTTCTAGCTGAAGGTCATGAATTCAAATGCCGTACTGAAATACAAGCAACAGATGCGCGCCCGTACAAATTTTGCGTCTGCCGTTGCTCAACTCCTTCCCCCAAAGGAATTGCGAAGGAGCTCATAGTTTTTACCCTATTCGCAACGACATCAGTTTTCACAAACTTATTCTGTGTATACAAATTACTCCCTTTGCATCATAATCCGCCCAATCCTGATCTCCTAGTTAGATAAGGGGATGCTTGCCTTATTTTATCGCGCTGTCTTGCGCTCTGGGGCACCATTTGCGGCGCCAGTCGAGGGGGTCCATTCGGTAGCTGGTTGCTATTTATGTTTGGCTTGATGGTCCCGTTGCGGAATGGATGCAATAGCACGCATGCTGCCTTTATGCTGTGCAATTTTTCACCCGAAAAGCTGCGCTGCGGATGAAGATGATTACCCGCTATGTGGCAATATTTCACGAGAATGAATATTCTCTGGTCGCAGAATCCTATCATACATCACTACCGACAAGGATAAAGTTTTTGCGGAAAAACGAAATAGTCATTTTTAATAAAACCCATACGTGGTTCCCTTAGAAACTGAAACAGCCAGACCCCGGCGATGTACCTAATTAAGAACGTGAACATGAGAAGTTCCCGATGGATTCATCAAGAACGGAGTCAGCACGGGTCTCCTGAAATGGCTTCAGGTGAAGTGGACGTGACGGACTAGCTTGAATAATTTATGAAATAAACTTGTCCTCCAGGGGAGAGAACACTTACGTGATACAAGCTGCCTCCTGCATGACGACATGGTTATTAATATCCCAGCCGATTGAGAGCGCCGGAACTATTGCGAATAAGCCGTAAGTACTGCTCCAGCTCGAATTTAGTCCTAATTATTTCTCCAGATCATCACTGGACTCATCCAATACTTTTGGCGTGTCAGGCCATTCAGACAATCCAACATGATGAAGAATATCGAATGAAGCGATTCTTGTTGAGTTAGACATACATAGCAATTTCTCCTTGTTAGTCCCGTGTCACCTGCCGCAAGGTAGTTCAAATACTGCAGATTAAGTTTCCCCATAGATCCTGCAAACGGTGGTGTTTCTCTTACTGCCACGTCTCGCCTCTCGTCGCCTCCTCGAAGGAACTTCCCCCACAAGCTTAACGATGAGCAATGGTGCTCGTTCCTCACTTTTATTACACCTTTGGTTACCTAGGTTCGATGGCCATACGAATACGACTATATGCCTTAGGGCCAGTCCGATGGTCCTGTGCTCCTCAGAAGGCCCAAAACTAAACGGCGATTAAAAATGAATTAGCTCTCTGGAAACTAATTAACTTTGGGGTAGTGACGGGGAAGCCCGCATGAGACGTGGAAAACCTCTGACAACATCAATTAAGGGATTGTTTTAAGGCAGCTGCGTAAATTTAGATCACTGTTGCGTGAAAATGGATGTACTCACCAGCGATTTAATTACGCCGGACGTCAATCATAGCGCATTTACAGAAATGTGATAATTGGATCACTGAAGCTCCCTAATTTCAGTTTTATCATAATTGCTTGTGTTTGGAGTCATTGAAGGATTTTTAAGTTGGCAATATTGTATTGTATATTTTCGCTGCAAAGCAATTTAAGCCTACCGATTACACATAAATCTTACAGACTGAAGTACAAAAATTCAACCCTTAACCTACAGAAAATCTAAATTATTCTGTTTTTCAGATACTTCACATTATTTTTAAACTCAGATCTAGTTAGCATGAAATCTATGCTATCATTGAACAAATTAAATTTATTAATCTGGTGACTACTTCTTGAGAACCATAATTAGTTCTGTGTGAGGAAGTAATTAAAAAGTTTCTTGAACGAAGCGGTCTTTCCGATGCATATATATCTTCTTCTATATATATAAAAATGAATGTTTGTCTGTATGTCTCGCTAAAATTCAAAACGGCTTGACCGATTTGGATAATTTTTTTTTTTTTGTTCGCTATAATACAGGGGAGGTTTAAAAAAGAGAAAATTCGGGAAACCCCAAAGGAAAAGCTGGGAAATCGAAAAAATCTAAATTTCCGTTTTGTATAGGAAGCGAATTTTCCAACTTCAAGGAATCTTTATGGAAAAGGCAATTGGAGGTTTTCGGAGTCGCAGATCTCGAGCTTGCATTCAAAATTTTGGAATTCAAGATGTCGGATCCAATATGGCGACCGGAAAAGTTAAACTTCAAGCGATTTCACTGAAAATCTGAACTTTTATCTTTGGTTTGGGTTTTTGGGGTCACTGATTTTGAATCTGCCATCAAAATTTTGGAAATCAAGGTGGATCAATATGGCGACCGAAAAGTTTAACTACAATGGATTTCTCCGAAAATCCACACTAGGGAATTTTCGGGATCACTGATTTCGAATCTGCTATTCAAATTTCCAAATATGAGACCACCCCACCCCCCTGTGAGATATAGGAGAGGGGGTGCAATAAGGAGGTGGTGTAAAATGAAGAAAACTAATTTTAATAATTCTGTTGGAAAATAACTAAAACATGTGCAAAACGTAAATAGGAAAACGCCGGGTCACTTAGGAGAGGTGGTACGGTAGGGAGGCGTTGTAAAATTAAGGAATACAAATTTAGTATTATAGTATCCCGGGAAACGCCTGAAATATAAAAATTTTGTGAAAGATCTTTGCACCGCTTCGATTCTATTATACGTAATGTGTAGAGTACAAGACGGGCTCCATATAATCGACGCGTATTCAATTAACGGCCTTACGAAAGAAATATGCAAAGTTTAAATAGTGAATAAATTAGTTTGGTATTTCTTTTTACGAATCCAAGCGATTTATGAGCCTTAAACATAATATGGTCAATATGTCTTGAAAATGTGAGTTTCCTCTCTAAGATTACACCTAAGTCAGTAACTTCATCAACTCGATCTAATAGATGCCCGTAAATAGAATAATTAAATAACGTATTTGTTGCCGATCGATAAAACGATATTACGTGACATTTAGATATGTTTAGGTGCAGGCCATTTCTGATACACCAGCTAGATAAGCTATCTAAATCTTCTTGTAATTTTAAGCAACAGTGAGAATCACAAATTTGAAGATATAATTTCAAATCATTTGAATATATTAAACAATTAGCATGCTGAAAACATTTCAGATTGTAATTTATGAATAATATAAATAAAATAGGACCACAGAGGCTTCCCTGTGGCACTCCAGAACAGGCGTCAATAATATGAGAACGTGAGTCGTTTATTTTATACAGCCTTGGCCAAAAGTATTAAGCCACCCTCATTTATTCTCATTATGTGAAAACTAAGTACAAAAATACCTCGTTATCACTTTTATTGCCTCAGTCACAGGTAGAAAGTCATAATTAGATATTAAAAATAACTTAGAAAAGGATGAAGGACGGGTAATTAAGGATTTCTCCTTAACGATGGGTAATTAAGGATTTTTCAATAAATGAATCAGTTGCAGTTTATAAGGCCTTAAGTTCTGAGGTAAAGTTCAAAACGTGGTTAATTGTTAGTGAAGTGTTTAAGACAGTAGTTGTTGAACCAACATGCCGAAAACAAGTGAGTTGACATTGACTCAGAGGATCAGGATCCAATTTTTGCACGCGGAAGGTAAATCGCAGAGGGTGATAGCGAAAATCGTAAAGTGTTCACGTGGTGCTGTTGACCATACTCTCAAACGTTTTGCGATTACTGGTTCTCATGAGAACAGGCCGAAATCGGGCAGAAAAATGGCGTCTTTTTCTCGTGAGGATCGAAATTTAATTCGATCCCCTCTAAGAAATCGGAAAAAAACCTCGTCAAAGTTGGCTGCTGCAGTGTCGGAGGATACAGAACGACAAATATCGGCAAGGAGTGTTAGAAGAAGACTTTTGGATGCTGGTCTAAGGGGGTGCAAAGCGAGGAAAAAGCCATGGCTCTCCAAAAAGAACATAAAAAAACTACTAGAATGGGCTCATCGTTATATGGACTTCACAGAAGAAGATTGGTCAAAGGTGGTCTGGTCTGATGAGTCCAATTTTCAAGTAAGTTGTTGCTTAATACGATAAAAATCAATTTGACACATTTGAAATTTATTAGGCCTCATTATGGTATTTAATCCACAACTTAATTTTTTTTTGATTTGGTAGATATTTGGAACTCCTGGTGCAACGTTTGTACGAAGACGGGTGGGCGAAGAATACAACCCAGAATATATTGTACCTACTGTGCAACACGGAGGAGGCAGCATCATGGTCTGGGGCTGCATGGTGGCTAACGGCGTGGGAGAAATGTTCGTGTGTGAGGGTCGCATGCATAGTCAACAGTATATAAATGTTCTAGAGTCTTGTCTTCAGCCGTCGTTTCGGAGAATATTTGGAGAAGGGAATTACAACGAAGTGATATATCAACAGGATAATGCTCTCTGTCACATATCTCGGACAACAAGACAATGGATGGAGGAAAATAACATTCGGCTTTTGGATTGGCCCGCTCAGTCACCGGATCTAAATCCGATTGAGCATTTGTGGTCTACTTTAAAGACTAGAATCAGGAGTCATCAAATAACAACCAAAGATAGCCTGAAGACCGCTCTACGTGAAGAATGGAACAAAATTACCACAGAAGATTTTAGAAAATTAGTTTGTGGTTTACCAAATATGCTGTAATAATGGCAGGGGGGGATGGGGGGCTACAAAATATTAATAAATTTGACGTGTAATACTTTCTTATAAATGTGTGTAACTTAATTTCATTGCCACTCTATGTTTACCTTAGAAACCCAACATTCAATAGGTGGCTTAATACTTTTGGCCAAGGCTGTATAACAATCTGTTTCCTACTTGATAGGTACGATGAAATATATTCAAGAAAATATAATGGAAACTCATTTGGTAAAGCTTATTTAGGAGAGCAGATATATTGACCTTGTCGAAAGCTTTGGAAAAATCAGTGTATTTGATAACCATTTTCAATCGAATTCAAACAAAAACTTGTAAAAGTTTGATTTAGATTTGTTAGAATAATATATAAGGTAGGTGGAATGGTTTTTTGAGTTCACACAAGAATTGGTCGTTTAATAGTATAACACCCGCTCAGCGTAAAATTGCGCGAAAAATCTCAGGCATAAAGGACAATGTGCCAAATTTGTCCTTATCATCAATACACAAGTGATTATTGTCTTGTGATTGCTCTTAAGAATCCTATTTATTCTAGAGTGCAAGTGGGAAAGGAAAACTTATGCTCGTAGTGTAAGAAAAAGAGAGCCTGTGGGGGTATTGGTGAATTAGGTTGGTTATAACTTCGATGTCCTGGACCTATACTCCCACTGTTTACTATTTCAATTATTCTAAAGTAGAAATTCCTTTTATTTTTATATCTGTTTTTATTTTTTTTAGTTAAAACAATTTTCTTTTAATTATAAATTTTACCATCCAGCCGGAGAATGAAATAAAACTAAACTAAATTTTATTACTTTTCACTAGGCTAAAGTGATCGAACTCTTTGTTTTAAATTTTTGAATTTATGGTGAAAGACTTCACTTTTGCGTTGTGAGGTCTTCACCATATTTATTTATTTTATTTTAATTGAGTTGAACATGTTTTATCATTTAACTTTGGTATTATATTAATTTTTATTTGATGGAAACATTTTTAGTGCTTCAAACAAAACTTCTTGGCAGACCTAATTAAATTTTCAGACAAAGCTGACTCAATTTTTTTTATTTTCTTACCCAAATCCACTTCTACCCACCACAAATTGCTTTGCCTACTCGCTACAAGCGCTTTATCGTAGTGTGCAAGCGAATGTGATATTGAACGTAAGAGACTGCGAGTGAGCCAGGAAGGGTGAACAAGGGCTGGTGTACGTAAAATTTTCTTTGTGACATAGGATTCCTACATTTCCACTGTTTTTTTAATTTTTTCATTATTTTTACTGCGAGCAATGTACGAAGTTGTGCACATAGCATATCAGTAATATGGTTCAAACGAGGTATGCAGGAATCAATTCTCCAGCGCATTTTATAGACATGATAAAACATGAAAATATATAAATACTAGCAGACCCATCCCAGCTTTGCCCGGATTTTTACATACTTGTTAATTAAAATTGTTGCAGAACAAAAGAGACTGTTTCAATTTTCATCTGACTTCATGCACCATAAACATGTTGCATAAATATTCATGCGCGGGGACGGTTTTTAATTTTTCACGCAGGATCCCAAAATATTCCCGGGATGAAATAGGCCACCACTCACGAACGACAAAATATTCTACCTTCCAGTAAAAGTCCCATTAAAACAGTTAAGCCGCTCTCGACGTTAGCCCGGACAAACAAATAGGCTGAGAAAATGTGAACCAAATCGTGAGCGAAAAACTACCAGGTATCCAGTGAAATTCCCATCGAAATCGGGTCAGCCCTTTCCTAGATTAGCCCCAACAAACAGACAGACAGATAAATATTTTTGGAATGCTTGCTTGGGTTTTGGTACCGTGTAAACATACGAGCTTAGATAAGGGCTGTTTCGAAATTGTATACCCTAAGAAGCCAATTTCATAACAATTCATTTACGTTGGTAACATTTGGCCGCCATATTAAAGTTCGAAATTTTAATAAAATCAGCGACCCCAGAAACCCCTACATACATATGTATAAATTCATTTAGCTTACATGGAAATCCGATATTTTTAATTTCCAAATTTTGATAATAGATTCTTGATCAGCAACCCGGAAAACAAAAAAGGCCTTTCCAAAGCAAACCTTTTTATGTCGCCATATTGGTACCGCCGTTTTTAAACCCATCTAATACTTATAGCATAAAACCACTCACCTGCATAGCCAGCATTTAAAATGATGTTTGATGTGCACATTGTGGCAAATAAAACCATGTTTAGTTAAAAATCAAATACATACTTGAAATTCCAAACGGTAGAAAACAAAAATGATATAAAGTGAGTGAGGTCTGGAGCTTTCAGAAATATATTATATGTACATTTCCATATAAGTATTTGTTACTAGATCAGAAAATGTAATTTGAAACGTGCACTTTCACTTGTGGAAAACTCGATCCTTGTACTTTTTATGACACCAGGAAAAATCTTGAGATATGCTAATTTTTGTTATCCGAATAATGTGTAAGTCGCCTCAAGCATGCAGACAGCTTCTATTCCAAAATCTGCATAAGTGGCATAGCAATGAGCATTGTCATGGTGACCAACTTCTTCCCATCCCATATACATATCTCCCTTGGATCTTAATCTAACAACATGCAGAATGTTGCAAATTTCCCTGTGGATGCGCCATTTATCACGTTCTTATAAGCTTAGACAAAACACCCTGGCGCCAGTGGCCGGGGGCATGCCTGCCTTGAATGATGTGCTCCTTCACAATTTTCTGAACTTGTGAAATTATTAAAATCAAATTTCTGGCATATCAGAGTGCCATGTTTTCATTTTCTGGGTGCACAAACAGATTTTGTATGCATATGTCACGAATACTCCTGGAAGAGTTGGCAGTCGTACAAGCACTCCTCCACTTTTGAAGCTGCGTTATAGCTAAGACTATGACCGAGGAAGAATCGCCTGCAATTAATCTCCCTCTGCAGGTTAAATTTTCACTAAATATCCGAAGGTCGCCATTTGTTGGTTCTGAATCAAATCTGTGGCGCTTTGTGCGAAAGCACTGAAGCCCAGGATTTGCTAATAGCTTTTCAGACGATAGCAGTCCTCGGTCGGTATTCTTCTTCTTCTTTTTTAAGTGAAAATACTTGCGTGAAGGACGGAATCTTTCATGCTTTTCCACTTTCATTCAGAGAAAACTGTCGAGGAAAGTTGCCGGAGAGGGTCTTTTGTAATTTCCAACTAGAAGACAAACGAAATCAAATGGTAGTCTTTTTAGAGCACTGTCGCTTTGAAAGCAGCTCTCCCAGACTCAAGAAAAGTTTTGAAGCTGACGTGGGGTAATTATCCCCACTCAGAAAATTTTTTTGAAAAATGCCTCGTTAGAGAGCACGCTTTTCATTTTCTTAAAATTGTGCCAACTCAGGTATGAAGTGATAAAAAGCTAAATGAGTTACAACAAAAGGACAACTAGTGTCACTGTCTACGTACTTCCGTTTCAACCAATATTTTCAAACGGGCTATACACGAAACATTTTTGTAAAACAATAAACTGAGGGATTGAATGGACTGGAATAGGAAAACAATTTAAAAAAGGAGAAATGAAAGAGTGTTCTCACGTGAAAAGGATGAAGGCGTCATGCTATAAAAATTCATGTATCCTATTTGTTGTGCATAGCATAAGTACGACAAAATTCCTGTCGTAAAAATTTCATTTCGTAATGTAATATTCGGTGAGCTGTCTAAATGATTAGAGTACACATTTCCCAATCTGGGGAAGCAAGCACAGCCATACTACCCTTTCCGGAAGCAAGTCAGGGCCTGGGAAACCCCCTGTATCTTTGTCTTTGTTATGGATTCGACTAAACGCCTGAAATTTCGGTCACCGAGAGTACTTAGTGCACTAAAGGCAACTACCAAATTACAAGTGTGTAACTATTATATAGGGTTTCTCAATAAGAACATCCGAACTTTAAATTTGAATAAAACACACAATTTTCGAGTCAAAATGGTTCTGATTACTTTATTTGAAAGATAATTTTATGCGATTTAAGATTTGAATAGAATATCGGTCAAATGGCAACCTCAGCTCCTCTTGCACACGCTCATCCGCTCACGGGAATTTTCGATGACTCTGTGCAACATTTCGGCCGGTATCTCAGCTATGGCTTGACGAATATTGGCTTTCAATGCCTCAAGAGTTGTAGGATGGTTGCTGTTAACCTTCGACTTAATGTGGCCCCAAAGGAAATAATCCATTGTTGTTATTAAAATGTTCCCAAAATGTTTTTAAACCCATTCTGACCCATAATGGGAAGTTTTCTATTTTTCATCTATAATGGTCCTTCGCGAAGAACAGCACAAAAATGACTAGTCGACGGTTCTCTTATCGACTTGAGAAGTCGACTTAATCGAAAAATTTGTCGATAATTGACTTTCACAATTCCAATTCCTGAAGTCGATTCTTAATCACTGAAATCACGATATTCACAATATAGGCCTAAGTTTTGTATTCTTGGTCCTCCATCTTGAATTAGTAAAACTGGGCACCATTTTTGAACTCAGCAACCCCAAAATCTCACATATACCAAACTTTGTAAATATTATCGATCGGCTATCTCATTTTTCATTATTCGTATCGCATCGTTTTGAGGCATAGGTACAGATTTCATGACACTCCAAGGTTTTTACGCTCCCTATAGAAGTTCTAATCAATAAATCACAAAATTATAAGAGTAAATCCCCCATAGACCAAATTCCGTTTATCCCCAAGCGATAGGATCAAACTTCCTATTCTCCACCCATCTCTAAATTTTTTCAATATCGCGCTCCATTTTTGAAACGCTCAATTTTTTCTCCTTGAAGTACTATTTCATGTCATTCAATACTGCCAACGGTAATGCACTCCGCGTTGAGCGCGAAAGGAAAATTACAGAGCTCGCGTACAGCTACAACTATACGTACATAGCCTGGCCCTGGGATCGGAAGGACTTCGGAAATGACGAGCATTATAATAAAGGATGAATGTGGATACGGAGGAAGGAATGAAATTGCCGCGCAAAGGAATGAAATATTGGCAGTATTCAAAACTCTGATAAATTGGCGCCATCAGTGTCTTTCGCGTTCGGTGTTTGTCCTTTGTTATTTCCGGGAACTGCTGATGATGGGGCAATTTGTAAGAGTCAGGTCGATTAGAAGGAAGGCGGCCATTGCAAGGCGAAGAGCCCTAATTCACTGGGAATCATCCTGAGCGCCTTATTTTCTTTTGATGCAAAATTGGCAATGAATGATCGAAATCAACGCACTCCTGGAGTGAATGGGAATAAGGAATAAGGCTGCCACATCCGGTTCAAGTGATGTATGGATCTGAATTTGAAATATTGCAGGGTAGATTGCAATTTTGCCGACAGCACTATTTGTTTTACAGAAGCCACAAACTGAAAACCGATGCAGCGAAAAAAGGGCATATGCATAAAAAGCAGACCATGCGAACCATGGACCACGGAAGTCGAGTGTCCACTCGCATTGAAGGTTGCCTTCACCTCTGTGGTGCTGTGGTCTTGTACGTTGGAAGGAGGCCAAAATACCGAGGACAGAAATGCTGGCATTGTGCCTTTAGCGAACCATCCTCATGCAGACCACGAGGCGGGCATATTCGACTTTATGTATATCTTTTTGTAATGCACACTAGCCCCCCGGAAGCGCCCAGAAATGCTTTTGTTGGTATAACGTGGTCGTAATTCATTATTGTTTTGTAAATAATACGCCACTCTGCTTCAGAATAAACCACGGCGTGAATCGGCCCATAAACCCGGGAGTGCGAAATTAATGCACTACTGCCGAACGACTTATTTTCCGAAGGGAAACTTATGTCGAGCTGCATCAATGGATTTCTATTGCAGTTAATCTGGTAAAACTCATTATTTTCTTCATTACATACAAAACGGGATGTGAAGCAAGAGATCGACCAAAATATAATTTGGGATTCAGTCGCTGTGTGCAGAACTCTTAATAGTTCCTTCCTGCGCTGCTGTAAGCAGAGCGCATGTACGCAATTGATTTCTGAATTAGGAAACTTTAGTGCGTGCATGCTTTGCACAATATGTTAAACTGTTATTGTTATTTATTGCTCCTGTATCTACATAGGCGCTATTAAGGCATAATTATGTCACTAGACTCTGTACAATCGATTAAGTCGCCTTTAATAGTCCCTTGTACCCCTATGGGTTATAAGATTTAATAGACCCTATAATAATTCGGTTGGGCACATATGGTTCCCTTCAAATGGAAATAAAGTTGCTATTTTCAATTAGGTTTTGTATTGTCTTGGCCAGAAAGGTACTAGTATTGTTCTCAGGGCGTTGATGCGAGCTTATCATTGTGTTTCATCTTCTCTTCTCTATTCTTACAACGTTTAAAGTTGTAAAAGTTTTGCAGACTTGCTTCAAAATGTTTTTTTTTATTGAACTTCTTTCCACTATGAACATTTTGGAGATAATTGATGATTGTGTTGGTAAGAGAATTTTTTTATTCTGTTACCGTATTAAAAAAGCACTATAACTGAATGAAAAAACACAAATTACTAAAAATAAATAAAATAAAGCATTAAACTAATTTTTCAATACGGTGGCCGTGCTCACTCGAACGCGGTGGGCGCTGTCTTTCTCCTTTGATATCTGAATCAAGTCATCATCCTACACCTTAATGCAGTATTTTTTTCTTTTTCTTTGACCTACTTCTACTTTACATAATAATTATTGTTATAACTTTTAAAAAGCCGATTTTTCTATAGCTAGTTCTGGGCTTTCTAACTGTGGCTGGACAGATGTTTTAAATAAACAGGACATAAATGAGGCTGTGAACTCTTTGTATGACATCATATCACTATGCTTTACGCAGTGTATTCCCATTTCTAGGGCTAACAATTTGAATTCATTTCAGCTGTGGCTTGACAGTATCGGCAGACATATAAAAACCTTAAAAACAAAGCCTGGAAAAGATATTACTCCTTAAAAATGACGCTGATTACCTATCTTACTCCGACTTACGTAATGTATTCATTTCTAGTTCGGATATATCATACAATAACTACATCAGTCCAATTAAGTTTACTCTTTATAGAGATCCAAAACAGTTTTGGAAATTTGTAAATTGTAAACGTAGATCTGACGGTTATCCCTCCACCCTCGGCTTTAGTTCTCAAAGTACTGGTGATCCTCAATTTATTTAAAAAGGGTTTTTCTGAACGGATCTTGCAGCTGGTTGACACTTGTTTTGTTCAAAGGTGCTGCCTACCTCTCGTCCCTATTATTTGCTATTCATTTAATTTATCTATTTGTGGTGGTGTCTTTCCGTCACCTGGGAAGTTGTCAATAATTATTCCTCTATACAAGAAGGGCATCAAATGTGATATTTCTAATTACCGATCCTTTGCCAACCTCTCTTAGGAAGTTATTTGAAGCCTTGGTGCCGATGTTCTATAATTGCATTGCAAACCGTTTTTGTCATCTTTTCTACATGGATTCGTCAAGGATAAATCGACCACCACTAACTTGTTGGAGTTTTCTAAGTCACAAAATGTTGGCTCATAAGCTGTCCAGGTTGAACTTCCCTTTTTATTTTATCAACTGGATCCAATCTTATTTGTCTAAAAGGTCAAAAGGTTCTATTCCGAGGGGCTTTTTCTGATGCCATTAAAAATACTTCCGGTATACCGCAAGGCAGCCATTTGGGTCCATTGCTTTTCATCATTTACATTAATGATTTATCTTTGATTGCATCCCACTGGGAGATTCTTTGCTGCGCTGACGATGCTAAGATTTTTCGAACAGTAGCATAACTGACTGTCAGCTTCTGAACTTTGACCTGGAAGCCTTTCAAAATTCGTGTAAAGTAAACTGTCTCCCTTTAAATGTCAATAAATGCAAATGCGTTACCTTTGCGCATAAGAAACTACCACTGAATTTTAACTTTAGTATCGACGGATCTCGCCTAACTAGACTTGAAAAAACCAAAGATTTAGACGTCCTGCTTAGCTCGAGTTTTTCATTGGAGGATTACATTGGGGTACAATAAGCGATGGCCTAAAGAGTTCGATGACCCTCACATATAAATCCAATTGAAGCCGTCTAACAAAGGTTCCTACTATTTGGTCTTCGGATCCTTCCTTGGAACGATCATTTTGTTTTGCCTCCTTATAGGGACAGGCTTGGACTTATCACCTTAGAGGATAGACGTAACAATTCCAGAACTGTTTTTGCTTTCGATTGTTTGCAAGGAAAAATTAATACGCCGGAGATGTTACCAACATTTAAAGGGTTACATGGGTTTGAAAATTTGAAAATTTAAATTGTTTTATTAAATATTACAATATGTCTAAAATATTTTCCCGAAGTTTTAAGTTAATTGGAGTAAAGGTCTAGGAGATAGAACCTTAGGAAGTTCCACTCATTAGGCGAGGTCAGCCTGGTGCGTCGCAGGTATATGTTATATTGAAGCAGCTGCTTAGCTATTGTTTGTCTGTCTTCCTCGCTCGCTTCTCTCGCTTTCTAAGGGCAACTTGTTTTAAATATTTTAGTTGAGTGTTGCTTTATGAAGCTGAAATCGACGATTCTACGTAAGTTGAAAAAAAAAATTTCAAATTATGAAATTTCAAAATTTAGAAACGAAAGTTTCACAATAAATATATTTATCAAATGTTTATCTTTGATATGTGGAAAAGTTTGTTATATTAGAAAAAAAATTAGAGAAAATACGGTATGAACGTAACGATGTCATCTATATCATGTCTCTTCAATCAGTATAATGATGTGACTGAATTTCAAAAATATTTTGTTCAAAATTTTGATGAGTTGGTTACATATAGGCTACACATAGCACAAAATCTGCGAAAAATGCAGCGTCTTCTCTATGATTGCTTCTGAAGCTAAAATTGCAGAAGAAAATAAATGTGTATGTTTTATGTTAAAATTATAAGACCACTTTTACTAATAACGCCGCCAGTTCATTACGGCGCACGCTCTTATCTCAAACTTGTTACTATATGTGCACGGAACCCTTAACGCGCGAGTCCTTCCTTCACTTGCCTGACTTTTTTTTGTGTTCTCGCTTAGAGAACCTCTTGTGGAGCTGTTCATGTGCGCTATGTTAGGCATGTCCTTGTGATAGTAATAAGAATTCTTTATTAGTTTAATACAGCCATTTTTTAACAAATAATTAAATACATTTTTTTATAAAATTTTTGATATATCAATAATAACAAATTCGGTTAAAATTGATCCTTTATTTTTTTCTTAAATAATTTAAAGCTCGTTTCTTGCTGGGACTACATGGACACAACCACCTGCCCTTCTTTTAAAACCGAAAGCAAAACTTCGGAGTTTAAATGTGGATAAAAAAGATTAGAACAAATTTAAAAAAATTGATTGGTATATGTTGGATGTTTTATTAAACAAAAATATTATTCATAACTTTGTTTCACGTGATCTCTTTGACGTAACGAAACCATTTGGTGGTCAAATACTAGAAAATGTACTCTAGTATGAAAGTTGTTTTGCAGCTACCTTTTTATCGTAGGCCTCGTCGTTTAGAAGGTACTAGGTAAAATTTTTATCAGATGTTTAGATTTGCAGATATTAGGTCCGCAACTAAGTTCCCGCTGTTTTTCAATAGATGGCTCCAGTAGTAAGAGTTGGTCGATTATAGCATTACTAAAACGTCATGAACCAAGCTTAGACATATGGTAAGCAAGCCGCTTTGATACATTTGTGATTTTGTTTTTGGAACATATACTTTTGGTTGTGTGAAAATGTCTGATTATGTGCCAAATAATCGTCATTTGCGGGGAAGTGTTGCTTTTCGTTTTTCATTCGAAGAAAACGGCGGCTCAAGCGCATCGAGAACTCCAAAAAGTTTACGGAGATGCTGCTCTAAGTGAAACAACGTGCCGTGATTGGTTCCGTCGCTTCAAAGACGGTGATTTTGATGTTGACGACCGTTCGCGTGAAGGAAGGCCGAAAATCTTCGAAAACGCTGAAAAGGCGTTGAAACCGAACGAAACGATCACTGGGGAACGGTATCGAACTCAATTGATGCGATTGAGCCGAGCACTGCGCGAAAAGCGGCCACAATACGATCAGGGCACGAACAAGTGATTTTACAGCACGACAACGATCGGCCTCACGTTGCCAAACCCGTCAAAACCTACTTAGAAACACTCAAATGGGAAGTCCTACCCCACCCGCTATATTCCCCAGATATTGCGCCGTCCGATTATCACTTATTCCGTTCGATGGCACATGCTCTGACTAATCAGGAGTTCCGTTCATATGACGACATCGTAAATTGGCTTGATTCATGGATAACCTCAAAAGACGAACACTTCTACCGTGACGGTATTCGAGCTCTGCCAGAAAGATGGGAAAAGGTTGTCGCTAGCGATGGGCAGTACTTTGAATAACTCATTTGTAACCATTTTTTCATAATAAAGTTTTATATTCATAAAAAAAAACAGCGAGAACTTAGTTGCGGACCTAATATTTGGCAGCAACTGAACAATTTCGAAAATATGTTGGTTTTTTTTTAAAGATGCGGCGCCTGTGGAAATTAGTTAGGGTACCAACAGTATGAGCCGCTCCCTAATGAATGCACCCATTGGGAAATTTTCATGACAATTCGACTGGATTAAAGCCATAGCAGCAGCCACTTTCGTTAATGAAAGTTGCAATGTTCTCATTACTTCTGCCGCTGCTGGAATATTGCTCCTCATTGTAAATACAAATAGCAGTGCTCAGTCCATTCATATTAATTCTTTGTTTTACATTAAGCCATCTCAGTCTCAGTGTCTCCAGCAAAAGACTAATTGGGGTGTATCTATTATACCTCGTTAAGATGTCCATTCCTTTATTTTATAGGATCTGAAGGCACTGTATCATGCGTTGAGTGCCCATAAAAAGGACAGTCGAGCAGTACTAAAAATGCGTTCTGAAAATGGTGTTATATACATTAATTGCCGTGTACGTCGATAAAGTCCTTGTTATTCATGTGCTTTGTGAATATAAGCTCGTTATCTATAATTATTCCAACCGTGTCTTTATTTCTCCGTCAAGTTTAAAGTCATAAATTTTATCTCATTTTTCACATTTTTTTTTATGTATGTACATACATATGTAACATATAGCATCCTTTAGTTTTAAGATATATGCTTAGTGTAATTTTATTATAAGATAATTTATCATTACAATAATTGTCACAATTCAGTAGAGCGAGTGTGGGTTTACAGGAAACAATATTCTGCTTCCAAAAGAAAAGTAAAAATAATAATAATAATAAATAAATAAAATTAGATGATATTCAGATGACTACATTATGTGGTTTAATTCTTTAAACGAGTCCTAACTCATGGGTTATATCCAATAGTTGTATGGGCTGAATTTTGGTATGTTAACGTAATATTTTTTTCTTGATTAATTTAATATTCAGGTCGTTGTGTATTTTTTCGTTACTTATCTAGCAGTATTCACCAGAAATTGTAGGTAGCAACTTATTTTGCCTTTTCTGAATAATTGCCCGATTTGTTTGTGTAGGGTAATTCTAGAGTTGGATTCCATACGTCTGGATTGGTTTTTTTATAGACTGTTCGATTAAGCGTTTACAGTAAAGGTTTAGCTTGGAGTATTTCCCTACTAGCGCATGTAGTAAGTCTTGAATTGGTTCTGCTTGTAAGGTGCTTGATTCCATTACAACAGTATCATCGACAAAAGTTCGTCGGTGTAAATCAAATCAAAGTAGGTCCTACAAAACTACCTTGAGGCACTCCTGCTAGAGCTGGATAGAAGCTAGAGTAAACTTCTTTATGGAGAACTCTAACTTTTCGTCCTGAGAGGTGTGACTCAGTAGATGGCAATAATTTCCAGGCAATATTTTACTAAACCTATAAATCGGGCTCTCATATCAGACCCTTTCGAAAGCTTGCGAAACATCATGGAACGTTGCTGCTTCTTCTCTTCAAATGAATGCTTGTTCAATCTTCATGGGCAAATGGTGCATTTTGGCACTGGTGGAGTGTTCGTTCTTGAATCCAAATTGAAAGTCAGGTATCCTTATCATTAATAAGTTATTAAGTTAATAAGTCTTTATAATAGCAATTTCTCAAATAATAAATATAGTCGGCAAAAGGAAGATTGGCCTGAAGATTGATATGATGTCACATTTAACTTTAATTTATAATTGATTTGCTTTAAACCAGTTACTACCTTCGTTATGGTATTCTTACAACAATGTGTTCATCTCATTTATGCTTAATTGTATATTAATGTATCGTCTGCAAATAATGCAATCTTCGCATGCTTGTGGATTCTGTTTATATTGTGACATGATATTGATGGTTTCCAGTACTGAACCTTGTGGCACTCCAAGTTTTAAAATGTCTCACTGTAGCTAATACTTATACTTCTCTGCGTTCTGCCTGTCATGAATTCACGGAACAAATATGTTATATCTCCTTGCGTTTGATACCATGTTACATACAGATAACATCTAATTGTCACAATAAGAAATAATATCTAAAACGACAATATATAAATAATAATAGCAATAATGAAGAATAAATAAGACAAGAATTAATAAGTTCAACTCTTGAAAGATCTTGCAAATGTAAGGAAGAATGCTAATGGGTTTGGAATCGGAATTTCGCTATTTGTAATGCGTCAAGAAAATATAATTAGCACATAGTATATATAATAGCACGTCATAGTGCAAGAATTAATAAGATCAAGTCTTGAAATTATTTAACTCGTTAAGATTAATCGAACTTCTCCCGCATTTCCCTTACAAATTCCCTTTGCACAAATCCAACCATAATAGCGCAGATGAGATATTATAGAACCGTTTAATAATTTACATCAAAATTTTCATGTATGTAGGTTCCGAGTAAAAGTATACATAAAAAAATTCTGCTCAGCAGCACTTTTTACTTTTAAAATGTGAAATACATATTACGTCTGATATGCTATTTGTTGGCAGGTATCGCACTCTCTAGACTCACCTTCTGCTTGATTAGGCCGGCGATAATAACACCTGAATTATTATTTAAATCAGTTAGTGTCACAGAAATCAAGCGATGTTACTTGGTTTACACTACCATTATGTATAGTTTTTGTTACAATAATTATTTATATTTTTTTATTTATTCGCGTTATTTCATGTTGGTCTCCAATACTCAAAACATCTTGACATTTACGAATATATGTATTTTATTTTCCATTCACATTTTACGAATGACGAGTATAATCGTCATACCACAAAATATGGCCACTTATTAATGACGAGTATACTCGTCAAAAACAGCAAACTAGGAGTATTGTTCAAACCCCAATGTGACGAGAAAACCTGAATTCCAATTAACGCTACAATGATTAACTTTCTAATTCCCTGCAAAATCATTACCTTCCTCAGTGCTTGTGCTGTTTTTTATAAGAAAATTTCATTGTTTTCAATTTTCCAATCTTTTTCTTGGGGAGCTGGGAAACTCGCTTGCTCGCATGCAGTAAAATTCTCTTTTCGCTTCAACTTTTAATAAGAAAATCAATCCTTTGCGCCAAAAAGTTCCACATTCTGGTGGGGCGTCACAAAGTCACAAAGAAACGCAAAAATGCTAAGAAGTTTTGTTAAAATTCAAAGAAGAATTTCCATCGAATTTAGCCGGAGATCCCTTTGGATCCGGCAGCATTTGGGAAAGAGGTTATGGTTGAGTCGACCCGTAGATTTATGCCCGATTGAACTTCTTTCAGGTGTCCTAATTAAGTTTCCAAGGCCGAACCCGGAATTAATAAGAATAAGTGATTTTTACCTTCTTTTGCTGAAATCTAAAAATCATCCCTAATGCTACCACCCCTTTCGCTGAACATCAAGTTTTCTTGGGTTCAGTGAATAATTTGGAAGTGGGGCGAACGCTGCGGGAAGAGTGTTCACTTTTCAAAACTTTGTTGGGAAGCTGCGAGAGCTATTAATATTTAACGAAGCAATTTGTCTTTCGGGCGAAGCGTTTATTTTTGTGTTGAGCACGCTCGGAATTGAATTCAATAATTTCCGACTATTTAGCCGATCGCTGTGCAGCAAATTCACTTATTTTCCGTCTGAGGGACCACAAAATAGGAATGCGCTCTTCTCATCAGCGGGCAAATACACTTGCTAATTGCTTTGGCTGTTGCAACTCTATTCGAGGAATAAATGGCGAACAAATGGTGTCTGCTCTTCCCGGATATTTATCTTGAACTTTCCCAAAGGCGTTGTTAACGCCTTAATTGCCGAAATCATTTTTCGGGAGCGCTTGTGTGCTTCTTACTGTTTTTTTTATTATTTATTTAATAATTAGAAACATGGTTCTTTTCTCTTGTTAGTTACGGTGGGAGAATCTTCTAGCTCCAGCAATTAATACTGACAAACCCCACATGACCCATTTTCGTAGTCAGTAAAACTCAAAGAAATCCCATATTCATGCCCACTGACATAACATTGCTTTGTCCCTAAAGGGACCATTAGCATTTATGGAAAGTCTTACTCCTAAGGCCTTTTGATGGTCAGAACAGTCCGTTCATGTTATTTGCATTTGCACAAATTGGGTATCTCGGATAAAGCAATTTTGCTAATACCCCTTTATGCTACTTGTATTCATGGAGCACATACATACGGGCTATTCGATTGTCTGCCAGATCCCTCTGGATGCTTACAGTGGGCGGATTTAAATTCTCTTAGAAATAAATGCAATTGTAATTTATTCCTAAAGAAATGTACAAAAGCTTGCAATAATTTTCGCCGAGGTCTTATATTATATTGGGTGCACAAATTAATTCTCCGTACTTACATTAAATCAGTCGTAGCATTTAATCAAATTAAATTTTTCTCATGTCACGTTAGGGATTTAATATGCGAACTCGTAATAGATGTTACATCTGTTTAAATGACATTAAAGTGTGAACACTTTTTGATGTCTATACTGCACATATATACTGTTGGGTGGACTTTGACAAAATTAAACAAACACGTTTTTGGCAACAAACAAATTTAAATATGACTTTCATCAATTTTTTCCACAATATTAAATTGAGCGTCATAACCGAGAAGGGAAAATATTTTATCTTATTAGCACGTGAAAAATTTGGTTGCAAAAATTCTACATCACAACGCAAGGCCTCATACGGCGAGAGCCTTAGGCCTTTTTCACACACAGACGGTTGCCGAATAAACGGTGCCGTATGAAAAGTAGTGCTGTATGAGCTGATAAGGGCGCTTAACCACAGCACGGTGACGACACTGTTGTCGTCCACATCAACTGAACGCACGATTTTTGTATGTCGACGGCGGACACGGTAGTGCTTTGCTTAGCATCTATGTTCACACACGACCAAGCCGTAAACACGGCACGGTCGAATTTTTCTCAGAGCAACCAGAGTCCAGTACAATTGTATTTTCTACCTCCAAACTATCCACAATAGAGTTGGTGATGGGAGTATTTGGAGGGTTTTTAGAAAAGCTTAACTTTGAGTTTTAGTAAAAAAATCGATTTTCGTGAATATCTCACCATCTGGCCATGCTATCGATAAAGAATTTATAAACAATATTTTATATATTGAAATTCTCGAAACGGCGGCCGTTTTTGCGGCACACTTCTGTGTGTGAAAAGTGTCTTAAAGGAGTAGACCATCCTGGCTGTTTTGTTTTTGTTGTTGTTTTGCTACCTTGTGTAAATTGTAAACAGAATCAGAGATATTCCTTTTTATGGCATTTTTATCAGAGTTGGTCAACATCAGTAGCTAACCTCTGCCAACCTGAAGACAATCGGACAATAATAGTTTTTTTAAATATTAATGAATTGCTTGACATTTTATGCGTAAAATATTGTTCTTCCATGCAAATTCAAGCAATTCATATGATATCATTATCACTTTACTACCGTTGTAACTTTTTGGACTAAGACGAATACATCCTTCACTATGTCCGAAATCAGACGTGCCCCGTGGTCAACTGTGCCAATAACAACAAAATTGATTATAAGATAACTTGTAGTGCGCGAAGCGCCCTCTACGTTGGTATTATCTCTTTCGTCTTGGCTGTGAAAACAGCCGGGAAAATGAAAAACCGATTTTTGCACTTGTTGCCCCTCCCCCGGTCTTCCTGTCACAGTTCCAGCAAAAGTCATAATAAGCAACTTGTAGTACTCTAAGCGCCCTCGACGTTGGTGTCATTACTTTTTTCTTGGCTTTAATAGAAACCGCGAAAATTGAAAAACAATTGCTGCATCTGTTAGGCCGTAAAAAATATAGAATTTTGTGGACTTGGGATATTGAGAGGGGCTTAAAGTGTATGCAAAAAAATCAGCGAGGTAGGTTGGCTTGTCATAATGTCATAGGGAAAATCTCCCTGTCGCTTATATTATTATTAAACGGATTTATTTAGTTTCACTCCGTATATTTGTTTGTTTCAAATCTTGCAATCGATTTTTCGACAACTTTTACTCAACTGATTCCGATGAAACTTTGCATGCGTCTTCAGTCCGCATGACAATACAATATAGTATATTCAATTTTATGGTTCATCCGGGCACCACAAAATGTCGGATCACCTTTTCCTTTAGACCCCGCACTCCACCACCATGAAAGGGTATAACGAGTAGAACACAATAAGATGTGTGCCGCCATATTAAGTCCAATACGGCTGCCAATACAAAGTGGTGGATTATCTATTTCATTACTACTCTCTCGATATGGGTATCAAATTAAAGGGTATAACGAGTATAGTGCAATAAGCTGTGTGACGACATTCTAAATCCAATATGACGGCCGACTTAAAATGGCGGATCATCTTTTTCTTTACAACCTACTTGACATGGGTATCAAATGAAAGGGTATGAAGCGGAATTCGATAGGATGTGTGACGTCATTTTAAATTTAATATGGCGGACAGCACAAGATGGCGGATTAACATTATCATCACATTCCCCTTGATGTGGCTATCTAAGAAAAGTGTGTGATGAGTATAATACGACGAGCTACCTGACGTCATTTTTAGTGAAATATGGCGAACGCACCAAGATAGCGGATCACCATAGTGATTAATCTTAACATATGTAGGTATCAAATTAACGGGTTAGGGGATGATTAGCTAAGTATTTTACATGGATCGTATATCAACTTCCTAGACCAGGGTATAAATTAGGAGCTTGAATAAGACATATAATAGACTAAGAAGTAAACAATATTGAACTAGATGAAGTAGTGGAAGTTCCGCCAATGGATCAGATAAATGCAATAAAATCAAGCTAAGCTTATAAAGCGCACTAAAAAGTGAAAATGAAATAGGTAAATAAAACTTTTTAAGTTATGGGGCCTTGATCATTATCATTAATTTTATTATTTTCTGGCTTTTAATAAAGGGTGACCCATTTAAAAATTGGAATTTCTTTTTATGAAAAAAAACGGCTCAATATTTTTCAATGGTTGAACATTTATTTGAAAGGATGTTTTATGTCATTTATTTGTGAAAAACAATTTCGGTCAAATGACCACCACGGCTGACTTGGCAGTAGCCTATTCGGTCCACCCAATTTTTGAGTACATTTTCGATTGTTTCGGGCCTTATGTCAGCAATAGCAGCTTGAATCTCGTACTTGAGGTCTTGAATTGTTTCTGGTTTGTTGGCGTGACATTTATCTTTCACCGCTCCCCAAAGATAATAGTCCAACGGCGTCAAATAGCAGCTTCTTGCCGGCCAAATCACATCACCATTTCTGCTGATTATGCGATTTCCGAAGATAGGGCGCAAAAGATCGATTGTGGCGTTCGTTGTATGGTTCGGATGGTCAACCGGCTTTAGCTGCTGTACCAATTGAACTTTATATGGCTTCATGGCAAGGTCTTTATGCAAAATTCGCATCAAAGAAGTGCGTGCAACGTCCAATTGTTGAGAACGATGACGAGTTGATGTTGATGTTGATGGTTGCTCACGCACACTTTGAGCAACAGCAGCAATGTTTTCGATTGAGCGCACCGAACAAGTACGTGCACGGGTTGGCTTCACCACCAACATTCCAGTTTCACGAGCTCGCTTCACGAATTGATCCACAAATTGGGTTTTTGGAAGTTTTTTTTTCGTCAAATTTTTTTTTTTCAAATTTTTCACAGTTTGAGTAGAAGACTCACCACTTTGGAAATAAGTTTTTTAATATTTCCCAACTTTCTTCAAGCGAATACTAAATTTCTGTCAAGTCGCGAATGACATATAATCAACCAATTCATATTACCGGTAGGTCAAATTCCAAACACTAGATAGACCACCCTTTACATCATTAATTGTACAATAAAACTGTTTAACTTAAAAAGTTTTTCCTCACCTTTTTTTTTAAATAAGACGGAAATTTGATCGAAATCTTCTGTGATTCCTTTCTCATGCAAACTGTTCCTAAAATTCAAAATCAAATAGGTTTAGAAATGTACGCTTTTAAATCAAAAGTGTATTTTAAATTTAAAGTGTTCGTATTTCATTCACATGTTCGCTTCTAAATTAACTATTTTCAAACTCAGCTGACTATTATATTTGAAAATGTTTGATTTCAAAATACGTTTTCGCTTAATTTAAACATGTTCTCCTCTCAGTGTACTGTTGAAAACAAACACCAATGTGTTCTATTATTACTCGGGTTTCCTCATCCAGCCCGTATTACCTAAACACCTGTTCTTATCGAGAGAAATGAGTGCAGGTTTATCGATTTTTCAATTATTTTTTCGTAGAAAACATGCATTGGTCGTTGAGTGAGGATTAATAGCCGTTTGGTTGAATTTAATCGCTGGCAAGCGGTTTCTGGCTAGAAACTTAAAAATACATCACCCGCCAGTACTCAATCAGCGCGCTGGCATTCGGCAATTTATTGCGGGCAGCAATAGCGACAAGACGTCCGGAATTTGCATAAAACGCTGCCGACGCTATTTTAGTCCATTTCTTCGCAACGAGAAATAAAAAGAGTCCCAAAGAAGTTTCGGCGACCCCGAGAAAGTTGTAGGCAGAGCATATTTACTTGTCATGCTGCTGAATGATGTTATCTGGCCGAGGCAGAGCTTTCTGCTTTCACCAGGATGAATCTAATCACACCTGCCCATCAGAGCGCCAGGGCGGGAGCACTTACAGCACTAAATATTCCAAGTATAAATAAAAGCCTGCGTCGGCACTCCACCCTTTTGCTTATCTAATGAACTGTTAATAATCGAAGGGTTTCTATTTTCGGCGGTGTTTCGCGTCCGGCGCAGGATTTACATAGCCTGTGCGGAAGGGAGGAACCGAACGTCATACATCCAGGGAGAAATGTGCGTGTCCCGAAATAATTTCATGGGAGCCTCGACGAAACGAAAAACACTGAGCGATAGTTTATCAGTATTGTCCCTGGTTTCTGGTTAATGGCTTTCCGGCAGTTAATTGAATCTGCAAAGTAGCAAACGCAACCGAACCCATTCGCAGTTAAAACAAATTGCCCTCGCGCCGCAACAATGGAGGATTTGGGCTTCAATATAAAACGTGGCCTTGGATGGGGCGCGCGACATCATCATAGGCGGCAGGCGCCAGGCGCCATCATCGCTATCAGCACTCTTGCAGCTACTCGCTCCCCATTCTTGTGGTGGAGGAATTTAATTATCGCAAAGTTTTAATTGTCGCCTTAAGAATCACCTGAGCCAGCCCAGCAGCACCTGGGGTGTCTAGGAATGATCTAAAATTCGCTTCTCCGGCAAATTGCCCCATTCATTCTGGCAAGAGTGCCGACAGCGCCGAATAAAAGCGACTGCGTAATGTAATCTCAGCAGAAACCGCGAAATATCACAAATTCCAAATTTCCCCCGGACTAATTAGCAAAAGTCTTCCCGGCCGCACACAGTAGATAGCATTGGCCAGCAGGAAATCAAACCACCAGCGCCTTGCCACGATGCAAACTTCACGAAATTAGTTTATGAACGCTCGTCAAGAACGATTGCTTCCCCGGGAATGGGAGTTGCCACTTTCAGCTTAGAAGCTCATCAAAAAGTAGAAGACCTATTTCCCTGCGAAGATTGCTTATCATCTTGCAAGACGGAGATGATGAAGATGAGTGTGTTATGAGTATGACAAATGTGCCCATAACTACACTACATGCAGAGTGAAAAGTTCATCCTCTCAGTAATAATGTTCCACAGACGAAATTGCATTATGGGTTATGGTTTTGCTTCCTACGACCTACGATATGCATATGCTATTTGTTGGTTAACCCGTAGCTCGTAAAATGTTGAAACGATCTGAAATCGATTCGTCTCGAATCAACCGCGTGTAATTGGCTACGTAATTAAAAGAATAACAAGATAAGGCATTGCATTCTCTAAATGTATTTATTTAATATTATGGTGTTCGTCTCTATTTATTTTTTATAGCTTACTAAGGTTATTATTTGAAAGATCAAATTTTAAAATGTATGATGGTCTTATCATTTTAGACAGCACTTGATGGATGAAAAGTTTTTTTTTTTAATAAATTATTTTATATTGTAAACATGAAGGTTAGATTGTTGTGTTGAAAATAAATTTTAAGAATTCGAGTCGAATTTCTTTTTGTAAGAGATCGAGGAAAACTGGAGTATACCAAAAATTTCATGCTGGTCTTATATTTTTACACAAAACTGTATAATGGACTAAAAAGCAACATTGCCTTTTGGGCAACGCGACTTTAAGGCAGTTAACTACAATACCCTGTCGGAAGACTTGTACAGATTACCTTGGCAGTACATAACAGGTGGGCCAAAAGAAGTCATCCGATGTTGTTTGGCTCTCATTTTTTTCTAAATGAAAAACTTCGATTCTGTTTTTTGATTATGTTTGTTTGAACCTTTAGAATTTTATTGGTCACGTCGAGAAGGTGATATCGGCCAAATGGGCGCCGTCACAATTGACAGCCCGCTGGTCAAACGACAACGTCAAACTCATCTCTCGTTTTGGCGATTTGCACTGGCCCGCAAGATCACCCGATTTAACCGTTTCAGACTTTTTTTTGTGGGGTTTTTGAAATCCCGTGTTTACGTGAACAAGCCCGAGACCCTGGAAGCCCTCAAGGACAACATTCGACACGAGTGCGAGAATCTGTCGCCCGAAGTTCTCGCCGAAGTGATGAAAAATGCCATAAAACAAGCCCGTATGGCAATCAATTGTGACGGCGCCCATTTGGCCGATATCATCTTCTCGACTTGATCAATAAATTTCTAAAGGTTCAAATAAACATAATCAAAAAACAGAATCGAAGTTTTTCATTTAGAAAAAAAATGAGAGCCAAACAACATCGGATGACTTCTTTTGGCCCACCTTGTACATACTTATTCAGGGTGTGTCATCTATGGGGGACAGAAATGAATGGGGGGTGATAAATCTCACCTAGGCAGGAGGGGGTGGGCAATCATAACAATTTGAGAGTTACAGGGTGGTTAATAAATTCGAGATGCACATTATTATTTCATTTTAATCTTCCGGTCTACTCAACGCACATGAAATTTAAAAAAAATGCTTTAAAGATTCTTGAAATCCACGTTTCGCCAACACTTGTTCTGAAATTCATATAATGGAGCCCCAAAATGTTTTTTCGCAAATTTAAATCTTATTAAGTTAATGGTGGTACGTTGTAAACGTTTACATGGATTACAAATTAGTTCGGTCCATTTTTTTGTGTTCAAAAATGTATTTATTTCAAAATAAAATTAATGAACAGATCAACTAAAATATTGTCCATCGCTTGCTACTACCTTGGTCCCAATCGCCCGAAAAGCTGGCGCAAAAATCGAAAAATCGATTATCGATTTTGATGTTTATTTGAACCTTTCACACAAAGGGCCTTGGCGCATCCTTCTGCGAAAGAGACAGCACCTATGTAATATCAAGTTGCTACTTTTGATCAATGCAAAGTCGAAGATTGTAACATAACTGTGGTTGGCCTTTTCCAATGCAAGATTGAATTAGTAGTGCCTAAGTGTTGCAAAAACGTCATTGTAAATGAAAATCGTCATCACATGATATAGAGGGCACCCCCTCAGATATGTTAATAACGCTTATAAATATTGCATTGCAAAATAACAGTGGTTTTTACCTACATGATGTAATGTTAGCCGCGAGAGATCCAGATTTGTGAAGTGGTAGAGTTACAAACAAATTACCACTTATTACCACTTTGAATGAAATGTATAATTGTTAGTTATTGAGTTTTCTCAGTGTGTTTAAAAAATTAGGTGCTATATTTCTTTCTATCTATATTTTCGTGTCGCACTGCACTGCACTGAGTAGCGCAGGGAAATTTTTCCTATGGTATTATGACAAGCCCACCTACTTCGCTGATTTTTTAAATGCGCTTTACCCCTCATTGTCCCAAGTGCACAAAATCCAAAAAAAATTTGTTTGGCCCTGATGGGGCAATTTAATTTTGCAATTTTCTCGGCTACTATTAAATCTACCACAAATATGATGCTACCAGCGGCGTAGAGACTGATAAGTCTGAAACTTTTGGGCAGAGTGTAATCGTCTTTCCCTGGTTTGGGAATGAAAACAACTCGAAATTTCCGGCAGTCGGTCGATATGTATCCCAAGTTATGCAGGCTCTAAATATTTCTCTCAGGGTCTGCACCAGGACTCTACCTCCGACGTTCAGCATTGCAGCCCCACCTAACAGCCTACCACCCGGACATAGCACATTACTTGTTCACCCCATTTCCCTGAACCTACTGACATAAACCTAGAAAAGTAGTGAGATACTGCCTATTTGCAGTCAACGATACTATTAGAACAGCCTCGAGACCGCACTTTATATAATTCCACAGTTCTTGAAACAGAGTCGAAATCTACGCCGGAGTATTCTGCATTTGTATTTTGCATATATGTCTCATCTCATAAAAAAGGCTATTTGTTATGTTCTCTTATGATCCCGAAAGTAGTTTTCATTATAATTAAAACTCCTTAAATAAAAATCTACAATAATATTTTCTCGCAAAAATATTACCATTTGCAATTCAAGGTTTATCTCAGAACTGTGGCCGCTGTCACAAAGCACATACTTGTATACTTATTAACAAAACAAAGAAAACAAATTTTTAAAAAATAAAAAATTCTTGGAAATTCAAAGATGAAGCCACCATAAAGCAATAAAAAAATATATATGTATATATAAACACTGCGAATAAATGTTATTTTGAATAACATTAACATTTTTTAGAGTGGTTTTTTCTGGTATTCCATCTAGCATTAAATTTTGAATAAGATTTTATTTTCTCAAAGAGTTTTTGTGACAGCAATAAATAAACATTGCTATTTTTTATGGACACTAGTCATCTCTCAGAGCCAATTTAATAAGATGGCGAGGAATATGCTAATCGCCGCATACTTTGAAAATGTTGTCACACCTAATTGACAGATAGCATGAAAGAAACGCTAACAAGTGGTTTGTGAGATAAGCTTTCAAAAATGTTTCATCGCCCTCGTTTGGCATTCTTGCAATCACGCAATATTGAATTTTTTTTGCTGTATGTATACTGTGGATAAGAATTAACAAAAGAGACACAACGGAATGAAATGTATTTTTTAATAAATTATATTAATGTGAATGAATAATGATCTATTGAAAAGTTTCTCTCCGGAGAAATAGTCCCCTTTTCATATAAATTGCACAAACTACAAGAATTTTGTAAAATAGAAAAAAAGGCGTTGTTACGCAATGCAAAATGTTGATAAATTTGTTTAAATAAAGATTTCATCAATAAGGGCTAGCTAAAGTTTCATTGGCATAAAACTCAATATATATAAAGAAATTCCGAAATGTCCATATGTAATTCTCACACATTTCTGCCGGAATTTCACCTTTGTTGACACCTTGGATTTCGACTTTGAGTTGTTGGATTTTCTGTGAATCGGCAGGGTAGACCTTTCCTTTCACGTATTCTCACAACAAAAATCAAGCGGGTTTCATGGCGGGAAACGGTCAAATCACAACGCCACAATGGGCCAAAATTCAAAAAAAAAATTGGACATAAATAGAAGATCTTGTTCGATATTGATGAAATTCAGTGTACTTATGTTTTTGCGATTGTAAATTTGGAATATGATGTTGACATCCTTGAACATAAAATGACTAGATTTTCACGAAATTTAGTATTTAAGGGTTTTGAATTTAGTATTTAAGGATGGCGGATCATATTTGGAAAAATCCATTAGGTTTTCACAAGTTTTTTTAATATACGAGGGCTTTAGATAACGAATATGGTGTTAAAATTTCTTTTTTACATAAATCCACCTGATCACCACGAAATTTAGTACACCAGGACTTTCGAGGTCGCTGATAACGAATATGGTGTTAAAGTTTCCGAAAACAATTTGGCGGACACAAAATACCAGACCATGTTTAAATACAAGATAGCGCAAAAGTAATCACCCTTTCGGTAGATGCCATAATTTTTACAAATGGCGGCAATAGTCAGTTCTGCTTTGACATTTGTGAAGTAAACAGATATAAAATACACGTCAACAAGACATGAATCGCTATACTCCTCAAGAACGCGGAATAATTGTTTCGATTTTTTAACGGGATAATTCGTCGGTGCTGTTGCGCAGAACAATGGAACACCGTTAATTTTTCAGACGAAAAGAAATTTAATTTGGACGGTCCTAATGTTCTTAGTGCATACTGGCACGACTTACGCCATAATAATCCCCAAAGGCTGAGTAGGAACTTTCGTGGAGGAAGCGGAATGATATGGGGTGCATTTTCTTCTTATGGAAAATTGTAAAGTTGCTTTGTGGCCCCAGAAATTAATTCCGAAAAATATTGCGAAATGTTGGATAGCGTTTTGATTCCATATTTGGAGGATATTGTTGGCGATCGTGACATTATATTTCAGCAAGATTACGCAGCAATCCACGTTTCCAAAAGATCTCTTGAGTGGTTTCAGCGTTGCCAAATCAACTAATTGAGGTGGCCTGCAACGGCCGACAATTTAACAACATTCATGATTTAAAGGCAGAAATTATAAATTGTTGGGAAAGCATTGCGGCTGACTTATTAAAAACGTTAATTTTATCAATGCCTCAAAGAATTTGAAAAATCGAAGTGATTCGAATTAATGGCAGTCACACTAAATACTAGTTGTATGTTAATTCAAATTTTTTGGAAATTTTTCTCTTTTTTATTAGAATTTGTTTATTCTGTTTTACTGCGTTTAAATGAATTCCGCTGTCTTTAACGTACAGAATTCTATTTTTCCTAATGAATTGCTTTATGGTTTTGCTTATGAACATTGTTATTTTGCTTTGAGAAATATATTTACGTTTATTTATTATTCTTACAATTGTTTTCTTTTTGCGGTTGAATCAAAGTCAGAATATCTTCAAATTGGGAAGTGCGTTTAAATGAATTGCGCTCACTGTATATAAAGAATTGAAACCAACGTCAACTAGCAACCGAACTAAAAAGGAGACAAATAACCTCGAAAGGACACAATTTCAAGACCTTTCCAACGATTCCTTACTTACCTTTCCTATAACATGTGGTGAGGGTAATATAACTGCTACAAAATTGTGCCTATTCTCGTAATAGGTATACAAATATCGTCCTGCACATCGAATATGCCTGACAACCGTAATCATGTATAAACTTAATTGGCCAATTCCAGTATGAGGTTCTAATGGGAACCACCTTCTGCGTAGTTGTAGTTTTTATTCGGATTGCACTTGCAACAAAACGCTACGATACCCACTTACGGAATTATTCGCTTATTCGCTATTAAGCGTCGACCTCTGTGTCGACTCGCGTGAATAATACCCTGGAGTTACGTAAACTCTCTTTGAACGCCGGAAAGGACCCTAAAATATTCATAAGGCACAACAGTCACAAATTACCCCTTTCAGACCGACGTTAAACACCGCTGCTTTCATATGTAGAGCCCGGGCATGTCAAATGGCTCGCCCCGTCTTCGACTGAAGTGATGTTTTAATTATGCAAATTTAATTAAAGATATGTAGCAGAGAGCAAATGCTTATTAATTTGACTCAGTTTCAATTCCGAGGGATTATCCCTGTGAAGTATGACGAATTCAATTACTCTGCAGTTTTTCCATCCGTCAAGAGTGCTGACATTTCTTGTTTTTTGGTTCCAGAGTAATTAGGAAGCAGGAAGCTCAACGAGATTATTGTGGGGAATCCAATTCGAGTCACGCTGCACTCCCATTAATAATTCCTCCTTTTTTTGATTGTGCGCTTAGGAACGGAACTGTGTGAATTTTTTACGATTTCAAATTGCGTTCATGCTAATTATGAAATTTATTTTCTTTTTTTACAGGACTCAGCGTTTGGCACGCCAGTAACGATGCGCGTGGATTCGAAAGGATTCTACTTGCATTGGATCGACCAAAACAACGAGATGGACCTGCTGGACATAGCGACCATTAGGGACGTTCGGACTGGCCAACACGCCAAAAAGCCGAGGGTAAGCTATAACATTGCTAAACGACGAACACATTTTTTGCTACGTATAATGAGAATGAACGTTAATTAATATTGCAAAAGATACCAGCTCGCTTGCACGGCGAACTGTTGCGCGTCGTTGTGCTTTTGAGGGCGCAATTCCCACAAGTGGGATATGTGTATAATTATTTAATGGGTAAGGGCCCTATAATTGAGCCCTGGGAACTAATGTCTGGCTTGTTCCAACAATGAGGAGAAAGACACTCGCTGCACACCATTGTCTCTTCCGGCTGAAGATTCTCTGGGGGGCGGAAAGTAGGCGGATGTTAGGATGTGCGACTGCGATAACGTTCACCTGAATGTGCTCCAGTTCTTTTTACGGCATCAAGCCCTCGAGTGGCTCTTCAAGCTACTCCAACCAAAAGCTTCTAAATACCATCGTGGTGTTCGTGCATGTGAGAGAATATTCTGAATTATTAAACTTGAGGATCCGACTGTTCTTATGAGTTCAACTAATTAGCAATTGTGTGCAAAGCACTCCCGGATTTTCAGAAAGTAGAGCTCACAGGCTGGTATTCGTTTATTGGAAAATTCGGGCGCACACTTGGACATTTTTATAACGAGGGCCAAAACGATACTATATGAAAGACTACAGAACATTTTTATTTTATCCTTTTCTTTTATTAATTTTTATGTCTTTAACGTCACACCTTTGTTTTTTTTTGTGACTGAAGTCACTCTGCACCAAATTGGAACAACAAGTTGAAATGATGATTGTTAAGTTCGACAAATTATTAGTCTTACTGAGAACTATTTTTTTACTAATTTTTATTAAAAAAGAAACAACAATTGCAAGTCTATTGGGCGTTTTTACACTAGACGATAACGGAAACGACACGGTACATTAGGGGAATATATGGATACGTTTTCACGATAACGACATGCCATCCAGGACAACGGTATGGCGTCAACAGTAACAACATATCGTCGGGGCCAACTGTTGTATTTACACACTTCTTTTCATGATGTGTGATGCCATGTAATACAGCAGGGCAGTGGCTATTTTGTTCGGTGTAGCATGCAGAATTAAATTAAATTGCCTATGAGAGAAATATAGCAGATATAACAAGGACTAATTATTAGGTTCGGAGAAACATTATTTTTATTGAAAATTAAGGCCGTCAAGGCAAACCTATACTACACACTAAGACTGCTGTGTCGTTATCGTTCCAAAGTCTAAACGCCACCAGCTTGAAAGGCTCAACGATAACGGCATGCCGTGTCTTTATCGTTTCCGTTATCGTCTAGTGTTAAAACACTAATTATTCACAAAAACAGGTCCCTTGAAAAACCGTACGATGAACTCGATACCTCAAGCCTGGTTCATCTGAAGTTAAAATTGCAAAAATCTTCTTAATCTATAAATAGGTTTTTTCAGGTTTCCGTGGTCGCTGATTTCGAATCACCTATCGACATGGAAATTAAAGATGGCGGCCAAATATTCCTAACTTCGAACCATTGCTCTAAAATTCGGTATTTTTATGTTTTCGTTATTGCTGATCTCGTATCTACTGTCGAAATAGAAATTAAAGATGACTGGTCCAATATGGTGACCGAAAAATCTCAAATTCGAAGGATTGTTATGAAATCGGGTCCTTCCACGTTTTCAGAGTCGCTGATCTCTCATAATATATAATACATAGAATTCTAACAATCGATCTTGTATTTAGACACTATGTATTAGTATAAACGGTAAACAAAAATTCAAGTGCAGCAGGTCAAACTATACTTTCAAAATTAGTGTTCCGTGCCATCAGCAGTTATAGTAGGAAGTCGCCTTAAGTGAACAACACCGAGAGGAGCGACGAGTTTTTCTTTAATCTAATTTTTTATATTTAAAAAAAAACCGTTTCGAGTAGAAGCAGGCAATTGGGCTCAAATAAAAGCTGAAATCCTATACTTTCATAAAAGAATATTTTGCTTATTATTATAATATTTTCACTAGAAGTTCGGAAAAGGGGGAGCGAGAAGACCCATCAATTCTATCTTCTATCGATGGACTCAACTTTTTGCGGTCGCCTCTTTGACTATAAGCAAATAAACAATTTTTAATCCTGAGAATTTTGGTTCCATCTAAATAATTTTCTGGGCGATACTTTTGGTGAAAGTGTAGGGGACAGCAATTTTGAAACGTTTTTCCCGAAAGATTTTCACAAAAACTGAAAATAATATATCATATACATATTGTTGAATACGTGCATCAATAAGTTTGCATTTGACACCCTACAAGATGCCCTTGAAAAAAAGGTGTTTTCCATTTCTAAACTTACCCCCTAGAATCAAAATTCAACTTGTATACTTCATGTCTATAATTTGGCCAGCACACTCCATCTCTGTGTTAAATTTCAAATATGTACATCGAATAATTTCAAAAAGCAAATCGCCCCTGACAGACGGACACCAAAGTGATTCTTTCCCTCTTTTTTTGACTCAGAACACTAAAAATCAGACTGGTATGTTATTTATGCGTTTTCATCAAAACCCTGTTTTTAAAGCTGATGCATGTGATATCTCATGAACGGATCTTGATAAAATGTTTATTAGAGTTAATCAATACCACTAGCTATCGTACCAACCTCTGAAAAATAATTAATTTTTTTTTTATAAGAAACAATTAATAAAAATGTGGAAAAATACTGCAGATAAACTTTCAAGTAATTTTTCAATAAAAAAAAAAAACTAAAAATATCCAATTGTTTTCAGAGGTTGACATGGTAGCTACTGATGTTGACTAACTTCAATAAAAATTTCATTAAGGCTTAAAGCTCTGTTCATGAGATACCAAGTGTACCGGCTCTAAAACTGAGATTTTGATTTATCAAAGCGCATAAAAAACATTTGCATCAATCTGGCTGATATTTTTTACAGTTTATACCAACACATAGTAATTTGCAGGATTTTATTTCCTTATTTCCGATGCAGCTGATGGTGTGGAATTTTTTTTGTCAATTTTTGCCTAATATATGTAGATAATCCCAAAATGCAAATTAGAAAACAGCCAGGCCTGTCAGCGGGTTTTGTAGAAACAGAAGTAAGTAATTCATATAGAAGAGTATTTGCATTACTAAAATATACAATTGAGGAGTTTAGAGAGGTGATCCTACGTATCCTTGTATTTATTTGATTATTGCAGATTATTAATGAATTGAGACTCTGAGATTATTTTATTCTTATGTATATTTAAGTGCTTTTACAACAAGTATGTATGATATAATTTTTAAATAATAAGAATACAAACTCGAACAAAAAATGATTTCAGATAGCCATGTCTAAATAACGACTCTGTACACTTATGTTAGAGACTTAGAGATGAATTAAAAAACTGTTTTGTTAAATAATTTATCAGAAATACATTTTATATACTGTAAGCCTAAAAAGATAAATCTGAGAAATATTTGTTACGCACAATGAAAAAAAAATCAAGATAATGTGGTCCTCACAAATACACATGATAATCGTTTTCATTCAATTCTTTGGACTCGTCTCACCTTCCAACATAAAATATCTGGTCACTTTAAGCTAACGTCATCTACAAATGGATACGAATTGAAGCATTGCAAATATAAATTCAAAAGGTACCATCGACACTGTATTCTCACTGTATTTCGAATCACAGCTGTATATATCTCATTTTGGTTATCACAATCAATTTTGAATTTTAATCCCTCATATTTTTTGTTTTGGAGAGATTCTTGTTACTTTGGCCCCGCTTTTTGGGAAAGGGGTCCCAATTTTTGGGAACGGGGTTCGAAACATTTTGCTGCGCTAATTTAACGGAAAAATAATGAAAAAATTCTACCTCGACCCGTTTTCGAGATATAGGGCAAACTAGTTCATACTTGACGAGCCACCTTAATTGGGAAAACTTTAACTTTTAGGAAAATTCTATTATATTATTATAATTTCCCTTTTACAAACTGCCGGTGGAGGTAATTTTCCTTTTACAAAGGAATGCAAAGCACAGCAAAATGTTTCGAACCCCGTTCCCAAAAAGCGGGGCCAAAGCAACAAGAATCGTGCCCTTGTTTTAATGAAGCATTATAAAACAAATTCTAATCAAAACCATCCAACATATTTTTGAAACTGAATTGAATCTAACATATATAGATTTTTACACATCAATTCTCGTGAGTAATGCGCCGCTCACATCTTTTTTTTATAAAATTCGCTAACCAAAAACCGTTTCAAGTCATCCTAGGTTCTCCTACTATTCAGCACATGAGCTCTCCCATGTGTTGAAAATCCACACACGAGATCGGAGATGTTCAGAACACATTAGGTCTTCAACAAATTTTTTGCATAAAACCGCATGGCCTGTACTGGACTTCATACCCGTACCCCTGACCTGACACCAATGAAAGCTCAATTAATGTTTTGCAATTGTAGGAAGTTTTCCTATTCTCCATTTTTTATACACATAATCGCCGACAAAGCCTTAATAATTTTGGTTCGTTAATTGCCTGTAAAGCCACCAGTGTCTCGTAACCTCTTTTAATGATCTACTGATCAGTATGAAATACAATTGCGAAACCTTCACCCTACCCTCTATTACCAGCATGGGTAATTGGAACATTTCGTCACCTGGCGATGGCCTTTGGTGTAAATTTCAGCAGGACTCGCCGAAGTTACATAATTATAATGAAAGCAATCAAATTATCGCACACCTTACGGCGCGAGCACAATAAACTACGGTCTGACACGACATCGGATCTCAGGTGCCAACATTCACACGACAGTACGTCCTAAGGTGCCAGACCTATGCAACCTTGAACTTAATCGATTTACATGATCACAGCCCGGTTATGGCACATTAAGGAAGCCCTTGCCCTCGCATGCCAAGTCATATTAAAAACAAAAGAATTTACATGCGAAGGCCGACTACCGCGAATGGTATGCGGTTGAACATCGTGGCGTGCATCGATGTAATATCTCTATAATTTACCTTCTGGCTTCTGGGTGTTTTCCTGCCTCAAGGTGTTTTTCCTGTTGTTTGGCCGGTGCCCTACATGTGCTTGGAATCTCTGTTGCAATGTTCCAGAGAGTAAAGGGAAAGCAAAATTTCACCGGGGTGAAAGTTCACCTTTACCCCCTGTTAAAATTGTACATTCTGCACACGTTGCGCGAATCTAAATTTCTCTTTGGAGGGTATATTTAAAAAAAGAACCTTCATTACACTTCCATGCGTGGGAGCCAACCTAATTTAGAGCAGTTCGCTGCTGGGGTTATTGAAAAAAAAATCCTTCTGCAAACAGACCTCCCCTCTGCGGACTCGTTCCCACTTCCGCCGCCGTTTCAATTGGGACGCCCTCGTCAAACTAATTACCAAAGCCCTGGAATTTTCCTCATTAATATATCCGCGTAAGCTGGAGCTCATGAATTTATGTGTGTAAGGGGCGAACCCAAGTGAAGGGCAAGTTGGAAAAATTCTTGATATTACCCTTCCGCTTTCAGGCTACTATCAATCATGTCTTGCTTGATCCCGTAAATCCTACACCCCTTTTACATGGCAGAATGCATGGCGGCAGTCTAGTGAACTTACCATATGAAGAGCATTTGGGGCTGCCATAAACTTAGCTCGTGCATGTCATCTGCGTACTACAGGTAATTCTGCCTGGTGCACGATATACCCATATATCTTCGGGATGTCATGCCTCCTTGAAAATCCAAATCAGATTGGTGAATTTGAGAGGCTCTTGTGTGCACAGATCGAATTTCATTGAAATTTATACACACTCGTAGCTTAGTAGTTTTGATTGCTTTTAAAGACACTATACACTACTCAGATTTACCCTTAGAAAGATTTAGTTTATAGAAGGGGCTTTAAGGGGGTATTGCGCTTGAAATTTTGAAAAAAACTAATTTTTTTTTAATATTTCTATTGTTAATGTATTTAAGATTGTATTCCAAAACGAATTTTTCAAAAATTCATAAAATTGACGTAGTTATGATGCTTCAAAGTTGGAGCGGCGAGCTCATTCATTCACGTTTTTATCTTAATCCAAAACTTTAATCGCGTTAATTTTTCAAAACGGCGCCCACGATATCTCAGGTTCTACTTGACCGATTTTCTTCAAATTTAGACAGAATTTTCCTTATACTAGCCTAGCCGCTATCGCCGGAACCACGATTTTGTTTATGCGATAAATAGTTTTTTTTTAAATCCAACATTTACTTCGAAAACAAAAACCAAAAATCGAACTTTTTTTTAATATTTGCATAACTTTTGCAAATATCTATATTTTGACTTCTCCGTGGTTCTGGCGATAACCAGTAGGATACAAATTAACAACAATTTGGAATTTTTTGTTTCAGACGTCTCTGAGGGCTGCAATCATGGGCGCCGTTAACCCCTTCGCGAAAAACATCTCTACTTTGACCAGCTCTGACAGCTGGGATTTTTTTGTATTGTCAATGAAAAAAATATATTTTCCTACCAGAGACTTGTATTAATAAATAACAAAAACAAAAATCAAAATATCTTTTGTAGTTTCTGAGAAAAATAAAATTAAAATCTTGCTCCAAAAATGACGTTCAAAGCGCAATACCTTAAAGCGCATCAAGGAATTATATTATAGGGATATATTTTGCTTATACATATTTGTTTATTATTTAACATAAAATATCTTCTGTCCTTTTTATCTGAGCATTGTAGAAATATTTGCTTTGCTTAAAAATGCTCTTATGAGCAAAATAGCTTTTACATCAGGAAAAAGTAAACCGATTTAAAATAGCTTAATATAATTATTTTATGTATGCTATTTTAAATTGTTGCTTTAATTTTTAATTGTATACAGCTCCACTAGAATAGTGGGATGTATATTTTAACTGGTGATTCCACACAAATTGAATTGGTAATATATTGGGTTGTCCAAAAATTTCGGAGCGTTTTCCTTTGCCCTTGAGGTAACTCCATTTTTCAGAAAATATTGCCCACCAATCCGGTACCCTCCATCTTTTGTAGTCACTGCTCCGCCTATATGGGGTGCAATCGAAGGCATTCATGACCACTTTTTGCGCCGATTTTGCAACTTTACGCCTCTCTATAGGTTTAACCTTTTACCGCACTGAAAAATGTTATGTATGAAGTCAATGGCACATCTTGTCCTCTACAGCTTTTGTTTGGATATATTTTTTATTAGGAGTTACCCAAAACGAGATGATTGCGAAAAACCAATTGCAGTCTTAATGTTTTAACCTTTTTCGTGCTATAACTCTAAAAGTGTTAACTTTACCAAAAAAGTTTATATGACCAAATTTGTAGAGAATTTCGAGATCTAACAAAATGTGTTTAAATTTTTCATCTTGCGTATCCAGAAGATGAGATATTGACGAAAAACGAGTTCACCTTTTAATCCAAGATGGCGAAAAAGCTGGTTGATGGTCGAAAACTCGGCTTTAACTATCTACATGGTACCCTAACGATGGCAAAAATAATTATTACATTTTTCTTACTCAATGAATTCCAACAATAACCATAGGAATCGAAATAACTTTACTGGCCTACAACACCTTGCCCAGATATTACCGTCCAGAGCACAACACTGCCACCACTCTGCTTTACGGTTTTTGCGGTATACACTCGTATAAGGTCACGGGCACAATTTAACAGGTCGCCTTTCATACCGTTTTCCATCAGAGCTTAATCCTTCCAAAGAATATTTGTCCAGAATTGAAGAGGCTTATTTAAATGTTCTCTCTCGCGCACTTCAACCTTTTTTGCCAATTCCTGGTCTGGTTGAGATCAATGGAACTTTCGTGCAAACACATCCACGTAATCCAAAGTCGTTAAGACGTCTCCTCATAGTATTTTAGAATGATTCTGAGTTGTGGTTTTCTTAAAGAATATTTTGTATTCGTTTTGCCGTAGATAATTCGATCTTGACCTGGTGTGGTTTTCCAAGGTCGACGTTTTCTTTTCACTCTCTCCATTGTTGAAAACTCTTAATATTCTTAAATCAAAATCTGCCATTCCCACGAACTTTATAAACACGTGCAATCTGCCGCTTTTTTCATATTCTGCATGATGAGACAAAAATTATCACGCCGCCTGATGGTGAAAATTAAATGTGAACTATCGGTGGTTCAATACACGCCGTCAGATAAAAGCACAGCTTGCATTCCACGCCAAGTTGAACGTGTTAACTCTACTTTTGTTGCAAATACCATTTAACGTGATATTTGGTAAAATGTTGAGAGACGAGGGAAAATAAATCTTTCGATTTGTCTGAATTTACTGGCCGCAAGTGTATAATATAATTTTTTACTTTCTGCTTAGTAAGTCGCACTCGGAAAAAAATTAATTCTTTATGCGTTCCATAAACAGCGGGTAATATTCCTTCGCTCATCCAATAAAAGTGAAGGGACGTTTTTTTTGATAATTGCCCAATAAAACTTAATGGGATCGGCTGTCTCGCGTTTGCGTATTCTCGACCTGTCTCAAGAGCTGAAAAGTTCCCAAGAATGATATCGTTTCTAACAACAGCAAGTAGATATGACCTTGGCGTGCGACTTATGAGGTCATCGCGAGCAAGCCATAAATCAAGCGGCCCACGAAATGCAGTGCAGTGCAGCTAGAGAAAACGACTACGACGAGGCAATCGAAACGATGTTTATTTATTTGCACAGAATCGAACGGCTCTCGCTGTTACGTTACAGGTTTAATCGCTGGTCCGAAAGTGGGGAAAGCTAGTTATGTCCACTCGTCCGATCGCTCCTATGGTTGGGTTATTGGCCACCCTAACTCAGAGATCCAGAAGCTGGCTTCATTCGGCACCGGGGGCTTACACTTAGAGTAATGATTTCCGCGGTTCATGCACGTCAAAGTAAACAGCCCCGGAATCCGACAAACACGACCGAGGAATCATCACGTCAAGGTTTATTATTTCAAGCGCGAGATTCTCGGGGCTTTGATTCGCACTGGAGCCCGTCTAATAATAGTGGCTGGTGCAGTCACAAAAGGCGCTCCCAGCTAGTCGTCGCGCGTCCTCCACCGCCTCGTGCTATGAATTATTTATTAATAATAATTCGCGCATTTGTGGAAACAGTTCCGTTGCGGTTCCGTCCTCCTTTCTCCAGGAATAACTCACCTGCCGCGAAGCTTTCATTTATCTCCACAGCCCTGCTATCGTCGCCGCTTTATCAGTCCCGTAAATTAGCATAATTGCGATAAGCGTCTTCATGTGAGCGACTGGCGCTACGGTCGCTACACCCATCAGCTCGGCGAAATCGGGAGATATGTACTCTCCGAATAAGTCATTCGCGGCATATGTTAAATTGATAAAAGCTGAGTGCTTGGCGTAGGAGGCCGCATATTCAGAACAGCAGGATATGGCGCCTGGTTGGGCCTCTATGACTTTTAAGATTGAAATGAGGACTGTGTCACTTCATTGAATAAAGGATAAGCGAGGCTCATTTCTAAATCCAGCGCAGGTACTTCGACATTAATTGTGAAAAGGGTACCGACATACCTGCTAATTTCATTTCAATATTTTATGTGCATAGCATCGGCTTCACCTTAAAAAAAACATGTGATAATTGAAAATCCCTAATCCCTAATTGAAAATATTTTCAACGCCCATATGGAAGTACATATGTAATTAATCGAAAATTACTCGGGTAAATTTAGAATCCGGGTCCTGAGAAGTTAACTGCAGTTCATGACATTTACCGACTGAATATTCCTTTTACAAAATGTGTACTGTCTAAAGTGACCAGATATTTTATGTTGCGATGCGGGACGAGAAGAAAGAAAGAATTAAATAAAAATCTTGTTTTTTTTCATTGTGCGTTACTAAAATTTCTCAGATCTATAATATATTTTTAGGCATTTACAGTATAAAAAAATTCGGCCAAGTGCGAATCAGACTCGCGCGTTAAGGGTTCCGCCGTAAATTAAATGACTGTAATTTAAAAAATATTATTTCATGTGGTAGGTATAACTACAAATAAACGATTTTCGGACTTTTTGCTTTACTTGCACTTTGAGACCTTGCTTCTTGCCAAATTCCGTGATTCTAGGTCAACGGGAAGTACCCTATAGGTTTTGATTTATTTGCGAGTGTCAAAATATGCAGCATTAATGGCCGTGTTTTTTGATTTCGTTGACTTAGAAGCTTGATTTTTTTACAGCTCTATGGAAATGTCAACCTAAGTATTATATATATTATAATATTAATTTCAACTTGATATCTCCACGCGTTCCTGAGAAAAAGGGTCTTGACCGACAGACAGACAGACAGACGAACAACGAAGTGATCCTATAAGCGTTCATTTTTTCCTTTTGAGGTACAGAACCCTAAGAAAGTATTTCTGATAAATTATTTATCAACACAGCTTTTTAATTCATCTCTAAGTCTCTAAGTGTACGGAGTCGTTATTTCGACATGGCTATCTGAAATTATTTTTTGTGTGAATTTTTATTCTTATTATTTAAAAATTATATCATACATACTTGTTGTAAAGGTACTTAAATATAACAATAAAATAATCTTTGATTCCCAATTCATTAATAATCTGCAATAATCCAATAAATACAAGGATACGTAGGATCACCTCTCTAAACTTTTCAATTGTATATTTTAGTAATGCAAATACTCTTCTATATGAATTACTTACTTCTGTTTTGACATAATCCGCTGACAGACGCCTGGCTGTTTTATTTTAATGAATTTTTGGGTTTTTCTATACTAGGGAAAAATTGAGAAAAAATTCCCTACACACCCGATCAAAAGACATCATCAGCTGCATTTGAAATAGATAAGATACTCAAACTAAAACATTCTGAAAATCACTATGTATTAGTATAAATTGTAAAAAAACATCAGCCAGATTGATGTCTTTTATGCGTTTTGATAACAAAAACCTTTTTTTTAGAGATGGTACACGTAACATACACTGAGAAAATTTACAATGAAAAGTTCAAATATAAATTTGTTTTTAGCATGTTTAAAGTGAAGTAGGTTTGATAAAATAGATTTATATTAAAAATATGAATAAGTTTGCATCAAACGCGATTCTGTTTAAAGGTCTTCACAAACCGTAGAATGCCATACGTTCACTCATGGAGATTTCGGTCTTTAAAATCAACCCCGGCTTTCTGTAGGTCAGTGGCTAGAGCGGTGGCCTTGTGTTAGAGCGGACCCGAGTTCAAATTTCACATGAGGGGCATTTCACGTGAAGCGGACAGCGAAAAAAAAGTGACGTTCTGAAATTTGTTCATATTCGGCTTAATTGCACTTCTAGTAGGTATGAATGTGGACGCACAATATTTTTTTTGTATGATGTTTATTTGTCAAGTTATTGGCTTCTAAAGAATTGTCGTTATTGAAATTCGTATTTTTTGGAAATAGTTTTTTGAATTAAAAAAATTTTTTTTTAAATATTAAATATGGCGACATAAATAAAAAATGTACTGTTCTTTTTAAACACAAAATAAAACTGTTTTTTTTATTTTTTTTTAATATACAAAACCGGAAATAAACTTTTCAAATCAGAATTTTAGTAACTTCGACCAATTTGTTTTTTTATTTTTCTATTTCAAAATATAGCCTAAAGTACATTTATAATACACCAGAAGTTTCAAAATGGGATCTGCAATAGTTTAGGAGATACATGAATTAAAGTACATACGTGTCGCACTGAGCGTCGTACTCTAGCTTCCTTAGGTCGACTGGTTTGCGCGGTATCACACTAAAACGCTGCAATGTTTATATTTACTATCCTATTTAAGCGTACTTAAAGCTCTAACAATGTTATGGGGTATTTAATATTCAAATTAAAATAGTACTTATTGAACAAAAGAAGCAGTGGGTAGTCTAAAACAAATTTTGTGATAAGTCATAAAAAGCGACTGCTGGCGCCACCTCTTAGATACGAGAAGTATTAAAATGACAAATAGAAGCTTTATGTTGGTGAGAAATAGAAGCATGACACTAAGCCATTTCGTATTTTCCGTTATTTCTGTAGGTGTTGTTCTAACCTCTGAGCGACTTGTGCACATTTTAAGATAGTTATTGATTTATAATGGCTCCGTACGGTGATCGATGTTTTAATCCATTTCGCTTGGTACTTCATCGAAAGTTTAAAAATTGAAGAAAAATATCTGAACATTTGCCTCAAAAGTTGAGATTTTCACTCGATGTTTATGTATGTGCCTCTTGTAGGAAAAGACTCTTATATGAAACACCTCCAGTACTAATTAATGAAGATCTTGTATAGTGCAGTCAACATCGAGTGAACCTTCGCAAAACACCCAAGATGAACCGTTCGTTCCTGAAGATAAGTTTAAACACTATCAATAACTATCTTAAAATGTGCACAAGTCGCTCAGAGGTTAGAACAACAACTACAGAAATAACGGGAAATACGAAATGGCTTAGTGGCATGCTTCTATCTCTTTCTAACATAAAGCTTCTATTTGTCATTTTAATACTTCTCGTATCTAAGAGGTGGCGCCAGCAGTCGCTTTTTATGACTTATCACAAAATTTGTTTTAGACTACCCACTGCTTCTTTTGTTCAATAAGTACTATTTTAATTTGAATATTAAATACCCCATAACATTGTTAGAGCTTTAAATACGCTTAAATAGGATAGTAAATATAAACATTGCAGCGTTTTAGTGTGATACCGCGCAAACCAGTCGACCTAAGGAAGCTAGAGTACGACGCTCAGTGCGACACGTATGTACTTTAATTCATGTATCTCCTAAACTATTGCAGATCCCATTTTGAAACTTCTGGTGTATTATAAATGTACTTTAGGCTATATTTTGAAATAAAAAAATAAAAAAACAAATTGGTCGAAGTTAATAAAATTCTGATTTGAAAAGTTTATTTCCGGTTTTGTATATTAAAAAAAATAAAAAAAACAGTTTTATTTTGTATTTAAAAAGAACAGTACATTTTTTATTTATGTCGCCATATTTAATATTTAAAAAAAATTTTTTTTAATTCGAAAAACTATTTCCAAAAAATACGAATTTCAATAACGACTATTCTTTAGAAGCCAATAACTTGACAAATAAACATCATACAAAAAAAATATTGTGCGTCCACATTCATACCTACTAGAAGTGCAATTAAGCCGAATATGAACAAATTTCAGAACGTCACTTTTTTTTCGCTGTCCGCTTCACGTGAAATGCCCCATGATTCAGATTGTTTTCCTTTCTAAAGAGTCAAATTATAAGTGAAGCAGATATGAAGCGTCTAATGGAACAGCGGTAGAGTGTCCTGAAGCCCAGACGACCTGTGTTCGTATACCATTGAAAATCACACAAGTACTTTACATAAGAAAAGAAGACAATCAATGACTTGTTAATCAATGATCATTTTTAAATTTAAGATTTTAAATGACAGGAAAATATCAAACAGATTTATGTTTAAAATAATTTGATTATCATTTTGGTGCCAAGTCATATGTGTTTTTATCTGAATTAAAAATTAATCTATTTAATTTTTTTCTCAGTGTGGTATCTCATGAACAGAGTTTTAAGATGACATTTTTATCGGAGTTAGTCAACATCAGTAGCTACCATGTCAACCTCTGAAATTGGATATTTTCAGTTTTTTTTAAAATTAAAATATTACTTGAAAGTTTATCCGTAACATTTTTCCCATCACATTTCAGCTAATTGTTTCTTATATATGTTTTTATTTAATTATTTTAAGAGGTTGGTACGATAGCTACTGGTATTGACTAACTCTGATAAACATAAAAAATTCGTTCATGAGATATCACATGTATCAGCTTTAGAAACAGGGTTTTGATCAAAACGCATAAATAACAATCAGTCAAAAAAGGGAAAGAATCACTTTGTGCCATCGTTGGAATGTCCCAATCCGGAACAGTTTTCAATGCGGGACAAACAACTAGAATCCGGGACTATTTCACCTAATACGGGACGTTTGGTCATATTACCATTAAATTAATATTTTCCTTTCCCCAAGAATAGCTACATTTGTCACTTCAGTTTGGCATATTTCCATCAACTAAAATTTTACCTACTCGACCTCTCTCGACCGCAATCAAGTTACCTTTTCGTTACTTCTTGTTTTTTCGAAGGCCTCTGACAATGTTTACCATAACAAAATGCTGAACAAGTTAAGTCAAGTTAAATTAGCCAGTTCAACTTACATATATATCGTAGTGGTTATCAATTCATTAGTGACTTTTTAGGCGAAAGACTTCAAACAGTCGTCCCCTCTAACTATGTCCAGCTGAACTATGATGTTCCTCAGGGCTCTATACTTAGACCACCTCTATACTTACCACTTATTTTTAGTCGTTTTGTAAATGATCTTACTAGGGTTATTCATGATGTTGATATTCATCTACATTCTACATATGTATATGCAGATCATATTTAAGTTTATTGTAGCTGCTCCTTCGATTGTTCTAACATTTGCGATTTGGTTTACTGCTGGAACTCTGATTTGTATATACATAATGCATCCAAAAATAAGTGGAATAAGATAGAGCTCACCTAGCCAAACAGAAAAGTACTATATGATATGAGGGGGGTAAATCATTAAGATATCACACTGTTCATTGCAGTTGATTGCTGGAAAGATTTTGAGGTCAGCTCATAAAAGCCAGTCAGAAGTAAGGATCAGTGGATAATCACTCATGGTAGAATATCATGTGTAATAAATGTACTACTGAAAAATCTTGCAAGCATGCCTCATATAGATTGCGGGTCAGTAACTGAATTTAATCTCTGGGAGAAGCATTCCATTTCATACTGGTGGTGGAGCATATATGCATGCAACTAAAAAACTTTTCAAATTTGTTTAAAAATTCATGGCTGCCTGAGAAATTCTACTCCATACTCCTATAACATCGTACACACCCGTCACGAATTTACCAGCGGGGTTCCTTGATTCCTTGAAACTTGATAGCACTGTATACTTGCGATATCTGGCTACTCCTGCTAGATCAATTGCGTTGTTCGCCCATTACTGCCAGTAGACAGGGGCATAACTTTATAACGACACAATAACCCTTCGTTCGACAGGAGCGGATGAGGTGCAAAAGCTTTTTAATTTCGTTTCCCTTATTTCATGAATTTTTTATCAGTTTTTTTTCCATCATCCTACATTTTCCTCTTTGGCACAATTAAGTTTTATGTGCCCGCCCTTAGACGCAGGAGTCGACCCCACCGACGACGGCAGCTCCGCTAAATAATGAGTCCATTCCACTTCAGATGATAAAAGGAAACTGCAATAAGAAAGGGCTCCTCCTCAAATTAAGGACTAAAAATGGACATACTTCGCCAGGTGGGTAGCCATACTCCTGGGTCTGATTAGAGCTAAAAGGAGTCCTTCTAGACATTAAGCGTCCTTCAAAACACCTCGACGCAAAACTCGTACGGACAAGTTTAAGGAAACAAAAAATAAACAAAGTGAGTTTAGGTAGCTTCTTGGATGTCAACTATTTTATTTGTTTTGAAAAGTTTTTTTTTTATATAATTTGGCATTAGAAATTAAATTCAGTTGTTGTACACAAATTGAATTTAAAAAAATGTTTCTAACGAAGCATTGCGCATAAGCTAATTCGAGGGCTGGCTCTTACAAAATTTCGTATTCGCAAATGCAAATTATTCACATAAATTTCAAATTCTCATTAGCCTCCGCACATTTCATTTGGTAAACAAAGCAGAAATGCGTAAGAAAACATGTTTCAACTTGTCATTTCTTTGCCAGTAGCTGAATTAAGTTTTCTCCAGAACAATTCGCCTCTTTTAAATTTAAACCATGTGTACATTGGAGAGGATCAAATGGCAAACTAATTTGGGAATTTTGTTTCATCACGGTCTTTTGCGGATCTTGTTCTGGGACAACCAGAATAAATTTGTTCTGCTGATTGAACAGAACTAGGTGGGTGGCCTACCTAGTTTTTCTAATAACATTTAGGTGGCACTACATTTAGTTTGCAGACTTTGTCATTTAATGATACAATTTTTGCTTACAGATGTAAACAAAGGAGGAGGACGGATAAGGCCGGTTTTCGGCATAAATGATTAACTAATCAATGTGCCTTAACGCATATTCGGCATTTTCGAACTTAAAAATCATATATCATGTCAAAACACCCCACCACTCCCACATATTACACCAGCCACATATCTACCGTCCCTCCCCAACCCCAAAAAAAAAACCAGCACCCCCTCTCATCACTTATACAACTCAATAGCGCTAGTAGGTGTATAATGGTTTTTCAAGAACTCTTTATTTATTACTAGTTGAGTTACCCGGCTTCGCCCTGCGGCGCGTGATTGTACTGAGTTTGACATTACAATGATCCTATTTACATATTTACTTTCTTGTAATCCATTATTTGTACAGAAGATTTGTGATCTGTGTGCGTTACTTATTCATCGGAAAATAGTGTTTTATTCTGATCAAAGAAATTTATACAAATTCTTATGTATGTTATTTTTCACAGAAATCGTAGAGTTTTTCACGCTCTTCTTGGTCTTTCATACCATATTCATAAATTGTGATAATCCCCATTTCTTTTATTATATGGAAATCTATTAAATTACAAATAGCAGGTGCAAAAACGGAGAACTCCTGAAATTAAAAAATCTCGATTGCCATTTTGGATCCGCCATTTTAAATTAGCTATATCTACAGTAAAAATGTAAGTCATGCACCCTAAAAAACCATTTAGTTTTTATTTTTCGTGGTGTTCCAGTGAAGTTTAAAATTTTGTGTTACCATTATGGGTCCGCCACCTTTAGATTTGAATTTTGGTAGATTTGAAATTAGTGACCCTAAAGTTCTGTTTGTATTCATTTTTATTCAATTTCTTCGAAGTTGAATCACCAAAACCCCTAGCTATGAATTTCATAGCAATCCTGAAGTTTAAGAACTTTGGCAGTCATTATGGGTCCGCTATCTTAAATTTTAGTAAATTTGAAATTCATATCCCCTTAGTTTTTTTTATATTCATTTTCATTAACATTGTTAAAGTGGTGGAGTTTTGGTAGCCTTATTGAATCCGCCATTTGGAATTTGGCAATTTTGATGGCATGTTTGAAACCAACAACACCGAGAACCCCCTAGTGCGTATTTTCAGTGCAATCCCTAGAAGTTTAACTTTTTCGGTAGTCATTTTGGGTCCGCCATCTTGAATATTGGTAGATTTTAGTTATGCAACTCCAAAGTCGTCTTCATATTCAATTTAATCAAAATTGCTTAAAATAGAGGAATTTCTGTCGCCATAAGGAATCCGCCATTTTAAATTTGGAAATTTTTATAACAGATTAGAAATCAGCGACCCCGAAAACCTCGTTATGCGTAATGCGGATTTTCAGGGCAATTCTTTGCCGCCATTTTCAAACTTTGCACTTTATCAAAATAACAAATAACCTATATGTTAAGTTAGACTATGTACTACCTTTTGTCAAAAAATAAAGACTATCGAAACAACCGTTTAAAAGTGATTGAGTAACAAACAAACAAATACACTAACAAACTTTCATAGGTTGGTGACCCATAATAATTGTCCAGCTTGCAGTACATCATTGATTGCACAATAAAACTGTTTAACTTCAAAAGTTTTTTTTCCTATTTTACATATGTTTCAGTTTTTATTTCCTTAGCCTGATTTTATTTCATTTATCCGATTCATTGACGTGGAACCTCCTCTTCTACATCTGCTTCAATAGGTTCAATCTGTTCTAATGTCTTGAACGCAGACTGTCTATATTCCCTTTAGTCAGTCTATATTCCTTTTAGTCACAATATTGGATCTACCATTTTAAATTTCCAAATTTCAATAACAGATTCCAATTCAGCTACGAATTTTTGTCCACGTATTGGATTTCCAAATTTGGATAACAGATTCAAAACCACCAGCCACCTCGAAAATTTTAAAGTATGCCTTAATGTTGAAACTTTCCGGTTAACATGTTGGATCCGTGATTTTACAACCCTAGAATGAATGGTTGATATATGAAGTACTTTCTAGCAGCAATTCAAAAGAAACAAAGTAAGCGTTTCAGCGTTTTTCTTGAAATTCGCAATTACGATGGCAAATTTGAAATGACCCACCCTAAAAGCCCAAAAATGTACATGTATTCAATTAAACGGAAATCCATTTATTTTGAGAAATTCCAATCGCCATATTAGATCTGCCAGCATGATTTTCCAAATTTGTATAGCAGGTTCGAAATCAACGACTCCGAAAACTGGAAAGTACCCCTTTTCATGTAAATCCGTGGAAATTGAAACTTTGAACCAGGCTGTTGAGCTGTCACATGAACCAACCAACCAACACATGGGATATTTGAAATTTTGAACGTATACAGAAATCAGTTTTATAGAGCGTACCTAGGAAATAATAATAAAAGAAATAGAAAAATAAAATAACAACTTCTGGGCTTTATTACTGTAAAGTCAGAACTTTTCTTATTCTTTCGAATAACTTTGGCTACGAAGATAGAACGTTTGGCATGTGCCTACATGTTCCTTAGAAGTTCTGGTCAGCTGCTCACTAATTGAGTCAAATAATCAGTTTCAAAGGAGTCCTCACTAATGAAAGCGTCCCGACCCAATGGCCGTCATGTCCTTAGCTGCTTCAATTAAACTTTAAAGTGAACAGTCCCTCCCCGGCTGCCCATCAAATTGGGCAAAAGGAAGCACCTGATTTAATTTGATCAGATTACTTTCCAGTTAACTACGGCACCAGACCCTCATCAAATTAGTTTGTCATAGAAGGAAGACGGCGCGGCGGGTTGGCGCTGGAGCTTCAGTCGGGCAACATCCTGACTCGCAAGACCAACTAAAATTTCTTGGGTTGCGGTGCGGATGGGTCCACCTCTTCTGCCCGGGTAGTCGGTCGTCATTGCGTTTGATTTTAATTTTGTGGACAGAGAGCGTAATGTTAAGTGAAATTTGTGTAAATGAATTTTTAACCAAATCGAAGCGAAGAAGGTGGTAGGTGGCCCTCCCGGCTTCTCTTATCACCCCCGAAGGAGCAGTAATTTATGGCTTTCTGGCATGCTAGTAATGGGCGCCATGCCTCACCTTGTCGCTGTGGCTGTTTGTTCTGTTAATCAATTTTCGACCTGTGATGCCCGGGTGCGGGCGAATTCCGAAGGCAATAAAGCGATTCGACGATGGCTCGGTTACCGTCACCATTTTTAATAAGCCTGGGTGTGTGAATTTATAGCGGAGTAATTAGAGTTGCCAACAGGAGGAGCGGTTCCCAAGGGCACGTTAAGATGTCTTAATTTTACCAGAAATAAATCTTGAAAGCACAACAATTTCGACTCGGAGAACGTGACATTGAAATATGGCACGCTGAGCTGCTTTAAAGCAGGGCGCACATGGCCAAGACAGAGTTAATTAAAAAAACTGTATTTTTCTTTAATCTGCATTAACCCTTGAAAGGCACACTGTACCATATGGGAACAACAGAATTTCGACAAGTGTAAGCTACCTGAAACTGGTTGGTCCCTCAAGTTTATTTATTTATTTATTCATGCAAAATTCGCCAACTGGCTACTACAAATGTCATCACAATTAATTAGTTAAATAATAATCAAAGCAGGAAAAGTGCTTGTTTAACATCGGGGCTCATACCTTCCGTAGTTGGTTCGATGATGCGGTAGGTGAAAAAAAATCATGAACATTCAAGGAGCGAGTTGGAACGGAAATAGAAATCGTGCCCAACAACTCAGGAGAGTTTATAGACCCCTTCAAGATGTGAAACATCATAACAATTCTAGATATACGTCTCCTTTACATCGAATACAGGGAGACCAGTTTGAGCCTGTCGATGTAAAGTGAGAGGTGCGAACAGTCCATCCAAGACAGGCCACCGGGAGTGCGCAGAAAAAATATACAATGGACTGCCTGGATTAATATGCACTCAATAAAATTGGGCCCAAACAGGGTGACTGTACTGAGTTTGACCTTACTGCAATTTACGCATTTAATTTATTGCAACCGATTACTTGTACAGAAGGTGACACATTACACAGAAACACCATATATATGGCACAGCTTTGGAACCCCCAGATTACCGTTGTTCACCGAAATGTATAAAACTATATGTATATATGTTATGTATATACATGCTCCACAATGTGCAATAGATCATTTCTGGGAGTCAGGTTTGTACATGGGTGTGCTATCGCGCGGATCGGTAATGAAGAAGTACGGGGGGTCGGAGCTTTTAGGGGTCGCTGATTTCAAATCTGCCATTAACATTTCCAAATTCAAGATGGCGGATCCAATATGGCGGCCGCAAAAGTTAAATTTCACCGGCTACCGCATCTCCGACCTCTTTAGTTGTGGCGAAATTTCGCACGGATCAACTATTTAGTATTTCTTATTAATCTAAATTAAGAAATTCTATATGCCTTATTGGACTCGTAATTTTGAAATTCTAATCTTCAGAACAGAACATTCAATATCAGCTACTATAGATACACATTTATTTTTCATTGAAATCAATAGTTACGTTCGCTCTTCTAGATTTTTCATACGTTTCCGTTGAACTTTAAGAACTTTGATAGCTATTACAGGTCTGAATCCTATAACCGCATGCACCATATGTGAAATCAGCAAACCCATAAACCCCCATGTTACTGACTTTCATAAAAATCTAAAGAAGTTTGCTATTTTGAATTTCTAAAATTGGGTATCATATTTGCAATCAGTGACTCCAAAAACACCCACGTGCCAACTTTGATGGAAATCTGAAAATTAGGTTTAGTATACTGCCGAGGCGTTTTCCTTGCGCTACCCTCCCATTGCGTAGCATGGGAAACAAATCAAAATATACTTAGTAGTGAGCCACACAGAATTTTATGTCGTGGTAGCTCAACCTATTAGGATATAATGGAAGGATGGCGTATCGCGGGGTATAGGCAAGGAAAAATAGCCTGAGCTTTTTGTGTATTGCATTAATACAGACTTTTAAATATCACATTGATTTTAATAAAAAATTCCTCCCTTTGAAGTAAAATGAGATCGTAATCGAACTGTCTTTCATTTACAGGAGTCTAAACTAAGGCAGATAGTCACAATGGGCTCACAAGATACGCTGGAGGAGAAAACAGTTACCGTTTGCCACGGCCCGGACTTGGTCAACGTTAATTTTATAAATTTCTGCTGTACGAAAAGGGACATAGCCCAGGTGAGTAACAATAGGTACTTTGATCACAACTCCTCATTCACCTTAAGAGCCCAAGGAATTCGTTTCCTTATCCAAGGAAATCACCATGTACCCTCCAGATAGCTACGAAGCCTTTATGTCTGCTCCTCACCCGTCCCCGTTCATATCTCGCTGTCATTTTCTTCAGACATAAAAGTCATTTTATCCCCTTTCATCTGTTTGATGTCGCCATGTCATTACAGGACAAACCTATCAGATCCCAGAATCACATAGCGGCAGCAGAACAGAACTGAGAAGTTATGGATCACAATTAAGCCCAGCATATCACTCCATGGTCAAATAACGGGCTGGGTGGAACCCGCGATTACTTATGTAGGTCGGATATTGCACGAATTAGCACACCAGATTTACTCCCAAGGAGGCTGCGTGATTGTTTTTCATCGGCACCAGTTGCTAAAAGATCAAATTGCGATTAATCGCGGGTCGGGCTTATTTCGCTAAACAATTACACGGCCCATTCACTCCCACGAGCCGGTGCGTGTTCGAATAGCTCGTAAATCGGGCTGCAAGCGGCTATCGAAAATGAGGATGATTTGTTTGTATAACAAATTGGTGAGCTGTTCCAACACTCGGCCTGCTAATTTACACGCGCGGCTATTGTGGCCAGAGTGTGTTTGTTTATCTTGGCGATTTTAGGTGCTGCTTTTATTGCCCCGTGCCTAATTTGCTGCAAATGGCAAAGATAGCACATAACAGACCATAGAGGGTTGGCGGGTGGTCCAACTGATGGATGCATTCGAATTCTTGACATTGTTGACAATTTCTTTGTTTTCAAATTAGCATTAATAAATAAAATATCTCTTTTCAATTTTTAAGTGGATGAAACATACGTGAAAATTGTTTTGCACCAATTTGCACTATGTATGTGATCAATAAATAATAAACAATGAATTTTTTTCAAAGTTTATTTATTTCTTTTACATACATATTTATTTAGCCAAGATAGAAACATTTTATAAATTGACTATCCACGGTAAGATAGGAGCTTAAATTTTATTTTCTTTAAATTCATGTTAAAGAAAATGCATCGAGAAAATTTATGATAACATCTGAACATACTACACTTGGCTGCAAGTACATCGAGCCACCTCACACTTTTGATTAAAATAAATTTTAAAATGTATTGGAAAAGGTAATTTAATAGTCTTTAAAATGACACTAAAACTTCACATGTATCTTTCTTATTTTGGGAATTAAGAGCTCTAAAGTGAAGTAACTTTTTAACAAAAATCAAGAATTTTCCGTAAGCAAAAAGAGATTTTAAAAAAATTAAACAATGCAATAGTTTAAAAATTTATTAATTTTAGTAGCTTCAATACGATCTTTCATTGACCTGATAAGGTTAATAACAAGATCTTGTGGTATGTTGTTGTATTTTTCTACCACTACTTGCATCAGTTCAGCGATGGAAGAAGTAGGAATCCTAGCCCGCATCCTTCTTTTGAGCTGGTCCCACATATGTATGCGCTCAATCGGGTTAAGGTCAGGGATCCGCGGTGGTCACTCCATAATATAATCTCGAACAATTCGTGCGATATATGGCCTTGCATTATACTGCATTAAAATAAAATTATCGCCGATAAAGCCGGTGAAAGGCATCAAATGTCCTGCTAGGATTTCATTAATGTATCTTTAAGTCGGCAGATCTCTTCCATTTTGACCACCGCCCCTCCTGTCGACGAAGACAAGATCAGTTCGAGCCTCAAAGAGAAATTACACCCCATATCTACTACTGCTACTAGTCGCACTTTCTGGAGCTGCTGCTGTACTTTAACAGCATTGAGGTGACGATTTTGCAAGGACATTGATGCGATGAAACGACCGTCTCGTTCCAGTGGGACGTTGACCGTGGTCTACCTGTCCCGGGATTCCGAGGGTAGGCGCCAGTCTCTTCATACCTGCAATATATCCTTTGCACCGCTGAACGGGTCATATTCAGAGTACGGGCCACTTCACGCTCACTTTTTCCTCTTGTCCTTGTGTCTGTCAACGACGGCTTTAGCGGCTTTTTCCGCTATGGTATGCATTTCAAATTGCGTATTAGTATAACAACATCCCTAGTCAAGCACTGAAATGGAGCTGATGTGCAATTAATACATGCACCCGTATTTATAGCCTCAGAAGATACGGTACCCATACCCTGATAAACGAGGAAATAACGTGTGTTTTTGTTTTACCGTCCTTAACTTTAAAAACAATAAACCAATCTCAGACTTTCTGGTCTTATTTTAAAGAGGTATTGAATTACCTCATAGCACCTTAGAAAATGACTTCGAAGTCAAAAATTTGAAGTGGTCTATAAAAAATCCGTAAGTAGTTCAATGAGTTTTAATATAAATTAAAGTTGGGGGCACACACAATTTGATTATGCACATTTAAAGAAATAGTTGAAAGAGAGTCTACTACACCAATAAGTACTTTATGTAAGAACAAATATGAAAATATTTCCCTTCTTTCAATAAGTGAACTAATAATTATCAATTGCACCCGTTTAGTATAAGGAGGAAGCACATTTCGATCGGTTCAAGAGATATGACGTAAGGCATAACGCAGAAAGATTGTTTGCATAGATTCAATTCGATTTATTTGCACTCCGTAATATGGGTTCCAAATTTGGCACCCATATTCCAATACAGATATCACAAGTGCTTGATACACAGACTTTAGAGCATAAGGGTCGCGAAACTCCTTTGTCCAACGTCTTATGAAACCATCCTTCCGTCCTTTTTATTTTTTTTAGTTATTTCTATTAACTCTTCTCTCTTCAAAAATTATTGTTCCCTTATTATTATTTTTTTCTCACAATGTTCATTATCTTTAGCTTGACAGGTTTCTTTTCTTGTACTGAAAAATATTGAAAGCTTGTGTACTGTTTCCATGAAATAAACTATTATTATTATTATTAACACCGTCAATTGAATAAACAGAAAAAATCGGGAGGTATTTACGACTGAAGACAGTAACGCTGCATTTGTCAGTATTTAAGCATAAATTGCTACGTTTACACCATGGTCTAAAAACATTAATGTCGTTCTGTAACAAAGAGAAGTCGTTATAGATGTTAATCCGTTTAAAAATTACAACGTCGTCAGCAGAGATAAAAACATTGGAGTGCTTAAACACAGATTCAAGATCATTAATGAATACAATAAACAATAACGGGTCCAGATGAGTACCTTGGGGAACGCCGGATTGCGTACGCAGCGCACCGCATCTGGCAATTCTTAGAAATGAAATGAGCTGACTTTAAAAGACGTTGTTGAGAAGTATGTATAAATACAAACAGTTGTCAGAATTAAAAGATGTAAAAGAAGTCATATTTGTTATTGTAGACCTCCCTTTGACAAAACCGTATTGATTAGTACTAATTAGGGGCTTGCATTCAAAAGTGAGAAATTCACACATAATTTGGGTATCGCAGATAACTTCGCAATTGGTCTGTAATTATCAATTTTATCTTTCTTTACCTTTTCATGTGTTGGGATAACGAATTCGAGCTTCCAGGCTTCAGGAAAAACTCCCGAAGTAAACGATAAGTCTTCAAACTCTACAGATTAAGCATATATCATTTTCTGTCAGAAACAACATGCAGAGATTGGTTTAAAGGCTTAAAAAATAATGATTTTGATGTTCAAGATAAAAAACGTTCAGGCGAACCGAAAATTTCAAAGATGAAAAATTGGATGAATTAATCGATGAAGAACCATCTCAGACGCAAGCTGAACTTGCACAATCATTAGGAGTTGATCACACAAGGAGATACGGTCGCAATACGACGAGAGATAGGACAAAGTGATTTTGACGCATGACAACGCGGTCCCATGTTGCAAAACCGGTTAGATACGCTCAAATAGGAAGTCCTACCGTACCAGACATTGCTACTTCCGAGTACAACTTGTTTCGGTCAATCACTCATGCACTTCCATTCTCATGAAGATGCCGAAAAATGGGACGATTTTGGGATAGTCTCAAAAAATGTGTCGTTTTTCTGATGTGGAATTCATTCATTTTCACGAGAAAACAGTGAGAACTTATTCAAGTCTCCAATAAGTTAAAACGGATGAAAATACAATAATAGCGCGTCTCTTATTTTTTTAATGTACATACATCTTCATTGCATCAATTGAAATGTGAGTATATGTAATTACATGATTGCAAACATAACTCCTCATCCGGCGATATGTACTCGGATAAGTTCAGAATATGCATACCCATGTATCTAGTATTTTTTAAACAATATTTGTGTACATATAACTCCATTTCGACCTAATTCCTTCTCGCTGTATACATAGTGTTGTCTTACATCGAAGACCTTGGGCACCATTAGCGTTCCGAATTGGCCCCTGGTGCTCTTACTCGCCCAGTGGCATTGACACATTTGGGCAAATTGCCACCACTCCCCGGAACCCAGGGCCTCTTGCTCATTATACACGCATTTTCAATAGGGTGAAACAATAAGAAGGGGTCGGGAACGATTTCGAATTATGTCCCCCACACCAGGGCGAAACGATAGAAACTTAATGCGTAGACTTAAAATCTTAAGAGCTTTTGGTGGCGTTTGCAGTGTCCTGCTGTTACAGGCTCTCCGCTGCCGGTAGACAGATGTCTAGGCATCATTGGGCCATGGAACCTTCTCATGGCATCAGCAGTCAGCACAGTGCTGGCAAGGAGAATTAAAGTGGGTAAGGGCCGCTGGCACGCACGGTGGGCCCCCAGAGACTGCTGAAATTAGCTTCTGCTGCTGTGACCTCGTTATAGTATGTATTGTGGGGCTAATGCTTTCACGGGAAGTCATAATGCGCCATGAAACTACCGGCCTAATGGGTCTATAATTACTACGAAGAGCTCGAAAATTGCTCAATATACGTCGTCGCCGTTAGGAAAAATCAGAGTCCAGCCATTGCTTTTAAAGAGCCGTTTAATCTCAATCACATTTACGCCAGTTGGAAATTGCAGTTGCCTTACTAAAGTGAGAACAAACATGCCCTTCTTTTTTTAAGTAGACAGTAAAACTCGACTTCCAGAAGGTTAGAGAAGAACATCAATTTTTTTCGTACAGCAATACTTTGCGTGATTGGCTCCCAAGGAAAAAGGGTACCGCCTTCATGAGTTCGCATATGGTACATGCATTTTTCATGTTTAGCCCGACCCTGCAGGGTGTACTTTCGCCTAGCCTAACGTAATAAAGAAATCTGACCACGGTGGAGCGAACAGCTGCTCAGCGGTGTTCAGTATTCGGAGGAGGATGTCAATCCGTGCTGAATTGTATAATGAAAGGAAAATTCCCTCTGAATTTTTCAGCAGTGCTTCGTGAATGTATTCATAAACACGTGGAAATTGCTCAATTCCTTCGTCCTTGATGTCAGACATTTTTCAGGAAAAGGATGACGAATTATTCAGATGAATGCATTCATCGCTGGATTGATATGAATTGATTTATCAACGGCACTGCTGGTCTTTAAATGTGTGCGTTTTCCTCTACAGGATTTTATTCGACTGTCAATCAGACTATTTTCTGGTCTAACCACTAACCACACTTTACTCGACAGCATTTGAGAACGACCGATGGATGCCAGCATGTGGATATCCGATAATCAATATGTTGACATCCAGGCATATATGGTATGTTAGGGTCGTCGAGTCCTGCTTTCATCAGTTCGTGGTGGAATATTTGCTCCTTTAACGCTTTAAATGATTTGTATGCATGCACAGTGCTGAACAGCTCCCCAAGTTAAGGATGTTAAATTTAAAGCTATTCCTTCTGCATTTCTTAATATTTCGAATCACTAAGCAAAACATTCCTAAAGAACAATTAAAAAAATAATTAAGATAAGATAGTAGATTATCAGCTTCTACAAAGCGAAAACATTGAAAATAATGCAAATGCCGAGTAGGACTCATGCGTTAAGGGTTCCGTAAACCTGTAGTAATATGTTTGAGATAACAGTGTCCGCCACAATGGTCTGGTGGCTTTATTAGTAAAAGTGATTTCATAAGCTAACATAAAAACATTTATGTTTTCCGCAACTACGATTGACGAAAAAGGTGAAGTTTTCCTGTGCTCTGTTCAAATTTGAAACGGATCATGTACCTATAGTAAAGATTTTAGAATTTGCGAAAGTGCATCAAATTTCCATGATTTTTTACGCATCATGACGCAAAGTGGGTGTATGTAAGTCAAGGCAATACGATGTTATTTTCGCAAAATAAAGAAAAATGTTTTTTGGGTCTATTCATAAATTTCAAGTCAATTCAAAATTTACTGCTAAACCTGAACCGGATCAGATTGTAAAAAGAACACGGCTATTTTGCAAACATATTTTTGGAATCCTTAACCCTTATGTCAATACCCGGGTACTCGGGTACCCTTTTGCGTATTCTTACTTGATATGTATCTCTTGTTTTTAACGACAAATTATCAAATCCTTTTAGATCCTCGTTATTTGAGTATATTAACATCGATTCATATACGTTAAGACATTGAAATATGCAAAAAAATAAAGAAACTAAGAGTTAAAGTCAAATATCCTCTCGATCAATATCCGGGGTACCCGGGTACCCATATGTAAGAATTTAGTACGTCTACAAAATTACAGAGTAAGAAATAAATAAACTTATCTGTAGGGATAAAAAATATTATTTAATATATAAATAAATGAATTTATTAAACTTTTAATTAATTTTATTATAAAACTTATTATAAACTATACACGAAATATTGTTATATTGAATTCATTCTTGAACACATGCGACACATTTTGTAGTTGCTTTGGAATGTTCATCGCAAACTGGTTTATTACATTCTTTACATAATTTTCGCGTTTTTCTCCGTTGGTGTCGTTGCCGGATTCTATGGGGGCCTGCCTTTACAAGCTAACCCTTCATAGCTTTGACTCATAATCGAACCAGGTACTATTTGAATAGTCCACTGTCTTCACTGTTATACGAACGAATTAATGATTGGGACGAGGAAGTTAGAAGAGCTTTGCGGGTTTATAGTAAAACCACGTGAAGTTGACTAGAACTTTTATTAGCGGTGCCCGTGCAGTCGATCGTCAACAAAAAGTTCAGTAGTTCAATAGCAATTAGAAATTACGGAAAGAGTATGAAGTTTTATGTATTGCTTAGTTTGCTTATATTAGGATATTGTTAACGGGCTGCACCAAGAGTCTTTAATTACTACTACAAGTATATGAATTTTTCTGATAATTCGGCAAAACTGAAAGGTCTGCTTTATAATCATTAATAGTTCATTTTTTTAATGGTACTCTTTTGACTTTGCATTAGTATCTGTTTGCACTATGAATACAGCCCTTCCCTTCTTAGTTGGGGAACAGAGTTTCGAACACAAATGTGTGTACAAACACAAATTCTGGCATTGTATTTCTTGCATTTTTCGTGAATGTGTTGCATTCGAAAATCACAAAAGTACCTTCCCCAGCCAAAAGTAAACTAAACAACCAAAATATTGGCAAAAAAGTACAAAGAAGAAGAAGAATTAAGTCTTCTATCGTCACACCGATAAAGGTAGACCTGGTGTGACCAAAATCACGGTAGTGTGACCCACTACATGCGTGCATTGTTCATTTCGTACGAGACGAACCCACCAACATTTCTACCTTAGCGATCGTCAGGTAGCGCAACAACATTTGACTACTAGGCAAGGCAATACTGAAAATGGAAACAGCACCTAGTTACCTTTATAGCAATAGGACTTGTTAATATCTGGCAGAACTTTATCCCTGACTCTACCTCCTTTTACATCCGCCTGTGCTGAGCGGCATCTTTTTATCCAGGCTATCAGACTATGGAATCTGCTCCCTAGTCATCTAAGGAGAATCAGTGGCGATCACAATTTTTCTAGAAACTTGTTTGAACACATAAATTCTTAGTAAGATTGTACATGTTTTTTTGTAGGATTGTTCATGTTATTATTGTCAAATTATGTTTTTCCTTTTATCTTCTTTATATTTTTCTATATATTTAAAATTTATAAATTACTATGTAATGTTAGGCTGCACTTTATAGAAGATTGTATTATATCTTACCAGTGCAGCATTTGCACAAATAAATTGAATTGAATAGAACATGAGAGTTGTGGGCCTCGCATATTTCCTTTCTTACGTAACTTGAGCCTGCATTCGGTACTTGGTTTAACGAATTTTAAGATAAAGATGCAAAGGCAAGAATCCTCCAGTGCTAGTAGAATGGAATAAATAAATTTTCCTGCAATGCAGTGTCCTTTCATTCGTGATTTTCATTCATAACTATGTATATCCTACGCTACCTGATACGTGGGTTTCGGTTGTGCAAGAAGGCGGAAGACACATTTAGCTGTAAAAACAGTAAGGGTATATGAGAGCATATCTTCCATATCTGCACTGCCTGCTCTTCGGGTTTTGCCCAGGCAAAAACGGCGAAGACGTATTCAGCTGTAAAAAGCAGTAAGGGAATATAAAGATATGTATCTCTTTAATGTACATAGCACGCCGGTGTGCATTTGCCTCGGTCGCTGGCTGCCTCGCAAATGAAGAGTTTGTTCGAATTCGAACTACTCGTAAATTCGGCAAAATAATTCGAAACTAAAGGTAGTTAAAGGTGGTTATTGATAGTGTTTAAACTTATCTTCAGGAACGAACGGTTCATCGTGGGTGTTTTGCGAAGGTTCACTCGATGTTGACTGCACTGTACAAGATCTTCATTAATTAGTACTGGAGGTGTTTCATATAAGAGTCTTTACCTACAAGAGGCACATACATAAACATCGAGTGAAAATCTCAACTTTTGAGCCAAATTTTAAGATATTTTTCTTAAATTTTTAAACTTTCGATGAACCCATTCTAAATCAATAACTATCTTAAAATGTGCACAAGTCGCAAGAGGTTAGAACAACAACTACAGAAATAACGGAAAATACGAAATGGCTTAGTGTCATGCTTCTATCTCTTTCTAACATAAGGCTTCTATTTGTCATTTTAATACTTCTCGTATCTAAGAGGTGGCGCCAGCAGTCGCTTTTTATTACTTATCACAAAATTTGTTTTAGACTACCAACTGCTTCCTACTAATATTTTTGTTCAATAAGTACTATTTTAATTTGAATATTAAATACCCCATAACATTGCTAGAGCTTTAAATACGCATAAATAGGATAGTAAATATAAATATTGCAGCGGTTTAGTGTGATATCGCGCAAACCAGTCGCCCAAAGGAAGCTAGAGTACGACGCTCAGTGCGACACGTATGTACTTTAATTCATTTATCTCCTAAACTATTGCAGATCCCATTTTGAAACTTCTGGTGTATTATAAATGTACTTTAGGCTATATTTTAAAATAAAAAAATAAAAAAACAAATTGGTCGAAGTTACTAAAATTCTGATTTGAAAAGTTTATTTCCGGTTTTGTATATTAAAAAAAAATAAAAAATCCAGTTTTATTTTGTATTTAAAAAGAACAGTACATTTTCAATTTAAATCGCCATATTTAATATTTTAAAAAAAAATTCTTTAATTCGAAAAACTATTTCCAAAAAATACGAATTTCAATAACGACAATTCTTTAGAAGCCAATAACTTGACAAATAAACATGATACCAAAAAAATATTGTACGTCCACATTCATACCTACTAGAAGTACAATTAAGCCGAATATGAACAAATTTCAGAACGTCACTTTTTTTTCGCTGTCCGCTTCACGTGAAATGCTCCTTTTGGGAGCATAATCTTGTGTAAGTTGGAGTGTGCGTTTTTGGGCTCCGAAGATTCGACCATTTATCGCATTTTAAAGAATTTATTCTTGGCTGCTTTATCAATACATATCTCGAAAAAAAAGATAGTTAATGTTTCTACATACAAGACTGTTATACGACTGTTATACGATACATCGAAGCCCTCTTATTTTAATGTTTGAGTTGTACCTTTGGATTCTTCCCAGAGGTTGGTTGCGAGTGCTACGATTTTTTGCAACCGTTTTCAGGCGGTTCGAGTTTGAAACACTTTGTCCTGTTATATTCATTCATTTGCATTCTCGCAACGCTTTCAGAAGATACATATAACATATAACAATTGATTCTTGATTTCACTGACGCTGTTTTTATTAATTTTTTTCATTCTCTTTTTATATTTCTCGATATGTATACTGATAGAGATTGTAATCTTATTGTATTGCATGCCTTGAATAAAATATTTATTGCTAAGCTACAACTGTTAGATTTTATATTACCTTTCTCCTTGAGGGTTTCCTTTTTCTTACAAAAGTACCTGGTCGTAGTACCAAGTAACGCGATGCCAAGAACAGTTCCAATCGCATCTTTAAATGTTCATTGGGCTGTAAATGAATAGTTTGCAATCCATTTAAAGTATTGACTTGCAAAGAGCAAGGCACAACTGTTGTAGTCCACAATTATTTTGTACTTTCCAATTACTAAATGAAAGGGGACTCCACCATCCCGCCCACTCCACCCACATCCATTAAATTCTAAGGAATAGTTCGTAAAACCTTGCATTGATTTTTCGCCCCTAACGGTTGATTCTCCCATTGCAGCATTGGACGGAGGAACTAATGAAATTGGCGTACAATTTGACACAGCTAAACGGTTCAGCAAACACATTTCTGCAGAAGGCACACACCAAACTTTGTCTTCAAGTGGATAAAACTGGAAAAATTCCTGTGAAAAAGTAAGTTGGTGTTGTCGTCGTCGGTGACTTTAAAAGCACAAAAAGTTGCGAGTTTTTTTTTTATTAAACTTGTTAAAAAAGTTGTTGTAGGGAGTGGGAGGCTCCAAATGTCGTTGTGTCATAATTACTTTCAAGTGTAATTTTATTTTCTGTTTCAGCATCATAAAAATATTTGCAACGAATAAAGATGACCGAAAGCGTGTGGAAAAGGCACTGGATATGTCAGGGCTTCCCTCGGGTAAGATCGACACTCTGCACCTGTCCAAATTCCAGTTTGAGGACTTTTATAACTTGTACAAGAATCTGACCCAGAGGACAGAAGTGGAAAAAATATTCGACGGAATGTAAGTGAAATGGGATGGGCATATTTTCCCATTTTCACTGAAAGCTTACCTTTTACATTTTCAGTGTGGGTACGTCGAAGCGTCGCTGCATGTCAACGTCACAACTAGTGGATTTCCTTAATAAGACCCAGAGGGATCCCCGGCTGAACGAAATTCTCTATCCGTATGCAAATACAGCTCGGGCCAAGGAGATTATTCAGGAGTACGAGCCGAATAAATTTAACGCCCAAAAGGGACTTCTCAGTCTTGATGGCTTCCTGAGGTACATTCGTTTGTTGTCTTGTAAAATAAATTGTGATTACCTTCTCTGGGATAACCAAATCTCGGGCATAGAAAATTTTCAAAACTAATTGGAGTCGTGTTCGATTTCTAGATACTTAATGTCCGAGGACAATCCTATCATGGCCCCTTGTAAGCTGGATTTATGTGATGACATGGATCAGCCTCTGTCCCATTACTTTGTAAATTCATCGCACAACACATACCTGACTGGCCATCAGTTGACTGGCAGGAGTTCCGTAGAAATCTATCGCCAGTGTCTGCTAGCAGGATGCCGGTAAGGATAAATGAACTTAAAACCGAATCAAAACTGCCGAGATGCATAATTCAGCTGCAGGCCGTATCATGCTGAATTAGGTATCGATACAATTTTGATACGTTTCTGAACTTGCTGGATAATCGTATGGTATTAAGGAGAGCTCCGGTCTAGAACACTCGACTAAGGTTTCAGGTCGGAATAAAAAAGATAATAACAGAAGGTTGACATAGCATTTTTTTTATATTTACTTTATTACACTTGTTGTAAATAAACCGGACAAAGAATCAAAGTCCGAAGAAATTCCTTTTTGATAAAAATACATTTGAAAACTTGTACCGCATAAACGCATATAACTTCGGTAATTTCTCGGCATTCTATTTTTTTTCAACTTAAATTTCAATCATAAAAAATGCTGTTCTAGTCCAGAAACTCTATATACATAGAACGTTGAACAATGCAAGAAAAGGATATAATTAATATTACTTAACATTTTTTTTTCTTGACCCAAGGTGTGTCGAACTAGACTTTTGGAATGGCCGCACGGAGGAGCCAGTTATTGTGCATGGTTACACGTTTGTTCCTGAAATATTTGCCAAGGACGTACTCGAGGCAATTGCCGAGAGCGCGTTCAAAACTTCTGAATTTCCTGTGATATTAAGTTTCGAAAACCATTGCAATCCTCGACAACAGGTATGTGCCCTTGACGAACAAATGATTTTCTCAAAACAAAACAAAATCAAAAAACACACACACTCACACTCGTTGAGTACATTGCCCGAAAGTATAGAAATTGCACTTGTAGGAGTAATTATGATTTTAAGCTAGCGGGTAACTTTGTATTTGTACCCATGCAAAAATTACATAACCCTTCCTGTTAAATGAAAAATTCCTCTACAGCCTTCTGTGCTGTACACTCCGCATGATACACGAGGTACATATTTCGCTAAAAGCGCATCAGATTCCCTGAAATATGAAAATCGAAGCGAACGCCGCTAATGGTTTTTACCTGGGCTTTTCGAAGAGAAATGCACTGCTGTGGTGCTGCAAGGCAATAATTTACTGCAGCATACGGTGTACCGCAGAAGTGTACAGCGAAACTGAAAGGGCCAGAAACAATTAATCCTACCCGCTCCCTCCTCCGTCCCAATTCCCTCTGCTCATTTTACAGTATGCTAGCTGCTGACGTCCGCTATGTATTGATATTTTGTAGGCCAAAATAGCTAATTACTGTCGTGATATATTCGGAGAAATGCTCTTAGATAAGCCTATAGACTCGCATCCGCTGGAGCCCAACATGGAGCTACCACCGCCGTCGTTCCTCAAACGCAAAATAATCATAAAGAACAAGAAGAAGCACCACCATCATCACCACCACCACCACAAGAAGGCCGGGGGGCCACCACCCAAGCTGACGACTTCTAACTCAGGTTTGTACACCTCCCCATGCCTAGGGTTGTGTAATTGCAGAAGGCGGGCGGACCCAACCCTCGTGGCTCGTAACGCTTTCCACCCTATACCGTCGAACTAACCCTGCCCCCACCTCTTTCTTGCAGTGGATGCCAGTAAAGCTCAGCAACAAGTGCACGAAGATATCGCCGCGGCGGCAGCAGCAACAGCGGCGGCGGCCCAAGCAAACAACATCCAAGCTGCCAACCCTGCGACCGGCGGCAATGAAGATGGTGCAAATCACGCCCCTACCCTGCAGGTATGTATGAGTCGAGGTCTTCTGAAAGGATTGCTCCTCGTGTCATGTAACGCCCTTATCTGCTGCGATTGTTGTCATTGTCCTACTTGCCGCGGTATCGGTTCTCCTTGCAGCAATTGAGGTTGTCGTGCATTATTTCGGCGCGAGAATAGAACAACTAGGTCCGTAGGTTTTGTCTATGAGGTGGAAGCTCACGAAGCGGAGCTTTCCCGGGGAGGGTGGTAGTGGGGACATTCCTTGCAGCCGATGACTCTTTAAAAGCGATTTCTTTTTTTCTTATTATCTGTGTGCACGGAAGAATATTTCAGGAGAAAACAGGACTTTCATTGAGCAGATGGCTAATGGACTTAGGGTTACTTTGTTTGCGTTAATTACAGGTAAACGCCCCCTAATCTAGTTCTACGACCGCTACTATCTTGACGCTTCTGGTAATTTAATTTAACCCTTTCACTAGCTCTACGGAGGGCTGGCGTAAAATGTTTTTGAAGCTTTAATTTATTCTTTAATACGTTTATAATTTTTTAGTTGCTAGTTATCTAATTTGGTTTCGAATTGGTTTTAGGATCGTTGCCAAAAATTAAAATGAACTCTACATTTTCTCCCTGGCCACTCACAATTAGAACCATGCCGGGTGAAATTTGTTAAATTAACAAGCTTAACTTAGGTATGTGTGGTACATACAAATATATTATCTTGTTTCTTATTCCTGAAAAAATAAAAAATTACCAACGTCCAATCCATACATCTCCTAATCCTTTCAGACTACAACCCACTTGGACAAAACATAAAATCCTATTTTCGTTTCTATAGCAGCTCCGACAGAGTTCGAAGGACAGCACAGGATCATCAGATACGGACAGCTCTAGTGATGATGAATCAATTCCGAATACTATTCAAATTGTATCCACTGGGACTGAAGGTGAAAAACCGCAAAAAGAGACTGAGGCAGGAGCCGAAATTTCTGCCCTCGTGAACTACGTGCAGCCGGTGCACTTCAGTTCCTTCGAAAATGCTGAAAGTAAGAAGTGTCTTTGAGACTCGTTCTTTTGATGGCTAAAGAACTCTCCTTTCCACAGAGAAAAACCGCTGCTACGAGATGTCCTCGTTTGATGAGAAGCAGGCGACTACTCTACTGAAGGAGCGTCCCATTGAGTTCGTGAACTACAACAAGCACCAGCTGTCGAGAGTGTATCCGGCAGGCACTAGGTTCGATAGCTCCAATTTCATGCCACAGGTGTGACACGAGTAGGGTTGGCTGGGTTGGTGCAAGGTCTCATAATGCTTTCCATTGCAGCTCTTTTGGAACGCCGGGTGCCAACTGGTCGCACTGAACTTCCAAACACTCGACTTGGCCATGCAACTCAATTTAGGTATTTTTGAGTACAATGAACGGTGCGGATATCTTCTGAAGCCGGAGTTCATGCGACGGACAGACAGACGTCTTGACCCCTTTGCTGAAAGTACGGTGAGTCAGTCTTACTTTGTGGAGTCGGGAAATTGTTTTGGACCTAAAATTTTTTCCATGGTTAGGTCGATGGTATCATTGCGGGTACAGTGTCCATTACCGTACTATCGGCGCAGTTCCTTAGCGACAAAAAGGTGGGTACATATGTAGAAGTGGACATGTTTGGTCTGCCAGCCGACACTGTGAGGAAAAAATTTCGCACAAAAATAGTCCGGGACAATGGGATCAATCCCGTCTATGACGAAGAACCCTTTGTCTTTAAGAAGGTTTGAACTGTTTTTGTAATGCCGAGAGCAATCTGAAGATTGGTCTTGTTTCAGGTCGTGCTTCCCGAGCTTGCCAGTATTCGAATAGCGGCGTATGAAGAAGGTGGTAAACTAATAGGCCACCGTGTCCTTCCTGTGATAGGATTGTGTCCCGGATTCCGGCATGTTATGTTGCGCACAGAGGTTGGTCAGCCTCTCACCCTCGCTTCCCTTTTCCTCTGTATAATTGTGAAAGACTATGTTCCCGACGATCTATCCAACTTCGCTGAGGCGCTGGCGAATCCTATTAAGTATCAAAGTGAACTGGAGAAGCGTGCCAAACAGTTGGCCGTTTTGACCGAAGATATGGAGCCGGCTGAGGACGAGATTGCGAACTCATGTAAGATTTCTTATCATTGTTTTCCTTGTTGTTGTGCGTACTTCTAGCGGGGTGGAATTGGGTATCTTTGATGTGCATGTCTAGCTGTTGTGTCGATGTTTCACTAATCTACCTTTGAACGAAACCAGTCGTATTTGTATCTATAGGTCAAAGGAAAGAGTTGCGCCCAGTGGAAACTCTTACAGGTAGTCCCAAACACCGTGCTAGTATTGCAGCCCCTTCATCTACCAGTGTAGAGGCTCCAGCTGACGTGGATGTTGATGGACTCGTGTCCAACATCCACCCAGTTCAGCACCAGCACTCTATTGATCAATCAATAAGTATGTCCGTCAGACAACCGGACGGGGGCAATGTTGAAGTTGAGGAGATTGTGGCGGAGTCCCTTGAAAAAATCTTAGACCACAAGTTAGTTAGGGAGAAACGGCTTGAAATGGAGAAAAAGCTAGACTCACTCCGAAAGAAGCACGATAAGGAGAAGGTTAAAGTCTCATCAATGAAGGGCAGTCCCGACGGCACTAAGAAGGCGAAGTTTTCTATGACGAATAAGCTGGTAAAACGGTTAAGTAGTAAGAACTTGTAAGTTTCGCACGGGGAGACGCTGTTTAATTTCATTGATGTAAAGGTGTTGGTCTTCTAGGGATTCTAACGTAGACGTGCCACCATGTCCAGGCGAGTTGGGCGGCGAGTGCAGTGAGGACAGTGAAGAGCGAACGGGTCTAAGCCGAAGCCAATCAGAACGCTTATTAATTGTTTGTAGGGACCATTCGACAGCTTACAGGGAGCTTCAGGAGAAATACCACGATGTCATTTACGCTACCGCCGAGAAGATCCTCAGAAATTCTCAAGCTAGTCAGATGAAGCAGCTAAAAACAAATCTAGACAAGGTTACTTCTGAAGTTATGCAGCAATTGCAGATCGCGAGAAGAAATGAAGTTAAAAATTTGGCCTCAGTCCACAGAGACCGAGACGAGCTGGTTAGGTAAGAGCTCCATCCAACCAAAAGTTGTCAATTTGTCTGTCATAGTTCTGTTCATAAACTTCCGAGCGCCTGGTAAATTATTTCTTTTAAAAAGTTCTTCGAGATTTCCTGTAGTTTGGACTTTCAAAAAGTGAATTACCTTAGGACTTAGGTAAATCTCCGGCGAGGAAAACGAAACCTTAATCAACGATTTTTAGAATAGCACTGGGATGCCTTTTTAAATTGTTTTTCCTTTGCAGAATGAAACGCGAAGTTGCAAGCTCTGTAGTAGAAAGAGGTGTGGCGGAGCGTGTTCGCTTAAAGCAAGCCTACGACAAGAAGACTGAAGAGCTCCAAAGACAGCATGATGTTGTTAAACAAGGTCTTGCTGATCATAAAGCTAAAGTAAGTGGTACATATTTTCTTCAAACAAACAGTGGCTCTCATGATTTTTTTTTAAATTGCATGCAGGCAAGGCAGATTTTGGAAAAAGATGTAGACTCGAAATTGTGTGTATCGTCAGATGGCTTCCTTGTACTTTTCAATGCGAACACCTCCCTATCTGCATTAAACATTAACTTGCCACGCGATGCTTCGGCAACGAACAACATCGCAAACAACACAGCATCAATGCCAATGGAGTCGTAATGTGCCAACCGCCACTGAAACAAAAGGGAGCGGCTACCGGCCGCTGCCAATCAGCAGTATTCCCCGATTGACACTAGTGACTGGAGTCAATGAGAATTGGCCTAAGTTTTTTGAAGTAATCTCGAGTTTAGGACGCTTGGTTCGCTATACCTTCCTAGTTAGCCGTAAGGAAAAATGTTTCTAAGGAAAAAGGTCACTCCTAGTCTAACCTAACTGTAATTGTAGCTTAGTTAATATAAGAATCTCAGTTTACACCGCCTAGGATTTCTAGCACTCTATCTATTGTTACCCGACAACTCTTACTTTTTACACAGTACAAATGTAACGAAACCGCAGAATGCTCTGAACGCTGTTGATTTTCCGTTGTGCTCCTCGCCGAGGAAGATGTTTTTTTTTTGTGTTTTTGAAAAATTTTAGTTGTAAACAAACCAAGCACGCTATTAAAACTTTCTGTTTTATTTATGCAATTCTTTCCTCTTTTATTTCGAGTGTGCATGAGTGTGACTAGATCTTGAAGGTTGGACGAATGGGTTTCCGATTTATTTTAAGTTTATGGAACAACAAATACCCACCGCTAAGAAACGTGTGTACAGAAGTTCCTAGGGTACTTATTCATTTGCACAACTTTTTGTCTCTAATTCTTGTTTTCGGGATTCCATAAGGGAAAAACTCGCGACAAATCTACATGCGGAATATGTTAATAAGGTCGTCCTTACAAGTTGTGCGAATGGAATTGTCTTAAGGTGTTTATTCCTTCTTTTTGAATTTTAACTGAAAACTTAAAAACGTCTAGATTTAACCGCAAAGAGAAGAAATTGTAAATTTTACTAAAATAGGAAAACGCAACGCACTTTTCGAATTGAATGTAATTTGTACGTAAGGACTGGAGAACCTAAATGTAAAATCTAAGTAGGAAAGTAGTCGGTAGTTTATCGAGAATAAAGTAGAGACACATAGACGTTGTAGGGCATAGAAGTGTAGAAATCAAATAGGATTATTCGAAATCAGCCGAGAAGACAGCAGTTCGGAGCTGTTTTTTGTTTTTAACCGTATTATATTCCGCTACTGCGGGCTCTATAAAACGTAAGTAAACGTTTTTCTAATTTCTATTAGACAATTTTCCAGCATTATGATGATCGTATATGCATATTTACTAATTTTCAAGAACGACCCGTGCTCGTCCACTGCACGGGGGAAGGCAATAAATTTACATTTGAAAACGACAATCAGTTTCGTCCAAGTACAGTGAGGATAAGATGCGTGCGTTTGTGAAGATAGAGAAACTCTGAGTACTGTTTCTTTTGCAGTTTTCCACTTTTTTACAATACTCCTACTGTATTCAACTGACCTCAACTTGAGACGTGGATATAAATTTTAGTATGTCCCCATAGTCATCTAAAAGACAATAAACAATTTTAACGCAGCTCTTCAGTCAACATCTAGCAGGTAAGAGTGCAATTAGAGCAGTACCAGACTAAAGTATGTATGAAGGTTATCACGAGAAATTAAATCAAATGCCTTATTCTGAAGAAAAAAACAAGAAACTTATCTATGAAATGGTTTTAGCAAATAAAAACATTGAAAACATTTAATGGACGGCAAAACCACCTTAGATGTTGTGATTGCTTTTTAGATGTGTTGGCTTTTAACAATAAGAATCCGTTTTAGTCATAAACGTGTAAACAATATTAGCCAAGCGGGGCAGCAAAGCTGCTGCCCTCCGGTGTTGTACTTCGAAATAAAACTGTTGTTTTTCTTGTGCACTCCATGGATGTCCTTTGAATTATACTAAATACATAATATATGCTTTGTCGTTGTTAGTTTGTTAAAACTATTTTTCTGTGTGTACAGGGTGGAGCGTAGATTTTCGAGCTAATTCTATTTTCACCCTGTTTACACTGTTCTGTAGATGTAACAGTGTCCAAAGATTATTTTTACAGCATAACATCAAAAGTGTGCTAGACAAAGTTCTGAAATTAATTCTGTTTGCTCTGGGTAGGTAATAACACCAAAAAAAGGAACATAATCGGCTTTACGATATGTGCTTGTTATATCCTTTCGCACCTACATCCGTCTTATAGTCAAATATCCGAAGAAGGATTAAATAAATATCTATGGTTTTATTTAAATAACTCTTTGTTTAGATGTTTCCAATAATTTGCACATAACGTAACGTCTAAGTATATATATTATTAATTGGGCTTTGCCGAAATCTGACGCTGTTTGGTAAATATCCAGTGAGGAATTATAAAATTCGATATATTATTTTGAAAATATTTCCAATATTTTCCGCGTAACCAAATTCCAATGTGTTCCTTTTAAAACGTTCTCGTATTTTATATATTTATATGTCTACATACTATTTATCAAAAAATTTTAATACAAGATATGTTCGTGGTTGAAGTAAAGAAAATGCTCACAAAGTATTGGAAAAAAAACCGCGACGCAAAAGAAATACATCTCATCTTTAAGTTAAAGTGAGTAATGGAATCGATGGTTAAATGTATGATATTGCTATTTGTTTTTTTAACAGGGGTATTTTTTATACATACGTAAAACAGTTACTTGATAAAGTGTAATATTACTCTCTCTAATGTATTTACGGGAGATTCAAAATCATATCTAGCCCATCCGAGGTAGTAGGTACAGGAGGCTTACTATATGTCATGACAACTGCCCAATGTTCTTTTTTCGTGATTGAAATGAAAATGAGACATTGACTACGTAAAGGCCGAGAGACCACCGCAAAAAGAGGAGTACATCTTCGGAAGTGACGAAATTTTCAGGAAAAGTTTCTAGCCCGGATAAACCTCAACAGCATGGTTCCCCCTCCCGCTCCCCTTGAAAAGGCCCTTCCATCATTTTCGGCGTTCTGATGAGGGTAGTAAAATTTCAAGTTTCTGTTGTCCGAGCGGTTTTTGTTTCTAAAAAAACAAACCGAATTTAAGTTCTCCAAAATCATGATTTTTTTAGATTTAAAAAAAAAACCGCTTCCAGTAGAAGCATAAAATTTGGCACCCTCATCGCCGGCACAGATAACTAAAAGTCATATTAGCGCGTTTACCTAATATGATAAAAAACGATACCTCATTTACGTCTCTGAGGCTATTAGTTAGGGTGTTATCAAGGCAAGAAAATGTTTGCATTTGGGGTACGGTCCTAATTTCACGTCAAAATATAGAAAACAGAGTGCTCACAGGCTGTATATTTTTCGATAACAGAACAGGCCGTGTTCACAGGCGAACATTTTGGATAATCAGGCTCTGTTTACTGGTGAACAGTTTGGATAACAGGTCGATCCGTACCTGGCGTTGCCCACACGGAATAATTCTTCTAAAAAAAAAACTATAATCAAAATATGTCCTCACTATACTAACTATAAAGTATAAAAATTGCAATAAGAACATAATTAATCATTCGGGTAAAAGTGTGCTCGAAAGCTAAAATGAAAGAAAGGTCTTATCCTTAATTCTTCAAATCATTGCAACAATTGAAGTCCAATTTTCCTACCAGCTACCTACCCATTTAATGTAAGGTCACGAATAACAAATATGTTGAAAATAATGGTATGATAATGGAATTTGATTTCACTGCTCCTGCATCCCCCTCCTATTTCCCCAATTACAAAGCATACTCTATATAAATCAGGAGGTCTTTCGCAACACGTTTCTAAAATTTCAGCCCAATGGGATAAATATTTTTTGCGTTACTCACCATAAACATCACTACTCGATATTAACCCCTCCCTCCTGCCTTTCCATTTTCCAATTACGATGCAAACCCTATATCACTCAAAACATACCTGTAAATCGAAGTGTTCCCGGGGTAAATAGCAGCCTAAATCATGAACGACAAAATATTCTACCTCCCAGTGAAATAAGCCTCGCCAAACGAATTGACAGACATTACTTTTTCAAATATTTGTTTGGGTTTTGGTATTTGGTATCATGTAAACATTTGAGATTAGAAAAAAGCAGTTATTTCGAAATCACAAGCCCGTCATTTTTAATTTCCAAATTTCAAAACGCTGCTTAAACAGACAAGTTGTGCTCAAACACGTAATCACCTAAAGGATTCGGTTTATGAATATTCCTGCTGATCGTTTTAATTAATTGATCTGAGTAAATGCTGTTCTCGTACGGTAAAAACAATAGATCTGGGCCGCGATAATCTTATAGGCTGTCGCTTTGGTCGGTAATATGCGATTAAAGACTTTGTTTCGGAAGAGTTTAACGTCACGCTTAAACCGACCGTTTATTGCTTCTACAGCCCACCCACCCCACATAGTCACTATCCAGGATTTATTGGTATCAGCTGTTTACACCACACCGCTTAGATGGTGTATGGATCACATATCCGTATGTATTCAAAATAGGAACGGAATCGTGGAATCCCCTATCAAAAATTAATATGCCGCCCTCTTCCAGAAAATAGTTAATGGGATCCTCTTCAATTGGATCTCCGTAATTCCCCAAAATTTGCTGCATTATCACAGCATTGGACCTATTTCATCCAAAATCGTCCCCGCAAACTATAAATCTTGTGGAGACTATAAATCTTCCTTTCCTCTTTTGAATAAAGATACAGATTAAGTTCATGGCTGCAAAACTGCACTGCGATAGCATTATTCCTACTACAATTGCAGGGCAGTTTTGTATTTATGAACTTAATCATAGCTACCATCGTATATTAGAGTAGCCTTTGGAGATTCTTCAATTAGTTTCGCAGAATTGTATTTCTTTCTATTACCTCATGTCAGTGGAATTAACCAAATATCGAAATCAAAATTGCAATGTCCAAGTCCTAAAATTAGTGGGCCGTATGAAGAAATATTTGAGCAGGTACTTACAGAAACATGTATGAATACTAGAGGATGCTCAGATACTAGCAAATGCTTGAGCATGCTGAAGTATTGTTTAGTAGGTACTAGAGAATACTTGAGCTTTAGTACGTGCTAGTAGGTACTCTGGTTTTTATTCATGCTGGTCAATATCAAAAAATCAACAATAAACAAGAAACACACCAAAGGACAGTGCATTACATAGTCAGTGTGAGCGAGACAATCCTTTAACTTGTGCATGTGGAGACCGAGTGCCTGATGCGAATGACTCATAAGAGTGAGTGCAATAGAAGATAATTGTTCAATGATCCCTGATATCCCTCTTTGTGACGCTAGGCCGCGAGTGTCGACTCTCGTACACGGTCGGACCAGCCATTATTTGATCTCAGTATTGAGGCCTTGGAAAAGCAAGAGCGTCAATAACTACTCAAAAAAATCATATCAGAATTTGACGTAACTGTATTAGATGCATAAAAATTACCCCTGTTCAAAAACAAAAACAATATAACAAACAAAGTCATACATTTAGCCATTGATTTTGAAAATGACGTAAAAGTTTGAGACACATTTCGGCCCTGGGTTTTTTTGACATTGCCCTGTAAAGTTAACAAGTAAATCCGCCATCCAAACTATTATAACTTTTCCCTTCATATCTTCCTGTCTGTTTGTTTTATATATTTCGCCTGGTTACTACAACTCGCCATACAGCAAGCAGTGTTAACTTCAGAACAGTGTTACTCGCCTATTGTAAATATTTCCAGGAATATAAATTCGTAAATAACGTGGGTAATAATAATGGGAAACCATGTAGCCATAGCAGTCGTAAGCATATAGTGTTTCAATTGGTTTCTTTAAGAAAATGTCGTTGTAGCCGAAAAAATTCGTAAAAACATTATACGTGTGTGTATCCTAACGTACAGAAATATTTACTACTGTGCCTTCATATTTATAGATACTGCTCCCTATGAAATCGTAGCAAATAGCATGTCGATGGATGTTTTCTCAACAAAAGCAATTTCATGTCCTCTGATTTCTACCGTCTTGCCTGTTTTTCGTTGGTTTCATACTTCACAAGACTTAACCTCTTTAATCGCATAATGTAAAAAGTATTAGAAATTTGTAAAACGTAGAGTAGCTGGTAATTAAAATAAAAAAAAAAATAGGTGATTGGTGTGGTAGATTGAGTTGTTCTTGCAACCCTAAAACTCAAGGTTTGTGAGTTGGTTTTACGTTGAGAATAAAACTCCACTTTTTAAAAACAGTGTGGAAAGTGGATGAACTACTTGAGCAAATGCAAGTGCTTAAATATAATCAAAATCGATTCAAAGCTAAAATGAACTGTTTACTTCGATCGTTTTAGTAACTTATCTTGCATGATGTGTATTCGTCCCACAGGAGCAATGGCTAATTGGTAAATGGGCAACTGATGTATTCGACAAATTTCCTCTTTAGAATCAGATGAGTTTTTAAAAATGTTCGGTAGTAATACACTGGCAGAGAAATTGAGGAAATACAAAAATGAAAATTTAACCCTCAACATTAAGAAGAACGAGACGGGTGACTTAACGTAGCCAATAAGTAACTATTAAGGGTCAACTTTAACAACTCGACACTGTGTTTCCCAATAACGATGGAAAGTCTGAGCATGGAATGTGTTTAGTAATTTGTAATGAGATGTGTAAATATTACGAGCAATATCATATTGTGCTATCTGAGAGGGAGAAGATGAAAAACTGAAAACTTAAAGCTCCATTGGTGTATGTGTTACTACATTCATATGAACTATTTACTGTACCATATAGACATACTGTTCGTTGTGTTATATTCTTGTTGTGATAAAAAGAGTTGAAGATGAACATTTAAATAAATATTGGGAGGAATAAACTTTGACTTTTAATACGCCCACGTCCTGCATGCACATTACGCAAACCAATAATAGTTCGCTAACATAAAAAAAGCTAAAAATAGTTTGCTCATTGAGGAAAGAACAATGCATATTTATTGAGACAAAAGCCAAAGGCCATCATCATAAAGGATTCGCGCGCATACATGCAAGAGTATCAAAAAAAATCGATGCAAAAGTTATAAGCAAGTCGTAAGGCCACAGGTCTGTCTTTTTAAGAAACGGTTCTAATACCTAACCTCCATAAGAAACCAAACCACGACCGATCCAAAAAACCATCAGGCTGAATTTGCTAACAAAGTCTGTATGCATTGTAGCAATGCAGTTGTGAAATGTCAGTCAGGCAGAAACCTATACCAGATGCGCTGAATTGCATGTGGCAAACTGTGCGATAGGTAACAAAATTTTCAATCCAAATGAAAGAGCTGCAGCTATGTTGGTTGGTTAGGTTGTATATTGGTTTCTTATGGAGATTAGGCATCAAGCATGGCGGCCACGATGCATGTTTTCTTGCTTAATCGCTCGCTAAGAGCCGTGATGAACATGTATGATTTCGGCGATAGAACGGGTCCTATTTTGAGTGCAAGTTTCCATGATGGTGCAATTATAAGCACGACAGCTGATTCATATCAACCATGGACCGTAACGGTTATGATTTTTTCCGTAATAATTAGATGCTCCATGTTGTAGTTACATGTTATGTAACATATGATATGACGTGACATACATTTCTTATCACGCCCATCACGGCTCTTAGTAAGCGATTAAGCAAGAACACATGCACCGTGAGCGCTGGGCTTTCAAAACGTATAAACACAATAACAAACGCGTTTCGATTGCCGCGAGGAAGTGTAGAAAACTTAAGGAAATGTCGCGAAGAATGAATAATTACTTCTCTTTGTTATTATAATTAAGCGGGTCGTCCAGGTGCTTTCCGAAAGCAACGCTATCTAGTGTTTTAATCCCTTTTTTTTTAAAAAAAAACTCCTTCCACATCGAGACCCTTGAAGTGGGCTATAGGGGAGCCACATTTTACACACTCATCAGCGCCACGATAGGCGCTCCGAAGTATCAAGCTGGGTGGCGTCGCTGCGTGGGCGTCGAGCGCCTCTGTCTCGAAGAGGTCAGTCAGCTCTTCGGGAATGAGGGTGACGTATGGAACATTAACCCCCATTTCATCAGGGCTGGATTTATGAGAAACTGATTGTTTCCTCGTGGGGCATGATATAAAACTCAAGAGTACGGGAATAAATGTCACTTGAGGCGAGATCCGGTTATGCCCCTGGGAAGGCTACAATTAAACCGAAGGTCGCCAGGTATCCGGAGTTCGCAAGCTATCTACTAAGCTCCCCCGTAGCCACGCAGCCCTCGGCGTGTGCTGTTCCACCTAAGCTGCATAATCGGCCCATGAATTTTTTGTATTTCTTTATGCGCCCTCCGCATGTACTGATACTGACGATAATGAACGTTACAAAGCTCATACGTTTGATCATACGAACTGATTTCGATTACCTATCTGTGGTGATGTAAAATAGTGCCAATACTGGTATTAATTGCGTCAGGAAGTTTTCCGGGAAATGACAACATAAATCGGTAAAGAAGGCACTTCGACACAATTAAATCTTGAAACCTTTCTTACTTATAAGTAGTATAGTAAGACAAGTAATCATATTCTAATTATATGAAGCAAATGGCCATTATTAAGAGAAAATATTGTATTGTCACTTTATCTGCTAAAAAAAGGTCTTTGTACGCAAGAATTACAAACGCGGAAATTTTAAAGGAATATGTGAATGCATTTCTAACAAATAATTTAACATTATTTTTACATACAGGCTTGTTATAAAATCTGTTAACTTTTTTTTTCTAAAAATTATAATATTTTAAAAAAGGAATTGTTTCACTCTATGTATACCACTCAAATGCTACGAAAAATAAATGTGTGTATGCTTCAATTACCGCCGCAGTAAAATGCTTCTCAAATATACATTTAAGTTACACTGTATGGAGTTACATAAAGTGTTCTAAGGCATCACTCCAAATTTTGTTACCATCACTTATTGATTCTGGTTCGGGGAGGTCAGAAGGGTTCTTTAACGGATCAGCCATAATTTGAGGCAGGTGAATGATATCGATGGATTTCGCTAGAAATATACAGAAACAAGTTAAACTAAACGAGCTAATGATTAAATGTATAACACTTACTGTGGGGTCGTCTAAAACGGAATAACTTTTTGTGTTCATGCAACCAATCGTAAGTTAGTTGCAAACGATGCTTGACTGCACTGCCATGCACAAGTAAGACACCTTTTTTGAAATATTTATATAATATATCATAGAGCAACAGTGAACCTGCTCTTGCTATTTTCGATATTCTTTTGATTTCTGGAATAAAAGTTTATAGAGGAATTAAACATAATTACGCATTAAAAAAAAATTTGTGGAAATTCACAAAATTCGCACGTCCAAATTGAAACTCCTTTTTAACAACACAATGATAAATGATGAGTAAACCCGCTCTTTTGAATTGGTACAATCTTGCGCCATATTTGAATTCAGTAAACGCGAAAAGCCGCCATTTTGATTTTGAAAAATTGGGTACCATATTTAAAGTCAATGACTCTAAAAACCGGAAATGCCAAAGATTCTTATGTGGAATGTTTCCTTAATTTCCTTTAATTCTCTGGTATTTTCTTGGGGAAGCATTTCACTCTTCGTTACGCTCTATTTCTTAACATGTGAATTTATATTACCGTGACATAAGAACTATCACTTCAAAACCATAGGCAGTTATATGGGTTAGATTTCAGGTCGAACATATGGGTCAACCCAATCCTTATTATATAGATGATTTTTAACCGACTTCAAAAAAAAAGGAGGAGTTCTCAATCCGACTGCACTTTGTTTTGTGTGTATGTTAAGTGATGACTTCGCTGATTGTGAACCGATTTTAATGATTCTTTTTTTATTGAAACGCTATAGTATATAAGGTGGTCCCATTTAAATATGAAGAAAATATTCCACTTCTAAGGCAGATAAATCCCGTTTATTGAATTTCACCCACTTCCCGTTAACCAATTTTAATAAATTAAATTAATTAATTCCAATGCGAAAGTGAAATTCTACAACAGTTTTAATTTACAAGTATGAAAAAGCCCGAGGCCGGCCTACACTAAAAATTGAAATATAAAATATTTTAAAAAAAACCGACTTTAAAAATATAAACTAAAGTTGAAAGTTATAGATATCGTTGGAAAGGGGAGGGAGTGTAGAATGCGTTGGTGAAAGAATGGTTGGTGAAAAGTGTGAAATGTGGGAATTATTGGTGAAAACGTGTTGTTGTTGTTAGTTCGAAAAAGATGAGAAAATTTGAAGTGTTTGAAAATTTTGAAAATTCGATAAAAAAAAAATAAGAAGAAGAGCGAAATGGTGTGACATTTTTGATAGTGCTCCCCACCACTTTTCAAATGAGACCAAAAACTCATAAATCGGATAAATAAATTGTTAACGGCCTTGAGCGCCACAATTCCAGTCGCGCGCGAGCTAACTGTAATGGCGCCCTACAACGAAAGTAGCACCTAGTAGCAGCTGAAATTCGCACAAATCGCAAGCTTAGACTTCCCTTTAAACTTTCTATATGGTTTCATTGTGGTTTTGGGTGGTCTTTGTAAGATAGCTCTGCTTGAAAATCAGTTATCGGAAAAAAACACCGATTTTACAAGACTATGTACTAATACATATATAATAGTGAAAAATCACATATTTCCATGATTCAAGCGTCATTATACAATAATATATACCAATAAACCAATAAACAAAATCCAAAAGGAATTGTTGAAATAGAGTCACTGAGTTTGGAAATATACTAAGTCAAAGATCGTATTGTCAGCAGAGCGGCAAGTGCTCGCAACGTGCAGCTGCTTTAACGTAAACTTCACAGTGCCCCTGTGTCTCAGGGAATCGGTTTGGGATCCTGATATTCGGGATTTTAACGTATCGTACCTTCATCTACAAAACCCAAAAAAAAAACATTCAATATGATAACCTTCGATTTTGGCATTTTTGGCCACAAAATCGGGAAAAGGAAACACTGTGCGCCTGCCCGTTCGGGTTGCCCATTCAACCACGTTTGTCCATCGCGCCACGCAAGCCACTCGACACGGCTGAAACATCGATGTTTTTGTTCCCGATGTTTCGGTTCCAGTTTTTCCCTTGTGGTCCCTTATGATGCCACTGACGGTCACCTTATAAGAAATGTATTGTGGACAATCGCCGGCTAAAAAACGTTTGTCTGCAGTTGTCTTAAATAAATATCATTTTTCCAATATGTATATGATAGTAACGTTTCACATAACGATCAGATCATTTGCTTTTAAGTCCATCCTAGACTTTATGTGCACGCAAGTTTTACCGATTTACGAATAAAAATATGTAATGTTTTGAAGAGAATATTCTTTACGCACAGTAGAATAAGTTCGATTCATGCGACTGAAAGTGTAACGAAACTTTGCATCACTGTAACGAAGCGCTACAACGTTCGGCGCCCTGTCCACTGTCACGCGGTTAAGGATTGCTAAGAAATTAGATCTTTTCATGTTTTAGGGGATTTACCATCGAAATTTGGAAATTAAAGATCAGGGAATATGACGACCGAAAATTCCCAACTTCAAAAGATTGCTATAATACTTATACTTGGACTTGAAAAACGACTCCTTCTAGTCATTTTACACAAAAATTACAAATAATTAAAAACAATGTTTTTTATCCGATGTTTTCATACTATCGATGATCTGTGCTATCGATGTCGAGTTTAGCTAATATCGATGTTTTGCCTTCGATGTCCAACTCTAGTTCACGCTTGCAGGTCAGTTCTACGATACATGCTTGTATATCAATTCTGCAGTTTTGTTAACAATCTACACGAACGGGCGTAAAACTGAAGTTTCTAGTACAATTACAATTCGGCACTCAGTATATGACAGTCCTATTAATAACTAGTTTTACTTTATTTAATTACCTATAGTTTTCGGATCCGCAATCCACTGATTAAGCACCAAATGAAGTAGGATTATAAATGTAGACGCAGTTCGAACATAACAATCGCATGATGTTTGGGACGAAGCTGATAGTATCCAGTGCGCCTGCTGGTCGAAGCAATTTCTTATAAACTTAATATGATTGTAGCAAATGGATGCTAAAGCGTCTGCAGTTTGATGCTGTAAACATTCATATTGACGAAATGTTCCTGCCAAAAGGGCTGAATACACTTGCAGTTCACACGAATCCGAAGTAAATTGCAACATTTTATAGTAGTCCGCAAGACTGCAAGAATCTGCATCACTTTTCACACAAAGCGATTTTAAGATATGGTTATCCTCGGAACTTGATGAAATTGTGCGCAAGAACTGTGATATCTCTACTAATGCCCTACTCGATGGTCTGCAGAATATCAGATATTTTGTATATTTGCTAAGAATTTCGTTGTTTTCCTTTGAATCATAGGTAGAGCTGTTCAAGAGAGCCGCAAAAGACGCAACTAAGCCATTGTGATGAAATATTTCCCGCTTTGAAAAAGATCAAGTAAATAAAAAAAATAAAAAAAAATAAAAAAGAATATACCGAGTATCCAATCAAATGAATCGCCTCCACAAGAATTTGTATTAAGGTCAGGTCCTCTACTTTTTCGGAAAATAAAGCTGTCCACACTGGTGCTAATCGCTTACAAATTAAAGATAAAGCAGCAAAAATCCTTCTGATAATGACTTTCTCACTGGGATAGAGAGGTTGCTCCTGATAAATGCTTCTAGCGGTTTCTCTGTGTATGGCACAGGAAGGATATTTATTGAGTTCTTTGCATAGAAACTTGTATTCCACAAAAGAGCTGGTGTCCCGATACTGGGGATAATCTAAGTTCTTTACGTAGTAGTGCAGCTCGGGGATGATAGACTTGCATATTTCCAAGACCTTTAAATGGTTACAAATTAGTCTGTTGTTTATATATAACAATAAGTCTATCGTGCAAACTTTGTACGTACATCGACGTACATGTGTATATAGTAGGAGTAAATTGATATATGTACCTACCTCTTGAGACAGGCTTTTTACAGAATGCTGATTCAAAACTTTATGAGTATGAACCTGAGCCAGGATAGACTGCAATTGCTTCAAATGTCTCCTAAAAGTATTTTCTGAAAAAAAAACACAGTACTGAGATCTTTCCATTAAATCTTATCACAATTACCTCGAAAACTGAAAATCATCTCAGGAGATTTCCTAAAAATATCCTCAGGGATTGGTTCAACTAACCGAAGTCTTTTATGAAACTCAGTTGATAAATGAAGGTGAAGTACAGAAGGTAAGCATTGATAGTCCTTTTTAAACTCACACATACTAGCGTTAAGTCGCTGAGTATCGTTTAGTCGTTTTGCCTTCAAATTTGATATTTCAACATTTTTAAATTCCAATTCGCTTTGCTGGGCTTTAAGTTGTTTTTCAAGGTCCTCGATTTTATGCTGCCATTCTTTTCGAAAAGTTTCACTCTCCTTCATCTTATCGAACCTTAACGCATCGTTCGTCTGTTTGAGGTGCTCCAACTTATGTCTGAGCATCGAGACCTGCGCTCACACACTTATGATACAGATTTTATATAGGCATTTGTAATGAATGACATACCTCGCCCTCCTTTGTTTGTATTTTTTCAGCAAGATCACTTATATCCTTTGAAAGTTGTTCATTTTTCTTTTCTGACTCGCTTAAGGAGTTTCTTAAATAATTTATCTAGAATTCGGAGGAAATATGATCTATATAAATTGCTACTAGAAAGCAAACATACATCCTACTCTTATTATTGTTTAGGCATTCTCTATTTACACTTGCATCACACGTGTGTCCGTCTGTGTACACGGAGTACACGGTAGTTCGTAGATATTATGTAAAAAAAATATTCAGTCAGTACAGATTTCGTTCGCACGGACACACACACATGAACAGTTTGGTGAAAATAAGCACTGTCTGTTGTTTATTTACGTGAAAATGTCTATAAGTTCGGTTGGATAGCAAGGAGAAAATTTACGGTGCAACGAAAAAATGCCAGATTTCATATAATAACAAATAAATATAAAGATTACCCATTTCGAACAAGCAACACGCGACCAAAATTTCTGATTTGATTAATTTCCCTGTGAATAAATATGGGATTTTGGTTTGTTTGTTTACATTTAAATTGACCTGCAAAGAAGGCATCATGACTGTGACTTAAATAGTGCCGGCCAATTAGCGTATGACCACAAGACCCGTAATTTATTGATGCAGCTGTACTAGTTGCTGATTTTGGTGCTGGGTGTTTCCAGCAGCAACTCTCTCAATAGTCACACACGAATTCAAGTTGTGAGCCAAGTTCACAATCAGGTATGGATGGATATCACAAAAGGAACTTATCTAAAAACTAAGCCCTAACCTACCTCAACCAGACAACAGCGCCGCAATTCATAATGCAAAAATCGGAAAGACAGACCCGAGGGCTGGAGCTACGACTATCACACAGAAAATACAGGGATTAACCTGTGGTGGAAAGCGGGTCTGCAATCCGGAAAATAGTTCAAATATTCGAATATATTCAGCTCTAGTGTCTGTATTAGGCAACATAATATACTATATTAAAAAAATATAACAATTACCTGTAACTCCTTCGGGTCTTTCCGTACTGGAAGTGTGCCACTCCTCGCGGTATTGACCACAACACTAGATTTGCTAGTGGAGGGTCTCTCCTTTGGAGCAGGGTGAGTTGGGATTTTAAAATCGTACCCATTTTTCCGTTCAGCCTCCTTATTCCCTTTATCGCAGGCATTTTTAACAAGATCGTCCGCAAAGTTAACAAAGACATCATCGCCTCCTTCAAAGAAATCGTCCAAGAGTTGCTCAGCCGGCTTGTCAATCTGAGTGCTCGTTTTCACCTCATTGCTGAACTTTGTGAACGTTAGACCTCCTAAAGTCGCATTACCTGCTAAAATCTGCTGCGAGCTCTGCTCTACTTCGTCCGCAACTTGAGAAGCCAGGAATATTACTTCATCGTCATCCTCGCCCCACAGGGCGGAATCAGTTTGTACCGGCCTTGGCTTCGGAGGTGGATCTACAATAAGATTTTTTTATATATCCTTTTATCGTCCTAGATCGTTTCTTACGGTTCTCTCGGTTGGAAGAGTAATGGGTAACACTACTAATGCACAAATCGAGCTTCGGTTTCTTATGGACTTGGGCGCGGATACTGAATTGATTGTACCGCTTAGACATAATTACCCAGGTGGAATCCTCCAGGTAGTAAATGTAGCTGGTTTCACTTATATCTTATCGCAGTGAGGCTATCATTCATTTCACATCTTTCGACAATTTATAATTAAAAACGCTGAGACCACATCGACCCTATGTTTATGTTTACATATCCTGAAAAGGTTAGGGCTATTTTGACATTTACACACTTCTAATTGAGACTGTACAGTTAATAATTATTTTTAACGGTAGGTGGCCGGAAATGGCGACATATAATTTTTTTGAAAATTTAATAATCGAATGTAAATTGTCAATTATTTTGAAATTAAATAAATGCGATTTTAAATTTCAAATAAATCGTGACCCGCAAACACATCAAATGAAATGGCTAAGGAAAAAACATTATGCCTAACTTCCTATTGTGAATGATTATATTCGAATAGGGCAACGCTTCCAACATATGATACGACCCGTCGTGACCGACAGTCGTTGTGACGTCTGAGTTCGGGAAGTCTCGCATTTTTCGGGTGCTTGTTCTGAGAGCGGCATAAAAATTTAAATGAGTAGTTTATCAGCAAAGCCATTCATCAAAGCTATGAAAATCAGTGACCCGGCGAGTGCCCCCATCCACCGAATGCCATATAGGGCGCATTAGGGCTCTGTATTATTGCCATTCATAGTTTCTGTTTTCCTTAACAGTGCCGCAGCAAACAAAGTTTTTGTTTTCTCGCAACGCAGATCAGCTGATTAAACCACGACCCAGCGATCGCTCTGTGCCCGCACCCGCACCACACCGCATTTGATCTGTAATTTTTATGATATACTGCTAAGTTCGGTCAATTCGATTTACCACGTCGTTATCAAATGCGCCGGATTAGCAGCCAGTTATATAATTGATTTTTGTGCAGAACTGAAATCCTGTTCACCCGGTTGAACCGCATTTTCCTCTAGGCAGTCAATTTTACTCTTCGGGGATATATCAGTTGTTTAACCTTTACTTAAACACTTCGACCGAACTATCGACGGCAGTGGGATCTCTCTGATGACCATGAAGTGCTAAGGAGCGCAATTTCTTCCTTCTAACATACATTCAAAGTAGCACAAGCATTAAAGCACAAGGTGAACTTTCCCAGTTTCTTCAAACTCTAGACTAATTTCCACAAATCTTGTTTTCAGGCAAAATGCAGCAGCAGCAGTCCAAGCCTACACCACGCTCGGAGCTCCGGCCCGTTAAGTACGATTATGCGGATTCATTCTGGTGCACTTACATAATTTCTGTTGTATCTGCAAACATCGCAGAACTAGGTAAATTGCATTCTAAATGCGCCCCCATTTGACTCATATCGCTCGTTTTCAGCTACATACCCTCTTGACCTCACGAAAACTCGGCTGCAAATTCAGGGGGAGGCCACTTCTAAAGCGCAGGTAAAGGCTATTACGCTTCATTTTAGGTTTTACATCTCACACATTCACTCCCACGTATGGCACAAGCATTTGCTCACTTTGTGCAGTATCGAATCTTGCTGCGGTCAACGTTCACTTCCCTATTAAAGTTCAGCAGATTTTACATAAAGAGATTAAGGAATCGCACTTCTGTGGACTTTAGTTTAATGCATTCAATAAAATGTCATCTACAACCACAATTGGTCACTAAGTTTCTTTTGTGGTAAGCCAGATACTCGCTGATTTCAATTAGCGCCTTTTGATACGATCAGTGTTGTAATTTCTGCTTTTCTTCTTCTTCTTCCGCTTCTTACATCGGAAATGTGACCAAACATTTCTGGTGCTTTCACCTTGCGATGTGGTACTAGCAAGCAAACGCGCGCAATGTTATTCATGCGGTGTGGTTTGCCGAGCATACATTTATGTGCCTTTGGTTGTCCACATGAGCGCTCACCGGATCCTCTTCTAGGAATGGCAGGAAAATTACAATTACGAGAGCCAAGCTGAACTAGGAAGTCTGGAGAATTTTAATTTAAGGATTCATGCATTTAAATTTGAAGAAAATATTCCACCTCCAAGGTTGGAAAAATAGGGGATGAATCCCGTTTATTGAATTTCACCCACTCCCCATTAACCGATTTTAATAAAACGTGGCACATACATAGGTGTAGTTCCAATGAAAATAAAATATTATGGGGACCTGCACTAAAAAGTTAGAAGAAAAAAACAACTTCAAAAACATAAACTAAAGCACTAAAAAGTTAAACAATTATTTCCAACTTTTTAGTTAATTTTGGTTAATGGTGACGAGAGGGGTGCTCATTTTGCTCTTTTACTGCTGCAAATAAATTACTTTTTATTACTCTTCACAACGCATGAACCCATATGAATAACATTCTGCGGCCGAAATTCTGTGCGTTGCTAGCTGGTGCACATTTGTGTCCACAGCAAGCAGTCACAGTTTCTAAGAATCACTTCCCTGCCCTGACACCCTTCCTTCTGTTCTATAGATCAGAAAACATTTTTGGGCGGTAAATTTGGATCATGCAACTACTTTTTGGTTATAACTTCTTTGCCAGAACACTGGCACTAAACATTTTAAGGTCGTAGAAATTTTCACAAGCGCTTCAAGGGCCAAATCCTCTAAAGCTTTGAGCAATAGAATTATACGATGGTTAACCATCCTCAGAAGATACCTACACGCTATCCACACTTTTTTTAATCCGCCGTTTGTTTGTTTCTCAAATGAATTGAACCTGAGATTGTGATAAAATTTATATCAAGGCAGTGTATTTATCAATATCAACAACGAAGCTTCCCTATAACATGATGCAAAATAAAATTATGTTACTTATAATGTCACGTTTTGATGTCAAATAACATGTAACATGTCCACCTCTACAGGAAGGTGTAATCATAAAATGTCACTTGCAACGTGACCACCTTTACAACATGATGGATCTGATATTTGCGGTCCCTAGTTGATATGAATCAGCTGCCGTGCTTCTAATTGACGTAGCCACCCTCTTCTGGAAGGCGGCGCACGGTTGTGACTTATATGATCTCGGCAGACATACCACATGACCAGGACCCTCGTGTATTCAAAGTGGATCGCTCTCCTTGATCCTTGAAGAAAAGTATGGCAGTTCTGGATTCAGGCCGTTATGCAGCTTGTTGAGGATTTCTAGTTCCTTCTTTTACTTCTATTGACCTCTCCTTTTTATGTCAGCCTTCGTTTGTAAGCATTATTAACGGACACCACGGTTTTCTTTTATGAAGAGAGCCTTAATTATTAAAGAAAATTTACAAAAGAAAAAATCTACATAAAAGTTAAAACAACACAGTAGTGAGCCAAGTTTACAAGTAAACAAAAATACTACTTAATGAAGGATATCAAAGAGGGTCATATAACAAAAATCTCAAATGGTGCCCGAGGAATTGACAGTGGCTGTGCTCCTGTTTTAAAAAACGTTTAGGGGTAGGCAGGGGTCTGCGATTTCTTTTAAAAACACACCACACTATAGTGTCATCACCGTTTCTGACAAAAAAACCGCGAGCGTCTGAAAACTTTCACGAGTCAGTGGGGCCGTTGCCTCTTAAAGGGAGTTGGAGTTTGAAAACAGAAGGTAGCCTGCTCTAAATGGTTCATATTTTTTGCATCTTAGAATCAGATGTTCCTCATTTTCTGTCACTACATTTTTCGCATTGATTATTGTTAACTACCTTCCACCTTGCAAGGTGTTTCCTGGTGTCCTACTAACACTATAAATTGTTCTGATCAGTTTGCCCGAGAGGTTGCTTTTCAAGAATCAAGGCTTAGTGCAATTCTTTTGTGTATTTTTGAGTATCGTATACCCTTTGTACAAGCCAACTCCGTATATTCTCTCTTCTACTCCGCAGTTACCTTTCTTTTTATGTTGAGTATAGCATCCTCAACCGACAGTCTGTGGACCAATAAAATCTCCTCATTCCTCGCTTCCATTCAAATAAATATAGAGCGGCTAAAAATGCTCAAGGTAAATGAATTTTCATGAAAATACAGGGTAGCTGGTTTTCAGGGACACTGATTTCGAATCTGATATTAAAATTAAGATATTCGGTATGGCCAACTTAAAATACTAAATGAAGTTGTAGTCCCTAAAATTGAATGCAGTCATAAATTTCGATGGTGCCATTAATAGGAAATTTTAAATGGCACATCCAATACGGGTGGAAGATAAAAGAATAGATACATTATAAGTACAGAGTCAGATCCAGTCCAGTTACAAGTACAGGTAAAATCACGGGCCAGGTATAAATGCAGGTACAGTGCCTATACCTGCGATGAATCAAACGTTCGTAACAACAAACGTAACGTAAACTTCCGAAATTAAGTTGAATAAGAATACACTTTCCTTTTAGCATTAGTTCCTGCCTAATTGCCATTTCTTGGAAATTTTAATTCCATTACATTTAAATTATTAATAGTAGCTATGATTCCAAGTAATAATGCAGGGAATTGTCCACATATTCCACCGAGATTGACAAGGTCATTGACAAAAAATTAAGAAGTAAATTAATTTTCTGGTTGTGGACTTTAAAGGGAAGTATCAATTTTATCTTCTTCTTTTTATATGTGTTTATATGTTCTTTTATATTATATGAGACTCTCTGACAAACTTTATTTAATAAAATTAAATCTTGTTGTCCGTGATTTACGTTCAAAACGTGCCCTTCATTTTCTATTTCTTATTTGTTTTCCCTGCCTAATGCTCCATTTCCGTCCCAAAACAAGTTGGCTTGTCCTGAACGTATTCATTATCTGTTTAACTTTCGACAGTTTTCTAATGATATAACCTCTAGATGCAATACCGAGGAATGATGGCAACAGCTCTCGGGATTGCTCGTGAGGAGGGTCTTTTTAAATTGTGGCAAGGTGTCACTCCAGCGCTGTATCGCCATGTGGTTTATAGGTAAGCTTTCTAATGGCACTAAGCCTCAAAAGAGTCTTATTCTATTCGTTGATGCAGCGGAGTGCGAATCGTCACATACGACAGTTTGAGAAAGAAAATGGGTGCAACAGTTACCACCAGCCTTCCAATTTGGCAATCAGCCATTTGTGGGGTTACAGCTGGTGCTCTGGCCCAATGGATGGCATCTCCAGCAGACCTTGTAAAAGTGCAATGTCAGATGGAAGGCAAAAGGAGGTTAATGGGCCTAGAGCCTAGAGTGCACGGTGCGGGCCACGCTTTTAAGGAAATCATTAGTCGAGGAGGGATTAAGAGCTTGTGGAAGGGTAGTGTCCCCAATGTGCAGCGAGCTGCTTTAGTCAATTTGGGTATGCAAAGATCTTAAGAAATTGCACAAGGTAGCTCATCAGCGTTTCATTCTTATTGCAGGAGATTTAACCACATACGACACCGTGAAACGCTTTGTTATGCGGAAAACAAATTTGCCCGATTGTCATTTGGTTCACATAATTTCTTCAATATGCGCAGGATTAGTTGCCGCCACAATGGGTACTCCAGCCGATGTAGTAAAAACTCGAATTATGAACCAGCCTACCGATAAGGATGGAAGGTTTGTTGTTTGAAATGCTTGTTGAAAATGTTGCTTTTATTGATGTTTCAGAGGGCTTTTGTACAAGGGGGGATTCGACTGTTTCAGCCAAACTGTGAGAAAAGAAGGCTTCTTCGCTCTCTACAAGGGATTTTTGCCCGTTTGGATCCGAATGGCGCCGTGGTCACTCACCTTTTGGTTATCCTTTGAACAGATTCGTTCAACAATTGGTGCCTCTGGTTATTAGTTTAAGCAAATTAGAAGGGAGCTACCTTTACTTGGAATTATTTCATATAGGAATGCAAAGCAATATAGCTCTGTACAAATTAAGTTAAAAATGCGAATATGTATTAATATATTCATTTGCCAGGTGTAATATGTTTAGTAATGATTAACTTTGGACGGATTTGGAAAGGGTTTCTTGTAAAACTCGGGTAGACCAAGAAAAACCAGTCGATCACTAAAGACTTCACAGCACAAGTGAAATTAATCGTAGCAAATTTTAGATGTTCTCACTGCTAATTGGCTATAGCTTAATGGATAAGTAATAAAAAAAACAATTCCGAACACGTTCCTAATATGTTCCTCACGTCTAATTTACCTCGGCTTGTAATTGCATGCTTAGACGAGACATTTATCCTTTTTTACTATATTTTTATAACATCACAGATGTTTTTCGAGTAATTTGCTTTAAAGACATTTTGATCAAATCCATGACCATCGACATTCTTTCCCATCTCTTGTGACTCCTTTCGGTTTCCCAAGTCCTTTACAAAGTAGAGTCTTATAAATATAGAAAAGGCAATTTTTTACCCGTGTGTTCATTTTACTGAGCTTTATTACCTGCCTGTAACAGGAGGAGCTGATATACTTGAGTAACTAGAAATATTACGATGAATAAACAATAGGGAAACAATAAAGAGAAAAACAATTAGACTTAATCAGTGCAATTGTATGCAATACATGGTAGATTTAGTTTCGTATGGAACGAAAACCTGTCCTTGTAAATAATTCAATGTTTGACTTCTTGTACTAGTATTTACCTAATTAGTGATGGTAACAATAAATTTTTTTAACAGGTCCGTTCACCTGATGGAACCTATTTAATCATTTCAAACCATTTTCCCCCATATAATAATTTTTTTAATACCCAAATAACATTATTTAGTTATGCTGCAGTGAAGAAAGGTTGATTGAAGACAAGACAAGATCATGTTGTCGTGTTAGAAATGTTTAACACAGCCCAAGCAGCGATCAATGAGAAGAACCTACTTCCGGAAAATTTGAAACTTTTGTTTGAAGCGACTTTTGTTTAAAAATATTTTTGCAAAATCTTTGGTCAGAAATAAACCGAATTTTAGTTTATTTATAAAAAAAAAACCACGAACTATAAAAAAAAGAAATTTAAAAGTTAACTAAACTAAAAATTACAAGACGAACCAATGTCGCGAAAATCACAATATTCAAAATAAGCTATTAATTTTACTTGATTTTCATCAGAATCAATAAGCAGTTCTCCTTGAATTGTTAAGTAGTATTTTTCGAAGTCTTCAATTGCAATTTTTTGTGGGATTTATTTTTGATGTACACGATTGACGATACCAGGGTGTCGTATCTAATATCTCAACTCGACAAATTTGCCTTTGGCAGAACGATATCGACTATAATTGCAGTCGCTTACATATGTTATCGACAAACTCTCTCAGCGTCCAATTTTTGGAGGCAAATAAGAATAATTAATAATAATAATTATAAATTCAAACGGACAACTATAACGGATATTGATGAATGGAAAACGATTAAAGATTTTAATAATTTAGAAGTGCTATGAAATCATCATCAGGTTTGTACGATTTTGATTTACAAATTTTCTGTGAAGAAGGAACTAATCCAAAAAAAAAAATGGCTTGCTCTAGTACTGGTAGAGGATCGGGTATAATTGTTACATTCAATTCCATCGAGGAGGCTGTAAATAATTTAATATCAATTTTTTTTTAAATTTATCATTTAGACTGAGGAAAATATCCTAATGTTCATTCATTTTATTTTAGAACGAACGGTTTCTTGTTAATGAAATGCTCAGAAAACATTCTTGAGATGGCATATTTGCACAAACCCAAATTTGGTATGAACCCTTCATAGTTAGAAAGTTTACAATATATTTTTTAAGCTCAGCAGGGCGTGGCGCAACTCTGTAAATGCAAATGCTCTAGTTTCTGTTGTATAAGCTGAAACAAGCAAAACGAAGTACGTATATTTGATTACTAACATCCAAAATTCACAGTAGACCTAAGTGAGAAAAAAAACAATTTCAAAAGTGATGCTTAAGGGGGCCGATACATGTAAAAGCAAAAAAAATTTTTTTTTTTTTTTCGTCGGGAATATATTCTATAAGGTGTTGAGAACGTGTGTCTAAAGAGCGTTTCCCGATATCTCAATCCGGTCTCATGGAATCTCACATAGAAGCCGATACATGTAAAATCAAAAAAAAATTTTTTTTTTTTTTTCGTCGGGAATATATTCTATAAGGTGTTGAGAACGTGTGTCTAAGAGCGTTTCCCGATATCTCAATCCGGTCTCATGGAATCTCACATAGAAGCCGATACATGTAAAATCAAAAAAAAAATTTTTTTTTTTTTCGTCGGGAATATATTCTATAAGGTGTTGAGAACGTGTGTCTAAGAGCGTTTCCCGATATCTCAATCCGGTCTCATGGAATCTCACACAGAAGCGGCGATGTCAAGTAGCGCGGGTGAGAAGCTGTCCATCGCCCCGGCTCCAGACTGCCCCGCTCTTAGCTTTTCGTCTATTATTCCCAAATTCCTCAGCTATTGTTCTAATCGAAGACAAATATTTCGAATTATTCTCGAGTAACGAGCGCAGACCGGCACACATTTCTCGATTCAAAAGAAGCAAGAACGGCTCGGAAAGAAAAAACTTTTGCCGTAAATCAGCTGCGTGCACAAGAGGAAGAACAACTCTACGGTGCAGGAATAGCCGACTAAAATGTAAGTAGAGAATTCGTCATTTCACTTCCCCAAACTTTGAACTCAAATTCCTCGAAACGACATTTTCGACTACTCGCTGCACGATAACTTTATTAAGAAAGGTTCAATTACGCTGAAAATTTTACCGTAGCTTCAAAAGATCCTTGTCTACTGGATGAACCTAAATTTATAGCCGATTTCGCGAATCCCCGACCGTAGAGGTTGCGAATTCAGCCAAAAAAACAAGCAAAATTTTCATTCAAGTCGCATTTGGGGAAAAAAATTTTTTTTGTCTTAAAGTTAGGTTCACATTGAAGCCACAACTGTTTTTTAACAATTTCTTCTTCCTCCTTTGTTTCAGACCAATATTACCGCCGCGAGAACGCAGCGACTGAAATATGAGGGGGCTGTTGCGTCACGGGCTTCGCCGCCATTTTGAAACGCCGGCACTCGAAAAAAAATGTTTTATAATGTACAAGCTCTTGTGGTAAACTAATAAAAAAATTAACTCGATCCGCTTATTCCTTCCCTATCAAAAAAATTCTTTAAAAAAACTCACTTTCAATGTATCGGCCCCCTTAAAAGAGTTCAAAATTTCACAAAAGAAAATTCTGATATTTTTTGCTATAAAATAATTGTTTTTATAAAAAAATTGTAAAAACTGATCAAATAATTTTTGACCTTAGCGTCCACCAATTTTGAAAATACAATTTTAGCAAAAACGCGTTTTAAAATTTCTAGGAGTGAAAAAATGCATAGGCATTGAGCGACATGTGTATGAGGCTATATAACTTCGAATTTGAATTGAAAATCTAGGGATTATATTCTTAAGATGTACTAATATTTTATAAGAGAAAACATTTTAATTTGTTTGAAAGTTTTAAATGGATTTCCCTCCTTAAAGACCCTGTTGAAGGTATAACCAGAGCAGGAACTTTCATCACGCACGACTAGTAAATTAAGGCTTTGTATAGCAACTCTCTTTTGTCTACTAGATCATCTTTCAAAATTGCTGATTTAGTAAAATTCGACGACGATAAATCGAGTCAAGACATCAAATATGAACCCCAACGAAGTTAAAAATTTGTAAATATTTCATACTTTAACAATTTTAAAGGAATGTAATAATATAGTGGTGCTTCAGTTCAAATTGTTAAACTATTATATGTTTTGGACTTCGGATACTTTATTTTTTATTTCTTTATTAAAGCTTGGACAGCACAGACCATTCTTAATAAAAACACTATAAGAACATCGGGAAAGTGTTTTTTTAATCAAATTAATCACATTTTATATGAAATAAAATTATACTGATTTTTAATTCATTATTAGTACATATATGTAAATTAAAAGGGCACTTGAAGTTACTACCAAAAAATGAATCATTTGGCCAGGAAAATAATAAACGAATTATTTTTTTATCACAATAGATGATCTATTCATCAAAAGTTAAAAGCGCGAAGTATCAAATCAAATTACATGGAAAAATTGCAGAGATTGCAATTGACATTTAACAATATTTTACATTTGATTTCCATAAGGTCTGCTTCTAGGAAAAGCTCCTCAACAACATGCAAGCTTTGATACCTACAAAATAAAAAATAATAATAAAAACTATAAATTGCACCTTTCCCCAAAAATAAAAGGCGCATTAGGTTTATCAAAATCTAACTATGGATCATTACTATTGATGCTCTGCTCAATTGTACTTTCAGTCTAAATTACATATTTGCTTTTTTGAGCATGTGTAATATTTTGAAATCAGATAAGGGTTATATTAGCATTAAAGTTAAATTGAAAATTTTTTTGTTTAAGTATAGTAATTACCTTAGATCTGAAAGATTTGATCAGGGATCATTAAATAGATTGGCACCTTAGCAATTTGCGTTTCTGCGTAACTATATGGCACATGGTATTTAACAAAATGCTAAAAATATAAGATGAACATTTCCTCGATAATGAAAGATTAGCGTGAAAAATTGTCAGGAGAAATGAAATTTAAAGTCGCAAATTGGGACTTTAACCTTTGGCTTTATAAAAATAAAAACGTAATAGCTTCTCATTGGAATTTGGAGTACTTCTCAAAGCTGTGTAATCGATTAATTTTACAAAATAAAAAAATACTGCACCGTAAGATATCTGAAATCTTATCAATTAATAGTTTCCGTAGATTTGTGAGTGATTTCCAAGAGATAGCAAGACAGATTTCAATTGAAAACATTGGACCAAAACAAAGTCCATCCACTTCTTCAATTAAACAAAATTACATGTACATAAGCGATCGACGTTTGTTGCCTTTGAGCCAGTCAATCACCATATGAAAATTATTGCGCCTAACTCCAGTCCGAAAACACTGTATGCGCTTATTTTAGCCGTTTTTTCTGTCATTGTTTGCTATGCTACGTACATTGGGGGTATCTACAAAAAAGCTTTAAAAAATCGTTTCTCAGTCAGTCGGCCGATTCTATTCACGCCGCCCCGTGAGCTTTTCTAGTGGGATTTACCGAATGCGAAAACATTTTTTTGGATAAACAGAAACGGCGAATATAAGAGAGCAAGTGTCGTTGGTTTTTGCGCGATTTTTTCAGTTGCATAAGTTACGCGCGGTGGGCTCGTCTTCGTAACATACTAGTCTAGTGGCGTGACCAAGAATTTCGGTTGTGACTGGTATTTGGGTGCGTAACTTCTTTTTTTGAGAAAGGTATAAAATAAATATCGTTACAATTGTTCAAACAATAGCGGAATCAGTGTAAGGCAAACGGGTGATTTTTATTACAACTTGAACAAAGAGATGTGTTTCCCCTTGAGTGGTTTTCCTTTATGTTTGCGCATTGTTTAAATATCCTCAAGCACAGTGATGTGAATTTTCAATTTCGGTGCCAAGTAAATGTTCTTAAAACTCAAGTATCGCTTTGGCTAGCAAAATATAATATTACTAGCAACAGCCGCAACAGTTTGAATTTAAATGTGAAACTGTCTGATTGTGAGCGTATAAATACTTGGGTTCTGCAGGTGGAGATAGTTAGGGACTTAATCTTCGGAAACTGCTTATGTAAAATTGTATGTTGCGTTTCTCTCATTCAAATGAATTTATCTTATCTTAAATTAACAAAAAAAAACAATCTCCTGCGTACTTTCTCCAATCTGAAGTTAAACATGTTTCGATAATGCATAGGAATGACAACGGTCTGTAGGGTATTCACAAAGTAATAGCGCTCGAGAGATTTGCTGATATGTCTTGAAATATCGCATTCTTCATAGGTGCAATTTGATGAGTCGGAAATAAGAAATCTGCCCAAATTCTGGGGAATCCCAGTTCAATTGTGAATTTTACAACAGTGTTTCCAAGTGGCTTAAAATATTTGCTTTCACAAAAGCATTACTGTACTTCTACGAGTACTTTATTTATTTGGGAAATAAGGTTCCGGTGTTGTGGGAATCACCTTGAATAACTTGTGTGACATCGCATTGAATAAAATTGTTAAATGCTTTGCAAGTAATGCATACCTATATTGTATATATCTACAACTAGGTAAGCGTTTAAAGAATTTGCATTTTTGGCGAAACCTATATATGTATGCAAGTAGTACGATAAACTTTGTGGGCAAAGCAGACAGAATAATTGAATACTTAATTTTAAAAAGGGGACATCAAAAAAATTGTACATTTTGCAGGAATTAAGAAAACAATTGCCGTTTTTGAACTGCTGATTTGAGTAAAGTCATATTTGCAATTGTTATTTAGGGTCAGACACCAATCGATATTTAGGAATATTTAAACCATAATTTGTGTTTTTTGTTTTATTTTCTTATTGTTCCTTACCAAGATTGGAAAAACGGAACACTAATGGCCTGTCCTCACTCTCGTGTCTGCCAGACTGTCTGTCATAAGCTCCCAGAACCAAATGGTACAAGCTAGAGACTCAAAGAGACATGCATAAATAATTCGAATAATTATACATAGGTAATAATGGGAGACAAGTAGTTTAAGATTCAACCCCATCGAGTGGGGTGTCTAATGAAAGCTAGTGACCCATAAAAAGCAAACATATATTTTTTTTAATTTTTTGATTAATGATTGTGTGAAAAAAAAATTAAAAACTGCGAAAATTGCTTGTCCTACCCCATTTGTTCCTGAAGTATTCGGAAAATCTGAAATAAATTTTACAAGTGTATTGTTACATTAACATTGACCAATAAGCTTTGGGAACATTATAAAGTTTCATATTTAGAAGAAATTACAGATTATCTGTTGCTAAACTGCTCACACAAATTGCAGCAATTGGAAGCATCACTAATCATTTACTTATTTCAGTATGTTCAGTATGAAAGTGCATTGGTACAAAACACTCATTGTGCGAGAACCAATTCCTAATTGAACGTTTTTTTAATTCTGAGATGTGCCTTTTGAAAAATTTACAGAATAGCGAAATTAAAAGATGTAGAACAGAGAATGCATATTATTTAAAAAAATGTGTTTCATGGCAATAATATGTATTTAAAAACCACACGGAAAAAATTAATTGGAAATAGATTATATTTTCTATAGTCATTACTTTTCGTCGTAAAATAGGCTCCGAATGATTCAGATACTTTATACGTGCGTATTCTGAAATTTGTGTGCAGTTTATATCCGTTTGGCTTGAAATCTTGAAAAGATGTTAAGTATCAATTCAATTACGGTTTTGTAAAATAACAAAAACTATAGTACTATAGTATACTTTAGTAAATATTATGTTTTTAATAAAAGTTCTTGGCCTTTTATTCTAGATTAAATGGTATCCGAGAAATAGTGCATAGTGCTAAAAACATATAAGCAAAAAGTATAATAGTATTTTGTACTTTCAACATATATTTCATTAAAATTATTTTATATGAACTGTAGACTTGCCAGTATCGTATAAACTAAGGAAAAAAATTAGAAATTTTAGGTTCGGCACACCTTCGTATTTTTTCCAACTTCCAACTTTCAACTTGTTATAAAATATCAAAATTTTCAATGATTACGGAACATATAAAAATCTAATTCGTCGATTCGTTTTCTCGGGGGTAGTCTCATGTCCGAGCTTAAATTTTGAAGGTTTTTAAGAATTTTTTTTGTTGTGGAAAATGAAATACAATATTCTTATGATAATTATATGTTATTACTAAACTATTGAACAATACAAAAACATTTTTTTTAAACAAAAAAAGAAATATTTTAAGGTCATTTTGGTGAGGCGAAGTAAGTCTCTTAAAAAAAAAGTAGGTGGCTCGCCCCCCTGATTGCTCCTTTTGTAATCATCCGAAATCAAAATTCCAAAATGATTATTATTCAGTAGGGTTGTCATTCTGGCCCGTAGCAGACTTAAAAGATTTGAGTGAAAAATAGTAAAATGGCGGCCTTGTAAAAACAATTTTCACAAATCGACGGTTTTTTTTTCGGTTTAAAGTCGACATAAAACAGAAACAAATGGATAAAAACATCTAATTCTGGTACCCGCCATTCATGTGTGGAATATTGTGTTAAAATTTCAGCCGAATCGGTCTAATAGTTTTTTTGTAATCATCCGTGCCGACGAAAAAAAAGTAGTTCGAGAAAAACGCGTTTAAAGTTTAGAGAATAAATTTTCATATATGCAGATGCAGGGTGCGCTCTCCCCTATTATATGTTGTAACTTTAAAATGATGTAGTGTATCGGTCTAAAATTTTTACAGTATATTCTCAACTTATTTAGCTTTGAGAAGATGCAAACAAAAAAAGATTTTTTGAAGATCGAACATGAGACTACCCTCTTAATCATGTCTTTCAGTTCGAAAAAACATGATTTCGAGAGAAACGCGTTTCTGAAGTTTCAGAAATTAGTGCGCGGCACATTTGCGTATTGTGTCGTATGATTACTGAGAACTGTCCTTATAACAGGTTTAGGCAAAATGTCATTGCTCGGCTTGAGGCTTGATTACACAACCACACAAAAAAAAAAGGAGTGGGGATTACTTTTGATGCCATATGTCATATCCGTAGTAATTTGGCCTGCTGATCACGAATCCGCGATCAGAATTGAGCCGTGATGTCCAGATTTTTTTCTAACCTCCAAAAAGTGGGTTAAAAACAGAAAATCGTGGAGTAAAATTCGGAAAAAATTTATTTTTAACATTTAAACCTATATTCATATGAATTGAGACCTGCTGAGCACGAATCCGTCACCAGAATTGAGCCATCACGTTCTTATTTTTTTTCTAAAAATTAATAAAAAAAAATTTAAGAAATAAATCGGAACGTGATGGCTCAATTCTGGTGACGGATTCGTCCTCAGCAGGTCTCAATTCATATGAATATAGGTTTAAATGTTAAAAATACATTTTTTCCGAATTTTACGAGTGTATTTTTCACGATTTTCTATGTTTTTAACCCATTTTTTGAGGTTAAAAAAAATCTGGACGTCACGGCTCAATTCTGGTCGCAGATTCGTGCTCAGCAGGCCAAAATACTACGGATATGGCGTATGGCATCAAAAGTAATCCCCACTTTTTTTTTTGTGTGGCTGTGTTATTCATTAGTGCTTAGCTTAAATTTCTTTGGCAGATTTTATTTTTATTATTATTTTGTTCACTTTCCTTGACAGCCTTAGATTTACTTAATTTAATTTTGGCATATTCTCTTCATTATTGTTAGATCACATTCTTACTTTCTTTTAAAGGTTATTATTACTGTATAAAACTATTATACTTTCAAAATATAATAAAAAATAAAGACTAGATATAGTAACTTATCAATTTCTATAACAACGCCTTTTTAAAGCCAAAAACGGGAAACCCACCTTAAGCTTTTAGATCTTTCTGATCCAAATAAAGGAGTACGTATATGTATGTATGAATCCTAAAAAAAGTGCTTGGATACAAATAGAGGTACAGTATCCCAACTCTGCGCAATTTATCAATTAAATATAATATATTTTTAAAAAGTTACTAGGAACTGTTATAAATTTAAAGTTGAGATATTTGGCGAAGTTGTGCACATTGAATTGGAGGATTTAGATTAATTCAACTATTTTTTTCAGTACTAGATACTTTTAGCATCTCTGGTACGAATTTAATTTATTTCCCCAGAACTTAGTGCTTTAGAAAATTTTTGAATTAATTTTTTTAATTTTCTTTACCAATGATTATGTACGATACGAGTCTTAGCTCAAACCATTTTGGTGTGAATACACTTGTTTGTAAAAAATGTAGTGCACGTGCGTAATACAAATAAGACAGCTTGCACAAATAAAAACGCGACTTGGTAGAATTTCGGTCGACTTCGTTGAATGAATTAATTTTTTTCTTTCTCTCTTTCTCTTTTGTTTATGTTTGATGTTATATTGCTTATAAGGCGTACAGCATTCACGCAGGTTTTCTGCTGCTTCTTAATTCGTTAAGTTGATAAATAAATTTGAATACACTGTGCATAGCAATATAAGACCGAATTACTTTTTGTTTTTACTAATTTTGGGTTATAATAATTTTTTAGTGCTCTTTCTGACTTTCGTATTTATACGAAATGCATTTTCACATGAATACGATAAGCTACATATAAATTTAGAACAAGACTCAGATTACGTTTTGCTAAATAAGTTACATCATCTGAATTTCATTAAAATAAAATAAAGAACTTGTAAACTTGTAAATTCCCACTTTTGTGTGACTTTCGTTTCGTACGGAATTCAGAACAAGGCCCTTAATTAACATTTCTTAAGTATTTAAGTTTTATTTCTTGTTCCGCTAATGAAAGTATAAGCACGATATTTATGTGCGGTTCTAGTATTACATTACTTCAAATTAGCATCCAGTTCCACGTAAAAATGTAATTAAATTCTCATTTCATTTTACATATTTGTAATTTGTGAATTAATTTTAATTTGTACACAATACGCTGTTAAAAGTGACTATCATGGTGCCGTAAAGGATGAAAGCGAAAAATATTTCATTTCCTATGTTTTAAGATGCAAGATGTGAACTTTAATTGTAATATCCCAAGTTTAAGAGGGGAGTCTCATGTCCGAGCTTAAATTTCGAAGGTTTTTTAAGATTTTTTTGTGTGGAAAATGAAATGCAATCTTCTTGTGATGATTATATGTTATTATTAAACTATTGAACAATACAAAAAAATTTCTTTTAAATAAAAAAAGAAATTTTTTAAGGTCATTTTGGTGAGGCGAAGTAGGTCTCTTCAAAAAAAAGTAGGTGGCTCGCCCCCCTGATTGCGCCTTTCCCAATCATCTGAAATCAAAATTCCAAAAAGATTATTATTCAGTAGGGTTGTCATTCTGGCCTGTAGCAGATTTAAAAGATTTGAGTGAAAAATAGCAAAATGGCGGCCTTGTAAAAAAAAATTTACAAAATCGACGGTTTTTTTCGGTTTAAAATCGATATAAAACAGAAAGAAATCGATAAAAACATCTAATTCTGCTACCCGCCAGAACCATTCATGTTTATAATAATATGTGAAAATTTCAGCCCAATCGGTCCAATAGTTTTTCTTTAATCATCCGTGCCGACGAAAAAAATTTAGTTTCGAGAAAAACGCGTTTAAAGTTTGGAGAAAAAATTTTCATATATGCAGATGCAGGGTGCGCTCTCCCCTATTATATGTTGTAACTTTAAAATGACGTAGTGTATCGGTCTAAAATTTTTACAGTATATTCTCAACTTATTTAACTTTGAGAAAATGCAAAAAAAAAAAAAAGATTTTTTGAAGATCGAACATGAGACTACCCCCTTAAGGCAAAAGATTGAACGTTATTGTGCTCCGGTTATGGAATACCAAAACGAGTGATTGGAACATGTTGTGTATTAAAGCTGCTGCATCGCGTGAAACTTCTTATAAGAGATACGGCATTGACTCGATAATTGGAACTATCAATGTTACTTCCACTAACTATTCTAAAATTGCAACTTTTCATTTTTACCTCGAACCTGTTACGCAACTATATGTCGTGCAGTTGAAACGATTTCAATACAATTGAAACTATTTCACGAAGATAGGCAGAAGTTCAAATGTGTTATCTTTGGCAGGCTCTTTTTTAATTTTTGATTTGTAATTGTTGACCATCATGTTTTAATTGGTTATAAACATGTAGAGAATGCCCAATGAATTTAATGTAATTATGTTAAAAACAAATGCGAGCATGGTATACCGCTCTATTCTCCACACATCGTATGTATGAATCAAAACATGAAATTGATAACAAAGTATTTTTTATGACACTAGCTTTCTTAATTTATTTTACCTATTTTACCAATGCACAGAAACTACTCGCATTTGAAAATTCGATTGTGCAAGGTATAAAAGTGCATGCAGGTATTGCAAAACTTGCGTGATTCATTGTTGGGCGCATTTACTAAAAGCTACATAGGTTTTGATACAGCGCTGCGCGTAAAAGCAATTTGTTTATTGGACTGTGGCCAGCCGAAGCTTTATTCGGTCCCATAATTTTTACATTTGTATGTATCTACATCGATTACTTACATAAAAATTTAAAACAGTTTTTTTTTATAGACTAAGAATTAGGGGCTCTATAAATACAGTTAAATCATAACTCCGGTAACTAGACACGATCGTATACAGGGTGGCAGCTTGAATCAACCAAATTTGTTTTCTAAATAATTTTTACCATTGTTAATTTAGTGAAATGTTTTTATTTGTACGTATTTGTACATTTTTAGAAACATACGATTATTCAATAATGTTCACCTTTATGTTTAATAACAAGACGAATTCACTTCTTAAAGTTATTCATGCCGGCACGCCGAACGCTTTCACGTATTTGATTCCAAATATCTTTTAAACTCTGCAATGTAGGTGTATCCTTTAGTTTTGCTATCATAATGAATTATCCCCAAATACAGTAGAATAAAATATTAAGCTTTAGCAAAGATGGCCTCTCATCTTTGACAATAAAATTTAGAAAATTTTACTCGGACCAGATTTGCACGGTTCTTTTTCCGTGTGTGAAAGTCCTCCAACTGGTTCGAAACAAAAATAGAGTTTGGAAAAGCAAAAGCCGAATAGCAGCTAGATTGGCGACTTCTATCTATGAAACTACAAGGCAAGCAGCACACCTCATACTAAACGTCGACTTACACTGGAGCATTCGCGTTTGCGTTCAGGTAGTTGTCACGATTAAAAGCAACAAAGCATTTCCAATTACCCTTTCACGACGAGAACGCAGGTCACAAGCGTTTGACGATCAATGTTGCGCTCAGTATTGTTCACGCGTCTGGACGCATTGGCACGTAGATCGCGAGTTAAATTGTAGAAATGGACCGGAGAAAAAACTACCAAACTGGAGGAAAGTATCAAACTGATTAGTAAAAATCGCGTATGTGATCGCATCATGTCGCTGTGAAGAGATCTGATCGCGATCGATATCGTCCAAACGCCGTGCTTGTGTGGAATGGCCTTAAAGTTATTCTGTTTTACTTCTCAACGTAAAGCGGTTCTTCGACTGTAGTAACTAGAAAAGAAATGGTTGATTCAAGCTGCCATCCTGTACATAATAAACAACAGGGATAAAAATATATAGGGATAGATATATTTTTAGATGCATGTGAACAGGGTTCAAGTATTGGCGCAAAAAAATTATGTTGCATTTAACTCAAAACAAAACAACAAAAAATAGCTTACAGTGCCGGCGATACTGACATTATATATTTTCAAAAACATATCTTAAAATTCATTTTTCAGCTTGATAAAATAGCGTCCCCGTAACCTACATACTAAGAATTAAGTAAATATTTAGAAGTGGGGTATAAAAACAAACAAAAAACCGAAATAGTCCTAATATTTTTGAGTCGGTTTTAAACATTCAAGTTATTTAATTAAATCAGAATTAATAAATTCACATAAAAACCCAGAGATTAATATTTTAATGTTTAAGCAGTCTTTGAAATGTCAGCTAATGTTATTGTTTTTTTCGAATAATTTGATAGCACCACCATGAGTGAACTAATTGAGAAAAAAAGAAGTCCGATCCAAGTTGGATTGAAGGAGCAGCCAGCAAAAGTGAACAACACACCTACCAAACACTTTACAGAGACCTTACCTGCAGTTTTTTTAATCTCAACATTATCGGCAACCAACGCTGAACTTTGTAAGAAATTACATTTGGGCACCGTTGCACGATTTAAGAATTATTCTTTCCAGTATGTTATCCTCTGGATCTGATCAAAACACGCCTGCAAGTTCAAGGAGAACCTGGCGCATTTGGAAAGGTGTGTACATTTGAACGTTGAATATTGTGTCTTTGATGACAAATAATATTAATGTCAATTTTTAACTGTACATTCCTTTAGCATAAATAAGACTCATTAAATGATTGAATCTTGTACATTCCGTTAGTAATTTTAACTTTTTGTCCGCTCTTAAGGTCCCACATCGAGGCATGACAGCTACGGCAATAGGCATTATAAAAGAAGAGGGCACGTTGAAACTATGGAAAGGCATGTCACCAGCACTGTATAGACATGTGATATACAGGTAATAAAATTGATTATGTTTCCTATAAGTAATACATTTTAATTTTAATTAGTGGAGGACGTTTAGCATTCTATGAGAACTTTCGACAGCAAATTGGTCACCCTCTCAAATTATGGGAAGCCGCAATATGTGGTGCCGTTGCTGGAGGATTCGCACAGTGGTTGGCTACACCAACAGAATTAGTGAAAGTACAACTTCAAATGGAAGGAAAACGTATACAGATGGGAATGGAACCTAGGTATCGTTCAGTGGGTGATGCTTTTCGAAAAATTTACAATAAAGGAGGAATCCGAGGGTTATGGACGGGAGCTGCACCTGGTGTTATTAGGGCAGCATGTGTTAACGTAGGTAAATAGGAATTATTCCACTTGTGTTTCCACATTTATCATAATTTCTTCAATTAGGTGATTTAAGTACATACGATGTCTCCAAACGTTTCATTCAGGAGAAAACTGGTTTACATCCAAAGAGCGTTCTTCTTCATTTCATGTCCTCAGTAATTGCCGGATTTGTCGGTGCTGTTGTGACCACTCCAGCAGACGTAATTAAATCTAGGGTAATGAATCAACCTGTCGACGAAAATGGAAGGTAAATAAAAAGAAATTTTGCACGAAAGACAATACGCATTGAAAAACGTTTTTCAGAGGTACTCTATACAAGGGACCCTTGGACTGCTTGAATCAAACAGTAAAAAATGAAGGCGCTACCGCGCTGTTCAAAGGTTTCCTACCGTTGTGGATACGACTGGCACCATGGGCACTTACATTTTGGCTGTCTTTTGAACAAATACGAAAGTTATCTGGTGGTCCGGCATACTAATACGGCTACTACAGACTAATTCTGAACTAAATTGTGATATACCGGTGTTCAGTAAATGTTCGCCCTAGTGCTTGAGGTATTATTGTTATGGTAGTTTTAATAGGTAAAAATAAATTTTATGATAGTATTTTTATTTCTTTATGCCTCTTATCTCTTTGGCATTCGAACTTAATACGATTAACGGTCAAGTTAAATAAAATCACTGGTACAGAGTATCACGCATAATTATAATTCTCTGAGAATCAGCGATTCCATTATCTTGACCGTTAATGCATAACTTCCGAAAGCCCTTTTGGGAGACTTATTTATAGGGTTCTTGGGGAGCTGATTACAGATATAAACTCCATTTTTATCTAGTACGTAAGATTAACTTAAGAGAGAGTCGGAAGTCCTAAAAAGACCTGAAAATCATAGTATGAAATGCTATTGTTTGCAAAAACTTTACGTGATAGAATTTTTTAAATATTATTTTCGTGATGAACACACAAATATATACCGGAGAGATAGACCTGAGGCAGGTTTTCCATGTAAGCGTAAAATTGCCGGTCAACAATGTGTTAAGGTGCAGGGTTGTAAAAGAGCGAACTCATATCTCAATATCAACTCATCGCTCAACATAAGCAGTAACTCCGCGCAATGATTGAGTACGCTCAACATTTGAGCGGATGTTTAACGCTCAACATTTGAATTTGAGCAGACTCAAATCTTGAGCGGACTCACTGCTTGAGTTGAGCGGACTTATCATTTGAGCGAATTTGAACATTTGAGCGGACTCAAGTGAGTTACTGACGACCTGATTTGACTGATATTTCAATTGAAACAAAAAATTCAAAAAAATGCATTTATCTTAACCATTTTATTCGTTTTTCCCAACATTTCTTCCTGCTCTCAATATTATTCCAATTTAATTTTTCATCAGGATTTCTTCATTATCTCAATATTATTCAATGAAACGTAACAAAACAATTTCCAGACAAATAGTATACCTCAAAACCCATAAAAGTATCACTAAGGAGTAGGTAGACATTACCTTTATTCATTCATTTCTTTATTGATAATTTTGTAAATTAAAATTAAACAGTTTGACATTTTTTTATTCTACAGGAGCTTACAAGACAAACTTCCTTCCAGGAGCAAACAAGACAAAAAGTGCCATTTATTTTAGTATCCAATTTAAATGCAACTATAATAGCAACCCTAGATACTAAATTCATTCAAAACCATTTTTTTACTTTTACTAAATTGCGCATCTTGTTGCCTTTCCAAAGTAGTACATGTCCAGGTAGAGAATGAATACACTCTTTCTCTACTTTGGAAGGCAATAATATGAATAATTAAAAAATAAATAAAAAAGAGGTGTATGAATTACATAAATTTCGGAGAAAATTTGAGAGAAACGTAATTTTTGGGAAAATTTAGATTATTTTTTCACTTTCTCAAGTAACCAGTGGTAGAGGTAGATCGACATTGGTCGCATTTGTGGAAAGTACATTAAGGTAGTAGTTGTTTAGCGCAAGTTCGATGTCGCTGTGTTACTTAGATCAAAAGATAAAAGTAAAATAATATAGCGCATTCCGAATTTATTAATCACCCTGTTGCTCAAAAACCGTTGAGATGCTCCCCCTGCCAAATAATTTCTTATTTGGCTAGGTGAGACGAGCCCTATCATCACATCTCTCATTTCTGCATGCGTGCAAACACCCCGTATAAAAAGTCGTCCGCACAGGGTAATATAAATTAAAATAGTTTACCAGGGAGCCTTAGATTCCTAAAAACAAACTTCTCTATCTCTTCCAATGTGGATCAGTGGATACGGCTAGACCGACGTTGACAGCTATTATATTTTGAAATTTGTTTGAGCAAATACGAAGGCTATTGCTTCACAATTTAGAGGCTATTTGAATTCTGAACAAAATTGAAACCAATATAATAACAAATCTTTACTAGCTAAAAATAAACAGTTAATTATTGCCTTTAGGTTTCTCCTATACTTTTTCATTCACGTGAATGTTTATGCTAAAATTTGTAAAAAAAAAAACTATCCACACATTTCGCTCCGTGCTAAAAACGCAAGGAAATGGGTCATGAATTTACACCACTCGCTCGCATAATGTTTATTTGCGTTTAGGCGATAACACGAGCACCTTTTATTTACTTTTAACAAACATTTGTAATAGCATGGAAACTGCTCATGATGCAGCGACAAAGCAATAATTTTGTGCATAAATTATCATTTGATCAACGAGGTGCATCTTCCTCGGTGTAACACTTTACTTCGCACTATTATGATAAATGCTTGAGTACTTATTGAAAGCCAGAATTTTCACATGATCTGGCTAAATAATTGCTTCCATTAACCTTAGTGAAAATCATTTATGTTGACCTTGTGATCTCACGTTGCTGAATCATATCGCAGCATTTAGCTTGAAAATTTTACAGTAAGCGCCTATTTCAGTATACATTTATCTAGAATATGCAGACTGCATGAAGGTTGTCATAAATTTGTCTATTGCCTAGTACTCACAAAAGTTTTTGTTCTAAGATAATTCCCACATATTTTGTTGTTATTGCTCCTACTTGTACTTTATACATACATAAAATTAAATCCATTTCCAGGAGTTGTTTTCTTTATCTTTTGGAAAATTATGGTTTTGTGTTTGTGTCCGTTTCCGAATAACCATATCCAAGCAAGGTTTCGCATTTTTATTTATGGCTTGTAGATTATCTCTCGAATATAAGTGCAAGCTGTTAATTTTGTTTCTGGTAGATAGTGTACCTATATATGTCAGATTGTGAGGTGTACAGTACATATTTTCCAAAGATGTGTTCATTAAAAGATGTTGACAAACAACGCGGGTATGTGTAACTGTTAATAACTCAAAAGATTACTTTTATGGTACATATTAGGTATTTGGTGGGGCGGCGGTGCGCCAGGGTTCATCATACCAACTAGGGTAGCATATCGACCTCGTAACGTTAAATCCAATCTCTAACAAGCCATCAAACCTATTGCATCAAAAACAGCCTCTAAGGGAAAAAGAAATGCATCTTCCAATTAGTTGTGTTCATTATTTAATTTAATTTAATTTTTTTACAATTTTATCAACAATCTGATTACTTAGTTTAATCATTAACGAAGCCGACCTCTAATGTGGCTTTTCGATAAGTGGAAGTCAATATTAGGGTAATTTAAGTTGAACGAGCGCGACATTGAGTCAGTGCTTGGAGATCTTTAAGTAAGGGCGCCCGTTGTGCGCTTTTTTTGGAGTAGATAAGAGCACGCCGATCTTCACTACTTGGCTCCACAAAAATCGTTTTATCTCTATGAATAATTGGAATCTCGAGAAATTTTATTTGTGCAATTTGACACTTTAAACTACAATATAATATGGAAAAATTCTATTTACTCAAGTTTTAAGCTTAGGCGTATTCTTTAAATCCACAAACTAATCCACCATTACCCATCTACAAACATAGAGTTTTCAGTTAAGGCTTGTACAGGTAACCGTAATTCTTTTACTTAACGTGCCTACATGTGTACATGCTTTCTCAAAGCAAGTTTTTCTATTTCCCATTTAATTTAAATTTTTGTGGTCGTTATCAGTTTTTGTCTTAAGACGCTAAAGATCTGTGGATTTGCATTTAGCATCCTATTTTACATCATTATTTTTGTTCATTTTTTTTTATATTTGATTAACTGTCGCAACCACGGGAGCGACCAACAGGGCCGGATTAAAAGTTGGCGGGGCCCGGGGCTGTAGTCGCGATGAGGCCCCCTCTAAGGGGTCACATATTTTTTTGTTTTAATATAATAAAACAATTATTTTATTTAAACTTCAAGCATACAAGAGAACAACATTTATAACAATATTTTATACAATTTTCATCCAACAATTTTTCAAAATAAGCCGTTGAAAACTGGAAAAGTATCTTCGCGGTGGTCAGGATAACTCATAACCGCTTTATCAGAAATGAGTATAGCTTGTGATTGAACGAAGGGTTTTTAAAAAAAATTGAAATTAGAGCTTTTGGCAGGGTTATTTGCAACAGTAGGTCAAATCTAGACCATGTATTGCCTCATAAAATAAGTTGTGTACAAGAATAAAAATCCTTCGTTCAATTACTATTCAATTTCATCTAGAAGAAGTGTGCAAAATTTCAGTTTGGAGAAAAATGTAATTAAATCTTTAAGTACGAATAAAACTAGTTTTTAAGTTACATGGAATTGACGATTCTAGCCCCATAAAGCAAAATTCCAGCCGCGGCTGCAATGTCCACAGCATCTTTTTGTTCTTGCCTAACAAACGGCTAGGCCCCTAGGGATTAAAGTAAGAAAAAGAAACAACAGCTAAGCAGCTGCCTTGGTTCACATTAAAAAAGATAAAGAATTTAACAAAAAAATGATTTTTTTAAATTTTTAAATCCATGTTCATGTAACTAACTCCTTCAAACCCCTTCATCACTCCGGAAAATGAGACTTTCCTTAGGATAGGTTTCCTCGTAGAATAATAAAAGAAGCAATCACCACAATTTTTACGATTGGTTAACAATTACGGTTTTATAAACAATGAAGACCGTTTTCTTAAAGTCTCGAAATTTCATTTTGATTGCTCTCTTATTATTCTACAAAATAAATTAATCCCAAAGAAAGTCCCACTATTGGGAGTGACGATTAGGTGTAACGCCTTAAAAATAAAAACTAATTATATAAAAACTGAAACTGCAGTTTTAATAGTAAATAGATAGCAAACTTGATTCATTCAAATCGATTTTCTCCTTGATATATCTGCTGGATAAACGTTAGAGAATATAATATATTATATAACATAATTTTAATTCTTTTTAAGATTGAGAAAGGCCTCTCAACCCCGCAGTTTGCGATCGGAATAATAGTCTACGAGATGGATGGCAGTTTGATAATGTGTTAGATACAAGAGCATCTTTGTGTACACGTAATTTAATACTAGTTGAATAAGAAAATCATGAATTTTAATTAAGGGAATATGATGATATGAGTAGATTCGCCTCGGTGACTGCCTGCCAAATGAAGAGTTTTGTTCGAGTTCGAATTAAACTCTACTCCACACAGACGTCGTGACACCTGTAAGATAAACGCCATGTGCACTGGCCCATTGAATATAGCGAATAATGGGGAATATTCGATACTACCTGAACCGCCAGGCGGTGTATATATACTTTTGTTCTATTTCGAAAAATATTTCCCCAAAATTGCAGCCTTGTAAAAGTGTGTTGCGAAATACTGCCCTTCTTAACATTTTTAGGATCACCTGGTAAGCATTTGTACACACAAAAAAAAACCTGGAAATGTTTGTTCATACTTAAAAATGGTTAAATTGAAACAAGGCCAGCTTTGTAGAAGCATATTAATTTTCACAATTATTTGACATTTTGAAAAATATGGTGGGTAATATTGCACCCACGCGAACCCTGCCAGGTCATGATTTTCTTTTTTAATTAATATTAAATTAAGTGTACACAAAGTTTCAGCCTTGTATCTGACATGTTAGTCCAACTCTTAGAGACAATATAAACTGACCTGGCGAGTATTCGCAACGGCCTGGCTGTCGGTATATTTTCATAAAATAGTTCAAAGAATATTTCCTCCAAGTTTCAACCTTGTAAAAGTATGTTACGAAATACTAACTTTATAACAACTTCTCGCTCACCTGGCAAGTATTTGCACCTTACAGAATCGCCTGGATATTTTTTTCTATGTATCAATGTGTACATTAAAACATATTTAAGTTATAGGTTTGTAGAAGCAAATTATTTTTGATAACTATACTGCATTTTAAAAATTGGTGGGGTACTTCGCCAACCTTGCCAGGTTGTGGTTTTCTTATTCAACTAGTATTAAATTAAGGGATCGTCTCAGTGTGACCCTCCGAAAAATCACTGATTTTCGCGATTTTTTTTTTTAATGTTGAAATAACCTAATCGGTCCGGTTTTTTTTTTATAAATAAATACATTCATGACGAATACAAAATGATTTTTTTTATGTTTATTTATTGGGTGTAAAATAGTTCAATAAATTGTTGAAATGACACGTAAAAAAAAAGGTCCTGTATGGTTTCCACGATTGCGGCCGCAATTTTGATCTGAAACAACAATTTCAAAAAGATTATTAACCTGTAGGGAAGTCGCTATGGCGCTATGGAGTATTTTTTTTTTTAATTTGACAAAATGGCGGCGGTTTGAACAAAAATTGTCGAATTTGGCCCTTTTTTCGACAGTTTTTCGTAAAAAAAATAGGAAGATTTCAAAAAAAAAACCTTGACGTTAAAAATCTTCTCTCCAAATTGGAACTAGATATCTTCAAAACTCTTCCTTTGAGAGTGGAAACCGTTTTGAAAAACACCATTCTGAGAAAAACGCGTTTAAAGATTCTAACAAATCGTCGGTGGTTAAATCTTCGTAGATTGGCTTCAAAACCTCTTGGACATCGTCATCGAGCGCTGGTGGATGAGAATATTTTTCCTGAAATCCATTGGCCTCAGCTTTGCGCCATTCGCACCACGAATCTCCTCCCGAAGGACAATACTGATGCTGGGGATTCTCATCAGTTCCCTCCGTTCCCTTTCTACAAGAAACGCTGTAGCGACCGTAATAATTTGAATTCCGATTTGAAAATTTGAGAGAATGTTTATTAGAATGTGTATACTATCCGATAATGCAACAAAAAAAACCGATTTTTCGAAAATTTCACACTGTGGCGACCCTTTAAGTGTAGCCTAAGTTTTAGCCTTGTAGGTATCTAGCACGTTAGTCAAACTGCCATCCAGCTCCCCTACTATAATTACAAACAGTCTATTATACGTTTGAGCTTCTTCTGCACGGTGCGCGGGCCCCCAAACGTTTTTTTAACGTGAAACTACAGACCGTCAGTTATTTGGTGATTTGCAATAAAAAATAATACTCCTTATCGACACCTTAAAATAGTTTTAGTAAAAGTTTTATACCCAATAATATTTATACATTTCTTAAAAATGAATATCGTTACCTATGCATATTTTCTTGTGCTCTATTTTATTAGCTACTGTAGACTGACCTCGTTGAGAAGTGCGTGTCATGCCAATTGTATGTTCGCAATTAAAATTACTCACTATCCGAAGACGACCATTGAACTAAGGCTATGTTTGTGACTGACTTCCGACTTATTCATGAACCAGATTCACTTCGAGCAAAACCTGGTAAAATTGCGTCATATCACGTGTATGATATGACGTAATTACGCGAGATGAAAGTACCCCTCCACTGGCTTCACTGCAGATGATATAAGCAGAGCTGAATAAAACAACACGTCATTCCTTCCCCAAAGCAAAACTTTTGCTGAGGAAAACTACAGCAAATCTTACAGAATAGAAAGATGACGTACCTCCTGAGATATTCTCCGCAGGAATCAAGATGCATCAAGCGCAGTGCCCTGGCTCTCTAGCCCAGAACCGGCTTGGCCTCGCTGAGTCGGTACTCTGCCCTGGTGGTATCTTTTAGACTATGATGGTAGTGGTTCCAATAGTAAAATCTGGGAGTAGTACTAAGTCCTCTCCCAAAAACCGAATCACAAACGCTCAAAAAACATGGACACGTAATCTGCATGTAGTGCCTAGAGAAATGTGTTGTTTTCCGGAGAGCCCATCAGATACAGCAAAACCAGAAAGCCAACAGAAAGTTTTTATAAACAGCTGAACCGGCACCAAAGCTTCACAGTCGTGTAGTGGACGCGTTGCTAGTGTGATTCGTAAGTAAATTGAGGAGTTATATTTTGTGCGTGGATATCTAAGAGCTAGTCAGCAACATGCCTATTGGTAAGTTCAGCATGTGCAATCCCTAGAGCGAAATTGTAGTACTAATTGCAAAGTAATTAAGAAGTGCAATTGTGGAAGATGTGTATTTCCCTGATGTGCTTGGTTCGGCGTGAACCCCTCGCAGTGACCTTGTTCCGAACTCTAAACGACCACAAATGCAACCGGGCTAGCCGCAATAGACGCTCTAGTTCTAGTCTATACACCACGTATTGGGCTATAAATAGCCACTTTCTTTTGATATTTCCCGGAGGATTCCGAAATTTTGGAAATCTTCCAAATTCATCCGATGTCCAAAATGTGTCGGAATCCAATCCTAGGCGTGGCATGCAACGAACTCACCGTTTTCGATGCGTTGGCGAAGGGAGTGTTGCGTGGCCTTTTTTCGGCGTAATTAAAGATCTCCCCTTCATTTTCATAAAATTCAAATAAAAATGAAAAAAAGAGCCAAACAATCAATTGTGAGCCGTAAGGTCGCATGACCCAAAGCTCTGCTGCGCACCAAACTTGAGATTCTAAATTCTAGAATGCCCGCGATGATGGGAGCGGGAGCATAATGTGTTCAGCTATTTTCGGTCTGTTAACTCTATTAATTATTGCCGTGAGCTGAAAACGATTTTCTTCTCATTGATAGTAGAGAGACGAGACCTCGTAACAGACAAACAATTTTCGCTTACTATTTGTTTTTCGCTGTTAACCTGTAAAACACCACCCGCCTCCTAGATAATTTTGCATTTCTTTTAAAGCCGTTTGCATAGATAACGATGAGCCACTGAAACTGATTGGCATTTACATTTGCTTCGATTAGGTAGGTGCTCGACGCGACGATTAGGAGTGAAATCACAAGACCGTGAACGGAACGTTTGCTGAATTTATTGCATTTTTTTAAGCGGCGTTATCTCATTTCCTTCAATTCTTTTGAAATGCTAGAAGAGTCAAACAGTCATGCTAGAAAGATTCATTTTGTTAAAAGAACAAGCTCTGATTTCGTAATATTTCCACTAGTTCCCACCTAACTCGCTGTACAGCATTGTAAGAATGCGAAGATTTTATTGTTTTATTTTTTTTTCATTTATTTGATGATTCTCGTCACAAACATACCGCATTTGCATTTTTGTTAACACGAGCGACGTTATTTTTGTAAAGAACTTTAGTTCTTATTATGTGTCTCATTTAAAAACATATTTATAAAACGTTTATTATTTTAATCAATGCGGAACTCTATGTAAATATTATTCAGGCACCACTAATTAATGCACACTCAGATGAAAGCGAAATGAAGTCCAAAGTAATAAACTAAATTTCAGGAATAGATATCTGTAGCTGTTGCGAATATTTAAATTAAAAAAAACATAAAATGGTATTCTAAGCTTAATATTTGACCTTACCTGGACGTATATATTTATGTTACGTGTAAAAACGTTGGCATTTCGGTTCTTATTATTATAATTGATAAGGTACCGGTTCCTCAACTTTTATTTCCCCCCATTAGGCTGCGATTTTATTCAGGCAGTTTAGATAAGTTTTACATTATAGGAGTGATGAGAGAATTATAACTAGTTAGGCAAAACAGAAATATATGCCTCTATCTAATGATTAATTTATGCATAAAATTGACATCTTGTATATTAAGTTTAAATTTAACAGCAAAAATGCGTAAATTCTAATAAAAGCAAGAATTAGGTTTTCCTTTTTTTCCACATGGGTTTAAGTACCTTACATATGAAGTATTACCATGTTCAAAGTCATAAAGTATACTCCATGCTTTTGATAAAAATTATTATTTAAGTAAAAGTCCAAGTTGTAGCCTTTGGGATTATTTACAAATTTTTATTGCTTCTTACCTTACTACGCAGTGATTTAATGTAATAACAGCAAATCCATATGAAGAGTTATAAGTAGCATCAGCAAGAACAAACGTGTCAGCCCTACCGTACACGTGGAACATGCCAAATGGTATATTGTTCACTTTGATTTTCCACTTTTAAGATTGAGGAGTTAACACATTAATCATAGCTGACCAAACCATATGAATTCAATTTGCACAAACGAGTAAGCTCTTTTATGTTCTCTCCTACTACTTACACAGCGTAATTTAATATAACCTTTTTACAACTAAAAATCATAGCAGCGAATGATTTGAATCAATGGATAATTTGTTTAGGATAGGGAAAAAACACATCAATGGATAAAAAAATTAATCCGTGAGCCACTATTGGAATTACGGTATTTATCTGTGAAATTACGTAGTATTTTAATTACGATGAGTTTGAAGATACTTTTATGAGTAAGTTCCTCAATTAAAATGTTTTTCATACTGTTTCTGTTTTCGTCGTTGGAGCTTTATATGAGAACTCGATTCGAGTTGGTTTGCCAATGCGATTTAATTTTCATAATCTTTAACACTATCGAGAGTATGGAAAAGTGTTGCCCTAGGGAACACAGAAAATTTGCTTTTAAAGTTAAGTTCAATAAGCTTCATATGTAGACTATCTTGGTACTTAATTTTAGTTGAATTTAAATTGTTAAGTTTAGCAGATGAATAGAGTTGTGCTTTTTTTTTAAGCGATACCGATTTCGATTCGGGTTGTGACCAAACTCAAAAAGAATTGAGCTATTTATGCCCGATACGGTGGACCTACACATCATTCCTTGATGTAGCGTCTAAGCAATACAAAAAAGGAATCTTTGGAACAGAAGCGATCTGGGGAAATTAACTATTGGCTCATTGGTAAAGAGATATGACTTATAAATGTAGAAAGTTAAATACAGAAATGGCAGAACTCTTTGGTGAACAAGGTGATAAATTAAATATCTTATTTTTTCAATAGAGAAACTTAATTCACGCATTAACTCCCACAATTAATTTCATTACATTGCATTAAAATTTCTTTTACATCTGTTAGCTGGTTAGCTAATAACTTCACCAAAACTGGTGAAAAGTCTGCCCAGTTTTATATTGCCACTTTCCACCCAGGTTTTAGTAGAAAAACTAGGTGGACTGCTCAATGAGCAGAAAAAAATTTGTTTTGTATAATGTATGGTTGTCCCAAGAACTTTGAATATGTTGTTATCAGTCTTCTAAAAAGCAAATTTTAGATGTTTCTGTTGCTTACACCAACCCTTTAGCAAAATTGCTTAAATGTTAGGTCTTCCTAACGTGCACATTCGACAGTTAAAGCTTTACATTTTTTGTGTGTCGTGTGAGGTATCATTTCAAAGGGCTATTTTTAAGGATTCCAAAAAAGTGGTTTCCAAAATTTATGGTGAATTCAAAATGTGCAAAATATACCGTTACCCCTGATCTTCCAGGTTTCTACAGCTAAAATTACGATATTTTCAGGGTTAGTAGGTTTTGAGTCATATACATATATAACAGGAAGACTGCAGCTTTTTTCATCAGTCTCATAGTGTTGGAAAAATAAACGCTTTTGTATTTTCATGTTAACTTGTAAGACCACTTTTACTAATACAGTCCATTGCGTCGCATGTTGGTCCTCAAACATATTATTATATAATAGGTTTATGGAACCCTTAACACGCGATTCCTATTCACATTTGCCTAATTTTTTTTTGATTAAACGTGACAGATTTCAAATCAAAGAAAAATGAGTTTGAAGTTTGTACATGAAAATTACTAAAACTACAGCTGCTCAACCAGAAGTTTCAAACCATACTGAAAAAATCGTTACATTTTTGGGCTGTTGTACAAATATATATTTATTATTACTACACTCGTGTTTAATACACTCATAAATAAATACATACTTCTAAGTAACAGCACATGATTCACACCGACCGCTTCGACGTGTCTACCTATGAACGCTTATAGCTTCGTAAAATTAACATTTTGAGCACAAATTTTTAAGACATTGTATTTTACGAAACGGCCAAAAAAAATCGATATTTCAATTTTTATGACTACATAGTTGTAATCGTAGCCGCATAGTAAAAAAACCACAAAGAATGCGACACATCTACCTGAGCCACTACACTTGACATGCAGTTCCGGCGCCCGGACCCATACTTCGGTATACATTTGAAAAATGTAACATACACTATTGTACGGTGCCTGGAGACTTTGCTCTCTGAAGGTCTATTCTATTCGAGATTGGGTTTTTAAAACAAAGTTATTTGAAACTTTTCCGTTTTCCTCCATGAACTATGACACAGACCCCTTATCATCTTAATTGTATAACGCATGTTGCGAAATTGGAAAAATATTGTTACAAAATTAATATTTTTGTGGAGTTCAGAAAATCTCTGAACAAACAAAGTCCATTTGAGAAAAATAACTCATAGAAAGACTTCAACATAACAGACTGCTGTTTTGAATTTGCAAAAACCTTTACATACCCTAGGATGAAATGAAAGAGCAGTCTATGGTCACTTTGCAGAGCTCTAAAATGTCTGACTCACTTTAATTGATTTTAATTAAAACGAGCAATTATCAGTAACAACTGTTCCATTATTTCATTATGAATGGCATTATTCCATTCATCGCTTAAGTGACTTTCCACCTTTTGTTAATAATTTGTTCAAATCAAAAGACAACTGCCAATATAACTTTTGCCTCCGAAATTATTACAAACAAAACTTGCGGCGTGTGTAGGCTTCTTTTATGATAGCTGCAATTGTTTACACAGCTTTAACTTGGAAATAAAAGTTCGACATAGTCAACAGGATGCAAATTTCAATTACTTTCAATATTGATATCAAATGTATGCAGGTAAAAACCAATGGACAACACGACAAAGGCTTAGGCCATGTAAATCTATTATCCATGAGTTGTTTTACTGTATACATCAAATAACACTTAAGCATTTAATTAAAATTAGTTCAAATTAGAAGACTGTCAGCATTCCACTTCTGCTTTAGTAATTACTTAATCAATATATGTATAACTCAACTTGTAAAGATGTGTCATCTCTGCTCTATCACCCTATTAATTATTTTTTACTCTTAGTCAGTCCAGTACAGCGATTAGTGGAGTCTTTCTCCCAAAAATTAATCTCAATTTAGAAAAACAAATTAAAAACATATTATTTGTACCGCACCGTTTCCCATTCAATGGGTTATCAAAACTTTTTTTTTTGCTGTGCTGAGTCAACCAATTTGACCTTATTGTATGAATTAATTATATTCGTTTAAAATGTTTCTCATACCTATCTGAAGGAAGCCCATTCAGCTAAGAGCTTATATACCTTAACAGTCTCCTAGTGGTCGCCCTCAGACTGCATTATTATTCAATTGATTCCACCATCCACTCCGACTTTTGAAGGTCGAACAGCAAAAGCCAACAACATAAGAAAGGCCATCCAAATAGCTGCCAATTCTAACGATGATGTCACCTGAGTGATTAGATCGTTTCTTAGCTATTTGTATGTGTAGGAATTTTCCGTGGGTTAAGTAAAGCTTTTCTCAAACCTCACCCATTGCGAAATGAGAAACTCATTTAGTCAGCTACTATCAAGCTTCTGAGCTTTGATTACTATGCAAGTCCAGGTCAAATAAAATTGTAAAAAAGAAAACAATTCGTTGGTCTGCACCACTCATTACGTTAACGGGGTAACGGACAGAGGGGCGGGCGGCAGTTAGCACCAAGTGCACTAAAGGAGGTTTACTGCATTCCTTGGCGACGTACAAATATGCTAGATCAAGATATTACAGCATGGACAATTTCTGTCCTCCACTTTCAATTTCAGTGGGAAGAAATAAGAGCGATGAAGAGGGAGGGCTCCATCGATTATTCAATTTATGCTCTTCGTGAGTCTAGAGCTATTTTGGGTTGTTCGCACAGAGTGCCGGGAATAAAAACTTGGAATTAACGAGGTGTGACTAAAGTAAGGATGAGTGTACTGCACGAAGTCGGTGGACGCCTTGTCCTTCGAGAAAATTCTGGGTGAGAATTTTCTCTATTTGGGTCAAAAAGTAATCGATACTTCCCTGTATTTTTGGTCGATAGAGATGAAGTCATCCTAAGCTTAACGACTGTTGGAACCTTTTTAGAAATCAAGTTTGTGATAAAATCGGCTCTCTAATGAGATGGTTTTATTTGTTTTGCTAAAATAAGAGATTCTATAAAATGCTTTAAAAGACATTAACTATTTCACAATGTTGTTGTTCTGATTGTTTATCAAATGGCTGGCTTATAAATAAAGGATGATTCAACGCTTTAATTAAATTTGGATGTGCTTGTATTTGAGAAACAAAATACAATCTGAAGCAAATAATCGCCACCAAAGTCTCAATTTACATTCTGTAGATAGCTATTTGATTCAGTATGATTCATACTAGTGCAGAAGATGCTCAATTAAAAAAATAGTCTAGTGAAACGGAAATCGACTATCTACACTCCAAATATGTTGTTTAGCTCTTTGGGACTAAATAGAATATTGCGAAAAGTGGCAGGATCTAAACAAACAGTTATTAATTAAAAACAGCAATGAGTAATACATAGGGTATAAGCACGACGTCATTTAAATACAGAACAAAAAAATTCCATAAGATCTCACAATATTTAATGTTTTTTAAAGGCAACATATGTAAGACGTTCAAAGAGTTTATTTTTGGTTGTTAATATTAAATAATCACCAAACCAGGCTGATTTTATTTTAGATTGGCTTCAATATACTTTAAGGTATTTTAACATAGTTTTCAAATTTATAAATTACATATGTAGTCCCAGAGCTGGAGTGATCCGGAAGCGTTACTCAGAACACACTGAAACATGAAGTCTAGCAATTAGTAAAACAATGACATGAATAAAGTTTCTATAAAAATACGCACGCTATACGAATGTGTAACGATAAATTATCGCAAATTTGTCCGTGAGTAGTAGACCTAAAAAAATATTAACCCTTGAGAGGCAGACATACATATGTATGTAAATGGGACCATGAAACTTCTTGTTTCGATCTTTCAGAGTAAAAACTCATATAAAGTTTTCAATTTATTACAAAATCATAAAAAAATAATTCTTACAAAGTTAGTTATGGTAGACCAAAAATGTTAACTTTTTTCAATATGGTGACAACTATAACTTTTGAACCGATCGACCGATCTGTCTCAAAATTCGCATGAATACGTTGAAATACATTGTTAATTGCTCCACGATTAAACATTTTTAAAATAATGATTATTTTTTGAAAAATGTGCATTTAAAGAGATGAATTTTTGACGAAAACTGCGTACAAACATTTGACGGCCGTCATCTTGTTTTTCGATTTCGACTTTGATTGTCAACCAATTGTATATTCAATTTTCATAATATTTTCAAATATAACTTATTTTGTTAAATATTTTTTGAGTAATATTGCACACCTCGAAATAGACCGACGTACGGCTGGAGTAGCTGTGTCGCACATTGGTAGCGTTACGTGAGATTACCTCTTAAACGGTAATGCCAAAAACATGTGCATTTCCAAGGCGTAAAGTCATATTAGTTGAGCTACACAAATACAGGACAAAGGGGTTTGATTTTCAAAACGAAACACATTTGTTCATATGGAGGATAACACAAAATTGCAAGAAGGTCACTACAGCGTCCAAATTACTGCAGCTATCAAAAATATATGTTCTACTGATTTTTTGATCCAAGTAATTTTCTGCTCAATTCATTTGACTCCAAAAGAAATACGACTAATGTATTTTATGCAACGGGGTGCTGCGCCCCTTGCAATATCCCGTAGGAGAGAGTCATTGTCGTAGAGTACTGCAGCCTTTTTTTGATAATGGTTGTTTACTAACTCCCTAAAAAGAGTAGTAGAACCTATATTTATAATAACTACTACACCTGCATTGAGGTCTCTAATAGTTCACTACCACAGCACTGTGCCCATATTTCGTATTAGCTAGCAATAATAACCGGTGTTTACTTAATACTAAATAAAATATGCAGTCAAACTTTGACAAAATTTCAATTGGCACATATTCAAAGTTGTTCCTTTCTTCTTTTCATAAAAGCTTTAGTATAATAATATACTTTCAGTGCGGATGAGAGCTAATGATATGAAAACGAAAGAGAATTCAGATCGAACGACCGAGTAAAAATAGGCAAACATTTTAACTTGCGCCTGATGAATGTTCCATCTGCCCTTTAAGATGCATGTGTCGCATATTTCAAACTGATTGAATTACATACAAGGCAAGGCAAGGCACATACAGGGTCTCCCGTAAGTAGTGGATAATCTGGAAACTGGTGATAGGGCAACTTATTAGCTATCAAATGAGCACAATATATCCTTATGAAAAGTCTCACGGTTTTCGAGTTATTTAAGTTTTTATTTTTTTTTCCAAAATTCCTACCTTCTATCAATCGTTTGTATACCATTTGTACAAAAGATAATATTTTTGCGTTCTAGTAGTTGTACCATCAGATAAATGATAGAAGTTTTCAGCACGAGTTGTATTTTTTCAGAAAAACATTATTTTTCTCAAAATGTGACCACCAAATTTTTATGATGAGATTTTAACAGTTGGTGGTGTAAAATTTTTGTACCAAGCAAGACGTGCCAATTATTTTAAAAACTTCCCTATTTAGTTAACATTTTAAATGTATATCACTCTTTATATTTCTCTAATAAAAAAACAAATTTCTATTAAAATGATAATATAAAAATGTACTTTGGTTTCATCATTTTACTGGACAGAATTTGAGAAAAAGAAGATTTTGGTCAGATTTTTAATATTTCTAAAACAGTTTCTTTGTCATTTTAATCGCAATATTTTTTTATTTATGTATGTATACTCAGCAGATTAAAACAACTTTTAAATTCTTTCTTAACTCCGCTGCATTATGTGTATTTCCACTTTTTTCAAATAGCAGTTATATTCTCTACACTACGACGAAGTTTAACCAAAGCACTTTGTGAAAATTTCTTTCTAAAGTCTAGTTGCAAAAATTGCACTTCTGAGTTAAATATATAGGGACAAAATAAGCGACTTCTCTTTTCAACATTAATTAATACAAAATCCTCAAAATGTCGATTACGATTATCGTACTTGTGATAAAATTAGGAAAAAAACGAAATGTTGACACCTTATTGAAAAAATTGATATTTTTTGAAATTTTCCAAAAATTGTACTGCTACATTTCTGCGAGAAAATAAAAACATTTATAAATCATCAGATTCTCACACAGTTCCTAAATAATTAGGAAACAATGAGTAGCGCAGTGTAGAGTATCACACTTCCTGATTTACAAAAGCAATTTGCACTTCAGGCACACAACGTTTTGATTGTACACCGCACTCGCGCTTTACTGTGATGTCACAAGTTTCATCTTCAAAGGCTGTGATATTTTTAGAACAAAATCACTTGTTCAAGCTTCTTTACATACCTCTATAAGTGTGAAGGCCTAATGCATTGAACTTTCAGTTTAAGTACTTACGCGTATTTCGAAAAGCAAAAATTAAAAATTCTCCTCATGACCTCGAAGGCCATTTGTGATTCAAAGAACAGCATTTTATTAATAAGAAAGGCCAACTCCAATTAAATTTCTTCTTATGCAATAAAATCGGTGACTGCATGGTAACGTCCAAAAAAAGAATATCGAACTGACCATGTTGGTCAAGTGAGAGGAAGTACTGGGGAGGTGCACTCGCCAAATACAATCGAGTGATTCATGCACCCACCTAGCAGTTGGCGTTGTTATGATTCAGTCTAAGTCTTGATGGAATGAAGCAAGAGAGCATAAAAAAAGAATTGTTTATCCAATTGTATCTCACAAATTCCGTTTATATTATGCGGCAGACAAGCAGGTGGTTACATCATAATTTTTTTTGTGTAGGTCCGTGTATGGGGTCTCGTCGGTAAACATGCCGAAATCTTTAACTGTATCACCAAGCGAGATGAAAAATATTTGCTTTTTAATAAATGCAAAATAGAACCTGTTTAAACATTGGCTAGAATCTGGCAGATCTTCTGTAATTATTTATTGCCTGATGAATCGTGGCGCTTCTCCCCTCATTTACTATGATGAATTCCAAAGTAATGTTTTTATTTTTAATTTTCTTAGAATTACATACACCCGATGGTCTTCAGTACCAATTTTACCCGGCTGCTGGAGGATGTTTCAGCTTCAAAGTTCGGGCAGCAAATGATGCCCACATTGCTCTTACCCCTGGACCAGCGGAGGCTGAACCAATGACCGAGATTTTCTTGGGTGGTTGGGGTAATACGAAATCTATTATTCGCAAAAATCGCCAGAAACCAGATGTTGTAGAAGTTGAGACCCAAGGAATCTTAAACCCTGGTGAATTCCGAGGGTTCTGGATTAGATGGTACCAAGGGGTAAGTGTTTGTGTTTATAACATTTTTCTTTATTAATGTGACACATTTAATTGTTTCCTCATTTTAGGTTATTACCGTAGGACGCGAAGGTGAAGTTGCTGCATTTATGTCCTTTGAGGATCCCTATCTGCACCCAATAAACTACATCGGAGTTTGCACTGGATGGGGAGCAACCGGGGCGTGGCAAATTGAAGGTAAGGCGTAAAATATTTTATTCAATTACGAATATTTTGTCAAGAAGTCAAGCCGGGTTGGAAGAGATTTCCCTCTATTTATTTTGTGTGACCTTAGAGACAGCATTTTTAATCTTTCAATGATTGAAGATGCAAATCCCAAATGGCGTTTTTATTTTATTTAACCAATCGTGCCGTCATAATATACAGCTAATTTAATAATCCTACCAGGGTGTTCTGAGTGTTTCTCTAAAATATACTATGCTTGGAACCTTTATCAGTTTAATCCCTTTAAGGTCTGGTCTAGATTTAGAAAAAGGGATAGTTGTCGATTCTTTAATAACTGAAAAATACTTCGTTACTAGAATATCTTCAAATTCGGCAAATTACAGAAGTTATTGGCTTTTAAACAGCGGTTAACAATTAGGGAAAAGTTATTGTAAATTTTTTTTTTCACTGATGAGATAAATGGTTGACAATTTTGTGTTAGTGTTTTACTAGCAGTGACCTTATAATTATTTTTTAAATAGGCCCCAAATTGTAAAACAAGTAAAGTAGAAAATACAACCTGTCTAGAGTCTACACAATTTGAAGACATCGGTACATACAAATGTTTTCAAGCGAAATGGAAAAATGTCTATGTACATGCTTTTGTTAGCCATTAAAAAAGGAGCAATGTAGCATTAAAGGCAAATTACATTAATTCTATCTACGGTTTTTGAAACACAACCTGTTCATTAAATCTCTAGAAGTTAACCATCTTATCAAAGTTAAACGGGATGGTTTTCGACGAGGTCGCTCTAGGCCAATCTATTAGCATACGAGGTGTGTAATAAGGTGTAAGGTGAGAACAATCACTTTAAAAATAAATAATTTAAAAATTGTTTTTTTTCTCAACGTAGTTTAAAACAATATACGTAGAAAATCTTTTTTTCTAAAATCAAAATTCCGATCTTCAAAAAATATTACCTTGATCCTTTAAAGTCCGTATATGGCCGCTACCAATGCATCATTATCTTCAAATTTTGTACCCTTCAAGTGTTCTTTCAGCCTAGGAAATAGATCTGATGAATATGGAGGTTGTCCAACTATTACGTGCCGTTTTTTACATTTTTTCGATTGCAGTAAATGCAGCTTTGTGCTCCGGTGCATTATCTTGGTGAAATAGGACAATGTTATCCACTTTATTGCAATTCCTGATACCACGACAAGTCAGATTTAAATGGCCGAGAATTTAGCAAAACAAATTATTTAAAAGTTAATTTGTCCGGTACTACAGTACTGTAAATATACCCGTTATCAGTATGTGTTATCAGATTTTGCATATATCCTTTATAAATTGTGTCATTCTCATTACTTTGTGAATGCCCCAAAGAGCTTGAATATCTGTCTTCACAATTTATTGTCAGTCAATATATTCATTGATACACTCTGTATGCACTGTTTCGGAATGTGATGATTACGTCTCGATTAGGTAGATTGTTCACTCGTTTACGAATTGTATTATTATGCATGGAAATTTTAGATAAAAGTTAGTTGCAACTTAATGTTTGCTGATTTTTCGCGCTTTTATTCCCATCGTATTTACCAAGAGGTTCTCGAATCTCGCCAAAGTACGTTAACTTGACCAGAGTGAAGGCACATACGAGTATGTTTAATATGTATGAGGGCCTAAATTGTGCAGTGTTGTTATAAATAAAAAATGTTTTGAGAATGTATTTGTGCTAAATATCATCCGAAGTTCATGTACCAAAATTGTGCTATGTAATAGCTGACATTAGTGTTTATGCTAAATATTAATCACTTGTTGAAATTATCAGTTTAATAAACATTATGCTTCATATTGTTTCAAAAATGTTATAAAAATAGTTTATGTCGTGGACTAATATACCACAGAGTGTTAAAATATCTAGTGAAGGCCTCATATCGAAGAAGCTGACATTGAGTGGATCTGAAGCCAAAACCAGAGATTTTACAAATATATAAAACAAGAAAGAAGTTCTAATAGAAGCACATTTTTGTCAGATGTCTTATGCCCTACACAAAGTCCCTGTTGTTGGGTACGAGCTGGAAATGGTGAACTACCTGAGAACGCTGTCGAAGGGGGATTCGATGAAGAACCCATTTATATAGCACGGGCCTATTATCAAGGCAATTTGATTCCAGGAAAGGTATCCATTCTATTTTGAAGCAAAACTATCGCAAAATGAGATAAAATATTTTGCATTCAGTTCGTGCCATCACATGGAGTGTGCTACATTTCATCAGATGGTATAGAACTTCCCTATTGTGCATATGAAGTTTTATGCGCTACACCTGGTGATTGGATTCCAAGTTGCGGTAGTGAAATTTCGCAAAATGCTATGCCTGCCGGATGTACCGTGTCCGGGGAAACTCTTTACATCGGCCGAGTAAATCATGATGGACGAATTATTTGTGGAAAAGTTCAACCGCGTCATGGATGCTGCTATATTCCTTATGGCGGCCTTGAGTTACGGTTTGAAGTGTACGATGTTTTCGGGCAAAACTAAAGAATTTAATTTGAAAATTTGTTTTAAAGGCTTAAAGATTAAATATTTGTTAATAAACAAGCAAGTTTGTCGTATTTTGATTCAGAATGAGTATTTAAGTAATAAATCTTCAAGTTATCAAATGAGTGATATGAATGTCCAAAGATTAAATTTAACCAAAAAGGGAGATATACATAGACAAAATTGAACACCCAATAAATGACTAACTAGCGTAGTTGCCTAGCAGGATATTTGTACTTTTTCTACCGAGTTAACAGTAACTTGTTGGGCCATATAGCTTATACTTGATGTAGTCTCAAACATTTACTAGTCATCATTTTTATGAAGCGCATAAAGACTTTCGGCACATAAAAAGCAAAAATCAACAGCAGAACAGCCACAAATCTTCAGAATAGCAGAATTTTTCAAGAGATTCAATTCTATTCTGCTGTGTTTTCGTGCTTCTAATGTATTTCAGTCTGTCCAGTACAACATTAAAATCTTTTAAAAAATAATTGCAGCTAAAAACAAACTAAGTTATTTTGTTACTTATTTCCAGATCCACAATGCCCTCCTGCAAGTGCTCCAGGATTTACACCAAATGCTCCACCAGCAGGATGGAATAACCCAACAAGCGGCAGAGGAGCTGGAGTTTGGGTACCAGCACGAGGGGGTCAAGTACCTCCAGAAGCAGTAGAAGGCGGCTTTGATGGTGAACAACTGTACATTGCACGCGCTCATCATGAAGGAGCCCTCATTCCAGGAAAGGTAAGCATTCAATTACTATTTATAATATATTCCTTGGTGAACTAAGAATAATTTCTTCTAGCTCCTTCCATCTCACAACGTCGTCTACATTCCATGGGGAGGCGCCGAACATGCAAAGGATGAGTATGAAGTATTATGTGCAGCTTCCGGCAACTGGTTCCCAGTATCTGGAACGAATGTACCACCAAATGCATTGCCAGCTGGACAGAGCGAATCTGGCGAATCTCTATTCATTGGACGCGCCAACCACAATGGCACTATCACCATTGGAAAAGTGCAACCATCCCACGGCTGCTGCTACATTCCCTATGGCGGACAGGAGCTATCATACGCCGACTATGAAGTGTTCATCCCTAATTAAATTACTGCAGACCGACTGACATTAGAAACTCAAAATTAATTGGCAGCGGCTTTAAATAGAATCTCAATTTTTATTACTTTTGCGTTCACCTTAAATGCTAAGAGTAATTACAGTGCCTTTACTGGTTCCAGAAATAAACATACATAATGTGAAACAATTACGGCTATTAACCACTGTATGCCTTTCAAAGAAATGATTTTTATTGCAAATTCAGATACACCGCTGAGTCGTGTATATTTATTGTATTTTTTGATCATTTATTTGCATGTTGTTTAATAAAAATGTTTTAAGAATTTTATGGTTTTTACTGTTCCCACCCTATTTTAGAGCCAATCGAGCAAAACCTTGTTTCCCAAATGCTCAAATTTACAAAATAAGTTTTCAAAATACATCCCCGGGGTGTGAATAAGAAGACGGCAAGTTTATAAAATTTTCGTGTTTTATTTCTTTTATAATTTTTCCTCTAAGAATAAAAATTAAATACAAAAGGAATTAGGGCTGCATATTTGACAAATTTCTTCTAAAAGATTTACTAAAATTTTTGCATCTACGAAATGCCCTCTAAACTCTCCTTTTGTTGTAAATTCTGCTACAGCCATATGATTATGTATCCTAACAGATGACAAGGGAATTGATATTTAAAGAGCTAAGAACACAACATGTCAGTCGTTGAAGCCATCTCCTACAAGTAGAAAGAGTCCAAAATTAGGGACAAAATTTACGAATACTTTTAGGATTCCTTACCTTTGTTTTATCTATATGTAGGCGTTCAGCAAAAATCTCGTCAATTTGCTTGGAGTCTACGGAACTGATGTTGAAGCAACTGTTTTCTGCTCTATGCCCTGCACGTCTTTTGGTTTCAGTTTTCGTTGCATGGATAGTTTCCTGTTCTTGCGTTTTATCGATTTTATAGTTGTTTTTAACGTCCATCCCATTTTGGCCATATGCACTGACGACGTTCCCCTTATCGTTCGAGGCCTAATTTTTAGTTGCTAAATTAGTCAAGAGGCGAAATATTTTTAGAAGCGATAGCAACATTTGCAAACACAAATCTAAATCTAGGATAAAAATTTAAGTGTCCATTTGTTTTCGATTCAAATAACAAAGGAACACAAAACCGTAACAACTAAGTAACAAAATAACACAAAACTGTAACAGCTAGGTAAGATTCAGTAGAATCAATCATGGTAAAGGAGGAGCGCATCAAAACAGTGAACAGTTAAGCTACTAGAGCTAGAGTTAATACGATTTCTAAAACCAGCTAAACAGCTAAGTCATCAATTACAAGAAATAAAAATGTTTAGCTAATGACAGATTTTAATCACTTTTAGGCAAAAAGGCGACAGTATTTTGGTGTATGTTGTCGACAGCAATTGTAAAAGGGAAAAGTTTTAGCATAATTCGAGTGGCTGCTGGGAATTTTACGATTAGGACTTAAGTAATTATGTTTGTTTTGCTTTGTTTTCATGTTTGTTATCGTTAAAGCAATTTTATGCATTTTTTGTTCCAACTTTTGTACACAACTTACGACCAAAGTAGATGTCCTTAAGCAATCTAAGATCACCACGGGCTTTATTAATCGTTCGCTAAAAATTCTGATTGGGTCCAAATCACCTAAAGCAAAAATTGAAAAGCAGTCACTCGAATGATCTCCAGTATGTGATCGAAAATTGGAAGTCCTTTAACGGATGATAGATATGAAACTCTACAATTTTAGTATTTCATTAGTATCTAATGATATCTTAGAGCATTCAATGGTAACCCTTCGATCTTTTACAAATTTTGTAACGGCATTTTTTCATATGTGTTAAAAATTAATGTCGATGATTACATTTTTATAATATTTCATTGCTGTTTTATTAATCTTCTGACTTCTAGATAATTTCATAATTTTTTTTAAATTTTCTAATAAAGGATTAGCCGTCCCAAGCTAATTTTTAGAGACGATTCCTAAGAAAAATATGAAAAATGTTCACTTAGAAACATTTTTAATGGGAGTGTATTATCGAATGAAGACTTATGAAGTCTTTTTTTTGGTTTGAAGTATTGAGAATTATTGCATGTGCTTGAATTGTGAAGATATGCACGCATAATTCGCATTATCGAAATTGTATTTTTAAGTCTATTCGAATAGCATTAGTTCTAATTATTCTGGCAAACATTTTTAGATATATTTTTTGATGCCAAACCAATGATAGGTGACGTCGATTTTTTCGTACCTTAAGGCGGACGCTACACGCTCAACCGTATCGCGATCCAGATTTAAATATATAGAGAAATTTGTAATCCCTTTCACGATCCGTCAATACACTATGGCTACACGTTCAATAAATATCACGATATTTCACGGATGACGAAAAATATTGAGCGTGTAACGTTCGTCTAAGGTGAATACACACTAAGCAAATGCAAGATAACACATATACTTGATATCAGTGTGTGTCCACCTTTACGAATCTGAAATCGAAAACACACCATGTTTACGAAAGAAATAAAAATTTTTTTTTTGCAATTTTGGTAAAAATAAATAACTCACATCACAATTCGGAATATGGTTTAAAACGAAAATCTAAGGAAAAAGAAAAACAAAACTTAAGCTATTACCTAAAAATACAGTCTTAAAAAAATGTAACGAAATATGCCGAGAAATTTACTTTCTCATAAACAGATTTTCAAATTCATGGAAAAAACCTTCCACAAAAAATCTGATAAGGTTTAGAGATTTAGTTTCATGTTGGAGCCATTTTCTAGTGTAGCTCAAACTTTCGTGTCTGTTAACACTTCAAATAACGGCTAGCATTCAAGTTGTTAATTTTTGTCTTCTGTCAAGTCGACTGAAAAACGATTTTTTACAATCGGCACCAATAAGCCATTATTATTAAACTTCAGTAAATTTATTTAAGACAATCCGGAGCCCTACAGAGGAAAATCACTGTTCAAGATGCGCAGAAATAAATTATTTGATTAAAAATGAAAATATCATTTTACTGCATCGAGTGAATCTTTTTAAGCGTTTAAGAAGTTTATACCAATAGGGTAATACGAGATAATTTTGATTGTGAAACGTAGTATTGTTGTAATTAAGCTATAATTAGAAATTTTCTGAAAATTCATTATTGCAAGTAGTTTCCAAAGAAATAAATTAAGTACACAAACCAAGCAAATTGCACATTAAAAGTTGAAAACATTTAAGGATCGAGGAGACTCTGAAGAACAAGTTTGTGAGCCAAGTGCATGAAATGTGAAATAAAAGAGTTCCAAAGGAATTATAAAATTATATTTTAAACGCAAGGCGCATTCAGCAATAACATTTTATCAGTAAATGGAAGAAACATTTATTTATATCGCTTAGTAGCCGCATTTGGATATAAAATGCAAGCAAGAATTATGAAATATGACCATGCTATTACAATTAAAACAAGACAGTGAAGAAATTGCAATATACGACACTTACGATTTTCAGATACGTTAAGTAAGATCTAACTGAAGTCTATCGCACGAAGCATTCGCTATACCGAGTAATCTCTATCAACCGCAATTCAATAATAAGTACTCAACGTTACGCTACAAGGAAGGATCAACATTGGAAGCAAGATTTAAAGACTAAAACAAGAACACTTCTGCTGATACGATAAATAGATGAAACACTTTATTTCGATCGCTTAAAGTGTCCTTAACAATTAGCGTTTTAAAAAAATATAATTCAAGCTATTTGTTACAAATAAAATAAATATTAAGTGTAATACGGCAGCAATTACGTATTTTACGATTTTAAAATCCATCTCAGCAATTTGATGAAGTAGTCCTGAAAATATGTAAACTTGAAGCTACGTCAAGCTGCTAAATGTTATGCTTCATTTTAGTTTTAAACAAGAAAAACGCAATGATGAAATTAAATGAGGCTCTTTTAGATGGAAAAACTGTTAATAATTAGCAATATAGTATTTTAGTAAGGAGTCAAACTAAAGGTGCTTATTTTCTGATATCTCAAATTTTCAAAAATACATTTCAGCATAATTTTATTCTCCCAATCCTTAATTTTACTTGAATTGGTAAAAGCCACAACTTTGTAATATAGAGATGAAGAAACTCTATTTAGTTATTTACACCTTTTTCCTGATGGTTTATTGCTATGCTAACTCCTCAACAATATAAGGCCATATTAAACCTTATCAATTTTATTGAATATTGAAAAAGCAGATTTAAAATCAGCAAAATTTTCAATCACCATGTAGGTCCTGAGAGATCCTCGAGGTCAGTGACGCCGAAAACATAAAAGGACCCGTTTTCATAGCAATCCTTTGAAATTGATCCTTTACTTAAATTTTCAAAGTCTTCATGGCAATCCTTTGAAGTAGAACATTTCCAGTAACCATTTTGGGTCCGTCAGCTTGGAATTTTGATAGATTTGAATTCTGTTACCCCAAAGACGTCTTCATATTAAAGTTCAATAAAATTGTTTAAAATTGAGGAATTTCGGTCACCATATTGCATTCGCCATTTTGAATTTGAAAATTTTGAGGACAAATTCGAAATCAAAGATCCCGAAAACCCTAGTGCTGGTTCTCAAAGAAATCCCTTGAATTTCATCTTTTTCGGTACTTGGAACCGGTGGGTAGTATTAGGAAAACTGCGTAGTTTTATGGCTTGAAAAGTTATTTTTTGACAATTTACAATCTTATGCGACCTTTTTGAACTACAACTTTTGTTCTTTGATGATCAAGTCACTTTACAAAGCTCTGCAAGTTCTAGGCGCATGTCTATCTTGCACTTATCGAGTTACGACTGATTCTTTGTTCGACCGGAGCGCGAAACGAGACCACTCTACCACAGCTGGAGTACGCAAGCGCACAGATATGTGCGGCCAACGATGTGAGAATCGATCCTATGGTATATTTTTAGAACATATGCGCCACATGTATTACAAAAACAAAGACGACATATTTCAGTCACATCTTTAACTTTGACGGAACCAGTACTGAAACAACTTCAATCACTACTGTGATTTCGATTTCAATCCTCATCTTCTTTTTCATGGGTTTTAAGAAATGTTGGTATTTTTATTTTAGCACATTGGAGCCGGTGTATTTGTCTCTGTTCGATTTGAACCAAAAAATCTTACAAGCTAACTTTTAAGGAAATCTAAACACTACTGGTAACTTTGGGTTCTTTGTTTCATGTTTTCTCCCTCAGTTGATAATCGTGAACTTTCACATAAACAACCTTGCCGAAAAAAAATCTGAACCCAAAATGTATGATCTACTTTATTTTTAATTCAATTGCTTTGAAATTGGGCACATTGGAAAGTGGAAGTGGAAAATGGATAATAATTTGGATAGGAGTTTCTTTTTTGTGAACATTACTGGGAAAATTTTATAAAATTTTATATTTATTATATAATATTATAATTTGCTTTTTACGATTTAGAATATTCTTGATGTGAAAAACGTTTACTTATACCGTTCTGGAACAGATCCACCCACAAATAAATAGACCATAACAAAAGATGATAAGTGAAATTATTATTGACGATGTACTTCGTAGACTCATTTTGTTTCGATTCAGTAATTATCTTATATTTGGCCACTAATTTCATCAAAATAAATATCTGCTGTTGAAAAATACGGGCTTTTTCCATTTTTACAGATCAATAAACGCACATAATAAAAACAGAATATAAACTTGAAAACTCAGAGTACGCACAAATCAAAATTACTGCATTTAGCTTTTGATAAGAATTACTTCATGGTTAAATCAGAATGTGAAAGGCGAAATAAAACTAAAAAAATTTAAATATGAATTTTTAATAAACCAAAACTTCAATAAATAGCGTCAAAATATAATAAGCAAACAAATTAAGTATATATATAGTTAACAACGTTTTAAAGCTAAAATATGAACTCATATGACTGATATGAACAACAAGAACAAAAACAGGTAAGCATATAAAAATATAAAAAACAAGAGGAATAGCCCAGGACGCCTATCTCTGAGAATGAGAATTTCATCATTGTTCTGTGATGTAAATATATCCCATAGAGACTCTCTACATCTGTGGACGACTCTCCAATAGTATTCTATAACATTTTCGAACACCTAAAATTATTTTTAAATTGAGAGTTGTCTTAAATTATATTTCGCGTTTCATGTATTTTTAAAGTAGCTTTATTACTATACTTTATGCGTGTTTCTTAAAATTCGTTCTGGAAATTTGGAAAGAATAACTTTCTTAGATGTAAATACATATTTCTATAAAAGGACTTTGATTCTATATATGTATACCGCAGGCATGTCATTAAACATAAAACGAGGTAATAAAAAGATGTTGAATGTATATGTGGAGAAGAGATAAAGAAGTAATAGAAGTAGAAGAAATAAAAAGAAAATATAATACTGTCAGTTCTAAACTTCTTAAATTGTTTTTACAGGACTGGGGAAATTCAAATATTCTTTCTACATGTCTGAGAATTTTTTTTTACTGAATTGAAATTTGGTGAGACAAACGCTAGTAAAATTTGTATGACTTTACATTAAGAGTGTCTACTACACAAAAAACATTTTTAATTCATAACTAGAGACATAAATATACTCTATTATAAAACAACCACTTTTAACCATTTCCATTACCATATTACCATTTCTATGTCATTACCTTCCCTAAGGCTAAGATTCTTCCAAAATATAACCTACCCCAGACATTTAAAAATCATTAAAGATACATAATAAAAATCAAGTTACTGTTTTCATTTATACCGAATTTTTTTTCGTCAAACGAAACTAGTCATGTTGGCTAAGTTTTGAATAGCAGCGTTACAGAGTTAGCAAACCATATTAGAACGGTAACGCGTTTCAGAACTTAGCCCTTATCAATTAATTACGTGAAACGTTTCTACTCACTAAAAGCAAGTTTAGTAGTTAATGGTTATTATCTGCTCCCAATAAACTAGGGCGGAGACATGAATTTGTTAAAACTACACAACTATTCATGTAGCAGGTATCAGTACTTTTTAGTTATAGTGAGATAATACAAAAAATAGTTAACTAGGTAACTCGTTACACTGTCACTAAAAATTCTGAATCACTCAATTAATGAACAGTTTTTTGTCAAAATTACTGGCTTAAATGGTTTTCACAACCGACTTACGACAGTGTATAGAACGACATCGCCAGTAAAGAGAACGTATAGCTCGCCAAAACCCCTCAAATTTAGGAAATTTTGATAAAGTCGTTTAAATTTTCTTTGGTATAATTGAATAATGCAATTTGGGTAATAGAAAAGAATATAACTTAAAGGACGAACAAAAATGATAGTTGTCATATAATGAAAAATTGATAATGCGAAGCGTTGCGTACTCACCCTTTTTACTGGTGACGGCGGAACTTCCAGATGAAATTTATTCTCACAGTACTTCCGCAAGAACTGTATGCCTTCGATCCGATTGTTTCCATGTCGGTGCTCCCAGGCGTCTAACAAGCGATTGTAATAGCGCGGATATTCAGTGTACTTTAAATATTTGTAAGTTTGCTGTGTCGGGAAGATCCTTTCCAGTGGTTTACAACGCGACAACTCATCTTCGGATGTTATTAAGCATCTAACATCATCGGGCGTTAGGTTTTCAAGAATGGCATTTAAGTACTGCAAGCACAAGTGAAATCATACATGTTTACAATTTTTATTATAATGAAAACTAAGCATAAATCGGGCGCGGTGTCATGAAAAAGTCATGCGCAATGGGCGTCGATACGGGAAATGGGTTTCAGTCAAGGTATTAACCTATATTAAATATTGATCTGAAAATAAAAAGAATACTCACATCGCTACGATCATCCAAATCCTTTCTTGTAAACTGGTTGTGCTTCAACTTTTCTATACTGGATAAGTATGATATATAAAGTCTTTTGTCATAACAAAGTGGAGCCTTTAGATTATGTTGAAGAAGAATATTTTTTTGCTGTTCTACCGTTAGTTTCGGAGGTATCTAAAAACAAATTGGTAAATTTTTAACATTTCCAAAGATATGTTTGCTTACGTGATAAAGAGCAGTATTAAGCACTGCTTGAACTAGAGGTGCCTTTACATGAATATCTAGTGGCAAATCAGAATGCAGAGACGGCGAAATGTTTACTTCAAGTAGCCAAGGAACAAGCTCTGAATCTAAAAGAACATCGAAACCAAAAAGCTCGAAGCAGCTGTATTTGCTTTCGACATTCATTTTGATCATAGAATATATTGCATGCTCTCCCGCTAAAATTGTTCTAAGGACCAAATTCCGAAGGACTCCCCACAAGCGATTTGTGTTGACGCCCTGTGATGCCAGATACGTCCATAAAGACTTCAGAGTCCACTTGTGTCCGTTGCACGCATTGACATCGTCATTTTTATGGTAATTCGATGAAAATTTGTTAATACTATAATTTGTTAAATGCATACAACGATCGCTAAGAGTATCTGCTCTGTCACTGTATTTAACTACGAAAAAATATCAATTTTACTACTTAGAAATAAAAAGCTAAAAGGTTCATTACCAGATGCAAATCTGGCTAAGCCTTCGTGATACATGTACACTCTCAAAGGGTTTATCGAAGTTACTAGCACGTACAGCCTAATGTCGAACTTACTTCCGTTTATAAGTAAAGGCCTCTCGATATATCTAGAAATTGATTAGTTAGACTAACAAAAATAACTCACTTAATGAAAACTACCTTTGAACAATAATTGGCTTCCTCTTTGGAATTTGTGCCCACCGATTTACTACTTTTATTCCAGTGCCACGGGCGCACGCTGGCGGTTTAATAATCCATTTAAAATTACGCTGCGAGTATTTGGGCCAAGCTTTCCTTAAAGCCTTTAAGTCTTGTGGAATTATATATGTCCTTAGAGAGCAAAGAAAATTATCATTGTTTCTTAATTTTGCCCAAGAAACTTACTTTGGCATAAAACCGAACTCCTTCTTTCCATGTTTAACCATTTGCTTTTGCAAATTTTTCCAGCAAGAATCCTTCCTTCCAATCTTATAGGAGCCGGGCAAGTGGTTAATTTTCTGATAAGACCTAATAGCTTTAAAACACGGACTCTTCATATGTCTACCCCAGGTAGCCATCCAGTCGTTTGTTTCTGTAAACGCATATTTTATTATTTTAACAAACCTTCGATGAATCGATGAAATGGTCATGAAGCTTACTTTTCAACAAACGAAATCCAGAATTCATCACAGTGTGTGCCACAACTTTTGGCATTATGGAAGTATATTTCCATTTTAGAATTTTATATAATTCTGGAGACAGTGGAGGCCTTTTTTCATTGTGCGGCGAGAACGTCAAATATGGCGGTACATTTGGAAATAAACTAGGTACAAATGGTGATGCTACAGGAGGTACGACATTGTCAGCTAAAAGAAAATTTGAGGGCATTGCTTGCTTCTCAGACTGAGATAAGTACATGTAAACGCGGTAACCATCTTCGGAATCAGAGGATGATTTGGCATCATTTCCTGCTACAAAAATGCTAAATACTTTAATAATACTCTATATAACATCGCCTTACCATCATCGAAATCGTCATCGTCATCTACACAGCTATCATCCGATTCATTAGCTTTATCGCAAAGTGAATTCTCAGACGTTTTTGTTGACATGGAACATTTGTCTGTGGCTGGAACCGAAGAAAGAGAAAGAATTGACTTTGATGGAGGAGTAGCAGATCGTGCCTTCCGAAAATTCATAGTGTCGATAGTCGTACGTCGTCTTGGTGACGGTGATTTCGTTTTACATCTTCTGATACCATTTATTCTTGGCGAGCTGAGCATTGACGGTGATCTAAAACGGCCTCCTTTTCGTGAACACCCTGTTTGATTGTGCAATAACGACGGAGATTCTCTTCGTATACTGGAGGGTGGCGCTGGTGGCAGTTTTTCTTTCTTACAATTATTTGACGCATTATTACTATCTAAGTTGCGTACATTGCTCCCGTCTCGTTTATATAATTTCTGTAAAACAGAATTATCAATAGGATTATTCGTAAGTAAAATTCATGGGGTAAACTTACATCTTCTCTTTCATGTACTAAGTCACTATGCGGAGCCCAATATTGCATGCTGCGTATATCATTCGGTTCGGACTCACTTCTGGTTCTAATTCGTCTCTTGAGTGTATCGTCATAAACAACATTCCTGTCTTTTTCACTTTCCGAGTAACGATATTTTGTCTGATATTGCGCTTTTTGACCGCCCAACTGCAAGGTTTGCTGTGCCCTAATCTTTTCTCTGTAAATGTCTAAATCGCGCGCCCACGACGATTCGGTGTAGGAATAAACTCCGTTGTTATTAGGCATCTTTTCTCTTAAAACACTGGGGAAATGATCTCGAACAGGTATATTTTCCTCTTTCGCCGAATGTTTCTCCACAACCGATGCCATCTTCGGATACTGTGAGCCTGAATGTCGTTCCAATTCACTAGAAGGTAACAAGACGGATTTTAAAACCACCCTTGAAATAACCAGATCAGTAAATTTATACTATTCATCGCCACCGTACGATCTGAAGCCATTGTAAAACCGATATGCTTCACTATCGTCGTCGAACCGCGATATTCCAAAAAGGGATGTTGACCTGGGCGTTGAGAACTGCTTCCTCGCATAAAGCGGAGGATTTGGAAACGATCCACTTATGTACCTAACACCGTTCTGTTTGAACTCCATCGCTGTTTCGTCTCAAATACTTGCAAAAAGAGAAAGACAACAAATTTTCCAGAGCTCTTCCAAGTTCAACGAACAAACAAGCGACAGAGTTGGTGCGAATAAGGAAAGAACATTTAGAAACAACCCCGGAAATAAATAATCGAAACGATGCCATAACTAAGTGAAAATCAAATAAAAACAAAAATAACAACTCATTCGTATGCAAATAATACCAAAACCAAATCTACCAGTTGCAGAGGCCCTGTCGATTTCGATGGGAACCCAATCAGTGAGGGTGGGTGCCTGATACGCTTCAATAAGAAAGCAAAAACAATTTAATAAATCCCTTGAGCGAACTTCTTAGTGGAGTTTTATAGTCGGGTTCAATATCACCACAAGTCAAAGCAACTGTGGGAAAGTACGACATGCCATGTACGTGACCAAGTGCAATACGAAACATGGGACAAGTTGATGCTTTGCAGGGATAACAATTGACTATCGATTCAGGCGCGGATAATAATTAACGAAATTCACAGGAGTGCAAAAATAATGAAGAAGTTAAGCCAGAAGTGCTTCAAACTTTTGCATTGAAGGGCGTAATTAAAGTAGATAATTTCGAATTTAAGAGAGAAATAGACTTATCAGATGTGCCTACATGAATAGAACTACAACGTTCGTTTCAAAGAATTTAATGTAAAATAAAGGGCTGTTTATCATATTAAAAATCCACCTAGTCTCAGAGCAAGACTCAATAAATGGCTGCCAAATCTTCAAAAGCATGCGGTGGACGAAGATGGTGACCGAACTTGAATCTGTACAAAATTTAAACTAAAGGCAGTCTTGAGTATCATACGAATTTATGTTATAGTCCTGTATCTACATAATGTTACTATGAATAAATTTCTCTTTTGATTTTGTTAAATAGCTAAATTTCTTACATCTTTTATGGCGGCCCAATTTAGGTCCTCACAAAATTTCAACTATTATTATTATTGGTAAGCTGGTCGCAAAAAGCCCAAAAAGACTCAAAAAGCCCAAAAAGACAAAACCCTTCTTTTTTAAATCCCTTTCATATCAAGACCCTTGAAGTAGGCTATAGTGATCTGGGGAGCCGCATTTGACTTATATTAATATCGGTGCTATGATGGGCGCTCCAAAGTGTGCCAGCTTTTGGCTACCTAAGGCTGGCGGTGCATTGGCATAATACGTTTCTTCTTCTTCAAAACAAAAGCAGCGATTTAGAAAACATTGTAAAAGGGCAAAATTTAAACTAACGTCCGTCTTAATTTCCACATATTCGTATTATTCTTTCCATTAGAATGAGTTGAGCTTGGTGCCACTCATTGCAAATTTATGAATTTTATATTTGCAGCGGTGCTCCGCAGTGTGACTTGCACCAAATATCAATAATTTTCAGTAAATAAATCTTTACTATGACCTTAACCTCTCAGGCAACTAGCTCACAGAATAACGAGTGTTAGTACAAAAGCACTATCGGATTCACAAATACAAGGGCCCCTCAGAAGGCGCTGCGGGACTATGGGGATGGGTAGCCGATACACAGAGCAGAGGTGACCACAGCACATGTTCCGCACACGAGGCCACATTTGTTTCAATGTTCTGCTGCAATGCGTGTGCACTCTGCTCTGACCACCTCAGAAATTGCGTACACCACCGATATTTATATAATTCTCCCTTTGCTTTTAATCGTGTTATTGAAATTATAGAAAACTTCCCCACGGGAAAAGCAGACGCAAAAGAAAATTAAACGCAAGTTAACGTGGACAGGATGGGAGAAGTAGGAATTCTTTCGTGCGTTCTTACCTTTAATAGTTGTAAATTTACTTTACTGCTAATGCGTTCCTTTGTTGGCAGCAAACAACAAATTTACCATTATCCCAAGGAATATTTTGAAAAAAATCTTCCAATCCTTGCTAAGCTCGCTACGTGGAAAATCACGAAAATTGATAAAAATGAATAACCGAAGGGGTCAAACGATGCATAGATGTTTCCTCAATTCTGAAAACTAATTTCTCAACTTTGATTTCACACAACCCAACGATTCATTCACTAAATTCGCTTATAAAATACCAAACGAAAATATAAATAGCCCCATACACCTCCCACGAGAAGAACCAAACTGGTCCATGCTTACTTTTACTTTCTGTCAAAATCCTGAAATGGTATAATATTGAAGTACTAAATTTTAGCAGAAAGTTGTACTAGTGTAAATAAATACTAAATTTTGTATTTTTTGCCACCTGCATACTAGCTGTCGTAGAATAAAAGCGATTTAAATATTTAATGAAAGCTCCCTATTGTTGTGAGTCATTTGAATGCAATTGTAGCTAATTCAAAAAGTATAAGTATTGCCACAATTGCGTAAATGGGCTAAAGCTGTCAAAAGACAGTGCGAACGTAACCTCTTTTCCATCAAATCAAAAACTGGAAAATGGTTGTTAGGAGCGGTATCGTGGTGCGGGCGATTGTTTATTTGGACTTTTAGTGTATTCGGGGGAAATAGCCCAACGAGAAATCGTATTATTCTAGATCTCAATTGCGAATGCTTCTTTCGATGTACTGTATGAATGAAACCTTCTTTCTAATTTAGCTTCTGTTAACATTGGGATGTCATCGGGAGGAAGCATTGATGCGAGCGAAAAAAAATGAAGCTTCAAAAAGCCTTCGTTGGAAGCGTGCCGTAAGCGTATATGAACACTGAAACTAAAATGAATCGTTTAAGCGTTTGCCCTAAGGTGGCTACTTCTCTCAACCCATAAATTCTGTGGAAAAAATTCTCGGACCGATATGCCTCCACGTCCCTTCTAATGGAAGTGATAATGCTTTTTCATGAAGCACTTCTTAAATTTCTCGCTGGGAGTGAATTTGTGTAGATAATGGGGGGATATGAACAATAAACTAATTCAATATTAATTATAACAATCATCAATCCTAATCAGCGTAACAAAAAAAGTGCTTTTCCTTCCGAGTGCCATTTGACTTTGGAATTATCTTAGGAATTTTCTATTTGCACTCGACTGTTCCGTGTAAACTTTTTCTTACACGTGTACTCGGGTTTCTCGGCAAACTGATTCGACCGGACCGGACTTGCCCCTTCATACGGTAAAGAAAATCGCGAGTTTGGGGTACGGTAGGCTAAAGTCGCGACTTTGCGTATCGTGTATACGTAGTCAATGATTACATCCTTTTTCTTGCCAATAGGCAAACGACAAGTTATACGTTTATTCTACGAGTTTGTTTTGCTGGTATATTGACAAGATTGTACTCGGTAATAAACTGGCCGATTCCAACGCGGTTTTCTCCGTGGGTATTTCCTTGTTTTCCCCAAGTCTGTCTATAAAATTCCTTCTACCTTGTTATAGGGTCAATAAACAATGAAGACCATATCAATCATAATTTATTTAAACTACACATAGGCGTCTTTCCAACAGAGCACCATTGCATACAAAGCAAGGGTGAGAATTAGAGTCGCACTTATCGGATGGGGACCCAAATATCGAACGTGTCGGCGAACTTTTTTCTCTCTGGAAGAAAACTAAGCATACCTAACCCGTACTTTTTTAAAATTGCGGCAATATACCTGGAGTAGGAAAATCCTCCGGATGGAGTTCTATGTAATGACGGAAAACAGCGTCCCTTTCAGCCAGACGCTCGTTTCTTTTTTTATCAAAATATGCACCAAGGGCGCCTCCACCAATGGTGTAAAAAGCGTGCTGCTGTATTCCTGCACAATAATTTTTTTAAAATATATATGCAAAAACAACGTTCTTGTTACGTCACAACGCTTACCTGAAAAAACGGGCTTTCTCATCCCGAAGTTTACGAAACAAGCCAAACAAAATCCTAGGGCAGCCGCCGAGAGAGGAGCTATTTTGTCCGAAAGGAAGGTTGGTTGCCGTTCGCCATGATTTGTTAGTAATTCCAATGGGGAGGTCATCCTGCCGTCATGCAAACTTATCAACTTTGCTGAAATGTCAGCTGGTTGTCATTTTTCTGGCTCTTTAGCCGAGCGCCGCTTCCACTGAACAAAATTCAGGCATTTTCTCAAATGAACATGTAAACGTAATTTGAAATGGAACAGTCCGAACCACAATTACCCATCCTTTTCATGGAATCTAACTTAGAGATTAGAGGTCAAGTTGGCTTAAGTAGTCGACAGGCGCTGTTTTTAGGTACCCTAAAACCTTAGGGAAATGTTCGGTTTATGGTCGGAACTAGTGTATTCGGTAAGTATTGTTTATGGCAAGCAATAATTTTCCCAAAATTAGCTTATTTTAACACAAAAAATTGCAAAAATAAATTGACTTTGACGTTTATTTTCGAGACATAAAATTATTCAGAGTGGCTATTTGCATCGTCCTTGTTTTGTACAATCGAAATTTGTGCGGTAAATAACTTTTTAAACATCGGTACGAAAGAATTCGTAATAAAACTTCACTTTTCTTAAAAAATAATTTTTGACAGATGATTTACCTTTTACAAATGGTATGGAAAATTTCAATTTTTGGTGTAAAAATAAGCTAAAACAAGCTAATTTTGGGGAAATTATTGCTTGCCATGAACAATACTTACCTAATACACTAGTTCCGACCATAAACGGAACATTTCCATAAGGTTTTAGGGTACCTAAAAACAGCGCCGGTCGAGAACTTGTTCCGTCAAGTTTATCCTGCAGATTTTTGGAACAAGTTTCCTTAGCCATTTTTTTGGAAATGCCCTAAAACCTTATGGAAATGTTCCATTTATGATCGGAACGAGTGAATTAGGTAAGTATTGTTTACGGAAAACAATACTTTCCCAAAAATTAGCTTGTTTTAGCTTGTTTTAACACCAAAAATTGAAAATTTTGTTAAAGGAAAATCATCTGCCAGAAGATATTTTTTAAGAAAGGTAAATTTTTATTACGAATTCTTTCGTACCGATGTTTAAAAAATTATTTAGCATGTGCATGAACGCAAATTTCGATTGTACAAAGCAAGGACGATGCGAATAGCCACTCTGAATTATTTTTATCTCGAAAACGAGACGTCAAAGTCAACTTATTTTTTCAATTTTTGGTGTTACAAGTTAATTTTTGGGAAAGTATTGTTTTCCGTAAACAATACTTACCTATTCACTCGTTTCGATCAAAAATGGAACATTTCCATAAGGTTTTAGGGTATTTCCAAAAAAATGGCTAAGGAAACAAGCCAGATTTTTCCCCGGCGTTTAAATTTTTCTTGGTTGTATTTCAGTCTATAAAATATTTTGTTAAAAGCACATTTCAGTCTATAAGATATTTTGTACAGTATATATTAGGTATGAGAATAAGTAAATTTCCTTTTTTTGATAAAACCAAATCTATATTTGTAAAATTTTTTTTTTTGAACATCATTGAAAGTCTGCTCCATTGGAAGCTACGTTTGCTCATCTCATCTTTCCGGTAGCTTGCGGATTCCATCCCTAAAGAATTGCTCGTCCTTCGAGGCGAGTTAAATATAAAGCCAAATTTGAATACTCTCAAAAGAATCAAACCGTTCTCCACTAAGGGCTAACTGCATCGACCGGAACAAATAGTAATCGGACGGTGTAATGTCTGGTGAGTACAGCGGGTGGTGTGACACTTCCCAGTTCAGCCTTTCTATATAGCTTTCACTGATTGAGCTATATGAGGTCTCGCGTTGTCGTGTAAAAGTATTATCTTATCGTGTCGATTGTCCCATTCTGGTCGTGTTTCTTCATAAGCTCGCTTTAAGCGCATTAGTTGCCGCCTGTAGACTTCACCAGTAATAGTTTCAAACAGCTTCAGCAATTTATGATAAATAACGTCTTGCATATCCAACCATATGCAAAGCATCACAACAACATCGAAAATGCCATCTTTAAACTGTCCAAGCCATCTGCTGCACACACAATCCGAAAAAGCATGTTCACCGTATGCTTCTACTAGCAAACGATGACTTTCAGCAGCGGATTTCTTTAAATTATAGAAGTACAACAATACTTCCCGCAAATGTCGATTATTTGGTACAAAACTCTCCATGTTCAATCGCAAAAAAAACTCTGTTGTAAGCACTTTAAATGATCGAAATACAATGTATTCTGACACTGGTATTAAACGTGTCAAATATGTACATGTCAAACCGGTTCAGAACTGGCACATACAACCGGAGTTACACCATCTACTAAAAAACGTAACTTAATTTTTCTCATACCTAATAAAATACAGTGTATAAAATAATTTGCAAAAGGCATATAGTCTAATAGTCAGAAACTTAGAAAGGGAAAATGACCGTAGCAAATTTAACTCCTGCGAAAAAAAAGGATTAAGGGGAAACAGGAGCTTGAGAAAAATCGGCAGGGTAAATTTGACCCCTTATTAACTTACTAACTATACTTGACACCTTACTTATAAGTAGTTTTATCCAATCAGTCAGAAAAACTCTGGTTCGATTATTAAAACGGCGACTGCCCGTAAATTTCATAAATTTAAGAGCACACTTCGCAACAGTTTGTAAAAGGTAAATAATTTCAGCGAGTAAACAATTTGTGAAAGGCAAATAAACAGTCAGTAGGAAATTTTAATACTGAAAACGTATGTATTATTTAATTAAATATCTCTAAAACGAATTTAGAAGTCTAGAAGTTTCGCAACCAGAAAGCACCAATCTAGGTAGATTGCTACAAAAATATAACTACATTGGTGCTTTCGGGTTAATTTGTGACATTTTGAAACATCTAAAATTTCCCTAATAGTGTTTTAAACTATATTGAAGAAGTTGCGATTTACACCCCACTCCCACACAATTTCTTGTTTGCTAGGTGAGATCTATTACCCGCTTATTTTGGCATGCGTTATTAAAAAAAAACCTGTTGACTCGGCTCAGCTCTCATACTTGGATTGAGTTGAAAGCGACCATCTAAGATGCATTACACCTAAAAAAAAACCCAATCGATTAACGCTTTTGAAATTTTCATAATTATAATTCAAGATCAGACTTTTTAATAGATTAATAGCTCGTATCCATGTCTTCCATAAAATCAACAGATGTCAGCTATCAACTGCATATCTATTAACATAGATATTTATTAATAAGATTCGTCAACAACTGACTGTTACAATTCTTCAACTGTCTTTAAAATATTAAAATGAAACAAAAAATGTGAACAAACGAGACATTGTAACAATATGCTCATAGCTGCCGTAGTTGGTTCAGGACACGGCACATGAAGAAAATCATCCGTCAAGGAGCGAGGTGGAACCAAAATAGAAATAGCACCCAACAGTTCCGGAGAGTCAATAGACCCTTTCATGATGTCAGACATCAGTCAGACATCATAGCAATATTGTTGTCAATTCTAGTTCCTTAATTATAACCAATCCAAGTAACGTTTTGCATCCTTTATTGTTTGTTTGTAGATGTAACGTGTTATTTCCAGCGAACTAAGAACCTATAAGGAACTGCAGAAAGAGTAAATTGATAAGGCAAAAATAAATACTACTACAAGGCAAACTAACACAAGAACAAGTCCACTGAAGTAGCAATTATTTTAATGAATAGCCATTATTTCTCGATTTTATTATTAATAATAGGTCTTAACTTCTGCGCTGATTATCTGCCTGGTAAAATTTTTTGTAAACACGGTTCACTGCCTCACAGATATTTATTTCCTTCAAACTTCTTAGAAATTTTTTTAATAACTTTGATTTTAGAATTTCAACTCTCATCTCTATTGTCTTGTTTTTCGTGTCGACGTGATGTCCTGCACATAGTGATCGTCATCGGGTAGAATCAGTCACCGATATTTTTTCCGTTGCCCGGACCCAGTCTTTGCCCTGGAGGATATGTGAAGCATGTCCTTTTAGTCCAGCAGCTGCGACTTTGAGTCACGGCTGAGACGCCCGGGCGCGCCTTGGTGAGAGGGGTATACACAAAACAGCAACATATACCACTTTGGTCCGCCTTGGAGCAATCTCCTGGTTAATGGCCTTGAAGCCTTGCAACCAAATAAGTCACGAAGGTGACGCCCTTTGATTAAGGGCCAACAAAACAACAACAACAAGAATAGGTCTTAATACATCGTCATACACCATATTATCACTTCAAATGTACTTGCAATTGCGTTTTTCACTCTGTATATTGCGGTAACGAATGGCAGTCTCCCGCCCAGCCGAGTTGCAAATCTTCTCTAATAAGGCGGAATTGACATTCGAATAGGCAGTTGTATTTGCCTCAACACAAACTTTACACGGTATTACAGTTCCTTATATGTTCTTAGTTCGTTGATTATTTCCTTAATTTAAGAGTATATAATATGTTTCATCCGCATACATATGTATAGTATATGCATAAAAGTTACCTGTGAATTTGATATTTGTAAAAAATAGGTCACAGTATCGACCCCGACAGATAACAATGGAACCTGTAAAGGAAGAGTGAGGAAATTAAAGCAAAGTCAATTTTAATTACTATTCATATTTTCATCACGTCATAAGTATATCGGCACTAAAATATTTTTATTTTTCACAATATTTGTCTTAGAAACTACCGAAAAATATATTTTTTACAGTTATCCGTACAATTAAGGGAACATTAATAATACCTCTTATAACCAAATAGCGATTTTCTAAAAACCATAGTGTCCGAACATTTTAATTTTAGTTAAAATGTAAAACGCAACGCGCATTGCATCGCTGCTGATTTATACAAGTACATAGTAGAACACCTTCGAAAGGGTACAACGACCTTAAAACTACAGCTAACTGCAAATTAGTGTAACAGTAGAACGTGCAAAGCTTAGCATAGTTCCTAACACTTAGCGACATAACAAGGAGAGAAAAACCACAAACTACAAAGTGGAACTATTGGGGGGTTGCGTAGGGTGCATCTGCTTGGCCATGTTCGTTACCACTCTAACCAATTTTGGTTAGAACTGAATATCAAAAAACAAAAGGCGTACTTAGATATCGCATTATAGGACTTCAGTTTTAGTGCCTAAACTTGAGGGAATCTGTTGATAAGGGAATGGCGCGAAAGTTAAACTCTTTGCTTGAATTTTATTTGAGGTGTACACGTCCCGTTCCCAAATGCAAATATCTGCGGAAACTAGGTATTCCTAATTGCTGGGCAAAATCATAGGCACTTCAAAAATTGAAGCAATCTATTTTTATATGGCATCCAAAAGGAGTTCGTGCGACAATAGTCGACTTCTGATAACAATAAGCTTAGTATCTAGCAAATTTTGAGTAATGCACTTTGTTTATGTAAAAGGCTTTGTTGTGTAGTTTAAATAAGATCACTTAATAAATACACTGCTCATCGATCCGAAGAAAACAGGCCACACAGCTTTACAGCGAAAGCGCTCTAAATAGTTCTTCCAATCGAAGCCAAAGGTTCTTCAACAGCTATGCAATTTTTGAATATTTGTTTCTGATTGCAATGATTGTAGATTACATTACTATTTTTAAAGTGCAATCATCGTTGTTTGGGTAATCACATTGTCAGCAACCATATACAACAGTTGAAGAAGCACACATTTTCTACGATTTAGATGAAATGGGCCAATGAGATACAAAAGTGAGAAATCAGTGTTTTCGTCCTAGTTAGACATTACTTATTAAGACTTCGTTCTCAGAATAACGTAAAACGATAAGGCAACTGATACAATTAAAATCGAAACTTAAGATACTGAACTAATTGCATTATGTGGCGAGCCCATTTGCGTGAGAACCTTATCTAACCATTGCAGCGGCCCATGAAGATGGATCTCTATCCAGCAGGGGGTCGAGGTGACGTCTTGCCGATGGTATTCAGCACCCCAGCCCTTCACGAAACTCATGCGAATTGTGCACATCTTTGTTAGTTCGTAGACTGCCTCAAAGCCATGGTTCACAGATTGAGAGAGCAGTTGAGCAAATTCCTGATTGTTAAAAATTTTTAAGGAGCAACCTGGAGGTATCTTGCACACAGTACTTGGATGAAATCCGTGATGGTGGTTGCAATTGCGTGATTGCACAAAAATTGCCGAATCGGACAGACACTCTGCGTAAACCTCTCCTGCAACGTAGTACAAATGCACTCCTTTACCTATATGCCGCCGTGTATTCTCAATGGTACTGTTTCGATTTACATTACTCAGCTGGCCTAAGCAAAACCTAGCGGAGTTGTTTGAAGGGTTCGTAAATCCGTCAACGATTACCGAGCTGTTACTACAGTGGAACACCTCTCCAACTCGGCAATTGAGTTCATAATATGCAATACTTGCCCAAAATAATGGCTCTGAATAACTTACTTGGGCAACTTCCCCCATTTGAGCGTCCATAGCAGTCCCCTCGGTTTGATTGTTCGAGTTTGCGTCTTCAGAAGGACTGTAAGCTGGAGGAGGTGTTTCTGCCAGGCTGCCATATGGACTGGTAGGATTAGAACTAACCGAGCCTGGGCTGCCGACGGACGATGTCAATGCTGGACTATTCGGGCTGAGGTGCGAATTGAAGCCAGCGGTGGAATAACTGACGTTGTGTGGCATATTCGGCTCGTTTATTTGTTGAAATGGTAGAAGTGAATGACCTGGAGCAAACTCTGAATGCCTAGGAACTAGAACTGGCGGTAGCACAGGGCTCTCTACCCTTTTATAGTGGTACGGGTTTATGCAAACTTCCTTCTGTTTTGCACTGAAGGGGTATTGACATGTCTCGAGAGGCTTCAATTCGTGATGACTTTGTAAATCCGGCCAGCGCCAAACACGGCAATAAATTACATGCGGAAGACCCTTCCTGTGTGAAACCTAGAATAAAAAATTTGTAAATTTATGTTCCCACGAGCTTAACAAAAAAGTACTTGTAACCGTCCATCCAGAGATCGAGGTATGGTAACGCATTTTGAAGGCTGACCAGGGCACGATAAGGCTCTTTCTAGCTCTTCTATTGCACCTTTGCGTTTCTTCAACTTTTTGACAAGACTATCGACAGCTTTTTCTGCCCATTTCTCTTCTTCGTCGCCCTGCTTCCAACCGAGAAGCTTTTTAACTGCCGGACTTGTAAATGAGAACAATGTCCCAAGTGTCGACATTGTACTACTGCTTGATGATTCCACATCATCTGTATCCATGGCGTTTACCCCAAATTTTTGATGGAAATCTGGAATTAAAAACTTTTATAAGAATGTATCGATGTGCCGTTCTCTAGACCAGTAATGCAGATATATTGTGAATACACTAATGTAAAAACAAAAAGTTTCCTGTATGCTGTTTTGGGAAAATTATTTAACAAATAAGTACTTCTTTTTGTTGGAGAGGACTACAACTAATTAGCGGAGTTAATCTACATTACCTATAATATATCTTACATTAATTACACTGGGCAACTTGTTTAATGATGTTTTGGTATCCATCTGTGCAAGCGTATTTTGAAGATTAAAAAAAAGTGACATTTGAATAATTTGAAACTTTTAACCTCAAGGAAATGAACTAAAAATACGAAGAATCAAGAGTCCAAAACTCACATGAAATTCAAATTCAATTTAAATGCCATGCTGGTGCACGCTCTTGGAAAAATTTCTAAATAAAAAAAATCTGTATAAAGTTTATAGCATATTAAGCATCTGTAGTTTAGGATTTAAGCTTTCATTTGAAGTATATTATTAGTTCCTATAACGTTTTCTTGTATTTGTTTACAAAGGACCCCGCACAAAATGTTAGAAAAATGCCGTTTGATAAAATTTGTTGAAAATTTGGGAAAACGTTCTTCATACCATGCTGATAAAAAGTTCTCATAGGCATAATGGCCAAAACATTTAAAATTTTTAATTATAGTGACGCTTTGACAATAATAACGAAATTAAGTATTTTTTGCCTTAGTTTAAGATGTGTGTATAAAATGTAACAAGTCAAAGTGCCAATGCCAATCGAAACGTAATTGATTATACGCACACGCACGCACGCACGCGCCCACACACACCGCACGTTCTAAACGGAATTTTCTTAACATTTTGTGTGGGGTCATTTGTAAAGAAGGCAAAAACACCTTTATGACTCTATTTGTTTTAAAAATACGTACTAATGGAGTATACTCATTTTCGGAATCGTAATCTGCATAAAAAATTACTATTGAAATCATGTAGTACATACTAGCCCGGACACAAAATCCTGTTGTTATGTGGAAGTATCACATCACGTGTGACCCAAAAATACTTCTTGTTTAAAAAAAGGAAGATTTATATTTTTGTACATGAACAAAATCTCAAGCCCAAAGAACCCAAAAGTTATTAGAAACGATAAGTTTTCTAGAAACATAACACATCTATGCAGTGCCGTGCCGCTCATATGAGCACCGGTGCGTCGGCAGCGTAAAAAAAATTGTCAGTTTTTACATTTAGCCACTGCACACATGCAGAGAAATTTTATATCTAAAATTATTAATATTGTTTTTATTATTATGTTGTTATGTTGTTATGTTGATGACCTTTTTTTTTTGCACGCCAATATTTTACATTTGTGGGCGCTACTTCAAACTGCTGCACAGCGTCTATGCAAAAGTAAAAAAACATATCCATCGCGCCTTGAATTTTCAAATCAAATATTCCCATATATACCTAAGCAGTAGTCCTTAGCTCGTCATGAGTTCCTGCTATATGAGCCATTTATTTTGAAAGTGGCATAAGTCAACGTGTTTTCCATATGACTTATGCCACTTTCAAAATAAACGGCTTATATATGGGTTTATGTTTTACCAAGGTCGAAAATCGAATCTTTTCCCCTTACATGTTCTCACATTCGGCCTTATCGGGAATTTCGGAGGAATAAAATCCTATCGGACTACAATTTTACGCCTGCTAATACTTGCTTCAAATTTTATTTTCACTCGATTTGACATTTTCTATATTTCGAGTGGAATTTTATTTCGCCGAGATTGACGATAAGGCCGATTATGTAGGCGTTAATGCCTAATCTCCAGAAACAAAACTACGGCCAAACCATGACCGAACTAAAAAACCATCAGGCTGAATTTGCTAACATAAATTACGTCAGTCAGAAACCTATACTATACCAGAAGCGCTGAATTGCATGTGGCAACACAAAATGGTTATTTTCACACAGAGTAAAAGCTACCGCATGTTGACCAAAATTTGCCGATAGGTGACAAAAATTTCAATGCAAATGAAAGGGCTGTAACTATGTTGGCTGGTACGGTTGTGGTTTGGTTTCATATGGATATTAGGCATAAAAGACGCCACGATAGATGTTAACGGCAAGCTGCCACAAGCAACACTTTAGCATTCGCCCCAACTGCACTTGAATGGCGTTTAACAATCGCTTAGTGAAAACTACCGCTGATCCATCAATCAAATTTATCAATCGAAGTATAAAACAACATTTACACCGCGGCATTTTACAGTCACTAGTGGTAATTTAAATAGACGAAAACGGCAGCGCAGAGCATGCTGCTCTAATAACCAGAATGTCAGAAGTATCTGAGGAAGCCGATGTGCTTACTACATATTCGATGACCAACTGATAACGTAATATGTATAAAAGGCGGGCAATAAAATTGGGGTATATTGAGCAAACAAACAACGTACACATATCTAGAGGGATCTGTTCACTCCGCAAAGGATTCACTGACCGTTGACTACGGCCGCGTAATCAACCACTGGCGACCAAATTCACGGCCGAAGAACACGTTTGCAACGGAGAGAAGAAACGTGCAAGCGGCTGGATTAGATTAAGAAAAATACACTCGCTGATCAAGTCGTTAGCAGAATTTAATAATCGCTTCAATATCAACATTACTCGCAATTGTCCACCAGTGCTGCAGTAATAGTTTGTGTTTATGCTTGAATATAAGATCGCTAGAAGTCATGTCGGCCGACTACAGCACACACTATAACTAACTACCGCGGAGCACTCGCGCCAAAGAGGGAAATACCAGAGAACGCACGGACAAGTCTTTGCCATGATCGGAATAGAAATCTTATTGCATTGTGCGCCTATTCCATATAATTCCTAGACTGGGCTGTGCAAGATTGTGAAGAGGCGCTTTGCTATTTTTCCGCGAGTGGCGAAATTTCTAAGAAAAACGCACAAAAACAAGGGAACAGCAGACAACATACCGATCGAACTATAGAAGGGATTTGCACCACCAACTTTGGAGTATGTAGCTCTCGTGGTTTCGCAAAGTCAAGTGACGGAGAGAATTTCAATTTTTTAATGCTAATTAATTATGGGACTACGCCAAGACCACGACATATGAGGATTGAGGATCAAGCTGATCTATGCAGGCTACCACGGGCTGGTAATTTCAGTTACGTGGTATCTTATGTTAAGTTAAAGTTCATGTAAAAATTGTAAGATTGTTGGATGTTAGGAGGGCGTTTGTTACTCGGGTGTAAGCAAACTGCACGGTTTTGGTTTCTGGCCGTTGCTAAAGAACCGCCTACAAGCGTATTGAGGCTAACCAGTTTTAGATCGCGGCAACTTGTGGCCAATACGAAACTTGAAATTAATGTCTTAGTTTTTCTAAGAATATCAATTAGCAATAGTTGCAGTATGATCTGAGAGTATTTTGTAATTGTCTGTTGCCTAACAACAGGAAAGCAGCCAAGTTGAAATATTATTCTGCGCAAAAAACTACGGTACAACTTTACTTTATGAACCTGTCAAATTTCAGTCTGCATAAATATTTTGTAAAAGACACATTTTCAGCCAGTAGATATTTTGTAAAAGGTAAATATCAGTACCAAAAGCAATTATAGTACGCTAAATACATACTTTACAGACATTCACAAACACTAATTAACAATTTATGCAGACTAAAATTTAACAGGTCCGTAAAGTATTCACCCAAAACCACTATCGCGGATGCAACTTATCAATCATCAAATGTCTGATTTCTTACACTTTCAGTTTTATATCTTTCCCTTTCAACAACTAGAGGCAATTGACCTTAATAGGCACTTCATGAAATTATCTTGATAAGTTCCAAACGCCACCTGTTTATCAAACTCTCAGGCCCATTAGTATGTCATTTAATGCAACAGTTCGGGTGTAATTTATTCATGTCACAACTACGCCTGACAACACTTGCGTTCAGTGATTAACATTTGTTCATCTTTCTCCCATTTGTTCTTGTTTCCAGCAGTGACTCCGGCGTCTTAGGCCAGTTACGTAGCAGACGACCGGTGTGGTTGCGACCCGGTTGCTGCTGCACGTTGCGGCAGAACATTATTTCAGGCAGTGCACACGAGCCTCCGTTGCTACACCTTCAGTCCAGTCCCAATGTAAAATACCCTCGACGCACCGTCGCCGCACCCGCAGAAAACGATCGTCTGCTACGGCTCTTAGGACGGGTATTGTTAAATCAATTTCAATTTAATTGGATAATTGCTCTATGAATTTGTACAGAAAGCTGATCGTTGAAGTTATATATGTTTGAATGCCAATTGCTATGTATGTATCGCTTATTAGATAATACCGGGATTATAAAAGAGTTCGCATCTAAACAAGCTAGGAAGAAAGTATACATAATATAAGACGATCTTGTATCGAATTTATGTCTTAAACTGCAGACTTACCCACAGTTGCGGATCAAAGGGGAAGGGAGACATAGGAAGATCCCCACCCCAAATAAGGCTGTTTAAGTGGCGATTATACAAACAGACAAGAAACACATAAAATTAGTTCATATTTTCATAAAATATCCAAAAAAAAATGTCACATTCGCTACGCTCGCGCTAATATTCCATACTAAATTGCAATTAACGTATTTTATAAGCAGCTATACGGTAAAATTAAAAAAAAAAAGGTCAAAATAATTATCTATATCGCTAATTCGTTTATAAACAGGCGTAAATAACTGCCTAAAACTTGTATATTGTTGTGGTCTAAATACAAGTTTATGTGGGCCGAGAAAAAAGCTGTGAGTAGCTAGGTTGGTTTCGAAGAACATATAGATATTCAACAAAATAATTCCACATTTTTCATCATAAATTAATTTCTCTGCAATGGCAGGGTTCCTGTCCCTGCAGAAATACACGGCTGTGCTCTTCCAAATTGCCTACTCATGTGCTAATCCTGTCGATTGGCCCTGCATATTGCCAGTAAAATTGGTACGTGAGTAGCCGCCAATACGTTGGCCAACCGCCCTAGCTAGGGAAAGCAAACATTTATCGGTTCTACTTGCTTGCAAACGAACCAAATTGTAGGGTTTTTACAAATCGGGCCCTGCAGATTTGATCGTCTGAGCCGCCTTGAGTCGTATGTAGACAGGTAGGGCGATTGTACGAGATAACTACCCAACCGCGCCCGATTGGCTCTGATAAGTTGCGTCATGTAGAGATATCGCCCAATTTTTCACTCTACATATCGGGCCCTGCGATTTCGGAAAGCGCGGCTGAAAAATCGTGGTAATGTAAAAACTAATCTGTCCGGGTTCTGATCTAGGTTGAGCTTGAGAATTATCGATCTTTTCTGATCCACTTTTTGTAGATTAAGTTAGATTAGGGCATTTAACAATTTGTCAGTTTGTGGCAGTTAAGGGATCGTCTCAGTGTGAAATTTTCGAAAAATTGATTTTTTTGTTGTTGCATTATCGGATAGTATACACTGTAATAAACATTCTCTCAAATTTTCAATTCGAAATTCAAATTATTACGGTCGCTACAGCGTTTCTTGTAGAAAGGGAACGGAAGGAACTGATGAGAATCCCCAGCATCAGTATTGTCCTTCGGGAGGAGATTCGTGGTGCGAATGGCGCAAAGCTGAGGCCAATGGATTTCAGGAAAAATATTCTCATCCACCAGCGCTCGATGACGATGTCCAAGAGGTTTTGAAGCCAATCTACGAATATTTGACCACCGACGATTTGTTAGAGAGATGTACGGGCGCTTCAATCTTTAAACGCGTTTTTCTCAGAATGGTGTTTTTCAAAACGGTTTCCACTCTCAAAGGAAGAGTTTTGAAGATATCTAGTTCCAATTTGGAGAGAACATTTTTAACGTCATTCTTTATGGCGCTATGGAAGCTTTTTTTTTGAAATCTTCCTATTTTTTTTTACGAAAAACTGTCGAAAAAAAGGGCCAAATTCGATACTTTTTGTTCAAACCGCCGCCATTTTGTCAAATTAAAAAAAAAAACCCTCCATAGCGACTTCCCTACAAATTAATAATCTTTTTGAAATTTTTGTTTCGGATCAAAATTGCGGCCGCATCGTGGAAACCGTACGGAACCTTTTTTTTTACGTGTTATTTCAACAATTTATTCAACTATTATACGCATAATAAATAAACATAAAACAAATGATTTTGTATTCGTCATGAATGTATTTATTTATAAAAAAAAAAACCGGACCGATTAGTTTATTTCAACATTAAAAAAAAAAATCGCGAAAATCAGTGATTTTTCGGAGGGTCACACTGAGACGATCCCTTAAAAATTTATCTAAAGGATTTTAGCAAGATTGGATTGTTTTAAAATTGCTGTTTGAAATAGTAAGGTGAAAATTAAGTACTCTATGCAGAACAACAAAATTCACTTCATTAGATGACCGTGGAATGTTCACACAGCCAAGGGTTGTAGGAAGGTAATAATGATTTATATATACATACATATATATATTTAATTCGTAACCCGAAACTCCATTTTTGATAACTGACAGTAATGATCTTAACTGATCGATTTGCGTTCGTTGAGACTTTTGATCTTTTGTGATCCAAACTGATCTGAAAATTATTTGACAGATGATCTGATTTATGTTGATCTTTTTGGATCTACTCTGATCTAGATCTCGATTCATCGAACATACTTAATTTGACTATCCGAAAGCGCTCTTGGCTGCTCAGGCCAAGATATCAAATGCGAACAGGATAAATGTAGTGATTTATTCTTCTTTGAAGACTTTTTAAATGAAGAAATAATCTATAAAAATTTTAAGAGACAACAATTTAATCGAACTGATTTTTTAGTTTTCTTGATTCTAAGTGAATTGGTCGAGACAAGGGCTGCTCAAGCCAGGTTATTGAAGCGAACAGAATTCAGGTTTGGTTTTTTGTAAAACTTTTTAATTTGTATGGCACATTCCTGTGCAACAGTAATAGTCCTCGGGCCCACACCTAACAAAGTTTGTGATAATCTCGCCGTTGAGACTTCGTACGTATATATGTATGTTCTTTAAGTCGAGTCGGACGGGTACTTGTTGTCCGACGTCTTAAAGTCAAGGGTTTTATGCAACCCTTATATTTACTACCTCTTATCGGACAAAAATATAGGCATGTAAAATATGTTATTTCATGATCAGTAATGTAATTGTCCGACAAAAATATTAGGTTGAATCAATAGTCCGACAAAAAACGTGAAATTTTTAAGTAAATCTATTCAATACTCTATAAATAAAGATGTATCTACATATATGTATCATTATTATTATAACAGTAAGAATGATTCCCAATCTCATCATTTACCCAATTCTGAGGCAATACACAAGGCAGTATTTGTGGTTATGGTACTGGCGTACTCTTAACCGATCAGGCTTTATATTGAACAGAATATGCTTCTAAAACGATAATGTGCTAATGTTTTGGCCGCCATGATGGGGGCTTTTTTAGCTCTAGAATTGAATTTGTCAGAATATCTGATTTGACATGTTTACAGTCAAAGTTAACTGTAATATTTTAAATGAACCATAAAAACTTATTTAGTGCCTACTTATTGTAAAGAATATAATAGAGTATGCGTTTTTTAATAGCATGTACGGCGATTTGTACCATGTTTTTAGATTGTACATTGTATGGTCGCTCTCTGCCTGTGGGGAGATTGTATTGGAAGTGAACTGCTTCTTGTGGCACCGAGACGAAACAGTGAATCAGTATTGTATTGGAGATAGTATTCATTAAATCGGAGATCCAGTTTAATTAGGTGGAAAGGTGTTTTCTTTTGGAAGGAATTTACAGTGACGTGATACATCTTTTTGGAGAGTATTGTTCCTGAGACTGTTTGGAGATGTCAATTTGTAAGAAGAATGAAAGGGTGCAGAGTTCCGGTACCGTTGTAGTTGGTTTCGAGTCGATTTTTGAAGAAATTGTGTATATCTTTGTTGTGTTAGAAAGCCGATACCTGTCATACAGAGAGATATTTAAAGGGTTACATAGGTCTTGAAGAAAAAAAAACATCTTTTTCAAAAAATTGTATTTTAAAAACTAAAACTCTATTTTATTTGAAATTTACACATAGAAAAGTTTAGCATCTCAAGAAGTTGTAAAAAAGTTTCCAGCTACAAATATTGAAAATTGTCGATTTTCCCGCAGTTTTCCTCGTCCAGCCTTTTTTTGCGGTAGGCAAGATTTCTCGAGAACGAATCGACCGATTTTGCTGAAACTTTGCAGTTTCTCTTTATAGTATTGTTTCGTGATTGACCAAAGGGATTTTCAATCGGTTGACTCGTTCTTGTTTTATACGAAAAAAATGTTTTAAAACCGATGAGAATCGGAAAAATGCTAACTAAATTTAAAACGAAAATACATTCAAACTTATTTCAAAACTTTAAATTTCAATTTTTCAATTTTCTTCGGTCAATCACGACCCAAGGGTATAAACTATAATAAAATTTTTGAATTTTTGATTTCAGATGAACCTGCACCGAAATATTCTGCCTACCGCAAAAGAAAAGGTTGGGCGAGGAAAACTGCAGGAAAATCGACAATTTTCAATATTTTTAGCTGAATTTTTTTTACACCTTCTTCTTGAAATGCTAAACTTTTCTATGTGTAAATTTCAAATAAAATAGAATTTTGGTTTTTAAAATACAATTTTTTAAAAAAGTTGTTTTTTTTCCTTCAAGACCTATGTAACCCCTTAACGTAACAACAGTCGCTTCTATGGCATAAATATGTGCTATCATAATTGATACGGGATTAACATATTAAAAGGGTGTTCAATGGAGATATTGAGGAGAAACCAATCTGGTACGGAAGTAAAAAGATACAAAAACATGTGGTTCAACAGGATGGAACGACTACGCATACTGCACGAGTCACACCCGAAATTCTGAGGGCTGCATTTCCGCTCGCCTAATCTCTCTTTGTGGTGATTTGCACTGGCCGCTAAGATCGTCCGATTTAACCGTTCCATACTTCTTTTGTGGGGTTTTCTGAAGTCACGAGTCTATGTCAACAAGCCTCAGACTCTTGAAGCCGTCAAAGAAAATATCCGTCAAGAATGCGAGAACCTATCGCCGGAAGTTCTGGCCATCAATTCTGGCGGCGGCCAGTTGGACACTTAATAACAAAAACATTAAGACATCAAATAAACACAATCCAAAAGCAGAACCAAAATTTTTCATTCATAAAAAAAATTACAGCCAAAGATCATCGGGTGACAACTTTTGCGCCATCTCCACAGATAATCTACGTTGAAGTCTTTAAAGAAACTTGGTGGAATAAGAGAACTATTTGGGATCGGTTTTCCCTAAAAATTTAACGGGGCACTTCTCATATCCACGACATCTTTAATCTATCGAGAAAGATAATATGCTATGGAAAATTGGACTCATTCCCTTTTTTTTTGTGTAGTTCCTTTTTTTTTATAAAAATAATCTTTAGAAACAATTGAGTTTTGCCAGTTAAAAATAAGGCAGTGTCTATTCGCACCAATCTCACCAGATTCCTTGTACTTAGTGGTAACTATATTTCTATCTTTGGGACTACTTGGCATCTGGGAAATAATAGGCAAAAACACAACGAAGGGGTGGCCACAAACAGAGTGGGTGGTAGCACTCACCGGTTTTGGACTGCTGATTAACGGCTGCGTGGTGTTTGTATGTTTTGCGAAAACAATGAGCAGCGGTTTTCTGATGAAAAATTGAATCACACACCGCCTTTCCTAAAAATATTCCGTGCTTCCTCTTAAGATTCTTCGGAAGCGCGATAACTTCCGCTACAAAGTCCAAAATGACATTCGCAGACTACCCGCCACAACCAAAACAAGCGATTATGGTTATTGTGAATGATTTTATCTGCGCGCCTTTATCAGCTTTACTGATAGCTTGAATGAATCATGCCCCACACCTCGCGTAGCATAAATAATCGAACTTCCGGGAATCCCATGACCTCACCGTGGAACTCGCTAATTTACGCCAAAAAATCTAAGAAAATCGATAGCGTTTCCTGTCACATTGCTGCTAGCCGGGCGAGTGGCAAATTCAGCCCGACCATACCAGACCCCGCCTGGGAATAGCAAGGCAAGAATTGCTGCTGCTCACTGTGCATTCCTTGGAGCTTCTAGGGTCCATCCTGTGCATTCCCTGTGTCCTGATGGCATTTGACGGGCACATTCCCAGAAAAGCCTGTTTTGGGAGCCCGATCTGCTTATTCGCCCCCTATCCTAGCATACCATACGCAGTGAATACTTAGTAGAGTGTAAGCTAAGCTCGCTCGGCTCGAGTGGAGTGGAATATCCGAAGTAAAATAAAAATATCAACGCACACAATCATGCCCTTCCTCTTCGCTTCTGACTTTTCATTATTTGGCGACCAAAAGTCTACAGAAGATTTTTTGATGAATAACCTCACTGAATTATTAAAAATTCGCAGGAATTGTACTCACTTCGATAGAACAATGTTTATAACTACAATTAGCGCACTCTGGGGATGCGGTTTACCACGGCTAGCCACCAATTTCACAAAATTGTTTATCACACAATCGAACGGGAAAAAAAGCTTCTCCACAGAGCACACACACACACTATAAGTCACGGAACGGAACTGTTTGCTTGACGGCAGCGCTTTTTTCTGTTGTGCAGACAGAGATAGCGACATGCGTGGCACATGAAGTTGGACTCATTTAGCAGCTGTTATTGCGTGGCACCAATATGACGAGATTTATATATTATTTTGCAATATCATATTCAGCAAACGTTTTGCCAATTATAAATGAAAATAAAGTAGATTATATCGATGCCAAAATACCTTGTTAGTGGACAAATTAATTACTAAATGCTTTAAACATTTTTCAACATATCAGTTCATGTACCACCTAGTTGTCAGTTATCGAAACTGAAACGTCAAGTATTTAAAATTCGAAAAATAAAACATTTCGCGTAAAACAGTCTACAGTATCCTCACAGCTCTGCTGTTGAAGGAGTGGCTGTATATTTGCAGTCAATCCACGAAGCGTAAGAATTGATAAGGTAGAGCATCGTTGCAATAAGGCGCGAAAGGCTTTGACATTTCCCCACCCAGCCGCCAAAATCTTCGGAAAGCTTTGTTTGCACTTTTGTGAATTTATTGGAAAATGTGTGAAAATTGAGTTCCACCGAGTAGGGATGCCCGCGACAATGAAGGCGCCACCACCGGTGGAGGATAACTCTGCCTCAAACCACCACGATGTGTCCGAGGAATCCGGAGACGAAGTAAGGAATCGGCAGAGGTTATGAGGTTATAAACAATTCCCTGTTCTTCTCGCTTTCTGCTTTTCAGGACGAAACTGGAAGTCTGGCCAGTACATCAACTACGAACACATCACGCAGCGCCACACCCACCAATAGAAAGTTGAAGAAAAAGAAGAAGAAAACCCCGAAAGTCATAAAACCGCCCTACAGATTTGTGTATTTTGCACCCAGTTTTTGAATCGAAGTACCGGAGTTTTATACGGTTTTCCTGTATTTGCAGGTGCAGCATCAAGGAGGATCATGGGCAGCCACTCTTCGGGGCTCAGTTCAACCACAACCTCAAGAAGGGGCAGCCCATGGTATTTGCGTCGGTGGGCAGCAATCGTGTGTCAATTTATAAGTGTTCTGCTGATGGCGGCATCGGCTTGCTGCAGTGCTACGCCGACCCTGACGTTAGTGTCCTCCAGCTCATAGAATTATATGATCCACGTTGTAATCAGAATTTTCCGTAGGCTGACGAAGTATTCTATACTTGCGCTTGGTCCTACGAGCCCGAGACTGGTCGACCCATTTTGGCTGCGGCAGGGCTACGAGGAGTTATCAGGATCTTCAGCCCGGCAACTCAGTCCTGCACGAAGAACTACATCGGCCATGGGCACGCGATAAACGAGCTGAAGTTCCATCCCAAACAGCCATATATTCTGCTCTCAGCAAGCAAGGACCACTCGCTGCGACTGTGGAATGTACACTCGGATGTTTGCATTGCAATTTTTGGGGGCGTAGAGGGTCACAGGGATGAGGTGCTGAGTGCAGACTTCGACCTGAAGGGCGAACGGATCATGTCATGCGGAATGGACCACTCGCTGAAGCTATGGCGGTTAGAGAAAATCTTGACGAGGGAAGCAGTTAAAGCCAGTTACAACTTCAACCCAAACAAGAGCGTACGCCCTTTTGCCTCCGTCAAAGAGCATTTTCCCGATTTCTCCACGCGCGACATCCACCGCAACTACGTGGATTGCGTACAGTGGATGGGAGATTTCGTACTGTCGAAATCGTGCGAGAATTCGATTGTGTGTTGGAAGCCGGGCAAATCGGAGGACGGGGATATAAAGCCGAGCGAGTCCGCCACCACCATAATACACCGGTTCGACTACAAAGATTGCGAGATCTGGTTTATCCGGTTCGCACTCGACTACTGGCATAGGGTGATGGCGCTAGGGAATCAGAGCGGCAAGACTTTCGTATGGGAGCTAGACGCCACCGACCCAACGCTGACAAAGTGCAGCACTCTTATACATCCCAAATGCAACACTGCCATTAGACAAACCTCCTTTTCGCGGGATGGGGAGATCCTGATCTGCGTTTGCGACGATGGGACGATCTGGCGCTGGGACCGGAGCTAGCTTATCCCTAGGGGGCTCTGTTGCGAAGTCTTATCTGCTGGGTGTTGTTTAATTTTTCTTAGAGAATATTACTTTAAATAGGAGATAATGAAAACAAATTTTTACTGTCTGAAATAAAAACTTCGTGAATATCCGGTTTTTTTTTAAATTTTGAAAACCCCGCCTCTCTTAAGTGACTTGAGCGCCAGTGGTACAAATGTGCAAACTTTGCACGTAGAGAGAAGTTTCGATTTTCAGACGTATAAAGGAGAGGTTATGGTGTTTTGACGAGAGTGACGAATTGTTTTTCGCATTTAGTTTAGATTTTAAAAAATCTTCCAAAATGGGGTCAGGATCCAAAAAACACAAGAAGGAAAGGGACTCGAAGAAGCACAAGCATAAGTCTCGCTCCAGATCGCCGAGATATTCGCCCGAAGTTCGTATTGTCCGAGACAGCGAGAAGGAGCCACTTCGCAGGCATCACCATAAGCACCGTGGCGAACGCGAGAGTCGCTCAAGATCACCAGCTAGGGCGGTGCATCGTAGCAGATCCCGAGAACGTAGCAAGGAACGGCGACACCACCATCACCACAAGAAGCATAAGGAACGCAAGCATCGTCACAAGAGCCGCTCCGCCGAGAGGACAACTCAAGAGGACTACCACAGCGACAGTAAGTGGCGATTTCACTCCTAACCTATAACGCAAAAGCACAGTTCTTTGGGACATTGTTTGAGGACCCCGAAGAAAGCGATTCCGTCTGGTGCCCCTGATTCCAAACAAACTCCCAAGTTCTGTGCTTCTCCTGTCGACACGATTAACCCATCGCTTGTTTTCTTTGATCTCTTTCAGGTGTCTGCAACAAGATTCAAGAAACTGTTGAGGTACATAACTGAATCCTTCCCGACCATGAATAATAATTTCATTCGTCAGCGGGGAATTGTCACCAAGTGTAGTTAGCCAGTGTGCAATCTGCGGGCGGTTAAGAAATATGTTTTCCAACCTAACGAGATTCCTTCTGGCTTTTCAGGTTCCGATGTAGTTGAGGTCCCTCTCGCGCCTCCGCCGCCTGTTATTTCGAAGGATAAAACACGATCTCCTTCTCCGATCCCCCAAAATGGAGCTGGTGATTGCCTTTCTATCGAGGAAACTAATAAACTTCGAGCCAAACTCGGACTTAAGCCACTTGAGGTCGAAAGCTCAGTTCCCGCAAAGGTATCATCTGAGAAGAAAAATGAGGAAGGTTTGTCAGCTTACAAAGACGAATGGGGAGAGTTCCTTCACAAGCCAGCCGAGCACATCGGCGAAAAGGCTGAAGCCGACAAAATGCGGGAGAAGCTGAAGCAGCGCAAAGAAAAGAGGCAGTTGGAAGATAAATTGAAGAAGGTAATTTAATAAATGTTTCCAGGAACTTTTTTAAGTATACCTTTAATTACAGATCAAAACTCTCGGCGAGTCTGATGATGAGGTTGATGATATTAGCAAATGGATGGAGCGTTCCAAGCACAAGGACCACCTCCGTAGAGAAGCTGCTAGAAGGGTAAGTTTAGGATCTGTAGAAAGGACAGGTTTATAGTAATTTCCATTTGCCCAGGCAAAAATGTTAGAGGAAATGGATGCTGAGTTCGGAGTCGGCAACATAGTCGAGGAAGAAAATCAAAAAAGGAAGCGTCACGCGTATAAAGATCGCGATCTAAAGGGGCTCCGCGTGGAGCATGATATGGATGAGTTTCACGAAGGGAAAACCATTATTCTAACACTTAAGGATAAAAACGTCTTAGACCACAACGACGATGCTTTGGTGAACGTGAATCTTGTCGATGAGGAACGATACCGCAAGAATGTTGAAAATCGAAAGCAAAAGCCCAATTTGTATGGCTATGACGTGTACGAGGAGCAGTATGATGTATTCGGACAACCCATTGAACGGGGGATACTTGGGAAATACGATGAAGAAATTGCCGGTGCTAAGAAGAAGACCTTTACCATCGGCGAAAGTATGGATGAACAAATGGTCCAGAAGCGAAGACTTTTGGAGGTATATTTTGTTTTTTGCAAATTAGAATTTGCTTTTTATGGGCTTCTTTCTTACTTAGATAAAAACAAAACTAGCCGGAAAAAGATTGGAAAGTTTGGATGAGACAATAGTAAAGCCTGCAGTGGATACGTACTCTGAGGCAGAGCTCACACAGTAAGTTGTTCTTATTCTAAGATTCATCTGTGATACCATATCACCCTTGACGTCATATCGTCTTTTTTTAGATTCAAAAAACCAAAGAAGAAGAATAAAAAGTTGCGCCAGAAGTTGAAGCCAGATGACCTTCTTCCGCTTCCGGGCCACTCTGAAAATGGTCCCCGCGATTTCGGGAAGCGCAGAGCAGCAATGCGAGAAGCTCTGCTAACTGACGATACACCAGAAATTAGAGAAGATTTCTCCAATATTAAGGTAGAGCTGGACCTGGAGGACGAGGATGATTTGCAGAAAGCCCTCTCGAAAGCTCTTAAACTTAAGCAGAAGGAAAATATCATTCGAAAGCCCTTGGCTATTGATCCAGTTGATATAAAGATGGATATTAAATCTGAATCTGAATCAGACGAGGAAATTGCTAGCTCTGGAAAGGATGGAAATATTACTCTGAATGCCACAGCCGAGTTTTGTCGTACGCTTGGAGATATTCCAACTTACGGCATGGCAGGAAATAGGGAGGTTGACTCTAACGACATAATGGTAAGTAGCTTTAGACAGACTAAAGAATTATATAGACTAGTAAAGCGAACAAATGAAGCTGGGTGATCAGCGCTGCAAACGGGAGATGTAGAAATATTCTTTGTTACTGTTTCCTAACTCAAGGGTTATATCCTAGCTTTTAGCTATTTTTAGGTACTTTTCTCTAGTCTATAACTCCGCACATTCTTAAAAATTCAATGGTACATTGATTGGGAAATCAGGACACTGATTTAACTCACTTGTATCTGCGCGTCTACGATTGAGAATTACTCATGCTAGAATGTACAAAGAAAGTAAGAGCGAAGAAGATGCCAATGCCTAGGCTTTTGTTTATATACATGTAGGAATTTTCCCAGAATGATAGGGACGTATATTAAACAATATTACGAGCATATTTTCACTCATTGATAAAGCTTTGTTTTTGTATGCATGCTCAATTTATATGGATGATTATAAAATGCGCGATAACAAATTTATTTTATACGCAGCTTCACTATTTTTGTTAGGTATATATTTGGATTCCTCGATGCTGGAATAATTGTGGGAATATTAAATTAGGGGTTATTCGAGCTTTGCCGAATGAATACTTTATTAGTTTTAAATCATATAATTATCCATCCTGTTCAGAATTTAGATGCTTAAAATTTTAATTTGTCGATATTTGCTTAGTACATATTGAAGTCGTTTAACCTTTTTTTTTAATTAAATACATATTTGTAGGACGGAATTGAAGCACAGTTGGTGGCAAAAGCAATAGAGGCGAGAGACTGAAGTTTCCTTGAATGGTTAACTGGCAAATGCAAAAATTATAAATTAAAATTACTTGACTTTTTGATATTGACATTAATTAGAAAATGTGATATCAGAAAAAGTAAAAGATTTTAAGCCGATAAATTTCCTTTTTGAATTTCAAATCTATTTCATATACACGACTTTTGCAGATAGATTGGTCGGTTATACTATGAATTTGTTTCAATCTATACATACAGTTGTGTTCAAAATAATTGCAGTTTTATGTTATGAAAAATTATTTTAAATATATCAGGATATAAAGAATAACAGAGTAACTATTTAACCACAAGCTTTGATGAATACATTATCTGTAAGTAATTTTCATATTATATTAAAAAATACGCTTAAAATAATAGTGACTTCAATTTAATACTGTTCAAAAAAAAAGTAAACAAAATATAACAAAAATTTTATGGGATTTACACAATAACTGATAACTAATAATTAAATTCGGTTAATACTTTGTAGTAAACCCTCTGTTTTTTAATATTGCCTTGCACCGGCGATGCATGGAGTATACTAGGTACTGGCATCTTTTGGATGTTATTTGACTCAATGCTTTTTGCAATACCTGCCAAAGCTCGCGACCATTTGACGGTTTTGTATCAGCTAGTTTCCTTTTTATGCCTATAGATACTCAATAGGGTTGAGGTCAGGTGACTGAGCGGGCCATGACATGACCTCAATCTATTGACCCGAAACTACTTACTCCTTAGCTTTTCTGCTTGTGTGTTTTGGGTCATTATCTTGTTGTAGGACCCATTGCAGTAGCATTTTGTACTCGGCATAAGACAGCATAACTTTATCTAATATTTCGACATACACGTGTTGATCCATAATTTCTTTTATTAGATGGATCGGACCTATACCGAAATTTAAAAAAGACCCCTATATCATTATTTTGGAACCGCCATGTTTAATTGTTTTTCTTGTGTACTTTTGATGAGAATCAATATTCGGCGGACGATGCACATATTGTCGAGAACCAGTCCCACCAAATAAAACAATTTTACTTTCATCTGTCCACAGCAAGTTCCATTTCTCGACGGGCCAGTTAACATGCTCTTTAGCGAAATCTATTCTAGCTTTTACATTCTTTTTGGTGAAAAGAGGTACCTTGCGAGGGCTTCCTGCAAATAAGTTGTCCTCTATTAACCGTCTGCGAATTGTTAAAGCAGAATCAGACATTACTCCTACTTACTATTGCAACAACAAGTGCAGTTAATTTCTTATTGCTTTAATTCCGTTACACATATGACGTGCAAAAGTTTGCATGATGGAATATCCCAAAAATTGATCGTAAATAATTTGCCGAAATACACTACTATTATTTTGAACACAACTGTGCATATAATAAAACTGTAACGGAGCCGAAATATACATACATGAAATATTTTTTTATGGTTATATTCGTGATCGACATTATTATCGATATGGAGACTAAAACAGCAATTTTTAAAATGTTTGTTTTTCTGAAAAGGAAGAAGTTCCCACGGGGCAGTCAAAAATAGCCCAGCCCAAACTCCCCGGCCTATTAACGTGAAATTTTAAGGGTGTTTTTCCCTTATGACATAAGCACCTGCTACGAAGGAATTGTTTGAAAAGGGGGTGAAACTTGTTTTCATGCATTTTTCAATATCTTTTAAAACGAATAATGGGTTGGCAGGTTGTTAGGGCTGGTGGGGATGGTTGGCGCTGTGTCAGTGTACGTACTTTGAAGTTGTAACGTTTTAACTTTACTTTTTCGGGACGGAAAAATGATAAATTTTTGAACTTTTTTTTAAATTCCTTTAAAAAAATGATTAATTACGGTTGGTCTATTCCGTGGAATATGCCGGGTGAACAAAGTCGCGGGCGCAGATAGTTAAAAATAAAATGCATCACATTAGATCGCTGTTTGCACCTTTGCGCTGATTTTGTGTGACATCTTTGAATTGTGATTTTTTTTCGCGAGATATTTTCTATTGTTAAAATGAACGCATGCATCGAAAGCAAACGTTCACAACCAAAGTTATTCTACATGCCTCTTAATGTCAATGATACTTTTTGTATTCATATTTATTGTGTGTACCCGCCCCTCTCTCTTGCGTTAAAATACAGATATTTGTTAAAATACCTACAAATATGCAAAATTTCTTTGTAATTATAAATGTGGCCATTTGAGCGCTGGAATAAACCAGCCAATCCCTTGAGCAGTGCGTAGAAATTTTTGTATGGGCTTTGCGGGTCTATATATTATTTAGTCTACGCTTTAGAATAGTTGGGCGGGCAGTTGTTACAACTTCTACGATTGCAGGACTTTGAAGTACTGGATCCAGAACCGGAAGCTCCGGATAACAAACCTGCAATGAGTACAGGAACCTGGAACTCAGTGAATCCAGATTCAGTTTCCATAGTTTTAAGCGAAGACAACTCAAACGATGTTTCCGACATTGCTATTTTAGACGAGGAACCAGATGTAGGTGCAGGGGTGGCTGCTGCCTTAAGGTTGGCTCTTTCAAAGGGTTACCTGGAAAAGGAAGACAAGAACCGGCCTAGCAATTCTAAGATGGCCCATTTGCAAGCTAAGAATTATTCTATAGAGGATAAGGCTTATGGGTGTGTACTCTTTTGGTATTGTAAATAAATTATTTTAAATAATTTTTTTTTATAGGGACGAAGATAAATTTGGTCGTCGTGATCGTTATCATGCTGGGCCCATTATGGAGTTCAAGGAGAGAGATAGCTTTAAACCAAATGTCAAGCTAGAGTACATCGATGATAACGGACGAATTTTGAATGCAAAAGAAGCTTTCCGTTACTTGTCGCATAAATTCCACGGCAAAGGTCCTGGCAAGAACAAGATCGAGAAGAGGTTGAAGAAGATGGAACAGGAAGGCGTGCGTAGTATTTTTCTTGTGCTACTCTCAGTAAATACAATTTTATTAAACTTTACAGTTGATGAAGAAAATGAGTTCAACAGACACCCCATTGGGCACTCTTAGCATGCTCCAGCAGAAACAAAAGGAGACACAAGCGCCCTATGTAGTGCTGAGCGGTGGGAAGCAGTCGCAAGTCAGCACAAGTATTGCGAAGCATAAGTAGATGCGTAATGGTGTTTAATCACATTTATTGTCATATTCTTTTCTTGGACACATAATACAAGTGATTTTCCGGATATTGCGTTTTAGTTTTCACTCAATATGCTCTTCTTGGGACGCAAAGTAGTTAGTTCCGTAAGGATATCTACGGAAATAAGTTGAGTAGAAGTTTTTTATTTTTAAATGTTACCTACAAGTTGAGTTCGCAAAAACAGGTTGTTGTCTTGCCCTAGCATTCAGCAAAAGAGGCCAGTCTGTATTTGCCGATTTGCAGTGTAAGTATGCTTCAGAGCTCGTGACGGTTATGTCGAATGTTGATCCCAAATATTTTATGCCTAAAAAGAAGATAATAAATAAGGAAAACAGAATTTATTTTTGCTTGAAAATACTTCGTTCAGCTTACATAATATAAGCTTAACCCGTGGTAAATAACCGGGTCACATCATTTGCCGCAACACAGGCGTTTGTTAACCATGTGAAATGCTAATTTTCTCTTATAATCTTATTCTAGAATAGCTTGGCCCTCATTACTACTTGCCTGATATCACGAATTTCCTTGAATTTGTTGGAACTCGGGGTTTGTGAATTTCCATGCGATCTAAATAGAACCGAACACCCGCATATCCGTTAATAAGCGACTGCAAAAAGCCACCAGCACCAGTTAGAAAATTAACAGCGCCTTCTCCCTTGCTGACTTCGCTCCACACCTGAAAATTACCATGACTGGCGATAAACTGCAAATTCTTATCAAAACCACTCACCTGGAAAGGAGATCGCACATAGCTGCCATAGCCACGGTTAAATAATTCGTCTGCTTTTTCAATATTCCCAGTATCCAGGTGGTTTATAGCATGCATAGCCCATGTCATTGCTGGACCAGACTCCCTAGTAGCACTCTCATAGATCTTTAAATCGTTTTCTCTAGTAGAACTGTACAAAAGTAATTGCTTGGTGAGAAAATTCATATTTTTTCGAAAGCTGTTACTGGTTCATTGCGTAAAGCAGCGGGTAGCCCAGAAGGACAACGTCAGCTTGTTTGATGACTTCGCCCAGTTTGTATCCCTCGTACTGGGGGTGGTAGTCGAATTCCTCGTCGTACAGTATTTTCAGCTTATCAGCAATGTCCGTCCACTGTCCGGCGATGAATTCATTTTTACGGCAGATCGCCCGTGAAATGCTGAAAGTAGTTCGTGAGCTAGTGGCAGATAACGTGGGAAACAGCCAAATTATCTATCTTACTCTCCGAATTTTAGAGCATGGCGAACAACTGCATTCGTAAAGACGTTGTTCGTGACATTTGAGTGATCCTCATCGGGGCCCATTACATCTAAAGATGAGATTGACCCAATCGGAGGAGAATGAAAAGATAAAATTGAATTGCGCAGAGTGCTTACATTTGATGTCGTAGAGCTCAGTCGAGTCATCCAGCTCAACTCGACTGGCCCAAAACTCGGCGATATTCTCAGCTAATAGACAGCCCTCATTGTGCAGCCACTCTAAATCATAGGTAACTGAGAAGTAGTGCTGCAACGCCAGGGCGATATCCGCTGTGATATGAAATTGCTGTTTGGCGACTAGTGGGCAGCAGGGGTTAGTTACTTCTGTTCCAGTGTATGCACTTTCCCACGGAAATCTAGAATAGCTCGCGCCATTAGAGAGCACCACCACAAAATGAACTATTACCTGGATCCCTTAAAGCCAGCCTTTTTGGCGTTGTCTCTGGCTGTGTTCAGCATGCGGAAACGATAGGCCAGCAGCTGTCGTGTCCATCGTGGGTCCATCTGCGTCACGGCTGGGAGCATCCAAATTTCAGTATCCCAGAAATTATGACCCTGATAGTCGAGCAGATCATTTCCACCCCTACCGAGACCTGTTGGACTGAGCCCAAAAAATGGGTTATTCGGTTGGTTGGTCTCGAACGAGGGCAGTGCACTGGCAACGTAGAAGAGACTTCCTTGGATCGTTTCGTCCTGTAATTATTTATGCTTTCAGTTGGTTCTTCAGTTCGATTAAAGCGGTGTAAACACTGCACCAAGTGAGAATTGCCCTCTACGGTTATACCGAATGAGTCCCAGAATTTCATCCATTGCCCCCAGTGAAGTTTGAAGAGTCTTTTTGTTGATTGATTTAGTACTGTAATGTGAAAAGATCGTAAGATAAAAATTGGTTCGTGTTTGCTGTAAAAATTTATTAAGGTGACCTCCTAACTGAATTAAAAAAAAAGCAAAAGTTTGGGATTTTTTTACAAGAAAACAAAACAACATATGACCTTGAATCTTTTTTTATTTGGAAGTCTTTAACAAAAACTAGAAATTGTTTTTTTATTTTTTCATTTTTCGATCACCCGTCGCCGCCAGAAGGCACCAAAAAAATCGGCCTTTTTCCGTAATTCCGTGATTGCGACTCGCCAAATCATTTGAAACAGACAAATCAAAAAACCACTTAAATTAGACATAAAAATCTATAGATCTAACTAGGATCTAACCAATCGGTCGATTAGAAAAGAAATGTCAGCCGTTTGAAGTCAAAAATCGAGAATTTTTCGAAAAGTGCTGTAAAAAAAAATTACATGGTTTTGGTCTTATATCCTAGTTAGATTTGTGCACAATTGAATTCTGAACAAAGTGAACGAAGGCTTATGGAAATCTGTGGAGCAGTTCAAGAGATACATATCGTGGAATTACGATTGAAAAAATTCGAGAAAAATGCGTTTGATTTTAGATAAACTTCACCGGCTGAAAGTGCCGTGTGCCGGTTTCCACGGAATTTTCTTTTTGGAGTTTTTGATGTAAAATTCTTTTGAGTTTTTGGCATTTTCTCGAAAGTTCTAGAGAAAAACTGTCGATACGTTCAAGTGGCCACGTAAAATATACTTGAATTGAATTTCTTCCGGTGGCGTCCCAAACAGCGTGCTCGGGCGTCAGCTGCGCCACCATTTTTTCTCTCAAAATATATAGCACTATGACCCGAAAACCATATTTTTTTTTTCGTGAAATTTTAGGACATGATTCTAGACATATTAAGGAACATTTTTCCGTAAAAAAAAAATCGATTTTTTTTTTATCTCAGTTAGGAGAAGGTCACCTTAAGGCTACATTGCTACATTTAAAGCGGCCCATTCACTGGCGAACATGTTGGCACAAACCCATGTTTGCGCAATTGTTCGTCTTAAGCGGCCCATCCACGGGCGGGCATGTTTGTGCAAATCTACGTTTGCGATAGCATGATCGCCTGTGGATGGTGATGTTCGCGGTTTATGCAAGCAGTTCGCGTAAAAATCAACGGGCTCTTGATATTTTTTCGCCTGCGTTGGTGTTCGCGGTAAAATCTGTACGTGGATGGTTTGCGCAAATTTATGACATTTGTACGCCATTATTTAATATAATACTTAGCAACAACGCGGGCTATTCTGCAAACATATTTCGCGTGTATGGTGCAGTTTTGTGCGTTGCGCATCTGGTTGATGAAATTCAAACACATTTGAAAACTTTTGTGCAACGGACAGCGTTGCGCAAATTATTTTGTCGTGTATGTCGACGTTGGCGCAAAAACAATTTCATCGTCTTTAAATTGTACAGTGTTGTTGTTGTGGCACACGCACCTTCACACATGTTTTCGCGGCGAGAACATTTTTTTGGCAAACAAAAGTTTGCACAATTTGTTCGAACGTCTATGGGGGCCTTAATAATTCGAGAATAATCGCAGCACACGCGTCACTACTCATCATGTAGAAGTAGAAGCCTTTGGAAATGATGCTCGACAAAGAAATTTCGCGTGGATGGGCTAAGGCGAACTATTACGCAAACAGGGGTTTACAGGCTTTACAATGTATTTTTTTGGTGAACAAAAGTTTGCACGATTTGTTCGACTGTGTATGAGGGCCTTAAGGGATTTTGTTGCATTATCGGATAGTATGTAATAAACATTCTCTCAAATTTTCAAATCGAAATTCAAATTATTACGGTCGCTACAGCGTTTCTGGTAGAAAGGGAACGGAGGGAACTGATGAGAATCCCCAGCATCAGTATTGTCCTTCGGGAGGAGATTCGTGGTGCGAATGGCGCAAAGCTGAGGCCAATGGATTTCAGGAAGAATATCATCCACCAGCGCTCGATGACGATGTCCAAGAGGTTTTGAAGCCAATCTACGAAGATTTCACCACCGACGATTTGTTAGAGAGATGTACGGGCGCTTCTATCTTTAAACGCGTTTTTCTCAGAATGGTGTTTTTCAAAACGGTTTCCACTCTCAAAGGAAGAGTTTTGAAGATATCTAGTTCCAATGTGGAGAAAACATTTTTAACGTCATTCTTTATCGCGGTATGGAAGCTTTTTTTTTTGAAATCTTCCTATTTTTTTTTACGAAAAACTGTCGAAAAAAAGGGCCAAATTCGATACTTTTTGTTCAAACCGTCGCCATTTTGTCAAATTAAAAAAAAAAACCCTCCATAGCGCGATATCGACTTCCCTACAGATTAATAATCTTTTTGAAATTTTTGTTTCGTATCAAAATTGCGGCCGCAATCGTGGAAACCGTACAGGACCTTTTTTTTTTACGTGTCATTTCAACAATTTATTCAACTATTATACACCCAATAAATAAACATAAAAAAAATCATTTTGTATTCGTCATGAATGTATTTATTTATAAAAAAACCCGGACCGATTAGTTTATTTCAACATTAAAAAAAAAATCGCGAAAATCAGTGATTTTTCGGACGAGACGATCCCTTAAGGCTTCTACTTCTACATGATGAGTGGTGACGCGTGTGCCGCGATTATTATCGCATTATTACTAATTAATAAAACTACTCAAGCAATTTTTGTGCAAATGTCATAAATTTGCGCCAACAGTGCCATCCACGTAGAGATTGTTACTCTGATTGTTTGCATTTCTTTAGAAGCAAAAGGATAGACTTATTTGTAAAAGGTGAATAATCAGTTTGTAGGCATCAATTTGTAAAAAGTAATTAATTTCAGCGAGTAGATATTTTGTTAAATGTAAATAAAATCAGTCCAGATGACATTTTTAATACTGCAAAAGTTCGAACTATTTTATTAAATATCTCAATAACGGGGAATAGGAATTTTTTCTATAATTTTCCGATGATTAGGATAACAAAGTGCCTCGAAGCCCGCTATCAAGTTTAGGGGCACCCAGAATGAAATGCTCCCCGATACCATTTATATATTGTAGATCGATCCAGCATGCATACATATGTAGTTTCTTTACAAAGGGTTTCGCATGTGTCATTGCCCCCCAAATTGCTTTTAGATTTCTGTGTGAATATTTTTTCTAGAGTTATATTTCCAATCTGTAAACATCAGATCAGAAATTGAAATAAGTATAGCTCTGCGCATTGGTTATAAGTTGCGCTCAATTTCTTGTCCTAGATTTGAAACGACAAGTGCTCTTACATCGAAGTCACCTAGTGCAGAGATTTAAGATGGCTGAAAACTACGTGGTCATTCAATGCTGGTAAGACAATGGTGACTGACCAAAAATGCTATGGCTATCGCAGAGTCCCAGGAAAAATCAACGTAATGACAACGCTTACTCAGCGAAATTCTTCTAAAAGTGACGACAGCAAGTGCAAGTAACGATAATGAAGTCTTTGCGCAGGAAGTGCGGTAATCACCCCTTTGGCGGTAATTTTGATCGCTATACGTAGTCTTGGCATAAAGTAATCGGCTTCTATTGGTCTTCCTCGCAACGGTAGGAAGCTGTAGAAATTGCCTTTGCGATGTATGGGGCGGCAGTTCCCATAAAGCAGAGACATAAATTATTGGCATTTCGCAGTTTCTCACGTCGTTAGCACGGGTTACTGGCTTGCTGTGCCATTGAAACTCTCTATGAACTTCACGAGGCAAAAAGGCGGCCAATACGACCCGGTTTGGTCCGGCCCCCCTTTCTGGGCTTCCGGTCATTACTTCGGAGAAATTAATCAGCTCAGATTCAAACTCCGGCGGGCCTTAGTCGGTGTGAGCCCCAGCGCCACAAATTGCCCGAAATTGGCCGAAATAGCTCAGTTCCCTGAGTAAGTCGAGTTAACTCTTGTGGTCACTTACCTTCGGTCATTTCCTGTTTGGCCGAGCTGCAAAGTTCATCGGCAGTCATTACGAATCTGTAAGAAGCGGATCGCTGGTCTTCGTGCAGTGTGATTTCTTCTGGAACATGATTCCATAGGCAACAGACATGCTTCCTTGCCTTTTGATAGCTGTCATCTTCCAGCTCCCTGGTGTATCCCTGGATCAGGTGTATCGTCTCTTCATTATCTCCGCCGCTGTAATTCTGGCCATCTTCACTATCTGAAGACTTCGTTAAAGTTGTCGGTTCACTGAAGTCTATGTCTTCGGTCCGTTGACCAGGTTGATGCCGGATGTTGATTCTAAGAGCACCTGTAGCGAGTCAGGAGGTAAGTGAATGATCGTAAATTTTCATCCAGGCAAGGGAGGGCTACTGTTTTCTCGGTGTTAATGTTCACAGCGAAGGGTTTTTGTGATTGCTATATCAGATATAGTATATCTCAGACTCCGGGGTTAATGTCTTTATATCATAATTTACTGGTATCAGATCACGGTAGCAGCAGAAAGTGCAGTTGAGGATACTTTACGAGTTTCCATAAAATTAAAGGAGTGTTTTCTGGAGTAAAAATTCCGTGCTTGCGGAAACGCGTTTTTATGGTTTTTTTTTTGGTTTGGGGCCACCAGCAGCTACCATGTATGCCTGGCTCGTACAAGCGAAACAGAGTAATTTTGTTAGGATACCGGCCCGAGAAAAATTGAAATAGAAAATGCTAAAAGGAAAAAAACTCCAAACCTTTAGCCTTCAGTCGATGCACTAGTATTTGGTTAATAATAGCACGATTGTAGAAGCGATGCGTCATTATGTAGTGATGTATTCTGAATTCCTCGTTCTCCATGGTAAGTTTGAAGATGCCCGTTTTCACATTTAAGCTGTATCTGGTTTTGAATGGGCTAGCACTAACGGGCGAGAAGGTAATATTTGAGTAATTTGGAATCCGGGCCCTGTGACTCAGTCCCGCCTTTCCGTTGTATATTCCATTGAGGTAAATGGAGTTACCGAACACTGTGTAACTCAAGTGACCATTTCCCAGTGTAGGCATAAATCGCAAATCATCGGGAAGTCTACAAGAATCACTCTCATAGTTACAATTATCTGAAAAATAATAAAAAAATACTTTTCCGTGGAGAAAATGCTTGAAGCAGGTGTATCTAGATCATTTTCCATCGATTTTTCCACATGATCACTTCTCACAATAAACAGTACACAAAATAGAACGTACACTTTATTCAGATATTTTTCCATTTTCACTAATGCTAAGAAATCACCATTCAGGTCTACAACAAAGCGCGAACTGCAAAACTTGAGAGTGTCCGAAGTGCTGTCTTCATGTTGTTCGACAGCTTTGAATTTGCCAATATCTAGAGCACTCCGTTATCAGAGAATTTTGTTTTCTTAAAAAATCAATTTAATACGAAATGACTGATAAGGCTCAGCGGCTATGCCGGGTATTTCCTCAACAAGACCTTCCGCCTTGGGACTCTCAGAGATCACGCGCGGGAAGTAATATGTACACAATTTTAAGCTCTAGCTCAATTAGCCAATTAATTACATTTAAATTATTTGGTACAGAGAAGCAGGTTTGTGTTATGATTGCTCTTCGAGTTCAACGAGGTCGATTAATTCGCATGGATTAGAGTCAAGTGTTTACTCCAAAAGGCTATCGTGGGAGATTAGACAACATTTTGAATAAGAATGAGTGCTAACTTTGTTAACAAGCCTATTGTTATACAGACAGTGGTCCGGATTAAGATAACACTCCTTTTTTTTAATTTATTTTGTAAAATACGTTTTTTCGGGAGGGATGGGCTCGATTAAGTAAATATTTTTGGGAAATAAACTAACAGTCCTATTCTGATGAAAATATGACCAGTTATAGATCACAATTAACAACTTTCTCATGCCTTACTCCATTGTTATACGCGGCCTTTAAACCTACAATTGTGAACGAACAACATGGACAGTCGATCTACTGTATCAAATCTAGCGTGTATTGAAAACTGTATAGTGAGAGCTTTAGAAAGCAGAGGTCAAGTAGATGTCATATACACGGACTTTGCCAAAGCGTTTGACAAAATGCCCCATAATGTACTGCAGACGAAACTCGAAAACTAGGCGTTGCTAATCCAATCCTTGCATGGATCGCTAGCTATTTCAGTAATCGTAAACAACTTGTGCATATCGGTGGTTGGAGCTCGCGCGAGTTTGATGCAACGTCAGGTGTGCCTCAGGGCTCACATCTAGGACCTCTGTTGTTTATAATTTTTATTAATGATGTCAAATCAGTTTTGAAATTCTCCGATATTTTATTATATGCGGACGACGCGAAAATATATTGTGATATCAAGTCTTTAAAAGATGCAGAAAATTTATAAGCAGATCTCGACGCTGTTTACACTTGGTGTAATTCGAATCAAATGTTCAGTAGTTATGTATACAAATAAAAAACAACCGATTCTTTTCGATTACAAATTGAATAATTGTGTTCTCGCGGTGAAGGAGGAAATCAAGGATTTGGGAGTTACTTTTTCGAGTAATGGGTCTTTCAAATCGCATGTTGAAAAAACAAAAAACAAGGCTTTGAGAGTTTTGGGTTTTATTAATAGAAACTCTCAAATTTATAGGTATCCATCAACTTATCTTCTGCTGTTCAACACATTAGTTCGACCTATTCTCGAGTATGCCTCCCCAATCTGGTCTCCTCAAATTTTGGCCTATATGAAGCTACTTGAATCGGTACAGTCTAAGTTTATGCGTAAGCTTGCTTTCATGAACTGGACCCCACTGCCATTTGATTGTCATGATTACTCTGAGATTAAGAGTCAGTACGGCATAAAATCATTAGATAGTCGAAGTAAAATCGCGGATCTAATTTTCTTTTACAAAATTTTGCACGGTGCAATTGACTCCCCCTACTTGCTGGGTCAAATTGGGCTTCGCATTCCTTCGAGAGATACGCGTTTTCAACAACTATTCGCCACACCTTATCTTCGTACTGCTCTAGCTGACAATCAATGTATATCTCGTATGTGTAAACTTGGTAACGAAATTTCTCATCACGTCGACTTTTTTGATACTAGTCTCACAATGTTCATTCAATTCATACGTTCTTATTTCTCCACTATTGCTATTGTTTTTCTCTGAATTATTTATTGTATTTTCTTAATTTATCTTTTACTGTATGTATGAATTTGTTTATTATTTGTTTATAATTTGCTTATAATTTGTGTAAAAGAACTTATCAGAGAATGCTATATGAAATGTATATAGGGTATTTCCCGTTTAATGAATAAATAATAATAATAATAATGCCTTTATATCTTATGATTTCGATTGTGAATTACTAGCTTCCAGTAAGCGCACTAAGCATGATGCTGGATGCCTAAATAAATACGAGAATCTGTTGACTCCCAATCAAAGTCACAAGATATGACGGGACAAGAAAGTTATGACTTGTGATCTATGACTGGTCACAAATTTTTCAGAATAGGGGTGTAAGTTTCATACAGCTCATTCAGCCTATTGATCATGTTTAGAATGCATAGGTGCCTATAAATAGGAAATAAATGCATTCGATGTATTCCGAAAGAAGATTTCCACAAGAGGAGGCATTTTCTTCGACTGAACATGCACACAGAAAGGAATGCTGATGGGTCTGCACGTGGTTGCGGCCCTGGACACCTGCCCCGAGAATTGAGATCCCAGTAATTACTACATCAGACTTGGGTTGATCAAAAGCTTATCATCATCCGTGGAGAATTTTTAATTTCAGAAATCAATTTCCAGTACTGCGGCCCGCTGCCTGGTGGTGGAGATGAGATCTCCAGTGGTTTTTGCAACTGGCCAACGTTTGCCAATCGCTTTTCGAGTTCGCGATCATTGTTGCTCATCAAAGAGACATTTGGCCGTTGAAGCGTACAAGTCCATTTATCATGGGCTTTGTGCTTATTGTTGGTGGCTCGCTATAAAAAGAAGGATGCCTAAGAGCTTTATGGTTTGCTGCACTGAGACGAACGGTTCCCAGTGAGTCGTAAAAGCCTGCTAGGGCTACGGACGACTGTTCGCCGGAGAAACGCGTTCATTACCCATCCCAACCTGCTTGTGTACAGTAATTCCAGGGTAATTAATTAGCTGGCGCTACATCAAAAGAAACTGTTCTATGAAAACACAATCTTCGCGTTTTGAAATTCATTTTGAAACCCTTGGCTACTGCTTACTGGAGCGGTCAGACTTCAGAGATCCACGTAATTCATCCACACGTTACAGAGCGGTGCTAATGAACTCCGGATCCGACTTTTTTCATAGTCAGTCTGCGGAGCCGAGCAGCTCTGTGCAGAGGGGCACTTAACCTAGCCGTAATCTTGTCGAAAATACAATGGGATGACGCGACTGGATAAAAAACAAGTTCGCGTTGCATAATTACTGCCGTTTGCTAGCTCTTCCCGAGGAGAGTTCAAATTTAATACAGGCGAGCGATGCCGGTGAATAGGAAACCCTGTTGCCAAGTAGCCGCCGACCTGTTGCTGCTGGTGTCTTCTACCGGGGCTGATTGTGTTTACCTGGCACATACATCGCGGATGCCTCATTTACAGCAGTCATTTGTGTATTTCATAGGGGGTGCTATCCTCGAGATTATCAAGATGGCAGACTCCCATGCGTGACCGCCAAAAGCATCGACGCGGGACCAATGTATTTCCGCTGCGAAAACCAGCGGACAAAATGTGCTTTCATATTATTACCATTTCATTTATTAATGGAATTTTTTATTAGGCGGGAAAAGTAAAAAGTATGTTTTTTCTGGCTTTCATCGGATGTGTACATAGGTCACCTCTGTCGGCTATTTTCGTCCGAGTGCTCATATAAGCGCGGCTTAACACTATACGGCTTCAATAAAACACTTCGTTGATCACATTTGCAGTCAGAAGCAGAAACTTCTTAATTTTGGCAGAATGGTGAGTCATGCCAGGCGCGGCGGAACAGCTTCAGCCCATGTGTTGAGCCGGGAAATTTTGGAAGGGGGGAGGGGGGATGGATTCCTTGGATTTAAAATTTTTTTAATTTTTCTTGGGTATACAAAAATATATTTTTAAACATATTTATAGACAGATGTTATTTTAATATAGATGAATATCTACTAGTTTATACAAAGAATTATATATACATTATAATGAAAAAATATATTCACCCGCTTTTTGCGAAAACAGAAGCTCTTTTAGAATTGCGAGAAATGAATTCGTCCATCAACAATTCAGTGTTTATATTGCTAACTTCATCGTGGTATATATGAAGCTAAGGCTGTTCAACCTTGATTGACCCATTGTCACACGAATGTAGCTTTTCAATCGTTTTAGAGTTGAAAAACTCCTTTCATTTGTGCATGACGATCCGGGAATGGTCATGAGAAGGTGAACGAATTTAACGAATTCCGGCACAATATTGATGGACCAGTCATTTTTTCGCATGAAATCTACCACATCTTTCAGATTTTTTATTTCTGTTCCAACTTTTTGGCTAAACATAGAAACATATCACGATCACTGACAAGACCCTCTTCTAAAAAATCATTTTTGTTAAAGTTCGCAATATGGATCGCGTTGTCTTCTTTGCCAACAGAAAAAGCCTCTAACGATTTGAAAAATTTCGCACTATCAGTTTCAAATCTTTGATGCAGCGATTCGATAACTTGATCAAAAATAGCAAAAAAACGTTGACGGTACATATCGTCAGGAGTTTCGAAATTCTCAAGCTCAGTACTCGAGCCGGAATTGAAACGCTTCGGATTTTTTCTGCGTCGAGGAAGAGAGGGCTGATCTAAATCAAGTTTTTCTTCATCTTCGAGAGTTTCCTTCCAAACTGTTCGAAATTTTGAATCACGAGAAACAGACAAAGAGTAAAGTACGCCATCTACTTTTCTGTATGAATCGAGAACGTTTAAATCTGTGTTTTGAAGCTCAGTGTTGAGAGTTTCGATTCTGTAAAAAATTTCAATCGTTGCATTCAAATAAAATATAAAATCAAACGTCCCCATTTGATAATGAAAACCGGATGCTTTTGCGGAAGCTGAGCTGTTTAACTCACGATCTGATGCCAGTTTATCAAAAAATTCCATCAACTCAGAATAGTTTGCATGGCGAGTGCATGCATTGCAAGTGCAAGATATTTTATTTTGACGGTCCACCTATATAAAACAAGGAAAAATAATTTAAACAATGATAAGGAATTCGACAACTGCCCTGGAATTTTACCTTGTAGGACAGTACGCCGCAAGTGCTGGTCGTTGTTGATCATCATTCTGTGTGTCATCTTCTTGGATTTGGTTGAATATAGCAAGGCGTTTTGGTGAATCACGTACAAACGCATTAATTCTTTCACAAGCCCAATAAAGTTTCTTGCATGCACAACTGTTTCTATTGCGTCTTGAACCACAAGATTCAAATTATGGGCGTTGCAATGGACAAATAACGCTCGAGGCTCTAATTCTTGCATTCGCGTTTGTAGTCCCGTTATACACCCTGACACGTTAGCCGCCCCATCATAGCACTGGCCTCGCAAACGGTCCAATGGAAGATTAAAACGTAAGAGCACGTCCTTTAAAAGTGAGCACAATGTATCTGCTGTGGTTCTTGACGTAGAATAGAAACTTAGAAAATATTCGGTGGCTACAAGATCCTTGGAAACAGTTCGGAGACATATGGACACTTGCTCCATTCTAGAGACATCAGAGGTTTCATCAAGCAATATTGCATAGAAATCATTACTTTTGATTTCTTCTAAATGTTTGGAAATAATTTCTCTAGACATAAGCTCATAAGACATAACTGTATTGAAGACCTGAAATAAGAACAGTGGATCCCATGTGTTGTTTTTCAACACATGAACGAGCTCATGTGTTGAATGCTCAACACACACAACAGGTCTTCCGCCGCGCCTGAGTCATGCCCTAACATTTTTTCTATACATACACAGGTGGTCATTTGGAGCCAGGGGCTGCCCTTAAACTGTGCATGATCATGTGATTTTATAGGACTATTTTTAAGCCTATGAACAAACATTGCGATAAAGGTGGCTTGAAAGGCGCTAATCGCATTCAATTGATTGATTACATTTTAAAATGTTTCTCACTAATATCTTGAAATTAAGCAGGAGAGAATTCAACGAATCATCAGAGACCAGGGTTTCTTTTTTTGCAAATATATACCTTTATAGTTTTCTCACGAAATATATCAACCTTCTCAGATAGATCATTGCCCACGAAATCCAAACAAGCTACAAAGTTCTAAAGTCATAACCTGCGCATTAACCTACATCAGAAGAACAAGATCGTGGCTACCACGAAATAGCCGTCATGGACAAGGCGCGCTAAAGTACAAAACAAGTTCAGTATCCACAATTACCCAGCAATATCATTCGGACCGACTTAGGAATCTCATTTTTTTATAGTTGCAACACAATATTTCCCCGAATTCCTCGACAGTTTCGGATGGATCTGCCGTAGGCCACCGTAAAAATCTCAGTCCCTTTTGTTACATGATGGCGTTCTTTCGGCGGCGAACAATGCTCAGGTATTTGGTGTTCGCCTAATGTGTCCGCATAAAGCAACTTAAGTGGATGACGATAACTACGGTCAGCCTTGATCTTAGTGTTACTCGAGATCATACAGATAACTCGACCATTGCATTGGTAAATTAAAAATAAAACAATGCGAGACGACAATGGCTTGCGAAATGTTCCCAGTTTCCGAAATTGTGTAGTTCACAAGAGCGAGCAAAATTTTCTATTGGATTTGAATGCAGTAAGCTCAATTATGACCCCGAAAACGATAATTGCCGCATTAGATTAGTACAATCCAGTTTTAGGCTCCATCTACCTTTGCAGGTTGTTGAATCATTTATCTCCGAAATGCGTAAAAAGCAGCAAATTACAATAATTACTGTACGAAATGAAAATAATTGGCGTCCTCTGTTTCACATTGGGCTCCATCAGGAAGGAGCAAAAAGTTTCGTGGCTCTACCGAGATGGGTATGAGTATGCCTAAATCTAAGTGAGATAGATCGTTGTAGGAATGCGCTATGGTATAATAATCAAGTCACGCTAAATTATGAATTTTCCAGAGATTACTGCTCCTCATGAGCTCCGTGTGCTTCCAGACTTCTTTGTTTGAAGTCATTTATCGATTTAAGAAGTACTTGGTCGATAGAATTAAAGCATTGTCTCGTAATTGCCAGGTAAATTCTGCGTAAAGAAAAACTACAAGCTAATCTATTTTGTAATGGTAAGCATGTGAATACATACATATACAGTACATGAGTAGTATTAAGTCAAACTAAAAAGTATAATAGAAGAGCGGTAGGCTTTGCTGAAAAAACAATTGCGGCTTCGTGAATTCAGATTTTTTTAATATTTCGGACGAAGATGATTTTGATGAATTTTCATGGTGTGTTTTTTAAATCGCATTGTATTTTACCCAGGGAAGTTCCAGTTGTTTTCAACGACGTTTCAAATTTAAAAGTGCATTAGCAAAGAATTTAATAAACGTGCACCGTTAATAAATGTCCTGTTATTTTATAAACAGTACTAGCCGGGTAATCGGCGTTGCCCGTTTATTTATTTATTCCAATCTTCTATTAGAAAGAAAAAACGAATCAATGCTAGCTATATGTAAACTCAAAGGAAATTAAAAATATAAGTAGAGTATAAACATTATATAAACAGCTATAACACACACGAACCCTCAGTTGCCTTGTTTTTTGGTCTTGTTTTGTTTCTCGGAATTCGCCTTGCACGGCACACGAAAAGCAGGCCGCGCTGAACAACTGGGACTTCTCCTGCATCGAGCTCGCCTGTTGCCGCTACACTTGCGGAGGCATCCATGGCTGTCAGAAATGTTGGTCGCGTTTTGCTTCTTCGAAGTGGGTAATATCTATGGTGGTATCCGAGGTATAACAACTATTTCACCCTCTCCATTTTTTGTTAAAGATAGTTGTTTCAATTACGTAGTGCATCATCTTCTTTATACACAGCCTTGTGCCGTTGCAAAGTTTTGTCGGGTCGAGGTTCCATAATAAAATAATTGGAGATCACACTTTAAGAATGGTAATCCAGCCGGATCAAGTGAGTTCGGGAACTCTGATAACAAATTGACGATCTTATCGGCATCTACTATAGTATCGATAGATTTAAGTTCTATTACTACCCCTGCTATTATGGACAGAATTTGATTGCTTATTTCGTGGACGACTTCGTTTTTAACAGCAAGAATGGCAATTTTATGTTATCAGAAGGCTCGACTGCTAATATACCTTCTCCGATCTCCAGTAGTTTTTTTGTGAACATTTCAGCGCTCTCATCGCCCAAATGTTCGCTCATTCCAACCCTAGTGGTGCTAGAGGTGTTTTACTCCCACAGTATTTTTTTTTTCAGATTGTAAGTCATATGTGTCCTAAGTTTGGTGTTTCAGGCATTCTAGAGTCATGCTGGAACGTACATATGTATATTTGTACATACATTCATTTTTATATATGGTATACACAGTGGAGTAGCGGGGGTGTCAGACGCCCGGGCGGAAGAAAATTTTTTATTTAGGTATTTCAATTTAAAAGACTATAATATACATTAATTCTGAAGAACTTTTCGGCAAGAACAGTCATCATTATTGTGTATTGTACAGGTCACAAATAAAAAAGTCATATATATACATATATATGTTTTACAATATAATAATCACATTTATTACAAAAATTCTTACACGTATGCCACTTACATACATTCATATAACAGGTATAGAACAGTTATGATTATACCTTGACGATCGACAAGATTAAGTTATTAGCGAATTGAATATAAAACGCAAATCGACTTCATTTTGAAAAAGTTCTCTCACAGCTGGCATTGCTTATGGCAATTGTAAAGAATTATCGCAGCATTATTATAATATTGGGCAGAGTATCTTCCAGCTTGGATTTCACAATAAATTTTAATAATTCAAGTGAATCCACATTAATTAATTTATTTTCGTTGCCTGTGGCAGCAATGAAAGTACGCAATCGAAGTCGTTCCAGCTTGAAGTTCTGCTCGTCAATTTCGGCAGATGCGAAGTCTAGTTTACATTTAGTGTCGTCCAAATCTACAAGTAATATAGCCGGCATTAGATAAGCAAACTTATCCGCCAAATTCTGTAGCTGCTGAACCGCTCACGAAGTTCTACTGAATCTATCTAACGAAGGAAATAGCTTCCGTCTCAACTCATTTAAAGATAGGTGATTCCCCGATTTCGTCCCAGTATAAGTAATGAAAAATTCCGTGCTCATTTCAATCGGTCCGAATCGTAGGTGCGACAAAAATATGAAATGGTAAAAATATTTACAAGATATTATTATTATTTATTGTGAAACTTTGCCGCCCGCTAACTGTGCCGCACCTGCCGCCCCTACTGTCCTACGCCACTGGGTATATATGTTATGTAGATAGATTAAACCAGCGGGGCCGATACATTGAAAGTGTGTTTTTTTAAAGAATTTTTTTGATAGGGAAGGAATAAGCGGATCGAGTTAATTTTTTTATTAGTTTACCACAAGAGTTTCTACATTAGAAAACATTTTTTTTCGTGTGCCGGCGTTTCAAAATGGCGGCGAAGGCCGTGACTCAAAAGCCCCCTCTTATTTCAGTCGCTGCGTTCTCCCGGCGGGAAAACTGGTCTGAAACGAAGCAGGAAGAAAACATTGCGGCATTTTCAGCGGGATTGAACCTTTTTTAATAAAGTTATCGTGCAGCGAGTAGTCGAAAATGTCGTTTCGAGGAATTTGAGTTCAAAGTTTGGGACAGTGAAAAGACGAGTTCTCTACTTACATATTAGTCGGTTATGCCTGCGCCGTAGAGTTGTCCTTCCTCTTGTTCAAGCAGCTGATTTTCGGCAAAAGTTTTTTGTTTCCGAACCGTTCTTGCTTCTTTTGAATCGAGAAATGTGTGCCGGTCTGCGGGGAACGGGGCGGTCCGGAGACGGATCGATGGACAGCTGCTCACCCGCGCTACCTGACATCGCCGCTTCTATGTGAGATTCCATGAGACCGGATTGAGATATCGAGAAACGCTCTTAGACACGCGTTCTCAACACCTTATAGAATATATTCCCGACGAAAAAAAAAAATAAAATTTTTTTTGATTTTACATGTATCGGCCCCCTTAGGTAACTGAACATTTTTTCTTACTTTCTTGCTTGTCCGTTTATTTTTAATATGAAAATGCAATATACCAACGATGTGTAAAAATATTTTAAATTTACAGCTCTTTTATTATAATAGTTAGGAAAAGACATCGACATGGATATGGAATTTGAAACTGACATGACGGGTGTGTTCCCATATCCATCGGACGAGTCATTGGCATTTGCAATATTGAAATGGTGATCAGATGAATCAGGTGAAGACAGCGTGTTCATATCTGTACAGTTAAAATACTTATTTTAGGGGTTATTACCAGCTTAATGTTTTTTTCCATTTTTTTTAATTGGCTTAAATAATGCCAAAACATCCCTAGAATCAAAATATACTTTGTAGAAAGGTGTATTTAAATGTTAAAATGTCTCTAAACCAATTTTTCCGAAGCCACTTTTTCAATTTTTTTTTTCGACGCATTATTCTCTCGGAACCACGTTTTCAAAATCGGCCGGTAGTAGAACTCGAACAGTTTTCATCCGAATGACTTCAAATTTTAATTGGACCTTTATTATTAAATTATCTAACGAAGTACACACACATTATAGCGATTGTATATCAGGAAAAAAACTAAGCAATTTAGTTCGAGTTTTTCCGTCGAAAAAAAACGGTTTTTTTTCAAACAACTGCCATTTTGCGAAAAAAAATTCTAAAAATATAATCATGTGTACTTCGACAGCAAAAATCATGTAGATAATGAAAACATTTTTGGTTTTTTTTTAAGTTACTTTGGACGAGACTTCTACTGCCGGCCGTGAAAGGACCTTTTTTAAATGGTGGGCCAAACTGAGAGAATTTTAAAATATGATTTTGTTTATAGTATTATTTGCTATAAGCCGTTAATTTTATCGTTGGGCCATGCCATGCAAAGTTCCATTCTCCCTAGGCCTGACGAAGATTTCATCCGTAAGCAAGTCTTCTTATGTCTTTAACATTCACACTAATTCCGGGCGCTCATGACTCATGTTGGACTAGAGAATTACAAGTGGAGCATCGGACTAAAGTGAAGCAATTTACCATATGGATTTACTGGTAATTGGCGATGGCCACTCTAAAGCCAGAGCACCGAATGATGGACGATCGTATCGGAGCCGTGTGGACTAGATAGAAGGGAACCAGCTCGGTGAAGAATTATGTTAATAACGAGATTTAGTTGGATTCTGTGAAAGTATCTCAGAGTGTAATTGCTAATAAGACATTAGCAGCTGTGGATGGAGTGAAGACAAGTGATTAAGCAATTACGGAGCTGTTTAGATGTCTTCGTGATCTTTTGCAAATGAATCCCTACATCCCGGTTCCCTTTGTGACCGTGTCCAGGAAGTTTATGGAGCTCTCTTGGGGTGTTAATGCACTTCTTTCAAATGATGCATTTTCTATGCTATGCGAGATGCAAATCGAGGGCTTTTACAGCGGAACAACTGTATATTGATGAGATGTTGTGAAGAACATACGCTGGCTTACCCGGGATGCGATTTCAGCTGAGCCGATGTGCCGCTTCTCCGATTTCTATTTCACGGCTATAGGATACATACGCATATGTAAAAGTAAATTGGAAACAGAAAAGTAGAGGGTATGCAGGCATGGTGAAAACAGCTATCGCCATTCGATATTCATTGTTAGTCGAGTAAACACTTCTACCAGCACTTCACAGTGGAGTCTTTAGCTTTTCATTTCTGTCCACATCCTCTTTTAAACCCGCAACCTTACTATTAGTAATGTATTAGTTTGTAATGAAATGCAACAATAGATGTAGTGGGGACTAGTGTTGCAGTAATGCATGTACATGTAAGCCCTGAATTAGTTCTATCCCAGTAGGAAATGTGATTGTTACCGATTTGAGTCTGTAATGTCTCTTGGTAAGGGCAAGCTACGGATTACAGAATCGGTTACTTTTACACAGGATGTAAGTACCTACACGAAATCGTACAGGAGAGATTTATTTCACTAGCGTGAGGTATTAGTTGACTTAGAAGGGTTTTATTTGTAGATTACAGGAACGCCTTCTAGAACACTGTGTGGGTTTTTAGTATTTTCAGTTACTACAATTTGGGTACGCCTTTAAAAATAAACACAAACGGGTGCCTGACTGCGTTTCATTTTAGTTTCAGTGTTCATATACGCTTACGGTACGGTTCCAGCGAAGGCTTTTTGAAGCAATTTTTTTTTGCTCGCATCAATGCTTCATCTTAATGACATCCCAATGTTAAAAGAAGCTGAGTTAGAATGGAGAGTTCATGAATACATTACATCGAAAGAAGGATTCGCAATTTACTGCTAGAATAATTCCATTTCTCGCTGGGAAACCACTGACATATACTAATGCACTGCTTGTTTCGCTATATCATTTGGGCACTGACATGTACTAAATGGACTGCTCACGACTCCTGACATATAAACTAATAGACACCCAGTGGGAAATAGAAGCATGTAAGGCATGCCGAAGCATTCTCTGGAAGCTTAGAATTGCTTCCTCTTCATATTCCATTCCATTTCGTTTTTACCACTGCATGTGAAAGCAAAAGCAAATGATTTAATTCCCCACTGCTTCCTAAGAAACGTTTTATAATGTAAGCTATTTATCAGAACAATGCAGTTAGGCAGTTTTGTTTCTAACCCCTTCAATTATAATAATCTGTCAATTCACTTTAGTAGCACTAAATATAAACAATTGGCAAACCTCGCTTAAGCACCCTGCATAGCAATTCTTTTGGAAATATCTTACTAAAAATTGCATCATCCGCGCAAAAGAATTTATATTCCCAAGAATCGTTTTTCGTTAATGCCCGGGCAACATGCAAAATGAAACACAATGTGGAAATCTTCCTCATAGCATCCAAAGGATGCAGTGCGGAAGCTCCTCCAGGCTGCTTCCTCTGTAAGATGCTTCCGAATTTCTCACTGGGCAGTTCATGCTAGTCAAATGGCTAAGAAATAAGGGGGACCACCTCGTATGTCTTTCTCTTTTCAATATAAGCATAATTTTCCACTGAACTTTACAAATTTCAGTGTTATAAGTAAGGCTGGTTTAATAGAAATAAGCAACTACGAGTACCTACTTAATTTTGTTGTACATTTGAAACGACAAATTTTGAAGTACTAGCAGCGCAAATAAAATTCAACTGGCTTGAGATTTCAGAAATTGTTCACATAAAGTGTAAAATAAAATTATCACTTCAAGTTTTTAATGTTAAGCATAATTCAATATGGTAAGAAGAAGGCAGAGAAAACTTGATCCATATGAAATAGCAACATAATTAGTCCAATAGTTTATATGTCAGTGCTCGCGACAGTTAAATGGCAATGAAAAAAGTGGAACCACCTCGTATATCTTTCTTTCTTTAATTAAACATGATTTTCCACTGAACTACAAATTTCAGTGATGATTTTATCACTTCCAGTTTAATTATTAACCCTTTGCGGTCGCATTAAATTTGAACATGGTTGTCGTACTGGTCGGAATTAATTTATTAATTTCCGTTGAAAGGGCAGTGATACATAACATGCAAGATTATGAAGGATAAAGATTATTTATTAATTATTTTATGAACTTTAGATATATGTATGTTTACACAACAATGTGTTTTAATGTCAGGTTTTTATGTAAAAATTATATTTGGTGGTGGTGTCTGAGAGTAGACAAATGACCGCCAGTAGTAGTTTAAATGTCAGTGCATATAGTTCATTTATTTTCTGCTTTGTTCTTAGTGAATAATGCTTATTTTAATGCCAACATTAAAAATTAAACTTGTGGTGAAAATGAAATTTAATAAAGTTGTTGTTTCAAATGCACATCAAAATTATTTGCTTATTTTCAATAAACCAACCTTACCTATAAAGTCTGCTGTTACAAATCGTCGCTGAAATTAGTTACGTTCAGTGGAAAATAATGCTTAGTTGAAAAGAGAAAGATATAACAAAGTTGGTCCCATTTTTTTCGTAGCAACCTGACTATCGTGAGCAGTCCTTAGTATATATATATACTAAAAATACGTATGTACATGTGTCAGTGACTCAAACGAAACGATTAAGACTATTAAGAGCATTATTTTTCTCTACGCGAAGCGCAGACCGAGAAGGGGGTGACTCGATGTCCGTTTGCGCCCAAACGCTTTCAAATTTCGCTAGAAAAGTTATATATTTAGTTTTACGTCCTTACTTACTCGATATTACATTTATAAAAAATCGTTATTGAGAAAGATAAAACATGCTTGAGCCTTTGATTGAAAACCATTACCTAGTCGCTTCTTAGATATTATAAATGTAATCACTTACATTTCATAATTTTTTTTTACAGAATTCTTTGATTACGGCATAAGAGCTTGCGCTATTTCCTACTGGGATGTTTCACTTCACTTTTGTAGTATTAGGAATAATTCGACATTTAGTGGTAAGATCTGCAGAGCAGCTTACCAGAAAGTAAATCAAATATTCATTCATGGGTCAATTTTTTCCAATTATTATTATGTAGACAAATTTCAGGTGCTGATTTAGATCTTTTATTGATTGCCTACAAATTATTGCGTACAAAGAGAACACACGAAAAAGCGCTTTTAATACATATAAAAAGAGTTAAATCACTCTATGTTGGGGTATTTCAATTCAATGGACTTTTCACCTTGAAATCAGTTCCAGTGGATGGGCATAGCGTCATTTCACACGGCTCATTTTGTTTTGCTCACTTTGTGTAATGCCTAAGTACCTCAGCACAGGGGTTCACATTTAATTTCTCGCGCAATTTTTTGTGTGTGGCTTGATAATGAGGGACATTTTTACAATTTATGGGTATTATTATGAGGTTCGAGTCGATGTTAGCTAGGCAGTGTCTTGTGTTTGACAAAATATAGTAAACCAAAGGCAAGTAAATAAAGATAAAGCAACTACTAGGAATAGATTGCTCAAAATGGGCATATGAAAGTTTTAAATTGAGTCAGTCATTTGTGATCTGTCTTGCTAAAGAGACTTGCTTTAGTTTAGTAGGCACATCCGCCTTCTAGTTATTTTTTCAGAGCTTGAATATGACGAATTACAAGAAAGTAAGGAATTGTACGAAGGAATGTCAAAATTCAGTCCCTTAGTTTTAAGACAACCCTTTTAATAAAAATTCATTAAAACGTACCTCACTCTTGTTTTGTTTTAGTTTTTCTATGTCTGGTCGGTTGCAAGTATTCATGAGGCAGCGAAGCGTTTTTCCCGTCATTGGAATGTGCTAAATGGCCGGAAAATTTATGCACAAAATGATACTGTAATACTCATTTCTCCAGCAGAGAGGAATTAAGAATGTTAATAAGCAAAACATGCAATGCAGTCAAAGTGAAAAACACGGATTCAGCCTGCTGGGTAGTTAAACAATTCCTCCTTGTTTCTGCCACAGAGTAAGCCGAAACCAAATAAGTCGGTAATGTGTTTAACAAATTTCTTTGTTTTAGAACATTCCTATATCTTTGGCGGCAGAAAAGCTCTAGAAATCTGTTCTCCCTTCTTTTATGGCGTACCTATTTTAGTTGTTAGTTGCTGCATAAATTGTGCAGAGAGAACGTCTACGTATGATGACGATAATGCTTAATAGTCAGCGACATTAGCCGTAGAATACCAAAGAAACACCCAAAAATGATAACTCTCAAACTAATCTTAAGGCTTCACAGATTAGGCACTTCCTACAGCCTCGGGTATTTTAAATGCAGAGGACTTTAGCACATCGCTATTATATACAATGAGCTCAAAGCACCTCAGCAATTACTAATAGCAGGAGCAAAAGGAAATGAAATAATTGGCGCCATTTTAGATGACATCAGTTAGAATCCATCTTCTGTACATGCCACCAAGGCCATGTACCATCAATGGGCGAAAACGTCGACGTGGTTTGATTAGTTTTCGTCATTTCATAAATTCCAGCGTTAAATGTACGATTCCTACACTATGCTTCGCCAGCATGACGAATTGCATCATTATGACTTGGCGGCACTAAGGTAGTGCCCTTGTAGTTAACACTTAAAGTACTTGCACGAGAAGTGCTTTAAAGACCGAAAAAGAAACATTTTCAAGGTTTATATTGCGCTAAAGGGATAAATTCTTCAGGCTTCAATGGACGTCAATTTAATTTGCAGGCGACCAGGAAGCGAGAACGGCTTAATGCTTTACCGCTTCGGGTATCAGTGGCAACGAAATTCTTTTTGGCATTTGTTCGGTCGTATAAAAGAAATAGTTTTCGGAAAAATACTTGACGTGCCATTTGGAATACAGTAGAAAACTGGAATTAAAGTGGAATAAAATATTTGGATACTGGCATAGTAGGTACACAAGTGATGTGTGATGAGAAATAATCATTCTTGCCTTGGAGAAGTCGCCAAATCAAAACTAACTTGAGATACTTAACTCAGCTTTAGCAGTTATATAATTTAGTTGTTTTACAAGCTGCTCTCTGGATCTCAAAATTTTTTTAAGGTGTTCATGGTGTTATAGCGTGTCACGTTGTCACGCCCCGTTGGGGGACTTTTCGCTTTTGATTCAAAAGTCTATCTAGTAAATGGAAAATATCTTAAATGAATATTTTTGATTCAATTGCTAACGTGATTGTTTTGCCCAAAAAACGACTTTATCCTTCCTTGAGAGTATCTGTATTTAGATCTCACATGAAGAAGATTGTTTTACTTTCTAAAAGGTCATTTTATGTATCCAATACGAAGTATCATTATATTGGTGTATTGCTAGCGGTTCCAAAACTACACTGAGAGAATTCACAATGAAAAGTTCAAATATAAATCTGTTTGCAGCATGTTTAAAGTGAAGTAGCTTTGATAAAATAGATTTATATTCAAAAACATGAATAAGTTTGCATCAAACACGATTCTGTTTAAACGTCTTCACAAACCGTAAAATGTAAGGGGTTCACTGAGAGAATTTTCGCACTTTGAAATCAAAACCTATCTGTAGATCAATAGCTAGAGCGGTGGTCTTATGTATGTTCCAGAGGACCCGAGTTCGAATCTCACATGATTCAGATTGTTTTCTTTTCTAAAGAGTCAGATAATAAGTGAAGCAGGCATGAAGCGTCTAATGGGATAGTGGCAGAGCGTCCCGAGTTCGAATCCCATGGGAAGCCACAGAAATTACTTCACAATAAGAAAAGAATATAGGAATCAAATATGAATGACTTAATCAATGTTCATCAATGAGAGAGGAAAATATCAAACAGATTTATGTTTAATAAAACAAATTGAAATCATTTTGGTGCCAAATCATGTGTTTTTATTTGAATTAAAAATGAATCTTTTTAATTTTTTCTCAGTATCAGAAGTTCAAGCATCTCGGATTCGAATCCCATCGGGAACCACGGAAAAACCGGAACAAAGACTTACCTACATAAGTACGCTTCTACATTTCCTTGTGTACAAATACATTTACCATATGAAATTAATAACAATTTCCATTGAATCAATATGATTTAAAATTAACAATTTTCGGCATCATATTTGTATGTATGTCACAACTTTTTTTTTCTGAGCGTGGAAGTTGATTGGAGGATATGTTATACCTATGCGTATGTGTGGGAGTTCTAGGCTATAGGGAAATGATGCTGTCGTTCCTCTAAAAATATTTGCTGTGGTTTTATTAAATCTGATATTTAGAAAAACATGTCTTCGCTGGGTGTTTTATTAAAAATGTTTACTCCGCGCATACCACTATTACTTTCAATACATACATACATTACACACCACACATATTAATAGCTTGGAATCATCATGGTATCCGTTATTTAATTGAGCCTCTTCTCCTTATCGGAATACCAAAACGTTACGAGAAAAAAAATTCGGTATGCCACATTCAGTTTGGTAGGGCTTTCCAATTATTAACTGACTAATGGTACTTCCCATGATGAGTTTAAGAGTGAGAAAGGAAAAAAATTCTTTAAAGAATGGACCTTTCTTTCTTCCTTCATTAAATATTCGAATTGAATGTTTCCTCCAAATAAATAATTTATTCACTGGTTCATAACACTCCCTAATTTTGAAACCACTGAAAATAGCGCTTGTTGATAATGCAGCGGGAAACGTGAAATCGAATATTTTAGAATGATGTTTATTGAGATGGATTATAAAGCATAAGTTTTTAATTCATAATTAATATTTGTGTAAGCACACTTTATTTTCATTTATAGGAATATAAACTCTATAACATAAAATCAACAAGTTCTACTATTAGCTTAAATTTTTAACTCCGAATTAAAATATGTTTTTTTTTAACAATTTCTATTGTATGAACGTTCGAGGCAGATGGGTAAAGTTTTCTGATCGTCAAAAAGGTACCACAATCTTAAATAACAAAGCTCCAGAAGTATTTGATAAATATACATAATTATTATGTAAAAATATAACGGCTATATTTCCTGATCATGTGTCCTGAAGTAAACAAATCATATATCACTCGAAAAGTCTTGACTTGAAGTTATTCTTATGTGTAGCTCCAGGTGTTCTTCTCTTCTGGTCCGGTTGGTGGTTTCACTTAACTTTTAGAGCACTATTCTGGAATTACAAAAACATTAACCCTATTGCGTTCATATACCAACGTATATTTTCCTTGTGACCCTTTTTATGTCTGTACATTACCTTATGTCAATAGTATAATAGAAATTATACAAAGCTAAGCTTTCAGAGTAATAAGCTACATAGCTTATGAAATAGTTGGCCATGCACAAATGCAGGTATGTATATCGGAACTTTGACCTTAAGCTTTAGCTAACTAAAGTTAAATCAGTGTTACTCTGTAACTATAGATCATTCGATTAATAGACTACGAGTTAAAATCATATGTATGTTTATATTTGGTGTATTTATCAAACAAAGCCGTATTATTACTTCTTAAGTAAAAAGTAGAAACACGATCAACATAAACGTTTGTAGTCTTGGCAGATAATATTAGACGAATGGTTAGTTATCCAAGGTTAAACATGCTTTATGCTGAATAATATTTTATAAATTGATAGGAACGATAGAAATAATAAAGAATTCGTTAATGGGTTGCCAAAATCGAATTTCTTTAAATTTCTACCATTCTTTGAATATAGCGATGTAACTTTTTACGTGAAAGTGCCATACCTGCATTATAAGCACTTTAATTTTTTGCAATAAAGAAATTTCTCAAAAATAAAATCACAAAAGTTGCGATAATTTTAGCATTACAAACCAGGCTCCCCTGTGTGAAGTAAATATGATGACTTACCTTCATAATACATCACTCAATAAGTCCCGGGTCTAACATATAGATGACGCCGCCTCCTAATTTTCTCAACTTTACTTTGTAGTCCCAACCTCCAAATAACGTGTCTCAAAATTTCATGAAAATCTGGCGTTTAGTTAAAAAGTTACAGTGGTTTTAGTGAAGTAACTTTTGTTTGTTCATAAATAATGGGTGAAAAGGAATTTCAAGTGTTAATTAAACATTGCTTTTTGATGGGAAAAACACTATGCAGGCAAAGTAAAGGATCGATACATGATATTCGGACTCTGCTTCATCGGCTTCGACGGTTAAAAGGTGGTATGCTGACTTTAAACACGGTTGCGCAGATACAAATGACGCTGAACACTCAGGTCGCTCGAATTCAGCAGTTGTCCCAGAAAACATCAAAATAGTCCATAAAATCGTTTTGGCTGATCATAAATCGAAGTTGCATGAACATTTGTCAATGAAATAGCAGTGTTCAATATGGGTGCCACGTTTGCTCTCAGTTGGTAAAAAAAGCAGCAACGCGTTGACGATTCAGCGCACTGTTTGGAGCTGTTTAAGCGAAATCCTACGAATTTTTTGCATCGATATGTGACAACTGACGAAACGTGGATCCATTACTACACGCCAGAATCATAGAGATCATCAGCTGAGTGGACAGCAGCCGGTGAAAGCCGTCCAAAGCGACCAAAAACTCAAACGTCAGCTGGCATGGTCATGGTCTCCGTATTTTGGGATGCGCATATAATCTTGTTCACTGACTACCTTGAGAAAGGCAAAACCATCAACAGCGATTATTATATGGCTTTATTGGATCGACTGAGTGAGGAAATAAAGAAAAAACGTACTCATGTGCAAAAGAAAAAGTTTTGATTCACCAGGATAACGCGCCGTGTCACAAATTGATGAGAACGATGGTCAAATTGAACGAACTGCGCTTCGAATTGCTTTGCCATCCACCGTATAGTCCAGATCTGGCCTCCAGTGACTACTGGCTGTTTGCAGACCTTAAAAGAATGCTTCAGGGAAAGAAGTGTGGCGTATTTCGCAAATAAAGACAAATTGAAAGTTTTTGTTTTATTTTAGTTAAGCCCGGAACGTATTGAGTGATGTGTTATATAGTATGTAAATTCTAAACAGCATCCTTTGCATTGGCTACTGTTAATTTATAAGTGGTTTAATACTCACCTGGGTCTGTTTGGGGTCTTATCTTCTTTATTAGTTAAACATCTGCAGAAAACACACAACTGCGTTAACATCTCTATTTAATTTTGTGCAACTTGTATTTGGCGTGCATCCTACCTGTATAATAAAATAAAATGATTTGTGCGTTGCGCAATATACCTCGCCTGCCTAGTGTTATACATAAAGCTTCATGTCGAATTGCCCTGCACTAGTGATGCCACTAAGAGAACACGGGGAATATAAAACGAACCCCGTGAATTCTTCCAGTGCCATTCCACGTGCTGGGAACAAAGAGGTGGAACAAGTTTACTGCCGCGAAGAACGCCTTTAGTTGCTTACCAAACACAATAAACACTTCGCCGACTTGATTACTGTCATTAAATTGTCGAATAGCAGGAGGCTCTTTGTACAACTCACCTTTGGTCATTTACTGATTCCGCAAATCGCTTGAAAATCCATTCAAATGAAAGTATGATCCCAGCTGGATGTGATCAGTCCCACGAAAGTCTCCCGGTGATTGCATATACATACAAACGAAGAAACGCTTCATCAATTGAACTGGTTCAACTCAAATCACATCGAGGTCTTATTTGCTTTGCCTCGTCCTTGTTTTTTTTTTTTTTTCTAATAATTTCTGCTTGGGAAGACACCGGCCAAGTGATTTGAAAATCATTGATTCACGATTAGGATGGAACCTTGTAATTACGGTTGTCTGGCGCGGGGGAGCCATCTCTTCCGTGTTCCCATGGATCAGCCGCCGGAGCCTAGTTATTTAGCTGAAAGAACGATCCGTCTGAAGGACGGTTAATTGGGAGGCAAGTCTCGTCGATTACATAGATTTACTTTCAGCAATGGCAAGTCTTGTCTTTGCGAACAGTAACAGACGCTTCATCCTTCATGTTGGCATGATAATCTATTACTACTCTTGTAAAAGTTACTGTTTTGTGCGACTGACAAACACACGATCCTATAAGTATCGACTTTATGATCACTACGATCAGTTGCTGACAATCAATGAAAGTCGCGGGTACGGCTGCATGCATTTTTTGCTAGTGGTGCTTGTAATAATACTGTCCGTGAAAGAGGTTTCCTTTTGAAAACAGCTGCAGTTCTTCTCTCAGTTGGAGCACCGTTTGCCAAAATCTTGAACTAATTAGTACTGCAATCATGGACTCAAGTTAAATGGTTCCATTATTCCTACTTACCTAAGCGGTCTCTTCAAGTTTAAGGTATCAGTACTAAAGTAGTAAACTTTTAAAATATGTATAAGTAGATGAAAAACTGCTGCCAACCAACGAAATGAAGAAACACCATTGTATTGTAATTTGTAGACTCAGTATAATATGTATAAAATTTTTTTTACGACAAAGTTTGATATTTTATGTGCTAAGTATTGCACTTATACCGATATGAATATTGATATATTTCGTGTGATAGCAGAAGAATTTAGGTCCGCTTCGATCGACATATCTTTCGGAATAAAATATCAAACTGAGCAGTTTCAATTCTACTGTGGACTCGAAGTGCAAATAATATCATAAAAATTACGAGATCACGCTCAAGCTATGAATACGTGGCCGTGCTGGCTTGTCACGAGCTTTCCAATGCTCGCCGATCAGGCTCTGGGGCTTGAATTGGAATTTTTCAAGATACAATTTGCCGGTAAGTCACATGCTACTACTAGTCTGAGTAAAACCTGTGAAACGGTATTGTACATACACACATACAAACATACAAAAATAGTATTTAGAACTAGACTGCTAGGAAATAACACTTTGGAGAGTGGAGCAAATTACATAGGTGAATTTGTTTTAGTTTCGTTGATCTTAATCGACAAGTGATTAAGTTTTTTTTTCGATAGTGACTGTTGAAAGGCTTCTACTCAATTTAATAATTGTTAACATTAGCTTTGTCTGACAACAAAGCAGGAACATTTCGGAAAGTCCGGAGCAAGTGGCCAACGCAAGTCACCCCTATAAATATCAACTGTGCCTGCTTCGTTTATCACGATAAAGGTCGCTATACTTGTCGTGTTACAAGTTTTTTTCATTAAAATGCGGCGCATGTTCTATGCTGTCTTGTTTTCCAGGACGGAGTTATTTCACCTTATTTCGAATCTGATATTTTTCACAGTTGGTATTTTAGAGTAGCAATTAACAAGGTTATCGAGTGATTATTGTTATTGCACTTATGCATGTCAAAGGAACAATTCAGTAGGTATGTAGGTGTATCTATGTACTCAAGTAGTGTGCTAGTTAAAGTTAAAATATATAAAAAATCAAGTAACCCCGTTTAACTGTTATTGCCTTTAGTTCTGAATAAGAATTTACTACTCTAAATCTTGTACCATATTGTACCGACTTTAAAACACCAACAACAAAAAAACAAAAAATTCTAAACATATGTAGGTATCATCGAAATAAAATTTCTCACGATTTAAAAAATATTTTGTAATCGCTCAATGATTTTCCTTGACCTTTCTGTAACTGAATTAACTTTATAAATGGCAAATCCAGAGAAGTGAAAATATGACGTTGAAATTTATTTTGCTTATAACTCCCATTAACCTTAAAGTACTCGATGAAACCGTCACAGCCGGGGTGCTTAAACAAATAGGCAATGAAGTCGCTAGCCATTTGGTTTGCACTCGCTGCTGGTAATCTCATAAATATCATAAAATACGCGTTCGTATTACGTTTTTTTTTTACAGCTCCCGCTGAGTTGCACGATAGTTTCGTATATTGCGTTTTGACTTTAATTACATAATTCGTTAACACCTACGAACTCGTGAAAAACTATTTAATGAACTCTACAGATATTTCGCTCGCTAGTCCCTATAATAATCACGTATCTAAAAGTTTGTGCCGTTAAATGGGTAATTAGGTGCAGTATTAAAATGTAGAAATATTCTGGTGACATAACTTATATGTGGTAATAGGGAGCATAGCTAAAGGGCAGTTTGTTAAAATTTGATTAAGTTAACAGCCCAAACGAGCTTCAACAAAAGGTATAGGTACAAAATTTTATGTTATTTAGTTATACAGTAAAAATGTTGTATACTGAATCAATGAAATTGAAACTCACCAGCAGTAAATTGCCACCACATCTGCATGATAATTTCGTATGAAATATTACTTTTCGATTCAAAAATCGTATTATTAACTTGAAAGAACACTCTTCACAAGTAACAAATGGCATCGTACAATCTGCTTAAATGAAATTCATTTCCGTCGCTCTTTTCGCCAAAACATTCAACTTTCCACCTAAAATCATTCAACACTTGCAACCTACTCGTTTTCTTAACTCAGCCAGAAAAAAAAACTTGCAGAGAAGTCGAATTCAATAGACAAAACCAGAACCACACGCCACGAAATTCCCAAGAGACCTATTGTAAAAATCCCCTCACCTGTGTACATTCACCTGAGATTATGATAAACGTAAAACCGATTGAAGCAAAATTACGTCATCCAGCAAACAGGCGGAAGTCGATGGTTTAAGTGTTGCCCCAAGAGTTCTCTTCTAATTAGATTTTGATAATCAGACGTGAGAGCAACGAGAAAAACCCTTGATTTTTGTTCTATTGTGAGTGTGGTATTTCAATTAAGGTAAAAGGCCCCTAACAAAGTGTGCAACCAGGCGGGAGAATGAACTCGCACTTTGTCGAATCGAGTGGATAGCACTGCGCGTAGCTTTGGCGTATTTGGATAGAGTTTCTTCACATGGTGGGGTTCGCACTTCGCTTTTATAATGGTCACAGCTAAGGAACCGTGCAAACAAACTTTCGAGTCGTTCCAATTCTCTTTAATCAAAAATCAATTGGTTTTTGCTAGGCGATCATTAGCCGCCAATTCACTCAATCTCTATTGCCGTAATTAGGTTTTAGGGAAAGGAAATGGATCGAGTTGAAACGCTGTCTCATCTTTCACAATCGGATAACAATGAATGATGGCCATTCCCATGGCTAAGACTTAGTCGGCTTCGTTGACTATTGTCGGTGAGCACTTAGGTCAAATCAATGTCATGTGAGTGCTTCGGAAGCTTATCATTAAGCCACTAATCCTCTTGAGCGCTCTCCATCATTTATATCTTCGACTACATCATCTTATAAATGTCCAATTAACAACTTGATACGATCGCGCTGTCAAGCACTTAGGGATTCATTTTCCCATCTGTTTAAAATTGAAGCTACCACTTCTATCGGGCAATTTAGCTGGAGATATGTTTTAATAGGACATAATGTGTAATTAATAAATTATAGTTAGATGCACTAATCGAGTTTATTAGCAACTTTCCTATTCAAATTTTTTTTTGCATATTCGCTAGACAATATGTCGAAAACTTGTTTGTAGTTAATAATGTGGAATAAGCTGAAATACATATATTCTTCCTGTTTGAAAAGACATTTATTAAAGTAAGCGAGTGAATAGCATAAATAACCAAAACGATCGTAACGTTCACTAAGTCCTCTAATTACAAACGCGTTAAAAGCGATTACCATTTGTGGCATCCACCGATTTGAACGCCTAAAAGTGTTTTTTAAAAATCTTTAATCCCATCAAACATACACCCTTTCACAGTAACAGAAAAAGTGAATACTCCTAACGGCACTTGGCGGCAATTGATCATGATAAATTTCTTTACCAGCAAGAACAATAAAGATGTCTCAGGCAGCAGAGATATAATCTGACAACACTGAAGATCGTGCCGAGAGCATGCTAAATATCTGTGGGATCTTTGGACGGAGCTACGTAAACGTAAATATCTTTGTTGAACATTAGAAAGTTATGGCACTTCGTTGTAGGCACCATCTTGTGAGATTATTGCTCGCATCACCTGGTGCCGCCGCGGAGAACAAAGTCAAGTTTCTCGAATACCTATATTAAGTTTTTTAGGAGGCACTTGAAATGTTCTTGGGACTATAATACCTGCGTATACATTCATATGTATGTACATACCTACTTGAGTGAATTCTTGCGCGGTGCAAATTTAAACGGATCATTTTAATGACTGGAATATATGACAGTCAATTTGTAATTTCTAGTTCTTTTCCAGTTTAACGTGGTTTGGATGGTTTAACGCTCCTATTCTGACATGGCTTGGCTGAAAGTACAATTTCGCTGGAAGTTATTAAACTGACAGAGACGGAGATGTGAATCCTATAAAAATTGTTGCGGTTTATGATATTTTCAGAGGGAGTGAGTCAATTACACAAATTGCTGAGTGAGTTAAAGTTGAATAACTCGTCTACTGGTTTTTCTGGCTCCTGTGCCTGTCACTTAAAGGCTTGAAAAAAAAACTGGTTGTGTGATCCCGGGCAAGGTGTGTATAGCCTGATCTCAAGGTAATTTGGCTTATGCCAACTTTCGTCACTCTCGCAGAGGTAAACATGTAATTGAATACTTTTTTGTTTTTTGTTTTGTTTTACTCTTCATGGTGGCTCATCTCAATTGATAAAGTCACTTCCTTCAATATGTGCAGATTCACCGACTTATGATAGTATATTACAAAGAAAAACCACAAATGCGAAATAACTGCTGATTTGAACTGATTTTTTTTTTATATGCTGAGTAAGTTTAAATTTTACTTCTTTATTATGAGTTTAATTTTATAGGCATACTTAGATGAGTAGTTTAAAGGAACATTTAATTCAGTTGAGTCAAATTATAAGTGGCTTTTTACTTGTTATCAATTTTTGCTCTTTTATTGATTGAGGCCACTCCTGACTACAGCATTTCCTCTTTAGAGTACATATGTGAAATAATCCATCCATAATATTTCACTTATTTCCGAGTGGAAAGCGTAACAAAAGACAGAACGCGGTAACACCTAAAGTTGTGTCATCATTAGTTAGTTTATGTTGTGACGACACTTCCAAAGTCCAAATAAAATATGCCCAGCAAGTATGTAATTACAAAACCGGCAGCAAGAACGGAAAAGTTATCACAACTGCAAAAAGAAGTACGGCAAGCAAACAGCATACGCTGTAGCATACTGAAATTAGCCAAAAAAAAAAAAAAAATCCTATAGAGGAAGAGCAGTTATGGGCTTGGTGGACTGATGAAGCAGAGCCTCGAAAGAAGTAAAAGTCATCGCGAGTAGGTACGAATATGTGAACTAAGGGAAGGTAGAGAAAAGCGAGAAGTGAACATTGTGAAGTTTGAGGATAAGATGTAGAGAGGTAAATGAAGTGCACGATCTGGCGAACCGGTTCCACATCAGTAAGAAGAGGCCAGAAGGCATCCATCAATAACTCATTTTCTTTTCCATGGCGTCTAGCGAGTCAAGTTGGTTCATCGTCAATAGCTGACGTTAATTTACACACGAAAAATTAATAAAGATGCGACCATATGATGACCGGTTTGGGGCGATACGATTCGCACATGATTCATGACGACACACCTGGCGGCTCTTGTGTATGACCAGATCTCGATCGCCGGTCCCCGCTTAAATTACGAGCTAGCCAAGTGCTATTTAGTCAGCTTTAAGCACTTATCGTATGCAAATGGGCAAACAAAACATCCAAACAACATTTTACGAGATCTCTGTTCCGAGGGAGAAAGCGTGTGAACTGAACTTGAGAAAAACCAGGTAACAAGATCGGCCGTCTGAAAAGCGACTGTTCCCAGTAGCGCCATGGATTTTATTAGAGGTGTCAAATGTCGGTTACATTTATTGCGCAAGATGACTTAAATGATCTCTTCGCTATTCTTTGCCGACTGCGAGTCAATGAACCTGAACTGGCGCTCTCAGCGTTCCTGTTCTTCGGGACTTCCGAGAAAAATTTTTGTTTATAGCCATCTCATTGCTCACTTGTCGCGCGCTTTTTGCAGGTTGGCATCTGGTTAATTAGTCGCTTGTCAAATTGCTGGTGGCATGAGTTTGAGCAGTAACATGACTCCTGTTAATTAGAACTGGATATCGCAGCTTTAGATCGAACACTCGTAATTGCGGACTGCACGATACAGAAATTGCACTTATTGCATACTTACCTTGTTAGTTGCATCTAATCCCTTAAAAAGAGGTGGGCCACAGTATGGAGATGGACAAAGGATTCAACATCCCTGAAAGTACTCCTAAAAACAAGAAAAATTCACTTTAATTTTAAGAACATAATAGACCTGACGGTAAAATAGTAAATTTGAATTTTAAAAGCACAGGGGAAACTTGAACAGACAGGTCCACGTTATAAAAAAAAATATAGAAAAATTTATGATCATAGAATTTGCAAGGAGCTCAAATTCCGCTGCCCTCTGAGTCCCCTGCGAGAAAAAATGTTCCAATTTACTGATCACAAGAGCAAAATGTTTAAATTCGTTGCTTGCCCCAATGAACAATGCAAAAAGCAATTCATTCGTGATATCAATTGGGCACAGTTTGAAATCTGTTATTTCGCATCATTGGCACGAAACTAGTTTTGAAGCCATTATTTTGCGGTCTGAGTCATCACTTGATGAATTGCGGAGTGGTGTTAATATTGTAGACAGCTAGAAAGTAATTAAAATAGTGAATTCGTCTTCAAGTCATGATAACGATATAAAAAACACAAAGCTTTGAATGTGCTTTCAATGTATTGAGTTTCAGAGTTCAGGTGCGAGACCCATCGAATTCCATTAAGGTAAGCCAGGTATTTTGGTTCATGAAGCTCAGTTTGCGAATGTCATAACCCAAAAAGTTTTTGAATTCATGCGAATCTTGCGCTAAAGATAAAGCCTCTATTGTATGCGGTGGTGAACGTCGCAAAAAGGTAAAAAAATCCATCCCGCGGCAGACACATAAGCACGGTTAGAACAAGCTCTTAAATTTATACGGGTTTGTGAAAGGCACAGAATTTTCTATTGGAAGCGCAACGCGCATTTGCAACGCTAAACTCGCAATGTGCCACTTTGCCGGCTTAGTTTAAGTTTTAATTTTCAGGTGCGCAAGGCAGACTGCGTGCAATTGTTAGTTGCCTTTCGGCTCTTCTAACTGAAAAGCCGCCTTTTAGTATTAATTTAACTTCCCCTCCTATTGAGACAACGCCTTAGAAGACCATCCTCAAATCGAGCGCTATAATTATTAGTCTTATCCACGTCACCACAAATTCTCTCAAATATGTGATAGACTGGATGCTCAGACTTTTTTTTATCAAACTAGAATAGATACTGTGTGTAATCATTGTCAGGCGAGATTATTGGCCATAATAAAAAAACGACTCGTAAGATTACTTTCAAAACACACCTACTTATGGATAAAACATCTTGGGAGACAGTGGAACTGCATTGTGTCTCTAGATTAAGTTTTACTAGAGCAAAAAATCTCTTTGTGCTGTTCACGAAATTTAATGTGAAAGGTGCTCTAGTTTAATTAATGTCTTAGCAAACAACAGAGGAATTGACTTTATGCAGAGAGGTCTGGGCAACTTTAAAATAATTATATTTAGTAACTTCGAAGAAAAAATTGTTTTTAATAAGAAATGGCAGAACACAGAGGAATAAGTTTTATGCACATTTGTATGTAGGCTTTCGTTTGAAGAGTTTTCGTTTTTGTCGAAACCTTTTAATTTTCAAAAGATCGCTTTAATAGGAAGATCATAAAACTCGTGTTTTTAGTTAATTCGTCGGCTGAAACTTTTTACTTTTAAACAAACCGGCTGTCATTTTTAACAAAACTTCATTAAAGCAATAAAATTTGGTGAGGAACTCCATTTCTCTTTTGATAGCATCGTGTATAAGCAAATTAAGCTAATGAGTTTGTGAAATGTACATGTAGAGTACAAGGCATGCACACCGATGTGGAAGTCCATACCAGACATTTCGAAAGTGTTGTTGAATATTCACATACATGAAACTTAAAAGGCTTCCATTGTCTTCATGAATACATCTCTATTTGCCGGAACACCGCGAGTGGAATTGCAGCCAGATAAAATTTCTGTAAGCATTCTATGCATGCAAATGGTTTGTAATGAAAATTCCGTCAATTTATTATCATCGGACTCGATTTTACATTATGTAAGAGGTATGAAAATGGCGAATCTCTCACGGTGCTCAGGTATTGAAACGTTGCTCCTACGGCAAACAAAAGCGTAATCAAATCTAATCAATGTTATCTGAATAAACTAAAAGAATTGAAACATCAATTTAACATCCTTAGACCATCTGCATCTGCCAGTCAAGTGGATCTCTTGCTGCGGAGGGACCTAATGTTGGCACACGAGAAGGTGCATCAAACCGGAATCGTCATCTATTCCTGCGGACTGGAAAAAAACAAGATTACCAAGTGCTAGAAATGAGGTAAAATAGAATGAAGAAACAAAAGCAGGTATAAAAAGAGGTTTCTTTCTATAGGTAAAATAAGGACAATCTTGGAAAGTATTTTCTGGCTTCAGCATCCATCACCAGGGCCCAGATGCTTAGGATGCAAAAGGGGTACAAGGGGGCATCCTTTGATCGAGGAAAGGAAGTGAGGAAAGAAACCGCAATTTGCTGTTATTTGATACGACGATCGACATTGTTTGGCTTTTTGTATACACCAGTGGGGCCCTGAAGCAATAACCTAACTCCCAGAACGAGAACCTCATTGCTCCAGTGCAAAGTGCGCAAGGTACTTTAAGTACGGCAGAGTGCAAAACAATATAAAAACAGTAACAAAAAGTGCAAGAAGCGAAGTAAACCAACGGGAACAATAAGAAGCAACTGAGAGCCTGTTACAAGACAAACCTTCAGGTAAATGAAGGGAGAACCGACAGTCCTCGTAGTTAAAAATCAATTTTAACACAATTGGATAAAGGTACTGGGACCTGGAACTCAAATCGAATTCCATTCATGTGCGTTTTAAAAGAAGCACAGAAAACGCTGCCAGTTTTATCGTGGGTTTTGCGGTTATCCGAAAGGTGTGTTAATTGGAGAATACTTGCATACTTGAAAGGGCTTCTGTAATTTAAAGCCTTGCCGTTTGTGTACGGAAGGCTGCTTCAAATGTATAAATATAAATCAACGATGCGGGATTGGACCTGGTTAAAAATTATTTTAAAAAAATATATAAATTAGAGATAATGCTGCATTTAAGCTTTTAAAGGAGTTTGTTGCCCGTCATGATTTGTGTGTACCTCACAATCTCATTTTCAGTTTTGTTATTGCTGGAGATAATAACAACTGATAACAAAATATAAAAAAATGAACAAGTACCGGCTGATGGCGTCTCAACCAGCAAAGTTCAAGCGATCTCGTGGCAGCGTTTGCAAGTCTAAGCTTAATTTTTCAAGCCATTTTGAGTAAAATATTCGAAGAAGCACTTTAAGCATAAGGTCTGAATTTAAGCCTGGCCAGTTTTTGTAAAGAGACGAGGAATGCAAACCAGTAAGATCTATGGGTATGGAATTATCATGGAGATCTCTACGGCTTTTAGTTCAAAGTAATTAGAAAATGTATTACTGAGCATTTCACATTATTTATATTAAAAATAGTATATGAATATCACTGGCCGAATTTGGGAGATGCCTATATCTATATGGTATAAAATCCGTAAATATGTATAGTGTGCACTCACTTCTAGTGCAGGGGCTACTAATATGTAGTCTTCAAATATAAATAATCAGGTAATCAGCATTTGTTGGCCTTTCGCAGGATACAAGTAGTAATTGTGCAGCAACAATAAAAACATTTATTATGCAGTGGGTATATGATTCATGGGAAGGAATGAAGTCAGTTTAAACAATACATATGTAACTCAATATATGTATAAGGCAAAATGCACAACCATCAATTTTTTTATCAATATGGGACGCCTACTGTCCGGTCTATTTTAAATGCAGGGGTATTAATTCTCTTCTCTTTGTGCTTTTTATTTATGTACATATGTAAATGTGTTTTGAAGCTTGTTTTATATGAGTTGATACAATTTAATTTAAAGGTAATTAGAATCAGTTTGATCACAGCGTCAAATATTAAATTAGCTGAGGGTAACTTTTGATCGGAATGTTATTTAAAAAAAATTCACTACTACAATCTGTATAGCATTGAGATTAATTAAAAGAATAAATATTTTCTACTTTGTGTGCACTATACAAAGTCGACATGTACATACGTACGTCCTTCAACATTTTGGGAATACCAAATGTTGCCGTAAGCGATTTCTACGGATTTAGTTTTTCGCATGGGCGTTAAGTATACAGAAATCGCAAAATACAATTGAATCAATTGGACTAGCATGTCGAATCACAAACTTAATCATCCTTTGTATACCTGGCGAAAATGCAATTCTCAGCGAAACAGTGTAATTGTTCGCTTCGGCTAAAAAATTACTAAAGAAAAAAGAAAGTCACGGTTCTAAGAAATAAAAACGAAAAAAAAATGTGAATATTTACCGTCACCGTAATGTCTCTTTCCCTTCTAGCACTGTTGCAATTTCCTCATTTAGCAAAAGCTCGGGCACGCTTAAGAAAACGTTTAGTGGAATGTGTGTACACTTTACACTCTGTTACCTGTCTCAATGGAACATAACTACGGACCGAGCTTCACAAACAGTTCATTGAAGGTGCTACTCAGAGGTGTCGTGCACTTTAACATCTTTAAAAAATCGAATACCTTCGCAGGTAGTGTCAACCACACAACAGTCATGAACCAACTGATATTTGACTTGACAAATCACACGTTATTTGCGCGCTTTTAGGAAGTGATGAATAATAAAACAAAAATAACTTCCGAGGTAATTGTACTCGCACAGGTGTTTCGAAAGGGCGAGGAGAAAGAACGCGTCTTCGAGTAAATCAACAAATTTTTAAATGTTCTAGCAGTAAAGAATCACTGGAGAATTCCATGTGAATTTAAAAAAAACCACTGCCTGAGGCTTGAGTCCGCGGTTTACCCCAGGTGAGCAGCCGGCTAAGTCGTCTGTCTCCCAAGCTAGCTAACACTAAACTGACTTGAACGTGGCTAACCGCGGAACAGGTAACTTGAACATGCTTGAATTTACCTGTTCAATTCAGGTGTATGCCAGTAAGAATTCGTTTTTTGTAATTAAAGGTGAACTGAGAGGAGGTCGGAGAGTTGTGGAGAAACAGAGGAGTAAAAAATTAGATTTAGACGAGAGAAAATTACCTTTACCGTGACATAATGTTGAGGCAATTTTTTATCAGAGTTTTATTGCGGATAGCAGCGCTGAAAACTTCATACGACCGCTCACATTACGCCATCCCCACCGCGTGTCATTAAGTAGTTCACAAAAAAAAAATACATAGCTGTGGCTTGCGTTTTCAGAGAAAATTTCCTGTCTGGCCGGAGTGACTATTGCCACCTGAGCAAAGCAACCATATTTTAGCCGCGAGTGTGCTCCCCGCTCGCGTGAATCATGTTAAGGTACCTACGCACACGAGTGCATGACGCAGGCTCATGAAAAGAATCGTGTTTACCGTGACTGACAATAACTTTTTTGTGCCACTCAATGGAAATTGACGGAAATCGGAAGAAAATAAATGGAACGCGTTAACATTTCGCAACCGTTCTACCTTTATATAAGAAATCGTCGTCCTTACTATATTTTGGCAAGATATGCAGTCAAAATTAATCGCACCTGGTTTTTTTTATTGCGCGATGCATTTCGTAATGTCTGTCGGCAATTAAGAGATAGAAAAAGCAATACTTCCGAATTTCACATTTAACATTTTCCAACCAAACTTTTTTAAAATGAACACAAATTGCCCCAGAAGCGTTTATTGCTTTGCTTTTTAGAGCGTGATTAAGTTAATTAGGTAGGTTTCACTTGGACTTTTCCCGATGGTTGGAATGAATAATAGGCAGAGTTTGCAATCTAGTGTTCGTTTTAAAGCCTAGCCTAATCTTAAAAAGAGTTTTAAGTTTCTTTTTCGGAAGTAATCGAACATTATTTCTACTTTTTTTTCTTTTGCGCATCACACATATCAGCAGCTTTGGTGAAAATTTTACACTCATCCTCAATATTTTATAGTATATTTTAATTGAGCACACACGCCGCGAGCACACGATACCCATAATTGCGGGGTTGGATTTGTTCACGCTCTGAAATGAATAAATAAAATTAACGTTTATATTTACATACTTGCATATTGATACAGTATCGGTCGAAACTAAGCAAACTTGAACGAATTTATTGATCCACAGGTCGTAAAATGATGAAAGTGATTAAATTTCTTATTAACAATATTACCTACATATCTTTTACATATTTAATATTCTAAACGAAAAACAAAAAGAATACAAAGCTTTTTAGCAATTTAGCATATTTAGCAATATTACATATGTATTACGACCGGACAAGACTAAAGAACCTCCATCGGAAATAATATCGCTCGGGGAACACACCAATTTTTGTCTGAGTAACGGTAATATCCTTACAGAATATTGCGAAATAATTAAATTAGTTTATTTATTTATTTATTTTCGCTTAATTCGAGCTACAAATGACAAATTAATTGGCTTTAAAATAAACAAACAAAATCAACTTAAAAACTATGACTAGAACTAACACCAAGGGCAGATAAAACAAAGATGGGGTCAATGGGGAGCAGACAGGAAGGGCAATTATATTTATTTATTAATTCACTCGCTTACTATAAGCTACAAGCAAACAAACAAAAATACAAAAAGTAACTTAAGTTAAGCGACAAACAAAGTAAAGGGCTTTGGAATTAGGGATAACAGGAGGGACACAATATTAATTGGTGCGGCGCAGGGAACTCCTAGGAGTAAATTTGCTCAGGTGAAAGCCAAGGAAGGGAGGGAGGTTGCTTTCCGGAGTAGTTATTGTTATTGTTCGTTGTGCAATTATTGCGACAAAACGTGTAATCTAAATGCTTTACAAAATGACACGACACAAGTAAATAATACTCGTATGTATAACGAGACCTTAAAAGTTAAAATTATTGATAATTTGAAACGTGGAATATGTCAGAAAGAAACTAGTGGAAATATCATACCTCCCATTTCCGAAATTAATAAATATGGTAATTATAGAGAAATTAGGAACAATAAAAGTTCAATATAGAAGTGGTCGACCTACAAGAAAACTACACAGTGACAGGACATTTTGATGGTCAGAAGTATAAAACGTGATCTAACATGTCCACTAGATTTTTAGTGACTAAATTTAATTTAAATATCAGTAAAAAAACGGTTTGAAGACGAGCTATTTATTGAGGCCGGTTTAATCTCAAGACGACCTGTGAAGAACCCTTTAATTTCCACAAAAGAAATGGAAAGGCTTAAATGATAATTGCCAAAACCTACCAAGTCAAGCCACTACTTAAATGGAGAACGGTGCTTTTCTATGACGAATGAAATGGTTATCAAATGGCTATCTGAATTCCTAGATCTTAACTGCATTGAAAATCTATGATAAATTGTAATTGTGTAAAAGAGGCTTAAAGGGCAAGCATTTCATAACCACAAGGAATTCTAAAAAGAATGGGTAAAATTCCTGAAATACTAATAGAAGCTAATCAAATTCATGCCTAGACGGTACCAGTCAAGTAGTTTTAAAAAATAAGCGGGATCTCACAAAATATTCGCGGAAAGTTTGCCCGGACCCGGTGTTTCCCGAGATACTTTTAAATTTGTATTCCTAACCCCTCCCTATTGCACCGCCTCTCCTATATTACCCAGCGGGGTGGGGGTGAGTGATCTCATTAAATCAAGCATAAATTCGTACACAATACACCCCAGACATCATTTTCACCTAGTCCTTAAAATTTTTTTACTACAAATAAATAAATTTTTTTCATTTATTTCCAATTGCCAGGGGCACATTTTTGCCATCCTCAAAAAGTTTCCAATGTCAACAACCACAGTTTCTACATTTATATTTACTATTATTTGTTAAGTAATAGTTCATATATTTATGTAATTATTCTACTCTTGAAAGCGCTTCCATTGAGCCTACCCACAATAATTACTGAGATGCCCATGCCTCTTCATTTTCACGGGTAAATATTTTTTTTTCGTTTTCTCCTAATGTTTTCGGTTTTCACATGTTTTTTAGATATTTTCCAACAGTATTATTAAATTTAGTTTTCTTCAATTTACACCACCTCCCTACTGCACCGCCTCTCCTATATCTCCAAGCGGGGTGGGGGTGGTCTCATATTTGGAAATTTTGATAGCAGATTCAAAATCAGTTATCCCGAAAATTCCCCATTGCGGATTTTCAGTGAAATCCTTTGAAGTATAACATTTCGGTCGCCATATTGGATCCGACTTCTTGAATTCCAAAATTTTGAATGCAGGCTCGAGATCAGCGACCCCCAAAACCTCCAATTGCCCTTTTTCATAAAGATTTCTTGAAGTTAGAAAATTCGCTTCCTATACAAAACGCAAATTTCGATGTTTTCAATTTTCCGGCTTTTCCTTTGGGGGTTCCCGAAATTTCTTTCTCTTTAAACCACCCCTGTATTATAGCGAACAAAAAAAAAGAAATTATTCAAATCGGTCAAGTCGTTCTTGAGTTTTGGCTAGAATAACGCAGAGCAATTGATTTTTATATACATATAGATAACATATGTATATTATGTTTACAAATAAAGTATTACATTCTTTATAATTTGTTTAGTTTTGTCTGATCTTAATCTGATTTAACGTTGAATATGTTAATTCTCCGAAATCGTTATTATTTCAATAACTTTTTTTATTTTTTTATTTAGAGGGCAAATGCATAAATTAAGTGTAATATTAGTAATTTGAGAGATCTTTACTTTCCTATATTGTATTCGTTCAAGTTTCCTTAGTTTTGTCCGATACTGTATGTGCTAATCACAGCAAAACATTTTTTCAATAAACTATTTAATAAAGTTGCCAACGAGGTTAAAAATTAAACAGCATTTCAATTGTCTTTTATTTATCCATCAACAGGAATAAAAATCATCTGACTTCAAAATACTATAAATAAAACAAAATAATTTAACAGCTACAAATCACAGAACAGAAAGTTAAGAAGCCAACAAGTGGCGTTTACAAGTTATTTTTTCACAATTAATATCAATGACGTTAAAATATGTAATAGTATATTTAACAACCATAGTATAGCCGTGACTGTTTTAGGGGAACCATAATTAGTCTTGTGGTTAACAGGGTAAAGAAACCTTTGTACCCTGGTTAACAGGGTCATGAATTAAAATTTATAATATCCAGAAGAGATACCGTCAGTAACAATTTCATTCTTAAACAAAACAAAACACATGCCACTTCTCTACGCCTGGAAATGAACATCAGTTCTAAAAGCAACAATCTGTCATTATAAGGAGGGAGATTCAAAGGAAACCATGTTTGAACAGCTTCTATGCGATTTGCATGTATTTCATAGTACGACATCCAAATGATTGATGCATATTCAAGAATTGGTCGGAAGCATAAAATAGAGTCTTTAGCAGGTAGGAATCAGAAAGATCACTGGACCAGAACTTGATGAAACCGTGGAGGGTCGAGTTTGCACGGCTGATTATATTATATTTATCAATGAGGACAAAAGTCGAATTTTGCATCAATTATTTCAACATGATCAATAACACTTTTTTGGCGTGATAATGGTCTTTCACTAATTTTGGATAAGTGCTCAATTTTTATTATATGAAATGCAGTAAAAATGTAACAAAAATAATAATAAGAAGAGTACAAAATATGGTAAAATAATTCACATAATTTAATTGCTTGTGGTATGCATTGCAATTTATTATATTTTCATATACCATAAATACGCAGCGGGACAGGAACCATTAATTAGCAGAAATCTTCAAATTTGAAACCATTTCATTACTGTCTGAAGGGAAGGGCGAAATTAAGAAATTAAGACAAGTGGCGTTGTGTGTTCCCTTCGTTTCATCTTCATTATGAATCTTTGCCTTAAGCTGTACACCTTTTTACATGCAGTTAAATGCAGATAATGACATTTTGTAAAAACTTCCATCTTGTTTCAAGCAAACTTTAAGTATGAAAAGACTGTAGGATGTGCTTCGAATTTTTAAATGCACTTTGACCGAGACGTATGTATGTACATCTTTTGTGAGTAACAGATTCATTTAGTTTTGCACTTTTCATTCATTTATTATAAATTCATTGTACACAAAAATTACCCTGGTATAGTGTGGAAACCTGACTTAATTACTGCGCACTTTAAAGTTACTTATTGAATCCAGACGACCATACGTTAACGTACGCAGCATGCATCAAACACGTCGTCGCTTGAATAAACTAGAAATATTATGTAGATAACTTTTAACGACAGAGTGCGCAGCAGAAAATGTTACAAGCTCAGGAGAGAATAAGAAAGGAAATAAGGCAAACTGAAATGATTTTTTACCCGACCGCCATCCCGCTGAAAGTGTTTTCGTTGCTTTTTAATTATTTCATAAGCTCTACTAAAAAGCTGAGTGCTCTTTCCCTTCCACAAGTTTTTGCCTGGGTAAAACGAAACGGGAAACAATTTTTGATGAGTCACGACAGTGTACAGGGAGAAAAAACACTGGTCGGTTCCATCACTTTCAGGCATGCTATGGCATGTTCACGTGGAGGGTATCGAAGCATAACGTCAAAAAATAAGAAAAATGAACAAAACAAAGTGATCGTGCGATTACAGAATATCCCCAACGTACCTTGCTGGGAGATAGCCACAGCCATAGTGCGTTAGACACTAACTGCACAGATGTAGCCGTGTTTCGGAAGCATATCGATCAAACAAAACTAAACGACAAAATGATTGTTCGATGCCGATAGTCAAAGGTGCGTAAATCACACTCTGGTTGGGTCTTACCACTAGGGCCAATCAAGCTGGTTGGCTTGAGTCGGACTTTCGGCTTGCCATTGAACGAGGGGATGATCATGGACACAGGTGCAATGTCCGTCGCAAGGTGTAATTATATTTCCTGCTGTACGCTTCCACAGCTAGACATAACACCGGCAAGATCAGTGATTGTGGCATCTGTGTATATAGTTACTTGCCAGGGAATGCTATGGCTAACGTGCAAGAAATCGCTGGGTTGATGGGCAGCCAACCGAATGAATAGAAGGGGATTCAAGTTTTTACTTTAATCATTTTTACCTACCTTTTTCCCTACTTTTCATAAGACCACTTTGAAGCGAAGAAATCATAATTAGCCACAGAAGAATGTTTCCATGGATGTTATGTTCTCACTTTAAGCGTGTCATTCCAAGAGAAATTGAGCTAGAAAATCGCTGATCCACTATGGTTTCGCCAGGGATAAAAAAAAAATAAGGTCAATGATTTCGTGTATTTCACGAGTTTCTACTGGTTTTGGCCTCTCGGCAAAGAACCTTGGGTCAGCGTTGCCACAATTGAAAAGGTGTGAAATTCCCCAGAAATAAGTGCTCGCTTATATAAAACTGAGATCTACGCGATCCGCGAATATATAGGCTTTTATTTTTTTTGAAGCCGCCGATCTCATTATGGGGTTGGCAGTGCGACATAATATGTTAGATCTTTTGTACCAAAAACGCCGAGGAAAGTAAACTAGGTATGGGGAGGAATGGCCAGGGTGGTCAATTTACTCGAGTGGGATTCGAACCCGTAATCTCAGTAGTCCGGCCAACACATATTACTCGCCGAACTGCCGAGTTATACATAAGTTCCTCCCACAAGGTGGTCAGGTGGGAATCGAACCCACAGCCTCTGGTCCGTGGTAGCTTGGCTCATTTAGGCACTGAGCTACCGAGACCCCCTATGGTAAATAGAGCTGCGTTCTGTTGGCTAAGTACTTGTGTTTTTCAATCTAACACTACTCCAATATATAGAAGGAAATTAATATTTATTTTATACAATCGTCACTCTATATATCTCTCACATATAATATATTGATATTTTTCCGTAACTATGAAGTTACCTATTTGAAAACAACAAAACAAATATTTGAATCGGTAATAAATTAAATGGAATTATAATTTGGTGGATTCCGAAATTTTAAGGTGACCGTAGTAAATTTCAGTGTGTGAATTGGGCAATTCTGAAGTTTCATTTAGCTCGACGGTTCTGATGGTTAATGTCAAAGTAACAGAAACACTTGTATACATTTTCGAAACGCTGGTTAATTTAGTTTCGCGCTTTCACTGTAGGTCCATTATTGGCTCATTCCAGCATGGAGTTTGGAATTCCTCAATTATTGTCTTTTTGAACCAGAAACCAGGTTGACTGCATTATTAGGGGTTTCAATAAAGCATTCGATTCAAATTAACCATAAGATTCTTCTTCAAAAGATGTCCTTACTTTCCCTCTCTGTGTATTGAGTGGGTATCTTCTTATATGCCTGACCGTTCGCAACAGGTATTGGTTCGTGAATCGCTTTCTTCTAATATACGGAATTCCTCAGAAGTGTCTTAAGATCCACTCAAATCCCTTCCATCGGTCCACTCCTTTTTATCGCGCATATAACATAAAAAAAATAATTCTGGTTAAACCAACAATTTGTGCTTGTTGATTGGTCTAGTGAGTTTTTCTGTTTGAATTGATTGGAGTGTGGTCAAACCAACGATTCAATTAAATTGTTAAAATGTTAGGAATATAATATGTCAAGTTTACTAGAATCTATTTCTTGATTTTTAAGCGAATTTCTAGTTAATTAAATTGCCACATCCCTTTCAACTGACAAATGTTACCTTATGATATTACATGCTTAAAGTTTGATTAAACAGGATCACAAAATGAAAGGACTGCGTTTCTGTCAAATCTACTGTATATGTGTAGTTGTCATGAAGTGGAATCATGGTTACTACTCTTTCTGAGGACCCGGGTTCGGATCCCGCAGGATCTAAAAGATTAGATCTGATCACTATATGCTACAACGTAACTACGAAGTATCACATGGCCTATTGTTAGTGTAACAAGCTAGAACTTAAGCATCTCGGGATCGAATCCCATCGGGGGGCCATAGAGAAATCAGAAGGCAAAGACATACAAGAAACATTAGTCTGCATTTCCCTGTACATACACAAATAATTCAATCGATGTTGTTTTAATTTAATTTCTAACGGTTTTTTTCTGAGTTGGTTAATTAACTAGCTTGCAAGTTGATATGAAAAGAGGTAGCTGCCATTTTATCATTGCCTTAATAATATTTTTAATAAGCCTGTATGTAACTTGAAATACCGAGAGCGTCTTATATTTTTCAACTAGACCTTCCTGGTTACGCTGGCCAGAAATCTTGTTAGGTGATGATCATTAGAAAAAATAGTTAATTGAACTACAACATTAGTTGTTCGAGCACGACATTTTTTTGAATGTGACGATGTCTCTCTGCTTTTTTGGTCTTCGAAGATCCTCTGTGTTATAAGACTGAATCTCGTCTTTTACTTTCGGATATTGTTACTTTTAATGAGTTGGGTTCGAGTATCCACCTTACTTCGAACTTAGAGAAATGTACAGTTATGATATTCTTTAGAAAAAAAAATCCTTTTGAGTTTCATTACAGTGTTGTCCAATAATAGGCTTGGCAAGACAAAGGACTTATATGTTATCCTTAGTCCCGCACTTTCATTTGGGGACCAGGAAAACAAATTGAATACATACATATATGCAAAAATGAGCAAAGACGTAATAAGATTGTGCTGGCCAAGCCACTTGCAAATTTTTTTTTGCTTTTGAATTTTTTTTAATGGGAACTAATTGACTGCTTATGAATACAGTTGTATTTTGTGCTGTCCCCGATTCGAAATCCGGATGTTTGAATTTATTTTTAAAAACCTGTATTTTGTTTTAAAAGTTTAAATTTGAAATTTGAAATTTTTCTCGAATCAATTTCTCTCTCAGTGAAGTATCAAAAAGTGACCCTATTTAAAGTTATATAATATCGATTTAGAAATAACAACTTCTAATTTGCAAAAATCAAAAATTGAATCATTTAAAATTGATTATGTCGGGATGAAATGATCTTAGCAAAACTAAAACATTAAAGGTCAGCTCTTGGATGTTTCCCAATTGTCATTTAGCGTGGATGAAGTGTTAACTGCTATTTCACATCTCAATAATAGTTTTAAGGGTGATTCGGAAAACTTTTCGAACTTCCTCTCGAAAAATTGTTGCAGTTCCTTAGCGACTCCTTTGACTTTGCTGTTTAATCTATCCCTTAGCTCTGGTGTGTTTCTCAATAAATGGAAGGAGAGCTATATAACTCCTATTTTTAAGGCAGGTTGTAAAAATTCCATCTCCAACTATAGAGGAATCTCGATAATGGACTCCATTCCTAAATTACTCGATTCACTAGTCTCGTCATTCATTTCATCGAAATTAATAAACTTAATTGTAACTGAACAGCATGGTTTTCTTCCGGGTAGATCAAGGACGTCAAATTTGGCTCTATTTACTCATTTTTGTATTGATGCTTTGGAGAATGGAAATTGTGTAGATGTAATATACACAGATTTTTCTAAGGCTTTTGATAAAGTGGACATTCCTACCTTAATATCGAAACTCAAGGCTCTTGGAATGGATGGTCCCCTTCTAAAATGGATAAGTTCCTATTTATGTAGACGCACGCAGTTTGTCAAGATCGGAGATACACGTTCAAAAATAATTCATGCAACATCAGGCGTTCCCCAGGGCAGTCATCTTGGGCCGCTGCTCTTCTTACTATTTATCAATGACATTGTTCCAATTTTTTCTCATGCCAAATGCCTGCTTTACGCGGATGATCTCAAACTTTACACAAACATTCGTTCTGCGTCATGCTGTCAACTTTTACAAAACGACCTCGACAAATTGCATCAATGGTGCTTATCTAATAGGCTTTTATTAAATATATCTAAATGCAAAGTAATGACATTCTATAGGTGTAAAGAGCCAATAATATGGGACTATAAAATTCAGAACCTCTCTATATCAAGAGTGACGGAATTTAGGGATCTGGGAGTTACAATTGACGAAAAACTTACATTTACTAAGCATATTGATATGATAGTTTGTAAGGCATTTAAAATGATCGGTTTTATAAAGCGAAATACTACGGATTTTCGCAATCCGACAACATTAATATTGCTCTATACTTCTATGGTTAGATCGACATTGGAATACGCCTCAGCGATTTGGTCTCCATATTACTCCGTACATATCAACAGGATTGAATCTGTTCAAAGATATTTCACGAGATTCTTGTTCCGTAAATTTACTTGTCTGCAGATTCTGAATGACATTCCATCATATGATACCAGATGTTTGTTGCTGGGTTTACGAAAATTAGATCAAAGGCGCATCTGTAGTCGTGTTCTTTTTATCAGAGACATCTTAACGTCTCACATAAAGTGTCCTGAGCTCCTGGGTCTAATAGGGATTCATGTCTCCTTTTTAAATATGCGTAAAAGAAATTTACTGTATCGCCCTTTATGTAAGAATAAATATAGTAGCTTTAATGTGATAAATCATTCTATTTACTCATTTAATAAACATTGCGATTTTTTTGAATTTGACATGTCGAGAGGTGAATTTAAGAACAATATGCTTGCGTTAGTAGCTAGATTATAATTAGTTTATATCGTTTACTACATCTATATGCATATTTGTACATCCCTAGTCTGTAAGATTTGTAATCGGTAGACTGAAATAAATAAATAAATAAATAAATAAATAAATAAAATGCTGCCATTTGTTCTGAATATTTTATAAGTTATGTAGTGTGAAATGTTTTCAATTTTAAATAAAAATTTGTCTGACGTATGTACATAGAAGTAAAAACGCAAACATTTTAAAATGAAAATCGATATTTCTCTGCGTGTATTAACTCAATTGTTACTAAAGCAAAATCAACGACAGGCATTTTAAAACGATTATTCAAAGAATTTGACGATAATAATAATCATAATCTTAATTTAATATTGTACAAAAGCCAAGCTTTATAATGTATAAGTATACTACAAATGTATATAATGGTTTTAAAGAAAGACGTTGCGAAATTTATAAAACAATTCCAAACGAGAATCAATTCATTAATCAAGTAATTAAAGAGAAGAAAAATTGGGATAGAATGGGAACAAAGAACAAACAAATTACTGTACACTAAAAAATTAATCTAAGCGAAAATATAATTAAAACGAGCTAAACTAAACAGAGTGAATGGATATAATAAAGATGAATAGAAATAAATAAAAAAATAAGTTCAGACTAAAAATACAATATCATAAACTACTTTTACACAGCTTCAGATATGTCTGCCTGACATTTGTGAGGATTTTTTACGCTTAAGATTCTTTAGGTAACGAGTTCCAAAGTCTCGATGCGCAAACAGAAAAGGAATTCTCCGTTTGCTCATATTTGAAACGCGGTATCACTAGATGGGAGGATCTATGAGAAGGCAAACATTTTATGCTTTCATATAAAAATGTGGGAGTTAAGCCTCGATTAATTTTATGTATATGTGTACAGTGAAATATTTAATTTTTGATTTTCCTTCAGGGTCATACCCAAAATACATTTAGTTTAGAGTAACGCATTGTGTGCTCTTTGCGGACTTAGTTCTTCAGCCGCGCCCAAATGGTAATAGATACAAGCACAATAATTGAGGAGCAGTATAATATTAGTCTTAACCAGATGTTGCCGGACAGACAAATAGATTCTTGCACGAATTCCACCACTGCCTGTTAATTCCATAAATCCTTCCCGCCATATACCATGTAGATAGCACGCTTGTATATAAATTCTTGACTTAAGTCTTTTCAGTGTTGGGATTTAATTCATTGCCCATTGCCCAAGTACTTACACAGTCAAGGTCACGATAAATGTCTCGAATTATATCACAGATAGAATTTATATGGCAAGGTGAATATCCTCCGTTACGTACAAACAAGATCAGATCAAACTTTTTAAGCTTAGTGTTGATATCATCCATATAAATTGCAAATAATAATGGACCCAATATCGAGCCCTGTGGCACTCCGGATACAAGTTTTATGGGCTGTGATACTACAGTGCCAACGTTTACACATTGCTGTGGAACCATGATGCAATTTCGAATAATTTTTGCCGCACTGGTTGATAAACGAAAACGATGTTTCAGCCTCATGAGCTATATTTCATGATTTATTGAGTCAAACGCTTAGGAAAAGTCGAACAATACTAGAAGAGTTGCGTTATCAGCATCGATACCCCTCCTAATCCCCTCTGTTAATTTCAGGAAGGCTGGTAGTAGTACTATACCCCTTACGAAAGCCATTTTGGATTGAGGATAGCAGATTGTATTTTTTCCAGGAAATCCATTATTTGTTGGTGCATAACCTTTTGTAATGCCTACGACAAGAAAGACGGGATGTTGATTGGCATGAAATCGCTCAGCGTGCTACCAGAATTATTTTTCGGAAGAGGGATTACCTTTGGAGTTTTCCGGTTCCAGTTTTTCCTAAGTTTCTGTATTTTAGCTTTGTCCTTCCTCCTCCTATCCTGGAGTACGCTAGTCCTGTTTGGTCACCCTTCTGACCGTTCAGTCAAGGTTTCGGAGGCTTACTCTTCGCAGGCTACCTTGGGCTCTTCGCACTAATTTTGGCAAAGACGAGCCTGTTACCTCAATCTCGCGACTTTTTAACATCTCATCATATTTAACATCATCATCACAGCTCAATGATTTTAGTTTGGGTGGGTTTTAAAGTCAGCTTCAATCTGTACTGACTGATTGATTAAATGTATTATACATATTGTATTGCTTGTATAATAGTAAACAGTTTTATTTTATAAATATTGTATGAATAAATAAATAAATGACTGAACTCTTAAGTCCACAAAAAATTGTGTGCCGCAAGCTTACCGGTTCTGAAAGAGAAGGTTAGTTTTAAATGGAAAAATAAAAATTCATTCCATAGTCCAGAGAAATTACATAGATATTGCTCTTGGGCAAAATTTCTGCAAAGTTGGATTTTGGAATGGACCTCGATATTGAGGTTCTAAACAAAATGCCAAAAGTCCTCATCGATCCGAGTGCCGATTAAAATATTACCTTGGGTTTTAGTCACAAAAATTAAGAAAAAGGAAATGAAGAGGAAATCGTGCATATTGAAATAGAGTATGAAGAAGATTAATATCATTTATTAAAACTAAAATGTCCAGCTGAGATCCGAAAATTATCTAGTAAAAAAATCACAATAATTTTTAGGGTTCCGTACTCGAAGGGTGCCCTACGGGACCCTATTACTAAGCCTCCGCTGTCCGTTTGTCCGTCCGTTCATTCGTCCGTCTGTCTGTCAACAGGCTGTTTCTCATAAACTGTAAAAGATAGACAGTTGAAATTTTCACAGAGTGTGTATTTCTATTTCCGCTACTCTACTTCGAAGCTGTTATTGAAAGCAGTGACAGAGGAGAGGAAACATAAAGATCACAACTATGTACATCTTATTATCTCCAAAACCTACGAATAAAAATCATTCTATATTTCTAGTAGGAAAGCTAGTGCAAATTTGATGATGAATATTTTTGCCGTAATAGGAACCGTTAACGAGATATTCAAATATTGCGTTTTTTGTGATATTTCACTGCGCAAAATACTCAGCGGCACACGAATCGAAGGGGACTTTTGTATTTTGCTTAGAACCACAATATCAAGGTTTTACTTAAATCTAGATTCGGGGATTTTTCCAGAGATCGATTTTTTTGTTAAAATTCTCTGAACTGTATATGATGATCTTTAAGTTTGCGTATGGCGTAGTATGTAATGGGTGGTCCATCTAGAGTTTGGAATTTGAACTACCGGTAATTTGAAGTTTAGTTGATTATATGTCATTCGCGACTTGACAGAAATTTAGTATTCGCTTGAAGAAAGTTGGGAAATATTAAAAACTTATTTCCAAAGTGGTGAAGCTTCTACTCAAACTGTGGGAAATTTGAAAAAAAAATTTGACAAAAAAAAACTTCCAAAAACCCAATTTCTGGAATTTGTGAAGCGAGCTCGTGAAACTGGAATGTTGGTAGATAAACCAACCTGTGTACGTACTCGTCTGGTGCGCTCAATCGAAAACATTGCTGCTGTTGCTCAAAGTGTGCGTGAGCAACCATCAACATCAACTCGTCATCGTTCTCAAAAATTGGACATTGCACGCACTTCTTTGATGCGAATTTTGCGTAAAAGCCTTGCCATGAAGCCATTTAAAGTTCATTTGGTACAGCAGCTAAAGTCGGTTGACCATCCGAACCATACAGGGAACGCCACAATGGATCTTTTGCCGCCCTCTCTTCGGAAATCGCATAATCAGCAAAAATGGTGATGTGATTTGGCCGGCAAGAAGCTGCGATTTGACGCCGTTGGACTACTATCTTTGGGGAGCGGTGAAAGATAAATGTTACGCCAACAAACCACAAACAATTCAAGACCTCAAGTACGAGATCCAAGCTGCTATTGCTGACATAAGGCCCGAAACAATCGAAAATGCACTCAAAAATTGGGTGGACCGAATAGACTACTACCAAGTCAGCCGTGGTGGTCATTTGGCCGAAATTGTTTTTCATAAATAAATGACATAAAAAATCCTTTCAAATAAATGTTCAATTATTTAAAAATATTGAGCCTTTTTTTTATAACAAAAAGAAATTCCATTTTTTAATTGGGCCACCCTTTACATGTTATCATCTCCAAAACCTATGAATAAAAGTCATTCTACATATATTGCTAGTACGAAAGCTAGTGCACAAATTTGATGATCAATATTTTTGCTGTAATAGGAACCGTTAACGAGATATTCACGTACATATTGTGTTTTTCTTGACATTTCACTGCGCAAAATACTTAGCGCACTACATACTACTTGATTTGCACACGGATCGAAGGGGACTCTTGTATTTTGCTTAGAACCACAATATCAAGGTTCTACCAAAGTCCAGATTAGGGGATTTTTCCAGAGATGGATTTTTTTGTCAAAATTCTCTGGACTATAAATTATGATCTTTAAGTTTGTGTATGATGTAGTCGAGGTGACATATTTAGCGACATTTCAAAATTCGCTTAAACATTGTTTTTAAAGTTCCTATTTTTTTTTAAATTGAAAATAAAAAATAAAAAAGGAAGGCGATGAACACTGTTACGAATATCATGTACATATTACAAAGCAGTCGGATGATAGTGTCCAAGATACATTGTTAATGATAGCCAGTCAGGAAATTTTCGGGTTTCGAAAAACAATTTTAATCCATAAGTTAAATCGGGTAGTTGCACGTGCCTCTTGAAAAATACAATAAATTTTTCATTTCTTCAAGTATCGACGTGGAAGCCATTGCAAAATAATTTTAATATTTTATACCCAATTTTAAGGTAGAAATAAAGACATCAATTTGTAATAAAAGCCCATAGGGGTGCTAGTACTTAGTCAATCATAAAGAGAATTATGCGCAAATACAAATTATATTTCAAATGTTTAATTTTAAGTTTCTATAACATGTGGAGTTCCAACTAATTTAGTTATAATCGTACAAATAAAATAGTGCATCTGTTTGATTTACAATTCTGCCCTTTAGTCCTCTTTTGCTTTTATAGTCCTGCAATCCTATTAGATACGAGTTATTACGTGAATTTTGCTCTACAAGAAAGCTGAGGATGCTTTTGTAATGTTTCGTGTTATATAGATAAAATGCTTAAAAAATTGTGCGGTGATATGATTGTACAATCTCATCATAACTAATTCTTGGAGATTTCCAAGGAGCCAAGTGCTCTCCAAGTGGATTAGCGCAATTAAGTGAACGAATCGAAAAATTGCCCCATTTGCAGGTTAATCAAACCGTCTCCGCGGCAGGTAAGCAGCAATTTTCTCCATTGTGTCGCACAATAAGTTACTATTTGTAGGCATAAACCTGATACTCAGCGAAGTGTCAATCATTGCTTCCCATCACGGTTCAGTTGCTGTGTTTAGAGTGCGTTACCATGTTTTCCCCTCGTATTTGCCAAGATCATTTATTTTCTGCTCCAGTGACCGTTCCGTCATTGGACGGCTTGAGAAGGCAAAGAACTCTGAAATTCGCTTCTTAAAGGTGATCAACAACCAACCACAGGTGAATTATGATTTCAAATTGAATAGTGGATCGGACAGCACCACTTCCTCATCCACAATCCGTTAATTCAAATGATGGTCATGAAGCTATTCATTGCGGACACATAGGCGTGTGATCATGAGATGATCAACACTGTGGGACGTTTGCATATTGTGCAATCAGCGTGCATCGCAGATTGTTCTTACCTTCATACCCCTGCTTTACTGAACTGAAATTCCAATTGTTTCTGGAGTTAGCTGAATTACACGGTGCAGGTGTTTGACGCCAGGTGAGAAGAGATTATGTACACGTCTTTTCCGCTGAGATTGAGCCTGCGAGCAAGTTCACATTTTGCAGGTAATGCACGTGAGTAAATATTTTTCAGGTTTGTTTCCATGGAAGTGTCAATCCCCCTTGGTCAGCTCGATCAGTCGCCGCAGGTGGTAGTGTGCACCGGGGCAGCGCACACATCAGACGCCTGGAATGCCTGACTCGCGTAGCGCTACATAGCGAGTGATTGTAGTAATCAGACGGACGATCATCATTATTACCCTCGCATGCTCATTACAGCGATCGCCATCTCTAGCGAGAACACTTGCTCGACAATAAAAAATTATTTTCGCTGAATGAGAGATATTTGATATGCTTTCGTACCGTCGCGCCGCCCGCCCTGTTGCGGTCCTAATATTATCGTTTGGGCCGGTTAGGTTGCGATTTTGGAAAGGGAGTCGCGGCACTCCGGGCAGACGTGCGAAAAACTAAAGTTTTCGGGCTCATTAGAGGTTGTCACCTTTGCTCCGTCAGACCGTCACTAGGTCCCGGGAACGGCTACAAGAGTGATGCGCAGGCTCTAACGAGCGCGTATTTGCTATCTGGGAGGAAGTTGCGCGGTTAGAATCAGCAATCACGAAAGACACAATTCTCTGCTCCTTTCACGGGTGATTCGGAGGTCTTGCGCTAGCACTTTCGCGTGTAGACCTCCTGTAAAATGTAATACTCCTAATCCCACCATCACTTTGTTTCTAGAATGCTAAATGTTGTGCATAAATCATCGTTTGCACCGAGGGAGAGGTACCTGTATACCTAACCCGTTAAAGGTGATTTCTCGCAACATGTTGAAAATAAAACCGCCAACAGGAAGGCTTGGGCTTTCATTGCTTGCTTTTTGTCATTTCACAATGAAATTTGTGTTCTTGTGCGAATTCTCACTTTCTGACCTTTGACAATAAATTGTGTGCTAAAAAGTGCAACGACACTTCGTCGGGAGGAGAGTTCTTCGAGCATTGCAATTAAATTTCATGCTGGCTTACAGTGAAAGGAATATTAGAATACGCTAGATGGAGCGTAAACATGTCGAACTGATTTAGGGGAATAAATTTGGGTGAATTGATGAAGACTTCAGAAGACTTTGCATTCTTTGATCAGTGGATTCATTCATACGAATTTGTGTGCTTATTTTTACAAGTCTTCAAATGCCTAAATGAAATGGTCGCAGCTCTCTCTCTATATATGTATGTACATGGGTGGTGTGCAAACGAGCTTAAATTATGGCCGCTTGCGAAGAAAAGAAAGTAAACAAATTCACCGAACAAAACATTAAAACATAAATTTTGGAATGGAAGGAAAAAGTCTGCTCTTTAATTTTTGTCGTGATGATTTTTTGTGTAAAAGCTGTAGTGTCGTAGATACATATTTGCGATAAAAGACATGCTTGAATGATTTTTGCATTTGCGAGGTCCAGTTCCAGGTGAAAATTACGCGTAAAATGCTCAAGATTCTCCGGGAGTTAGTTCTCTTATGCAAAATTTTATGACGAATATGTTTTAGTACTTTTACTTTTCAATTAGGAGTGAGAACTAGCAATTAGAACGATTTGTGGAATTTTTCATATATTCGACCGGGATTGTCAAGGGGGCGGAGAACTGAATGAAAATTGTTAACATTCGAAACTTTGAAAACACAAAAAGCAATTTTTTTAACTACGTATTATACAGGGTGTTTTATCTATCAGGGACAAAAATGAATGAGGTGAGAGCACTGATCTACGAGTATACCATAACTGGATAGCGAATGGGCTTGAATTTCTGTAGGGCTGTTACTAATCGAGTACTTCTGAACTCAATTACTTGAGTACTTATTTGAGTACTTGAGTTCAAAGATCCGAGTTTGAGTAAAGGAGTTTTGAGTACCTGAGTACTCGAGTACTTGAGAGCAAAAAGATCCGAGAACTCGAGTGAGGGAGTATTTGAGTACTCATTTAAGGAGTTTCTCCCACATTTTCTCCAAAATTCATGTAATTAATATATCTCTTTATTATTTTTATGGAATTTCCTATTTCGTTGCCTTTTAAAGGAGGTACAACTTTATACCGACTTTGCGAAAGCCTTCGATAGGGTCTCACACAAAGTCCTTGTTGCAAAGCTAGAGAAGATGGGAATTGTAAATCCATTATTGTCTTGGCTCTGCAGCTACTTGTGTGATAGAAAGCAGGCGGTACGTATTGATGACTGTAAATCTCGTGTTATCTCAGTAAGCTCTGGTGTCCCTCAAGGGTCACACTTAGGTCCCTTATTGTTTATTTTGTTCATCAACGATCTACCACTTGTTTTGAGACATTGTCAAATCCTCTTATATGCCGACGACGCAGAACCTTTTGCACAGGTTGACTCAATTAATGATGCTCACTTAGTGCAGGAAGATTTGAACTCTTTTGTAGCATGGTGCGAAGATAATCACATGTCAGTGAACGCTTCGAAATGTAAAGTCGTACGTTACACTAGAAAGAAGGATCCAATTGTTTTTGATTACGTTATCGGGGATTCTGCAGTCTCGACGGTGGGTGACATTTCCGACTTGGGTGTCACTTTTTCCGCGGACGGCGGGTTCCACGAACACGTGTACAAACCAGCGAACAAAGCACTGCGTATTCTTGGTTTTGTTAACAGAAATTTCAATGTTTTTGAACTGCCATCGACATATATAACCCTGTTCAATTCACTAGTCAGACCTGTTTTGGAGTATGCGTCACCTGTGTGGTCTCCGTATACCGGATGTGATGCTCAATTATTGGAGTCAGTTCAATCTAAGTTTCTGCGTAAATTAGCCTATTTAAACAAAACACCTCTTAGCTTTGACAATCACGATTATACTGAGATAAAACAATTGTTCAATGTTAGATCGCTTGGAAACAGAAGGATAATTTTTGATATGATTTTTCTATTTAAAATTTTAAAGAATTTGATTGATTGTCCATACATTCTGTCAAATATTGGCTTACATGTACCAGCAAGAGGTTTACGCGGAAACAGACTTTTTGATGTATCTAGTTGTCGTTTGTTTAATAGAATTACTCGATATGGAAACGATATATGTGCAGATCTTGATTTTTTTTGATGTGACTTATACGAGGTTCTTGCAAATTTTATACTCGCGCTACTGAGGAATTTTCTGCTGTTTACCTTAGTTTATTTATTATCTAGTTTACCATAAGTCCTGATTTGTTTGTGACATCTTTTTGAACTGTGATATATGGTACTAGTGTTGAGAAAATATGTTATCAATTATATACACAAGGGAGCATTCCCGTTGATTAATGAATAAATATTAAATATTAATATTAATGTCCAAGGTGCGCAATTTTTTTCTGGTCTCTATCTCCAGTTACAATATTTAGTACCACTGTTATTTTTCAATTTTATAGTTTGAAACATCGATTTGCATTTTTTCCTAAAAGTTACGGCTATTTAAAATCACAAAGTATATCACTTTAACGTGATGAGTATTTCAATTTACCCTTTCACACAGAACTTTTTTAATGGTTTATTTTTCTTGAAAATTTTTGTTCGGGGGTTTTTGAGGACACAGAGTTCAAATATTAAGTAGGAAAAATAAAACTTCCATTCCCAATATGGCGGACATACTTTGTAATTTTAAATAGCCGTAACTTTCTATACCTGGATGAGCAGCTCAATATATTTTTAATATTTTATTTTTTATAGTCGGTACGTGAATAGTAGGATGCTTTACGCACATCGTGTTAATCAATTGGTACTTCAAAACAAAATTAATTCCTCTTGCAAATATCTGAAATAGTAGGTACACATTAATCAATTATGTGGCCGAATTGGAATGACGTGAAATTATTAATAAATAAATATTTAGAACATATGATTATATAAAATAACAGTCTAAAATTAAAAAAAAAGGATTGAAAAGATGATCATATTCAGTTCCACGAATTTCCGTAGAACAGAGAGGTCATGTGTTTATATTTTCATCACATTTAGAAAATAAGTAAAAGGAGACTCATTTATACTTAAAAGAGCAGCATCATTTATAATAAACGGAATGATTTAAAAGTTACAGTGAATTTTGGTTTCAACTCTTTTTAATTTTTCGTAAGAATCATTGTCTCATTTATTTTATTTATTTATTTCTATTTATAAGGAAAGGCTTAATTGTTAGTATTTACGTTTATAGTTGAATTTCATATAACTCTTCTTATTTAAATGTTTGCACACAATTCAGCTATAACAGAAGAATTGATATTGTTTGTAACGAATCGCGTGATAGGGGCCACACCACTTCAGGGTATACAGCATGTAATTTATTTCGAGTTAAGTTAAGTCGAAATGGCTTAAAGTGACTGAATTTCATCTATAGATTTCGTATAGAAATTACACAGGCAATAAGGCTAACAAAATCGTTTTGAGTTAATTCGAAATAAGTTGCATGCTTCCACTCCTGACCTTCTGCCTGTGCGTACTCTGGTTTCATTCCACGGCTTGTTATTTTGAAAGGTTTTGTACCTTGATGTACAGCGTCAATTTGGGGTATGTCTTTGATAATGCCAGTTACCATAAGTACAACATTTGTGGAATGACGGCTGTAAGCTGCTTCGTAAGTTTTAAAGCTTTAGTTTCGGCTTAAGGTTTTTGAATTAACTAAACTCTACAAATATTTGTACAGTGTTGCGAAGAATTAATTTTTGTAATTATTATTAAATATTGAATTCCTATTTCAAAATCTGTCCTTATAAGGAAAATTTGAATGAAATTAAAAACATTAGGAACAAAATTAAGAGCTTTTCACGAGAAGGAAATTCAACCACTTTTTTGGATGGAAGATATAAAATTACTTATAAGGGATGTTTTCACGTATATAATTTTTAATATGTGATATTAAAACATATTTTGAAAAAAAAGCAATAAACCTGTTTATTTTCGGTTTTTGCCGATTGTCGTATGCAAGAAGTGTGAAGCGTTTCTCAGAGGGGTTTTCCACACTTGTAACACGACGCGTCGGCGATCCACCAGGGTCTCTAGTAAAGTTGGGATTAAAATGGGCCAGAAATGAGGCGTACGAGACAGCCACAACAACGTAACCTAAACATTTGATAAAGTTGATAGAGATGAAGATGATAGAGTAATGAACAAGGATTCGATCGCACTAAAAATCTTCAAGTCATTAGCGTAAGCTGATATATGTGCATTTCGAATTGGTGTAAACAAACCGTTCATGAAAATTGTAAATAGAAAGGTTCCGATATGATTACCTTGTGGAACACCAGACGAAAATACTATCAGAGATCGTAGAAAAAAATTTGAACTTAAAAGAACAATAAGGCTTTTGTTTTGTATATTTATTTGACCTTTAAGTTTTTTTACTAACATTTAATTTGTTGAAAACAAAATTATGGGCCCGAGAGCGATTTGAATTGGAGGCGTCCGAAGCACAGGTGAAAACCGTGACCACGATTGCCGCTCTGTGGGTCAGACTCCCCACGTCAAATTGAACGTAATATTCAAAATTGTTATTAATTATTACTCTGTTGGCCCGGACCGCCAAGAGGTTAAAATATCAAAAATTACAAAAGTTATTTAGTTCCAATTGTACGAACTTTCCGAAATCATTTCACAGGCATATTCTTGAGGGCTGCCTTTCCATGCCAAAGCAAACCTGCAAAAATAAAGTATTATAATTTTATGAAACCGTCACTACAGAATACAAATGCACCCTTAAAGTCTTTTTTTCTTTATTGTTAAAAATAAAGAAGATGCAAATTAATTTCCAAATATTAAGAAAAAGGGAAGCACGCTATAGTACAGTCGATTTAGAACGAAAAAATAGGGTTGCTCCGAAAAATGACCCTCCGGAATTTGACTTGATAAATCGATAGGGGGGCATAAAATAAAGTTAATGTTAGATTTCCGAATTGATCCCCCCCCCCCTGTTTTTGAGAAAATCCAATAAAACTTTGGATGCGTTTTTCTCAGAATCTATGGGTTCTAGAGAAAAGTTTATTTAACAATAAAGTTAGAGGACATTGTTAACTACATTTTATCTCATTGAAGTCAAGTCCTCCGACTTAAATTACAAAAAGTAGGTGGCGCTAAAGTTTCAAAAAAGTGGTTTTTTGGCATTTTCGTTAGGAATAAATACTTTTTTCATAGTAATGTAAATGGGAAAGTTGTTCGTCACAAAAATATTTACATTTTTTATTTAAACAATTTTTTTTTAAAACTTACCGTTCTCGAGCTGGAGCTTGCCAAAGTGTAAAAATTGTACTTTATGACCGCGCTAATGCGCGTATTCCATAAATTTTATTTTATTTTTATATCAGAATTATGGTTGAAAATGAGGATATCAAGTAAACATTATGGTATATTAATCCAAAAATATAAAAATAAAATAAAATTTATGGAATACGCGCATCAGCGCGGCCATAAAGTACAATTTTTACACTTTGGCAAGCTCCAGCTCGAGAACGGTAAGTTTTACAAAAAAATTGTTTAAATAAAAAATGTAAATATTTTTGTGACGAACAACTTTCCCATTTACATTACTATGAAAAAAGTATTTATTCCTAACGAAAATGCCAAAAAACCACTTTTTTGAAACTTTAGCGCCACCTACTTTTTGTAATTTAAGTCGGAGGACTTGACTTCAATGAGATAAAATGTAGTTAACAATGTCCTCTAAGTTTTTTGTTAAATAAACTTTTCTCTAGAACCCATAGATTCTGAGAAAAACGCATCCAAAGTTTTTTTGGATTTTCTCAAAAACAGGGGGGGGGGATCAATTCGGAAATCTAGCATTAACTTTATTTTATGCCCCCCTATCGATTTATCAAGTCAAATTCCGGAGGGTCATTTTTCGGAGGGCAACTTCCAAATCGACTGTACTACTAAGAAAAATTAAATAAATAGGAGTTCAAAGGGTACAGACTACGGAGCACAACATCAGGAATATTATCGGGTGAATCCGAGTAATCTTCGACAATCTTGTTTAAGTAATTTAAAACAGCACAGACGAGACGTGAAGAACAATTAGCAGATTGCAGAGGAAGGCAAATAAAGTAGTTAAAGTATTCTAAATCTATATCACAGATGTCACCATGGGTGTTTTGGTTTTTCAGCCGGGATTGCTGTAACCCCTCTCCACAGTAGCATTTCCTTCTAAGTGCTAAACTCCGTGTTCAAGTAGAGATGACACACTTGCAATATGACCAGCAGCGGAAAGGAAGCTACAATTTCCGGTATTATTAATTTAGTCCAAAGTTACTATGATAAATTTAATTTTCGTCTGATCCTCACAAGGATGAGTACCTAAGTCCCAAGCCCTTACTTTGTAATAGCAATAATTTCATATTGTTGATATTTTCTGTGTATATATGACGTATGAAATACTTAGCTATGTACACGTCTATTTTATTGTCAGATGGTGACATAAACTCTTTGAACGAATTGTTTATGTTTTCATGTTTTTTCATTGCAGATCCATTTTCTTCCCGTCCCAAAATGGCTTCCTTAAAGGTAGACCAACTACGAGTAGCTCACTGACTTCGTCTCTAGAACATTATGTGTACTGGGATATGGTGAAGACGTCGATGCTGTTGCCATTGATTTCAGCAAAGCCTTTGATAAAATTTCACACCAAATTATCCTTTTTAAACTCCATTCTCTTGGCTTCCAGTTTTCTTTCTTGGATGGAATCCTACCTAAACTAACGTCAATAGAGTATTCTCTTCGACTCGGTAACCTCTTACCCTTTTGTTGCCCGTTTAGGGGTCCCTCAAGGTAGCCATTTGGACCACCGATCTGCATTTTGTCCGTAATCGATATTGATGTTACGCCGACCCTTTTACAAGCAGACTTAGATTCTTTTTGAACATGGTGCAGCGAACATTTTTGGGAAACGTCTCTAAATGTTAATCCATTGTCTACTCTTGTAAACGTCTTCTCTCCTCCCTAGAGGCTATCTATTGTCTGGCGAACATACCGGTTCACTTGTCTCTCTTCGTTATCTGGGCGTCATCGGTGATAGCGAGCATAACCAAAGTATGTATATCTAACAACAAGAAGGGACACTCGTGACGTTCTCCCTTATCTTTCAACGACCTTGGATGGTGTTAACCAGACCAAACGTTTCATTTTGTTGGAAATAGATAGTTATAAACAAGTAATATGTGAGAACGAGACAAACATTTGGGAGAAAATGCTAGGAAAATTGAAACACTTCTACAGGGTGGTTTTACAGCAAGGTACAAAACTTATTTCCTGATAATTATCCCTCGAAAGCCACACATCAAACGCGCCTGATATGATGTTTACCCATCATTTTTAAAAACCAAAGAACAGCTATTTACTTAATTGCATTTTAAGATGTTCCGAACTTTTCACGTCAAGGCAAATCTCGCCTCAAAATAACACCCTGCAGGGCTCTCTAGCTAGCCGACCGAGCGCCGAACACACATTTATCAACTACGTGTGCGCTATCTGCGTCCCCCCTCCCTTCTTCATTTGCATTGTTCCTATACTTTATGATCACGAGGAGAGGTAGCATTCAGATGGCATGGTAATAGAGAGAATTACAAATCGCCTGAAAACTCCATAGTAAAAAAACGCTGCATTTTGTATCTGACACTGTACATGCTGTACGTGAGAATTTTTGCCGGCTTTGGTTCTCTCTTTTAATTGCTGACGGGAATAGGATGGTTCTCGATCGTTTCTGTTTTAGCTGATGGGAAATTTTTCTGAATATGTTTTCCAAACATTGCATATTAGTTAGGCATTTGCAAGCGTATCAGAGTGTCCTTTCTTGTTGATAGATATTTTTTGACATAACTTTAGTTCTCACATCGAAAACACATTAACCAAAGCTAACTCCACCCTCGGATTCGTGAAATGCTGGTCCATCGAATTTAAAAACACATTGGTTGCGAAATTTTTCTATGTCTCTTTTGTCCGACCTATACTAGAATACGCCAGTCAGGCGTGGTTAACGTATGTACATCGATCGCTTTGCTCTACGCGATCTCCCTTGGTTAGACCATTAGAATCTGCCCCCTTATGAGGATCGATTGAAAATGATCGAATTAGAACCGTTAAGTAAGCGATGCGATCCTGCCGACATTATCTTTATTCACGAACTCCTCTCCCGTGTCATACACACCCCTCCACTCCAATCCCCGTCACCAGAGATCAGTATCTCTCTTCCTCCCTTCCTCTCACCGCACCAATTATGGTTTTTCCGAACCAATTTCCAGGAAGATCCGCCAAGCCAACTCCACACCCTCGTTCGATCTTCACCTAACCATTAACCAAGTCATCTCTTAAGGAAGTTCTGAATCGTCCCGCATAAAGTTACTTATTTTTCCTTGTTAGTTATTAAGTCCTAGTTAAGTTCTAATCCTTAAGTCTTTATGCTTGTATGTTTGTATAGCTTGCATGTATCAAGATAATGCAGGTATTGAGGAGACAAATGCAATTAGGTTTAGAAGCCGTTGCGGAGAGCTAAGTACTCCTTTGAATTGATGTACATATGGTAAGTCCAAGTTCAGTATCACATTTGCTATTGACAAGGTGAAGGTGTTTGAAGAATCCCAAATCAGATGCACAAATCAGAAACACCCTATATTAGGGTTTGATAAGTAGTAACGGTTAGACAGTTCAAAAGAGCTAGGATGGCCACAAGATGATCGTCAAGTTGGAGTGGAAAATTATCAGTTCGCCGCGCGGGAAAATTAATATACATATGTAGCTCTGGTATGCGTGGGACTTTGTGTGAGTTGTTCTTTCAGGGGGTATTCTCATGGAAAGCACCATTTTTGTAGGGTTTACATTTATTTTTTTTATGGGAAAACGAATAAAGATAAACACTTGCAGTTTTTTGGAGGTTCAAAAGGACCATTTAGTACATTTAAATAAATTTTTGAATTACATAAAAATTCAAAATGGCGTCCTTGGCTGTAGTCCAAAAATTGGTCTAAAAATTTGCAGAGGCAAACGGTATGCAGGTTTCTGCCTCCCTGAGTGGTCTGAAACAGAAATGACCGAAATGTTATCAATCAGCATCCTCTCGATTAGGTACCCACGTACGATTTTTTCGATATCTTCAAAGTTGACAAAATGGCGCCAAATTTTTAAAAAAAATTCATTTTTCGCGTTTTTTTTCGAATAAAAACGTGGATTAAAAATCGAATTTTTAAGATTTCGAAAAATCCGCACCTGCAAAAATGTATTTTGAACGTTCTGTATAAATTTCAAGTCGATTGGTCAATTACAGTCGTCAGAAGTTTGCATACCATTTTGTAAAACGTGTTCTCGAGAAAAACGCATTTAAAGTTTTGCAATGTCGGCATTTCGGTTCGGTTCGCGCTTTACATGTCGACTTCAAAGGTTATTTAAGCAATGTTAGAGATCGAATTCCGAAAAATCCTTTCACAGGGTAAATTGTGCTTATATATAGATTACAAAAATGTAAAAAAAAAACGATTTTTTAAAATTGCTCCATGAGAATACCCACTTAATAAGGGGTTATTACCAGCTTAATTTTGGGTTTTTCAAGTTTTTTAACATCCCTCGAATCAAAAGAAACTTTATAGCAAGGTGTACTTAAATGTTGTAATGTCTCTAAGCTAATTTGTCCGAAGCCACTTTTTCAATTTTTTTTTTAAACGCGTTTTTCTCGGATCCACTTTTAAAAATCTGCCGGCAGTAGAACTCGAACAGCTTTCATCCAATTGACTTCAAATTATACCTGGACTTTTATTATTAAATTATCTATAGAAGTACACACGATTATAGCGATTATATATCAGGAAAAAAAGTTATAAGTCATTTAGTTTTTTTTTTTTCAAACGACTGCCATTTTGCGAAAAAATATCGTGTGTACTTTTATACATCACAGTGTGAAATTTTCATTCGGATAGTATACACTGTAATAAACATTCTCTCAAATTTTCAAATCGAAATTCAAATTATTACGGTTGCTACAGCGTTTCTTGTAGAAAGAGAACGAAGGGAACTGATGAGAATCCCCAGCATCAGTATTGTCCTTCGGGAGGAGATTCGTGGTGCGAATGGCGCAAAGCTGAGGCCAATGGATTTCAGAGAAAATATTCTCATCCACCAGCGCTCGATGACGATGTCCAAGAGGTTTTGAAGCCAATCTACGAAGATTTGACCACCGACGATTTGTTAGAGAGATGTACGGGCGCTTCAATCCTTAAACGCGTTTTTCTCAGAATGGTGTTTTTCAAAACGGTTTCCATTCTCAAAGGAAGAGTTTTGCAGATATCTAGTTCCAATTTGGAGAGAACATTTTCAACGTCATTCTTTATCGCGCTATGGAAGCTTTTTTTTTTTTTAAATCTTCCTATTTTTTTTACGAAAAACTGTCGAAAAAAGGGCCAAATTCGATACTTTTTGTTCAAACCGCCGCCATTTTGTCAAATTAAAAAAAAAAAACCTTCCATAGCGCCAAAACGAATTCCCTACAGATTAATAATCTTTTTGAAATTTTTGTTTAAGATCAAAATTGCGGTCGCAATCATGGAAACCATACAGGACCTTTTTGTGACGTGTCATTTCAACAATTTATTGAACTATTTTACACCCAATAAATAAACATAAAAAAAATCATTTTGTATTCGTCATGAATGTATTTATTTATAAAAAAAAAAACCGGACCGATTAGGTTATTTTAACATTGAAAAAAATTCGCGAAAATCAGTGATTTTTCGGAGGGTCACACTGAGACGATCCCTTAACAGAGCTAATAGTGAGAACTTGAAAAAATATACAGTGACAAAGTGTTGAATTTTAAATTTCAAAAATGTTAGTTCAGTGGTAGTGACCGGCCCGCGGTTTTTCAGGTTAATTGAAATCCATAATAAATTAGTTGCATTGAAATTTAAATTAATGATTTGATAAGTGTGTACGAAAAATATTAAAATAGTTCCAGACAAGTATTTATTGTATATATGTACATAAGTCGGATAAGGTGACACCTTAAGAGTTTCACTTTGTTCTGTTAAATTTTCGCAAAGTTGCAATCTCTGTCGGCTTCTTTGTGACGTAAATATGTAGATACATACACTCACCTTCTCTAGAATGGCCGTAATTCTCTATTTTTTCGTAGAGAGCTAGGAGGAGCCGAATTCTAGCGAAAAACCCCCGCACGTAAGAAATCGAAGATGAATAAAGCTCTTTTGATGCGATCTAATACAGGCAAAAGACGCTTTCTCAAAATATGCCAATGTGTGCGATAAGCAACAGATTATCCGGACCGACAATATACGGGAAGCCCGTAGCCAGGATACGACGTATAAACAAGTAAAAAACTGGGCCCTTACCCGTTTGCCTGATGGGGAAATATGATGAGATTGCCAGCTTTGATTGCCTAAACCTAAAGCAATTGGGGTACCCGGAGGTCATAAAAATTAAGTTCAAAAGAACACTTGCCTGGGCTCCAAAAATATAAATATGGGTTGTGTGTACCTACAATCAGACTGGTTCGGTTCTTGCAATCTTTTAATAGCGGTGGTCCTCTCGGCCGGGCCTCATGCAGGAATGCTATGTTTTCGGTTCGCGGGCTGCGGCTCCCTGGGAGTTCTCTTAAAAACCCCATTGTGAAGCTCCAGGAGCTTTTTGGCTTCAAAAATATTCCGCAAATAAAGACCATGTCTGTGTGCGTAGGACGTGCATAATTTCCTCACATTTTGCTCCCTTCTTGGTCGCTGCTCGCCTTGCCTTTCCGTGTGCGGTTTTTCGTGAGGGAGTCTGGTTGATTAAAATTTTCAGTTTGCACACGGAGATCCTGTTGTAAGCATAATAAAGCTTCGGCGCACCTTCAAAGTGGTCACAGCCAATGGTAGATACGCGTGTTTAGCGTCTCCACGTGCTTCTTCTCGACGTTTTCCGGATATTAATTTTCCTGTTACCATTTGTAAGTACGCTGAAAAAAGTCGGTGCTACCTAGGATCGCGAACTTGCTGGGTGAAGTGAGTCGAACGGGAGGGAGGAAATCCTGTGGAAGCCAGTGATAAAAAGAGATCGTGTTTGATTTCTCTAATAGATTCGCAGTGTTCTAGGATTTATCATCAACTCACCTTAGAGGACAAACTCACAGCGGTCCTGAGGGAGACGGTGTGAACTTCCACAAGTCGCACGCTGTCAAGGCGATTAAAGTGGGCAGAACCTGTTGATGAATTTGTTTTAATTAAAGCCGAAGGTAAAAATGTATTTTTAGAAGAGTTGAATTAACCCGGATTTACGCTCAGCCAAAGCGAGGCCCGGCGCAGTGGGGTTTTGATTAAATTCTTGAATGTAAGGCCCATAAATTAGGACTCTCTTTCTCCTAACGAGCTCTTTCAAATTACCAGCAATTTCGACATCTCCCAACTGGGGTTGGTGGATTAATTGCTTTCGTAGTTGCGGTAAAATTCGGTGATGGATTTCATTAGGCTCTTTCATAATTCCTGCTTTTGCGGGCTGCTACATTGATTTTTTAATTTCCTCTCAAGGTGACATTGGAGGGGAGTTTACCGGGCTATTGCCGACAAGAATTAAGCGCTTTAAAGTAGATGTCCTTCATCTAACAGTTGGGAATAATCTGCTTAAGCATGGCGGCTAGAGTTTTACGTGAGAACTTTCTATCCGCTTATCTTTCTTTGCGGATTAGCGGTAGTAGTCAACAGTAAATATTTTCGTTAGAAGTTTCCCTTGCATTAACAAATTGTAAGATGTAATGCAAGTTCAGCCGTTTTTGGAACATAATCATATTGCTGCCTTAACACTTCATAGTGCAAGACCCGTATGACGAAATAATGGCTTGATTTATTGTTTGCTCATATTTTAAATGACGGGAGTTTAATCCGTCGACATAAGCTGCAATATGTATTATACATATGTACGAATCGTACTTCCAAAGCATCCACCAAACTTCGAAGTTCATGTTAATTCGGAATTGTTACTTCAGTGGCATAATCCCGCAGGAATCCTAAATTAAAGAATCATATCAGGCTTAGAAATGAAACAGTTTGCTTGTGGGCTTTCTGTGCGTACATAATTTCGCAATATTCAAAACGCTGCTCTTTATGACGGCACAACGTACAAAAGTATACGATAGGAGCAATTCCCTAAAAGAAATATAAACAAGAAGATTGCAATAAGCCTCACAAAGAGCTTTTGATGGGCTCGAGAATACAACAACTTGGAGACGAAAAGAGAAATCCAGGAGCCTAAATTTGAAGTATTTTCCAGGCTTTCAGCAACTCATGAAGTTTTTAATGACTGTTAAATGAGAAGCAGAAGTAAAAATGGAAATTTCACAAATGTTACCGCAGGCTGCGTTCGTTTTGTTCTGAAACGAATACAATTTTGCGGAGCGCCTTGAATTTTACGTTTTAATCCCAAGGGAAAATAAGAAGGGCGCGCCGTAATGTAATTGTGTTGGGCATAAATGTAACAAATTAGTCAAATAGGTGAATAAACAGATCCTGTTACTGTAATATTCAAGGTTTTCACTGTGTTGTCTTGTTTGGTTTTGCGGGGCACTACAAGTTGAAGTAAACTTCTTTAGTGTAAGTTAAGGGATCTACCCTCTTTTCGGAGGGATAAAAAAGGTTAATTTCAATAAAGTTTTCGATAGGTTTAAATTATGAAAATGGAAAAAAAAATTGTTACACTCAATAAATGCACTCTCGAACTATATCACAAATTTTTTTTTTATTCATTTTTGTGAAATTTTAAGCATGGAACTGCTGGTCGAATAATGATCCAAAAAACGAGAGGGGTGTGTAGCGTTGATGAAATCTCCGAGATGCATGGTCGGGGAAAAAAAGCAAAGAGTTTTAGGTTCAATATATTAATAGCTATAGCGCATCGGAGGTGATTTTTGATTTTTGCAAAATTGACAAAATGGCGGACATTTTTTGAAAAACTACGAAAAAAAAATGTTTTTTTTTCACCGTTTTGGCCAAAAAAAAATTTTAAAATCAAAATTTTGAAAAACCCCCTCGATGCGCTATAGCTGTAGTCATAAAGAATGTTAGGTAAAAATTTGGTGGGAATCGGTTCGGTAGTTTTCGAGATTTCATCAACGCGGTGTCGAACAAGTTATTTTGTGAAAAACGCGATTATAGTTTTGCTGTTGTTGGCATCGTAAAAAATTTCACCTAAGCCTAATTAGCGATGCCTGGACCATACACTATGCCTTCTTCTTCCTCAAAATGCACATTTTCATCCAAAGTAGCGTTCCTGCAATATGTTCTGGCTTTCTTAGCATCAGTGCTGCGTCGGCCGCACTTCTTAATTATAAACAAACGCGCAGGGATGTTGTTATATCAAAATTTTAAACTCGACTAATTTTGAGACAAAAATACAGGTACACTGCTCCGATCTTTATAAAAATTTAATATGATATTTCTGTATATATGTATATACTTTACGAAAATGCAATAAAAAAAAAATCGATTTATAAAGAGGGTAGATCCCTTAATACAATAATAATAGCATAACAATAATGGTTTAGTTAACAAAATTTAACAATTCATTTCAACAGTTCATTTCACAATTAAATTTTAAAAATAAAATAAATGAAGAAAAATAAATGGAAAAGGACTCTTACCATTTTTGACAATGGGCTTATCGCCGTCTGTCGAATCTGGTAAACTTATCATAAGTTGTTTGAATCAAAGAGCTAATATACATAAAGTAGACCAAACATGACCGTACTACCATTTCTCGAAGCAACTCAGGGCACTTTGAAGCCCCCTGTATGGTTGTTACGGATCGGAGTAACACTAAAGGAAACTCAGAAATAACAAGTTTCTAACTATTATAGTTTACAAAATATCCACCATCAAAATTTCGTTATTTCGTCATTGACTGACTGATCGTCAAAAACATAAGATACTTCTAGCATACCTACAAACTTGAAATTTTGTATTGTTGTATTGTAAACTGTATTTATAGAGAAAGGAAAAATTTAAAAATGGTGAAATATTCTTTCCGCTGCTTAATTACACAGCCACACAAAAAAAAAGAAGTGTCGTGATCTGGAGACGCGACATATGTTGTCCCATAGATTTTGACGCGCTGAATCCGAATCCGATGTCAGAATTTGCATTACATGTCAGTGTTTCACCCTAACCTTAAAAAATTTAGTATTCCCTGTTATGGGGCATACCGCAGAGGCATATCAATTCTTATGTTATTCAATGTACTGAATGCGAATTAGCTGTCAGAATTGATCTCACATATTGTCCTGTAACTCTAACTTAAGGGGGTAGTACACTACTTTAGCCCGTTTTTTAGAATTTTTTTTTTTGTGTAAATTTTTATTTAAAAATGAAAGTTTTCTTACATATTATAAGGCATATTATCAACTGTAAAAAAAATTGTTTTCAAAACATTTTGATGCTATATATCCTAGAAATGGATGGCCGAATGACGTCCCTTTTATTTATGGTGGACATGGTTTCTCACGTATGGATCATCTGACACAAGAAAATTAAATTGATTCTTAAAGAGTACATGAGTGGTTATCGTCCCTACCTCAATCATGAAAATATGTTGATAAATAAACAAGTAATAAATTTTTTTTGTTTTTTTCAATTTTTTACCATATTTTTGGACATAAATGTTGTTGTTATGTTGTTAATAATAAATTCAAAATTATGTTCGAGGTAGGGACGATAGAGAGGCGTTTTTTGAACATTCATGCAAAATTTGGTGCAAATCGGTCAAGTAACTCGGCCGGAATCCAGTTTGAAAAACACTGTTTCGAGAAAAAAGCGTTTAAAGTTTGAGGTAAGAAAAATGCATACAGAGATTGACATGAATGAATAATCAATACGACAGTTTATTGGAACACGTTTTTTCGACACACGGATGCAGGATTACGTCGCGATACAGGTTTAGAAAGGATACGCGGATGACAGCGTGAAACCAAACGATTTGACCAGGTGTATGTTACGTTTCGAGCGTCTTGAACGTCGTGCGGTATTGTAGCTTTTGGGCCCCTTCCGAGAACTTTTGCGGTAAAAGTAGGTTTCTAAATAAATTTTGAGGATATAAGGAAACGGAAAATGCAACAAACAAAAATTAGATTTTCAAAAAAAAAAGTAGTGTACTACCCCCTTAAGAAAAGCTGAATAAAATAATATGAAATTGCGATATATTGCCTTGAAGGCTGATTTTTTTTTGAAAGTCTATATCAGCGGAGTCTCATTAATACAATTGACGTGGCCTAACTTAAACTCATCTAACCTAACCTAACCTAGCCTTATATATAAGCCTTACCTTCCATCGCAGATTCTACTACTCCGTCAAAAAGGTAAATTTTAACACGCTAAGTAATGCCTCTCCAACGAAATTAACATGAACTTTCCTGTTTTATGGTCTCTATTTTACGATTTCTGAAAGAATGGGTGAATATATTGATATCGCCAACCTCTTTAAATTTTTTTGCTTGTTCCTGTAACCAGGGTTCCTCCACGCGGTGACGGTGGGCAACGGACCGATACTGGCTGAACTCCTGGGTAAACGGCGTTCATACCGTCAATGCAGGCACAAAAAGAAAGTGTTTTACGAAGCAGGGATAAGGAACCTCATGTATCGGCGTCGGGTCAGGGTGGGAAAGCGGGCTCGCCGACGTCGACATCATGCAACAGTCCCTCTTCATCAATGGGTAACTTGGTTTATGGAGAGTCTCATGCCACAAGAAACAAGACTTTGGGCTCTCCATCAGAATAGTAGAATCTGCGATGGAAGGTAAGGGTTATATAAGGCTAGGTTAGGTTAGGTTAGTTAGAGTCGAAGTCAGGTCACGTCAATTGTAAGAATGAGATTCAGCTTATATAGGCTTTAAAAAAAATCAGCCTTCAAGGCAGTATATCACAATTTTATATAATTTTATAGAGTTTCTTTTTGAGGTTAGTGTTAAAGGACAAAGTGTGGTATCAATTCTGACAGTCAATTCGCATTCAGTGCATTGAAAAACATAAGAATTGATATGCCTTTTCCCCATAACAGGAAATACTAATTTTTTCAAGTTTTTTAAGGTTATGGTGAAACGATGACGTATAGGGCAAATTCTGACATCGGATTTGGATTCAACGCGTCAAAATCCCCAGGAAAACATATGTCGCGTCTCCAGATCAAAAGAAAATTTATTTCTATGTGATACTAACTATTCCTTATTACAAACTACACCTACAAATAAATTGTCTTCTATTTAACAATTATCAGGCAAAGGAGAGAATATTTTGCGAATGCGATTGATTAGAGTGATGATAGTGAGAATGGATGAGAGGAAGCGGAAAAATAAAACTATCTGCAAAACGAAGTGAGATCCCATCAAAAACATTTCATATAAAAAATGTAGTCAAGTGTCGTGACTCTTTCACTCTAAAAAAATTGTGAGATCAAGTCTATTCCTCCTACGAACTCCAATACTAATTCACAGAACACTCCAAGTATCTAGATCTTACGAACTGGTAGAGGCGAAGAAGTAGAAATAGGATCATTGGTAACAGAGTGGTCTGAAATATTAGCTACAGCGGGTATAACGGAAGAAGAATGAGAGGGTTTAGAGGATTGACTGGATAAAATAGAAGTAGGTAGAGTGGAGCGAGAGATGCTAGCAGAATTAGGGTGAATGCGATTATGAGATTGACAAGAGCTGGCACTTGTTGCAGGAGATATAAGAATGGGGGGATTGAGGACATGTGATTGTACAAAATTAGGGATGAGAAACGAGATTTGATTTGGCGGTGAGTAATAACATTAGGTTGAGGTTTGTTGTTAATAGATTTCCGTTTAGAACGGTTAGAATTTGGGGAACTGATTTGGTTGAACGCGAAAGAGGGGGGGGGGGGGGGGAGCGTGTGCCAGGAGAGTTGTGTACTATCTTAGATCTAAGGTTAGACTTAGAAGCAGGTGCTTTCTTAGAACTTAGTAATAGGTATAGTAAAAAGTAAACCATTATTTTGCCAATAGATGGCTTTAGGAGTCTGTATCTCCCGTTGTAAAAGTGCGATCGAGTTACACTAGATGGCGTTAGAAAGATCAGATTTCGTACTAAAAGAGCTTCTGATACAGTTTTGTGATTACTTGACTCAATATTTTTTTAGCACGCGTCAAAGATGGACACCAGCAAAACAAAATACGCCATATTTTACAGTTTTTCTTCGATAAAGGCGAAAAGGCAAGCCAGACAGCTGAAAATGTGAATAGTGTTTATGGTCCTGATACTGTAACAGCCAATCACGCGCAATTATGGTTTCGTCGATTCCGTTCCGGTAATTTTGATGTAAAAGATGCACCACGCTCTGGAAGGCCAATTGTCGAAAATATCGATAAAATAATGGAAATCGTCGAGTCCGACCGTCACGTAAGCACTGTTTCGATTGCCCAGGAGCTAAACATTGCACAAAAAACCATTTGGAACCACGTAAATAAGGCTGGATACAAAAAGAAGCTCGATGTATGGGTGGCACACGAGTTATCGCAAAAAAAACTCATGGACCGAATTTCCATCTGCAAATCGCTGCTGAATCGCAACAATATTGATCCATTTCTGAAGCGGATGGTTACTGGTGATGAAAAGTGGGTCACTTACGACAACGTCAAGCGACAACGGTCGTGGTCAAATCGCGGTGAGCCGGGCGCAAACGGTGGCCAAACCAGGATTGACAGTCAGGAAGGTTTTGCTGTGTGTTTAGTGGAACTGGCAGGGAATCATCTACTATGAGCTGCTCCTCTACTGCCGAACTCTTAATTCGGACCTATACTGTCAACAATTGGACCGTCTGAAAGAAGCAATCGCCCAGAAGCGGCCAGCTTTGGCCAATAGGAGAGGAATTGTGTTCCATCAGGACAACGCCAGGCCGCATACATCGACAGTGACTCGCCAGAAGCTCCGGGAGCTTGGTTGGGAAGTTCTTGTGCATCCACCTTATAGTCCGGACCTGGCACCAAGTGATTACCACCTGTTCCTGTTTATGGCGAATGATTTTGCAGGTAAAAAATTCGCCTCAAGAGAAGTTTGTGAAAATCGACTGTCCCAGTTATTTGCCAATAGGGACGAGGGTTTCTATGAGAGAGGCATTATGAAATTACCTCCAAAATGGCAACAAGTTATCGAACAAAACGGTGCATATTTGACCTAAATCGTATCATTCTATCTATGCTAAATAAAACCTTCAATTTAATGCAAAAATAATGGATTTCTTTTTACTACACCTAATAATAGCGGATTTGGTGACTCATTTAGTGATTCAAATATTCCCGGATCAGAAGCAGTTCTCAGTTGAATGAGAGAAGAGCCAAGAATATTTCGCAGGGACGGAGACTTTTAAACTGGATGAGCACTTGCGTTTGACGGGTGTAAGTTTGTCGGTGTAGATGGGGGCGAAGGAGAAGCGGCTGATAAAAAACTTCCGGACCCAACACCTCGGTGGACATCGAACACAGAGCGCCAATAGCTTTAACTATAATAGCCTTACGGGACCTTAAGGCAGCTTAAGAATTTGTACGATTATATGAAGTGCCATACTAACAACCATAATTGTCTTATTCAATCTTTCGTTAACTTTGGAAATCTTTCGGCAAGTCTTAAAGGTACGGTCCGGAGCGTATATATCTTAAGGGAACTTGACAAAAGTGACATTTGTGCAAAAATTGGATGATATATCGAGAGAAATTCTTTACAAGTTCTATAGGCTCATCATTAAAATGTGCGGACATTGTACACAACTTGTTTTAAGATCCCACTGACACCTCACTTTTTGCAACTGTCAAAAATACATTAATGCGATTGTAGTTGAGCTTAAGATTCGTTATGATTAGACAGCAACTTAGCCTATCTTAGGGAAATTTGACGGAAAATCTTAGGGAGACTTAAGGCCATTATAGATGGGCCTATTAGCCTTATGAAATTTCTACAGTCTATGGTTCCAGTCGTGTTCAGTCCATGAGATTCCAAATTTGGTGATGGATGGTTCTGAACAAACTGCTGGTGCAGAGGTAGAAGTGGTACAGTCCAGTTGAGCGATGGTGCAGCTGTAGGTAGAAGATATGATGTCGTGATGAATTGGGCGAGATGGATTCCTTTCGGCTGACTGGGAAGCCGAGAAGTTCATTTTTTGATACAGGGCTCTGTCTACTAGACATCTCGATGAGTGACTTGAGGTCGTCAAAAATGTTGCTGAGAGTAGGTGGGACGCTAAAGATGTCAGCAGCAAGGGAATGGATGGTTCTTGCCGCGTCTGTTAAAGTCGAGTGTCCCTGTTCACTAGGTTGAGGTAGGAGGGGAGCGATACGGTTCGGTGAAAGCAGCATGAATTAAGTCCAGTTCCCTCGAGAAAAGAGGGCCGTCAGAGATTTTTCCATGCTTATGAGTTTGGATCTGTGAGATTCGGCGTGATGCACGGCCATCAAAATAACATCATCGATCCCTTTGGAAATGCACTCGACCATAGATGTGGGCTGATTCAGGGTGGAGCTGACGGATTCGTTGTTGCATTTAATTGCAAGCAACACACCTGCGAGTGAGATTTTCCCGCATTGCGTGCAGTGGTAAACAAACGAATTATGAAACTCGTTGATGTAGGTCAGGGAGTGTTTGCTGATACCGGTGCAGGCCACGTGAAATGATTTCCCACAAAGTCCACTGCAGGTCACCAATTCGGAAGTCGGAAGCAGGTCGGTAGGATTGCAGTTTGTGTTGGCGCAACAGTTCTCCATTTCGTATGCAAAAACACAAACGGAAGCACAAAACAAAGAGAAAACAAAATTAAATATGTAAGTAATTTGGACGGAGCATGTTGAAAATGCGACCGCACTGGAAGACCTATTGAAGCGAATTGACTTAAGTCCACAATAGGCATACTGCTATACTGACATTCATTTATTGTATAGATAAATTGTTGAAAACTTCAATAATAAATGCAAATACTAAAATGTAAACGATACGCCTGTTCTGTGTTCAATTTCTTACTTATTCGACTTTTTTTTTGTGTTCCTGGTTGAATTTCAAATATAGTTTTTTTGAGAAAGTTGTATTTCTTTTCCGATAAATGTTAAGCCATTTCAACGATTTTTTGCGCGCCTTTCTACAATCATTATCAAACCATTTTTGCTTTGCCTGCTCTTTAACAGTGAAAAAACTTGATTGGTTATTTATGCTGATTTTGCTGCTCCTTTAATTCACTGGTCAATAGTGGTTTTGTTGCCCTTGATATAATAATAATTTTGAGTAAATTTACACCAACAATTTATGAAACTATGAATGCTTTTGGCATATTGGCTCTATTTTTTTTTAAATCCTCAGTATCTTATTAACTAAATAGCAGAAAAAAATAAGAAAATAACACAAGTTATTAACAAGTCTATAAAATAAATTTTTTATTGAAAAATACTACTTAATATTTTGTTTTAGTATTTTATTAATTTACACAGAAGTAAAAAGAGAAAAAATAATGTTACACTTCAGAGAAACACCTTTTATAAGATTTTCTTTTGTAATTTTTTTTGGGACAATCTCTCTGTAATGACCAGCAGTAGTCTGTCATCATGTAACGATCTCACCCACCCTGATACCTTTCCTCCATCACTTTGAGGTCTTGGTGGAAGCGTTCTCCCTGCTCCTCACTGTAATTTCCCAGGTTATCAGGAAAGCTATCGAGGTGACTGTGAAGAAAGTGTCTTTTGCACAATTTCTCTGTAATTTGGTGCTTTATAGTTACCTAAAAGAATGTCTACAACCAACACAAAACCCCTCCAAGCTTCACTTTAAGAATTAGTCATAACTTTTATGAAGTTTGTGTCTTTTATTAGTGTCTGAATTTGAGGGCCATCGAATATTCCAGCTTTCAACTTCTCCATACTTAACTTAGGAAATGTTTAAAAAATGTATTTAAAGCATTCTCCGTTCTTGTCCGGCGTTTTGACGAACTGTTTCATCATACCTAACTTGGTATGGAGTGGAGGAAGTATGAATTTTTCTCTACTTAACAGAGGCATATTCCGTGTAGCCACTTTGCTGACCAAGTAAGAAGTTTACCATTATAAAGTCAACACAAACCGGCCATTGATGTTCGTAGTAATTAATTTTTTGTAGAATCAATCTAATATTCCGATATTGTTTTTTGAGTTTTGTTGAATGGCCAATTGGGATTGATGCAAACTGATTTCCATTTTGCAATAGAATGCATTTTAAACTCTTTTTGCAGCTATCAATGAAGAGTCGCCAATCAGTAGATTTATATTGTTTTAAACCCATATCTAGAAATAACTGAGCAATATTATTACAGTAGACAAGTTCTTCATTTTCACTGAATAAAGGTAAAATTGCACTTTCTCTTGTTCTGTATGCTGCAATTGTTACATTTGGTTCTAATAAATTCTTTTCTTTTAGTCTTGAAGCAAGAAGTTCTAATTTCTACGGACAACAAAATAGTATTAAAATCAAAGTATTAAACCTTATATTAGTAACTTACTCAAACGCGCGTCTTGCTTCCTCTAAATCTTTTAAATAAATTAATATTTTGGCGGGTTCACGAAGTGCGGGGTCACTGGCACAATCACGTGATGTACGTATGGTCGAAAAAATTCGCAGAATACGAATTTTAACCAGAAACTAAACGCTTATTAACAACTCGTGTTCCGAGGAGCCGACGTAAATTGTTTATTATTTTTAATATTATAAATACATCAATATCATAAAAACCAGAGCCAATTCGGTACTTTCATGAATATACACACATCAAAAAATGTTAAGTAACACGGGGTTTTTCCGTTGCCATTTTCATTTTTCAACTGCACGTATAGGCAAAAGGTATACGCATCGCATGGTCAGGTAGATTCGCGAAAGTAGGGGGGAACAAGATGTTTCTTTTTGTAATAAACTTTAAATTTAGTTTATTTGCAAAATTTCTAGGAAAGTGTACTTCTATGACAATATTCGTCCTTAGTCTAATAAGAGGTGTTGCCTTCTCTTGCGGATAAAACAGCACGACATCTTCTCGGCATTGAAAGAATTAAATTATCGAGGAAATCGTGTTGTATGTTGCTCCAATGCTCTTGCAGTAGATCACATAGTTCGCTTCTGGAAGAAACTGATCACAAATCGTTTAAAACGCTTCTCTGAAGTCTATCTCATGCATGTTCGATTGGATTAAAATCTGGAGATTGCGCAGGCCATGGTAAAACGTTGAGTTCGGTTGAACTCAACCATTCTCTAACGCTCCTTGCAGTGTGTATTCTCGCATTATCTTGCATCAGGATGAATTGTGGTCCAACTACCAATCGTTATCCCGGCCCATACCATAACGGTGCCTCCTTGGTAGCTGGTTACTTCCTGAACAGCTATGAGCCTTTCTGAATTTCCAGATCGCCTCCAAACTCGCATACGTCTTGAATCTGGGTGAATCACACCACTGTACCCGCCTGGCGCAATTTCCACGGCTAAGTGCTAGACATTTGAAAGCACGACGAGAGTGAAGGTCAGTGAGACTCATGTAGTATATTCCTAATTGTTTGGCCACTAACCGTGACGTTGTATGTTGCAGAGAGGCTTGCAACCAATTGACGATCCGTCAATCTCGGACGCCGTCGTCGAGGAAGGACGGTGTACCGATCTTGTGCCGAAGTTGTTGACCTAGACCGATGAGTATGTTGTTCGCGTGGAAGCACATTGTCGCTGCCACAATCGGCAAATTACACTTCTATCGACGTTAAAACTTCTTTCTACATCAGCTTGTGTGCTACGTGCGTACGACCCGGTTCCATATCTTACTGAACAATTCAGAACTTTAAAACTGCTGGTTACTGAATAATAAGAAGTATCACTGTACCCAACTTACACAGGATTGAAAGAAAAAGACTCTTAACTTGCTATTTTTTTTAATTAACCCCACAGCTTTTTCGAATCTACCTGAAACGGGTTGACCATACGATGCGTATACCATTTGCCTAGCTGCAGTTCAAAAATGAAAATGATCGGTAATTGTTCCTGGAAACGGCAACGGAAAAACCCCCATCTTGCTTAGCATTTTTTGATGTGTGTATTTGTAAACTGTGTACTTGAATTTATAGAAATCCGCAGAGATCCAGGGCAACAAAAAAAAAAGTTTTTGGGTTTTTTTTGAGTTAATGTTACATAAATACATATGGGATATGGTCGGAGCATACCTGCTTACTTACTTCAAAGTCCTTGATGCTTGGATCTAACACTGATCTGATCTATGGCACAAATATAGGTCATAGGACCTACAAACGTAAATTCTCCGTTTGGATCGCTTTTTGCCCAACCGTTAAAGATAATTGCGCCTTTCTCATCAAATATTTCAAATAAACTTTTACCCCGTCTATCTATTTTTCTCATCTCTTTCATTTCTTTCTGGCTTTCGGGTGCGATTGTAAGAGAAAATATTGCCATCCAAACAATTTTGACCTTCTCCAATTCTTGCTTTTGTAAGTTTATAAAATGAATTCAAAGGATTTCGTGTCCTCATGGAATAATATATTGATATTATTCCAACTTTCTACTTATACATACGTGTATTGAAGTTTACGTTGTGGTGTACACTACCCTAGGAAAGCTGACCTTTACATTAGCAAGAAACTTCAGAGAGAATTATGTTGAGCAAATGAATTGAACTATGGAGTTTTAAATTCTCTCTTTCTATAGGATCTTTGTTTGGACACATTCAGCTTTTTATCTTGTGGCCAATGTACATATCTATTTACAAAATTCAACTTTTAACGCCAGATCCCGGAAACTAGATGATAAGTTAGTTGTCTGGACAACCGTCCCGAGGAAACCCAAACCTGCAAATTTTGTTTGCTGGAAAATTATCAACAAGTAGTCGTAAAAGGCCGTAATTTCATTACTACGAAATTCACACACCAGGATGCTCACGTTGTTCACAAGTTGTATGGAAAAGTTTGTTCCCTCATTTACATCTTAAGATGCCTTTGATTACTGTTAAACGGTCCTTTTCACTTCAGCTCCTTTGCACAAATTCTGGATGCCATCAACCATAAAAAAAACAAAATAAAGAAAAAGGGACACTTGTTTCAATGGTCTCGGAAAAGGTTCTCCGGGCTATGGTTTGAGCAGTGTTAAACAGAACGAATTGCTCTAAGCCTTACTGATTCATGTCGTCACGTTTTCGTTATAGAACGTAATTAGGAATTCTCTGGCGAAACTCCCTGCCGTAAATTATTCACGCAACGAAAAATGCAAATTGTTTTTTAAGAGCTGAAAGCAACATCACCGAACTGGCAATTATTGGGCAATTTAGGCACATAAGCTTCATGAATTTACTCGAAATTAAGCCAAGCTGAAAGTTGGAAAGACTGGGGAGCTCATTACGGCGTGAAAAGTTCTTGAATCCAAGGCAAGTCTGCGAGATTTCGAGTACTTTTTAGTTGGAGCGAGAAACGTGCAGTGGTTCTTTTGGTGGACGGTATCAGTGAATATTTAAAGGCGAAATCTGCTATGCCCTGGAAAATAACATAATGCCTCGGGAGTGAAGGGCAGTTGCCATCCTGGGCTTCTATGAAAGCCTCAGCTGTTTCACTCTTCTAATTTTCCAAAGCTATTAGTAATTGCAATTTTTTAAGAAAATTCATTTAGTCGCCTTGCCTTTAACGAGCTCTCGAGTGAGATAATGTGGACGGCCGGTTCTTTGCTGTTTAAAGACTTTGTGTTCTCAGTCAGAACCAGATACACTTTATCATAATTAAATTGTCTGGGAAACCACCAATAGAAAGAGCCAGTGGTGCAGATTAAACGGAGATAATTGCTTCTCTCTAGGCTACGCTTGGACCGTAGAGGGATTTATTTTGCACATATACGAGTATGTATGTCCATATCTATGTATTAATTTGTATGCCCTTGTTGGCTTGGAAATGTAGCAAAATAAATTTATTAGTGGCAGTCTTGTTCTAATTGAAATTCATTTTACTAAAAGCTGGCAAAACATCCTGTTGCAGACCAAATCATTTCCAGAATCCTATCTCGGTAAGACACAATTAGGTCAACCCATTTGAATTATAAGCACAAGACGAAATGCGTACAAACGATTTCGACTTCCGATTCCGAGAAAACTTAAATATCACTACGTATGCATGTTACGTTAAAAGGGCCGAACATGGACCGTGACGAAATCCTTTACTAGGTATGTTACCTTGCCATGGGATAACCTGATTTTTCTTATTGTTATTTAAGCTTATCCCGCCAAAAAGGGACAAAATCCCAAACCATGCGAGCTTGTGTAAGGAGTCGGAAAAGTTTAGCACTGTGACTTTTTCACATGGAGGGTGAGGAAGTCTCATCAATCGATTGCTTGAAAGCTTACTGGGCCTTGCCTACAAAGGTGCTCCGTCGGCATACCGATTTTCTCTTTCTTCAAATGGCCTCATCATGTGCTCCTCTTTTGGGTTTCCTTTTACGCTTAATTATCAGTGGTCCTTTGAATAAATGAAATTTTCTGAATGTTACTTATGTGAAAATATTTCCAGTACAGCTTTGGGGTTTTAAGTCCTCGAAAACATGGATTCTCCCTAATTACACGTTAGGCACGTTAAGGACACAATTGTTTAAATTAAAATGGGGGTGGACCTATACAAATGTGCGTGTTCACCATGTAACCATGTAACCTAGAAGTGTAATCTCGTGTCCTTAGAAATGTTTTAAGCTTTACAAATCGGTTTTTATGACATTTGTTTTGAAAGTGCCGCAGGTACATATTTGAATCATATTATGTCATGTTCGCATTTACATCGCAGGTCTAATAGCAGTGATAATAATAATAATATTTATTTGGCTCGCACTAAATATTATACTAATAATAAAGCACAATGTGTCGAAAAAAATGGGTTGATCATGTATTTAAAATTATTAATTAATCGGGAGAAAAAGAGAAAAGAAAAAAAAATACAATAGTAGATTAAATGAAAATAGAAAAAATAAGTTAATGAAATTTATAGGAATATAAAAAAGAAAGGATTCCAACCATGAAGAAATGCTGAGCTACAAAATTAAGTGTGATGAATTTAAATAGGTTAACAAACGTGTGCACCATTTCCACATTTGACTCATTCAGATTTCTCAACAATTTAGTGAAATTTTGCCTGGAGTTTGCCTTTTTGATATTGGGAGGAATAGAGTTCCACCTACGTATGACTTGGACAGTGTAAGAGCACTCACCATAATGTGAATGATATCTTGGTATAAAGAGTTTGAAGGCTTTGGGGGATCGAAGGAAATGTATGTTTTCGTCGTTAAAAGCCGCCTGAATTGTTTTTTATGACAGTGCGAGCCGAGTTTAATGAATATAGTGCTACCATAGGTGAAGAAAGGGATAATTAAACTTCTGGTTAATTTCAACAATATCGTAACTGTCAGGGAACTCGAACTTACCCACAACCTCCGCAAACAAATGTAAACTTCACCTAAAATATTCTTAACCTAGTTACAGCAGCCAAAGTCAGAGCTTACTCAAACCCAATCAACATTACGTAGTCAGTTCTACCACATGGTTATTCAGCATAATAGGCGGTAGTTCAGTTTCTTTATTCTTCCTATAAATAGCAATAGAGGTCGATTTGGTAGGGTTCGGCGACAAATTTATTCTTCTTTAAACCTACAGACACAGTTTTCCAAGTATCGTCAGCGCAAAGATGTATAGAGGAATTGGTTACAATCTGTGGAAGATGGTTTATATAATATATAGGCTGAACAATAATGGACCGAAAATCGATCCCTGTGGAACACCGGAGAAGAGAAATGACTCTATTGATAATATATTATTAAATTCTTACACGTTGAAATATACTATTCAGAAAATTACCAACCAGTTTGACTAATTAATTTCTTCAATAATTTCTTACGATTTACAGAGTCAAATGCCTTAGTAAAATCCAGAAGCACCAGAATGGTCAACAAATACGAATTCAGCTCTTCGTGAATACCCGGTGTGACCTTCAAAAGTGCAGTCTCGGAATTGTGGTTTTGCCGAAAACCTGATTGTGGATACAATTTGGGGGTCCCGAAAATCATTGTTTGTTTTTTAGTTTAAAAAAATCATTTCAAGTAGAAGCATTGGTTTAAACGAAAACTGAAATTCTCTTCTTTCTGAAAAAAATAGGTTAACTCTCATAACCCTCATCAAAATGCCGGAAGTGGTGGAGGGGTGGGCGGAGAGAAGAAGCAGGAAGGGAGGAGGCAACCCAGTCTTTGTAGATTTGTCAGAGCATAATGAACCTTTCCTGAAAATATTGTCCACCAACTTGATATACTCCATTTTTTGTAGTCGCCGCGCCGCCCTGTTTATATGCGCTGCAATCGAAAGCATTAATTACCACTATTTGCGGCTCTCGAGAGGCTTAACCTTTTGCCGCATGAAAATTTTACATATGAAATCTAATGCAGATTTTGTGCTCTACTACTTTTGTATGGATATATTTTTTAGTACAAGTTACCCAAAACGACAAATATGCGAAAAACCAATTGTTGTCGTAATTTTTTAACCTTTTCGCGTTATAACTACAAAAGTATTAAATGTACCAAAAATGTTGATATAACTTAATTTGTAGAGAATTGCGAAATCTAAAAAATTGTTTTTAAAATTTTCATTTAGCAATTCTCGAAGGTGAGATATTTATGAAAAACGATTTTCGTACTATAATTAATATTGCGGTAAAAGCTTAAGGTCTGTGACCACAAAACCGAAGTTAAGCTCTTCTAACAACCCCCACATATCCCATCGTCGGCTGCTGACAATTTGACTGGACTAAATATGGTAGAGAGCGACTTGAAAAATCCGGCGAATGAGAAGCGACACTTGATATGGGTGCAATGATACGAAATGTTTTGCGATTCTTGCATAATCATTGAATGAATATATTTATTAAAACCATACCTCTGTACATCCACTCGCGATATAGTGACTGTGTGAACAAAATTATTGTGTTAATAGGAATGAGCCAACGAACCACGAGCGCTACGGTTCATCTCGTAACTATGGTTAGATCTTAATCGAAGCTATTTATAAATAAAGAAATTGTACATAGGTTGGGGGTCTGATGCCAGTGTCTGTGCCTACAAGAACCAAACAGCTTTAGTGTCCATTCAAGCGGGTGGTGACGATTGTGGGAGTGTGAACCAGACGCGTAAGCACAGCACTGCCAGGTGCCTGGATGATGGTCTGGGGTAGGGCGAATCTTTCGATAATGGTGTTACGTCTGCCATTGTCGAGGGTAGCTTGTTGGGTTTGTGTCAATAGAGCTGTTGCGGGCCCCGATGTAAGAATGGTAGGTGGGTGGGCCACAATCGAAGCTTGTACACTATGTCCCAGCACAGTGGATGGAAGGGTTTGTGCCAAAAGTACGGCTTGTGCCTGTGAAATTTTCTCTTGGCCTTGAGAAGTGGTTGTCTTAAGCTGCTGCTGTAAGAGCTGTTCTTGGAGCTGCTCCTGGAGTTGTTGCTGAAGCTGCAGTTGTTGTTGGAGTTGGAGTTGGGCTACCTGTCCATCAGTGGGCCTTTTAGAGACAACTGCATTAAATCCGCTAATGGAATCAGCAGTGTATTCCACAACACGACGTGTGCCGTCGGGCTCTACTAAAGAGTACTGAAAATATTTAGGTTGATGCAATTAAGATGAATCGCTAGCAGGAATGAAAGAATTTTACCTGCCCTTGCACAAGGTCCCCATCACGCTTCTCTTCTTGCTGCTTCTCATCACCAGTGATGGTGTCTTTTACGTCATATGAAAATCGGTATTGTGGGTGAGAATCATAATCCTCGGAGGATGTCAGTCTGCTCGCAAGGGCTGATTCTGTTACGCTAATGGGCGTTACTGAGGTATCTTGTAAATCCAGTGAACTCAGCGTAAATCCGCTGATATCAGCTGCGAAACAAACGAGCAGGAAGCATGCAACCTGAAACGACAAAAATTCAGGTCACCTCTGGAGCAATTCTTTATATTTCCTCTCTATTGAAACATTTTGTGCGTCGACGATGGCTGAGCAAGTAAAGTTTTGAGAGTCAAAATAGGAGTTTTTTAAATTTGGCTTGTAAACACGAAACTCTAACCGAATACTAGGACAACCGTCCGACGATTGAAATGTTCAAATTAGATTTAGAGGAGCGCACCATTAAACTGCCCGACTGTAGCCTACTCACCTTGAACATGATGGCAATTACTGGTAATTAATAATGACGGTAAACAAAATCTCAAAAGGACACTAGAGTTTCTATATGAATTCCTGAAGTTTTTCAAATTGAAGTTCTGTTAGTGCTGAACGAGGTACACTTTGAGTCTGCCTTGGTGGTGACACCTCCGTGGTATATATAGCGATTATTTCTCTCTAGCAGTTGCTCCAGGTAAACCTTCACCACCTCTGATTCATCTCAAGAAAACCTGTCGAGAGATGAGAAGGGTGGTGTATGGATAATGACATTCACTTAGTCTCGTTCTGTTAAAGCCTGGCATCCAAAGGGCTGGTAGAATTATCGCTTGAGTTGTGACCAAATTGCATCATACCTGTCTACTGGCATCGGGTGAACAGCACAGCACACACGACACTTTTTCATAGATGTCTCAAATTTCAGTGGTATTGCAGCGTCTTCAATGTTATGCAAATGTACTCGGAGGCTATAACTTGTTTGCTGCGAAATTTAATTTGTGGTAACAAAATGCGCTCTAGTACTTTTTACTTTTGAATCAGCCTTTTATTATTTCTGATACCTGTGCTATTTATACAGCCAACAGATCTTGTTACCGTTTCGATCAAGCCGTTATCATCTTCCGTCCTAATTCTAAATTAAGATAGTCAAAGCAGACAAACATTTAGGATTTTCTACCTCCAATTAGCGTGATATTTAATCCCACCGCCTCATTCACCTGGAAAATGTTGACAAGGTGATAATCAAATTTACCTCAACAAGACCAACTAATTTCGCTTGGCTTGTAGCATCGTGGCTTTCTTGCAGTGAAAATACAAGGAAACTCATTTGTGTGAAAATTAATAGTCCTGGTTGGTGCTTGCTTACAGCCCTTGAATAAATGTAATGGTTGCCCATAAGTACCCACTAACAGACGACGGAATCACGTTTAGGGAACGAGGCACTTTATTTTCATGTCCAGCGTGATGGGATAACAAATTCCCAGATATCACTTGGTTCTGGAATTGGCTCTTCTCACTGCACGAGCCTTGAGAAATAAAAACACCGAGCAGTTGCTTGGAGACATGTCAAAATCAAATATGCGAAGTGCTCAAAAGATGCTATTTATACAAATCTCGTGTTTCTTTTTCTAGAAAAATCATAAAAGCGTTTCCATTTCATCATCAATATTGTTATTTGTTTGGCATATTTGAAGAGTTCTATACGCACTTTGTATGTGAAGCATGGCTTCGGTTTCGATGGAATGCGCTATCGAGATAAGTAAATCTACAGCGTCGTGTGGTTTTATTAGTTATTTTATTCCAATTTTCTTTGGGTTTTTAAAAAAAATGTGTTTTGTTGAGTCTATTCAATCCATTCAAAAATTGAATAGGATTTAAATAGCAATTTCCAAAGGGAGCGGCGTAATTGTTTGAAGTTGTGCGGAAGTGGAAGTAGGTGAAAATTCTATCAATCAATTTATTTCATGCTAACAAATTTATGCTAAACTATTTACACACGGCAATTGGTTCTGGTTGGTTGTAGGTAAAATACCTCGATAGTGTTGGCCTAGTATCAATTGATTTTGCCACTTCCTTCCTCTTCCATGCATCCGGCTGCATCGGCAGTAGGTAAGTACATACTTCTGATTCTGAAGATAGCGACTTCCTTCTTTGAAATGTCGTGTTCCCGTAAGGTGAAACTATTTGCCAGTCGTTCTTTCCTGCCACTGTAAAAATCTAATTTAAAACTCGTTTTACCTTTAAACAACTCGACAAACATTTCATCGAACATCGGAAAACAAAAAGTACACACATGTACACGTTTGTCATGTCAAGTCTGGCGCGACAAGATACCCGGTGCGGAATAAATGAGTTCATGACCGCACATCGCTTTTTCAGTCATGTTTATTGAATATGTCAATCATCAAACATAATTTGAAATTGAAGCGACCCATTTTTTTGCCAGCTCCTTTGTTTCGTAAACGGATTCTGCTGGGAGCAAACGAAATTATACTTGGCTGCACAAATAGGGCCAACGTACATATGCCGGATTTGTTACAAATTTGCCTGGATAAATCAATCCCAACGGCACTGTGCTGAATGATTTACTCTCTTCGAACTCTCTTCTCTACTTACCGGGGAGCAGATGCAGCGCTTGCGGAGTCAGAAAATGGCACATTGAAGACTTTGGTATCCAGTCTTGCTGTAACCTGTATTTAAGCCAGAGGCCTCCAAATTCTTAGCGAAAGAGATTGCTTCAGTTTTGCTGATTCAAGACCATCATAAATTGACAGAAATTCAAAAAAAATCGATTTTTTTGTTTCCATTATTTTAAAGTTTAGACTTATAACCCTCCTATACCCGCGCCAAATAGAATAACACGTATACCCGCGCACGGTGCCTGGGACCGAAAATTCTAGAGCCTGTTTTTTATACATTTGATATAGATTTTTATAAAACCATGGTAAAATTAATATTTTAGAAAATATTTGCTTTAATAAATGAGTAACAATCTTTTGTCACAGCCTCTGAAAAAAGTTTAGTGTGTTGGGTCGCTAGTGCCATGTTATAGGTATCGTTGAAAAGGGGAGGGAGTGTAGAATGCGTTGGTGAAAGAATGGTTGGTGAAAAGTATGAAATGTGGGAATTATTGATGAAAAAGTGTTTTTGTTATGGGGGAGGGGAGGGGGCGATAACCCTCAGAGATGTGTCTCAGGAGTAGGAAGAATAATCACTATGGAAAAATGGTCCGTGTTGGTAAAAGTTGGTGAAAATCATTGAATATGGTTAAAACGTAGTTTTTTCGGTCGGCACCGACAAAATTAAAACGGCTGTGGAAGAAAAGTGTATGCATGAATTGGAATGATTGCTTCACCAATCGATAGCTAGGGAAGCAGAGTAGCTAACGGTAGAAGAAGTATTTCAAAAACTATGTACATAAGAAGTGTATAATATGAAAATGGGGTGATGGGGAAATTTAGTGTGAAAATTGTGCGATTTTTTGGGGGGAAAGTAAAAGAAATGTGAAAGTCTCTATAGTTCTCTGTAATAGTGGCAGTGAATAGCTATCGTTTGAGATATGAATGGAAATTTTTAGTGTTGCCATATTACCACAACTAAGGTTGGAGATTGAGAAAACTGCTCCGACAAAATGTGAAAAAAAAAATTAATTTCTATGAAAAAGTAAAAAAAATGTAAAGTCGAAATATTTAAAGGACATAAGTGTGCATCTAAGAAAAATAGTCGCAAAGTGCTAACAATACTCGAAAAAGATGAGAAATTTTGGGGTGGTTGAAAATTTTCAAAAATCGATAAAAAAAAAGAAGAAGAAGAAGAAGAAGAGCGAAATGGTGTGACATTTTTGATAGTCCTCCCCACCACCTTTCAAATGAGACCAAAAACTCATAAATCGGATAAATAAATTGTCAACGGCCTTGAGCGCCGAAATTCCTATGTCGCGCGCGAGCTAACTCTAATGGCGCCCTACAACGCAAGAGCACCTAAGAGCAGCTGAAATACGCACAAATCGCAAGTTTAGACTTCCCTTTAAACTTTCTATATGATTTCAATCTGGTACTCGGTGGTACTTGTAAGATAACTCTGCTTGAAAATAAGTTATCGGAAAAAAACACCGATTTTACAGGACTATATACTAATACACATATAATACTGACAAATCATATATTTCCATGATTCAAGCGTCATTATTTAATATACTTACACCAATAAACAAAATCCAAAAGGAATTGTTGATATAGAGTCACTGAGTTTGGAAATATACTAAGTTAAAGATCGTATTGTCAGCAGAGCGGCAAGTGCGCGAAACGTGCAGCTGTTTTAACGTACACTTCACAGTGCCCCTGTGACTCAGGGAATCGGTTTGGGGTCCTACTATTCGGGATCTTAATGTATTGAACCTTCCTCTACAAAACCCAAAAAAAAAATTCAATATGACAACCTTCGATTTTTGCATTTTTGGCCACAAAATCGGGAAAAGGAAACACTGTGCGGCGGGAGGTGGAGGATTATGCAGGCGCATAAATAACCATAAATAATTCATCGAAAGCGCCCCCGTCCCCGCGTGATTTTGCTCACTCGGTCGAGTGAGGGGCACGTTTGCATGTATACCAGTCTACAGCGAGATCTCCGAAGTTCGTGCTAGTCTCGCGCCAGCCCCCGGAAAATGCCCAGCTATTTGGGTTATGTTTTCAGGCCATACCCCCTCTCCTAAAGCGTTAGATTTTAGCGTTAAACGTTAAACGGTCCGGTGTCCTGTAAGAAGTTATTCACTTCAAAAATGAGTTTTTCTTACGATGCTACGAAAACTTAAATAATAACAAATCTTTTCTGAAATCAAAACTAAAAAAACCAAAATAATAATGATAACAACATAAGAAACAAAGTATTACTAAATAATTCGGCACAGATAGCTCAGCGTAGCATAATTTCATGTTCCAAAAAAAAATTTAACATTTAGTGCAGTTGTAACGCTTTTTACGGTTGACAACGACCGATGCTGAATACTCTGGACTACCTAATTCATGTACTTCAGAAAGTCTTTGTCTCGTCTCATTATTCTTGGCAAACACAAGTTCACAGCCTGTCTCCTATTACGTGCATTTAGAAGTTCATAGGATAGAGTTTCCAAAAATGTTTGCGGTTGATATTTTTATTTGGAATGTTTCGAACATACATATGTGGTATACAAATTTATACACATGCATGCCCGGGATGCTATTAAATTTTTATTTATATATAGATTTAAGACAACTTCCCTTCTGCACTGCCTCTCCTATATGTTCCTGCGGGGTGTGGTGTGTCACTTTGGCTTATTCCTAATACCTTTTTTACTATAAATAAATCAATCAGTCATTTCATATAGTCAAATTTTCAAACATCGATAACACGCAAAATCATTATTCATTTTTATAATATACTAGCTTGCCCGGACCCGTTGTTTCCCGGGATACTATTAAATTTGTATTCCTTAATTTTACAATGCCTCCCTACTGCACAACCGCCTCTCCTATGTGACCCAGCGGAGTGGGGGTGGTCTCAGTAAATCAACCATAAAACAATACACCCCATACATCACTTTCACCTATTCCTAATACTTTTTTAACTGTAAACTGTAAAGTATTATTAAATTTAGTTTTCCTCATTTTACACCACCTCCTTATTGCACCCCTCTCCTATATCTCCCAGCGGGGTGAGGGGTGGTCTCATATTTGGAAGTTTGATAAAGGATTCGAAATCAGTGATCCCGAAAATTCCCTAGTGCTGATTTTCAGGGAAATCTCTTGAATTAGCCAAATCGGTCCAGCCGTTCACGCATGATGGCAATATAGATTACTCTGCTTCCTTAGCTATCGATTGGTGAAAAAATTATTCCAATTCATTCATACACTTTTCTTCCACGGCCGTTTCAATTTTGTCGGCACCCACCGAAAAAACCAAGTTTTCACTATTTTCACCAACTTTCACCAACCCGGCCCAATTTCCTATAGTGCCTCTTCTTCCTACCCCTAAGATACACTTCTGGGGGGTATCATCTCCACCTCTCCCTAACAACAAAAACACGTTTTCACCAATAATTCCCACATTTCACACTTTTAACCAACCTTTCTTTCATCAACACATTCTATACTACCTCCCCTTTCCAACGATACCCATAACGTGGCACACGCATTAAAACAAATTTCCTCTTCTTCTTCCTGACAGTGGAGCCATCTGTCAAAAATTGGTCGTACCAACTCAGAAACCTTCGTGGGCTTATGCACAACAACTTTGCTAAAGTTCAAATGATCAAATGCATAGTTTACGATTCTATAAAGGACATACAAACAAACATTCATTTTTATATATACCTATAGATGAATATAGATTTTATAATACATGCATTAGACTGTAAGAAACCACCCTGGGCCACCTGTTAGTACCCTTTGCAACGTTGTAAGTTTCGCACATTTGGTCTACGGTATCAACGCCTCCCTTGGTTGAATTGTAATCCATTATCAATTCAGGTTTGCTTGTTTCTTCACCGATCTTTGCATCGCCATGCATACTGTCAGAATAACCCTCTTGCTCAGTATCACTTCTTTCTTCTTGTACTTCAACACAATCCTCCATTTCAATGTCGTTTTCATCATTCTATAAACTGGCAACCGTATCCTCCAACATCAATCTAAGGTGCTCTTCATTCATTTCGAAAATATAACGTAAAAGTGATGAACACCATAGGCCATAAAAACAAGAATAACCAAAATGTTTACTTACACAAAACTGTAACACATATGTATACCCGCGTCCGCCTCATAGACCGATTGATGTCGTATTTTGACACATGAGGTTTTTCCATGAACGCTCTAGCCGTACTGAATTGAAGTCCTGTACGAATCATACAACTACCAGAAACCTAATTACGGTAGCATTCTCTGTCATTGAACAAATAACGAAAATGTAATTTGTCGGTCTGACAGACCAATGCGCGGGTATAGGATGGTTATGAATATGACCTCAAGAGGATTTGTCAAAATTCGAATCATTTTCGGAGTTACAGCGACTTTTGGGCATCACCATTGGTATTGAAGCTCATACATTGCTGTCAGACGCAACGAATCTTGAATTGACCGCTCTGAACCGCGAGCTTCTGCTGCTTCTAAAGAAGCTAGAATAGCTCTTAATTATGAAGTACAAGGAGGCCCAATGTATGAATCAGGGATCGCCGATTAACCAAATGTGAGTATTAAGTATCATTATCTGAGTTGCACTGCCGAAACTTTGTCGCTTTTTACTCGAAACAATTTTATTCAACCTGCTCGACATATCTCGAGTTCTACTTATTGAAATTTGGTGGAAATCTTCTTTGTATATTCCACTATAGCCGGGAGCATGGATTTTGGATTTTTTTTACTGTTTTTAAAAAATTCGGGAAGGGCAAAAAACAGGGACAAAAAAAATGTTTTTTTAACAAATCGTCGCCATTTTGCGAAAAAAAATTTTTTTTCGAAGGTCCGAGTCATAGCGTCATCTTTACTTAGGGGCCATTCATAAATGACATCATATGTCATAGGGGGAAGGAGGGGGTCTACGAAGTGTGACATTGTGTGACAAGGGGTGGGAGGGGTCCTAAATTTCATGACGTCACATTTCAAAATCTAATAAATATAAGGTTCAAATTGTATTGTTGGCTAGCTTACACTCGCTCTACTAGTGTCACGTGCCGACCGCCTAAAGAGCACTTTGATAAATCCCGCCTAACGCACCGCGCCTTGCCGTGATATCATTGTTTCTATTTCATTTGACAATATGATTAATATAATTAATCGTTTTTGGTTTTTTTAATTTTTTCAAATGTTTGATTTGATGTTGAATTTATTAAAAAATAATTTAAATGGAAATAAAACTAATTTCGGATTTGCTGTTTTAATTTAATAATTTCTAGATGTAAAATTGCAAAATATTGGACGTCACACTAGGGAGGGAGGAGTCTCACAAATGCGACCAGTTGTGTCAAGGACGGGGGAGGGGTCAAAAAATCATGAAATTCGTGTGACGTAATTTATGGATAGCCCCTTATCAAAAATAATTTTGTTTTGTTTAAGAACACTGCAAACGTTGGAAGCATGTCGAGCAGGAGGCACCTTGTTTTTTAAACCCCACTTCACTAACCTGTAACTCATCGAATTTAAGATTTTGTTTCATAATTTTTTTTTTGCATTCATGAAAAGTCAAAAACGTCTCGTAAAAGAATGGATATAGAATGAAAATATGTCTAAAATTTCGGCCTCATAGAACAGAATACAGCCAAGGAATAACCGCTGTTTGAATTGCCTATAAGCACAGATAAATAATACATATGCCCAGTCGAATAGGTAAGAAAAAGCAAGAGCAGCTAAGAGTTTGTTGGGACCGACCTAAACGAAGGTGAGGCGTGAGGGAATTTCTACGTTTCAATCAGCACTAGCCATTGTGATGTAGGGTTCCAAGATATCGAGGAATTCTAGGAATGAGCGTGGGTGAAAATGCGAAAACTCGGAGGGAAATTCGTACAATTTGACGACGTCGACGGAAGGATTGATTTTGAAAGCAAAATTTAAGAATTTTGTATGCTGTGATAATTAATTGGTTTATTCAGCAGATTTTTCAATTTTGTATTTGGCTGTTCAGCTTTTCTTTTAGGTGATTTGCGTACACCTATTTCAATTCCTAAATCCAAAGGCTAAAATTAAGCGTTCTTTACCTAAACGGACATCCAAATAAAGGTGTCAACAGAAATGCGGCTTGGTCGCACTTTTTTCGTAATTTTGACCTTTTTGGTAACTAATTTTACTGGGCTATAACCCTAAACTTGCATACATATTTATTGTATAAATTCAATCATACTGCTATTTTTAATAATGTGGGCGATTTAAATGCGATACCACGCATAATTGCTTTAAAAAATATGAAATGTTGCATTTGGTCGGATTTTTATCACTGTAGCTGGGCATCTGTATGAGTTATCTGTGCTATAAGTCTGAAATTCTTGAACCATTCCCATTGGTTCTACCTGGAAGGTATAACACGGTGCCTTCCTGTTCCCCAGATTTATTCATAAGTTTTTACGATTTTTGTGCTAATATGTGCGATAATAGAATTATTTGCGAACGAGACTGAAAAATACAAATGTAACTCTCATCGGTGTTTCGAATTTGACCTATAGAATCGCAAAATAACACAAAATTTACTTTCCATCTTCTTCTAGTAACATGAAAACATTTTTGCACAGATGCTGGCTTTGTTTATTTGGAAGTGGTATATGGTCTATTAAAACAATTAGAAATCGAAAGCTAATTAATTAACTATTTTTCCGCCTGCTAAGGTAACCGAATTTGCCCTGTGTAACGATATGAAAAGAGAATTACAAATACTCTCCATTTCAATTCCAGCAGGCTGGGCACAAATTAATGTAGGTCAAGAGCAAATGAATGAGACTGCCAGTTCCTGCAAAAGTACGAACCACTGCTGTACACAGCCATCCACCGAACCTTCCAGGTATAACAAGGTTCTTTGAAGTGCAACTTGAAGTGCTTTTATGATTGCATTAGCATTAAGTGTTTTTTTCCTTATAACTGGCGATGAATTCCATATTGTTAAAAAATCTCGTGGATGGTTGCACGCTTGCAATTCGTGGATCCGTGTAAGCACAGATTATATGGCAGCGAATTGCAGGTCACTTTATTTTTTTTAAATTTAAATTTATATTTATCTTAAGCAGCAGTTTTAAGGGGGAATTGAATTTTCCTTAATTAGAAGTTTTGCGGCATGTTAACACAAATGGGTAGTCTTCCTTTGTTTGCCCCCAAAAAGATATTAATTAATAAGATCGCAGGGCGATTTCTACAATTGTTCTGTAACAGATACATACAGGATATTTACTCTGAGTCCTGTTGGAAGGGTTATCCTAAGTACACAGCAAAGTTATGAAATTTTGTAGCTGGTAATATATTGTTCTAAAATCCTTAAACGTATCTCATGTTTCTTTTCAGGATGGGTCTCTGTCAATAGGTTTCTGCGGTTGCTAACAACCAATACATTTGTTAAACCAACTTTATCAAGATATTGACAGACACACTCAAGGGTCCCTGGTAACACTGCTTGAATACCAGAAGCGTATATGGTGTTGCGGAACGTTTCTGTTATTTTATGTTGCGACATTATTTGAATATTATTGACCTTCCTATGCTGAGTCGGTCATAAAACTGTTTCGAGAGATTGTCATGGGAACTGTTATTTGTCATCCCTTGGGGTCATCTGATCTGACTTCGCCGTGCTACCAGTGCGCCACAACTTGTTTGCCTGGATTTGTGTCCACGAATCGTCGCGGTAAGTCATTGGCATATTTAACCATATGAAAGCTTCAATTACATTGAATGGCGTGATTGCAGGACAGGAGCTGCATAGCATCATCTTTCCGCACAGCACGACCATGGTCACGGTGAGCTTAGTTTTGAATTTTAAATTATTAATTTTAAATCGTCATATTCAGGTGCATTCAAACATGAATTGGTAAAAATCCAATGCCTTCAAAAATGTTGAATTTTGTTTCCCATAAAATGTAATAACATCTCGGGAATATAATTGCAAACTGTTGAAGTCAAATTCGATCACAATTCTGTGTTCGATTCTGTCATTGAACTTGCAACATATACGTATAGTGGTCTCCAACTAATTAACAACGACAGTACTCCTATACACGATACACGCATACTGTAGCGGACAAAAGTCTGGAAACTTTTCAATCACAGAAAAGGTCAACATCTTATTTCTTCACTCCTTCATGCATCAGATCAAAATGGACCAAAATTAGTAAGAACATTACTCACACAATTTGCTATGCTATGATAAACTGGCTCAAAGTAAATAAGGAAGATAAAAGACTGTTTTAACGGCGACAAAATTCTGGAAACATTTATTTTAGAAAACTGAATGTTATGAAATATTCTATGCAAACATAATATTAATGTTCTTTTTTTTTCATAATGTAAAAGTATTTTATTAATATTTTGTTGGAGCTCCTTTATCGGCAATAACTGCTCTGCACCAGCGTGTCATTGATTCCATTAAAGTTTGCAATAAGGATACTGAAAGGTAAATCCATTCTTCCTTAAGAGCATCAAGGAGTTTGTCCGGTACCTTTTGAAATTTTTACCTCTCAGCCTCCAGTCGATATCTTCCCATAAGTTTTCTATTGGGTTAAGGTCTGGCGACTGAGAAGGCCAGTCCATAACTCGGATATTGTTGTCAGAAAACCATTTTTTCCACCGATCTAGCCGTATGCTTCGGGTCGTTATCCTGTTGAAAGATCCATGATGCTCCCATATTGTCGTTAGCGTAAGGCAGCATGATGTTTTCCATAATTACACGGTACTGTATTTGATCCATGTGACCCCCGATCCGAAATAGAGGCCCAACCCTTGAAAGACTAAAGGCTCCCTACACTATTATATTTCCTCCTGATAGTTTTACGGTGCCAACTGTATAGCGAGGATCAAATCGAGTGTTGACAGGGTGACTAACATAACGGATTCGGTCGCTATGTACCAAATTGAACTTGGACTCATCCATAGCACTTTTCCCCATTGCTCTGCAGTCCAATTTAAATGGTGTTATGCAAACGCAATGCGTTTTTTCATGTTTGCTTTAGAAACATAGATTTTCTCAGCAGCAATCCTCCATGGAGTCCTTTTTCGGATGAACGACGCTGGATAGATAGCTCGGGTGCTAACGCCTTCAACACCTGCAGCCACCATAACCTCCGGAGCCGTAAGCTTTGGATCCTTGTCGATTCCAATATGACTTTTCGATCCACTCTGTGACCATTTTTCCTCATGTAAATAAATAAATAAAGACAAAGAAATACAAATTTACTGTTCATCCGTTTTTCGTGGTCTTTTAGGTTTTTTCGGAACTGGTGGATTTTTCACGCGGTGATAAACTTTTGAAACAGCGGCTCTACCCATTTGAACTTGTCAACCAATTTCGCAAAAGATAAACTTTCTAGATCGCGAAGTAGAACAGTAATTTTTTCAACGGGGAAAGCTGTTCTCTTACACGGTGTCTCAACAGTTAATTATTACTTGACTTCTTCCTGATTGCTCTCTAACTAAGTAAATGTTGCCACATTTATGTCGTAAGCAAAACTCCTTTCTATACCTATCTTTCTTTGCGTGAGCAGCGTGAAAGGTTGTATTAGCTTATTATAAATGTGTTCTCCAGATAGGAGTATGTTACGAGGAAAATTTACAGCTTTACAATTATATAATACTATCGAAAACGGTAGCGGTTCAAATTTACCCTGGAGATTTTCCCCGGTCATATTTCCCCTTCTAATTTCCCCGAGCCCCTGTTTCCCCTTAGCTTTTTTCCCAGGGATTAAATTTTTCCCGGTAATTTTACCCTTTCTAAGTTTCTGACTAATAAACTGAATTGTATTTATTCTGTCAGTTAGATCACTAAAAAATATTGTGTACGCTTTTTTCTTTTGTCCGGCAAAAAAAAATTACGACGATACAGAAATTTCACGTGACGTCACACCTTGCTACAAATTTTAGCAAAGAGTGACGTCAAAACCCCTCACTCCTGAACTTTGATGCGATATATCTTCGTCAATTTATATTTATTTGATAAAGCAAAAAATACGTGTTCAATATTTTTTGATAATGTAACTGAGGGACCAAATAGATTCGATTTCTTTTTACACAGGAAACATCCCTATTGTGCCTTTTCCAAATTATCTTATACACTATTTTATATACTGAAATGTACCTTTTGTTTATATTTATTTTGGAGAAAGGGGGGAGCGAACGATAAATGTTATCGTAAAAGTAGTTCATACAAAGTTTGTAGATTATACGATTCTCTACAAAAATGGTATCAATAATTTTCTTTTCTACGAATTATCATTCATGAGATTTCAAAATTTGGAAAAGTTTTAGAGTATGTGGCGTGTGTTTTTACGTGTTTCGCCTGCAGGCATCCACGATCTATTTTGATCAAACAAGGGCCTGGATTTGATGGATTTATCTCTCACAAGTCGGATCGATGAGATCTTTACCAATTTTCAATTCTGTGCGACTTATTCCGAAGTACAATTCTTCTTGTCTATTTTGATTGAACTAGTCAGTGCGTACACCGAAGTGTTTTTTTAGTAAAAATGCATAATAAGTAATAACCAAATTTCGAAACTGTAAAACCAATTTTTCTTTTAAAAAAATTCATTAAAATTCACTTATTTTAATACTTTTAAAGGTATTGCCCCGTTATTCAAATCAGCTGATATACTTTTTAACTTCCTTACTTTTGTGTCATACATCTAAATTCTATTTTTTATATTTCATGTCTGACATTGCTGTGACTTCAGTTAGGGCAGCCAATTATCGTGACCGAGGACTTTTCAGATACTCAAATTAACTTCCAAGGTAAGACTATGCTAAGCCGTTTGGCTTGTAAAATCATGTGCACATCAAATTAAAGCTTTTTGAGTCTATCTAAACGGTGTATCTGTCCTTCTATTGCTCTTGTTTTTTTTCTGAGAAGCAGCATGGCTTTGTTAAGGGTAGGTCAACAGAGACAAATGTAATAGAATTCTCTAATTTCTATATAACGAATTTAGAAAAGTTGAACAATTTGATTGTATATACACTGATTTTAGCAAGGCATTCGACAAACACTCCCATAGAGTGCTAATTTTTAAATTACTGCGACTTGGCTTTTCCATCATCATATCTCATCATTTTCCATCAGTTATATCTCACAAATCGATCTTTTAAGGTTAAATTTTCCGTGCTGTCTGGAGTTCCATCTTGGACTCTTGTTATTTACAATCTTCATTAATGATTTGTTCCCTCTAATTCAAAATGCACATATCTTAGCTTACACTGATGAACTGAAGATTTTTTGTGCGATCGAATCCTTACAAAATGCCTATAGACTGCAAAAGGACCTCATTAAGTTCTCTGAATGGTGCTCCAAAAATCATATGAAGCTGAACATTAGCAAGAGCAACCTGATTCCGTGAACAAGTAGTAGCAAGAGTTCCCCTTTGGATCATCCCTACATGATTGACGATCTTCCTTTGTCTCGACAAGTACGCGTTATTAACCTTGGCGTCACTATTGACACACAATTCAATTTTGGAGTTCATATTAATAACAGAATAAATCGGGCTAATTCAACGCTTGGTTTTATTCGCTGGTCTAAGGATCTAGCTGACCTTTTTTCTCCTCAAGATTCTATTCTGCGATTTTGTACGACCTATATTGGAATACGCGGATGCCTCATTATCAAGTAAACATCGACCGCATTAAAGCAGTACAAAAGCGGTTCCTACGCTTTGCCCTTCGAGATCTGGCGTGGAATGATTCCTGTAATCTTCCTCCTTACAAGGGCAGATAAAAACTCTTAGATTTGACGTCTCTCTCTAAACGCAGAGAGGTAGCAAGTGTTATATGTATGCATGATATCGTTACTGGCGCTATAATTTCACTTAATCTTTTGAAACTTATTAGTTTATTTCGCTTGACTAGAGGACAACATTTTCTATACTCTAATTATCACAGGACCAATTATGACTCTTTTGAACCAGTATCTACCATGTCTAGTGTTATAATGCTTCCTTTTCTTTAATCGACTTCAATTGTAGTCGATTAGTGTTGAAAAAAGTTTGTTTGTAAATTAGTAGAATTTTTGTTGATACTTTTCATAAAATTTTTATTTGCCATTCGTTATTATGTAATAGTTTTAAATTTCAGATGGTGTATGTGTCTTAAATAAATAAATCACAATCCTTAATGAGGTTAGGCTGACGAAGTTTTCACATCAGAAAATTGCTTTAGTCTAGAATTTTGAAAATATCGGTTTTTTTTCATATTTTTAAAGATCAGACCGTCAAAAATATATCCTCCAAAGGAATTTTTAAAATTTCAAATATTTACAGAGTTATAGCTATTTTAGTGACACAGCGAGTAAATCGGACCTGCCACAGTGAATCGAACAATAGGCGGTAGACGTTCCCTGACTACCTGAGGGTAAATTATCCTACAGAAAGCCTTTTATACACTGTGTGCAGTGCAGTTCAGTTTGCTCTGAGTTATCGTAGAGTACCTACTCTGTGTGTGTGCAGTTCAAAATAAAAAAATGGTGAGTGGTGATGTAAGTACAGACTGCCTACAACTTTGGTCAAACCTTTAAACGCGTTTTTCTCGAAACTACTTTTTCTAACACGTCTGACATGATTTCTCACGTTGTAATGAACCGATTAACTTGAAATTTGGTGTGGAACTTCTTTATATATCCCTCTATCGTTGGAACTATAATTATGTAAAAATTTTGTTTCTTACTATTTTAAAAAAATTCGAAACTGTGAAAAAGAGGGCAAAAAATGACTTTTTTTTTCAAACACAGGCCATTTTGTGGAATTTTTTTTTTCATTCCCGTAGTTCAGACGATAGCGACATTCTTACTGATTGAGAATCCTTTTTTTTTAAGATCACCAGAAGGGTTGGAATCATATCAAGGAGGACGCAGCCTAGGGAGCTTCTTGTTACTCAGGCCCCAAGTTTTGGGAACAGGGTTCGAAACATTTTGCTGTGCGGAAAAATAATGAAAAAATTCTATCTCGTTTTCGAGATATAGGGCAATTCGCGAGCCACCTAACGTTCGTAACTTTTAGGAAAATTCTATTATATATTATAATTTCCCTTTTACAAACTGCCGGTGGAGTTAATTTTCCTTTTATAAACTACCGGTGAAGTTAATTAGCACAGCAAAATGTTTCGAACCCCGTTCCCAAAAATTGGGGCCTGAGTAACAAGAATCGTGTCCGCACCCTTATTTTTCACCCCCTTCCACTTTATCAACCAGTAATTTTTTCAATTTTGAAATTTTTTTTTTTAATTTTTTTTTGTGTTGTTAGAATATTAATAAATATCTAATAAAAAATGGCTAGTAAAATTATTCTTATTTTCTTTTCATCGAATTTTAAAAAACACTTAAGGGGGTAGTCTCATGTCCGAGCTTAAATTTTGAAGGTTTTCTAAGATTTTTTTTTGTGTGGAAAATGAAATGCAATCTTCTTGTGATAATTATATGTTATTATTAAACTATTGAACAATACAAAAACATTTCTTTTAAATAAAAAAAGAAATTTTTTAAGGTCATTTTGGTGAGGTGAAGTAGGTCTCTTCAAAAAAAAGTAGGTAGCTCGCCCCCTGATTGCTCCTTTCCCAATCGTCTGAAATCAAAATTCCAAAAAGATTATTATTCAGTAGGGTTATCATTCTGGCCCGTAGCAGATTTAAAAGATTTGAGTGCAAAATAGCAAAATGGCGGCCTTGTAAAAAAAAATTTACAAAATCGACGGTTTTTTTCGGTTTAAAATCGACGTAAAACAGAAAGAAATCGATAAAAACATCTAATTCTGCTACCCGCCAGAACCATTCATGTTTATAATAATATGTGAAAATTTCAGCCCAATCGGTCCAATAGTTTTTCTTTAATCATCCGTGCCGACGAAAAAAAAGTAGTTTCGAGAAAAACGCGTTTAAAGTCTAGAGAAAAAATTTTCATATATGCAGATGCAGGGTGCGCTCTCCCCTATTATATGTTGTAACTTTTAAATGACGTAGTGTATCGGTCTAAAATTCTTACAGTATATTCTCAACTTATTTAACTTTGAGAAAATGCAAACAAAAAAAAAAAAAAAAGATTTTTTGAAGATCGAACATGAGACTACCCCCTTAAATTTGTACTCCTATAGACTAGAATACCCCCTTATAAACACAATCTGTAAAAAAGACATTGCTTTGTCAAAATAACTCATGCTAATTAGCTGCGGGGCACTGGTTTCAACTTTCAATAGGATATTTTTGGTTGTACAAAAATATTGCTAAAGTCGTCATAGCACGCTGTTTTATAGAAGTGCCTGTATGAGTCGTGATGCGAAGCGTGTCTGCTGGATTCTTATTAAGACTATAAATATCAAATTTGTACGCACTGAAGTATTCCACCATATTATCATAGCACCTCACAGGATTAGAACGACAGTATTCCTTACGAGCACCGCCCACAGCGTCACGGATTAGGTGATAAATAAAAGTTATTGCTAACCTTGAATAACGCTGGGTCGTAGGAGCAAAACATAATGGTAATTTTTATGCCCAGCGTACGTCGTATTATGTATATGGCTCTGTATATACCTTCCATACACCGTGCGTTCGTTTAGAACTAGCAAGCATCTATTCCGTCCCAAGTACATGAATTTACTAAAATAACTCGCCCCACTCTAGCGCACTGTCATTAATCCAATTCGTTCGACTGGTTTTCTTAAAAAGTTCTTATGACGATGAACATGACTCGGAAGAAGATTATTACTCACGGAAATTCTTGCTTGTAGCTAGCGATATTCGAGGGAATTACCGGATCTATAACCCATAAAAAATTCACGCAATCCTCCGTCTAGGGTAGAAAATAGGGACAACGTCAGTGTTCATGACACGAAAAAGCCAAAGACTGCTTGCTCAAACGTTTACTGAGGCCCAATTACAATTATGGGAATAGTTTATTGACTTCAATTGAATAAAAGGCGGCCGGAGCATTCGCTATGGTGAGACGTGAAAGGAATTAAAAACGAATAATGTCTCCCGCCCCCACAGCGGTTGTGCTATACTCGTGGCCTGGCTAAACACTTTCGTGTTCTGAGAATTTCTTGCAGTCCCTCCGTCGTCGTTTCTCCTCAAACTCCTTTGTCCTCGCGAATAAAGGCTTTAAGTCTAAAAACGGCACTAAACCGAGTTATCTCTGCAGAAGCGTTCTCTCTTATTATTCACAGGGCAAACAATGGACGAGGAGCTCAATCAAAAGCCAACTTTGCTGTTTAGAATTACCAGCAAGACAAATCGGTAATTCGAAGGTGAAACTCCAACAGGATAATAATTTAAATTTAAAGACACCTCTCGGTGTGCACCGCGGATAAGAGAACCAAAACCCGAATTTCTCGTAATTAATAACAATTAAGCACAATCCTGCGATAAAATGTTTCTGGAAGCGGATTATCGTCGAGTTATTGAAAATTGACTCGGCCACTTCTCACCACCCGGGCCGGGCGGTATGAGTAATTATTCACCTGAAAAAATTAAACACGAAAATCGCTTTATTTTCGCTTTTGTGCCTGAGAGGAAATTCCTGCTCCGTATACACAGCTCAGGCAGTGTAGGGTAGCATAGCACGAGTTGTGGCTGTGGGGACGTGCCAACAATACCAATTATTTTGCAGTGTACGGGGTTTAAATTCACTTTGCATGCGTTTGAAAAAAGCCACGGGTTAGAGCTAATTGGAATTCTGTGTTTAGAGGTCTTCTAATAAAAATAATACAAAAATACAACAAACAATTGAAAATAATCAGCAGGTGGTAAAGATGTTTTTGAGAAACTTATAAAGGGTTTTCCAATAGGGACTTGACAACTTTGAATTCAATTTGTGAACGCACCGTTTCACTAATCATCGAACTGTCACTGTCAATTTATTCAGTAAACTTAACATTTCCATCATGGTAAAGTACACGAACGAACAACGTCTGCAAATTATAAAAATTTACTACAGAAATTCGGAGTCGGTGACCGCTACTTTAAGAGCGTTAATTCCGATTTTCGGTCGTAATTCTCGCCGTAGTAGACAGGCAGTAACAAGTTTAGTGCAAAAATTTGAGTCTATATATTCGTTGTGTGATGTTGCCGTGCCAGTGAGACAACGGGTTGGTCGAAGTGTCGAAAATATCGCTGCCGTTGAAACGTCCGCAGCAAATAATCCAAATCAGTCAATTTCACGGCGTTCTCAAGAGTTGGGCATCGCCCACACCACTTTACGGGGAATTTTGCGTAAGGATCTTGGTTTACACCCATACAAGATCAAGCTGACTCAAGAATTGAAGCCGATGGACCATTTGAAGCGACGTACGTTCTCCGATTGGGCTCTGGAAAAGATGCGCCAAGATGATCAATTTCATCGCAACATCATCTTCAGTGCCGAAGCTCATTTTTGGCTCAATGGGTTCGTCAATAAGCAAAATATGCGTTATTGGTCGGGTGAAAATCCACATGTGCTTCATAAAACACCACTTCATCCACAATAAATAATATGTTTGGTGCGGTTTGCATGCCGGCGGCATCATAGGGCCATATTTTTCGTCGACGATAATGATCGTCACGTTACTGTGAATGGTAATCGTTATCGCGCCATGATTACCGATTATTTTTGCCCCGAATAGGAAGATATGGACTTGGACAACATGTGGTTTCAACAGGACGGTGCCACAAGCCACACAGCACACGTTACAATCGATTTATTGAAGAGTAAGTTTGATGAGCGTGTTATCTCAAGAAATGGACCAGTCGATTGGCCGCCTCGTTCGTGCCTCTAGACTTTTTTCTTTGGGGCTACGTCAAGTCATTGGTCTATGCCAACAAGCCGACGACGTTGGAAGAGCTCAGAGCCAATATTGAACAAGAAATAGCAGCCGTTTCGGTCGAAATGTGTGGCCGAGTCATCGAAAATTGGGTCCAACGAATCGACCGCTGTAAACGTGCCCGCGGTGGCCATATGAACGAAGTCGAGTTCCATTCATAAATGTTTTGATTATATTTCAACCCGATAATAAAGTTTTTGAAATATTTCAAATGGTTTGCATTTTATTTTGAAAAAAAGTTGTCAAGTCCTTATTGGAAAGCCCTATATAATATCAGCAATACGTCCTGCAGAAAACTTGCAGAACATCTAACACTAAAGCCCTTGGCTAGGAAAATTGTGGTGGTTTGACGAAAATATATTAATTTTCCAGTACTAAACTAACTAAATATTAAATGTTTAAGAATTGCGCGAATGCAATTTGTTGGCAATATTTTTCTCTTCCGCTCCCCATACAACTTTGGGGAGAATTTACGTTCGTACCCGACGTTACCTCTATTCGGCATTTAACATTTATGGGGAACATCAGGAAAGGATTTATGGCGGGATTAAGCTTGAAGGAAGGGCTTCGAGGTCTGCTTTTAAAACCTGTGGGCTAAGTGAATCTAAATTTTTCTGCCGGAAAACTGTCAGCCACTAAAATGTAAATTTTACCCTCACGTACCAAGACTTTCCAAAGCAAAGAAAACATGGAAGACCGTACTCGTTTAGGAGAGAATCTCTGTAAAATATTCAAAGGAGAGTCCGATATATATTGGTTGTTAAATAAATCAGATGAACTACTACAGACATTAATTTGCTTTTTTTTTAGGGAACACTATATCTTAAATTTTTTTAATATTGGCAACATAAATTATACCTTCTTAACGATAACTTTTTCTTCGTAATTACATTGCATCGTATGGTTCGGAAAAAGCCACTTTTGAAAATAGAAAATATTTAACTAATTAATAGACAAAACGAACTTTAATCGCAACAATTGTGAACCACCGCTCATAGTGCCTCAAAAATTTGTTTGCTGCTGCTAAAGCTTTCAAGAGTTCTGGTAACACTTCTAAAACTTTGGTTACACATTCCAGGGATTCAGAAACTGCAGCATTTGACAGGACATCTTTTGGTGAGAACTGGGTTAAGTTTCTTGGCACTTCTTAATGCTGCAACTGATCTCGGTGTCGACTGCCGCCGTGACCACACGTCAAACAATTTGAAACGCGCATGTCCAATACGTCGCCCATCGGAGCATCCAAAACGTTCCACTGTCTTTACAAGACTTTATTGCCCCCTCATCGCACACTAGCTTTCTGGTGTGTAGATGATTTCGTGAAAAGCTCACACAGGGTGACGGATCGGCACAAAAATTTCCCTCCAATGGCTGCACATCAAAGCGCAGCGGAAGTTTGATTTGATGAATGGCTCCCAGAGCCCCTGGGGAGTGCTGTAAAGCCTCTTTTCTTCTGCCCGGCCCGTTGAAGCTTAGGATGGAATTTCCTTCTAAAACTTCCAGGACAAGAAGACTGAAAGCTGGCAGCTTTCACTTGGTGGGTAATGAAAGGCCCATAGGAAAGCTCTTCTGGAGACTCCATCTGCTGTTCCATCCTCCTGGGGACAGCAGATATTGATGCGGTACTTCTGACGAATCCTCTATTCCTCTGCCTTGCAGTGTGCCCATGAGTGCTAGTCGAACTCCAATTGTCCAAAGCGGTGGTCGCCATAGTGGTTCTATCGCAGGTGACGCCTTGGTGAAGTGCTGTCGAAGTGGGCTGACCTTCTTTGTGCAGATTTCTTTCTTTTAATTTATGACGTGTATGTAAATATATTGCAGCAGTCGTACAGTTCCTTTTATCTTCCAGCGCTCCTCGGAGGTGAAATTTACGCTTTAAATCGCATCAACTCATATCGCCTGCCTCGTCAGAGTCTTTTAAGTGAAAAAAAAAAATCTCCTTCGAACGGAATCAATCAATTGCTGCTAAAAATAGAAATTCGTGCGAACAATACTGATACAGGCAGAAAGGGTTGTGCGCCGGGAGTGCTTGGTGGGCCAGCAGCCCTTCGGGTGATCCAGTTTCTAAAGTTGATAAATTCATTTAAGCCCAGGGTGTTCATAATTGTGCAGTTCAGTGCTGTCCATTGTTTGCCGATGTAAATTCGCCACCAATTCCAAGGTTGCGTACAGAGCGTAATAGCTGTCGATGTGCGGCAATTATTACTAATTACCTGTCTAATTGGATTAAACGATTGCGGACTACTACTACCACTGCGGAACTATGTAAGTACTACCGACGTATCAAGTTAAGTTCTTTAAAAGGCGAAAGCGAAATCAGGTCTGGAGTGATTTTTACTCGGAAGCTTCCAGTGGCTATTGTTAGCTAGCCCTAATTAGCGTTAGACGGATACGTTCTTTACAAAAGCGATTTAACACTCGTAAATCAATCAAGGTTTTTTGTTGTCTGATTGGAAGATTTGTCGCTGGGTTTAGTTGGAAACAAAGTATCAAACAACCTATTGTTTTCGAATTATCCTTCGTACACCCGTTGGACGCCAGTGCTTTGCTGGTGTTTATTTTTATACGCTTTGTTGTGGTGAGTGTCGTGATTGATTTACCATCTGCTGATATTATTTTGAAATGAACTATTGTATGACATATTTTTGTTTCTGAACTTGACGCAGCTTTATCAGGCTCTAATAGTCTTTTAAATATAACTGTACTGACGTGTGCAGACTACCATAGGAAAAAAATTAATGTTTAAGAAACCATACCTTAACGTATTACTCCGAGGTTTCTGCTCTAGTTATTTCGCAAACACCACTATAATAAGTTTGTGCTGAATTCAGCCAACTTGAATAATGCCATGAATACGAAGAGATGCCAATTGTGTATAATGTACGAGTACATACATATATTCGTGTAATATTTGTATTCCAGTTCATAGTTTACCAGAATGAGGCCGTCAATATTGATAAGCCCTCATCAGAAAGTAAATCAGGTCCACTGTACCGTTTAGTCCGTGTCTGTTTTTAATATTTCGGCTCAGTTAAATCAAACTAGTTAATACGATGAATGTTGTAGAAATGAAAGGAATTTGAACTTATTTATTATACTTATATTGGGTTGTTCGGAGAGTAATTTAGTTTTTTCCCAACAGAGGACTTAAATTGTATTTTTCACAGGCAAAAAAACCTCAGCAAAAACGGGAGACAAAAAAAAATTTCAATCTGGGGATCAGACCATATCTTTTACATATGTTTTCGAGGTCGCTGAAACCGAATCCGATGTCGATTTAACCCCATGACGTCAGCTTTCAGCGACCCCGAAAACATATAAAAGACAAGGTCTGATCCCCAGATTGAAAATTTTTTATTTTTTCTCTCGTTTTTGCTGAGGTTTTTTTAGGTTATGTCAAAAACCTGACGTGATGGGGTTGAACTGACATCGGTTTCAGTTTGAGCGACCCCAAAAACATATGTATGTAACACCCCCGGGCCAGAAATATTTTTTTTGTGTGGCTGTGTTATTCGATGTTTATAGAGAAGATATATTGACTGAACAGTGAACGCCAGTGCCAAAATTGTTTTGCAAAATTTCGTTCCGGTAATTTTGATGTTAAAGATGCACCACGTTCTGGAAGATCAGTTGAAGCTGATGAAATAAAAAATAAGGACATTGATTGATGCAAACCGCCGAATGACAATTCTTGAGATCGCTGAAAGATTTAATTTATCGAATTCCACCGTTCATGATCACGTCAAACGCCTTGGTTTAATTTCAAAACTCGTCAAGAAAAACGATCTGTTTTGAAGCGGGGGAAGATATGTGGATTGTCTACTACAATGTTAAACACAAAAAATTATACCTACCATAGTAATCCTACTAATAAATAATAACAAAAACTATAATATAAAAATCTATAGGGTAAAAAAGATGACAAATCACTTCGAAAGCCGTTATACATCAAAAAAAGGGGTACGTTTGTTATATCCTTGACCCCAATTTTTGGGGAACGGGGTTCGAAACATTTACTGTGCTGATTAACGGTAAAATAATGAAAAAATTCTATCTCGACTCGTTTTCGAGATATAGGTCAAAATAGTTGGCTTAAGTGTACGACGGCTGCTTTTGGAATTGCCCTAAAACTTTGTAGAAATGTTCCATTTATGGTCGGAACGAGTGAATTAGGAAAGTATTGTTGTCGGAAAACAATACTTTCCCAAAAATTAGCCAAAAATTTACCAAAAATTGAAAATTTTGTAAAAGGAAATAATTCTGTCAGAAGATATTTTTTAAGAAAGGCAAATTTTTCTTACGAATTATTTTGTGCCGATGTACGAAATATTTTAAAAATTATTTACCATGTACATGAGCGCAAATTTCGATTGTACAAAGCAAAGACGATGCGAATAGCCACTCTGAATTATTTTATATCTCGAAAACGAGACGTGATTGACCTTGATTTTTTTAATTTTTGGTGTTAAAACAAGTTAATTTTTGGAAAAGTATTTTTTTTCGACGACAATGCTTTCCTAATTCACTCGTTCCAAACATAAATCGAACATTTCCATAAAGCTTTAGGGCAATTCCAAAAGCAGCCGTCGTACACTTAAGCCAACTATGTTGCCCTATTTCTCGAAAGCGGGTCGAGATAAAATTCTTTCATTATTTTTCCGTTAATTAGCACAGCAAAATGTAATGTTTCGAACCCCGTTCCCATAAACTGGGGTCAAGGATATAACAATCTCCCCAAAAAAGGTGATGATCTTTGCTTGGTTGGGATTTTAAGGGAATCGTTTTTTTTACTTCTACCGGACAATACCACGATCAATTCTGAAGTGTGCTGTCATCAACTGGACAAATTGAATGATTCACTCAAACAGAAAAGGCTAGAATTGTTCAATAGAAAAGGAGTAGTGCTCCATCAAGATAATGCGAGTCCTCATACAAGTTTGGTAACTCGCCAAAAACTTTTACAGCTTGGATGGGATGTACTACCACACCCTCCATATTCTCCAGATCTGGCACCTTCGGATTATTGCTTGTTCCGATCTCTACAAAAATGAGGACGTCAAAAATGACTTAGATCAGTTTTTTGGCAGCAAAGATCAGAAGTTTTATGAGCGTGGAATCATGCTACTGCCAGGTATTGTACCAAAATGGAGAATATATAATGGAATAAGATATTTAAGATATAAAAAATCGTCTTTAATTTTCATTAAAAAAAAAGTACTTTCCGCACAACCCAATAGATACATAGTTTATGCACCTATAAAAAGCTTACTCTCTACGATCGCAGCAGGAAAAACAATTTATAATGCATATCCCACTAAATCATTCATTCCCATTGCTCTACAGAGCAATCAATTCGAAATTTGGAAATCCATCCATCCATCGCCTATAAATCTCTCGCTTGTTTTTTGGGTAGTAGCACTCGATGCATATGAACCCATCCAACTCACATCTTTTTGCGCCGAGCTTTTTGAAGCAGTTTTAATTGCGGTCTTACGTGTTTACTTACATATATCCACAATTCAGCGGGTTACTTAATTCTTACTGCAAGTTAATACTATGTAATGAGTTGATGCTTTATGGCTTACTATTAAAACGTGCAATCTCCACAAAAGATATAACACAGATATTGAACGATTTGACACTAGACCCCTCGTATATTGTGTATCATCTTAGTTGTTTCGAAATTTAAAAACAAACGTGATTACAATGCGCCGGCGGCGCCATGGATGTGTTAATTTCAAAGCAAATAAAATGATATACATAATGAGGGGTGTATCAAATCGTACAATCGTGGCAGTCAACATATTAATTCGCAGACGAGAGTCTCCCACGTTTTTGTGCTCTCTAGAATTCCTATTCAATTTGTTTGTACTCTTCTTACAAGATATAGTGGGTAACAAAATTAAAGCACAGTTCCTTTCCCTTATTTTCGAAGAGTAACTGGTAGATTTCATATAAAAATAAGTAAAATAAAATACAACGGGTTTCCAATAAAATAAATCAATAATTCTCAAGTTACTTGAAACTTTCGGCAAAAAAAGTTAAGGCAGGACGATTTACTACTGAAATTGTTTTAAGTTATTTAGATTGATTGACTTAAAAAATTGGAAGTTTTCATACCATTAATATTCGGTGCCTTTTCCACGCATCGTAATCACTTCCCTAAGTCGATTTGGTGTACATAGATTCAACTAATTTATTACGAAAAGTAGGTGAAATCTTTTCCCATTCTTCAAAAATGGCAGTCTTCAGTTCCTGCTTGCTCTTAATTTTGTGGATTGCAACTTTATGTTTCAAATGATGACATAGATGCTCTATGGGGTTTAAATCTGGAGATTGGGCAGGAGTTTTAATAACTTTTGGACAATTGTAAATAGCTCAAAGTTGACATCGTTTCGAATTATGCTTTGGATCGTTATCTTGGTATTAAGGGGTTTAATACGCAGTTGCGAGGCTCAAACAAGACGTCGAAGTAAGGGTAATTCAAATAGAGCCTACTTTTAAGAATACAATAGAGCGTCGATCATGTAAAAAAAATTACTGTGCACCGCTCCTGTAGATGATGTCCCGAACGAGCTCTAAAAAAAGGCGCTTGGCGGTGATCTCCATTTCGGCGGTTTGGATTATCTGAAATCAAAAAATATGGTGAATTCTATTAAAGGATAGATTAACGCAGGTATTGAACGAAGGAATAATAAAAATTTTGGTTTTTGATAAAATAACGTCTATTTGAAATTTTTTTTCTTTTTTGACTGAAATTTTCGTTCCATATTGTTAAAAAAAAATAGTGATAATTTTTTTGAAATCTTATTCCTTCTTCCAATACCTGAGGAATATATCTAAAAATATTGTGTAAAAATTTGAGACCGATCGGTTGAGCCATTTCTGAGAAATCGAGATCACCGACTTTGAAAATACCGTTTTGAGAAAAGTTTAAAGTTTCAAAAGCACTTTGCATAGAGAAAAAAATGTTTTTTTCAACTTACATTGAGTCGTCTATTCCAGGGCCATATAATACATTGTCACTTACTAATGAACTGTCACTTTACACATCTGATTACATTAGAAGGGAACATTTACAATAGGCAGGTGAATAAAAGGGACAGCGTTCTAGGTAAGCGCTGTCGCTCCGCTCTCCTATTTGCAAACGGTCTGACACGTCTTTACAAATATGTGTGTAACTTCGAAAATAATCGCCGGATTGACTTGAAATTTTCTGTGTATGTACTTAAATATATGTACATTCCGAAAATGGATTTGCAAATTCTAACTGCGTATAACCCCTTAAGAAAAGACATCCGAAATACTTAATTTTTAAGAGGTTTGCTTAATATTTCGTTTCAGTATACCTAAGTAATATCACTGATCCATTTTGCCCTCAATAATCTCCAAATTTCCAGGTCCAGGAGCTCCTATATAGCCCCACAGTAAACTATTAGTAGGTATAATATACGCCGATTTAAATTCACTATTTGGTTTTCGCCACACATAACATCTGACCCAAAAAATTTATTTTTGTTTCGTCCACAAAAATAACTCGTTTCCAAAAAGATATCGGCTTGTTGACGTAATCCTTAGCAAAACGCCATCCAGCCATCATATTTTTTGAACTTATAAATGGTTTTTTCCTAAACCCCTAAAATTTTTTATTACATTTCTAATTGTGTGAGTAGATACTTCCTTCCTAAAATGTTATTTCACCTCATTACGAAAATATGGCGCACTTAGGGTTTTTCTTAATTTTCACTTTTGGCCTTCCCGATCTTTTTTTCGTTTCGAATAAATTTGTTTTTTATACTTTATTATAACATTCCTTACAGGATATTTGGATTTGTTCAATTTCCCACCAATTTTAACATATGACAGTCCCTTTTGCCAGAGTTGCACTATAATTTTTAGCTTGTCTGCACATAAGGACGCTCTCTTAGCACTCGTTATTAATTACAGCTTTGTAAATTACTGATTGCAACCACTCTCAAATCTCAAATGTCAAATATATCATTAGGTGCGAATTCCATGTGAATCTAACGCTATCTGGCGCCTTAACTTTTTTTGCATAATTTTTTATCGGTTTGGCATCTTTATACTATACCTTCAAAAATGTGTTCATATTTTACATCTTTCTTTTTTGTTTATAAAATATGCATTCTGAACATTGCGAATACTGTTCGGCGACATAACTTTCAGTAAATATATCAATGAATATAGAAGTTTTTTCCTATAGAGGGGATTGTGCCTAACATGGCTCCTACAGTCTACGAATTACTCTCTACTTTTATCGACGATCTTCTGAGTGATATTTCCATCTCTGATGAACTTCTGCTGGTTGGCGATTTCAACTTGCCCTCTGTTGACTGGAGTCTCTCGGAGGATGCTACCTCTGTTCTGCCATCTACACTAGCTGGACCGCCATTTGTTTCATCTTTTCTGGACTGCATTGGCGCTTCGGGACTTTCGCAATGCAGCACGGTGACTAATAGTCATGGAAGGTACCTTGATCTTGTTTTTTCATCTGATCCTGCTGGTACTTATGTTAGAAAATGCTCTTCCCCACTCCTGCCGGAGTGCGGTCATCATCCGGCCCTAATTGTACTGTTCTCTTTTGATCCGGCATCTGTTGCTTCATCTGCCTTATGTAATCTTAGCTATAATTTAAAAAAAGCCGACTTTTCCAAACTTTGCAGCTGGCTCTCCTCTTGCGATTGGAGCGGAGTCTTGAATGAGCGCGACATCGATAAAGCGGTTAAATATTTTTACGATATTATTTCTCTTTGCTTCACACTTTATGTTCCTGTAAAATGAGCCAACAACAATACTTGGTTGCAACCCTGGCTCAATTCCATGGTCAAGCATCTTAAGAACGTAAAGAGCAAGGCTTGGAAGAAGTATTGCTCCTCTCGGAACGATTCGGATTATCTTTCTTATGTTATGTGGATCTCCGTAATCAATTCGTGACTGCAGTCAATGATTCTTACTCGGAATATCTTGGCAACGTTAAATCTTCTCTCCGCGCTGATCCTAAGCAGTTCTGGAGGTTTGTTAACTGCAAGCGGGGCTCCGATGGTTACCCATCGTCACTGTTCTTCGGGACTGAGAAGAGCACCGATCCCCTAGTTTTATCTAATCTCTTCGCCGATTTCTTTAAAACTGCTTTCTGTGATAGTACCTGTGATATTAACTTAAATGATTTTAACCACCTGACGAGGCTTCCGCCGACTACTCTTCAACCTAAGGATCTTATCTTTGATGACAAAATTGTACTTCGGCACATTGCTAACTTAGTTGACAATTTTTCGTGTGGCTCTGACGTAATTCCGTCCGGTTTTTTGAAAAGGTGTGACCTTGTCTTGGCCCCTATTCTTCGTTATTTGTTCAATTTATCTCTCTCTGTTGGTGTCTTTCCGGGGCCCTGGAAAATTTCTGTGATTCTTCCTATGCATCGGATATTTCAAATTATAAGCCAATTGCTAATTTATGTCCTATTGCTAAGCTCTTCGAGGTAATGATTTGTGAAGTACTTTATTTCCACTGTAAGCCTTTCTTGATGCCATTTTAACATGGGTTCATGAAAGGTAAATCGACTACAACTAACCTTTTGGAATTTTCCAATCACTGTACGCCGGCTATTGAATCTGGCAAACAAGTCGATTTCATTTTCACTGATTTTAGCAAGGCCTTTTACAGGATCAATCACAAAATTCTTATTCATAAATTATCTGTTCTTGGTTTCCCCAAATGCTTTGTTAGTTGGGTCACCTCGTACTTATTTGATCGTACTCAGTTTGTTTGCTTTCGTGGTGTTTTTTCTGATTTGTTAAGAAATACATCAGGTGTCCCACAAGGTAGCCACCTTGGTCCACTGTTATTTATCATTTATGTCAATGATGTTTCTCTTATACCTGTCCATTCGAAAATTCTATGCTATGCGGACGACGCGAAACTATTTCGCACAATATCTAGTGAGCGTGACTGCCATCTTTTAAATTCTGACTTGGACGCATTCCATAATTGGTGCTCCATTAATCACTTACCTTTAAACATCGGTAAATGCACTTGCATGTCCTTCACTCGTAAAAAGATTCCGGTGCTTTATAATTTCACTATTGGCGGCTTCTCCCTTACTAGGCTTGACAAAGCGAGAGATCTTGGTGTCATTATCAACTCACGATTCTCTTTTGAACATCATATAAACTCCATTACTAACAGAGCTAGCGCGACTCTGGGCTTTGTAAAGCGTTGGTCAAAGGAATTCAACGAACCTTACATTTCTAGACTTCTTTATTGCACTTTTGTTAGACCTATCCTCGAATATGCGAGTCCTGTCTGGTCCCCCTTTTATGGGAGCCATATTAAACGAATTGAATCTGTTCAACGCAGGTTTCTCCGGTTTGCTCTCAGAAGTCTTCCTTGGGATAATGATCTTGTTATGCCTCCCTACTCCGATAGGCTCAAACTTATTTCCCTCGAAACCCTGGAACACAGGCGGAAAACCTCCAGAACTGTTTTAGCTTTTGATTGTTTGCAAGGCGTTATCAACTCTCCGGAATTGCTTGCCGCTTTTAAAATTTCTGTACCGACCCGCTTCTTGAGGAACTATGACTTCTTTTACTTACCACAACATCGCTCTAACTACGGCTTCAATGAGCCTATATCGTCGATGTCCCGTTCTTTTAATGCTTCTTTCTCCGTTATTGACTTTAACATTTCCAGAAGCCAGCTGAAAAGTCGACTTTAGCAGGCTTGTTATTGTATTATACTGTTTTATTATATTGTACATAGTAATCAGAATCTTGATGAAGCTGTGATAAATAAATAAATAGATAAATAAATAACTTTTTTTACCCACTGTATATATGGTATATAAATATATACGAGTATTTCAACCTCCAATCAATTACCTAAAAGCATAACAGCATTTTTCTATATCTTTGCGCGTTTCATTTTTGTTCATTTTGAGGTGGTTGAACATCTTTATAAATGACCTAAATCAAATTTTCATTGGACGGCACAATTATCGATATCGACAGGAAAAATTTTCCATCACAAATATTTTTGAGCCTTAAGAATACACACTTAGCGTATATTGTCATTCAATTAATTATAAGGGGGCTTTCACGGTTGCTTAAATGTCTCAGACTATCACTGACCTCATTGAAAATCAATAGTTGTTTAGGTAAAGAGAACGCGGTGTGCATGTAACCATACATATATGAATATTTTCACGGAAAACGTGAACGTAAATTAAAACTACGTAACATTGTTTAGCCTTTGAACTTATTATCTCAGTGCTGTTCAATTAATACATTTCAAATTTGATAAATTTATATCAGGCAAAAGTATTTAATAGCTCACATTTTACTATCATGTTCAAATCTGTTTTTCTATCTCTATCAACTGGTTATTAAACTTTTCCATGTTAACAAAGCTATAAGTTGAAATATTCTCAACCTGCAGAAATTATCCAAAAGTAAAACTGAAATCTTAAAGGCGTTGTTAACCAACTAATACCTTTTTAATCAGAAGAAAGAAATAACTGACAACGAAAAACCATAAAATGTCAATTACTCGTACATGAAAATCGCAGATTTTTTGACACATAAAACAAAAAAATATTATTAAATGCTCGCAAATATATAGGCTTGGAGTATAAGCAATTTTTTTATTTATTTATTTATTTAATCAAATCAATAGTTACAGCAGACCATCTGACGCAATATATGTAAGTGGGAAAAAAATACATTTGGAAAAATTAAAATTAAAAATCTTGTATAACATTAAGTACATCGTGTGAACTGGATATATCATCCAATCATCCAATAATAGATGTTGTTAGAGAAGAAAAAGCGTTATGAAGAAATGGCCGGCTGGTTGGAGACATGGCCGATAGTGGTTCAAAAGAACAATAATTGCTTCTATGACAACGAAGATAAAGAAAGCTTCGTCCTTTAGCCATTCTAGGACACGAATTAATATTAACCATTTTAAGAAGGCGGGGAGAATCTACGAGTATATCGCCAGTTAAGAGATCATAAAAGAGATGCATAAAAATCACCCCCGCAACCTCCTTGCGTTTGGAAAGAGATCGCATATCCAAAAGTTTTAATCTCTCTTCGTAAGGAGGAAGAATTAAAGGATCTGACCACGGGAGATGACGGAGAGCGAAACGGAGAAAACGTTTCTGTACAGACTCAATCCGTTGGATGTGGATATTATAGAAAGGGATCCATACCACCGAGGCATATTCCAGAACAGGACGGACAAATGTACAAAACAAGACTTTTAAAACGAATAGGTCCGCTAGGTCTTTTGACCATCGCCTAATAAACCCGAGAGTGAAATTAGCGCGACTAATTATCTGATCAATATGAAGCGCAAAAGTGAACTTGATATCAAGAGTGACACCAAGGTCGGCAACATTTTCAACAAGAGTTAAGGGTTCATCATTAATTATGTAAGAAAAGTTTATTAAAAAAGATTCCCTAATAAAAGAAATTATACTACACTTGGAAATATTTAACATCATACGGTTTCTAGAGCACCAATCAAAAAATAATAATAAGATCGTTTTGAAGGTCTTGAACATCTTGTACAGACTCACTCGGCATGAAAATCTTCAAATCGTCAGCATATGCCAGAATGTGTGCTCTTTGGAAAATGGGGAACAAATCATTGATAAAAAGGGTGAACAGCAACGGTCCAAGGTGGCTACCCTGCGGGACGCCAGAAAAAACATGAACTGCTTCAGAGAGCGACCAAGCGAATTCTACTTAAAAGGTACGATTTGTAAGATATGACTCAACCCAATAGACGAGATTAGTAGGAAAGCCAAATCGTAACAATTTAAAAATTAGTACTTTGTGAGAAAGCTTGTCAAATGCTTTGCTAAAATCGGTATATACACATTCTACCTGCTTAAGCCACTCGAGATTATTCAGACAAAAACTAGAAAATTCGACAAGGTTATTCCACCAGCAAAGATTAAAGTTCATTTTTAGGGTTAAACTTATTCAAATATTTTAAGCTTTTTTCTACATACACATGACTTTAATTTGAATTTGTAATTAAGCACGAATATGTTTTTTACATGGAGGAGAAAAAGTCACAAAAGGGTTTCTTGTTGGCCTTCTTTCAAAAACAAACGTTGCAAATTTGTTTTCACGACACTTAAATAAAAATAGGGTCGTTTCGATACACGCGAAATTAAAGGAACTTGTTTATTTGGCTACAGTAAAAGAGTACCGTTTAGCAGACTTAAACTGCTATATGTCTTTAGATTGTCATAAACGTTAGCGTATGAATTAATTCGTCGTAAAAATCGTTAATTCAAAATCTGCAGCGACCGCAAAATTAAGGTGGCGGCTCCAATATGGCGAATAAAATATATGTATAGGGTTTCCCAATAAGAACGTCCGAACTTGAAATTTGAATAAACCACACAATTTTCGAGCAAAAATTGTTCTGATTGCTTTATTTAAAAGATAATTTTATGCGATTTATGATTTGAATAAAATATCGGCCAAATGGCTACCACGGCTCCTCTTGCACACGTTCATCCGCTCTCGCCAATTTTCTATGACTCTGTGCGGTATCTCACCTTTGGCTTGACGAATATCGGCTTCCAATGCCTCAAGAGCTGTAGGATGGTTGCTGTAAACCATCGGCTTAATGTGGCCCCAAAAGAGATAATCCAAAGGCGTTAGATCACACGACCTAGGCGGCCAAGCGATGGGACCATTTCTAGATATTAACGGCTCACTGAACTTACCGTGCAATAAGTCCATGTTAAGTCGGGAAATGTGACGCGGTGCACCGTCTTGTTGGAAATAAAGGTCGTCCGCATCATTTTCATCAAATTCCGGGAAAAAAATCTGTCAACATCGTGTTATAGCGGTTGCTATTAATGGTAACGGCATCTCCTGCCTCATTTCGAAAGAAATAAGGTCCGATGATTCCACCATACCATAATCCACACCAAACGGTCAATTTTTGTGGATGCAATGGTGATTCATGAACCACTCGTAGATTTGACTCACTCCAATAGCGGCAATTTTGCATGTTGACGAATCCATTGAGCCAGAAATGAGCCTCATCTGAAAGATTTTGCGATGAAAATCGCCGTCGGCTTCCAACACTTTCAGTGGCCAATAAGCAAACTGACGACTATTGCGATGGTCGGTTGGCTTGAGTTCATGTGGCAATACCATCTTATAAGGATGCAGACCCAAATCCAATCGCAAAATTCGCCAGGTTGTCATCCTGGAGAGCCCTAACTCTAGAGAACGGCGCGGAACAGACGCATTTGAGTTTTCACGAACACAAGCTTGAACGGCGGTAATATTTAATTTGTTCACTTCGGGCATTTATTTATCTTACAGGCACCTTTGTATCGTGAAGAGTGAATTCACTTTCAAACTATGTTATTATGCGTCTCATAGCGCGCTCAGAAGAAGCATTATGACGCCCGTTTTTTGCATGAAGCGCTCTCACAGTACCGACAAGAAAATGCGAATTTGTATAATAATTTTGGACAATTTCCAAGCGTTGGATCAAATTCAAACAAGTTATGATGAAATCGCAAACCTTACTGAACATAACTGCATAGACCTGTCGAAAAACCATAAACAAATGTGGCCGCCACGAGCTATCAAAACCAGGTCATCCCTATTGGGAAACCCTTTATGTTTGTTTATGTAACATATGTAGCTATTATCGACCGAAAACATTCAACTTCAACTTTCGTCGAACATGCGTACTTAGAGCTTTTCAGGTTTGAATTTGAAAATCAAAATGGCGAATATGATGATTAGATTGATAAGTCAGATTTGTGGTGGTTTTTTCTTTTTATTTCAAAAATGGATAAGATATCACAAAGCTAGGGCCCTTACTCTCCATTACAATAATGTGCGAATTCTTGGCGAAACTGTAACCACATTTTTAGATTTTTATTCCAAAGGTTGTTTCTTGTCGAACGAATTAAAATATGTAAATAAAAATACAAAAAGGTTATAATGAAATATGATGCAAAGGAGAGTTATATGGAAAACCATCCCAATTGCTAAGCATAGGTCTAAAAATGTACAGGAACAATTAATAAATCAAATTGCATGTGTACCGTCCCGTAACCCTCAATGTGGGTGGCTGGAAAAACTACGCCCTACATAGGTATGTACATATATTGTCTTCTTTAGGTGAGAGTAGGTTATAAACAAAACATAAATCTTCGTCACTGTTCCTATACCTACTGCTCAAAAACACGTATACGCTATCCATTTTATAAAAAGAAGCAAACCTCGCACCTTCTTACATTTTATGGCCAAAGAAATTTACAGTTAGTTCCTAAACCCTTCCCTTGTATTTACATACCAGTGAAGTGAGGTACAAAATTTGTATTCAGGGTTAGAGAGAGTTGGCAGCGCTAGGGTTGTTTAGAGAAATCTTGGACTCGATAGATAATCTTGGTTGTTCAACATGGAGGAAAATGGGAAATGCTTTTAATTCCTCGAAACGAGTAACAACGAAATTCAAATGTTAGTAAAAAATAAGTGCTGAAAAGCAAAAGTTGTAATCAATTATTGAAAATGATATTTCACCCCCTATGGGCTTGCAAATTTTTTTCCTCTACGATGTGAACTCTCTACGGAACACGGGCAAGTCACAAGTTCAGGTAAATATTTCGCCTTGAATTTCATGATATCGGCAGTTAGAAGTGTCATTTTTTGTGCCTTTGCGTAGTTCATAAATATTAAAGAGCATGTTCTTCTCGTTTTCAATAATTCAAAGAATCAAGGATATCTGCCTCCGACAGAGATATGCTTCCCTTGGACTGTGATAAATTGAACTCCGTTTTCATCAATACTTAAATAAATAATTGATACTTCCATTAGTCCGGGAGGCGACTGCAAAAAAAGGAGTCCATAAGCATACAGGCTGAAACATGTCGCAAACAAAACTTTAAGGTGAGCATATCCAAATGCCGCTGTTGGACCAATTCCGCGTAAAATTTCCGTTTCCAGTGCGTTTTAGGGGTGCAAAAGAGCCGTTAAGGATACAGGCACAAAGTGGTACTAAATTAAATCTTACTTCTCCCTCTTCCGAAATGTCGAATGGTGCCTGTGCGGGGTTGGACCAATTACGAGGCAGCCTTAATATTCTGATATTACTGCCAGCGGCTGGTTTTACTTATTTTAAGGATTTCTCCAACAACATTAGAGCTATTGCCTTCAAATTTTGTTTGTAGCGTCCTTTCCGTAATATCCAACAACTGTTAACATCATTTCCTAAAATTCCTACCCTAAGGCGGTGAAATTAAATGTTTAAAAATTTAACGGTTTTTCGACTTTTTTCCGTTATTTTTCTAAGTGAATGGATGCATTTTGGGAAAAGTACTACCAATTAGAAATAATTTCTAAACAACAAAGAGGATTCGAATGGGCTCAACATCACTTGTGTGAAAACCTAATTTTAACATCATTCTTATTTTTTTTAAAGACATTCGAATGGGATATTTCGAATATTGTTAAATAGATTTGTTCTGCATATCAATTTACCATTTCTTATAGCTCAATATTGTTGTCATACATATAGTCCAAGAGGAAGCTGTAAAAAGTGGAGTCCGAAATGAAATTTTTAGGAAAGGTTTCTTATGCTAGGAGAAACCTAACTTGCTTGGGTTGTCTCCCCTTCTCCTGTTCAGTCCCATTCCCTCCCCCATTTCCGGCGTATTGAGGAGGGTGGTTACAGATAACTTATTTTTTTCTGAAAGTAGAGTACTTCAGCTTTCTTTTGAAATAACTGTCATGTTTCTACTCCAAGCGTTTTTTTTAAATCTAAAAAACCAACTATGAATTGGGGGACTCTACCAGCTACTCAATTTTGAAGCAGATATCTTCAACCGATTGAGCCGAAATTTTGTATACACGTTTAGTGTATGTGGATGACAATACACGATAAGCTGTGTGACATCATTCTAAATCCAATATGGCGGACCATCCAAGATGGCGGACTATCCAAGATGGCGGACCATCCAAGATGACGGAATAGTTATTTTTAATGCATTTCTACAATATGGGTATCAAATGAAAGGGCTTGTTGAGAGTAACTCGAAAAATAATGTGACGTCATTCTAAATCTAATATGGCGAAACATCCAAGATGGCGGAATAGTTATTTTTTATGCACTTCTACAATATGGGTATCAAATGAAAGGGCTTGTTGAGAGTAACTCGAAAAATAATATGACGTCATTCTAAATCCAATATGGCGGAACATCCAAGATGACGGAATAGTTATTTTGTATGCACTTCTACAATATGGGTATCAAATGAAAGGGCTTGCCAAGAATAATTAGAAAAATTTCCAGCAAAATATAGTCACAGAACCGCAGAACGAAGAATGCTGCCAATTGTATTATGCTGGGCTTGCACAGTACACAAAATGCAGGGTAGTACTGTCGACAACGCCGTTGTTTACTTAGGCTCAAAGCTCTTTGCTGCTGGTCAAGCATACGTGGCCGTAAGTAGGGTAAAATCATTAGAAGGTCTCCTTATTGAAGAGCTAGACTGTTCGAAATTAACCGGCAAACGACCTTGCAACAATGATGCGTTGAATGAGATGAACAGACTCAGAAATCTAGCCAGCGATAACTTAAAAGTAAAAATAAATTAAAAGCAACAAAACAAAGCTTTTATTTAAATGCTCTAAAAAGAAGAAAATAAAATGTTCCTTTACAATTTTAACTATCAACTTATAACCTCATTATACACAATTTATATGATCATAAAAGCTTGTCACGCGATTTACTTGTGTAAATAAACTAGTACCTATTTAATTGAGTAACTTAATCTGCTAAGTTTAATTTTCTTTAAATTTCAGTTTAATTAAATATTTATAGGTACTTACGCAAACCTCGCGACAAGCTTTTATTATCATATAAATTCTGTATAATGAGGTTATAAGTTGATAGTTAAAATTGTAAAGGACAATTTTATTTTCTTCTTTTTAGAGCATTTAAATAAAAGCTTTTTTTAAAAAAGGTTTTTTTGCTTTTAATTTTTTTAGATTAGAATTCCGGAAATGAGAGAGGAGGTGGGACTGAATAAGGTTGGGTAAGAGACTGTAATTTAATATTGGAGAGGAGAAATAAAAATCAGATATGCAGAACCAAAATAAAAATTCTTGTTGGCCGGGGTTTTATTTTAAAAAAAAACATTTTAAATTAGTTATTATTATAGTTTTATTCTATAATTAAAATACCATCTACCGATAAAGGCGTAACAATTTTAAACACACAAGCAAATGTTTGTTTTTAGGGTACGCGTGTTGAGCCCGTCCGATACTAATTTATTTATTTATTTACTCATCAACAGGTGCAAACCATATGACGTTGCAAAGATAGATGTTATGCTAAGCAGTATAAATAGAAATATGATTTTAAGAAAAGTTGTATAATGGTTTTTTTAGTTCAATTTTATCACAATGAAAATCGATAATTGAGAAACGGGCATTATAATCTCTAGAAATATCCGACAAAGGTTCAAAATAAGCGTAATTGCTTCTGTGATTATTTGCATACAGAAAATTTTGTCCTCTAATCACTCGGAGGCGTGAATTAAAATTTAAAAGTTTTAAAAGATTAGGACAGTCAACGGCGCCAGTAACGATATCAAGCATGAACATAACACGAGCAACATCTCTACGTTTTAAGAGAGACGACAAACCCAGCAGCCTTAAGGGGACCTATATGGCTTAAATGGGATTTTGGGGAGTCAAAGGATTATTTTTTTTTAAATAAACCACATAAATTCTAGAAAATGAGGAAACTAATTTATTATTGAATACTTTAAGATTGTTTTTGGCCTATAAAAATCACAAAAATACCCATGGGCTCTTATGGGTTGAGCGTCTCTTGCAATGGTGGAGTTTCACCTTTGCCGTAGCTTTTTTCCAGAACCCCTGATCTGAAACACATAAACAAGACATTTTCTGTAAGATAATACTTGACTGCACAGAATGAATTAATTAGTTTTGCTTTCCTGCAATTATTTTTGATTTTGTGTAGTATAGAGTTCAATTTTTGAAATTTTTCATTATTTACTGAATTAATAAATATTTTAAAAAATAATTATAATCTAAATATTCATATATTTTTTAATTCATTCCATGACCAGATGTATAATACACATTAAAGTTTGACTAACCTTTTTAGAAGTTTCCTGGGGCATAAAATACATTGTCTACATCCTCCTCAGCCTTACTGAATCATCATTTTTACTCGGATATAGTTGAACAAAAAGAAAAGCCAATAAAAAAAAACGAAAATTTAGCCATATAGGTCCCCTTAACGAAGCCTAATGTTGAATTGTCTCTATTAATAATGTTATCAATATGGCGCCCAAAATTAAATTTAAAATCGATCCGCAGTCCAAGATCCACAACACTTTCGTTTCGAGATTCGAGACTTGTCATACATTTTGTAGGAAAACTCCAGAATGGAGGAATTCCTGCAAAAAGAAATAAAATTACACTTAGTAATGTTTTTCATTATTATATATTCAAAGATCATCTTGTAAGCATTGAACATCTTGAGAAGATTCAACAGTTTTAAAGATTTTCAATGAACAAATCATTGATAAACATAACAAAGAGTAATGGCCCAACGTGACTAGGTAGGCGAAAATTTAACCTTGCAGAACCGATTATTAAGGTATGACTGAACCCATAGAACAAGATCTTTGGGAAACCCAAGTCAGAGCAGTTATAAAATAAGCACTTCATGGGTAAGCTTGTCAAAAGCTTTACTAAAATCAGTGTAAACATAGCCGACCTGTTTAAGCTTTTCAATATTTGTTAGACAGAAATTCATAAATCCAAAAGGTTAGTCACAGTTGACCTATATTTCACAAAGCCATGTTGGTGCACCGACAAAAGAGAACTGCAGTAAAACGTCAGATAATCTTTCACAATAAATAATAATAATAATCTTTCTCATTTGCTGCAACTTGGTTCATATGCACACTCTTATTACGATGCTAATTGGAAAAGTTCATTTTTATTCAATATTTGAGTGGAAATAAGTGTAAATCCGGTTAAGTTTTAAGCAAATAATTTAGTCCTGACTATAAAATTGTTATTTTTTTTGTAAATAAAGGTAATTTGAAATTATGCCGAATTAATTTGAAGAACTTTGGTTAATTATATTTTTTAAATTAGACATGCCGAGAGGTACAACGTTAAGTGTTTCTGAGCAAGCCAAAATTAGCGCCTACAAAGAATGCGGCCTCTCAAATAGGGAAATAGCGGTAAAAATGGAAAGATCTCATACTGTTGTGGGTAATTTTCTAAGAAAAGGTGAAAATTACGGCACTACTAAACGTTCGAGCAGAGTTCCAACAGTGTCTGAAAGGGTAAGAAGGAGCATTATCAGAATTGCTGCACAAAAGCAGCCCACTTCTGCGAGTATTGTCACAGAATTAAATTTACCCGTGTCCTCTCGACGTGTTCGTCAAAATTTACGCAACAGTGGCACACTTAAATGGATGAAGAGGATGGCCAAACCAGCATTAAAAGATCATCATAAAGTACGACGATTGGAGTTCGCTCAAAAATACATGTCCTGGACCAAAGAATGGGACCAAGTTATTTTTAGTGACGAAAAAAAATTTAATTTAGATGGTCCTGATGGTAACCAGTTCTATTGGCACGATCTTAGAAAAGAACCAGAAAAAGTCTTCAGTCGCAATTTTGGAGGAGGTTCTGTAATGGTTTGGGCAGCCTTTTGTAGTAAAAGTAAGTCGCCTATTTGCTTCATTTAGACAAAAATGAATTCTACGCATTACATTCAATTATTGGAAGAAGTGTTCATTGAATTTGGTGATACCGTTTTGGGAGAACATTGGACGTTTCAACATGAAAACGCACCCATACACTCATCACGGGAAACTAAAACCTGGTTAAATTCAAAAAATATTAATGTTCTAACCTGGCCAGCGTGCAGTCCGGACCTAAACCCCATTGAGAATCTTTGGGGAACTTTAACTCGGCTTGTTTATACAAATGGTAGACAGTTTAATACTGTAAATGAATTAAAATGTGAAATTAGCGAAGCCTGGCGAAAAATTGAACAAAATGAATTAAAAAAATTGGTGGGATCTATGTGTAACAGGATTTACGAAGTAATTCTTAATAAAGGAAGTAATACCCATTATTAAATTTTAAGATTCATGGATTTTATTATCATGGATTTATAATTATTTCCACGCATACCTTGTAAAAATTACTTATTATTAACCATTGTTTATCTACTTCTTCTAAATAAGAAATTTATTTTCATTTGCTTATTATAATATAATAAAAATGAGTAATAATTATATAATAAAGGCGAGTGTTTTTATCCACAATTTATATGAATTATAGTGCGGATTTATAACTATTTCCATGGGTGTAGCCTCAAACAGTTTTTGAATCGGTGACAGTTTAGCGATGGGTCTATATTTTCCTTTTTTAAAATAGGAATCATGTAAAATAATTTACAAGGGCGAAGAAAAACACTAGAATGCAAAGACAAGTTAAACAAAAAAGTAAGGGGTCCAGCCAGTGCAGTACCACACTTAGGCAGAACAACACCAGAAATGTTATCGGGTGAATCCGAGTAGTCTTCGTCAATTTTATTTAGGTACTCTAAAACGGTACAGTCATCAAAAACAAAGTTATTTGTAAATGAAGGAAGACACGTCATATAATTAAAATAATCTAAGTCTATATCATAGATGTCATCACAATAAGCATTTCTTAAATGCTTCGCACAAGGTTGGAAATAGGGAAGGTTCATAGCAATTTCTTTGTCTAGAGTTAAAATAGAAGGATAGTTATTGGTCTTCCGTTTGCTATTAACAAAGTCAAAAAATTTCTTAGGATTAGATTGTGCGAATCGTGTACTGACAGTATAACGTTATTGAATAATTATTAAATCGTTTACGTAACTCCCCATAAATATTTATTGTAATCACCGCTTAATTTTTGTTTAAAAATAATTAGAGGTACTGGTAAATGCATTAATAGCTGTTTTTTCCAAAACTAATCCATTACTTAGAAAAATAAGGGAAAAAGGAGGGAAACCGGTAAATTTAAAAAAAAATTAATTTCACACCCTTAGGGGAGGAATTTAGGGAAATGCTTTAAACTGTTGTTGGCATATTGGAATTATGGAAAGGAAGCTACAAACAAAATTTGAAAGCAATAATTCTAATGGTGTGGAAGAGATCCTTAAAATAAATAAAATCAGCCGTTGGCAGTTAAATCATAAAATTGAGGCTTCCTCTTGAATGATCCCCACCCCGACTAGGCACCCGTCGACATTTCGGTAGAGGAATCAGTAAGTACCACCGCAGTTGGTACCACTTTCAGCCTGTATTCTTATCGGCTCCTTTTTGCAGTCGCCTCCTCGACTACATGTGGATGAATATCATACTAAAGCCTCGCAAATATCTTGGGGCACATCCAACTTTGTTAAAAAAAGTGTCTTTTATTAACAAGTATCTAAATATTTACATATGTGATGCTTGTTTTTTTGTGAATGTGAGTGTTGTTTTGAAATGAACATTGTAGGCCCCTATTTAGTGATTTCAAAGGTACACAAAATTAAATTTAGTGGAATGAACGAAAGAAAGCACCCTTGCGCCGATCCTTCTTCCAGTCTTACAATTGCAGAAGTTTATTTTTGATTAAAACTTCCCAATTCTTATGACTACCGCTGCATATCAAGCGGAGATGAAAATATTCAAATTACCCGCATTTTGTCTTGCTCCCAAGAACGCCGGAATTTTTTCATTAAATTTGATTTGAAGATATGAAGTGAAAAGTGAACTGCGAAAGCGCGCTTGTGAACACATTCCGCTCTGAACTCAATTTGGACTGGCAATAAGGCAAATTTTAAGCGTGGTTTACGGTAGGAGACCGCAGATTTACAAAGGTGTTTTAATTTACCATAATTTCAAAGAGGGCACAAAAAATGCGGGATTACGAACAGCACATTCGAGTTCGTAGCGAGAATATCTCAAATTTCCTCTCTAAGTTTCCTTGAGATATTTCAAGTGTTTACAATTAAAATTAATCATCCTAAGGTAGTCGGGGGTAATAACGAAAGTTATAATTCAAGGTACCAGGCGTGCAGATATTTCTACGTCAGTCCGCTTGACCTACTTTTCCACGTTTTTATGATTATATCGCAGCGTCTTGTTGACCAAGGCTTTATTATACCCTGCAGTGCAGGATCATAACCCTGGAAAATACATCCACGCTGAACTGCTCTCGCAGTGGGGGTTGCTGTCGAGCAGGATGTTGAGAAAATTTGATTCATTTCTGTGGTAAACGTCTCCCCATTGTGCGCTAATATGCGAATCACGTGTCTTTTTACCTGTCCCACTCTCAAATTTTGTTCGCAAAATTTTTTAATGACTACAGCAGTTGGCAAGAACGGCAATTAACCTCTCAATCTGCGTAGACAGTGTTAATAATAATTTCTACCCGGGGAAATTTCAGCTAATGGCTTTCTCGTGTTCTCGTTTAGTTCATCCCTTAATCGCCTTTTCGAACTGATTAATAATAATTTGACAGTATGCGCTGAATGCCTCCTTGGAAGACAACAGAACTTTCTTGCTGCTCCTGATGTTCATAGTTGCGAATATTCATCGAGGTATGCGAACTTGTATCGATTGGCACTTTTCCGTTAGCAAGAAGAAAATTATTTACGGCCGGGCTCTAATCGACCATTTCCGAGGAAAAGTTCTTATGTGTAGTTGTTAGAATTCCCTCACGGTGAAATATTGTTGCCTTCTGCTTAATCGGGTACAAATCACAAAGGCTTTCCGGGTGCGCTTTAATGGGTGATATGTGACGGAAATACGTTCGCAATGTACAACCCCCGAGGAAGGCTCGACGATAAAATCTAAATTTATGAGGAAGGAAGGAAAGAATAAGCTCTGAATATAAAGTCTCCTTATCGGAAAAACCATGAATGCGCCTGAGGTTCTAATGATTCATTCCCCTAATATGATCTTGCAGATCTTGAAGACATAATTGTACAATTAGGAGTCCACACACGTTGACTTGTAGATTTCTTTCTTGCGCGATAGGTGGTTCTTTTGTGAGAATCCAAAAAAACTGCTCAACAACAAGGTATTCTTGGTTTTTCCTTGTCAGCACATTTTTGGTTTTAATCCACCAGGACCCGAGAGTCGTTTAAGTAACCCTTTCAAACTTAAGATTTGAAAACAAATCCGAATATACCTCCACACAGAAACAAACGGAAACCTATTTCCACCGAACATCTCCCCACCCCCATCCGGCTGACCAAGCAGCACCGGCCGATTATTTAGCACAGCCCTGCGTCACTTCACGCCGATATCTGAGTAAAATGGTCTCATAAAAAAGTGACAAAATTGAATGAACCATGTGCGTAAACCATTAAATTAATATCTCCCCACGTTTGAAGTGACACCCTCAGATGGGGCGTTTGCGGGCTGTTCTGCAACCCGGATACAATCCCGGATGCTGTAAGACGCCCAGCCACCCTTTCGGTAAGTTTCGTTTCTTCTCCTTTTGTCTTTCATCCATTCTTGACCTTTCCGAGCCTGTTGTAGCTAAAGAAGAAAATATCCTCAGCCACTGGGAAATAAAACCAGGTGAAATGGAGGCGCCTTAAAACACGTTGACTGAACTCCAAACAAGGCCGTGTCTTAAAAAAGCTTTCGGATTTTCAGTTGGAGGACTGGGGAGGGGGCTCCTCTACTGAAGATTTATCACTTATTCTCTCGCTTCCGACGGCGCTACTATAGCCAGCTGCTCCTCTCCACAAACACTAGAGTTCTCTTGAAATTGTCATTTCTTATCTGTACCCGACCCGAATTACAATTGACGAACTTTTATAATTGGAGTTGGAGAAGCGCGAAGTATCGGCGCTGTGTTTGTCGCGATTCTTCTTGCGGAGGGCTTTCAGTGGGAGTTTTAATATCTCCCAACAGCCGACCATTATTGCACAAAGAATTTCGTTTCATTGATTTTTTAGCTATGAACCAACGCCTTCTCGCTTGTTAAGGCAGCTCAGTGGATAAAAAGCGAAAACTCAAAAAAGTAGGTGGTGTGCGGCAACGAAAAGGAGTCCCACAGCTTCTGAAGAAAACATATTCGCTCGAAACTAATTTAATTAGAGGTGGTGCATAAAAAATAGAGGTGCATTCTTTGAAATTTCTCCCTATTCTGCTAGCGGGAAACTGTGTGTGCTCTGCACTTACTCCTATAACTGTAAATTCGCCTGCAATAGAGACAGTCTTATGGTCGCCTTTATCATAGTAAGAGCGGTCTAAAATGTACATAGTCTTAATTGAAGTATCATTCTCCTCTTATAGGAGGGAGGCGTAGCTTCCTCAGAATTAAATTTGCTGACGGCCAAGGTTGGAATTATATCTCATTGGTGCAGTCTTCTATTTCGAGTTTTCTTCCCAATAGAGTGATGTTGCCTTATTTATTTATGTAAGGTTTATTTCTCTGGAACTCTTTCGCTAAGTTTATTAAGAAGGTAAGTGCCTCAAAGCAACTTTGAAGTAATGGATTTTGGGTAGTCAGGGATTTTTTTTTAAATCTGTTTGGGGGGGTCGATAGTGAGTATAAAACTGAGTTTTCGGGATTCCACCCTTCCGATTTGTCCGATATCTTCCTAACCGTCACACGTCCGAAAATTTTCAACAGAGATTTTTTAAATTTTAAATTCTCTACAATTCTTATCAATAAACTTTTTCGTGTAAAATTAATAGTAAACAAGTTAAAAGGCGGAAAAGGCGAAAAAATCGTATTATGACTTTTTCCTAGAGCACCTTCTCATAATTTATTTGATTTTGTTTTTCAATTATCATTATTTTAAGAGTCAACATAACAAAAGGAGGCAGTCAAGAGTACCTAAGTCATGTTTATAATGTTTATACTTGTAACAATCATGTCAATATTCTAGAAATTGCTGAATTTTTAAAAATACTAAAATACCTGTTCTATTATATGTATGGTAGATTATTTAACATTAACATTTTATACCGCTTTTCGAACTCTGAGAAATGCTGAAACACATGTTCCATTATTTATATTATTACAAAGCACGGCGGCCCTCTAAAACCAATAACATCTGGCATAACCCCGGAATTTTTTGACACAGAGAGTGTGCGAGCTATAACTTTTGACTTTCAACTCCACAAATTTTATCTGGAAACTTAACAAAAAACCTTTAGAATTAAAATGAAGGTGAATAGTGAATTATTCAAAGCGTGCGTTTAATTAATTTAAATGAGACCAACCGCAGTCATGCAGCGATTTTTATCTGATTTTTAAAGCAGCTTCTTTAGGAACCTCGCTAGTGTAGCGAGAAGCACACGGACTTCCCCGTTTGAGTTTGTGGTTCGATCCCACTCATAATTTTGTGGAACGTTTTTTGTGTTCCCGATATTTTCTAATTAGCCGCTCGGCTGGCAAATTACATAACAATATTGGAGAGTATCCGATAAAAAATTGTTTTTACATGGTACTGACATGATTGTCACATGTAATGTAATGCCCTTCTTTTGTGATGCTGTAAAACCCTTAAAAGTTATGATAATTAAAAAAAATAAACAGGCAAAATTAATTGTAAGAAGATGCTCTCTATTGTAACACATGGGTCATTAAGTCCCGAGACTAACTAGGAAAAACACATTTTTTTTTGGCAAAATTCGACTTTATTCATCAACATAGTCACCTTCCATGGCGATACAATCATTCCAACGTTTTTCTAAACTGGCGATGCCTTATATATAGAACGATTTGTCTTTTGATTCAAAATAGGCCTCAGTTGCCGCTATAACCTCATCATCGGAGCCAAATCTCTATCCCTGGAGCATCTTTTTGGGATCTACGAACAGGTAAAAGTCAGATGGAGCCAGATCTAGTGAATATGGAGGATGTAGAAGCAATTGGAATCGTAAATTATTCAATTTCAAAATCATTTTCATCGACGTGTGGATCGGCGCATTGTCTTGGTGAAACAGCTTTGCCATGTGAGACCTTTCTGCTTGATTGCGTCATCCAATCGGTCCATTAACGCAATGTAGTAGCCGCTGTTGATCGTTTGGCCCTTCGGAAGAAAGTCGATGAGCAAAATTACATGCGTGTCCCAAAATAATGTCCTTGCCTGCTGACTGTTGTGTCTTCAGACGCTTTGGCCGACTTTCGCCCTCTTTTCTCCACTCGGCTAATGGTCTTTTCAATTCCGGTGTATAGTGATAAATTCATGTTTCATCCATTGTTATGTATCGCCGCAAAAAATCCTTTTTATCACGCGTAAACAGCTTCAAACAGCGCTCCGAATCATCAATTCGTTGTTTTCGATGGGCCCTTTTCCTGGTAACATTTTTCAAACCATTTCTGATCTTCAACAGTATTTTTTCCCATTAAAAAACAGTGTTTGATTAACACACAAAACTCGTTTTTGTCAATTTTTTAAATAAAAACAAATGTAGCGTCACTTAACCCAATATCTCGAAAACGACTGAAACGAATGTCATGACATTTTTACACACATTTTTTAAAAGTTGGCACTGCCAAAAACCTAAAGCGGCATGATATTTGCATTTTCTTTGTAAAATTGAAAATACAAAAGTTGTGGCGTGGCGTCTCAAAGAATTTTTGATCAAATATTTTCGGCTTTTCCGACTTCTAACTTGTTTGTTATTAATTTTACATAAAATATTTATTTAATAAGAATTGTACAGAATTGTACAGAAAAAATCTCTTTTTAGAATTTTCGTACGCTCGCATCCTTATTCTCAAGATGGTGGACAAATGGGAGGTGGTAGAATTCCGAAAACTCAGTTTTATAATCACCACAAAACCCCCAACAAATTAAAAACAAATCGCTGCCTACCCAAAATGTTTAACAAAATTACCATTTGACTGGATTATATAGCTATACTAACGTCACTCTAAAAAAAGTGTTCAATCTTTGCAAAAACCTTTAATAATTCAAATAATACTCCACAGAACATGTTGTCCTCGTGGTATTTATTGCTACGGCAAATTTTGTTTACTGAACAGTATTTACGCCAGTCGTTAGTAAGTACTTTATTGAACCAAAAGCTGACGTTGTGTTACCGATTTGCGTCATTACTGCATCATCTATACCTACTTGTCGTCATTCCGTCGACATCGACCCCCGGAACACGGACTGAAAGCAAAATCATGCATGCCCTTGTTGAAAGGAAAAGCGCATTGTCTGGGATAGGCTTTACATGTTTAATGACGTCGTACTAGTGTCATATTTTTGTCGTATAAGATTAGCGTGGTATAAAAGTTGCGCTTCAAAAAATGGATTTGTAAATAAACATAACTGTGAGTAATTCATTTTTATAGGACTTCTACACCGATAAATATGTTCCGCCAATTTTCTGCCTACAGTTTTCTTGGCGCATTGTTTCACCGGATTCATGTTGTTATGTTGTCATCAATAGGGAAGGGTTTGTAACATAGAAATATAAGCTAAAGGAGGAATGCCTGGATCGTGGAAAATCCTGTATATGAGCGATCACATAAAGATAGCTCCGTAGAGATAAGTAAGTACAGCAACAGCGTGTATGAGGGAAGCTAAATAAAACATCTGATCAAACTCTCAATTGAAATCTGTGCTGCTTCGAAGTTTGAATAGATTGAACCGGCAAAGTGCAAGTTTTTGAGTGTATAACTATGATTGTGGGTAAAGTCCGCGAGGATTGCATAAAGGATTATTTTACGCATTGTTTAATCGCAGTGAACGGTGCGAAAAAAACTAAATTTTAGGTACGTGAATTTATGAAATGAAGTGTTCTATGGTGGGTTGTCGCAACAACACGCAATTTCCGCGTGGGAAATCGTTATTTAGTTAAGTGAATTGATGAAAATATGAGATAAATATTGCAAATTAAGAAAATGGTCTTATTTTTCCCTTCGCTGGTTTTTGTACATCTCGCAAAAGCATCGTAGCTTGTCAGAGAATGGTAGCGTGTAAATAGATTATAAGAAGGGCATAGACGTTAAAGCAAGAACTTCTGAAAATTTTGAATTCCAAGTCCCCTTTTGATTATGTTTTCATATTTACCTCTGCACTGCGAGACCAATACGAACAACACAGCCACATCAGAGAATGTGGTTACGCTAAATCTGGCTTACAGCCTTCCGTGTTTAGTTAATATTTCCATGGTTTGCGATGGAGGAGGTTTACCTAACCAGTTTTCTGGATTTGAAATTTTCGTGAAAGGTGAGAAAGGCGGGAGTCTCAAAAAATTGAAGCTGGAAATATCTGCGGATAAGCCACAAGATAAAAAAATGGGGAGACTTCATTTTGGACATAAATAAAAAAAACACACAAACTCAAATGCGCAGGAGCGCAACCAGGGGGGGGGGGGGGGCAACCGGAGCAATCTGCCCCGGGCCCCGCGCGGATCGCGAACAAATAATCGATAATGCTAAAACATCCTGCTTGGAGTTCCTTGAACTTGAAAAGTTACTATACATTTGTTTGAATTTTACACTTCGAAAACGGACTTTGATGAGTGGTCGAATCATCAGATTTTTTGTCGTGGTTGTCAATTGTTTCATTTGACTTTACTCACTCATATAAAAAATAGCTCTAGCAATATTCAAAATATTTAATAGTTCATACTTCGAATGTTTGCTAATTTATAATGTTAATTTAGGAGCAAATTTTCAGCTTCAGTTGAAAGTAACAAATAAAAGAGGATTTTCGATACAGAGAAAACAAAATTTGTAAAATATGAAAAGCTCTCGAAATGAGTGACAATGATGGAAACGTTCGATATCGTTACGATAGAATACCCATTACGTTTCATGCGAGGGATAAACCGGCTGAAAATCTAAACGCATTTTTTTCAGTAGAGATAAGTTGAGTAAGCCACATTTGTGCAATATGGGAAAGGAATCGTGCACAAGCAAGATCTGTGCATATGAATGTTTAGCAGGGGGTTCGGGTTCGGGCTCATAGCAGGTAAATTTCAGCGAGGAGCGCAGGCTTCCTCGATTTAGAAAAATGAGACAAAGGAAATGAAATTAGGAAAAAGGGAAAGATATCCGCGGTGGCGCACATGTGGGAATGATTATGTAGGTAAATTAGCAGAGATGAGTCATTACGTAATTTGGGGAAAAGTAGGTAGGTACGTTATCGTTTGTTGAGTAAATTAGGGATAAAGGGTAGACAGTTTAAGGAAGACTGAGGAAGTTCATTCCATGTAAGGCGGGAATGTCGAAATGTAAATGTAAATTTAAAATGTAAAAGTTGGAATATAAATTTATATAATAATAATAAAAAAAAAATTTTAGAAGAAGGGCCCCCCCAAAATTTTTTGCCCCGGGCCCCAAATGTCTAGTTGCGCCCCTGCAAATGCGCATCCTTTTTGAATGCCTGCACTAACATATAAACTAATGGACCGTTCATGACAGTCAAATGGCTATGAAAAAAGTGGTGTCGTATATCTTTCTCTTTTTTTTTTTAATATAACCATAGTTTTCCACTGAATTTTACAAATTTCAGTGACGATTATGTACAGCAAACTTTACAGGTAAGGTTGGTTTGTTGGAAATAAGCAACTAATTTTGTTGTACTTGACTTGAAGTTTCAGAAATATTTCACTTAAATCGTAAAATAAAATTATCACTTCAATTTTAATTTTTAATGTCGGCATTAAAATAAGCATAATTCAATATAGTAAGAAGAATGCAGAGATAACTTGATCCATATGAAATAGCAACATAAGGCCCTATTCTAGGTAAAAGTTAACAGCTGCTAACCTGTTATTTGTTCAGATATCATAAATTGCTATTCTCCATAGCAGAATTGGCAGCTGTTAACTACAGCTGATCTGCTAACTTGTTTGGAGACTTGAATTAACAGATTTTCGTATTCTGGTTAAAAGGATAACAGACGGTTCTAACCTTAAATATCTATTAAGTTAACAGCACCTCACAGAAGTAATACGGTACAAGATGATACTTGTCATTTGAAGTCGTGTGAAGTCGCCACAAAGGATAGCTTTAAATTTAATAGATTTGATGGAAGAGCATGATAACGAAATGTAAAGAAAATCTAATTAACCCTACAGGAACAGATGATTAAACAGCAGCGTCTTGCGCAACGGATGCCATCAAACAAATCTTTATGCAATAGAAAGTTATTATATCAACTTTTAAAAATACAGAAATTTATTTATTTTTATTTAGTTATTTTCCAGACTGTCATGACCTGTGTAGCTTTATTAAGAACAAATAGCGCAGTTTCTAGTCCTCCTTGGATGTATACCTCGTTAAAGCACCCATACAACATTAAAAATAAGTTTTGAAAATGATTTTATTCCTCAAAGAATGTAACAGGTTTGCGGAATCAATACACTGAGTTGCTGCTGTCAAACGAATTCGAATTTTTGAATCCATCTTGACAAGTCTCTCGCTAGATCTGCTATCCCAAACATTCTCCACAAATCTGCTTTCCAGAACACCGATTCTTTTTTACATCTTCTACATATCACTAAAATTAGCAGGTTAGCAGATCTGCTAAAAATCTTTCACGTAGAATAGGGCTCATAATCAGTCCAGTACTTTATATGTCAGTGGCTGCCAGAGTTTAGCCACAGCTCAAGGCCCGGAGCCTTTCGTAACGCTTGGACGTGTTTCATATATGTATAACACATTACATTATAATAACTGTGAAAACTTTTCTTTGCACTTCATGCCGTGTATAGTTAATTAATTTTTAAAGGAAAATGCCAGCTGCACGAATTCACTTTGTTGATTTCATTCACCGTCAACCGAAATCTTACTAATTAGCTTAGAAGAATGCTGTTGTTCGTTAGTACATCCTGTGGTATACAGCAGTTGTCCAGAATAATTTTGTTTGATGTCCTCTTGTGCCTTAACCAAAATAAATCAAATATGAAAAGTAGAAAACCCTTTTGCAAAGCCCACATGCTACATTGCCATTGGCATAATCGTATACTTCGGGTAGCAAAGGCAAATTATGGACATAAAGGCTGATTTATTTATGCCTTTTCCATGTCGTACAGTCCGGGGATTTTCTGAAAAGGCATGTCTTTACAAACTCATTTTTTTTGCCGGGACATTTACTTTCGCTTCAATTTTCAAGGAAACATTTTTTGGCATTCGTTTTGGACAGTTGAATATGAACTTAACTGTGCAATTTTTGTCTCTGCAATGCGTCTATGTCATATTATGTAATTGCACTTACCAAAATGTGTTGCGCCTTATTTCACCTTGCATAGCAAAAGTAATTACCTTGTGAATCTGTTGTGTTTGAGGCCTAGAAAAAGCGAATACTTGGACGAATATCTGAGTAATGTTGCACTTAGCCTTACTTGTGCTATTTAAGCGCACTCAAGAGATAAGTCCACATGACGCTAAAAAAATGAGAGGATATGTACAACATTTAAAGCCGTACTACACTACCTTTTCCTTCATTTATTCTGGGAATAGTATGTAGGATGTAAGTATGTCAGTGGTTGTCAGCCATGTAATTGTGATCTCATGGTCGCCGAGCTGAAATTATGAAAAGGTTTGTCTATAGTACCGAATGCAATATTTGCAGAACTAAAAAAAAGTAGTCAATTCATGAATCAATCGTTGGATTTATTTTTCTATTTGTACGTAAAATATGAAGCGGTTTTTTATTTAATTTTACTTCTCACTAATATTGTAAATGCGAAAATTTGTGTGTTTGGGTGTTCGATAGTCACGCGGGTCCAATATGGCGACTGAAATCCCTAAATTTCATGCTGATGTTTAACCTACTATAGAATTTCGGAGATTTAAGATGACGGATCCCATATGGGACCGAAAAAGTTCAATTTCAAAGTATTGCTGTGAAAACGGACCCATTTATGTTTTTGGGATTTAATATGGCGAGCGAAAATTCTTAACTATAAAAATGTTTATTAGGGTGGTCCTTATTAATACGCTTTTATTAGCTTCACTTGTAACTATGTATGTAAGAAAATCTTGGAATCTTAATTTGACCCACTTCCCGGTCTTCGATTAGGATGAAATTTTGCACACGCTCTGAGTTCTGATGACAATACATGACTAGCTAAGAAACGTCATTACAAATCCAATATGGCGGCCTCCCCAAGATGGCGGACTGGCTGTTTGAAATCTACCCCCATGATATGGATATCAAATGAAAGGGTTTGCTGTCAGGAATACGAAAAAAATAGTCACGTGACTTAAATCCATCATGGCGGACATCCAAGATGGCGGACAGGCTACAGCGTTTATGTAATCTTTACTCTTTTTGGACAAAACGCTCCACGCTTAATGAACAGAACAGCTTAAATGATGGTATCACTAATGTTTCGTTTCATTTAAGTGTTTATATCACTTTTTACGTGCAAGTGAAACTCGCATAGACAATCGCTCCTTATCTCCTCCTCCCCTCGACCCCTCTTCTGTGCCGACGCGTCGAGATTTAGCCCGCCCCGCACTTTAGGGGGTAGTCTCATGTCCGAGATTAAATTTTGAAGGTTTTCCAAAAAATTTTTTTTTTGCGGAAAATGAAATACAATCTTCTTATGATAATTATATGATATTATTTAGCTATTGAATAATACAAAACAATTTTTGTTAAATAAAAAAAAAATATTTTAACGTCATTTTGGTGAGGTAAAGTAGGTGTCTTAAAAAAAAATAGGTGGCTGGCCCCCCTGATTGCTCCTTTTGTAATCATCTGAAATCAATCTTCCAAAAAGATTATTATTCAGTAGGGTTGTCATTCTGTCCCGTAGCAGATTTAAAAGATTTGAGTGAATATAACAAAATGGCGGCCTTTTAAAAAAAAAATTTCTCAAATCGACTGTTTTTTTCGGTTTAAAATCGAGATAAAAAAAAGTGAGTGGATAAAAAATCTAATTCTGGTACCGGACATAACCATTCATGAAATCAAAGTAAGGTTTGGCTTATCGGTCAATTATCATCAAAAAAAAAATACAGATTTTGAGTTTTTATTTAAAATTCAAACCTTGGTAGCGACCCCTATTTTTAAAAAAAAATATTGATAAAGTTTCTTATAGTATATAATTAAACTACGTGGTGCCGCGCGAAATTAAAGAAAAAAAATTTTTTCTTAGGAATAAGGACCACCCTAATGTTTATATTACACATGTAGATGTTTTTAGTGTTACTGATTCAAAATATTGCGCCCAATTCAATGCAAGATAGCGAGTCCAATATCGAGGATTCAAGTTACTCAATTTCTATCTCAGCTTTGGTCTTACTTACGCAAAGTTAAAGCGAGGGTTATTTTTCTGGATTGTACCATCTAAAGGTACAGGAAGGTGTTATGTTATGTAGTATGACGATATAAACGGGATATTCAGATTTAGTAATATCGAATCTGTCTACAAAATTTGGTGATGCCAACCAAAAACTTAAGATGCAAAAAGAAACGGTTTTCAGGTTAACAGATTTTGGGTATATCTTCAAAAATTGAGAAATTAAGATAACACACATAGTATGGTGCGATAGTCTTGTTTTCTTCATTCTAAAAAACGGGAACCCGGGAAAGGCCGGTGACGGGTCTGGTAGTCTTTTATACAAAAGCACCGAAAGAATACATTTAGGTAAAGGGACACAAAAGTGTTGTTACAGGAATTAAATTTCCTATTTCACTCCAGTTAGGACCATAAGGCTTCCACAAACCCTGTCCACTTCGAGGTTCTGTTTCTATTTCTTTAATATGTTTGTCCTCGCTCTGCTGGGCGATTAGCCCGCAGTAGCTAATTGATGGGGCTTCCATCTGCCGCTTATTAGGAAAATCGCACTCTGGAAGGGGAAGCGTGGGGTCCGAATGGGATTCGATCCTGGGACTTTTGGATCGGCAGTCTAACACGCTTTACTCGCGTCCATTGTACAGGAATACTAGCTACTAGATTGCTTCATAATTTCGTTTATCTAATCAATACTACCTAAGCTAAAAATATATATTCCTTAATATTGCACTTACGTTCAGATTAAATATTGTGAAGGATCCAAACCATTGAAAGGAATCCCTGTCCTGTATTGTCCTGAAAAAAAGGCGAATGTCATTCATCACTTCCACTCAAGAGGTTAAATGTTCAATTTTCCAAGAGAGTTATTAAGTTTTTTTCGAAAAGGGATCTATTCTCAAATAATCCACCCTTTTGTGCTGATGACGTACATTTAACACTGACAGGAATGTGCGAGCATGTATCCAGGCGATTTACGGGAAAATAAATGGAAGTACTTATCGCTAGTCTCCACACACAACCCAGGGCGGAAAAAGTGGCGAGTGTACGCACAAAAAGTGCTTCAGATGCGGAGCCTATCTGTTCGAAATAACTTCAATAAAAGTGGATAACTTGTTAAATTATTGCCATTGAATTAGCTTCTCATGCGTGAAACCGCTTGTTGCGGGGCACTGCATCGAAGCGACCCAGAATACTACCGTCTTCAAACAGCTCCCCCTATTTATTATTGTATTTTCTGTTGAAAACGTAATTTCGAAAAGCCCCTATCATCGCTCCCGAAATATGTTTAATAGCCAAAATACAGCGGCTGCTTTCGTTACGTTTATGGGCGCCGTTAACATAGATCTGACGGGAAATTAAATTTGGAAAGGATATTTACGATTGCCACAGCTCCTTTCCTCTGCACGGTACTTTTGAATTTTTACATTTCCTAGTACATGTAATAATAGCCTTCATAGAGATATTTTGAGAACAATTCTAATAGTCTAAGATCCGGTATTGGAAATATATAGCCTTCATCTGTTATTTGATGATGACAAAGATTGTATATTAGATATATATTGATATACATTGGCAAATCGCAAATGGGTTGCCTAGTTAACCTAAATGGCCTAACCTAGCTAGGCACATTGAATTTACATAAATTGTGCGCAAAATTTTTTGTGTGAGTGAGATCCAGCATGGTGGGATCAGATTGGAGTCCATGCCTTTAATGTTCTTCATAAATTGTTCTTTGTTTATTTTCGTTTCATATGATTTTTGGAACATGCGAGCGCATAACGCTTCTTTGTCACTCTCCACGCTCGCGCTAGAAACTTAACATCTAAAATCTAGGCAACCATTGATGTGACAAACTTTTGCTGAGGCAACCAAATACTGTTGGGTAGGGAATTAAAAAGCCTTTCATTTCATAAAAAAATTGAATTGATTGAATTGATTGAAATAACTGATGAGGGTATATAATAACGCTTGCTTACCTGTTTATACCTGGCAACTTTGCAGTTGTGCTGCGGGGAAAGACAACCTCTATTTTTCCAATTCCATATGTCAAATTCGCTCAGCTAATGCTAGATTTTTATGATTAACAAATCGAGGAAGTCGAACCAAAATGTTAATGAGAATTTATTTTATTTAACAGCATCGGTACGCGATTTAGCTAGGTAACCCATGTGCGATTTACCAATATATACGAGGTCTGTTCAAAAAGTATCGCGAATTTTGTGTTTTTTCCAAAATTATTTTTTTATTCATGAATATCTATTTTGTCCCCTTCAAAGTAATCCCCACCAGATATTATGCACTTGCGCCAACGTTTTTTCCAATCCTCGAAGCACTTCAAAAAATCATTTTTTTGTGATGTTGTTCAGCTCCATCTTTCGATGCCGTCTTTATCTTCTCAATCGTCATCCATTGGGATGATTGAGCTTTGGTTTCCACGTCATAACCATAAACCCATGATTCATCACCAGTTATGACCCTCTGGAGCAAATTTGGGTCGTCGCGGACAGAGTCCAATAGCTCCTCAGCAAAGTTAATGCGATACTGTTTTTGGTCGAACTTGAGCAATTTTGGTACGACCGGCGACCGACCAATCTCATGCCCAAATCATTGGTAAAAATCGAATCGCAGGAGCCAATCGATATGTTTAGATCCTCAGCAACTTTTCTAATGGTAATTCGACGATTGGCCAATATTATTTTCTTCACTTCATCAATGTTGTCGTCTGTTGTTGACGTGCTCGGGCGTCCGGCACGCTCTTCGTCGTTCACATCTTCTCGGCCCTCTGAGAACATTTTGTACCACCGATAAACGTTCCTTCGGTCCAAGGTAGCTTCACCACAGTCAACATTCGGAATGCGTCCGCGCACTTAATTTTGTTTTTCACAGAAAATTTGATACAGATACTTTGATCCATTTTTTGGAATAGGCAAAAAACAAAGACGATATAAAACACGTGCAACCGTGGAAAATTCAAAATTCGCGATACTTTTTGAACAGACTACGTATATTATCTAATATATAATCTTTGTCATCATCAAATAACAGATGAAGGGTATATATGTATTTGTAATGCCGGATCTGGCGCTATAACGTTATTTGCGGAATATTAAAAAATATTTTGAACAAAGGAATATTGGAATATTGCGATCGCTGCATTTGACAATGTAGGAAAATTTGAAATATTTACGTTAATTACCGACACAGGCGAGATAGTTATTATAAATTATATTTCTCCGATTTTATTTCACAAAATTCGCTTCGCTCGTGCGTCTAACACCGCCATCGTGGGCAATCGGCTACTTACCGCCCTTGTATCGTAATATACTATAATTCATAAACTTTTCAAAACATAAATCAAATGAAAATAAACAAAACAATCATTGTGCAAAATGTAAGCAACTTTTTAATATTTCGTATAATATCCTCTATTTTTTATGACATCCGCATGCTTGAATGCATGCTTTTCCACTTTTACTTTAACGCATCCAAGAGCCCGGTCTTGTTTCGAAAAGGTTGTCCGGAAAGTTAACATTTTAAAATCCCAAAGAGATTTTCACTGAGACTTAAGTCCATCGAATGAGCTGGCCAATCAAGAACTCGAATCCCTTTCTTGTGTGTTTTGGGTCATTATCATATTGAAAAACCCATCGATGTGGCATTTACCATTCTGCGTAGGCTAGCATATTACTTTACAGGATCTCTTTATACTTAAATTTGTCCATTATTCCTTGGATTTCAACAAAGGGAGCCAGGCCATATTCGAAGAAACAGGTCAAAAACATTACGCTTCCCCTCCATGTTTAGCAGTCAGTTAGCAGTGCTTGGGATTAAGCCGCTGACCCCTAACCCGTCGCACAGCACACAGACCGTCAGAATTCAAAATATTAAATTTCGACACATCATTGAAAGTGACCGTTTTCCATTCTTCAGGAGACCAACTTAGATATTGTTTAGCGAAGTTCAATCTGTGTATGATATATTCAGGGAAAATAATGAAATTAAGTTGGTGCCAGAGACCTCACCTTTTCTGGATATGTTTTTTTGTAAGCATGGGTTTCTTGCATGGCCTATAACTATTTAACCCATTTTCTATTGCCCGCCGACGAACAGTACTAGAGGGCTATTCTGAGATTAGATTGACGGGAAAAGCGGTTCACAGTGCAAATATTCAAATCTGCTATTCTGACATCGTTAAGTGTGAATGTTTCGGTTTCTTATGCGGAACTGTCGGTAGATCCTATTCTCATATTCGCCTGAAGTAAATACTTTCAGTATGAGCGAATTGACAGTTCCGTGGAAGTATTTTTCACGTGAAGCGGATCTCAGAATATACCCCCTAGAGTCTATGTTTATACTTAGTGACTTAACTATTTCCGGTGAACTAATGAACAGTTTTTTTAAACAAGTAAACATATTTCCTACAACAACATTAAGCGAAGTGAAGTATTTGTTTGAATAACGTGACTTAGAAGAAAAACTTTTTTGTGCGTTTTATTCCCAAGATTGTCAAGGATCTTTTTATCAAGGTTAGTATTTTTTTGTAAGGACATTTTATTAGTTTTTTTGTTTTTATTAGTAAAACCCATAAAATTCCTTTATTTTCAAAAATGGGAAGAAAAGCCGACATTTCTCTGACTAAAAAGGCGTCAATTTGTGCTCTTTTGAGTTTGAAGCAATTTTCTGCGCGAGAAATTGCTAGAAGGGAGGGTGTCTCACACCCTGTAGTATTAAAATTAGCACAAAATATGAAGGAGAATATACCAATTGAAGAGACTAGAAGAGGAAATTGCCATCGCCCACGCAAAACTACACCGAGGGAGGATAGAAAAGTCTTGGCCACAGCTTTAGTTAATAGGAGACTTCCAGCCAGAGAGATAAAAGAAGAGCTTCGAAACATCTGGGATAAATTTATCCGTAAGAACATTGGGAAGAAGATTGGTAGAAAGCTATCTTAAATGTCGGCGGCCAGTAAAGAAGCCAAGGCTGACACCAAGGATGAAATTGGCACGACTGAAATGAGCCAAGGACCATAAGGACTTCACAGTGGAACAATGGAAAAGAGTAGGCATCTAACTTTATTTTTTTAAAACGATAGTGAAGAATTGAAAAATGGAGTTAAAATTAAGAATCAAAAACAATCTCTCGCAGGTCTTCTTTTCCGATGAATCCACCTTCAAGGTGTTGACGGAAGCTTCAACCTTTGTTAGCCGTAGATCTTCCGAGAAGTATTCAGAGTCCTGCCTGAAAAGGACCATAAAACATCCCCCGTCCGTTATGATCTGGGGTGTTATTAGCGGGAAAGAACCTGGACCTCTATACGTTGTAGAGGGCATGATGACTAAAGAGCAATATATTCAAATGCTCAAGGATAAATTTTTGGTCTATTTTGAAGATATTCGAAAAGATGGAGAACGGTACATCTTCATGCAAGATCGTGCACCATGCCACACCGCAAAGATGGTCAAAGGTTTTCTCACTCCTGAGAATATTCCTCTCCCTCCATGGCCTGGTAATTCACCAGACCTTAATGCCATCGAAAATGTATGGCAGCTGCTTAAATTCAAAATGTATTCAAGGGATAAAACTAGTAAGGAAATACTAATTAGAAATATAAAAGATGTATGTGAAAATGACGAAGCCATCAAAGATTGCATCACTGCATGTATAGAAAGCATGCCGCGACGAATAGAGGCAGTCATTAAAAACAAGGGCAGCACTACAAAGTATTAATTGCTTTTAATCGCTATCATAATGGAAATGTAGTCAATAAACATGTCTCTTATGTATTAATAAAACTATGGACTTTTATTTATATTTTGGGTGAAAATTATTGAATTTTATTCTTGGTTTATGAAATTTGAAGGGTGGTAATAATTTAATGGCAGACCACTGTAGTTTTACGGCGTCGTCCACATAAATGTCGGCCATTTACTGTGCCTGTTTCTTTAAACTTTTTAATTAGTCCTAAGACGATCATTGATATTCGGGTTTCCATTTAGCAGTCATGTTTTGCATCATTTGTTTTCACTTTTTATTCATGTGTTAATATTTGATTTGAATTTGTTTTTTAATTAGTCTTGAAATAACAGATTTATGAATATTATATTTCTTTGAAATTTTCTTGCGGTTTTCCATTGTTGTAATCAGCGATAATTTTCAATTTTAAGCTGTGGTGATACTGAAATCGAGTCATTGTAGCAAAGCGTTCTTTCCACACGGCTATACCAAAAAAGAACTAACGGAAAATTACTTCTATTTTTAGTTTTAGTGCGAAGTTGCTTACATAATGCATAGACCATTCTAATGATTGTTTTGTTTATTTGCATTTATAAATGTTTGAGCAATATTTATGTTTTGAAAAGTTTATGAATTAAAAAGTTCACATTTCATGACAAACTTTCCAAATGTTTTCCTTTTCATTTATGGAATAAATCGAACTGAAGCCTAACAATAGGACAGTTGCTTATATTTTGCACAGTACTGTATTTCGCGAAAGATCTAAAATGTTGAACTAAGAAACTAAACCCGGAGCAAATATTTGTAGTTAAGGGTCCACAACTCACAATATTTAAATATCCTGTAAAAACTTATGGGGAAATTGGAACTTCACCTTTTTTAAAAATTGTTGAGAGCTCTAACAGGGCCTCTATTTTCTTCCACTTTATTTCAAGACTTACAAGACTCATAGACTTACAGTCTACCTTGTCTCGTTCTTTGAAGAGTTCTCCTAAATGCACAAAGGACCACTGATATAAAAATCCTTGACATTGTTTTAAATTCTCAGTGTGAATGCTTCCGCTAGGCTCAAGGATGCCTCTGGTTTCAAAGTGGAAATACCGTTTCGATTTATATCCCCTCCGTCCACTTGAAGTAGTTCAGGCCGAGAATAATGGCGCTGACGCTTTCTCCACGGTGCAGAAGTGAGTACCCCAACAACAATGACGGATAACAGAATTCCGATAAGAACTTTGCTTAATTTAAGCAATCAACTTGACGGTGTGTTCCCAGTACATTTCACAAGAAAGCGCAAAGCTCTTAAGGAGGAATGGAGTTCGGCTTTAATTTAGACCAACTGTGCCACCCGGAGGGGTTTCAAAGGAAATTGCTTTATTAAATGATGAGAGCGGCACAAAATTAGCTGCAGGCACATTAGAAACATGACCCATGCTGCAAAGCAAGTGGCAGAAAGTTTGCATTACATACTGAGTTTCATGCAGTTACCTGAGAGACAGAGAGCCAATGCGATGAAATTTTTTATTGTTGAATTAATTATTAATGATGGAAATTAAGACGATCTATAGGAGTGCAACACATCCGAAAAAGCGAAAATCTTATAATCAGTCACTTGCGTTCTCTCGTCGCAATCACTTGTTAAAATCGATGGAGTGATAAGAAAATAATAGTTTACATTTTAAAAGCATGAAGCAAAATTAAACGGACATTTACAACCGAGTTTGATGATGATGCTCCTGATGGCAGCTCAACACATCTTGTTAACCGTAGTCTTTCTACAAAATTAATTTCTGGAAGTAATATTAACAGTTCAACCGCTTTGGGCAGAAAACCGAAACAAGCATCAGCCGACGCATCACCGAACAGAAAGTTCTTTGCCCCAAAGCAATGAAAATGACGCTAACAACAATAGTGCAGAAAAAAGTGCAAAAACCAAATCAAAGTTAAAGTGCAGTAATGAACTCAACCACAATATGATGAAATCAAATAATATATCGGATCACACTGTCAAACTGATTTCTATCGGGGTAAAAGTCTACAGAGCTTCACTTGTGTCTTTTAAAAAGCTAATCGTTGTTCTAACCAAGTCAAATATTGAATGTTATACACTCAGAGAAATCCACCATCTTAATTTAATGATTGTTACCTAATTATTTTAATGGGGCGGAAATTAATAGGAATTCCTATATAAATAATTAGAAAAGTATTGTATTAATAATTTGCCCCATATAATAATAATAGGATGAACACTATTAACTATCCATAAGACAACCTTTTATTTTAATAAGATATCTTATTAAAAATTTACACATACACAATAAAAATATATTGCATTGTATGCCCGTTAAGAATCAATAACTTCAAACTATTAAATTAACCTGCAAATTCATATTAAATTAATAGACTGCCTAGTAAAAGAAAAATTTCAGTTACAAAAATAATGTGAAGTCACATTAATTCCATGGGATATCTTGCGTAAACAATGTGATTTAACCAAAATAATGTGATATCACATAACTTTAACCTGGCAGACTATAGAACAAAGCAAGTTTCCTTTATTCACGAACGAATGTCGTTGGCCGCTGTTCAGTCGGTGCAGTTTCATTCTGTCGACTACTTTCGTGAAAGTGAATTCGTGATCGCATTTAATTGAGCAGTGCGCGCGCAGTGCGTTTTAAAAGTTTTCCAAAATTGGATGCAAATAAAAGGATTTCTTTAACTGATTTAGAAAATTACGTGTTTAATGAAAATAGTGACATTATAATAAGTGAAGAAAGTGTTGCAGCATCATACAACTTGTTAGTGACCGACGTTTTAAAAGACAATCCGGAAGAAAATCAAGACGACAAAGCATTGAGAGAACTTGTGTGCGATTTGAAGCCGTTCACAAAATGTATAAAGAATATGCAAGGAGTACTAATTCTCGACTTAATATATCTACAGTTATCCCTCAGTATTAAAGCAAGTCTGAAATTTGCTGGTTTATTGTTGTCAGAGGCGTTTTTTTCAAAAGATTTCTGTTTTGAAAATAAAAACACATTTTCCTCCAATCTATGTAATAAATACGAAAACTTACAACAAAATGAAATTAATTTATCTGAAGCTTTGTGCACCAGTAAAGCTACATTTAGAGGTTTAGTGTACAAAAAAAACTATTTCTTAACGATATCTTTAAGCCATAATTTGAAAATTTTTGAAATTGAAGATCTAGTTTTAGATGAATCAAATTTGTTTATCATTTGCTGTGAATGGAATATGCTCTATTTTTGTGAACATTTGCAATCTTATATTGTAGGAGGTAAGTCAAATAATTATTGTTTAAAGAATGTAAAATATTTTGATGGACCTCCAATCCACGTATACTGTACAAATAACGATAAAAAATGTATTAGACTTAAGAAGTTCTAAGAAATATTTAATCTTGAATAAATTGAATTTAAAATGATCATACTCCCGGTGTATTTTATTTCCTCTAATATTATAGGTATAGATACCATCTGACTCAGACATGACATTTTTATTAAACATATTGATATTGGAAGATTGAATTACATTCTATAGAACTGCGGAAAGTGTATAGATTACTTTCGTTTAGAACCCTATATTTTGGTAATATGGGTGTATATATAGCGACTACCGAATATAGATCGATTAAATATATCTAGTGACATTATTATTCACATGTGTAAGTTAATTATATCCAACTAAAGATCGTTTTCTATACAGGTGTGCATTTTGTAGTTCCCGCAGCTCTGTATGATAATGGAAATAATGTTTTTCTGTATTTATATAGGTTTGTTTATATAAAGAGTCCTACAACTATAACAACAATCCAAACCGGGCTGCCACAGCGAACCCGATGCACTCAAATCGGAATCGTAAAATCTGCACAACTAGTTCGAACACATCGAATTTTATTTCCGACCTTCTTGAATTCTCCAATTAGTAATTTTCGATTTTGATTTTAAATGCAGCTGGTAGACCTGACTATTTTAGTAGTTTTTCCCACAAATTTAAAAGTAAAGTATCATTGATTCAATATGGATTCACTGGTAGACCTGATTATTATAGTGGTTTTCTCCCATTAATTGAGTAGTATATTCTCATTGATTCAATATGGAGTAGAGCATTGTTTTAATATGATTTCATTTAATTTTAACATGCCCTTTATTTTCCTTTAATAGGAATATAATATTATTATAAAGGGAGCACACTATAGAAATAATAAGTAAATAATTATACACAATATTAAATTGATAGTTTTTTCATATTAATTTAACAGTGTATATAATTAAATTAGTGGTTTACTTTTAAAGTTATATCACTTAAAATTAAGCACAAATCCCATTAAATTTTAATTGCATATCGTATAGTTTTAATATGATGAGCATCATATTGCTTTTATTATATGAACTATAACTTATTAATTCGATAAATCCCATTGACCAAAAATAATATGAATAACTATTAAAATATCATTGATTTTATATGATTTTTCTCTGAGTGTACACACGGCCTAAAAGTTGAAAACCTGCTTAAATTTGGGGGAGGTTCTTGTTACTCAGGCCCCAATTTTTGGGAACGGGGTTCGAAACATTTTGCTGTGGTAATTAACGGAAAAATAATTGAAAAATTCTATCTCGACCCGTTTTCGAGATATAGGGCACTTTTAGGAAAATTGTACTATATATTATAATTTCCCTTTTATAAACTGCCGGTGGAGTTAATTTTCCTTATACAAACTACCGGTGGAGTTAATTAGCACAGCAAAATGTTTCGAACCCCGTTCCCAAAAATTAGGGCCTGAGTAACAAGAATCGTGCTCAAATTTGTATTAAACGGTCTACATTCCTTAAATCCCGACGAAGTAAGGAACGAACTAAATTCACATGGATTTAATTGCCAGCAAGTTATCCCAGTCCAGTATAAAAAATTCGAAGACCGACCGACTTATGCTTTGCAAATCTACATTGTCCATTTCAAAAAAATTAAACAATCTACGAAACGAGTGCAAAGCCATCATTAAATGGGATTATCAGAGAAAGCGAGGAAGTCGACTCACACAATGTCACAACTGCCAAATGTACGGCCATGGATCCAGTAACTGTAGAGTTAAAACATTCTGCGCAAATTGTTCCGGCAACCAACCACAAGATAAGTGAGTGCACCGACAACAGTACTCTCAATCAAATGCGCTAACTGCTCTGGCAAGCACAAATCCACTGATCCGGAATGCCGAAATCGAAGTAAGTACATTGACATCAGAGCCAAAGCATCAACTCGTGGTAGAAGCAGTATTACCAAAACACAGAGCGCAAGTATCGAATCTAGCAACGTTCTTCCACTAGCCATCAATTACCATTTCCCACCTTCACCATGTGCGGCTAGTAATAACGTGAAAGCAGCTTCAACCTGCAACCATATACGGGGACAACAGATCAAGTCACCTCCACAAGTGAATGAGAACCTATGGTGGTGGAAATTCCTATAAAACCAATACTATTGTAACCAAATTAATAAAGCTTATTATTTCAATATTATTTAGGGTTTATTTTTAAAAAGGTATAACAAAACTTGATTCTTATTAATAACACAGCCACACAAAAAAAAAATTTTGCGCCCGGGGATCAGACTATGTGTTTCATATGTTTTTGGGGTCGCTGAAACCGAATCCAATGTCGATTTAACCCCATCACGTCTGTTTTCAGCGACCCCGAAAACATATAAAAGACATGGTCTGATCCCCAGATTGAAAATATTTTAATTTTTCTCTCGGTTTTGCTGAGGTTTTTTGAGGTTATGTCAAAAACCTGACGTGATGGGGTTGAACTGGCATCGGATTCAGTTTCAGCGACCACAAAAACATATGCAACACATAGTCCGAACCCCGGGCCCGAAAATTTTTTTTTTGTGTGGCTGTGTACTATAAGGATAAAAACAGCGATTTATGAAAATGTTGTAGGAGTTTAGTGGAAATTCGTATAAAGCCAATATATGTAAAATTAAAAAAAAAGGACAAACAAATAGTACGTAAGGTAACAAAAATTTTCTTTAGCATTTCGTAGAGGACCCCTGTTGCGAAATAACCGCAAAAATCCGTTTCGGCACGTAGTCAAATAATTTAACGGATTTCAGATGCATAACGGTGTCGTATTGTCGACAATTAGCATAATCATGCCTTGCAAGGACTCCTCATAAGTTCTCTATGGGATATAGGTCAGGACTTCTTACCGGCCAATCAATGGTGGTTATATTTTTTTTTTGAGCCAACCATTCTTTAACTTTCTTTGATACGTGAATTGTGGCGTTGTCTTGCTGGAAAATGAAGTCCTGTCCACATAAATCCTCAGATTTTTCCACCATTACTACTTCTAAGAGCTCAATATATTTTTCCGAGTTCATTTTTGGTGGAACCCAGGCCAGCTCCGTTTTTCGTTAGTCAAAAATCCAGCCCAACCCATCACACTTTCACCGCCGAAGTTCCGACTCATTCTGATCTCCTCATTGCAACGTTTATCATGCCAACAGAATTCGAAGCCGTCTGGACCATCCAAATTAAACTTTTTCTCGTCAGAAAACAGTACTTGGTGCCATTCCTTACGCCAACCCATATGGTCCCGTGCAAAGTTTAAACGTGCGGTCTTATGCGTGGGAGTAAGTGGTGGTCTTTTAAAACCATGTGAGGTTCCTCATGTAAAATTCACCTAACACGACGACTTGTGACAGGAAAGTGTAATTTTGAGGCAATTTGTTCGGAAAACAATTTGTTTTTCCTTGCTTCGTATAAAATTAACCGTTTCTGTCTGGAAGTTAATTTTTTGTTGTCGGCGTGTTTTGCTATTTTGCCACATTGTTCCCCCAACCGTAAAAAATTCAGCACCACATTATGGGATCTCTTAATTCGCCTCGATATTTCGCGTACAGCAAGTCCACAGTCTTTATACGCAGTGGTTTTATTCTTTTCTCCGTCACTTAGTGCCTTACCACGTGGCATATCTACAACACAGGTACATAAAAACACAAAATTGAAAAACATGACGGAAATTATTACCATACAAGTTCTTTTATTTTTTCACTTCAAAAATATTTCGTTTTTGCCAGTTATTTTCGAAATCTTCGCAATCAACGGCTCTGATTTTATGGGAATTTCCACCACTATATTCACACTCAGCGAAATTCAAAGCTTAACTAACGAACTACTAAATAAATTAAGTACATGTAAAAATAATATAGGATGAACCAATTCTCTGTTATAACAGAAATAGCAACCAAATATGTGTACCAAAAATAATGATTTAAAAATAATATCATGGAATGCTAGAGGTATTCGCAGAAAATTACTAGAATTTACTAATTTCCTAATTTCCTAGGTGCAAACAAAATTGATATAGCTCTTATAACAGAGACAATGCTCAAACCAGAACATACACTCAAAAACAAAATTTCCTAAGTTACAGATTAGATAGGACTGGCTCAGCTGGTGGTGGAGTTGCCACACTAATAACTAACAAAATCAAACACTACTTATTGCCGCACCTTAGTGAAAATGTAATAGAAAATATCGGTGTTGAGGTTGAATTCTAGGATTCCTTAAAAATGTCAATATTTTCTGTTTATTTTCTCGGTGGTGGCTCGAACGCCTTAAAAAATAGCGAGTTTAGCTCAGATTTAAAGAAGTTGAGAAGACAAAATAAAAATTACATAATAATGGGCGATCTAAACTGTAGCAACCGGAGCTGAGGCTGTTTGCGGGCAAATTCTTGGGGAAATACGCTTTATGATTTAGAAAAAAGTAGCCCCTTTCATATCCCATATACATACGCCCGACCCAACCTACTTACCAACCTGCAACTCATTTAATCCATCTGTACTCGACATAGCACTTAAAAATTGAATTTTGAACAAATTACTATCAGATCATCTTCCTGTAATGATAAATGTCTACAAAAAATGCTGAATACGTAAATCCTAGATATAAAAGATGCCTCAAATTGGCGAACTGGTCAAAATATGAAAAACATTTATCTGAAAATATTCACTTAAAAAAATTTATCATAAGTGACGTCAACAATGCACAACCAGTGGCGGATTTACCAGGAAGCAAAGGAAGCATTTGCTTGGGGCCCCGCTTGGACAGGGGCCCCAAAAATCAAAAAATTTTGAAAACACATTCGGAAATTTGAAAAAAAAAATAAAAAATGCAAAATGAAAAAATCCATGTAAACAATATCGTTGGCGCCACCACCAGCCCTCGCATACCTGCACCTGAAAGGAAATTCATGAGGAAAACGAACGAAAGAAAAACTGAAAACACGGGCCTGCTCCAGATGCGCTCGAAAATTTGTCTCCGCGTGATAGTTTTCGGATAAAATCGTTTCTTCCGATGATCGATTCTTTGACAACCAACTTTCGACAACGTGCTACGGCATAAACTGATATCGCAGCTAAATTCTCTTTTCTTGTCAATTTAAATGCGTCGAAGGAGGAAATCACAGAAAGACTGATAAAAAACTATCCAAATGATGTTAACATGAACATTGTGACTGAAATTCAAAATGTTCACATCTATGTGAAACAGTTATACGGAAACGAGCCTAGTAAAACATTCGTTGAATTGTACCAAATCATTTTCAGGGATCAATTGTTGTCAGCGTTTCCAAATGTTGAATGCCTCATCAGGCTATTCCTTACACTACCGATAACTAATAGTACAGGGGAGAGATCGTTCAGCACATTGAAACGCGTCAAAAATTATTTACGCTCATCAATGTGCCAAGAAAAAGTAAGTAATTTAGGCTTACTGTTTATCGAAAAAGACAAGCTTCAAAATCTTGACTTTGGTGATATCATTCATCAATTTGCGACTGAGAAAAGTAGGAAAAAGTTGTAATTTAGTTAGTAAATTATAAGTAAACTGAATAATATATGGATTTTTCAAAATGAACTGGTTATTTATTATTTTAAAATATTGGGGTTGTGGGGGTTAATTGTAGAATGAGGGCCCCAAAAACCTGAGGTTGCTTGGGGCCCCGTCATAGGTAAATCCGGCACTGTGCACAACGTGTAGAAAACTTAATTGAAGGGTTAGCACAAACTGTATACAAAGCTGTTGACGCCTCCCTCCCCAAAGTATATATATGTATTTAAATATAACAAACATTCATTACCACTCCACATTAAACTTCTAATAGGGAAAATAAATGCAGCTAGAAGAAAGTGGCAGCGACATAGAAATAAAGACACTAAAGACCGGTATAAATTTTTGAGTGACCAGGTTGATAACGAATTAGCTGCATTCAGCTACTGAGAATGAAGTACTTGATGTAATCACAGAATTTAAATCTCAAGTAGCTATCACCACCTCTGTATATATCATAAAGCTCAAGACGGTCAAAAAAACATATTTATAATCTAAAAGCAACATTTAGTGAGCACATAACAAAAACTATTAAAAAATTAAACAAACTTATGAAATTATTATACCTGTATTGATAACAGGAAAACGCATCCATTTAACGTGATGAGTATTTCAATTCATCCTTTAACACAGAAATTTTTTACTGGTTTATTTTTCTTGAAAATGTTTTTTCGGGGGATTTTGAGGACACTGAGTACAAATACTATGTAGGAAAAATAAAATTCCCATTCCCAATATGGCGGATTCAAAATGGCGGATATACTTTGTAATTTTAAATAGCCGTAACTTTTAGGGAAAAAAATGCAAATCGATCTCCAAACTCTTAAATTGAAGGGTACCAGTAGTACTAAATTATGTAACTGGAGATAGAGATCAGAAAAAATTTGTGCATAACCTTAAAATTAACCAAAAACTTCATTTTTTGGGTACATACCCAAAAAATATCTCAAAATCCTGACGTGATGGGACAATTTGATCCCGGATTCAGATTCCCCGCAAAAAATTACTTCGGAAATGACCTTCATCGTTTCAACAACTGACATCACACCATTATTTGCAGGCCTGTGTAATCGTTACGGCAGGTCGCAAATGAAACTAATACCTAGTACTGTAAATAACATCTCCAGAATTGATTCGCTCACTTTCGCAACTGTGCGACTTCCAAGATTGCACAGTTTTTGTGAACGCAGGTTAAGTAAATTTCAAACGTAAAACTCTGCACACACGTCTCCTAAATCTGTTTACCGACTCTGTGCCGTATCCCGGTCGTTATTCTTAAAAGATGTAGAACAGAAAATAGCATGACTGCGGCAATAGCAGGAGGACTTCTCAAGAGGTAGCTCCAAGGCTCTACTGATTGATGTTAATGGCACAATATGTCAAACGGATGTAGTCACGATATCCAGGCAACTCAGCGGACGCCAGGCAGTTACATAAATGTATTTCTCGCTAAAAGTTCTCTAATCTCATTTATCAGTAGTGATACCAGATAAATTACAGCAGCATCGATTTCTGGACGTGTAATCATAAAACAGTGCTGTGCACTTACCCTTCAATTCAATCAAGTGGGGTGGCTGTATGTACCTACCGGGGGTGTATCAAATTTCAGTTTTCTGCCGCCTCTACGTGACTGGAGGGATCAAGTCGATAACTACTTATTAAGATGTAACGAACCCTTTCATCGCACTTCACAGGGTGGAATTCAGGCAGTATTCCACTAGTTCCATTTCTAAATAAAGCCAGGCTGTATATGTACTAGGTTGGCCTTAACTCGCGTCTTGATATTTGTATCTATGGTTATTGCTACAGCCATAAAATAACTTTCGTAAAGATAAAACTTTACCCACTCTCTCTCAAGTGTTCCGACGCAAGCAACCATTTGAATAGCATAAGAGTTGCCTCATTCGCTCTGCGCTGGGAAGTGAGGAATCGATTAGGCCAAGGTGTATAGCTCCAATCTTATTCCGGCATTGATTTGGTTCGAAAGCAGATTACTTATCTCTTGCAAGCACAGACACACATTCACTGGAATATGCCCTTACTCCATAAAAAATAATTTAAAAGTGGCATTGGATTTACTCCGGGTGCTATAACAAGAAGCTGTTTGTGATTATTTGCCTCCTTATGTTGCTAATTTGGTCATGGCGTGGAAGCGGTCATCACTTTGATGTTCCTAACACACTCGGACAAAAGGACAATGTCCTTCCAACTCGACGGGATGCAAGGGATTAAATTTGTTCACTTTGATCAAATGAGTCAAACAAATAAAAGGTAGGTAATGTGCGGGTTAAAAGCTTTTGAAGGTTCAACTTGAGCAAAGGTCATGTCAAGTCCTCTGTATTGTTATTTGGACTCTTTTTACGATGATAGTGTTTTCTATATTCTGATTATATTTCGTTCAATTTCAATTGTTCAGACTTTGATAAATTGAATAATTATCCTTATAACGGTCATAAAAGTGGAGGAGGCAATTTTTATAAAACTTAAAGAAATAAAGGAAAATTAATTTTTGAATTTTGTTTGGTGCCGATTTACTTTATTCTGTTCCTCTTAGGTAGATTTGTTTCGCAGCCCTGAAATGCTCGCAACAGAAATTGTATTGCGGGTGCGCCGTCGCACTAACTGCCTGTACGACCTTTTCTCCAAAAAGGGTGGTTTAGGGCTGGTGAGTGGTATCACTGAGTGATTTGTGTTGGTTTCTAATAGATAAAGCACAATATAGCGGATAAAATATTTTTATATTTGTTTACATTGATCACGAAGGGCTTTGTGAGAATGTAGTTTTGAGGGCGTGACGCATTTTAGTATTTGATTAAAGTTATATACATACATATGTGCCAATTTAGCACTAAAGAGTGGCAAGTAGAGGTGAGAGTGTTTCTCTCGGATCTCATATACGAGGCATCTCCAGAAAGTGAGTATACTAGATTTTTGTAGGCTTCCAACAATTTATTTATAAAAAATTTATACATGGTCACATCAGTACAACAATTTTTCCACGTAGTCGACATCCCTCCTGATGCACGTAATGAGACGAGGGTTCAATTTTTTTATGCCTTGATCAAAGAACTCTGCTGCCACAACTCCTTTGCTCACTTGTGCACCTCCCCCTTCACTTCCTCGTCAGTTGAAATTTTGTTCCCACCCGTGTGCATCTTTAGGGAGGTAAACAGATGATAATCTGAAGACGCCAGGTCAGGGGAATACGCGGGGTGGTTCAAAATCATCACCTTCAAATTCGAAGCGCTCCAAAACTCTCTCTTGGAGGTTGCCCCTCGATTCAATTTGTGTTGCTCTGTCAGCTGTTTTGGGACCCACCTTGCACACAGTTTACGAAATCCGAGTCTTTTTGTGATTATTTCGTGCATCAGAGATCTGAAGATTTGTGGAAACATCATCGAAAGTTCATCCAAAGTCAATCTGCGGTCGCAACGAACAGCTTCCTCAATTATTTCAACAAGTGAATTAGTCACAATCGACGGTGTTCCATTCCTTTGCTCGTCGTGCACATCAGTACGACCGTGTTTTAATTCAAGACACTATTTAATCATACTCGTACGATTCATTACTCCTTCGCCATAAACCGATTTGATCTCGTTGAAAACTTCAGACGGAAATTTTCCCTTCACAACGAAATAACGGATAACGCTGCGAATTTCGCACTTGCCGACAGATTCTATCGACATGGTTCACGGGACACGTTGCCGTGACCATAGTTTTAGTCGTACTGCTGCGTTGGAAATGTAGGAGCTAAGCTACACGGTAGTCTGACCAACATAGAAAAAAAAATTCGCTCTGCCCATGAGGGCCCCAGTACTCTTACTTTCTGGACATGTGTCGTAGAAAAGGAGGGTAGTGTAACCCTGAGCACAAATTGTTGTATCTGTTGAGGGTATACTCCAGATATTGAAGCTAGTGACCTAAAGGCCAGAGGATGGCTTACTTCTGGCTTCCTGCGTATATACATAGTATTAGTTGCTGATGGAGAATTACTCCAGGGCAACTAAATATGCAGTTATTGGTCGAGGGTGTACCCAATGTTGTTTTGAGCTGTGTTACTAGAGAGTTACTCTGAGTTCCCTATGTAAAGTTTTTCTGGTGCCTGATGAGGTTACCTAAGAACATAGAAATACGAGAATGTTCCTTGGCTCTCTTATTGTTAGATATTTTAGTACTAAAATGTGGTCTTCTTTTATTAGTTTGTTTTTGCGAACACACGCTCACAGTTGTATTTTTTCAAAAGCGAAAAAACCAATTTCAGGAGTATGCTCGATGCGTTTATTCGTCTTATGGTACATTTCGAATGTCGAGACTGATCCTTAGATATTTTGGGACTTTGTTAATACTAAACGAATGAGTGATAACTATTACGAGTCTATATCAATGTTAAAGCGTGTTATTTGGCGGATTTCTTTTCGACGTCCTTTAATGTGAATAATTACGATTTGGATCGTGAATGCTTGTTTTCCTGTCTTCCTATTTATTTATCTGTCGATGTGGGTGTATTGTCTATTAGTGAATCGATGTTGTACAAACATGTGTGTGAACTTGACTCTTCATGTAATGTTGGTCCAGATGGCATGCCAAATATTATTATGAAAAAAATGTTTTGATAATCCCAACCTCTTCTTTATTTATTTAATCTTATTTTTTCCGCTGCTTGCTTTCTTCATAACTCCCATTTGGAACTATACCTAAATTGTTTGAAAGCGTTGTATGCGAACAGCTCACTTTCCAGTATCAATAGATAGATGTCATGAAAGGTAGATCTACAGTAACAAACCTTACCATATTAACTTCTTTTATTGCTGACTCTATGGAAAGTAGAAAGTAACAAACTGACAGCATTTACACAGATTTTTCAAAATCATTTGACAAGCTTTCTCACCAAGTGCTTCTTTTGAAGCTTGCTGAACTTGGAATTTCATCCTTAACGATTAAGCTTCTTTCTTTCTTCTTGCATGTCAGACAGAAGCTTTTGTGTTCGTTTCAGGGGTGTCTTGTCGGAAGTCGTTTATACAAAATCCGGTGTCCCTCAGGGCAGTCATCATGAACCTCTGTTATTTATTTTATTCATTAACGATCTCTTAATCAATGCCTACGACGTTAAACTATCTAAACGTATAAGTAATTTGTCATACTGCAATTTATTGCCCTTTCACATTGAAGCTTTTAATGTGTGGTCCAAACAAAATTATTTGTATTTGAACGTTTATAAGTGTTATTTCGTGTATTTTAATCGGAAGTCTTTTCATCCTCTATTCGCTTATAAAATTGACAACGTCTCTTTAAGGGTTGTTGCCGAAATCGGATTTGGGTATAATCTTTGACAATAGACTTACATTTTCGGCGCATTTTGATATTGTGCGCAGATGGACAAAAGATTGTGTCCATATACTCTAATTTCATTATACTTAGATTTCTCAGAGATCTTTTTTTGAATATTGTTGCCAAGTTTGAGACCCTTATCATAAATATTGATCGTATTGAGGGTGTTCAAATGAGTTTTTTACGATTTTGCATCACATGCCTTGGAGTAGTCGTTTTGAGCTTCTTCGTTATGATCAGCGGCTTGGACTTATAGATATTAGGACTCTCAAATTACGGCGGGAAACGCATCTATACACTTTTCATATGAGCAAGAAATGTATAAAGAGGCTATTTGAAAATATCAATTAATTAGAGTTACTATTGTCAAATGATATTGTGTATCTGCTGGCCATGAAATAAAAAGTACAGCTAGTACATATAATAATCTTTCAACGGGAAGGTGGCTGGAGTTGAAGCCAACATAGCTTGTACTTTTGGTCCAAACGTAACCTCATCATATCTTTAATCAACTATTATTGTGTTGTTCATATTCTAGTTTTTGAAATCGTAAGCCTAATTCAGGGCAGTTCACTACATAATCTCACAGAAAGCAATAAAACTAGTCACAATATAGAGCAACAAATTTTCCATGCTATGAAAAATGAGCAGTATTAAGGGTAACTTCATTTCCACGTGTATGCCTCACTTAAATTTCTCCCCCACTATCGCTGAGTTGCAGAATTCTAGATGACCCCAAGAGCTATCCTACTGCTAACGCTGTTATTCTGGTGGCAATCTCTCTGGCGAAGAGGTAGCGTCTTTTTATTTATGGCGCCTCAAACCTCAGGCTATCAGTGTAATGGAACTTCTTCTCCATGATTATGCACTCCACGATGGTATACTCCAGGAAAAGTGTAAGATGTTGATAAAAGGGATCCGATTACGACCGGAAGTGAATATGGTACCCATAAGAGTAAGTCTACACGGGAAGCCCTATTCCTGTTGTGTGCAAAGTATCAGGATATCACGCACTTAAATCAATTTTGTGCTGGAAGTTTCTCCATTTATCAGGGCTTCCACAAGCGAAAATAGCTTCCCATTTCGTAAGATATACTTTCAGTTCCAGAAATCATTGGATGCCTTAGAAGCGCATAAATGAATCGCAATTTACAAATTGAATTAAAATCTTCCGCACTAATTAATGGTAAACTTAAAGAATTGAATTGAAATCAAATGCATGTATGGTTTATGACAGATTGTCTCCGGAGTCCTCTGGTGAATTACCTCCAACATTTGTCCACGTCACAGCAAATCTTGCATACGCTCAGAGGAACGTTTCCAGATAATTGTAAATGTTTGTATCTCGTTACTGAATGTTTAGTAATTTATTTATATAATTAAAACGCTAATGTGTAATTTTATGTTTTCGGGGTCACTGATCTCGATGGAATGGAGGATTCGCTCTGCTAAATTGTTTTACACCGTGCGAAGCCGGGCATAAAAACTAATTCAGCTTAACACAAGCTATACAGAATTCATTACATAACTAGAACTAGAATTCATTACATAACAGGGAAAAATAAGTACCTAACTTTACGAGGGATGATTCAGGACTTTCTTAAGGGCACCCGGTGGTCTAGAATTTTCAAAAAATCATTTTTTTTTTAATATTTCGAATGTGTGGTCTTTCGAGAATATACGGTCCAATTTTTGTAATGATATTGACAGTATTTTAGGTTCTACAGCCTTTTTCGCAGATAGCAAACGGTTTATCCGCCTATGAATGGAAACATACAAAAAACTTTAAACTCATTTATCTCGAAACCACCCTTTTCTGCACGGCGGGATGCTAAACAAAAAAACTATTCATCTGAATCATACCAAATTTTAATATGTTATTCAGTATACTAGTAGCTATGGCCCGGACCACCAACGTTTTTTTATTTCAATAACTTCTTGTTTTTTACGTAAAAAACCTAATGAAAAATAGTCTGTTTTCAATAATCAAATTTCAAAACGCGCTATTTTTTCAAAATAAGTTTTTTTCCGTTTTTTGTTGGTTCCTTATATTTTATTTTTCAAATAAGTGACAGAGCTAAAACTTCACCCGCGGCCGCCCAGGTTCATTTTGTTGAGGGGGTCATCTTCAGCGCCATTATTTAAATAATCACAATTTTTTTTTTTAATTATAAAAATATTTTTGTATGCCTGTTGAGTATTATAATATACCTACAAAGTTTAAATATCGTTGTTCATTATTTTCACCTTCAAAAAAAAATTTTAAAAATCCCTTAAATTCAAGGGTGCTAGACCACCGGGTGCCCTGAAGGGATGATTTGGTTAGGTCAAAGTCGAACGTGTGTGTGAAGTGGGAGGAAGAGTGGTTCTGATCTAAAGCAGCAGGGATTGGTTTGGAGAGATATCTGCTGTAACATAGAGGGGCAGTCCAGTCAATGACACCGGAAAGGAGCTAATGAATGCAGATAATGCCGCCAGAGTCGCGTCGCTTACTTAAGGGGAGATATAGCCGGAAAAAAAGTCATTTTTGCGCATTTTTTATAGGAAAACTATTTGAAATTTCGGATTGGGAGTTTAACTATCTAAAAGTATACACATCCAGAAATATGTTTAATTTTTTTTATTTAAAAACATCAAAAATATACAAGGATATTGTATGGTCCTTGGAGCGTCGTAAAAAAATCTGCGTAAATGGTACCCCAGTGGGTCTTCAAAAATCATCTAAAAAAAAAACCCCAAAACGATTGTTAAAGTAGATACTATAATCTAATACTTATCGTAGCCGATTTTGAAAATATCGATTTATGACAAAATGGCGGACGTTTGAACATAAATAGTGAATTTTGGACCAAGAATTAGTTATTATTTTTTCTGTAAAACAAATAGTATAATTCAAGCAATCGGTTCATTGGTTTTCAAGAAATTTTGGGTACCGATTCGAAAAACGGGGTTTGAGAAAAACGCGTTTGAAAATTTGGGAATGAATATATCATGAAATTTCTCAACTTATATGGAATCCAGGCCCGTGAGTCTTTTACCAGATATTCCTGAGATCTCAACCTTCAAGAAAAAGCAAAAAACATTTTTTCGACCATGCTACGTGATATCTCCCCTTAAAGATTCTAAGTCGATCAGTTTCAGTCGATCCTCATAAAATGCAAATTCTGCTGATCTGATCAAGGGAGATCACGTATACCAAAGCGAAGGAATTTTCTCTGGGCAGATTCGATTCTGTTGATGTACGTTGACTGTGGCATGTATGGGTGACCGCACCTGACTGCCATATCCCAGGAGAGGTCGGGAAAAAGAGACGGATTTTGATATGGGTTTTTAAATTCAGTAGACCAGGGTTTTACAAATACATTTTTGGAAGAGTTTGGGATCAGGAATTAGGTCAAATTGCAAGTGATTGAGATAGTCCTGGTAAAGAGATTTGCTGCGTTCAGAGATCAAGGTGTTGGCTGAGCGATGAAAAGAATTGCCTGTATCAGATCGGGACAAAAGATAGATTTGCCATAATTTGTTTTTTTTCTGTTGCGGAGAGATCGTAGTTCGTTGTCATACCAGGGAGGAGATGATTAGTTATATTTCCGCGGTTGAAAGGGAAAAGATTGGATTAGGCAAGTAAAGAAAGTGGTACATATATAAGACTTCAAGGGCATCAGTGGCATGGAGGTGGGGATCAACAGATGCTGATTGCCGAGCAGGTGATACAATTTCACGAAGTTGATTTTACGAAAATTGAAACAACACAATTGTATTGTGGCACTAAGTCGAAAGAGGGAATGGTGACTTCAAAAGAAAATGAAAGGAAAAGAGGAGGGTGGAATTGGTCAAGAGAGATGAGATCGAGTCTGTTAAGATTATTGGTTATACCGCTGATCTGGTCGAGGCCGGAGTCTGAAAGACCGTCCAGCGAATAGTGGCTTCATTTATCAGAGGTGGCATTTGAGGGGACAAAATGGCTAAGATCATCAGACTGAGTCTATTGTAGACGACGGAGGTTAAAATCCTCGAGAACAATAATTTCATCATTGGATTCTAGGTCAATAAATATGGAGTCGACTGCGTTGAAGGCGACTTTATAGACTTCGAGCGGTTGGGAGGGATGAATATGGAAATGGAGCATGCACCGGGAGCACCGTTTTAATACAAATATCTGCACAGACTCAGGAGTTAGAGATTTTGAAAAGCGTGGCGCTAAAATGATTATGTAAAGCGATAAGGATACCACTTAAACTGCTTTTTTTAGGAATAGCGTGCACCTGATTTTGAAAATACATTTAACAACGCTATTATCGAAAAATTGTGTCTAGTCAACTTTGTTGTGCCTTTATATCTTGCGGTTTTGATTGTGAGTTAACAGCTTCCAGTAGGCATCACTAAACACGATGCTGGGTGCCTAAATACGAGAATGCTCCCTATTTATAGGTAGATAATCAACCCTACTTCTTACCTGGGGTAATGAAACACTTCTATCCTATTTTATTACAATAAATACACTTCTAAGAAGGAAAAAAGGGCCTGAGCAATATTTTATGCACAGAACGCTGGCAGCCAAGGAGATAAAACCAGATTTCCTGTCTTCGTTATAATTAAATTTCAAACCAGCGCAAGGGCTCCAGTGGTTTTCGCGACAACCTATAAAAATATCAGCAATTTCAACTAGCTATCAAACGCATTGCTGTCATTTCTCAATCCAATTTAGCTTAATACTTTCAAAGATGCACACCGCTTTTCGCTCGAAGGCGTACTGTAACCAAGCCTCCTGTCAGGTGGAAATTATCCAGCCGAATTGAATTTTTCAATTTTTTCCAGAGAAGTCTCTTAGCTTCCATGTCTCGCTCGGAGGCAAATGAATTTCACTGAAGAAGGGTGACTACTTAAAATTTCAGTCTCCTTCATGGCAGTTTTTTTTTTTTTCATTTTTGTTGACTTCATGAAAAATCTTGTTAACAAGCCTTAACAAGCAGAGGAAAAGTTTTTTGTCCGCTCTAACTTTCCGGGATTTTTTACAGATCACTTATTTCAAGTTTGGTATTGTTTTTTCCCTGTCTAGAAGTATTAAGACATCCCAGGGAACAAAGCTCACTTAAGTTACTTATAACGGAACAGCATTAAATGACTTGCCGTTCGGAGCTGTGCGTGTACGAAGGTTGGGCCTAATCTAAAAATTTATAGAAAAACGTAGATATCCTAACACGGCATCAATTATAATAAATATAACTTTTCATGTCGCTAAAAGTAAAAAGCAAATTGAATTTCGTCATTTATTGATTTCACTTTTCCTTTAAAGGCACTCAAGTCCCGAAAATGCGAGAGAGAGTTTAAACAAATTTCGTTTTAATTTCAGGTAAGGCGAGAATATTCTTTGCACAAACACCCAGGTAAGTCAGTTTGAATTGAATGGGGACACGAATCGGCTGAATGGGGATGAATTGAGAGTGAAAAGAACAAACGGGATTTCATTTGGGTTTCTTTAGGGTACATGGGGCTATTCACACCGTTGATGAAAGGATTGATGAATTCTTGATATCATCGTCTGTCGCCTTCATCCGTCTCATGGACCCTCTCTCCAGCAAGCGCTCCAGAAATGTCTAGTGACTTTAGCGGAAAAAGACAGTAAATATTTAATTTGCCACAAAATGGGTATGCGGGTTGAAACCATATAGATTCTCAAAAACAGATTTTCGGTTTGAATCAATTTATTGTGTACCAGCTGTGGGTCGACTATGACCTGAGCAGACGCCTACTCTAGCTTAACAGATACCAGATCACTCTCGCGGTGAGTGTCATCACTGGTCATTATAGACTGAATAAGCATTAATACGCATAGCTGATTCACCGCTATGTAGATGCGAGTTGGAGAAAGAGACTATTACGCACCTTCCGTGCATGTGCCCCCTTTACGACAGTGCGAGAGCCGTTTAATACTTGTGACACACATGGGGTATCGATAACTGGATATCTATATCCAGATATCACGAATATCCAGCTATCTGAGTACTCCTGACACACATAAACTGGGTATCGCGCTGTCAAAGTTGTGTCAAATTTACATTTCAAAAACGAGATCTGAAATTTGAATTTCTTAAATGGAAGAAATAGTTGCGTTAATTCAATTAAAGCGAGAGCAAATTTTTGCTAATATGAGGCAAATTCAGGATTTGGACAGGAGGAGGAAGCAATTGCGGCTTCTAGCAATGAGAGTCTGCTCACAGTGCCACCACAGACCGCCCGTGGCGCTGTGCATAGTAAATTATGTCCTATATCCAGAAGTTTTTGGGGGTATCCATACCCAGTTGTTTTTCGAGGTATATCCAGGATATGCGGTGACACACATGGGGTATGAACGGAGTATTGCGAATAGCTGGATATCGATACCCCATGTCTGTCCCGGGCTTTACTCGCAGATTTTAATGTAGACCCTAAAATTCTGCATAAGTTCACGGTGCCCACTATCATGAGCTTTGTTAGACGGACTGGTAGTTTGACGGATTATACGGGGCATCGAGATTAACTCAGATGGCAGACTCTCTCCTCGAGGCATGTATAATAGACTTAAGTCCAAGTGCTGGGTTTGGTTACCCACCTCGTCACAATCTACATCTACAAGGCGCAAAAGTTGTCACCCGGTGTCCTTCAGCTGTAATTTTTTTTATGAATAAAAACTTTAGTCTGCTTTTGGATTGTGTTTATTTGATGTCTTCGTTTTTAGTCCATTAAGTCGAGAAAATGATATCGCCCAAGTAGCTGCCGCCAGAATTAATGAACATACGGGCGCGATTTTAGGCATTTTCCATCACTCTTGCCAGAACTTCCGGCGAAGGGTTCTCGCATTCTTGACGGATATTCTCTTTGAGGGCTTCAAGAGTCTGGGACTTGTTGACATAGACTCGTGACTTCAAGAAACCCCACAAAAAGAAGTCTGGAACGATTTAACCGGCCAGTACAAATCGCCAAAACGAGAGATTAGACGACTCGGAAATGCAGCCCTCAGAATTTCGGTTGCAGCTCGAGCAGTATGCGCCGTTACTCCATCCTCTTGGGAACACATGTTCTTCAGTCCCAATTCATCCAATTGAGTGAGGAGAAAGTCGTTGAGCATGGCTCTGTAGCGCTCGTCGTCCACAGTAGTCGTTTGGCCCGCGACGTTTTCGAAAAAATAAGGCCGGATGATGCCTCCAGCGTAAACAGCACACCATGCACTTTGAGCGGTTGTAATGGCTCTTCGTGGGTTATGCGCGGATTTTCTGTGCCCCAGGAGCGATAATTCTGCTTATTCACATATCCACAGAGATGGAAATGCGTCTTGTCGCTCATGATGATTTTCGATGAAAAGTTTGTCTTCCTCGTGGTCGAGATTCAGGATGACTTGAGCGTAGGATACACGCGCTTGGCGGTCAACGGATAACAGTTGATACACTGTTTGCATCTTGTAAGGAATCATCATCAAGTCTTCGACCAAAATTCTCTATAAAGACACAAGATTGATGCCCAATTGCGTGGCACGTCCTCTGGTCGATACTCCGGGGTCCTCTGCGACATCTTCAGCCACAGCCGCGATATTCTCAGCAGAACGGCTGCTCCGGGACCAGCTAGACCTGGCAGCATCTCGTGTTGTCCCATACTCTTCTAGGCGAGGGGCTAAACGCCGTAGTGTTTACCCAGTTGGTGTCGGACGACTGGCAAATCTGCGCTCAAATTCACACTGTGGCAACATCACCGAAAAATAATTGCGCGAAAAAAAAATCGAAACAATTATTCCGCGTTCTTGAGGAGTACAGCAATTCATGTCTTGTTGACGTGTATTTTGTATCTGTTTACTTCACAAATGTCAACAGAACTGACATTTTCCGCCATTTGCAAAAATTATAGCATATTCCGATAGGGTGATGAATTTTGCTCCACCTTGTACATCTACATCTACATAGCAGCTGTGGCGGATGCATTCCACAAGCCTCATCATTAGTTTTGTTATCTTCAGGTCAATCTGAAATGTTGCCATGTATCTTATCTGTGGATGGAAAACGGCATCAAACTGAACGCTCAGCTGGACATGATGAGATTTAACCTCTTTACCACCATTTTTCAAGACTAACACAAGAATTGACTTGAAAAAAAAATATATTGCTACGTATGAGAGTGTGATTGGTACTGAATTGATAACCATGATATATTTGTTGTGAAGATAAATTATTGCTACGAAATGTTATGATAAAAGCTTTGGGTCAAACAGAAATTATTCAAGTTTGCGAAAGTTCTGATAACATTTGCCGCCCCTTTTCCCTCTAATATTTTCATATGAACCCAAAATTTCATAAATCATTCCCAACAAAGTTGTGCCCACCTCAGACGGATGGTCCAGCCAAAATATTGTTATCATTTGTGGGTTCGCCTTAATGTAATAAATTGCTTCTTTGTCGAGATATTTTGTTTAAAAATGATTAGGTGAATTAGTTGCAGTAGAAAGTAGAATCGGACTTCTGAGGAGATAAAAGTGTCGCAAACATCGTCAAAATATGTGGAATATTCATAACTTTAATTTAAGAAATTCGATTCTCACATTCTCATTCAACCAAGTTTGAAATGGATACGTCCAGGTCCAAAAGAGTGTAAATGATATTTATTTGTCTTCCTTTTATTTACATATGTATATCCTCAAGTGATGAGTAAATGTAAATCTAAGAGCATACACCATGTCGGAGAAAATAACTGATTGACGTCCCAAGAGATAATTGGACAGGTGATTTTCTGAGAGAAAAACTGACATGATATCTGATGCAGTCCGACACGTATGAAAATTATTTATGATAAGTAGCATTCGCTGTAGGGGAAACTCTAAACGTAGCATGGTACAACTTCTTTGATATGACAAATAGAAAAGTTGCGTAGGAAAAGCATTGCTTCTAGGGATTTCGATTTTTGTTTAAGCTTAGGTATAATTATTTAATATGTGATATCGAAAAAAGCTTTTTGGGAAATTGTCTGTAGGTAGGTATAATATATAATCGTTCATACATTAAGAGCTGCCTCTTTTAGAATTTGCAGTCATAGCAAAGAACCAGATTCTTAAAGTCCCCATGTCACCATATGGCTTAAATGGTTTTAAACCAACAAAGAAAGCAAAGCAAGTTATAGCAAAAAAGTGACACACTTTGTAAAAAAATGTGCCGCCACATTGCTATACGTAAATGTTGATGTGTTTGATGTGAATTCCGTTAATATTATATTCGAAACTTTCGAGTACTTACACTCTGCGTCAAAATGATAGCACACTATTAATTTCGCAGTTTTCTGAAAACAGGTCATCTGAACGAATTGCTTCTACTAATAACAAGAATCAGGATGTGAAATAAGGTATTTATTAAAAGCTATAAACAAAAATTAGTTTTGTTTATCTGTTTTATTCCATAATTTAAAAAAAGATAGCACACAACATTAGAGTTTAAGGAATTTAATTTGAGTTTTATTTAGTAAAAAATGAGTTGGATTTCCTTTATTCTTTAATACTTCTTTCATTTTGTTCGGAAGTGATTTAAATAGCTTCCTAATATATTTTCGGGGTACCAAGCCCCAAGCATATAAAATTCCTTCTTGAAGTTCCTCCAGAGAGCTGTATTGCCTATTTCCAGCATAAACGTATCGAGAAAGATGCCCCCAAACATTTTCAATAATGTTTAAATTTGTAGAGCTTGCTGGCCATGGAAGTACTTAACTTGATCCAATTTTCTTTAAAGGCCTTACATATGACTAGCAGCGCCAAAAATGTGTTAAATGGAAAAATTTTTTAGTTGGGATAACAATAGAAATTAATAAAAATAAATAGTACGAATTGTTTATTGGTCTTTAAACTATATAGAAAAATTTATTTTACTACATTTTTAAAAAAATTACTTTATAAAAAATCACGTGATCCACAACACTAAGAATAAAAGGTTGCTCCACGGTCGGCATCACATCTCCAGTAAATGTTGATAGATTTGCAAACTGTAAAAAATTCTTGTGACATAAAGTTCGAGTTATAGTATGTCGAGCCGGAATTTTGAAGATCGAAAAATTTAACAATTTATGGCAGTTTAAAAAAAAGTAAGCGTTTCACGTCATAAATTTGACACTTTTTTATAAAATTTTTAAATCAAAATTCGGCTGGACATACTATAGAGATAACGATTTCGAATATTTTAAAAAAAATCGCATCAAAAACTATTAAAAACTGAGTTTTAAGTGCGTTTTGCTTGTAGTCGCTCGCAACCAAAACAAGAACTTTATGAATGTTTTTATTTGTTTTGTAAACTTACGTGTAGTCTCCCATTCCGGCTTCGTACGTACCCAGGTATATTTTGCGATAACAAAGAACTAACAGACTGGAGCCACTCCGAAAGTAGCGGTCAGCTATCGGAAATTTTTGTTATCGACTTTCACATAAATAAGCCTAAAACTATAGAGAACAACAATCTGTTAAAAAACAAACAAACGATTTTTTGAAAATTCTGGACGCATTTAAGGCCTTAAATAACGCTTTATTCGGCGAGCGCAATGAATTGCGGCATTATCTTGTTGTAGAATGTTATTGCTGATTCCCGATATTGTAGCTCCATCACATTTTATTTCTTCGTCCAAGAGTTTCAATTTCCCACTCAATGAAAGAATATTTGTTCTTCCTTGATACCCAATACCAGCCCATATCATCATTCCGTCTCCACCAATTGCTCGACGTTGTTGACAGATTTCAACCTTCCTGAGGTCGTGAAAGTAATAATTCCAGCCGTCTGGTGCATCTAAATAAAATCGCTTCTCATCTGTAAAAAGAACTTTACGCCACCTCTTTTTTCAGTGAAGATGATATTCTGTGAACTTCAACCGATCCTTAATATGATTTTCTGTGAGAGGTGGTTTTCGCTGGAGTTTTTTTCCGTTTAATATGCTAAGCTTTTTTGTATGACTCGATGAACATTTCTTAGTTTAGAGGAAATCCCAACATCCATCGAAATTTAACGCGCTGTAATTCCATTGACACTCTATGGCTCAAATATCGACTTTCAATCTCAATTTCGCGACCCCCAGACGCACTGCTGTTTTAATTTCAAATGTCAAATTATTAATAGCGGAGAAAATGGATTCCAAAGTCCAGATTTTAAATTTAATAAAAAAACAAAACAGAGATTTTTATATATGGTATAGGAGATTTTACTGTTGGCACAAAAGGTCGCAATAAAATGAATTTCGTTGATAGGTAGGAAAATCAAATCAGGCTTGCTTTTCAGTTTGCACGCTCTATTTCTGAATTTCGCGAAATTGAGTACGAACAGCTTCATTTCAAAATTGACTTGAAATGTAGATCGACGAAATTAAGAAAAGAGTCGAAATTCTAAATTTTGCGCATAGTGTGTCAATGGTATAAATGTTGAATTAGAAGCTTTAACAATCTTAGCAATTTTCTCTAATCGCGCCCTGAGATTGCACTGGGCCTCCCCGCACTTCTTTTAGTTACCTAATTATTTGGATCCTTCAAGTAGTTTATTACCACTTTTCTGCTTCTTTTTAAACTTTTTACTATTTTTGATTATTATTTAAATTTTGAATAACTTCCGTAAACCGGGGCTACTTTGTATAGGTTTTTGAACGTTTTATGATAAAATTCTTTACAGTAATAAGATATTCAGAAGAATTGTCTATAGTTAAGACAATGACAATATGGGTTTTGTGAATACGTATGTATAATAAAATAAAATAAATAGTGGCTGCAACATATGTATACAGGGTGTTCAGAGGTGGGAGGGAAATAAAGCAGGAGGTGAAAGGTCAGGCCGAGGCAAGCAAAAAATCGTATGGGTGGGGGGGTCACCTCGCACCGTTCGGCAGTTACAGGGTGATTCGTAAATCAGGATGTTGCCTTATATGGGAACCGCTATTATATTTTTATTTTTTTTTCTACGTATCGCAGCGACCCCAAACCGGTCTCAACAAATCACTATTCTGAAACCCTTTCCAAAAAGGTCAACACCGCCCCCTACCCCCAACCCCTTGGCCACAATCACCTCTGGAAGTTGAAAAATTGAATTTTATTTCACGATTTTGCATCTTTCCCCCACTTTTCTCCTAAATTCACGTTATTAACATACCTACTTTTTATTGTTTTTAAGTTTCCTATCTAATTACCTTTCAAAAAAGGTACAACATGCACAGGTAGAAAAAGGATACAAAAATCCTGAAATTAAAACATCTTCACAGGTACCTAATTACTTTATTGCCCCATAATGGAAAAAGTTGTTAAGTAAAGAATTTTAATGACAGCAAATCCGGAAATGTTTATTTAGGAAACACAGGTAATAAAGTTTTATTATTTCAGAAAAACTGTTATAAAATGATTCCACCATACCATAATCCACACCAAACGGTCAATTTTTGTGGATGCAATGGTGATTCAACACCACTCGTGGATTTGACTCCCTCCAATAGCGGCAATTTTTTTTGTTGACGAATCCATTGAGCCAGAAATGAGCCTCATCTGAGAAGATGATTTTGCGATGAAAATCGCTGTCGGCTTCCAATATTTCCAGTGACCAATCAGCGAACTGACGCCGAATGTGATGGTCGGTTGGCTTGAGTTCTTGTCCCAATACCATCTTATAAGGATGCAGACCCAAATCCAATCGCAAAATTCGCCAGGTTGTCATCCTGGAGAGCCCCAACTCTTGAGAACGGCGCGGAACAGACGCATTTGAGTTTTCACGAACACTGGCTGGAACGGCGACAATATTTTGTTCACTTCGGTCATTTATTTATCTTACAGGCACCTTTGTATCGTGAAGAGTGAATTCTCTTTCAAACTTTGTTATTATGCGTCTTATAGCGCGCTCAAAAGGAGCATTATGACAACCGTTTTTTGTACGATGCGCTCTTACATTACCGACAAGAGAATGCGAATTTGCGTAATAATTTTGGACAATTTCCAAGCTTTGGATCAATTTGAAATGTGTCATGATGAATTCGCAGACCTTACTGAACATAACTGCATAGACCTGTCAAAAAAACATAAAAATATGGCTGCCACGAGCTATCAAAACTAGGTCATCCCTATTGGGAAACCTTTTACATGTGCCTAAGTAAGAGACAATTCGGCAACTACAACTATTCGACTGGGCATCTGTATTACTTATCTGTGCTATCATTTTGACGCGGAGTGTATGACTCTGGATTATGAAAGCATGTATTAAACTTTAATTTCAGGAGAGGAGTATGGAGGAGTTTCAAGAACATATAGTTTAATAATTGCCTCTTACTCTTACTAGAGGATACGGAAAATATAATTTCCTAATTGAAACTCTAAAACCCTTAAACATTTAATATGGTGTGTGCAGTGAACTCCCCAGTTGTAATATCCCCCTGGCAACGAGAACGTGCAGTGCTTGAAAATATTTACAGAGCTCATCGCGACTTATCCTTCATAAAATTATGCTGGCCTCGCTCTGGTCATCCCTGAAATTAACACGAAAGTTAGCTCATGCTTTTGTGAAAGTTTTTCAACCGTTGCCAGTTGAGTAGGATTTGATGTGTTTCAGCTGAGGGAACTGTGGCAAACACTTTCCCTTATATTTATTTATTCAGAAGGTTAAATATGCGAATAATAAGCACGGCTATTATGCAGGGCACAACTTTCTACGGCCAGTAAACAAGAACTGGGGTCTTATGAATTTCCGCTGTTTATGACACTTCATTGGAAGAGAAGTTAAAGCGTCCTAGCCATGTCGATGCTTACATACATACATAGAATGGCCCGCTTTTCTGCTCCACGGCGAAGAAAGACACACAAATACAAGAGAAATGGTTATTAGAAATTCGGGGCACTGTTTTTCCAACGGCCATTAATAACACATGGATTGTATAATTGAAGAGTCCCAGGAAAACAAACTTGGTTTAAGAAATAGCCACAATATATACATACTCGTACATACTCATTCAGCAATAATATTGCATTGTCAGCAAACAATTTCATGCGTTGCCCCGCCCGCGCCACCTTGCCAAAGCTTGCTCCAGTTCTTTTTCAGTGCAAACAAAATGGAATGTCCCTTGGCACAGACTGCTCTGCCGGTGGCACCCCATATAGAAAGTACCCACTGCGTGCGGTACTGGAACCATCAGTTATCATTAAATTCCAGGCTTTTCGGGGAACCGCACGGTTGCTCACAATTTTTGGCATTGTTACCTGAGGATAAGCAAAACCTCTTGCGACTTAATCGCTTCCGATATTCTGGAAACTCTTATTTATATCTCGCTAACTTTTTTAAATTAAAATGTCAGCGAATTACTAGTTTGGTTTGCGTTTGCTGTTGGGCGTTTTGGGTGTAGACCTCTAGACGATCATTTTCAAGATGCGAAAATAAATGCAAATTTTTCTTAATTCCGGATGAAGGCAATGGGATTGTTTTGTTAGAAATATCACCAATTCGCAAGTGCGGTTCGCTTTTTAATAGCTTTTTGATGTTCGCAGCGTTGTTGTGCCAATTGCAGGTGTATTGTGGCGTCAACACGGTCCGCTACTAGTCAATTCACATTGAAATTTATTCATGCTGTTCCATATTTTCATCTAATGGTTTTGCAGGCAGACGAAAAATTTATTCGCAGGCAAATCTCGGCTCCGGGCCGCTCTAACGTATTTATAGCGATGATGTAGCTATTTTATGCCCTCAGGCATAATGTTCAGGGAAATTTGTTTTCTGTACTTTCCCCCTTTTTAGGACTGACGGTTTAATAGCGGTCCCGGTCGTCTCTCAACGTGGTAATAGTTCCTCCTGCACCAATGCCACATCTGTGTGTTGAGTTGAGTCACAAAGGAGAGCAAGGACTACTATGGGATTACAGGCGTAAAGCACAGGGGGCATAGCGTAATTAGAGTGAAACGGTCGTTGAAGGTGAAATGTGAAGTTTACAGCTCAAAACGGCGACATACGGGTTTTTTATTTTATTCTCCTTGTTTATTGCTGTCCAGGCATTAAAACTAAACCAAAGAGCCAGTAGTGAAAAAAGCCATAAAGAAATTATTTCAAAATTGAAATTGTTTACATGCGGACGCAATTTAACCTTCCATTTATTGCCGAGGCATTTGTCGCTTTTGTATGCTTTTTCAATAAAATCGTGCTTTTTGTTTGCTTGACTTATGTCAACAAATCTTCCCATAAATTTGACTTTTGTCACAGGTTTTTCCTAGGTTCTGGTTCTCAGCCCTAAGGGCCTCTTTCAAAGCAAGCTTATTGATAAACTTCCTGATAGCCTACCAGTACTTATATATATGGCATACAGTGTTCAAATTTCCGCTTCACAAGTGTCTGATAAGTTTATTTTGCAGATAAACCTTCTGATAAAATAACAGTCAGCTTAGGTGGCTGTTATTTTTTTATGTATTTAGATAACAAAACTTTTTACGAGCGTGAAAGTGTTTTGTCAAGTTACAGCGAAGTAATAGTGATTTGAAAGAAGAAAGAAGACTTGATTGAAGAAGATTCCTTTTGGACGTACATATATTACGCAAACGTCCTGTTATTAGGAATCGTACAGACTATTTCGCAGAAATAAAATGAATTGCCCGAAGTGAAAAGCAGTGTTTTATTTTTCAGACACTTGAAAATATATCTAATGACATTTGAGATATTTATCCGTATAGAGGATGCCATATTTCTATTTATTTAATTACAGCAAATGTGCAATGCTACTTAGTTTATTTTTGAAGAATAAAACAAAAAGTAAAAGCAACAAATCAAAGCAAACTGCTTCAAATAATTAGTAAAAGAATGAAAATTGAGTAATCCAAGGAACAGTATAAATTCAAAACAATAAGCTACTTAAAAATGTTGTTTAACCAGAAAGTTAATTAAAATTAATAAATTAAAATTGGAGTTTAACTTAGGGTGCTAATAATATGGAACACGGATTTTTATGAAGAAAAATTTTAAGAAAATTCCACTCCGTTACAAAGTTATAGTAATAAATGTGGCTGCACATCGGGTTGGGCTTGGCTTTTGTTCCAAAATGAGGAAATATTAGTTGACTGTCGTCTTTCAAAGAGTTCGTGTGTTTCCTTGAAAATGTGTACAGTACGCAGATGGAATGGGAGACTAGCCGTAAGTTGACGTTGTACCTACTAGAAACTTTAAACGTGTTTTCCTCGAAACTATGTCTTTAGACATTTTTTTTCAAATCTTGATAATTATTTCCTCTATAGTCTAATGAAAGATTTGTTTAATTTTTTGTTTATAAAATATTAAACACTAATATTTTTTAAGGCATACTTGATTTCTTTATTTTTGAAAAAACAATCTTATCGTCTGACTATTACTACTAAATTATTTTACAAGATTGTTTTTTATTTTTGCAAATTGGATAATTTTTGGCGAAGTTATGATGTCGACAAGGACGCGTCATGATCTTCATCAGTAAAACAAGTAAAAAGTAAAAAATAATGTTAATATTAAAAAAACAAATTTTGTTTAGTTATTTTTTTATAGTTAAAAAGTTAATAAAGAATATTAAATCAACAATTTAATTTTTTTTCACCATATAACCTTTATAATAATTGTTCAAATTGACTAGGTTTTCAGCAAGCGCAGGTGTATGTGAGCCCTTAAATGATAAAGTAATGATATTCTATATTTGGGAGATTCCACAAAAGTTGGGTAACTTGATGTCATCATTCAATAGAGCAAGCATTTTATTATGTTGTTTAAATATTTCATTACATTCCAAAAGATCCATGCTCCTTTTACCTCTCACCCAATTTCGATATACATATGGGTACACTGGGGGAAAGAAGGTTAGACGCACCAACATATTTTAAAATATATCGTGAGAATGAAAAGATTTCGATGTGCAGTTTTTCCTGATTTTATTAGAGACTATTTAAAAATAAACAACAAAAAATTTTTGAAAAATTATTTCTAAGGTATGATTTAGGTAGCAATTTTAATTTTTTTACAAGCTCAAAGCGGGAAAGAAGGTTAGGTTGGGTTAGTATCCTTCAATTCTACTTTGTTGTTGTATTGTTGCCCTTCTTTGTACACATCTCGGGCCAAAATAGATCAGACGTTTTCAATAATATTCATATCTGGTGATTTGGCTGCCAATGGTCAAGAAGATTGATTCCGCGGTGCTCAAAATGAGCCAAAGTTGCCCTGGTCACATAAAGTGGAGCGTTATCTTGTTGAAATTGCCAGCCTAAACAAGCGTATTCGCAGCCAAATGCCGGGAAATGAAGGTCGATCATCCATTCTGGTTGAAATGTATGTCAGCGGCATCTTCTTCAGGTATCCAATGGCTCCCAAACCATAACAGAGGCACCGCCAGATTGACGCTTAGCGAAAATCTTTTCTTTAGTACGCCAATCAATGCCAATAATAGGCAAAACCATCTGGTACATCAAATTGAATATCTTCTCATTGGAAAATACTATTTTTCGCCATTCAGTTGTCTAGCGCGAATTTTTTGCGGCGCTCAATATTGGCTCTTGACAACATTCGATTACTCTTCATTTTCTGAGAATCATTCAAAATTTGTCGAATACGTCCAAATCGCTTTCAGTCTTCAATTGCCGCGCAGACTTCGAACTATTCGCACCGCTTCACATCAACTGCCCTTTTTGCGCCGTTGACATTATTGATGGCCTGCCATTCTTATAGTTTTGACCGTAATTGCCACGATATTTTAGAAAATACCACAGAACTTTTTCACTTCAGTTTATTTGCCTTGCTGTCTAACGTTTTGAAAATTTTGAATAATTTTTTAGAGTAGCAATTTTTGGCTTTTTCCGCCTCAGTTAATGGTTTGCCGCGTCCCATCTTAAATTGATCTGGTTTTAGATGAGAGCTGTACAAAAATTATTTTAAAGTTGCACCAGCATAACGGTATCTCACTTCAACATGCAACTTGCAAACAACATTGTCTATTAGGCACAAAACTATAAGTGCGTCTAACCTTATTTCCCATTTTGAGCTTGTAAAAATATTAAAATTGCTAAAAAATTATAACTTAGAAATCATTTTAGAAAAATTTCTTTTATTATTTTTCTTATCAATTCAGAGAAAAACACCCATTCAAATATCTTCATTCTCTGGACTTATTTAAAAAACCTGTTGGTGCGTCTTAGCTGCGTTCGACTTGCGGCTCAGTGATTTGATATTTCAATTGTGTTCTCATGGGGTGATTCTGAACAGTGACTCTGATACAGATTCGTCAGATTAGAATTACTGTACTAATCTCATGTCATGTCAAAATCTAACAACAATCATGTATAAATGTCAGAAGAACTGTGCTGAGCCAACTGAGAACAGAATTACTCACTCAGATAACTCAGTTCTGGCTCAGAAAACACTAGCGACGCCATCCGGAAGGACATTAGGAGTGAGAAAAATGGTGCAGCGCAGTGAGCAACTGAGTAAACTGAGTCGGCTCACTGAAGCAGTGACGAGTCGACCGCAGCTCTTATTTTTTCGCCCAGTTCTTATTTTTAAAAGCAAGTTTGTGAAATATCACAATAAATGTTCAAAACATCAGTACCTTCGAGTGTTTCAACTCCCGAATGCCATAATTGAATGACTGCATGTTAAAAATTTTCCAATTAATTGTAAATCTTACTATTTGACTAACAACTATGAAACATTGATTAATGTATTTCATCATAAAATCGAATAACAAAAATTTTTAAAAAAACTGATGAACTCTGTGTTAATTTTTAATCGTCAGTCCTGTGTGCAATTTTAAAATTTAAAATTCCAGCCTATCATCGAAGTTAAACCGTCAGGTCCTTATTTAGTTCTGCGTATTGGTAGTGAAGTTAGCTACAAAGCACTCCCTTTGTACGACAGCTATTTTTAAAAAAGAGCAAGCGGTGTGGTTATCGCGTATGCACGTGCAGTTCCAGACAAAATGTCGGTTCTATGGTGAGTAGTTAATTTCTTGCGTACATATGTATATTTCGTTGTGGTTTATATAATAAGACTAAATTTGATAGAAAATACCGGTAGAAACATTACTATGAATCATAACCTCATATTTGTGTCTCATTCATCCGTACCGTATCGTCAGTTCCATGTCCGATGTACCAGTAGAACCGGTAATAAAAAAACTGCCTGTGCCAAACTTTGTTACAAAGGGAAAAAGGGTGTTTTACCAATTTGATAATAGATGTCTTTGAAAAGTAGCTTTCATTATGTTATTTAACTATTTTAACTTTTAGAAGAATTTTTCTGTCACAACAGAAGAGTTGTTTTTTTTTGTTAAAGCCATTACATTTTGGGATACTAGTTACTTTGATTCATAACAATGTGTGCCGTTATTCGATTTTAAGATATTTGCTGCATCAAAGTTGCAATAAATCTTGTATTTTTCAATAAATGGTATATTTAATTAGTATTGTGGTAACCTCGTCAGTTCCCTGGTATTCAAATTTAGAAAAATCCAGATATCTCAGAAACTGTTTGAAAAAGTGACTAACCCTGTCTGGAACAATAATATTTACTACATATATTACCTATGTATACCTTCATACTAAAACACTATTTAATTTTCACTTGACACTTTAGAAAATGAGGTCAAAAGTTGCACAACTTTTGTAGAATCACCTATTTGAATATTTGTTCTGTATTATTTTTTGGGCACGATTCTTGTTACTCAGGCCCCAATTTTTGGGAACGGGGTTCGAAACATTTTGCTGTGTTAATTAACTCCACCAGTAGTTTGTAAAAGGAAAATTAACTCCACCGGCAGTTTATTAAAGGGAAATGATAATATATAATAGAATTTTCCTAAAAGTTACGAACGTTAGGTGGCTCGCGAATTGCCCTATATCTCGAAAACGGGTCGAGATAGAATTTTTTCATTATTTTTCCGTTAATTAGCACAGCAAAATGCAACAGTTTCTAAAAGGGAAATTATAATATATACCTAACAGAATTTCCCCAAAAGTTACGAACGTTAGGTGGCTCGCGAATTGACGTATATCTCGAAAACGGGTCGAGATAGAATTTTTTAATTATTTTTCCGTTAATTACCACAGCAAAATGTTTCGAACCCCGTTCCCAAAAATTGGGGCCTGAATAACAAGAACCTCCCCATTTTTTGTTACATACAGGGTGTTTCATCTATTGGGGACAATAATGAATGGGGGGGTTCTAAAATTTCATATTCACGTTTCTCCCACATTTTCCCCGAAATTTATGTAGTTAATGCACCTCTCTATTATTTTGATTAAATTGCCCATTTTGCTGCCTTTCCGAAAACGTACAACATGTTCAAGTAGAGAACGGATATACATATTTATACGTAGAAAACCTTTTGCGGAATATTAAAAAGAAAATCTGCATTTCACAAACAAATTAACTTAAAGGAAAACCAAAATGCTTTCTCTCATTATTAAAAACCTATTATATTAAGATTTTTTAAGGGATCGTCTCTAAAAATGCAATAAAGGTTCTTAACAGACTTTCTCCTTAGATGTATAGTTCGCGAGATACAAGCTTCTAAAGGCCCCACTCCGAACTTTCCAGCCATGTGATTAAAAAATCTGCAAAAAAAAATTAAAATAGGAGCACTTTATAAATACTTCAAACGAAACATATTTCATATTTCATAGGTACCGTGGCTAAGCTAAATTCTTGATAATTATTTAGACTTACCATATTTATGGAGAAAAGCCACAGAAATGTGCGGTACTTCAATCTGGAACCTCTCTTCTCTTCACATCTACTTCTCGTATTTCTCAGAGAAAGTCTTGTCAGCAGTGCTCCTGCTACAAGTGATGGGTTAAGCTCGCTAATTACAATTTAAATTGGAATAAATCAGGAGAGCAGGACAGGCGAGCTCACCGCCATCAACAACAGCATTAATTCTCTTTGGGATTTTTTCATAATTTAATATTCAACAAAGCCCTTTAATTTCGAAGTCTGCGCAGCAAGGAAAAAATAGGTTAAAGGGATTGGCTCTAAAAGTAAGCAGGGAGCGAAAGTGAAGGTATCCTACGTAAATTTAAGTATAAAATGCAAATCAGCAGTCTTCAATGTGAACGGGCACTTTCTTCAGCAATCATTGAGTAGCTCGGGAACGAGGGCATCCGAACAACGAACGAATACACCCCGTACAATTAAAAAGAAGACGGCGAAGTATAATCAACTCAGATAATTTTAAGGAACTTTTTGGGTTATAAAAGGTGCGCTGAAAAATAATCGATAGACACAATTGCTTCAACTTTTGGGGCAATTTGTGGCTTTTATATGTAGAAATAATTAGACTAAGCGTTACTAAACGTTGTAGGAGTAAGAAATTTCGTTGCTACTATCCTATAATAACACAATTAAATTTCTAAAGATTGTTCGTATTTCTTAAAAGTAAAAACATAACGGTGGGATCCTTACCGCAAATGTAAATACAAATTATTTGAGGAAACCTAGAGTACCGGTGACCACAAGTGTGATATAATTGAAGAAACATTTACCTTTAAAGATTTAGTGCTCTCGAAATTCACTTTGCGAGACATTGTTCAATTCCCATTATATAGACTTCCCTCTTAAACAAGTTTTAAGCAAACGACTTGGGTTGGCAATAAACATGAATCTGTGATACTACCTGTGTGCTACAAAGTCCCGTTAAGCAAATTACAGGGATTATCTTGAAAGTTTGCTTAATCTCTTAATACACTTAGCGTCAAAATTCACACTGGCATTGTACTTTAAGTGCTCCCCAAGGAGGCATTTGTTTGTCTTAAGTCTAACGTTTAAATATATTATGTAGATCCATTTCGTCTCGACTGCTTTGTGATATAATTCACGAATCTTTTACCTATTTCCAATGACAGTGTTTACTCAAGTTTGAAGTGTAATTCGTTGGGTTTCATTGTGAATACAAATTATGTATTTACCAGTAGGTTGTTGATGTAAATTTGGGAGGATGGCTGCAAATCTGTACATACAAACCTTAAAAAAAATGTGCCTCTCCATAAACCAACTCATCATTTTGGAAATCCCGGTAATATGTAGTGAGAGCAATCGTAAGGAAGTAATTGCGTTCCTAGTCCTACAAGGTGGCGCAAAAGTTGTCACCCGATGTTCTTTGGCTGTAATTTTTTTTATGAATGAAAAACTTTGGTTCTGCTTTTGGATTGTGTTTATTTGATGACTTCATTTTTTCCCATTAAGGGGTTATTACCAGCTTAATTTTGCGTTTTCAATTTTTTTTTCTATTGACTTAAATAATGCCTAAATATCCCTCGAATCAAAAGAAACTTTGTAGAAAGGTGTATTTAAATCTTGTAATGTCTCTAAACCAATTTTTCCGAAGCGACTTTTTCAATTTTTTATTTAAACGGGTTTTTCTCGGAACCACTTTTAAAAATTGGCAAACAGTAGAACTCGAACAGTTTTCATCCGATTGACTTCAAATTTTAAACGGACCTTTATTATTAAATTATCTACCGAAGTACACACGATTATTTTTTTAGATTTTTTTTTCGCAAAATGGCAATTGTTTGAAAAAAAAAACTAAATGGCTTATATCTTTTTTTCCTGATATACAATCGCTATAATCGTGTGTACTTCTATAGATAATTTAAAGGTCCAGTTAAAATTTGAAGTCAATCGGATGAAAAATGTTCGAGTTCTACTGCTTGCCAATTTTTAAAAGTGGTTCCGAGAAAAACCCGTTTAAATAAAAAATTGAAAAAGTCGCTTCGGAAAAATTGGTTTAGAGACATTACAAGATTTAAATACACCTTTCTACAAAGTTTCTTTTGATTCGAGGGATGTTTAGGCATTATTTAAGCAAATAGAAAAAAAAATTGAAAACACGAAATTAAGCTGGTAATAACCCCTTAAGTCGAAAAAATGATATCGCCCAAGTGGCTGCCGCCAGAATTGATAACCATTCGGGCCCGATTTATGGCAACTTCCGGCGATAGGTTATCGCATTCTTGACGGTTATTCTCTTTGAGGGCTTCAAGAGTCTGACACTTGTTGACATAGATTCGTTCGATTCCCCACAAAAAGAAGTCTGGACGAGTTAATTCGGACGATCTTGCCGGCCAGTGCAAACCACTAAAACGAGAGATTAGACGACCCGGAAATGCAGCCGTCAGAATTTCGGTTGTAGCTCGAGCAGTATGCGCCGTTACTCCATCCTGTTGGGAACACATGTTCTCCAGTCCCAATTCATCCAATTGAGGAAGGAGAAAGTCATTGAGCTTGCGTCCACAGTAGTCGTTTGGCCCGCGACGTCTTTTTGATATAATGAGGCCTGATGACGCCTCCAGCGCAAACAGCACACCATGCACTTTGAGCGGGTGTAATGGCTCTTCGTGGGTTATGCGCGGATTTGCGGTGCCGCAGAAGCGATAATTCTGCTTATTCACATATCCACAGAGATGGAAATAGGCACCGTCGCTCATGCTGATTTTCGATGAAAAGTTGTCTTCTTCGTGGTCGAGATTCAGAATGGCTTGAGCGTAGGTTACACGCGCTTGGCGGCCAACGGCTAACAGTTGATACACTGTTTGCATTTTGTAAAATTTTCTGTAAAGACCGCCGGTTGGTGCTCGATGCTCAATTGCGTGGCACGTTGTCTGGACGATACTCCGAGGTCCTCTGTGACATCTTCAACACACAGCCGCGATATTCTCAGCAGAACGGCTACTCCGGGGCCGGCCAGACCTGGGAGCATGTCGTGTTGTCCCGTACTCTTATTGTCGAGCAGCTAAATGCCGTAGTTTTTGCCCAGTTGGTGTCGGACGACCGGGAAATCTGCGCCTAAATACACGCTGCGCCAACAGCACCGACGAATTATTCCGTAAAATAATCGAAATAATTATTCCGCGTTCTTGAGGAGTATAGCGATTCATGTCTTGTTGACGTGTATTTTGTATCTGTTTACTTCACAAATGTCAACAGAACTGACATTTGCCGCCATTTGCAAAAATTATAGCATCTTCCGAAAGGGTGATGACTTTTGCGCCACCTAGTGCATAATATACACCGGGCGCAATTCGATTAGTTCCACTTGAAAATTAAAATAAAAAAGGAGCACAAAAGAATTTTATTTTTCTCTTAATAGTTTGTGTGTCCTCCTTGGCACTTTATGACATCAAAGATGCGGTTTTTCATGGAGTCGATTAACTTTCGCAGAGTATAGAGGTCAATATCATCCCATGCATTTTTGATGGCAGTATTTAGATCTGATACGCTTTTGTATTGAGTACAATTGCCATAAACTTTATGAGCCAGAATTCCCTAGAGATTCTCAATTGGATTGAGATCCAGCCATTACAAAACATCAATGTTTTTGCTGATAAACCAACCCTTCGTTAGCCGGGAGCAGTGAATGGCAGCATTATCTTGTTGATATTTCCAATCTATGTCAGAAATTTCGTCAGCATACTTTAGTAGAACGTTTTCCAACGTTCTACGTATCTATTAGAATTCATTTTAGTGCTAATCCAACATATCGGCGTCTTCCCATTATAACTAAACGCTGCCCAAGTCATAACAGTTCCACCTCCAAAATTGCGACTAATTAAGACCTCTCGCTTTTTTTGCAAATCATGCCAATAGTATTTTTCTCCATCGGGGCCATCCAAATTAAATTTATACTCATCTGAAAAAATGATAGATTGCCACTCCTTTTTCCAATTCATATGGTTTTTTGCAAATGTTAACCTCGTCTCCTTGTGCTGAATCTATTGATATGCTTTGCAATAGCGCGATTCGACAAACCCATACTCTTGTATGCCTGAATTTTAACAATTTCGGCCTCACTTAATGATGTGCCTTTCCTCATTTTTGCTCTTACTTTGTAAAATTGAGTAATCATATAAAATTATTTTAACTGAGCTCGAAAATGCTTTATTAAATAAACAATTCAATATAAGTCACTTGCGCACCAAGAAAACTACAAAAGAACTGTGTGGAACTAATGGAATTTCGCACTAATATACTCTGAAATTTATATTTTCCTGGAATTTGATTACGATACGTCACCCGCCAGGAGCAATATTCTGTAATTTGGTTGATAACTTATCGAATTTTATTTTAAAGAGCAATTTTATTGCATGCATCCAGTTAATATTGATTAAACTCAAAAAAACTTAATGGAACTAACCGAATTTCGCTGGCTGTATGTAGATATGTACGTGGGGATAAGTTAGTTCCTTCGCTTTGGAAATCTCGCCTATAAGCTAATTACAAACTCATTTTAAAACTCAAGTTTTATATGTAACTAATAAAGGCTGAGAAAATTAGGAATTAGAATAAATATTTCTGAATATATCTACAAAGTTTCTTTTGACCTAGATCTGATGGGACACTTGATCTGTGAAGATTTGAGTGTGTATAACTTGACCTATATATGTACAAAGCACTAGTTTGTGACAGACAACCATGAGAACAGAGCAGAGCTCCGAGATAGTAATAAGTACTAATAAAGGAAATCATTGTATACTTCCTTAAGCACAATTAAATTATTACGATCTATGCCATCAAACTATAATATCCAACGAATGTTATCTTTATCGCATCACATGACTACAATTCAGCACTTTATGCGTCATAAAGATAATAAATTTGCGGGGTGAGTTTTTCCTGAATAAGGAACCTTTTGTTTCTTTTCGCTCATGTACCGTAAAGGGTACTAGCACAGCGATAAATTAAAAAAAAAATATTGAATCCAGGTCGAGGTCCAGCCAACAAATCACCAGATACAGCCATTCATTTTCTGAGGCAGTGGCTGACCACAGACTAACGACGACCTCGAGGGAGCGCCCCGGTTAGAGACTAATAAATACTCCGCAGACAATTCGAGGGACATAACGAGCTTTGCCGAGATGGAATCTCTTCACATTGTTGTTGTTCAATTTGCACTTTAATACTTTCGGATATTAGGGACAAATTACACTATTCCACCGGAAATTACTGAAAACAGCGAATATTGGAAATTGGAAAAGCTTTTATAATTTTAAGCTGGAGCGCAGCCTGCTTGTATTTCCGGGATGTGTGGTGTTTACACCTATTCCTGCGCGTAGGGTGATTGAAAGGAGTAGTTAGTTACGCCACGAAATGTAAAGATGCATAAATAAACAGCTCAAAGAAATATTCCCTTAACGAGCCGAGGTAGCAGAAAACCGAAACGGAAAAAATAAAATGAATACAATTGACAAAGGAGCTAATTTTTTTATGTAACTTTCAAAAACAGGGGGGAGTCGTGCGCTCAAGGCGTCCTGTTTTCTCATAAAATGTTAATTTCTTCACAGAAAATTTATTCCCTTCCTTATGAGAGAGGTCCTTTTTTCCTTTTGTTTTTTTTTTAAACAAAGAACTCTCTTAAATTAAAACTTCGGTCCTCAAGTTGCCTTATGGATATCTTTGAATCCTGTGGGACCAGTCACTGTTATGGGATTTGCCACGCGTTATTTGACAACATCTCGCAATCTTTCTCCTCAAACAAATCCATCACGTTAATTTAAAGAAAACGCTGCTAATGTGGGGGTTACGTGGAGGTACCTTGAGTGGGTAACAGCGTTTCGTGGAAAAATTACGTCTGTGCATACATACTCGTACAATAGGACATTAGCTGGCTCTCTCAGGTTAATTAAACTGTTATATAATTTCATTATTTCTTGCTTTGCTCAGTCGAATTACCCATGATAGTATATTTGTACGGTGTATACACGTAGCTGTTTATTTTTGAAATTCAAACAGAACGTAAAGTGAACTTCAAATTTGCATAGGATGCCTCCGCAGGAAAATTGAAACGTAAGGTAGGGAAAATTAGAGCCTTCTTGTAATCACACAAGCACAGTTTGGATCTAAATACACATCCCATTGTCATATAAAGCAATGAAGGTATATGGGGTAAATTTAAGGCATGGTATGGCACACGCTTATTCCCTTATGTTCACGCAACTTATAAAAGCACATTCATATGCTACGCAAGGCGATAACCAGGAGATTTTTTCCAAATTGGTCTACTCTGTTGACAGTTTTGAGGGGAAGATAAATAAAGTCATTCGAGCAAAATAAATTGGTTTAATTTGCTTCACATTTGCCACCCCTCGAGAATATTGATTAGGATGCATAACACCGCTACGCCTACGTTTTCATGAAGCGGGCATTTCCATGCTCCCATAGCATAGAATTGCCTACAGTGAAACATAATTGAATTAGAAGAAATTAAAGCTGTCGTGTATACTAGCCTGAATTAACATTGAGGTATTTGTTAAGGAAGCGGCGCTTATGTCAACATATCTTTTTAAATTTATTAAATGATTAACCAAGTCATATCTAAACCGCTGACGTTACATTACCTGTAATACATATTTATAAATCGTAAATTTATTCATAGCCTAGACCTTATACCTATTTGTCGCGTTTGCTCAAGTTGCCTAATTTCCCAGAATTTTGTTTTAGAAAATTAATAGAGCCGAATAGCATGCGGAGAATATTAAGGTCATTTTATCCACTAGTGTAATTTTACGCAATACACAGATGCTAATCCTATGCAAGAGTAATAGACTTGGAAATGTGCTATGCTTCCTTTGCCTCGCTTGAATTCATTAAATATTTAGTTCTCCTTTTATGAGCACTCAAGTTTCTTTCAGCATTCTTATTTTCCCTCGGTTTTCATGAGCATTCAGCTGAAACAAATTCCTTTTTGGTGGCTGATGATGAACTTCTAGGCCATAAAATCCTTGAAAGGCCTTCAGTAAAGTGCCAAACTTTTATCTTAAATGCTCTGGGTATTATCATAGCGGAGATGTGTAATGTTTAAGACTATACTAACTGCAGAAATTAGTACAACTAATAACAATAAATTATTCAGTTCAAGTAAAAATATCAACTCTTATGTTTATACAGTCCAGATGGTCAAATTCAAATTAATTTTACTGAATTTGGTTAATATAGGTAAGTAGGTACTGAGTGTTTTGAAAAATGCAAACGAACAAATTAAAAATCTCCTTTTATCAAAAATGCGTGCAGCACTTACAAGGCATGTCCAGAAAGTAAGTGTACTAGATTTTTGTAGGTTCCAAACAATTTATTTAACGAATTTTCACATGGTCACATCAGCACATATGTGAACTATTTTTCCACGTAGTCGATGAACGTAGTGAGACGAGGGATCAATTTTTGTATGCCTTGGTCAAAGAACTCTGCCACCAACTCCGTTGCCCACTTGTTCACCTCCCCTTCACTTCCTCAGTCAGTTGAAATTTGAAATTTTTGACTGTGGGTGATGAGGTGTGACACCATTGGGAGGATAGTCTTTTTGTTTCAGGGGTATAGTGGACAACCCAAGTTTCGTCCCCTGTAAAAATAGAGTGCAGAAAATCATCACCTTCAAGTTCATACCGCTCCAAAAACTCTTTGGAGGTTTCCACTCGATTTAATTTGTGCTGCTCTGTCAGCTGTTTCGGGATCAACCTTGCACACTGTTTACGATATCCGAGTCTTTCTATGATTGTTTCGTGCATCAGAGATCTGGAGATCGAAAGTTCATCCAAAGTCAATCTGCGGTCACCACGAATAGCTTCCTCAATTTTTTCAACAAGTGAATCAGTCAAAATCGACGGTCTTTCAATCCTTTGCTCGTCGTGCACATCAGAACAACCGGTTTTAAATTCACGGCACCATTTAAACACACTCGTACGATTCATTTCTCCTTCGCCATAAATCGATTTGATCTCGTTATAAACTTCAGGGAAAATTTCCGACCTTCACAACGAGATAAAGGATAACGATGCGAATTTCGCATTTGGCGGCAGATTCTATCGAAATGGTTCACGGGACACGTTGCTGTGACCACAATTTTAGTCGTGCTGACACGTTATTGGGCTCGTTGGAAATGGAGGAGCTAAGCTACACGGCAGTGTGATCAACATAGCAAAAAATATTCCCTCTTCTCGTGAGGGCCCCAGTACACTTACTTTCTGGACATGCCTCGTATTTATCTGAGTGAATAAACTCGTGCCAGCCCAACTAACATATGGAAAATTTAAATTGTTAAATTCGAGAAGACCTCTTGTCCTAAACTCTAAATTTTACACGTAACGAACAAAAAACGGTTGTTATCGAATTATTTGAATCAGCAGAATGACAAATTTTCTGGCAGAATTCATAACGTAACTTGTTTTATTTTAATGAATAAATAAAGAAAACACTCTTAAAACTGTTAAGGAAACTGTTTATTGTGTTTACTAAATTAAAAACTGAAACTACATTCAGCAACAAATCTCAATACAATATTCTTATTCCATTAATGCTATTATAATACCTACACTAATTAAGTTATGCGCATTTCTTTAAAAATTTTGAGTGCTGCTGATCTTTATGACAAACTATGATGTCGGGCGTTTATAACATTTGCAGCCAAGAGTATTTTATAAAAATAATAGTAACAACATTTTAGAAGCAATAGGGATCCCTAAACTAAGACATCGTTGATCAAATTATAGGAAAGATATGAGATTCGAAATTATTTCTTCTCTTTTCCACAACAGAATATGCCCCCGTTCTCGTTGCTAACAATGCACACAAGCGAGTTAAAAAAGAGAACGCAAATAAACTTATTATTTCGAAAAGTAAAAATACGACGTCTTATCGAATTTGGCTATAAAAACTAAATTTTCCACAGAAAAGTGCAACGTCCACTCTTCTGCTTGGATCAGCTCTTAATAGCATCACAACTAGGTGATTAGAGCACATTCCTGCTCCTTTTCTAATTACTTAAAATATTCCAGTTAAAAGAAATTCATAAACTTGTTATCGACACATAAAGTTTTGGCAAATAAAATTCGTTTTTGTAAACCAGGTAGGGAAATTTTAACCTTTCAGAAAAGTGTAAATATGTACCTATCTTAAAAAAACAACTAAGTACTATATTGCAGAAAGCAGCAGAGATAAATAACACAAAGAGAATTTTTTAGACTATAAATTCAATATATGTATGCATATGTTATGGTTACGAAAATTTATCCAAGTACATATGTATGTTTTGGAACCAAGTTCGTTATTGTATGTGTGATATAAATAAAGTCTGTAACGAAAAGTGTTGTCGTATGCAAGGTGGGTATAAATTGAAATTAGTTGTCATTAAGTATTGCACAAAACTTCTGGTGGTTGCTTTCGACACTAATGCCCAACTTCTTTTAAATTCATCGATGGTTTTTACACTTCCTCCTTGTTTTGTTAATTTTCCCTTCATAATTGACAAATATTTTTCGAACAGGACGAAGATTTGGCGTATTAAAGGAATTGTCTAACTTTTTAATATAAGCCGACCGATCGTTGTGGACGTGTAATGGGTGGTTGCTAAATCGGGCCAAAATAAAATAGGACTATTGTGTCTTTTGACCATCTCCAATAATCTCCTCCGTAAGCATTCCTTACGGTATATTTCAGCATTTATGGTTCCAGGAGTAAAAAATGGCGTTGATTTCATTCCACATTCGCATTAGCCTGCCAAACCATAACTTTTTACCCGACTGCGCCAGAAGGAGGGTTATGTTTTTCGAGTGTATGTATGTATGGATGTTTATTTCTTTGTCACGCTCTGTAGCCTAAACGGCTTGATGGATTTTAATTTGAGACGTGTCGTTAAATGCGCCTTAATTATGAGAGTGACACTGGATATATCAAAATTATGAAAACTAAAATAGCCGATTTTTGGCGCCATAAATTAAAAATTTTTTTCCCCTTAAAACCTATCGAATGGGTTATCAACATAACGGGTTTTTTAAATGGCTTACAAAAATATAACAAATTATATGTTTAAATGTAATTTGGAATGAGAAATGCTAAACAAAAAAATTATTGGAAAAACAAAAACCCGACTGCGTGAAAAATTGTGAACTTAAATTTTTCACAATTACTAAATAAATGAACTGAAAAGATAGAAATAAAAAAGTTGATTTAAAAACCCAAAAAACCCGACTGACTAAAAGAGAACTAACAAGATGTAAACAAGACACATTCATAATAAAAATTTTTTACAGTCAGTCGGGTTTCTTGATTTCTTAAATCAACCTTTTTTTTTGCGACATTTTTCAACACAAACTGTTTTGATGGATTCACTAACACTTTGCCTGTCCTTTGCTGTTAAAAAGTGGACACCCGGAATAGAGGAAAAATCCATTTCACAATGTGTTTCGTTATCCATTAAGACACACATTTTCTTTGATAAAACTTTTCTGTGAAGATGTCTGGAACGTCTGATTGCTCGTTTTTCTTGATCAATACTCATTTTAGGTGCTTTTTGCTTCCTTAAAGTCTTCAAATTATGCCGTTGTTTTGCCCTTTGTACCGTTGGATGACTGGTTCCAAGTTTTTCAGCAAAATCTCTCGTAGATATCAACGGATTTCTATTCAAAGCGTAAAGGACGCTTCTTTCAAGAACAAGATTTGCAGACCTCTTGGACGATCGGATCTTGGTTTTTCGGATATGCTCAACTTTTTTGTAACCCGTTTAATATACGTCTGTATAGTCCTTGTTGAAAATTTATATTTTTTCCCCAATGCTTTAAGTGATACTTGCTGTTTTTTCTGCCATTCGCACACAACTTGTTCACGAACCGTATCGCTGGAACACTGCATTTTGACTAATTTATCAGTGAAGTAAATTTAGCCCATCACGAATAAGGGAGCAGTTTCTGAGAATAATGTAAAAAATTTTGTTGTTGTTTTTAACAAAGAAGGGACCGTTGGCTGAACGCTAATATGTAGATGAGGCAGAACTTTTCGTTACAGGCTTTTGTAGCATTTTCCGTCAGCCCAGGAATGCGAATGCGGATTTTATATATTCTTAGTTTACGGAACAAGCATTCCGTCGAAGACGGTTTCCACAATAGGCCCGAACATATTAGTATGTTCTCAGTGCTTTCACTTTTTATTTGATGTTGATCCCGAGGAAAGCTGAAAACCAATTTAATGCGTTAGTTAGATATGTATGCCACAATACGTTGTGGAATTTCGGAGAACCCGAATTTAAAATTCGACAGAGTGTTCTTAACGTAAATAGTGGGTCTTCCACCGAACCAATTAATCCATTCCTATTTGTTAATTTTACCCAAATGAGACCAATTCACTGAAGCGGAAATTTAATCTACTTAGGCACAATTAGCAAACTTGCACAATAAATTAATTATGTAATTGCACGCATGGGACGACAGCGCCACTGTTTTAGTAATTCCAGGTATACCAAATCAGTCCACGTATCCTGTAGGATGCCAGCTGTACCAGAGTTCTTATTCTTATAAAGTTACTTGGAGCTGCTTGTGCTGAAAGATTTTAATTGAGTTTTCTCCACAGCAAGTATCTTGCCAACAAGTATTATGAATTTTCCAGCTACACCGCAGAATTTGTTGAAAGTTCTAAATGGAATCATAATCGCTACATCCTGCAATAGAGGAAAGGGGCATAATGCACTCTCTGACGCGGAATGTGTATAAATTTGGGGCAGCTCTGGAAGTGCTTTAAAGTGGCGAATATAATTGAATGGGGTCTTGATCCCCTGTAATTGGTTGTGGACGTGTCCCTGCAACGTGTGTCGCCTCCAGCTATTTTAATTTATTGAAATTCTCTGGAGCTATTTATAAATATTTCACAGGAACTTTAAAAGGTTTCAGATGGAATTTTTAAACATATATGTTAAGGGAAATGAGTTAAGCGTGCTATACCAGCGGATGTCACAATCAGAGATAAATTAAATACTCTCTAAAGGTTTTCATATACTATGTGGACTTAACAATTTTAGCACTTTAAGTTGAATATTTGGAGGAAATCAGTTAAAATACATATGTTCCTTGAATTCGATTTTATTTTTACATTTTTGTCGATCTCTGCACATGTATATATATTTACAAACAGTCAAAAAAAAATATGACCGCTGTTTTATTAAAACTCCTTGCACGACAAGTTGTCAGTTAAGGGAAGATATACACCTAGGAGCTGCAAAAAAAAGGTCATTTTTGTGCATTTTTTCTAGGAAAACTTATTGAAATTTCGGATTGCGAGTATACAAGGATCCTTGGAGCGTCGTACAAAAATATGCGTAACCGGTACCCACTGGCGTTTCTTCAAAAATCATCTAAACAAAACCAAAAGATAATCCAGTACTTGTTATAGCCGGTTTTGAAAATATCGATTTATGACAAAATGGCGGACGTTTGAACATAAATAGTGATTTTTGGACAAAGAATTAGTTACTATTTTTATAAGACTATAAAACAAAAACTAAGTAACGAAAAAAAAATTCTACAAGAAGTATTAGATAAGTGTGTATAGAATAACCACACAAAAATCAAGAGAATCGGTTCATTGGTTTTTGAGAAATTTTGGGTACCGATTCGAGAAACGTGGTTTGAGAAAAACGTGTTTGAAAATTTGGGAATGAATAAAGCATGAAGTTTGTCAACTTACATGGAATCAGCGATACCAGGCCCATAGTGTAAATCTTTTACCAGATATTCTTGAGACCTCAACCTTAAAAAAAATACAAAAAAAAAATTGTTTTTTTCGACCATACTAGGTGTATATCTCCACAAACTACTCTACCTTCCGTTCTAGAGATTATTTATTTATTTATTGGCAGTTCATCAAAAATCTTATTACTTATAATAATGTATAAACAAAACCATTACCGAAAGAAACTCTTTACTGACCTTTAGAAAAATAATAAAGGGTATCGTGAATTGAAAAGACGTGACATCGATGTAACATGCTCATTAAAACTGTAATTAATGCTGTGTCAGTAAGAAAAAATCATGTTTCCTCAAGGATCGTGTTGGAAAATAAATGTTAAGGCAAGCCAGCACCTCTGGTGAATCTATAACACCTTTCAAACAGTGAAAAGCCAAAATAATTCTCGAATTGGTACGTCTAACTTCCAAGGAATTGAGCGAAATGAACTAATCCTGTGACATGGCTACATTCGTGAAGTTCGAAATTTCAATAGCGTGTTTAAAATCAGTCCAAAATCCCTATAAATTCATTTAACTGGAAATCTGCTCAAATTGAGAATTTTCACTCGCCATATTTGATCCGTCATCTTTAATCAGCAAATTCCAATAGTAGATTCGAGATCAACGACCCCGAAAACATAAAAGGGCCCGTTTTCATATAAATCCTTTAAAATTGAAATTTTTCGGTCTCCATTTTGGGATCTGGATGTTTTTACATATTATATTTTTGATGCTTTTGTAGATTAATGACTTCGAAATTTCGGCATAATTGTTTCCAAAAATTAAATCTATATATATAAAAATAAATTGCTGTGCGTTAGTCTCGCTAAAACTCAAAAACGGCTTGACCGATTTCGGTAATTTTTGTTTTGTTTTGTTCGCTATAATACAGGGGAGGTTTAAGAAAAATTCGGGAAACCCCAAAGGAAAAGCCGGAAAATCGAAAAAATCGAGATTTCCGTTTTGTATAGGTCGCAGATCTTGAACTTGCATTCAAAATTTTGGAATTAAAGATGTTGGATCCAATATGGCGACCGAAAAAGTTAAACTTCAAGGGATTTCACTGAAAATCCGAACTTTTGTTTTTGGTTTGAGTTTTTGGGGTCACTGATTTTGAATCCGGCATCAAAATTTTGGAAATCAAGATGGTGGATCAATATGGCGACCGAAAAGTTAAACTTCAAGGGATATCCCTGAAAATCCGCACTAGGGAATTTTCGGGATCATTGATTTCGAATCTGCTATTCAAATTTCGAAATATGAGACCCCCCCACCCCGCTGAGAGATATAGGAGAGGGGGTACAATAAGGAGGTGGTGTAAAATGAAGAAAACTAAATTTAATGATACGGTTGGAAAATATCTTAAACATGTGCAAAACGCAAATAGGAAAACGCTGGGACACATAGGAGAGGCGGTTGTGCAGTAAGGAGGCGTTGTAAAATTAAGGTATACAAATTTAATAGTATCCCGGGAAACGCCGGGTCCGGGTAAGCTAGTCGTTTATAAAGAAGACATGAAAATAAGAAATGGCGAAAATAATTTTAATTTCTAATTCTAGTTGACCAACAGAATAGGAAAAAGTAGTCGTACGTTTTTATTAGCTAATTTTCACTTCTCTAAATTAATTCAAACTTGCACTAAAATGCCGCATTCAAGGTTTTGCTTACTATACTACGATTTTAACGTAATATTTCAATCAAAGTGAATTGTTTCCGACTTGTGGCGTCACATTTTATGTAGGTTAATCATTATTTAAGTGGTTGGAGTATAATGTTACGAAATAAAGCATCATTCTCCTTCTTGACATTGTTTTCCACTAAATAGCTCTGATGTAAATTATGTCCAGACATAATCGCTGCTTGAGTCATCGTACCCCAAGGCTAGCAAGGATTACCCGAACGAATAAAAACCCTTCTCAATGTTCCAGTTTCGTAATAGGGAAAACTTTCTCGGGCCACTTTAAATGCACTCGAAAAGACTTGGAGTTTTAAAGTTTCTTAAAATTACTCTTGGAGATTTTCAACGTACTAGGAGACTTTTCTTGCGGTCCGTATTTAAGTAGACACAGAATTATGCTTGAAAACGGTTTAAATTCACAATATTTTCCAATTTATCAGTGGAAGCACACAAATGTGTTATACGTATGAAACATAAGTTGCTTTTGGATCCACTTAGTTATAACACGACCATAATTAATAAGAGCAGTTAATATTGTGTGAGTCATCGCATATTCAGATGTTATTTTTATATAGCTTCAACAACCCGCACAAAACAAAATGCTTTTTTAGGTCACATTTTTCGAGAATAAGAGTCCTCATAGAATGATGGAGGGGAAAGGGTAGAAGTGCATGAATGAAATATTTCACAATAAGTCAGCAGCCTTTCTGAAAAGAAAAGACCGACCTGCTCTTGAGAGCCGTAGCAGATGACCGTTGCGGTTGCGGCCCGATTTCTGCCACACGTTGCGCCAGAACATTATTTCAAATGTGGCAGTGCACATGAGCCTCCGTTGCCGCACCGTCAGTCCGCATATAAAACACCGTCGCCGCACCCGCAGCAAACGGTCGTCTGGCACGGCTCTAATGCTACCTACCAGCAGGCAGCAGGGTAGAGAAGAGATGCCGAAATATTCCTAAAGTGAAAGGAATAATAGCGAGGAGCTAAACATGGGAATAGTAATGAGGCTTACAGCAATCCTGTGCGAGGTTAAGTGGCAGTATTTTTTCCCTTCCTTTCGTAATTACGGTCCTCTGTTGTGGTTTCCCTATAGACAATACAATGCATCTTTCTGGGGCCGTCCTTGTCTGTTCTCCTGCAGTAGATCGAATCAGGAAGATTGTGCTGCTGAACTTAAAGGTGCAAGCTTGTAGCAATTTGGGGCAGGACAACGACGCGACCCAGAGATATATCTGGTAAGATTGGCGAATTAGTGCGCGATTACGCTGACGACGCGACGGTGTAACTCTGCAGCTTCACCTTCATCTGTCTACCATCGGTCCCAAACACAGAGCCCACTGAAAGCCCGAGAGTGGAGACCACCTTCGGAAAGCTTTCATTTTCTCTTAGAAGTCCCGTAGAGATGGATTGGAAGGATATCAGCGTCAGCGCCAAACGGTGCTTACATTCTCTTCGCGGGCAGAAGGAACATTTCCTCTGGAGCTTTTACCAAATTTCAGTTTCACCACACACGCCCAAGTATAGTGCCGCATTTTAATCGGATTGTAAACACACGTACGGCGGCCGATATCCCCCTACTGTAGAAATTTTCACTCGTTTGCAACCTACATATTTGCTCCGTTAATTTTCGGCGCTCTAGGTCTACTCGACGTCTGTGGCCGTATGAACGAGAGAAGTTCCTGGTTCCTGGCTAAACGGGAGCGAGGAAAACGTCTTTTTCGGCTAAACACAGTCAAATTGTCGACAGCTGGTCGTTCAGGTTAGGCGTACCTAATTCTTAGCGTGCGTCTGTCGGAAATGCCTCTAGGATACTTATTAGTGGATTCTGCTCTACTTTTCACCCTTTTGGGGTTGCACGAACTCTATCGGCGGTAGTAGTTATCTCGACGAGGTCTTAGAACTTGTTTCGATCGGTACCTGTCGTGGTTACCTGGTGCCAGGGCCAGGGGATATGTTTCCCTTTCATGCAAGTCACGGGTCAAATTGTGCTACAAGTTTTGTGCGGTGCGCTTAAAGTGAAATTTATCCACAGTGCAAGTTTTTATGTGAATCGCGTGCAGTGATAAATTATACATATTTCCCTTAACTCTTATGTTTGCTTTCAAATACCATAGAAATTAACAATGCACTGCAGTTGATTTTTGTGTGTTGCATAGACGCACAGTATACTATTAGAACTTATGAGCACATGGTATAAAGCTCAGTGTAGTATCAGCTGGTTAGTCAGGGACCATATAAAATATCTATTTTAATATTTATTTCGTTTTTTAAATTAAGCTGAATTTCTCTACATACGAGTATTTCATTATATTTCTTAAAATGCATGCAAATCACATCGAGGCTGTTTAGAAACGATTTCTACGCTTTGCGCTCCGCGAGTTACCATAGAACGATCCTTTAAATCTCCCTCCTTAAAAAGAAAGGTTTATGCTTTTAGATTTGACGTCTCTTTCCAGGCGTAGGGAGGTGGCATGTGTTTTGTTTATGCATGACATTGTTACTGGCGTTATAGATTCACCTACCCTTCTATTCCTTATAAATATGTATTAACTCTAGGCCCCGTTTGACAGGACTAATTATGGCTCCTTTTAACCAGTCACGGCTATGGCTGTTAAATGCTTCCTATAATGTAATTGATTTTAGCTGTGCTAAATGTACTTTAAAACGGCGTTTGGTTGGAAACCCAATTTCCTTTTTCGGGATTTATTGTAGTTAACCACACACCTTTAATATAATATTTAATTTTGTAAGCCAGATGGTCTTGTACCTGTTGATAATGAATAAATAAATAATAAATGCACGAGATAGCCGTGGGTTTGTTTCGTTGATGTTGTGTTTTAAAATCGTTAATTAAATTTTAAATTTTGCACTTATAAATTTACGTTACTTGAAACAAAACGTAAACACAGCAAGAGAACAACTTTATAGGGATTAGTCAATTTCCAGAATTTTATTGCTAAACCAAATCCTCTCGCCCTATGGCCAAATTGCTCTGTTTTTATTATTTGTATTTTGTAAGTATACGAAAATTGTAACTGTCTGCCAGCTTGGAAAAAATTCCAGAACCTGAGCCAATGTAAAACTGTGCCTGGAAACGGTAGCTATGGGCCTGGAAACGGTAACATGATAATGGCACACTCTTACGTTTCATAATCCTAACATTACTCGAAAGATTCTTATTCGCATGATTTATTACGTTCAGATAAAATAAGTGATATTATAGCCTTGATGGTATTATTAGGATTGTACTCGAGTTGCTCATCTACAGTTGTGTTTAATAAAATTGCAATGCTGGGAAAAATCTCAAAGATATACAATTTATGCTTAAAGTATTGAATGCATATGCAAGTACTTCCTCTCCAATATACCACTCGCCACGTTGAAAATTACAATTATTCGGAAACTACTCGAACAAGAGAATTGTTGCCATTTTGCGTGCTCATAAAATAATGGCAATGCGAGCTGTTTGCTGCTTCTTTTGATTCCAAAGCGCATTAAAATTTGCACTTGGTAATATTATAAAATTAAACGTAAAATGTCAACAACCGTTTTTCATTAAAATAAGTATATCTAAAGTACTGAAAATAGGCGGCGGAAATCATTGTAGGTATTCCTGAAAAAAAATTATTGATGAAGAATGAAGTAGAGAGGGAAAATCATATTAATTCATTCAGGATGTGTGGGAGTGCTCCGCAATAATGATAGGAAATGCCATAAAGTGGCAAGAAACCCCTGAAAAATGCGGACAAGTGTGATCGCTTTTCAATTTTTTAAAAAATTTGTGAAAAACTGCAACTTCAAATCACTTCTGTAAAAGTAAGAAGAAGTTTGTGTGAGGAAGAACATAAGAGCAAGAAGTCCAAAAATGTTCCCTTCGTTAATGCAAGACAAAGAATGCGGCAGAATTGAAACAATATTTTCCTGAATTTCCATTGCAAAATATTGTGAATTGAGCGAAAGACAGTGAATCTGCGCAGGCGCCTCGAAAAGAAGTTGTTTTGCGTGCACATCATAACTTTCAACAGAATCATCTGAAACCAAAAAATCAAAATGCATTTGTTAAACGATATGTTTCCCGAGGTAACCCTGGGAGGATTTTTGTTTCGATTTTTCAATTTTTCGTAGCACTTGGAAGCTAAAAAACCGATTTTTGTTAAGAAAGAAAAACGGCTAATTTGTTATTGTAAAATTAATAATTATTAAAAAAAAATAGCTACCAGGGTTACCTGGTGAATTATGTGAAGAAGTACTTTCAAAATTTCAAAACGATTGGTCAAGTAGATTTTGCGTATGGTGTGCACGGACTATAAAAATAACAAGTTTCAGAAAAACGCTTTAATGTTTTGCACACTAAATCATAGTCGATCTTTTAGCGTCACTTTTGCTACTGCTCAGCACGACATACAGCGATCAACTGATGTATATAGTATTCCTCGAATATATGTATATACACAGCGCTACCTGAAAAGACGCTTCTATCAATAAATAATTCATTATAAATGAATACAATAGCGCGCCAGGTAAGCGTGCCCGCACAACTGTCGAGTAGATCTAGAAACCCGGCCTGGCGCAATGGACGCTCAAATACTCATTACTTCGTCAATTTTTCTCCGATTGACTTGAAATCATCACTTGTCATCAATTTGACACAATATTCTTGAGATATTATGCATTCATGTAAAAAAATAAAAAAAATGCAAAAAAAAGTTTAAATACCCTACCCCCCTTAAGTGCCCCTAGATAGTATTTTCGAATTTTCGATGACCTCATGCAAAGAATATAAAGTTATAAAGTCCGATACGTATTGAAGACCGTGAAGCATGAGGAGGTAGCAAAATTATGATTTGGAGTTGCTTTTCGTGGGTTGGAGTTGGTCCAGTTTATAGGATCAAGTAAAGCATAACGCAATATGATTACATAGACATTTCGCAATATACCATTCCCTCGTATGCTCAGGAGATGTCGATATGCTGGGTAATTCCGTATTATATGTATATATGTACCCAGCGGGAAATTTGGTGAGGAAAGCCTTGTGGAAGCAAAGAAAACTTTTCACTATCAATTCCAGGTTAGTCGCATGGAGCTAGACGGAAATACAAGCGCGAACAAAAGCACCTTGCATATTTTCTTCGCACTCACGCCCTTTCCGATTGAGCTCTTCCTCGATGCAGTTCGTGAATGCCGGTTGAAAATGATTCATTCCTGTTTGTACTTTGAACGGAAGCAGAGCGCTGATCGTTCAAGTCCTTAAATAACATGACGTTGGGCTAATTGAGTTCTTTCATTTATTTACTTAACTTTCCGAAATTACAAATGCAACTAACCCTATAGGTGGAGGTTACAAATCGATCGCACTTTGATTCCGAGCCATGCATCCTTGGATGCTTCTGCGGAAGCGGTAGAGCATAAACTTTGATTCCAAATAGATCCCAAATCCAGTCAATGTGATGCATTCCTTATTGCTTCTATAGAATCTTGGGGCACAGACAGGTTATTTGTCCTGCCTCCTAAAGGATAGCTCCCGCTTGCATCTAGAATTGCTTCTTTTCCCACTGGGTAATGACCCTAAGCTATAGGCAACAAATACGATAGCTTGGTTTCGGGAAAATTAAATTAATGTTTTGTATTGGCCATCTCAATCACCAGACCTAAATCCGATAGAAAATCTTTGAACGGATGTCAAAAAGGCTGTAAAAAATTCTGGGCTGCGAAATATGAGTGAGTTGCGGGAAATTGTGCAAGATGCTTGAACGCTGTCGCAAATTTAAAATTTACTCACTGTTATTTTATTGATCACAACTGTATTTCAGATGTGTCTTTCGATTGGGTGAAGGGAGTATTTCTAGTAATAAAGATTTTTTTAAACGAAACCAAAGTTAACCTAATAAATATAAAGTTAGGAAGCAGAAGAGATTTCCGATTGTTTTCCATTAATCACTTAAAGGGAGAAAAGGAAAGGTATAATACTTAATAAGAAACAAAAAACCAAATTCGCTCAGAACCTTTACATTGTAAGAAACAAAAAATGCCCTACGGAAAGTTTTAAAGGACGGAATGCGATGGAAACACTTACAAATATTTGAAATACAAGATCTGAGAGCGAAGTAAGAGCTTTAATTCTCATTTCACTTTCGCGCTTTTTAATTTCAACCAATTAGATAGAATGTTCTCACGTTGTTGGTGTTATTTGAGTAGCACGTGGTTGCTTGCAATTATTCTCAGTTTGATTGAAGATATTAGGGTTGTCTAGTGTTTACTTAAAATTTTATATTGAGCAAGCAATCATCATTCTTATGTGAGCGTTCATTGAGAAAGGAAGCAAAAATGAGTGAAAATAACTTAACAGTCGTTCCTTGGAAATGTGTTGTGGAAAATTGTAAGTCGGTGATTCCGGGGGTAAACTTTTTAAATTTCCGAAGTTAGTCAATACATGTACGAAAGCATGAATCACCCTAATATAAAGATTATACAACAAGAATATTTTTCTCTGGAAACCCTAATTTGTCTCTCAATTTGTGCAGAACTTTTTATCTTTCTTACTCATTCAGAATTTTACTGATGTGTGGTATACTGATAGTTTTTTGATGCATATGAAAAAAAGAATGATTTGCGTATGTTCTTTCTCATAAAACATACAGATTTTAGCATGTTTTGTTCCTGCGCTTCCTAACTCTATATTAGGTGAACTTTGACGAAACGTTGAGCGCAATTAAGGGGTTACATAGGTCTTGAAGGAAAAAAAAACACAACTTTTTCAAAAAATTGTATTTTAAAAACTTAAACTCTGTTTTATTTGGAATTTATACATAGAAAATCATTTCAAGAAATTATAAAAAAAATTCAGCTAAAAATATTAAAATTTGTCGATTTTCCTGCAGTTTTCCTCGTCCAGCCTTTTTTTTGCGGTAGGCAAGATTTCTCGAGAACAAATCGACCGATTTTGCTGAAGCTTTGCACAGTTTCTCTTTATAGTATTGTTTCATGATTAACCGAAGGGATTTTTAATCGGTTGCCTCGTTCTTGTTTTATACGAAAAAAATGTTTTAAAAACGATGAGAATCGGAAAAATTCTAAAAAATTTGAGACGAAAATACATTCAAACTTATTTCAAAACTTAAAATTTAATTTTTTTTTTCAATTCCTTCGGTCAATCACGAAACAATACTATAAAGAGAAACTATGCAAAGTTTCAGCAAAATCAGTCGGTTCGTTCGCGAAAAATCTTGCCTACCACAAAAAAAAGGCTCGACGAGGAAAACTGCCGGAAAATCGACAATTTTCAATATTTTTCTTTCCTTCAAGGCCTATGTAACCCCTTAAAATTATTTATATAATCGACGATCGGCGTTTTCCCTAAAGAATCCTTATAACTATAAATATTAATTTTTTCGAGTCTTTTTTTTAATACTAAGTAACCACAACTCTTGCATATTAGTGAAGCTTAGGTTAGGCACTCAAATGAAGATGAAGATGTTATTAAGAAATTAAAGTGAAAATATTAATTAAGCAAACTATATTCATATATGTAAAAAGCGCGAAAGATGGCAACAAAAGATTTTGCTAGTTGTGCCAAGGACACTGTACTGAATACCCTACCCATGTCCTCACTAATCCAAAAACGCAATATTTGAATGAGTTGTATGTGGTGATTAGCGAAACAAACTAATATATTAATGAATCGCGTGGGTCTCCACTATCTCTGTTATTTTCCACTATACGTCATTCGTGCTCGTTTATTCGACAATTGTCAACAAACCTAGACCTAGAGTTCGGAAAGACTTCTAGCAAACTTTTAATGGAACGCTGATGTGAGAAAATCCAATAACGGAAATATCTGCACCGGGCAGGGGTATCTTTGCAGTGGCAATCTCTAGTTCAATGACAAATTCTTGATAAATTTCCACAGCTGCTTTCCCACAGGATGTCACACAAATTGGATCGATTTTCCCACACTTGCTCAGTATTTGCATGAGCACAAACAAATACACTGTGCCTTTCGGATACATTTCAGCTTAAATTTACGCTACCCAAATACGTGTTTACCTGCTGATAAAAACTATAGCCGTGGATTGGCAACATGAGCTTGGCAGCGGTAAGGCCCCCGGGTACTTAACTATTTACGCTGGCTCAGTTGGTCCATCCATCCATAATCCTGTACTAACAAGGTGACACAAAATTAAGTTAATACCAAGTGAAGGGTGAATTTTCCCATTTCATCTGGGTGACACGTTCGGGCTGATAGATTGGATTTCCTCGTTATCAATCACTGCTCGCTGCACGGACAGTTGCTATCACCTCTTATATCGTCCAGCTTGTTTATCTCCGTATTGAATTTTAATTACCGTAAGATCGTGTTCCAGCTTCTCAAGGAGCTTCTGCTGCCGAGAGGCAAGAACGCCTGGTCAGGGAATGACATTGCTGTTGACCGACCACTCCAATTTATCTCCAGGACTTTCTGGAATCTTTAACAAGGCGCAAAGGAGCGAGCTAAAATTGAATTATGTTATAAGGAAACAATTCGCAGCGCAATATGTAGGTGCTCCGGGATCTAGGATTGCCGATCTAGCACGTCCCGGCTGTGGAGAATACAGGGGATACAGTGCTTTGCGTTGACTCAGCGGCAGTGCCATTTAAACGCTTAAGACGTTGCCGCAAAACGGCGTGGCGGCAGGGACAAATCTCATTTTAATTGAGGAGAGCTGATCCATTAGTGTCCTATCACTTAAGCAGATAATTAACGCATATGTCACGCAATTCATCCAGCATATACATACATAATTAATCCAATGTGCTGCGATAATGACACGTGTAAAATTTATTTTCTTAGAACATTGCGAGGTTAGATTGCTCGGAAGTGTAATTAAAATGAAAAGGGGAGCGGGTGCCTTGTGGCGTCAACAGCGAAGCGTGAAACCGTCTATTTGATGTTTTGTTTTCAAATTAATATACCTTAATTTGGCGTTAAGTGTGAAACCGTTGAAATGCTCTGAGCTGTTGTAATGGCAGCATAAGTTTCGTTCTATTAATATACCAATTATTGCGAGGGCATTCTGTAGCAGACAGGGAATCTTAATCAATTTCGTGAAAGTAAACTCAGTGTTGAGTGCCGGTATTTCAATTAACTTTGAAATGTTCAGTTTTATAAACACCTATTCCTGTTGTAGCGTTTTTGTACATAACTCGAACAGCAATGGAATAAAAACGTTTCAATCTAATCAATCCGCCGAGAATTTCGTAAATCAAATTGCCAACAATGCTTACCGGCCTTGGAACACAGTTTTAGTGAGATCTATTCCGAGACAAAAAGTAGTATTGCAATACACGGATGAATTTTTAACACACCCAAAATGTTGTGATTATTGTTTCCAACTGTTTGCATGAAAATCATTAATTAACACTTTCATCAGCATCACAGCTGTACCTTATAAAAGAGGAAGGAAAATTTATAATTACAGTAAACCTTGGGAATACGTGTGATTGGGTAAAATTCGTCCATGGTGAACACACTGCACAAAGCATGAAAATATAAATTGCGAATAAAATGCTGCGAAATTTCAAAAGTTCATTTCCCAATTACTGTTTATCGATCAAAATAAACTGTTTAATTTGGCACATAGGTACATAAAATTTTTGCACTGCACAATATCTACGCGACTTGTTTGTTTGATTTATCGTTGTGGTTTATTTAGCCTGAGAGTATACAGACGGCTAAAGCAAGACACAAGGAATGCGCTTCCAATTTCGCACATTTCCCACAATAAACTGCAGAAAACATCGTCAATAAAAAAATTAATTGAAAAAACCAGAAAACCCGACTGACTGTAAAAAAGTAAACAAGACACATTCATAATTAAATCTATAAATAAATCAGTACTATTAAAATTGATCTAACTGGTCAATATTTGCGTAGCCTCCGACCGCCAATTAGTTATACTTTGTCAGTTTATTACAAATATTGACCAGTTAGATCAATTTTAATAGTACTGATTTATTTATAGATTTAATCATGAATGTGTCTTGTTTACATCTTGCTAGTTCCTTTTTAGTCAGTCGGGTTTTTTGGTTTCTTCCAATATTTTTTTTGGCATTTCTCATTCCAAATGACATTTAAACATATAATTTGCACATATTTTTGTAAGCCATTTAAAAATCCCGTTATATTGATAACCCACTCGGTAGGTTTTGAGGGAAAAAAAATTTTGAAGCCATACATATAATATGGCGCCAAAAATCAGCAATTTTAATTCTTATAATTTTGATGTATCCAGTGTCACTCTCATAATTGAAGCGAATTTAAAGACATCTCTTAAGTTAAAATCCATCCAGCCGTTTAGGTTACAGAGTGCGACAAAGAAATATACATACATACATACATTCATACACACTTACATACATACATTCATACCTACATACACTCGAAAAACATAACCCCCCCTTCTGACGCAGTTTGGTAAAAAGGCAGGGTGTAATTACCCCGAACAAACTCAAAACGATACTTTCGGACTGTTTTTAAGCTACGATGCTAATCAACAAAAGCAAAGTTTTCGATAAGCGGAAAAATATTTGAAAAGGCATGATGGAGCTTACAAGTGCCCTTTTAATTAATGGCGCGTTTAGCAGCGCAACGCGTGTCGATGAATGACTCTAACTGACTGATACTGATGCTATCGTTGGAGACAAGTAGTTAGTGATGATGATCCACAAATTCAAAAACAGGGTTTCAGGCTTATTAAGATACAACGACTGTATCGTACCCGTTTGTTGTTGTTCACAAATTGATAAATGGAAAGAATTTTTAGTTGTAATCTATCCCATCCCTTTCAAGAGATCATATTAGACAATTTAATCTAAAAATATGTTATCATTTATTTCGATTTCATCAATACTCTGGCTACTACCACAGATAAGTAATACAGATGCCCACTCCCACTGTATTAAAAATCCGACCCAATGCAACATTTCCACTAGCCAAGTTTTCGGCTCTCTAGCCAAGAATGTTGCAAATCTTTGTACTTGGCCACTTGGTGGATCGCCAGGCAACGAGACCAGCAAAGAGTTTATTTGCATCGACCTAACCGAAGGTGAGGGAATGTGAATGTTTCAATCGACACTAGCCACTGTCGGGTGGGGTTCCAAAATGCCGAGAGATTCTAGGAATGAGCGCGGGTAAAAATTAGAAAACTCGGAGAGAAATTCATAGAATTTTAGTGGATAACCACGACAGGTTGATTTTGTAAGCAATAATTAGAATTTTGTATGCTACTCTGGATAGTAAGGCGTGAAGGTATGTTGCTTAAATCCCTCCTCGAAAAAACTCTAAATTAAGTATTAGGATCAAACCAAATCAGGTAATTAGTTCCCATTGTACACCTTAAAGTGCAGGTAAGATAATTATAATGAAAACACATTAAGAGTTCGGGATTACAAAACCGATTTTTTCGTTCGGTTTAGAATTTGCTCTCCCCACTTACATTACAGAAGTTGCTTTAATTTATTTTCCAAATTAATTATTGGGCATAATTCTCATTCATAAAAAGTATAAAAAACAAATTTATTCGAAACGAAAAAAAGATCGGGAAGCCAAAAGTGGAAATTAAGAGAAACCTAAAACAAAGTGCGCCATATTTGCGTAATGAGGTGAAATAACATTTTAGGAAGGAAGTGTCTACTCAATCAATTAGAAATGTAATAAACAATTTTAGGGATTTAGGAAAAAACCATTTATAAGTGCAAAAAATATGATGGCGAGATTGCGTTTTGCTTAAAATTTCGTCAACAAGCCGATATATTTTTGTAAACAATTATTTTTGTGGACGAAACAAAAGTAAATTTTTTGTGTCAAATGGGAGGCGTTATGTGCGGCGAAAGCCGAATAGTGTATTTAAATCCACGCATATTATACCTACTGTAAAATATGGCGGTGGGAATAGTTTACTGTGGAGCTCTATGAGGGCTTCTGGATCTTGAAATTTGGACATTATTGAGGGAAATATGGATCAGTTATATTACTTTGGTATACTGAAACGAAATATTATGCAAAGCGCTCAAAAATTAGGTGTTTTGGATGTCTTTTCTTAATACCAAGATCCAAAACATAATTCGAAACGATGTCAAAAATTGCCAAAAAGTTATTAAAACTCGCGCCCAGTCTCCAAATTTAAACCCCATAGAGCATCTATGGCATCTATTTGAAACATAAAGTTGCAATCCACAAAATTTAGAGCAAGCAGGAACTGAAGACTGCCATTTTTGAAGAATGGGAAAAGATTTCACATACTTTTCGTAATAAATTAGTTGAATCTATGTATACCAAATCGACTTAGGGAAGTTATTAGAATGCGTGGAAAAGCCACCGAATATTAATGGTATGCAAACTTCCAATTTTTTAAGTCAAACAATTTCAGGAGGAAATCGTCCTGCCTTAACTTTTTCTGCCGAATGTTTCAAGTAACTTGAGAATTTTTGCTTTATTTTATTGGAAACCCGTTGTATTTTTTTTACTTATGTTTTTATGAAATCTACCATTTACCCTTCGACAATAATGTAAAATGATACCATTGTTATTAAAAATATCACTTAAATCTGCATGACCTTTCCTTTTGAGGGAACCGTCTCTTAATTTGTTTTACCCACTGCACATAAATCAATTTTAATCAATCCAACTATTGCCTAAAAAGAAGTGAATTGGAGATTTCAAAGCTTCGTGCATGCTGAATTTTATTTTTGTGACGGTATGTATTTTATAATGGTCACATTTTACGATAAATTACGATTGCAATAAATCAAAAGCACTGCAGAGAGTGAGGCCATACTTGACCTTATCACGACATACCAAACCATAATAGTTAAAAGGACATGCTAAATCAGGCATGAGCATTGTCCCTAAATTCTGAAAAGTCGAGTGACCACGCTTGAATAGAAAAATTGAGGTGAAAATGGAATCACGTGTGCATGTCAAGAGACGATTTCCATTTTGAATTGAGTTGGCACGTCCCAGCTGACCTGACGACAAATTTACAGTTGATCGAAAGCAGAATGCATCCTGCATGAATTAAAATACAAAGGATATCCCTCTAGAGGTCAAATGAAAGCGACTCGCAATATGCGACGACTTTTCGTTAATTAAAATATCCATTCAGGGCTGCATTACGGGAATAAAATCGAATTACTACTGGAGCTTTATTCATGCATTATTCACCTGATGGTTTGCATGATGAAAGAAAACCTTTGTAAAAGTGTCACAATGTTTAAATTAGTTGGCAAAGAGACTCGTAATAACATTAGGGCGTTAAGAACAATTCTGAACTGAGGATTAACGAAAAAATACGTTGTACGTTGGAAATAAGCAATTTGTAAATTTGTAAAAATGAGTGTTCCCGTAAAAACGAATTCTCCAGAATGTGAGTCGAGTTCAACAGATGCCTCGTCGCATTTTCCTATTGCTTCGGCTATGAAAACATCGGCGCTGGATTTTGCATCGAAGATTTTTAATAAGTGTAAAAGTGCTACGTTCAATATTGATGGAGCAACATACACAATAGGTAATTAATTAATTAATTTGTTCACTTACCCGAAGTTACTCCGGTTGGTTTTTCGTGGCATTTATGTTTAATTTATAAATAGATTACCCATATCCAAGATCGTTCTAATCTTATCTCAGTGTCGCAAAAGGGTTTGTAATCAGGTTAACCGGATGTTCACATACAGTTTTAATTGACTACGACTACGCCTACGGATTTACTTCCAGCGCATTATTGGTTAAAAATTAATCTTAAGAGATAGAACTTTACATAGGTTCTTAATTAGCCTAATTATCAGCAATTTCTCTAATCAATGGCATTGACATTGATAGAAGAGGCATGATAAAATATTCAAGTGCAAGAGCAGAGGATTTGAGTCAACTGATTATCTGGTCGTGCCATTAATTAATTATACATGGATCCCATCAAAGGACTAAACCTTTACCGATACACACTAATTGTTACCGGTAACCCTAATTAGCAGAAAATTAGTTTTTTCCAGAACTAAAACCGAATGAATTTGGGGCTTATACAATGTTCATTCATTCATGTGCGCATCCCAACAAGCGGAAAGTAACAAAATTCAGAAACCACAACAACCTTTTTCGGCTGGCGTAATAGTAAATTTATGTCGGCTTCAGACTATTCGGTAAATTTCATTCGTATTGTTGGATTGTAAGACATACGACGGAGAGTATAACTTAATCGAAGGTGGTGGATTTGTTTTACATTTTTAGGCAATTTGTACATTTTCGGAATATTTAATTTAACTATAGTTTAAGCACAGATAACTACTGGCCACTGCGTTTAAAAGCCGACCAAATTTTCGGCTCTCTCTAGCCAAGAATGTTGCAAATCTTTGCTGCAGCCTTTGCACTTGGCCACTTGGTCGAGCGTCAGGCAACGAGACCAGCGAAAAGTTTATTGGCATCGACTTAAACGAAGGTGAGCGAATGTCAATGTTTCAATCGACACTAGCCATTGTGGGGTAGGGTTCCAAGATGCCGAAAAATTCTAGGAATGAGCGCGGGTAAAAATACGAAATCTCGGAGGCAAATTCTTAGAATTTTAGTTGATGACGACGGCGGGTTGATCTTATTAGCAATATTTAAGGATTTTGTATGCTGTGATAATTAATTGATTTATCCAGGCAGATTTTTCAATTTTGTATTTGGCTGTTCAGCTTTTCTTTTAGGTGTGTGCGACGTTTGTTTATTTTAGTTGAATTTCATTGAGTTACGTACTTTAATGAATTTGTTGGGTTTCATATTTTTTTAAACAAATACACGTTGTATCGCATTTAATCGAAAAATTGACGAGAATATCAGCCCAATTATTGAAAATACAATTAAAATTAAAATTATGCAATAAATATATTATAATATTTATACAAGATTAGGGTTATAGTCCAGTAAAGTTAGTTACTAAAAAGGTAAAATTACGAAAAAAGTCCGACCAAGCTGAATTTTTGTAACTACTTTTATTTGGATGTCCTTTTACCTATCCTGGAAAGTACGCTTAATTTGAGCCATTGAATTGGAGGGGGTGAATTCTAGCCTTTTGCAAACATCTCTAATAATATCTTTTTTTTATTTGCATGTCGGCCATTTTTAAAATCGCCATCTTTCGGTTTCTTCGGCGGTTTTTTAATTATTTGTTGTTATAGCGGCAATAGAAATACACACTCTGTGAAAGTTTCAATTCTCTACCTATTACGGTTTATGAAATACAGCCCGCTGACAGACAGACGGACGGACGGACAGCGGAAGCTTAGTAATAGGGTCCCGTAGGGCACCTTTCGGGTACAGAACCCTTAAACGACAAGATTTTCTTTCAAATACAATAAAGATTAGGAGAATACCGTTAACTGATTTGCAAATAAAGTTTTACGGTTGCCTTTTTAGAAAGGTTTCTTTCACTATATTTTTTTTATTACTTTCCACTACAGCGTCCTAGAGATATGGAAGCAAACAGAAGAATTACAAAGAAGCGGTTTTGAAATTTGCATTTCCATGATTTTTTTTGTCATGGTTATAAAATTGCAGCTCCATAAAACATGCCTTAGAATTGTTAATAAACATAAAAAAAAATTCTTTCTCTAGTCTAGTCTATTAATAATGTAAATTTCATTTCTTTTTTTCAGGTAAGACGATACCAATTCTTGGTAAGTGGTAACTCAAATTATATTTATTATTCGATATAACACCATTTTATTAAAGTTATTAAAACGAAGACTCTCTCTAAAATATTTCGCAATTGAATTATCGTTTTCCATGATTTCTGCGTTCACAAAGAATCTCTGATTTAAATTTCCCTTTCAATTAATCCGACGAGAATATTCTTACAGCTCTTGTACCGAAAAAAATCGCAGGGACGTCTGAATTTTCAGCAGGAAAATTGTATAAAGCATTATTCAAATGAATTGTCATTTGAGCCATTCTTTACGAAGTTATCCTTTGAGTATTAACAGTGCAACTTGTTACGCTCCATCCTGCTGTGGAAAAAGGGATAGATTCAATTTTATTTTCCGAGTGAAATTTGCATCAATTGAGCACCGAGAATCCAAATGGAATTTAATTGCATTTTGTGATTTATATTGGTAGTGGGAAGCTTCCTCAAGATCGATAAGTAAGATAAGTTGGTTAGCTCTTAAAGCTCTTTATATTTATATATATTAATTTTTTTTCCTGTGTTACATCTCAATTGCGGGCATATTTTTAAACGTCGTCCCCTAAAATTTAACCATATCTCATTGGTACCAAAAAACTGCAAACAGAAGTAGTGCCATGACATAAGGATACTGTTCAAGTTGTTCATGTAGAGTGCGTCTTTGAGCTCAAGTATGTTATAAAGAGCCATACTCGAAAATTCAGTTGAATTAAAATTATGTAAGACTAGCAGATCCGTCCTGGCTTTGCTCGGGCTTTTCTATTACTTGTATCACAAATAAGTAATACAGATGCCCAGCCACTGTATTAAAAAGCCGACCTAAAACAACATTGCCAGCCAAGTTTTCGGCTCTCTAGCCAAGAATGTTGCAAATCTTTGCTGGAACCTTTGCACTTGGCCATTTGGTGGAGCGACAGGCCGCGAGAGCAGCGAAGAGTATATTGGCATCGACGTAAAGGAAGGTGAGGGCATGTCAATGCTTCAATCGACACTAGCCATTGTGGGGTGGGGTTCCAAGATGCCAAGAGATTCTAGGAATGAGCGCGGGTAAAAATTAGAAAACTCGGAGGGAAATTCATAGAATTTTAGTTGGTGACGACGGCGGGTTGATTTTGTAAGCAATATTTAAGGTTTTTGTATGCTGTGATAATTAATTGATTTATCCAGGCAGATTTTGCAATTTTGTATTTTGCTGTTCAGGTTTTCTTTTAGGTGATTTGCGGCGTATACCTATTTCATTGAGTTACGTACTTTAATGAATTTGTTGGGTATCATATTTTTTAACAAATACGCGTAGTGTCGCATTTAATCGAAAAATTACCGAGAAAATCAGCCCAATTATTGAAAATAGTGGTATGATTAAAATTATACAATAAGTATGTATGCAAGATTAGGGTTACAGTTGGTAGTTGTTTCGCTGGTAAAATTGTGCACCTGCGGTAACAAGCACTTTAAATGTTTTCTTCCTTTTTTTTCTTCATGGGACTTTATTTTACTTTGACCTCTAGGTTTATTTGTGTGGTACCTCCAAAAAGATTCGAACTCTGGATTTACAATTCCGAGCAAGAGCCGTTACCAATACGCCATGAATATGATACTTCAAACTTAAGTTGTAACAGATATTATAATGTGAAAGGCGTCTAGAGGTTGGGTAGCTGCAAATTAAATATTTTGTCAGAGACATTTTTCATTTTATTATATTCCTTTCTTTATCTAACCTCAGACACGTAAATCTCTGACTGCTTTACTGCGATTTAGTCATCCCGCGAATAAAAAGTGAAGTAATCATTTAACTCACTTGTTTAATTTTTCAATATTTACTCCATTTTCAACAGCAGAAGTTTTCAATTCTTAAGGGCAAAGTCAGATTCAAAGCTTTCACTAGCCCGGTAGTTAATGTAGCCGACTGACATGTGTGAGTGTCGCGGTATAAAATCCGCCTCGATGTCCATCTGAATTTTTTTACTCGTAGTATGTTTGCATGATAGCGGAATCAAATTCTGTTCGGACGCCTATATTAAAATTATAAGTCGATGGTGAATGGTGGGCTAGTTGTTACATGCGACCCGTGTGAATCCAAAATAATCTCATTTACTTATGTGGGACTCGAACCCGGGACCTCTGGAATCGTAGTACACAGCTCTCTATATCTCTCTTGATTGATTTGTACTTTAGATATACCCTCGAGTGACATACTGACGCCTTTAGTCAATCAGGCCGAGGTAGTTATTGGTATGTGTTTTGTCATTATAATGAAATGAAAATTATTTGCGCTTAAATGTTAATTATAAATCCGAATAAAAACATAAGTTTTAGTTCAATTCGGTTGTTATTGATGGACATATCAGACCAGTGTCGAATTAACGTTTAGGTATTCCAAGGGGCTGGAAATGAGGCCGTAAGAGGGCCGATACTGTGTCGAGGCTGCTCGGGCCTGTGAATGGTGCTTCGTCGTGATGCGAGCTGATGTTTATTCGGGACATCGCAAATAAATTCAAATTTCTAAATTATGTTTGTAGGTTTGCTTTTTATAACAAAAAGTATGTGGAGAGAAAATTTCGGGCCACCCTGTATGTGTATCATTGGTGTAAAAAACTGCAAACAGTTAGGGAAATTGATATTATTCTGTGGATTTTACGTGCATACTAATCGTTCTGCTTTAAGAAAAACCAAAATATGCCAAATAGTAGAGAGGAAAAATGCTCACAATAAGAGCTTGCCACTTCGACATTCTCTTCCACCCAAAAGGCATTTAATCTCATTCGGACATCTGTTTTTCCACACAACCGACATTGTTCCAGAAATCATGCGTTCATGAAAAACGGATTATAGTAATCGTCCCTCCCAGCTCAAGGGATTCGAACAAAGTAAGACTGGCAGCATTCATACTTACTAGAGCACGCCCCCATTGACCGAGGCCTCTTAAAGCACATACACGCTTTCGTCTGGTGATCTCTCCACAGCCCAGCGGTCCTGCCGATGAAGAGTTCAGATAAGAATAAATTTATTATTATACATACGTTTTCCCAACACGTCCTTTTGCGAAAGCAGGAACAATGCGGGATATTGCTGTCTATGCAATAAATTCCTTGGTGGTGGGAGCGTACAAATTGTTTTGGAAATATTCTATTATCGACGGGTAGGAATTTCATCGTTATCTACCAGCGTATACCACTGCGGCGAAAGAATGTACATGCCAACTGGTGGAATTTTTTGCCTTTTTGCTTTTTGTTTCTCTCACTGCGGGGGCTCCTTCACTGCTATTTGAAGAGAACAAGAAATGGAATACATAGGTACCAAATATACCACCAAACTAAGAATTTGAAATTTTGTCATAAACAGGAACAGTAGAAGAACAGAATCATCCGTACATTCAAACAATTAACCAAAAACACCAAATCTGTTAATCCTGTAGGATCCGGGGGTTAGACCGCTCAACAGGGTTCCATACAATTCCTACTAGCCAGGTAACGGCAATGTCTGAATTGGTCACCAGCCGTAAAACGAAAATAAACACAGCTGGGGGTAAAATCAATCATGTCCACCTATTTAGTTATTCCGAGGCCGCATACATATCCAATACGGATATTTCACCACTGGTTGCCATTCCAGTCGGCATTCAGAACACTGAATAAATAATTTCGGATTAATGTTGCTAAATGCTGTTGTTATTGACTAATGCGGCCGGTTATTCGTAAAGGAAACAACGACATGCGGGGCTCTTTCCTTGTTTATTTTGTCAAATGGGGTAAGCCAACAGGCGATTTATGAATATTCCTAGAGCTAAACGAAATTATTTCACAATAAATGGACGATTGCTTTTATCACGCTTTTTTAGTGTCCGTGCCAACCGAGAAACAAACAATACATGATTCCCAAATAAATCAGCGTTGTGTGTATGGTATTATGGCCAGCAGGAAGGGCGACCCTATGCGACGTTTCGGTCAAAACTTTCCCTTTTATGGTCTGAATCACGAAAACGTAATAAAATAACACAGCTCCATGTTTTCCCTGCCTAAAGTATGAAAATGGTTTCCCCTTACAACTTACAACCATTCTTTCAATGGTTGGTTGTGGGCGTTCGATTCACATGATTAACGTTTCTGTTGAAAGAGTTTATCTGATTGAAAAGGACTTCTCATCAAGTTCTTTTATGTTTATCAATCAGACCGTTATCACCGTATCGATTTCAACGAAAAATCATCTCCACCAAGCATAATGAGACCTCACTGTTGATGTAGTATTTCCCGGTAAATATTTATTATCCAGTTCATTTACTTAACGAAGTTGAGAGCTGAAACTAGAGTGCACGGACATTTTCCTACTGAAACATTTCATATTTCACCGAGACGTATCTTTGTGCAAACTTGACATAAAGTTGGGTGGGTTTGCTTTGAACTACGAGTACGAACGAGTAGTACTGGACGGCCACAGAATTCAGCTTGCATTTACAGTGGCTCACACATCTATCCGGACGAAAAATACATTACGCTTTAACTCTGTAGTTCAGTGTTAATTAATTCATTATTTATTGAAAAAAGTACAAAAACTTAAAACGTGAATTCAACAAAATAATAACAAAGAATGGAACTCCTAATTCGATTCCACACAACTAGCCGGATAGTGTATTTTATAATGTGACGAATTCGTAGTACGGTGCTTTCGGGTTCAGTAGAGCGTTTGCCGCATGGCTTGTTATTCCTCTAGATAGAAGTTATCAGTTTTGTTGAATTCTTCAAAGTGTCAAGTTGCACTATGGCAACAATCCACTCAAGCAAACATCTATGGAGATTAGGAATCTAATTTTGCGGCTACGAACGGACGGAAAGACGATAAAAGAAATTTCAGAAATAGTATACAGGAGTACTTCGACTATATACGAGTAAGCAATAAAAGCAGAAAGGGACAAGGAAAAAAACTGAATGCGAATGTTGGGAAGTATATTAAAGGGATCGTCGTGAAAAGTCCATTCAATTCGGCAGAAAAAATTAGATTTGCAGTTGCAAAATATAGGGGACAGTGTGTCTCTGCAGAAACAGTTAGAAGGTGCATAAGAAGTCTCGATTTCAACGGGCGAGCAATAATTAATAAACAGTTCATTTCCGAAAAAAATAAAAAATGCAGAATACGCTTTGCCAAAGAGCATTTAAGGAAGTCTCCTGAATTTTGGAACCGAGTAATGATAAGCTTTACTTTAAAGAAAATATGTTTCTAATTTTATTAACACGCTTTTATTAGCTTCACCTGTAACTATATAAACAAATCTTCAAAGTTAAATTTGACCCACTTCGCGGTTTCCGATTGAACTGCAATTTTGCATACGGTTAGCTAAGTGACGTCATTCTAAATCCAATATGGCGGACTCCCAAAGATGGTGGACTAGTTATATGTTATGCATTCACGTGATATGGGTGTCAATTAAGGGGACGTCCATTAATTACGTGAGGCGTTTAGGGGGGGTTGAGCCGAATCTCACGTGGGGGAGAGGGGGTCTCTGCAAATATCACGTAATTTTTTTCCGCAAGAGACAGTGTAAAATATTGCGATAAACTTTTACTGAAAATCACATGCACATCTTGGTTCCAGTAGTCACTCTTTCTATGCGATTGTGCCGCGTTCTCCCAAGCGTGGCGCACTGTTATCAGTGCTGACGTATTGAGGATGGAGGAGATCTGTCCTCGACCCCTGTCCGAGGTTCTTCAGTTCATCAGAACAACGAAGATGTTCGGTTAAGGCGGGGGCAGGGTATACAATGGACTGTTTGTCTGTGTGCTCGGGGCTTCGCTCCCCCTTTCTTACAAATATTAATAATAGTCACTCTTGAGTCCCCGTGGAAAGTAGAATGAATATTCTTTCACGAATTTTTCGCATTTCCTATTCGTCACTGTGATTCTAGACTACGTTGTTAAGGGGCACCACTAGTCTGACTGCCTGAAAAAAAGATGATTTTCAAGAATTTGTTTAAAGAAAACTTCTGCATAGAATGTTTTAATGTTTCAAGGATATATTTGTGGATATATAATAAATACATGAAATCGAAAATGTATCGAATTATTTGCAATCTCCCAATGCTCAAAAAAAAAAAAGTACCCCCACTGCCGCAGTGATAGCGACCTTCTCAGTGCGAGAAATCAAAAAACCATAAAGTTTATTTAACTTAAAGGTATTGCCCGTACCATGACGCTCGATGGAAAAAAAATTGAAATTTAACAAAATGTCGGAGTTTCTAAAAAAAGTTACAAATTTCGCGCGATAATTTAATGATTTTTGGCCTGTCAAAATCACATTTTTGATTTGATCAAAAAATTGGAGGTTCATGGTATGGAGAAACATGTATGAAAGATGCTGCAACAAGAATCAAATCGATCGGATGATTTGTCTTCGAGTTATAACTGCAGAAAATTTGAAAAATGTGGTTTCGCGAAAAACGCGTTTAAAAATTTCGTTTTCTAGAGGTTGATCTACGCCTGGGAGTATCATTGGAACCTTTTAGATTTAAATACTGAGAATTCTCGGTCATTTATACTAAAATTATTTACGATGTACCTACTCACTATAACGGTCACAGTAAAACTAGATGAGTCGTTTAAATGTGCCAGGGTCTAGCAGCTCCAAAATATGTGACTGTTAGCCACGTATACGAAACCCCCCACCCATTAACCGGCTGCTTTTCAGATGGCTGTAACTCAAAAACTATTTTAGATACGCACTTGAAATTTTTGTATGTTATTTTTAATATGAAAATGCAAAAAAAACAAAATTCGATTTTTCAAAATTTCAACCTAATGGTGCCGCTTAATAGCCTTAAATATGATGACAATACAAATATTAGGTTCCATCGAGCTGATGTGGTGGTGGAATCAGGAGGTGAATAGTGGAACTCTTAAATGGTTAGGTACTAGTAAACCTCTCGAGTTTGGGCTCATTTGGTTTGTTTTGACGAGTCCCATTTATATGATAGTAGGTAAAATTGGTGAAGAAGAGTCTGATGGTGGATCCAAGAAGCAGTAAGTGCTAGAGTTCATATATATATGTTCAAGGAAAAAAGCTATTCCATTTGTTTATATGGTAAAAATGACTGCATTTTTGTAAAATCAATTTGCAACAAAAAAATTATATATTGGTACACCTAATGAAATATTTTGAAAACATAAGTCTTTCCCTTTAATATCACACTGACAAAACCGAAATTTTTTTTGAAATGTGCGTAGAGTGGTGTTGCAAAAAAACAGTCTTCCGGATAAACAAATTGAATTTGAATGAATCCAAAGAATCGGTTTCAAATTTTTAACACTTATTCGGTACCACAAGAGCTACCTATTTACGAGGAATTAAGTTTTCAAATATATTGTTACAATAGTTATTGTTAATTGAATATTTACCTATTTTCATTGTAAATTAGCAATCATCTAAGCAACAAATTGACAATTTCAAAATCGATTTCGGTCAAGTTGTCGGTTTTTGCATTACCTACAAGATGATTGCAATAAATTTCTGTTAAAGCTATTTATTTAAATCTCGTAAGTAAAAATGTGCTAAAATTTCACTTTTTGCACTTTTAATTGTTTATTACTCGAAAACGCCGGCTAACCAGGAGTGGCAAAAGTATAGGTATTATTGCTATAGGTTAGTACTTCGCGAAAATCGTATTGGTTTGCTGGATGATTCAGTGTCCCGAACTTGCTTTTTTTTTGCTTATTTCCCTGGACTAATAATGCTGGGTCATTTTTCTTTAAGCGAGAAAAACTTTTTGCTGTCAGAATGGCTCTGGCAGTTTTGTTCGGATGTTGTTTCAACCTGTTTAGGTATGTATTGCTTAGCTTTGCTATTAAGCCTTCAACCTCATCCACTTTTACGTCTCTCAGCAGAAGTTTGTTGCGCATATAGCGCGGTGCGCCGGTTATTACCCTGATTATTTTTGATTGAACTGTTTTGATGGTGTCGATATTTGATGTCTCCGTAGCCCCCCAGAGTTGGATGCCGTAGGTCCAGATTGGTCTGATGATGCTCCTACGAGTATATACTGATATTTTCGTATCTAGGTTTAGTTTTGATTTTTAATTTAGCAGCCAGTACATTTTCTTGAAGGTCAGGTTTACTTTCTCTTTCTTTTTTTGCAGGTGCGTTTTCCAAGTTAGCCTGCGGTTGAGGTGCATGCCCAGATATTTAACTGTGTTGACAAGTTTAACCTTTTTGCCTTTTATTTCGACGGGTTTGCAGGCATATTTCCTAAGAGTAAAGGTTATTTGCTCTGTTTAGTTTTCGTTGAGGGTGAAGCCCCACTTGTTGGTCCAGTCTATAATTTTGTTCATGTGTTCTTGTATTCTTGTAACCCTGGTTGCTGTTGTTGGGTTTTTGTGCGCAAATATTAGCGCTGTGTCGTCTGCAAAAAATTCTTGGAAAGATAAAATTAATGATCGTATGAATATCTTTTTAATGTTCTAATATCTTCGATTCCTATATTTTATCAAATAGAAGGGGAAGAAACAATCGCGCTATATTATTGAAGTATACACCATAAAATGGCTCATTTATTAAATGTAAAAGACTTAGATAGTATTTGTGCAAATATTTTGTAATTAAATCAATAAATTAAAACTATATTTATTTTTAACTTATTAATTGCTTTATTTTAATTTTCCTTTATTTGATATTTTTATTTAATTGTTACACATATACAATTATTAACATTTCAAAGGAGAAACGTTTTAAAACTTCCTAAATAATGAGAAAATTGATACACTATAGTTTATAAATTAATATGTCGCCACCCTGTATTTAAATCCAACTTTTGCTTACATGAATTGAAAGTCCATAATGTAGAGATATGTTTGCCACAATTTTGCTGCCATATCTTTAAGGTTTAAGTTATGGATTTTTGATCGTGCTCGGGCGTTTTGTACCATTGTGCGGCGGACGCAATTGTCATATGCCGGATGGATTTCGTCGGATGTCGTCTATGTTGTCTTAAATTATATTTATTTTTTACTACCCAAATATTTTTACATCCTTTTTTTCGAATAACAACTCAATTTTGCACTGTGGAAAATACCAGGTAAACAAAAAGCGATAATGCTTTGCTGATAAACCCTTCGAATTTTTCTATTTATAGGAATAGATAGAACCTACAATACAAGTGTGTGGAAAAAGGAAATTCCTCATATCTAGGCACACAGGTAGCACATCAATTTCCTTGCTAGATATCCGACGTAATCCCGTGAATGAAATTTTCTTCGACCTGCATCAGCACTAGTCAGCAACCTGTTGCAAAGGCTTATCGTGTGAACCCCATAAATGAAACGATTAACTGCTACTAAACGTAATCGGCGATTTACAAGTTGGGATTAACTCTGCCTTGACGCTCAACCTGTATAATGCTTAAAAATATCTCAACTGACACCGATAGCCATCAACCTAATGAAACGGCCATTCTTCTGGTTGTGGGCATATCCCGTATCAAATTTCACGTTGCAAATGGACTAAACGTACTCCGTAAAGACCATGTTCTTTTCTCCCTAAAATTTGGAGTATGAAACAGCAGGAAAAATTCATTGAGGATGACTTGGGCAATATTACTCAGACTTGCCCTTGCTCGGAGCATTTCGTCGTGTGTCCCAAACTCCTAAATAATATGATTAATGGACTTTCAGAATGATTTAGATGGGCCACAAACAATCCAAGAGAGTTGATTGATAGTTTATTGATGGGCTCCAATTATAATGACCGCCTTGGAGGAGTCACGCCTCGCCAGGAAAAGCCGACGGATGTCTTCTAGTTTATTATGCGGAAATATATAGTATGGACGACTCTATTCTGTTTTAATTGAAGCGTTTCCCTTGGTATACCTATAGAGGCCTATAACGACTGATGTAAAAAGCCCTTGAATGTGCTCTTTCTTCCAGTGGTATCATAAAAAGCGGCATAAAAACAAAACGTTGGTCTTTTAGCGAAGGCGTACAAGTGTGCCACTTGATCCTCTTCGAAAAGCGTTGGCAGTTTGGCTTTGTTCAAGACATCCTGAGAGAGGGCTTAAATTCGTCTATTGGTTAACGAGGTCGTAACAATTTATGGCGCAAATAAATTCGAAATTTTATGCTGTTTTAATTAAAATAATTTTTTTGCTTGCCTAAGGGCAGCGTCTGCAATGGTTTTTTCTGAATTTGATATTGCTGGGAAACACCATATGCTGCTGCGAGGTAGCAAAGTTTAGAATAATTCCATTATGAGTCGAAGTCTATAATTTAGTCAAAACAAGTATTGTCCTCACTGTGCGCCCATTTTGTCTTCTTTCGTAGATTACCCTTCTTCTGTAAAAGATCATTAAAGAATTCCCTTTATAATCAAAATATTAATTCAAATCAGTATGTAAACCCCACTGGCTCTTCCGACAGATGCGGTTGTCTGTTAAGTTCGTACGATTTATAAATTAAATCGAACTTCACTACTTTACAACCGTTTAAAACCTAAAGACAATTTTTAATCTTCAAATGTCTAGCTTACAATCAACCCAAACTATTTCTTAAAACTGAATTAATCATCTTCAATTCTTATTTGCTTTTTCTCATTATTTTATGATTTTTTAAGTCATACACTAGACAGCAAAGGACACACATTCAATACCCAAACTTTTTTTCAAACACGCGATTTTAGCCAGTTAGGAAGGGACATTAATAGCAATACATACGTTGCCTTCTATCTAAAAAACAAGTCCGTAGGTATTCCGAATAGCATGCATAACTTGGGTGGGACCTCAACCGATCTCAATAGTATTTGTAATATTTTTGCTAATTTTTTTCGATCTGTATATATTCCACTAGTTGCTCAACATATTGTTGGAGAGGAAGTATCGCATGAGATATTCAGTTTGTGTCATTTGCGCTTAAGCTACAAAGACGTGGAGGATTGAGTAACATAGTTTGTCTCATTTAAACAGTTTTGTACCGCTTGTCCTGAAAAACTGTGCGGATGTTACAGCCTCTTCTTATATTATTTTCAATCGCTCCCTTGAAAGTGGTAATTTCTTGTCTGCATGGAAAGATTCTTTTATTTCTCCTATTTTTAAATCAGGGTCCAAGAATGAAGTAACTAATTTATCGACCAATCTGTACAATTTCAACAATTCCCAAATTTTTTGAAAAGCTTGTGTACAGTAAGTTGGTTCTTATTTTGAAAGACGTCTCCATTGCAACATGGCTTTGTCCGTGGTAGATCTACTACCAATAATCTAGCATTTTTTTCTAATTACTTGTGGAATTCGATTGAAAGGGGATTTAGGTGTTATGTAATCTTCAAAGATTTTGCTAAAGCATTTGATAGAGTAGATCATGCAATTTTGGTTTCCAAGCTGAATGTCTTAGATTTTTGCTCGAGTATTTTAAACTGGCTTAAGTCCTACCTTACCAGTCGTCCTCAATACGTCCGAATCGATAATGCCCTCTCGGACCCTATTAATGTTACTTCCGGTGTTCCTCAAGGAAGCCACCTGGAACCACTTCTATTTTTGTTAATTACATATAAATAACATTTCGTCTGTTCAGAATCATTCCCAGTGTTTTATGTATGCAGATGATCCAAAAATCTACTCGTGTATTAAATCTCCTTTGGACTGTGATAATTTGCAAAGGGAGTTATGCAATTTGTCTGCTTGGTGTATTAAAAATAACTTAAGTCGTAATGTTGCCAAGTGCCAATTCAATCCTTCCATCATCTTGCCTCACCCTTTACTTATTATTACGCTACAGGGATCGGCTCGATAGAGCAACCACAAATAAGGACCTTGGTGTTATTTTTGATTCCATACATAATTTTTCTGGCCATATTGACTATATTGTCGCTAAGTCGTGCTCTATGTTAGGGTTTATATGTATGTAGGACGACAAAGGGCTTCTCAGATCCTTTTACTCTTAGATCATTATACATCTCCTTTGTAAGGTCAATCCTGGAATATTGTTGCATTGTATGGGATCGCATATTATGTGTCGCAGTCGTCCCGAATAGAAAGAATACAAAGGCGTTTCACTAAATGCGCAATTCGTCTATTGCACTGGAACATAGATATGCCTGCTTCCAAATCCAGATGCTTGAACCGATCAATGAACCGATCGCACGTTGTTTAAGGCAAGCTAACTCGGTTTGTAAAGTTGTAGTTCTAGATTTTTATTCCAGTATGGAATCCTTTAAACGTTGTTTCCTTTTTTGAAGATTTAAATTCTAAAGTTTGATTATGGTTACTATTGTTGGCACATCTAGTCGTTAAGTAGTCTGTCAAAGTTGTTAACTTTGATTGATGAATAAATTATTATTATTATCTTGTTTGCTAGCAGATCCAAGGCATAAACGAGCAATATATTCCCCTATTAAACGAATACAGCATGACAAAAACTTATTTGATATTTTGAAAACTTTCTCAGCCCATCGCCACCCAAATCGTCTCATCCAAACTACAAACTTCCTCAAGGTGCCACAAAGGAGCAGATTTTCCTGAATTACTTTCTACGACTTCTGAAAGTTTTACGACACTTTCCCATCTAATTCCATGATTCTATAAAACCTAACTCGGCGGAGCTCCTCTCACGTATTGCCACACGAAACGAAACTCCCATTTACCGTTCACAAATTCAGTAAGCATTCTATTGGAGCAAATTGGATGAATTACTCCAGGATCGGGCGTATTTCTGTATATCGAGAAGTAAAGAAGTGGTCCACCCCGGGCCTACGACCACATTAATACAAGTCGACGCAGCATGAACAGAAAGACTGATTCCCTTATCCATTACACGTCCAAAATTCGTCTGACGAAATGGATTGATCCTCTCTCTTATCGTATTTTATCGGGCGAGATAAGAAAGAATGGATTTGGTACGTGTGCAGCCAATTCGCCGTTAGCTGCACATGTTCGTAAATCCCTCACGGACTACATACACCTATCATTCGTGTTCCGGATAGTGCCAATGCCAGAAGCCGCGTCGTCTCTAAATAAAAATGCGAGAATCGCTCCCCAGAAGTGGTCACACACTCAGCTGGCAAATGGAAAACGCCTGTCCGTGCGCCCCGGTTTAGGTGGAAAAGTGAAAGAAATTGAATTAGTCCACTCTCATGTAATTGAATGAGTGAGCTGGTCGAGTTTGTGCGATTTCACCTGGGAAATCACCCATGTTTGAGCGGGTGGACCTGAATGATTAGAAGCCGGAAAACTCCCCGTAGCCGTCCTCTGACGGCATTAAGCGAACTCACACGCACGCTGTGGACGTGCTGTGGCGCTCTATGGCGAAACCTGCGTCGAGGCAAATAGAGCAGATTAATTTGCAGATTCTACTTACATTTTCCAGACCGGTGTATGGATGTATGTGTCCATATATGCCGCAGAATACCAATTACGGGAGCACCTTTGAAACGCTCGGTATGGTATGGAGTAGGACACATTTTAAAACATACTCCTGAATCACGCTGACTGAGCACATATCCCTCGGTTGTCGAAAATTTTCAACACATCCTTGTTCGCTTCATCAGTGAACTAATGAAAAAAAAACCGACTACACCAAATGACCAAGTTTAGCCATTTAAAAAGCATTTGATAATTGTCACACTCGAGCTCTAGAAGTGTAAATGATGACTTCGTTAGAGAGCTCGTTAAGGTCCCCTAAAATAACTAGTCTTTTGCCGGCAACTCAATCAAAGGATCCCATGGAATCCATCCGAAGCGAATCAAAGCGATTTCGTCGTCCTTGGTAATATTGCTTATCGGGAAAATTGGCAGTATAGTTGGACTTTTTACTTGCCCCTTGGGATATAAATTTCTTCCAGAAGAAACAAATTATCGGGACTAGAGATAAGGGAAAATGCTAGATTATCCCCATCCCCGCCCACTGCACTCAATTTTTTCGTGGGGAGAAATCGAAATGGTCTTGATATCTTTCAAATCATGTAGACGATGATTGCCATTCGAAAGCTCTTGTTTTTGGCTGGATTATCATGGGAGGTAAAGCTGCTCGCAGACAGATGACTTCATTTGTCAATAGATGATTTTCTGACTAAGATAAAATAGAAGTTTTATTGTGGTCGTTTCCACTCGATTAGATTGCAAAATCTTCAAGTACACGAGGGACGCTTCGAGTCGTCATCTCAAGGCAATATTCGATCTTTGGTGAGGTCTTTTCAAAACAATAGTTCGAAGGACCTTTTATCCTATCTTATCGTTGCACCGCAATTACTTTTAACTTTTTTGGTTACTTTCAAAATAACAATGATTATAAAGCTCCACTTAACTGCAAAGCAATAAAAATAGGTTCGATCCAGAGCAAGGATCCAAAAAATACGTGAAACCTTAGCTACGAGTATTTAGCATGTTTGTAAGATGTGATAATCCGAAACACCGTTAAATGAAAAAAAAACCCATAGATTTTTTCTCCTTTAGTGTTTCCACAGGGTAGAAGCGTTGGGCTACAATCGAAACCCGCAACTGAAATTAAGAAATATATAATAACCGTGAGTCGTTTGTACATTGGGTCAAATCAATTCAATTCATTTATTTCGAGAAACTCTACACATTTAAGTCATAGCTCTTAATTATGTGAAGGTGTATTAAAACAATAGATTCATACATATGCATATACCTAATATAAACAAATAAGCAAAACAAAATCAAGAAATCATATAAAAGTATAAGTGGTAATTTCAAAAAAGTTAAAATATTTTTCTTAAAGCAAGCTGTCAAAACTTCCACGCCTATATTTATAGGGAATACTATTCCACAACCTGACAATGCCACCAAGAATTGGCATAGGTTTACGCGAAAGAATTAGATTGCGAAGAAATATCAAGGCGCAAAACTTCAAATATGACTCTATGCTACAACCCAGTATATCATTTACATAAAATGAAATGTGGTCATAACGTAGTAAACCATATTCACATCTAACAGCAGAATTAAAAGCAATATTCAATTTTCTCTGAGATGCGGAATCTAAATAAAAATAAATTTCACAGCCATATGAAAATACTGGGCACAACAAAGATCGAACAATTTTTATTCTGGTAGATAAAGGTATAAAATCTTTGGATGGCGAAAGCTTTCGAAGAGCTCCGTAAACTTTAGACATCAGACCATTAACGTGGTCACACCAAGTTAGTGTCACATTAAAAATAACACCTAGATTATGAACCGAGTAGCTATAATTAATAATGCTGTTATCAACTAAAATACTAGGAAAGCACGAAGTCACAAGACTGTGTTTATAAAGAACAACTGCTTTAGCCTTTAAAGTCAGCTTATTATCCTTAGCCCAATTGCAGATATGAGAGATGTCTTTATTTATTTTATAAATAGTGTCTTCAATAAGGCCAAGAGAGGATGATGTATAAATTTGCACATCGTCAGCGTATAAGTGATATTGACAACTAGTAATTACCGCATTTGTAAAAATTGAAAATAATAATGGACCAAGAATAGAACCCTTCGGCACACCTGATGTTTTGCTTATGCTATTGGAAAGGCAACTGTTGCTAAAAACTTTTTGATAACGGTGCTCAAGATAAGATGCAATCAATTTACAAGCAGTACTAGAGAATTCATATAATGATGACAATTTTTTCAAAAGCAATTGATGATCTACTTTATCAAATGCCTTTGAAATTCAAGTAGCACTAAAATTGTCACTTTATCAGCGTCAATTGCAGTTTGTATGTCATCGGATATTTTATGCACCGCAGAGATACAGCTGTGTTTTGGTCTGAAGCCCGACTGAAAAGATGTTAAGTAAGTAAGAAAACTCTGTTACTTTACTCTAAAATTCTCATAATGAAACTATAAATACCGGGATAGTAAAACAGAGGGATGCGCGAAGGCGAACACATCAACACGCATCAATTGATCATCTGGGTGAGAGGGAAGACTCACAAACACCCTGGAAAACGCAAGGTTACACCACCAAGCGTCACAAACACAAACTGAGTGCAAGGGCGGACTCACGAGCACTTATAAGTACTTACAAATATTGGGAAGCTTCGCTCTATGTTGTACAGGGGCGAACACACAAGTGCCGTCACACTTATCTAATCTCTAAGCGCAGGGGCGGACACACGTCTCGCTAAAACTCAAAACCGGCTTGACCGATTTCGATAATTTTTTTTTGTTTTGTTCGCTATAATACAGGGGAGTTTAACAAAAAGAAAATTCGGGAAACCCCAAAAGAAAAGCCGGAAAATCGAAAAAATTGAAATTTCCGTTTTGTATAGGAAGCGAATTTTCCAACTTCAAGGAATCTTTATGAAAAAAGCAATTGGAGGTTTACGGGGTCGCAGATCTCGAGCTTGCATTCATAATTTTGGAATTCAAGATGTCGGATCCAATATGGCGACCGTAAAAGTTAAACTTCAAGGGATTTCACTGAAAATCCACACTAAGGAATTTTCGGGATCACTGATATCGAATCTGCTATATGAGAGTGCAGTAGGGAGGCGTGCAGTAGGGAGGCGTTGTAAAATTAAGGAATACAAATTTTATAGTATCCCGGGAAACGCCGAGTCCGGGCAAGCTAGTAATAACAATAAAAAAGTCTTAATCGCCAACAAAGCATATTAATTAGATAATTTGAAATTTCAAAATATATGGATATATATCTTTAACACAAAATAAACATTAAACAATAATAAGTAACTCGCCTAAAAATTCCTTTTTTTCAAAAAAATACAAAACTCACTCAAGCCACTAACTCCTTTTTTGTTATACCGAAACTTGGAATGAATGGTGCGCCACCAGAAAACCAAAGTTTCCCTAACTGTTACCTATGACTCCCACTTCTAATTCTAAAAATGGCACATACCAACCCCTGAAAGGGTGAGATGTGCAACTTCCCTGAACTACCTGTTCTTGTATCTTGGGTATGCAAGCAAAAGGTTAAGCGCACTACACACCATCTTTCCTTAAAAATGCGCTGCCGCCACTCAGGCTTTGAGCTGCGCGGCCCAGCCCGCTCACGAAAAGCAAAACAAAAACGATACAGGCAATCGCAATTGGGTAGTGGCTCAAAGGGAATGTTGAGCTGGATAAAGGACGATCTCATCCGAGAAACACACTTTGATGTTTTAGAACAACAATTTCTTTTCATTCAAAAATAGTGAAAATGAAAACGATGGTTTTATATGTGTAAGCATAAATTTATTTGACTCTAGTTTCCGATACAAATTCCATGCCAAATTACCTCACCTAACTTCCCAGATATTTGCATAAATTGCTCAAATATTTTGCTGTCATTAGTTCTTTCGATTAGAATTGCTTCTCCTCCAGAAAGTTTGTGAACAGCTGTGGCTAAATGCACAAAGTTTTTCCACCCGGTAGGTATGTATCTAGTTCAAAAATTATTTTTGGGAGTTCTTGGATGCGACGAAATGAGGCAACCTTTTTCCTAATTGCTCCTCAACACAACCGTTCTTTAATAAGCTTTTACCTACTTAGTTTTGTAACATGAGTTGTTCCGGATATCGCAGTAGGAAATCCCAGTCGCTTTTATTGAAATCTTCGTAAAGGCAGTCGCAGTCCTGTGAAATATGAACTGCAATAAGATGCGATGACTCTAAAATTTTCCAGAAATTCGATTTAGCAAGGAAGAATGAAATGCAATCCGCATGCATTTGGCATCTCTCCGTTCTCCCTACATTTAATTTGCACCCTTATCATTTCGTGAAATCCTCGCTGGAGCCAATTCTACTTTCTACATACCTTTCAATTCTGAAGCTCGCCCTCTTGGGTCTGAATCCGCTTCCCTTTTACACTAATTAAATTTCCCCAGAATAAGTTAGACGCGCACAACACTTATTTATTTTATATTACATCCTGTGTCGTAATCACGCTGATGAATTGCACATGAACTGAACGCAATTTTCCCCCAGGAAATCTAACGATTTTGTTTTGGCTAATACTACTCGTACTTACATATATGTGCAAATTTTGTTCAACGGTGAAAAAGTCCTGTGCCTGCGGGGTATTCTATTTGAATTTAATTCAGGGAAATTAATAACTGAGTTTAATTAAATGGAATTCTTTGGAAAGGAGAAGACTTCTTCTGATGAATTTATTATCTACATACCTTACGCCCTTGTCTCATTCATCGGCGACACCAATCCTTGAATTTTCATATTTGCCTGAGGCTATTTACGAGGCATGCTCAGAACGGAAGTGTACTAGATTTTTGTAGGTTTCAAACATTTTATTATAAACAAAATTTTTACATGGTCACATCAGTATATACATATGTGAACTATTTTTCGACGTAGTCGACATCCCTCTCGATGCACGTAGTGAGACAAGGGATCAATTTTTTTATGCCTTGGTCAAAGAGCTCCAATGCCGTCAACTCCTTTGCCCACTTGTTCACCTCCCCCTTCACTTCCTCGTCAGTTGAAATTTTTTTCCCACCCATGTGCATCTTCAGGGCGGTAAACAAATGATAATCCGAAGGCGCCAGGTCAAGGGAATACGCGGGTGGTTAAGTTCATACCGCTCCAAAACTTTATCTTGGAGGTTGCCACTCGATTCAATTTGTGCTGCTCTGTCAGCTGTTTTGGAACCCACCTTGCACACAGTTTACGAAATTCGAGTCTTTCTATGATTGTTTCGTGCAGCACAGATCTGGATATTTGTGGAAACATCATCGAAAGTTCATCCAAAGTCAATCTGCGCTCGCCACGAACAGCTTCCTCAATTTTTTCAACAACTGAATCAGTCAAAATCGACGGTCTTCCACTCCTTTGCTCGTCGTGCACATCAGTACGACCGGTTTTAAATTCATTTCACCATTTAACCACACTCGAACGATTCATTCCTCATTCGCCATAAACTGATTTGATCGCGTTAAAAAGTTCAGATTTTGATCTCGTTAAAAAGTTCAGATAGAAATTTTCCCTTCACAACGAGATAACGAATAACGATGTGAATTTCACATTTGGCGGCAGATTCAATTGACATGGTTCACGGGACACGTTGCTGTGACCACAGTTTTAGTCGTAATGACGCGTTCTTGGACTCGTTGGAAATGGAGGAGCTAAGCTGCACAGCAGTGTGACCAACATAGCATGGAAAACTTGAAATGCCTCGTATCTTTGCTCGGTTGATAGTTATGGCGTAATACTCGTGCTTAGATCAATTAAGTCGGAAGCAATGGGTTTGCACCTTAATCAATTATCCTACCCAGATTTTGAGCAACTGAGCTGCCCGTGAGCAACCCTCAGAATAACCTTTTACTTTATTTTATTTATTTCCCAAGCAAAAGTGCCTCTTAAAATCGGCACAATCATATATAAGTAATGGGTCTTATTCTAGTAAATACGACACGACTACCCAAGACACTTTCTTTACCCAGGATTTTAGCATTTAATGTGTGCCTTGGCTAGTCGTGTTGTGTGGAAATGACCACCAGAAAAATTCCATGCCAAAATCCAATCCAATTATTCTATCCAACTGAGACAACTGAGATGGTTGCTCAAAATGCTGTCTCAGTTGTCTTACTGAGAATGCGGTTGCCGAAAGGCCCTAACAACAACGAGCAATTAAAGTGCATTTACACGTTTGTTTTTCTACTCTCGTATTCAATTACTTTTTATTTGTAATTACTCTTTGTATTCTACATATTACAATTTCGTTAAATTGTACCGGTTCAATATTTTGACATATATTATGACATTCAATTTCTTGTTTCCTTCAAGTAAGTTTAAACGTTTTCGTGAAACCTTGATTTACATTGAGTGGTAAGCATCCTTTGCTGCATCCTATGAACTAGTCCACTAACTGAATATTTACCTTATTTACAATTTTGAGTGAATTATTACAATATTTTTCTTAAATTTAATATAGAGGCAATATATACTTATACATGTATAATTAAGTAGGAAAATACGCAGCTTCACCAAACCGAATTCCATTCACTTTTCTTTAAGTTAGGTAAAGCTCTTTTTTACTTGTTTTATAAATATTTTTGTTGTGAAGGAAGATGTACTTCCAATTAGGGAGCAATTCGAGAAACCTTGAACGAAAGATAAGAGCCAGACGATAAGTGAAAAATGAAAGAGATAATCCTCTATAAATTTGCCCAGCAATTATTGCAGGATTTCGGAAGAAATTACTTCAGCGAATTTCTATTCTATTTTTGAAACTCGTCTCGTTCAAACGGCACTCATAAATTCTTGAGGAATACTTTAGCGCAGTCCTAAATAAATAAAATTTAAATTTTTCTACCCAGGCCACTGCGATATGGAACACAGAATTCCCATGCTACACTAAGTCAGACGTAAACTTTCCGCCCGTAATAGCTTAAAATTGCCCTTCAATGGTCAATGCCTGTTTAATGAATGAATTAGAAAGGAGAACCTGATGAGCCTGGCTGATGAGAGTTGGATCAATTTCTGGTTGTGCCGACGTTCCATCACATAATGATGGGAAGAAATTCATGGATAATGACTACTAAGGGTTGACAACAAGAAAGCGATGAGTTGGGTTGCTTGTTTGATCCACAAAATGGAATTTAATCAAGAACGAAGGAAAGGACCGTAAAAATTCCTATGATTATGAAAATTCTCAACTTTACTTGGTTAACTATTCGCATATACCAGAACAAGAATGTGACCCAATTATTAGAACAGTGGGGCCTTCTGTTGCCTTCTTTATGACATATCGGAGTTTATACGTACTATAACTTTCGTTTTCGAAACAAATATTTAGGCTGCCATAGCTGAGTTGGTATATTGCCGAGTTTCTGTTTTAGTGCCCTACTGTCACGACATGGGAGTTAAATAAAATTAAATAAACAGTAGTGATTTAATTTCTTTTCGACTTTTATTAGATATACATACGTTCAGATACGCAATATATACTATATTGTATTTAAAGTGTCTTTTAAAATGGACGCTCGAATTTTTTTAGGTTATAGCATCCATGTTGTTAAAGCAACATCTGTAAAATTTCTTGTAAATTATTCAGTAGTGTATGGCATATAGTGTTGAAAAACGCGTGCAAATCATACAATTTTATTATGAAAATTAGTGCTCCATTCGAGAAACGTTCATCATCGAAAAGCATTTTTAGCGACAAGCGCTACGATCTATGATAAGCAACTTCTTGTGACCTAAACTGGATGATATGGATACCGACGATATGTGGTTCCAACAGGACGGCGCTACGTGCCACACAGCGCATGCCACAATGAACATTCTGCACCAGCCATTGAACTGACGACCGAGACCGCATGCGATTTAACGCCTTCAGACATTTTCCTTTGGAGCTATCGGTGGATACGTGAATGCCAAAATTGTTGTAATTAGGGCATCCCACAAGTGATTAAAAAAACCTATTCATGCGAAAATAGTAACTGACTGGCGCGCATCACGGTCCCATAGTGGCGTTGAAGGGATTTTTTTTAAAAACGACGAAAGAGGAACCGTTAACTTTAATACTGAACGCTATGGTTGTATGATTACCGACATTTTTTGGCTTGCTCTTGTAGATTTTGATATAGAGCATTTGTGATTACAACAAGATGGCACTAGGAGCAACACAACAAGACCGGGTTGGCTTTCTGAGCCCATAATATTGAGATTTGACGATGTCAACTGACCTCCGAGATTATTTATATTTATCAACTGCGTTGTTTTTAGAAATTAACGAATTGCGTGATATATCTAACTAAGCTTAATTGATGAATTGACCTAAAGATGGACACCCTTTTTAGATATTTGTGGCTTACAATCTTTTACCAGAATTATTTAAGAACAGTGGAGATGAATGTATATAATGAATAATCATGCAGCGAAAGAAAAAAAAACAAAAAAAATTAATAAATATTTAAAGTTCTGTTGCTTTAGTGCATTCAAATCTCTAAACCACCTGAAAAATTCAACAAGATGTTGTTTAAAAGCGCTCAAGGTACCCGTCGTCGAAATGCCACCAGACAAAGACCGACAGGCAAAGACGACGGAAAGTGGCATATATTTTAGATATGATATACATAAGTGATATTATCGCAGCCTTTCATGTTCATATTTAGAATTATTCTTAGATTTCGTACCTTCCTATCATAGGCAATCGATATGTCGTTCAGCACTATCCGAGATAAAGTTGAATGATGCCCAATAGAGAACGCAATACATTGTGACTTCTCCGGATTTAATTTGAGATTATTTTCCGCTGACCAACAACATATGTATATGAAACAAATCATGATTTATTTTGGAAGCGCACTCCTCAATAAGATGAACGTGATTATACCTAAGGTAAATTTGCACGTCTTCAGCATAAATGGGGTAGTTAACATATCATAAAAATTCAGGGAGATCGTTTATGTATAAATTGAAGAGCAGTGGTCCAAGTATGGACCCTTGAGGGGCGCCACGGATTAATGAGCCAGCCAAAATAATTCCCATTTCCAGCAATAACTCTTTGTAATCTCAGAGAGCTAAAGTCTTTTACTAGGAGAATCGAGTCGCTAGAGAAGCCAAAACGTGTGTGTAGCTTGTTTAGCAATTTCGTATAACAGACGCTATCAAACGCCTTTGATGCACGGATGTCGTTTGTAACCTTTAAAAGAGCACTTTCACAACTATGCTTTGGCCGAAATCCAGATTGCCATTCACATATAAGATTGTTACTCAATACATGCTCTTGGATTTCCCAATATAACAGTTTTTCAAACACCTTAGAAAGCAAACTGAGCAAACTAATTGGCCTGTAATCTGAGCGTGATGAAACCGAAGCCGAAATAGCAATGACATAAGTTTCCAGGTCATGGGAAATATAGGTGTAGTTATGCACCAGTTGAATAAGTGCAGCAAAGATGCAATAATAAACGGTGCGATAAGCTATACAAACTTCAGCGACTTCCCATCTGAACTGACCGCGTTTGAATTTATAGTGAAAATGGCGATAAGTACCTCAGTACTGTATACTCCCCGAAAGCCAAATTGAGAGGTTTGATCATGTGATGTAGCCAACGGCATCGATGGGGGACTTACGACGGGCATTTGTGGATAGCCTTCAAAATTAGGAATTTAGCTCGTCGGCATAGAGAGTATTTTCTACAGTCACCTCACCAAAGACCCCAACATGACGTAAATTACACCAAAGAATTTTCGGGGGTGTACTGGTACTCATATTTTATTTCTTCTTAATTTCAAACATAACTGTAGAAGATAAAAAAAACTCCACGAGGCAATATTACTGCTCCTAAATGTTGATTCATACTTCGGAGCACTCAGTTGGGCACAATAGTGTATACTATCTCACCGCTGAAGCCAGACAATGCGTTGTATGGCTTCTCGTTTTTCTATGCATACTTACATTTGTATGTTCACTTTACTGCAATTAATTCCATGATGATTTGTTCTAATTTGCTCGGCGCATACTGATAAGCTGAACAAATGTGTAACATGACCGGAAATCCTCTGTGTAAATTTCTCTTTCAACCACTCAAAATAGCAACCCATTAAGGCGACAACAAATGAGTTCTTTCCCCATGGGAAAGGGACGTAGAACACTTTTAGCAGTGCCTCACATTGTAAAACATTTGCTCCACAAAAGGAGATGGTGGAAATGCTGTCCCAAATGATGTCAAAGGGCCAAAGCAAGAAACTGTCAGCGTTTAGCAAAAGCACGGTAAGGAAAGATGAATTTATTGACAACCTAATGAACCAAGAAATTACCCTTCTCGCTAAAAATAAAACGTTTGCCATCTCTTTGGGACGCCAAAATTCTCCTTGAACGCTTCATTTCACTCGCTAATAACATCGGAGTGAAAATGGTTGAAACTCATCTGATTTTTGAAAGGCAGTGAAGACAAGGGGTTTTGTGCGGAAATGGTCAAGAGATATCTACATAAAACGAACGAGATAATAACCGTTTGACCCAGGTGCATAGTAGTGGTGGGGTTTCTAGAGAACTAAATATTTTCCTAAGGCTCGCTAACGAGGTAAGATACAGTCAGAGGCGTGAAAAAGGAGTATTTATAATAAATAAGTTCATTTTATAAATTACACAGAGTTTTTACATCATGTTTCAACTTTACTTTCACAAAATTAAAAAGAAATTAATATTAAATACACAAGCCTGCAAATAATGGTGTCATGTCAGTTGTTGAAACGCTGATGGTCATTTCCGAAGTATATTTTTGCGTAGAATCTGAATCCGGTGTCAGAATTGTCCCATCACATCAGGATTTTGAGATATTTGAGGTTATGTACCCAAAAAATTACATTTTTGGCTAATTTTGAGGTTATGTATAGGGTGCGCAAATTTTTTCTGGTCTCTATACCCAGTTACATCATTTATTACTACTGTTACTCTTCAATTGTAAAAGAGTTTGAGAAGATGATTTCCATTTTTTTTTAATTTACGGCTATTTAAAATTACAAAGTATATCCCATTAACGTGATGAATATTTAACGTAATAACTTAAGACAGAAGGACCCTTAAGTAGGGACTGAATAAATTGACCGACTTGGTATTACATAGATCTCACAACTTTTTACGATAGAAGAACTGAGTTGCGAGACTTGGTTGTTTTTACAGGTTATGTTTTTTATGGCATCTCATTTCTTTTTGTCGGTAGTCTTCCTTTTTTTTTATTTATACGTATACAGGTACACTGATTCATTCACTGCAAATGTATTAATTAATCTGGGGTCCTATATTTATATGGGATTACAGTTATTTATTCAGTTGGTGTGTCTAGAAAACTGGACCGAAATTGCAAAATATTTTAGTTTTTCCTTAATTTATACACTAAACACTAATTGTATTCTAAATTTGAAGCTTCTATGTCTGCTAGAAGTGCCTTAGAGTTTTGGTGATCGGTGAGTGAGTGAGTGAGTGACAAAATGAAGAAACTTCGATTAGTTATAATTCTTAAACTACTGGTTCAAATTGAATGAAATATGAAATATACCGTGTCTATACAATGCCTGCTTGGTTACTGAAAATTCAGGCTTCTAGTTTTATCCGCAACGAAGTTATAGGGGGGTCGACAATGGCCTGAACTGCTTCGAGAAAAGGATGGTACGGCGGTGCTCGACTTGGCGGGGGCACTACCGTGCCCCCAGATTTACCTTTTCACACAGAACTTTTTTACTGGTTTATATTTCTTGAAAATTATTGTTCGGGGGTTTTTAAGGACACTAAGTACAAATATTATGTAGGAAAAATAAAACTCCCATTCCCAATATGGCGGATATACTTTGTATAGGCCCCATAATAGGCGCATCGAAAGCGGTTGCTTGCAGCTGCCGTCCGCTACCTCCCATGGGGGTCCGAGTCTCCTTTTGTTAAATTTTCCTTTTAATATTTCTGTGCTATTATTTAATTAATAAATTATTAGAATTCTATATCTGATATGTTACTTTTAAACTCATATTTTATTAATAACAAAATACTTAATTTGGTTTCATTACGCTCTTCTGTGATTGGCTTATATAAAGGTATGGGTTTAGGGGTAGTTTATAAATGAACAAATCGATTCTTTTCATTTTTTATTACACGATCTTCTTTTTTCTACACACAAAAATGCAATTTATTCATACTATAAAATACTGTAGTAACCATTAACTGTAAACCCTGCGCACCCAACATGAACTTGACTCCACCGAAAGTGCATCGACTGCACACGGAGTGAAATGTTTATAACCACGACCTACTACGTACGGCCTATGATTACTCACTCCGTTAATGCGAAGGATATGTGTGTTTCACAAGAGTACAATGTACCCACGGGCTAATTGAGTAACCGTACTCATTTGTTCTACCCGCTAAGTAAATAAATTATATTATTATGTTTCTTTACAATAAAACCGTTTAACTTGAAAATTTTTGTTTATATTTTATTTTCAAGTTTTTAGTTTTTTATTTGGTTACTTAATATATCTCATTCGATTTAGTTCACTTAGTGCCTCATTATTAAAAGGGTGTTTTTCCTGTCAGTTTGTTGCAATCTAACTCCTCAATACACAATCCTTCCAAAGACTTTACTCGACTTAGTGCCACGTAAGCATATTGCTTACTTCGTTTCTGTAGTTGACTATGAGTTACACTTTCACTCTCTTTAGCACGTGTTGCTCAATAAATTTCTTTCGCTTTTTGAAGCCACCTTTTTCGTTGTGTTGCAGTTTCTGTGTTATTTTTGTTTGTTTTTCTTTTGTTATTATTTTTTACCATTTTCTTCCCACGAGTATTGGACATTAAACATTATAACGGTCGACGCCCCCAAGAGGTCCATTAGAGGGGCAAGGCTTTTATACAACAACATGACAACAAGTCTTGAGGGGAAAACGCTAACGACATATTGTTCCACCCTAATGGCACACAGTCCTCGGTGGGCTTTAACCTTTTACCTTAACTTGGGTGGTGTGCCGCTAACGACGTATCATTTTTAGCCACCCAAACGCCACACAGTCCTCGACACGATACGAAATCTTGACTTGGGTAGGGGATTCATGCTTGAATCACGATTCTAAGTTTACAAAGTCCTTTGTTTTGATTAAATACCTAAATTTCAGTTTTAATGTATTGACTATCGACATAAACTCTATGATCCGCCATTTTCGATCAGGAATTTTTTCTAAAGTGTACCTACTGTGTTTTACTAGTCAAGCCCTTTCATATTGAGGGGGTTGAAAAAAAATATGTTATCCGCCATTTTGTGGCGGCGGCCATCTTGGATTTACAATGATACTGAATATACATAATTATATTGTCATCAGAACTAAAGGTATGTACCAAATTTCAGATCAATCGGTCAACAGGAAGGGGGTAAAATTTCAATTACTAGATTTGACCCACACAAGACACAAACAAAGTAAGCTAAATAAAACCGTTTAAAAACGAAACCAATTAGATTGGAAGCTAATTAGATGCTGTTACATTACTTACTGCAATCTTAATAGATTGTTTTTTAATATGTAAGTGTATTTTTCATAACATTAGTATTAACACTTAGTCTTAGAAGAATACAAAGGCTTGTTGACTAATGCACAAAATTCTATAAATGGGGGATTAAACAGAATTTTGAAGGGGGGATACCACTGTAAAGGGTTGAAAAAAGGGTTTTTTTTCTCTATTTGTTTTTGTTTAGATTATTTATTTAGGATTTGGGGAAAAGATATGTTATTAAGCATACATTGAACTTATACAAATTTTTATTGAAAAAACAATAAATACCAAAGTTATAATATCAGCATTAAAGACCATAAAAAAATTGTTCGCTTTCTCGAGAATGGTTGGTCTGAAAAAAAAATTCAAACATTTTTTTAATCTATGTAACTGTAGTTTTCGTTAGTCGTAGCAGGTTTTTTATTAATTTTTCACAAAATGGCGAGTGTTCAAACCAAAAATCCCTTCTGGTATGACTTTTACTTTACATTTACTTCTATTCCGGAAACTCGAAAATATACTAATTAACAAAATCATAAAACCCCTACGTGCAACGATTATCACTGCGATTACAAATAATTGTAAATTGTAGCTCGTATTATGAAGTCTACCAGGTTGAGAAAAATCGTTTCGAGAAAAAAGCGTTTAAAAGTTTAAGGGCATGACGTGAATATTTGAGCGCAGTTGATTCTGTAAGTCGCAGCAAGCGATGTATAAAACATTAAAATTTTGATATTGTTGCAAAATTGGCCAAGACTTCACCCCGTAGCAGCCATTTGTGGTGATTTGGTTAGATTTCACCTTTTATGTCTGGCCTAACCAATAACAGATCATACACCGTTGGCCGAATGGTGAATTCCAGTTTCAACAGGAGAAGAGATCGGTGCGGATGGTCTATCTACGCGCCTTATTGTCATTTTTCGGCAATGTGTGCGAATTTTTGAAACGCGTAAACTTTGTAGCTTTAATCTCTAATTAAAACCCAAACCAAGTCTCACCTAAAGTGTACTTCATCACTTCCATCAGTGCTATGTATGACCAACTTTTGACATAGGTAAGTGGTGAAGACACTCGACTCTAATGCAAGGAGATGAGAGTTCAAAACCCTGTCCGATAACTTTTTTACGTTTTCTGTGCAAATTCGCCAGCTAGCCGCTCGGCTGGCGAAATCTGTAACAATATTTACCAAACTTCGTCGATGCCCGGCCCATAAGATGGACCTTCTCCATCATCGGCGGTCTCACTTGCGTTTTATTTTCAATTTTTTGTGGCCATTGTCGTTAGATGGCTACGCTTCCTACGCCCAGGTAAACGGCTATAACTTCGGCATTTATTCGATTTTTGAATTAAAGTTTTTTCTACGTAGTTTCGAAAATATGTGCTTTCAGAAAAGGCAAAGAAAAAAGAATTTTTTCAACTCTCCTCAGTGGTATCCCCGCTTAACTTATTATAAATTTATTAAAATCAAATCCTGCTGTGTTTAATACATTGACAGTTTTTAACCCGAAATTTATTATATTTAATTTTTTTGTAATATTCATGAAAAATTAAAATTTAATCTACAGCGGTGTAAAAACTGCTTTAACCCGTAATGAAGAATTAAAAGTGTCCCCAAATTTTCGACCATGCAGTAACTGGAAGTTACGCAATAACGAATTATCCCTTTCGGTTTCGTATATCTACTTCTGGTCTTCTACATTCTCTCTAGGGCTAACTGTTTAATATTCATAAAGAATAAAATGTAATTTTGGCATTCGTCCTTCAGCTACTAAAATTAAACTAGGTTGTTCCATCCATACATCCATATGGTTATCAGTATTTGTCGAAACAAATACATCCCCACATCTTTATGTGGGAAAGGGTATATGTCTCCTTTCTATATTAAAGGATAGTAAAAAGACCCATATTTCCCAAAATATTGCAACTGAAGTAAATTGCCACAATGCCTTTAGGGTTGCTCACAAAGAAAATCCTTGCAATAAATATCTCACTGAGAAGAAGTACACGATTTTGGTGAAACTCCTGCTTAGCAACAGCGTACGATGAATTAATCGTCAGAAGAATGAGAAGTAAATGAATGGCTAGATATTCGGCATTTAATTAATTCGCTGGAACTACTGACAATCTGAGATCACCTAAGCATAAAAATATTCTGTCGAGTAGGTCTAATTAACGTAAACACAATTGGCCACAGAATGAAAACATCTCGCACAATTTGTGCTGCGAAGATGTGGCTTTCTTGTGGAACAACATTTACACGTTTGGCTGTTAATTAAGATCTGCTATGTCTCACCGAAGTTACTGCCAGAACTTATAAGATGTAGCGGAAGACTAAAGGGCTATTAAATACTTCAGAGCCGTCAGGGAAACAAACTCCTTTCCTGTGCCAAAAATTAGTAAAAAAAAACATCCAAAGCCGGGGTTTACACTTAAGATGTAATCAAAGCGGTTTTCCTCCTCATCTGTTATCAGGCACCTGCCGTGAAAATATCCTCGCCGGGTAAAGCAAACAACTTGGCGTGGATTGCAGAATGAAGGGTAGACGTTCCAAGACAGAAGATCAAGGGCACTTGTCTCTGGGAGATAAAAGATTTTTCACGTGACTTGCGGACATCTCAGGTGGATACATCGCAGCTCTATTCGATGCTAAATGGAGCAGACAGGTCTTTACATATCCAAGCGTTATTGCCCAAAAGAGACCTTAGTGGCGGATGGCGGGAGTCCTTAGCGCAAGGAAATACGACAAATTACTACTTAAAGAAATTGGTTCACTAAAGTTTTCGTGACGCTATCTTTGACGCTTTGTCTTTTTTGTGCACGAGTGGGAGTAAAGTCGTTAGGCATAAATTTTTATAATTTTTATTTTTGGAGAAATAAAGACGCTAAACTTTAACCAAATTGATATTTAAACATACTGTAGCGGATAAATATCTGTAAATATTTCAATCACAGAAAAGGTCAAAATCTTATTTCTTCCCTCCGTTCATCAGATTAAAATGGACCACAATTAGTAAGAATATTACTCACTCAATTTGCTATGCTATGATAAACTGGCTCAAAGTAAATAAGGAAGATAAAAGACTGCGTTTAACCGGCGACGAAATTCTGGAAACATTTATTTTAGAAAACTGAATGTTATGAAATATTCTATGCAAACATAATATTAATGTTCTATTTTTTCAAATTGTAAAAGTATTTTATTAATATATTGTTAGAGCTCTTTTAGTGGCAATAACTGTTCTGCACCTGCGCGGCATTGATTCCACTAAAGTTTGCAATAAGGACAATCAAAGGTGAATCCATTCTTCCTTAATAGCATCAAAGAGTTTTTCCGGTACCTTTTGAAGTTTTTACCTCTCACACTCCTGTCGACCTCTTCCCATAAGTTTTCTCTTGGGTTAAGGTCTGGCGACTGAAAAGGCCAGTCCGTAACTCGGATATTGTTGTCAGAAATTCATTTTTTCCACCGATCTAGCCGTATGCTTCGGATCGTTATCCTGTTGAAAGATCCATGACGCTGCCATATTACGCTTGTTAGCGTAAGGCAGCATGATGTTTTCCATAATTACCCAGTACTGTATTTGATCCATGTGACCTACGATCCGAAATAGAGGCCCAACCCTTGAAACACTAAAGGCTCCCCACTCCATTATATTTCCTCCTGATTGTTTTACGGTGGCAACTGTATAGCGAGGATCAAATCGACTGTTCACAGGGCGTCTAACATAACGGATTCCGTCGCTATGTACCAAATTGAACTTGGACTCATCACTCCATAGCACTTTTTCCCATTGCTCTACAGTCCAATTGAAATGGTATTTTGCAAAGGCAATTCGTTTTTTCATGTTCATGTTTGCTTTAGAAACATAGGGTTTCTCAGCAGCAATCCTCCCATGGAGTCCTTTTTCGACTAAACGACGCTGGATAGTTCGGGTGCTAACGCCTTCAACACCCGCAGCCATTATAACCTCTGGAGCCGTGGGCTTTGGATCCTTTTTCGAATCAAATATGATTTTTCATGATGATGTAGGTGCATTTATTTTCGAGAAATATGAATTAGTAAAGGTTATAGAGGTGTTGCAAAATTTACGTTCAAAGTGTTTCCAGATTTTTGTCCGCTACTGTAGATACTCGTACATAGCTAACGTCATGAAAAACAAATTTTGTAGCTATTTTTAATAACACGCTACAATTACACAATGTTTGAGTTTGTATAGGTATGTATGTTATATAGGGTGGTCCATTTAAAAATTGGAATTTCTTTTTGTTATAAAAAAAAACGGCTCAATATTTTTCAATGGTTGATCATTTATTTGAAAGGATGTTTTATCTCATTTATTTATGAAAAACAATTTCGGTCAAATGACCACCACGGCTGACTTGGCAGTAGCCCATTCGGTCCACCCAATTTTTGAGTACATTTTCGATTGTTTCGGGCCTTATATCATCAATAGCAGCTTGAATCTCGTACTTGAGGTCTTAAATTGTTTCTGGTTTATTGACGTTATCTTTCACCGCTCTCCAAAGAGAATAGTCCAACAGCGTCAAATCGCAGCTTCTTGCCGGCCAAATCACATCACCATTTTTGCTGATCATGCGATTTCCGAAGATAGGGCGCAAAAGATCGGTTGTGATGTTCGCTGTATGGTTCGGATGCTCAACCGGCTTTAGCTGCTGTACCAAATGAACTTTATATGGCTTCATGGCAAGGTCTTTACGCAAAATTCGCATCAAAGAAGTGCGTGCAATGTCCAATTGTTGAGAACGATGACGAGTTGATGTTGATGGTTGCTCACCACACTTTGAGCAACAGCAGCAACCGGACGAGTACGTGCACAGGTTGGTTTATCCACCAACATTCCAGTTTCACGAGCTCGCTTCACGAATTGATACACAAATTAGGTTTTTGGAAGTTTTTTTTTTCGTCAAATTTTTTGTTCAAATTTCTTACAGATGGAGTAGAAAACTCACGACTTTGGAAATAAGTTTTTAATATTTCCCAACCTTTTTGAAGCAAATACCGTCCCATTTCGTAAATGTGAAACCTTAAACTAAATTTCTGTCAAGCCGAGAATGCCATATAATCAACTAAACTTTAAATTAGCGGTAGATCAAATTCCAAACACTAGATGGACCACCCTTTACTTCAAAATGTCTCAAACCTCTTCATAAATTTTATATCATCAACATTCAAATGTTACCTTATCTCTAACGTACTAATCGGTTGCTTTTGTTCTACCAACCACACTGTATGTGGGAAATTCTTTGCCTTTATAAAAATATTAATTACGGCTCTTATTTTACTTTACCAAAAAAAACATAAATCTTTGTACATATTATTCACATCACGTAAGCCCGTTGCATGCACGACATGGTTCCACCACGTGCAAAATTACCTGTCGCAAATTAATGTCCTCGTTTATTACACGAAAAGATAAAAGCTTTTATACAGCTTTTAAACTTTTAGACTAAAAGCTTCGGTTAAAGCTTGCAAGTCTTAGAAAACTATGTCGGCTAAGAGGTGACCAAGCTAAGAAAAAGCTTATATGTGGAGACTTTCGTTAAGTTCAAAGGAAGTTTTAGCAGAAACTTGTTAGAATTGGGGGCGCACATTAGAACTTAGCTTTAACGAAAAAGTTCATAGATTGAAGTTATCCTATGCAAGATGATAGCACATGATAAGGTAGTCAAACAAACAACAAAACCAATAACTGCGCTACGAGGCACAGTGGTAAACATAATCGGTAGCAGTTAAATTGGAAAATTCGGATGAAATATAAAATAATATAATAGAATTCATGAAAGGCAACGAAAGATATTGTTATGAAATTTGCCAGCCGAGCGGCTAGCTGACAAATCTCGGTGACGGAATGTTAAAAAAAATTGAAGGGGGTTCGAACCGCGGACTTAGGCGTGGAACTCCGTGTGTTTTCCAATGCACTACCGAGCGGTTCTTGCAAGAGCCGTGTAGTTCCGGGAAAGGGATGATCGGGGGGGGCATGCCCCCCTCTCCCTCGAAGATATTTTAAAACAAGACAGATGAAATAAAAATTAACACTTTTTATTTTGCAATAATAATTTAATTTGCTAAAATCTATTTTCGTTTTGAGATTAACAAATCTTTGGATTTCGTTTCTTCATATTTCCAAATCACAATAAAAATTTACCGACAAATACTTCAAAGTATGATGTTCAACCGTCGATTTTGTTTCGAAGCAAAGCGGTCAATGACTTTTTGTATATCTACATTTATATCGCCCGCACACACTCAGTACGACTGGTCCATCGCTACTCATGCCGTTTTCGGAAATGCAGGGGGGGTTAGTCCAGATGTTGAGGACTGGCTTATAGCTAAGCCCACAAATGTTTTGGACCAATAAGCGATTTTTGTAACAATATAAATCAGGATAAAAAATTCAAAAGTTAAAAAAGAAGTGATTGGCGTTGTATTTTACTCTAATGGTTATAGTTTGTTCTTATTGCGTTCTACTCACCACTGCCTCAGTGCGCCGCCGCGCCGGCTCATTTTGTTCAGTTGCACAGCTGCACAGTTTTTCTCACTCCTAATGTCCCTATTTTTCCGGATGGCGTCGCTAGTGTTTTCTGAGGCAGAACTGAGCTTAGTAAAGAATATCTAACAACAACAAGGGACACTCGTGACGTTTTCCCTTATACTTGAACGACCTTGGGTACCATTAACCGGTCCAGACGTTTCATTTTGCTGGAAATAGATAGTTATAAGCAAGTCATGTGTGAGAGCAAGACAAAAATTTGGGGGGAGATACTATGAAAATTGAAACGCTTCTACAGGGTACATGATTTTATTTTGAACAATTTCTATTTTCCAGCAAGGTACAAAACTTATTTCCTGATAATTGTCCCTCGCAAAGCCACACAGCAAACGCGCCTCATATGGTGTTTACCCATCATTTTTAAAAGGAAAGAACAGCTATTTACTTAATTGCATTTTAAAATGCTCCGAACTTTTCAAGTCAAGGCAAATCTCGCAACATAACAACATTACCCTGCACTGGCTCTCTAGCCGACCGAGCGCCGCAAGAGTCGCTATGAATCGTTAGAAATCACCTTTAAAATGCACAGTGAAAAAATGAGAGCAACCGCGTACGTATATATCAACAACGTGTGCGCTACCTGCGTTCCCCCCTTCTTCATTCGCATTGTCCCTATGCATTATGATCGCGAGGAAAGGTAGCTCTGACATCTCATGGTAATAGGGAGAGTTAGAAATCACCTTTAAAACTCCATATATCTGAGGAGTCTCTCTCTCTCTAACCCTCTAACCATTTTGGGAACACGCTCACTGAGCCGAAACTGAGCAAGTCAATTTTACAGCTGATTTCGAAGTGAGCCAGCTCACTGAGGCAGTGACAAGTTGAACGCAGCTTTTATTCGATAGCTTGATTCTTCAGTAAGGTTTTAAGCTATAAGTGTACAGTTGCAAAATGAGGGATACAATATGGCGACCGAAACGGTTCAATTTCCAAGGATTGTTACGAAGACGGGTTCTTTTCTGTTTACGGGGTCGCTTATGTTGCATAACAATTATGCCGATTCTCCCCTGATTTATGCTACACTGATCTCAAATTCAATTCTTGAATCGAAATGGAGATTAAAGATGGCTAATTCAATATGGCGACCGAAAATTCCTAACTTGAATGGATTTCCATGTAAATAAATATCTTACGGGTTTGTGGCGTCTCTGATTTTAAATATGCATCAGAATTTCGAATTTCTACATGGCGGCCCAAAAGTTACCAACACAAATTAATTTTAATGAAATTGGGTTATTATGGGGTCTGTGACTTTAAAATAATTGGGTTTTTATAAGCTCATATGTTAATTTACACGAACCCAAAAACATATTTCTAAAATTTTTGTCTGTCTGTTTGTCCGGGGTAAACTCGGGGATTGCTTAACCGATTAGCCTCGAGAAATCCGAACTCACTCACACCCGGTTAAACGAAGAAGCACAAAATTATTAATCGTTCTTGCAAATTACCTGCTTAAGCCCCTTTACGTAACTCTCAATTTTATAATGCACTGCTAGAGGTGATAATGGGATCGCACTTTTTCATAACGCATTTTTAAAGGCCACCCAGGACTGCTATGAGTTCGTTTGACCGAAATTGTGTCCTTCTCTTAGGAATAAGTCTCTAATTTTATTTACTTCTTCACAACGGGAGCAAGGTCGAGAAAGGACGAGCGCACTATGTCAGTGTCGCTTCTTGTTATGGATATTCTTTGCTGCTATCAGTCTTCCAGTATAATGCCATAATTCGCGCCATCATTACGACGGTATTAGCATATTACGATAATTTTGATGGGTTCGGAGGCCGCTGTTGCACAATGATTAATTTATCACATGCTGAGTCAACGCTTGGGTCGGCGTCGCACTCAAGCGCAAACCATGGTATCATGGAATGGCACTCTGGGCGAATGCAGATTAGTACGGGCCTGGAGTTTGGACCATAAAGCATGCAACTGTCAGCATTCCTTCCTCGCGCTCCGCATGAAGGCAATTTACTAGCATTGGGAAGAAATCTGTGGGCTAGAGCTGTGCACTTTGCGTGAAACAGACAAGTCCGCTGCATTGCGTTCACTTTCAACTCTGGCTGCGTATTCCTTTTGTGTATAAATCTTTTGCGAAGTGGGTCTAATTACAAGGCGCTAACTCAATCCAATGAACTTCAGTTAACCCGAGCAAACGGTGCTGAACCGATGTCTGTCTAGAGTACAGCGTGGTTATAGGTGCAAGAATTGGTAAAATAAAAAATAAAAGTGCTTTCTCGGAGCGGCACATTGTGCGTGTTGTGGAAAATGATATTCTTGTAAGTTCTTGTAAAATATTTTCTTGTGTAAACGATACATGAACCCTTTATGCACATCAGTGAAATTTCCTTGCATTAGGTACTTCAGTCGATGCAAAAGAAAAACTTTTAATATATTTTTGGGGTTTGATATGTGATTAGTTGAAATGTGTAAAATTAAATGCATTTATTAAATTGTACATAACTGGAACAAATAAATATATAAAATTTGTCTACAATTGACGCTAAAGATAAAATGGAACTTTACTTGCATTTCCTGAAGGAATTGTCCAGCTTACTTCTCTTTTATAATTTGAAGGGTGTGGGGAATCTCCACAGAAAGTGCACGTAAGTTTATAACATTACGGTGGCGATATGGCACCAAGAGGACCTCAAACGTCAGTTAAATTAAGAAAAGCCATAATTCGGCATTCTCAACATTTCAGTCTCTCGGCTGAAATTGTTGATCAAGCTCCCACAACAGTATTTATCTTTAGACTATGAAAATAAATCTAAACAGAGTTCTCGAAAATTTTTCAATACCGTTAAATGAATGCTGATTAGTGCGACAGATAAAATCAATCTTTCAGAACGTATAAAATTATCTTTGGAGGTACCGCAAGGATCGATTTTGGGCCCATTTCTATTTTCGATGTGCATTGACAACCTTGAATATAAAAGCTTGTCGCGACGTATGTAAATTTATTTTATGAAATACATACTTAAATTTTTTCTTACAATTACTTGTGTCAAGAACAAGTTACATATTGTATTTTTGTTTATTTACACAGGTAAATCTCCGACAAGCTATAAATTGTATAATGTAATCAATTGATAGGTTAGATGTATTTTAAAGTTTATTTTCTTCTTTTTAGAGCATTTAAATAAAAGCTTGTCTTTAGAAAGGTTTTTTTTACTATTCATTAATTTTTTTTAGCTTGGAAATGGCTTGACGGGAAACTCCTAATGTTGAAGCAAGACCTTCTTGCGTTTGGCACGGATCCTCATCCAGCAATGCCTCCAATTCAGCGTCTTCGAAAATTTTTGGCCTTCCTTCACGCGATGCGTCGTCAACGCCAAAATCTCCATCTTTGAAGCGACGGAATCAATCACGGCACGTTGTGTTGCTGAGAGCAGCATCTCCGTAAACTTTTTGGAGTTCTCGATGCGCTTCAGCCGCCGTTTTCTTCGAATGAAAGAGGAAAAGCAAAACTTCCCGCAAATGACGATTATTTGGCACAAAATCTGACATCTTCGCACAACCAAAACTATATGTTCCAAAAACAAAATCACAAATGTGTCAAAGCGGCTTGCTTACCATATGTCTAAGCTTGGTTCATGACGTTTTAGTAATGCCATAATCGACCAACTCTTACTACTGGAGCCATCTATTGAAAAACAGCGGGAACTTAGTTGCGGACCTAATAGTTTTCGCTGGAAATGTTTCTAAATCTGATCATTTCATTTAAAGCGTCATTATTACATAGTCGTTTTCCTGTTATTTTAGTACAGTTCAAGTTCTAGTTCTAGTTCTTCAAACTTGAGAGACATGTCTTGTAAAGCGCTTAAACGAGTTTCTCGCTGTTCAGCAGTCTCGTCTGCTTTTACTTGAGACATATGTTCGCGTGTGGCTTTCAAACGAGCCTCTCGCTGTTCAGTAGATTCGGCTCCTCGTTTTTCAGCCATGTGTTGACGAACTTTTTCAATTCGTGCGTCGTGTTCTTCTTGTGATTCCGTTGCTCTAAATCGTTGCATGAATTGCTTAGCCTTGTCAATCGGCAACTGTCGTTAAGGGTATGCTTCACTATTCACCTGATCACGCCTTTTGCTTAGTCGTTGGCGTTTCGCGTCATCGCTTTCGTTGGTAAGTTTTTCTTGTTGTTTTAACATCGCTTTCTCTAACCTTCTCTTCCGTTGTGTTGATGTTTCAGTTTTTTCCATGTTGTTCCCACAAGTACCAAAGAAATATCTATCGACCCTCCCAGAGCTTCGTTTAGAAGGGTAAGAACTTATATACAACAGGGTTCGCCCCCGGCACCCTGATGCCACTCAGTCCTCGACACGGCCTCACCTTGACATGGGGAGGTATGCGCAACTTATTTCAGTTTGAAGCTTATTGATGCCTAACGAAATACAGTTCCGGGTTTGATTTTGGATTTTTCCTTCTCCTAGACAGATTGCAAACCAATGCTAATGACACCCATCTCGCCAAATTACACAAGTTATAGTATGAATCCAACTAAGGCGTACTATCCGTTATGCCAGACATTAGAACCGGGTATCATTGCTGAATGCATATACAATATACCATGCGTGTGCTGTTGATCGTTGAACAGTTCCTTCGTCACTCGGAATCCAACCCTGAAGGCAGTAGCCATGTCAGGGTGAATAAAATAAGAGTCCGCCATATTGAATTTAGAGTGACGTAATTTTATTTTTCGTATTCTTCTCAACAAACCCTTTCATTTGATACCCATATCATGGGAGTGCATAAGCAATAACTAGTCCGCCATCTTTGGGAGTCCACCATATTGGATTTAGAATGACATCACTTAGCTAACCATGCATTGTCATCCAAACTAAACGTGTATGCAAAATTTCAGCTCAATCGGTTGGGGATAACTGTTTTAAATTTCAGTTGCAAGATTTAACCTAAACAAACACTAACATGCATATATGAATGCAAGTTAAATAAAAGCTTGTAAAAATCTACGGCCAAGCGTTAAGCACGGTGGAGGTTCCATGCTAGTGTGAGGTTCTATGTCGACTGCTGGATCTGGGAGCCTTCATATAATTTAGGGGCTATCGAGCATTTATGGAGTTACTTAGAGTAAAAATTAGAAAACACATTCTATAAGTAATCGAAATGTTAAATGTTAAAAACGGTATTGAAGGAAGAATGGAACAAAATTTAGTCTTCCTTCTGTCAAAAATTGGTAGAGTTAATGCCAAATCGGCTTAAAACACAAAAGGAATTACCAACCAAGTACTAATAAATAAATTTATTTGTAAGAGTTTTGTTAATTTTAATGTTGTCAAATCGTTAACTGAAAATTAATAAATTTTGTTTTTTGATTGTTCACCTATAAACCTTTTAAAATGAAATTTACAATTATCTTGAAACATGTTAATAACCTTTTTCTCGTTAATTCAATTTTTTCCTTTAACTTGTTTCATTCAAAATTTGAGCGACCGTGACTTTAAATTTCTATAAATTTACCGGGCCGCCGAGTATTCATTTGAAATTCACAAGAAGGTTGAATGGAAAAAGGATGTTTTCCGGTCCCAACTAAAAATAAGACAAAAAACTTCGCTAAATCTGTGGGGAACCCCCTGTGTCAGGCAAGACCACAGGAAAGGCCTTTAATAGATCTCTACTGAGAAGTTGAAGTATTTTGCTCCAATAAGTGTCTTTTCTGTGCCAATTTGTATTGTCTCCCGTAGGGATTTCACGTTAAATTATATGTGTCCACAGCCAGCCAGGAATTTACGACGTTTTCGTGCTTGGCATGGAATTTCGGAATGTCTGACGGTCTGGCCATTTCTCTTATTACTCTTCTGTGCAGTCCAGGTTGCATGATACGACAAGCTGACTCACAACTACTCAGTCGATATATGCAGAGATTTGAGGTACCTACATATGTTACATATATGCATTTTACTGATCTGAAATAATTTATGTATTTATATGCTGGGTCACAATAGAACGCTGTAAAGAGAGTGCTTACGATGTAATACCATTATTTCGTTAAATAAGCGCTTCTACTTTTCATCAATAATCATGAAATTTTATGACGAAGACATTATGGAAAAATGGCTTGCAACCTGAAACAACCTGCACAGAAAATGTAACTTATATCATCATTGATTATCACTAATTAACCAAAACTTTCTACACTTGAGGAAATTCTATTAAAAACAGCTGGGTTTATAACAGAAAAGTTGTAAATTTGTACAGAGTTAAGGCAGCACTGAACTTCTGAGTATTTCATATTAACCAAGTCTCTTTTTGCAATTTACTGTTAAATTTATCAAAGATCACACACAGTCAGTACTGCACATTTATTTGGTAAATAAAGACATATGTGAATTTGGTTAATTACAAGTAGAAATTCGATTAAAAACAGTTACCCTTTTTTGCTGATAATTAATAGATTATATAATTATAATTAAAATCAGGTTTCCAATATGGGTCGTGACAAAGATCTCACAAATGAAGAAATTGCAAAAATTAATATTTTTAAAGACTTCAATTTGTCTTTGCTGGAGGGGATTGCACAGAAATTAAATCAATCGGTGACTGCAGTCCGGAATTACCTAAATCAAGGAGAAAATTACAGACAGAAATATGAAAACAACAAAAAAATAACTGACCAACAAAAACCTCTTATTCTTCACGAAGTCCGTAAAAGCAACGTAATTTTCACACAAATTTTAAAAAGTGGTAAACCTTTAAAGTTTAGGAAAATGTTGAAAAAACCACCCTTGACACGGGCTCATAAAAATGCGAGAGTGGCTTTTGCGGAAAAGCACAACTATTTGACTTCAGAATAGATAAACGTTATCTTTGGTGACGAGGAGCGTTTCAATGTAGATGACCCTGACGGTTATGGTTGCTATTGGCATGATTTGAGAAACTCTCGGGAAATTCGAATAATTTGTAATTTTGGTGGCGGAGGAGTAAAGTCAAATAGTATGGTTCCCTAAAAAGTTTCGGAAATGTATTTGGAGGTGTTAGAAATTAGTTCAGTCAACATGTCGGAGAAATTTTACCAGAATGACTTTCATTTTCAACAGGATAATGCGTCGATTCACTCTGCAACGAAGGTAAAAGATTGGTTTAGTAGACAAAAAAAAACTAATGTTTTAGATTGGCCAGCTCAAAGCCCTGATCTTAATCCCATTGAGAATCTTTGCGGAATACTGTCTCGAGTGGTTTATTCCGAGGGGAAACAATTTAATAGTGTTTCCGAGCTGATGGACCAAATTCGGCAATCATAGGCGTCAATACCTCTAGAAAAGCTCACAATGTCCATGACAAATCGTGTCACAGAAAAATTATTAAATTTTTTGTGTTTATTTTTACGTACTCGCGAGTTTACTAAACCGAAGTACGAAAGGAGTAAATTGCAGAATGAAGATGTTATTTTAATAACGTCGGTGTGTTCCTCTGGAGTGTCACGCATATTCTTATGATGCTTCTCTTTCTCAGTTAACAGTGTTTTTGTTTGTAAATCTAGATTGCAGAGCGTTTTGTCTGGCCCAAGTGAGAATTAGCGAACTTAGGCCTCTTAGCTGATCGCATCGTGATTGGCATCGCTGAGCTACACCCAGAAAAAAACGTTTAGAAATGAATAAAAATGTACGTGAAAATAAAATATAACGTATAATAAATGATGTCAAATTGCACAGACTTTTACTTTGAAATAGAAAAACATTTTTTTAAACAAACTTTGTATTTATATTTAAACTGCACATATGTATTTTTAAATATCAAAATGAAATTTTGAAAATATGTATTTTATTTTTAAATAAGGAAACTATATATTTTTAAATTGTTAGGGTTTTATTTTGATATGGTTTATAAGGGAAATTTACATTCAGTTTCTTCTATTTATCCTGTATGCACAAAATAATTTAACTAAATATTATAGCTAAATATTTTTTTGTATATACATATGGTATATGGGTAGTCGTTACACTATGTATATTTTTTTTTTAAATATAATACTTTTATTTAAATATTTCCAGCTATAAAAATTATTTAAGTGCTATTGTGACAAGTGCATTTTAACAAAACATATACCATGCAAACTAACGATAATGGAAATGAATAAAATGAAAAAAATTCTATTTTGAAAATAGGCAAAACTCATTTTTTGGGTACGGATTTCGCATTAATTGTATTAAAACAGAAAACACCTAATAGTTATTTTAGGAAAAAGAGATTTATTTAATGAGAAATATACATATAATACATAAACATGAATTTTCACAAATAGTTTATGTACATATTTTGTGCTAATACTTTTTTACCATACCACCGCCGATAGTTTGTATTGTGTTCCTGTTTCGCGGGAGCAAAATAGCACTTTGTTATCTGGTATACGCGTGCGTAACACTCTCTCGCTGTCAACTATGCTAAGATGTTCACTTTGGGAACAAAATAGGACATATCAACGTGTTCGACTACGTATTCCAGTAAATTCTCCGCACTCCTTTCTAAATAATTATCTTTATTTTCATCTGCCATTTTTTTGCAAAAAACAAACTATTAAATATCGAAACAGCTACAGCAGCCAACGTCAGCGACGGATTTTCAAAACACACTTTCAATTTTATTGCACAAGGGAATAATTCTAAGTTACACAGGGTAACAGAAAAAAAATTTTTTTTCGAGTCTTTATTTTAATAACTATTTCCTAATTCTTCATATCGAAAAATAACTAAAATCATCGTTTATTTTTGAAAAACTTTGCTCTTCTGCCTTTTAGAATGATCAGTAAATATATAAGTTTTTGTATTACCATATGAGAAAAAAAGAGTTTTACTAAGTAAAAGCGAGGACTAGTTGTGAAAGAGCAAGTGACATTTCACTTACGTGGGTCGTGGTCAGCGTCTGCATGCATATTGCATTGATCTGACGCAAATTGTGTGACAGTAGGTTTAAAATTGCCTCATAAAGTGGTTATTATGATGCAGATTCAAAGCCCGCACCCATCCATAGCCAACGGACTCAACGGAAAACAGGTGAGTTCACGGAGAGAAAAGTTGAAAAAAAACTACAACATTTCAATCCGTCGTTTATTCGTCCCTAGAGAGCTTTTACTAAGAGAACTTTGACAACTGCCAGTTTTCATTCGTTGTATCAGCTGTTTATCAAATTGTTAATTTATTGTGAAATATATGTAGTGGCCGCTTGATTGAGATGAACTAATCCTTTTATTCTCAAAATCGAAAAATTTGGGTGCAAACTTAAAGCTTTGTCAAGCCTCTGAAGCTTTTTTAAGCTTTTTAAACTACCCATTCGATGAGAGACCATATCTTAGCATATCTTAGCACTAATACGAGAAAGTCCATACAAACACAGAAGAAACACGAAAAATATTCCTTTTTAGACATTTCTTATACTATATTCTACCGCAACAGTTATTTGTCTTAAATTATTTTCTTGTAAATAAAAGTCATTAAAATTCATACCTAAAGTTTGTTTTGTGTTTATATTCAATAAAGAGGTACATCAAGGGAATTTCTTTTAAAACCATCACGTTCCTGAACGTTCTTAGTTTCACAACGGTTTAGAGTAACTGCGTAAGAAATAAAGTATGTAATTTAAGACTGTCTCAGTCAAACGCTCTTCCGTTTTAATAAAAGTATTATAAGCGTTTTTGATTTAGTGTGCGATTTTTCTTTCAGTGCAAGAATCCATCATATTTGCAACTTCTCAAGGTAAGATCTAACCGAAACTTCTCTTCTCAAATTGATCCAAAACATTCCATTGTTTTTTCTGGAAGAACAATCGTCGTGACACCTTTGTGTGCATGAAACCCCATTAGGAATTTCAAGAATGGATCAATCATATTAATGTCAGACAAATGTCAATCGTTATGCTCGACGGCGCAACGTGTGAATGCGTGGAAGCGTACCCTCGAAAAGCTCGTCTATTTTTCAAGATTAACGGCTTGTGAAAATTGTTTTGACACTTTATCGACACCTCAGAAATTGATACTGCTTGATTTTTTTTAAATGTCTTACTTGACCTAATTTGTTGAATTAATGAAGGCAAGAATTCTGAAAATTGGAAATAATCATTACTGACTGTAAGATGGGGTAGCTTTGATGCGGCGGTGTACTATTATAGGTCACCTTAGTTTGATGATACTTGCTATTACTCGATGAAATACTTGCAGGACTGACCGGTGAATCATTTATCTCTGGAGTAGCAAGATGTACACCTCCAAATAAAAGTAGGAAAAAGTAAAAGTAAAGTATTTCCAGGGCTAATGTCTTTTAATTTTGGTACATTCAATAAAATCAAGCGTGTTAAACAATTGAGCTTCCGGGTTTGTGCTAACACGACTTGGATATTTTTTTAAATCAGGCCTAAACATTCTTCAATCAAATGTCTTGTATGCTTAGAACAAGCAAAATGTGCACTCGATTCGAGAAAATACAACTGTTAAATTTCCTATCAATATAATTCACACTTAAAACTTCATAATTCGGTTTAAATAGATGATCTTCTTTCAGCCCGAGCGCGCTCTGTGACATTTGGCTACAAAAATGCTTAATGCAATCCTGCTTAAGATGACGTTGGAATATATAATAGATAATACTAATTTTAATTTTTAAGCACGGCGGCGCACAGTGGGCTAGATTTTTAAAAAAATTGGCGAAGCCCAAAAATGGTTTTTCGATTTTTTGATTTTTATATTTATATTAAATTTCATAGAAGAGGTGTTTCTGCACTGAATCCTCGAAAACCCAGTTTCTAGTCTTCACACTGTTCAACTGACAACAGTTCGAACTCATCCTATTTTGAGTGAAGTGTGCACCGATTTCTTGCTTCCAAATATTCGACTCGCGCGAAGTTCCATAATATTAAAGGTATGTAGATTATTTTGACATGCAAAAATTTTTAAAAGTGGCCCACATTGTAACATATGTTTGGAATAGTGTTGAATGTGTGCATTCGAAATAAGCCTGTGATATGGAATCAAATCACCTTAAACAATTTTGAAAATACTTATGATCGCGGAAGATCCCAGAATTTTGTGCATTGGGAAGTATGTTATTGACAATACTTTTAAGATTCGAAGTCGATAAAAATTTGCTGCCACAAGCTGTGATCCTGGTTATGGGAACCGAAATTGCATACTACATAATTCAAAGTTAAGAAACAGAAGAGATTTCCTATTGTTTCCTGTTAAATCTATTAAAGGAAAAAATTAAGGAGATGATATTTAATTAGAACCAGAAAACTAAATTCTCTCAATAATATCAAAATGTAAGAAACTGTAATTATGCAGCAAAGTGCCCACCCCCCCGATTTCGATGAATTTGATACACATATGACATAACGGAGATCATTCTGAAAATCTTTGTCTTTGAACATATGTTGCGAAAACCTACAGGGAAAAATATATCTCCCGCACTGTTTGCGTGTGTATGTATGTGTGTATAAAAATATTTGCCATTTCGTTTTTTCGAAATTATTATTCGGAATTTTGAATAAATTACTTCAAAATCGTAAATTAATCTATTTTCAAGCATATGTGATGCTTTCTAGTAACACAAATAGTTACTTCCAGTCCGCCATTTAGTTTTTTTAAAATGTTGATTCAAGATTTTGAAACAGTAAAAATCGAAAATAAACATCTACCAACTTTCATAACAATTTTTCAAATCATTGTGACGCAAAAGACTACTTCCGGTCCGCCAGTTTGTTTTTTCTACAATTTAATTCGATATTAGAAATTTTCAAGTTTAAAAACTTTAATATCACACGCGTTTCTCTAATTTCGCCGAGTTTTTTTAATTTAGCCCACGGCCCATGCGGCACACGAATGGCCTGTTTCGCTGCCCAAAAGTCGAAAATCGAAGTTTTCTATTTTCATTTATTTCATCATAGTTTGATAGAGGGGACTTTGGAGCATATAAATCTGTAAGAGATGGGTCGATGGGTTGTATACCTGACCCTCTGCGTCATTTCAAAGTTAGCCCTCGACCACGTGCAGGTGTGACGCTCAGGCAACGTTTATAATACGTAAACTTTGAACGTTAATATTTTGGTAACTAAGTGTCCGATTTGAGTGCTTGAAAATGGATATTGATCGCGAAAATGTCTAGAATAATAATATGTGATTGAATTTTCGCTACAACTTATATTTGTTTACTCCCATTATTATTAAGTATGACACTGCACTTCCCATAAATTAACTTTTTTTCTTAATTCAATTGGAGCCACGTTTTTTGTTTCACGATATTGCACTCTGATTCTTTCACCAGAACGTTTGATGAAGTGTCTAGTTTTCGTATGCCAAGTAACTAGAGCCCGTTTTTCCCCGAAAAAAAGTTACAGCTGTTAGAGTGACGCGCTGCATGATTTCACGCGCGCCGCAGCACAGTGGGATGAAAATCGAAAATTTGATGAATCGTTTTTAAAGTCGGTATTATATGGTTTTCGAGGGCGCTGATTACGAATCTGATATCGGATTTATAAAATTCAAAATGGTGGACCGGAAGTGACTTAAATTTTCCGCCATTTTGAATTTCATAAATCCGATTTCAGATTCGTAATCAGCGCCTCCGAAAACCAACAATACCGAGTTTCAAAGCGCTAATTCAATTTTTTCGAAAAACATTACACTTCCGGTCCGCCATTTTGAATTTCATAAATCCGATATCAGATTCGTAATCAGCGCCCCCGAAAACCATATAATGCTGAGCTTCAGAGCGCTAACTCAATTTTTTCGCAAAAATTCAAGTCACTTCCGGTCCGCCATTTTGAATTTTACAAGTCCGATATCAGATTCATAATCAGCGCCCTCGAAAACCATATAATACCGAGTTTCAGAGCGCTAACTCAATTTTTCGACTTTTGGCCAGCGAAACAGGCCATTCCGCCCCACTGTGCGGGCGGGCTGAAATTAAAAAAAGCAGGGACTCATTTTAAGGAAACAAATGTTTAATAAAAGTATTTTTTCATTCTTAATAGTAAGCTAATACTCTAAAAACTGAAATTTGGCTTTAAGTTCACTTTTATTCTGCAATTACTTACATACTTTTGTGTATAACGCATAAATGAAGCATGGAACAATCTTGTTTTAAGTTCATAGTTTAAATTTAAGCCCAGCAGCTTGCTAAAAAAATGTAAACCAAAAATCATGTTTACTGTGTCATATGCCATATGTCCCTTTTGTACTTGTTACAATATAAGCATTTATCTTTTTGAACGTACGATTTTATAACTATTTTTACTCGCTTGAACGCATACAACCATAAAACCTCAGACATTCTTTCCGTTTTTTATATCACTTTAAATATTTAAAATATTCTGTACCTTATATTTATTGAGAAGCCTTCGTATTTAATTTAAATGAAATTTACTTTGCTGTCCACCATATTTCCTTTAAATTCCTGTTCAACTTTTGCCTGTAAATTCTTCTCAATTATGCGAAGTATTTTGGCACTTACCCTGCAGCGATATTTAAAGTATGTAAAGTATGTTATGTATAGGAAAATATCCCCCATTTCTTGAGAAATCATATTTACGCAGAATGTTGTGAAGTATTTTTTACATCCGGTAAAACGTGCTAAGATGTACATTTCAGTAATAGGAGTTTGCCAGAGGTAAAACATCTCTACTAGTCCTTTAAAAACCTAACAAGGCAAACTTCGTTTGTCATAACGCATTACCAACCCATCTCAAGAGCAACTTCAAACCTTTCCATCTTTCTGCTTTCCGCTAGAGTGATATAATAGGATAAGGTAGGGCTTTTATAAACATTATGCGAGGCATTTTGTTCCCCCTTTTTTCTTGTCAATTTCCACGTGGATTATTTGATGTGTTTTTCAATATTATACTTTTCATTCGAATCCCATACAAGGCTCCTTGTGCACCAACCTTCTTAAAGATCTTCCAAGAATGATAGCACAGCCCTTCTCTCGAGGACATGAGGACAGACAAGAAGGAAATCTAAATTTTGTACACAAATGAGGGTAACTCGAGATGCACACAGAAATTAATTCAGTCAGAATATTGTATCTCTTTAAAACCTCAATTCAGAAACTTTGCTAACTACTTGACGGAGAGCAAGCAAGAGGCAAACACCACCGCCGCACCCGCAAGAGTGTAAACCCATGCAATTAATTAATTCATTAGCAGGCTTGCCCACGTGTTTTCTTGTACTTCAGGCGGATAAAGTTGCAAGCGCCAACAAGCGGCAAGGTGATAAAGCACATATTTGAAAAATAATATGCACCGTGTGGCCACATATCCTTCTATTTTCACGGTTAGCTTTGCTTCAGAGACGTGAATAAGCGTCTGCTGAATAGAGAGCGATTTTCATTTTCGGCTTTTCTTTGGCGTGCTCTAAGTTTAACATTTCCATTCACGGAGAGAAGTAAAATGCGCAAAATCGGACATTCTTAACTTTACAAATTGTTGTAAGCAAAGCTAAGAGCTTTTATCTACTGCCGTACAGGGTCGAGAAAACTGATGCTTTCCCCTTTAAGCGCGTTCATCCAAGTGTGCCTGTAAAATTAAAGTAATTACGGTTTAGGTGACCAAACTGTTAGCATTAATTCTGATACACATCATACATATATAGGGTGTTTCATCTATGGGGGATACAAGAATGAGTGGTGTGACAGATCTCACCTAGGCAAACAAGAAATCGCATAGTGCCAGCGCACATACGGCCTTTTGTTCTACAGTAGGAAGACAAAAATAAATATTTAGATTTTTTAATTATAGGTACTCTTTTTTTATATCAACAATGTAGTTCATATTATCGTCTATCGAATGACAGATCACGGGTGTCCGTGCGAAGCGGAAAAGTGCATTTTTAACAGGTCGAAACCTGTTTGTTTTCAGTTGTTCACTATTACGCGTTCCGTACGGTTGTAACAAAAATAGCTTAAATTTTGTATTAAGAATACCAAAGTGAAATTTTTTTCCTGGAGATGGAAGACAGTGGTATGTTCTTTAAATTTATTTATATTGCGTCTTAATATTGTATCTGAATCTGTTACTGCCGTACGCTTATCATAGTTATTGATATTTTTTGAAATATTGCTTTTGCAAGTAAATTGTTTTGATTTGATTAAGATTACTTTACCGTAAAATCATAATAACACCTTCTTACTACCTAAAAATATTTGGTTCAACTGCTCAAACTTGCCCCCACTTACTTTTATAACGAATTTTCGTTCGCAGGTAGTGGTGGCGGCCAAGAGTCTGATAAGTCTCTTTCTCGGAAGGATTTGCTATTACATCTTCAACGCAATAAATATTTTATGCAGTGTTGTACCCCTGGAAATAATTACAGAGACCTTAGAAAGCAAAACTATATTTTGGAAGGCAACAAGCGCTTCATCTACACGCTTTTGTCGTCCTCTTATTTTTAGAATTTTGCACGAAACAAAAGAAAATGTAAAGGATTTGTATAACTTTCATTTAATCCTTTGAATTTACTTAAGTTAAAGCTTTTTATTTACAAATTAACAAAAAGAACAATTTGAAGTTACTTAATATTTTTGTCTTCGTAAATAAGGCAAAAGGCCGTGTATGCGGCGGGAGGGTGGGCACTTTAAACCGTATGGGAGTTACAGGGTGATTAATAATTTTGGCATGCACATTATATTTCATTATTTATCAAACGATTTTTTGTTTGGCTAGATGAGATCTATCACCCCATATTCATTCATTCACTCACACCCAAAAGAACGTAAAAACATAAAAATCTTCTATGGGTGTGTTATAAGAATCACAACCTCAACTGAAAACTTAGCAAATCACGTAAGGGTCGCTTGAAGCCGTTTATTCGCTTTTCAACAATTCAGTGTTTTTTCGCGTTTATCGAATAAATCGGCATACATTTGAGCGAAGTTTAGAGGAGGTAGCTGCCTTTGTTGAGATCAGTTGTAATCAGCTGTGGCCAATCATTTTAAAATTATATTAATTATCCCTGATATGTTACAATTGGTCAAAAATTCGTCAGAACTAAATTACGAATTGAGATCCAATTAATTATACTTAAACACTTTTTTTCACACTATATATTACTCATTATGTGAAACAAATAAATAACAGTGCAATAAAAAATGATTCAATCAAAGCACTAATATGGTAGGTAAGTATTATTTTTTTTAAAAGAATTTTTCATACCTTCTATCGATAAAGTCGTTTGTTTTCGGAAAATTTTAAATAAATAAATATTAAGCAATTTGTTTTACCATTTAAAGTTAAGCACCGAAGTAACAAATTATGTTCTTTGTTTATAAAAGAAGTCTCAGGTTCTCAGGCACCACCATTCCACTCGCAGAGTGCGATTTTCCTAATAAGTGACAGATGGAAGCCCCATCAATTAGGATAGCTACCTACGGACTAATCACGCAACATAGCTAACATAAAACGATTCATGGAGAGGCATTGTGGAAACCCTATGTTCATAACTGGAGTGAAGTAGGAAAAAATTGTTTATCTTTGTGCAAGAATTAGAAAGAACTTTCCAAGATATGATTTTTACTCCCCTATTAATAATATCTCAGGTGTTCCGCAAGGGAATCATTTGGGCCCTCTTCTTTTCATTTCATTCATTAACGACGCGAGTTCGATTTTACGATACTATAGAATTTTTATTTATGCTGACGACGCCAAGATATTCCGCAGCATTAGGAATCTTAACGACTGTTTGCTGCTAGATGAGGACTTAAATGATTTCTTCGCTTAGTGCAAAACAAATTATTTACCTTTAAACGTATGTAGAAAAAAAGAACACTATTCAATTTCGTTACCTATTGGATGGGAGTGAGTTGGCTTGTCTTGATTCAGTGAAGGACCTGGGGGTAAGTGACATTTAACTCCATATTTACCTTTAATGACCACAGTAATAATATTATTAATAAAGCAAACTCTTTGCTGGGATTTATCAAGAGATGATCGAAGGAGTTCAACGATCCTTTCGTTACTAAACTCCTGTATATCACGTTTATTCGTCCTGTCTTAGAATATGCTAGTTCTGTTTGGTCTCCTTTTTATTGCTTTCATTCCGACCGTATTGAATCGGTCCAAAGACGTTTCCTGCTGTTTGCCCTAAAAGGTCTTCCTTGGGTCGAATCGCTTTCTCTGCTGTGTGTCTTTCTATGTTGACCGATTAAAATTAATCTCGATGGAAACGCTTCGCGAATGGCGCATGATTTCAGGAATCTTCATTGGCTACAAGATCTTGACGGGCGATTGCGATTGCCCGGAATTGTTGTCTTTGCTCGGTGTTTCTATTCCCTGCCGCGGCCTCAGGTACTACAATCTACTTCACGTCCCTCAGTATCGTACCAACTACGGTTTACATGAACCAATTACACACATCACAATGCCATTGTTTTTGATATTTCGATAATTAATATAACATAATATGAATTTTACTTTCTTATAACCATTTTTAGCTATTTTGTTTGTGGCTTCAATCTCAAAAAGTTCTAATTTCAAAAATTTAAACAATTTTTTGTTTTCATATACCTAGTTGAAAGCATTGTATCTAAAACACATTGTACATATATCTCATTGTCAATAAATAAAAAAAAAAACCTAGGAAAGTAATCGCGACGACCTGATTTCTGAAGTACAAAATCACACATTTAATATGCTACACTTGCCCAGTGCACACTCTGCATAAATAATAATAAGTTCCTTTTGAAATTAAATTATATAAGCACTTCCCAGTAAATTCCCGATTATCCCTGCGACTTCCCTGACACAAAAATAAATGAAGAAAGTTAAGCTCAAACTTTCGCTTTAAGCTTTATGATTGCTACATATACAAATCCGTTATTTCACTTGATAAGCGACCATCCCCACTCCATCTGCAGTGCAGAGTCCTTAATCCATATCAATAGGGGTCAAATCAAAGGACTTACAATACTATCTACGATTCTCATCCAACATCCATATACGTTTTTCTCTTTTCTCCTTCTTGTTTTTAGAATGTCATCTTCGATTGCCATTGTCTTAATCACTATTGTGAATAACATTTATGATTGCTCCATATGCATATACTCGTAGATCGACAGAATTGAACGTGTGCAGCGGAAGTTTTATCGTAGTCTGCTTGGAAGATTTAAGCAACCTCATGTTCCTAACCACGAGAGGCTCTATATCCTCAGCCTTCATCCTCTTCTTGATAGGAGACTTTATATGGACGAGTGCCTACTTTACCGCCTCTACAACGGAATCCTGCACACATCCTTGATTGTTGAACTTAGTTTTAATATGACCTTGTACCCGACCGCGAATTAATTCTTCCAATCAGGAAATACATATGTATAATTATAATAATAATTAAATGGAGCCCATGTAATGATGCTTAATATCGAAAACTAATACTCTCTACGATATTTTTCTAATTCAATTTTAAAAATGTGTTCATATTTGGTCCACACACGTGCAATTATTTGCGTTTCATTTTTAATATGAATTTCGAATAAACTAAAAGCACGAAAGCATAAGCCCTTTTGTCATAAGTGGGTCGTGTAGCTTTGCTTCGGTTGATAGCGCTTTTGTTAGTTTTCCGGTTGAATAAATCCGTACAAAAACTCCTTCTTGGGATATTCTCTCTACAATCAATTTCCGAGCGAAATAAACTGAAATTTATTTTTTTTTTGCAGACGTCCTAAAGAGACAAGTTTTAAGTTTCCAATCACTGACCCGACCATTTTGAGCTTAGACGACATACATACATAGGGTAAAAGAGGGTAATGGAAATGAAATAAAATCTGAATTTATAATCAAATATTTACTACAAAGGCCTCAACATCAAGTTTACTTCTTTAGATATTAACTAAGACCAGTTTTAAAGATTTTAAGAATCAACTTTGGAAGTTATAACAGCTCAAAAAAAAACAGATTTGACTCTCATTGCACCGACGCACGTGGGGGCAATGAGAGTCACTCTGTGCAACCATAGAAAACATTGGCCAGTTTTTCACCACAGTCAGTTCTGTTTCGTCACGATGGCGATGTTTAAATTTCCGTAGTTTGTCAATACATGTACGAAGGCATTAAGCATCCTAATATAAAACTTTCTAAAATAAGAATATTTTTCCCTGACAACCCTAATTTGTCTCACAATTTGTGCAGAACTTTTTGTCTTTCTTCCTCATCTAGAATTTTACTGATGTGTGATATACTGATACTTTTCTGATGCATATGAAAATTATAGGATGTTTTACCTATGATTCTTTCTCATACAAAACATAGATTTTAGAATATTTTGTTCCTACATTATATTAGGTTAACTTCGCCCCTGTGCTTATTGTATCTCATATCGTTCGCGGTGCACCCAATTTAAAACACAAGTGTGCGCTTTTTTGTGTTTAAGACGACGTATGACTGTGAGTACTGTGTAAGACTTCGGCTATACAGAAAAATAATAACCTTTACGGCATTTTAATATTTGCTAATTATTCTTTTGTTGTTTTTTCTTCTCTACTTTTTTCTATTTTTTCTCTCTTCTTTCTATATAGGTACTATGAGCATCAAAACTGAGTCCACACCTTTAAAATTTATGTTTGGACTTAAATAAAAATAAAAATTGCTAATTGAAAACTATTTCGGATTAAGTATTATTAAAACTTTATTTGTTGAAAATAATATACAAACGAATTAATTCAATATATTAACTAACAAAAATTTTCCAGAAGAAAAGCGAAAGAAAACTAAAATAAATAAAAAACAAAAGTAAGTGTACAATCCATATATTGTGCATGAATAACAAAACTAACATTTCTTTTGTCCTCTCTTTGCCTTTAACATAGCTTCTAGTCTTCTAGGCATGGATTCTACTAATTTTTTAGTAAATTCCGCCGGTATATTATTCCATTCTTCCATAAGAGCAACTTTCACACTTTCTTTGCTGGTAAGTAAACGTTGTCTAATTTTCTGTCTAAATAATCCCACAAGTGCTCAATGGGCTTGGGGTCTGGGGATTGGGCGCGATGATCCAACACATGTGAGGCTCTATACAGCAACCACTCCCTCACTAAATACGATGTGTGCTTAAGGGGCTACACCAGTGTAGATTCTTCAAAATTTTCAAATTTTTTTTTTCAATATTTCGTAAGAGTAATCGGCCAAGAATATATCCTCTATATTTGAGACCGATATTTCAAAAAATAGTGGAGTTACAAAGAATATTGTCGCGCATGGCATGCGCTACACATGTGACCTTCTCCTAACTGAATTAAAAAAAAAGCAAAAGTTTGGGATTTTTTTACAAGAAAACAAAACAACATATGACCTGGAACTTTTTTGTTATTTGGAAGTCTCTAACAAAAACTAGAAATTTTATTTTTGAACAAAATGAACCAAGGTTTATGGGAATCGGTGGAGCGGTTCAAGAGATATCCTGGAACTACGATTGAAAAAATGAAGGTGAAAAAAATGCGTTTAAAGAAAAAAAGAGTTTTTGAGTGGAATATTTCGCACAATACCGAGGAAATGAACAGACTTACAGTATTAATTAATAGCACTTTAACTCGAAAACCATATTTTTTTTTTTCGTGAAATTTTAGGACATGATTCTAGTCATATTAACGAACATTTTTCCGTAAAAAAAATAAAAAAAAAATCGATTATTTTTGACCCCAGTTAGGAGAAAGTCACCAAATATATATCACTATAACTCGAAAACCATATATTTTTTTTTCGTGAAATTTCGTGAAAAAAAATCGTTTTTTTTTGCCCCAGTTAGGAGGTCACCAAATATATAGCACTATAACTCGAAAACCATATTTTTTTTTTCCGTGAAATTTTGGGACATGATTATAGACATATTAAGGTATATTTTTCCGTGGAAAAAAAACATCGATTTTTTTGTACCCCAGTTAGGAGAAGGTCACCTTAAACTTTGAAGCCGTTTTTCTCGAAACACAATTTTTGAAATCCGTTCCCACGATATCTCAAAAACTGATCGACAGAATTGCATGAAAGTTCACATAGTTGCTCAGGACACTTTTATCAACCGAGTGACGATCCCACTTTTTTTAAAAAAATTCGTAGTTTTCAATAAATTACCAAAAACTATCAAATTTTTAGGCAAAATTACAGTATATTCGAATAGAGCGCCACAAACTTTTTTCTAGTTACAATTTTACAAATTGGCCATCGTCACTCGGTTGTACAAACACTCTACTTTTAATAGCAATTAAGAAGATCCACGACCTAGGCAAATCCAATTTCGCGACGCTGGCATCCAAATTTTGCTATGAAATTTTCAGATAACCGTGTTTACTATTTATCCATTGTACTATCAATAAATTCAAGGTTTCCAACGCCCGATGCCACCACATACCCCCAAACCATAACAGATCCTCCCCCATGCTTGACCTTGCCAGAAATATTTTTTTCATGGAACTCTGTTTTTTAGTTCTCCAATTTTTTTTATTTGTATGACCACCAAATATTTCCTATTTACTCTCATCGGAGAATAAAACGCTTTTCCAAAAAGAGACATCGCAATTTTTATACTTTTTTGCATAATTTTTGCGTTTTTTCTTATTGACCTGAGGTATAAAGGGTTTCTTCCGTTGCTCTCTGCCATGTAACCCATGTTCATTTAAGGGGGGCGATACATGTAACCGCCTGAATTTTGACCGTTGTTCAGAGGCTTATTTATAAGGGAAGGAATAAATGAATCGTTTTTAAATTAAGTATGTTTATTCATTATATATTAAAATACAAGAAACAGATTTTTTTATTTTTTTTTTTTCAAAATGGCCGCCGTAGTAACTAATGTGCTGAGACCCTCGTGGCGAAAGGCATCAATCGGCGGAAGCTTCTGTTACAGCGATCGGAAATCAAAAATTTTGGTTTCAGCGTGTTCATAAAACATGTATCTTCTAGTTGAACCAATAAAAAAACAAAAAAGTCAAAAAATCGTAAATTGGCACGCCTCAGACAAAAGTCCGATTTTTCACCCTTTTTTCCGATGGTTTTTGGGCCACAAATGGTAATTTTTGAAATTTTGTTTGGCATTTTTGAGGTTCAACTAGAAGCTAATACTATAGAGAATACATGTGCCCAATTTCATAAGAACCGGTTGAGAACTTTTTGAGTTATCTTGCCCGCCAATTTATAAAATGTAGTTTCGAGAGACACGCATGTAAAGTTTTGACATACAGAGACTCTATAATTACAGAGACTTACCAACTAGTCAGCGATTCCAGGGCCATACAGAAGTCCTTCCTGGAATTAAGGAATAAAAGAGTTTCTGAACATCTGCTTACCCGGGTCGTCAATACAAAAGACCCCAAGGTCAGAAATTTGAAAAGCAGGTAGCGAGAGTCGAACGCTCCGGTACAGGCAATAGCGCTAGAGCGCCGAGTTGAGGCGGAGCACTTCCTTAAATGAATTTTTAATCAATAAATAATGCGAATTTCATTCAAAAATTTACAAACATATTTTTGAGATGTCATTGCAAAAAAAAATTCGATTTTCTTTTTTTTTTTACATGTATCGCCCCCTTAAATGTCTTCGAACTATACACGCCGACACGGATTGATTGTGTGTGCTGGAATACTTTTCAGCTATTTTTACTGCACTTGAGTGGGAAAGTGGGAAACTTCTTTCACTATATTTCTTATTTCTTGTCTATTTAATTTCCTTGGCGGGCCAGATCTTTTGAAATTGTCGAATGTTTTGAATTTATTATATTTGTCAATATTTTTTTTTCACTGTACTGTGGGCTCTTTTCACAATGTTTGCAATTTCTCGCAAACTTTTTCCTTCAGAATGTAAATTTACTAAAATTTCGTGTTTCTGGCTCAGTTTCTTTTCTCATTTTGACCACTTGCTTCTAATACGTTCTAAATCAAACTGAATTCTTTAAAACAACAATTTTGTTACCGCTATTTCCTACCAATTATATTGGAGTCGTATTTTGTAATAAAAAATCTCCGTTGCTTTGTTCATAGCTAGAATCATACAACGTTTTAGCAAGTGTGCACTCACTTTTGTTTAATTTTTTTTACCTTTTTTTGTTGTCCTTCTGAAAATATGTTGTTAGTTGATATATGGGATTTATTTTTTCTTATATCATTCTTAGCAAATAAAGGTTTAATAATACTCGATCGGAAAGAGTTTTCATAGATAACTTGCCAAACATTTTAATATGACAGAATATTGTTGTACAAATAGAGATAAAGAAAAGATTGATTGGACGATACAAATCAACTCGGGTAAAATATTATGATTTCAACAGTAAGTAACACCAGCTTGTCACAATCTCATGCTACGTAACGCCAATAAATTGTTCTTCTTCATTACCATTTACTATAGCATAGATTGACAATAATAAAATTCCAAATTACGCAATACATGAGTTTTGCGGAAAAAACTTTTCAAGTTCTAATAACTTGTCAGTCAACATAACATTCCTGATTTAACTGGTCTCAAATTCTTAAATTGCTTTAAATGGTAGCTCTCTATTTAATGTTTTTCTGAAAATGAGAATAAATTATAAACTGCATAATTATCTGTCTTACAGAACATCGCAAGGTATACATATGTATGTTCCCCTTTCTTGAAGTACTCCACCAGACATGGTTCAAAAAAGTTTAAAACTTTCTAATTTGGAGTCATAATAAAGAAATTTGAAAATCAACTTGTACTCATTCACCTGCAAGATACTTAGAAAGCACCTAAGGTTCTTAACAAATTTACTTGAGAAGAGTATCTGGTCGTGAAGTTATTCCAAAAACCTTCAAGATGAAGAAACGGAAAACATTTTAATTGTTTTATTAATATGATATGCAATCTTACGAAAATTACAGGAACACCGACACGAAAGTCCATCAAAAACATGTGCTTTCCAAATGTAAGATAAAACAAAGAATGAATGCCGCACATATTTTATGAAATTGCATTTATAACTTTTGCGGTTCCGTTGCCAATCCGGAACCTTTATTATTTCGGTATATCCGTCTGCTTGCCTGTGTGTATGTCACAGCCCTCCCATCCTCTCATTTATATACATACAGATGTGGCCAAATTATTATTATATCACCTATAGATATTTTAAGAAAAATTGTATGAAAACCTAGCTTTGTGATTCCAAAAAAAAGTTTCGTTGTAAATACACTTATTAATATTTTGTGAGCATTCCCCTTGCATTTTTCAAGGATTGTATCCTACGTGGCTTTCCAATGATAGCGTTTTTAGCTGTGGTGACCAAATCGGAATCATATTCCCAAACTTCCTTCACGGCTTCAATCAATTCTGATTTGATCCCTGGGCACTTATCTGCTGCTTTTAAATAGCCCAGATATTTTCGATACGGTTCATATCTGGGCTATTCGCTAGCCAGTCAAGGATTTGGTGCTTAGGTTAGTGCTTAGAAACTCCGTAACTCTCTTTACTGTATGGCAAGGGGCTTAATCGTGCATGAAAACTCCATCTCCATTAAATTTTGTATGCATAGTTGGGATCATTTGTGTCTGAAGGACTGTTATGGTATGTACTGCTCCGTGTTCATTTTTCTGTCAACGACGTAGAGTGGGTAGAGTCCTTTTGACGATATTGCTGACCAAATCATGACCTTTACTGGCTGCTTGACCTGCTATTGGACACATGAAGGTAAACACTCTTCTCCTTTGGATCACCATAGTGTCATCACTAAATATAACCTGTTCAAAAAATAGAGTTAATTTAAGGGGGTGTTCTCATGGAAAGCACCATTTGTGAAGGGTTTACATTTATTTTTTGTATGGGAAAACGAATAAAGATAAACACTTGCAGTTTTTTGGAGGTTCAAAAGGACCATTTAATACATTTAAGAAAATTATTGAATTACATAAAAATTCAAAATGGCGTCTTTGGCTGTAGTCCAAAAAGTGGTCTAAAAATTTGCAGAGGCAAAGTGTTTGCAGGATTCTGCCTCCGTGGGTGGTCTGAAACAGAAATGACCGAAATGTTATCATTCAGTATCCTCTCGATTAGGTACCCACGTACGATTTTTTCGATATCTTCAAAATTGACAAAATGGCGCCAAATTTTTAAAAAAAATTCATTTTTCGCGTTTTTTTTCGAATAAAAACGTGGATTAAAAATCGAATTTTTAAGATTTCGCAAAATCCGTACGTGAGTACCTGCGAAAATGTATTTCGAACGTTCTGTGAAAATTTCAAGTCGATCGGTCAATTACAGTCGTCAGAATTTTACTAACCGTTTTGTAAAACATGTTCTCGAGAAAAACGCGTTTAAAGTTTTGCAATGTCGGCATTTCGTTCCGGTTCGCGCTTTACATGTCGACTTCAAAGGTCATTTAAGCAATGTTAGAGATCGAATTCCGAAAAATCCTTTCACAGGGTAAATTGTACTTATATATAGATTAAAAAAATGCAAAAAAAAAAAAATCGATTTTTTGAAATTGCTCCATGAGAACACCCCCTTAAGTGAAGTGGAAAATGTGTTTTTAGAATAATATGAGAAAGAGTTTTTATCTCATCTTTACCTTTTCCCAATCATTTGTAGTCCATGTCAAATGTCCATCCGCCCATGTTTTTCTTTGTTGAACCATCCTAAAGTTCAGCCTCTTCTTCTTGCGTGGTCGTCTTTCACATAGCCCAAATTGGAAAAGTCGACGTCTTACTGTCCGCTCAGATATTTCTGCACCAACGTCACGCATAGTAACCATTAGAGACTCACCGGATAGGGTGCGGTCTTCTTTAGCTTTCCGCAGCAAATAGCGGTCCTAGTAACCTGTTGGTTTTTGGCTGCGACCATATTTTCCTATTCTTTTAGGACTTGTTGATAATTCAGCAGTTATTTTTTTTGCTAACAAATGACCGGCTTACTCCTAATTTCTGAGCTATTGCTCCATGAGAATGTTTTCCTATTCCAATAAATCCGAAATTTTCGCTTTGGTCACTGCCATATTATATTTTTTATAATTCAACAAAATTTTTATCACGTTCACTATTCGAAGTTACCAATGAGGCTAAATATCGTCGACTAGGTAGTCATTCTTAAATACTGCACAGTACCCATAAAATTAAAGCAATTTGTAAATGAAGCTAGTCAGTAACACAACACAATAAAAACTCTAAACTGTTACTTTCCCCAAAAGGTCATTCAGGAAATAATTGCTCCAGAAAAGGGATATTTGCAAAAATATGTCATTCCTATTGCAGACCTTCTTCGTGATTGAGGTAACCTTTGTAAACCGCATGCCAATTTAGAAAAAGAATGCAAGAGTAGTTTTATAAACTACATTAATAAATTTTTTTTAAGATACTAGTTTGCCCGGAACCGGCGTTTCCCGGGATACTATTAAATTTGTATTCCTTATTTTTACAACGCCTCCCTACTGCACCACCGCCTCTTCTATTCCCTATGTGACCCAGCGTTTTCCTACTTGCGTTTTGCACATGTTTTAGATATTTTGCAACAGTATTATTAAATTTAGTTTTCTTCATTTTACACCACCTCCTTATTGCACCCCCTCTCCTATATCTCCCAACGGGGTGGGGGTGGTTTCATATTTGGAAATTTGAATAGCAGATTCGAAATCAGTGATCCCGAAAATTCCCTAGTGCGGATTTTCAGGGAAAGCCCTTAAAGTTCAACTTTTCGGTCGCCATATTGATCCACCATCTTGATTTCCAAAATTTTGATGGCAGATTCAAAATCAGTGACCCCAAAAACCCCAACCAAAAACGTTCGGATTTTCAGTGAAATCCCTTGAAGTTTAACTTTTCGGTCGCCATATTGGATCCGACATTTTGAATTCCGAAATTTTGAATGCAATCTCGAGATCTGCGACCCCGAAAACCTCCAATTGCCTTTTTCATGAAGATTCCTTGAAGTTGGAAAATTCGCTTCCTATACAAAACGGAAATTTCGATTTTCTCGATTGTCCTTTTGGCTATCCCGAATTTTCTTTTTTTTTAAACCTCCTCTGTATTATAGCGAACAAAACAAAACAAAATTGTCGAAATCGGTCAAGCCGTTTTTGAGGTTTAGCGAAACGTACCGCACAGCAATTAATTTATATATATGTATATAGATTGAAATAAAATAAATTTAAAAGTATATTTCAAATTTGTTTTCGCTTTAAATGTTTATGAAAAATTTGGAAATTACTGCATCTCGGAAAGAGCTGAAAAAACTTAAGAATCATAATATTGAGGTTATAATGGTAAGTACGTATTATATTTAATTAGTATATATAAATAAATGGAAGTAGAAACGTTCATTAAGAACTATTTGAATTCTCGACCCTTTAATTATTTTCTTTCAGCTTTAAGGGCATCGGCGTAGTATTGCCACTGCCAAAGATACTGTATACTTGACTGTCATGACTATGCCATTAATTTATCATATAAACTTATTAATAGCGGCATTAAGGATGCTATATGTACCGATTTCTCGACAGACACTCCTTTACCAGATGGGGACAAAGAAAGAAAGACAATCATGTTGTCTAACTCAGCGAGCACCGAATTTGCAATTTCATTAGCAAAGCTTGAGAAGAGTCCGCTGCCAAAAAGCTCCTTGACTTATATTTCACTTTCGCTGGAATTATTTCGTGCTCTGGCGGTGACAGGCCTTGTTCACCTCTACCTGAAATACCAATGGCAGTGTAACCCTCTTCGGGACGCACTCTCCTCTGCTTATAATGAATGTAAACATCTGGACAAATAGAGAGCAAAAAGTTCAGAAGGAGCGTACGACTGAATCTGTGTCGAGCAAACCCCAAAGATAGGCCTTTCGTCCTTTTTTTTTTGTTCTATTGAAAAAGCTACGGGAAAATATTCACCCAATCAGCTGTTCCCGTAGCTCTCCAGCAGCAGACAACCATCTCTCGATTTTCAAAGCTACTGGATGGAAAATTTGGAATTCAGCGCTTTAAACTTAGCGCTGTATAACGCTGCACACATGTTAAGGAAATATGCCTGGTGTGCTTTCCGATGGTACAGAAGAAAATAAGGAAAGTGAGCCAACCAGCAAGAAAACTGTGCGTGGCTAGTATTCCTACAGAGGGCACGAAGATCGGTACGGCGAGGCTGTACTCAAGCCGTATATGCTCCTCGACTCAGAAGCAATCTCGAAGCCAATGGTATACCTGGTCGGATAGTATGGTTTGTTATGACCAACTGAAAATTTTTGATTGCGGCGTGAATTGTTCGTTCAAATAAAACCACTCGACGCGGCACGGTCGCACTGATCACGTTGGCTGTGTTTCATGGAATGACTTAATTGTGTTAAAAATAATCCGATTTTTCGAGCAAGCGAGGATCGGTGCGGAAGCTCGCTTGGGTCGATTGTTTCGCGTCCAAAACTCGCGATCGCGTAGTCTGCACGGTTGTTCGGTTCGATGTTTCATGAGACAGCTTCAGACACTAAATCTGGACGACATATGTGTCCCACTGTGATTTATGATTTCATTCAGTCGCTGCTCTGATTTTGGCGTCATAAAGTCTTGGGACCATTTTGCCCGTTTCATCCGATCGTGATGATCGTGCGCTGTGAGATAAAAGTGAAAACAGTTAAATTAATCGCGACACATATAAATCAGTAGTTAGAGAAGACTGGTTAATTCGGTGACTTTTTCTTTTTATTAGCACATGCCACGGCCTTTGGGTGCTCGCTGTAAGGCCCCAGTCGTGTATGTTACTTGTCGTTTGTGGTGTGAGTTGCTGCTCCTGCTCAGTTTGGAATATTTTGCATAAATGTTTTTGAACCACTTTCGATTTCGTTTGAATCGTCGCGAGTGTGATTAGTGAAGACGCAACTGACGACTTTGTGAAAATAATAGTTGAGTATGTGAACGTGTGTGAATTTTTGTATTGACGAGATACTCGCATAACCATATGTCTGCTGTTTGTTTACAAAAGCTGTTATATCTGCGCTTGCCGATACTTAATAGCATCTCGAGGCAATTTAAAGTTCGCCTCTGCTCGCGCTTTGACTCTGTGAAGACAGTGAGAGTCGGATACGATCACAGTTGACGTGTGTTTTAACGATTTTATTACACGTTTACGTTTAATTACCGAGTTTTTCTGCTTCGATCGATAAGCTTATTGCCCGCGGTAAAGTGATAACGAGATAAAGCAGAGTAAACTAACACTAATCAATTAATCATTTGACGAGCAAATATTCTGTGAAGTCGTTAAATATTTATCTAGATATTGCGTTTCTTATAAATTTACGACAGGCAGTGCTATTCCGAAACCGGTACGGCCGCGACGTTAACACTTAGTACATAACGAACATAATAAAAATAAAAAATGGATCCCCGCAATCCCTAATTCGAATTATCTTCTATTTTAGGTTTTGAAAATGTTATTTTGAGCCAGCTCTTGTTCACCACCCTTTGCTCTAGTTATCCTTATTTCCTAAAGCTCGCGTAAAGGGAGACATTCCATTCGTGTGGTATATTGCTGATAGCAGTTAAATTGTCGCAAGGTTAAATTTAAGGGATGTTAAAATGCTCGGTTAATTTGTATGTTGAAGTATGAGCTTTTCGTTTTAATTTATCACACTCCCATTGCTTTGGTGGAGTAACGAAATTGCGCCATGAGGGAATCTTCTTACCTTCAAGTGGGTTGCTCGCCAAATTCTTGGTGCTAACTCCAACCTACCTAATAGGCAGTACCTTTACAATGTGCACTATGTTTGCTTACCGGGAATGAGGGGGTTGGAGATACTTGGTGGTATATGCCTACAAATATAAATTCTGTCTTTATTTCGAACTCTGCATGAACACTTATAATTTGTTATTGCGTCTTGCGAAGACTTGTGAGTAAAGTTGCTTTAATCATGTTGTCATGGTTATATAGTACTTAATAGAAACAGACTGCATTGTTATAAAAACCGTAAATAAGATTAAAACTTGTAGACACTGTCTTGTGTCTTGTGTATCTTGTGTATACGATTGATTAAAACTGGGCAGTCTTAACGCAAAGCGAAGTAACTAATTGCGCTTGTCAGCAAGTATTGATTCAACACTATTGAAATTTCATTAATAGATATAAGGGAGGATAAATCAAGTCAAACCACTAGACTTCCATTATTCCTGTAGTGAAGCAAGAAAAGAGTAAAAAGTGGAATAACTCAAGAGCGCTACTCTTCTACACATCTCAGCAGTGGGGAATTTACACATTTCCCAAATATAGGCTGTTAAATTTTTGCTGCCCTTATCTCTACAATTGTCAGTTACTAGATTATTTTCACAATCCAATAATTTGGTTGAAATAGCACAAGAAATAGTTTTTGGGTATATTTCTGAGCTAATTAAATCCCAATCATACACGGCTAATAAGGCCGGGTAATGTATGCTACTTGTACAATAATGTATATTCGGTTAACGTATTTAAATAATCTTTATTGCGCTTACAAAGAATTAAAGAATAATAAATTCAATCAAGTAATGAAAGTTTCTTACAATTCTTTTTTGCACGATGAAAAAGATCAAATTGGGAGGTTTATTTCTCGTGCGCAATTAGTAGTATCCTTTGTTCAGACTTCAGACAATGAATATAATTAATCGTCACAAAAAAATCGAAACTTCTATGCATAGCTTCCCAAATAGCTATTTAGAATTGAAGTACTTTAAGGGAAAGAAGAATTCGTCCGTAATTTCTAATATTTCTTTTTCCACAAATGCGATTGTTGAATTTCCAAATTATTATTTTCATTATTGCATCATTAGAAAAGACAATATAACAAAATAACCATGAGGAATCTTCTGGAATACTATTTATGGTTGACGGAAAACTGTTCAACTGTTCAACGAGACCGTATTTCAAGCTTCGAATTGAAAAATATTTATGCAGGGCTTTTTCAATAAACTGATTCGTTACGGATGATTATTGTATCGTAATTTTGTACTCACCGGTGCTATGAAAATATTCATACAATCCGCGAAACACTTTGAACCAGGAAGAAGTGTCAATCCGTAATGCAATTTATGCAGGAAGCTATCAACCGAGGCTTAGATTATTTTGATTATTGAAGTGCGGGACTTCCCCGTATTCCTTTGTTGCAGCTCTACTTTGGAGTTGCCGTTAAAAATCACGACACTCCCCTCAAAATATTAGTACGGTAAATTCGCATACAACGATGCTTTTGTTTCGTAATTTTTGGTTCACATTTACTTACTCCACACAACATACTTCTCAAATTACGACCTATTATTTTTTGGAAGCGTGAAACTTGTTCGCAGCCCTCAACCAGTAATCGGGCTTGCATGAGTGGGTAGTGGGAAGATTGTGAAATATATTTTCCGCAATTTATTTCTGCAAGACATCAAAACAGAAATCTTTTGATTTCAGTAAGATATCTAAAAAAAAATCTGGCTCCAAATGTGCCGCCCTAGGCTCAATCCTACTCAGCCTGCTGGTAAATCCGCCACTGCATCACAAATAATATCCTACGACCTAAACTCGTTAAAACGTGTCTGCAGTTCATATAGCAACAAAGACATTTTACTTCCTATTACACAGTGCAACTTTGAGTAAATACAAACAACGACATGTGGAATACGAATAATATTCAAAGGATGTTTTCGCAACTCATTATAAACACCAAAAGAGCTTGTTCTAAACTTTTGAAATGGGATACGTTTTACACATGAATATATGTTGTATACGAGTTTATTTTTATTTTTTATTTTTATTTTCTGGGTTTGCCGGGAAAACAAAAAAATCGTTTGTAATGCTTTAGGGATCCATTAACGGCCTCAGGTTTTAATGTGTAAATACCACTCTTCGGTACTTTTATGTCATCATTGAGGTTTTTTTTGCTATGCTCTGTCATTCTAAAAACGTTGTTAAAAAAATTATGGTGTAATGGTGAATTTAAATTATTCCAATGTGACTAAGCGCCTCATGCCTTAATGTCAAAAGTTCACAGTGCACTTCAAATCACGCAAAGTACCTACAATGTACATATATGGTATTTGCGGGCAAGTAGATATTTGTCGGGCACAAATTTTTCGAAAATCACTGAACTACTCGTATTTGTGGTGCAAAGAGAGAAAAAATGCTAGCCCTTTTGGTAGCGACTTAGCTTTTCAAAAATCTCTACGGGAAGAAATATTTCTCCGTTAGTAACTAAAATCGCATATCGATTGATTTCAATGATATTCGAAGAATTTGTAGCATCGCAAATGCCTAACTTTAAAAATCGGTCAATAATATGATGATAACATTTGTATTTTACATAAACAGATTACAGACATTGTTTTTAAGCTATCTATACAAAACAGGCGTATATGCTAAAGAATGAACTTGGTAAAGAATTTTAATTATAAGCGCAAACATTTCTACACAGCTGGCAATCGCATGAACTCAATTTAAAATTTAAAATTTCCGGTTCTGATTTTGAGCCAAATAACAAATCGTAAAAACTACAAAAGATTTTATTTGTTGAAAGTAAAAATGATGCTTTGTTTTTATAATTGGAAATTAGGTCATATATTTGCAATTTAACAATGTATATTTGTAAATTTCAAGAACTCGTTTTTTGTTAACTACTTCAAAGTTGTAATATTAGCAAGTCTTGGTGTAAGTTTTACAAAACTGCAGGGGCTACAAAATACAATATATCCTTTAAATTCAAAATTATGTATATTGGAATTTTTACGTGCAATTATGTAAAATTTTCATCCAATTTCTGCAAAACACTTTTAAAACCTATTGGTTCGGAATATGAACTTTTGAGTTTTGCTTCGAAATACTTGAAAAAAATGTTTATACTGAAAAATTTTATTTTGTTTTACGGTATGCATAATTATTGAACTTATATTTTTATAATGGACCAAATTACACAGCCACATGATATTTTCCTAATACCGATTACCCAGTTGGAGAACTGCAACGCAATCACAAAATCTACGACTTGCCTGCACACGCAGTCAAATTTGTAATCCATTGTAAAGGAGCACCACTAGTGTGACTGCCTGCAAAAAAGGTGATTTTTAGGCATTTTTTTAAAGAAAACTTCCGCATAGACTGTTTTTAATGTTTCAAGGATATATTTGTGGATATATAATAAATACAAGATAAAATTTTTGGAGCAATAAATCGAAAATGTATCGAGTTATTTGCAATCTCCCAATGCTCCAAAAAAAAAAACGTACCCCCACTGCTGCAGTGATAGCGACCTCCTCAATGCCAGAAATCAAAAAAACAAGAAAGTTTATTAAACTTAAAGGTATTGCCCGTACCATGACACTCGATCGAAAAAAAAAATTGAAATTTAACTAAATGTCGGAGTTTCTAAAATAGGTTACAAATTTCGCGCGTAAATTTAATGATATTTGGCCTGTCAAAATCACATTTTTGATTTGATCAAAAAATTGGAGGTTCATGGTATCGAGAAACATGTATGAAAGATGCTGCAACAAGAATCAAATCGATCGGATGATTTGTCTTCGAGTTATAACTGCAGAAAATTTGAAAAATGTGGTTTCGCGAAAAACGCGTTTAAAATTTTCGTTTTCTAGAAGTTGATCTACGCCTGGGAGTATCATTGGATCCTTTTCGTTTTAAATACTGAGAATTCTCGGTCATTTATACTAAAATTATTTACGATGTACTCCTTATAAAAGTCACAGTAAAACTGGATGAGTCGTTTAAATGTGCCAGGGTCTAGCAGCTCCAAAATATGTGACTGGTAGCCACGTACACGAAACCCGCCACCCATTAACCGGCTGCTTTTCAGATGGCTGTAACTTGAAAACTATTTTAGATACGCACTTGAAATTTTAGTGCAAATTTTAAATGCAAAAAAAAACAAAATTCGATTTTTCAAAACTTCACACTAGTGGTGTCCCTTAAGGGAGAAAATAAATGTTTGCTCTGATTTATCTTCTCCGCTCTTGCAGTACTGTTTGTAGTTGACTGATTGGTCCTGTGGGTGATTTTAGTGAATATTTCAATAGCAAAGACTTGGCGTAGAATAACACATATGCCATTGCTTGTTTGAAAAAATAAAATGATTTTAAAATCTACAATCGGGAATCTTTAATCTTATTATTTACAAATGAAAAATAGCAGTAAATTTTACAATCAGATTTCAATAAATGCCCGTGCATTACATATTATTCAGCCGAGCAGTAGCATTTCAAATTAAATACGTCAATTCAATTATCTTTAAGCATGTATTAAAATGATGGTTGTAAATGACAAGATTTCCGCAAAAATATGGCAAGTTTTAGATTTAAAAATTTCACTTTGTAAAGCTTACCAAGTTTTTTCTCTTTGTGTGTATATAATTAAAATTGAGTTGAATTTTAACTGTCCCAATTGAATAAAAACACCTCATTTGACATACTTTTTGTATGTGCAAATATCATAAATTACGTCTGCTGGAAAATTGTATGAAATAACTGCAGGATATCAAAAAATTTAGATGTGTATATTGTGCGACCTTTTGAGACATATCTAGTAAACAAAATGAAACTTGCTGTGCAAAAGCGACAAAACTCGCAAAATCAGACTAGATTGCATTGAAGCTCAAATTATGTTCTCCAGTATTATCTCCGTAAATGATCTGAATGATGTGCAGCAAGGAGTTTGCTCAAGTTGGCAGCTTGAAATTTCTAAGAAAATGTCTTGGGGACAATCTTACAGTTGCAATCAGAACTGCAGTATTCTTTTCCGCAGTGCCCTCCCAAGACCGTTCATTCTCAGACTCAAGCAGAGGCGTGGTGTAAAGTTTCTAGTGCGGTAATAAAACACCTCTACATAATTCCACCCACTGCGACGGGAACTTCTAAACGGGCTGGAGCTGGAGGCCAGAGTCCTAGCACCGTCCAATGCTTTGAATACGGAACCTCAATGGCCCAACTATAGTTCGGGCGACCGATCGATTTTATACATATTCCGGACTTTGTACACATTTCCATTTTCGCTTAGTTCGAACAATTCTCCTTTGGTGTTAATAATAATTGCATGAGACTCCTCGATGATAAAGGCCAATACAACACAATAACGGCTTGTCATGACGATATGCATTTTTCTAGTGCTGACAAGCCAACGTAATTGTGGCCTCCAGGGCGCGATAAAATGCTATTGCAAACAGCACCCATAAAAATTATTACACGCACACATTGTGGGGTGCTCAACTAGGTCGGAGTATGTTCAGTATTACGGCTGGAGCAAATAGGACTGTTTTAATTTAAAACATTCCATAAGGGCGTCAGAATAGACCCGTCGTAAAACTTTCATTTCTTCAGTTCTTCTTTGAGATTCTTTCGGGGATGTAACAGCACATAAAATTGCTGCAGTTGTGTGGGACAGACAGTGAATTTGGTAAAGTGTGCATTACTTTCTTATCCCATAAGGAGGATAGAATAGCTTAAAGTGCATCGTTTCTCCGAAAGGACTTAAGTATTTCAATTTTGGAGGAACGGTATAGAATAAGTCAAATAAATATTGATCGGATGAAATTCTTAAAGAAACAAACAGCCACGAAGAATCCGCACTTATTTGCGTTCTAGTCCAGTAAGTTGAAGGTGAACTCCCGAGATTTTTGTGAGAGATTTATTATGTAGTTTTACTTAAGTCACATTTCGGTGTACACCTCATAACATAAGAAAGCATTTACTGCCACCAAATGTTACTTTTAAATTTTTCAAACGTCGGTGTGCAGAAATACAGAATCTTAAATTAGACAAAATGATCTCTACTCGTATATATAAATAAAAATGAATGGCTAAATGTGTTGCTAAGCGCAAAACTCGAGAACGGCTGCGCCAGTTAGGCTAATTTTTCCTCAAATATTCGTTGCAGTACGAGGAAGGTTCATATGAAGAGAAAAATTGGAAAAATTGCACGGAAAAACGTAAAAACCACATTTTTCTTTATCACATTCAAACTGTTCCCAGCTGTCAATTCTAAGGATGGCGATCTAAGATCGATTAATTGAAAACTCGATTTGTTGGGATCGTAAAGATCAGTTCGAGTGAATCGATCTCAGATACCCTAAAATCGACTTCCGATTCATTTACTTACTGTTTCGTTTTCTATATAAATAAAAATGTAATGTTCGTTTGTTCTTAATTGCTAATCTCCGAAAGTTCTTCATCGATTGCGATGAAACTTTGGTAAGTAGTTGTGCGCTGACCCGGGAAGGTTTTAGACACAATAAATTTTTTCTGGGATTCAAGATGGCGGATCCAATATGGCGGCGAATTTTTCAATTTCAAAGAATTTTCATGAAAAAGAGCTCTCGAGTGTTTTCGGGGTCGCTGATTTCGAACCAGTAGTAGCGATCGCAACCATATTGAATCCGCCATCTTGGATTTGAAAAATTTGATTAAATTTCAAGGGATTGCCCTGAAAGCGCGCACAGGGGGGTTTTCGGGGGCACTGATTTCAAATCTGCCATCAAAATTTCCAAAATGGCGGATCCCATATGGCGACCGAAAAATTAAATTTCAAGGGATTGCCTTGAAAATCGGTACTCATGGGTTTTCGGGGTCGTTGATTTCGAAAATGCCATCAAAATTCTCATATTTGAGATGAACCAGCGGGGTGGGGGTCATATAGCAGAAGAGTGCAATAAGGAGGGGTGCAAAATGATGAAAACAAAATTGCTAATACTGTTGAAAAATATCTCAAAATATTTGAAAAACGAAAATTGAAAAACATTTCCAAATAGTGAAAAAAGTTTTTACTCATGAAAATGAAGTGAGAACAGCGTGGATTCTTCGAGATTGATAAGAAAAATGTAAATATCTCGGTAATCAATGAACGTGTTGTAGTATGTGTGGGCTCAATGAAAGCGCCTTGGAGAGTAGTATAATTACGTAAATATACATATAAAGATTTAATGATTAATTGTTATTTTTAGTGAAAGGGAATAAAGTGTAATGTAGGTAGGAGTTTACTGATTATTTTTTTCCGAAAAGACGGAGAGGGAGTAAGGGTTTGAAAACAATTTTGGAAAATAAAAACATGGGAAATGCGTGTGCCAAATTTGGGATGAAAATATAAATAAATGTAGAAAGAGAAACTGTGGGTGTTGAAAGTCGAAACTTTTTTAGAGCGGCTCGGCACCTCCCGATTGGAAATAAATAAAAAATTGATTTATTTATAGTAAAAAAAGTATTGAAAATAGGTGAAATTGATGGCGTACTGTGTATGAATTTACGCTTGATTTAATGAGACCACTCCCGAGAGTAATTATAGAGAAAGTGATTATAAAGTTTTTAAAAAAACACCATTATAAACTTTTGTATAGGTATCGTGCACGCCGTGTCGAAAACTTTGTTTCAAGAATAGCAAATTATTTAGACAACTTCGCCATTATAAAAGAAAAATTCTATTAATAATTATGTATACCTACACGATCTCCCAAGTCGCCTCTTTGGCCTACTATAACCCAAAGTCGCGGTTTTGTTTACCGTCTAAACGGGCAAGTCCCGACTTTGGCCTAGCCCCGGTTGATTGACTTTGTGTCGTTTACACGACCAGCCCTGAGTTTTTCTTACAACCGGTCAATGTATTCGTGCTCCTCAAGAATCAAGAAATAGGTACTGTATAATCGATCTTTTATTATATTTTTTAAAATATACATTTAAAAAAATTCCTTTACTGTTCTTCCTTTTCGAGCGCTCGACGTATGTGACCACTTAAACGAAAAGGATTTATTTTAAAGACACCAAAAACATATGTAGGGACAAATTACTATTAAAATTCATAACGTTACTCCCGGTAAATTATTTTATGCCTATGAAAATCCAACAAGTAAACTAAACCTACAAGGCAAAGCAATTTGCATTTGAAAATAGAGAAAATTGTAGAACTCGAAATAAACTGTGATTACCCTTCGTGGCTTCCACATACCCTGATGAAAGGCTTTAAATGTGGGACATTACCACAACCCTTAAAAACCATAGATCCTAGAGAAGAGCGTATGCTTTCAGGTCAGAACTTGAAATACCTCGTTCCCGGGTGCCCCACATAAGACAAGGATTATATGGTATGTAATTCCTAGCTTATGGCTTCCCTTACGACGAATTCAGGTTGCCTTTTGCTACTCGATTTGACAGAGAGAAAGAAGAACATTTTATTGTTCTGGCATGCAATCTATTATACGTAAACTGTCTTTGTGTGTTAAGGATTCTGAGGATTCCCCATCAGAGAGCAGAAAATATTCCAAGCCTCACTATAAGCAAAGGTGAATTGAATTGATTAGCTTAAGGAAGAAGTGCTTCAACTTCCTTCCGCATTCCACCCTGCAAAAGATTTTAAAATTACATTTGCATACAACAGCAAGAAGTGCTCTCCGCGATATTTCGAAAATAATGACACACAGGAGAGGGAGTATAGTTCCCCTATAGGGTGATTACGTTTGCTGCGCCCAGCACTCCTTCACACGTAATGAAGCAACTTTTGCACAACACGACAGTCACAACTAGGGCACTTTGTGGGAGAGTTATGTTGGCTGTTGTGGGAATACGTGTGTCGTCTTGTGAATACATTTGGTTCTAACCAGTTTCATATTTGAATCGAAATTTAAGAGCTTGTGGTGATAACTTTTCAGTAAATTTGAATAAGCCAAGAATATGAAAGCAGACCTTAAAGGGGAATACCCAATAACCATAGAAGCCTATACCTGGAAATTTGTTGTCAAGCGTTCATTAATTAAATTCGCAACAGTCGTTAACATATCACGTATTTGAATCGTCTGAGTCGTTTGAATAATATTTAAGAGCTACACAAAGAAAAATATTATCTGTAATATTGAACTCCCAAGTTTTATAGAGCAACTTCATTCTATTACTTCTTGACATGAACAAGTGTATGTACTAATGGACGTACTACAGTTACTCAAACGAATAATCGGACAAGGGTAACATTTAAATAAAACACATGAAAATACGATGATATAAATTCACAAAGTGACTTTACTCAGAAAATCACAAATATTTCATTTCATGCACTTAAAAAAAATATTTGTCAAACAAATAATTGGACAATCTAAAAACGCATGGCAACAATTGTAAAAATAACCGTTTTATGCAGAAGGAGTTCTTTGTGCCATTTGGATAAAGCTTATTTAAAAATCCGAACAGCAATTCTAAAATGGCACCGAAAGGAAAACACACAACAGTTGAAATTAGGCAGTTGGCTATTAAGCTTTATGGGGAAGGGAAAACTGTAAGGGAAATAGAGAAAACATTGGCAAAAGTCATTCTACCGTTAATGATATTATAACAAGATATCGCGATGAAAACGGAATCGCCAACAAAAGCCGAGATAGTCAGGGAAAAATTTTAGACGATCGTGACGAACGCAAATTCTGCATGAAACCCTTTTAAAAGAGCAAGAGAACTGCAAAATTTTGTTCAAGAAAACATTGGAAAGAGTGGTTGTGTTGAAACTGTGAGGAATGAGTTAAGGAAAACCGATTACCATGTGAGAACTGCGAGGAAGAAGCCATTTATAAGCCTAAAGAATAAAAATCTTCGACTAAAATTTGCGAGGGAATATTTGTTGAAGAACGATGAATTTTGGAAAACGGTAGAACTTAGTTGGTTGGTTGGTTTAAGTGGCGACCTGCCACCATGTCAGAGTCCAATTAGCGCTTTAAAAGTGCACCGTTTCCCCAAATCCCACGAAATCCCCAAAGAAAAATATGGTTGTAGGTGAGTGTTATGGGATACTAGGGATTAGAACAGTTCAGATTGTGAACAATATCTCCAATCCCCACCCTAGATACCTCCCTGACGTCATCGAAGAAAAACACGCCCATTGCCCGGTTTCTGGCATCAGCTAATTCCAGACAATTGCACAGAAAGTGAGAAATGGTCTCCTTCTCCTCTGGGTTGCCACAGCTGTGGCAATGGTTGTTGCAGGAAATACCTAGTTTGGATGCATGCTCTCCTATAAGCCAATGGCCCGTGTGCACCACCACTAGTTGGGCAATGTCTACACGAACTCGCTTCTTGACGGATTTAATAGGAGTGTGGACCGTCTCACACGAAGATCCATAAAGAGTTGCGCCCAGTTTGGCCAATTCGTCAGCCCTCTCAATCCCATATACACTTGCGGTCATAGAAACCGCACCACTTGAAATTCACATGATAAAATTGAATAAAAGGGTATGTACTTTTCCGAATGAAATGATTCTTTGCCACAATATTCAACAGAAACTCATTAACAGTTGGGCAGGATTTCACCTTCCTTCTCCTTTTTTTTGGGAAGAAATGAAGAAAAAAATTAAATTATCGAATTTTCATACTTTGCTACCATTTACTTATTAATTACATTTACTAGGAACTTTACATATCATTTGGTATATTTTTATTAAAACATAACTTAAACATAATTTACATTGTATGCACAGTCTTCAGTACCGCGTTCCTCCCCCTTTGGCTTCGATAATCGCTTTTATCCTAAAAGGCATTGAATCCACCAATACTTCAATGATGTCATCCGTTATTTCATTGTTCCACACAAGATCCAACACTTGAATCAGCTTTCTTTTGCTCTCTGGTTTATGCTCTGCTACTTTCCGTTTCATCACATGCCATAGATGCTCAATTGGATTCAAATCGGGCGAATTCGCTGGCCAGTCTAGTCTCTGAATTCCGAGATCAGAAAATGTTTTCTGGAGCTGGAAAAAATTAATGAGGATTAATTCGTGTTTTATTTATTGTTTATGAAATAGACATTTGGCACTTCATATGCAATACTGTACTTACCGATTTGGCACGATGACAAGGTGCCGAATCATCTTGAAAAATTACTTCATAAGTGAACGAAAGGTGCTCCTCAATGGCTGGTATCAAAAATTCCTTTATGACTTGCCCATACTTTTGGGCATTCATTGTTCCATCAACAAAGTGCAAAGGACCTAGGGTGTAAAAAGAGAAACATCCCCAGACCATTTGACTATGAGGAAACTTCACTGTCTTGATCGTGCACTCTTCCTTAAATCGTTCTCCTGCTGAACGTCGCACGTACGGCCTGTTGTCTGCACACAACAAGTTGAATTTGCTTTCGTCAGACCAATTACACGTCACCAGTCTTCCTTCGTCCAATTTTCATACTTCTTCGCCCATGCTAAGCGAGTCGCCTTCATTTTCTTTGTTGACATGGGCTTTTTCGCTGGTCTTCTTCCAAATAGTCCTACTTCTCGTAACCTCCTACGGATTGTTTCGGCGCTAAGGTCGACTTGATGATAATCCCTCAACTCTGTTCTTAAACGGACAGCGTTTTTAAAGCGATCTTTCAAGTTCATCCGTCGTAATGCTGTGTCCGTCCGTGAGTTTGTCTTCCGTTTCCTTCCAGATCCTTTTGTCCTCTCAAGTGGGTCCAAATTCTCCTTTTTCTTGATCAAACGAACGATCGTTGAATGGCTGCACCCTATTTGAGTCGCTATCTGACGACACGACAGACCTTGATCTGCCAAAGTCAAAATTTCGACTTTTTCGTCCATGGTCAATTGCTCATATTTTCCGGCCATTTCACTTTTTTGACTTTATCGTTATCACCACTTAACTTCAACTGAATATTTTTTCACCAAAAGGGTTGCTTTTATACCCCAACAAAGCAGGTCAAATTATTTCATCCCTCCCCCTAACCTATCTGCTTCAATTATGCGCATTCTCGGAACTAACTGAGTGGTGCGGTTTTTATGACCGCAAGTGTACGTTCCTATGTCCTGCAACCCAAAGCAGAGTAAAAGTCAAACGACCGGAAACCAAGGACAGTTGCTTACGACATTGCTCCACTACTTTAGATGACACAACCGCCGAATCAAATGCTTTCATAGCGGCTTGGTGTCATTGAGTATGGCTATACTAAGGGTGGGCGCCAATCCCTCTAAAGCGCAACCAGCCTTACTGATCGCCATCATCTCCGATGGTATATCGCCATTTCCAAAGGATTGCAATATTTTGCCCTCTTTCCATTCCGCTCTGGTAGGAAGACTCACACTAAAACTCTTTCCACTGAGACACTTCGGGGCAATATAGTCAGTTGGGCTGGTTGCTAATTCTTTAGGAACGGTTGGACCTATTCCGGTAATTTTTTTTAACGCTATTGGACACTATAATAACTTATAGGATTTACTAATGACAGTAGGTTTAACTTACATGGATCGGATGGCAGGGCGAAAACCCAACAGCGAATATACTCGTAATAAAGAAAATACTTGTGCAGTTTGGATTTTATCGATGGTAAAATGGACTAATATGGTTACCTTATTATTTTAAAACAAAAGTTAAGCAAAAAGCCAAAAGATTAGGGATTTTGCAGAATTCTGCTTTTTATCAAGATAATGATCCAAAGCATACTTCGGAGGTTGCAAGACTTTGACTCATACATAACTGCCCCAAATTACTACGAACACCAGCTCAGTCACCGGATTTCAACGTAATAAAGCATTCGTGGGAAGAACTTGCAAGAAGGCTTTAGAATAAGATTTTTAGCATTATTAACCAGTTAAAAGAAGCATTGTAGCATGAATGGAGTAATATTGAGCCTCGAGTTTAATTAAAGAGGCTGGATCGAAAACTAAAAACACGGGAGAATTAAATCAAATTTTGCTAGATGATAGTTTAGCATCATATAAATCGATTACAAAAAAAAATTTCGGGTCACCGACAAAATAGAAGAGCAAAATCAAAATAAATTTTATTAAGGCGTTATTACCAGCTTAATTTTTTTTTTAAATAAATTTTATAAGTATGATGTTACATTTGATTAAGTACTTCTTGAACTACAAAAAAAAATTATTTCATTGAAAAATATTCCAAAATGGCGGCTATACAGTAGGTCGCGTAAACTACCACTTAAAAAAGGTCCTTCTACGGCCGGCAGTAGAAGTCTCGTCCAAAGTAACTTAAAAAAAAACCAAAAATTGTTTCATTATCTTCATGATTTTTCTATCGAAGTACACATGATTATAATTTTAGAATTTTTTTCGTGAAATGGCAGTTGTTTGAAAAAAAAACGTTTTCTTCGACGAAAAAACTCGAACTAAATTACTTATAACTTTTTTTCCTGAGAAACAATCGCCATAATCGTGTGTACTTCGTTAGATAATTTAATAACAAAGGTCCAGTTAAAACTTGAATACAATCAGTTGAAAACTGTTCGAGTTCTACTGCCGGTCGATTTTTAAAACATGGTTCCGTGACAAACGCGTCAAAATAAAAAATTAAGCTGGTAATAACCCCTTAATAAACTTTAGTTTGATTTTTCTCTTCTATTTTGTCGGTGACTCGGAATTTTTTTTTTTGTAATTTATTTATATGATGCTAAACTATCATCTAGCAAAATTTGATTTAATTCTCCCGTGTTTTTAATTTTCGATCCAGCCTCCTTAAATCAATGGCAAATCGTTTGAAATCAGTAATTAAATCAAAAGTATTTTGTACAAAGTGCTAATCAGTTTAAAAAAAACATTATTTGACGCGGAATATGTAGTTTTTAACACGCTTTTATTAGCTTCACTTGTAACTAACTATGTATGTAAGAAAATCTTGGAATCTTAATTTGACCCACTTCCCGGTCTTCGATTAGGATGAAATTTTGCACACGCTCTGAGTTCTGATGACAATACATGACTAGCTAAGAAACGTCATTACAAATCCAATATGGCGGCCTCCCCAAGATGGCGGACTGGCTGTTTGAAATCCACTCCATGATATGGGTATCAAATGAAAGGGTTTGCTGTCAGGAATACGAAAAAAATAGTCACGTGACTTAAATCCAACATGGCGGACGTCCACGATGGCGGACAGGCTATTTGAAATGCACACCCATGATATGGGTATTAAATGAAAGGGTTTGCTGAATGGGATGCAAAAAAAATAATCACGTAACCTAAATCCAACATGGTGGCCTTTCCAAGGTGGCGGATTGGCTATTTGAAATGCAGCCCTATGATGTAGGTATAAAATGAAAGGGTTTGCTGAAAATAATGCGAAATGACATTTTCTTACCATATTATCATGTCATGGGTATCAATCAATAAGGTTCAACGAGAGGAATACGAAGATTGGACTTTGAGTCTATGAGATCCCACCTAAGCCAAGGTAGGATACGCGCCGAGGGCTGAATTGTATGAGGGTGGTAAAAAATATCATGTCGCTAGCGTCACCTTAGGGCACCGGGCGTAACCCTATTGTAATTAGCCTTGCCCCCCTACATGGACCTCTGGGGGGGTCGACCGTCTATTTGTCCACTACTCGTGGGAACAACATGAAAACAAAAAAACTTAAACCATTAGAAACAGCAACGCAGAGAAAACGACGATTGGATAAAGATATAATAAGAAGACTAAAAAGTATAAAATAAAAATAATAGTTTAAAAAACTAAAAAACACGCTTTTAGCACGCACTAAAAATTACAAAATAATTCGGACATTTAGTTTGATGACTCAAGAGTTTTCCCTTTGCCAAATCTTCATTAGATCGCAGGTAAACATAAACAATTTCAGTTCGTGATGAACGATAAATAATTACCTATGCGAAATGGTTATAAGTAGGTAATCATCTTTATTAAATATTTACTATGATTTATTATGAAAGAAAGCGTGGAGCGTTTATGTAATCTTTACTTTTTTTGGACAAAACGCTCCACGCTTTCTTTTGGCAAAGGGAAAACTCTTGAGTCATCAAACTAAATGTCCGAATTATTTTGTAATTTTTAGTGCGTGCTAAAAGCATGTTTTTTAGTTTTTTAAACTATTATTTTTATTGTTGTTTTGCTTAATTTTTTTTTTATGAAATGGAATATTTGTGGTTTTCTGAGTTAGGTATATTATAGTCACTTTGTGCACTTATATCATCATATTTTATTTTTTTCATTTTATTTAAATGTTACCTTTGTCCGATTATTCGGTTGAGTCAGTGGATACCCTTTTATTTAGATCTTTAGGCGCTATAATGCCGATGGAGAAAATAAAGAGTGCCCAATTTACCCTTCCCTGTGGGACATATGATATAATCATCTTTCTTTAAGTGAACCTGAGACATAATATTTTAAACATATTTCCAAACACGAGAATTCCCCCAAAGTTATCAAACGAATGCGGCGCACATTTATTAACAACTCTTTCAAAAGGTGGCAGTCTTGACATATTCCCATCTCAAGCACTCAATTAGTCTCCTCGCTCCTCGTGAATCTTTTATACAATAAAGATACATACTACTCGTATATGAAGGTATAAGCATGCAGTGAATTTTAGGTGTCATAGCAATTTGGTTCTGTAGCCCAAAGCGAAATTGAAACTGCACTGAAACGAGTTAACGAAGTCGACCGCCTTCATTAGGAGGATTGCATAACGCCGAGATGAAGTGGCAATTATGGCGCATACCAAACAACCTACTTGCCGGCTATAAACAATTAGCCGACTTTCTGTCTCGCTTACATCGAATTTAAAATCTCAGTGAATGGCGCGGCGGCGGCGGCGGCACGCCGCCCGTTTGGACACAACATCCGATCTCGCACGCACTTGTCTGTCGCCTGGTGACTAGACGGAACCTGCCACTCGAGCTTGAGCAAGTTATGCAGCGAATTGTTGGATTTCTCAACGGGATTTTTTGTCGTTTTGGGTCTGTATATTGCAGACCTGCACAAGCCCTGTATGGACCTTCGAGTTCATAATTTCAGGGCTAACGCGGTCAGATTTGCAGTAACCCAGATACACATGTATGTACCTACTAATAATATAATTGTCGAACTGAAGTCTTACCAGAAACACACTTCTCTAATTCGAGGAATTTTTAATTAAAAAGATAAAATAAAAATTATGGAGATCTCCCGTGTTAGATAAGGGAAAATAATTGGAAATAAAAGTTGTTCTACAATTTAACTTTTAATTGAGTGTTTTAATTTGTAATTTAAAATTACTCGCTTTTGGGAACTACGATCCTAATATACAAGGTGGCGCAAAAGTTGTCACCCGATGTTCTTTGGCTGTAATTTTTTTAATGAATGAAAAACTTTGGTTATGCTTGTTTGATGTCTTAATTTTGTTCCATTAATTCGAGAAAATGATATCGACCAAGTTATGGCATTTTCCATCACTCTTGCCAGAACTTCCGACGACAGGTTATCGAATTCTTGACGGATATTCTCTTTGAGGGCTTCAAGAGTATGAGGCTTATTGACATAGACAATAGACTCGTGACTTCAAGAAACCTAACAAAAAGACGTTTGGAACGATTAAATCGGGCGATCTTGCCGGCCAGTGCAAATCACCAAAACGAGAGATTAAGCTACCCGGAAATGCAGCCCTCAGAATTTCGGTTGTAGCTCGTACAGTATGCGCCGTTGCTCCATCCTGTTGGAACCACATGTTCTCCAGTCCCAATTCATCCAATTGAGGAAGGAGGAAGTCGTTGAACATGGCTCTGTAGCGCTCATCGTCCACAGTAGTCGTTTGGCCCGCGGTGTTTTCGAAAAAATAAAGCCCGCTGACGCATCCAGCGTAAACAGCACACCATGCAGTAACATTGAGTAACTCTGTCAAGACCGCCGATTGATGCCCAATTGCATGGAACGTCGTCTGGTCGATACTCCGGGGTCCTCTGCGACCGTGTTGCCCCATACTCTTCTAGACATGCGACTAAACGCCGCGCCGCACAGTGTTTCCTTTTCCCGATTTTGTGGCCAAAAATGCCAAAATCGAAGGTTGTCATATTGAATTTTTTTTTTTTGGGTTTTGTAGAGGAAGGTACGATACGTTAAAATCCCGAATATTAGGACCCCAAACCGATTCCCTGAGGCACAGGGGCACTGTGAAGTTTACGTTAAAGCAGCTGCACGTTGCGAGCACTTGCCGCTCTGCTGACAATACGATCTTTGACTTAGTATATTTCCAAACTCAGTGACTCTATTTCAACAATTCCTTTTGGATTTTGTTTATTGGTTTAAGTATATTAAATAATGACGCTTGAATCATGGAAATATGTGATTTTGTACTATTATATGTGTATTAGTACATAGTCTTGTAAAATCGGTGTTTTTTTCCGATAACTGATTTTCAAGCAGAGCTATCTTACAAAGACCACCCAAAACCACAATGAAACCATATAGAAAGTCTAAAGGGAAGTCTAAGCTTGCGATTTGTGCGAATTTCAGCTGCTACTAGGTGCTACTTTCGTTGTAGGGCGCCATTACAGTTAGCTCTCGCGCGACTGGAATTGCGGCGCTCAAGGCCGTTGACAATTTATTTATCCGATTTATGAGTTTTTGGTCTCATTTGAAAGGTGGTGGGGAGCACTATCAAAAATGTCACACCATTTCGCTCTTCTTCTTCTTATTTTTTTTTTATCGATTTTTCAAAATTTTCAAACACTTCAAATTTTCTCATCTTTTTCGAGCTAACAATCACTTTGCGACTATTTTTCTTAGATGCACACTTATGTCCTTTAAATATTTCGTCTTTAAATTTTTTTGACTTTTTCAAACAAATTAATTTTTTTTTTTCACATTTTGTCGGAGCAGTTTTCTCAATCTCCAACCTTAGTTGTGGCAATATGGCAACACAACTTTCATTCATATCTCAAACAATAGCTATTCACTCCCCCTATTACAGAGAACTATAGAGACTTTCAAATTTCTTTTACTTTCCCCCCAAAAAATCGCAGAATTTTCACACTAAATTTCCCCATCACCCCATTTTCATATTATACACTTCTTATGTAGATAGTTTTCGAAATGCTTCTTCTACCGTTAACTACTCTGCTTACCTAGCTATCGATTGGTGAAAAAATCATTCCAATTCATTCATTCACTTTTCTTCCACAGCCGTTTTAATTTTGTCGGTGCCGACCGAAAAAACTACGTTTTGACGATATTCAATGAGTTTCACCAACTTTCACCAACACGGACCATTTTGCCATAGTTATTATTCTTCCTACCCCTGAGATACACCTCTGAGGGTTATCACCCCCCTCCACTCCCCTACAACAAAAACACTTTTTCACCAATAATTCCCACATTTCACACTTTTCACCAACGCATTCTACACTCCCTCCCCTTTCCAACGATATCTATAACATGGCACTTGCGACCCAAAAAACCATAAAAAGTATTTTTGGCCACAAAATCGGGAAAAGGAAACACTGTGCGCCGTAATGTTTGCCCAGTTTATGCCGGACGGACAGACGAGAAATCTGCGCCTAAATTCACGCTGTGCCAACATCAGTGACGAGATTCCGCAAAAAAATCGAAACAATTATATCGCGTTCTTGAGGTTCTATAGCGATTCATGTCTTGTTGACGTGTATTTTGTATTTGTTTATTTCACAAATGTCAAAGTAGAACTGACATTTGCCGCCATTTGCAAAAATTATAGCAATTGCTGTTAGGGTGATGCCTTTTGCTATCAACTATAAGTGCCTACATATATACATAGTAAGCATAATGTACTGCAGCGCAAACAAAATTTTGCATAGGCGCTTTTCCTTACCTCAAAGTTTTTGCGCCTTAAGACCCCTAATTGCTTTCCAGCTGGGTTACCTGGCCCGTCTCAACCGAAGGTTTAAAAGTACGGATCGATATAACGAAATTCTGACCCTAAATTTAATAGTCTTGCAAGAAGTCATATCTTGCTCGGTTTCACAAATATTGCCTGTTTGCTCCGCAGATAAAGGTTCAACTGCGAGTCCCGGGTAAAAGGAACATCCAGAGGCACTGTGCCCAGCTTCCCTGTGGGGCACAGCGACATCCATGTGTACATGCCATAATTGAAGTTTGCAAAGGCGAACGCGAACTGAATGAAAATAAAATGATTGTAATGATGCAATGAAAGGTGAAAATCGAGTAAGGAAATCTCATTTCACCCCCTACAAGGATGGTGCTGTTCATGAACGACTGCTTATCAATATTCCTGGGAACATCGCGGTTCTCACAAGGAAATTGGTGACCGCTTTGGGAAATGTAATTTAAAAAATTCACCCAATAAAAGTGCACTGGAAACAAGCGATACTTTTCCCGCAGGTGTTGCATGTATACGTATAAAGTCAGCATACTATACACTTCGCCAGCATCTCTCTTTCCGCAGTAAGGGTAAGGTAAGGATGGTATCTTACATGTTCAAATCACCCAGGAAAAATGTTAGACCTCGTGCTGGGTTTTCTCTTACTGGGATTAGGTTGAATCTCCTGGGGTGTATTTGTCAGCTAATTCAAGTTCTGCGCATCTATTCAAATGCCTTAGGGGGCGAGCTGATGCCAGCAATATAGGTATCTCAATTTTTACGCTGATCTCCTCTTCAATGTAGAACGAAATTGGCATTGGAATAGAGCGCATATATTGTTCATACCCGGAGAAAATAATGAATTTGTGTTAGTTGATTGGAATTAAATGAAAAACCCGACGGATTAATTAAAACAAGCAGAATTTTTAATGATAACAGCGTATAGAGATTTTCGAGACATCAAAATAGAAATGCGTGAAAAAAATAAAACATATTTAATTGACTGAATACCTCCCCTGTTAAAAATATTTGTTTCGCTTTCATAATTTTTTTATTTTTACCACGGCAAAATCCACCGGAACCATATTCAATTGAGCAACCACGGAAATCAAACTCTTCGCGAAACTGAGTTCATTATGTGAAAACTGACAAAATGCCTAAAATACGGAAGTAAAGTGTCATAAGCGAATATAATGAGAAAATGAGATCTCTGATTTGTAAAAACTTTTTAATTTTTGGAAGGATTTAAGTGGAAGAAATAGAAAACGATGCGACGTGGACGTCACGATAGTCACCGTAACAAAAAATATTTTAAAAATGAAAGATATTGATATTGGCCAGTTTTTTTTATACACACAAGAATGCATATGCAAAGTTATGAATTTCTATCAAAAAAGTAATTTTTTCATAAAAACAATATTTTCCTTGACATTACCACACAAAAAACATTTTATTTTCTGGTCGAGGGTTTTGCTATAACCTTAAAAAAAGCAATCCTTATCAAACCCAAATAACTCTGTGGTCGACGTTTTTAACCCACGAAAACCGAATGTATTAAGCCCATTGACCCTATAGCTAAAGAACTCAACCCTTAATACCCCCACAACGCAATCCCCAATAGCCACAAGACTACGGCAATTGTATTTAATCAAACTCTTATAGCTCTAGTGTAAGCCAACATTTCTTTTTATCGTAACAGAGCCTCAAAACTGATTTCAGTCTTAGGCGATGACAGCTATGATGTATCTGTTCATCTTTATGCGGATGATGTTCAGATATAAATACCTGACGCGGCCAATTACCTTTGTCGAGGATTGCATCTGTCGCATAAATGATGATTTGGGCAGAATTTTGATTGGACTGTACCAGTGTATTGGGGTAGTGATGAATACCTAGAAGTGCAGTGCCCTTCCCAATAACCGTAATGGGATGGATTCTTCAACATTACCACCCATCATATACAATGGAAATAGGGTTGGCTATGTTGATACCACAAGGAACATGGGATGACATGTTGCGTTCTAATAAAAAATGTCGTCTGCAAGGTCTATAGGCCCTGTCCGAATCCAAGTCTATCCCTTCGTCCTTGTCTCGTTATGACAGTGAATGTCGTCAGCAAACAAGCTAAGTTATTATAACATAAATATAAAGCAAAGACAACAACCTATTCGAATTCGTTTGCTTAGCTTGTAATTTGAATCGACTTTTGCAAGTGAATAAATTTATAAATGATCCTTACTGCCATACAACTTGGTTGTTAAAAATGTTCGCTTTCAAAAGTTGCTCATTAATTTAAGTACTTTGCCGGCTTCACGCAAATCTACCTGACGAAGTCAACCCAAACCTTGGCTCGAACATCAGCCTTAACTGTTATACTGGCTAGCTAAGCTCACTGACATAGACATGAATTCGAACAGAGCTTAGCTTGGTGTGACGTCATGAACTGGCATAACAAGACGAAGACTTGGATTCGGGCAGGCCCATAGTAGCCTGCAACAACTTTGTGGGAGATCTAAAATTCTATCTATAGGCCTTTGGTAAGAGGCTGGTTAAAACTCTGACCATGCCGCACTTTACCTTTGGAAGTGTTGTTTTCCCACCCTTTGATGTTGGATGTAAGAGAAAACTGTTGATCGCATTTAATTATGTAGTACGTTTTGTCCACAAACTAACTAGATTTAGCCATATTTCAAAGTCTACGAATTCTATCCTTAGATTTCCTCTTGACGTGAACCTGATTCACCGTTTTCTTAAACTATCACATCGAACAGTATACACTCAAATGCCAGCCTATCTGCAGAGCATGTTAAGATTTTTTACAGTCCTCTAAACATATTAAACTACTTTTGTTATAATATCATTCCCATTTTGGTGAACGTTCGTTTTTGGTCCAGTGTGTGCGTGTCCGACGTCCAACGGATCATTTTCTCGGTTAATTTAGCTATTGGAACTGATATGAATTATTTAAACAATTTGAAGTTTTATTAACTTTTTTCTCTCTTTTTCCTTCTTGCCTTTATTCATGCATCTTTCTTAATTTTTCTTCATTTTTTCATATTTTCAATTATGTGATTAGAATCGGAGTTGTTTACAATCTGAAATGAAATTGAACATTATACTTATAATAAATACTAATAACAATAGCAACCCTACAATCCTTGAATATTGCACGTTAATACTAAAAAATGTCTTAATATTTGGGACAACAAGTCAGCTAATTTTAATTTTTTTATAAAAATGAAAGTGTGGACTCTTCGAAACCCTAGTCTTGCTCTTTGTTCATGCTTAGAGCGAGGAGATCATTAACAGCAGTCATAGCACTGCGGCATCTCGGGTCACTCACCTCATTCTTCTTGACGAAATTCAAATATGTATCTCTATCCCATAGCCCCTCTCTACTTCCAAAAAACATTAGGTGGTCAAAATATTTTGGCCAGCAGGAACTGTACAGATAAAGGCCATCTGTTGAGTAGTTCATTAGGAAAGCTATAGAGTTGATAATTTAGTTTTATCGCATTGCGCAAAAACAGATATGTACCATATAAGTGGGAGCACGTGGGTTGGCAACATGAATTGCTTTAATTCTCCATTACGTAAAGGAAAAACGTATTGAAATTTCATATATTTACACATTCACAAGGGTTAAACGGGGCAGGAGTGATCACAAAAATTCTCCACATATTTTACATAACTTCACGATTTTACTGCGTGTACGCCTCCGATTCCTTTCATAATTTCATTTTTGTTTTATTTGATCCCGAATTCCTTTCGAGGAAGAATTTTATGACTGCCATTGTGTCGCAATATACCAGGCTGCTTCCATACCATGAAGTGTATTTTATGAGCTCTGCATACTTGTACAGCGTCGAGCATTAAAATAAAACCGCTTTGCAATCAAAAGATAAAAAGACTCGTTTGGAGACGTAATTATATTTTATAAAAGGAAAATTTCCATATTAATTCGACACTGTTCAAATAAATTTATATATACAAAAGGGTCTTGTTTTCTCCTAATTAGCCAACGCAAAGAGTATACAAATTTTTAAATTAACTTAAATACTGTTAATGTAATTTTCAAAAGGAAACCAATTTAAAACACCCACTCAAAATTGTTCGCAAACTTAATATGCATTATGAGAGGGACTGGTGTCGCATGTAGACCAAAGGTGTGAGCTACATTGTTTCTCACCAAAAGGACGAAATTCAGACCACACGTCGACCTCGCCATCGAAATGGGCAGTACTCGCCACCCAATCCATGGCACCCATGGGTAGCTACTATGGCGGGCAAAAGTTTTCACGCAGTTTAGTGCTGCGTTTAATTACAGTTAATTTTTTTAAACTTAATATTTCGTTGGAAGTCCTTTCTGCTTGATGGCATCTTTTAATTTCCTAGGTATCGATTGCACCAGCTTTTTTGTATAATCTTCCGATATATGTATTATGCCATTCTAATTGGAGCACTTCTTTTAAATGTGTCTTGTTAGATATTTAATCTTTCCGCAAGCGCCGCCGTTCTAATTCTTCCCACACATGCCCAATTGGATTGAGATCCGGTGACTGTGAGAGAGTTGGTTGAGCCGTTTCGAATCATTGTCTTGCTGGAAATAAAATTGCTCATCTAAGTCCAACTTTTCGGAACTTTTTTTTGAAATTCTTCTTTAGAACATTTAGCTAAAGTTTCTGCTCAATTGCTCAATTTGCTCAATAAAGACAAGCTCTCCAACACCTGAAGCCGCCATACTGCCCCAAGCCATAACAAGCCCACCCCCATGTTTTTCTGTGCTTGTAATGTTCTTTTCATGTAACTCTGTGTTGCGTTTTCTCCACACCAGGGTTCTACCGGTAGACCGAAATATACATATTATATTTACTCAATTCCAGAACTCTTCAGGCTTATTTATAAAGTCTTTCGCGAATTGCACCTTCTTTTGTTTTATTAATTTCACTAATTATGGGTTTTCGTCTAGCTACCCATGCATTATATCCATTATGATGAAGGACTCTGCGTATGGTCTTGAGGTGAACATCTTTTTTAAAATCGACTTTAACTTGAACTGTAACCTGTGACGATGTTGTCCTGGGCTATTTCTTAATAATTCTTACAATCTGTATTTTGTAATTATAATGTATTAATGAGATTTATAAGTCGAAATAAAGTGTTTTCAAAACCTGCACTTCCTCCCTTGTAGTTAGTTTCCGTGGGCGTCCATTTCGTCGTTGTATTACCAATATCAGTCTTGCCAGCGTTACATCTAACTTATTGTAGAAAATCTTTTGAATGGTAGTTTGTGAAAACTTTTGTCCTCGCAAAAAGATGCAATTTAAAATATTTTGTTGCTTTCAGGATTAGGGTATTATTTTAATAATTTTATTTTTTGGTATTTGATAGCTTAAGGGGAGGGTAACGTTAATTCGGCGTAAAAAAGGCCCATTTTCAAGAATTTTTCCAGACGCTACAGGCAATACAAATTTAATTAGTCGATCGCAGCATTATATATATAGTACAAACTGTGAACAATATTATAATACCTTAATTTTTTAAAACAAAATATAAATAATTAAGCCGACGGCAGCAAATATTCGGAGGCGCCTCGAAAAAAAGTTGTCTGTCGGTGAACAATATTACTCAAGAGTGGATCATCTGAATTAAAAAAAAAACATTGTGTGATTAGATAACCGCTTTCCAAAGGTATTCCTGGGAGGACATTTTTTTTCGATTTTTCAATTTTTGCTGACACTTAGAAGTGAAAACACCGATTTTCGTCTAAAAAATGAACCTATTTGTTATTGTAAAATTAATAATTATGAAAAAAACAAATAAAGCTCCCAGCGTTACCAGGTTATTTATGTAATGAAGCTGTATATAAAATTTCAAAACAATCGGTCGAGTAGATTTTGATTTAAACTGTTCACCGGTTTCAAAAATGACGAGCGTCAGAAAATCGCTTTAAAGTTTTGCATCCTGAAAATCGAGTATTATACATGAAAGCAACAAACGCTCAAAGTTCTGTATCTGAGTTAGTTTTACTCCGATTTGTTTGAAATTTTGACACAACAACCTTAAGATGATGTGATCATATGAAACAGTAAAAAAAATGAAGAAAAAAAAATTTTAATACGTTACCCCGCCCTTAAGGGGACCTATATGGCTTAAATGGGATTTTGCAGTCAAAAGATTTTTTTTTTCAAGAAAAAAACCACATAAAATCTAGAAAATAAGGAAACTAGTTTATTACTGAATACTTTAAGATTGTTTATGGCCTATAAAAATCACAAAAATACCCATGGGCTCTTATGTGTTGAGCGTCTGTTGCAATGGTGGAATTTCACCGTTGCCGTAGCTTTTTTCCAGAACCTCTGTTCTGAAACACATAAACAAGACATTTTCTGTTAGATAATACTTGACTGCACAGAATGAATTAATTAGTTTTGCTTTCCTGCAATTATTTTTGATTTTGTGTAGTTTAGAGTTCAATTTTTGAAATTTTTCATTACTTACTGAACTAATAAATATTTTAAAAAATAATAATAATCCAAATATTCAAATATTTTTTAATTCATTCCATGACCAGATGTATAATAAACCAGCCCACCAAATTTCAAACAATTTGAGCAAACGGTTTTTGAAATTTTCTACGGCAACGGTCAAAACACAGAATTCCGAGCAAAATCGAATTAAAGTTTGACTGTACAGAAGAAACACAAAGTTTATCAACGAAAAAGCTACTTAGAAACGCACTGATTAAAGTTTGTTTCCACAACAAACACAACAGAGAATTACAGGGAACGTAGTTAGTTGCTCTGCTGTGAACCAAAAATTGCGCGGATTTAGCGCGTCGATTAGGCTTCCGTTATTACAGAGTATTTGAAGTACTTTTTTTTAACGACAAATCTAAAAGTAAAAGAAGGCATAACTTCGTTATTTTCTTACTGATTTGAGTTTAGTTTGCAGCGTTTTACTCGAAAAGAGTTGAACAAAAAAAAAACCAATAAAAAAAATCGAAAATTAAGCCATATACATAGGTCCCCTTAAGGATGAATGATTGTTTTCCTATAAGAACCCAATGAATATATGCTTTTGCTCTTGTTTTAATACTTGCTTTATTCAACAAACGGCTTTGTGTGAAAACTTATGTCCACCACTGTAGATATTTGTAAGTGCCGTAAATAGCAAAGGTGTAATTTTCGCTGCCTGTTCTGTATTGTACACCTCTCCCGGCCGCGGTTGGCTTGCAAGACCCAAAAGTACTATGAATTTCAAGTTGCTCCGAATATGACTTGACATTTCCACCACAAAATGAAAATTCCGCAAATTCCTCTACCAGAGGCCATCACTATATTCCTGTTGAATGAAGGTATTCAAGTGAAGAATGCTCCAAATAGTCCTTCAGTGGTGTAAAGGGATTAGTTTAGCTAAACTGTTTGCTAAGGTCATCCTGTAGTTCCTCCTAGCAACTGCTATATTTTGTAAAAGGATGGCTGCCACAGTTCTTTTGTTCTCCCCCCCCCCCCCCCCCCCCCCCCAACGCTGCTTTTGCCAATGTCGTGCCAGCGACTGCAGTTTCTCATGGGTAATGGGGTGCGGGTGTGTTTGCCCAGACCCTCTTTGTTGCCGTGTTCTTTCAGTTAATTAACGAGTTTCGCAATTGCTCCCTTAAATCAATGACATTGCCCGCGGGGATGGTATTCACGAGAAGTCACTAAATTTTTATGGGATTCAGGTTTCGGTTGTGTTCAGCAAAAGTTTTGTGTTCGGAGAAATCTTCGAGTTCCGACAGGTCGACTAATTATATACCTACGTTTATTTCAAAAAGAAACTTATCACTTGCTCACCTCTAATGAGGGGAATTAGGAAGTAATTAGGCACAGTACAAAAGTGAGCAAATCATTTGGGAAATTTTGGCTGGGCCTAGGCCAGGGCACTACTTGAGCACGTCCCTGTCATCTGAATTATTTGTTGAGGAAGTTTCGAAGCCCTCTCTGTAAAAGCTGTGAATTGGCATATTGCAGTATCGTGTCCTCTGTAGCATATCCCTTCGAGCGTTCCTTTCTGGCTTTCAATGGCCGTTCAAAACGTATCTAATATCCATTTACATTATTTGCCAACACATACAGTGTCAGCATTGAATATATTCGGGCAAATTGATTAAGAAGGATGCGGGTCGAAAGGCATTAATTTGATTTATACAGCAGCATGCGGAGACGGATGGACGGTAGTAATTGGCCCAATCCGGATAATGTAGTTGCGACTCGTAGTGAGGTTCAGGTGTTTGGATTAATAAAATTTGCCTTCAAGTCAGTTTCTCATGAATATTTTATAAGCCATGCCAAAATGTTCTTCATATTTATAGAATCCTTTTATGCGACCGTCCTTTTATTTATACCTCTACCATCCAGACCTCTTTCTTCAAAGGGGACACATGTTAGCGTTTCCGATCCAAGAAATTGATTAATCTTCAGACAGGTAATTATTAATGGTTGACAAATTTATATATGGCTCGAGTTGGCTCAACAAAGCGGCAAAGTATAAGTAATGTTTTTATAAGGAGAAAAAGTCAACGCATCTTACAGAATAAGCAAGTAGAACTTCCGAAATTAAAACGTTAGCAAAGCTTATTATATTTCCTTTGCTTTTAAGATACTTTTTTTGTGGTTTTCTTGAGGCACAGTACATAAATGAATATGGACAGAGGCTGTGTTACTCACTATTTTCCATATTTTGTACGTATGTTGGTTGGATGTTGGTATACACTACTGATCAAAAAAAATGTTGAAGAAACTGGTGCAATTAGGGTGATAATAAGTAATCAAACTTAAATATTTTAACAAACGTATATTTTTAAGTATTTCATAAATGTTACTTATAACATATTGTTACAGATTTGCCAGCCGAGCGGCTAGCTAGCAAACTCCGCAAATGAAAAAGAAGTTCTGTCTGAAGAACACTTCCATAAAATCCGCCGAAATGAAAAATTTATACTAGGCTCAACTACTTTACTTTATGTGCACGTTAATTTGAATAAACGATAATGGGTTACATTCACTAAATGCAAATATGGTTCGCCACTAATTATGAAAATACACTACGTCACACTCTACGGCGGACCGATCCAACCTCACTCCTTTGTGACGGCGGCCGCCTGTGGTGCCAGACGCCACCGATCTACATTTTTAGCCCAACACCACAAATGTCAAGGCGGTTTTTGTAACAATATGTACTAATAAGGGATGTTTCCCATTCTGTTTTTTAAAACTTCCTCTTATCACCTTGGCATGGACATTGCTACATTCTCAATTAGGGACGATGGAATTTCGTTCCAAGCGTTTTGTATTGCTACCCAAAGTTCATTAACGTTGTTTATGGGATTTTTATGGATTTCTCAATGTGGTCCCATAAATTCTCGATAGGATTCAAATCCGGATTTTGAGCAGGCGCCATTGATCCATTATTTGAATATTCTTCTCTTGGAATCACATCTTCGTCTTCCGAGCGATATGGCATGGAGCATTATCTTGTTGGAAAGTGTATTGATCAGTTTCGAGATCTCTCAACACGTTATGCCGAAAAACATCCCCACACCATTATTCCCAGATTTCCTTTTGTTGTCGCTTGGATACACTAAGGGTCGTTCTTGGTTCACGGACGGATCTCTTGCAGAGGGTCTGGCTGGAGTCGCAGTGTACGGGTTGAGTGAAGATGTGTGCATCTCCCGCTCGCTAGGCAGATTCGTCTCCGTTTTCCAGGCGGAAGTTCTTGGTATCTTGATCTGTGCACAAGAGATTCTGAAGAGGAGACTGTGTGGGAGAAATATCTTTATTTTCTCTGACAGTCAATCTGCTCTTAAAGCACTTGACTCGTACATAGTCTCGTCTAAGCTTATCAGCGAGCGTCGTCACTCGCTCGACCTAATTGCGAATCCTAATCAGGTCTCAATAATCTGGGTCCCTGGCCACTGTAACATAGAAGGCAATGAGACTGCGGACAGGTTGGCGAAAGAAGGGGCCTGCTCGTCCTTTATAGGAACAGAACCCTACGTGGGTGTTTCACCATCTCTCATCAGTCGCTCGGTGGAGGACTGGGTCCGCTCTGAGCACAATGAGAGGTGGTCCGAAAGATCGGATTGTCGTCAGTCTAAGATGTTCTTGCATAGAGTCGATCTAGGCCTCGGCAGACATCTACTCAACCTCAGTAGATGCCAGTTGAGCCTTGCAATGGCCATTATCACTGGCCATTGCAGGCTGAACAAGCATCTTCACACAATACGAATAGCGGATTCGCCTCTTTGCGGATGCGAGTTGGAGGAAGAGACAATTGCTCACCTTTTGTGTGCATGTCCGTTCTACAACAGTGCCAGAACCGCTTTATTCGGGAAACCTCATGTAGATCCTAATGATCTACATAAACTCACGCTGCCCACTATCTTGAGCTTTGTTAGAAGAACTGGTCGTCTAACGGCTCAATCTGGGCTTCGAGATGTCATAAATAAATGTCAGTCTCTCTTCTCGAGGTTTGTACAATGGACCTTTAGTCTAAGTGCAGGGTTATCATACCCGCCTCATGTTAATCTACATCTACATCTACAAGGGCCGTACCGTTTACCGGACCTCCTAATACAAGTTTGGGGACGATCAGAAGGCAGACAAAACCTCGATTCATTATACCATAAAATGTTTATCCAATCCGTTTCGATTTACGTTAGCCCATTCACGAGGGAACTCGCCTACAACGATAGTCAACGAAATCCAACCTCCCTAAGGCGTCGTCTAATGATGTGTCTGCTGACTTGAAATTCTTGAAAGTCGTTGGAGTTCCACAAATGCTGGTCTCCTGTTTTCTAATACTTGCATCTTTCAGGCGTAGCTATCTCTCTCCGCAAGTTTCCGTGGTCTACCTGACCCGGCCTTCCGGGACAATGTTGCGCGTTCCCTTTACGCAGCAATAACCTTGTATACGCATCCCATGCTAATGATGACACCTTTTTATCTCATCTCCTCTCTGATGACACGTTGGGATTATCCGATTTTCCACTTTCGTGCAATCCAATAATGTATCCTTTGCTGGCTTCAGTCAATTGTTTCGTGGAAAATGAACCAAAATACGCTCAATATTAGGGAAGTTTAAAGAAAAACACATATGAAGAAGTTACGGTACTTAAAGTCCTTAAAATCTACACTTTCATTATTAAAATTAAATAATACTCTTTCTTTTGGATGGGGACTAACAATAGATCCTTGCGGTCGCGGTAATCGAAAGGCCATACGCCTGAACGCCCCCTTTCCAACTAAACTATCTATAATACCCTTTCGTTATCATTACAATAAAGAAAAAGTAGCAATAGCACTTACCGTCTCGCCGAAGCCATTTTCAAAAAGAATTGAAATAACTTTAGCTTCTTTAAAAAAGTTAGGTGACTTGGTTTAACTGCTATTTTCTGTCCACTTGCTACCACATTCGATGAAAAACTGTGATGTTGACGTTCAAAATAGGTCCTTTTATATCCCTTACTTACCCCTTTTCCATACAGGTAGAAAAAATTGGTGGGAGTAGAACCAAACCATAATGTGCACATCGTTCCGTACGCTCCAGATCGTACTTTACATAGCAAAACAGACTTGACGAAACTTTATCAAACGAACGACTATTCCTATTGTGGTTTGGGGATAGGTTTTGTGTGTAATGCAAGTTTGCATGGGGTTCCGTACGGAGCGGTATGCACATTATGTTTTGGCCTTAAAAGTAAAGATCACATATCGAGAACGAATGTGGGTGCTCACTTTTTTTTAATCAGTAGTGTATGTACATATGCATATTCAACTATCCTAACCCCTTGCAAAAATTCAAGGTAGTATGTCATAGTTCACGACTTTGTTGAAACTTCTTACACTAAATTTGAATATTGAAATATTTCCGCCCTTATGAACTAGTCGCTATTATGTGCCTATTTGAGAATGTGAATTTCCCTTGAGAAATTCTACCAAAATTAGCTCTGTGGCTTTGTTTACTAATTTGCGGAAATCTCTAAACAAAATTGTTCTTAGGTCGTATACCGACTCGGCCGAACATTCCACAACATTTTATGGATAACTCATTCAAAGTGCGTTGAACAAACTCGGAAAGCCGGAAATAAGGGAAATTAGACATTTATTTCGGCGAGTTCAGAAATTGGATTTGCTGGGGTGCTATTTGTGAAATCGTGCGTTAACTCCGATGCGTGTACAATACGAACTCGTCGGAGACCTCCCCGGGCGTTTACACGTTTCCAGAAAACACGACAAAATGTTTGATGCCTGGTAATTGTTAGTGGCTTGTTTACAAACAGAACAAGCATAATTGCCCCTGCAATTACCGTGGGCATAAAAATACACGATTGGGAGCATTTCTATTTTAAAAATACTCAACGCAAAGGAGCTTTATTTAGGTAAACATGCTTCGGACGTAATTTAGGCGAGAACCGATCTGTGCCTGTGTGGATTTCCATCCATTTCGCGGTTATAATTTTACTCCTTCCGCCAATTTTTTTAATTGGTTTTCCACATACACCTTGCCCTTTCTGTCCCTTTTGACCATTTTTATGTTGTAGAGCGGAGAATAAATTTAATAATATCGCGATAAAACTCAAAAACGGTGAGATACAATAATCAAAGTGAAAGTGAAGGTGTGGTGTGAATCGACGGCAGGTACCTAATCAAAATCGCAAAGCAGCGATGCGTGGGCTTGAGTGCGTGCGTGTTCGCGTTTTGACTTATCGGCTACCAGCTTCAAAGGCACAGTGGCACATTGTCAGATGTGAAGGAGATTCGCATTAAATATTAAAATTGATTTGTACCCTGGAGATTTTCGAATACTTCGGCGTCCTCCTTCAACGAGCCGTAGAGCGTAAAAAGCATTTCTTCCTCCTTCTACGTGACGTAAAGCGTAAAAAACATACATTAACCTGCTTTTATGGCAGAAGAGTTGTTCTACATTTTTGGGGAATTTGAATAATTCAGTTCTCGGAATATATTTTTATACTTTGAGATGTATATCATGTCAAAACTCGTTTTCGATATAAATTTTGACGGACTTAATAAACGGAATGATATAGTGCTTTGAGCCACTCGGCGATTTTTGGTGTTGCGTGGTATTCCCTTCTATTCCCCGTACGCACTTCTGCAATTTGAAAAATATCTCAATCAAACAGACAGATGATTAGAAATTCTTGAAAAGCCCAAAAATACTTTTGAGTTGTTGACAATATGTAAATAATGTAGTGCAAAATGGAATGAGCCACGGCATCTGCGTATCCGATAAAAACACTATAATACTCCTTGCGGAAATGGAAAACGAGAAATAGCTCTAGGAAACGGAAACTCGCTCCATAATGGGTGATACAGACGACCCAGCTGGTGGCGAACAAAGTGAAAATCTGCAGTGTGCTCGTGGAAAGGATGTGGTGCATAAATGTAATTCAGATCCTGGCGCTCAAGTGGCCTCGTGTTCGGCAGAAGAAGAAGAGCTTGCACTCGTGAAACGTGAACGGTGTCGCGGAAACGATAACAGTGACTATGGTGATGATGACGATGACGATGATGACGACGAAGATCACATAAACCGCAAAAAAAAGTCATCACGTCACGGTGGTGGCAGTAGTCGCGTGACCGGATCAAGTTCAGTCTACCCTCGAAGTTTATTTTCACGCTCGTTAAGGTATCCGTCCGGTGGTACTACACGGAAGTGTGTTCTTACACTGGACGGATACTCCTACGTTATAGGTAAGATAAATCTTCTTAGTTACATTTCTTCCGTAAATTTTAATTAACTTAAGAGGCTCTTAATTTTTCTGCCCGAAATTAATACTCATCAAGAATACGAGATTTGAGATTTATGAAATAAGAAAAGTCCACCGCCATAATATCAAAGTAAGAAAATCCCAAAATTCATATTGGTCGTAGCAAGTTCTTATCCACGAAAATATCGTCTATTTGCCGAAATAAAGCCGGATAGGCTTATCCCTTTTAAAAACCGCAGAGAGGACAGAGTTGGAGAGATTATTTTATTAAAGCAGTCATCCCCAGTAAATTGCTATCCCACCCATTTGAATATTTAGGGATGCATTGCTAATTTGATTCTTAATAAATTAAAGAGCTTTTAAGACTGCATTAGAATCCTACAAATTGTGAATTGTAAACTGAAACGTAAAATATATGCGTTCAAATTAAATAGAACACCCGCATTAAAGTTTCGCGTTGATTGCACGTATTGACTGAGACTAATTTGAACAAATTCATACCCAGGCAATCAATCCATCTAGAGTGACAGTAAATTTGTTCCCTGATGGGTATCTGGAAAATTGGATATTTATTTATGGTTGTAATTAAAGTGGAAGTATCTCCCCGGTAGTTTACCACCCCAATCGACAACGACGGTTTGAACATTTATCCTAGCATAAAACAAAGGATGGGATACTACTGATAAATCTTGAACACAATTAGAATGCATTATTGCTTTTGTTTAGATACTGTCGAAAATTTCCCAAATAGCTCAAATTAAGCGCACTTTCCAGGATACCTACAAGGACATCTAAATAGAGGTATCTACGAAAATTCAGCTTGATTAGAGTTTTTTCGTGATTTTGACCTTTTTGGTAACTACTGGACTATAACCATTATCTTGCATACATATTTATTGTATGATTTCAACCATCCTGGTTTTTTTCAATAATGTGGGCTTTTTTCGATTTAATGCGGTACCACACGTATTTGCTTTAAAAAATATGAAACCCAACAAATGCATTAAAGTACGTAACTCAATGAGATTCAATTCAAACAGGTATACGCCGCAAATCACCTAAAAGAAAAGCTGAACAGTAAAATACAAAATTTAAAAATCTGCCTGGAAAAATCCATTAATTATCACAGCATACAAAATTCTTAAATATTGCATACAACATCAACCCGTCGTCGTCATCAACTAAAATTCTATGAATTTCCCTCCGAGTTTTCGTATTTTCACCCGCGCTCATTCCTAGAATCTCTTGGGTTCTTGGAACGCTACCCCACAATGGCTGGTGCCGATTAAAACATTGAAATTCCCTCACACCTCACCTTCGTTTAGGACGATGCCAACAAACTCTACGCTGATCTCGTGGCCTGACCCTCGATCAAGTGGCCAAGTGCAGAGTAACAGTACTTTTCTCAATGCACATACATATATATAAATATATATATACAGAATACAGATGTTCCCAAATTATTATCACCTATAGAAATTTTTAGTAAAATAGTATGAAAACGTGGCTTTAAGATTCCAAAGAAACAATTTTATTGTATAATAAATACATTTATTAGTATTTTGTGAATATTCCCTTACATTTTTCAAGGCTTTTATCCTACGTGACATTCCAATGATAGCGTTTTTCTCTGTGATGACCAAATCGGCACTTTTCTGCCACTTTCTGCTTAAAAATAGCCCACATATTTTCGATAGCGTTCATATCTGGGCTATTCGCTAGCCTATCAAGGATTTGGATGTTGTTAGTCCTTAGAAACTCCGTAACTCTCCTTGCTGTATGGCAAGGGGCTTTAACGTGCATGAAAACTTCATCTCCGTTAAATTTTGCATGCATAGTTGGGATCATCTGTGTCTGAAGGACTGTTATCATATCTACTGCTCCACATTCATTATTCTGTCAACGACGTAGAGTCGGTAGAGTCCTTTGGACGATATTGCTGACCAAATCATGCCCCTTACTGACTGCTTGACCTGTTGTTGGACACATGAAGGTAAATACTCTTCTCCTTTGGATCACCATAGTGTCATCACTGAATATAACCTGTTCAAGAAATAGAGTTAATTTAAGTGAAGTGGAAAATGTGTTTTTAGAATAATATGAGAAAGAGTTTTTATCTCACCTTTACCTTTTCCCAATCATTTGAAGTCCATGTCAAATGTCCATCCGCCCATGTTTTTTTTTGTTGAACCATCCTAAAGTTCAGCCTCTACTTCTTGCGTGGTCGTCTTGCACATAGCCCAAATTGAAAAAGTCGACGTCTTACTGTCCGGTCAGATATTTCTGCACAAACGTCACGCATAGTAGCCCTTAGAGACTCACCGGATAGGGTGCGGACTTGTTGATAATTCAGTAGCTATTTTTATTACGTTCACTATTCGAAGTTACAAATGAGGCTAAATATCGTCGGCTAGGTACTCATCCTTAAATACTGCACAGTAACCATAAAATTAAAGCAATTTGTAAATGAAGCTAAGTAAAAACTCTAAACTGTTACTTTCCCCAAAAGACATTCAGGAAATAATTGCTCCAGGAAAGGGATATTTCCAAGAATATGACGTTCCTATTGCAGACCTTCTTCGTGATTGAGGTAACCTTTGTAAACGGCATGCCAATTTAGGAAAAGGATGCAACAGTAGTTTTATAAACTACATTAATAATAATAAAGTTTTTTTTAAGAGGTGATAATAATTGATATACATCTGTATACACAATACGACTAGCCTAAAAATATTTGACAAGCTAAAGTTATAGAAAAAAGGTGTCTTGAAAAAGTGAAACTTTTTTGCCATTAAGCTTGAAATATTTTATATTACAATGCGTGAAGCAAAACTATGTGGCCGATAGATACAAAAAAGGAAAATGTATCTAGTATTCACAACGCAAGCGAAAACGTATGAAATTTTAAAAGTCGTTAATTAAAAGTCCTTCGTAAATCAAACAAAACAGTCATTACATTTTGAGCGTAAGAGCCAAATTACATTCTCATCACCTCAGCTTAATCTTCCCCTTCTGCTTGACGTTGGACTTGGAGTTATCTTAATCAATGGAGAGGAAATACAAAAATAAATACCATCGTACCATGGGGCCCTTCTGAATCCAGTCAGGCATTCATTCCATTCACCACCTGACCCCCGGTTCTTTGAAGTTCAAACAGCTTCCAAATTAATCGTCTAGTTATAGTATATTTCGACAAAGCGACGTACAACAAAAGCTAAGCCAAGAGGTAAAGACCTGTGAAAAGAAAGATATAATGGCGAAGATAATTTTCTGAACACCACCTGTCCATAAATCGATAATTCGAGGCACGTTGCCAGTGGATTACATAAAGGTCTTTTCTCTGCAAGAAGAAAAAAAATACAAGTATTACGGAGGCTTATATCCTTGAAATCCTGTCCCATCACACTCGGCGATTTGTTCTTCAGCCCGTAATCGTAAGTTTGACGGATCAAACCTTAGGAAGTAATAATGCGTCGCTTTCTGCAAGAAGCTTTTATCCCTTAAATACTTTTCGAAATTTGAAAGGTGGCACAAAGGGCGTCTGCCCAGTGAAGGGAAGAATATAATTATGCAAGTAAGCTTCACGGTGCTAAAGAACGTTAGTTAGAGTTCAAATGCACTGCAGGAATAGTCCCTCCTTTGTGCTCAAATTAACTACCCACTATCCGCACCAACTACGCCATGTGGTTGAAAACCTCATATTAGACTTTTTTACGATTTCTTAGCATTTTGGGACTGAATGAGTTATTTACCTATTCCCTTCGCTTGAAGGACGGCCAAAGGGCATGGGAATGGAATTTTATTTGCCTCGTTGTGGAAGTTATGACTCAACCCAGTTTTGTAAAATTGCACTGGGCTTTGTTTCGCATGGGAACTCTTTACGTTTTACGGCAACTGCGAAATTCTTTTCGTCCTCTGTGAAAGTTAATCTTCGGAGCGGACCACCGATACGGGTAGAAAAGAAAAACCAATGACCAACAAAGCGAAATAAAGGGAAACTCCGCATTGTGCAGGAGATGGATTTTAATGTCTTATTATGTCTGCTGTGATACATTTTTCCTCAGACCATCAAGGAATTTGAGCTGAAACAGATAGGATAATGTTCAAGAAAATGATTTTCTGCAAGCTTTCAGACTCTTGATCATTTGGCTTGCGGTGCGGGCGTTGTTAATCATTCCCATCACCAGGAAGTTGCCCAATAACATTCAATAACTATCTCTACATAGTACTCCATAATGTGTTCCTTTATCTGTCTGTATGTCCACTTATAACTCTAAGCCATGTAGCAGATTTTCTGGCGGTATTCAATGCAGATAAAATTTCAACTAGTGAATGTCTTCCCAAGGTAGTAAGCATCAATCGTATATTTAGTCGTCATATACAGCCCACGGTATAGAAAAAAGATGGGGAGTGAAATCGAGTGTTAACAAAAAGTGAAGCGTTACGATTTTCTCATGTGGTGGGGATAGACTGTAGTCGAATTTGGACAAAGTTCCAAAGCACCCTCTTGACCGATTGACTTCATAGTCACTTCATGCGTTAGTTAGATTCCGAAAATGGTTTATAGATAAATGTGCAGACCATAGGTGGCGCTGTAATCTAACTTCTATGCCACTTGACCGAATGAATGGTTGATAGTTTATTTATTTAATTATTTATGACAAATTCATCAACAATCTGATTACTATACAAAACAAGCCACCAATTGAAATTTACATCGAAAAATATAAGCTTTAACGAAGCAGACCCTTTATCTGTCCTCTCGAAAGGTGAAAATCAATATTAGAGAAACGTAAATTAAAGGAACGTGACATCGAAGCTAAAGGCTCATTGTAGCCATAATTAATGCGGTGATGTGTTAACTGGAAGAAGTCGCGATTCCTCAAAAACCGCGCGGGGATGGAAATATTAAGTAGAGCCAAAAATTCGGAGGAATTAATAACACCATTCAGACAGTCGAGTACCAAGGCAGCTCTGAAATTATTTCGTCCACTCTCCAAAATGTGCAGCGAGATTAGCTTGAGTCTGTCAGAATAAAGAAGTAATATGAGACTATTTTCCCAAGGTAGACCACGGAGGGCGAAACGCAAAATCTACGTTAGACAACCTCAATTATATTAATGTCCTTTTCGTAGAAAGGAGACCAAACGGTACTAGCATATTCAAGTATAGGTCTCACGAATGAGCAGTATAGTAGTCGAGAGATATATAAATCATCAAACTCCTTAGACCACCTTTTTACAAACCCTGGTTGATGTTATGATGATGGTTAATAGAACACCATTTACGAAAGGCGTCTAGGTCCGAGTTTAAAGTTTCACAGGCATAATCGTTAGATATTAAGCGAAAAATGTTCGCATGGTCAACATAGCAGAAAATTCTCGAGTGGGTTGGAATAAAAGATATATCATTGATGTATATTGTAAACAAAACACCAGTGGACCAAGATGACTACCTTGGGGTACTCCTGATGTTTGATGACAGAAATGGACAGATTGAGTATGCTCACACAAATACGAGAAAATCTAATCAACAAAATGATTTGCGATAGTTACGTGTGAGTCCGATAGGTGTCGCCTAAATCTAACTTCTATACCACTTGACTGATTGACTCCATGTTCACATCATATGTTAGTTAGGGTCCGATAGGTGTTGGTGACACAACTATCAACCATTCTCCCAATCCAACTAACATATTATGTGAATGTGGAGGCAATCGGTCAAGTGATATTGAAATTAGATTTAGGCGATGCCTGTGCCCACCACATGATTTTTTTTATTCTGCGCAGGCGTAGTCGAAGTTGGACAAAGTTCTAACGCACTCTCTTTTCATGCGTTCATTTACCCCCTTTGCCTCTTGTATATATTCAAATCATTCCTAAGGAGTAAACTCCCGTCGCGCATCGGACTTGACACGTACACTTTTTTTATTTAATTCAAACAAAATGGAAAGCCAAGTGAAAAAATTAATCTTTCGAGTCCACTTAATATTATTTATATGTTCTTGTGTTTAATGTGTTACGAATCAAACCATAGAAAATACAAGAAATTCACTTGATGAACAAACAATTGCAATTCAATTAAAATAGTAATGCATAATTTGTTAGTGAAAAAAAGCTAATACGAATATTCTCTTGTTTTCAGGTAAGCATCACTTTACGACCAATGGAAAATTGACGGGTAAGCAAGAGTAGAGTGATCACAAAATGCAGTAGTATTTAATAGAAAAGAAAGTAAGTAATCGGCATGAAAGTTAATTTCTATAATTTTGTTTTACAATCCTTGTACGTTATATCGAACGATCCTATCGCCCATTTCATGAATGGGGACATCCCCAAGTGTCTGATTCAAAAACCGATCAAGGCACAGGTGTCCCTCGTATACCTACCGCACATATGTACATATTAAAACAAATTAAATAATAGTAGGTATTGTGGTTCATTCATCTATCAATGTACAAATTTACTAGTTTTAGTCACTTACCTATTTATCGAAGTAGTTAAATTGAAAGCCGATTTAAACGAAAATCAGATATCTTGTAACGTGTTTGAAATATCAATTTAATTCTTATTTGTCGTTGATAGTATCAGTATACCAACGATAAGCGACACAGATGCCCACTCACTACGTTGAAAGGCAGAAAATACAATTTGATTGGACTGTGTTCTGAGAGTCGGATTCCAGTCGAATTGTCAGAAAAGAGACCTTCTGAGTGCATAGAGCTGACGATAAACGAGGATATGTGGTGGAGTGTTAGAAAAGCTTAAGGGGTTATATGCAATTAGAATTTGCAAAAAGTCGATTTGCATTTTCGGAATCTACATACATATATTTAAGTATATTCTTTGAAAATTTGAAGCTAATCCGATACATATTTACGGAGATATACCCGAATTTGTAAGGCCACTATGTGTAATTTACTACTGTGTGTAAACTACTTCTGAAACTTTAAACGCGTTTTTCTCAAATCGGTACTTTCAAAGTCGGTAATCTCGCTTTCTCAGAAATAGCTCAACCGATCGCTCTCAAATTTTTACACAATCTTCTTAGATACCGTAAATACGGATTTCTTTAGTCCTGGGGGGTAACTTTAACCCAAATTGTAACAAAGTTTAAATTTCCAGTCACATCGTAACTGCTTAAGCGAGGTTTGTCATTACTACCGAAAATAGTAATTCGGAATATAGGCGCGTGCCTCACCGCTTTTTTGTTCGCGTTGCGTATGTGTATGCGTCAGAGAATTCACGCGTATTCAAGTTTGCAAACTTTGTTGGGAAGCTCTCATTTTTGTTATTTAGTTATTTTTTGTTATAACTGTATTAAAATTAGATTCTACTTTGCCAACAGACTTCTTACATTTACTTCCCAACCTGTGATAGGGTTTCTTTCGTATAAAATAGTTAAAAGTACTGGTTTTTTCATAAAGCAAAAACCGTAAGCCAAAGTTACCCTCCCGTAAGGACATTTTGACCCAAAATTGGAACAAAAATAAAATGCACTTAAACATAATTTAGTTTTAACTTGCGCATTGTTATTTGTTTAATATACTTCAGAGTTGATATTAAAGTCAATGTAACATTAATAGGCCAATAATAAAAGAAACCGCAGAGTGATTTCTGAAACCTGTTCATATTTTTGGTCGAAGTAACCCGGAGTTACGGTATATTCCTCAGGTATTGAACGAAGGAATAAGATTTAAAAAAATTATTACTATTTTTTTTAACAATTTGGAGCGAAAATTTTAGTCAAAAACGAAAATTTTTTTCAAATAGACGCCAATTTGCCAAAAATCAAAATTTTTATTTATTCCGATCGGTTGAGCCATGTCTGAGAAATCGAGATCACCGCCAAGCGCCTTTTTTTAGAGGTCATTCGGGGCATCATCTACAAGAGCGGTGCACATTAATATTTTTACATGATCGACGCGCTATTGTATTTTTAAAAGTAGGATCTATTTGAATTGCCATCACTTGTAATTGATAAATAAAAACTGTTTCTATAAAAAATTCATAAAAAGACGTCTTTCTTTAGCCTCGCAACTGCGTATAACCCCTTAAGTTTGAGTTTCTGTAGTCACAGGCCTTGAGCTTTCGTCGCCATGTTGGTCGTAGAAGCAAAATCGTTTTTTGTAAATATCTCACCTTCTAGATATGCTAGATAAAAAATTTAATAACAATTTCTCAGATCTCGAAACTCTCTACAAATTAATTTTATCAACGTTCATTAAGTTAAGTTTTAGCCTAGACGTTCAGTGGAAGCGACTACACGCGACTAATGCCCATACACGTGTGGCTTCTGAACCTAGTCCCCTACAACAGACTTTGAGCAAGCGATTACAGGCGACGAGCGACCGGTCCCATATTTTTTTTCTTCCTGCAAACTGTCCACACCTGAGCTGACGATGGGAATATGTGGGAGGATGTTAGAAAAGCTTAAGTTTAAGTTTTTGTAGTCACAGACCTTGAGTTTTCGCCCCAATGTTAACTTCTTCTAGACATGCTAGATGAAAAATTAAAAGGAAATTTTGAGATATCGAAATTCTCTACACATCAAGTTCTTTTTTCGTTAAGTTAATACTTTTAGAGTTATAGCAGATGGAGGGTACCGAGTTGGTGGACGACATTTTGAGGAAAACTTCGTTATGCCATGGCAAACTTAAATAGAATCGGTTGCCTCCCCCCTTCCAGATTCGGTGACCTCCTTCCCGCCACTTTTGGTGTTCAGGGTTAGTTCAGTAGTTTTCTGAAAATAGAGGGTTTCAGCATTCATTTCAGCCTAATCTCATGGTTCTAATCGAAGCGAATTTTATTTTAATCTAAAAACAGTATTTGCGGGTCCCCAAAATAATGGTTTAGTTTTTCGATAAAAATCAAAGTGGTTTGTAGGCAGATGCCGAAAAAGCATGTTTACCGTATGCTTCTACAGCAGCGGATATACTTCCCCAAAATGTCAATACATGTGAATACAATACATGTCAAACCTATTTAGACGTGATACATACAAAAAGAGTTGCGCGACCTTGAAAACGACGTTTGAAAACGGAACGTACTTTTTCTCATGCCTAATATACCATTTACCAAAAATACCAACCAAAAATAAAAGATATGATGCCTTGCGTATTTTCTGCACTAAGTAAATTATTACGCCTGGAACCTAGTACGCATACTTCATTCATTGGATTATGGTCGTTTATGGGTCGACTTTCTAAAGCGTGTTTATAATTTCCATAGCGCAATATTTTGAACTGAATATGTAGGTGCATTCATCTGATGGCTTTACCGTCCCATACAACTTACTAACAATAAATAATCTGTTTTGCTCTAAGCAGGAATAGTGTGGCTTTAATAAGACTCTGAATTTCAACTCTAGAGTCCAAATTTCCGCCTATTTTTCTTGAGTTTTTAAAGCTGATCAGTTTATTTTTGCTCTATTGGGCGGCACGTGAAGCGCCTGCTGGGTTAATTTCACTTTTAGTACTTATCATTTAAAGAAGAGCTCTGCAAACAAAATGACCGCAATCTCTTCTAATAGCAAACCGACACTCAAGCAATTTAATCCCGATTGCCAGGCATATCGTATTCTCTGGAACTGCTGGTCCAAGGACGCATAACGTTGCCATGAATAGTTTTCAGCTCAGTGTCAGAGAAAGATATAATGTATTTGGCAACAACTATGCCTGAGAGGCACAATCCAAATTATTTCTAGTGGCGATTTGTGTACGTACGTGCGTATGTGCATTTGATATGGGTAGAGGTCTTACATGAGGAGGCATACGGGTCTAATCTTTCTGACCCTGTCACACTGAAATTACCATTTCTTATCAGACCTGAAAAAGTTCCCCGGCACGCAGGTACGTAATTGACCGAAATTGCTGCAAATGTCTTCCTACAAGAGCCCTTATTAAATATTAATTATTGAGCTTCCTTAATTAGTATACAACTGTTTTGGCTTCGGTTGTTTTGTGGGATACGTGCGAGTATACGTGGAGGTAATCGATATCTGCACGTCGCACAATTTGCCAGTAAACTAGAACTCGGTCAATTACAACATGATTAATTTAATAATTTTTAGTGGCAGTAATAATTCAAGAACCGAGTTCTTCAGCATCCAGAGTTTCTAGGAATTATGCATTGCATAATAAATTATGGCATTTGTATATGTATAGGAGATAAAATATCCCGGAACCTCTAAAAGGAAAAAGAATCCTAGATGGAAGCGGGAGCTATCCTTTAGGAAGCATGGATGCATGACTCTGTTGGACACTTCATATCATTTCAACATTACATGTCATTAGCAGGAAGCAGTAAAAAAGCTTTTTTTTGGCTTCTCCCAAGATTCCTTGGAAGCAATAAGGAATGCATCACATTGACTGGACTTGGGAGCTATTTGGAATCAAAGTATATGCTCTACCGCTTCCCCAGAAGCATCCAAGGATGCATGGCTCGGAATCAAAGTGCGATCGATTTGTAACCGCAGAGTTAGTTGCATTTTTAATTTCGGAAATTTAAAGTAAATAAATGAAAGAACTCAATTAGCCTAAAGTCATGTTATTTAAGGACTTGAACGATCAGCGCTCTGCTTCAGTACTCAAAGTACAAACAGGATTGAATCATTTTCAACCGGCGGCGGCGTTCACGAACTGCGTCGACGAAGAGCTCGATCGGAAAGGGCGTGAGTGAGAAGAACATATGCAAGGTGCTTTTGTTCGCGCTTGTGCTTCCGTGTAGCTTGCATGTGACTAACCTGGAATTGATAGGGAAAAGTTTATTTTTGCTTCCACACGGCTTCCTTTAGAATGCCTGGCCAAATTTCCCACTGGACTGTTTCCGCGTTCCCAACCGCTAGTGAAAAATTTTTCCTGAATTGTTTAATGTTTTAAATAAAATTGTTGCTTTACGTTCACCCCATACCAAAAATAACGACGATACACGGGCAATGAAAGAAGATCAATAAATCAAGTTGTGGTCAATGTGGCGAAATTAATAAAAAATCGATTGTAGGTGCGCAAATTGAATTTGGTTTGCGGTTTACATGGAAAAATTTTTAAAGGATGTAAAAACTGACGCTTTGGCAATTTTGGGCAATCACCTCGGGGTGTTCGAGCCAGGCTCGGGTCATAATTGAGGTGTGCTTTTTCCTGATAGCGTTTGATGGTAGTCCCATCAATCAGGATAGCTACTGCGGGATAATCAGGCAGCATAAGAACATAAACGGTTAAACAAACTGAAACAGAACCTTGAAGTGGAAAGAATTTGTAGAAGCCCTATGCTACTATAACTGGAATGAAATAGCAAATGTATTTTTTTTATAAGTGCTTAAAAAAAATTTAAGGAATTTGTTTATTGAAAAAGCTATTTTTAATTTTATTTGACAATTCATGCAATTCTGTCAATTTCATTTTATCTAAGATTTCGCCCTCGTATAGTGCAGCCTGTGCATCGATTTCTTCCAAACCTTTTAATCTGCTACTGCCAATGATTCAAATTATGTGTAAAGTAGAGTATTGTGCAATGTCATCTCTGCATCCTGCATGTCAATATGCTTTTTGTTAAAGTTTGAAAATACGTTCACATGGCCCAGGAGTCCTACATATTTGAGAGCACGATGCAAACCTGTTCATTTCGAAACTTACGTACAAACATTCGTATAAGAAACATGAGATGTATGTAATTACATAATCTAGATTCTGGAAGATACCAACGGAAGGGATTCGTAGAGCTAAGTTAGTCCGCAGTTCTAATATTTATTGATCTAACTAAAGCATGAGTTATCAGAAGGATAACATACACTACGTTTACATGTTTACTCAAAGAGGGGTTCAAGAAAATAAAATTTCACTTCAACACGGATTGATTTAAAAAATTTCTGCGACTAAATTGTATTTGTTGTGCGTTTGCAAAGTTGACAAGAAAATTTTGTTGTAATGGAAAAACTAGCAAAGAAAAGCAAATACAGACACAAATAAATATATAAAAAGTAGGAGGTACACTAAATGAAAGGTATACCAAATCTAAATGTCTTTCTGGTTTTTGCATCAATGCAAGTAATTAATTGCAATTCAAAACTTCAGTTACTTATTCGTATCCTACATAAAATAGCCACATACACTCAACTCAACCAAGAAATATCAGTTCAAGTACAGTAACTCACACATCTAACCGGATGACTGCAACACGCTTTAACTCTGAAGTTCGGTCTTAATAATTTCGATAGATATATCATATTATATATTAATTAAAAACAAATTTTGTGTAGTCTCATTATTTATTAAAACAAGTACAACAACTTAAAACGTTAATTCAACAAAATAATAATCTATATATAGTATATAAAAATCAATTGCTGTGCGCTAGTCTTGCTAAAACTCAAAAACGGTTTGACCGATTTGAATACTTCTTTATTTGTTTTTAGCTATATTACAGGGGTGGTTTACGAAAAAACGAAAATTCGGGAAACCCCAAAGGAAAGGCCAGAAAACAAAAAAAATCGAAATTTGCTTTTTGTATTTCCGCGAATTTCTTCAACTTCATCAAATCTTTATAAAAAAAAGGCAATTGGGGGTTTTTGGGGTCGCTGATCTCGAGCCTGCATTCAAAATTTTGGAATTCAAGATGACGGATCAGTATGGCGCCCGAAAAGTTAAACTTCAACGGATAGCCCTGAAAATCCGCACTTGGGAATTTTAGTGATCACTGATTTCGAATGTGAGACCACCCCCAACCCGCTGGGAGATATAGGATAGGGAGTGCAGTGGGGAGGCGTTGTAAAATTAAGGAATACAAATTTAATAGTATCCCGGGAAACGCCGGGTCCGGGCAAACTAGTAACGAATAGAACTCTTAATGTTTGTTGATTTCAATATTTTGTGGCATAACGTTTATGCAAAATGACTTCGTCCAGTCTCCTTGACATAGAATCCACCAAAATCTGACAAGTTTGGGGAGATATGGAGTTCCAGGCCTCTAAAATAGCAGTTTTAAGTTCAGCAATATTTGAGTAGGTCTTCTGGTATATTTTCCGCCCAACTACGTGCCAAATATGCTCAATTATGTTGAGGTGTTGGGACTGCGCTGGTGTAGCTAATACGTGAGGACAATTATAAATTAACCACGATCTAGCAACATATGATTTGTGTTTTGGGTCGTTGTCTTGATAAAATATAAATTTATCCGAAATACCCAACTCCTGATAAAAAATTTTCACATTTGCTTTTAAAATTCTCACGTCCATAATATTTTCAATAAAATGGAGATTTCCTGTCCCTGCAGCAGAAACACAGCCCCAGACCATTACTGAGCCTCCTCCGTGCCTTTTCGGAAAAATGCTTCATTTGCACGTCGCCATACAAATCTGCGTCCATCGGATCGTTGCAAATTGAAAATGCTTTAATCTGTAAAATTTATAGTTTAAAAAGAATACAAAACACGCATGCATGTTACTTTTCCATATATTATATATCATGCATATATCGTAACAAATAAAAGTTTATTTAATTCAATTTTTTTTTTAATTTTTAGTGCGTGATAAAATCGTTTTTTTTAGTTTTTTAAACTATGATTTCTTTTATACTTTTAAATCTTAAAATATCTTTTTCTTAGCGCTTTTGTGTTTCCTTTTCTAATCGTCGTTTTCTTTGAGTTGCTGTTTCCAATGGTTTAAGTTTTTTGTTTTTTTTTATATTCATTTTATTCCCACGAGTAGCGGACAATTCAACGGTCTGGCATTTCTGCTTCTTGGATCCATCATCACATTCCTCTTCACTAATTTCACTTACTATAATATAAATGGGACTCGTAAAAACAAACCAAATGAGCCCAAACTCGTAAGGTTGATTATAAACCATTGAAGAGTTTCACTATTCACCTCCTAACTCCATCATTAGATCAGCTCGATGGAACCTTGTATTGTATTGTGTTGTATTGTCATTGTCATATTTGCGAAGTTTCGAGAGAAATACGACAATTAGAACTTGGTTAAATTCCACTTCCAAGATTTGTAAACAAGTTTGCGAGTTAGTTACAAGTGAAGCTAATAAAACCGTGGTAAAAAATCTGTTATATATTTATTAGAAACATTTTTTCTAAATTTTTTTTAAAGTATAACTTATTTTAACTCGGTTCCAAAATTCGAGAGACTTCTTTAAATGCTCTTTGGCAAAACGTATTCTGCATTTTTTATTTGCTTGCGTGGATTGGCCATAGTACAACTTTACACTTTGAAGAATTCAACAAAACTGATAACTTCTACCTAGAGGAATAGCAAGCAATGTGGCAAACGCTCTCCTGAACCCGAAAGTACCGTACCGCCATTTTGTCACATCATAAAGTTCCATTCGTTATTATTATTTTGTTGAATTAACGTTTTAAGTTTTTGTACTTTCTTCAATAAATAATGATTTTATAAACACTGAACTACAGAGTTAAGGCGTGTTGCATTCTTCGTCCGGTTAGACGTGAGATTCACTGTATGTTAGCTTTCAAAATACTTTCAAGCCAAATGCCAGAATTAATTTCAACCGAAAACCTGACAAAATTGTCAAGTCAATTTCAAATCAAGTATTGGAGTAAGCATGTAAACGTAGCGAAATGCACAGTATTACTGCGGCTACGTGAAGGCTTGTAACCTACCTCAAGCAGGCTTGAAAGTCACGCTGGATTGACTTTAAAGCTCCACTTTCTCCATGATTGACGTCAGTGGAAACTAGAAAAGTTTCAATCAGGTTTCTACCAGTTGGGAAATATTTATAATGAAAGTATTAGAAAGTTATACAATCATATTGGAAATGGAACTTCGACTCCACTCCAGTCCACCCTAAAAATTCATCGAATAAACGTAAAAGCACCACCACTGGTCAATTACTCAAGTAAAGAAGAATGAGGGGCCGGATTGAAAGTTCATTCCAGTCCCAAGTCAAATTATCAATTCGTCATGTAGCTCGGGTGTACGTAAAATTCAAAGGAGTGTTGCTATGGGGCTATGACGAGCCCATAAAAACGAATAATGGTAATTAAATTGGCTCTGGTGCTAGCCTAGACGAAGTGCGGCTTACTAAGAGTAATGACTTCACAAACAGTGTGGGCACCAGGCGTGAAGGAGTTCGTTCATTACGGTTTCACTTACCTAATTACGTGTCCTGTCCACTCAAAAATTCGCCTCGCTCGACTGTGATTCACTCTTAGCTTCGTTGGGCGTACTCATATAGCACTGCAGTAAGTGTTGTTAAGTCCATTTTGAGCTTTTTCCCGTCACAGCTGGGAGATTTTCCCTTCTTTCCCTGTTTGGTGGTCAAAATTTCCCACAATTTTTCCCTTCAGTTAAATTGAACGATAGTCCTCATTTTGTAGTTTAGTTCAACAAATATCAAACAATGTAATAAAGTACTAAATAAGGAACTCTTCATGATATTAAATAAAAAAAAGGGTCATAGCGACCCCGGTTGTCTCTGGTGCTACCACCGCACTAACACCGCCTTTCTGAACCCTTCACCCGCATGCTTCGGAAACCCAACTCCCTCCCTTCCTTTTTTGACTTTTACCTGAGCAAATCTTCTCTTAAGAGATTCCTGCGCCGCACCTCTTAATTTTCCCCTCCTGCCTGCTCCCCATTGACCCCATCTTTGTTTTATCTGTCCCTTGTCTAAGTTCTAGTCATAGTTTAAGTTGATTTTTGTTTTGTTTACGCTTCGACAGATAAAAAACATACCTTAAGAGTGAACGCCACTGTGAGGGTTCAAATGAAATATTTTTTTGAATTTTTTGGTAGTACATATACCTACATATTCATAAATATGTAAAAAAACGTTAAGGTAAAATTTCGAAACTGACTGAGTTTGGCCTGTTCACACATATACGGTGGTAACCTTCTCCTAACTGGGGTAAAAAAAAAATCGATTTATTCCTTAATATGTCTAGAATCAGGTCCTAAAATTTTACGAAACAAACAAATATGGTTTTCGAGTTATAGTGCTATACATATATTTTGAGAGAAAAAACGGTGACGCAGTTGTCGCCCGAGCACGCTGTTTGGGACGCCACCGGAAGAAATTCAATTCAGTTATATTTTACGTGGCCACTTGAACGTATCGACAGTTTTTCTCTAGAACTTTCGAGAAAATGCCAAAAACTCAAAAGAATTTTACATCAAAAACTCCAAAAATAAATTCCGTGGAAACCGGCACACGGCACTTTCAGCCGGTGAAGTCGATCTATTAGGTCCGCAACTAAGTTCTCGCTGTTTTTTTTTATGAATATAAAACTTTATTATGAAAAAATGGTTACAAATGAGTTATTCAAAGTACTGCCCATCGCTAGCGACAACCTTTTCCCATCTTTCTGGCAGAGCTCGAATACCGTCACGGTAGAAGTGTTCGTCTTTTGAGGTTATCCATGAATCAAGCCAATTTACGATGTCGTCATATGAACGGAACTCCTGATTAGTCAGAGCATGTGCCATCGAACGGAATAAGTGATAATCGGACGGCGCAATATCTGGGGAATATAGCGGGTGGGGTAGGACTTCCCATTTGAGTGTTTCTAAGTAGGTTTTGACGGGTTTGGCAACGTGAGGCCGATCGTTGTCGTGCTGTAAAATCACTTTTTCGTGCCCTGATCGTATTGTGGCCGCTTTTCGCGCAGTGCTCGGCTCAATCGCATCAATTGAGTTCGATACCGTTCCCCAGTGATCGTTTCGTTCGGTTTCAACGTCTTTTCAGCGTTTTCGAAGATTTTCGGCCTTCCTTCACGCGAACGGTCGTCAACATCAAAATCACCGTCTTTGAAGCGACGGAACCAATCACGGCACGTTGTTTCACTTAGAGCAGCATCTCCGTAAACTTTTTGGAGTTCTCGATGCGCTTGAGCCGCCGTTTTCTTCGAATGAAAAACGAAAAGCAACACTTCCCCGCAAATGACGATTATTTGGCACATAATCAGACATTTTCACACAACCAAAAGTATATGTTCCAAAAACAAAATCACAAATGTATCAAAGCGGCTTGCTTACGATATGTCTAAGCTTGGTTCATGACGTTTTAGTAATGCTATAATCGACCAACTCTTACTACTGGAGCCATCTATTGAAAAACAGCGGGAACTTAGTTGCGGACCTATTAGGTTCCGCGTTCCAAACGCATTTTTCTCGACTTCATTTTTTCAATCGTAATTCCACGATATCTCTTGAACCGATCCACCGATTTCCATAAACCTTGGTTCATTTTGTTCAGAATTCAATTGTGCACAAATCTAACTAGGATATTAGACTAAAACCAAGTAGTTTTTTTTTACAGCACTTTTTGTAAAAAATTTTTCGAAAAATTCTCGATTTTTTGCTTCAAATGGCTTCCATTTTTTTCTAATCGACCGATTGGTTAGATCCTAGTTAGATCTATAGATTTTTATGTCTAAATAATGTTGTTTTTTGATTTTTTTGTTTTAAATGATTTGACGAGCCGCAGTCACGGAATTACGGAAAAAGGCCGATTTTTTTGGCGCCTTCTGGCGGCGACGGGTGATCGAAAAATGAAAAAATAAAAAAACAATTTCTAGTTTTTGTTAAAGACTTCCAAATAAAGAAAGATTCAAGGTCATATATTGTTTTGTTTTCTTGTGAAAAAATCCCAAACTTTTGCTTTTTTTTTAATTCAGTTAGGACAAGGTCACCTTAAGTATGTTATAACGGTGCGTTTTAAACACGACAAAACTTTAAAGGCGTTTATCTCGAAACGACTCTTCCTAACCTTGTCCCAGCGAAAACTCGAAGATTTAAAAACATTTTTTCCGTAATCGCAGTGGCTATCGTTGTGCGTAGCCGATTTGAAATGTTGATAATTACTATTTTTTCAGATGGTTTGAATAAAAAAAACAAGATCTGAAAAACGGAAAAACTATAAACCGCCGCTTTTTTGTGAGTAACAAATGGCTTCTCACAAGGACAGCTACATTCATATATGCATATATTGATAAATAATTTTTTTTATATATCAGATAACCCTTCAGAAGTATGTTTCGTTGACGGTGACATCGAGGTCCATAACTTTGTACAATTTGATAATTTTTCAATAAAAATTGGCAGTGAACAAGTTGAGTTAATAAAATATCCTTTACCCGATACTGAAAAAGTATAGCTGCGATAAAATTGCCAATATGTGAGCAAGCATTAAAAAGTTTAATACAGTGGCAGTATTTGATTTCAAGATCCCGTGCATATGCATACTTGAAGGCTGAAACAGAAAGTCTCCGATCCTTTCTGTTCCGATGCTCTCCATGAGTAAAAGTTGAAATGAATCTAACCTATTATTTTCGATCCGATTCGGTCCGCACATTCTGAGAAATTATTTACATGTCCGCCAGATAAGTTGAATTTTGAGTCTTTGAAGCATGCTGTCCCTGACTTTAAAATTAAATACATTTTTCTGTAGATTTTTTCCCACGAAATCTTCTACAGCACAAAATTATTCCCTTTTTCTCATATTTGACTTTTTAGATTTTTTCCCACGCAATGGGAAATTTGCCACGATTTAACATCACTAGTATACCGCGGCGAAGCCCCTCGCAACAGGAGTCCCGCGAGCCGTTAAAGTGCCAGCCTTTAGTTTAAAAGCTTCTCTGTAGAGCAATAAATTAAAGTCGAGCTCATGTACGACACAATGGTTGCGAATGGCTCCTCAATGCTATCTTGGCACCTGACGTCTGCTACATGTAGCTCAAGTCTATCCCTAGGGAGTGGGAAATTAGTTGGACGACCAAAGTCGATTCCCACCAATTACATACAGGCACGAACCGCTGGATATTTCACCTTTTTTATTTACTAAAAGTGACGCATGAAACAAAAAATTCACTGCAATGAATTTATCTGTGAGCGATTCAAAACTGGGAATATTTAGCCAGGAAAGCGCCACTGAGTTAAAGCGTTCGCCTGATACAAACGCTTTGTAGTCACGCAAAGCAAATGCCGCTTCCCGCCCGGGCCGGTTCAGGCAAGGTAATGTTATGTCAAAGGCTCCCGGCTCATTTAGAATGCTCCTTCATTACGGGTCGACCTCGGCTCCTTCGGAGAATTTATTGCTTACTCAACTGAATGCAAAAACTATTGGCCAAGCCAAAGTGGTTAAATACGGGAAGGGAAGAAAATTCCAAATATTTGCATAGCCGGAAATAGTTACACGGGGTAAAGCGGAACCCAAGAACTGGGTTACCTCACCATGAGCATATTTGTAGCATCGACTTAAAAACTTTCCGCAGCCTTTCGGTGATGGATTTTGACATAATGCATACACACATAAAGGCAAATGTGCTGGATATGATTGGCCTAATCGATTTTATTCTTTCGGGTCAGGGATTAAATTGAAGCTCCGAAAATTTAAGGGAAAACACCCTTTTTGGATTGTGGGAAAGTCAGCAGGCTCTGGCAAGTGCTAATATTTCTTGTGAAGGTCTAGACGTCTACCACAAAGCTTTTAGCATTATTTGCCCGTTATCGATGTAGGATCGGGTAAAAAAGTATCCGATTCTGTCACTCCTTGACAAATTGCTTTTTTTACAAATGGGAAAACTAGTGCGCTGTCCATGGAGGACCGCTTTAAGTGTAGAAATTGAGGTTTTTCGATTTGTCAGATATGAATAATGCAAGTCTACTAAAACCGAAAAGAAGTAGGAACAACATAAAATAAATAAATGCACGTAACTTCGCAAATTTGCACTCATCCGTAATTCCGCGTTTTCCGAGTAGGATAAAAAAAAAAAAATTTACCATCCATTTTTTTACAAGATGTTTATTGACCTTTCAAGAAAACAAAAAAAAATCACAAAAAAAAAATCAAACATTCGATGAGTTACAGGTTAAACCTGCTGAAGGTGAAACCCTAGGTGAAGTGGGGGTTAAAAATACAAGGTGCCTCCTGCTCGACATGCTTCCAACCCTTGTAGTGTTCTGAAACAAAACAAAATATTCTTGATCAGTAAAGATGTCGCTGACTGGGACTTTGGAGAAAAAAAAATTTTTTTCCACGAAATGGCGACGATTTGGAAAAAAAACATTTTTTTGCCCCTGTTTTGATCTTCCCGAATTTTTTACAAATATTAAAAAAAATCTCAAAATCTGTGCTCCCGGCTTAAAAGGAATATACAAAGAAGATTTCCACCAAATTTCAAGTAAATCACTCAAGTCGAACTCGAGATATCATGTCGAGCAGGTTGAAGAAAATGGTTTTGAATAAAAAGCGTTTAAAGTTTGAGACAAAGTTTCGGCAGGGCAACTCAGATGATAGTACTTAATACTTACATTTAATTAATTAATCGGCGATCCATGATTCATAGATTGGGCCTTCTTGTACTTCATAATCAAGATTTTCTGAAGAAGTTATTTTCGCTAGGCTTGCAGTTTAGAGCAGTCAATTCAAAGCCCATCGTCTCCATATTGTTCGATTCGCGCCAGCCGACCGGTTTAGTTGTCACGTCACAAAAGTCGCTATAACTCCGAAAATAAATCGAATTTTGACAAATCCTCTTGAGGTCATATTCTTAAAGGTCTAAAATTTAAAAAATATGGAAAAAAATCCATTTTTGCAAATTTCTAGACCAGAATCTCCTGTTAAGTCGACGCTTAATTTTCTCAAAGTGAGAATATAAATAATTAAATTAGGTAGTAATAAATTATAATTAAATTAACGAAAAACAATAAATACAATATTAATGAAATCATGGGAAACAACAACAACAAAAGTGCTCCTTGAATACGTGTGTGGTCATTTTGGCCCAAAAATAATTTTATATAATAAAAGAGTAAATCGTGATGATAATTAATTAAATAATTAAGTAATTTAAAAAAATTCTCCACTGTCATTTAAAATAATTTTGACTTAAGGGTTCATCCTAGTTTACCAACTTAAAAAAAAAATTTTTTTTTTTATGATGAATTTCGAAAGTAAATCACTTCAGAAATATCATGTTAAAATTTCATAAAGATAGGAGCAGTCTAACTATATTTTTTCGATTTTATTCGAGCGCGCTCTCCGGCGTGCTATTGAGTATATGAGCACTTGTTTCGCCTCTCTTCGGTGCTCTCGGCTTTGTAAATGCAAACAACTGTCCTATTTATACTTGAAAACAAGTTATATTAGTCTATTCTAATACCCAAAAATCTTATATGTATGTTATTTGAACGTTAGTCTCGTTTTGAGTAAGTACAATTTTTTCATGATATTTCAACAAAAAAACTTTACACGCGTTTTTCTCAAATTCACTTTTTCTTATACGGTGTTGTAGTTTTCTCCGGAACGGTTAGACCGATCGTTCTGAAATTTTTATCACACATTTGTAACATGTATGGGTATCGTGTATACTAGAATTATGTCAAAATTTTAATTTGTTCAATTTTTCTTAACCGAAAAATCATGAAAAAGAACACGTTTTTCGAAAATTTTTGTATAAGTTGCCGCCATTTTGTTATTTTTGCATAAAAATTAATAATTCTAGTATACACGATAGCCACTGGCACACTGAATCTAAATATTGCTGGTTTTTGTGTTTCAGGCTAATCTTCACTAAAAAATCAACAACACCGTTGACATAGCTTTTTTTTATATGCCTACACGAATTCCGCCATTTTGAATGTATTTGTTATGAAAAATAAAAAAAACATATTGTTTCGTATTTTGTAAGAGTGTGTTTACTTAGCCCAAAAAGAATTAAAACGATATATAATTTAGGGGCTGTGAAAGAAATTCTCAAAAAAAGCTTAATTTTCAGGCCTTTAAACTAGGATGAACCCTTAAAGCATTTGTTCGATTTTGTACCATGCGGCTTCAGAATATGCAAATTGTAGTAAATTGATTTTGAAAGATCTGATTTAATATTCGTTTGTCAAAGGCAAATGCCAGGTGAGTACTCCCTTTGCTCGAAGCAACCACCAAGCATACAGTATATAGAGAACTCATCTCTAACAAAAATTTGTCCGCTGTGCTTATGAACATTTTGTCTTCGATTGGCTCCCACCATGTTCATTTCACCAGAAATGAATCCAAGAATTCACCCGACTACGCTGGTCCGCGATCTGCGGCCTGGGCGCTGTTGTGACTCATCTGTATGAGTTGGAATATTTACATCTGAGCAAGCAAGTGTTTGTGCCCATTGCGCTCGTTCTTAATTGATGAATGAATTTCGGGTGTGCGGGGCATAAAGGGCAACAGAGATCGACGGGTTGGGTTGGTTTTTCACCCGACTTCAGAGCTCGGCACCGTATGCTTGGTGAAGCAACTCAAGGCAATTTTTATATGCGGGCTAGGTTTATCCTCCAACGCCTCACAGTTGGGGGGCTGCAGATTCTACTGAAGAAAATAGGTTAAGGTACCTACGTCTAGCATACCTACAAACTTGAAATTTGGTATTCAGTTAGTCTTTAGTTTATAGAACCATTTAAAAATGGTGAAATATTTTTTCCATTGCTTAATTATTAAAAGAAAATTTATTTCAAGGTGGCCAACTCACTATTACTTATTATTATTACCAATTATTCAAATAAATTGTCTTCTATAATACTTAATAATAATCAGGCAGTGGAGAGAATATTTCACTTTTATGTATCACTTTGAAGTTGTGTCTAAAACTCACGGCGGGCAGTTGATTAGTGTGATGATGGTAGTCTCGCGACTCTCTGTTGTGAGATCCTTTGTCAAGTTTTCCAAGCCTACAACAGTAGCTTCGTTCTACTCGCCACTGCCTCAGTGAGCCGCCTCAGTTTGCTCAGTTGCTCACTGAGCTGCACCGTTTTTCTCGCTCCTAATGTCCCTCTTCCTTTCCGGTTGGCGTCGCTAGTATTTTCTTAGCCAAAATTAAGGTTACTTGAGCCAGCTAATTCTGTTCTCAGTTGGCTCAACTAAGTTCTTCTGATATTTATACATGATGGGTTTTTAGATATACTAATTCTTAGTAATCTGTCAAGTCTCTACATATTATTGCTACATTACGCATCATGAAACTTATTCAATTCCACGATTAGGTTTAAGGGGTTACATGGGTTTCCTCGGGTAAAAAACGGCTTATTTTCAACAATTTTTTTTTATATAAAAAATGAAATATTTCATTCAAACTTTTTATTGCCTTAAATGTACACATTTGACAAAGAATTTCTGAAATTTTTGTAGAAAAATATTTAAAACTCTGCCATTGCGACGTCATTTCCGGTGACCCCTCGGAAAAAAGGTGCCTTCGCGTTGACAACAGAACTCAGAACTCGAAAAAAATACGTGTTTTAGTTAATACCTTAAGCTAGAATTTGGACGAAGGAAAAAAAAGTGAAAATTGAATTTTTGGCAGACCTTTTTACAAAAATTTAAAAATTTCGGTACAATTTGCTCCACATTTTTTTTTTTAAATAATTGCAATTAAAAAATAAAAAATACGAGTGTGCTTTCGACCACACGACTGAAGTAAAACTTCTTTAGCGCCATCTATGTTATATGTATGTATATATACATATATTAATTTTCTACAAATATCTCGCTCTTGCTCCTACAGTGTGATACAGACAATAGGCCTGCACTGTGTCTTCTCTCAACTTCCGTTCGCCTCGCCCGATCACACTTTTCGTAACGCTCTCGTCACGCATTCACCAGCTTACTCCCCAAGTCAAGCAGTGCGTAAAGAAGTTTTTCAATAATATCTCGAAGATGTGTGTAAGATTTCATCAAGATCGGTTCAGTAGTTTTCGAGAAATCTTGACAACCGACTTTGAAAATACAGTTTCGAGAAAAACGCGTTTTAAGTTTTGAGTAACAATAAAACTGGCAGCAACTGTCTTCGAGCGGGTAACTTCCCAAGGCTATATCTCCGAAACTATTACTCCGATCGACTTGAACATTTAGGACAATATCCTGGAGATGTAGTAGAATTTAATAAGACAATTAAAAAATCCGCGAAATCCATGTAACCTCTTAAGTAAACTTAAGTACATAATGGGCATACTCCTATATTTATATTCACTTATTATATATGTAGATAAGTTTGTAATTTCAATACTAAATGTAGACATATCATGCTATGTGGTGCCCAAGTCACTAATTCCTTTTTTAAACTAATATATAGAGACTTGAAGTGATTTGTGAATTAGTATTTTTGGAGTTCGTAGGAGGAACAGACTTGGCTCTACAAGAGATCTCACAATTTTTTTAGAGTGAAAAAGTCGAAAAGTTTTTGATGGGATGACATTGTGAATAGCTTCATCGCCAGCTATTTTACCAGAACATCATTAACTTCAAACAATTTAAATATATTTATCAGTAACCACGGATGGTATACCTGTCCCATTAGTTGCAACGAGTTATAGAATTCTTTTAGAAGTTTTGAGTTCAGAATTTGTGTGTCTAATGAACAATTATCATTCACTCGTTTTGTATTTATTACTTGTGAGACAAATATTGGAGGAAAATGCAAAATGTAAACGATGTAAATGATATATGTATGTAGTTCACTTTAAAATGCAAGGAAATCTTCCTTTTAGGCATATGAGAAATTGTCCGTATTGTCTACTGGTTGTTACACAAATTTTAAATTTCTCAAACATTATGGACTTTAAGAGAGTAGTGAGCTTAATCAGCAAAAAGCATTTTTTTTATATTGGTTGCATTTACTTGCACGTCTTCAGATACTTAATAATTTGATGGAAAAATTCGTTCATAACTTCGTTACTTTTACGACAACAACTTGTCTTTCACGGGTACTGGCAGAACCTATAATTTATGAGGACACACACAGAGCAAGTAATATCATAAAAAATGAATCAATAGTGAGCAGTTACAGCGTCTGCCAATGCTGCAAAACTCATTTGGTTTGACTGACTTAAACTTTCACTTGCAGCTAACAGAAACCGGGCTGTTCCACAAAATCTCGATATCACCAGCCAAAAGTTAGTGATGGGCGCCCTGAAACATTTCCATTTATACGGGCGGCATTTGGATTATCTAATAGATTTGGGAGAAATGCGTATTCCTGGGATAATACATCGTAAACTCGAGTGTTCATTCAGATAAATGGTGAAACCATACGCGCGAACCCACTTGAAGAGAACTTCATAGGGCATAATAAATCTGCAGAAACCGTAAGTTGTTGAACGTAAAACCGTCTTGAACGAAGCACTCTCGGTAAGACGTAGACCCCGCCGCCGCCGCCGTTCATAAGAGATATCGATTGTGGAAATTTAACTTTCCATGAGAAAGGAAAATCTTAAGATAAAAATTTTACCCATGGGAATGGTTTTGTATCCCATTTACCCACTCATGCATTATGTACCTACACCACTGTGCTGGCAATGTACGAGTATACGTCTTTACAAAGAAACGCAGATACGCCTTACCTTCATACGGCTGGGTAAAGTTTATTGGAATGGACAAAATCCACTCACTTCGGCCAGGAAATAGCTGCTATCCGATCCTCTCGCAAGATGCTAAGCGAAAACACGTATTTGGGATAAATCATTCGTAAACGCACCATTCTGATTTTTAGTGGGTTTTGCTCCTACATTGTCTGCATACAGTGGGAGAAGCAAAGTTTGAATAATAGAATTGCGTTCACTTGCAACTTCACCCCTTTGAGTGTTGCTAGTGCAACTGATATTTGTTCGGTAATAATGGAATGAACGGTATTTTGTTTGTAAAGCTAATACACGCTTTTTTATGAAAATTCAGTAGAATGGCCTGCACTCCACTTCAAATTCTCTTTCTCTTCTAGGAATGTGTGAAAAGAGCGTTACAGCACGCTGAAATCCACACAATGGCAAAGAATTTTATTTCGTGGGCAATGCTTGGAATCCGGCAAGTATTCAAAGGTTTGTTTTCCGTGTTAAATAATTTATTTGGGATTGGATATGTTCCAAGTCGCTGTGACAAACGTGAGTTCCAATAGAATTTCATTTCGCAACTGAAAACGTTTTGGAGCTTATCTCCTAATTGTTTTCCTAATTCAATGTTGTTTTCATTTACAAGTAACAGACTAGAAAAGGTTCACCTATTTCTTTGGTTATTCGCTTCTACATATTTTTACATTTCTGTTTTATCATTATTCGCAATTTCAAATGTTCTCTATTTATTTTCATTTATTTGAGTTGCCTGATTTGTGGATTCAATCTCTTAAAAATACCATGAGACTGGCCTAAAATAACTGAAGCATGAAAATACCTTCAAATTAACATAGACTTACTTCCCCTCTCTTTGGAGAAGAAAAATATATATCACTACAATTGACTGGATAGCTTTGCAGTAGCAGACGACGCACACTTAATTTTGTTTTCACCATTTTAGCGCGCTACGAGTATTTGTAAAATCTCCCTAAAGAAGGTAAGTCCGCGATTAAAGGTGCTTGATTTTATGCGGGAAACAACATTTATGGGACATTTCAATTAGAATCTAAATTATCTCCAAAATCGGATTCGGTAACAAGAGGGTCCATTCGACTAAACATTCAAGGTGTTCCAGTGCCGTTGCTCAGCCTGAAAGGATATGATAGGAAGGGTCAAAAAAACATAAAAGCAATTATTGTTTTGAGGTGGAAAGGCAGGTCTATTCTCAACCCGATTCGAATTTAAGATATTTGCCTTTTTGTGTTCTAATAACTATGCTATGCGCTATGACACATTAACCAACCTCCCCTCGCATTCATTTTAAAGTTAGATTTAATGTAAGTCCGATCGACAAAGTTTTCAAATGTCATGTAATGTTCTCTTTTCTTTAAATAACATTATCTTAGTATACCGCATGTCGAGAAAGGGTACATAAATACGCAACGAAAAGTCATTTTGGGGGTCATTTAAGTTAGATTTTTTTGTGAATTCCACAAAAGGTTTTCTACTATAAATTTCCATATCCTTTCTCTATCTCGACATGTTGTACCTCCTTGGAAAGGCAATAAGATGGGTAATTTAATAAAATAAAAGAAAGGCGTATTAATTGTATGAATTTCGGAGAAAATGTGGGAGAAACGTGAATTTTAGGAAATGTGGTAGAGGTAGATCAACATTGGTGGCATTTTTGGAAAGCACATTGAGATAGTATGAAGCATGTCCAGAAAGTAAATGTACTAGATTTTTGTAGGTTTCAAACAATTTATTTAAAAAAAACATTTTTGCATGGTCACATCAGTAGGTACATATGTGAACTATTTTTTCACGTAGCCGACATCCCTCTAGCTGCACATAGCGAGACGAGGGATCAGTTTTTTTATGCTATGGTCAAAGAACTCTGCCGCCAACTCCTTTGCCCTATTGTTTACCTCCCCCTCTACTTCCTCGTCAGTTGAAATTTTTTTCCTACCCATGTGCATCTTCAGGGAGGTGAACAGATGATGATAATCTGTAGGCGCCTGGTCAGGGGAATACGCGGGATGGTTCAAAATCATCACGTTCAAGTTCACACCCACACCCACTTTGCACACAGTTTACGAAATCCGAGTCTTTCTTTGATTGTCACCACGAACAGTTTCCTCAATTTTTTTAACAAGTGAATCAGTCAAAATCGTGGGTGTTCCGCTCGTCGTGCACATCAGTACGACCGTTTTTAAATTCACGGCACGATTTAAACACACTCGTACGATTCATTACCCCTTCGCCATAAACCATCGTTAAAAACTTCAGACGGGAGACGTTGCTGTGACCACAGTTTTAGTCGTAATGACACTTTCTTGGGCTCGTTGCAAATGGAGGAGCTAAGCAGTACGCCAGTGTGACCAACATAGCAAAAATATAAGTACACTTACTGTCTCAACATGCCTCATAGTTGTTTGACGTAAGTTGACTGTGGCTATGTTGGGTAGATCAAAAGATATAAATAAAATAATAATATGAATCCCGAATTTATTAATAACCCTGCAACTCCCAAACGGTTGAGATTGCCGTAGTCCCTGGCATTTTTGTTTTTGTTTGGCTAGGTGAGATCAATCACCCCTTTCATTTTTGTCCCCGATAAAGGAAAAACCCTATTATATTATCACCTTCTTAAAATTAGATCTCTGTTCTTCAATTCTCCTTTAGTTCCCAACGTTTTGACACCAAAACTGCTGGAGGAAGTCAAAAGCCATGGAATATATTATAACGTAATGAGAGATCTTTTTGTTGGAGAAAATAACAAAGTTTTATTAATCTTAATAAATTAATACTTACACTAAATTAATGCTTACTATACCTAAAACGCCAATTATGATATTACTAAATGAGGCATAACTGGTTGTCGTGATTGGACGGTTTAGTTTAGTGAATACTAGTACCGCATGTATACTAGTAATTGAGCTACAGGAGAGCGCCCATTTAAAATATACTTTAACTCGAAGGGGCTTGATAATAGACCGCTTTCGTTTTGAGCATCGATACTGGAACACCCATCATCAAATAAAGAGAAAAACGTTAGGTATATTTTTTTCTGTTTTATTTCTGTACGCTAGAAATCACTAATGAATATTTCATAAACCCGTGGCATCTTTACATAAAATTCCGTTAAAACATAATCCCTCCTTTTATTACAGGTGAAATAAAAGCGCTATCAGCAGATAGCTATTAATGTTTAATGGGAAATCTAGTTTATATTCAGGTGATGGTTATTTTTATTGTTCTAAATGCAAATGTAAAATTTGAGTAAATGCTAATTTATGGCTGCTTGCTTAGCAAGAGTTCTGTAATTTTTTGATGAAAAGCGTAAAATACGGTAGTGCCCCTGAGCTTAATTATTGCCTTATGCTTTTGTGAAGCCGACGTGCATGCGGGGTGTGTCAATTTCAAAGAGACGAACTCAAGCGCTAAATGTTTGATTTACATACGCGAAAATGTAAATGGATGCGACTCCACCTTGATGTTGGGTAGGCGGGTGTATGCCACCCCTTAAAAATGTTACTTTTATCTCTTATTAGGGACACCAATGGAAACATCACAAAGTATATGTATATGCGGGTTGAATTACATCACAGATGCACATACATAAATACCTACATGAAATGTCTTTATAGCGTCCGCATAAACAATTGCAAACGGTGCTGATGATTTTGGCCAATGTTAAATATATACTCGACATGTTAATTCAATTCAATTCATTTATTTATTTAGATGGGGGGATGGCAATATTTTAGTGTCAAATTTATTTTCAAATTTATTTATTTATTCATCATCAACAGGTACAATTAGTTGACCATCTGACATTTACAATAAGAAAAATGGAAAAGGATCATTAAATAGCCATGCAATAAAATTCACAAAAAAGAAAATAATTAAAAATGCTATGTATGTATGAAACATGTAAACAATATATGTAATATAATTAAGAATAAAATTAGACTTCCACATAGTTAAATAGTGCTTCCTTTAGTGTAAATTTAGAATTATTAAAATCCAAGCAATTAAAATAATTATTGTAATATCTTGACATAGACGACATCGGTTCAAAAGTGGAAGTATATATTATACAAATTCTCGTCCTCTGGTCACTCGGGGACGTGTATTAAGGGGTTACGTGTAGTCAGAGAAATGAAAAAATGAGAATTTTAAATAATTGTTGTTGCCAGTAAATTATTTTATTTTATAAAAGTAAAAACATAGCATCATTAAATAAGGTGTCGACTTGACTTTTTGTTTTTGTTTTTAAATTAACAAAATGGCGGCCTCAGGAAAAAAATTTTCTTGATTTTCGGGAAACACCAACAGTTAATTGTTTATAAAAAATCGAAATTAAAAACAAAAACAAAAAGCTTAGATCAGGCACTAGCTTTTTATGTTTTCAAAAAGCTGTATAAATTTCATTAAAATCTATCGAGCGATTTTCGAGCTACAGTGGCCACCAGTTCAAAACACATGGTTTGGAAAAAGAGCCATTACTTTTAAAATTATTAATTTTATTTTCTAAAATTTCTGTCAAGTCAAGTTGACACCTTATTTAATGATGCTATGTTTTTACTTTTATAAAATAAAATAATTTACTGGCAACAACAATTATTTAAAATTCTAATTTTTTCATTTCTCTGACTACACCTAACCCCCTAATATTCACGAGACTTAAGAGAGTGGGAGAGTCTATACCGCCAGTAACAATATCATGCTTAAATAAAACACCCGCAACCTCTCTACGCTTCGAAAGCGGCGTCAAACATAATAACCTCAATCTGCCTGCATAAGGAGAAGAAGATTGCAGCGGTCCGCCCATGGCAAGAGGCGAAGAGCGTAGCGATAGGAATCTTTTCTGTACCGCCTCAACGCGATTGATATGCTCATCATAGTGTGGCATCCACACTATGGATGCGTATTCCAGTATGGGAGGGACGAAAGTACAATACAAAATTGTGAAGATAAAAGGGTCGTCAAATTCCTCCGACCAACGTTTTACAAAATCAAGTGCTGAATTCGCCCGATTATTTATATTATTGATATGGCGTCCAAAATTAAATTTATTATCGATGGTTAAGCCAAGGTCAACAACACTAACTTGTCTAGACAAAGTCTTGCCGAGGATTTTATAATAGTACTCCAAAGAGGAGCATTTCCTACTAAAAGAAATAAAGGTACATTTGCTGACATTTAACTGCATGTGATTTTTCAAACACCACAGTTCAAAACTGGCAAGATCATCTTGGAGTCATTGTGCATGTTGTAGAGTCTCGATTGATCTAAAGATTTTTAAATCATGGGTGTCGCTAAACATAACTTATTATTTTAAGGGAAAACGAAATATGTTACATTTCTTGCCACTCTAGTCTTACATCATATTATTACTATAAGAAAAAAATAATCCTCAATTTATTTTATGGAAATCTGTTGAAGAAAATTTCAAAAACCTCATGGTAGAGCAATTAGTCTAGTATTGGTGTGCTCATGTAATAATTTGGTCGAACAGTACCAGGGAAGGTCCATTATCATTTTTAAACTTTTGTTTTGTTGAATTGGGAGCTGGCTTAAAAGTGTTTTGGCACAGCCACCATACTGGGGAAGCATAAGTTAGGATAGGTTGAAAGACCATTTTATATATTAGGAGCTTATGGCTAGTGTTTAACGGAGAGTGACGCTTTATGAGAGGATATAGAGATTTTATTAATTTGTTTGTTTCTTTCTAGAGTTTTGTTGACATGTAGGGCATAAGTCAAAGTCTTGTCTAGATGGACATAGGGTGGAATAGGTATTTTATTTCGTTCGACCAGGGTACATGTTGATTATTGAAATTAAGAGGCCTTTCGGGTAGTACCTTCTTTCTTCTTTTCCTACTGAAATACGCACATGAAGTTTCTGTTGGGTTTGTTTTTATCTTCCACTTATAGAAGGAAGCATGTAGGGTACTTAAATTTTTTTCCAATTTATTTATAATATTAGTAGGCTCGACACTGGAGTAGTATAGGGCCGTATCATCAGCATACAGGCTGGTATGGCTATTTATGTTTTCGGTAATATCCGAGGTGTATATATTCGGCTGAAGCACGATCCTTGAGGAACTCCAGCGGAGATCTTCATTGTGTCGGTGGAGGTGACTTTAATGCACGGCATTCTAGCTAGGGCTTCGTTCGCTCTAACCTCTGGGGAAAATCGTTACATGGCCTCTCTACAACGCATCCCTTATCAATTTTATATCCTGCTGAATACACCTATCAGTCCTTAAGGGGCTACATCCAGCTGTAGCGTCGAAATGAAGCAAAAGTTCTGAGTGATTTTTCTGCACAATGAAAAGTGATAATTGGATGATTTTTTTTTGCAATCACAAGTAGACGTAGTAAGCACTATTTTTTTTTAAAAATCATTTTAAAGGTAAACGCATTCGCAATTGGTCGTCGATCTCCTTTTTTTGAAATTGAAATCAAAAAACCAAATGGCGACCATCAAACATTTTTAAGCATTTTTGTCCAAAAATTTGTCTGTTTAAATGCAATTTTATTGAAAACTATTAATTTTTTCGAAAATTTGCGATCGAGAAGCAATTACGAATATATTTTTACAGATTCGTGAAAAATTTCAAAGAAATCGGTGGATTGGTTCTCAAGTTATAAGGCACACCGAGTTGAAAAGAGTCGTTTCGAGAAAAACTTGTTTAAGGGGCTACATCCAGCTGTAGCGTCGAAATGAAGCAAAATTTCTGAGTGATTTTTCTGTACAATGAAAAGTGATAATTGGATGGTTTTTTTGCAATCATAAGCAGACGTGAAAATGACGTTTCTATGAAAAGGCATTACGGTCATACGAAATTCCGGTAATTATACATTAGCAGTAATATAAGCACGCGCTGTAATTACTGCTTCGACGCTCGGAGCGCTTATCTCCAAAAACGTATATAACTTTCAAGTTTCTTGGAATTTCGTCTGGAAATTTTCACATTATGTTCTTGACACTTGTACCTAACAGAAAATGAAAAGAAAAAAAAATCGGTTTTTTGAAAGTGACAGCTGGATGCAGCCCCTTAAACCTCTCGACGCCTGTGGTTGATTGTAGCTTTTCCTCAGACCATTTGCCTGTGCGAACTACGCTATATGCAAAGTCGGTTCACATAACGACAAGTCAACCTATAAACATCAAAAGAGCCAATTAAAATATCTTCCAACACACCATAAAACGAAAATTAAAACTCAAAAATCTTTCCCTTTTAAATATTACTACTGAAGAGGACGTCGATGATCTTATCGAAACTTTTTATAATGCCATTAACGAAGCACTCAAACACTTGGTTCCAAAAACAAATATACCTAAATTCAAGAACATCAAAATTCCAATGAACTATGAACGATGGAACTAATTAAAATCAAAAACAAAACACGTAAACAATAGCACATATATAATACAATCGCTACAAGTTGAATGGGGCGTCAGACAACAAATATTCGCATTTCGAAATATATCGTAGTCCAATAGTCTCCTCGCTCCATAAAGGGTGCAAAACAATGTGGAATATCACTAAAATCATGAAAAATAGATCTTGCCACTTACCCCCGTTATACCATAATACTATAAAATTCTTCACCACTGAAGAAAAAGTGAATGCATTAGCAGAAAACTTTAGTAGAGTGTAATAGTGACCAGGAAACTATTGAGAAGGTGAACAAAAAAATACAAGACCTAAACCAAACCGTTCCTCCAACTCTAAATAAACTATATTTCACTCCAAGGAAAATACAAATGGTTATAAAAAGTCTTAAAAATAGGAAAGCAGCTGCAGACGATCAACTTTAAGCTGTGGTTTATAAACAACTACCGAAGCAAAGAATTATTTTCCTGATTTTCATTTTCAATGCGTACCTACTTAAAAATCACCTATTTTCCGAATAGATGGCAAAGCGGTAAAGTTATCCCCATTCTTAAGCCTGGAAAGAAACCGAAAGATGTCAATATTTATAGACCTACCACATTACTAAACACAGTATGCAAACTCTTTGAAAAACTAATCCAAGAAATTATATTATAACCATCTCGATAATAATCAAATTATCCCTCCACAACTTCTGGGCTTTAGGCCTAAATATACTATACGTACTACACACCAGTTAAAAAGAATTACAGGCCACATCAAAAGAGAAATGGAATTAGGCTTATCAACAGGAATGGTACTATTAGATATCGAAAAAGCTTTCGATTCAGTTTGGTACAAGGGCCTACTATATGTATATGTACATAAAATGATTAAATGGAACTTGTCGACATGTTAATAAAAGCTGACATTATAACAGTGATCACAAGTTCACTATATTTTAATTTTACAGCATCATGAGCGGTCATAAGTACAAATAGGAACAGTCCAATAATTTAATTTATTCATTAATGTAGTGCCCCACTTAATAATCTCCCTACATTAATATTGGCTACACAATAACAACAATCCAAACTAAGCAAATTAAAACGATGTTCGAAAACTTTGATGCCATAAATTAGTGCGGTTACCCATGGGACGTGTTATTGCTCTGTGCGACGTGAGCATATTAAATGTTGAAGTGCTGTGTATGTAATTATGTTGTTTCTTAAATAACCTCATTCTCCGAGCAGTCCCATACATAATGTAGCCACATGAAGTGAAATCCTTTACCAAGCACAATTCCTCCTCTTTCGGTTTCAACATTTCCTGCAAATGTCAATTCCATTTATTCGATATAAAGGACTTTAGGGTCATTTATCCAATGTAGACGTGTCATTGACAATGTTCCGCATTTTTCACAATAAAAGCTTTAAGATAAATAAAAGGTCGAGGGAGAATAGAAACGTTCTAAATATAATGGTGGCCATATAGCATCTGAATGATTCACATTTATCCTTGATAAGCGGTAATCATGTCTTTCTTTGTCGCACATATGTAACATAAGTATGTATGTAGGTGGACTGATGCTATACAACATGCATGCGTGTTTTTTCGTGACAAGAAGCGCATTGCGATATTTAGAAAAAAACTATTGAAACAAAATTAATTAATTTTGTTTTCATTACTCCATAAAAAGTGCGTGGAATGGAGTCATTGGAAATACCGTTATTAGACCTTAATTCCAATTCAAGAAGTATGTATATCTGTTAAGTGCAAATACCAATTAGTATAAATGCACATAGGCATGAGATGAAATGAAGGTAATATACGTATCAATAATATCAATTGCCTTAATTTTCTGTGCTCACTTAACTGGCGATTTGCCTTCTCCAAAGTGCAATCGGAATAGTAATATTTCACGGAATTTGCTTTTTCCGAAGAATACCAAAATTAGTGCCTTCATAACATTTCGGAAAAGGTAAATCAGTTAAGGGGGGACACCACTGTGGAGGGTTGAAAAAAGAGCATTTTTCTAATTTGTTTTTGATAACTAGATTCTTTATTTAGGATTTGGGGAAACGATATGTTATTGAGCATACATTGAAATAATATTATACAATTTTTATTGAAAAAAAAAAATAACTAAGTTATAATATCACCATTAAAGAGCCATAAAAAACTTGTTGTGCAACGGCCGAATTGCTTTCCCGAGAATGGTTGGTCTGAAGAAAAAAATCCAAACTTTTTTTTTAATCTATTATATATAACTGTAGTTTTCGTTGGTCGTAGTGTGTGTTTTTAATTTTTTCACAAAATGGCGACGGTTCAAACTAAAAATCGTTTCTGGTATTACTTTTATTTTACACTAGCTTGCCCGGACCCGGCGTTTCCCGGGATACTATTAAATTTGTATTCCTTAATTTTACAACGCCTCCCTACTGCACAACCGCCTCTGTGGGCGGAGTGGGGGTGGTCTCATTAAATCAACCATAAATTCGCACACAATACACCCCATACATCACTTTCACCTATTCCTAATACTTTTTTAACTGTAAACTGTAAAGTATTATTAAATTTATTTTTCCTCATTTTACACTACCTCCTTATTGCAGCCCCTCTCCTATATCCCAGCGTGGTGGGGGGTGGTCTCATATTTGGAAATTTGAATAACAGATTCGAAATCAGTGATCCCGAAAATCCCCAAGCACGGATTTTCAGGGAAATCCCTTGAAGTTTAACTTTTCGGTCGCCATATTGATCCAGCATCTTGATTTCCAAAATTTTGATGGGTCGGTAGTGACAAAGTTCAAAAATACACCAGAATGGTCTAAAATCACAATTTTTTTGTAAGTAATAGCTAACATAATAATATAATCGTCTTCTGGAAAAATTAAACATTTACGTAACAAAAGAAATAAAATCTGGGAACACTTCAATAGCTTGTAACTAATAAGGCACTGTAGCATCTACATATTATAACAGTCAAAACATTTAACTAAACATTTATAATTATACATTACGGTAACTGTATCAAAACAAAAACAAATATTAATAAATGTTATATCAAAATCAGTAAAACAACCGTACCCAGAAGACATGTCACAACCGTACCCAACACACTCCTTCACAAAAAACCAATCGCCATGACACTACCAAATAATCTACGTAATAAGTAATCACTGCTATTTAACTACTAGTGTTTAACTTATAACGAGGAAAAATACTCTTCACTCTATCTGTACAAATATAACAACAATTATTAAAAGAAATCAAATAAAAATATTTACATTTAACAGTTAAAAAGTAATGTAGGCCTCTGCTAGCGTTAATGTCGCGCGATGGCTGACGCAATACTGTGAAACACGTGCAGACGCGCACGCCGCTCCTATCTCCCCTTGCACCCTCCGCGATATTCCTTGAAGTTTCGCTAATATGACGACTGGCACAACCGTATCCTGGCACAACCGTACTTAGTCTACCCTACACTGAGAGAAAAACAATTTAAATTCATCAAAAAACCATTTTAATTTAACAATTTATCGCTCCATTGATGCTTCCTTTTAATTTAAAAAATGACAATTTGAAATTAACAGTGCTAAATTACACATTGCTCATTGTAAAATTGATATTGCGTCAATTTTAATTCGACATTGAAATTTTTAGTTTTGATATTATAAATTTTTTAAATTAACATTGGTAACTGTTAATTTAACATTACGCATATTTTAATTCGACATTGCAATTTTTAGCTTTGAGATTGTAATTTTTTAAATTAACATTGTTAAATGTTAATTTAATATTGAGTCAATTCTAATTTGACTTTGATATTTCGTTGTAATTTTTTAAATTAACATTGTTAAATGTTAATTTAATATTGAGTCAATTCTAATTTGACTTTGATATTTCGTTGAATCCAAAGGCAAGATCATAAATTCCCCTCATTTCAGTTTTAAAAATGTGTTTTCGGTCTCGATTTGACTGAAAGACGATAATCGCAGTAGCTCCCTTAATTGTGTGGTTATAATTTGATAAGGAACACCTATGGTTTTTTAAAGCAGCTGTAAAATATTAAAAATTATAAATAATAAACGGTCAATTTTAGATGTAACATTCTTTATTGATCTTTTGGATACATTTAAGACTTAAAGAATTAAAGAAAACATGATTGTAATAAAAATAACTAATTTTCGTTTCAGTAAAAGACTATTTTGTTACACTAACTTATTCCTTATATATGTCCATCTATTGTTGGCGAGGTATAACATATATGTAAAGGTGGACTTGTAAAGTTTTCTATCTTAAATATGCACAAGTAATTGAAATGTTGCCAGTTACGGATGATTGAAAGTGAGGATCGAAGTGTTTAAATATAAACTCTCCACGCCAGCTGTTCACGACGGCTTTCAATGGGCACGAAAATTGCCTGTAAAAAATTTTCATTTCACGAGAACTCAGTACTAGCACGAAATACAAATAAGCAAACTCTCATGTAAAGAAAAAACTTAGCTCAATTACCTTCAAAATAAGGGAGGATGGTCCTTCCTGGTCCAGGTAAAGTAGGGCAAGCAGCTGACGTAACTCCGAAAATAGAAAAATTAAAACAGCAAAACTGCCAAGCAGCAAAAATCTCCACAAATCATGAAAATGTGTTTGCAACGAAAATGCTAAAAATATTTAAATTAATATATTAGAGGCTTAATTTGATTACTGATCCTTTCGGATTTTGATGAAATTTTGTAGGATCGTTCATTTGGAGCTAAAAGTGACGAATATGAAAAGATTTTTTTTTCGTTGGGTTGTATTTCCTGCGGTAAGCCAAATACACATCTGCAACACTCACTGGCACAAAATCAAACGACCGGCTAAAGAAAACTTTTTTATTCTATTCACTTGTCCAACAGCTCAACTCAAGCAAACGAATGTTTCTGTCATCTGTGGCAAGGCTGCTAGGATGATGGTCATAACACTATAGTTGCCAAAGTAAGCACACGTTGGCGGTTTACAGAGAAAAGTTTTGAAATCAAAACTAAACCATGTTATTTTAAAAATGTTCGCTTCAAATTTAAAAGGCAATAAATTTAGAATCAAAATTGTTCCTTGACCTTTTTGCATTGAGCAAACATTGAATGTTTACAGTGGTTCTAAATGTTCGGTTTAAATTTAATACATTTGGAATCAAAATTGGGTCGTTTTCGCTTTTACATTGCGCAATATAAAACTTTTTTAGATTTATAACGCACCATGTTATTTTATCATTAAAAGTGTTCTATGTTAAATGCACCTTGAGCAGTGCTAAGTCAAAAAAGTTTGTTTTTAATTATATATTTTTGTTATGAATGTAAAATGTTTCAATTTTAAATTTAAAACTTTAACAGCTAAGGCATTTTTAAATTTAAAATTGTTATTTTTTAATTTCACATTGCAATTTTTCTCTCAGTGTACTTATATTCCGGAAGCTCGAAAATATTCTAATTAACAAAATTATTACGTACAACAATTATCACTGCGATTACAAATAATTTCTTGTTTTTAAACTGACAATCGGACAATTGTTGCTCGTGTTATGAAGTCTACCAGATTGAGAAAAATAGTTTCGAAAAAAACGCACTTAAAAGTTTAAGGCCATGACGTGAATATTTAAGCGAAGTTCATTCTGTAAATCGCGATGTATGAACATTAAAACTTTGATATTTAACAAACTTCATCGATCGCCGGCCCATAAGACGAACCTTCTCCATCATCGGCGTTTTCACTAGCGTTTTTTTTTTAATTTCGTGGGGTAGTCCTACGCAAAGTTGTTGAAATATTCATATAAGTTATTATTCTTTACATGTCCGTACACACAAAAAATTTCAGAAGCAGCAAACGTTCAACATATGTTATGTAGTGTAACTTATTCTAATTCACATTTCCATGTTATAAGAAGGATTTTAAATATCAAGATGACAATGATCTAAAAATCTAGAAAACGCAAATGGTTCACCGAAAATAATGGAGAAAAGTTCACACTATTTTTAAAAATTTTCATTTAAATTTTAACACATGAAATAAAAAATTATTCCAAATTACAGCCAAATTAATTATTGGGCCGAATTTATTTGATCAATAAATTTATCTGGCAATTGAAAAATATTTATTATAAGATATGCAATCAAAATGCAATCAAATAATGAATAAAATAAACATTATTATTACCTTTATCTCTACCTTAAGTAGTCAATCAGTCATATATGAAACGATAATAATATAAATAAATTGTTTTGACCGGACTATTCAAAATAAAGAACATTCGAATTTAAAGTCATTTCTCTTACAAAATACTTAACCATTAAGGTTCGTTAGATTGAGGATGAAAGTCTATGAAAGTTCTTTTTCACATCTTTCAAATTACTTCTCAACCAGAAAGTATTGTTTTAAAACAAACGAAGGAAGTATACAGTATCCTTGAGGTATTAGAACTTATGGTCGAAGAGGAGAACCTTTTCTATCCACAGCAAATGAAATGAATTATGTGGGCACCAAAACGAGTGCCTATTTGCATGAATGTAGCTTAAACTATCCTGGAAAGGTATTCATAGATTAGCCTATTTCTTTCTCTGCTCCTAAGTATTTTTCTTTACCTCACAAACTTCTTTTATTAGAAATTAGGTAATGAGAAAATTCACCATCCAGTGAAGCGAGAGAACTTTAATTTAATTTTTGGAAGTGTTTCACGAATCTTAAGTAAACCTTAGCGAGACTCACTGTTCACGGTTTCAAAATTTAATTTAACAAAACTAAACTTTTCCAAAATCTTTCGGCGAATCTGATACTTGAAGACTACTGAACAATCACAGCGTCAGCGACTCTTTTTCTAAAGGGGAAAATTCACAACTACACATGTGAAATGTCAATTTGTAGATTCACGTCCAACAATTTAAATTTGAACATTTACATGTAAAAGTGCACTCCGGATAGTAAAAACTTCTGGCAATACAAGCTTTAATGACTGAATTTACACACGCTAATGGTAATCCATAATTCAACTAACATGGAAAAACTAGGGGAAATAGCGAATTTCCAAGTTTAAATTATAAAATTGCAAGTAAAATGTTATAGTACAAAAACTAGTTAGAGAAGTTAAATCGTTAAATCGAATAAGTTAAATTGAATTACAAATTTACATATTTTTGTGGTTTCTCACAACAAAACATAAAATATTACACCAGACAATAGTAAAACAGAATTCCACCATATCTTTGATGTGAATTTAAACCGTGTGGTGTTTCTGCAACATATGTATATTATAGTAAAAATTCCTAATATTAATATAGTGATTTTAGAATTATATTTTACAGTGTACTATTAAAAACAAATAACGCAAAGCTACCTTTGCCGTCCACTGCTTTCCAAAGTATTTTATGTAAAGATTTAAAACTTGTTGTTGCTCTAGTGTAAATTAGTGATTTCATTTTTTAAATAAACTATCACTAATTCAATATGGTCGGTCTTCACGTCAAACAAACGTAAGAATTTCTTGTACGAAACATTTAGACTACTTTGAAGATGACAATATTATTTTCCAGAAAAAAGTGTAATTCTCCTACAATTTCTTTGTAGTGCTTGGCATAATGGAACCAACACCCTTAAGTTTTATGATAGGATTCGCGGTTTTAAAAGATTTTCTGTCTCATGTCATAATCAGTATGAAATGACGAGATTTAAATTTAAAATTGAATATATTATATTATATATATAAAAGAAAGTCGTGTTAGTTACACTATTTATAACTCAAGAACGGCTGAACTGATTTGGCTGAAAATTAGTGGGGAGGTAGCTTAGAACCAGGAGACGGGCATAGGACATTCTATCCCGTTCGACCACGTTCCCGTCACGTCCAGGAAGAAGAAGAGAAAATTTGTTGTAAAAATTCATAATTATACTATTAGTAACGCGTGTGCATGTTATGAGTATCGTTGGAAAGGGGAGGTAGTGTAGAATGTGTTGGTGAAATAGAGGTTGGTTAAAAGTGTGAAATGTAGGAATTATTGGTGAAAACGTATTTTTGTTGTGGGGGAGTGGTGCGGGTGACACCTCCCAGAAGTGTAACTCAGGGGTAGGTAGTAGAGGCACTATAGGAAATTGGGCCGGGTTGGTGAAAGTTGGTGAAAATAGTGAAAACTTGGTTTTTTCGGTGGGTGCCGACAAAATTGAAACGGCTGTGGAAGAAAAGTGTATGCATGAATTGGAAAAATTTATTTATTTAAAAGGAAACAGAGTAATCTTCTATATATATAGAAATGAATTTCTATTTCCCTTGGTCACGCCATCACGCGTGAAGGGCTGGACCGATTTCGCTAATTCTTTTTTTGTTGTGTTTGTTATTGTCAGGAGAAGGTTCTTATGAAAGGAAAAATTAAGAATATTGCGCGCAAAATTAGAAAATCATGTTTGTGGTTTGGGTTTTTGGAGTCACTGATTTTGAATCTGCCATCAACATTTTGAAAATCAAGATGCTGGATCAATATGGCGACCGAAAAGTTAAACTTCAAGGGATTTTCCTGAAAACCCGCGCTTGGGGATTTTCGGGATCACTGATTTCAAATCTGTTGTTCAAATTTCCAAATATGAGACCACCCCCTACCCCGCTGGGAGATATAGGAGAGGGGGTGCAATAAGGAGGTGGTGTAAAATGAGGAAAACTAAATTTAATAATACTTTACAGTTTACAGTTAAAAAAGTATTAAGAATAGGTGAAAGTGATGTGATTAATGAGACCACCCCCACCCCGCTGGGTCACGTAGGAGAGGCGGTTGTGCAGTAGGGAGGCGTTGTAAAATTAAGGAATACAAATTTAATAGTATCCCGGGAAACACCGGGTCCAGGCAAGCTAGTTGTTAATAAATTGAAATAAATTTATAGTTGATAGAACTGACATATAAACTAATGGACTGCTCATGGCAGTCAAATTGCTATAAAAAAAGGGGTCCACCTCGCATATCTTTCTCTTTTCAGTATAAGCATAATTTTCCACTGAACTTTACAAAATTTCAGTAATAATTTTATGACAGCAAAATATATAATTAAAGTTGGTTTGATGGAAATAAGCAACTAATTTTATTCTACATTTGAAACGACAAATTTTTAGTACGAGCAGCGCAAATAAAATGCAGCTGTCTAGAAATTCCAGACATTTTTCATTTAAATCATAAAGTAAAATTATCACTTCAACTTTAATTTTTAATGTTGCAATTACAATAAGCATAATTCAATATGGTAAGAAGAAGGCAGAGAAAAGTTGACGCATATGAAATAGCAACACAATTAGTCCGATAGTTTATATGTCAGTGCTCACGACAGTTAAAACCACCTCGTATATCTTTCTCTCTTTAATTAAACATGATTTTCCACTGAACTACAAATTTCAGTGACGATTTTATCACTTCCAGTTTAATTATTAACCCTTTGCGGTCTCATTAAATTTGGACATGGATGTCGTACTGGTCGGAATTAATTTATTAATTTCCGTTGAAAGGGCAGTGATACATAACATGCAAGATTATGAAGGATAAACACGATTTATTAATTATTTTTGGTGCCGGTGGCTGAGAGTAAACATATGACCGCAAAGGATTCATGTTGCACTACAATAAGCATAATTCAATAAGAAGAATACAGAGAAAACTTGACCCATGTGGGATAGCAACATAATCAGTCCAATAGTTTATATGTCAGTGGTGTCATACGCTTCCTGATATATATTTGACTCTAGCTGAGTTACCCGACTTCGCACAGGTTTGTGATCAGTGCTCGTTACTTATTCGTCCGAAATCTTTAAACTCATTTATCTCCCTTTTCCGGCACGGCGGCGGCGGGAAGCAAAACAGAAAAACTATTCATCCGGATCATATCAAATTTTAATATGTGGGTATTTCTCATCAAATTCCGAAATTTAAGTCCCGAGCTATTAGTCCTGAGTCACCTGCATTAACAAACAGGCACCCAAAAAAAAAGTGATTGGTACCAGAAACTATAACCCATCATTTCTTCTGGTTTTCGACGTGTTGAATCCGAATCTGAGGTCAAAAAAAACTTCTACAACGTCATTTCTTTTTAAATCGCCAAAAACTGCTTCAAAATGCGAAAAGTACACGAAAAATTGACTTTATGTGCAATATAAGTTGAATATTGAGCTGAAAATCTCTAAAAATGCTAGTATATATATTTTCTGATAGTACCCGTATACCATCCTAAGTAATTTAAAATTAGGCAAATCTACATGCTTTAATACAAAATGTTAATTAACTCCTTTTTTTTTTATAACGTACTCATTTGTCTTCAAAAGATCTGTGTAAAGGGTTTCTTTTCGTTTTTCGATTGTTGTGTTGTGTTTCCCTTTTCAGCATCCAACAAAAATCTGCCATCATATTAACATCCCAATTTCCTTGGTATCGTACCAATGAAGAGCTGCGGTCGCTTGATGACGACGACTGCGGGCCCGTTTTCTTACCCTGACCAGCCGCCGATACTGGGATTCCTAGTCCCTGCATCGTAATTTTATTTTTGCCTGTGTCGCCGTTTACCCAGGGACTCAGCCAGTTGGGAACTGTTGTCCGCCGTTACCACGTAGAGGTGCCCTAGTTACAGACACAGGCGACAAGATGGGTTTTAAACGGATGAGTTTTGCGGTATTTTTTTACGCTACGGCAAATACATGAATTATAAAAGAATTTTAAATATCCGTCCCTTAAAATAATTCCCATTCCCTCACCGTGTTACGAATATTCGATTTATAATCGTACCGAGCGACATCTGTGAACGCAACCTTAAGTTTTTAAAACCTGGCATCACTGTGGCGATTTTTTTTTAACTCCACCGCTAGTTTGTGCAAGAATGCATTTGGTTTAAATTATTTAAAAATCACATATCTCTGTATCATTACCGCACTGAACGTATATTAAAAATAAAGTTAGTATAAATGAATGTTTTAATCTTTTTCAATACGTTTTGGGGAGTAAAATGCATAGTTCAAAATGCTAAATCAAATTGAGGGTATGTGTCTGTGTTTTCTTAGCTTTTGTCGGAATTCGTCATTCCCTCACTATCATACAGTATCATAGTAACCACCTATATAGAAAATGAACAAAAATATGGAAGACCATTACTCTCAAATAGACCTCACATAGTCAAACGTTGGATTTCTGCTATAAAAAATGATTTTCTAACACAAAAGATTTAGATGTGATCCAATCTGAAATTTTGTGATTTGATGAGAAATACCCATGTATGTCAGTACACCAGTAGCTATTGCCAGGACCACCACAAAATTTTATTTTACGTACAAAACCTAATAAAAAATAGTCAGTTTTCGGTATTCAAATTTCAAGAACGCGCTATTTTATATAAAAAAAACTATGAGATCTGTTTTCTGGTTCCGACGATATCTACACTCATATAGATTGATAATTATTTTGTTTTTTATTTTTCCGATAAATGAAAGAGCCAAAACCTCACCCGCCGCACAGTGGGGCGAATGGCCTGTTTCGCTGGCCAAAAGTCGAAAATCGAAAGTTTCAATTTTCATTTTATTTCATCATAGTTTGATAGAGGGGACTATGGTGCATATAAATCTGTAAGAGATGGGTCGATGGTATCAGTGATGATATCAAAGTTAGCGCTTGACCACGTGGAGGTGTCACGCTCAGGCCACGTTTATAATACGTAAACTTTGAACGTTTATATTTTGATAACTAAGTGTCAGATTTGAGTGCTTGAAAATGGATACTGATCGCGAAGGTATGTAGAATAATAATATGTGATTGAATTTTCGCTACAACTTATATTTGTTTACTCCCATTATTATTAATTATGACACTGCACTTCCCATAAATGAACTTTTTTTCTTAATTCAATTGGAGCTACGTTTTAAAGTCCACAAAAGTACGCTCTGATTCTTTCACGAGAACGTTCCATGAAGTGTCTAGTTTTCGTATGCCAAGAAATTAGCTCCACATTTTTCCACGCAAAAAAGTTACAGCTGTTAGAGTGACGCGCTGCATAATTTCACGCGCGCCGCAGCACAGTGGGATGAAAATCGAAAAATTGATGAATCGTTTTGAAAGTCGGTATAATATGGTTGTCGAGGGCGCTGATTACGAATCTGATATCGGATTTGTAAAATTCAAAATGGCGCACCGGAAGTGATTTAAATTTTCCGCCATTTTGAATTTTCTAAATCCGAATTCCGATTCGTAATCAGCACCCCCGAAAACCGTGAAATGCCGAGTTTCAGAGCGCTAACTCAATTTTTTCGTGAAACATTACGTCACTTCCGGTCCGCCATATTGAATTTTCTAAATCCGATTTCAGATTCGTAATCAGCGCCCCCGAAAACCCTATAATACCTAGTTTCAGAGCGCTAACTCAATTTTTTCGTGAAACATTACGTCACTTCCGGTGCGCCATTTTGGATTTTTAAAAATCCGATTTCAGATTCGTAATCAGCGCCCCCGAAAACCGTATAATGCCGAGTTTCAGAGCGCTAACTCAATTTTTTCGCAAAAATTTAAGTCACTTCCGGTCCGCCATTTTGAATTTTTATGTATCTGATATCAGATTCGTAATCAGCGATCCCGCAAATCATACAATACCGAGTTTCAGAGCGCCAACTCAATTTTTTCGTAAAACATTACGTCACTTCCGGTCCGCCATTTTGAATTTTACAAATCCGATACCAGATTCGTAATCAGCGCCCCCGAAAACCACATAAAACTGAGTTTCAGAGCGCTAACTCAATTTTTCGACTTTTGGCCAGCGAAACAGGCCATTCGCCCCACTGTGCGCCGCCCAGGTCCCTTTTTTTGAAGGGGTCATCTTCAACGCCAAAATGTTTTTGTATACTTTTTAGTATTATAATATACTTAAAATGCTTAAAATTCACGGGTGCTAGATCATAGACCCGTTAAATGTTCCATCTATAAAAAAACTTTTGTCTGGTTTAATTGACTCAATGCGATCGCAAATACTTGGTGGTAATTCTTACAAGAGCCAATTCCAACCTATTAGTTAACCAAGCTGCTTTATGGTACAAGTAGTACCTTTAACGGTGCAATTTTGAAAGAATTTTAAAATTATTGAAGAATTTCGATTTAATGTCCAATTCAACAGACACTAATTCCAAAATGCATTGACGACATTCCTTCCTTCTTGAATTGAATATAAAGCCAATTGACGTTGACATTTCACGGCAGCTCCAAAATATTTCTATGAAGTTAAGAACTAACTCTTTGCTTGCCTTGATGTTAAAAGTTGTAAGCAGAGAAATTCTTCGGGCGATTGAGCTTTTAAATTTATTTTCTTGTAGACGTCGCCAAACGATACGGTTAAATTGATTTCTATGGAAATTGTTCTTTGAAAAAATAAGACACAGATATAAAAGGAATTTTTTAGGCATCTCTAATTTGTTTGGCTGCTTTGGGTTGCGCGAACAAATTTTATTGAGTGGCTTCACTGATGTGCCATTAAGTATGTTTTCTCATGCAGTCACGTAATTTGTCCACGCTGTTCAATCGAGCGCGAGTTCAATAAATGATTAAATGATTCAACTCATCCCATAGTCGTATATAATCTAAATAGTAAAATTTGTTCTGTTCGATTTAATATACATACATTGCCACACAGATACATACCACGAGGCCTGTTGGATTACCGCTTTAATAAAGTGCTCCAATTTATATGCACGTTCTCTACCTGTGCAGAAAACAACTTTCTACGTCAAATATAAATGTAAATTTATTTTAATTACGCACCGGAATACAGATTTCATATATGGGGTATGATAAACAACAACGCCAGCTATTTTTGATAAGGTTCCCTCTTTAATCGATTCAGTAAATATGGTATTCAATTTTGTTTTAAATTATCCAATTTTTGAAGCACCGCTCAAGTGCTCTTTAATGTCACACGCTTTAATGCCACAATTTTCGAACAATACACGCAATAATTAAATCTGTCAAAACTAAGCATCTTTCTTTTCCCATGAATATATTTATCACGTCTCGAAATATAAAAAATAGTTTACGAACTTAGTTTTAAAAGTTTTGGGTGAGATAACATATTTCTGCAATATGCGGAGGCCGTACACAGAACTATGCAAAGTGAATGATTTAACTGGGAAGCGAACAAAATTATGCATCTTATAGGAGTTCAAAGTTTTAAAGCTGTGTAAGATATCTTCTTTTGGAAGTGAATTTTCAATGTCAATACTTTGGCCTTGTTTAAACTTCGGTGTGGAGAGACATTTTTATTTTTAGACACCAAAGTCAGCGCTATTTGTGGCCGATTTGGATAAACTATATGGTATACCAATAAAAGAGGACAACTGATGGAATCAAGCACAAACAGTTTAGTTAAAATCAGAAACAGAGTTGTATAGTTTTCGCAAAAAGGAGGCCATAGGTGTTTTGTATCAACCACTTTTGGTGTTTTTTTCTTAATTAGTTGCACCACCCCCGATTATATGGTTTTCAAAATAATTAGGGTAAATCTCCAAGCAATTCAAGAAATTGTATCGGTAATTAGGTAAGCACCTTCAACCCACCTTCAAATGTAGAGACAGTTATTATCTGTTGTTTTTCTTCTGGAAAAACTTAAAAAATTTTAATGAATTAACGAAAATCACCCAAAAGCTAATTTATTCACTTTTTGACACCGAATTTCTCAAAAACTGCATAGTTTGTATATGATGCAACGTTTTCGTTTTCAGATTTGTAATCTACAGAAAAAAATACATCGATATCACCTATTTATATTTCTGGGCCAAAATCCTTGTCGACCAGTGTTGTTGTTGATTTGATTTTTTATTTTTGTATTCCTCTTCTTCGGTTTTGTTAATTGTTAATTTTTCGTTTTTATTTTTGTATTTTTTCTCCATTTACCTATATTTTATTTTTAGCGTTCGTTATCCGAAGAGTGCCCTACGGGACCCTATTATAATACTAAGCCTCCGTAGTCCGTCCATCCGTCCGTCTGTCTGTCAGCCGGCCATATCTCATGAGCCGTAATAGGTACAGAGTTGAACATTTCAAAGAGTGTGTATTTCTATTGCCGCTATAACAACAAATAATGAAAAACCAAGATGGCGATTTTCAAAATGGCCGCCATGCAAATTAGAAAAAAAAATTGTCGATAGCGTCTCTCTTGTTTTTTTTCAAATGTATTTAAAAAATACACAGTGTTATATCTTGTTCGACGGTACGGAACCCTTCGTCCGAGCCCGACAAATTTTTTTGGATGCGTATATTTGTTGAAAACCGCCACTATTATTGTAGACGATTATGTTGCCTACAATTATTATAGTGATTTTCAACAAATATTTTTTAGTGTGTATTTTAATTTAATTCAGCTTAATACAAGCTATACAGGCATACATACATACATACAAACATATGAACTTAAAGACTAGAACTAAACTACGACTTATTAACTAACAGGGACAAAAAGGGACTTTAAGAGGGACCATTAAAGACTTTCATAAGGGAAGACTTGGTTAGGTGAAAGTCGAACGAGGGTATGGAATTGGCTTTTCGGATCATCCTCGAAATTGGTTCGGAAAAGCCATAAGTGGTGCGGTGAGAGGAAGGGCGGAAGAGAGGTACTAATCTCAGGCGACGGGGATTGGTGTGGAGGGATATCAGCCGCAGCAAAGAGGGGCAGTCAATGACACCGGTGAGGAGCTGGTGAATGAAGGTAATATCGGCAGAGTCGCATCGCTTACTTAGCGATTCTAAGTCGATCAATTTCAGTCGATCCTCATAAGGAGGCAAATTTTGGTGATCGGAATAAGGTAAATCACGTAGAGCAAAGCGAAGAAACCTGCGCTGGACAGATTCGATTTTATTGATGTACGTTGTCTGTGTGGGAGACCATACCTGACTGGCATATTCAAGGATGTGTCGGACAAAAGAGACGTAAAGGGATTTGGCAACGTATGGGTTTTTGAATTCGGTGGACCAGCATTTCACAAACCCGAGGGCGGAGTTAGCTTTAGTTAATGTACTGTCGATGTGAGAGCAAAGTTAAGCTCGCCATCACAAATGACGCCAAGATCATGAAGAGAGATAACTGAAGGGATGTGCTCGCCAGACAAAAGATAGACTCTAGGGTGGGAGGGAAACGTTTACGGGAGCAGGTGATAGATTGGTATTTATAGACGTTTAATTCCAAAAAGTTTTTGCTGCACCAAATACAAAAAGAATCTAGGTCTGCTTGTAGAAGGGGGGGGGGGGGGGGGGGGGGGTTAGATGTCGAAAAGAACACTGAATTGACGTAGGTTTAGCTACCTAAACCTTCTCCATCTAAGAAAGGAAACACGGCTGGAACCAAGGGAACGTAGTTTGTAAAGGATAATTTAGTGTGAGATTTTGTCAAAGGCTTTACTCTGTGGTACAGTAGTTGGACACATCACTTTTGTAGCCCTTTTTGTGAATGAGGATGATAAAAGAATCTTTCCACCGGGAGGGAAAAACGCCCTGAGAGATTGCCAGTTGAAAGAGAATGGTTAGAGGGGTTTAGTTAAGTGTTGTGCGCTTTTTTTAGTACAATGGCTGAAATCCCGCCCGGGGCTAAGTTACCATAAAGTGTGCTAATGGAAGAAGCGACCTACAAGGAGTCGATATTGATCGAAGCCAAAGATGTCTGAGGCTTGGATTGCATAAAGTGGGAGTAGTTAAAATCAACCATAGAAGAGTGTTCACAGAAAGGCTAAAATAGTTGGCAAAGAGATTAGTGATTATTTTGGGATCGGCTGAAGAAACATCGGCAAGTCTGAGGGTCGGGGGATAACCACTGGATTTTCTTTTGATGTTAATAAATTTGTAGAAGCATTTGGGGTCAGAAATTAGGTCAAATTGCATCCGATTGAGGTTCAGAGAAAAGGGTGTAGGCTGAGAGATAAGAGGAATAATCTGTATCAGATCTGGACAAGAGATAGGCATGCCACAATTTGTTTCGTTTGTTACGGAGTGATCGTAGTTTCTTGTCATACCAGGGGGAGATGAAGAGTTATTTTTCCGCGGTTGAAAGGGAACGGATTGGATTAGGCAGGTGAATAGTTCGGTATAGAAGACTTCAAATATATAATATAACTCTGTAGAGTGTAGATAACTATTTTATTTATATAATTTAGTTGAAGTGATTTTATTTAGAAATTCCCAATTTTCAACCCTCCAACTGGACCGCTACAGATTGAGCGCATAGCCTGATTTGGATGAAACGTAGGAATCATATGAAAGAATACATTCCAACTCATGCGACTTCATTACCTACTAATAAAACGGTACTATCTTTAGCAACCCTTGTTTTATTGTCAAAAATGAAAGTAATGAGTAAATTATAATAAATACTATCCAATGCAATTTAGTTAGTATTTGTTCAGCAAAAAAATATCAATCCCGCATCCGTGCGGTTCAGGTATCAAACAAAAGGTCTTATTTTGAGTAGCCTAATTGATGAAACCTGCAACGAAAGCATCTCGTTAAGGGCTCAGTACGGGTGTGAATAAAGCATTGATCTAACAATCATAATGTACTTCGGGCTTTTGCGAATTCCCCGTCAAATAATTAACCCCGAAATGTTTCAAGTAGCGGAGACGTCAAAACAAATTTCGTCATTGTCTGTTTCCTAAAAATGAATTCTATCTTCCTCTATGGATTTGATTTAGGAACAAATACAAAAGAGCTCACCCTCAGGAATTGACAGGAAGAATCAACAATCGGGCCGGGTGAGAGCCACTAAACCTCATCAAAATCCTTGAATTTTGAATGGAAAAGGACATCGTTAAGGCAGAGTGTAAAATAAAAATGAACTCAATATCATTTTGTCTTTGTACGAAAATATTTAAAAATTTTAAGCTGTGAAATAGTTTTGCGAAGCTAACTAGGCTTTTGTAGATTATTATCAATTATGATTTTGCTCAATATTTCATTTATTTCTTCCTTATTTAACCAATTTTAAATTAAAGTTGCCGATTGCTTACTTTATAAAGATAGAAATAGAATTAACAGAATGACTCTCTAATTGAAGCTTGAAGATTGACCAAACAATATTTTTATCACCCTACTACTGCAAACCTAACATAACCACGATTCTTTCCTTTTATTCCAGTTGCGAGTACACCAGATACTAATAAAACGGCTCGTGACGATTCGGCTATTCTTGAACGACGAGGACACGAGCGACCAAAATCAGATAGTCCAACAAGCTCGCAAGCTCAAAGTTCCAGTCCTGTAAATGGTCAAATATCTCGTAAGTAGCCCATCAATTAATAATTCAATTTTTTTACATTTTTGTTATTTTGTGAACAACTTTGTAACTACTCTGAGCATAAATAAAATAAATTTGAATGCCTGTTCGAACTTTGAGCTGTCTGAAATATCAATTCCTTTTAAAGTGCTGCTTACCAATATCTTTTGATAAATCTTGAGAACAAAATCATGTCCATACCTCCCTAGAAATGTGGCTTTATGTATTTGGCATTTTGTCATTAAAACGGTATTCACCTTTCTAATGTCTAAAACAATCCTTATATCAGTAAAAGAGGATCAGCATTTCTGGGCTTTCAGGTATGGGAATCGTATTAAATGAAAAGCACTTTTGGAAAGTTGGTGCTAATTAGCGTCAATAGATTTCTTTGAAGGTATTCAAAGCGTACCAACCCCAAACCTTCTTTTGTGAACTGCTTAAATCACACGGGCACACAAGTTATCTTTAGGATGGGGGAAGCCAAAATGATGAAGAGTCTTTGAATTTCTATAGCATTGAAGGGCAACGTTTTACTCGTAGTGAGTGCTTCCGTCGCTGATTACTTCTCATCCCTCAGCTGTGCCAAATTGGGTCGTCAGGAAGGACCGTGTTAATGTCCGTTAATCGATGGTGTGTACCTGCGTACTGCAGACTGTGCGCCCCATTTACACCATATCAATTTGAACATCTGAACCGTAAACTCAAAGGATGCATCATTTTCCCATTATCAAAATTCAATGTCAGCTCGTATCGTTTGTCAGACGATGCAACACATAATGGCTATTCGGGCATGATGCCACGCTGGGTTGTTGAAATAGATTTGAACTACCGCAACTAATATGGGAAATCAATGATCGAATTGTTCGCCACAATCGCTTATTTATTAAAGATATATTTTGTGTCTGTGTTAATTTATGCTTCCCCCAATGAGTATGCCTTTAAAAGCAAATAAAACATAAATTCAAGTACCAGTAAATCAACTTTTTATTGTGTGGTTTCATAAAGTAATTGTTTGTTTTATTTTAGGGCTGTTCAATTCTCCCGTGGTCGCAATATTTTATGATCGCAATTAAGTTCCAAAGGGCAATTACCACAAATGTGCGGTTTATTCATTTTATTTTCGTTGAACTAATATTTTCAGTTTTATTTAAAATTCTTGTATAATCGCATTAATTTTATTTTGTTGTACTTTTCAGAAGAGGGAGGCTTAACTATTGTTCGTCGCTCAAACAGTCGTAAAGGAAATTTATGTCCTCAGGCTGAACCGCAACAACAGTTAGTATCTGGCGAAAAGTCTGCTGAAACACAACAATTTCAATTTCCACCGAGTAGCCAGGAAAATCCTAGTGAAACATACTGCGCCACTGTCGCAAAACCAATCGATAACGAAAAATATTCCGAAGAAACGAATATGCAAGCTCTACAGGTCACAAGTAATAGCACAACCGGTACATCGACTACGGGAACTTCGACTCCGGCTACCGATGATATCGATACCATCGATTTAGCAACCGAAAATTTACCTGCCGTCGACACACCAGATGCATGTGATAAAGCCGCTGTGAGGTAAGCTTTCCTTTTTATTTATTAGCTGCAATTAAATTGCCTTATTAAAAATCTCTTAAACAAACTGTTGTTCTGTTACAATGGCAAATGGAAAACGATTGCTAATGGCGTATTTTCAAATGGAATTTATCTATGTAAATAAAAATGAATGGCTAAATGTGTTGCTAAGCGCAAAACTCGACAACAGCCGGACCAATACGGCTAAATTTGATTACAAAAAATTGGAAAATTGCACGGAAAAACATAAAAACCGAATTTTTCTTTATTACATTTAAACTGTTCCTAGCTGTCAATTCTAGGGATGGCGATCTGAGATCGAAAAATCGACTTTCGATTCATTTACTTACTGTTTCGTTTTCTATATAAATAAAAATGTGATGTCCGTTTGTTCTTAATCTAATCTCCGAAAGTTCTTCATCAATTGCGATGAAACGTTGGTGAGTTGTTGTGCACTCGCGCGGGAAGGTCTTAGACACAAACAATTTTTTCTGAAATACTAGTTGACGGATCCAATATGGTCGCGAGGTTTCTAACTTTAAGGAATCTTTATGAAAAAAGCTACTCGGGGATTTTCGGAGTTGCTAATTTCTAATCTAGCATCAACATTTCCAAATTCAAGATGACAGATCCAATACCGGAAAAGTTAAACGTCAAGGGATTTTCAAATCCAGATGTGTGCAATTGGGAGGGGTTATAAAATGAAGATAAATAAATTTACTAATACTGTTCAAAAATATCTAATAACACGTGAAAAATTAAAATAAAAAAACATTTGGAGGAAGTGACGAAAAATATTTAAGCGACATAGTAGCGACAGACTATAGCATTTAAATTTAAGTTTTATTCGTGTTTTGTCAAGAACAGAGTTTATAAAACCGATTTAAAACTGACTTAGTTTAGAACGTTCTATATGACAGTTAAACTCATTTTTTGGTTTAATAAGTCAAAGTCAGCATCAGTTCCTATTTGAATTATAACAAACTCCCTAAAGAACTGTCATTACCCCAGCGTTAAGGATTGTTGTTCGTATAAATTTTTCGTATATATTTTTGACTTCCCGTAATTAAGAACGATGGAGAAAAAGAGAAAGAGGTTCGAGTGGAATGTTGATAGCTACATATATACAAGCTCCTTTCTTCTTATTTAATGGCAACTACATACCATGCACACTGGATTAGTTTATTCTACATCTGGGCTATATCTATCCCAGCAAACATTAAGATTCCGAATTATCACTAAACGATATCTTCACAAAGATATCATCTATCGCACAAGATAACGTTTTCTAGTCGGTTGCAATCAAACCTTTGTGCAAAATGCCTTGTTGTTACGACAACTTTCTAACGATAAAAATAAGAGAAGGGGAAGTGCCGTTATATTATCTTCACGAAGACTCGATGTCGAGAATATTTCATATCTCCTTCATAATAATAATAAGACAATCGTGTTTTTGTTGTGCATGCGATATTCTCCTTTTTATCTAAATGAAGAATCCTCTTTTATGTTTTATATTTTGCTTGGCAATAATGAGATAATCCTAATGTTAATTGGTCTCACGAGTTGCCCATTTTCCAGATGTCACTATTGCTCTTAAATTTATATACATATATGCTATACGTATACTAGCTTGCCCGGACCCCGCGTTGCCCGAGATAATATCGCCGTTCTAGAAGAACAATGACGTAACTGCCAAAATGATAATTGTTCAGAAAACGCAAAAAAACGAAAGTTATATTTTAATAATTCCATAATTCAAAAGTTGATTAATCTATGGAGTGGGGACTTGGGCAAATGGTTACAATATGTTTCACAACAAAGTTCAAATGTTAAAATTTACGCCATACCCCCACGGCAAATGCGTCATTGTTCATTACTCTAATTTTGCAGTTACGTCATTGTTCTTCTGGAACGGCGATATTAACTTATTATTTATATAGTGGTGGTCTCATTACTCTCCAAGGCGCTTTTATTGAGCTCACCCACAGTATAATACGGCTAATCATGACCGTTATATTATAATTACGGGTAAATATTTTTCTTAGCTTTCCCCAAATGTTTTTCTAGTCTATTTTCAATTTTCACGTGTTATTAAATATTTTTCAAAAGTATTAGTAAATTTATATTTCTTCATTCTTCGTCACCCCTCCCTATTGCACACATTTCAAATTTGGAAATTTTAATGGCATCTTCGAAATCAGCGAACCGGAAAATCCCCGATTGCCCTTTTTCATAAAGATTTCTTGAACTTAGAAACTCCGAGGCCATATTGGCCACCGCTTGAATTTCAGAAAAATTTGTTTGTGTTTAAAACCTTCCCGAGCGAGCGCACAACAACTCACCAACGTTTCATCGCAATCGGTGAAGAACTTCCAAAGATTTGCAATTAAGGACAAACGAATATTACATTTTTATTTATATAGAAAACGAAACAGTAAGTAAATGAATCGAAAGTCGATTTTAGGGTGTCTCAGATCGATTCACTTCATCGATTCATTGCCCAAACCGATCTTTACGACCCCAAAAAATCGATTCTTCGATTAATCGATCTAACATCGCCATCCCTAGAATTGACAGTTTAAATGTAATAAAGAAAATGTCGTTTTTACGTTTTTTCGTGTCATTTTTTCCAATTTTTCTTTTCATAAGAACCTTCCTCGGACTTCAAAGATTTTTGGAAAAAAAATTATCCGAATTGTTCCAACCGTTCTCGAGTTTTGCGCTGAGCAACACATTTAGCCATTCATTTTTGTTTATATAGATTTATATAAAACAGAAAACTAAGAAGTTATTTACCTTTGAAATGTAATAGTAATTTATACAATTCTGTTCCACTATATAAATATATGTATGTAACTATTTGCTGACTTTTACTCACTGCACAAAGTAAGACTATCCGAACTTGCACGTTGCACTGAATAATGAACATATTAATATTAACGAAAAAAGTTTGACGTGAGATATTCTACTTTGTGTACAGAATTTTTAGTTAGCATAATTTTGTTTTCTGTGGCCAAAAGCTTCTTATAGTAACGAAGAGAGCTTTAGGTCACAAATCTCGCAAATTTATCGCCGAGAAGACAAATTTACGCATTTACGCCAGATATATTTCTGGCATTTAAAGCCCACAATGAGTCTTACCCCCAATTCTAATTTGTAAAACCAACAATTGAATGAACACTTTTGCTTATTTATTTCAGATTAAGATGTCTCCTGCGGCTTTTGCAACGAGGGGAGATATCAGCAGAAGTGCTGCAGAAAAATCTCCATTACGCAGCTCGAGTTCTCGAAGCTGTTTTTATAGACGAAACAAAGTAAGTATTCAATCCAAACTGTCCACTTGCCCTTGAAATGGTAAATAAATTTTACATTTTTCTTAAAATGAAGGTAACGGCTTTCAAAGAATTTTGAACATAGTTCGTTTCGCTTAAGTAATTTTTGTGAAACGATGGTGGTGGGAATATATCCAAATATAATTGAACCGCATAATTTCAATAAAAAAAAAAGCAATTTCAATTTGTTATTTTTTGGCTGGCGCATCATTTAGTTTAATTGAAGACAATGTAGTCCTTATTGATTTTCAATAATTTTTTTTATGATATTTTTATTTATGTTTAAGATTATTAATATGTAAGTTTGGATTCACTAAAGGGTTACTTATAATAAATTGCATTTCGTGAATATTAATAAACACACATAACCGCAAAGGTATTGTTTTTTTAAGGCAATACCATATTTTGCAGTACAGTTTCTCAAACATTAATCTGAGTGGTAGCCTGTTTGTCTTTCAACTGAAAAACGTAACATTACAGACGATTCAAATTCCGGGTTATGATTGGTTCTTGAAAAGGTAGTAAGATACCTACGCACATTTATAAATTTTGTAAGCACTTCTAAAACATTATTTTCTTCAAAAAGCTGTAATTGTAATTTGTAAGAAAGGGGGAGAGTGAAGCCCCGAGCACTCAGATGAACAGACGAAAAGCTGTACTGCATGCAAAATTGCTTTCTTAAAATGAGTTCCGAAAGGTCACTAAATGCAAAACGTAAAATTGATTTTCCATAAAAATTATGTTTTACTTTCAAGACGATTTATTCATTTCAAATTTTGCAGACACTCGCAAAAAAACGCAAAATTAATATTTCAAATTTCGGGATTAAAAAAACAAGTTTTAAAGAATCCGTAAGTTAAAATTAAATTGAGTAAAATAACTTGAATCAACCATAATCAGTAAACAATTTGAAAAGTAACAGAACACGCTAAATTTCTTAAATTAAATACGATATTTTGCTTCAAAGGTAGTTGCCAGGCTATTGTGCGTTGTTGTTTTAGTCTGTTCATTCTCATTGCGCCCTATTGGTTTTGTATGAGTTGTTTTTATTACTGCCAACTTATCTTAACATTATTTTTAAAATTTATGATTATTTTCGCGAACAAACTGCGTCCACCACTGGCCGAGACCGAGATGAGACCAAAATAATTGCGGCGAAAGTGGTTTCGCAATTTAAGGGTCCGAAGTCCAAGCTAAAATATTCCTAGGATAACATTTACTACTCTTAATTAATTGGAAGTATTTTTGTGGTTAATAATGAAATATTTATTTATTTTCTTTATGCTTTCAATCGTAAACTGTTCGTGCTTTTTCGTACCGCGGTACTTGGTACAATTCATATTAATTGAATAATCCAATGAACGAATGAAAATGTGATGATTAATTAAAGTCAGGACGGTGTCCTGAAGGATCGCAGCAATATGTGTAGCAATCAAACGGTTACAAATCCAGGAGTTGCGCGAACAAAGGGTGTGTCAACGGCACCACAAACACACAGTGGTCCCACTGGACCACCGCTTTGTTCTAAAGGTGCACTACAGCGACGACGACTTCGAACCCCGGTGTGGGCCAGATCCATGTCCAAAATGTACTAAGATTAATTTTTTTTAAAAAATAATATTTACACTTTTGTAAAGCTTTTAGTTTTATTAAAAATTATATTATCAGCCCTTTTCCACTAACTTTTAGAGTGTGTACCTACTCTGCTGTGCATATTACTGCAACTTCCCTATACAAATAACTCTACACAGGAATGAGTTCTATCTACTCTACTTCCATAGAACAGACCTCGTGCATATACTTACATGTGTATATACTTGCCTGATGTTACTCTCTGTTCTCTGACTTTCTGTGTTCAGTCGTGACTTTTTAAATCACTTCAATATGTTTTAAATCTTTTTTATATTTTGCTTCTTTATTTGTCTTTCATTAAATGCGAACAGATGCTTGCACTTAAATTTTTACATATACTTCCTTGTGTTTATACTTATTGCTGTTAGAGTTTCTTGTTCGACAGTATTGTGAGCGTTATACATAGCTTTCTAGTATAATTTCTTCCTTTAAACTATACGCACCCCTTACTTTCGAACTATAGCTTCCAGGAATAATAATGCAACTTTCGCCTTTTATATAATTTGAGTAATTACACAGTTTGCATTCATGTGTTTCTTTTTTTACATTTTATGGCACTTTGTTTTTTTAATCTAATATTTCAAATGTATCAATTCCATCTAATCTTTTACAACTTTTGTGACTTTACCCAATCAAATGTTTCACTCAAAGGACTACATCTGCCTGGCGGTAGGAAATTATAGGTGAAGTTTGACAATTTTTTTTCTTCAAAAAATTTTTTCTAATTCAAAATCTATAAACATATCTCAAAAGTCATAATTAGTAAAGTTTAAAAAAAAAATTGTAAAAAAGCCGTATGTACCTATGTATAATGAGATATTTTCAAGGTACATATAAAAAGATGTTGCCGAAGGCAATTTTAAAATCCTTAATAAAAAAATGTGTTTTTCATTAATAAAAAAAACTATAATGTTTAAAAATTATGCGACAAGTACTAGAGAACTGTATGAAGAGCCTCTGTACGATATTTCAATTTCACGGGTTATAGAAGATTGTGCAACGATTGGGAAATGCTTGCCATACTGAATGAGTGTGAAGCCAAACACACGAGTTCAGTATGGCGCATTCCCCAAGAGATACACATACTATTTTTCCTCAAATTCGCGAGAAAATGAACAGTGTAGTTTGCCGTGGTGACATTTGACGAGATATTTACCTCGCAACTGTCACCGCAGATGGCGTTGCGTGTTGGAGCAACTAACAGTAAATGTTACTTCTATTCTCACGTTGCTTATCTCTTTTACTCACTAATGAGTAAAAGTGTTCATACCACAACCGGCACGTCATCAAGCGGAAAATCGCTCGCTTTGCTCACTGCCAGAAGGGGCGAAAAGTGCTCTTCTTCCGCTAGTTTGAGAAAAAAACCAGTTTTGAAAAAAAACGCGTTTAAAGTTGAGAGTACAGATATTTGTTACAGGCTGTAGCTTTGTTAATTTTAGTCAATTTTATGAATTTTGAATTTTTTAGATATCATACACTAAGAGAAAAACATGTTAAATTTAAGTGAAAACGTATTTAAATCAAACATTTTCAAATATAATAGTCAGCTGAGTTTAATAATAGTTAATTTAAAAGCGAACATGTTTAAATAATACCGGAGACAGACGGGAAGCTCAAAACATGCTTCGCCCTCAAAACAATATACGTACCTATACGGTAGTGTGCCGCGTATATTAATTTGCTAGATTGCATATACATACATATGTAGTCTTACTCGGCATCTTCGTTTGCAGCTTTGCAATATCAAGTTGTAGACCATTTGCTCGAGAGGAAATGGGAATTTCCTGTATTTTCAGCTGTCAGAGTTGTCAATGTGGCAACTGACAAGCGGTTAAATTTCAATTTCAGGGCATTTAATTCCTGCAGGTACATCTACTGGTCTATGCAGAAATTGTGCATTACCCACCCACATGCACTTCCAGACCTTTCTCTATCTTGCGAAATCTAGATTTTAATTGACCGAGTAACTTTGTGACGTCTAAAACTTCATTCGTCTTCTTCATTTGAGGTGCCCGTCTGTCTCCAGTATAAGGCAATGAATGAAATGACTTCTAGTGTGAACACGTTATTGCTCCATTAGGCACTTCATATCTGCTACCCTTATATTCTGACTCTTTTGAAAGTAAGCCATTTGAATCATGTGGGATTGAACCCGGGACCTCTAGAACCTTAGTCCAATGCTCTACCCATTGATCTATAGATAGCCTTGTGCTTATCAAAATTCTTTCAAATCAAAAATGATACTTTTAAAACATTCAAAGTATTTACTTTCGAATCAAAAACGTTAAGGGATAAAAATGAATACCTTTCAATTAAACGCATTAACTTTTACTTTTAAAGCGGGGTTTTTCTCTCAGTGTACTTAATGTGTTCTACTTACATGTCAAACCAATTAAAAATATTTGTTTAAATTGTTTTTTTAACCCCCAGGTGGATGTCGCCCCTTGAAGTACTTGACGCTTATATATATAGATCTCGTCAGACTAAAGGCCAAACCATAATGTGCATACCGCTCCGTACGGAAGTCCATGCAATCTTACGATTATACACAAAACCTATCCCCAAACCACATGAGGATTTACATTTTTTTGAAAGTTTGATTAATGTTGTGCACTCGAATAATGTGATTTATCACACTCCGACAGCCTGTCGAATATGCATAAACTTCGGTTTGTCCAGTTTTGAACGGTATGAATATTATGGTTGGCCTTAATAACTGCTGCAAGGACACTTTAATTTTGTACACAAAATAATTCAGCTATATTTAATGATGATGTTGTCCTCTTTTGCATTGAACGCTTATCCATTGCAATTCTTCCAACAAAAATATATTTAAAAGTTCTATAAGGATTTGCTTTCATAAGTCCTTCTGTGATTTTTATTTAATAAATAGTTTCAAAGTATATTGCTTCTCTCCAGAAGTCCTGCATACTTACTGAGATTTAGGGAATTGCCCGCAGGTCATACACCTAAGAAATCGTCCCCCAGCTTACTCAAATTCATGGGACTTCCCTTAGCTTTTATTTTTCTCAAAGAAACATTTTCCGTGCACTTGAGCAAAGCTACACGTTCATGGAAGCTAGGCAAATAAATATGATTTAGTGTGCATTCGTTGGAAAATGAAATATTTCTTTAAACAGAAATATAAGGGCGTATTAGGGATTCACATGTTTTTGCAACCCTTAGACGTCTTCAACATACTCCTAAATACTTTGTTTGCATATTGAATGAGAAAAATTCCTCTTTCTTAGTTTACTCAAAAAGGGTGCGACATACCCGATGTAACCTTTGTTGACGAAATTTTCCTGGCATATACCATATACACATATGTACGATTTTTTGGTTTAATGCCGCTGCAGATATAATATTCGTTCTACATTTGATTTGTATGGGAGAACATTTTATTCAAACTTCAGCATTTAACATTTATTCATACATTCATGCACCAAATGCTGATTACTTACAATTTTAAGGAAAAGGAGATAAACTTAAATACAAATTAGATCAGATTAAACTTTAAGTATTTTCTAGACATATTGAAATCCATACAATCAAATTTCTCGTTAAAACATCGAGACATGGATGTGACGGGCTCATGCAAACCATAGTTAGTTCGATGTTGGGGAATTTTTAAGAAATCCCGATTCCTCAATAAGCGAGAGGGAGCAGATAGATTAAAACAAGCTACCAAAGCTGAACAATCGATGCTACCCTGCAGGCAGTCAAAAACAAAAGCAGCTTTGGAGTTAGTTCTTACGTCGGAGCTCGAGGGACTCAAGTTTAATAAATTTGAGCCGGTCCAAATAAGGAGGCAAAATTATGGGATCACTTCATGGGAGTCCACGAAGGGCAAAGCTTGGATGGCCTCGACACAATTGATGTGTGTGCTACAAAAAGGAGCCCAAACACATGACGCGTACTCAAAAATAGGTCTTACAAAGGTGCAGTGGAGGATCCGCGTGCTATAAGGATCCTGGAATTCTTTGGACCATCTCTTTATAAACCCTAACGTGGAGTTAGCTTTATTGCCTATCGCGTCAATATGGTCTTCAAAACTAAAACGGCTATTAACATTTAAGCATTTATTGTGAATGTAGCAAGAAGACAATTCTTAAACCTCGTATAAGTTTTCCCTCGAAATAAGGGTGTAAGCCAAATTAATTTATTTGGAAATTGAGAAAAAATGTTATATCCTTCGGCTTCACTACAATCAGAGAAACATAGGTAATATCTGAAGTTCCTTTCTGTAATTCCAATTGAGAAGGTTCTCTATTCGATGACGTCAAACAAATTCACTATCTTTAACCGCTGCTAGTTTATTTTATTCGTTTTTGTATATATGTACTACTTAACAGTGGCGGATTTACACATTTTCCGCCAGTAGGCTATTCAAATTTTTCCTCTACAATTCGATACCCTAGTTCACAATCATTTTAATTACAATTTTTTATAAATGAAATTGTAACTTTATGATTTGTCACTATCGTCCTAATCACACCACCTTTTTCCCATAATTAGTATGATTGTGAATTAGGGGATCCACGTGTCAGTTTCTAGATTATTTTTACACCCCAACGATTTAGTTAAGATTGCACAAGAAATACTTGTTGGGTATATTTCTGAGCTAATAAAAGCTCAATCATATACTAGTACTACTAATAAGGCGGAATAAGGTATGCGTTAATACTACTTACACATGTACATTCGGTACACGTGATTAAGTAACTATTATTGCGCTTACTTACAGTTTTTAAAAACAATATATTCAATTATCTGGTAACAACCCGGCTGATGATGACGATGAAATTCAATCAATTAAGTTATGAAAGCTTTACAATACCTTTTTTCGAGATTTTGTATTCGCAAAATCATCAATTATATCATCATATGAAATCTTGTTCATTAGTTCTGACTCTATGAACAAAAGAGCTAATGCTTAAGGTAGATCTTAGATAATTTTTCACCCGTTTTAAGGAGGCTGGATTTTTTTCTGCCATTTCGCGAAAAAAAATTGTTTCATTATCTACATGATTTTTGCCACCGAAGTACACATGATTATATTTTTCGAATTTTTTTTCGCGAAATATTTTGGCTGTCAAAATGTTTCTATTTATCGGAAATAAAAAATTTTTTTTTTGTCGATTACTAACATACTAAGGGAAGGATAAACCTATAAAATAATAAAAAAGTTAAAAATTAAAATTTATATCGGCTGTTTAATCAAAGGTCCACTTTTTGGCTATTTTTCAAGAGTTTTGACCCCAAAAAAAATTATTTATTAACCCGATATCTTTAAATTTTTAGGTACATCCTTCCGACAGTACTATAAAGAGAAACCTCTGAATGTTTCAGCCTAATCGGTCAATAACTTTTTGAGTTACAGAGCTAGCAGTTTTTGAAAAAACAGTTTCGAGATATTCGCGTTCAAAGTTTGCATTGAAACTTTCGTTGGCCTTCTGGGTATGGCCACCCAATCATCTTTCCAGTAAATATTTTCTGGACAAATCTTCGTAAATTGGTAGAAGATGTTGTTTTATATCGTCGCCAAGTAAGAGAGTAAATTATGAGACAAAAGAATACACAAACGTACTGTGAAAAGGCATTGCTCCGACCCAAGCTCTCCAAATACCTGGACGGTATGCGGGCTCTGACATTTTTCCCAAAAACTCCATTAATATTCAATATTTCGATTTGTCCTTTTGACAGTATATTGTTAACATATTATATATTCGAATTATGTAAAAAAAAATCGATTTTCTGAAAATTCTAAAGGTATCTGCTCCCTTAAGCATGACTTAAGCATGAAAAGCTTCCCTCACCCGAACAATTTGTCGCTGGTATATGTTACGTAGAACCATACGAACTGCTATATCCAAGTTTGGATAAACGTTTTGCAAATTCTGTTTTCGCAGGAACGAAGATAGACTTTTCAATGATCCAGAATCTGGTTTTACCAAAATTCTTTCAGAAGAAAGTTGGTATTGTAGAATTTATTCATTCTTGAACTAAGTCAGTCTCTAAATCATTAGGATACATTTCTTCCAAGAAAAGGGCTTTTTTCCGTAAGGGTTGATGATGTCAATTCACTCATTTTGGTCAGAAATGAAAAGCTTTCATTGAACCTGTTGTAGGCCCCCGGGCGTTTTTCTAATTCGGATACGAGCCTATCAATGAGGGCGAGAAATTTGTTAACCCTGAAAGTATCACTCGCAGTCATTCTCATTTCTTCATCGGGTGTATCGCCGCTGTATATCTATCTCTCTCAATTCAATGCCACCACGCGGCGTATGCCTACAATAGCACGACCCCGCCTCGGCTCCCACGGCGACCGCGCCGCGTTTTTGATGTCAATTCGGTCAGACACACTTAGCGAACGGTCATGTCCCGTGCCGCAACCAAACGCGATTACGGAAATTGTAGAAAAATTTATCTAAGTGGTATTACATAAACATATTACATGTTTAATTATTCAGGGAGATTCTTGTTTCCTTGGCCCCGCTTTTTGGGAACGGGGTTAGAAACATTTTGTTGTGCTAATTAACGCAAAAATAATGAAAAAATTCTATCTCGACCTGTTTTCGAGATATAGGGCAAAATAGTTAATACTTGACGAGCCACTTTAATTGGGAAAACTTTAACTTTCAGGAAAATTCTATTATATTATTATATTTCCCTTTTACAAACTGCCGGTGGAGTTAATTTTCCTTTTACAAAGGAATGCAAAGCACAGCAAAATGTTTCGGACCCCGTTCCCAAAAAGCGGGGCCAAGGATACAAGAATCATGTGGACCTAATAGCATTTAGGTATATAAATATCAATATTTTTAATTTCTGTAAGACATAAAAAAAATTGTGGTCCCAAATTTGCCGCCCCTAAAATCAGTCGCCTTAGACTTCAGCCTACTCAGCCTGCTGGTAAATCCACCACTGCTACTTAAGGAACGTTCAAATAGAGTTACGTACAGAAGCACAGTGCTGAAGAATGACGTCAAATAGAGGTCTTCCCCATTCAAAGTTACAGAAACGAGCTACAGATTTTGTATGGTCTTCACTCTCCATGTATCAAGCATTTTTACCTTCTTTACCTATTGTGTTGTTCGTTTCACAGAAATATATCAAAATAAGTCCAGAAGACGCAAAAAGCCTTTATTGATTGAGTTTCCAAAATAATTAGGAAAATGATGTAACTCAGGTTCCCATAGAAATTTTTCTTAAAATGTCAAAGGAAAGTAATTGTCTAAAACCGAGCTTCCTCGTCGTTCGCCACAAAATATCTTTCTTGAAAAAGCAATTGTCTTTTTCGGGTTTTGCACCCGAAATCCCTGAGAGTACAAGTATTTCTATTTTGTAGTAATCAAAGGGAAAGGAGAGACATTTAATGAGCGGTTGACAGAAATAGGAGTGGGGGAAGCAATTTCCTATTGTTCCAACTGCCTGAAATTATCTCGGTGGTTAATTGAGTTCTGGTTTTATCCTTGGGGTAAGGATAACATAAAACTCAAATTCAAACAAAAAGGGAAACGAAATTTGATCACGTTACGTGTAACGCTTTTGGGAAATCCTTCAGGTTTCTAACTCAGTGATTATAAAATTGAAGCCATGCGGGAAGCTTGTCCAGCAAACTTACTACGGTAGGCAACATCTCCATTATATTGGCACGTTGAAAAAAAAATCTGAATTCATTTTCAGTCGTGACATTGTCACGTAAGACAATCTTTTGCAAGCTAAATAGGACGAAGGCGAACGGTTGCATTTGCATGTCCCGCGCATCTTACCGTACCGTACAAAGGAGGCTAAAACGACTGTTGTGACAATTTTTAACGAATTCGGTTACAAAATCAACAACAGGTCACGAAAATCTTATAAGACTAGAAGACTCTGTTCTTTCTCAGTCACCTATGTGCGAGTTAGGACTTAAGGCATTGCCGTTGTGACACGATAGCGTTTGAGAAAAAAATTATATAAATGAAACGGAAGAGAGCACCAGGCGGTTCTTGCGCACGGCATCGTTAATGGCGTTTTGTCAAAAGATAAGGGGGGCGAGTAATTATTTCAGAACGGCAAAACGTGATCGTTAACTCTCACCTCGCCGGAGGACATTTCAGTTACTAGGAAAACCGAATTCGAGTTTAGTCCGGTTGTATAGTTAGCCGCGTTTTACGGGCAGTGCGGTATAATCGAACCGCTTTCACATTCTATAATTAGCTAATTTAAAATAGTTCGTGGAAATATTTGTAGGAATCTATGAATACTTTCAACAACGAGCGAAAAGAGCGCAGTATTATTACCGTCGAACTTATCCAGTTTATAATTCAGAACAGAGCCCGTCAACTTAGGCACAGGTGAATATAATTAACTTAATCTTTAACTTTAAATTGCAACAGTTACTATGAAATCAGTGAGTCGGTGGTGTGGTATTTGTGTTCTCCTTAAAGTTAAAATGATTTTCGATAAGTTCAACGTTTCTGAAAAAAAAGTGGCTTTGTTGAACTGAATTCTGTTTATTATATTATCGACCATTTTTGTCAATGTTCGTTTCCAAATATGTATTGTCTAATTTTTCGCAATTAAGTTTATTAATTGCAATCAATTTCCTCACAGCCAAATTAAGAATATAGCATATAAGAAGCATGGTATACGTCTTACAGTAATACATATAATATAACTTTCAGAGAATCTTTGCAAAATCAAAAGAGGCTTCAGGTATACTTCACGTTTTGTTTGGCTCAACGATTTCTGTTGTATCGGAAGATTTTCAATACAAATCTCATTCCACAGCACCTCATCATCAAAGTATTTTTCTAGGCACTTGTCGAAACTAAGCTGAAACTCAAGAAAATTAGATTTCAATTTGATGAAGAAATCGATACGTTACAGATCTTTCCCTTCTACTACGAGTAATCTAATTTGGACGCTTGGAATTGAAGTTAAAATGGCATTTCCTCTCTCCCCTCTGATTGAGTTTAAGAACACAAAACACTCGTTAACCGTAAGGAGCAGAAGTATTTCTATTTTGCAAAATTGGGACTTCATTCTGAAGTGTCTTTAATTGACAGTATGAATGAAATAGGAGACGTACGTACATAAGTGTCTGTACAGTTTTGAAAGAACGGAAATATTTGTTTATTAATTAATATTCAAATATCGATTACTCCGTCTTAAACTAAATTATTTAAAAAAACCGGGCAAGTGCGAGTCGGGCACGCGCACAAAGGGTTCCGTACCACCGTACAAGATATAACACTAAGTACTTTTTAAATACTTTTGTAAGAAAACAAGAGAGACGCTATAACATAATGGAAATTTTTTTTTATCTAATTTGCATGGCGACCATTTTGAAATTCGCCATCTTTGTTTTTCATTATTTTTTGTTATAGCGGCAATAGAAATACACACTGCGAAAATTTCAACTCTCTACCTATTACGGTTCATGAGATACAGCCCGCTGACAGACAGACAGACGGACGAACGGACGGAACCTTGAAAACAAACACTTTACGCTTAACAACAAAGTTAGTTTCCAATAATACTCAAACCTGCGTCTACTTTTTAATATTTTAGTTTGGTAATTGTGTTTTTGATTAAAATTTTTAGTCGCTCAGTAGATTTGCTTTTCCACTACTTACTTACCATGAAAATACTTTAGATAATTGCCTGCACTTACACGAGACCCTCACCCTGAATGCTTAGCATTGTATCTATGTATATTTTCATCCAAAACAACACTGACTTCATTTTCAATCGCTAACACGTGTGGTCTGGGCATGTTCTTTGTTGTTATCCCATCCCCCCTCTAGGACTTTTCGAATCCTAACAGTCCTAACCCACATTTTTTTAATTTCTTTTAGTCCTAAAATAATGTTGAGTTTTCCCTTGTTAAACAAAACCCACAATAAATATCAAACGGTTGCTAACTGTGTCTGTTCTCTCTTTTTCCCCCAAACACCCTTTATTCCTGGTCAACCAAAATTTCCTTTATGTTCCACAACTGAAAATCTAGGAGACTCGCTGATGAAGATGACGAATTGTCGGAGGTTCAACCAGATGCTGTCCCTCCTGAGGTTAGAGAGTGGCTGGCTTCCACTTTCACCCGACAGTTGGGCACAACACGAAAGAAAAGCGACGAAAAACCAAAATTCCGATCTGTGGCGCATGCAATTCGTGCTGGCATATTCGTTGACCGAATATACCGGAGGGTGTCCAGTTCAGCGCTTATGCAATTTCCGCCCGAAGTGGTTAGAGTTTTAAAGGTGAGTGCTCCACAAAAGTTCATTACCAGACAAAGGTCATGCGACAATCTTGGTAGGCGTTTATGTTAGCCCTCCCTCATGCACATACCTGCGTTTTGTTTATTTCATTGCAGACTCTCGACGAATGGTCGTTTGACGTGTTCGCTCTCGCCGAGGCTGCCAATGGTCAACCGGTGAAATACTTGGGATACGATTTGCTCAACCGTTACGGCATGATTCATAAATTTAAAGTACCGCCAGTGACTTTAGAGACGTTCCTTAACAAGATCGAGGAGGGATACTGTCGCTTTAGGAATCCATATCACAATAACCTACATGCAGCAGACGTTGCCCAGACGGTGCACCACGTTTTATGCCAAACCGGGCTTATGAACTGGATGTCTGATCTCGAAATTTTCGCCACTCTCCTGGCCGCCATCATCCATGACTACGAGCACACGGGAACAACAAACAACTTCCACGTGATGTCGGGGTCAGAGACTGCCATGCTCTATAACGACCGAGCGGTGCTGGAGAACCACCACATTAGTGCAGCCTTTCGAGTGCTAAAGGAGGACGACTGCAATGTGCTTGCCAATCTCTCGAGGGAGGAGTACCGAGAGCTCCGTACGCTTGTAATTGACATGGTGCTAGCAACGGATATGTCATATCATTTTCAGCAGCTGAAGAACATGAGGAATCTACTGACGCTAGCCGAGCCTAGCGTGGACAAGTCTAAGGCGCTGTCTTTAGTCCTGCATTGTTGTGATATCTCCCATCCGGCCAAAAATTGGTCTCTGCATCATCGCTGGACGATGCTTTTGCTAGAGGAATTCTTCCGACAGGGTGATCTGGAGCGCGAACTAGGTCTACCGTTTAGCCCTTTGTGTGATAGAAATAATACGCTCGTGGCTGAGTCCCAGATCGGCTTCATTGAATTTATCGTGGATCCCAGCATGACAGTCTGCTCTGATATGCTGGAATACGTCCTGGCCCCCCTAGCTCCTATGGCTTGTAAAAATTCAACCTCCGAGGAGATCGCTTCGAGTAGTCCTAGCCAATTAGCAAATAAAACCTGCGAAGCAATAACCGAAGGCGTTGAAATGACGAAAAACGGCTCATCCAGCGATGACAACAAGCAAAAGTTTAGGATACGAAAACCGTGGGTCACTTGTTTGTCGGAGAACAAGAAAATTTGGAAGGAACAGGCTGTGAAAGGTAGGCAGAAAAATCGAAGAGATTTCCCACATGCATCTTAAGTCTCTCCAAAGCAAAAATCACAATTGACAATATCGAAATTCGCCTTAATTTGACCTAGAAATTATGCTGTCCACGAGGCGTCCAAATTGCCTATGTTCATTCATTTAGGGGTTGTCGGCATAACGCCACCATTATGCCAACAAATCGCAAAGTGCCCATATCCTTCAAAGGCACTGTGATGAGACTGCTGCCTCCAAACAACGGCAGATAAACTGTCGAAAGTTTCCGCTTTTCCGCCACGACTGAAACAGCCACATAATTTGATAAAGTATTCAAATAGAAGGGATTCGGCTTTCATCAGTGCTTATTTAAATATTCAACGCACGATTGCCACATTCATTTATCATTTGGAAGAAGTTCAGGAGGCGCCGTCATTAGGCAATTCGTTTTCTGTGGACCCGGTATAATCAAGACTTTTCACTTTCACGTTTTCTTCACTGTTCATTATGGTTGGCTTCGGTAAATATTTAATTTTTTATCAAAATGAACATCCGCGAGTCCTCTCCGCAGTTTATGTTTGTCTGGGAAATATTAAAGGAGTTTCTGGACTCGGGGCTCGGCCTTGCTTTGGGGTAGGATGGGACTTTTAATTCCCAGTGCTTCTTCGCGTGGCGGCAAAACTTTTCCCAAACTGAGGTGAACGGAAATTATTTTTTGGCAGTCGAACAAGAAAATCCATAAATTGCCGACGGTTTCTTTAGTCGCTCACTGGGGCGGTCCTCTGCTCTCTACATTTGTATAAAATTTTCTGAACTTTTTGGAGCACTTCAAAGCAAAGGTTGGAAAATTGTGCGAATATTGTGTAACCCTTTAATCTCAAGAGGCGTTAGAGGGATTTAATTTGATTTGGGATTGAAATTTTAATTGTCTTTAACACCTCGACAATGAAAGTTAAATTGAATTATGCTAACAAGAAAAACAAATGCAAGCAACCAATTTTCATGCTTTCCTTTGTAAAGAGCCTCGATTAATGGGCATATTGCACTGAGCGTCTAAAGCAGTGTTAAATTAAATAATAGCAAGTAATGAAAAAAAATGTTACAAAGCAATCACAATTTAGTACGCCATATATTTGATTTGTATAAAAACTTATTTGTAAAATATGATACGATTTCATCTTCATTGTCGTGATTGGTCTAATTTCTGCATTTAAAGTTTTAAGTACTTTTGGGATGCTGTGCCGAGCCGTTTCAACTGTAACTTCGGCAAAATGTATAAATTTTTAAAAGTCCATTTTACATCAATTCATTTTCCATTTTTCGAATAAATGCAAAAAAAGTCAAATATTGAAGCTTTGAAGCTCTCAGTGTGGTGTACCTCTTAAAAATACTTAGAAACAAAAAATATTTCTTAGGGTCAAAGTAAAAAATCATTTTGGTTGCTTGTGTACATGTTTAAAAGCAAATAAATTTAGAGGCAAAAACAACATTCAATTTTAAATTTCAGACGCCGAAGCACGTGCAATAGTAGCGACTGTTGAAGAACAACAGGATGATGCGACAACGGAAGGCGAACCCGCTAAACTGAGTACCGATTAGTGCTATCGACTGGCTTACCTTAAGCTGTACTCTCTTTCATAACTTTGTACTGTTATTATATTGTTATTTTTATATGCCATTTAATCACCTTGTTTCTTATTTTTCTAAGCAAAACCCAAATTTCCTGTACATATTTTTCCATTATGTATTATTCGAATAGGCAATAATTTTCTCAAGAGAAAAGCTAAAGTAATGATAATTATACTAAACATAGACTAAATTTAAGATAATTTATTTATAGAATTTTCGACAAATTACGGTTAAAGCTAGCAAGTATACAAATGAGATGAAAAATAAAAAAATAAAAAAATTACAAAAAGATGCCCTTTCGGTTGTGTAGTGTAGGCTTGTAGCGGAATTCATAGTGATTCTAATAAATAATTTTGACAAGTATGAAATCATAGCAAACAAATCATATTTAGGGAAGCTTTGCATACATATATAACAAATTAAAAGACATTGAAATAATTTTAAGGATATATTGAATAGTAGTAATTTATTGTTGACTACACGAATACGAACATGTTACAACAGAGCACAAATTCTTTAAATAATCACTTGTTTCTTCAAGACCACAATATTCATGAAAAGTTTCTACATCGCACACTACGCAATATGAATTTAGATGTTACATTTGTCACCTAATACAAATTCAATAAAATCCCTCAGCAGTTTTAATTATTATGTATTAAATAAATACTCAAAAATTCTGTCACGTACACGTGCATGCAACATCCTTTCCTTCATTGAACATTTAAGGCAACATGCTGGACCTTGGCTTACAATGAACGAGTTGATAAATCATTAACATTTTGACTCAAATGAATCTTAATTCGATTTCGTAACTGACTGCCTAGTATATTTGTTTCATACTTCCCAGTACATTGCTGGTCTGGATCTGCCTTCAAACTACGGCGCACTTTGGCATTTCACCTGTGTACCTACATATACAGACCCTGAAAATATTTTCGTCCTCGTCATTTTTCTCGGATTGACTACATTAAGAGGAAATCCCTTCAATGATTTTCGCCTCGTTATGCATTCACATTTACCTTTAAAGCCCTGGGGGTTTCCAAACATATGTCTGAACATTTTAACATATTTTTGTGCTATTAATGGTACCCGAAAACGGCAGATAAAAATGGAATCTAGTAGATCCCTTCATTTAAGTACATCAATACAAAAAAATGTTAACTGAAGGTATCCAGATCTGTCAATATATGTACACCTATCCGACGGATCATTCAATTGTTTCTACTTTAAACGAGGGAAATGGGCTCTGACGGCAGCTGAAAGAAAATGTAGATATGTTATGTACGTATGTATGTATTGTAGATACATACCAGCCTTTTTCCTAGATTTTATCGATTCACAGTAGCGCATGACACACGTATTATTGCCGTTTCGTATGCTGACCGCTACAAGTGCTTTAGCATAATCTATTAGACGTCGCAGTAACTGTATTGGTCGTTAATATATTTTAATAATATTTTGAATGACACTTAAAGAATTGATATATCATGTCAGCAAATTAATGAAATCGCGTTTCGGGAAGAAACGTAAAATTGCGCGTCACCAACACATTTTTATTTATTCAGATAATTTGAGTCAAATGATTTGTTCGTTATATCAGTCATGCACAATTCCTGTAGGCTTCTTCAACTATATATTACTAGTAAATAATTAGGACTATCATGTTAACAAAGGTCGCAAACTTTCTACTTCACTCAAACTAAAAGTTGTATCGGTTGCAATGCAGCGCTATATTAAATTTTTGAATAAACCGATATCCACTCAATTATTGTAAAGAATCTTATTAGTCATCAGTATACGTATTAATTAAGTTTTCTTTTTATGAAAATTCAACAAGAAGAGCTTTTCATGAATATTACGTGGGAATTATATCCTCACTAAGGCTCTAATGTGCATATCTAATATTATTTATGTGAAACGTTTGGAAAACAAAAATCTTTAGTTAAAATAAATAAAAAAAAAACAACTTCTTTGCCTTATTATGTTGTTAATTTACGATTAGAATCAATCTTTAGAATATTTGAAGAGTACAAATTTTGTTTACCGGAAGTATTTTCTATCGAATGTTAAAATTAGCGAGTACCCAAGTGCCATAAAAGCGTACATTTCAGAATTATATCAAATAAAAAATTGAGCGCTATATTAATTCTTAACATGACTTTTAAGTTAGGTACATACATAAGTACAGTACATACTATTATCAATCTAAAAGTTGCAACTCTACGTTTTTACAATTCAATGTTAAGGTACGGTGGAAGGAGGGAATGGATATTTCAATGATTTTGTTACCAATCGAAAAGGGTGCTATTTAATAAATGATTGATAACAAATTTAAAATTAGAAATATTTGAAATCGCTTTTATGACACTATAACCGCTATCTACGAAATTTTGCAAAAGAGCGCAGTGGGCTAACCAGCAATATTTTTATAAACCTAGAACCTAACTAATACTCGTCTTATGTATAGTTCAATATTGTGCTATGCCACATACTTTGCACCACAGACAAACTCATTGAAAACATACACTGCATAATTAGAGAGTGGTTTTCTCACTGCTCTTGATCAATTTGACTACTCAAACTCACCAACAGGAAAAAGAAGTTGAGCGTTTATTGTATATTAACGGGTAGGCGAATAGTTTCTTAAGTACTAACAAATATACATATAATATTAAAAGTTTGTTTTGTATGATTTGAAATTTTGAATTGTCTGATTGAGGGACCAGTCTTTTAAGTTTCGCCATTGCTCCAAGGAAAACAAACGAATTTCTTACTGAGAAATCTTCTACGGCAAAGTTTCAGAATTAATTATTGGAGAACACACACAAACAAGCAAGTATTTTTGTAATGTTTATATAACGTATATCACCACAAAAGAGACTAAGGGAATTTTGTAAACGAAGATTCGTCCAATGACATTTTTCTGAAAAGCGAAAAAAAAAAACGCAAGTAGGGATTGGAGTGGTGCAGTTCCAATGGCAACGCAAACACATCAGACAGACCAGACAATTTTGTGATAGGGAAAGCAAAGGAGTTTCGAAATTGGAATTATATGAGCAATGGTAGATTAGCTTAGCAGTAAGGTACCATTATCAGCTGACATTGGGATCATAGCTTTATTAAGGTAGAATTTATGCAAACAAAAAGAGTTTTAAGTAATATAATTGAACGGGAAAACAAACCCGGTTGCTGTAAGAGAATGGAAAATGCGCAAAGTTACACTTAAAATCTTTTCTGGAGAGCTAGCCTCTGAGTATATACATATACACATAAAATAAGCCTACAACTACTGACTTCCTAATATTTGCGGTTTGACTTACGTGATGGTTTTATCATATCCTGCCACCACACCAATGCATTTTACTACATATGTTAGGCCATTGCTCCTGTACGAAGGTGAAATTTCAGCAACTACTGTACTATTTTCATAAAAAACCAAATATTCTCTTACGATGCGAGTTTTGTAATCTACACTGCCTGCCATAGGCGCGGTGGTCGTTCACTGAACGATGAACTTTGATATCCTTATTAGTAGAGTTTATTAGTTGTATGTTTTATACATATTGGAAAATAGGAGTAGGGGTATAACAAAAGTAGCATCAGCAAATTTTCTGTTTCATGTTTGTGACATAGTTTAGAAGGTGTTTCCCAAATTTCGCAATCACTTTCATTTCTGATCATTTTCGTTAAGAGATGCATTCGAAGGCAATCATTTAGGATCAATACAAGACAAGCAGAACTTGTAGGTTTCCTTTATTAATTGTTTAAGTAAGTAAGAGATGTTTATCTAGGAGAATTGTACACAACTGTTATGTAAATATAGTAAAACTACTTTGGAGCTGTTAGATTTGTAATTATTTATTTCGGTTGGCTTATGTTTTCTTTACACAAGGATCAATCAATATGAAAAGCAGAAATACAGTCCTTTATGTATAAATGAAATGTGTTTTATTTCCTGTCGGCCTTTTTTCTAATTAATATTCGCAGAAACACGAGCGAAGATCAAAGAGTAGAAATCCTCGTCATTTAACAAAGTTACCATGATTTAAGGGTAGCCTCTACTTACAAGGTTGAGCATGTTCACGATTTTTTTTATTATTTCATTCGGTTGTTGTGGTTTTAATAACATTTGTAACAAAATCCAGTTCAACAAACGATAGAAGTAATAAAAAATGGAACAGTGCCAATTTAAATTTGCATAGTGGTATAAGGTAAGTTAAACCAGGTTCTATGACGTAACCTCGCACGACTCTGATGACTTTCAGTAAATAATTGTTTCGAATAGGATCATCTATACTTCTACACTAATATTATGAAGACGTAAAATTTGTTTATTTGTATGTAGGGGGTAATCTTTAGAACTACTGAACCGATAGAATAGAAAGCTAAACTATCCCTGAGTAATATAGGCTATATGTTATTTTAATAAAAGTAAGTTTTCAGTTCGCTTGGTTGCTTTATCGGCGTGCATTGACCAAATGGTTGGATATACTCGTACGTTAAAATAATGTACTACAATAATATTAGTCATCAGTAGATCTAAAAAATTTCAGGGACATGATATACCTAGCTTTTGTATTTAAACCACTATAACAGTTTTTATAATAAATAATAATCTAGGAAATTTCATGAAGATATAGTGTGCCCTTTACAGCGTGTTATTTTTTGTTGTAATTCACAGCGAACTGAATTATAGCTCAGCTAATTTTATTTGATTGACTATTGCAAACACTTTTTATAAGGTACATATTACTATATGTTTCTTCCTTCTCCTTCTATTTATATACACACATATGTACATAAATGAAGGAAAGCTTTTCGCGTTGTTAGCTTACATATGTGTCCCAAACTACTGAATGGATTCGAATGAGGTTTTCACTGTTGGATTGCTTGGTTCTTCGGCAATGTTTTAGGCTATATGCAATTGTAGGGTTTCAAAATGGCTGATCCAATATGGGAACTTCAAAAGATTGATATGAAAATCCGTCCTTTTAGGTTTTCGTGGTCGATTTAACATTGAAAATGGCGGATCCAATATGGCGACCAAAAATTCTCAACTTAAACGGATTTCCGTGTAAATGAATATACAGGGGCGCTAATAGATCTGCCATCGAAATTTCGAACGTCATAATGGCGGCCAAAAGTTATCAGCGTAAATGAATTTTCATAAAATTGGGTTCTTTGGGTCTGTGATTTCGAAATAACTACCCTTTTTAACCTCATATGTTTATTTACACGGTACCATAATCCAAACAAACATTTGAACGTAGAGTATTTTGTTTACCATTTCTCTGTATATTCATTTTTCCGGACTAGAGAACGAACGGGGAGGTTCTTGTTACTCAGGCCCCAATTTTTGGAAACGGGGTTCGAAACATTTTGCTGTGCTAATTAACGGAAAAATAATGAAAACATTCTATCTCGACCCGTTTTCGAGATATAGGTCAATTCGCGAGCCACCTAACGTTCGCAACTTTTGGGAAAATTCTGTTATATATTATAATTTCCCTTTTACTAACTGTTGAATTTTGATGTGCTAATTAACGGAAAAATAATGAAAAAATTCTAATCCGACCCGTTTTCGAGATATAGGGAAATTCGCGAGTCACCTAACGTTCGTAACTTTTAGGAAAATTCTATTATATATTATAATTTCCCTTTTATAAACTGCCGGTGGAGTTAATTTTCCTTTTACAAACTACTGGTGGAGTTAATGAGCACAGCAAAATGTCTCGAACCCCGTTCTAAAAATTGGGGCCTGAGTAACAAGAATCGTGCCGAACGAACTATTGCGCTTTGAACGTCATTTTTGGAGCAATATTTTAAGATTTTTTTTCTCAGATACTACAAAAGATATTTTGATTTATGTTTTTGTTATTTATTAATACAAGTCTCTGGTACCAAAATATATGTTTTTCGTTGACAATACAAAAAAATTCCAGCTGTCAGAGCTGGTCAAAGTAAAGATGTTTATCGCGAAGGGGCTAACGGCCACCATGATTGCAGCCTTGAGAGACGTCTCAAACAAAAAATTTCAAAATGATGTTAATTTGTATCCTGTTGGTTATCGTCTGAGCTAGGGAAAAGTGAAAATATAGAAATTTGCAAAAGTTATACAAATTTAAAAAAAAGTTCAATTTTTTGGGGTTTTTTTCGAAGTAAATGTTGGATTAAAAAAAAACTATTTATCGCATAAACAAAATCGTAGGCGATAGCGGCTAGTATATATATAGTATATGAATTTTTGAAAAACTCGTGTTGGAATACAATTTTAAATACGGTAACAATAAAAATATTAAAAAAAAAAATTTCGATTTTTTCAAAATTTCAAAGCGCAATACCCCCTTAACTTATTTTGATGGGATCTTTACTGGAGTTTAGAGGTTCCTTCATAAGTAGTAGTAGTAATAATAATAATAAAGTTTATTTCCGTCTAAATTAAAAGGCAGAAGAGGAGAGATAAAAAAGAAGTGAGAATAAAAGAAAGAGAGAAAAAAGAAAAAAGTAAAAACTTTAAACTACAAAACTAAATAAAGGTAAAGAGAAATAAATATATAAATTAATAAATAAATATATAATATAATTACAAATTAGTGGAGAGATTTAAAATAGATAACCATTGATGCCACTTGAGCAGCATTTTAATTTGAGTGTGCAGACTTAAGAAGTTATGCATAGAAGTACACACGATTATAGCGATTGTATATCAGGAAAAAAAGTTATAAGTCATTTAGTTTTTTTTTTTTTTCAAACAACTGCCATTTCGCGAAAAAAAATTCTAAAAATATAATCGTGTGTACTTCTATGCATAATTTAATAATAAAGATCCAGTTAAAATTTGAAGTCAATCGGATGAAAGCTGTTCGAGTTCTACTGCCGGCAGATTTTTAAAAGTGGTTCCGAGAAAAACGCGTTTAAAAAAAAAAATTGAAAAAGTGGCTTCGGACAAATTAGCTTAGAGACATTACAACATTTAAGTACACCTTTCTACAAAGTTTCTTTTGATTCGAGGGATGTTAAGGCATTATTTAAGCCAATAGAAAAAAAACTTAAAAACACAAAATTAAGCTGGTAATAACCTTAAAGGTGCTACTGGCCTTTGTGCGTTGTACGTCATGAGGGAGAAGATTACACTCATGCGTGGTCTGGAAAAAGAAGGAACACTCCCATGTCTCGAATTACAGTAAGGAATCAAAATGTTCCTATGCCGAGCTGATTGCAAAAATCTAATTCGTTCGAATACATATGGAGGCTGTTGACTATTTATCACCTTGTGGAGAAACTTTAACCTATGCATGTTGCCTCAGGTATTCCTCTAAGGTACATCCAAGGAGAGAAGCCGCAAGGGTTGAATAATGGCTGTACCTCGGTAACTTATAGACAAACCTTATAACATCATTAAACGCTACCATAATTCTTCTTTTGCACGTGAAGTCTAGAGCGGTAAATGTTATGCAGCCGTAGGTGAAATGAGGAATCATTAAAGCTACTAGTAGCCTATTTTATCCCGGGAATATTTTGGGTTTCCGCGAGTAAAAACTGTTGATCTGTCTTCGCGCATGAGACAACTTTATGCATTCTGCAAGAGTTTTACCGTGCATGAATTCAGAGAAGATTTGAAACAGTTTCGTTCGTTCTGCAACAATTTTAATTTACAAGTATAAAAAACCCGTGCAAAGCTTAGACGGATCTGCTAGTGATGTAGAACACGCTACGCCAACTGAGGTTTATATTGATTTCATTTGTTAATGACGGAGAAGTTGTTTCGCCCGAATCCCGTCCCGTGCGAAAGTCATAAAAGGGTTCAATGACCTGTTTTTTGTGAATAATTCCTTAACTTACTCGACATTGTTCGTTCGCTGCAGTAATGAAATAAAGGAAAGCAATAAAAATAGAATTAATCGAAAGCTCTTGTGACGGAGATATAATACATATTCGGCAAAATTGAATATTGTAATTCCTGGGTATTTGCGCAGATCTTACATGCACGTGCCTGTTTGTATATTGAATATTGAATTGAATACCGCAGTCTCTTATAACTTCAAAATAACTTGTCATTCCTTTGTCTGGATTAAATGTATTCTTCCGTCTTCGTCTTTTGCCGTTCTGTGTTTAATAGGTTGCGCTATTTGTCTTATATATACAATGTACCGGCCTTACTGCCGAATTCTTTGGGATACAGTAATACACCTTCCGTGAACTTTAGCAAAACAGCACCCTTGCCAATTACAATAATCTGCGGCTAGTAATTTAAATTACCTACAATATTTCTGGGGGAAATCTGGAGTCATATTTCAAAGGACAATCGGTGAGACACAGTGGCGTACCTAGGGTGGGGCAAGTAGGGCAAGTGCCCTGGGCGCCAATCAAAGGGGGCGCACAATTCTTGGATCACAAACCATGGTAATTCAGTTTATTCGGTTTTTCACAGAATCCGTATGATAATAGTTTAGACGTTTGTTCGTAAGATAAGACATTTGAAATAAATTTGCATGGCGCTCTTTGGCGTGGGGCTAACAGGGAGTACGTACGCCGCGCCGCGTAACGGAAAATAACTTGCGCATGCTTGCTAATGCTTGCCCTAGGGAAAAGACGGTGCGAGCTAGCGCCCCTACGTGGCGCATATTACGCCAGTTGAGGGCACTGCGTACAGTGATTCAGCCACTGTCAGTGCCAAATGGTTGTGAGTTTTTTTGGTTGACTTCACAGGACTTCAAATGTGAGTATTCGAGTTACTTTTACTCAGGTACCTTCATATTATATAGTTCATAATTGTGTTGTTTTTCGTGGAGGCAATTCAACTGTCTCAATGCCGTTTCCGTATTTTCTACACCAAGTTGAGATGAATTAGGCCTTGGCATTCATAGAACTCATCTGATCCAAACTATTACTAATTCAAAACAAACTGGGTTCTCACCACAACATAACATAAAGATAGCATAACAGAAAAACACGAGGTTTTTGTACTATAAAAAATAAAAATGGAAAAATATGATTTCAAAACCATGTTAGATTTAATTATAAAGGTGAATTAATCACAATGAAGTTTGGTAAGGATAATTGAAGTGGATTTCTGGGGATAAAAATAATCAAAAATATTGCATTAACATTTCAAATAATTCGGGGTTCAAAAGTTACCAAAATTGTCCTTACGTAATTAATGAATGGCCCCTTATGCTATTAATGGTTTTTATACATATGTGTAGTAAAAAATCATTCATGACCCATATACGGTTTTCCAACAGCATATTGCTTACGAATAAATCATTAAGGTAGAAAATCCCTCTTTTAAAATCTGATTTTCAAAAAATAATTTCTATGTGATCTAGGTCTTTTTCATACAATACCTTTATCGCATTCGACGGGCTATATCTTAGACTTTATAATTAAAAAAATATGAGTGAATGATATTATAACATTTCAGAGTAATTGTAAAATGAAAAATTAAACTGTTTTTTAACTCTAAATCTAAGTTCTTTGTCTAAATGTTTATAATTGTTTATCAATTCTATTATTTATTTACTTGAATTGTCCGCACAAATATTAAATGCCAGTTTCAACGTTTTAAATTTTGGAAATATTTATACGACCATTTGGGCCATGAAAGGTTGTGTGATCTAGCGTTGTTAAGTATAGAGCGAGAAGAAATGAAGAAAACTGATTTTGAAGATATTATAAATTTATTTGCGTCGCAAAAATCGAGAAAAGTGCAATTGTGAGATTAACACTTTAGAGAACTGATTCTAGTTATAATACCAAAAATAAAACTATTCTGTGAGATTTAGGAATTGTATTCAGTGTATTTATTCTTTGTTCTAAGATTTTACGAAAGGGCGCTTTTTCTATACTTGCCCTGGGCGCCATTTACCCTAGGTACGCCACTAGACAAAACAATCAAATTTCAAGGTGCGATCTTGCAACCTGTTTGGTTTGCCACAATATCCTCTAGTACCCACTTACAAAACTCAATTTCGATACTCTTACTTCTGTACATCACACTCTTACTAGAGGAAAATGGAAATTGCCACACTATTTTCCCGCTGCACAAATTTAATCCTGAACAAATTGTTTGCATTTTTATAGGATTAAAACTAAACAATGACAGAGATATGTTTTTCCCACACAGGCACACACATAGCTAAGCTGCTATAATTTTTTTAAGCGGAGTTTTATCAAATTTAAGGTCACTCAGTGGTGGTTAATGCGTTCGCAGAAAGGTTGACGTACTCTTTTTGTATCGCAGAGAAAAACTGTGAAACCACAGAATAATTTTCCGTTACAGCAACACATTGATAGGAGGCCATGGAGCACTAAATAAGAACGACGTCCCACGACAGTGGTGGGGCATCATAGCCGAATAGTTTTAAGCTCACTGACTTATGTGCGTCGCTTTTATTGAAGCACCGCATCTCCCCGGTCATTCGAATATTTACCGCTTTCTTCCAGTCGGCGAAATGATTCGGCAGTCTACACGGTTTTATGTTGGCGGTTTGGGGTAAAAGCTTTTATTGGCGATTAAAATGGCAGTAACGAACAAAGGAGCATACAGCAGCTGTACATTGCAACAATGCCAATTCCCATTAATAGGAGCAGTCTGTTCTCGCCAGAGTGCAGGAAATTTGCACATTTGTACGTACATATCTCTGTAGTTGGAATACACAGTTTGAAAGCATCTCGAAGGCCGAAGGAACAAGCAAACTTGTTTTCTCATTTCATTGCATAGACTTGAATATTATTTATCGTCGTTCTTAGTCACTTGATCACCTAATGTCTGTAGGGTCTTTCAAGGTTTATGATTAATGCAGACACTTGCTTTCAATTTCAGCCGTATAAATTTATGGCAGACATTACGTCCTATTAGAGGACGTGATTCCGCTCCAATTTTTATCACAATGCATCCTCCGTCGAGTTCAATTTTTCCGATCTTACATAGTTTAACTGCTATCCATTAGCCTTAACGTTAATGGCCATAAGGCACTCTTGGATCTTTCGAGGAATTCCCAGGTTTATTAAGTTTCTGTCAAATCTTTACGAACCTTAAGCTAAACTATGGTATAATCCCTTAATGCAGTTACAAAATTTAGTAATTTATCTACTTTGCCCGGACCCGGCGTGTCCCGGGATACTATTAGGTCCGCAACTAAGTTCTCGCTGTTTTTTTTTATGAATATAAAACTTTGTTATGAAAAAATGGTTACAAATGAGTTATTCAAAGTACTGCCCATCGCTAGCGACAACCTTTTCCCATCTTTCTGGCAGAGCTCGAATACCGTCACGGTAGAAGTGTTCGTCTTTTGAGGTTATCCATGAATCAAGCCAATTTACGATGTCGTCATATGAACGGAACTCCTGATTAGTCAGAGCATGTGCCATCGAACGGAATAAGGGATAATCGGACGGCGCAATATCTGGGGAATATAGCGGGTGGGGTAGGACTTCCCATTTGAGTGTTTCTAAGTAGGTTTTGACGGGTTTGGCAACGTGAGGCCGATCGTTGTCGTGCTGTAAAATCACTTTTTCGTGCCCTGATCGTATTGTGGCCGCTTTTCGCGCAGTGCTCGGCTCAATCGCATCAATTGAGTTCGATACCGTTCCCCAGTGATCGTTTCGTTCGGTTTCAACGTCTTTTCAGCGTTTTCGAAGATTTTCGGCCTTCCTTCACGCGAACGGTCGTCAACATCAAAATCACCGTCTTTGAAGCGACGGAACCAATCACGGCACGTTGTTTCACTTAGAGCAGCATCTCCGTAAACTTTTTGGAGTTCTCGATGCGCTTGAGCCGCCGTTTTCTTCGAATGAAAAACGAAAAGCAACACTTTCCCGCAAATGACGATTATTTGGCACATAATCAGACATTTTCACACAACCAAAAGTATATGTTCCAAAAACAAAATCACAAATGTATCAAAGCGGCTTGCTTACCATATGTCTAAGCTTGGTTCATGACGTTTTAGTAATGCTATAATCGACCAACTCTTACTACTGGAGCCATCTATTGAAACACAGCGGGAACTTAGTTGCGGACCTAATATTAAATTTGTATTCTTTAATTTTACCCACCGCTCCCTACTGTACCGCCTCTCCTATGTGACCCAGCGGGGTGGGGGTAGTTTCATTAAATCAACCATAAATTCATACACAATACACCCCACACATAACTTCAACCAATAATTTTAATAATACTTTTTTACTATAAATAAATCAATTTTTTTTCATTTATTTCCAATCAGCAGGAGTAAATTTATGCCGTCCTTAAAAAGTTTCCAATGTCAACAACTACTCTTGAAGGCACTTCAATTGAGCCCACCCAAAATAATTACCGAAATATTTCAATTTTTCTCTTCATTCTCGACAAAATTGATGCCTCTTTATTTTCGCGGGTAAAAATTTATTTTTTTCGTTTTCTCCTAATTTCTATTTTCGTTTTTCACATGTTTTTAGATATTTTCCGACAGTTATTATAACTAAATTTAATAGTTTTCTTCATTTTACACCTCCTCCTTACTGCAGCCCCTTCCAATACCTACCAGCGGGGTGGGGGTGGTCTCATATTTGGAAATTTTGTTAGCAGATTCGAGATTAGTGATCCCGAAAATTCCGTAGTGCGGATTTTCAGGGAAATCTCTTGAAGTTTACCTTTTCGGTCGCCATATTGATCCGCCATCTTTAATTCCAAAATTTTGATAGCAGATTCGAAAACAGTGACCCCAAAAACCCCCTTGTTCGGATTTTCAGGGCTATCCCTTGAAGTTCAACTTTTTCGGTCGCCATATTGGATTCGACATCTTGAATTCCAAAATTTTGAATGCAGGCTCGAGATCAGCGACCCCGAAAACCTCCAATTGCACTTTTTCATAAAGATTCCTTGAAGGTGGAAAATTTGCTTCCTATACCATACAAAACGCAAATTTCGAATTTTTCGATTTTCCGGCTTTTCCTTTGGAGTTTCTTGAATTTTTTCGTCTTACTGAAATCAAAAGATTTCTGTTCTGATGTCTTGCAGAAAGAAATTGCGGAAAATATATTTCACACTCTTCCCACTATCCACTCATGCAAGCCCGATTACTGGTTGGGGGCTGCGAACAAGTTTTACGCTTGCAAAAAATAATCGTCGTGAGTTGAGAAGCTCTATGTTGTGTGGAGGAACTAAATCGTTGTATGTGAATTTACCATACTAATATTTTGAGTGGGAGTGTCGTGATTTTTAAAGGCACCTCCAAAATAGAGCTGCAACGGTTGATAGCTTCCTGCAATAATTGCATATACACTCCGCGACACATGATTGACCTCACCAGTTTTAAATTGTGTTTCGTGCAAGTTGGATCCTTGTTTTCTGAAAATAGTTGTTGAGAAGTCATTGTTACTTGAAATAGAGTAAACAAGTTAACAAAATGGGTGGTGGTAAAAGCCTGACTCAAGAATAAATCGGGAAAATTAAAGCGCTGAAGGACGAAAGATATTCTAATAGAGAAATATCCAGAAAAATTAATAGAAGCGCTCGGGTAGTGAACAACTTCTTAAAATATCCCGAACATTATGGAAGAAACCAAAAAGGACGAACTAAAAAGGCAATAACGGAATCAGAGAGGCGGAGAATCCTGAGAATAGCTTCAAATTCATCTTCAACTGCGAGGAAATTTAAGGAAGCTGCTGGAACAAGTGTAAGTATAAGAACAGTACAACGCTTATTAAAGACGTCACCATGACTACAACGTCGTTGTCTCAAAACAAAGCCACTATTGACCAGCAGACATAAGGAAAATTTGCTAGGAATCACATGGATTGGACAAATTAGTGGAGGCGTGTTATTTTTACGGATGAAAAGCGCTTCACATTAGACGGACCAGATAGATACGCATTTTATTTTCATGATATAAGGAAGGAGGAAGGATTTTTAGCACGTCGTCATCGGCGGCAAGGAGGTCTTATGATTTGGGGAGCCATTTCATACAATGGACCCTTTGATTTGGTTTTTATTAGTGGACGACAAACTGCTAATGACTACAAAACTGTCCTTAGAAACGTTAAACTTAAAATTATAGCAAAGATGGAAGGTCACAATTGGGTATTTCAGCACGATCATGCAGGCATCCACATTGCGAGGGTTGTTAATCAATGGTTTACGGAAGAAAATATAAGAGTTCTTGAGTGGCCATCATTATCTCCTGACCTCAATATTATAGAAAACTTATGAGGATGAACCACTAGGAAAATCTATGGGTCTGGACGTCAATTTGATAGCGTAGAATCTTTAAAAACAGCAGTAATCGCAGCGTGGAATAATGTACCAATAGAATTAAATCACAATTTGTATAATTCTTTACCAAATAGAGTATTTGAAGTAATAAATAAAAATGGTGGTAATACTCATTATTAAATAAATGTAAAAAGTATTTAATTTGGTTCTTCTTTTCACTCAAAATCATTTCCCTAAAGACTCGTTTGAAATCCTTTGCAAAAACAAAGGGTGAGGTCAAACATGTGTCGCAAGTTTTTATACCTCTTTTAAGGTAACAATTCATGAAAATTGCACAACGCATCGAATACGGAGAATTGTTGCATACAGTAATTAGGAATTTCCGACGTTAATAGTTAATTATGGTCAGACTTCTCAGAAATAATTATTTGTCTGGAAACTTGCGAAAATTAGGGTGAGGTCAATCATGTGTCGCGGAGTGTACGTAACGGATTGACACTTCTTTCTGGTTCAAAGTGTTTCGTGGATTGTATGAATATTTTCATAGCACCGTTGAGTACAAAATTACAATAATCATCCGTAACGAATCAGTTGACAAAGCCCTGCATAAATATTTTTCAATTCGGAGCTTGAAACACGGTCACGTTGAACTGTTGAACAGTTTTACGTCAACCGTAAATAGTTTCCTCACGCTTATTTTGTTATATTGTCTTTTTTAATGACGGGAACATAGAAATAATTATTTGGAAATTCAACAATCGCATTTGTGGAATAATAAATATTAGAAATATCGAACGAACTCTTCTTTCCTCCAAAGTACTTCAATTCTAAATAGCTATTTCGGAAGCTATGCATAGAAGTTTCGATTTTTTTGTGACGATTATTTATTCATTGTCTGAAGTCTGAACAAAGGATACTACTAATTGCGTACGAGAAATAAACCTCCCAATTTCGTCTTTTTCATCGTGCAGAAAAGTATTGTAAGAAACTTTCATTACTTAATTGAATTTATTATATTTAACTGTTTTTAAGCGCAATAAAGATTATTTAAATACGTTAACCGAATATACATTATTGTATAAGTAGCACACATTACCCGGCCATGATTGAGCTTTGATTAGCTCAGAAATATACCCAAAAACTATTTCTTGTGCAATTTCAACCAAATTGTTGGATTGTAAAAATAATCTAGGAACAGACAATTGCAGATAAAGGGCGACAAAAATTTAACAGCCGATACTTGGGAAATGTGTAAATCCTCCACTGATCTACAGACATTATTTTATTTCGGCTTAAAAATTCATTTCAACACCTCACCTCGGCTTTCGTATAATTATTTATGCGTTCAACGACCACAGCTTTGAAATCGATTAATAGCGTGCCCGAGCTTCGGAATACCCTTTACGGGCTCTTATTTGCAGGGGCAATTACTTTTCCGCCCACAAAACTCCCGTTTTATGCTTTTACGTTCTCCGCTTCCTGGAACTCGTCGATTTCCATCCTAAATTGGGAACGCACTTGCACATTGATTGGATGTTTACTTCCCAACAGGAAAGGTCGGGTGCTCGAGTCCTTATAGTTAGTTTTGTGTGGAAACAGGTACTCGCAGAAATATGGTATCTTGATTGTGTCTGTTATCCTTTTATGTATGGCCTTCCCTCGTTACGGGTTGTGACCTGCATGCCTCTGTTTTGAACGTACACCATGATCTTATTTGAGTTGTGCAGAACCAAACATGAGTTGAATAAAAATTGCTTCCTTACACCGAGAAACAAGGCATGAATGGCTGAATAAAAATGAATTACAGAGGAGCGTCATCTCATTTGGCTCCTAGTTAATAAACACTAAATATAAAGTTATGCAAGTTTGTAAATGTAAAGTATTGTTGTCACGATTTGAACTTGGGGATTAGCAAGGTGCTAGCTGCGCTTCATAAAAACTGTTTCGCTCTGGAGGCTATGCGAATAAGACCCTTGCCCGCAGTCCTGAATAACTCAATTCAATAAAACAAATCAATCTGCTTTAGTAACTGCATTATTCGAAAGCACCCTAAACGGGCAGCACTCTATCCACCGAAATGCCAGTCCTTTGGGAGCAGCAGGTTAGAAAATCAACTGACAACATTTCCATTTTCCTTGAGTTGAATTCAGCTGCAAGACTAAACCGCAAATAAATTGAGTCCCTTGGCAGCCGAGTTGTTGTCAATCAGTAGCATTCGAAACGAATTTTACTGTCGTATGGATGGTTTTTTTTTTATCATTTTGGTGGCCAGCCCCTTTGAGACAACTAACGATTGTGTCTTCTGTCTAGTGCCCTTTCGTGATCCCTCGAGCAGCTTTTCCGTTTCATGCTGTTCCCAACAAAGTAAGACCCTATTCACTCATAGGAAAGTGGAATCAATATGCATGGCCGAATGTTGTTTTTGGGAACAAATGCAATCGGCCGTGAATTAATGTTGATTTTTTTGAGAGGGATATTTTACTACACATTGTAAGTGGCATCAGAGCGCCACAGTCGTTTTTTTCGGAGAAGGAACTATGGGTTTCTTGTTTCGCTTGGTTTTGCTTTTATTTAAAAAAGCATCCTGCTAAATTTCGTCAAAATTTTGTTGAATGCAGGAAGCTCATTTTTGTGGACAAAAACATGCCCTGCATCTGGGAGGTTGAATGCTTATTTCTATAGTAGCCAAATGCGTATTTCTGCAACGACTTGCAGTGCTTTTTACCCCACTGCGCCGGAAGGAGGGTTATGTTTTTCGAGTGTACGTATGTCACACTCTGTAGCCTAAACGGCTTGATGGATTTTAACTTGAAAGGTATCATTAGATTCGTCTTAATTGTGAGAGTGACACTGGATATATCAAAATTATAAAAATTACAATGGCCGATTTTTGGTGCCAGACCAAGACATATATGTATTATATTCTTCAAAAAATTTTTTTCCCTCTAAACCTATCGAGTGGGTTACCAACATAATGAGTTTTTTAAATGGCTTACAAAAATGTATACAAATTATATGTTTAAATGTAATTTGGAATGAGAAATACTAAAATAAAAAATTATTGAAAAAATCAAAAAACCCGACTGACTGTAAGAAGAACTAAAAAGATCACAAACAAGACACATTCATAATTAAATCTATAAATAAATCAGTACTATTAACATTGATCTCAGTGGTCTCCAACTGCCAATTAGTTATACTTTGTCAGTTTATTACAAATATTGACCAGTTGGATCAATTTTAAGGGGTTATTACCAGGTTATTGCCCAAAAATAAGGGTTGTTTTTAATGATTTTTCATAAATACAATTAAAATAAATTTTATAAGTATGATATTAGATTTGATTAAGTACTTCTTGAACTACACAAAAAAATTGTTTCATTAAAAAATATTCCAAAATGGCGGCTATACAGTAGGTCGCGTAAACTACCATTTAAAAAAGGTCCTTCCACGGCCGGCAGTAGAAGTCTCGTCCAAAGTAACTCAAAAAAAACCAAAAATTTTTTCATTATCTACATGATTTTTGCTACCGAAGTACACATGATTATATTTTTAGAATTTTTTTTCGCGAAATGGCAGTTGTTTGAAAAAAAGCCGTTTTTTTTCGAGGGAAAAACTCAAACTAAATGGCTTATAACTTTTTTCCTGATATACAATCGCTATAATCGTGTGCACTTCGTTAGATAATTTAATAATAAAGGTCCAGTTAAAATTTGAAGTCAATCGGATGAAAACTGTTCGAGTTCTACTGCCGGCCGATTTTGAAAACGTGGTTACGAGAAAAACGCGTTTAAAAAGAAATTTGAAAAAGTGGCTTCGGAAAAATTGGTTTAGATACATTTTAACATTTAAATACACCTTTCTACAAAGTATGTTTGGATTCTAGGGATGTTTTGGCATTATTTAAGCCAATAGAAAAAAAATGGAAAAAACAAATTTTGCTGGTAATAACCCCTTAATAGTACTGATTTACATATTTATAGATTTAATTTTGAATGTGTCTTGTTTACATCTTTTTAGTTCTTTTTACAGTCAGTCGGGTTTTTTAGTTTTTAAAATCAACCCTTTTTTTTAATTAATATTTGCAGGCAATGTACAAGTATCTACGTGGAAAAACAAGAACTCAACTGTCATAAATATTTCAAAGAAAAGTAAAAATGTGACCACCTTACGTGGGTCCATTCTAAGTGTATTATATTATAATTAAATTTGATTCGATGAGGACGAAAATTTAATGGCCTTGTAATTGCATCAGAAAGAAATCAATTTCTGTGATTTGTCATCAATTTCTGCGGACCTTGTTACATCAGATTCCTTCAGGCCAATTTCGATAGTCTGACATTTTTTGTGGGATGGGCATCAATATGAAAGGAACAGGGCCCTTCAACAAAAGAATGGGAAAAAGGTTCGAGGTCATTTTCCGCAATATTTAAAATAAAAGAACAAGGCTTCTTCGCAAAAAAAGGGATATTACAGCCTTTGTTGAGCAAGCGATAGAAATTGATTGATTTGAATTTTGTGTAATCAATTTGTGTTTTTATTGCATATTTTTGGCCTTTTAAAAAATGACTTATTCAAATGTAATTACACTATCTTTCGCGCAATATAGATATTGTCACTTTGAAATAATTCGCAATTCGTCTTCTACATTTCCTAAATTTAAACAAACGTACCAAGAAAATTCAATCCTTTATTTCAGAAGTATTTAATAAAAAAAATGTGATTGAAACCTTAATTCGACTTCAACAGTAGGTAATTAACGTCTTAGACAAAATTGAATCTTCACATTACTATCCCACACCTTGCCATTAAAAAAGCAGTTTCGACATTTTTTATCACGCAAATGAGCGCGTCTACAAACACCATAAAATCTGAACACCTATGTATTCAGAAATAAGCACCCCTCGGCATCTCAGTGGAAGTTCCTTTGCTGCAAGGGTAATTAATATCTCAAGAAATCGAATTGAATGTTAATTACCTGCTTGTACGCCTTGTGAAATTATTAAGAACACACGCCTTAAACTTGAAATGAAGGGGCATGCTATCTCATGTCAGTACTTTCATATAAATGAACAAAAGTCGTTCAAGGATGAGATAGGGCCATGATTTCGTTATTGTGCGAAAGCGAGAAAATGTATTCCTAAACGCCTCGAGGACGTGTGCAAATTTTAATGAAGCCTAAATCACTTTAAATTCTGAAATGAAAATTGGCACAGACACAAGAAGTCTCGCCATACGTAAAATACGCCTTCGGTAGGCCCAAGCACATGCAGATCGAGGACATTTTAAGAAGCAATTAATCACAGACTCTGGGGATAAGACAGAATAAATGTTATTATGCACGAAGGTATTGAAAAGCTTCTTTGAAACAATTTCCTGTTTCGAGGGAAGAGACTTAGCTTTAAGAGGAACCCATATCCGCATATACTACCGTACATATCTATACATACATATTACCGAATGATAACTATAGGGCCGTGTTTGCGCACGCATTACACAAAAACTACCATATAGATATTAATAAAACTTTGCCATTCTATAATTTGGAGTCTTGGTCATTATCTCCAATTAGAATTATCGCAGTATTCCTTCGGGGGGTTGAGAAATTAAATCATTTATTAATGATACCCCGCGCCGCTTTTTTACAATGAGGCAGGAACAGAAAAAACTTCTTCCCTATCCCGTGAATACGCACCGTGTACCAAAGCCATGACTTGGGCCTGGCGTGATCCTATGTTTGCCGTATAAACGGGTCAGTTAGAAATCCTTCCTAGCTACGATTGAATTGGGCGAAAACAGCGAGAAATGGAATTATTCTAGAACTCAATTGCGAATGCTTCTTTCGATGTAATGTAATGCATGAACTCTGCTTTCTAACTTAGCTTTGGGATGTCATTGGGAGGAAGCATTGATGCGAACAAAAACAAATTGCTTCAAAAAGCCTTCGCTGGAAGCGTACCATAAGCATATTATGACCACTGAAACTAAAATGAAACGCAGTCAGGCACCCTTTTGTGTTTATTTATACGGGCGTACCTTAGGGTAGCTACTTCTCTGAACTCACAAATTCCGTGGAAAAAATTTTCGAACCGATATACTTCCAGGTCCCTTCTCGTGGAAGTGATAGGGAATGGTTTTTCATGAAGCACTTCATAAATTTCTCGCTGGGCTTGTACATCTACACACACAATTTGTGTGTAGTGTGACACAAAGTAAGAGAGGGAAAAAATTCGGAATCTTCGTAAGAAGCAAATTTGAATTGCTTCCTGTCAATATCTTTATGAAGCAGTTAGGAAGATGTTAAAGCTTTTGCCTATTCTTCATGCTCTGCGAGTGAAAATTGCTTCAAAGCATATGTTCTTGGCAATTTAAAGAAAGATTTTATATGTCTTCATGCGTAAAAAGCCATGACATCATTTCCTTGTGAAATTATCTTTCTGCTGAAGCATTTTTTCAAGTTCATTTTCATTTAGGTGCTCGAGAGTGCATCAGTTGCGTTTCCAAGTTCTGAATTCATGGTAATTTAGTATGAGTATATTTCCCCTTTTGTCCTAATCATAGCCACCAAATTAAAAAATATTTCCTTCGAGACCAGGGACTGAAGGAGTTATAAGCTCTACATCTACTTCGCCTCCACTCCATGTCTATCTGCCAAAAAATCAAAGAAGAAGAAAATAGACAAATTTACCAATAAGCGTCCAAAGAATCACACGGGAAGTAAACCAATAAATCTGCCAATCATCTTCCGACGAAGAACACGGGAAAAAAATAGAAAAAGCTTTCTTCCTTTCCTAGTAATGGCATGCCCTGCCCAGCGGAAATTGGAAGCATGCAAGAAGGCATGAAAGAGCAATTTTTAGAAGCTTAAAAAAGCTTGCCTCCCGTATCCCTATCCGTATCTTTTTAACCAGGGCATAACCCGATTGCAAATTGGATATTTTTTTGGGAGTTGGCGATTGCCTGTACACCCCATGGGCGCAAGAAAATTCTTCTAAACGTCTTGCTCTGAACTATGTATTTACAAATCGATCAGGCACTAAGGGATCATTCTGATTTAGACGCTCGAAAAAGAGGCTATTTTTATAAATTTGTTATGAAAAAACCATTATAGATATTCATATGGGGTTTCTTTAGCTCCATAAATACACATTTGAAGAACATATAAAATATCTAAATTTATAGCTATTTATATTTTTTATATACAAAACAACTGGTGTACGGAACTCCTCCAAAAGTTGGTAGGTCGCTCTCGCTGGCGGCGGTGATAACTTGATAACGGTTCATCCGAAACACAAAAATGGAAAATATTCAGGTTCAGCATATCAGTGGCTCTCGTGCATTCTATCGAAATTAATACTTATTGATAAATAGCGAAATGGCGGACATTTAAAGAAAATAAAAAAAATAGTTTTTTTTTCACTGTTTATGGCCCAAAAATAAGTGAAAATCAAAATTTTGATTTGGTTGTAGAATGCAAGAAAGCTACTACTGTGTAGAACATGTGGTTAAAATTTCATGAAGATGGGTTTAGTGGTTCCGGAGAAATCACCGCCGCCGACCGGAAAACCATAGTTTTGGGATAAACGAGTTTAAAATTTTTTGACCATACAACATCATCTGCATAGCGCAAAATCACACGTGGACAAATGTTGCTCGTTCAAAATCGGAACTGAGGTTACTGTAGTTATTCATAGGTTTTAAGGTCTCTCTACAGTGTACACACACACAGTAAGGTCTCCCTACAGAGAGGAGTAGACAAAAAGCGTGATGGCCGAGCGCGCTCAGGTAGTAGAAGTAGCAGCGTAAAGATCACAAAATAATATAGTTGGACTCCCCCGATTGCTCTAAAATTTTAACACAATACTTCTACATATACATACTTTCGATATGTGTACAAAAAAAAATTTATTTTTGAAAATTATAAACCAGAATGATCCGTTAACTTTGTGATCAGAACATTTTAGTTGCTGGACCTGCAACAGAGAGAATAACTGTACCTAATACCTGTCTACAAATTTTTGTGCCACAAATCCTGTATGCTTTCCTTATCACTTTACATAAAAATTAGCATTGAGAACGTGCCCACTCTTGGATAATCCCATTTAAGTTACATTTCAATTCTGTTATTACTCTCAGTTTCATATATGAAAAATTGTAATTCCACACAATTGCATTGGTAGTTCCTACTGCAATCGCATTGATGCAACTCCTACAGAAATTAATAAAAATAATAATCCAAAAATGTTAATTCTAAAGAGTGGAATATTCAATACAATCAAATGCCCCGGTGTATCTACATCTTGCAATTTCAATACGAAAAAAAACAGCTATTTACTTTACTCTTACATGTTAATACCAAATCTTAAGAAAGATTGTCCCAACAGACTAGAAGCTATGGTGACGGGAGATTTCCACACAAACTGATGCTGTCAACGCATTAATTAAATTAATTAACACGAATTACCTTCGTCGGAAGCACAATTTTCCGCTGGATGCGACCTACAAGCGTTATACACACAGCTATCGAATTGCCCCTAGTCTTTCAAGTTTCCTGATAAGGCGGAAAATCAAATAGAATAGTGTGATGAAAAATTTGTTCGAATTCTTAGCTTTCAGCCCGGGGCGGTCGGACGTAAACCTAATTATGATTGATCCAGGACTATTATATAAGAGAAAATTGTCCTTTCTCTAAATGGGATTTCGGCAAGTCCAGTGAAGGCATTGTTTTCAACAAGACAATAATTCGCCAGTGCTTATCTGCGAGATGCCTTTAAATTGCTGGTTTTATTGTGTACAATTTGCGTTAATGAAATCAGTAAACCACTGCGTTATATAATAGTTACACTCTTTCTCAGGAAGATAAGTATATTGAGGTCCAAACATGAAGTACGTCTTCCCTTTGTTCAAATTGCTTTTTAGACGGCATGAAAACTTTGGTACTAACTACAAACATTGGACAAGAACACGATGAGAGAGTTGCGTGAAATTACTGAAAGAAGACCATCATGCCCAGAATGTTTGCATAACTAGTCTTTATGCAAATTATTCAACGAGTGTACGGGAATTAAATTAAATTCGTGTTTTGCCCCTTAAGGATAAATGGCTAGTGGAGTAAGTACTCGAGGAGTTTGCAAGGTGCAGGCTAAAATGACATGAAGGAAAAAAGCGCTGAAATCACTCTGCGGCAAAATGCAAATTGTGGCAATTCAAGAGCAAAGGAAGCGAGGAACGATTCAATTCAAACATACAAATGAGGAAATTATACTATGCGATGTTGCGGGTTGGTCGGCTGTGGACGCAAATAATCTCCGTTCTATAACTTAAGTGTTAATTGACTGTGTAAATTAATTAAAAGGAATTTATGTTTCCTTAATTTAAAAATGTGAGGTACACTCTGAGATTATGTGGAAAGAACCAAGTGAAAACAAAACTAACAAACAAATATTGTTCTCACTTCATTTGCTCAATTGCGGCATCTTACATACACTACTGATCAAAAAAATAGTGAGCACATCAAAACTGTCAAGAAACTGGTGCACTCGGGGTGGTAACAAGTAATCAAACTTAAATATTTTAACAAACGTATATTTTCAAGTATTTCATAAATGACAACAATACATATTTACAGAAATGTTGCTTATATGTACTAATAAGGTATTATATGTTTCCCCCTTTTTTTTTTATTTAAAACTTCCTCTAATCTCCTTGGCATGGACATTGCTAAATTTTCAATTAGGGACGACGGAATTTCATTCCAAGCGGTTTGTATAGCTACCCAAAGTTCATTAACGATGTTTATTGGATTTTTATGGATTTCTTGATCAATGTGGTCCCATAAATTCTCGATAGGATTCAAATCCGGACTTTGAGCAGGCACCATTGATCCATTATTTAAATATTCTTCTCTTGGAATCACATCATTGTCTTCCGGGCAGTAAGGCATTGAGCATTATCTTGTTGGAAAGTGTATTGATCACTTTCGAGATCTCTCAAAGTAGGAAGCAATCCAATTTCTAGGATATTCGTGTAATATCCGCATTTATTTTCATACCTTGGTTGATTTTTATAAGTTTTCCAACACCTGATGCCGAAAAACATCCCCACACCATTATTCCCAGATTTTATTTTTTTGTCGCTTGGATTCACTAAGGATCGTACTGTTGCGCGTTCCGTATACGAAGCAATAACCTTGTGTACGCATCCCCTAATGATGATCCTACTAATGATGACACCTTTTTTCTCGTCTCCTCTCTGATGACAAGTTGGGATATTCCGATTTTCCACTTTCGTGCAATCCAATAATGTATCCTTTGCTGGCTTCAGTCAATTGTTTCCTGGAAAATGAACCAAAATACGCTCAATATGAGGAAACTTTAAAGAAAAACACACATGAAGAAGCTACGGTGCTTAAAGTCCATAAAATCTACACTTTCATTATTAAAATTAAATGATACTCTTTCTTTTGGATGGGGACTCACAATAGATACTCTTTCGTAATCATCACAATAAAGAAAATGTAGCAATAGCACTTACCGTCTCGACGAAGCCATTGTCAAAAACAATTGAAATAACTTTAGCTTCTTTAAAAAAGTTAGGTGACTTGGTTTAACTGCTATTTTCTGTCCACTTGCTACTACATCCAATGAAAAACTGTGATGTTGACATTCAAAATACTTGCTCTTATATCCCTTACTTACCCCTTTTCCATACAGGTAGAAAAAACTGGTGGGAGTAAAAGTAAAGTTCCCATATCGAGAACGAATTCGCACGGTCGGCGACGCGTGACTGTACTGAGTTTGACCTTACAATGATCCTATTTATGCATTTAATTTATTGCAATCAAGAAGACTAGAGACCAGGAGACTCAACTCGAGTGGTAGGACTATGACGAAAAGCGTCTTCCTCGTTTATGGTGGCAGTCTAGTGGTACGGTTCTGGTTATGTTGATGTTTTGTTGTCATTGGACCGTTTCCAGCAGTTTCAATGGGATTGTGACAAATGGAAAAAGTGGCGAGATATTGTTCTCTTGCGAATTGTAGAAGCAAAAGCCCCGTTATGTTATTTTTCATTGAAATCGAAAACTTTCGTTCGCTTCTCTATGTCTTTCATCATACCATATTCAGAAATTGTGATAAGTCCGCATTTCTTTTATTTAATGGAAATCTGTTTTATTAGAAATAGTATCTATAGAGATACGACAATGGAGAACTCTATAAATAAAAAAACTTGGATGGATTTGAATCCGCCACTTTAAATTAGCTATTCCTGCTATAAATATTCATAATCTGTACCCTAGAACCCCTAAGTATTAATTTTCGTGATATTACTTTGAAATTTGAAATTTTGGGTGGCATTTTGGTAAATTTGAAATTACAGACCCTTGACGTTTCTTATTTGTATTCATTTTCATTTAAATTCCTTGAAGTGGAATTATTTCGGTCGCTTGATCCGCCATTTTAAATTTGCAAATTTCGATAGCAGATTCGAAGCCAGCATCTTCCAATTATTCATTTACAATTCAATTTTCAAGACAATCCGTTGAAGTTTAAGAACTTTACCATTATTGGTCCGACATGTAGAATTTTGGAAGGGTTTCAAAGGAACAAAATTTCAAACTTACCAAAATCTCATGGCAATCAGCTAAAACTCAACTTTTTCTGCAGTCTTTTTGGGCCCGTCATCTTGACTTTTGGTAGATTTGAATTCTGTGACCCCAAAGACATCTTCATGTTAAATTTCATTAACATTGTTTAAAAATGAAGAATATCGGTCGCGATATTGGATCCGCCATTTTGAATTTGAAGAATTTTATGGAAGTTTCGAACACAGCGACCACTAGTGCGAATTTTCATTGAAATCCCTTGAATTTTAACTTTTTTGGTAGCCAATTTGTTTATTGTAATATCACTTGTTTTTTTTAATAATTGATATTAAATACCTTTTTTTTATCAATACGTAATGAAAATGTTGAATTGATTAACGCAATAACGCAGAAATAACTATAAAATGAAATAACTTGACTTCAGCGCCTCCTATCGGGTCCAAGCATAACTATGAACCATCGTCTCGACAAAACAAAATATATTGTTGGAATATAACCTCAATCGGCCAAGTCGTTCAGAAGTTACATGATCAGTAACAGGCGCACCAACGATTATATTGTACATACATATATCTATAAACACCGCCATATACAGGTGCCTTCCAAAATGCATCGATGGCGTCTAAATAGAAAGCATCGTCGTACTTTAAGATTTTGATGAAACCGAGATGCATCAAGTATGGCAAATCGCGCATCAGAAATACAATGCATCAGTCATAAATCTAAATTTACGTGATGACAGTTGTAAAACTGTGTCACAACCGGTTTTGTTGATGCTTTAGAAGTTAGTCATACATGTTGTGGAAACGCCAAGTTTTGTTGTAAGAGCAGTCCGAATAAATTGCAACTGGCTTGAAATTTGACAAATTTTTCACTTTAAGAGTTCGTTATCATTTCGAGTTTAACTTTTTAACGTTGGTACATTCACAAGTGTTTTCTAATAACAATAAAACACAGGCAAATTGCCTTACATGAGACAGCGAAATATTTAGTCTAGACATTTATAGTATATGCCAGCGTATAAAGTATGAACTTTATACCTCAACAAATATTTTATTTTTTAAATGAAAATCCAGGTACATTGTATTCAAGCGATATGAAATCAACATGCAGTCTTTTTTGATAGTCCTTCCTATAATTAAGTTGTGAAAAAATCCCATAAAACCCATTTTATGCTTCTACTATGGTGTTCTCTCTTACCCCATATGCAGTGAATTTATCCTTCAAAAGTGTTACCAACACTCATATAAAAAGGCGGTTGCGAAACGAACGATTTATGAAAACAGAAACGATATAAGGACATTGTATAACATTATAACAGCGCGAGAAAACATCTTAATTGGCCATTAAAGTTTTCTTCAATCCAGTGGATCTTAGTTCTATCTTAACGACAAACGAGAAATCGGTCCAATCTCGTCACTCCACATGGATGCTTCCAAGTTTGTGAAGAATTCCTTGAAGAATAAAATTTATACAAATCTATGTACAAGTCTACCAAGAAAACTTCTTTTAAGAGTTTTTAATAGATGCTTTCTGTAGATGAAGCACCATCGGTGGAGGTGTCACGATGATATAAACTAACAACAAAACACCCCAGCGGGAACTGGAAGCATACAAGAAGGCATGAAAGAGCACATTTTTGAAGCATAAAAATGCTTGCCTCCCGTATCCCTATCCGTATCTTTTTAACCAGGGCATGTCATTGCGAGGAAGAAAGCTTTCTGTATTTTCTTCCTTTGTGCTACGTCGGAAGATGATTGGCAGATTTGTTTGTTTTCTTCCCGTGTGCTTCTTTGGAAGCTTATTGGCAAATTTGTCTGTTTTCTTCTTCTTTGGTTTTTTTGGAAGATAGAATGGAGGCGAAGCAGATATAGAGATTATAACACTTTCGGTCCCTGTTTTCGTAGGAAATATTTGTTAATTTGCTGATGACTAGGACAAGATGGGAAATAATACTCATATTAAATAAGCATGAATTCAGAACAGCAAATATTCCCGTAGTTTAAAAACGCAACTGCACTCTCGAGCACCTAAACGAAAGTGAACTGAAATGCTCCAGCAGAAAGATAATTTCACAACGAAATGATGTCATCGCCCTTTTACGCATGAAAATATAGAAAATCTTCCTTTGCATTGCCAAGGGCATATGCTTTGAAGCATTTTTCGCTAGCAGAGAATGCAGAATAGGAAAAAGCTTTAACATCTTCCTGACTGCTTCATAAAGGCATTGATAGAAATCACTTCAAATTTGCTTCTTAAAAAGATTCAGAATTTTTTCCCGCTGCTGGGACAATACTGCAGCTTTTAAAAAGTTTTCTTGGCTAGAGAGAATCTCTTACTAATGCTCGCAAGTCACACGTCACAGCTCGACGTCAACGATGGTCATTTGGTGATTTGGTGAGCAGGTGAGTGATCTTTGCTATTTTTACCGCATATTTGCCTTTCGGGATCACCATTCACCAGTCTGCGATGAGCCGTTTGGGGTGATAGTATTTTGAAATGAGGTGTAAACAGTGCTAATAAAGGTAGAGAAGAACTTATCAGTGAATTAAATTGGCTCTAAGACTTCAAATAAACATTTTCCATTGCTCATTCAGAAAAACAATTATTTGTTTTATTTCGCTATACAGTTGACGACATAATCAAAACGTTTTAGGATGTGAAAAACCCTTCCCGGATGAATTTTGCGAAACAAACAATTACTAGGTGGTTTTATTGCACATTGGAAGAGTGCTGAGTGCATAATAAACATACTTAAATCGGATATATGCTGCAGTCCCACTAACAAAAACGATTGACTCGGAATTTTTTATATTAACACAATAGAATAGTTTTGAGGCGCAATTAATTAATTTGCTACATTGCGATTTTCAATTCAACTAAAGTTTGTTGATCCGAGCATTTAAAAAATATGTTTTTTCCGGGGGAAATTAAAGTCCAAGAATACAGGGATTGATTTTCAGAGCCGTTTTATTAGGAAAAATTACAATTAATACACCTAAATCGCACGGTATGCGATAGCAGGACCAGTTCTAACTTTTCTGGAACTAGGAACCGTGTAGCTATTATAACTTTTAATTTATTCATTTTTTTTTCAATTCAGTTTGCAGCAGATTAGCAAATTACGGCAGAGAAGACTTCGCCCGCCCGCCTCGCCGTGGAGAGGATTCTAAGAAGCTTGTGTGCGGATACTGGCATAGGCCTTCTTTAGACTGTAAACGTGTCTCTCTACTTAAAACGACTTGTGACCGTCAGCGGCCATTCCACTTGAATGCTAAAAAATGGCTTTAACAACTTTTGCAATTGTCATGTTGGTCGCTCAATTTTACTACTGCAATACACAGGAAAGCCCTGCTGAGAAGGACTGGTGGCAGAGTTCCATTTTTTATCACATTTATACGCGGTCGTTTAAGGACAGCGATGGCGATGGTGTTGGTGATTTAAGAGGCAAGACACGTTGAGAATTGCATACTCAAGGAATTACATATTTTCATGCTCTACAAGACCGTAGGTATCATTTCAAAGTTGGATTACTTAAAGGAATCTAGAGTCGATGCAGCGTGGTTAAGTCCAATCTTCGAGTCGCCTATGGTGGATTTTGGCTATGATATATCAAATTTCACCTCTATACACCACGAATACGGCACGATGGAAGACTTTGAGGCACTACTGCAAGAAGCTAATAAATTGGGTAAATGCGGGCACGGTACTTCTACCGTTTTACTGAAGTCCTTATCTAGGTATTAAGATCTTTCTGGATTTCGTCCCGAATCACACGTCCAATAAGTGCAATTGGTTCACAAAGTCTGAAAATAGTGAGGAGGGTTTCAAGGACTTTTATGTGTGGCATGATGGTGTCATCGATGAGAATGGCGATATGAAGCCACCAAATAATTGGGTAAATATATTCGAAAGGTTCACAATATTCAGCACAGCAGTTGCATTTTCAGCAATCTGTGTTCTATGGACCAGCATGGACTTGGAGCGATAAGCGTCAGCAGTACTATCTCCACCAGTTCTCCGTGGCGCAACCGGAGTTGAACTACAGAGACCCTACAGTGCAAGAGGCGATGAATAAAGTGATGGGCTTTTGGCTGGACAAAGGAATAGCTGGATTTCGCGTAGATGCTGTCAATCATTTATTCGAAATCGAAGATCTACGTGATGAGCCCTTGTCTGGAAAAACAGATGACCCTAATTCTTACGAATACACTTTGCACTATTACACAAAAGACTTGGTAAGCTAACAAACAATAAACGCTTTTCTTCTATTTTTATTGTTAAGTTTTTCGAGATTTTTTTTGTGAATTATAGAAGATAGAGCAATTTTTACAGTGCGGTGCACACGTACATATTATATGGATGCTAATGTAAACGCGTTTTCTCACTACCTGCCAAGACTCGATTGCCTTAATCGATTTGAAAGTCATTTGAATGCATTTTGTAATTTTATAAGAAAGAAACTGATAGTTCGGTTAAAAAGCGATTGTTCAATTTTGAAAGTTACAAATAAAAAATTTCAATATTTCTTTCGATAAGGACAAAAATGTCTTTTTAATTTCGTTTCTGATGAACCAACTCCACGATGTACATGTGCAACAGGAAGTAGGGATTGTGCTTTTCACGAAAATTATTAAATAAAAGTCGGAATTTGCATCTTATATAACGTTTATATTTAAAACAAAAAGCAAGTTCTTTTTTAAGCCCCTTAAACAAATAATAATTCCAGCCCGAGTCGTACGATATCATTTACATGTGGCGGGAGTACTTGGATGAATACACTGCGGCAAACGGAGGAGATACACGAGTTATGTTGACTGAGGCCTATGCCAATATCTCATTTACAATGAGATACTACGAAAGCAACGACAAAAGAAAAGGGGCTCACGTGCCCTTCAACTTTCTCCTCATTACCGAATTGAAAGAATATTCGGATGCTCGCGATTTCATTTTCACCATCCAAAAGTGGTTGGCGTACAAGCCTCTAGATGCAGTTCCGAATTGGGTTATCGGAAACCACGATCAGCCAAGGATTGCTTCGACTTATGGTGAAAAGATGGTTGACGCAATGAACATGCTCTTGCTCACGCTGCCTGGAATTGCTGTTACTTACAATGTATGGGCTTGATTTGGATATACTCGTATATATTTTAACGAGCTTTACAATTCACCTAGGGTGAAGAAATCGGTATGTTGGATAACCACGATATCAGCTGGGAAGACACTAAAGATCCTATCGCTCTAAATACAAACCCTGAGGTATATAATTTATACACTCGAGATCCGGCGAGAACCCCTTTTCAGTGGGATGACAGTGAGAATGCAGGTAATGACTAATTTTTATCAACAATTTGAATTAAATCTCCGCAATTCTGCGTTGGTTACAAAATATTCTAGGTTTCTCGGACGGAAATTCGACTTGGTTGCCGGTGCATTCAAACTATAAGAGCTTAAATCTAAGAAAGCAGAAGAACATGGAGAAGAGTCATTACAAACATTACGTTAAATTAGCGAATTTGCGAAAACATCCTACTTTCCAACGTGGAAGCTTTGTTCCATTAGCGTTATCCAGAAATGTTGTCACTTACAAGAGGTAATGCAGTTAAACATTAAGGTGACCTTCTCCTAACTGAATTAAAAAAAAAACAAAAGTTTGGGATTTATTTACAAGAAAAAAAAACAACATATGACCTTGAATCTTTTTTTATTTGGAAGTCTTCAACAAAAACTAGAAATTAATTTTTTATTTTTCCATTTTTCGATCACCGGTCGCCGCCAGAGGGCGCCAAAAAAAATCGGTCTTTTTCCGTAATTCTGTGATTGCGGCTCGCCAAATCATTTGAAACAGAAAAATAAAAAACCACTTAAATTAGACATAAAAATCTATACATCTAACTAGGATCTAACCAATTGGTCGATTAGAAAAAAAATGGCAGCCATTTGAAGTCAAAAATCGAGAATTTTTCGAACAAAATTTTACATAAAGTGCTGTAAAAAAAACTACTTGGTTTCTGTCTTATATCCTAGTTAGATTTGTGCACAATTGAATTCTGAACAAAATGAACCAAGGTTTATGGAAATCGGTGGAGCGGTTCAGGAGATGTCGTGGAATTACGATTGAAAAAATGAAGTCGAGAAAAATGCGTTTGATTTTAGATCGACTTCACCGGCTGAAAGTGCCGTGTGCCGGTTTCCACGGAATTTTATTTTTGGAGTTTTTGATGTAAAATTCTTTTGAGGTTTTGGCATTTTCTCGAAATTTCTAGAGAAAAACTATCGATACGTTCAAGTGGCCACGTAAAATATAACTGAATTGAATTTCTTCCGGCGGCGGCTTCCCAAACAGCGTGCTCGGGCGACAGCTGCGTCACCGTTTTTTCTCTCAAAATATAAAGCACTATAACTCGAAAACCATATTATTTTTTTTTCGTAAAATCTTGGGACATGATTCTAAACATATTATGGAACATTTTTCCGTAAAAAAAAATCGATTTTTTTTTTACCCCAGTTAGGAGAAGGTCACCTTCGTCACATTTTTCGATGTTGTTAACTGCTGCAAATTTTAAGGGAACTGAGGGATCATGATCTGTTTGTAGTCGTCATAAATTTAAGTGCTCATGAGGAAACTGTTAACTTACAATATTTGGGAGACATTCCCGATACTATGACCACTGTGATATCTGGGTGTTCTTCTTCTTATCAGGAAGGGTAAGAGAAAAATATTATTTATTTATTATTTATATTTATATTCTGTATGCGGCGCAATTAGGTATAGCTATTCACTGCGCTGACTGCCCGCCGTTAAATGATGATAACCGCCAAGAATAACTGAAAATATATAATATGACTTACAATATCATCGTCAAATTTCGTGAACAAATTTTTCAAAGCTTGTCATTTTTATTTTCCATCATTTATTTTATTAACTTAAATTAAATGCCCTTAAAAAAAAATTTTATATTATAATGCTTCTTTGCTTGTTATTGTTTTTACCTTTCAAAACACATCTACACATTTTTTTGATTTATTCCAGGCATGTTATGCTGACAAACGTTGTCGTATTAGGAGCACATGAATCACTCGTACTCAAAGGAGTTCCAAAATTTACAAAGTAAGAACTATACCTTTACAATTTTTTGTTTTATAGAATGGCGGTATTTTACAGGATTAATAAACAAACGTTGGATACGGCTCGAAAATGTCTTCACATAGTCATCTTAGGTTTGATGACTCTCGCAATCTGGAAAAATAAGATTGTTTTCTTCCCGAAAACGCAAAAATATTTTTAGTAAAAATTACCCAAGAAGGTTTTGAAAATGAGTAGTTTAAGAGTTTTATGTAGTCTGCAAATTCAAATATTTTGTAATCGTGGCATACATGTATATACATTTGTTTAACATCAATTTTAATTGTGACTTCATGAAAGAGAATAGATTTTACAATTTATCATACGCTGCGATTACTAAATTCCTATTTTAATATTTTTCACTAAGTGACGCGGTACCTGGCGTTGCCCGAAAGCAATCATTCCTCTAAAGAAAGCAAAGTAGTTATAACCTAACTAAAGAGTACCTATACAAATTGCAATAGGAGAATAACTAACCTTACATTTACATTTACTCCTACAGCCTCCGCTGTCCGTCGGTCTATCAGCGGGCTGCATCTCATGAACCGTAATAGGTAGAGTGTTGAAATTTTAACAGAGTGTGTATTTCTATTGCCGCTATAACAACAAATCATGAAAAACAAAGATGGCGAATTTCAAAATGGCCGCCATGCAAATTAGAAAAAAAAAAATTCGATTGTGTTATAGCGCCTCTCTTGTTTCTTTTATGTACTTTTATGTATTTAAAAAGTACATAGTGTTATATCTTGTACGATGGTACGGAACGCTTCGTGTGCGAGTCCGACTCGCACTTGACCGGTTTTTATAATAATCCTTTAAAGAATTTTCGGTCGCCATATTCGATCCACCATCTTGAATTTCCATTTATCGATGGCAGATTTAAGATCTTATCCTTTTTTTTTAATTTACATCGAATTTTGAATTTTCTGACTGTGTATACGGAATACGGCACCGACAACAAAATTTAGAAGCTATGAACATTCCATCGACCGTAGAAGACTTACACTATGGGCCTGGTATCGATGATGTTATGTTAACAAATTTCTTGATTTATTCATTCCCAAATTTTCAAAAGCGTTTTTCTCAAAACCACGTTTTTCGAATCGGTACCCAAAATTTCTCGAAAACCAATGAACCGATTGCCTTGAATTTTGTTGTGGTTATTCTGTACACCATTATCTAGTACTTGTCATAGGATTTGTTTTGTTACTTAGTTTTTATTTTATAGAAAAAATTATAACTTATTCTTGGTCCAAAAATCAATATTTATGTTCAAACGTCCGCCATTTTTTCATAAATCGATATTTTTAAAATCGGCTATGACAAGTACTATATTATAGTGTCTAATTTAATAATCGTTTTGGTTTTTTTTATATGATTTTTGAAGAAACGCCAGTGGGTACCGTTTACGCAGATTTTTTTACGACGCTCCCAGGATCATGCAATATCCTTGTACATATATTTTTGATGTTTTTAAATAAAAAAATTAAACGTATTTCTGAATGTGTATACTTTTAGATAGTTAAACTCCCAATCCAAAATTTAAAATAGTTTTCCTAGAAAAAATGCACAAAAATGAACTTTTTTCCGGCTCTTAGGTGTACCATATGTATCTGTATCTTTCCTAGTAGTTTAATTTGGATAACTTGCAATTTTTTAATTTGTGTACGTACGTGCACACTGCTGAAAGCAAACGGGTCCACCGTAAAGATAAAACACTCATATATACCTAACATAAAATCATTATCCAGGTTCCACGTAGATTTTCTAGTTGGAGTACATGTAGTTTTCTTGAAAGGGTATAAACAATGTGTAATAAAATAAAACAATATCGTGGGAAACGTTACGGTTACGTTAATTCACATTTTTACAGTTTCCCGCAATTCGGGAATAAATTGGATGATGGTACTGGAGGTATGGATTTTGATACAGAAAAGTTGTTTCACGGTAAAAGTAATGACATTTTTACTTAGCAGTTAAGCAAACCAAGATAAAACTTCTGCATGAAATTACTTTTACTTACATATTCTTAAAAGTATATTTAATCAATTATTTTAAAAATCGTTGGCTTAAGGGTGATTATACAAAAATTGGGTGACTCAATGTCATAAGACAAAGGTACGATGTGTTATTATATTTTGTATAATGTGTATGTCACTCAATTTCAGCTATTCATTTTAAATACAAGTTTGTAAATTTCCTCAATATATTCTCAAAACGTCAGTACTTTGGCATGTCACAATCCCAAAAACGCGCAATTAAGTGGTTGTGTATTAAATATTACTTTTAATTTAAGCAAACTTACTGTTTCACTACAATCTATAATGTAGTTAACAATGTATATCACAACTTTTATAATATAATATTCTTACCGTTGTTGTAAAAATAATAAAAAACTTTGTGTTCAGTTTTATTCGTCAGTCCGCTATGTGTTGTTCGAATTTGTATTTCTCGCTAAATATTGTCGACTCAAATTCAAATCCGTGTTAAATTTTAACGTTGGTAGTAAAGTTAGCTGTAGTCCGCGCCATTTTACGGCCGCCATTACTGTGCCAGTGCTAGCGTTATGATTGTCATGTAAACACGTGCGGATCCAGTCAAAATTTCAGTCCTGTGGTGAGTTATTATTTCCTTGTAAACCTGTGTTATATTTTAATTTATACATAGTTAGCTTTAATTATTTAAAATGTAGCTTCGAAAATATCAAAACAAACGTTGGTTCTAATGATAACCTCAAATTCATGTCTTTTTCGTCAGTCCGTTGGCGTCAGTCCTTTGTCTAAGTCGGCTGAAAGACTCATATTTTTGTTTGAATTGTTTGTTGATTACTTAGAAAATGTATAATGTTAAGATAAACTACCTCAAAGTAGTGTAAGTAATATAAAGTCATTAAAAATGTTCAAAAGCTGTTTTAAAGGTGGAGATAGTTTTTTCTTACAGTATTACATATTAATAGTTTTCTAATAGTTACTTAAGTGAATTAAGACTCAAAATATGTGCCATTATTAGATTCTAAGAGATTTCTTCTAAATCTTAATAAGTTTCATACATATGTAAGTATATCTTATGACATTGTGTTTTTTGTCAGTACTATGTCAGTCCCATGGCAGTAAAATTCAGAAAAATCGAATTATCTCGGAATCTACTTGAAAAAGTGACTGGCCCGAACAAGAGCAATATTATTATTAGATTAACTATCTTATAAACCCGAATTTGTAGGAATTGTATTTAAAAAATATCGTAAACGAAATATCTCTAAAAGTTACCCACCTTTTGTATATTGGCCCTTAAACCTTTCAGTTAATGCAGGAACGCTTGCTATGCATATGATGCTCCGAATGTGATAGGAATAAAAGCAAACTAAGTAAAAGAATATTGAGGTATGTATTAGCACAAAACATTATATGTATGCATCTTCCTTGATGATTTGATGGCGCTTGCCAGGAAGGAAGAGACCGATTGATATCCTAGAAAGAAGTGAACAAGTGTGATTCCATCCTAATCGAAAAGGCAGTTAAGAGGAGAGTAAGGTATCTGCCCCGTGAGTTTCCTTGCCTGATAAACCAATTATTCCACTTTATTAGGCAATAAAACACCCATTAAAGAACGGCATTGTTACGCGGTGATAAAACTTGTTATTACCTTGCGTAAAAGCCTGTGAAAAAAAAAACTAAGCACAAAAGCGTACATGTAAATGCTTTATACTCCCAAAACTGCGCAAAACGTACATATGTGTTTTTATCGACTCCATGAAATTGCTTCTGTGTACCAAAGTGTAAATATATCACTTATGAAAAGTAACCTAAGAAGTTTGTTTAATCATTCAAGCTCATTTGTGATTCAAAAGCGAGTAATCTATATATATATAAATGAATGTTTGTCTGTATGTCTCGCTAAAACTCAAAAACGGCTAGACCGATTTCGATAATTTTTTTTTGTTTTGTTCGCTATAATACAGGGGAGGAAAGAAAATTCGGGAAACCCCAAAGGAAAAGCCGGGAAATCGAAAAAATCGAAATTTCCGTTTTGTATAGGAAGCGAATTTTCCAACTTCAAGGAATCTTTATGAAAAAGGCAATTGGAGGTTTTCGGAGTCGCAGATCTCGAGCTTGCATTCAAAATTTTGGAATTCAAAATTTCGGATCCAATATGGCGACCGGAAAAGTTAAACTTCAAGGGATTTCACTGAAAATCCGAACTTTTGTTTTTGGTTTGGGTTTTTGGGGTCACTGATTTTGAATCTGCCATCAAAATTTTGGAAATCAAGATGGTGGATCAATATTCGGGATCACTGATTTTGAATCTGCTATTCAAATTTCCAAATATGAGACCACCCCACCCCGCTGGGAGATATAGGAGAGGGAGTGCAATAAGGAGGTGGTGTAAAACGAAGAAAACTAAATTTAATAATACTGTTGGAAAATAACTAAAACATGTACAAAACGCAAATAGGAAAACGCCTGGTCACTTAGGAGAGGCGATGGTGCGGGAGGGAGGCGTTGTAAAATTAAGGAATAAAAATTTAATAGTATCCCGGGAAACGCCGGGTCCGGGCAAGCTAGTATGCATATAAATATGTACCTATAATACATGCATTCCATGCATACGAATTCTGTCGATGAAAAAGTCAAAATAGGTGAGTATTTGAAAATGATAAACATTAAAATGAATCCGTGAAGAGAATGATTAATGTTTGAGATAGATAATGTATTGCGGGTTTTGGAGTTGACCTATTGTGGTCAATGAATCTTAATCTTGGCCATTTGTATGAAAACAAAGTTCAATTAAAATGAATGAGAATGCGCACAATGATAAAAAAAGCACTGAAGCGCAGCAATTCCATAAAGGCTAAACAGTGTTAACGAATAACATGATAAAACCTGATTTATGGTCTGCACTCGAATATATTTTCGCAACATGAATTAGCGCGAACGAGGGAAAACTAGGGTCACTTGTGTCGACAGTAAATCAAAGAAAATGTTCAAAAATTCCGCGAATAAATGTCGGGGTTTCAAAGTTTGTCACCCTTAAGCATAATTCGCTTTATTTATTGGTTCAAGAAATACAATTTTCTTTAGGTGTGCTTTTATTAATTGTCCCAAGTTAAAATTGGGAGTTTTGGTTGGGTGTGGGTTGTACGTTCGGATGTCCGTCTGGTCTGTATTGCGTCCCTAGAGTGTTGATTTCCTATACATGGGCGTAATCAATGGAATTATTGGAAACATACCTTGCAAATCCAAGGAAACCAACCCATAACTTTAGGTTGCTAGAATTTAACAAATTTCACCAGCAGAATAAAACAGCTAAACAATTCATGGAAACTTTTGCTGGCCTCAAGGCATTCTAAAATCCTGTGTGGTAAATGAGCAATAAATATAATATAATCTCTTAAAATTATAAAATACTCCACAGCAGAGGTCACTGCTGAAATGGAACTACGAAATCCTTCAGGATGATGCTTAAAGCGCTGTGGCTGAAATTGAATAAAACTTTCTAATTCATCAGCATTTTCCAAGTATCACGTCTCGAGGAGATACATTTTTAATTAGAAAATCTCTGGCAAGGTGTTGCCTTTTCGTATCCTTCCGCTACCTTTCCCAGTTAATCCTTGGCAGACGTTACGTTATTAGCCCTCCACTCACCACTGCTCTTTCAGGGGAACGATTTATTTTAGTTTTGAGATTGTGTTTGGTTTTCCGGTGAGTCGGGATGCAAAATTGATTTTCTCAAGAATTAAATATTAAAAGAGAGGGATCAGCGGTATAAGCTCAGTGCGGCAGAATTACTTTGAATGTTAATTTTTGCAGAAATTGTAAATATAAATCTTATCATAAAACTTTACTGCCGGTGGAAACAGTTAATTGTCTTGGGAAATTATATAGTCAGCGACTTTACGCACTTCCAAATATAACATTTTGTAGATAGAACCCCTTTTAATATAATTCCATGAATCTCTGCTCATTTGTTATATTTTAGAAGCAATTTGTTTAAGTACCCATTTTCATAAGAATCTCTTTAAGATTCCACCATCTTTAATTTGTTATGAGTGCTGGAACTTAAAAATATTCATGAATAATTTTGCATCTTATTTTTTGTGATTCATGCAGACTTAAAAGGAATAATTATTTTTGTGCTACTTTCATTTGTTATTTGAAGAGAGATTTCTTTTGTCTATTTAAACCTCTGCAATATACGAGCTGGTACAACAGTAGAGCAAATTTAAAATAAGTTTAGACTTCTTCCCGACATTTGATAAACTTCAGCAAATTTTTCTTGAATATTTTAGTATTTAAAATTTCCTTCAGCGAAGACGGTAGCCAGTTGTATAGCGATGCAGCACTACCCCCCAAGGAGAATTTTATCAATGCTGTGTTCGTCCGTTCCGGTTGCAGTTCTCCAGCACTTCGAATTTTACGAGTGTACAATGTAACATACATCTCTGTTCTATTGTGTCTTAAATAAGTATAAATAAGCTGCTTCAACGTCAAGTTGTGTGTGTTCTTGTATAGCGAGTGTGGCGGTGTTCCCCACGGTAGTCCAATTAATAACACCTTCAGCGCGTTGGTCATTATTCTTCCCATTCGATCGATGTCAGCATTCCTTGCGTGGGACAAGGCCGTAATCATATATCTGATATGAGGCAAGATGCATGACTTGCAGATAAGATTCGCAATTTTTTTATTTTTGTAGGTGCTATGGTAAATAGCAACTACCATTGGAGTTAGTTTACGTGCTATTTTGTCAATGTGCTCTTTCCAAGATAATTTGTCATCTATAGTCACACCAAGATATCTTATACCATTAACTCTTTCTATCCTGTTGCTACTTATCATGATATTCGATGTCTGGTTTGTTTCTCACTTTGAAGGCCATGATCCTAGTCTTTTCCGCCGATAAAGCCACCAGATATGTGTATATACATATATATATGATCCCAATCCTGCGTGAGAGTACGTTTCGCACATACATATGTCCTATTAAGGAGCTCGCCAGTTAACTGATATGTGATTTCCATAAAACTTTGGGAGATTGTTCCTGAACACCCCTAGAATTGTATCATATTGTATTGAATGTTACCGATGAAAATTTAATAAATTAAGCTTCTGAAAATTTACTGTTTAACATAGGCTTGTATGTAAAGCGTTACACCGAAACGTTATGTAGTTGTTTTCGAAATTGGTACACTGAAATCTCAGAGTATTAGATTTCGAATGGTATAAAAAAAATGATGTCTTACCGACTTTAATTTAAAAGCGACTGGTCGAGTCGAGTGCCAAGCACAACTTACTTTCGGAGACATATTTATAAATAAAACGGCACTGTTAGTTTATCACGCGAGAATAACAATGTAATCAGTAGTCACAGCAGACAGTTGACATGCGCAATGAAAAATGTTTACCTAACGTGAAAATGAATTTCAAAATCCTGAAAAATAACCTAACGAACATACTTAGAGATAAAAAGTGAAAGGATATAACTTAGAAATTAACTGCTATAGGAAATGATAATAGGAAACTATGGCACGTAATAAACGAGGATTTTCATGGAAAGTCCAACTGCAAGTCGAAACAAACGATCATTGAAAGGATCGGAGATAATATATTATCTATATTTATAATATAACTACCAAATTGCAATAGCTAACCGCATTAGCACATATTTTATTAATTTTGGCCAGGAATTGTCTGGCAAAATCATGGAAATTCCTTGGAATGTGCGCTCAACGTTTTTCCAGCCCACCAACGAGACTGAGGTAGCTAAAGCGATAAAATCGATGAAGCTAAATTCAGCTGTAGGCCCTGATAGAATCACTAAAACAGACTTGAAAATCTTGGCGGACATTGTCAGTTTTCCCCTTGCTAATGAGATTAAAAGTATTTCAATTAAAACTTAGGCAGGTCTATCAAATCCGAGGTTTTTTAATTTGACAACGGAATATAAAGCATTTCGTGGCTCGGCTTAAGTTAACGAAGCCGGATCCTAAATATTGCACTAAAACTTGGTGGAAATGTTCCCTTTATGGTCGGAACGAGTGAATTAGGAAAGTATTGTTGTCGGAAAACAATTAGCTTGTTTTAACACCAAAAATTGAAAATTTTGTAAAAGGAAAATATTCAGTCAGAAGATATTTTTTAAAAAAGGCAAATTTTCGTTACGAATTATTTTGTGCCGATGTACGAATTATTTTAAAAATTATTCTTACCATGTACATGAGCGCAAATTTCGATTGTACAAAGCAAGGAGGATGCGAATAGCCACTCTGAATTATTTTATATCTCGAAAACGAGACGAAATTGACTTTGATTTTTGTAATTTTTGGTGTCAAAACAAGCTAATTTTTGGCAAAGTTTTGTTTTCCGGGGGGAGATTCTTGTTTTCTTGGCCCCGCTTTTTGGGAACGGGGTCCCAATTTTTGGGAACGGGGTTCGAAACATTTTGCTGTGCTAATTAACGGAAAAATAATGAAAAAATTCTATCTCGACCCGTTTTCGAGATATAGGGCAAAATATTTCATACTTGACGAGCCACCTTAATTGGGAAAACTTTAACTTTTAGGAAAATTCTATTATATTATTATAATTTCCCTTTTACAAACTGCCGGTGGAGTTAATTTTCCTTTTACAAAGGAATGCAAAGCACAGCAAAATGTTTCGAACCCCGTTCCCAAAAAGCGGGGCCAAGGATACAAGAATCGTGCCTTTTCAGGCAACAATACTGTCCTAATTCACTCGTTCCGACCATAAAAGGAACATTTCCTCCAAGTTTTAGTGCAATATCTAGGATCCGGCTTCGTTAACTTAAGCCGAGCCTCGAAATGCTTTAGAATCCGTTGTCAAATTGGAAAATTTCGGATATGTTAAAATCCTCCAAATTTGTTGTAACTGCTCCAGGTTTGAAAAATCGTAACTTCTTAATCAACAGCCGCTTAAATACCCAAATAATGGTAATCAACATCATCCATGTCATTCGAACCCATATAAAAAATATCTATACTACCAAACAAATTCGTGAACTGTTATCATAAGAAGAAGACTGATGGAAACAATCTGATTTATACGTAAACGTCAGTTGCGCTAGCGAAATAAATGTGAATCTGTTTAAGCCAAAAAATGAGTGAAAGTATTTACAAGGTAGTCCATTTTGTCACATTTGATACTTTGTAATATCAATTTAAGGTGACCGAGGTATTAGCCTGCTCGTAATAGTGCTAGACACAAATCCTTCCCAGAGAATCATCCGCCAAAATTCTCATCATCTCACCCAATGTTTGGATTCCATAGTAGCATTCGGTAATGCTCATTTGATGCAAAAATCGCAAAATAAGCTTGCTGTAATCGCTTGTCATCACCATTCAACGTAGGTATCAAATATATACATACGTGTTAAGTAAATACCAATTTCCACCGACTGCTAGGGAATTTCTGTATCCGTTGGCTGGGAAGCCCCTAGAGATCCGCCAAATAGATGGACAGTACGAAGTGTTTACACTTGTAGAGAAGACAATAAAGCAAAGATTGGCACAAATCATCAATAATGCACCCAAAATCACATCACCCTGCGAATCTTTGTTGGCAGGAAGTATGTCAATGGCACTCTGCTACATTGCTAGGGTAAAGAGTCTGATTTCCAACGATTGGGCCCTCTAAATTGTACCATTTGAATAATTAACAATATTTCAGTTGCAACGCAACAAAGCGCCAGGAGTACCTCTTAATGCAAGAATCTTAGTTGTGACCGGAAGCAATGAGTGCGCTTCCCAGTACATGACGTACATGAACGTATTCTTCACAGCTCAAAAACAGAATATAGTGATTGATGTTTGTGCTCTTGATAAATCGCTCAGTCTGTTGCAACAGGGCTGCGATATTACGGGCGGACAATATTTAAGGCTTCCTCAGTTGGATGGTTTATTGCAGTATTTACTTTGGGTGTTTTTGCCTGATCCACAGACTAGAAGTAAATTGATCTTGCCGCCGGCGACCAAAGTAGACTATCGAGCTGCTTGTTTTTGCCACAGAGAACTCATTGATATTGGATACGTCTGTTCTGTTTGCCTTTCTAGTGAGTAAATTTATATTTTGTTGGCTCACGGTACACAATGTACTATTGGTGGCAACCTTTTGCATATTTAACTTAAACTCTGCCGTGTGCAGTGGGTCATTATCTTATACATAATTCACAACTCATTACTTTTGCAGTATTTTGCAAATTCAGTCCAATCTGCACAACATGTCAGTAAGTACCTGAAATACATAGCGCACTTCAATTATTTAACCAATTTTTTTTCAGCACCGTGTTCAAAAATCCAACACCAATCATAGGAAAGCCGAAGAAAAAGAAAATGAAAATTTAACAAATAAAAAAAGTTTGTACTTATATTGCTTATTTTTTGTTCCTAGTTATTTTACAGAAGTACATTGGACCGAAATTGGCGGGCAAAAATGGGAGCACCAACTGACCGTATTTCATACTCTTTGGACTTTGGAACTTGAAAATCTCCCCAAAATATTTCGTGATGAAACTTAAGTCCTTTATTGTTGCTGTTATTCCATAATCGTTAAATGCCTTCTGCAAGGACATATGAACAACTCCGTCATTTTGTATAGGACTCAGACTACAGGTAGAGTACACTAGGCTGCCTCCAGGTTTAAGCAATCGCAAACAATTTGTTAAAATCGCCGACTGCAGTTCAGGAATGCGCAATCTCTCTTTCACTCTAGTATTCTTGAAAATATTATTATCGTTTTCCATCACTGAATGCCTATCTGTCGTACAGGGCACATCTACTAGTATTTTATCATACATGTTGAACTCTTCGATGACCCTAGCGTCCGACTGCGTTACAAAACTATGCTTGTTCTTCCATTTCTTGTCATAATCCAAGAAGTATTGATCCAGAATTCGTTTAATGCGATTTACCCTACTCTCTTGACAATCGTTGGACACCAAAATTTCTGGGAGTAGGGTTTGCAAAATCAAGAGACTTTTCCCGCCAGGTGCTGCGCAGGCATCTAACACCCTGTCTCCAAATTGAATATCGAGGAATAAAGGAGGCAAAATTGATGCACCATCCATTAAGTAATGCGAAAGAGCCCCAGTTTGGCATTTCTTAGGAGGAAAAAAATCTGAGCAGTTACCCTTCTCATAGGTGTACAAGTGCAGGTTTTCAGGGAACATAAAATTCTTCTCGAGCTCTATGGAGAGAGGAAAGTCACAACTGGTCGAATAATACTTATAATAGTCTGATTCCGGTACCCAATCTTCGAGGCCTTTAATCTTTGTAGCTGGAATAAACTGGTATAAGCCACCTGCACCATACTCTGGATCTATAAGTCGCCGTTCATCTAATTCAACGTCTTCCTCTAGAGCCTTCTCGAGAGACGGCTTATTAAAATTGCCGTGTTTTACTAGAGATTCCCCTTCAAGTCTTTCAACGTTTTCACGATAGCTCTCATCGTTTGTAATCTCTGTATTTGGAGGATACAGTGCCGATATTTCGCGGCGGTGTTGCGCCTGCGTAATAAATTTCATATCATTGTCAAGTTTATATACATTGTTTTCCGTCAAAGTCGCCTCGGCGTCGTCTTCCAGAAGTTGTTTTTTTGCCACGTTCACAAGCGAGCTCACATTTATCGCACCTTGTAATAAAATTAAAACTTAGGTTATCTCTAACAGAAGGCCTATTTTTACCTTCCAATTCCAAAGCATTCGAAATTTTGTCCTTGTCTCCAAAATTATTCACCAGGGCTATGTACTTGTGCTCGGTTAATAGCGCCGCTCTTATGCTTTTCCATTGATTTCCGAATACCGAACCATAAAAGTCGTCAAAGTTCTCTAGCGCCCGATCCTTAACAAACTTCTTCTTTTGTAGTTTAGCCTAAAGAAACCGATATATAAAATGCAATTGAGACAATACAAATAAAATAATACAAAAACTCATGTAACTTCATTTCCCGTAGTTAGGATTTTAAAGAACTACGCCATATTGGTCAATATACGGTAGTTGCGCAAGTCGTTTATTCATAAAATATCGAAATATTTCTGCTTTACTACCAAAGAATAAATTACAATATAAAATTACCTAATTCTCACATTTAACTAATTATGCTGTCATTCTTTTATATGCATAAATGCAGATATGTAATCTTTTGTTATTGTCTATAATCTAAAACTCTTGCCAAAACTTTCATAAGACGCTTCTTCACTTTTTTGCTCGTTTATTGTTATTATTATTATAATTAAGCGGGTCGTTCAGGCACTCCAGGTACCTTTCGAAACCAACGCGATAAGATCTATTGTGTTAATCCCTTCTTTAAAAAAAAACCTTGTCCACATTGAGACCTACATCGGCACGATTCTTGTATCCTTGGCCCCGCTTTTTGGGAACGGGGTTCGAAACATTTTGCTGTGCTTTGCATTCCTTTGTAAAAGGAAAATTAACTCCACCGGCAGTTTGTAAAAGGGAAATATAATAATATAATAGAATTTTCCTAAAAGTTAAAGTCTTCCCAATTAAGGTGGCTCGTCAAGTATGAACTATTTTGCCCTATATCTCGAAAACGGGTCGAGATAGAATTTTTTCATTACTTTTCCGTTAATTAGCACAGAAAATGTTTCCAACCCCGTTGCCAAAAATTGGAACCCCGTTCCCAAAAATTGGGACCCCGTTCCCAAAAAGCGGGGAAACCCAAGGAAACAAGAATCTCCCCCTACATCAACGGCTACAGTGTTCTGGGGAGCCACATTTGACACCACCCATCGTCACCATGATGGGCACTCCGAAGTGTGTCGGTCTTTGGCGACAAGGCTGAAGGATTGCCTCTTGTATAGCCTGCATTGAAGGTCTCTACTCTGCCTGGGCAGCGAGCGCCTCTGTTTCGGAGAAGTCATCCAGCTCTTCGGGAGTGAGGGTCTAGGACATCAACTCTCATTTCATGGGGCACATTTGCCATAGATTTCGGTATTTCAGAGGTAGTACCCATCTTATGTAAACTTTTGATTTTTATCGATAAGAAATCCACGAATACGGAAATGAATGTAACCCGAGGGGATATTCCGTTGTGTCCTCGGAAAGGCTAAATTTAATCCAAAGGTCGCCACGTATCCGGAGTTCGCATATTATCCACTAAGCTCTCCCCTGGCCACACAGCCCTAGGCGTATGCTGTCCCACCTTAGCTTGGGGGTGTCCAGCTCGCAGCTCGTTATTTGGTATTCAGAGCTACCCTGAGGCCGGGGCTCCCGCCACCTCTAATTAGGGCGTTCCACTATCCACTCACTACCTGTGGACCCGCCTGCTAGCTGACACCCACTCGTTGTTACTTCTTATCTTAATGGTAACTAGCATAAGCGGTAATGTTAACAAGAACGTGCACATGGGCACTGTTCCGAGTCTATGGTGAACTAATTGACGCCGGTAGTGTCGTTTAAAACAGTTTTTAAAAGAAAAAAACCCCTAAAACACTGTCATCTCAAAATAAGTTGTTTCATTTGTTTATTCTGCACATACCCAATGTAATTTCTTGCCTTTCCACCTCTTTTGTAGAAACAACAAACTCCTAGGGTAAAGCATCTCCAAATCTATCAAATTTTTGTACGTAAGTCGCACATTGACATTTGAATCTTGTTCTTATGCATGAATAGCACTAACCGGTTTATGCTATAATCATGTTAAAATCATTCCACATAAGGGCTGAAACACAATACCAGCTTTTTATGCTAGCTGGTAGCTTTATCGCTGACGGAAAAACTGCAAAAAAAAATTGGAAAAGCTGCTTATAAATTGACACTTGCAAACTTTAATTATTTTTCCATAGGAATGGCTTGATTCTTGCTAATTTAATAATTTTCTCATTCATTTCTTCACAAAGTGATGGTCGCAAAAACTCAAACGTGTATTTGTTTTATAGACCGTGTTTTAGTTAGACCAAATCAAATTTTCCATCAGAAAATTAAATACTATTATAATTGGTAATTTTTTTACACGGTGCTATTTTTCTGCACGAGTGTTTTTTTTGGCTTTTGGAGAAATTGTGTTTATAACTTGTAAACAAACGCATGAAATTTTCTGATACCCTTTGCCATATAGAGAGTAAGTATAGATTAATAAAACCGCGTGTTACTTACCATTGTACATGTAGTTTTGAATTAACAAATAACTATATTGAAAAGTCGGCAACGGTGCTAGTGTTTTGCACACTAATGTATATCAGCTTAAGCTTGCCCAACTCGGTGATTATAAAAAACAAAACCAAAATGGGAGATAGTTTCCTTTTAGTGTATTTAAGTTCGGAAAATATTCGAGGATACATCTAATTATTATTGTTATCAATCTTTATGGCATAACAGAATAGACATATTCTAAAAAAATATTTAGACAATATCGAGTTATAACCGTTTTGTTTTAAAATAGCCACAGCTTTGGAAATTTCTTACTATTACGCATAATTCGGTATGAAAAGAATTAGGGAGGGTGTGAGAGCGGTCAGATAATTAGACGATTTATTCGCAGTATTATGTATATCATTAGAACAACATAATCGTATGCATATTATGTAGATTCGCAACGCTTTCAGTTTATTATTATTAAAAAGAACATTATCAGAAGCTGAGTTGTCCGTAATAAAAAGTCGGCGGAACCAACCAAAATTAAATTTCGGGGCAATAGAAAGAATGTAGTTCACCAGTAAGAAAGACATAGACCCCACATATTTCAACTATTTATGTAAAGCTTCTTTCTGATGATTATGCTTAGTTTACTAAAAAAAAACATTTACTATGTATTTTAGGTTTAATTGTTTTTTTTTTTAATCTTTTTCTCAGTATTATATTATTGTAATTGTATGAATTATACATAGAATATCATAAAAATGGCCAATCATAGAAATTAAACATTTCTAAATTGTATTGGAAGAAAAGATGTTTTTCCTATTTCACTCCAGTTAGGAGCATAGAGCTTCCACATAAAACCTCTCCACCTCGAGGATCTGCTTCAGTTTCTTTAATCGTTCATGTCCGCTATGCTGGGTGATAGGACTACATATCAGGAAAATCGCACCCCAATTATGGTCCGAACCAGACTCGAGTGTGGGTAGGTGTTAGCCCAACGTACTTACCATTGAGCTATTATGATAGGTAGATAAATGATAGGATAGTGATTAATTAGTTTTAGTTCATATCACTAATAAATTAGAAACAGTCACAGTTAGCATGTAAGTTAATTCATTTGGATTATTATTATAATTAAGCGGGTCGTCCAGGCACCCACCGCAGATGACTTTCGAAAGCAACGCGGCCTGTAAGATCTATTATGATGATTGCTTCTTTTTTTTTTAAAGCTAAATTATAATAATAAAGGCTAAATTTAAGCCGAAGATCGCCAGGTATCCGGAGTTCGCATACTTTCTTTCCCGGGGCTTCCCTCGGTTTTAAATCTCAGAGCCTTCCACTATCCATCCATCCAAATCGATTTTTTTTTTACGGAAAAATGTTCCTTAATATGTCTAGAATCATGTCCTAAAATTTTACGAAAAAAAAATGGTTTTCGAGTTATAGTGCTATACATATATTTTGGGAGAAAAAACGGTGACGCAGCTGTCGCCCGAGCACGCTGTTTGGGACGCCGCCCGCCCGCGCCGGAAGAAATTCAATTCAGTTATATTTTAAGTGGCCACTTGAACGTATCGATAGTTTTTCTCTATAAATTTCGAGAAAATTCCGGGAACTCAAAAGAATTTTACATCAAAAACTCCAAAAAGAAAATTCCGTGGAAACCGGCACGCGGCACTTTCAGCCAGTGAAGTCGATCTAAAAACAAACGCATTTTTCTCGACTTCATTTTTTCAATCGTAATTCCACGACATCTCCTAAACCGCTCCACCGATTTCCACAAACCTTGGTTCATTTTGTTCAGAATTCAATTGTGCACAAATCTAACTAGGATATAAGACATAAACCAAGTAGTTTTTTTTACAGCACTTTATGAAAAAAAAATTTCGAAAAATTCTCGATTTTTGACTTCAAATGGCTGCCATTTTTTTTCTAATAGACCGATTGGTTAGATCCTAGATAGATCTATAGATTTTTATGTCTAATTTAAGTGTTTTTTTTGTTTTTCTGTTTCAAATGATTTGGCGAGCCGCAATCACGGAATTACGGAAAATCCGATATTTTGGCGCCCTCTGGCGGCGACGGGTGATCGAAAAATGAAAAAATAAAAAAACAATTTCTAGTTTTTGTTAAAGACTTCCAAATAAAAAAAGATTCAAGGTCATATGTTGTTTTGTTTTCTTGTTTGAAAATCCCAAACTTTTGCTTTTTTTTTAATTCAGTTAGGAGAAGGTCTCCTTAATGTTGTTTTATTAGATGATTTTGTGCGGATACCAGTGCACAAGCTATTTACGTATTGTATTTGTGGTTTTGTGGGATAACTCACATCAAAATTAATAAAGAACATCTTCTTCATAGATAACGAAATGTTGCAGAGTTTATTTTAAAGTAGCAACGACACAAGATTAAAAAAAAAAACAATAGATAAAGTAAAACAAGGGAGCAAGGGCAGCAGACGTCATATCAGAACAATCGCAATATACATATACTGAATTCCATAGGGAAATGAACCACTTCAACAATAAATAAGGCAGCCGCTGTTGCTATCTATATTAAAAATGAAGCACTAAGAAGTAGACACAGAGTGATAATGCAATTATTCTTTATTTCAATTGTATTCATAGTACGAGTAAAGTAAAATATTACCTTAAGAGTAATATGTATTATCAGCCATTGCAAATAAACATTTCACACAACCAATATGACAGCACGGAGATTCACAGAAGTTTGCCACTTATAAATTGCAATAAAAACGTATTTAAAAAAAATCACATCAATATCAGCTTAATCCTAAATTATCTAAAATACTAATTGCTGTTCCCAAGTATGCGGAAATAGTCTTTCCTCCTTGTTTTCGTCTTCAAACGAGACCCAGGTGTTTTGCAGATATTGCCTAGTGTCTTTCGTGTATATATCTGTTGTTATTTCTGGAGCCAGATCTATTAGCAGTTCCCGCAGGGAGTCGGCCTTTGGAATATTTTCCTCGAGCTTCTTCTCGTTGGATCGTTTTCTAATCTCCTCCTTGAACATTTTTCGTTCTACTGCATTCCTCCAATTTTGATAAGCATTTTCGAAAGATCTTGCTACTGTTAATGTTACATCGTGAGCTATTTTACGCTTCGGACAATTGAATACATAGCAAGAAAGATTCTCCTCCTTACTATTATCGTCCGATCCGATGAAAGCAAATACATGATCGTGTGCGGCATCTGCGGAACAGTACGAGATTTTATATATTGAGACCCTCAGTAGCTCATCACCGGTGACGTTGTCAATCATCTCGATTCCCTTCGGGGATATGTTCAATTTCACCCTCTGGCTTTTCCGCCGAATACCCTTTGACGAAGATATGACTGACTTAATTGCCTCAGCGGTGGCATTTTGTGAGCGCTCTGCTGCTATGACCGTACTACCTAGGTATTTCAGGTTAAATGTACTCACATCCACTTCATCTCCATGTTCGAGCTCATTAGTTTCAGACAGATCCTTAAGACTATTTGCTAGCGCCCACTCTTCACTCAATTCTGGAAATAAATTAAAATTGCCTTTTTATTTTCACAAAATATTTCTCTCCACAAGGGTCACTGAACGAGGACTTATTGTGATTTCGTTATTTGTTTGCCTCATTATCTGTGCAATTTCAGACTCATGGATACAATTATTCCCGGTAATTTTAATTAACTTGGTATTTTTGAACTCTGCGCGATAAGAAATATTTTAACCTTATCGAAATTGACCACTGCTAGAGACCTTAGCTTGATACGAAATCACAATTTAAGTCACCCCATGAATGAGTCTGAGACCATTTCTTGATAGGATATGAGATAATAATATTCACTTTTGTGCTTGTTGTTTATTTTCCACTTTCTAAAGAACGCCATAGCAGGAGGTTCAAGTAAAATCACCACAGGACTATATTTCAATTGACTTAAATATTTATTTTCCAACGAACAGCTCCACAAGATCAAGAACGTTTAATCGTGTCTTAGCAGCTCAGATGCCCGGCACTGTTTGACTAGAAATTTACTCGAAACTGACCACTTTGATTTGGTTCAAGTCTTGAGCTGCTTATCTGGAAGTCTCAGAAAACTGGATCCCCGAAGGTGGGGACACTTGTCGAAAGAAGGTTTTTTTTTCCTTCCTCTTTTTTGGTATATTGCTGTGACGTTCCGATGACGAATTGCGTGTATTCGCAATTTATACATATTTTGCCTTGATGATAAGGCGTACGCCATGAATGAAAAAAAAATCATATTACACAGAAAAGAAGTAATAACAGCAAAACCCATAATGTGGCGCTCTGAAACCCACTTTGATTAGAGGTCATCGTGCGATATTTTATGCAAAACTTAGCATGAAGGAAGACAACTTTTATAAGTAATTAGGCCATTTACTCAAAAGCAAAGGTGCAATTTATGATTGAAGTATGGCACGCAATTACAATGTATAGCACAATTTCCTTTTTCGACTTTAACTCTCGTGGGTTGTGGAAAGTTGCATCTGCGTCGACTAAGGCTTTCTCTTATAAATAGAAGATTAGAGGTTTACTAATATACCAGTGCCAAGGACGCATATCATCTTCAATAGAAGACTTGCGTGTACGCGCCTTTTAATACACATTTTTTGTAACCAGAGCGTCGGCTATGCTGATGCAATATTGTTAGTATATTGGAGCATAGGACTTTAAAGTACAATAGGTCATTGATTTTTGCACATATGTTAACTATATTTATTTCGCAGTAAGCAAACTAAACGAATGTGCTTGCGTCTGGGTAGTAAGACCATCACCACAGTCCACAGTTACGTTTGGTACATCACCCATAGGCCGGGTAAGGCGGCAAGTGTCTTTTGTTATGATAGAAAAAATAAAATCTTCACGAATGGTTCCATAGGATGTCACTAAAAGAACCTGAAGTTGCTTACTCAAACGATTCGGCGCCTCTCTCTAGATACCAAACTCAGTTTTTCACCGAATTGAAAGAAAGAACTTCACGTATCTAAAATTAAGTTAAACACAAAATTAAAACTTATTAAGTTCTCTCTAAAAAATTTTATATATGTACCTAAATATTTTCCTCAAATCCCATAAACTGTCTAAATAAAGATTCGAATATAATAAAGTAGCAAAACGCAAACTTTGTTATAACATTTATAACTAAGAAGCAAGAAGGTGCCGACAGATGGATGAAGGGATTGAAAAAAAGCTGCTCGATTTTTAGGTAGTCATCTGAGAAATACGAATCAGACGAAAAATTTTTGTAGAGAACTGAATGAGCTCTAATTGAGATTATGCGAGACTTGTTTTAATGTAAAATAGGAGAAAGCGGAGAAATCAAGAAAAATGGTTTTTTGTTCCCTTATTCCCAACCATCCTGGAAGGACGATTTGTTATATCCCAAGATCGGATTTGTATGACATTATCGTGTGAGGCTTGATCGTTCATTCTCTTTTGGCGCGAAAAAAAGATGATGCATTTTCACTGTCCAGTTTTGGGAGGCTAACACGAAATCGGTTTTATTCTTCCTATCCATCCATCTTTTATCTTGTATGTTCAACCTGAAAAAAAATATTCCTAGAAGAGTTTAAAGAAAAAGATTTGACCAATTAAGAAAAACTCGCTGTACGTGCATGTGAAGAACCGTCCTGTACCTCAAGTCTTACTGTACAAATCTTTATAGTCCGACAGACGACCGCAGGATATGGAGTGCTATATCTTCTGCATATGGTTCCATAGGCTCTTGCCAAAGGTGGGCTGCGGATCTCCAAAATCATGGTTTGTTTTTTAGATTAAAAATAGCCAGGTTGAGGATTGCTGTGAAATCGGGTCCTTTTATGTTTTCGGGGTCGTTGATCTCGAATCTACTATCAAAATTTGGATAATGATAAATCCAATATGGCAATACAAAATTCTCAACTTCAAAGGATTCTTCTGAAAACGGGTCTTTTTTTTTTGGGGGGTCACTGATTTCAAAAAGGATTTTAAAGATGACGAATCCAATATGACGACCGAAATATAAAGAAACTTCGCTTCTGCCGAACGTCGTTAAAGGCACACATCTTTTTTTACATCATTCAAGTAGGGAGGTTTGATAAATGATTGCACATTTATTAGTTTTTAGGTTGCTCAGACAGGTATCCTGGTGAGAGAGCGATAGAGGAGTTCCACATAAAGAAATTATTAACTTACTGAGCTATGAGCAGTTTTGTTGGTCTAAATTTTAATAAGCTAAGTGAGTTGATCGATTTTAGGCCCGCGGGTAGATTAATAAAAGGTCTTTTAGCAGTATAGATAAGTCCCTCGCGTTTCCTATTAGTTCTGTTCTGGGCTACTGCCAGATGGTGCCAGGTTCTTATTTCATCAAGTTGTTCTTCTGGAGGCCTTTCGGGATTTTGTATATGTATATGATCATATCAGCAGCATTCATATATGTATATGTATGTCTAGAGATTTTAAAGGTATCTGTCGTAAAGATATCCGAGGCAAGTCCAATGCCAAAAGCTTTAGTGGCTTTTTTTTATAAGTCTATTTATCGAATTGATGTGCGACCTCGAGGTACATATGCGAGCATTCAACTTTCTTGAGGTTTTTAATTGCTTAGAAATGGTTGTAACTGTTTCCCCACCTTCTTTCATATTAAAAATCAGATGGGCAATGATTATTTTTCCAATTTTTTTTTATTTTCCTACGAATTTATAAAATTGGATTGGAATATGACTAAACAGTTATTTTGTCCATCAACAAAACGTCTTACTTTTTTAAGAGTTTTGTTACTTTCAATCACCGTATTCCGCAAAGCAAGAAAATAAGATACCTACATAGCTTGCATAGATCACATAAAAAAATAGGCGTGTACAAACCATCAGAAATTACCGCCATTGAAATTTTTAATGGTGCTATACATCACCTCTTCTGAAGTGTAGCTAAAATTCTCCACACCGAGACCCTGATCAGTCGTTATTTTACACAAAGAAAGTTGTTTACAATCAAAAGTATGTAATTACGAACAAACAATTATCTCTAACGCCATTCCAAGTTTACTAGGCTGATAGAGGATTTCAAAAACGCAGTCAGCACTGAAAACAATATTTGGCTATTTACTCCGCCAAATTCAAAAAACCACAAAGTACGACTCCGCAGTTTCCAGACGAAGAATTTTCACAAAACGCGTTCACCAATGCGACTTCATGAACCCATGCTCCATTTTCATGTATAATAAGAGCTGATAGCTGAGCCTGCAATTAAATAATTTGCTCTAAAAATATTTTCTTTGCAAGCGCTAGTGCATAATCATCCACGCCTGCAAGGCATATTTATACATATTTTTACTTGCCTCCAAAAGAGTCGCAATTTATGCACATTAGATCGAGTGATTGAGTAGCGTCACATTTTATTACGAAAACTGGGTTACTCCGTTTTAGCAGTATCTCAGACGTCGGCACACCAACCTTATCAATTTCCTCAATTTGCCATAATAAGTCTGCTGCGAAAAATCCAAACTCGCAATTTGTTAAGGAAAGTTTTTCCACAGAGCTAAGGGGAGCATTTGTTTATATAATTCAAATGGACTTCCAGATTATAGTTTGCTCTTTCCGCGATCGGCTCTGCAAGTCTCGTGGTAAAATCACGCGAATGGCCTCTTTAGGAATTCAACAGACCCATGACTAATTTTACACATGCCTCTAATAGTCTAATACCCCGCGCATTTCCGATAAGAGGACGTCTTTAATGAAGATTTCAAGTGGCGTGTGGAATGCTAATCACAAAAATTTTACGCACGATCGCTGCAAATCAATTTCGCCAACTCTTCAACGCAGATAACTGTTAAGGGCGCCCTAACTGGGTACTATATGATGTGCATCAGGTTGCATCATCTTTACCGCAATTTCACCTTTTTTTCTTTTTGAACGACAAAACTTCGAAATCTACTGATCAGCGCGGACAGGTTTATTTCATCAGCCATTCATCTATCCTATCTGCCTCCGCAAGAATTTTCTTCGGGCTTCTTTTGCCAGTGCACGACTACTGTAGAAGCTCAAAACTCGCAAGCAAGACGATTTTTTTTTCTGAAGTAATGACCAATAATCGGTGGTCAATTATCTTCCAATACTGCTAGGTATATACTACGGAACGGTGCACCTTACGTAGACTTGCCACAAAGGCGATCAAGAAGAATTTACCTTGCTGCTTAAGCACACATTTATGAGTAAAAGCTACTACTCGTATACTTCATACCGGTAACTGAAGCCAGGAAGATAGTGCCTTCATGGCAGAATTACTGCCAGTGCGCTTTTCATTGCAATTATACCCACCAGTCAACACACTGGCGGGTGGCCGGTAATCTCCAGCAGAACAACACAAGGTTTGTTCGATCTGTTGCATAACGTTTTGTCGCCTTGAGTACATACATATGCTGAAAAAGCCAATTTTGACTTATTCGAGCCTCAATATTCACGTATTCACAATTTGCTGCCTTCGTAATTTCCCGTACGTAATTAATACCTTCCATTGACCAGAAAGTTTTTTCGAAACGCAACTGCAGTAAATCAGGATCAGTAACGACCGCAAAATCATATTCTAATTGGTTACACGATTGTGCAGTATTGTTCAAACCACAACAAATTTCCGAGAATTCCGGGGTTTTTACAAATAATAGAGCCCTGAAGTATTTTACATGCTTTTTAACTTGAATAATAGGAAAGGTAATACAAACTAACTCAAAACTATAATTTGTATAGTCTATAGATAATACGTAATTCAAGACGCAAGACTACAAAACGGTGTGGACCAAACGAATGTGCAATTTGGCCTCGATTGCAACGTCTCCAGCAACTGGACTTGTCTCTTAAATTATAGGATACTATTTCCAAACTAGATGGCCCGGATTCTTCAAAGGTCTGAGATTAGAAAGAATTTGTATATGCATAGTACTTAACTTTGGTTATGCTATTAAATGGATAAAAGCTCTCAGTGAAATATCAATTTCATTAACTGCAATTGGTGGCCCAAAGTCGAGTGTACAACGAATTAATATGTATGAATTTTGAATCTTGTTCATTGGATTGCGTCATACCTTACAAATCGTTGCTTCAAAGTCAAATTTGTTTCGTCTTTTTCTGACTCTGTTCATGTTTTTTCTGGTGTCCCACAAGGAAGCCATCTTGGCCCGTTGTTGTTCGCTCTGTTTTTGAATGATTGGTTTCCCCTACTCCAAAAGGCACACGTTTTGGCTTATGCTGATGATATGAAGATTTTCATGGCCGTTGAATCTGTAAACGACGCTCAAGATCTCCAAGACGATCTCACTACTTTTTCTAAGTGGTGCTCCAAGAATCACATGATTTTAAATGTTGCAAAATGTAGCCTAATTTCTTTTAATAGGAAATGTTTCCTCCTAAACTTTTCATATAAAATCAATAATAGTGCTTTGGTTCATCAAGAAAGTGTCGTTGATCTTGGTGTTACTCTTGATGTCAAGTTCACTTTTGGCCTTCATATTGACCAAATTATTAACCGTGCTAATTCCTCCCTCGGTTTTATTAAACGATCTTGGTGATCCATATGTTTTGAAGGTTTTGTTTTGTTCATTTGTTCGTCCCATTTTGGAATATGCCTCTGTGGTGTGGATGCCCTTCTACGAAGTTCACTAACAGCGAATTGAGTCTGTCCAGAAACGCTTTCTCCGTTTCGCTCTTCGTCATCTACCATGGACGGATCCCGTTAACCTTCCACCTTACGAAGAGAGATTAAAACTCTTGGATATGCAGTCCCTTTCCAAACGCAGAAAAGTTGCGAGTGTTTTTCATGCATGATCTTTTAACTGGTGTTATAGACTCTCCCAGCCTTCTTAAATTAATTAATATTAACTCATGTCCGCGTATGACCAGAGGACGAAGTTTTCTTTATTCTAGTTGTCATAGAACGAATTACGGCTCTTTTGAACCATTGTCGGCTATGTCTAAATATTATAACGCTGTTTTTTGTCTCATTGATTTCCATATTAATAGAGCAACTTTAAAAAAGTTATTATTGTTTAATTAATTTATTATTGTATTGTATCTTAATATTATTGTTACTGTACCTGTTATTGTACCTGCTGATGATGATAAATAAATAAACTTAAAATCCCATGCTCCCTCCGTTGAAAATAATTGAAATCTTCACATTAATATATAATACATAATTACATACATTTTTACAGGTAAAACCATGAGTATAAAACACCAATGAGTACACCAATACAAAATATAGCATCAATACTTGGAATCCTTTCACACGCACAAAATTGTAACGAATATCCCCACTCTTTGAAAATAAGGTCCGATAGTATAACTTTTAAATTTAGGAAAATTAACCCGCAATATTGGCGGTATTTTAATGTTTTTTTTTCGGAACTGTCTTACCGGCAGTTAAAATTAACAACCGCATTCATATAACGCAAAACAATTAATTTCGATTTTTAGCTAACACTAAACACATCAGTCTATCGGGACGGATTATCTGACGCAATTATTGGATCATAGTTTAAGAGACTCGAAATAGCATGCGTTTATATCCAAGGCTATTCAACCTATAGTACGAAGACTGTTACTCCGGCAATTATATCCTTATCTATTTTTGACCTTGGTACAGTTATTCCACCCAACCGCACACTGCTAGAAGTTGATAGAATACTCAAGCATTTTGGTTGAACAATGTCGAGACGGAGCTTGGAATTTTAAAAAAGTGGAACAGTTGCTTCTTGTGCAGTGAAGAAACGTAAATAAAAGCAATCTGTGTACCCTTTTAATGTGTGAGGCATGCATTTTAATATCCGTCTGTTCCTATTGGAAAAGTACGATCAGAATGGCACCTAGGTATACAGTGCCATAAAATGCAAGGTTGTTTTCGAGCACCTGGTAATAGTTGAACTGTTATTTATTGTATACTAGCTTGCCCGGACCCGGCGTTTCCCGGGATACTATTATATTTGTATTCCTTAATTTTACAACGCCTCCCTACTGCACCACCGCCTCTCCTATGTGACCCAGCGTTTTCCTATTTGCGTTTTGCACATGTTTCAGATATTTTCCAACAGTACTATTAAATTTAGTTTTCTTCATTTTACACCACCTCTCCTATATATCCCAGCGGGGTGGGGGTGGTCTCATATTTGGAAATTTGAATAGCAGATTCGAAATCAGTGATCCCGAAAATTCCCTAGTGCGGATTTTCAGGGAAATCTCTTGAAGTTTAACTTTTCGGTCGCCATATTGATCCACCATCTTGATTCACAAAATTTTCATGACAGATTCAATATCAGTGACCCCAAAACCCAAACCAAAAACAACAGTTCGGATTTTCGGTGAAATCCCTTGAAGTTCAACTTTTTCGGTCGCGATATTGGATCCGACATCTTGAATTCCAAAATTTTGAATGCAAGCTCGAGATCTGCGACCCCGAAAACCTCCAATTGCCTTTTTCATAAAGATTCCTTGAAGTTGGAAAATTCGCTTCCTATACAAAACGGAAATTTCGATTTTTTCGATTTTCCGGCTTTTCCCTTGGGGGTTCCCGAATTTTCTTTTTCTTTAAACCTCCCCTGTATTATAGCGAACAACACAAAATATCGAAATCGGTCAAGCTGTTTTTGAGTTTTAGCAAGACTAACGCACAGAAATTCATTTTTATATATATAGATACCGAATTTATCACGTTGCCGTTTCCTTTCTTTATGAAGCAAATGAGAATTCGGATTCGCTATCTCTTTCTTATTAATGGGTAATTTTCTTGGTCGACGAAGTAGGGATAACTGCTTTTTAAAAAGAGAGTGAACATTCTTTGTAAAGCATTCCTATATTCTTTGATTTCTGGTGTATGTCAGACCTCAGATCTGATTTCGAATCTGACATCAGTGTCAGATGCAAGCCACATGTCCGAGGGAACAAATCGATTTTAAATCGGGTCAGACTATTTGAAAGCCGATTTTGTAAAGATCACATCGTAGCGAAACCAACACATCAAATTATTTCCATCCAACTCAGTGTGATCTACTGGGGTAGCTTCTTGTTGTTTTTGATCTGAATAATATTGCACACGAGCGAATTTCTACACATATCCGTAAAATTAATACCAATTTTAAAATCGTCTAACTTATCGAACGAACACATTTGAATTGAATTTTGTTGAGGGAGGATCAAAAGGCGCCGAGTAGGCAGACTCCACTTCATTGTTCTAATCCAAAGAACTGAAGTGAAGAACCTCGGAGGCGGGTCGCGTCGAAGACAGATATGGTACGGCAGCACTGCCGTGTATTTCTATTAACCCATAACCGAAGGCAATGCACTAGGTTTTTCCGTTTATTCTGGAAGCACAATCCACTACAAGACCAATAAGCGACCACCCACGGCGACGGTTTTATGTGTACAAACTTTGGGACAATCAACTGTCTGGCGCCACACTATCCACACACGGCGTCGGTTTTCATTTGCGAACAAAATTTCGACATGGTCATATGCTTCATTAAGATAAATGTGTACATCTTCAGCGTGGACACGCAAATCACTTGGTGGATGTCATTGATGTAGAAACTAAAAAGTAGCGGACCAAGAATTGATTTCTGAGGAACTCCACTTGAAATTGGGACATACAAGAAATACTCTCTTGCGTCCTCTGAGATAAGAAGTCAGCCACCATGCGCAACGTCGACGTAGACAAATTAAATTGGTTGACTAGTTTTCCTAGTAATATTTTATGGCACTGTATCAAACGCTTTAAAAAAATCCAAGAGCGTTAAAATAACAAAATAATAATATCCCGATAATCCAAGGCTATTGGAATATCAGAGGTAACTTTTAAGAGCGCAATAACAAAGCCGTGTTTAGGGCGAAATCCTGATTGCATGTTAAACATTAGGTTATTGTAAGATAGAAGCTCCTGTGCTTACCAATAAAGTTTTTTTCGAAGACCTTGGATAGGCAGCAAACTAGGATAAGCGGTCGATAATCAGCCAGACATTTAGCTAGGCTCTTTTTAGGAATTGGGAAAGTCGGGGAATGTGGATTGCGTAATGCAATATTGTAAGTATGCATAATTGGTCCAATAATGCGAGGGGCTTAGTTTCACAAAGCGGGGCGACATTGAATCTATACCTTAAACTTTCGATTTAACTGCAAAAATTGCGTCAGTAACTTCAGTGAAGTATACTCTCCGAAAGCTGAAACTATCATGGTTACTATTCGTTGGAAGATTGAACTCGTTGCATATAGAAGCCGATGACCTATCAGCAAAATAAGCATTGAGCTCATTAGCATCAAAGTTAGTGATAGGCAGATCCGTACTATGAACACCCACATTGCGCAAGTTACGCCTAAGAACTTTGGATTGTAAATGAGGAGAAAACGTATCATTATAATTTTTGCGCTTAGCTCACGAACTTTAGTGACAATTTTATTCCTAAGAGTTGTGTAGGCTCCGTTTTCAGGTGCCTTATACCTTCTGTTGTGTATTTACTAAAAAGATATTCCCTTTCAGCAATCATGATTTTAATCTCTTTGGTTATCCATGGAGAAGGTTCGTTGGTAGTTCGCTTTTTGCGTAAACTAAATTGACGAGAGAGTTAACCTTGCCATCAACCGAGGCTCATTGCGATCGTCATTACTCCAGCAGGAAAATAAACTGCACTTAAAATCACTTTATCAGCACCAGTGTCAATCTCAAGGCGCAAATATTCAAACGCCTAGTCCACCGAATAATGTAAAGTTCTGACCTTGACTCGTCAATTTTTGGTCTGACCTGACCTTGACTCGTCAATCTTTGGCCGTATGCTTCTGGCATTGAGGTGACACACATTGAATCCCAAGGAGCGACCGAAAAATATGTAAAGTAGATATGTAACGTAATACATCTTAATTGGTATTAAAATCTTCACTTCCTTATGCCCTCTCACGCCAACAGTCATTTCTTTCTCCTTCTGAGACGCACGAGGTTAAAAAAAACTCTGGCATAGAAAAATTCTTGCTCGATTTTTGTCATCACCTCTAACTAACTGCCTCTTTTTGTAAAGCTTTCTCACCTTTCCTGTCGTGCAATTTAATCCCATTAATGTGCGATGAATTGTAAAAATAAGAAATTTATAATTCAAAAATTGATTCAATTGATTGAAGCTAGCAAAATACCGATAGTCATGTTGTTTAAATAATGGTGAAGAGCACAAAAGAGGTAAAAAATCTACAATGTATAAATTATTTTATTGTTGTAAATACATTTGAATGCATAATATGAAACTGTCTTTTATATACCATTTTTTCCTATTAATGAGCTAAAATTAATTATATATTTCCATAGTATGTATGAAATTATACGAGCAGTAAATTTAAAGAAACACCCTTCTGTGTATCTGCACAAACCTTCTCTTAAAATAATTTCTACAAAACGCCCATAGGTAGCTATGGTTCTTACAAACAGTTTGATTTATATCGCTAGCAGTTTAATTTCCTGTTAATAATGTTGTTTCTTACCCACCTTAGTCATACTAAAGTTACTTTTTTATATGTAGATAAATTGCACTATTATTGTATTTTTATTTATAAAATTTGTTATCTAATTAAGAGCAATTTATATGCTACACCTGCAATGGAAAAACTATTATAAATAAAATTACTGAGAGCGTTTTGGGCACAAATCACATATTTTAATAATTTTAAAGTTTTAAAAAGATTACTGAAGAAATAGTGCTGCCTCTCGTTACTATTTTTAGTATTGTGGTATATGTATCTTATACTGTATTTCTTTTTAAATTTATAATATAATATACACTACTATATTATAAATTATAAACAATATAAATTGAAAATCAAAATAAAGATATACGAGAAGTTTTTACCGACACTCTTTGTTTAAGCATATCACTGATATCATAACTGATGACCGTTTGTGAAATGGGCTCCTCTTATTTACTAGGTCTTCCGCTTAATTCAGCATGAAAACAGAAAGGTACCAGCAAAGCATTCAAAACAGAACAGAACTATTAAACAAATAGGTAAAAATCATGTTTTCGTGTTCTTCGTGGATATGTGTGTCAACATCAGATTTTTGCAGGAGCATACATACAATACAATTGTAATGTAAATTTAATGAATGATATTTTCCCACAATCTAGCACAATTTTCCTATTATATTTTCCACGATTTAACAACCAGTCAACCTCCAAGAGATAAACTTATTAAACGATTTTTGTGTATGTTGAAGGAAACAATCTGTAAAAACCTGTGACATTTGTAAAAGTATTGGGCAATTATGAATTGAAAGTAAAGAAAACAAATATCGACGAATTCAAAAGACGATCGAAAGTAAACACCAAATAACTTTTATGCGATTCAGTATTGAGATCAAAGGTTAGTTTGAATAATAAATTACAATTAAGACGGAACTTATCAAAGAATTAGGCCGGGATATTGTTAAAGAGTGCAGTCCAATCTGGAACAAAACAAGTTCAATATAGCGACGCTAACACAACTTCACTAAATCAGGTTGGAAGTAGCCATATGTAAATCTAATATTAGACGCCCTTAAAAAAAACCATTTAACATGACAAGAGTCTGGATATATTGAACCTCAAGTATTAAAAATTTTTCGTTTCTTCCACAATAACACAGTCATATTGCAAATCAGCTTTGTAATGTGAAGTAGAATTTTATTAAAAATGCAATTTTCTTTATGTACTTTGTACATATCTCATATAATGCAATGTGTAAAATTAAAACAATTTACGGTTTTTAGTAACTTTTTTTAAAAATAATTTGCGATGAGTACCGTGTTTATGCTCATAAAATAAAGTTTTTATTTCCATACCTTTCAAATGGCACCACCTGTAGTGATGTTAGTAATGGTGGTTTTCGCGCCTACAGGTGTATAAAATTTTAATGTGCCTTGATGTTCGATACATTCGTATTTGTATATATTGCGCAAGTGTATTTATTGTATATGTTCCCATACACTTATAAATATATAAATAATTGAATATTATTACAGGAAATTATCGTTTAAGATTAGTTCAGTATTTTTACTGCTACTGTGCGCAAAGTAATTTCTCATAGCTTTGTTTAGATTTCAGCATTTATATAAGTATGAAAACAAATCACATGGATATCTCTTTCTAGTTATTACTCCGTACGGATAACTTTACTTCTTCTTTTTGGCTTTCGATGATTCCACTAACGATCAGGCCGATGTTTCGTTTGTTTCCATCCATCCCTCACTGTCATCTTCACTTTCAGATTCCTCAGACTCTGAAAGTTCGATAGCAACTCGTCGTGCTAAAATAGAAGCAACATCATGAAGAGCTGTTGTTCGCTCGATCTCTTTTTGCTCGGATTTTTCAACTTTTCGTAACGTTATTCCTGAAAAATGTACAAAGAGTTCTTAATGCAGTAAAGATATTGAAATGTAAACAAAAATTTTTACATACCGTCCCTTATAGCTTTCATTAAATCAGTTCGAGAATCATGGAATGGCGGAAGTAGTTTCTTCGGTGCTACTATATGAGTGGTTCCAGCCATTAGGACACCATTCGGTGGCGGACCCTGTAAATTTGTGTTCGAGGGAATATCGCCGTTCGCCAATGATTTTTGAAGATTTCCAATTTGATTGATCTGCTGCTGAGATTGATGTTGAGATTCTAATGGCGGTGGCGGTGGAGGAGGCGGTGGCGCCGCATTTGGTGGTGTTGATTTCGGAGAAAGCTGAAGTAAAAAAAAAAAATTGCAATAAATTATTTTAAAATAAAAAAAATTTATAAAGTATCAGCCAAAAGTATATCACATCTGGATTTTTTATGACTACTAACTACAGCATAGTCATGATAAAAAGTGGAGACTATAGCCTCAAAACGAGAATTTTTGTTTATTTATTGGAATAATGGAGTTTATATTAAAAATATTGCCTCATGCTAAATAATATATGCAGGTTTGAAGAATGTATCTTACTAATGGTAATGACCCAATACTAATATTGGATCTTTGTAAGATAAATTATGACAATTACTTGAAGTATTTTATGGGTCCCATGAAACGGTCTCGACATCCATTGAAAACCTTACATTAAATTCATAAATTGCTTCATTTGAGTAACAAAAATTGTCGCAATTTAAAATTAAAATTAGCTTATGCACAAAACGTGATATACGCATATAGCTGTAAACAAAACTGTTTTTAAAGAATTTAAAACAAATGCTTACCTGTTCTGGAATTGGAGGAGGTGGTGGCAAATCATTCATAGCATTAAGCTGCGACATTTGCATGTTGATGCTGTTTAAATTGTTAATTTGGTTACTCAACTGAGCCATTACCAATGCATTTGCGTCTTGTACACTACTACTTGGAGCTAATTGTGGTGATCCGGCTCGAGAAGTACTATGACTGCGAGCTAATAATTTTGCAGCAATATTACCCCCATTCATAGGCGGAGGAGGAGGAGAAGTCATTCCATCTGGTATTGGTGGTGGTGGCGGTAAATTATCCCGTCCAGTAGAAAGACTCCTTCCACGAGTAGGTGTATTGGCATTCGATGTATTGGGAGTAGCTCCCCCGCTGCCACTGGATGGTGGAGCCGGAGGTGGCTGTGAGGGTCTAGGCTTAGTCCTTGAAGGAGTTCCAGGGGCATATAAGCTCTCTGATGACATAGGACCTTGCCCGCCTGATTGCATATACAAAGTCTGAGAATTGTAAACAGCTTCATCGTACAACTGCTGCTGCTGTTGCTGTAGTTGTTGTTGAGGCGTGGAATGTACCCCTTGATAATTTGACGAGTTTGGATAATGACCAGCAGCTTGCGGTGTAACAGGACCATAACCATCTACCGATTCAGCTGGATAGCTTCTTCGTAACTCTATTGAATTCGGACGAGGAGGTCTATTCTCATATACTCCCATACCTTAAAAGACAAAATTATAATTAGAAAAGAATACTACCAATATATGAAACGTGCGATATACGAAAAATTCTAATAGGGCTGGATATGTGAAATTTTAATTGCTGAAGAACGTGTTCTGAGGAAGGAGATAAAAACATGCTTCTAAAACGAAATCAGATACCAAAACAATTAATACGCTTAACATTTTCAATTTTGTTAAACAGGGCCAATAGCGACATTTTAGCACATCTGAATGAAATTTATTATATGAAATGAAAAACAAGGACCGAAGGAACAACTGAATTTGAATTTTGAAAATGACGCTATTACTGAAATCGTATTCATATCTATTGTGTACGTGTAATAAATTTGACCTCTATCTAAGAGCATTCACAAACATCTTTTTGTGTCAATCTGACCTGAAATCATTACTGCTGTTAGCATTGCAACATTGTGATTTGTTTCCAAATGTGAGAGCATATTATAGGGCCTTACGTGATCTGAAATTATGAATCGATAATCACATTACGAACAAAATTACAGGCGTATTGTTTCTTTTAATTTTAGGGGAGGACACACATTCAGATGATTATCGTTGCATAAGGGCAAATAAAACTTAAAAAGTTGTTCATTTTCATCATACCTACGAGAAAGTTACGCTACACAAGGAATTATGATATTGAGCTTTTTAAGAGTTGTCTCTTCGCAAATTTTCCATTCTATTATTACCTTTAACAGAACAACACTATATTAAATTTATTTGCAATACACCTAATAAAAAGATTGAGATCAAAACATAATGACATATTAGCTGCTTTTTTGGGAATCGGATGTTTAATATAGACAAAAAAATATAACCCTAACCTACAGAGGTAGTTTTAATAGTGATCGTTTCTGAAATCTTGGCAGTTCTGAAAATTTCAAGTACCCGACTGTCTGAGATATTTAAAATTTGCTGTACGTTTATGCAAGGAAAAACCGCAAACAATAATCATTCTAATATATTTAAAATAAAGCTATTTAATAAGTTATTGTAATTCGAATTAAACGAATGACTCCTAGTATGTACTTTACCAACACCCGATTAGATGGCGACACATGTTCATATAATAGATACACACAGATAGATATATATACCAACTTCATAAATCCAACCATTCGTTTATTCTTCATTTCTTTTTTACCTAGACCACGTGATACCACAGACTGCATACGTATATACGATGACCAAAGTCATGACTTGTGCCTAGCGTAGGCCAATGCCATAGCTAACTTTACTAAACACGCCAGTTAGAAATGCTGTCTTTAATTGGACCTAGGCATGATTTATATTAAATCTGTCCGAGGTCGAATTTAGCTAGAGCTTCCCATAAAGCTCTTGTAAGAAGCTTTCGGTAGTGTAGCGAGAAACACGCGGAATTCCGCGCCTGAGTCCGCGGTTCGAGCCCGCTTTGAATTTTTAGAACTCATTTGTCCAGGGAGAACCAGAGTGAACCACAACTTTACAGGAATGAAGTGCTTGGTGGAAGATTACCGCAGAAATTCCTTATATCCGCGTGAAACTCGCTTTTTAAGGTAAGGTAGCCATTGAAATATTAATAATAATAACTAATCGTAGTGGTGTCATGCATAAAGTCGCCAAGGCGTCAAATTTTCCCTCCTGGTATGATTTACGCCTGCACTGAGCAGACAAATACGAAAGTGAAGACTACCAACACATCCCGAAATTGGCTCAACTAACATTGTGTCCTATCCTATCTCTGTATAATCTAAGGTGCATGCACTCGGAGGAAATTATAAGTGGGAAACTTGTTATCTTTACTTTATTTCCATTTCTAAGAATCAAACAGACAAAAAATGCATGCATGCAACGTAACATATCTTCACAGAGTTCTTCAGTGGCGTTGTAAACAGACAGACAGACAGACAGACAGTCGGACAAGTAAGTGATTCTATAAGAGTTCCTTTTTTCCTTTTGACGTACGGAACCCTAAAAATCACTCGAACTGAGAAAAAAAGAATTTTTTTTAAAGTCGGTTACAAATAGCATAATAACTAGTCTGTCTTAAAAACGACTCTCAGAATAGTATCGTATGGCAACGGTGTATGTGCGACCAAGCTGCGTTGGTAGGCGTATTGGTTGGCTAATTTCGCACCCACCAAATGAATATAAGGCTCTTTTTTTTCCTAACACGCATTTCTCTGGTTGATCGTCACTCATTTCCTTAATAACGATAAGGGCAACGCTACAAAAAGCACTGTCTCTTCCTCGAATTCGATTACTAGGACTAAGTTATAGCAGTATATTAGTAATAAACTATAGAATACAAAAATTGTACTCACTTCCATATCCTGACTCCTCGGTCATAACAGAATTAGGTGTTCTGTAAATAACATTATTTGGCATCAGAGTTTCTCCATGTCCTATGGCTATTTGTCGTTGCTTTTCTCTTGTATTATGCGGTGTTCGAACTCTCTTCTTATGACCTCTAGCCCCACCTCCACCTCCACTTCCATCCGTTCTAGGCCGGTGCATTTTTTTACCCCTATCGTGCATCACACGTTCAGTATCCTTTAGCATTTCTTGTCGCCATAATTCGAAGAAGTAATTTGGGTCCGTGTAGAATTTTAAACCATCCTTTCCATCGTCTCTATATACATTAAGCTTATCAAGAGGTGGCGGCTTATCGCACTGTGTATAAGTTTCTAACATTGGTGCTGGCATTGTTGCACGCGAAAAGATCTGCTGATCAAATATCTTCGCCGACTTGAAAGCCTTCTTCAGCTGAATATCAGTCAGCGGAACCTCTTCTACAGTACTGTCAAGTTGAGTAACTTTAATTGCTAGGCGATCAATTCGAGCTTGAAGGGAATTGGCACGATCAGCTATGCTACCGACATCACGAGCCAATTCGCCAAAAATGTCTTCGGCATGCTTAGAGAGCGACGACAATTGCCTAATTATATTTGTTAGTGTTGTATTGGTCACCGTTTCAAGTTCAGTGGGCTGTAAATCGTCCCTTTGATAGACTGACCGCGCCACATGGACTGGTTCTATTGATCTCTTCGGCAGAGGCATTTTAAACCGACCTTATTAGTTGCTGCGACTTGCCAGTTTTCAAAATTATTTTCTCATATTTCCACTGCCATATCCTAAAAAGATAATAATAAAAAAATCTTACAGTTTTTGAACGTAATATAGACAAATGGAATATTAATGCAATGCATGCAGTACCTACATATAAAGTAATCTATATATATAAAAATGAATCCCTATTTCCCTTGGTCACGCCATCACGCGTGAACGGCTGGACCGATTTCGCTTTTTTTTTGTTGTGTTTGTTATTGTCAGGAGAAGGTTCTTAGGGTATCAAGTTCCCGAATCCAACAGTTTCTGTGCGTTGTAGGTGAATCGGTAAGGTTATTTATCTATATATGTTTGTATATAAAATTGAATTGCTGTGCGTTAGTCTCGCTAAACCTCAAAAACGGCTTGATCGATTTCGATAATTTTTTTTTTTTGTTCGCTATTATGCAGGGGAGGTTTAAAAAAAGAAAATTCGGGAAACCCCAAAGGAACAGCCGGAAAATCGAAAAAATCGAAATTTCCGTTTTGTATAGGAAGCGAATTTTCCAACTTCAAGGAATCTTTATGAAAAAGGCAATTGGAGGTTTTCGGGGTCGCAGATCTCGAGTTTGCATTCAAACTTTTGGAATTCAAGATGTCGGATCCAATATGGCGACCGAAAAAGTTAAACTTCGAGGGATTTCACTGAAAATCCGAACTTTTGTTTTTGGTTTGGGTTTTTGGGGTCACTGATTTTGAATCTGCCATCAACATTTTGGAAATCAAGATGCTGGATCAATATGGCGACCGAAAAGTTAAACTTCAAGGGATTTCCCTGAAAATCCGCGCTTGGGGATTTCCCTGAAAATCCGCGCTTGGGGATTTTCGGGATCACTGATTTCGAATCTGGTATTCAAATTTCCAAATATGAGACCACCCCCCACCCCGCTGGGAGATATAGGAGAGGGGGTGCAATAAGAAGGTGGTGTAAAATGAGGAAAACTAAATTTAATTATACTTTACAGTTTACAGTTAAAAAAGTATTAGGAATAGGTGAAAGTGATGTATGGGGTGTATTGTGTACGAATTTATGGTTGATTTAATGAGACCACCCCCACCCCGCTGGGTCACATAGGAGAGGCGGTTGTGCAGTAGGGAGGCGTTGTAAAATTAAGGAATACAAATTTAATAGTATCCTGGGAAACGCCGGGTCCGGGCAAGCTAGTTTAGTAATAAAAAGATCTTTCACCTTCAAGTGTACTCAATGGACATGTTAGGAGACAATATTCCCCATGAATCCAGGAGAAAATATGTATAACCATCAGACGCGTCCCGGCTTTGCCCGGGCTTTTTGAATTAATTTTAAATTACAACTGTTGCAGAATGAATGAAACCCAACCCAATATATTCCCAGAATAAAAGGTCATGAATCATGAACAAGAAAATACTCCACCTTCCAGTGTAGGTCCCATAAAAATAGCTTTAGCCGTTCCCGAGATTAGCCCGGACAAACAGACAGACAGATAAAAAGTAGTATAAATCCCAGTGTTACATAGTATAAACTGTACATTTCATGTTAATAGCTTCAGTAGTTTTCGAGTTAAATCCGTTCGTACAGACAGACAGACAACGTTAAATTCGACTTAGTAATATGCAAACGAAAAAAGTATTTATAAGCTGAAAATTCGAAAATCACAGGCAGCCATTTCAAATTTATATATGTATGTGTTATTGATGAAAATGCAGAATAATATTGGCACCATAAAATTGTCTGTCCGTCGTACTTAAGGGTACCTTCTAGCGTCTCATCCAAAATAGTACTCTACCTTCAACATTTGTTCAGATTGAAAATATCATTAAAACAAAATAATCTGCATTTTACAAAAACTTTAACCTTAATGAACCACAAAATGCTTTCTCAAATTAAAAGCTTGCAAACGTCACAAACGTTTAATCTGAAGTATTTTTCATTCAGAATTTTTAATATTTCGCAAAGGGTGTTCTACGTTTAACTTTGCATATCCTTTCTCTAACTGGACATGTTGTACCTTTTGGGCCATTTAATAAAAATAGAAAAGAGGTAATTATTACATGAATTTCGAATAAAATGTGGGAAAAACGTGAATCTTAGAGCATTTTTTCACTTTCGCAAGGTTCAACATTAGTGGCACTTTTGGAGAGCATATTGAAATAGTAGTTGTTTGGCGTGATTTTAATATCGCTGCGTTAATTAGATCAAAAGATAAAAACAAAATAATAGAGGGCTATTCTGAGATCCAATTCACGTGAGAAACGGTTCACATTTCAAATATCATATTCAAGGATTCTGACATCGTTCAGTGTGAATGTTCCATATGTTCCGTTTCTTATGCGGAACTATCGGTAGAACCTATTCTCATATTCGCCTGAAGTGAATATTTTCAGTATGAGCGAAGTAAAAGTTACTAGGAAATATTTTTCACGTGAATAAGATCTCAGAATAGACCACATAATCTGCATCCCGAATTTATTAACGCCCTGTAAATCCCAAATGGTTGGAATTTCCCCCCTGCCATACGATTTTTTGTTTGTCTAGGTGAGATCCATCACCCCAATAATTTATTCCCCGATAGATGAAACATAGTGATATGATTACCTTAAGGGAACCCCGCACATTTTGGGGATCGGAAAATTGATTGTTTTGATAATTTTATATTAATCTATAAGCGATCCTGGATCGACGAGGAGTAAAAAATACCGAATTTTCAGAGAAAATCGCCCCCTTCAAAAGTTCTGATTTTCCACCTTCTGGTACATTTTACTCCATTTCTACCAGTCGGATCATAATGAAATTTTGCTATTAGGTTCACAATATTGTTTAGAGAACAAACGCATGGATTTTTTTAAATAGCGTTTGGTTCACAAAAAAACTTGATGCAGTGGCTTTTAACCTTTTTTTTGCGCCTGCGAGTAGTCTACTCAGCAAACCTTTTTAATTGATATCCATATCATGGGAGTGCATGAAACATGACTAGTCCACCATCTTCGGGAGTCCGCCATATTGAATTTCGAGTGACATCATTTCATTTTTTCTATTCTTCTCAGCAAACCCATTCATTTGATACCCATATCATGATGGTAGATAAGAAAATGTTGTCCGCCGCCGTATTGAATTAAGTATGACATCATTTTATTTTTCGTATTCTTCTCAGCAAACCCTTTTAATTGATACCCATATCATGGGAGTGCATAAAAATAACTAGTCCGCCATATTGGATTTAGAATGATGTCACTTAGCTAACCATGCATTGTCATCCAAACTAAACGTGTATGCAAAATTTCAGCTCAATCGGAAACCGGGAAGTGAGTCAAATTTAACTTCCAAGATTTGTTTACATAGTTACAGGTGAAGCTAATAAAAGCGTGTTAAAAATTAGTTCCAAAAAAATTTTGCTTTAAATAAATCATTTCGTGTATATCTTTCTGTTTACAAAGTATAATGGCTAATGTACTGTTATTTGTTATTACATATCTAGATACAAAAAAACTTGAAAAAATTATTTTAAATAAGTAATTTCTCAGATCAACCTTATGCTTCCGCCAAAGCTTGCAACAAATTTTAACGCCTCATTTATATCGAGGCACACATTAGCTGCCTCTCACGCCAAATAGTTGACACCTACCTAAACAAATAATTTTCTTACGCTTAAATGTTAAAACAGCTTAAATATAGCAATGCCCAGCGATTCTCGCCTCTGTAGAGATGATGCCACGAAAGTGATGAAACAATGCTTAAAGCCGTCGCACGTAACTTAGTCGGTTCCTCGAAGTCCCTCCTTTCTGAAGATGTGCAAACGGCAATGGAAACATGAAACCACAGAGTTCAAGCGACACAGTTGACGACCTGCATTAGGCGCACAAGTCTCGTGTTCACATATTTTTATTTATCTCTGCCGCTGTAGTGTAAAACAGTGCTCTTAAGTGATAAAGATAAGCACTTCCTCATCAACTGTTATATTTCAACTCATTGGCCGGATCATTACTCACTTTGAAAAATATTAATCTAGTCAAGCTATTGCAAATTGGCCATAATACCACTGTTAGGGCTGCATTTACGCAGAGTACTCCGTAATACTTGCACACGATATTATGAATTTGAAAACTGATTCCCAAGAAAAGGCGCAAGTAAAATACTAATCGTAATTTTAATCAGTGAGACAAGCTCAGCATTATAGTGGTTTCATGGTTTCAGCTATTATGGAAATTTTCTAATATATGAGGCAATATGGGGTTGTGGGAATGTGATGCATTATATTGTTATGGTAGAGTAACAAGTTAGAAATTAAAATTAAAAAAAAAATTATGGTCATAATTACCAGCCCTAACCAAGAAAATATAGTTATTCTTCAGTTCTTGTTCACGTGGATCGATCCACAAAGAAAATTCTAGTACAGGCGGCATGGACATTTTCCATATGGTATTATGACAAACTCACCTATCTCGCTTTTGACCCCCCAGTAGCCCAAATGCACAAAATTTTATTTTTTATGGCCCTCGGGGGCGGAGGGGAGGCCTAACAGGTACAATTTTTTTTTCCAATTTTCTTGGCTTCTGTTCAAGTTACGACAAAAATGATGGTACCAGGGTACAGAGGGCTTCGAGCACTACAACTTTGGTCCTCATGACTTTTGCCGTGACTGCAACCTTTTGGGGGGCGGGGAAGCTAAGTACAGGTAGCGGAGCTGACAAGTCACCTACCTCGCTGTTTTTTTTGGTACCAACGTAGATGACACTCCAAGCACTAAAAGTTTGCTTAATATAAGCTTTGTCCTTTGTCACGGGAGGGCCGGGGGGAGGGGCAAGTGCAAAAATTGTTTCTCCATTTTCTCGGCTATTTTTTACATCTACGACTGTGATGATACCAGCGTGGAGGACGCTTCGAGAAATACAAGTTTGTTTATCATAACTCTTGTTGTAACTGTCACAGTTGACTTCGGGGAGTTTGAAGCGAATGCAAAAAATCAGCGAATAAGATGCGTTTGGCATAATAAATTACCCGCCGCCTGGACTATACCTTTATATAACTCGTGGGATCAAAAATTGATAATATTTTAAAATCCGAAGAGGCAGGCGCACCTCTAAATGCATTAAAAAACCTTCTAAGGAATGATACCTCTGCACCCGGGAAAGTTACAGACTTATGTAAGTCCCACAAGTACCGGCGAATCTATGGAGATCTCCTTGCAGGAAGAGGAGAAGCTCCTGAAATCGCCAGAACTGGACGAGACCGTATCGGCAAATGCGACTCTTGTTCCTAAAGTTCGCAGACTCAGATTATCTGGCGCAGCCAAAAAGTGGTATAATTGGCTCCTGCAACAAGACCACAAGGCCTGGGAGTTAGCTCTGAAGCGAATGGAGAAAAATTAGAAAAGCTTGGAAAGGATTCGCTCCGACGATTCCGACCAGGTGGAGTTCAATCCGGCCCAAAAGACCCAAGGACGGAAAAGAGAAGACCGAAAGGCAAGTCCCTACGTTCAAGGAAGTTAAGTTTGGCAAGGTCCAACTTACGACTAGAGGGAGGTTTCAAGATCGCCACCCAGCTGCTAATCAATGATCTCCAGAAACCACCAGCGGTTGAGAGCGCTAGGACTGACCAGGTGAAATCTCTGGGAAATGCCTCTTCAACCGCTAAATCCTCGACCAATACTGGTCAACCGCGGAAGGACGGCCGCCTAAACGCTGCTCCTGCAGCGGACCGGCCTGAATAAAATAATTAATATCTTTGAGCACTTATATCGAATCGTATTCGATATGCACGATGCTATAATTAATGTTGTTGTTGTTGTTGTCGTTTTAGAGTTGAAACCTTTCTGGTGGAAGGCGTCACATGTTATCTTTTAGGTCCAGCGACGGAGCTATATGACCAAGAGCTCTCCTGTCATCCAAGCAAGCAAATGGAAAGCTACGAGAAATAGACCGGTCCCGCAGAAAAGGCAAAGGACCTCGAACCGACTGTGCACCAGCAGACAAGCATGACTTATTTTACTTATTTTAGATCCCTCCTCTCTAATGCTGAGGATGTTTCCGCTAGCCCACGTCACAAAACTGTTAGGATATCACGCTCAAATGAAATACAAATACTCAAAGCATCACATAAAATAATTAGAAAGCTAAAGCATGTAATCTCGCAATACACTAACAGGAAGTGACCGGAGTTTACAGAAAAAGGCTGGATGACCAAAAACTGAGTGATACAATACATGCTTAACATAAAAACTTAAGAACTAGAATACTAGACTATAGTCCAAAGAGAGGGACACAAAAAAAAAACAAAAACCATCCAACTAATAGACAGATCAGATGCGTCAGTCCAGGAGTGAGGAAATCGCAGACAAGATAAAGAGGACTTAGACTAGCCAATAGTACATAAACTTTTAAATCTCAATTTTTGCTTCCCTGAGGAAATCTCACTCATAAACAAACAAGTCTATCCGTACTGAAGGGAGTCAGGGCCTTCTCCAAGTTGTTGCAAACAACCAGCTTCACGTATACTATTGTATTTGGCGCATTTCAGAATGATATGCTCCTTGTGTATATCACACCTATCCGTTTCATCCCTCTTCCATCTTCTTAGGTGTTTCCTCGCAAAAGTATGCTCAGTTATTATTTTATTAAGCATTCTAATTATTCTGCCCGACAAATTCATACCGAGGAACCACGGTTTGGACCCAACCCCCGGGGCAGATCAGCCATATATAGATGGGTTTGCAAGTTTGTGCATCTTGGATCTGCACAGATGTTTTGAAGGAAACGTCAGTATGGTTTAACTTTTTAGATACGCGGGCGCAATTTAGTTTTAAATATTAATTATAGCTCTAATGGTCATGTGGCATCCGTCCCGACCACTAAATCACGAATGTGACGCCCCTTAGCTGGAGGGAGAACTTGAAAATACAACAGCAACAATTACACAAGCAGTGATAAACACTGTAGTGAATTACAGTGATTTTAGCGATACTAGTGAGTGTTGGGATAGGCTTCGGGACATTTTTCCCGTGAAGTGTTAATACTTCAAAAGTTTAACTATTTCATTAAATATCTCGACAACGGCGCGGATTTTTTTCAATAATTTTCCGTTGATTAGGATAATAAAGTGCCTCGAAGCTCGCTATCAAATTTAGAGACACCCCGAACGGAATGCTCCCCTTAAAATGCGTCAATACCTGCATTAACAAAACCATAACAGGTGCTACTTTCTTTATATTATCAGATAGTCAAGCTGCACTAAAAGCGCTCAAATCTTTAGTGTAGATTCAAAGATGGTTTGGGAATGCCTGGAGTCCCTGAAGCTTTTAGCAAACTGTAACAAAGCTACACTCCTGTGGATTCCAGGCCATGAAGGCTACACAACCAACGAAGTAACCGACGCACAGTGTGGTATTTGGTCCTAAAAGTTGGCCAAAATCACTTTTTTTTATATTATTTCTACTCCCTCTACGCCATTTTTTCCAAAAACTAGTATAACTGTTCCATACAATAGCAAAATACACAAAGCGATAGCGCTATCCAGCGCGCCGTGCGCTCAGTCGGAAGTTACCGTTAATCTAGAGTGTTCGTGTAATTGTTCGATGCGCTCAGATTTCATCATTTGCAAATTCTTGCTATTTTGTGACTGAACGATTTTGTGTTGGTTTTCATGATGAATTGTGCACAACCAGATATGTACTTTATTTGGCATTTAATTTCAACAACTAAACTACAGTCTTTCTTCATTTATACCTACCTGAGAAGAAGCACCAAGAAACTGCTAAAAAAAACACATTTTGGAAGATTAAAGGGAATTTTAATATATTTCTCATCATTTCTAAGCCAAAATAGCAATTGCTTATTATAAAGTAGATCCTACAGGATATAAATAAGCGCAAAATAGCCACCCCAAAGTACCCCCGTATTTTTGGTGATTTTTTTCCGTAGGCACATTCCATACTCAGTAAATTAAGTTTTACTTGAAGTTTTCCCGGGTAGCCTGCAACGCAGATGTTTTAAACAGGCTCCTCTTAACTTCTGATCCTGTCCTGACGGGCATGAGAAAAAGGAAAAATAAAAATAAACAGCCACTTTCGGCTGATGTTCTAAAATTGTTGCTTGAAAGTGACATTTTAAATGTGAGTTTTGAAAATGACGACGAAAATAACGAATAAATGCTTGTATATACTATATGTCTTTTTTTTTACCTTTTACAAGCTAAAACTGAAATAAAACATTGTTAGGCAGCCATTAGGGGAACCAAATATTTTTGGCCAACTTTTAGGACCAAATACCACACTGTGCGACGGTCTGGCAAAACAAGGGGCGGAAACTCCCTTTATTGGTCCGGAAAATTTGTGTGGCATCTCTAAATGCCACCTAAAAGGGGCCATAGAAACTGGAAGGCCAAGGATGTCGGCACACTCCTCCGTTTAAACTAACAGAAGCTCAGAACAATTACTGGACACTTCACTGGACATTGCTTCTTAAGCTATTACCTTAAAGAGATGAGGAAAGCTAAGTATGACAATTGTCGCAATTGTGCGGAAGCCTCAGAGACAGCGGTGCATATTCTTTGTCAGTGTACAGCCCTAGCAAGGCTCCGACTAACACAGTTAGAGGACGCCTTTTCAACACCGGAACAGGTTTGGAATGGGACTCCCAGGAAAATCTTGGGCTTCTTCAAGAACCTAAACCTGGTATAAAATATGGATGGGGATTCACAATAGATCCTAGCGGCCTTAATACCTAAACGCCCCCTTTCCAAATAAACTATACTCTACTAAGTACCATTTCTGTATAAAACGGTTCAACACACGGCGTCGACCGGGGTGCAGGATTAGAAACCACACGCAGCTTCTAAGATAAACCTAACTGTGAGAAAATAATTAAAAATTCGTTAAGATAAAAACAAAACATAATTGATAACAAAATTAAATTTTCATACGAAACTAATTAGACACATCACTCAATTTAGTAATAATTCTGTCCAAATAGCCTGATTAATTTTAATATTCTTCAATATTTTCTTAGGTATCCTTTCTTACGACAGGGGCGCATCTTGCTGACATACTGTGAACTTTGTTTTTGTAATAGTACCCATATACGTTTGATAAGTTAAAAAAGTAGCGTCAAATTTAATGGTTTATTTTTCCGAATTTCTTTATCCACATCGATCCACAGGTGCTCGATGGAATATAATCTGGACTTTGTGGTGGGCACTCCAAAACCCCTAGCATTTGCTCAGATAACTAATTTTTCACAGATCCAGCTGTATGTTTGGGGTCGTTATCATGCATAAAAGTCCATGTTACTGGCAAATTGTCGTCTACATATGGTGCCTCTATTGTGTTTTTTAAAATACCTAAATAGATCCATATTTCCCTCAATTTTTGTTACAGGACCTACGCCATGCCACGACATCCAAACCTTTATAATTTCACCACCATGCTTTATAGTCTTAATTGTGTACCCAGCAATTAAAGCAAATTTAGCAGGCTGAGATCTGATGGGAAACAAAATTATAGGGTCCTGCAAACCAAGCTTAATAGCAAAAACTTAATGGCTAAACCGAGTAGTGTGTCCAAGAGATTTAAGATATCCCTATGGATTATCAGATATAACTTAAGCGGGCTGCCAGATTTAAAATAGATGACAGCAATAGAATCCAATAATTTTTACAAGAAGTATAGAATACAAAGGTCAAGTATTGAGCCCCAAATAGGTATAAATTGACATTTTTGAGTAAAATATGAGTTATACGTTTTTTATTTCACCAAACTAATGAACTTCTTTTGGGATTAGTATAACCTACATTTCTGCTTTTGCATAATATAAATTTCCACATTCAATAATTACCTTAATTATTTTTCATTTACTCTAAACCGAAATATTAGCATTGATGTGCTTTTAAGAATTCGCCTCACTGAATAATCTCAGTCTAATCACCAATTCGTAGTGGTTAATATTAAAAAAATAAATGTGAAATTATAAAAATTATTAACTTGGCTACAAAAAATCTTATCACTCTTTTATCTATACATATAGAAGTAGTCGTCTTCATTCAGAGAAAATCTACTGTGACGACTTCGGGGAATTAGCCATTTAACAAAAGCCATTGTAAAATTCCATCCGACTATAATAAGATCTTGTGAGGTGGTGTTATTTCAGAATTTGTTTAAAATGGCGATATTAAGTTAATAATGAATTATTATTATTTTTGGATCAACTTTTATCTTTTGAAAGTTTGACATCAGCAAATTTGCATAAATTTGGTACGAGATTCGATAAAAATCATAGACTCAGCGGTTTGCGAAAGTCAATTGTTTCTTAGGCAGAGCGAAATTAGTACTTTGGTAGCTTAACTTCGGTTGACTTTAGGTCGCAAAAGACTATTATAGTTGAGGCTTTAATTTTCATTGAAATGTCCGCACTGCCAAGATTTACGGCATTCCGCAAATTTGTCGTTTTCTTGTAATTTCATTTAAGAGGCCGGTTAGAAAAATTTCATTTACCAGACAACACAGCCTGCGAATTTGATTCAACGCAGGCCCTTACGCTAACAGCGGAATATCAAATTATCTAGAGCACAAGTTTACCCGGCCAACTAAGTTATCGATTTAACATTTATAGCAGGTAGTGGACCTGAGGACTGCACCAACGGATAAGTTTTCATTTAAGAACAACTCGGCGGTTGAAGACTATGGATTTTTGTTTAGGCGTGTGTGTGTGTGTTAACATATTGAATTTTGTCTTCACCCGTTGACAATCCATCTATATGCAACAGTTTAGTAAATTAACTCAGTGAGAAAAATTGATTTCATTGTGGAACCGAACGCCTGGTAGCCCAGTTGCGATTAGATCGGGGATGGTCTGATAAAAGCAAAGTAACGCTGGGATGACGAATAACAGACAGACTGCAAAGCTTGTGACAGCGCAGAGAAATGATAAGCTTTTTTTATCTTAAGCCAGTTAAACAATATACTTCTTGTTAGTTTTATATATAGCTAATGGCAACAATTTGCCCCAATAAGAGCTAACCAAAAGTTGTTCAGTCTTACGTGGAAAAAATATAACGTCTTCGCGCAGGACGCATAATACAAGGTTTAATTGCACTATATAGAGCGTAAATTACCATTATTTGTGAAGCAAGAAATTCCAATTCACCGCAAGAAGTTGGTCAACCAGCATCCGTAGTAGATTGTCATTGACATTTTCTCACACACTCGTAAAGTGCCAGACCGAGATTTTCCGCAAATGCGACTTTTCCTTGACTTTCACTTCTTCCGGCTGTTGTGGCTAGTCAGCTTTGATAATTTTTAGGCTTGAGTAATCCATTAATTCAAATTTATGATATATCTTAAGAAAACTTCACGAAAAAAGGCGTGTTAGCAAGGGTGCGGACGTAATAATTTCGTTCATTTCTCGCTCACACTTACGAAATTAAAACACGAGAAAGCAAGACACTGCATCAATGTTACCTCCACTCAACTGGCACAATTTATTGAACGTTCCTCCCCTACGACGAATTATCAATTGAAAATTATTTTTATTCTAATCACACACTTTCTAGCGAATTATTAATTTCTTGAAATAAGTTCGATTCCTGTTTAAATGATATTACACGAATTCTTTGCATTTCCTCCGCTGAAGGCGGACCACAGACACAACGCGAGGGCGAATCCGAATACTTAATAGTGAGTGTAAAGTGATGAATCCTATACCATTCGCTTTTCGAAGACCGTCCGCCAAGCCTAGGGTTGAGCCTCCATTTGAGAGACATTTCGAAAATTTTAATTCACAATAATGCCTTTGTAACATCGTTCGAAATTTAGAACCTTTGAGAAAAAAGTTCTGTCCTGAAATGCTAAAACACGTTCATATATCTTCAATTATTTGAAAAATAAAAACTTTAATCATTATTACTACAAAGCGAACAAGACCTTAATTCACGTTATTAGTTAATATTTCTTTCTTGCAATTGTAGACTATTCAATGCATGTGGCAATTTCGAAAATGTACGTTATACATTCAGCATTCAGGCACTGTCAAGCAATTCAAGCTATTGGAAAGTTCTTGTAACTTCTTGCTTTTGCTCTCGCTGTCAAGAGTGGTTGTCTCAGAACAGCAGAAGTGTCAATTTCTTGGTTCATAAAATCTTGGTAAGGTTGACTTGAATCACTAAAATGAAGCTAAAATAATTGAATTAAAACTTCAGAAAAAGTAATACAACAAAATGGCAAGCATTGCAAGCAAGAGTTCGGCACTTCTTCAGAGTAAGCTATATAAAACTTTCGACACAAGTGAACACGCGCATTATGTAATTTTCCATTTTTTTTATTTTAAAGATATGTTGACACAAGCTCGCCCAAAACTTGATGTATTCTTGAAATATGCAAAGGTCGAGCTCACTCCACCTACCCCTAGAGATATACCAGCTATTCGTGAAGGTTTCGGTCGAATTTTGAAGGGAACGCGTACAGGTGCATGGAAGAACTTGTCCGTCAGGGAAGCTTGGCTGAACACTTTAGTGACTGTTGAGGTCCTCTGCTGGTTCTATGTTGGAGAATGCATCGGCAAGCGACATGTAGTTGGCTACAAAGTCTAATTATAAATATTCCTGTGGAAATTGCATTAGCAAACAATTATATGGTAAAAAACTGATTTTGTTTCTTTTTAAAGTCCGTACTAAGTTTTTCCCTAGCCTACTATCTGGTAGAAGCAAATTTAAGTCCCATGGAAAAAGACTTGAGGAGCATTCCGTCCGCGGTGCCTCTAAATTTGATAGCGGCTTTCAAGGCACTTAGTTCCCTAATCAACGGAAAACAAAAATTCTTACTCTCCGTTTTCGAGATATTTAATAAAATACTTTTGCAGTAATTAAAATGTCAACTGACTGATTATTTACCTTTTACAAATTATCTACTAGCTGAAATTATTCACCTTTATAAAATGATGCCTACAGGCTGATTGGTTGCCTTTTACTAATTGTTTCGAAGCCGCTCTTAAATTTATAAAATAAATTTTATTTTAAAAGTTTTTATAGGTTTTTTAAAAAAATTCCTATACTAGGTATTTACAGGAATTCACAAAAACCTACCCTACCAATTTATTCTAACAAGTAACTTAGCCAGTTGATTCAAATGTGCAAATATTTTATGTAGAAGTCTCATCTTCAATACGCTTTCGGCAATGTACTGCCGTATAATTTTGTGAAATAATTGAACATTCATAATTAATAGTTATCTGGAGAACGAAAATAAATATTAATTATAATAAACTCTCTTGGAAGAATATACTCATAACAGAGGCTACCCTACAATTATACCGTGCACTAGGCTTTTTTTTGTGCGCGAAAGTGTTCTGAAATACCAAAATATAAAGATTGCTGCTTATGGCTAAACTTTGATTTTACGCGGGTTTCTCCGTACATCCCACCGTATGTCGCTAGTGGTAGGTATGTCAAGAGTTTTCTGTTAAGTTGGATCAAAACTTATCTCTCTCTATTTTTATAAAATCCGATTTCTGTCTGCAACTATCTTTGTGTTGTAAGTCCGATAAACTTCGTAACCCGGGAACAGATTTCGATGCGGTTTTTATCTGCATTTAGATTTTTTTTCGAGAAAGGCTTTAGGCTAGATAACATCACGCCTTACTATCCAGAGGCTAAGTAGTAAAGGAAAATCTGCAAAATTTAGAGTGATTTCCGAGGAGCTTTGATTTTTTTGCCAATTTTTTAGTGAGATATTGAGGGCGTATAAACGTTATCGCCATGCCAGATCTGGCGAAATTGCTGAAGATCTAGATGCTCGGCTCGAGAATAATCGGAATCAGATGTCACAACGCAGGACTGAGGAGAATCCTAATGAGCGAGCAACCCGGCTGGAAACTGCACAGCCTTGCGACTGTCGAGCTAGGCAAGCGGAGACATCTGAGAAAAGGGAGGGACGCATTAATATATTGCGTCTCATGAGCTGACTTAGATAATTCGTTTTTTATTTAGAAATATTTTCCTTCAGAGTGGGTCCATAAAAATTTGGTCAAGATCTGGAGAAGACCAGATTCAATATGATAACTGAAAATTTTCAACTTCAAAGGATTGTTATGGAACCGGGTCCCGTACTGTTTTCGGGGTCGCTGATCTCGAATCTGATATTGTAATTTTGCAATTAAAAATGGCGGAACCAATATGGCGACCGAAAATGTTCAATATGAACGGATTTCCGTGTAAGTGAATATATAGGGGCTTTGGAGTAATTTCAATTGTGCTGCTGATATTTGATCTCGGTAATATTTTAGGTTCGGGTAGGAAAAATAAAAGTTCGTCTCCGCGGATGAAACAGTTTCATATATTCTGCAACAGTTTTACCGCTCATGCATTAAAATAAAAATTAAAACAGTTTCATTCTGCTTCATTCAACTGCAAGAGTTTTAATTTACAAGTTTGAACTAAACCACTAAAAAGTAAAAAACACGGGTACTGTAACTAGTAAGATCTTAAAATGTTTAGAGAATTGGGAAGAGACCCTCAGGTTAGTATTCAACAGAAAACGATTTTTACGCAAGGTATAGTCTGGAAGCTAAAGTCAATTTCTTTTGAAGTTTCCAACACATTCATTTATAAATTTCAAATTACTCTGCCGTAGCCGAGGAACAATCGAATGTGAAGAAAGTGAAAGTGAGTGCTTGCAGAAGAAAAATGAAAAATTAAAAATTGTTCTTCTTACACAAGTTTTTTCCCCAATTTATTTACAGAAGAATATATTCTGGAGAATTACTCATTATTTCAGCAATAAATTGTTCTCTGTAAATTTGTATTTTCGGATTTCCCCCGGTCATTTTTCTCCCCTGTTGTAATTCAGTCAATAAAATATTTTGTAAAAGGCAAAATACAGCACATAAAATAATTTGTAAAAAGCACATTTCATTCTATTAGTCAGAAAGGAAAAGAGGCTAAGGGGAAAAATTAGCTCGACCAAAATTAAAAGGGGAAAAACGACCGAGAGAAAATCAGCATGGCAAATTTGACCCCCTACCGTATTTTCGAAATAACAACATTTTAAGCCATAAACATGAGCTGTATTCCATCGTGAGCAGAAGGGTTCATAACTTAGCTAAGTTTTTCTGTTAGGAAGTGCTGCGTAAGTACTCTTCCAAGCTATCTCTGCTTTCCTTCCTTTCAAGCTGGGGGTAGGTAGCCGTTACAACTACTCCGACGTACTCTGCATGGCCCAATGGAACGCAGTTAATGCGAAATTTCATTTTGTCTATAAACGCATTGTATGATTTGTGATAATTTGCGCTTTCAATTGAAATACAGTGGATTAGAAAAGAAATGCGCCAAAGCACGTATTTTAGGGAAATAATTATGATAAAAAATATAGTTTTATTGCAGTTGTCATTAGTGTTTTGTTCCTAATTTGATAGTAATCGTACCCTACTTCACTTTGTGCAGAGAAATTCATGTATAGAAGCATAGGAATAGGAATTTAAATGAAATGAAATTGAAACAACCAAAAAATTGTTTTAATTTGTATTCCGCTTAGCTGATTCTCTCATGTGAGCGTACCATCTACCTGATAACACATTCCCATACAGTTTCCTTTTCATTGGATACGCCGCTGGAATAATGTCAGATGTGTTTGTGGCGTTGACTACAACTTTGCGTGGTAAATTTGACGCGAATTTTAATTTGTTTGTGTCCTGTGATCGGTGCACTACGTTCAAGATTTCAGTATAGTTTCTGCTGAATCTTGATCTTTGTTGTATGGGCTGCTATAACTGTACTGCCATTACCCATTGTAGTATTTATAGTAGTTTTTTTGTTTGGACTATAAAAACAAAATATACAACTCGTTGGGTTCCTGGGCTGGAAATCGCCTGCCCTTATTTTTAACAGTACTTCTGAGAAAGTATCGTGTTTCCAGTGAGATAAGCAACTGCGAAGTGCGGCGTCTACGTTGTGACCATACAAAAGCGTTACTCGATTGAATTTGAAAGGTCAGCATTTAATTTAAATGTGTTCTCTACCATTTTACATTTGGATTCAGATATAAATTTAATAAACAAGTTCGAAAACATTAATTAATCAACAGCATTTTGATATCTAAGAAATGGACAGCGGCCAAGGGCAGGGACAAGGGCGGGGGCGTCCACGTGGAGCCGGAAGGGCTTCCATACAAAATGTGCGTCAAGGAGGAAGAAAACCGGGGGAAAGAACATCCCAAACGCCGCAACAGGTAACCTAATAGTATTATGTTATTATTCAAAGAAATGCTCATCTGAAGAAAAACTACAGCCATCACAATCTGTGTGGGCTAAACCACAGCAACAAGGACAAGGTTCTGGACCTGGACCATCAAAGCAAGCACAGCCTCCGGCTCAGACTGCTTTTCAGCAGCCAGGCGCTTCATCTGGCCCCAGGCCTACCGGTCCACCACCGTTTTTAGGGCGGGCTTCGACACATAGAGTTACGAAGCAAGAACAACCAAGGCAAGAAACAGCAGAAGCTCCTAGAGGTAAGTGTGATTCAATTGGAACATATTGCACCTAATTCTCTAATTCGTAAAAAATAGCTCCTACTGCAGTTGGAGATACTGCACGCGGCTCCATGAGGGGCAAACGAGTTATACATGAAATCGTACAAACAAAACCTCAAAAATTGTTAACAAAACAAGGAACTAGCGGCCGGGGTACCGCCATCCAGGCTAACTATTTTCGGTGCTTGAAAAAGCCAGAATGGTCTATTTATCAATATCGCGTAGATTTCTCGCCCGACATTGATATGTTCCGTATAAGAAAGGCCTTAATTAGAGAGCATCGAGATCACTTCGGCGGCTACCTTTTTGATGGGAGCATGTTATTTATGACGAAAAAAATGCCAGAAGAAAAACTAGATCTAGTTTCCAAAGATCGTGAGGAGCAGTTGATCAAAATTACCATTAAATTTGTGGGTCAACTCATGATGACCGACGGCCAATCGGTCCAAGTATTAAATTTGATTTTGCGTGGCGCTATGGACGGACTTAAGCTTCAACTTGTTGGAAGAAATTTCTTCGATGCAGTTGCTAAGGTAGGCAAAAATTTTTATTGTCTTCATAAAAGAATAGCATAGCTCGCATTTTTATCATATAGATCAGGATTTTGTTCGGAGAAATTATGTATTATTATTGAAATGCGTTACTTATAAATATAGGAACTTCAGTCTAATTAGGATTGGGCAAATTATAATAGAAACACTGAAATAGTAGCAATAAAAACAAAAAAATTTATGAGGCAGATTTTATACTATTGCCGTTTATAAGTTGCATTTCAAGCTCGTTGATGGACATGATATAATAAGTGAGGCTGTAACTTAAATGTACTCGTGTGTTTTTTAGTTTCATAAAACGGAAGTCACATTAGAGCTTAATTATACCTCTACTTCTCTTCGTTACAAAAGTAAGAACGGTAGGTGTATAAAATTAATAAAGCAGTTTAGATGGATTTTATTGAAGTCTTAAGGCCAAACCATAATGTGCATGCCTGAAACAGGCATATGGCAAGAGAAAGATAGACACATACAAAGAGCAGCGAATACGTCGACCGATACACATTTGTCCGCATATGCCGTATTGGGGCAAGGAATATCTATCCAACAAGAAGGGACAGTAATTGTGAGAGGAAGACAAACATTTGAGGGGAGATGATATGAATATTAAAAGATTGAAATACTTCTACAGGGTGCATGATTTTATTTTGATCATTTTCTATTTCCCAGTAAAGTACAAAACTTAATTCCTGATAATTGTCTCTTGCAAAGCCACACACCAAACACGTTATATGATGTTTACCTATAATTTTTAAAACGAAAAAATAGTTTACTTAATTGCATTTTCAAATATTCAAGAACTTTTCAAGTCTTTAAAATCACCTGCAGTGGCTTTCTAGTTGAGCGAGCGACGCACACAAACGTTAACTATCACCTTTAAAAAGCAGAGTGAAAAAATGTAATATGCAACCGTATCAGTATTTATCAACTGTGTGTGTTACCCCCGCCTCCCCCTTTTTACTTTTGCATTGTCTATGTAGTATCATTGCCAGGTGAGGTAGAATTGTGATATCATGATATAGTAGCGACGCACACAAACATAAAGTATTACCTTTAAAACTTCATTGTAAAAAATTTCTGCATTTTTTATCTCATGCTGTACAGTGTACATGCTGGTCGTAAGAAATTTTTGCCGACTATAGTATTACTAATTTCTTACAGTAATACAATGGTACTCGTTCGTTTTTGTTTTAGCTAATGGAAAATTAGACATTACACATATGGGTTGGGATTTGCAGGCGTATAGAGAGTGTCCCACCTTGTTGTTGATATTCTTTGATTGAGGACGTCGATCAAATGCATACAAAACTGCTGTTAAAGCAACGTTTGTTCTCAGCTTACTCTGAAACATGTTGGGTCCATTCCGGAATGCCCAATCTGTATACTCGGCTCTTGTACGCCATACGATATCTAGTTCTTATGCAATCTACGCTATTATACACGTGTGGGAATTTAAGTTTACTGAAGGCAACCATTTCAGGCTTTAAAGAAAAATAAGACCAAGAAATATAAATAATAATAATAATGCTAATTTTTTGATAATTTTTGATTTTATTTAAAAAATTATTGAGGTATCTGTGCTGAAGCCTATTGTATACTATTGAAGTGAGATTTTTTAAGACGCCAGCCAATTCCATACATAAATGTCTGTGGGCCGCTTCTGCTTTTACTTTTTACCCGACTGCGCCAGAAGGAGGGTTATATTTTCGAGTGTGTGTACATATGCATGCATGAGTGTGTATATGTATATACATACTGATGTATGTAGATTTCTTTGTCACGCTCTGTAGCCTAAAACGCTTAATGGATATTGCAGGTAAAGCAGGCGGGACCAATTGTATTTACTATTTCAACTGGGATGTCGAATGGGTTCCGTCTGCTTTACCTGCAATATTAAAGTTCATATAAAATTCTTATTATAGTTGGTACCTACCTATATTTATAATATTAAAATGACCTCGTTTTATGCAGTCGGGTTTTTTGTTTATTTTTTAATAATTTTTTTTCTTTATTTATTTATTAAAATGGCAGCTTCAGAGTACGGCCAGCGAAGGAATGTCTTTTCGGGGAAATTACTTGAGCCCTAAAATTTGAATACTGGTTCCGTATCATTTTGTTATCCTAATTATGGGGAAATTACATAGTATCTCCGATTTTTCATTAACATTATTGGTATTCACTATATTATACTACAAATAAATAAATATTCAACTATGGGTATTTTTTAAAAGGAAAATATTTGGTTCAATGCGCAATGCCTGCATATCTCCACATGGATCCCCTCGATTGCCAATATGCGTGTATCGCCTGACATGGTTTTTAATAACTTTGAAGTAAAAGAATGCGTGTCGCGACTTGTGAAATACACTGGCATTCATTCCAGGAACCTGTCCTAATGCTTGGGAGTTTTTCATATTATAATACAATACTATTTCCCCTCCACAGCCATCAATAACATATATTCCTAAAAATGTGTATATTTTAAATAATGTTTGTAATTCATTAATTCGTTTTATTAGATTTCCATCCCCAACTTCAGAGTAGAATTATGGCCTGGATATACAACATCTGTAAGACAACATGAACAAGACATTTTGCTTTGTGCTGAAATCGCGCATAAAGTTATGAGAAATGAGAGAGTATATGACATCCTACAGAAATGCATCCAAGAGTCCCGAAATTATCAAGATGCATTTCGTCAAAAAGTAATTGGTATGTATCACTTCTGAATTAAAATAGTTAAAATTTTGGCACGATCCTTGTTACTCAGGCCCCAATTTTTGGGAACGGGGTTCGAAACATTTTGCTGTGCTAATTAACTCCACCGGTAGTTTGTAAAAGGAAAATTAACTCCACCGGAAGTTTTTAAAAGGGAAATTATAATATATAATAGAATTTTCCTAAAAGTTACGAACGTTAGGTGGCTCGCGAATTGCCCTATATCTCGAAAACGGGTCGAGATAGAATTTTTTCATTATATTTCCGTTAATTAGCACAGCAAAATGTTTCGAACCCCGTTCCCAAAAATTGGGGCCTGAATAACAAGAACCTCCCCAAAATTTTCATATTAGTTAAAGCGCCAAAAAAAAAGAAGCAATTGCAACAAAAATTAATACAAATGTTATATTTAATCAAAATTTAAGCTATAATTTTAATCGTATCTTTTTCTCATCGACGTTCCAACTGGCCACTACTGCGGCTCCAATGTATGATGATTCAATGTACAATTAATGTGCACTGTTCAGTTAAATTATATTGCCGTATATAAATATTCATCGTCAATCAATAATTGTCTGCCATATCAATCAAAAATATAATAATTTGCTCATAAACAATTTTTAATACTATCGTATCTCAACTTATGGGAAAAATAGTCATCAGCGCAAAATCTTAACCCGTTACAGAAATGAATGATTCCTGTAGATTCTCTCGAAAGTTCTGATATTATCTATTGCGAGTGTAACAAAAATATGTTTTTTATATGTTTATTAATCGTTGATTGGCGAACTATTTTTGGATAGAGTAGTATAGTTCAGTAAGAATAGAATTTAAGATCAAAATAATTTGTGATAGAACACAGTTTTGCTTAAAAATTGGAAATTAGAGTTCTAAATAATATGCTAGAGTTCCACATTGATCTGACTGCCGTCGGCTTAATGACAAAGGGTGAAAGGATTGCGAAAAACGATTTTTTGCAAATATACCGAAAACGATGTTGAAATGCTGAAATAATTGCCCCAGAATAATTCTCTTCCGTGCCCATGCTGATGGAATGAAAAAGAGTACCTACACAAAAAGGCATCATTCTTATTTTTCTGATGGTGGTCAAAAACACAGTTTCTGCAATCGGCTGCTCAATTCAACTTAAAAAGAAAAATCACTGAATAGCGCAGTTGGCTCTGGAAATTGATTTTTTTTACCCCGAAAGTGGGCAACAATATTAAAATATTTTTTGTATTTTTTATTCTTTTAAAGTATTTTTAAGTATATTTTTTTCATTAGCTTTATTTGTACGGTTGTATGTAAACAATCCACTTCCGAATGTGGTATTAATTTGAAATCGTACAGATTTTTTTATGTCTATAATAGTCTAATGACAATACAATAGCGTGTTTGCTATTATTTTTTTTGGATATATTTTCTCATTCATATTTAATTGTGTTACAGGTATGGTTGTATTGACGGACTATAACAATAAAACCTATCGAGTTGATGATATTGATTTCGAACAAAATCCTTCCTCAACTTTCCCCACTCGAGATGGAAATATCAGTTACCAAAATTATTATACAAAAGTAAATTTATTTATTGAGACATTACTTTAGCCCATTATTAATTACTTTTTTTTTTAATTAGAAATATAATCTCAGGATTACTGATGGGAAACAACCTCTCTTGGTTTCGAGATCAAGGGAACGTGACCTCCGAGCTGGACAATCGGAATTCATTATGCTCATTCCAGAGCTCTGCCGCGCAACAGGTTTGTCTGAAGAAATGCGCAACGATTTCCAGTAAGTATTAGTTTTTTTTATAATTGTATAATAGAAATAAAATGTTCATCTGTGCCTATTGAGTTTTTCTTTCACGTAGGAATAAAACTTTGGTGTGTGTTATGCAGAATGGTTAAAAATTTCCTGCTTTTAAAGAAAAATAATAATTAAATTTTTACCCTGCCATACTGAGTTGTTAGATCTAATCCAAAATAATCTGCTTCATGGAGTAATAACATTCTTTGGTACTTTTGTCCTATCTCCTCTCTTCATTAATACATACATACAATCACAATAATATGGCAAATAATTTGAAGTGGCGAAGATTTGTAATATAATATTTATAAAAATTGTGTAATATCTTGCAGATGTATGAAAGCCCTGGCGGAGCATACTCGTCTTAGTCCTGGTGCACGTATTGAACGCCTTAAGGCATTCAATAAGCGTTTATATGCAACCCCACAAAGTATGGAGCATTTGAAAGCTTGGAATCTCACTTTAGATGAAAATCTCATTGAAGTTTCCGGACGAATCCTTAATCCTGAATCTATTGTGTTTGGAAATAAAAGGTATGAAATTAGTATTCATCATAATATTGCTCTATATATGTAATCCAAACTTAAAATTAGAGTACCAGCAGGAGAAAACGCGGATTGGACTAGAGAATTTCGCAATGTTTCTATGTTTCGTGCTGTAGAATTGATGCGTTGGTTTGTTTTGGTGCCTGGAAGAAATCAACGTGAAGCATCTGAATTTGTTAAATTAATTCAGAAAGTGGCTGGTGGGATGCGAATGAATGTTGCAGAGCCCAGATTGTATGGTATTTAATCGCCAACACTATATAATAATTTATAGCCAATCCATTTTTAGCGTTACCCTACAAGATGATCGAAATAATAGTTATGTAATGGCGCTCGAAAAATGCTGTTCTCAGGATCCGCAGCTTATAATGGCAGTTGTTCCAAACAACAACGCCGAGAGGTAAATTAAGTTTATGCAAATAGGATTTTTAAACAAATAACTTTCAAATACAGATACAGTTGCATTAAGAAGAAAACCTGTGTCGACCGAGCTGTACCGTCTCAAGTAATAGTCCAAAGGACAATTGCACCTCGGCAGGGAAAACCCCCAAGTGGTCTTATGTCAGTTGCAACAAAAGTTGCCATACAAATGAATTGTAAACTTGCTGGGGCCCCATGGATGGTTGAGCTCCCAATATCCGGATTAATGACTGTTGGTTTTGACGTCTGCCATAGTGCTCGGGAACCATCTCGATCTTACGGAGCTTTAGTTGCAACAATGGACATAAAAAAGAGCTGTCGATTCTTCAGTTCGGTTACCGTACACAACAAAGGGCAGGAATTGTCTAATGAAATAGCAGCTGATATTACCAAAGCTTTGAGGCAATACCGCGAGGATCACGATGCTTTACCATCTACTATTGTTTTCTATCGTGATGGTGTAGGTGAGGGTCAGCTACACCAAGTATTCGAAACTGAAGTTGTTCACCTGAAAAAACGGCTCGATGAAATTTACCGACAGGCTAATGTAGAACAAGGCTGTAAATTAGCCTTTATTGTTGTCTCGAAGCGTATAAATACGCGTTATTTTGTAAACAAGGGAAATCCTCTGCCGGGAACTATTGTTGACGATGTAATTACTTTGCCCGAACGCTATGACTTCTTCCTAGTATCACAGTCTGTGCGTCAGGGCACAGTATCTCCAACAAGTTACAACATAATTCATGACAATACGGGCTTGAGCGCGGATCATTTGCAAAGGCTAACGTACAAAATGTGTCATATGTACTATAACTGGTCTGGAACTACTCGCGTTCCTGCTTTATGCCAATACGCACATAAATTGTCGTTCCTTGTAGCACAGTACATACATCAGAGTCCTTCTGCACTCTTGGAAAAGCAGTTATACTTCTTGTAAGAATTTTTTTCATCTACTTAAAAGTAAAGGATTTGTTCCCTTATCCTTGCAAACAGAATATGAATTTCCTTTTTTACTATAAAACAATGGAAAGCATAATTGTTTTATTATCTGCGACGATTTCACCTGAAAGTGATGGTAAAAAAATACAATTAAGTGAAGACACTCTGACACTAGCGCTCGAATTTCGATTTTATCAGTTATGAAGGATTTTATCAGTTATGAAGAAAATATATTTTTTTTTATCTTTTGTACTTTTAACTATTACATTATTACATGTTTATATCTGAAATATTTTTATATTATTTGAAGTAAAACGTTCTATCTTTTGAAATTTTTTATATTTTATGAATGAGACAAATGGAAGCATAGTGCAAGGCACTGATTTAGTTCACTTAATTCGATAATTAATAGGCCTATTCCAGAAACCATCGTGGAGGTTACGAACCATTGATCGCCATAAATAAGGGCTTTTTCGAAAACACCAGTTTGCAATTGCATTCAAAAATTGAATCTATGGTATATACTGCGATTGCGATGCAAACAGACGTTTTCGAATGCGCCCTAACTGGATAGTGGATAAGAACAATTTCATCCTATCAGCTATGTGCCGCTATGCCTAATCTCTATAGAAAACCAAACCAATGAAATAGCTGCAGTTTTTCCATTTGCATTGTAATTTTTGTTACCTATCCTCGCACATTTTGTTCACAATGCGATCGGTTTTTCCTCTGTGAGAATAACCAATTTGTGTTGCCACATTAATTTCAGTGCAATTGGTACAGTATAATAAAAATCGTTAAATGTCGGTAATTTTGGTAAGCCGTGAATTTTATACTACCGACAAACGGCGCAAGTGCCGAAACATAACATGGCCGCCGATACTTTCTAAGCGACACACTCGCACCGTCACTATCCAGTTATTTATAAAGATCAGTGGTTTGGCTTATAAACAAGAAATGACCACATTCCTAGCAAATTTGGGCATGTGTCTACAATAGTGGGGTCGGCTCCGATTTCGACGAAATTTTGTAAGTGCCTTCCATTTGCCTTAAAACGGAAGAATTTGAAAGGATTTTTTGGAGGCGGACTATAATTTCTTTTTAATTTCAGCTCCATTCCTTCCCACCTGTATAATTTCCTCGAAATTGAGGCAAAAACCTTTTAAACTATGAATTCTCTAAAACGCTGAAAAAGAGCATTACTAAAAGATAAACAAGAATTTCGTGTTTGTCATCGGGGCGACCCCACTATTATAAACCTGTTCCCGAATTTGCATTGATTTTGTGATTTGTTCTGGAAGCAAGCTCCCTATTGAACTGAGAACATGCTTACCGAAAGGCCATAATATGTAGAGAACTTTAACGGATTTTTCTTTTATTTGAGTTTTCTATTCATTGTACGCTTAGTGGTTATACCTCTTTGTATGAAAAAATTAACCCAATTATTTATTCAGTTCAATTTATGAAGTTTGAATGAGTAAAAATCCTGACAATTTGATAATTTTGCAAATTTTAAAATGTTTGCTATAGGTAAGTGTTTAAAAATTCAATTCAAAGCAAAATTCCTCATCCAGAGCAGGATATGAAAGAAACGCAGCTATTGATCGCTATCAGAATTGAGAATTTCGCTCAAAGTTGCATTTGGAAATATTTTAAATTTTCCGCTACTGAAAGCCGAAATTTGATACGGCAATGTGCGTCTGTACGAATAATGGGGAAAAGAGTTCTTACTTTTCCTTCAGGTTTTCTATTAGTGGGCCATTATCATGCATCAAACTATTTGCAATTAACCAAAATTGCGGTAAAATAATAATGCTGCTTTCCACACAATGATCAGAAGTCATTCGTAATATATGGCGGCCAAGTGAAATAAGAGTAAGTATGGCAGCACCGTGAGTTTATATTGCGCTGGCCGGGGTTGGAAAAGTTTCCATTTTGCGCTCTTGGGCTGAATCGTCATTTTTTGTTGAAACTAAAAACCAGCGATAAGAGTTCTTAAGTATCAAAGGAGTGAAATTTGAGTAGGAGGGAGGACAGTTGATTTAAATGCCGAAATGAAATACGTTAGATTCTTTGGATACGGGAAAGTTATTTTGTAAATGTGATTTGTGTAGGAGTATAGGTAAGCTTTGGCTTGGCGGTAAATACAACAGTTTACTAAATAGTGGCGGACATTAGGGGCCTTCGGAATAACAGTAGTGCTTGATTTAACATGGAGGAAGAGGATCAAGGTAAGGCACGTGGTCACGGCCGGCCAAGCAGCGAGAAAGTTCGACAAGGTGGACGAAGACCTGGTGAAGACCTATCAGAGCAACCTGTAAGCATTTTATTTCTTCTGGCTGTTAAAATTAATGTTTTATTTAACCCCTAAATGTCACGTTAGCAAGAGAAAAAATTCAAAACCCATTCGTCTCATGAATCTACCCCTGAAGAGCGTGGTTCAAGGGGCTCACGAAGTTCGAGAAGTTCATCCCATTCAAATGAAGGTCAGTTAAAAAGGTCACCTAGTGATGCTGGACCCTCAAGGGAGGCAGGACCATCTAGGGATGTAGACATAAAGCGAAGGGACTCTCTAGGTTAGTTGCTTTATTTAGTGAAATCTGTATTATTATAAAAAAAAATGTTGTAGTTCATCCCGCTGGAGGAGATGCCCGCGAAGGACGAGATATGCGTTATCGTTACGAAATTGTACAGTCACGACCTAAAAATATTAAAAGTAAAAAGGGGAATTCAGGCAGAGAAGTCACTCTTCTGGCGAACTACTTTCGCCTTCTTACAAAGCCATCATGGAAGATTTATCAGTATCGTGTAGATTTTACACCAGAGCTTGAAATACTGCGTATGAAACGCGGTGCCCTTAACCAGCACAAAGCTATTCTTGGTGGATATTTGTTCGATGGAACAAAAATTTTCACTACTACAAAACTACGTGATGATAAGATTGAGTTAGAATCGACCAGTCCCAAAACAGGAGAAATTTGTAAAATCGTTATCAAAATGGTTGGCCTAATTACCATGAGCGAGTGGCAGTCGTTGCAAGTGTTGAATCTAATTATGCGACGAGCCATGGAAGGTCTTAATCTCCAGCTAGTGGGACGAAATTTTTTTGACCCCAGAGCGAAGGCAAATAATTGCGCATAAGTATTTTAGTATAGGTTGAATTTATTATTGTATTTTAATTTTAGATTGATATACGTGAGCACCGCCTTCAGCTGTGGCCCGGTTATACTACGTCAATAAGGCAACATGAACAGGATATCATGTTATGCGCCGAGATAGCTCACAAAGTAATGCGTACAGAAACTCTTCTAGATATACTTAACAGATGCACTAATGAAAGCCGTCATGATTATCAAGACCTTTTCAAAAGAATGGTTCTAGGTACGTACTAAACACACTGAGGAAACATTCACTAATCATTTTATTACTATTTATTAATTTTTGCTTTTGTGCGTTTATTGCGATTTTAATAGAAAAATGGAGAACTGATTGGTCAAAACAATTTAATTTAACATTACTTAGCACTAGAATAGAAAATTCTGAGCATTTACAGAATATTGCTCCTAGATCTCGAATCATGAAATTATCTTCAAACATTTGTCAACATAACGGTTCATGAAATTGTACATTTCAGGGACAACAGTTCTTACTGACTACAATAATAAAACATATCGGGTTGATGATGTGGATTTTAGTTCAGACTGCAAGAAAACTTTCCAGTTAAAAAAAGAGACAATATCATTCCTGGAATATTATAAAAGGGTAAGTGTATTCAACGCAAAATTGATACCAATGCCTAATAAGCTTCTTTTTTTTTTTATATATAGAAGTATGACATTCGCATTCGGGATCCAGCCCAACCTTTGCTTATATCAATAGCGAAAGACCGTCAAATTCGCTCAGGTCAAAATGAACTTTGTATACTGATTCCAGAGCTTTGTAGGGCAACGGGTTTAAATGACTCTATGCGGACAAACTTTCAGTAAATGTATAAAGAAATTTATAATACTTTTATAAAACTATCATTCTTTTATTAGGTTAATGCGAGCAATGGCTGATCACACTAGAATGAACCCTCCGAAACGTATCGAGCGATTGAGAGCTTTTAATAGAAGGCTAGCAACTACTGAAAAGAGTATGGAAACTTTAAACGAATGGAATATGAATTTAGATGCACATTTGGTGCAATTTCGTGGAAGAGTTTTAAAACCAGAAAATATAGTATTTGCCAGGGGAAAAAAGTAAGAAGTAATTTATCCGATAATCACCATTTAAATTTTTTTTTTGGCAGGGTGCCTGCAGGAGATCAAGCTGATTGGCAAAGACATTTCCGGGACAGTGCGATGTTTACGGTTGCCGAATTGAAGCGTTGGGCTGTCGTACTACCGAATAAAAATCAACGCGAAGCAAGGGATTTCATTGAATGTCTTATTCAAGCTGCAAGAGGCATGGGCATGACGATTAGGCATCCACAATTGTAATTAATATCAGTGTACATGTCCATATATTAAATTTTTTTTTTTTTTAGGGTACCACTTTATGATGACCGCACGCATTCCTACATGTCGGCTATAGAGAACAGTATTAAAATGGATCCAGAGTTAGTCATGTGTATAGTTCCCAACAATAATGCTGAGAGGTAACTTTTTAAGCTCACGGTAATGTGCTTTTACCTAATCAATTTTTTTTTGTAGATATGGCAGCATAAAGAAAAAAACTTGTGTAGAAAGAGCAGTACCTTCGCAAGTTATGATGGCAAAAACAATCACTCCAAAAGGAGGAAATCCGAGATCTCTTATGTCGGTGGCTACAAAGGTAGCCATTCAAATGAACTGCAAATTAGGCTCAGCAGCATGGATGATTGAACTTCCGCTTTCTGGCCTAATGACAATAGGTTACGATTTATGTAAAAGTACAAAGGATAGGAAAAAGGCATTTGGGGCACTAGTGGCGACAATGGATATGAAACTAAAAGCGAAATATTTCAGCACAGTTGCTCCATGCCATGCTAGCGATCAACTGTCGAATGAAATGTCTGTTAGTATTACAAAAGCATTACAGGAATACAGACATCAACATGGGACATTACCGAACAGAATTTTGTTCTATCGAGACGGTGTTGGAGATGGACAAATTGGCCAAGTAGTTGCACATGAAGTCAATACATTAGTGGATAGACTCAAGTCTATTTATAAGAGCGCGAAAATTGAATCTGGACCACGCTTTGCTTTCATCATAGTATCAAAGCAGGTCAACACAAGAATTTTCACAGAGAGAGGCCAAAATCCCGAACCAGGGACAATAGCAGACGATGTTATTACACTACCTGAAAGATACGATTTCTATTTGGTGTCTCAATCGGTCAGACAAGGTACTGTCTCACCAACTAGCTACAATGTTGTTTATGACAGTATGGGGCTAGAACCCGATCGAATGCAAATTTTAACGTACAAAATGACGCATTTGTACTACAACTGGTCTGGAACTACTCGCGTACCTGCTGTTTGTCAATATGCTAGAAAATTAGCAACTCTTGTTGCACAAAATATTCATCAGCCGCCGTCGAATGCTCTCGAAAAGCAACTTTATTTTCTGTAATTTTTTTATTACTTTTTAAAGAAGTCATTTTTATTCAAAGTACTTGGAGTATGTTCATTTTGTCATTTTGAATTCATTTCATTTTACAATTATTATTAATAAATGGTTGAAAGACCCACTGCCGGTTAGATTTACTGTCCCAATGCTGCGGAATCAGCATTATTTCCTGTATAGATGTAAGGACATTAACATATTTCATTACGAATAAAACGTTTTCGGCAAGTCATGTCTTTTGGTGCAAAGATGTTATTAAGGTACATAAATGCCATGCGTAGGTTTGAATTTAATAGTTACCATAGAAACTGGTAACCACCTTAGTGTTTTTAACGATTGGATTGAGCCGTATACAACTTGTTAAATTTTTAGATCTTTCAGAACACTTCACGAACAAAATAAAAGGCCAGTTTACAGTCTTGTAATTGAGGGGTCCTCAACAAAAACAAAAATTAACCAAAATAGATTAACAGCGCAATCGCGTAATCTGTAGTTCTCGGTCAATCCCTCAACGCTTTGAAACCCGAAAAACGAAGCATGTCCGTGTTATTACACGAAAGAGTTTTTTCAAAAACAATTCCAAAAAAAAAGTACTCTTGAGTTTTGGACAAGTGTTGTTTTTGTTGAGAGCCCCTCAATTATAAAAGGAGGGCTATTCTGAGATCCGATTCACGTGAAAAGCGGTTCAAATTTCAAATATCCTATTCTGACAAAAGTTGAGTGTGAGTGTTCCACACTTCTCGTATTCGCTTGAACAGAATATTAGTTAAGTGGAAATATTTTTCAGTGTATTATTTTAAGGATTTTTGTGGTAATCGCCTGCACTATAATACAGTAATTTTATTACAGGTGAAAGAAATTCTCTTCAGATAAAAATCAGTTGAAACCGCGAACAATATAACAACGTTAAACTAGAATTTTTTTGCTTCTTGTCGTACAAGGTAAAGTAGTAGGAACGAAAAGCATAGGAAGAAATGAACAACTGGGCGGAATGGTTAACCTGTTATACCTTTTATGAGATAATAACCACCATCCAGAGCGGAGTGGCACCCTGAAGGAGACGAATTTTCAGTGGTATGACGTTAAAATATGAATCTTTTTGGACAATTACCTTCCAAAAGGCGTTAAATCGGTTTAACAGCTGCATATCGGTCTCCAAAACCACCAACAATGTTATAGGTAGATGAAAACCTCATATGATAGTGCTACTTCAGATCCGCCCGTGTGGATATTTAAGTGGTGGCCGAACATTTTAAATTTATTTGGAATTGGGTTAGTCCAACCAATAAACAAGTTGATCTTATCCAATATCTGTTTTATTAAAATTAGATATCATCCTTTACAACGGTTGTTTTCTCAGACACATAAAGACCGTCCAAGAATTTACGGATGTCCTTGTTTTTCACCGTCGTGGACTGTTGGATGAGCGCAGCCGAACCTGAAACAGATTCAATGTCATTTCCCTCAACGATAAGTTCGTCCTTCTGTGCTGTTGAATTGACGACTGTTACTCCTGGCGACATCTTCACTCGGCGAATGTACTTTTCTCCTAAGAAGTTACGGATTTCAATAACTGAGTTGTTTTCAGAGGTCACACAGTTAATGGGGAAATGAGCGTATACAGCTCGCATCTTGTACTGGAATCCCTTAGTTACACCTGCGATATTTACGTAAAAGTCTTATGATTGCACTGATATGGACCATGTTACCTTTAATCATGTTTTCTATGTGACTGCAAACTGTGCGCACTGCAGCCAGTTCCTTCTTAGTGCCGAACCACTTTTCCACTTTCAAGAGCCGAGCGTTAACCATATAGATGTCCAAAGCTAAATGTTTGAAGCTTCGTTTTAACGAACCACGGGGACCTGTGATGGTCACATTCCGCGATTTCACGCTCGCTTTAATATCGTTGGGAATCTTTACACACTGATTTGAGTTGATCGTCCTCATTTTGCCACTATAATTGAAAACAGCAATGTATTATTGATAGTGCTTTGATTGTGAAAAAGAAAGAAAGATTTGAGGGTACAATAAAATGTAAACATTTTGAGTAGACCGATCTGTCATTTGCAAGCGTCCTTTATTGATTAAAATTCCGTCAAGAGTAATAATATTTACATGGATCTAGATTATTTAGAATATTCCCTTTCATGAGACTGAAAATGAATTCATTGCAATTTTTAAATTCCAGGATGATTGCAAATTATTAATTGACATCCAGAACACTCCACTTACATGATACGGCACCGACCGGAAAGAGACTTGACAACGCAGAAGAACAGTGAAATGCCAACCGTGGCAATGCCATGTTGAATTTCGCAATTAATGGGTAGTGTTCTTAAACTCATACATTATTAATTGAAGAGCTAGGTGATTAAAAGTAACAATCGTGTGATGTTGCAAATAATATGATTATACCACTAACGTGTAATAATAATGAACCATTCGCCCCATATAAAATTCCTCACAGAATGATGCTTCTTTCATTCCCTCTATCGCCGAAAGAAGACATGTACCCGTTTTATGGTTATACCGTGGGTTTAATCTTATTAAACAATAATATTTGCAAGTATTTTAAAATAACTCTGAAGTGAGTTAACAAATCATTATTATTAAAATTGGTTTCCAAATCAAATTATTCTCTGTAAAAAAATTTTTCTTCTTCGAATTTTTCGAAAAACACAATTTTCTTTGGTTGGTTGGTTGGTACGAATGCACTATTGACATCAAAACAAATGACGTATAAGCTGACAACAATTGTGATTTGTACATTTTTATCAGCATTTGTCTAAGGAAAACCGCGCAGGATTCGGTTTACTTTCTGCTATAGCAAAGATTACTTGTGAAATGGATGTTCCAGATCAAACAGATGCTGTTAATCGAGACGAGTTGATTCTGCAACAGCAACGTCAGATCGAAAAAGAGGTTAGAATATTCTTAAGCTCTACAGAAATAGCGCTGACCAGTCTATTTCAGATCAGTGATACTATACCATTCATAAGTGAATTGCAAACCATCCAAACATTGGACAAAGAGTATACAGACGATGATATTTATGCATCGAAAGTACGAGATCTCTGCGCTAAGTACAAATCAATCCGCCGGACTCGACCGGATGGGAACTGCTTTTTTCGTGCATTTGCCTATGCTTACCTCGAGTACTTGATAAGCAATCAAGGAGACTATAATAATTTTAAGGATCTTTCCCAGAAATCTAAAGACAAGCTAGTCCAAATAGGATTTCCTCAGTTCACACTTGAGGATTTTCATGAAACTGTAAGACACTGTATTTATTTCCTTACCGGTGTACGAAGACTCTCATATTTCAGTTCATGGAAGTAATTCAAAAGGTGAGTCCGACTGAAACCAACTCCAAAGAGGAACTGCATAAGCTCTTTAACGAACAGGGCTACTCTGACTATGTTGTTGTATATCTGAGGCTTATTACATCAGGTCAGTTACAAGAGGGTGCTGATTTTTATCAAAATTTTATTGAGGGAAATTGTACGATTGAAGAATTCCGTCACCAGGAGGTAGAACCGATGTATAAGGAATCTGACCACATCCACATAATTGCCCTGTGCACTGCGATTAACGTAGGAGTTCGTGTCGAATATATGGACCGTGGTGAGGGTGGGAGAGTTAAAGCCCATGATTTCCCTGAAGGGGTCAAACCAAAAGTATTTCTACTTTACAGACCCGGGCACTATGATATTCTATACCCAAATTAGATCTTCTTAAGGAATGCTGATTTAGAAACCTTAAGTTTCCTTCCATGTTCTTTTTGTATAAATGAATTAACCTAATAAAATATACCGACAATTGTGACTGCAGTACATTCTTTTCTCACTTTACTAATTAATTTACACTCTAGAAAATCCTATCCCCAATTTCCCACTTCTAGCTTCTCATAGATTGTACATTATGTGTCACACTCATATAAAATGTCTCCCCGCTACTGTATTTTGCACTGGCTGAGTCCAATTCTCTGCAGAGTTAAGCTTAACCAAAGAATATCTAACAACAATGTCCCCTCTTGTGACGTTTTCCCTTATCTTTCGACGACTTTGGGTACCTTTAGCCGGACCAGACGTTTCATTTTGCTAGAAATAGATTATAAACACGTAATTTGTAAGAACAAGACAAACATTTGGGGGAAGATGCTATGAAAACGATTCTACAGGGTGCATGATTTTACTTTGAACAATTTCTATTTTCCAGCGAGGTACAAAACTTATTTCCTGATAATTGTCGCAAAGCCACACACCAAGCACCTTATATGATGTTTACCCTATTTACTTAATTGCATTTTAAAATTTTCTGCACTTTTCTAGTCAAGTCAAATCTCTCAATAAAATAACACCACCCTGCACTGGCTTTCTAGTTGCGTGAGCGCCGCACACAGTCGCTATGAATAATTTGAAATCACCTTTAAAATGCAGAGTGAAAAAATGAGAGCAACCGCGTACCTATTTATCAACTACGTGTGCGCTACCTGCGTTCCCCCCTTCCTCATTCGCATTGTCCCTATGCTTTATGATCACGAGGAGAGGTAGCACTCAGATTGCATGGTAATAGAGAGAATTAGAAATCGCCTGGAAACTGCATAGTACACATGCTGTACGTGAGAAATTTTTGCCGGCTATGGCTCTCTCTTAATTGCTTACGGGAATAGAATGGTACTCGTTCGTTTCTGTTTTAGCTAATGGGAAATTTTTCTGGACGTGTTTTCCAGACATTTCACACTAGTTAGGCATTTTCAGGCTTTTAAGAGTGTCCCTTATTGTTATTAGATATTGTTTGGCTTAACCCCGTAACTTACGATTTAATTTCCAACAGCGCGGACCAAATTCAACATGTAGGGGGTAGCATCGATGGCGGTTGTATGTTACCTGGGGTTTGAAATTCAACTATTGCAAGTTGTTGCTGATTTTACACGTAATATGACGATGTAGCAGATACCCCTGCCCTTAAATATTGTAGCAAATATTGTTAATTGATAAAAAAAGACATTTGAAATTATAAGAAAGGCTTTCGATATATTCCGCCACGAAGGTTTTCCCACCACCAATTACACCATGTAAAACTACTTCTAGAGGTATAATCCGATTACACTGCACGCCATACGAAAATATTCAAGAATTCAAAGTAATCAGAGGATAAGCTTTTATTTTTCAATTAAATGTGCACAATAGCTAAGAGGACTTCCAAAAATAACTTCTTCAATTGTAATTTGTAAATGCATTTAAAAGTAAACTTTGTTCAATTAGAGTTTAAATTTAGGCGACGTGTTTTGCGTATGGGATGTGATTAGTCAATCCTGGGAGCAGACAGCCATAGCTTCCGTCTTCTCTTCGAGGAGCTCCTTAGCAGTATTTTCCAATTTTGACTTTGCGAAAACATCGACCTGTAGGCCTTGCACAATCTTCCACGACCTGTTTTTTATTTCTACGGGGAAGGAGTATACTATGTCCTTTGGTGTGCCGTAACTTCCATCAGAAATGACTCCCATTGATACAAATTCGCCCGGTTGGGTACCGTGCCACCAGTTGTTCATGTGATCGCAAGCGGCTTTGGCAGCCGACATAGCAGAAGACATCTTTCGTGCGCTGATAACAGCAGCACCTCTCTTCTGAACAGTTTCGACAAAAGCGTTTTGCAAATAATTGGTATCACCGATCGCATCCCATACAGATTTGGTTGCGCCCCCGATAGCAACCGTAGCATTCCGTGCATCAGGAAATTGGGTTGAAGAGTGGTTTCCCCAGATGACAACATTTTTCACGGCATCTATGGGAACATTTAGTCGTGCTGCTATTTGCGCTGTAGCCCTATTTTGATCTAAACGAGTCATCGCACTGAAGTTTTCTTTTGGAATGGAAGGTGAGTAATGAGAGCAGATAAGAGCATTTGTGTTGGCTGGATTTCCCACAACAAGTACTTTCACATCCTTTTTCGCATACTGGTTGAGAGCCTGTCCTTGAACTTTAAAAATTTTCACATTAGCTGAGAGTAAATCTTTGCGTTCCATTCCTTCCCGTCGGGGCATGGCTCCAACCAGAAAAGCAGCTGATACATCTTTGAATGCAATGGCAGGATCAGTGGTAGGCACCACTTGGACCAAAAGCGGTAAGGCACAATCCGCCAATTCCATTACAACTCCTTCAAGAACACCCATCATTTGTTGAATATCCAATAAATGCAAGATGAGCGGTTGATCTCTTCCAAAAACCTCTCCTCTGGCGATCATGTATAGCAAGGAGTAAGCAATTTGGCCAGCAGCTCCAGTTACTACTACTCGAATTGGCTCAGCCTGGAAAAATATTAGCACATTATGATTACCTCTACATATTCTTGTTAATACTGCGTTAAAATATATTGGTAATTTTCCCAATTTAATAGAACGTTCTTTTTTTAGCCTCACCATTGCATACCCAATTGCAGCTTTTCCAGAGATTAGAAAGCAATTCATTTAACGTAACGAGTGTCTGTGTAATTAGGAATTTAATTAAACCTCGTTGAAGTCATTAGTGAAATCACAAACAGCTTCTCGGACTTTTGTGATCAGGCGGCAGGTCCGGCAGGCCACTTATTATGTTAAGCGAGATAGTGAAGCTCATTGTCAGAATTTTATTGATAATATTTTTTTTGTTTCCTACGAAAAGCGATATGTACTAGTAGACATAGGTTTAATCTCCAGTTTTTTGCTGGAACTAGTTAAATAGTAACAGTACAAGGACATATTGAAATTGCACGTCATTTACAACATTTTCGTAGGAAAATGCTTTTTCAAATCAATGATTTCATTGATCTGAAAATATTCACCACTAATAGAAATAATTGGAGTTCACTTCAGTTTACATTAGTTATGTAATGCAACACTGTCAGTCAGATCATAATCTGGATTGAAATTAATCCAGCTTAAAGGTCAAATGAAAGTTAATTTGAGCTAACCCCTCGAACCAAGTATTTCTTTCTCTTGTGACTAATCAGAACTCACCATTTTGCCAAAAATTAGTTGAACAATAACTCGAAACAATCAGGAAATTAGGAATAATATGTTTTAACACTTGGACCGAGTCCTCCGTCCCAAAGCTACACTAGAAATGTCATGTTAGCGGCCCCGTCGTTCACCGGCGGTGCACAAGCTAAGCAAATGCCTCCACGGCAATAAGATGCAATACGGTAACACTCGTGTCTTCCACCGCGTGTAAAGAATTAAAGTGGCCTATTACTCCAACTTTCACCTAGGACGCAAACCTTTAAAGTATGTAGCACTTAAAAGTTTAATAAAGTTGAAAATTTCTACGAAACAACTGATGTGTTTTTTACCAAATACTTTCGAAAAAATGAGGGTTTGTTATGCGGCATAAATTTTGAGTTTAAGTCTTGCTACTGGAATAAAAACGCAAATAGAAGAAATACGAGAGAACGAAATAGATGAAATTGTTACCCCAACTGCAAATTTTCTCACTTAAATTAATTACCTCTTCGATTGTTTAAATATTTTACTATTTAGGTTTTCCAGAGTATTCTGAACCTTTCCTTAAAATATTGCCCACCAACTCGGTGCACTCACTGATCTATATATAAAGGGTGTTTTTTTAGGAGGTTTGTTTTTCCGATAGATGTCGTTTTATTTTATGGCAGTTGTTTTGACAGCTCAAAGTGGCATTTCTACTCAGTATTGTTTGGCAAATCATTATGAATAGGTTAACTCCAGAACAACGTTTTCAAATCGTGGAAATTTATTTTCAAAATCAGTGTTCAATTAAAAATGTTTATAGAGCACTTCGTGAATTTTATGGTGCACATAATCGTCCGTCAGAGACCACCATAAAGAACGTAATTACCAAATTTCGGTCTACATTCACTCTTTTGGATGCCAAGCCACCGACAAGAATGAGAAGAGTTCGTACAGAAGAAAATATTGCTGTCGTTGAGGCCAGTGTCGAAGAAAACGACAATTTATCGATTCGTCGTCGTGCTCAGCAAATTGGACGTAAAGATTTGGGTTTGGTGCCATACAAAATTCAATTGGTGCAAGAATTAAAGCCACACGACCATCGTTTGCGCCGTGAATTCAGTGATTGGTCGTTAAATCAATTGAACGAAGATCCATTTTTTTACCGTAAAATTCTCTTCAGTGGTGAGGCGCATTTTTGGTTAAATGGATACGTCAACAAGCAAAATTGTCGCATTTGGAGCAAAGATAATCCACACGCCGTTCAAGAATTACCAATGCATCCTGATAAATGTACTGTTTGGTGCAGTCTATGGGCTGGTGGGATCATCGGTCCATATTTCTTTAAAAATGAGGAAGGACGACGCGTTACCGTGAATGGAAATCGATACAGAACCATGATCAATGAGTTTTTGTTGCCAAATCTTGAAGATATGGATATGGATGAAATGTGGTTTCAACAAGATGGTGCCACTTGCCATACAGCACGTGAAACAATCGACTTATTGAAAGAAACTTTCAACGACAACATTATTTCGAGAAATGGTCCGGTGAATTGGCCTCCGCGTTCGTGCGATTTGACGCCACTCGATTACTTTTTGTGGGGATACGTGAAGTCATTGGTTTATGTGGATAAACCTCAATCGATTGATGCTTTGGAAACCAATATTCAACGTGTCATTGCTGACATACGCCTTCAAATGCTTGAAAAAGTGGTCGAAAATTGGACCTCCAGAATGACATTTGTGAAAAATAGTCGTGGTGGCCATATGCCAGAAATTGTGTTTAAATGTTAAATGCCAAAAAATTATCTACCAATTAAAAAAAAATTTTGGTCATTTCATAATTTTATATGTGTTTTATTCAAAAAAAAAATCGGCAACCTCTTAAAAAAACACCCTTTATATTCTATTAAGAGATACCCAAAACGAGATAAATGCGAAAAACCAATTGTTGTCCTAATTTTTTTAAACTTTTTTAGCGATATAACTCTGAAAGTATTAAGGCCCGAAAGAAAAAAGTTTACATAACTACATTTGTAGAGTATTCGAGGGCTACAAAATCGTTTTAAAATGTTTCGTCCACCATGTCTATATAGAAGGTTAAGCTCAAGATGTGTAATCACAAAACCTTAAGCTGTTCTGACACCCACCCCACATATCCCAATCGTGTGTACTGTTTGCAGGCAGAAGGCCTCTTTGAAAACAAATATTTGAAAATTTTTCCTGGTAAACATTTTTCACTGAGTGCGGAAAATTTATCAAAAATTCCGAAATCAATATAATAGTCCCGAGCTCCGAACCGCATACAAGAGCATTTCATTCACGGACTTCGTCTGTCCTGTTCAACTGAAAGGGGCGCGTCATTTCCTTTCCCCACATCTTCGTAAGGCCAGCTCTACGGCAGAAGCAGAGCGGTTGCTTAAAATGCTTCCAATGCCGATCCACCCAAATTTTCGAGATTTGGTCCGAGGTTTCGGCTGTGAAACGTCTGTATACATTAAGGGGTTATATACAAAGTTGGGGCTCGAAAAATCGATTTTTTTTTTGCATATTCTGAAAGTACATACTTTCGAAAATATCTGTGCAAAATTGCATCCAGATCGAATCACTGGTTTTTAAATTACAGAAGTTTGCAGCGCGCTGGTCCTATCCATAGGCATTTGGCGCGCGGCTTTACAAAACTTTAAACGCGATTATCTCGGAATGCGTTTTTTTCAAAAGTACTGTTGCGGTGATCATGATATCTCAAAAACTTTTCAACTGATTCTCAAAATTCTTTTTTTCAAATATTCGTATTTAAGATCTCGTGGACTTGTTCGATTCAGTTTTCATCCGGAAATTTTTAATTTTTTGCAATGAATTTTTTTTTGAAATTTTTATCAACAAAAAAATTGATTTTTTCTGTCAACGTGGTTTTTTTATTAAAAAAAAAAATTTGTTTTGGAAACCAATTCGAACAAGTACACCATAATACATTTTTCTAGAATAATTTTTTTACATTTTTGATTTCAGTTGAGCGGTTCACCTTGGGGATTGATCACCGCAAGCCTCTGCAAAAAAAAAGCGCTGCGGGGGAGGGGCCATAACTCCGACAATTTTCAAAATTTTTTCGAAATTCAAAGTGTTTTTATTTCTTTGATAGTACTGCTAAAACATTGTGTTTTGCTGTTCCCAATAAAATTCGCATAAAACCCTTTTAAAAAATCACGAACTTAGCTCACTTTTTCGCCCCAACTTTGTATATAACCCCTTAAAGGTCTTTGCTTATAGACCCTATTTATCTATGTTACACTATCGGACTCTTGTTCGGCTTAGTCTTCGATTCCGTTCTATTTTATTTTACTTGATTCGCTATGTCTGTCCCTCTCATCTTCCTCATCCTAGTGTTCCATGAGTTCGTACGTGTCATACCCAATTTGCATAAAAATTTTTTTTTCTCGAGATCTGTAAGACATACCTATTGATGACATTATTTGATTTGCCTAGAATTGAGTTAGAGAATCGGCTAAAAATGTTCTTAATTAACCAATTCATCATTGTATTTGTAATGAATGTTGACCAAATAGATATTGTAATAATTTTGTTTGGAGCACGGGAAGTTTGCATCGTCCGCCTTGAAAGGTGAAACGGCTGCAATGATTTCAACTCTGTGTTAGCTGAATTATAAATTTTAAGCCTTAGTAATTGTTAGGTTAGCTACAGCCCAGAACACCGAGTTTAAAAATTAAAATTACAAGTGGTGCAGTTACAAACAAGAGTGCGGTTTTTGTTCTTTTTTTTCATATTTTCATATTTTATATTTATTTATATTTGGCGATTGTATACGCAAGAAAAGCATTTTTACATCTAAATGTTTTTAAAAAAATCGTATGAACAAAATCGCACTTACGGCTACAGCGATAAAGGTGCTAAAGGTTCTGAAAAAATTTCAAGTCAATCGGTTTATTGGAATTTGATATATCCTGCCAGCTAACCTGAAGAAAATTTAAGGAGTTGCCAGGTACACATTTTTAACTGACAAAGTGGTCATACCTGAATTTTCACAAATTTAAATATTAAAAATTAATATCTGGTGGTACAGGAACGTAAAATCGTTCAGTCGACTAGACGAAATTAGTGATTAATGAGTTTTAAGCAAGTGAAGCCATTTTGAATTAAATTTGAATTAAATGGCCGAGTTTATCACTAAGTTATTTTACTGTGGTTGCTTTATTCTTGTAGATAAGCTTTATTTTTCTTTGAGGGTATATCTTTTAAAGTTTTCAATATTTAAGTAAGCCAACTTTACCTTGATTAAACATTAATGACAGAGTAGATAAATTCTGGTTGCCAAAAAAGTCGGAAGCCCTGAGCTTGTATGAACTTTGACGGGCTCACCAGATTTTCACTGCCTTCTACAATATACTTCCATAAAGAAAAGATACCTCTATGAATTACGTGCTTTATTAGTGCTTAAAATGTCACAACGCTTAAAAATGAAACTGGAAAATGCTTAACTTTTTTACATCAATAGTTGTTCTGGCCTATAAAGTCGTACATTCCATAAGAAGTTAGTTAATATGTATGTACCACTATTGTTTCTAATAGGATGCATATATGTTTAGAATGAGAAAATCCAACTGAAAAAAAATATATTCAGACCTGCATTGTGTTCCTGAGTCCGTGTATTTTATCAAGTTCTCTCGTGGCTGCCATGAAGTTTAGTAAAACACAATTCAAATATTTCTATATAGATTTTGAGGGTGCTATGCACGTTTAGCAGCGCAAAAACACCGAGTAACATTTTGTGTATGCGGATATAATGTTATGCATAAAAACGTATATGCAGTGCAAACAGCGTCTGCGCAAAATGAGAACGCAATTGAACAGCTTAAACTATGCTAGCGAACGCCTAACAACAAGACAGAAATAATAGCGACGTTGGCAGAATGAACTGTTTATTAAATAAATTAAAACTATTTACAATTAGTTCTTTTTTATTTTAAATATATCGAGAGGAGTTATATAAATTTCCTTCCAACTAAATAGTAAGTAATATAGAGGAAACTAGGAAACTATTAGTATCAGTAGAGTATCGTAGTCTAATTTAAATGGAATCCCTTTTCTTTCGTTGCAGTCAGGAGGCGCTCTTTCATGATTTCCTCTGTTGGATAGTCGGGTAGCTTTAGATAGTGCACACAGGTGTTAACCGAAGGGTAGCTGCCCTCACCAGCATCGACCTTCCGCACGACTGTAAGGCGGGGATGCAAATTAGCTAGACCTCCTGGAGGCAAACTGCTGCAGCCTGTTGTGAATTGAAGAAAGGCTTTACGCTCAGCCCCACTCATGCTCATTAAAACGTTTACGAAGCGTAAAAACCCGGGACTAGAAAAAACATTATTAATTATTTAATTAATGCAAGTAAGTTGAGAGGCATACCTATCTTTTGAATATCCCAGTTTCGGCTCTGTATAGTTAATGAGATCTTCGCGGGTCCATTGAGGATGCTGTTCGCCGCAAACCATCATTCTGGCTTCCTCTGGACTGAAAGCCGCCAGTTTATTCAGTGGAAATACCTGGCAAAATCCACGGTGGAATGCCTCTAATTGCTTGGATATACCATTTTGTAGGCAAAAGCTTAACTGTAAATCACAGTAGTCCTCCAGATTCTGAATAGTTACATCAATAGAAGCTCCGTTCGGCACTAACTCAGCACATGTATATCCGTACACGTTAGAACTTGGGAGATATGTAAAAGAAAGAGCTAAATCTTCCAGGCAAACTTCTCCAGATTTAGTAATGACTTTCAAGTTGTCAATATTCTCTAACTTTTCGTCAGCTGTTAGAGAATCATTTTGCTCAATATTCTGTTTTTTAACAACAACGTCCTGAAGTTCCTTCAAAAACTCTGCCCGAATGGGATCTATTTCCGCCAGATTTTCTTGAGTTAAAACGCCATCATACCAACAGGCCTCTGGGAATTCATTGCCGAGAAGCTTAGAACATGAGTCGGCAAGTTCGGACTCCTCTGAAATCAAGCTGGACATCATGAGATCATCAGAGGTTTTGATAGTCTGTATATTTTTCGCTTTCGATAGGACTTTATTATGACAAAGCAATTGCAGGAAGGAGTTGGATAGTGGTAGATCTACTAAGCGACCATCTTGAAGCACTTTTGCAATAAAAACACCTAAGAACCAAAAGTATTTTGATACACGCTCGCACGCATCCGAGTTTTGCAGTAATGGAGCTGGAAATAGACCTGATGATCGTCTAACGTAGAAGCCGACTGGTTTTCCTCCTTCTCCTAGATCGATAACCTCTTCACCAATTAAGTCGTGCTCATCTTCATACAGCCACATACCCAAATCAGAGCGTTGTAATTCCGCTGCTACAAGAGCATAGAATTCAAGGGTGGGACCTAAGCCAGTACCTTCTTCGCCAACAAACTCAACTTCCAAAACCGACTTTCTATTGCAGTGAATACGCATTACTTGCATCGCCCATTCTAGAAGATTTTCACTTCTTGGAACTTTTACACGCTCATGCTTCAAACGTCCTACCCGGAACTCATGTTGGTCGTCTCTCCTAGGACTCAACCCTGGCATGCGCTGCCTTTCTAGGGTAACATCACGTTGCGATTGAAGCCACACAATCGATCGTGATGCCCCGAAAGCTGTGCAGTTGAAGTATAACTGTCTAGTTTCGAATGGGAATAAGAAAGGGCACGTTTGGTTGAGATCTTCACACCAGTTAGGTAAGCTATTACTTGATAAAACCAGGGGGTCTTGAATTTGTTGCTGTAACTTATTGGTAATCTTTTTACTCATGAATATATCCGAATTCAAAACAGTTGATGTCTCCTCTAGTTCAACAATATTCTCATCCTCCCGACGTTTTTGCTTTTGATTGAGAGCATTCAATTGACTCAAAAGTTGTAGAACATCATCTACACTACAATTGATATTTTCTGATGTCATGAAACCTGTTCTCATTGGTGAGTTTGGAGACAGGGTTGAAGCACCGCTTTTGACTGATACCACAGGAGTATTGGGTCCGTCGCCACTGCTGCTTTCATTTTGAAGGGCTTCTTTGTAAATAATTGTGTAGGTAGGTTCCCATACTTTGCGGAATTTATCCTGTTTGCTCAACTGAGTTGCTTGCATTAGCTCTTGGACTGCGCGGAAAATAGTCCATTCTGGATTTTTAAGTTCCACTTCGACATCGGCTACTCCTCCTATTCCGGGGCCACGTAGAGTTAGTGACAGAGCAGGTTGACTGATTTGAATGTGTTCAGATGATTTAGCAACATCGGACTCAGAGCCAGGAGATGGGATTTCCAAGTCGGATGTTTGATTGACATTCGTACGTCCTGGGCGGGGATCGAAAGCTGGTATTAATGCAGAGAACTGCCTCTTTAGTACAAATTCGTCATCCCAGGACTTTCGTTTTCCAACAGCAGCAAGACGGTTTTCTAGTGTTTCATCATCCATGAAAGTCAATAAATTCCTCGAGACCATGACTTGGAGAAGCGTGTTCTGCGAATGTAGTTTATATAATTCTAATTACCTTGAAATTTAGAATCGTTTGCATCATGTAGTCTAAAGACTTCAAAGTTGATTAACTTGAGTTTTCTATTAGATTTTTAGTCCTTTAGCTTCAAACATTTTATATATGTCTAGATTCCTGCACTTATTTCAATTTGTGTTTAAGCTACTATAAGAGTTTATTAAAGGTGCTCATAATAATTATAGATTATATACAAACACAAAAAATTTTTAATGATCTTTCAACAATGCTAAATTTATGTACAATACTATAAAAACAAAATTCCTAACTTATTGTAAAAAGTATTATACCTAACTTGCTGATAAGAGAAATCTGAACTACTTACACCAACTTCTTCGTATTCATCTTCATTTTCTTCATCATCATTGTCCTCATCCATATCCTCGTCATCCTCAAGATCACCAAGTAATGTTGGTGCCCTACAACTTTCCAAAAAGTCTTCCAAAGAGACTTGCTCGCTATCACTGGATGTAGATGTCAAACTCATCGTTAACGTAGGGTTAATTGACGAGGGAGCTTGATTCCCACCAGATGTTGTTGTAGGTGCGCCGGCTGGGGAAGAATTATTTCCTGTAAAATTATTAGCTTTTATTATTTTAAAGCCATCTTTAACTATTCGTTACTATTAAGTTTACCTGGATTATTTGACGATAAGCTGGGGTAGCTCTGAGCGGTGCTTAGCAGCCCTGAATGGAAATTACTAGACAGAGCTAGTTTTACTAAACTTGTAACAGAATTTGGTCCACGAGGGAAGAAGCCGGTTCCAGAATTTTGGTTACCGCGTTCATTGCTGTTCGAATTATTAATAGACTGATTGTTTTGGAAATTATTTCCTTGCGAGGTACGACGTCTAGCCATTGCAGCAAATGTCTCTAGCAATCCTGTGGGTGTGGTAGTTTCGGGCTGGCTTGTGCTCTCGGAAGCAGCTGTGGTTGTCAGATTGGGCACGCTGACGCTCATTTGATTGCAGACCGACACAGCAGCGTTAGATGTATTCTGTCCACTAGGAACGGTATTCTGCTGATTCATATTGCCTCCTGAATTGACATGATCATGTTGATTTTGTTGCGTTTGGGTATTTTTTGTATTTTCTTTCGCGGAACATTCATCATTAGCCATTTGCAAGTGTTTTTCTGCCAAATGTTTCTTATAGTGATAACCTGCATCTTCCCCAGTCTTAATTCCGGCACTCGAAGCTCCTCCTTGATGGGGCTGATCTTGAGTTTTAGGTAGTGCTATTTTTACAGCAGGTGCAAGAAGATTAGTAGACGGTATGGATAAAATATCTGAAGAAAGAATGTTGTTCGTATTGTTGCGAATCATATCAACACCTTCTCGCACTTTATCGATCACTTCCATAGCTTCTGAGGAGAACTGAGAAACTCGAGATCCGGAACCTCTAAGGTTTACTAACAAGCTTTTGCTAATGCTATTGACAGAATTACTGGCGTTCATTTTATTATTCGCTTCAATGTTAGTTGTTTTGGTATCCTCCGGGTAACTTTGTTGCCTCATCAAATGGCTACTTCCGCCAGAGCTGGTGTTCTTCACATTGTCGGTTAAAGCTAAGTTTTCTGCAATAGTTGCGAGATCTGAAACATTTGTATTGATACCTTGCATTGAATTGTTTATAGCTGATAAGTCGGTATGATTTTCACGTTCACGCAACGTGTTAGCGACTACAGAACCATCTTTGGTTTCTCCAGTCGAGCCGACAATATCGGATTTTGCCGATGACAAAACATTTTCAGCAATAGCTTCTACTGCTTGTTTCCATGCCAAATTGTCTGCAGATGCAGCTTGCTCGGATGCAGCTACTGAATTCCGATTAAGCTCTGTAGCTTCGGGTAGCGATGGGGTTGAACTCGACTTACGACTAGTTAAAACATTACTTTTCTCTAATTTTTTTGTGCTAGAGAGTGGCGCAACTGAGTTTCCACCCTCTAATACAGATAAATTATCACAATTTGCTAATTTTAAATCATATTTGCCTTCTGCCCCCATACGGTAGGAATTTCGAACACCATGATCCCATTTGACATCGATCCATCCATTGTGGATTTCACCAGTTACAGTACCTTCTCCACCATTTCCATCCTGGTCATCCCAACGCCAATCAACACCTCGCACCACTCGAGCTCCTGTAGTGATATGCTTCAATTGCGCTCTTATTTGTCTGCGTTCCCTTCGTATTTTAGCCTCAGCTTCTTTTGCCCCTTTACCCATCTCCTCACATATAGACACAATGCGGCCATAAATTTCAAAGCCACTGAGACTTAAATAGTGAGTCTGGCCAGAAGCGTTCCTCCCATTTTGTTGTATTCGAATATGACGGAAGCCTTGCGTCTCGTCGGAACAAACAATAGGCCACGTACTGGTGCTACCAGGTTCAGCCAAACTTTTATCATCTGTATGCGTCATCAACGTCGTCCAATTGACACCATCCTTTGAAGCTTGTATCATCCAATTTCTAAGAGCGCTGCGTCCATATCCTCGAGCATGTCTCAAGGTGTAAGCATTTGGGATTACGAATACTCCTAGATCTATGGCAAACCATGCCTTTTTATTGTCTCTGGTGTGACAGTTTACACTTACGCTATCTCGCGATAGGATATCTTCAAGTTTACCATAGGGAAGCTGCTTGCCTTCAGAACTTGTAATTTGCACAAGACCGTATTGTGCTGGATTAACCCACTCAGTGGTTTTTCCATTGGTCCCAATGAAATAAATCAAGCCATTCTCATCAAAGTCGTATTGATGTTTAAATATCATTCCAGATTTTGATTCTCTTAGCTTTTTCAAGTAAAGAAAACTGCCTCGGTCCATATCATACCATTGTTTTGCAACCATTTTTAGTAGATACTTAGCAAGTTGCCCAACAGTGGCAAGGGGTTCCATTTTAAGCGTACGACCTGTTCGATCAAACAGTGTATTTTCGCAGGCTGCCCTTTCCAGGCGGAATCGCAGTCTCTTAGTCAATACTTGGAGGCCATATCCTGCTCCAGGGGCATCATACATATAAATAGGCAGTTTTTCTGTACTCTCTAGTACTGCCACTAGCTTCTGCACCAAAATTCCTGCAGTATTCTTATAGTCAGAGTTTTCATTATTTCTCTTGTTGCTTAGTATGCACCGCTTAAAAATCGATATTCTTTGCTTCTGTAACTTACTGATTTTGCTTCTCGATAAACCGTCATCCCAATAGTTCTTTGAGAGCACAGCAACCAATGCTTGAACCAGTCCAGAGCTGTGCATTTCGTAGGCACTTACTACACCATCCTCATGTAGCAAATGTGATAATTCATTTAGTGCATTGCGGAGATTTTCTTGCCATTTCATGTTGTTAGGAGAGGCGCTTTGCTCTTCCAGAGCAATTTCAATTTGCTTAACTATTTTTGATAGCTTTGCGACTGCTCCTCTTGGGACTGCCTGTGCCGCTTTGAAATATCTACGAAAATATTCAAACAAATCAAAATATTATTTTTGCTATTTTGCGAAGCGAGAAAGGGTAAATATATTTTGAAATTTTGTTTTCTTATTGTCAATGGTGAACCCACACTTGTTTCTCATGGGTATTTTACAACGGAGAATAGGCAAAATTAAAGGTAATTATAAATAAAAGATGTAATGAAGTGTTTAAGGTTAACTTAACGTTGAACTAACGTATTTTTAGGAAACATCAACAAAATGTCAAATGAGCAACTGAGCTATGTGGATCATAATAAAGCCTGCGTTATAATAACTGGCATATGTATAGAAAACTGCCGGACTCGCTTTTTTGTCTTAAATCTTTTTAAAATAAAGCAACATCTAAATAACAAAAACTCTAATTTTATTAATTAATTTTACCTGTTGTACAAATCCCTTGCGAGGTTCTTAACTTGATTCTTTTGTACTTCAGTTTTAGTTTTGATTTTCTTCTTCTTTCCAGCGGACCAACCAGTTGCGAAGTCTGGTCCTAGAGTAGTTTCAGCAGTGAAAGTGTGCTTAGTGCCACGATTGCTCTCAAATATGAATCCAGGTAAATCATCTTGCAGGATAGTGACTTGATGACCTTCAGTATTGTGTATATGGAGCTGATTTTCCTTCTGGCTTTGCAAAACCCAATTTCCCACCACAAGGCGAATAGGTCCAACAATGCTAAGAATAGGCTGTGTGGGGGTACCTTGACGTACATCAGCGCGGGCTCTTTGCAACTTTTCCAAAAACTCGCCCCTATTCTCTGCAAAGTCAACCAAATATATTATATTATTGACCTCTTCTTGAAACTGCTTACTATAAATTGCAACAAATCAATAATACGAATTACCGTTCCAAATTTTAACATTCTCTAAAATGTAGGTTGAACAAAATATTACTTTATTAAAACTAGTGTGAATTGCTTCAGTCTTTTCTATATGAAGCAAAAGTGAAATTATTTTAATTTTTAAAAAAGCAAAGAAGCTGTAAAAATATACTAAGCCAAAATCTCTAGTTATTATATTAAAAAGATAACGGTTAAAATAAAGAGTTAGATAAACAACAATATGAAGAAACTTTCTCACCTTCACTAGATACAGATTCCATGCCTCGTCCCTTTCCTATGAACAGAAAATTGGAAAGAAAACACACAAAAATGTGTTCGTGAAAGAAGATTAATTTCAAATGAAATTATTTGTATAATTTTAATAAAATTAAATCAATTATGATAAGATTCCAAAAAAAGGAAATAATTAGATTGTAATGAGTCGCATTGAGTTATATACAAAACATGTTCTCTTTATAGTTAAATGAACTTATAAGTACATATGTGCAATTCTACAAACTTTAATATGCTGCAAAAACGATTTAATGCTTTTCTCTCTCGTTATGATCAAATTTTGTGTTGCATTAACTCAAGCCTATAATAATGTCGTAAAAAAACTGTGCCCTATGGAGAAATCTTAATCTTAATATTTAATAAATTTCCCTTTTTTAAGTTTTTATGTTAAATAAGTTCCTACTTAATATTTATTTTTGAGAAACTGTTCGTTCATAATTTTTATGATAATGCTTATATGACATACTAAACTGAAATCAAGGATCCAACATGTTGGTATGCTTGGAAAATAATTGCATTACGAAATATGTGAACTTTATGTTTCCATACTCCCATACAAAAACGAAAATGCCCTTCTTGATGAAGCTTTTCAAGAAGAGTAGGATTAAAAGGTAAAAAAAAAGCAGATTTCCGTAGAAATTTAATCAGGTCATAGAAACTTATGTATCTGAAGAAAAATCTTAAGCTCTAGACTGTACCCTAAAATATAAAAAGATAGAAATGTTACTAGTTTTTTCAAATATTGAAAGCAATATATAAGCATATACATGCATTATGTTATTAAGCATATTATGTGTCTATGCAGTTGACGGCTATTAAAAAAATCTCGCGCCCTTAGAATATCTCAGAAAACTTCTAGGTTTTTTTTTATATAGTTTAATGTTAAGATTTTATTTGAACCACATCAATGGTTTCTATGATACATATGTAATTAATTTTAAAAAGTTACTCCAAAATCATTTTTTTTGTTTCTTGTTCCTGCTTTCCCCAAAAAAAAAAATAACTGATGTGTTGAAGCAATAACATGTTTTTGGTTTCAGTATTAAATTTTAATTTAGGTTTTGAATTTACTTTGTACTATAAGCGTGAAAACAAAAATGCTTTCCATATTTTCAAGCCAAAAAGCAGCTATTTTCGACAACACCCAAAATTATTATGTGATTGCGCCGTTAAATGCACATACATACATATATTTGGGCTTATCTCAGGCTCCATGGAGTCTGGAATAGACCTGATAATCTACGTGATAATATATGTATTTTAAAGGTTTCTATAATCGAATATGTATATAACACTCTACCGTCGCAAAAAGTAATTTATTTTCTATACGTGTAACATATACAAAATGCGCGACTTTTCCTTATTATTATTTATATGCCCCGTTATTTGTATAACATTTTAAAAGCAGATCTGAAATACGTACCTTATTTTTTAATTTCATATGTATGTAATTTTTATCCTATAGCTACCATATATAAAAATATAAAGATTTTGTTAGTTTTGTCTTTATATCGATACAAAGAAAACAATTCCTACTCATTTCATTTCAATGATCATTCGGACAAAGGACGTGATGTTTCAGAATGGACACAATATGGTACCTTCCTATCTATTTCGTGGGGGATTTGTTTAAAACTGGTTAAAGATGTACGTGTTTTCCTCTCGATGTACGATGTTTGCGACGAACATTGGCAGTGTGTATGTATGCAGCGGTCGGGGAATCACCTCGGACGCGAAATCAACGCCTGCTTGATTTTTACTCGAGTGAGCATCGTACCACGTACATCTGTAACCAGCTTAACACCTATATAAAGTTTCCAATGCACGAATATGTATACATGTTAAAAATAAATCAGACTAAAAATTTGTTATTAAGCTAAATTCGCAATATTGGAGAATGTATGTTAACATCGTTAATATTACATGGTACGGCATCAATATAAAAAATATATAATTGGGAAATTGATTGTCAAATCGTGCAAAATAAACACAATGTTTGCCAGATATTAATGATGCTGAATTGATAGATTTACCAACCGGAAAGCAAAATGAGCAGCAAGCAGAACTAGGAAAGAGACGATTTGTCCTACATTAGCAGATTTAATAAAAAAAAAGCCCATAGACTATGCCCTTATCAGCATAAATTAAAAATCGGCATAATTATAGCATCCCACCTGAGAAAGTAAGATAAAAGGAAATGTTTACTAACCAGAACTGTCGTTCCCATTTTCAGGGCTTCCACTTGAATACATAGTTGCAAGTTTTCCATCAAGTATAAAGCGGAACCAACCATTTGATCCATTCGATAATTCAAGAGCAGCTGAGTCGGACCAGACATACAGGCAATCGCGCCCACGACAAATGCTCCATTCTCGCCAATGGTAGGCTTTACCTGGCAAAATTTCTTTCGCATCTTCTAAAACTTCATCAGAAGCTGAAATATGATATAAATTTAATTACAATCCTGTACGTTCATAAATCTGGAAGTCGTAAAATGCATCTTTCTGACTAGGAAAGAACTTTAAAGAAGAGGCGAATGTAATATAAGAATTTATTAAAATTAAGGAATCAAAGTCAAATTTTGATAAAATCTGAGCTAATTGTATTGTGGCAGAACATTTATTAAATTCTTATTATGTGCAATATTTGTTATTAAATTAATGACATTATGGATGACATCCTGTCTATTACCCTTGTATCAGTAATGAAAAACAAGTTATTTTTTCCACTTACTTTTCATAGCGCCCTTGCTATTAGTTGCAGTGGATGTTGAAGCTGCTGGCTCTTCACTAGCGGTGATGGACGGCTGAGATTTACTATTATCAAAAGTGGGCTCATTATCGTTTCCCATTAATGCTTGAACCTTGGAGAAAACCCCCAAACGGGCAAATTGATCTAAGAACTCTTCCTGGGTTTTTGACATTAGCTCCTCAATTATTGTCAGTACTACTAAGTGACCATCCTCGTCATCCTACGGAAATTAATCAAATAAACATAACAAGTTCCTTTGTGCATGATCATAAAACAATATATTGAATATTCGATTTAGCTCATGCATTGTGTTAGTTATATCAAAAAAAGATAAAATATTGACACTTTTTTCTTTCCAAAATTTTCAGTCGTTCTTTAGTAATTTCTATCGAGAATTAAACAGTATTCAAAATTATTTATTAATTGATAAATTAAAAACACATTGTTTATGCTATCTATTGAAAAATGTCTTAATTTTAATTAGTATCTAGATATATTACTACTGAAAACTCCAGACTCACCATTCTCGTTAATTCTGTTTTAATTTGAACATGCATTTAAGTAACATTAGTAAAACGCTTCTAAGAACTAACGTAAAACGTACATCCATTCGGCTAAAAAATAATTCCAACATCTTTTCTATATAAAGTAGTTAACCTTAATAACATATACTTCAATGCGAAGCTACATGTTCTTCAGTTTTAACACCGTTGTTACGAGTTGGTACGAGTGAACGTTATGCCGGGTACACATCTGAGCCGTCAGCCATCATGTTGTGATGTGATTCATTTCGACCAAAGTCGATATGACTTTATATAGCTGAATGTATATAAAATTCCTACAGGAATGATCTACACGACATTCAACTATTTGCAGTCATTTCAACTTTGATCGAAACGAATTACATGACTACTCCCTGTTTCTACACTTTCAGAGCTACCCTCGGTCACATGAAGGTTGTTAGTTGCCATAGAGTTAGGACCACCTTTCGAATACTCACTGAATAAAATTGCAAGTACATATTTACGAATAAATAGTGTTTTTAGTTTAATGATTTATCTAACACTAACGTGAGCTTGTAATTTCTCCTGTGATCCTGTATCAACTGAATATGGAACATGAACATCGCTAATAAAACTTTTGAAAAAGCAAAATGGCGTATCCAATATGGCGACCGAAAAGCAGGAACATCAAAGGATTACTACGAAAACAGCTTCCTCTATGTTTTCGTGTTCGCTGATTTCGAATCTACTGTCGAAATTTGGAGAGTAAAAATGACGGATCCAATATGGCGTCCAAAGGTTCCCAACTTCTTGAGCCAATTTCGACAGAGGATCCGCACTGGTAAATTGTTTTACACTGAGCGAAGCCGAGCTTAAAAGCTAGTTTTTATATTAAATATTTATTTTCAACACTGAAAAACCATCAGCATGAAGTATTCAATAAATTTCCAATGAACCAGTTTTTTACACAAATCGATTTGTTGAACCCGTTAAAGTGTGCACCGCTCTGGGATGAAATATATTCATCCATTCTTAATCCCGCTGAAATTAATATCTGTTTCGAACTGAGAGAATTTCAGAGTAGACTGAAAAGTTTAGAAAGTTAAAAAAATGTCGGTGACTTGACATTTCGAGCTTGCTTTTAATATTTCTACGTTCCCAGCGGACTTTAATTCCGTCACAATCAAAAATAGGGAATTTTTTTACCGAACTAATGTATCTATAATAAATAATATGTATGTAGAGCGTATAGATATAGATTTAAAACTGCCTTCCACTCAATGACAAACCGAAAGTATTACTACATATTATAAATTGTTATTAGGTTTGTTAATTCCTCCACAAAACAAAACTTTAAAAATTCAAGCACATATTTAATGTGAGGACATATTGAACTGTTAAAATTAAAACACCACAAACTCAACTCTATTTAAACGAATTAGTACAGAATGCAACAAATTATTAAATTAGATTGCGAACAAACATATTTATATAAAAAAGTTCTATTTTACCCCCGCCATTTTAAATTTTGGTGGTGGTAAAATATATCGTTGGGCTATTAGGGAACGCTGCTGTTTTATTGATTGAACTAATGAACCGCTTTTTGGTAGTTGCTTGGCAGTGGTGGTAGAAGAACTAGTAGTAGTTATTGTGGTGGGAATGGAGATGGAGGCAGATTGTTGTATGCTAGCCGCTTTTGATGGCCAACTGTAACTAATCTATTTTTCATTACTTAGAATGATTTTGTCAATTTTTATCTTAATTTGATACAGTTACATACACCGAATTATATCCAATTGTCTGTATAATTTTATAAAAATTAAATAATTGAGGAAATCTTACCTCATTATCTAGGACACTTGCTACAACTTCTACCAAAAGAGTTCCCAAATTCTGGTCTCCAATTGACGATAGCTGGGGTTCACATAATGCTTTCATGACTGTTGGCTGGGCATACTGAACCATTTTTTTAATTAAACCTAAACTAGCTCGCCGAACACTGCCCAGCATTGTTCCTTGAAACGTTCTACAAAATACTGGGAGGAAAAATTTCAAGTATACGGGAGCCATTTCTGGATCTCCTCTAGGCTCATTTGTGTTATCTGGATCAGACTTTAAATCATTGCGGCCTGCTGACATCCATTCTCCTGGTGACTGTAGGATGGCTGCAACCTCGCGGTGGCCCTCATCAATTCGTTCTCGAGCTTTATCCAGAGGTGTTTTCCCATCTTCATCCCGAAGATCAGGATACGCTCCATGTTTGAGAAGTACTTTTGCTATACCAGGTCTACCAAAACATGCCGCGTAGTGCAGTGAGGAACTTCTTTGACCTTTGTTAACGTCAGCTCCTTTTTCGCATAAGTATTCCACCATTTCAAGCGTGCCAAATGCGGATGCCCAATTAAGCAGAGTTTGCCCAACGTCGTCCATGCAATTAACATCTATTCCTCCAGACTCTATTGCTTCTGTTAAGGCCTCTGTGTCTTTGCTGCGAATGCAGTCAATTAGTTGACGATGCGTTCTCTCTGCATTCGAGTCGGCACGTCTTACTCTAGGGGCTAGTTGCCCCTGAGATCCTGGACCAACGCGACTCAACGCTTGCCTACCTTCAAATAGCAGCAGAAGTAAGAGGTCTGCAAGCCTCATGCAATCTAAAATGCATCTTTCATCTCCTTTCAAAGCCCGCTCCATAGCATCTGGCAAATTCGAACGTAGAAGGTCATGAGTTATTAATGGAGATCCTCTGCACAAGGTTGAGAGCAGCGAAATAGTAGTTGAAATGGATTGTGAGGATCGATTAGCGTCCGTAGGCTGTGTTTTAGTAGTGACAGCATTTAAACTCTCGTTGTGTGGTGCAGATGAAGAAGAACTACCTTGCTGTGTACCGCCTGCCGCGTTCCCCAATCTCTTCAACAATTCACTGACTAATCCATATTCAGCCAATGGAGCAGGATCTACACCCTTTCTAGTGAACCGATCAGCAACTGATGCAAAGCACTTTAGAGCGCCATCTGCTACTAATGGATCTTCATGTTGAAGTAATGTACTTAAACTTTCTACGCAATTCTGAATGCAAGGACTATTAGGCTCAACTTTTGTACATAGCCTGGACACTACAGCCATCGCTGAATGTAAGGTGTCTTTATGCACTTGTGACCCACAATCTCGTATGAAGGATAAAACACAGTTGAGGCCACCACCCTCGAAAACAGCTCCAGCTTCTCTGGTGCAGATTAATTCCAAAACTTTAATGCATTGTTCCGCAAGATCGCGGCTAGTACGACTAGACAGATCGGCAACGACGAGCCGATTGCAAATTGCCTTGATAGCTCCATCGATGGCAACAATACGACGTGTGCATTCAGCTGATACGTCTAAATAATAGGTGATGGCACGTGCAGTTACCTCGAGTACATTTTCAGGCGCTAATTCATCGAGAAATATTTTGCAAAGTGCTGGCAGAAAAGTTCTTGGTGGACAGCTATTGAATGTAATACCAAGTCTAAGCATAATACGTTTTTAAATCTATTTTAAAATGCAAATTTACCTTTCGAAGCACCTGTCAACATTGTCGGACATAAGAAGTAGCATACATAGTTGTTCAAGAGCTATTAGCTGCATGTCGCGCTCGTCGCCCTGTCCCATCGATAGCCATTCCAGAAGCGTCTCTGGGTCAACATCTCCCATCTGCAAAAACGAAAATAAATAACTATATTTAACCGTTCAAGTAGCAAAACATATAAACATCTTTAAAAAAAATTAACTTAAAATCGTTGTCAGCAAATGAAATATGTACATACATTGAAATTCGTTTTCTCACTCAAAATAATATGTGTTCATTAAACCCACAAGACGACAGATTTTCTTTTCGAAATTCTAAAATGGGAAAATCAAGAAAGCTTTTGGCTTTAGTGCGGAAATTTATTTTCACTTTTTAGTGAAATACGGTTTTTTGTGTGCGTGTGCAGAAAATTATATTTTTATTACCGTTTCCTTGAACACGCGACGTTTTCGAATTGGAAATGAATATACAAAATAAATTTTCTGCCAAATAATATTATATATTCAAACTTGCGGACGCTTTTTCAATTTACAAATCATCTTTTATTTATTTGGCACTGGACACGCTTTGCTATATTTTGAAGAATTTTTCTATTCAGACGTACAATTTTTATTTGTGACGATAATTTTAAGTGCTTTACACCTATGCAAGGCGCATTTGTGTAATTTTTGGAACAAAGTAAAGGCACAACGGTAATTATTTAGAAGTGGGGTTCCACCCCTAATCAGCTCCAAAAATTTTGTTAACTATACAACTGTTCTAGAGTATAATAATAGATAATTTAAGGTGGGGAAAGGTTTTTTATGCTTTTCATAAAAGGCAAAATTTGTCTACTGACTGAATATTTTCCTTTTATAAAATATCTTATGGACTGCCCTTCCCCATCTTAAAATACCTATCACGAAAAAAAGCTTATAAATATTTACCGGCGCAACCACACATTATAATTAAGTATATTTGTTTAAAGTTGAGAAAAATGTTATGTTTTTTTCTTTAGTGAATTATTTGTTTTCAGTAATTTGATAATGTAATTACCATGCACGTAGCATAAAGAATAAAAGTTTACATTATTAAATTAATAATAAGCACTTTCAAAAGCCTCCAAATAATGGCTATAATGTTTACCTCAACAATACATTTAATATTAGATACATACACATCATAACTTACGATATCCCAATTTTACATGACAGCATAAAATCTTCCAATTATATAAGGGGCATATATAGCAGAAATTAACGTTATTAAATAAATATAAACGTTAGATTTCATCTTTGCTATATGTACTATCTAGTCAAAATTCAACTGCTCAAGCCACAATGGCCCGAAATTCAATTTTCAACCTCTGCTTGCTGCTATTAAACCGGCCGAAATGGTTCTTAACATGTGTAATATTTAAAAGTGACTACTTAATTGGTTTAAAACTTCTAAATTGCTTTACAATACCTAAGGAAAAAATATTTTTGAAGACTAACTATTCGACAACCTCAACAACTATTCGGCAATATGAAAAAATTCCAGTCAACTTATATTTTTTTTTAAATGTCCCAATAAATTGCGTAAATCATTCACCGTGCTTCTATCGAAAGCTAAACAGACCGCATAACCTCCTAGAGAACGTTTTACAATTTTGCGGCAGTGTGCTTTTGTAAGCTTCATTTCTTAAGAAAACATGTGCGGATTAAATGTTTCGGTCAGCTGCGAAGACACAGTATAAAAATAACAGGAAAAACACGAAAGTGATCAAATGTGTTCGTAGGCGTAAAGTTAAACGTACGCAGCAAGCTCATGACGGGCCATTTAATCTCGTGGGAAAACTGCGCATAAAAGTTGAAAGAAATGTTCACCTACCTAATTTACTAATTAGGTTGTGATCTGTAATGAACTAGATCTTAAAAGCTGCTCAAAGCGGTGCTTATTATTATCTTATTTTTCATTGCACTTGATACACGTGTTATTTGCTTCTACATTGAAAATTCTCTATATTTTTCAAATAAAAACGCTAAATTTTTAACTTTAACATCACAACAAAGCGTGGCACGTGCTTGCCTATCAAAGTCATATGACGAAGAATGTAAATACACCAATATAAATTGTAAGCATAGATCATAAATAGAAAATCTTTCGCTAAACAAATATTTCTTAGCAAACCTCAGAAATCCTCTCTGCATTTTAAAAAGTGCTAACCTACATATTTTTTTAGCACTTTAAACTTGTCCGGATAATAAATCGTTATTTTTAAACTATTCAACTAAGGAAATTTAAAGCCTAAAAATATAAAATAAATTTGAAACAATTTCGGCGAAGAACTAAGAACCCTTCCAGTTATTAATATGCACTATAAAGGATTTCCAGAACAAGAATGTAATATTCAATCTACAGTTTTACCATCAAATTATTTTGGTATCATGTTGCTGCATCAATAGAAACTTCTTACCAACAAACGATATCAATGTCAAAGTCAACAACACGAGAATCTAGATCGATTTTATAGTAACAACCCATTGGCATGCAAACTCATTACATAAAAATTGCCACCTGGGATTTACATATAAGTGCACTTAGATGTATATGTTACTGTAAGAATATTTTGAGAATAAAATCGATGTTGATAAATAATAAATATTCCACTTTGATTTTCGATTTTCCCACATGCAATTCGAAGCACGACAGCGGTTGAGTAACAAAGAGAAGGTGTTTCTATTTTTTCTATATGGGAAATTGTGATGTAAATGCAATGCAATGCTCTCACGAAACTTTCCGTAAAGAAATTAATTAGACATGTAATGCCAATGTAGCGACGGTACACTAGGCGTTGTTAATAAATATTATAAATCCAAAGAAAGTAATTAGAATCCTCACATCATCCATTGCCATTCATTAAAAAGGTACCACTCGAACGAGACTTAAAGGCCAGCGCCAGGTAAAATCCACACCATATTGCGGTTAACTATATTCTACAATTCCCTATGAACACTTAAAAACTTTCATTTCACTGCTGAAAACTTGCACAAAGCTTAAACAAATCGTAGTAATTGTAATTCGTAAATACGTTTTAAATAATAATTTTTCCTTGGCGCACTTGGCGCACTTCGTCACAGCGAACAATGAAACTGAAGTCCGTTGGCAAATTTCACTTTAGGCGAATCGACGAAATCACCAACAAATGGTAAAAATAGATAGCAGAGAAGAAGAGAACTTCGCTGAAGCTCTCCTTGCTTCGTTGGTTAGCTTACCGAGTGCATGAGTTTATGTCGTTTTTCTGATAAATTTCATTTTTGTTGCCGTAATATTGAGCAAGCGTAACCGTTTCCCTGAAACAAACTATCTTTAAAGTTGTTTAATCAATGTAATTTCTGCATGCGAATATTGACAAGCTACTTTTAAGCTATGTTTTAAACAAATACTAAAACTTCTATACATATTTGATTAAAATGTCGTACCTAATAAATAAGTAACAGATTAAATATTTTACATATTAGGATTTATTTTGTACTTGACCATTAGCAGCGGTAATATAAAAAATTTCTAATTTGCTCCAAGAATTTTATTTTTTTATTTTTAAATAGTTTTACTGTGCATTATAAATATAAGATATGTACATTCAAATTTTTTTGCAAACAATATGAGCATTGAAAATTGATTTGTCTTTGCTGTAAATTATTTGCGCAACCCAATAATACACTTTTTCCAGTAGTTAAACACTGCCCGGAAAGCGATACTGGCAAAGGCGTTGATTTCGAGACAGAAGATGAATTTAAGAACTGTTTTCATTCTGTTACTTTACTTTCACTTTTGTGGAAATGGATTGGATGTAATCAACTAGAACATTCATTGTAGTCGGTCTAATAAGCAACAGTGTTTGCAAAATTACAACCAAATTCGTTAGTTTTCAAAGCTGCTAGCTAATAACTCTATAAAGTAAATTGATTGGCGTCTTAATGGTAATTTTGTTTACGTGAAAATGATTGAAATTGTTATTTTTCATTGATATGACAAAGACCTAAGAAATGATTGATTATACCGGCAGCTCTCGAATAACACAATAATATTTATAATAGTTTAAGTTAAGCTCAACTCCATTTGAATAATACTGCCACTCAGAAGATGACATTGCAGAATGTTATCAAGAGTTAGAAGGGTCAAACTATAATAGAAATCAGTTTTATTGCGTCCTTAGTTAACGAAATTCTCGTATACGAAGTTAGGAAAAAGTAGTGATGCATTTTTCACTTCATTATTTAAAGCCTTAACACTGGTGAAACCCTCTCTTAAAGATATTGTATTGTGACATTTTTTAAAAATGTTTGTTTAAAACAGAATTTTTTTATTCAATTGTGTTCAAAAACTCCAAGTATTTTACATTTTACAGATAGTAAGAGTTGAGCAGTCGGCAGGTATGCATACGATTTTTATACTTTAACAATTTTAAACACGTTTTATTCAAAATATTTTTTTTTTACTTAGGGGCCGTTCATAAAATACGTCACGCTAAAATTAGCTTTTTTTGACTCCCTCCCCCCCCAATGTCACGCTGTGTCACACTTGCTGTAACCCCCCTACAAATATTTCGTCACAAAAACCAAGACCCCCCCACTGAACATGATAAATTTCGATTGATAGTAGACAAATATATATCTCAACTATTAAATCGAGGAGTTATAAATTTCGGTTAAATAGTTTACTTAATGGAGAGCATTTAATTGCGGAACATGTAAAAAGCGTCTGTATTAGCTCACTGCGGAATGACGAATGAAAGAAAAATATAATAATAAATATATGAGAAATAGTATTTTTATTTGTTACTGAAGAGAGCGCAGGCTACGTGGAGACAGACGTTACTCTCTCAAGTTTTGGAAAAACAAAGAAAGCGATTGTGACAGATTGCAACGCTGCTAGAGCTAAGTCAAAACGCTAGAGCCGCGCCACAGAGCTAGCACTCATGTTGGAAAATAAACATAAGTAAATATATCAAGTTACAATTTATTGTAATAAAAATATATACGATTAAATGTCTGTATATTTACTAATACAAAATGAATGACTTCTATCGTGACATAAATAAAAAAAAAATAGTCGAGAGAAATACTCCAGTAAAGTTTTTGATGAACGGCGAACGTCACGTTGCCGTAGACCCCCCGTCCCACCTTGTCACATCTTGTCACACTCAGTAAGACGTCTCCCTCCCCCTTGTGTGCGAACGTATTTTATGAACGGCCCCTTACCGTCGATGATTAAAAAGAAATTGCGATCATTTTCAACATTTTACACAATGTTCATATTAGTAATTCTCGTCCCTACCAGAATTATAACTTTTTAATAATAATTTCATTCAAAGAGTATATAGGGGTTTTTCGGTTCGCTGATTTTGAATCTGCCATCGATATTTGGAAATTAGAGATGGTGTATCCAATATAGCGACTAAAAATCCTCAACTTGAACGGAATTCCGTGTAAATAAATATGTAGGGGATTTTGGGATCGATCATTGTGAATCTATCATCAATATTTGGAAATTCAAGATGGCAGATCCAATATGGCGACAAAAATATTCAATTTCAATGGATTTTCGTCGATTTTGTGGTCGGGTAGCGAAATTCAAAATGGAGGCGAAAAATTTTCAACGTAAATGAATTTTGAAAATAGGTTCTTAGGGCAGCTGAATTTGAATCTTGCATTGGCAAATTTATAATAAACTTAAGGGGGTATTGCGTAGTGACGACCGTTTTTTGGCCAGTAATTCAGGAATTTTTTCTCAGAACCTGTGAGACATATTATACTAATTTTTTTTCATATATTTATCCAACTAGGGCAGTAAAGCACGGTAAGTTTGCGTCATCCCGTGATAGGTTCAATTTAAATGGATTTCCGTAGATTTTAATATCGGGAAATCTACTAGCAAAATTCAAAATGGAGGCCAAAAAATGACTTTTCTGGAAAATGGGTTCTTAGGGCAGCTGAATTCGAATCTTCAACTGAAATTTGATAAATTTATAGTAAACTTAAGGGGGTATTGGGTAGTGACCCCACGTTTTTATTCAGTAATTCTGGATTTTTTTCTCAGACATATTGGACTAATTTTTTTTCATATGTTCATCCAACCAGAGTTGCAGAGCACAGCAGGGTGAAATAGCTACCATGATCCAGCCCTCTGTGTTATCTGAATCATAAATTTGAAGATTCTTAGTATTGTTTTTGTTAATTCAAAAACATTAAATTTCCTTACATCAAGGGCACGATTTCTTCCTTAGACCAACATTTTACAAAGCCAAGGGTTGAGTTGGCTCTATTTACGATATGGTCAATGTGGGAACGAAAGTTGAGCTCACTGTCGCAGATAACACCTAGGTCGGGAAGGGATCTAATAGATGGAATTGGTTCGCCTGAGAGACCGCAGGATCTAGGAGAGGTGGAGGCGTTTACAGAAGAAAGTGATCGATTGGCATTTGGATAAATTGAGATCGAGGAAGTTTTTCATCCACCAGGTGGAGAAGATGAAGGTTCAGCTCGTTTCCATCTGTCACTTATTAGGAAAAGGGCACTATGGGAGTGGAACATAGAAATACTAACTAAGCACGGAACGGCTATATCGTGTATGAACCCTGTACATGAGCGACCACCTCAATGGGACCTACCTAGAGGAGAACAGCAACAGCATTTATGAGGGAGAGCTAAATAAGAATCAGGCCAAGCTGGGCCAAGCGGTGAATGGTAGCGTGTAAATAGATGTTAAGGGGGGCATAGACATTAAGGCAGGAACTTCAGAAAATTTTGAATTGTATGCCCCCTTCTGATTATGGCTTCATATTTACGCCTGCACTGAGCGACCATACGAACACAGCCTATTCTAACACATCAGGAAATGTAGTACGCTAAATCTGGCTTACAGCCGTTCCGTGCTTAGTTCATATTTCCATGGAGTGGAAGCATGGGGTCCGAGCGGAATTCGAATCTGGAACTTTTGGATAGGAAGTCTAACACTTTTACCACTAGACTACTCGCGTTCCTTTTATATTACTCTGTGGAAAAAAGAGGTATTTTCCGTGTCATTTCGGATATATTCAATATAGCCAGGGGCACAGCTCTACAGCAATATAAGAATAAATGCTATTTTGGATAATAATACCATAAATTATTTCTTCCTTGTGCTGTCACTCGTAAAATACCGCTGTATCATCGATAATCATGATGCGTACGTTTTGACGCATCAGATGCGTTCGTGATGCTATATTGAATTTTAGACTCACCATGTGAAGCACGGTAAATGCAACGAACGAACTTTAGGACCGCTGATTTAAGATAAATTGTCTAATTTTACAACTACAAGGTGGCGGCTCCAATATGGCGGACTCAAATTACTATTTCTTTAAATGTTCATAAAAAATACCACACCTGAATTTTTACACATTTGCAACGACACGACGTATCTATTTAATTAGGTGAAATAAATATAATAATTTTTTTAAAAGCAGTTTAAAATAGAGGTATTCAGAGTTGGGAATTTCGAAGTCTTAACAATTTGGCAACTTAGGACGGCGGATTCCAAATGGCGTACGAAAAATGTCAATTTCAAAAGATTTTTTAAGAACAAGGGTACTTCGGGGATTTCAACATTGTATTTCGAACCCACTAAGGTCACTACTGATTACATCAATAAATTGTTTTTGTGCCCAAGCGAAGCTGTAGACGGGACAACTAGTCCTTATCCTTATATGAATATATTACAAAAAAAAGTATCATTTCTCTGTCGGTTAGTTAGTGCGCTTATATCTCGAGAACCACTGTTACATGCTTTATTATTAGTTTATAGATATGTTACTTAGCCAGGTTTTAGGCTATAAACTTTGATAAAAGAGTATAGGATACGACACAACGTGTAAAAATCTTGTACGTGAGCGACCAAAATTCTCCTTCCGACAACGCTAACGAGAATATTTTTGATTAATTGGAAGTACAATTAATGAAGTGTAGAGGTGAAATTGGTGGTCTAATATTATTGTGCGTCTCATAAAATGATATATTTTTAGCGATGAAGTGTGCAGCGCAAGGTTGCAGAAATAACTCCTAACAATTGCGTGGGAAACACTTTTTTAGGTAAGTTCATCACTGCATTAGTGTCATTGTACGTAATTTACTTAAAATGGAAACAATCATTGCAACTATCGATAACAAATTCGATAATTTCGTGATACATTTTTCGTATTTATATTTGTGCAATGTGTTGTCAAACTACGTCATCGCTCAAACCAGTTGTGTAGTCTAAAAAATGTTTTCAGAACGACTTTATATGATTGCCCCTTTTTCCCCCTACGAGATAAACTCAGCCTGCACTGAAATCACAACTACTAAATAAGCTATAAGTAATTGTAGGGTTTAAGCACAAAATTTTATTTAAATTAATCAATTTATATCCATAATATATTCCTTAGCCTTTGTACTTAAAAGAATTAATTGTCTGAAGGGGGAAGGCCACTGTGATGGGTCAAAAAAAAATTTGTTTTTCCGTCTTACATTAAAGTTTATATATTCAAAAATATGTGTACAAGATTTCAGGTCAAAATTTCAAAAATTGACTGAGTTACAGCCATTTTAATTTTAGTATAGTAGTAGACCGACTGTTTTCCGCTTGACGTCCCGATGAGAATGGCACGTCCCTAAGTCCCTTGCTCAAACGTATTTATCAATAGATGACTTATTGGGGTTCTTTTCTTCGAATTTCTTTTTTAATTGCTATATAAAATATTGTTCTATTGTTATATAAATGATAGCGAGAAAAATGGACTAAAAACTTTAAACACGTTTTTCTCGAAATGACTTTTTTCAAACTGGTCACATTGATAACACGGTCAATTATTAACCGATTTTCAATTTTTTGTTGTTGTTTTGTTCGTATTTGCACTGGCTAAGGTTAAGCGTAGCCGATTTATTTAATTTTTACTATTTTTTTGGCTGTTTTGAAACAAAAAAAAAAAAGCTCGAAAAAATGGAAAAAATTTCAATTGCTCGCCATTTTGTGAAAAATCAAAATCGGCTAGGTACAACGAAAACTACATTCATGTAGATTATAATGAACTTTTATTTTCTTTTTTCTAATCACCCGTTCTTGAATAATCGATGCAACCATGGAGTGGGTATTTTTTTTGGACTCTACGGCAACGCTCATAACTTTAAAACTATTTAATATTTTTTAATAAAAATTTAGGTAAATATTATTCAATGTACACTTAATAAAATAAATAAAAAACGATCCTAATATTTCTTTATTTTCCCGGTCAAAAAAATCTCTCTCATTTTTTCGGCCGTCACAGTGGCCTTCCCCCTTAATGTAGACCCAAATTTGCAATAATGTGGTGAATAAGGTTTCAATTTATAGAAGACTATAATAACACAGCAAAGAATTTAAAAATTACACCTTCTTTTGCATAATCCTTTAGGAACTCTAAGTTGGTTATTGCGTGTGAAGAGTAACGTTCACACTTAACACTTAATTGTAATTCAAATATTTTTATTTATCTTCAACTCTATATCAATTCCAATGTTTTTTAAAAGGGTCTACAAAATTAGAATATCTTTCCATAAGAAAATTTTTTAAACACTTTCTTCGGATTTGCATAAATGTTAATTATAGAATAATTAGCCGATTTCTTCCTGTAACATTTAGGTAGTGGTAAATGTTTCCGTGGTAATGCACATCGACCGTACAAATGATAGCCGGCACATTTGACTCAAATTATTGATTTAACTTCTTGACATTTTCACCGTACCTACACCAATATTGATAAACTTTACCTGCTTCGTTATGAGGTGCAGATAATCATAGAGAGCCTTGTACTAGGCGGTACTAATCTTAAAATCAAAGGGCTGATAGGTAAACATTGTTCAAATATTCAAAGCTTGAACCGAAAATTGCCCGTAACTAAACATTGAAATCCATTACATAATTGGAAGAAGGAAAACAAATGTCTTTAATTAACGTCCTCCACTTACCTTGAGGTTGTGTTCTAAGAGCCCTGCGTTAAAATTTGCGCGTAATAACACAAATTACGCTTGGAGATATTTAAGTAGAAACTCTGAAACAAAATATAAAAAAACAGTTAATTATTGATATAATTGCAATGAGGTTAGCAAATCAAATGTCAATGAAGTATATATTATAAATAATTAAGCATAGATTATCAGAACCTATCTATCTTCTATGTAATTAAAACGTTAACGCGGAGAATTTGTGATCCCTCCTGTGAGTTTATTAATGCACCTATTTTAACGATCCCAACACTGATCTTATCAACTGAATATGGAACATCTTAATAAACTTTTGAAAAATTAAAATGGTGACCGAAAAGGTTTTATGTTTCGCGGTCTCGAACCTGCTGCCCAAATTTGGAAATTAAAATTAGCGGCCAAATATAGCGACCAAAAATTTCAATTTCCTGAACCGATTTCGATGATGGAGGATCCGCACTGGTAAATTGGCCCACACTGTGTGAAGCCCGCCTTATGTAAGTAATTACGCAGGTCTCGCAAATAAACCTAATTGTTTTTTTAAATATCGTTCGTACACGGAACAAAAGTGATGTTTTGTAGAAATTCATAAACGAAATAAATAACTAACTAATTTACGCCGCGTCATCTATCTATCTGGATGGATGGGGCCCCTTAGAAAATAAAAAAAAAATAGTTTTACTCGGAATTTATAACATATATATGGTTAAGGTTTGGCTGCTTTTAAGGGAAAAATATTCATACATTCCCAATATATTTGCAGTGATATTACGACTTGCTCTAGAAGCAAGTTCTCTCCTGAAAATCACGCATATTAGTTGGCAAGCTCCAGTAAATTTCCACCGCATAGGTATGTATGTACCTCTACATTTCTAATGCTTGTAATTATAGAAGTTTTTGACCTGGCCCTAACTAGGTCGGAACTAGATCTAACATAGGTGAAATCCTCGCCAGACTTGTTTATTCCTCCAAAGATAATCGGAATTCGCGCAAACATAGGTTGAATGTGTGTTGCACGAATTCTATTCAACATCTCAGCTGACAGCACAGGTCAGAAAATTTTCGTGTAAAGATACAAAATTGAAATAGAAAAGATAGAAAAATTGCAATAACCATCTATATACTTAAAACACTAACCCGAGGGCTAATCTACTAACTCTACTAATTCCTCCTGTGAGTTTATTTATGCACCGATTTTAATGATTTTAACACTGATAGAAACTTATCAACTGAATATGGAATATCACTAATAAAACTTTAAAAAAATATCAAAATGGCGGATCCAATATGACGACCCGATAGAATTGCTACGAAAATAGGTCCTTTTATGTTTTCCGGGTCGGTGATCTCTAATCTACCGTCCAAATTCGGAAATTAAAGATGGCAGATCCAATATAACCTCCGAAAATTCTCAATTATAAAGATTTCTATACAAACGGGTACTTTTATGTCTTCGCGGTCATTGATCTCGAATCTACAATCGTAATGGAAATTAAAGATGGCGGATCCAATATGGCGACCGAAAATTCCTATCCTATACCGATTACGATGAGATGGAGCTTCCGCACTAGTAAATTGTTTTACACCGTGCGAAGCCGGGCATAAAAACTAGTTTTGTATTAAATATATAAACGTGAAGAACTAGCAATCCGTAATAGCTTTATTTCAATACCAAGTAGTCGTTAGTAGTTCGATCGAAACTTGGATATGTTTTCTCTACTCTGCTCACACAAAATTTTGCAAGTATTTAAGCAAAATATTCCCACTCGGTGGCTTGCCAAGTGATTTTATGAAATTGATGGATTTACTCATGTTCGGAAAGGCTTCCTGGGCGTCCTACAAGTGATAACTTAAAATTAAGGCTCTGAAATTTGTTTCCAAAAAATATGTCTGCAGGTTATGTCTTCCTCAGGTTGTCAATATTTTAGTATTCCATACACCATGCGTTTGTCCTTGCTATTTATCTGCTCGCTAGTACTTACAAGTAGCGAATGGGGTAGGTACAGCTATTGTTATTCACATATTTCCTTGCTTCCCACATTTCCACAGTATATTTAGTGATACGAGTGATGATCTAAAATTTAAATATTTGCGGACTATTGACCTACTCGAGTTGAAAGAACATTTCGCCAGTGTTTGTCACCTCCGTCGCGTTATCATACTTTATCTTATCAATAGCATTGACTGGCTCTGCATCTTCTTTCGGTAAATAACATAATGAAGGCACTAACGAACATTTTTTTAAAATTACTTTTAAAGAAGCTCCCAGCTTCACGCAATTTTTTATTTTGCAAAGTCAATGAACTTTTTATCGAAAACACACGTTCTCTATATGCATTGCATCGAGGAAATTCTCTTTAGGCGATTTCGGTAACACCTACTCACTTGAGCAGCTTTCCTAAAGACAATGCATGCTGTCCACAAATACTAGGTGTATAAGTAAAACTGTTACTATACCTTCTCGCCATAAAAATGGGTGTACACGCAAAAATAAGCGGAACATATTTTTATATAAGGAAATGGTGGGTGAAAAGGACAGTTTACGCAGACGACCTTGAAAAGTGAGCAAGGGGTTGCAAGTTCCCAAAAAGCCCTGCAAAGAATTCATGGTCATGGAGAAGCTCGAAGGGCCATTCCATTGGTGCAAACATTTGCCTTGATATATGGACATTCCAGAAGCACATTAATATATATGTTACACTTGCCAATTTATCAGAAATGGTATCCCTGAAAAGCGAAATGGGGGGTCATTAATTGCAGCCACTTTAACTTTCGTGTTAAAATTTCTCGCACAATTTCCCGGTCACAGATCATACGGCACAAAAAACTCAAATATAATTTAATCACAGGTCGAATTTTCACACAAAGAAAAATGTTTTCCGAATAACATGGGTGCTTGCCTCGCACCTTTGGGAGCAACGACAGCCATCGCCAATTTCTTGATTGCTATTTATTTTTACCTTCGGCCAATTACATATCCATTTGTATATTTATTCCAGCAGCTCTGAATGAAATGTTCCTTTTAAACAAATAAAATCTCAGTTCTTCGTGATTTCTTGCACTTTTTTCTGCACAAAACACTCTGGCAAAATCATCAAAACGTTGCACAGGCAGCCGACACGAAATAAATTTTCCAATGCACTGAACTTTTTTTCTGAACTCCGTTCGTTCTGCAGATCGACAGCGAGTATTCATCCGTTCAGCAAGTTTAGCCCATGTGCCAAAAGGCGTCAGTGAAGACGAGATATTTTTCCCTAAATTTCCAATTTTAAAATTCATTTTTAATTTTGAAGACATTTAGGAAAGAAAATGATTATTTTTTTTGGAATATGAGCTAATTGGTGCTCTCTGAGCAGGAGTTTCATTACCTTAAAAATCACATTCCAGGGGACACAATTTCAGTAGGCTTGCTTTCTCTTGATTGATTGATTCCACGGAATAATTACAAAACAAATTTTTCATTACAATGAATATCGAGTATTTCCGTGAGGGTCTAGACTTGCTGTCGTATACTGGTGTCACTCTAGGGCCAGAGCAAGCACTATTGATAGAAAACTCCCTCTGTATTTTGCAGAATGAGAATAAATTCCAGCACATATTCTTCTGGGGGCGTATTGATGGACTTGAGAAGGATTACTACATTGCTTTTGGCTACACAACCGATTGCCTCGTCCAGAGGAAATTCTTCTACAGTCTGAACTGTTACCATTGGCTATTACTCCCACCACCTAAACTGGATCTCTATGAAGCTTGCATTTTGTGCCGAGAAAGATTCCTGGGTGACCCAAGTGTGATAAATTCTGTGAAGCTGGTAATAATAACATAACAATTCATAAAAATATTCCCATGCGCAATCTGTTGTTAATGGGTCTCATTGCGAGTGTCGTCTTGTCTACTTCTTAACTAACGAAGACACATTCTCAAGATTGGGAATTGGGATGCTATATACATAAATTAGTGGCCTCTCTAACCGATTCGGAGACAAAACGACACTCACAATAAGGGCCAATGTCATCGTATAATAATTTTAGGACCCGAAATTTTCAATTGACGAGAATCAAATAATCTTGGCAACCGAACCAGTCATACGCAAATTGAGGGAGGAAGAGCGGTTATCTTGTTTGGTCTATGTTATAACTGAGGAAAGCGCCTTGGTTCCACGAGGCGGTTTATACAAACCGGTCGATATGAATGTTATTTTCAACCCCGCTTTCCATGGATTAGATGAACTTACGGCTCCAGTGTTAAAAAACTATCAGCTCTATCGTGAGCCTCGCAATAAATTTAATTACAACTTACTTAAGAGAGACGATTACAATTATCCCATTGATTTTTTGGACACCATGGATGAAATAATTCCTGAGGATTACGCATTCGTCTTACATTTGGAGAAGTGTGAAACTCTTGTACTGATAGTGCCGTTAATTTGGCCAGGTATGAAATTTTTTCACAAATTGAATTCAAGAAAACATGGTTTCGCCTATTTCGGAAATGGCAAAAAGAATTTCGATTTACTATTTGGTGTTTAATGAAAATGAACAAGAAATAAACTTATTATAAACTTGTTTTTTAGGAAGTTGGCTTCAAAATTATTTGCCTATCTAATACATTAAGCACGACAGTGCTTGCCCATTGTTTAGTATAATGGAAGCGGAACCTACACATTCCCAAATTATTTTAAAAATTGTGGTACGAAAATATCAGAATATTAATGGATACTACCAGAGCTACCCGTTAATTTGACGCTTCTCACACCTGAAACTCAGGCTAGGCGTTTACCTGCAATGATTTTAAGAAGGCTATGATTTAAATGTACCGCCCGGTGCATCCAAAAACCGTTTCCACAAATTTCAATTCGTTCCACAAAACAACGAAAAAGTTTCTGTGTCCTGCCTTACCATTATTTAACTGACACTTTATTACAGAAATCAAATTTGTTTGTATCGCACTTTAGTGGCGCGAAATTGTCAGGACTTGTTCAGTTGTTTAAGGTTTATTTTATATAGTCGGGAATCTTCCAGTAATTATTTAAATATGTCGGAACAACTTGGGGAATCTAAAACAGTGGAAGAGGAGACCAGTGTAACGATGCTTGATATTTTGGAGCAACAAAAAGAACTCGAAGAGGAGTCAGCTGCTGTTTTAGGAGGCTCTGACGAGAAATGCTGCACGTATTCCAAGGTAAGATATTTGTTCTACAAAAAAGTGCTAATACTTACTACTGTTAAAATTAGGGTTACATAAAGCGACAGGCGTTGTATTCCTGCTTAACTTGTTGCCCAGATGCTCGCAATGATGTCCAAAAGAGTGCTGGCATTTGTCTGGCCTGTAGTTACCAATGTCATGAAAATCACGAACTTGTAGAATTGTATACCAAACGTAAGTTCAGATGTGATTGCCCAACAATGAGAAATCCAGGTAAAATATGCAGTTTTGTTGAGGGAACAGAGAAATATGAGGAAAATTCGGCAAACGCCTACAACCAAAATTTCTCAGCGCTTTATTGCGTTTGCAAGAGACCTTATCCTGATCCAGATGATTCTGTGCAGGATGAAATGGTACAGTGCATAATTTGCGAAGACTGGTATCACACCCGTCACCTTGACACCATTATTCCAAAGTCTGATTCGTATTCAGAGCTGATTTGCGGAATGTGCATGCAGGCATGTAGTTTCCTTCAGGATTATACAGGATTGGCGGTGAACAAGGTTGAAGGAACCAGTGAATCCACTGATGTGTCAATTCTGGCGGATGATGACAAACTTAAATCCGAGCTGGATAAAAGTATTTCCGATATTATGAACATTAGTCAATCCACCTCTGATCCATCTATGAATGAGGAAGAAGCAGAGCCTTCTAGTAAAAAAGCGAAATTAGATGAAGAGAGTATTGAAAGCTGTAAGAGACCATTTGGTTCAAATGGATATAAAAAAGGTAAACCAACTACCGTACCTTAGGTCTGGTTAATTTAGTATATTTTTTCAGGTGGTGTATTTTGGCCTGATAACTGGCGCGAAAGTCTGTGCAGGTGTTCCAAATGTAGCCGAATGTACAATCTCAGCAATCTTGCATTCCTACTTGATCCTGAGGACACCGTACTGCATTATGAGCAAAGTGGCTTAAAGAAGGCACGCGAGTCCGAGTATGAACGGGGGGTAAGAGCTTTATCTACAATGGATCGAGTGAAGCAAATTGATGCTATTACGGAATATAATAAAATGAAAGATAAGTTAAAGGAGTTCCTTCATTCTTTTGCTGTAAACAAGAAAGTTGTGACTGAAGACGACATCAATACATTTTTTCAAAGAATGAAAAATGAAAATAACGCCGAAATGGGCATTCCATATTTTTGTCGTTAACGTGGATTTCTTCTACTTTTGTTCTTAAATTGTATGTGATTTCACTGTATTTTCTGGGAGCGAAATAAATTAGTTTCTCATTTTATAACAAACACTTTTCCTGCTTGCTAGTAAATTTTCGGAAAATCTTGGTAAAATCGCAATAACTATATATCCGGGAGCATTCGTAGTCTTGTTTTGAACTAAATTATGGGCTGTGGGAGAGACTAAACGTTGAGTTTATATATTGCTAGAGTGAAACCATGTAATTTTGTTCCGAGTTAAGGTTTGACTTTAAATGGCTATATTCCTTGTACAGGATTCTTATAAGAATTTTACCTGTAAATCAGCTATTAAATCCTTTTGAGAGGTTGAGAGTGGACCAAAGAGCAATAAAGTGCGTATAAGAATTAATTATGGATAGACGAAAAAGATTTTAAATGTAAAATACACCTTAATGGGTAGAGGATCACTTTTTCCATGGGACATTTGTTTATACAAAATGTCTATTAAACTCTAAACTCAAGCACTCCGATCCGTTCTCATGTACTATGGGTCACTTTCACCCACTATCGCGCACTCTGATCCACTTGCCGTGTTTCCAATTAAAAGAATAAAAATTGAGAGAGGTGGTATATAAATAAAGGGACTGGTTTAAGAACATGCAATTCATTGGACCCGGTGCAGATAATTTTAGTCTTTCGTATTCTACGTGATTTAAATTATTTTGTCCGCCTTTTACAATTGGCATTTTTAGAGATACATGTTACTATATTGTACAAAAATGCGTGTATAATATTAAAAAACCTTCTTTATGCTTGTTATGTTTATAACAAAACAATCAATTTACCAGTCTTATTATTTCCTATAGTGCCTCTTCTTCCTACCCCTGAGATACACTTCTGAAGGGTGTCACCCCCCACCCCTCACCCACAACAAAAACACGTTTTCACCAATAATTCCCACATTTCACACTTTTCACCAACCTTTCTTCCACTAACACATTCCACACTAACTCCCCTTTCCAACGATACCCATAACATGGCACACGCATTACAACAAATTTCCTCTTCTTCTTCCTAACAGTGGAGCCATCTGTCGAAAATTGGTCGTACCACCTCAGAAACCTTCGTGGGCTCATGTACAACAACTTTGCTAAAGATCATCACATGATCAAATGCATAGTTTACGATTCTATAAATGACATACAGACAAACATTCATTTTTATATATATAGAAGATTATAGTTTTATTTTACAATGATTCCGAAAATAGAACAATAGAAGTAATAAAGAAACATTTAATTGTGTCAATTGAACTGTTACATAAAATTACTTCTTTTCATTTCAAATCTTCAAGAACTGATAATATTTGTTGGCGGTCTTCTTTCTCTTGATCCATTATGATATACAAAACAAAAAAATGCGGATTATAAAAATAAAAACTAAATGTGACACTAAACTGCATAAAAAATAAACAAATCATCAACAAAAAACATTCATGAATTAAACAAAATATAGAAGAAACGGAACTATTACATTAGCTGCGAGGTCATATTTACCTTTTAGAGTTTTGCACGTGTAATTCTTGGATTTCTTCTACTTTTGTTCTTAAATTGCATGTGATTCCACTGTATTTTCTGGGAGCGAAATAAATTAGTTTCTCATTTTATAACAAACATTTTTCGTGCTTGCTAGTAAATTTTCGAAAAATCTTGGTAAAATCGCAATAACTATATATCCGGGAGCATTCGTAGTCTTATTTTGAACTAAATTATGGGCTGTGGGAGAGACTAAACGTTGAGTTAATATATTGCTAGAGTGAAACCATGTAATTTGGTTCCGAGTTAAGGCTTGACTTTAAATGGCTATATTCTTTGTACAGGATTCCTATAAGAATTTTACCTGAAATTCAGCTATTAAACCCTTTTGAGTGGTTGAAAGTGGTCCAAAGAGCATGAATATGCGTATACAAATTAGTTATGGATAAACGAAGAAGATTTTCAATGTAAAACACGCCCTAATGGGTAGTGGATCACTTTTTCCATGGAGAATTTTTTCCACCACTGAATATTTACCTTTTACAAAATGTCTACTCACAACTCAAGCACTCCGATCCAGTCTCGTGTACTATGGGTCACTTTCACCCACTCTATCGCGCATCCCCGCCCACTCTGATCCACTTGCCGTGTTTCCAATTAAAAGAATAAAAATTGAGAGAGGTGGTATATAAATAAAGGGACTGGTTTAAGAACATGCAATTCATTGGACCCGGTGCAGATAATTTTAGTTTTTCATAATTTACGTGATTTAAATGATTTTGTCCGTGTATAATATTAAAAACTCTTCTTTATGCTTTTTATGTTTATAACAAAAAAATCAATTTACCAGTCTTATTATGAAAAAATTGTAACCAGTCATAGAACACAAGTCAAAACTTTCTTGTAGCTTTACACCTTCTAATTTTGATTTTGCGTTGGCAGCTTCCAGTAAGCACCACTAAACATGATGTTGGATATAAAGGCAAAGGAAGGTTTTGACTTGTGATCTACATATGACCGGTCAAAATTCTCTCAGAATAATATAAGGCTGTAAATATCTCCTTCAAATTAATCAAAAATAAGCCTTGATTTAATCCAAATACAAAAATTATTACATATTTATATAATTGCGCTCTTACGCATCGAGGCGGTTTTGGAATAACGACGTGCCCTCTGACTGACTGACTGATAAATAAACTTTTTTTTGGATCTCTATTATTTTTTTAAATGAATGCATAATATCTCAAGAATATTGTGTCAACATTTCAAGCTGATCAGAGCAAAATTGTTGAAGTTATGCGTATTTGAGCGTCCGTTGCTCTAGGCCGGGTTTCTACTCCTGCTCGACAGCTGAACGGCGCGCTATTCATTTATAATTCCTAAATTTATTTCTTGATAGAAGCGTCTTTTCAGGTATCGTGTATATTTGAGGCATGGCATATACATCAGTTGATCGCTGTATGCCGTGCTGAGCAGTAGCAAGGGACGCTTAAAGTTTGACTCTGTTTTCGTTCGTGTTCATTGTATGCAAAACTTTAAAGCGTTTTTCCAAAACTTGTTATTTTTGAAGTCCGTGTACGCCATAACTCAAAATCTACTGGACCTATCGTTTTGGAATTTTGGACAGTACTTCTTGATATAGTTCACCAGGTATCCCTGGGATTTTTTTTTCTTTTTTAATAATTATTAATTACACAATAACAAATTAGCCGATTTTTTTTTTAAGCAAAAATCGGTGTTTTGACTTTAAAGTATTACGAAAAATCGAAAAAAATCCCCCCCAGGGTTACATCGAGAAACATCTTTAGCAAATGCATTTTGATTTTTTTGTTTCAGATGATTCTGTTGCGAGTTATGATGTGCACCGCAAAACAACTTTTTTTCTAGGCGTTTCCGGAAATTCACTGTTACTCGCTCAATTTTCAATATTTCGGAATGAAAATTTAGGAAAATGTTATTCAAATGTTGTATTATATTGTATATGGAAATTGACTGAATAAACTAACACTATCTTTTTCACCGAATTAACCTTACCCCCCAGGTAAGCAGTTTTAATTTACCCCAAATGAATCGTCCCCTAGTTGTGCTGTAACTTCACCCCTTAATTATAATTCCGAACAATGCCAGGCCAGAAGAGAATTGAGGAAAAATCGATGTTCTGCAATGCCAAATATGTACGAGTACGTATTACACAAATCGCGTCGAACTGTGGTTTTTTTAGGCTAGACTGAGTCTCTTCATGGTTGTGTTATTTCGGACTTACGTCGTTCATATAAGTATATGCCCTGTTGCACAAAAGTATATTTGTGTTCAAATCAAAGTAGCTTTTAGTTGCTATGATAACATATGACCCGACATTTCCTGTAATATCTCTATGGAGGACACTGATAGACATTCCAATGGACTGAAGGGATTATATTATACGTATCTTATAGTACAGGAGCAAAGTTGATTCAACAGGGACAACGCAGACCATAAAAAGGAACATCAAATGTAAGTTAATATAGGATACTACACATCTTACAACTTTTCTGAGAAAACGGAAAGATGAGCTTCCCTCAAAGGAGATAATTGACATGTGCAATCGCAATGTGCAATGTGTCAAGATTAAAAACTTATGATTTGTGTTATTTTAATGTAATTTCTGAATCTTTTAGAAACGAATATCACGCTATCAGAGGCAAGACGAGATGAATGGTGGAAATTATTGGGTTTTCGGTGTGGACTACGTTTAATCACATTAGCAAGACTGCTGTCGAATATCGGGTCAAAGTGAAAGTATGCTGTATTAAAAATTCCACAAGTTGAAAGAGATATAGACAGAGGAAATAGCATCCCCAATGAGTGTACCTACGACCTAGTGACTTCTGAGGACAAGGAAGGAATGGGCGCCGAAGAAATGCTTAAGATTTGAAGGTAGGTAGGTACCTACATCGCATTTGCTGTTTCATGCAATTTTATCCTGTACGCAGTTTTATGCAAAGCTGATGAAGTGTAATATGTTTTCAATAAATTATAAAATATCAGCTTTTCATAAATTTAGGAATGATTAGCTCAACTCTGGCAAAATGCATTTTGTTCTGCCGAAATTTATTATAATTTTATATAAAATGATGTCCGCTTATTGGATTCTAATATGATATCAATATCCATTTTCTGCACACAGGGATTGCATTTTAAAATATGCATCGAAATCTTTCGCAAATAAAATATCATATCATAGTTTTATATATACGAAGATGAATCAAGATTGTGCTATTTCTACTTACAGATGCTGTTTTTAAAAAAAGTGATTTTTATGCAATCTTTCAAGCAAAGATTGCTTATAGTTTTGGTATTCCTTGCCAGCGCAGTTCTTCTTCTAAGTTGGACAAATAATGCATCTGCTGAGACAAAGAAATGCTTTGCCAACATGGACAGCATTGGTGGCCGGCAACTGGAAGATATTTTACTAAGTGAAAAAAAACCTACACCCGGAAAAGCTGTATTTTTTCACGAGACATCTTGTGCTCGCGGATCAGTTGTTCACCTTAATGCTAGAGCAGCTTGTGCTGTTGAGTCAGCTGCACTGATGAACCCCCACTTAGATATATTTGTATTATTTGCAGCTCCTCGAGTGTTTTCAAATAACTCCATTACGCCGATAGTTGATGCCATCCGCTCCTATTCCAATGTTTATTTAAGAAATGTTAATTTGTGGACATATGCAGCTGGTAGTCCCATCTATGATTGGTTGAAAGATGGCAAGTTATTTGAATCGAAATACGTAATATCACACACCTCAGATTTTTTAAGATATCTAACTTTATGGAAATGGGGTGGCACATATCTAGATCTCGATGTAATTGTAAAAAAGAATCTCGAAACTCTAACAAGCAATTTTGCCGGTGCCGAGTCTGAGAAATTCGTAGCTGCGGGTGTGTTAAATTTTGATAATAAGGGTTTTGGACATCAAGTTGCGGAGCTCTGTTTGAGACATTTTCAAATAAATTTTGATGGTGACGAGTGGGGAAACAATGGGCCCGGGGTAATTACGAAAGTACTTCAAGAAATTTGTAAAACAAAGTCGACGAAACTAATGAGTAAAGATCGTTGTTTTGGGTTCAAAGTTTATCCTAAAGAAAAATTTTATGCTGTGAGATGGTGGAACTGGAATCATTTCTTTGAGAATAAATATCTTGAGTCAACGATATCACAGACAAATGACTCGACCATTGTTCACGTTTGGAACAAGCACAGCAAAAATAAGGTAATCAATGTTGGAGCTCCTGTTGCGTACGGAAGGTTGGCTGAGAAATTTTGTCCAAGGGTGTACCGATCATGCGGGGAATACTTTTAAGGTAGTTATTAATTTCATATCATGACCAAAAAAAAAGACTTATCCCAATTAACATTCCCTTGAAAGCCAATACAAACGAATGTACATATTTAGAGTTATATTAGCCATATCAAGATGTAGCTACATATCATTTAATTCATATCAGTTTAGTTTGGATGACGAGCAAGACCCCTTGTGACATGTGTGCATATTTTCCGCTGACTTGAAATATTTAGAAGTTCAAAGTGTGAGAATTATTGGCATTTGTGTGTAAGCTTGGCTTTAAGATGTTAACTCTAAGATTGACTTAAGTTGTTTCTAATTAATGATTGCTCAACTCAAATATAATTTGAACAGTTTTAAAATAAAGATGTTTTTCACTGTAATGTTTCAGAAAATGTCGTCACTTTTAAGACATTAATTCTCAAACTGAATTTTAGTAGTCGAGAACAGCAGCCAACAAGCTTTAAAAAAGCGAAGATAAGGGAAATAATATAATAGTAACAATGGACGTCATTATGATATACAAAACAAAAAAATGCGGATTATAAAAATAAAAACTAAATGTGACACTAAAATGCATAAAAAATAAACAAAACATCAGCAAAAATATTCATAAATTAAACAAAATATAGAAGAAACAGAACTGTTATAATAGCTGCAAGGTCATATTTACCTTTTTGAGTTTTGCACGAATAACTTCAAGCCCGGCCTGACTGATTTTTTTTAAAACGATTAAGAGACTGTCAACTCCAACTACTGAGAAGTATTGTAGCGTCACATGCGTAGTAATAGATATTATAGCATTTAAAAACATTCCGCATCATTATTTTAAAAACATTCCGCATCATTATGACCCAAACTCAGTGACGCCGGGTTAAATTAGAAAAAATTCCTTTTCAATACATTTTACACGAGTTGTTACAATTAGCGTCGATATACAAAAAAAAACAAATAGCTTACGTATGTGGATATTACATGGGTAATATTTGGGGGAGAATATGGAGTTTGATGGAGATATGGTGCGGTGAGATTTAGGAGGGTGCTAAGGGGTAGATGATTCTTGTAGGATGTGCCTAATCATATGACCCGTTGGTACGTTGTACACTCCGCTTCGAATCTACATCCTTACATTAACATATCTAACTTGCTGAGGTACTTTATTTTCTGGGGGTTGTAAACAGCTTAATGTCGTGTATATGTTATGATTCTTATAGAAATGTGGGTAAATTCAAAAACGCATCGATGCGTACATCAGCACCGGTAAAAGTTCAAAAACGCATGTACCGTGTATCATATGGTGACTAAAGAATTCAATTAACCATCATGAACGCATCTGATGCGTCAAAGCAGAGCAAGGAGGGCATCATTATTGTCGATGATGCAGCGTTATTTTACTAGTGACAGGGCCGGGAGAAATAACAATGGAGCATTTATTATTATATTGCTATAGAGCTGTGCCCCTGGCTATATTGAATTTAATGAATGACACGGAAACTGGCAAAAACAAGTTCTGTTTAATGACGTTCAAAAACTATGAAACAAGCCATCAGCATCAGCTGTATAGCGCTGCGCTTCACTGCGATGATGCGGTCGCGATAAGCAGCGATGCCCTTATGATTCAAGGAAATTTAACGTTTTTGAAATACTCTGTTATATGTAATTCAGCTTTTTGCGGTCATATCAACCAAATATAATATAATCACTCTAGAACAATAAAAGCTGCCGCTGTTTCGTAAGGCTCTTTCTGCATATGCACACAAATGCATAGTAGAATGAGGTAGCGATCTGCGAATTTCAAAAACAAACACAATAATGCCGTAGTTTTGAGTGAATGCATTAGGGAAAAAAGCATTGTGTGTGTGTGTGTAGTTATCATATTCGCTGGCGTGTGTCTGCCCCTGCAGAATCAGACAAATCGCTCCTTCCATGATTTCGCATAAACAGCAAGAACTATTTGTGTGTACGTGCGATCAGAGCCCAAAAATGAAAATCTCCACTTACTATACGCGTTTCAGCATTATCTCACTCTTTGAGGATATACATATACTTTTGTTTACCTTATGACTGTATGCATGGTATGCATAATCCGGTGACCTCATTGCCAAGCGAGGAATGTGCACGAAAAACCTTAGTTCTCAATTAAAAAAAATCATTATATCATTTTAAAACCACTAATCTACGTCAAAAACAGACAACAAAAAATTGTGACATATTAGAATATGAAGAACGAGCGATTTTATACATCGCATTAAATTAAAAACTCCCATAAGGTACACTTAAATGAACGGAAGTAATTATTGGATTAGGTCAAACGAAAGTTTTTTTTTTTTTTACAAATTGTGTATTTTTAAAAAGTTTATAAAACACACAACAAAAGTGTGCTATTTACTCTATTCTATTACAGTATGTGTTTAAAAGAATACACTGTGTTCATATGATTCTTGTATAAATAAGGCAATTTCTTGTACTTTAGTTATAGAATTTTGTTCCTTATATTGCATATATTTTACTTAAAAGTCGTTATAAAAATACCAAAAAGTCAAGTTGTAAATGCCACCAATAGTTGTTTAGAAAATCCTTAAGGAATAAGAATGTCCTTTAACTCTAAATAATAAAATATTGGCATGATTTATTATTTTAATGTGTGTCGCAACTTTATAAGCTCAATATTCAATTATGCCGCTAATGAAATTTCAAATTTGCATTACTTAGCACTGACTTTCCAGTCGGGTAGTCGATTTTTGAGTTGTCGTTTCCGTTTCACCATTGGTTTGACCATGGGAAATACTTGTGATCACTGATTTAATTACAACTGAACTCGTGTTTGTTTCAGTTGTTTTGCTGAAAATTATTAAAATATTTAAAAAACCTCAAATTTTGTGAGGAGTAATTACCCAAGAGGGGTCAAATCCTTTAAATTAGGCATGTTAAAATCTGTGATGTCTTTCATGTTAACTGTAGTCAAGCTATTATTCGTTTGTGTACTGAGCACTGAGAGACGTCCTATAATTATCAGGTAAAACACAAAATTTGTGCACGCTTATTTTATGAGGAAATTACACATACCAACTGTTTCTTCTGTCGTGGTAGAGCAAAGCGTAGTTGTCGTGGAATTCAAATGATCTCGTACCGAGTCAACAGTAATGTCCCCAGTCGAACTTGTAATGGTTTCGTTTGCTCTATTTGGAGATATTTGCAAGCCGTTGGTAAGACTTTCACTAGCAGAGACTTTTGAATCAATGTTGACTTCTAAGAAATGTTCGGGATCTTTTATAGCATTAACATTGTCAGTTGAAACTGCTTCAACAGTTTCTTGTTCATTTACGCTCGCTGTGTCAGTTTCCCGTTCTGTAAGGGGCTCTAAATCAATTGCTCCGGAGGAAGTAACAATTTTCGATGTTGAAAGAGAAATGCGTTGCAATTCCGATGATGACATCATATAAATAGCTTCCCCGAAATTGGTGAAACAAAGTGAGGAAATTCCACTACAATAAAAGTATTAAAATTTTCTTCTAAATATTATCTTTAACATGCAGTACCTTATATCTTCTCTCTTTACCGCCGCCGCGTTGAGCTGCCTCTTTAATTCAGTAAGTGATAAAACAAGAATATCTCCCAAATTTGTTAAGCAAAGTAAACCAATTTCGTTATGAATATAACCATCATTGGTACTGTCGTCGCCACTTGTGTTAGCTATTTCGTTCGTTAGTCCTTCCATACTTTTGTTCTTCTGAGGACTGCAGCCGTAATGTTGCAGACACTCCGGGGAAATACGGCAAGAGAATATTGCAAAAGCCAATCTACGGACGCGGGCACCTTCGTGTGCCGTAAGTTTATACTTTGTAACAGGTTTTAGTTGAGGTAGTGAAAAAACTTTAAATTGTTCCTCAGATGCAATCAGAACGCGATGAGGAGCACTGTCCGAACCAATGAAATCGAGGGGGATACCAGAATTATCGAATATTGACATTCCAACGACAGGTGCTCTATGCTTCAATTGTATCTCTTTTGCAAGTTGGGCAGTTATTGGCTTTTTCGGTGCTTGTCCGTCATTTTGATCTCTATTTGCTGGAATATGTAAGAGGAAAACAGACACGCAACTGGAGTTTGTAGCCGACCATAATGTTGGGGAAGTTGTGTGAACTTAAAAAATTTAATTAGGACTAGCAACATTAAGCATGAAGAACTTACTGTTAGTTATATAAGTTTTTGCAAAAAGAAGACATCTAACCATTGATCCCATTCCATCATCAACAGATCGGGCTTCTACTTGTCTCTCTATAGGTCTTGCTTCCACCTGAATGAGAAATAATATATTTACGATTTATTTGCAACTCTCGACATTTTCGTTGTTGCTACCGCAGTATCCCGAAAAATTGGAATTTGCGTTACAATATATTTTGCCGCTCATTTTTTGTGATTTGATTCCGACGGATAGATATAACGTGGCCGCATGGATTTTAATACAAGATTAACGCACACACAAGGAATCTGATATATAACGGAGTTATCTTACCGATAATATTATATAATACAATTAACTGGTGTTAATGCAATAGCAATTAAATAGGAAATATATATATGAAGAAATAGATCAATAAAGGCATTCCACAATCCTTCATATACAGGGTGTATCGTATAACGCATGCAGAAATGATGAAATCCCGAATTTATTAATCGCCCTGTAACTCGAAAACGGTGGAGATGCCCCCCTGCCAAACAATTTTTTGTTTGCTAGGTGAGATCTATCACATCATTTCTGCATCCGTTATACGATACACCTTGTATAAAGGAGATAGAAATTTGAGAGACACTAAGCTTAAAGGAATGAATGTTTTTAAAAGAATGTATTAAATAAACATTGAATCTTGGCCTCTTGGTAGCTGAGAAAAAGTTTTGACTAAACTCGAACAGAGAGATGGTGAGATTAAAAAAAAAACTACAACACTTGCCGTAGTTCCTTGTGTAGCATTGGACGGATTGCTTCTGGTTGATCTTCCTTTCCGTAGACGCCTGAAAGATTCTCTTAAAGTTTTCTTGAAGGATTTCCTGCGTGAAAGTTGTTCTCCAGCTCCTGTTAAATCTAAACAAAAAATATCTCATATTAATTAAAATACTTTAAGTTACAGAAAATCAATTACCGTTCGGATTCAATGTACATTTATGAAAGACGGGTTGGTGATTTTGATAATCAAATAATACTAAGCCATGAGCAGTTCCCGCCGAAAGTAAATTCCAAGAGCTTTGTAGAGCTAGACAAGTAATGGCTGCTGGAGGAAGGATTTGCAATACTCCCGTTATGTGAATACTTGAATCATCATCAAAGGTTTTCTCATTGTCTAAGAGATGCTGTCGCACTTTTAGCTGATCATGTCCTTTCCAAACAAAACCATCGCGGTCGCTCACAATATTCATTGTTGTTACTTTGAAAGAAGCGGCTCGCTCTGGTTGATTAAAGCTTGCCATAATAATATGTCCAGCTGTCCCAGCAACAACCAAATTTCCAGTTTTTGGGCATAGTGCAATCTTCTTTATTGCCAAACGGGGGTCATCTGAATATGGATCAAAAATGCCTGCTTTGCGGAAGGGTGGTTCTGAATCTTCGAATTGTTCTTGGTTTTCAGCTGGATGTTCATCCATGTCCCCATCCCTTTAATTTTAGCTACATATGATATCTCCAAACAGAATTGTCTCATATACTTACCCAAACAGGTTTCCTGTTTTGAAATGATGTATTGGTTTTAAAATTACTCCAGTGCAATCCCAAAACTTCACTGAACCATCTTCATGGCCCGTTAACAGAATCTCATGCTCCTTACGGGATTCATTGTCATTTTCTTCCGTTAAATACCCGCCACTTATGGGCCAATCTATTTCGCTAAACTCTGCCTCTTGTTCCAAACCGGCACGCAATATTTTTTCATAGACTTCATCCGTAACTTGGGACGCTAAATGATTACATGTGATTGCTGAAGCATGAATTGAGTGTAAATAAGGAGCTTTTAAAACTGGTAATGTGGCATCCGTTAGATCATAGGCACAGAGTTCTTCCTCAAGGAGTACAATAAGAACTTCAACTTGATCTGAATCAGGCTGTTTGAATGCTACGAAAAAGTCAATTACTTTTGAAGTGAAGTCAAGGCATATTTTCGTATCAGAGTTATGCACTGACACGCAATTGTGATCACCGTAAGCAGATCTAGGCATTCCTCCAGAGAAGATAACAATATCTTTAGAGCTAAAATGTCAGAGCAATAGTTATAAAAGATCTTTCAAAATAAATAAGCAACATTTACCCTCTTTTGCCTTTGACTAATCCGTTAATGCTTTTGCAGGGATCAGGACCATATGGAACATAATTTTGATCTTTTGGCGTAATAGAACTGTCCACAATCCATGTTGCGTACGAACCGTCAGCATGGTACCAAGTAAATTCCGATCCACTTGCGTTAACAAATAAACCAACACTTTGCCCATGACCAGGAGCAATATATGATCGAACAACCTTATTAATTTCAAGATCCCAAAGAACACAAAGTCCTCGGTTATAAGCAATCAACAAGTAGTTCCACGTGTTGGGCAGTTGCTTTATTGATTCAATTGCTCCTGGGTTAAGTTTGTATGAAGAAGGCACTTGTTCAAGAACAACGTCATGGTATATAACGGGTTCTTTGACTGTAAACGTTTTAAGATCGAACTGATAAACATTTCCTCCTTCGGTCCCAATCCATACGACGTCCTTTGACAGTGAGCAACAAAGTGATGAAACTTTTTTCAATTTACCATCGAATGGCAGAGATTTTATTGGGACCAACATTGATCCCGCTGGTTCCCATAACACAAGCTGGTTTCCAGTGGTTAGGGACAGAATGCGTCCAGTTCCCTTGACCCACTCTAATATTTGAACAGTACATTCGGCTGGATTTCCGCTCGCTGAGGTGTGTTGTCCGTAAAATTCGACACCAGGACGACCAAAAACCTTGATAGTATTTATATGCAATTGTAATCATTTGATGAGTTTAAATAATTTGTACCTTAATTGCGCCTGCATGTGTACCAATTGCAAACAAACTCATCTGAGGATCGTAAGATATAGCTGAAGGTTTATGTGGAAACCCATGTTGTACTGTCTATAGGAAAATTATAGTCAATAATTGTCTTTCTACATGAAACAAATTTGAAAAATGTATTTATAAAGGGGTGATCACAGAAATATTTTAAATTTGAAAAAACGTTTTTTGTTTTTATCAGGATACCCATAAGGATTGGGATTAGATTTTTTCTATGATTATTTGGCCACATACCTCCAACTTCCCATACAATTTACATGAAATGTATAAACTTTGCTTCCTTTCATAGTATGTAGCACAAAGAACAATGGCAGTGCCTATTTGTACGCGACGTGTGTCCGTGTTTATGTGTACACGGAGTACACTAGAACAAATTTCAATATGTAGATATTTTGTAAAAGGCAAATATTCAGTCAGTAAACCGTGCATTTCACGTGGGCAATTCTTGCAGAAGACGGGTACTCTTGAATTTAGTGGCATACCCATTTAGGTTTACTTTAAGCGCAATACACATTTTCATTACGGATAGATATAGTTGGTGTGCAAATGGAAAAGAGTTATTCATTGTAAAGGAAGACTTTATTATTAATTAAATGCCTCCTCTTTGAGGAATATACAAGCATATATTTTGATACAAAAAACGGCATTACTTTGGGATACTTGATGGTTTGTTGTCTAATTTCATCAGAGTACGCACTTAAGGCCGCAATATTGTGTAAACAAGCATATTTACAAGCAAATTCTAAATATGGAGCAATTCATTCAACTAGACTCAGTATGCTTACAAATATCGCGACGACGAAAGATATAACAAAGTACAACTAATCTAAACTTGAATCATCCGGCTTAAATATTGTTATCAGCAGCGATACAATGCGATAAGATACGCTGGAAACGTTTAATAGCAAGCAGATAAAGCATGCACCTCATTCCTATAAACAGAAAGTGATGGCCAGTATAACTCTATTATAGCAATGTACTACATTACGTATATTTTTTTTTTGGTAACATATCAAGGTGTGGTTGCTGTTAAGTCTTATTAGCCTGAACTGAATTTTTTTTACAGCATTATCGCTATATGATATTTTCTGTGGATAGAAAAAAAAGATAAAATCCCTTTCATATGAGGTAATAAATAACCAAGGTGAAATGACACCATTGCTATTAATAAACGTGTGCCTGGCATCACCTTTTCACTTTCCCTAAATGTGATATTAATTTCACTTTATTTTCACATTTCGAAATTTGATGTTTTCTTTTAAACGAATATAATTATGCCATTTATAACGTGCCCGTTTATGGAATAGGAATCTAGCACTTGCCTTAAAAATTTGTTCTCCATTGGAATAATAACGTAATAGGTAGAAAAATGTAGAAATAACTGCAGATAGTCTAAATTTTTGGGCAAACAAAGCAATCAACCATAAATAATAAAAAAACAATATAGTGACTGGTAAAGTAAAGGGACTTCGTTTCATCATAATAAATTGGCAGAATCTTACACTCGCAACGGGCATTTATATGTATATCGTCCGGAAAGGGAATGTTGATTCGCAAATCTCGCCGAGATTTTATGCTACTGCAACCTAAGCTAGGTTATTGCGCTTGAAAAGATCACAACACTTAATATTCTTGATCTCGAACTTAGTAATTCTTAAGTTGTACGTCTTCATTTGGTAATCTTATCATAAAAAAAAAGGAATGTGATTTTTGCTCACAAAAAAAAAACAAAAAAAAACAAAAATTGTACTAATCAAGAAATCATCTGTGTACTTAAGATAAAAGTCTCGGCTAGTCTAGTTGTTTTGAATGTCATATATTTGCTCGCCTAACTGATTGCCCACCCAAACAGTTATGAACAACAAGTGCTGCGCGTTATAAAAAAAAAAGGGTACAGGCAGTTAATATGTCTAAATATCCAGATTCTAATATACAAATTAATATTTATTAACTTAGTTAATTTACCTTTCTATACGCGAAAAGTTCCTTTTGTAATCTCTGCCTCTCGGCTGATGGCTGTTGGGTCTTTCCCCGTATGAACTTCAACATACCTATTGTTTATCCCGACGTTAATAGAAGAAGTAAATAATCGTCAATATCTAGAAGAAAAAGGAAAATGATGTTTTAAAATAGTGTTATTCTGTAAAAAAAAAAATTGTTTTAGGATTTTTCGTAACAGGGGTAAAAAGATATGCCATTACTTTAAACATAGAAAGTATGTAATAGTGCATCATATTAAATTTGATTATTTCAATTACACAAATGCAAAAAACAGAGACCGCCTGTTCTGAGCAACATATGCAGGTTTTTCTCGGCGAGCCGCACCTTTTTTGATTTTTGCCTAATGAGATTTGGTAAAAGCGCAGCGAAATCTCTTTAAGCAAAACGGAATATGAAACATCCTTTATGCAAACAAATCAAAAACAAAGACTACTGAAAAAATAATTACCATCAATAGACGTACCAGATAATAGTTGATTCTATAGAAATCAAAGTTAATTTCATATAAATAACAAAACAATTATTTGTTGCACCCCAGGTGCATTATTAACAGTAAAAGAAACGAAAATAACTCTCTAAATTAATGTGATTAAGGAATCCGAATGACAATTCTATAAGAGATATTGGGGTGTATTGTTGAATCGTTGAATAGTTTCGAAAACAGAGAACATATGGAAATCACATTCCCGTCGATGGAAGGATATAAAGGTCCGTGAAAACATACTAAGCGAAAAACAAGGGATTCGAGAAGCTAAAACAACGATGAACTACCAGAAAACTTATTGTAGTTAAAACGTAGGCTTCTTAATATGAACGAAAATGGTTTGAAATAAAGCTTACAAACACTGCAATAAGTTCGAATTAAAGACGAATAACACCTCTCCTGCTCGCGTTCAACATTTCCTTGCGGCGATTTTCCGTGTTTCTCATACCTAGTTACTATTTAGCTTTCTTTAATTGCAGTGTTTGATTTTAGGCAAAAAGAAAATCAAATCAAAAGAGATCATGCCGATTGATTGATTTATTTCCGACAACTTCTTTAATGATAATATTATTAGTTTTTCGCGTAATTTACTAATCCCAATATGGAAGGTACGCATTTGGCCCATTACATTAAGTAGTTTATTTGGTGAATCAAAATTTCAACTGAAGTTCAGTTTAAAAATTTCGACTTTTCAATTAAACAGTTTATAAATTGACTCAGATACTAAAATTCTCCCCAAGAATGAATCATCCATGAGAATAGAGCTCAGGATTTTTACTTCTCTGCTAGGTAGGTAGGCATAGGCATATGATTGTAAGTCTTTGTCCTTGAGATTAAACCTTTATCAGAGCAGGCCCTCAACAGGTGTAATTAACTTCATTTTGCTATCTTCAAACCGGCTATTTGCGAACACGGCGACTGCAGAATACGAAATACCTACGAACAGAAAGCAATTTAGACCAGAGAAAGAAGATGAACACAGATGTGTACAGTTCCCGCTTGTAGCCGCACCCAAAACTGTATTGCTGTAAGCATCATCGCAACATTAATTAATTAAATATCAAAGGATTCATGAAATTTCTTTCACCAAAACTTACAAAATCTCGCTGGCAAAAAGATTTTCTTAAAAGTATGAACAAGTTCGCGTCGCCTTGGCGATATTTGGGTTCACTCCTTGAGGAAGCTCCTTCCTCGGAACTTTTCATAAATTCCAACAGAAATGAGTGAACAATTTAACTCAAAATAACAAACTAGAGAATAACTTTTCTAAACACCTTTCGAATTATAAAACTATCAAGTAATCTTAGCAGAAAGAAATTTATAATTTTTCTGACGTACATCAACACAGCACCCCACCAGCTCACCGTAACTCATTCCAAACTGGAAATGAAAACTAAACAAAATGTCTGCGACCGTACGAAACCTATTGCAAGCGGAACAAAACAACAATCTAGCTGAACCAATGGTACAGTACTGCCAAACATGTAATTCCGCCAGATTTTGGTTCAACATACGTTCCACACTTGTCTCCGAATAAAAAACGAATATCTTCAATCTAATTTTTAAAATATACCAAATGATTGAGTAAATAAAGTCGTTAATCTAAAGCAAGGGAAACCAATACGTTGTACCTTTGATGTTGTTAATTTTTTACCACTAACTTGATGCACGGCATTCGGCTTAGCAGCCGAGAAAAAAAGTTAGAGGGCAGTTCACTCCTATCTCCTGCACTAAAAGTTGAGAGATCAAACAAATATCGTGGAATCTACGCTGCCGCTTTCTGTCCAAATACAAACAACAGGTTCTATTCAGGTCGCATCGGAGATCCGATGATTTTTAACGAAAACTGTAAAGGGTTCAGTGTAGTTCAATAAATTTGTAAATTTCCATGGTATTATAGCCACAGTGATTATGGATTGATTAAGTTCTAAATTTACAAACATGCAGCATGTAATTCAGCTCAAATTACTTAGTGCTCTAGACAAATCGATTGTCCTTTTTGAAGAAAATATTTTTTCGTAACTCACTCATCAAACTGAAATGAGGACTTAAATATACAAATCTACGTTTGCGCTACCATGTTCACCTGTGGATGGTGATGTTTGCCATTTGCGCAAGCAGTTCGCGTAAAAATCAACGCGTTCTTGATATTTTTTCGCTTGTGTTGAAGTTCGCGGTAAAATCTCTACGTGGACGATACTGTTTTCGCAAATTTATGACATTTGTACAGAAATCGCCATTATTAGTTAGTAATAATTCGAGAATAATCACGGCACACGCGTCACTACTCATCATGTAGAAGTAGAAGCCTTTGAAAAATAATGCTAGACAAATAAATTTCTTGTGCATGGGCTAAGGCCAACGATTGCGCAAACATGGGCTTGTGCCAACATGTTCGTCCGTGGATGGGCCGCTTAAGAAACCTTCTCCTATTCTACAGACGCGTACCACACCACCCGAGGAATTTTTTTTATTATGTACTGTTAAGGTCCCCACCTCATAGAAGGTCGAACAATTTGTGCGAAATTTTGTTTGCCAAAAAATACATGATAAGCCATACACTACGCAACGTATTGCGAAAACTTCAGTTGCATCTTTGTTCTCATCGCGAAAACATGTGTGCAGGTGCGTGTTCCGCACCAACAACGTACAATTCGAAGACGATTAAATTGTTATTACGCCAACATCGACATACACGACAAAATATTTTCGCAACGCCGCCGCCCGTTGCACAATAGTATATTACGATACAAGGGCGCTTCGCTCGTGCGTCAACACCGCCATCGTGGGCAATCGGCTACTTACCGCACCGTGGTTAATTGATGATTTACCGCATGGAAACCCGTGCGGTAAGGTACCACTTACCCCGCACGTGTGCTGAAAAAGTATTTAAACGAATTTGAATTTCATCAACCAGATGCGCAACGCACCAAACTCCACCATACACGCAAAATATGTTTGCACATCGGCCTGCGTTGTGCAAATTGTTCGCCCGTGTATGGGGCCCTTTAGGCAAGGACGTTTTCTGAGAGACAACTGAGATATTCAACCGTAGTTCCCGCCGGATCAGAGGAAAAGACGAGATCAAGGTAAAGGTTAGATTCATTCGCCACTGAATGAGAAGCCGGAATAGATCCATTAAAAGTTCATCAGAAGGAGCGATCTGGCACGAAAGGTCGTCCATGAATGATGTCAGCTGTGCATACAAAGTTGGATTGGAGATAGGGGGAACGGAAGCTGTTACAACGTAGGCTTTCTTGTGAGGTAAGAGTAGCATAACACACAATATCTTAAGATCAATCATCCAGATGTGTTGTGATTGTGTTGATCAATTCGCATGGAATTTGTCTACGAATCGCACACAAAACTCCTCCACCGACAGGGGCGTCCAATTCACCGTGACGGTCGCGTTGAAGACCAAGAAGTCGGAGCAAAAGAGCTCGTCATCAGTAATCCCTCCACAGAGCCAGGTTTCGGTCAAGCAGGCCACGTCAAATTCAGGAGTACACGCTCTCCACAAGAATGCGTGTCATGTTAGAGCGGAGTCCCGTTACATTTGCGTAGTATTGCAATATATCGGTGACAAGTTTTTTGATGTCGTCGTTTAATTGTTTCGCTTTCGGGGTATGAATTCCCTCAAGAACCCAACGGCCAAATCTCCGAGGAAATAACGGCGTCGAACAGGCTACTGTGTGTAAAAATCTTGTATGAAGACGTAGAAGAACGATCATCCCGATCGCGCATAGTATTAAGTACTTGTTTTTGATTTCGAGTGGTTTTATTAAAGTTTGCAATAAATATGACGAATTTCACTTTAGTACAAAGTCGCTATAGTGAAGAGGAAATGTGAAGATTAATAAACTTAAATCACATTAAGATGCGGAAAGAAGTGCGATGTAATTGTTTTGCTATGAAAGACAACATTTGTCCTTGTTTTCAGAAAGATTGCTTGCGCCCCCCACCCTAATCGGGGGTCTCTGGTCTCTGCGATTTTGCTCTGCAGATTCGTCCAGTTCCAATATTGATAAAGCAAGTGCTTTGGCTAAGGCCTCGTCTTCGCTCTTTAAATATAAGATATTTTTAATAGCTCAATACAAATCAATAAAGAAGCATATTTTACCATATTGCCTTGAATAGTCTCCAATTTGCTACTAATCATCGCATTAGCGTCAGGACTGTTTTGGGTAGTAGTGTTTGCCCTGAGAAATCATTTTTTATTACTAACAGAATGCAGAATTGTTTGAAGATACCTACGTATTCAAATTTCGTTGTGCTTCTCTACTTCCCTTGCACGCGTGGTCGGTGCAATGACGGTGCTTAAGGCAAAAGTTCATCTTACAGATGGAGCACTGAAATGGGACTAATTCTTTCCTTTTGCAATTTTTGTAAGAACAGGCATTGGTAAATATTTTTCTCTGCTGCGATCTGCAAAATTGATCTATATGTTGCCCTACCGTCCTATCGGGAGGCACTCCTCTAGGCGTCGGGACGGGTTCTTCGCAAAGAGGGCATACAGGAACTTGGACATCGTTTTTGTAGGCAGCACTACATGAATGCTGGACGTAGGTGACGTGTTCTGAACAATATATTTCATTGCAAGCATCACATTTCATGGGTAGAAAATCTAAAAACGTGCTGAGTTAGTTCAAATGCCTTTGTTGTATTTCCTTAATTAGAATATTACCTAGTTTGTTGCAAGTATTTTTGGAACAGTGCTTGCCTAAGTGGGGGAATTCCATTTTCTAAACGTAATCAACCAAACCTCCTGGGAACGTCCTCTACCTTCTAGAATGATTAACAACACTGACTAGTGAATTTCGCTGTCAGTTTGCAATGTCACTATTCATTATTCACTAAACAAATATTCACCTTACTTTTCACCACGTGGTGGAAAAGCAGCGATTAGAGAAAGAATAATACTAGAAGGGTACAAGAAAGAGCATCACAGGAAAAGGCGCCACTTATTTTTAAATATGCGCGCTGTTCTTTTTTTTTTTTAAAGGAATGCTCCGAAACTCATCATTTTTAAGTGAAATACAAAATACAGGCGACGATCTGAATTACATGAGTGCATAATTAAAAATGTATTTCACTTAAAGTCATATAACTTATGGAGAAAATCTCAGAAGCAGTGGTAGTAAGAATAACCTGTCGGCTAGTCTTAAACGTAAAAATAAATTTGATTATTTAAAAAGAGATTGCTTGCAATATATTAGGAGTATTTTATTATTTGGAAAGGTGTTTAAACATTTCAAATATGTTTTCGTGTATTATAAAGTTTATAAGCTAATAAATGAACATTAATAATATTTCAAAAAATGCGGAATACAGGCTGTTCCGGAAGGTATTACAAAAAACAATTTCGATATTTTGTTCCTTCCAAAGTCTGGGGGAACTTGGGCAGGACGTCGTAGGAAATCGCACTTTTTTAAAAATATTCTGCCAACGCTTTCTTTTTGTACTTGGAATTTACCTAAAGTCATCAGGTTTTGAAAAATACAAAATATATTATATATAAATCCCGAAGTTTATTTGAAAGGAAACGTATACTCAACAAACCACTGTAGTAGGACTCCTACTTGACGATTCATATCTCTGCCATTTTTCAATTTTGTTTTAATTGTTCATAAAAACAATGTATTTGTAGAAAATAAAGATCGTTTTATATATTTAATAGCTGCGTCAATTTTTTTATACCAATTTTTCCGAGAACCAAGTTGGTGTAACCCCTTAAGTAAAGGCCTAATACTTCAAACTAATTCTAAATTTCGTCTCTTTATTTTATCCAGGTTTAGGTAAATTAATTCGGCGCTGGAACGAATTTGAGAGCTTCAAGAACAAACAAAACATGCTTTCGTCAAAACGTATTTTATTATAATTTTATGAAAATATGTTAACTGAAGAGATGTAACGCAAAGAAAGTTAAATAAAATATATCAGCCCCTAAACCATATCACCATGTTTACACATTTTTATTGTAATGATTCACATCAAGTGCAAAACTCAGCACATAGTCTATTTCACCCTCAATAGACACTATGAAACAAGAATTGGAGTCTTTTATTTTATTACAAATGTCGCTGGAGGAGACTTCTATGCTGTTCAATTCAATACAAATAAAATACATAATAAATACTAGGCAAATTTCGAACGAAAATTGAGGGTAGACTATCCCCCATAGAACTATATAGTATAAATTTTCGGTGTGCACAGAAAGGTCAATTGAACTGAGCATGTATTACAGTACCGATAAATCTGATCAAGCCATAGTTTGCAGCAGACGATAGTGTCCAGACAGTCGATTTTAGACGCCTGGTGTGTGTATCAATTAGTTGTTATTCCTAACTTGATAAGGCGTTCAGCGAGACGTCAGTATATCTTGCAAGTGTACGATGATTGACCTATGACCGCCTTATCAGATCGCAGACAAGCTCATTGGGGAAGTAGTGCTCAGATGCAAACGGAATAAGTTCGTTAAGTGGTTGAACGGAAATTAGCAAAAGATGAAAATGAAGCTGCTGTGGCTGCTATTATGCATGCATATTGGAATTATTGCAAGCAATGATGGTACTTAGTATATTTGATTGACAACTAAATTTTAATATTAATATCGAAAAATCAAAGTTGAAGATGCAGACCAGAATATACAAGTGAGTGAAAACCGACTTGCGGCGCAATTATTTGCTGTGCTCGATCACTATAAACAGGAGGATCCCGTGGGCGTTCCGGGAGCAGAAATCCCAGATCCAATGCCAGTACCGGACATCCGGAAATCAGTGGGAATTGGGACTCTCTACATGAAGAAAACAAAAGTACATGGGCTTTCAAAGTTTAGAATCAAACATGTTAAAACAGACCTCAAGGAATTAAAAGTGAGACTGTTATTGGGAATATTCTGGTACTCTACTAACGTGTTTTTTAAAGGTGAATGCAGGTGTTCAGCTGGATGTAATGACTGTCTTGGGCACATATGTGTTTAGCTCGTTTTCTTCCACTCAGGGGCCCTTCACCGTTGTTTTAAAGGATGTCTTTGTAACAGGAAACGCTTCACTGGGCGTTGAGAGAGATGGTCGGCTTCGAACTCAAGATATTAATATGGATATCACCTTTGCAGACATGTCCATGGACTTTCAAAACTCTGGCCTATTAGGAAGTATTTTTCAAGGATTTGTAAACTCGGCTCCAACTCTGTTTTTTGATACAACAAAACCATTTATACTGGCTGAAGCCTACACGAAACTTAGAAAGGAAATCGACACGAACATAGAGAAGGGACTGGGTAATCAACGATTTCCTAATTCAGTTGCGCCCTTAGATATGGCAATTGCTGAGGCTAGGAAAAAGGTCAGGGCAAGCGGCTATGATCCATACTTAATACCTGACTACAACCGGACTGCAGGCATCTTCTCAATGGAAATGTCCAACACATACATTTTGGGAATGTCTTCATTTTACCGAATTGGGAACACAACTATCAACATGGAGAACAATGTGGTTTCAGTAAAGCTACAAATCGGTACTCAAAAGCTAGCTGGATTTACGCAGTGGAGCATCGGGTTTGGTAAAGGAATGATAAGTCGATCTGGTCATGCTCAATTCACTGTTGAGCATATCAAAGCGACATTTGAAGTTAGCCAGCCCTTAGATGTTAGAGAACGTGCCGTTCTGACAAATTTACAGATTGATTTAGGTAATATACAGGTCCGATGCGAAGGAGCTGGAACACTTGACTACGTTATTGAATTCATAGTCAATATTTTGCCGAATTTGCTTCGATACCAAATCACGGACGCTGTTGAAGGCCCTATTAAAGTAAGACTGCAAGAAAAACTTAATCAAATTGATATTGAAAGGGCTATTAAAGAAAATTGGAACGTCATAGAAAATATGGGAGCGGACATGAAATTTGATTTTAAATTTTAGTAATTTATAAGGGCTTTGAAATGTAGATTAGGCTAGTTGGTCCTTTTTAATGTAGACATTGAGGAAATTTACCTGTGACTTTAATAAATCAATAATTTCTTATGAAAAAAATATCTTTCAAGGGATGAGGGCTAACATAACTTTATTATTGCATGAATTACTTGAGCTGGTTTAATTAAATCAATTGCTCGTCCTGCGTCTCCGGAACTGCTTCTTTGGAGTTTACTTTTGTCTCTTCACTTTCATTTTTTGGAGGGGACAACTTTTCAACAGATATGGTACTCGTCTTCCGTACAGTCGGTCCTGTGCTATCTGATAATATACTTGCACTTGATATTAATACTGAAACCTGTTCAGCAGATGGGCAGCTAGCGATTATCATATCTTCCTGTGTATAACCGTTGGTTGAGAGAATCTGCTCCACTTTCACAAAAGCGCTAATGATGTTATTCTGGCAAAGAGATGGGTGATGAAATCTGCCCGTAAACACAACATTTTAACTTACCCTAATAGGCCTGAAAATAATGAACTCGGTGTCTCGATTGCTTAAGTAAAGCTGCATGGATCTTTGTAAGCCAGACAACTTACTTTTGATCAGCCGTTGAGATTCTTGGATGTAGCTACTAACTTGCTGTGGACTCGCCCAAGGACTTTGACGTAGTGAATAGTTAATTTTAGCATTCGATTGGGTTTTTTCTGCAGTTTCACTGCTTGATAGCAGAGACTGCGCTCTCTTAAGGAACACCAATATGTAAGGAATTAATATATTCACTGCATCCTTAATATATAGTTCGCATGCTAGTTTCAGTTGCCGATCAACTTCTTTCCTTGAATCTAACAGATGTTCCTTCACTTGCGGAGTGCCATCTAACAGAAATTCCAATAAAGCATTATTTGAGCCAAGAGAAAATAATTGCTTCCGTCTTTGAAGCAAACCAAATGCAGCAGTTTTCACTTTACTAAAATCAAGCGATGTCTCCTTAATGGTAAAATCGACTCGGAATGGTGCTATTTGCTCCCTCAGTATGAGCAAGTGTTTAATTTCAAACAATGCGCCGTCAATGGTAGACTTCAATTAAAACGAAGAAATTATAATAACAATTTTATAATAAGAAACCTATACCTTTGTCGTGGATATTTTTGCTGCAGCCAGCGTAATACTTTGAATACAATATTTCAACGCTTCTTGGGATAATCCTTGGAAAATAGGTCTATCTACACACCTATACAAGCGCGATAGACAAACTAAAGTTCGTCGCACTGTGGGATACCACATACCGTGGAGATCAGCAGGAGAATCTATGTGGTAAAAGTTAAAACGAATGTTATTTGTTGTTGAATATATTTTATACTTAGAAAACGATTTCTGCTGTTCATTTCGTGTGCTTCTGGGTCAGGTAAGGCGCTTGAAGAAGAAGACGTGATCGAGTTTTTGGAATCTGATCTCCGAAGAGAGGGCTCTTGCAAGGAATATGCAATACTCTATGGGAGAATATAGTTTTTAAATTTTGTTTTATATTTTATTAAATGTTATTTTCAAATCAGAGTGGGGAGGAAAACCAACAAGATCATTTTTAGCACATATTAAAATGGAAGATAACACTGTTTCAAATAGTGCTTGTGCATTAGTTTAAGCTCCCACGACACAAAAGTCTACAAGAAAACGGTACTACAATTTTGGTATTTTACCAGCGCATATAATGGGAAACATCAGATTGGTTGCAGAGCAATTACATTTGCTTTTAATTAATTAGGACAAACCTGTCCAATATAGATGGTGGAGAAATATAAATTATTTATAACTTGCTGATTTTTTTTTAGCGACATACCAAGGCAGATTAAACTTACTTCCATCATTTCAAGTTTTTCAGGATATGCTAGATCGCCTGGGGATGGGTTGTAGTTCAAGATATCTGACTGCAGATATAAATGCGCACGAAATACTAAACGCTCTTGGACGTCTTGAAGTAGTTGAAATGCTTCTTTACCAAATGCATCCAAGGAATCAGCTGTTGGGTGAATAAATTAAAGGTAAAACTAACTACTACACCAGTGCTAATGTACAATTTAAGGCTAATGCCCTTGCGTTTATTTAATAAAATTATTATTATTATTACTTACGACTCTGTTGTACGTGCTCCTCAAGCATTTCTGAACGTAGAATACTACATATTTCTGCTAGAGTTTCTAAATGGTTGATGTGAATTATATAAGGTCTTAAGTTATCATATAGGATAGTGCAGAGTCCCGCTAAGTAAGAGCTATAAAAAGAGATGTTTTAAAATAGTAGACAACTTAAAAATGTACATACTTTAATTCTTCAGTTGGCAGGGAGAAGAACTGGTAGAAAAGTCTGTGCTCATCTTGACAGACATGAACAAGAAAGGCGCAAGCACTACGTACCAAAGTGCAATGATCTCCTTTGTTTTGAGACCGTAGATCTCTGATAGCTCCCTCGACTGCTGGACTCATGACCTTAGCTCTTTCCGATAAATAGCACTGATGAATTTCTATTAGTAACTGTTTGTACTCTGGACTCTTATCAATGCGCTTTTCAATTATAGAAGAGACCATTTTAACTTTTACTGCTGACAATGAAAATTTTCCATAATAAAGAGCGAAAGCAGTCTCTGGGTTGTATTTTTCATCTATTTAAATTGGTATTTTTATTAGTGTGGAAATTGTTTGTGCAAATTTTACCAGCATCTTTTGGTGTTCGCATTTGTTCAGTCGCTTGCAAAATCAAGTTAGAAACATAGTTTCTCATAAGCAGGACAGCTTTTGCCAAGCATTGCTTATACTTTACGGTAAATAATGCTGCCTCCTTAAAAGTTGACTGAAAGCATACCAATGAATTTAGTTAGCCAGTTTTTAAAGCGTTTGGGAGCACAGCTTATTGTATTCATTTTAGGTTAATAACATAACATAATTTGTAATAGCATTAATGTTGTTAGAGATCTTTTTAAGCAGGTACTATCTAACGAATAATACAATCGCCTGTGTCTCTAAAATTGGCATAACCGTGGGTTGATCCGAAAGTATTTACCTTTTGTTTTAAGTAGTCTAGGCATTCGTCAACTTTATTCAGGCAATCCTTGAAACCGTCGCTCGTAACCGACAACGTTGGGCTAAGAAAGCGCTGTGAGAGCTGCTCCACTTGATTGAAGAATAGCAATCTTCTTCTTACTTCGCAACTGATTTTATTCAAGTGGGACTGCTCCTGTATGAGCTTCTCGCTTGCTATATTCAAGGAACTGGTTTTATTCGCTACAAAGTGATATTCCCCTTTTAAGTCGATTATCTTTGCTAAGGATACTTCAATTTGTGCCAGAAGTTTCTCACACTCTGCAGTCCTAAATTGGAGTTCTTCAAGGTATTCAGAGTATAATTCGTCGGGTTGTTCGTGGATCTCCAGGTCAATTTTATCAAACCAAAGCAGGAAGTCATGGGTTGTAGCCACCTTGCCAAATTTCTTCATCTCTTTACATGAATTGGACTTACCTTCAGGAATGCTTTGCTCCTTTAGAACCTTATCTTCGACGGCGAGACTAGACTGATATAGTGTGGAAAATTTAGTTACAATGGAATTAACATTCCTACAGCAAATGCTTACCTCCTTACGGTCGTTGTTCATCAAATACGATAACTTGTCAATAATAACTTGTTGTGTGCTGGAAAGTGCAGCTAAGGGAGCATTTTTTACCTCCCACTGTAGCAGTTTGTTTTGTATTTTCCGCAGGTTCGCATTTTCACTTCGCATTGACGCAACGTCGTCCATTTCCGTCGTAATTTAAAAGTGGCAGGCGGGTGATCTGCTAGTTAACATACAATAACTCTAGTTATAAAAACTACGTGTTGAGTTATAAATAAATATTTCTTAAGTATTAAATGTTCCTGGAGGATGTAATATGGTTTGTTTGTCACAACTAAGTCTCAACAAATGTCTTGAATTGAATTGAATTGTGTATGGGACAATCACAAATCGTGCCTAAAAACCGGTTTCCAGGCAGAAATTGTAGCTGCCCGTAAACGGCACAAATCCATTTAATAGAAATCATGCCTAGGTAGGCGCAATTCAATCGTAGCTAGGCAGGATTTCTAACTGACCCGTTTATACGACAAATATAGCTATGACTTTGGCCCACGGTAGGCACAAGTCATGACTTTGGTCATCGTATATACGTTATACGTAGTTACTAGTGCTATTGTTTTAGTTGCTGGCGAGGTCCTCACTGTTCTCAGCAGTAACAAGCAAGTTCTCTCAATGTATTCTTGGGTCCCGTCTTGGGTGATAAACACCAGAAGGGTGTAATATGACCGAAATTCACTTTTTACAGACAAAAACACACGTCGCACCTTTTAAGCGGCCAAACAGCTGTTTAATGTTGTTATATCTTTTCTTTTGTGTCAAATAGTCAGTGCTCCCATAATTGCCACTTGTTTAATGTTTATTCTTGTTGTTACACACTTTTGGTATAAACGTTTCGTTTTTTAAATAGGACTTAAATTTAATGCATCGGTGCCTTCAAAGATAAACATAACAACAGTGCTCATAATTTATTTGTTACATAAAACTGGAATGGAAAGCAATTTTGTCAGACCGTTGTCAGTTGTGTTCTTACATCAGTGTAGTTTCCTCTAGTACAAATTTACTTGATATTAGGCCCCCACACACGGGTCGGTTTTATATGGGCGCGCAAGCACGCGTTCAAACATAAGATAACATGAGCGTGGGTGGGCAGCTGGGCGAATAATCATAAGATTGTCACAAAACCGTCCCAAATATCCTCTATTTGATATTTCTGTCGGTTTTACCTCAGACGTCAATCATCCGCCGTATTTTGCATGGCCCAATGGAACGCATTTCATGAATTCAATTCAATTCAATTCATTACATTTGGTTGCGTCAAAATAACCAAATCGCTGCACATGTGTGTTTGGCACAGAACAAAGTGCACGGGTATAAAATCATGTTCGTTTGCGTGATGCGTTTTCAGTGCGTACACATTAATGGAAATAAAGCCTGGCCCCCATAGAAGCCGATGGCATCAGGCGTCGCTTTCGGCGTCGTTGCACAACTATTGAATACATGCATTCCTATGGGAGCTAACCCATAGCCGACGCGGCGCGTTGCGAGAGAGAATTTTAGAGGAACCTTCAATATTTCGGCAAAAACCTTCGGACTACTGCGCCAGTTGACGGTTGGTCTCGAATTGTCATAAACAGCTGATGCGTCGAAGGATTCTATGGGTTCGGGTCCATGGAAATATAAACTTGTATATGTTCAGGTCTCTCTTGCCGCGCTAAAAAATCCGCGGCAAAAGCGACGCGCCGACGAATTCTATGGGGGCCAAGCTTTAACTCGGTAAATGATTTTGTAATTTACCACACTATGCACCATCTAGTACATTGATGCATCTTCTTCCTGCTTATATTATGCATGCTGAAAAACCTACACCTGCAGCAACTAATTCCCTTAATATAACGACGATTTCCTACATCGAAATAGTGAAGTTAAACTCAGCGCAATCACGGATTAGTCTTTGAAATAGTGCTGAACTATGTACAATAAGTATTAGCTTAAATACGTTTTCATATAATATCTATACCTTCAAATTATTAAGTAAGAATTCTGCTTTAATTCGGAAATCTTAACCACACTGCATAAACACAATTGCCTTTTATTATTTTACTACACAAATTCCCTGCAGCTGGAAAGTTTTTAAAATACATTAATTGTTTTTTGTTGACTACGTCCAATAGTTGAAATTATTGTTTTTAATACCTATATTTTAAAATTTCATGTAAAATCCTACGTAGTGACGTCACAGCCCAACATCTGTGGACTGTCAAAAAATTATCCAGCGTACCTTGTCTTTCTATTCGTGAATTTTAGGTAGTGACAACCGTAAATATTGCAAGGATTTGTGAAGCGAGATATCAATTTTAACGTTTCAAGCGCTAGATGGGAATAGGATCGGGTAGATTACGCCCAGTTTAGAATATTTTCAATCATATTTTGCTTCTTTTTCTAACTTCGGTCGACCGACGGGCTGCGCCAGAGTAAGAGAAAAGAGCTCTGTAGTCGTTTACCATGGCCCCACAGCCTGTAGTAACTGGCCTGTCTCCGAAAGAGGGGCCCCCGGGTACTCGTGTGACAATTAGAGGAGAATTCCTAGGAACTCGAGCCAATGATCTAGTTGGTAAGTAAGATGTGATACTTTCTATGCATTATTTGAAAAATCTCCATAAGGACTAACAATTTGCGGATGTGACTGTCTGCTATCGGCTGAATGGAAATCGTCCAATAAAATAATTGCAAGGACTGGTGCTGCGAAAGGGAAGGGTGACATTATTGTGACTACCATTAGTGGGGGCGTGGGAACATCAACGGTACAATTTCGCGCTTATCATGAAACCATAGGTCCTTTGAAAGAATCTGCGGTGTGGGTGGAAGAGTCTCCATTACAGGCTTTGTCGTGGGGTCGGCGATCTCTAGCTCCGTCAGGATATACTCAGGAAGATCCTCTAGGCTTATCAATTGAGGGAAACGAAAAAAAGTTTCCGGAAGATTTGCGAGACATGTTTCCCGACTGTAGCGGAGATTTATCCCAAGAGAATTTCTCTCCCGGGTGGTTTCTGCTGGAGAACCACCATGCAACATCCTTTGAAGACTTAAAGGCAGGCCTCGCATACTTAAAGCGAAAAGTTGAAAGCCAGAAGGAAGGCCAATTGTCTTTTCTGAAGTCCAATGCTGGTTCGGTTATTGAGCAGCTCGACACGTTGATGACAATACGGTCCAAATTCGAAGACGATGTTAAGTTACACGGCGATGAACCCCTTAAAGTACTTGAAGAGGCCATTCAAAGTGACTACCTACACAAACTTTCCTTAAAAGAGAAAATTGGAATAATACTTCTCGTTTAGGATCTATAACGGAATCACAAAACATCTTCAATGTAGTGCTCCAACGGAAAGAAAAGGCGGATTCCACGAGAGCTGCGCTTTTCGCATTATCAAGACAAAAGTATGTAGTTTTACAAATATTTGAGCCGTATTGCCGAAGAAGAGCCTAATGTAATCGTTTTGTCTCTTATTGTTGAATATCATATGCGTTAAACGAATTTTTTCATGTAACTCATGTAACTAACCATGTAAAAGATAATATGCTTCGTCCCCAATGTAAAATTTCTTTAAAGCATTGTCGCACGTAAATCAGCTATAAAGCTTGATTTACACATGCTAGTAACTGAATTCAATGCTGAAAGAGTATGGCCGCGAAGGTTCTCACAGAAAAATTCTAAAAAGTTATACGGTGTAGAAGGCAATTAGAGTGTGTAAACTAAGCTTAAGAGACAAATTGAGTGCATTCGCTTCGCATTCCAGATTTCGCCCCATGAAACTGTTTTTGAACCCTAAAACTTTTCAGATTCCTCTTCTGTTTACCTAATTCCGTCGATAGAAGTGCTGCAACGGGTGATTATGATATTGTAGTGAATGATTATTTGCGTGCTAAAAATCTCTTTGGAAAAACTGAAATTCCGGTCAGAAAACTTAAACGCATTGTATACTTTTCGCTTTTAATGGGTTAATTTTTCTAGATTTTCCGAAAAGTGTTGGACGAAGTAGACGAGCGAATCATGAATGTGCGGAAAGAGCTGTACGAGAAGATTACAAAAATGCCACAGAGCGTAGAAAAGCAGAGGAAGCTAATTAAGACACTTATAAATCTTGAAGTAATTGGATTTTATAATCAGCGATAATATAACAGGTAGATCTCCACTGGGTAGCAAAAGAAATTGGAAAGAAATTATGGTTTCTTAAATAAAACTCAAATTTTTAAAACAATAATTGCTTGTGTTTATGAAATATCAGAGACTATTTCAAAGGCCAATTTTTGAAATATTTGCGGCTGGTGTTTTACAGTGGAAATTAATGCTGTTATGTTGTTTTTGTTTTGTATATAGTAACTTATGTTTGATTAATTTAAATATTCCCTAGATTCAGCAAGCAGGAACGTCTGTCGCTGTGAAGCTCAAGATTGTCGATCCTGCTTGGGATGTGATAGTTGCCAGAGCTAAATATTTGGAGCAAAGTTTAAAGCTCATCTTCGAACAGTATACAACAAAGGAGTCAGGACAAGAAAGTACTTGAGCGAATAGGTACCCAATTGTTGAGCTCGAATGAATAACTTTTAGTCATAGGAGAATAGCGGAAGCATCACCGATCATCATTGCAGTATTTAATGAACAAAAACGGCTTTACTGTTACTCTTGATGCAAAATTCCACTTCTTACATGCCACGCTGCGACACGAGATAAACTCTTATCGCGAATAGGGGGGATGACATACTGAATTCTATTTATTATACGTCTACCAAGAATTTTAAAATATGTTGAAAAAGTTTTGCGAGGTACGTGAAGAAACTGCAGTAGTAGCTGTGTGTATTTAACGTATAAAACAAGGTTCCGAAAGTTACTTTGTCGTTTATTCACTCGGCGAATGGTCCAGAGTGTGTGAGAGTGGGCGACAGAGTGGTTGAGAGTGGACTAAAGAGCATGAGAGTGCGTATAAGAAATAATTTTGTAGATATTAAGAACATTTTAACATGCCGCAATGGACAGGAGGTCACTTTTTCCTGAATATTTGCCTTTCACAAAATGTCTATTTACTGAATATTTACTTTTTACAAGATGTCTATTGATCCATTCTCACCCACTTTCATGCACTCGGGTCCATTTTCACCCACTGTGGGCCTCCGTATTCGGCGCTTTTCTTAGAGACGTTACGAAACCACGCACCTATGAGTTGGGGAAAGGAATTTCGAACAAAAATGTGTGTACAAATACAAATTCGGCATTGTATTTCCAGAATTTTTGTGAATGTCTTGCATTCGGAAATCACAAAAGTACCTTCCCAGCCAAAAAGAAACAACATAACCGGATTTTTGATAAAAAAAAGAGCGCAAGGAAGAAAAAAACGACTGCTTCTCGTCACACCGAACAAGACTGGGTATGACCAAAATCATCTTTCTTTTCTTACGTAACTTAAGCCTGCATTCAGTACCTCGTTTAACGAATTTTAAGATAAAGATGTAAAGGCAAGAACCCTCCAGTGCAAGTAGGATAGGATAAACAAATTTTCCTGCGATGGAAGGTCCTTTCATTCATAAATGTATCTTGCAATACCACCTACTTGGGTTCCGATTTGGAAAGAACGCGAAAGACACACTCAGGTGCAAAAAACAGTAAAGGAATATGAGAGTATCTCTTCCATAAACGTACGCTGGGGGTGGATTATCCTGCACTGCCGTCTCTTGGGGTTTCGCCTAGGCAAGAGCGGTTGTAAAAAGCAGTAAGGGTATATGAAGATACGCCGGGGTGGATTTGCCTCGGTCGGTGACTGCCAAGCAAATGTCTTCATTTTTGTTTAAATTCGAACTAAATCCGGACAAAATAATTCGAAAATCAAAAATCGGTTTCAGGCACATCTCTAAAAAAAGCTTTGTACGTAGGCCCTATGGTGCACTCTCGTCCACTCTGGTTCACTCGCCGTGTGAATAGACACTTCCTGACAAAAAATTGTCTGAATCTTCAGACTTCTTACACGTTGCATGACGTGCTATGGCGTGGCGTTACATTAACTTTCAACTTAATTCGACTGTTTTTACTTTTTTAACGCATCGTTAGTATAGCAGCGAGGCGTGTGATAAGTGGAATTCCTTTACAGTGTTTGGTAAAATATCGAGAGATTATAAAGCCGACGTTTGAATATTTGAATTCACATGTATTGTCGTTCGAGCTCCAAAATAGGGTGCAGCATGAAAGTTTCAAAATCAATTAAAACTACTCTTATAGAAACAAAATCCAGAGATACAGGCCAACCACCGCTCCGAGTTCTGTTTTGCGAAGAAATTTGCGAGGTTGCGTCGAGTCAGTTACCGGATTTGTGGCGACTAGGACAGTCTTATTTTAACGGGGAGTTACGGGGAGCTAATGATCAACAGCCAGGAGACTTTAAGGTAAATTTCAATCCTTTGGAAAGAATATTACACACATATTTTACATTTCAAGAGGATAATATTGAACGGAATAGAGAAGTTCTGTTCATATCTTAGAGCAACGATACTAGTTTCTACAGACCAGAGGGCTATGAGGCATCTCTCTAATATATCATGGCCCATTAGTTTATCGGCGTTGCAACAATTTCATTCTTGGCTGCCTCAATGCCTGCGATATGTTCGAGTTTCCTATTCAAATTTAATAAGACTTGACCTCCCGGGAGAAGCTCTTGACATTATTCAGAAGTTGATCGATGAGCTACGACTGTTTTGCTTCTCTATTATATTTAAGAGATCAAACGAAAAGGTGAAAAAACTTGGAGAGAAGGAGCAATGGATTCCGGGAGTTGAAGAATATCCGGGTGCTACGCTTCTGCCATCATATTTAGAAGAAATAATTGCGGAAACATTGGAGGAAGGACAAAATGCTTGCATGAATCCAGAAATAAGAGAAGGAAATTTGCTGGAACCGCACTCTGAGGGTCAAAGGGAAGTTTCGCAGAGACTTCAAGAAATGCTGGCCAATTTCTGTATGGTTATTGAGAATTTGGCATTTTCGACCTCTGACGATGTGGGTAATGCTCCAACAATTTCTCAATTAATTGGCTTTCCAAACACAGAATCAATGAGAGATAGCAGAAACTGGAATTGCGCTATAACGTCAGAACAAAAAATGTTATGCTGTTTAGCTAACTGTGCTTACTGCAACAAAACATTTTTTCCGCATATAGGCATTGTCTTTGTCAAGTATGCTTAAGATATTATCATTGAGGCTGGGTATTCATTAGTTTATAATTGCAGGTTCGGATATCCACTACCTAAGCTGGCTATAGAGAGTGGTCGGTCAGCGATAAATCAATTGTTCACAAACTTATTGGAAGCTTACGTGGAACACAAAGGCGATCCACTTGTAGGAACAATTGAACCTTCCATGTACATTGCGCAGTTCCAGTGGGATAAGGTTAAGGAAATTGGAAATCTGAGGCCTTATGCTCACGAGTGTTGCGACAATTTAGTTGGCGTTTATTCTGAAATATTCACTATCGCTCCGTCGTTACTTAGAACGATTTTAGATCCAATTGTACAAACAGTGGCTGAAGAGCTTGCAAGGCTCATGAGCTGCGTACAAAAATTCAGCACAGAAGGAGCAATTCAAGCAAATGTGGATATTAGACTAATTAGAGACGCCCTGAAAGTTTATAGCAACGAAACGGCTAAGTATTATTATTAGTTACGCTCCAATTTTCTCTTTGTATGAAAGAATAATTTTTCAGATCATTCTTCTCGGAAGCTTTGGACGCGATTACACCTATGCAAAAAGACCAACAAAAGCAAGTAGGGGATATACTTGCTAATATTAAGAAAAGTATGCGGCTTCAACTTCTGTCCTTCACTGTTCCAAATCCAGTATAAGTCAACAGTCATATAATAACACTGTCGCATTTCCATTATGAAAATACAACTTCAAATATACGATATCCTTTAATTGAAAAATATCATCGTCAAAAGGGGTTTGGGTTCGGAGAGTACAGTCAAAAATATGTACTTTGCTGTCGTTTTTAATTTAAGTATTTCCAGTTTCGTTGCAAAAACTCTTCCCTTAAAACCTGGAAAGCTTTCCTTGCGGAAATCTACGATCCGTACGATGCCACTAAAAGGCACATGTTCAGAACACAGTTTCTCAATGTGAGATGAAATGAACTGTGACTATGCGATGCATGAGGATGATCCATCCACGCTTTTTTGAGTTAGTTTGCTCGCGGTTTTAATCTAAAAACTAAACAAAAGTAAAAATCAGCCTGTAAAATCAGATATTTGATGAAATTTTAATAAGTCATGTTATCCAATTTCATAGATTTTTATTTTTACACTTTCTTGTTTTAAGTCTTATTATTAAAAGGTATCTCAAATTGGGTATATAGAAAAGAAAAGCGATTTCGCCAACATTTTGGTTTTTGTACACTTGTCTAAAACTCTTATTTCTTCTACTGTGTAAAATTTGGATACGAGAAACCGAAAACCCTAATTGACCGATATCTGGCGTGCGTCAAATACAAAATAGAATTTTAGGGGACCTATAGGGACAAATAAATGCCGTTGCGTATGTACATCAGTGGGAATTACTTTACTTGTTCTAAATGCCAAAACGAGAAGTCTAAATTACCATAAAATACCTCTTATAACTATTATGCCGTTGCAAAAAAACGGTATTGTAAGGTTCTGTGGGGATGAAATGGAACAATGTCGTATGGACACAATGAATGGGAGTGGGCCTAAAACATTAATGGTAAAACTTTTTTTGCGGTGGGATTTATACGCTTAGTGTATTACTGGAATTTGCATCATTGGTCGCAATATCCACAAGCGAGCAGGGCGGTTGTGCCGATGCCGTGGTATATTGACTCGAGATAATTTCTTCTTCGCTGAATATTTGCGCGGGGAAGGGGTTCGAAGAGGTTACTATAATTGGGGATAGGGTTATTGTTGTGGGCATAGGCGAGAGTGATATTGTAGACTGTTGCGCAGAGATCGCATTGGAATGGCCTGCGGCTCGTAGTAAGTTCGGTGATGAGATTGTGGCAGATTCCTGCTGCTGCATTATAATTTTCGGTAGCGTTGTACTTATTTCGGGTATTTGGTGATGGTGACTGTTACTTCTTGCATGGTTGTTCAGTTGCGCATGACTAAGTTGTTCCCGCAGAGTGGACCCATTATGCGGCGATGTAAACACATTGACAACTGTGAAAATAAGAATGTACACATAAATCTTTTCGCATAATGAAGAAGGTGTTATTACTAAAACAAGTAGAAAACTCAAATTAGCAGAAAACCTGAGACCTTGAACCATACAAAAAAGAATAGCAATTAGAACTGGCTTTGAAGAAAAATATCACAAGTGCTCAGTTCAACAAATACTCTCCCTTCTCCAGAACCAAGTGTATTGCATGTCGATCCGCCTCAACTTTTATACTATACTACATTGTTGCTCGTTTAAATGTAATTAATTTAAGGACCATAAAATGTGGTCTGCATGTAAGATTTTTATTACATTTGAATTCTCTATTCGTTTTATGCTTTATGACTTTGGTCATTTACCTTGGAAATTCCCTTCGTGCGAACTTATCAGCAAGGGCTCTTTACCAATGCTTTCCAGGGCAACAGCCTGCTTAATTTGTTGTGTCGACAAATTATCCTGCTGAGATTTTATTGGGGTTAAACTCGAGGCTAAATCGTTGATAGGGATTTCTAGGCAACTGTTTCCGACAGTGTTCGACAAATTTGTACTCTCCTCAGGAACTTGTATTTCATAACAAGCCAATTCAGGTATGACTGGTCGAATTTTTCCACCATCAGGTCTATGAGGATTTCGACAGCCTCGACACTTGCAGTCTATACAGGATTTTGAGTCAACGTAACATGGACACCTTTGCCCACAGCACGTTAGCTTCCCTGGTGTTGCTGTAGCGTTCCCACAACGGCATCCCCTCCGTTTCGCAACTGGTTTAGGCCGCTGTATTTGTTGAATTTTCTGGAAATTTAAAAAAACAAAAAAACATTTAAGTTTGGATGCAGTAAGGAAAGGTAAGCTTGCATATTACCCTAGTATTGAGGTCATCCTCTGTGTCAGTTTTTCGCTTAATTGTTATTTTATTGCCACTTCCGGCATAGAGTACCGAGTACATCGCGGAACCATTTGAAACGGTTTTAATTGGAGGCGGCTGGCTCACAGCCTTCGGTTCGATTGATCCCGTCGTGATAAAATTGCTGATTTGGTGCTTCGCTAAACATGTACTATTAATTGTCCCGGGTGGAGGATTGTTAAACACGCAAGGCAAAATCGATAATGCACTTTTAGTTAAGCCCGAGTTCGATTTGAAATTGTCCTGAAACCTAGCACCCTCTTCGATAAACTCCACAAGGCTCGCACTGGGTGAACTCATACCATTATTCACAAGACCTGCCACCTTCGACTGTTTGCATATAATGCTGTAAATAGGCGTGTTCATAATATGCTCGCAGAGGCTCTTGTAGCACTGCAACAGGATCCGGAGCTGCACATTCTCCTCGTATTTTTCATAATCTTTACAGCAGTTGCATGTAGGTTTCAAGTTCTTTCGGCCTCGAATGCAAATTTTACACACATGATGTTGGCACTGGGCATCAACTGGTGTGTAGGGCTCCGCTAGGAGCTGTCCACAAACGGTGCATGAGAGGGACTGCCTCAGATATGGGACCAGACGAAAGAGATCTGTCCAATTCTGATCGGAACTGATGTCACTTTGAAAGATCAATCGGGATGTGGATACGTACAAACTAGTGGCATTCATTTTCAAGAAGCACTTCGCCCTAAATAACTCCCCCGAGCATAGGAATTTCGTTTGGGATGCGAAGTGGGCTTTGATTTCAGAGTTGCATTAACGATTGTAGAGACCTCTGCAGCAAACTATGCTTTCCGTTACCATGCAAGCAGTGACCAACTCATATTTCTTAATCGCTCACTACCCAGTTGTTTACAATTGTATCATGTTTCTTGAAAGTGGCATCCAATTTATTTTACGACATCAAATGCCATGGACAAGTTTCACTTTGAACTCCTTTGGAACTCCTAAAAATGCGCATTCATTCGTAACGCGAACTATTTTCGACAAGAGCAAGAATTTGTCTCCTTGTTGCCAGCATAATTAAGATGTAAAATGACTACAGGCACTCCGAAATAACTAAGCAACTTACAAACTAACCGTACGAGGATCAAAACAACGTAGTTCTGCGGTTTTTGACATTCCGTTTTGTTGACATTTGGTTAGTGCAACACACAAGAATTGTAAGAACGTTTGCCTTGCGTTTGGCATAGGACGAGAATCGAGTCTCGCTTGAATCTGTGAAGCGATAGTAGCGCTCCTATTTGTATTTCCTGCACGAATAAAATTTCAAACGTTTGATGGCCCGGATCGGGCCCAGGAATCTGTATAGACAGCTGGACCGGCCGGCTTTTCGGGGATTCCCAATTTCCGTTGGATAACATTTAGAAGGCCCGGATTTGAGAAAATGGAAATATTTCGGGAAAACTTTACTTTCCGGACCTGTCAAATTTCAGTCTGTATAAATATTTTGTAAGAGGCACATTTTCAGCCGTAGATATTTTGTAAAAGATAAATATCAGTAAGAAAAGCAATTGTAGTGTAATAAATACATAGTTTACATGCATAGGCAAGCACGCATTAACAATTTACGCAGACTAAAATTTGGTAGGTCCGGATAGTAAAAGACACCCAATATTTCAAACAGAGTGACGAGTGTGATCCTCGAGTATGTTGTGCAAAGGATGAATTCGATAGGTAAGTACAAGGTTCTCTTTGAGTTCTAATTTAACTACTTTTAACAATACGGTTCCGAATGCATGTCTATAAATTGTAATTTCTACTGTGTTTTCCCCTTGTTCTAAGCTTTTTTAAATCATATACATATATATATTGCCTTTGCTCATCAGAAAGGAATGCGAACTTTTCGACTCATTGTCAGTAGATTCCGACGAGAGGAGAACAGTGGAATGACGGTCTTGGGGCATGCCTGTCAAGGGAGCTATTATAATTAATGAAAGGAATTCATAAAATTGTTCTGTTAAATTCCACACTGCTTTTTGGCGATAATCCCATCGATTATTGCTACGCTTTCAGAAGTGACGCAGTGAAATTGCATTTTGGACGCGAAACGTAAAAGCTAATTCCTCGTTTTTGCGCACTCCGCTTGGTAAGTTGTTTAATTATTACTTAAATCCATCTTGGAATACTGCCACATTTCGGTCACCGTCCACGGATCAACTCATGCAGGGTGGAGATAATCCAGTATAAGCTGTGTAATTTTTTTTTGGCACTGACTGACGCACTCACTCACTGACCGATTATCAAAAATATTAGATAGTTCTAACAGGCCTAAAAACTTGAAATTGAGTATCCAGGCTGGGTTGCGTACAAGAAACGAAAAAATAAAAAATCTGTGATTTTTCTCTTCCATCCCCTCACAGTGGGGGGCTGCAGATTCTACAGGTGAAAATAGCTTCAAGTACAGCAGACTCACAAACTTGAAATTTGGTATTCAGTTAGTCTTTAGTCAAAAAGACTAGAGACCAGGAGACTCAACTCGGGTGGTGGGGGTAGGACGAAAAGCGTCCTCCTCGTTTTTCCATCATGGCGGCAGTCGAGTGATTTGGTTGAGGTTATGTTGATGTTTTGCTATCATTCGAGCGTTTCCAGTTTTAATGGGATTGCGAAAAAGGGTAAAGGTAGCGAAATATTGATCTGTTGCGAATTGTGGAAGCAAAAGTCCCGACTTTGGTCAAAATAAATGAACATGATATGCGTATATACACGGCTCCGCCATATTGGAAAAAGGTGAAGACGTCTCGCGGTCCACCCCACCACTGATTTTGCGGGGAGTTCGGTCTCATGTTCTGTAGTCTTCTTAGATTTTACACAAGGCTGTGGACGAATGCATTTATTTCTTCTTGCGATTTTTTTTTTGACAACTGTAACAACCTTTTTATTTAAAAATCCCAACAATCTACTTTTACCGACAGTGTGCAAGGCTGCCCACGGGTTTTCTGTTCAGTTACTTATTTCGATATGTTCAGCGTCTAACTGCATGGAACATTCATAGCGCGAGGCCCGACTCGCACTTGACTGCTTCTTTTTAAAATAGAATTGGTTTTATATAAATTTGAATTTATTGAATTTCCATTTTAGTTGACATGATTCTTAGTGAAGTTGGTTTAGTTGTATTTGAATTCGAAAAAAGTTAACGTTGATTGTGATTTGGTTGAGTCTTTCGTTGAAATAGCTGCATCTGAAGTGTATATACTGCACATGAATCGATCCGTAAATTGAATTCGAGTCAATATATTTACGAAAACAATTTGACCAAGGAAACTTCATATGTATGTCATATTAATTAAAATTTATTTTAATTATAATTACATAACGTAGGGGGTTCCCTCACGTCCACATCCAGAATGTGGGGGCGCTATTTTCAAAATGCTGTGAAAAACAAAATACAGAATTTTAATTTTTTGTATAGTCTAAAAGGGTTTCTTGTAAACTAGAAAAAATGGAAATTAGTATTCATTCCCCAAGAAATATTTTTTAAATCTGACGACTTCTGGAACCAAAACAAAAACTAAAAAAATTTTATTGCCAAGAAACATTGTTCAATAAAAGTCAACACACGCATGAAAGCAATTGAAAAATACCTCACTTACAAATTATCCTAAAGACCCCAGAAACCCTCTTAAGTCGAGTTGGCATTTTTCTAAAATAATAATTAGACAAAAAGTGTTGAATGAAAAAGAAAAAGAGGGATTTTCAACAAGGAATGTGTTCTTTCCTAGTTTAAATGTTCAGAACTCGGAAACTTTGAAACTTTCATTTCAGCAAAATCAATATCGTACATATTTATGATCTCAGTAAGAAATTATTAAAAAAATCCAATGTTTAAAGATATTTTCGTAATATCTCCCAGAACCAATCAATCTAAATTGGCCTTCGTTTTTAGAGTCCATGTAGGAAACCAGAAAGGCTAAAAAACACCAAATTTAACCAATATGTATGTCCAGCTGCTGGCCACCACCATAAAACTAGTGAATGATAATGATGACTGCAAAATAATTCATTAATTAAATTAAGCAAACTGTTAGTTTCCTTTAATTACTTAGTAAAAACGGCAGAAAGTTCAAAAATCATACTAATCTCTACTTATAAGTTTTATTAAATAGCTACACAATGCTCCATGTCCTTTACACTTGAGATACTAGCAGTATGTATTAGGCGCCACATTGCATCATTTCCAAATAGGATCGTCGCCGACGAAATGACGACGACAAAATCGCCTGCCAACTAAAAATGTTCAATGGTAAAACATCGTTCCGACGTTGCTGTGTGGCGTTTAGTTGAAGATTTGTTCTCGTCGAATGTTGTTCTCGGGCCGAGGATCAGTGAAGATACTATTTCCTAACTGAAAAGACTATCTGCCTCAAAGAAAAGCAATTTTGCAAAAGGTGAGCGTTAAGATTTCAAACTTGTTCAGTGATTTTCAGAAAAGTTTGGTTTTTCTCAATTTGGTTCGCCAATTAAAGAGATGTTTCGAATAAAAAGGAAATTATATAAGCAATTCAAATTTTGATAGTACATCTATTATAGTTTTATTGTGGTCAACAAACAGATGCGGTAGCGAATTAATCGATAGTTTCTTTATTAACTGGAATTTTTCCAGTAGAAAAATGATTCGTGTTCAAGTTTCTTGGGGGTTTTCTCGAATTCCGGCACGGTTTTAGCAGTTCGACGTGAGTTCATTTCTATTTTTGAATGCTTACGGGAGCCGTGTATGTGTGGAGTGAATAGGCTTTTCTAAAATGAAACGTGGCATGATGTTTCTGAAGTGGAGATTGTGGGGTGAAAAGTTCAACTGATCCAAGTAAAAGTCATATATTTCTGACTAGGTGTATACAAGCTGGAAGAGCGAGAATGGATATGTATCCATCTTATCGGAAATACTTGAGTTACTAAGTCATTTTCATTGAGAACACATGAAAAACGTGCTACTCATCCTCCCAATTTTTCAAATCATTTCCAGTCGTATGCAGTGAAATGTTGGAGACAAGTGCAGCCCAAACGCTGCCAAAATGTTATTTTTGGAAATTTCTCCTAAATTTAAAAATTGCGAGCTCGTTTCGGCTTTGCACGCACTAAGGCGAACTCATTTGAGACGTTCGAATTATCCAGACTGCTTTAATGGATTTTTTTGACCAAATCACGTTGACTTTTATTAGGACATGCTCGTTTCTAATCTTTTATTAATTCCTGTAGAATATCAATTTGTTCTGGTTTTGTTTTCTAAACTGTATCTATGGCATAAATTTTTATATATTTTATTTATAGTAATATCTCAATTTTTCAGGTCCGGTCGGCAATGTTAAGTGATTTTCGGTGTGATAGAACGTAAATCAAAAATGTCCGGGCAGTCGCCAAATCAGCCGCATTCGCGTGGCGGGTGGAATCGCGCTCAACAATCACCAATTTTATATCGACCTCCATCGCCGTGGGCACCTTCGCCGCCACCGATAATATCGGGTCCTCGCAGACCGTCTATTAATTCCCCGGTTGTTGGTCAGATTACTGGACCTCCAATGAGTCCAACAGTGAATTCTTTGCCCCGTTCGCAACCAATGTCACCAATGCACCTCAGTGGCAGTGCGGGTCTTCGTGGTACACGCGGTACAAATGTAACACAGCCGCGACCAAAATGGCCTGCACAAAGCCCAGCAGGGATTCCACCACCTCATACCCTTGCCTCGCAATCTCCTCTTACTATTGGAGGATTTAGTGGACCGAGGCAATATCGCCCAAAACATGCCTATAGCCCTGGACCTACTAGTTCATTTCAACTATCACCAACACCATCACCAATTGTTTGTCAATTGCCACCGGAGTTTACATACAATGGTGCCCACTATGAACAACCAACGATACATAGCGATTATGTTGGGGTTCCACTAGAACCCCCTCAGCCGAAATCTTATATAATATACGACGACGAAGTGGAACAGGGCCCTTCGACAGCGGAGATTATAGCAAATCAATCACAGGATTATATCGACGAAAAACTGGCGGAATATCAAATGACTATTTTGCAGCTACAGGGTGAGTAATAATTATTTTCTTTCTGAATAGACACTATAAACAACGATAGTTAAAAAAGGCTCCTAGATGTAGTTGTATAAATGAAGTAATTATTTTTAAGATCGGCATAGTTACTATTTTCGTAACCCTGAGGTTCGATAATAGTTTCGAATAGAATTTCAAAAATACCTAAATTGCATATTTTGTTTAATTTTCGGAAGTTTATATATTAAATGTTGACGTTATTCTTCCATCTATAAGAGTGTTATTTGTTTTCTGTTTTATAACTACATATTATAAAGTCGTGGAGCCGTTTCTAGGGTTAAGGGGGTGTTTGTTTATGGGTTGTGATGTGCACTATGGAAAGCAATGTTTGTCTATAATTCAAAAAAAACCCTATAAAAATCCTGTGGTTAGTGGAATTTTCTTAATTTACTTTGATATTTTGAAATTACAATTAATTATTTTTTTTTTTTATTATTTAGCAAACACAAGCAAATATTTAAAATCTCAAATATGTTCTTCACATCGTTTTGTTGATAAGAATCTTAAAAGCTGATTTATTTTCTTTTAACTAGTAACTTTCCAGCTTCGGTATTTTTTTTATCAGATTTTACTTATTATCATTTTGTACAGAGATCCGTTTTAACTTGATAAGGCCTCAAAAGGTTATAAAAATAACAAAACGTCATGACTGGATGTCTAGTTGAAATAAAACTTCTATGTCACGGTATTCTAAATTAGTACGTTAAGCAATAACAGCGTAACGTAACAAAAAGAGAGGCGCATCCCAAGCAATACAAAACTTGCAAATCGGAGGAATGTTGGTTGTGTGGGTGGTCGGATTTTCATAATAGTAGGCATGTGGAGGTTTTTGCAAACTTTTGGCCTCTGATCGCACGTACATACAAGCAATTCTTGCTCTTCATGCGACATTAGAATATTTCAGGGCCCCAGAGCTCCTCTATGTAGTTGTGCATGGGCAGAAAGAGCTTTACGAAAACCGTGGCCAATTTCATTTTTCCAGAGTGGAAATCTATGTGATTATATTATCTTTGGTACTACCAAAGTTAACATATGTAATTATCAAGTTCGGAAGCACAGGAAAAACACCATATTAGTTGCTGTTTTTTGTACGAGAATGAAATATAGCTACAGCATTCTATCTTTTGCTTATCAATTAGAAAAGTATCAGGGTGCCAAACATCAGTGAAAAGCAGGATGAGTAAGCAAGACAAAAAATTCTGCTCAAATTAAGACTAAGTAGGGTTGCCAGAGAAAAGTTTTTATATCGTAGAAACTTTTATATTAGGACTAATGCTTTTGTGTGAATTTCAAACATTTTACTTCCGGACTTACCAACTAACAATTTTTCATTTTTCACAACAAACTTTCAAGCAAAGACTTTGTAATTAAATTACTTACATTTTCGTCCACATAAGATTGATAATGGTTGATCAACATGAAATCATGATATTTTTAATCAACCTGAGAAACAGTGCAGCTCAAATAACATGGAATTACAATAACAATATGAGAAATATTAATTTGATTGGTTAAACTTCATTCTCAGGCCTTGTATTTTGCATATTAGTACGTGTTTCCCCACCGCCTTCCATTGTCTAAAATTTTCCATAAGGTATTTTTGGTGTCTTGCAATTTGATATTATTGAGAGAATTTAGTGATTTCGTTTTTATTAAATGTTATCTCTTTCCTTTTCTCTGTTTAAGTGTTTAATGAAAACAAGTGGATCTCTCTTCTTCTTCTTATCTGTGTTATGTGTGTGTTAACATTTAGTGGAAGCCTGTAACTTATTTCGAGTTGAGGCGAAAGGAGTTTAATTGCTGAAATGCATGTAAAAGTCCTATATAAGTCGGGTCGACTTAACTCGAAATCACTTACGTGAGACTTTTCCTGAAAAACGTCAAAAACGATTTCTTTTTTTATTTCGGTCATTACGAGCTCTAAGCGCTAATTATGTGAATATAAATTGAATAATAATTTTGGCAGAAAGTGAAGATACAATTCTTTCTCTTAAAGTTACAGAGATGTGCATATCCATATATAATAGATAAATGCAACAATGCTCACTATTATCCGAAACCACTTTACCAAGGACCTTGGAATTTTGGGAGAAAATACTTTTAAATCCTAGGTACTCATCAAACACGAACTCACTTGAACTGACAAGTGCAATGTGGTGCGCTGAATTTCCTATTGTGTCTGTATCTGGCTACAACTTCAAAAGGGGAAGTTAAATATCGTTGGCTATGAAAAGCATGCTATTGATAATTATTTTCTTGGACTAGGATAAAGATATCAACTAAGTATATTTTTTCAATTACAAAAAAGAAACGATGATTAGCAGAGTTGTTTCGGAAATCATGACCGACCAGTTTGAAAAATGCAAAAACAAATATTTATTTATAAATATATTTATATTTACAATTCCAATTGGTGGATTAAAAAAAACGCAAAAATACAGATATGTAGGTATAGAAAAATAATTCTTGACTTGACTGGATTCTGGAATACTAAAAAATGTTAAACAAAGGAAAAAATTAAACGAGTTAATATATGATAACAGTTTGGGAAAAAAAACAAAGTTTAAACAAAATTAAGTAAAAAAGGGAAGAAAACAAGCCAGATATATCCCAATCAAATCATGATGATTTTGAAGCTGGAGCGAAATATTTCGGTAAATGGATTCTCGACTTCTGATGGAAACAAAAAATCTATTATGTCTATTCAATAGAGCCCAACTGTGGTTGTCATTCAATGCAATGTATATGTTCAATGACACCAATGATTGATTTTTAAAGCTCCTTTCCCTCAACACGTATTGACGTGTCGTGGATTTTCCAAAGTTAATAAATGTATAAATGTAAACCTCATTAAACCTATAAAAAAAAAACAAAAGGTTCAAGTTGCTTTATCGGTTTTATTGCATATCTTTACGAAAAATAAGATGTTGTCCCAATTGAAAAAATTACGAAAATTCTATACATGATAAGCTTGATACTTTGCCCATTAACGGTATCTGGCTACTTGATTCATAATCTCTTCAGATGAAATTTAATCTTGGTGATACCGATAAATATTTATATGTACTAAACTATATATATATATATTTTAGAATATGTTTAATGTATTTTGTTTTTATTGTTCTTCTATCGGGTATAAACAAGTACAAATTTCGTATGAGTAGCTTACATTGTTGAAGGAAACAATATTTTTTTACTTCGGCACCATAAAGTGCTTTGAAAACGGTGCGCAGGTACCCGCCGTTTAATGTATATGCTTATGAAGCCAGCCCGAATACGAGGCTAAATTGAATCTGGTCTAAAAATAGTATGTGCTTCTTTAGGTTTACCCAAATAGAAATTATCGCCGCTGTATTTTTAGAGTATCGCGGGTTTATTCGGATGATGATATACCCTTTTTTCATAATAATTTCGTTTGAGCACTTTGTGGCTGTTACTCATCAGCACTAATAGCTCAAAATCATCACAATGGAATTGGATGTTAAATGCAATATTTTTTTCTTGTCTCACAGTTGAATGTGGAAATGGTGAAGGTGCACTGAACAAATTGGGAATAATATATATGTAATAGTTTCGCATAAATTCGTTTTTGAAAATATGTCAGCTATGAGAAAGTTTACTAATTGTATTCCTAGGCAAGAATTATCTCGAGCGTTCGATTTTGTAAATATCATTGGCTTGTCTTTCAGTTTTACTCTTCATTCGTCAATCGCCACTTCTGAATTGGTGCAATGATGTGATCTATTTTAAAAGCGTGCCAACATTGGGTTATGAGATTTGTTTGTCTCAATATTGAATTTTTTTAATGCTGTCTGTGTCACTGGATATCAAAGTTCTATTATTATTACGCGTTATTCTTTGCTACAAAATTACAACATATCGTAAGACATTTTATAGGCATCTTTTATTTTAATCGATATTTTTTTGTGCAAGTTGGGACTATCTTTTAGATAAAGAACATTGCCATAGAATTCCGAAATTATTTGAAATAATAATTGGCCAAGTAGAAAAACTGGGGTAAAGGGTTTTATGTCTGACCGATTTAAAATCTTTGACGTCCAATTGAAAGCAAAATAAATAATTATATATAATACATTTTATAGAGCAGAACGCAAAAATGTTAATATCTCTGTTGAAATAAATCTCTCAAGTATCTTAATCATGATGCAATCGCATCTAATGCTTGGATCTCTAAATATTTATATCGCTCTGCAAGATAGCTCGACAAGCGAACCTCGGTCGTCACGCCCTCCGCATCTAATGGATAAACTGTTGTTTAATCGTTCCATCTAAACAATGCATTCATATCATAATAATTTTCCTAGAAATTCATCAATGCAAAATTTAATTTGAAAATTTGATAGTGGGTCCAAGTCTCCTTAAAAAGTAACAAGTCCGATTCAGGGAAATAACGCAAGGCAGGCAAATTTCTATAGCGAGAGTAAATGAAATTTGTAGTAGGCATGAAATCTGTAATACCTCAAGGCGACACGAAACATGAAAAAAACAAAAACCAAACGGTAATTTTACAAAATTTGGAATATGACGGTTTTACGGTCGTTTAATTCAAATATGATGCTCACTTTTACAAATTCAAGAAAGCGGCTTCAAAATGCGGACCAAAAATACTGAACTCATTTGGATTTCGATTCTATGAGTCGCTATATGTCGAATTTAGTTCCCGATTTTACGATTTAAAGATTGTGGGCTCAAAATACTAAACATTTTCAGATTTTCATGATAGTAACACACCGAATTTTTAGGATCGCTGATTTCAAAGGTTTAAAAATTCAAGTTCTTTATCCTATGTATGTATGCATGTATGTATTATATGCATGTGGGTATGCGTGGATGTTTCTTTGGCTTGATGGATTTTCATAAATGAGGTGTCGTTAGATTCGTCTAAATCGTGGGTGTGCTATAGGGTATATAACTTTTGAGAGAAATAAATAAGGCCGCGTCAGCCGTCATTTTGTTTTTTTTATCCTACATAACTCCCTTTATGGATACAAATGAAATCAAACTTACACCGGGAGCATTGATGACATTTTTGGAAAGCATATTGAAATTGTTGCTCGGCGTGTGTTTGTTATCGCTGCGTGGAGTAGATGAGAAGATAAAAATAAGAAAATAATGTGCATCCCGAATTTATTAATCACCCAACAACGGTTGCGATGTTATACGATTTATTATTTGACTTGGGTGCACTCTATCACCCCATTCATTTTTCTCCCTTATAGATGAAACACCCTGTATATGTATATAATACACTTAAGTATTAGTTTTTATGGATAAAATTAAAAATTATTAGTTGCTAATAAGCAAGCTGCTGCTGCAATAGAAAGCAAAGAAAAGAAAAGTAGAAACAAAATTGGCATTCTGAGCATTCAATTCTCTTTGCCTTCCGCCCTACAACGAACATCGTGACGTGATGTATAGGTATGCATAGTAACAATTATTTTTTCCTTTTTTAAAGTTGCCTGCTTTCCGATGTCGGGGTTTTCATAAATTTCTAATTTAATTTTTACTTCACAATTATTATTTTTTTTTACCTTCAATATTGGCTGACATCCTTTCACCACCACCATTGAGAGTTGAATATCTTGGAGACGACTGAATTTAGATCCGTTCCCACCAGAGTTGGAACCCTGCCTCATGTGCTCGTTTGCCTTGGCCACGACATAGATGTGTACCTGGCTTAACGTTCATCGCCGCGCAGTACTGTCTCTCACTCCAGTCGCAATTGAAATAGGGTCACTTCGATGTAAACATACGCTTTAAATGTAAATATGTAAACATATTTAAAAAAGAAAGCAAAGTGACAGAAGCCAGCGGAAAATTGCGTTTTCAAGCAAATTTCTGGTTCGGCTTGAAGCTGCACTAAAAGTTCAGGCGCTATTTTGTTTCTTACATTGGATTTATAGTGGAGCACAGATATTGACTGACTGAAACGCCGCAATCTGTTTTTCGCCTTAAAATATGCATATTTATATAGGTACGTTAAAGTAATGTTTATTATTAGGTAATCACTTTATTCGTTTGCACTTTTTCAAAAGTTTTATTACTGATGGGCCATATTCAGTCGATAAGTGTTGGAATCGTTAAAATCTATGCAGAAATCAACTCACAGGCGGAATCACAAGCTTTTTCGTTAGCGTTTTAATTATACTGATTGTTAAACATAGAAATAGAAAACGCCGACAATTTCAATTCTGATTAATCGAAGGCAGACAGAGATAATACTTTATTAGCCAAAAATATTTTCTTGTCAAAATTCATTTTTAATTATAGTTCATTTTTTCTCTACTCTCGTGACTCTGTATACCTATGTATACCTCGAATACAAGTAAAAAATTCGACGCTTATAATTACACACTCCCTAATATAACTTCAACTGGTGTGTTAGCTGTGTAGAATTGTAGCTTTAATAAGAAGTCAATAAAAACAACGATGAAAGACGATTTAGTAAAGAATTTTTTTGTATGTTTGTAATTATTATTATAAATAAGGCAACAATCTCGACGTCTGCCTTTCGTAAATTTATTACCTGCATAGCGCTCCTAATACAATATATCAATAACAGACACGATGCTATAATGTAAAACAAGTTTTAAGTTTTAACAAAGTTTATTTTTTTTTCAATTTCAAAATTGATTTAAAAAATAATCAGTGCCATATAAGCTCAGCTACATATAATTGTTATAAACTAAATCATTACTTTAAACGACGTTGAAATCATATACCGAAATTGCCACTAGCTCCCTTACTATTAGACGGGTCGCAAGAACAATATGCTATATCCCAAAAGCAACATGCAATTCTTGTTACGTTATTTAACTTAATGAGGTAAAGTAAAAAAAAAACTTTTCAGACAACCGTTAATTAAGAAAGCGGCTGCTAAAATGTCGGATGAATCAAGCCATTTCAAATCTTTTTCACTGCTACGTGGTGCAATTCCTGAAGTATATTTTCTTAAAACTGGCTTAACTGTACCTAAAGAAAAGCTCGCTCCGTGCGAATATACTTTACACTATATCCTGCTATAAGCCAGGCTATATGATCAGGAAGAGAACTGGCGAAGGCGGCACTGAAAGCTAGAGCAGGTAGGTATAACCTGCTTGTTCCTAAGGTTTCTTTAAGAGAAGCACTAAAACTTTTCAGAGAGAGTGGGACTCGAAGAAACCTTCGCTTCTATGAACTAGGAAAGCTGGCAGAGGCTTAGTTCTCCTGAACACGGCTGTTTTAATATTTGGCCCCGTTTGGGAGCATGAACAAATCAAACCATAATAAAAACGTAATGTCTGACCTTTAGCAAGTTTATCACCGAAAATAGATAAACATATTGCAATTGGGAAGCGTGAATAAGGTTCCAGTTTGGAGAGCTTGGAAAAAAAGTTTTGAGCTTGATGTGAGCTTATGCGCGGTCCCATCTAAACGGTTTAAGCTTAATTCGCCATTCGACAGTATCATACCGGCTTTCTACTTAATCAGGACGCTGATGTTGCGCGAAAATACATAGTGCTTGCAGAGTATAGAGAGGGAATCTCGAGAGGTGAACTGAGGAGAGTGTGTGCATTTTGTTGTGTAACAACTAGAATCAATTTTGAGGGTGCCAGTTCGTAGTTACATGGTTCGCAGTTAGTGATTACGCATTATACGGCGCCTCTAAGTGTTACAATGGAATGTAATGAATTAATAACTAGGTAAACTAATGAACGAAAAGCTGAAACCACAATATGGATAAGAACCCAAGTGATGAACCGTCGTCAGCGAGTCACGAGTCGGAGCTGGTGTCGCCTATATCCGAGGAATATAGTGACCTAGAACAAGAGGCGAGTGAAAGCTCTGGTCCGAATGTTTTACGTAATAAAGTTGCCTATTATGAGAAGGTATGGTCATCAGGCGTGAAGGAGCTTCCTCGTGGGGAGGACAGCCACAGTCCTTTTAAAATCGACGTAATTGCACTTGAAAAGCGATTGCAGGAGCAAAAGCATCGTCGTCAGCATGAGGGAGATATCCCTAAAATTGAGTTTGTTAAATTGCGTTCAACCCCGCAGCACTCACCTGGGTCTGTCACGGGACAATCGGGTTTTTCCAGTGTGAATTTAAGGCACTCATCCGGTTTGGGTGAACCAAGGAGTGATGATTCTTTTGAGGAAACCGTTGAACGTGTGGTTGAAGAGGGCCAGATCGGTGGACATGCACGTTTAATAAAATTTGAAAAAATAACTGTTCGAAAGTCTCTCCGTGAGGTGACTACTTCCGGGGGAGTTAGAAAGCTGCTGCAATCTGATGAGTGCACAATCAGTCCTACAAAAGACTCAACTGATTCAGAATCAGAATATGTGTTCACCGCGACACATTTACCGGGGGATAGTGTATCCTCGTCAAAACAAGTCATCAATATAAACAAGCTGGTCTTACCTCCTGGAATTTGCATTCATAGCGATACTGAAGCAACAATTGATCCGGCTGTTCACGTCACGAGAAAATCGGTTACTATGGTTGGTGGCGGAGTTCCTACTGGAACTTGTGTTACCTGTAGCAACAGAAATCAGCAAACGCACTGGAACCAGAAAGGAGCAGAGCCTGCGAGTCCTGGCGATAGCACTGCTTCAATTAGTTCGTGCGGTATTGCCGGTGCGGAAGGTGGTGAAGAGTCTGTGAATTCTGAATGGTACAACGAGTACCAGACCCAATCGTTTCACAGTATGACTGCTAAGCAGTTTATGCGAAGCAACTCTCAGTACGACAGCCACATTCGAGAGATTCGAGGTAAATTTAAATTTAAATTATTCCAAAATAGGTTTCATTTTTCTGTGCTTGTATCTGAGGGAGTGTCTGTACACTCCTTAGATAATTTTCGAAAATATTAAAGGTGTTGACGTGATCCACGCGTATAGTAAAATTTTTCTCTGTATTGATTTTTCGGCGTCTTAAGTAATTCCTCGATTAATGTCCTATCGTTAGCCTAACCAAGGGCATTTGCCTACCCGGGTAGGGATTATTAGCTTTAGGTCAGCCGATTCTCCTTTAACGCTGTTAAGTAATAACTTTCGTGTTATTACATTGAAGTTTCGTCCAATATAATAATAAAATTCATTTCTTTAAGTTTAGATGATGTCGGGCAATTGATTATGCATATAGAGGTTTGTGTTATCTAAAGATAACATCCCGCATACCCAATTTGCTTTTAAATTTTTTTTATAGCCCTGCACTTTATCGCCTCCCACGGTGATATATAGCGGTGCTATAAAATTTGCAAACATTCTTTTGGTTGTGCGATGAATAGGTATTTATCGAATAAACAAAACAACTCTGACTATTGGGGTGTTACTAAGGTGCATATCTTATCCAAAGGAATTACTAAGACTGTTTAGTCGATTCCTATAATCACCGAATATTTAACAAAACAAACTTAAAGTGGGCTGGGCAATTAAATGTGGTGGAATTTCATCATGAGAACCATGAAATAACGAAAAAACCAGTTGTAGCAAAGATGACGTAATGCTGCTGCGGTTGATTGAAAAGAGTCGCAGTCGCAGCTAAATTAAGTTAGAGTGCCAATGGCAGTTTGAGTGGAAAGTAGCTGCCCATTTACTGGCGGCGCGCGCTCGCCGGCTAGAACCTACCTTCAGCTGGCATTGGCATAAAAAGCCAATGTCTGTGGTTTTTTACATGAAGCGCAATAATGTTATGAGTTTTTTACTTTTATAGTGTATTGCCAGGTCATTCTAGTTTATGTTTTTTTTTAAATACTGTTTACACATTGACATTGTACATATTTTGCATATTAATTATTACTTTTTTTATTGCATTACAGAGGAGCAAGAACGTGTCCAGAAAAAGACCTTCGTTAATTGGATTAATTCATACCTATCTAAGGTAAGTAGGAAAACCTAATATTAGGGTGAGCTAGCTACTTTTTACCCTGATCATTCAGGTGTTGCAGTTTTGGGCAGGACTTCCATACAAGGTGCCCCTAAAATTTATAAATTTAAGAGCGGGCTTCGAAACCTTTTGTAAAAGGTAAATAATCAGTCTGTAGGCATCAAAGGTAAATAATTACAGCGGGTAGATAATTTGTAAAATGTAAATAATCAGTCAGTTGACATTTTTAATATTGCAAAAGTACTAATTATTTTAATAAATATCTCGAAAACGGGACGAGTAGGAATTTTTTCAATAATTTTCCGTTGATTAGGATAACAAAGTCCCTCGAAGCCCGCTATCAAATTTAAGGGCACGCTGAACGAAATGCTTCCCCAGTTTTTATATTTTAGTTTGCGTGTTTGGAGCCAAGAAAGAAAAACAAAATATATCAAAACAAGAACAATAATAGGTTTTTAGAAGCGCGTTTTCTGCTTGTTATTTGTATCCCCATAACACTTCTTTTAAAAAAAAGCTGATGACATGAGAACATGATCTTTGTCCTTATAAGTTCACTTTTTACAACTAAACTCAAATTTAATATATTTTTAACAAGAATAATAGATTAGAATAGAAGCACATCATTTCAAGATAGTTTCTTCGGTAGTAATGATTTTTATCTTAAGCACATAATTCCTCGAACATTTTCTCAAGCATAAAATTCTTTAATTTGGTTTTAGGAGCACGGACTTTCTACTCACGATTTTCTTGGAGCATATAATTCCTATATAATTTTTGTAAAAGCACAAAATTTCTGCGTAACTTTCTCGAGAAGGAAAAAATTCGTGGGTCATCTTTTAAAGATCACAAAATTGCTGGATCTGTTGTTTTTGAAGCACATATCTCTTGAATCTATTTTTGAAAACTTGTTTTGATATTATCTGCTTTTCATAAAAGCCGATTTGATTTTGATTGCAATATTTAGCATGCGGTCAAACTTGGGTGGGTGGGGAGTTAATTTCATCCCTCCGTTGCAAATTATGAACATTTGTAGCCGCTTGTTGGGTATTTATATTTTACAGCCCGTTCAAAATGGTCCATTTCTTTTAAATATTGTTTTTCATACAGGGGGTGGTTTCTTCAAAAATTTGTTTCGGCCATTTGAAAGCACATAAGAAGCACTTAATTGTAAAGCTGCTATTTTTTTTTTCCAAGGCCAAGTATAATAATCCCGCTGGAAGAGTGGCAAGGCTAGCTTTCCGTTAGGTGGCACGGCGAATTAAGAAATGTGATTTGCCGCGTTAATTAAGGAGTACAAAATTTTTATTTGGGCACATTATTAGCACATAAAGAGCACACTACTTTGTCGTATCGCTTTTTTAATTTTTCGTAGGTGAAAGAGATGCAACTTATAAAAACCAGACAAGTGCGAGTCGGACTCGCACACGAACGGTTCCGTACCAGCGTACAAGATATAACACTTTGTACTTATTTAATACTTTTGTAAAAAAACATAATCAAAAATTTTTTTTTCCGATTTGCATGGCGACCATTTTGAAGTTCGCCGTCTTGCTTTTTCATGATTTGTTGTTATAGCGGAGATTACAAAAAATTTCAACTCTACCTATTACGGTTCATGAGATAGACAGACGAACGGACAGCGGAGGCTTAGTAATAGGGCCTTGTAGGGCACCCTTTGGGTACGGAACACTAAAAATTAAGATAATTAATTTTCTGAATCGTTATTGATATGATATTTACAAGAGAATTAAAAATTAAAAAACGTATTTCTACGAGTAATTCCGTAGTTGTGCATCTGATATTCTCTGCGAAAAGTAATACTTCAAAAAATGTTTCTCAACACTAGACCAGGAAAGATTAGCATATTTATTGGAATAAAATTATAATAATATATATAGATATATAATAATTATATAAATAATAATAAATGATTTCCTTTGCAAGTTGGAATTTTTTGGTGTTTAGAAGCAATTTTTCTTTATATGATGGACTCACACGGTCATGAAATTGAAGAAGTATTATTGAAACAAAAACTTTAATTTTCTAAAGCAGAAGATCATGACTAAAGTAAACAGACATAAGCGTTTATTTTGTAGTTACCCGGACTAAAAATTCTGGACACCTGCAATCATATTATACTCACAGTGACTTAATACTTATGTTACTGCGAAAATATGATGCTCACTGCGATTATAAATTCTAGTTGCTGTGACTACAATAAAGTACGCTATATCCATAATCTACCGCTTTGACTAAGTTTGTCAAAATTTCTGATCATTTTATGGCTAATGCTGTTAAAATATAAAAATACTTGGATCATAAATGATAGACCATTAAATCCATATTATGCTTACTGCGCCTAGTAAATGTAGTTGCTAAAATTATGCATACTTTATCCTTAAAATTGACTCTTTAAAATAAAGGATACAATGACCACTTTATATACATACGTAGTCGCACCAACTAAAATAGAATTTAGCTTATTTTCACTGTGGTGCTCCCTGAAATTTTAATGAATGAAAAGGTTTTAAAAAATGTTTTAACTGTTTTACATATACATACCTACGGACTTCTATGAAAATATGCTTAAAAAAAATAGTTAATTACCCTAAAAGCATTTTTCTAAAATTTGAAAAATTCCACACGAACTCAGCATGGAATATCCTTCATTCATACGTGTTATTATTTGCTGATATTTTTTAAACAAATATCTACTTACTAGCTGACCCGTGCGAATATTTCGCACAGTATCGTGATCAGCCACTGAATGGTAATATAATAAAGCGGAAATAAATAAATGCAAATATTTATTAATCAATGGTATTTTATTTTGAAGAGCAGTAATAAATATGTCTTATTGTGAAAAGTCGTTATCCATATATACATCGGTTTATAATACGTTGATTTTATTTGGTTGATTTGCGTGATAGATTATAGGATGAAAACAACGTCAACTAACAGTTGTGATGCATGCTAGTTAAACAGATTGTCAATATATCCCGCCTTCTACACATACAACTCCAATAAACAGCTGTCGGTTATGTTAGTTAAACGAATTGTGAACAGACAGCAGTAGATTCAAAATCAAACCTTTTATTGCGGATTTTCGGGGCAATGCTTTGAAGTTTAACTTTTCGGTTGCCATATTGGATCCACCATCTTGAATTTGGAAATTTTGATGGGAGATATCATCGACCCTGAAAACTCCCGAGCGCCTTTTTTTTCTTAAAGGTTCCTTGAAATTGAAAAATTCGCCGCCGTGATATGGTGTACCGACAAAAAAACACCTTTGAGAAATAATATACATATATGGTTTTTAACAAAACGGGGTATTTTGACGCAAACGATGTCAGAAGCAGAAGCAAATACGCATCGTTTAGTGTGCGGATTATTGAATATGATGCAGTATTTGTGTAGAAAAAGGGATGTTGAAATGAGAAATAATATATATGATTTATCTCACTAAATTCTGGGCGGAAAAAACTGTTGTTTAATTTGCCGTCGTGAGGTGACAAATAAATGCTATTCACGTAAAGAAATCAAATATAAAAATAAAATGTTTCTGAATCTACTTTGTAATAAATACCGCTCAGATTTACTCAGCATATTCAAATTACCACGTATGTAAATCCAGAGTCAATGCCAAAAGTAGTATTTATAATTGTAAGACGTGCAAGCAAAAGTTATTGAGCGCCTTTGACTTCGGAATAAATTTACTTCATCTCGTCATGATTTAAAATGACTTGTTATTGGCTTACTAACCTTGAAGTAGTACATTACGTCATTTTGCTTCTCTGGCGATGATAACTGACCAACTCACACTAAGCGAATTTTTAGTTTCGACTTTTGGTGTCGGTCAGCTCAGCCCACCGGCGCGCCGAACTCAGCGACCAAAAGCTTGCCGGTTTTTGCGCTGTTGAACATCTACAAGCTAAGTAAACAGAAGTAACGATGAATGAGGGAGCTGAGAGCTTTAAATTGCGGAAATGATCGACTTGTGTAATTATATGTTTCTCAAGGCACCTTTCACTCAAGATGTGAACAGCCTTCTGCTGGAAGAACGAGCTACTTTAAGGTTTCGACGGTCGCTAAAATTGAAGTAGCGAAAGCTTCTATATTAGAATATTAGAAAAGCTAAAAATAGATGTTGCTTCAGCAGAATTAAGTGAAAGTTTGCGCTTGCCGCTAGCCGGCTGCTCTTAAGTAACGCGAAAATGATTTTTGCACGTGACGCCGGCCGGTACGCTCATTAGAGCTTGCCAAAGATTATTTTCATGCTAAGAATTGAAAATATATTGTGCTAGGGCATGCCGCATGCCTCGCCGGACATTTTCTAATTTATCAACGAAATAAATTACGTGGCGGTGGAACAGCACGAATAAATTTTTAAGACGATTTAGCACAAATTTTTCATGTCTCAGGTGATTGAACTTGACTTCGGAAAATTGGATGCATAAGAAAATTGCATAGAATTTTGATCGAACCAATTTAATGTGGTTCAACTGTGAAAACCGATTTCGATGTAGGTTAAACATTTGCTTACTTGCGCACCATTTAAATGATAGTACCTACTGATGAAATTATGAAGAGCATGTGTAGGAAATTACAAAGAAAGAAATAAAACTACTTTACTAATTTACTTGTAATCATGCTTTAAAGAACACCGGAGTCGAGATGCTTACGATAACAACTTGTGCATTTGACGCTTTGCCAGATAAATACTGATATGAGACATCTCAACAAATTTCACGTCCAGATAAAGTAAATTTTCAAGGTTCAGTTGAATTTTTTTAATTTCGAGATAAAGATGTAGTAGTGCCGTATTTTTGCGATGTTAGATACTTAATCTTTTATTTATTTTAATTTTTATTTCGTCATACGCCAACAACAAATATTTTGTAAATGCCGCAGGTTGAGTATGTCAGGTACAGGGTTTAGCAAGGGCTCGGCCCATTAATGAACTTACGAAATTTAGAATTAGTGACGCACATTCAGAGAATTTCAATCGGTTGTAAACAAATCAGAGAAAATGTGTCACACATGAGTAATTCGATGTTAGCGGACTTACAACTATTGTTTTCAGTTCACACGCCCTATTTATTCAAATCAGCCAACAATTATCGTGCAATAAAAAAATATTTGGACTGATATACAGGATTTTGAGCCTTATCGTAGGATTCGAACGCGAATCGAATTTCAGAGATTTTTTACACTCAAAACGTTATTTAAGAGTGTGTATAGGCCCCCTACTAATAACTACAAAAAATATATATGTATATTCCCTAAATAAAGTATGTAGATGAGATATGAGTTTATTATATTTTACAATTTGATCAAGGTTTTATGATCTTATAATTGAAATTGGCAATAAAATTAATGGGAAAAAGAATAAATATTAATAAGTAATGAAGAATTGAAAGAATAATCAAAAAAGGTTGGCTCTTGAATAAATTATAAATAAATTAATAATAATCATGATGGACACGGTATAACAGTAACTGATTCGGTGATGAGGAATTTAAAAGAAATGCATATTTCTCAAGGAGCGAATAAGAATTTATAATTATTAGTTAAATAAACAGCATTGAAGAACTCAAACCTTTTAGGCTATCCAAATGGGAAACAGTTTCGAATATATTGTGTCGAAGTTTCAGATAATCAAGCTTAAAAGTTTAAATTTTAAATCGATCCAAATAAGCCGGTTACTCCAAGAAAACTGATGAAGTCGAAAGGAACAAATCGATGCTGGACTGGAAAGTATCGTAGGCCTAGGTTTCTTTATTTCTTGAGCTTACTTTGATAACAGCTATATTTTGTTTTAAGAGTATTAAATTATTTAGTTTCTGGATGTAATTTTTTTATTTAGACGGTTGTCGGCTCGATTTCCGTAAAAAAAATTAGGATTATCAACACACACCCTTAGTTTAAATTTCACCACTGATTTTTTGATTTTTGTTTCTCAAATCCAAAAAAAAATGGAAGTCCAATTTGTACGATCAATATACGAGTATAATATAACAACAAAAGCCAATATTTCCATTTTATAACTGATTTGTAAATCGTTGTAATGTTGAATTGGTTTTACGTTAAGCTTTCGTAAAGAGCCATTAAATATTTTTGCTCGCTTTTTAACAAAGTTTACAGTGGTAATACGCTGGGCTATCACCTCCATATCCACGGTTCTAGTTTGGCTCGGATCATAATTGAGGTGCGCTCTTTCTGATAGCATCAGTCAGGATAGGTTGCGGACTAATCACCCAGCATAGTACACATAAACGATTAAATAAACTGAAGCAAAGCCTCGAAGTGAAGAGGCTTTGTGGAATCCCTATGCTCCTAACTGGAGTGAAATAGGAAATACATACTTTATTTAAACTGTAGTAAAACAGCTTTTGCGTCAACTACAATATTGGCTTGTAGTTATAAAGTTAATTACATAGTTGTATTTTGTGACCAAAGCTGTACATGCTCCAGTTGAACACCAGGATGCCTTCCTAAGATTATGCCTATACCTTAGACATTTTGGAAGGGTTTTGAATTTAGTTTTTGATTCTTTTCAATTAGTATGTGCGCAGTCAAGGTTTTTCAAATAACTATTTTATAACAAATGATGTGTTTTAATTATTTATTTTAAAATTGTAATTATTTTTTATAGCGTATACCACCTCTTCGGATAGATGATCTCATATATGATTTACGTGATGGCACAAAACTGCTGGCTCTGCTGGAAGTATTGTCCGGAGAAAAGTTACCCGTGGAAAAGGGTCGAGTACTACGTCGACCTCATTTTTTAAGCAACGCAAACACCGCCTTACAATTCTTGGCTAGCAAGAAGATCAAATTGGTTAACATCAATCCCGCAGATCTGGTGGATGGGAGACCACCAGTTGTCCTCGGATTGATTTGGACAATTATCCTCTATTTCCAGGTGAGTAAGATGTCAAGAAATATTTGTTGTCCAAGCTTTGTATTCACATATGGCTTCTTGAGTATTTACACCCATTGCATATTAGTAAGAGAAGGCTCTGTAATATAAATTTTGTAATTTTCCTCACAAGCTTCATATAAGAAGGAGAGGAGTAGTTAGTTTCATATTTCGTGCACCGGTAAGTGTGTAGGCCTATTACCGCAGACAGACTACGACTGTTTTGTTACAAGTATTCGCATTTATAATTCTACTTCCGAAATTTAAAATGATTTCCAAAAATCAAGACATCGATAATAATTAAGCCCGCTTTACTTATAATTAAGAGTGTAGTCTCTCTGAGCCATCAAAACAGTAGAAATATTAATTTTGGAATATCCACTTATGTAGGAGCTGCATGCCTTCTTCTTGAAATTATCGTACTTTGATTGATAATGCGATTGATTTTTCCAGATTGAGGAAAACAGCAGAGCGCTGCGGTATTTGGATCAGGGCTTAAGTGGGTCAATGAGTTCTTTAGATAGTATTACACCAACTATGACGAGTGTTAGCGACGCTAAGGCAGAGAAGTGGAAGCAAGGTGCCAGAAAAACACTGCTGCAATGGGTTACCAATGCTTTACCAAAGTAAGATGCGACAATGCGATTATTTTCCGATGTTTTTACTTATTTTCCAATGTTTTTATTTATTTAGGGACGCAGGCATTGAGGTTCGTGATTTTGGAACAAGTTGGAGAGATGGTGTCGCATTCCTAGCCCTGATTGATGCAATTAAGGCAAACTTAATAAATTTGGCAGAACTAAGAAAAACCTCTAATCGAGCCCGCTTAGAAACTGCTTTTGATGTAGCAGAGGCTAAGTTAGGCATTGCTAAACTTCTTGATGCGGAGGATGTCGACGTCGACAAGCCGGATGAGAAGAGTATAATGACATATGTGGCGCAGTTCTTGCACAAATATCCCGAGCCAAGGGTAAGTTCAGTGATTAAATTAAAATTTGTGTTTTAACGGAAAGTTTTAAGGGAACCAGATATGAAGGCACTACAACTCTTCAGGAGGAGTATGAGGTATTCAGACAGTGGCTGATTGAAAAGACAAGCTTCTATCAACCAATGGTGAACAACAACAGTTTTCCTAGAGACTTTTCGGATTATTTGATGGCACGAGCCGATGCTGATATGAGACTGCCACTGTATAATAAAATAAAGAATCTAGTAGAGTGCCAGGCCAGTTTCATGCAAATTTCTCGACAGTCATGGGAGGAAATAGAGCAGCTGTGGGGTCGTTTGCAGTATCAATTAATGCATTGGTTGTGGCTTCTAGACTCTGAATTGCCAGGAGATTTTGGTACAGTTGGAAAGTGGCTTGCGCAAGCTGAGAAAATATTAATTGATCAAGATATTCCGACTGCGATGAATGAAGAAACAGCTTCAATTATTAGCAGAAAATTGGAAGAGCATAAAACTTTCTTCGCTGATCTTCCTAGGATTACAGAAATGTTTGAGAGCGCAAAGAGATCTCCGTTGGCTAAAAAGATTCCTATGGAACAATTAAAAATGATGGAACGCAGATTGTGCGAAGTTGGATCAAATGCAGCTGAACGTCGAATCCGGTTGAAATTCCTTGAACACAAATGTTGCCTTATTGCTTTCTTAAATTTAGTGGAGAATAAGCTACGCGGATGGACCGGAAAATACAGTTATCAGGACAAAGTGCAGCAGCTGTTGGAGCAGTATAAAAGTTTTGTATCTCGTAATAAAATATTCCAAGAATTTAGTAAAGCACTGGACGATATGCAGCAGGTTGTGGAGGAGTACAAGCGAGACGGAAATATAATTCAAAAGGAGTCCCTTGAAATCGATAGGTTTATGAAAGAAACTGAAGAAAGATGGAAGAGGGTCTCAATGGATCTGCGATGTTGCCTTAATACCCTCGAGGAAGTGCTTGCTTGCTGGAAAGCGTGGAATTCATCTTCAGTAGAATTTGAGGAATGGCTAACTCTTGCTGAAAAGAAAGCAACATGTTCTGAGGACGAGCGTCTTGAGTTTTTCCAAAATATTAGCATTTGGAAAGAAAAGTTTCACCGTATGGCAGAACCAGTTAATTACTTAATTGCTTCTTGTGAAGAAAGAGTTTCCGCTGATCTTCGAGAAAAGCAAGCCAATTTATCTTCCAGATGGGAAAGATTGTTTTCAAACACAAAGCAATATATGCATGCAGGAGATATCATCCGTTCTCGTGAAGAATTCAAGCAGGGAATGGAACGTCTTAGCAATTGGTTACGTAATGCTGAACTTGTTTTGAGTAAACAACCGCTAGGTACTGCAGAGCACATTAAGTGTTATGGAGAAGAGCTTCAGAAGTTGGCCAGTGAAGTAGATGAAATCGAGGACTTATTTAAGAATATAAGCAAAACCTTCCAAGGCCTTATCCAAGATCTTTCACGTGACGAAGTTGAGAAGATGATGAACACGTTGAAGAAGGAGAAGGAATCACTCGTTCGTGTACGGGCTCAAATTCCAGTGAAGTTGCATTTGTTCCACCAGCTTTTAATTCAGCAAGAATCATTAGAAGCTGGTATACTAGAGATACACCAATGGCTAGATGATGCCGAAGGTCTCTTGGGAACCCTTTCGTTAAGTGGAAGTAAAGAAAATATTCACGATCACCTGAACAGACAAAAGACATTTTTCTCTAGAACACTTTACTATAAATCGATGCTGGACAGCAAGAATAAAGTATTCCAAAATCTGCTGAAAACTGTAGCTGCAGAGAAGAGCATTGACATAAGTGATTCTAAGCAAAAGATGCAACAACTCAACGATAGATTTACGTACGTTACAAAACACGGCCAACAATGGGAGCAACGGTTACAAGAAGCATCTCGTTGCTGGCATAACTTCAAGGAAAGTGAGCGCGTGGTGAACGAGTGGCTTGTGCAGGCGGAAAATCTGCTTCAAGAGCGACATATTGATTCTAAAAATGCTGTTGATACCCAGAAGGTATTCTTCGAGCACGCGAATGAGAGATGGATGACCGATTTGGTGCAAACTGCGCAGGAGCTACTGAAGTGCCTACCACAAGATGAACAGAAGCCGATTATAGCTAGTGTGGAGAAACACCAGAGCAGATGGCGAGACGTTTTATCGCAGGCTCCATTGCATTTAATTAAGTTGGAGTTCCGCATAGAAGAGACGAGCTTTTACCAGCTTATGAAGGAAGTTAACAAGGAGCTCCATTTAGAGCAACAGGCCTTCGACAGGAATGAAGATGTAGATTCTATTTTAAGCAGAAATCAAAGTTACTTCAAAACTCAGGGAACCGAAAATAAGATTGAAAAGTGCCTTGAAAATATGAAACGAATTAGTACAATGTACAGTCAGCATCGACCTAATGATAATTTATTGCCCGAGGCCTGCAAAACTGCAGAAGAAAATTGGGCAAGAACTATTGAAAGAATTGAAGATATGAAAAGAACCTTACAACAGATCCCTGCTCAGTGGGACCACTATCACCAAAAATTCAAAGATATGGTTGACTGGATGAACATGGTGGATAAATCTTTGAAAAATATCGTTAATGAGGTTAATAGCATGGAGGAATTTGAAAAAGAACGCGTAGTATTCCAGGTAAATAAATGACTTTTTGTACTACTTTATGTACTTAACAATTCGAATTTTATTTCATGCAGCTTAGAGAACTTGTGGTAAAAATTGTTTCACTGTTTTTAGTTTCAATACGAATATTTTACAAGGTTGATACAAAAAGAATAATAACATGAGCTAACACAATTCCTTTTTGCACATTTGGTAATTCTATAAAGTATTCGCTAAAATATTAATGGGCTTTTCCAAGCTGAAAGGTCTGATTAATGTGTTATTTCTAGGGAGGAGTAGCTTTTTTACAATAGATCCAGACATTGCCAGAGTTTTGGTATTTTTGTGGGTGGGTTACAAGTCAGTAGAGGATAGAGGAGTTGAGTTAGGTACTTCTTATTTGAAGTTGATTAAAGATGCGCACCTTCATTCTATGCTCGGTGCTTGTTAATGTTTCCGGGTCTCTATTTTCCATCATCTCTCCTTTAAAGTATGATTCAGTAAATTTAAGTGTACTGCAAGTTTTGTAGCATAAGCAGACATTTGTGTATATTTGGCGGTGATTGGGCTTTACCTTTAACTCGGGACTAATCACATCCAATGACAGGCCATACACCGTTGGCTGAGTTGAATTGGAGTCCAGTTGCAACAGGAGAACGGATTGGTGCAGATGTCCCATCTATACGCGGGTTAGCTTTCGGCAGGATTTGCGGTTTTTAGCGCTTAAACTAAACGGTTTGTAACCGCAAGAACTCATTGTCAGTAATTTTATTTTCATCCCAAAAACCCAAACCAAGTCTAATCTAAAGTGTACTTCACCACTTCCACCAGTGCTATGATCAACTTTTCACATAGCTAACAATAAGTGATGAAGACACTCGACTTTGGAGATGCGTGTTCAAACCCGTTTTCTATACAAATTCGTCAGCTAGCCGCGTGGCTGGTGAAATTTGTAACAATATGTATATCGATAGAGAGGGTGTTAAAGAAAATAATTATTTTCTGATTCTATTTATTCACTCAAATGATTTTGAAAGGTCAAAAAACTTTAGTAGCTAACGCTGCGATGTGTGCTTCACTTTTCCCGTGCCAGAATCATGCAGAAAACTACGGAAAAAATTCTTGCATAAACAGGCTTATAAGATGTCAATAACTTGTTCTAAGGAGTATGCTAAAAAATATATATATACACTGTAGGCATATTTAATTCGTGAATGTTTACTAAAAGGGGCAAAGTACAATACACGGGTAAAATAAAGTTAAAAGCAAGCTTATTCGTATTTCAATGACACCCTGTATATCTTAAGTTGGGCAAGGCTAACTTTTGTTTGATTACTTATTTTTAACATTAGCTGCGTTCTTTCGTGCACCTTGTTCTCGATCTAATAAAAGCTCACTTAGTCGTGTGTTGAACAGTTTTATAATATAGAAATAAAAGAAGTCTTTAGTGAACAAGGTATCAAATATCTTATTTTTCCACGGAGAGCAGAGTTATGGAATCACACAATTAATTTTGTTTACATCTGTTAGCTGATTTTTTCAAAAATTACAAAAAGTCTGCAAATTATATGTAGCGCCACATAGATTCTAATAGAAAAGCTAGGTGGGCGACTTGTTCTCTTCAATACAACAAATTTGTTCTGTTCGCGGCCGTAAAAAAAGAGTAGTATCCTCTTATAGCAAAAGTTACATTTACCTTTCAGTAGAAAGCATGAAACGTTCAGTTTTTTGCGTGGATCAGCTCCTGCTAGCCTAACTAGGTGAATATAGCGAAAAGGATACACACTTCTGCCGATTTCGTAATTATTTTAAATATTATCAGTTTTCTCGCAGAAACTCCTCGGAAAAATTAAACTAAAACTATCTTTTCTCACATAAGAGTGTCTCGTCAATTTTTCAGCGTAGATCAACTCCTCTTAGTCTAACTAGGTAATTAAAATCAAAACGGCGATAATTCGAATCATTTAAAATATGTCCAATCCTTGCAAAAAATTCTCAGTATAATTAAAAGCCTAATCTAATCTTGTATATATCGTTTATACGAATATTTGGGGCGCGTGTACTGTAGTGTGACGTATGAGGTATTCATCAGCCTAACAATTGTTTGAACTATTTAATTTAAAGCTAGTAAACATACATTTTGTTTCACAGAAAATATGCCAGGAAGCCGATAACAAGCGAGAGGACATGAAATGGCTAGTTCGTACCCTGGATTCATTATTATCTTACACTTCAGAGGAAGAACGATCAGCCGAACAAAAGAAACTAGAGGGTTTAATTTCCCGGTACAAGAACTTAATTCCGACTATTGAGATCACCATGGTAAAAACGGAAGTCTTCTCAAAATGTTATACATATCGAAGGGAAGTACATGAAGTCGTTTGCTTGCTGAATAAGGTAAAGGAGCAGACCATAAATACACCTGCCCCTGAAAGTCTGGAAAAGGTGAACAAAATGATTCAAGAGCAGCAGTATGCCATAAATCAGCTTGACCACCAAAGAACACATATTATGTCGATGCTTCAACGAGGTCGCGATTTAAGCAAAGATGTGCACGCTCCGTCTTTCGTTGGGGCTGAAGTGAAGAACCTGGAAACTGGATGGAATGAAGCATACACCGAAACAGTGGATAAGCTGAAGAGCTTAAAGGGCACCCAAACGGTATGGAATGAATTTGTGGAGCAGAAAACGGAGATTATGAATCTACTTCACGGCGCCGAAACCGAATTAAGGGCTCTTACTCCACTCCAGACAGATCCTAAGAACGTTAGTCAAGACTTGCATGCAAAACGCGAGTTGAACACAAGGCTTCAACAAGCATCCCATAATCTTATTCCGAAATTGCATGAATTGTGCAGGGAATTGTCACCTCATGCAGCACCTGTTAAACGTCCTATTTTAGAGAAAGAAGTAGTCGAGGTTGAAAAAATGTTTTTCAATACAATGGAGCACGTGAAAGATCGCGTAGGCTACTTAGAGGACTATAGTGCTAAATGGAACACCTATAAGGCCAGGCTGGCTGAACTGCAGGAGTGGGCAAATAAAGTAGCACCTAAGTTAATTGAAGGGTTGCAGTCTGAAGATCTAACTCCTGAAGAACGTGTTGTGAAAACCAACACTTTGCGAGGTGTTCTTTCTGATAAAATGAAGCAGCTTGACATACTTGGTGCCGATGCTGCAGAGTTAGCCCCGAAGGAAGGAAATATCACTGAAGCAAAACGACTTAAGAGTGAAATCTATAAGCTTCAAGAAGTGCTGAGTGCAGTTAATAGGAACGTGGAACATCAAGCACAAGTGGTGCAAGAGGATCTAATTAATTGGCAGAAATACCAAGCAGGAATCCAAGAAATCAAGCCTCGCATAGAGCAAAGTGAAGTGAAGGTTAATGCAATCACGACAAAACCTGCCACGCTCCAAGAAACTGTGCAATTGCAGCAGCAAGCAAAACTCTTTGAGAATCAATGCCAGGAGCAATTAGACAAACTTCAAGGAATATCGACCATAAGTCACCAAATGCTTTGCAAAACCAATGCGCCAGACGAGCTCGACGCCATGCATTCTCGATGGGCTGCTGTGCACGACAATGCCAAACAAATCACGAATAAGTTTGATAAACTCGTATCTAATTGGCAGTCCTTTGATGCAGACGCCACGAAGCTGGAAACTTGGATTGAAAATGGAGGCAAGATCATAAGTAAACGTCCGTCCTTGGTAAATACTCCTCACGTAGACAAGTTAGAGAAAGAGTTGGTTAAGCTAAAGTCGTTCAACAATGAAATTTCTGAGCAGCAAGCTAAAATTGTCTCGTTGGGACAAGTCTCCGATCATATTGCCATGGGTTTGTCTCCAGAAGGCGCAGCTAGTTTGAGAGACCGCGTGAACGCTATGAAGGGACAATTATCGTCCTTGTCTGAGCAAACGCGAGGTAAGATCAATGAAATATCCGATGCAATCATGGCCAGGCAAGACTTCAATGCGAAGATTGCCAATTTCTCTAATTGGATGGACCACTTACAAGGCCAGATTGCTCAAGTTGAAGAAATTAATCCCGAGAGGGTTGAGCCAAGCCTTCATCTGGTCCACTCCTTCCTGCAGGAGCATTCCGATAAAAAGCCCAATTTCAGTGTTATCTATGATGAGGTAAAACAGCTTTCTTTGAGCGCAGCTCCTGATGAGGCGAATGTCTTGAATGAATCCTATACCTCATTGGTATCGCATTTTCAAGATCTTGAGAAGAACATGCAACACAAAAAGGGCGCTCTTGAAAATTGGACCGAACTACTGGGATGGAAGAACGAAACCGAAAATCACTTGAATCACTTGCGCACTAAATTGGAGAAATCAGATAAACCGGACTCAGGCGAATTAGCCGTTATAATTGAAGAAATCGAAGATATCGCAAAAAGTCTCGTATTTTGGAAAGGCGAGGCAAGAAAAATAGATGACTATCCAGCGGTACATCTGCGTGATTCTTTAACAAGAAGACCACTTAGTGCAGTTCAAATGGTCAATGATCTTGAAAGTAAGCTTGACAACCTCAAGATTCGATCACAAAATCAGAAAGTGATTGCAGAACAAATGGTTGAGAGGAAGACAAAGTTCCAAGAAATGGAGCGGACCTTTGCTAAAGGACTAAATGAAGATAAGCTACGATTAGAGCAAGTTCTTCGTCTCAAGCCGAATGCACAAAATATTAATCAAATCATTTCTGATCTCGAGGCACTAAACGAAGCAATTCAAAACAAGGCGGATTTAAAAGACAAAATTCACGACGAAGGCGCAATGCTAATGAAGGAGGACATAGGAAGTATGCCTCTTATTCAAGACTCGTTGTTAGTGATCGACAAGTGTTGGGACAACCTGCGAGAAGAGATTGCTGACAGACTCTATAAGTACAACTTAATTAGTCAGGCACTGAAGGACTTCGCTGATGTGAAAGATAGATTTGATAAGGAATTGTTGAAAGCGCAAGGGATACATAAAACTATACCAGTCCAGCCGAAGGACGAAATGGAATTACATCAAGGTTCCGAAAAAACGAAGAAGGCTGTTGAACAAACCAGGAAATGTAAGACTGTCCTGGATGACTTGGATAGAAAAGGTACGTAAAATACATATATGTATGTACATACATACAAGGTATTAAAAGGCAGGTTTCTGATTACGAATTTGAATACTTTTTAATGGTGAGGATTGGGCAAAAGCGAAACTGCTCATTTGTTTCCTGAGGATCTGCCCAATATTTTGCATGTAAGAAAGAAATTATCTGAGTACGTTTCTTCCAAAAAATTCTTTGGGACTTGCACTTTCATTTATTTTGACTTTATAAATAAAAATTTAGCGACGAGTAAAAATATTAGACTTTTAAAGATTCTTCAAGACTTTTTTATTTTGTTTTTTTCTGTTGAGTAAAGTAAGGAGGAATATAAAAAAAACCTGTCAAGTGCGAGTCGGACCGTAGGGCACCCTTCGGGTACGGAACCCTAAAAATATCCATCGTGGAAAAGGCGTTCATTCTGTAATCGTTTGCTCGATTCTGCTCGTTAGAAATTATTGGGTAAATATTTTGCAAGAAATAAAAAAATATTAGGCGCCATATTTTGGAAATAGCGCTTCTTTCGTGATTCCGTTTAAATTTTCAAAATCAGACTTCTTACGCTACGTCAAACAACAAACTGACCTATAAAATTTCATTTGTTATTTTTTTTTTCTAGGAAATGGTGTTATCAAGTTGTTTGAGTCTATCGGAGAAATAAGTCCAGAGAGTATAAAAGCTGAAGTTGAAGATAGCAAAGCAAAATGGCAGGATCTGTTTGAGAAAACATCCAAAAACGTGCACCTTTTTGAGACGGAAGCTGTGATTTGGAACCAAATAGAGGAGGCAAAAAGGGAACTTTTGCCCTGGTTATCGGAAACCAATCAATCTCTTTGCGATTCTGCTGACAACACAATGGAAATTGAGTTTGGACCCATACGGCTGAATAAGTATAGAGCAGAATTACCTTCCTATGTAGCCTTAAGGGAGAGCATTGAAGAAAAAACAAAGGAGCTGGTCAAAATAAACAACAACGAACCAATTCCTGCTTTGAGTGCCCTGAATCAGCTTTTAGCGGAACAATTTGCTGAAGTTGACCATAATGCGGAGCGTTTAGATTCAATAGCTCAATCGTTTAACGAGCAAGAAAATGAGTTACGGAAGAAAATTAAGACAGCCGGAGAGGCAGTGAGCAAACTCCGAGAATCTCTTATTAAATGCGACGACATGTCGGGCGACAATAATAAAATTATCGAAAGACTCAATCAATGCAGAGCTCTAAAGGGTGAACTAGACAACGTGGGAGATGATATCGATAACCTTCGCGTCCGCGTAGATGAAATGAAGGCTGTCTACCCAACCTTTGGAGACTCTATTATCCCTAAAGAGCTGAACAATGTGCAAAAGAGATTCGAAGGGGTTCATTCGCACGCGAAAAAGATCGAAGGAACACTTTTGCAGTTCTTAAGAAAATTCCATGACGACAAGGTGGGCATGCTGAAACGCTTAATATCCACTCAAAAGGAGAAGGTAATGTGGTGCGTCCCTGAATCCTCAAGCGACAAATACAATTTGGATGTAAAGAGATCCACTCTTCAAGAGGTGCAAAAGAGTATAGCTGAATGTGATAACCGACAAGAAGACATCCAGAAATCGTTACAGATGCTGCAAGCTATCGAGTCCCCTCAAAACATTGTTCCCCAAAAATCAGAAGTGGAGACACTTAATGCGAATTTGAAGGAGCTTCGAGCCAGTTTCGATGATATCAAAGGTATTTTGGAGGAAAATGCTGATTTGTGGAATCAATATGAAACTGCTAACGAGGAAATGTCCGCATGGTTAAGAGATGTTGAGGGCAAGGTTAAAGTGGAAACAGGTAACCAGATGGATTTATCTCAAGCTCCTAAAAAGCTTAATGAGCTGCAGGCACTTCAAAAGGATATTGAAAATCACAAGCCAATTGTGAACAAATTGGAACAAACATCTCAGCTTCTGATTGAGAAAAATCCTGAGGCTAGAATTGGACAATTTGTGACACATTTGATTCAGAGGTATCACACCATGGCAAAGAGTCTAGCCGCTTACATTGAAAAGATGCGAAATGCTCAACAAATAAACCAGAGCTTCGAGCAAGCCGTAAAAGATTGTGCTGAGTGGTTATCGGACGCAAAGATTGAATTTAACGAATTGGCAAGAATGGGATCTCCCGGGTCATCATCAGCCACGGCACATCAATTAAAAGTTATTAAAGATTACATTAAAACCTTTGAAAATGGTCAGATACTGCTGAATAATGTTGTTGATATTGGTGAAGAACTTTATCCAGTTATCACCCCCGAAAATCGAGAAAAGATTCGAGCTGATTTACGAAAACTACGAGAACAATTCGATTATCTTCGAGATGAAGCGAATGCACTTCTACAGCAGACTGAGGCGGTTTTGATTCAGAAGACTTCAATCGAAGAAAGTTATACTCAGGTTTCCCAATGGTTGACAGAGTCTAAAACAAAAGTTGCAGGTGACTTTGAATTATACCCGACATTGGCTGCAAAGAAAGTAGCTCTACAAAAGTTGAAGACACAATTGCAGGAAATAAATTTGCACAAAAATGCCCTCAAGCAGTTGCAAGACAAGGCTTCAAATCTTGCGGACGATGAATCCGAACGCAAAGCGGAGGAATCTATCCAAGAGTATAATCATCTTGCGGTTAAAGTTACAGAACGGCTTAATGCTTGCCAAAATTTTGTGATAAATCATGAAGCTTATGATCAAATTTTGGAAAAAGCACAGGATTGGTTAAATACCATCAAATCTGAAGCTATAGATATACTAAACGACATAACGTTTGAGAAAGATGGGGCTGAAGAAAAGCTGATTGTGGTGGAGAATCTTATTCAACAAAAACCCGAAGGAAATTCAATTTTCGAGGCCTGCAAAAGTCAGTTGGAGCTCGTGCTTAAACAAACTCATCCAAGTGGGCATCCAGCACTGCTTAAAAGTTTTGAAGAGCCAAAACGAGCTTGGGATGACTTTATGGCTCTCTGTGAAGATTCGTTTGTTAAACTTAAGCAGCTTTGTAGCAAATGGGAGGAATTCGAGAATATAATCGACGGTATTGACTTGTGGATGAAAAACATCGAAAGCGTTGTGAAAGACCAAAGCTTAAAGAGCACGGTGGAAGCAAAGGGAGCACATTTGAAAAAACTGCGTGAAATGCTTAAAGAAATTGACGAGCGCACCCCCGCGATAACTGATCTAATGGAGCAAGGGCATGAGATTGAAGGAGAGACCGATTTAAATTTGAAACTATCTCGCATCAATACTCGATTCCAGACTCTAAAGAACACCTGTAAGGAAGGAATATCGAAGTACGAGAATTACCTGAAGGATCACAAAGCATTCAATAAAAACTATGACGACTTTAAGAAGGCTTTGGGAGAATCTATGAAAGAACTGAAAAATAATAACGAAATTGTTGGTGACCTATCGATTCTACAAGACAGACAAAGAAGGATCAGGGAAATGTCCGACCAGAGGATCAACGATTCTACTGCGTTTGAAGAGCTTATTGACCAAGGTGAGAAACTTTATAGTCACACAAGTCCAGATGGTCGTGAGATAATTCGCCAACAACTGCGTAATCTGCGGACCATGTGGGACAATTACACAGACGATCTTAATTCTGCCACTCAGAAACTCGACCATTGCCTTCTCCAGTTTGGCGAATTTACAGCTGCTCAAGAGCAATTGACCAAGTGGCTGAGAGATGTAGAGAAGGCAATGCAAAGTCACACTGAGTTAAAAACAACTCTGCAGGAAAAGAGGGCACAGTTACAGAATCACAAGTTAATGCATCAAGAGATCATGGCGCATAATGCTCTTGTTGACAACGTGTGCGATAAGGCGCAATCTTTGGTTGACCAGACAAAAGACACATCCCTAAATGTTTATCTGCAATCGATTAAGAAGCTCTTCCAAAACATCGTCCGTAAATCTGAGGAACTGCTAGGCAACCTAGAAAACTGCGTGCAGTCTCACAGCGATCTCAACAATGTTATTGCGTCCTCCAAAGTATGGGTATCTTCTGAGAAAGAAAAATTGTTGGACTGCGACGATACGTACGGCGAGAAATCAGACATCAAACGAAAAATAGCTACTTTAGACCAACTCTCAGAGAACAAGCCTCACGGAGATAAACTGCTGGACGATATACGACAACAGTTTAATCTGGTCAAGCAGAGTACTTCACCGAAAGGAGTTGAGATCTTGGAAACAGAAATATCCGAGATTGAAACTACATTTAAGAGCCACTTTAATGACATCGAAGGAATTCAAGGCAAGCAAAAAGATGTTCTACATCAATGGGACACTTTCGAAAAATCGCTGGATGAACTTACAAAGTGGTGTCGCTCTGCAGAAAGTGTTTTCCGTGAACAGCAACTTCAGTCGTCCTTGGAAAATAAGGTGGCGCAATTGGAGAAATACAAAACGCAACGGGAGAAGATTTTACAGAAGGAAAAGGAAATAGATGCTTTTGCGGACAGTGCACACTCTCTGATAAATAATTGCGGCGCCGATCGTCTGAAGAATCTTACATCACAAATTACAAACCGATACCAGCTTTTGCAAGTAATGAGCAAAGAAGTGGTTAATCGGTGGCAGAATATGGTGGAAGATCATCAAAATTATGCAGACAAATTGAAGGAAATCGACTTGTGGCTTCAATCTGTGGAAAGGAACTTGGAAATGGCAGGAAAGGAAGAGCCAATTAGCAGCACAAATATTTTACAATTGCTTTTATCTGAAAAAGAACAAGCCGAAAATCTATTTTCTTCGCTGAATACACAAGGGGAGAAAGTATTACCAGAAACATCAACTCAAGGCAGGGAGAAGATACGACAAGAACTTCGGGATATTCGAGATCGATGGGACAAGCTTAATGAGGGAATCAAAAACTTGCAAAAGCGCCAAGAGGCTCAATCCATGCAGTGGTCAAGCTATCAAGATATCCTCAAGCAAACTCTTGCGTGGTTAGAATCAGTTGAAAAACTCCTTCAAAACGAGTGTCCCAGCACTTGGACATCTGCCCAAGAAATTCGATCGAAACTGTTCAAATACAAGGGAACTATGCAGGACATCAATTCCCACAAACGTGGTATCGAGGCTGTTAACGAAAAGGCCAATGTGTTCTTGGAGAGCAGTGGCTCCGACAGTATTGACGCAGTGCAGAAGACCTTATCAGATATCAACACAAGATACGATAAAGTTTCAGACGTGTGCAACAAGCTCCTTTCACAGCTAGAGGAGGCATTTGAAGTGTACCAGCAATTTAGCGAATTGCAGAAATCGCAACAAGACTACCAGAAAAATTTGTGGGATCGACTTTCTGCCTATTCCGACTATTCAGGAAACAAGATGGCACTTCAAGCACGCTTAATGAAAATTATTGAAATTCAGGACACATTGCCAGAAGGAAGTGTAAAACTGCAGTTGCTCTCGGAGCATGTTGAGAAACATTCCAATGCAATTCCGGCCAGGTCAAAAGAAGCAATGTGTCGAGATTTGGAAAACCATTGTGCCGATTTTGAGAAATTCGCAGTCTCGCTGAGTGATGTAAAGAGCAATTTAGAGAACCGACTGCAACAGTGGAGTGACTATGAAATTAATTTGGACAGATTAATTGAACGACTAGGGGAGGCGGAGAGTAGCCTTAGGAATTATTGTCCAAAGGCGACCTTAGAAGAAAAGCTGGAACAGTTTAATAAATTTCAGGTGAGCAGTTTTTAGTTGTTATTATTATTATATATGTCCTACGCGATTTTGGCTCAGTTTTGCAAGGAATAAATCAGAATCAGGATCAGAGTGCGTTATTTTTATTTATAACTGTTATGGTGGAATTGAAAAAAATTTAATATTGAATTCTGTTCTCCATTTATAAATTAAAACAACACTTTAACGTTTTATCAACGAAACAAAGTAAAAGCATTCGCTTCAGATAAAAGTATTGGAATTTTTGAAATGTCGATGGTCTTTCAATTTCCAACCAACAACGTAGAAAAGGTTTTATCGTGTCAAACAATAACAAGTATAGACATTGAATTGTAGAAATTCAAGGTAAAATACGATTTTGCTAATTTGAATTTTCATATATTGCAGAGTCTTTCCCAGAACTTGCGACAAAATGAATTTGAGTTTGAGAAGATGAAGGACGACACCTCGGAGCTTATTCAAAGCAGTGGAGAAACCCGTATTGCTGTGAACGTGCAACAAGTGACTTCAAGGTTCCAATCAATTCAAAGTACGGCAAAGGAGATTCTCAAAAAGTGTGAACAGGCTGTTCACGACCACCAATTGTTTAATGAGAAATACAAACAGTGCTCAGATTGGGTAACAAACGCGAAAATTAAGTACAATAACTCAAGTGATTTATCCAGCGTTGGTTCGAGAGAAGATCTGATAAAAAAACAGATAGCTATACAAGAACTTCAAGGAGAACATGCAAACGCTATTCTTCTACTCAACACTGCAATGGAACTCGGCGAGAAGTGCTATCCGACAACATCTTCCGAAGGTCGTGAAATGATACGCGCTCAACTGAAGGAATTAGAACAAGCCTTTGAGCAATTATTTGACAATATTATGAGTATTTCACGACAAATTCAAGGGAAGGTTACCAAATGGTCTGGCTTTGATGATATTGTAGACAAGTTACAGACGTGGCTTAATGGAGTTGAAAAACAACTTTCTTCTGAAATAGAATTGAAAACCACTTTGGACGAAAAACGTGCAAAATTGCAGATTTACCGCGATATCTTAAACGATATGAACAACCATCAAGTGGAACTTGGTAATCTTCAGGAAATAGCCAACAATCTACCGGAGGAGACTGAACATGTTAAGCAAAAATTAGCAGCGTTAACGGATGACTTTACAACTTTGCATAAGCGGGCCCAGTCGTTCGTGGAGCGCTATGAAGGCATTGTCAGTGATCATCAGCTGTATTGCAAAGCCGTAATGGATACTCAAGAGTTCATAGATGCCACACTCAACACAGTTAATCTTTGGGGCGATTTGGACTTGGAAAGGGTGTCTCTGCACACGAATCTTGATCGTTTGAAGAATTTGCAATCTACTCTGGTGGACGAATTTCCAAGAGTGGCCCAAGTGCAAGGGTTGGGTGAAAAAGTAATTCCTGGCACGTCTGAGATCGGACAGAAAAATATTCAAGCTCAAATTGATAGCACACAGCAAGAATGGGAAGGCCTCCTTTCGGCTATAAAGAGCACTATAGAATCTATTGAAGGCCGACTACTGCAATGGACTGAGTTTGAAAAGCTACGAGATCAGTGCTTGGATTGGATCCGTGGAACCGATAGCAGACTTCATGCCATTGATTTGAAAGCGTTTTTGCCCGAGAAAAAGAATCAACTTGAATTACTGAAAGAGTTGCAAGGGGAGGTGCGGGCAAAAGAGTTGGAAATTGACAATGTTTCAGAGAAAGGACAGCAACTTCACAAAGGACCAACTGGTCACAGGGTTTCTCAAGTGAATGAGTTGGTTTTGAAATATCAACAGGTTTCACACAAAGTCAAGGAATTTAATAATCGATGGCAGCAGTATGTTTCTAGTCATCAAGACTTCGATAGTCAAGTTGCTGAGATTACTCACTGGATGAAGGGTATCCAGGATAAATTAGCTTACTGCTCAAAATTAGGTGCCCTCTCACAAAAGGACTTGGAAGGTAAACTTACTGCCATTCAAGAAGTTATTCTACTTAAAGATGACGGGGCAATGAAAATTCAAGCATTAGTAGAGCTGGCACAAACTGTGTTGGCAAATACAGCCCCTCCAGGACATGATACGATAAACAAAGTAATTGCTAAAATCCAAGAAGATTGGTCAGCTATTGCTCTGAAAATGATTGACGTTAAAGCCAACCTTGATGATTCTATTAACCAATGGAGCGGTTTCTTGGAACAAGTTCAAAACGTAAAGAAAACTGTTGATTGGCTAGAAAATATTCTCAAAGATCTTTCCGAATTCCAAACTACCATGTCCGAAAAACGTGCACAGTTGGATCGTATTAAGGGTGTGGAAGAAAAGGTCCGAATGGAAAAGATTGATGTTGATGCTTTAAAAGCACAAGCAGTTGAAATGTTGGCTAGCGGACAACAAAGCCAAGCTGCTTATCAAGCGCAGAGTATCCTTGATAAATTTGATGAGCTGGCTGATAAAACGAATAAGCTTCTCGCTGATCGAGAGGAGCAGTACCGTGACCATCGCTTATACAAGGAAGGCTACGACGACCTTGTAAGTTGGATAAGTCGCGCAAGAGAAAAGTTCCCATCTCTAAGACAAAGCAGCTTAAGTGACAAACTAGCCATCGAGAATGCTGTTACAGCCACTGAAGCTCTTCTGAACAAACAAGCACAAGGAGAACTACTCGTTGAACATTTGGTACATACAGGTGAGTGTTGTTTAAATCTATATTGTGGTTTGATATTTTTTCTCGATTCATTGTAACTTTGTGCTTTTTTATTTTGGCTCTGCTTCACTTTAATTGAATTGTTAAATTTCAATATCACAATATGGAATAGGCTTCAGGTTTAGATTATCAGTATGACTTGCTGAACTATATACAATAACTACACACACCCACACACACACAGGGCGATGGACCTTTACTACATTAGTATAAAAAAAGTTATAGTAAAAGTTTTTTAATACACAAGACCTACCTACTTTGCAGTGAAAGTCCTATTAGCCCGGACAAACATACAGACAACAATTTTACTATAGCAAATATTACTTTACTCAAAGAGCCAAAGCTTTATGCTGCGGTACGACGCTAACTTTGATTATACATAGCACTTGTTTGGTGTAAATCAAGTATATGCATACTGCTTAAGGCTACACCAACGAGTTCTTTAGACTAGAAATCTTTAGTTTTAACAGACTTTTTGATTTACTCCATAAAAAAATGTTTACCAGATTATAAACTAAAATTTGAATCCGTATAATTTTGTCTCTCTGTATAGGCGAAGTTGTTTTGGCGAGTACCTCACCACAGGGCCAAGAAATAATTCGAAATGATATTCGTTCTCTGCGGGATAGCTTTGAAAGTCTCTTCAGGGAAATCATTCAGCAGAAAGAACAATTAGAAATCACTCTTCTGCAATGGCGAGACTACAAGGAGGAGTATGAGCGGCTCCTAGAATGGTTGCAACAAATCGATATTATGGTAAAGAGCCACAAATTGAATTTATATCCAGATATTAAGGAGAAAGAGAAGCAAGTTGCGGATATGCATGACATAATGAAAAAACTCGAAAAGGGTAATGACGATATCGAGAAGTTTAATCAGTCCGCATCTGGGCTGCTAGCATCTCATCTCGATACTTATGTAACAAACCAATTACGCCACTTAAACTCCATGTATCAAGTCCAATTAAATTTGGCCAAAGATGTTCTCAAAAAAGTAGAAGGGAATCTCGAACAACACAAAGAATACGAACGCAATCTTCAAGATGCTCATAAATGGATAGAAAACGCAAAGGACGTTATCAGGCAATGCAGTGAGGCGTCAGGAGCAAGCTCCAGGGAAGTCCTTCAAGCCAATTTGGATAAAATACAAGACTTGATTAGAAAGCGCGAAGATGGACAGAGCTTAGTGCACACAACTATAAATAATGGAGAAAAAGTATTACGAACCACGAGATCAGACGGTCGCGATGTTATAAATGTCCAAATGAAAGAGCTGCAAACCGACTGGGATCGACTTATCAAGAAAATGTCTACAGCTAAAGTTCACTTGGAAACCAGCCTACTTCAGTGGGCTGACTACAGCTCCAGTTTCTCGCAGCTTCAACAATGGATATCTGAAAGAGAAGCAAAGCTGCAGCAAGTAGGTGAGCAAAAGATGGCGACATCACAGAAGGGTCAACCAGGCTTGAGTGTTGGACTCAGTGAACGGAAGGCTAATCTGAGACAAATAAATAACATAGTGCAAGACATTGTTTCTTTTGAGCCTATGATTCAGTCCGTCACTTCGAAAGCTTCTGATCTCAGGCAAGGTGCACCTGCGAATGAAATATCCGCGAAATACGAAACTATAAGTAAACAGGCTAAGGACCTCTACGAAAAGCAGAAAAATACTATAGACCAGCATCAAGCGCTTATCGAGGCAGGCAATGAGTTTGCACAGTGGTTGCGGAACGCTAAGGAACGTCTTAGTAAGTGTGCCGAACCGACTGGGGATAAGGACATTTTAGCCAGCAAGACACATCAATTGACTATTCTCGAGAGCGAAATTCCTGCTGGTAAAAGCAAATTAGATAAAGCCTTACATCAAGGCGAAATAGCTTGCAGAAATGCCGGTCCAGAAGATCGAGAAATTATTGAGGAAGAGGTCGCCCTACTCCAGGAAGAGTTCGATGCATACGTTGAAGCTCTGAAAAATGCCAAGGGGTACCTGGAGGTTGGAATTGTAAAATGGACTGATTATCAGGATCAGTACACTGATGCTCTGGAATGGCTGAATAACACTGAAGCTCTGGTGCAGTCATACAACAAACTGCAAGAGAATTTAGCGCAGAAGAAAAATGTACTTGAGGAATTCCAAGGACACTTACAAACACTGTTCGATTGGCAAAAGGAGTTGGACCACTTAAATGTTAAAGCTCAAATCTTACTCGAGACTTGCGCTGATACAAGAATAAGTAACGCCATTACGCAACTCACTACTAAATATAATGCTTTGCTCACGCTAGCTAAGGAGGTAATGCGTCGGTTAGAGTTGCACTACCAGGAGCATCAGCAGCAGCACACCCTTTACGAAGAGTGTCAGTCTTGGATAGAAAAAACCAGGGAAAGGCTAAATGATTGCCAAACTATTCCAAGCACACTAAACGAAGTGCAGATTAAGTTGAACACTATAAAGAATTTGCGACAAGGCTTCGAACAGGGCCAAAACAAACTTCGCTACTTGCTTGAATTGAAGGAAAAAGTTATAATGAACACCGAACTGAATGGGGCTGCAAAAATACATGAAGATACAGAGGCGCTTAAACAAGACTACGAAAAACTGCTTGTTGACATCAATGAAGTTAAGCAGAAATTATTGAACAGAGCAGCTCAACTGGAGGAAATCTACAAAGTTTATAAGGTCCTTATGGAGTGGCTACAGGAAGTCGAAATGAATGTTCGTCCAGGTGACGAACTATTAAACGATTTGAGCGAAAAGAGAACAGCACTTGAGAAATTCAGAGTTATACAGCGCGATATTAATAGTCATAGCGATATAATTGAAAAGATCAAGAACCGTCTTCGCGATGATGTCAATTTGGATAAGAACGACTTTGTGGAAGGACTAAATAAATTTGGGAACTTGCAAGAGGTAGTTGGAAAACATATAGAGAATTTGGAGAACCAAGTCAATAATCATGAGAAGTATAAGGAAGCGTTGAGTGAAGCCCAGGACTGGGTACGTAAGACCAAAATTGATATTGAGCAATGTTCCGACTCACATGGTGAAAAGGACAATGTAACTGACAAATTAAACAAACTAAATGAGATTGAAGAATCAATGTCTGAAGGCATGTCACTCCTGGAGGGCGTGGAACAATTCAGTCAAAAAGTGATCGCAACTAGTGGAAGCGAGGGACAGGACTTGATCTCTCAAGCGATCCGGCAATTGAAGTATGACTGGGAAAGCCTACAAGCGGCTTTGAGGGATGCTAGAAATAACCTAGTATCCTGTCTATCGTCATGGAACGACTTCTTGAATAAGTATAATAAAATCAACAAGTGGATCGAAGATATGAATAAGCGGATTCGAGAAGCCGGAGAGATAGAATCCAAGAGCTCAGATGATCTGGTGCAGGCAAGGGTAAGAAGTTTTTAAGAATATATTTTTCGTTGTTCTAATTGAATTTGTTGCATTTGCTACTTGAAGAGATTGCTAGAAGAAGTTCAAGCTGAAAACGACGCTGTAGAAGATCTGAACGAGGTCTGTGAAATGTTAATGGAGCACAGTGCTTGTTCTAGAGTGAGGGACCAAACTGTTGCTACACAAGGAAACTATACAAAGTTGTTGACTGCAGCTCAAGGTTTGCAATTTATATATTTTTTGGGCCAGCTCTAATAAGTACTTTTCAACAGGTCTTGTAGCAAAGACGGAAAAGAGCCTTTCAGATCATACCGAATTCTTGAATTACAAGACCGAGATGAACAACTGGATTCAAAAAGCCAACAGTATATTGGAGGAGTGTCCTGGAAGCGGGGATTTGAAGGCAATTACTACGCAACTAGAAACAGTTAATGTAAGTGCAATTATTTCTTACAGTAGGAGAATTTTTACTCCTAAACTCGGTTCTGACTTTGGCCCAATAATAAACATATTAAAAAATAAAATAAACAATAAATAAATGTTTCTCATTCTTCTCGTAGTCACTAAACAGTCGATTACCTGAAGGTCAGCAGCTCTTCGAAATTGTAAAAGACTCCTACACAAAAGCTACTAATGTGATTCCTGAAGACAAGCAGCAACAACTTCGTGATCATATGAATCAACTTCGAGATGACTGGGATAATCTTAACATTTCTGTTAAGAAAACTGTGGAGAATCTTAAACAAAATCAGAATAGATGGTCCGATTTTGATATGAATAAACAACGCTTGGCAAAATGGCTGAAAGATACGCAAGAAGCGCTGAACATAATTCCGGATAGTAAAGGTGAACTCAGTGAAATGAAAACGTTGTTAGAAAGATTCAAAGCTATTCTGAGTGAAATTGAGCAAAAGGGTAAAGATCTGCGGGCATTGTATGATGAAGCTAACAACCTTGGCACTGAAAGCGATGAAATTCATCGTTTGGAGAGCCAATGGGATAAATTGAAAAAGGATTGTGAATACAAAATTAAATCAGTTGGAGATGAAATTTTCGATTACAATGGATATCATCAGTGTATGCAAGATGTTGAAAAGTGGTTGCTGCAAATATCTTTCCAACTAATGGCACACAATTCACTCTTCATTTCTAATCGAGATCAAACTCTGGAGCAGATAAAACAGCATGAAGCATTACTAGATGAAATACAGAGATATCAGTCAAATGTAGATGATTTGAATGCTAAGGGTCAGAATCAAATAGAACGTTATCAAGCAAAAACGCCAAGTATAAGAGATACCATTGAGACACAATTGAAAAATATCCAAGACAGCTATAATTCCCTTCTGCATACATCCGTCCAAATTAAGAACAGACTTCATGAATCGTTAGCTAAATTCCAAGAATATGAAGATACCTTAGTCAGCATTATGAAGAACTTAGAAGAAACCGAGCCACTCATTCAGTCGGAACTAGACACACCAGCTATGAATTTGGAGACAGCTCAGAAACAATTATCATTTGCACAAGTAAGTCTCTCGAGCTTCACCAGTTCTTTCGAATGTCCTTTTATCCTTTTTTCTCTCTTAGAATATACACAACAAACTTCAGGCAGAAAAGACACGCTTAGCCCTCGCAGTTCAAGCTTGTGAAGCTGCCACTGCGTCAATTAGCAGACCCAGCTCACCCCTAGAAACTGCAATGCAACCAATACCTGAGCGCGAATTAATCGTTCGAGCCAAATTAGAAGACCTCATTGATCAGGTAAAAAAGCTACTGAAAACTGAAAAGAGTACCTACTTCTGTATACTTTCCTAATTTAAATTTTTTCGCTCTCTGGAGTTTTGAAATGCCAACTCTTCAATTGAAATTGAAAAACGAGCAGTATCGTATAAACTTCGGTTAGGAGCGGAAATGTAATTAAGATATCTTGTTTTACCCGCATCTTCTGCCCGGCGTATGTGTAGAGTCATGAACAAAAATTCGGGTTAATAATACTAAAAGGCATGCTGAAGGGCGTGTTTTATTACATTTAAAATGTTTTGTTCAGATTTTTGACATATTTATGTTGCTTTGAAAATAACCAGTGGAATTCTGAATATTTACAGGTGCAATCACATTTGGATGGCTTAAGTGCTACGGTTCACGAACTTGAACAGCAACAAAAACAGAGAGCTGAGCTTCAAGATTGGATTAAAAAGCAACAAGGCAGCGTTTCTGATTGGGAATCACGACCGTGCAAATTACGACCAGAGGCTGCTAAGCAGGAATTGGTAGCCATGAATGATCTTCTCAATGTTATTGGAGATAAACGTTCACAACTCATGACCGATATGACAGGATCATGTAAGTGTTTTGTTCCACATGCTCGATACTTCAAAATCAATAGGCAACTAAAATAAGGGAAAAAATACGAACAGATTAACGGTTATATTCTGCAAATTATCTACCTTAACTTAGGCAGTAACCATTAAATTATTAATATAATAATCTAGTAGACCCGTCCCGGCTTTGCTCGAGCTTTTCCATGTTTGTAAATTAATTCCGCTTAAGTTGAGAATTTTCGGACGCCATATTGAATCCGCCTTCTTTAGTTTCCTGATTTCGATAGTAGATTCGAGATCGGCGACCCCGAAAACGTAAAGAGAATCGTTTTTATAGCAATCCTTTAAAGTTGAAACATTTCGGTTTCCATATTGGATCCGCCATTTTGGAAGCCTACAAATAAATATAGCAAAATTTACCAACGACATCTATATCGAAGCAATCGGTTGAGTGGTTAAGTTTTCTATTCGGAACAAACAAAGGCACATTCAGTTTTATATATACATATATAGATAGATTATGCAAAACGTTAACATGAAACAAAATCGTATTGACACTAGTCAGCATATAAGTTTATTAAAAAATAGTCAGTGTAAACTTGTAAAGTTCAGTGAAAAACATGTTCAGATGGAAGGAGAGAGAAATAGTACAAAATTGACACCAATGTTTTGTTAGTAATTCGATTGTCTTTATATGTCAGTGGCATATTGGAAAATATTTCATTTATAAGGTGATCAGTTTTAACAACAACCCCTCAAGAACATCTAAGTTTTGACCACTAATAACTTAAAGATTATAAAATTTTCCAGAAGAAGCGAAATTTCAATATTAGATCAATCGAACAGTGCGTAAGTTATCAAAACCCGGTTATCTGTATCTGTATTCAACTGATGCTCTGGAATTTTTTTTAACGTGATATAGGTGTATAGAATAAAATAGATAACCCAATTTTTTGTATTGTCCTGTCCGATTTTGCCTACAATAAATGGGCTAAATTATCGTAAGAAAGATTATAAATTAAGTTCTACGGTTTTTTATATTTTATAGGTATATGGAGAGGTATTTTAATGCATTAAATCACTCTAGTTGCAGATGACGATACCACAGATTTGGAAGATCAGTTGAATCAATTAGAGTCCGAGTTAATGGACGCCATTGCGAAAAAGCAGAGCGGTCAAAACATTATTGATGGCTACCGGCAATCTGTGCAAGACATTCAATCTTGGTTCGACAGCTTGATTAAACGCATGGATGTTCTTGATAAAGGCAGTGGCTTAAACTGCGCACAAAAATTAGCTGCTATACTGGAGATTAAGGATGAGTTTGAAGATCAGGGTCCAAAGAAAATGAACGATCTCAAAGTGAAGGCGGCTAATGTTACCGAAATTATTAGTAATTTAGATGGACAACAAGTGGAGGAACAAATGAAATCGATCGAACGCAGATACAACGACTTAGACAAACGTATTGAGCGTAAGGCTCAACTGTTGGAAGTTACTAATAAGGGTTTGGAAACTGCCAAGAATGAAATTGATCAAATACAAAATTGGGTTAAGCAGAAAATTGAAGAGATACAAGCACCTCCTTCAATGGGATACGAATCAAAATCTGCCGAGGCTCGTCAGTTGCAAATGAAAGGTTTACAGAAAGACGCAGACGCTAAGCAATCGTTATCAGAAACACTGGAGAAACGAATTGCTAATATGCAGCATGAATTGGAACCAGTCGAATACTCACAATTAGAATCGGCTCTGAGGAACTTAGGCACAGATTTAAAGCATCTATTTGGACTACTGAAAACTGAAATGGACAAAGCTCAAGAAGCAGCTAAAACACGAAAACAGTTTGAAGTTGATTTAGATAAAACAAGGACTTGGATAAAGAACAAGCTTGCAGAAGTTCGTAAATCAACTGGCTTTCAACCACTTACTTCTGCTGGGGTGTCAAAAGAAATTCAGCTTAACAAAAAACATGAAGATGATATTAAAAACTTCCAAGAGAACGTCCTTAATGATGTAATGCGGCAAGCAAATGGAATACTCAGGGAATGCCCACAGGATGAAGGCAAAGTATTGCAGAAATTATTAAATGACATTAATTCCGATTTCAACAGCTTAAAAGAGGAAAATGCAAACAAGCTGGGAAATTTAGCAGAGCTTTTACAGAATCGTAAGAACTTCGAAGAAAATATAAATAAATTAAACGACTGGCTTAATGAAGTGGAAATTATAATATCCGGTGATCTGAGAACAGTAAACCTTCCCATAATGGAGGAACAGTTAACTAAGTACAAATCTCTAGAGGGTACAATCAAAGAAATGGGATCTCTGCTGGGTGAAATAATTGAGCAAGGTAAAGCGATTGCTCCACAAATCAGTAACGCAGATAAATTTAAGTCCAACGAGGAAATCAAGAACTTAAAAGAGAAATATGCTAAACTTTGCCAAAACATCAACGACCGCTGTAAGATTTTGGAAGATCATATCAACAAGTACAAGGATGCCAAGAGAAGACTTGCAGAGTGCATTCAATTCTTGAACAGTGTCCAGCAACGTCTACGTGATCTTAATAAACCTATTGGAAGTAAAATTGAAGATGTCCGCGAGCTGTTCGAAGCTTACGAGCAAATCTTACATGAATTAAAAGAAAGCAAAGCAAAAATGGGAGATCTCCAAGCTGAATACTTACCGGAACTGCAGACAATTCTTGGCCAACAGAACGACATGATTAAGCTAATCGAAGATCAATTAGCACACCTAAGGCAATTGTTACTTCTGCGAGAGCAGTTTATTGGTCTGATCAATGAAATAATAGCATTCATCATGAAGTACACTGATGTTATCAACGCGATTGAACAGTCCCCGGATTCTTTAGAAAATAAAATTAAACAATACGATGATGTCATCGTTAAGATCCAAGAATGCGAAGCTCTGCTTGCGTCAGCCAATGATAAGGGACAGAAAATAGCTTCAGAAGGCACTGCGGCAGATGGAAATAGTATCACGGAACAATTGCAATCATTGAAGAACCAACTGCAGAACCTCAGAAAGGCTGTCGAAATACAGAAACAAAAGCATCAAATTGCTCTAGATCATCACAAAAAACTGGCTAACGACTTGAACGAAATTCTGGATTGGTTGCATCAAAATGAAGCATTAGCTAAGTCTCGGCCTCTCCTTGATAGGGACCCAGATTCGGTCGAACGTGAAATTCAAAAACATTTTGTTTTAGCGAAAGATGTACAAAAACACTTGGATGATATTGCCAAACTTATTGAAAAGAGTCAATCTGAAGTTGGTTTACCAAGTTCCCTTCAAGATATAATTTCCGAGGGAAAATCCCTTCTCAGCAGCCTTCCAAACGAATTAGCTGACCGTGAAAAGTACTTATCGACTAACAAGCAATCTAGATTAGATTACATGAATTTAGTTGCCAAGTTTAATGCATGGGTGCATGAGGCTGAAATACGTCTTCAAAACTGTCAACATGGAATTGACTACGAAAATGTGCTGGAAAACATTGAGGAACACAAACAGTTCTTTAATAACGATATGCCCATTAAAACACTGGTCCATTCGGAGATTATGGAAGCTGCAAATAAAATAAGGCCTTCTTTGAACAACTTGGAACAAGAGGAGCTCTCTAGAGAGTCGCAACAGCACCAACAAATTCTGAAGAACATCTCAAACTCTGCGAAGAGTCAATTAAGTTTGCTAGAAAAAGAAGCAAACAACTGGAAAGAATATTGCGAAAATTGTGAAAAAGTGAAATCGTTCATCGAAAATGCGCAGTTCAGTGATGAGCCGATAACAAAATTAGCTGGACTACGCTTCAATATTCAGAAGATTAATCTGGCATTAAAGAATATTCAAGTGAGTATTAGCTTAATTCCTATGTTCCTAGTAAATAAGTAAAAATGTTATGGTCGCTACTGGTCGCAATTTAACAGTTTTACATTTATCAATTAGGGATTTTTACCTGACAATGTATGTTATGTGTTTATCAGACTATGTGTTTATGTATGTATGTATGTCCGGATGTTACGGCCTAGAGCCCCACTGGATTAACCGATTTGGATAAATGAGGGGCGATAGAATCGTATTAATCCTCCGGGTGTCATAGGCTATATAACATTGCAAAAAAGACAACATTCCGGTCACCATAAGTCCAAATATCTGACAATAAAAAACAAATTTCACCAAATATTATTAAAATGGGTATCAATTGAAAACATTGGATAAATACAGTAGGGTAAACTATGTGACGTGATTCTAAATCTAATATGGCGGATGACTTAAGATGGCGGACTATCTTTTTCTTCACAACTTCCTCGATAGGGGTATCAAATGAAAGGGTTTGATGAGAAGAATACGATAAGCTATGTAACATCATTTTAAACCAAATATGACGTACGCCCCAAGATAGCGGATTACATTTTTTTTTACAAACCCTCGATATGAGTATCAAATCAAAGGGTTTGACGAGCAGAATATTAGTATCTGCAACTAAAAAGCTGTAAATAAAAAAAAAACAAAAACCCAACAATGGAAGAAACGAAAAGTATGAAACAAGAAAATATTCATTCTTTCTTTACTTAATTTAAATCGACACATGTGATGGTCAGAGTATAGCCGTGGTCGCATGTCGCTTTGCCCTACTTACATAAATACGCTATTGTTGCGGCATGCGACCACGTCTGTTTAACAAGAATGAGAAACTAGTAAAAACTTGAAGAATGGAGACAATTTTGTACTCAAGTAAACGGTTTTCAGTTACCTGACGGACCTAAAAAGTGTAAAAATTAAAAAAAAAGTTTTATAGAAGGGTTCAAGGAACTAATTGCTATTCTGCTTGAACTTTATTCAGGGCTTTTCAAATGAAAAGAATCCTAAGAAGCCTAGAGAATGCCAAAAGCATTTATCCGATAGCGGAAGGGAAACTCTTTCTTAGAATGTGTTTGTGTCTTACGATTTTCCATAAATATCGGGGAAAAATAACAATCATGCGCCTTACAAAAATCTAGGAAAAAGTTTACATCATTTGCGAATGTTAAATGTTGATAAGCGTTCCATTTAGAACAGTTTAGAGCAATGCAACAGTTGCACCGGCAGGTGGATGTAGATATTCAATAATCAGTTGTATTTTCATAATATCGGCACCTTTTCCTGACCTGGAAACAAACATTCAAAAGCTGTCCGGCGAATTTGTTTGTCTAAATATAGATTCTAAAAGTGATACCACTTCCGTCCGTTGCGTTGGATCAAATGGTAAGCTAAGCTGATAAAGCTCATATGTAGATCGGTGAATGACACTCTGATTAGGGTTTAGTTTTTATTTAATAAGAATCGCGGTTTCAATGTTCGCATAGATTCAATTGCATAATAAAAGTCAAGTTATGCTATTTATTAACAAACAGCTTTAAAGTATACTATTCTTCGTCACTCCCAAACTCAAGGCGAGACTTTTGGACATCTCATTTGCTAAAATCGGTCTAGGCGTTTAGGGAGTTACGATGGAACAAAGAAACAAACGTACATAGGTACATATGTATATATGTATGTATCACAACACATACCCTTCCTTGCGTAGTCCGATAAAAAGGGGTTTGATCATTCCGGTTGTTGCTCGGGTTATTACGCGACTGCTCCAGAAGTAGGGTTGTGTTTTTAGGGTGTATGTATGTATGTATGCCCGTTTCTTTGGCGCATCGTATAGCCTAAACGGCTTGATGGATTTTCATAAATGAGGTGTCGTTAGATTCGTCTTAATCGTGGGAATGCTATAGAGTATATAATTTTAGAGAATAAAAAAGTGGCTGCCGTCAGTCGTCATTTTGTTTTTTTTTTCTAAATAACTCCCTTTGATATGGATATCAAATGAAATTATTCTTCATAACCTCCTTGACATGGATATCAAACTCCCCAAGATTACGAATCAATGCTTTCTTCGCCACCCTTTTGAAAAGGATGCCAAGGGTTGGACGAGTAAAATGCGATAATGTATGTGACGTCATTCTAAATCTTTACCTGTAATTCAAGTTTAATAAAATTCTTAGTTGGTGCCTACCTACTTGAAATATTAAAATTACCCTGTTTTTTGTAGTCGAGCTTTTTTGTTATTTTTTGATAATTTTGTTTTTAATTCATAGGTCAGTCTATTGTCATTTCTTGGGTTACTGTAATGAAATAAATAAATAAACAAATGCTTTAAAATTTGAATTGTTTCCCAAAAATGTTTAAATAAATATCTGAAGTAATTTTCGACATATTTATTTATGTATATTACTTTAAGCGGATCGAGATGGTGGACAACTGAAAATATTGAACGTATTTTCCTCAGAACTTTTCTTTTGTCAGAACAGTATATCCCATATATATTGGGCTCTAATTAACGAATAAGCTTGAAATTTGGAATAAATGTTCAGAGAAATAATTATTTTTATGATCTGACTTATTGTTAGACTTTTTTGATAACTCTGTTTATTCACAAAATATAAGTAATCGCAAGGCAAATTATGTATTTCAAGGAAAATTGTTTTGAAGTTTCAACGATTTCAGTTTTTCCAACTGAGTGAGATTTCAAAAAAAGAATACGTCACCTACCTGATAAAATAAGATCAATTATATATTTTTGCTGGTCAATCAGGTGGGTGGGATCGTATACACCAATTAACCCTTTGCGCATTATTATCATCGACAAAACGCTACATAAAATCCTGCGATATGAATATTTTCGTCAAAATTAAGGTGTATAGTGATAATATACCACAAATATAGAAAATTGCTCCTATATATACACATGTATACATATAATAATTCTCAACAAATTTGGCGTGCAACTTTTTATTCTTCTAGCCCATGAATTGTTTTATTTGTTTAGCAGAGTTTCTGCAGTGCTCTTATTGGACGTCTTTATAAAGTGTTTCTGTGTGCAGGTTTGTAACTCGGACCATCTCTGCGTATGGATTGTCTCTATGTGCCGAGTTATCCAGCTTTTTAATATTGCAAAATTCACACCAATTTGTGGTTCCGGTCCAAGGGAGTTGCATTTCGCGTCTTCTTTTGCTGGGCTATCGGAGTTTTCGTTACCTTCGATCTGATGACTAGGAACCCATATAAGAGAGACTGCATTGTAGTGACCTACCGAGTACAGTTGCGTCTTACATTCTATGACAATTTTCGAGTGGGTGGTAGGATTTAGGAGCGGTGCGAGTGTAGCTTTGCTTCCAATCTTCCTTCTGCGTCATCTCTGATCAATTATCCAGTTTGTTGCACTCAGAATAGCGAAGATTTCCGCTTGGAAAGCCGAGGCAAAGTCTCCGATATGTGTATTTACTCTCGTTGTTCAAATACCATCCAGCGACCGTACCGGTAGGGGTTGTCGAGCCTCTCTAGTGGCTCGTGTGAGTTTTCCCAGCCCTCTCTATTCGGAATTTAAACATGATATTCCCTTTCGAGCAGTGGTACCGATATTATTTCATCCATCAGCATGCTACACAAGTCACAGTTTTCTTGGATAGGTCACCATGTCCGTTTCTATGATTGTCGTGCCAGAGTCTTTGTCTCTTCAAACGACAGACTGCCTTCATTGCTTCTTTGTGGATTGTGATGTCCAGTGGTCGCAAGTTGAACATTGCGTTGAGAGTTGCACCAGGTGTGAAGCTAAAGGCTTCAGCGATTCCTATGTATACTTCTCTCTGTAATACTCTGTCTAGGATCGTACAGGTGGATGTCTCTTCCAGACCACAGACGCATAAGTTATAATGGGTCTAATAACGGCGATATATAACCAGGCCTTTGTACAGATTTTTAAATAAATATTATATTATATAATATTAAATTTTGGGGTGTGGCAAAACTTATTTAAGGGGTTAGGTGTAGTCAGAGAAATGAAAAAATGACAATTTTAAATAATTTTTTTTGCCAGTAAATTGTTTTATTTTATAAAAGAAAAAATAGCATCATTAAATAAGGTGTCGACTTGACTTGACAGAAATTTTAGAAAAAAAACTTAATAATTTTAAAAGTAATGGCTCTTTTTCCAAACCATGTGTTTTGAACTGGTGGCCACTGTAGCTCAAAAACCGCTCGATAGATTTTAATGAAATTTATACAGCTTTTTGAAAACATGAAAAGCTAGTGCCTGATCGAAGCTTTTTGTTTTTGTTTTTAAATTAACAAAATGGCCTCAGGAAAATTGTTTTTCCAGATTTTCGGGAAAACACCAACAGTTAATTGTTTATAAAAAATCGAAATTAAAAACAAAAACAAAAAGCTTCGATCAGGTACTACCTTTTCGTGTTTTCAAAAAGCTGTATAAATTTCATTAAAATCTATCGAGCGGTTTTCGAGCTACAGTGGCCACCAGTTCAAAACACATGGTTTGGAAAAAGAGCCATTACTTTTAAAATTATTAATTTATTTAATTTTTCTAAAATTTCTGTCAAGCCAAGCTGACACCTTATTTAATGATGCTATGTTTTTACTTTTATAAAATAAAATAATTTACTGGCAAATAAAAATTATTTAAAATTGTCATTTTTTCATTTCTCTGACTACACCTAACCCCTTAAGTATAAGGTACACTTCGATCTAAAGCTGTAGCTGTAGCTAATCTACGTGATTTTCATGAAATGATTTCTATTATGAAATAATAATTATGAAACACTTGTTGCACAATTTATGGAAGAAACATTTTAGGAAGCAAAAACAAACCGACTTTTAAAAATGTGTGTGTTTCGATCCAAGAAGCCAAACAAGGATGAGGGATCAAAACCAAATCCCTAATAGCTGTCTGAATTATTATTATTTTTTATATACATACATATGTATATATGTGCGGTACATTGTGGAATTGATATTGAAACAAAAAAGATTTATAAAACACTTGTTTTCTATTTCACAAGTATACACTTTTAAGGATGTAGCGCGTTCCATAATTTTTACGATTTTATAATATTATAGAATCCTTCCGTTGCCTCTTTGTGAGCCTTAGAACTAAAAGGTTTTGTTTCTCACGTCCCATTTTTTATTTTAAAAATAAAATTCGTTTACTAATGGGAGGAAATTTGTTTAATAATTTTTTTTTGTGAATAATTTTTATTTTGAGTCACTGTACGTGCCATGAAATAATAACTACATGCCTGCATGCTTGTGGTCTTGAGATTTTAATGTACGTGTATGCAAGCAACAACGGCCTAATGTGGGTTAATGACTAATGAGGAAGGCAGCAACATGCGAAACTGATTTTTGATGAAAAATACAGTACGTAAGTGTCTTCTTATCTAAGGTTTAACCTCTATAGTTACTGCTCACTGCTTTTTAGCAAGCAAGAAGATTTCAATCTGCGACTGAGATCAAGTCCGGCTTAATTCTTGTCGAGCTTCTCGAGGTTTTTCTGCAGCCGGCGTGGAATAAATAAACAACTGGAACAGCTTCAAGCGCTTTTATACGGTCCGAAAGGCATGACATCATCGGCGAATTTTAGTAAAACCTGTTTTCCGCAAAGAAGCTTTTCGGTGACATACATAGATGTGCACATTCAAGGGAATTGGTGCGATCCGCTCTTCTCAGATGTCAAGGAATTCTCTTTAATCGAAGCTTGCTGAGAGCAAAATGCGTTTTTACACGCCTTGAATTCTGCCTCTTACCGCACCCAGAGGGGCTTGATGAAAACAGTGTCAAGAAGCCGGTAGAAAAGCTTCTGCCGGCTTTGGTCTGGAAGGTTTCCAGTTCCAAGGAGTAAGATTTTGAGAACTTTCACAAGGTTTTGTGAGGGAGAGGGAGGGTCTTGCCAAAGTCTGAGCAAGTTAAGAGAGGATTGGAGGAAAAAGTTGGGCTTGGAAAGTGTTTTAGCTTTTGTGCAGACGTCTACGTCAACTTCCAGGCCAGACCTCTCTGGAGAAGTGGCTCATTCGAATAGTACTTTCGGAGCGATTCATCGTGTGCACAGAACAGATTAGCACCAGAGGCAGGAAATAAGTGGACATTTACAGTAGAAGTGCTTTATCAAGTTATTGCGGAATTAATTTTTGAATCCGACCAGGGGCGATAGAGTATTTCAGATTTAATAAATTTTATTTTGTTTGTGCTCCAGACCCAGAACGCCGACATCGATTTGGTGAACAAGCAGTCGCAGGTGATTATCCGTCAGGCGGATTCGCGAAATCGCGAAAATATTGAACAGGAAAATCTAGCACTGAACGAGGCCTGGTCAAACTTGATCGGGAATTTAGAAAGTCGCCGAGAATCCCTTTCAGCAGTGGCAGAACGCTGGGAGGAATTCGAGGAGAAACTCCATACATTGGAAAAATCTGTCGGCCGTCTTGAGGAGAAATCCCGACATGTTGATTCAATCGTAAAATCTAGACGGCACTTGGAAGAAACGAAGAATGCTATCCAGGTAAGTAGCGAAAAACTAATTGTAGATGAATTAGCGTATCGCGAGAGGAAATGAGTTTAGTGTGACCATTTGTCGTGCCGACCCGACCGCTTAAAAAATATGCTGCTGCTGCCGAATTAAAAATACGTCGATTGTGTCATCCACTGACCTTGCTTGGTGACTTCACGAAGCGCTGTATTGCTTCTTTAATACGAATCGCTTTATCTTGCGAAGAGTTGTTTATCGGCAGTCAGCATTTTGATAAATAATAAGGAGCAGCAAACTCGCCTTCCCTACAGCATACTTATTAATTCCAACCGAAAAATGCAATGCTATCGCCTTATCAAATAATCTTTCGTCTATTCCGCAGGAAATACTCGCTGAAGCTCAAGAACTTAAATCATCATATAAAGAGATCAAGGCGCTCTCAAAATCAATCGTCACATTCCTTGGGGAAATACACAAACCCTCGGCGGAGGCCATACGGGCCAAAGTGGATCAGCTAGCTGACCAGTACGAAAAGTAAGTAAATTCCAGACTATCTTGATCATTACATTTTAACAGCGAAACATGCAATGCAACATGGAATAGAACTAGTTAGCATCCTTACCGATTCAGTAATACTACCTACTTGGCTAGATCCGCCTTTTATTTCATTTTACTTGAATAGTAATGCGATATAACCCGTACCAATACCTGCGAGCTCACTCATTCATTAATTTTTAAATTAGAAGGTCGGAAAGGTGTTGTCCCATTGACGGTTGAAATAATAGGAAATTTAAAACGATTTTTCTCAGTTGATTGTTGCGAAGAAAGGTGCACGAAGCGTGTAGGATACTGCTTACGTGCTTCGAGGTACATAGCCTAAAGACATGTAGCAAAAACATTTAATGTTTGTACAACGGAACAAATAAAGCCCAATTTAAGATTGAATGATCTTCACCAGTAAAACTATTTTAACTGCATTAGGTATAAAATAAAAAATAAAATGTTGGCTAAAAAAATTATCATTAGCGTTCGAAAAGGTATTACATTCCTTTATACGGGGACGATTGCTTACAAGATTGGCATAGGCTACTACAATAATGTGGTTGTAAGGCAAATTGAATTGATAACTTAATTATGTTGAGAAGTAAGGCTACAGTGTTTTCAGTAGGGCACTACATGTGCTACGCTTTTGTCAATGTATACTTCACTAACTTCTTTAGAAAATGTGAAATAATAAATTTCAAAAATATTAAATAAAAAGATAATTTAAAAAAAATACCACGTAATTCCAGAAGAAAAGTTAAGTTTTCTTAAAAAAAAAGGTTACATTGTTCGAATATTCTTTGAGTTATTCACATATGTGGGACGTTCTTTTACAAATCGTACAGATTTTGACAAAAATTGACCAACACATTTTTGATTTAGCTGAAACTTTTTTTACGGGTTCTATATTGAAAAAAAAGAGACACGTATTTTTTTATTTTTTTTTTGTCACAATATTTTGGACGCTAAAAAGTATTGAAATGCCGCGATTTCGGTGATTTTGTGCTTAAAGAGGAATTTTCAAAAATTCATAACTCCGGTTCTATTTAAGCTACAGACTGTATTTTTTTGCATTTTGAAGGTAAAAGAACAAGCTTTAAGAAGCAAATACCCTTGAGAAAAATTATTAACAATTTAAGATTGTTATTAACAATTTAAATGTTTAAATTGATTTTTAACAATTGCCCCCCCCCTCGTAACGAGTTATTAGTATTACCACCGTATTCTACGTCAAATTTTCTATTAGAACCCACGTTTTTTTTCCTGGGGTATTAATTATTACTATTGGAAATAAATTAATTTATGTAGTGCGGCACGTCTTATCGGTGCGCGGATTCTATCGCCTGTAATATTTTCTTGCATAATTTCGTTTTTCTCTATAATACATATAGTTTTTTATTTTAATCAGTTCAAAATAGATGTTACTGACTGAGACAATCTTATTAAAAATTATTACTAGACATTTTGTATTACTTGAGTACTTTGTTGTTATTAATAGATGAAGCTTAACTACTTCCTTCCGTAGTCGTACCGAACTTTCACGTATGTTACCTATTTAAATACAATTATTGACAATGACACATACCTTTCCAGTGCAATTATAGTCACGTATAACTAAACAGTTAGCCGAATACAGCCTAGTATCTGGCTAAGCATTCTTTACCGCGACCGCGAGTGTTCATATCAAATTTATCCGCTCGTAAGTTTGGCCCTGTGTGTCTAAGCTAGTGAGCCTATTGGTAAAGTGCTGACGAAAATCATTCGAGAAGAAGAAAAGTAACATTCAGAAAAGTGAATGAAAATTTTCTGCGCGCATTAAATATGTCCATTTCTGAATGTTTACGTCACGATACTATTGCTGTTCATCTCTTTCAGAGACAACTCGTAGAATTTATCAAAACGAATTTGAAAGACATAGATAAGATAATATACATATTTTTCGGATGATGCAAGCGGACAATATAAAAACAAAAAAAATTTTATAAATCTTACTCATCATATAAATGATTTTAAAATAGCAGCTGAGTGGCACTTTTTTCCAACCTCACATGGTAAAGGACCATGTGACGGAATAGGTGGAACATTAAAACGACTTGCTGCTAGAGCTATTCTTCAAAGGGTAAATAAACCGATCCGCACTCCGGAAGAGTTGTTCAATTGGGCGTCTAAAGCTCTACCAAATATAACGTGTCGCTATTTAACTAATAATGATTATGAAGAGGAAGAAAAAAGATTATTAACGCGTTTCCAAAAAGCTACAACGATAAAAGGCACGTTAAAGTATCATTGTATAGTTCCAAACTCCCTTCAAGAATTGGAAGCAAAGCAATTCTCATTGTATGGAAAGAAAACTATTGTGAAAATTTTTTAATAAAATAATACTATACACGTATAGTATAAGAGTAAATGTAAATATTGTACAATGTCACTTAGAACGAGGTACTTAGTCACTAATAATGATGTATTGAAATCTTAATAAATAACAGTATTCATTTGCTACAATAATGTTTTGTATTTACTACTTTTTTTTATTTAATTATGCATGATGTTAATTATGCTTACAAATACTCTTTAACTGAAGATGTCAAATAATTATTTATATAACGGAAAGAGAAGATGTGGAGAAGAAAATAAGCCGTGCGGTAGAATCCGTGCGCCGATAAGACGTGCCGCACTACATAAATTAATTTATTTCCAATAGTAATAATTAATACCCCAGAAAAAAAAAAGTGGTTTCTAATAGAAAATTTGATGCAGAATACGATGGTAATACTAATAACTCGTTACGAGGGGGGGGCAATTGTTAAAAATCAAATTAAACATTTAAATTGTTAATAACAATCTTAAATTGTTAATAATTTTTCTCAAAGGTATTTTTTTCTTAAAGCTTGTTCTTTTACCTTCAAAATGCAAAAAAAGCACAGTCTGTAGCTTAAATAGAACTGGAGTTATGAATTTTTGAAAATTCCTCTTTAAGCACAAAATCACCGAAATCGCGGAATTTCAATACTTTTTAACGTCCAAAATATTGTGAAAAAAAATAAATAAAAAAATACGGGTCTCTTTTTTTTCAATATAGAACCCGTAAAAAAAGTTTCAGCTAAATCAAAAATGTGTCGGTCAGAAAGGTGTTCGGTTTGTAAAAGAACGTCCCATGTACAAGATGGCGCGAAGAACGATATTCTTTGGCTGTAATTTATTCATTTATAAATGAAAAACTTTGGTTCCGCTTTTGGATTGTGTTTATTTGATGTCTTAATTTTTTTTATTAAGTCGAGGAAATGATAGTGGCCGCCGCCAAAATGGATAACCATACGGGTCCGATTTATGGCTTTTCCATCACTCTTGCCAGAACTTCCGGCGATAGGTTCTCGCATTCTTGACGGATATTCTGTTTGAGGGCTTCAAGAGTCTGAGGTTTGTTGACACAGACTCGTGACTTCAAGAAACCCCACAAAAAGAAGTCTGGAACGATTTAACCGGCCAGTACAAATCGCCAAAACGAGAGATTAGGCGACCCGGAAATACAGTCCTCAGAATTTCGGTTGTTTATTCCGCGTTCTTGAAGAGTATAGCGATTCATGTCTTGTTGACGTGTATTTTGTATTTGTTTACTTCACAAATGTGAAAGTAGACATTCAGATGATTTCAGATGCTTTCAGGTTTTTTGACGCTTTACATTCTTTGGGTAATGAGTTCCAAAGTTTCGATGCGCAAACATAAAAGGAATTTTCCGTTTGCTTATATTTGGAGCGCGGTATCACTAGATGGGAGGATCTATGAGAAGGAAAACATTTTATGCTTTCATATAAAAATGTGGGAGTTAAGACTCAAATAATATTAAACATATATAGTGAAATATTTAATTTTAGAATTTCCTTCAGGGTCATACCCAAAATACATATAAATATAAATAAATTAGATTAAAATTAAATATATAAATTGTTTTCAATTTGACTATTTTCTACAAAATACATGCGAGCACAAATGAAAGCAGGTTGTACAGGTCTCTAATTTCTTTTTTACGCCTCAGAATAGTACGAATTTTGTAACAGCAAATCAAATACAAAACTAAAATTTACAAAGTATTAGCTTAAGCAAGACTTCTCTGTAAAGAAAAATTCCTACAGTTCGGATATGTGTGATCGTGAACAATTCAAACCTCTTGAAAACTAGTTTAGTTATTGAGAAATATAATTAAATATTTAGAAGTCAATGTCAATGGAACACCGTTCTTCTATAATGGAGTGATTTCCATTTTGTGTGCTACACATAACACAAATATGATGAAAAGTTATCATTTTTTAACATGTGTGGTCTGGATATCGCACAGCCAATTAAAATAATGGAAAAATGAAATATAATACAAATGTGTATGGCCATTATTTTTGTATCCATGCCTCCACCCCAATTCTTTCATTAAAAAATATTGTCCGGGATGGAGATGATGCAAATCAAAGCCTTTATTTTAAATTGCCGTTTGGCCTTCTTTGCAATTGATCATTTGGAATCAAAATGGCGACTTAAACTAACTAAAGTGTGAAATGCCCCATATATGACATAAAATAATATAGATGTAACTTTAACAGGCTTCTTACAACGTTCCAGTGAATAGCAGAAGCGTTGTAAAAATGTTCATGATAAAAGCTAGTGAATGTGTGTCAAATCAGGCTTTAGTCTACTTCCGTAGGTTAATACATATAACGATGGATGCTATATTTTTTTTTATTAGACATTACTTATTAGTCAAAATTTAGATTTAGAAGGCTATAATATAATTTAATATTCAAAATTATCTAAAATAAAGCAAAAATCTATTCCGTGTTTTTCAATTTTTTTTATTAATTACATAATGACAGCGTCTTTTGTTAGTAAGACCTAAATAAAACTAACTTTGGTTTGATTTATAAAAACAAAACATAAAATCCACTGAAGCTTTATCGTTTCTTTTAAAGCGAGCGGTTAATTAAAGAAATCACTTATTTTGGTTTGTTTTACAATTTATAATTATAACATACACAGCGTAACATATAGAGAAAATAAATAGGCCAACACATGCTCCAATTTTTGATATTGTCTTTTTCTGGCTTATCATTTCCCAGAACTTAAAAATTCTTTAATAATTATTTAATCGTTCGTCCTGAATATGTGTAATTAGGAAAATCAATCAAAAAAATAATTGTCAATTATGCATGGGAAAATTTACAGTTTATTTTAAATAATTGGAGTATGGATTTTTCTAACTGAAGAAATATTTTTGAATTGAATAAGAGATGTCAGCGCTCAACGCGATCTGTCTTGAGGTCGACGCATGCTAGCATACAAGTTCTTTTTACTTTCGCTTTTCATTTGTAAGAACAACATCTTGTCCACCTTACGTAGAGCAAAGCTTATAGTTAAAGCGCCATTTGATTATTTGGTAAAGTTGCGGTGAGCGACATTCCAAGCTTGTGAGTATTTTTGGGTAGATGACATAGCATACTTGCCCCAGAGCGAAGCAACTTCGTTTTCAATGCAAAACTAAGACGCGCGAGAGCTTTTCGCACCTTCGTGCCAGATACCTATTAACCCGAAAGCTATATATATATAATTAGATTATATTGAAAATGAGAGCCTGAGCGGCTTTTGTGATGATTGAGCTTTTCGATTATTCGCAGTTTTGCGGATAAAAAAAGTGGATGGCGGAAGTTATGACAATTTTCGACTTCTTTATAAGATCACCGCTTAATTTGAATATAATCGTTGGAAAATATTATGTAGATATTCGTCCATGCTCAGACGTTCTTTCGGTGTAAGCCAAATGAAAGGAAAGTAAACTGAATATATGCCGAGATGAGAAGTGCTAGGCATTTCTTGATGATTTCGCCGAGTGTGACTTCTATTTTTAGAAAAATTTTGCGAAAGTTTTCTTTACTATACAAAATCAAAGTCCATGGAGATTGTGGTTGTAGTCGTAAAGTGAGCTAATCATATAGTCAGTGGGTAGCGGCTACTTGAACTAAGTTAGAATCAGAACGTATTGTATCGCGTACGAGACTGGATGGCTGGAGAGTAGAAGTAACATTTAGAGGAACCGAGAAAATCAGTTGACGAAAAACTGGATAATAAAAAGAGTGCAGTGTTTCATAAAAATTCAGAATCATACTCTTTGTACAAAAGAAGAAGAAGAAAAGGAAAAAGGATACGCAAAAGGCATAAGTTGTCCTAAAACGATACAATTTTATTTAAACCCGCGCGTAAACGGTTTAAACTATTATTATTTAGCGGAACGAAGGAATATATACCGTAGTCTGCATTTAAAAGGTTTGTGTCAGTTTGCTTGAAAATATTCCTAATTTTTAAGCTGAAGATAACCTTGCGTGTCTAAGGGAGATCTTTCTTACTTTTGAGCCATTGATTAATTCCTAGAAGTGTTTTGCAAATAATATTGATTTAGGGGTTTCCGTACGTGGTACAAACAGTTATTAATATTTTCCTGAATATTCTATTTAAACAATAAAAATAATGTTTGTGGATATCACTAAAACAAATATGCAATGGGGACAATGCGTAAATTCAAGGTGTTTTACACATTTCAACTTTCGGTTTAATTGTATATCGGATGCGATCATCGGGGGAAATAGAAGTTTATTTCAAACCTAAAATTTTTAAATTTGTCGATGACCAAGGATAAACACATTAAGGCAGTTGCCAAATTCGTAAACACTCACTGTAATTATTCGAAATTTAAAATCGCAGAAATGTTTTCATTGCATTATTATAGCAATAATTCATTCATTCAAGCTTGCCGCATACCGGAAAAGAAATTGAACAACATTGGATTCCTACGCAAGATGCATTGGTTCTTTTTTTATTACATCGGGTCTCTTTCGGAGCATCTAGGGAGTCGTCCTTGTGGCTTTCCGCTTTATTGTGTCTCTTCTGTTCTATTTCCACACATATCCCAACATTTTGGAGCGCTAATAATTTCAGCCAGAGCTTTTCTCAGAGTTTATTTGGCCGAGAGCCGACGAATAATTTCGTGAAGATTGAAGATGAATATAGTTAAATTTAGGGCTGCTGTTTTTAGACGAAGCGCAATACTTCTGCGTAAAGTCGAAGCGTACGGAGGTTAACGCAGAATTTCTCTAATAATTTGCTTCTTGTTTTACAGACTAATTACATCGTTGCATGCGAAGGACACTAAAGCGGCAAAGGACTTAGAGGATATTGAAGAAATATTTAGACAAATTTCTGACTTGCAGGACAGATTTAACACGCTGTCAGAAGAATTGAGTGAAATACACGTGTTTGACGTGAACCAAAAGCAGGTTGAAGACAAGCTCACGAAATCGCGGAACAGTATCAGTGCAAATATTGAAGAAAGTGCAGCTTTAATAAAGAGTACGCAGGACAAGTACTTAAAGCAGCAAAATCTCATACCGTCGGATATATCACAAGAACTTACATCTTTGGAACTGTTATCGGAAAGATTGCAAGGAGCTATGGACACAAAAGATAAAGAATTTAAACGGGCTAGGACCGTCCGCACTGAGTATTTGAATGGAGTGGAAGAAGTTCGTACATGGCTACAAAATGCCGAAATTAAAATATTGGACCGCTCCCTGGAACCTCTTAAATTACGCGAAGTTCTGTACAAATACAGCCAGGAATTGGGAGGAATCTACGAAAAATTAGGTGAAGTGAACGCGAATGGCAATATTATAGTAGAAAATAGCCGTAACAATGAGGAAAAAGAGCTGGTCAAAAACACCGTAGATCAGCTAACTCAGCAGTTAGATCAACTTCGTTCACTATTGGATGAAAAGAAACAGCAAGTTGGTGATAGTCTGGATGCATGGACAAGGTTCATGAATCTGTACCAAATTGTTCTGACTTGGGTAGCTGGAAAGAAAGTTTTCCTGGAGGAATCATTAAGACTGACCACTTTGCAACAAGCTCGCCAAAGGCTTAACGACTATTCAATCGCCGTGAAAAGTGTGAAGCCCATTACAAAACATTTAAGCGAGATGGACAAGGAATTAGAACTAATTGCTCAAGTTACGACTGTAGGTGACTTAAAGGATAAACTGCAGGAGGTAGAAGCAGCTAAAGTGGAGGTTGAAGCCTTGTTGGTGCAGAGGGTAAAGAAAGATTATATCTGTTATCAGTAGAAATTAATCGAGAAATATTTTTAATCTAACTTTCAGAACGCGCTTCTCCAAGAAACCGTTGAAGAATGGGATCAATGCGAAAAGAAAATAAAGGACATTCGATCATGGATAGAAAAAACTAAAAGCTTCCTCGAATCTCCACAGCATAAGAAGAAGTCATTGCATGACCAATTAGGCTTTTGCGAAAAAACGGTTGCTGACATAAATGTTCAGAAAACGAAACTTTCGTTGTCGATAGAAAAGTTAGAGGTAAGATTTCAGAATGGTTGCGTTGTTTAATTGAGGACAAATAAGATGCAGTTTTCTTATTTATGGAAATTTGTTTTTAAATGCAGGTTCACTTTAAATCTGGAATTGGCGGTGATCCTCGATTGGCTGAGAACGTTGATGATCTCTTAAAGGTTTTGGATGAGCTTAACATTATTGTTATGTCTAGGGTATCCAACCTGGAAGAGACATTGTCTCAGATAGATTTGTACCAACAGCAGATGCAATCTTTAAGGCAGAAAATTATTCAGGAGGACCAACACCTTCGTGCACTAATGGCACCTTCCTATTTGCCTCAAGATCGAGAAAAAGCAATGGTCGAGCAGCAGGTATGTTTTGCTTCTTTTTTATTAGTATTTTATTTAAGCAATATCTATATAAACGCAAAAAGATATTTAATTCTATAGTTAGGCCAAATCGTGATCCTCAGTGGTGCTATTGATCGATTTTAATTTGATGTCCCCAAAGTAAAGTAAACCGCGAGATGAAATAATTATTTGTTTGATATTTATAGCCCCGTGCTTCTTTGTGCAGAACAGTTTTGTTAATTTTGGAAATCATTAAACCACGTGCTTCTAACAGCACTTTAAGTATTAACGCATAAAAACCACGTTTTTGTAGAGAACACTTTTTTATTTTTGGTTACATTCCAATGCACCAGCAATTTGTTGGTATTGCGGTCTGTTATGATGTCATTCAAAGATTTATTTTTAGATCACTTTCAATGCTGTCTCTGAAGTGATTCACTGAAACTTTATTTTTATAAAAAGAACGCTGCTTGCAGAGAGGCTTGTTCCATTTTACATTATTCGCTTAAATTTCTTTTTGTATTTTATATGATTACTGCACGTGTAAAAGTATCTGGGCAATTAAAGATCTTTTGTTTCGAATAAAATATCGATCAATATCATCAAAAATGTATACACATTTCGACAGCTAGGAAGAATAGTAAATGGGAGTATTGTCACGTTAACAGTGTTCTCATTACCATTAGCTACAAGTTAATATCATCAAGCAAATGCTTTTTTGAAGTAGATAGTATGGTTTATTGCCAGCAACTTACATTTAACAATTAAAACAGTAAATTTAAAATGGTGTCTTCTTTATTCACTTATACGACATTGTTCACTTAGCAACTGTTTAAAGTAATTTAATATTGATTCATTTTGTATTATACTTTCACTACATTGGATTTATTATTTTTTCTTTTCTGGTGTTTTGTTCTGTTCTCATATTACTCGAAATACGAAACATTGCTGCTGAAATGTATCTCTTCAACACACTATTTTTCTGCACGCGTACATCCCATTCCTTTCCTTTAAATTTGCGCAACATTTTACTGCTTTTGGCTTACTCCCCCAAACTTACGCAAACGACCTTTCGCTTGAGTCCCATAATTATTAACAAACGGTTATGAACTCGTAAAACATAAAATGCCTTCTTCTGGTTATGGGTGCTTTGTACTGTACTTGTTTTCTCTGGGGTATTTTGAAATTGATTTTAAATAGTCGTGTCGGGAACGGATTAAGATACTCCACTCTAAAATAACGGCCCGCAACGAGCGTATAAAACTTCTCATATACCGTGGAACACCAGATGATCAAGCATTAGATACTTAGATTAGGATTATGATTTAATACTTTCAGTTATTTGGAGCAAAATTCATTCATACACATCCAAGAAAAAAACGTTTAGTTTTCTATTGTGAAAGATAGAAAAAATTATTAACTTTTTTGGAGCAGGATAAATAACACTTACCAGGTATCTCCCAACCTGGGGGTGCATTTTGACGAACTATTTCGGTTTTAGTAGGATAGCAGAGAATTATAGGATCTGTAAATAATGTTATAAACAGAATAATTAATAATAATCGATATCAAAATAAACAAAGTTTGTCTTCTTAAATAACATTTTGGCAAATCCCATTCCCATGATAGGCGCTGCGCTCATCAATTGAAGAAAAACAGCAAAAGTACGACCAGATTGCTGCCTTGTCTTATACTTTGGATCCACTTTCGGTTGTGGCGGCATCGTCCACTGTATCAATGCACCTAAAGCCATCAAAGCTGGGTTTAACCTACGCCGAGGTGCTGTCTGGTCGTTCAAGTCCAGTGAGTTATGGCGTTGTAACAAAGATAGAAGCGCAAGAACCTCAACGGGGCGTAGTGCAGTTGGTGCTCCCAGAAAATATAATACAGCGACCACAACCGCAAGGGCAGCAACTTCCAAAACAACCCGAAGTTACAATGACTTCAACAATTCACAAACCAGACAGAGTAAAAGAGGTCCGATTAAAGCAAGAATATCCAAAAGAGGCTTTAGAAATGGATGAAAATTTGAGCAGTAGAAAAGTGCAAAGTCCCATTACGAGTATCGCTCCAAGCAAGGATGTGGGAGATATTACATTCAAAGTGGTAGAACCACATATTGAATGCATAGACGAAAATCCTAATGAAAAAAATGAAGCAGAAAACAAAGGTAACAATGAAAGAAACAAACTTGCTGTGCAAAAACGAGAACGTGGTCGCTCACCGCGAAGACGACAGCCAAAGGCAAATGCGACCGAAATATCAAATATACCCACTGAGGCAAAATATAATCAACCGGTAAAACATCAAGAACACACTCCCTTTGCAGCTCCCAGAACAACATCTGGAGCAGAATACGTTCAATCGGTGAAGTATCAAGAAAAGACTCCCTTAGCAGCTCCCAGAACAGCACTGTCGCTTCCACACGACACAAGGTCACGTTCAAAGAGTCCTATTTGGTGCCCAGGCTCTACTACATATGCTGAAGTTTTACGTGGAGCTGAAATTGCTGCAGGCCAGTTGCAGGCTGTAGTTCATGACATAAAACCAGCTTATGAGGCCCACATTGGCACTGTGCCTGCCCATACTCCAGAAATATATCAACCAACCCTAGGTACAGTAGCTACACAAGGAAATATGCAGCAACTAACTGAATTAAAAGAAGAATCTTTCCCCCCGAAATATGAGGAAGCAATACCTGAATGGAGTTACTCTGAACAACCACCCAATTATTTCGTTCAGACTCCATACATGCAACAACAGCATCAGCAGGGTCATGCTTCTTTCACATGTCCCACACAAAATATTCCACAATACCAAAGCTATCACTATCTTCCTCAACCAGCAGCAAGATATTATCAGGCCCAACAACAAGTTTTAGATGGTGTCTACCATTATCACACTAGCTCCCAAGAATTAATTTATGCTGAGCAAAATCCCTCGTTCTATCAGCAGGTTGCTGCAATTCCTGTTGAAGTTTCTCACATGGTTCCCACAGAAAATCCAATGCCAGTGCAATTAAGTTATTCAAACGCAGAAAGAGACTCAGGAAATGCGAATCTACCGTTACAGTCAAGTGAAATTGCCAAAATAGACATAGAATTATCTCAACCACAAAAACAAAAAGAAGAACTTCAAGAAACAGATACTCACGGACTGCTTCAACAAAGCGAAGAAAAAGGTACCTCAACTATGCATGAAATAATTAACGAAGAGAAAAATCGTACCATTGCCAAAGAGCCAGATAACGTTCCAGTTGCAAGCGTAAGCACCGAGCACGATCAGAGTGATGAAAACCAACCAAAAGGATTTTCTTACGCTCAGATACTGTTTAAAGGATTGGAAAATATTTCTTTCCAGCCATCCAGTAACCCTCCGATGCAAACAGTACAGATAAGCGATAAGCAACAATCCAAGAAATTGAAAGATTCCACGCTATTCGTGGAGCCACAGAAAAATATTTTGAAACCACAAACGAATCGATCGTTTTCAAAGTCTCCTTCTCGTGACTCTACAGAAGTCAGTAGAAAGGAAGGCGCAGCGAAGAAGCATCGACATGAAAAAGACGACCGAAGTTGTAGACCAAAAGACATTAGGGAATCACCTAATATCTCGGAAGTTTCTACAAGAACTGCATCAAGTTCACAAGATTCATATGTATCAAAGGAAAAGTCCAAAACAAAGAAAATAAAAAGCAAAAGAAACAAAGCCAATGAACCAAGTGAATTCGAGAGTCCTTCACGCATTGGGGAGATCCCCACAAGTTCTTTTATAGAAACTCCCACGACTGACGTCATAGATAAAAAGACAAGTGGAGTTGCTATTGATGGAGAAAATTTGAACGAAAATGTAAAATCAAAATTACAGAAAAATAAAAAGAATAAGAAACAGAAAAAGGACGTAAAAAGCAATGACGATATTGAGCAAATTGAGGTAGAAGAGAAAAAACCATTGCAAGACATTGTCTCTAGTGTACAGGAAGACAAGGAATTGCCTAATGAAGAGGCCGCAAGTGGAATCCCAAAAGATAAACCAAGAGGGACAGAAGAGGCAACCATACCTACAGTGAAAAAGAAATCAAAATTAGGAAAGAAAAAATCAAACGAAACCATAGGGGTATTCGAGGCTGAAAAACTCGATAAACCGTGTATCGTTGAGACGAAAAAACTGATCGCAGCAGAAAGCAATTTAGACTTTATCCCAGATGACAAAAAAAGTAAAATCATTATCAGTCCATCGTTCGTCGAGAAAGAAAGGGAGTTCGAAAAGGGTGAAAGTAAAAAAAATGTCCAAGAACATGTCGAACTTGCAAAGTCTCCTGTATTTAAAATTCCAAGTTCGAAGACAAGTGAAATAATTGTGGAATCCTCTCAGACTGTCACTGGTAAAATTGTTCCAAAAACAGATAAACAGTTAGTTATTTGCCCTGTAAATGTCAAACCTAAGGATAAAGAAAAAACACAATCTGAGCTGAAATTCGTTGGAACGCAGGAAATTACTGAAACTACTACGACGTTCGTTACTGATGCTTCGAAGATAAGTGATATAATTCCTAGTCAGACTCCGGCACACTCTGAAAGTGGTAGAGGTAAAATCGTGCCAAAAACTGAGAAACCGGTAGTAGTGCGCTCAGTAAAAGTTAAACCCAAAGGAAAGGGAAAAACGCAATCTGAGCCGATATCAATTGAAACTCAGGAAATTATAAAACCTAAACAAAATGTTGGCGCTGATGCATCGAAGAAAAGAGAAATAATGCCTCCCAAAACTCAAACTAATGTGACTTTGGAATCCTCTCAAATCACAACTGCAGATTCTGGTCCAAGAGGAGATGAACATTTAGTTGTTCACGTTGACCCGATATTAATTGAAACTGAAACAACTATTACTCCCACAAATCAGACAACTTTTATTATGGAGCCCTCCCAGATCAGTGTTGATAAACTTGGGCTAAAATTAGATGACCAATCTGAAGTTAGAGTAAAAGTTGAACCTGAAGAAGCACAGACTGATACAATATTAATTGAAACGGAAATTACAAAAACTATTCCGACTTATATTTCTGATGGTGCCGTTGATATTGGCAAAATGAGCGGGGAAATTCGAACTCATGTAAAAGAGAGTAATGTTAACAGAAGTTTCGGGGAGAGCGATTTGATAAATATCTACGAAAAATCGTTGAAAATCGGACAAAGTTTGAAAGAGCAAGAATACCAGTTTGTGGAAAGTCAAATTCAAAATATAACTGTAACAGGCAGAACACAAAAAATAGCAATGATAACACACGAGGAAATTTGTCGGAAACCATTGATTCAAATCAAGATGGAGTTCCCTGAAGTTAGCCTCAGAGTTACTGAACGTATTACAGAGGCCAGCGAGAAGATACAAGTTTATGACAAAACTGATTCTGCGGTCGTGTCTATACAAGCCGCCAAGCTAAACGATCAGTTGGAACAAGATATCCTTAAAACTGATAAAGTGACCATCGAAGAAATTGTAAATCTTGTATCTTCCCCTAGTTGCGAAACATCTGAGTCGTTGAAACAACACGAAGAAGTTGAACAAAAGCCTAAATCTAAACTTGTCGATATCAACCTACCGCCATTAGAACCCACAAAAGATGTGGTTACTGAACTGAAACAAGAAGTTCTGATCGATGCGGATTCAAAGAAGCTTGCAAAAACTTCGGAGCAGATCGCAAAGCCCTCTGATACTTTAGATATGCTCCCAACTAAGCTAGAAGAGGTTAAAAAAGAAAAAGTCCAAATAGAAGATGTCTCAAAGAAAATACAAAATATCGACATTCTTAAAACAGAACCCCAACCTGAAGAGCTAACAGCGCAGGAATGTGAGTTTTTGTTAAATATCAAGAAGAAAACAAAACAAAGGGTGCGTCCAGCGATTCCAAAGGAGTTCAAAGAGGCCTCAGAGACAGGAGAAACGTCAGGTCAAGACGAATGGGAATTAACAAATGTCGTTGCGACTATTACAACTGCTGTAAAGGACTTAAAAACAGGAGAAGTTATAAAATCTACCACTACACCAGGCCAATTAGCAATAGTTTCAGCCGCCAATCTAGCGCCATTAATACCGTTAAAGACCACGCTAGAAGAAAGTAAAAATGATCAAGTAGATCATTCAAGTACCACTGCTCAGCCCTTAAATACTAACCAAGCCTTAGATAGTTCTGTTGAAACTAAAACATTGTGGGTTCGTGACAACTCTGTTCCCGTTGGTGTGATACATGAGAAACCTTCACATCATGATATCAGTGCATTGATTGACGCCGAGCGTAAATATTATGAGCAAAAGCCAAGCGATAGTAAATTGGATACTACCAAACAAGAAGAAGAGCAAATACTTAAGCCTACTAAACAATTAGATTCGAGTGTTGATTTTACTCAAAATAAGCTTGAACTCACGGAGAACCTTTCCCACTTACCAAATTTAACAAATACAACTACTGACAAATTAATCCTAGACCGCAATATTCCCACCTCTGCACCTAATAGTAGTTTATTAACAAGTTGTGAACCAGCACCGACTAAGCCAGGCGATGCAACTACAGCGGCATCCCGCCCACTACCAACCTTTAATTACTCCTGTTATGAGATACCAGCATACGATCTTTCGTTAATGAGCAAAGCCGAAAGGAATTATTACCTATTCCTAAATTCCCCGATCATCGAAGCCACTATTATTGAGAAGATGACGGATGAGATCACAACCAGCAAAGACGATGAAATAGTTGAAAAGCCAGAACCTAAACCTGAACTATTGGACGGGGATTTGCAACAAGTAGGTAAGAGTAGTGTCGACGTTTTCCAAATAAAGGAACCTTCGGTTGAACTGCAAATTGTAAAAGAAAAAGAACAGCTAGTGGTCGATCAAAAACAAGGCGCAGATAAGGATATAACGAAACAAGATATAAATGTCGTTGAGATCTTATCGGGTGGAAAAATGCCGGTAATTGAAGGTAAGGTAGACAATCAGTTCGCTATTTTAGACATTAAAATACAAAGAGAATCATTTGTGAAACAAGGAGAGGTTCAATATCCTCCCCTACCTAAAAGGATCGTCGAATCATCACAAGACAAAATTGATTTGGATAAGAAGAAATCAGTGTATGCTGGACTTCCTATTGATGAGCCTATCAGGCTATCAGATAACGAACCCGGAATCAAGTCTACTATCGCCCAACCAGAACAAAAAACTCAAATAGGCGCCAACGTCGTTGGAATGCAGAAATATGTTCTTGACGAAGAGAGTTTACCTATCAAGACTGTGGAACAGGTTGACGAAAAACAAAGAGAAAAACCATCGAAGCCTGCTTTTATTGAAAAGACAGAAGATAAACTAAAGAAGGTTGCAGAGTCAACTACTACAGAGAAAGCAATATCTAGTGTAAAACTTACTGATGACAAGTCACAACCCATAACTCAAACGAGCAGCAAAACTGTTGAGGCACAAAAGATATTGCTTAAAAAGCAAGAAACTCCTGATAAAGTTATTTTATCCACTCAGGCGGTGGAACTAGTTCCAGAAAAAGAATATAAAAAACCTTCAGAACTTGGTTTTGCCGAAAAGCTTGATAAGACACCACCCACAAACGATCTAAAGCGGAGCGTTGCAGAATTCATTGCCGTTGAAAAATACGTGGAAACTCCCCAAGAATATTCTAAACCTCAGAAAGCAGCGGACGGGCCTACGTACGCTGGTCTGCCTATTGATGCAACAATTTTAGACAGGATGACTGTTCTTAATAAGTCTATATCTGAAGTTGAACAAGCTCCTATTCAGTTAACGGTGGAAGATGCTGCTATTCAGTTTCCACAGCTAATTCAGGAAAAAGAAGATAAACCTCTGCAAACTGTTATTGCTAAAGTTAAGCAAGTTTTAGAACCAATGCTTGAACAGCCAAACGATAAATTACAGAAGCTTACAGAGCCAACTACCATTGCGACAATCTTACCTGATAAATTTACAGAGTTGGCACATGAGAGTGTAAAGAAAGCAGTGGATTCACCAAAACCAGCGTACGCTGGTCTTCCCGTCGACGAAACATCTTTAGACTGGATGGATGTTCTTGATGAGCCTATGACGCTATCAGACGACGAACCTGAGATCAATGTGAAATCTACTATTGATCAACAAGTGATCTCGATCGGAATCAGCAATAAAACCGTTGATGTGGAAGGAGTAACATCTAAAGGTGAAAGAGCTCCTATTCAGCCTGCCTCGCTAGTTCAAGGAAAAGAAGATAACATTTTGCAACCTATCCATGTTGAAGAAATTAAACAAGTACTGGAACCAATGCGTGAAAAGCCACAAGATGAACTACAGAAAATTACGGAACCGACTTCCTCTAAGAAAATGATGCCTGATAAGCCACAAGAACAGATTATGCCACAGCAAAAAACGCCTGTTTATGCAGGACTTCCTGTTGACGAAACATCTTTAGATTGGATGACCGTTCTTGATGAGCCTATGACGCTATCAGATGACGAACCTGAGATCAATGTGAAATCTCCTATTGATCAGCAAGTGATCTCGATGGGAATCAGCTCTGAAACCGTTAATGTGCAAAGAGTATCATCTGAAGTTGAAAGGGCTCCTATTCAACCTGTACCACTAGTTCAAGGAAAAGAAAATAAAATTTTACAACCTATTCCTGTTGACGAAATTAAAGAAGTACTGGAACCAATGCGTGAAAAGCCACAAGATGAAATACAGAAAAATACAGAACCAATTTCCTCTCAGAAAACGATGCCTGATAAGCCATTGGAGCATCCACAAGAACAGGTTATCCCACAGCAGCAAACGCCTGTTTATGCAGGACTTCCTGTTGACGAAACATCTTTAGATTGGATGACCGTTCTTGATGAGCCTATGACGCTATCAGATGACGAACCTGAGATCAATGTGAAATCTCCTATTGATCAACAAGTGATCTCGATGGGAATCAGCTCTGAAACCGTTAATGTGCAAAGAGTATCATCTGAAGTTGAAAAAGCTCCTATTCACTCTGTAGCGCTAGTTCAAGGAAAAGTGGATAACATTTTACAACCTGTTCCTGTTGACGAAATTAAAGAAGTACTGGAACCAATGCGTGAGAAGCCACAAGATGAAATACAGAAAATTGCGGAACCAATTTCCTCTCAGAAAACGATGCCTGATAAGCCATTGGAGCATCCACAAGAACAGGTTATTCCACAGCAGCAAACGCCTGTTTATGCAGGACTTCCTGTTGATAAAACATCTTTAGATTGGATGACCGTTCTTGATGAGCCTATGACGCTATCAGATGACGAACCTGAGATCAGTGAAAAACCTTACCAAACACAACTCAAAACCGATGAAATACAAAAATCAAGAATTGAACCAAAAGGTTATCCTGATCTAGCTCCAGAAAAAGAAGAGGAACCTTCGCAACTTCTTATTACAAATATTAGTCAGAAGCTAGAGCCACTCTATGAAAAAACAAAAGACATGCAGCATATGGTTGCAGAGTTCATTACGGCCGAAAAAACAATATCTGACAAATCTGTGGAACCTCCCCAAGAACATGCAAAATCAATGGAAGTAGTGGACGCACCAAAGTCTGCGCGTACTATTGATCAACGAGATCCTCTAAGCAGCAACAAAATCGCTGAGGAACAAACATCAACAATTGAAGTGGATAATGCTCCTGATGCTGTTAGCTTGCCAGTGAAAACAGTGAAATTAGAAAAAGAGAAGCCTACGCAGTTTGCAAAACCACCTAGAACTAAGAAGCCACTGTCTGATAAATCTCAGGAGCGATCCCATGCACATGCAAAACTTCAGGAAGCAAAACTTCAGGAAGCAAAACATGAACAGAAGCCGGTCGATGAAACATGTTTAGGAAAGAGGGAAGTTTCTGGTGAGCCTACGACTCTACTAACTAAAGTAAAACCAATAATGGACCAACCAGAACCTAAAAGTGTTGAAATACATAAATTAACTATTGAAGCTAAAGATGCTCATGATCCAGTTAATTTGTGTATTCAGACAATGCAAATAGTTCAAGAAAAAGAAGAAAAACCGGTAAAGCCTCAGAAAACCCGTAAAAAGACTAAAGGCATATTACAGACAGTTACAGAGTTCATTACCGGTGAGAAAAATACACCTGATAAACAATTACATGTAAAATCACAGGAAGTAGCAGGCGCATCAAAAGCTGTGCACGCTAGTCTTTCTAAAGACCCCGAATTCAGTGTAAAATCTTCTGTCGATCAACCAGAACCCGTAATGCTAATCAACGCCAAAACCATCGAGGTACAAAAATTAACATCTGAAGTTGAAGAAGCTCCTATTCAGTCTAACTCTGCAGACAGAGAAAAAGAAGAGAAATCATCGAAGCATATTATTGTTGAACAGATTATTCATAAGCTAGAATCAACTTGTGAAAAGCCAGAGGATGAACTGCAGAAGATTGCAGAGCCAATTTCATATGATAAAAGATGGGAACAGATTAAGCCGCAGCAAGACGAAAAAATATCTGTACCAATGCGTGAGAAGCCACGAGATGAAATACAGAAAATTGCAGAACCAATTTCCTCTCAGAAAACGATGCCTGATAAGCCATTGGAGCATCCACAAGAACAGGTTATTCCACAGCAGCAAACGCCTGTTTATGCGGGCCTTCCTGTTGACGAGACGTCCTTAGATTGGATGAATGTCCTTGATGAGCCCATGACGCTATCAGATGATGAACCGGAGATCAGTGTTAAACTTTTAGACGATCAACCAGAGTCCACGATTCAAATCAGTAGTCAAAGCAATGTCAAGAAAGCAAAGGATGCCGACAAAATTATAGACAAAGTTGTACAAGTTGTGTCAATAGAAACAACAAAAATACTTGAACCTAGTTTACTTTCAACTGTTGAGAAAAACATAGATGAGGCTGATTTACTTACAACCGTTGAGCAAAACCAAAATGAACTTGCTTCACTTACAATCGTTGAGCAAATCAAAGACGACGTAAGCAATGAAGAGCCAGAACTTAGTAGCAGTGAAGTTTCTATCGAAGTGGTTTCTATTTCCACAACTAAGGTAAACAATTTAGCAGATATGCCAGTTGGACTTGAAGTAAAGCCTACTGAAGAGTCATCTGTAGATACGTATTTGCCACAAAGAACAGATCGCGATTCTGAAGACATACCTATACTCCAATCCACCGTTTTGATGAAATTCCCCAAACGAGACCTTTATAAAGATCAAGCGCTTCAAACTTTAGCTTCGGAAAGTAGCACTAGTCCGACATCGGTTCCTTCGCTTCTGACAGACACAACTAACCAGACTTTGCAAGAAGAAACAAAACAAGATCAGCAACACAAAACGCCTTCAATGGAGGAATTTGAGAAGGTTTTCGATAAAGATATAGCATTCCACACATCACCGAAAGAAAAGGAGGTCGTCGAATTTGTTATATTGCAAGAAGTAGTGGAACCTTCGAAACGCGACGTTGAGGGAGAGAAGTTAGTCATAGACACCTGGTCCAGTGTTTTGGAAGATGCACCTTCTGATGTTAGCAAAAAGGAGTTAGAAAAATCAAAGGGTAAGAAGCCAATCGTTTCAAAGTTATCAGCCGATGCCCCTGAATTCCGTCCGTCAAATCGCTTGGTACATGAAAATATAGCAGAAGTAAAAAATATAATTAAAACTAAAAAAGAAAGCCCAATTCAGCCGTTACCAAGTCAAAGTAAAGTTTCACAAGAGAAAATCTCTGCGGTAGTACCTGTGCGTGAAGAAGCGAGTCGTACTCCAGAAAACGTTTTATCTCAGAATGACGTTAAGCAACTCCCATCCGTGCCCGTCAACGTCTGGAATATTGGAAAAGGTGATAAAACGTATGCCGAAATTTTGTTCGGAGAAGGTGAAGAACTCGAAATTCCTAAAGAGCCATTAGAAACTCTTAAGTCGCAACCTAAAAAGGTGAAGGAATTAAAACTGGAAAAAGAAGTTGATAAACAATTTAAACCGGTTGAGGTTGTTACGCAACCAGAAGTATTAATTTCAAAGAACAAGGACATTTCTAAACCTCTTGAAGAAGACGCTGAGAAGCCAAGAGAGAAGCAACAAACTAAAAAGAGTTCAAAGAAGCAACCCGAGGGAAAACCAAGGCCATCAAAGAAAGATGTAGTGGTAAAACCTGATGTTGAAGAGGTACTAAAAGTTGAAGTAAAAGAAGATGTAGTAGATATCTTCGAAAAAGAAGCCGCACCACAAGTTATTCCCACTGAGAAAGTACCAGTTGAGAAAGATGAAGAAACTAAACAGAAGCCGGATGGATTTTCATGGGCGGCCTTAGTACGCAAGCCAGGCGAATGGATCGATGATGTCCTCACAAGGAAACCTAAAGAAGAGAAAAAAGATAATTTACCAGAAATAGGAAAACAAGTTAGAGGTCCTCTAATCAAAGAAATTAAAGAGCCGATAAAGCCTGAGCAAAAAGACAAGAAAAAGAAAAAATCCAAGAAAGACAAAAAGGAAAAGCAAGACATTTTTGATTTTGGAAAGGAGGAAAAGGACCAGATTGAAACGCGAATCGTGGACGTTCCTTTAAGTAAGGAAAAGGTCGAAGTTATTTCAGAGTCGTCTGAGAAGATAAGCGATCCATCTCTTTCAACGTCTTATTCAGAAAAATCTGAATTGGTGTACACAAGTGTATCTGACCCAGCAAAACCATCTTGGGCTGAAATAGCAAGTCAAATAGATTCATGGCAAGATTTGCCAGCAAAACAGCCAGAACCTCAATCTATCCTTAAAGTGGTTGATTCAGAAAAACAACCACTTAAGAAGTCAAAGAGAGCTGATAAACAAAAGAAACAGATTAAGTTTAGGGATTTAGACAAAATGAGTCCAGAAAAGGAAATTGAAAAGCCTATAATTCCTGAAAAAAGTATTACTATTGAAACAAAAGAAGAGCTGCCTGCATCCCAAGAGAAAAAAATGTCTTGGGCTACAATTGTGGACCTAGCTCCATCTGATGCTATCGAAGATGCGACAGCGATTAGCCAGCCTTCACAAACAGTGTCAAAGAGCGAGTCTAAGGAAATGAAAAAGAAACCTAAGGAGAAGAATGTCCCAACAGCGAAGCATCCACAAGAAAAGCTTATTTTGGAGCAACCAAACGAAAGCGTCCCCCTACCGAGTGAACAAAATACGGAACAGCCTATTGCTCTGTCATGGGCTTCAATTATTTCTCAAACTAATAAAGCAGCACCCGTCAACAATGAAACAACTGCTAAAATTCAGAAGTCTTCGGCATCATTGCAAATCTCCAGAAAGGACAGTTTCGAGGATAATACGTTAGATGATCTGTCTTGGGCTAGCTTCACAGAAAAGCCAAAATTATCTTGGGCAGATCAAATTGCAATAGAATCAACGGAAGACACTGAGCCAAATAAAATTACTCAGGAAAATCCGCAGCCTCATCAATTATTACAGGAAGAGTTCGAAAGTGAAGAGGTGATTGAAATCGAACTCCCAGACAACACAAGCAATATTTCAACTATTATTGAGAGTGTTACAAGCAAGATGGAGTCCCAGGAACTCGAAAGGCCTAAATTAAAAGATATTCCATCGGAAGATAAGTTTCAATTAGATTCGGACTATCCGGAAGCTAATGTTTGTCTGCAGTTTATAAATCGAGAAATCGAATTAGCCAGTGATATTGGCGGACAGCCCAGCATTAAGCCAACAATTGCCGTTCCTAAGGAAATTACTACAAGTACTGATGAATCTGATTTCAAACAGGCGAATATTACAGACATAACCACTGAAGCAATTCCTGAAATGATCGAAGAACTTCATTTAATTGAAACTCCTACAGAAATAGAACACAAGAGTAAAGACCTTCATGGACCTAAATTAATCGAAGAAACAGTCAGTTTCATAGAGAGCTCTAAAGAAACAGAAAAGAAGAATAAGGATGTTCGCGAACCTAAAGGAAAGAAAAAGAAGAGTGAAGATAAGAAGAAGGCAGTCGAAGAAAAGGAGCTTTTGGCCAAAGAATCGCTTGTAGATGTAAGGCACATCGAGAAGGCTGTAAAATATCCAACTATTTGGACAACGGAAACTTATGCTGCAGTTTTGAAAGGAGTCGCGGATAATCGAAAAGAAGACGTTGAAATAAAACATTCTTGCCCACTTCCTAAAGATGTAACCGTAGAAAAGTCGACTAAAACAACCCTGAAGTTCCTGGATAGCGAGGGTACAATGAGCATATCACCAGTGGAAAAACCTGAGGTGCAACAGACTACCTCTGGGTTCCAGCGTAGTGAAGAGATACCTAATGAAGAAACCTTAATAGATAGCAAACAAATTCCAGTTATTTCTATTGAAGGTCAAAGTGATCCAAATGCGTTCACAGAGCATATCTCTAAGAAAGAAAAGCGTAATCGCAGAAGATCACGATCAAGGTCTACACAAGGTAGAGAACTAAGGGCAACTGAGCAGGAATTGTGTTTGAAAGAAGAAGACGAAAAGAGGAAGAAGAAATCCAAAAAAAATAAGGACAAAAAGATTAAAAACACGGAGCTTTTAGTACCTCTAGCATCTAACGATGAGATTTCAATTGACAATGAACAAATCCTTGGTAAAGAAGAAAACAAAGAAAATGTGCAAGTTCCTCAGCGCGAACAAATTCCAGAGTTTGAAAACATTCCAAAGCAAAAATCGTGGACAGAACTGACAATGGAGGAAGACAGTTTAGCAGCTGGGGAAGAACAATTATTCCTTGTCAAAGAGAAGAAAAATGTAGAATTACATTCTACAGATCAAGTCAAGGACCTCGTAAAGGATAGTAAGAAGAGTTGGGCAGATCTGGCAATGGAAGAAGAAGACTTGTTGGATTGGGGGGAAAGCCAGACCGAAATACCATCGACTAAGGAAACTTCTGCTGAAAGGACCTCAGGCGACGCTTCAGGGGAATTAAAGCTTATTTCCACCGAATCGCCAGAACAACACAAAATAGGCGGTCTTACTTGGGCATCTGTTGTTGGACAGTATGTTCCGGAGCAAAATACTCAAATCGAAAAGGAAGATATAAGCTTAACCGATAGTAGACAGTCGCGGCGGCAACAAAGACCGATTATAACTGTGCAGGAAGTTGAGGCACCTGAACCCATTGCACAAGCTGACGCAGAAGGTTTCTTTGAGTATCATACGAAAAAAATTAAACAATTACGAAGAAGATCACGGTCTAGATCTCAGCAGCCCGAACCTGACGTAATGGAGACAGCACAAAAAATTGAATCAGAGGAAAAGCTTGCTAGTAAAAAGAAGCAGAAAAAACCAAAACAACCGAAAGTAAAAGCAGATGAGGGAAAGCAATTCAAGGATAAAGGAATAGAAGATTCAGTAGTAATGCCTGAAACACCGGAACAAGAGGTTTCGCTAGAAGCAAATCGAAAGGAACAAGACAAATTAGAAAGTAAGATTCCTGCTGAAGTTGTGACAAAGGTACAACGTGAAGATATACAGCCAACAAAGCCCGAACATACCCCGGTTGAGAGTGAAACTAAAGCAAAAAAGAAGAAGAAGAAACCAAATAAGAGCGTCCAACAGTCTGAAGATACCAACAAGAAATCAAATAAAGATACTGAACCAGATCTTCTGATTGCCACTAGCGATGAAATGAAAGATATTCCTGAGAAAGTAAAGGCAGTTATCTCCGAAAAAGAAAAGGAAGTTGTCCCTGCAAAAGACGATACCACACAGATATTAGTGGAAGTTATCCCTGAAAAAGAAAAGGCAGTCATCTCCGAAAAAGAAAAGGCAGTTATCCCTGACAAAGAAGGTACCACACAGAAATCAGTGGAAGTTGTTGTCTTAGAAAAATTAACTGAAGCAGTGAGTGAAGCAGCTCAAGTTTTGACAAGAAGGCAAGAGTCGGATGTAACTGATGATGTGATGGCAGATGAAAATAAGAGTCCAGTCGAGGCGTCGGAGCATTTGATTGCTTGGAGTAGTTTAGATAAATCTAGGGTAATACCTGCTATTGAAAATACTGCTATGGAAGTTTGCCAAGTTACTATGAAGGAGCAACCCTTTCCACAGCAATCAAGTCCCACAAAAGAAGAAAAACCGGTGGAACTAGGCAAACTTGAAGAAAAGCCCCTTCAAGGATTCCAAATTACTAACAAAGAGCAACCCGACCCTAAGGTACCGTCTCCAACTAAGGAAGAAAAACCTGACGAGGTGGACGACGTTATTATCAGTGTGGAAAAACCTGCTGAAATGTTGCAAGTTACTTTCAAAGATCAGCCCGAATTTAAACAACCGGATTCAATCAATGAAGAAAAGTTTGTGGAGGTAGGTCATATTGCTATTAGTGAAGAAAATCCCCTTGAGGTGGCCCAACCAATTATCACGGAGCAAGCAGTTCCAACTAAGAAAGAAAAGCTTGGTAAAGTGGACCAAGTTACCATCAAGAAGCAACCAGCTGTTACCCAAGAAGAAAAGCCTGTGGAGGTTAGTGAATTTGGTGAAGAAAAACCCGCTGAAGTTGTACTAGTTACATTTAAGAAGCAGCTCGGGTCTCAGCAACCAACTACAACCAAAGAAGAAAAAATGTTGGAGGTAGGCCAAGTCAAAGTAACAACTAAGCCAGAGAGCTCTATGCAGGCAAGTCAAGCTTTTATCAGTGCAGAAAAGGCTCAAGTAACTATCAAGGAGGAAATCACACCTAAGGAACCGGAAGAAATCGCTACTGAAGTGGTTGAAGTTATTATCAAGGAAAGGGCTACACCTAAACAACCATATCTATTCAGTGCAGAAAAGCCCGCTGGTACCAGTCAAGTTGCCATTAGTGAAGAAAACCCTGTTGAAATCCACAAAGTTATTATCAAGGAGCAGCCCAAATCTGGGACACAGGCTCCAACTCAGACAGAAAAGTCTGTTGAGGTAGGCCAGCTAGTTTTCAGCGAAGAAGAGCTCACCGTGGCGGCCCAAATTGCTATCAAAGAAGAACCCACGCTTAAGAAACTAGCCCCAACTAAAGAGAAAAATCCTGTGAAGGTAAGCGAAGTTGCTATCAGCGAAGAAAAGCCTGTTGGACAGGCCGAAATTACTGTTGAGGAGCAATCACAACCTCTAACGATGATTCCAACCAAGAAAAAGAAGCCTGTGAAGGTAGGCAAAGTTGTTATCAGTGAAGAAAAGCATATTGAGGTATCCAAAATTACTATCAAGGAGCAAGCCTCACCTCAATCGCTGGTTCCAAGCAAGGAAGAAAAGCCTGTGAAGGTAGGCAAAGTTGTTATCAGTGAAGAAAAGCCTATTGGGGTGTCGAAAATTTCTATCAAGGAGCAAGTTCCACCTCCATCGCTGGTTCCAAGCAAGGAAGAAAAGCCTGTGAAAGTAGGCAAAGAAAAGCCTGTGAAAGTAGGCAAAGAAAAGCCTGTTGAGTTGGCCGAAACTACTATCAAGGACCAATCTCAACCTCAAGTTCCAACCAAAGAAGAAAAACTTATTGAAATGGTTCAAGTAACGAAGCAAGTCGATCCATCCATAGAACAAAAGCTTGATGATGTAGGACAAGTTGCTATCAGTGAAGAAAAACATGTTGAAATCAGTCATGTTATTACCAAGGAGCAGCCCGAACCAGAGGTACTGACTCGAACCAAGGAAGAAAAGCTTGTTGAGGTGGCCAAACTTGCTATTAAGCAGCAAGTCGATTCTCACCAACCAGTTCCAACCAAGCAAGAAGAGAATTTTGAAGTTATCCATGTAACGGTCAAGGAGCAAATTAAGCCTAAAGAAAGTTTGGAGACATCTAAGACAGAAAAGTCCGTGGAAGTGGAGGTTTCTTCGCAACCAGTTTTAGATGATGAATGTATAAATGTAGAAGATGATTTTATAATTGTTGATCCACAAGAAATTGCGGACATAAATTATCAGATATTCCTCTTAAATCTCCAAAGAGATTCGAAGGTCTGGCTGGAAAAGCCCGACTATAGCGATACAGAAAGGAATTGGGTTCTATCTAAGCTAATTCCAGGTGAAGTTAACCAAATTTCAGAAATTGAGGATCAAGTACAACCGACGCAGAAAGGAGAAGTTTATGAAGAACCTCCTGAGAAATATAAACTCGAATTACCTGACCAGAAATTGCCTGAACCTGTTTCAAGACCATTGGAAAGCTGTATGCACGAAGAATTAAGAGATGGGTCGTTTTGGGTTGATCGGCAAGATTATATTGAGGCAGAGAAGCGGTATTACCTCTACCTAACATCGCTTGCAGTTCAACAAGAAGCTGAGACAGCCAATAACCTCGAATGGGACTTCGACGACAAAGATGACAACGATCCCGGCACGGGTTCGAGTGGAAAAACGTCTCCTATTTTGCCAACAAATCAAACTCAAAATAGCTATTTATCCTGTGGTTCACAGTACATGACAGCCGATTTGCCTGGTGGTATTGGGCATTGGCGAGATCAAAGCACTTATCTTGCAGAAGCTATTAACGAAATCGATGCTCGCGATACAACTTCCCCGCAATATGCTAACAATTCCTTGAACACCTCTCCAGTATTGTTATTGCCCACCCTTTCCTCTAGCACGAACATAGCACAGTCAGCAGCAGCCACAACAACGACACAGCCCACTGAAGCTAAGCGCACCGAAGGTCTCAACAAGCAGAAGGTGATAAGCCTTAATTCTTTATTCTATGTGTGTTTTTTTGTCGTGTCAGCATATTTGTCCTTCTTGTTTTTCAAAAATTAACATGTTTACCTAAATTCCTTGTCCACCAAAGCAAGTAACACTATGCCTGCTCTTAAGCGTAACAAGTTCACGTTTCTACTAAATTACTTTCGATTGATGATCTGCTGTAGTTTCGCCTTGAGACGGAAATACATTGAACTAGCCGAAAATAGAGCAATGCATTTATAAAAAATTACATTCGAGAATCTGATTTTCTGCTGCAGAGCAGTTCTCGAGAAAGGGCCGCTAAGATTCATCGATTCGGCCGGTTAGTTCGCTTTTAAAGTAATGCTTCCGAAAGTAAATTTGTCATTGCTAAATTATGGCTATTTCAATGAAACATTGCATGCGTTGGATTATAATTATTTTTTGCTTTGCATTTTTTCGAAATCTACCCGTGAGATTGTTCTACATTTGTGCGCAGTTCTTTTCATAACTTTGGCTGTTCACTTAGTTTTTAATTGTTTTCAATTGTTAATATAATGATTTCGTTAATAATACCATATAGGAAATGTTGTCGCAAGAAATTGATGACTTGCTCCAAGCGCTTACCGCAGTTGAGGAAGGCATTGGCAATTTGCCAAAGGGCAGTCTAGAAACTATGCTTCAAGGTCTAAAGGTAAGATATTATGTTGAAAATATGTTTTGTGATTATGGTTATTCGCTAACTAGCAATGCGAACATACCCTCATTTCATTCAGGACTTAACTCAAAAGTAAAATCATCTCCCTGTACTAAACCTTATAGTAATATTCAGTGTAAGGGTCATAGGCACACAGGAGTCTTATTTGAGTGCCAATTTAATAACAATGGTTTAAATGCAAATACAGAAAACTCCCCTAACTCTGGTCTTAAGGGAAAAAAGAACTACGAGTTACAGAAAGTCTACGAGAAAATATTTATTTGAATTAAAGTGGCAAAAAATATACCACAAGTATACCTACAGGAAACTATTTCTTTTCTTTAAAGCATTCAGTAATCTTTTTGCGTTGTGGAACTTTTATTTTTCTATAAAATCTTTCACTAAGTTTAAACTGAGCGAGGTAAAACCACATCGACAATTATGTAAAAGAGGCGTCAGTGTTCATAATAAAAATTCGACTTACAGAAAACTTCGAAAAACACAAGTTCGAGTTAGGGAAGTTGCACTATATAATAAAATTATATGAGTAATAAAACAATTTACGCACAAATTAAATTCAGAGAAGTTTATTCTTGTAGGTAACCAAATTAACACTGAACAAGCTAAGTTCTTTATTTTCTGTTATTTATGTTTTGTTTAAAATAAGACTGTGCTATCCTATGCCTCAAACAAATTCAATACTCTCAATTCAATGAAATGGTTAATCCTTTAATTTAACAGCTTATAGTGGAGAACTTAAAATTGCATAAGAAAGAAGTGGAACGGCTTATTGATGTCAAAAGGAGTCTTCCCGTGGAAGTCGCAACTGAAAGAATAATACAAGGTTTAGAAGACCGGGTGGAATTCCTGATGTTACGCGCCGGACAAGGTGTTTGCATGGTGGAGGTTAGTACAAATTTTTAAATGATATAATTTGAAATATTCGAAATTAGACGAACCATTTAATGCTGTTTTTTTATTATTCTATTTTGCTTTATTCAATCAATTATTTTTGTGATCAGTTTGATATTTTCGCTGCTGTGAATTTTTGAAAGTGTTTATGGCGTTATTTAATGGTGAACTGTTCTCAACAAGTTTGGTATTTGGGAAGCTTAATAGTTCTAGAAGATAATAGTAGAAAAAGTTGTCACCGTTATTAAAGCTTTTTTATTTTCAATCCTTATAATTAAAAAATGTATTTAATAAAAACTGATAGCAATAAATACAATATGTTGCCATGGGACTTGACACGGGTAAAACACTTTAAGTTTTAAGCTAGCCACAATATTATCTTTTTTTCAGACGCTTAACAAGATATTAGTGTTAAAAAATGGGAAACGCGATTTATGATGTGATTCGATCTGACCCGGGGTGTCTTTAAGGTGTAATGCACAATGATAGGCGACTTCGTATCTCCTCTTTTTAGGGTTTTTTAAAATAATATTTTAACGAAATTTATTAATATGTGTCTAATACTATTATATATTATACAAATAAAGTTATAAAAATTCAAGATATAAAAAGCAGCTAACTGAGACACTAAAGTATATAAATATAAATACGCTCTATTTCTTATTGTATATTTCTAAGTTATGCAGCAATTATAAACATCTAAAGTATGTATACGTATATACCCTGTGCGTCAAGTCCAAAGCAACACTTTGTAAGCTCGATTAATTACAATAACCACATTCTTTCCTTTCTTTGTACTTTTGTTTGTTTACTTTTATTTTGCTAATAAAAATATTTTTTACACAATGCAAAATAATAAAAAAAAATATATTAAAATGTTTCTGAAATCATACGGTTTTCAAGCTAGTTCGTACTCAGTTTCATATTAAAATTAACTAAACTTGTTGTAACTTGCAGAGTGCTTTAGTTGCCCAAAGAAATCGTCAACTGGAAATCGAAAGCTATCAAACTCACTTGAGTGAAATGGAGCTCTGGCTAAATACGACTCTTGGACAATTGAAGACGTTTGAAGAATTGCAACAAAACGAAAACGAACTAAATGCACAACTCGTTCTTAGTCGTGAATTGCTGGAGAGTTTCAAAGAAAAGGAAAAATCCCTAACGGACCTTTTATCGAAAACTAAATCCCTGGAACAATATCCTGACGTAAACGAGTTGGCAGTTTCTTTATCGGCCCATCTTATTGCTGTCATTGAATTGTTCAGAATACAGTCCCTAGCGATAAGCGAACGAATACCGGTAATAGAAACGATGATTGCCAATTATAAGGAGCCTAAGATAGAAGCGGAACCGCATAGTGTTGCGTCTACAATTGATTCGAGTTCTATGCCAGAAGAAGAAGTCCAAGAACCGCGAATTGTCGCTGAAGCAACCCAAACCAGCTGGAGTCTTACAGCTCCTGTGGAGATTAAAAAGCCTGATTTGGTGGAAGAGGAAGCACAGACAAGCTTCCCTCTACAAGAAGCTCCCACTGAAGTTGAGGCTGTCGATATGTCTGTCCAAACACAAAAGGAACGAAAACCAACAGAAAACATATCAGTTGTACAAAAAATACAGCTCGGCTCCGAGACAATACAAATTGATAGGAGTCTTAACATAGACGACCACGAAAAAGATATGGATGTTTTCGTAGAAGCAAGATATCATCACCTTCCTCGCGAAGATGTTGCAAGGTCTACGGAGCTTGTTTTGAAAAATATTCCAGAGTCTTTCGAAACCACGTTTATAGAACCAGACCAGTCTACTACTGAAGTTTTGGTGGATCCTGATGGAACCAAGCGAATAATTGTGAAAAAGGTATCGCGCACGCGCCACGAAATAGTCCATAAGACAATAACGGAATTACCTCAAAAAAGCATTATTATAACCAAAGAAGGTGATAAAATATTGGAAGCTTCTGCGGAGCCAAAAGCGATCGTTACTAGCGAAAGCAAATACGAAGTAACTGACTTAACACCAGAAGGAATTATTACGCAGGAAATTAAAGATATGTCTCCTCCTGGTCAATTCGTTACTGGCTTTACAGATATCCAGTCCGGTATTAGCACTACTGTGCAACAAGTGAGTCGAAAAATAATAAGGAAAATAAGAAAGATCATCAAGCGAGTAGTGATAATCGATGGTAAAGAGCATGTGACAGAAGAAGTGATTGAGGAACCGGAGGAGGTTGAAGTCATTGAAGAAGAGCTTCCACCGAGAGTAAACGTAAACATAATACGAGTTGTAAACGGGAAAGTAGTTTCGGAAGAGGAATATTCTCGGATAATGCAGCAGGCAGAAGGGCCAGAACTCCAAATAGAGGAAGTGGAGTCTACCATGAGTAAACAGATTTCTGAAGAAAAGAAAGTACCATCAGAAATTGTGGCCAAACCTGCCATCAAAAAACTCGAGGTGAAGGAAGGTGTTGAAGAAGAACAGCAACAGGTATTACAATTTGTCACAGCACCAGTAGAGTTGACGTTTGATAAAGCACCTGACGTAGATGTAATCGATACCGCTTCTACTAATGTTACAGAAATAGCTCTAAAAGAAATCCCAAGCACACAAGATCAAGAGCGTATAGTTGAGAAAGTTCCAGAGATTACATTGAGCAACGTTTCCGATATTTGGCCAATTGAGCATCATCTTCAACCTACAGTAATTGAATTTTCTGAACATGAAGAAAAGCTTGAAGATATTGTCAGAGAGCCGTTTGATGATCTTGCCGCAGAAGAACAGAAAGGCATTGAACAAGTACAAGCCATATGGCCAGAGAGTGAACTTACTGGAAACGGTATTAACTTGGTTTCATACCAATACGACGAACCGAAAGAGCAGAAACCACAATTCGTTCCTGAAAAGGTGTCAGATAAATCAATAATGCCGAAAGAACATGTACAGGTTGTACCTACAACTGAAATTAGTGATGGAAAGTCAGCTGTTGTTCCAACTTTAGTCACAAGAGATATTGAAAAACCAGAATTTGTTCCAGAGCAAACTAGGAGCCCAGAAATTGGAAAGGGAGATCCAAGTGACCAAACATTGGAAGCTGAACAGTCATTGGGTATTCGATCCGTAACTCAGCTCTTCATTGAAAGTGAATCCAAGCCGCAGATGAAGGTTATTACGGTGACTGCCCCCACTAAGGATCACAGCGCAGAGAGTGTGCTCACAGTTAAAATGCAGACATCTGATGAAAGCAAAGTTAATGTCAATATCGTGGAAGAAGCCCCACCTAAAGAAATTATTGAAAGCACACCAGGCTCTGATGTTGATGTAGAAGACAGTGCTCAGCATCGGAAGAGGAAAAAACGAAAAGAAAGCGAAATATCAGAGCGCGTTGCAATTGAAACAAGACCTGAAGACGTTGAAGCCTTTTCTTCACCTGAATCGCTTGAAAGCGTTAAATCTGAGACGCCAACATTAAAAGAAGAAACTAGTGCAAGCGAAATACCTCTGGATATTTCATCAGCCCATTTAACAGTTTCAGAGGAAAGACCTACTGAAGGAACTGGGTATGAAGGTGAAGATAAGACAACTGCAACGGACAAGCAAGATCCAAGCAAAAAGAGCAAGAGGAAGAGGAAAAAGAAGCAACCAATAAAGTTCAAGGAAGATGATGAGTCTCATGTTCCAGTTTCTTCGGAAGATTCAAGAGAGCGTGACTCCACCGATGTTAGTATTGATGATAAAGATAAGATCCATGAAGAGAACGTAGAAGAACTTAGTCTCGAAGGTACCTACTCAAGTATATCAATGGAAGAGCCTGTGAGAGTCCTCGAAGAAGCTGTAATTTCTCCCGATTCTGACTCACCAAAGCCGGTTGCAACGGAACTAGTAATACCAAAAGAGGTTCTGGAAGTGACTTACTTAGAAGACGAAGAACAACAGACCACTCCTCGCGAAGAATCACCCGTAGAAGAAATTCCTGTAGTTCAAACTGAGCAACGCTCTATTCAAACATCACCGGAGCATCAGCCGATTATAGACTCCTCGCAACAAACCAGCATAGAAATAGGGCCTGAGCTCCTTGAAGAGGAGGTTCAAACAATCATCGATCAAGCAGATATTGAAGTACAGACCACTCCCCGGGAAGAAGAAATTCAAGAGTCAGCGAAGCAAGAACCAGTAGAAGTGGTGTCTGAAGAAATTCAAACTGATGAAATAGTTAGGTCAAGTGTGGAACAAGGAACTCAGGAATCTCCTGAAACTGAAGAGATTTCAAGTCAGACTGTTGTTGTGACTACGGAGAAAGAACTTCAAACTTCTCCTACGGATTCTCCGCGTAGAGAACCAGAAGAAATTGTTTCATCAGGAGATGTAGTCGGTCCTGTGCTACAAGATGTAGTTAGTGCAATTATTAGTAAATTGCCGGAAGATCCGGTTGTCCCTGAAAAGAAAGTGTTAACCGAAGACAAGCAGTCTTCCACTGAAGCAGTGCTTACGACTGATTCACAAGCACAAACGTCCCCTCGGAGTACTGAAGAAGAGTCCTCAATTTCAACCTCAACTTCAATGGAACCGTATGACATAGAAATCCAAGCTGTATTAACGCTTCCAGCTACTGACAAAGAACCAACTCAGGAGCCGTTAGTATTTGAATACACAAAAACGGTTGAAATTCCGTCTGCTGAAAAAGATAAGACGAAAGGCGGTAAACCGAAAAAAGAAAGACAAATGCCGGATGTGAATGTCAGCGTAGAAATCGATAGTTGCCTTCTTCCTGGTTCAAAGGTTGAAGCCACATGGGACTTCTTGGAAACGGAAGCGAAACATTCTGCTGCAAGTCTTCCGAAAGCTCCAGAAGGTGCACCAGAGCCCGTACAATACACCATAACAAAGACAACGATTCTCGAGACGTGCCCTACAGAAAGACATCCCGTGTCCAATATTATTGGAGTTGAACAGGACAAAACAATAATATCTGTGAAACCAACTAAGTCACGTGCGACATCTTCAGTGATGATAGAAGAGGTAATTTCACCATCGGAAATTCTTGATACACCCTTGACTCCTGGACCTGAGAAAGACCAGGCCTATGTAGCTGAAAGTGTGTGGCCTGCAGTTTTCAAGGCTCCAGCTCGAGATGCTGCACAAGATTCTGTAGTGGTTGAATCAATTCCTCATTTCCCAGGACACAGATCTGCAGTGTGGGTCCAAGCAAATAACGCAATTGGTGGTCGCATGCAATACTTGGCGAACATTAAAAAACCAAAATCGCTGAGCAATGTGTTGCATCTAGCTACCCTAAGTGAGGACGTTACTGAGGAGCCACTCGAGAGCAGAATGCAAATAGTTTCAAACAATCTACAAGAACTCGAAGGAGCAATCCGGCACACAAACGTGGAAGTTATTCAAAGCACGGTTCTCGTAATTCTTGAGAAGGTCTCAATTTGGCTTAAAACTATCGAGTACCGCGTTTATTTGATACGCCAGCAATCCAGTGATGGTCCCAGTGAAGAAAAAGTTAACAACTATGAACGACTTCAGAAGGAAATTTCAATTATAAAAGAAAGCATCGGAAATCTGGAGAATGGTGTTCACAAAGCCGATACTTTAATTAGTCCGGAAGATCTCAAGCAAATGCAGAGCTGTGTTAAGACCCTGAATGAGCATCTTAACGCTGTCGAGGGCATTACTGTCGAAAGTGCTGATCAGGATGAAAACGACTTAAAGAGATGGAACGAATTCTTGGTGCAGGTGGATAGGAACATTGTACAGCTGAATGACCTACAATACCGATATGAAGAAATACTGGGACAGGATAGCACTATAGAGAACAAGTTGACTAACTTAGACCAACTGGAACAAGAAAACCGCGAGCAAATGTTTGAGTTAGCGAAAATCATGAGTTTAGCTCGGATATTTTTGAGAGATTTTCCGGGGAAAAAGATCCCAGATGATATCTACTCTGCTCATGAAGCGAGTAAAAATCTGGAGAATAGTATCATCCTGGAGAGAGATCGCCTGTTGCAATTGCAGTGCTTAGGTGAAGAATATGAGCAAACACTAAAGGACTTTGCAAACATCAGTCTTTTGGCGGATAAATTAGTTGATGGTCCGATTGTGTCCAGTTGCCTGGAAAAACTGCATGAGGAAATGCAAAAACATCGCAAGTTTTTCGTGAATCTAAGTCACTGTCGAGCTATCTTAGAATCTCTGGAAGATAACATCGATCAAGAAACGAAAGAGAAGCACGCAGACTTGCACAAAGATTTATACCATCGTGCCACACATATTTTGGAGAAAGCCGCTGAAAGGGCCCAAAGACTAGCTCTTGCCGCATCAAGATGGACGGTGTTGGAGAAAGGAATGAAGGATGAATGCCAGTGGCTCCAGGTGGCACAGCAGAGGGTTCCAGATTTATCTAGTGTTACCTCGGCTGACTACGATCAGTACATTGCTCTTTACCAATCCCTCAACGCAGACATCACTCATCATTACGCAAAAATGCTTCAGTTATCAAATATTGCGAACAAGTTGCAAGAACTTGTCAATGCACCAAACTTGGTGGAAGAGACCAACGACAGACTCATTCTCCTTCTTAAGCTGCGCGAGGAAGTCGCAGGATACTTACATCGCCTGTTGTTGTTCCGCGAAACTTGGACTCAGTACGAACAGATGACTGATAAATTGGAATTTTGGATTAAAGAAGCGGAGCACGAGTTGCAGCAAATAAAAATACCACAAGACCCAAGGGAGCAACCCATTGAACATATGCGTCAGTTTTGGGAAGTGAAGGCACAGTTTGAAATGCATAACAACATTCGAACAGATGCGGGAAGTGCATTCCAAAAATCTCTTCAAATAATTCCCCTTGCCGATGAAATGCTACAGCGCCAGTTTCATGCTCAGCTCGAGGACCGTTGGATGACGGTGTCCAAGAAAATAAATGGCATTCAAAATGAGATCATCAACAGTATTTCCTCCCAAGATGTTCCAGTAGGAGAGAAATTAGTGTTGCTTCAACGTGAGCTGGAAGAAATACATCAGACCATCACAAGCACTCGAGGTGTCATAAAGAACGAGGATGAGCTGAGCTTGTATATTCAGAGAATTCAAGTTCTGAGCAGTCGTGTGGGAATCATTGGGAATGAGCTTGGTAAAATTGGTCTGCAGAGCTCTCTGGAGCCCGAAAAGATAGGCGAACTATTCAATCTTTCTCACAAGATTTCACAATACATCACCGAAGAGCTGGAGGGAGCGAATCTTTTAAAGGAACGCCTTATTGCTATTCAAGAAGGAATCAACTCTGTTCGTAAGACTCAGGGTAAACTAGCCATTATTTTAGATGACTGCGAATCAACTGAGAAAATGGGAAGTGCCTCTGTTGAAAAGGCGCTTATGGATTGCCAGGACGTAACCGAAGAACTAATTACACAATGGCAAGAAATTATGCAAATTAGACAGCTTTTACACACTCTGCCCATGAGACTAAGAGTTTCGGTGTCACCGGTGAAACTCGAGAGAGATATTTCTCAACTTCAGGATGAGCATGCTTTCCTGGAGACTCGGTGTAGCAATATTACGGGCTTGCTGCGGAATAGACTGGCCCTTTGGAAGCGATATGAAAGGCAGTTGGAGCTTGTTCATGAATCAGTGCAAGAAACGGAATTTATGATGGAACTTCTCAAGGTTCACGGACAAGTTGACTATGACCGGCTGAAGAAAGCCACTGAGAGACTTGAGGTAAGTTATTTTAATTTCAAATTAATAATATTGGTTTAATCGTCCGCTGTACGTTCAGTTATAACACAATCTCTCTCTAAGAAATATGAAAAAATATACCCATATTCGATTTATCGCTCAAGTCTGATATCTTCTAAAAATACTCTTTACACCGAAAGAACAAGCTCCAAGAAGGAAAAACTTGCTTCTCATGATTTCGGTGCTAAAGAGTCTTTTGTTAGTGGGAATAATTGATTTTCCGGGGCTGCCCCACTTCAGTGAAACAAACGTCGAATACGGACTACGGCTATCGATATATACCTATGCTCCTGAGTGGAACGGCAATTGCTTTCATGAGCGAATTCCTTAATGGTGCTTGGTGCTCTAGGCATTCCTGAACTCACTCCTCCGTTCCAGTGCAATGGCTGTTTTGCTAAATATTGTTGATGTTTAGAAAGGAATTGAGGTCAGAATTAAAATTAGCACAGATCTCTCGTACCATCTTCGCGCCGCCAGAGCAAATTTCATTCCCACTTCCCCTTTATCGCCAGGATGTAATTAGAAGTTTAGTTCTAGTTCAGCCTGTGCAAAATGCAGACGAAGATAATTGCATCGCCCCGTACATGAACGCATTACTGTTTATCTGACGTGTTTATTGATTACGACTACGATAACGTTTTCTTTAGCTATTATATTTTATTACTTATGAGAGAAACAAGGGACAGGATTTATGATTTTAATATTTATGGTTGGTTGGTTTAGGGATTATCCGATGATCTTCAGAGTCGTGAGTCACTACTTGAGGAGCTGAAACTTTCTGCCAAACCCCTCATTGAGACGTGTGATGGCACAGTGGTCGAGCAGATCGAAGCTGCTGTTCAAGAAGCATTAACCGTCTGGAATGAGACTTGTGATAATCTCCTTAGTCTATGCGATAAATATCAACGCGCTGTCCACCTCTGGGAACAATATCGCCAGGCTTCTGATGCTGTTAAGCAGTGGACTGATGAACAAATGGAAACTTTGGATTCCTTAAGGCAGCCCTCGAATGCGGTGGAGAGTTTAAAGGTAAGCAAAGTATTATTATTATTATTGTCTTTCAATTTTCCATCAGCTTGCGAGTGAAAACGTGTGGGTGAATCAAACTATTTTGACTCTGTGATACATCATAGCATTTGTAAATAAAGTGTTATCGACGGAACAGTATAATTTTAGAATGAACTGGACAATGCTGCCGCGTGATTACTGCGCCGATAAATATAGAGCGCACTGCAGAATCATTGGAAGGAAAGATATTCTGTTCAATTAGATAGTTCTTGGCACGGCTCGCAGAGGAATACAATATTACAAAAATAAACAAAATAAAATCAAAGTCTAATGTGAATAGTTTCGTCTTAGTTCAATAACATTGATCACCATTCAGAGTTTGTTCTGGAAATAGACTTAAACTAGTGGCATTTCCTGTAAAACTGAATAACTCGACACTAACTAAAAGTGTACATATTTTCTATTTTGTGATTAAAAAATGCGAGTGATTAGTTTTCTTTGTACTGTGCTGACGTTGTTTGATAAATATTTAATAAAAAAGTTAGGCATTGTATTCTGGAATTTGTCAATATATGTAACAAAAGTCTGATTTCATTCAAGAACTACTTCAGTTACTGGAAGCCTCGGTCATTCTAATATATCTGTTACGCGCGATTAGAAAAACTCTTGAATATTTGATTCTTAACTGTGATTTCCGTATTTCTTTTAAATCAGGTGCTAAAGTACGTACGGTTAGGCGCCAGCAACATAGGCTGTAAAAAACATGAGATTATCCTTTATCTAAGATTAATTTGTTTCCGTCCCTTAACTTTAAATACAATCTAGAATATGTCGGAAAGTGACAGTAATAAATTAATAAAATTAAAAAAAAGATAATCTCTGTTGGTGAGTACGGTCCTTAGAGAAATATAAAAGATATTACGCAGCTTTTAAGGTTTAGGACATACCCTTACTTTTAATTAGTTCGAATAATAATTAACAGATGAATTAAGATAACATTAGATTTACTTAAAATTGATTTATTTATTTATAGCTATCTGAAGAAAGTTTGGCAAAACAAAACCAGCGTTTGTCTGAGTTGCGAGACATTGTTAGTCAAATAGCTACCGATGTCGGTCTCGATGCGTCAAATTTGCTCCAAAGTGAGTTAGACGCTTTAGGTAGACGTCTGCAAGATGTTAGAGAATCTATAACAACTTTAGCAAATGTCGCCGAATGTCAAGCTATGGAGACGCAAGAAAGAAATGAAAATATTAACCAGGCTCGCGCCTACATCACCAATGTCCAACAAGTAAGCATATATATATATACCTCCTTTAAATAAATTAATAGACTTTACGATTGGGGTACGTTTAACTGATTCATAACATTTTAGGATGTCTTACGGGTGCCAACTAACCCTGCCGAAAGCGAAAATCAATTGATTGCACTAAGGTCCCACCTCTTGACCCTTTCAAAAACTGAGGAGCAGCTGAAGGAACTGCATGAAAAGAGCATTCAATCAGAAATAAAGGAGGAAACATCCATAATTGAAGTTCTTAAATTGTGGCAAAAGATTTTCCGGGAAACATTTCAAGAGTACCATCGACTTTCATCCCGCCTTATTCGTGGTCAAACCAGCTCTGAGGCTGTTAAACTTTGGCATCAATACCTTCAGCACGTTCAATCATTCTTGTCCAGTTCCATGCCAGGAGACTACTCAAGCCTGAAGGAATATCAGCAGCTTTGTGAAGTACACCAAAACCTTCTTACCAACCAGCAATCAGTTTTATCTCTTTATATCGACCAAGAAAATCCTGTTGATCTCGCGTTAACGGACCAGTTGAAATTCTTGACGAACTTACATAACGAGACTTTGTCCAGAATAATGGATCGCAATAGTGAGATTGAGACAAGGCTGACGGCATGGAACATTTACAGACTTGATTATGCTAATTTACTTGAATGGCTGAAAGAATTCGAGAAGGAAAAGTCACGTCTTCAACTCAGGTACATTCATATTAAGAGAGTACCGAAATTGAAGCAACGAATAGAGGCACTATTAGACAAAATTCCAGTTGGAGAAAACATGTGTGCACTACTAAAGGTTCAGCAGAAGAGCTTGTCTGAATTTTGCGAAGATGCTCTAACCACATCAATTCGCATGGAGTCTGCGTCTGCTAATCAGCGGATTTCCAATCTGAAAGCAGCACTAGAGACTTGGCGGGATTTCCTTATGCGAATTCTTCAGTTGTCACAGTCGTATGATGCAAAGGTTAAATATGTGCAAAAGGAATTCAGCCAAATTCAAAATATTATTGATGACACCTCTGAGAACATGCCTTGCAATACCAACTCCATCCAAGATCGTTTAGGGGTTTTGCGAAATCAGAGGATAAAGTTGTCGGGAATTACATCTGAGCTGGAGAATTTGAACGTCATCCAAGAAGAACTGAAGGAGTGTATCAGTCCGTTTGATATGAAATCTATTAGACAAATGGTATGGATTTTATGGCAGCGGCATACCGACCTCGATGTCCAGCTCTCCAATTTACTCAGGGCCATCGAAGAACGATTGTCCCTGCATTCCGTTTTCATCACTAGATTTGAAAAGATCACACATTGGATGAATGAATTGGAACAGCGAATCATCAAAGAGAACGACATCATGACTGCTCAAGATCCACATACTGCGGTTAGACAGTTAGAACAAGACATACTGTCTGAAATGGCTTTGCGCGAGATGGAAAGGGAATGGCTCTTGTCTAATGGACGGGTGTTGCTCTCACTATATGATAATAAGACTGAACATGCAGACAGTATTCGAGCAGACATCCAGTTTAGGATCGATAATATTATTGACAACTGGGAACGACTGAAATATTTGTGCAAACAAAGATCAAACAAAATCCACGACATGAAGATGACTATAATCCGATTAGAAGAACGAATAGCTGAAATAAGACAGTGGCTCTGCCAGATGGAAGTTGTGCTGAAAAAGCCTTTCATTATAGAAGACATAAATCCGGAAGCACTTGAAAATACCTTGAGGGCAAACGATAAACTTCAACGTGAAATAGAACAAGCAAGTAGCAATGTTGGGGAAGTACTGAACCTTTGTGAGATGCTCCTTAATGATGCTGATGCCTGGAAGATTCATTTCAATATGACAAATGTTCAAGCGAATACAATGTACTTAGAGAACAAATGGAAGGATGTATGCAGTATTGCCGCTGATCGCAAGAGAAAGATACTTGCCTTGTGGTCTTTCTTGCAGGAGTTGCACAAAATGACCATTGAGCAGGAAAATTGGGTTTCACAGCAAGAAGCAGCATTAGAAGTTCTGGAAAGGGATCTTAGACAACTTTCAAAGGAAGATGTAGAAAAACGACTTCACCAGGTGGAACTTAGGATAGAAGAAATACAATCACGAAATCCTACCCTCAAAATTTTTGAGCAGACCTATGCGAAACTTGTCACCAGCCATGAAATTGACCAGGATAATTTGCAGAAGCTTACTGCAAGATCAAAGAGTTTACTCTCCAGATGGCGCAAGTTGATACACAGAGCGTACGATATAGTTGAAGTATTGAACAAGGACATGAAGATCTACAGAGAGTTCTTGAGTCATCACGAAAAGGTGATAATGGGGTTGTCACAGGTCGATGCTGAGCTTACTCAAATACAACATTTGGCTGCCCCAGACGGAAGGGATTACCCGAAGCAGGATTTGCAAAAAATTGAATGCCTTGAAAGAGAAGTTAACCAAATTGAATCCATCGTTCGAAAAGCAGATGAATTAGGAAGCGATGTTAGATGTCGGTTAAAACCTGAAAGTGCTGCGAACATATTACTATTGACGGAGGAATACACAAAACTCTGGGCAGATATCCAGTACAGAATTAATACAGTAAAGAAAGAGGTATTGGCACGAATTTTAACTTCTAAAAAAGAAGTGGATGAGAGTGTTCAAGTTGAGACACTTAAATTCGAGCAAGACAGTGCCGTCCAGGTAAATACTCTTCGAAAACTGCCACGAATGACATCAATCACCGCTAAGGATGCGTATATTCTGGAACTCTCTACTGCAATATCGGAGTGTCAAACGAATCTGGATGAACTTCAAACTACAATAAGCGACAAATCTAAGAGACCAAGTCCGCAAAAAATATCAAAATTGCTTGCAAGCTGCCAATCATCAGTTGAACTAATGAGACATTTGAGCACTCTACTTGTAACGGAATGTGCTGCTACCAACGAAGAGGCACAGGTGGATACCGTAACCGGATTGATCTCTCGATTTGACACTCTTCAAATAGAATGGAAATCTCGATTGCAACAGGATCAAGATTCCAGGTACATTTTCATTTCCGTTATTAAAACACTAGTTCGGTTTGTATGTTTATCTAATTTTAACGCAAATATAATGCACGGCAACGCGAGTTTGTAGTTACTTTTAAAATGCAAAGATTGGCTATGGTTTCCCATAATCTGCTTTCACCTAAACTTTTCTTCTAATTACGCTCATACAGGTCTAGCGTTTCTGCCGCTTACAATTTCGTGTGTCCGCAGTGAGTAATTTTTTAATCATCTAACTACATGTCTAACCCCGTTGACTCAAAAATGACTAACTACTCAATGCACAGAATTAAAACCGCATTGAATGCTACATTTTGGATGTAACAAAGTAAAATTTGAATTATGTTGATGCATAAGTATCGGAACTAATATTGCATGTGCTGCTGATGATTCTGTGTCCAAAATATAAAACATCTATTAGTAAATTATTGAATTGAACCGAAGGTATTGCCGCTGATTTAAAAACAAATTTACCACTTACTTTTGAAAAGGTGTATATTAATATAAAAAAAGGTTTGAAATATTTCGTCGCCCCGCTCAGGAATTCATCAGATCTGATAACGAAGGAGCTACTTTTAACGCAATTACAAAAGAAAATATTTAGTGCTGTCTCACAGAAACCATCCAAAACTTCTATAAGGTTAAAAAAAAATGTCTGTCTACAAGCCTCCATCATTTTAAAAATTAAATGTTATTCTTCAATTTGTTTCTTCTGGAAAGGGAAAGTTTGTAAATGGTTGTGATACTCGAATATTTAAACAGGAACGGGAAAGTCTAGATTTTGCAAGGAGTAAAATAAAATAAACATCCTTTGGGACACTGGCCTATATTTAGCATTTTTCTAACTTAAGCAGCATATTAAAAGAAATGCTCAATTGCACGTGAAGCCCTGCCCTATTTATATCCAAATAACAATGTCCTCTTTACTTATGCATCAATACTAAAATTGTAAAAAGGACGGAATAAGCAATTAGTACTTCGTCTTTTTCGTGATTCTAATTGGGATTTTTTTTCCGTTAATTAAATTCCATTTAATTAAATTACAGCGAGGCTGGTAGATTGACTTGCCCACTCTGTACGCAACGGAACTGGCAACAAATCGACAATGACCTGTGGCGTCTTGAGCAATGGTTACAATTTGCAGAAGGTACACAGAAATCACAAGCCTCTCCGCCGAGCAACATTGAGCAGCTGGAGGATGTCGTGCAAGACCATCGCGAGTTTCTCCTGGATTTAGAAAGCCATAAAAGCATAATTGCCTCTCTGAACGTAGTAGGGGACCACTTAGCCACACACACACTCGATACAGAAAAGGCGAAGCAATTGCGCGACCGTCTTGAGAGGGATAACGAAAGGTGGAGTAAAGTTTGCATCAATGCCACCAAATGGCAGGGCTTACTTCAAACCGCCTTAATGGGAAATAAAGAGTTCCATCAAATAATTGATGAACTTTGTAATTGGCTCCAAGAAACCGAGAGAAATATCAAGTCTTCAGAGCCAGTCGATTTGACTGAGGAAAGGAGTATGCTTGAGGCCAAGTTCCGAAAATTCAAGGAATTAAGATCTGAGCTGGAGAGATGCGAGCCGAGGGTTTGCAGCTTACAGGAAGCAGCGGATCAACTACTCAGAAGTGCTGATACAAATGAAGGCTCAATCAACACGTACTCAAGGTGAGTTTCATGGTCAAATGTCGGGGCGAACGTCATAATATATGCAATTAGTCATAGTCCTCATCAGCTTGCCTGTAATGCAGATTTATAAACTTTTCGAATAATTCACCAAAAGTTGCATGGAGTTCTGCTAAGCCTATTTTCGTAATTTTAAGCGATGCAAGAATACTAGTTCCTGCATGCATCGACTCATCCACTTTCAAATTATTATTTAACTAATTTATAATTTAATCACACCCCATATATTATCTCGGCCGCCCATTTAACCTCATCCCAGCTTTGGTAGCAATTCGGTTGTCAACACAAAATAATTGAAGAACCCTTTCTAGGCTAACTGATCTTCGGTTGCGACTGCAGTCACTCCGAAGGCTTTCAGGGATTTATATCGTCAAATTGGGCGCTGTTCTTGGATACGAGGGCGACAATTTGGGTGTATCTCTGCATATGCTTTCGAGCGAGGTAAGTTAATTTTTATTCCGTTTAACTAATTTAATTTTTTAGAATAGAGCAAATGCACTTTAAAGCAACACTTTTCCTTTGATTTTCTTTATTTTACATTTTTCTTTTTTGTGCAGCTTCTGGAACAATCCGAATTAAGGACGCAGCCTTCCGCTCAGACCTCAACACATTCCATTGAATATGCAAAGTAAATATCACTTTTGAATTTTTCTTTTTTTCTTCTTTTCTTTTATAATTAATTTGCATTGGACCCGTGTGTGATCGCTATTCTGTTAAGTAGTGTAAAGTCACCGCACAGTAGACTGGAATCAGAATTATTTTATTGAGAATTTAGAAGCGAACTTTTCGAGCAACGTATTTACACACACTCTTGACCTATTTCTGTTGACGGTATCGGTCGAAAGTATATCTTTTAAGTTTTTTAAACATAACTTTCATCAAAGTGAATCAAGTGCGCTAAAAGTTTTGGAGTTCACCTACACTTATTAGGAGGCATTCTTCAACATCGACAAAATGTAATGACATGGTAGTGATCTAACGACAAGATAGAACTTTGAATCAAGTTATGCTCAAAAGACCTAAATTGATTAGCCAGTGCTGAATGCAGACACACGTATTTCTTCGATAATAATACTTTAAAAAAAATACATCTAACAGCAGCAGTTTTCGTTTAAGACAAAAATTAAAATGTTGCCTTGCACTAATAATGTCATTTACTTTCAGTCTCGACGAGGTACAAGAGGAGGAAATCAACACCACCGTTCTTGCTCGAGGTTATCGATTTTTGGGCCGAGTAGTGCGTGCATCGCTGCCTATTCAAGCACTCATGTTATTGCTTTTGGGTGTTGCCACACTTGTCCCCCACGGTGAAGATTATACATGCATGTTCTCCAACACATTTGCCCGTAGTTTAGAGCCAATGCTCAGCTACCCCAACGGACCACCACCCATTTAAAACCTGTGAAACTATAGATAGAGATGCGGTTGTACTTTTGCGAAAAGTCAAAAAGTTCATACGAACTATTGTGGCGAGAATTCGTCATGTTTTGTACATTATTTTTAAGGTGATATGTAGGATATTTACTCCTAGTGATGATATATTTACCAATCATAAAATCACAATATCTTTAAAATGTTGTCTCTAATTGGGAAGAATTTGAATCAATCGGTATTCCTGCTTTTTTGAGATCGGAGTTTTTGAAAGGCGATAGATCTCTGGGGAAGGATAGAAGCAAACTCGATGAAACTTGTGTGCTTGGAGTTTTGTGCAGTTTTGCATAAAGAAAAATAAATAAAAATGATAAATAAAAGTAAATTAATAACATTTAGTTTTCCGCGTTGCAATTAGCTTTTAGTTCAAGCTTCGACCAAACGAGCACCTCACGCGCATTTTGATAATTAAAAAATTTAAAACGCACAAGTTCCTAACGCAAATGAGGATATTTTAATAATTTTCTAGACTTCCTTTTTGTCAACGAAATGCAGCCCTACGACGAACTCCAGATAAACTACTTTAGTGTGTTTTTATAAAGGAGTATCGTCATTATGGCTAATCTTGGAGAACAGTGCATATTTTATGCCTTTCCACGATTGCCACATCACAGGGGTGCACCCACCCACTTGTCAAGTAACAGTTTGCCTCGGAATAATCCGTTTCGTTCAGATTCATTTGCCTTTGATACTATCTATGTCCTACTGTTGGTGCTAACTAGATGGATTGATTCAAATTGTTTAGTTGTTTAGTTAAGAAACAAATAGTTAAATAGCGTCCATTTTGTTGGTGACATCAGTCGCAACTTTCCGTTGTTGAAACACAAAATAGCAATTTTTATTAATAGTTTCGGAAGTCCTGTTTCTTTGTGATTATTTTACTGTTAACTGATTAATATTTAGAACTCATTATGTTCGCAATTATATAAAATATTAAAGCGTCTAGACATGTTAAAACGCTTAGTTCACACATTATCTTTTGTAATTTTAATTTGCAATAAATATTAAAATAAATGTCCCTTTTCTATTATTTAAAAGCCTTAAATGAATAAGTTGTGGATGTTTAATAGTCACATCCCATTATATCCCTTCGTCCGCGTAGAGTACTATCATTGCGGGTTGCTCTCGGATTTATTCGAATTGTCCGAACCATTTTCGAGCACAGTTATTCGGATGGATTTTAAAATATCTAATAGGGGGTTATTCTGAGATCCGCTTCACGTGAAAAGCTGTTCACATTGCAATTATCATATTCTCCTATTCCGACACGGTTTAGTGTGAATGTTCCACATGTTCGGTTTCTTATGCGAAACTGTCGGTAGAACCTATTCTCATATTCGCCTGAAGTGAATATTTTCAGTATGAACGAAATGAAAGTGCCGAGGAAATATTTTCCACGTGAATCAGATCTCAGAATAGATCCCTTAGACTACTTATTTTCCTACTTCAAACAGGACAACTTTCTTCTCATTAGAAAATGCCGATGGGTGTTATTGTTTGCCTTGTTTACAAGGAGTCATAGTTAGGACTTATTTAGTTCCAGAAAAAAGCCATATGACCATGAAACAGCAGCATCCCAATTGACGTCCTCCGTGGTGATAAATTTTTTGTTTCTGGGTCACTGCCCGCCAACAACAGTTCTCTACTTATGTGCCACGACAAATGAGGGAGGGTGCTCAGTACTATCCACTCCACTTTTGATAGGACACCACGTTTTAACATTTACAGTCATTCAAAAAAAATATAAAATTTAAAACTTCTCAAAAAATTAAAGGCAGTGAGTCGAGTTTACATTTTATGTGAATATATTAAATACATGAACCAAAAAAGACAAAGCAGCGCAAGAACAAAAAAAAGGGCAGCTAAAGGCAACTTCACAAACCCACTGGAGCCAATTCATAAACGATAACGAACGATAACACAACTAATCTACAAACGCATTTTTAACAAAAAGGATCATCAAATAGCCCACCAGGTGCAGGGTGCCCGCAAAAAAAACCGTAAGCTGTCAGTCTACTTGCAAAACTGCAATGACGAACACTCTGTAAAAGCAAGTTTAAATTCAAGAATACTTGTAATTTATTTTTGCATGCAAGTCGCTTTTATCAATCTTAACTTGATTTCACTGGGACCCAGGTTTAAACCCCCAACATTAAATAGGGAATAAATAGCGTCTTCACCCTCACAAATTATAGTATGGCATTAAAACATATTTTTATATTTTATTGTAAATTCAGGGCAAAACTTAACTTATTGTTTAGCGTTAATAATTAATACAGTAATGAATAAAATAGTATTTAAGTAGATAAACTTAACAACATCGCAGTTCCACGTTTTATCCAAAAATCGGAGCTCTCAGTTCCGACTTTTAAGTCAACAGCAGTAACGTAAGATGCCGATCTCTCAGGGAAATAATATACCGGACATTGGTAGAACCCTCTCGTTCTCTTCTTCAAGTTCTCGACTGGTTTAAAGTGAATAACTGGCATGGCAGAAACCAACTCCATTGGTTGTGGCTCTTGTAGGCATTGGCTTTTACGATTCCATCCGGCACCTTCTAGGAAGAAGCCACGAATGAAGACACCAGATTCACGAACCATCCGAGCAACCGCTGCATCGTCTTCGGTGAAAACATTAAAATCCCATGTTAACTCATCAATTGGAGTTTTTGTTGCTCTGGCCGAAGTTTGTAGTACAGCAGTAAGGAATCCAGTCGGGAAAGTATACGCCGAAAGCCAAAAAAGTGTAGGTGGTCTCAGGGTCTTAGCCCACATAGAAAAATGCTCGAGTCGTAAAACTAAGTCCCGAGCCCACGAACCGAGTGGTTTTAATGAACGGTAAGCTAAAGAAATAAAATTAATGAAGACCCTTATATGTTAGAAACTACTTACTCCTTAACCAGGATGTTGGCACCTTTCCCTCATCAACAGCATTGAAAACTTCTTCCAACTCTAGGCTCATTACGATGAGGCCTTTGATTCCTTTTTGCAGATCGCGTAATCCAACCCGAATTGTTTGCAGAAGTCGATTGTATCTTTCAATCTCCTGCAGCAGAACAACATCCAAGGGACTTCTGACAGGCCCAATAAGCTTAGACGTTGTTTGATAGCTGATTTCCTCAGGAACTTTAGACTCTATATCTTGTGCGAGTTGCAGCACTCTGTCTTCTTTTGTTTCGCCAGTAGCAGACATCATCTGGACCTTCATCGAGATTAGAGTTTCAAACATGTAACGGGTTTCTGTTATCAGAGAGGCAATGTCCGCATTTGGATGTTGCCCAAATGCTTCAGGCTTGTCGAAACTGGGAAGCAGATGTATGTAATCTTTGTAGACATCAAGACTTCCGTCTCTGGGGATATAGTACGTCGACAACGAAGATAATCTGCAACGTTCGGAATGAGAAATACGAAGCATAGGTGCAAGGTGTGTGATTGATGAGGGTGCAAGGCAAGAAGACTTGATTTTAGCAATCGCAATAATCCCCCAATATTGATAACTTAAAGGTAATTTAAACTTCTGTACTTTCTTAGCCGCTCTCTACCGTTTTTTCAGACCGATAGCTTTATCGATCTTCAACTAGCGCTTACCAACCCGGGACTAAAGATCATGATCGATTTACTCATGGGGTATTGTTCCCTAAAGTACCACCTTAAAAATATAGGTGTTGCGGTCAATGATACATGTCGCTTCTGCCTTGAAGACGAAGAAGAAACGGCTCTGTACTCTGCCAATGCCCAGCCTCAGGTCGCCAAAGGCTGACAATTCGGAACACCCATCATAGCACCGATGGATGTGTCAAATGCAGCTCCACAGGACACGATAGCCTATTTCAAAGGTCTTGACATGGATGGGGGTTAAGAAGGGACAGCACAATAGATTTTATAGGTCGTGCTGCTTTCGGGAGGTATCAGAGAGCCTAGGCGGCCCGCTTATATAATAATAATAATAAAATCCTAGCATTTAGGCAGCAGACCAACCTTCGACATGGGAATACATATCCCTATGGGAAGTGAACGGGTTCTCATCGTGGACATGTGGTATAGAGAAAATCTCACACGCCTCTATTTCGCAGTTTTCTAAAATTGAAGCTGTTGGATTAATAGACGTCATTTTCGGCAAATAGCACAATTGTAACTTTTTGACGAATAGATAATACACCACACTTTAATTTTTCAGTCTCTTTTCTGCCAATGTTGGCTGATTAAATTTTGGCTAGACAAATGTAACAAATGTTAGATGGCGATTGAAATATTACAAAAGTCTAAGTCACCATTAGGTAATTGCTCAAAGTGGGCTCTTATGGTTTACCATGTAAGAGTATCATCACCTCGCCTCTGAACCATCATGAACTACATACACCCTGCAGGTCCTCAATGTGAATGTCAAACCTATATTGTGTTGTATTGAGTGCAGTATCGTTGAAGAACTGATTTATGTACGTGCCAAGCAGTCTTCTATCCCAGTCGTCCGTTACGTGTCCTCCATAATTTACTCCTGCTATGAGATACTTGAGAGCTCCCCAAGGTGTTTCCTCGTATTCAGCCAAGTACAATTTAAGTAAAATATCGGAGACCTCAAAGTCCGAATCATTGAAGCTATAAACGATATTCCAGCCCAGTTGCTGAAATTTTTTCCGCTCAAGAAGGACTGTGTGGAAAAAGCAGAGCGCGAAAAGGAGCTTTTTGTATTTCATGTCTGTGGATGCATTAAAGTCGTCCTCATTGATAGTGTTGTAGAGCCGCTTCATATTTGCCTTGATCCCACTGGGAGGTTCGGTGGTCATCTTAATTGAAGATTGAAGGATGGATATTGGAAAATTTGGGTGTGGACTCGAACTCAGCCATAAGCGGAATTTTTTATGAATATTACCCGTTTGGATGGTTTCAATAATTTTATCTAGTTTTGGCATCCAACTGAGTGATAAATGACAATTAGCAAGGAATACCCAATGACCAGCCAAAACCCCTGAAAGCAACATCTTAGTGGCAATCGGGGCTTGTCCTTGTCCTAAACTGAGCGAATCAAGCTTGCTAGACATTTTTGATTGCTCGGCTAATGTGAGAAGTGAAGAAGTAGGGTCCACGCCAGGGGAAAGAACAAATATTAAAGGAGTTTGCGCTACAGACTCATCGAGAACCGCCTTTAGGTCCAGGACTGGTGGCTCAACAAAACGTTGACCTAAAATATTTACTATGTATGCAGACATGCAGAAAGACATACGGTCAGGCCGAAGGCATCGCACTACAAGCATTTTTTGGAAATCACTGAGTACGTCCTTCCAGTCACCCACCAAAGGCATAGTCTCTGGCATTGTAGTAGCATACCATTCTGAAATAAAAAACGGTAAGGAAAAGCAGTTCGTAGGTACACAGAGTGTATCAGAGCTCGTATGCCAAACTGAACTGAGCAATAGATCTCGACGAGAAATGCAGATACATATTTGTATGGAGGGACGAAAAGGAGTTTACCTATCTATCTGAGGTAATAAGTTGAAGCTATATAAGTAGTGCAAGGTTACTTTTTATTTATTATATAATGCGGTTGATTGAAATAAGTTCTCCAAGTTAGGTGGGTAAATAATGAAACCGATAACACGAAAGGTATAGAAAGTGTATCTAGCCACTTCGCACTACTTAAATATTTTCATCTCCAAGGGGAGTGGGGATAGACACAGAGATCCACTCCGTTCCGTCTGACATACAACCTCTGAAATACGCATTGTAACAATAATAAATACCTTGCCATGGTCGAGGTTGCTGCTCGAAAGAATCCACTATGCCATGAAATCCTGGAACTTTGTCTAGTTCGGTGATATTGTCCCAAGAGTTTTCACTGATCCAAGCTGGAGTAAGAGATAAGTTTTGAAAATAGCGACAGCTGCAAGGCAATTATTACCTGGCCAAGGGTTTGAGACTTGACCTTGCCGATCTAACACAATTCCGCCCTTAAGTAAAAAATCATACTCGTCCATATTAAGCTTTCCAGCCGTTTCTAAAATCTTGGAACACATGTGCGTAGAGAAGAGCAGTTTGTGCTTCTCGAAGAGACCGCGGCATGTGCTCTTGTAGACAGCGTAAGTGTGATACTCGTTAACATTTATAATTCTATCGGCCAGGATAGCATTTTTGGGGCTTTTTTCAATTGACTGTATGAAAAGCAAGATATATGCATTCAAGGAAAACTGATACATGGGATCGATTTTAGTCATGTCCATTAGTACGAAAAATAATGTGGACGCGCGCTCGGCGCTGGGCTGGTACGCCTGACGAGCTGCGTCTATTTCAATTTCAGTTACTTCTGCTGTACTTAAAGACTCCTTCACTGCAATCGATGCCTTTCGAGACATTTGCAACGTTGAAAAGAGTTCATCGTCTTCCAGTAGAGATCCTCTGGTTTCGTTGAGAAGGCGCAAAATTTCATTATCTAAGTCGATTAATATTCTGCGATTTTTCGCTATCGTAAGGACCAAATTGTCCTTTTGCTCTTCCAAGGCTGGCTTCTCTTTGCGAACGATAATTGCTAACAATTGAGCCTCTAGCCCGCTTTGTTTAACAGCAAAATTCACAAGAGTTGTTTTCGACGATATTTCGGGGGGATAGTGGGGATTGCTTAATTTGGTTGTTATGTACAGTCGGAAGTCATCATTGAAAGATATAAACTTGTCATTAAATTTAATTAGTTTTTGTCCAGATTGGATGACAAAAGTCTTCCTTAAAATTGGAGTGATCGCCGGATCCAGCGTTTCAGGCACGTTCTGCAAAAGAATCGGTTCTCCAAATTGCAAGGCTCTTTCTAGTGTCTTTAAGTAATCGGGCTGACCAAAGTCAATGATTTTCAACATTTTCTTCTCCAAATTGCGAATCCAAGAATGCGCTTGCATCTGGGGGTCAATAATCAATGGCCAACGGCGGCCCATCGTCACAATAACACCGTTTTCAGTGCTAAAATCATCTGAAGGTAAACCTTGAATCCTCCATTCACGGATTGTGACGGGGTCGCAGAGGAATTTAGTAATTTGTAAATCCTCCGTGCATGGGATTTGTTTTTCAATGATCAATTTTTGCCAGCCTATCTGGAGGTCTTCTCGGTATTTGGTGTCAAAAGGTCCAGTATAGGAAATGAAAGCTGTTGCTATTAAGCAGTCGCCGGGAAGGTTCACGAATTGAATATCGAGTTGGGCCACTGTATCCCGCCATCTATCCTGCTCACCTGCAAGACTCTCCACCAAAATAATTGCGCGTTCTAGTTGAATCCTATGAAAAAAAAAATATAATAAGTTCTGTATGTAAATTAACCAAGTTCCACTTCGTGTCAAAACCGAATGCTATATTTTTTCCACCACGATCCTATTTCATTCAAATCAGAAATCAAAATCAAAAATCAATGGTTGTGGTAAGGGGCCGTTCATAAAATACGTCACGCTAAAATTAGCTTTTTTTGACCCCCTCCCCCCCTGATGTCACGCTGTGTCACATTTGCTGTAACGCCCCTATAAATATTTCGTCACAAAAACTAAGAGCCCCCCCTGAACATGATAAATTTCTATTGATAGTACACAAATTTTGATACTAAAAAATATTCACTTTATTCATATAGAAGGTTCCTCTAAATTTCTCTCTGGCACGGCGCTGCCGGTGCGTCGGCTTTGGGTTAGCTCCCATATGAATGCATGTATTCAATAGTTGTGCGGCGACGTTTGCCGTTTCCGGATTCTATGGGGGCCTGCCTTAAGTCAAAACGCTAGAGCCGCGCCACAGAGCTAGCGATCATGTTGAAAAATAAACATAAGTAAATATATCAAGTTACAATTTATTGTAATAAAAATATATACGTTTAACTGACTGTATTTACTAATACGAAATGAATGACTTCTATCATGACATAAATAAAAAAAAATAGTCGAGAGAAATACTCCAGTAAAGTTTATTGATGAACGGCGAACGTCACGTTGCCGTAGACCCCCCGTCCCCCTTGTCACATCTTGTCACACTGAGTAAGACCCCTCCCTCCCCCTTGTGTGCGAACGTATTTTATGAACGGCCCCTAATCAGTTTTTATGAAATTCTTTCGCAGCAAAAGAAATTTTAAAGAAACTTATTTGTGATGAAAAGCTACTTTCAAAATACATATAGCCCAGTCATTGTAGCAAAAAAAATGGGGTCAACCTCGGAATGAGAGATAACAAGCTGTAAACTCGTACACACCTTCATTTTGGTGTTCTAAAAGTTGTCTCAAAAGTCACATAAAATCTCGTGTCTGCGTCGTGAGTTATTCAAGGTCAAAGAGTCACAAAAATCAGTTTTTCGCGATTATCTCGGTTTCTATAGCTCCAATGATGTAAACATTTATTATAAAAAGTGTAGAGCATAATATTTGCGACAAATTTCGTTTGATAAAATTTTTCATACGCTCAACCGTTTTTGAGATAGAGGGCAGAGGGCCCGCAGCGCTCAGCCATACTCACTGTAATGCAAGGTCAACCGTGAATCTCAGTGAATAATACCTTGTATAAAGTTATTAAATCATTGAAATATCATTAACAATAAATAATTTGTATTATTTATTAGTTAATACATTCTATTTATTATTAAGTAATTCCTCTGGAGCTGGTGGTAATATTTTTGTTATTGGCTCCAGGAGTTCATTTTGAAGCACCCAACCCCATTCCTGGGGTTCTAAATCATGCCCTAACCATTTTTGAACGTGGTATAGTCGCTTCGCTCGTGCGTCTAACCCTGCCATCGTGGGCAATCGGCTAGTTTTCACCTAGAGTTGCACACTGTATTTTTCCTCACAAGTGCGGCGGTGGTTTCGATAAGGAGGTCGGGGAAGGAGGAGTCCGTGGGAGTGGACCGGGGGTGCGGAGCCCCCTGCAAATAAAAAAAAACAATTTTTGCTGTAATTATCTCTCAAAAAGATATACGAAAGGTTTTTATGATATCTAAGGTACAGATGTTCAAAGCAATATACTATTACCCGGCTTAAATAATTTATTTAGGTACCTGAAAAGCATTAAAAGGATGTTTAACACGTGCGAGTATATAAAAAAAAGGGATTTCTTGAAGAAATATTATGAGTGCACGAGTCTTAACCACACACGGGCAAACCCTGCTCCTGTGACTCCCGAGTGCTCCTCAGGTAGCTGTTTTGACTCCCGAGTGCCCACCTCATTGCTACTGCAAGTGCAAGTGAGAAATGCATACTCCTGTCGTGAAAAATTACTTGTGCGGCACACAGGACATAGACGATGCTCCGAGTGCAAGCGAGAAATATTTTTTTGGTGGCGAGAAATATTTTTTTGGTGCCTCCTGCAAGTGCAAGCGAGAAATGCATACTCCTGTCCTGAATCAGTGATGGTAAACATGTACTCACTCCTCATTGCGTTAATGGAGCGACCCGAGATGACCCGAAATGCGAAAGGTTTATGGAGGTTTTTATGGAGGTATACTGCTCCCTTGAAGTCAAACTCTGCCCAGCTATGGTCTTAACCGTCGAGTCGAGTGCTCCTCAGGTAGATTTCTAGAGCTCATCATTGCTATTGCAAGTGCAAGCGAGAAATGCATACTACTGTCCAGTGATCAGTGATGGGACATGTACTCACTCCTTCTCATTGCGTTAATCGAGCGACACAAATGCACTCAGGTATACGGCTCCCATGAAGGATTTCTTGAAGAATTGAATTGAAGAAGAAAGAAAATATTCTGAGTGGATTTCCATTTCAGGTGCCCGTGCGTTATTCGAAGTCTCCCTTGCGTTCTTTAAAATTACCAATGGGTTATTCCCAACACTTTTTACAGTGGGCAATCGGCGTGTTTCCACACGCAAACCCGTGCGGAATAGTAGTGGTTTCCGCGCACGTGTGAGGAAAATAAACACTATTTATATGCTGATGGGCTGCTGCACTTGTCGGTGGAAGATTGGACAACTGGACAGGTTTATGAATCTTTGTAGACTTTATGAACTGAGTATATCGAAGATGATCGAAATTGCCCTCAGATTTAGGAGCATTATATATCGCTAGTAAGATGCGTAATTCATTTTCGTATAATTGCTGTACAGGGCAGTTGTCTTGACAGACAACTCGATCTCTCCCCATCCCACCTCTGACGTTGTAGCACAATACTGTTTCAATATCTGTAAGGCCGACTCACAAATAATACACAAATCAGCCATAACTTTTAAAATTGTTATTAAATAGAATGTATTAACTAATAAATAATACAAATTATTTATTGTTAATGATATTTCACTGATTTAATAACTTTATACAAGGTATTATTCACTGAGATTCACGGTTGACCTTGCATTACGGTGAGTATGGCTGTGCGCTGGGGGCTCTCTGCCCTCTATCTCAAAAACGGTTGAGCGTATGAAAAATTTTATCAAACGAAATTTGTCGCAAATTTTATGCTCTACACTTTTTATAATAAATGTTAACATCATTGGAGCTATAGAAACCGAGATAATCGCGAAAAACTGATTTTTGTGACCTTTGACCTTGAATAACTCACGACGCAGACAGGAGATTTTATGAGACTTTTGAGTAAACTTTACGAGTTTACGGCTTATTATCTCTCATTCCGAGGTGAAACCCTAATATGACTGGGCTAATATGCTTCGGGACTTGCACGAACTTGCATTTTTCCAAAAATACTGGCATTTAATACCCACCTGGCACCTTCTCGCATTAAAAAAACCCGTTCAAGTGCGAGTCTAACTCACACACAAAGGGTTCCGTACCATCGTACAAAATATAACACTACGTACTTTTTAAATACTTTTGTTAAAAAAAAACAAGAGAGGCGATATAACATAATCGAAATATTTTTGTTCCCAATTTGCATGGCAGCCATATTTTGAAATTCGCCATCTTGGGTTTTCATGATTTGTTGTTAGAGCGGCAATAGAAATACACACTATGAAAATTTTAGCTCTCTACCTGTTACGGTTCATGAGATACAGTCCGCTGACAGACAGGCGGACAGCGGAGGCTTAGTAATAGGGCCCCGTAGGGCAGACCTGGGCAAACCCGGCTCTTTTGACTCCCAAGTGCTCCTCAGGTAGGATCTTTTGACTCCCGGTGCCCACCTCATTGCTACTGCAAGTGCAAGTGAGAAATGCATACTCGACATAGGCGAGTGCTCCGAGTGCAAGCGAGAAATATTTTTTTGGTGCCTCCTGCAAGTGCAAGCGAGAAATGCATACTCCTGTCCTGAATCAGTGATGGTGGACATGTACTCACTCCTCATTGCGTTAATGGAGCGACCCGAAATGACCCGAAATGCACTCAGGTATATGTAACTCAGGTTTATGGAGGTGTTTATGGAGGTATACTGCTCCCATGAAGTCAAACTTTGCCCGGGTCTGCCGTAGGGCACCGTTCGAGTACAGAACCCTAAAAACTAATATTGTTTCTTCTGTAACTGCATTAATCAAGCTTCACGGTCCCCTGTATGTAGTTTTTGCACAAGTACATCCTGTTTACTATCAACAAGGAATCCTGTTTACTATCAACATATTAAGTAAAGAATAAGTGAATTGAACTACCTATTCTACATGGCTACAACTTTAAAAAGTTTCTTTTAAAAATCTAATGCCTCTTCTTTGAAAGTTCCTAATTATCAGCTTCGGGAAATTGTTGCGTGTTATTTTTCTTGGTGCGCGGTTTCTGATAAAATGGCTAGACAAACAAACAAACAAAAGGTCTGATTGTAATACCTAAGCTTATTGGCCTTCTCCTGGAGTTCTTCCTGTTCCTTTGATTTCAGTTCGAACTCGGCCTTTAATTGATCCAATTTTTCCTGCAATTCGGCCAGTTTCTTTTGAGCCTCTTCTAGCATGAGTTGTTTTAATCGCAAAGACGCTAGAGCTTCATCTAACTTAGCTTTTTTTGGTGCCACAATTCTGATGAAAAATAAATCGTTATAATTTCATACTGCTTTAGAGCCTGTTCACGTTAAGGGTTTCACTGCCATATTGACTGCGCGGAATGTTGTGGTGAAAACCGTAGTATGAGCAGGCTCTAAGATCTTCTACTACAAATACGTACCTCCAAACCTTTCCGTAGTTTTCTATGGCTCTTATCCACAGCATGAGGGATTTGCAAGCAAATGAAACGACGCCAACCTTTTCAGGCTCCAGTTCAGTATCAGCTGTGTATGTGCCAATCTTTTTAAGTGTTTTGTCGGATATGTGATCTTTGTCGAAATTTCGAAGGTCATTTAAAAAGCTCTGTTCGCCTAAAACGCGTTTTGACTCAGCCCACGTAGGCTCTTTGCCTAGCAAAATCATCACAGCTTCCATAACCCGCTCTACTTTAACAGGTGGCCTTCCATACGACTTAACTTCGGAAATGTCCTTCTTGCTGAGTGCATCCAATGCTTTCACTGCTGCGTCCAGTGCAGGCATGACTTCGTTGAGTTCTAGTTGTGCTTGATCAGCCATCAGTTTGCACTCGATTTCTTCCTTGGCAATTATCTTACTCTTGGCTTCCACTGACACCCTCTGCTCGTCGGTCTCTTGTGTTCTTGCTTGGATCTCTACTAAAAATACCTCACACTCAGCTAACAGTTCGGCAACCTTTCCTTGAATAATTTTAAGCTCCTCAGACATGCCTGCTACTTTTTCTTGAGTATCTTGAATTTTAGACAAACCATTACGCAGTCTGTTGGAAATTCCGAGGACTTCCACTCGTTTCTTGGATAACATACTGGAAAGTGGAGATTTCAAATAATCACGTTTTCTATATAACGATAACTGAGGATTCAACTACCATATACGATATTGAGCGTTACGCGTAATTAACGAGGGCGCGACTAAAAAATTAAATATGTACTTTCTAAAGCTAGAATCTCAGACCTCAGAGGTTTCGAAAGGGCGAACTCAAAATTATAAACTTCTTTATATTTTCATAAAATTTGGAACAAGAACATGAGTAATGGGCAACACTGTTATATTGTACAAATATATGTACATTTTATTCTCTATGGTTTAATTTAATTGTTTTTGCTGCACATGCACATGTACCATATTATACACATGTACATACATGGTGTTATTCTAAACGCCTAAAAATAAACAATTACAAATCACGGGCCCACAAATTTAGTTACATTTACCAATAGCGCACAAAATGTCGTTTATAAAAATAAAGACTGACCTCAAAATCAAACCCTTCGGAACTCCACCTTTAATGTGAGGAAGAGATGAGTCCAATGACTTTGAAGTTGTGGATAGTATTTTTCTCAGTGATTGGAACCTAAAAAATTTTCTTTTCGATATACCGGTTTCTTTGGGTTTCACTTATGCTAAGAACCAATTTTGCAGATTATAAAAATTCTGTGCCCGGATCCGAAATTGAAAAATAATTTATATCGGTTCCATACTTTTTGAAATAAGAATTGGAATTTTTTTATTTTGGTTCCAAGACCGAATTTTTATTCAAAACCGAAATTCTATATATGTACCTATGTATATAAAATAAAGTCGTGTTAGTTGTTACACTATTTATAACGCAAGAACGGCTGAACCGATTTGGCTGAAAATTGGTGGGGAGGTAGCTTAGAAGCAGGAGACGGACATAAGACTTTTTATCCCGTTCGACCGCGTTCCCGTCGCGTCCAGGAAGAAGAAGAGGAAATTTGTTGTAAAAATGCTTGCCATGTTATGGGTATCGTTGGAGGGGGGAGGTAGTGTAGAATGTGTTGGTGAAAGAAAGGTTGGTGGAAAGTGTGAAATGTAGGAATTATTGGTGAAAACATGTTTTTGTTGTGGGGGAGGGGTGGGGGGGTGACACCCCTTAGAAGTGTATCTCAGGGGTAGGAAGAAGAAGCACTATAGGAAATCGGGTTGATGAAAGTTGGTGAAAATAGTGAAAACTTGGTTTTTTCGGTGGGTGCCGACAAAATTGAAACGGCTGTGGAAGAAAAGTGTATGCATGAATTCGAATAATTTTTTCACCAATCGATAGCTAAGGAAGAAGAGTAATCTTCTATATATATAAAGATGAATCCCTATTTCCCTTGGTCACGCCATCACGCGTGAACGGCTGGACCGATTTCGCTAATTCTTTTTTTGTTGCGTTTGTTATTGTCAGGAGAAGGTTCTTATGAAAGAAAAAATTAAGAATATTGCGCGGAAAATTAAAAAATTATGTTTTTGGTTTGGGTTTTTGGGGTCACTGATTTTGAATCTGCCATCAAAATTTTGTAAATCAAGATGCTGGATCAATATGGCGACCGAAAATTTGAACTTCAAGGGATTTCCCTGAAAATCCGCGCTTGGGGATTTTCGGGATCACTGATTTCGAATCTGTTATTCAAATTTCCAAATATGAGACCACCCCCCACCCCGCTGGGAGATATAGGAGAGGGGGTGCAATAAGGAGGTGGTGTAAAATGAGGAAAACTAAATTTAATAATACTTTACAGTTTACAATTAAAAAAGTATTAGGAATAGGTGAAAGTGATGGTATGGGGTGTATTTTGTACGAATTTATGGTTGATTTAATGAGACCACCCCCACCCCGCTGGGTCACATAGGAGAGGCGGTTGTGCAGTAGGCAGGCGTTGTAAAATTAAGGAATACAAATTTAATAGTATCCCGGGAAACGCCGGGTCCGGGCAAGCTAGTAAAAAATAAAATAAATTGGTACAAAAGTATAATAGTCTTTATACTTAGTATTCAACATCATAATCGAATGATTTATTAAATCGAACGAGTGTACGTACTTGTCAACTTATTTCTTTGAATGAATTTCAGACCAGAGAACCACCTCTCTACGCTGACTTGAATAGCTGGAACGACGTGTACTATTTCAGCGAGTTTACTAAGCCATGGTAATTAATTTTTTTTCATATTCCAGTAAAGTAACAAATCAGATTCTGAGCTCAGCCTATCAGGTTTAAACGTTTCTATTTGGGGGAAACCCGTTTCAGTTTCATTACTTAAGTAAGAAGTTGATTAGAAAATTTTGAAAAGAATCCGCGATATCCCTACCGCTTTTCTCTGTACTTGAATGTATTTCAAAACTGCTCGTGCTTGCATTAATAATATCAATACCACAAGTGCAACAAAACATTTGAAATTCGGAATTGGAACCAAAATATTTTCTTTTTTGGTTTCGTTACTCAACAACAATCGAAAGTTTAAATTGAGAATTCATCATTTACGAATTGTCCATTCTATTTTGATGCTGAAGAAAAGTTGGTTCGTCAGAACCAAAACAGGACTTTTACATAACCGATTTCAAATAATGAGAACAGATATAAAGATTCGTTTCGATTCCTATCACTGATGTTTCTACTTAGCCTATGTATAACCAATTACAGTGCGTAAAATAAAAGTTTATCATCTGGATGGTGTCATTAACGAAATATTCCGTAAGTGATCAATTATGGCGTATACGGTAGCTCGATCCTCAACTGGCGATCAAACGAAAACTTACTCCTGATATCCTGCAACCAGCTCCAAATAATTGATTGAAGTCACGTAATTATGCCTTTTCATTTCAAGCAACATCGTCTTGGACATTTCGATGACGGAAGTATGTATTATCGAGAACGCGAATGCTATAGAATCTTGTAACTTGTCTTCTGTACGCATCACAAGGCTTTCACGGCGTACTATTTCTTCTGTCCCTGGCAAAGGGACATAGAGCTGGGTAGTAGATAAGAATTTCACAGCTACCTCAAGCAAAGCGGACTGAGGCCACAAGAGGAACCAATTGGTAGTTGTCGAATTGATCAAGGCCGGATATTGCCGAAGATACCGCCTGAATGCTTCACCAATAGGACTGAAGTACAATGCAATGTGAAGATTCTCGCGAACTGTGTGCATAAAGAAGTTGTACATGGCCTCTGTGGTAAGCACAACGCCATGTTTCTTCGCTGCCTTCTCAAGTGATGTCTTCAACTCTTCAAATTCATCTGCCTTGAACAAATTTATTTCACCTGTGCTGAGCATGTTGTTCATAATTTCTAAAAATGTCTCCTCGGCTACCTGCTCGCCCGAAAATATAAAGCAGGTTGGTCTGTTTTTCACTCCAGTTTGTTTGTAAAGGTTTTTAAGATCCTCGCGAAATTCGTTCGTCTTGTACTTTTTGGTAACTTCTATTTGGAAAACAGTCAACTCACTAATATAAGCCGCAAGCTTCGTCAGATTCTGGCGTCCAGACCCACCAATTCCAATGTTCAACATATTCCCCCTAGGCTGAGAAATGACCCTGATAATGCGAATTATGTGCTGAATTGCTTCCTTGAAAAATACTAGGTCCATGCGAGCATTGCCGGGAGCGTTGTTGTAATCGTCCAGTTGATTCGACATGTACTTCCTCAAGTCGTCAAGGTTTACTAAGTCTTCGTAGTAGGCACCAATAAAATCCCCGAACAATGGAAAATCCTTGCTAGGGCAAAGATTATGGAAAGTCGTTTCGAAATAGTTTGCAAGGCTGTCGTTGAGTTGGTTTTTAAACCAATCCAAATCACTTTGGTCGACTAAGCGGTCACTAAAAACTCTCGCGCTTTCATGAATCCACAATCTCAAGACCAGTGCCTTTGTTGTGTGATACTCCTTGCTAGATCGCAGTAGCCCCTGAAAAACGCGGGAGATGTCCCTCAAATTAAAAAGATAGTGCGTCTTTGCTGGAGTGGGCAACATTTTCTTGCTAACAGATTGGTAGAGTTGTATGGACGCGTTCGTTATGTTTTTCCACATATGTTTAACATCGCTCGTGAAGTCCGACATTTTCTGCCTCAGCATTGTGCCATAAATTCGTGTTATCGTGTTATCACTTGGAAATGTCATATTAATCATGAAGAACCTGCTTGAGGTGCGGGGCGAAATAACCTGACGACCACCACCGGGTGGGCCCATGGCAACCATTAGCAGACTTTGCATGACGTACATGCGCTGTTGATTTTTTCTGTTGTACCAGAACTTGTAGTCTATCCATTGCCGTATAAGCTCCAGAGGTGGTTGCGACCCATATTCATCTTTGGTCGGCATGTTGAAGTCATCCATAAAGCAAATCATAGTCTTACCGCCTATAGGGACAAAGATTTCCTTTGTTCGTTTTTCAGTCTTGTTCTCAATAGCTTCTTGCAAGCCTGCAGCTGTTGTCTGAGGATTTATGGTATTCGGTAAAATTAGTTGAAAATTAGGTATTACTATAGACGAATAAATATAACAAATACCCACTTCGAACAAGCAAAACACAAACAAAATTGTTGAGAGCACAGATGTCTCCACATGTGCAACGACTTGCGAACTCGACGCAAGACGCAAGAGAAGTTCCAGTTGTTCAACGCAGGCTGCTTTTCGTGTGATGTGCAGAGCATATTCCGAGAAAGAAAACCAAAAAACAAGGAGGCTGAGTGTTCGTAAGATTGCTACGCAGCCTTGCTTGAGCTTAGGGTGAAGGCAGAGGGATTTACATGTGAAACATTTGATGAGGGTATCTGGGCGCCAACAAAATATTGTTTTGCCTACTGCTGGAATTGTTCGATACTTTACAAGAAAATGTAGATTTTCTACTGTTTTCTACTGTTTAGAGCTAGTGCTCGAAACCCGAAAAATCGATGACTTAATCATTTTAATGTAAGGATTATCTGAAATGCATTTTTAAGAATGTGGAATTGACTACTTAAAGTAAATATAAATTTTAAACATTAGTATGGTTTTGTCTCCTTTCAAAATTTAATTCTTTTGGATTTTGATATTGCTGCGAAAACTGCAAACTGAGATATTTTAATATTGAAGGAAGATTAGTTTATCAATATCAAACACCAAAGTACATTTTTTATTGTTATCCATTAAAAAGAAAATGCATCTGAACTTCTAGACATGCAAGCGATAGTGTAAAAACTCAGGGTGCGGAAATTACCTGTTCCGGACTATGAGCCCAGGGTCAGTAAGCAAAATAGTTCACGAAAATTAAATTATGCAAATTAGCTCACACAGGCATCATTTCGTTACCATGCTTAAGCCAGGCAGCAAGTCAGCGCAGCTATCGTACGAACCCTCACCTCAGTTGCCTTGTTTTTGGTCTTCTTTTTCGGAAGACGCCCTGCATAGCACACGAGAAACAGCCCGCGGTAAACAACTTGTTCTTCTCCTGCGTCGAGTTCATCGGTTGACTGTTGCCGTCGCGCATGTGGAGGTATCGCTGTGGAGCTCTTAAACATTTTGGCCGCGTTTCGCTTGTTCGAAGTGGGTAATCTTTATATTTATTAATATTATTTTTATGGTATTACAAGATAAAGCATTAATTTTGAATATAGAAATAATATTTCCGATAAGGAACCATTTTTGCCTGGACAAATTTAAATCTAAAATTTCTTTTAAATGCAAAAAAATGTAAGGTTCGTTTCGAACAGATGAGAACAGCACCCTAATGCAACATTTTCGTAATCAACAGAATAAAAACTATGTTGTAACTAGCACTTGTGGGGATACAAGAAAATCAATAATATTGCCCAGTGTTATCGACATTTATGATACTCTTTGTATTTTGAAAAGGAGCGATGTTCTCTTACTTTGCGAAGTTTATTTTTGTCGGTCTGTGACGTTGAGTTGTAAGTTGAAAAACGTTTGCAGTTATATCGCACCACAATATAAGAACAACGTCAGAAGTATTCCTTTGGTCCAGATAAGCAAAGCTAATAATTATAAAAGAATAACATAAATAAATAACGGATAAGGTGTTTTGTTTTTTGGGAAAATAAACCGATCTTGTTTTGTAGAATTTTTTATTAACTAATGTAACGTTTCGGGTCTTTATGTGAATCCTTATCAGAAGCTGTGACAATTACAAATACAGTTAATAATTTTCTTCTCGGGCTGCCTAAACCTTAACCTAACTTAGCCTAACCTTCCGTCTGCAGGACTACTGTTCTGTCTTTCAAGCGGTGGTAATGGCGACTTGACTAAACAGTAACAAAGTTTCTTACGGGAGTGTCTGTAAACTCTAACCGGTGTATTCACACACCAATTCAAGGATCGTCCAAGACTGCCGTTCTTCACTAAACGACTCAGCGGAACGATATAACCTGGAACTCATATGGGTTCCAGACACGCAGAGATCCGATGCAACTGCATACTCCGGTTCCTTTCACCGGATCTGGGTTTTCCATGGTAGTAGATGGCTGAAACTTCGAACCTTTTTGCCTAAATCGTTCGTTGTACGTAAAAATTGGAAGAGATCATTTTTTTGGAAAATTTCATCACCTTTCATTTTCATAATAACCTTAATTAGCCTCCGAGCCATAGAAAGCGCGATATTCGCAAAAAAACGGTTTTTTTGTGAACTTCGACCTTGAATAACTTTTTATGCGATAGTCATCTCGTTCTCAATTTTTAATATTTTATTAAAAACACTAAAATCTATCATAACATATATAAAAGAAAGTCGTGTTAGTTGTTACACTATTTATAACTCAAGAACGGCTGAACCGATTTGGCTGAAAATTGGTGGGGAGGTAGCTTAGAACCAGGAGACGGACATAGGACTTTTTATCCCGTTCGACCGCGTTCCCGTCGCGTCCAGGAAGAAGAAGAGAAAATTGGTTGTAAAAATTCATAATTATACTATTAGTAATGCGTGTGCCATGTTATGGGTATCGTTGGAAAGGGGAGGTAGTGTAGAATGTGTTGGTGAAAGAAAGGTGGGTGAAAAGTGTGAAATGTGGGAATTATTGGTAAAAACCAGTGGCGTAGATAGGGGGGGGATCAGGGGGATCAATCCCCCCCTTGGGTCTGAGAATTATAAGATGATAAAATCGAATTTTTTCCAGGCATGTGTTTTAATGTAAGCATAACATTTTTGAAGCGCCAATATTTATTTTGTCTCAATGTGCAATACTGCAATTAATGGTAAAACTCTCAAAATTGAAAAAGAAACACACATTTTTACGCGATGACTGTGCAGTACAGCATATTAAAGTTTCGAATGCCCGCGCTTCTAACGGACCGACCAATCATGTGACTCCCAAGTGATACCTCAGTCAGTCACAGTGCTTCTCAGTTTACTGCGTGCTGCCTGCGGCGCTGCATCAGCTGTATATGATAGTTTCGAGCAGTTTCGAGTATGCATTTCGTTTATATTCTCTTAAAATGAAGCGATTTTTAGTACCTGTAAAACCATTTTGCAATCCTCCAAAAACTGAAGACAATGAAGAAGCGCAATCATCTGTCGAAACAGCCGTGAAAAAACCTCGTTTCCTGGAATTTTCGAAGCTGCAAAGAAAATTGCTGAAACTTTGGACATTGAAATCAAACACAAACGAAAAGTGAGCAGACAAAAAAATCGAGCGAATCCTGAAGTTCAGAGTGCAGAAGATTACTTCCGTGTCACGGTGTTCAATCCATTTTTGGACTTCTACATCATGGATCTTGGCGAGAGATTTATCGATCACGAAAAAATATTAGAAGGGTTTTCGGCGCTCTTCAAGCATGATTTATCTGAAATCGACAAAGCAGCTGAGAAATTTATAGAAACTGTCGAGTTTTATCAAAAATTTCTTGATTCTGGGCCAACTGCTGTTCTCATCGAGTTGAAAATGTGGAAGAAGTATTTGATCCGTAAAGGCGACATCAAGCCTAACAATTCGTTGAAAGCGCTGGATGATTGTCCAGAAGAGAATTTCCCAAATATCAATATGTTGCTAAGAATATTAGCTACATTGCCAGTATCTACGTCTACTGCGGAACGAACATTCTCAAGTTTGAAACGGATAAAAACAATTCAAAGGAACACGATAAAAGAAGTGAGTTCATCATGTTCCATCTAAATGTTTGGATACTATCGAATATGCATCAATAATAACTCGAATTATTGTCTGATTTATCTATTATAGGACCGCTTGAATGGTTTGGCAGCTCTGGCAATGCATCGTGACATTGGAATCACAGCAGACGAAGTCATTGATGAATTAGCAAAAAAATCTCGAAAGCTTGAATTTCTTCTTCGATAATAAGAGAATTTTTTTATAATGCAACTTATCAATGTGAAAAATGTGACCAATTTCTGTACACGACTGTGCAACGAGGATTATTATCGCAGTGTAAAATATAACTTACAAAAAAACAGGATATTATTCTGAGTCATATCCCCCCCCATATCAAAAAGCTATCTACGCCACTGGTAAAAACGTGTTTTGTTGTGGGGGACGGTGGGGGGTGACACCCCACCCAGAAGTGTGTCAGGGGAAGGAAGAAGAACCACTATAGGAAATTGGGCCGGGTTGGTGAAAATAGTGAAAACTTGGTTTTTTCAGTGGGTGCCGACAAAATTGAAACGGCTGTGGAAGAAAAGTGTATGCATGAATTGGAATAATTTTTTCACCAATCGATAGCTAAGGAAGCAGAGCAATTTATATATATAGAAATGAATCCCTATTTCCCTTGGTCACGCCATCACGCGTGAACGGCTGGACCGATTTCTCTAATTCTTTTTTTGTTGTGTTTGTCATTGTCAGGAGAAGGTTCTTATGAAAGAAAAAATTAAGAATATTGCGCGGAAAATTAGAAAATTATATTCTTGGTTTGGGTTTTTGGGGTCACTGATTTTGTGTCTGCTATCAAAATTGTGGAAATCAAGATGTCGGATCCAATATGGCGAACGAAAAGTTAAACTTCAAGGGATTTCCCTGAAAATCCGCGCTTGGGGATTTTCGGGATCACTGATTTCGAATCTGTTATTCAAATTTCCAAATATGAGACCACCCCCACCCCGCTGGGAGATATAGGAGAGGGGGTGTAATAAGGAGATGGTGTAAAATGAAGAAAACTAAATTTAATAATACTATTGGAAAATATCTAAAACATGTGCAAAACGCAAATAGGAAAATGCTGGGTCACATAGGAGAGGCGGTGGTGCAGTAGGGAGGCGTTGTAAAATTAAGGAATACAAATTTAAAATTATCCCGGGAAACGCCGGGTACGAGCAAGCTAGTTGTATTACAAAATGTACAAGTATTAGTATCACAGCAATCCTTCGAAGTTGAGAATTTTCGGTCGCCATATTAGGTCCACCATCTTTAATCTCCAAATTTCGATAGAAGATTCGACATCAGCGACCCCGAAAACTTAAAGAGACACAAATTCATTGTAATTCTCAACCACGTCAGTGGAGGCGAGCAGCGTTTCCTTCAGCGATTCAACATTTCGTAACACTCTCAGTCCCATGAATCGAATGTGCACTAGCGTGTATAAAGAAGTTTCACTTGAAAAAATTGTGTAGTGTTTGGAAATATTTGCGAAATGAGCCTTTTCAAACGAAACCCCACTAGGATAAATTTGTTTTTATATTTTATTCATCCTGGAACTATGTGCAGGCAAGTGATTTCTATAACTGTGCCAAATTTCGCGTCGTTAGCTTTAAAAATGACTGTCTCATCAATAGGTGTCCGTTTGGTACCTTTAGGACGGAACCGTAAAAAGTAAAATGTTTAAAAAAGTAACTGAACGTAAATAAGAGGAAACGAATAAATAAACAAATTAACGAAAATAACAAATGCACCTGCGCTGAGATATTGATAGAGAGAATAGTATACTTTTGCTTATTAACGCTTTCAGTCACGCTCGTTGCTGTGGATGATTTGCCAGTACCCACATCTCCTACCAACATGACGGGATTCTTCGCGTCTAGTAACGTCGACACCAAATAGTTGTACCTCACTGTGTCAATGGTGGGTACAATAATTTTGTAAAATGGTGCGCTAAATAATTTTTAAAATGAAAACAAAACGAAAAAAATTATTAAAAAGCGAAGCCATACTCGCTATCGTATCTCCAATTGTCGGACAACTTATCCTCCCAGGGAATGAATGTCTTCTGCTTTGGATCAACGAAGTAATCATATACAGTATCTTTAATGGGAAACACGCTATCGAGCTCCCTTATGTATGCATCAATTTTAGCTCGGCCGTTTTCGTTAACAGTTGCACATACAGACCACACTAGGCAGAATAGGAACCACAGCTTGGTCATAACTTCAAGCACTTCCTCATTACTTGCATTAATCCCATTCTCCTTGGTCCCCAGACACTCCAAAAGTCGACATAATGACATTATCAGGTTTAGCTCGTTAGTAGCAATAGTTTCCTTGCACTTATCCCTTTTGAACTCCAAAAGCCGGTCTATGTAACGTTCAAAGGCTTCATCTAAGAGAGCCACATACTGCTTCGGTTTTTGTTGACTCAGCCAAGATTTAACGTATGGTCTCCATCCCCAGTCATTGTAGTCATTGTAGACCATGCCACACCGTGAGACTGTTGCAGGTGATGCCACAGCCAGGTCTCCAACCTCGAAAAGGAGCGAAACCTGCCGCGGCATAGTTATCCGCTCACTATTTACCAGGGTCAGCACTTTATTGTCGTCCATCACTGAGTTCATGTTCTCAATCCACACAGCATCGACAGGACCGTCAAAAAGCATCCATTTCAGGGCAGGTGTTTCCTCGGAGCAAATGGTTCTCATAATAGAGCTAAGGACCCCATCCAGCCATTCACCTGTAGATAAGTTGTATTCGCCGTAAAGCTCAGCCAGGTTCAATGCCTTGGGATTAACCGGGTAAACAACGACATTCTCCCATCCTGCGATTCCTTTGGATTTCATTCGGCCGTGAGCACCTTGCAGGCACTTCCAAGTGGTGGATTTCGCAGTGCCGGTGTCTCCCAAAATCATAACCGAGTGGCGGGAGTTCTTCGTCTCGTACAACTCTATAATTTTATTGACTGCACTGTGGATGACTTGCATGTTCGTCGCCCGTAACTCATCCGTAATCGCTTTCTTGAAGTCGCTGTAATCAATGCTTGGTACGCTGACTCCCGGAAAGATGTCTGCCATAATGGCGTTGAACAGAGGCAGATCATTTGATGTTAGGCGCGCCACGTTCATGTCTTTCATTGCCAAGTAGACCACTTCTTCCTCATTGACCCCATGCAACTGTCTCCTTTTAATGCCGGCGTACCTCAGCAAGGCTGCCATTGAACGCAAGCCGAAATCGTAGTGGTACTGCTTCGAAAGCTGCTGCTTCGCTAATTCGTACAAAGTAAACACCTTCCTAGCCAAGCTCTTCGTGTTCTGGAAACCGTCGCTGAAGAGAATATTTTCGGCTATGATTGCTGTGTCGGGTACAATCATTGCGATGGACCGAAACATTGATTTCAGGTTGTCAGGAAGCTCTGTTCTGCCAGCATATCCCGGATTCATTGTTATGAACAATCCCACAGTGCTTCTCAAGTTAATCAGTTGGCCCTCAAACATAAACTTTGCCAGTTTTTGCGCCAAAGCGGATAAAATTGATAAGATTTGCTGAGCAACTACCGACAGCACCTCTATGTTGATCCTATTGAACTCGTCAAAGCAGCCCCAACAGCCTGACTGGGCCAATCCAGAAAAATTCTTGCCTATGCTCTTGTAGTCAAGGCCTTCCGAACAATTGGTTACAATCACCCAAATTCCGATTGCCTTGCCTAAGTCCTTTACACTTTCGGTTTTTCCTGTTCCTGCTGGCCCCTTCGGACTACCGCCACGGTACAAATGCAAAGCCGTTGTCAATGTAATAAAACACCTAAAGGATGAAATAAGATGGTCAGGACTACGGTGACTATGCCTGTAACGAGATACATAGTTCCGAAAAGCATACAACTTCAATTTTTTTTAAAACCTTCAATAAGTAAAATTTTCGTTTTTTAATATGCCCTGTGCAAGTTTTTATATTTTTCCCGGAATTTCGGAATTTTGGGCAGGACAGCAAGTTGAATTTATATACAGCCATCAGAGTTTTAGTCCGGTCAAAATAGACGAAAAAATTGAGGTGGGTTTGCATTAGTTCGCATAGAGCTGAAAATTGGTACATACCTTGGGGACATTATTACAAATAAAATACTAAAAGTCCCCATCGATCCGACATCTGCAAAACAAGTTATTCAAGGTCAAAGGTCAACAAAAATGGTTTTTTCAATTTTTCCGGTAAACGGTAAGTTTTATCATATAAATAGATTAGACAAAAGCTGTCGACCATGAAATTATCTACAAAAATTGTCCTTATACTTTTTTTTCTAAGAATCACCATTCCTGAGATATTGCGATTCAAAAAGTTGAAGAAGTCGTACTTTACATAATATGCACACATTTTCGCACCACCTGTGAGGTAGTGTACTCGGCGCATTTTTTTAACGTGGTGTCCCCGGTAGGCATAGTCCACGATATATTGTGACTAACTTTTATTAAAAAATATTGTATTAACTGGAAAATAGTATAATAATAATGTTATATAAAATGGTAGTATACTCGACATGTGTTGGTTAGCAGAAGCAGATGTTGGAGGAAGACAAGATAATTGCACTCTTTTATTGTTTCGTGTATTTTTTACAAAACTTAAATAACTATACTTGTCTAAACAATCATTTTTTTTTTGGAGCTCCATATAGAGCAAGAGGAAAGCGAATCTCGTTTGTGATGATGTCTTGTGGAGAAGAGTCGATCTGTTGAAATACTTCTGCGCAATTAATTAAATCATCTTTTGAAAATAATTTAAATACTGTTGTTTTACCCCTTCTGAAAAATGATGATGTAGTATCGCAGCCAGTTATTGCATGTAAAAATAAGTTATGATTTTGACATTTTAGATAAGCAGATAAACTTTTCGATGAATATACAGGGTGATTGGTAGATGGGTGGAAAGCTTTAAGGCGCAGCTAGTAGAGACAATTTAGAACCATTTAAGCCATGGTTGTCTTAGACGAAGTCTGACTATTTTTTTTTTACTAATATTTATGTTATTTTTACAAAAAATAGTCATATTTTACAGTTTCCGGCTAATTACAGCCAAATTAAATGACAATTAAATTGTTATTCATTTTATTTAATTAAAGTAATGTGTGAGCCATCCAGCGCAACATGATCGAAGCGTCTGTGTTATGAGGTTTTTTTTTTACAAACTTTTGAAGTTAATGCAAAAAATTTAAAAAATCAAGAACACCGTTTTCTGACCTCATTGTAAAAAAAACGGGTGTAGGTAACTTCGTTCAAACCTTTTTGAAAACATGCTTACTTATCGCTCTTTAGTTTGAGGTATCATTTACTCGGTTAACTTACTAATTGCTGAAATTAAGACCTACAAACCAATTTAAGGGAGAAAACACGAATTTTTGGGCAAATTAATTATTACAACTTTTTTGTGCTTGAAATGATTTTAAAAATTATTGCGCAGATGTAAGAACCAAATTGAGGCGATTCTATAAACAAAGGACGCCGCGCGTCCAGTAGTAGCCTTAGCTTTGCGCTCCTGCACGTGTTGTTTTTGAACTATCGTGTTTTTAAATGTGTTGACATTTAGTGGGCTCCTTTCTTCATTGTTAAGAGACCATGGCTACTTTTTCCAATCAGGAATATGCAGATATTGTGTTTATGTATGGCAGAGCTGACGGCAACGGAAATTTAGCGCGACAGATGTATCAAGAGCGCTATCCCAATCGCAGGGTACCGAATGTCCGCGTATTTTACAACACCTTTCGACGACTTGCTGAAGATGGGATACACCACGTGGAGCCTGGGGTTAATCCAGGCAGACACTCAGCTGGTGTCGAAGAAGACATTTTGGCAGCATTTGAAGCGGATCCTACAACAAGTACCAGAGCAGTAGCTCGAAATTTAAACACTTCTCAATGGAAGGTGTGGCATACATGGCAGGGGTGTGCAGGGTCTAGAAGAGCAAGATCCCCAAAGAAGGATTCAGTTCTGCCGTTACCTTCTCAACAGAGATCCATCTTTTGGATGGATGAGAGTAAATTTAGTAGGGAGGGCATAACAAATTTCCACAACCTCCACGAATGGGCCGACAAGGACAATAATCCACACTGGAAAAAGCAAGTGTCTTTCCAGAGGAAGTTTTCGGTCAATGTGTGGGCTGGAGTAATTGGCAGGACATTGATTGGGCCCCACCTCTTACCGGACCATTTAAATGGCGCTAATTATTTAAATTTCCTACAAAATGATTTACCGAGGCTTGTAGCGGAATCTGGTGCCCATATATTCCAAACAGATCGCGAAGTTATCTTCCAGCAAGACGGTTGTCCAGCTCATTGGACATTAATTGTAAGGGAACATTTAAATAACAGCTTTCCCGATAGCTGGATCGGCAGGGATGGACCTATCCCTTGGCCCGCTCGGTCACCAGATTTGACTCCTGTAGACTTTTTCGTGTGGGGTCGGGTCAAGGAACTGGTGTATACTAATAATGAAATAAACACGAGAGAAAACTTAATTGAAAGAATTAATACTGCATTTGACACAATGAAGCAGGAAATGATGCTAAACGTAACAACAACACAAGTGAGAAAACGGGCCCGTGCTTGTATTAGAAATAACGGCCATCATTTTGAACACCAACAATAAATAATTCAATTGAAAATGTTGTTTTAATTACTCTGCCCAAAAATTCGTGTTTTCTCCCTTAAATTGGTTTGTAGGTCTTAATTTCAGCAATTAGTAAGTTAACCGAGTAAATGATACCTCAAACTAAAGAGCGATAAGCATGTTTTCAAAAAGGTTTGAACGAAGTTACCTACACCCGTTTTTTTTAAAATGAGATCAGAAAACGGTGTTCTTGATTTTTTAAATTTTTTTCATAAACTTCAAAAGTTTGTAAAACAAAAACCTCATAACACAGACGCTTCGATCATGTTGCGCTGGATGGCTCACACATTACTTTAATTAAATAAAATGAATAACAATTTAATTGTCATTTAATTTGGCTGTAATTAGCCGAAAACTGTAAAATAATGGCATTTTTTGTAAAAATAACATAAATATTAGTAAAAAAAAAATAGTCAGACTTCGTCTAAGACAACCATGGCTTAAATGGTTCTAAATTGTCTCTACTAGCTGCGCCTTAAAGCTTTGAACCCATCTACCAATCACTCTGTATTTCTGTTGGGTGTTGAGCTTTCCCGGGTTTCAAAAAGTAAATAATCTTATCAATTGGAGTTCGTGCAGGCAGTAGTACTATACTATATATACTATACTAGTATACTATCAAGTTTAAGTATGGCTAGGCAATCAACTGGATCCGGAAGACTGGGGTTGGAAATTAGAAGATAATACTTTGGAGCCAATTCAAACTTTACTCCCACTTGCTCCGGAAAGACTTCTCAACACCATCTTTTGCAATTGCAAAAAGGGTTGTAGTGCGAAATGTCCCTGTAAAAAAGTCACCAGTATGTACTAATTGCCAAGGCCAGTCTTGCTCCAATGTTGAATCAACTTCAATAGATGAAGATTTTTATGATATCAATGAGGACACAACTGATGTGTCTTCTCCACATATCCAGCTAGGAGAACAAGAAGAAGAAGAAGAAAACGAAGAAGATATAACTATTGAAGTGGCATTTGAAGATTGTCAGTCAGAATAACATCTTCCCGAAACCAACAGAACTTCGTGCGATTTAAATCATTTTCAATAGTACCATTTTCCAGTTAATACAATATTTTTTAATAAAAGTTAGTCACAATAGATCCTGGACTATGCCTACCGGGGACACCACGTTAAAAAAAATGCGCCGAGTACACTACCTCACAGGTGGTGCGAAAATGTGTGCATATTATGTAAAGTACGACTTCTTCAACTTTTAGAATCGCAATATCTCAGGAATGGTGATTCTTAGAAAAAAAAGTATAAGGACAATTTTTGTAGATAATTTCATGGTCTACAGCTTTTGTCTAATCTATTTTTATGATATAACTTACCGTTTACCTGAAAAATTGAAAAAACCATTTTTGTTGACCTTTGACCTTGAACAACTTTTTTTGCAGATGTCGGATCGATGGGGACTTTTAGTATTTTATTTGTAATAATGTCCCCAAGGTATATACCAATTTTCAGCTCTATGCGAATTAATGCAAATTGAAATGTCTAATTTGACCGGACTATTTAGATGTTTTTGTTTTTTTAAAAATTTAGTAGTTGTTTACTTTTGAAAAATTCACTTATGAAATGAACTTACCTATCAGTGAGAGGTGTGATAACGAGTCTCCCCGAATTGCCCGTATATTCGTACCCATACGTATGTTCCGTATTTGTTTGTCGAATTTCGCAAATCTCCTTCTCACGGCTCCAGTAAAATCTAAGTTGGGAAAACCATTCGAAGTGCCCTACGTCTTTGCAATTGGCTTTATACATCCTCTCAATAACGTCTCGCCCGTGAATCTCAATAGTAATTAAGGTGTTCACTTTCAGGCGCAGCTGCCTATTTAAATCCTTCCTACTCATTTCTGATAGTTTGCCCAGCACCTTGCTTTGTTTCTTTTTTAGCTTTTTTAAGGGTTTCTTTGAATCGACAATCTTGCAATGTATTAAACTTCTAGTACAATCTGTGGTCCACTGAATCTGGGAACTAGTAAGACAAAGTTGTCCTGGCCACATCGCAATCCACTTGTCGCGGTCTGATAGGTACTTTTTGAGAGAGGCCCGAGTTAATCTCAATTTGTCCTTTAGGACGAGTATCATTGCGATCAATACATCGTTTAACCACCTCTCGGCGGGACCATCTAAAATTACCGGCCTAAGAAACTCGATGTATTCCTCGTCTTCGGAGTACATACCCAACGCTTCCCATCGCATCGTTTTCAAAGTATATTTCTTTAATTTTAACTTGTAGAGGTTGTCGAAAAGCTTCTTTAAATGCGGCAGAACAAGGTCAGGTCGCTTCGCGTTTCCAAGTATCTCCAACAAATCATCGTTCGATATAAAATAGAACCGCGGAAACAATTGCCGCTTGGCCTCCAAATATACTTCTAAAGCCCGTTGAATTAGTTCTAATTTCGAGTCCATTTCCAGCAGCTTGTTTAAGATAAAAGGTGCAGGTCTTAAATGTACAGCCCGCAGAGCAGTTCCTGCAGTGGACATTTTGCTCGTTATCACTCTCCACTGCCTTGTAATTTCCATGAATTTTGCATGTTCGCCTGGTAACTGTTTTTTTATGTCTTCACCTGAAAAGATATTCTCCAGATACAACCACTGACGCTGGACAATGAGCGCCTGCTCGAGAGTCTCCATCACGTACGACAAACTTTTCTCCCAAAAGTCAACTTCCTTCGCGAACGGCTCAACGAATCTTGTCGATTTCATCGTTGAGATTTGCACTGCGTGCTCTTCTAGCATTTGGAAGCAGTCGTCGACGTTCTTTATCCGGTAAACACCATCTTTGTGATAAGCAATTTCGAAAAACATAGTTTTCCATATCTCTTGAATAGCCTTAATCCCATTTTCTATTTGTAGCTCCATAGTGGCTGCGTTTGATATATCTTGGATGTCTTCTGAGAAGGCTTGAAAATCCATTGCTATAATTGCTCCCAAATTAAAGTCTTTCGAATTTTGGTCGAACTCCACGCTCATTACATCGCGTACTCTGTCCCAATGTCTTGCGCGCATCGCTGGATTTTTTAGGGCCGTAATGAGTGGCAAAGTTCTACGGAAATCATCTACTTGTTTCCTTGTAGTTTCCAAAACTTCCCAATTCATATCCTTAAACTGCTTGCAAAGTCGGTTTAATTTCCTGTACAAGGTAAAAGCAGTGTCTTCCATCTCATCAATTTGAATTTTCCAAAAGTTCCCCTCTTTAAATTTAAACCATGCGGATTCCCATTCCGCAATCAAGTTCCAAATCTCCTCCATAGTTTCCAAGTCTTTAAGCAATTTTCGCAGCTCTAAATTTTCAGGTTGGTTAATGCTGAACACGGTCAAATTGCCCGCGATTTCAGATTCAGTCTTCTTTAGTGCTTCAATCTTAGTACGGATCCCTGCTAGGTACTCCAAGGCTGCTTTCGGGGTACTAGGATAATTAAGGAAAAGGAATTTAGATAAATTATTAAGAGGATAAGGAAGGATAGTTTACGTTGAGGAACTAGTAGGGACATTTGTAGCAAATTCGTCCACCAACTTCTTCACATTTGCTTTTAGTTTTTCTGACTGGTTTAAAAGGTTCAACTTGAAGTCTTCCTTCGTGTTGCCCAACATCTCATCAGCTTCCATTAATTTCTTCATATAATTTTGCCATTCTTGCTCCAAATTATCCCTCATTTCGGCGATAGGTAGAGGAACTGATACCTCGTACTTGTCCAGTACTTTAAACAAATCATACGTTTTCGGGAATTCCCCTTGTTTGATTGGTACCTCCTGCACCAACTTTTCATAAATCACTATGGCCTTTTTCATGGCGTGTATGGACCGGGGCACGGTTAATACCAAGTCACCATTGACTTTCATGTACTTGTAGATTTCTGAAAAGCGCAATTTGTACCAAAAATTATAAGAAAGTATTTTACAAACTCCCCACCTGATATCTTATCACTCGCTTTTTTCCTCAGCAGGATTATATATCTATTTTGCCATTCATCAATTTGGTGCAAGATTGTCGACTTCAAGCGATTGGCATTTATCACGACAAAGTGCACCGTGGTGATGGTCTCTTGGATGGTGACTTTGTTCGCAACTACAGTGTATTTCTCAATATTCTCATCAAAAACTTGAGCTAATGTTTCTCCCTCGTACTTTTTCATATACTGATCTTTGTCTAGCTCCCACACCGATTTGTATGGCATCCAGTTTTTCAAATAGGTTTCGAGTGCGTTCTCATTGTACACAATTTCATCTTTTATAAGTTCCTGAAATTTAATGCATTCTGCATCTTCTGCTATTACTACAGCGAATGGTTTTGATTCAGCTTCACCGGATGGTGGCAGGCCTAGCTTTTCCCAGAGTCTGGGGAATTGCTCTAAAGTTTCAATAATTCCTGCCAAAAGACTGCCCAAGGTTGAGGCAATATCCGATAACACCGGCTCGAACACAATCTGAAATTTGTTGAAATATTATTGTGCGGCTAAGAGGTGATATACATATTTATAAGATTCGAAGCAGAGCATGCATCACCCCTTTCTGTTTTTTGAAATGCAATTCACTAGGATACTATTTCGTTACAGACGCAGACATCTCTGCTTCCCGGGAGTTCGTATCGAAAGTACGAAAATTAGTGATTTTTTCACATTGGTCAATTTAAAAACAGAAATCCTGAAATTTACTGTTTTTTCCCACTAGAGCAACATTTTTAACACGCTTTTATTAGCTTCACTTGTAACTAACTATGTAAGAAAATCTTGGAATCTTAATTTGACCCACTTCCCGGTCTTCGATTAGGATGAAATTTTGCACACGCTCTGAGTTCTGATGACAATATATGACTAGCTAAGAAACGTCATTACAAATCCAATATGGCGGCCTCCCCAAGATGGCGGACTGGCTGTTTGAAATGCACCCCCATGATATGGGTATCAAATGAAAGGGCTTGCTGAATGGGATACGAAATAAGAAGACTAAAAAGTATAAAATAAAAATAATAGTTTAAAAAACTAAAAAACACGCTTTTAGCACGCACTAAACATTTAGTTTGATGACTCAAGAGTTTTCCCTTTGCCAAATCTTCATTAGATCGCAGGTAAACATAAACAATTTCAGTTCGTGATGAACGATAAATAATTGCCTATGCGAAATGGTTATAAGTAGGTAATCATCTTTATTAAATATTTACTATTATTTATCATGAAAGAAAGCGTGGAGGGTTTTGTCCCAAAAGAGTAAAGATTACATAAACGCTCCACGCTTTCAACAACAAACAAGATACAGTTTATTTCGGTTTTTATAGTCCTCATAATTTTCATTCCATAAATGCGCGGATGTTATTCTATCCAGAGCTAGGCAAATACAATTACATTACAATTACAATTCCCTGAATATGTTGAATTCCTCAGTAATTGAATTATGAAATTTTTCAATTCCATTACAAGGAATTGTGATTGCAATTTAGTTTTGATAAATTTCTTACTAATGATTCGTCAGAATAATCACTACAATTCCTTGTAATGGAACTGAAAATTTTCACAATTGGGATTTCGTTGTAATTTAATTCCTAAATTAATGATACGACGTAACTTAGGTTCTATCTCGCTAATTATTTTTGTTTTTTTTTAAACTGCGCAAGAACCACTCCTGTTTTCTGACTCGTTTTTACCGTCTTTGCTATGTCTGCAATTTTATTTAAATTATATCATAAAGTGATATTTTTATTATTTACTTCTTGGAAATTTGATTACCTTGTTTTTTTTAATCACTTCACTTACTTAAACAAAGATGACAAGAAGTTTTTTAAAACTTGTGTATCTGCCGAATCTGCCTACTTTAAAAATTTACTGAAGCCAGATTGGCTGACTATCTTCCAAGTGCAATGACGGCCATTTGTGAGTGCCAGACATTATGGGCAGACTTCTGTCTCCATCTGCCACAGCAATTACACGCATTTGCCTGCAAAAATTGGCTATATCTGGTATTTTGCCAGATCGTGTAAGAACAGCTTTACACTCCATATGTCCACAAAAACATTACGCGAGTAGGACTGCAGATGCAAAAGACACAGATGGTCGAATTCCACTCGGAGACCGCATGCTTCTACTCCCAGATTGCGCTTTCCCTAATAAACCAAGATGGAAGAACCCTCATCAATTAGAATAGCTATTACCATGGAAATATAAACTGCTGGCTGTAAGCCAGATTTAGCGTACCACATTCCCCGATGTGTTAGTTCATAGTTAATATGAAGACATAATCAGAAGGAGGCTCACCGTTCAAAATTTTCCGAAGTTCCTGCCAATATCTAAGCCCTCCTTATAATCTATTTACACGCTGCAATTCACTGACAAGCTATAAGGTTTTTTTGTTTCCCTCATACACGCTGTTTCTGTACTCCTCTGCGTAGCTACCTTTAGGTGGTCGCTCATGTACAGGGTTTATACACGATACAGCCGTTAGTTAGTTAGTTTGTATTTCTATGGCTATTACGGGCTAATCACCTAACATAACGAACGTAAACGATTCCATATCTTAGAAGCAGAGAGTGAAGTGAAGATGCTTTCTGGAAGCTGCTCTATACTTCCAATCCGGGAGTGAAGTGGGAAATTTTGTCTTTGTCAATATACAGTTTAAACAAAACTTTGTTGATTTGTCCAGTAGAAATGGTCGAGTTTAAATTAACAAAATTACTTTGTTTATTATAAGCAAAAACACGATAAGCTGAAAACCTGCCAAGTGTTTGGCAAGTGTAAACTTGATTTTTGGTTCGATTTACCAGTTTTTCGCAGAATAACATAAATAAATACAAAATAAGAAAAAGTAACATCAGAGCAAAAGTTGTATGCTGCAAGACACAAAGGGCTATCTCGACCTTTTGGCAGTGCAGAAGAGCTTTCGGCCGTACTTGGGGCATTAGTCCAAAAATCATCCACTGGATGTATACTGCAGTCATCAGACCGAGTCTTTGGTACGGGGCGTTGGTCTGGTGGGAAAAGACAAATCTAAGCACCATCAAAGGTACTTTATCCAAGTTACAAAGATTGGCCTGCTTAGCTATCACAGGGGCGATGAGATCTTCTCCAACTGCAACGATTGAGTTGGCTCTCTCCCTGGCTCCGCTCGAAATCATCGTGCACAAAGAAGCGATGAAATCGGCCTTGCGCCTTGTTCAAAACAATCTCTGGCGACCCAACCATCGGCTGATAGGGCACTCTGAGATCTGGGACAGATTGTTACATACCAACAGTTGCGTCCAAATGATCTCGGATTATGTAACGCCCTGTCTTAGCCTATGTAAAAGGTATGTTGTGTCTATTCCCTCCAAAACGGAGTGGGATGAGGACTATCTCGGCAACACAGTAGCGGATGCCAGCTCTGTATGGTTCACGGACGGATCCCTTGCAGAGGGTCTGGCTGGAGTCGGAGTGCACGCGCCGAGTGAAGATGTGTGCATCTCCCGCCCGCTAGGCAGATTCGTCTCCGTTTTCTAGGCGGAAGTTCTTGATATCTTGTTCTGTGCACAAGAGATTCTGAAGAGGAAACTGTGTGGGAAAAACATTTTTATTTTCTCTGACAGTCAAGCTGCTCTTAAAGCACTTGACTCGTACATAGTTTCGTCTAAGCTTATCAGCGAGTGTCGTCACTCGCTCGACCTAATTGCGACTCCTAATCAGGTCTCAATAATCTGGGTCCCTGGCCACTGTAACATAGAAGGCAATGAGACTGCGGACAGGTTGGCGAAAGAAGGGGCCTGCTCGTCCTTTATAGGAACAGAACCCTACGTGGGTGTTTCACCATCTCTCATCAGTCGCTCGGTGGAGGACTGGGTCCGCTCTGAGCACAATGAGAGGTGGTCCGAAAGATCGGATTGTCGTCAGTCTAAGATGTTCTTGCATAGAGTCGATCTAGGCCTCGGCAATCATCTACTCAACCTTAGCAGATGCCAGTTGAGCCAAGCTATGGGCATTATTACTGGCCATTGCAGGCTGAACAAGCATCTTCATACATTACGAATAGCGGATTCGCCGCTTTGCGGATGCGGGTTGGAGGACGAGACAATCGCTCACCTTTTGTGTGCATGTCCGTTCTACAACAGCGCCAGAACCGCTTCTTTCGGGAAACCTCATGTAGATCCCAATGATCTACATAAGTTCACGCTGCCCACCATCTTGAGTTTTGTTAGAAGAACTGGTCGTCTAACGGCTCAATCTGGGCACCGAGATTAAATCAGTTGTCGGTCTCTCTTCTCGAGGTTTGTACAATGGACCTTTAGTCTAAGTGCAGGGTTTATCTACCCGCCTCAAGATAATCTACATCTACATCTAGGATGCTAATAATGTTAGAAACCGGAGGTCTATAAATTTCTAGTTTCACTAGGACAGAAACACATTTTCTCCTGCTTTTCAAAATCATTAATGACTACCTTCTGATCTGCGAAATACCTGTTTGTCCTTTATGTCTATTTCCAGGAGTAAAATTGGCGACGGACCTAATGAACCATCACCATGTACAGTCTCATACATGGCTTGCAAGGCATTCCTTGAGCTAACTAAAAGTGCTGCTTCAATCATTTGATCAAATTTCTGAATGTACTTCAGCCACTCATTACCCATCTAGGGAAGAAAAAAGTTACTTGTTTAAATAAAAAGATCGTCCACAAAGCACTTACTTGCGTGATGTGTTGCTCGAATCCCTTGTACACAGCCACTATCAAATCCAAGATCGCCTTATATTGCTTGTGCTTCAAGTTAGCTGTGGACCGCCTGTAGGAGTTCATGTGTTTCACGAACACTTTGAGACTTACAACAGAGTGGGCGCTGAATTGTGCAATTGGAGTATCGCAAATTTGCTCGCATATTTTTGAAATGCTGAGATTAGCGCGTTTGTATATATTAACGGTCTCTTGTAATTCGGAGGTGTGTTTCACACAATCGGCTAGGTATACATCACTTAATTCGCCTCCCCAGGTAAGCTTAAATATTCCTGGACTAATTTTTCTGTCACATGTTTGAATGAGGGCCTTGTACAACTTCCGCTCATCAGGACTAAGCGCAGCTATTATTTTGTTGTAGTCTAAGCAAACAGTGATCACGTTCTCATAAATGAGTTTAATACTTTTGTACCTGGAGTAAATTTGCAATACGTTCCCTGGAAGAACGAACCCAAGCATTTCGAAGTATTTGGCTTCTTCACAAATTGTCAGAAGAGTACGATCAATGTTACATTCTATGAGGCCTGCATATTGTCTACTGCGGACTATAAGTTTCCTGTTAAGTCTATTAAGTATATTAGACCCCAACGATTCCATCCACTCTTCGAAACATTTCTGGGTGTTCTTTTCCAAATCTATGCAGGTGTTTTTGTAATCTTGCAGGGCCGTTCCAGATGTTGATACTTTGGGAAGCCATTCAGCCTTCGCCAGTAGGTCTTTCAACCAAGTGATTCGCTCCAGATTGATTTTCATGAGAAATGCTTTTTCAGCATATGAAGGCATCCACGACAACGGCACATCGGTGGTCTCAAAAACTTTTTTATTGACATCGTCTAACTCAGCGCTGAACTTCTTCCAAACTTCTGTTGTTTTCTGTATGTAGGTGTTGCGTAGTGACCTCCTATATGATAAGTAGTTTAGGGAAGCTAAAGCTTCGATGCCTTCTTCAAGATTAACTGTGCTATTGAACACATTCGCAATAAGTCGCTGCACAGTCTCTTCGATTGACTGCACCATTTGGCGATACTTAACAACATCATCGTACCTGACGGAAGAAAGGAAAATGCAACAAGGAAAATGAACAACTGGCAATTGCATACTAATCTTTTGTCAACAAAATGCATTACTTGAGATAATGAAAATGCGTAAAAGGTCTACCTGTCGTTAGTTTGAAAGCATCTCCAAACAGCATATAGGGTATATGTACATATGAAATATGCATTTTGCATTGTAGCATTATCAATTAGCCTTTGCTAGAGTCAAGAAAAAGGTAATCTATATACAGTAGAATTCACATATAACGACTTCGCTTATAACGACGAACTGATTTTAGTAAGGTTTCATAGTTAGGTACTGAGAAAATATAACCGTTTATTGCGACTCCGGTTTAAGCGACCAACTCCTTATAGCGACCATTTTTTATGATAATACGTCCGGTTAAAACGACGCGCAATGTTTTGTTTCCACAGCCTACGCACCAATACCTCGGCGCCCCGCCCCGCGAGCTTCACCTATCCTTATTGGCGCACGTAGATGTAGATGTAGATTTCCGTGAGGCGGGTGGATAAACCCTGCACTTAGACTAAAGGTCCATTGTACAAACCTCGAGAAAAAGAGACTGACATATGATTTAATCTCGGTGCCCAGATTGAGCCGTTAGACGACCAGTTCTTCTGAAAAAGCTCAAAATGGTGGGCAGCGTGAGTTTATGTAGATCATTGGGATCTACATGAGGTTTCCCGAAGGAAGCGGTTCTGGCACTGTTGTAGAACGGACATGCACACAAAAGGTGAACAATTGTCTCGTCCTCCAACTCGCATCCGCACAGCGGCGAATCCGCTATTCGTAATGTATGAAGATGCTTGTTCAGCCTGCAATGGCCAGTAATAATGGCCATTGCTTGGCTCAACTGGCATCTGCTAAGGTTGAGTAGATGATTGCCGAGGCCTAGATCGACTCTATGCAAGAACATCTTAGACTGGCGACAATCTGATCTTTTGAACCACCTCTCATTGTGCTCAGACCGGACCCAGTCCTCCACCGAGCGATTGATGAGAGATGGTGCAACACCCACGTAGGGTTCTGGTCCTATAAAGGAAGAGCAGGCCCCTTCTTTCGCCAACCTGTCCGCAGTCTCATTACCTGCTATGTTACAGTGGCCAGGGACCCAGATAATTGAGACTTGATTTGAAGTCGCAATTAGATCAAGCGAGTGACGACACTCGCTGATAAGCTTGGACGAAACTGAGTATGAGTCAAGAGCTTTAAGAGCAGCTTGACTGTCAGAGAAAATAAAAATGTTTTTCCCACTCAGTTTCCTCTTTAGAATCTCTTGTGCACAGATCAGGATGCCAAGAACTTCCGCCTGGAAAACGGAGACGAATTTGCCTAGCGAGCGGGAGATGCACACGTCTTCACTTAGACCGTACACTCCGACTCCAGCCAGACCCTCAGCGAGGGATCCGTCCGTGAACCACGCAGAGCTGGCGTCCGGCACTGTGTTTCCGAGATAGTCCTCATCCCACTCCGTTTTGGAGGGAATGGACACAACATACCTTTTACATAGGCTGAGACGGGGCGTTACATAGTCCGAGATCATTTGGACGCAACTGTTGGTATGTAACAATCTGTCCCAGATCTCAGAGTGCCCTATCAGCCGATGGTTGGGTCGCCAGAGATTGTTTTGAACAAGGCGCAAGGCCGATTTCATCGCTTCTTTGTGCACGATGATTTCGAGCGGAGCCAGGGAGAGAGCCAACTCAATCGTTGCAGTTGGAGAAGATCTCATCGCCCCTGTGATAGCTAAGCAGGCCAATCTTTGTAACTTAGATAATGTACCTTTGATGGTGCTTAGATTTGTCTTTTCCCACCAGACCAACGCCCCGTAGCAGAGACTCGGTCTGATGACTGCAGTATACATCCAGTGGATGATTTTTGGACTAATGCCCCAAGTACGGCCGAACGCTCTTCTGCACTGCCAAAAGGTCGAGATAGCCCTTTGTGTCTTGCAGCTCAGATGTAGCTTCCAGTCCAGCTTGATGTCCAGGATCACTCCTAGGTATTTTACGCTATTGGCGTAGGTAATCTCTCTATCGAATATACTCAATAGCCTGAGACCCTCCAGCTTCCTTCTGTTAGTGAAGAGTAGAGCAGAGGTTTTGTCAGCGTTGACTGACAAGTTCTTGTCCCTGCACCACCTCTCCACCACCCTCAAAGCCTGCTGCTGGAGATCGCAGAGGGTACTGAGGAATTTGCCCCTGCACAATAACACTATGTCATCCGCATAGGCTACTGTGAAGTGGCCATTTCTGTCCAGTAACCTTATGAGGCCATCCACCACCATGCACCACAGGAGAGGAGACAGAATACCACCGTATGGCGCACGTAAATCACAGTTAGTGTTTGTCACTTGTTGCGACAAGTTCTTAAAGCTCGACAAAATGAGTTCTGTGAAGCGAAAGTTTTTTACAATTGAAGAAAAAAGTGCAATATTACACCGATTAGAAGCCGGTGAATCAAATGTAACTTTCACATTTATAATACATATGTATTCGTAAGTAGGTACATATGTACTTAAGAAATAATCCTGCCGTTTTGTACGTCATCCGGATAGCACGACATAGTATCGCCGGTCCCTTGAAGGTCGTTATATGCGAATTCTACTGTATATAAAAATGAATTGCTGTGCGGTATGTCTCGCTAAAACTTAAAAACGGCTTGACCGATTTCGATAATTATGTTTTGTTTTGTTCGCTATAATACAGGGGAGGTTTAAAAAAAAAGAAAATTCGGGAAACCCCAAAGGAAAAGCCGGAAAATCGAAAAAATCGAAATTTCCGTTTTGTATAGGAAGCGAATTTTCCAACTTCAAGGAATCATTATGAAAAAGGCAATTGGAGGTTTTCGGGGTTGCAGACCTCGAGCTTGCATTCAAAATGTTGGAATTCAAGATGTCGGATCCAATATGGCGACCGAAAAAGTTAAACTTCAAAGGATTTCACTGAAAATCCGAACTTTTGTTTTTGGTTTGGGTTTTTGGGGTCACTGATTTTGAATCTGCCATCAAAATTTTGGAAATCAAGATGGTAGATCAATATGGCGACCGATCACTGATTTCGAATCTGCTATTCAAATTTCCAAATATGAGACCACCCCCACCCCGCTGGGAGATATAGGAGAGGGGGTGCAATAAGGAGGTGGTGTAAAATGAAGAAAACTAAATTTAACAATACTGTTGGAAGATATCTAAAACATGTGCAAAACGCAAATAGGAAAACGCTGGATCACATAGGAGAGGCGGTGGTGCAATAGGGAGGCGTTGTAAAATTAAGGAATACAAATGTAATAGTATCCCGGGAAACGCCGGGTCCGGGCAAGCTAGTACCAAAAAAAATAATCCTGCGGTTATTCTAGGTATTTTTTAATATGCCTAATGGGAAGAGCGTAAATTTACTGACAAACATTTCAAATTACCGCAATCACAACATTTTACGTTAGGCAAACGGTGAGGTTATATTTTAAAAGTGAATAAATTTCTTCGTCTTACCACTGACTGCTATGTACGTCCAATAAGACTTCCTTTGAAACCGACTTTATTTGATTTAATCCTTCATGAAACTGTTTTTCCACAGCTTCAGATGTTTTTTCAAATTCCAAACCACGCAGTCCTCCGAAGGTTGGCTTACATATATTTTCCGTTTCATCCATTCGTCCGAACACAATCATAGCTTCGCATATGTCCATTAAATCGTGGAGACGTTCAATGAATGAGTCCACATGATTGAAAATCATAGCATGTTCGAGGTCCCACCCAATTTCATTGTTTGCTTGCATGTGCTCCTTAGAAATTGTTTCGTAAATCTTCTTATAAGCCATACAGCAGTCTATAGCCATGTCGCACATTTTTATACCAAACCTCGAATGGCCATCGAGGACATGGCCGATCCGTACTTGCTTTCGGCAGTACATAATTATTTGGTTACTCAGTGAGCGGAACAGGCTGGTTATGCTTTCTTTCGTATTCAGAAATTTGGAGTTCAACCAAATATACCTGAAAGTGTGAATAATTTTCGGAAGCTGACTGATAATACCCGCTGGACTATGCGTCTGATCCAATTCATTACATGGAATAACCAGCAGTTGGAGGTATTTTATATTTGACTTTGCTTCTTCCATTTCCTTATGGCACTCTTCAGTGAGTTCTTCTATTTGCTTGATATAAACAGATTGCGCTTTGCGAAGCACTTTAATAATATTTAAAACGTCGTCGCTCTTCAGCTGGATGTACAAACCTTGCAGCACTTCGTCTAAAGGAAAAGGTGAGGTTAATAAATGAATATAAGAGCAGACTTGTAAAATACATCTATACAGCCAAAACTCGTATTCGTCGAACGGAGTGACCAAGTCATAAGGGACAAGCTGCTGCTTGTCTGCTAATCCAAGGCGGATCTGATTGGCCCAGCTGATAGACACAGATTCAAAGTTTTTCATCAGTTCTCGATCCTGAGACACCGTTTCTATGTCAAGTGGTTTTCCAGTGTTTGGCACGAACAATACCACCATCCCTGCTAACTTATAATGTAACCCGGTCAAAAAGCACAAAAACTTGTTGAGAGCATTTTGCAAATGTGCCTTCACATTCTCAGTCCAATCTTCGTACTGGAAGAATATTGGGACGTACACCTTTTCAAGAACATTCAGCAAATTCCCTTCAATGTCTTCGTGAAGCGTCCCAAAAGTGATTTTGTCATGGAAGTCCTCAACAGAGAAAATCTGATAAGGCTCCCTCAGGAAATAAGTGAGGTCATACACTGGCATGATGGGAACGGTCAAGCAGGCTTTGAGTTTGTTACAGTCATAAAATATTGTTAGTATTAATTCGTCCACTTGGAGGAACCACCGTCGAATTACATTCAGGTTTTGGTCCGTCCAGTCGTTGTGGTCCATCGCGTAAAGGACGGTCATTCGCTGGACGAAATTCACCAGGGTTTCTAGCTCCTCATCCGTATACCCAGGCAAAGGTACTTCAGGTAATTGTGGCTCAAGTTCTTTTAACGCTTTCCCTGAAAATAAAAATGATTTACTACCAAATCTCTTCACAGGTTTAACACACCTTCATCTTCAGACGTTGATGCGCTGCTCAAATAGCTGATGGGTTCTTCCGTAGCACCATCTTCATCAGCCATTTTGTTCGCAATGCCTCGTTTGCTATTCCAATTACACTGAAGTAATGAAGCTGCCTGCCTGCCCTCAGTGAAATGGCGAATTTTTATTTTGTTTAAAAACAAAAACACTCAGAAATGTTTGCTAAGCAACAGCGTTGCTTAGACTACTTTCTTGAGTGAATTTGTATTTGAGGGAAATAAATAAAACTCTTTGATTCAGATCGAGCTTTAATGGATTGAGGGGCATGTTTCTGAATGAATGAATGTGTACATAATGTAATATCCCAGCAGGGCTTTTAGCAACCAGTGGGTTTAGAATCAATAACTTCAATTGTTCGGAGTGCAATGCGTTCCATGGTAATACAATAATTTTAATATCTTTGGTAATGCATATAAGAACTAGCAGCAGAAGTACAGCTAAAGGACTACCTGCATGCTTGCTGAGCTATCGACCAGTTCCTGTCTATGGCAAATAAATAATAGTAAATAAATAAATTAATAGTAAAAAAAAAAATGTTTAATAAAAAAGTTAATTTAAAAAAACCAAAAACCAACTAACTGTAAAAAAGAACTAAACAGATGTAAGCAAGACACATTCATAATTAATATATTTGGTGCAACTTGGGTGGAAACTAGCCGATTGCCCACGATGATGGCAGTGTTACTAGTCTACTGCCATCAAGGACAATCGGCTAGTTTTCACCCGAGTTACACACTGTATTTTTCATCACAAGTGCGGTGGTGGGTTCGATAAGGTGGTGGGGGAAGGAGGAGTTCGTGGGGTGCGCAAATAAAAAAAAACAATTTTTGCTGTAATTATTTCTCAAAAAGATATACGTATCTTAAAGGAAAGCAGTAAGGAAAGGTTTTTATGATATCTAACGTACAGATGTTCAAGCAATATACTATTACATTACATCAGAAGAGGACTGCACTTGCAGGAAGCACCAAAAAAATATTTCTCGCCACCAAAAAAATATTTCTCGCTTGCACTCGGAGCACTCGCCTATGTCGAGTATGCATTTCTCACTTGCACTTGCAGTAGCAATGAGGTGGGCACCGGGAGTCAAAAGATCCTACCTGAGGAGCACTTGGGAGTCAAAAGAGCCGGGTTTGCCCAGGTCTGCATTACATAGTCTTAACTACTTTGGTGACCATGTGATATTTACTCATGTCCGGCTTAAACAATTTATTTAGGTACCAGAAAAGCATTAAAAGGATGTTTAACACGTGCGAGTATATAAAAAAAAATGGGATTTCTTGAAGAAATATTCTGGTGCACGAGTCTTAACCAGAGCCGGGCAAACTCGGCTCTTTTGACCAGCGCCGGGAAAACTCGGCTCTTTTGACTCCCGAGTGCTCCGAGCGCAAGCGAGAAATATTTCCTTAGCTCCTCATTTCCTCCTGCAAGTGCGAGCGAGAAATGAATACTCCTGTCCTGAATCAATGATGGTGGACATATACTTACCCTTCGTTGCGTTAATGGAGCGACCCGAAATGCACTCAGGTATACGGCTCCCATGAAGGATTTCTTAAAGAAATATTCTGAGTGCATTTCCATTTCAGGTACCCGTGCGTTATTCTAAGTCTCGCGTGCGTTCTTTAAAATTACCAGTGGGTTATTCCCAATAGGCTTTACAGCGGGCAATCGGCGAGTTTCCACCCGTAAACCCGTGCGGTATAGTAGTGGTTTCCCCGCACTTGTGATGAAAATCTATAAATAAATCAGTATGTACTATTAAAATTGATCTAACTGGTCAATATTTGTAATAAACTGACAAAGTATAACTAATTGGAAGTCGGAGGCTACGCATGTTTTTGTTTGGCTGTGTAGGTAGCCTCCGACTGTCAATTAGTTATACTTTGTTAGCAATGTAATATACCTTTAGGTGCACTTTTTATTTTTATTTTTACTTTAATGCTGAGAGCATACATCTAGAACGACGCAAGTACAATTTTAATAGTACTGATTTATTTATAGATTTAATTATGAATGTGTCTTGTTTACATCTTTTTAGTTCTTGTTTAGTCAGTCGGGTTTTTTGTTTTTTTTTCAATAATTTTTTTTAGCATTTCTCATTCCAAATCACATTTAAACATATACAAGCTTTTATATATTTTAGTAAGCCATTTAAAAAACCCGTTATGTTGATAACCCACTCGACAGGTTTTGAGGGACAAACAATTTTCGAAGACATATAATATGGCGCCAAAAATCGGCCATTTTAATATTTTTAATTTTGATATATTCAGTGTCCCTCTCGCAAATAAGACGAATCTAACGACACTTCTCAAGTTAAAACCCACCAAGCTGTTTAGGCTACAGAGCGTGACATACATACATACAATCAAAAAAAAATTACCCTCCATTTGGCGCAGTCGGGTAAAAAAACATTTTTAAAAACAAGCCTTTATTAAAAGAAATTTTATTTTATGAAATATTTACATACATACATTTTGTCTTAGAATCACTTTTGTCAAGATCAAGTTACATATTGTATTTGTATTTTTTTTTATTTACACAGGTAAATCTCGCGACAAATTTTTATATCATATAAATTGTATAATGTAATAAATTGACGGGTTAAATGTATTTTCAAGTTTGTTTTCTTTTTTTTAGAGTATTTAAATAACAGCTTGTTTTTAAAAATGTGTTTTTTACTATTAATTAATTTTTTACTTTTTAGTTTTTGCTGGATATGTTTCTTATCAAATTCTAGAATTCTCTGTTATGCTGATGACGCCAAGATCTTTCGGGCTACAACCAGCGAGCAGGATTGTATTCTTTTAAATTCTGACCTTGATGTTTTTCATAATTGGTGTAGCCTCAACCGCTTGCCATTAAATATTGACAAGTGCACATATATGTGCTTCTCACGTAAGAAAAGCATCATCACTTTTAATTATAAGATCGACGAATGCTCGCTGCACAGACTTGACAAAACGAAAGATCTTGGAGTCTGGTTAAACGGCCGTTTTTCATTTGACGATCACATTGATGCCACTGTTCGCAAAGCGGGTGCAACCCTGGGCTTTATCAAGCAATGGTCTAAGGAGTTCAATGATCCTTATATTACACGCACTCTTTTCTGTACATTTGTTCGACCAATACTTGAATATGCGAGTCTGGTTTGGTCTCCATCCCTTAAATCACAGATTAATCGTGTTGAGACCGTACAACGAAGATTTCTTAGATTCGCTATTCGAAACCTTCCCTGGTCTGACCCTCTGATTCTGCCTCCGTACGTGGACCGACTCAAACTTATTTCATTAGAATCTCTTGAGCAACGCCGCAACAACTTTAAGATATTGTTTGCTTTTGATTGTATATCAGGTAACGTCAACTCCCCTGAACTTGTCGGTCTGTTTATAATCTGTGTTCCGGTTCGCCCGACTAGACACTATAATTTCTTCCAAACGCCTCTTCATCATACAAACTACGGGTCAAACGAACCTATTACGTCAATGTCACGCACTTTCAATGCTAATTTTCATCTTCTTGATTTCCATGTTTCAAGAGTCATGATTAAAAGTCAGCTTCGTTAAAATTGCTTTTCGCTTTCCGTATGTTATGTAGTAATCAGTGCTTTGATGAAATCGAAATAAATAAAATAAATAAAATAAAGTCTGTTCATTTCATTTAATGCGTCATTATTGCATGGTCGTTTGCCTGTTAATTTCGTACAGTCTAGTTCTTCAAACTTGAGAGATATGCTCTTGTAAAGCGCTTAAACGACTTTCTCACTGCTCAGCAGTCTTGGCTGCTTTTACTTGAGACATATGTTCGCGTGTGGTTTCCAAACCAGCCTCTCGCTGTTCAGTAGATTCGGCTCCTCGTATTTCAGACATGTGTTGACGATCTTTTTCAATTCGTGCGTCGTGTTCTCCTTGTGATTCCGTTGCTCTAAATCGTTGCATGCATTGCTTAGCCTTGTCAATCCGCAACTGTCGTTAAGTGTATGTTTCACTATTCACCTGATCACGCCGTTTTGCTTAGTCTTTGGCGTTTCGCGTCATCGCTTTCGGTGGTAAGTTTTTCTTGTCGTTTTAACTTCGCTTTCTCGAACCTTCTCTTCCTTTGTGTTGATGTTTCAGTTTTTTCCATGTTGTTCCCACGAGTACCGACGAAATATCTATCGACCCTCTCAGAGCTTCGTTTGGAAGGGTAAGAGCTTATATTAAACAGGGTTCGCCCCCGGTGCCCTGATGCCACTTAGTCCTCGGCATGGCCTCACCTTGACTTGGGTGTTTGGAAGTATGCGCCACTTATTTCAGCTTGAAGCTTATTTGTGCCTAACGAAACACAGTTCCGGGTTTCATTTTGGAGCTTTCCTTCTCCTGTATTTTTCGTGTTCTGCTCAGCAAATCCTTTCATTTGATACCCATATCATGATAAGAACATTTTGACCGCCATCTTGGGGCGTCCGCCATCTTGGGACGTCCGCCAACTTGGGGCGTCCGCCATATTGAATTTAGTATGACGTCATTTAGCTAACCAAGCATTGTCATTCAAACTAAACGTGTATTCAAAATTTCAGCCATTCCAACCACGGTCCGCAGAATTTTTCTGACTACTAATTATAGCCGAAGGATCTGACTGGTAATCAGCCACTTTTTGTTGTGCTTTTTCTTACGGCTCTAACGCGAAACTATCCGCGAGGGATGAAAAATGCCAAGTGAAAGTACCCTCTATTTTGTGTACAGACCCCTTTATATAGCAAAAGAGGTCAGACAGTAAGTACCTGTAAATACAGACTAGTGCCATTGCTTAGACCTTGGACTATAACGCTTACCGCAGTTGGTCCATCACCGCAAGTTGATGGTGCACATCTTTCGGGAGAAATTAACATTTTTAATATTTTTTTACGGAGGAATTTTTGCGAGTGGATTTGTAATATTTAAGATAAATCATCAGACGGCAGAAATGTGGCTCTTTCCGACTCTTTGTCAGTCCTGCACACTGAAGACAGGAGAATGTCTAACTCGGGCTCACAACGCAGGAATATTTGCAAAATAAGTCATTGTATTCTGAAGTTGAATTTTTATCAACCTTGTCAGCCTCAAAGTTGTACCTCGTATCCAGGTTGTATTTTTTTATCAAACTTAAGTATACTTTTATGTGCCGACGAAATGTTTAAATGCCAAAGAGTGTTGGAAAAGAAAGAACGAACTGTTTGTCCGTCACCACCTTGGTGCTTATTGTACTTCAAATAGTAGCTGGATTGGCTGCAGTAATCATAGTGGAAATATTCAAACTCTCGCTGTACAAGTACCTGGGGAAAAGTGAGACGGGCGAAATGGAAGTGATGCTTCTTTTCATAGACCTTTTTGGTATACAGTTGGCTATTTACTATTCATGCGGCTTTCTGCTAGTTAAGAAATTAAATCGCGAGCCAACATCTCCACATGTCTCAACCCTGCTTGGAATATGGCATTTGTTCATAATCGTCGCAATTTTAAGTGGCCTGTTATTGTCTTACGTTCTGTTCAAAAACGAGGAATTTCTGGAAAACTCCACTGAGCTAGCATTGCTGAGAGGAATTGAGGAGTACTACTCAGATCCAGAGTGGAGACTCACTTGGGATGACCTTCAATACCATGGCCAGTGTTGTGGAGTTCAAACCTACAAGGATTGGGAGTCTTCAGCTTGGATTGAAGAAACTTATGGCACTGATAAGCAAAGGTTCCCTATGCCTTAGTAGGTATAAAAAAACACCTCCTTTTTCAAAATATCATTTTCTAGGCCTTGTGATGCCGAAATGATTTCGCTAATACCATTCAGCTGCTGTAGAAGCGGTCAGCAAGCGGACTGTATTGAAAACCATATCCCGTACAGGACGAAGGGGACTTGGGGAGAGTTACCCTCCATAAACATTTCTGCAATAAACACAGCCGGATGCCTGCCTATTTTTCAGAAGAATTTACAAAACTTAGTGATCGCAATTCTCGTTATATGTGTCGCCATTTTACTCATCGAGGCAAATTTTCCTTTTTTTGCTTTATCATTATTCTATACATGCTTTCCTTAGGTAATCATTCTAATCTTGATGAAGACGAATTTTGCCAGAGGACAAAAGGGTACTCGTGGTGAATCAGACTCAGAATGCCAAGCCACAATTGTCGTGGTAAGTCAACATGTTGAGGCAACGTCTCCAAATCGTTTGATATAAATTTCCGTAGAAATGCCCGCATGGTTTCCATTGTGACGTTACGCAAGATAGTGAATTTGAGGAAGGCGATTCAGAAGAGCTCCATCGAAAGGGCTGCACATGCAGAGAGCGACGAAGGGTGTCTTTTGAACGCGATGATGAATCTTCGCCACTACTTTTACATTAAGTATAAGTGCAACAAATATTTCTGGAATATTTACTTTGATGGGCGGTTATATAGCCATATATTTTTATTGCATTGCGATGTGCTTCTTATTATTAATAGAATTGTACTTAAATTTTATCTATCAGCATTTTATTGCTCCCCTTTTCGCAGACACCCTAACTTTGGTAGGCATTAGCGCGCGTCCAAATGTTGAGAATATTTTGGATTGAGTGTAACACTATAGCGGCGTAGGTGTCAGCTGCCCGGGGCGGAAGAAAATGTTGCCGCTCTCTTAGTTATTAGCGAATCTATAATAGGTGTAGTAAAAAGTAATCCATTATTTTGCCAATAGATGGCTTTAGGAGTCGGGAGATACAGACTCCTAAAGCCATCTATTGGCAAAATAATGGATTACTTTTTACTACACCTATTAGCTGTGTTCCATTGGGCTGTGTGAAGTACTCGCGAGCACTTTCCGAATGGAACGCTAATTTGTATTGTCAAGAGTAAAACATAACCATAAACTACCTAAAAGGATAAAAATTCGTCTCTGTTCGATATTTATTATGTTAAAAGTTGTTACCGTATTTATTTCCATAATGATTATGTAACAATAAAAAGTTTATTTGCTTTTTTAACAACTAATTATGACAGTACTACACAAATTTTCTGTCATATTTCATCTATCTGACATTTCAATAACCACTTAACATCCAAATCCACCTAGCGGAAAATTTTTGCGTAACTACTCAGCTCATCTACTCGCGGACAAGAGTAGCATGAGTAGTTGCGAGTAGGTAGAAGTACTTGGGAGTACTTCACACAGCCCAATGGAACACAGCTATTATAGATTCGCTAATAACTAAGAGAGCGGCAACATTTTCTTCCGCCCCTTGTAAAAGTGCGATCGGGTTACACTAGATGGCGTTAGAAAGATAAGATTTCGTACTAAAAAAGCTTCTGATACAGTTTTGTGATTACTTGACTCAGTATTTTTTTAGCACGCGTCAAAGATGGACACCAGCAAAGAGAAAATACGCCATATTTTACAGTTTTTCTTCGATAAAGGCGAAAAGGCAAGCCAGTCAGCTGAAAATGAGAATAGTGCTTATGGTCCTGATACTGTAACAGCCAATCACGCGCAGTTTTGGTTTCGTCGATTACGTTCCGGTAATTTTGATGTCAAAGATGCACCACGCTCTGGAAGGCCAATGTCGAAAATATCGATAAAATAATGGAAATCGTCGAGTCCGACCGTCACATAAGCACTGTTTCGATTGCCCAGGAGCTAAACATTGCACAAAAAACCGTTTGGAACCACTTAAATAAGGCTGGATACAAAAAGAAGCTCGGTGTATGGGTGGCACACGAGTTATCGCAAAAAAACTTCATGGACCGAGTTTCCATCTGGGAATCGCTGCTGAATCGCAACAATATCGATCCATTTCTGAAGCGGATGGTTACTGGTGATGAAAAGTGGGTCACTTGCGACAACGGTCGTGGTCAAATCGCGGTGAGCCGGCGCAAACGGTGGCCAAACCAGGATTGACAGTCAGGAAGGTTTTGCTGTGCGTTTGGTGGGACTGGCAGGGAATCATCTACTATGAGCTGCTCCCCTACGGCCGAACTCTTAATTCGGACCTATACTGTCAACAATTGGACCGTCTGAAAGGAGCAATCGCCCAGAAGCGGCCAGCTTTGGCCAATAGGAGAGGAATTGTGTTCCATCAGGACAACGCCAGGCCGCATACATCGATAGTGACTCGCCAGAAGCTCCGGGAGCTTGGTTGGGAAGTTCTTATGCATCCACCTTATAGTCCGGACCTGGCACCAAGTGATTACTACCTGTTCCTGCCTATGGCGAATGATTTTGCAGGTGAAAAATTCGCCTCAAGAGAAGTTTGTGAAAATCGACTGTCCCAGTTTTTTGCCAATAGGGACGAGGGTTTCTATGAGAGAGGCATTATGAAATTACCTCCAAAATGGCAACAAGTTATCGAACAAAACGGTGCATATTTGACCTAAATCGTATCATTCTATCTATGCTAAATAAAACCTTCAATTTAATGCAAACGTAATGGATTTCTTTTTACTACACCAATATATATAAAAATGAATGTTTGTCTGTATGTCCTTTATAGAATCGTAAACTATGCATTTGATCATGTGATGATCTTTAGCAAAGTTGTTGTGCATGAGCCCACGAAGGTTTCTGAGTTGGTACGATCATTTTATCCCGTTCGACCGCGTTCACGTCGCGTCCAGGAAGAAGAAGAGGAAATTTGTTGTAAAAATTCATAATTATACTATTAGTAATGCGTGTGCCATGTTATGGATATCGTTGGAAAGGGGAGGTAGTGTAGAATGTGTTGGTGAAAGAAAGGTTGGTGAAAAGTCTGAAATGTGGGTATTATTGGTGAAAACGTGTTTTTGTTGTGGGGGAGGGGTGAGGGGTGACACCCCCCATAAGTGTACCTCAGAGGTAGAAAGAAGAGGCACTATAGAAAATTGGGCCGGGTTGGTGAAAGTTGGTGAAAATAGTGAAAACTTGGTTTTTTCGGTGGATGCCGACAAAATTGAAACGGCTGTGGAAGAAAAGTGTATGCATGAATTGGAATAATTTTTTCACCAATCGATAGCTAAAGAAGCAGAGTAATCTTCTATATAATATTAAGATAAATCCCTATTTCCCTTGGTCACGCCATCAAGCGTGAACGGCTGGACCGATTTTGCTAATTCATTTTTGTTGTGTTTGTTATTGTCAGGAGAAGGTTCTATCAACAATTTAATTCAATTTGCAACAGTTTAAATTTACAAATGTAGAAATCCCCGGGCAAAGCCGGGACGGGTCTGCTAGTGAGAGATAAAATTAAGAATATTGTGCGGAAAATTAGAAAAATATGTTTTTGATTTGGGTTTTTGGAATCACTGATTTTGAATCTGCCATCAAAATTTTGAAAATCAAGATGGTGGATCAATATGGCGACCGAAAAGTTGAACTTCAAGGGATTTCCCTGTAAATCCGCGCTTGGGAATTTTCGGGATCACTGATTTCGAATCTGTTATGCAAATTTCCAAATATGAGACCACCCCCCACCCCGCTGGGAGATATAGGAGAGGGGGTGCAATAAGGAGGTGGTGTAAAATGAGGAAAACTAAATTTAATAATACTTTACAGTTTACAGTTAAAAAAGTATTAGGAATAGGTGAAAGAGATGTATGGGGTGTATAGTGTACGAATTTATTGTTGATTTAATGAGACCACCCCCACCCCGCTGGGTCACATAGGAGAGGCGGTTGTGCAGTAGGCAGGCGTTGTAAAATTAAGGAATACAAATTTAATAGTATCCCGGGAAACGCCGGGTCCGGGCAAGCTAGTTGAATATAAAATACAATTCGACTTCCAATTAGAACTAGAACGACACTGTTAATATTTATATTTTTATTGAAAAATAATATACTTGTTAGAATTAAAAACAAAACTTCTGTCTTCAACTGAAACTTTATTCGTCTACTTGTTTAAAGAGCAAAGTCTTTTACTGCACTATCAATGTCTATAGCACCACACACCTCTTGCTCAATAGACAAGATAACCAGTTTGGTTAGCCTTAAAGTACTCATTCTTGATCTTAAATAATTTTTGATCAATTTCAATTTTGAAAAACTTCTTTCACATCTGGCATTGCTAATTGTGAAGAATATTCGGAGCATTATTATAATATTGGGCAGAGTAGTTTGGATTTCATAATAAATTTTAATAATTCAAGTGAGTCCGTATTAATTAATTTATATTCGTTGCCTGGGGCAGCAATGAGAGTCCACAGTCGAAGTCGTTCCAGCTTGAAATCCTGCTCGTCAATTTCGGCGGATGCATAGTCTAGATTACATTTAGTGTCGTCCGAATCTAGTAATATAGCCGGCGTAAGATAAGCAAATTTATCCGCCAAATTCTGTAGCTACTGAAAAGGCTCACGAATTTCTACAATGATTCTATCTAACGAAGAAAACAGCTTCCGTCTCAAATCATTTAAAGATAGGATTCCCCGATTTCGTCCCAGTATAAGTATTGAAAGTGCTAATTTCAATCCGTCCGAATCGTAGGTGCGACAAAAATATGAAATGTACACTATGTAATAGTAATACAAAACACCATATACGCCTTTAATTTCCGTATCCTAGCTAAGGAATAAAATCTTTCACTCACTTTGGGTCAAGAGTTCCAGGTATCAGTTAATTCCATCAGTGAATTTTTTTCCTCTACGTGTGGCTGCTTCTAATTTAGATTTAGAAATAGAAAATTGCAAGACAATTAAATTGAAATCGTTTGCTGCCAAAAAGGAATACAGAATACAAGCCAGAGGTATTGTGTCTAAAAAGCAGAGATAAAGCGCAGCTAATAAAAAGTAATGACTATTCTTGCATGCAAGCACATTTATAGGTATCTTATTTTGTTTTCGTTTTTCAAAGAAGCCCATGTAAGCGAAATCACAATACCTTCCCGAAGTTATTAATTCTAGCTGAAAGCAGCCATAAAACTGAGAACCTGGAAGCCTCAGGTACGTCAGGTATCAGGCTGCATTAATCACTGCCATTGTTAGACAAAGGGCAGTCCGCTCCTACAAAATGTGAATTTTGAATAGCCTTCGGTTCTCTAATGCGCTGCAATAGTAAAACGCGCTTACGACTTCTTTCTAACAAGGAATTTATTTAGTCGAGTTTTTATTACAAAAGTACTTAAAGTTACTTATAATCAATGGTTGGAAACAGGCAATAAAAGTTATTCCCTCTGTCCACGCTCCGAAGGGAGGATACATAAATCGCTTTTGTACATTAGCACTTCCTGTTTGTTTATAACCCAAACTAACATGTACGTACGAGTATAATACTGTGTAATTCTCGTTTTCTTGACTAGTTTCTGGCAACTTTTCGAGCACCTTTCTACCTTAGAAGTTTTAAACTTTGCTGGCCGCAATTAAGTTGTGATAAGTACGCTTCCCCACATCTTTCCTCAGCACCAAGCCTTATTTAGTCAAACCACGAGTGCGGAATCATTCGCTTGCTTTGTGATCTGGGGCATCTACCCAAACGCACGTTGTACTCCCCAAACTGGCAAGTAGGCTCCTTGCAGCGGCCATCCAATATGCATCTGCAAATACAAGAATGAAAATGAATCTCAACCATTCGTTTTTCCAGTTGCTAATTGGTTTGCAACTCTAGTTTCCTATTTCACTGCAGTTCCATCACGATACAAATTAAGGGGGGCTTTGTGCTCCTTAAAAGGTCGTGTTTCGGACAAATAAGCTTTAACCAGCCGCGCGTTAAAAGTAGCCCATGGCAAAATGCACAATGCAGCCGAACTTTGTTCAATGAACTTGTTCTCGGGAAAGTTTTTAGCAGCAGTGGATTTCGAGGATTGAGTAAAATTTTCGATAGCAGTGCCAATTCCGCAATTTAACTTGCATTACTTTTTGAAAGAACGGAAAAGGTGTATACCCACACTTTCTTTTGTACGTGCTGCAAAAGCAATCGGTGCATGCGATTACGTAAAACTTATTCCAGGTTAATTCAATTCAATTTGAGTGGTGCTATTGTTGATTTGGAAAAATTAAAAGAACTTCACTTCAAGGATCTGCTTTTTCGATTACATACAAGGAAAACCGTACGAGGGAGCTCTAATTTTCGAAAAAATGACGCTTTTTTCAAATTTGGGTTAACATAATTTTTCAGGAGGGACAAAAAAGTCGTTTTCACACTAAACTATAACGGCAACGACACGATAACGACACGACACATTAGGGGAAGAAAACCTTTGAAATATATGGATACGCTTCCACAATGAACGACAACCATAACGGCATATCGTCCACGACAACGATATGTCGGCAACGACCGATCGTTTGTCTGATCATGTTTGTGCCAGCAAGACAGCAGGGCCAAGTCTTTTTTTTCGGAATTGCATGCAGAATTAAATCAAATTACCTATGGAACAAATGTAGCTGATATAAATATTAAATACAAATTATTAGGTTCAGAAAAACATGATTTAATTTTTTTATTGGAAAGTAAGGCCATCAAGGCAAACCTAGACTATGAGATAACACTGTCGTTCCGTCGCGACAGTGGGGCAGAATCCCAAAAAGCTGGACCAAAATCAAATTTTTGAGTTATGTATTATATATTCGTCTATATACGTTCAGATGTTGTTTAGGGATTGTCCTAGAACATAATTCCGAACCGGGCAGGTAAATACCTGCTCTAGGGTCACCTCGACATCAGTCGACATTCAGCCTCCGTTGAGTACGCACGAAACAAGTGTACGCGTGGAAAAAATTCTTACCTGTTTGAAGTGCTGCGAAACTGAGGCAACTAGTTCAATTCGAATTTGGCAAAATGGATTCATTTTCTGGAGGTATGTAGAATATATGGTTATGTACAATTATTGCTCATTTTATGTTTGTGATATTTAAATCTCGCGACAAGTATATAGTATATTTTTTTTTTATATTTATATAAAATCGATTTTCTAATGGAGTTTTAAAAATGTCCCCGCGAGTCTCGATCTTGTTTCGACAAGGAACTGATAGTGTACAATGTTAACTATAACATATTAAAAAACTGGCTGCAGCCGACTGCAGTCTGAGTAGTGAAACTAATTTTTATGGAAATACGCGTGGCGCGACATTAAGGGAGTATTCTCATGTGAACGCATAAATTTTACCTCTTTTTAGGGAATCGAAAAAAAAATCGAATGGAATATTGTTCAGTAGGTCTGTCGCTATCGTCCCTACCAAAATTAATCATATTCATTGAAAAAAACAAAATGCCGGACTGCAGAAAAAAAGTTACGAAATTCTTGTTTTTTTTTGTTAAAAATCGTTTAAAAAAATAAGAAAATATTTTCGAAAATAAGCAGTTTTGGTATGGACGATAACTATTAATAAGTAGAAGAACATATATAAATTTCAAAGCAATCGGTTGAATAGTTTTTTGTTTAGGCCCATGAGAGTTTTAGAAAATGATGTTTCGAGAAAAATGCGTTTAAAGTTTCAAGAGCAGCAACTTTTACGATGTTTTTGCTCTAATTTAACTCCTGAATCGTAAGCAATAACCTCGAAAACCAAATTACATGAGACTTCACTTCATATTTTCAACGTATGAACCATAGTCCGCCATATTGGATCCGCTATTTTGAATTTTGAAAATCTGACCTCAGATTCATAATTAGCAATCCCAAAAACCCCCCAAGTAACCAGTTTCAGTGAAATTAATAGAAATTCGAATTTTTTGTTCGCCATATTGGAGGCGGCAATTTGAATTTTGAAAATCTGACTTCAAATTCGTAATCAGCGATCCCAAAAACCCCCGAGTAACCAGTTTCAGTGAAATTAATAGAAATTCGAATTTTTTGTCCGCCGTTTTGAATTTTGAAAATCTGACTTCAGATTCGTAATCAGCGACCTCGAAAACCCCAATATAGGTAATTTGGGATTTTTGGCCACGAAATCGGGATTCTGCCCCACTGTGCGTCGTCGGTGTCGTACAATGTGAAAGGCTCAACGATAACGCCATGCCGTGTCGTTGTCGCTTCGTTGTCGTGTCATTACCGTGTCGGTATCGTCTAGTGTGAAAACGCCCATTTTCTGTGGTGTTTCGGTCTTTTTTACCCCATAAATACAAATTTTGTCACTTCCGGTGCTCAGAATTTCAAAATGAAAAAATCCAAAATTTACAGTATCGCTTGTAGATTAATATAAAAATATGAAAAAATTCGATTTTCGATCTGTAGAACGATCACGCTTTCCTAAATAAATTAGGCACAAAAAATATCACTTTTTCGTAATCATCTGCCCGATTAGACCAATATTTTACGCGTAGGAAAATTGCTGACGACACCTCCTTTTAAAATATGCTTCGACACTTTCCCGGAACTTTTCCCAAAAAGCAATAAAATTTTATAAGAAAATACAAACCTGCGATCCTCAACAGAGAAGCCTTCAAGACCGCGTTTCAGTCGATGACAAGCCTGATTTTCAGAGAGGCAATCACACCGGCAATCGGTTTCTTGAGAAAAATTCTCATCGACGTCTTTATTAACAAGCTTTCCTTCGAAGACGGTGAAATCCCTGACACATTCACAAAGCGGTTTGTTTCTGGTGTTATTAATATTTTTAGTTGTACTATCAACGATCGTTGCGATATTGTCGAGGCGATGCCGATCCAGGCAATGGCACTCAGTGTGGTTAATAAAAGACACCTTCTCGACGACTGCATCCTTGCTGCCAAATGGAATCACCTAAAAGAAAGTCTTAATCTATAAATTTTTAAAATATACAAATGTTAAAAGTAATGTGCAGAGCAACGACTGGTGGGCAGTCTTTTGCTATATCAACTGTTGGGGTAAAATCACGATATCGGATACTCACATAGAAGAATAGGTCTACCTTCTCCGCCTTTTTGGCTACACAAGTCTGAATGTCTGAATGGCAGCATCCAGTGTCGTCCCCACAACGATGGAGCAACGTACAGTGCGGTACGTAGCGCTTGGAAGCATTATTCATTTGAATTATTTTTGGACGTGGCTGTTTGCACATGGCTTCTAGGTGGATCCTTGTTATATGAGATGCGACAATCTGGGCTGTGAAGGAGATATATATTTTTCAGTCTTATAAATAATTTATTAGAATGTCGAAATAAGCTCAATAAGACAATAAATTGAGTAATTCGACGAGCCAAGCTGAAGTCACTATGCTGTCTAAATTATTAACGAAAATACAACCTGCAATATAACTTGCCAAAAGTAGTAAGCCACCCCAATTTATTCTCATTATGTGAAAACTAAGTACAAAAATACCTCGTTATCACTTTTATTGCCTCAGTCACAGGTAGAAAGTCATAATTAGGTATTAAATATTACTCAGAAAAGGATGAAGGGCGGGTAATTAAGGATTTCTCAATAAATGCATCAGTTGCAGTTTATAAGGCCTTAAATTCTGAGGTAAAGTTCAAAACGTGGTTAGTTGTTGGTGAAGTGTTGAAGACAGTAGTTCTTGTACCAAAATGCCGAAAACAAGTGAGTTGACATTGACTCAGAGGATCAGGATCCAATTATTTCACGAGGAAGACAAATCGCAGAGGGAGATTGCGAAAGTCGTAAAGTGTTCACGTGGTGCTGTTGAGCATACACTCAAACGTTTTGCGAATACTGGTTCTCATGAGAACAGGCCGAAACATCGCGCAGAAAAAGGGCGTCTTCTTCTTGTGAGGATCGAAATTTAATTCGATCCTCTCTAAGAAATCGGAAAAAAACCTCGTCTGAGTTGGCTGCTGCAGTGTCGGAGGATACAGGACGACAAATATCGGCAAGGACTGTCAGAAGAAGACTTTTGGATGCTGGTTTAAGGGGGTGCAAAGCGAGGAAAAAGCCATGGCTCTAAAAAAAAAACATAAAAAAACGACTACAATGGGCTCATCGTTATAAGGACTTCACAGAAGAAGATTGGTCAAAGGTGGTCTGGTCTGATGAGTCAAATTTTCAAGTAAGTTGTTGCTTAATACGATAAGAATCAATTTGACACATTTGAAATTTATTAGGCCTCATTATGGTATTTAATCCACAACCTAATTTTTTTTTTTGATTTTGTAGATATTTGGAACTCCAGATTCAACGTTTGTACGAAGACGGGTGGGCGAAGAATACAACCCAGAATGTATTGTACCTACTGTACAACACGGAGGAAGCAGCATCATGGTCTGGGGCTGTATGGCGGCTAACGGCGTGGGAGAAATGTTCGTGTGTGAGGGTCGCATGAATAGTCAACAGAATATAAATGTTCTAGAGTCTTGTCTTCAGCCGTCGTTTCGGAGGATATTTGGAGAAGGGGATTACAACGAAGTAATATTTCAACAGGATAATGCTCTCTGTCACACATCTCGGACAACAAGGCAATGGATGGAGGAAAATAACATTCGGCTTTTGGATTGGCCCGCTCAGTCACCGGATCTAAATCCGATTGAGCATTTGTGGTCTACTTTAAAGACTAGGATCAGGAGTCATCAAATAACAACACCAAAGACAGCCTGAAGACCGCTCTGCGTGAAGAATGGAACAAAATTACCACAGAAGATTGTAGAAAATTAGTTTGTAGTTTACCAAATAGGATAGATGCTGTAATAAGGGAAGGGGGGGTTACCAAATGTTAATAAATTTGACGTGCAATACTTTCTTATAAATGTGTGTAACTTAATTTCATTGCCACTCTGTGTTTACCTTAGAAACGCAACATTCACTAGGTGGCTTAATACTTTTGGCCAAGGCTGTAATTTACTAACGCACCGCTTATAAAATTACACCAAGCACTGCAAAACTAATACCTAAAATGTGGGGAATTCTGACCAATTATTTTTGCATGTATCACGTAAAGCCGTAAAATCATGTTAACGCGAAGAAATGAATTTCAACTAAATTTTTGTTAGAGGTGCTACCGTCGAAGTCATTCTGATGCAATTTTATATTTCTGTTGGTTTTCGTTTTTAGGGTTCCGTATCCGAAGGGTGCCCTACGGGACCCTAACATTTTGCTAAGCCTCCACTGTCCGTCTGTCCGTCTATCTGTCTGTCTGTCTGTTTGTCAGCGACTGTATCTCATGAACCGTAATAGGTAGAGAGTTGAAATTTTCACAAAGTGTGTATTTCTATTGCCGCTATAACAACAAATAATGAAAAAACCAAGATGGCGAATTTCACAATGGCCGCCATGCAAATTAGAAAAAAAATTTCGATTATTTTATAGCGCCTCTCTTCTTTTTTCTTATGTAGGATGTCTCGGAATGCTGATGGACACGATATTCCCCATTCAGCACAGATTTGCAAATCCATTAGGTATTGTACTTTTGGTTTGCAGATAAAAGATATAAAGCTCGGAAATTGGGAAGCATTTAATTTCGAAGCAGCTTTGGTGACTCTTTCTTGGGAGTTTCATAATACGGCTTATACCCCAGAGTAAACCCCCAACACTTTCCATTCTCCAATAAAAAATCTGCACTTTGGGCCAGAATGCCCACGGTTAGTAACTGCGGGAAAAATTTAGATTTGAGTATACCGTACCACAAATCAGGACATCGTTTTATCTTTTCGCAATCGCCAGGTAAATGGTCCAGTCAAATTGTCGGAAAAAAGTGGCCATCTGAGCATTTTGGGTAGGAAGCGATTTTTTTAAAGCTGTTGGGGAGTCGGTGGTGAGTATAAAACTGAGTTACCCCCATTTATCCGCATCTTGAAAATAAGGGTGCGCACTGTTTTTCAACGATATCTCACTATACGATACTTGTACAAAAATTCTCAGTAGAAATTGTTTACAGAGATTCAAATTTTCTACAATTCTTATTAAATAAATTTTTCACGAAAAATTAATAGGAAACAAGTTAGAACTCAAAACAGGCGAAAATTTTTGATTGAACAATTTTTGAAACGCTATAAATTTTTCATTTTAAATTTCACAACAAAAAATGCTTCAGAGCCTTTCCCTAAAGCATCTTCTTACAATTAATTTACCTACATAGGTTTTCTTCAATTATCATTATCATCATAATTTTTAAGGTTTTCACAGCATCCACAAAGCAAGGGCAGTTCAGAGTAAATCATGTTTAAATATGTGACAATCATGTAGAGTATTCATAGTAAGTTTCAAGATTAAAAATATATAATACTAGCTTGCCCGGACCCGGCGTTTCCGGGGATACTATTAAATTTGTATTCCTTAATTTTACAACGCCTCCCTACTGCACAACCGCCTCTCCTATGTGACCCAGCAGCGTGGGGTGGGTCTCATTAAATCAACCATAAATTCGTATACAATACACCCCATACATCACTTTCACCTATTCCTAATACTTTTTTAACTGTAAAGTATTATTAAATTTAGTTTTCCTCATTTTACACCACCTCCTTATTGCACCCCCTCTCCTATATCTCCCAGCGTGGTGGGGGGTGGTCTTATATTTGGAAATTTGAATAACAGATTCGAAATCAGTGATCGCGTAAATTCCCTAATGCGGATTTTCAGGGAAATCCCTTGAATTAGCAAAATCGGTCCAGCCGTTCACGCGTGATGGCGTGACCAAGGGAAATAGGGATTCATTTCTATATATATAGATTACTCTGCTTCCTTAGCTATCGATTGGTGGAAAAATTATTCGAATTCATACATACACTTTTCTTCCACAGCCGTTTCAATTTTGTCGGCACCCACCGAAAAGTTTTCACTATTTTGAGCAACTTTCATCAACCCGGCCCAATTTCCTACAGTGCCTCTTCTTCCTACCGCTGAGATACACTTCTGGGGGGTGTTAACCCCCACCCCTCCCCCACAAAAAAAACACGTTTTCACCTATAATTCCCACATTTCTCACTTTTCACCAACCTTTCTTTCACCAACACATTCTACACAACCTCTCCTTTCCAACGATAGCCATAACATGGCACACGCATTACTAATAGTATAATTATGAATTTCATTGGAATGACAGTGTCGAAAATTGGTCGTACCAACTCAGAAACCTTCGTGGGCTCATGCACAACAATTTTGCTAAAGATCGTCACATGATCAAATGCATAGTTTACGATTCTATAAAGGACATAATATAAACGACATTCATTTTTATATATATAGAAGATTTTTTCTCATTCAAGTATTTTATACCCCATTTTGCCTCATTATTGTAATTTGTCACATGTATAAGCATGACTGCCATTCCTTTGTGATCCTTTAGAACCCTTAAAAGTAATGATAATTAAAAACATAAACGAATAAAATTAATTGCAAGATGCTCTAGAAAAAACCTGTAATGCACTTTTTTTTTGTAAAATTGAAAATGTAAAAGATATAGCGTCTCAAAGAATTTTTGATCAAATATGTTCACCTTTTCCGGCATCAAACTTTTTTATTATTAATTTTACGTGAATGTGTTATTTAATAAGAATTGTAGATAATTTAATTGTCTGTTAAAAAAACTCTTGAAAATGCTCGTACGAATAACGTGAACTATCAAGTCGCGCGACACCACATGGACAGAGAAAGGCTTTGATCCAGTGTTGAATGTCAATAGAACGAAATTTCAGCAAATTTCTGCAAGAACTTAATTACCAGCATGCCAAATATAATTATGATAGTTTTAATTGCATAAAAGAAAATGCTTCTTAATGGATCTCCTGTTTAAAGGAATTGTTCTATTGCTATGAATATATTGCTATCTTTTTCTAGAGGAATATTAAAATAAATGTTCGTGTTCACATTTTCATCTTCGGAGGGGAGGTTTTTGTTATTCAGGCCCCAATTTTTGGGAACGGGGTTCGAAACATTTTGCTGTGGTAATTAACGGAAAAATAATTAAAAAATTCTATCTCGACCCGTTTTCGAGATATAGGTCAATTCGCGAGCCACCTAACGTTCGTAACTTTTGGGAAAATTCTATTATATATTATAATTTCCCTTTTATAAACTGCCGGTGGAGTTAATTTTCCTTTAACAAACTACTGGTGGAGTTAATTAATACAGCAAAATGTTTCGAACCTCGTTCCCAAAAATTGGGGTCTGCGTAACAAGAATCGTGCCTCTTCGGAAATTAACCACTTTTGAAAATAAGAGTTTCGTAATTTTTAGCCAAACATTTAATCCAACTTGTAACTTACTGTTTATGCCACAGCTTTTTTTTTCTTTAAACTTTTAAGTCTCTTTGCGTAATTTGCGCCTTTCATTGAAAGACATTGTCATTGAGCACGCACGCGTATTTATAAATAATAGAGCCTGCGATGTCTAGCACCATGTTTATACCATTATCATGCGATGTATGTACTTCGCATGGCCACTGCGGTAACAGGTTGCTCAAAACTCAGTTAAAAGCAAGCAAACCGCTCGGAAAATTTATGTGCATATTTCACTTCAAATTCAACAATTTTTCTTACTTTCTCTTATAATCTTATGATAATGTTGTGTGGTCTGTCATGAATTCCGTAAAATATGATATACTGCCTAAATCTACTGAACCTGCCCGATAAACCGGCATTACTGCATAAACCGTATAGCTACGTGCATATGCATACGATACGTAGGTTGGAGTCTGGAGAAGGTCCATTAATGCGAAGAGCTCATTTGTGTGGTTGCCTCGGGCTCCAAGGCACAGGAGCGGTATTTCAAGGGTTCGTTGAAAATTTGATAACTGGAAATCTGGAATGAAAGCGATGCCAAGAAAGCTGCCTCGCGAATGCGGCATGAACCTGTGTGGTTCCGCAATTACTTGAGGTGCAGTGGGCATTCGTGCAAGGCAGGCATATTTGACAACCTGCTCCTTACCTGTAATTGTATTCAATTTAAGTTGGCAAATTGCTGCTCATTTGCAGTTGTTGAGCACAAGCACACCTAAAAGGAACAATACAAGAGCTGCTCGTTCCGGTGATCGTCTCAAAAGCGATATGCAGAAAGTCATGATCGCTGGAACAATATGTAATTTCTACACGCAAGAGCACAAGTCTCCTATTGTTTGCACTGGAAAGTGATTATTATTAATGCCAAGATTTGGTTATTGTGTGATTTGGGCAAGGCATTTTCGAGCGCTCAATCGCAGCAGAGAAATAGCTGTGGGTGGTAAAGTATTATTCGTTGTGTATTCTTAAAAGTCTAAAGGGGCAGAGATGCAAAACTAACAACATTAAAACCTTTTCCTCTTTTTTTTTTCTTATTATATTCCTCTTCTCCTCCACTCTCATCATCACTCTATTCAATCGCATACCTAATTTTTTTGATCTAGGCTTGGGTTTCATTCGCAATCAGCCAGAGCCGGTATGAGCAAAGATTACTTTAAGTAAAATACGTTTACAGAGAAGTTTGGACAAACGATTGATGTGCTGTTACTGTCTAAACAATTTTTATGCATCTGAAATCGTAAGTTATCCTTTTATATGACACGAGACCACTAGGTTTTTCATTCAGTATTTTTTTTTAACACGCTTTTATTAGCTTCAGTTGTAACTAACTATGTAAGAAAATCTTGGAATCTTAATTTGACCCACTTCCCGGTCTTCGATTAGAATGAAATTTTGCACACGCTCTGAGTTCTGATGACAATACATGACTAGCTAAGAAACGTCATTACAAATCCAATATGGCGGCCTCCCCAAGATGGCGGACTGGCTGTTTGAAATGCACCCCCATGACATGGGTATCAAATGAAAGGGTTTGCTGAATGGGATACGAAATAAGAAGACTAAAAAGTATAAAATAAAAACAATAGTTTAAAAAACTAAGCGTTTTGGTGGAGCGTTTTGTCCAAAAAGAGTAAAGATTACATAAACGCTCCACGCTTTCTTTCATAATAAATTATAGTAAATATTTAATAAAGATGATGACCTACTTATAACCATTTCGCATAGGCAATTATTTATCGTTCATCACGAACTGAAATTGTTTATGTTTACCTGCGATCTAATAAAGATTTGGCAAAGGGAAAACTCTTGAGTCATCAAACTAAATGTCCGAATTATTTTGTAATTTTTAGTGCGTGCTAAAAGCGTATTTTTTAGTTTTTTAAACTATTATTTTTATTTTATACTTTTTAGTCTTCTTATTTCGTATCCCATTCAGCAAGCCCTTTCATTTGATACCCATATCATGGGGGTGGATTTCAAACAGCCAGTCCGCCATCTTGGGGAGGCCGCCATATTGGATTTGTAATGACGTTTCTTAGCTAGTCATATATTGTCATCAGAACTCAGAGCGTGTGCAAAATTTCATTCTAATCGAAGACCGGGAAGTGGGTCAAATTAAGATTCCAAGATTTTCTTACATGCATAGTTAGTTACAAGTGAAGCTAATAAAAGCGTGTTAATAATGTCTACTTGGCTGTAAAGCTCAATCAAAATATTATTTTTCAATGTTAGTAGGAAGCCACATGCATAAAATTATAAAACCGCATGTACATAACGTTTAGAGATCGCTGTTGATATTGGAAAATATGTATATGAGCCGTTTATTTTGAAAGTGGCATAAGTCACTTTGTTTTTAAATCGAGATATTTGAGGGTTTGCGTTTTAACATGATAACATTTAAAATATAGATGCCAACTTTCGAGAAGATTTTCTTGTATTTGTTATCTCAGGATACTTATATTTTCCTCAGTATGAATAATTTCGTATATTCATTGAAAAATGACCATTTTCAAAATAAATAGTTTAGAATAATTACTGACTTATATTAATTTTGTCCGATGTATTTTTCTAAAGTGATGTTTAGAAGGGACAATGCGTTAATAAAATTAATAAATAAAATACAAATTTAATAATACGAGTAATAATGGCTAGTAAAGGCAAGGAAACTTTAAATGTGCTCTTTGACAGCAATTATGAGAGATTCTTCCATTTTTCTTGTGGAATTCTCAGATTATTCACGCAAGTCTTCACCAGGAACATCTTTATTAGGAGCATAAGCCAATCGTCCTTTTGAGATGTTGAAAGTATCCAGAAAGAATTTTTTACGATATTTTTCGCCACTATTTATTTTATCCTTATTAAGGGGGCAGATACCTTTAGAATCTTCAAAAAATCGAATTTTTTTTTTTTACATAATTCGAATATATAATATGTTAACAATATATGTACTGTCAAAAGGACAAATCGAAATATTGAATATTAATGGAGTTATTGGGAAAAACGTCAGAGTCCGCATACCGTCATTAACCAGGTAGACGGATAGCTTGGGTCGGAGCAATGCCTTTTCACAGTACGTTTGTGTATTCTTTTGTCTCATAATTTACTCTCTTACTTGGCGGCAATATAAAACAACATCTTCTACCAATTTACGAAGATTTGTCCAGAAAATATTTACTGGGAAGATGATTGGGTGGCCATACCCAGAAGGCCAACGAAAGTTTCAATGCAAACTTTGAACGCGATTATTTAGAAAGTGTGTTTTCAAAAACTGCTGTTCTGTAACTCAAAAAGTTATTGACCGATTAGGCTGAAACATTCAGAGATTTCTCTTTATAGTGCTATCGGAAGGATGTACCTAAAAGTTTAAAGATATCGGGTTAATAAATAATTTTTTTTGGGGTCAAAACTCTTGAAAAATAGCCAAAAATCTGGACCTTTGATTAAACAGCCGATATAAATTTTAATTTTTAACTTTTTTATTATTTTATAGGTTTATCCTTCCCTTTAATATGTTAGTAATCTCGACAGAAAAATTTTGACAGCTGCAGCAGTTTTCGATGACCCGCGGGAGACGCTTGAGCAAATATTCTGCAGAGCCGCCATTTTGTAAAAAAAAAAAAATCTCATGTTTTTGTACACTTTAATAATGTATTAACAATATGTCAAAAGTAATAAATGATCCAATTATTGTATCGCCTTGAAAAAAATTCATTGAAATTGACTGATTTCACCCGTTCTAAAGGTATCTGCCCCCTTAAGGTTTTGAGTATAATTTTTTTCGTTTCTGCATTCTTTTTTTCGTACACGATAAGTTTCTGTTCCTTTAGTTATGTTGTTTTCTCTTTATAATGACTCCATATGTCGTTTTCTGGGGTAACGTTTTTTCGCATTATATGAAATATTTAATGATACTCGTATGATGGAATAATGATGCGCATTGAAAGCTACCTAATTCCATAACTAAAATAAGTATGTTTTACCTGATTCAATATCTGATAACATTATATAAAAGTGATTTTAACATTTTGACCGCCACACCTTTATAAGATAAAAAAAACTTTGCACTTGTCACCGGTATATTGATGAAAACTACTACCTGCCGCCGAGACTTTTCACAATAAATTAATGTGAACTGATAACCGTTAATCAAGCGAAGCCACGAGATTCAGGTCGACAATCGTCAGAAATTGAAGTCATATAAACGTGATGCCGTCCGACATTCGCCAGAAACATTTGTTTGTTATACCGTTAATTAGCAAAACTTCTCTCGAACATAGAAATCGCAATAGTTCTAACATATTGATTGCAAAATGAAGAGATACCGTTAAATTGTAATTAATGTTATCATTAACTTGATTTTTTTGACTTTTTATGACTTATGCCACTTTCAAAATAAACGGCTCATATATCATTTATAGTTTTCATAGCTAAGTAGATCTGTCTTTAAGAAATACAAATGTAACCCCTATGTAGTAACTTAACAATGTTTTCTCAGAACAGAAGTTTATCGCAATATTTCAATATTGGGCCCGGTCAGTGCTTCATCGCTTTAATCAAAATCCGACTACCCGGCCGAATTGATACTCTGTATAATTTTTCACTGATCGTAATATAAAAGAAGTTTACTAAACTGATTAGTTACCTTCAGACATATGCCGTCTTCTTGAAGTTTCAACAGCCTCAGCTGTTCCATAGTTGCGCCACTTCTCCTCGGTTAGACTTGCAGATTTCTCATCGAGTTGATTGGAGGGATCGTCATCCAGATAATCCTGCAATTAAATTTTCAGTAAACATAAAGCGCTCACATGACACATTTGATCTTGGGAATATCCGCACGCTATTACAAATAATTAAGCGGAATCAAAATAAGGCGCCGATCTCGAGCGATAAGAGTTAAATACTTTTTCCCCTGAAACAGCTCCACTGCAGCTGCAGCATATGATTGCATTTTGAATGAAGATTTGAGTTCGGATGTTATGTCATTTGAGCAACATAACAGCTCCGTGTGCGCATGTTTGAATGCGTTATTATTAGCTTAATATTTATTTTCAGGGGATTTGATCCTTCATCTATTTACATAGAATTGAAGAAGAGAAGTTCAACTTTCTCTTGTAACATGCCAAATAAATTACTGCGCACTTATTTAAAATAGAGGCAACCTACTATGCAACAAACTCATTAGTTAAGAAATATTTATGATGTAATACCGTTAATAATATTATCGAAACATTGTCTCATTTCACGTCCGCAAAATCATGAAATCTTACAGAACCTGCGTGAGTATAATATTTAAGTACATTTCTGCATTTCTGCAGTTGCTAAAATAAAATGTTGCATGTGAACAAATTATTTTGAATTAAAACACATTGTACAATTATTGTGCCCACATTTTGCTGCTCACAAATCAAATCGAATAATACCTACGATTTGGTTTGAAAATCCAATTTTCGATAATACCAATTATTTTAGTACGTCACCGTCGAATCAAGTCATCTACTAAAATTAAGTTAACTATATCTATTTCACACTAATAATAAGTTCAACCTTTTTATGTTTTGCACTTTATCTATGAATAGACACAGACAAAAAAATATATAGATTACCCACTGCGAACAAGCAAAACCCGACCAAAATACCTGAGAACTCCACAGCGATGCCTCCACACGTACGACGACAACCGGTGAGCTCGATGCAGGGGAAGTCACAATTTTCGGCGGCACACCCTGCCTTTCGTGTCTTCGTGTGGCCGAGCAAATTCCGAGACAGAAGGCCAAAAAAAGGAGGCAACTGAGGGTTCATATGATTGCTGCGTACGTCGTCCTTACACTAGTTCTTTACTTGGATGCTCTTTAAAAACTTATTTGGACCGGCGTGCACTGTTTTTTTTTGCATAATTTAATCACATAAAAAACCCCTACATGTTTGTATGGACATTTGAATTTTTTGAAGTCGGTTCACCATGAATCTCTTCTTATTCCTCGTGCGCATTACACATTTGGGAAGCATTCGTTTGTATATTGTACATACATATGTATGGATTAAGTACGAGTAAAAGTAAGTTCCGTTTTCTAAAAGATGGCGTAACTCTTATTGTACGTATGTAACACGTCTGAACTGGTTTGACATATATTTGATAGGTCTAATGTCAGTGTCAGAATCCATTGTATCTCGATCAGTTAGTGTTTACAACAGAGTTTTTTTTACGATTGAACATGGAGAGTTTTGTACCGTTTTGTAATCCGTTTAAAGCGAGCTATTGAAGAAAAACGACCAGAATGGGACAAACGACCCGATAATACGAGTATAATACTTTCACACGACAACGCGAGACCTCATATAGCTCAACCAGTGAAAAACTACTCAGAAAGGCTGAACTGGGAAGTGTTATACCACCCGCTGTACTCACCGAACATTGCACCGTCCGATTACTATTTGTTCCGGTCGATGCAGTCAGTTCTTAGTGGAGAACGGTTTCATTCTTTTGAAAGTGTGTATACTCAATAATTGGATCGCCTCGAAGGACCAGCAGTTCTTTAGGCATGGAATCAGTAAGTTTCCGGAAAGATGGGCAAATGTCGTAACTTCCGATGAACTATATTTTCTATGATGTTATATTTAGATATATTATATAAATAAAGATTTGTTTTTACCAAGAAAACGGAACTTACTTTTTCTCATGCCTAATATATCTCGCCTGTGGAATTCACTCCCTATAGGCGTCAGAAGGCTTTCGAGGACATCTGAGTTTAAAAATCACTTAACAATTTTATTTTTTTAATGCTAGGGGGCATAATTGGCTTATATTCTCCTTTTTTTTCTCTTTCATTTTATTTGAAATTTGACCCCAAAACCATGTAACATACCTGAACCAAATAGTTTGGGTAATTATGTATTTTGAATATTTTAGTAAATTGTCTGCTACTCTTCTCTTTATAGCCACATTATTTTACATTTTTTGACGGTATGTATCCAACTATATAAGCTAACTAAATTTCCAAAAATTAAGTTCGTATGCATTAACAGATAAGAGCAATTCACATCCGCGCTTAATGGTACGGCGTTACCCAACTTTCCCTTAATTCACAGGCCAGCAAATAATGGGGTCAAGTCAGTTGTGAAAAAGCTGAGGGTCTTTTACGAAGTAATTTTTGCGTGGAATCTGAATCCGGGGTCAGAATTGTCAGAATTTTGAGATATTTGAGGTTATGTACCAAAAAAATGACGTTTTTGGCTAACTTTGAGGTTATGTACAGGGTGCGCAAATTTTTTCTGGTCTCTCTCTTCAGTTACATCATTTTTTACTACTATTACTCTTCAATTTAAGAGCTTGAGAGATCGATTTCCATTTTTTTTCTAAAAGTTACGGCTATTTAAAATTACAAAGTATATCCGCCATTTTAAATCCACCATATTGGGAAAGGGAATTTTATTTTTCCTACATAATATTTGTACTCAGTGTCCTCAAAAACCCCCGAACAAAAATTGACAGAAAAATAAACCAGTAAAAAAGTTCTGTGTGAAAGGGTAAAATACTCATCACGTTAAAGGGATATACTTTGTACTTTTAAATAGCAGTAACTATTAGAAAAAAAATGGAAATTGATCTCTCAAGCTCTTAAATTGAAGAGTAATAGTAGTAAAAAATGATGTAACTGAAGAGAGAGACCAGAAAAAATTTGCGCACCCTGCACATAACCTCAAAGTTAGCCAAAATGTCATTTTTTGGGTACATAACCTCAAATATCTCAAAATCCCGACGTGATGAGACAATTCTGACCACGGATTCAGATTCCACGCAAAAATTACTTCGTAAAAGACCCTCAGATTTTTAACAACAAGACGATGTTGGCCTGTGTATTCTTCTTTTTAAGTGAAACCAAAAATTCTATTATCACGTGCCGACAATTAATCAATCAATTTTTTTACCGTGTATTCCATTGCGTTTCAGTCGACATTAGCTCTGCCTTTATGGAAGAGATCCAAATAGATCTTACGATCCGTATGTTACTTTAACCTGTAAGTCCAACAACAACTCAAAATCTAGGATTCTATATATATATATATATCTATGGATCTTTCAAATCTGAAAATTAATCAACATTTTTGCATACTTTTGTAGTAAAAATGTTCGCAGATTTGGTCGTCAAACTCAAAAGATTCACTTAATAAACAATGCCACTTTGTTACATTATAGGTCCGCCATATTAGCTAAAAGTTTATTCAAGTAAAATATTTTAGAGAAATGATAGCTCTCAAATCCGAATTATTTTCCCAATCGTTTTGTTTACATATACATACATAAATTCGGATCTTCGGCAAAAATACACGTCTTTGATAAATATGTCAACTTTTTTATTAGACGACAAAGAAAGTTTTGTCCATCCCACTTATTTGCAACCGTCCAGGAGTGCAGTTAAGTACGCAAGAGTAAAAGCACCAGGTGTCTAATTTACTTTGAATTGAATTAATTGAATTATGAAAAGTGTTACGAAAATATCCAGAGCTCTCGGACAAGATAGGTATCATCCAGTATTTTTCCCTCGGTGTTTTTAACGAAAGTGATTTGTTAAAGGAAAACTAATTAAACGAGATTATTAAAAATTTTGTAAATTACATGGCCACTTTAACATCATTCCAAATTGCCATGAGAAAAATATTCGGTTAAACTTGCAGAGGAAATCTGTGAGTTGGAAATGCATTCAGTGCAAAGGCTTATTCAAAAGTCATTAAGGTGTGCAAATTAAAAATTCTACCGACACATCTCATTTTCCACCAGTACGAGAACCGGAGCCTGTGAGCGCAGCTGTGCAAATAAAGGATAGAGCGACGCCGAGGGGTGGCATGCCAGAAGGCAACTTTCAATTATTTCCCTGTTAATTAATATAAGTACATCGCGAAATGCCTTTGCGCTTAGGCTTCTGGATCAGGGAGCAGGCACAATTTAATATCGCTAAGTGGCACACAGCAAACTACTTAAGAAAATTAGTGCTCTGCAGGTAGCCAAATACGAAGACCTGTAAAAGCAACTCACAAAAGTATAGTCATCAATCAAAGCAGCAGCAGGGTCATGTTTGGTGTCTGCACTTCCTGATCTTGCAGCTGTCCTCCTGCGCCATGGCGAGTCGTTTCCAGCGGCACCATTGTCCTCTTCAGAATCCGGGATGATGTCACTCCCTTCGGCAGGTGCAGACTCGCTACCTCTCTCGTCGTAATAATAATAATAATCGTCGTCTTTTAGGGCCCCGGAGCCATCCTTTTCTTTGCCACTTAATTCGTGGGATATTTTAGAGAATGACTCAGTGGGTTGAAATGCTGGCGGTGCCGGCACATAATCGCTCTTGCCATACCCCCGACTAATCCCTCTTGACTGAAGATCGTTATGATCAATTAAAGGAAGCGAAGTGGTGTGCAGATATCGATGCGCCGCTGGGATAGGTGTAATTGACGATTCTTTAAGTTGCCTGTTTATTGAGTCGTAAATTTCGTGATGCATCGAAGGAGTTGGCCATGGCTTGGTCCTTAGCGAAACACTGCGACCACTCGGATGGGACCAAAACTGCTTTCTGATGTACTTTTCGGGCGTGTGACGATGTCGCAACCGATTCGACCAGCCCAAATGCTGGCGACTATCATCTTGAAATGAGTTCACCGGCTGCTTTACATGAACGACTATCAGAAGCGCTGATATGATTACGAAAAATTCTCTCTGAACACATGTCATAGTCTGCCGCCTTCTCGTAATTTTATTTTCAGCAGAGCTCAAAAAATGTAAGCATTACAGCCCCAGCTCGCAAAACACTTTATATCTCCTTGAAGTTCAAACAATTGAAGTCGTCGTCCCACATTTGGGTAAATGATCTACAACCCGACTTCGAGATTGGAGTGAAAAAGCACATTTTCGAAATACCAGTATTAAAAAATTTCACTCCGATGCAATCCGCACTGTTATAAAGACGTCCCCCACTGCATTCACTGACCTACTAAAGCATCTAATAGGATAACATTAACACTTCCAACTATGACACCTTTCTCTGCGAACCATTGCGCGCCGCACAGTCACCTGGGACTGTAATAAACGCGAGATAAAAAAAAAACTGAATTCTTAATCGAGTCAACCGGAAAGGCGAGACGGACCACGAACTGTCGGTTTCCAATCCGGCGCCTTCAGACAGCATAAACTGGAGATTGCTAATTTTTCCGACTCAATTTACTTAAATAGATCGTGCGTGCGCGCCCAGACTGATTCGAACAATCTGTTCCCGGCCCGTGTTTGGAATAGTACACTTTCGATTCGTACGTGCGCAAGGCTTCTTATTTAGCTGAACTCCCCGTCTTGATGTTGTGCAGGCGGCAATATATCGCGGAAGAGCTTTCGTCTTGTACAGAGCAACGGCAAAATTTCAACTGAAACCAAACGTCTGATCTTGTCGTGATCGCCACATACATAAAGCAGCTGAATAAGAAAAGAAATGTTTCGAAGCCCATGGTGCACGCAGAAGGAACGGCACAGCTGGCATGATCTCGCAACTGCACTTACTCAGATTCTTCAATTTAGTTCAGTTCATATGCACATGATGAGGCCTCCGGGCGCAGTGATCTCGCGCATTCGGCATTCCAGATGGGGTGAGTTGTTTATTTTCCCGGGATGCTAGTTACAATACCGTCTGCTTTATATTTTTGTCTTTGTACCTTCCTTCCTGCAGAAGGTAGAGTTCAGAGGGTTTTCGAGGTGATTCGCCTTTTGCTCTTGAAAAAATTCCCAATGATCACACTTCAGTCGCCTTTTCTTCATATCTACAGAAAACTGAGGAGTTTCGCCGAAGAGGAGAAGTGGATAAAACAAGTATAAGCAGCCCGGTGCTTACGCCAGCGTCTGCCGCTTTAACTGTACATGAATCTTATCTCCCTCGTCTGCGGCGGGTATCTATTTCACTAATGGTTTGTCAAAAGAATTTTATGATTGTCACAAATGTTTTCCGACCTCTTGACGAAGGGTGGAACACATGCTACTGATACATCCGTCTCACTGCCATTAATTAACACTTTATTGAGTAACAAGTGGATCAAGCGTCAAGATCTGTTTTAGTTACAAGGAAGACAAATGTTCTTTCCTATTGGAAGCGTCTAGGGAGTAGGTGTGGACATGAAGATGGATTTATCCTCAAAGAACACCAGTAATAGATCTACACATGGACTAACATTTTATGACGACTTGAAATAGCTGCTATGTGTATCGCCTGCTTCAAGAATCGCATTCGACATCTATTATATTTAACTGGTGCGCGTTGATGTCTGCGAATAAACTTTTCTGAAACATAAAGTGGCTCGCTTCATGCTAGATTGGAGGCACTTCCTTCTATTTGTGAAGGGTTATCCATCTAAATTTATCAACAGTTTGCAAGAGGAAGAACAATTTTTCAAAACATATTACGGGATTTGGTTCACTGCACAAATCGCTGTAAATGCCATCAATGCGCCAAATATTTACGGACTATCCAGAACTATAGGTGACACCTCAAGAATTCACAAATTGATAGTAAATAACAAAACGCTGTACCTATATTTTTGTCTTTTATATTGAAAACGGTTTTGAAAAAACACACAGCATTGTCTTTGTTTGCCTCCTTTTTTGAGATTCGTCTTCTTCCTCCTAAGACAGCAACTCGATCAACAATATGTGAGTAATCTTTACAAAGTGAATGCCAGCGATTGGTTAGTAAGTACTATCCTACTATCCCATGACTTGATGTTACATATATGCTCGGACATATTATAGCGGATTGGCTACACGGACTTGCCAGTGCCACCCAATAGCATCCCATCTCGGGTGTAGTAAAACTTGCACGACTAAACAGAAGCTCTAAATATCAGCACATTTCAAACCAACAACTTAATACCTACTTTCACCTTCACTAACTGAATGAAGGCAAGAACACGCAGTTTGACTGAGCAGCTCGTGCAGATGTTGCAATTTGGTGATTTATCTCGTGCCTCTTCTAAGTGCTAACATTCCGTGTCTCCAGAGTTGCGCGAGGCCTGCAAGCTTTTTAAAGACCCCCATAGACGATTGAACAAATTGTGCAAACTTTTGTGTGCCAAAAAATACATGATAAGCGCCATACATCTACGCAAAGAATTGCGCAAACTTCAGTTGCCTATATGTTCTCGTCGCGAAAACATGTGTGAAGGTGCGTGTTTCGCAACAACACCGTACAATTCAAAGACGATGAACACCGGCATATAGTACAGTCAATCTGTCGAAAAATGAATAGTTTGAGTGAAAAAAGTCCAATAGTCGGAAATGTTGTTTTATTCGTTGAAGAATAATGTACTTAAGCTACCTTCGCGATGGGCACGTGCTACTATGGTGCGTTTTTTTGAAAACTCAAAAAAACTTAAAAAAAAATTTTGGAATGCATTTTCCTCGGAACGTGTGCATTTTACGGGAAAATTTTTCAAACAAAAAAAGTAGAGGACGTTGCGATCTACAATTAACGTCTTTGAAGCAATGCTGTACAGCAAGAAATGCGCACGGTAGGTGGCGCTGAAGTTTCCAAAAACGGGTTTTTCCACTTTTTCGCCATGAAAATATTATTTTATCGCAAAAATGTAAATGCAAATCTTGTTCCTTATATTGTTATCAACAACTTTTATTTAAACATTTTTTTCATACAACTTACCGTTTTCAAGTTACAGTGCAATATAGAGTTGCGTATACAGCACCGTGCTGTTAACGGTAATTTCGTCGGTCCTACTGTGACTTTCTCCGGCGTCCATTTTTTCCAAATTTTCAAAGTGTCATTTAAACAATAACAATTAAAAGTTGGTATCTTGTTTGTATAAAACTATTTCTACTAAATTTACTAAATTTTTTTGGAAATTTCAGCGCCACCTACCGTGCGCATTTCTTGCTGTACAGCATTGCTTCAAAGACGTTAATTGTAGATCGCAACGTCCTCTACTTTTTTTGTTTGAAACCCGTAAAATGCACACGTTCCGAGGAAAATGCATTCCAAAATTTTTTTTGAAGTTTTTTTGAGTTTTCAAAAAAACGCACCATAGTAGCACGTGCCCATCGCGAAGGTAGCTTAAGTACATTATTCTTCAACAAATAAAACAACATTTCCGACTATTGGACTTTTTTCATCACTCCATTGACAGATTGACTGTACTAATACACGACAAAATAATTTGCGCAACGCCACCCATTGCACAAAAGTTTTCAAACGCGTTTGAATGTCATCAACCAGATGCGCAACGCACGAAACTGAACCATACACGCGAAATATGTTTACGGCCTGCGTTGTGCAAATTGTGCGCCCGTGTATGGAGCCCTTTAAAAACCCTGTTGTTCCATGTATGGTTTGTTCCCGGCAGGTGGTTCCCGGTGAAGAGGTAGTTCGCAGCTTACTTTTCTTATGTTGCTTCACCTCTTTCGTCAAATTTATGGAGCGGGTAAGAAATTAATTTGTTATGTGAGGTGAAAACAAAGCGAAATATAAGAATCCGTCAAGAATGTCATGATAACGCCGTGTAAGGGTCATGGTTATTGCATTGCGTTCGCCTCTGTTTCGGTTCTCACTTCTTCGCTAAATGTACAGACTTCTTAGTATATCAAAATATCTATTTCTAAAATGATCATAAAAATATAAATGAGTTTCATCATAGAAAAACTAAGCGTAACGATGTTTCACGCCGAAGAAAAATGTTAACTGCTTTTCCCTGTTATCGCCATATGCAATGGGGGATTATGTTTTGGGACTAGTCCAAGAAACTAACTAATTTATTAAGCAAACTTTAAATTTGTTGTCACTTTTCGCTTAATACCAACTATAAGGGAAAAAAACTAGATGCATACATATGTACATACATCCCATGCGCAAATCTGTTGTATTATATACACTTAACCTGTTTTACAAAAACAAATTAAAAAACAAAATATTTACATTATTTTCATGAATTTCCCTATTTTTTGCTATGGGATTACTAAATATGTATTATTGTCGAATTGAAAAAAAAATATGCCTTATGAATCCTGGCAGTTCAAGTATGTATTTTGCAAAGAAAAGCTCATCTATGTAATTAAAAATCCCCAACGTTTTGTTTCTTAGTTTGAGATATGATTATTTTAGTAATTTTAGATATTTCTCACCAATTTTTTAGAAAGCAGAGACCGAAAATAACTGGTGTTTTTCAATTTATAACCTATTAAAGCAGAGGGAAATTGTCACCGTATAATTTTAAAAATCTCATCCAAATGTTTTGTTTCCAAATAATGCCCTCGTTATATTTCTGCTAAGCTCCTCAAAAATGAGCTTTTTTTAAAAAAAAATATGTTTAGCCGATTATAATTTGGAGCAAAGAAAAACCAGCTCAGAAGCTTAATATTTTTTTCTAGCCAAAACAAATCTTTTTATTTTTTCAAGCCGGAATTATAAAGTTGCAGTAATTTGTCAGCAAAAATGAACAAGTTTTTAAACTGTTATTTCTGGTTCGAAAAAATAAAAGGCTAAGTTGGCTTTTTATTTTAGCTAGACAAAAATATTAAGCCGCTGGGCTTTTCTTTTCTCAACTCCAAATTATTTTTGGGTGGAAGTAACAGGTAAAGGGAGCTTTTTAAAAAAAAAGTCAAAACTGATACGGTCCCTGGTTTAAAGTTGGGTACTTACGGTGATGTACTATGTTGTGTCCTGCGATGTTGCTTTTTATGTTTCTAAGTTATTTGTTTGTATATGAGTTTAAGGTGACGTCACGATGCGGGGGGCCCCAGGAAGGTTCCACGATGTCCTTGAGGATGAGGTTACCTGGCAGGGTTTCCCAACTCGCTGGTTACACTTCGCCGATGTTTACATCGCTTTTAGGTTTTCGCGGGTATTTATTCCCTTTTCTGGGAGTTATGCCTGATTTTCGAGTGGATTAGCGGACACGCGATTTGGGCGGTAGATACACAGCACTCGAACTGCTTCCGGAAGAAATCAAAAGATGACTGTTAAGTCTACCTGGGCTTTTTATGTCACCGCTAGCCGACTAGCAGGACAGGATTGGTAGGCGGAACTGTAATCAGGCCAGGTAGTGGTCTTATATTTTATTTATTATTATCAATTTAAATTATTATTTTCAGGCGAAAACGGCGAAACGGGCGATTTTGCAACAATATGGAAATGAATGTTTCCAAATCACATTTTGTAAATGTAACCTTTTCCGCTTGAAGTGCGCCTCTTAGGCACCATTGTGACGTACTCTATAAATTAACATTTTAGTGAAAAGAACTCCGAGTGCAAAGGGCTAACTACCTATAACTTGCCAATGCTTCGACTTGAAGTGCTATCCCGTGTACCTCTTAATCATCTTACGCTCTTTTTCAATTGTCCCGACCCCGACATCCAATTACGCTATCCTGCTTATAACGCGGTTTGGTTCGCTCAAGAGCGTTATATCGAAGTTTTATTGTAGTTGCAAAAGTCATGGACACGCGAACGACCGACTCATAAGGGGAATGACCATTGCCTACGAACAAAGGCAACGCTATTTGTACCGAATTGTTTACCCTAGTTAAAATTTCATCCTTTTACTGGTCACGGTTTGTTTACTGCTAAATAAAATGGTATAATTTATCAAAATCGAAAAACTTGCAGTTATTCCGCATACTCATAACTTTCCAAGAAGTCGCTATAAAGTATCTATAAAACTTGGCTACACTTCTCAGAAACGATGTACACTACAAATTGAGATCTCTTATTAAATTTAATTCCGGATAATTCAGCCTTGCTTCTTGAGGAGTTTTGAAAAATTAAAAAACTTTAAAGTCCCTCGTATTTCATCAATTGCAAATGTTTGGCTCCAACTCAGTGACCAATAGAAGACCCGAGTTCATAGACGAAAGCGAGACTGGAAAATCCCCGACGCCGGCAATGAAGGCTGTCTAATCGACAAAATGATTCGGCACCCTCACTTCATATTAACTACTTGAAATTCTGCGGAATCGTAAAATAAATTGCCTATTGTGTTGTGCCAGCTGAATAAGTTGCGGGCAGTTGGCATTTTGTCAATAAGTCCCACATGCTCATGCACAGTAAATGATCTCCTGGCTTAATTTTCGATAACTCTCCTAAAGTTTTCTAAAAATACTCTAATGCTCGTTTTATTTCGTGCAGAGCTACTCAGCTAAAGTGTTTCCCCTGAGATTGAATAATCAAAACAGGAAATTTGTTTACTTGTGAATGAATCAGTTCAAATTAAGCTAAAACGATTCCTTGTTGTTATAATCAGAAAAAAATTCAGTTGGAGATTTTTCGTCGATATAAGATCAGCTATTTATCTCATGAAGCGTTTTCTAGCTGATCATCAACAAACAAACCGTCTGCATTCCTCATTCCTTTTGTCGGCTCACTGGCTGCTTCTTTCAATTAAAGTAACAAGATCAATTCCAGATGCGAAGTGAAAATTCATTACCAGCATCGTCAGAGCCCGGCAGGCCGGCCGCGCCGCGCCGGGCCGGCAAGAAAGCCTGTTCCTATGAAGAAATGAATTATGTATGATAGGTGCTTTCTAATATAAGTATGACAAAATAATTTCAAGCAGTTCTACTATGCACTTGTTAAACTGTGAAATGCAAACACTGATAAGAATTCTGGGAAAAACTAGGAGCAAGTAAACAACAACAGAGCAACGCGTGATACTGTGGACTTCTGGACGCATTACATTTTACATGAACTTACAAAAAAACTTACTTTTCCGCAAAATCATCCTCATATACACTCATCGCGGCATAATGGTCCTAATTACATGCGTTCTATGTACAAGGCCGGCTCGCAGGTAGCGGCTTCCACACGTATTTACACTTGGGATTACCAAACATAACCAGAGGTGATACAAATCTCCTATCGAAACAGCTCCGATAGTGTTTACTTAAGCCGGTTAGATGAATTAGCTCTGTCCGTGGAGCATCTTTTTGTTTGCTGCTAAAACGAAATTCGGCAGAATCAATTAGAGAAGCAAACTAACCTGAACATTTCAATTTATTTTAATTAGAACTTTTGGTGTCAGTAGCACTTGAATTCGGGCGTCTGTTATACTTGACCATTTCTACTTCTCTGCAAGACATACTCAAAAATCAACCAATCATAAATTTGAAGTGAATTACGACAATCATTTGTATTAGCATAGAATTCAGGGGTTCAGAATCATATTACACACACCTGCCCACGCATAAATAACTGTTTTCATGTTCCCGATCACCGACATAAATTGTTCAAACTTCATCTCGAAAATGGAGTCAAGTTAATAATCTCTTCATATCTGTAGTTCAGCTATCAGAATTTAATACGATATTTTTTTAGGTCAAACATTCTCTCGCATACCTATAAGAAGGTGATAAATAATGTAAGGGAAAAGAAGATCGGATTAAAGAAATTGAATGGCAATCCGATTAGGATGATCAAAAACTCAGTTTTTCCAATCGACTGAGCAATTCAGCGATTGACCTTTCTAACTGCAAAAACTGAGTTTTTCACGACGTTCCACCTAGGAAGAATAGTTGTTGCATGCCTTTCGCAGAAATAGTATTTTGTGCAACTAGGGTGGAAACTAGCCGATTGCCCAGTGCAGTGTTATGCCATCAAGGGCAATCGGCTAGTTTTCACCCGAGTTGCACACTGTATTTTTTATCACAAGTGTGGCGGTGGGTTCGATAAGGAGGTAGGGGAAGGAGGAGTTCGTGGGGGCGGAGCCCCCTTCAAATGAAAAAAAACAATTTTTGCTGTAATTATTTCTCAAAAAGATGTACGTATCTTAAAGAGAAGTAGTAAGGACAGGTTTTTATGATAGCTAAGGCAGAGCCGGGCAAACTCGGCTCTTTTGACTCTCGAGTGCTCCTCAGGTAGATTTCTAAAGCTCCTCATTGCTATTGCAAGTGCAAGCGAGAAATGCATACTCCTGTCCAGTGATCAGTGATGGGACATGTACTCACTCCTTCTCATTGCGTTAATGGGGCGACCCAAAATGCACTCAGGTATACGGCTCCCATGAAGGATTTCTTGAAGAAAGAGTGCTTTTCCATTTCAGGTACCCGTGCGTTATTCTAAGTCTCGCGTGCGTTCTTAAAATTTCCAGTGGGATATTCCCAACAGGCTTTACTTTACAGTGGGCAATCGGCGAGTTTCCACCCGTAAACCCGTGCGGTAAAGTAGTGGTTTCCCCGCACGTGTGATGAAAATTTAACTTTTAACTTTTACTGAAGTTGTTTTATATACATATATGAATATAAGAACTGGTGCTGGCTGGTAAATAATGTAACTGTCAGTAGATTGATTGACCAGTTCATTCGCACAGGTCCTGAAGGGTTCCTCCATAAGACCCATGATAAAATATATTCCATTAATTTGTGTTACGACAGTCAAAAGATATTTCATGACGAACTAGTGTTCCCTGCCCTCTATTTATACCTCCCACTTTTGTCCTACCTGGCCAAATAGGCTAAATTAAATTGTTTCACTTTTGGCGCCTACTGTAATTACTGTTTTCGTTTAAGCCCTTGCATTTGTGACGGAATACATCGTAACATTTTTTACGCTGTTAAAGACACATAAAATTGGATGAAGCAGTGTTGAATTAACAATTAAAGAAATATCTAAAATAGACTACAGTGCCCCTAGCCTAGACAACAGTAAAAGAAAATATGAAAAAAATTGGCAAGTTAATTTTGTTTTTATTTCAATACTTCGATTTTTGGATGTGACATTGAGGCTTATTTGAAAGGTAGAATGCTAACATTATTCTTTGAATTAATAAATAATGAAACACCGGCCTACCTGTACGCAGCGATCCAATTCTTATATTCTCCCCGTCAGCGTCATCTGCTTATTCCTAGATGTTCTTCCAGCATTTATGAGGGTTCTTTGCTTGTCCAGACTTCTCGTTTATGGAATCAGTTACCACGCGCCGTTCGGGATGCCTCCTCGGTTTCTGATTTCTATCGTCTATCTCTCATGTTTGATTTTTAAGACTTAACTTCTATTATTTTCTGAGATTTTGCGTTTTTGGTTTGTAGGTCTCATCTCTTTTTTCACATTTAGTTTAGTTTCTCTTTGTCTTTCATTATGTTTATTAATGCCGTTTTCAATTTAAATATCTACTTTATTTTTGATAGTTTTTTATCTTTACTTAACTTGTATTCCTTTGTGTACTATCAAAAAAAGTTGCATTTCTTGTGTACACAATTTCCAATAAATAAATCGATAGCTTAAGAAAAGAAAAACGGAAAAGTTTTCCAATGCCGCTAACATTTACCTAAGGGTAAATTCAAAAACGCATCGATGCGCACCATATGGTGAGTCAAAAATTCAATTAAGCATCATGAACGCATCTGATGCGTCAAAGCAGAGCAACGAGCGTATCATGATTGTCGATGATGCAGTGTTCTTTCACTAGTAACAGGGCCGGCAGAAATAACAATGGAGCATTTATTATTATATTGCCATAGAGCTATGCCCCTGGCTATATTGAATCTATCCAAAATGACACGGAAACTGGCAAAAACAAGTTCTGGTTAATGACGTTCAAAAACTACAAAACAAGGCATCAGCATCGGCTGTGTGGTACTGCGCTTCACCGCGATGATGCGGTCGTGATAAGCAGTGATGCCCTTATGATGCAAGGAAAATTGCCGTTTTTGAATTTACCCAAATGTTATTGTACTTTTTTCATATTTTTTGCCCATTTTTATTTTGTTATGAACATAATGGAGAGATCCTGCAAAACAAAGATCGATTAAAAACATATTCTTACGCCTTTCCTAAGTGTGTTATATTAATTATTTATGATGAACCATTTTACACATCTGTAATGACAAAGTGTAGATTTAATGATTCCATTAAAAGTTATCATCACTTATTTAAAAAATATTTAATGCACCCTTCCTCTTCCCTGAGCGATCAAAACACCTATGCACACAAAAACAATTATTTCGAAATATTTGAATTTATTGGATTAAATCTTAATTGGTTAAGTTATGAGTAGAATGTACAAAATTACTGGATTTAACATATAAATTATGACTCTATACCGCTAAGTTTATTGCTCCATAATGCCTTCGACGACCTACTTTACACAACAATAAATATTATCATATATTTGTTCTTAAACTGTCTGCATTAAATTACTCTAAAAATTTAACTAAGATCATTGTCCAAACTTTAATTTTCATATGCCAGTGTCAAAACTAAGATTACTTTTTAGAAAATTATTTAAACAATTTATCTTACAGCAAGGTATCATCTATTAACTATTTATCACTTTGGTTTTTGATCGCAAAATAAAATGCTTGCGAACGCCTCCGCCTTTTTTCAATGGTTAACTCCAACTCAAGTATTCCAGCCTCAACCTGAATATAAGCTTTTTCTTCGATTTGTATTGTATATACTCGTACAACAAATTGCTTTAATAAATAAGTACATTCAAGTCACTTGTTCGGTATTACTTCGGGAAGGTAGTCTGGAAGATGTCCGGAAAAATATCTTCGCGACCCATTCATGTAGCAGCAAAGATATAAATTACACAAAGAAACTGCACTCGCTGGCCGGGTATGGTATGGTTCATGCCATGGCCTCCTTTGTACAATTTATCCTTTGAATTTCTGCTTTTTTTCTAGCTCTTGGATTTCCATTCATCAGTAGGCACTAAAGTAAATCGTTAGCTAAACAACTGATGTTACACTACTTAAACAGCAAATAATATAATTGTATTCACTATTCCCCATAGCATAACAGGTAGCCGTTATGTCCTATAAATGCAATCAATTTCGGAGGAAAGTATTCACTCAGCAAATGCCGTTAACTATATTTTAATTTCATTAACTCTCGTGTAATTCTATCAGACACATTCATAAATCGTAAAAATGCAATGCCCTTCTCTGTATAAACTGAAAGAATTAAAAGTGACTAGAATAGCAAAAAATGGTCGTAGCTCCTTAACTGATCAGAATCAACGCTGCGAACTAGGAATGACTTTAGACTATAAAGTACCAAATAATTGACTGCAACAAGAAAGGGCAATAAACAATTGACCTGTAAAGTTCTGCAAACACACTCGTGCGTGTCCCATTTGCACCCGCAACTTCTAACACATATTTTAAATCTGACTAAAAATTTCCTTGATTATGATTTTGTGCTGGTCAAATACTAGCAACGTACGTAGTGTTAAAAACAACACAACTTTAAGTCTTTAACAATTGTTAACATCTTCCCCTGTTCGGTTCAACGGAAGCTCATCGAATATGATAATTTGTCGTCCCTCCTCGGACAGCGTCCTTGTCGCTTCACATAGGTGCCATATTCACAGGTGGGTAGTTTGCATCTGCCATCGCTAATACATCTGAAACGGGGAATACGAATAATTGGACACCGTGTTAAATTTCCATATTATGTCTGTTTGCGTTATGAATTTTTTCAAAAAACAGCTCACTTACTTTCTGTCAACAACCGAAAAGTGCTCCATTCCCCTCTTTAGCCAATCGCATCCACTGTTCCCGGAGGAACAATCGCAGCGGCAGTACCCATCTTCTTGTAAGACCTTCTCAAATAGCCTCGGACAGTTACAGTTCAGAATTGTGGCCTTCTTCAGCAAAGGTGGCGCGCGGTAATTCGGGTGCTTGCTTTTATTTACACAGTGACATTCAGTGTGGTTCACAAATGTGAGCCGCTCAATTGTGCCATGCTTCGATTTTATTGACTTCACCTATGAGAAGAAACGCCGAAGATGTAAAGTGTTTCCCAGAAGGCAGATTTTTACACGCATGCCAATTACAACGATCTTCTTAGGGAGATTTCAAAATCGGTGTTGAAATTTCAAAATTCAAAATGGTGCCCAAATTTTTCGAAATTCAAACTACTCATAGAATTATCGCTTCTGCATAAAATGTATTTTAAATGAGCTCTTATTACTCGCTTTCGTGAGCATTAATAGACAGGCGGTCTGAATTTTAATTCTTTACAAAGGAATTCGCAACTGCAATTGGTGATCAGCATTCACAATTATTAAAGTTTAAGTTTTGTGGCGAATAAAAAAATATTTTCTTTTGCCACGCAATTTAGTCCTACATGATAAAGATGTAGACATGCAATTAACAAACAAACATGTTCTTCAAATCATAAAATCTAGTCAATGGTGTCCTACAAAATTGCTTCAAAACTATTTCCGATTTCGAGGTAGGTAGTGCAAATTAATTCAACTCAAATTTATCTATTTATTTCTCGCTATGACTTTGTTACGGCACATTAAAAATGGCATAAAATACTTACGAAAAAATAAAGATCTACATTTTCAGTATATTTTGGCACACAAGTTTGGGTGTCTGTTGTGCAACATCCCGTGTCGTCACCACACCGATGAAGAATAGTGCAATGCGGGACGTAAACCTTTGATGGATCTTTCTGGATTTTTTCTACTCGTGGTTTCGGTGTTCTGCACGTTGCTTCAATGTAAATCTTCGAGGCATGAGCATTTGCGAGAACTGAAAATTATAATAGCACTAATCAATCTCCATGTCAGTTTAGGATTCTAATGGCTTATACCTCTGTGTTGTTTCTGGTTCGTGATGAGAGAGTTTCGTGACTGCTTAACCGCATCATGAGTTCCGAGCATTTCAAATTTGTGCCGTGTTAAAGTACCAGGAACATATGATCTCGAATAGATATCCTCTACATCCTGAAAAGTATGAAGAAAACTGTAGCAAACTCTGTAACTCCCATTTATAGCGTGTGTCGTCACACGTTGTGTTGAATAGAACGAGGGAATAATTTTAGAAAATCCATAACATTCTGAAGTCGACACATGTTCCGTTAGGTGCATACGACTCGATCAATTAGCAGCGGGGGTAAAATCAGGTAATTGTAACCAATGCAGCAAACGCCTGGCTGGCTCATCGCATGAAGCGTTCCAGTAAATTTCTGCCGTTAATTGATTGCCATAGCTATCGTGCCGGAAGCATTTTTACGTAGGGAGTACTAATGAGAGAAAGTCTGTTTCACCTCAGAGTCGCACTAGTGCTGACAGGTGGAAGGACAGGGCTGTTTTTGATATGCTAGGTAAATGCACAGAGTGATGCATGTTCTGTCTGCGAGCCAATAATGTTCCAAATAAATAAAAGAAACCGCTTTTAAACTCACAATTTCAATAGTTCGTTATTCGCATTATATTTGCACAGGGTGCTCCAAAAGTGGACTTTAATACTTCAATAGGGTGGTGATTCATTTTTGTTACATTGAAAGTCATTGATTTTTCCAATATTTATTAATTGGTAAACTTCTTTTTCCAACTTTTATTTTCTTTAATTTTTTGTGGAATTTAGCGGTAAGAAATTTAATTAAAAACATTGTATTTTATCCTTTGGTAAAAATAAGAATATAAAACACTAATAAAGATATTGCTTGAAAAAAGACCTCACGGTTTTTTTTTCTTTAAAAAATTTTAACTACTCAATTGAGCTGATAATGTAAAATGTATTTAAGCATTAGAGAATTATATCGACTGGAGAAAATGCAGAAACATTGAAAACCAAAAAAAATTTGAACTTTTTCATAGCCAGAAAGGACTGAAAAAAATTATGGAAAATGTTAAACAAACACTTCCCAAAGAATGGCGCAGATAAGAAAATCACACATATCAATTTATGCTGCCCAAATATCAATTCCTTCTTAGAAATAAGATTCCGTGCAGCAATGGTAGGTACCCAACTGTCGCACACAGATATCTTATGACCCACTAGCGCTGTATGAATAGTTGTCTTACTTAATTCGCTTAATCAGTCTTTTGCTTCGATGAAGTGGCAAATAACAAAACAAGAAGAGTGCAGTTGTTGCAATTTGAGATGAAGGTGTATTAAGACGATATGAGAGTATCAAATGTTTTTATCCATAAATTCTTCTGCAATTCGTCAACAATAACTGCTATGAAAACATACCAGCAGGCTCCAAAGCTTGATAGTCCTGGTACTGCTTATGGTGCAATAACTCTGTTACAAAACTTAGCAAAATTCCCGTCGATGTTACAATTTGTTTAGTTTAGAATCCAGATCACTTTTACGACGAATTCATTTTTTCTATATGCTTTGCATTAATTTTTTTTAAATATTAGCTCCAGAATAAGCTTGTGTTAGTGATAAGATAAAATATAGGGTAAAACAAAAATAGCCTTTTCAAAACTACGCAAGTCACGAATTCAAAATTTTTCTATAAACTCTAAAACTGTCGTAATTAAAAATTAGGTACCAAGATCAAGCAAAACTTTTTTTTCCATTAAAATATAATAATAATATAATAATAAGTTGTTGGAGAAAAAAAATAAAAGAAAATAAAAAACAAGTTTTCTCAATTTATCGTTTTTTATGCATGTATGGGGAAAAGGCAACGACATTGGCCAAGAACCCAGTCAACTGTGGCTCAATGTTGCGCTTATTAAAATAGTGCCCGTTCTACTGTGCCTGTTAATTGCTTCAGAATTAATAAGCGCATCATTTGGATTTTATTATTTGTTATGCTCATTCGAGCAAAAAAATTAAGAAGCTGTTGCTCGTGTAGCCCCGAATGGCACACGCTTAGCAGAGGATAGTGTCTCAGCAAATAAATCAACTTATGGCGACAGAACAATTGCCAGGAAACCGGCACTAGGACGCTCCTCATAAATATGTAAGAGTTTTCAGAGGGCAAGGCATTCGGTTCGAAGCGGCTTAAAAAAAAGTAAACTCTGCCGCCATTTAGCGGCAAATTCTGGGTTGGTTTCATCTCCAATCGAACGTTGTGCACTAAAGACATTTTTTTTCATCGGTCATGTGCAAATGGGCTGAAAATAGTTAAATCTTTGAAAGGAAGTTTGGATGTCGAAATCAATTATGGTAGGCTTTATAAGGGAATTTGGAATAGAGAAATGAAAGAAATACAATATTTATGCAAATAAATCTGACTCAATGTCTGTAAAGGTCTAATCGGGGAGAACGCCTCCTCGAAAAAGAATAAATTAACTGCGACAAATGCGGAAGTGATTCGCTGAGGTGTTTCACTAGCCCAGCGGGCCTGTAAAATTAATGTTAGAAAAAATGAAGAAATGTACAATTTGAAACTCAACGTGATCGGTTCACGCCAGATGATCATTAGCAGCTCAAAGCGAAGTCGAACAGGTTCTCGGGCCTTTTAAATATCACAAGGTTCATTTGCGAGCTAATTAAGTAATAATTTCTTCGGCCCTAAGTCGGCGAGTACTGAAGATGCTGCTACGTGCCAGACTATGCAGAAAATTATTTTGCTGATTATGGTTATATTTTTAGAGAAGTAGGTCCAATCACAACTAACTTGCGCGACTGATCATTGACTGTGTCAGTAGTTCCGACTATTTTTAGCCTCCGCTCCCCAAGACTTGTTGCACAACTTATCGACCAGCCAGTTGATGACATCATTAATGTGTCCGGTGTCCAACATTTATCATACTTCGGCGAGTGTTGTAAACGTCTTCATTTGCATTTTTGCTTCCAGCATTAGTTCACGCTCGCTTGTAATTCTTAGATGCATCGCGTCAAAGCTGTCGAGGGAAAAAGTTGAACACTTTCATTTGTGTTTACTCCAGCAGCATGTCCTCCACTTGTCATAATGTTTTACATGTTGACCTATAATTCCACGCTTTCGAATGCAATCCCTAAATAAGCTCTGGTGTTTCATGCGAACTGTAAATAGCGAGGGGGCGAATAAGTCACATGAGAAACACCTACTTGAGGGATCTTGGCAGAACAGCAAATAACTTTCGCCTTAAGATTTACTTTTAAGTTTGCAAACAGGATAAAAAAATTAACAAATCTTTATGTTTTCTTAGCTCACTTCGCGCACCACGACGAGCTGTTTAATTTATGCATAATTACAAGCGCACAAGCGCACACCCGCGAGTGGGGCGTAATATGGCAGCGGCGTGGTGTGTAGGTACGCCTAAGTATCACGGAATCATAACCCACCAAACGAGCCAACCAGCCATTAAGAGGCGTTATCTCAACCTTTTATTCTGCAGCCCTGAAAGATAAACAAATCTTGGGAAGTTTAAGTCATCAGCAAACAGATTCTGTGGACAGACTTCTGCTCGAGCCTTAATCATCCGCTTGCAATACACAAAATTGTTAACTTAAAGAATATTTAACATAATCAACCGGTTGATTTGTGAGCGTTCAACCTGCTCCATTTATTATAAATGCTTCCCTCCAATCAGGTCCAGGGCCTCATTCATTTTATACAGGTATGTATTCCCATACATATTATAATTTACATACATGCTTAAATGTTTAGGGTCGAGTTACAAATTATCTACGTATTTCTTCCCGAATTTTTTTTTATTCTTAGGCTCGCCTGACAGTACTAAGTTTGTTTGTCCGTCTGCATGTCTATCAAAACTCGAAAATGGCTCGCATTATGAATGTCAGTATGTACCACCTAAACTTCTAAAAATAATTTCAATAGCTTCAAAAGGACGGATTCAATATGAGGACCCAGAAAAAGATTTTCATGAAAACGAGTACAACAGTTTAAAACGGGTATCAATATTTCGAAATCAACATAGCGGACTCCCGTATAAATGACCGAAATAGTGAAATAGTTGCAATAGAATTTTCGCGAAAATCTGTTACACTTATCTTCCAAGAAAATTAAAACAGACCAAACGTCCCTTAACCACGTCTTGTCGAACTCTCTTAATTGAAATAGTGCGGTCAATTTAGACAAAACAGCAAGAGTGAAGGTATATAAATTCCGAACAAGCTGAAAGTTAGTAAAATTGTTCAAAACATAATTATAAATAAAATTTTAAAGTTCCCCATCATTCCCGTGCATGGAAAAAATTTTACTCAAGGTCAAAGGTAAAAAAAAAGAATTTTTCGCGATTTTCAGCAAAACGGTAAGTTTTATCATAAAATTACCCCAGACCAAAAAGTTGTAATCGTCATAATATGCACACGTTTCCACGCCACCTATGAGCTAGTGTACTTAGCGCGTTTTTTTTAACTTTTACAACTTTTTGAATCGTTATATCTCAGAAACGGTGGCTCTTAGGGAAAAAAGTATTGATACATATTTTATAGACAATTTTATGATCTAAAATTTTTGTCTGGCGTAATTTTATGGCAAAACTTACCGTTTTGTTGAAAATCGCGAAAAACTCATTTTTTTTACGTTTGACCTTGAGTAAAATTTTTTCCATGCACGGGAATGATGGGGAACTTTAAAATTTTATTTATAATTATGTTTTGAACAATTTTACTAACTTTCAGCTTGTTGGGAATTTATGTAACCTTGAATGTCTAGATTGACCGGACTAAAAATAATTTTGAAGATTTGCAAAAGTCCAACCAACATTAGACACAAAGTTACACGCCTACTATATAAAAAAAATATTATAAAATAACAACATCCGACAACGGAAGAAATGAAAAGTATAAAACGAGAACATATTCTCTCTTTCTTTGCTTACGTAATAATAGCGTATTTATGTAACTAAGGCAAAGCGTCAGACCACGGCTATACTCTGAACATCACCGCAAGAAAGAATATTTTCTTGTTTCATACTTTTCGTTGTCGAGTTTTGGTTTTTTTATGTTATTATATAATTTTTTTATTTACTGCTTTTAAGTTCAAATATGTAGATGTAGTAGTTAAGTAATGTCATGTCAATGAAACAGGCAGCTCATACTCATAACTAGTAATTTTTCATTATACCACGATGACGGTATAATATTCTCTTCCAGAAATTGTCTCTGTTACCCTATGGCATTGATGCCACACAGCTTGTCATATTCTGCTCGTCAAAACCTTTCATTTGATACCCACGTCAAAGCGGTTGTGAAGAAAAATGTAATCCGCCATCTTGGGGCGTCTGCCATATTAGGTTTAAAATAGTTTATCGTATTGTGGTCATCCAGCGCTTTCATTTTATGATACCCTTATTTGGTATTTGGTGAACGTTTTCATTATTGTTAGACATTAGACTTTGTATGGTGGCCGCCATTTTTTTTTGTGACGTTATGTCACTCGGAAGATTGATACGATTCTAACTACACGTCACTTAGGCGGTAACATTCGGAAAAAAAACACACACATATGTACATATGTACATAGGCTGATAAACACATTCCATTCTCGGGTAAAATATCAGTGCATAGCTAAAGCGAAATGTCAGAATGTACCCTCGAGTACTTGCCCGCAAAAAGTACACAGTGCTACATTTTGTCATCTTATTTCTCCATCTAGTCGATTAAAAGTGTTACAGCAGCAGCACAAATGTTACACGGCCACTTGGTGCCTTACAGTTCTTAAATGGCTGTGCATGGAGCATTTTTAAGTACCTTAATTGAGGTTGCTTACACCGATTAAACAAGCTTTAATCAGAATTTCTTGGCGGATTTGAATTGTGCAAGTCGTTGCTCTCGCAATTGTTCCTCAAGTTTTGTGGTCTTTGCCGTTATTGTCCTATTGGCCTTTTAAGCTTATTGGAGATCGATTTAAACCAACAACGTCTCGAGAAACGTTTTGAATTGTTCTTTTGATTTATTCAGTCAATTTTCTCAGAGCAAGCAGTGATTCATTGGGATTGCTCTAATTTTTAATCTTGGGGGGCGATAATACGATTTGTCGGATGTATGAGCAATAAAATATTTCAGAAGGCTTTTGTTTGATTGATTAACTTGGATTAAGTTTTGAGTTGTCTAGCTATTGTTAGTTTAAGAATAAATCATAATTAATACATATAATTTAAAAAAATTAAATTAAAAAATAAATAAGTCCTGCTAAGGTTTGAACCTTCTGAGCCCTTAACAAATTTTTTTATTTCTGTCTGGAGCGGAGCCATTTGTGAAATGACTTCAAACTCAAGGGTTCCTCTACAGAGGAGGAGTTTGTTATTGCACTTATTCTTTTTTCTTTAAATTGGTTCCGAACTGAATACTTCGAGTTTGCAGACCGGCGATATTGTATATAGTGCATTTTTCCCATGAACCCTTCTTACTTGCAATTAGCGCTGTCTTCACAAGTGACCTTTTCTGATTAATAGATGTCAACCTCGATGGCCCAGATAGTTAGATGATGGGATGGGAAAGATCCGCGTTATGTTTCCGAACACAATTTCGGCGGAGGATCGTTTATGAGAGTGGAATAAGCTCCACCACAGTTCAGAATATTAGCAGATGGAACCATTTCTTGATTGTTATCTATTCTACAGAAAACCTGGATTAACAACAGCAAGACAATGCTAGAATAGACATTTCTCGATCTACGCAAGAGTAGTTTTCGAGTCATGACATTAATGTTACGAGACAACGTAATTCAATACAATTATCGAGTCGTGTTTCTTAAAGCGTTGAGGCAGTCCCTTGGTTTCTGCTTTGTGTTATTTATTTAATTTGTCTTTGCATTCTGGTGTATTTTCTTTTACTTGGAAGGTGTCAAACATCCTTCCGCTGCACAAAAAAGGAGATAGATATGAAATAAGTAATTACAGGCCTATTTTAAACTTGTGCTATATTATGTCACTTCGAAGCGGTGATCTGTGACTGTATTTTTACTGACTTCAGTAAAGCCTTTGATAGGACTAACCATAACATTCTGCTCCATAAGCTATCCTTCATTGTTTATCGACTGGCTGCGTTCCTATTTGTTTTATCGGATTCCGATGCTATTTAAAAGACATTTGGTATGCCGCACGGTAGCCATCTGAGGCCACTCTTATTTATATGCCGCTTTGCCCTGCTTACATAAATACGTATTATTGCGGCATGCGACCTCGGTTATACTATAAACATCACCGTACCTATGTGTCGATTTGAATTAATTAAAGAAAGAAAGAATATTTTTTGTTTTATACTTTTCGTTTCTTCCGTTGTCGGTCTCTTGTTATTTACAAAAATTATTTTTTTTGCACAAACGCTTCTACTTATACTTTCTAACAATAATTTTCTTGAAAGTTTAACATGATGGGGCTTTATTATGTCTTCTAATTCAGGGAAAAAATCTTTCCTAATTATTTATAACTTATTCGGAGCAAGAGTGATATTCTCTTTTGACTAATTTAATTATTAATTAGGGGTCTCCACATCTTCGCTGCGCATGGCTTTTTATAAAAATTTAAAATTTAATTTTTCTAGGGAATTTTTGCCATAGATGCGATATGAAAATAAGAATTATAAACTAATTCTGAGAAATCTGAGAAGGATCCGACTTAATATGCCAAAACATGGTTGCAGAGCGTGTTTTTAATTTGGACAGAAAATAAGTTTTGCTTTTCATATTTTTAGAACTGGCGTCTAACCATTGCCTGTGTTCCGGCAGCGACAGCCTCTTTTATCTTACTTGAATCGAACGTCAACAGCTGCTTCTAGTTATGCAGAGCGGTCAAGTAGTATCATATCGGGATATCGCTGAAGCAATTCATCGAGGTCAACTATTTGCCGGGTCAGAACGTTCCTCTGCAGCTAAATCTCGAGAATATCCAATTAAAATAGCAAAGGAGTGGTTGAACCCCCTGCAATAGATGGATGCAATTTTACGATGATGATGATGATGATGATGCTTATCCAATCCTTCTTTTAACTTTGCGTCCTAGGGCGTTTTAATTGCATCTAGTGCAGGCGCGTCGACCAGCAGCAATGAACTTATATTATTAATCGGGTTTTAATTAGTGAAGTGCATTTTATCGCCTCCAAAAGAGCATCTTTCGCAAGGATGTGTTCCTTTGAATGTCATTACCACCCTGCATTCATATATCCAGTAGAATTACACTTAGGAAAAGTAAAATGTGCTTTTCCAAAGAGGGGATATCTAGACCGTATATTGGCATTGGTTCTCTCTTATCAAATTTTCTGTCATCATTGTGAACATTTTAACAGCGATAATGAAAATTGTTGTCATCTAATCATCTAACACAAAAAGTATTTTAGAAACCGAAATCACAATAAACTTCATCATTAAACGAAATAACAGATAATTTAATTAAAACGAAAACATAAGAAAGAAAGGCGGGTGCTTATAGTGTTTAATAATATTCCGCCTTCATATTCTGATTGATAATTATCTGATTATCTGGCGATGTCTCGCAGCCCTTCTGTTATCATTTAAACCACCGTCGGCAGCCAATTACCAAAATTCTTATTGTTACTTTATTTTTTTGATTTATGCCCTTCCCATCAACGTAAGAAAAGAAAATATGAAATGATACCCCTATGCACAGCGAATTGAATCCCTGAACAGTAAAATGATCCCACATTATTTATATTCATGTAACTTGAGTTAAACATACGTTTCCATCACGACATTGGAGTTCTCAGCCATTCATGACGGCAGCGCCAATTAAGTCCATTATTAGGTTTAATAATTTCAGAAGGGATTGCAGCCTCAAAGCGGATTAACTTCGAGTTTTTATGCAGTCCCTCCATTAACAACTGCCTCGTGCGTGGCGAAGAAAATATTGGGGAAGTGAAAAAGATTTGCCGGCTGGCAGTCGAAACCACTCGAATGACTCTTCCAGGCTTCTAGCCACTTGAGAGCGCCGATATTTGCGCCTTTACAGCTTGGAGCTGAAAATCAAAAACACCAGTCGAAGGAAAGGCTCAAAGATTTCGGAAACACTCGACTCTCTTAACAAGCTACGATTTTAAGGTTCGACTGCAGATTTGGTTGAGGTTAACACGTTATTTCAGTTCGAGTAATTTCCGTTAATAAAAGTCACTCGAGTAGAAGCAAATTGGATTAAATATGATGCATATAAGGTCAGTTCAACTATTTATTGAAAATAGATTAAAAAAAACAATTGTTTGGCCATGATGTTGTTGTAGGTCAATTCCAGACACTTATTACACCTTTTTGCTGTCCGCAAAAATTAATATAATAGATTATATGGATATCATTTTGTCCATAGCAAACCTGAAAGAAAAAATTCCCTATCACGTAAAATTATCGAAAAAATGAACGTTAACAAACCAAAAACGTTTCTCGACTATTTTTCCATATTTGAGTTTTTCGTTTCTTTTTTAATAATCAAGTACAGTTTAAAATCGATACCTACCTTAAATAAAAGCTTGAAGCTTGAACTATTGCATAAAAATACAAAAGATTTAAGAGCACTACGAAATTTTCAAAAATTTGGATTTTCACCAGTACGGCACGGCCTATTTCCTTGCATGAATTATGGAGAATTACACTTCATTTGGCGCCATATGAGCTTTAAGGTTTCTTATATTTAACAATCATAGCTTAAAAGCTATCCTATCATTTGAGCCATATCTTAAGGGGGTAGTCTCATGTTCGATCTTCAAATAATCTTTTTTTTTTTTTGCATCTTCTCAAAGTTAAATAAGTTGAGAATATACTGTAAAAATTTTAGACCGATACACTACGTCATTTTAAAGTTACAACATATAATAGGGGAGAGCGCATCCTGCATATATGAAAATTTTTTCTCTAAACTTTAAACGCGTTTTTCTCGAGACTACTTTTTTTTCGTCGGCACGGATGATTAAAGAAAAACTGTTGGACCGATTGGGCTGAAATTTTCACATATTATTATATACATGAATGGTTCTGGCCGGTACCAGAATAAGATGTTTTTATCCATTTCTTTCTGTTTTATGTCGATTTTAAACCGAAAAAAACCGTCGATTTTTTAAAAATTTTTTTACAAGGCCGCCATTTTGCTATTTTTCACTTAAATCTTTTAAATCTGCTACGGGATAGAATGACAACCCTACTGAATAATAATCTTTTTGAAATGTTGATTTCAGATGATTGGGAAAGGAGCAATCAGGGGGGGGCGAGCTACCTATTTTTTTTTTAAGAGACTTACTTCGCCTCACCAAAATGACCTTAAAATATATCTTTTTTTATTTAAAAGAAATGTTTTTGTATTGTTCAATAGTTTAGTAATAACATATAATTATCATAAGAAGATTGTATTTCATTTTCCACAGAAAAAAAAATTCTTAAAAACCTTCAAAATTTAAGCTCGGACATGAGACTACCTCCTTAAAGTTCTCGAACGCCTTAAACAATTTGTATACATTTTCGAAAATCACCCAAAAACGGGTTCACTTTTTTTACAAAGTTTTTCTCAAAAACTATACGTGATGCAACGTTATCGTTTTCTGATTTGTGGTCTATAGAAAAATTCTATCGGTGCCACCTATTCGTATTTCCAGGATAAAATCGTTATCGACTAATGTTATCTTATACTTATTCCCTTTTTCACTCCAGTTAGAAGCATATAGGGATTCCACAAAGCCTCTCCACTTTGAGGCTGGGTGATTAGCCCGCAGTAGCTATCCTGACTGATGGGACTACCATCTAACACTATCAGTAAAAGCGCACCTGATGGTCCGAGCCAGGCTCGAACTCGAACCCGAAGCGATAGCGCAGCGTACTTACCACTGAGCTATTAGGTCCCTAGCGTTATCTAAAAAATGAAAATTAAATAAATAAAGAGTTTGAGATCTAGCAATAACGTGTTGTAGTGATTAGACCAATTTGTGAATGCGGAACGTCAAAGAAAATCACGTATTTTTTTCGGTTTAAGTACGTCGATTTTTTTCTTTAGGAAACTTGAAAGAAAGAGTCTCTGGTAGCAAGCCGACAACAGTGCATGTCCTCCCTAGCGAGAAATTGAAGAAATCGTCCCGGAAATGTGTTTAAATGTAATACAGAATATGGTCGAAAGATCACATCTTTGCATCGCGGATAGATGCAGTCATTTGACATTTGGAATTTGATATCATAAATTCGGGCACTAATAAACGACACGTTAATAAATAGTATCAGCCACACCGCACGGAAAAAATATTTACTCCGAGCTCATTTCGTTTTATTTTCTTTTCTAGGCGGTTGCGGGACTGTTGTATGATCTACTATTTTTAAATCAAAAGAGTCCATCTCTACCGACAACATCTGTATGAACAATGAGGCCTGCAGCCCTAAATATCTGTTTTCAATGTTAAATTCAATTTCAAGTCACTGACAATGTTAAAAAAAATAAAAATATGTAATCTGCAAAAGGCGCTGACTGTTATATTGTCTCTCTGAGCCGCACACTTACGGCTTGAGCTCGTAATAAAACTACCCTGAGTCGATGTCAAGGTGGGCTGATAGGGCCACACCCAGAATTAAATCTGCTCAAGCATTTCTTATGCTTAAATTGCATCAAACCACAAGCCGCTGCACTGCTCACGCATCGGACTAGTCACACGGGAATAATATTTCGACATTTCCCTGGCACCGTGTCAATTGCACTTTTCCACTTGTTTCTAATATGCTAATTGTGACTGCGAATGCTGTGAGTCATAACCGCTGATGCGAGCATTAGGTTAGCCGTTGGCACTGGGCGCTACAATTAACGTGAATCCATAGGATGCGCAAGAAAGGTCTCAACTTTCAATTCTTACATGTGGGTGACATAACTCAATTGGGTGATTGGGGTTGAGACCGCACTATGGCCATTCTAGCATATTTCGCACGATAAGTAACTAGGAGCTATCGTCTCGACCTGATTCTATTAAAAAACTTAGTTCCAGCGGCTAGAATGTGTGCGTCGGAAGTGAGCAGGTCCAAATCGTAACAAATGAGACATCTGGTCGGATTATCTTGATTTACATCCCCACGTCTGAGATCAGAATGAATTGAGCAACGTTTGCCCTCGACTATATTCAGGCTGTCGTCATCGATAATGTCTGCTCGAAAGACCGCGCACATAAGCGACAAAGCTGATAAGTCGTCAGAACATTCGTCATCTGCTTCGGGGTAAAACATGTTTGACAACATGTTTCGCAACATCAGTCAATTTCAATTCAATTTTGGCCGCCTCGGGACCTGTGTTAATTGAATAATTTTTTTCCGGCGCCTTATCGACTCAGGCAAATCGGACGCGAAGCTGCTAGTAGGAGTAGCTCCTTGCTCTTCGACTGGCTAAGTTGTTAAGTTAATATTGGGCCAGTGGAATTCCCTATTCTCCAATTAATTCATTTCTGGGTAATAAAAATCGAAAGACATGGTGTTCGACTTGGCTCGCCCAGAGAAGTCGTCTGTCTTATTTCGAAGCAATTTCTTTGGGCTCGGGGAATATGCAATTACTGCGCTGAGCGTATTCCCGTTCAAGCGTTTCTTTATTGGCCTAAATGAATTAAATTATGACCCCTCGATACCAAATAGCTTCACATTTTCACTAATCTCATGGGAATTTCGCTTTTGCCGAATATAAGAGATTAACGAGAAAGATGAGGATTCTATCTCGACCGTATGTGTCATCGACCTAAATATAACAACACACATTTTCCCACAAAGAAGGAAGTTCAAAATTAAATTGTTATCGATTTTTGCAGAAAGCAATGTTCTAATAAGTTCATGTCGGCAAGATGCAAAACATAAACTCAGAATAGATATCTAGCCATATTCGTCGTAGCAACAGAAATGTTATTTTTAAAAAGAATTTTTTAATCGAATAGAATTGGAAAAGTAATTTACATCAGATATTGCAACCCATTTCGGATTTTCTAGACACTTTTAAGTTTGAAACTCATTAATATCCGTTACAATTTGTACAGTGACGTGGGAAATGCATAAGGGATTATTACCAGCTTAATTTTGTGTTTTCAATTTTTTTTTCTATTGGCTTAAATAATGCCTAAACATCCCTCGAATCAAAAGAAACTTTGTAGAAAGGTGTATTGAAATGTTGTAATGTCTCTAACCCAATTTTTCCGAAGCTAATTTTTCAATTTTTTTTTAAACGCGTTTTTCTCGGAACCACTTTTAATAATTGGCAAGCATTATAATCGTGTGTACTTCGGTAGATAATTTAATAACAAAGGTCCAGTTAAAATTTGAAGTCAATCGGATGAAAACTGTTCGAGTTCTACTGCTTGCCAATTTTTAAAAGTGGTTCCGAGAAAAACGAGTTTAAAAAAAAATATTGAAAAAGTAACTTCTGATAAATTGGTTTAGAGACATTACAACATTTAAATACACCGCTTTGAAATTTAGAAAAAATCGAATTTTTTTTTTTAATATTTCTATTGTTAATGTATTTAAGATTGTATTCCAAAACGAATTTTTCAAAAATTCATAAAATTGACGTAGTTATGATGCCTCAAAGTTGGAGCGGCGAGCGCGATGCGATGCGAGCGCGGCGATCTATCTAACTTTAATCGCGTTTTTCTCGAAACAGCATTTTTCAAAACGTTCACCACGATATCTCAAGTTCTACTTGACCGATTTTCTTCAAATTTATACAGAATCATCCTTATACTAGCCGCTATCGCCGGAACTACGATTTTGTTTATGCGATAAATAGTTTTTTTTTAATCCAACATTTACTTCGAAAAAAAACCCAAAAAATCGAACTTTTTTTTTAAATTTGTATGTATAACTTTTGCAAATTTCTATATTTTTACATTAGCTGGAATTTTTTTGTATTGTCATCGAAAAAAATATATTTTGGTGCCAGAGACTTGTATTAATAAATAACAAAAACAAAAATCAAAATATCTTTTGTAGTTTCTGAGAAAAAAAAATCTTAAAATCTTGCTCCAAAAATGATCAAAGCGCAATACCCCCTTAAAGAAAACATTTTCAAATTTCAAAAAAATATAACATTGCGAAGGAAGTTTCGTTATTATTTTTGATGTTTTATTACCTTTTTCAATATAAACAAGAAATCATATTATATTGTAAGAAACATGATGTAGCTTATTTTCTTAGCATAAAACTGATTGAGTGCTCTCAGCAATTACGGTTTCTGCATTAGCTCTTTTATCTTCAAAATAAAGCGCCGTGAAGACAACTCATGACCAAATTTCTACACTTCGCCATATGACGTTGATATGTACTATGGTAACTGTTTAAACTAGAGGACCTGTGCGAGAAATCCCCCCCCCGAAATGATCTCTACATTACACGAATGTAAATAACACCGAGTTAAAGGTGTTATTTAAATGTGAAGCGTATAATGTATCGTATCTGAGAATTCCAAAACTGTGCCCTATATGGTGTTTCTGTGCAATGTGTCCTTATTTTTGGCACCACACCGATCTAGACCCTTAGCAAAATAATATAGGAAGGATTGTTGAGTACATCTATCTAAAATTTTTTTTTTGCCGCTTAGAAACATGACATTGCGAAATTTTATTTTCAAAGTCTCTTTTTAGATTTTGTTTACAAAAGCATAGTAGAAACGTTTGTGTATCATACGGATATAAGCACTCGGTACAATTGTATATTTTGTTCTTGTGCTAAGACGTAATAACGGTATGTTGCAAAAAAATTAGCTTGTAAATTTATCGTTTATAGCTAATCTAGAAGACTTGATAGAGAATGATTGACCTAAAAACGGTTCAGAAAAAAACTGTGACGCGCCGGCTGGTTACAAAATTCAAGTTTACTTGAATTTGGAGATAAGTAGTGCTAGTGGATTAATGTGAACTAGCGCCAGTGGATTGCCGTGGCCTAGCACCAGGGAAAAATAAATATAAGTTTGCATATGCGAGTACGGCACCAGTAAACTACTCGTAGCACTTATTTTCAATGCGTGTGCAAATGAAACTGAAGCTTTAAAATAATTTTGCTCGTTCCTTAGCCCATTTATATCAATTGATTCACTACACAGTCACAGTCGCCCAGTCACGTACTAACGTCCCAAACACTTTCCGTACTCCTTCCCCTACAAAATATAAAGCATCATTTAAAACAATAGTGTCGTATATGTATTATTGTAGATTGCCTGAAATAAATTGAACAGGAAGAGTAAGAATTCCAAGTCCCCACCTTGGGGAATATGATTTCTTTTTGTTTCAGTCACATGTGAAGAGCCCATGGCAAAAACGACCAACGTCACATTCCTTTCAACTCGAGAAAAGTGCATTTTAAGTTTCAAGATAGTGGAATCTTTTCATTATAAATAAATTATCTGGGACAGTACTTTCTTTGTGCTTTGAATTTTCCTTTTTTGTGTTTACAATGTCTAAATTTATTTCAATGCTAGATGCAATTTTTTTCTGTACTGCTACAGATCAAATTATTTGTGAGTACCTACATATCTTAAATGCTAAACGAACGTATGATATTTTTATACTTCCCGGTGGAAGCTTTTAGTCCGCAAGAAACCGTTATTTTACATCTTAAAATTTGGCTATCGATGTTTACGACTTCACGTTTATGCTTTATATGCATTATACGCTTCACAGCAATAACAAGTTAAAGTTACTGGTCAGCGGTATCAAAAAGTTCTGAGTGTAAAAATGTACAGTAAACAGTTTTTACAGAATTTAAAGTGCATTCATTACATGTCAGTAAATGTACGTGAAACAAACTACCACTGGATTTATTTATTTATTTGTCACAACTTCGTCAAATTACTGATTACTATAACAGAGTTTCAAGTCAGTACAGCCAAATTAAATAAAAAATTAACGAAGACGACCTTTCAACTGGCTACGATTAATATGAAAATCTATAATATTGTAGCGAGAATTGAAGGAACGTGACAATGAGGAAATAGGGTCATGAAGGCCATAGTTAGTGCGGTGATGATTAACATGCAGGAAGTCGTGATGCCTCAAAGAGCGAGCCGGAACAGAGATATTAAAAACCGCAAGCAATTCAGGAGAGTTAACCGTGCCTTGCAGGCAGTCAAAAGTCAAAACGGTTTTGGAGTTGTTCCGCCGTTGCTCCAGTGATTCGAGGGAAATGAGTACAAGCATATTAACATATGGTGGCAAATGAAGGTCATCCTCCCAGGGTAGTCCACGAAGAGCGAACCTTAAGAACCTGCGTTGAACCGCTTCCTGTTAATGTGGTTCATAAAAGGGTGACCAAACTGGGCCACCATATTCGAGAATTGGTCTAACAAATGTGCAGTACAGGAGTCGAAAAATGTAAGGATCATCGAATTCCTTAGACCATCTTTTGATAAAACCCAAAGTGGCGTTAGCTCGATTCACAACGGCATCGATGTGATCCTCAAAGGAGAAACGAGAGTTGAGCACAACACCAAGATCCTTCATTGTAAAGTTATAAAGCAGTGGTGGACTCTTCCTACGTGAAAAAGTCATACGGGTGGATTTTGAAATATTCAATGGCAGGCGTGACTAAGCACCACGACTGAAAAGCCTGTAAGTCAGAATTCAGCAGTTGACAGTCACGAGCATCAGAGACTGTATAAAATAGCTTTGCATCATCAGCATAGCAAAGAATCTTCGAGTAAGTAGGAATGAGGGAGACATCGTTAATGTAGATGGTAAATAAAAGAGGACCAAGATGGTTACCCTGCGGAACACCAGATGTGTTCATCAATATATCAGAAAGAACGCCACGGAAGCAGACCCGTTGGGCACGCTCAAACAGATAAGACGAAATCCAACCAACAAAGCAAGAAGGGAAACCCAAAGCAGTCAATTTAATTTTATTTAATTTTATTTAATTTTTTAACTTTATAGTATCGACGAATCTCTTCTAATTAGATTTGACAAAGATCTTGGCATCTTGCTGAACTCGGAGTTTTCATTTGAGGATCACTAGAGCATCGTCAACAGGGCTAATGCCACCCTGAGGTTCATTAAGCGGTGGTCTAAAGAGTTCAATAATTCTTAAATAACGAAAATTCTTTATTGCACTGTCGTTAGACCCGTCCTGTAATATGCTTGTTCGGTCTGGTCCCCGTTTTATAAAGTTCATATTAAGACCTTAACATCATCAAGACCGTCCAACGAAGATCGTAATATTTGCTCATCGGAACCTTCTCCGGAACGATCTTTTTTTTTTTTTTGCTTTCTTATAGGAACTAGGACAAAGCACCTCAGAGGATAGACGTAACAATTAATTTGCCGGAGTGAAATTACAACACTTTGTGTCAAAGTCTTACAAATAGCAGCTTTTACATAACTTTTGGAATTTACATGGGTGGTCATATAATTTTGCTTTTCTTTTGTCCTTTTTAAAGAAAATGTCCCACAAAAAGGGTGAATTAAGGTACTACATCCGATTGTAATTTAAAAAAAAAATGGATTTATTTATTTTAGCACATTTAAATAGAAGGCACTTTTAAAAATACTTCGGCACAAGTCGAAATGCAAAAATTCTCAGAATGACACACTACGCCCGACTGTCGAAAAAATCATAAACAAGGTTTTGTCCAAACAGCGAGCTCGATAACACAACAACCGTTTAACCGATTGACTATAAATTTAGCACACAATTTCAAAATCACATTGGCCAGAGATGGCCATAAGAATTTTATGGGTTCAACTATAAATTTTTTTAAATGGAAAATAAATAAAATGTAAAGTGGTAAATTGGATTTTCTTTCAATCTGCTGCTCTTTAACTAATTATAGAAATTTTCAAAATCGCTCTAGTGTCCAAATCATCAAGATTAAGAAGAGAAAAATTATGTTTTTTATTTCATATGCAATGCCTGTAAAAGGGTTTCGGGTAGTTCGTGCAATTAAGGAAGTTGCAGGGCTTAGAAGTTCGACGAACATGGAACAGCGAGCGAGTGTACCTACCTGTTTGCGTGCCGACCCTTACGTGTGGGAACAATTGGCCGGCCCCTTTTTATTGTATAATAGGTTACATCGTCAGGTAAAATATATGGTACCTGGCGACTCCCGGAATGTTCTAGGAGCCGTCTAGCTAATTGAAGCAGATTAAGCGTAAGTAGTTTCCACACATATTTAGAATCAGTGACCACGATATCTCGAATTCTACTGAAACTTTTACAGCACCTTTAATACAATTGCGGCTGTAACAGCCGGGACCGTAATTGTGTTCATACGTTTTTTTGTTTGTAACTAAACAACTTTGTAATTTTTAGTATTTTAACCTCTCAGCGGTACGGGCTATTACTATAGCCAGCTGAATTGTGAATTTTATGTGCCAGACTCCCCAGAGGGCGGCAATCGTGGTCACCGTTTGCACCTCCGCTTCGGCCGCCTGAAATTCAACGCGCTCTCAGGCCCATTATTTTTGTTCAACGAATAAAATGAATTTTTATACTCGAAGGTTTAATAAATATAGGAAAAATTCTTAATCATGTCTTTCCGATCCCGAGAAAAAAAATTTATGAAGTTGCAGTCAAAGTACGATCGTCAGTACAGAAAACCTCTTTATTTAGTTGTAGATTTTTTTATTAACACGCACTTTTCGGCGCTGTAACTTTGACCCCTTAAAAACAACTCTAACACTTTGGGAGTGATTTTATATAAGTCATAAAATACCGATCTGCTCCAATTTAGATTCCCCGTTCCATGTACATATTCAAATCGACCTTAACGCATAAATAAATTAAGGATCATTGCTTGTCTCTAAAAACACTGGTTGTTCCTGGAAGGCTGCCACTGTCTACGCTGACTTCTTTGGTGAACTTCAGAAATACATGTTTTGTTTCTGGGGACGTGGTGTAGTTCTAGTCTCGGTAGAGAACATATAGTTCGAGCTTAAATACGCCTTGGTTCTGAGTTTCTGTTACGTGTTTTTAATTTGTTTGTACTATTTTTTCAAAAAAATTACCAAGCGAGATTCTAACCCTGTTCTTCTTAACCTTGGGACCACACACCTCTGTGCAAAACTTGGAACCCTTACACGGGGTTAAGCTGATCCCAGAGCATTTTCAATTGCAATATGCTAGTTTTTTTTTACTATTATTCATCCTCTTTTCTTTTCGGTAAAATCGTCGTTAGTTCGAAAAAACTAATTCTCAAAAATCTGGCATTTTTCGTAGGCTACCCCTTAAAGCCTATTTATAAAAATCAGCAAAATATTCTACTTTAAGTACTGCTAAGAAATCATATCTCTGTGCCTCGATATTTGTACCAGATGACTCAGAAACTTGTGAAAACTGGTAATTAATTTAAAATTCGCATTAAATATTCCGGTGATGGTCACGGGAGAAGCTCTAGACGGCTATATATCAGCTGCAAGCGCTGAAGGAATTAATCTCTAGAACGCAATGCCCTGCTACTGCTGAAGCTCATCCCACTTATCTCAGCATAGCCTGCCTAGCCTACTAGCCGATTCATGAGGTAGCTGAGTTATATCAGTTCAAGATTAGAGCCAAACAGAGAAAATAAACATACGCAGCCTGGCCGGAGTCAGCGGCAGTGGCTAACGCAAACAATTGAAGGAGAGCAGGCGACCAAACATTATCCGAAGATCTTTGGTCCATGTAGAAAGACAATAAAAATTCTTGGAGACACCCGTTCTACAAACAGAGCAGATCACGCGGGTTATCGCTATCTAGGACAGAAATTTACTTACGATATTGCTGGTCCGCCGCTTCAAAAGGCCTCCTCTGTCTGTGATCTTGTTCCGTGCTTCGTCGTAGACGTCGACATCTTCATCTTCATGGTTGCTGTAATCACTGTCCTCCAATCCCTCGTCTTCGCTGTAATAGTCGTCTACGCCCCCAGCGGAGAGATCCTCTAAAGACTTTGATTCCTTGCGTTTAGCACTTCCGGATAAGCCTTTCTGCACAAACTGCACATCGTCTCCTTTATTGAGATTGGAAATATGGTGCACTTTCCGACGTCCTGCGGTTTGCCTGCGGCCTTGTACACCTCTGGGCTTAGGTCCACTCGTCACCGGATAGCTGCTCTTCGTTCTGGTTGTGTCATGCAATCCGTCGAGGTAAGAGTACCGTGACTGCAGTACGTTGGTAAGGTTAACACCATCGGTATTCGTTTTAATTCCCGGAGGTGCCAGAGTCGTCTGGGACCGTAGGGACGGGAAGACGCGCTGCTCCCACGCTTGGTGGTGCTGATTGTGATGTCTCAGATGGTGCTGCTTTGTTGGTGGCGCCGGGGTAGTCGACTGCACAAATATTGCCTCTCCACCAGTTGTGTGATGTCTTAGTCTAACTTGACTAGCGTTCCGCAGAACCTGAGATGTTTTAAAGTCATTTACCGCCTGCTCTATCCTATGACTATAATGCTGTTGGTGGCGAAACACGCGACCCTCCGCCCTACCGCTTGCATAGCCTAAGAATAAGCCCAACACTAACATGAGACGAACAGTGATCCCACGGCAAGACATTTCCACGACTTAGTATTATTGGAAGTGAGATTTTTAAAAATATCTTAGATATTTCGCAAATTCCACTTCAGCACACCCGCCGTCCTACACTCGCTCGCACACTGCCCTCAGACACCAAATAATTTCTTACAGCACTAGCACTTCTATTTCATTGCACAACGCTTCATCTTCCTCCTCGATTTCGGGAGGCATCGTCGGGGCTAGCACTAGCACGGAGTGGATGTGAGATGCCCAGACGAATTGACGGTTTCATCAGACTCCTTAATTTAATGTGGTCAGTGGTGTCAGTTGGGGTCTTTCAAGAATAAATTGCACAAGGCGGTCACTCACTCCGGTTAACACCTTTAAATTCCACACACCGCTCACCTGAATCAAAGGCGAGTTATCCGCGTCACTTGACCGTACCAGACCCAGACTCGAGACTTCTCTAAACAAGAACAAGGTAGCGACTGATGCAGGCGGAGGAGCAGTCACTGTATGGTGAATTGGTGAGACCAAGAGTGGAGTAGAGGCGATTAACTGATTGCGTCCCAGCGATTTGTTTCTGGCAACCCAGCGACGAACGTGTACCCCAGCCAGCAGCGACTGCCGCGTCAAGCCGGGTCGCTCCGCAGCACACAGCACACTCTGTGGCCGAACATTGTTTAGCAGCACACAGCCCTTATGCCTTATGCGCCTGTCCCGCCTACCTGGACGCCTGTACCTCGTCCGGTGCAAGCAGCATTGCTCAGCAACGTTTTGTGCAATCTCAATTAAATGTAGAGATTGCATTGTATACCTGCGGCAGTGTGCTTCAACAAGTTCATGCCCTAGGACAGGGTCTGCTTTCCTTCGGACAGAGCCAGCTTGAGCTTACGTACATATGTTACGAGTATAAGGCACTTGTCTACGGCGGAAAAAGAAGATTTGCAGAATCACTTTAATTACCCGGATTAAAATTAATAGGTAACTCCCCGGTACCTCCTGGAGATAACTTTAACTATTTGTACCAAATGCACTAAGAATTTCAGTTTCCAATGCTATTGATGATCGGGTATTCATAGCACTATAGTCAACCTATTTGGTCATTTGGGGTGTTATATCTGTCCGAGGACAATCAATAGAATTCGACATGATTTTGTTCATGGTCTGCAGACATCACGAATGAATTGAGGTAATAGGGTAAAAAACTGAAAAAATCTGCACTTCTCAATTTCGTTTAAAAATTAATGGAATCATTTTAGAAACTAATGAAATAGATCAGATGAAACCTTAAGGGGTAACACCACTGTAACACCCTAAAAAAACGTGTTTTTTAGTCATTTTTTTTTGGGTGGAAGGAAAGGTAATAAAATTATAATATTGGAGGAAGTTATTTAGCGCATATTTAAGTAACAAAATTGAAAATTATTATAAAAAAATATTCAAAAATGACCACAGCCATTTTCGCGAGGCACGTAGAATTTGAGGCGCTCTGCGGCACGCAGTGTAGCTGCTGCAATTTTGGATTTAGAAAAATAAAAAATAAAACACTTATTGTACATGCTTATAGCTAGAGAAATACGTAGGGGATTTTAAAAATATTAATTTTTGTGTGATTGGCGAGTATTTGAATTAAATCGTTAAATTTTCAACAACAAAAAAATAATCATTTGTTAATAAATAATGATTAAATTAACTTATCGAAAATCCCCTACGTCGTTCTCTTCAAAATCATATTTTAAAGATATTGTAATAAATTCGAATGAAAAGAATGAAAATTGTTGGAGTTATGTTATGCTGCGTGCCGTTTTGAAAAATCGTGTTTCGAGAAAAACGCATTTAAAGTTTTATTTGATTATAGACATGAAAAAATGAACGCGGTGGGAGGCAATCGAAGACGAAATCTTCATAAGCACGGCGGCCAAATTTTTGTTAGAGATGAGTTCTCTATATACTGTATGCTTGGTGTCAAAAGGTAGGACATTAGGCTGTACCTTCCCAGTAGGTATTCATCTGACGCAGGTGTCGTTTCGGAGCAGTCCGACGCGCTTGGGGAAGAGCTCGAAATTACAAGAAAAAAAAATACTTTGAGGTATGAAATATTTTTCCCCACATTCTAAAAGGTTCAAAGTATTTTTTAAGCCTAAAAACAAAAAAACGATTTTTAAAAAAATTTACAGTGGTGTTACCCCTTAACCTATTTCCAAAAAATAAGAAAAAAAGCCCAAAAACTTAACAGTATATTCCATTCAATAATATTATTTAAGCGAGTGCCAACTGTAAAGTAAACAAAACGTTCAAATTAGTTGGACGAAATGTCTTCTTACTCCATCCAATGGTACATAGATAGATATTTTTTTTTATAGATATTTTTATTGAAAAATGACACAACAAGAAAGAACATCTTTTGAACTGTACCTAAAGCAGTGGAAACAAATAATTGGGGGAAAAATTAGAATTACAAAATTAAGAATAGGTAACTATTTGAAATAAAGTAGAAAACTAAAAACAAAAATAAACTAAATATATGAAGAGAGAGAAAAATAAAAAAAATTGAAGTAACATTACAAAATAAAAGCAAAACAAAAGCTACAGATAATCTCTAGCAGACACGCACCACCCGTAAACAACACAATAATCAACTCGCTCGAATATAATGCTCCAATACACGCCTCCTGAACGCACCATGACCCGGCAGTCGCTGTATATCATGCGGAAGTGAATTCCACAATCCTTATTAGTTAAAACTATTCAAAAACAAGGCAAGGACAATTAACCCCCCCTTGCTACGACCGAACTAGTTAATTTCGCATAATTTTAAATCAACATAAACACATCGCCACCGCTAACACCTAAAGCTTGTGTGCAGTCTGATACCAATGCGAACGACAGCTTAGTCAGTCGCTAAGGATGCATTCCCATTAATAAATTAACTTCTACTGGTCCTTGCAACCCTTCCAGTGATACGTCCATATACCGAGAGGTCGTTCTAGTCCTTGCGGTGTCTTAAAACAAACATATGAATTGAAGATTAACTATGCTTGAGAGTCGCCTTCTTCGTCTTGCCCTTATGCACATCTATGTTGGCATGGAATAAGTAATCACAAAATTTGCAAAAACCGGTCGGAGGAAATTCCCCCCTCCGAGAGATCCTAGAACTGCGCCTGCCACTTTTGCATATTATGAAATAGCAAATATATTTTATCCCGGATGGAACTAACACTACTACTATAGCTGTATAATTTTTCTATGATACACGCTAAATCTTAACTTTCAGTAAGATACATAATGTTCATACTGGAAAATGTGTGAAGATATTGTACCAGAATAAATGGTTTTCTCTGGAGATAGGAAAACTGAAGAAGGAAAAGGAGAGGTATATGCTCGAGCCAAACTTACGAATGAACAGGAGGATTGGGATGCGTATACAGAAATAATAATACCCAAAATAACGTCAATATAGCATCACTGAACGCGAGGGCTTATTTGAGCTCAATGAAACAGATAAACATCTGTCGATCAATCTATATACATATATATAAATGAATGTTTGTCTGTATGTCTCGCTAAAACTCAAAAACAGCTTGATCGATTTCGATAATTTTTTTTTGTTTTGTTCGCTAGAATACAGGGGAGGTTTAAAAAAAAGAAAATTCGGGAACCCCCAAAGGAAAAGCCGGGAAATCGAAAAAATCGAAATTTCCGTTTTGTGTAGGAAGCGAATTTTCCAACTTCAAGGAATCTTTATGAAAAAGGTAATTGGAGGTTTTCGGGGTCGAAGATCTCGAGCCTGCATTCAAAATTTTGGAATTCAAGATGTCGGATCCAATATGGCGACCGAAAAAGTTAAACTTCAAGAGATTTCACTGAAAATCCGCACTAGGGAATTTTCGGAATTACTGATTTCGATTCTGCTATTCAACTTTCCAAATATGAGACCACCCCCACCCCGCTGGGAGATATAGGAGGCGGGGTGCAATAAGGAGGTGGTGTAAAATGCAGAAAACTAAATTTAATAATACTGTTGGAAAATATCTAAAACATGTGCAAAACGCAAATAGGAAAACGCTGGGTCACGGGGAGAGGCGGTGGTGCAGTAGGGAGGCGTTGTAAAATTAAGGAATACAAATTTAAAAGTATCCCGGGAAACACTGGGTCCGGGCAAGCTAGTGAATAATAAAAATAATATAATAGTAATGAGATAAATATGACGATGGTATTAGATAATTGGAGTACAATAAATAATGACTTAGTAAGCATTATTAACAATAGTATAAGAAAAGTAAAATGTCCTGGAACATGAAAGGAATCGATTATAACATAATTCCTGTCCCAAAGGTGAAACACACCACTAAATGTAAAGAGCTAAGGCCTATAAATACATATGTTGAATATATTCGAGAAGATATTGGAGAAAGTAGTTCAGCTACAATTAGAACAATATCTAGAGGATAATAAATTTATCATGAGGGAGCAGTCAGGCTTTAGAAAGAGACATACTGTGAAACAGCTTTGAACCTTGTTATTGAGGATTGGAAAGAAGAAATTAATAGGAACCATTTCATCATAGCAGTGTTCGTGGATTTTAGTAGGGCTTTTGAAACCATCGACAGAACAGAAGTATACTACTACAGAAGCTACATATATAAATATGGGGTAAGAGGAAAATAACTTGAATGCTGTACGAGTTATCTCACAGGAAGAAAGAAAAAAACAAAGATAGGCAGCGTAATATCCAAAGGAGAAGAAACAACGCTAGGAGTTCCACAGGGTTCTGTACTTGGAACACTACTCTTTCTCAACTACATAAATGATATGGAGAAGGTAATAAAAGTACCAAAACCAATTCTGTTTGCGGATGACACCTTAATCTACATATTAGGGCAAAACTTCGAGCACACGAAAGCATATTTGGATGGAGCACGACTTAAAGAATATTAGTAAATGGCAACAAAAGAATAAACTGATGTTAAATCTACAGAAAACAAAACTTATGATGTTGAATACAAACACTGGCATTGATATTGAGATTGACGGATAGAGGATCGGAAATGTAACAGGAATTAAATTTTGCGCATATTGAGTATACATGTCTGCAAGAAAATTGGAGCAATTTGATTTGATTTGATTTCTTCAGAAGAATCAGAAAAAAACTATCAGTTATGACTGCAATAAATGTGTATAACAGCATAGTAAGACCACACAGCGAATATTGTTCAACGCTACTACTACTGAGCTCTTACAAAGCGGTTGAAAGATTTCAGAAGCTATAAAACAAAGCAATGAGGTACATACTTAAGTGCAGTAAATTTACGCCCGTGAGATTGATGTTGGACACTCTTAAAGGGATGAAATGCAAGGATAGAATACATCTGAACGCGCTACTGTTCATTTTCAACAAAAAAAACTGGACGCCTACCTGAATATTTAGGGGAGCGGACGTTAACTATCGTTTGGACCAACGTAGAAGCAGTGGGGCGCACAACTCGTTGCTAAACATGGGAGTTTAATGAGCTACCAATTAACCTAAAGCTGACCTGACCTGACCTGATTTTCAAGAGAAGCAAATATGTACATATTTTGGCTATAACTGTCCCGAGACTATCCAAAAATCGAATAAGTACTTCAACAAATTTGATGAACTAAAATGTTGCAAAATGGAATAAAGAGGAACAAAAACTAAATCAAAATATATATCAGTCATTATCAAAAGAATGGAAATAGCCGTCATAAAGAATTGATCTTATAGTCCATATTAACAAATAGTACTTTATAGGGCAGCGTATTCAGGCTGTATTTGTTATAGATGGTATGCGCTCTGTGTTTCATTAATTTTGAAAAAGATGTGAAACAATTGTTTTAACTATAAAATCCCATCCAATCCTCGCTTTTGTTTGTAAAATGGATCTCAAGAGAGAAAAACTGCTTGAAAAGAGATAAAAGCAATTATTCATTGAAAGCCCCTTACCTCCTCTAACACCGAGTCATAGTAGCCTGGCTACACTTATCTGAGTTTAGTTGCTTAAAATGAATTTAATTACAGCAAAGGCTTCCTTCAGATCACTTCTCTCAAAGGTTTCTGCATATTTGCTTTGGCCTCCGCACAGATTGTAGGCACATTAAACGGTTTATCAGTCTCTTACTCTACTTCCTGTTTAAGTGCGATTTACTCATATATGGAGCAGCCAAATTCCTCACTGCAATCGCAATGTCTCAACATGATGCGCGGTTAAATTTAAAAGTACCATAAATTTTAATGGCGGCACTGTCGAAATTGAAGTGTTCGGACGTGTTGTGTGTTAATTTTGAAGAATTTCCTGTGTGAAAACAACAGGTCGGAAGCAAGCTAGTGTCATAATAAAAGTCCGCCCACTAAGTGGAGGTATTAAAGCCTACCGCAACATTACTCCATCCATCCATTTTCAATCTTATCTGGCTCTGGCTGCTTATGATGCAAATGTGGAGGAGTGGAGGGATCAGCGCAGCGGTGCTTTGGCACTCTGGGAGCTAAATTAGTATGCCATTAGAGGTGTCGGATGCGCAAAGATGCTTCGGAAGCAGAGTTGGCTGGTGTTTTTTCTGCTTTAGAAATAAAACAAAGTAGTGCCACCCCCTCTTCTGACCTATTAACATAAAAATTTAGATTATGTGCGTTTACATAAAAATAATGGTTCAATGTAAATAAAATATCTTGGCAAACTAACCTGCTTCAACAAGTGGGACTGCAGTCCTATCAGCCAAACTCGATTTTTCGGACTATGAAAACTTCGCTGATAATTATATTTAATGAAATATGAATGAAATGGAATGAAGAGGCTTAGAAAAAATTTTTTTTCACTTTTTTGTTTTTTTTTAAATAAATTTTTTTCTTTATGTATTGATACGTATGTATGTATGCATGCATGAATCAGCCTATGTGCCTGTGTATGTTGTATGTACTTCTAGTAGTTTTAGTTTATATAATAATCCTTAAAAAATATTTATTAACATCATTCAAAAATATGAACATAATAATAATAATCATTATTGCAGTTATAAACAAAGAACCAATAAAATGTATTTCTCCGAAATGATTTTAATCAAAAAAATTTGGACTCGCCTGTACAACAGGGCCCCCACTTAACATAATTGAGCCTATATAGTCATTACTTAAATAATTAACGCGAGGGACGAGCGTGGTGGAGTGGGCAACCCGAACGCGCAACCTACTCGACATTGCACTGCGCACCGTCTCCTAAAACAATTATTTTCAACGTGTTAGTGGTTTAGTTCATATTTTTGAAATTGGTTTTTATTTATTTTTAAATGATTTTATTTATAACTTTTTAGTGCTGGTCACCATAATCTTTTATTTTCATTGGAACTACACCTGTGTGCTAAGTTTTATTAAAATCGGTTAATGGGAAGTGAGTGAAATTCAATAAACGGGATTTATCCCCTAATTTTTACCCTTAGAGGTGGAATATTTTCTTCAAATTTAAATGGAAGCACCCTCGAGGTATAGCCTATTCAATAAAAAAGAAAAATCATTAAAATTGGTTGACAATCGGCGAAGACTTCGCGTAACAAACACACACAAAAAAATACGGTGGAATTGAAAACCTCCTCCTCCGCAAGGCCAGAAGAAAACCGAATAAATATTTGTGAAATACTACTGCAAAGGCAATAAAAAACGGGCTTTTACACAAGATTGTTACTGGGGATAAAAAGAAAGGCTGAACTGGGAAGTGTTATACCACCCGCTGTACTCACCGTCCGATTACTATTTGTTCCGGTCGATGCAGTCAGCCATTAGTGGAGAACGGTTTCATTCTTTTGAAAGTATCCAAATTTGGCTCAATAATTGGATCGCCTCGGAAGACGATCAATTCTTCAGGAATGGATTCCGCACGTTGCCGGAAAGATGGGAAAACGTCATAGCTTCCGATGGCGCATACTTTCAATAATCTTCAAAAAAGTGATATTTTATAAATAAAGATTTGTTTTTACCATAAAAACGGAACTTACTTTTTCCCCCCTAATAGTTTATAGGTACATTATGGAAACGAAATTGGTGCATCACATAAAATTGCCCAAGAAAAATAAGGTCACACATTGTAAAAAAATCATTATTGTAAATTTCCCATTTAAAATTAGTAATACATCAAAGAAACTTGTTATGATTATGAATCTCAAATGAAACCGTAAAACATCAAACACTCACAGCTTCTATTTTGGAAAAGTGGTGATCAACAAAAGTCAGAATATTTTGCTTTTACAAAATATCTCCGGATTGAAATTTTATAGTACTGTCTTCCCCCATCATGAATATACTATTTCCAGGTAATTTTTTTTTAAACCACTTCCCCGCCTTAAATTACCTATAAAATGGTTAAAAAATTTGCTGGAGCTCATTAGGCCTGGAATTATTCTAAACTAGCCTGCCCGGACCCGGCGTTTCCCGGGATACTATTAAATTTGTGTTCCTTAATTTTACAACGCCTCCCTACTGCACCACCGCCTCTCCCCGTGACCCAGCGTTTTCCTAATTGCGTTTTGCACATGTTTTAGATATTTTCCAACAGTATTATTAAATTTAGTTTTCTGCATTTTACACCACCTCCTTATTGCACCCCCTCTCCTATATCTCCCAGCGGGGTGGGGGTGGTCTCATATTTGGAAATTTGAGAAACAGATTCGAAATCAGTGATCCAGAAAATTCCCTAGTGCGGATTTTCAGGGAAATCCCTTGAAGTTTAACTTTTCGGTCGCCATATTGGATCCGACATCTTGAATTCCAAAATTTTGAATGTAAGCTCGAGATCTGCGACCCCGAAAACCTCCAATTGCCTTTTTCATAAAGATTCCTTGAAGTTGGAAAATTCGCTTCCTATACAAAACCAAAATTTCGATTTTTTCGATTTTCCGGCTTTTCCTTTTGGGTTTCCCGAATTTTCTTCTTTTAAACCCTCGCCCAGCGAACAAAAAAAAATTATCGCAATCGGTCAAGCCGTTTTTGGTTTTAGCGAGACTAACGCACAGCAAGTTAAATATTCTTAAATTTTCTAATTTTCCGCGCAATTTTCTTTCATAAGAACCTTCTCCTGATAATAACAAACACAACAAAAAAAGAATTAGCGAAATCGGTCCAGCCGTTCACGCGTGATGGCGTGACCAAGGGAAATAGGGATTCATTTCTATATATAATATATAGATAATAATTGCTAAAATAAAAAACAACCTCTATGAGTTTCTGTTTACTATGTGTCCTTACAAAGTGCATTTTGAAATCTAGCACTCATAATGTCACCAATAAATAAAAACCCCAAAAACTAAAAGGAACAAACAACTGTGCCACAACAAAATAAAGACATTAAGATTTGAAACGGTGATATCTCTGGGGTCATAAATAACTTCTTAAAAGTAAGTTTAAAATTAGCTTTTCCTTTCGATTTCCTCTATTAACCTGCTCTGCAAAATGTGCAACTACACACCTTGCAAAATGTTCAGATATGCATCAGGCAGTAACACTGCAAATACATAGGTACGCTGCACTATTGCCGAAGGTGAATAAACATCTTAAAATGAGTCATATAACCCGCAGTTTTCTTGTTACTTTTATATTCATGTATTTCCGCTAGATTAAAAAAGCGACGCTCAGTATGATCTCAAGAAGCAGCAAACATCGCCAGAAAACAACCACCCTTCACTTTCGTAGTAAAATTCCCCACAGACTGTTCAAACATTTGCGCAAGACAAACGCCGTAACCTTGATGACCGCTAGTTTAACCAAACCACGTAAATATGCAGAGCCCACTGCTTGTCTTAAAGTATGACAAGACCTTCTTGATGCCTAGAAGATTACTAGACTAAGTTTTAGTAAAAACATAAATAAATAAATAAACGACATTTTGAGTTCAATACAAAGAGAGATTATGTGGCAGGCTTGAGACGCACCGGATGCTACCCGGGACCCTCATCAGAGAAGTTATTCTCACGAATGGATAAGAATGAGATGTTGGATGCGTTGGTTATCATATTCATGTCATTTAATTTAACTGCAATATTTGTCAGTCCACAACAGAATTGAGCTATTAAATGCTTTTGTCAGGCAGAGAGACCAATATGGAGTTGGCATTGAGAGGTACATAGCTACTGCTTCCTTGCAAGCACAAAGGATCGTCGACGCTCTATGGTTTCCGGGTCGCCATACCTGGATGCATGAATATGACACATTGTGGCTGCAAACTTAAGATTACGACACTTTTGTCATCGGTCTTCTCGGTAAAGGTCTATTGCTCAATTCAGTTGCCTCGAAAACAACTCAAATAAGTTGCACACGGTGTTCTTCGCCGTGTCGCGAATCGGGCTCAGTTTGAGGGCTAAATATATGCAATGGGAATAGTCCGCAAAAACAGACGTTCTGCGATGAGAATTTCAATTGTTGTGCTTCAGTCGAATAGGGCGTTGTTACCAGTAAAGGCACATTACCTTCACCTTTTCATCGCGGAGGTATCTGTTAATGTCTAGCGAAGGTCTGAAGCTTCTTCGCCTGCCTCTTACCAAAGAATGTTAGAACAAGTAGCACAGCACGAACCTCTCTTATTGATGGGTGGTAATTTAGGCTCTTGTAGTCACTTTTGTTCCTCGTCCTCTCGAATATGTGATCGGAATCAATTAATCATCGGAATATGTATGGTCTCTCCATCTACCTGACGGCGTTTTTTATAAGTGCACTTGCTATCTATGGGTTTTGAAGAATTTCGACTTTCTTGTGGCCGTTACCTTCAGTAGTTAAAGAAAACAAAAAGGAAATTTGGGAAAACCGTTGTCTGTCAAACGCAATTTAGCTAATTATCATTATTGTACAGAAGTAAACATCTGAAAAAGGTTAAGGGAACCGTCAGCCTTATTGCTAGAGCGTCCAAAAATCGGGTTTTGGATTTCCTTAACTATACTTAATGAATTTCTATGAAAATTGGCGTATGTGGTATTTCACATGAAATATAAATGTGTCTTTTAATATTAATAAAAGCATGACATCGTTTAGAGATAATCATAGATTTTTCAGTTTAGTGCATTAGGTACAGTCGAACTCCAAATCACACCTGTAAATTAGAAACCCAGTAATACTGAAAAAAAACGGTTAGTTCCAGGGTTGGTTTTAGTATATAAAATTGAGAATATCAAATTTTCCGTAAAAAGCATTGTGAAGCTTAATCCGTAATATTTGAGTTTGTTCAACCATTTCTAAATAGAAGTGCACCATGCATTTCAAAGCGCATGAAAAAATGAAATGTGAATTTACGCGACTTAAATATTTAATATTATACGAATTAGTATGATAAAGAAATTACTGCAATAAATAAAAGAAAACCTTACAGTCATTTTGGACTTGCATTTGGAATTCTGGTAGGCACATTTTGAGGTTTGTTCTTTAAATCACAATGAGCCGCCATCGTATGAAATTTTGAAGGCACCACTTCCAGTTTCAGTTTCGATTATTGCTTTTTAAACAAAATGCTGTTAAAGTAAGTAAAACAAAAGGACGTGTTTTTTGGCAAAATTTTCATTCTTAGCCGCAAGCACACTAACAACGTTGATGTTCTTTTTTATTCCCATTATTTTCTATTCGTGGTTTTTCAATTTTAATTGTCTTAAGGGGTAACACCACTGTAACAGCCTAAAAAAACGTGTTTTTTTGTCATTTTTTTTGGGTGGAAGGAAAGGTAATAAAATTATAATATTGGAGGAAGTTATTTAGCGTATATTTAAATAACAAAATAGAAAATTATTATAAAAAAATATTCAAAAATGACGGCACCACAGCCATTTTCGCGAGGCACGTAGAATTTGAGGCGCTCTACGGCACGCAGTGTAGCTGCTGGAAACTTGGATTTAGAAAAAAAAAAAAACACTTATTGTACATGCTTATAGCTAGAGAAATACGTAGGGGATTTTAAAAATATTAATTTTTGTGTGATTGGCGAGTATTTGAATTAAATCGTTAAATTTTCAACAACAAAAAAATAATCATTTGTTAATAAATAATGATTAAATTAACTTATCGAAAATCCCCTACGTATTTCTCTTCAAAATCTAATTTTAAAGATATTGTAACAAATTCCAATGAAAAGAATGAAAATTGTTGGAGTTATGCTGCGTGCCGTTTTGAAAAATCGTGTTTCGAGAAAAACGCATTTAAAGTTTTATTTGATTATAGACATGAAAAAATGAACGCGGTGGGAGCCAATCGAAGACGAAATCTTCATAAGCACAGCGGACAAATTTTTGTTAGAGATGAGTTCTCTATATACTGTATGCTTGGTGTCAAAAGGTAGGACATTAGGTTGTACCTTCCCAGTAGGTATTCATCTGACGCAGGTGTCGTTTCGGAGCAGTCCGACGCGCTTGGGGAAGAGCTCGAAATTACAAGAAAAAAAAAATACTTTGAGGTATGAAATATTTTTCCCCATATTCTAAAAGGTTCAAAGTATTTTGTAAGCCTAAAAACAAAAAAACGAGTTTCTTAAAAATTTACAGTGGTGTTACCCCTTAAAATCAATTTAATCACTTGTAGGTGGCTACTTTTGTGGTTAAAACATTTTAGCGCAAGTAATGCTCAGGACAAATTTTTAGTGCAACATTAACTTTTTTTCTTTAATAGAATGTAAAGCCGAACAAAAATGGCTATTTGATAGTTTTTTCTCGTATTTATTCAACCCAAAAACTTGAAGACTACTTTCGGGCAAAAAGCCAAGTAGGTAATGAATTTTTGGAATTTCAGTCTCTTCCCATCAGTATGGTCGACTGGTGAGACAAACATGCTTGTCGTAGGGACTAGGCCAAAATAGCAACTCCATGGCAAGTGGCTAAAATTAGCAGAATGGGCCCATTCCCAGCAAATTAATGAAAAGAGGTAAATACAATCTCACTTTTTTATTTTAATTTATTTCGATGCTAAAGCTTATCTTTCTTCATATATTCATCGTAAATTTTTAATAGGTCCGGGCTCGTTCTGGCGCAAATAATCTTCATGGCTGCTTCAAAATGCTTCTGCTCCACTAATTCAGATTCAAAGTTTTCTTCAAGGGCCTTAATAGCAGCTTCACTGCATATCGCTTGTATTTCAGCTCCAGAATAGCCGTCAGTTCTCTTGGCCAAATCGTTTATATTCACATCACTAGCTAACGGTACTGAGCGTAGTTTGATATTCAGAATCGCTAGTCGTGTGGTCTGATCAGGAAGGCCAACGTAGACTACTCGATCTATTCTTCCCGGTCGGAGTAGAGCCTTATCTATCATATCCGGTCGATTTGTTGCGGCAATAATAAGGACATTATTAAGAGCGTTCACTCCATCCATTTCAGTCAACATTTGTGCGAGGACTCGTTCTTTCACCGAAGAGCCACTCTCCGAAGATCGTTCCCCACTAATTGCGTCTATTTCATCAAAAAATATAATTGACGGTGCTACTTGGCGCGCTTTTCTGAATACTTCCCGCACAGCTCGTTCTGATTCTCCCACCCACATGGAAAACAATTCAGGTCCCTTTATCGAGATAAAATTAATGCTACTTTCGGTCGCTAGCGCCTTCGCAATCATTGTCTTGGAGCATCCCGGCGGACCAAACATTAGGATTCCGCGAGGCGGCCTAATTCCAAGCTTTTCAAACTTATCAGAGTACAGCAAAGGCCATTCAATTGCTTGTCTGAGCTTCAATTTAAGATCGTCTTGCCCACCGATGTCTTCCCATTTTACTTTAGGATTCTCTATAAGAACCTCACGCATAGCACTTGGCTTTACTTGACCGAGGGCGAAATTCATATCGACAGGTTCAATGATATCTTTTCCGTTTTTAACAGAGTGTACAGCGGCCTTGTAGACTAGGTTCGATATGTCCGAACCCACGTAGCCATGAGTAACCAGAGCGATATCTGCTATTTGCGCTTCAGTCAGGGTATGTGTGACTTTGCTTAAACATTTCAATAAAATATCTTTCCTGCTGCTTGGGTTGGGTGCTCCAACTTCAATTTCGGTATCAAAACGACCACACCTTCTTGCGGCCGGATTAAGGTTTTCTATGTTACCTACAGTCCCAATTATGAAAATGCGACTAGCTTCCTTTTTGTGACTGAAACTATCCAACAAGTTCAAGAAACTTGATGCAGTTCTCTTTACCACTTCATTATTTTCATTCCGCGGGCATATGTTGTCGAGATCCTCGACTATTATAAGAGTTGGTTTCGGATAATTTTTGAAGGAATTTTCGATTTTTTTCTGTAGATTTTTCTCAGTTTCGCCCAGATATTTACTAAAAATTTCATTAGCATTAATCCAAATGACTTCAGCAGTAGTATGGTTGGCCAAAGCTTCACAAACCATAGTTTTTCCACAACCAGTTGGGCCAAACAGTAATATCCCTCGGGAAATTTTAATTCCTAACGAAATTTCCCGGAAACCCAGAGCAAAATCCATGGCTTCTTCAAGTGTCTCCATTACATTCTGCAGCCCGCCAATATCATTCTTACTTATTCCACCCTTTTCGACGGAATCTGATACAATTGTATCTCGTATAACACTAACATCCGTATCCATTGATATAGCGTAGAATGACCTCTTTGCCGAATCGTGCAGACTTAATTTCTCAAGTTCTTCTTCGAGTGCTTTCTCCGAACTAACACTCGATGCTATGCTTTTGAAAGTAACATTGATACTTTTATTGTAAAAGTCGCAAGTAAAGAAATTTCCTTCGCATAAAATCTTTCCAGTTAACTGTGACTTTACTATGTCCGTGAAATCTCTGCAAGTTTTTGGATCCGCTAAAATGTCCTGCGGCTTCTCCAAACCTAATACAACCTCCTTAGCTGGATAAACTTTCGTGGACAACTTTTCTATACGTAACTGCAGGCCCTTGAACATTTCCCATGAGCTGTTGTAATCTGAAATAAGAAAGTAGTGAGTGAATTAAATCAATCCTTGCAGAGGAAATATAATTGCAACGACTAAATTAGTATATATCGTTCATCAAAATCAAATGTAACGGACCTGTTTGATCTATAATACTGTGCCCATAACTTTCCATCTCAGGAAGCAGTAGCTTGCTATAGCGCTCTTGTACAGCAACACCTTTAATTGCGCTAATTTTCAAATAAGCCGCTTACGTCTTCTTTTTCTTGTTTGGAATTGTCTGTACATACTCAAGCTTTGTTTTTAAAAATTGAAAACAACGGGCTCGTTTCGAACTATGACTATAAACTACAAAATACGTTCAATTGTCTTCAGATTTATTTCTGTTGCTATTTAATTGAGAGGGAATCAGGTTTGACTCTGAAAAAAATGTTTATTGAAAATGTTAACGTTTAACGTTAATTATTCTAGATTTAATAACGCAAACGAATCATACGGGACACGAGTAGTTAGTAGTAAGCGTGCCAAACTGCCGATCCAAAGGTCCTAGGTTCGATTCGCATTAAGCCGTGTTCTTTTGTGTCCCGTGTTCTGGAACAACCATAACATTTTGCTGTCCTGCTCGTGTTATATTCGTTGAACAGAAACAGAAATAATCTCTTGTTCTGGGCAATCTACTTGCCAGGCGCATCGTGTTAATTTTTTAGAGTTTCTGTTCCGCATATTGGTAAAAGTCAGCTGATAGCTTCACACACTCTCAGAGTCTCAGCTGTTGAAAATATGCAAATCTCTAAGGATATTTTAAAAGGAATGTGTTTAGATAATATTCTTCGCACGGACATTCTTCTTTTTAGGATGCATAAAGCTAAATGGTAAGTCGTCGTTTTACCCATTTTACCCAAGAACGCTTGAAAAATTATTCATTTTAGCAAAACAGTCACAACTGTTACCTACAAAGGTTTTATTTTAGTGATCTTTCAAAGCTTTGATGCTCAAACGTAAGTTTGAAATGCGTTTTCATTGAAGGTTTACTGCATGCTAATTTAATAAATTAACTTTTTGTAACGAGAAATTGTGTAAACAATAGGGGATCAAATTTACCCTGCCGATTTTCCCCCGGTCATTGTGCCCCTCCTAATTTTCCCCGAGCCCCTGCTTCCTCTGAGCAAACGAATAATCAGAGCTTTTTTGAGGAGAAAAATAATTTCATGAATGTTTACAATTTCCAACGAATTAAGAACATATGTATACAATGAACGGCAATACTGTATAAATTTCGGGTACGTGAGTGAGGCAAATTCTACTACCTATCCGAATGTCAATTCCGCCTTATGAAAGAGAGAGAGAAGATATGCAACTCGGCTGTCAAAATTTTTATTTACTGGGGGGAAATCAGCAATTTGTATGTGACCTTACCAATTCGAATAGAAACAATTCACACAGCTTGTGGTCAGCCATCATTTGGCGTATTATAGGCATAGAAATACAAACTAAGCACGGAACGGCTATATCGTATATGAACCCTGTACATGAGCGACCACCTAATGGGACCTACATAGAGGAGAACAGCAACAGCGTGTATGAGGGAAGCTGAATAAAACAGCTGATCCGACTGTCAAATTTAATCTGTGCTACCTCGAAGTTTTAGTGGATTAAACCGGAAAAGTACAAGTTTTCGAGTGTATATTTATAATTGTGGCAACAGCCCGCGAGGATTATATAGAGAACTATTTTACGCGTTGTTTAAGTGCAGTTAGCAGTGCGAAAAAACTAAACTGTACGAGAATTTACGATATGAAGTGCTCTGTGGTGGGTTGTCGCAACAACAAGAGTTATACGCGGGGGAAATCGTTTTTTAGGTAAGTGGATGGATATAAATGCATGATAAACATTCTATTTCATCAAACCGCATTAAAAGGAGTTACATTAACTTCAGAAAATTAAGAAAATGGCCTTTTTTTAAATTTCGCTGGTTTTGTTTACCTCCCACAAAAGCATTAGGCCAAGCGGTGAATGACAGCGTGTAAATAGATGTTAAGGGGGGCATAGACATTATGGAAGGAACTTCGGAAAATTTTGAATTGTAAGCCCCCTCCTGATTATGACTTCATATTTACGCCTGTACTGCGTGACTATCACGAACACAGCCAATTCTAACACATCAGGAAATGTGGTACGCTAAATCTGGCTTACAGCCGTTCCGTGCTAAGTTTGTATTTCTATGATTATAGGTCTGTTCGCGTACTTTCCTAGTAAAAACTTTGAATTGAGAAATGAGAGTAAAGGCAGAGAAACCCCTCTCAACAAGTATCAAAGTACGCGTCAAAGTACGCGAACAGCATCAAGTAAATTCCAAAAAGACTATAATATGGTATAAGGAGACCCAACTCGCTTGCCACAAGTGGGGTAGGACGTATATGTTCCCCGCTTCGTGCCGCTGCGCAATGCTCACTTCACTGCGCAGATGATGTTTGGGAGGACCGTAAACGTACTTTGTTTATATACCCAAAAATACGATCTACACTGATTCTCACTAAGCCAAACATCACCTGCGCAGTAAAGCACTGCGCAGCTCAAATATGCGCTCGCAGCGCCACGAAGCGGTGACCATATTCGTCCCATCGCTCCCTACATAAAAAGAGCGAAGTTTGGTCTCCTTATATTATAGTCTTCCGGATAAATTCAAACGATATTGACCTTTTTATTGCAAACCATTTTCCAAAGGAAAACCTGTTCCAAACCTAAAGTTGCTGTTACACTTTGACAGTTTTCAATTTTTCAAACGGCGAAATGTGTCGAGTTTACGATAACTTCTCCGAAGGGGAAATATAACCTAAGCAAATTCTCTCTCAATTCGTGAATTCGTTGTGGTACAAATTTTCGAAAGTTTTCGTATAGATTTGGGTACGCGAACCTTTTGTATGTTTTAAACTAGAGTAAAGCAGGAAATATTTTTCACGAATGATACTCGTAAACTGAAAAGATTGATATCTAGCATATACATCTATTTGAATAAATAAATAAAAATTGGCAATCCCTAAACAATAATTATAAATGAAATCGTTTCATGTTTAAAGAAATTGTTGGAAAAATTAATGTAGACGACCGGAAATCAAAACATTTGTAGTGCTTACACAAATAAAATTGACTCACCTTCCTCAGATACGAAAACTGTTGTTAGGTACTGGTTAGCAGCTGGCCAAACTAAACGAACCAATGGAGCGATTTCAGGATATTCAAGACAGCTTATAGCAACACGCTCCGACACGACAAAACTGCATAACTTCATGGCGGATTCGCTAATAAAGATTAAATTACCCAACTGCCTGGCCGGAATCGATTTTGTCTCTTCACTTTCAGGCTTTGGCTGCAAATGCGTTGTAAACAAGCATTTGCTGTGCACAAACGAAAGACTGGAAGCCTGGCTGGAATTTATCGGACAGTGTTTGTCATGCGATTCTTGATCGGATGCTACAATAGTAGCAATACACTTTTCACAAGTATACCAAAGTACAGCAGCTTTTTTGGAGGACGACTTCGGAGGCATTCTAAATATTTTTAAATGCTAAACAAGTTGGAGCAGCCACAAGCACGCTGTGAACTGTCATAGGCCTTCGTTGAGTTTTAAATGACGTTGCCATAGTGACAAGCAGCAAACAAAAGTAGTTCCGAAATTAATCAGTCATGGATTGGGCAGAAGATTTTAAAATCTCCTTAAAAAAAGTAAAGAGCTGGGCGACATAATTACATACTAAACAATTCAATATTACAGAGCGCTATGAAGAAAACTCGTCGTGGGGACACCTCCTCCACCAGCCCGCAACAGAGTCTACCTGAATCCTTTGATTTGGACTTGGACCTAAACATCGAAAGCACTGATGAGACATCTAAGCTTCCTCCAAAAAGGCACATTCCCGGTGGCTGGGCGGACAGTGGAAATAAGTCAGCGCAGTGAGTCCATCAAATTTTGGTAGCAGGTTTAAGTAAAGTTTAAACAATTTCTGCACAGATTTAAGGGAAAGACTAGGACCATGTTTGACGAGTAAGATGCTTTGACAATTTAATCAAATTATGCTACAGTACAACATTTCAGTGAGCAGTTTAGCACCCTGTCTAAATCTACGGAGAGTATCACCGACGATATTCCTATAATTCCAGATTTGGACGATATGCAAGACGAATTTATTATGAACGAAATTGTGGAACCCCCTTCGTAATACAATAATCATTTTAGAACTAGTGCACACGGCAAAACACAGATACACTTTGCTTCACTAGCTCCAACTATGTTTTTCGACAAGTATACATGTTTCCCTGCCTTTGTATGGAGCAACGCTATCGAGATCAAGTCTAGTAGAGTCGTTAGGAGCAGTACAGTTTCTAGAAAAATATTGTATAAGATATATCCATCCATATTGTTTGTTAACTTGGCTCACGACAAATAATGAAACATAATTTTTATCTAATATTGTATAGTTCTGACGTTTTTAGTATTCACCTTTCTGGTGATTGTATGTGGTGCCCAGGCTATTCGTCCTTGCAATCACGCGGCAAATTTAACCGACTAAGAGGAAAACTGGTGTCTTCCCAGCAACTAAAACCGACAACCGCGGACATCAAGGGTCTCATGGTCATGTGCAAGCCGTGACGCCTTCTCGGAAGGTCAAATTATAATTAAACAAACAAACATATAGTTGATTAGAACGGGCAAATATTTATCATTACTGGAAATTGAATAATACTTTGGTTAGTTGGTCAGTTTACAACTGATGTAATCAGAGATATGCAATAGGTCGTGTTGGGCGTATTTCTTGGAAAACAAGTTTGGGGAAATGGAGAAAAGTGTATCCAGTGAGCTGTGTGCACTAGCGATTGTATAATAAAGTACACAACTTCCTTTCTGCAGGGTGTCAGCAAATCGTGCGGTCACATTTAAAGAACTTAATTCAGATCTACTCAAGCAAAATGCCTTTTCTTCCTTCGACGATGTTGATTTGAGTATCTTGACAAAATTCTTACAATCTCAGATGGCATTGGAAGAGCCCGACGAAAGCTGGGAATGGGAAAAGATCTTCACTGAGGTCACAGCAGAAATTCACTCCCAGAAACCACAAGATCAGACACAAGAGGAAGAAAGTTCTCACCCTACTTTGTCTTAAAATATTTTAAATATTACTGGGAACAATAAATAACGGATAACTTGGAATTAATTTATTACGCGCTAAAGAGCTAATCATTTTCATATCGAATATCTTCAGCATTCTCCACGATGATGCTAGCAGTGCCTTCAACTTGTGCATCGTTCGGGACGAGACCGTCTTCATTGACCACATCCAGGATATCACATATAAGAGGAGACTCGACAACCAAAATGTACTGACACGTCTTTGGTTCGAGCAAGTACATTGACACTGTAGCGGGACTCGGAACATTTTCCAGGCATTTCAGCTTTACTTCAGTTTGCCTTTTTTCGCCTGTCTTATCGCAAATCGTGCCACCTTGGTAAAAGTGTGATATTTCGCTCCGAACATTCTTGGGCTTTGGACGTTTGTCCGGATTGCTGATGAGCCAATCCTTATGCAAGGATTCTTCAAAGAATCCCAGAAGCAAAGAAACTTCTCCATTATGGTCCCTATGAACCTGGCGGACATGTTTTCCATAACAGAATTCATATTTCCACCAGCCAGAACCCTAGAAATTTCAAGTAGGCGATTAGTATAAGTTAATAGTATAAGTTGCAGGCTATATATATATACGGTATACAGAATATTGAAATAATGTACCCCCTTTAAGCAGTTCTTCCCAGCAAGGAATTCATTCACAGGAGTCGTATCTTTGATTGGTGCAGTAGAAAGCTTCGGTGAAGGAGTTTCAGGCACTTCAGTCAAAGAATCAGTTACGTCCAAACTGGCCAGCTGCTCACCTAGTTCAGCGTGTATAATGTCCATTCGAACTGTTCCATCCTAGAGGAAAAATATTTAGTTATTCAGAAAATAGTATAATACAATAGCTATCGCTAGAAGAATCGGAGAATAGAGAGTACGCAAACTTTAAAAGTTGCTGTGCTTCCCACTCTGCGTTCTCCTCCCAAACAAGCAAAAGGAAAAACAAAAGAAAACAAAAACAAACCTTAGGATCTACTTTTAGGATAGCTATGCTCTCCTTCGGCTTGAAAACCTATCAAATGTAAACAATCAGACGAGCATATTGTTGCAAAATAGCAGGATTTCCTTATGTGCATGTGTCTATTAAATTTAATACTGCAATTACTATACATTTCCGCATGCACAGAAGAAAATCCCTCGAAAAAAATTAGTCTCTAGGGTGGACCTAGGACATGGAGTACAGGAATCGATTTTTACCGAACTTGTTTTGTATCGAAGTTTCAAATTGTCGATTTCGCTTTGCAACCAACTCAGTGGTTTTTCAGGAGCCCCATTAAGAGGCACGCAACTTATGACGCTCTCCGTTGAGTCGTTGGGTACAAATCCGGGATGCATACATAGTGCAGAGGTAAGAATGATTGCTTCATAGTTGCAGGTCGAAACCTCCTTCAGAGAATAGATTTCATTTTTCCCGTGTGGATAACAAACGTATCGTAGCCTAGTAACACGTGGCTCATTGTTGATGTCGCATAAAGTGCCATCAGACATTTCCATCTCCAGGTAAGGATACTTAACGTTGTCGATTTTGGTTGTTGGAAACTTTCGACCTTTATCCTGGTCGTCCTTCATCTGCTTGCTCAGCTTTTCCATTTTGGCGTCATCCCATTTTCCTAGAAAGTACTCTTGGACTTTTGTACTTTTACCTAAGAGGTGATTCTCTGAAATACTACATAAGTATGCACAATTGCCTGAAATTCAATTACCATCCCTCTCCTCATGATATTGCTTTACATGGTAGCCGTGGCAAATCTCATACGCCCAGTAAGCTTCTATGCGGTACGAACAACTCGAAGAAGAGAATATTGGGGCGATAAAATGCAAGGGCGCTGGAAAAAGAAATTAAAAAATCGGCCACTGGCAGAAGAACAGTTGTTTACATAAACCAGGTTCGATAGACTTTTCGCCTTCCGACTTGCTTAGGGTCTGGGGGATCCTGCACGTGTACTTCTCTTGTTCGTGTGTCGTTATTACCATCGATTCGTACTTGTTCTCCTCCTGCGAAAGTAATAGGTAAAAAATAGCCTAATCAATAAGCCGACCACTTACGAAAGCCATGTCAATGGAGCCGGGCCAATCAATTTTGTAGAGCAAGGAATCGTCGAATCCCTTGGACTCATAATTTAAACAAAGCGTTGATGTTAATAAAGAAACGAATCCAATAAATATATTTACTTGGGAACTCATCGCAACACACCAATTCACCTAGTTCAAATCGAAAAACATTTGCTTTCAGCTGATTGGCTATGCGATTTCATCTTTTTGAACTGTATTGTTGGCCTTTTTTTTCATTTGACAGTCGCAATGTCAGTGGTAATCTTCTTGATTTGCAAAGCTACGCAACAATAAAGATTTTTGAAAGGTTAAAAAATACAAAAGTAGATTGCCACAGACTTTCTTCAAATTGGTCGTTTTGAGTGTCCAATTTGACACAACGGCTAACTTCAAATTTTATTTGGTAAGCCTAAACAATTTGCATACCATTGAAATGAGATAAAATGAGATGAAAGCGTCCAATGCACTAATCTATACTATAACTGGATAACAATGGGCTTGAATTGCTGTGCGCACAGTCGCCGTGTTGAGAGGCCAGATTTCCAACAGGAATGACAGTCGTTCATTTCAACACTTTCGCCATCTTATTTCGTCGAATAGATCGAAATTCGAAATATTTCCAAACGTGAAGAAATGAAACAAATTGCATCCAAACACAGCTGTTTTTCGATACTCGAACTCTAATGTTGTTGACATTATACATTCGAAGCGTTCGGAAAATAGCAGAGAATATAAATAGAAGTTCAGAATGGGTGGAGAAAGAAAAATTGTTCGGTTAAGAAAAAATTTCTAATCTTACGTTGTGTCAAGTCAACTACCTCAGCCGTGTTTTCCATATTCAAATGTTATGCCAGTCTCCTTCAAATGTAAACAAAATAGTTGCTTCGGTTGAACAATTTTGCCCTCATTCAATTTTTTGTGGAGTTTTTATTTAAATGAAAGGGGTGTAATTAAAGTTAAGCAAGATATCCCCAGCAGAAGAAGAGCGCGTTCTAAGTAAATGGAAGATTCCCGTTTCTTGACGAGGTGATGGCTCATAAAAAGGGTTAATTTGTGTGCCTCTGCTTTTCACACAAAAATTGTACGTAGTTTTATTATTTAGCAATAGATGTCTCCGAAGGCATTTAATTTATCGAGAATTTCATTTCAATACGTTTTTCATATTTCACTTTTGAAGTTGGTAGCCATTTGTAATTGTTTGTAAAGAATTGTCGAGCAGTTCTGTCAGTGAGGCGGTACAAAATTTTATTATGGACAATAAGGTGTCGGGGTCTTTTAATTGCGTTCATCAGTTGACGGGAAAATTGTATAGTTCTTGAAGTCTGAAGGTCTCCTTGTCAGTGCTGTTCCGGAAAAGACAATTCTACCAATTAGGACACCCGACCCGATAGTGAAATATTTCAAGTGCTGATTCATGTACATATATAATGAATTTCCTCTCGCTGTCGTGATTTGGGCAGGAGCAATGAAAACCCGAGCTGGTAGGAAGGGAATCTGGGGTTTACTTGGAATTTCTGCGATGTGGTCTTGTTTTATAAATCGCTGTGTGATACAATACGCAGTGGGCGTACCCTTTTGATTACACTTCCGCCAACTTTTTAAAATAGATAAACATTTCTAGGTGAGGAATGAGGAACCGAAAGCATTAGAAGTGTTGCAAAAGGTTCTTTTTGGTTATATTAGTAGGTATGGTACGGCTAGGCCGACAAGCTTGCCATAATTTCTATTCGTCGTGGTACGATGCACCCAATGCTTTTAACCTAATTTGAGTGCTCGCAGGTATTTGCAGAAAAATCTTATTTTTTTAAAGGAAGTAAATTGTATCACGTTTCACGTAACCCCTACCTATTAGCGTTTTATTTTAATCAACTGAAGAGGTAATTATCTTTGAAAAATCGTGAATTAAATTGGCAACTTCCGGGCTGTACACACTAGTCTTACAAATAGTAATAATTTCTTAGATCTTTAAAGAACGTGAACTTGAGAGGAAGATTCAGCACTATTTTTTTTTAAATCTACTTAACTGAGGTTCCTATAAAATTTCTCGAAAAGCAATTGAGAGGAGTAATGCGTTGGCAGGTACAAACCAAGATAAGACCCACGATTTCATTGATTTAGTTTAACCAACCAATAAATTGAGATCGTTTCAGAATTTGAAAATTGATAATTGGCAAAGCAATATTTCAAATATTTTATGCACTTGTATTAAGTACCTGGGGTTATACATTGACGATGAAAACCAGAATTAGATATACCACGTTAATTTAAATAAAACAAAAGTATTACCTCTACTAGAATTTCTGAGCGAACAAAGTAACAATTTGAATAATAACAATAATGTTTTATTAACGCTTTCAGCGCTTGGTACATGATAAAAGTGTTTCCAATTTTGGTGTAAATAATGTAATGGTTAGTTTTAGCTAGTTTAATACATGAATCCAATGTCTTGTTCCACCTGCGGTATGATTTACTTATTTGGTCTATGTGCTATGAGAACGTAAAGCCTTAAAGATTCTTTTTAAATTTAAAGACTAACAAAATCACTGATCCTCTACGATCAAACTAAAATAATTAAATTAGTACATAAGTAAGTTCTTGTACAAATGTGAGCATAACTTAAACAAATCTTCGTTTTTCTAAAAATGCTTCAAATGCACAATGTAAATGTTCGCAATAAAGATAACTATAGTCTTAATAAGGTACCCACTACTGTTGGTCAAAGAATTCCGAAAAAATTAACAATTAAAACATGCAATGAAATAAATATCAGCAAAAATAAAGAATATCGCCAATTTTGGCTCAATGTAAGGGAAAAAAAGAATATATTAAGCAAGCTCATATATAAACAACTAACTAACTCTGAACTAGTAAGAAAAATTATTATTAATTAATATAGAATCATATCTACGTTTGAATCTCAATCATGTTTTTGATCTATGTTCAAATTATACCTGTCTGATTCGAAACGGGAAACGAAAACAATAATGTGTAAACCAAATTTTGTAATATTTATGTACATATCTATTTTAAATAAAAAATTAGCCCGAACAAATTTTAGATCAAATGTGAGTTAAAAAGATTAATTAGTTTATTTTAAGGGCTCGTAGTCAAAGGGTCGAAATGGGAATGGTTTAGTTTCACCGCAATATCGCAGACTGTAAAAGGTAACGAGGTGATATCTTGAAATGATGTATTGAAAATCTGAAATTACATAGGATCGGAAAGAACATTTGGACCTAGGCGTACTTCATTATAAAGGCCTTGAAATAGATTCGTTTACATGTTTAAAAAACGCAATATTTGGTAAACCTACTGCGTCTAATTTCATTTTTATAGTAATGAGTTTATACGGTGCTCCAATATACCGTAATATCAAATATCCAAACCTTTTTCCATAATACTGGTGCCATATTTTGTAAGACAGGAAGAGTCGTCTCTTCGTTTATTATAGATAAATTGCATGTAACATTTTCATACGAATTTTTACACGCAATCCAGCTATAGTAGACGAAGCCGAGGCGATTCGTCTCGTCTTACAAAACATGGGCCCTGTATTGAACTTTTCGCTCTAATATCTGGAATGTGCTTTCAAAACCTCTTATCTGATATGAATTTCCTGTTGATATACGAATTCGTGGAAGAGATCTGTCGATATATTCCATGTTCTAAGTTTCATGTATCTATCCTGGTGACTGCAAATATTTATGTCGTTATATCATTAAAGTCCATAGGTTCCAATTGTTTTAAATCATTGCACCCATTACTAATGGTAAGCAAAAATCTTAAAGAAAATGTGGAGATTATTAACCTCAGAAGCCTGATTTGTAATATTTGATAAATGGGCCTCTTGCCGATTTTGATGCTGATCGAAAATTCACAACATTAAAGAATTTCCTTGAGGGTTTTTAGGACTCCATTTTTCAATCCCTGTGGGATAATTATATTAATAAGTTATATTTTGGTTGGTTCCTTTTCAATATTCAAGACTACCCAAAGAAGACCGGGCGAGGATCTGCTGGTATTCATTACAAATTTATTCCAAAATAACTACTGAACGCTAGCGTTGATTTATATCCATAGAAACCGTTTGATGAAGGTATTTAATCCCGAGCATACCGGATAAATTCGTTATTATTTTGAGTTTTACACCCTAAACTACTTTTTGAAGATTTGGCCAATGATTTTCGATCCGAGTCACACGTTTTACTATACTGGCTTGCGACCAGAGCCTTTTCTGTGTTTTGTTGCATTGCCAACATTTTTGCTCCTGAACAAACAAAAAGGTAGATTTTTCCGTTTCTCTTAGGCTTAGAATCAAATTTCGTCTTTCTGTTGTACAATGTTTTCCGAATTTCACTTATTGAACATAAAAATTATCTATTTTACGGAGAAATAATAAATGATCTTACTTTTTATTAAGGGGTTATATCCACTTGTAATTTTGAAAAAATCGAATTTTTTTTTTTGTGTATTTGTTGAGAATATCGTCCGAAAATTTCACATTGATCCGGCAAATAGTTTCGGAGAAATTAGCGTATTTGTAAAGACATCTCCGAGCGTTTGAAAGTAGTTTAAATGGTTCCTAAAACTATAAACGCGTTTTTCTCGAAACGGTGTTTTCAAAGTCGGTGAGCAAAATTTCTCCAAAACGGCTGGAGCGATCGGCTTGAAATTTTCACACAATCTTCTTAGATACTTGTATCAGGTAATGATCGAAGGAATAAGGTTTCTGACAATAATTTCAATTTTTTAAGCCCCTTTAAACTGTAAATTTTCTTGAAAAAAACGATTTTTTTCTTTGGGAAGCCGCCATTTTGTCAAAAATCAAAATTTTGACTATTCCTTCGATCATTACCTGTATTCATCTATCCTAAAATTAAATCTTTTGGTTTTTTTTTATTTCAAATAATTTGGATCAGAGATATCTTGCTCACCGCCAGACACCTTTTTGTGGAGGTCCTCTAGGAGATCTACTACAGGAACAACGGAACCGAATATTTCTGTAAATACATCGCGAATTCTTAAAATACATTAAATTCGGTATATGTACATTTATTCTATGTATTTATTTAATGAAAAGCCTCTTCACAAAAAATTCACAAAAAAACAGGTTTTTTCGGACTTACAAGTGGATATAACCCCTTAAAGAAATATTAAAATTCAAATATAAAACGAATACAAAATTTAAAATTGATAAACACTGCTATCATTTTGCACGCGATATGTATATTTGGTACCGATTATCAAATTTTTGTTTCGAGATGAACGCTTTAAAAGTTTCAGATATACAGTAAGGTAATTGCCACTCGATTACTCGTGCTGACTAATACCTAGGACCCCTTTAAAGGTAGTTTAAGATGTTAATTATAGAATTAAGATTATTGGGGGACTAGCAGGTCAAATATGGGTAGGTACGATTCATTGCACAAAATTGCACATTGAATTACGCATTCAATCGCAAATTTATATAATATAATTTTGGGGTAGAAAAAGACCAACGAACATAATCAGTTTTTTGGCCCTTCTGTTTGATTTTATTAATTTCTTACGCTATCGTTTCACCTTAAGAAAAGATACCTATAAAGCGATACGTATTTTTTATATCTCCATATTTTTTATGGAATGAAACGTCCTACTCGCATAAAAACACATTTAGGTTCTCATTATCATACAAAGTTAACTTGTCTTATTTTTAGGTCATAGATCGCGTTAAAAGTATCGATTCATGAACCGATTATTCTGCAGACTGCTACAAAGGTAATACTGACAGGATGATTCCCCCTGGTATTCGAGTAGTTAGGGGACCGCACTGGATATGGCAGAATCAAGGTATGTTGTAAGGATTTCTATAAATAAAAGCGTGCTTCCTTTAAAGTGTACCAGAAATAGAAATAAATAGGGTATCATACCGAGCTCCAGACAGAGCTATTTTTAGACCTAGTTTTCATAAAAGCATTTCCTTCCTATTTCCATATATTGTCGCGTACTAAGGGGAAGCATATGCATTACCTTACCTGTATATGTGTGCTGCGGCACCAAGAGTTCCCTTCAGGCGTGTGCATATGTAAATATAAATCCATCAATAGACAAACCTGAAATCAGACATATGCTTGCGCATGTCTCGGAGGGGCTTGTTTGAATAATTGTTTTTGAATTCCCGAAATTGAAGCGTTATTTTCATGATCTTGCATTTATAGACGACGGAGAAGGTCATGTTGGTACAGTTTGTGAAATTGGACGCTTCGGATCTACTCATTCGCCGGAGAAAACTGTTGTGGTGAACTGGGACTCTGGGCATAGAACAAATTACCGGGTGGGCTACCAAGGGCAGTATGATTTAATAATAGTAGACAACGCACAAGTTGGTAAGTAAGAGCAGGATACATAAATAGATGTTTTTTGATAAATTTTTTTTTTTAAATTGTGAAGGTATTCGCCATTCTAATGTTGTGTGTGATGGTTGTTCAAAAGGCGGAATAGCTGGCATTGTTTTTAAATGTGCTCAGTGTTGCAATTTCCATTTATGTGCTTCTTGCTATGGTGCGGACGTGCACGATACCGAACATCCTTTTATACGATACACCACACCTACTTCTCTGGGGTAAGAAAGTTTAATTTTAATATTTTCGTTAATTTGTTTTTATTGCGAATTTTACCTTGGTTAATGTGATTACATATATATTGCGGCGGCTAATTGCGCAGAGAATGTAAGGGTTTGTTGAATCAATTAAACTAGAATAAGCAGAATAAAAATGTGTTTGTTGGCTGCTAAATATTTGTTCGCATAAAAAAAATAGTCTTTAAGATAAGTTTCAATTTTTTCCTCCTGAATCATTTTAGAGTGAGAGTACCGCCAAGAAAAGGTTCACTGAAAATACAATTGAAAGGTATCTTCGTTGGTGCTAAAGTTATTCGTGGCCCCGATTGGGAGTGGGGACAACAAGACGGTGGAGATGGTATGGCTTTCAAGTGTGCTGTGTTGTTAATTTGTAGTTCAATGGTTTAATTTGCAGGGAAAACAGGTCGAGTAATGGAAATAAGAGGCTGGGATAATGAGTCCTGTAGAAGTGTAGCAAACGTTTCATGGATTTCTGGGTCAACAAACGTATACCGACTTGGTCACAAAGGCAACGTTGATCTAAAATACGTCGTTCCTACTTTCGGTGGTTATTACTACAAAGATCACATGCCTGTTTTAGGTTAGTTTTCTATTCCACTAGATTTTGTGTTTAATGCAAGCTAACAATTTTAAGGCCAACCAGAAGAACAACAACCAATTGTACCAATGGTGAAACCGATTTTCTCAGTCGGAGACCGAGTTAAAGTGTGTTTGGAGGTAGATGCTTTAATGAAATTACAGCAGGGGCACGGCGGATGGAATCCCCGCATGGTGGAGCATCTCTCTAAGCTGGGTACTGTTCATAGAATTACAGAAAAAGGAGACGTTAGGTTGGACCTTATATTTTCGAAAAGTGTTATTTGAAAACAAATACTTTTAGAGTACAATATGAAAACTGTCCAAATCGCTGGACATTTCATCCTGCAGCATTAGTTAAAGTGTGCTCCTTCCGAGTTGGAGATTTGGTCACAATGTTAAATGACCAAAATAAAGTGCAACAGCTGCAAAAGGGTCATGGCGAATGGATTGAACCAATGAAAAATGTAAGACTCTTATTCAACGATTGAATTAGCACATTTCATTAGAATTACATTTTTCTGTTTTTTTCTTATTTTGTAGGCTCTTGGAAAACTCTGCAAAGTGGTTAAAGTATACTCAGATGGAGATTTACGTATTCAGCAATTAGATGGCGGATTTGAATGGACCGTTAATCCAAAATGTGTTAAACTAGAGAGATCTCCATTAGCTTCCGCTGCCGAGAGATCTAACAGCATGATGGATTTAAGTCACCAAAGAACCGACCACGTGATGACTCCGCTTTCCGGATTATCAGGGACATCGTCTGCTGACAAATTGGTTCGCGAAGCAGCTCAGGGTCATTTAGATTACGTGAAACAGTATTTGGATCAACATCCATCACAGGTTGATGTAATGAGTGGCGGAAAGACATGCCTCCAAGTAGCCGCACATCAGGGGCATGTTAATTTGGTGAAATATCTTCTTAACGTTGGAGCGAACGTAAACGTCGTTGATAAGGAAGGGGACTCAACACTGCATTACGCAGCTTTTGGGAATCAGCCAGAAACCATGAGATTATTGTTACAAAATGGGGCCGATATAAATTTCTTAAATGCTAGCCATTGCTCGGCTTTGCATATTTGCGCCCATAAGAAAACACCACACTGTGTAAGAGTTCTCTTAGAATTTGGGGCCGATGTTAATATTCAAGATTCATATGGGGATACCGCTCTTCACGATGCTATCGGAAAAGAAAACGCTGAGGTAGTTGAATTGTTGTGCAACGCTCCAAATTTAGATTTTACTGTCCGAAATAATCGCGGTTTCAACGTATTGCACCATGCATCGCTAAAAGGTAACGTCATGGCGGCTAAGAGGATTTTACAATTAGCTCGCCAATTAGTCAACGTTAAGAAGGATGACGGATTTGCTGCTCTTCATTTAGCAGCTTTAAATGGGCACGCAAAAGTTGTGGAAGTATTGATCTTGGACGGCCAGGCGGAAATCGACATTAAGAACAATCGACGCCAAACACCATTTTTGTTAGCTGTCTCACAAGGCCACTCCTCTGCAATTGAAAAGCTGGTTAACTTAGGTTGTGATGTGTTGGCGAAGGACGAAGATGGTGACAATGCCTTGCACCTTTGTGTTATCAAAAAAACAAACTTTTCACAGACAGCAATGCCTAACGATGCTCCAGAGATATTGGAAATTTATCAAAACCTGCAATTTGTTAACGAATATCGTCTTATGTATGCTATTATTTGTTATCTTATAAAGAAGGGATGTAGAATAGAAACAAACAACAAAGGTGCTAAACTATTTGATTGGATTACAGACAAGGACTTGCACAGTAAAATTCTGAGCTATCAAAGCAATATGGAGCCCGGCACTGCTGTCGAAATAAGTTCTTCTGTTGATAATGACTTCCAAAATGCCATAGATAAGATTCAAACGCTCAGTTTAAATGAAAATATTGATAATAACTCAGTGGGAAATAGTAGCTCGGAGGAACCAACAAATTTTGCAATGCATACTATCACGAGAAATAGAAATGCAAGCGTTGACTCGAATTCTCAGCCAACATCGACCAGCTCAGAACAAAACGATGAAGCGCCGCAGCAAAGTATAACAACCGTGCCAAAGACACTCAACTCTGACAATAATAGAACTCCTACTATAACACTACCTCTGCATTCACCCTATGTCGACATGAGCCTTACTAAAAGAATAGCAGGCGATCATGCAGCAGTTCCCAATCTCCCAAGCTCAACAGAACAACTTGGCGGCAAACCACAAAATAATATTTTAGGAAGTCTACCTGCAGCACATCAATCAAATATCGTTCAGTTTCAGGAATGTATTGTGTGTAATGAATCTTTCCAATTAATTACATTCGAGCCGTGTTTGCACCAGATTTCCTGTGAGGATTGCGGAGTTCGCATGAAAAAATGCCTCTCATGCGGTGTACCTATAGAAAGGCGAATTGGGATAAACGGGCGTCTTATTTTAAGTAAGGAGCGGCCACGTATGCCATCGGCAGATCGCCTGAGATACTTAGAGAACAAAATTCAGGAATACGAAGAATCACATTACTGCAGCATATGCATGGAGCGAACGCGTGATGTGGCTTTTCTGTGTGGGCACGGCTCCTGTTCACACTGTGCAGAAACTCTGCGAACATGCCACATGTGCAGGAAAACAATTGTAAAGAAAATCAATCTTTACTAATTGGGTGTTAACGTGGAATATAAATATAAACACTATGTTTTTAAAATTACGTACACTTAATACTTATTCATGATGTTTCTGGATTGTCGTAAAAGTATTTATTTCTTTAATCACTATCATACCAGCATACTATTCTTTGGAGCAATGTGTAAAGGATATACTGTTTACCAAAGTAATATTATTTTAGTATAAGTTTTGACTTTCAAAAGCTTAAGGCAACAATCTATTCAATCGAAATAGTCACGTATTTCGTTTAAACGACGTTTCGTTTTCGACGTCGTGGTATCGAAGTGAACCAGTTGAGTTGCCGAAACTCCTATCCGTTCTGTTCGTTTTAGTGAAATTCAAGATGAAATCTTTTCTAATTGATTGTACATAGCTTACTTTGTAACAGGCGCACATTAAGCTTCTCTGCATGTTCGATGATTGTTAAAATATTTTATAGCTAAAAATATTAAAGTATATTTATTGAAACTATATACTGTGACTGTTCTTTTCCCCATATAATACAGGGTGACCAAAAGTCTTAAAGGCAATTGAAAATATGATTATCAATTTGGTGAGCAATATCGCGGTTTTGTCAGAAACTTTATGGAGGAGTTTCTAGTCTTGATCCTCGATAAATTCCACATTTTAAGAAATCTTGGAAGACCAGAGATAGATAAAAGCTTAGATAAGTTTGTCATTATGAACACATCCTTGGGGTTTTTTTTGGACGATATCCTGGATTTCGATATCGAGCTGATCATTTGCTGATGTTCGATTTAGAATTTTGTCGGTAATAATGTCAAGTGAGTACCTACCCTTTGATTGGTTGTGTTGACTGTGTTAAGGGCAAATTGTAAGTAATTAATTATTAAATGTATAAACAATTAGCAATTCAATTATTCTAACGAAGATAATTTCAAAATTGCAGAATGAAGTCTGTCATAGTATAGTGGGAAAATTATGATTCAAATAACATCAAGTGCTCTACTCAATTCCTACATATGCAGTGTTTTTATGCAAACTAACAAACAAGGAATTAATAAATATATAAAAAGAATAATTAGACATTCTTTTATAGAAATATTTTTATAGCATTACTCTACTCATCAAGAGCCCTGCGAAATTGTAAACTTTGCTGCGTTTTATACGAGGTCGTTTCCCTAATGCGCGAGAGGTTAAAGGCTAAATTTCGCCGTGTGCGAAACTGACGCAATTATAAGCCGGCTGATATAAAACACAGAACAACAAATTTCATGAAGAGGAAATTTCTTATCACCAAAATACAACTCGTTGCTGGTTGACTGATAATCTGAATCCCCTGAAATTGGTTATCGCCTTCTGGAAACAGACTCAATTTCAAATCATAAAAGGTCGTAAAAACAACAAGATTTGCCATCGCTCACTCTCATACATCGTCAGCCGAGTCACAAAGCTAGAAATTACATAAAATTCCCCTGGAGAGAGACAGAGCTTTTCGACTTAACTAAAGCCAGCTGTAGCCCCTATCCGATGGAGATGGTACGATCACTCCAGTTCAGTTGCTAGTTAAGCTTAAGTGGTCGGAAGCAACAGGTGGGCAGCTCCAGTATCTCTAAAGTTATTCTAAAATGCCTGTAAACATTAAAAAGGTTTTAATTTGTGATGCAGTTGATGCAGCTTGTATTGAGGCCTTAAAAAATAACGGAATTAATGTGTGTATTGCGATAAACCTATAAAAATGTTATCTAAATGATAAGTTTTCCAGGTCACTACCAAGCTTAAACTCCCCAAGGAAGAACTTTGCAAGGAAATTAAGGTAAATCAATTGCCCGTCCATTTTTATCGGGACGCATATTGCGACGAATGCAATTCGGGTGCGTCTTAAATTAGTTTGCTCTTGAATTTAATTTCACCCAGGATGTTGCTGATTAGGAATATTTAATGTGATAATTTCTGTTTCGCTTAAATTAAGTTATGTGAAATGTTGTAAATCGAGTTTATTCGTTTTTTTTTTCGCGGGCAAGGATTGAGCAAGAACTATACGATGGAATGGTTTATAAGGACAGTAACTGTATCGTCTTTCAGCCGTATGTACTCCATAGTTTCTTAACCATCGGCCTAATAACCGCATGGCATCTCTCAAGTTTCTTAGATAACCGGTTAATAAGCGAGAAAACTAATCTGAGTGGCTCGGTACTATAAGTGTTTTCTTGTCAGAACCAATTGGAAGATTGTATAAAAGAAAAGTGAAAAATATTGAATTGTTATTGGTAGTGCAATTTTTAAGAAGCCAATCTATATTTCCATGCAAATGAAGTGCAGCTAGCCTCAATTGCCCAAGTACTAATTCAGTTGATCAGTCAAGTTCATCTAGGTTTTTTTTCTTAAATATGTTCTTTAATAATTAGTAGCATTTATAACAGGGTAAACAGTGTAAACCATGTAACTGACGTAAGTTTACGAAATGCGTAAAATTATTCCTTTGTTTAAAAAACATGTCAGTAAAAAGTACTTAGTATTTACTGGGAATAAAGTATTTTGGCCGTAAACTAGTTGTTAAATTAAACAATGGCATATTATGTATCAATTTCGTTGTAAAATGTCTGTTTTTCAAAAAATTCCAGGAAACAAATCCATTAATGTTTGTCTCCGTTTTTTCTGCATAGTTCAAAGTTTGATTTTGAGACTCACAATAAGCTCACAAAGTCAACAAATATAAACAGTAAATAGGCAGTTCATTCACTTGACTATTATCATAGATGGTATCTTATCCATTTATGCCATTAGTCGAGTCAATGAAGGCTAAAAAATTTCATAACATCCTATCTCGCCAAGTTACAACGGTTCCAATTTTGACCACAATTTTTTTTAAATGTTTATCATGCTATATTATTATAAATCAAAAACCTACCAGCTGTCGGCGAAAATTTTTTGAACTAAATTTGACATAATTTGGAAAAATTTTCTGATATTCAAAATGTTTACACATTAACTCGTTACCGCTTTTTAAATTTGAAAAAATATGCACGCCTTTTTAGGAAGGGATAGCACTACAAGACGAAGTTGCATTAAACATGATTAAATGCAATAACACAGTAAAAATAATCTTAAACTTGTTAAGCTATATTTTATGGACAAACACCAGCGTAATCTTTGCAAGGAACCTAAATCAGAAAATCCGGGGAAAAATGCTGTAAAATTGCAAATATACTGAAGAGGTTAAAAATTGCAGAATCGTTAGGTCAATATCTCTGAAATAAGCTCCAAAAATTGAGTAGTTATAAAAGGACAAAATTATTATTATATATCAAATTTTGAAACAAAAGCAGTTGTAAAAGTAAAACATGCAAATAAGGAGCTCTCAAATGTTAAAAATTGTTGTGTCGAATAGTTAGGAAAAAATTCATCAATATTGAATAAATATGTGAAATGCAGCAAGCGATATTTGCGTCGAATGTGACATTCGGGAAATGAATTGCTGTGGAACTGAAAATATTAAAGTTAGGAAGGTTAGACATTCAGAAAATGTAGGTCAATATACAGTAGAATTCGCATATAACGACCTTCAAGGGACCGGCGATACTATGTTGTAATAACCGGATGACGTACAAAACGGCAGGATTATTTCTTAAGTACGTATGTACTTAGCTTACGAATTCATATGTATTATAAACTAGCTTGCCCGGACCCGGCGTTTGCCGGGATACTATTAAATTTGTATTACTTAATTTTACAATGCCTCCCTACTGCACAACCGCCTCTCCTATGTGACCCAGCAGGGTGGGGGTGGTCTCATTAAATCAACCATAAATTCGTACACAATACACCCCATACATCACTTTCACCTATTCCTAATACTTTTTTAACTGTAAACTGTAAAGTATTATTAAATTTAGTTTTCCTCATTTTACACCACCTCCTTATTACACCCCCTCTCCTATATCTCCCAGCGGGGTGGGGGTGGTCTCATATTTTGAAATTTGAATAGCAGATTCGAAATCAGTGATCCCGAAAATCCCCAAGCGCGGATTTTCAGGGAAATCGCTTGAAGTTTAACTTTTCGGTCGCCATATTGGATCCGACATCTTGAATTCCAAAAGTTTGAATGCAAGCTCGAGATCTGCGACCCCGAACACCTCCAATTGCCTTTTTCATAAATTTTCCTTGACGTCGGAAAATTCGCTTCCTATACAAAACGGAAATTTCGATTTTTTCGCTTTCCCGGCTTTTCCTTTGGGGTTTCCCGAATTTTCTTTTTTAAACCTCCCCTGTGTTATAGCGAACAAAACCAAAAAAAAATTATCGGAATCGGTCAAACCGTTTTTGAGTTTTAGCGAGACTAACGCACAGCAATTCATTTTTATATATATAGATAGAAGATGTGCAGGTTTGATTTTCCTATTTAGGTAAATAAAACATTTTGTAGAAATCACATATTTATTTTAATAGTCCTCAAAACATTCCAAATGACAAACATAGGTACATACATAATGTACTGTGATACAAAGAGATAAAACACACACGCAATAAACGACAAAACTCTGTGTTACTAACGTAGAAACAACACAACAAGTGACAAACACTAACTGATTTACGCGCGCCAATATGGAGAGGTGAAGCGCGCGGGGCGGGGCGCCGAGGTATTGGTGCGTAGGCTGTGGAAACAAAACATTGCGCGCCGTTTTAACCGGACGTATTATCATAAAAAATGGTCGCTATAAGCAGTTGGTCGCTTAAACCGGAGTCGCAATAAACGGTTATATTTTCTCAGTATGAAACCTAACTTGAGTAAACATTATCGTCGCTAAAATCGGTTAGTCGTTATAAGCGAAGTCGTTATATGTGAATTCTACTGAAATAGAGCTAAAAATTTGGGCAAGATTGGGTAATTAAAATTCCAAACATTTAACTCAAACATTTTTATACTAAATTCTAAAAATAAAAAATCGCTTCAGATTAAATACATTTTTAACAATATATAAGTATTTTCGTCCGACAGCTGAAATGTTTCTGATTTCAAATAATATAATATGACAAACATTTTTAAAACAATCATTAAAATCGGGACTGTTTTAGTTCCAAGCCCTCAGGAAGTAAAATCCTACATTGACTCGGACTATATGCATTCGTGCGAAGTGCATTCCCCTCAAAGTCATTTACGCTGCTACACTGCTCGTAAATTTACGCAGTAATATGAATACCCGCATTCAGTTTATATATTCTTAATACTTCTTGTAATAATTTGATCTGATTTTTGCATTAACATTTTGAATAGAATTATGACGCCGCAATAGTGCGCTCAGACACAAAAATTACCGCAGAGGTAATCGAGGCAGGAGCAGGGCATCTGAAAGCAGTAGGACGTGCTGGAGCAGGTGTAGACAACATTGACATTCCGGCGGCTACAAAACATGGTGTGATCGTTCTTAAGTAAGCTTATTAATTTTCTTTTTATTAAACACGCTAATTTAACTATTATGAAATTGCAGTACTCCCGGCGGAAATTCAATTTCCGCTTGCGAACTAACATGCATGCTGATCGGAAGCCTGGCTAGGCCAATAGTTCCAGCCTGCCATAGTTTAAAGGATGGTAAATGGGACCGTAAACTGTACAGTGGAACTGAATTGTACGGCAAAACTTTGGCTATTTTGGGATTGGGAAGAATCGGGCGGGAAGTTGGAATCAGGATGAAGACGTGGGGAATGAGGGTATACTTCAAAATAACAATTTAATTAGGTACTGAAGAAACTTATGAATGCTACTTTAAAGGTCATTGGTTTTGATCCAATCACAACAGATGAAGAAGCAAAGGCTGCTGGAATTGAAAAAATGTCCTTAGATCAAATCTGGCCGTTGGCTGATTACATAACCGTGCATACACCTCTAATTCCACAAACAAAAAGTAGGCATGGAAATCTTATACATGAGAGCCGTGGCACGTTAAAAGCAGAAATTGGCGGAAGAAGCTTTTAACATGTTTGTGTTTAATCCTACCTTCATTTTGTTTCTGTCGCTACTTTTTGCTTTCAATACATCACGGCATTGCAAAAAATGGTGGCAGAGGCATAACGCAAAAACAAGACTACCACAAAAGTGGAGCACTATTTTTTCAGCGGTTTATTTCTGCTCTGCTTCTGTCGCCATCTTCTGCTTTAATGTTTTAGCCTTTGTAATAAATTTTAATTGGTTAAATCCTTTCAGATCTTATTTCGACTGCTACTCTTGCGAAGTGCAGGAAAGGTGTAAAAGTTGTGAATGTAGCTCGGGGTGGTATTATCGATGAGGCAGCAGTTTTAGAAGCCCTCAAGAACGGACAGTGTGGCGGAGCTGCATTTGATGTTTATGAAGAAGAGCCTCCTAAATCAGAAGTAACAAAAGCTCTCATTAAACATCCCAAGGTTGTGGCTACTCCACACTTAGGTAAGCTACATTTTTTTTTTGCGGCAATTATTGGTAAGCCAGGAGGGTGGTCATGTAAGTCCTTTCGACCAAGGTTTAAATAACTGATTGCCGTGTATATGATTCCTATAGGAATTTTATATGTAATTCAGCTATTTAAGGTCATATCGACCTTGGTCGAAACGACTTACATGACCATGCCCCAGGTCTGTACAAAACATTTTTACTGCTAAATTTAAAGCTTATTGTGGGAGGACACAAATATTAATATAACTGAATTACAACAGTTACAATATGTTTTGTGCAACGTGTCGAACAACTGAAATGTTTTAAAAATTGTTGTGTATGGAAAAACTCTAGTAAAACACGATATCATTTTTAGGTGCTTCAACCACAGAAGCTCAAATTCGCGTTGCAGTGGAAGTCGCTGAACAGTTCATAGCACTAGCACAGGGCGCAACTGAGGATAAGTACCCTGGAGTGATTAACAGGGAGGTTCTGAAAAATTTCCAATAGACCTGCGATGAATAGTGCCATTATATGTATAAACATCAAACAATTTATACGCATGAAATAAAAATGTAGCTTGTCTGTATTTGGGCATTTGCAAGTTTCTGATGTTTTGAAGCAAAGATTTGACTCCTACCTTTATTCTTCTGGCTTTTTAACATGACTTTCTTCCCTAGGAGACAGGAACTATGTATTAAAATAAAAATTATTAAAAAAACAAAAAACCCGACAATGGAGGAAACGAAAAGTATGAATCAAGAAAATATTCATTCCTTCTTTACTTTATTCAAATCGACACATAGGTACGTTGTTGTTCAGAGTATAGCCATGGCCGCATGCCGTAATAATAGCGTATTTATGTAAGTAGGGAAAAGCGGCATGCGCCCACGGTTATATTCTGAACAACAACGTACCTATGTGTCGATCACTATCTTAATGTGCTTTCAAAAAATACCACCAATGTTGATCTACCTCCACCACTACAGGTACAATCACTTGCGAAAGTGAAAAAGCTCTAAAATTTCCTAAATTCACGTTTTTCTTAATTTTTCTCTGAAATTCGTGTAATTAATGCACCTCCTTTTTTATTTCTAACACATCTTAATTTGACCCACTTCCCGGTCTTCGATTAGGATGAAATTTTGCTCACGCTCTGAGTTCTGATGACAATACATGACTAGCTAAGAAACGTCATTACAAATCCAATATGGCGGCCTCCCCAAGATGGCGGACTGGCTGTTTGAAATCCACCCCCATGATATGGGTATCAAATGAAAGGGTTTGCTGTCAGGAATACGAAAAAAATAGTCACGTGACTTAAATCCAACATGGCGGACATCCAAGATGGCGGATTGGCTATTTGAAATGCAGCCCTATGATTTAGGTATAAAATGAAAGGGTTTGCTGAAAATAATGCGAAATGACATTTTCTTACCTCATTTCCGCCGTGACCAAATCTATGACACAGACATTCCATCAATTCGAGTAAACTTTGGCAAGGACGGTGAACATGTAATAAGGCCCATAGCAAAACAATTCCCCGCAAAGTTTAGCTATGGCACTGTTGAAAGACGCATGTTACCTGTGATTCTGAGTTGGGCGTCGACAGTGCACAAAATGCAACGTTGTACGGTGGATTGTGCTGTAGTATATTTGGGACCCCGTACTTTTGCATCCGGGCAAGCTTACGTTGCTCTAAGTCGCGTCAAGTCCTTAGATGGCCTTCAAATAGAGGAACTGGACTGTTCAAAGCTCACGGGGAAAACTCCTTGCAACACTGACGCATTGGCGGAAATGGAAAGAATGCGTGCTAACGCCGTATTAAATTTGGATGCGTAAAACTGTGAATTTTGTTAATAATAAATATCTTTAAATACCCATTAATATTTTAAATTAGTAAGTGGTAAATTAAGTTTGAATAATAAGAAGACTAAAAAGTATAAAATAAAAATAATAGTTTAAAAAACTAAAAAACACGCTTTTAGCACGCACTAAAAATTACAAAATAATTCGGACATTTAGTTTGATGACTCAAGAGTTTTCCCTTTGCCAAATCTTCATTAGATCGCAGGTAAACATAAACAATTTCAGTTCGTGATGAACGATAAATAATTACCTATGCGAAATGGTTATAAGTAGGTAATCATCTTTATTAAATATTTACTTATGTAAAGTGTTTTTTAGTTTTTTAAACTATTATTTTTTTATTGAATTACCCATCTTGTAGCCTTTTCATAAAGGTACAATACGTCCAGGCAGGGAAAGGATATACGAATTTATACGTAGAAAACCGTTTACGGAATATTAAAAAAACTGATGAAAATCCTCTATGGAAAGGCAACAAGATGGGTAATTCAATAAAAATAAAAAAGGGGTGCATTAATTACTTTTTGCATTTTTTTTCATTTTCGCAAGTGACTACCTTCAGTAGTAGATAGGTGTCAACATTGGTGGCATTTTTGGAAATCATATTAAGATCGTAGTTGTTTGGCGTGAGTTCGATGTCGCTGCGTTGAGTAGATCAAAAGATAAAAAGAAAATAATAATGTGCATGCCGAATTTATGAATCACCCTGTAACTCGAAAACTACGCGGAACATACATGGGGGTGATTCGCGGAACATGCCAGTGATGTTTTAACATTCGTCAATGCAACTAAATACAAATCGTTTAAACCGCTGATCATCCAATGTTAGAGTAGTAATAGGGGCTGATGGCGGCAGGCATGTAAAGTGTGGGCACAAAGTATTCACATTGATGTTGTATTGCGAAGTATCAGTCACAGAAACGTCTAATGAACGAATGTTACTCCAAATTTTTTCGGTGGAAGAAGAGAGGAGGGATTTAATTTAACTCTGACGCATACTTATTAGCCGTCACGAGATTGCGAATTCCTTTATAGGCATTATATTAATCAGATTGTCAGTTTAGCTTTGCTATGCATAATTGAATAGTTACCAAAGCTTCGTCAATGTTGGGAATTTACAAGATAGTCGACCTATTCTGAAATATGAGGTGTGGTTTCCATTCTATCAAACTCATATTAATAATATCGAGTCGTTCCAGCATACGTTTATTAGATTTGCTATGCCCCTAAAGATCTTCCATGGGTAAGTCCGGTTATTCTACCACATCCACGAACATTGGACGCTTCTAGACATGTATCTGCTCGGATGGTTCCAGGCATACTTGTTTACCAGTTAAAACTGGCAATAATTTAATATTGCTTTGCAGTTTCTAAGAACTAGATTTACATTTAAGGTGAGCAATTGTAACCTTAAGAGAGGACCACTTTTGCAGAATAATATATACAGCGAACCACTATATCTGAATATATTGAGATGGGTTCAGTAGTCGTACTTATCGTACATAGTACCCGACCAACACATTAGCCAGTTGCTGACCAAGTGTGTTTACGCGTGATTTAAAAGGCTATGGGCCTCAATATAAGGGTTCCTTTTTATCTTACCTTAGGGTTCCGCAACCCTAAAACTATCTCCCCGGTTTTTCATTTTAAGACTGCAACTCTAATCTGAGAGGCGGGATGAATCTTCTTGTGTTATATACTGCTGGTATAAATTCCAACAAAAGGCGGAACATCTTCTCTTGAAAGCCTTCAAAATCTTCTTTATAATTACAGCTTCCATCACGGTACTATTAAATGAACAAACAAAAAATATAGTGAAACACTTGATTGACTTTTTTTGGTATTATATTTCCATTCCCATAAAAGGCTTGGTAGCCCTAAAAGGGCTGATGGTAAAAAATCAATAATCTCTTTACGCTTTCTTCTCTGTCTTCTTCGGCAACAAGACAGCCTGAATATTTGGCAAAACTCCTCCTTGAGCAATTGTCACTCCCGATAGCAATTTATTCAGCTCCTCGTCATTCCGAATGGCTAATTGTAAATGCCGCGGAATAATTCTCGTTTTCTTGTTATCTCGGGCAGCGTTACCAGCCAACTCTAAAACTTCGGCGGCCAAATATTCCATAACGGCGGCCAAATACACCGGAGCTCCGGCTCCAACGCGTTCAGCATAATTTCCTTTCCTTAGCAGGCGGTGTATCCGACCGACAGGAAATTGCAAACCAGCACGATTCGATCGGGACTTTGCTTTACCTTTAACTTTACCACCTTTACCGCGTCCAGACATTTTTAGAGAGTGGTTTTCAACTTAAATGTCTCAGCACAATACCACTCTGCAATGCTTTCTACAAAATTATATGCGCACGTTCACCACCCGTACTGATACACATTTTTGGGGGACGCTACCCTTTGATCCGGGGGGGAATCAATGCGCTCGCTAGATATAAATAACTTTTTTTGCACAATACATCGCATAGTTTGTGACGAAGTGTGGTGAACTGAAGTTGTTCCTTGCTAAAGTTTAGTAGATTTAAGTGGCAATGCCTCCAAAAACAAGCGGAAAAGCAGCGAAAAAGGCCGGTAAAGCCCAGAAGAATATTTCCAAGACCGATAAAAAGAAGAAACGTAAGCGGAAGGAAAGTTATGCGATTTATATTTACAAGGTACTGAAGCAAGTCCATCCTGACACTGGGATTTCATCGAAGGCAATGAGCATCATGAACAGTTTCGTGAATGACATTTTTGAAAGGATTGCCGCTGAGGCTTCGCGCTTGGCTCATTACAATAAGCGCTCGACAATTACAAGTCGGGAAATTCAGACTGCTGTGAGACTTCTATTGCCCGGGGAACTTGCTAAGCATGCTGTGAGCGAAGGAACTAAGGCTGTTACTAAATACACAAGCTCCAAATAATTATTTTAGCGTGACGAAAAAGAAAGCATACAGGCATTTTTAAGACTATTAATTGTTTAAAAAGAGTATAATATGAATAAATTCACATATTGTCTATCTACATGCAGTTTATCTCTTTCCCAGCTTCCCGCGATATCAGTCTTCCCAGTGGCACACCATAGAGCTTGTATTTATTACTTAAATGTTCGCCTTTTGAAAATTTTTAAATGTACATAGCTTAAATTGCAACTCTATGCTAAAAAACGCGACGAGGGAAACTCGGTCAAGTAATGAACAATTTTCTACAAAATTAGTAATATTTTTAATTTTCCAACAGCTACTCCACATCATGCGCTTTTTCTTAAAATTTAAATAGAAAAATAATTCCCGGAAAACTGTTGAGTTCCCCCGACTCAAAACAGGGACTGGTTACTTGCCAAGTTATAATATTCGTGGACTTTTGTTGTCCGTTTTCACCCTATGTAATATTCCAGATCAACAAGTATTGATTGATCACTAAGGAATTTAAATTGAGACCGTTAGGAGTTTTTACAAAAAAAGCGTAATTTCTGAATTCGATTGTGCAAGGTGGGCCTAAAGAAGTCATCCGATGTTGTTTGGCTCTCATTTTTTTTCTAAATGAAAAACTTCGATTCTGTTTTTTGATTATGTTTATTTGAACCTTTAGAATTTTATTGGTCAAGTCGAGAAGATGATATCGGCCAAATGGGCGCCGTCACAATTGATTGCCATACGGGCTCGTTTTATGGCATTTTTCATCACTTCGGTGAGAACTTCGGGCGACAGATTCTCGCACTCGTGTCGAATGGTGTCCTTGAGGGCTTCCAGGGTCTCGGGCTTGTTCACGTAAACACGGGACTTCAAAAAACCCCACAAAAAAAAGTCTGGAACGGTTAAATCGGGCGATCTTGCGGGCCAGTGCAAATCGCCAAAACGAGAGATGAGGCGACCCGGGAACGCCGCCTTCAGAATATCGGTTGTGGCTTGCGCAGTGTGTGCCGTATCATCTTCTCGACTTGACCAATAAAATTCTAAAGGTTCAAATAAACATAATCAAAAAACAGAATCGAAGTTTTTCATTTAGAAAAAAAATGAGAGCCAAACAACATCGGATGACTTCTTTTGGCCCACCTTGTTTTGAGGGCCTGTCCCAATTTTTTGAAAGAAGAAAAGAAGTTTTTGTCTTGTTATCACAGTTCGGGACGTCACACCGAGCTAAGCTCTGCACGAATTCATGTCTATGACTACGTAGCAATTTTCTTTACCGTATAAACAAGCAAGTCCCTACTTTGGGCTAGCCCCGATTGAATCGGGCCTAGGCCTGATATTTCCTAGCCCACTTTGTGTCGTGTACATGAGCAGCCCTGATTTTGGCTTGCAGCCTTGATTGAGGACTGTCGAGTATACGTTGTCATAGACATAGTCATAGATTAGTTCTTGCAGAACGACTTACATCAATAGATGAAGGGCACGCAAACTTAATATTGCAGCAACAAATACTATTCCAAAATGTTGACGTGAGAGCCACTATTCAAGAATATCCTCTTCAGTCCGGAGCTATTGCAGAGTCGATAGCTACGCCAACATAAATCATAAGATGACTTAAGAAGAAAACGCGCCCGGTAACTAAAACAAGTTCTAGAAAATTTGGAAGTTTTCCAGGATAAGGATAAACTTTTTTAGAAGGTGTCCATGTAATGTGGCTGTGGCCTTTTGTAAAATGTAAGTATTTTTTAGGTGAATAAAACTATTCTTTGAGTATGTCTAAAATAGGAAAACTGGAAGTGGTGCTAAGAAACAATCCCTAAATGAAAAAATATACCAACACCCAATGAACGCTCACAAAGGCCACTAGGAAATTTAAATTAAGAATATTTTCTTTAAAAAACCGAGACGTTTCCCGTTTTTAATAACAGTAAAATAACAATATAGGTGCATATATAAAAATTAATCAAAGTCTATTTCAACTGGTAGTGTTCCTTCCATTTTGGCTCGTTTTACGTTTTCATAAAACGGCCTAAAGTCTACGTATGATGAGATTTTACGATTCTTGTCAAATATTTCCTTCGATTTCCTGAAAAGCATATATTAAGTTATTGCTAGAAACATTGCTGCTACAGTATTTACTGATCAATAGAAGAGGACATTGTGGTCGAGGTATCCGTGTATTGACTGGAGGTGCCGTACAGATTATCTTCCGTTGGAGGGACGTGCTCCACGAACGAGTTAAATGTTACCTAGGAAAAGTTTTATGAAATTTTCTTATTTGTTTCACAAAAAAAGCTTTCGTTTATATAGATTTAATTAAAAAAATTAGAAAAAAAAAGTTTAATAAAGTTTTGATGCGCTCTTATATTTGTCTTAGATAAATAAGATTTTTATTCCCTCCGATAAATTAATCAAAAATTGTAACCTACGCTGTCGATTATAAATGAAATAACCCGTGAATTACATTAGGACATGTGAGCAGAAAATTTACCTGGTTATGTCTTCTCATTTGTTGCGTGGAAATAGGGATATTAAAATTTCTCAGAACCAATGTGAGATCGTCTCTCTCATATCCGAGATTCTTTGAATGCTGAAACATTTCTTGGTGTAGGTTTACAAACTTATTAACCACGGACTGCGCTATGTCTCCCAGGTTGTCATGAAATTCAAACTTAAAATATATATATCGAGTTAGCATAAATAAGAAGAAACAAAACATATTTTTACCTCCTTAGCTGTAATTCGGACAATTTCTTTATTTTCCTTAAGAGAGTCTCCTGAATATATGTCTCTCAGAATCTTGCAAAGGCCACTAGAGATAAGAAGTAAAAATCTAGCAAAAGGAATATGAATATTTAAAAAAATTGTTCCAGTATCAATAAACGAATAAATTGATAAATACCTAAACGAATTATCAATTGGTACACCTCCAACAATTTCTGGCGCCGCTATGATTGGTTCACTTGCTGCCTCCGCAAATACATTACAATCCTTATATCCTGCTTTTCCCATGTAATAGCCCAGACATCTCGTACTGTACATTGGGACTATTATCTGTTTAATAACCTCTAAAATTGATCATTATTAACATTTCTCTTACATTTATTGATGTTTTGCCCATCCAGTCCTAACTGTCGCAATCGCAATATTTCATCCTCATTTCCAAAATTGTGATCAACGGAGAATTGAACAAATCTAGGTGCATTATTTTCATCGTTTTTGCACAACAACACCCTGCAAGTCCCAACATTTGATACGTAAAGTTTAGAATTATAAATTAGGGATAACGCAGCGCTGCATCCAGTAAAAAGTTCGTTGTAGATCGACTTCAGAGATCTTTCAATCATCTGAAAGTGCCATGTTTCCAAAATATTATGTCTTTGTCAACGGGTCTCCGCAGTGAGATTTTATATATCAAATAGGCTAATATCTTTAATAAAAAAAACATAATACAGCCATTTAAGCATCATATGAATACAAATACTCATTAAAGAAACCCGTGATGATAAAAGTTACGATTTTACAATCTGGTGAATTCCAAGACCTAGAAATATTTACCTCGCGAGGAGTGGTACCATTCTGCAATAGTTGGCTTTGTAGCATTGCTTTCTTTGCGAGGAGAGCATCTATTGATTCTTGGTAGCATTTTTCTGCTGAAACAAATGATTGACGCAAAACATCTTTTAAATCTTCTTCAGAATTCTTTCCATTCAGTTGTCCGAGTAGAATTTCTGCTGCTATTCTCTGCATGGCCAATTCTGCAATACTGTGCCCATTATGGCCCGAAAATACCGCATAGAGGCAACTAAAAATAGTCTTCATTAGATATATGAAGTTTATTATGATTTTTAAGAGTTACCTGTGTTCATCTACACGGCAATAGAAGTGCCTATCCCAAGAAGTGTGGGAGATTCCTTTTATATTAGCTCTAAAAGGTGAGATTAAATGATAAAACTGAAGTCTTTTCGGCACTTGATAGATCACTTTGGTTATTAACATAATTATAAATAAGAAACTTATGTAATATTATTCTGCACATTTTTTTATCGATTGGCGATGAGTTCGCCTTATATCGGCATATCAAGCAACTGAAGTATTTATCAGTAATCAGAATACGGCACCCTGTAATTACTGAGGCATTGATATTCTCATATTATTATTAATACATTAATCACATGCATATGTACGTACATAGTAATGAGCTATTATATAAGAAATCTATGTGATATCATATTTGTCTTACCAAATCCACATTTTGTATTACTGATTCCATGCATCCTTTGTACTATTGTTTAAATATTGTAATTCGCTTACGAGTCGTTTGGGTGTCAAGTTACCCGGTTACCGTTCCATTTCCTGGCAGACCATTTTCCCGACAAGCAATAAACAGTCTATTCGGGATTATTGCTTGGGAAACTGACCGGGAACCTATGTGGGGAAAATGGTTTCTAAATGGAAAATAGCATTCGGGAAAGTGAGCGGGAACCTCCCGCACCGCGACTAAAAGAGATCTTTTGTACTTTGACCCTGCTTGTTTAATCTCAGTCCAATCTGAGACCTTCATAGGAGACAATTATGCCAGTGGGGGTCGCATTCCATATTTCCAGCGAGCTAATAATGGGCGGCTCAGTGTATCAGCTACTGTCCATCAAGGGTTTCACAACAGCAGAGTTTAGCAGGCCGCCGTATCCGCCGCTAATTGGTTCCAGCGCCTTTCGCCGATACCTGATATCACGGATAACGTAAGCAGGGGGAACCACGAGACTTAAATTGTTACGGGATCTAAGTATTTCGTTGCATATACGGTTAATAGTTTCAGGAAATACTTTTTTTACTCTTAAACAAAACTTGCCGATTAAATAACTTGTCCCCAAATAATTACAAAGCACGTACGTTACGCCTTTCCACGCTGGAATAATACGGGTTCTTGGTGAAAGCCCGGTATCAAAAAATGTAACGTACACAATCAGTATTTTTAATTCTGCCGCACACACAATACTATCTGTTAAAGTTTTCGGCTTTGCACTCTCGCACAACCGTTACTAGCTACCAAACCGCGATTGCTGATTCCTGCCCATGTACCGCTGATGTAACCTTTTTCTATGAAGTGGAAATTTATGAATTTTTAAGCGAAAGGAAAAGGAAATGCACTTAGCAATTTTTCTCCTACTTATCATAAGTCACAACCCCTACTACAACTCTATTTTATTGGATTATACGCTAGTTTTAAAATTTCAAAATTTACCTTAGACTATAAAAAGCGAAATAAGTAATTAATTAAGGCACCTGTAAGAGCAATTAACAGACACCCCCACTGCTGTAAAGGGACACTTAGGTAAGTCATCTGTCCAAGATTTATTTGCTGCTTCTCCGACCTCAGAACGCATATTCAGCCCAAGTGCAGTTAAAAAACCTAGTCAACAAAAACGGTATGCACACAACTCCCGCAACAGCTGATGGGTAGAATAGATGTCAACAATGAAAATTCTTCTTTTCCATGGTCTTAGCAGCATAATCGAGGAATTTATCAGAGTACTCACTCAGTTTACAGTGAATACTGCGGAATATGAAGCGAGAATCGAAAGTTTCATAGTTTCACACGCACTCAGCAGCACTGTGCAGTTATGAGTAGAGGTGTTGAATATTTATAGTAGCGGATTTTAGTTTATTTCATAATTTGTGATTGAATTTGAGTTGTCAGTACGTCGATAGCATGCTAAATATGAAATCTAGTTTAGTTCTGATACGTTAAAACACGAACTAAAGTATCCAGACATCATGTAAGTAAGCTTCAGATAAAGCGTCATTCATAATTTGCTGTATTAGCTGTTATTTTAGGTAGAGTTTATAAGATAATAAGTTTTAAAAAGTTTTAGCAACTTAATAGTGGGAAGTATCCATGATTAGGGCATTTCCTCTTATTTACTCTTAATAATTGTAATCAATTGTATTTTGAAACAATTTTTTTTCAATGGCCCGACTCTACTAAACTGTTGAATGTATTATTGAGCCTGTTAACAATAGGGGGGTTTTCCAGGGAAAGTATGGAGCAACTCTCTACAGCGGGAAGGGTGAAGCGATTTCGCGAAACAGTTGAGCGCAAGTTCGTTGTGGTTAATTTGGACCAAAAATATAACTGCAAAGTTAAATAGAACCTCCAGAATGGTTAACTGATTCCGGTTTCAAAAAATTTAAGACAATATTTGAATTTTTGCAATGAAACTTATACTGTTTGAGAGCGGCACAAAATCGTTTATTGAATGTAACATTTTCATACGCATTCTTGCAAAATGTGGCCTTCATGCCAAGTTTCGTTTAAATCCGTCCAGTAGTTTTCGCATGATGCGTGACTAGACAGACACGAAAATTTGAAACAAATGGTGTTTTGGTCTCGATGTGAATAATAATGTTTCAAATATTTCATGTACACATTCCACCCCGTTAGAGTTTTATTATTTGTAGTATAAAACAAGACATTTCCTATTTCACTCCAGTTAGAAGCCTAGGGCTTCCACAAAACCTCTCTATTTCGAGGCTCTGCTGCAGTTTCTTTAATCGTTTATGTTCGCTATGCTGGGGGGGTGGGTGATTGATTAGCCAGCCCGCCAGTAACTATCCTAATTGATGGGGTTTTCCATCTGTCGCTTATTAGGATAAGCGCATTCTGGGAGTTGGAAGCGTGGGGTCGGTGTGAATTCGAACCTGGGCCTTTTGGATCGGCAGTCTAACACACTCGCCACTGGACTATTCCCTGTTATATGTATATATTTATGTATTTAATGTGAATGAACAACATTCCAAATTAGCAATGTTTGTCTCTAATACCACTGACCACTATGCGCGAAATTTAGAATTTCTCAATTTCGATCTACATTTCAAGTTAATTTGGAAATGAAGCTGTTCGTACTCAATTTCGCGAAATTGAGAAATTTAGCGTGCAAACTGAAAAGCAAGTCTGCTACGATTTCTAACCGATTTGATATTCCTACCTTTCAACGAAATTAATTTTATTGCAACCTTTTAATTATCTTGTTCCTCTCATCCCAAACTTTTTTAAATTTATTTTGCGTCAACAGTAAAGTCTGCTATACATAAAAATCTGGTTTTTTTTTTTATTAAATTTAAAATCTAGATTTTGGAATCGATTTTCTCCGCTCTTAATAATTTGACATGAAGCAGTTCATCTAGGGGTCGTGAAATTGAGATTGAAAATCAATATTTTAGCCATAGTGCGTCAATGGTATAACGTGGAGGCCTCTTAAAAAATTCTCTTAGCACAGATAATTTCTCAGCCGCAAAAATCGGAAAAACTATGTCCCTACCCATGTTAAGTAATTTTATTTTAATTGAAAAATATAGCTAACTGTTCATCAAATATGCGTTTTACAAATATTACCATGCGGTAATAATATATAAAATATAAAATGAAAACGTAAATCTGGTATGGGGAACATTATGTAAAAATATCGGTCCAATCGGTTAGATAGTTTTATTCAAATACAAAAACTAACCGAAAATAAGTAGCATCGAGAAGTTATTAGCGGAACTACCGCAGGGCCCATGAACCCATGAACTATTGTAGAATATCCGATAAAAAAATTACACTACAAAAGTACATTTTCAAAAAACAAAAATAAAATAAATATTTCGCAAATTCAAACTATATTAAATCTTTAAAATGCAAAAGTCAGTGTAAAATTTTTATTTTTTTTTATTTTGCAAATTGTGGAACCAAATGGTAAATGATTTCGTTCGAAGGATTCGCGAAATTGTCGTTTCGATTATTATTACGATTATTTTCATAATAGCAATAGACAACAGCATGTTATACTAGTTGTAATGCTTTATTTTCAATTTTCCAAGACTATAGAAATCAATTCTCGATAACTAGTTGCGTTGATTCGCGCCAGTTATATATCCAATTCCGGGGAACTTTTCACGTCTTCCCTGAGCGGGACTGGTAAACTTATTTGTATATCGGGGAAAAAGCAGGACATAACTGGGACCGGCAGTTATAAGTCTCTCCTCCCAGATATATTTGGTAGTGGCCTTGTTATGTATACAATACCATTCCATTTGCTTTACATCTTACAGCTTAATTACGTGCAAAAATTCTTCTAGAATGACAGTGAAAGTCAACTATAAGAAACCAAAAATATATTCATGTCGTCTTTCCAAATAACGCTTCTATGTTCACCCTATCCTGTAGGCCTGTGGATACTCGTTGGATGTAAAATTCTCCATATCTTAAAAGATTGCATATTTTGTACTTTTTGTTCTTTTCGGCATATTTATAAGCTGATTCCAATCGGAGCCACATTGTTTTCATTTGTATGGAAGCCATATGGGCTGCATACAGCACATCCGAGATCGGATGTATTTATTTATTGTAGGCGAGGGCTAATACACAGCATAATCCTCGTAAATAAATAATGCACAAAATAAGAACATCTGCTTTATAAAGAAATCATAAAATCACATTATACTGGCACAGAGATTTCCACTGCATCTAAATGGCGCCACAACAATTCCCTTACATGTGTTCCTTTATAGTCGGCGCTCTATAGCCTGCTCCCGACCAAAGCATAACTATCTGCTATAACTTTGGGTGCTTCGCTTTGTTTCGTCGTTTATTGCCAGAAGAAAGTCATGTGGAGCCCCGTCTTTTGGTTGTGTTTGCTGCTGGAGCTTTTCAGGTTCGCCTCTAGTAGTTGTCTGACTTAAAGTTGTGATTTCAGCATATCTTCGGGTGGTCTGGCTAGTCAAGTTAGTCTTTCTTTAGCAGTGTAGGTGGTTATCTCACGCTGCGATTCTTAATGGCCATCGCGTTTCGTTTTTCGTGACTAGAAGCAGTGTGTTTTCATTGTGAAGCGAAAACCGTACAAAATTCAAGTACATCTCACTGCTGTGTTCGATGTTTGTACGCAGAGCAGCAACAGCAATAGCACCCAAACGAAAATACGTTTTCCGTTTTGATAATTGCTGCTGCATGGGTTGGGCGCGAATAGTGTGAAATTTCTTTCAAGTGTTTCACTATATCTGGCAAAAGAGTGTTACAAAATATGCAGTGAATAATTTTAGACTTATATTTTTAGCAAACGTTTTTTATGCTTAAGAAGTGTCCTATTGCTCATAATTATCTGGATAGATTTGAAGAATTGAATGAAATTCAGTGTAGATTGGCTTATCGTTTATTTTGTTATTATCTCCCACTAGGCGATATACTTATGAATGGATGTATTTTTTTCTCATAATTTTATAGCAGTCGCTAAACTGTGTGCATTAGACCTTTTGGCTTAAGACATCTTATGCTTTGGGAATTTGAATTTTTTCACTAGTTTCCTTGTCGGTTACTAAATAACATTACCATGATAATTTCTTGTGAATATTTATGCTTTTCTTTTAAAAACTGAGGTGCCAATTTGTATTTCACTTTCGCCAGTCACTTTTGGAAATGAATTATGAATGAAGGGGAGGGGGACTCACCCGTAAAGTTATCCTAATAAACGGAAAATTATTGAAAAAATTCGTGCTTATCTCATTTTCGAGATATTTAATAAAATAGTTCATACTTTTGCAGTATTAAAAATTCCTACTGACTGGATTAATTGCCTTTTACAAACTGTTTCGAAGCCCGCTGTCAAATTTAGGGGCACCCCTTATGGGTGAGCTGCCCTAAATCGCATTAAATTAACCAAAAATGTACGCGGTTTTTTAAGGGCCAAAATATTGTTTTGCTGTTATAATTAGAAGTAGTTAGAAGGAAGTTTAAAATGCTTAAGATTCAAATGTTGGAGCAGATTGTTACCAATGATGCTATCGAAAACGATGAAAAATGCAAACAAAGAAAGGCACAAAATCAAGGAGCACACCAAAAATTCATCGAATCGCCATTGAACGGGTAAGTGATTTGAACAAAAAATTTATTCAATCCTAATTAAGTACATCTATCTTTCCATCAAATGCAAACAAACATCTTTTAATGGAGCTTGAGAGGACGTAAAAATAGAATGAACCATTTTATTAGTGCTCAGTAGACAATACTCAGTTGCCTCTACACGTGTATTTTAAAAGTTGAATCGTGGGTAGTTTTGGTGAAACAATGAAAATTTGAAAAAAATTTTCACCGCTTTAAAAATAAGCAACCATTCGAATGCTAGGCAATTCACCGTGCCTTGCAATGCCAGCGCACCAAGATGCGTGAGCAGCTTTCCTGAAGGTTCCCTTTTGGTGCATGACGGACGAATATGGCACGTAACGAGCGCATTGAGAAATTGTTTGGATCGAAGTGGCTCTGGCAAAGCAACACTAACAGCTGCGAGTAGATTTTTATTAGTTAAAAAATTTAGGCGCTGCAAAAGATTTAATTCACACATTCAAAATACAAATAATCATCATTACGTTCTTCCTCCTGCAAAAACGAACAGCCCATGAGTATTTACAGCACTTAGCAAATCAAAGCAAAAATAGCCACCACATTGCTGCATAAGCTTATAAGTGTAACAGTGACCTTATATCACCCATTAAAACAATTGAGAAAGGGGGAAAATACTGCTCAAATGAAGCTTGTGAATGACATCTCCAATGTGCAGTGCACAACTAGTTTCATGGGGGTCTGGAAAAAATTTTTGCAAAAATTTCACTCAATCTGATCTGACTCGAAATAATATTGATGAAATATTAAAATGGAAAGTAGTTTTATTACAAAACACGCGCAGTATGCTCATCGGCTCTCTCGGTGTTCGTAAGAGTACTTGAAGATTCACGTCAGCGAGATAATTTATTGCAGAAATGCATTCAATTTGGGTCTTAAAGGAAATAAATCAAATACAGAATATTGTGTGTTAACAATATGAATTGCTGTTGGCAAAATTGCAACTATTTTATGCGCCTAAATATTTACAGAAAAGCACTCAACACCTGTATTTTTCTATTTAACAGAGTTGCTTCAAATGGAAGTAGTAAACAACTTTTTTAACCTTCTCTCTTTGCATATCAATTTTAACGTTAACCGTGCATAGGGGTGCAAGTGCTCCCAATTGATTTCTACTATAATTATTAAGAGAAAAGTTTGGTTTTTTAAGTATTTTTTAAATATTACTTATTAATAAAAAAAAAGTCATTTTAAATTAAATAGAACACGTTTATGATGTATCGTCAGAATCTTCTACGGTGTTGGCCGCATCATCATTAATTTCGATTACGCATGAAGAAGGAACTCAAACGGCTAGTACCAGCGAATATTTATGGGGGCGGCACCAAAGAAATTTTGTGCTAATTGTCAGTTGCTTTTTACAACCAAATATATCTTTTTGGGTCCTCATTTACCTACAACTTCGGCAACAAATAGACGACAATTCAACCATGTCTTACTGTACAAACTGCTCTGCATAGTACAAAATCCAAATAAATAACCTGATAATGTGATAATCTTACAAAGTGTTATCATGGGTCACTATTTGCGTAAAAAAAAAATTTGCTTGCTCTTCCTAAATTTGGCCTGCTCTTCCTATTTTCGCCATGTATGTAAATCGGAGCAGGAAATCATGCCTATTAAGAAACTGATTGATTTTGGGTTGAGTCTCCTAAGAAGATATAAGTACATTTTTCAGACACACAAAAAATTGAATATAAAGCAAACAATAAAATAAAACTAATTGCTAATGCAGTCTACCAAAATTTGACGTTTGAGTGGTAAATATTTGACGAAATATGCACTATTAAGCGTCCAAGCACCTTTAAAGACTCAATATTATATTAAAATCCACAGATTTCGAAGCGATCATATCACAGATAGCCTTCCTAAGAGGAATTTTTCTATAATAGTTTTCATAAATCATCAAATTATTTACATTTGTAGTGTGTTTTTACACCCCAATGGACAAAGAGAAAGTTAAGAATCTATAATATGAAATTATTTAATTCTCAAAAATTCATCGTGCTTTCTTCTTAATGGCACAACAAAACATAATGAAAAAAATTGTGGCTCCAATTCAAGGGAATCGCAGTGTTAGGATGATAAAATGCCTATCCAAAACTAGTCGACGAATTATACTTTACAAAGTAGACCTCCAACAAATAACCAATATTTAAAAAAACCAACGGCCGTGTCCGATTTGACCAAACACTTCCGTAAAGAATTATAAATTCAATAAGAACATAATATTAATTGATTAATGTGCTATTTATCTTGCAACTGATTTCGTGTAAGCTCCAGAATAAATTCAGGTTTTTAGATTAATTCGTTTGGAAGGAAGTGGGGGAAGCACAAATCTATAACTTTAATGTATAACTTAACTCTAATTATATGTATCAAAAAGCTTCTTTTTTTTACTACACATCGTGGTATCATGCCCAGGATTATCAATCGCTTGTATTTCTATATGAATTTCAACGATTTTCAATCTTTAAAATCGAAACCCTCCAGACAGTTAGTAAAGTAACACTAGTCAACATTTATTATGCTTTTGTTGTGTCCCAGAATTATCAACTTCAAATCTGGAAGGAAAAGTTTCAATCGCGTAAGGATTTTAGGGAAGTTCTAAAAGTTTTTACTTTTCTAATGTTGCTTCACCTCATTCGTAAAATGTATGGAGGGGGTCAGCATTTTAGTTGTAATGTGGGGCATGAGCATGAGAAATTAGAATAAAAACCGGTTTTCACATGTCCATCCAACACCCATCGTGAAAACATGAGCAAGGTACTGTTCAAGTGAAAACAAAGCGGACCAGAAAAAGTCGTCATGAACAAACCTCACCGTGAAAACGCTTATCTTAGTCTTACTAAATCGAAAAATCGCCCCTCCTGAAAAATTTTGTTTTATTATTTTCCAGTACACTTTATTCCATTTCTACCGATCGGATCATATGAGATTTTGCTATTAGGTGTAGAAATGTCTACAGAACAAACATACACAAGAATTTTTTGAAATAACATTTGGTTCACAAAAAAACAACCAAAAGTTTAAAAAAGCTTCATCCAATTTTTTCGAAAATTACTAGAGCTGTAATTTTTTTATGATTACTTTTTTAAAGCCCTACGTTTCTTAATTTTTAATGAACATGCTCAAAAAATTTCAAAAAGATTGGTCAAACAGATTTTGAGATACAAATGTGTTCCAAAAGATGACCACTTTTTCCATATACATAAATACAAAACGGGCAGGGTTCCCTGAAGCTATGTCTACATTTATTCAATAATAAACACATATTGGCAACCCCGACCGAACCAAGGTTTCAAAGTACAGGCATATTGGGAAATTAGTTTAACAAGCTAAAAATTGATGGGGGTATTCTTTGGATAGCGTGGAAAAAATATCAAAAGTTACAAAAAACCCTCTTGGGGAACATGTCGCCATCTAGGATTTGGTATTCTATTAAACGGGATTACTCGTACCTGTGGGTGATATATGTACAAACGCGGTTTCCTCAGAAGTACTTGCATTAATGAAAGCTACAGTTTTAACAGCTTTTGTATCTTGTAGATAAGGCAAAATCCACTTAAAATTCAAATAAAAGTAATAATAGGTAAAGTAAAATGGTAAGCCAGAGTTCAATGTCGATTATTGACCTTTTCTAGTTATTGGATAGGAAAAAATATTTAAATACAAGTTGTAGAACAGATCTAAGCGCATAAGAATACAAAATTAGAATTGTAAGCCTCAAATTGTGGCTTTTATAAGGCGCTGAACGTGCGCGCGCAACACAGAACGCGGCGGGGTGCGGAGCGGCATTTTTGGAAAGCGCATTAAGATGGTAGTTGTTTGGCGTGAGTTTGATGTTGCTGCGTTAATTAGATCAAAAGACAAAAATAAAATTTTAATGTGCAGAACGAATTCATTAATCACCCTATAACTCGCAAATGGTTGAGATTTTCTATTGTTTGGCTAGGTGAGATCTATGACCCCATTCATTTTTGTCATACATGAAACAACTTGTATAATGGAACATTTTCTACGGATGAAAAAATTCAAACTGAATATATGGCTTAATTAATTTGCAATTGATTTGATTTTTTTAAGTTTATTCAGCTTATACTTGGCGAATGAAAAAATGTCAAATTTTAGTTTCCTACATCAAGCAGATAAAAAGCTAGAAAGTTGTAACAGATGTACATCGTAAGCTTTTCCATAAGGGTTTCGTTTTTCTATTTCTGATACCGACCCATAAAATATCTAGGCTAAAGAAATGTTTTATTAGGTCGAGGGATAAAATATGTGTTAAACTTAAAAGTAGTTTCACAGATTCCGGAAATCACACAAGTCGTATTGCTGCATGATAATGCAAGCTCACATACGGCAAAAGCTTTAAAAATTTTATATGTGCGTTGGTTAAGAAGGTTCTTCTTGTTGCGGCTTATAAAATTCAAGCCTATTAAATTAGCACTTGTTTTGGTTACTTTAACATCATTTCATTGATTCGCACTTGAAAACACAGAAAAGGATCAGTAAACGGATTTTCAACTTTATTAACCCAAAACGACTCTCCCTTTTCCAAAAAATTGCAGACAGATGGCGGAAATATATAAATTGTAATATGATTATGTAATTTTTAATAAATTTTAAGTAGGGCATATTCCATTGATTGTGTTTCAGAGAATAGTGCATCCACTTAAGATAAATTAACAGGCACTTGTGTAGGACCAACCAACCCCAATGAGTTCTTCGTAAACTCTTAAACAAACTCTTCGAATATTTTCGTGCTAGTTAAAATTTGTTTATTTTGTGATCTTTGTTACAATGTCTTACGCAGGCTACCGCTAATTGAGATTCCGTGCACAGCAAAGTGAAAACGTGAAAGCTCGTCGTGGATTTTATCATTGGCCGCCCCTTCTTCGAATGCGCTCTGCAAACTTGCGGAGTGCACTGTAGGATTAGAATTCTTTGATAAAACAAAGATATTTGCTCATCAGCTAGATTAATACTAAAGTAAAAATATTTGATTAAACTAACTACAATGCGAATTGCAGCAAGCGAGTGAATTCATTGAATTTGCTCGAAGCAGCAAATCAAAACTGCCAGCCCCCGAGCTAAATTTGAAAGCAGCAATGGGTAGGAATGCAAAATTGCAACGAGTGATCGAACAATGAAATATGGGCAGCAAACGAATGCTAATTAGTTGTTCATATTCTTCCAAATTAAGAAACTATTTAATACGTAAGTTGGCCTTATTAGTACATTCCATAGAGCTCTTCGAAATAGGGAGTATTGAGAGGAAGTTGTGATTACACAAACATTACAGCATGCCCAATAAAATTGTGTCGATACACTTCCTAAAGATCCCATTGAGATCTTATGCTGAAATTTGGCTACTGCAAGAATTTACACCAATGTAATCATTTTTTTATGATGAACTTATGTATGTCAATATATTTTATACTTCCCTGCGAATCGTTAGTATTTTATGCCAAATTTTTCATTTTAATAGCCCTACGATACACCAAATAGAAATATTTTGGTAAAAAGTATCACCACGACGGTTTAAACTAATATAATTCAATTCGCTAAGTATATAAAGCAAGGTGGATACGTGTTCTTTAATTTGAATGGAGGGCAAAAGTCCGGGATAAAGCGAACTTGGCCCCAAAACATATTTTACTTTGTTTCTTTCTTCCATTCTGGTTGATGTAGAAAATCGCGGATTGATTTTTAATTTATTATTTGCCTAGTAGAACGCTTGAGCAGTAGACCTCATTTTCGGTTTTGATAATAAAAACATGTTAAACAATTTCACAGACTTAGTCAAAATTATAAGCACCGTTCGGGCTAATTTGTTTTAATTTACCCAAAGAAAATCTCGTAAGGGCTTGGGCATAGATCATTTTGATAAAATAAGTATTTTGATATAGTGGCTGAAAATTGTATAAAAAAACTCTTTAGTTTGTTGAAAACGCATCTGTATTTACGGAGTTCTCAGATACTATTCGATATAGTCAGCTTCTTCTTTAATGGTCGTGAAGGAATGGAAACAATTAGCGCGAAGGCTGATTTAGATAGAACCCTAAGAAAAGATGATGTTTGGGAACATTTTTCACAAAATAAAAAATAAAGGGGATATTTTCAAAAATAGATATTGTATTTTACAATTGGGCAGGAAAAATAAATTTATTAATTCATAAATGAAGCGCAAATCTACAAATAATGGTGCGTCTAAATATACAAATAATGATTAGCCTTTATGCCAAAAAAGTGAGCAAAAGCTCACTCTTAATTTGTACATAGAAAAACCGAGTATCATCTCAATTAATTGGGATCGACCTCGGTTTTTCTATGTAAAAATTGAGACTTTTGTCAGTTTTTATGCATAAGGGCCATTATCACGCTCTAAGTAAGATATTAAATATTATTTTAATTTTTTTTATATCTATCTTATTAAAGGTATCTTCTAGTGTCTCGGCCTAAGCTTTAATATACTCTTATTTATATTTTTCTCTGTTGAAAAAATCATTAAAATAAAATAGTTCTTTTTGTATATTTTTTTTTGTACAAAAAATTTTTTGTCATTCGAATGGATTCTTTCATCACTGTGATCAATTCTAGCGGGTACTTTACTGCGGCTTTTTGTTTAAAAGTAGCGGGTGGGTCTTATTGTTAGATAGTCCGTAACTATTCCTGCTGTGTAACACGGAGTTTTATCGTACATTGAAACTTTTCGTATTGATATGTCTATTAATGTTTTGAAGATTTTGCCAACCAAATTATAACAAGCTGTAATAATAATCAATTGTCATCGCACTATTGTTACGATTTTGTTATCCTTAGTCGTTATCAGTATTCTGGTACAAAGAAAAGTTAATTATTAAATTCATTATAATGATGAAATGTTTCTTTCTGTCTGTCAAAAATTATTTAAAAAACGTACAACAAATCGCAATAGTCCAGTCATTTTACTCGCATGATTTACTAATTATCCGTGGCTGAGATAGTTGAGAGTTCTTCTCATCATGGTTCAAATTCCGTCGAAGACAAGTGGAATATTCTTCTCTTTCTGCCTATTTAATTCTGTTGTGACTACTGATAGAAATCACAAAAACTTTCACGATAGATTAAGTAAATCATTGGAAAATCAAAAAATTTTGGAATCTTGAAATCCAATTTCCAAATTTCTAATTCTGCCTACTTAAATCTATGTATATGTTTGTTTGTTACGTGTCCTTAGCTGTCAGTAACAATTTTAGTGACAATTGACACTGTAAAATCTTCTTCAATTCATTGTCACTCTCACTAACATTTGATACCCAAGCTACTTGTATTACTACGCCAAAATAGGGCTATTATTGATTGTTTTACTTGCTGTGGGACACAACCAAGTAAATATTATTTTTTTCTTAATATACGAATAAGTCTTTCCCATTGCTAGTGTTTAAATTTTATTACATTTTATATATGTACTTTATATATTTATATATGTATATATTCTACTCACAGGATGAATTACCGATTTTTTCCACTTTACAGCGTTTCCCAATTTGCAATTTTCACGTTTGATATGAAAATATTAACAGCAAACAATTTTCTTTCAATTTTCTTTTAAGAATCACCTGTAGCCATTGTGCGGCGTTAATCTTGAACCGCTACTGCAAGCGCTTCGGCAAACGGTTCCCTATGTATGATCTTGGGTTAATAACACGTTCTTATGCAACCCAAGAAATAGGCATGGTGAATTGAATTCTTTCCTGGTAGGAGCATACTGCGATTGGAAATTTTATCCAAGAAGTGAAATTGATTCTTGAGGTTTTGCAATGTGCATTATGTAAAATTTTTGTTTAAGGAAACGCAGGTAATCACAGAAAATTCAATTAAGTAAACGGTTGGCAAAACAGTATTCAGCATTTGAGGTTCATTCTGTTTTAAATATTGTTTTTTTTTACTTTTCGAAGAAAGGCTAAACTATTAATTTAGTAACAGTAAATTAATTATTTTACCGGGCATAAGATTACCTTAACAATTTTCATTGAAAGTACTTCCTTTCACAAATGACTACGTATACACGATATCCAAAGTCGCGACTTTGGCCTACCGTTACCCAAAGTCACGATTTTCTTTACCGTATAAACAGGCAAGTCCCGACTTTGAGCTAGCCCCGATTGAATTGGGCCTAGGCCTGATATTTTTTAGCCCACTTTGTGTCGTTTGCCGAACAGTCCTGATTTTAGCTAAAAGGTTCTCATAGCAATTACAGTCCGCTTAGTTAGCTTACCGGGAATCTATAATATGTAGGTAGAGAAGTTTTTTTTTAAACAGAATATTTAAACGGTAATAATTAAAATAACGGCAGGAATGTGCTCTTTTTGCCCCTATTTGCTTACATACATAGTTGGCCCAGCAACCATTTCGATCGGGTATCTGTTTTAATTTTTTAGAGTTTCATATCTAAAGGGTTCAATCAAACTCGATTATTTTCGCCACGATATCTGTGCACATATCAGACTGTCCGTCTATGTATCAGTCCGTCCGTTCATGGGAGAAACCTAAAATTGAAAGTGTACTCTGCACTCTACGTCCACTCCACGTCGTGAACTTAGTATTAAGGGCGTTAAGTAGAATAAATATGGATTTAAGTTTTTTCTTCATTCTAAAAGGACTGTGATTTGAAAGAATCTTGTTACTTAAAATGTTTTCGAAATCACTAATTATATGTCTATATAGATAAACAACAAATAGGACCGATTATATTTTATTTGTCGTAACTGTTTCAAATCACCTACATACATACATCACATTTTGAAGGCACCTACTTAAAATGTACTAAGGAGATTGAAAAACTGTTTTAATTACTTCCTTGTAGCCAACAAGCGTCCAGTAAAAGAAAATCAATCAAACATCAGTAATCCTTTTGAATGCAAAAATACAAAAGAAAAAGGAACATTTTGATTCAGATTTGTTGTTATTGCTTCTTTAAGGAGCGTCCTGTTGAGTGCATATCTCCTTTGACATCTCAGTACATAAACACTTCCTTCCTTTTGTGCAGTCTTGAGATACTTTTATTTTGCTTTTTAACGGATTGTTCCCTTGGGATTTGGGTGCAATATTTGATTGTTATATGGAATAAAAGCAGGAGGATTGTGATATTGAAGTGAATTTCGTGAATGTCATGATCCCTACTGGCTTTAAGTTGTAGCGGAAGTAGGAGGTCCCAATATGCAAAGTACCCACTTTACCTGATCGAGTTCCAGCAGAGGAACTAACGATTATTATGATATAATAGCTCTTCAGGGTTAACCGGCAAAAAGTGAATAAAAATGTAAAATTAAAAAAATAACGCACTTTTAAGATCTGTTATAGGATTGATGAATAACTATAACCTTAACACCGTCCCGTAGATATTAATTGTATGACAGCTTAACATTTTTTCAGCATTGATTTACTCATTGTATACTTATGTACGGAAGCAATTAACTTGATCTTCGTAAAGTGCGTTAGTGTGAAAAGTAATTGAAAATGAATACTCCATAGCGACCTCCTGTTTACAGTTTACACGAAGCAACTCATTATAAAAAAGGGGAAATTAAGACCTGGGGACACACGCGTAACTGCAACCCTATAGTTATTGCAACTTGTCTACTAGCGACAGTATTGCTCGGCTAGGGTCTAGGTAGAGTAGAATGCACGTTAATTTTTATTGCCCTTCTGCCTGCGCATGAACCAGAAACAGGTTTTAAGTGAGTGAAGGAAGGGGACCATTCTATGAAGCGAGGTTTACTTGCTGCCGTACGCGCGATACAATGGCCGTAGTTCCATTTCATTGCAATTCGAACGCGCATCGGTTGATTAGGATTTTTTACTTATGCAGTTAGTGAACAGCGATCGTGCGCGATGGAGTGTTGAGCAAAATGCTGTTTATGTTGGAAAAACGCACGTGTCCTTTGATTTAAACTACCTGGCGATGCATAATATAAGATTTTAATTTGTGGATAGACAATCTTTTGAACAAATCACTGTTTCGGGAACAGTTTTTATATTTTTTTGTAGTGAATGTGTGCAGATGTTAATATAATGCGCGTGAGTGATGTTTTCGAGCATTGTTTCTGAAGTATCTTTTAAGAAGGAAAGACATCGATTCTGTTAAAACTCTGAAACAAAATAGTTTATTAAAGCGAATCATGAAATACCTCAATGGGGGCCATAAGGAATCGTACAGCCTTGTTGCGCGAAAAAGGTATTTGCGAACATTTTTATTTTTTTACAACTTAGATGTGATTAAATGCGTAATTACGACGCCCACAATTCTCGACGATTAGATTGCTCTAAGCGCTAAGAGCTTTCTTCCTACTTACTCCATTCAGGAAAGGGGTCTGTGGAAGATGTACATATGTGTGCATTCTACTTGAACGAACACATAGTCAATACAATACCCGTTGTGTTTTATTTATTGAATTCACCTTTTATATTTAAGCATTTTTCCCTTTTTGTTTGGGCTCTATTTTGATCACAACTGCTTATCTGGAAGATTTGTGCTTGCTCTGTTTACACACTACCTTTAAATATTTATTTTTTGCAGGCGTCAACAGCACAACACTGCGTGGCCCAATTCATTAGGGAATCAGGCACAAATTCGACCGCAAAAAGGACCAAACAGTGGCTTACACAATCCCACTCGGGTGCGAGGTGCTAAACAAGATTTGTTCGAGTTGCTGGAACGAGTGCAATGTTCTCGATTAGATGACCAAAGGTGTGTTTTGCCAGCCTATTTCTGTCAGGTATGTAAAAGCTATTATTATTCTACTGACGAAGTAGCGCAAGGATACCGATCCAATTGTTCTCGCAAAAGCCGACAAAAAGTGAATTGCAGTTCGAAAATTGCAACTTGATATACCTACCGATCTAGGTGGGTAACCGAACTCAAGAAGTCAGATTGTATCAATTGAAGTACCAACTCAAATTACTTCTCCACATCAATATTCTAATACGAGGTTGACAAGTTTCCTCTGAGAGTAGATAGATTTGGACGGAATTTTAGGATTCTTATCACATTTAATTTGAGATTTATTAGGCGGTGTCAAGGTCTTGCACTCATAAATGCCTCAAATCATGCTGACTTCTCTGATTTTGACAATAACTTTATTTTTATCATGCAACTAACCCAGCCAAACGTAGAGCTAAACATTATATAAAAATATTACATAGGAAATATGAAATGGAGTTTAGCATCGATTAAAAGCTGGTTGGCCGAAGTTACGTATTTTCCATTTCGTTCGGTTTTTACATAACTAAGTTGCAGTTGTTTTGTGCTATGGTGGTGTTTTCTTGTTAATTTATAGTTAAATAGCTAACTATTTTGAGCGGTGGTAGCAAGTCGTTTAGAATCATTCGAATTATTTACTTATGAAGAGGATTTAGCGAGAGTTATATCCAGACGCCCACTTACTTGTTATGTGGCATAAATCTTGGTTAGATTTGGCAATATTGGATGAAATGTCAATATGCAGATTTAGGTGACCAAGAAGCTACGATTTTAGATTTTAACAGATCAATGACTGAGACTTTTGCTTGGATGAGCAACACTTTGCAAAAGTTAAATATTTGCTTTTTAAAATTGTAGAAATTTTGAGCTGGTGGTTGTATTTGAATAATTTATTGTTTTATTTTAAACGATTCGCGTAATTGACCTTTTAAAACTAATGGAACCGTGATAATGTTGGAGTTGTGTGTTTATTAAACTTAGTCGCAAAAGTCTATACACGACGTTAAAAAATCGGGAAATAAGCTAAATGTAATAAACGGAACATGAGACATTTTTTTCTACAAATATTAATTCTATCAAATATATTTCGGTACTACAAGTAAAAAAGATTTTAAAAAATTATATAGGTATGTATATATTTGTAAAACATAACAATAATACGTTTTGGCCCCTATTGATGTGTGTATGTAGACTTTTGTGGATCAGTGTATGAATCCAACAACTTTTTGTATATATTGCCTCCAAAAAAACGGTGCATTTTATTCTAAATCAATGGTACGAATTTCAGTTTCTTTTCTTTTTGATAATTTCACATGCAATGACCCAGATGTGACATTTTAGTTAAAAATAAACCTGATATTTAGTGCTAACTCTAAAATTATTTAAAAACAAAACAAACTTTCACCAACTCGAAATTTTAATTTGGTTCCCTTAGAAAGTGAATGTTAATTTAATATGATTTATATATATACTTTTTTAATTAACATAACTTAATTTGTTTAATTTTGTTTGACATGAAACCTTCGGAACCGAAAAAGAACTGTCATTTCGAAACAACTGTCGTATCTGTATACAGGAAATATATTTATTTAATTTATTTATATGTATTGCATATACATATGTATGTATATTAAATTCTCTTACATATAACCAATATAAATAATTTAAAAAATAGGTCTTATTAAAAAATATAATTATAACGCTTGGTACACACATATATGTACATATGTATGCATGTGAACTCCTATGGCATAACAAAGCAAAAAACCATTGTGAAATAATGATAAAAAAGTATCTGTATTTGTAATTTTTTATTTATGTATTCAGGGCTGTTTAATTCGTACTTATTACCAAAGTTTAAATTTTTAGCATACAGAGATCAAGTTATAATATAATTCCTACAACTGGGATACAGTAAATTTAGTAATATTACTTTAGTAGTTATGTATGAATTAAGGAAAATGCCAAGAAAAAACCTTTAAACTTTTAGCTAAAACATACTAAACTAAAATAGGTTAATACTAGGTATCTTCAATCTAATATTGTTTGCAAAAAGTAGTTCTGTATATCTTTGCTAAGTTCGTTTTCAGAATATTATCAATTATACCATTTCCCTTTTAAGTACAACATTTTCCCAATGAAGCAAAACCAGAGCCCAATTGAAGGGACTTTTTTTCCCAATTGAATTAAACCTATCCCAATTTTCTGGGTGTTTATCATCATCTTTTATATTTTGTATTTAATGCAACTTTTATTATAGACCTTAGAACAGGTACGGTCCTTGATCTAAATGAATTATATTTAAAAAAAATAATTTTCATATGATGTTAATGAAAATCACTTTAAAAAGATTGAAACGTGAACTGGAAACCTTGGAGCAAACCAGCAATACAGTTTCTGTGGATTTAATTAAATCGCAAGTTTACAAAGTTAATAAAAATTCATTCACTTAAAATTAACGATAATTTGACTGATTATTGTAATCGGAATGCAATATGGGGAGAGCGCTTTGAATCTGGCAGCCCCACAATACTCTCTACTTTTATTCAAATTATGTACATACTTTGAGTTTAGACTCCCATTGATTTTTTCCCTAGAGACTTTATAAAGAGCATAGGTGTTGCCTGTGTGCGCTTTATATACCGTTAGTTTTACCTGTGTGGGAAAGGAAACTGATGAAACTGACCAGCCAGACCAGACCCAGACCTCCGCTGTATTGGCGTCTTCTTCTACTTGAGCATTCAGTTTTAAGACGTCGCTCTGTTTGGGTAGTGCTTTGTACGGCGCACTGTGGAGTGCTTGTGTTTATTTTGTCAGGAATATGCCTCCTCCATTATGAGATAGCTTTTAACGTGTCTGAGAAAAATCCTAGGTGCAGCTCATAATTTCCGTAAATTCTGCTGCTTCCGAGGTGCACAGCACTTTCAGTGAAACTATGGAAATCGTTTAATGTTCATTGAATTTGGCCTTATTCTGATAATTGTGTGTGGTTTTGTCGCGATAGTGACTGGATTTGAATAAGAAAAGAAGAAAAATCAATGGAGTTTCGACGTTCCAATACATTTTGGGTAGTGTAATTGAAGTCCCCCAAGTCGCCAAACTCGTTTCGCCAATCTGGTAGGCAGAGTGTGGAATAATATAAAAAGAATATGAGTTTTACTCATATACAGAGTGGTTCGTTTAATTTGAAGAAAATATAATATACATACTCCCACGAATCGAGTGCTGTCAATTTTGTGGCGATACATAAAGTGTTTTGTTGAAATACGTTCGAGTTTATAACTTGTGCGATTTAACTGGATTTCGGTTTTGAAGAATTTGTTAAGAAGGTGGCCTATAACAGCGAAGGAGCTGAACGCCGGTGGGTTCGCCAGGCTGTAATGGGGGTGCTACGTTGGCGCGATCTTCCTGGATCGCGTGCATCTTCTTTTGGTAATGCAAACACACGAAATGAGGTTTGTATTCATTAGGAAAGCCAGTTATAGAGCACACTTTATTTGTACAATTTAACTAAAGAGATAACGTATAACTCAGCAGCAACTATATACTTACTTTGGGATCGCAACACTCAATTAAACTACATATGCTCGATATGCACATATAACATGAATTAAGTTTGCTTTCCTTATCAATTGATTTTGCATTGCAGCCTTGAACATAAATGAAAGGGTGACTTCCAAATAAAATATTGACAAAGGTCTTGCATATTTTTCATTCACTCTCATTGAACATAAATAAGAATAGGAAGATACGTATATCTAGAAATTTGCTTAAATTAACCATGTTTTCGCAGGCGGCGAAATTATCTGCATGTGTTTTTCGTATTTGTGGCCAAAATTACCCTTAAAGTAATGTATTTAGATGATTTGGAAGAAACGACGTAATTTAAAAAAAATTACAAATGAAATTACCTAGAAATTTCGTTAACAATGGTAGAAAGTTAATTCAGCTATGTCCGTTCACCACATACTTATATGTGCATATGAATGTATATACATTGCAGATGTGAAAAGTGGAAGTAATTTTGAGAAATACGTTAATTTGAATTGCTTAAAAAATAGAGGAAAGAAAGGTACCTTACAAATAAACCTCTTTAGAATAAGTCCTAACCAAAACATCAAACTTCAAAGGAAATAATAATATAATGAGTGCAACAATTATCTAAAAAATCTATTAATTATGACTCTGTACTACCAAACATGAAAACACTACTAAAATGTTGTTCTGAAGAGCTTAGAGACTTCTACAAATGTTTTAGGAGTATATGTTAAATTAAGGAAAGCACAAATAAAGTGTAAATCATGATGATATACCTCTCGTAAAAAATTAAAAATTTTGAAAAAGTCATTAAAAATTCTTGGCACTGTCGGTCACATAGAGAGTATTTTGCTAGAACGGAAAATTACAAGAATTTCATCACCAGTAATTTAATTTTGGATTTTTTGCAAATTAAAATATCGTTAAGAATAGTGAATAAAGAAGTTTTTATTAAAAAACAGAAATTCAGAACACCTACCTGTAAAAAATCTGGCGCACACTGTATCGGTGGAAAAATGTACATCACTGACATGTAAATGATGGATATTTCATAACGACCTTAGGGAATGTCCTTCTGTCCTTCTTATTAAAACAGAGGGTGACACCAATTAAAGATATGCAATGCCAGTAAATTATTTATTTCTGATATTTAGTAAATATTCAAAATTGTTAGTAAATGTCGACAAAACTTTTCCTCTATAATCTTTGTTTTGTTACAGCATTAATTTTAATCGTTTTTAATGTTGCCAACTTTAGATCCATTTTTTAAATGAACCATATGGTTGTCTCTGCTACTCACCCCATTGTCGGGTTGTCTACACAGCCTTTTGTATGACCTCCTCATAGGAGGAGTTGAATTTAATAAGTTTTTTAGGGTCAGAAGCAATAAGCGATATGAAAAGTGATTGAAATTGTACTTAACAAATTACACAACATGATTTTTCTGAGTGGTCAAGATTATAGGATATCTTACTATTGTGGAAGTCCATTTTTAAGGCAAACGCAAACCAATTTTATATATTGCAAAACAGTTCATTCACAGATTTTACATTTCTTATCCAAGAAGTGAAAACGGTTGTATTCAATATTCTTTCAAGTATCCAGCTTAGGTATATGCAGACATGAAATTTAAAAAAAAAAAAAGTACGAAATTTCCAAATATTTGATAACACGTTTAGGAAATTGGATCCCTACTTGGTGAAAAAAGGATTGTACGTTTTCAGTATTCCCTGTTTCATCAATCTAAAGACTGAAAAAATACAAAACATCCAATAATAAAATGTGCTTGTGTTCCAAATTTCAAATCTATAAGGGCGCTGATTCTAAAAACATTAAGGAATATTGCAAAATGTTAAAGCAAGTACACAGTACACACAGCCGTGTGCGTATCCGCCGTTCCCTTCCTTTTAACCCGATTACTCAAAAATCTTATGCGGATTATTCTTACCGACAATCTGTCATATAGCCAGGTTTGAAATAACCACAGCAGCCTATTTAATAAAGTTCTGCACGGACTATATTCACTTGATAGGCAAACCATCGTTTTGTCTTTAAACATAAATGTTTCAATGGTGTGATTTTTAGTTTTTTGCGTAGCGTTTCTCAATAACTATTTACCGGACAGAATCCCTATTTTGCTTATTTATTTTTGTAGATGTGCACTACAATAGCACCATAGCAGAAAGGAGAGTTTCATGCGTTATTTCCGAAATTGATATCTGATGAACAGACATTTTTTTAATACTTCCGGTTGAGTTAGTTTATCTACTTTTAATTATATATTAAAAGCATTTGAACCAGAAATAAAAAAGCAAAACTCGAATTTCCAGTGGAACAAATGAAGAATTTTTGCGCACATGAAACAGTTTCATTGATTCTGCAACAGTTTTAACACTTGCGGATGAGTACTATAAATTTATATTCTTGAAACGCATTCAATTAACTTTTCCATAGCCATTTCGCCGAAAAGGTCGGTCGAAAGTAACGCCAAAAAACCAACCGGGACGTTCTTTCGCGATTTGGTCGCACTAGGACGCGTCGCATCGCTTGGTGGCAGCGCTGAGCGTAAACAGTTCTATGAAAATAATGTTTGATTTGGCAGCGAGAGGTAGCGGCTGGCTGCATCGTTCGTGGCAGCGCTAAACGTAAACACATTCAATTATTATTTGTTTCAAGTATCATCATGACTTTTGTATAAAAATAAAAATTAAATTTGAATCATTAAAATGAATTCGAATATCCAAAATAATCCGTTTAACTCTTTTCATAAAGAATAAAATATGACCTGGTAGAATACTTCAAGTTGGGTAGTTTTGTTGATACTTTTTCCTAGCTGCGACGCAGTCTCTTGAATCTCCTCGGATCCCTAAAAGGTATTTAGTGGACTGGAATTACATTAAAGAATATGGGAAATCCATATTTTCATAGCTAAACCCTAAGGGAAACGGCCTTGTTCAAAGTGTACAAATAAAATGCACTTACAATGGGTGCACTTTCCTAACACCTGCTTTTAAGCCCAAATGTAAAATCTTGCAAAACTCTGAGAAAGGTATTACCCAAATGGGAGCACAACTCCCAGTGGAGAGCGTATTTGATCCATCCTACGATCGTCTGAGAACTAGCTTCAAAAACATTGCAACTTTTTAACAACTATCATCTAAACGTAATCCCTTTACAATGAGTTATGTAGGCTAATACTGAACTTAATATTCTGTCTGTGACTATTCAACAAATCAATATTCTACAAATCAACTTTTATTTCAGTAACTTGAACTACCTTTGTTCTACCTTTTCCTGAAACTGCAATACTTCAAAGAGTTAAACCGCAAAGCTGGAGGGCCTGCTGCGAAAGCCTGTAAGAAGATTAACACCCCTTTAATTTGCAAGTCTAGAATTTTAAAAAGCAAACGCTTATAGTTTATTGGCCTTTTTAGGTTTGTTGGTCGAAAGATTTTAATATTAACCCCCTTGCACTTTAAGTTTGCAAGCAAGCATTCATTTGCAGTGGAATTGTTAAGAACCAAAAGTTTTGTGATAAAAGAAATAAATTATAAGCACACAGCGATGATGTGTTTTGGATGTGATGCAAATTACACATGTCCTAATAGCGGAGACAATGGAGTTATGAAATTTATTATATATTACGAATGTGGTATAGCAAACGGAATAAGGGTTGAGGGAATAAAAAAGAGAAACTATTTCGTGCATGTTCAGAGGTATTTGCGAAAAACGAATAAATTAGATATGACGCAATTTTTTTATATCAATAAAGGTAAATACTCAATGCATAATTAGGGAATTTACTTTTAGTAATGTTTGCCTTAAGGTCATCTTAAAATTAGGCAGTGATTTCATTTCATTTAAGAGAACTTTACTGAAAGTCAACGTTGCTCAGAGGTGAAAGCAGAATGACTGGTTTCTGAATGACCACCACATCGAAATATAACAAATGTTTTGAGATTTTTTACAAACCTGTTTTCTACATAAGATCTCTTTTCTGCTCTCAGGTACTTTGCTCTTCAGCACTTCGACTTTCAAAACAAAAAGCCAAAGTAGATCATATCTGGTCCTGTTAGATCTCTGTAGCAAGTAATAACAAAAGTGATGAAGTTTTGAATGAATTTTTAACTTAGATGAAACCCACTTTCAATTTGTTTATTTCCTTCCAACAAAGAGACCCACCGTTCAGTGGTACATGTTGGTCGACGGTTCTATGCTTTTAGTCATCTTTCAGTGACATCATGCCAACAACCACCTAGAGAGCAGCTCTCTTGAGATTAGGCTAATTATTCTAACGTTTGACTCATAAGCTTCCGATGAAATTAGCAACGAAGAACTTAAAGGCGATAGAAATCGAGTTGTGTTTATAAAATCAACTCAGAACTGTCCTAGTTATATGAACTCATTAACACCTTTCAGTTTTTAGAAAAGAAGAAACAAATTATGTGTTTGTTTTTTTCAAGGAGGATAATTGGTGTTGCTTACTTCTAGTACGAGTAAAACTCTTAGGTTTTAATTTTTTTGTGGCTATGATTTAAACAATAGATAACAAACATATTTGGGGATGTCAAATATATGCGAGGCATCTCGCTACCAAGCCTAGAAAATATGGTCAGACTCAAAACTTTAAACGCCTACTTCTCAAACTGCCTTTTCAAAACAATTCAATTGATTGAATTTTTAATAAGAATCCGTATGTAACAACGAAGGTTTTTTCGATTTGACGCTGTTTTTTTTACAAATTGAATTTAATTTGTTGTTTTTTTAAGTAAAACTTTTTTTTAATCTTACCACGATTTTTAAATTTATTGAAATTTCGTAACATTGTTTTTAGGCTATCGTTTAAGAAAATAAATTTTTCTTTTCTGACTTTCGATGTAATTTACGGTCTCTAGGATGCACACCGTCCGCCACCTTCTCATAAGAACAAAAGTTCTGATTTTTTTGAATTTCGGAAATATCCAATATTACGATTTGAAAAACAATTGGAGAATGTTAAGAAATGCGGCAGTTACTCTTTAGATTAAAACGCTGGGGTCGATCTGACCCCACAGTGCCAGCCAAGGGTTAAATAACAAAAAAGATTAATCGACTAAATAACTGTAAAAAAATCTTAAAAATGTGCCACGTTATCCAAGATTTCAACAGATATAACCCCATGGTTTAGTGACACAAAAATGTTATTACAAGATTCCATTATTTTTTTATTGATTATTTGAGTTAAGGTATATAACTTTATTCGTTTTTCTTTTCTCACCAGAAAGCTTCATAATATACCTAGAGTTTTTCCAAAACTATCTTCTTAGTCGTTCCGCGAGATATGATTGTATACCTCATGCATACTTTTCCTAATAACTCATTAAAACAAAATTTTATTACTTCCGGGTATTTCAGGGTAACCGATAGTTTCTCATCTGTCTAGCTATAACGACGCCGCAAATATAATGCTATTCTAAGGACTATTTACGATGTTTTATGACTTGGGATTCAATGGTATCCCGATCGAGTACTTGTGTGATAATCATACTTTCGTAAAGTTTACTGCTTCCTGTTTACTTAAATTTCTGAAGATTTTCTAATCATATTCGTATTACAAAATCTTCTGTGTATAGTACGATCATTCCTGCGGAATTATTGTACGTGATCCCATGAGTATTTAATATATTATATTGACCATGCACTGTCATTAAGAGGCTTTATTTTATGACTTAAATGGAAATGTTCGCCGAAACCACATTTTCTCTGATATCATTTACTAACATCCCCTAACTATCCTGATGCACACAGAGGTGGTTATGGTATAACGATATATTATTGATAATATCTTTACAACAAATCAGTTATTTTAAGACAAAATGTCCTATATAAATAAAAATACGCAAATCTAATTAATTGGTTTAAAAAGTTAATCAGGAATATGTCAGATTTAAGATTATTCGTGTTATACATATTTTCCTACCCCGAAGATTGCATTTCTCGATCAAATAGTTATTTTTAAACATTTTTTGAGTAAAAGGACTTGTTCCATTTAATTTTGAATTACCAAATTTATTGGAAATCGGAAAAATCGACTCTTGTTCTAGAAAAAGTGAAAACCGCAGAGAGATCAGAACTAGGGCAAATAAAATCAATACCAACCTGCCTGTGTCCGATAACCAGGAGTCTTGCATTACTTATAAGAAAAATGTGTCTTGTCGGCAGTTAATTCACAACTAATCACCTCTTCCCAAGCCTATTACCAATGATCTCCCCGTAGTGCGAAGATGTTTCTTGTCAATTGTGTGATGATAAAGCACAGGTATGTTCTCAATAGCTATTCTAACCAGTTGGTAGGAGTTTGTACAAGTGGATTGAAACGTGATAGGTGTTTATTCTAGGCGTGGAAAAATAAAATTTGTTATACATCGCTACAACTTTATCGCACTTGTGTACATTGCAATATTTAATTTATGCTACACAACTTAGATTAAAATCGTCTATGCATACATGTGTATTGAAACGTTCATGGTCTGATAGTCATTTCCCAAAGTTAGGGTAAACGACTGATCAGTGAAGCGATCACAGGAGGCCTTTTCTGCAGGGTATGGTATGGACGATCTGTTGTGTGCCAACCGACGCGCAGCGGTCAATTGTGCTTATTTCTTGAGGGGAGACGAAACTTAATTTTCCTTGCCGTTGGTTTCTCAAATTGCCTCTTCGTTAAGACACCTCACAAAAGAATTAAAAGTAGTTCCCACAAATTGCAAGTCGAGAATATAATAGGAAAAATATTAAGTTTCACACAGGTTCATTTGAAAATCAAGATAAGAAACTATACGTGTGTGGCCTGGCGCATATACTCGTTTCGAAGGCATTTATTGTTTTTTTTCCCTCTTTGCTTTCAAATTTCAATCTCTCTCAGTACATATAAGGTTGCTTTGTTTTAAGATTCAAGAAAACTTCAGGAGATTTGTCTCTGCTTAGCACGTCTTTTTCAGTATGAATACAAATGATTTTTGTTTATTTTTTCGTTTTTGTGTTTATTCACAGAGCGGCCGAGATGAACGAATACCAAATCCACAATCCTCCTGTGAGTCACAACAGCATAGTTTACAACACTCCGCAAGTCAGTCCGCTCTTCGGCTTTCAATAAACACTCAATCGAGCTCTACCCCTGCATCACCACAATTGAACGGGATTCACGTCTCTAACGGACATCACTATCACTCACCGTCTTCTATGTCTTCTCAGTCTTCAATAATATCTACTATACCGTCTTCGCAACGCCACCTTGAGGAAACCCTCTCAAAGCCAGGACCTTACCCAATGATCATTCTTCCATCAAGCGGTGGGTATTGGGTAGATGGAACGGACCATGATTGCTCTCTTGATGTGCGGGGAAACCTCATAGTGCCGCAAACTTCTTGGAGAGGTAAATTTGAAACAGACGACACAGCCAAGTGCTACAGGCGGTTCTTTGTTGCGAGAGAACACTCGAATTTAGTAGGACACGACGACCAACTGGGTCCTGTATTACTTTCTATTAAATCAGAAAATGTTGCAAATCAGGAACACATTCGAATCTTACTACGATTACGCACTGGGACTATGCACGAAATAATCCCAGCCTCTTGTCTATCACCTCAGCCTTCTCCTATTAGAATGGCTCGTCTTTTAAATGAGCAATTGCAGGTAGATCACTTCATGCCGGTCGTCTGTCCGAAAGCATCTCAGTTCATTGCTAACTATGATGAACATGTTTTAGTTTCGAATTTTAAATTTGGAATTCTGTACCAAAGATACGGGCAAACTACAGAGGAGGAGCTCTTTGCGAACAACGAAACTTCGCCCGCTTTTGAGGAATTTTTATGTGTTCTGGGACAAAGAATTAAGTTGAAAGATCATAAAGGCTACAGAGGTGGCTTAGACATACAAAATGGCCACACAGGGGATACGGCAATATTTGAAATATTTAAAGAAAGAGAAGTCATGTTTCATGTCTCAACTTTGCTTCCTTTTACGGAAGCGGATCCCCAGCAACTTCAGAGGAAAAGGCACATTGGCAACGATATCGTGGCTATTGTTTTCCAGGAATCGAATACTCCCTTTTCACCAGACATGATAGCAAGTCACTTCTTGCATGCATTTATTGTGATCCAACCTATTGAACCAAATACACCTAACACAAAGTACAAAGTCAGCGTTGCAGCTCGGGACGACGTTCCATTCTTTGGCCCGACACTACCCAATCCTGCAGTGTTTCGCAAAGGACAAGAGTTTAAGGAATTCATTTTAACAAAATTAATTAATGCGGAAAATGCCTGCTATAAGGCGGACAAATTCGCTAAATTAGAACTACGGACAAGGAGCTCTCTGTTGCAAAATTTGGTTGAAGAACTAAAGGAGAAAACTAGAGATTTCTTGGGAGCTGACTTAACATCGAGCATAGGGTGTGGTGCTGCGAGTCCAACGCCAGAAACTCCCAAATCAGATAATAGTACAGCAGGCTCCAGGTTCATCGACACAGTTAAAAAGGCTTTAATTGCTAGAGTCCGCTCGCAGAGTGTTGAAACGACTGGCATTGTTGGCGGAGCAACTGGGGAAAAATTAAATGTTGTTACAAAATCGAAAAAAGACTCAAATTCAGCAGAAACACCAAATTTAAATGTAAGTTTATTCCTTTCGGTTTTCTTAAAAATTACTTATGGGTTTCATTTTGTAGTCGAATAGAGCCAACTCTAAGCATTCCTCCAAAAAATCATCCAATGATTCTGTGTCATCTTCACCTGACATCACTTCGCGTGGACCAGCGGTTAATAACAACAATAATCCAGCGACAACCACAAATGTACAAAGTGTAAACAATAATGGACTTGCAGCCATGTCAGAAACAAGCGACGACTCGAGCTTAAACAGTGTGGACTTGGACCCCATTGGCAACCTGGAAGCTGGAGCTACGTACATAGACAGTGACACAGGGCTCGAATCGATGTCCTCTGCTGAAGCAACTACCAAAGCTTGTTCGCTGTGCTTGGATGGATCTCAAGGCGTTATAAGCAACTCGTCACCAAATGAAATTGCAGCCCAAATTGAGAATCTTCGTCAAGAAGTAACTAGGCTGAAATGCGACAAATTAGATTTGCTGAGACAAAATGTTGTAAGTGTATTTTGTAGTTTTCTAACCATATCTGTGACTAATCAGTGTACTCATTGATCGATCTAAAGGTCCTAGAAGAAGGCAGCAAAACAATCTTAAGATTACATTTTGTAGTAAAGGATCTTTTAAGGGGCAAATTGCCGTTAGAATTTTTTGAAAATAGATTTGTTTTCAAAGAATTATATCTTTACCGCTTAGAAATTGGTTGGTAGTGGTTGATCTACCCGTATTTGCGCTCTAGCCAATAACCTACATTTATTACGAGCCTTGCAGTCCCAATGTCTCCTGCTCCCAGGAATCCTGCATGTAGTTAGCGTTCGGGACCGTTCTTCCCCCTCTCCTTTTTCCTTTAAATCGGTTGGCATTTCCTGACGAGAAGTGCTATTTGATTCACTCTATCGATTATCAGTACTGCAGGCTTGGAGTTGTTGCGATACACAGAGGTCAGCTCGTCTCTGCATCTGTCGCAGGAGTTTCCTATTAATCTCCTTGGTTAGCGCCAGACAACGTTTGCTAGACCTAGGCCCTCCAATGTTGGCCATCTTAGCCCAGCCCCTGAAGATTGATTGTTGTGATCATATTAAATTGATCAATTATATGCAAAAAAAAAAACATTGGGAGTGAAATAAATAAACAAATAAAATGTCGAACTATTCATAAAAAATCTTTATAATTAAAACTCTAACGCGAGACTGTAACCCCTCCAGTGTTTATTTTCGCACCTATTTTATTGATTCCAACACTGATCGAAAGCTTATTAACTGAATGTGGAACTTCAGTAATAAAATCTGTTATAAAGTCACTTTCCAAATTTGAAAATTTAAGAAGGCGGATCCATTATGATAACCGAAATTTCTCAACTTCGAAGGATAGCAATGAAAACGGATCTTTTTATGTTTTCGGGGTCGCCGATCTCGAGCCTATTATCGAAATTTCGAAATTAAAGATCGCAAATTCAATAAGGCGACCGAAAATTCTCATCTTCCTGAACCGATTTCAATGGGAAGGAAGATCCGCACTGGTCAAACTAGTCAAGTTTTAATATTTTTATGTTTGTTTTGCCACACTTTGTAAAGTTTAAGATTAGATAGTTAGTTTGATCGCAGTAGCTTAGTTCTTTTCTCACATTGAATCCCTCGCTTTGATATGGAGCAGAATATCTGCGGCGCTAACCAAGTCAAATATGAAGTGCACTTCAAAAAATTAATAAACGTCCCTTCTGTTTTTGCAGACATGCCAGCGTGATATTAAACGTCTGAGGGAGCGAGAATTGTCTCTTCAAGGTGATCTAGCAGCAGCCGGAAAAGAAATTTTACGGCTACGGGATTTGCTTAAGGAATACATGCCGGATTCATCGACGGGACCACAATCAATTTCACCAATTTAATTTTTAACAAGAGTGTCATATTCTCACCAGTAATCATTTCGCGCCAAGCTTGTAAATAGCCCATAAAAATAACAGTGAAAGTATTTATAAAAAACTCATATGTATTTAACTTCAAGAAGAAAATTTAATATTATATGCAAAAGTAATGCAACACATATATTCAAATTTACACAAACAATAACCAACCAAAAATTTTAGAAGAGATAAACTTGTTAAGATTTGTAAAGATAGCACAAATTTAATTCGTAACAAAGCTATATACGTTTATCTTACTTTTTACACAAAGTGATTTATATGTATAAATGATGCCGATAATAATTGTCAATTAACGGGAGAAATATTGACGAATTCGGAAATATCAGGACAAAACAGAAAGGTGCGTTCAACATATAAAGTGAAAAAATCCTTATGTGTAACATTGACCCAGACGTTCATTTTCAGTTATTTTGCGAATAAGGCTGAATTTTTTTTAGTATTGTGGTCAGAGCAGATCAAAAGAACTTGAGACCATCTACCGATAGTGAAGCGGTGTGCCCCATACTGCTCTATATGGGCTGTCTTGGGGATTTAAAAGCGTTGTCACTTCGGCTAGCCAGAAATAATGCAATCAGAATTACTTAAATCGTTACTGATGCTTTTAAATCACTTTTAGATATAAGAGAAACATATCAGGTTGGTATGTATACTTAAATCAGTAAGATCCCCTAAAGCTTTGCGAGAGCTTCTTCAAATTCAGGCGGACAAGATTGCAATTTACTAAAATTAGTTGTTTTACTATCAACAACTATTTACACTCTTAAAACTTATAATCAAAGGATTGAGATTTTATCCAAATTCAAATCGTATAAAAAGGCTTCTTATTTCATTAATGATCCATTTACACCTTAAACTTAACTTGTTAAAAAAATTTATCGATAAATGCTGTGGACTGCAGCGCAAGCACGTTTTAATTTATTTCTTCACGGTAAAGGAAATTAATTTAATCAATAAACAAGGCAACGAAATTTCTTACCCCGGAGAAAGTTTAAGTAATACTCGTACCTTTACGATTTTCTCAAGGCGATTTTTTAAAATTCAGATATGAGAGTAAATTATATAGAGATAAATTATTGATATAGTCAGTCCTACCGCTTATCAGCTTCGGTATGAAATTCTGACCAACTTTTTAAGATCAGAAAATTTTTACTTTATTTTGGCTACATATATTTTTTTCAAATCATTGGAATATATATATATATATATGTAATCCTGATAACCGTAGGTTCATTGTCACAACACATATTTTACGGCTGCATAAATGATCTGATAACTATAATGCAACCTTACAAAATTAACCCCTGATATGCACACATAGTTGTGGCCTTCTCTCGACATATGTACATGCACTGAGGAGAAAATAGTCCAGTCACGGTGATTTTGTGCACATTCCTAATTAGCGTAAAAGTTATTTTGATAATATTACATTCAAACGTAATGTAATTTAATATTTTCAAAACATTTTTCGAACTATTTCCAACCGCCAGAATTTTAAACATCAGTCTACCTTTTCCACGATTTATTTTGATTGGTCACAACGTTGGTCGCCACCTAGTTTTTTTTTCTAAAGAAAGTATTCGATTAATGATTTTGTGGATATTTTACTGCATTGTTAAATCGTAGAATGGCTTTTTTTCTAGCGCAAAAATGCGGTACCATTATCAAAAAATGCATAAACTGCTAACGCATCTTGTTTACAAAAGGTGTCTATGCAATTGCCAGTTCTATCGCAAACATTTATAAAGCTGCGGAGATCATACTGTTGTGGCAGCTAAATTAGTCCTTGCTTGAAACTTTCGAATGTGCATATTACGAAAGCCGAATTTCGTCGACTCGACTAGCAACGACTCATTTCAAAGCTGAGATGCTAAGAAATTTAATGTCTTCGCTCCATAATAGGTCCCTTAGTTTTGGAAATGTACTACAAATAAACATTTTACGCACAAAAAAATTCCAATAATAATTGCACAATCACAGCTACATAAGTAGTTCTCATATCTATTTTTGCTTTTCCAAAGAATAACAAAAAAATTCACCAAATCTACTTCATTCGGGGAAAAATTAAAATTTAAAAAAATTAGTTTTTTTACGCCAGAATTCTATCCGTTTTCTTATCTGCTGTTTATTTTTTACAATTATATACCGTGAAGGAACAAGGCCATGCAAGGTGACAGTCACCATTGTTAGGATTCAGATATTAAAGACTGTTGATTATCACCAAACCACATTACGTAAACGGGCCCAGAATAGGCAGAACATATGTATTTATACTTTAGTAAGTACGGTAGAACACAACGATATACACAATTTTTGAAGTCGTCCTTAGGTGAACTAATTCAACTAGATTCAATTTCCTTTAAATCTAAGCCGAATATTTTTGTAATGAATAAGAGCCATAAATGAACACCTTTTTATTTTATTATTTTTCACGAACATCAAAGTATACATATCAAATAAAAAATATTAAAAACACAAGAGCTGGAAACTTCTCGAATATTTGAAAATTGATTGGCCTTTTAATGATCACCAATTTTTTTAACGAAGAAACAAATTAGTAAGTGCCTAAAAATGTATAACATTTGCTATTAACGAATATTTGTGACCAATTTCAATTGGTTGGATACGTGTGACGTAATCTGATTAACATTTTCTCTAAGCCTAGACTATATTCACTGAATAAAAAACAAATCAATTTAATGTAGGGTAAACTTTATGTAAAATTTTCGCACTTGGACTAGCATTCATTCACCGGCACTATTTGCAGCAAAAGATTTAGAGTAGTGATAATTCATCTTATTCATGAAGATAAGACCCGTTCATTTATAAGTGAAATAAAATTGAAGTAATTGCCTTTGTAACAACTTGGGCATGATATGAGAAGCACGACGACGATGTCGATCTTAACAGAATCATATAATTAGGAAGCCTGCACACAATTCTACTAAATCGAGCCCTATACGACAATTTATCGTAAGAGACGAATTTTCTAAAATCGAGCTTTATATCGCAACCGATACTTTTTCGGTAATGCCTTTATTTCAAATAATTTATGCTTATAAATATGTGCTCCATTTTAGCGGAATAGTCTAAAATTTAATTGAAACAGATTTCTATGGTGTAACGAGTGGCTGTAATCGGCCTACAATACCTGTGGAACAGTTGCGCGAACCATGCGTAGAAATCAGAAATTAATCTTCTTACGGTAGTTCAGCGAATGGGGCTTGAAATGCATTCCCTTTGTGAAGAGACACTAATTAACAAGCTTTCAAGGGGAGGGCGCGGGAACAGTGTTGTCGATTGGCATGGCACGATACTTATTTTTTCAAATATGCCTTTTAGGTCCCTAATTAAAATTTATAAGCACTCCACTTCTAACGCGGCTGGTCAAAGATTTTTTTAAATATTTTTGCATATTTCTTTAATAAATGGAAATTTTTTGCTTCAAAAAAATTGCCATTTTGAATAAATGTTTTTAACTCTCGCGGCGGCCCAACTGTCCAATTGTATTTAGTTGGCGCTAGTCATGAAAGAGTTAAAAAGAATTGAAGATAGGAATGTTAAAAAAAGTGAAAAAAGAACTCTTTTCTCCCTACCGCGTTGAAGTAAAAGTCTTCAGGTTTTTAATATGGGCCTCCCAATCTTGTAACTGGTCCCCGTCCCCTTGTCAGTAGTAATTATAAACTACAACTTACAATATCGGTCTCATGACGTGAAGTAGTGCTGATCCCTTCTTCACAAGTACGTAACGGCTTAGAATACACCGTCGAACTAATTAGCGAAAGTAACTAGCAAGACAGCACTTAGCGCGGAATATTCAATCACCCTTACTCTGAAGTACAATCGAAACGGAGCCCAACATCATAATTAGAACAACATTCTTTTAGTAATATAGTAGTTTTTCCCAAAAAATAAGTTCACAGAAAAAGCACAATCTAATATAGGCGGGAAAGGGTTTTTGTCCTGCATTTCACACAGACGTAGCACACAAGAATTGCCGACTATACTATAGTATATAACTGAAATTCGCATATCTATGTTTGTATAGAAAAAACAGTTTCGTTCCGATCATATTTCAGAATGAGGCCGACTACCCTGTGTTTCACGTGAAGAGAAGACGATGAAATTATGTTGATTAGGACAATATAAAAAAACAAAACAGGGTAGTGCAACATTTTGCTATGAAAAACCTTAATGTTGTGATGTAACATGATACCAAAGCAAACATTCCTGATCATTTAACTTGACGTATTTGCTAATAAATCCAAGGAGTTATATAATTTTTGCCTAAATAAAACGACAGTTGAAATTTTTTTGTTTTTTGTGTAAATATAACGCAACATCAGTAATTCATATTTTGGAAACGTCTACTTTTTTATTTTTATATAGTTCTACTTTTTAAAAAATTGTTAGAAATTGTAGTTTTCTCATATCTACAGGAGGATAGGATAGCTAATACGTTTAAATACTACCAAATATTTATAAAAATGTTCTAAGGCTTAAATAATTTTAGAAATTTTATTAAATGAAATTAAATTATATGAATAATCAAGTTTTTTATTTAAATCCCCTATAACTACAGGGAGAGAATGTTTTAAGATATTCGGCTCATTTTGTCTTAACGTTCCTCTCCACTACGAAGGTTGGAAATCATAATACAGATATTTTGGGACCTATTCTGAATTCCGATTCACGTGAAAAATGTTTCCACCGAACTTTCACTTTCCTTATACTGAAAATGTTCACTTCATGTTAATATGGGAATAGGTTCTACCAAGAGTTTCGCATAAGAAACCGAACATGTGAAACATTCACACTAAACGATATGGCATAGGAAAATAGGATATTTGCAATGTGAACCGCTTTTCACGTGAATCGGATCTCAGAATGACCCCATTTGTTTTGAGGCCATATTTCTATCTGGAAGGTTGGGGAGGATAACCATAGCTATAAAATGTATTGACCAATTTATAATTAATTAATTAATTAATTTTAGTTTAAAGTTTTGCTAAGTAAACTACCACGGACTTTTTTGTATGTAATTTAATCCTTCACAGGTAATTATAACAATACCGCAAACCACTGAACGGATTTGAATGCGGTCTTCACTGTTATGATCTGAATTTATCTTTATGTGTATTGTGTATATAAAATTGCCGTATCACTTATAGGAGCTGAGAATTAACGGAATTAATGAATGAAGTCGAGGAAAAAGTCACCACCAGCCAGCCACCAGCAGCGCGCTTTCATGGAATATGCGGCTTAATCCGTTAGAGATATAACAAAATCATGTAGAAAGGAATTGTGTGGAATTAAAAGATCTACAAGAAAATCTGCAGTAGAATATACCTATCTTTAACAGGTAAGTAGTTACCTTTTATGAAAAGCTTTGCCTTGCAATTTCGAGAATGCTATTCAGTTTGTGCAATACGGTGGTAATTTTCAAGGATGGGCAATGCCGGGCATGGGTGTGTTAGTATGCATATGATGGATCCAGGGGTAAAACCACTTTACAATATAATTTAGATTTCGAGAAAAACTAATTTGAATGTTTTCTTTCCAACATATAAACGCACGAAAGACTTATCAAAAAGCCTCGGACACTTTTTATTTATTAGTAAAAGTGTAGTAAAAATAATATTGTTTTAAAAGTTCATACTACACTCAAAGCCATTTTTGTGTGTCCTTTTTTGTGCGATTGTTGGACAGTTTTTTATATGCGGTATATGAAATAATTTCCTACAAAATGCATAATATAAATAAAAAGAAATTTAAGGGGATGAGACTATGCACATGAGGTGCAGAACAAGTTTCCTGGTGAAGGGAGAGATGACGCTTAGCAGAGCAGGTAAATGCGGGCTATTTATCTGGGGATCGGCCGTCACCCGTCTGGTATACAGGGAGATAATACGATGTCTTGGGTGGGTACGTGCCGTAACTGTGCTTGCACATGGGGAATCACGTGTAACACTCAAGCGCGGAGAGGAGACTTAAAAAAAGTACCCCTTAATCTAAGCTGTTATGCGTATCGTGCGTGCCTATTGGAGTCTGCAGCCAAGGGCTGTATTCTAATGATATCTGATATCTGTCCGTCTCAGGAAGTAATCATCATGGGGGTACAGCAGGGTGACCATCTCCTACCCAAGTTTAAAAAGTAGATCATGGGTATCGCCTCGTCGAGAAAGTGGTCGCAAGAACTGGATGATATAGAATCTAAATAACCGGCCTCGGGTAAAACCGTGGCCACACAAACCGTCCACCCAAAAGGGGGTTCGTTTGCCTACTGAAGCCAACATGTCCAAACCGGATAAGACGGTGGAATCTACTCGTCCACGTGCTGCCATTCCCGGCAAGAGCACAACTCTAGTTTCGAGTAAGCCGTCGGCTAACTTAGTGTCCACAACTGAGGCGCAGTCTTAAGCTGGGGGAGGTGTGGCCAGGAGATCGAGGCTGTTTTGAAGAAGCACATCCCAAACAGACCGAGATCTAGAGATCTAAAGTCTGTATCCCAGCCGAACCCACAGATCCTAAGGAGATCCTTAAATTGATCAAGCTGAGCAATCCGGCGCTACCGGAAGGTAGTAAAAGTAGGTGACGGATAATGCGAGGATGGCTGTGATCATCCTAAACGAGGAATTCCTAGTCCTGCTCTCCAAATGTCCGAACATCAGCTACGGTTTCGGATCCCTCAAGCTGATTATTTATAATCAGGATATGACGGATTCATCTAATGGGCACGATCAACCGGCCAAGGAGGAGGGTAACGTCGGGACTAACAACCCCAGTACTCCTAATCCCTCGTTGGAGGATGCTGACATTCTGTCTGCTTCCGAGCTGGTGGGGAAGGCTAATAAAACGGTTCTCGAGGTGTCTCACCTTAATAGCAATGCCGAAGGTGGTGCAGATTAATCTTCACTATTCTAAAGCAGCCTCGACTGCACTCCTGCTCGCATTGGTCCAAAGAGGCGAGGAAATAGCCATAATCCAAGAACCTTTGGTGATCGGAGAACAAGTCCATGGACTCAACCTGAATGGCAATAGGACCCTCTACACCCAGGGACCAGGTAAAGCCAGATCATGTGTAATGGTCAAAAATAATTACAACGCCTTTGTCCTGTCCAATTTCAGTGATTTCGTTACGGTGATCCTGGAGGTCACACACCATACCAAGGGGGGCATAGACATTATGGCAGGAGCTTCGGAAAATTTTGCTTGCTTTTGCGCTGATTTTATCTTCATATTTATGCTTGCACTGAACGACTAATACAAACACAGACAAATCTAACACATTAGGAAATGTGGTAGCTAAAAGCTGTAAGCCTGCCGTTCCGTGTTTAGTTCTATGGTTCCGTCTCCTTATATTGTAGTCTTCTTGAATTTTACGTTATTTCACGAGTTGTCAATGCCTGAGAGCGAAAGAGAGGGAACAAAAATCGCACCGGGTGCTTCTATAGGAAATACACAAAATAATCGTACAAAGTATCAAAAACATTTTTTATTTATATCTACAGCATAAAAAAATTTAACTTTAAAATTGGACATTTATTGCTGTGTGCTCGTTCACTTTATTTGAGATATTTTAAGGATTTCTCTAGATACTCCAGTTTGAGATTTCCACACCGTTTCATAGACAAATTGTTTACTGTCTTGCAACACTTTCTCAAATTCTCGCAAACCTCCGCCTACACCAAAGTAATATATCTTCGCAGCAAGAAATATAACTCCATTCGGTGCAAGCTTTTCCTCTATTGTCTTCATTAATTTCGTATAATTTGAAGTATTGTATATTGTTTCCGATGTAAGCACTACATCGAATTTCTCTTGGGTTTTGGTTTTTTCTACGTATTTACTCCAGTCGCCGGAAAAAAATTTGCAATTCTTCGGTAAGCTCTCCGATGACACGGCAGCCAAATTTAAGAGTACTGTTGGTATGGTAATATCTCGTAGAACTTCTGCATTCTGTAAAATTAAATACACTTAGTCGATAGCAATCCTGCTGAATAACATAGGTAGTTAAAGTACATTTCCGATTTTAGTAATGTTTCATGCAAAAACAATCATCATTATTAAAGGCTAGAATAAAGTGAAAGATATAATGACCAACAATTGCTAAGAAGAAAGGAAAGTTGAGTTTCATTCTTATGAATTACTTTTAAACATTTAGGGCTCACGCTAATCAGATATATTATAAAGAAACACACAAAGATTAAATTTCCGCTACTGATGAGCTCAGCTTAGTCTAGTTTAGTTCAACTGTCTGCCTGTGTGAGACCCTAGATGTCAAAAGTATGAAACTAGTAACATAACTTTTTATTATATTAATTAGAAAAATATTACTTACATAATCCTGGAAATGCACCATAGAGGCGTTAGACAGCAGTGCATACACACCCAGTAAACCTGCGCCACAACCGATGTCTAAAACTCGCTTTTTCTCTAGAAATCCAGAGGAGCATTTGGTGTCTAGAAAATTGATTAAATCTCCAGTGCATTCCCAAATTTTAGCACCTCCTGTAAAAAACCTGCATTAGCCCAAAATTATCAGGATACGCAAGACTTGCAATCAGCGTTTTAATAGACTGTTTGAAAATTGATATGTTGGGTTTCGTAAAGTGTTTGTCAAAGGGTTTGAATGAGTTTCGCATATCTAGACTTCTGTGCTGCATTTTTGTTAGACCGATCCTCGATTATTCTGGTCCCCCTTTTTCAAGTGCGACATTAAACAAATTGAATCTGTTAAACGTAGGTTTCTACGGTCTCCTCTCAGAGGTCTACTCTGCAAAAATAACTGTCTTCTGCATCCATATTCTGATAGACTCAAACTTATTTCTAACACAGATACTACTAGATATTCTTTGACGTCAGCCAGAGCCAAAGAATATCTATCAACAAGAAGGGACACTCTAATACGCCTGAAAATGCCTAACTAGTATGCAATGTCTGGAAAACACATCCAGAAAAATGTCCCATTAACTAAAACAGAAATGACCGAGTACCATTCTATTCCCGTAAGCAATTAAGAGAGAGAACCATAGCCGGCAAAAATTACTCACGTACAGCATGTACAGTGAGATACAAAATGCACCATTTTTTTACTATGGAGTTTTAAAGCAGATTTCTAATTCTCTCTATTACCATGCTATCTGAGTGCTACCTCTCCTCGTGATCACAGCATAGGAACAATGCGAATAAAGAAGGGGGACGCAGGTAGCGCACACGTTGTTGATATACATACATATGTACATATACGTACGCGGTTGCTCTCATTTTTTCACTGTGAATTTTCAGGCGATTTGTACCGATTCTCAGGAACTGTGTGCGGCGCTAGAGAGCCAGTGTATGGTGGTGTTATTTTGTTGCGAGATTTGCATTGACTTGAAAAGTTCGGAACATTTTAAAATGCAATTAAGTAAATAGCTGCTCTTTCGTTTTAAAAATTATGGGTACACATTATATAAGGCGTTTGGTGTGTGGCTTTGTAAGAGACAATTATCAGGAAATAAGTTTTGTGCCATGCTGGATTAAATAGAAATTGTACAAAATAAAATCATGCACCGTAGAAGTGTTTCAATTTTCTTAGCACCTCCCCTCAAATTTTTGTCTTGCTCTCATCACTTGTTTATAACTATCTATTTCAAACAAAATGAAACGTCTGGTCGGGTTAACGGTACCCAAGGTCACTAAAGATAAGGGAAAACGTCACGAGTGTGATGTTAGGTATTCTTTGGCCACAGCTATACAATGGCGCGGGCTCGGGGTCGCGCGCAAGTGGAAGCGTTAGAGCCTCGTCCGAGGCCGTTCACGAGCGAACACTTTCATACCCTGGTTATAAGTTATATTGGGGTAATGACGATTTCCGTGGATCCAAAGTTTAGCAACGGTTTCAACAAACGAATTTTCTTTTTACAAATAGTTGACTAAAGTGTGAAATGCTTCTTTTAAAATTGCTATATTTTCTAAAGTGGAGGGGAATTATTTCCTTATATTTCCCGTTCTTTCAACTACAATATCCTTCGGAATTTGTAAAAAGAAAATTCGTTTGTTGAAACCGTTGCTAAACTTTGGATCCACGGAAATCGTCATCGTGCCAGTGAAGTATTTAATTAATCGCGGCATGTAAAATTCGGCATATGTTTACAATAGTGGGTTCGGCCCCGATTTCGAGGAAATTTTTCAGGTGTCTTCCTAAAATGGAAGGAATTTCTTCGGGGTGGGCTATAATGTCCGAAATATTAAACTTTTAATTTTGGCCCCAAAATTCCTTCCCACCTTCACAATTTCCTCGAAATTGAGACAAAAACCTTTACGCTACACATATAACTACGCTCATACACTATTAATTCCCTAAAACGCTGAAAAAGAACATTATTAAAAGAAAAACAAGGATTTCTTGTTATTCTATCATACTCCACAGACCACAAATGCGTGCTTGTCATTCTGTCATGGGGGCGAACCCATTATTGTAAACATGTTCCCAAATTTCAACCTACCTTCGTAAACTCCTGGGATCAAATCAGAATGACTGCTGTCCGCTTTACCGATAGTGCCAGCATCATACGAGTCAGACAATTCCTGAAAAATTGTTCCCTTCAGGTGAACGATATGAAAAGAATTCAATAGCATAACATCCGTGTGTTCTCGGTAGAGCTCTAATTTGTTCAATTGTTCATCTGAACAGCTAATTTCTTCAGATTCTTCACAAGGGAGTTCGGCATCTGTGTAACTAGATAGGTTTTTATTTAATCTCTACTTTATCTTGTTGTACCCTTGCTCCGGTTCTTCGTCTGCAAAGTAATTGTCATCAGTTTTTTCTACATTAAATGAAAACTTGAACATCTTCGCTAAAATGTGGGAACTTATGGTATACACAATGCATCTTCTTTGTCTAATGGCCACATTCAGTTGGCGGATAGAAAAATAATAACTGTATAGAGGAGGGTGACAAAATCACAAGGCAGCATTTTCTTACAATGTTCAATTTTAAGGGAACAAACAGCCCATGTTGCCCTCTATATATGTACATTAAAATTTAGCTGGTACCATTACATTATTTCTGCTTGTAAACGCACAGTTGATAGCTGTCTTCCTGGAAGAAGAAGATGACGATTCCGGAATCCGGTCTCTAAAGAGGTGGGTTGTTCTAAGTGACAATTGCTAGATAGTTTATCAGACTTTAATCAATCGGCCGAGGAATAGATCGGATGATAACAACTCCGTAGGCACTATGGTTTGGCAGCAGCGGTTGTGTGAAGCGGCTGGCTATTATCACAGTTCTTTTCTTTTCAAATAAAGGATGACCCTTTCCGGCGATATCGATCCACTTTGTTGTTGCGAATATTTCGACCAAAACAATGAGCGGTACCACATTCTAGGCTGCTGCTGTAATTGCAACGATTTGGATAAGGTGTGCGAGAGGTATGTGGTGACAAATGTACGCACTTAGCAGATATACACTCTAGCAGATTCCTTTCAGTATTCTTTGCTGTAGGCCAGTAGCAGAGAAACACAAACTTGGTATGCTGATCACTTTCCAGGATAGGTTGCGTGTTCCGTGGCGCGATGGAGCCAAGCAAGTGTCTCTCGACACAATTGCTCCGATCTTTATAATTCCAGTCATTATAGGATTGGCCGCAATAAATTTATATTGTTTTATGATAATATTCATAGCAAGTCTATCCTTCGTAGGCTACCTGTATTGTTATCTGCGCCGTGGGCTCCCCCGGTCGAGATTCTTTTTTATGTGGACCTTTTGGTCCGCAGTGTATTTACTTGTTATATTCGAAACAGCCGTCCCGCTGCTGGAGATATTACCGGGAGAAAACTATGTACTTATTGGTTTGGTGTGTCTATCGCTGTTTTTCATTTTCAAGACTCGTCAAAGAGCGCACCGGAACGTTGTCGTCCAGAATACACCATCAGACGACGAAATGCCCGACATAGCTGATGAGACGACATCGATTTTCATCGATCACGATGCTAAGGATGCCGGCCGGCACCAGGGCGTGTGTTCTGTCTGTAGAAAGCAGACTTCGCCGCGCACATCGCACTGTCCTCTGTGCCAGGCATGCATCAGCCGTCAAGACCACCACAGCCTGTGGCTCGATTGCTGCATCGGAGAATTCAATCACAAATTTTATGTACTAGGACTGGTGTTTAGCTTGATGGCTCTTTTAGTGGGCGCTGATTTAACTTTAACTTCAGTATGCCATCCATTTTTGGTGTTCAAGTTCTTCAACATTCCCATTCTACTCCCTGATGACTGCAGTGAGGTTTACGACCAGTACGAGTAAGTATCCCCCGATAGAGTATAGTGTCCGATCTAACAATGTTTTTTTGTTTTTTTAGGATGAGCTTGTCGTTTATTGTATCCATATACTCCCTCATAATCGCGTTCTTTGTCCTCGTTACGTTGTTATTGCAAATTGTCATGATTTCGAAAGGCCTAACTCTAGCTGAATGGCAGAAAGGACAAGAAGGCAATAGAAAATCAATATGTGGGAATTGGCATACTTTTTTCACTGCTTAATTGTTCGCGGCTTGGCAACGATCATTAAGAAATTAAGTGTTTGTTTTGCTTCTCTTCTGTAATCACTATACTGTTAAATTATAGAAATAAAGTAGATGTCTACTTGTGCGTTTAAATATTGATATTAAAATCATTTGAATTTCGATATTGCCTTGCTAAATTTTATAAATTAGAGAAACAATGCTCTTTATAAGGTAGCTAATTTTTAAAATAATTGTGAGAAATTCAAGAAGTACTAATTTTACAGCGATTATAAAGAAGAAGAAAATTGGTTAACGATATTCGGGCAACAATGAAACCAGTACTGGTGCAGCGTGCAAATTCAGTCTTGGCAAGAGACCTTACCAAAAGTGGAGTGGGCTATGAAACTGAACTCCATGTATTGTATATTGCCGTTCTCCCAACAACAAAAAATACCCGCCTTCGGGTATGTTTAATGGTTCTAATTTTTCGTGCTCCAAAAACCAATATTAAAAATCCTTCGAGCTAAGAGAATTTGGGTCGCAGTCGATCGCAATTTGAATGGATATCAGAAATTTAGTATTCCGCTCATATTACAGTTTAGGATATTAATAAATAAAACAAGGTAAGTATTTTCATAATTACATTTCATCTCTATTTGGAGTATAATCAGGTAACAATTCCCAAATCTTCATCCTCCATCTCTGTCGTCTAATTTCAGTCTCTTTTTCCAATTTTAAAACTTGAGGTAACCGTTGCCACCGATCCAAAACTTTCCACTTCAAGTGCCTGCAAAAGCCATTACAATCAGTATAAAACAAGTAATTTTAGCAATTACGTAAACTGCATACCAATGATGGTGAGACTGCGCCTGGTTCATTTTAGTTTGTTCTATAATTTTTTCAAGCTTCGTAATTCCCACCCATTGTCTTAAATAGAACTCGGTGATTTTATATTCACTCCAATCAACAGCAACCAAATATTTGCTCTTTTGCGTGGACATGTACATTGTCCAGCCGCGAAAGGCACACCGGATGATCAGTTTGTTGTACAGTTTATCCGCTTTTTCCAGTTTCTCCCTCCACAGGTCCAGATAGTACTGATTCCAAGCAGAGAACATCTTTCGTTTTATAGTGCGTCTCCGGAAGTTTTCTGCTTTTTTATGATTTTTTCTCTTTAAGACTAGAATTCTTTTAAATGCTTCCATGCCCAAACGCCTTAAAAGTCTTCGTCGACAAAACTGCTCACTCTTCTTGCAGTTTTCTAAATACCGCTGCCGTTCGCGCTCCTTTATAATCTTTGCCATTTTCTCTTGTCGCCGCTTTTCCATTAGAGCCTCTATGCGGTTTCGCTTTGCTTCTTCATCCTCTAAACGCTAAATAAGAATTCAATGGTACAATTTAAAAATATGCATTACAAATTTTACAATTACAAAGTTGGAATCACCCGTTGGCTCAAAATAAACTAGCTTTTTGGGCGTATTGAAGAGATTTTGATATAATATGAAAGTACTCATCCCAGAGTGCAATTTGAGGTTTTACGTAAAATTGTTGAAAAGTTGCGTAAGTTTCGTAAGCAAGTTCATGGAGGCAAAGTTGTTTCTTCCTAGAAACGGCCGTTGTCCTGCCTAGTCATTGATGCTATCCATTATTTTTAATAAAAACATGCCCAAAAACCTTATTATTGTGGCATAAATTCTCCTTCTCTTTCTACCGCTTTAAGATAGCGCCAAAGTTAACCTAATATAAAGTTAGGAAGCAGAGGAGATTTCCGATTGTTTTTCATTAAGCACTTAAAAGAAAAGGATAATAATTAATAATTTAATCTATATATATAAAAATGAATCCCTATTTCCCCTGGTCACGCCATTACGCGTGAACGGCTGGAACGATTTCGGTAATTCTTTTTTTGTTGTGTTTGTTATTGTCAGGAGAAGGTTGAAAGAAAAAATTAAGAAAATTGCGCGGCAAATTAGAAAATTTAAGAATACTTAACTTGCTGTGCGTTAGTCTCGCTAAAACTCAAAAACGGGTTGACCGATTGCGATAATTTTTTTGTTTTCGCGAAAATCGAAAAAATCGAAATTTCCGTTTTGTATAAGAAGCGAATTTTCCAACTTCAAGGAATCTTTATGAAAAAGGCAATTGGAGGTTTTCGGGGTCGCAGATCTCGAGCTTGCATTCAAAATTTTGGAATTCGAGATGTCGGATCCAATATGGCGACCGAAAAAGTTAAACTTCAAGAGATTTCACTGAAAATCCGCACTAGGGAATTTTCGGAATCACTGATTTCGAATCTGCTATTCAAATTTCCAAATATGAGACCACCCCCACCTCGCTTGGAGATATAGGAGAGGGGGTGCAATAAGGAGGTGGTGTAAAATGAGGAAAACTGAATTTAATAATACTGTTGGAAAATATCTAAAACATAGGAAAACGCTGGGTCACTTAGGAGAGGCGGTGGTGCAGTAGGGAGGCGTTGTAAAATTAAGGAATACAAATTTAATACTATCCCGGGAAACGCCGGGTCCGGGAAAGCTAGTATTCAATAAAAAACAAAAAAACATATTCTCTCAGAAACTTTAAATCTGAGAGCGAAGGAAGAGCTTTCATTCTCATTTCATTTTCACGCTTTTTAATGTCAACCAATCAGATAGATATTTCCCATGTTGTTGCTGTTGCGTGCGTGCATTGAGAAAAGAAGCAAAAATGAGTGAAAATAATTTTCTAGGAAATGTGTTGTGGAAAATTGTATGCCGATGAGTCCGGGGGTAAAAATGTTTAAATTTCCGAAGTTAGTCAATTCATGTACGAACGCATTAATCATTCTAATATAAGTTTCTATAACAAGGTTATTTTTCCCTGGCAACCTTAATTTGTCTATTAATTTGTGCAGAACTTTTTTTCCTTCTTACTCATCCAGAATTTTACTGATGTGTAGTATACTGATACTTTTCTGATGAATATGAAAAAGGTAGAATTATTTACCTATGTTTCTGTCTCATACAAAACAGAGATTTTAGCATGTTTTTTTCCTGTTGTTCTTAACTTTATATTAGGTTAACTTTGATAGCGCGTTGTCCTTTCGCGCAACTCAGTAACAGTAGTACAGCAAAAAGTTCTTGAACTTGACCAAATTTGGAACAACATTTTAAAAAATGCCTCGACAACACCGTCGATAAAACTTTCCGCCAAAAACCTGAACGGTATTTACTCCGGCACTACTTACACTCATCGCAATTTAATTAATTTTAACTTAGAACTAGAGAACTTAGTCCAAAGCACTAGCAGCTATAAACAATTTGGTACAAGCATATTTCCAAATGTACCTTAGCCTCTTCCATTGCTATTTTTGCGGCTTCCTTTTCGGCCTCAATTTGAAGACGCCTTTGCCTGGCTTGCTCGTGCCTAATGCTGCGCTGAATGGCCCTCTCTTGCATTTTAGCTAAAAACTTTGGCATCATTAGAGATTTTCCCTGTAGCCTCGCGAATTCATCATCTTCCTCGTCGCGGAGATTTGCAACCATTTGAAGGCACTTTGCCTTCGTGCGATTCTTTATGTGCCCGTTTTTTATTACAGCTCGCAGCTCGGACTTGAGCTCTTCCTTTGCCTTTTTCGTTTCGTCAGAGAACTTTGATATTTTTAACTCCATTATCATCCTCTCTTGCCGTTCCAGCTTCAACTGCTGAAGTTCGATTATATCTTGCTGCATTTTAATTCTAAAATTGGATTACATTAATAACTATACAGGGAGTGCCAGAAAGATGTTCGTCCAAAGTATGAAAATCGATTCTATGAATTGTCCTGAATAACGAATGTGAGAGACCCCCAACAGCCACATTTTATGGCTTAGTTTAAATTTGAAATTATGTTTGTTTGGTCAGACACACTATTGATATGCTTATAAGAAACGTCATAGGTGCACTATGGCCTTTCCTATGTTTTTTTCAGATTCAGAAATGATTCTCAAACTTAGTTTCTCAAGTGCTGTTAAGTGCTAAATGTGTCCAAACTACCATAGCGTCCAGTATGCATTTTATTCATTACATGGCATCCTATAGAATCGATTGGTGGGCAGTTCTATCATATCCGAGGTTTTACTATTTTAGGACAATTTCTAAAGTGCTTTGTAGCAGGGAGTACGAGAAAAATAATGAAAAAAATCCACCTCGCATCGTTTTCGAGTTCTCAAAATGAAAAATACACGGTAATGAACTTAATTAATTATTAATACATATTTAATGCATAACTACGCTTCCGTTACGCATCAAGCAATATTAAATAATTATAAATAATAAAGTGCTTTTCGAGAAACGTAGTTATGTAGTAAATGCGTAGCAATAATTAATTTAAATGCTTAAGCAGCGGATTTTAGGCATTTTGAAAAGGAAATCTCGGATATGATAGAATCTCCGATTGGTATACTTTGGAACAGGTCTTTTCAGGACACCTTGCTTATCTTATTTTCAAAAGGTTTTTGGCCATTACTTCTTCTCGTATTTCTTTGTTGCAACAGAGGGCATTTCTTTCTTCTCATCCACTTTAGGCTTGTTTAGACAGAATCGATCCTTCTCCTTTCTGATTTTGTCGAGAAATGCGTTTATCTTGTGCACTCGATCGCTTTTGTTTATCAAGTTATGTTTCTCCACACTCGTAACCGTTGTAAAGTGTATCCATTTCAAAAAGTACTTTCGCATAAGGGCTTCTTTTGGCGGGAGTTTTGGGACAAACAGTTGAGCTATGATTGCATCTTGTTCATTCGAAATGCTTTCGCTTTGGCTGGAGCTCTCCTCCTCCTCTTCTGAATGGATTTCTACTACTAGTTTTACATTCGATTCTTCCGGAATCCTAATGATATGTAGGAAATCTTCAGTATGAAGATCGTGCTCCAATTTAGGCTTTATAGTTTTTTCCTTGCATTGCTTTGTGCAGACGCTTTTATTAAAGCATTTTGTCGATTCAAGTGCTTTACTAGAGAGTTCCTCCTCGCAGGTATTTTTAACACAGAGTGCTATCGGTTCAAACTGGTTATCAGGGAGCTCCCCCTCGCACGCCTCAAATTCGATTTCATGTATGACTTCCTCTATGAATTCAGAAATAACTGAATCCATGTCCTCACTGGTATTTGAGCAGACAGAATCTTCCCGGGGATAGTTTATCACCTCTACCGAGTCTTCGAATCTTACGTTTTTCTCTAGATGATTGCCATTTATATTGTTACTTGGACAGTGCCTGAGTCCATTTATAGGGTCTTCTTCGGCCCTATTATAAATCTGTTTGTTTTCTTGGAGCGGTGCGTGCCCATTGACCCTTTCCTTTTTCCTGCTATCCTTCAAGTTAGTCGCTAGGACAGCATCTTCTTTGTTCTCGGGAAGTTCAATTTTTGTTGCCTTACTGGCTTTACTGTTCTGCTGAAGCTTTAGTTTGAATTTATTTAATTCGCCCTCAATGTAGCGCTCCTCAAGTCTCATGTTGTGCTCCTTGGCTTTGGCCATTTTGTCAGAATTTCTCGGAGACAACTCCAAGCAAGGCTTCGGCTTGCGGTCTGTCTACAAGCAGGGATACTTATAAGTTAGCCAGGCGGAATCGTGTAAAATACCTTTTCGTGTCTAAGATCCATTACTAACACCGGATCTAAACTTTTGACATGCTCCAGATCGCCATTAAGTAGCTGCATCTCCCGTTTTCCGATCAAGTCCATTTCAATAAATTTTTTCACTGCTTCTGTTTTTATATTGAGCGCAGTTGCGTGCTTTTTTCGTATTCTGTCCCATCTTGCGTCCTTAGGAACAGATTTCCTCTGATTCGAGGACATTTTATTGCACTTTAAAATTACAAACTTCTTGTTTTCCTCATTGATGCACTTAATTTATTTAATAATTGAAAAACGGTTTCCATGGCGACCCAAGTGTCGTTTTCCTGTTGGAATTAAAAACATTTGTCGGTTTGTGAAAAGTGTTATACCTATCATTTATGCAATATGGCAATGCTAAGAACGTATTGCGGGTAATTGCATCAGACGAACAGGCTACAAATCTACAAAGCGACTCAGGCTGTCAGGGCGATTTTGAACTTTGTTGTAGTCACTAGCCACGTTGAAATCGCAGAGCAGTCTTTCAAAACCATGGTGCTGGATTTGGATCTATTCCGAAGCGACAAGGGCCACGATCCCGAAAAGATCAAGGAGAATCAAAAGAAACGATTTAAGGATGTAGGATTGGTCGAAACAGTAGTCGCCGAGGACTCTGAGTGGAGACAGAGGAGGCACCGTGCTGACAATTTCAACAAAGTTAAGAACATATGCAGCAAGGAGATTGGGGAAAAGATGAAAAAGAAGGAGCCTGTAGGAGATGAGTTAGAGTCTGTTCCAGACAGTGTGCAGGAAGATTTGAGTAAAATAAGTTCGGAAGTTCTGAAGCCGCTTACAGTGAACCAGATTAAGGTTTGTTAACTGGAAGCCCATGGCTTGAATCGATTTTTACCACCTTAAAATTACAGAAAATCCGATCATTGGTAGATCAAGCAATACTGGACAACGAGAAGCAACTCCAGGAAGCCGAAAAGAAAAGAAATCTTGCACTCAGGGAAGTGGGGAACCACTTGCATGCCAGTGTCCCAATTAGTGACGACGAGGACGAAAATAAGGTGGAGAGGACGTATGGGGACTGCACGGTTTCAAAAAAGTACTCTCACGTTGATTTAATTGTGATGATTGACGGAATGAATGGTGAGAAGGGCACTGTGGTCTCCGGAGGACGGGGATATTTCCTAACAGGTGCTGCTGTGTTCTTGGAGCAGGCCCTTATCCAGCACTCTCTTCACATTCTCCACAAGAAAGGCTATACTCCGCTCTACACGCCGTTCTTCATGCGAAAAGAAGTCATGCAAGAAGTCGCCCAGCTTTCACAATTCGACGAGGAATTGTACAAAGTCATTGGAAAAGGTAGTGAAAAGGGCGAAGAGGGTGGAACTGATGAGAAATATCTCATAGCAACATCCGAGCAGCCAATTGCTGCTTACCATAGGGACGAGTGGCTGCCTGAATCCACTCTTCCAATCAAATACGCCGGTCTCTCCACATGTTTCCGACAGGAAGTAGGCTCACACGGAAGGGATACCCGTGGAATATTCCGGGTTCATCAATTCGAAAAGGTCGAACAATTTGTTCTGACCTCCCCGTACGATAACGAATCATGGAAAATGATGGACGAGATGATAGCAAACGCAGAGGAATTCTGCCAATCCCTAGGCATACCCTACAGAATTGTGAACATCGTATCTGGCGCTCTGAATCATGCTGCATCCAAGAAACTAGATTTGGAGGCTTGGTTTTCTGGTAGTGGGGCGTATCGGGAACTCGTTTCCTGCTCTAATTGTCTCGATTATCAAGCCAGGCGGTTGCTTGTCCGTTATGGTCAGACAAAAAAGATGAACGCCACTGTTGACTACGTGCACATGCTGAACGCAACAATGTGTGCGACAACGCGAGTTATTTGCGCTATTTTGGAATCGCATCAAACTGAGACTGGCATCCAAGTTCCAGAGGTGTTACGGAAGTACATGCCAGACGAGTATCAGAACGAAATTCCGTTTGTTAAGCCTCCTCCAATAGAGGTGGAGGCTGCTTCGAAAAAGTCCAAGAAACAGAAGGATGGGCAAGCTAAAAACGGGGTTTAAATAATTTCAGCACGCATCTAGAGCTTTTTATAACGATTCACATTAAAAGCGATATAACGGGCTTCTTCGCAGTAATAAACAAGGAAAAATATCTTGGATTTTTTATTTTACTTTACCCTAAGATTTCTCAAAGAGATTTACGGTCTAATCTTCCATCTGTTCATTCAACTGTGCTAACAAAGCGGCTCGTCGCGATTCAAGTTCACTTTCGCTCAGAGCTTGGTCGTCACCGTTTTTAGATGAGACAGAATTGCCCTTTTCGGATCCCATACTTTCTGTAGGACTGATGGACGGAGATCGTCGCCTTTCTTTGTCCTTCCGCTTCCTATCTTTTTTCTTTTTCTTGTGAGCAAACATGTCTGGACTTTGTGGCACAGACCCCGAGGAATGGCGATCCGATTCATACGACGGCTAAAAAGAATTCAATTGAAAGACACCTTATATTTGGAAATTAATTTTAATTACTTACAGTCCTTGAGCTCCTACGATGCTTCTTTTTCTTCCTTTTCTTTGAAATCTTTTCGCTTGTCATGCTATCTGAGCTGCTGGAGCGCTGTGGGAATAAACTGTGAAAATATTGAATCTCAAGGAAGGCAAATTACCGAATGTGATCTCGAGTACTTCTTCTTCCGAGCTTTTTCGCGTTCGATATCAGAGTTCATCTCAATGTCCTGGGAAAATAGCTTAACTGTCTTAAAACAATTCAATAACATATTAGCCATACTTACTGATTTTGAGCTTGATCTAGATCGTTTCTTGTGCTTCTTGTTTTTCTTAGATTTTCTTGAGCGGGAATGATGATGACTGCATGAATCTTCGCTTTCCTTTATGAAATCTTCCCAAACCTTTTCGACAGAGCTCTCTTTTTCGTAGATGATAAACGCCTCCAAAACTTCAACCAACTTTTTCGCGTTCTCATACGGTTCTGAAATTGCAATGCCGGATTCATGCCACACATTCTTTATTTCATTCTCAAGTTTTCTGATCCTGCGATTCTCCTCTTTCAGCCTTTCCCGTTCAATGGTCTCAGCCTGGAAATACTTGATTATAATAAGTCTAATATAAAGCGAAAAAAAAGTGTAATGCCTTTTCTAGCAATGAATTATAGGTGAGTTTAACATTCCCGGCATCCAACGTCGCAGAACGCTTATCCTCGCAAACAACAGTAGCAAAATCTTCGAAAGTTGTGCATGCTTGCACAGAAAAATTTTTCTCCTTGAGGATTTCTTTAATAACTTTTTTTTCATCATGAAACCTAGCCTTAAGGTCTTCTACATAAAATTTAAAAAGATCCAACGGTGTGGACCCAGACTGTCCCAATAAAGCTGAAAACCTCAAATCAGCTGATATTATGGGGTATAATTCTACCCACAATGACATGGACGTAAGCTTCCCCTCCTCGTGTAAGGAATCTAGAAGAGCTAGGAAATGATCTCGATTCTTTCTCTGTTGCCTCTTCAACCGTTTCTTTTCTCGCTCTTTCCCTTCCTCTTCTTCTCTCTCCAGAGTGCGTATATGCTCTTCAAACACTATCAAAGCGTCTTCCTTATCCATTCCCAAGAGGTTAACATCGTTTTTAAACGCCGAATTTTCGAGCAGCATAACCTGAGCTTCAGACCACGTAGTCTGGTACGATATCGAAGTCATTGACTCAAGAAGCTCCCCAAGAACTTTCATATTTCTCTTCTTCAAGAGCCTGGCCTCTTCCTTTTCGCGTTTGGCCAAGTTAAAAACACAGTCTTCATATATGTCTCTCCGATCGGGTTCTGGGACAGCAGACCATACTTTCAAATTCCCAAACAGCTCCTCGCACTTGTAATATTTTACAAGGGAATTCATTTTCTCTGAAGACATAAGGAATTTCTCCATATCCTCCTTTGCTTTCTTTGCACGAAGCCTTGACTCTTCGCGCTCGTCTTTTATCTTTTGGGTTTTATAAGCATTAAAAGCTTGTTTTTTCTCATTTAAATTTTTAAACGCACTATATCGAGGGTCTTTAGAGATTATCTTCACACACTGATCCCAATTAGAGTTAGATGGAACATTCTTCTCCTTAAGAAGTTCCTTAAAAGCTTCAATTGCCTCCTTTTTGTCCTTAAATTCTAATTTAAGAGGTTCTGGGCTTGGCTGTCTTACTAAAAGTAAAGTTTATTACGTCTTGTAGTAATGATTGAATTCGCGATTATTACCTTCCTTAGATTCCTGTATGGGCTCAGGCATTTCAATAGCCGCTAGGGTAGCTGCCATGGCTTGATCCAAAGCAGACGAAGAGTTCTCATTGCTTCCAGGGGTTACATGTGAGGGAGAAGGTGGAGCGTGATCAGGAGTAGTCATTTTTGTTACGCTTGGCGGTATTACCTGCAAAGCGGGCGCGACTGGGGGAATGATCATGCCAGCCATCGATGAAGAGGTCAAAGCAGCCACAGCTTTTGCAGCAGTTGCCGCTCTACAAATTGTTATTTAGTTAATTTTTAATTTATAAAACTGGATAAAACAAACTCTTACTCTTCTGCCTTGATCTTCGCTTGCATCTCCAAAAATTCCGGCGGTGCTTCCCATCTCGACTCCTTCGAGTTAACATTGTGATAAAAGAACTTTCCATTCTCCGATCTGTATTCCTTCCACGGACAAGCAGACATCAGTTTTTCTGCAGCGCTTTTTAGCTCATCTGGTTTCTCCCAGGAGCTCTGCTTCGTAATGCTGTTATAGTAGTAAACTCGTCCATCCGGTGCTTTGTGCTCACTCCACTCTGAGTTAGGCGTAAATGGCGCTATATCAGCCGGTGCCCCGAAGCCGGGTGGAGGTATGTTAAACTGGGCGACCATGGGCGGGAATCCTAAAGGCGGAGGAATCCCAGGCATTGTAGAAACAGCACCTACATTAGGTGGCACATTCATAGCTATCTTTTCTTAAACCACTTTCCTAAAATGAGACCATTATTGAGTATAACCTCATTCACATCTTAAAATTAAACGTGACCTTACACAAGGCTCTTGTACGTTTCCACACCCGTTTTGGTAAGTACGAAATAGTGCACAAGTTCCAAAATTACTCGGCGAAATTAATAAACTGCAGAAACATCACCGCCAAGTTGACACTTACGCCCGGAGAGAAAATCAAAAATGGATGCCACACCAACAAGAGCGGATGTCATTCCGGTATGAGGGTTAAGCGCGTCTGTTAAGTTTTCTGACTGAACTTATAATACATACCCTTGTTAAGAGCAATATTGGTATAATCTAACTAAAATAAACAAAAATGTTCAATGAAATAATCGTAATTAGTGCAAGTCTGAATATTTAATTAAGCTGTAACTGTTATACGTTATGAAAGTAGTGGTAATCTTTTTATTAAAAATTCAAAATAATTAGAAGACGAAGAAGAATTTCGCAGTTTTGAGTTGTCAAGTTATTTACGTTTGCTATGCACTCGAAACACTTGCAATTGTACAGAAGTCCAAATTTATTTAATAAACTCGTTTAGTTCCTAATTTAAGTGACAACATGACAGTGGCTGAGTTCTTCGGTTGTGCCTTTCTGGCATTCGGACCTCCACTCTCCATGTTTCTATTTACAATTGCCCACGATCCAATTCGCATTATTATATTAATTGCGGCTGCATTCTTTTGGTTACTGTCCTTATTAGTTTCATCCTTAATATGGTTAGCAGTTGTACCTCTACGGGAGTTCCCAGCGTTCGGTGTGGTCGTCTCAGTAACATTCCAGGTAAAGCCTTTGTCTATATGATCCGTGAAAATTACACAGTAATTGTGTTTTGTTTATTTTGAAGGAAGTCTTCCGATGGGTTATATACAAAATACTCCGAAAGACAGAGAGGGGGCTGAAGGAAGTCGCCGAGAACGAAAGAGTTACAGAAAACAAACACATTCTCGCCTATGTTTCTGGTCTGGGATTTGGCATAATCAGTGGACTTTTTGCCCTCGTCAACGTCCTGGCCGATATGGTAAATCCAGTGAATCATCCACTTTTCGCCTACTTAATTAAGCTGTTTAGGTCGGACCCGGGACGATGGGATACAACGGAGGCAGCGAAATATTTTTCATTACGTCTGCTGCGCAAACTCTTTGTACGATACTTTTACACACATTCTGGGGAGTTATATTCTTCAATGCGATGGACATGCGCAACTACATACAACTAGCTTACGTTGTGCTGAGCCATTTGCTGGTCTCATGTCTGACACTCCTCAACAAAAACGAGCTTTATGCAGCAACATTAACCTCTAGCTACGTAATAACATTGCTCACGGGCGTCCTCGCGTTCAGAGAGGCTGGCGGAAGTTTTATATCATTCAAGAAATTCATCACCTGTAAATAAATTAATTGTAACGTGTAAATCTACGTCGACTAAACGTAACTGAATCTGCTTCATCGTTCGCGCGGTTACTTGTTGTAAGAGTAACGTGGAATAAAACTATAGCTAGATACTAAGGATTACGTGAGTATTCAAATAAATTTTGCTAATTAAAAGGATATTTTATTAGAGGGAATCTCCAAAAAGCGAGTGCAATCACAAATTCCCGTTAAAAATTATATATTCGCACAGGTTCAAACATACAGTATGGTACACATTTCGCTGGGTACACAAAAACTAAAATTTCATGTATAATTAACTAAGTCCGATTTACAATAAATTTTATAGCTGTGGTATCTCGAAAGACGGGCTCGCTTCAATATTGTTTAACTAGCCAATCCATAATTACATTGCGATCCAAACAAATCACTTAAAAAGTTGTCTTCAAATTTTGGCGAATTTTAGTAAGGTAAATGTATGCTGACAGACTTATATACGTCTAATTAAATATTCTTATATCATCCTACGTAAACTAAATTGTAGCGCTTAGGCACGATCTTTTCGTGCAGCGCGGTGTTTTAAAAATCGAAAATATATTTCCGTGGCTCACCGTATTTTGGGCATGAGGGATTTTTATTGAGGACAAAAATATTAAATGAGTCTCTTTCTCTGTCCGTAATAAAAATAAAACATTTATCTAAATTAAAGTCGAAAGAAAACATTGATCGGGTAAGTCTCATCGGTATAATCTAGTGAAATCCCTTAGTGCTTGTGTGATAGCCTTTGTTGTCTCAGACCTGAAACAAAAGAGAAAACAAACTTAGCTAACCGTCAATTGTAAAAATTACATTATGCCCAGATGGAACGATATCATCGCATATTTGAATGCGCAGGAAAGTGCTTTTCATATGAAGATGGAATAAATTAAAACTTACCTCAGCACTGAATTACAAAAATCGTCTAATTGTTGCTGTGTAGCAGTTACACATCCGCCGCTATTCTTGTTCGGTAGAGCATCCAGGGCACTCTTCATGTATTTTTCCATGTTTTCCTTCTCCACAACCTTCAGCTCGGAAATAACTTCCGCTACATCGTCTAGCATATATGAATGCAGACAAAAAACAGAAGCATGAATCAAATTCATAAGCAATGCTTCCCCGTTCTGGTTGGCTATTTGCTTTACGAGCATTTTAGACATCTCATCCTTTTTGCTAGGTTTTCCACAACGTAATAAGTTACAGAAGAATTTCATAACAGAAATATTCGCTTCTCGATGATCAAGCGTGCAAGCTAGTAAAGCGCATTGTAGAATTGGAGTTACTAGAGGGCTTTGAAGAAACGGGACAGGGCAGCACTCAATAAATCGAGAGCAAAGTCTGAAGAAATCGTCCACAGTGTCAGGATTGTTCTTCAATCCATTCTCGACACGGAGCATATTAAACGTGGGCTCAATAAATACCTTAAGCATCTCCAGTAAGCCAGCGGTGCACTCTTCTGACTTGGCGAATACATCAACCAAAATGCTGCCGAGATATAAGAAGCAACTGTGATGGTGCATTGCGTACAGGCATACCATTTGCTTCACCAGGGGCTCCAACAGATGCGATGCTTGCTTACCTACAGCTCTAATACCGTATCTGATAAATCTACAAGTCCTCTCTATAATGCGAACATCTGTTTGATACTTGTCCATTACTTTTGATATTAAAGGCCATGAGTCAGTAAGTATTTGAACACTGGGATGGACCTCTGTTGACCGCACATCTGGGTTTGTATGGCGTATAACGGCACATGCCCTATCGATCCAGTAAGTCGGATCAGATCTTGTGCCCTTGGATACCGTGGATCCTTCAGCCTCCACAAGCTGAACCAGCGGTGCAAATTGGAAAGAGCAAATCTCATGTAACGCATGTTCTAGCTGTGGCCTTGCCAAGCGGGACATAATTATCGATATTCCCTTCAGTAGGCCAATGGCCAATTCATTGCTTATTTCGAAACTGTCTAAACTCCTAGCGATTTCTATTAGTCCGTTCAAGTGGCAGGTCATATGTATCTTGCATGCTGCACAAATTGAGGTCAGTGCGTTGGCGGCAGCAGCTGCAAGGCCGTTCTTTTGTTGCAAAGAGTATAACAAGAAATTTAGAACGGCCTGCAGGGACTCCGGGTGGGATTCAATCCATTCACAAAGCTCACCTAAGAGCATAATTGATGTGTACCTAAATGCTATGTGTGTGTTTTCCGGAAGATTCAATATTGCTTCAACCACTTTTGGGACAATCTCGTTTTCATCCCTAGGATTAAATAAGATTAGTATTCCCCCTTGGTCCCAAACTTAATTGAGTCTTACGGCATAATATTTTTTGCGACATTCTCCATCACAAACAGAGCAGATTCGCTGCTTTCCCATGTTGCTGAGGGTTCCTGCAGAATGAGGAACATTTGCTTGAAACAATTGCTAGATCCCACGATGAAAACTACGTCCTTAATTAAATCGGATACTTTCCTTCGAAAGTCCTTAAATGAAATGATATCAAACAGTGCAAAACAAAATCACTCTCGAGTACATTAAAAAAATCTCCTTCATCTATTAAACCCTCGTGGTCGGGGTCAAATTGTGAGTGCCTGTAGAGCGCTCCCAGTAGTCTTTCTATATACGGCTTAAAGTGACTGGTTAGCTGATCGTTGTTCTTCTGGTACAAATCCTCACTGAGCCGGTACCAGAGGTTAAAGGTGATCTCTGCAATTTCGTAATCGTAATGACCAACACATGTCAGAACGAGGTCCAGCGACTTAATAGAATAATGCGGCGTTTGATCGTTTGATACAACTTTCTTTAAAAACGCTTCCCCTAAAAAATAAAAAAAGCTATAAAGGCTATATTTTCAAAAATCTTGTTCTGCGAAAGTACCAAGTGCTGTGAAGATTCGGCAATAGTTTGTCGCCTTATCCATGTCTTCATGCGCAACACTACTGTGGTAGCAACTCTCGAGGGCAAGAACACCGTTAAAAATTTGTATTTCTAACATTTGTTGATTGCTATATTGGCTGTGGTTGTTTTCCATGACTTGGAGCAGTGTGCAAAGGCAGTTCGTGCCCGAGTCGTGCAGCTTTTTTGAAGTGTCCGGGGAACTTAAAAGTCTAAAAACTTGCTGGGCTATGGGATTTTCGGTCACATTGCTGAGCGAGATGGCATGAATTGTGATCCAGGAGGTGAAACAGCGTATGATGTGGTCGAGGATATTCATGTTCTGCAAATAAGTCGTCAGGCATACCACGAGAAATTCCATTACAGTGCCCGAACTTCCCTCTAGCTCCTTATGTATTTCTTCTCGCCGGTTTGCTCCTAGTCGCAAATTCCTCGAATCAATTTCTTCTGGTATAAGAGTCAACACTTGAAGAAGTGGCCACACAGACTCATCTTTGTTAGACAGCTTTTCCAGGATTGATAGAACAGGATTTTTCCAAGAATACATTATTAATGCTAGATCAGAAATTGCTAGGCAAAGTTGAGTCACTATAACCGGATCAGTTTCATTCGTAATCTCCAATATGTGAGCCAGCAAAGAATCCCGGAAGCTTTCATGAGCCAGAGGTGGGAGCTCATGGAAGGAGCTCTGAATTTTACTCCTCAGCGTTTGTGCGCCAAAGTAGCAAGAGTGCAAGTCTCGCTTTTGTGTTAGGAGCTCATTTGCAATATTCCACGAATAGATCTGGAAATAATCATTTATCTATTAAAACAGTACTCAGTTGAAAGGTTATGTTAATGCCACTCACCGACTTTTGCAATTTCTCTAGCCATTTTGAAGCCTGTTCCTTTTCTGCAACATTTGGGTTATTGTACATAGCATAGATACCCTGATAAACGACATCCATCGGCGGCTCTTCCGTAATCATCTTTATAAAATTATCATTTGCTGCCGTCGTACAGTTGTCAGTTTTTGCATACACCGAGATTATGGTCTCGAAAATGATTCTTCGTAAAATTATTATAAAAATTTATTTCCAGATGGTCGGAAACGATTTTCTAATATCTAGCAGTATCACAATAGTCTCTCTTCACATAGTTTCTTAGCAAATTTATCTATTCTTTAACTTGACCTCTCTACATTCTTCTCGAATATTTACATAAAACCATTCAATTTGACAACTGGCAGAACCGCTGCAAATTTTACGTGGTTTTGAAATATTACATGTTACAGGTGTGTTCGGAAAGCCTAAACGTCAGCTTTTTTTAGCAGCGGAAATTTCTTTCAACGAACTAAGCACCTGTAAGGAACGCAACGCCAGAAAAAGGCAAAAACAAATACTAGATACTACCAAAGAATATATAACATAAAGAAGTTGCACGAGCCTAATTTGCCACTCAAAAATATTTTCCGATCGATTGAAGAGAAGGAACGGTGTCAGGGCAGGGAAGTGATTCCTAGAAACCGCGGCTGTGAACACAAATGTGTACCAGCCAGCAACGCACAGAAGTTCGGGCGCAGGTTATTCATATGGGTTCATGCTTTGGGGTGAACCACGCTTGCGTTGTCGGACGATGTGCCTTCTAGCTGAAGGCAGACCGAATTCTATGAATGAATGATATGAGTAAAAAGGCGAGAACCCAAAAGAATTTCGTCTGCGCTTGTAATTCTCAACTTTCAGTTCAGAGTTCTCGTAATTTTCCCACACTTCCTAGAATTGGAACCGGCGAGTGCTCATACAGCCCTCAACGCGTGCTTGGAACACCTCATCGCAAAAGTCCATAAGAATAACATTGCGCGCCGGAATTTCTGTACGTTTGCTGCCTGGTCCCGCGTCGCATCAGAAATTTTTGGTCACACTTCCGATGTAAGAAGTGTCTGAATATGAATGACCGCTTGTATTTATTGTATATACAGATATAGGGTTCGCGCGGAAGGACCCTAGAGCAAATTTTTCAGTTCAAGTTATTTGTTCCGACTGCGACTTCTTTATCTTATATATTCTTTGATACTACGCAATCATAAGGCGGAATAGAAATTCGGATGGGCAATAGAATTTGCTTCACTACCGTACACGAACTTAGTACAGTATTGCCGTTCCTTATATTATATATGATCTTAACTCGTTGGTTTCTCTAGACAATAAATGTAATATGTGCCTTAATTTGAAGGAATTTCGTTTTATTTATTTATTTATTTATTTAACGCTTACAGCTTTTATATACATAGATTTTTGTTTTAATACTTTACAGCATGTTCTTTACATCAAGATGACGCATCAAATATATCATCCGGGCCTTATAGAATCTAGTACATTATATATAATTCATGTATTGACAACCAACTACAATAATATTTTCTTTAATTGCGACTTAAAAACTGTTAAATTGTTGCCATACAATTCCAAATCCTTACTATAGTTATTGGCTAACTCAATAATCCTATTCTTAATGCTAAATTTGGCATAATTTGCTCCAATAAACGATATCTCAAACTTATGCTGGACCATTTCCACATTTTCTATATCGTTCTTGTAGTACGGAGACCAAATTATGGAGGCATATTCCAGTATCGGTCTAACTATTGTGATGAAAAGTCTGCGCAGTGTAGATATATTATTGAAATCTTTACACATTCGGATGACAGCACCCAGCGATCTCATTGCTTTCGCGATCATTTTACTTAAATGCTCCTTAAATTCGAGCTTGGCATCGATTAGTACACCAAGGTCTTTCATCACATCCGCTCTTTGTAAAAGCTCCCCATGGAGGCTATATGTACTTCCGCAATCCACAGCATTCGATCCTCTTGCGAAGCCCACTACAGCACATTTCCTCACATTAAGGTGTAATTGATTTAGTGCACACCACTCTCACAATCGATCCAGGTCCCGTTGTAGAGCCGCAATATCCCTTTCCGAGTCTATGGTTCTGTATAGTTTCAAATCGTCTGCAAATAGTAAGTGCTTGGAGTTAAAACAGTCACCCAAGTCATTTATGAATATACAGAATAACAACGGCCCCAGGTGCGATCCTTGAGGCACCCCTGAGCTTGGACAAAAATGATCAGATAGCTGACCCTCTACCTTGACTTGCAGCCTTCTATCCAGTAAATACGAGGCAAACCATTCCAGTAGCTTGTCGGCAATGCCGTAAGCTTTCAATTTTACCAGTAAAATTTCATGGTTGACCATGTCAAACGCTTTGCTGAAATCTGTGTAGATGGAATGGACTGTCTTCTTACCTCTCATTGCTTCCTGCAGGTCGTTAACATACAAAAATAGGTTGGATACAGTTGATCTTCCACCTACAAATCCATGCTGTTTGCTCGTTATGATGTTTTTGAACGAAAAATTTAACAGAGGCAACGTGAGCTTTTCGAATAATTTTGGGAGTGAAGACTGAATGCAGATCTGACGGTAATTTTCTACACTATCCCTTGCTCCAGCTTTAAAAATTGGTACAATATGAGATAGTTTCCATATCTGCGGAAAAACTCCTGTGGATAGAGATTTGTTCAGGATTGCACATAACGGCTCACTTAGTCCAATGGCACATCTTCTCAGCAGCAAATTTGGCACCCCATCCGGTCCTGGACCTTTCCTCACATTGAGTGACTTAAGCCCCCGTAAGACATTATCGAAAGTTATTTCCATGCTACCCAGATTAACATCACCATGTTGTCTGAGGTGATCCAGTTTTAAGGTTACATCATCTCCATCGTGATCCACAATATGGTATATATTTTTGAAGTGAGAAGCGAACAGGTTACTTACAGCCTTATTGTCCTGTACTTTCTTTTCCCCTAGACACATTTCGTTTGTGATTCTATTGCTGTTACTCGTTCTCTCCCTTACGTAGGCCCAAAACGTACCCGGATCTTCTACTAGTCTCTCTTCAGTGCGTTCTATGTAGTTATTGTGACACTGAGCACCTAACAGACTACATCTCATTCTAAGGTTACGAAATCTATCATATTCAATTCGCCTTCCAGTGTTTTTGTATTCTATATGAGCGATTTTTTTATCTTTGATTGTTTCAATCAGTTCTTTTGTAAACCATTTTGGATAGGTTGATTTGTACCTACTCACCAATGGTACGTACCTATTGATTCCCTCATATAAAATGTCGTAAAACAGAGAAACCATTTCATTAACATCCTTTATTTGGTAAAGCTGGACCCAGTTTATCCCAAGCAAATAGCAGTTTTAAATATGCGTTGCGGATCAAGGGACGGTAAGGCTTTACTAAATCGATCTGTCTAATTTCAATCTGCATCATGGAAATATAAACTTACAGGGAACGGCTGTATCGTGTAAAAACCCAATCCATGAGCGACCACCTAAAGATCCGTAGAGAAGTACAGAAACAGCGTGTATGAGGGAACTATCAATTGAAATCGTGCTGCATTGAAGTTTGAATAGATTAAACCGGAAACGTGCAAGTTTTTGAGTGTACAGCTATAATTGTCTGCTCATGGTCATATAGTGCACTGGATCAGATAAGCCACATTGGGACGCCTCTTTTGGGGGCAATTATATAAACTAACAAACTATAATTGTGGGCAAAGTCCGCGAGAATTGTATAAAGGACTATTTTACACATTTTTTAATCGCAGTGAAGAGTGCGAAAAAACTACACTTTACGGGAATTTACGAAATGAAGTCTTCCGTGGTGGGTTGTCGCAAGTTTGTTTCGACCCGAGGAAGCTAAGCTGGTATCATTAGTGGGCACGATTCTTATATCCTTAGCCCCAATTTTTGGGAACGGGGTTCGAAACATTTTGCTATGCTAATTAACTCCACCAGTAAGTAGTTTGTTAAAGGAAAATTAACTCCACCGGCAGTTTGTAAAAGGGAAGTTTTAATAATATAATAGAATTTTCCTAAAAGTTACGAACGTTAGGTGGCTCGAGATAGAATTTTTTCATTATTTTTCTGTTAATTAGCACAGCAAAATGTTTCGAACCCCGTTCCCAAAAATAGGGGCCAAGGCTATAAGAATCTCCCCCATCAGTGGTGCGACGCTTAGCTACAAATAAGCGTATTATTTTCACTACTAACTTTCAAATTCCACCAAGTGTTTAAAAATTACTCCTATTTGGTATCTCTTTCAAAAATAACAGGTATTTTCGGACCGCTGTATTTTAAGGTTTGAACCTTACAGGAAGCTCTAGTACACCTTACAAAAAAAAGAAGTTTGAACGTACCTTTTATTTTGAGCCGAATAAATAAAACGTCATAAAAAACTGTTATGTTCTAACACGAATTGTAAGTGTCCAGATATAAAAATTGGCTGAGGTAGGAATGCAAAAAGTTGCAATTTTAAAATATTTGTCGGAAATTGATAAACAGCTTCATGAGAATCGTCCACGTGTACTTCCTTCAATTTTCCGATTAATTTTCACTGGGCCTTTGGAGTTCAAAAACTTTTAATAAGGTTTTAGGGCAAATGGAAGGCACCTGCAAAATTTCGTCCAAATCGGAACGATTTCCTTATTCTTCACATGTTCCTATTTACACCTTTTACAAATTGTTTACTCACTGAATATATGTCTTTTTAAAAAATTCAGTCAGTACTGGTCGTTTACTTTTTACAAATTGTCTTTTACCACGAATCGCAGAAATTGCTGCATTTGCACTCTAAATTAGTTTTGCCATGTTCCATTATAAGGAAATCGCTCCGATTTGGACGAAATTTTGCAGGTGCCTTCCATTTGCCCTAAAACGGAAGGATCTGAAAGAATTGTTTGGCGGTCGGCTATAGTTTCCGAAATATATAATTTTTCATTTTGAGAAAATTAACAAAGTAAGATCTTTCGCCATATCGAGAAGCAGTAAACGAATGAAGGAGGCAGGAACTTCTATTGGAATTTTCTTTATTCTCGAAAACTATTGGTCGTACGAAAATTTTGTATATATCCTTTTATGGGCAAAATTTTATAATAGTAATGCTAACTAAAATTAGCATAAAACTAATAGATCACGGATAATCAGGAACACTTGCTTTTGGCGACCTTTGGGCTTGACTAATTTATTTTGCGTACACAATGTCGCAATGGGCTTTTGACACAATATTTATAATGCCAAAATAAAGAAATATGTCGGAAATCATATCAGTAGGATTTTTTTCCAAAGGAAATCCAAGTGTCCGGATTAAGGAGGGCAGCTATAATATTATACATATGTACTTATATGGAACAGGGAATGGAAGATTCTGTGTAAGGATGTTTCCGCACAGCTTTACTCAAAAGTTTTTTATGACCTGCTTTTAAACATTATAGTTTATTTTATAAATACACAAAGGCCCATTTTTGAGAGAAAAATCAGTTTCAACTTGAATTTTTTTTTAATTAAACTTTCGAAAACCGGGAGGGGGGTCAAAAACTGCTTTATTCTTTCTACTTTATAAATTTATTAGTTGTTCTTTTCGAAATGAAAATTGACAGAATTACAATTATTACCGTGGAGGCATTCATCAGCGAATGGCCCGCGTGGAGTTCCCTAGGACGTTCCCCGAAGCTTTTTATGTGCTTTATTGAATTTCGAATAAACAATCTGTTATATGAAAATAAAAATTAAATTTTCCCCCACGTTTCGTAGGTGTATGTATGTAAGCTCCTTAAATTCGACTAGGATTATCTGACTATGATTACGTATATACGATGACCAGTCATGACTTTGGCCTAGCGTGGTCCAGTCATGTTTGCTGTATAAACGATTCAGTTAGAAATCCTGCCTAGCTACGATTGAATTGGGCCTAGACATCTCTTTGTATGTGTGTGTAAGAAAACGCAAAGTTAAGGGGGTTCTTGACACACATGCATAGTACACGAACGCCGATTTCTCAGGTCGAATTTGTGCCATTTACACCGGCAGCTACAATTTCTGTCTGGAAATCGGTTTTCAGTCACGATTTGTGACTGTCGCATAAAGGTAGTTTATGCTTGATGTCATCTCAATTTAAGACGGCCTTACCTGAGGTAGAATTTTCAACAAAGTCTTAAGGGGAGGGTAAGGTATTAAACATTTTCTGAATGAAGAAGCTTTCAAAAATATTATGTGAAAATTTGAGACAGATCGGAGCAAAACTAACGAAGATACAGCAGTTTAAGCAACTCGCTTATGAACGTTTTACTCTAAATTTTTTAGTGTTTAAAACTTTAAGGCGTTTTTCCCACAACTCATGTTTTCAAAGTCGGTGCCCCTCATAAGTTGAAAACTACTGCACCGATTCTTTTGAAATTTTGAACACTATTGCTGTACATAATTTACGAGTTAACGCGGGAGAGTTTTTTTTCCAATTTGTCAATATTTTTTATTATATAATAACAAATTAACCGATTTTTTTTGCAAAAATCGCGTTTTTCACTTCAGTGTTCCCAAAAATTGAAAAATTTAAATTTCAAAAAACCCCCTCGGCGTTACCTGGGGAAACTGATTATCTAACGACAAAATTTTTGATATCAGACGATCCAGCACCGAGTTATGAGGGGCACCGGAATTCTACTTTTTTCGGAGACGCTTCCAAATAATTGCTACCATTAGTTTTAATAAATAGATTTTAACTGTATTGTCGAAAAAAATTCACAAAAATGTGCCTTTTTTTGTACGAATTAACCTTACCCTCCCCTTAAGACTTGTGATATGATTATGAACCAAAACGTGGTCTTAAGACTCTTAAGGTTGCCTTAAATTTAAAACCTGATTTTGAATATAGTCTAGTTTCTATTAAAATCTTTTCTCTAGCAGTGTTTTTTTATTTGAATTCGACACTGATAGTCTTTTCTAATGTTCACTGAACATTGCGAAGTGTTAGGCCATTTGAGTTCATTATTAAAGACCCTATTTACACGATCGGACTCTTGTTCGGCTTAGTCTTCGATTTCGCTTTGCTCTTCCTGTCCCTCTCATCTCCCCTATTTTAGTTCTCGAGTGCCCGCCAGCACAAGTTCGTACGTGTAAATGAGGTCAAAGCTAATAGAACCTTTCAATTGATGTATAATTAGTTTCCTAATACGCAGTACCTAATACCTGCAAAAGCTTTTATAAAGTCAAAAATGCCAACTGGCCGGATCCATTCTCATCCATGTTTTATTGAAATTGGTGTAATATTTATACTTATAAAATTATATACATACCACGTAGGTGGATGATCATCTTTATCAACCTTCACTTGTGTTTCCACCCTGATTTTTGATTGTGGTGGACCCATGCGGGTCCCAGTAGAAAAAAGAAAGAGTAAAGACAAGACAATGACAGAATTGCTTCTTCAGCATTAGAAGGCCTTCCCAACTCGATTCTTTTCTTTCTTCTTTTTAACCCATAATGGGACTGGAGGCAAGGACTTCCTCTCTCACTTACTTAGAAGCAGTTCCTCTCTCACTTACTGTGAAATAGTGATAGAAAAGGTTACTCAGTAGACCTGGACAAATGCATTCGTGCACTATACATATGTAAGTAAATAACCATTTGCAATGAGTTATTCTGAAAGAAATGAAGTAGAATTGGAGATATAAGCTATCCCTTTGAAGTTCTTCTGAATCCAATTCATCCCCAATCTTCTGTAAATTCTTTTTCCCCAAATAACGACAAACAAACAGATAACATCATTCCGCTGGAAATTTAAAATTCAATTTTTCGTATATAAAAAATTTTTATTGTTTCAAATAACATAAAAATATATATCACAACTCATTTTTAAAATAAAATAACAAATTCTTAATTTCACTTCGTAATTTCACTTGCAACTTGCACCACAATTGAACCCAAGAGATCACGGCATACGAATAATTTTTCAACTCAAAATTTTCTTTGCACTACCTGGCTAGAAACGCACAGATGCGACCCATCCCCAAATTTCCTTGCACTCGCACTAGAAACTACATAAGACTCATCTCAATTTTCTTCGTAATATACCTGGTGGAACATAAAAATGGTTTGACTCAATACCTCCTGCAATCTAATGGAGCGGTGCTGCCAGCGCTCTATACAGAGTGCTGTAGGCATGAGATTGATAAATGCTCAGAAGCTATTATAGCATGCCTTCTGATAGAGGTTCTTGACAATTTTGTTACTGGGGAGCGGGGCATATCCATACATACATATATCACGCCTTCTGCACCCGAAAAATCTTAGTGTAAACAGGCTCTATGCGGGTGTTTTTTCTGCGTGGTTTAGTAAAAGATTCATTAAAATTGTTTTAGTATAGATTCCGAGATATCTGCTAGCTGATAGCAGTGATAGCACAAAGTTACACTTTTACACTTTGTGCATCATTAATTGAAATTAGTACTTTTTAATTGTGTCCAATTGTAAATAAGTAGAGCTAAAATAAGTTAAAATTCCACAGAATGGATTTTGTGTGCAATTGTATTAAATGGTAATTACAAAAAATTTTGCAAATATAGAATTAATACAATTAACTAGTCTTCTAAATGCATTAAGGGGAAATCTGAATAATGTTAGAAAGCAAATATTTTTGCGAATAAAAGAATACTCAGAATCCATTAACGGCAGCTCTGCAAGTTATCAAATCATAGCTGAGGGCGTTTATCTTCTGATGAATGTGCCTTTTCCCAAAATCAATAAAATGTAAAAAAGATTCATTCGAGTGAGTGAGCAATAAAGGACAAGATTTTCTCTGTTTCATATAAGAAATTTGCCACACAAAAAGAAGAGCGGATAGGACTCGATTCCCGGCTTTTTACGATAGGCAAGGCAAGCAACCGTCAAAGCAGCAGGTAGAAAATAAGGAAGCGCATGGGCACATTCCAGAAATTTCCTACCCTCATCTACCTTGGACCGTGGTGTGATGCTCGCCAGCCGCGCCTCATACAAAACTTCTAGAGACGCATACACAGCTCCCTGTCACATATACACTCATACAAATTAAGAAATATCCCAAGCGACGCTGAACCTGAACACGTGTGTGGAAAATTCCCTAATTTAAAAGGGGAGTGCAAACGGGTATAAATTGCATCACTGTAACCCAGTGCCACAGTAAAAAGAGAAAAAGAAAATCATTTGTCCTTCAACATCTGTCCTTTCTGGGCGTATACATTAAACCATACCATGCGTGCACATCCCCTTCGCACATGGCGCACTTTGTCTGCGGTGACGAATCGAACTGTCCCGTGCGAACAATAACTGATCAATTTGCGTTTTGTTCGTTAAAGACTGGACGTGAAAGAAATCCCTACCGGATACTGCGATGGCAGCATAATCGCTTCTCCTCCACACCGTGGGCTTTAAACTTTCAGGGACGGTTAGGGTTGGCTTCCCGTTTATCTCGATTGCTGTTGCAATGGAGTCCACGAGTGTGTATTTTTTCCAAACAAGAGCGGTAGTAATTTTGCTGTCGCGACAAGGATAAAGGAAGGACACTTCTGTGTTTTCTTTTAGAAATCAGTTCAGCTCGCGCTAACTCCGCCATAAAAAGGTTATTACGAGGGGAAGCAGATGTACCTCTCGGTAGTAGTTCATAATATTGCTTTTAAGGAGTACAAGATAGAGATTCGGGGTCTTGCTTGTCCGAGACAAAATGGAGAGGTGGGATTTTCAGCATTTGACGCTTATTCAGGATCTTTCAATAAGGACGCTCGAGTTTTAAATCTAAATAAAATAAGTTGTGTGTGAGATATCCACTCTATTTTCATTTTGTTTGAAAGAATATTTAATAGCATTAAGTATGGAATATAACGTCGTTCAAATGTCCGCCGCGGCTTTGCTTGGTGGCACGTATTCGGGGTTTTTTTTTATTTTATTTTCGATGGCTGTCGCATAAATCTGACTGAATTTTATAAAATTTCTAGCGTCCATATTGACTATGAATACACGACAGTCCCAAATCAGGACTACAAACCGGTTGTAGGCCAAAATCACGGCTGCTCGTGTAAACGACACAAAGTGCATTAGGAAATGTTCCCTTGTGTGCGAGTAAGATTTCTGATATTTGAGGGATCGAGTGCACAGCGCACACACATACAGATATATCAGGCCTAGGCCCAATTCAATCAGGGCTAGGCCTAAGTTGGGACTTGCCCGTTTACTTTGGGCTACGCTAGGCCAAAGTCGCGACTTTGGATATCGTGTATACGTAATCATTGAAACGCCCTTTAAAGTTGAACATTGATTTGGGTTGAACACAAATTTTGTTAGAAGGTAAGAGATGCGACGTAGGTTTTAATTTACAGAATGGAGTCATTCATTCACATAACGAGTGCACTTTTCACAATTCTTTAAATGTAAAACGTTCACGGCCTACGTAAATGGAATCCGCTTTCTTCATATTTTGCATCTTTTTTACAATTCTTGTAAAAAACCCTGTCGTTCTGTGATGTGAAAACATTGGGTAGATAGCCATAAGATGGATAAAACCCAGAGGGGTCCCAACCGGACTGTAAACGTACGTGTGCATTGCTTGCTTCCGGAACTGCACCGAACAAGGGCTGAAACGACACGCTCAAGCTTCATGCGCCATATAAAATACTTTAATTAGTTGTACTAACGGTACAGGTTTTTTTCTATTTGATTTTTTTATTTTGAAGTGAAACTTCTTTGGCGTTGAGTTTCAAATCTTTCATATTAAACCGTGGGATTATTGGACGTTAAAAGTATTTGGATGGAAAATCACTTAGGAACACCGCCGTCTACTGTGGGTTTGTCCACACCGAAAAATTCAGAAAAAATTCCCGTGATGTAGCATAGGATATTTTTGATTAGATGTCGCGTTCATTTTTCATAAATTTTTAAAACACAATTTCAGAGTACATTTCTTCAAATTTTTAAAAATTGTTCCCTACTCTGTTGATTCGCTTTAAGGGGGTCGTCTACCTAATAGATCGCGATTCGAGCGCTATATTCTACAGTTCGTTGTGTGGAAAGAAAGCGAGATAGAGAGTTGCCGTTTGGTATACGTCTTTATTCATAAGTCATAAGCATGGATAATTTTTTTTTTTTTTTGAAATTTCGAAAATTGTGGTCCTGAGACGGTGGATATGAAAAATCGGCAGCGCTGCAGAACTCCGGTGATATCTCGGAAAGTTCCCAACCGATTCTGTTGAAATTTGGCACAGACCTTTAGTGCATGCGCCGCTATGGCCGGTACCTCAATGGCGGTAATGGAAAAAAAATTTTTTTTTACAAGCAAAAAACCCGGTAAAAAAAACGAATTTTTTTTTTTTTTTTTTTTTTCAAAATTACGCCAAAGTCTGATTTATTGTTTTTTTCTTCTAATTCTGGTAGGGGCCATAGCTAAGAGTGTGTAGATACTGATTTTTTGTTGTTGCTTGCTTTCAGATACCTCAGTCGCCTACATCCACCGTCTCAGGACCACAATTTTCGAAATTTCAAAAAAAAAAAAATTATTCATGCTTATGACTTATGAATAAAGACGTATACCAAACGGCAACTCTCTATCTCGCTTTCTTTCCACACAACGAACTGTAGAATATAGCGCTCGAACCGCGACCTATTGGGTAGACGACCCCCTTAAAAGAAAGGAAATGAAAATACTTTGCGAAGAAAAGCGTGGCTTCATCCTGGACTACCATCAACATCAGACGAATATTCGGAGTGACGCTATAGAGAGAAAAATCATTAAAGGAAACGGTGTATATTCCTTCATGATAACGCTCGTCCCATGCAGCTAAACCTACGATTATTTTGCCTCAAAACCACCAAGATTTACCGCGACGGCATCCGTAAGCTGCCGATAATTGAAAAATGACCATAGATAGTAATGGCGAATATTTCGATCCATAAGCTTTTTAAAATATGTATTTAAACATACATGTAAGTAAAATTGAGGTGTCTGTCTGTGATTTCAAAATAATTGCATTTTTCTAAGCTAATGTTTATTTATATGATACCAAAACCCAAATAAACGTTTTAAATTGTTGCCCAATTTTAAATAAATAAAAACTTTACAAAAAAAGACCGAGAATTTATTTATACAACTAATTATAAAAGTAATAGCTTGGAAGAACGAACCTCGCACGATTGAGAGGTAAATTATTTTTTGCCCCCTAATTTTGAAGGTATAAAATTTTAATTTATGTAATTTAATATATCTAAATTAAAATGGTGTCTATCCAAATTTGAAACCGGCACGCTTTCTCGCACCTTGAAACTTACATCATTTTACCGATTTCCTTATGCCCGTTTTTCAAGATAGAACTTACAAATGTGTAATTGCTCTCTACTATAAGAATAGGATCAATGTATATTCACCTTTTGTACACATAAAAATTCCACCTACAGAATTCCAGTCTAGAACACTCCTTTAAATTTATCTTAAGTATGTACGTATTATTGATCTGTACCTTTTCTTATAATCCCTGTTTTGGTTTAATGAGACTGGCGTAAAGGCTTCAGCCGTGCATCACGACAGTGTTAGCCTGTATGTGCACAAAAATAAAACATAAAGGGTTCAAATATAACCTTTTAAAAAACGTTTTTATTTCATTAATATTGGCTACGTTCCGTGCTTGTCTTTTCTTTTGTAAATCTAGTTTGGTATTTTGTTCTTGTTAAAATCTCATTACAAATATAATCAATCCAGTTAGCTTGATTTTATTGTTTTTTCTTCAACTTTATTTTTTTCACTAATAATTCCTTTTGTTTTACTTCATTTACAGCTTTTACTTAAATCTGATTCTATCCTTAAACAAAAGTGGCCTTAATCTGTTATACTATTTATAAATTAATATCATTTATGTAACTACATCAGAAATACCTGGAGAATTTTACAATTTCATGCGTCTTTCATAGTGAAAATTGAATGCTCCATAAAGACATAATTCCACTTAATTTATAAACAATTAGGGTTTATATTTTACTTCTATACAAAGTGTTTACGTTTCCCATTGATTCAGTCACTTCACTAAATTCAATTGTAACTTGTAAAAGGACGACAAATATTACCCAGGTTTAGTCCATTTTCGTACATGTAACCCTTGGTTGCTATTCAACGGGAACCATTGCGATTGCATGCCTGTAAAATAATTAGGTAAAAATACCATTGTGTAATAAATGCGCTAGTAAAATTTTCCCAAAGTGCATTGAAGGTTAAGGCCTCATATTTATTCAACAACTGACTCTTATACATACGTATTTATTCATTTATTAAAACTTAACCACAATTATTTTTTGGGATTATGGTCCTTAGCAATCAAGTAATAAAAAAAAGTGAGTAGCAATCAAGGGTTAACTAAAAATTAAAAGCTCTATTAAAAAGAAACTCATAGTAAATGAAACAATTCACAATTTCTGCTTCAGTCGCAAATTTTCCTTATTTCTTAAATTTTATCAGAAAAGGACAATGCTCCTCTATGATTAATTAATTGCAATAAAATGCAGCTTATTAAAATATTTTTTGGTTTTTTGTCGTTATAGTTTACAGTAAAAATATTTTAATATTTGCAGTCTATAGTTATGTTCGGTGTACGACTTTACTCATGAATTTCGCAATGTGTTCGCTATGAAAATGGATCTCCTTTTTATATGAAGTACACGGAAAGAATTTTATGCACATACCGCATGAAGTACATGGTAAAAATCACTGAACTGTCATCAATTACCAGACTAATAAGGTCATTTTCATCAATTCGTTCCGTGTAGTACATCTGCGTATTCAGTTTCACATCATGAATGAATGTGGAGGTTCAAACGTTTTTTTTATTGCAAAAAAAAAAAAAACCGGAGTTTTAATTATGTTTTATCACAATAAAAATATGTATTTACGAAAATAAAAAAATAAAAAATTAAAATAAGTATATGCTAACTCAAGCGGAAAGTCAAGTTTCGCCGATCATAACCGCTACTGGATTTGCCTGTTTATCTTTGAGCTTATTATGCGCCAGAAACACAAATACATAGCATATTAATTGCACGAGTCAAAAGCTTGATTCCTTTGCTTTAATGTAATTCTGATCGTGAACAGAGCACATCCTGACCTACGCTTCGGGTAGAACGGGGTGTGGGATTATGAGAAATCAATTGTTCGCATAGTAACAAAACGGAAAGAATTCAAAAATAAACCAAATATGCAGCATTAGTTTAATCAAATTGTTCAGGCTGTTTGTCGCGATATATGCGAAATGGTTGATATTATGACTACGTCTATATGTTTTCACATATACATAGATGACTACTGGCAACAACTATTATTAATCCAAAAAATATTAAGTCCCAGCCATAAATTAATAATAACACGCAGAAGTAAAACAAGCACGAACCTACTACCGAACCATCACGTGTACAGAGGGTGTGAAGAATTCCACGCCTCTCTAATCCACCTGATTGAGCTAAAGTGTTAACCACACACATATGTGATTTCCCGAACAACGTCTGAAAAGCGAAGAAAACAGCAAAGAAAATATAATTCACAGTGCCAAAAGAACTCAAGGAATGATGCAGCATGAGAGTAATCAGAAGGGGGCGCGCGCATTCACACACACTTTGTTCAATTTTTTCGTTTTGAATTTTTTATAATTTTATTTATTAAAATTGTTTTACTTCTTTTCATGTTCACTTTTGTTTTTTCTTCTCTTTAATTAATATATTAAATCTTAAACTTTAAAGAAAATCTTGCGATCTTTAAATAAAAAAAGTAAATTAAGAAAAAAATTTCTTATTTTATTTTGTGTCTGACTAATATTATTATAACACCTGATTGTCTTCTTCGTCCACGTCGTTATCTAAGTCGTCCTCCTCTTCATCTGCAACAAAGGGAGGAAAAATATAAGTTATAGCGTAAAATTTAATTTACTTAAAAAGCATTTGCTTATTTCAGAAACTTACCTTCCCCGTCTATGTCGTCTTCCTCATCGTCATCGTACGGCAGGTCACAACAATCATTTTCACTCTCTATCTCTTCGATGGTTTCTTCTTCGATGGTTTCATCTTCATCATCTTCTTCCTCCTCTCCCCCACCATTTTCTTCTTTTTTTGCTTTTTTTGATTCTGTGTTTTTATCCTTTAATAAAGAGAAGAACTATCATTTTTAATTTTTTTAAATATATGCGATTTAAGTTTGCAATGTAATATTTATGTGCTAATCTTAATAATAGTTGACTAAATTTCATTCTTTAATTTAAGGGAAATACTCGTCTCACAAATGTGATTGCCGCTAATAACAAAAGGATACCGTATTAGATGCAGTTTGCTAAATAAACCTCTGGAATCTGATCATTATCAAATAAGACTACACCACACTACTAAATTCGACACCACATTCTAAACTCAACTCTTTTTTATGTACTTAGTGGATTTACTAAATGTAACTAAAAAATTGTTTTCACATTGCATACCGGTTACGAGAATTTTATTTCCATATGACGTACAACATTGGAGCACAGAAAAAATAGACCTCGTTTCTTCGTTTTTGTTGTAGATATGGAGTTATTCAAGCCAATTTCAAGATCCGCCGGGCTTTAGATTTTGTTACCAATCCCCAAAATATTATTCTACCATTCGAATGTGCACATCTTAATTTGGAATTCTCTACCAATTCTGAAAACGGTATGAACCTGGCATAAGGGAACGAAAGTCTGTAATTTATTGTTACGCTTCACGAATTTTTTATTAACCATGAATAAAGATTCGATTAAAAGACTTCTGAATTGCACTTACTTTCTATAGCGCAAAAATATCGTTTGGGAAGAAATAATCGCATTCTGAAAGAATTTAAGAATGGATCTGAACAATTAATTATAACAATTTTAGTCAATATTTTAGCGGATTTGAGCAAAATAGAAGTGAGGTAATTCACAAATAGTAATTTTGCTATATATTGACTGTATCTGCAGTGGTAGAGGTAGATGAACATTGTTAACATTTTTGGGAAGAACGCTGAGATAGTAGTTATTTGGCGTGAATTTGATGTCAAGAGTTTATTCAAAGTTTCAAGTAAATGGGATCAAAAAAATATTTTTCTTCATGCAAAGATTTATACCCCTTCGAGGTAAAATTTATACGGGGGTAAGTATTAAGAAGAGGTGAACGTGATGTATGCAGGTATTGCGTATGAATTTATGCTTAATTTAATTAGACCTCCCCCACCTCTCCGGGACATATAGGAAAAATATTTAAAAAAATATTATTAGTCTAGAAAAATATCCTAAGGTAGGGGAAAACGAAATCAAAAAAAAACATTTGAAAAAAGTGAAAAGAAATGTTTTAACGGAAAAAATTAAGGATTTTGTCGATATTGAGGAGAAAAATTGAAATATCTAGATAATTAATGGACGTGGTGTATTTATTGTTGGTGGACTTAATGGAAGAGCCTTAGAAAGTAAAGTAGTATAACTGAGTAAACATATGAACAAATATTAATAATAACTTTTTAGTAAAATAGAAAAAAGTGTAAAAGAGGTAGGAGTTCACTGTGTAATTTTCTGCGATAAGAGGGGTGGGGCGAAAGATATGAAAACAACTTGAGTTATTAAATTACTACGTTTTCATGAACAGGGTTGGATTTGGAGTGAGTTTTCGTTGAGTTTCAAGGGAATGAAGTTAACCCTGTGTGTCTCTATGGATTAATTTGACAAATCTTGTAGTAAAAATGGGGTTATATACAAAAATTTAAACATTTAACAACAACTTAACCTCTTCCTCTATCCAAATAAAAAAAGTTAATTGAAAAAAACCCGACTGAATAAAAAAGAACTAAAACGATGTAAACAAGACACATTCATAATTAAATCTATAAATAAATCAGTACTATTAAAATTGTTCTTGCGTCGTTCTAGTATAACTAATTGGCAGTCGGAGGCTACGCAAATTTTTGTTAGTCTGTGTAGGTTAGCCTCATTTTTAACGCAGTCGGGTTTTTGCTTTTTCCAATTTTCTTTTTTTTATAGCATTTCTCATTTCAAATTAAATTTAAACATACAAATTGTACATATTTTTGCAAGCCATTTAAAAAAAAAACCCATAATATTGATAACCCACTCGATAGGTTTTGAGGGGAAAACATTTTTTGAGGGGACATGGCGCCAAAAATAGACCATTATAATTTTTATAAATTTGATATTATATATCCAGTGTCACTCTCGCAATTAAGATGAATCTAACGACACTTCTCCAGCTAAAATCCATCAAGCCGTTTAGGCTACAGAGCGTGCCACAGAAATATACATACATATATACATGCATACACTCGAAAAGCATAACCCTCCTTCTGTCCAGTCGGATAAAAACTCTACCAGACGCTATGTTCAATACAAAAGTAAACAACCTACGAACACATTTACGTAACCTAGGATACATTACGCCTCTTTCGTGGAGTTTAGCTGGGTTTAACGAAACTCTAATTTTTATTAAGTCTAACTCGAGTTAACCACGAATCAATTCTGCATGGAAACACAGTAAATGTTTAAATTTTAGATAATAATTTTGCGTACTTTGGTGTTGTTCATTATTCACTTTGCATCAACGAATGCTTCGATTTCAAAATGAGCTGATAAATCCAACTGAAACTGTTGCTCAAAATGTTATCACAGTTGTCTCACCGCAAACTTACTTACTTAAAGTCCCATATAATGAGTATTTAAGCTACAACATGAAACTGTGTTCCCCTGATTTCGTTATCATCGGGTTTTTAGTACTGCCCGCAATATGGGAGCAATCTGAAAGACGAAGTCAAGTAAAAACGCGTGTATTTTTCTGTCCTTCATTTTATATTTGAATTTATCATTTATCGCATTCCTTTTGCGATGTTTCTTATTCATAGTCAGATATTTTTGTAAAGAAATTTGTTGTAATACTGAAAGCTTTAAGATATCTCGCTTGTATCGGGTCAGGGCTAATAGAATGCTTCTCTATTTTAAAGGCGCGTATATGTAAATACTCTTATACATAAAGCACGTTTATTATTTGTGTAATTTATTTACAGAATATAATATTTTGCAGAATTGCTCATTATTTAAGAAAAATTAGTTCTTCAAATTTGTATTGCTCATTGAAGAGAACAAATCGATCAAACAGAGGATCTATTACTGCGTTTATAGGAACATCTTCAATCCGGATTGAACATTCCGAAGTAAAATCTTTTTGCGTTTATAGGCACAATGAAATGTCGGATTGAAATTCGTCGTTAAATTCGGGAGTGAACTGAGAGCCGTCGGATTTTGATAACTTAATGGAGTTTTAAGCCGCAAAATGGACTTGACGTGTGACGAGGAAATTTATTTCTAAAGGAAGCGAAAATAGTAATTAATAAATATATCTATTGAGAACATAAGTAAGTTGCGGAGAAGCCAAAATTGTTCTTCTGAAACTCAAACACCTTACACCAGTTGATACTTCAGTCTCCGTTTATAGTTTGCCCTAGTGAGTTACTTAATACGGTAGTGTGCCTCGTGTATGTACGTTGCTAAAGCGCACACAATCTCATTCCACGGCTCATTTATCGCATGTTATAAGTACCTTGTGAACAGCTCATTTTGCTGCTTGCTATAGTAAGTTAGAGAGAAATGAGCATGACAGCATGGAATTTTCCATTATTTTCAGCCGGCAGAGTTGTCAAATCGCCAAGAATTTTTATAAAATTGTTTCCTTATAATAGTAATATGCTTCATATTTTTAATATTTTCTCAAGTCAATTGGATGGATTTATTACTACAATAGCTACTTGCCGATTGCTCGTGTGTCATCCCTAATTCTATAGTTAAGTTTGCGATAGTAAATCTTCATTTCCCTTCTTACTTTAAGTTGCCCGTCTGTCACAGGTATAAGTTCCTCTACGAAAAAAAATGTTTATTACTTTGTTCACCAGACTTGTTCTATTTCTGTATAAAACGGTTTAACACACGGATTATTTCCTAAATGAACTTTTGTACGGAGTAGAACAAGGACCACAAAGGCCTGACATCAGTGTTGCCGCAAGAATTCAATTGTATTAAAGGGGATGTATGTAGTCTACAATAACAAAAACAGCCCTTATATCAAGCTTTTTTTCTTCTCAAGTTTGATTACGTATACACGATATCCAAAGTCACGACTTTGGCCTACCGTATAAACGGGCAAATCCCGACTGAATCGGGCCTAGGCCTGATATTTCCTAGTCCATTTTGTGTCGTTTACACGAGCACCCCTGATTTTAGCTTACAACCGGTTTCTAGTTCTGATTTGATACTGTCGTGTACACGTTTCTAGTCTATGTCATAACTTAATACGCATATACATACATTCCTGCAAAAGGAGTTCATTTAAGATATGAAACATACGATTGAAACGTGCGGCAACACTGTTTCAGGTACAAAAGCTTGAATTCTTAATTATTCGACTGAGGCAGTCAAGTTCTACGTCACTAGTCTCTGCGCAGACTCAAACCGGCCGGGTACACATATTGAAGCAAGTAAACCGACCATCAGAGGTGTACGTAGCGTGCGGCCTCGTCAGAATCGGAACGGGACCCTGCCTCGCGCGCTCATACGCCTCGGTCTCGCCTCAGATAATTTACCCGGATTAAAATTTCCTATTTTACTATCCAATATTGTTAATATTGCTAGGTACTTAGGAAGTATAAATATTATTACTGTGAGTTATTCTACGTTTGGGACACAAACAATGTATAGTACCTTCTAATCGCAAGATAATAGACGAGTTTTTAAAAACGTCTACTAAATTTAGCATAACAACTAATCCCTAAAGAGTTTTTACCATGTCAGTCTCTGTTCTCAATAGAGAACCGCTGGAAGATTTGTAACTAGCAGACAGCGCCGCCCGGTCAGTATCGCTGGTGCTCGAATTCACGTGAGCACTTGGCCATTACATGCATGATGATTTTTCCTATTTGCTTCGGTGTATGTAGGCGTACACCTGTTTGCATCGTACGCAGGTCCACATTACTCAAGCGCCCAACCGGGCCATGACGAGCTAACGTGAGACATATCATGCATTAGTCTGACCAAACTTTTCATCTTCACAAATTCCAACCCGTTTATTGTTGACTTATAGACAGCGGGGACTTGTGGATGATTGGTGACAAAATGGTTTTTTTTTATTTCTATTGCCCAATTGTACTTAGTATGAAAGGGAGAGCTTTAGATCTTAATCTTCCTTGAGCCATACTCCGGTATTCTTCACCTTATTGAAACACATATTTGATCTCAATCAAATCGAAAATTCGTTTGGCAATGAAAAGAATTTGAAAGATTTCTTTCTTACTAGACGCATTTTGGTTACTACAACATAACATCGTTTAAAAATATTTCTCCGAAAAAAGCCCGCCAAAATTAGAATTCCGCGCGAAAGCAACAAATAATTAAAGTGACTATCTGAACTGAAGCCATATGAATGGGAGAACAGGAAAAAGTAATAATTAGAGTGCGAACAAAATAGACTTTGATTTTTCTTTAGCTTTAATGGCAAAACTACATATTCTTATAGCCAGGATAAAAAGAAACACGATATGAAGTCAAACACTCGCAAATTGAAACTTTGGTGCGAGAAAATATGAAGTGCCTGCGTTTATTACAAATATTTCTGCATTCAGCCAGGGCTAATATTCATTCATTTGCACTGACGCAATCTTAATCTTATTTAAAGTGAAAAAGGCAGTTGAAATAGGAAAGTGGCGAGGGAGCACAGAAGCACCAGAGCCAAAGCCATTGAAAAGCCGACAGCTCGGCAGCGTAAAAGAGAAGTGACAATTGTTAAGATTAAGAAGGAGGCAAACAAATAATAAGCAAAACGTTCAAGCACATAAGAAAGAGTACATTTCAGGTGAATGATTTCAAAAGCATGTGAAGCGCATGGGCATTAGGGCATCAGCCAACCAACCACTCACTATAAACTACTCTTTCAGGGGCGATCTTTTCAGAGTATTTACAAACTTTATCGTCTCCAACTCTGTCGAGAGCGCACTTTCGTACTTGTGTGCTGTGCGACTCTACTGTGGCCGGTCGAAACGGCGCGGGGGGTGGAGTACCCGCAAACTACACATCAAATGATGCGATACTCATTTGCTGAACACCCGCCATTTTCAAGATTCCTGTTAAGCGGACAAGTTTTTGAGTTCTACATTACAACAAGCTGGTCGAAAGCACATGTTTCAAAAGTTGTCTTTTTCCCATATCTAAAAATAAAAGAAATATTAACACCTGCCTCCTCACAGTACATAGCGCGTGCAGGAGAAGCCAGGCGGGGAAATCAAGGGGGAATATCTAGGAAATGACGCCAAGCTTGTTTTTTTCTAGTTTGGTGTTCGTGCGACTCGTATTGCTGCGTGTATATATGTAATACCCTCGTGGGATGTTTGGGCAATTTATTTTTCCCTTCACCGCGAGCGACGCCTTCGGGCGCATTTTTTTTCTTTTTTTATTACAAAAATAATCACGCGTTGATAACGACAACGTTTTATTGGCTTTTTATAAGAATAGAGGAAATAACCTATCGCTTAATAAGAATCTTAAAAATATTTGTACTTATCGTGACTTAACCGAAAAAGAAATGAGGTCAAAAACATCGCCGGCTAAAAAGAGACAGGAATACTTCGCAATATTTTTAAGGGGAAATTCGAGCAATGAATGTACACAAACAAATTTTGTTGGGCGAAATAAGTGCTTCAATTTTTTTGCTTATCAAGGAAAACTGATAATTCCCACTAAGTAGCGTATAAAGCAACGTTTATGCCCACAGCGTCATCCGCTCCCAGTGATTTTCACACGTTTGCTGCATCGGCTTACGCATTCTCTGAAAGCTAACCGTCGTATGCTCTATGCCGTGCCGGCGGCTCATTAGGAAATCATCGCCCATTGATATTTAGAAAATATAAAAGATGGTTCAACTGATTGTTCCACTTTGCAGCTTCTCGGCAGATTATCGAACGTCGGTGTTATTTTCGAATTCGGGATTCAAATTTACGCGTTGGCTTGAAAACAAAACATGCCCACACGGGTATATACACCGGGGCCGGGGGGCGGCGTTTGGACCTGTGTGTGTGAATGAATCAAATGACACTTCGAAAAGCACGCCGATGTGGGGCAGGATTTTTTACTTGTTTAGGCGCGTTTCCACGGAATCAGCGGCCCATTCAAAGTATATTTGTTCACACAAGTAGTCTCCGTTCGTGTCGATCAATTTCCCACTAGAAGGTTACTGACATCTATATTTACAAGCCTTTGAATAGTCACCACGGTATTCCGTGGCGTATTAGTGACCAATTGTTTTTCGCCACCCGAGCACATTTTCGGATGCCCAAGTAGCCAATAACTTCATTTGAAGCAAAATGTAGATAAAAGCTGAAGAAACGAAAAGGCCGAAAAAGAGAAGAAAAAAAAAGCGCACCCATTCAGTCGCCGCGCTCCTCAGCAAAAGAGATAGGAATATTCCGATAGGCTTGAGGGAAATTTCTGTGAAGACAGCGTAAAATTCGAACCGGCCGGCTTCTGCTGGTTAACTATTATTCCCGCTTCTACTTGATGATTGTAACCTTTTTGCTTTGCTGTTTGGTACGACCAAAGACGTTATAAAAGAGTCAAACAACACAGCACACACCAACAAGTTTGTAAATGCGCGCGCTTGAAGCTTTCAACTAATTCCAGGAGGCCCCGTGTCATTTCCCATGCCTTACATTTACGTTTTATTTATGGAATTCCCAGTATCCTTTTTCTGCCAAGTATCCTATACGTAACAGCACTCATTCGCAAATTGATGCCAAACGTGCAAATCCATTCACTCGCTATTCAATACACAAATCACCACTGAATCCTTCAGCGCCTTAAAAATCATTAAACTACTCACTTCGGCGGGCCTTTTTGTTCCTTTGACCGGTTCCTTTTCTTTTGTTTCTGTTTCTGTCGCTGATTTCTTCTCCTCCACCGCAATTTTGTCTACCTTGACATCAGTGTTATTTTCTGTTGCCGAACTCATTTTGTTCTTTTAAATAAAATTATATAACTTAAACAACTGCTGCGTACTCTAAATAGCTTATCAACAATCTCACGCACCGCACGCCCGCCTCTAATCTATACAATTTTACAATTTAGCCCGAGCTGGTTAAATTAGAGTACCTTCTGCACTAAACTTATTATTTCTTTATTACAAGTGAACCGCTTGGATCCTTAAAACCGACTGAGCACAGAGTACTCTTTCAGTAAATAAAATCGAAGATGGCGCGTCGTTCGAAGTTCCCTATTTGCTAATGTGTTTGAAATTAACATTTATTTTTCTCGTAATTCTTAATCTTTTTAGACCTTTAGAGCACCTCGAGGGCATTAAGATAATTTTCTACATTTTATAAAAATTCAATGCGATGCACCGCGATAATCTGAGATTAAAATACGCGCAGATTGGAGGGTTTCATGAGTATATGTACGGAAAATGTGTTGCGGTATCATGGGTAAAATCACCGTCTAAAATTAAATATGGCGTCTGGCGGCTTATTCAAAATTTCAATTATTCGACAAACCTAATATTGTGTTAATAGTAGTGGTATTTCGTTATCCAGTAAGTAATATAATATTACTTTAAAAAAAAATAGCATTATTATTGTTTAATTGCGTAGCAGCATGGTAAGATGTATTTTCTGAAAATTCCCTTCTTACAAGACCGGATAGCAATGACAGAAATTCCACCTTGTTTTCTCACATCGCGTCGTGAATCGCTTGCAATTGGGTAAGGTGAGGAGTGAGGTATCCAGCCCCGCCGTACGCGCGTAAAATGTTTTGGTTTGGGATAATTTGCATGACCGCAGTCGTTCGGTTTGCTCGATGGAGGGCGGAAGTCGGATACTGGTTATCCTGTTCTGAATCCCCAAAATCTTGCTGTAACATAGTATCCCGAAAAAGTATTCTCGGAGTTCTAGTCGGTATGCAGCTTTTAAGCATACCAAGAGATGCTTGTTATCGCCTACAGCACGTAGTGATCCCCTGGTGGCTGGGGCAGAGAAATTTGCAATCAGAATTGTGGGCTTGGTGCTTAAGTATATATTATACGCTTTATGGACCTTCCTAATCTTCAAGTTGGCTGGTAGCTTAGACTGCTTAGAGCACCGGGCGAGCGTAGCGTAGAAAGTTTTTGCTCGGTAGTAATAGCGGGGATACGAGGTAATAAAAGTTATTTAAATGGTGAATCAACCCTAATAAAGACGTGGATATTGTTATAATTTTAGGTTACACCTGAGATGAGATAGGGTGGCGGGAACATACCATTATCTGAAACTGTACAAGCAACCTATGCACTGAAAGCATTTCTTTTATTTTTAACAGGGACCGTAACAGTTAGTTATGATTTTTTCCGTAAAAATCAGAAGCAAAAAACTATTTATTATTTATTTAAAGGATTTTCATTTTAAAAATTACAAATAGCAATTAAGTGCATGTTATGTGACTTTGACATAGTTTTTTTTATTGCCCCGAAGGGATGAAAGCCGGGAAATTGGACAAAAACTGGAAAATGAATTTTACGATGCATGCTTCGATTTTCGGGAGTACTCCACAACATGGTCACGTTACACGTTATGTGAAATGTGATATCACACGTGACGTGATACGTTACATGACACATGACATGATTCTTTATTCCATCATGTTGGGGCGATTTTGAAACCCCCCGCTAAAAATCATGGAGAGAGGTGGACAGAATTGAAATGTAGGAGAAGTAAGTACTCAGCAATTACTTAACTAACTTTATGCAAAACTTTATACAGTTTTTCTTTGCAGGAGAATAATGTCGTCTCTCAAGTCCGCGTGGCTCCAGAAGAATGACGCAATTCCAGTAGTTCAGCCACTGACACAGGCTCGCTGTCTGTTCAAATTAGGGTCGTCACAGATGTAATTCTAACATTTTTTAACAATTTCCCTAATATCCTAAGCAACCTCTGATACTAAATATTTTTAAAAATGTCTGAGAAAAAAGCAAGAAACATTCTATTTCGATGGTATTCGCAAATAGGCGCCTTGATAAAGATCGAGTCGATATTCAATTGTCATTGGTCATCTATTGAACCTATTCAATGTTTTCATTCAAGGTTGTTGGCGTGTGGCAAGGCAACAAGGATTGTTACTAAGAGGATAGCTTCACTGTGGCGGGCGATATTACTCTTTTTACTACTACTACTTGACTTGATATTTCAATTCGCGGTGTGCACTTTCTTCACTTGAGTACTTGACTTGTAGTGGATTGAAACTTTACGTTCACGCTGCGCTTACATGGCTTTATTTCAAGTCGATACGATGAATTTTTCAGTCAAGCCGACTTGAAGTCGATCCTAGGTTTACATGACTTTCAAGATGGCTTGAATCTTGCTTCAAACTGCATAACTTTTGGATTTTCGAAGAGCCTTTGAGTATTGTCTGATCGTAAGAAACTTCTAACGAATCTGGAAATATACGAAGTTGGATCTAAAGAGCAATCCTGGTTTAGTGAGTTTGTAGCTAACAGAAGCCAGAGGACGTGAGTTGGTCAGACAACGTCACCGCCTGTAGCAGTAGACCTGGGAGTTCCGCAGGGATCAGTCCTAGGGGCTCTTCCATTCGTGCTGTACATCAACGATATGGGTACTGCTATAAAACATTCCAAACTAGCACTTTTTGCGGATGATACATTACTTCACATTGCGGGAAAAGATAAAGATAACATCAGAGCTAAGCTAAGCAGAGAAGCTAAGGATCTTTTAGTGGCGATTCACAACCATAAAAAACTATATATTTAGAGGTATATTTTCATATGTACTAAATGTTACCTTTGGTATCAGAACATACATTGCACAGTATTAATTATGTTAATTATGTATGTTCTAACACTAATTAAAAGTTTTTGTCTTTCCACGAATATTTCTCATTGGGTAGTGGAACTTGCTCTGCCTGCCGAATAAATTTTTCAAATTCTTCACAGTTCGTATCGAAATTGAGTTTAGCCCGGGACAGACATGGGGTATCGATATCCAGCTATTCGCAATACTCCGTTCATACCCCATGTGTGTCACCGCATATCCTGGATATACCCCGAAAAACAACTGGCTATGAACTGGGTATGGATACCCCCAAAAACTTCTGGATATAGGACATAAATTACTGTGCACAGCGCCACGGGCGGTCAGTGGTGGCACTGTGAGCAGACAAATTTTGCCAAGCCAGCAACAACTTCCTCGACTTTTTCCTGCGAAGGTGGATATACATTCAAGAACTCTGGCTAAAAACAGTCCAAAGTTCTTTCGCGAAATCCTAAGATATTATATTTTATAATTGATTTACCTTCTTCCTAAAGTAATGTTTTTAAACATACCTTGGACCATACCAATCTTTGTTTTGAGGCAAGCTTAGAACCTAGCCACCAAAGCCGCAAATACATTCTTCTTCGCAACGATGCTCTCATTGCTAGAAGCCGCAATTGCTTCCTCCTCCTGTCCAAATCCTGAATTTGCCTCATATTAGCAAAAATTTGCTCTCGCTTTAATTGGATTAACGCAACTATTTCTTCCATTTAAGAAATTCAAATTTCAGATCTCGTTTTTGAAATGTAAATTTGACACAACTTTGACAGTTTATGTGTGTCAGGAGTACTCAGATAGCTGGATATTCGTGATATCTGGATATAGATATCCAGTTATCGATACCCCATGTGTGTCACAAGTATTACTTATAGGAATTGACATTATTTTTCCTACTAATTTTGAAGTACTTGTAATTTTTCGGACTCTGCAAATATTTTGGTCTACTTTATACTCGTATCTAGAGGAGCACCGAGATCTTTGATTTGGAAGCAATTTTTTGGACTATTTTAATTTCGTCGTACAAAAATCTTCATTCAATAATTAACTTACAAAACAGTCAGCAGTCGTACTATTTCGTTCAATATTATCTTAATTGTTTTGTCTTTTAGTCAAATAATTTAAATAAATAAAAGGAGGTTTCAAGCATTCAAATACTGGTTTAGTGTTGTTAAAAAGTGTTCGTAAACGATTCCGCGTTCTACAAACGTTTCCTATTCTTAACCAACCGAAGAAAAGAATGAGAGAAGACTATAAAGAAGAGTTGACAGGAGAGTTGCCAAAAATTGTCCGATTGGTCCAAATGCGACATGACACTGACGTCGTCTGAACGTACACCTATTGTGAAAATCTTTTTTGTCATTAATAGGTATCAAACCCGGAGAAAATCAATCATAACCCTGAGCCCGGAGATCTTGATACAAACCCGGAGACTTTGTGCGAAACCCCTAGAGGTGGTAACCCTAGGTACATATATGAATTTTCCAAGCAACGTACAATCTTATTTATTAAGATTAGGAGGAGATTTCAAACTACCATAATTTAAAAATGCTGCTTCACAAAATAGTGTGTTTTTTTAGGGGTTTGCAGATATATAATGGATTACCTCTAGATATTAAGTCGGAAACTAGTTTGGGGGCATTTAGAGCAAAAATTGTTCAGTATGTAAGGGATAACTTTGTATAACAACTTATTTTTTATAAAATAGATAATAAATTGAATTATTGTTATCATAACCGTGGTATATAATAGACATATACGTATACAGATCTAAACGCAATAACAGTAATTGAGCTCGCAGTTCTTCATTCCCGCATTAGTTTGTATTCGAGTAGTCAGGTGTAATAAATTATATAATAAATTTAATGTCTCTGTGAAGTCAATCTAAAAATATATAAGCAAACTCGATTTCGATTCAACCACTGGCCCCTTGCGGCTCATATACGTAGGTCGAAAATTCAACCCAATTTCGACCCGAGTTTTCAATTCAGTATGTAAACGTGGTAGTGGTACTAGATAGATTAAATAGCGAAAAAAGCTTGTTCACACGGGTGGATACGGCAGTGTGAACTACCCTCCGCAAAAGTCATTTTCCCACTGGACTCGAGAATTGAGGCAAAAATAATTGTGTCCCCTAAAAATCTTTGTGGCGTGTTAAGGGCTATTACAATATTTAGAGTATAACTTATTTTTAATGTGCGATTTGTTACGAAGCATTTTTACTTTTCGAATTAGGCCCAAACTGTTTCTAACTTCACAACTTATTTGAACGAGCGAAAGTGACAGCACCTGACTTCCGGCGTTTCTCTTTCCGACAAGTTCCGTTGACGAGTGAGCTGTCAAAATGGTACGTGAAGATGGAAATTAGAACTTAAGAAATTATCTCAAATCATCGGGCATCCTGAGTGTTTTTTAAATGAAATACACAATAAAATTAGTTCGATGAATTGAAGATGGAGTGATCTGGTGAATATTTACATCTATTAATGTTTGCTGTTTACTTTCAGGTTAACGTACCCAAACAGCGTCGTACCTTCTGTAAGAAGTGCAAGGTCCACAAATTGCACAAAGTAACACAATACAAGAAATCCAAGGAACGTAAGGGTGCCCAGGGAAGGCGGCGTTACGATAGGAAACAACAGGGTTTTGGTGGCCAGACTAAGCCTATTTTCAGGAAGAAGGTGGGTATCCCATAGATCAGGATCCTTGCATACTTGTAGAGCCAATTTACTGAAACTATCCAGTTCTTTGGTGGGACAAAAGTATGCTAAAGCAACTTGAAGTAATACCTAACCTTAAGACTTTTGTGTACGTAAAGAGACTTCTGATTAGAACTTCATACAGCATAAGCCGGTAAAACTATGCATTCTCCGCAGAGTAAAGTAAGAGTTTACTAAAGCGCTCAAAGAGTTACCGTCAAACAACATAAAACCGTGTGGAATGTATGAAATCTAACGAATATTTGTTTTTACTTATTTTAGGCTAAAACTACCAAGAAGATTGTGCTGCGTATGGAATGCACTGAATGCAAGTACCGTAAGCAATCACCTCTGAAGCGCTGCAAACACTTCGAGTTGGGCGGTGACAAGAAGAGGAAGGGACAGATGATTCAGTTCTAAACACATTCGCTAAATATAACGTTTTTATTAATTAAAAACTTAAACAGCTCGTTTTCTTATGATCTTATCACTTCACGTCTGTGGGGTTCCCCAAGGCAGGCCGTCCGGCAGAAAAGCGTCTGCGTTGCTGGAAATGAATTTAGAGTGAAAATTGTGTATGTGTTTTATGGCATTATTCTTTCATTTGCTAAAGGCAACGGGGGCAGCGGGGCATTCCTTTGCCCTAGCTAGCTTTATGCAAAGGCAGCGTCGTTTAGTAGCTTGCCCCCTTTGCTCTAATATAATTATTCCTACATCGGACTTACTCTAAAATATTGGGGTCGAACCCCTCTGCCTGCATTTTCATTTTAACAGCATTCATGGGCACACCAAACTGCATCATTTTAAAATATTTCCTATATCTGGCATCTTCGGAAGCTCTTACACCGTCTGGGGCTTCTTCAGCAAGAGTGTCTGTTTCTTTTTCGGTATCGTCTTTTTGGTCTTCGTGATTTTCTTGAGTAGGTTGCGTTTCTACTGGAATTTTGGTGTTCTGAGTTTTCTCTAAATCTGGTATCGACGAAAGCTACGCAAACATTCGAAAAAATACAAATAGATGATTGCTAAATTTAGCAGCAGTAGTGAGCCTCACCTTTGACTCAATTATAATCAGAGATGCTTCAAGTTTCTGCAGCTTCCTCTCAACATCAATAAACCTGGATTCACATTTGAGAGCGAAGTCGTTTAAGAAGGAACAGGTGCTGACGATGAAATGGTTTACAAACGCTAAAATCCGCTTCTGGTGAATTGGTGGAATCTGCAAATAGGGATGAGTACTTGTACGTTTTTTTTCTTCTGCACATTACTTGACTTTTGTCAACTGTGTATCCAAAAAGCGGCACTTCTTCCATCTTCATTGCTTAAAGGATTTCTTCCTGCAGGGGCCCCAACATCTAATTTTACTATTTTGTTGTAAACAAATGGTTTTCCGAGTTTTCGGAGTGGGCATAATTGACAATTTGTCAAATCGCAAGGCACTGCCATATTGGAATGATTTTTACTCTTATACTGTGCTGATTCCTTTATAACTAGTTACCGTAGTAAATCTCGAATATATGTTCCGAATCTGGTGTATTAAATCAAAATATATATAATAACATATAAATCGCTTCGAAATATCTTAATAATATTCATCATGCTTTTGGAATTCCGTACATATATGTATATAGAGAATGCACAAGTTAATTACGGATGTGTCATTCCACGGACGGAGCTTTCATCTGTGCCATACTGAAGTTGGCAATGATTGCGTGTCAAAGATTCAAAGAGTTTCCAACTGTATATTTTACTTTTTACAAAATGTATTGAATGAAAATTTTCCTTTCGCCAAGGATTGCTAGATTCTGACTCCCAAACTTCTAAATTTATCAATCATTGCAAACTTCAGTAAGGCACAAAAAAGCAACTTGAATCGTCCTTGTTCAATCGGAATTGGGTTCGTGTAGATGCTAAATACATGGAACAAACTGGCAAATTTCATTCGATATTTTGTAGAAGGAACATATTCAGTCAGCAGATATTTTGCTACTTTTCCTTTTTCGAATTGTCAATGTGCGAATTTATTTAATTAAATTATAAATTATTTAGCATGTACACGAACTTAAATTTCTAAAGGACAAGGACAATGCGAATAGCCACTCCGTAAATATTCTACCCAAAGCTATATTTCTTCTTTAAAGTTTTAAGGGTTAATCCAGCATTTATCTGATGAAAATGTTTATGAAATCTGTCTAAACGTATGCTAATAAAAGCAATGAACCTTTGTCGCGTAAATTCCTAACTCTCCTGTACTCCTGTCTATAAAAATCCAACAAAACTTCACGGGGATAACGCGATTAGAAAGCAACGTTTATTTTATGAGGAACACCCAAAGTGAGGTCGTAAGTTGTTGCTAAAAATTAAGAAAATTTAAATTTAAACATTATCTTGCATGAAATAAAATTGTGGTTCTGTGGGGAGTAATATTAAAAAGAAATAAGCCCCCCACAAATCACAATGTATGTACGTACTCAGGTCCTCAGGAATGAAAATATCGGGGAACCCCCGTAGAATATTCATGAAGAAGTAAGACGGCTAGAGCTAGATGTGATACCAGGTTTCCTGCTTTTAATTTAATTCTTTACATCCTGAGTGCTCCTAGGAGAGGAGAGCAGATAGTTTCCAAAAGGAATAGTTTTTTAAACTCTTATTGTTAGCATACTTTAGCCTACGAGTAGGGCACGAAATATTAAAGATGTTTCCCGTTCACTATAAGTAAACGAGGTTAAATGGATAAGTGTTTTGATCCGAGGAAGTTAGATTTCATCAGCATGGCGCTTACCTCCTCTGCCATGACTACTCACGAGGAAACCCATCCACTTTTAACCTCGTTCACTTTTCTAGTGAAGTACATATATACGGTAGAATAGTGCAAACCCGTCTTTGTTGCTATTGCTCTAACACTCAAACCCATTTTAGCATAACACAGGACTTCCTTTACCTTAGCGTCTGATGTTTTCTTCATATTTTCAAAAACTTTTTATTGCTAAACGAAAAAAATCGTTAATAATATTTCAAACTAAATACTCCTGCTGATAACATAACTGATCGTTTTTGACACAAAAGCAACCTAAACAACTCTCGTCCTTCACTTAGAAGTTAAGCTAAGAAGCTCCTATTATTGAATACAAACAACTGTTGCAATGACCCAATATGAACAAATTCCTGGGAAACCATTAAATATGGCAGCTAACACACAATTTTTTCTTCCAGCTGCAAGTTAAAGATAACTGTAACACAATGTTATAGTGTTGCCAGATTTTTATCATATTATTATTCGTTACAAAGCGAAAAAGAAGAAAATTGGAATCATTGCAACAGTTGTTTGAGCAAAGGTGGGCATTAACTCGTTAATCCGTTAATCGTTAATTAACGAAGTTAACAATCTGCTGAACGGATTAACTTTTAAGTTAACTTCAAAAAATGTTAACGCTCTTGTTAACTTCCGTTAAATTGAACTTCCGTTAACTTTAGTCCGTTACATTAGTCGTTTGTTGATATGCTGTCGTCATTTTGTTTGTTTGAATTACGCGCCATGCCACGCTCGTATGTTCGGCGACTGTCGGCAAGTCGAATGGTGAACGATATCATATATGCGAAGTGCGCGTGCGAGTGTGATGCATATATTGCAAATTCTCAACAGTCAGGAAGCTTATGGAAGCAAAAGTTGAAGATGCTCTGAATAAAGAAAGGAAAGCAAACGAAAAGGATAATATTAGTAACAGCGGAAGCAGCAATAATGAAGAAGAAGGGGATGATTTTTACAGCACTGTTATTCAGTCTGAAGAAAATAGGTCTAGAAGCCAGAAATCTCTGAAAAACAAAGCTCAGAATTTGATAAGAACATGGCTGGACACGAAGTCAAAAGAATTTTTTATGGATGCTGCCTTTTTAGTGTGTTAACCAGTGTTAAAAAATCTTTTTATTAAATATAATACTGCTATTCCATCTAGTGCTGCAGTAGAACGTCTTTTTTCTACGGGCAACGATATTTTACGGGCTAAACGATCATCGCTGTCGGATGTCAATTTTAATATGCTAATTTTTATGAAGGGGAACATGCATCTAAATTACCTAATGCAAAATAACGATGAATAATAGCCTTATTCCTACCTACTTTATTATCGACATAAATAAATGTGTGTTTAATTCTTCTTTCTATTTGTTTTTGTTTTATTTACCTATTTCTCTCAGCCCAAAAGCAGTATAAGTTTTAAATGGTTAACTTTTAACGGTTAACTTTAGCTTGCGTTAAATTTTCGAAAATTTAACGCTCTACCTATTATCGAAGTTAACTTTTTATCTAACGAATTAACGATTAACGAAGTTAACTTTTGGATTAACTGTGCCCACCTATGTGTTTGAGTGACTGTATATATACATACTCGTATGTACCTATAATTGAATATGTATTATATAGAAATATGAAATTAAAAGAAACATCTTTCTATTATAATACTAATGAAACACAGCAGATTTTCCTCTTAACAGATAGGTGCAGCATTTTGAACTGGAGACTGGAATAGACTTCATGGGGGATTGGACTACTTGAATAGAAACGCTCTGCATGTGTTCAATCAACTAACTTCCAAGGCATTCAACTAGTTTCAACTGTTTTGTTTGTCGCTCAAATAGATCTTGAGGAGGAAAATGATTTCGAAAAAATGTATGTTCTCCGTCCCGATAATTCCCCGTCACACTGCGCTGCTGTAATTGGTTTAATTAGTATTTAAAATTAAAAAAAGATAAACGTTGAGAACGAGCAAAGCATTGAGGCTTTTGTATAAATTAGTGGCTATTGAACTTTGGCTGGTTTAATTTGATTAGTACATGAGTGCAGTTTTCTATGCGGACAGGTCTTGGATTATTGGGAGTAGCAAATGCCAATTTACTGCGATACATTTAGAAAGCGTTAGGTCTTGAACTGCGTTTACTTACTGACCTGATAAGATAACTTGCAATGCACTTAAATGAACAAAATGAAAATAATGTTTATTTGCTTGTTTCGGTAGCTGGTAAATAGTTCCATCTATTTGCATTTCTTCTAGCCACAGGTTAAACCGGAAACCTCAACCTTATGAAAATGTGAATTATTTTGTAATAAGTAATTGTATAATTAACAGCTCAACTAATTTTTGCTTTCTTTCATTTTAAAAGCTTTTTATAGACGGCTGATGGGACGTATACTTTAATGCACGTACTTCCTTTGTGAATTAGTTATGTACGTGCCTTTTAGTACGGGATGGGAGGGGCAGGTATTACACTGTATTTGCTGTTACATTTTGTCACCTTGAAAGCTTTCATTGCGTATAATGATCTTTAATTGTCCAAAAGATTTAATGATAGCGGTAAATTAAAAATTAATCAGACCGGTTTCAGTCTCCGCATGCGTGGAATTACTAGTAGAAAATCAGCTTTAGTTTTATATCTGAATAGATAATAGGTACATACCCGTACTGAGACGTGACTGTTTGGGGCGCCATAGAATATTGGGGTTGGAATATGATATTTGCAGCTAGTTAATTGAGAGTTTTCTGCTGCTATACCTAATTAGACAGAAAGAAAAAAGTTAACAGATTTTTGTTCAACCAAAAGCCATTGAAGATTATTATAAATATAATATTCTACCAACCCCAATAAAAATTTGCTTCCGCAATCTTTGTTGGATTTCATTGCATACGCAGCATACCTTTGTACATATCAGATCGTTTTACTCGATCACCAGTTTAATAGCCCTGACTTTACCAATCTATTGTTTTTGTTGCAGTTTTATCTTTTGCTTAATTGAGGGTAAGTCCTGTGCGTTTGATACATAAACCACCTTCGTCTCGTCGCAGACTAGAACTTTTTTCAGCTTTTTAATATTTAACCACAGATAAGTACCTAATACAGATGCCCAGTTGAATAGGGAAGAAAAAAATGCAAGTTGCCGAATTGCCTCTTACTTAAGCACATGTATAGTATATAGGTACAATATGGTCGAAATCCGCAGCTGAATATGTTTAAACAATATAAATCTTAGTTGAGGCCACTGTACTTGGCCACTTGGTCGAGGGTCAGGCCACGAGAGCAGCGAAGAGTTTGTATGCACCGACCTAAACGAAGATGAGGCGTGAGGGAATTTCAATGTTTCGATCGGCACCAGCCATTGTAGGCTGGAGTTCCACGACGCCGAGAGATTCTAGGAATAGGCAAAAATACAAAACTCGAAAGCAAATTCGTAGAATTTGACTACGAAAACGGACATGTTGATTTTGTATGCAATATTTAAGAATTTTATATGCCTATTGTAGATAACACATAAAAAAACGCGCCCAATACTCTACCTCTGCGGTGGTGTGGAAAAGAGTTTGTAGTGATTCTACGGTAAAAAGAAAAGGGACTGTTTTGTGCAGAATTTTATGAACCACAATTTTTTTTACAACTGTATCCACCCCCTAAATCTAAAGGCTCAATATACAGGATACCTAACAGGACATCCAAATAAAGGTGTCCACAGAAATACAGCCCTGTCGGACTTTTTTCGTAATTTTGACCTTTTTGGTAACTAATTTTACTGGCCTCTAACCCTAATCTGGCATACATGTTTATTGTATTATATAATTTCAATCATACTGCTATTTTTATTATAATAATGGGCTGATATTCTCGTAATTTTTTTCGAATAAATGCAGTACCACGCGTATTTGCTTTGAAAATATGAAACCCAACAAATTCATTAAAGTACGTACCTCAAAGAAATTCAATTCAAATAGGTGTACGCAAATCACCATAAAGAAAATTTGAACAGCTAAATACAAAATTGAAAAATCTGCCTGGATAAATCAATTAATTATCGCAGCACACAAAATTTTTAAATATTGTTCACAAAATCAAACTGTCCGTCGGCGCCGTGCAATTCTACGAATTTCCCTTCGAGTTTTCGTATTCGCGATACTCGTTCACAGGAAAGCAGGTGTTTCATAGAATAGGCGTTATCGTGCGTCATCGTCATATGCTTAAATAAATTTTAAATAAAAGTACTATAGCCTTAATATTAGCCATTAGCCGTAATTACGACCTTAACATTATATTTCATCAAGAAAAATAATAATTATTATTAAGTATTTAAATAAACGACAATGACGCACCAAAAGTTATTATAAACGTAAACATATAGAAATTAAAAACAGAAAACATGTTTTCAACTTTTCAATTGTTTTCTGCGTAGTGGGGTTTTAATTTTTTTTTATGATGCGGCGTAAGCTTTTTTTTGGGTTGGATAGGTTTAATTCAATTCAAATTTTATTTGATTAATGTGTTTGTGTAAACCTGATGAAAAATTATTCGTATAATGACTCAGGCTCAGGCAAATTTAAATGGAGATTCCTCAGCGCCGAAAATATAATCGAATATTTTCTAGTAAACAATACAAATGTATGGAAATAGGATTATCGTTGCTCGGGTGACAAAATAGCAATAAACCGAATTGAATTGTTTTCTCCTACAAGAAAATGTTTGAAAAAAATTAGAGTTCAGATAAAACAGGGTGGTAATAAGAATGCAAATTATGAGGGGGATAGCATTTCGTATAGTTAAAACGTTACGTGGGTTGATAAGGTATGGTGCGGTGTGCCAGAGCAAACATTGTCAAATTGTTAATACGTTTTGGAAATAAGATATCATTCAATATAGAAATCAATTGAACGTACGATAAATAGTTTTCCAATTAACGAGGTCTAAAGTTTCCTTTCGTTTCCGCACCGGGGGAGGTTCTTGTTACTCAGGCCGCAATTTTTGGGAACGGGGTTCGAAACATTTTGCTGTGCTAATTAACGTAAAAATAATGAAAAATTTTTATCTCGAACCGTTTTCGAGATACATATAGGGCAATTCGCGAGCCACCTAACGTTCGTAACTTTTAGGACAATTCTATTATATATTATAATTTCCCTTTTATAAACTGCCGGTGGAGTTAATTTTCCTTTTACAAACTACCGGTGGAGTTAATTAGCACAGCAAAATGTTTCGAACCCCGTTCCCAAAAATTGGGGCCTGAGTAACAAGAATCGTGCCCCGCACCGCACCACCACCGTTGAGATAATGCAAATTGCGTTTTTTACATGGTGTCCCCTTCAGGACAAAACGTAGTTCGTTATCTCGAAAACTATTACTCGTGCGTTAATTTTGTATATAACCTGTTTTGCGTAGAATTCTATTCTATTTTTCGTAATAACCAAAATAAGCGTAAAACGAAACCAAATAAATCAAAAACGATAATATACGTTTGACCTTTGAATATTTAATTTAACGCACACAATTTCAGAATGGACCTTTTATATATTGTTTACAATGTCAAAAAATAAATAAATGTAAAGTCGGTCATCCTGTTTGGGTAACCGCTACAACGATTCCGATGATTACGCTCAGCGGATTGGTACTAAAAGCACTACCACGCTTTGCCTATGCTCGCTGGATAGCCTGATAGTATCGTAACGGTTGTTGAACTTCGATTCAAACCAGTACGATCAAGTGCGTAGTGACTGAAGGAGAAGGCAGTTCTTTTTGGTGCTCCTCTTTAAACGTCATAGAGCATAGAGATGAATAATTAACATCTTTAACTTTAAGTACATCATTGATGATAGAGACTGACATAGCAGTGGACCGTTGGTTTTTTTTATTCGGAATTATGTTATTACCAAAGTAAAAAGGCTTTTAATTAACCAAACACCAGAAGAGAAGTTATAGTAAACAAAATATTGGCGACACAATGTTTACATGAACTATTAACTTTTTGTGCTATTGGACGAAGTTCAAACGAAAGATATTCCAGTTCTTTAACAAAGCAGTAAAGTAAAAAGGAAAGAAAAAGTAATTTATGCTGTCTATGGGACCGGACAGGTAAGTTGTCAAAAATGTAAATACAAGGTGTTAATGCTTCACGTTCAGAGTTTGTCTTAATATGTGAATACACTATAAGTAAAAAGGAGGAGAAGAAAAGAGCTTCATCGATTGCTCATTCGTGCACGTAATTACTCACAAAAGACGTGCTTGTGCTTGCATTGTAAAAAATGTGAAATATGTAAATTATTTTGATGATTAACTTACTACTCAGGTTGTTGATTCCTCCTAAAGTCTTCCGCACACGTCGCAGTATCCGAAGATTTTTGTGAGAAGCTTTTGACACACTTCTTAATTCTATTCAAGTGGATAAACAGATTTAGTTTGCATCCTACCAAGTACCAAGCAAGCACGTCTAAATGCAGTCCAGTCTACTAATTTCCTGAGCGCGATTACTTTCACATGCTAGCACGGCTAAAAATTTGAATGAGTCAACTAACGGAACGGAGTTGTAACGCATGCTAGTTCTGTTCTGGGCAGTTTTCCTACGGGCTTGGCATGAATGGGACACTAGCTCTAAATAGGATTACAAGGGAAGCCAGAAGCACTGAGACGAGCAGTGAAGTGTCACCTCGATTTATCAAGTTCATTCTCTCAGGTCAGCGTCGGGTTTTAGCTTCTGACAGTCCAGAAGCAGAACAGAAGCAGAGGCCTTTCAGCGCCACACATTCTCACCAAACGCCTTAAGAAATTCGACACTTGAGCTATTTATTAGACGACTCAATATATGAATTGATATTTTATGATATTGTTGTCCGAGAAGTGCACACTAAGGCGCAGATACAGTGCACAGGGTCTAGTTGATATCAAGCCGCTTCAACGTTTGGTTCGGCCGCGGACGTTAGTAAACATTCGCTAGTCACTCGAGCGGTTTGTGCCTCTGCCTGTTGTGTAGTTCGCGTTTCCATTCAAACGCCCTGGTAATGTGCGACTAAAGACGAGTTGCCGAGATAGCGTGTGATAAGTGGCCTGACTGTAAGAAGTGATTTTAATAGACTAAGTGCTTTATGGGTGCACGCCAAAGAAGTTTAGCAACTCACGCAGTCCATGAGTTGCTTGTAACATTATATAGCGCGGTGATCACGAAATCCGTCGTTTGTAGGTCTTATCGGGAATTAAATTAAGGCGTAGACTAGACTGACTCATAATGCTAAACCACCTAGGGTTTAGTTGACTCCACGAAAGACATAAAGTGAACCTCCAGCCAATGCCTGCCTAAACACCTTATGATCAAGCTGCCTGCACGACTTTTCCACTGCGAAGATCAACAGGCCAAAGTTATAGTTTCGGCAGGGGACAAAGAGCCCTCAAGAAAGGGCAATGAATCCCTGCTGGTTGTTTCGTTGCGTTCTTTAGATAGGGTGCACTTACAATTAGTACTGTACGTATGTACGCGTAATAAGTGATTTCGATCTCAGCGAGAAGGTCGTTTAGAATGCTATAGCCTTACGCACGAGAACTATGCATACGCTTGAATTCTTTGTGAGATTTATGCAAATGTTTAGAATATTAATTTGTTAGCATTTGCTTTTAATGATTGAATTACGCCAACAGGTATAAAAGCGTCTTCAAGACGGAGCACTATGTGACTACAAGTACTTATAATGAGTTCTTATTATAAGTGTGCTCGAGTATCTACATAATAAAGTAAACTCAGTAAATTGCCAGTATACCTTCCGGCTTCCGCATATGATCTGCCGAGGTGCATTAGTCAAGAAATTAGTAATGAAATTAACACAAAATTGCTACCATGGAGCCCATTCAAGATCTCTGCTAAGGAAGCCATTTAGCAATTTCATCAACGACAGTAACTGCTTCTTACTCGCACTAAAAAGAAAACAAGCTGTGCATTCTTATATAATAACATCGTCGATGTTTTGATATAAAACTAATCACCGTATTAACCTAATTAGTTCGTTTGTTAGTAATCTTATCTTAAGCACTACTTGCACTATTTACAAGAAGTGCTACAATATTTCTTTGTAGCGGATCGGCAACATTGTTAACTTATCAATAAATTTTTGTAAGTGATGTGGGCACCATAAAAGTTCCCAGTTATCTTGTAAGTATTGCGAAATTGGAAAAAGTATCTAAATGACGAAATCCAGAGACGACATAACCCAGAAACGACAAATACTGGAACACCAAACTCCAGGAAAATAATCCAGAAAAAATTCGTGCGTAATTTTTGGATTTATTTTTTATTCATTTACATTATTGTTCATTTGTAACGGCGTACTATAGTTCAGTATATATTTTGTAACAGAAAACCCTGAGCGATTAGGTATGCTCTCCTTGCTTTCTCTAGAGAAACGAAGGAATTATTTAGACAAAGTATCTCTTTATAAAATTCTACATGGCTATGTGGAGAGCTCTCAATTAATGTCCAAAATAAAATTCAATATACCGCTAAGATAATCACGTACTCTACACTACACCCTACTTTTAATTTACAGACCGCACGAACAAATTTGCTTTACAAATCTTCTACCAATCGAATACACAAAAATCACAATTAACTACATATTTAGTAATATAGACATTATTAGTAGCACTGCCAGCATGTTTTAGTTCAGAAACTTGGATTTTGAACGAATTAATTCTTGATATCACCTTCCTCCAACACTTATTTTGGGGAGGTTCTTGTTACTCAGGCCCCAATTTTTGGGAACGGGGTTCGAAACATTTTGCTGTGCTAATTAACGGAAAAATAATGAAAATATTCTATCTCGATCCGTTTTCGAGATATAGGTCAATTCGCGAGCCACCTAAGGTTCGTAACTTTTGGGAAAATTCTATTATATATTATAATTTCCCTTTTATAAACTGCCGGTGGAGTTAGTTTTCCTTTTACAAACTACCGGTGGAGTTAATTAGCACAACAAAATGTTTCGAACCCCGTTCCCAAAAATTGGGGCCTGAGTAACAAGAATCGTGCCCTTATTTTTTAGTTACCAACATTTGTATCCCTTCACCTCTTCTCTGTTATTTTTCACGTCTTTGTCTTTTGTTTTATAATATTAATTTTGACCTTATCCTTTTGTTTGTCTTTCTCTTTTTTACTTTTTTTTCTTTTTTTATTTCTTTTGTATATTTGAATTTACCATGAATTGTGTTGTTCTCTTTTCCGATTTTATTTATTTAATATCGTTATATTTTATCAGTGCGGTAGTTTGTAAATGGACTTGCGTCTGTAAACTGTCGCTGCAAATAATTCAATAAATAAATAATTATTCAGTCAGTAGGCATTTTGCAAAAGGCAAATTCATTATTTCGGCTGTGTCCCCGAAATTACATTCAACTCTGTACTTTTTGGATTTTGTCATTTTTGGTTTTTATAAATTCTTCTGGATTTTGTAGCGCTCTCCATACCAAAATTGGAAATAAATCAGTCAGTCAGTAATTAGTTTGTTACAGCTTTAAAAAATGGTATCCGTTTAAGTTGACTTTCTCCTAAGTGGGGTAAAAAAAACATCGATTTTTTTTTTACGGAAAAATGTTCCTTAATATGTCTAGAATCATGTTCTAAAATTTTAGGAAAAAAAAAATATGGTTTTCGAGTTATAGTGCTATATATTTTGAGAGAAAAAACGGTGACGCAGCTGTCGCCCGAGCACGCTGTTTGGAACGCCGGAAGAAATTCAATTCAGTTATACGTGGCCACTTGAACGTATCGATAGTCTTTCTCTAGAACTTTCGAGAAAATGCCAAAAACTCAAAAGAATTTTACATCAAAAACTCCAAAAAAAAATTCCGCGGAAACCGGCACACGGCACTTTCAGCCGGTGAAGTCGATCTAAAATCAAACGCATATTTCTCGACTTCATTTTTTCAATCGTAATTCCACGATATCTCTTGAACCGCTCCACCAATTTCCATAAACCTTGGTTCATTTTGTTCAGAATTCAATTGTGCACAAATCTAATTAGGATATAAGACAAAAACCAAGTAGTTTTTTTTACAGCACTTTTTATAAAAAAATTTTCGAAAAATTCTCGATTTTTGACTTCAAATGGCTGCCATTTTTTTTTCTAATCGACCGATTGGTTAGATCCTAGTTAGATCTATAGATTTTTATGTCTAAATGAAGTTGTTTTTTGATTTTTTGTTTTAAATGATTTGACGAGCCGCAATCACGGAATTACGGAAAAAGGCCGATTTTTTTTGGCGCCCTCTGGCGGCGACGGGTGATCGAAAAATTAAAAACAAAAAAAACTATTTCTAGTTTTTGTTAAAGACTTCCAAATAAAAAAAAATTCAAGGTCATATGTAGTTATGTTTTCTTGTGGAAAAATCCCAAACTTTTGCCTTTTTTTTAATTCAGTTAGGAGAAGGTCACCTTGTAAAAAGCAATTGAGATTCAATTGACAGAAATGGAAAAGCGTTTACTCGAGTCTCACAATTTAATTTTTTATGCGCTCTAAGATCAAACAAATAGTTAATAGTCCTTAATAATTCCAACAATTCCATTGGCGGATGTAGTTGGAAGCCTTTTTCCATGCAATGAAATTGAAAATGAACTAATTCATCTATTAATGTCTTTGCTTTCTGGCAGTGTTCTATTAAACTCAAAATCCCTATATCTACTAGCAGCGAATTTCATGGCTTGAAAATTTTTGCTGCAAAAGACACAACGAGTTATCTGGAACGACATTGAAAGTGTTATCTTAAAGTAATCCCTGCCGACTTATGTATATGACGTCTGAGTTCCTGATTTTATCGTGCTGAACTTTTCTAATTTTTTTTACGAGTTATGGATGTTTTATACTACTCTTTGGTTTCCGACCTTTCAAGTGCTTTTTCCTCAAAAGACTAGAAACATTTTCGGACACCTGTTACCTTGCACGAGTCCACCATGAAATTTCATGTCTTCACTTATTGTTGGGTTGACATTCTGCTATCTATCAATGCAACTTTGAATTCATGCCGTTAACAAATTATAATACACTCGCAAAAAAAGAAATGACTAAAAAGTGGTTTCGGAGGAAATTTACTGATTGATATTCAGCAAATATTGCAAATATCTGAAAATGGTTTACTGGAATTCAGTAAATAATTACTAAATTCGCCTCGGTCACTGCGCTGCTGCCGCCTGGCGGGTTTCTTACTGAACCTTCCGGTGGCACCATAAATCGCGAAGTATGAAAGTTTTATTTAAAAAGTGCAATTTAGCTCTCGATATTTTCGAAATGACGTAACAAAACTTTGATTTTTTTGCTACGCATTTTCTCTCGCTGTTCATTTTGTCTTATTTTAGAGTTTCGTAATAACAATCCTCAATGGAAGTAGGTACCTACTATGCTTTGGAGCACCAAGGAAGCAAATGTGGATGATTAATACGGCAGTTAAAAAATATCGAGCGACAAATTGATTTTTTTATATAAAACTTTGATATTTCGTTAATTATAATACTGTGCCACCGGAGGGTTCAATAAGAATATCCGGGCAGGCGAATATCAGCAGTTTTTATTTCGTGTGTAATTTTAGTAATTAAAAAAATCATTTTTCTCAAATTTTGCCACCCCCGAAATTTGTCTCTTAGTACAGTCGATTTAGCACGAAAAAATAGGGTTGCTCCGAAAAATGACCCTCCGGAATTTGACTTGATAAATCGATAGGGGGGGCATAAAATAATGTTAATGTTAGATTTCCGAATTGATCCCCCCCCCTGTTTTTGAGAAAATCCAAAAAAACTTTGGATGCGTTTTTCTCAGAATCTATGGGTTTTAGAGAAAAGTTTATTTAACAAAAAATTTAGAGGACATTGTTAACTACATTTTATCTCATTGAAGTCAAGTCGTCCGACTTAAATTACAAACAGTAGGTGGCGCTGAAGTATCAAAAAAGTGGTTTTTTGGCTTTTTCGTTAGGAATAAATAATTTTTTCATAGTAATGTAAATGGGAAAGTTGTTCGTCACAAAAATATATACATTTTTTATTCAAACAATTTTTTTGTAAAACTTACCGTTCTCGAGCTGGAGCTTGCCAAAGTGTAAAAATTGTACTTTATGGCCGCGCTGATGCGCGTATTCCATAAATTTTATTTTATTTTTATATTTTTGGATTAATATACCATAATGTTTACTTGATATTCTCATTTTCAACCATAATTCTGATATAAAAATAAAATAAAATTTATGGAATACGCGTATCAGCGCGGCCATAAAGTACAATTTTTACACTTTGGCAAGCTCCAGCTCGAGAACGGTAGGTTTTACAAAAAAATTGTTTAAATAAAAAATGTATATATTTTTGTGACGAACAACTTTCCCATTTACATTACTATGAAAAAATTATTTATTCCTAACGAAAAAGCGAAAAAACCACTTTTTTGATACTTTAGCGCCACCTACTGTTTGTAATTTAAGTCGGACGACTTGACTTCAATGAGATAAAATGTAGTTAACAATGTCCTCTAAATTTTTTGTTAAATAAACTTTTCTGTAAAACCCATAGATTCTGAGAAAAATGCATCCAAAGTTTTTTTGGATTTTCTCAAAAACAGGGGGGGGGGGATCAATTCGGAAATCTAACATTAACTTTATTTTATGCCCCCTATCGATTTATCAAGTCAAATTCCGGAGGGTCGTTTTTCGGAGGGCAACTTCCAAATCGACTGTACTATCTCTACATTGTCTATTGGGGAATCCACCACGACACTGTCGTTTTAGCCTATTTATGCTGTTTATGCATAAGTTTAAGCCTCCTTGGGTTTTGCACACAATTACAGTTGTGATGAGTGATGAATGTTAAAGATCTAAAGGATTTCCAGGATTATGATGGGGGTTTCGAATGATGATACATAGGGTTCGATTTAACAGCGAGAAATAGTTAAGTTCACCGCAGAATTAAAATGTTATGCTCCAATTTTTCAAGAGTTGAATTGAATGCATTTGAATGCTACTAGAAAGCATGTTAAATATTTTCGTGCAGTGGAGCCGTATCAATTGAGTGTTTTTTGAAAAATTAGGATATTGTAAATTTCGAGTAAGGAAGCTTGCTAAACTTTTCAATAGGATTTCGATCTAATTAGTTAAAAAATTGGTGGATAAAAGCATTTTGTCACAACTAAGTATTGGTATTTTGTAATCAACCAGTAGACCCGTCCTTGTCGGGCTTTATCATACTGGTAAATTAAAACTGTTGCAGAATTCATGAAACTGTTTTCTGCGCGGAGACGGTTTTAAATTTTTCCCACAGGAAACCCAAAATATTCCCGATATAAAATGTTGCATCATGAACGACAAAATACTCCACCTCTTGAAGGTCTTAAAAAATTCGGACATTTGAATTTTCGATAGCAAATTTGAAATCAGCGACCGCAAAAACCCCTATATATTTATTTAAAGAGAAATTCATTCGAGGTGAGAAATATCGGTCGCCAAATTGGATCCGCCATCTTTAATTTCCAAATTTCGATAGCAGATTAAAAATCAGCAATCCTGATAATAGAAGATCCGTATTCATAGCATTTCTTTGAAATTGAAACTCTTCGGTCGCCATACTGGATCCGCCATTTTGAAACCTTTCAATTACTCACATCCCAAAATTTTGCCGAAGAACCAAGCTATCCGACAACAGTGAAAAACCATTCGAATTCATTCAGTGATTTTGGAGAAGAAGAGCAACAATGCGGAAAGCAACTCTCATTTATAAATAGTAGCAGAAGTGATGAAAACTTTAACATATCTACCGGCAACACAATAAGACCGTTGACACATTAATGTGCTTTTTTATGACGACTACTGAATGAGTAAACAATTAAATCTTTTTATTATTGTGTTTAATAATAAAGACCCGGTTAATGAATGTTAATGTAAATTTACAAACAGGTCAGATGATTTACGAGTATATGAACTCAAACATTGTGATACTGAATACTTATATAATTTTATCTTATTCACTACAGACTAACGGTTAACACGAAAATCTTTAATTAAAGTTCAAGCTATAAAATAGTGAAAAACATAATAATATGTAGTATATATTATTATCAGTAATTGAGTAATTATCACTACACTAAGTCATTAATTAATTTAATAATGTGCATATAGAATGTGCAAGTGGAGTTATATAAGAAATGGTGGGTGTACTTAATATTATATAATATTCTTGCTAAAAATTAAGCAAGTCTCCTTTTTTGTTGAATTGTTTTTAGCCAGACCTTGAATTAACTCAATTATTGGAATTATTGTAGTAGTATAGTGAACGAAAATGATAAAGTGAAGAAGTAAACTTGTGAGACGATCTCTTGAAATAATTTCGGAAATTTTAATTTATATTTTAACAAGTTTGTATTTATAGTGTACACCATAAGGTTTGCCTAACTAACTACGTAACATTTTAAGTTTTAATATTTATTTGATTACAAAATGCCTTACTATAAATAATAATCCTTCCGGCCACACTGTCGGAAAATCATCGCGACCAGCAAGCTTAAAGTTTAGTACAATAGGCCAAAAGCCAAAAGTTCGAGTAATTGCGGATGATTGGGTCCTATAGGTGTACACTACATCGTATTGCTAAGAGAAAAAAATATGAGTTATACTTAATTACTTTTTTTTAACAAAACATTCGGATAGAGCGGTTTGCAGGCATGTCCACCACCGTCCAGTCTAAAATATTCCATTGCCTGAAGGCTGAAACTACCCAAAAAACTGTTATTACGTTTTTAAATATTCATTAATTTCATGATAAAAAATTTAAGAATTGTGTTGCCATTTATGCGAATTCATCAATTTCTTTCATATTTAAGGGCCGCTAAATAACACGATATCACAATATTTAAACATCTTGACTCTCCGAATACAGCTCACGCTTCTTGTTTGATTTTCTTAATAAAGTTGAATACCAAAACGCGTTTAAGTAATATATGTATGTACCTACGTTATGTATTTATGTGAAACTGCCTCAACTTTTGTTGATTTCAATGAACGCCTTCTTTCTTTGGAACGGGTTAGTGACGCAAGTTGAGGATTGCCTGAATTACAAATTCACTTATAAGATAAACAAGAACATTGCTTTACTATTTTGTATTTGAAACTCACATCCGAATATGATCACGTAGGTTGTTTTTATTATCAGAGGTTAAACGAACAGGTTTTAAAATTAACATAACTTGCTGGAATATTGTCACGTGATTTGCAAATTTAAATGTACCCTACATAATATAGTATGTTACAGTCTACTCAAAAACTTGAAATTCAAAAATTTTTTAAATAAATTCCGACACATTGTACCTCCCCCTTCTTTTTTTTTTGTTTACCCAAACGCCTTTTGATAACCAACCAGTTCGGCAACAAAAGACATTATTGCATGATGATTCCAAGATTTTCAATATAATAAAATAAACAATTATGAATTCGAAGAAGGCTGAACAAATATGTTATTTTCCACAATAAGCTTAAACCGTAAGGCAGGTGCAGCTTCTTCGAATTGGTTCCTTTCATAGAAAAGTTAGCTTCCAAAGCTAAAGTGAACTTCCCATTCATAGTCAGTCAACGGTTAGCAAAATTCCATAATATCCGGTATTTGATAATTATGACTATATCAGACGCAAGCTACTTCTCCTATGTTTATGCAAAAACAGCAATAAAATTATTTCCAAATTTGGGAGAACAAATTGATGACTTGAAATCTTGAAAATAACTGCAAATTAATTTACAGGGGATGAAAGTTAACAACACTGATCAAAACTAATGTGGTTTTGTTGTCCTAACCGGTCGTTTATAATTTATAGTTGCATTTCACAAGATTTCAAGCTTTCGTTGTTTATTTCATTCGGAAAAAAGTTGCATATTTTACTCTTCAGGTGGTTTTAGCAAGAATGCTGCGAAATACCTGTCTGCAAAATTAGTAACTTATGCATAAAATATGAAGATTAAATATACACAGATTAGGCGATTGGATTAGGTCAGAGTGCAGAAAAATATTTAAAACTGAGCTGTCGTACCTACCTAAATTTTCATAGTCTCTCAGTGCATAGTGAATTAAACCGTGTCGCCGTGTAGTTACAGCCGTACTACGGACTTACTGACTGAAAGCTGCCTAAGTTGCGGTATGTATGTAACTACAAATCTGAATGCACTGCTTTGCTGCAATTACGAATTCAAGGCATTTCTCCCTCTAACTTTACTTTTTAACTGACCATAAATATTGAAATAAATTGAAGGTTGCAGTGCTTATGTAGAGTACCAATAATTGAGCAGGTAGAAAGTCAAGTTAACCAGTTAATTGCCTTTGAAGTGCAAACACGGCGATTCAAAACTTTGTAGAGGAATAAAGGCGGCTACGGTGCGTGAGACAGATTTGGTTCTTGCGGCATACAATTTAATGGAAGAGCTACATTTCTGTTTTTTCGGTTTGAAAACTAAATTTTACAGCCAATTTACGAAAGAACGTTTTTTTAGCCCATCAAAAAAATATCGGTTGCGGTGGCACACCTCTTAAAAACCATCGGAATTCGGAAAGATGGTAAAATGAAGTAAAAAAAAAGATTTTAATGCTTGTCTAATATTTATATAAATTAAGGAAGTGTCTATTCACACGGCGCACAGTGGGGCGAATGGCCTGTTTCGCTGGCCAAAAGTCGAAAATCGAAGGTTTCAATTTCAATTTTTTTTTCATCATAGTTTGATAGAGGGGACTTTGGGGCATATAAATCTGTAAGAGATGGGTCGATGGGTTGTATACCTGACCCTCTACGTCACTTCAAAGTTAGCACTTGACCACGTGCACGTGTGACGGTCAGGCAACGTTTATAATACGTAAACTTTGAACGTTAATATTTTGTTAACAAAGTGTCCGATTTGAGTGCTTGAAAATGGATATTGATCGCGAAGGTGTGTAGAATAATAATATGTGATTGAATTTTCGCTACAACTTATATTTGTTTACTCCCATTATTATTAAGTATGACACTGCACTTCCCATAAATGAACTTTTTTTCTTAATTCAATTGGAGCTACCTTTTTTGCTTCACAAAGTTTCGTTTTGATTCTTTCAAGAGAATGTTCGATGAAGTGTCTAGTTTTTGTATGCCAAATAACTAGCTCACGTTTTTTCACAAAAAAAAGTAACAGCTGTTAGAGTGACGCGCTGCATGATTTCACGCGCGCCGCAGCACAGTGGGATGAAAATCGAAAAATTGATGAATCGTTTTGAAAGTCGGTATTATATGGTTTTCGGAGGCGCTGATTACGAATATGATATCAGATTTTTAAAATTCAAAATGGCGGACCGGAAGTGACTTAAATTTTCCGCCATTGTGAATTTTCTAAATCCGATTTCAGATTCGTAATCAGCGCCCCCGGAAACCATATAATACCGAATTTCAAAGCGCTAACTAAATTTTTTCGAAAAACATTACGCCACTTCCGGTCGGACATTTTGAATTTTACAAATCCGATATCAGATTCGTAATCAGCGATCCCGCAAACCATATAATGTTGAGTTTCAGAGCGCTAACTCAATTTTTTCGTAAAAATTTAAGTCACTTCCGGTCCGCCATTTTGAATTTTTATGTATCTTATATCAGATTCGTAATGAGCGATCCCGAAAATCATACAATACCGAGTTTCAGAGCGCTAACTCAATTTTTTCGTGAAATATTACGTCACTTCCGGTCCGCCATTTTGAATTTTATAAATCCGATATCAGATTCGTAATCAGCGCCCTCGAAAACCATATAATACCAAGTTTCAGAGCGCTAACTCAATTTTTGGACTTTTGGCCAGCGAAACAGGCCATTCGCCCCACTGTGCGGCGAGTGGACCAAATTAGATGAGAGTGCGCGATAGAGTGGATGAGAGTGGCCAGAGTGGGTAAGAGCTGACTAGAGTGCATGAAAGTGGGCGGTAGATTGGTTGTGAGTGGATCAGAGTGACATATTTTAATTTAAAACATGCCATGCTAGTAATGTATTTAGCTTACCTACTACAATTACTTTTCTTATTGATATTTACCTTTCAGAAAATACCTAATGGCAGAAAATTTTCCCTTTACAAAATATTTATGCAGACTGTAATTTCACAGCACTCTCAACCGCTCTGATCCACTCTCACCCACTCTACCGCCCACTCTCGTCCACTCTATCAGGCACTCTCGTCCACTCTGTTCCACTCACCGTGGAATAATTAATGAAATGTGCTGACATGAAAAAATTATGAAACCAATTCACAATCACAAGTAAAATAATCTGCTTTCATGTTCGCACATTCAAACGGCATTCAAATGAACGAAAAACTACTTTTTTTAGGATTCCGTAGCCGAATAGCCAAGACGGAACCTTCAACGGAACGGAATTTCGTCATGTCTCCAGCTTTAAAGCCCTGCCATCTTTCCATTCATTTTGATGAAATTTAACATGCAGCTGTCTTGTATGAACCTCCACTTAGTTATGTAATGAAATAAACAGAAAATAAAAAATTTAGGGGTGGCATTCCATACATAGAACTGACGGATGAAATTATTTTCGCGCACCCCATTGTGAGGGGTATCATTGGACAGGTCTCTAAAAATGAAATAAAGGTACTTAAGAGACTTAGGTGAATAGTTCGTGACATATAGGCTTAAAGTCGATAGTAATGAGTTCCCCCCTCTAACTTCCCTGTGACTATCCACCCATGTGATTAAAAAATCTGAAAAAAAAATTAAGATAGTAGCACTACATGAATACTTTAAAAACGAAAAGTATTTTGAACAAGACACGTTTACGAGTTTTCTGGATATCCACAATAATCAGTTTTCAATAGCAGCATTCTCCTAAGTATGTAGATATTCAACAAAGAAATTGCACACACACACACTCACAGAAAATGAAGCCGTCGAATAACAAATAGTACAGAATATGTAATTTTTGGTGTTTTTTGGAAAATGTATACTATTTAAAAGACTAGGGTCCTGAGTCCTGAGCATCTTTTCAGCACAAATTTCGTTTGGGGTCACAATAAGAAAATCTTCATTGTGAATCTAGGTGACTTGGGTATTTGGGTATGAATCCTCCCAAACCTCAAGTATTTCCCTAACGCACAGCTCTCCCTAGTTTGAGAGCAACTATCCGCGTATGCCAATATGCCACCAAATTAAATTATGGTTAGGGTTAACGCGGATCGCATACACTTGATGTGATTTAAGTTTTTATCGAACATACAGCCTTGGCCAAATGTATTAGGCACCCCCTGAAAATCGTACTAAACAGTTTATTTCCGTAAATTAGGGGAAAATAAAACTATAGTTAGGTTTAACTTATTGACCTTTATTCTTACTATTAATATTTTGTCGGTCGGATTACCGCAGCTATTCTTTTAGGAATTGTGCGTACAAGCTTTAGGCACTCTTCAGGAGAAATTTCGTTTCACTCTTTCTGGATGACTTGTTTTAGTCCTGTTTTGGTTATGATGTTGTGCTCCCGTATCTTCCGCTTCAGTATCCACCAAAGATGCTCAATTGGATTGAGATCTGGCGACTGTGCAGGCCATTCTATGAGGTCAACATTGTTTTGTTCCAAATATCGCCTACTGGCTACAGATGTGTAACATGGCGCGTTGTCTTGTTGGAATTTTATATTGTCCGCATTAGTGTCACCGTAAATCTTCGTGATAGATGGGTGTAGAACTTCTTCCGTATATCCATCTCTAGACGCGAGACAAACGTGACCTCTTCCAATAAGGTTTTTCATCACATTTTCAAGAATGTCGTCATAATTGTAGTAATTTCGTCCTTGAGTTTGTCCAATGCGGTGAGCTGATTAGACACCTTACTTTTTAAATAACCGCAAAGAAAAAGATCGGGGCTCGTCAAATCCGGTGAAAGTGCGGGGGCCAATCGCCGTGTCGTGAGATGAATCTCCCAGGAAATGTGGGTTTGAGCAAATTGACTAATGTGCGCGCTATTTGATGATTCAATTATGACATACATATGTAAATAGAAAAATACCTGCGCTACAGCTCGAATTTCAAACAATAGCTGCAACTAATACAAAAATGGCAGAAAATCAAAATGGTAAACCTTTTAGGCAAACACTTTGTACGTAAATAGCTATGCAACCAAACTTTAAGGGGGATTTCTTTTGTGTTGGCTTCAATTTAAAACCGGTCAACTGCGAGCCGGACTCGCACATGAAGGGTTTCGTAGCATCGTACAAGATATAACGCTATGTACTTTTTAAATACTTTTGTGAAAGAAACAAGAGAGGCGCTATAACATAATCGAAATTTTTTTTCCTAATTTGCATGGCGGCCATTTTGAAATTCGCCATCTTGGTTTTTTATTATTTGTTGTTATAGCGGCAATAGAAATACACACTTTGTGAAAATTTCAACTCCCTACCTATTACAGTTCATGAGATACAACTCGCTGACAGACAGACGGGCAGCGGAGGCTTAGTAATAGGGTCCCGTAGGGCACCCTTCGGGTACGGAACCCTAAAAATCGATTCTTTTTGCATATTAAGATATTTTAGAGCCTCTAGAATAACCGTATGTATATCTTTTTATAATATCTGCTCTAGAAAACGAGTTGTAACTGTGGTTGTGGCGAAGCGGGCATTCTCCGAGTCTTTCAAAACTTAAAGGGGTTTTCTCCAAACAATAATATGTTTTTTGAGTTGGCGTGCAGTACTTTGGTATGTAAATATTGTGAGAATAGAACACACTCGGGCTTAAAATGTTCGGGAGATATGTGATTCTCATCGTGACTTGATTCAGATTTTACACGATATTAAGGACGAAGTTACGGCTCCTCAAAGACGTAAAAAGAGAATTTTGGGAATTTTGGCTTGAATCAGGTCAGAACGATAGCCACAAGACCAAGAAGTCTAGAAATCAGGAGACTTAACTCCAGTGGTGGGGGATATTGGAAAAATATAAGGACTTATTTCGGCCTACTCCCACCGCTGACTTTTCAAGGAGTTGAGTCTCCTGGTCTCTAGTCTTCTTGTATATACTAGACTCTACTTTAAGAATCTGATCGATTTTTTGATTTCAGATAACTGGAAGGGACGGCATGAAGCCGCGATTACTTTGTTTTTTTTAAAAAGAAATTTTTTTTCGTACTTTTTATGTTAACTAAAGAGACGCAAAAAGTCTATTAATTGTATCAGAAAAAATTTCACGAAATTAGCTATCAAAAATAGACTTTCACACTAGAAATCCCAATGCACGGATCTCTTTCGCTTGTAACCACGTGGAGCAGATGTTGTTGATGTTAATTGCGACACGACGAGTGGCTACCTGTTGCTGCCAAACGCAAACAAATCAATTGATTGTTTCTAAGCTAGAAGCTGCGACGCCATTGTTCCGATCTACATTTACGTTTGTGATCCCACGCCGTTGGGTGTTGAATTCGTAATCAGCTGCTTAACGCAAACGTGAAATTCACATTGAGGTGTTTTTGGTGTTATAATTATTTTTTAAAGGCTGCTTAAAGAATTCGATTCGCAGGTGCAGTTTTGTTTCAAGTGCCATTAACGTACCTTATCAGGTTGGAGATAACGTCTGGAATTTTTAAGTTTACCCAGAACCTTTTAATCCCATGCGCTTCAGAGATGACAAGGTTCATAGTACATAAGTATATGAAATACGAAATCAAAGATCTCTATACAAATTTCTGAAATAAACAAAACCTTTGTGTTATCTTTCGGATTCGGATTCTTTCTATCCTTTTTTCGAAGATTTGTCAGGCCTGCTAAAATCTTGTGACGATCTTCTTTAAACATCAAGATATTTCCTAAAATTAAATTTTTTCATTACGCAGTTCCAGGGGTGAATTGGTAACGCGGAAATAAAATTTAATAAAACGCGTGACGGTCTAAAAATCATCTAATCAATTCTAGCATAGATATTTTCATTATTAGGCACTTGGGCAAGCAAATACCTCTACAGACTATTTTTGCACATACATATATCTTAGCTCCCTTCGGAACATTTGCCACGAATTTAAGTACCCGCATAATTGTTTATCTACTTCACTCATCTAAACTTCTCTTTACAGTTACTTGAAATTTTTTTAAGTGTTTGCCTAATTTTTGTGCGTCTATAAAAAATAAATACACAAACAGTGCTCATTTGAGAGCGAAATCGGTTGACATTGTCACTCTTTTTAGCAGTGCGATGAAATTTATATCAAGTCTAACGTTGGGTCTATTTATAAAGAGAGAATTCGACGTTGTGAGTAGATGAGTGCCTGTCGCTTGTTGACTTCTGGTACAGAACAAAGCAATGAGTTCAAGATTGGATTTGTCGGAAAACGTACAGTAATCGACAATTATTTTAAAATCAGCGCTACTTGGCTATCAGCTCTAGTGTTACTCACAACTGCTGTGCTTTACTGCCGCAGTTATCGCCCATGGCTGAGCAATTAAATTACCGCCAACGCTAACGTTCGATTAAACATCACCTAGATCTTTTAAGTGGGCGCTAAAAATAAAGAAGCAGATCAAGGAGCACGATCACTTTCAGTGTAACAATAATGACAATGTCGATGAAGTACTGCCTTAGACTGCAATCGGTGTAAACTCTTGAAGCGCGGTGGATACAAAAAAAAGTAAAACTAGAATAAGGTTCGGGTGGCATGCCTTACTTTACAATTTTTTGCACTACGAGTATTTTATCACTGGATCGTCATCAACTAAGTGAAATTTGTGTAACTTTTTTTTGCAGCTCCTTAAGGTGAATGATCCTGTGAGAGGAACCACAAGTTCTCAAATTTGATTGGACTTTTTTGACTAAAAAACTTGTTATCAGCTTACTGGCAACTATACATATTCGAAGTTTGACGAGTGCTATTTTTTGTGATAAATATTGTGACAGAGCGAATCTCTGACTTAAAGTGAAGATCAGATTAAGCCAACACGCAGCACATTATCACCATTTAAAAACGTGAGTATGCGGATGTATACGTAGTGTTTGCTATCAGCTGTCTTTGATATCAGTGGAAAATAAAATCTATGGTTTCAGGTGTTTGCTTTCCTGCTTTTACTTGATTTATGTTTTGTATGCGCTTAAGTGTTCTTCCGTCCTTCGGGGCTCTGACAATATTGCCAATATAGGAAATTGTTGAAAATATTGCTAATAGTGCAAATTATGATAGTTAGTTACAAAAACATCCACAAAAAGGTCATTTCAATGTACATATTTGTTTAGTGGTTTCTTAGATTGCCGCGGAATCAGTATCAGTACGCTTAAGCTCTTAAGTTTTACAGGACGTTAGAAATATAGAATTCGAGGGCATTATAAGTATGTTGGGTACTATCAGATATTGTGAAGCAGTGAGAATGATAAAAACGAAGTGTGCTTTATGAATGCGCTTAAAAAAACAGAACAAATCTCGAGATCGCCCTGACACGATTTGATTTGGTAAGTTCAATAGTACATACTAGAATATTATTGGTTACTTTCACTGCTTAATTATGAGGGAGTAGCCGGTATAAGCCGGTTTTTTTCTTCCATTTACTAAGGCATTCCAAAAATACAAATTAACACAGTTATTTTTCTCCTGAATACATTAGCAAGTTTCTTAATGCCGCTATTAGAATAATGGACCAAACATGATAATCACATGGTGATTGGTCGGGAAGTCGGGAATAAGAAAGATGTTCCAGCATGTGTATTTCCTTATTTCCTACTTCACTCCAGTTAAAATAATGGGGCTTTCACAATGCCTCTCCACTTCGAGCTCTGTTTCCTTTTCTTTAATCATTTACATATGTTCGCCCTGCTAGGTGATTAGCCTGCAGCAGCTATCCCAATTAATCGAGCTTCCACCTGTTGCCTAGGTGCCTTAAAGCGCACTCTGAAAGCGTGGGATTCGAACCTGGGACTTTTGGATCGGCAGTCTAGCACGCTTACGACTAGACTACTCGCGTCGGGGGTACGGGTTCGCGCATTATATTTATTTATTTATTTATTCAGTCTTTTGATTTAATTACAATTTTACAGTCTGGAAATAATAAATACCTAAAATACATTTGACCTTTGCTAGAAGAAAAATTTTGTTTTGAAAATTTGTCTATCCATTGTAAAGTCCACATAATCTTATCAAGAACAATTCATGCAAAAAATGTAGGCAAGTCCCATGACCTTTTTACTCTAAAAAAGTTATGAGATCTCGTATAGATCCATGTCTGTTCCTACTATGAACTCTAACACCTTCATTCTCAGATCACTCCAAGTCTCTACTTATTAGAAAATAAGGAAATTCGTGACTTGGCCATTACCTACGCAGTACGATAATGCACACACTTTCGTTTACAATTCAATGTTTAAATTTATTATTGAAGTAGCTATTGTATACACGTAAGATAAGAACTTCGGAGCGTCCATCGTGGCGCCGATGGATGTGTCAAATGCGGCTCCCCGGGGGACTGCCTATTTCAAGGGTCTAGACATAGATGGGGTTTAATAAGAAGGGACAGCACAATAGACCTTATATGTAGCGTCTGCTTTCGAGAGGGACCCGATTATATACTATAATACATAATATAAACTATATAAGAAGTTTATATGTATATGTAAGTATAAGAGTTGTTGACTTAAGGAATCTACCCTCTTTATCATTTTAAAAAAATCGATTTTTTTTATTGCATTTTCGTAAAGTATATATATACAGAAATATGATATTAAAATTTTATAAAGATCGGAGCAGTGTAACTGTATTTTTGTCTCAAAATAAGTCGAGTTTAAAATTTTGATATAACAACATCTCTGCGCGTTTGTTTATAATCGAGAAGTGTGACGTGCGGCCGACGCAGCACTGATGCCTCCAAGGAAGCCAGAACATATCGCAGGAACGCTACTTTGGATGAAAATGTGCATTTTGAGGAAGAAGAAGGCATAGTGTATCGTCCAGGCATCGCTGATTAGGCATAGGTGCGATTTCTTAGGATTTTTCATTAACCAAACTATAATCGCGTTTTCGCAAAATCACTTTTTTCGACACCGCGTTGATGAAATCTCGGAAACTACCGAACCGATTCTCACCAAATTTTTACCAAACATTCTTTATGACAGCTATAGCGCATCGAGAGGTTTTTCAAAATTTTGATTTTAAAAATTTTTTTTGGCCAAAAACGGTGAAAAAAAACATGTTTTTTTCGTAGTTTTTCAAAAAATGTCCGCCATTTTGTCAATTTTGCAAAAATGAAAAATCGCTTCCGATGCGCTATAGCTATTAATATATTGAACCTAAAACTCTTTGCTTTTTTTTCCGACCATGCATCTCGGAGATTTCATCAACGCCGCACACCCCTCTCGTTTTTTGGATCATTTTTCGACCATGCTTAAAATTTCACAAAAATGAATAAAAAAATTTTTTTAATATAGTTCGAGAGTGTATTTATTGAGTGTAATAATTATTTTTCCATTTTCATAATTTAAACCTATCGAAAAATGTATTGCAATTAACCCTTTTTTTCTGTCCGAAAAGAGGGTAGATCCCTTAATTTTATATAAGGTCGTGGGATTTAATAACGTTTGTACTGAGTAATGGCCGTAATTTGGGTTGTGAGTGATTGCAAGTAAATACTCATTACTGACATTTTGCGTGTCGCAGTCAGTACCGATGTATACTCATTGCGAATTTTAAAAAATTTAATTTTGGGTTTTTACGAAACAATAATTTATCTAGCTATGTCTCCAGATGGCTAAAGGGGAAAAAATTTGATTTAATTAAATACCTGTCGCATATGTTTACGACAATAGTTACTGCGCACACAAAAGGTCAAATATAATCATTATGAAAATCGCGTAAGAGATTGAGGGGATTCCGCAGAAAATTTAGGAAAACTATTAGTCATGGCTAGAACATTGCCGAGCCACTACGCGTAATTGTATAGCATCATAATCATATGTTCAATACAATCAAAAATTTTTTAAGCTTCTGATGATTATCTCTAATTTAGATTCATCGTGGGTGATATTAAGACCAATTTATTCCTGTAGCCAGTAGCTTAGTTGCTACGTGTCATCATGGTCGTCTTATTGAAGAAATACTTCCACTTAAAGATTCAAGAAGAAACCACAGACACTCTATTAAAGCTGACCTCGTGTTAAACGAGAACTTGAACTTTTTCACTTTTTCCTCCCCAAGTTGAAGCGCGAGCAGAATATTCTTTTACAGCTGACTAGTTGACTAATATTCGCCATTCATAATAATTAGCATACTTTCTGTGTTATTTACCTTCGATTGGCAATATGTTCGGGACTTCGTGTAGTTTACGCTTTTGTTGTTCTTTTTATATCTGTGTTAATTATAAGCTAATGTATGCATGTGAGTCTGCTAAATTTAAGGGTTAATATCCGCGAGATACAAAAGGTTGTTAACATCATCTGTTTATCTTACTACTCATTTTTATTTTATTTCATGGTTTCTCGTAACACCATTGCGTTTTTTGTGATGTTACCTAACCGTAGTGCGTATCTAGATAAGGGGGATACTTACTATGTGCATAATAATTTTATACCGAAGGCCAAATGAAATAATAAAGCACTTCACGTGCTGTGAGTCGTATGATTAATATGATCGCTTCGGTACAGGTGGTGACTTAATGCATATCACACTCTTTGGGGTAAAAAAAACAAACAAAAATTGTCAAATTGATTATTAATTTTTAATTGTGGCCCTCAGAACTTCCATAGTAGTATTTTCTTGTTGGCAAATAGTAGCCACATGAAATGGCAAACCGAAGCAGGTATTAAATACTCATGGTACCTAAGCCACGTTTAACACATGTTAACGTCGTTATTTTGCGGTGTGACACTCACAAGCAGTTTAATTTGTAGGCAGTCAATATTTGCCTGAAATGTACGCATATTGAACTAAATGTTTATATTTTTGATTATTTATATTCCGGCTCGTGTAAAATTGCGAATAAACATAGCCGGTCTGGTGAAAAGATTTAGAGTATGGATGTATGTAGTTATTTAAGACACGGAAATATCAGCAATTTTCAGACCCATCAAAGTAATTGTCCTCCTTAAATAAACTATCAATTTTTGGTTATACATATTCATATCATACGAGTATGCATATTTATTCCGGTACGTGAAAAATTGCGAACAAGTGCGTATTCCCCTAACAGAAGCAATATTTGAGTGTGAGCTGTATAATATAGTTTCATATCTCCAGTAAACATTTTCGTGTAATTACTTACTTACATTCACTTAAAGGCGCCAGCTGAAACAAATTCTAAAGCTTAGAGGAAACACTTGTAGGGATACGAAACCTGCAAAACTAAGCACAAATTATTCTGGATGGAACCTGGAACCCAATTTGTTCTTGAATTCTTTCTCTATTTTCGATTTCGTGTAATTCGATATTCTTAATCCTCTTACGGCCATTTCTGGTGACGTGAAGGGAAAAAGTAATTTTAATGCCACCCACCTGGAACTCACTAAGGATTTAAGCGAGGAGTCAAGCACAAGTTGTTTAATAATAAAGCCATTTATTCAAGAGTATGTAATACAATTTCTTTAGTATCTACGTTATATAAAATCTAGGTTGTCTTCTGCTGATTGCCAGTCGGCAAAGGCCTCCTCCAACCTTTTCCATTCATTTCTGTCCTTGGCAGTCCGACTCCAGGTCGTCCTCACACCATTCTCTGACCTTCTTTCTCAAGTTGTTTACTTTATTAATTAGAGGGTGGCCAATCTTCTGGTGTATGAATTACACTGAAATAAATGATTACCATTAAAATGTTCCCTATATAAGGTATGTAACATATACTTGATACAAGCCTTTAGCTTAAGACGAATTTACACTTTGGAATCGTTTCATCTAAAATAGAAACAGTTTTTATTCCTTCCACTGTTTACTTCGAATGTGAATAGTGGATCAAATTCCGATAGAAACAATTGTGAATTAATTCATCTAAACTGCAAAGTACCTTTTCTACCCAGCAACTTTCCTCATGTGATTTTAAAAAATATGGACTTATTAAGATGCCGCACTGAGGTCGAGTAGATTCATATATTATGTTTAGCAATTACAAAATTGTTAATCTATGATACATATGAATATTGTAAAAATGAAAGTGTGTTTGCTTGTTACCTCAATCACGCCTAAACGGTTGCGTCGATAGACTTCATTTTTTCACACAAGGTAGTAAGTATTCTAAGGTATTTCCATGAAAATTACCATTAAGGGGTTTTCGGGGTCGCTGATTACGAATCTGCTAATACTGAAATTCCTCAGTGTGCAATATTTATGAAATTTAATAAGAAGATGCGTTTGATATTGCCATGAAATCAACACTAGGACATTTTTAGAGATGCTAATTTCGAATCTATAATATTATCAAAATTTCCAAATTCAAATCCAATCTGAATCCAATATGGCGAGCGAGACTCCGTCACTTTTTAGCAGTTTTAATTAAAATAAATATAAATAACACTAAGGGGATATGGATTTCAAACTTACTTATTCCAAAAATGTGTCCATAATGGTTACTAAAAGTTTTAAACTTAAGCGGATAACTATGAAATTCAAAACTAGCGGTTATTGGAGGATTCTGGCTTCGAATCTGCTATTAAAATGTTCAACTTCAAAATAGCGGATCAAGCGACCTAAATTATTAAACTTCAATGAATGAAGGAGATGAAAATGAATACAAGAAACTTTAAAGGTCCCTGATTTCAAATCTTCCAAAATTTAATAATCCAAGATGGCAGATCATATAATGACAACTCAACATTTTAAACTCGAAGTAATATCACGTAAAAAATAAAACAGGATTTGTAGGGTGCTTATCTTAAATTTTTATATTAGAAATAGCTAATTTAAAATAGCATAGCCAAAATGGCAACCAAACTTTTTTAATTTAAATAGTTCTCTGTGTCACATCTACTATTTCTAATTTAAAAGATTTCAATTAAATAAAAGAAGTGCGGACTTATCACAATTTCGGAATATGGTATGAAAGGCCTAGAATAGCTGACATTGAATATTCTGTTGAAATTCAGAGTTTCAAAACTACGAGTTCAATAAGGCATCTCGAATTTCTTAACTTATTGTTATATGTAGATTAATAAGAAAGATTGAGGAGATTTGATTAGAATAAAACAATTCGGGTGAATAAGTAACGTACACAGATTACAAAACTTTTGTAAAAATAATCGATTGCAATAAATGAAATGCGTAGGGGATCATTGAAGGAAGGTCAAACTCAGTACAGTCACGCGCCGCCGCCCGTGCGAAGCCGAGTAACTCAGGTAGTAGTTCATATATTATTCATAAATTTCTCTGTGCGTTGCATTATCTATAATTGGTTTCATGCATAAAATCACGCCGTTTGTTGGTGCAATGTATTTGTTTTTCTTCCGTTTTTGTTGTCCCCGCACTCGATGTACTTAATCACCTTCCTTGTGACCTAGACATATTATTTGAACTGAAAAAAGATTAAATGAATATTAAAGCAGGGTAATGAAGAAAATTCATTTTATTTTGAATTAATACGTAATGATAGGTAGGTAACTACGAGTATGTTATTGGTTAATAAATAGCGCTTTAAAATTATATTGGACATCTATTGCATTTTTTTTTCAACTTTAGCTTATTCTGAAAGATCCCAAGATAAAAAAAATCGTTAATTGTGGTGATTGTAAGTTTGAAAGGTCCTTGTTCCACAAATAGCTTTGAGATTATGAAATTGAACATGATTAAAGCAATCGGTTTAACACGACTTTTTTATAAACGCAAATCAAGCAACATTCCAAGTTTTTAATTAAATGCATAAACACTTCTTTATCCCATTTGATTGCATAATTACAAAACAAATCCCAGAAGTCGGAAATTGTGGACTGTTTTTTGCAAAAAATAACGGTTTTTTCTGGGAAGAAACACCACTAAGTTATGAAGGTTTACAATTCTACAACGAAATGAGGCAATGGACTGGTTGAGCACTCACAATCCGTTGATCTATTATTGAGCAATAACATAATAGCGTTTATAAGATGTGCATATATCGTTTGTTATAGGTGAATATCGAAAAAACAATTGTAAATGAGGAGCTTCTTTTCAAAACTCGAGTATTCCACTTTTGATGAAACTGATTTTTTATTTATATTTTGTTTGGTAACATTCAAATTTACATTCCGCGAAAATAATATTGGCCAAAACTTGATAATTACACCAGAAAAAAAAGATTAAAAGGCATGATTTCGTCAAAAATAGATTTTTCCACGTCAAAATGACATTACCCATTTCAAATACACATTTTTAAAAAACATGCTGTGATTATTTTTGTTTGTTTTATTTATTTGATTATTCCAATCAGTCGCGTCAAAACTAGATTATTCCATTTCAAATTTTGGATTTATTCAAAATATATTATTGCTAAATTTTTGAATCCTGTACAAAGCAATGACTATTGTTGTCGTCTACAATAATGCATCAAAATGTCGTGCTAAAAACATAGCTGCATACCTACAAAACTATTTTCTCCGATTGTGGAAAAACACAAAAAGTGGAATAGTCAAGTTTTGAAAAGAACCTCCTCAAATAATTCCGAAACCATCAAAAATCGGTCAACTAACATTCGGGTTTATTTGGTACGAATTTCTGTCATCCATTTGATTTTTCATTCTAAATGCACCCCGCTGTCATACTTTGTCTCATACAATATATACAAATTGTAGAATGCGAAGCATGTATAAGCATGTGTAAGCAGTATATTATTAACGAAAACAGAGGGAATTCCCAACTAGTCTATTTTTTAGACTTCGTGCATATTTAAATAGTTTCGGGTGAAATATTCTTATATTCATTTTTACGACGGAAATATAAAAACCGCAATATTTTAATTTGGTTTTCACTTAAAATTCGTTATTCTTAAAAAGAGAGAGACAATCGGTAGTCTTAGGCTCTATTCTGACCTTGATTTATCAGTAAAAGTTCAACTGCCTTATTCTGCCCATACTAGCCCATTCGTTCTTAGAAGCACCTGCGCAGTTGCCGATCATTTTATTACTTCTGTGTTCAGTTCACCGAGCCAATGTGAACTTTGTTGTTGCTTTCTTTGTGAATTACAAACCCATAAACGAAATATTTTATCACGTTTTTGGGAAAAAGTTAAACACAATAATGACACGCCAAAGAAACCCTGGGTGAATTTTAAATGAACTAGACCACACTGGCGGGTAAAAGGAAACAGGGCATCCCCCTTTTTTAAAGTTTCGCTTATTTATGTAGTAGGTAATAAAGTTTTTAAATTAGTATGAAATGAAATATCCAAATTATCTGCATCTTAAATAAAACCACAATTTAATTAATTTTCTGGTTAAACCAAATTGGTTTCTAGTTTTAAACTTAAAACTGATTCTTTTCCTAATTATTTCACATAGTTTTTTTTGACTTATATTTATTGTGGTGATGGTGGCTGTCTATTACACATGATTGCGAATAAAAATAAATACATGAAAAAAGATTACGAACAATGACAGAAAACTGCCTGATTGATTTACATCGGCGATACACGGCCGGCTCAAATGATCATTTGCTAATGATACTTAAATATCAAAGGCTACTTAGAAATTCCACTGACACACGGCAAATCAAGTAGCTATTGAATTGTGATCGGCGGAATTTATAAATTAACTTAAATTGACACACTGTAATTTATTGAAATTTTTTCAAAATTCCAGTGCTCTCCTTCATTTGCCTAAAATTAAGTTCCTACAAACTACTTAAGAAATGAGTTTCGTAATTAAACTCATAGCTCTTAAGTAGCATTTGACACACGGCTATAGAAAGTAACATTTACGGAAAAGTATCATTTTACTTGTTCGTGTGTCGCCGGTATTACTCCAAAAGCTGGATTTCACCGCAATCAGTAATTATTTTGCGACGAAAACAGCTCGTAAAATATCTTCCACCTTAAGGAAATAACTTTAGTTTTTTGTGTATTTCTTGTAGTTTATATAATCTACGTTTGTTTCTTGATGGGAACTTGTTATTTGTTTGGTTTAAAAATAGTTTGCAGCTTCCATGTCTTGCCAAGCCCTAGGCCAAGGGTATAATATAACTTTTCATCACATAATCCAGATTGAAGCTTTAAGGGGTTACATAGGTCTTGAAGGAAAAAAAAACAACTTTTTCAAAAAATTGTATTTTAAAAACAAAAACTCCATTTTATTTGAAATTTACACATAGAAAAGTTTAGCATTTCAAGAAGTTGTTTAGAGCTAAAAATATTGAAAATTCTCGATTTCTGAAACTTTGCACAGTTTTTTCTTATAGTATTGTTTCGTGATTAACCGAAGGGATTTTCAATCGGTTGACTCGTTCTTGTTTTAAACGAAAAAAATGTTTTAAAAACGATGAGAATCGGAAAAATTCTAAAAAATTTGAGACGAAAATACATTTAAACTTATTTCAAAACTTTAAATTTCATTTTTTTTCAATTCCTTCGGTCAATCATGAAACAATACTATAAAGAGAAACTGTGCAAAGTTTCAGCAAAATCGGTCGATTCGTTCTCGAGAAATATTGCCTACCGCAAAAAAAAGGCTGGACGAGGAAAACTGCAGGAAAATCGACAATTTTCAATATCTTTAGCTGAAATTTTTTTTTACAACTTCTTGAAATGCTAAACTTTTCTATGTGTAAATTTCAAATAAAATGGAGTTTTTGTTTTTAAAATACAATTTTTTGAAAAAGTTGTTTTTTTTTTCTTCAAGATCTATGTAACCCCTTAACTCACTAGTGCTCACCGAGTTGCCCGATTGCAGTTAGAGAACGAACCTTGAAGCAGTGGAGGGCAGTATACTCCGTGAAGTTCAGATTACCAAGGCCGACGGGCGATGAGAGTAGAATATGATTCTTTATGATTCGGAATCTTGTCATGTGACCGGGAGAGAGATATGTATTTGCAATATGGCATATAGGAAAAGTGGCTTACGACGCAAAAATCGGAGTTGATTGGAGAACACGCAGTGGCGGTAAAACGCCTTAACTTAAGTTTTTCTAATTTTGTTGGCGCAACAAAGACCTACATGTGCCGTCTTCGGAAATACGTTCTAATCATTCAGGGCAGGAGTTCGGATTGATAGGAAGAACAGTTCATACGACGAACAATAGAAATTGAAAAAAATATTACTATATTATTTAAATATGAGCCGAGAGTTTTGAAAGTGAGGCAAATTAACTTGTTTGTAAGTTGTAAATTTAGTTCCACTATTTTTTCCTTGATTTTCCAAATGAAATGAAAGATAGAACAGTGTACACAAATTTACAAAACTTTCTAAATGAACTGCTCATATTCTTTTTTTATTCCTTTGATGCATGCTGTTAAAATAAAAAATTATCTCTATAGGAGAATCCGTGGATCCGTTTATTATCGCTAGTATTCTACAAATTTCCTTGGCCTATGGCTGCTATTGACACGTTAATTTAATTATTTTTATTCATCCAAATATTCTATGAAATTGGTATTTAATTAAAATATTGTTATCACTTCTGTTTTGAAAATATACAGATAGGTGGAGGAAATGTGAAACTTGACATATAATCTTTATTCGCGATAAGAAATTTTATTTTCACAGGCATAGTAAAATCATTGGAAAAGAAAAAGACAAACAAAAAATTTAAGACGGACCTTCAGCTTGTGATGAGTTTTTTAATCTGATAAAAAGTAAATCTCGCATAAGCTAAACATTTTTAGAGCGCAGATTATTTCTGTTTATAAATGGCTGCTGATAATGAGATATGTTTATGTTATTGGTTCCAAAATTATATAGGTGGCAAAACAAACGATTGCTGTGTAGGCACTTTAATATTTTAAATGCACTTCAAAAGCCAGCAAGTTGAGTGTAGTGGGTTTATTGGTTCTAAGAATTCCTCATATAATGTTTGTAGGCATCAGAATTGCTTATAAATTCTTACGGCAACCGACCAACTTGTGCAGCTTTCATATGTACCTCTTCATGTTTCTTCTTATGTAAATTCCTTAGTAAAACGAGCCCCGAAGAGGGAAAAGGTCAATTGTTGCAATTAAGGGGCAGAATCGAATCGGTCGGCTCTTTTGTGTGAATTTAATTTAATTTCATTTTCTCGCTCTCAATCGTACGCATTAGTCCCAAAACTGATATTAATTGGTTCCAATTATTGTAGTTACCAATCTGCACATGCTATCGTCCATGCATTCATTTATTCATTTTCTATTTCAGATTGACCATTGCACTGGGTGAAGATGCACCTTAGGGATCTGTGCTCGAAACAATGCTGCCTCGCGACGGTGGGAGTGTTACTGGCAGCTACGGGACTACTCTTTGCCACTTTTTGGCTGGATTTATTTTACTACATGCTAGGAAAGGTGAGTTTCAAAAATACAAAGCATAAATTTAATTACTTATTATTAAGTATTCCATGGGCAAAATATTTTATTAACTTAAATCCTTGTACATAATATTTATTTGACTGACGAGTTTCAATATTTTATAGAAGGGAAACAAATATTATCATCAGTTAAAGGTCTTGGCAAAACTGAACTTGACTAGACAAACCTAGAAGCGCATAAGCTTCGTCTTTTAACTATTCCATATACATACATATTCATATGTTCATACTAGCATAAGGAGGGAACCTTGTCTGAGGTTTTCCGTACTTTTGATATGATCCAATAGCAGATTTAAAACTGAGAATTTTCGGTCGCCATATAGGATCCGTCATCTTTAATTTCCAAATATCGATATGGTAGATTCGAAATCAGCAACCCACCGAACAAAAAAAACCTGTTTCCATAACAATCCTTTGAGGTTGAATCTATTCGATCGCCATATTGAAGCCGGCATTTTGAAACCCTACAATTACTTATAGCCTAAACCACAGTTAAGTAATACAGATGACTGTGTTAAAAATCCGACCCAATGCAACATTTCCGCTAGCCAAGTTTTCGGCTATCTAGCCAAGTGATGTTGCGGAGCAAATAAATGTTCCAATTATTTGCGGGAGCCTTTGCGCTTCGCCATTTGGTCGAGCGTCAGGCCACGAGAGCAGCGAAGAGTTTATTGGCACCGACCTAAACGAAGGTGAGGCGTGAGGGAATTTTAATGTTTCTATCGGCACCAGCCTTTGTGGGCTGGGGTTCCAAGATGCTGAGATTCTAGGAATGAACGCATGTAAAAATACGAAAACTCGAAGGGAAATTCGTAGAATTTGACGACGCCGACGGACAGTTTGATTTTGTAAGCAATATTTAAAAATTTTGTATGCTGTGATAATTAATTGATTTATCCAGGCAGATTTTTCAAGTTTGTATTTTGTTGTTTTTTCTTTTAGGTGATTTGTGTACACCTATTTGAATTGAATTTCATTGAAGTACGTACGTACTTTAATGAATTTGTTGGATTTCATATTTTTTAAAGCAAATACGCGTGGTACCGCATTTAATCGAAAAAAATTACGAAAATATCAGCCCATTATTGAAAATAGCAGTATGATTGAAATTATATAATACAATAAACATGTATGCCAGATTAAGGTTATAGGCCAGTAAAATTAGTAGCCAAAAAGGTCAAAATTACGAAAAAAGTCCGACCAAGCTGAATTTTTGTGGATACCTTTATTTGAATGTCCTTTTAGCTATCGTGTAAAGTACGCTTAATTTGAGCCATTGGATTTAGGGGTGAATTCTAGTTATTTTGCAAATATCTCGTAAATTAAAAAATACTCTACTTATATATAATAAAATACGATTTCTTTATGTAACTACCTTTGTGTAGTCCGGTAAACTTCGGAACTTGTGAACAGATTTCGATGCTCCTTCAAATTTTCGTATTTTTACCTGCGCTCATTCCTAGAATCTCTCGGCATCTTGGAACCCCAGCCCGCTAACAAACTAAAGGCAGGCCCCCATTGAATCCTTCGCCGTCAAACTTCGCCTTCGCCGCCGCTGCACAACTATTGAATACATGCATTCATATGGGAGCTAACCCATAGCCGACGCAACGTCAGCGCGTTGCGAGAGAGAAATTTAGAGGAAACTTCAATAATTTCGTCGTGGCAGTCCGTCGTGAGAGAGCTTTGACAAGTTGGGATTGGCCAGTTGGGATTCGTTTAATGAGCTGTTTATTTGACAAGTAAAGGTTTGAATTTGATATCTGTGAATTGTTTTGTTGATTTTGTAATTATTCGGTTTCCTGTTTCTTCGTTTGGATTTCCTGGAGGGTGCCGAGTTTTTCCCGAATTCATTAGTCTAGTTTCTTGACGAATGGTACTAGATTTACCTAGTTAATTCACCTTCGAAGCATACTGCGCCAATTGACGGTTGGTCTCGAATGCGGATGCGTCGAAGGATTCTATGGCTTCGGGTTGCTCTTGACGGGCTAAAAAAGCATTAAGTTCTAAAAGCTCTGCGTCAAAGGCGAAGGGCAACGGATTCTATGGGGGCCTGTTTGACCCTCGACCAATGTCGAAGTGCAGAGACCCCAGCTAAGGTTTATATTGTTTAAACATTTTCAGCGGCGGATTTCGATTATATTGTACCTACAATACATATTATACATGTGCCTAAGTAAGAGGCAATTCGGCAACTTTGCATTTTTCTTGCCTATTCGACTGGGCTGGAATAAACTGGAATATACCGTTTTTTATTTATATGAGCTATTGCCTCAACGAAGCGGTGTGCAGATAAAGTATTTGAATATATGTATGCAGTCATGGCGCAGCTGCAGAACGTTTCAGGCATTTATTGCAGACGTAATCCTTCCCACGATTAGATTAAATTTGTAAGAATTCTTATCTCACCTTCTGTCCAACGAATTACGGAATTCAGTTATGTACACGCAACATTAATTGGCTAGTTGACATATTTTTTCCTTTTATTAACTGAAATTACTCTTTTTTTACATAATACTGTTAATTAGAAAATGAGCAAATTAACCTGAAGCAAGATATAGACTCTTTCTACACATTGAGGCAGGTGAGTGAATGCTAAATGAAAAAAACAAACAAATCGTACTTGATGCAGTCAGTGTAAAAAACTTCGCTTTAACATTCCGCAATTTGTGAAGTATATGAGTACGTAGTCAGATACACAATCAGAACCGTAGAACGAGAAGTATGTCAATTTGTTGCGAAATACGAAAAAAATGTGTTTTATTGCATTGCATTACAGATAGGTTAACTGCGTAGAAGTAATAACACTTTTCTTTACATTGGGGGTTCATAAGACTTAATAGTCATTACGGGACATCATGTTACGTAAGTGGGTGTCATCCGATAAAAGCTCGATGGAAATAAAAAAACCTCGAAGAATATTCAATCCAATCAGGTTAATAGCTAGCCCCCAGAGGCTGATCATCCGGCAGGTATTGATGATAGATATTTTAAAAGCTGCATATCATGCAATTATAACTCCATTATGCAACTAATATTGTGGTACTGTCACTGCCGACATCTTTTGGAATTGATACCCCTTGTCGTCTATAAAAATTGCTCACTTATTAGTATAGACTCGGACGCAGCAATTTGTGGGTGAATCAAGCTGCATATCATTTAGTGTGCTGGGAGTAGTACCGTAATACATATGATAGTAGGAATTTTTATGTTTCGTAGAGTACTGGCGGTGCTGCAAGTGTAGAACTGAGTTCCCGGGACAAATGTACATACATATGTTTGCTTCAGCCGTCGCGGCGGTCGCCTTGAAAATAAGAGTGGAAATATTTTTATTTGATTTATTTCCAATAACCATGAGTCTGCCAAACATTTTATATTGAGTATTTTTGTAAGTTATCAACAAAACCATAACAAATCTTTATACTTATGCTTTTGTTTTTAGCTGTTGTTACAATAATAATACACACATGATGATATCTGGCTCTTAAGCCGAAGACGGAAACCCAAAGGAGAAATCAATACCGGGAAGTTCATTAAGTGTATAAACGGCTATACCTTCCGTTTAGGCAACAACAATAAGAAAACAATTCGCTTGTTACATATGCCTGCATAACGACCATGAGCACCTATACGCCGATGCAGTGGCGTAGCTAGGTCCCCAAGGGCCCTGGGGCAAATCAAAAAATGGGGCCCCACTGCTACCTAAACTGGTTAGGTTTTATCAAGTAAAAATATTAAATATACAAATACTTTAAAAATGCTAAGCTACTTTATCATCAGCTATTTTTAGTGCACTGCAGGGAAGGTAATAAAAATATTAAACAGTAACAACAGATGTTCATACATCATTTGGATAGTCTCTTATCAGTCTTTCTAAACTTTCTGTGATTTCCTCCTTCGACGCATTTAAATTGACAAAAAAAAGAGAATTTAGCCGCGATATTAGTGTATGCCTTAGCACATTGTCGCAAGTTGGTTGTCAAAGAATAGATCATCGGAAGAAACGATTTTATCCGAAAACTATCACGCGGAGACAAATTTTCAAGCGCACCTCCAGCAGGCCCGTCGTTTACATGGATTTTTTTCATTTCGCATTTTTTATTTTTTTGTTTTCAAATTTCCGAATGTGTTTTCAAAATTGTTCAATTTTTGGGGCCCCTGTCCAAGCGGGGCCCCAAGCAATTGCTTCCTTTGCTTCCCGGTAAATCCGCCACTGACTCTGCGGCTGCCGCTTGCCGACGGCAAAGCTTTGCCGGCCGCAAGCGGTTGGCGGCAGCTTCTGGCGGCAATGATAACCGTTCTCGAAAAAAAATCTTGACTCGAATTCACAATGAAACGCACATCGATGAATAATAAAACGCACATATCGCTATCCGTCAAATTGACAACACTGCAAACCCACAGAAAGAATTTAGGGGAATTCCCTAGGTATAACTTTCGAATTTCTCTCAACTGAGTTGCCATGATTAAAGTCGGGTTGCAACCTGTCATATTTATTTTGAAAATGGGACAGGTTTTCAAAAGTTCAGTTCGATCGAGATTTTCTGGTAAGGATTCGAGGGCCCCCTGAGCTTGAGGGCCCCGGGGCACTGCCCCGCCTAGCCCCTTAGTAGCTACGCCAGTGCGCCGATGACGACTGACCATCTGCTCGTGCGCGAACAATTTATTGTCGGAGCATTGCTCGGAAATTTCATTCCATTGGAACATGTTATGGCGACCATATATGCAGATATATTAATTTAGAGTTCTCTGAATTATTTTCCTAAAATATAATTCACACTTGGAAGTACAACTAAATACAAAAACTACTGTGATGTTTTTTGTAAAAACTTAGGATAGTACAGACTCCTACGAGACCCACAGAAGTTTCACTAGTCCTCTATAGTTTTGTAAATTTTTTTTATATTTGTATACTATTCCAATGTGTTTTCATTATACATATTAGACTTATTTATTCTATGAAAATCCATATTCTTTTCAGAATTTTTGTTTATTTGAGAATCAACAAATTTCTTTGTAAGCTAAGCTTGTTTCAGCACAGATGAAGTGCATCAAAGCACTGAGCATATAATTATATTTGTTTTGTGCTAAGTGCTTACTCCAGTCAATGAAAAAAGAACTTTCAGCGTTGGCACACGTAGAAGCAGTTGTTTTTATTTTCCAACAACGGAGTTGTATGACTTTTGGAAGACTGATTCAATTATTGTAAACGCGACAAAAATGATTCATTCCGTCACAATTAGCTGAAAATTGAGATAATAAATTTCTCATTCAGAAATAACTATACAGGGTTGGGTAGATTAAGTGTCCTAGTTTGAAAGGGCTATAAAAGTGGGAAACTTATAATAAAATTAAAACGCAATACATTTTCTGTATTTATACAATTTATAGATACTAAATTAATCCAGAAGTTCGAACCGCTCTTCTTTTGCCTGCATGACTTTCCGACTTTCTTCCGAACGCGGCACGCACGCACTACTTCTTCAGGCATTTCATTCCATATCTTAAGTAACCGATGCTTGGACGTTTCTAAATTCAGACCATAAAAACAAAAATCTTCGATCAGGCACTAGTTTTTCATGTTTTCAAAAAGCTGTATAAATTTCATTAAAATCTACCGAGCGGTTTTCGAGCTACCGGTTGGAACTGATCAACACAAACAGCCATTACTTTTAAAATTATTAATTTTTTTTTTTAAACTTCTGTCAAGTCAAGTCAAAACCTTATTTAATGATGCTACGTTTTTACTTTTATAAAATAAAATAATTTACTGGCAAAAAAAAATTATTTAAAATTGTCATTTTTTCATTTCTCTGACTACACCTAACCCCTTAAGTTGGGTCATCATCCAATAACTCCTGCAATTGCTCGTCTTCACATTTTTGTGGTCTACCAGACCGCTCACTGTCTTCCACATTGAAATCACCACTTTTAATATGTCGAAACCATGTCTCAAATTCAAGTATTTTTTAATTATTATTTATAATTAAGTTAATTAGTGGAAAACATCAACTTTACTTGATGAAACTTTAATTTATACTGTAGAGTAGATTATTAGATAATTAACTTAGTGTATCTCATTCTTCTTAAATGCATTTAATATTTTGACGTCAATACGTTTTTAAAATTGCCTTTATACTGGGGGCATCATAAGTAAAGACCCGATGATGATAAAATGGGGGATAGAGGTTTATCGTTACATCAAAAATCAAATTATACCACATTAAAGAACCAAAGAATTTTTTCCACATAGTAGGAATTGTGATATCATGCACCTCACGGAGTGGCTAGAGCTGCTATTTGCCATCGTTCTGCCGCTTTTAGAAAATTTTAATCAGAATAACTTGTGCTTGAGCTAAGGTCCGACGATCATTTTTTTGGTGAAGGAAATCTTGGAGGATATTGTAGACGTATTCACGTTATCTGTTCGTACCCGCGACACAGAGCCGTCCACACTATTTTTTTGAAGCGGTGTACCAGACAGACTCTAATTTTGATAAGAAAAATAGTGTAGTGTCATGCATTGGTCTGCTAGTTATCTGATGTTGTCGCACAAACAAAAGTAAGCAATGTTGTAGAGAAGTAGATCCATGCCTCTATTTAATGCTAGCCCTACATATGGCCGACGAATTCTCAACGTCCAAGCTCGACAAAGCGTTTCCACGGCTTTCCAACCTCAACAAATCCTGCTCTGTTGAGCAAAGTTAATTTTCATAATCATCTCAATTCATGCTAATCCAGCGTTCGCGCTGTACTTCGTAATTACTTATAATTTTATTATTTAACCTTATATCAACGAAGAAAAATAAAATTCCAAATGGATGGCGTATATAGAGACGGTGGATGTTAACGATGCACCGAAATAGAACAAGATAGATAATAATTATATAATATTTTCGATGAGGTCGGGGCTCCCTGGCGCTCCCTCGATTTGCACGACCATATAGTAACGTCAATGCATGACACTACACAAGAGCAGGCGAGGCCGAGTGCGAGGCGAGAATATGTATAATTGCAGCACTCGGCTTGATTCCGCGTCGCTTTTTCATGCAAAATTTGTGCCCAATGCTTTTACTTTGATTTTTGTAATCTTCTTTGCGAACCCATAATGCACAAGGTAGCACTTGCCGCAGTAAACGTCTCGCCGACTCAGCGAGAGTACATGCATATGCATATATGCTGCTAGCATTAGGGGCAACACCTCCCCTAATAAATACACGTTGATTTATATTTTCTCAGTTATTCTATTGACATACTACAAAGTTGATAGTATCTCTAATGTTGGTAGTTTCCTAAGTTTTTTTTCCGCCTCTACAATTGAAAATTTTTATATGAACACTTTTCCTTCTTTCTTCCTAGGAAATGGCTCTACGACCAAATTCAAGGAGCTATGAAGCTTGGAAAGTCCCACCTCTACCTCTAAGCATAGATATATATTTATTTAATTGGACAAACCCAATTGATCTCAGAGTCAAAGGAGAGAAACCCATTTTGATGCAGTTAGGCCCGTACAGGTTCACAGAGCATAAAGACAAAGTTGACATTTCCTGGCATCCTGAAAACAGCTCAGTGAGTTTTAAGTCGAGAAGTTTATTTTACTTTGATGCGGAAGGTAGCAAGGGCAGTTTGGACGACGTAGTGACTACGATTAATGTCGTTGCTCTGGTAAGTTGATTTAAATTAAACTGTAGAGATTGAAGAAATACAACTTTTCAATTTTTAGTCTGCAGCAGCGAAATCGACAAAATGGGACTTCATGAAGCGGAAGAGTGTCTCCATTGGATTGGGTTTGTACAGTCAAGAGATCCACATTACGAAAACTGCTCGAGAACTGCTTTTCGAGGGATACAGTGACGATATGATTGATATAGCTAGGGAGATGCCTATTTTTGGAGAAGATGTGGAGGTTCCTTTTGATAAATTCGGATGGTTCTACTCGGTAAGTTAATTTCTTTCTTATTAAGAGTTTCAAGTAAATTCGTTGTTTTCACACTATAGAAGGCAACGGCACGACCATGGCACGACATGTCGTTACCATTGTCTTTTACATTAGACGGCACCGGCCACAGCGACTTTTATTTCTTATTATTAACTAGCTTGCCCGGAACCGGCGTTTCCCGGGATACTATTAAATTTGTATTCCTTAATTTTACAACGCCTCCCTACTGCACAACCGCCTCTCCTATGTGACCCAGCGGGGTGGGGGTGGTCTCATTAAATCAACCATAAATTCGTACACAATACACCCCATACATCACTTTCACCTATCCCTAATACTTTTTTAACTGTAAACTGTAAAGTATTATTAAATTAGAGTTTTCCTCATTTTACACCACCTCCTTATTGCACCCCCTCTCTTATATCTCCCAGCAGGGTGGGGGGTGGTCTCATATTTGGAAATTTGAATAACAGATTCGAAATCAGTGATCCCGAAAATCCCCAAGCGCGGATTTACGGGGAAATCCCTTTAAGTTTAACTTTTCTGTCGACATATTGATCCGGCATCTTGATTTCCAAAAGTTTGAACGCAAGCTCGAGATCTGCGACCCCGAAAACCTTTAATTGCCTTTTTCATAAAGATTCCTTGGAGTTGGAAAATTCGCTTTCTATATAAAACGGAAATTTCGATTTTTTCGTTTTTCCGGCTGTTCCTTTGGGATTTCCCGAATTTTCTTCTTTTAAATCTCCCCTGCATAATAGCGCATGTAATAAAATACTGCTTTCCGATTGGTTCTGACTCAAATCCAGCAGAGAATCAAACAAACAAAGTAGCACAGGTTCTATCCGTAGAATCCAGCATGCTTTCAAGCAACAGAGCCCGCAGTGACGTCATTTCCCGTCTCCACAGCCAGCTCAGTTGCCGGTAAAAGTCCCAGCAAGTAATCCAGCAAGGAAACTTGCATCGTGTGAAGCGGCCTTAACGCACAGCAATTAATTTTTATATATGTTACATATATAGATGAATAACCTTGCCGATTCACCTACGACGCACAGAAACTGTTGGATTCAGGAACTTGATACTTTAGCAATGCGAAGACGACGTAGGGATGGATCCCACGGAGGACGAATTCTTTGAAGACCTAATTTTCCGCGCAATATTCTAAATTTTTTCTTTTATAAGAACCTTCTCCTGACAATAACAAACACAACAAAAAAAGAATTAGCGAAATCGGTCCAGCCGTTCATGCGTGATGGCGTGACCAAGGGAAATAGGGATTAATTTTTATATATATAGATATATAGATTATCATTGATTGACGGGTCAAGATTCCCACCACCCCCTAAACTCGGCACTGTGTAGACACCGAAGTGTGGCGTTCACGCAAACGATTAGGGGAGTTTAGTTCCGAACGGTATGCTGTTACTGTCGACTGGCATTGTAATGCATTGACGAGTAATTGCCAATGCCAATTTTTTTGTTTTTGAAATCCTACATAAATGTTATACTACACCACAATACATTATTTTTCTTTGTTATGGTATAAATTGAAGCGCCAGGTCTTATATTACTACTCTTTACAGCGAAATGGTAGTGCCGATTTAATGGGGCATTTCAACATGTTTACTGGTGAAGACGATATTCAAAATATGGGCAAAATGCATACATGGAATTACAAAACACATACCGGTGCATTCGATTCATACTGTGGAATGGTAAACGGTTCAGCTGGCGAATTTTATCCACAAAATTTGAAGAAAGACAGTCAGATATCCTTGTGGACTCCCGACATATGCCGCACTATGACTTTAGACTACACGGACACAGTGGACGTTTTAGGCATCGAAGGATATAAGTTTAGCGGGACGGCCAGATCGGTGGATAATGGTAAGTTTGAAACATAAATTTTGATTACAGGCTTATCTATATTTTTCCGCAATTTCCAGGTACTTTATATCCTGAAAACAAATGCTTCTCCGTTGGTAAGGGTGTGCGGTCTGGAATAGTGGATATTTCTGCCTGCCGATTCGGAACCCCAGTTTTCATGTCTTACCCCCATTTCTACAACGCTGATCCTTTTTATCCACAACAAGTACTTGGGCTGATGCCGTCAAAAAAGAGGCACGAGTTCTATATGATTCTGGAGCCCACAACCGGTCTTGCTCTGGAAGTTGCCGCAAGGTTTCAAGTCAATGTGCTGATCGATGAATTTCCAAGCATAACGTAAGATTCAACTTGAATTTAATGGAAAGATTTGAACGAACACAAATACTTTTACCCCCCACAGGCTTTACAGTAACGTTCCTTCAATATACTTTCCAGTGATATGGTTTGAGCAGAAGGTTGTTATAACTGAAGCATTGGCGTCGGATTTAAAGATGCTTCTCTCCATTCCAACGACTGGACACATCTGCGCAGGATTTATGTTCACTATTGGTCTTATCATGATATTCTGGTTCCCGGTGGACAAACTGGTTAGACAGCGAAACATCACTCTTAAATTTAAGGAAAAGAAGGCTGTAAAAAATAAGGAAGCTGGTGAAAAGGGAGACGAAGCCTCTCCTTTCTTGACGAGGAACGGAAAATTAGCGAACATTACTTTCATCGACGTGTCCAAGTCTGAAAAGGACTCGCCAAAAAAAGAGAAACATTCCGAATAACATAGGCCGTCAGGTCCCGAAGTAGGCTTACTTATTTTATTTTCTCAGCCATGCCTTTAGTTACTATAGTTAGTAGTTGCAACCAGATCTTGAAGGATTTCTTTCACTCCTGGAAACGAGAATCCATTCTTTCACTGCAATTGCATTTATTTTGTTACTCATCTTGCCGTAGGAACCAATTCTGGATATGGGATCACAATAGTTGTTTAACCAAAATGTGATAAACCGAACCCAAAGAAAACTATATTTGTATAGTTAATCGTGTTGGGAGGGTATTATAGAAGATATATCGATTAATTTTAAGAACTCCCATACAATACGTGCCTAGAGGTTTAGGCATTTATAAGTCACTTGCCTGACTGTGCATCTTTTCTACGACTTTTGAGTGGTGATAAAGTTTTGTCGAACTGTTGAAATAGTATTAGCGTTAGTTTAATGATAAGCAAATTGATAATATGTCGCGTATAAGCATTTTGATTAAGTAAGTTCTCATGCAGTTGCCATGTGTTCAGATGTTAATGTTATAATCTTTGGTCTATTAAATGTTTATTATAGAAGTTGTTGTTTTTGTTCAATTAGCGCTGATTTGGGATGTATTTAACCAGCAACGTGTTCGCCTCTCGATGCATTTGTTTACAAGTTTTTTAAATGCAATCAAATAAAGGAGCAAAGTATAGTATTGCGTTGAGAGCTCCACCAAGCGTGGAGTAAAAGGCCCCTGTTATACTGATGCATACTCTTTATATAGTGTAGTAGGGCATGCGAATTTTATTTCTGTTCTATTCCACCAGACAACTGATTACGTATATGCGCCAGTCAAATTGTACCTGGCCGTATGAACGGTACAAAATCGAATTGGGACGCATTCAAAGAAATTATGCCTAGGCCCAATTAAAATGTAGCTAGGCAGAATTTTTAACTGACGCGTTTATATGACAAACATAGCTATGACTTTGGCCTACGCCCGGCAGAACGGTTATAAGTGAAGAAAATATTTTTATTTTTACAATCATTTACTTCAATAATAGTATTTTGTGCAACTAGGGTGGAAACTAGCCGATTTCCCACAATGGCAGGGTCTACTGCCATCAAGAGCAATCGGCTAGTTTTCACCCGAGTTGCACACTGTATTTTTCATCACAAGTGGTGGGTTCGATAAGAAGGTGGGTGAAGGAAGAGTTCGTTTGGTTGGAACGGGGGGTGCGGGAAAAATAAAAAAACAATTTTTGCTGTAATTAGCTCTCAAAAAGATATACGTATCTTAAAGCAGACCCGAGCAAAGTTTGACTTCATGGGAGCAGTATACCTCCATAAATCTGAGTGCATTTCGGGTCATTTCGGGTCATTTCGGGTCGCTCCATTAAGGGGTTATATACAAAGTTGGGGCTCGAAAAATCGAGCATTCTGCATATTCTGGAAGTACATACTTTCGAAAATATCTGTGCAAAATTTCATCCAGATCGGATCACTGGTTTTTAAATTACAGCCGTTTGCAGCGCGCTGGTCCTATCCATAGGCACTTGGCGCGCGGCTTTACAAAACTTTAAACGCGATTATCTCGGAATGCGTTTTTTTCAAAAGTACTGTTGCGGTGATCATGATATCTCAAAAACTTTTCCACTGATTCTCAAAATTCTCTTTTTCAAATATTCGTATTTAAGATCTCGTGTACTTGTTCGATTAATTTTTCATCCGGAAATTTTTAATTTCTTGCAATACATTGTTTTTTGAAATTTTTATCAACAAAAAAATTGATTTTTTCTGTCAACGTGGTTTTTTTATTAAAAAAAAAAATTTTTTGGGAAACCAATTCGAACAAGTACACCAGAATACATTTTTCTTGAATAATTTTTTTACTTTTTTGATTTCAGTTAAGCGGTTCGCCTTGGGGCTTGATCACCGCAAGCCTCTGCAAAAAAAAAGCGCTCCGGGGGAGGAGCCATAACTCCGACAATTTTCAAAATTTTTTCGAAATTGAAAGTGTTTTTATTTCTTTGATAGTACTGCTAAGATATTGTGTTTTGCTTTTCCCAATAAAATTCGCATAAAACCCTTTTAAAAAATCACGAACTTAGCTCACTTTTTCGCCCCAACTTTGTATATAACCCCTTAACGCAATGAGGAGTGAGTACATGTCCACCATCACTGATTCAGGACAGGAGTATGCATTTCTCGCTTGCACTTGCAGGAGGCACCAAAAAAATATTTCTCGCCACCAAAAAAATATTTCTCGCTTGTACTCGGACCACTCGTCTATGTCCTGTGTGCCGCACAAGTAATTTTTCACAACAGGAGTATGCATTTCTCACTTGCACTTGCAGTAGCAATGAGGTGGGCACCGGGAGTCAAAAGATCCTACCTGAGGAGCACTTGGGAGTCAAAAGAGCCGGGTTTGCCCAGGTCTGATTTAGTTACCTGAAAAGCATTAAAAGGATGTTTAACACGTGCGAGTATATAAAAAAAATGGGATTTCTTGAAGAAATATTCTGAGTGCACGAGTCTTAACCAGAGCCGGGCAAACTCGGCTCCTTTGAGTCCCGAATGCTCCTCAGGTAGATTTCTAGAGCTATTGCAAGTGCAAGCGAGAAATGCATACTCCTGTCCAGTGATCAGTGATGGGACATGTACTCACTCCTTCTCATTGCGTTAATCGAGCGACCCAAATGCACTCAGGTATACGGCTCCCATGAAGGATTTCTTGAAGAATTGAATTGAAGAAGAAAGAAAATATTCTGAGTGCATTTCCATTTCAGGTACCCGTGCGTTATTCGAAGTCTCGCTTGCGTTCTTTAAAATTACCAGTGGGTTATTCCCAACAGGCTTTACAGTGGGCAATCGGCGTGTTTCCACACGCAAACCCGTGCGGAATAGTAGTGGTTTCCGCGCACGTATGAGGAAATAGTATATTACGATACAAGGGCGGTAAGTAGCCGATTGCCCACGATGGCGGTGTTGACGCACGAGCGAAGCGAGTGCGTTAACAGCCATCATGGGCACTCGGCTACTTACCGCCCGAGTTACGTATGCTATTTTTCAGCACGAGTGCGGGGTAAGCAGTAGGTACGTTACCGCACATGTTTCCATTCGGTGACTCATAAATTAACCACGGTGCGCTAAGGAGCCGATTGCCCACGATGGCGGTGTTAGACGCACGAGCGAAGCGAGTTCGTTTATAGCCATCGTGGGCAATCGGCTACTTACCGCACCGTGGTTAATTGATGATTTACCGCATGGAAACCCGTGCGGTAAGGTACCACTTACCCCGCACGTGTGCTGAAAAATATATTTCAAATTTCGTAACCCCCAAATACACTTTTGATAACTGACAGTAATGATCTTAAGTGATCGATTTCCGTTCGTTGATACTTCTGATCGTTTTTGATCTAAACATATCCGACAATTATTTGACAGCTGATCTAAGTTGATAATTTTGGATCGAATTTGATCTAGATCTACTTTGTTATTTCGCCTCTGCAGACTTTTCACATCACTATCATTGATAATAATATTAATATCATATATTGGTAATACATACATATATTGTCCTAAAAGTAACATTATAATGCAATAAATATTTATATATTGCGTGCGACAAAGAAAGTTACTGAACTGTTGAAACTGTTGAATACGACGGCAACGCTGCATTACTTTACGGTGAGCACTACCACTGCCTTGGAAACCACTGCCATTGTTTTTGACTAAACCGCTTTTTGATGCCCACTATATGACGATACCACTCCCTAGGAAACCAGAGCTTTACCCTCCTGAAAGGGTCAAGGAACTTTACCTGTTTCGACTAACTTGCACTCAGCGCAACGACCTCAGTTGGGGAATTTAATTATTCTCAAGTGAAGCGTTCGCGAGTATAGACATCGAGTTCTTTAGTGAGTTATTTTAAATCTTTTTGGTAGTTTACTTTATAATTTTAATACTATTTTGCTTAAGTTTAGCGCTTACTTGCATTTTATTATTTGAGGAACAAAAGCGGAATTGTTCGGTCTAGACGTTTTCTTCTTTTGTTGATTTCGTACTCTCTAGGCCCACATCATAGACCCCTGGAGTATTTTGCTTCAAAAGCGGTTTAGACCTATAGAAAATAGTGTTCAAAAAGTTTGATTTCGTGTAAAACCGAGCTTGTCCTGTTAGAAATTGAATAAAATTATAACAAGTCCGCTTTTGTTCGCCAGCTCCTCATTTTACAGTTTTCGAACTTTTTACATGAATTATAATATATTATGAGTGGAGTGAGCACTGCGACCTGAAAGATCTTTTGTGCTCACAGCGCCGATGAAAGGAATTCTAGGTGAATAGTAGTATAGTAAAATTTGAACCCGTCATCTCCTAAGGTGACCAGCTGGGAATCGAAACTATGACCACTGAGCTACCGGATCCCCTCGACTTGGGTTAGTTAGAGTAGATTTATTATTTAGTAGATTTTATTTATTAAGAGACGTGCTGAACGTGTTTTTGTGAAATCAATTTGATGAAGAAATGTGAGAGTGAAAAAGAAATTGCTATCTTTTTGTTAAAAGAAAAATTGAGGTGCAGTTGAATTAACCGCTCAAGCCGTGCTTGAAAAGCGTGTTTTATCACAAAAATTAAACTGTTTAGATAATAATATCACGTGTTTGAAAATAATAATTGGGAAATAAATCTTCCTCCAAAATTAAAAAAATTATATTCAAAAAAGTTAATATTCTTACTCGTGTTAAATTTAGTTTATCCTTATCGAGGCTTTTACCTACTGTAATTGATCAGGAAGAGCTAATGCCACTTCATTTTTTGTAAAACTGTCTATTCTGGTTTTGTAGCACTTGATGAGCGTGTGCCCATTCGTGCGGCATTATTAAACATAAATGGATCATTTCTGCAAGCCTGTACCGATTGTACGTGCATTCCCTGCATGACTAACTAAACAAGTGAAGTTCAGTCAGTGAAGTATAGCTGGGCGTAAGCGAGTTAGTTGATATTATTATATCGGATTTTATATAAGCGTAAATTTCAAATGTAAATTTTATTCATAACTCAGTTATAGAAAGAACTACACGATAGCACGACCATGCTGTCCTGGCAGGCAAGATGGGATGGGGAGTCGCGGGGCCGGTGGACAGCCCGGGTTATTCCCCAGCTGGACATCTGGCTAAACCGCCGACATGGTGAGGTAAACTACTACCTCGCTCAAATGCTGACGGGGCACGGGCATTTTCGCGCCTTCCTCCATCGTATAGGGAAGGCACCGAGCCCGTGCTCAGTATACTGCGACTCTCCATCGGACTCCGCCCTACACACATTTTTCGAATGCGAAAGATGGAGGGCGTTGAGAGAAGAGACGGAGGATGTGGTCAGCAGCATGACTCCGGAAAACATAATCGGGGTCATGCTGCAGACAGAAGACAACTGGCGAAGGATCACCCTTTTTGTGAAGGGGATCCTCCGCCAGAAAGAAGGTGACGCCAATAGGGTGCAGGAGAGATAGCAGCGTAGCCGTAGGAGGGAGGCCCCCAATGGGGGCAAATAAATAGGACTCCACCCTGAAGTAATGTCTTTTAAGGGGTTATATACAAAGTTGGGACGAAAAAGTGAGCTAAGTTCGTGATTTTTTAAAAGGGTTTTATGCGAATTTTATTGGGAAAAGCAAAACACAATATCTTAGCAGTACTATCAAAGAAATAAAAACACTTTGAATTTCGAAAAAATTTTGAAAATTGTCGGAGTTATGGCCCCTCCCCCGGAGCGCTTTTTTTTTGCAGAGGCTTGCGGTGATCAAGCCCCAAGGCGAACCGCTTAACTGAAATCAAAAAAGTAAAAAAATTATTCAAGAAAAATGTATTCTGGTGTACTTGTTCGAATTGGTTTCCCAAAAAATTTTTTTTTTTTAATAAAAAAACTACGTTGACAGAAAAAATCAATTTTTTTGTTGATAAAAATTTCAAAAAAAAATGTATTGCAAGAAATTAAAAATTTCCGGATGAAAAATGAATCGAACAAGTACACGAGATCTTAAATACGAATATTTGAAAAAAAGAATTTTGAGAATCAGTTGAAAAGTTTTTGAGATATCGTGATCACCGCAACAGTACTTTTGGAAAAAACGCATTCCGAGATAATCGCGTTTAAAGTTTTGTAAAGCCGCGCGCCAAGTGCCTATGGATAGGACCAGCGCGCTGCAAGTAATTTAAAACCCAGTGATCCGATTTGGATGAAATTTTGCACAGATATTTTCGAAAGTATGTACTTCCAGAATATGCAAAAAAAAATTTCGTTTTTTCGAGCCCCAACTTTGTATATAACCCCTTAAGGCAGTTCCAGGGTGGAGTTCATGGTGGCAGGGAGCGGGGGTTTAGCCGGTAGGCCTGGACACACGGGAGAGTCCGGCACACGGGTGGCCTCGCCCACTTATGGTGCCCAAAGCATTTCCCAGCTCCCTTATAAAAAAAAATAAAAAAAAAACTACACGAAAGCATATTTGTACCGATTAATACTATTCCTGTCTATCGAACACTTTCTGCTGAATCGGTTCTGGACGTCCTGTAGGCTGTAATAAATCATAATAACTCACAAAAATGTAACACACCAATAGAGCCTATGAAGTGCACACGTTGTTGTTTTGTTAGTTAGTTCCGGTTCATACAATATTGTGAACAAGCAATTCCGCTTGATAGAAAACAAATTCGATTGTACTCGTATATAGTTTTATACCTCTAAGTAATAATTTTCTTCTAATTTCCTCACTGTTACTTTAAGGCACCAGCTTAAACAATTTTTAAAGCTCAGGGAAAAAACCTATTTAATTATGTATTTGGCGTTTGCTTTGCACTTTAATTTAGCTTGTGTTTGAGATTGGTGATTCCAAGTCGTTGTTCCACAAATAACTATGAGATTGTAATATTGAAAATGATCAAAGCCATTGGCTTAAGAAGGTTTTTATAATCGCGGTTTAAGCAACATTCAATAACAGATTTTCCAAGTTGTCAATTAAGTGCTGAACCAAAAATAATGGTTTATTCTGACACACTACTAAGATACCGTTATGAAGGTCTATAATTCTACAACGGAAAGAAGTTAAAGGATTGGTTCAAGCACTCAGTTTAAAACTTTAACGGTTTATTCTTAAGCAATAACTGACCAGCGCTTATAAGATGTGATGTGCATATTGTTAATTACTGGGTTAATGATCGAAGAATCAATCGGGGCTACTAACGTGAAGCTTTCGCGAAATCGCCTCTTTGCTCATTGAACCAGGTTAGTTGTTTTTATATACTCCCCGAAACTGGTCCATTCAAAATACATGACACCACTCAGGCAACTGTATTGTTAACAATCGTCAAAACAAAGGTGATTCCCAATTTGTCTATTATTAGACTTCTTTAAGTTTTCTGATGGAAATACCAAAAACGCAGCATCATAATTTCAGTTTTATTTAAATTTTGTTATTATTAAAAAAGAGAGAACGAGCAGCTCCAAAGTGAACTTGATTTATTGGTAAAAGTCAACCACCTCATTTGTCTCATAAATACTGACCCGTGACTGTGAATTACAAAACCGCATAAGGAAAATATTAATAGACTAGTTTTTTGAGACAAACAGGTAATAAATTCAGTCAGCAATTTTGAGAATTGCACATGGGAGCGGCGCATAAGAACAGAAACATATCATAAATCATTTGTTCCAGGAAACTCAAGTTGTTTGAAAAGGGTTAAAAGTAATACACGCTATTTGCGCAGTTGAGTTTTACCTATCCAATAAGACACTACATTAACCATCTTCAATCATAGAGATATTTAAATATGGATTTGGTCTCGCTGAAGCAGAATCTCGAATTTTGACTTTCGACTCGATACGAATCTAGGCAAATTCAAAGTTAAATGATTAGTATGCAGGTACGTTGAGTCGTTTTTCAACGAGTATGGTATACAACAACAATGACACTTTAGCATAGAAACAAACTACAGGAGCTGGATTTCACCGGAATCATTAATCATTTAAAAAAAGCTCGTTATCTGTTTATACATTTCTTGTAGTATGGAAGTCGAATTTGGTCGACTCGACTAGCAGACGCATGGGCACTAAGAAAAAAAATTTAATGTCTTCGCTAGCCAAGTCGATCAAATTCCATTTCTGTAACTGGGCTCTAATCTACGTTTGTTATTTATGTATGAGAACTTGTTATTGGCACTAAATTATTTAAGCACTGTGTAACTGAGTTTACTATATAGGGTCATTCTTTTACAAACCGAACACCATTTTAATATCGACATTTTAGAATTGTCTGAAATTTGTTTTACAGCTTCTCTACGTACAATTAATCGACACGTATTTCAGGATTTGGCTCAAAAAAATTTTGTTTCGAAAATATTCACATGTGAATTTTTCATAATTTGCTAGATTTTCTCCAATCATCTCATATTCGAAATTCATTATCTCCCGTTGTAATGATCGGATTGACCTACTTTTTATTTTATTTTACGTGTTTCTACGTCAGCTTTACAATGGTTTTTGAAAAAATTATTTTATTGTTGACATAAAAAAGTTAATAACAATTTAATTTTTTAAACAGTTTTTTTATGCTGTTGCCCCAGGTCTAGTTAAATTAAAAAAACATGTTTTTGTTCCTTATTGTTTCACTTAAAAAATAAAACAATAAAAACGGAGTTATCTCTATTAGGTCCAAAGTTATTGATTATTTTCGATCGCTTGTCGGGCCGCCCGCGCGGAGTCCCACCCAATCCATCGCACGCACCCTTGCCATGAGACGTAGGAAAAAAGTGACACTCTGCAGCTAGACCGAAATCTTTCTCATGGAATGCAAGGTTTACAAAATTTTTCTTATTCTTATACTGTGCACCTGACCCATCAGAAAAATATATAATATGATTTTCGATACTTTATTCAATTCCTTTTTAATAAAATTTACCAAATATTTGTGAAACACATGGACAGCTACAGTGTCGTGGTGTAAACATTCTGATATCATTACAAGACTTTTTACGAGAAGATTGCCATCTTCATCTTTGTGATAAATTGCAAATGGATGCACTGTAGTCTGATTATTGTTCCAGTGAAAGCCTTGAGCAGCATTTTGAACAACAAATGCATATTTTCAGAAAACTCACAGACTACAATACACTCATTCTCTGTTAGGGTCTGCTTTTTACTGCCCATGAACTCGTTTTGCTTTTTTACCAAGAATGAATGGAGAAGTAATTTTTCCACACCGATCTTTAATTTTAGTAAATATTCATCTACTGGAGAAATCATTAGTTGCAAGGTAGTTCTGTCAACATATAATAAGTCCACTGTCTGTAAGTAAATTCGTCAATGAAATTTTCTTCAAAAATTTTAGCTACATGGTTTTTCGATTAAGAGGTCTGCACCTGGGCATTCAGAGCACTGTCCAAAATAACAATTATTTGTGGGCTCATCGCAAATCATATATTTTAAACAGTCATGATAATATTCTAATGGATCAGGGGCGTGGGCTGTAAGTTTTTTTTTGTTAGCGCCTTCGATCAACAATTTGACATTTTCATGAATTGTACAAATACAAACTGAATGTGTGCCACTTGCAGCCGCGAGAACACAATGTTTTGGTCGTAAAGATGCAAATTTCGAAAAACTACATTTAGCTTCTGGGTAAGTTGTTTCGAAAAATTCATGAAGTTCCCGCAAATTCATCAATATTAACCTTTTCTGCATTTGAACGCGGTTGCCATCGACTTTCACAGAAACGTAATCCTTCTTACCTGGCATCATACGACTATTCTCGTCCAGTTCGTAAAAATTCGTTATTAACTTTACAACTTCTTTTTCTAAAGAAGGGTGACTCTTTTGGGTCGCATCAGACAAATTCCCCTTTTCTTCCGCGATTTTCTTTGCAATGTTAATCATGTGACAAGTAGCGGAAGGAAAATGACGTTGAATTTTTCGGAAAGACCAGTCTTTGAAAATAGTCAATATTTTCATTCTCTTTGAACGTTCTGTAGTCACGTTAAATTTGCTTTTCAAAACTTGTAATAAATGATCTCCATCACATTCCTCATCGCTACTAGACGTAACCAACCAACTCCGAAGAGTTGAGCGAAGGAAAAATAAAGTGTTTTTCCGAAGAAAAATATCGTGTTTTCTACTAAGTCCCCAAAAACCCGGGTAATTCGCGGGCGGCCAGACAAGCGCTCGAAAATAATCAATAACTTTGGACCTAACAGAGATAACTCCGTTTTTATTTTTTTATTTTTTAAGTGAAACAATAAGGAACAAAAACATCTTTTTTTAATTTAACTAGACCTGGGGCAACAGCATAAAAAAACTGTTTAAAAAATTAAATTGTTATTAACTTTTTTATGTCAACAATAAAATAATTTTTTCAAAAACCATTGTAAAGCTGACGTAGAAACACGTAAAATAAAAAAAAAAGTAGGTCAATCCGATCATTACAACGGGAGATAATGAATTTCGAATATGAGATGATTGGAGAAAATCTAACAAATTATGAAAAATTCACATGTGAATATTTTCGAAACAAAATTTTTTTGAGCCAAATCCTGAAATACGTGTTGATTAATTTTATGTAAAGAAGCTGTAAAAAAAATTTCAGACGATTCTAAAATGTCGATTTTTTTTTTCCATGAAAAGTGTGCGATTTGTAAAAGAATGACCCTAAGCAATCGGGTAACGTAAGCATTTAAATTGTACCATGTTGTATTTATCGAAATATATGGGGCATTCCACGCCAAATCAACTTTCAATTAATGATGACCATTAATAAATAACGATATCAATTAAAAGTAGGGTATAATTTTTTTCCTTTTTGAATGTAGTTTCGGGAAAAAACAAAAAAAAATTATTCCAAGTATTATAATTATCGCTAAGTTATTAACGTTTAAGGGGGCCGGATACATGTAAAATCAAAAATTTTTTTAATTTTTTTTTTCGTCGGTAATATATTCTATAAGGTGTTGAGAACACGTGTCTAAGAGCGTTTCTCGATATCTCAATCCGGTCTCATGGAATCTCACATAGAAGCGGTGATGTCAGGTAGCGCGGGTGAGCAGCTGTCCATCGCTCCGTCTCCAAAAAGGTTCAATCACGCTGAAAATTTTACTGTAGTTTCAAAAGACCCTCGTCTACTCGATGAACCTACATACATCCATAGCCGATTTCGCGAATCCCCGACCGTAGAGGTAGCGAATTCAGCCAAAAAAACAAGCAACTTTTTCATTCAAGTCACATTTGGGGGAAAAAATTTTTGTTGCAATTTTGTTGTTGTTTGTTTTACATTGAAGTCACAACTGTTTTTCGACAATTTTTTCTTCCTGCTTCGTTTCAGACCAGCACTACCGCCGGGAGAACGCAGCGACTGAAATAAGAGGGGGCTTTTGAGTCACGGGCTCCGCCGCCATCTTGAAACGCCGGCACACGAAAAAATTTTTTTTCTAATGTATAAGCTCTTGTGATAAATTCAAAAAAAAAAAATTAACTCAATCCGCTTATTCTTTCCCTATCAAAAAATTTTTTCAAAAAAACACACTTACAATGTATCGGCCCCCTTAAAGATTAAATTCGACATTTTCAAAAAGTCCGACCCCTTCGATTTTTTTTAAGTTTTCCCAAAATTGTACTCTATATTATGCAACTTTTAAACCGCAGTTCGAGCTGTGATCACAATTATTTTTATTTTTTTGAAATATTGAATTTTCTTTTATGATTGAATTATCAATAATTTCACTTTCTTGACTAAAAATCGTATCGGTATCGGTTTTGCATTTCTGAAGCGATCTTCCAATTTATCTTTCATTGCACTATATTCTTCAATTTTTGAGAATCAGATATTTATATTTGGTGAAGTTTTTGACGATCACTCGAACAATTTTATCGGTGTTAATATTTGTAGATGATGTGGCAATTGCAAACTAGCACGTGAGTTACGTTAGTTAAAGTTCAAGTCGCAATACGTTGACCCGAGACAGAGCACAGAGCTCATGAATAAAATTAATATAAGAACTTAGATTGCTCAGCATATTTTCATTCAAAATTTATGAGAACAGAAACAATAATCCGATGCTTGCACTTCGTCCACTCATTAGTTTGAACTTGTTCAAGCATTCACCTGCCCTGTGACCGTGACACCCCCTGTAAATGCTGAAATTAACAATTCTATGTAATAAGCGAAATAGAAATTAAGACGACAAAATTTTAGTCTTAAGACCGCAGCAAACCTGTAAGGTGCACTCCGAAGAGTGACCAAATAATAATTGTGTTGTGTTGTGGGAAATCGGTAGTTATAAGAAAACTGTGAAGTGTTCTAATAAAACCTATGTTTTCAACGGCAAAACCAATTAAGATTTTATTTTAAATAAACCCTACTACCAGACATAAAACTCGTGCGACCATTCTTTTAACTGTTCCGCCTATTCCATCACAAGGTCCTTTGCCGTGTGCCGTTGCAAAAAAATTCCACTCCGCATTTATTTCAGTATTTACTTTAAAATAAGATAAATTAAGGGGAGATACACACCTAGGAGCCGGAAAAAAAGGTCATTTTTCTGCATATTTTCTAGGAAAACTATTTGAAATTTCGAATTGGATTTTAACTATCTAAAAGTACACACATTCAGATATATGTTTAATTTTTTATTTAAAAACATCAAAATTGTATGATCCTTGGAGCGTTGTAAAAAAATCTGCGTAAACGGTACCCACTGGCCTTTCTTCAAAAATCATCTAAAAAAAAAACCAAAAAGATTATTAAATTAGATACTATAATCTAGAACATATCATGTGGCGGACGTTTGAACATAAATAGTGATTTTTGGATCAAGAATCAGCTATTATTTTTCCTATAAAACAAAAACTAAGTAACGAAAAAAAAGATCCTATCACAAGTACTGGTATTAGTGTATAGAATAACCACAAAAAAATTCAAGGGGGTTCATCGGTTTTCGAGAAATTTTGGGTGCCGATTCGAAAAACGTGGATTGAGAAAAATTTGGGAATCAGTAAACAATAAAATTTATCAACTTACATGGAATCATCGATACCAGGCCCATAGAGTAAGTCTTTTACCAGTTATTCTTGAGACCTCAACCTTCAAGAAAATGCAAAAAAAAAAATCGATTTTTTCGACCATTCTAGGTGTATGTCTACTCTTAACGAAATTCTTATAATTCTGATGATTGCACTTTGTGTCTTTCAAAATTGATAGGATTACAACATAGTCACATAGTCACAAATAGTCACATATTATCTAGAACGTAATATAAATGAAACTTTTTACAATCAATGAGGATAAGACTAAAGCGGAAAGTCAATTTATAAGCGAGATCATGACACGAGATTCTAGGTTAACCGCGTGGCAACGAGCGTGGATCACAAAATTTACTTTTTCTAGCGAAATTACTTGAATTCACAGAAAATAGTTAACAATAATTCTTCATAGGCGGATTTTTCAATGCAATTAGTTTTAATTATTTATTTTACATTAGTGCAAAAATACAAAATCACCTTTTCAATATTATAAAAAATAGAAAGAATTATGATTATATCTCGAACTGCGGCTTAAAAGTTGCATAATATAGAGTAGAATTTTGGGAAAACTTAAAAAGAAATCGAAGAGGTCAGACTTTTTAAAAATGTCGATTTTAATCTTTAAACGTTACTAACTAAGCGATAATTATAATATAATAATCGAATAATTTTCATTAACTTTTTTAGCTGAAACTACTTTTTATTGATATCGTTATTTATTACTAGTCATCATTAATTGAAAATTTTTTGCTTTAAAATTTAAAAAATCGATTGCTCAATTTGGTTTGGAATAAAAGGCTGAAAATAGGTTATAAGTTTCTTTCAATACGTACTAAAACATATTAAAAACTCAGCGAAATCGAGGGTCGGGTCAAAAACTCGGTGATTTGGCTTGGATTTCCCCATATGTGTACCTACCTGCAGAATATGTAGATCTAGTTACTCTACGTCATTTAAAAGAGAATAAAATTTTTGTTATTTTACAAGTCAGAAGTGAGATATTTAAAAAAAATGAGATTTCATGTTTCGCGTTTTCTGAAGATTACCTGGTCTCATGGTTTTATATCCTTGCTAGGACCAGGTAAGTCATAGCTGTGACGCCCTTTTGCGAAAAGCAAACAAAAAAAGAGGAGGAACGCTAAGAAGAGATTCTTTGGGTTTAGTCGATTCAATTATTGAACAACGTCACGATTATAACAACGTCGAATCTATTCCTAACGGCACATCTGGTCTTACCTGCAAAGGCCAGTTGGAACTTTATAAAAGAAAAGCCGAAGTATTACTTTAGAGACAGAATTAGATAAAACCAATCTTCTTCTACTCCAGTATAAGTCTTTATTTATTTATATACTTCGCTTAATTAAGGGGTTATACGCAGTTGCGAGGCTCAAAAAAGACTGTTTTATAGAAACAGTTTCTATTTATCAATTACAAGTGATGGTAATTCAAATTTAGCCTAATTTTAAGAATACAATAGCACTTCGATCATGTAAAAATATTAAAGTGCACCGCTCCTGTAGATGATGTTCCGAACGACCTCTACAAAAAGGCGCTTGGCGGTGATCTCCATTTCGGCGGTTTGCTGAAGATTGTGTAAAAATTTGAGACCGATCTGAGCCTTTTCTGAGAAATCGAGATCACCGACTTTGAAAATACTGTTTTGAGAAAAACGCGTTTAAAGTTTCAAAAGCACTTTGGATAGAGAAAAAAATGTTTTTTTCAACTTACATTGAGTCGTCTAGTCCACTGTCACTTACTAATGCATTGTCACTTTACACATCTGAATACATTAGAAGGGAAAATTTACAATAGGCAGGTGAATAAAAGGGGCAGCGTTCTAGGTAAGCGCTGCCGCTCCGCCCTCTTATTTTCAAACGCTCTGACACGTCTTTACAAATATGTGTGTAACTTCGAAAATAATCGCCGGTTTGACTTGAATATTTCTGTGTATGTACTTAAATATATGTACATTTGCAAATTCTAACTGCGTATAACCCTTTAAGCAAGATGGGGTCAATGGGAAGCAACAGGAGGAGCAAATTAAGATGGTGGGACTGGATGGTAAAGGGAGTATCTGAGGGTAACTTCATCAATGTGGAAGTCGAAAGGGGCAGTATTGTTAGCTTTACGTAGTATTCTCGTAAAACCCAGCGGGAAAAGAAGCATTCCAAGATGCAAACGGAAGCAACTCCTGAGAAGCTATGGATGCATTCCCTTCCGTTGGACACTCCATTTCTTTTTAACATTGCATGTCCGCAGGAGGAAGCAGTAAAAAGCTTTTTTACTGCTTCCACCTAGTTTCTCCGGAATGAATATGGAATCTAGTTCATACTGCTCCCAGCTTGCTTCTGTGGAATGCAAGTGGAATCTTTTGAAAAACTTTCATAATGCTCCTAGCTTGCTTCTCTGGAAGTATAATCTATAATGCATGATATGTTTATGCGTGTGAAATCTTTCCGATTCCGAAACCGAATAATTTTCGTTTACCTTCTCTTTTATAAAAGCACAAAAACAATTGTTCACAACTGATTTTATTATTAAAAAAACGCAAAAAAAAACACTCAATACAACCCAAAAGCAAAAATGCACCCTACTGCACAAAAAGATCAAACAGGAATGAGCAAGATAGCGTTTTAATTGCTCGTATAGGTATAGAAGATTCTAAGTGAATGATATAAACAATAATAGAAGCACTTACGAATTCAGTTCTAATTAAAGACAGACAATTAATTTCTTTTGATAAAACAACTAACAAAAATTCTGGTAACACCAACCAATCAAATAAAATCAGAAGAAATAAATGAGGATAACAGGAAATAGGAATAATAATTTCTCAATCCGGTTTAAAGTTGAATCGTAAAGACAAAAAAGAGTGCACACTATTCCATTCGCGTTTTATTGAAAAAAAAAAAATTGTAAATGTTATTTTGTTGTGTACGAAATGAATAAAATCTTTCTGTCCACACAATATTTGAATTGGATCGAATTTCAAGGTTTTGGATAATAAAAAATGGAACAAAAGTGACGTAAGATTTTTCGATAAAACTAAAGTAAACAACGGCTGTAAAATATTTATATTCTGAAGGGAAATGTGGTAATCTGATAAATCTTGTTATATATAATACTTAAATGCAAGTATTTTAGTGTCTGAAAAACAAATCACAAAAACAATTAGAAGCCACACAGATGTTCCGTCATACGTTGCTTTGGTAAAAACAAGCACATCGCCTTATAAAATTAAGTCATTTCGTTTCCTGACGTCAAGAGTGGGAAATGATTTAGGAGTAAACTTTGTTTCTTATTTAAATACGCATAACTAAAATCGATTTGCGTTTTATTTCCCACAGACACTCTCTCACGTTGTACCAAAGGATCTTTAATATACTAATCTTTAGATGTTGATCCATTTGCTTGACGACATTACCGGTTACGAATGTCTAATTCTAGGTAAAACATGAGAGCACGTATGTGTGAAATGTGACGCAAATCAGTCGATCGCTTTCAAAAGTCATCAGTAGGTATTGAAAAAAATATCACTTTAATTTTTTGGGTAGTAGATTAGAGTAGACATGGCCAAGCGCGAGCGAAAAAAAGTTTTGGAGACAATTTAAAAAAAAGTGAACAAGTTAACTTTATTGCTTTGTTAATTGTATATTTTGCTGTGATTTTTCGATTCTTAAAATATAATTAACGATTTTTTGGGTGAGCGTATTCGTATATAAAATAGTGTCTTGTCAAAAGTTTTGACTAGTTTATTATTGCAAACCGTAACGTTTCTTTCAAATGAAGATAACTCCTAAGTGACGGAAATTCGTTACTATCAAATCAGGATTGGGCGAAGCAATCCAAAATCAGAAGTATAAATGGTGTATGCAATTATAACGTACTACCAGGACCCGGCAAACATTGTTTCGCCCTAGCTTACATTCGTAAATAAATAATTTAATTTTGTTATTTTGTGAGTTCCGCAAGTGTGCCAGGGAGGGAAGAAGGAGTGATGCGCCTCAGTCAGATCGATGAATCGAGTGGATTTGATTTGCATAAACGAGAGACAGTATTAAAAATAGGTGAAGGGGATCTATTATACGGGTATTGTGTATGAATTTATGCTTGATTTAATAGGGGGTGTAAAATGAAGAAACAGGTTTTTATTAATAGTGTAGCAAAATATCGAAAACACATGGGAAAAAAAATTTTAAATAAAATTTGAAAAAAGTGAAAAAAAATGTTTTACAGAGAAAATTAAAGAAGCCAGGATGTTTTTTGTCGAGATTGAACAGAAGTTATTTATTTATTAAAGGTCTTCAAATAGCTGATTACAAAAATTAAACAATAAAAGTTTCTTAAAAACAAGATAAATAGAAACGAAGCAAGTCGAAAGATTCTAAACAAGTTAAACTAACCCTAACTAAGCCGATCTTTTACTTGGCGCCTAGAAAAATGAAAATCAATCACACCCCTATGTCGATTAAAAAGAAATGACTTTTCTCTAATTCAAAACTTATTACAGCTAATAATAAAACTGTTTAGTTTTAAAAAAAAACCAAAATTCAGATTTTTAATATTCCGCAAACGGTTTTTAACGTGCAAATTTTTCATTTTTCTACCTAGACATGTTGTACCTCTTCTTTAGAAAGGCAAGAAGATAGGTAATTCAATAAAAATAAAAACGAGGTACATTAATTGCATGAATTTGGAGAAAATGTGGGAGAAAAGTGAATTTTAGGAAATTATAAAGCATTTTTTCACTTTAGCAAATGACTGTACCTGCAAATGGTAGAGGCAGATCAACATTGAAGGCACATTAAGATAGTAGTTTTTTGATGTGAGTTTGATGCCGCTGCGTTAATTCGATGAAAAGATAAAAATAAAATAATTATGTGCATCCCGAATTTATGAATAACTCTGCAACTCGAAAACGGTTGGTTGTCCCTCTTGCCATACGATTTTGTGTTCGGTTAAGGAAGCTGGATCGAAAACTAAAAAAACGGGAGAATTAATTCAAATTTCAAAATAGTTTAGCATCATATAAATCAATTACAAAAACAAATGCATGTCACCGGCCAAATAGAAGAGAAAAATCAAACTAAAGTTTATTAAGGGGTTATTACCAGCTTAATTTAACTCGAACATTTTTCATCCGATTGACTTCAAATTTTAACTGGACCTTTATTATTAAATTATCTAACGAAGTAGGTACACACGATTATAGCGATTGTATATCAGGAAAAAAAGTTGTAAGCCATTTAGTTCGAGTATTTTCGTCGAAAAAAACGGTTTTCTTTCAAACAACTGCCATTTCGCGAAAAAAAATTCTAAAAATATAATCATGTGTACTTCGGCAGCAAAAATCATGTAGATAATGAAACAAACACGCAAATGCGTTCAGCCTGAGATTTTTTGAACGCCACATTGGATCTGCCATATTGAATCTCCAATAATCAATGGCAGATTCCAGATCAGCGACCCCAAAAACCACTATTTATATTTATTGACATGAAAATCCATTGATTAGCTGCATGTTCTTGTGTCACTAGCGGTGTTTAGTAAGGTCTTAAGGAGATATTTTTTATCATATGTTTTTTATTTTGCATTCAAAAAACTCTCAAGAATATGCCTGTAAAAGAGCTTTCGGAAAATTCGTACAATTAAGGAAGTTACAGGGCTTAAAAGTTTTTCTCGAAACCATGTTTTTCGAAAAGGTGACCACCACGATATCTTGAGTTCTACAAAACAGATTCACTTGAAACTTTTACAGCACTTTTAGTACATTTGCATGTTTATAACTAAATAAACTGTTGTGATTTTCGATATTTCAACCTCTCAACGGCTATAGTCAACAGAATAACAATTAAAAGCAATTTTGAATTTTATGTGTCACCCCCCCCTTGCGGGTTGCATTTTTTAGAAGTGCTAAAATCTGTGTTCCATTATTTGGGTTGTAGAGCATTTATGCAAAGTTTCAAGTAAATCGAATCAAAAAAATATTTTTCCCAATACAAACACTTATCCCTCCCTCCCCCACCCCCTCTTAGGGGTTGATTTCCGTAATATCCTCTTAGTGCACCTCTACACTCTCTAGCGAACATATCTCCCAAATTTCATCTTTCTATCTTCAGTGGTTTAGGCTGTGCGTTGTCTGTCAGTCAGTCAGTCGGTCACGGAACAGTTTTATATACTCGTACATAATTTCGAATATTTAGATGACTTCCGAAATATCTCCTCTGTTGACGCCGGAGCCAACAATTTATAAAAAACGTTTGTTTATCATGACGTACCATAGGGCCTCAACGAAAAACTCGTTAGCCGCATCAACTTTAAAATAGGAATAATTTGTTGTTTTCGCCAACTCATCAATTAAGTTTTTACCTAAGTTTTAAGATCAATATAGATATAAAATTCTTAGAGCGTCGGTTTGAAGATTGAAAAACAAAAAACAACATCAAATTAAGTCGAATGAAATTAATTAGGGTAACACGTAATAAGAATAATTATAACTCCATTCGGATTAGGTAAAGTTTAATAGTACACACGTGCGCATTTTATTACCTTTAAAATTTCAAATCAAAAGTTTGTGTGCAGAAAATATTTGCATTGGATGGAATGTCAAAAAGATATTTGGATAATAAGAAATGGAATAAAAGTGACGACAGCATTTTCAGCTTCCGTTTTGAAAGCACTCACAGATGTTCTTTCATATGGTTGCTGAGAACTTTATATGAGGTATAAAAAACTCACAAAAGCGGTTAGTATCGTCATTTCTTGACGTGACGAGCTACTAAGGAATACGTGTGACCTTGCAGTACATTCGCCCTCTTATTAAAATACTCATACTATAATATGAATGGATCGATTTGCGTAACATCTTCCACAGACATGATTTTATGTTTTGTTTAAGGATCAAGTATGCTAATCTTAGTACGTAAATCAGTCAGATTAAGTTTGGCCAAGCGCGTACGAAAAAAGCTCTGGAGAAGACTTTGAAACAAAACATTTTAATGTGTGCTGCTAATTGGTTTTTTTTTATTATATTCTGGTTTTTCGGTTATATTTTCGAGGAGTTTAGAACGATTTAAAGTTTATTTGCATCATCATATTTGCAGACGCTTTTTTATATTATCGATCCACAATGATATTCGTATATAAAATAGTGACTTATCGAAATGTTTGAGTAGTTCATAATTGTAACTGAAACGATTCGTTCATATTTTGTTCGCCCTTGTGGCACATACTGTGTGTGTGTGATTACTACGAGAGCTGTTCTCATGTTTCGACGACAGAACGAACGTAACTCACAGCCTAAAGAGGTCTCCTAAGTGACAAAGATTCGTCGTCTAGCTGCTATAAAATCATGGTTGTTGCCCGTTGGCGAATAGTTCCAAATTCAAAACAATAAAAAGATAGTGTATAGAGTATAAAGGCTTCTGTTGAATCCACTGTGACCGTGACGGTGTAACGAGTGTTTCGGCTGTAAAAGACAATTTTTAGAGGGCAGTGTTTTCCTCGTGAATTACTGTAAGAGGTATGTAGAAGTACATATGTAGTTTAAAACTACTGTTTATTTGTAGTTCTAATTACGTTAGCGCTAAGTTTGGTGACAATGCAATATAGTATATCTAATATCCTTCTAAATCAAATATGGCGGACGCTCCAAGATGGCGAATCATGTTTTTCTTTACAATCCGTTTGACGAGTAAAATACGATAAATTCTGTGATGTCATTCTAAACCCAATAAGGACAGACAGACTTATATAAAGGTGGTATACACAAAACTGATCTACATTCGGTTCAATTTCCAACAAAATTGAGCAATGGAAACGCTACCAATAATACTGTAATGGGCTTCAACTGTCCATGCAATGCAATGCAAGGTTGGGAACAAAAATATTTGAACAAGGTCAAGCAGAAACATTGTCACTTATTTTATTACTTTTCCCCAAAACGAATTTCTATTGTTCAGAAACAACCATATGGGAGGGAACCTGCAACGAGGTATGGAACGACGATAGATGGTGTTTTCAAGATATCTTGAGAACATTACATCTAAAACGTTCATCACATATTTACTTATGATTGGCCCATTGTAACTTTCTTATATAGAATCTAATACAGCATCAACTGCTACTGCAACAGAACTAATTGATCAGTCATCGGATTAAAAATAAAAATTGTTAACGAAAACTGAAAGCTTTTTTTTCTTCTCAATCCCAATGTCACATATCCCTCACTGAATCCTTCCAATATAAAAAAAAAAAATAAAATAACTTCGTTGCTTCACATCTACCAAGCGTCCTATGACGCTTCATGTTTTATTAAGGAAACTTCTTATATGTATCACGGTAGTGTAAGTTCGTATGTTAAAAAATGGGAGAGTATCGAAAAGTGAAACACTTCCCTGAACAAATACCAGAGAATGGAGTAATAAGAAAACATTCCCCAGTGGGATTTGTTGGTCACTGATATCAAATATTTTGAAAATCAATATGAAGGTGATTGGTATCTTTGATTTCAAATTCAAGACGGCGGACTCAAAATATTAAACTTTTTTATATTTGTATAGCAGTCAATACATGGGGTGTTTTTGCGTTTACTGATTTCAATTATGATGCCAGATAGTACAAATTCAAAACGGCGACAGACCTAATCAGCATTTATCACTGTGTTCCAAAACGGAGTTCCAATTTCAAACGATTGCTAAGAACCACGGATATGTGTACTGTTTTCAACTTCAACTATATAGGGGTTTAGGGGAAAATCCCGTGGGAAAAGGGAAAAACCATCTCCGCGCATGAATACAAATAAAAATTTAAACAGTTTCACTGGTTCTCCAACAGTTTTAATTAACAAGTATGAAAAAACCCAGACATGGCAGGGACAGGTTTGCTAGTTTTAAAAAAATATGAATAATATGTTAGGGGAATCTACTCTTACTAGACCTAGTTTACATATGGGTACTCTATTGGAGTTTAAAGGTGGCCGCAGAAATGAAGAAATCCACGCAGTGGACGTCCAAAAAGTGTAACAACTCTAGAAATCGTTGAATAAATTCATGACATAGTGCCTAGGTTGGACGGTACGGAAAATACACGAATTAGCTTATACTACACCTTTCAATTGGGTCCGATTTTGGATTCCTGGCTAAAGATTTGTCCATATAAACACTTTCTGCAATATGGGCATCGGTATCGGGAAAACAATGATGAATCAATGAACAAATTCATGAAAAATCTTGTTTCATCAAGGCAATGCACCTGTTTCTAAACGTAATTTGGCGATGAGAAAATTGAGAAAATACGAATTGGTCGTATTTACTAGTTTTGGCTCCCACTGATTTTTATTCGTTCTTAAATTTAAACAAAAGTCTCGCTGGTTAACGTGTTTCATGAAACGAAGAGACGATTGTGGCAATGCATGAGTATTTTTCAGACCTTCTGGGATTTCACTACATGGATGGAATAAATCTTTAGGAAAAACGTTGGACCAGGTGCATTGAAGTTAAGCAAAAAATAAGTACAATTTCACAAACTTAAACATGCTATGTTTTTCCGCTCTCAAAACTTTCTGAAGGACACTCATATGTTTACTCCGTCTTCATCTTCGTCTTTTCGAATTCATGGTTATGCCAGTGAACTTAGCTACGCAGTATAACAGTTAAGCCAATTATAATTTTATAAACGAGTCAATGTTTGGATTGACTTCGTCAGGTAGTCTTGCGTAAAGTTGGAAGAGTTCATATGGAACTTTTTAAAGGGGAAACATTAAACAAAAGTCAATTCAAATTACGAGCTGAGCAAACGAATTTAAATAGTTTTTTGTCTCTGCCTTATTTGTTATAATAGCTTAGCTTGTTTGCTGACGACATTAACTGTTATGACGATAGAAAGACGAAGACAAAGACTTGGATTCGAACAGAAATAGACAATGACTGGAATAGAACTCTCCCCTATACATCATATTCATCTACTTTGAAAGCGCATTCGATACAAAACTTCGCCACAGTGGGCTGAATCGTCGAAAAGGTGGCCATTAATTCAGTTTTGATGTAAATGTATCTACTGAATATATGCTTTTTAGGGTTTTTAAGGTCGCTGATGAAGAATTTGAAACCCAAAGTGGAAAAAAAATGGCTGACCGAAAATGATGGCTCCTATAAAAAAAAATATGAATTTTTTTTTCCTTAGTTTTTTTTTTGGTTTTACTTGAAATTACTTTTTGTGAATCTAAAAGCAGCATTTTGAAAAATAAAAAAAAATAAAAAAAATCGGTGGGCACCACCACGCGTGGGTAGTTGCGTGACAAGGTTAAGGTGACAAACAAAACAAAACAAAGCAGAATCGCAGATATTCGCAGCTAAAGTTAATTGAATGTTATTCGAGATAGTATTACCTATCAAATAAAAGTCATTTCAAGATGGGATCTGATGGGATAAAAAATATAGGCCTATTATATTACAAATCAATCTATTTTTATAATCGCTTGAAGAGCCTTAGATATGTATATAAAAAATACATGAGGTAAAACGTCTAGACGAATGTAAAATTTGTACTTAATAAACTCTACAGACCTTCAGGATCACTATCCATCGCAAGAATTTGGAAACCAACACTCACGACAAAACTAATCCACTTCTTTCTCTAATGTGATAACAGACCGCGCCAGTGATAATGTGCTCACGGCTCGTGCGAGCGTATACTGGATGCTACAGCACGCACATGCGAACGCTCTAGCACCTGTCCCCTTACAATTCCGCCCCACGTATACTTTACCTACGTATATAACGGGTGTCGACCAAAAACGATAAAAATTTTTTTTCATTTAATGGCCACCTTTTTGACGATTCAGCCCACTGTGATCGGTGCAATATGGCGGACACTAGCAGAGCGAAGAATACCGGGAAAATTGATACGTCTGTTCAAAGCGGTCTATGATGGCGCAGAACAAAGGATATACTCCACGTCAGCAATTAGAGTGACCTCAATACGACTAGATCTTGTGGCTAAACAAGGATGAACCCCCCCTTGCTTTTCAAGATAGTACTAGATACTAGATGAGGTAATGAACAACGCAACCTCAATACCACGAGGAATAAGATGGCCGCTGACCAGCCGACTACAGGACCTAAACTACGCAGATGCCATCGACCTACTCACCCACACCCACAACAATATGCAAAACAAGGTTAATACCCTGGAAGAAATTAATATGCACGAGAAATCGGTCTGAAAATAGGATGTGCACTTTGCACCAAACTGTGTCCATGTGTGTGTGTATGTACGACCGAAATCCGCGAAATGCATCGCCTACTAACTGAATATTTGCCTTTTACAAGGTATATGAGAAAAAACCAAACCAAACGCAAACCAAAGTATATGAGAATCAACACAGCGAATACTAACCAGATCACAATCAACAATACTACAATAAAGGACGTAGATTCAACTACCTCGGTAGCATCATTACTATAAATGGAGGTGCAGAACGGAACAGAATCCGTTGTTACGTGGAAGCTCTATGCTCCCAAAGGGAGTGAAGAAGAAAACAAAACTAGGTCCAAAGTAAAATTATTAAATTACGATTAAAAGTTTTCTTCCCCATATTTTTTTACAAATCTGACAACTAATTCGGGACAACATCCAAGTGTTAATTGTGACATTTATTTTGGGACCGAAGTATATTAATACTTTCAAATCGTCCTAATCTTCTATTTTGGTAATCACTTATTAAGTCCAAAAAAAAAACCATTAAGCGGGAAATAGCACGTGAATTTGTATTATCGCTACTACTCTATTAATTTGCTTGGTCTATAGCTGCTCACAAAATGTCAATTACATTATTTTTAATCATCTTAAGATTACATGAAATCAGTATCTATTAAATTCATTCATGCAGAAAGAAAGGGAAACGTGTGCAGCAACCATAAACTACATTTGCGATAAGAAATATAATTTTTGCTAGCACATGTTACTTGTTTTTTTTTTAAATAAACATGATTACAAACGAATGAAAACAAACAAAACCATTTCAATCGGACCTTAAGCTTAGGGTAGTCTTTTAATCTGATTAAGTAAATCTCGCAATGCTAAACATTAATAGAGCGAATAGATTCCGTTGTTACAGTCGTATTTTACCGTTTGTTAGTCCGGTTCGGAAAAGGGTTACTGCAACCGAGAAATTAAGTTAAAATAAACGAACTGATGGTTATAACACCAACAATTAAGCTCAATTAGTGGAAGTCATTGCAAGCTTTGTAACAGTTACTGTGACGTTGCGGTCCAAGGAAGAGACCGTACAAGAAAGGTATGACAACCGAAAAAACAGTAGAGCCGGACTGTTGTCGTGGATTGCTCGAAATATCAATTAACTAGATCTTTGGCGATCCGTGGCAAACACAAATCGATCCTGCATACAAGTAATGAGAAAAATAGCCAATTGTACTATACTATATACCTAAATACAATTTATTTTTCTTATAGTATGCACTAGCTATGTAAATATATAGAATAATAAAATAACACAAATATTTAAATACATTTTATAACACACCTCCCAAACTATTTAAAAACGTCCGACGCTCTGCTCAAGTGGAAAAGATAGATGGATACTTCACAATCTCTTGGTGTAACAACTTCCAATACGGTTCTGGGGACCGTCTGGCAATCGTCACACCAAGGGATTGGTCATCACAACTTTTCCTTCAACACCTTCCGTTGTGTACATTATACTGCCCCTCCTAGAACCTTAATGATCTGTCTTGGTGCATTCGCCGCCCGACCAGGCAGAGGCCACAACCGTAAGCTGATATTAAAATACGGTCACTGCGACTTCATGTTCTAGTTATTAGAAAACAATGGCGACTCTCATAACCCTTTCTCGGTTATAGCGTCTAATATTCAGAATGACTCACCTTTGTAAAGCTGCATTCTTGATTCAATTCCGTTTGAAATAAAGTGGTTTCAATAACTTCGCTCCAAATGAAAAGATTAGTTTGTTATTATATAAATTTCTGCATAAAACGAACCTCGAAGAGTGAAAACTAAAAGGTTGCAATTAACAGGAATAATCAAATCGATCGACACTTTTGTGTGAATTTCAAATTAATATTAATTGGTTCAAATTAATGTAGTTACCAATCTACAAATGCGTACATGCGTTCATGTTATTCAATTTTCTCATTTTCTATTTCAGACTGACCAATATAAATACTCAGGATGAAGATGTACCTTAATAATTTGTGCTCGAAACAATACTTCCTGGGGGCGGTAGGAGTTCTACTGGCAGCTACGGGACTATTTGTTGCTATTTTTTGGCTAAAATTTTTTTACTACATACTAGGAAAGGTTAGTTTAAAAAAAAGTAACATAAATTTAATTACTACGAGGATGGATCAAATATGAACCAGAATTTGTTTTCTATTTATTTCTATTAGTTTTCCGTTCTCTTAAAAATTGTTTTAAAGATTGTTGTTCCCAAACTGTGTTGTTTCAGAATATCGGACGATTTTGCTCCTTCTGTCGTATGATGTTATTATTTTATGATAACGCGTTGCGCAATAGACGACGGCACATGTTTCTCTGACTGCGATAGTGATTGAAGAGTCAAGACGCGGTGGTGCGGGTCCAGCGCGAGGGGTTATAACCTCCACGCAACCCTACCTACTACTACTGTTTATATTTGATTCACTCTCGCGAATAATTCCAATGCCAAATAATTTTGTTCACGTTAATTTTTTTTTGGCGAACAGGTTTTTCTTAAGTATTACGAGTTCGGAAAACAGTAATTAAAATTAAAAAAATAAAAAGAGTTAATTTTTTCAGGAAAAATAAGTTGAAAAATTTAAATTTCTAACTTGATTATTTGTGTAAAATATTTAAGAAATAAAGTAGGGTCGTTAAAATTTTTTATGTGGCTCAAACCAAGGTTTGAAATTCAAATTTTTAATCATAATCGATATTTTGTAAGCAATGTATAGTAGTGAATTGAGATTACGGTTTACTATACGCCCTGAGTGAAAACCTCTTAGAGTAGTGCTGCCTTCATGGTAGTAGCTGGATAGAAAGTTTAGATAGACGTCAACAATTTGAAATATTGTGTGAATTTCAGGCGAGCCTGTGTGGGTTACTAGGAGGTCAGCTGAAAAAAAAATGTGTTAAATTACAAGCTTCAAAAACTTTCATTTTATGAAATTTTTTATTAGACTTACTCAATCAGAAATATAGGTACATGCAATCAAAACATTACACTTTGTGGTGCGTGATGATTTATTTCCATGTTGAAATTAGAAATATGTCATAGCAATATCACTTTCAAACTGATGATGTCGAGAGGTACCGACTCAACGAAAGTATATTGCCGGCATTCGGACTTTAGTTAGCGGCAACACCTTCCCTACACACATGCTGATTTATATATGGGGCATTTCATGTCAAGCGGACAACCAAAAAAAATGAGGTCGTGGATTTTGTTTATACTCTGGTCAGTTATACTTCTAGTAGACGTGGATGTGTACACACAATTTTTTTTTCTTATGATGCTTTATTGCTGAGTTATGAGCTTTTAAAAATTTACTAAGAATGAAGTCGGTTATTTTTGGATGCTTATTATTTGTATCAATTTATTTATAAAAAAAAACAAAAAGTATTGCTTCTTATAGTTAAAAAGCTGAAGTTTTTAATTTTTGTATCGAATTCTAAATTTGAATTTTTTTACGTATAGTAAACCGGAAGTGAACATTTCAAATCGATATTTGAGTAATTTCGACATATTTTTTTTTTAATATTTTATTTTTAATTCAAAGCCTTAAATGTACTCATTCTTCACAAAAAAAATTATAACGTGATCGCCAATAGTTTAAGATTTAGAGCATATAGAGTACATACACATAGCTATGAGCACTTCCTAAGCAATCGGGTTTATGCGCTAACATGCTTAAATACTACGCTATTAACATTTTATTCGTTCATTCTAACATGAAAAAATACAAAACTAAACGATTTTCTTTAATGAAATATAATTAACAATATAAATATACGCATTTGTTATAATATAATAATAGCCAAGCTTCATCTTGGGTAGTTTGCGAATAATCACTTGATGCCTGACTTGACTGGGGCTGGACAATACTTGCTTCTGAAGGTGATTCACATAACAGCCGTTTCCTGCACGACTCACACACATAAACATCGGGCGAAATTGTCCACTTTTCACTTAATGTTTTAGATATTTTTCTAACTTTTACACGTTTTTTATAACGAGTCAAGAGGAACGGATTAAAACACCGATCATTAAAGGGAGCCATATTAAAACAATAAGGAAATAGTAACGCGTCTAGTAGATGAGCGGTCAAAGTTTCAACTAAAAATAACGGACATTTACATAATACCAAAAAAAATACATTCTTACATTACGTCTTTACCCTACGCATAATTCAGGGAATCCCACTCGCATACGCATATAATCGACACTCTAACTGGATTGTGAAAAATTTAACGCGATGTTACAATTCATATTTGCGAGGAGTGAGAATGAAACAAATTCATCAGAAAAATTCTCGGAAAAATCCATAAAAAAATTCATAGAATACTATTGAAAATCGTGTTAAAACAAAACAATTCGTGTAAAATTTTTGTTTTATCTCGTGTTAAATCAAATTCGTGTAAAAAAAATTCGTGCAAAAAGAGAATTCAGTGTATTGTATTTGTTAGTGACACTTTTTATAGGTACGAGATGGCTTTACTGGTGTGTTTCACAGTCGTATCATAGTTTTTGAAATTACTCTTTCGTATGACCTTGTTATTATTTATTATAACAAATGCGTATATTTATATTGTTAATTATAAATTATTAAAGAATAAACGATTTTGTATTTTGTTTTGTATTTTTTCATGTTAGAATGAACGAATAAAATGTTAATAGCGTAGTATTTAAGCATGTTAGCGCATAAACCCGATTGCTTAGGAAGTGCTCATAGCTATGTGTATGTACTCTATATGCTCTAAATCTTAAACTATTGGCGATCACGTTATAATTTTTTTTGTGAAGAATGAGTACATTTAAGGCTTTGAATTAAAAATAAAATATTAAAAAAAAAATATGTCGAAATTACTCAAATATCGATTTGAAATGTTCACTTCCGGTTTACTATACGTAAAAAAATTCAAATTTAGAATTCGATACAAAAATTAAAAACTTCAGCTTTTTAACTATAAGAAGCAATACTTTTTGTTTTTTTTTTATAAATAAATTGATACAAATAATAAGCATCCAAAAATAACCGACTTCATTCTTAGTAAATTTTTAAAAGCTCATAACTCAGCAATAAAGCATCATAAGAAACGTCTACTAGAAGTATAACTGACCAGAGTATAAACAAAATCCACGACCTCATTTTTTTTTGGTTGTCCGCTTAACATGAAATGCCCCATATTCTGAGTTATTCTATTGACATACTGTAAAGCCGATAGTATCCCAAAATTTGGTCGTTTTGTAATTAATTTTTATAATTATTATTATTTTTTTTATTTTTTTTAACAGTATTCCTTTCTTCTTCTAGGAAATGGCTCTACGACCAAATTCAAGGACCTATGAACCCTGGAAAATGCCACCTGTACCTTTAAGTATGGATATATATTTATTCAATTGGACAAACCCAGCTGATCTCAGGGTCAAAGGCAAGAAACCCATTCTGGTGCAGTTAGGCCCGTACAAGTTCATAGAGCATAGAGAGAAAGTTGACATTTCCTGGCATCCTGAAAACAGCTCAGTGAGTTTTAAGTCGAGAAGTCTGTTTTACTTTGATGCGGAAGGTAGCAAGGGCAGTTTGGACGACGTAGTCACCACGATTAATGTCGTTGCTCTGGTAAGTTGATTTAAATTAAACTGTAGAGATTGAAGAAATATACCTTCTTGCATTTTAGTCCGCAGCAGCGAAATCCAAAACCTGGGGCTTTTTAAAGCGAAAAAGTGTCTCCATAGCATTGGGTGTGTTTAATCAAGAGATCCACATCACGAAAACTGCTGGAGAACTGATGTTCGAAGGATACAGTGACAGTATGATTGATGTAGGTAGGGAGATGCCATTTTTCAATGTGCAGATTCCTTTTGATAAATTCGGATGGCTCTACACGGTAAGTTAATATCTTCGTTTTAACAGTTTGAAGTAAATTCGTTGTTTTGGCATTTTCACACTATAAGACAATTGCACAGAACGCCATTGTATCTCTCTACCATAGACTGCAACTCATTGAGATGCCTTCTCACGACTTACAGTTAGAAAAATGACACTGTATTTTGTGAGCCTGCATTCAGTACCCAGTATGATTTAGTTTTCTCGAATTCGAAGTAAATTTCGACAAACGATTCGAAATTAAAAACCGATTACAAATCTGCACCTCAAAGAAAAGTTGCACTCCACAATATTAATTTGTGTGCGTAACTCTTTCCAGGGTACCTCAAGAAGGTGAAATTAGGCGAATATTTCTGACCCAGATATTTTCTGTTTTTTGGGCACCCAGTGAACCTATAAACAGCCGCAGAAATTGCTTTTTGAAAATTTTAAATGATTGGATTAAAAATTTGGTTAATGAGAAATTGCTGACCTTTTTATATTTGAAACATGTACATGTCTAAATAAGCAACGTCTTTTTTTACAGAGAAATGGTAGTGCCGATACACTGGGACATTACAACATATTTACTGGTGAAGACGATATTCAAAATATAGGCAAAATGCACACGTGGAACCACAAAACACACAGCGGTGCATATGATTCATACTGTGGAATGGTAAACGGTTCATCTGGCGAATTTTATCCACACAACTTGAAGAAAGACGGTCAGGTGTCCTTGTGGGTTCCCGACGTATGTCGCACTATAAATCTAGACTACACGGATACAGTAAACGTTTTAGGCATCGAAGGATATAAGTTTAGCGGGACGGCTAGATCGTTGGAAAATGGTAAGTTTAAAACATACATTTTAGTTAAGGGCTTACCTATATTTTTCGGCAAATTCCAGGTACTTTATATCCTGAAAACAAATGCTTCTCCGTTGGTAAGGGTGTGCGGTCTGGAATAGTAGATATAGCTGCCTGCCGATATGGAGCCCCAGGTTTCATGTCTTACCCCCATTTCTTCAACGCTGATCCTTTTTATTCACAACAAGTAATGGGACTGATGCCGTCGAAAGACAATCACGAGCTATATCTAATTCTGGAGCCCACAACTGGTCTTGCCCTGGAAGTTGCCGCAAGGTTCCAAATCAATGTGCTGCTCGAGGAATTTCCAAGCATATCGTAAGCTTCAATTTAAATTTACTACTGGAAGATATTTTAATGAAATCAAATAATTTCGTCCCGCAGGCTTTACAATAAAGTTCCTTCAATATACTTCCCAATGATATGGCTTGAGCAGAAGGTTGTCCTAACTGAAGAATTGGCGTCGGAATTAAAAATGGTTCTCTCCATTCCAATGATAGGATACATCTGTGCAGGAGTTATGTTCACTATTGGTCTCATCATAATGGCTTGGTTCCCGGTGGACCAACTAGTTAGACAGCGAAACATCACAGTTAAATTTAATGAAATGAAGTCTGCAAAATATAAGGAAGCTGGTGAAAAGGGAGACGAAGCCTCTCCTTTCCTGACGAGGGAGGACAAATTCGCGAATCCTCCTTTCATTGAAGTGTCCATGTCTGAAAAAGGCTTGCTAAAAAAACAGAAAAGTTTCGAATAATGGCAGCAATTCTGGATATGGAATCAGGCTAGTTGTTTAACTAAAATGTGATAAACCGAACCCAAAGAAAGCTGTATTTGTTTAAGTAATCGGGCTGGGAGGGTATATATGGCTTAATTTTAAGAACTGTTGGGCGCTGTGCCTGCATGCCTTTATAATTCACTCGTATGATTGTGCATGTTTTATACGACTTTTGAGTGGTGATAAAATTTTATCGAACTGTTGAAATAGTATTAGCGTTAGTTTAATGATTAGCAAATTGAGGATATTAGCGTATACGCATAAGTATGTTAATATTATGATCTTTGGTATATTAAATGATTATTATTAAAGTTCATTCTTTCTTTATGATTTTTTAACCAACAAGCGGTTCGCCTTTCTATGCTATGACTTGTGAATAGAACAGCATATATTAGGGAGCGGATACGGCTCGGCTAAAAAAAGAGATGTATTATAATTTGGAAGCATTTATTTGCCACATTTTATATACATTAATTTTTTAACTTATAACAGAAACTTCGAAAACAATAAAATTGTAGGGAGTGTAAATTAGATGTTCGCTATTGCATTTACATTGCGTACCGCTGAAGGAGAAAGCTTGTCAAGAGCACTCCAAGGCTAATTAGGCTGAAGTTGACAAAAGAGGACGTTACGGCGCTGTTGGGCAGATTTCCCAAATCCAGCTCGCTGGACACTTCCTCAGGCACATCCAAGTACACCTTATCTATTCCAAAGGACTGAATCATTTGACGCAGCTTATCGATATCAACGTGATCATCCTTTGACGACCAGATGGTCAGAGTCACGTCGTTGGTCGAGTTCAGGCCCTTGTAGAGATTTTTCAACTGAGACAAGCTGTGAGCCGCAATACCTGCTCTTACTGGAAATGTAATTTTGTGTTTGCTGTTCCTAATGTTGTTGCTCTAAGCAAGCAGAAAAATGGTTATCACGTGATCACATAATTAATAAACGAAAATACCCCAATAACTTCTAACATTTCATTTATATCATTATCTGAATATGATCCGACTGTGTAATTCTCACCCCATTGGGTAGTCCACCCAATTGACAAGACCGCATTATCGAATCGCTTACAACCGGCAAGAAAATGGGAGGGGTCGACAGGTTTTGCTGAAGTTGCATTGACTGGACCTTTTAGGATGTCTGCATTGAGCCAAATTGGGTAGTCCATCTGCAAAACAATATCTGAAAATTTGAAACCTTTTAAAATTTATCAAATAGCATTACTAGATTCCACAATTGATCCAGAGTCGGCAGGGAATCATTAAAGACTTTCGTAGATTTGAAATCCAACTTCACTCCCTTTGAGTTCTCATTGTGTTGCTTATTGTGCTCCAATATCTGCCGCAGGAATGCGTCGAGGGAAATGTCTGATGTATTCTCTGGAGGATGTCCCATAATCGGAATTTCTTTTCCACTGGTGTCGTTCACCAAAGTTCCCATTACGATGTCAGCCTCAATCATTTTGACGCTACCTGAAAATTTGTTTTAATTAAGAGTGAACATCAAGCTGAAAAGATAAAAAAGCGAAGAAAAAATTCTAATTAGACTTTTGTACATATGTAGCTAATCTCTTTATATCCTTAGGGTTGGGAGTAATGCAGGTGAGTGACCAAAAAGTGTAAGAACCGAAAAGCCTGTTGTGTTCCTGTTTAAGGGTTTTAGTCGAGAAAAATTATTATTATACGATATGCAGATACTACATAGTATTTTTTGGGTTTGAAGTAGAGGACTTAAAAGTTCCCACCCTAATCGTGGATGGAATATTTTCTTTTGAATGAATAGACTCTGAATCGGACTTGTTTGAAGTTTTGCTTACTTATCTTCCAAACCATCACTCATACGAAAAATTATCATTGGATTACAAATATTTGTCATAAAATTAAATTAAAGATAAGATTAAGAAAAAAAAGTCGGCTTGTTGGAAACAAAATGTATTCTTTTCCAATTTTTGTTTGCCTATAAAGGAATGAATAATATCAAAAAAAATGAATCGATTCAAACAGTCCTGTTTCCGAGAATAGAGGGAAGTACAACACAGAGAATAAGCACTTATTTATTAAAATCGGTTGACTGATTTTTGAGTTATATTTGGGAATATATTGAGAAATGTGATTTTTCAGAAAAAGCGTATAATGTTTCATGTACGGCACTCAGATCATACTTCTGGAGGCGCGTGCTCAGTTTTAAACGCTCATAGTTTTTTGAATTTTGAAGAGTTTTAAACTTCCGCTGATTCAGAAAGGATCAGAAAAATAATTTGAAAGAAAAAAGTCAATTTCTCCATTCGTAATTTCGAATAAGAACACCCCCCGTAGGAATAGGTTTGAGGTTCATGGGCTAGTTGTGTTTTTTTATTAGTTGAGTAACTTTATTAGTCTTCTGAAGTTATGTTTTTAAATACTTGTGCACTAAAAAAAAGTTGGTCTTTGTATAAGTGTTGAATTCTATAGGCCTGACTATAGTAGCCTTACGAGATCTTAAGACTGCTTAAGATTTTGTACGATCATATGAAGTGCCACACTGACAACTATAATAGTCTTATTCAATCTTTCGCTAACTTTCGAAATCTTAAATGTACGGTCCGGAGCGTACAAATCTTAAAGGAACTTGACAAAAGTAACGTTTGGGTACAAATTGGCTGATAATTCGAGAGAAATTTAAATATATGGTGAATAAAATGGAAACATTAAGTGATTTAACTTTTTTGGTTGAATTAGTGGGAGATGTTATACATTAAGACGATTGTAGTTGAGCTTAAGATTCGTTAAGATTTGACTGAAACTTAACCAATCTTAAGGAAATTTGACAGCAAATCTTAGAGAGTCTTAAGGCTATTATAGTCAGGGCTTATATGTTTAAAAGGTAGCATTCACATTGGTATACCTTGCTTATTTACAGTAAACTACTTACAATAGCCATGTTTTTACTAAAAGCCTTGTTGGGGGTAGTTGTCACTCTGAAATTGGGGTATGTTGGCATCGCAATTTTGTTTTGTCTTGTGTTGTCCTAATATTGTTGCAGATGCCCTCAATGCACATATTATTGATAAATTAAGTTTAAGCCACCGATAAAAGTGTATAGTGTGTCTTCATATTATAGGTACCAAAGTTTGTTAATATACACACATCAAAAAATGCTAAGCAACACGGGGTTTTTCCGTTGCCATTTCCAGGAACAATTACCGATCATCTTCATTTTTCAACTGCAGGTAGGCAAAAGGTATTCGCATCGTATGGTCAACTCGTTTCAGGTAGATTCGCAAAAGTAGGGGGGGGTTCAGTAACCAGCAGTTCTTAAGTTCTGAATTGTTCAGTAAGATATGGAACCGGGTCGTACGTGTCGCCATCTCACCTCTAGCGGAATGCATTGCAACACAAGCTGATGTAGCAAGAATCTTTAACGTCGATAGAAGTGTGATTTGCCGATTGTGGCAGCGACGATGTGCTTCAGGGAGTCCACATGAACAACATACTCGTCGGTCTAGGTCAACAACTTCGGCACAAGATCGGTAAATCGTCCTTCAAGCTCGACGGGGTCCGAAATTGACGGCTCGTCAGTTGATTGCAAGCCTCTCTACAACATACAAGGTCGCGGTTAGTGACCAAACAATTAGGAATAGACTACATGAGTCTGGCCTTCACTCTCGTCGTCCTTTAAGATGTCCAGCTCTGCGACGTGGGAATCGAGCCAGGCGGGTTCAGTGGTGTGAGCAACATCAAAATTGGGGTACAGAACAATGGTCCAATGTACTGTTCACAGATGAATCTCGATTTGGATTTCACCCAGATTCAAGACGTATGCGAGTTTGGAGACGATCTGGTAATTCAGAAAGGCTCAGAGGTGTTCAGGAAGTCACCAGCTACCAAGGAGGCACCGTTATGGTAAGGCCAGGATGACGATTGGCGGTCGAACATCTCTCGTTTTCCATAAGGCAATCTAAATGCTTTAGGTCATGTTAGTGAAATACTGGAACCTGTTGTTCTTCCATTTGCACAGGAAGTTGGACTCAAATTCATCTTGATGCAAAGTAATGCGAGAATACACACTGAAAGGACCGTTAGAAAATGGTTGAGCTCAAACAAAATCAACATTTTACTATGGCCTGCGCAATCTCCAGATTTAAATCCAATCGCAAATGCATGGGATAGACTTCAAAGAAGCATTTTGAAAGATTTGTCATCAGTTTCGTCCAGAAGCGAGCTATGTGTTCTGCTTCAAGAGCATTGGAGCAACATACAACACAATTTCCTCGATAATTTAATTCTTTCAATGCCGAGAAGATGTCGTGCTGTGTTATCCGCAAGAGGAGGCAACACCTCTTATTAGACTAAGGACGAATATTGTCATAGATGTACACTTTGCTAGAAATTTTACAAATAAACGAAATTTAAATTTTGTCAGAAAAGGAATCTTGTTTTTCCTTAATAACCCCCCATACTTTTGCGAATCTACCTGAAATGGGTTGACCATACGATGCGAATACCTTTTGCCTACCTGCAGTTGAAAAATGAAGATGATCGGTAATTGTTCCTGGAAATGGCAACGGAAAAACCCCGTGTTGCTTAGCATTTTTTGATGTGTGTATGAACTGAGAAAATCGAATTCCTCTAATTTTCTATAAGAAATTATCATTCTCTAAGTTTATGTAATAAAGTTCATCACAGTTTCCATATTTTCTATTAAATGATTCCACACATGATGTGAATATAAACTTTACAACCTATTTATATTGCAACTTACTCAAACGCATGTGCTAATCGACCTTAGTTCTGGGCAAAGTTGGCATAGTTGGACTAAGCTAGCTTAAACACTTAATGGGCTATGTATAAGAATTTCAAAAATGACTGTTTATGGAAATTATAGCCCAAGTGTTACTGTTTCATCTCAAATGGTCAGATCAATGATCAAATATGATTAATGTAAAAAATTAAAAAAATCGATAAGTTAAAATCTATGCCAACTAGCGCCGGTCTCCCCTATAGCAATTTTTCATTCAAAGTACTTGTCACGAATTTTTGTGTGCCCTCACTTGAAACGAATCATCGAACTTCAACGAGATACAATGCACACTGTACTACACATCAACGGACGAAGCTTTATTTCTTCGATTTGTTCAGAATAGTTTTCGGCTTTCAGAGATGTGATTCTGCTCAATTGATTAATTGAACAATCAAAATTCAATAGAGGTCGACTTTAAGATCCAGGGCAGATGTCAAAAATTGCTGAATAATGATGCACTGTCATCTCAACTCGTTACAGGCTTGATTAAAATAGAGCCTACGACAAGTTAAGTAAATAGGTTAAAAGCCAACCACACAGTTTCTAACCGAGAAATAAATTATAAGAAGTAAAGTAGATCCCATCAAAAACATTTCATGTAAAAAATGTAGTTGTGAGATATTTTGTAGAGCCAAGTCAATCCTCCTACGAACTCTAACACTAATTCACAGATTACTCAAAGTTCCTAAAATATTAGTTTAAATAAATTCATGACTTGACAATTACTATTGAAAAACTAAACATAAAGAAGTCTCATGCCGAAAAAAAATTTGATACGTAACCGTATGTCCTTAAGTACGAATACGTTTAAATTTATTATTGAAGATTCTAACTGTTTACATAATAAGTGAATATAAGTATAGGAGTATGCCTATAGTTATAGTATAGTGAGGAGTTGGAAGGGGAAAAGCACAGTTTTTTTTATTTTTTGGTTACTTGTACGCTAAACCCAACCTGCATACAAAATTTCAAATTTTAAGGTCTGCTAGAAGTATCTTATATTTTTGATGATCGGTCAGTGAGTGAGTCAGTCAGTGATGAAATAACAAAATTTTGATGGTGGATATTTTGTAAACTTCGAGAAAAGATAGTATTAGATTTAAACGAATAAGAAATTTCTCATTGTGCACATTGCTAATTTGTAATACATATATTGGAGTTGGTTGGAGTTTTACAATATTGCTTGTATTTTTCTCTTCTATTGTTCAATGTTTTACGAGTATCAAGCTGCTGCAAAAGCCCCTTTCTTTTAGCACAGTTATAAAAGAGTGGACGTTTAAAGCTCCACAAGATTGAAAATTCACGTCATATCGATAGTTATCATCGTTTCCAGTTATTGTCAAGTATTTCCTTTTTAAGTTCACAAGAATGCAAATGCAACTTACTGTTTAAGGCGTCATTCAGCTTTTGCTGGCTGTTTACGGCATGAGCCCATTTGATTGATGTTAAGTTTGCTGTCCTCGGGTAATCCATTACGGCTGTTCGTGAATGAGCGACGTTTAGAGTTCCTGCGTGTGAAATTTGTATACGGTAAGTTATAACGTATAGAATTGCTCCTGAAATTAGAAATTCAAATTGTAAGCGTTTTATGCTCAAATACTAAGTAGTGAAAATGCTCCGAAATGTGTGCTGTCGGTGGCCATTTTACCAGAATCCATTAGGTGGAAGTGGAAGCAATTATGAACCAAACGATGAGCAAAAGCATATTTTCCTTGGAAGACTTTTCCTTGAGGTTTATTTTTATTTTTCAGTAGCTGATAAAGCGATAAATGCAAATAAAATGCAACCTACGACTAAATTTTTTCCTGTAAACAATGAGGGTCCATTTCATACGAAGAACGTCCTCTCCCTTAGCGAGAGAAGGCCACTCCTGATGCAGCAGTAAAATCTGTTTACATTAAAAACAGGCCGCCAACCAAAACACAAAGGGGTTCATAAAGTACGCGAACGCGTTTTGGGGTAAAGTTTTATAAAACTTTAAATACGCGAACAGCCCTTTCGTGTACCTAAGATTCGTCAACTAACGTTCTATGAGATCACTGAGGCTTTAGTATCGCTAGTTCTCCTACTATTGTTTATCATCGCGTAGGGTCTAAGTGTGTCATGTGACACCATAAGAAAAGAAGACTCGTAATGTGAAATTTCGAAACACACTGAAGAAACCGCAGACCGCTACTGTCCGAAAAACACGTCGAAGAAAAGACTCATGTGGGCGACAGAAAATTCTGGATCGCGATTAGGACAAAGTAATATTTTCAGACGAAGCTTCTTTTTGGGTACTTACTTCGATTAGATCATGAAAAACTAAGCATAAAAAAGTCTCATGCCCAACAAAAATTCTCATGCCCAACAAAAATTTGAAACGTTTTTCTCTGTTAGCGATGCATCCACCAAGGTCTCTCATGAAAGTCTCAAACACTCGTCAATTATTCGCATTTTAATTCATCGTTCAGGCAGGCAGAAGAAAAAGAACAACTGAAAGGGCATTTAATTATTTGCGAGCATCGACTGATTTTTGGTTTCTGGCTCACTTTTCAGCCCGTTGCAAAGCAAAGAAGTTTTTTCAAGTGATTCGCAAGAATTATAAGCCTTACTTCAGATCTTGGTTACTGGACTGCTGGTGTATGGTTTTACATATTGATTTGATTGCCTAATTGAGGCACATATTTGTTATTAATATCTGGAATGAATAAACGGCAATTGGCCGTTGAAGTCGCCAGATGCAAATCGCATAGGAAATATTTGGTTATTCATGATGTTGAAGTTTCGAGGGAAAAGATCTGGAACATCAAGCAGTTACATCACGGTTTATATCATTTAGTATATACATTTGTATTTGTTCAATGCATTATCTCAAATAGTTTGTGGGTTTCGCCGTACACGCTTTTGTTAAATAGATCTGAGTACTTCCCCGGACCGGCCTGCATTTTAAACTTTTCCAAAAGTCAGGTCTTGAACTCTTGGCAGTCCGCCATCTTGAAACCATTGGTCTTTAATGATAGATTTGAAATTAGTGACCGTGAAAACCTCCAGACACAACTTTTCATGAAAATTGCATGAAGTTTATATTTCATAGTCCGCTATCTTGAAATCGTTATTATTGACAGCAGATTTAGATGAGTTTTAAACGATCGAGTTATAGTTAATGATGTCTAAGATCCCCTCCCCCCTCCTCCAGGCGTGAGCCGGATGACAAAAAACACAGCTAATAAATCATATCTTGTTTTTGTTGTATTGTCGCAATACTTAAGTGACTTTATTTGGGGATATGATGATAAATGATAGTGGATAGCGGCACTTGTTGCGAATGAATTAGATTTATATATATATTTTTTTTTTCTCTTAGTAATAAAGGAAGTCAAACATGTTTTAGTATTGCGTAAACATTTGAAAACATTTTGTGAAATATAGATCAAAATTCGCCGAAATATAAAATGTTGTTTATAATTATACATCCTTGTTGAAAAATATTTGGGATTTCTCGAACATACATATATGAACAGTTCGCCTGGCACTCAAAGGTAATGTTGCTATATGTAATTAAAATTGTCTAGGGAAAAATTAAAAACACGTAAAGGGCCCTATTCTAGGTAAAAGTTAACAGCTGCTAACCTGCTATCTACTCAAATAGCAGAAATTACTATTCTGCATAGCAGAACTGACCTCACAGAGGTCCTGTTAACCTGCTAATTGCTACTTGGCTTGTGTCAGCTGTAATACGGTACGGTATTATATTGTCATTTTAGTTCGTTTGAAGTAGTAAAATGGATATCAACATTGATTTAATGGTAATAACAATTTTACAAAGAGCACGAAGGGCCGAAAAGTGATTATATAAAAACTAATGCCTTTATTATGGAATATCGTATCCCACAAAGGGTAGTTTTAAATTTATTAGATTTGTTGGAAGAGCACGATGGACATTATTACTCCACTATACCGTTCCAGCTTAGAGTTCTTGCAGCTCTAAGTTTCTTTGCTCACGGCTCTTATCAAAAGCCTACTGGACGGCATGATCTTATAAATTTAAGCCAGCCTTCGATTTCCCGATGCATAAAGCACGTAGCAGAGCTTATCGTCTCCCATTCACATCATTTAGTTATGTTCCCACAAACCCTAAATAATGTAAATGTCGCAAAAAGTGGGTTTCTTTTGACTTTTTGGCTGGAGAACACCATTGTGTGCATCGACTGCACGAACATACTAGCTGTGGTAGCTCCTCCAGAAACTGACGAAGTGCTTCATTCGCGCCACTATAGGAATCTTTGACAAGTCTCTCGCTTGCTAGGTCTGGTATCCCAAACATTCTCCACAAATCTGCTATCCAGAATAACGATTCTTTTTGACATCTGCTATCTCTAAAATTAGCAGGTTAGCAGATCTGCTAAAAATCTTTTACGTAGAATAGGGGGGAAAAGTTCTGAAAATCAGTCTTGTATGTTTGTATGAATTGATCAAGTGCAAGCTATACTTGCAAAATTAATATTCCGTGCCATCAGCAGTTATAATGGGTTGAGAGACGACCGCAAAAATTGGAGTACATCGAGAGGAGCGACGAGGTCTTTTTAAATCTAATTTTTTATTCAAAAAACAAACCGTTCCAAGTAGAACTATGAAATTGGGCTCAAATGACAACTGAAATTATCTACTTTCAGAAAAAAATATATTGCTTATCACCATTTTCACTAGAAGACCGGAAATGGGAGGAGACCCATATCAGTTAGGTTAAGCCAATTATATGAAACCTTTGTTGAAAATTTTCTTGCTCCTCTAGATGGACTTCACTTTTTGCAGTCGCCTCTTGGAATATAACGAAACAAACAATTGTTTATAACAATTGATATCGATTGAATTTTTCAATTCTAACAATTTGGGTACAATTTACACCAAATTTTCAAAGTTTATGATTTTGTTCAGATTTTTCTGAGCGATCCTTTTGGTGATAACGATAGGGGACAGACCTTTTTAGGCATTTTTCCTAAAAGATTTTTACAAAAGCTCAAAAAAAATTACATCATATACATATATTGTCGATTTCGTGCTTCAATAAGTTTTCATTTGACAACCTACATAAAATGTTATTTCCATTTCTCATATTACCCTCTAGAACAAAAATTTAACTTTTCATACTTCACGTCTATATCACTAATATATCACTGTGCTAAATTTCAAATTTTGCTTGATCAAAACTCTGTTTTTAGAGCTGATATGTATATGTGATATGCCATGAACAAAGCTTGTAATCTTCATGGAATTTTTATCATAGTCAGTATCAGCAGCATTTGAAAATATTTGAGAATCCCCGATTGTTTTCAGAGGTTGACATGATAGCTCCTGATGTTGAGTAACTCCGATAAAAATGTCATCAAGAACTAAAGCTCTGTACCTACATGAGATACCACATGTGCTAGCACCTGATGTTTTTTTATAGTTTATACTAATACATAGTGATTTTCAGAATTTTATGTATTCTCAATTTTTCCCTAGAAATCTCGAAATCTCATTAAAAAAAAATCCCAGTAGTTATCACCTAAGTTTCAGCTATTTGTATCGAAATAGATGTAAGTAATACGGTTACGGTTACCACGGTTCAAGTCTGGCTCGGATCATAATTGAGGTGCGCTTTAACTGATAGCGTTAGATAGTAGTCCCATCAGTCAGGATAGCTACAGCGGGCTAATCACCCAGCATAGCGAACATCAACGATTAAAGAAACAGAGCCTCGAAGTAGAGAGGCTTTGTGGAAGCCCTACGCTCCTAACTGAAGTGAAGCAGGAAATACATTTGCATTACTAAAATGTACCTAATTGAGCAGATTAGAGAGATAATGGTGTGTGTACTTATTTTTATTTAATTATTGCAGATATCTAGTGAATTGGGTGGACTGGAGGGGCCACTTCACAGTAGCCTATGCGGATGACATAGTGATACTGTGCAGAGGCAAATTCCTCAGTACTCTCTGCGATCTCCAGCAGCAGGCCTTGCGAATAGTGGAGAGGTGGTGCAGGGACAGGAACTTGTCAGTTAACGCTGACAAGACCTCTGCTCTACTCTTCTCTAATAGAAGGAAGCTGGAGGGTCTCAGACAAATGAGAATATTTGACAGAGAGATCATCTACGCAAAAAGCGTAAAATACCTAGGAGTGATCCTGGACATCAAGCTGGACTGGAAGCTACACCTGGGCTGCAAAACACAAAAGGCCATCTCGACCTTTTGCCAGTGCAGAAGAGCGTTCGGTCGTACTTGGGGCATTAGTCCAAAAATCATCCACTGGATGTATATTGCAGTCATCAGACCGAGTCTCTGTTACGGGGCGTTGGTCTGGTGGGAAAAGACAAATCTAAGCACCATCAAAGGTACATTATCTAAGGTACAAAGATTGGCCTGCTTAGCCATCACAGGGGCAATGAGATCTTCTCCAACTGCAGCTATTGAGTTGGCTCTCTCCCTGGCTCCGCTCGATATCATCGTGCACAAAGAAGCGATGAATTCGGTCCTGCGCCTTGTTCAAAATAATCTCTGGCGACCCAACCATCGGCCGATAGGGCACTCCAAGATCTGGGACAAATCGTTACATACCAACAGTTGCGTCCAAATGATCTCGGATTATGTAACGCACCTCAGCCTATATAAAAGGTATGTTGTGTCCATTCCCTCCAGAACGGAGTGGGATGAGGACTATCTCGGCAACACAGTGCCGGACGCCAGCTCTGCGTGGTTCACGGACGGATCCCTCGCAGAGGGTCTGGCTGGAGTCGGAGTGTACGGTCTGAATGATGACGTGTGCATCTCCCGCTCGCTAGGCAGGTTCGTCTCCGTTTTCCAGGCGGAAGTTCTTGGCATCCTGATCTGTGCACAAGAGATTTTGAAGAGGAAACTGAGTGGGAAAAACATTTTTATTTTCTCCGACAGTCAAGCTGCTCTGAAAGCACTTGACTCGTACTTAGTTTCGTCTAAACTTCTCAGTGAGTGTCGTCACTCGCTTGATCTTATTGCGACCTCTAATCAAGTCTCAATAATCTGGGTCCCTGGCCACTGTAATATAGTAGGTAATGAGACTGCGGACAGGTTGGCGAAAGAAGGGGCCTGCTCTTCCTTTATAGGACCAGAATCTCTCTCATCAGTCGCTCGATGGAGGATTGGGTCCTCTCGGAGCACAATGAGAGGTGGGCCGCTAGATCGGATTGTAGACAGTCTAAGATGTTCTTGCATCGGGTCGACCTTGGCCTCAGCAGACGTCTACTCAATCTTAGTAGATGCCAGTTGAGCCTAGCAATGGCCATCATTACTGGCCATTGCAGGCTGAACAAGCATCTTCATACTTTACGAATAGCGGATTCGCCGCTTTGCGGATGCGAGTTGGAGGACGAGACTATTGCTCACTTTCTGTGTGCATGTCCGTTCTACAACAGAGCCAGAACCGCTCTATTCGGGAACTACCATGTAGATCCAAACGATCTACACAAACTCACGCTGCCCACCATCTTGAGCTTTGTTAGAAGAACTGGTCGTCTAACGGCTCAATCTGGGCACCGAGATTAACTCAGATGTCGGTCTCTCTTCTCGAGGTTTGTACAATGGACCTTTAGTCTAAGTGCAGGGTTTATCTTCCCGCCTCTTGACAATCTACATCTACATCTAGTGAATTGGGAATCTGAGATTATTTTGTTATTTAAGTGGTTTTGCAACAAGTACTTATACAGTGGCTCCAAAAAGTATTCGCTGACCACACTATCCAGCAAACTTTTATTTATAACTTTGAAGGCTCGAATGATAACACAACCAAATGTTAAGTAGATTTGTTTATTCATATGCTAACTTCAAAAGTAAAATATTTCAAGTTCATTCATTTCAACAAAAATACTGACAGGCTCCTCAATTCAACCGACAAAAATTATTCGCTCACTTCCACTATCTAAAAAAAATGCCATATTTTAGCAGTTTCGTTACCAATACTAATAATAAGTGTCTTGCTTAATATTTTGTAGGTCCTCCTTTCTGCTTAATTACGCTTTCCAATCTATGTAGCATGAATTTTATTAGATTTTCCGTTATTTGTGCAGATATAGTATTCCATTCTTCTAAAAGAGCAGTTTTTAACTGTATTTTATTGGAAATGTGGCGAGTTTTTATTTTTCCCCCTAAAACATCCCATAGATTCCATGGGTTTTTTATCTTGCAGTTTGAAGGTATTGTGGAACATTATAGAGCAACTAGAGCTTTGTATACACAGCTGTGTGCTATGGATCATTATCTTGGGTGAATAAAAAGTTATCTTTTATAATAATTTTTCGGCACTTTTGTGTAAATGATCCTTTAAAATGTTTACATACATTTTGTGGTCCATAATAACATTAATTATATGCAGGTCACCCACCCCACGTGCACTCATACAACCCCATACACAAATAGAACCTCAACCATGCTATACCGATGGAACTAAATTATCCTTATCCAGCTCTGTATTGACCTTTCCTCATATGCTGCATCTAGCATCTGAACAGAAAATATTGAATTTACTTTCGTCGGTAAATATGACTCTTCTCCAAAACTGCTCATCTTTATTTCTGTGCTCTTTTGCAAACTGTAACCTTTTTTTTATGGTTTATTTCGGTTATGAAAAATTTTCTGCGTGCTATTCGACCATGGTATCCTGCTCTGTAAAGCACATTCCGAATAATCCCAGGTGAAAAGGACTTTTCATTTTCAACGTGAACTTTAGCTCCTCTTTTTGGCGTACTTAATTTAAGATTTTGTTTAATTTGTCTAACTATTAGTGTTCTTCAGCTTCATTCAAAACTTTAGGGCGACCATTCTAATGCTATTATTTAGGAGTATTACGATTGGAAAATCTATCAGCTATTCCTTTAATAGTAGAATATGGTCTGTTCATGTTTTTAGAAATTTCTCTCAATGATTGTCCTTGATTTCTTAAGGGGGAAGGCCACTGTGACGGCCGAAAAAATGAGTGATTTTCGAGATTTTTTTTGGCCGGGAAAATGAAGGAATATCAGGATTCTTTTTTATTTATTTTATATAGTGTACATTGACCAATATTTGCATAAATTTTTATTAAAAAATATTAAATAGTTTTAAAGTTATGAGCGTTGCCGTAGAGTTCAAAAAAAATTGCCCTTCCATGGTCGCATCGATAACTCAAGAACCGGCGATCAGAAAAAACAAAATAAAAGTTCTTTATAATCTATATGAATGTAGTTTTCGTCGTACGTAGCCGATTTTTGTTATTTTGATTTTTCACAAATTAGCGACCAATTGAACATTTTTTCCATCATTTCAACCTTTTTTTTTTGTTTCAAAACAGCCTAAAAAATAGTAAAATTAAATTTTTTTTAAATCGGCTCTACCATAGCCACTGCAAATACGCACAAAACAAAAAGAAAAAATTTAAAATCGGTTAATAATTGATCGAGTTATCGATGCGACCAGTTTGAAAAAAGTCATTTCGAGAAAAACGCGTTTAAAGTTTTTAGTCCATTTTTCTCGCTCATTTATATAGCAATAGAACAATATATTTATATAGCAATAAAAAAAGAAATTCGAAGAAAAGAACCCCAATAAGTCATCTATTGATAAATACGTTTGAACAAGGGACTTAGGGGCGTGCCATTCTCATCGGGACGTCAAGCGGAAAACAGTCGGCCTACTACTACTACTATACTAAAATGGCTGTACCTCTGTCAATTTTTGAAATTTTGAACAGAAATTTTGTGCACATATTTTTGAAAAATAAACAATGTTGCACTCAACGGTCACAGCTATATAATTTTATACGTAAATGAAAAATCTATAATATGATATTTTATTTTCTGTTTCATATAAATTATCAAGCATTTCCATACATTCGCAAACCCAACGGTGACCATTTTTGAAAGTAAATTGCTTTTAAACATGTAAAATGTAAACTCCGTCCGCTGTCACCTGCTATAGGCATGGTTTTTCACTAAGTTTTTCCATTAATATTACGTTATTTTCAAACAAACCAACGACCCTATCCCATAAAGTAACTCAAAATCTTCACATTCCCGGAAAATTGAAACAATTGAGAAACGTTTAACAACGATAAAAAGAAATTTACCATTGTCCCTTGATTTAGACTAAATATTGTGCTCCTAAAGTTTGCTTCAAGTTTGAAATAAAAAAGCTTCGTCGATCCTGTTCAACTATACTAGGTAAATGCTAAAGTACCACATAATTATTCACAAACTTTAGAAAGTCAATTTTGAACACTCTCAAGGAACTGTGCTCGTTTAAATATGAAATATCAGTTGAGGTTAAAAAAAATGTAAACTCCGTCCGCGTTTTCCTAGCGACACAAATTGACGATACGAAATTGCTCTTTTTTTAAACAAATGTGTAATAGAATTCTCTAAAATTTCCCTATTTTTTTATTATTTTTGGGCAAATCGTTTGCTAATTACATATAAAAATGTTACAGTTTGTAAACTCCGTCCGCGTAAACTCCGTCCCTATGATTCGGTATATTCAATATAAAAGGAAAACTTATTTTTTTAACGAAACTTGTAGTTGCAATATTTATAATTTATACTTATTCTGGTCCCATCTCTCGATTCTGATCGAAAAATAACTTAAAAAACCATATTTGAAATTGCCGAGTTTGAGAATCAAAAAGTGCAACATTTTTTATTTTCACCCATATAAGCTTTAATTTAAGATGGGAAAAAAAATTTTTTTTTTTTTTACCCATCACAGTGGCCTTCCCCCTTAAGTTTATCACAATTTTTCTTTCTTCCTCAGATGTTTCTTTTTTGCTTTCTACCTATTTTATAAAAGACACTACAAATTTTTCGAAATACACTATGAAACATTGTGATATATAACAATCGATGGACTTGAAACTTTTTACTTTTGATGCTAAGATATGAATAAACAAAATTACTTAACATTTCGTTTTGTTATCTATCATGCCTGGAATGTTATTAATAAAAGTTTACTTGGGTACTGTGGTGAGCGAATACTTTTTGGAGCCACTATATACATATATGATATAATTTTTTATTTATTTATTTCTTTAACAAGATTCGTCAACAACTGCCACTACGATATTATCAGAATTAATTACAAATTTTGAACCGATTTTTCAACTGTCTTTGAAATATTAAAATCAAAACAAAAAACTTATTAAATAGGAACAAGAATAAAATTTGGAACAAAAAGCAGATTCAGTCAGATGACCATGTCGAAAAAGGGCTCTGACCACATTTACAGATGAAATAAAAAACTGGTTTGTGTTAAATAATTATCAGAAGTGCTTTTTTTTAATGGTAAGGCACAATGGTATACAAAGAAAACTTGTGCTCACGAATGTGTGAAGCGTTTTTATTAAATTTTTTTGTACTCGTCCCGCATTCCAACATAAAAAATCTGGACACTTTACTCAAAGGGTTATTACTTTTAACTATCAGACCACTAACGCACACAAATAAAATACTAATTCACGGTTTGATTGATGTCGTCGGACCATCAGCAACCATTATTGTTACACGCATGCACATCGAATTAGAGGGCTTTTTTTTTAAAGTCGAACAATCTTCCCGAAGAGAATTCCCTAGATTAATCGAAACACTGTGAAAAGAAACAGCAACCAGTCCTTCGCAGCGCATGACCTTGATCTTGAAGCGATGCAAACGCCAGGGGGACTACCCGGGATAATAAGAGAAATCCGGATAATTGCGCAAGTCTCGGGATTTGCTTGTAATGCTTTTTACCACTCGCAAGCGCATTTTTAGGTAAAGGGTAAATCGATTCCTAGAGAAATTGGGTGCTGTAAGTAGACGCACTGAATTAAACACCACAAAGGCGAGATCTAGAAAGATTCACCCGTGGCGAGAAAATTAAGTGTCTTATCTTGTTTTGTCTAAGGAACAAATTGGATCGTTAGACTCCTACAAAAAAAAATAAATTATTATTTAAAATGGTCTTTGCTGCTGGTTAGTTAAAGACGTTAGTAGTAAGCATTTAATAGACACATTGGGGCTTCGTTTTTTATAGCCAAAAGGACGCCCTTACCTACGATAAGGAAGCAAATAAAGATCCACCTGCGAACAACCATTTCTGCTAATTACTACAAAAACTTGTCAGGAATGCAAATACGATGTTATGCAAAAATGAGTTATATGTTACTTTATTTAATTATGGGGAAATTAGTGAGCAAAAGATTATTACGAACTAATTTTTGTGTTCGACCGTTCACGAACCAGCTGCTTTCACGGTGCAGCTTTTCAGCACCAGAAATGGAAATCTACCACGGTATAATATATATAAAATGATTCAGCACATTTTCACCAATTCACCGACTATTCTAATTCAATTAAAGGAGCGATTTAGCGTAGCGCGGTAGACTTTCGCGGCGTTTGCTCAACGTTCGACCTGCTCCAGGAGATGTGCACTTTGTTCTGCGAGTTGGGATTGGATTGGGCTCTGGCTCTAGCTACTGTGTGCGAAATTCGAAATTATTCCAGCACAGCTGATCCTGACAATCTGAATCTGACATATCGAAGAGGAATTTGGAAATTGTGTTGAATTTCCATTCCCAACTGAAGACTTACCAGATCCAATTAATTATATCATTTCAATGACGTGTTGACACGTCATATATATATAGCACAGCTATAGCAGAAAGTTTTACTGATACAGCGCTATAAAAAAAGGATTCTTAAATTGAACAATATCGCTCAAATAATTTTAATAATTTTTACAAACTTAAACAAATATCATGCGAAGTTATTTAATATTTTTAATCCTAACTTACTTACGATAGTCTCAGACCAGACAATGCTATGCTATCCTCAAAAAGAAGTTTGCGTAGTTTGACAGCTGTCATATATCGCTGCAAAAGTAAGCTTTTCTTCAGGGATTAGTTGTGATTTTTTAAGCATTTCAGAGCAAAAGATAAGGCACAGTGGCCCGCTTAGAAGATGGGTCTGTGAACAACAATAAGTTTCTTTAGGAGGGATAAATAGGAAATCAGCAAGAAGATGTCTTCATCGGTAGTCCAGCAGTTTGTGTCCGGCCTTAAGTCGCGGCATCGCGATGTCCAAAACAAAGCGGCACAAGATTTATTCCTCTACGTGAAAACGGAGCTCCGGGAAATGTCCCAGGAAGAGCTGGTGCAATTCTTTGATGATTTCAACCACCATATATTCGACATGGTCTCCAGCTCTGACGTTAATGAGAAGAAAGGCGGCGTTCTAGCCATAAGTAGGGCTGCTTACCTAGTCTAAGCGATTCCCTGGTATTCATTTATTCTCTTTGCAGAATGCTTGATAAGTGGCGATGTAGTAAACACAACAACCCGCATTTCCCGGTACTCGAATAACCTAAGGAATCTGCTCCCATCGAACGATACATCGGTAATGGAGATGGCTGCCAGGACCCTGGTCAAACTAGCTCTCTTGCCGGGATCGAAGGGTGCTGAGTCCTTCGACTTTGACATAAAGCGTGCTTTTGAATGGCTCTCAGAAGACAGACATGAGGTAAGCTACTTCCGAATCAGTTTATGCCCCACTTCTAACCACTCAATTCCACATAGTATCGCCGACATGCCTCAGTTCTAATCTTGAGGGAACTAGCCCTCGCGATGCCAACCTATTTCTACCAATCCATGTCGACGTTCTTCGAAAACATTTTCAATGCAATATACGACCCGAAGCCGGCTATACGCGATTCAGCTGGTGAGGCTCTGCGGGCTGCCCTAATCGTTACATCCCAGAGGGAGAGTACTAAGCAAGCCAGCAAAACCCAGTGGTACATGACGTGCTTTGAGGAGGCTATGAAAAGCTTTTCCGGCGATAATGCTCCCAAAGAAAAAGGTGCGACTAGAGAAGATCGCATTCATGGAGGTCTCATTGTGTTTAACGAGCTGCTGCGATGCTCAAATTCAAGCTGGGAAAGGCGGTACAACGCTTTAAAGGCGCTGCACCCAGAAAGTAGGAAATATCTAAGTGAGGCTACCTCCGTTGTGATCCCTAGGATTAAGGCCTCATTCATAGAAAAAATCGGAACTACTTCAGCTCATCTTGATTCAGAGCATTCATCCCTTAAGTTCTCTACGGCAACCGTTCAAGAGTCCGCTAATAGTAGGCAAATACTTGTGGACCACTACGTGGAAATTTGCGATCGAGTACTCGAGCAGAGGCACACCAGGTCCTTGCATGTCCAGCAGGGCTTACTGGAAATCCTTCCTCGTCTGGCGGCCTTTAACAAAGATGTTTTTGTTAAGAAATACTTGAATATTTCAATAAACTACCTCCTTACTATTTTGCGGGGTAAAGAGAGGGAAAGGAACGCTGCCTACGTCACTATTGGGTACATTGCTGTTGCAGTTGAAAGGGATATCGACAGACATCTTAAAAACACTATGGACACAATAAAAGTGGCTCTGCCGGCAAGAGATACTCCGAGCAAGAAAAAGCCATCGATTGATCCTGCAATTTTCACCTGCGTTACTCTGCTGGGGAATGCAGTTAAGTCGGGGATTACTGAGGATGTTAAGGACATCCTGGAGCCTATGTTTGCCACAGGTCTGTCTCCAGCTTTAACTGTTTGCTTACGGGAGTTAGCTGAGAACGTGCCCCATGTCAAAAAACGCATCTCAGACGGGCTGATCCACATGCTGTCTCAGGTCTTAATGAATAAGATTCCACCATTACTTGGGACCCCAAAACACAATTTAAGCGTTCCTTTCTCTTCGTTAACACTGGCAGATACGCATCAGTATGATGTCCCAACAATCGTCCTAGCTCTGAAGACTTTGGGCAGTTTCTGCTTTGAGGATCAGTCCATGTTGGAATTTGTTCAAAGGTGACATCTGCCTCTACTGTTGTTATAAAATAAAATGATATTAATGAAAACTTTATAATTCAGGTGCGCTGATCATTTTGTATCACACGAGCAGCAAGAAATCCGTCTAGAAGCAGTCCAGACTTGCACACGTCTCCTCAAGCTTGCAATTCAGTCCACCGATCAGAACATGAGTTACTCGGACACCCTTCGGGAGACTGTGTCACATGTTCTAGAACGACTCCTCATTGTGGGAATAACAGACGTTGACTGTAACGTGCGCTTGAGAGTATTACGCTCATTGGATGAAACCTTCGACGCTCAACTTGCGCAGCCAGAGTCACTGAGCGCTCTGCTAGTGACTCTGAATGATGAAGTCTTTGAGATACGTGAATTGGCCATAGTAACTATTGGCAGGTTGTCGGCTATGAATCCCGCATATGTGATGCCTAGCCTGCGAAAGACCTTAGTACAATTGCTAACCGAATTAGAGTATTCTGGAATGAGCCGAAACAAGGAACAGAGCGCTCGAATGCTGGACCATTTAATAGTCAGTACCCCAAGGTAAGTTAAACTTTTTCCTAGTTTGGTTATTGTTTAAGAAAGTTGTTACCAGATTGATTTCATCGTACATGAGACCCATCTTGACTGTCCTTGTCCCAAAGCTGAAGGAACCCGAGTCGAATCCAGGAGTGATCTTGAACGTCCTGCGCGCCATAGGAGATCTGGCTGAGGTGCATGGGGGTTGCAATGAAATGGAGAGGTGGGCCGATGATTTACTTTCAATTCTCCTTGAAATGCTAGGCGATTCCGGAAGCCCTGATAAGAGAGGGGTTGCACTTTGGACTCTTGGGCAACTTGTTAGTGCTACCGGTAGAGTAGTTACACCATATCACAAATATCCAGTTCTTATCGATATCTTGATAAACTTCCTAAAAACGGAACAGAAAAGGTATATCCGGCGGGAAACAATACGCGTTTTGGGCTTGCTAGGGGCAATGGATCCATACAAGCACAAAATGAATAAAGGTCTTATCGACAGTCAGAGGGATTCGATATTAATTTCGCTGTCTGACATTAAAGCGGATGAGAACCAGGACCTCTCAACGGCTGAAATGTTGGTTAGCATGGGTAACTTGTTAGAGGAATACTATCCCGCCGTGGCCGTGTCCACACTTATGAGGATATTACGTGATCCCACGCTCACACAGCACCATACGAGTGTTGTTCAGGCCGTTACTTTCATTTTTAAAAGTCTCGGTATAAAATGTGTGCCTTACCTGTCCCAGGTTTTGCCAAACTTGCTAGAGAACGTTAGGATTGCTGACATGAATCTGAGAGAATTTCTATTCCAGCAACTCTCCACGCTTATTGAGATTGTGAAGCAGCACATTATCTGCTATATGAGCGATATTTTCAAGCTAATCAAAGAGTTCTGGACCTTAAACACTCCATTGCAGTCTACGCTCATTAATCTCATTGAAAAAATCGCCATAGCACTCGGGTGCGAGTTTAAAGACTACCTATCCCAGCTAATGCCGCAAATACTGCGTGTGCTTCAGCATGATAGTTCAAAGGACAGAATTGTTACTGTAAAGCTGCTTCAAGCACTTCAGAAATTTGGCAATAATTTGGACGACTATTTACATTTGGTGGTGCCACCAATAGTAAAATTATTCGACGCCCCAGACTGTCCGCATCAAGTGTCCGTTGCGGCCTTAGAGACCATTGATCACTTGGCGCGAATTCTAGACTTCACAGATTTCTCATCGCGTATAATTCACCCTCTTGTTCGTGTTCTGGACAATAACAGCGACCTCAGGGATCAGGCTATGTCTACTCTTTGCTCCTTGGTGATTCAACTGGGAAGGAAGTACTTAGTGTTCGTTCCCCTGGTGCATCGAGTTATGATCAAACACAGGATTGCTTGCTCCGAGTATGAGAAACTTATCCCAAAAATCCAAAGCAATACTACAGTTTGTTTAGACGACGAATTTCGTTTGCGCCAGGCCAAGTACAAGAGCAATGACGTCTCGCTCAGCTGCAGCGACATCAATACGATTAAAAAACTGAATGTGTCTTCCACTGATCTCCAAATGGCTTGGCAAGCCACTCGGAGGGTGTCAAAGGATGATTGGCTTGAGTGGCTGAAGCGACTTAGTATAGGATTACTGAAAGAGTCACCCTCTCCGGCCCTGCGATCTTGCAGAGCTTTAGCCCAAAACTATCCAAAACTTTTAAGAGATTTGTTTAACGCCGCATTTATATCATGCTGGACGGAGTTGTCTACACAGCTCAAAAAGGAACTAACTCACAGCTTACTGCAGGCGTTAGAAGTCCAGGATATGCCTGAGATAACTCAGACCATTTTGAACTTAGCCGAATTCATGGAACATTGCGATAAGGATCCACTGCCAATCGAGCCGAAACTTCTCGGATCTCGAGCCATGGCATGTAGGGCCTACGCCAAAGCATTACACTATAAGGAGGAGGAGTTCCAGGCTGAAAAGGATCCACAAGTTTTTGAGTCCTTAATTTTAATAAACAATAAGCTGCAGCAAAAAGAGGCAGCTGAAGGTCTTTTGACGACATTTAGGAATGCGGCTGATGAGCTAAAGGTGCAAGGGCGGTGGTATGAAAAATTACACAACTGGGACCAAGCCCTCAAGCACTATGGGGACAAGCTAAAGATTGATTCGAACGATTTGGAGTCTCGTCTGGGGCACATGAGGTGCTTGGAAGCATTGGGCGAGTGGTCTGATCTTGGAGCCGTGGCGCGACAGGAGTGGGAGAAGCTTGGTAATGACGGCAAATCACGAGCTGGATCGCTTGCAGCTGTCGCTGCTTGGGGATTGCAGGACTGGGAGGGAATGCAAGAGTACGTCAAGTGTATACCGGAAGATACTCAGGACGGGAGCTTCTATCGGGCGGTGCTTGCTGTGCACTATGGAGATTTTGAAACTGCACAGCGTCTAATCGATGAAACCCGTGACCTTTTGGATACGGAGTTAACGGCCATGGCAGGGGAATCTTACGAACGAGCTTATGGAGCCATGGTGTGTGTGCAAATGTTAGCTGAATTAGAGGAAGTTATTCAGTATAAACTGATTCCGGAGAGAAGAGAGATTATCAAGGATATGTGGTGGAAAAGACTGCAAGGTGGACAACGGCTCGTGGAAGATTGGAGACGCATCATACAAGTCCATTCGTTGGTCGTAACACCACAGGAATACGTTCACACTTGGCTGAAATACGCTTCGCTATGCCGGAAGAGTGGGTCTTTAAAACTCTCCCACAAAACACTCGTAATGCTTCTTGGAACAGACCCATCGAATAACCCTACTGAGCCCCTTCCTGTTAGTCAACCACAAGTGACCTTTGCGTACACGAAGCACATGGCCGTGTCCGATGATATGCCGGGAGCCTTCCAGCAATTGAATAGCTTTGTTAACACTTACAATGCACAGTGCAACTGCTCCCTGGATGATATGAAAAAGGAGGATAGAAGATTGCTGGCCAGGTGCTACATGCGTTTGGGATTGTGGCAAAACAAGATTCAGGGAATCACAGATAATTCCATTAAAAGCATTTTAGCGTCTTACGATAGGGCTACGACTTTCGACCCCAATTGGTACAAGGCCTGGCATTCATGGGCCTACATGAACTTTAAAGTCGTGCAAACTCAGAAGCAACAACTGCAAGATCAGCAAAGCAACATGCCGGAATCAGTTCGATCCCTCAAGGAGAAGCAAATCATCGCACAGTATGCAGTACCCGCAGTCGATGGTTTCTTCAGGTCAATAAATTTACTTCAGGGCAATTCCCTGCAAGATACGTTACGCCTATTGACCCTTTGGTTTGACTATGGGCAGTATCCCGAGGTTTATGACGCCCTACTCGTTGGTATGAAATTGATTGAAATCAACACGTGGCTTCAAGTGATTCCACAACTAATAGCCCGAATAGATACGAACCGCACTCTAGTCGGCCAGTTAATCCATCAGCTTTTGATAGACATTGGAAAGTCCCACCCTCAAGCTTTAGTGTATCCTCTTACAGTCGCCTCAAAGTCCGCTTCAATAGCACGGAAAAATGCTGCACATAAAATCCTGGACTCGATGCGCAAACACTCCCCTACTCTAGTCGAACAGGCAATGATGTGCAGCGATGAGTTGATAAGAGTTGCTATATTATGGCACGAACAGTGGCATGAGGGTCTTGAGGAGGCGTCTCGCTTGTACTTTGGAGATCGTAATATTAAGGGTATGTTCGACAGCTTGGAGCCCCTGCATGCCATGTTGGATCGTGGGCCTCAGACCTTGAAGGAGACTTCCTTTAATCAAGCCTACGGCAGGGAATTGACTGAAGCGAATGAATGGTGCCAACACTACAAAGTTTCAGGGAATATTCGGGATCTAGATCAGGCCTGGGACATTTACTATCATGTGTTCAGGAAGATATCCAGACAACTACCCCAACTTACTTCCTTAGAGCTACAGTACGTCAGCCCGAAGCTTTTAGCATGTAAAGATCTCGAGCTGGCCGTCCCAGGTAGCTACAATCCCGGCCAAGAGCTAATTCGAATTTCGCACATTAAGAGCAATCTACAAGTTATAACATCTAAGCAACGACCCAGGAAACTTTGCATTCGGGGGTCAAATGGAAAGGACTACATGTTCCTGCTTAAAGGACATGAAGATTTGCGTCAGGACGAAAGAGTAATGCAACTGTTTAGTCTGGTGAACACTTTGCTCCTGAACGATCCAGACACCTTTAGACGGAACCTAACCATTCAGCGCTACGCTGTGATTCCTCTCAGTACAAACTCGGGGCTTATTGGATGGGTGCCACATTGCGACACTCTGCATACCCTTATACGGGACTATCGTGAGAAGAAAAAGCAGCTGCTTAATTTAGAGCACAGGATCATGCTCCGTATGGCTCCTGACTACGACCACCTCACGCTGATGCAAAAGGTGGAAGTATTTGAAAACGCCCTGGAGCATACCAAAGGCGACGATCTAGCAAAATTGCTTTGGTTGAAGAGCCCATCATCGGAGGTGTGGTTCGATAGACGAACAAATTATACCAGATCGTTGGCGGTGATGTCTATGGTCGGATATATTCTAGGGCTGGGTGATCGACATCCATCGAACTTGATGTTGGACCGTCTAAGTGGAAAAATTCTTCACATCGACTTCGGAGATTGCTTTGAGGTTGCAATGACTAGAGAGAAATTCCCAGAGAAAATTCCCTTCCGCTTAACTCGAATGCTTATCAATGCAATGGAGGTGACTGGGATTGAAGGAACCTACAGACGAACCTGCGAGAGTGTTATGCTGGTACTTCGTCGTAATAAAGACAGTCTCATGGCTGTTCTGGAAGCTTTTGTCTACGATCCCCTCCTCAACTGGCGGCTTCTAGACACTGATAAAAATCGTCGATCAAAAGCAAATACCGACGGCACTGCCATGGGAAGCCTCAATGGCTCAGTCGAGGATGCGTTCCATTTGCTTTTAAGCAACCAAAATGCAAAAACGAAATTTGAGGGGCAATTGGGTAACAACGTACAGACTGAAGTTACTAACAAGAAAGCTAGATTGATTGTGGATAGAGTCAAACAGAAATTAACCGGCAATGATTTCCACACCCAAAATGCTGTAACCGTTCAACAACAGGTGGATTTGCTAATCCAGCAAGGGACCAACAACGAGAACTTGTGCCAGTGCTATATCGGATGGTGTCCTTTTTGGTAGATACAATTTGTAGAGGTATTCGTATAAGTCTTTGACTGTAGTGTTAGATTTAAGAAGACGTTTCTAGATGCAAACTTTTTGTTACTTTTGACTAACCGGCTTCTATCTTTGTTGAATTATTTTAAATGGACATGCTTTGGATATTTAAGAATTTGACCTATTATATGTATGTAAATTGAATAAGGCACGTGTTTTACTTCAATATTTTGAATATGAAAAGACATTCTCATTTCACCTACTATAATTTATTTTGTTAAGAGGTAAGTAGTCTGACATTTTACATAATACTAGGTTTATTGATTACCTAATTACATTCGGAAGAATTGGATTCATTGGTTTGTACACGTTTTGAACGCCTGCCTCTTATTTGGCTTAAAATCATAGCTGAGGTATGTCATTGATTTGATAATAAATTAACTAATTAAAATCAGCCTTAATCTAAACCTGTAAAGCGGTGAGGTAAGAGTTCATATACAGATGTGCACAAAACTCTGCATGGCGCCGGTTTGGCTAAATAGACCGGGAAATCTCGTTTAGCAAACTCCGAAAGCACCTGCCTACAAATGCCACAAGGCGCCGTGAAGGAATTCTCCTGGTAGGCTACTATAGCACAAGCAGCAAACTCCTTCTGTCCCTCGCTGACTGCTTTAAAAATTGCCGTTCTCTCAGCGCATACTGTTGGACCAAACGCAGCATTCTCAATGTTGCATCCTGTAAACAAATCTCCATTTGTTGTGCGGACAGCCGCACCAACCGCAAAATTACTGTAAGGGCAGTAAGCCACTTTGCGAACGTCTATCGCAGCTGTAATTAATTCTTGGACAGATGGATCTGAAATATTTTGTTATGAGCGAATTATTTTATTTAGCTTTACAGTTTTAAGCTACATCAAGAATAAACCTTTACCTAGGTCCTTAAACTCGACCACTCTTACACCATCAACAGTCCCGCCTACTCCAACAGCAGCCATCCTAATAAAAATATGATAGTAATTAACATAAGTTCTTAGTGGCTTTTCGAGGTGGAAAATATTATAAACACTTCTTCCCGAAGGTTTTTTCATAGTTTTCTATTGCGCAGTATTGTGTAGAGCCAGTCTGTTTTTTTCAATAGTTTTATTATGTTCGAAATCCTGTATGCTTCAAATTAGGTGATTGAAATTTGAACCTTTTTTCAATCAAGTTGAAATTTTGCACACTGCTTTGGTTCTGATGACAATACAATTTTTTTTTAAAAAGATCAGCATCAATTAATAAGCAAATTAGCTGTAATTAATTAATTAGTATTTATACGGAAATTGCATTCCTGAATTTTCTTTTTTTTGTACATTGAAAAAATTATATATCACATCAATTGTATGAAATTGAAATATTTACTAAGGACTAAAAGGTAAAAACCAAATAAATTTTTAAAAAACTGTTTTAAAACGAAAATTCACTAAAAAGTAGAAAATGATATTTTTCCATACTCGACATACATGACAACCCTAGAAAAGGTATTTCGATCCAAAACGTGATTATGTCTTTTTTCATCACACGTGCGGGGTAACTACTAGGTTACCGCACGCGTTTCAGGGCGGTAACTCCCCGATTGGCCACTCTAAGCGTACGGACGATAAAACACGGGAAATTTTGAAGAACACACGAGGGATTAAGACCACGGACATCTAGACTAGAATGAAAGCAAATTTTAAATCCGTTCTTGGGAAAACCCATCCTTTTAACAATTTTTTATGACGATAGCGCATGTTGAACATCTGTGTAACACTTTTTAATAACTGAAAGTATTATTTAAGCCACCGCCGGGCAAACTCGGCTCTTTTGACTCCCGAGTGCTCCTCAGGTAGATTTCTAAGCTCCTCATTGCTACTGCAAGTGCAAGTGAGAAATGCATACTACTGTCGTGAAAAATTACTTGTGCGGCATACAGGACACAGATTACCTCCTTCTAACTTCTTACGCACTCCTTCTATAACATGATTGTGGTGAATATACCAAAAACAAAAACATATAAGCCACGAACATTCGTAGTTGCGGACGAATTTTACAAAATTTATGAAAATTATGCCAATTCACGTCCGCAAGATGCTTCAATCAACAGATTTTTTATACAGTATAGAGAAGGCAAATGTACAAATCAAGTCATGGGAATAAATTCATTTGGAAATATTCCAAAGATTGTAGCCACATATCTTCAATTACCACAAGCTGAATGTTATACTGGTCATACATTCAGAAGAACTGCGGCCACACTTCTCGCGGATTCAGGAGCGAATTTACTGGAGATGAAACGACTTGGAGGATGGGGTTCTGATGCTGTCGCTGCATCGTATGTTGAAAACTCGATAAAAAATAAAACGAATACATCGAGGAAAAACATGGAAACAATAAAAAATGGGGACCAGCCAAGTACATCAAATGCAGCTGAATCCAACGATGAAGACGAAATGATAGAAAAATTTGCCAGTTAGAAAACGGTGGAATTATTCACTTACATATTTCTAATTGCTCGAATATAAATATTCGTATTCATAAAAAATAAAAAAATTAATATTTATTATAAAATTATCTTGTTTACTTTTAATAAATAATTTCATTACATTTTTTTTGCGGGGGCTCTGCCTCCCAACCCCCCGTTTCCTCCTCATCCCGAACCCCCCTGAACGAACCCTCGGCCGCACTTGTGATGAAAAATAGCATACGCGACACGGGCGGTAACTAGCCGATGCCCGTGGTGGCAGTAAACGTAACCCTTAGTAACCCGTAGTAACCCTGCCACCGTGGGAAATCGGCTAGTTACCGCCCTTGTTGCTTAATATACAAATAACATTTTCTGATTTGCACGGACTTTTTGTCATTAGATCTGGGACTGCATGTCTTATTTGAAAACCAAACCAACCCAAATAGATGCACCTCTTGCATTCCCATTCTAATTTTGTCACCCATCTCACTCATTTTGGCCGTCATGCGCTAGCAATTCAGCGTATTTGTTACAAGAGGTTTCTAATGTCATCGCCGAAACTTCTCTTTACGGTTTCGTACCTCAAAAGGAAAAAAGTAACCCTTATAGGATTATTTCGTTGTCCGTCTGTTTGTCTGTCAAGACCATTTTCTCAGGAACGTGTGGAGGTATCAAGTTGAAATTAATATGAAATTCTTAGGTACTATGGCCCCTTAAGCTAAGTTAACGCAATCGGAGAACACGGCAATTTATGCCGCAGAGTTCCACTCACAAATAAATCAAAACCTATGGGGTACTTCCCGTTGACCTAGGATCATGAAATTTGGCAAGAAGTAATGTCTTACAGCACAAGTAAAAGAGAAAGTTTGAAAATCGTGAATTTCTCGTTATATCACATGAAGAAATATATTTTTAAATTAGTCATTACTTAACATACTTAACGCGCGAGTCTGACTCGCACTTGCCTGACTTTCTTTTTATAAATGTTTGTTAAACAGAAATAAAAAAAATCTATAAATATTTATTGTTAAGGTGAGGTGTTGGAAATCCAGAAGAACAGACTTAATTTATTCAAGTTCATCAAAATGAAATAGTGATATAGTGGAGGTATTACTCATATGATTTCACATAAGAACTTTGGTATTTTCTAGCAGTGCACAATTCGCTCGCTTTTTAAATTGAGAGTCTACCAAGCTAGATTCTTGGGGTAGACGCATTAAATGTCCATTGGCCATTAGAATGTTGCTACTTGAGAAGAGATTTTTATTTAAAGTAAATCAGGGCTAGATTTTTCGCTGCGATACTAATTTTTTTTACGGACTGGTATATAAGTGCTGCTTATATAGATAATGGTGGTCATAAGCTTACGTGGTGCTCAAGTACTATCGCCAATATTGGAGTGGGGGAATTATTGAAATTGTGAAACTAAAAGTAGTTTATTCTTCGAAGGAGTTCAACTTCTCTAAAGCGCCTGAAACCCATTTTAATGGGTTCCTATCTGCTGCAACCAGAAGTCGTGCTTATACAGTTGATAGAGGAGCTACCTTACCTAATTTATTACCGAGCAACTTCACTTTTTTCTAGAATTAAACCTAAAGGGCAACCCAATGTAATTGTCGTCCACAGTGGTCAGAGCTTCACTCACAACTGGCGTAGAATAGTAGTTCTTGCGAGTTGTCGTCTCGCCACGTAATAGATATAGAGGGAAAGTAATCGGCTAATATGCACAGATAAGCAAATCTCTGCTCTGAGCTCTGACATCATTTTAGCGCCCTTGGAAATGAGGCCAATATGATTTACGGAATTTATTCCCACGGCTTAAACAGCTGATGGAATTTAAGGGCTTTCACTGAACAGCTGTGAAGGGATAAGATTTTACAGATTCAAGCAGATTGCGTGCTAACTCGGGGCACTGACTGGACCAACGTCCAACACTCTAGCATTTGGTTAGCCACTTTCTCTCACTCAAACGAACGCTTGGCATAACATTAACAGCTGCATTAACATTTTCATTAATTCAAACGAAAACGTTGATTTGAAATCATACCACACGAGTCTTTTTAAGCAGCTAAAAACCATTTTAACACCAGCAGAAATCAAGAAAAACAAACCTGAAACAGCTGTTTTCCCTAAACACTGGCAGTAATAGCTGAGATCTGTCAATTATTATCGGCGAATTTTCCTTCTCACTGTAAATTTCGCCGTAATGAACTACTAGGGATGGTGAAAAATTTCGATATTTTGTCCAGGCGTATGTGAAAGTCATGCATTATTAATTATGGCAAATGATTTTTATTATAGAATTATATGATTTTAAAATCTTTAATTTTATATTCAGTACAAGTAGCTCTGAGTCGTAAAGTTTCCCAGATAAGTCAATGAAAGAGGCGGCCAGTACAAGAATGATCCCATCCCCTACAGCGCTTCTGAGACGAATTCGCCGCGAAAGCGAAAAAGTCGATGTGCCAAGAGTTTTTCATTTGAGTGATATTGCAAGTTTGTTGTTCACGGGAATTAATTGGATATATTGAGCAGTAATTCGCGAATTTTCGCAAATAATCATAGACAGGAATATACATAAGACAGCTGTGCTAAAATTCACAACATTTATATATTCGTCCGCGCAATATTTGTGGCCGAAAAACAGAAGAGCAAATAAGTAGCCTGGGAGAGAAACCGTAAGGGAAAACGCCAGTTCGGGTCTTGAGTCTTGTTGTCAATTTTTAAGAAAAAATTTGATCGTGTAGAGTATCGCGCTCGCACTTTCTTGAAAAGACATAAAATTGATAGGAAGAATTGGATGTGAGTGACCCCCGCCACACGTATTTATTTAACTGTCGGAAGAAGGGGACCCAGTCGCGCACAAGAGGAGCAGAACAAAGGAGGTGGACATTGCCAAAATATTTTAAGAACTGCCGCGAACAAAGGAAGACAGAAGACTGGAAAGAGAGACTTCTACGCCGCCAAAGTGGGTCCAAAGAAAATTTGAGACTGCATTGAAAACTGAAGACGAAATATGAGTGAACTAACGCCAGAAGAGGTCGGTTGGGTTGTGCCGTCCAGGCTTATTTTGATTTTGGATGAAATTTTGGTGTTTCAATTTTTAGATCAGAGCGAGGAGGCTGCGTCGTATGGGACTGTTAGACAGCTGTTCGCCTGCTGCTGCGCAAGAAAATTTGCTTAAGCAATCTGACCAGAAGACTGACAATAGCGAGAAGGATCCTAAGCCCAGCGATGATATTGAGACTCCGAGCAGTGAGGATCGCAGCAAACAGCCGCCCTCAGAGGGCACAGAATTTTTAGCTGAAAGCGAAGGTCAGTGGTCCGGATTATTGACGATTTATCATTTGATTTGTGATCCTGCCAGAGCAAGTCTAGATAGAACCGGGCCAGCAGGTTTACATGGCCTTGGAAATAAAGTTTGAGTAGGTTGGCAAATGGCATGTACAATAGATGCTCTCCGCCTTTAGTGTGGGGTCCTTTTTTCCCTTAGGGAGTTTTTTTTTGGACCTCGTACTCAAACACGGTAGAGGTAGTGAATGGGGCGCAGCTGGCAATGATTGGTTGCAAAAGGGATTGCAGTGCTTAATTTTCTTTTAAATAGAATTCCGATAAAAAGTATAGCATATAGTTTGCTCTCGAGTTAATTGACCTTTGAATTGCAATTGTCTTGCGAATACTACCAAGTATAGGAGCGGCCAAAATTTGGGTTGGCAGCGTGTAATTTGTTTCGAGTTACGTCGAAGCGTATTTACCAGCTGGATGCATACATGAAATTTGGGATTAAAACATGCAACTTCTTCGACTTAAATCGAAACTACTCGAAATGGCTGAATTGCATGTAAAATTCCTATTAAGAATCCTACATGCTGCTACCTCAGCTTTAAATTGTTTTGACTTTAAAGAAGAACACTTGCTGTCACCCAGTTGTTTTCCGACAATCAATAAATGTAGCCTCTGTTTCCCTCTGCTGAAAATTATTTTTGATCCTCTTTGGAATGGTAAAATGAAGTTTTATCTTCAGTCCATACCATTTACTTGCATTTATTTACATTCTAAAACGGGGCTGGTAGCATGTAACTTGTTTCAAGTTAACCCGAAACGTCTTGGGATAACTGAATTTCATGAATAGGAGTCTTATAGGAATTTTACATGCAATCCAGCCATTTCAAGTCGTATCAGTCGAACAAGTTACATGCTGCCACCCTTGAGGGGTGTTGAAGTCATTACGATCTTAAATAGCTGAATTGAATATAAAATTCCTATAGCTATCAAATACACGACAGTCAGCCACTTGAAGTTGTTTCGACTATAAAAATGTAGAACAAAAAATGTACGACATGTACAAATTACATGACCACCCCCCAGAGTCATTAATGGGTAGCAGCGAAAGAATAAGATTTAGCCTCTCTTTCAGTCAAAACGTTTCATTAAGCGTAATTTGATCTGCGAGTGTTCCGAGAAGAACAAACATTTTTAAGAAATTTTAGCCTTATTAAGGATTGATGTTTTGCGATAGAAGTAGTATTTTTAAGTTATGTCTGTCTCGCGAGCGTCACGTGGTTACAACTGAGCCGGTGATTCTCTCTCTGCGGCATTGTGAGTGTTCATCTCATCTCCCATACTCGGACTGACTTGGCGTGCCTCGCATAATCATATCCGTGCAAGCGTCTACTGTTTAAAGCATTATTTTTATTTTATGTCCCAGTATAGTGACTGATCTTTAGTAACTGTACTGTACCAATACCCCAATTAAAAAAATATTGAAAAAGACCGTAAGGAGATGTATTTAGTATTAATCATTTTTATATGAATATTTTGGGGTTGGAAAAGAAATCATCTGAGTTTTCATTACTACTTTTGGGGAAATTCAAAAGTCCTTTGGATTACAAACATGCTTCCAGAACGAGTTATGCTCCAAGGTTTTACTGTAGTAATGTAGATTTCAAACAGCAGGTCAAAGCGTCTCCTGTACGTAAATCATGTGATCCCCTGTACGTAACTTAAGCAGTGATAACGATAAAGATTGCAATCTCAATGTAGAAGGTTGCGAAGAAAACTTTGATCCAAAACAAGCCAACGGCGGGCCCTTCATAGAAAGCTCTTTGCTAGCAAAACCAAAAATAATTGATTTTTTTTTAAACATTTGTTAAAATTTTTATTTTTTGTTTGTTTTGTTTTATAAACATAGAAGAGCATGCTCCTATTGAACATTTCTATATACTCCTTTAGGATTCTCGACGATTCCTTTTAGCTTTCCATTGTAGAATTTGGTTCTTAATTTCGTTTTCATACTTCTTCAGAAGTGAACTATAGTGTATCCATTTCGGATCCGTATGGTTTTTGCCGTATTAAAACCGAAGAAAATTAGTTTACTTTAAATTATCTTTTTTTTACAGCAGAAAAGTCAGTTCAAAATGTGGCAGACGTTTCACGGCTCGTCAGAGACACACCTTCAGAGCCGACTACACCTGTGGCCAAAGAAGTTGCCTCCGATATCGTTATTAGTAAAATGGAAATCGATGAGCCCACACCTTGTGACGATCCCGAAGAAAACGTCGAAAAAATGGAAACTGATGAGAAAATTAAAGCTAAGGTTTACAGACCAGTGCCTGCATTGCAACAATTAGAAGCAAGTCTGTCTCGAGTCTTAGACTCGGTATTTAGCGAGAACTGTGAGAGTGAGATCCTCTGTTCGCAGTCTGTAGATTATTATGAGAAATACTGGGAAGACAACCCACATCACTACTCTAGCCTAATATCACATATTTTAGTAGAGCGGATAAAAAAGTACATGGAAGGAGAACATGCCGAAAGGTTAGATACAGATGATGCCGACTTTTTGTCCACACCAAAAAAGATTAAAAGTGACGACACAGTGCAAGGCACAGAAGAAGGCAATCCAAGCACCTCCAGAAGAGATATTTTGCCAGGAACATGCCGATCGGATCCAATTATGATAACTTATTGCACTGCACAGCAGTCTGCTGTTTTATATCTCCTCGAATGCTATCAGAGGGCTGAACAAGAAAAACAGGATCGTCTTTCAGACCCAAAGGGTGTTAGTCAGGAAATTCTAGCTGTTATAGATGAAGCTGGAAGTCAATCGCTTCGTCACTGCGTTAGTGTTCTTTGTGATGTTTTCACGGATAACAAAAATTTGAAGCTTGATACATCGCCCCTCTTAGATTTAATGTACAGAAATCGAATACCATACAACTTTTTACACGACTTTGTAGCTGAAGCGTGCGTAGTTAAGACGAACTTTGAGAGGATATTTTCCCCATTGTTGCGTAATTTGTTTTTCGGTATGCAACGCTCCATCGTCGTGAGCAACATTAGAACAGATCAGATCGAGATCTTGGCGAATTTAGTAACTATTAAGGTCGGCAATACGAGACCGATTTGTGACCTGATCTCGAAACAGTACAATTTCTACCCGAAGTTGTGCACGATTTGTCCAGGCCGAGAAATTGTTAAATGCAGCTACCTCGGCCCATTCTTATCAGTCTCTATTTTCGCTGAAGAAAACGTTGAGTTCGCCGAGGCGCATGGAAAATCAGGGCAACTGGAATCAATGACTTGCAAATTAAGGATGGTGAGACCCTGTGCTTGGCTTACGTGTTTTGCTTAGTTAAGTGAATGTTCCTCTTTACAGCAATTGCATTCTGTTCGGATGTTAATGCATACAGTCTTCCATTCGCTGCTCGTGAATCTCGAGAGTCGCAACAGTATGCTTATGTACATATCGTTAATTTTGAAAAGCAACGAGAGGAGAGTACAGTTTATTTCCGACGAGAAGTCCCAAGCTCGTGACGGCTTCATGCTTAATCTCATGTCGGTTCTTCAGCAACTCTCGGTTAAAGTGAAATTGGAGAGAGTTAACTCGATGTATCCTTTCCATTGGGAGTCACTCATTACAATAGCAAATGATACGAAATTGCGTTTCACATCGGAAGAGTATGCTGAGTGGGTGAAAACACGTAAGAGACGCCTTGCTTCGCATTTCTTTCGTTCCTTGATATTGTTTTTTGTTTCTATAGAGAATGGAGGATTCGAAATGCCCAACTTTCAGACTCACTGCTGGTTTCTTACATTGCAAGCCAACCACTTGGGAATCATGCCTGCTATCCAGAGGTTCAAGCAGAAGTGTCGGGCTATTAAGGAATTAAATCGGATGATCGATGATATCGACAGGACCAAATCTCAATGGGAAAATACTCCGTTTGCTAATCGGAATATCCAGATAAAAGAAAGATGGTCAAAACAGCTTAAAAAGTTGCAGCGGTTAGTAGAATTTAGATATTATGTCTCATTTTTGTAATCACTTGAATTGACTTGGGTATAAAAATGAGTTTTTGGGTTTTATAGAATCAATTGATTGTGCTTTTAGGTCGAAGGCCTGTAGTGAAGTATGTCTACTAGATCCAAAGCTACTTCAATCGTGTATGCTGTTCTATTCCACGGTCTGCGAGTTTCTCCTCTATCAGATGGAAGGCCGCAAAGTGGATGGGCCATTTATAGCAAAACTGAATCCAACAACACTAACACCAACTGATGAATTTTCAGCACTGCCAGAATGGTACGTCGACGACATAGCAGAGTACATCCTGTTCGTAATGCAATACTGCACATCAGTGGGCCGTGCTACCATAGATCACTCGATTATCACATTTCTGCTCACATGTGTATGTGCGCCACATTGCATTAAGAACCCATACGTCACTGCCAAGATAATAGAAGTACTTTTCGTGTTTTCATTGACATACTATGCCCTTGTACGTATAAATTACCTTTATAAGAAATTCCGAGATTAATTAATTCTTTTCGTTCCGCAGATCTTAAATCACGAATTAGCTCAAACAGTACTCGTTAGCTCTCTTATGAAATTTTATACAGACATCGAAACGACTGGGCAAAGCACTGAGTTTTATGATAAGTTTACTATAAGGTGAGAATTAAAATGCATTTGGTCTAGTACAGGACTCATTTTTATTCGTTGCAGGTATCACATAAGTTTTTTATTCAAAGGAATGTGGGAGAGTCCCGTACATCGTCAGGTAATGGTCACAGAATCAAAAAGTGGCAAGCAGTTCGTCAAGTTCATCAATATGCTAATGAATGACACGACTTTCCTCCTCGACGAGTGTTTGGAATACTTAAAGAGAATACACCAAACACAGGTATAAAACAGCAGTGTAATTTTCGAATTTTTGTCAAGCAAAATTGACCGATTTCTAGATTTTAATGAGAAATGAAGAGGGTTGGGCAGAGCTTGAGACAGAGCAACAGCAATCTCGCATTAATCAACTTTCCCAAGACGAGCGTCAGTGCCGATCTTACCTAACTCTAGCGAGGGAGACTGTGGAAATGTTTCATTATTTGACAGTAAGTAAATTGGTAAAACTCTATTCATAAACTTATTTTGTTGCGAATTATTCAGGCGGACATTAAGGAGCCATTTATGCGTCCTGAACTTGTGGACAGACTGAGCTCGATGCTGAATTTCAATTTGCAGCAGCTTTGTGGTCCCAAGTGCAATGACTTGAAAGTGAGAAATCCCACCAAGTACGGATGGGAGCCGAGGAGACTTCTTGGACAAATTTTTGATATTTACTTGCATCTTGACTGTGATAGATTTGCAGAAGCCCTGGCAGCGGACGAAAGATCTTTCGAAAAGCATCTTTTCGATGACGCTGCTGATAGAATTGAAAGGCATAGTATCCGATCAACAATAGAGGTGGAGAAATTTAGAGCTCTTTTAACTCGGGCCCATGATATTTATGGTATTTTTTTCGACAATTTCCTGGGTAATCCAATCATTAATTTGCTAATTACAGTGGCAAATCAACAGAGTGAAGATGAATATGCTGATGCTCCAGATGAATTCAAGGATCCACTGATGGACACCTTAATGATGGATCCTGTCACATTACCTTCAGGAACGGTTATGGATCGTTCAATCATAACTCGCCATTTGCTTAATAGCAATACAGATCCCTTCAATCGACAAACACTCACAGAAGATATGCTAGTGACTAATGGCGAGCTTAAGGAACGTATTGATGCTTGGAGAAGAGAAAAGAAAGAAAAGCGGCAACAGAGGAACCAGGAGAACCTGAATTTAAATTTGAACGACAAAAGTTAATAGAAAAAGACTTCATTTTCCTTAAACTGTGGTATATCGAAACTCTAGTTTAGGCAAATTTACTTTACGTTTGGTTACCAAGAGTATTTATGAGAATTTGCAATTCTTCTGCATTCTATCAGGAAGACTTCAGATTTTTCGTAATAAAATTTATTCATAAATTTAAATGCTAGTTTTTCCTATTAGGGCCTATTTCTTATACCGCTTCAATCGCATATTTACACAAAATAAGAATAACTGCTTTTGTTCTACATAGTTTCACTTCAGCAGTCTCTAGAGGATTCCGTCGCATCAACTTTGAAATTTAATAAATGATACATAAGAAAGTTGATATCATAAACAAGCTCCTATATACGATATCAACTACCAAGGGAGCAGTACGTCAATAGGATAAAACACGACAGTCCTTATGTTGGCAATCGTTTCTTCTTCCTGAAAGTTTCACTCCTCCCCAAAACAGTACCTTGCACAACGCAACCTTAAGAGCACTCGTGTGCCATATAATTTGCTGTGAAGCAAGTGAAACGAGGCTTAGAAGGACCTCAAATATATCTGAGAACTCAATAATCTTTTCCCCTGGCCTCCAGGTTATTCAGACATTCAAGGTAGAAGTTGGAAGTTTTTGTAGATTGGTATCGGGCCAACAGTGTGTTCCTTGAAGGGGTATATCTCAAAATGCCCCCGCTGTTCGTATCAGCCCTGGAGTTGCTCTCATAATTAGTAAACTCGCTTAATTACGGGAAAACTTATCACTTTAATAAATTTGTGATATTTACCTCGACACTGCACGAAAATACTATCGCATGACGCCTCGCTCACAAAATGGAACGATAAATTTTGGGTCAGAGTCAAAAAGTTCCCCATTGCCTCCTTGCATTTTGGAAAATTAGCAAAGTTTTCGGGGGTAGGGAAAAGCTTATCCGAAATTCTTCAATGGTCTTAATTACGGCTAATTGAAGAAGTTGCCTGCTGCACTTCGCTCCTTTGCTAAGAAGACGAATTGCACGCCCCTCACTCTGTTTACTGATGGGAATTAAATAAGTGATTATCAGATGACCCCGTTAAGGGAAACTTTCCAAACTTTCTGTTCTGAATCTGATGGGGCAATTCAGTTCGGTGAACACTCAAGAAAGTTTTGCCATCAGTAATCGCTCGAGATTAGCAATGCAATTATAATACAATTTTTAATGAAACCTTGATCTGTTTTACTTTTAAAGGGTGATGAATTTTACAACTGAGCTTTTGAATATTGTAGTTTCAACGACTTATGCAAACGGGATAAAGCGAAATCCTTTCGAAACGATAAAATGTTTCAATTTCGTTAAACTTACCAGGCACGTAAATTGACTGTGACAGAAGATAAAGAGTCCCATCCCACTTGCGACACTATGGTGTAAGAAACAAACTAATTTAATATTCACCCCTATTATCGAATTTTTCGTCAATTGCAGACCGTTTTAAAATCTACGTTCCGAATGGATTTCCGTTGGATTCCATAATAGGGCTGATTATTTCACTCTTTTAAGGGTTTCAAACTTTTCGAGGGAGGTTTCATTCTTTTACGTATTTTTTAATTCTTTTTAGTATTACAATTGATCTGTGTTCGTACTAATATGATAAATTTCACATAAAGCAAATTGTTTAAAGGGTCAGTAAAAGTGCTGAACTTAGGTTGTTTATTTTTTCTTTCTGATATTTAATAATTTCCGTGTAAAAAAACAAAACATTGAACTTGACCCACTTTAAAAATAAATGGCTCATACCTACATACTATCGAAGAAAAACATAAGTTTTTGTTTTTAAATGACCGCCATTATGTCTAAATGTAGGTAAAAGCTTCAGAAGAACTTAAGGGCGGGGTAACGTATTAAAAAATTTTATTTTTAATTTTTTTTTTATTGTTTCATATGATTGTACAACATCTTAAGATTGTTGTGTCAAAATTGTAAACAAATCGGAGTAAAACTAACTAAGATACAGAACTTTGAGCGTTTGTTGCTTTCATGTATACTACTCGATTTTCAGGTATGCAAAACTTTAAAGCCATTTTCTGACGCTTGTCATTTTTAAAACCGTGAACAGTTTAGAGCAAAATCTACTCGACCGATTGTTTTGAAATTTTGTATACAGCTTCGTTACATAAATGACCAGGTAACGCTGGGAGCTTTTTTTTTTTTTTTCATAATTATAGATTTTACAATAACAAATAGGTTCAGTTTTTAGACGAAAATCGGTGTTTTCACTTCTAAGTGTCAGCAAAAATTGAAAAATCCAAAAAAAAAAATTTCCTCCCAGGAATACCTTTGGAAAACGGTTATCTAATGACACATTTTTTTTTTCTAATTCAGACGATCCACTCTTCAGTAATATTGTTCACCGACAGACAACTTTTTTTCGAGGCGCCTCCGAATTTTTGCTGCCGTCGGCTTAATTATTTATATTTTGTTTTAAAATATTAAGGAAAATATTGTTCACAGGCTGTACTATAATGCTGCGATCGACTAATTAAATTTGTATTGCCTGTAGCGTCTGGAAAAATTCTAGAAAAAGGGCCTTTTTTACGCCGAATTAACGTTACCCCCCCCTTAAGGTGACCTTCTCCTAACTGAATTAAAAAAAAAGCAAAAGTTTGGGATTTTTTTACAAGAAAACAAAACAACATATGACCTTGAATCTTTTTTTATTTGGAAGTCTTTAACAAAATCTAGAAATTGTTTTTTTATTTTTTCATTTCTCGCTCACCCGTCGCCGCCAGAGGGCGCCAAAAAAAATCGGCCTTTTTCCGTAATTCCGTGATTGCGGCTCACCAAATCATCTGACACAGAAAAATCAAAAAACCACTTAAATTAGACATTAGAATGTATAAATCTAACTAGGATCTAACGAATCGCTCGACTAAAAAAAAAATAGCAGCCTTTTGAAGTCAAAAATCGAGAATTTTTCGACAAATTTTTTACAAAAAGTGCTGTAAAAAAAAACTACTTGGGTTTTGTCTTATATCCTAGTTAGATTTGTGCACAATTGAATTCTGAACAAAATGAACCAAGGTTTATGGAAATCGGTGGAGCGGTTCAAGAGATATCGTGGAACTACGATTGAAAAAATGAAGTCGAGAAAAATGCGTTTAAAGAAAAAAAGAGTTTTTGAGTGGAATATTTCGCACAATACCGAGGAAATGAGCAGACTTACAGTATTAATTAATAGCACTTTAACTCGAAAACCATATTTTTTTTTTCGTGAAATTTTAGGACATGATTCTAGTCATATTAACGAACATTTTTCCGTAAAAAAAAAATAAAAAAAAAGTCGATTCTTTTTTACCCCAGTTAGGAGAAAGTCACCAAATATATATCACTATAACTCGAAAACTATATATTTTTTTTCCGTGAAATTTTGGGACATGATTCTAGACATATTAAGGTATATTTTTCCGTGAAAAAAAAAATCGATTTTTTTGTACCCCAGTTAGGAGGAGGTCACCTTAACTCAAAAATTTCTTTACGATGGCTTAGTCCTGAGAAAAAAAACCAACCAATTCGAGGTCTCTCTGCCATATGAAGTATGTTTTCATGTATTTTGGAAAATTCATAGAGCTTACCTAGATTTCATAGTGCAATAACCCCTGAGTTGATATCTTTACCGTAGTCCAAGAAAGAAAGAATGTTTTTTTAATTGCCAAAGAGAGTAAACTTCCCTGGGTTCGTGTGACGTTTCGTTATGTTTTTACAAATTTTCTACAATAGAGTTGCTTTTACTTTTCTTACTTTATTTTCTAAAAAATCGGAACCAATTGAGAATTTTATTTTTCAAATCTGTAATCAGTAATTGAATCCCTTAATAATATTTGGGCAACAAAAAAACGTCAGAAAAGCAGACCAGCAGCGTTTAATAGGAAGTATGCAGAAACACGGTTACCATTCCTGCCTGTGACAAATTAGTTCAAATGCAAATTTTTGTGCAGACACTATCATGAAGACATCTCATTTCGACAGGTAGATTACATTCAAAACGAGTAAAAACTGTTTTCCCACAAAAACTCATAACGCCATCTCTCATAAATTTTTATTAAATCGTTGAAATCGAGTGTGTTGCCTGTAAAATGGCAAAAGTGTTAAATAAGCGGCAATTTTTGCAGCCAAATCATTTTTAATGACATAATAAATGAGATGATTTCAGTGACAGTCACTTTTTTTTTAAAGCGGTGCATTTATGAATGTTGCAAATTTAATGCAGTGGCTGCTCTCATTATCGAAGCAAATTGGAGCAATCTCCACATGAAGCCGTAAAGAATTTTGTCCGTCCTCTGCCCATTTATGTAACGCAGCAGACCAGGGCAGTATGCTACTGTGGAATATTCATAATAATTTTTTTTGAACTTGGCAATTTATGGAAATGTGAATTCAAATTCATTTCGGCAAACAGTTTACGCTAATCCAAGCATACAAAATTAATTTATATTTTTTCCTGCTTAATGAGACACTGGAAGAGACAAGTTCCGGGGTCCAGTTCTTTATGCAAATGGGCATATGCCCTAATTGAAGCGGTCTCCAGCAATGACAACGTTCCTCATTTTAGTGGCAAGGTACTTTCATTGAAATTCTATGGCCAAAGTGTTGGGCCAGAAATTAAAAAGTTGTGAATGATAACTTTTATTATCGCAATGAATACAGGGAGCTTTACTGTACAAAAGCAGGTAGAGAAGGAAGAAATAATTAACGATAAAAATAAACTTTTTCCGTTTTTCCGGGAACAACCTACTGAGGCCCGCAGTCATTTGGGTGTACATACATATGTTACATAGGTGCAACAAAGAACTTTCCCAAAGTATTAACATTTATCTATGCCCATTTCCCATTTTTACCTTTCTACGACGCACCTTTTTGGTGAGTTATTTAGAAAGACGACATATGAGGCGGGTTTCACCCCAATCACTGTCGGTCCGAACTATTATACATATCTCGTAAATTGTGACCTTTTCCGGGAACTTTTTGTACAATACCTTAAAGTTTATGACTGATTCCTTATATTTTGGAAATTATGAATTAAAACCTCATAACGTCATAAAAGATTGTGTGAAGTTGGACTTAAATCAAAAGGATCAAACTATCAAAGAAATTCGTTTGTTTTAATTTAATATTCAAGTTCTTGTTGAGACACTTTATAGGTTACACTAGTAAACAGTGGTCTTGTTGCATGAAGTTTTATATTCGATCCTAACTGTATTCACCCCGCTGATTCCAAATTTGAAGTCCATTTGTCACCAGCAGCTCTAGTTGTTGAGATATACCGGGATGAATTTTTTACAAAAAACAAACAATTTTCAAGCTGTAATATTTTATTATACATACAAAATTAATTTGAACAAAACTTTCTTTTATAAAATTTTCTTGCGTGAGCTGATCCAGAAGTTTAACTCTGAATGCTCCAGCAGTAATTAGCCATCATGTTTATATTCCAGTAACCCTGGTATCGCTCTTCCATAATGCGAATGTCCTGATGGCAGCGCTCCTCTTGCTCTCCGCTTAAATCACCCAGATTTTCAGGAATACGATCCAAATGGCTGAAGAGGCATATATGGTAGTTTAATGCTCATGTTGCATCCAAGTCGCTGGAAGTGAAGCATTAACTGCTCAATGTGGTGATGGTATACAGCCGACTTTTTATTTCTCCAAGAAGTTTTTAACAAACTCATTCCACGCAGATTTTTCAAGATCTTTTATGTACCATAGTTGGTGAAGTTTGAATCAGTTATTAAGTTTCTAATTTCTAATTTGTCTTTTTAGTACTAAATTTTGGAAACGTTTTGTCCCATGTTAAGAGCTTTTACATTCCTTTTGCTTTTCCATTAGACCTAATTTAATATGTATGCAAAGGAGGCAATATAATCCGGTTTCTTGGCACTAGTGGAGCATTTATCAGTTTTATCACATGCAGACTCCCCGGAACCAAAGCCTCCCTCAAAGGCCAATCTTTCTTAGTCCAGTGCTCAGATTTAGCTCTGCTGTCCCATAAGCATATAAAGCAGGGATGTTTCGTTAAACCACCTAGCTGACCCAAGAGGAAATTTACCATTTTCAGATCTTCACATATGACCCAATTATGTTTTATGTACTTTATTTTCTCCAAAACTAAGGATATCGTGGGGTATTCTTCTTTAACTTTGGTTGAATGTGCAATAGGCAAAGAACCCAATTTATTGCCATTATGCAAGAGTATACATTTAAGACACAATCATTTGAACCATAGTTTTGTAATCCTATCGCAGTCATTAAACCAGAAACATTGTTGCAAAATACAAAATCATCCTCTTCAGAAAAGAAAGGGAGGAAACCTTTTTTCCCTTGTCCGATAAACCGAAATATTTGTGGTTGGTGTAACTAGATTTCTTTCTTTCAACCGAGAAGTTAGAAGTTCTGATGCTTTTTGAGACAATCCAAGATCTCTGATCAAGTTATCTAGATCATTTTGATTTACCGGTCTAGGTTCAAAGGGGCAATTAAAGTCACTATCCTTACTGCTATCACTGTCTTCTAAACGTTCCTGAGATGTTAGACTAGATGTACTGGGTTGTGGTACTAACTCCTGGAAGTTCCTAACTGGAACTCAGAACAGGTCTAATAGCAGGGTGCAAGCTAAGATAAATTTACTTGGACCGATTTTTGCGGTTTATTCAAGTAATATTCACAACACAAAAATAAGGGTCATCGTGATGATTTGATGATTCATGCCAGATCATAGGACTCTTGTACTCAAAAGCAGGTCTTTTTTTATTTGCTCATAAACGCAAAGACTCGACATTAGAGCTGTTGATTTTCGAAGCTTAGAAGGCTTCGAAGCTTTGCATTCGAAGCGGCTTCGCAGAAATGTTCGAAGCTTCAAATATCGAATAATTCGAATTTTTTGGCTTCTTCGAAGTGTTCGTATTCGCTTCGAATGCGCTGCTTCGAATTTTTTCAACAGCCCTACTCGACACAGCTTTTACACATCAAATATGGGATCCAGAGTAGTATTTATTTCTAACGGCTTCCCAAAATAGTCCATGTAGGCTTGTTTTACAAAGTCAGATAAATTTAGCCGATATTCTTGAAACATGTACTCGCCACAAATAAAACAAAATTTGGATTGTTTACACAAGTTCTCCTTGATGACAACATCACAAAAGATTTATAAAATTTGGTTAATTAATTCGTCGTTCATAAAAATTTGTCAATTAAGAAGTAAAGTTGTAGGGGGTGCTTTTATCTTATAAACTTGAGTTGCTAGATTGAAAGTGAGGTTAGATTCGAACTCAGCAAGGTCAAATTAGTAAGATTCCCTTAAAAAACCTCATACAGCAGAAAACAAGTGCGATTTTGTTTATTAGTGTTATTTTCCTGCTGGAATGACTGCATGAATGTCGGTGCATGTCCATTTGAATGTGTGTTAATGAGCATCTACATATGTACGTGTGTGCATTTGTATAATTGACGATGTTAAGCCCAACACAACTCAAGCTCAAGGACACCTGCGTCAAGTTCTCAATGATTGCATAAACCTATGTACATAATCGAGTGGATGGACTAACCCCTTTGCGTTCCTTTTAAGAAATTTATTACTTTGATTTCGCCATATTGGATACGCTATTTTGAATTTTCTAAATTGGGCATCATATTTAAATTTTGAGACCTCAAACATTTTAGTGTCTGTGTTAATGTACTTCTAAAGGAATATTTTGTTTGCCATGTTGGAGCTGTCATTATTAATTTGTGAAATTGGGCACCATATTTGAAATCAACTACTCCCAAAACACCTTTCTGACAAAAATGAGACTTTTTTTCGTAAATGTTAGTCACCCTAAACATTTTAAAATACAAAAAATAGTTTATGAAAACCCAAAGTGTAGAGGCCTGTGTTTCCCACATTAGACCTGCCCGTCTTGAGTTTGTATAAAAAGGCAACATATGTGAATTAAGGACCTTGAAAGTCATGTGCCTGTGAAACTCTTCTGAAAATTTGAGGACTTTTTGGATCGCTATCTTTATGAATTTTCCCAGAGATAAGATCTAGCTATATATGTATAGATAGGTTTCTCGCCCACGGAAATCCATATTCTGCAAAATTCATCAAAATCATTATATGTATGTTCATAGCTGTTATCAAGATACACTTTCTGATAAAAAAAATCAACAATTTATGGCTGAAGTCCAACCTACATATATGTATAAAAATAGTCCTTGGAAAATAATTCAAACATATGTAATTGATTAACCGCGCATAATGCCACGCGATTCCGACTTACTATAAATTGCCTTCACATCTGCGAACATTCCAGCAGTCCGAAACATAAAATTTATCCTGTCAATATTGCAGCCGTTTCACAGAAGCCCTACTGTGGCAGAAGGAAGCAGGCCCTATTGCACACTTTCCTCTATCAAGTTGATTGAAATTCTTCGAAAAGTAGGTAGCAGGTTCGCAGAATAGGTGGAACACCGTTGTATACGTACTTATGCCGGCCTGAACGTGCTCGGATTTCGATTTTAGTCCTTTGCAAATAAAACACGATTATTTGATTGGAATGTATCCTTAAAAGGATTTCGGATTGAATCAGGCAACAGAAGAAATGCACGAGGGGCAAGAAATTACCAACTCTTTTACGCTTTATTAAATTATCTCCTTGGGCTGTCTGTCTAGTAAGTTTGGATTTCCACACTCCGCTAGTTAATTAGGTTCTTAAAAGTTATTAAAGAGGCGAACTTTGTTATCCGGTAGTTAAGTGAAAATAAATGAAGCCTTTGATGGACATATAATACGAATTTTCGGGTAGCGTGCTATAAATGTAAAATTCACCGATGACTCCTCGGGAAAGCAAATGCTGGTTTGCTAGTAGTAAAACACAAGAAAGTAAAAAGGATAAGAATATTGGAAAACGGTGGATACGATTTTAAAAAAAACCTTTTTATTTAATATGACGAACCTATAACAACCCAAACATATAAAAGAAAAGTAAACTAGTTTCTTTGTCTTCATAAGAGCTAACTTATTGAAAACCGCACAGGAAAACACAAAAACACAAACTTATAGTACAATAAAGAAAATTTGATAGGGAAATATTGTCGTAGTCATTATGCGCAGTTGAAGTGAAACTTCTTTGCTGCTGTAGCAGTCTGAATTTAGTAATGTAAAAGGAGGAATGGGTTATAATATGGGCTGGGAAGATTGAACTTAAGATTATCTCAGATGTAAATTCTTTAAATGAAATCGTAACTCCTGTTGAAAAAAGTTTTTGAGCCCTTTTTGTAGGAAAATAGCACAATATAAGCTCCAATTTGTCTTACTTATAACTATACTTTCAGAAAAGTGAATTTCACAGGCCAACATCGTTTTGTTGTTGAAAAGCTGAGGGTCATTTCCAAAGTAATTTTTTGCGTAGAATCTCAATCCGGGGTCAAAATTGTCCCATCACGTCAGGATTTTGAGATATTTGAGGTTACGTACCTAAAAAATGACGTTTTTGGCTAACTTTGAAGTCATGTACAGGGTGCGCAAATTTTTTCTGGTCTCTATCTCCAATTCTGGTCTCTATCTTCGATTTAAGAGTTTGAGAGATCGATTTCCATTCTTTTTCTATAAGTTACGGCTATATAAAATTACAAAGTATATCCGTCATTTTGAATCCAATATATTGGGAAAGAGAATTTTATTTTTCCTACATAATATTTGTGCTGTGTCCTCAAAAACCCGGAAAAAAAAATTTCAAGAAAAATAAACCATTAAAAAAGTATTGTGTGAAAGAGTAAAATACTCATCACGTTAAAGGGACATACTTTGAAATTTTAAATAGCCGTAACTTTTAGAAAAAGAATGGAAATCGATCTCTGAAACTCTTAAATTGAAGAGTAACAGTAGTACAAAATGATGTAACTGATGAGAGAGACCAGAAAAAATTTGCGCGCGTTGTGCATAATCTCAAAGTTAGCCAAAAACGTAATATTTTGGGTACATAACATTAAATATCTCGAAATTCTGAAGTGATGGGACAATTCTGACACCGGATTGAGATTCTACGCAAAAAATTACTTCGGCAAATACCCTCAGCTTACCAACAACTGATATGACCCCATTATTTGCAGGCCTGTGTTATTTACAAGGTGGGCCAAAAGAAGTCATCCGCTGTTGTTTGGCTCTCATTTTTTGTCTAAATGAAAAACTTCGATTCTGTTTTTTGATTATGTTTACTTGAACCTTTAGAATTTTATTGGTCAAGTCGAGAAGATGATATCGGCCAAATGAGAGCCGTCACAATTGATTGCCATACGGGCCGTTTTATGGCATTTTTCATCACTTCGGCGAGAACTTCGGGCGACAGATTCTCTCACTCGTGTCGAATGTTGTCCTTGAGGGCTTCCAGGGTCTCGGGCTTGTTCACGTAAACACGGGACTTCAAAAAACCCCACAAAAAAGTCTGGAACGGTTAAATCGGCACACACTGCGCAAGCCACAACCGATATTCTGAAGGCGGCGTTCCCGGGTCGCCTCATCTCTCGTATGGCAATCAATTGTGACGGCGCCCATTTGGCCGATATCATCTTCTTGACTTGACCAATAAAATTCTAAAAGTTCAAATAAACATAATCAAAAAACAGATTCGAAGTTTTTCATTTAGAAAAAAAAAATGAGAGCCAAACAACATCGGATGACTTCTTTTGGCCCACCTTGTAAGAGATATTTACCAATGACCTTTGTGATGTTTGTCCCTCTGTAAAAATTAAAGTAGATAGATTGAGATCATATTACAGGGGACTTTTTGCATAGTGCTTAAAGTGATTAATTCAAGATCTATGCAAATTTTCAGCTTACTGGGAATTATTCCGCAGATTGATCTTAAAATTCTTCCAAGTGACGGACTTTTAGATGATTAGGTACACTGCTTCCAATAATTCCAACAGGAAAATGCAAGTAACAAGTTTTGGGGATTTTAAAAGTTTTACAAACAATTATTTATTTTTTTTCCAATTCGTATCGTACTTCACTTTCCTCCGCCCTGAACATGCAGATCTGAAAACCCCACAAAATCATAAATAATTAGTTCACAAAACTACTGCAATAAAATAGTTCTCAGAAGTTTAACAACTACCCAGCCATCAATTTCGTGAATTAGCGTCTAGAAGGCATCATGCCAGACAGATATGTACAAAACTCAGTAAATGAAAGATTTATGATCCCACAAGAAGCCAAATTGAATTCATCACAAATATCAAAAGTTTAGCCGATTGCACAGGAGAGCAAAATATGGGAAACTTTAACAGACTCTCAATGAACTGGAGGAAGCGGCTAAAAGTTTTGTTTCTTCTATTAACTCTAATTAAAACATCAGAAAAAAAAACCCTACGGACTTTTCGTAGTAGGAACTTTTCCAGTAAACCAAAAAGTTATGTAGCTCATGTGGTCAGAGCACCCTCGCGGGGATAGCTGTTATACTTTCCCTCCTATCTTTTTGCTTAGTTTAACATGATAAGCTTTCATCCCTGATGTTGCGTTGTTAGTACCTGTATCTACTTTTCATTTCTTTTAAAACATTCAGACTATGTTCTAGTTTATGACTTACAAAATAAGGGCCTTAAGGGGAGGATTAAGGAAATATTGTATGGCATATTAAATTGCTCTTAAATGTGGCTCTTTAAAACACAACAAAATTAGTGTTTTACGAAGGTGGTGTGAACCCGTATCTTTTTTAATTTTTTGAAATTTTTATTTCTCTCAGCAAGTTTAAAATCAAGTTAAAGCATGACCCCTTCCTCCTTATCCAACAATTAAATTGGATCTTACTCAGAGCACTTTGTAAATGTTATAAATGTTAATTTTAAAGAGAAAGAAAAAGATGTTTATGAGCTGATGAAGATGAATCATTACACCGTTGAGGTAGATGCCCTTAAACCCTGCATGAGAAGAAAAGGATTTACATGCAAGACGGTTGCAGCATTTCAAGTGGGGACATTTGCAAGGCAGAAAGTGGACGAGTCATGCAAACTCCGCCGAGTTTAATGACACCCGCGTGCCGTAAATAGATTAAAGGACAAAATATAGCGATACGCACAACAACAGAGTGAACAATAAGTAGAGGATCAGACTGTTGTTTGCATGTTTGCACTGGAAATTATTCTGATTAATATTCAATTTGTGTCACTGATGGCGCTCATTCCGAATGCAAATATTAAGGAGGCTTTGCAGCGCTGTTGGGAAAATACATGCGCCTTTTTTACCAGTGACTAACAGAGAGAGTACATCAATTATTACGATATTAATGTAACGAGAATCGGATAACGAACTTTGGGACAAATTAATTTACTCGGATTAATTTAACTGTAAAGCAACGTTTCACGTTTTGCTCAGAGGAAAAATATGTATATACTATTAACTTCGACCTCATTAAAATGTTCTATGTACTTGCATTTGTACACAATTTTGCACGTATACCTTAAAGGCCATGCCCCACACTAACATCGCCGCCTATACCATATATAAAGGCAATCTGAACAAAAACTTAAGTTTCAGTTTCAAATTTTAAAAACAAACACGGTATTTAATTGTAATGGTTCGAAATCGTTATTAATATGTGAAGTGTGATTGTTGGAATTTGATATGAAATAAAATGTCAGTTAAATATCCGCCGGTGTGTATCCTTTTGACGAAATTTTGACAAAAAACGTTCTTCGATATTTCCAAAACTGTTCAAGGTTTTTAATTAATTTTTTTTCAGGAAGTACAGTCGAATGCACTTCGATGCGGATATATGTATAATAAACCGTCCAATTTCCTTCGTTGTCCAGTATGGCGCGGCACCTTCTGGAAGAGCACCAAACATTCAAACCCGCACTCTGAGGACTACCCCCAAACATGCATCTTTACTGGGTGCTTATCCTTCGTTGGAGCAACCTCTCACCAGGCACGGTTTATGGAAACTCTTGTCCAGAACAAAAAAATGATAGTAGACCAGTCCCGGTCTGCGTTTTCGGTTGCCCTCGCTTTTGATTTTTTCGTTTTGCGTTCTTTTTTTGGTTTCTGTCTTTCTCGGAAATTTTGAGTGATATTGACGCGTTATGGCACTGGCGTCAAAGCACGTCAAAAAAAGTTTCTTGCTGAAGAAACACACTGTAGATCTTATTTTTAAACAAATCCTAGAGAAATAATTCCAAACAGGTTAATTCGCAACTTCTTGGTGGACAGTTTTCGTCTCCAAAGCGAGAGATTGCATGACCTGGGATATTGGTTTGCAATAAAGTCATTTTTTTGCATGCGGTGTGGCTGGTCGCGCGATTCTGTTGAAACCACATGCCAGTTACATCCATTCCATCAACAAAAAAATCATCCGCGACAACCAATTACGCATACCAAAATCAACACGTACCTAATTGCAAATTGTCACTATAAATTTTATCGCATTTTTGTAATGGGTTTTCACAATTAATTAACGTTCTGCTGAAGTGTAAAGCAAATGTCTGTTTCCATATGACATCAGAAATACGAGATAAGAGTTTGCGTCTTAAATATACAAAGTCGGTTTCGAATTGGACTATAGATGACTGGCGGAAAGTTGTTTTCAGTGATGAAACTAAAATTAACCGATTCGGGTCTGATGGACGATTGTAGGTGTGGAGAAAGACTTCCCAGCACTTGGATCGACGATGCGTCGAAGGAACTATAAAATTTAGAGGTGGCAATATAATGGAATGGGGTTGTATGCTGGGCACCAAATTGGGTACACTCCACCAAATACATAATCGCATGACCGGTAATGGTTATATTGAGATTTTAAAGACGTCATTTCTGGAAATTTGGCTAAGCTTGGGGTTACAAAAGAAAATATAATCATGCAACACGACAGAGACCCAAAACACACTGCCGGGATTACCATGAAATGATTTCACAAAAATAATATTGAAGTTTTAGACTGGCAACCACAATCGCCGGATATGAATATTATTGAGCACGTGTGTCATTAGTAAAACGCAAGCTCACTCAATATATAACAGATTCGAAATCTCTAGACGAGCTCTGGCATCGAACAAAAGACATCTGGGAAGTATAACAGATACTGAACTACAAAACATCTTCGAAAGTTTACCACGACGAATTAAAAACTGTATTTCTGCCAAAGGAGGAGTCACAAAATACTGAAAGATTGTAAAATGAAGTCACACATAAAACTGTTGCAATGTTTTAGTTTTGAAAAAGTGTTTGTTGTGTTAACAAATAACAAATATTGTAGGAAAGTCGGACTATTAAAATAATAGTCAAATACATATTTGCACATTGTACATTACTCAAGGCAAAAATCCTCCTAAAATTTCCTCCATAAAATGTTCGAATTTCAGGATTACGCCCCCCCCCCCCCCCCCCCCCCCCCCCTCTGGATACGTGCCTGGAAAGTCCCTTACTCAAAGAATGTTACCTATGACATTGAAAACATCGGTTGTTGTTCCTATTGCTAAGGTTAAAGGAAGTGCAAGGTGTAATGATCTCAGACCCATTAATACTCTCCCAATAATTGAGAAAGTTACTGAGACTGTTGTATATGAAACACTCATAGAATATGTTAAACAATATGACATGATAACAGAGCATCAATCGGGATTTCGAGAAAAACACAGTACTGAGTCAGCGCTACAGTTAGTAATAGAGGAGTGGTTGAGAGCGATGGACAAGGGAGATGAAGTAGTGGCTGTATTCTTAGATTATAAAAGAGCTTTTGAGACAATAAACAGATCCTTGTTTTTGAGGAAATTGAGAGATGTGTATAGAATTACTGATATGAATAGATAGAAGATTACTTAAGTGAAGAAATCAGACTGTGCGTTTTAACTCTAGTGTATCTAAAGAGGAGGAAGTCATACATGGGGTCCCACAAGGGAGTAAGCTAAGACCATTGCTATTTATACTGTATATAAATGACCTCCCCGGGGTACTTGGGCAGTGTAAAATACATATGTTTGCTGATGATACTTTAATATACATGAGTGGGGATAATGCTCAAAATGTAGTCAATGTGATAAATGACGAATTGAATGTAGTTTGTGAATGGCTGTGGAAGAATTATTTGGGGATAAATGTGCAAAAAACAAAATGTGTGGTGCTGGGGAAGAGGGGATTTAGGGATGAGGCTGAGACCAGACACACAGTTGTACTTATGGGTTCTAGTCTGGAGTGGGTAAAGAATTACAAATACCTTGGAGTTATTATAGATAATAGTTTAAGTTTCAAAAACCATGTTGAATATATAATAATAAAATAGCAAAGAAAGTTAATCTCTTGTACAAATTAAGAAAAACACTGTCAAAAACTGCCAAGGAATTGTTATTTAAGTTACTCTTAGTTCCTCATATAAGATATTGTTCTACTATTCTTGCTATGATAAGCAAACGAGAACTTGCAAGTGTACAACGTAATTTTAATCGCGGAATGAGAGCAGTATTAAATAAAAGGCGCAGTGAAAATATCGGTTCAATGTTGAAAGAGTTAGGTTACTTGTCTGTAGAAAATGAAATCAAAAGGGATGTGTTAACATTTATTTATATGTAGAATGGAACACAATCTTCTTCCAATGTATTTGTATTTGGTCAAGTCCAAAAAAACTCAGATGTTCATAATTATTCAACGGATTAAATAGGATAGTAAGGATAGATAGTAAAGGATTAAAATCATTATTTGGAAATGGACTTGTATTGTATAATATGTTGCCAGAAGAAATAAAACAAGCTAGGTCAATTAGGACATTCAGGGATAAAGTTGGGATATGGTTGGAGACCAAGACATAGTTGTTATTATTGTTTGTAGTGCTTTAGTTAAGATCATGTCTCAAAAATGAATTGTTGTTATTGAGGTATACAATTATTTTTGTTGATGTTAAGGGACTGTGATTTTATTAGCTGTCAGTGGAAAAATGTTGGATTTGTAAATTTTATTAGCCGTAGGCTATTTGTTAATAAATAAATAACAATTCAACCGAAAAATTATTTTTATTCGTAGTTTGAAAAACTTAATAAAGTTATTATTCCAATTACCATTGTCTAAATGTATTTCTTACTTTTGGTTCTAAGGCTTTGAAGGTGGAAGGAATTTTTTAATATTATTGCAACACTTTTCTGAGTCGCTGTATATAATCTTAAAATGTTTTATTATGTTCATTTCCCACAGTATTTTGCCGAGGTTCGATTAATATTATATTTACTTCTCTTTTGCGACCCAGATTCGTATGTCCATACAATTTTAACAGCATAAACTTTATTTCCAAATCTTCGCTCACTAACGAGCTATGCCTGCTCTAACCAATCAGAGTTCACGTGGAGAATTGTGTACGGAGCATAAATTATTTACTATTGATTCGGAACTGCAGCAACCGCGGGTTTTTGTATGTTGCTCCTTTCCATGTTCATATTCATAAATATAAAGAATGCCTATAGACAATACAATGAAATTCTCTCATCCAGGACACTCAGGAAGAGATCTTTGGAGTAAGAATAAACGGAAGTGCTCTGTCCTCAGTTTGCTTTACTTTATAGACTCCCTGCGGGAGATCCGCAACCAACTTGGTGAGCATATCAAGCCCCACAGATTCCTCAAACGGTATGGAAAAATTTGCTCTCGTCGTAATTAAGTATATTTCCGGTACGAGCATTCTAGCGCATCTGGCATTTCAGCAATGTGCTAACCTAATCGTTAAGCTTGTGGAAATCTTTGACAAAGCCACAGGATTCAGGATGGGTGTTTATCATCTGCAGCCCGAGGCATGCACGTACCGAGCTAGTTATTAAGGGTATCGACATTTCAGTATTTGCGATTGTATCAACACAGACTAGCCCTAGCTATACCTGGAGCGCGCATGATTTCACGCATGCCCGGGAATTAATAATTCTTCCGGCAGTGCATGATACGCTCGATAAGGGTGCAAAGAAAGCAGTAAAAAGTCGAAAATGACATCATCTGGCACAAATTCCAGCCCTATACTTCAGCGTCAATGCTTCGGGGTTCGAGAGGGTGCTGGGAATGCAGCAACCACCCAGTCGTAGTTGTCTTCTTCGACTGGGACTCCCACACCCTCGCAGTGCTCCGCCGTTTTCTTGTCACGTCTCCTCTACTCGCGTTTGTTATTGTCGACAGTTTTTCGATAATGAATTTTGCCTAGCCAGCACAGCATCGGGCTGAGCCAGTCTCGTTGCCAAATTGCAATTGCAATAAGGAGCCGGAGGAGACCCGGGCGATTTACGGCACTTCCCGGGAAGAGTGATGTTTTTTCTCGGTTTCAATTCGAAGTGGTTGTTACCTTAATGAGTGGATTTTGCAGAATTACGTAAAAATGATTCTTGCCAGAGGTTACGGCGGTGTGCCTCTACAGCAGCTTTCATGAAATCCAGTCCACTCGTAAGTGCGGTGGAAGACCTAAAAAGCCTCTACTGTAAAAGGAATGTTTACATCCGCGTACGTAACCTCAAAGCCGGATATCGCGATACATGTACTGTTGTAACCGCGTAAATGACTTGAATTGTACTAAACGTAGGACAATTTCCTGTGATTAACCGTTCCATAATTAGTGCAATTACCTCGGGCTAAACAGTTCGCCTTTCCCAACTCATCGCTCAGCTGATTTGGAAAAATCGAAGGGAAATGGTGTGTGAGTGCTCAGTGGTGGTTAATCGGCATCCTTTGCTTGAAAGGACAACGGTGGAGTAGAGAAGACCGACCGAGAGGAGATTTGAGCTCTTTCTGAATGAGTGTCCCACCCACTGAAGGCCACCCACGTGACGCTTCATTTACGTAAAATTACACTTATCCGCTAATAAATTGAAATCCTGCCGTCCAGGAAGTGAAAGAGTTGATGGGTTGTCATCGTTCATGTTAGGTACGGAAATAGACTCATGTATCTTGTCACCAGTTCTGAGATGGTGGATCTGTTACGTACTTCCTTTCCTAAATTAACTTTAGTTAAATCAGGTTCTGTAAGTTTATGTTTGGTCTATTTTTAAAACCTTGGAGCGCTGAGGAGTCACAGCTGGGGACATCCATTGAAAAACGGACGAAGTTGGGGTACCGTAAAAATAAACTTTTGATCTGGAGACTCTTATATGAATATGAATAATTCTAATAAAACCCTGATGTACATACATTAGAGTACTCCTTGCCTATCTACCATTATAAAGTGGCTAATTTTTGGGAAACCAGTACCATTTATTTCCGCTTCAAATGTTTACTTATACAATATTTCGGAAAGCACTGAAAGTGTTCTTCATTTAAATGGAATCGGGAGATAGGAATTAGAATGGATAAATTTAGAGATTCCCAACCCTTAGTCTGGCAATAGTCTGATTTTAGCAAAGAATATAAAGCTACGGTTATATGTTCTTTGATTTATCCACTTTTCCGAAAACCAACTTTTGCTTCGAACTATGTTTTTGAAATAAACAAGACTCAAGATTTAAAATAAACATTTTTGCAACAATCGGCAATATCGGCTCTAAACACAGATATTTCTCTTCAAGTGAGCTTTTGTTCTACTCCGGACAACGGACACAAAGGAACACAGCTATAGGTGCGTTTTCTAAATTGGCCATATGGTTGACTCCGCTTCCTTCCCCATACAAAAATTAAAAAACCAGCTGTTTATCGGGTTGCGACCTTTTGTATAGGAAGAGTGGTGGAGACAACCACATGGTTCATTTAAAAAACGGACCTTATAATACCGTGCCATTAAATTTTCTCCGAACTAGTTTCTTTTACACAGGACACCGACGGTCAACGTCAAAAAAAAAAAAAAAATAAATATACGGATAAGATATTTCCTATTTTCCAATGTTTTCATTTCTGTTTTCTACCCAATTATTTTATTTACCATATTATATTTTAAAGAAAGTAGTATTCATTAATCAACACCATTTATTATTGAACGAATCGTTTTTGTTTATTTTAGAAAAGTTACTTCAAATCAAAATGAAAATAATAATTAGGGCTCGATGTCATTTACAGCGAAATTTTATGCTGCAATATGTCGACTAGTTCTGAGTTTTGGATATGTTTTATGTTTGGAGTCCTAAGAAAATCCGTTCGCGCCGAAAAAAACGGTTTTTTTCCAAATATCTTCTCACCATATTTTCCTATAACTTTTGTTTCAATCATTATTTTGTATAATACGATTACATACTCGTACATATGTATACCTAATACACAGCCAGCTGCAGCCCTATAGATGTGGTGAAAATTGTCAAAAATTCGGAAAACGGTCCGCTTGGAACATATTTTATTATTATTGTAGATAATATTTCAGTTAAGGATAGCCAAAGTGATGGGAGGGGTCAAGCCAAGCAAATATTATGGCGAAGGGGGTCTTTTTCTATCCATTTACAACCAAACTGTATTTTGAATTGTTTGGGTATGTCCTTTATGGATCATTCAATTTTCCTGACTTCACTCGGTTATAGCTCGCTACTTATTTAAACATGCATACAAAAAAATGTTTCAGAAAAGAGCTGTATCAAAAAATTAATCTTATCTTACTCTTACGAAAGTTTATGTGTTCGGATGTTTCTTATTCAATCACGCCTAAACGCTTACTTCGATGGGCTTCTTTTTTTGCTACAAGATATTTCATAGTCCAACTTAGCATATGATATAGGCAATTTGTTATTTTTATTATTTCCAAGCGACTTTGAGTTTAGTTGATTAAGAATCTTGTCATCAAAAGTTCCAAATCCAAAATGGCGACCGAAATTACTAAATTTGAAGCAATTTTAATGAAACTTGGAAATTATACATGCGGCGAACGAGTTGTCAACTTGAACGGATTGCCGTGTAAATGAATGTATAGGGGGTTTTGGGGTCGCTGATTTTAAATATTGTTATCTCAATTGCGAACTTCAAGATGGTGGGCAAAAGTTTCCAACGCAAATGAAATTTCATTAAATTAGATTCTTAGGGTCTGTAATTTCAAAATAATTACCTTTCTCTAAGCTCATATGTTTAATTACTCGATACCAAAACCCGAACAAGGTATTTAAAATGTTTGTCTGTCTTTTTGTCCGGATTAATATAAGGGACTGCTGAACCAATTTTGATGGCAATGGAAGGTGGAGTATTTTGTCAAGCATGATTAGGCTATATTTTATCTGTCTGTCTGTTTGTCTGCCCTAATCTCGGGAATAGATAAATCTATTTTGATGGGGTCTTTACTCTAAGGTAGACTATTTTGTCACTCATGATTTAGGCTACTTATTATCTCCGGAACATTTTGAGTTCCCGAGTGAAACATGAAAAGCCGCCCCCATTCAAGATTCAGATAAAAATTGAGGCATTCTACAAAAAATTAAATTCTTTCAATGTTTCAAATTTTAAATTTTTTTAATTTAACAGTATGGAAGAGCCCAGAGGACGGTTCTGCTAATATAAAATATATCCAAAAGTCGTAACTACCCGACCTTTTACACGGTAAATCTTTTTTGTCTTCTGCTATTGGACTAATATGTTTTAGCATTATATTTTTCTGAAAAGCGCTTTTAAACGTAACTAAACTATTTAAAAATTTGTTTTTATTTAAAACGTTGTTCTATTATTTAAAAATATTATTATTATTTGCTAGTACAAAGTTGGACATATTATGAACACATTATTTGTTTTATTAAATACCTCGTAGACGGTGAGCTGGTCACGTTTTTACTCACGGTATTTCAGCAAACCTAATAATTTGGAGAGAGATTTTATTTGACTTTGTTTTTTGTATAATAAAAACAGAAAAGATAGTTTGGATATCCACAGGCGGTTCCTAAAAATCTTACAACTTATTTTTCTTAATTTTTTTTAATAAATTGATGTCATTAAGTGTACTTTTCATTTAAAAAAATCCACCCGTCTAATTATTATTATTGCAAAAGAAATCACTCAGAAATTTCGCTTGAATTTGACACTCTGGCAGATGCAGCCCCTTAAAAGAAAAGCACAGTATCTTAGCTGGTAACACTATTTAGTAGCTTTTCAGAATAAAAGCTCCAAATCGAAACTGGGGGCTGCAAGCACGTGGCGTGCATCAGGCAGAGCCGGCACGTTATTGGCAAGCTCGCTCTTGCGTAGATGCGGCTCCCCTGGCGAAATTCCCGATTCTCGGAGGCGCGTATGTATCTCCCGTTGCATGCAATGTGGTATATCTCGACTGGAGCTAGAAGTCTTTTCAGATACGGTTGAGCTCCTCAAAGCTCGTACGCGTATACCGTCTCAACTCGAGCTCCAGTGTGCCGCGCCACCAACTGGCCGTTATCCCCGCTGGAGCCGGTGCCAGCGCTAGGTGCTGTCTGTATTTCGTCGCGTACTCCTCGGTCGAATCAGCCGAGATTTGGATATCAACTTGATATCATCGCCAGAGCTACCCGCTGCATTGGAGACTGGGTGGCTTTCGCGGGGGAAAGGTGCCCAATTTTGAAAACAGAAGCACGCGATGGAGCCGAATTGGGTTCGGCTCAATTGATTGGGGGACACACAGCCGTGTCAGTCTTGAAGAATCGGTCGCTGCGTTGGGCACGGAAAGTGCACCTCTCTGACGAGCGGAAGCGCGGCACGCTGTTTAGTGTTTACCTGTAATCTTGGCGGCGGCGGTCAGGTGCATATTCGCGCGGTTTCGAATTTTAAAAATCTCGTCTCATCTGCTGTGACTCCTCCGGCGCTACCATATCAAATTGCGTCCGAGACGGACTCTTATGTATTTTTAGTAAATATTTTGTTTTTCGATTTTTGCATTTATTGGAATACGATCCGGTTAAAGAAGTGAGGTGAGTAGTGCTGTTTCAGTGGTTCGCGGATAAATTGATTTGCAGTGAGTTGTGCTTTTTGCCGGAATTTCCTCGATATTGTTTGTTTTCTCTACTGTTTTTGTCGTCGGGAAGTGCTTCATCCATCTCTGCCCAAAATGCGACGAAACGTGAAACTGATAGTCTTCGTGAGCCTCATTTGGATGTTCTTTATGGTTTACTACTTCCAAACAAATACTGGCAAGGTAGGTACGCGTTATGTTCCGCTTTTGACATCATAGGGGCACTGAAAAGGGTCACTACCTTTGGTCATAATTTATTTTAAGGGAATTTAGCCGAAACCAACTGCGGTCGCGTGGAACGCGCGTAAATCTTTCTCATGTGGCATGTGTGCGCCCAACGATGTCTGGTACTCTGCTGTGACTCACTCCAATCAAAGTGATCAAATATCGGGCAACGACTGGATTTTATGCTCTGGCGTTCTGGTGGCATGCTGGGCCTGTTTTTCAGGGCGCTCTTCGCTCGGTTGAAATTAATCTGCAGGCATTCGCGCGAGGCAATTAATTATTCCCGACCATAAAGCCAGCAAATAGAAATTTCCGAGTAGAGTGAAAATAATCACCAATTTGAACGTTGTAACGCTCTTCGCCTGGACTGAGTTGGTTGCTTTAAGATGCACATTTGCTGGCCATTAAAACCTACTTCGAGGTCACTGCGGAAAACTCGAATCCAATTAGGCAATAATCGGAATTTAAGTGATCGCAATCTCGACTCTCGGTTCGATTTTGAGAAACGGGGAATTTCCTGAATATATATTGTATTCACACATATGTACCTATTTGGAATGTGGGATCCGTCACTCTCGTAAGTTTGATGAGAAAGCCGCTGGCCTTGACATTTTGCTGGTACATTATAATTTGGAACTCTTTGTATAGCCTCTTCCCTGTGGGTTTTTACTGGGCATGTTGTTTTTGGTTGATGAGTTTGCCAGGTACCTACCAGGTAGACAACGTTACTGTCTGTCTTGTTTAACGATTGAATATTTAAATATACTGGCCCCCTTCATGACATTCAGTTTTAACCAACAACTTTAAAGGCCTGGTAATATAATCCAAAAATTGCTCTGAGTTCGAAGCAAATTGAAACATTGTGACTGTGAGCTACATGGTAACCGATGAGGAGATCGTCACCAGTTTGGTAAATAAATCATAAATATGTTTACCTTTAAAATTTTACCACCTCTGGATGGGAAAACTTCATGCATCTCATCATTTGCTTTATGTACACGTAATTTTCTTACATAAGTGCATATATGTACATAAGTCAAGTATCGAATTAGTACTTTCCTCTGTATCTCGTTAATAAATCAACAGATTTCGATCCATATTCAGATCCCTGATTGGAAGTACATTATGCAAGTCTTTTAGATTTATTATCACGGAAATTTAAAGTTTAATAATTCTGCCGGATATGTTGTAGGTATATATTATAATATCCAATCCACTGCAGCTTTGTGCCAGCAAGCATTATCTTGCTGAAACACTTTATTCGCAGAAAATATATCCTATCCTTTGGAGGTGGTGTCATTGATTGAGGTTTCTACAAACACCAACCTCCTAAATCCGCAATTGCTAAAGCTGATCCGTAAAATAAATCCCACCTGCTTTAGAAGTTTCAGGTTTCACAAAATCCGTTTTAAATCATTCCTGGAATGACGTTCGGTGTAGAGCCCGATCAAATTTCGCGTAGTTATTCTAGGTCATCCTGAATGAGTTTGCCGTTATATATTTCCATGGTGATAATACATTCATATTTCTGTCTTAAGGTGACCTTCTCCTAACTGGGGTAAAAAAAAATCGATTTTTTTTTTTACGGAAAAATATTCCTTAATATGTCTAGAATCATGTCCTAATATTTTACAAAAAAAAAATATGGTTTTCGAGTTATAGTGCTATATATGTATTTTGAGAGAAAAAACGGTGATGCAACTGTCGCCCGAGCACGCTGTTTGGGACGCCGGAAGAAATTCAATTCAGTTATATTTTACGTGGCCACTTGAACGTATCGATAGTTTTTCTCTCGAAATTTCGAGAAAATGCCAAAAACTCAAAAGAAGTTTACATCAAAAACTCCCAAAAGAAAATTTCGTGGAAACCAGCACACCGCACTTTCAGCCGGTGAAGTCGATCTAAAATCAAACGCATTTTTCTCGACTTCATTTTTTCAATCGTAATTCAACGATATCTCTTGAACCGCTCCACCGATTTCCATAAACCTTGGTTCGTTTTGTTCAGAATTCAATTGTGCAATTTTTCGAAAAAATCCCGATTTTTGACTTCAAATGGCTGCCATTTTTTTCCTAATTGACCGATTGGTTAGATCCTAGATAGATCTATAGATTTTTTTGTCTAATTTAAGTGATTTTTTGATTTTTCTGTTTCAAATGTTTTGGCGAGCCGCAATCACGGAATTACGGAAAAAGGCCGATTTTGTTGGCGCCCTTTGGCGGCGACGGGTGATCGAAAAATAAAAAAATAAAAATGCAATTTCTAGTTTTTGTTAAAGACTTCCAAATAAAAAAAGATTCAAGGTCATATGTTGTTTTGTTTTCTTGTAAAAAAATCCCAAACTTTTGCTTTTTTTAAATTCAGTTAGGAGAAGGTCACCGTTCTCCCTACAGTAGATTGGAAATACCAGCGTCGTTGTATATTAAGCTCACTACAGTTTTCTGCGCTGAAAGTAACTGCGATTTTTTTTTCCAAGTTTATCACAGTACTTGTTGTTCTTAATAATTTCCACTAAGTGAAAGTGATAATTCATTGCCACTAAATAAGATATTTATAATACCTGAATAATGTTGGTCAAATTTTAGTCCTATTACCATACTATTCACGCTTGTCTTAATTATAGTAGGGAAATAGGTAAAATGTACCTCTATTGTATTTTTGACTGCTAGTATACTTCATCGTTGATGGTGACGACCGACTCTCTTGTCCATAATAATAAGTTCCTGAGAATGACTGCATACTGCACGTCGTCGTCGTTACGCGCGCACTTACATCTTTTGGCTTCGTTGAGTATCTATTTATAATCAACTTTTATTCTATTTTACCATAGTGGTTAAGTGTTTTAGAGATACATATTTACCAAAATGTATTTTTTGAAAATGTGGTCTTCTCTTTATATCTTTTTATTAAGTAATGTAAAAATTGAGAAAGATGTAAGAAATACAAAGTATTCAAATACAGAACGATGAATTTTGTTATTTTTAGAATATGAGTCAAACTCATACTTGACTTGTTTTTTTTATAGTGTTTATTGTGCATTAGCTCTGTATTATAACTTTCAAGCATAATAACAAGGCGATTCTAAGGAAAACTTTCATGGCACGTTGGTGGGTGCTTGGAAAACAGGAAACGACGACAACTATCAAATTTTAAATACAACATTTCGGAATAGATTTAATGTAACTTAACATATTCAAAGTTGAGTTCATGATTTTATGATATATGATTTATTTAGAGCGCGATATAATTGCCATAATTTTTATTAACTTTTGGCATTTGAAAATTTAATATGACGTACATATATTTTAACTGCTTTTGAGATTTAATATTCAACTCAGTTGCTGGGCGAATGGAAATAAATCCAAGAAAGTGAAGAAAGAGCATGTATATTATATATATTAAAAAACAAGCAATTCGAGAACACAGAACTCTGAAAGGTTTCAAGGAAATTCACTTTAGTGGAGTAGGATCGAATTAAATATTTCGGCGCCGAAAAGAGCACCCCAGGAAAGTACTTTGACTTGCAAAAAGGGGCAGTTGTTTAAAAAATAATCATAAAAAGCAAAATCCCTTTCATTTTATTTCGCTTTGCATACTTGTGCTGGTCGTTTTTCCTTTTTTCAGGCGCAAGTAGTTCGTGCCTCAACAACTTCAGACGAGCTTCCAGAACGTTTAATTATCAAAGTTAGCAGAATGGAAAAATGGCGAGTGAAGAAAGGCTGTACAGAGAGTCCTTAGAGTTTAAGAAAATAATTACACGCTTCCCGAGAAAGGGGTAAATCGACTGTGGATCTGACAGCTCAACCAAACACTTCTAGCCATGTTACAGTATGTTTTTAAGCATTTTCGTGCAAAAGGAAGAGAACAATGTTATTTAACTGGAAAGCGAGCAATGCTATTCCTGGGGGGAAAGTGCTTACACAGCCTTTGATGTGGAGAATCCTATTTGAAGGTGACGTGATATTTAAGACTATTTAAAAAGCTTCTCACAAAAAAAGTTTGATAAGTCCTGTGAATGATGGAGTGGCGGGAAATGTTGTATTTGTATTTCTTTTTACATAGATTTTGACGATGAATGCATCCAGGAGGAATAATAGGCAATGGTGTCAATACAGGGTAATTTGGCCATTATCGATCCATCTGCCATCGCATCAGCCGCCACAATTTTCTTTTTAGACAATGCCTTGTTCTGTCCAGTGTTAAGCAATTAATAATTAAATTAAGTCTAGCCTACTCATTTTACATAAATTTGAACGGATTTCGAATATTAAACCCGTAGGGCTAACTTAATGAATTTTAACGAATTTGTCGATGTGCCCTTGAGTGGTTGACGGAACTCACGCAGAGGGTTCGCAATTTATTCATAGCGAAGTAAATATAAATAAAGCCAATTGTCAATAAAGTTGTGAATATCTCTGTTATTCATAATTGTGTTTAAATAACACATAAACAGAAATATTTAATTACTTAGAATTGATTTAAATGTTCGCTCTGACGGCCTTAATTTAATGACACATTTTAATTCGAATAATGATACTGCGAATGTTGCAGTGCAGTCTTTTAGTGGGTCATTGATTTTGTTGAAATCAAAGCAGTGGATCTGTGGTTGGTCAACTTCACAACATCATCAAACTGAGACAAAATTCATAACCCCTCAACTCTCGCAGGAAAATTTCTTCGGAAACTTAAATTAGCTTGAAGTTTTATTTTAAGAATATTGGCACTAAACGGCTTTGCACTTATCTACTCGTCTGCACAGAATCCTAACAATAGCGGCGGTGAAAATGGTTTTTCTTTAAAGTGCTAGGGTTTCAGTGACTAAAGTTCCGCAATCTTTTTTCAAGAAGTTCACTAAGATCTCGTAAAAAGTTTCTGAATTGAGTTTTAAAGTGTAATAATTTCCTTTGATAATTTCGACATAAAGGTTTTGAACGGAAATTAAGAGCTTATTCTTAATAACTGGTGGACCGTAACTTGCCGGTTTTAAAAAGGAAATTAGGGAGCAAGTGCCCAAAAGGCTTTTCATTGTTGAGAAAGGCTTCTTGCATTTAAATGGGTTCTTAAGAAATTAAAGAGAATAATTAGTTTGACTTCATAAACTTGAATAATTCTACTTCTCAAGAATTAGGCTGCACACGTGGGCTCAAGGCCACTTGGCCTCAAATGTTAAAAAACTTAAGAAAGTCGATTGCCTTGAGCAAATGAGTGCATTGAATCGCCACAAAAGCACAAGTGACTCTCATAAGGGAAGCGCAACTGCTCAAGTCATCTGTGCTAATCAATGAAAAAATGCTACAGAGCTGCTGTGCCTTTGGCTATGCGACTAAAAACAGAGTTTTATAAGTTCAAGGTAACCTATAGCGAAACTGGATGAACGGGGTGTGCGCTTAATACGAGGCTAAATCACTTTTACGTTTCGCGGGCAACTTTACCATTTTCCGGTGCAACTCGTGTTATATACGTACCTACTCTCACAATTTCTCGAGATGGCCACGCTCAAAGTTGATTTTCAAAACTTTAAGAATAAGTGCTAAATTATGCAAATTAGTTTGGATAGAGTTTGGGCGGAACGGTGCTGAAGTTCAAATGGTGTTGATTTAGGAACGCTAGATACGCAGCTTTAGCAAATTTATTTAAAATTCAACAAAAAAGCTGTTAAACATTTTATTAAAAAAATCAAATAAATTAGTGCGCATTCTGCGGAAGGCTTTGAAAGGCTCCAATAGTACTCTGTTGAATGTGTTAGTGTAACCCAATATTCTGGATTTCATTTCGTGATCTAATGGATCGACTTTAAATCATTTTTAAATTGACACCCAAGACAGTGAAGAAAGAGGATAAGGATATTACAGCATAACAAGTTTAGTTCCTCAAAAATTAAAAGAAAAAAATAAACACAAACTTGCAGCGAAGGAAAAAAAATCATTTCTTTTTCCAATTAATTTAGTTTATGCACACATATATACATATGTAGTCAGGGAAAGGTCATGGTTAAAAATTAAGAAAATAAATGTATTACAACGAAGATCCGTTATAATGACACTGGCTGTTGCGACCTATCGAATATATTGACGGGATTTCAACATCCCTGCAGAATTTAACAATCACGTTTCCGGTTTACGATTAAGAAATAAATTCGATGTTTCCGGGATTTTAATTAATGTATAAGGAACGCATTTGAATAATATAAATTATTTTGTTTCATCATCAAACTAGCAGACCTGTGGTCGCCTTTGCCTGACGACTTCAAAAATATTCTTCACAAGTCGGGCTCCAGGCCAACATCGCCAGTCAAGATTGTTGCACTGTGTGTGTGTGTGTGAGTATTTATGTATTTTGCGTGTGGGTACGTATGTGAAAGTTTGTATCTGGTTGTATGCCTTTGCATGTCCTATGTACTTATAGTAGCTCTAGTTTATATAGTAGTTACTTTAATTAAACATCATTAAAAAATATGAACAGTTCTTTTTTCACTGTGCCCCTTCATTTCATCATAAAATACAATTTGTATGAAAGTTTTCATAGCCTGCAAAAATCGCGTTTGGCCTGTAAAGCACCCCACTTGTAAAGAATTTCCAGTATTTGTTAATCTAATCACCATATTCGATATGCCATTTGCCATGGTTTTTCTTATATCTAAAAAGACACCATCATTTTGGGGACCTCCAAATTCTTGGTTTCTTATTTCTATTTAAATAAAAACTGTTTGGAGTAGAATCATGAAAGCGCTCAAATGAAAGCTGAGATCCTCTACTTTAAAAAAAATAGGACAACTTTTACAACCCTCATCAGAACAGCGGAAGTGGAAGAAGGGGCGAACGATCAGGAAGAGATCCATTGTGGATTTTGTGCTCTACAGCTTTTGTATGGATATAATTTTTATTACGAGTTACCCAAAACGATATAAATGCGCACTCTTCGCACTATAACTTAAAAAGTATAAACCTTATGAAAAAAGTTGATATAACAAAATTTGTAGAGCATTTCGAGATCTAAAAAAATTGTTTTTAAATTTTTCATCTAGCATGTCTAGAAGATGAGATATTAAGGAAAAACAATTTTCACTATTATAAATATACCGAGCCAGTTCTGCCCAGACACAAACTGATTTTGCTTACGATCGCTCTGAGTACTAACATTTAAAGTAGTTTTCATCGTCTTGCCCGATAGCTCAGCTTTTTTGCAGCCACTTCACAGCAAACGAAGTTATTCAATACCAAAGGTTGCCAATCTTGATAGCAAGAGAAATACCGTCCGGCTAATAAATCGAACTGCCAACTTGCAAAATAGCCATAGAGTGTTGTGGCCAACCCACTAACATTCTTTAAAGTTAATTAGCAAATTGTGTAGTCAGATGGCAACAATTTATGAAGTTTTCTTCTCGTTTTATAGTGCGAGCAACAAAAAATTGTGTCAAATTAAAAACCTACAGCTTTTATGGGATCATCCTGTACCTTTATTATAGCTCCTATAAAAATAATAACAATAAATCTGCGTGGATATCTTAATATTGATGAATTCGCAAAAAAATAAGGAAAAAGGAAAAACAAATCAAAGCAAATAGCTGAGACCGGATTCGCTTTCTACGTGAAATGTCGCTAACTGCTAGCGCTGAGCCACTGCACAAATTGAATAAATCTTTCCACATCATTTAGTCAATAAATCACAGATAACATCGTATAAAGGGCTGACTTGCTATTTTTTGCATACATATGCACTATGCTTCATCCGGGGCTGTTTCGGGAATTGCCAACATCCCCCAATTTACAACTTTCAATAAGTCTGAAAGGCAGCCACCGCACAATGTGGGAACACGTATTCACTCAGAATGATGAATCTACGGATTCTGTCTGCCCATACCTTTTCCAGGAGCGGCAGGCAGTCAGAATAAAGGGCCCAGCGCCTTTCGTGAAAGAGGATGGATCCCCACATCCAAACAAATAGCTCCAAACAATAACTCCTATGACTACTCTTCAGGGGAGCTCACATAAATCACCTATCCACTTTCTGTCAAAACTATTTTCCCAAAAGCCGGCTTACAAACAACTGTCCTGAAAGGAGATCGGGTAGGACCTAAGTCCTTTCTTATCTGCCTCGTACGTCGCACAAATAGCTCCTGTTGCCCGGAAAGGTAAAAAGAGCCGCGGGAACTGGAGGAGGGCTTCTGCCAGAATTCTTTAGCATGCCGGTGCTCCACTTTAATTTAAAAGTCAAGGAATTACTTGGGAATTTTGCTCCTCGCGTGACGAGCTTCTTCCATTCCGTTTTATCTGGCACACGTTATGCTCCGCTTAAAACTTACTTCATTCGATGTTAACCCGGACCCGAACGGGCGAACGAACTTATGTGTGCTTTCCTGTGTTTGTTTCGGAAAAGCAAAATACTGCTCCTCACCCGACTAGGGCGAAAAATTCCGTTCTTTGTTTATCTTTTAAAAGTTTTCACACCCTCGATGCCATCCCGGTGCAACGGTGGCGGCAGACAACTCCTCATTTGGGAAGAAATCTAACACCATTTGGTTGAGGGCTTCTTTGGGGCGTTCAAACCTCTTCTCCCAGCTGCCGTGCCAGCCAAGATACTGCTCCTCTATTCCGCGAGGGAAACCATTCAGGCAGCCATTCCTTTTTTCTGGCAGCTTTTCAAGAGATTTTCGCTTATATACCCATACGAACGCTCTGAATAGACTGCCAGCTGAAATAAGCAATCCAAACGGACGAAAATCAATAGCGCCGCGAATTTAAGAGTTGCACTGATTGCGGTGCGCGGTGGTGGTGCGTGTGCAGGCGATAAAGCCGTATTACGGCGCTACTCTTTCATGGAGTGTTAGTAAAATAAACGGTTTTATTTTGGGGATGATAAAGCCATTTTACAATCGCAACCTCACAGCAGAATATGCGGAAATTGAAGGATCCAGAAGCCAAAGATGCTTCATAATAAATTCCGCAACTCGGGGAGCTGGCAAAGATTTAACAGGCGCATAGGAGAAGAGTCAGAAGAAATAAGAAGGAAGAAATAAAGATAGAAATAACCATAACCATGATTCTGCTATTGATCCAAAATGGGTCTAGCTTTTATATGGTTTTTCCTGCAAAGATTTTGATGGCATGGCAATGGCTCTGCTGTAAATGAGTTGTAGTTGGGAGCATTATCTTTATTAAGGGGGGTCTTATATGTAGAAAGTGGAAAGGTCGAGTTTTTATTTTTACTTTTAAGTATTCTCTCTCAAAGCGATTTATGAACTTCATAAAATTAAGAAACGTATATATGTAGCACTATGACGGCACACGGCATTGCCCGGACTTAAAAAGTGTAGAAGTACGCCCAAAAACCGTTCATAGTTTTGTGCACCTTAGATATAGAAAGATTAGAAAGCAAAGGATTTGAGTAAGTGTCTTCAAATATTTTGGTGTCAGGGAATAAGGTCCGTGATATAAATTTAGAAAATATAACTTCAAAGATTAACTGATCCTTGGACTTTCGTATTCATACGAAATGCACACTCGCAATGATTAATATATGGAACTACGTACAAAATGACATACTGTTTTTATTCATATATGTATATTTAATTAACAGCATTTCAATCAGTCTTACGAATTAATAAGCCTCTTTGGTTCCTTACCTTTAAGCTTCTAAAGAATCACAATCAAATAGGAACTATTAAAAAAAAATGTTGAGCTTTAATTCAATGCAGTCGAAAAACCATTTTGTCCATAAGGTACGGACAAAATGACATACGACATACGGACATTATGGCATACCATATTATTAATTATAATTTAAATACAAAGCTCACAAATAAGGTTTTTAGTTTTCTTAGGAACATCAGCACATGATGCATGAGCCCAAGAAGAACAAGAAACACATCGCAACCAGCATTCTCCGGGCTTGGAGCGAGAAAAAAGATCATTACAATAAATACACGGGCAGTCCTCGTCGTCGTCCACGGTGTCAATTGGGAAATCCTCATCTGAGCTATCAGTTTTGTAATTAATATGTAATTTTCCACTTCTTTTTTCTCGTGGTATTTTGGATATGTTTTTGGTTTCTCTTTTTTCTGTATCCTCCTCGAATAGCATCTTCTTAACATGTCTTTTATTTTTTAATGGGGGACTTTTTGGTGCATTTTTTGCTTTTAATTCCTCCATGTTAGGAGTCGAAGTTAAAAGCCAATGTGACTTCCGAGCTTTTGGCTTTCTCTTGCCGTGTCCCGGAATAAATGGTCCTTGTGGAGTTGGTGAAAGAACGTCAATGGGAAAGGGTAATGAAGCCATAGATGTACTTGGTCTCACCTCCTTATTTGCAGTTGTTGCACTTGTATCTCCTCCACAAGGAAATGTTTCAACGATAACAGCGATAGTTTCATTGTCATTTGATGCTAACAAAGTGTTTGAGTTTGTAGTCACAGTAATTCCAGTGTTCAATGGAACGTTGACAATATCAGTATAGTTGCCGTATATTCTCTTGAAGGGCTTAGTCTGACATCATTAGCGTTGGAAATAGTATGCTCAATATTTTCCCGGATAAACGGAATATTGGTTGTCTCTGCAGGTTCAAACGTATAGTCTGGGAAAAATAAATACCTCCTCCACAAAAAGCTGAATGGACAAAATGACATACGTATGTTGTTTTGTCCAAGGTACTGCTATGTCATTTTGTACAAACATATATGGCAAGGATAATACTTTCATAATTTCTATAACAAGCGGTTATTCACACTAAAACTAACTTATTGTATAGCGTATTGCTCCATTGCATCGATTTAAACAAATTTATATACGAAAACCAAAGTAAAACTTACGAAAATCAGCGAGTACTCCATGTAAATAAAAAACTTTAAAGCGCAGTGAACACGTCTTATCTTGTTGCACCGCAACAAATGAGCCAATGACGTTCCTTACTTCACAGGCTTCCCAACACGGCGATCTTCACTTGTTAGAATGTCAGGTGGCGCGCAATAGCCTGCCAATTTCGAAAAACACCCGGTGTGCCGTTTTGTCCGTATATGTCATTTTGTACGTAGTTCCCCTATATTTTGTAAAATAATGCAAAGTTCTGAATTTGCAAAGAAAAACCTCGTATACCTATTCAAACCTAAAGAATTTTCATATTTTGATTCTATCATATTGGAGCGCTCATTATAAAATTCTCCAATGAAATATGTGGAAAATAGGTTTTTCTCCAAAAATGTGAAGCTCGCGTAAACGTGAGTACGATTTTTAAAATCAGTGACCTCAAGAACTTTCATGTTAAACAGGTACAAGGTTGTAAGGAAGGGGATATACCTATATCGTCAATTTCCCTCAAGCTTAGGGCGTTTTCTTTTCCTTTGGTCTGCTATGTGGTCATATAGCATCTTAACCACCTTACCCACGGTAAAAAGTTGTGACTTATTTTCAAGGATATGATAGATAATTCACTGATAAATTCTCCATTCTCCTCAGATATGTTCTTTCCTCTGCACTAATTTAAAAGTCGCCAATCATTACAATTTTGAAAGCTCGTTTCGGACGTAATTCGTAAAATGTAACCTCTTCTGTTTCCTATCGTAGACACAGGAAATTCTAAACCAGTGGAGTTTCGTTATTGCATATTCCATTTATAAATAACAAATTGAATTGATGACGGACATTTTTTAAAGCAAACCTTCTACAGGGTAAATGCCTTTTACTATAATGCCCCCAAAACGCCAAAGCAGAACAGTAATTTTTACAATATTTGGAAAATGTGCGAGCTCAGGGTCACTGATTTTAAATATGGTTTTCGATCTCGAATATACAAATCCGTAATGGGGGACACAATGTACTCAACTTTTTAAATTTTCATGATAGGTGTCACATGTGGTTCTTTCTTTCTTTATCATTTTAGAAGTTCATAAATGTGGCACAAGGGATTTTGGGGTCCCCGATTTTAAATAAGGTACCCAAATTTTAAATATTTAAGTCTAGCTGTGGCCGCCGCGACTATTTTCGCCCGGCTCATTCCACGGAAGGGAGCAACAGAAATTAATTATTTTAAAGGTTTTTAAAACGAAATTCAAAGAATGGTCCAATATTTACCATTTCCCATTATAAAGTCGTATTGAATAAGGCCAATCTCATCGGGCCTAAACGAGATTGAAAAATGCGTGCAACGCAAATTACCCCTTTTTACCACCTTAGGGGTTGAATTTCGTAAAATCCCTTCGTAGTAGGTGCTTATGTCATAAGGTCTCGACATCCCTAAAATTTAACGTTTCTAGGTGGAGGGGTTTGGGGTGCGCACTGTTTTGACTGTTCCGGGATAAAACCTATAACCTGACACCATTAGGACATAAGATACCAACATGCCAAATTTCATTTAAATCCGTCCAGTAGTTTCCGCGTTATGCGCGAACAGACAAACAGACAAAAATTGTCTCTATATCGATAATAATGTCCACATTACATTTAGGAACAAAACTGATTCAAATTCGAAATGTGTCATTAAAAAAGTTATAACGTGGTTTTTCCCAAGTGTCTGTCTGTGTGGTCTCTTTAATTAATAATTCTATTCTTTTATAATTTTATTAGGTTGATGCTACTTGGACTTGCCTTTTTTGGGCTGTCTTGTTACAAGCAACCCTTAAGCGTATATGTATGTAATAGTATCGCTATGTCAGCTCATCCATTCGTCTGTCTGGTTGTGTATCAGTTTCGGATGCAATTTCATGTATACGATACGCATTTTACCGATTTTCTATGTTGTCATTGATACTTGAATTTTTAAAAAATTATCATGAAATTGGATTAAAGCTATTGTTGAATCTACATTGATTTTGAGCTATAAGCAATGCTACAGAGAATCCAAACACATACGTAGATATGTGTATGAAAATAAAAAAAATAAAAAATTGTATTCCTCTCAATTCCACCAGTCGTACTAAAATATATTTTTTCCATGATAATTTTCCGATTTTCCCCCATAGAATCAAATGCTAAGCCTGTCAAGACCTTTCATTGGAGGTATCAAGTTGCTGCAGCTTAGGTACAGCTCTATGTATATAGAAGTGCCCATTGTTCTTTACTTAGGCCTTTGTAATATTTATTTTCATGAAAAAGTTCTTCAACTTCTGTAATTTCACTCAAAAGCAGCAAAGAAGAAATGAAATGCAAAGGATTGCTAATAAATAACCGTTTGATATTTTCAAGTTTTCTATCGTGGCTGTTTGAAGAGAAGGAACATTTCTAACAACTCCCCCGAAAACCCTTTTTATAAGTTTGAACGCACGAATGACTAGCTGTATAATTAGAAGGTATGGCACGTGGACGTGAACGTGAACGTATAATCATCTTACAATGGCTGCTAAAATTTATGACTTCCTAAATTAAACCTCACTCATATTCTGGAAAATTAAAAAATCTTACGAGAAAATGGTAATTGTAACTTTTCCGAAAATGTAATCTCATCAGAGATTACTTGCCACAAAAGCCCTTTTCCGAGTCACGCTGTGCCGGAACACGGTTCGGAACATTTTCAATTATTTTCAGAGCAATGAAAAATTGTTTAATCCGGCTGCACAGCACGGATTTTCTCGAGTGCCGCACACACATTTAGTAATCTTCTGCAAACATCTTAAAGACGACTGGAGCCTTGGCGCACATTAACCCGCTTAAGGGTAGTACGTGATGCACTCACTCGTCGACAAGAGAGGAAACTCACAGTAACGGAGCGGCGATGAGATGCACTGGCGCTGTCGTTTACCTTGATGCTAAGCAATTATTACTGTACGCCATAAAACAAGATCGCCCGATCGTCCAATCTGAAGTCACGGTTCGTTGGCGGTGGAACAAGATGACTCGACGGTACGTGAAATTCGTGATTTTCTGGATGCTCTAAATGTGCAATGCCATAAACGACGAACGATTTTATGACACCAGCAATTGGCTCTATACCTTTTACAGTATTTCGATGCCTGACAAAACTGCGAAGTATTCGCCCGCCATCAAAATTGTCCGGCAGCCTTTATTTCGATTGGGCGGCTGGTGGGTGTTATTCACGTTTCGCCAGAAGAGAAGGTAGCTCCGCCGCTCCACCAGAATTTGGTGGGCCGAGAAAAGTGTTGGAACGTGTGGTGCATGTAAATGCAAATTCAATTTTCACTCGCCACTGCAATGTTGTCTACATGGTTGGTCAACAATTCTTTGCACTTAATATTCACAATCGGATCGAATTTTTCAGTTGATGCTATTTATACTCGTATATGGGGAACAAATTACTTCACGCACTTTTTACCGTCACGGCTAAGCACAATGTCGAGATGAGAATTTAAAAGCTGTATGGAAAAATTTGTTTAATTTGTTTTATTTAAACGTCCGTTTTACGGTATTCCTTTTTTCATCATACATATTTTAGCAGCTCACCATACCTCGTCATTGCTAAAAATAAAAATATTTGGAGAATTTTAGTTTCGTATAATAAATTAAAATTGAATAAAACTCTATGCAATTTTAAAATAGGCATCAAGCATTCATTAGTCACAACCCATTTTCAGACTACAGGCGGAAACCCGGAAAGTCTTTGAGATCGTTACACGTTTTTGGCAGTTAAATTTGAACATATTGCTTTTGTAAGCGTTCAATGTGTACGAAGCGCGAAGTTGGGCAACTTTCAACTTTTGAACGCTTCAAACGCTTTGACATTCAATGCGTTCTATGTTTCGGAAAAGCAAATAATGTAAAGGTTGTTTTTTGTGTTTCAACCGCCGGAATTAAAATGATTTCTGAAGATAGGTATATAAAATATAAGTGCTTTCTTTAATTCGTAACGATATGTGACCACTCAACGCTATCAAAGCTTTGAATGCTACAAAAGCGACATAATCGTGTGACGCTCTAAAAGTTGCCGAATCGTCTGAAGTGCTCACTGGATTTCCACCTTAATGAGCGTGTTAAATATAAGCAGTTAATAAACCCATTGTAATGGTTTTGCAACTAATACGTTATTATTAGACTTTGTAGAGATTCAGATTAGCTTAAATCAGTTTAGCTGGTAAGTCTGATGTAGTGGATCTTCCTGCTCTCTAATCTAATACAAGTAGGCTACCGGCAGTCTGCCTAATAAAGTTGAGTGGCTCACATCTGGAGCCAAGCCAAATATAACATTACATGGCGCAGTCGAACATTGTGCGAAATAAATATACAAATGAGATTGTGAAAAAGAAAGTTATAGCTAAGATAGATACAAAAGTGGAAAATAATAGATTCAATGCTGACGGATTGAAAAGAAGTGTTAGGATTTAATGAGCGTAAGTAAAAGACCGGAAAGAGCAGAAAGGAAACGACGAGGCAGACCACCACATGCTATATCTCTATAAATAAAAATATGGAGTACATAAAAAAGTAGAAGAACTACGGCTGGACGGTAGATAATGTAGCAGACAATTGAAAAAAAAATTTAAGCAAAATTTTGAAATTTTTTAAACTGCTATCGAAATGAATAAAAAATCGAATTTTCTAAATGCAGTCGGTACAGATGCAGTAGATGCATTTAACGCATTTAACCTACCAGCAGGAGGCTCCACTAGATTAGACTTACCAGCTATTCTGATTTAAGCAGATCTAAGTCTCTACAGACTTCTTGTGTGGATCACTTCTATCTAGGGCTGCCAACTTTTCTTAGACTAAATGTAGTATTTTCGAACCCAGAATACATAAAAATATATTAGATTGGGAAGAATTAAAAAAAATATATAATACATGGTAGGTACCTACACTAAGGAACACTTAAAATTTTCACGTGTTGTAATGCTGGAGAACTATTTCTTGGAAACAATAATCACAGCATTTATACCCCCCTGATACATGCTACCTGATTACGGAATTGAGAAATGAAAAAAAGGATAGATGGAATTACATTTCCATTTTTTATTTTCGGGCCATTTACAAAGTAACACTTGATTACCCTCACTTTCAAAAAGATGTGACAAAACGAAGGAGTTAAATCCTTTGAATAGCTTCATTTGATATTAATATTTTGTAGGTTCTCGGCTACAATAAGTCCTTCCCTGTTTTCAAATTGCCTTCGTTCCACATACATTTTTCATGAGAGCTATTCCCAAACATTTTCAATTCCAAAACTTTAATGTAATCTCTTGACGTCTGTCAACCTTCTCGAACAACTAATTCTATTGCGCCATGAAACGAAATTGCAGCCTATACCAATCTCTCTCTCTAAAATTTAGAGGAACCTTCTATATTTCGTTGCGGCAATCCAGCGTGAGAGAGAGAGCCGGACTTACAATGCTTTAAGCTCTCAAGCTCGCGACGCTGCGTTTGTCATTGCCGGATTCTATGGGGGCCTGCCTTTAGGCATGAAAGCCCGTGTGTTTTCCGTTGCACTACCGAAGATTTTGTAGAAGAGCGCTCGATAGGAGGGAGTAAAGCTTGCTACATGGCCTTAGTTCCAGACACATTAAGGCAGAACACACCAACTCGAGTTTAAAAATTTAATTTAATGTTTGTTTGTTCATTTGACACAACAATCGAAAATCAATTTAAAAAAAAGGTTAGCCATCGTTATCGCTTTAGCGCCCGCACACACTCGATGCGACTCGTCCAACTACTCCTCTTTTACGGAAGTTCAACGGGAACACTTCTAACGGCAGAGAAAATCAGAAGTCGTGCCAGCTTGCGTTAGTAGCTGATCGGACAAAACCGGACAAATGCATTTATTTATTGTAAAATGCAATTTTTGCAACAATAACTTCCAATACTTGATGGCAGTAGACCTGCCATCGTGGGCAATCGGCTAGTTTCCACCCTAGTTGCACAAAATACTATTGTGAACGAGTGTAAACGAATTTGACGCTTCGCGTAAGATGGACCTACGCTCTTATTCAGTTGCCTCTCTTCGGTTTTTCGGTAATTTTCGATATTTTTGAAAAAATTGTTGATCTCGTAAAATCGTTTTCTTTTGTCGCTATTGTCAATGTGAAATTGTCAACAATTTTTCAGAAATACGTTAAGCTTTGGTCAAAGGCATGTACCGCCTGTTCGCTCGAACATTTTATATTTTTCGTTGGATCGAAATATGAATTCCGAATGTACGAATTTGTTTTATTATGAAAATATAGTAGTTTAGCCTACTACATATATTTTTTTAAAATTATATTATTAAGACTTGTAACATAACAAATGTTCAAATTCTTAAAATGCAAATTAGGTCATTCTGAACTTACTCTACTTCACTTTGTCTGTCGTCAAAAAGCTTAAGTTACGGTTGCAACCATTGAACAAAACCGACAACCAGACCAAATCGAAGAGCAGGCACCGAACGGAAAGGCACGCTTAATGTAAACTGCAAACTTTCTGTACGCCTCTTCCGTGTTCAACGGAACAAGGAAACGCACGTCCTAATGATTTTCCTGTAATTCCTGAATGAAAATTCTCAGGGCTGTTTTGCACAGAAGTTTTGCATGTTTGCCGCAGGCATCCCAACAGGTTCCTTAAGGGAGATGAGCATTTTAAGAACTTTTTCCATAAGAAACAATCCTAAGAATTGCCGACGCAAAAAATCTCGAGGAGAAAAGATATGTGCGGAATTTCAGAGAAATGCACAAAACTTTGTAATAAAATTTACGGAAAATCGGAAGTACAATCTGCAGGAAGTATGAGAAAAAAATACACTTGTCTGCCTGCTTCGCCTTCTAATTAAATTGCACGTCTGCTTCTCTGAACGAAATTCCGTTTTTTCCCTCGGGTGTAGACAAAGCGCACACATAGTACTTTCTCTAGGATGTTGCAAAGGTATATTTTCAATTTTTTCCCGAGCGACAGACCATTGTTAAAAACTGGCTTCCTTCCTGCAAAATAATTTAAAAGACGGGAGTCATATCCTCTTAAATTTGCTTTTTGCGAGGAATTCTCCCGAGACCACTGGGGTATCCTGGTTGGTCCCGACCCAGACAGCAGAGGGCTTGTTTAATGCATGTTAACAATACTACAGGGTATGGGGCAGGGTTAATCTGCGAATCTATGTATTTCATCCCAAGCGAGTTGATTGGGCTCGGGTTTTCTTTGTTATCGCATAATCCTGCGAAAAAGAGTTGAAATACGGGAAATGCCGATGCAATTATGGAACCCACTCAAACTCAGAGGTACCCGCAGTATGCAGCTCCCTATTGCATGAAGGCATCATCTGATTTCTGGTGCTGCTCCTGGTCCGGGGTTTGGTGCTGGGCACATGCAATTCCCATGATATTTTGAAACGCTGGTAATCTGGCTCATAATTACGCCTATAAGAAGCAATTTGGAGCCCGGCTGGTGCTCATGTTGTGCCTACAATTATGGCTCTGTTCTCCGGCCTGCCAGTTCAGAAGCCGCACCTGTAAATAAACGAAATTGTTATCGTTCGTTCCCATGTGCTGGTTTTCCTGGCTGTTGTGCACAGTTTCGAGGTGCAAATGTTGAAACAGAGATAAATATATTGCCCCACCTGCAGCAGGTAAATGTTGCGGGCTTCATGCTCATACATGGGATATGGGTTTCTTGAAAGACATTATCGGTCAGACTTGCGGCGTTTATTACACATTCTGAGATAAGATGTTCGATGGGAAGAACGACTGCTTAGAAGGGCAAATAGCAGTGCCGTACTTATGGGGGATATTGGCGTTGGATCGTTTCCTCCCAGAGCCCTAAAGGCTCCAGGAAATGAAAATTGAATACATACTAAATAAAATTAAGCTTAACAAGAAATATGCCGTGGCGCGTGGATATGATCCTTATGAGGCGCTTCAATAACTTTCTGATTTAAATAAAGTGATATCAATAATATGTGATTACAAATTTCTATCGTTTAAATATTTTCTCGAAAACAAATAATCCTGCGCTTTTTGTATGGGATGATGGATTTTGGTGAAACGCTTTGAAATTTTGGCACACTCACTATAAACTTTTTGATATTTCAATATTATGAAAGATTGATCACGCACAAGTAGTAAGACTTTGCAAAGACATTCGTTTAGGTGTAATATGGGAAACTATATAACACAAATAAAATTTATTATTCGTAGCAATAATAACTAACTCAAAATCAAAGATTTGATTCCTTTGAAAGGACAAAATAAATAGAACGCTTGAAACTTAAAACAACTAAATTTTGTTGTGACGTTATTTCAGGATATTGAGCTCTAAATATTTTGTAGGGAGTTCTTTTGCATCAATTACAGCCCTGTAGCGACGACTTATTGTCGAAACCAGTCTCTGACAAACTTCTGGAGTTATCGTATTTCAGGCTCTCTAAACTGCAATCCAAAGTTGGTCCACATTAGTAGCCGATGACCTTACAATATTACCGTCGACTTCATTCCACAAGTTCTCAATTGAGATCAGGGGATTGAGATGGCCATTCGAAAACTGGGATTTTTTTTAAATCCATCCAAAGCTTCATTGACTTAGCCGTATGCTTGGGATCGTTATCGTCCTAAAAAATACGGTAGATTGGTACCCGCCATACCAGGAGGACCTTCCCCACACAGTAATTTTGTCGCCACCATGTTTAACGGTTTTCATGATGTATTTAGGATCCTATCCTGACCAAATACACGACGTACATACATTTTATCGTGTGATCCAAAGCGATTATACATACTTGGATTCGTCCCTCCATAAAAGATTTTTCCACCCAGAAATACTTGTATGTACATGTTCCTTGGCGAATTGCAGACGTTTTGCGATATGGCTACGTTTTGACAGTATTGGCTTCTTTCTTGCGCCCCAAGATATTTTTTTCGCATGAATGGTTTTCAATTGTGTTTACAGTACAGATACGTTGACGTTGGATTACCGTACAATTCTATCTTTTATTTTAGGCGCAGGAATAAATGGATCTGCTTTAGATGTCCGAACAATTACAACGTCAGTTCTAGCAGTAGTCTTCGTAGTGGCGAATGTAGATGTAGATTATCATGAGGCGGGTAGATAAGCCCTGCACTTAGACTAAAGGTCCATTGTACAAACCTCGAGAAGAGAGACTGACATCTGAGTTAATCTCGGTGCCCAGATTGAGCCGTTAGACGACCAGTTCTTCTAACAAAGCTCAAGATGGTGGGCAGGGTGAGTTTATGTAGATCATTGGGATCTACATGATAGTTCCCGAATAAAGCGGTTCTGGCACTGTTGTAGAACGGACATGCATACAAAAGGTGAGCAATGGTCTCGTCCTCCAACTCGCATCCGCAAAGTGGCGAATCCGCTATTCGTATAGTATGAAGATGCTTGTTCAGCCTACAATGGCCAGTAATAATGGCCATTGCTTGGCTCAACTGGCATCTGCTGAGGTTGAGTAGACGTCTGCCGAGGCCTAGGTCGACCCAATGCAAGAACATCTTTGACTGTCTACAGTCCAGTCTAGCGGCCCACCTCTCATTGTGCTCAGAGCGGACCCAATTCTCCACCGAGCGACTGATGAGAGATGGTGAAACACCCACATAGGGCTCTGGTCCTATAAAGGAAGAGCAGGCCCCTTCTTTCGCCAACCTGTCCGCAGTCTCATTGCCTGCTATGTTACAGTGGCCAGGCACCCAGATTATTGAGACTTGATTAGAAGTCGCAATTAGATCAAGCGAGTGACGACACTCACTGATAAGCTTAGACGAAACTAAGTATGAGTCAAGAGCTTTAAGAGCAGCTTGACTGTCAGAGAAAATAAAAATGTTTTTCCCACTCAGTTTCCTCTTCAGAATCTCTTGTGCACAGATCAAGATACCAAGAACTTCCGCCTGGAAAACGGAGACGAATCTGCCTAGCGGGCGGGAAATGCACACATCTTCACTCAGACGTGGCGAATAGTGTTAATAACTTTTTTTTCTTGATCAGCCCAAACTGTGTGCTATTTTGGCATTAGGAAGACCTACTTTTCAATCATTCGTTCCATCCCATATTGCTATGCGATTGTATTGTAGATAGTCATAATACTTGAGAATTAAAAAAATAATAAGAATTTTTCACTATACTATACTATAACTTAATTTAACTGTAATACGATTTCACGCCACAAATTGTTGCAAATAAAAACAATCGTGAGATGTGATATTTATGTATATACGTATATTGTCTCTCGTTGGGTGGAATTGTTCAAATGAGATACTATAATAACATGTTGTACAGAATTTGGTAAAAACGTCAGGAAGTACAATTAGAATTTAGACTCTGCATAGACAACATTTTAGAACAGGGCAACATCCAGTTAGACTTAAGGTGTCTTTTTTGAGCAAAGTATTTTAATGCTTATAGTTGTGCTAATTATTTTGTCGCCACTGTATGTAGTTGTCCTAATAGTCCAGGAAATTTTTGTTTTGCAACAGACCGCGTTCCACTCATTGTGAAACAGTTAATTTTGAAGTATGGAAAAATCCCGGGAAAATCCAGGACGGCCCTGCTAGTATATGTTTGTATATTTGAGCACTAATAATGTAACTCAAAACAAAATTACCAGCATAGTATGTACCTCACTTAACTTCGGCTTACCTCCCTTGCTAAAAGTAGCTTTACATAGTTATTTGTGCAAATGGTCAGTAAAACCTTCACAAAATGCAAAAGTTGGCATACTGGTTATTGTACTTTTCCTCTATTTATTTTCCAAGTCTTTTGCCTGAAGTTTCTTATTCAGCTAAATGTTACAGTTATTATTATTTTTTCATTGCCTATAAACAAAACCAGCTGTGTCTCTTAAAAACTAGGATCTCTTTTGCTTCGTGGTAATTTTAGAAACAAAGGAACAATGCCTTTCCTCGTTTCTCGACAGAAGCCCTTTGCCTAGGGAATTCGCATAAACTGGAGCTTTTTTCTTTCCTTCTAGCCTTTCGCGCTGTCTTTGCAAGCCCCTCATAAATTTGCATCTAACTCCTCCTTCCAACCGTCGTGTCGTTGCCACACCCGAAGTACCTCCGTGGATTTTATTTAAAGAATTCAGAAATCTCCCGAGTATGCAAGACGTTAAGTCCGAAAATAAATTCAATTAAAAGTAAAAAAGCACGGCCACATCTGGACGCCATTCGAGTGAGGGGCAATTGCCCTTCGCCGCAGCATAAGCGGGCTTGGAAGAACACCGGCCTGTAACTTTTAATAACGGAGCCCGACCTGAAATAGAATTGGAGAAAAAAGTCAGCCCGGGGAGAAGCAACACCCCTTGGAATTAATTCACCATGTGTTTGATATTATCGGCGGAACGAAAAGCATAACAGATTTGCAACATCCGTCAATAGGAGTGGATATCTGCCGTTTGTACTTGACATGGAAAACGCGCCATGACTTTGCTGGTGCATTCTGATTAGCCCCGGTTGGCACGGTTGCGGGAATCTGCTAAAAAACGCGACCACCAAACAAATGTGCTTCTATTGCTCCATCGGGCGGCTGGCGGGGAAGACCGTGGTTTTCGTTGTTGCAAAACGAACTGAAAATTCTTCTTCGGATGTTTCACATGCAATAAAAAAGTGTTGCATTCGCGAAACAATCAAAGGAAGCACCGGTACATGTTGATGCACTCGCTTGGTATTGAGTCGGTGCGGCTGCGGCGCGTCCTCGCTTCGGCGATCTCCAGATGAATTGGTGTGTGCAATGCAATCAGTTATTAATTAGCTCCCCGTTAGCTGTCATGCTCCGCGGAGATCAGGAGATCTGGGTCCGTCTTCGGCCCATTGCGGCAGGTCGCCATAAGTGCCTCCACTCTATTGGTCTACACGACACGGTCTGCCTAGATGTGCGTGAGGCGTAGCCATGGTGTCGCAATATACTGGCAAGCCAAACAATGCTGGGGTTTCACATTAATTAATTTTTATCGCTTCCGTAATTTCACATTGAATTAGAGGTGCGACAATTTTCCCTCGCGAACCTACTCGGGAAAAAATATTGGCATGGTAATGAGCCCGATTCGCAATGGTTGGTGTTTTTTTTTACCTCAAAGCAGGTAGGTATCTCAAAATATCCAGCCTCAATTATATCTTTATAATTTGTTTGCGTACACGACGAAAAACATTTGCAATTCTTGGAATTATTGTTCTGTTTTCCAAATTTAATTGGGATTATGATAGCATCACATGCTTCAATTTTAGAAAATATTTATGAAATATTTCGACATTGTCCCATGAAAATTGTCGAGTTATTGAGGCGCAGTAAAAAGGACAAATACATAAGTGTAATGCAAAACATGAATTTTTGGGAGCGTGAAATACGATTAAAAGGTAATTACATTCACACTTGTTTGACAACGAGAAGGCAGACCCCGAACTAGAGAGGAGACATACTTACATTTTGGTGACAATTTCCACGTTATCAAATTCGTGAAGAAAATATGTACCTACAGTGTTGGGAAAAACTAAAGCAACTCAACACAAGAAAGTAATTTTAAAAAAAAAAAAATAACAAGTGTATACTTTACTTCAAAATAAAATATATTCAAATTAATCCTCTTACACCCTTCCATATAACGACAAAATAATATTATAGTAAATTCAACATTTTAAAGTAACAAACAGTCTAAGTTCTTATAAGTAATAAAAATTGTCTGGAAAAAACTAAGGAACTCTGCTGGAGTTGAAAAAATTATAATAATAAAATAAACTTCAGTATTTAGTAGCGAAGCCGTTTTGTTTGATGACATCTTATTGGCATCGATAAAATAAGGTTCTCAATAGTTGTTTTTTGGAACCTGCGACCACTCTGATTGGATTGCGTCAAACAACTGCCTGTGGTTAGAGAACCTCTGTCCTCTCAACTGCCTCTTAACAATTTCCCATAGATTTTCTATTGGGTTTAAGTCAGGTGATTGCGCAGCCCAATCCAGAACATCGACATGCCTCTCTCTGATCCAGTCAGTTACAAATTTTGAAGTTCATATGTTTTGGGTCACGATCGTGCTGAAACCTCCAACGAAGTGACATTTCCTCTTCTGCATATGGCAACATGTAATTCTTTAGGATTTCTTTTTACTGGAACCGATCCACTTTGCCTTCAATTCGCACAATGGGTCCAGTTCCTGCCTAGGAGAAACATCCCCACACCATTACAGAGCTTCCTCCGTGTTTTATTGTATGGTTGCAATATTTAGGAAAGAGTCTTGTTCCGGTAGGACGTTCCACTGTTCTTGAGTCCAGTTTTGATATTTTTCAGCGAATTGAATTCTCGCTTTCCGTTGTTTTTAGATATTGCTGGCTTAGACGCTGGTCTTCATGCAGGAAGTTTGGCTTCAATGGCTCGATTTCTGATGGTCCTATCAGTAACGTTCAACGGGATCTGCCTGAGAATTTCCGATGATGATACAAACGGGTTTATTTTTATTTTTCGGATAATGAGGGCACGAGAAGATGTGCTGTCGTCTTCCTCGGACGTCCACCTTTGTGGATAGTTTTCACTTACCGAGCATTTTAAACTTTTTTAAAAGTCTTGATATCACAGATTTTCTTGTACTGTTATATATACTTATACTTTTCACATAAGGCCTTTTGAGTCAAACCCTTTTTCAAATCACTTATGATGCACTCCTTGGTGAACTCGTTGTACTTATTCCTGGCCATGCTCAATAAATTCGATTAAATAAACACTTTACGCGATGACTAGTACTCTTCAAATGAAAGTGCAAAGAAAATCGTGCATTATCGTCGCAATTGTGTAACGGTATATTAATCGCTGTTTATTACTTTGATTTGTTGAATTTACTATAAAATTTTTTGGTCGGTATATAGAAGGATGTAAGAGGACTAATTTGAATATATTTTATTTTAAAGTAAAGTATACAGATACACTTGTTATTTTTTCAAAAAAAATTTACTTTCTTGTGTTGAGTTGCTTTAGTTTTTTCCAATACTGTATATCCCTGGCTACTAACTAACAGGTAATAGGAAGTTTTGGCAATTAGGAGGGATCATAAAAATAAAAAAAAATAAAAAAAGGAGGAGATTTTTTCTAGATGAAAATATTTCAGAATTTCTATTCGTACGTTTGATTTCTTTCACATATTTTTATGTAAGTACCTAGGTACATTCAATTCTCTACAAATCGATAATGAAAAATGATATGAATGCTCACTTCAGCGTACCGTAAAGTAAGACCACTTTACTCTTACATACCTACAAGAAAGGAAAAACGGTTATTTTTCTCTTAGAGTCAAATACTAATTTTATAGTTATAAGAGAAAATGATTGTCAGACATACATACGGTTCTCGATGGAACCTTGTGAATATCTTTCCAATGGAAAAACACATCGAAAACCATTTCCAATGTGGTAAGCCTCAGATATCATAGACTCCCCATACTTCGAATTTGTATTGCAATCAAGTGTACGCTTTCTTATGACCTTCCTACATAAACTGTCATTTTATCAAAAAAAAAAGAAAACAGAACCACCTTTTTCAAAAGTTCAGTGTTTTGCCGCAATTTTATGGAGATTGGTAACCTTCATAACATTAATGAAGTTGTGAAATTACATACATTCTCAAACTATGGACAGACACGTACCTACTATATCAAAACGAGAAAATGCCAAAAATAAGAACACCGTAGTTCCCAACATTTTATTGCAAGTTGTACGTGTGCTCCTGCAAAAATCGAATGTCTGTCTTTCCTACTCACACCCACAAGTTAGAAATGAAAAGGATTAGCATCGACATCGCCATCAACGCTTCCCTCCAAAGTGACACCCAGTACAAATTCCCGACGTCCTTCTACGCGTCCTGCGACAATGCTCGAAGATGGAGGTGCTGTGATGAGACGGCTGATCTGTACCACTCGAGCACCCAGCACATGTCCATTATTATCCACTTCATTCAATATTGTGACTTTCAATTTCATGCCATTGAACAACTTCCTGCACATCAGGGCCCCAGATAATGTTCGAAAGCGCAAAGGAGCCCCGATAAAAGTTTCCAGTGATCAATCAGATGCTCGGCGTCTATATAGACTTGGGTACCGCTTCAAGTGGAGAGAAGTTTTATCGGAAACATGGGCTCACCGAAGACATGAACTTTATAGACGTTGCGGATAAAGGGATTTTTGGTGAGAGGAGACTCGATATATCCGTTCTGGTGGGCACACACGCGCCTGCGATACGAATGCTCGGAAATTTCACTTTCACTAAGGGCAAAAAGGAAATGAAATGTCGACTTTAACGCACGAGACGTCAGAGGGGAGATGAAATATGATTGCCTCTACATTTTACCGCTGCTTCCTAGTGGATCAGATTTCTCAGGCATGCCGGGGCCATTTGTCGACTTGGGGGGATAGACAGTGCTCGACATCGCTCTTAGGCGAAAACAAATTCACTTTCATTGTTTGGGTCGAGCAATTTAAGGTGAATTTCTGCACCATGTTCCGGCCCACAAAGAACCGTATTAAGCAGTTAATTGCTGAGCATGTCTGTCCACCTTTCACCTGGATTTCAGGTGGCACTTGCTGGTTTTCGGCTTTCGGCTCTCGGCAGATATTAATGGAGGCTGCCCAAAACCGGGTCCACCAACAACAAGCAAAACCGGCCACCCGGCGGAAGCACGTTATGGAGCTTGTGCCAACTGCCCACCAGATTCACTGCGTTCTGCAAGACAAAACAACAAACGCCAGCAGTGACAGGGGTACCGGAGCAGTCTTGAATTATTAAAAAATCCCCGAGAGCGACCTTGTCAGCTCCATAACCGCCGGATGATTACTTTCTCCTCTTCCGGCTGTGAGCCAGCCAATCTATCTTGTGCTCGGACAGACGCAGTCTGCCTGTTGTTTCCATCTGGAGCTCGGCCGGCGAACAAATCCGAAATAGGAACGTTTGAAATTATCTGCCTCATGACAAAAGCCCAGGTGCTTGTGCCTCATCCCGCTCGCCGTTGGTTTGGAACCCGTGACTGTCCCGGCAAGCCACAGTCACGATTCCCATCAGCAATAGGTGGATTTACGTATACCCCACCGTATGCACTAGCAATGAAAATGAGTTGGAAACGTATCTATGGAAACAATTTTACTTTTTCACTTTTTTTAATTTTTCTTTTTTCTCCGAAACAAAGCCACCAGGACTCACCCACTCTGTCCAGAAGAGCGGCTTAAATTTTTTTCTTTTTTTACAGGCCTGAACAATCCGCGGCGTACCTATCCCACAAAAATGTGAATTTCCTCACATTTTTGTGCAGGGAGAAATCTTTTTATTATAATTTGGCCCTTTTTCCCCAGTTGGAGCCCACGAAAATGCTGTGGTTTTCTGCAACGCTATTGTTGTGCAAATTAAATCACTTTAATTACAATGCTGGTAGATTCCACCACCGGCCACGTCAGCCACACCGGGTTTTTTTCTAACAGCTTAGAATTTTCGGGGTGCAGCCCGGCAGGAGAGAAATGTGATGAACTGCGGGCACATACCGCGATGCGGCAAATAACGGTCGAGTGGAGATTGCATGTTCATTTGAAATGCATGCAAGTGGTGCATGAGGCGAGTGTGACATAATTTAGCGCAGTTAATGCTTCCCAGAATGCTGAATTTTCCCTCGAGATAAAAGCGGAATGTGCGGCAGACCTTATCATTTATGCACGAGCGTATACAATTTTTGCTTTTTAACCACTTCCGATCTGCATTCTTCTCGCAGTAATTAAGTAGAAAGCTTAATTAAGCCTTCCCGTCAGAATGTAAGCATTTTACTACTTCAGAGTCTCAGGTAGCGTACATTTACCAAAATCATACTATTTGTCACGTGGAACTAGGGATAATACGTGGAGATATAAGTGGCCGTCGTCATCGTAAGACCTGTGTGATCGAACAAAAAATCGCAGCATTTAAAAACTTTTTACTGCGAGATTCGAATGAATGAAAATAAACGAACGGGCAGGAGAGACTCTCAAGGTTTCATCACCACATTTAATGAATGAAATTTCACATAAAAATCTTCAAGTCAGGAAGCTTTGTTCGCGATGAGTTCCTCATCCACTGATGACAGTGGAAAACCAAGCTCGAGTGACACGGGGCAGAAAAATGCTTTTAAAATGTTTGTGACAAATGACGCGGGACGGAAAGTTGTGGACTTAATTATTGGTGATGATAATCGGAATTCGGATCTACCAGTATGACATTTAAAAAAACCAGTCAAGGGTTCTTCTGTTGCTTTCAGAGGGGGAAAGTGTCAGAAAGTTGCATGTGTTTTTTTGTAACTCGAATCTTAATTTAGGTGCATAAAGACACAATAAGAGAATTGAAAATGTTCATTTTGTTTTGTTTCTCAAAACTTTGGTAGAGGCATTTTTATTTTCATAGGCAACTACTTTTAACAAAATGTGCAATCACCGTGCGGTTATTCGAAATGTGCATAATTAGTGTGCACAATGATGAGTTAAAAATGTGCCAATGCATAAGCATCTCGCGATAGAAGGTACCTATAAATAAAATGTGCCAACACCATTTACGCATGACCAGATGCTTAAGTGCAAGCACAGAAAGTCAAGTTTTAATTGAGACACATTCATAAAAGGTCCTCGACAGAAAGAATGCATTCTAGCACAATGTTCCTTGCTTTTCAGGTGAGACACTACAAAACACTTGTGCAAGCTGACAATACGTGAGTGCCTAATTAAAAAAAAGCGGCTACCGGCGAGGGGCTCCATTGGCATACTGTTCCCGAAACACTTGTAACAATAGCTGAATGAGACCCGTTGCAATAGACTCCACAAGCCCTTGCTTCCCCTGCACTCTATTCAAACATCGCAAAAAATGCCATTCATGGACTCGACGGGAATTCAAAAATTTCAGCAAACAGAATTGTTGAGTCGTTTGATGGCAATAATTAACCCACATCCCGTGACAATTAAGACGATTTTGATGAAACTCTTTCGACCTTGAAGGCTTACGCTGAGCCGCTCGGCAACCGCAACACGTGGAGCAGCGAAGCCGTGTGGTAAGATGCTGGGAATTCCGTAATTAAATTCATGAAAGTCCCCCGCGGCTTTGTCCCATGAAGTTTTGCCTAACAGTAGAAGTTTGGAAAAACAATTCTAATGGGTGTTTACTTCACTGTGCCTAATATCAACTGCAAGCCCGTAGCTCCAAAGGAATTCTACTTTCTTAATATATGTACCATACAAATCCTGCATTTGTCGTAGGGTGGTGGTGGTTGTCAGCATTTATTTCCATCTTAGGCGTGTAACGTGTTTATTTACAGATTAATGAAATTCCTTTGTTCTGAGGTTTCCTCTGGCTGCATTAAAGCAGATAGTAGCGAAGAGTGTATTTAGATTGTACATAAGCCATACCAACACTTGCGCATAAGAAATTATTAGGCTATGGCACATAACATTGAATTCCTACTTGGAATTCAATCAAATTATACATTACTCGTATATTCAAAAAGTACCTCAGAACTATTATTTATAAACCGTGAACTGAATGTACAACAAAATGTTAAGTTGCTAGTACATACTGTCTTTTTACTTTTAATGTTGGAAGTGTCTATTTGCACCATGCATTGCACCGTGTAAAGTCCGTGTGACATGGACATGGGTAACCTCGGCTTTTCCGGATTATGCGTTGTGACATGGAATTCGGTACAAAACAATACGTAAAAGGAAAATTTGCGTTTTAGAAAATGTCTGACTGACTGAATATTTTCCTTTTACAAAATATTTATGGACTGAAATTTGCCTTTTTGCATTGATGTGTGCACGAACACACGTAGGGTCTAAATAGGCACTGACTCGAGTACGCGTCACACGGAATTTACCCGGTATCCGATAAATCCGAAGTTACCCGAGTCCGTGTCACACGTGTCCTTACTAAACAAACACTTTTTACTTGCAAACAGAAGTGGGCGATATTTACTGTGAGACGAAAAAGTAATGGCAGATGAGAGTTTTTGTTATATGGGTGATTCTACAAAAGTTGGGCAACTTTTGACCTCATTTTGTTTTTATAGTTTTAGGTGAAAATTATAATAAATAGTATTTTATTATGAAGACATAGGTCATATAGTAAATAGTAGGTACTGTTCCAGACAGGGCCAGTCACTTTTTTAAACAGTTTCTGAGATATTTGGATTTTTCTAAATTTGAATGCCAGGGAACTCACGAGGGTACCACGGTACTGATTAAATAGAACATTTATTGGAAAATGCAAGATCTATAGCAACTTTGACGAAGTAAATATGTTCAAATCGAATAATGGCACAAAATGTAATGACTTTAACAAACAAAAGTCAGCTCTTCTTTTGTAACAGAAAAATTCTTCTAAAAGTTAAAATAGTTAAATGACATAATGAAAATTACTTTGCAAAGGCTCGTTTATCTCTTCAAATTGGTAAAATATCCTTTTTCCCTTTGTAACAAAGTTTGGCATAGGCGGTTTTTTAAGATTCCGTACCCGAAAGGTGCTCAACGGGACCCTATTACTTAGCCTCCGCTGTCCGTCTGTCTGTCAGCGGGTTGAGTTGAAATTTTCACAGACTGTGTACTTCTATTGCCGCTATAACAAAAAATAATGAAAAAACCAAGATGGCGAACTTCAAAATGGTCGCCATGCAAATTAGAAACAAAACTTTCGATTTTGTTTTAGCGCCTCTCTTATTTCTTTTATAAAAGTGTTTAAAAAGTACATGATGTTATATCTTGTACGATAGTTCGGAACGCTTCGTGTGCTAGTCTGACTTACACTTGCCTGGTTTTTTTTATTACCTGTTCCACTGGTACATCGGATAAGGAACTGACGACACGGTACTGATGAATGGGACACAAATTGGAGGTTATAATTCAAAGTAATGCTTCTACCGGTATTTTCTATTAATAGGATGTTACATTTTAACAAATCAAATTTACCCTTATATAAATCACAACGAAATATATGTACGCAAGAAAATAACACGTGCATACGTGATAACCACGCCGCTTGGTCTGTTTTCAAAATAGCTGTCGTACAAAGGGAGTGCTTTGTAGCAAACTTCACTACCAATACTTAAAACTGAATAAGGACCCGACGTTTTAACTTTGATGATTGCCGGGAGTTTTAATTTTTAAAATTGCACACACGATTGATGGATAAAAGTGAACACAGAGTTTATTATTTTTTTTAAAAATTGCTGTTATTCGATTTTATGATGAAATATGTAATATACATCAATGTTTTACATTTTGATTTACAATTAATTGGAAATATTTTAACATAGAATCACTGAATTATGGGATGACGTGATGGGGTTGAACTGACATCGGATTCAGTTTCAGCGACCCCAAAAACATATGTAACACATAGTCCGATCCCCGGGCTCGAATTTTTTTTTTTTTGTGTGGCTGTGTAATAAAATGCTTGCTCTATTGAATAATGGCATCATGTTGCCCAACTTTTGTAGAATTACCCATATAGCTTTGAAAGGATCAAAAAGTTGCCATTTTTGCAATTTTTGCTACTGGAATAATCTTAGGACACCATCTTAGTCACCTATAGAGAAGAATAAAATGACTAAAATGTGGTATAAGCAATAAATTCTCTTTCGTTACAATTAATATAAAAATTGTTTCCATATACATATTTTTCACAAATCGTGTGGACCATTTTCACTGTGTCTGTAAATGGTTTGCTCTGCTCTGCTCTGAACTGTTGCCTTTATGCGGTAATTTATCCAAACAGTGCCAGTCTCAATCTGTCTTGTTGAGGCTGGTTTCAGACCGCAAAACTTTCAATTATACAACTGAATTAGCCGCATAGTTTTTAGTGTCGCGCAAACTAGCTGACTTCATTGCTGACTCACTTCAGGAGAGTGGCTAATTGGCCGGTCCAAGCGCCACTACAGAAACAATAATCGATTCGACTCGCCCGCGCCGTCCGGGTCCCCCCAGACGCCCCCGTAAGCACGTTAAAGTAAACGACGTGCTGTAAGGCTCCTCAGCCAAGAACGGACGCGCTCGAGTTGATGAACTTTCCGTTTTTCTTGAGTACTTTTTGTCACTTTTTGAAGTCGCCGGCAAAGAGCAAACTTTTTTAATACGAAAGTCACAGACCAATCCATCCTTCTCCGGCCAGGGCCAACCCTGTTGATGCGCGTTCTAATTTCGGTTTGTTTAGTCTGCAAGCTTCGGTCGATGTCACACTCGATGAGCTGTTTGTGGCCTTTTAATTCCACTGAGTGCCTCGCCTAATTATTTCGATCACGTTATGGCAGCTGGCTGAAGTAGACGTACTTGCCTCCTTCGCTGCGAGAATGGGACCATTTATGGCGAAAGTTCTTAAATATATTCCCATTTTCCGTGGAACTGGGTTGGGCGGGAACGTGTGTGGAAAAGTTGTCAGCACACGATGAAGATAAAAGCCAAACTTGCGCGGAGCGAATTTTGTGTGAACGTTACACGGTCAATAAACTTGAAATATTTATTTAATCCGATGACATGTGCTTAGCGTCTCGTCTCTCTTTTTCCGTGTTGAAAAATAGCGAATTGCTTGCGACTTATTGCACAATCATAGAATGACTTGCTGAGCACCTCTTTTCCTGTATTCCTACATGAAACAGGAGCTGCGAAGGAAATTGGTACGCACAACACCTTGTTCTCGAATTTCACTTCCCCCAAGCGCGGCGACCTAATTTACTTATCACAACTTTGTGTAAACACTAAGAAGGGACGTAAAAAGCCTCTGTCTTGAGAGAGCAAGTCCATCTCTGTTTACTTCAGCAAACCTTTCAGTTTCAATTTGAACTTAGCAAACAAAAAAGGTCTTTCCGATTCTTAGGGTAGACAAGGTAGGCCCCTCGGAATCCTTTTACGGCAAATATAGAAAGTGCGAAAGCACGTGGCGAATGCTGTCAAGAAGATACCTTGTCCCTAATCCAGCTATAAAATATTACTGGGAATGATGATTTAATGGGATCTGATAGCTGGGCGTAAAGCACGTTTCGTTGTCCCGAGCAGATGCTGCAGTTGAATCTTTAGTCGATGGGATACAATGCCATTAGGAGGCGCTGTGACTTGAATAAAATGAGAATCTACTCAAAATTGTAATTCGGGAAATACTCCCGCTGTGGTATTGACGGTATGAGGGGTAGACAATTGAATTGTACGGTCCAAAAAAACATGGTTTGTAAATTGTTGAATAGTTTAATTCAGTCCTTAGAAAGGAACTGTAAAGGCTGTTGGGCTTGAATACTGAACCTTTTCGGTTTTAGAGTTCCGTAGTTTATAGGATCCCTTACAGTGTCGTCATGTCCGTCCATCTGGCTGTGTGTCACAGCCTAGTGGCTCCTTCTTCATTTGACCACTGTAATGAAATTTCACGGGATGACGCTTAAAATGAACCAAAGTGATGAATTTGGTACGTACTCTATCCTCTGATGTGGGGTTTTGAAATGGCTGGCAAAAGAATTATTTGTACCGACTGATCTTCATCCAGTCTCTCAGTCATCCGCGGTGTGAAATATATCCATCTCTCTCGTTTCCTGCATGCACAACCTCAAAGGATATTGTTGGTCATGCATCTGCCAAGCTTATTAAAGATCTGGGGGAGGTTCTTGTTACTCAGGCCCCAATTTTTAGGAACGGGGTTCGAAACATTTTGCTGTGGTAATTAATGGAAAAATAATTAAAAAATTCTATCTTGACCCGTTTTCGAGATATAGGGCAATTCGCGAGCCACCTAACGTTCGTAACTTTCAGGAAAATTCTATTATATATTATAATTTCCCTTTTATAAACTGCCGGTGAAGTTAATTTTCCTTTTACAAACTACCGGTGCAGTTAATTAGCACAGCAAAATGTTTCGAACCCCGTTCCCAAAAATTGGGGCCTGAGTAACAAGAATCGTGCCAAGATCTGATAAAGTGTTTTCTAATTTATTAAAAGAGATGTGGATTTGTCATAACTGAAGTTCAACAATTATAAGTTGGGTGTTTCTTCGGACATACTTGAACAAGCTTTGGATTGTTCCATTTGGACTATAAGGCTAAGGATTAGTAATTTTAAAAATTATAATGCAAAATCCACGGTTGCAATGCCTCAGGTTGTGGAATGTTTAAAGTACTTCGCAAAACTTTAAATGATGGGTCATTATTACCTTATTAGCAAAATATTAGAGGCTTGTAAGATGACTTTGGTATTATTGTGATCGCGGAAAAATGGTGATTAAATGAAATTTATCATCTGAATTCGCCACAGAAAAATATGTGATTTTTAGAAATCACGGTTCTCCCATTGCATCAGGTTATACGAAAGATATTGGCATTTTAATTGCTGCCCGCTCAGATCTATACAGTAAAAAGGGAAAACAACATAGGTCCGGGAATGGATCCGTGCGGCACTCTTTGGAAGTGGTAGAAAAATGGAATACATGGCATTACAGCCTGATAACCGATCCGACAAGTGGTTGGCCCAGCTCATTGAGCAACTACACTAAGAAAACTTAAAATGGACGGATTTTTGAGGGAATTCTTATTGCTTTATTCCAAAAAAAAAAATCAATTGATCGTCAAACCAACGCGTTCTGGTTTGTTAGGATATCCCCAGGACTCTCTCTCATGTATATTACAAGTCTCAAATCTGATACTACATTCATTCAATTATGTGGTACATTATATTAATTTTCAGAAGTGTTTATATAACGAAGCCTAAAAGTAAATCAAAAAATTGTTTTGTCAAGTACAAAATGAGTGTTCCATGCCATCAGCAGTTACAATAGCCGGAGAGGCGACTGCAACGAGAGGACGTCGCTCCTCTTATAGCATTCTTTTAAACTAAAAACAAACCATGATTTGGAGGCCGTCAAAATTATGGATTATTTTTTATATTAAAAAGAAACCATTTCGAGTAGAAACATATAAAATAAAATAAAATAAAAGCTGAAATCCTAAACCTTCAGAAAATAATAAGTTGCATATTACCACCCTCACTAGAATGGTGGCAATGGGGAAAGGAAGGGGGGTTTACCGCGGGAGACGGATTAGGAGGATGTTACTTTTTGCGGTCGCCTCTTGGAGTATACGGGAATAAACAATTAATTATTTATAACAATTGATCGCGCTAGAATTTTTCAATCCGGATAATTTTGATAGATCTACATCTAGTTTTCAGTATTCAAAATTTGTTTAAAGATTTTTTGAGCGATCCGTTTGGTGATAATTGTGGGGGACAGCAATTTATAAGCATTTTTCCTGAAAGTTTTGTAAAAATTTGCATAAAAGAACACACAGTATATTGTTACAAATTCCGCCAGCAGAGAGGCTTTGATGAGACACCCCACACAATTGCCCTTGAAAAAAAAAAGTTTTTTTATTTCTCAATTTACCCCTAGAATCAAAATTCAACTTTGAGTACTTCACGTCTATTATTGGGCCATCACACTCTATCTCTGTGCTAATTTTTATATCGAATAGTGTTAGAGAGAGTGTCACAGGCGATTGTGAAAAACGGACGGACGGACACCTTGATTCCATAAGTGTTCCCTTATTTTACACAGAACACTTAAAGGAAGCAACCCAGGACTTTTCAGCATAAAATAAGAGCCAGCTCATCAACATGTATACCTTTGAGAGAAATTTGTTAATTAGTTACCATTTCTCCTTGCCGTTAAGTACATAAGACATTTTAAGTACCTCAGATTTCAGCAGATAATTAATTCAAGTAATACAAGACCATGTCTTAGCTCGCATGTGTGGTTGTTGAACAAACACAACCGTAAAGGAATACGGAGGTAATACATGTCAGACCAGAGGAGTGTACATTAATTATCAGGTGCATATGTGCAATTAAATTAATACCATACCTCTCAACTTCTTAAGACGAACAATTTTGCACACAAATCACTTAGGAGAGATAAATTCCAGAGGTAGATTCCCCAAGCCCACACCATAATTGGTGCATGTATTAATTAGGTTTACTCTACTCCCATTATATAATTCCAGTTCCAGGCCAACATACCGTGAAACTCCTGAAAATCGATTTCATTTCAAATAAATTCCCGATAAAAGGAAAGACGAGCCTTTCTCCAGAGATAAAAGGACGTGGCACAAAACGTTTTATTTGGCAGATTAATTACGTTAAATCTAAAATATGTGGAAAACCGCACTGTGTATGCTCACGTGCTGAACAACATAATAATTCTCCCGTTTAGCGTCACATAAAATTACTCACCGCAACATTAATCTTAAGAATGTCTTGAGATTCACCTCGTTAAATTTATGAAAGCTGGGTATTGTCTGGGTGTTGTAGCGTGCGTGACGACGATAGGTAGTTCTTTGAGTATTCTTGGAGAGCAATTTTATTAAAATCAGACAAATTGTAGTCTCCAGGAATAGTTGTCTTGGAGAAGCTTAGCAATAATTCCTTCACACATTTGTGCTCTGGGCTAAAATAAATGAGGCAGCGCAGCAAGGGGTGATTTTCTTGGTTAAAGATAATATTTACCATCTCAAGACTTTCTCAGATGAGATACATTTTTAGTGTTTAATGAGGGATTATACAGTGAAAATGATGGGCAAAAAACGTGCACTAATGCTGAAAAAGGTCTGCCAACGTAATCTCTGAGTGCGCAACATCTTCATTTGCTTGGGACGAATCACATGCTGTAAATTTAAAGTACTAAACCGTTGCGAGACAACAATAGGCTCTGTAGCCCTGCTCCCTTGCCCAATTTAACTTCTGCAAAATGATTTTTCCGCTCTGATTGTCGCGGTCGTTTGGTTAATCAGATTCCATTTTTGCGGCGACGACTGAAGAATAGACAGAAGAGCTACGTAATTTGGCTATGAAACCGATAGTTTTTTCATTCAAATTCCAGAGGTGGAGGAGAACGTAATTTTTGAAAAAAAAATAATACCCTCATAAAATTCAAGGCTGGCCTACAGGTAAATTAATTTCTCTATTTACTCATGTAAAATGCGTAATTGGGGACTGCTTAATTTAATTAAAATGAGTTCTTTGTTTTGTTCAATTAATAGCAGTTTTGGGAAAATTATACGCGCAACAAATGTAAACTGGGAATTTGGTGTTTTAAAAAATCCTTGGGAAATAAATAGCCCAATTTTAAACGGAAGAAATATTTGTGTAAAATTAGTACTGTTTGGGAATTCTTAGTAGTCTGACAATAGTGCTGAATTCGGACAGTGTGAGTGATTTTCCTTTATTATATATTTGGACACTTCTTCGATTAGTCAAAGGTCATTCGTTATTGAATCAAGTTCAGTTAGCCCTCGAGGGATATACACTGCCGCTCAAAAGTTTTCGTGCAGAACGAATTTTTCAAGAAAAGGTAAAAGAATATCGTTTATCAATGAAAAATTTTGTAGTTTTAGGGGAAAAACAATGGGATATATGTATGTAGCTCTAAAAAAACAAGACATAATAATTTTCTTCAATTCTTTTTTTAATCAAAATACTGTTACACATTTTTCTAATCGAAAAAACCACCTCTTACTTCTAAAACTGCTTTTGCTACTCTAGGCATTCTATCTATCAATTTGTTAATTTTATCTGCTGTTATTGTTTCCCAAGCAGTCTGTAGAATTTCCCAAAGGTGTTCATTTTATGTGGGACAGTGCATCCTCACCTCACGATCCAATTCATCCCATAGAAGCTCTATGGGATTAAAATCAGGTAATGTAGCTGGCCTTTCCATATTGTGAAGACATCCATCTCTATCCTTTTGTGCAAGATAATCCCAACAAAGGTGAGAAGAGTGTTTTGGATCATTGTCCTGGGTAAAGGTGAATCCAGGACCAATTAGGCTCAATCCTGAGGGAACAGCGTTTTGCTCTAAAATCCGTCTGTAGTCTTCTTTTTTCATAATTCCATCGATTCGGACAAGGTCTCCCTCTCCTTCTAACAAGAAGCACCCCTACACTATGACTGAACCACCGCAATGTTTCATAGTTGGCACAACACAATCGGGAAGCATTTTTTCGTAGGCCGACCATCGAACGTAAACTCTTCTTTTTTGTCCAAATATTTCCAACTTGTATTCATCCGTCCAAAGAAAGTCCAACCTGCATAGTGTGGGCCCCAACCCATGCGCCTAACTTTATTTTGACGTTGTAGCAGTGGTTTTCTAAGGGCAACTGGTCCTTTCCAGTCTGCTGCACTAAGTCATCGTTTTGTTGTCATAACTGAAATATTTTTAGAGTGAGCACTGTTGAACTCTGCGCATATTTCAGGTGCTGTCGTCAATCGTCGATTTCTCTTGCAGATTAATATTAGTGTCTGATCCTCTTGCTTTGTTGTACTTTTTGGCCTTCCACTTCTTTTTATCGTCAAGAGTACCCGTATTCTTGAATCGAACAATTGTGTCATGTACTGTTGACTTCACCATCTTCAATTTCCCGTTCTGAATATCCTTCATCATACAGGGTAACAAATGAACTCCTAACTGCAATGCTAATTTGCTTTGACCTTCCCATTATATTAAAATATTTAACTTATATTTGTCACACTTATTACTCTTTGACTTCCACTAAGAAACTGTGAAGAAGAGAGCCTGCGGCCAGATTGTTTGTCCGAAAAGTCGTGAAAATCTACTCTACTACACTTGTTTGATCCATAAAAGCACAGACTACCTAATATACGGACGGAACAAGTCCGAACCAAATGTGTGGTTTTAAGATCTATCTTTTTTTTTATTGATGTTGTTTTTTACCTCACACTTTTTTTACCTAAAGGGTTTAGGAAAATTTCAAACTAGACACTGTTTTAAACGTGACATGCATATATTGTGTGAATTTCAGGAAATTTGTTCTAGAATTAATCATAAAAATTTCGATTGGAAAGAAAACCCTTCAGGTGCCCGGAAACTTTTGAACGGGAGTGTATATCATACGGAAAATCATTAAAAAAATTCTTAGTATCACTAGTCCCTTTCCGACCCAGCAATGCAACTCCCTAACATTAGAAAAACGCGTCAAATTAGAGTTTGAATTGCGCCTACAGTGAAACATCTATAAATTAGTGAGATTGTAAGATCTTTTACATAGTAAATCCCAAAGCATCGTTGGCTCCATTAACAACAGTGTCGATGTGATGCTCAAAAGCGCAAGTTCAGTATGATACCAAGATCGCTCGCCTTGTTTACTCTAATGAGGCACTGTCCATTAATCGAGAAGTTATGAAGCCCCAACGATAATCGACATAACAAAGATAACAAAATTAACGACTGTCATATGGTAACATAAGCAAACCATAATAACGTATTTACATGATCTAGGAAATTAATTTGCTTCCTATGTCAAGTACGGTTTCAGTCATATGACATTTGATTACGAAAGTTTATCGAAGAGTTGCATATTGTCTCATGTCAATAAAGGGTTCATTCATAAGCTAGCTAAGATCCCACCACTTAAGAGACGTCACTTATGGTAAACTATGTCGACTATGGTTGGGCTTTAAAGTAGCGACTTCTTTTTAATTGAAAAAGTCATACAGTGCATTTAGAAATATTCAAAGGAAGGCGATTTATTGAGTATCAAATCCAAAAGTCAGAGTTCAAAGGCAGTCACCCTCTCAGCAATCAGGCAGCAATCTCTGCTTTCATATGTACGAAATGAATGACACAAATCAACAACAAATCAATACCAACTTGTATAGCACGTTGTACTAAATTTGAAGGCAATTCTTAACAATCCCTAAAGGTTTGCGCATCTAATTTCTCAACGTGGCGAAAACCATAGTGCAGAACAGGTTCTTATATCTATATATGTTATATAAAAATCAATTGCTGTTCGTTAGTCTCGCTGAAACTCAAAAACGGCTTGACCGATTTGAATAATTTTTCTTTGTTTTGTTTTGGATTACATATAGCGAATACAGGCCTAGTTTAAAAAAAAGAAAATTCGGGAATCCTCGAAAGAAAAGCCGGAAAATCGAAAAAATCGAAATTTGCGTTTTGTATAGGAAGCGAATTTTCCAAGTTCAAGGAATCTTTATGAAAAAGCGCAATTGGAGGTTTTCGGGGTCGCTGATATCGAACCTGCTTTCAAAAGTTTGGAATTCAAGATTCAAGAACTTCAAGAGATAGCCCTGAAAATCCGCACTACAGAATTTTCGGGATCACTGATTTCGAATCTGCTATCAAAATTTCCAAATATGAGACCACCCCCACACGTGAAAATGAAGAGGAATGGATTTTGATAATGAAGAGAAAAATTGAAATATCACGATAATGGTGGGCTCAATAGAAGCGCCTTCAAGAGTAGTATAATTACGAAAATATATGAAATATATAGAAAATAGAAAACACACGGGGCAATGTGTATGCCAAGTTTGGGATGAAAATATTAATAAATGTAGAAACTGTGGTTTTTGACATTGAAAACTTTTTGAGGGTGGCAAAAATTTACCCCTGCCGATTGGAAATAAATGAAAAAATTGATTTATTTAGTACAAACAGCAGTATTAGGAATAGGTGGAAGTGATGTATGGTGTGTATTAAGCACGAATTTACGCTTGATTTAATGAGACCACCCCCACCCCGTTGGGTCATATAGGTGAAGCGGTACAGTAGGGAGGGGTTGTAAAATTAAGGAATACAAATTTAATAGTTTCCCGGGAAACGCCGGGTCCGGGCAAACTAGTCTCACTTAAGAATATCTTTTATCATTTCAACGATGCAATGAAACTTAGCGACGACAAAAAAAAATAAGAAGCACTGGTCCGTATGCAATCATCAGCACGCCAGGTGAGTAAGCAAAAAACATCGTGCACACTCCCTAAGAAGTTAAGCAAATATGGCAAGGTAAATATTGATGTTCGTTCAAAAAAACAAATACGAAAATACTCATGCAGCAAAGTCAAACAAAATCGATATTTGCTCCACTGCAGCACTCTGACTATAGGGGAAGGCAGAATTCAGCAACAAGATTCAGTGGCCGACATAAATGGCCAGCACCGCAGAAAAGCATAGAATGCCCGAGCACAAAAATACAAGAGCTACTTTTTTCACAATAGTCCTGTAAGGAGGAGAGGTACATTAGCGCTGCAGTTTTTCATCCTCGCTGTCTTAATAATTCATAGCTCGGCCGGGAGGAAATTCCGTGGGCCCGGAGATAACCCAAATTGAGATGCTTTCGTATTCTGAACATGAAAGGCTTTAAACAAAATTGGGAATTCGCGGCGTAAGAAAAAAGCCCCTTAGTGTCCGATAATTTCCCATTTTGCAGCGAAATTAATTTCAGGATGGAACACGGTAAGCGTCTGCCTGAAAGGAAAACATGAAAACGAGTGCTATAAAAAATGCTTTATCGAACCCGGAGGGCAGTATTGGCCTGCTTTATCGGAAGGGTCCCGATAATGTTTCAATAAAATTTTACGTATTTTTCTCACAGGCCAGTGCTCATCCAGGTAGTGGGTCCACTGCCCATAACACCGGATCCATCGCAGGCAATTACAACATAAAATTAAACTCTCCTGGGGCGCCGTATTAAGGCACCGAGTTTACCTGAATGTAAACACTCCCTTACGAGAGGCATCCGCCCAGAAAATTAATTTTGTTGACTTATACCACCTCTGGAGTTGGGGCACGAAGCATTGGGAATTCCAAGGTGCCCGTGTTGACTCGGTGTAAGCACTATGCTCCCGGGCGGCTTCGGCATTCGGCAGCATTACAGGGGTTGAGGGGCTGTAATTGAGCCGATCGAAAAGAATTAAGCGATCAGTGCTCTGATTCGAAAACATCAGGAAAGGGTTCCTCCGAACCTTTTTGATATTCCCTGCGTGCGTAAAGCCAAAGCACTCATTGTTTCTGTAAACAAAACCCAACTTGATTTAGGGCGTTCGTCCCACAATAAATATTCAAGTGGCGATCCGGAGGCTCCATTTTTTTCCCGGGCGTTGCACTCCTCCGTCATATGTTGTGGAGCCCCGGACGTGTTAAATTGACTTGGGCTACGGATGTGACCTTCGCTTCACCCAGGAAATATCTCGCCCTAAAAATCTTACATGGAACAGAACTCTCCTCAAGACCTTCGCAGCAAATAAATCTGCTTCGATTTTAAGGAGCGCCGATTGACATGTTCTGCTGATGGAACTTCGCCTTCGGAGTCACGCTAATGTGCAAAATCGATTTGCGGCATTCGGGCTTCGCCCACTTTTTCGGGATCGGAGCGATAGCGTCAGAATGAGTTTTTCTGGCTCCTTCCCATCGGCCGGATTTGAAAACGTTTCACCCCAGTAAGCTTGACTGAGCAGATATAGGAATTCCAAGAACACCATTTATAAAACAGCGGCCGACTCGAATGATAAACGATTTTTAAATTACGAGCCTGCCAGAAAACAAGCGTCAGCGGGCAGAAAGCAACCGTCCTGCATTTCCTCGCAAGATTAGGAAGCTTCGAGGCTTCCACTATTTAGAGAATATACCCGATGACAAACGAGCCTGTGAATTATCGTCTGGAAACGCGGCTACCCGGGCTCTCGTGCTTTGCAGATCGCGTTCAGAGCGATTATTCTAATGAGGAAACGGTGGTTCCGCTGATGAGTTTAGAGATTTTCCTTATGATTTTTCCTACATTTCAAAAATATGCGACTTTGATTTATTGCACATGACTGACTTGCGTTGCGGAAGGATGTTCACTTCGGTGAGATTTTCCCTCAAGTCACTTGAAAGGATGAAAACAGATGGGATTATTAAGGCAGAAGCACTAAAGCACTCGTGACGTGGGGAGGAGATGTCTGATGGGGCAAAAATCCTGCTGCATTCTGAAATACCCAGCAATTTGAGAAATCGTTTTACAGAACGACGCCTGATGGTATCATGCAGACTAGAAATTTCCTTCAAATTTCAATAAAGCAGGGCCGAGTAGGGGTAGCAAGCCTTACAATGGTATGAAATGCATTTATATGTTCAAGTTCCACTAGCCAAAGCCAGTATCGAAGGAAGTGTAGAGAGGGGCGAAGCGTCATCATCATCTTTCATACCATAAGAGAATTATTCCAAAAGATATTCGAATCACTGGTTCACAAATTTAATTAAATATACACAACATATGGAGCAGAAATATCTACTAGCAAAGCAACTACTAAGTACGGCAGAGTTAAAAGGATGGGAGTGGGGATGGTGTACAAATGCTCTCTCAGTCTTGTCTTAATAATATTTATTGGCAAAAGCCAACAATTGATTTTTAAAGTTATCACTAGGAGGTTTTCTTAGATTTTTCAGAAGGCATAACGAGATATTCAAAATAGCAAAGCGTTTTTGAAAGTTTTGATTAGCCCAAATATGTAAATTAAACGAAGATGCAGATTATGCAAAATTGAAACAATTACTATAGTTATTTTCTTTTGCAAAAACGGCTCATATTCTTCTATTGAGCACACCTGCCACATAACTCGACAAATCTGGCCAGCTCTCAGCATGGCTAGATCCAATAAGCTACTAGCTCTTAGGCGATACTCTTTGAGTGTGGGTGTGGTTATAATCACGGGTTACTGCCTCATAGGTAGTCATTAAATAACTCGGAGCTCCTTCGCAGGACCACTGCAGAAGCTGCCAAAATTTAGACGAGGAGGAGACTGTTGAAAACCACCGCTGTCACTGTCCGGCCCACGCTATACGCAGGGTTTGGCACTACCCACTTCAACGTCCTCACCGAACTTTGGTCTGCTGACATATATGACCTTAAACAGTTCATCAACAACACTGACTTGGGTTAATTAGGGAATTACCCTATGTGGTATCAGAATGGGCCAAATATGGCATAGGTGCGTCCTTGAGCAGAATATGTAAACGTCTAGAGGAAAATTATTAAGCCCATTTTCAAGTTTTGAAAAATATATTTACACATGGTTTTACAACATTCAAAATACCATTGAAAACAGTTTTTTAATCGGATGTATACTTGGCGCAGCTGTCAAACTTAGTTTTATGAACGGTGATCCCTTAGTTCTATGTTATTTTGTAGTACCATTAATAAAAAAACAATTAAAGGTAATATTTATTTCGCAATGTCTGATCTAAGCATTTCAACACGATTTTTATAGTAAAATGGGAAAAATTTCTATTGACGTTGAAAATAGTATTGTGGCGTGGCGTTAACAAATCAGGGATACGGCTCAAGAAAAATTGCAGAACGCTTAAAGATTTGTCATAGGACAGTTCTATTAGCTCAAAAAAAAGACAGTGTAACCCTGCAAAAAATACTGGTGGACGACCAAGAGTGATGTCAGATGGCGAGCCTCGTGTAATAGAACGGATCATCAAATCCAGAGAAGCAAGGATAACAAAGGCTGCAGCAAAGGCTATATAATAAAAGAAGACGTCAGCGAATGGACTGTCAGGCGAGCACTTAAAAGAATTGGCCTAGTAGCGTCTATAGAAAAGAAAAAGCCGGCTTTGTCAGAAATGTTAGAAGAGCTCGACTGAAATTTTGTAAAGAGCACAAAAATTGGACAGTCGAAGATTGGAAGCGGGTTATTTGGACGCGCGAAACAAAATCAGCAGATACCATACTATTGGCACCGGTCTAATGAAATGCTTCAGAAACATCAATTCAAAGAAATCGTAAAACACGGAGGAGGCAGCCTGATGCTCTGGGGTGTTTTACTGGTGGCATATTGGGCCATTCATTAAAATTAGGGGCATTATGAAAAAGTAAGATTACCTTCAATTTTTGAAGAGCAATTTACCCGAATTTTGTGGAGAAATATGTTTACCCGGAAGACGAAATTGCCTTCCAACAGGATGGTGATCCCAAGCACACCCCCAAAATCGTTAAAGAATGGCTTGGTCAACTAAATGTTTTAATAATGCAATGGCCTGCACAAAACCCCGATCTTAATCCAATCGACAATTTGTGGGCCATTATAAAAAGACAGCTGCTTCAGTACGAAAGTCCATCGACAAATTTAAACGAGGTTTGGACACGGGTACAAACAGAATGGCCAAAAATTGGGGCCTATATTTGGTGGAATCCATGTCAAGGCGAGTAAACAGTTTCATTAAAATTAAAGGGCTCTGGACAAAAAATTTATTAAAAAAACTTCTTGGAAACACCAAAACGAATATAAAATCGATACGTGCAAAAGTGGTATCCACTGGGGACTGAATTGATATTGTTTTTTTGTTTGTTATGTTTATGAAAATTAGTAGGTCCTGTTATTGCCTTTTTAAATAGTGTTGAATTTGTGCTTAAAAGAAAAAATATTATTCAATCAATAACCGTGTTTAATTTTGCTATTTTAAGACAGAAATTCGATTTTTAATATTTCGTATCCAGTTTTGCTCACCATTATACATTTGGGTCACAATACAAGGGATACAAAAATTACACAAACCTGCGAAATTTAACTTTTTTTTCCCCTTCCATTACCTAATTATGTTATTTTTGTAAATTACTAGGTATGTTAAATTAAAACACAGCTTTGTTTTGTTCTAGCACATCGAGATTTATATTTATTGATGACATGCATTTTTTGGAAGTATTTAGCAATTTTCATGAAAAAACAAAAGTTAATGAATTTAAAATAAAATGTTTACTAAACCAAAGTATTAGTTAAAAATAAAGCTAAAGAGAGTAAGTAAATCAAAAAGACTTATGGCATCTTTTTCTACTTCCTTCAAAACTTCTGTTCATTTTTTTCCTCTTATGCTTTCTATCCGGTTCATCACTCTTCAACATTCAGCAGTAGTTTGCCATCATGTTTGCGTCCCACCTTCCTTGGTATCTTCTCTCCATAACCTTAATATCTTGGTGGAAGCGCTCACCTTGTTCTTCACTTACGGCACCAAGATTCTCAACGAAGGAGTCAATATGAGAATACAGAAAATGTAACTTTATACTCATATTGCAACCCAGTTTATGGAAATTGCTGAGCCTATTATGGTATCGATGGTTTCCGCTCACTAGTGACAGGCTCCAAAAAGAGTGCTTTCAGCGAGGATGTGGAATAAAGTAGTTTTCTCAGAAGATTTCCGTGATGGAATTTTTTTATTATTTTTTCCGTAGCTTAGTACCTAATACCTACCCAAATTGCTAATTAGTTTTTAAAGGGGAAAACCATCGCAGGCCTGTGTTATTGTTATAACTAGAAGGCGTTGACAGAAGAACGGACAGCAACATTAAATGTATTAATAGACTTTAGCCAACTTTAGGACATTGGTTCGAGAAGATGTAAAGTATGTATAGAATTTTTTTTGTGGAGAATTCAATAATCCTTAAATTTGTATTGGGCTATTTTTTACGTAAAGCCGAAGACAAGTCGGAAAATCAATGAAAAACCGACTTCTTTCGAGCAAAAAAAAATTTGAAAATTTCTTAATGAATCTAGGGAATTAATTATATTTGAATTTGTGTGTCAAATAATACTTGGCGCATGGCTTATTAACAAATAAAAAAATCCACCCACGAAGCATTCATAAAAATATCAACACATTTTCAAAGATGTTCAAACAAACGCAACGCTTATCCATGACGACGAACGAGGAGATGTTTCAAATGTTATCATAAAATTTCAATTTCAAATATTTCGTAGTTCTTCCCAAGAGTAATTAACAAAGCAAAACTACTGTTGCAGTCCGAACATCACCAGTAATTATTATTCGCTCCTCCCCACTCATTTCTACATTTAGCCTGACTCCATTAATCTTCCACGACGTGCCACTAACTGAATCACCTCGTAATGTGGGGGGAATAATTATTATATAATTTATCGAGTTAATTGGCGTGGGTCGTTATACTTAGGAAAGGATTTATTTTCCTTGAATGTTAAGTCATACGAACTAAGTGGTTCAACCATTAAATGTGGATGTCTTTGTTCTAGCTATACCTACATGCAAAGTTTTGAAAATGATTATCGATTTTATAAATTTGCTGGAGATATTCGATGTCCTATTTAAGAAATTTGTCACTAAACATTATCGTTCCATTAATGCGAAAACAGGTATTTATTTATTATATAATCACTTTTGGCTCTGTTCCGACTTTGAAAACGGTTTAAAAGTTGTTGAGTTTTGGTTTTTTCTGGGCAATTTTTATTATTTGTAAGAGCATTACCGGTTATTTGAATTGACTGTGATTTTTATCCGATTTTATAAAGTAGGATGAGGACGGAATAATTTCAGTACGTTTTATTTAAAAACAAACATATGTCTATTATTATTTTTTACAAAACTAAAAGGTAATAAGAACTGAAATTCAAATAAAATTCTTCGACATTTTTATTGACTTTTGAAGTGTACCTAATTGTTCAAATTGACATCTTTGGCAGCTGTGTACCCTTTTAATGAATTTTTGAAAGTCGTTTTGTTTCACTACTGTGTCTAAAATTACCACAGCTCTTACTCTTAAACTTTGCTTTTTCATTTTAAAATAAAAGGTGAAATTATTTGAGTGCTACATTTTGCCAATAATTTTGTGTCCCATATTCGCGATGATATCGCGAACTGCTTTAAAAAATCCAAAATATCTAAAATATCTTATGAAATTGGAATTGGACTAAAGATGACAGCGCGGCCGTTTGAAGCCAAACGGCCAAATGATATTACGAGACTATCGCGTGGCCGACGACGTGGCATATATGCTCCGTTAATTAAAAAACAGGTCAAGTGCGAATTGGACTAGCATACGAAGGGTTCCGTACCATCGTACACGATATAACACTATGTGTTTCTTAAATACTTTTGTAAAAGAAACAAGAGAGGCGCTATAACATAATCGAAAATTGTTTTTCCTAATGTGCATGGCGGCCATTTTGAAATTCGCCATCTTGGTTTTTCATGATTTGTTGTTATAGCGGCAATAGAAATACACATTCTGTGAAAATTTCAATTCCCTACCTATTAGGGTTCATGAGATACAGTCCGCTGACAGACAGACGGACAGCGGAGGCATAGTAATACAGTTCCGTGGGGCACCCTTTGGGTACGGAACCCTAAAAAGCATGTTTAACACCAATCATATTCTAATTCTTCCTTCGCCAGGTTTTGAAAAAAAATTTTAGGGATCTTTCTCATAACGTTGACCTAATTGGTATGTGCAATTAGTCGCAATAACTCGTACTCATGTGCATATTTTCAGAAAGAGGATTTGCCTTATATTCGTATGGCTTTAAATCCTTAAAATGCATTTCAATCTTCCATAGAGAGTATTTGGAACATATTTTTTGTAAACAAACAAGTTACTTCAATAACCTTCAGAAAGTAATCAGCTCAATATTTACTCAGACAGGGACTTCGGAAAACCTTACACTGGGCACATTTTTCAAACTAATTTTCTTGAAGACGTACACGAAGTTCTGAACAACCGCCGCCAAACATGGAAATGAGATCAAAGAGGTTTCAGGGAGATTTAAATAACTTTGGGAAGGGAAATAAAAATAATTACGGCGCACGGAAGGCAGACGACGAACAGTTGTTTTGTCGTCGCTCTGCAAACTTTACCGGAGGGGGCAATAATAAATTGCGCTATTGCTTGAAGGCGGACATTGTTCTTAAGATGAGGCCCTTTAAAGTAGCGAAGTTTTCTCTTTAAAATAAAATAAGGTCGGATTCAGTGGAAGCGGAGGAAACCAAAGTAATGAAAAGCAGCAGTGCAGCAACAAAATTACTCGGAGCCAAGTCGAAAATTGGGCTGACGATTTCTATTACCAGAATAAATAAAACCACGGTTGGAGTAGCGGAGACGGAGAACCAGTCCACCTGAAACAAAAGAAGAAACCTACATAATTTTATCCGTAAAACACAGATACCTTGGCTGAATACGAAATCAGTCCCAGGAACCCAGGCAACGGCGGCGGCGGCGGCGGCGTTGGACGCTTGCCTGCTTACCGAAATCCCAGTTGCATGGCAATCACTGTCAACCGCAATGCTCACAACAGGCGACCTACTCCCGGCTACGAGGGCCCCGGGCTACAAGCCCGAATCCCATTCTAATGGGCGGATTTCGCCACCGGAATTTTATTTACTCCACATTTTAAAATTCGCTTTTCGCATCTAATTGTAAAATTGTCTTCCGACAAGGTGTGCTGGGAACGACGGCCTTGTCTCCGAGTCACGTACTTAATTGCACGTCCGAATTTACCGTCGAGCGATTCCCTAGCCGCAAGCACCACCATCGTGCGTTCAACGAGCGTCAACTTTACGAGTATTGCTCAATAGCGGAGATGTTACAAAATAACCCCAAGTCCACCCTTCTAGCAATGAAAAACCTTGACACAAGTTGCTTGGCGAGTGGGGGGAAACCTCATCCAGCTTCTCTCCGAAACAGGTGCGAAGGTCTTTCTCCTCTTGAAAGGTATTGAGAAAGTTCGCTTGACATGGCTGTTCCATCAGGAATCAAACTTTCAAGAAAGCAACCGGACGGGACCATTGATCGACGACGATCGACGTCGACTCCAGAGGAAAAGGTTTCAGTTCAGCTGCTTTGCCACGTGCAAAAGCTATAAAGACGTGTGAATACTTCAACTATTCCGCCGTTTTGATTCCGTTAGGGCCACACGGCACACTGCTTAAGATATATTTTCCTCGGTTTATGTCTGTGCGCTTTCTGATTTAGACTAAATGACAAAATTACACGGTGAATTGAATCATGAAAGGGGAACCTTCATCCGGATAAACCCATTTAAAAAAAAAAATTGTAGCATACGGAAAAGGGACATATGAACAGAAATGGAATTTAAAAATGCGACGAAACGTTTAGAGTGTAACGCAAAAGTAAAATCTTTCTTAAAGAAGTATGATTGCCTATGATGATTTCCTATATGTTCCTTTATTAAAAATTCCCAAAATTTGAGTCGTTACATCATTTTGAAATTGGGTCAAAAATGAAAAAAAATTTGACGCAGGAGTTGGGCACTTCTGTCAGGAAATGGTTATAAAAAAAATACAATTAAAAAAACTGATGAAGACCTACATTTTGATAACCCACATACATATTTAGCCTAAATATTTCCAATATTAATTGAATGGGTCTAGAAAGCTCTTCTTGCGTAGGCTTCAAGCATCTTCTGAGAATCTTGTGATATCATATTATGCAATAAGTAGAATAATTTAAAAGAAAACGTCTTGTGACATTTGATCATATTTATATAGTATCACTTTCAAAGATATGTCTATCAAATGAAGAGCTCTTTTTGAAGTCGCTTAAAAAATAATAAATATAAATTTATTTAAAATATTATTGTTCAAATTAAAGACTCTCCGGAGTGATCCAATTAATTTCACGGAGGTCTTAAGACTTAATCTTTACTTCTATTTAACTTGAATTCAAGAAATTGTAACTTTTTTTTATACAAGGTGGTGCAAAAATCATCACCCTATCGGAAGATGCTATAATTTTTGCAAAGGGAGGCAAATCTCAGGTTTGCTTTAACATTTGGGAAGTAAACAGATACATGAATCGCTATACTTCTTAAGAACGCGGAATAATTCGTCGGTGGTATTATGGCGCAGCGTAAATTTAGGCGCAGAATTCCCGGTCGTCCGAAACCAACTGGGCAAACATTACGGCGCTTAGCCGCTTGCCTAGAAGAGTATGGGGCAACACAGGATGCTGCCAGGTCTGTACTGTCTTCTATGTGAAGATGTCGTACAAGACCCCGGAGTATCGACCAGACGACCTGCCACGAAATTGGGCATCAATCGGCGGTCTTTACTGAAAATTTCGGTGAAAGACTTTAAGATGTTCCCTTACAAAATGCAGACAGTGCATCAACTGTTAGCCGTTGACCACAAAGCGCGTGTAACCTACGCTCAAGCCATCCTGAATCTCGACCATGAGGAAGACAACTTTTCATCGAAAATCATCATGAGCGACCAGCCCCATTTCCATCTCTGTGGATATGTGAATAAGCAGAATTATCGCTTCTGGGGCACCGAAAATCCGCGTATAACCCACGAACAGCCATTACACCCGCTCAAAGTTACTGCATGATGTGCTGTTTACGCTAGAGGCGTCATCGGGCCTTTTTTTCGAAAACGACGCGGGCCAAACGACTACTGTGGACGACTGTCTCCTTCCTTAATTGGATGAGTTGGGACTGAAGAACATGTAGTTCCAACAGGATGGAGCAACGGCGCAAACTGCATGAGCTACAACCGAAATTCTGAGGGCTGCATTTTCGGATCGCCGAATCTCTCGTTTTGGTGATTTGCACTGGCCGGCAAGATCGCCCGATGTAACCGCTCCAGACTTCTTTTTGTGGGGTTTCTTCAAGTCACGAGTCTATGTCAACAAACCTCAGACTCTTGAAGCCGTTAAAGAGAATATCCGTCAAGAATGCGAGAACCTATCGCCGGAAGTTCTGGCAAGAGTGATGAAAAATGCCATAAATCGGTCCCGTATGGCCATTAATTCTGACGGCGGCCACTTGGCCGATATTTTCTAGTTTTAATGGGAAAAAATTAAGACATCAAATAAACACAATTCAAAGGAAGAACCAAAGATTTTCATTCATAAAAAAATTACAGCCAAAAAACATCAGGTGACTTCTTTTGCGCCACTTTGTATTAAAACTCAAGGGGACACCTAGTGTGAAATTTTAAAAAAAATCGATATATATTTTGATAGTGTATACCTTTAAAATTAACATACTAAAATTTCAAGTGCATATCTCAAATAGTTTTTGAGTTACAGCGATCTGAAGAGCAGCAGCTCATCGGTTCGAAAGTTGCGTTAACTTAGGGACCGTACCTGCTCTGTCGGCCAGGAAAGTCATTATAAAGGGATTCTGGTTTCTATTGTTGACCTTATTGTATTGAGAAATGTATGAATATGTTAATAGGGGGGTTTCGTGAACGTAGCTGCCAGTCACATGTTTTGGAGCTGCTAGACCCTGGCACATTTAAACGACTCATCTAGTAACTTAAACTTTAAACGCGTTTTTCTCGAAACTACATTTTTCAATTTTGCTGCAGTTATAACTCGAGGACAAATCATCCGATCGATTTGATTCTTATTGCAGCTTCTTTTATATATGTTTCTTCATACCATGCAACTCCAGTTTTCCGATCGAATAAAAGAAGTTAATTTTGGCAGGCCAAAAATCATCAAATTTTCGCGCTAAATTTGAAAATATTTTTAAAAACTCCGCCATTTTGTTAATTTAAAAATTTTTTTTCGATCGAGGGTCATGGTACGGGCAATACATACCTTCTAGTTTAATAAAATTTCTGGTTTTTTGATTTCACTCACTGTGAAGGTCGCTATCACTGCAGCAGTGGGGGGACTTTTTTTTTTGGAACCTTGGGAGATTGCGAATAACTCGCTGAATTTTAAATTTTTTGGTCCAAACATTTTATCATATATATCCACAAAACAATCCTTAAAACATTAAAACATTCCATGCAGTAGTTTTCTTTAAAAAAATTTCCAAATATCACCTTTTTTCAGGCGGTCACACTAGTGGTTCCCCTTAACCTACTCATTTTTCTACGGTTTTCTAAATTTCTTTATTTTTTCTTTACTTTCAGGTAAGGCGCAAAAATATCATATCATCACATTACCTTTTGTCCGGATGGATAAGGTTCGTACATTAATATTGGCGATGAATTTTGGTGCTTTGTTTTATGCCAATGTAATCCATACTGTATGTAATTGCTTTGACCAGCATACTAAATATGATACATTGCTACGTTGCTAAGTGAGTTAACATAATACGACTGCATTGTGTGCTGGCACTCCATCATGTTGAAATAATATCTTTTCTAATCCTCTGTCAATTTTCCTGCAGGATATTATGTGGGATAGAGATATTGCTTACTTAAATTCACATATTTTTGCTAAAAGGCAGGCTTAACAGAGTAAAGAGACTACATTTTTTTTCCCTTTGCGTAAAGATGGTTTTTTTGTGTATGAAGGAAAAATATTTTGTGGTCCATTAATTCTGCGAAATCTCTTTTGTCGTATGCTTGTTTTTAAAGTCGTGCCTACCAATCTCTTTCGTCGTTGTCCCTATTTGGTCGTACCTATTAGAGCCGATTACTTCTAAATTCCACACATTAAAATTTTTCGATTTCAAAATGAAAACGATGGGCAAACGTTTGATAAACGTTCAAACGGCACATCACACATCCCTTAAAGCGAAAACCATTAAGACGAGCAATTTTCAAAAGGTCATAATGAAAAGTTGTGTAATCAATGCAAAGCCAAAGTGGAACCATAATTAGTGTGTAAGTAATGCAAATGAATAATTGGAGCCATTCTCAGCACCGCGGCCTGTGGGTTGGTGTTCGTTCAACTCGAACGCCACAGTCGAGCTTCTTGCGATGGTTACACTAATAAACAAATTTGCATAATGCAAGTTTCACTTTCCGAGCATAAGACGGCGCGCTGCAAGTGCAATTTAAATGACAGGGAGCAGATGGTGTGCGCAAAGGTAATAATAACTCTTTGAAATTACATTCCCGGCGTACTCGGAGCTTTGATTGATGATAAGCACCGTCACGTCTGTCGGGGCACTTCCTATGCAATAGGAGATTGCACTGAGGTTGCGGTTTCCGATAAATTAACAGCAAGGAAGGATGTGAGCGAACTAGACCGCCTTCGAGTGTTTTAGATAACTCCGGCTATTGACGCGCAAGTGGCGCTCCAACTTGACCCAGTATTAATTACTACTCTGTGCGGGAGTCTGATGTTTGAAAAAAAAGGAAAAACGTTTTTGTGGTTGGCTTTAAAATTACCCCGGCATTTTTCATCAAATATTTACCAACCGGCAATTAGTCATGCAGCAGCATTTTCCAATATTTTTCACATTAATCAAAAGGCAAACGCTGGTGAAACCAAACAGAGCGCCGATTACAACGGATTAAAGTCAAGGAAAATTTATTTTCGGATTTCAAATTTGCGCCGCGATAAATTTGCTTTGCTGCTTTTGGCTGTAGAAGACAAATTAGTGTTTTTCCAGTGTCAGCTCTCCTAACGGACAGTATAGCACACCAAACTTGTAGATGTTTAAGTTTGTTTTATATACCGTTCTTGGCGATTTGTTTGCATTCTTAAGAAATAAGATTCGTTTCAGATTAGGGTGTGGTCCTTATTTGGGATAGTTATTAGTTTTATTGATAACACCTATAAGTGAGGTCCCAGTAATTAAAAAAAAACCAGCCAAGTATGAGTTGGACTCGGTCGCAAAGAGTTCTGAATATACTAAGGATTGATACGTTTCATTGTTCTCACTGTTTTCATATGACGACAAGAACTGCCATATTAGATCGCTAACTTGTGGCAAAAGATATTAGGTCCGCAACTAAGTTCCCGCTGTTTTTCAATAGATGGCTCCAGTAGTAAGAGTTGGTCGATTATAGCATTACTAAAACGTCATGAACCAAGCTTAGACATATGGTAAGCAAGCCGCTTTGATACATTTGTGATTTTGTTTTTGGAACATATACTTTTGGTTGTGTGAAAATGTCTGATTATGTGCCAAATAATCGTCATTTGCGGGGAAGTGTTGCTTTTCGTTTTTCATTCGAAGAAAACGGCGGCTCAAGCGCATCGAGAACTCCAAAAAGTTTACGGAGATGCTGCTCTAAGTGAAACAACGTGCCGTGATTGGTTCCGTCGCTTCAAAGACGGTGATTTTGATGTTGACGACCGTTCGCGTGAAGGAAGGCCGAAAATCTTCGAAAACGCTGAAAAGACGTTGAAACCGAACGAAACGATCACTGGGGAACGGTATCGAACTCAATTGATGCGATTGAGCCGAGCACTGCGCGAAAAGCGGCCACAATACGATCAGGGCACGAAAAAGTGATTTTACAGCACGACAACGATCGGCCTCACGTTGCCAAACCCGTCAAAACCTACTTAGAAACACTCAAATGGGAAGTCCTACCCCACCCGCTATATTCCCCAGATATTGCGCCGTCCGATTATCACTTATTCCGTTCGATGGCACATGCTCTGACTAATCAGGAGTTCCGTTCATATGACGACATCGTAAATTGGCTTGATTCATGGATAACCTCAAAAGACGAACACTTCTACCGTGACGGTATTCGAGCTCTGCCAGAAAGATGGGAAAAGGTTGTCGCTAGCGATGGGCAGTACTTTGAATAACTCATTTGTAACCATTTTTTCATAATAAAGTTTTATATTCATAAAAAAAAACAGCGAGAACTTAGTTGCGGACCTAATATATGTATGCAATTTTTAACCAAAAATAATGACGGTTCAGTCCACAGGGCAGAGCTAGTCCAATCAATTTGCAGTTTGAGTAATTTGTAAATTATTATTAAAATATAGTGTTGTATTTAATAAAATAGCAGTGCTGGAAAATATCCAATAGTTATACAATTTATGCTCAAAGTATTAAAATGTCACTCGCCTCCTAGAAAAGTGACAATACTAGCACAGTTATTTGAAAATTCCCCGAAACGCCATAGCGAGAGCAGTAAAATGTGATCCCTTTACAACTTCCAGTGGAATATAACTATGGACTGATGAGTCAAAAAAAGAAATTTTATATTCAACTGACACTAAAAAGTATGTTCGACGATCACCATTTAAAAAAATATAAAGCCCCATACACATTGAAGACCGTGAAGCATTGAGGTGGCAAAATGATAATTTTGGGGTAGCTTTTTGTGGGATGGAGTTGGTCCAATTATTTGGATCAAGGAAAGAATGATACTGCATCTTTCACATAGACATTTTGCAACTACCATGCATACCATAATGACCCTAAGGATACAGCAACGAATACGATAGCTTGTAGTTTCCGGAATATGAAATTAAAATTTTGTCTTGACAACCTGAATCACTAGACCTAAACCTGATAGAAAATCTTTGGGCGGATGTCAAAAAGGCTGTAAAAAATCCTGGCCACGAAATATGGCTGAATTGTGGGAAGCTGTGCAAGATGCGTGGAAAGCTACTAAAAGCAAATTAATCGACTCAATGCCGCGTACATTCGAGGCTGTGATCAAAAATCACGGATGCCCGATCAAATGATCAAATTTTGAATTTTTATTTTTGAAAATTTATTCCAATTATAAGCATTAATTAAAAGACTACTACAAGGTAGCGCAAAATTATCACCCGATGTTTTTTGGCTGTAATTACTTTTATAAATGAAATCTTTGGTTCTGCTTTTGGATTGTGTTTATTTGAGGTCTTAATTTTTTTTTTGCCATTATGTCGAGCAAATATCGGCCAAATGGCCGCCGCTAGAATTGATGACCACGGGCCCGATTTATGGCATTTTCCATCACTCTTGCCAGAACTCCCGGCGATAGGTTCACGCATTCTTGACGGATATTCTCTTTGAAGGCTTCAAGAGTCTGAGGCTTGTTGACATAGACTCGTGACTTCAAAAAACCCCACAAAAAAAAGTATGTAACGGTTACATCGGGCGATCTTGCCGGCCAGTGTAAATCACCAAAACGAGAGATTAGGCGACCCGGAAATGCAGCCCTCAGAATTTTGGTTGTGGCTCGTGCAGTATGCGCCGTTGCGTCCGCCCAATTGAGGAAGGAGAAAGTCGTTGATCATGGCTCTGTAGCGCTCGCCGTCCACATTAGTCGTTTGGCCCGCGTCGTTTTCGAAAAAGTAAACAGCATACAACAGCAGTAACTTTGAGGGGGTGTAATGTCTGTTCGTGGGTTATACACGGATGTTCGGTGCCCCAGAAGCAATAATTCTGCTTATTCCCATATCCACAGAGATGGAAATGGGCCTCGTCGCTCATGATGATTTTCGATGAAAGGTCGTCTTCCTCGTGGTCCAGATTCAAGATGGCTTGAGCATAGGTTACACGCGCCTTGCGGTCATCGACTAACAGTTGTTGCACTGTCTGCATCTTGTAAGTGCACATCTTCAAGTCTTTCATCAAAATTCTCTATAAAGACCGTCGAATTGCGTGGCACGTCGTCTGGTCGGTACTCCGGGTTCCACTGCGACATCTTCAGCCACAGTCGCGATATTCTCAGCAGAACGGCTGCTTCGGGGCCGGCCAGACCTGACAGCAGCCGTAGTGGTTGCCCAGTTGGTGTCGGACGACCATGAAATCTGCACCTAAATTCACGCTGCGTCAATACCATCGACGAACTAATCCGCAAAAAAATCGAAACTATTATTCCGGGTTCTGCTGCTTGCCCGCCAAAAGTAGGCAATATACAAAAAAATATTTTTGTTACGAGAGTTTCGATCGAGAACATCGAGTTTGTGCGTTAAATACCACGATCTTCCTTAACAAGTGTACTCTCACATACTCACGAGGAATTTTTACTTTCTTTTGTCATTATTATTGTCCATACATGGACTGTTGTTTTATTGAAATATTAGCTTTTGAACAAAAATTCGCTTTTCTGAGAAAGCTCCAATACTTCCAGAGGATCTGTTTTTTCCTCCGATTTGGCTTATAGTATTTAAATCAAGTTAGTTTTCATTTCAAAGTAGGGGAACCTGTTTGGTGGTTTATACAGATGGAAAAACAAAGTTATTCATAAGCTCCACCCCAAGCATAAAATACTTCATAAATTCTCGCGATAAAAACAGCATTAAAGCTGAACCCTAACAGTGCTCTCAAACGCAATACATCACACCACAACTATTTTCGACTTAGCACTCATTATTCTCACAATTTTTCTGTTTGAATCGCTCCGGGATTGCTCCTTAACATACTTTCGGAAGCGCAATTTTTTCAACTTCTGCGTGCTCGAAATTAATTTAGCATTTGCATGAATAGCTCCCGAGCATGTACCAGGGAGTCCGCCTTTCGAGCATGTAGCGTTGGCCAACTCGTTTCCGCGCTGATAACAATCTTAAATTCCTCAGTAAATGTGGGTTAATTCAATTTTCGTGAGCGCTACTGTGCAATTAAGCTAAAAAATTTTATTCAACGGATTAAATTTCCCCAGCCAGATGCTGCTCCCTGTCCAGTGATTTGGTTGAAGACTGCCACCGACGTGCGATGGCAACAAAAAATATTGCGTGCTTTCATAAAAAATGAATTCATGCGGCTACATCCTCCGGCGGGAATGGTCGGGAATGTCACCCACACCACAACCACCACACCAGCAATTAGTTTAAAGTGAAAATTTAAGCGTTAGAAAAAACAGAAATGTCAACAAATTGTCCACCCACATCCGAAGAGGAAATATAAAATTATTTGCGGGAAAGTGATAGTGTCATCATATTGCTGCCCAGACATCCCGTCCAGGGATGCTTTCCGACATCCATCTTAATGACGTCGGCCTACGGTGCTTAGCCTTGCGAAAATATGAATCGGTAATTCGGGCAACTTCATTATATTGGAACGTGACGGTTTTCCTTTGAAACAAAATGAGAAAAAATATCTCATCCTTGCTCCCCAGATAAATTGGTTATATCGTATCGTCGTATTCCTTAGGAATGGCAAAGATGTTTTCTTTGGTCGCCAAGCAAAATAATCACACCCGACCACATATTGTGTGTACAGGAGAAGTCGAAAAGCATATACAAAAAGTCTCCATGTTTTTTCTTTTCTGAACAGTTATGATTTAACTTGAAAAATTCTTCACAATAAATTAATGTGAATAACGAATTGACAAATTTCAAGTGGAAACAACTTCTAATGTCTGTCGTCATTTGAAATTGTGTCTCAGATAGAAAAACGTTTTATTTTTGGATTCCATGACAAGGCGCCAGCAAAATTGTCGATAAAGTTTTGATACCAAATATATTTTTAATTGGAGTATCAATTCGTTACTTTTTTAAGTAAATGTTTATATATAACTTCGTAACGTCGAAACACGTGAACTGATTTTGTTGTTGTATTGAGTAGGATTTTCGTTAGGGAGTAAAATACATGTGAACAGCCTGATGGAGCTGTGGTGCGATGGATACGGTTTTAAGAAATCAATACATGTTTTGCAATTTGCGATTTTAGATTGCTGATTTCGATTCTTCCCTCACAATTTGAGAATTAATGCAACAAATCCACTATGGTAATTAGGTTAAAAAATATATTTGTGGTCGATTTCTCTTAATTTTGTAGAGTGCAGAAATCCGAAGACGAGTCTACTAACCCTAATGAGGAAACAAAATCGATATCCTCATTTATAAAGGTGCTTGTGTAATACTTGAATCTCCTTTCTATCATGTCCTTCCTCTCCATGTTAAAAATGCATTAAAACCTAACAATATGGCATTATTACTCCTCGCCGGGAAATTCACATAAGGGCTGTTCATTGACGGAAAACAATTTTTCAGTCACGCGAGAAGTAGGTATGTGCTGTGCGTAGGTGTGGTGATTGTGGAACAGCATTATGGAATCAGCAGATATTTTTTTAATCATGTTAAGCAGCTCTCAAAATAAATTAAATTACGCCAACCAGTCAAATATTTGTACCACCAACAAAAATACGTTAAAATTGCGCATATACATATTTGACAACAATTTAAAAAAATCTAGGACTATGGATATGTACTGTAGCGGACAAAAATGTGGAAACATTTTGAATTTCGGAAATAAATGCACCTACATAAAATGCAATACATTCTTCACTCATTTATAATTCCGTGTCTTTGGTAGGGGGTCACTTTTTCCATTCCAAAATTTCCACTAGGACATTTTTTCCATTCATTCTTTTTTCCATGGTCTTTTTCTCAATTGTCATTTTTTCGGTAAGGGGTCACTTTTCTCATTCTAAATTTTCTATTAGTACATTCTTTCCATCAATTATTTTTTCCATAACTGAATATTTGCCTTTAACAAAATGTCTACTGATTGAATTATTTTACAAAAATTTTGGGCAATGGAAATTTTGGGCTATGGAAATTTTGGGCAATGGAAATTTTGGGCTATGGAAAAAATGTGATGGAAAATTTGGACATGGAAAAAATAGAATGGAAAAAATGACCCCCAATCCGGGTCTTTATCTTACGCGAAAGAGATAGCACCGCATAGAGAGATAGGTAGAGGAGTTTTGCTTGAGACATAAATGTGGAAACATTTACTTAGTTAGAGAGCAATCAGGAATTTACAGTTTTTCACATTTTTCATATTTTGATTTCCTTAATATGACACCGCGTAAGAGAACAGCTTCCCCCGTTGAAAAAATTATTGTTCTACTTTGCGATCAAGAAAATTTATCTTTTACCAAAATTGATCGACAAGTTCAAATGGGTAGAGCGGCTGTTTCAAAAGTTTCCTACCGCGTGAAAAACCCACCAGTTCCAAAAAAACGTGGAAGACCTCGAAAAACGGATGAACGGGAAATTTGTATTGCTTTGTCTTTATATATTTATTTAAATGAGCAAAGATGGTCGCAGAATGGATCGAAAAATAATATTGGAATCGAAAAAGGATCCAAAACTCACGGCTCCGGAGGTTATGGTGGCTGCAGGTGGTGAAGGCGTTAGCACCCGAACTATCCAGCGTCGTTTAGCCGATAAAGGACTCCATGGGAGGATTGCTGCTAAGAAACCCTATGTTTCTAAAGCAAGATGAAAAAACGCATTACCTTTGCAAAAGACAATTTAAATTGGACTGTAGAGCAATGGGGAAAAGTGCTATGGATTGATGAGTCCAAGTGCAATTTGGTACATAGCGACGGAATCCGTTATATTAGACGTTCTGTCAACACTCGATTTGATCCTCGCTACACAGTTGGCACCGTAAAACATGCAGGAGGAAATATAATGGTGTGGGGAGCCTTTAGTCTTTCAAGGGTTGGGCCTCAATTTCGGATCGTGGGTCACTTGGATCAAATACAGTACGTGGAAAATTATAGAAAATATCATGCTGCCTTACGCTAACGAAACTATGGGAGCATCATCGATCTTTCAACAGGATAACGATCCGAAGCATGCGGCTAGATCGGTGAAAACATAGTTTTCTGACAACAATATCCGAGTTATGGACTGGCTTTCTCAGTCGCCAGACCTTAACCCAATAGAAAACTTATGGGAAGAGGTCGACAGGTGGCTGAGAGGTAAAAAATTCAAAAGACCGAACGAAGAACGGAATCACCTTTCAGTGTCCTTATTGCAGAATTTAGTGGAATCAATGTCACGTAGGTGCACATCAGTTATTGCCGCTAAAGGAGCTCCAACAAAATATTAATAAAATACTTTTACATCATGAAAAAAAAAAACATTAATATTATGTTTGCATAAAATATTTCATAACATTTAGTTTTCTAAAATAAATGTTTCCAGAATTTTGTCGCCGTTAAGACACAGTATTTTATCTTCCTTATTTACTTTTAGCCAGTTTATAATAGCTAACAGAAAATAATTTCCATATTTACAATGTGTGAGTAATGTTCTTACTAATTGTGGTCTATTTTGAACTGATGCTAGAAAGAAGGGAAGAAATAAGTTGTTGACCTTTTCTGTGATTGAAATATTTCCAGATTTTTGTCCGCTACTGTGTGTATATCATATAGCTACTTTCAAAGTGGAACAATTTCAAGTATGCAGGTGGGCTTGCCTCCATAGGATTTTTATATATTGCTCAATTTATAAGAGTTGTTTGTTCAGAGCAGCCCCACCTATTTGAGTAATTCTAGAATCTATGGTAAACCTCTCCTTTACAATACCCAACCCAATTTCAAAATTAAAGCGATTTGATCCAACACATCAATCTTAAAAAAAAAAGTTTATTCAAAACTCGCAGCAGGGCTGAGCGAGCACATATCACCTTCACGATCTAATCCGTTAAAAATAAGCGCATTGCTTTCACCTTATGTCCATGGCTGTGTTCCACAAGCACATTCCGCAAAAATCAATAAACCACTCTCTCAACGCCTAGGGGAAATGCCATCATCCTTTCTGACATCCCAGCGGTGGAAAGCAGCTATCTGTAACGTGTCACAGCAAATAATTTGTCATTCAAATGTGTGCCCAAGAAATTCCCCGTGTATATTCAGGCCCAAGAACAATCTGTGGGGGGTGTCCGGGGGAGAAAACAACAACCCATTTGCGTGGGTTTTTCGTGGATTTTCCTCGGAGGTTTTTATTCGGTATGTACTTGATTGAACGACAAAGGTAAATTCCTAGCCGGATTAGCCCCGCTGCGAATGAAATGTAGGCACAGGAATGTTGGCGACGTGGAGCGCCTTTCACGTTAAACAAACAAAATCATAACACCTGCGAAGTCGCTAATAAAATTAAATGAGTCTCAACGTCAACGAAATGCTAGAAATTCTTTATTTCCACCGCAGCATTTGATGGGGAAAGTGTGGGGCTATGTTGTCGGGGTTGAAGCCACAATGTAAAATGGGTGTGGTGGACTCGGTCGTATTTGTCGAGGGATACCACGCATTGTGCCGAATCTCAAGGAAAACGTAATTAATAAATGATAACGTGGCAAACGTAATTAACTTATGCTTTTTCAAAGTCAACAAATTGCTCGAACATTTCTGTTTTGTCCTTCTTTATGTAAATTGACTTTCGTAAGTTATGTCATTCATTTTCAATTCCGACATTCGTTTTTAATTTTGGTTTACGTAAGGAAACCTTAAACGTTACGAATACAAAGAAAAAGATGATCAATTATATTAAAAGGAAGACATACAGATGTGGCCAAATTATTATCACCTATAGATATTTTTAGTAAAATTGTATGAAAACGTAGCTTTAAGATTTACAAAAAAAAAGTTTTGTTTCAAATACATTTATTAATATTTTGTGAACATTCCTCTTGCATTTTTCAAGGGTTGTATCCTACGTGGCATTCCAGTGATAGCGGTTTTAGCTGTGGTGACCAAATCGGCATCATTTTCCCAAACTTCCTTAATGGTGTCAATCAATTCTGATTTGGTCCGTGGACACTTTTCTGCCACTTTCTGCTTAAAAATAGCCCAGATATTTTCGATAGGGTTTATATCTGGGCTATTCGCTGGCCAGTCAAGGATTTGGATGTTGTTAGTCCTTAAAAACTCCGTAACTCTTCTTGCTGTATGGCAAGGGGCTTTACCGTGAATGAAAACTCCATCTCCGTTAAATTTTGCATGCATAGTTGAGATCATCTGTGTCTGAAGGATTTTTAAATACTGCTCCGGGTTAATTATCCGGTCAACGACGTAGAGTGGGAAGAGTCTTTTGGACGATGCTGTTGACCAAATCATGACCCGTACTGATTGCTTGACCTGCTGTTAGACACATGAAGGTAAATACTCTTCTCCTTTGGATCTGCGAACAGTCCTGGACATTGGTATGTAGTATCATACTCATCATGGTCTCGCCACTAATAAAGGGTTTTCCAATAGGAACTTGACAACTTTGAATTCAATTTGTGAACGCACCCTTTCACTAATCATCGAACTGTCACCGTCAATTTATTCAGTAAACTTAACATTTTCATCATGGTAAAGTACACGAACGAACAACGTCCGCAAATTATAAAAATTTACTAGAGAAATTCGGAGTCGGTGACCGCTACTTTAAGAGCGTTAACTCCGATTTTCGGTCGTAATTCTCGCCCTAGTAGACAGGCAGTAACAAGTTTAGTGCAAAAATTTGAGTCTACATATTCGTTGTGTGATGTTGCCGTGCCAGTGAGACAACGGGTTGCTCGAAGTGTCGAAAATATCGCTTCCGTTGAAACGTCCGTAGCAAATGATCCAAATCAGTCAATTCCACGACGTTCTCAAGAGTTGGGCATCGCCCAGACCACTTTCTGGCGAATTTTGCGTAAGGATCTTGGTTTACACCCATACAAGATCAAGCTGACTCAAGAATTGAATCCGATGGACCATTTGAAGCGACGTACGTTCTCCGATTGGGCTCTGGAAAAGATGCGCCAAGATGATCAATTTCATCGCAAAATCATCTTCAGTGACGAAGCTCATTTTTGGCTCAATGGGTTCGTCAATAAGCAAAATATGCGTTATTGGTCGGGTGAAAATCCACATGTGCTTCATGAAACACCACTTCATCCACAAAAAATAACTGTTTGGTGCGGTTTGCATGCCGGCGGCGTCATAGGGCCATATTTTTTCGTCGACGATAATGATCGTCACGTTACTGTGAATGGTAATCGTTATCGCGCCATGATTACCGATTATTTTTGGCCCGAATTGGAAGATATGGACTTGGACAACATGTGGTTTCAACAGGACGGTACCACAAGCCACACAGCACACGTTACAATCGATTTATTGAAGAGTAAGTTTGATGAGCGTGTTATCTCAAGAAATGGACCAGTCGATTGGCCGCCTCGTTCGTGCGATTTAACGCCTCTAGACTTTTTTCTTTGGGGCTACGTCAAGTCATTGGTGTATGCCAACAAGCCGACGACGTTGGAAGAGCTCAGAGCCAACATTGAACGCGAAATAGCAGCCGTTTCGGCCGAAATGTGTGGCCGAGTCATCGAAAATTGAGTCTAAAGAATCGACCGCTGCAAACGTGCCCGCGGTGGCCATATGAACGAAGTCGAGTTCCATTCATAAATGTTTCGATTGTACTTCAACCCGATAATAAAGTTTTTGAAATATCTCAAATGGTTTGCATTTTATTTTGAAAAAAAGTTGTCAAGTCCTTATTGGAAAACCCTTATAACCTGTTCAAAAAATAGAGTTAATTTAAGTGAAGTGAAAAATTTATTCGAAAAAGCGTTTTCAGAATAATATGGAAAATAGTGTTTATCTCATTTTTACCTTTACCCTTTTCAAATGTCCATCCGCCCATGTTTTTCTTTGTTAAACCATCCTAAATTTCAGCCTCTGCTTCTTGCGTGGTCGTCTTGCACATAGCCCAGATTGAAAAAGTCGGGGTCTCACTGTCCGCTCCGATATTTCTGCACCAATGTCACGCATAGTAGCCCTTAGAGACTTACCGGATAGGGTGCGGTCTTCTTTATCTTTCCGCAGCAAATAGTGGTCCTGGTAGATTGTTGTTTTTCGGCTTCGACCTTATTTTCCTTTTTTTAGGACTTGAAACATGAGAACCGATAGAAGCTCATATAGACTAGAAATAATAGAAAAATGCATCCAAAAGACAGGCGGAATAAAGAAAGCAACTAAAGAGTTAAATTACAAAAAAGTATGGATACCCAAAATGAAAAATACAAAAGGTAAATCCAAGACCAAGAGACCTGAAATATTAACAATAGCAACAAACTTTTTCAAAGACCTGTACTCGAGTAAAAATACCTTGGAAAAAACAAATCTGTCTAACGAAGAACCCACACCAGAAATTATGGTATCCGAAGTTGAAAGGGCTATTAAATCACAAAAGAAGGACAAAGCTCCGGGAGCAGACAATATTACTAATGAACAACTGATTGAAAATGTAGAACACCTTGCCCCCATACTCACACTTGTATTTAATAAAGTTTTAACAACTGAGAAAATACCAGAACAGTGGACATCTTCTACCATCATACTGCTACATAAGAAAGGCTCTAAAGATGACATAAACAAGTACAGACCAATTAGCCTTATGTCAAACATTTATAAAGTTTTTTCCAAAGTAGTATTAAATCGAATAAACAAGGCACTGGACGAAAACCAGCCTCGTGAACAGGCTGGATTTAGGAATGATTATTCAACCATAGACAATATCCATGTCGTAAAAAAAATTTTCGAAAAAAGCAGGGAATATAAATTTACATTATGTTATACTGCTGCTTCGTGGATTATTGTAAAGCTTTCGACTCACTTGAACACGAGATGATATGGGGAGCCATGTATAACCAAGGGATACAAAATAAATACATTAGAATACTGAGAAATATATATGAGAACAGCACAGCAAAGGTAAAGCTAGAAACTGAAGGAAAAGAAATAAAAATTAAAAGAGGTGTTCGACAGGGTGACCCTATCTCTCCCAAATTATTCAGTGCCGTTCTGGAAGAAATATTCCGTAGAATGGACTGGAAAGGAAAAGGTTTATCTATAAATGGCGAACAACTAACACACCTTAGATTCGCTGACGATTTGGTAGTGTTTTCACCAACAAAGGAAGGACTACAGGAAATGTTAAACGACCTAGACACAGATAGTCGGAAAGCAGGATTGATAATGAATATGTCAGTGAATATATTTATCTGGGTCACCTAATATCGACAAGTGACCTTATGTCTAAAGAAATAGACCGACGCATTGCTAACGCTTGGAAACAATACTGGAGATTAAGAGCAATAATGAAAGATAAACAAATTAGTATGGACATTAAAAGAAAGCTCTTTGATACATGTATCCTACCAGTTATGGCTGTCAGACTTGGGCCTTAAACAAATCTCAAATAAGATAATTAACAACATGTCAAAACGCCATGAACAGAAGCATGATGGGAAAGAAGCGCTCTGATAAGATTAGAATAGAGACAATAAGAAACCATACAAAAACTAGAGATGTAATAGTTACCATCAAAAAGTTAAAATGGAAATGGGCAGGTCACACAGTACGAGGCAAAGATAAATGGAGCAAATCAATATTGTTTTGGTTCTTGGGTCACTTGAGAAGGAAACGGGGACGTCCATTCAGACGATGGATAGACGACATCAAAAAAATTGCAGGAGCCACATGGACTAGATCAGCAACAGATCGAGTAACCTGGAAGGGGTTGGAGGAGGCCTATGCTGTTTAGCAAACAGATAACAGTAGGAGTAGGATCAAATAAGATTATTAAAATAAGCTACACAATTCGTTGTGAACATTTATATATCTGAATAAAGGCTATTATTACTATTATTATTATTATTATAATTTTAGGAGTTGATAATTCAGCAGTTATTTTTGTTGCAAACTTGATAACAAATGGCTAAGTCACTTTCTGAGCTATTACTCCATGAGAATGTTGTCCCATTTCCAACAACGTCGAAATTTTCGCTTTGGTCACTGCACTGATATCCTTTGCTTTATCTATATTAAACTTAATGTAATTCTACAAAATTTTTATCACGTTCACTATTCGAAGTTACAAATGAGACTAAATATCATCGGCTAGGTACTCATCCTTAAATACTGCACAGTAACCAAAATTAAGGCAATTTGCAACAATAGTAATTAGTAGCACAATAAAACCTCTAAACTGTTACTTTCCCGAAAAGATCATTCAGGTAATAATTGCTCCACGAAAGGAAAATTTCCAAGAATATGACATTTTTATTGCAGTATTTCTTCGTAATTGCGGTAACCTTTGTAAACGTCATGCCAATTTAGAAAAAGGATGCAACAGTGGTTTTATAAACTACATTAATAAGTTTTTTTTAAAGAGATGATAATAATTTACCTAGTTAATAAAGTTTCCGCTTATACTGCCATTATAACTAACGAATCCCCTACGGCATAGTACTTGCGAAACTTTTTATAAGCCTGCTAGTGCATGTACGAGTACATGAACATAAGATGTGACCGCTATAAAGTCTCGTTTTATTTCCCCAAAGAAGAGCGGAATTGTTTATGGTAATCACGAGTGATAAACTTTCAGCTGGACCACAGAATATATCTTTTAAATATTCTTGTGACCTACTTCAAAGCGGCGTACTTCAGTCAACTTAAAACGATAAAAGTGTTGGTTTGTCCTGGCTGCAGACAATTTCATTTAGCTCATTTTTGTTCACAACAATTTAAACCAATTCAAGTGGATATGCAAATAAATAAAATTTATACTTTCATGCAAATTTTGTGCATTTGTTGCCGCATTTTGAATTTTTGTGGAGCTCAACAATAAAAATAATGCCCTAAGGCTGGCATCATTCCCTACTAGAGACAGACAATTTAGTTGTCAAGTCAAAAGACCTAATCAAAATAATTCGAATATTTTGACCTTTAGAGTGAATGTGCCTAACATTATTATGAACTAATTTAGTACAAGGCTTGGGTTGCTCGAGCGGTCATAAGAACTAAATTAATAAAAAATTATATTATATTATATAAGTAGTTGTTACGATAGAACACCTTTCTAAGTTTCATCTGAGGAAAAATCCGGTTGAAAAGGCGCTTTTGGTGGAAATAAGTTGAGTGAGCCACATCGGCGCAATATGGGGAAGGAATCGTGCACAAGCAAGATCTGGGAATGATTATGTAGGTAAAGGGGCATAGATGAGTCATTAGGTAATTTGGGGAAAAGTAGGTAGGTAGGTTTTCGAAGTATGCGTTTGTTGAGTAAATTAGGGGAAAAGGGTGGACATTTTCAGGAAGACTGAGGAAGATCATTCCATGTAAGGCAGTCGTGCGGGAATGTTGAAAGCGTGTTGGAGAAAATGTGAAAGTAGTCAGATATTGAGAAGTGGAGTTTATAGGAAGTTGATAAGGTCAAAGGTATTAACAGTTAGTGAGTAGATAGTGTCAGTGGACAAAACTATAGTGATAGCGATAAACAGACAAAGAGTTAAGACTTTGAGTTAGTGGGAATTTAGAAAGGACCAAAGGCAGCTGGAAGTAGGAAGAAGAAAGGGATTGAATTTTGGGGTTGGATCAGGGATAAGGTGAGTGAGTGAGTGAATGATTGAGTATGGAGTGGAATTGTTGATAGGAACGTTTAGAGCGAAATGGGGTAGGATTTATAGGATTTAGGAAGTTAGACCAAAGTTTTATGTGGCGTATTATGGATGAGTGAAGGAACAGGATTCCGCTTGAAAGGGAGTGAATGGGTGCGTTCAACCAGCGCTAGACGGTAGGCCACACGCGTGCGTGTTTAGGGATATATTCCTAGTGTGAATCACGGATAGGTTCCCATTGCGTAATTAAGGGAGAGGCTCCCACGAGAATGAGCGTGAGCGGTATCGCCGTGATCGTTGGAATTCTGACTCACCTACTGGGCGTTTCAAACGAAATGCTCATACCGTTTCTTTTTATGATTACAGCACAAGCGGAAGTAAAGGCACCTGAAGGACTCGGATTGGCCCAATTAGGGAAAAGATTTATTCATTGCAAACCTCTGTAAATTTTGTAAGGAAAAAAAGGATTTAAGTAGTTGTGTATGTGGTGCTTTTATTTTCCCATATACTTCTCGGTGCTATGGTTGATTAGTCCATTTCAGTCATATGCCTTAGTGAATGCTCTTTATTATAGTATATATTTTTGCATTGATAAAATGAGTATTTTTACATTGACGTCTAAGTTGTTATTACTTGAATCTTGGCACCATGTCGAATTTGACACCACAAAAACGGGTTTTAGCGATACAATTATTTTATCGAAATCGTGATTGATATTGGTGATACAGTTATTAGAGCTGTTGAACGATATCGTGATATGCTAAACGGCTTAATTTTGCCTGAAGTTATTATTCTCAATGTTTGGTTGAATTGACACATTATTTAGAGTGATTTTGTCAAATTTTGCATATATTGCCCAGACCAGGGATGCAAACGAACGCGATGCGCTCAACTCATTGCTCAACTTAAAATCTGATTTCACTTAAATTTTGAGCTTGTGGCGTAAACTCAAATACGCGCGACTCAAATTTTAAGTTGAGCTCTTAAAATTTTTAGTTTGAGCGTGCTCAATTCTTCAATTTCTCTGACTGGGATTGAGTCCAGACCATATCGACCAGAGACCCCAACGGTTGTGACTTTTTGCCGTAAAAATCAGATTTACGACGTTGTAGAAGTGGTCATGTTCATGTTTTGTGGTATTTGATATGAAATGTGAAACGTGTGATGGCACGTGTCGTGACACGTGACACATAATTTTTTTTATGGCACCATGTTGTAGAGAAAAAATGTGTGTCACGTGCCATGACACGTTTCACATTTCATATCACATGCCACGCATACTATATGTAACGTGGTACATCTGATTTTTACGGAAAAAGTCACAACCGTTGCGGTCTCTGGTCGATCTGAATAAGCTGCCGTGCTTCAATTGGTGTACCCACTGAGCCATCATGAAAACTTCCACTGAAAATACCACCCATTCTACCGGCCCAATCCTATAAGACAGCCAGTGCAGGCTCTTAGCAAGCCATTAAACAAGAAAACATGCTCCGTCTGCCGGGCTTTAAAGAATTCCAATAAAATTGAAGATTTGAGCGCGCTCAACTCAACTCTTGAGGTAGCTCAACTCAAGGGTTGAGTTGCTTAGCTCAAAATTTGAGCTCACTCAGGATTTGACTTGGAGGATCGATTGAGCGATGAGTTGAGTTAAATTTTAGATTTTTAGATCACTGGCCCCGACAATGCCAATAATAAATCACTTGCTCAGACCAGCATGCTAATGCGTTTAATGAACTTACGGCTGCGGCTGCGTCGCCTCGTTCTTGCCCATATTTGTTCTTATTCCTCAGATATGCGTGAAAACCAGGTGTGGATCAGAGCGCTTGGGAAACGACCACGCCAAAAGGTCATCAGCACCCAATTCGCGATTAAGAAAATACAATATTTTGGTGCTTTCGCGATTTTTAACATTTGCCAAGCTACTCAGTATGCCGAGAGGCTAAGACTTACAATAAGTCTAACAAATTGTTGCAGCACTTCTCGTGTATTTGATAAAGGAATCATTTATCTAGCTAACGCTTTGTGTAATACCCTTAATACGTCCAGGTTGATAAATGCCCGACCACCCACACGCCTCATCCCGCAACCAAGTTGCAAAAATGTTGGGAACAGGAAAAGCTATCCACTTTTAGACTGCACTTTCCATGTGCGTTTTTCTATCGCGAGTGCATCAATTACAGATGCAGACTCCGCTGGAGCACATACGTGCAGTTGGCACGTATTCGCTTCGCAGCACAGTACCATTACGCGTTTCAATGAACCCCACGGGGGCCACCGAAGGCCAGGTGAAGCGAACGCGCGTTCGCTTTCATTAATCAGAGAAGCCACCACCACACAAGTCCACCGGTGCATGTTTTGTAACAATTACTGAAAAAGGCCTCATCTGAATGGACAATAAATTGCGCTATTTAAAAGCCCTCCCCCTCCCGCCCGCCACCGGTGGATTTTTCGCACCAGCATCCGCGAGGCTGCGAAGTGCCATACCGTCCCGAAACGACTCAACCCATCAATTTTGATTGATGCGCGTTGGCACCGGCACGAGCCACTTCATCAGCGGCGGTCTCGTTTTTACGACCAGGAAAAGTGGAGAAACTTGTTGCGCCCACCGAAATTGATTAGGCTGATCTTTCACTGTCGTTAATCCTCGCAAAGCGGGTGTACCGATTTTTTTCATTAAGTTTTTTTTTTTTTTGCTGGGACAATGAAGTCCTCTGCGCTACGGGGGCCGCCACTGCCAAGGCCCACACTCGTAATTAATTTTATGATGAAATGACACCCAATTACCCGGAGGTATCAGCTGCAGAGCTTCAGGGGGATTTGTGCCGAGGGCTTAATTGCGGATTTACAGTGCAAACGACACCACCGCACACGAAGCAGTGGGCCATCAGAACCCAGGGCTGGAGAAGGAGAACGCGTCTAATAAATGAGGCCGTCTTTAAAGGAAGAGCTCTTGGGGCTCTGGCGCTAAGCATTTATCCACTGCAGATATAGACCGCCCCCTCGAAGGTTTTCCGGCAGATTCGTGCTAATTGCCTGGGGCTGCAGATATGATCTGCTTAAGCGGGATCCGGGTAAGTAGGCGCAGTATGAAGACCACGCCGTCCACGACATTATTGGGCTATTTTCCGCCTTAATAGTTATTTTAACGATAAGAAAGAATTTTATCGCTGCTCTTCCTGCCGAGTGGACCCCCAGAGGCACAGGGTGGCTCGATTTATTAGTTGTTTTGCGGGACGATATGAGAATCGCCGCATACCGGGGGTCCCATTATTAAACTAAATTGAAATAGCGTAGTAAAGTTAATTAAAAACTTTCCTAATTACTCAACTCCAAGTGAAGTCGGCGAATTTTGGTTTGCCCCAAGACACCAGCAAATTCCATTCATCCTTGGTTTCATTCAAGCCAATTGCTATCTGCTATTGATGCTAATTAACAGCTATTTCACGGCTGGCGGGAAGCACTAATTAACCACCGAATTTCAGTAATTTCTCAATGAAAGTACGTAGGTAGCAATAAACGGGCATTAACTTAGCAAAGTATTAAAAACCTCCTCAATCGAGCATTACGCGTCTGAATAGGTCTGTTTGCTGCCGACGATAAGTGGGCGGTAAAGGGTAAAATTTTAATTCTAAAGAAATGCAATCATTTTATCAATGGAGAGTGAAATGTGTAGATAGTTTTAGCGAACGAGGTTTGTTTAAAAGTTTGGCAAAAAAAAGTTTCATTACGTCATTTTAAATAACGTGTGTAAGTTCCCCATAGATTTGCTATTGTGACTGGCACGCTGAAACGTTCAGATGTTCGCTACTGGCTCAGTTTGTTAAAATTTCTTGCCAAAATTCAAATTGTGTGCTCAAAGTGTCGATTTCGCAGTAGCCCAGTCACTTTAGGTTTTATCTGCGGAAAAATTCCAAGTAAGCTGAATTTTTGTATACACTTTTATTACGGCGTTGTGATGAAGATGTGAAAAATCGACATTGATATCATGCCGGCTAAGAAAGTTATGAAGGTCAAAAGGTCACGAAAATCAGTTTTTCGCAAATATCTCGTGACCTATAGCTCGAAGGTCAATGGAGGTCATTATAAAAATTGTTTGTCGCGAAATTATTTATCTAAAAAAATGCCTCTTGCATTACTCTGTAAAATTAACCGTTTTCGGAGTAGAGCGTTGAGAAAGCGACTAGAATGCACTCACATACGGTATTGTATACCGTACACCAAGGCGTAAGCTCTATTGCAGAGGGACCCGTCCCTTTATACCCGCAACTGCCTGTCGGACTGTGTTTAGCTCAGTTGAAAATTATTTCTGTTAAAGACGTTATTTTAGTAGTTTCATGCTCTTGAACAGTTTTCATAATGAGTGATACATGTACATAAAAATGAAAGTCATGAAGATGTTTGAAAAATCACCCGATTTAAACAATTCTGCACAAATATTCCAACAAGAAAATTGCTCTCGAGATGTCATTGTCAATGCTGGAATACATTTTCTACTAGCAATGTGCGGTGCTCCAAAATCAGAACATTCGATAGATAATTACAGATACTGTAGCTTAGCTAAACTAACAAGACAAAGCACAGCAGTGAAATTTCCATTATTACCACCTACTTCTTCAGCAGCTCAACAGCATATTTATCAAGTGTATTATCAAATACAAACCTGGCTAGGAAGAGAAATTGATCCAGAACAGTGGTGGTGGGAGTTAAAAAATAATATACTACAGCCAATAACAACTTTATTACCACCAGCACCCGATGATCTACTGAACACAATCTTTTCTAATTGTACAAAAGGTTGTGGCGGCAAATGTGGATGCAAAAAATTGGATTAAGATATTCAAAAGTTGCCGTGGCCAGTCATGCTTAAACGCAGAGTCGACCAATGATGAAAATGATGAAGATGTCGATTTAGATATAGGTATAAGTCCACTCGACGTTTTGTCAGCAATTGTTAATGATATAGAAACTGAAGATATCGAAAATGAATGACAAAAAAAAATTATATACTAAAGTTTATTTTTTCTGTATCTTTCAGTATTCAAATAAAAAATTATTCACTCTTAAATAAAAAAAACCTCTTATTACATATCAAGGATTATGCCTACGGGGCAACCATGTAAAAAAAACGCGCCTTGCATTCTACCTCGAAGGTAGTGAGGAAACGAGTGCGTCGTCATAATATACTCGCTTTCTCAGCGCTCTACTCCGAAAACGGTTAATTTCACTGAGAAATACAACTGGCATTTTTTGTAGATAATTTCACGACAAACAATTTTTATAATGACCTCCATTGACCTCCGAGGAATAGGTCGCGAGATATTTGCGAAAAACTGATTTTCGTGACCTTTTGGCCTTCATAACTTTTTTAGCCGGCACGATATCAATGTCGATTTTTCACATCTTCATCACAACGCCGTAATAAAGGTGTATACAAAAATTCATCTCACTTGGAATTTTTCCGCAGATTGGGCTTTAAAATGCCTAAAATGACTGGGCTATAGGGCCTTTCGGCAAGCACGGTCTCAGTGAGACAACATTTTGAGCAATCGTATCAGTTGTCTCAGGTAGGTAGTATAATTGGATTAATCAGCTAATTTAAGTATCACATTTTTCTGGTGGTCGTTGCCACACGACACGACTAGCCAAGGCGCACCTTCAATGCTAAAATCCTGGGTTTAGAAAGTGTCGTGGCTAGTCGTGTCGTGTTTACCATAATAAGACCAAGACGATTTTATGAGGCACTTTCGATTGGGAAATATGTAAAATAAAGTAAAGGAAGGCTGTCACAACATACAACATATAACTGAGAAAAATGAGACACAGAAAATCCATCTCAGATGGCTCAGTTGCTCAAAGGCTGCGTTCATTTTTGTTGCTCAATGTGAAAGTGAGACGATGTACGAGAACGTGCTTGCCGAAAGGCCCTCGTATACAAAAATATTGACTGAAAGGCAAAAATGGTCAAAAGATTTATGCTTACACGTCGTATATCCATATTTCCTCTCTATCCTTCCTTACATATTATAAAGTGTGACGTCTCCCTGCCCTTCTGTTGCTCAGTTATCTTATAACTCGAGAAGCACTGATCCGATATACATCCTTTTGTTTTAGATTATAGATATGTATGGTCTCCCGCCAGGTGTTAGGTTATAGTAATTGCAGGGCTTCAAAATTGCGCATCCAATATGGTGACCAAAAAGGATAAACTCTAAAGAAGGTCGCTAATCTCAAATCTACTATCGAAATTTGGAAATTAAAGATGGCGGATCCAATACGGCGGCCGATTCTTTTTAACTTGAACAGATTTCCGTTTAAATGAATATATAGGGATTTTTGAGGTTATTTTAAATTAGGGCTGTTGAAAAAATTCGAAGTTTCGAATACGAACACTTCGAAGCAGCCAAAAAATTCGAATTATTCGAATAATTTGATATTCGAAGCTTCGCCAATTTGAAGCTTCAAATATTTAGAACTTTGAAACTTCAAGTAATATGAAGCTTTGAAATTAGCGAATATTTAAATGCCGCAAAGGTCTTTATTTTTCTGTATAGCCGAAGTAGGTATCTAACATATTACTCACAGTCATACGGCATACGGCGTGTCATTCACAAAGAAGTGCACCCTTGTGTTTTAGAATTCGTGCACCGCGAACAATATGAGATACAATAAGCATAAGGTAAGATGAGGGGAGTTTACTTAAACACAAATCCAAGTATGCACGAGCAGAAAATATGTGGGGCGGAACTAGTATTATGAGCAATATCGAGCAAAATCCCGTCCTGTGCACGAAATATTATTTGAATAAGGCTTGATGTCTTCCCACGGTCGTGAGTGAACGTATCCTCATGGAAAGTGCTTGCAAAAACATCCCGTGTTATCCCTGCATGCTCTAACTAATATACAAATTTATGATTTGATTATGAGTTATTTGCCCTGCACACCACAAAGAACACAACTTCCATGAATTTTAGTGCCGGAGAACTAACAAAGATTTTTAAAGCTAGAATAATTCGAAGTTTCGAACATTTCTGCAAAGCGGCTTCGAATTTTAAATATGTTGTCGAATTTTCAAACTTCAAGCCAAAAGTTACCAAGGTAAGATGCTGAGTTTTCATGAAATTGGGTTTTTACGGTCTGTGGCTTCGAAATCTAAACTCATATGTCTATTTACACTATACCAACACCTAAGCAAACCTTTCTAAAATTCTCGGTGCGTCTGTTTGTTGAGGATAATATCAGGAACGTCTAAATCAATTTCAATGGGACTTTCACTTGCAGGCAAAGTATTTTTTGGGGCATGATTTAGGCTGATTTTTATCCCGAGAATATTCTGAGTTCCCGCGGGAAAAGTTAAAAGCCGTCTTCGCGCATGAATTAGTTGCTTTCATTGTGCAACAGTTTTAATTGGCAAGTATGGAAAAGCTCGGACAAAACTGGGACGGGCCAACTAATTTATAACATATATGACATTTTTTTTATTATACACTCTCACATCTAGCATACTTTAAAGACATACCTGATCGATTTTGGAAAACAATAAAATAAATCGATTTTTATTCGAACGAACGAACTTCTTGGACCATTTAGCAAACAGTTTCTCGTCAGGGTTGAAACTGCTTAAGTGCTTAATTAGCACCGTTGAGGTTTTGGTTAATTTTGGTGCAAGTTTTATCTCACACAAAATGTTGAATTGACTTAAATCGCAATGTAGATAATGAATGAACAATTATCTTGTCATATATTAAGAGTAGAAGTTTTAGTGCATTATTCACAACCATTCAAACCACAATAAGTGGCTTTAACCTTTCGCAGCTAAATATAACTCGTTTCGCACATCTCGTAAAACGATCACACACAATTCTCGAAAGAGCGACTGATTTGCCTTAGCTCAGACAGATAATACTTTCTAATTTCACTTACATTTCTATCCTTGGTCTCTCGAAAAGACGATGTGGAGGCATTCCATTCCATGTGCCGAGGAAAACGGAAATGCTCGAGCATAAATGTAAATATGTCCTACCCATCACGTCGCAATGCACATCGAACAGAGCCAAACCAGCCCACATAGTATGTTCCAACAGGATATGTTTGTGAATAATAAGTCGGTGGAGACTTCGAATTGCAAATTTATTTACCATATGCCATTAGTAGCGGAAGGAGGGGGTAAGCGTTTTGTCCTTTCGTTTCAAGGATCCTCAACATGTATTTCCCTTGCTGTGGACGAAATTGTATTTATCTTTTACGTGTGAAATTCGTTTTGAAAATTTTGTGCTTGGTGATTCCTGTGGTTTGGTACAGTACAGAAGATTATGTGTACAACATAGATAAGTAGAGGGTGTCGATATTTTATTAAATTTAAGACTATGAACAGAATGGACCATTTAGTGTTTAGCAGAAATAATTCAAATCTAATAAATAATGCAATGAAATGCACAACAAAATAAACAGGGTCGTCAGTATGACAAGTTGTTTACAGCATAAATACATAATATTAAGACAGTGACATATCTTTAGACTAATCTGATGTTATTCTAAAATGCTGGAGTTGCTTTTCTGAAGCAAAACAGAAAAATACGAGTTGTTTGAAGAAGTTGGTAAATTCCCAAGTGATGGCACCAAAATTCATTAAGAGGTCTTGGAAATCATTGTTTCATCACAGATAAGTAATGTGTTAAAAATCTGACCCAATGCAACATTACCACTAGCCAAGTTTTCGGCTCTCTAGCCAAGTGATGTTGCGGAACAAATGAATCTTGCGAATCTCTGCTGGAGCCTTTGCACTTGGCCACTTGGTCGAGCGTAAGGCCACGAGAGCAGCGACGAGTTTGTTGGCACCGACCTAAACGTAGGTGAGGCGTGAGGGAATTTCAATGTTTCAATCGGCACCAGCCATTGTGGATTAGGGTTTATTTATTTATCATCATCAACAGGTACACAGACCATCTGACATTCAAAACTATTATGTAATAATGAATGGCATATAAAAATTTGAAGAAAAGTTTTAACAAAAATTCTACTAATTTACAAACAATCTTTTTTTCAACGCTACTCGACTACAATTGAAGTCGATTAAAAAAGAAGGAAGAATTATAATTTCTAGACATGGTAGATACTGGTTCAAAAGAGCCATAATTGGTCCTGCGATAATTAGCGTATAGAAAATGTTGTCCTCTAGTCAAGCGAGGACGCGAGTTTATATTAATAAGGTTCGAAAGATTAGGTGAATTTATAGCGCCAGTAACGATATCATGCGTACATATAACACTTGCTACCTCTCTGCGTTTAGAGAGAGACGTCAAATCTAAGAGCTTTAATCTGTCCTTGTAAGGAGGAAGATTACAGGGATCATTCCACGCTAGATCTCGCAGGGCAAAGCGTAGAAACCGCTTTTGTACTGCCTCAATGCGGTCGATGTTGACTTGATAATGAGGCATCCACACTATTGACGCGTATTCCAATATAGGACATACGAAAGCGCAGAACAGAATCTTGAGGAGATAAGGGTCAGTTAGATTCCTAGACCAGCGCTTAATAAAACCAAGCGTTGATAGCCCGATTTATAATGTTATTAATATGTACTCCAAAATTAAATTTTGTGTCAATAGTGACAGCAAGGTCAATAACACGTACGTGTCGAGACAAAGGAAGATCGTCAGTCTTGTAGGGATGATCCAAAGGGGAACTACTCCTACTAAACGAAATCAGGTTGCATTTTCCAATGTTCAGCTTCGTATGATTTTTGGAGCACCATTCAGAGAACTAAGGTCCTCTTGCAGTCTATAGGCATTTTGTAAGGATTCGATCGCACTAAAAATCTTCATGTCATCAGCGTAAGCTAAGATATGTGCATTTTGAATTAGAGGGAAGCAAATAATTAATGAAGGTTGTAAATAACAAGGGCCCAAGATGACTACCTTGTGGAACCCCAGACAACACGATAACACTGTCAGACAAGGTGGAAGAAAAATTAACCTTAAAATATCGATTTGTGAGATATGACTTAATCCATTGAACCATATCGATGGAAAAGCCAAGTCGCAGTAATTTCAAATTTAGCACTCTATGGGAGAGTTTGTTGAATGCCTTGCTAAAATCAGCGTATATGCAATCAACTTGTTGTCCCTTTTCTAAATTCGTTATACAAAAATTAGAGAATCCTACTAAGTTAGTCACAGTTGACCTACCTTTAACAAAGCCATGTTGCTTCTCAGATAAAAAAGAAGTGCAATAGAAGGTCAGGTACTCTGTTACGATAGACTCAAAAAGTTTTGGGATAGGGGACAGTTAAGCAATAGACCCGTAATTTTGAATAAAATTCATTTTCCCTTTCTTAAAAATAGGTATAACGTAAAATAACTTCCAAATATCAGGGAAAGTACATGAACGCCATGATAAATTAAACAAAAACGTAAGGGACTCAAGAAGTGAAGCACCACATTAACGGAGTACAACACCAGGAACACTATCGGGAGAATCCGAGGAATGGTTCCAATATGTCGAGAGATTCTAGGAATGAACGCGGGTAAAAATACGTAAACTGCAATGCAAATTCATAGAATTTGACGACGAAAACGGACATGTTGATTTTGTAAGCCATATTTAAGAATTTTGTATGCTGCGATAATTAATTGATTTATCAAGGCAGATTTTTCAAATTTGTATTTTGTTGTTCAGCTTTTCTTTTAGGTGATTTGTGTACACCTATTTGAATTGAATTTCATTGAGGTACGTACGTACTTTAACTAATTTGTTGGGATTCATATTTTTTAAAGCAAATATGCGTGGTATCGCATTTAATAGAGAAAAATTATGAGAATATCAGCCCACATTAGTGAAAATAGCAGTATGATTGAATTTACACAATAAATATGTATGCAAGATTAGGGTTATATATAGCCCATTAAAATTAGTTACCAAAATGGTCAAAATTACGAAAAAAGTCCAACCAAGCTGAATTTCTGTGGATACCTTTATTTGGATGCCCTTTTAGCTCTCGTGTAAAGTCCGCGGGTGAATTCTAGTTTTTACAAATATCTAGTAAATTAATATACATTTTTGTTTGAAAAAACTATTGATAAAATCTCATCGGATTTTTCGAAGTGTTCCTTCGATTTGTATCTATACATCTCAGAAGTCTAATAACCACATATAGATAACGCCTTCCTAGTTCCACCAAAGTGTGGCGGCAGAGTTGCCGACTGACGAGATCGGCTCAGTAACGCGGATCGGAACACTCTATACTTTTTCTTCTTGGCTTACTTTGGTAAGTCGAAAAAATCCTTTATCATAATGGCGTTAATTTATGAATTTAAAATTGGAAATTTAGGGGATTTTTTTTTGGGTCAAACAAGTGAGCAAAGAGTGAATCGTATTGCAATATAATTTAGTATCTGCTCGTGGGTATGAAGCCATGTCAAAAATCGCATTAGCGATTTCAGTGTAATTTATTGAGCAGGTAGGTACCGCCCTGAATCCCCATATAATGCCCAATGAATGAAGGAACAAAAACGAGGATAGCCGGAATTAATACTTTACCAGCCAATCCTTTGTTCTCTCAATATGATTACCTGCGCTACATTTATAACATATAACCGAGCAGAATTGAGTTCAAAGGGAATGGCCTACATCGAAATCATCCGCATGCCCCGAAATCAGATATCGTTCTTCCTGAAACATTTAAGGATGGTTCGCAAACAATACCCAAATCGTTTCGCTCACTTGCACATGTGCTCTAATTTGCCATCGCTCCACTATACAACAGAGCACTTGTGGGCCAAGAGTATTGCCGCTGTGTTGGCTTATGAAAATTTCATTCAGCTTAAAAATGATGGAATTGCCCATCGACCCGGGATGAATTCAATTTTGTCGCAGAATATGAGCACGCTCGAGAGGATCTTGCCTCCCCGGGAATGGCCTCTCCACTTAAGCGACGACACTTTATATGTATGTATATGCAATCACCCGGGGCCTTTAGCAGGTCATTGAGCTTCCCCAACTATTATTTTTTTTTTGTAGAAGAAGAGCTGAACTAGATGACGGGGGGGCATCTCCATAGACACCGAGGAGCAATCCCTTGGTTTTATTCGCCTCGCTGTGCTCTTTGATTCCGCCTCGCCAAGTGGCACCAAACGATGTCTTTTTATTTGCTCAAACTGGAAAAAAATAGCCGGGAAAAATCTGCAGTTTTTAGTAGTACGGCATGGGATCCTGTGATCTTCCGTCCTTTCTAGGCACCACCAAAGTTCGCTTCTCGTTTCTCGCTTCCCTGGCAGATTGTCGAGGAAATTGATAGAATCCGTTGATTGCGAGGAGGAAAAGTTTTTTTCCCCCAGCCGGGCAGATGTCCACTGCCTGTAGCGCCAATTACCGCAGAAATAAAAATTGTCCCATCGATTGAAAAAATGGGCGGCGAAATTGAATTAATTAAAATTTCAGCAACGGGGAAAATTAAGTTAACAAGCATAAAAGTATGCTTAATCAGTCGGAAAGCATGAATTGCGCGGTGGACGGGAGCAGATTCAGCACGCTATTCGCAAATTAAAGGGAAAATTAAGACACTGGAGCACTGGTGAGCTCAGGGTTTTTAGCATATTTCCACCGGAAAGCAGCAGCTCGGTGCCCGGCTCTAATGGAGCCCCCGGTGCGCTATAGTTGCGGCTTTTAATGTATTCGGAGGTGAGAAGCAAGTTTCGCCTCGGTGCACATAGGCATGCACGCAAAGCCTTCATTTGGGTCAGACTGTGCAGTGGCAGGAAGCGATGGACATTAAAAGGAAATGCACATTTTGCCGGGCAGCTTTAAACAAACATCCCCGCACGGGTCAGCGCGCGGTGGTGGTGGCTAGCTTCGTTAGGTGGGTGTGGGCTGCGCAGTGCGGGGCATAAATTCGCGTCTTCAAAAGGCCCGTGCATATCGATACTTTCGTAAATAATGCAAAGCTATTTAGAACAAACCGACTGTGAAATCCGTTCCGAACCCGGAGGTTAGATATCCGACCTTAGAGCGCCGGAGCCGAATATACAGTTGCTCTTTGAAGTCAAACACAACTATGAGGTTATCCCGTTGCCACAGTTTAAGGTCGGAAATGTATTTAACTTGTCTGCTCCCTCTTAGCAGTGTTTTGGGCTAAATGTTAACAGCCACACCAGACCTAATTACACACCTTTTAGCAAGGTATCTCAGGCACAAACTGTAGATACTATGGGACTCGACACCCACTTTGTAGTTATAAAACTAGCGAAATGAAAGAAATAAAACGCCACCAAGCTGACGAAGTGTGAGATCAGAAAAAAGAGTAATTGTAATTATTGTTTGCGCTGAAAATTTAATTAATTTTCAAATTAGGTTGCTGCAGATAATTCAGAACAAAAAACAAGTTTTTTTAACAAACGGTAAAAGAGTAGGAGGTGAACGGTTTTTTCGTCTCGCACTCACAAAGCTTTAAAAATACATTCATGGGACCATTCTAGGCTTTGTTTCCGCATCTGAAACGGGAAAAGATGGCGGATCCAAAATGGCGACCTAAAAATAAAGGGTGTTTTTAAAGGCTTATTTTTCAAATTGGCAACACTGTTTCTAGTGACTGACAGATTCTTTGTGCTCAGTATGTTTTGCCATTTTACCATAATAAGCGTATGCCTGAATAACGCTTGCAAATTGTGCAAATTTATTTTTAAAATCGTGGTTCAGTTCAACACAAAATTTTGTTCAGCGATGAGGTTAATTTTTGGTTGGAGGGCAGAAAATTCAGAAGAATTTGTTGAGACACCGTTACATACGCTGTTTGTCACTGTCACTGTTTGGTGTGCTTTCTTCAAAGATAATGCCGGTCAGAACGTTACAATCAATGGAGAGCGCTATAGATCTATGATTGCTGACGTTTTCGTTCCCCAGTTGAATGGCGTTAATGTGGAATAGCTTTGGTGTCAACAAGACGGCGCAAAATGCTACACAGCGCGCGACACAATCAATTTATTGTGGGAAACTTTCGATGAACGCATAATTTTGAATAATGGACCTGTGAATTGGCTTCCACGGTGTAACACCTATGAATTATTTTCTGTGGTGATATGTGAAGTCGCTAGTCTTTAGACGTTAGACCACTTGGAACTCAACATTCGTTGCATTAGTGCCGATAGACGGTCCCAGCTGCTCGAAAAATTTGTGGAAAATTGAACATCCATATTAATTCTTCATTTATGGCAACCGCGTCGTCTATATGCGCGAAATATTAAACACTAATGGCATCAAATTATCTTTCCAATAAAGGTCATTAACATGATATTTATGGATTTTATTTCATTTTATTATAAAATTACATATTTACCTCTAAAAAAACACTCTATACTAAATTTCTTCAGATTTCTGTACATGAAGATTTTTTCGATCGCTGATTTAAAATATTGTGCGCAAGTTTACAAATTTAAATGGCGGTTCCAATATGTTATATCTAAATACTTAAAATATTTCATTTCGTTAGTAAACTCAAAACACTAATTTTTTTTTTGGAATTTCATAAAACTTGTCACACGGGGTTTTTGAGATCTAGCTGCGTTTTTTTAACACGCTTTTATTAGCTTCACCTGTAACAATGTAAACAAATTTTGGAAGTTGAATTTGAACTACATCCCGGTTTCCTATTGAGCTGAAAGTTTGCATATTCGTTTATTAGACGTCATTCTAAATCCAATATGGCGGACTCCTAAAGATGGCGGACTAGTTATGCACTCCCATGATATTTTTAACACGGTTTTATTACGCACTAAAAACTCAAAAATAATTGAATTAAATAAACTTTTATTTGTTACGATATATGCATGTTACCCTTGCCAATATTTTATCTTCAATGTAGAGTACTTAAGGGGGGACATCACAGTAGCACACAAAAAAATAGGCATATTTTCGGAAATTATTTTTGGCTGAATAAAAGTATCAATCGAAAATCTGTAAAGTAGGTTTTATAGCAATACTAAAAAAGTACAAAATGTAATTTTTTCAATAAAAAATATTTAAAAATGGCGGCTGCGCAGCATATGCCCCAAGGCGCCTATTTTGAAACCGTGTCGATGGCCGAAGACGTAGACTCCTTAATTTTTGACCTGGAAGAAAAAACCAAAACTTTTTGGTTTCCACATAACAACAGCTAGCGAGCTACGTAGGATTTTTTCGATATATTGATTTTTCACAAAATGGTGCATGTTTGAAAAAAAAATTTAATTTTTAACAAAAAAAACGCCATAAAATCGTCGATAAAAAAAAACTAAGCCATATAAAATAAAAATCCTACGTAGCTCCGTGGAGAAAGATATTTCGAAGCTACTGTCAACATTTCAAGTCGATCGGTAAGCTCGAGTTATGTCTTCGGCGAGCTCAAAAAAAGTGGTTTCGAGAAAAACGCGTTTAAAGTTTTAAGTACTGAGAAACCATATGAAAATTTCATATACCTCTAACCGCAGAATGAAAAATTTGGGCACTCGGACACTTTTGCCGTATTCCATCATTTGGTATATTATTGTTAAGACCCTAAAGTACCTTTTAAGCGAAAAAAATTTTTTTCGAAACATTGAAAATTTTACTGTGATGTCCCCCCTTAAACGCAAACATATATTTATTTTTTTATTCAATACGTGACGGATGATAGATATGTTAGGTATGTAGTTGTTAGTAAACTTATCACTTCTTTTATGTCCAATGACTAATTTAAAAAGTGTGGAGCGCTTTTTGGTTATGTGTAGCTCTAATTAATTTAGACAAAGCGCTCCACACTTTTTATCCTGCTCTGGATCAGATTTCACAGGAAATTTTGAATTGAAACGAATGGCAGTTTGATGCCCATTTTGCAAAGTTTAAAATGTTTTCCTTAGACAGTAATTTCCTATTGTTTTCAATTTAAAATATTGTCTTCGAAAAAGTATGATCCAACAACACTTTCATCATATACATATATCGCACCACACAGTAACTTTTAGTGAATGCAAAGAGTATTCGTAAATAATACGCGAGTTTTCAGCTTGCTGTGTTCTGGAGATATGGAAAAGGTCACTCATGATGAATTTTGTAGTTTTAAATTGTCCTTTTGGTTTAGGTTTATGATGCGCTGGCTGTATGCCAGATAAGCTTGGCGAGCTACGGACAGCATCTGATGCACCACCTGATTTTTCTACAGGAATATCTTCAAGTTTTAACTAAATAAAAACGCTGCAGATACTCCCTGGAAAAGCCATTTGCGTTGCCCGTCATCTTGATGATGTTTCTGGATATTCTTCCACATCCTCGCGTACAACATCACGTCCCCCTGGCCTGTCTTGTGTTCAGCCAGTTTCTTCAAGGCGTGAGTCAAATGGAGTGACCACTCTTGGTGCTGAACAGCGGGGAAATCTTCAACGAAATTTTCGAATAACTAATAACAATTTATTTCGTTTTAAATAAAATAATAACAAAATATTATTCAAAGAAAAGGTAAACCTCTTTTCAAAATTTGTCTCTATTTAATTAAGTCGTTAAAATAATGTCAAAAAAGCTTGTTTAAGGCTGTCGCAGTGAACTTCCCTCTTATTAAAGTTCGACATAAGCGCACGACATGTGAGATCTGTGCTTTCTACGTCGCCCCCAGAAACGCCCTCTATGCTTTTAATGTTAAATATTTAACAATCGATTCGTCGTACCGACTTTAAATAATTCAAACGAAAAGCAACCAACCCAAAATGCAATTCCATTTGCTTTTAACAGGTGTACCTACATCTAATTAATTCCTCGGAACCCCCCTTCATAACGAACCACTTTTATCTATAGCTGGATACTCGGAGGTCGTCGCATAGCAACGTGAGCGCCTCTTCAAGTAATTACTTTTACGCTTTTATCTATTTCGAGCGCTACTCCTGGCTGGAATTTTAATTAGTTAACTGGATACAGGACGCGCCGTTTCTATTAGATATGGTAGATGCAGTCTAAACGCTTTATCGTGGCCCTTTCGAGTTAATAGGAGTGCTCTTGATCCCGCGCTGTAGATGAAAGCCTCTTCAGACTCGATTACATCAAAACTATTTTTTCATTTGCCAATTTGAATTTTGTGCAAGCTCCTATTTTACATAAGAAAGGCATTTTTCTGCGTAAATTGATTTGAGCGAAAGAAGCTCGCCGACGAATCGCGGTAGCCAAGTTAATTCAAAGCGAACAAAAGACGCTTCCGCCAACGATTATACCCCTGAGATAATCCGATAATGGGCTAATCATTGCTGTCGTGCGCCTTCGAGGCAAGAAAAGAAATTTCGACAAAAATTTGGAAGAAGCGCACGTTACCCAAAGCCTAAATACTTCAGTTTTTTTTAGTACTAGTTGCATAACCTGTAAAAGATTTGACCCTGCGGGTAAATTATGCCACTTGAAAGTGAAAATGTCTTGAAGGAAACTGAAAGTCGATTCACCATCTGCGCGGAGAATGTGGATGATGAGCTGAAGAATAGTGAAAAACTTGAATTCTGCCGCGATCCGCGACAACCGACAGCTGAAGGCTGAACAGCGCGAGTCTTTTGAAAGATCCAGTTTTTCCGAATCACCACTTGAGCAGCAACACGTCACGGACCGGATTAACTATGGTCACTTCGAGTGGCGCGACCAAGCGATGTTCACTTCTGCACGAAGCATGACTTCGACAAGACGTTTGAAGATGGGAGCAAGCAGTCGCAATTTTCGATTAGTCGAGCCGAACGGGCTATTATTGGATCTAATCTGATTCGCATCCCACTGCATTCCATTAATGCAAATGTCGTGTAAGGAGTTGTTTACACTCGAGTGTATCTCGGCGCTCCAGATGTGTCGGACAAACATTCCCAAGGCTGCGATGCGAGTGCATACGGGCAGAGTGGATCTGCCAAGATATCAAAGTCATAATTAGTTGGCTCATAAATATTCATAGAGCTCATGTTGAAGACCGTTGACAACAGCTAATGAGTTTAATGCAATCGCATTAACGGATTACGCCCTTATCAATACATCGTTTCGTTTTGCGGGCGTTCATCCTTCAACCTAATCCAGATGGGAAAACGGGGTGTAGTCCCCTTAGGAGATCCTCATTTCGTTTACGTCTGTCCTTCAGAATGTCACACATCCTTATGAGCTTAATCTTTTGCAACTGGGTAATCATCAGAAAAGAGATGATAAGCGCAGGCAATTAGGACGAAATGATTACATTTGTCAATATTTTTGATTTTTTGTAAGGTATTAAAGGATTCCAAAATATGGAGTTTCGGTCGTGGATGCAAGTTGAAGGTTGAATGATTTACCTGATCTAAACTAAATTTCTTCCCTCCCTCCCCGCAGGCACAGCAAATGCGTCAAATTGCAGATGAAATTGTCCCCCGTTAGGAATAGTAAAGAACGCAGAATCCAAATCGGTTACCAGCTCAAATTCTTACATATTTAATTGTTAGAAATACTTTTAGGTTATAGGCTAGACGGCGAGGTGGTAAAAAGATTAAAAAGTGTATTATTCAGGCACAGGCGAGATTATTGTTGGAATCGCTTCGTTTTAGGGTGTTGTTCAACCCCCTAAGTTTGCTTACAAATTGTTGGTGTGCTTGATTTTATAATTAACTATTAGTGACAAAAATAGTGTTTTTTTCTCTATTTCCTTTAATATCTCCGTTCCTATTGACTTTTAGTATAGCATTGAGCATTGAGAAAGTTGTTCCTTATGAAATTTCCTAAAATATGAGCCCTGACAGAGGTCGCTAAGTGCAATTGTTAACTTGCAAATAGCCCCGAAAGTTAAAACAACACATTTTTTTCACTATTTTTTTACTAAAAAATGACCGCACACAGATGGCTGAAAATTCTCAAAAATGATGTGTATATGGACCGAAACATCCATGAATAATTTTAGCGTCCTCGGTCAATTACTTCTCGAGTAATTAACGATCACTTTTTTTTTTTTTCCTTAATTGCAACTTGCGCCATTTTTTTCACAAACGGGTTTCGCTGGTCGGACCGAGCCAGAAAAATCACATCCATTCAACTTTAGTATCCCGTTGGAATTTTTGGTAAAAATTAATTCTAACCGATTTTTTTTTTAAAGAAAGCTCGGAGCACTCCAAGTGCTCCCAAATACATTGCATGTATATCTATATATACAGAATCGGTATAAAATCGGTTAGAATTAATTTTTTCCAAAAATTCCAACGGGATACTAAAGTTGAATGGATTTGTGATTTTTCTGGCTTGGTCCGACCAGCGAAACCCGTTTGTGAAAAAAATGGCGCAAGCTGCAATTAAGAAAAAAAAAAAAAGTGATCGTTAATTACTCGAGAAGTAATTGACCGAGGACGCTAAAATTATTCATGGATGTTTCGGTCCATATACACATCATTTTTGAGAATTTTCAGCCATCTGTGTGCGGTCATTTTTTAGTAAAAAAATAGTGAAAAAAATGTGTTGTTTTAACTTTCGGGGCTATTTGCAAGTTAACAATTGCACTTAGCGACCTCTGTCAGGGCTCATATTTTAGGAAATTTCATAAGGAACAACTTTCTCAATGCATATGCTATACTAAAAGTCAATAGGAACGGAGATATTAAAGGAAATAGAGAAAAAAACACTATTTTTGTCACTAATAGTTAATTATAAAATCAAGCACACCAACAATTTGTAAGCAAACTTAGGGGGTTGAACTACACCCTAAAACGAAGCGATTCCAACAATAATCTCGCCTGTGCCTGAAAAATACACCCAAAATTCCTCGCCGTCTAGCCTATTATGTTAGGCTAGGTTTTCGTGGCTTCCCTTATAAAAAGACACACTTAGGCCATATTAAGGCCATTGTAGTGCCACATAGGACTATAGGGTTTCTCAATACGAACGTCCGAACTTTAAATTTGAATAAAACACACAGTTTTGGAGCAAAAATGGTTCTGATTGCTTTATTTGAGAGATAATTGAATATGATTTATGATTTGAATAAAATATCGGCCAAAGGGCCGCCGCGGCTCCTCTTGCACACGTTCATCGGCTCACATCAATTTTCGATGACTCTGTGCAACATTTCGCCCGGCATCACAGCTATGGCTTGGCTATATAGGCTTCCAATGCCTCAAGTGTTGTAGGATGGTTGCTGTAAACCTTCGACTTAATGTGGCTCCAAAGGCGTTAGATCACACGATCTAGGCGGCCAAGCGATGGGACCATATCTGGAAATTAACGACTCACCGAAATTACCGCGCAATAAGACCATGTTAAGTCGGGAAGTGTGAGGCGGTGCACCGTCTTGTTGGAAATAAAGGTTGTCTGCATCAATTTCATCAAATTCCGGAAAAAAAAATCGGTCAACATCGTGGCGGTTGCTAGCAATGGTAACGGCATCTCCTCATTCTCTCTCATTCCGAAAGAAATAAGGTCCGATATGTGTGAGTAGGTGCAGCCAATTCTTATTGTTAACTAAAGAGGAAGGGTTGCAGTTTTTCGTCATATTAACAATAAAGCGGCCGAATGCGGCCATTTTTATAAAACTCAACAGGAAATAAAAGTATTGATTAAAACAGTCCCCTTTTTAAATTAAATACTATTATTAAAAAATCTGTTCAATTTTTTCAATAATTTATTGGCTTAATAAAATAAGCTCCTTTAAGACAATAATAAAAATTATTTATAATATTATTATTATTTATACGTACATAAGTAAACTTTCTCAGAATTGAGCTTTGAAATCGGGAAAGCATTCAGTAATTTTTCATATTTTTTAAATTAAATCATTTTCTGACTTTGGTCGACGGATACGCGGAATGAAAAGCAGAAATTAAAAAAACTGAAAGTGACATATTATACTACATTTAATTATCTATCGAATAGCATGAAAAATTTTAAAATCCGTGACATCAGGAAATTCGATTTTTGATCGTGCTCGGGCATTTTGTCTCACTGTGCATGTATGAAATCAAAATACGGTTTAAGGGGGCCGATACATTGAAAGTGTGTTTTTTTAAAAAAAATGTTTGATAGTGAAGGAATAAGTGGATCGAGTTAATTTTTTTTTGAATTTATCACAAGAGCTTGTACATTACAAAAAATGTTTTTTCGTGTGCCGGCATTTCAAGATGGCGGCGGACTCGTGACTCAAAAGCCCCCTCTTATTTCAGTCGCTGCGTTTTCCTGGCGGTAGTGCTGGTCTGAAACGAAGCAGCAAGAAAAAATTGTTGAAAAACAGTTGTGACTTCAATGTAAACCCAACTTTGAGACAAAAAAAATTGTGTTTCCCCAAATGTGACTTGAATGAAAATGTTGCTTGTTTTTTTGGCTGAATTCGCAACCTCTACGGTCGGGGATTCGCGAAATCGGCTATGGATGTAGGTTCATCGAGTAGACAAGGGTCTTTTGAAACTACAGTAAAATTTTCAGCGTGATTAAACCTTTTTTAATAAAGTTATCGTGCAGCGAGTAGTCGAAAATGTCGTTTCGAGGAATTTGAACTCAAAGTTTGGGAAAGTGAAAAGACGAGTTCTCTACTTACGTATTAGTCGGCTATGCCTGCGCCGTAGAGTTGTCCTTCCTCTTGTTCAAGCAGCTGATTTTCGGCAAAACTTTTTGTTTCCGAGCTGTTCTGGCTTTTTTTTAATCGAGAAATGTGTGCCGGTCTGCGTGGAGCGGGGCGGTCCGGAGACGGAGCGATGGACAGCTGCTCACCCGCGCTACCTGACATCGCCGCTTCTATGTGAGATTCCATGAGTCCGGATTGAGATATCGAGAAACGCTCTTAGACACGCGTTCTCAACACCTTATAGAATATATTCCCGACGAAAAAAAAAATTAAAAAATTTTTGATTTTACATGTATCGGCCCCCTTAAGACGTCTTCAATATGAACCATGAAACAAGAAGATAAATATTTAATAAAAAAAGTTCTGTGTAACACATGTAAAGCACTTCAAGCTAATACTGAAATTTCTTCAGGTAATAAAATCCTATTTTGTTGAGTTCAGAAGAAATATGTACCTACGGTGTGTGATACAATCGTATTACATTACAAAAAACAAGTTTATACCAGATACCTATATTTTTAAATGAACACCTGTAAATAATTAAAGAAACGTTTTTAAATTAATAAATTTTTTTTCTCAGAACGTGACATAAAAACACAAATTAGCAAACTATATTATATTATATAAGCACAATGACATAACTGATTGTGGTATTAATGAACTCTTGACGTCACTATCGTGGGCTTATAATTTATTGATTTCCATTTATCAAGAAGTTTAGTTAGGGTCAGCTTCAATGAGGTCACATTTTTTCTATGTAATATACTATAGTAATCAGTTGCCAATGAACTCGAACTAAATAATAGTACTTTGGATTTAGATTTCGATTTATTGAAAAACTAGTACAAAGGCCAGAGCTTCGTCGAAGTGAAATAGACAGATATTATTACAAAATAATGGATGGTAAATGTAGATTACAAAATAAATGAAATTACTAGTGAAATTAAAAGGGAAAAGAGCCTAACTGAACAAGGTAAATTTATATTATAATTAATGAATTAGATAATTGCAGACAACTTGCAGCTTTCTTTTCTTCCAAGCGATAGATACGTTATTCTCGAAAGCTTTGCACCTGTGACCTGACACAAAAGCAAGACTGTTGTGATTGGAGATATTTATATTTATATTATATTAGTTACTAGAACTGCAGCCTTCAATGCCATAGTAAATTCGCGAAGTAAGGTAGGAAGTTAAAATTCACATTTACGAAAATTAAGATGTTTTAAGATGCCGATCAGATCACTAGAATGTGTTGAAACAATATGTATGAAATTTGCGCAATGGGTAGACAAAGCGAACGCGGATCAGCATACGAGGAAGAGTATAAACAATCACATCTCATATTTACATACCTATATAAAATCTTAGTTTGATAGCAGTGTGTTACTTTTCCTATTTCTCTGCCAATGAGTTTAGTTATGCATTTAGACTATAGTAGTGTACTGGACGTGGAAGGCTTGTAATTATGGAAGGTGTCACCCCTAGGCTTTGAAAACACACGATGTATTTTAAACCAACAACATTAATGACTCTAATTTCATATTTCCTTATTAAACAAATTTTCAAAGGAGAATGGCAGCCTGGGGCCCATTAATATTTGTTGAGGTTTAACAAACATGACTGCGCCCCAGGCCGCCTTTCTCCTTTGAGAAGTTATTTATTTATTTAAATTTTTTTCGGTAGTTCGCATTCATCATAGGAGTTAGTTACTTGAATCGGAATTCCATTTATTGCAGACGCCAAGACTAGATACGGCGATATGAAAAATTTCGCTCAAGTGTGAACAAAGTAATATGCTTTTTTCGGAGCAGTTTCCCTCAGGGAATTAATAAAAACATTATAAGATATTCAGAGGTTTTGAGCAAATGATAAAGTGCGAGCCTTGAAGTGGCCATTAATCATGACATTTCACATATCATGTGGCACGCAAGTTAAATAAATGACGGGACAATTTGTCCAGGAGTGATATTAAAGGAATTCATTTAGGTGCCCTGGAATAAATTACGCAACAATTAGGACTAAGGTCACATCTAAAAGAAACATTTTTCAGGCAAAGCGCAATTTATTCCGAGGGAATTAAAAATATTTTGCCCAACGGAGGGGAGAATTCGTTAATAATTTCGCAATTTTATGCTTAACGTTCGCATCCTCGATTTTTACAAACAAACTCACATGGGGGAGGGGAAAGAAATGTAAATTTCTTAAGCTCTGCGACAATTAATCTTTGAGCACACATCGGGTCATTAATCATATTGGTTCATTTCACAGCTCATTTGCCGTCTCCTTGGCTGTTCGGCGACTTTGTTTATTTGTATGCTAGTCTGAGCAGATGCCGGGCCTTCTCTTATCTCGTCGTGTCTTGTTAATGAAGAAACTTAGAATGACAGGCTTCAGCTGAATGGGTTGATAGTTTTCCTTTGAAATCAGTTGTGTAAACAGCAGCGCTTTTCCAATCTGTTTGTGTTTCAGTAGGCGAACAACAATGGCAATAAGATATCTTCTATAGGTGAGTAGGTGATGAGATTTTAGATCTTGAAATGGGTTTAAGCTACTGCAAAAAGCACGTATGCATGTCACAACATTGTTAGTGAGCTACGCACCTCCAGCCTAAGGCCAAATGCGCAATGTTCGGAATTATTTTTAATTTAAAGATTCTCTTGCGATTTGTTTATCATCTGCAAAATGTTGTTAAATGTTTGATTTAGATCTTAGCACAAACCATTATGAAATTTGAATTTTTTATTGTGTTTTTCTTTATAAAGTAAATTAATACAAACATTAGAAACCATGGAACAATAAATTCGTAAAACTTTCTTTAGTTTTGTCCGATATTGTACATACAGCGCTGGTTGAATCAGCTTGCACCGCAGATAGAATGTGGAGTGTAGAGATGCTTTTGTCTCAGCAGCGCTGGGTAAATATCCCAAAATGACGACAATTTTTAAACAAACAGAAGCTGGTGACCAGGACAATGCGAACAAATCCCAATTCGTACATACTTGTCACCGCACTGGAGATAAATTTTACATTTATATTTTTCTACAATTCTACATAAATAAAAATGAATGGCTATGTGTTGCTAAGCGCAAAACTCGAGAACGGCTAGACCAATTCGGCTATTTTTTTCTTCAAATATTCTTATGTAGAGAAAAATTGGAAAAATTGCACATAAAAACGTAAAAACCACATTTTTCTTTATCACATTCAAACTGTTGTCAATTCTAGGGATGGCGATCTCAAATAGATTAATCGAAGAATCGTTTTTTTGGTGTCGTAAAAATCGAATGAACAATGAATTGATCGCAGACACCCTAAAATAGACTTTCGATTCATTTAGGTACTGTTTCCTTTTCTATATAAATAAAAATGTAATAATCGTTTGTTCCTAATTGCTAATCTCCGAAAGTTCTTCACCGATTGCGATAAAAAATGGCACTCGGGGATTTTCGGAGTTGCTGATTTAAAATCTGCCATCAACATTTCCAAATTCAAGATGACAGATCCAATATGGCGACCGAAAAAGTTGAACGTCCAGGGATTTCCTCGAGAGTAGGTACGTAATAGGAGGTTTCCGGGGGTGTTGATTTTGGAACTGGTTTCAAAATTTCCAAGTTAAAAATGGCGGATCCAATATGGCGACACAAAAAGTCAAACTTCAAGGGATTGCCATGAAAATACACACAGAGGAGTTTTCAGGGTTGTTGATTTTTATTTAAAATTTTTACCTGTGAAAATGAAGTAGGAACAAAGGTTTGTTCGAAATTGAGGAAAACAATTTAAATAATTATAGTAATTAACTAATATAGTGTAGTCGGGGCGGGCTCAATGGAAACGCCTTGGAGAGTAGTATGTATACATATCAACATTTAATGAATAATAGTGTTTTATTAGAATGAAATAAAGTGTAAAAGATGTAGCAGTTTACTGTTTATTTTTTTCGAAAAGGGGGGTAGGGGAAGAAGTGAAAATAATTTTAGAAAGTAGAAAACCTGCGGGGAAATGCATGTGAGTTTTGAAAGCCGAAACTTTTTGAGAGCGGAACCTTACACCTGCCGATTGGAAGTAAATTATAAAATTGATTTATTTATTGTAAAAAAAAGTATTAAGAATAGGTGAAAGTGATCTAGGGGGTGTTGTGTATGAATTTACGCTTGTTTTAATGAAATCACCCCCACTCCGCTAGAACATACAGGAGAGGGAGTGCAAAAGGGAGGATGAGTAAAATCTATCTATATAAATAAAAAGTTAATAGTATCCCGGGCCACGCCGCCGGGTCCGTGCAAGCTAGTGCATAATAAAAATAAGTCAGTGCATTTTATACAAAAATAGAAGCATTACAAAACTCGTACAATTAATTTAAAAAAATCAAGATTGTCAAATAATTTGGTCAAGAACTGCCTACATACTGTAGCCTCATAGCGTTTTGGGATTGAGACCACCACCGAAGATTTTATTTACTAAATTCACAAATCCATTAAGACAAAAAAATGTATACGGATCAAATTAATAGCCTATAATCTTTTTGAAGCCTTTCAAAAAAGGTGTTTACATAATTAATTTTATACAGATCAGTCGGTAGGTATAATAAACGCCAGTTGAGCCCTTAATGCGGCTTATTATGCATGTCTTCTAAATTACCATAATTTCTCATGTCAAAATAAAAACAGAGCGGCACGAAACGCAGCTGTGCTATTAATCTCTCGATTGAGGAGAAAATAGTGAAATATTGAAAAAAATCATTAACGCGGCCATAAGGCGGAGCAATTAATTTCTTATGGAGAGCTCTCTTGAAATGCTTCCGGAACTCGGCTGAGTTCAAAAGCGGAAAACGTTCTTCGAATGCTAAATGGGGAGCAAGCACTTAAGGCAAATAGCGTGAACTCCTCCGGGAGAAAGAGGGTTGGTCTTGTGGCGTGATTACATTTCGACGTCTGTTTAGAAAAAAATTGCGTTTATTTATTCTGCTGGCAAAATTTCCCTGCCCCCGTGCGAATCCCATTAGGCGGCTGGAGCAGAAACTGCTCCCGCCAAGCCGGTCGTGACCCGGCCGCGAATGTTTGCCCTTAATCACCGTGCATCATGGGCATGGCGATGACATTGCGCGGCACAATGGGTCTGGGGCCTGGGTAACTGCCTCCCTGTTCCTACCTACCGCCCGCGAAACGCGGTATCATCGTTAATGAATAAATTGCCGCGGTAAATGAATCGAAATAACGCGATACCGACAAATGGTCCTTGATTGATTCGCAATATGATCCTGATGGAACTAAGCGAATCTCATCCCGCTTCCGTGCCTTGTCTTGTCCGCCTCGTTGCCGGCAGGATGGAAACGGGAAGAGGGCGAAAAAATGGGCGACATTCTCCTCGGATGACTTCCTCTTTGTGGAAAGCAGGAAAAACCATTAAATCTGAGGCGGCAGACTCCCCGACTAGAACGGCCTCGGAAGATGACTTAATGGGCGCTCGTCTCCGAGATCTGCGCTGATTATATCAAGTCGTGAGGTAACGTAGCGCCATTAATTGTTATGGAGCATTTGCTTTCATTGCTCGACTCGGCTGGTAATGGAGCCGCATAATGGCCATAATAGCGGGAACGGGTCGTGTCGTGAGAGGAGGCCTTATGCCGTGATTTGTCTTCCTATCCCGGGAAGGGGCCTTTCACTTTCTGGCTGACTAGTTAAGTTAGTGCACCCATTCGCCGAACTCATAGTGCGTTTTTGCTCGTTAGCGACCAAACTGATTCGATTCAAATGTCTTTGCAGGTGGAGAATCGGGCGCTCCGGCTGAGGGAGGTTGCGACAGCCGCTCAACAGTACCAGGACGAGGTGGTGCCGTCAACGTCCGCACAGTACATCGAAAAGCAGCAGCTACAGCAACAGCAGCTACAGCAACAGCAGCAGCAGCCACAGCTGCAACCGCAGCATCATTCCGTTGCCTTAGTGCAATCACCTCGCGTCAGCGGCTCAGGCTTAAGTGGGATTGCTAGTGGCATTGGAGTTGGAGGAGCTGCGGCGCCCGAGACGTCGCCCGTGACATGGGATTATTTCGACGAGGCCGGGTACATAAGGCGAGGCGGCTTGCGGAAGGGCGAGGATCCGTACGTTCGAAACCGCTTCAATCAACAGGCGAGCGACTCACTGCCAAGCAATCGGGAGATACCAGACACTCGGAATCCAATGTAAGTGGGCGAATACAATGGTTCCCGTCTTAAGCAGAATCCAATCTATTCGAATGCTAGGTATTAATGCCAAATTGCCAGGAGCTTACGGCCTGACGGAAACGGGGTGGGGAGCCAGCTGCTCCCTAACCTTACGGGCACAACGTGCACATGCTCCTTAATCGACTTCTGATTTCTTCTTGCATCAGATAAGGTTTTGGCTCGAATAACCTCGGGAAACAGAAAATTGATATAATCACAGTAAGATGATTTTCGTCCGCCGGATTGGCCTGTCCTTCAAGTCGAGAGTTATTCTATCTTGGAAACTTGAAGGCTCTGTGCATTACGGGGGAGCACAGAAAGGATAAATGGATATGCGGATCCATAAACAACCTTAAGCAGATTACGACAGGACAAATCTCCTCCAGTCTTGTTTGGGATATATTACTTTCCCTTTGGTGTGACTCGCCTCCTCTATCAAGGGAGATGGGGATTGAGAGCTGATGGCATTTGGTCCATTCCTGCTTTTGGGCAGAGTCTAGTCTCCAGCTCGGGGGATGTAAATTCAAATAATCTGCCATGTTAGAAGGTTCTCCATTAATTGAAACGTGATCTTCAAAGTCTGTAAACCGGCAACACTTTTGGAACCAATATCGAAATGCATTATACTTAATGCATCGGAAATAGTGATTTCAGCGTACCAGAAAATAAGCATTTCAGTCGGTTTTTCCTTTCTACACTATACAGTCAATTTGGCGTTAAAATAATTAACGGTAGGTAGGTAATTATTTACATGTGGGGCCCTAATCAGCTCCAAACATTTTTTTTAACTATCTAGGACAATTTTACAGTCTACAGTAATAGGTAAATTAAAACGGGGGAAGGGGGTTTTAGAAACAAAAAATTTGGTACAAAACAATACGTAAAAGGAAAATCAGCATTTTACAAAATGCCGACTGATTGAATATTTTCCTTTTACAAAATATCAGGTTGTAACGTACAAGAGGTCGAGAGGTATAAAACTTTGTTTTGAGATTTTTCGAGACTGGGAAATAAAAAACGATTGTTTGTTATACACAGTTTATTCAGGCTTGGGAGTTAGGTGTGAAAAATAACATCCGCCCAATGGCAGCTTCTGAACGCGGACTAACGAAACCTCTGTCGATAACGTTTTTCATCATATTTTCCAAAATGGTCGATCAAAGTGGGAAATATAGTACTGTGAAAATTTTTAGGACCACCCCAATTCTTCGGCAACTTTTAATTTTGCGAAATAAACCTTTCCTAGTTTGGGCAGAGAACAGAAATCAATGCATAGCTAAAATAATCCTCAAAGTGACCTTTTCTATTTTACTTAATTTTATTCAATTTCAATAACTTATTAAAAAATTATAGATACCAATTTTATTTCAACTGCCGCTGTGAACAATTATAGGACGATGTCTTACTTCACGAGAGTGAAGGCTGTCATTCAGAATTATCGTTACTTTTGAGCGAACTGCGGTAAATTTGTTCTTAGTATTTATCGGTCTAGATAGTTAGAAACAGGTCTCTGTTTACAACACGCTGTTTTGGTTTTAGTTTTCACGAGAAAAATCCCCTTTAACAAAACATCGTGATTAAAGGTGTTGATCGTGATAAGTTGTCTGAGATAAATACACAAAGGAATTAAATCCTTGCAGTTTATTAATTTCACATGTTCGAGCCGGTTTATGCCATTACAACAGTATCATCGGTAAAAGTTCCAATAAATGTTTTATTATAGGTCCTAAAACACTACCTTGAGGTACTTCTGCTAGGGCTAGATAGAAGCTAGAGCAAGCTTCTTCATGCAGAACTCAGAATTTTCGGCTTGAGTGGTATGACTCGAGTAGATTGCAATAATTTCCAGGCAATAATTTACTAATTTTATAAATCAGGCCCTAATGACACACCCTGTAGAAAGCTTCTGAAACATGAAGAAACACAGCTGGGCAGAACTTCTGTTCTTCGTATGCTTGTTCTATTGACTTGGTCATACGGTGAACTTGCTCGATGGTGGAGTGTTTGTTGCTGAATCCAAATTGAAATATTGAAAGTCAGGTATCCTGATTAACGGCTCAAGTCTTTTTAATAGCAATTTCCCAAATAACTTGGAGATAGTAGGTAAAAGGGAAATCGGCCTGTATGATGTCACTTGTTCAGCTGGCTTGTTAGGTTTCATGAGCATAATTATTCGTGCAATCTTAATTCAGGCACATGTTTAAGACGAAAGCATGCATTGAATAAGTATGTTAGCATAATGATTCGTGGTAGTTCCTTAAACAAAACCGGTGAAATTTCGTCAACTCCATTTCGTCACATTTTCATCAATTTCCCGTGACAGTTCTAGAGGAGTGACAAAGTTAATATTAACAGGGGGTTGATGGCACGGTGTGAGATCAACGTTGGATTGTAAATCTTGTGGTTGAAATATTGCTTCTAGGTGTTGTGCAAAGACATTTACATGTACATGATTTTATAACACTTGAAAAGCGGGTCGAATGTACTCGTATGTCAGCGTAATGTGAAACAAGAGTTCACCTTAAAGAATTTCAAAAAATCAATAGTGTTTTTTTTACATACATATCGAACTACTTAAAAGCTCCTATTTCTCGATAACATGCTAAAAGCTTTTTGTTGTGTATATTCGATGTTCTTTCACATTTGAGGCGTAACAGGCTATAAAGATTGATTGATGAATTAAAGTTAAAAATACAATCTCTAAATCACCCCAAAGTCATTTTTCCAACTAATTTAATCAATGCCTCCAGCCTTAATAAAAATTAATTCCGATACGGCAGTTTTAGGATTAGCAAAAATGTCAGATTCATTACTCCCTTCGGAAAGAATAGACCTTGCTGTGGGCACGTGTACAGCTTGCATAATTAAAATGTTTTCATGACGACAATGTGTGTGCAGAATAAAAATACAAAGCAGCGCTAACCCCAGGAATGCTTTCCGTTAGTTTAGATGGTTTGGGTATGTAAATTATTGGGAGGTGTTGTCCTGTCTTATTTGAATTAGAAATGAAACCAAGCGGTCAGTCCAGATGTTGTGTGCTTGTTGTGCAAATTGTTTGTTCGACGAATGGCAGCTGATAACTTTTTAAAGGAATTAAAGTCCATATATAAGGCCATTTATTTTTAGATCAGTTATAAACATTCTGAAAACTGCTTCATAATAAACCCACCTGATATAAATATATTTATTAATTTACTTTATCAAAGAATTCCGGGAAATATACCTATGTAACATTTTATAATGAGATTAATAAGAAGGCATACGTAAAGCCACTGATGATGACAGAGAGCTTTGTGGTGGAATATGTAATTGAAGAATTCCATGACAATTTTCCTACAGAAAACGAATCTGGAAATGAAAATGCTCAGACTACAAATAAGGACAGGTTGAATGTCACAGGGGAACAAATGTTACATCCTTGAAAGGCAATGAAAAACAAAATTGAAAAGAGAGAATTATATGCAGAATACAATTCATTTATTTATTTCTGACAATTTCATCAACAAACTGATTACTTCTTATCACAACAGTATTGTTCCCATCAGCAACCTTAACGAAGTCGACTCTTTATATTAGCCCGCGATAAATGAAAGTCTATATTAGAGTATTGCGAGTTAAAGGAGCGCGACATAGCGGATACGGGCTCATTAAATCCATCATTAGTGCGGTGGTAATCTGGTTGGAGTAAGTTACGATTCCTCGGGGAACGTGCAGGCTTCGAAATGTTAAATTTACCCAACAATTCAGTAGAGTTAATGACTCCCTGAAGACAGTCAAACGAAAAGAAAAATGCGATTTAAGAATGACCTCTAAATCTCTCACCTTGTCAAGTCTAGCTTCTAGAGAATGGCCGTCGATCGTGTACATAAAGTGCATTGGATTCCTTTTACGTGAAAAGGACATACAGATACACTTATTCACATTTAGAAGAAGGCAGTTGATGGAGCACCATTTTTGGAAAGCATCCAAGTCATTATTTAAAGCATCACGGTCAGAGTCATCAGATGCTATGCGAAAAATTTTCGTATCGTCAGCATAACAAAGAATCCTCGAGTGAGACTGAATCAATGAAACATCGTTGATGTAAATAATGAACAGTAAAGGACCAAGGTGACTGCCCTGTGGAACACCGGATGTATTCTTAATACAGTTAGAAAGGACACCACGAAAACGGACACGCTGAGTATGTCCAGTCGAATACGATGAAATCCAGTCAACAGAACAAGAAGGGAAACCAAGAGCGGACAGTTTATAGATAAGGATTCTGTGCTTAATCCTATCAAATTTTCCTAATATAGGGAAAGTTTTTTCTGACTCTATAATTTTGACGGGACAGAATAATTAACCAGGACAAGATGAAATTGCACCTCATTCACTTCACTTTAATAATATAGACCCTCAAGAAATTACAAAACTAAAGCTCCAGGCTATGATGGAATTACATCAAAAGTCCTGAAACTTGCCGCATAACAAATTGCTTATTGCAGAGCTACTTTCAAACATATTTAACCTTTCTCTGACTCAAAGTATATTTCCAAATAGCTTAAAGACCGCGATCATAATCCCGGTTCATAAAGGTGGGGATGTTATAAGTGCTGATAACTACAGGCCTATTTCTCTCTTAGCAGTTATTGCTAAACTTTTAGAAAAATTCATTAAAAGCAGATTAGTTGATTATTTAAATCTACATGAAGTAATATCAAGAAATCAATACGGGCTCAAAAGTGGAAGTAGCTCATCTCATGCGTTATATGGCTTGACTTCTTTTATTAAAAAAGCTATTGAAAAGGGTTTGACACTGTTGATCTCGATATACTGTTGAACAAACTATACAAAATGGGAGCAATAGGCAAAGTACTAGCACTCTTCCAATCATACATTAAGGATATATCTCAAATAGGTAATTTCGTTAGTGATCCTATGACAGTGAAATGCGATGTCCCACAGGGTACGGTTTTAGGACCCATCCTATTTCTAATATACATAAATGAGATAAGCAGATTGGAAAGCAGTTATATATCTGGCTGCATTATATCTTTTGCTGATGACACAGTATTATTATGAAATAATGATAACTTAAAAGGATTTTTAGAAATGGCCCACGAGAGTATGAATAAACTTTATAACTTCATTATATGGTTTTTGGTGATAAGAATACCCCATAAATCCTGGCATTGTAGCATCTGGCATAGCTTTACAGCATGTTAGAGAATTAAAGTATGTTGGTGTTGTTGTCGATTGCGACCTTAGATGGGACAAACATGTACATGCACATGTGTGCGGAAGACTCAGGAAGAAAACATACAAAATCTTACTGTTACGAAATATCTTAGACGAACACCACATGAGAATGGTTTCTTTCGCATTAATACAGTCGATAATACAATACGGTATCTTAGTCTACACATTTGCTATCCACCACATACCATATCAATCCAGAAGGCAATTAAATAACCCTCTATTTATTGCTAGATGTAATAATGTAATGCTTTTTCAAAAGACATCCAAGCGTACTAGGTCCCACTCTATATAATATGATCCCGCCTACGATTAAAACCAATCTAAATGAAATAATTTATAAATTAGTACTGAAAAAACTTCCAAATGACTTTGTGAATAACAATAATTCGTAATTCTACATAAGTACATAAGCCCTTCAATAATGGATTTCATAATAGCTTTCCATTTTAGTTTAACTCAATCTTAGTAAGTAGCAATTTGTCACATATAAAATATTTAAAAATTCGCCGCCCTCACACACAAGGTCGCTTATGTGAGGGTTAGCTTAAATTAAGTATATTTCCTCAATCGAGATGTGTATCGTTCTGTTGATTATGTAATAAGCAGCAATATAGAATTATAATATATAAAGTAATTAACATTCCATTCGAAGTCATGATTTCCACAAATTTAAAATTTAGTCGTCTTTAGAAAACGAGATCCATAGAAAAGGTGATCGTGAAGGAAATTACAGCCTTATTACAATTGGTAGGTAGGTGTAAATTGACCGGCAGTGTTTAGGAAAAAAATTGTTAAGCTGAGGAAATTCTACTTATATTAACTAGTAAACAAAAGTGTTGTTACAACAGTTTAACAACATTTTATTTTAACATTTAACCATTTTGCAATGGAACTGTCGATCTCTGTAACAAATAATGCTTTTTCTGTTGATACATTACGTTGCAGTTATCCACAATACGCATACTTTGCATGAAAGTTGAGTTGTCCGTACAGTGGGCATTTGAAAACTATTCAACCCAACCTTTGCGAATATGACCTCAAGCCTCTTTTTTCAGCAGCAGTAAGATCGGCACGAATTTGTTTGACGAAGATAAATCTTCGCCTTTTTTTCCTACCGAAAAAAACTGCACATGCTTAATGCGGCGGCAACAACATTCTCCGATCCACAAGCTGTGCCCTTACGTTACAAAAGAAGTGAACAAAATACACAGGAGTCTTAAGTCGCAAAGAAGCAGAGCAAATCCGTTGCAAAGTGCAGAATGACTGGATGTTCAGCGTTGGAAAGTTAATCTCTCGTTTGTTAAAAGAAAAGTAAAAAATTAATCCAAACAAATTGAGAAGCGCCACCCCGACGGTGCAGCGCGACTTCCTTTCCTTTTGTTTAACGCCTCAAGGTGTCGTAATTGTCTTACAAATTGAAAAACACCAAAACTTGCCAGAGTGTGCAAATCTCATGTCGCGAAACAACAAACCACTTTCGCTGACTGTGCTCAAATTTAAATTTCTTGCAATTTATCAGAAAACGAGGAAAAGGGAAGAGTACTCCCCGCGACGAAAAGAAGTCCGTGAATGGGGCGGCGCGGCGCGGCGCTCTGATGTCTGAGGTAATCTTGTCACCGATTCGTCATAGTGTCGAGCAGCCATTCTTTTGTCCGCCTGGACTGCTTGGAGTTGCCCCAAGTAATCTGTCTCGAATGCCGAGTTACACAATTGGCCCGGGGCAATGCTATTAACCCACAAAGCGCCTCTAGGAGCCGGCTGTAGCGGGAGGACACGTAGGTGGTAAGGTAATTAGGTTGTCTATATTCAGGCGAATCCGGTGGACTTCTCCACCTAGGCAGTAGAAACTAAGCCCCAGTAATTGGTGGCTCTGCTGCTCAAGCCGTCATTTGAATTAATGCCGCACTAATTACACGCAGCAAGGAGCAGTGGCGTTCTTCAGCTGAAAGAAAATTTAAGGCCATTGCATAAGTTCCCCAGGGGCTAGCTGGCTTCTGACCACTTTTCGTACTTTTCTGGCAAGCGATTTGGCTCATGAATAAAAGACAGAGCGGACACACTTTTTCTTGCCTCGCGGAGAGAATTAATTAAAATAAAATAAGCTGAGAGGGCAAACAAAGCACTCCAAACTCAGAAGTCTTCTACGCGATTTGGCGATTTAACATTTCGCCGTCTCGAGGAATTTTTCGCAGTCCTGAGGGAGCGGTCTCGTTGTCGTTCGACCGGTACTGTACTGGACCAATAGATTGGTAATTCAGCTCCCAGTCACCAAGGAAAACAATCGACGCGACGTAAGGTAAATGCGCTCGCGAAAGGTTACCAGCTGACTTCAGTCGATTTTATTGCATTTGCAGGGGGAACTAGTTTATTTGAATTTATTCCGAAGTGAAAGGAATCCGGGAGACAGGCAGCCAGCGGCAGCAGTAGAAAGGGTTACATGTGTAGAGCCGTGTTGCTTCATAGAGGAAGCATATTGGAAAATCGCTGTCTAAATTTATTTCCACTCATGGCGCTTATGCACGATCCATTTTGGTGGCAGACAGACGGAATGTGCTATACGGTGAATGCGGAGGAGTCTCCTCGGGTAGTTTTTCAGAAAATATTGGAAATAGATCGAAGCTTTGGTATAACCGCCAAACCGATGCCCCCTCTTATACTACTCACAGGACTCTGCTCAGCGCACGACTCCTTTGTCTGTCGAACAAGCGAGACACGAGAATGTTTTGTTAACTTGCGCCGCGCCACGTGCACGTATCCTCTGAGGAGAAAAACTGAGGCAATGTTTTATATTTCTATGAATACAAAACGGTATGAATATACACCGTGCTGACAGCAATGTCTTCAGCAGAAGCTCACTCGCCCCGTTTCGTTTTATTTACAAGCGAAAAGCAATTTGCGAAGGAAAATTGAAGTCGTTAAATTTTTCACTATTTTTCTTCGACACCGTTTTTTTCATTTATCTGCTGAAAAGTTGTACTAAAATGATTTTGCTACTGTTGTGTGGATGGAAAAATATTATTTCATTGTATGAAAATAAAAATTATATTTTCTTTCATGATTGCGATTTGCCAGAAAAGAATTGAATGGATTTCATTACTTCAAATAGAAAATGTCTAAGTCAGTTGAAGAAAACGGACCCATTAAATTATTTAACTTTGAAACTTGTCAAATACAAGGTGACGCAAAAGTTGTCACCCGATGTTCTTTGGCTGTATTTTTTTTATGAATGAAAAACTTTGGTTCTACTTTTGGATTGTGTTTATTTGATGTTTTAATTTTTTTTCCATTAAGTCGAGAAAATGATATCGGCCAAGTGGCTGCCGCCAGAATTGATGACCATACGCGCCCGATTTATGGCATTTTCCATCACTCTTGTCGTCACAACACAACTTCCGGCGACAGGTTCTCGCATTCATGGCGGATATTCTCTTTGAGGGCTTCAAGAGTCTGAGGTTTGTTGACATAAACTCGTGACTTCAAGAAACCCCACAAAAAGAAGTCTGGAGCGGTTAAATCGGGCGATCTTGCCGGCCAGTGCAAATCACCAAAACGAGAGATAAGCCGACCCGGATATGCAGCCCTCAGATTTTTGGTTGTGGCTTGTGCAGTATGCGCCGTTGCTCCATCCTGTTGGAACCATATGTTCTCCAGTCCCAACTCATCCACTTGAGGAAGGAGAAAGGCGTTGAGCATGGCTCTGTATCGCTCGCCGTCTACAGTAGTCGTTTGGTCCGTGGCGTTTTCGAAAAAATAAGGCCCGATTACGCCTCTAGCGTAAACAGCACACCATGCAGTAACTTTGAGGGGGTGTAATGGCTCTTCGTGGGATATACGCGGATTTTTGGTGCCCCAGAAGCGATAATTCTGCTTATTCACATATCCACAGAGATGGAAATGGTCGTTCATGATGGTTTTCGATGAAAATTTGTCTTCCTCGTGGGCGAGATTCAGGATGGCTTGGGCGTAGGTTACACGCGCTTGGCGGTCAACGGCTAACAGTTGATGCACTGTCTGCATTTTGTAAGGGCACATCTTCAAGTCTTTCACCAAAATTCTCTGTAAAGACTGCCGATTGATGCCCAATTGCGTGGCACGTCAACGCCGTAGTGTTTGCCCAGTTAGTGTCGGACGCCCAGGAATTCTGCGTCTAAATTCACGCTGCGCCATAATACCAGCGACGAATTATTCCGTAAAGAAATCGAAACAATTATTCCGCGTTCTTACGAGTACGAGTATAGCGAATCATGTCTTGTTGACGTGTATTTTGTATCTGTGTACTTCCCAAATGTCAAAACATAACTGACATTTGCCGTCATTTGAAAAAGTATAGCATTTTCCGATAGGGCGATGACACTTGTGCCACCTTGTAGTTAAGCTTGAAATTCGTTAACATTTTATAGAAGCTTGGCATGATTCCTGTTACTCAGGCCCCAATTTTTGGGAACGGGGTTCGAAACATTTTGCTGTGCTAATTAACTCCACCGGTAGTTTGTAAAAGGAAAATTAACTCCACCGGCAGTTTATAAAAGGGAAATTATAATATAGAGTCATGTGGGGTAAACGTACGCGGCGAATAAGTGTCCGCAGTGAACATCGTGCGAATACCACTGATGACACCAGGTCGAGACCTGCCGCGTTTAGTTCGCGTTTGACCACCGAGCAAAAGTACTGCGTCACAGGTTTGCCGCACAATGCTATGGAAACTTACGCGACAATATTGCTTTTGCACGGATTTGTTATTTATTTCTTTAAAATTGATTTGCATACTAAAGGCATATTATTAGTCTGATTAAATAAAAAAGTGACTGGGAACAGGAGAAATTAATCAATATTTTGTGTGAATCTACGTATTTTGTCTAAGGTAAGTCATACTTCGAAATTTTATTATTTTTATTTGCTTTGATGGGATGGGGTAAGTGTCCGCAGTAATTAAAATGCGTATACTTACCCCGCCATATTTTTCTGCCTTCTGGACTGAAAATGCCTCGAAAATATATTAGGAAATGGAAAGGAAAGTGGCTGGTACACTTCAAGGACTATATTTCACCAACTGTCGATAATCCTGTGCTACTGATTATTGACAATCATTCAAGCCATATTAGCCTGCAAGCTACTCTGTATTGCAGAGAGAACAACAACGTTGTACTTACAATGCCACCTCACAGTAGTCACAAAATACAACCCTTGGATCCGGCCATTTACAGTCCTCTAAAAAATCAGTACGCAATTGAAGCTGATAAATGGATGGCACAGCATCCTGGTAGATCTATTCACCAACACCAAACGACTTCTATTTTCGACAGAACGTTAAAAAAGCTGCTACTGTAGGTAACGCAGCTTCAGCATTCAGGGTTGCTGGAATATGTTATATCCTTTCGACAACGATCTGTTTACAGAAGCAGACTTTGCACCATCTGCAGCTACGGATATGTTTAGTCTATGATGCTGTAGCTCGAAATATACCTTCTTCGTGTTCTATAAGCGCAGTAAACGTTCTAGTGACGCGAAACCATCAAGCTATATCTGTTGCACCTGCTGCACAAAAATCAATTGCCTCTGCGTCTGCCGATTTAGCAAAAACACCATCATCAACCAAGTTTACCACTACGGCGCGGCGTGCGGACACTTTCCCACCGATGGGGGTAAAAACCCGCATTTCCCTTGTTGATTAAATGATTAAGTAAAAGTAATAATTATTGTTAGAATTGAAATTTTATGTTTTGTGTTTCTTCACAAATATTTATAACATTAGAATAAAAGTTTGTTTCTTTTCAATTAACAAAATCTTTTATTCTGGAAGCAATTAACTAAAAAGTGCGTACGTTTACCCCACATGACTCTATAATAGAATTTTCCCAAAAGTTACGAATGTTAGGTGGCTCGCGAATTGACCTATATCTCGAAAATGGGTCGAGATAGAATTTTTTCATTATTTTTCCGTTAATTAGCACAGCAAAATGTTTCGAACCCCGTTCCCAAAAATTGGGGCCTGAGTGACAAGAACCTCCCCAGAAGTTTGACCAATTTTAACAAAAATCCACGAAAGATCTTAGTAAGCCTTAAGGCCATTTTAGTTAAGGGTATTCTCGTAGGGACTAAGGAAAATGTCGTATTGTAAAATTTGGAAAATTGGAAAGTTGGAAAAAATGCGAAATTTCGTTTTTGCACCGAATTGTAATTGTGTTAATTATTATACAATAATAATTTTGTTTCATTAGTAAAGTAAACCACACATTTGCACATGTCTTTAACAATATGGGTCATATCAAAATCTTTCATTTAAGCAATTCGATTGTAGTGAAATAACGGTAAACTTTAAACGAAAACACACATCACGGACCCATTCTACATTAAAAATTGATGAAAAGACGAATAAAGAAATTAGTTTAATGGTTAGTTAAACAGATTGGTAATAATTAAAACTTACTTTGATTAATTAAGAACGAGCACCTATTACATGAACCGCGAAAACTAGGGTCACCGGTCCATAACACCCAAAACGGTATCATGGTTGAAACTCCTAATGGTATGTGTAGACGATCTCATATTATGACTTTTTAATGAATATCCCATTCCAATTAAAACAAATTTGATCAAATGCGACTAACAGTGATTGAGGCCTACCCACGGGCTTGTAAACATTCAGTTTGCAATTACTCGCACTACATGCCCACAGAACAGATCAGCGTAATTTAAAAGGAGGCCCAAAATAACATTCGGTGGATGGATGTTTAGAGATATTCCGTGACCGAAAACATAGGCCCTTGTTGAGGCAGGCCCAATAATTCACGTTTTTCCTCTAAACACAATTAACCCAACTAATCCGTATTTATGGCGCTGAACATTTGCTGAACAAGCCGGGCTGGGTGCACAGACATGCGTGTCGATTTATAACGTGTGGTGTTACATTATCCGGAAACATCTCTATGAAACACATACGTATATTGCGTAGCCACAAATTATTATGTTGTTCGGCACTAAAGGCTCGTCGGCGGCGTATAGTCATAGTGACTAAATTATGTCGGAGGACATAAAAATGCGCATTTCTGTCGGGGGTCCTGCACGCCCTTAAGTTGAACAAAGCTCATATTTCCAGCAGAGCGTGAATAAGGGCATCAAGTGGGCACAGTTAATGCTTTTGTCAGTGGAAATGTATCGATGTTAATGTGAGTCTATTCCAATAAATAATAAAAACAGTTTTGATCAGGACTTTTACTGGGTAAATATTGGTGATTGGCTATTTCACCGCATATAGGCCGAGCAGTTTCACGCGAATGGCAATTTATTTGATGCCCGGAGGGTTAATTACTGAAGGAATGGAATATGGGGCAAAAAATCAATTTCCAATATGCATTTTCAAATCTTGTTGTAACCAAAATGGGTCAAATATTGATTTCCTGTTCGGTGATTAAGTCATTAAATAGTAAAACAATATGGCTTTGCGGAAATTGTACAAGTCGTTTTTACAATTTAACTATGTTTGCATGTTCAGCTCTAATTCGCTAATTAACATAAATAATCATTTTTAAACGGTTTCCTCTATAAAAAAGTACAAAGATCTGTGTCTTTTTGTCTCCTAGAGTTTTCCCTCTTATCCTACGAATATGCAGAATTTCATTGATGGACAAGAAAATCAAAAACCAGTCCATACAGTGTCGTCTTCCTTAAAAGTCCAGTCACTATGAACATACCTACGAGGCATGTCCAGAAAGCAAATGTACTAGATTTTTGTAGGTTTCAAACAAATTATTTAAAAATATTTGTTTACATGATTACATCAATGTATATGTGAATTATTTGTCCACGTAGTCGAAACGAGAGATCATTTCTTTTATGCCTTGGTCAAAAAACTCTGCCGCTAACTCCTTTGCCCACTTGTTCCCTTCCTCGACAATTGAAATTTTGGGAGGATTGTCTTTTGGTTTCAAGGGTATAGTGGGCCACTCAAGTTTCGTCCGCTGTAATAATAGAGTGGAGAAAATCATCACCTTCAAGTTCATACTGCTCCAAAATCTCTTTTGAGGTTGCCACTCGATTCAATTTGTTCTGCTCCAAAACTACTGGACTGATTATGTTGCTATCTCACATGGGTCAAGTTTTCTCTGCCTTCTTCTTATTGAATTATGCTTATTGTAAGGCTAACATTAATAATTAAACCTGATGTGACAATTATATTTTACTTTTTATGCGAAAAATTTTGTTGAGTTGCTTATTTCCATTAAACCAACCTTACCTATAAAGGTGGCGGTTACAAAATCGTGACTGAAATTTAGTTCAGTGGAAATTTATGTTTATATTGAAAAGAGAAAGATATACGAGGTGGTCCAACTTTTTTCATAGCCATTTGATTGTCATGAGCAGTCCATTTGTTTATATGTCAGTGGACCCACCTTGCACACAGTTTACGAAATCCGAGACTTTCTGTGATTGTTTCGTGCAGCAGAGATCTCGAGATGTGTGGAAACATCATCGAAAGTTCATCCAAAGTCAATCTACCGTTGCCACGAACAGCCACCTAAATTTTTTCAACAAACGAATTAGTCAAAATCAACGGTCTTGCACTCCTTTGCTCATCGTGCACATCAGTGCGACCGTTTTAAAATTCACGACATCATTTAAACACACTCGTACGATTTATTACTCCTTCGCCATAAACCAATTTGATCTTGTTAAAATCTTCAGACGGAAATTTTCTCTGCACAACGGCAGATTCTATCGACATGGTTCACCAGACAGGTTGCTGCGACAACAGTTTTAGACGCGTACTGACGTGTTCTTGGGCTCGTTGGAAATGGAGGAGCTAAGCTACACGGCAGTGACTGCAGTGGCAGTTACTTTCTGGACATGCCTCGTACATTACGATCTGAAAGTTATGCGACATCGGCGATCTTTTAAGGGATTGTGCAGGGAATGTTTGCAAGTGTACAGGTGAATTGTCGGGAAGATCGGGTCGTGGCATTTGCCGCATCTTGAAAATATGTCACTGGCGGTTTTTTTTTCAAATAACTAGGTAATCGGTGAAGTTGTAGCGCTATTCAATAAAAGGTTTTGAAGGTTTTTAAAAGTACTACAACTTTGTTCCTTTTCATTTATTTTGTACAGTGAGTTGTTTTTTAATTAATTCTACAATAGTAGAAATAAAAATTAGTTTATGGGAAAAGAATTTCAGAGGTCGCTAGGGGTTATATGAAAAAAAAGAAAAATATCAGAAGTTGGGTGGAATGTTGTAGAATCTGGGAAAAATATTTTAAATGCGAAAGGTGTAAACATATGGTTAACTTTTTTTCCGATTAAACGATTGGTGTTAGTAAAAAGTAAGAAGTTGATAAAATTTGAACTGCTTATATTTATGTTATTTTTAGAGATCTCACTCAACTCTCTACGACTGTTAGTTTAAAAGTTATTAAAGATTTATTCAAATCATACTATTACTAACTATATTTTTGTAGACATTAAAGTAAGAAAATCAGAAGAAATCAAAGATTTCAAGATGTAAATGTATTTGAAACAAATTTTTAAACCTAAAAAATGAATAAACCCAATAGCATGGATTTTGTCGAGATATAAGAGAAAAATTGAAATATGTATATCGGTAATAATTTGGCGGAGTGTATTGTGGGTGGATTTAATGGGAGCGCCTCGGGGAGTACAATTTCGATATCTTGTATTTTTCGCGTAAATGTCGGCCGTTTACGAGAAAACAAATGAATTTTCAATTCCCAACTTCAACCTGGAGGCACAAGCTTTAACATAAGTCCAGAGCGTAATGCATGATGAATACCCTGCAGAAGTCTATGCACCCGATAGCCCATATTTAGTCGATTAAAAACTCGTGCCAACGGGATGTTTGCACCTACCAATTTCCACCGTCTTTCAGATTGCTCAGCGGAAATAATTCTCAGTTAAAACGAGGTGCAGCACTTCGACTGCAGCCAATTCCCCATAATACCTAACCGTGCACTTTTATCTAGATCAAGATTTATTAGTAATGAGATTGTGATTTATTAAAAGCCCGGCGACTTCTCCAAGACTCCAAGCAGTTTTTTTTTCCCTATTTTCGTTTCATGTCTCTGCTGGAACCTACCGGCATGAATAGCACTGTGGAATAAGAGGGTGTTTCGCCTCAGTGGGAGACTTAGGAGCTTAATCCGAAGATAGGCAAATAGACGGCGGCACTAAAACGCGTAAGTTAAACTCAGAATCTTCTGAGTCAGTAGAGCATAAAACCAGGCAATTTATCGCCGAGCCAGGTCAACGGCCCAATTACGGGCAAAGTGGGCTAATACGGTCTGGAACCGCACCGCATGGTGACGGGGACGCCCGCCGTCTGCGTTTAATTAAATAAATGTGTTTAACTAATTGAAAGAACCATTTGGGGGTTTTATCGCAATTTTCCCTGTCCCGCACCGCCGCCTGGATGTATGTACGTACACAGGCCATAAAAATTTCGATTTTATCCCAGAACACAATGGCCGGTTCGTGTCCTCCTTGGTTGGGACAACATGGAAGGGCCTTGTCCAAACAAATGGTACATATTATCCAATTTAATGGTCGAGTTGAATAGGAAGGCCGGCGCGGTGCGGCACACGGATAAAGATGGAGGGGGCCCATTCATACGATGATGTCCAGCCGACCATAAATTCACCAGAACATAAGACCAAGAAGCCCGGAGAAAGTAAACTGCTCCAACCGCCCCTCTGGTAAGGGGATTAAAAGCAGCAAAGTAGAATCACAAAACAATGTAAAGTTTCTCTACAAGACTCTCCTTAAGGTTTTGTAAAAAGATGCCGTCTGAGCTTATCCCGGCCATAAGCAATGGGAGCGAGGGAAATCACTCAACCGCTGGACATATTTCCCAGAAGCCCTGGCCTGGACACCTTTTACTGCCGGGTATAAATCCAGCACAGAAACGTGTTTCTAATTGTAAATGCGGGCAGACGGGGATAGTGTAGTTTGTGACTGCTGTTTGGAGTTTCCGCCTAATAGAATGAAGCCCTGCGGGACATTTTGTGGAATTGAAAGGAAATCGGCCAATCATTTGGCTGTTCACTTTGATTGCTTTCCTGTGAATGACAAAAGGTGACAACGGATAGAACACTTTACGGGCAACTTGACCGCTTCCTAAACCATTCGGTCCGTCAATTGCCGCACACGATTGCGGGGGCGCCACAATCGATGTGGGCCATCTCGCTGCAGTGCTATTTTTACGACTGCCCCATCTAAGTGCAAGTGGGTGGCTCTTATAATGCCAATTTTCGCAAGTGCTGGGGATGATATGCGACAGGGATTTGCTCCATGCTGTTGCACAGCGATTGCAGCATTCTTATGCAACGCCAGCAACGGACTGTCGTGCCGTTGAAATAGATTTCTGTTCGCGATATTTGCACAACTAGTTACTCAACGCCCCAAGGCGGCTTTTGATAAGCCGCCCGCCTGTGCGTCCAGGCAGTGCTTTTACAATATCGCCATTAGCAGTCGGCATCAATCCAAAAAGGTCGTTCGCTTGCATAAAATTCATTTTAATAACCTACGTAAGTATGCACCCGGCAGGTTGCAAATTAACGAAATTATAAAACTTTTAAAATGTTTCGCCTTTCAATTGGCTTCTGCAATAGGAACAAATTTAAATTTTTACCACGGGTTGCCGGCACACACAAAGCAGCCGAATGTACAGGAAAAGTTCAATTATTTGGAAGCTCATAAAGTTCGCCCGCAGCTCCAGAATGGAAACTTTCAAGGTAAAACATTTTTGTGAGTTCGCGTGCAACCTCCTTCCGCGTAGACGAATGAATATGCAAAGCGTGGCGTGCATAAAAATACATCATGTCACATTTTGACAGTATTTTATGTGATGCTTGTACGCGATGAGAAATGGGCCATCCTCAAAATTGAACTTTTTCATTCTTGTGGCCTTGTGATAGCGCAACTGCATCCATTGTTGTTTTGGAATTATGCAATCTAGCAGTGCGTTTCATCCAACAAAGGGATCTATCGTCTTTTGCAAACACGTTTAGTTCTAGGATATCGTTGAAAAATGTTGCAAATTTTGAGGAATCAAAAAATTGTTGTTCAAAAATTCCATACCAATTCACGTGAAACTTGGAAGATGATATCGTTGAAATCTGTAAAACAAGTGCAAAAACAGTGAAACAGTGTCTGGCGTCAATTTCATAGAACGAAATTTGGGGGTGATTATAGCATTTATTTTCATATCACACATTCAACAACGCTATACCGCCAGTACATGGTTCGCATAGAGCATAACATTAAAACTAATCCTAAGCAATTGTTGTAGACTTCGTTAACACTAAACGGAAGGCCAATAACTATCTTTCTATTTTAACTCTTGACAATGAAATTGGTAGTGAGCTTTCAGCTATTTCCAACCTGGCTGAACCCCTAACTTTTTTTTAAATTGGCTTTCTGCTCTGGTATATTCTCTCGTGCTTGGAAATTATTTTATGTGATACCTATTTTTAAAAAGGGCACATGTTGACTATGTTTATAGTAATTTCAGTAAAGCATTTGACAAGTTTTCCCATTAATTGCGTATTTTTAAACTGCTCCGACTTGGCTTTCCCAAAGATCTTATTCTATAGATTCAGTCATACCTTCAAGGTTAAATTTTCTTTTACCTATTCTGACCCCATTTCTGTTTTGTCTGGAGTTCCACAGGGTAGTCACCTTGGGCCATTACTTTTTGTCATGTTTATCAGTGATTTGTGTCCATTACTCCGTAATACTCAAGTTTTGGTATATGCTGAAGATTTGAAAATCGTTAAAACTGTTGAATCTTCTCAAGATGCTCAATGCTTAGAAGACGATCTTTTAATATTCGCGGAGTGGTGCTCCAAAAATCACTTGAGACTAAACTTTAAGAAGTGTAATTTTATTTCTTTTTGCAGGAAATCCACCATTCTAGAGTTTTCCTACAAAATGTATGACAAGCCCTTGTGTCGAAATGAAAGTGTTGTGGATCTTGGACTGTGGATCGATTATAAATTTGATATTGGGCGTCATATTGATAATATTATTAATAGAGCCAATTAAACATTAGGCTTCGTTAAGCGCCGGTCCCTTGACTTCCTGATCCCCACATTTTAAAAGTTCTACATATATTGTGCTTTTGTTCGTCCCATTTTAGAATATGCTTCCGTAGTGTGGAGGCCTTAGTATAATACAAACTCAAATGAGGCGATGCAAAAACGTTTCTTACGGTTTGCTCTTCGTCAATTGCCGTGGAAGGATCCCTCCAATCTTCCTCCATATGAGAACAATTGCTGGATTTGTCGTTTTTCTTAATACGTAGATAGAATTGTTGCTGGTGTTATTTTCATGCATGATATCGTTACTTGCGCCGTAGACTGTCCCTAATCTTTTAAAACTTTTAAATATTAATTCACGCCCCCAAATGACTACAGGACAGGATGATTATATAACTCTTCTTATTGTTGTATTTAATTTTTATCTTGCCTAGCATAATATGTTCTCTGTAAACGTCAGATTGTTTGTAACTATTGATGAGTAATAGATAAGTAAGGGTAGATTAATGAAACCGCGTATTACGAGTACTTACCAATACACCACATGTATTTTTGAATTAATAAGTAACTATATTGAAGAGTCGTCAACGGTGCTAATGTTTTGCTCTATGAAAAATCCTTTTTATAGAAGAACATAGAAGATTTATCTCGCTCCGAAGGTTTTCATCTACTAGTTTTTCACATTATTCTGCTCAAAACTTTGTTATTATACTCGTAAATGCTACGCAGAAATCTTAATAATAAAAATTTTAGAGAAATACATGGTCTACGAAAATATGCTACACAAAAAAAATGTTTATGAGTTTCAAGGTTAGAGGAAAAAATTAAAAAAAAAGTGGACTTTTGTTTTCCAGATGGGGCCCAATTGACAACGCCCTCATGACTCAAAAACTAAGTATTACGAGTATGTATACTGACGACCGACCGAATCGCTACCTACCTCAAATGCACGGTCTCATGCCGAATTGCCTGTATAGTCCTATAAAATGACAACCATGTACAAATTGTGCGTCGAATCTGTTTATAACTACTACAGATGCGTATCTTTGAATTTTAGAAGTATACAAGAGCCTTAACAGGTAGACAGAAAAGTTAGTTTTCTCAGTGAATATTTTAAATCGAACTTCTCTTACTGACTTGCACTGAATTTGCTTTTTTAATATTTTTCTGCGTTCTTAGACTAAGATTTTTATTTACCGGTTCGTTGCAGGTGTCGAAGAAAAAAGTGGGGAACTGACCTGCCGGCAACGAGTGTGATTATAACATTCCACAATGAAGCCCGCTCCACCCTCCTCAGGACAATAGTTAGGTAATAGCTCTCGGCAATATCGTTAAAACTGAAAATCTTTAATTGTGTGCTTTATTAGTGTATTGAACCGGAGTCCGGAGCACCTCATTAAGGAAATTATCCTTGTGGATGACTTCAGTGATAATCGTAAGTCCACTCCCCCAAAACCCTCATAAAGTAGACTTAACCCAGTTTGCTCTTGTTAACAGCTGACGATGGCCTAGAGCTGGCCAGAATAAACAAAGTGCGGGTTATTAGGAACGATAAACGTGAGGGCCTGGTTCGGTCCCGAGTACGAGGAGCTGATGCAGCAATTGCTGAAGTCTTGACATTCTTAGACAGCCATGTGGAATGCAACGAGAACTGGCTGGAGCCCCTTTTGGAAAGAGTTGCAGAGGATCCGAGCAGAGTTGTATGTCCGGTGATTGATGTCATCAGCATGGACAACTTCCAGTACATAGGCGCTTCGGCTGATTTGCGGGGAGGTTTCGATTGGAACCTTGTTTTCAAGTGGGAGTACTTGAGTCCCACGGAAAGAATTGAGCGCCAGAAGGATCCGACAGCAGCCATACGTACTCCCATGATTGCAGGGGGCCTGTTCGTCATCAACAGGGCTTACTTCACTAAGCTCGGAAAGTACGACATGAAGATGGATGTGTGGGGTGGGGAGAATCTTGAAATTTCGTTTCGTGTATGGCAGTGTGGAGGCAGCCTGGAAATTATTCCATGCAGTCGTGTAGGACATGTTTTCAGGAAAAGACATCCCTACACATTTCCAGGTGGAAGTGGAAATGTTTTCGCCAGGAACACCCGCCGGGCGGCGGAGGTATGGATGGATGAGTACAAGCAGTATTACTACGCCGCCGTGCCCCTGGCTAAGAACATCCCGTTCGGAAAGTAAGTCCATTTGTAACGGGTCATTAAAACCCTTGCTGAACTAATTGCGGCTCATTTCCAGTATCGACGACCGATTAGCACTCCGGGAGAAACAGCATTGCAAGCCGTTTAAGTGGTACTTAGAGAACGTCTACCCTGAGCTGCAGATACCAGAGAGCCAGCAATTTGGGACACTCCGTCAGAGTCGATATTGCCTGGACACCCTTGGCCACCTAATAGACGGCACCGTCGGTAAGCATATCTGCCAGCAAGCTGAGCGAGATCGACCAATAACTTTTCCCACACTATAATTTAGGTCTCTACCAATGCCACAACACAGGTGGTAATCAAGAGTGGAGCATTACTAAACGTGGCCAAATCAAACATCACGACCTCTGCCTAACTTTGGTCACGTTCTCGCGTGGCTCGCAAGTGGTAATGAAATTCTGCGATGAATCTGAGAATCAAATGTGGAAATTCCGGGAAGGCGGCTTCCTGCAGCATTCGAAAATGAACATTTGTTTGGACACCAGATACGTCCAGGAGCGTGGTGTTACGGCTGAACGTTGCAATTCTGGACTAGACTCCCAACGGTGGCAATTTGTTAGCAAATTTTCGTGAGATTATTCCAGTGTAGTTGGTGGCCAAACCCACTGAGAGCCCTCTAATTGTGATTCTTGTTCTGCGCTATTTATTTTCGCCAGTTCTTGTTTGTTTTTGTTTTTAACTTTTAGACTTTTTGTACTTTTCGATGAATGTTTAAATAGGAACTTTTTTTTACTGAAACTTCTTTTTTTTAAGGGTAGTTAGGGACGTGGGAAGATTCTGAAGAGTTCTGTACGCATGGATCACTGGGATACTCTTTGGTACTTACAAATGGAAAAGTTAAAAGTTTGTTTTATTTCCAAGGACGTTGGAAGAAAGTGACTGATTTTAAGCAAAAACATTGAAAAGGTTCTCTGGTTATGCACTAGTTCTTTATGTTTAAAAGATGTTGGAAAAAATTCATATTGATCGCTTAAACTGTTTTTTAAGAAATAGTGATCGCTGATTTGAGATAAAACACTTTTTTAGAGTTATACCCCACACACAGCGGTTGGAGGTGCCTTCAATTATGGTCATACATATGTATACGTATCTCTAACAATTTTCATCGGATCACTTTTGAATAGAATTGTTACATTATTTTGTTTTTATTCGGATTTTGGGTCTACATCAGTGTAAAATGAAAATATCTTTCTGTTTTTATTTATTGGACTTGAAATGTTGGTGTACCTAGGTAGGCAGGTCAAGAGAAATGTGTGTCGCTATCTAATGATCGAACTTTTGGAGTAGCCATTAATTTAATTTTAATGGCAAACATTCTTATTTCAAAGTATTTTTATTTTCTCTTTGCCTTTGCCGCAAAAAAATAAAACACTTTCATAGCTCCTAACATTTCAGAAACGAAATACCATAGGAAACGTTGTGGGAATATTTTATCACGGCTTATTAGGATCTTTAATCAAAAAATTTAATCTTTACATCAGCCTAAACACACGTGTATCCATAAAACCGGAGAAAAATCTCAGTAAATAAGAATTCAATAAGACCGTCGCATTTGAAATTCAAAATCTTTATTTTATTTTGAAGTACAATTCATACCAATAGTTCTGGAATTCAACATATATTAAATATCGTCTACAGAAGCGTCTGAATGACTGAATCCGTTGAAATCAGTATTCCATAACTTTTTCACACAGATCAGCCCGAGTATCAGCAATTCAATGTTTCTCCTCAATGCGTCTAAATTTTGGTCTGGAGTAGCTTTAGCCGCTTCAGCCCAAATACGACAATATTTTGCTTTGTTAATGAATTTAAGCAGAAGTGAACCTCATCGCTGAAGATGATTTTTCTATTAAAACCCTGAAACTGAATATTCTCTTGTGATTTTGCGTGAGTGTAATTTTATAAGCAGTTAGGACCAGCTCTTTACGTAAAAATTGCCACAAAGTCGTCTGGGTGATCCTCAATTGCTGGAACCGACGAGGAATCGACACATTTTGGTCTTAAATAACACTCCGTACTCCGTACAGCAACAATATGCTCTTCACGCCTTCTATTTCTGTGCATCTTTCCATGATTAAATGATACACGCTGACAAACATCAATTCCTAAATACGACAAAAAAAAAGTCAATCATTTGTATATAATGACAGTTTTAACATGTGTCGTTGCTATAGGAAAACGCGTTGGTATTTTGAGCCACAAACTCTAAAATCTTCCATTTAGTGAAAATTCATGCGAAATATGGTTTTGGGGATAACTACATACGAAATATGGATTTTGGGGACAAGCAGTCTCTTTCCACGTGTTAATATGCCATCCTCGAAAATATTCACTTGGTAAGTACTGAAGTTTTCTTCCATTCTTGGAATGCAGGTGAAATCAGAATAGGAGGAAAAAATAATTTAAGCCACAAGGCTTGGAAATCACCGGTGAGTGAAATTTTATTTAAAACGTATGACCCAATGCGACCCTTTTCACGCGAAAAGCTATGCTGAACCAACAAAAAAAAGTTCGCAAACAGCTAAAGCTTTACCCACCGCAAGAAAACCTGCTTATCTTTAAAGTAAATATAGATTTGGGGTACCTCTAAAAAAAATATTTAGAGTCACAGAGTTTAAAACACGCCGTTGACTGGTCATTAAAATTAAACCATCTCACAAATTTATAGGGACGACCCAAAAGTAGCACAGCTTGCAAAATTCATTAAATAAAGAGCAAGGCATACACTCCCCGTAACTACCACAAAAAATAAAATGACTCATCCAATTACCCTTTCTCGCGGAAATTTTCATGTTTATTGCGCTTATCATTTCTACAAAGAGAAATCATAAATCTCAAAACTGCTGAGATTGTCGAAAATCCTTGAGCGCATTACGCTTTTATCTTCATATTTTGTAAACGCAATTGTTGTAAAAAAAAGGAAAATGACCTTTCAAGCACCTGCTAAGGTCATTCTTCACCAGAAAGCAAGGGTGTAATTTTTCGGTTAATTACTCCCATTTCTTATTCAGCTCTTTTATGTGGTAGCAAAACCCTTGGAAAACGTGAAAGAGGGAAAGTCAATTTTATAATTATGCCTCGCCGGCACCGAACGGGATGGGTCAGTGGCACTTGGGTCAGTAGCGATTTTAAATCCTCTCCCGCTTTTATTAAATAACTTTTCCAATGAGAGGCCGAGGCGGGTGCGATTATTAAAATCGCCTTCCCGAAAGAATTCCACTGACCAAGGGTTATCCCAAATAATCCCGAAAAATACTGTTATGCTGCTTTGGGATTATTTAAATTATGAAATTCCTATAAGGGGCTAAAAAGCATAATCATGAAATTGATAAGAACTCTCCCCACGAAATTTAATTGCATTATACTACACAGTCCATGTCCTGGAAATTACCGTATAGATGTTCCCAGGTCTTTTCCATCATCGGGACTCGTCTGGCTGCTTAAAATTCCCTGTGGGAGACAGCCGTACTGGGAAAGGAAACAGGGCTGAAATTGATCTGTCAAAGAATCCACTTTTGCGGAAGTTTAATCTCCAATTAAAATTATCTGCAAACAGGTTTCGTGGAAGTGAAACGAATCTGCCCTAGGAGCAGGAGAGCTTCTCGGAGGAACGGACTAAATGCTTATTTGGACAGAGATGGAGCTCCTAAGAAGCTTTCATAATTTCGATGCAGGAGTTGGAACTGTTACGGAATCAAAAGTTTCTGGAAGTTTTGTTCAATGAATAATATTAGGGAAATTTTTAGAATTAGTCGGAAGTACCTTATTATTTATGGCTTTTGGCTTCTCCGTGGAACCCTTTGTCGAGAATTTTCGTTGTAACAGAACCTTACCTGCTTGTCGGTTTGTCTGTTTGATTCTGTTTCCCACAGTATTTAATTAAAATGTGTTTTGTTAGCAGATTTCTGTAGATGTCTATTTAGTACTCGGGTTAGTTACATATTTTAAGAGCGTAAATATTACCTTAACGTTGATTGTCTGAATGTACGACTGCAACAAAAGGACGAAAAAAGTGAAATTCCTTTGATAACTCTGTCGACTGAAAAGTGAGAGGGTTTTTTAAGTGGACGTGCTGTTGGACTGCAACAAAATCAACTGTTTTTGAATAATTTTTTTTTTTTAAATTAAATTAAAATTAATTTACCTAAGAGGCGAGGAGAATTTCGAAATATTCCGGGTGATCGCCAATTAGCCCTTTAATACCAGTTATCATATTCTGGGTGTTACTTTCGTTCCTTTTGTTACTACGCGGGTACCCGTTTTTCACTTTAAGTTAAAATTATTCAATTGCCAGATTCTTCTATGCACTCGGATTCCCGTTATTGATGTTATTTAGAAAAGTGTTATGCATTATTTGATGTGATATATATTTAAGAAAGTTTATTTATGAGCTCTCTTGAGCCTTTGTGTAGTCCTCTGGCTACCACACATTTTTTTCAATAAGGTAAAGTGAGAGGCATGACAATAAATAAAATAAATAAGAAACAAGCGGATAAATTAAAAATTAATAACTGTGTTGCAATTATTTCAATGTATTATTTTTAGTTAGTAATGGGAAGATTTTACATGTTGGCAATTTAGATGGATGTTCATTTATCATCACATACTTTGGAAACATGATTTGCGACCTTTTCTTCTACGCTACAAACGACGATTTTTGCCCAGTTACGTAACGCTTGGATGATCCAGTAGAAGCAGTTGTTGAGGAAGTAGAGCTAGTAGCAATAGATATATATTAAATGTACATACTTTCGATTACTCACTTTATAGATAAATGTCTATTTACTTGGTTATTTACCAATAGATCTACAATAATAGAAACATATATTTCTTCATCTACAAAGTTGTTTTAAAAATACTCGGGGCCGCGCCGGTCCCTTTTGCTCTTCATATTGTTATTAATTGTTATTTGCAGAGAATGAAATAATATTTTAATTTCGCTGTCGCGCTTTTTTCGTCTATTCTAGCTTAGCGTAAATCGATCTTCTCGACGCCCGCCCCCACAATACTTCAGAAGGGTATTCGTACTATTTGTTTTTGCAGTGCGGCGCATTATTAAGTTTGAAAATAAGTTTCAATTTTAGTATATGTTTTTCTTGCGTGACCTGTACGTCCTCTGTACCCTAACAGAATCAACCAGTTCTTATTTAAGATCAGTCAGTTTTTCTTTTTTTCCCTTAGAGAAAAGTCTTCATAGCAGAACAGTGTGTATAATAGTTAATTTGCTTAGCGTCCGTTTTCCAAATAGAAGTGTTGTTACGGGTATCGGATTGATCTCATACCGTTTATAAAGTCTTTTGTACGCTCATGTATTGTGATAAAAGTTTACTACGGTAACTATACTTTCTGACCTTGCAGAGTTTCAGCAAATTGGCATTTGTAAGTAACTGCTTGGAGGATTGGTAGTTATTCATATTGTAAAAATGTAGTACCAGTTAATTAAGGGGATATATTACTTTAGGGATGTTCCTTTTTTTTAGGAGGACAACAATTACAAGGATTACAAATGTATTCCCCTTTAATTATTACATTACCAGATCCAATAAGAGATACGTTAATAGAAATATTTTCAGCTCGTAGATTAATTAACAAAAATATCTTTCACAGAAGGCGTCAGTCAGATAGGAAAATTTTACTTTTTATTGCCTTGCACCGCTTGTACTTTTGCTAGTGGTGTGAGTCAAAAAAACTGAAAGGAATGTTATAGAAGAAAACCATTCTTGGGCATTTCTCACTTTTGATTTATAGTTAATTGTTAAATAAATGGATTACAAAGAAGTGTAGAGCTACATTAGTACATATTTGATTCGAAGTAAAATTTGGAGACATTATCGAAAGTTTGGTTTAGATCCTTTAAGAAATAAGTTCTCCAGTTTGACCACAAAATTCTTCATGTCCCATATTGTATATACATTCATATTAACTTTTGGAGGTCAAGTGTAGTGTAGTTATGAAATTGCTCTAAAAGCGGGGTTTAAGTACCACTATCACAGATAAGAAACATAGACCAAAAGTTTAAGAATTGAAACAACAAAATACACAAATATAATTTTTTTTTCCAAATTTGCTGCCTTTCCTGGAAGTTTGAAATTTTCAATGTACAACATGTGATAGCGGTATGAACGATAGGCAGTGGTCTGAATGTCAAATAAAGTGTTAACATTTCTACTCGATCGACTGGATAGTTTTACATTCACATGCATGCCAGGTAAGAAAAAAAATTGTTTCGAGATAAAAGAACGTTTAAAGTTTGGGTATCGGATAGATCCCATAGCGCTATGGGAGACCGGTGCAATTTTCTGTAAGAACGGTTGTTCAAATTCGAAATACAAATGTATTTACTACTACACAATTTTACTATGACTTATAAGATAAAAATACAAATATCGATAATCGATATCGAATAATTCCAACGTTTGGCGCTTTGCTTTAAAGTTTTTGCACAAATTGAAGCTATGCTTTGTGTCAAAACTTATTTGCTTCATTCGGATATTTTTAGAGATGAAAACTTTATGGATAATATTAATTAACCCATAGAATTTTGTAAACATCGATCCAAAACTGCAAATAATTATTAGCCTTGAAGGGAGTTGAAGTGATCAAATATCGGATGTTAGATGTGTACTTCCAACCGCCAAATTAAAAAAAAAATGCAGTAACATAAGGTGAATTAGATTTGTTGTTTGAGGGGGGAATAGAGGGGCGAAAGAGCAACGAAAATTTAAGTGGAAAAGGTACTTTAAATGTGAGAAAATTATAAAAGGGCGCTCCAATTACACAATGGTTGTAAAGAACTATCTTTCAGTATCTTGTGCGTGGCGGTAATCTCTAACGACCACCTACCATTTTTTTTACCTAGGCTTTTGTCTTAAAATGTAACACGTTTTAGAACGCGGACGATGAAATCACGTTAATTCCCAGTTTTAATAAAACCGTTAAGGTAAGTTCTCCCTTTGTCAAAAAAAAGCTTTTCTTTGTTACAGCTTAATAATTTTACGTGCCTTGGAGAAAAATGAATTCAGTTGAATTGTAACAAAATGGAAAAAACTATTCAAATAAATATTTCATATTAATTTCCAGTGCATCCATGCGTATAAATCTCTTGCGAGAAACGTTTCAATCCGAACCAATCAAAAACTACTTATTAACACTATCTTGCAAATTTCCGACATCATAACTAAATATTTTGACCTTAAAAATTGTTACTAAAAATAACACTCCGTAGCTTTTGTAATTTTTGTAAAACAAAGATGAATAGAAGCAAATCCAAACGACTTAGGCCACACTAGCCAGGCTCAGCACTGCTAAGAGATCAAAGACAGAATGTAAAATAAAATGGTTAGATACAAAATATTTCACAGTAGCTCATACACATTGGTATCTACTATCTTTAGAGATAAACGTACATTCCCCAATTATATTTTTCGGTTTCTAAACGTTCAGGACATACACTTTCTTCCTAAACCAAAAAACTTTGAAAAGCCAGTGAACGTACTCACGACTATTGTTATTAATAACAACATTACCAGTAATCTAGTGAAAATTGTATATAAGTGAACATAATAATTGAAAATAATTAGACGCGTTTGTATGTATTGGTTAAAACGAAAATTAAAAAAATTAATAAAAAATAACAAAAACAAAAATATTGTGTACTGTTTGCTTCAAATAGGTAAGAAGAGATTAACTTGTTTTTGTCTCCCTCTAAATGAATTTTGTTAACCACAAAAGGTAAGATTCTCGTTGTTGATTAAAAAGATGAAACATTTTCTTAGTCACTAAGAATACATACATATATTTTAGTTGTAAATGCTTTGTAAAGTAAGATGACGACGAAGAAGGCTATTATTTACGTAATTATTTATGAGAAAATGTTTACTTAAGGTTGGTGCTTTTGAGTTACTTTACAACAAATAAATGAGTGTTCCTTTTTATTCTTAAAAGTGTACGAAAGTTATTGTAACAAAAAAAAACATTTTTCTTAAAAGTATAGAATAAAAAATTATTTACAATTTTTATAAAACGTGGTTTTGCATTATTCTATGATTAGTTTGGTAACATTTTTTGCAGGAAAATATGGAAAAGAACGACATCTCTATCTCCAACAAAATTCCCTATTAATGAATAACACAGCCACACAAAAAAAAAGAAGTGGGGATTACTTTTGATGCCATACGTCATATCCGTAGTATTTTGGCCTGCTGAGCACGAATCTGCGACCAGAATTGAGCCGTGACGTCCAGATTTTTTTCTAACCTCAAAAAATGGGTTAAAAACAGAGAAAATCGTGGAAAATACACTCGTAAAATTCGGAAAAAATTTATTTTTAACATTTAAACCTATATTCATATGAATTGAGACCTGCTGAGCACGAATCCGTCACCAGAATTGAGCCATCACGTTCTGATTTTTTCCTAAAAATTAATAAAAAAAAAATTTAAGAAAAAAATCAGAACGTGATGGCTCAACTCTGGTGACGGATTCGTGCTCAGCAGGTCTCAATTCATATGAATATAGGTTTAAATGTTAAAAATAAATTTTTTCCGAATTTTACGAGTGTATAATCCACGATTTTCTCTGTTTTTAACCCATTTTTTGAGGTTAGAAAAAAATCTGGACGTCACGGCTCAATTCTGGTCGCAGATTCGTGCTCAGCAGGCCAAAATACTACGGATATGACGTATGGCATCAAAAGTAATCCCCATTTTTTTGTTTTGTATGGCTGTGTAATCGTTAAACATGCTGGGTTTTGTAGAAAGTTTGAAATTGTGGGCATCCTCAGGTAATATTTTAAAATCCGCGGTGTTGATTTGATCTGTGTTGATGGGGACAGAAACAACCCTATCTACTTCCTTGTCTCTATCAAATGTTGCCCAATTTGTAGCCAGTTTTTGTAACTTTCAGTGAGAAAATACTATAATACTATAAATACAGGTGAGTATTGGGAATGCTCTTGTCCCTTTTGATTTCTGTAACTACGTATGAGAAATCACTTGGAAGTTCTCACCTTCCATTGGAATAATTGTTTGACAAATAAACAGCAAAACACGGTTTTTGACGTGCACTCCACATAAGCGTACCAAGATGACTATTAGCTCCGCACACAGGCTTCGTGTCAATCTAACAGATATGCTAAATTTAAGTCCAATTGCAGGAAGCCGAAAGGTATTGAGATAAGAGTGCGTCGTCGCTTGAAGGGGCAATATTTGATGCCGAATATCGGCTAAGGATCTAACAAGCGCGCCAAGCATATGCTGCCCACTGGATTCAAGAAGCTCCTCGTCCACAACGTTAAAGAGCTCACGGTCCTTGCGACGCAGAATGTAGCATACTGTGCCGAAATCGAGCACGGCGAATCCTGTCATTTAAGACAAGCAACTGTCGATCAGGTTGACGAATCCAAATGGTCGTCTGCGGTAACAGGAGAACGAATAGACGGACAGTGTAGGAGCGATGTTTAATTTTTAAATAAATTAATAATTATCTTCATAAATCTAAATATACTATTAATTTTGTGGTTTATTATTTCATATGAGTTTTTAGTGCTGCCTGCTTATGGATAAAATATGTTAAGCATTCAAAGCCTTCTTCGGCACACTTCCATCAATCTGTCCAACAACATTGGCCGACATTGGTTCTAAATTTTTATTCAATTTTTGTATATCTTTGTAGTAATCAGAGAGTTTGTGAAATAAATAAATAAAAGAGCCACACCTTAATTAAAACCGGATAAATTTTAGAATGGGTTTGAGTACTTTTGACCTCCGATTGAGTTGAAAGGATTGGCTAAAATTAGCCTCAAAATGTCTGCACTATGGCAAAGCATAAATTAAATATACGGCTTCATAAAGCAATTTTTGAACTTTGCAAAAACATATACTTAACGCTGTCATGTGAAAAGAAATTCTCTGAACCATCTCCATCTGCAACAAATTCATTTGATTTAAGGAAGTGTCTATTTGCACCCAACTATGTCCATGTGTGGGTGTATCCGTACGACCGAAATCCGCAAAATGCATGGCCTACTGAGTGAATATTTGCCTTTTTCAAAATATCTACGCACTGAAATGTTTTCGCATTGCCATTGTACCCGTGTATTTACACGGCAAAATCGGGTGCGAATAGACACGGCCTTGATTTAAAGTAAATTCATTGACATTTGTTTAAAATATCTCTTAATCACAAAATACATCCATCCACTTAATGCAATGAATGCCAGTCTATACGAAATCTTACCACAATGTGAACAAATTCAAATAGCCAAGTACCTACCTAAAGTGTTTAAAACGCAAACGAGAAAATGTAGGTGACCAATTGTTTGTAAAATTGCAAAATTAGCAGAATAAAACACAAGAGGTTCTTATTAAAAATGAAAATCTTATTCCCTTATCGTCCTTTTGTAATAAAACAAAATATAAAACTTAAAGTGGCCAGGTATCTTTACGACATAAAAAATAATTCTAACATAAACAATTAACTTAACAACAAATGGCTCAAAGCTCTCAAACGTCGAACTTATGAAACGAAATATAAAAAAATATCTTAAATACGAGTACACCGAACTCGATCGGGTCGAGGATATAATGTTCGTTTATACAGTAAATCAAAGTGTTTGAGTTAAAAACAAGATAACACGAAAAACATATTTGAACAAATGCCACTGGGACCAATTTTAAAATAATTCATTCCGTACCCGATCATTTTTATAAGGTAAGGGTAGATTCGTTCAAAGTACAAATTTACAATTCGTTCCATGTTTTTTTTTGTTTTTTTATTATAAACTTAATAATTCCTTAGAGCACGAAAGCGGCCGAAACGGTTCCCTTTCAAATAAATCCCTCCTCTGTCTCCTCAATATCATCTATTTATTCCTTTTTACAATATTTTGCATTATTTGCTCTAAAATTTTTCACTTCTTCCTATATTTAGTTATTATTTAAAAAAAGAAACAGATGAAGGGGTTTGTGCCAGTACAACCCAGTTCGCTTAGACTACGCGTCGGCAGCTATTCCGGTCCGCCAAAACAGCAGACGCTTTTAAATACAACTAAATGAGATTTCGTGAAATGTGTTTGTGTGTGTCCATGTGGATGTGTGAGAATTATACTGCTCCTAGTTAGGATGCGTTTTAATTTTTTCACCTTTCTTGTAGCAATACTTTCTGATTTTTTGTTTTGTTTACATGATTTTGACGGCTGTGTACGGATGCACAAATTTGGTCTAACTTATTTCCAATGACACTGGTATACCATGGATCTCCAAAATCCAACGTTTTTCTAGCTGAGTTCAATTTTTAAATGTTGATTTATGTGTAAAATCTTGTCTCAGCTTGAAACTTGTTACTGTTTTGAAAGTTATAAAATGTCTCCAAAATTCTGTAAGTATCTTAAGCAGAATGATCATATATCATTCTGTTAAAAAAGTAGCAATCTAATGAATGTGACTATTTAAATTAATTAAAAAGCCACATAAAAACACGTTTTGATAAATTTTTAAAAATTAATTTTTAGTTGAAGACACCATGGGTCACAAAATTATTTAGCACGTTAACATGCAAAAATATGTTTTATTAGAAATATCGTAAAGTTTTGAATTCTGGAGCTCAAAATATACCAAAAAGTGAGCCGCCCTTTTTTACAACATACAACCTTCAGTTGCAACTGAATGCAGTGTGAATAATATCTGACTTTTCTGTGACTATTCACTCACAAAAGTGGTTACAAAAACGTAATTTTGTCTTATTTTCCACTATGTGACGTCATAATTTTTCTCACTGATTTACAGAAATGTGAATTGTGAGAAATTGCTCACAGTGACGTTTTCGTGATTCACTAGTCACTGTGAGAGTTACAGAAACTGGCTGCAGGGGTTACATCTGTTTGAAATTTTGAACAAATCAATATTTTACATGATTTCATAGATTACTTATTTAAGAACTTTTTCGTCTGCCGCCAATGTCGATATTCCCAGCCAGTCAGCTCGCCACCAAGCCTAAGAAATATAAATACTGCTGCAGTGATTGAAATTAATTTAGACGCACTTCCCATTTTGAAGATATTCTGACTTTGATTCAACCGCAAAAAGACAACAATTGTAACAGTAATAAATAAGCGTAAATATATTTCTAAAAGCAAAATAACAATGTTAATTAACAAAACCATAAAGCATTTCATTAGGCAAAATGGACTTCTGTACGTTAAAGACAGCGAAATTCATTTCAACGCAGTAAAACAAAATAAACAAATTCTAATAAAAAAGAGAAAAATTCACAAAAAATTGTAATTAACATACAACTATTATTCAGTGTGACTACCATTATTTCGAATCACTTCGAAAATTCTTTGAGGCATTTATAAACTTAACGTTTTTAATAAGTCGGCCTCAATGCTTTTCCAACAATTTTTTATTTGTGCCTCTAAATCATGAATGTTGTTAAATTGTCGGCCGTTGGCATACATTTTCTTGACCATTGTACCCCATGCAGGCCACCTCAATATTTGGCAACGCTGAAACCACTCAAGAGAACTTTTCGAAACGTGGATTGCTGCGTTATCTTGCTGAAATATGATGTCACGATCGCCAACAATATCCTCCAAATATGGAAATAAAACGCTATCCAACATTTTGCAATATTTTTCGGAATTCATTTTCGGGGCACAAAGCAAATTTTCAATTTTCTATAAGAAGAAAATGCACCCCATATCATTACTCTTCCTCCACGAAAATTCCTACTCAGTCTTAGGGGATTATTATGGCGTAAGTCGTGCCAGTATGAACTAAGACCATCAGGACCGTCCAAATTAAATTTCTTTTCGTCTGAAGAAATAACGGTGCTTCATTCTTCGGACCAGTTGATATGTTCTTTTGCAAAAGACAGGCGTGCTGCATTATGGTGAGATCATAAACCAAGCTTTCTTACCGGTTTTTTGTAAACAACGTTCGGACAAGCGTGCAATACTTGCTGCACACGTCGTTTTATTACTGGCAAATCAAGTTCGGCTATTATTTGCTTCAACAATTATACGGTTTTTTGCCTTGATGTAAGCTTTCTATAATATTACCTTTACAATGCACTCGTTTGCCATAATTCTCACCAAGTGTTCTGAAATTCCGAATAACTCCTTCGGATCATCCAATTTCCCTATTGCTTTACCCTCTTTCCATCAAAACTCGAATTTTTATTTTTTCATCTGAGGTTAAAAATTTTCCTTCGGCCATTTCTTAGTTCTAAGTAAAAATGAAAGGAAAGAAGAACAGTACTTGGAAGTTTTAATACTTTAAAATAATATTCTAATTTTAATTTAATTTAATTTAATTTAATTAGCTTCGTACAGAAATAATTTGCAATTACACTCAGCTGTCGGGTATAACAACAAAAAGAAAAGTAAAGAACTCTATAATGAAAGAACTAACAGTAGGAGGTAGGCAAATTAATTATTTAAGACAGCACGCTTGAAGCATTGAAATGAGCAGTTCAGAGGACCGAATTGCAACCTATCGTAATTTCGTTGACAACGTAACAAAGGAGAGTGAAAATACACATCAAGCGAAGCATTAGGTGGGCTAAAAATATCATTATTTCTGCTGTTGAAAGAAGGGACCCGCAAACTAAGCTCATCAATCAGGTAAGTGTTCAGGGTTCCATTGTACAGGCGGTAGAGTAGGCATTCGTCCAAATAAAGTCTTCTATCAACAAGAGGATGAAGGTTGAGGATAGAGAGTCTCCGGTGGTAAGGAATATGAGGTTGTTTAAACAGTCGAAACAGACTTCGAGAGAACCTTCGCTGCACACGTTCGATTCTGTCGATCTTGTTTTGAAGATGAGGAGACCATATCGGCGAGCAATATTCCAAAATACTGCGCACAATGGTCTGGAACAGAAGTTTAAATATCGTTATACTACGGAAAAAAGCTGTGGTCCGAAGTATGAACCCAGCTAGTTTGTAAGATATTTTGCAGATATCGCTAATGTGCGCGTCGAAGGTCAACTTGCAGTCAAAAGTTACTCCCAAGTCCCTAAATTGCGTAACTTCCGTCAGAATTACAGAATTGAGACAATACACGTACGCCAGAGGAGATTTTTTAGACGTGAATATCATTTTAAAACATTTACTAACATTAATGCACAGCCTGTTAGTATTGCACCAATCCTCGAGAGCGGACAGGTCACGCTGCAGGATATCATAGTCATTATCACAATTTACTACACGGACAATTTTAAGATCGTCAGCATATAAAAGACAATTAGAAGCAATGTTTGCAGTCACGTCGTTAATAAATAATAGAAACAGTAGTGGGCCAAGGATGGAACACCAGACACAGCAACAAATTCGAAGGACGTACAACCTGAGAACACAACATGCAGTTTATAGTCAGACAAGTAAGACGACAGCCATACAATAAGGGGCCCTGTAAACCATACCCTTCCAGTTTACGTAGAAGAATAGCATGGCAAACATGGTCAAATGCTTTTGAAAAATCTGTATAAATAGTGTCCACTTGAAGACGTTGTTCTAGAGCAAGAGCCACGAATTCTACGTTTACCTTTCTGATAATCCACAGCTAAACATTATAAAAGTTTAAAACTCTACGTGCGTTTAAATAAATTTCGCATCAAAAGTGCAACACAACGCTGGTTTCGTTACGTAGTTTCCTTATAACTATTGTAGCGAATACTTGTCTCTTCTAAACAAACACGTGCTCGTGCCTGAAAACAATATGCAGTGGCATGCGATATTACTGAATAGAATATTTAACATAATTTCTGATGCAATACATATGTAGTTAGCAAATTTGAAGTGCAGGGATAACTCGAACCATTCATTCTAATATGTACATATGTTAATTGATTTCATATGTTGCGAATAACGAAGGTTTTTCGATCTAAAATCTCTTTTCATTTTTCTTTTAATAAAAATACGTGTTTATAAAGAAAAGATGCGACAGGAGATGAATGTATAATATTTTTGTTAGCAAGAATATGCTCTTATGCCTACGGTCCGGTCCCTAAACAAATTCATCACTGCTGACTTTTATTGCAGCTCAGAAAAAAGTATGCATTTTCCTCGAAATTATAAAACGGGAGTGTCTGCGTAGGAAAAATTATTTTGAGCTTAAATATGTATCTGCCCCTTTGCGTTGATGGAAGTTTATACAAGGATGCACACAATGGCTTTGCAATGGGCACAGAGCTGTTAAGCAATTACTTAATTAATTAATTTAGTGATGTGCACCTTACCAAACACATCTTAAATCAGAAACCTCTGTTTACGGCGTGTGAACATTTCACAGTTTCTGAAAGGAATAATTGCCAATTAGCAATTCCACAAGACGTAAATAATTGAGAATTTAGGGCTTCATTATCATTTGGAACTGCAACTTATCGACTCGAAGTTACTGAATTATTTTAATTAATTTTGGCTGAACCAGATTTCGGGCTTCTATTTAATATCGGACAAATTTTTTTGCATTTCAAATTGGCTTAAGGGGGCCGATACATGTAAAAGCAAAAAAATTTTTTTTTTTTTTTGTCGTCGGGAATATATTCTATAAGGTGTTGAGAACGTGTGTCTAAAGAGCGTTTCCCGATATCTAAATCCGGTCTCATGGAATCTCACATAGAAGCCTATACATGTAAAATCAAAAAAAAATTATTTTTTTTTTTCGTCGGGAATATATTCTACAAGGTGTTGAGAACGTGTGTCTAAAAGCGTTTCCCGATATCTCAATCCGGTCTCATGGAATCTCACATAGAAGCCGATACATGTAAAATCAGAAAAAATTTTTATTTTTTTTTTCGTCGGGAATATATTCTATAAGGTGTTGAGAACGTGTGTCTAAGAGCGTTTCCCGATATCTCAATCCGGTCTCATGGAATCTCACATAGAAGCGGCGATGTCAAGTAGCGCGAGTGAGAAGCTGTCCATCGCCCCGGCTCCAGACCGCCCCGCTCTTAGCTTTTCGTCTATTATTCCCAAATTCCTCAGCTATTGTTCTAATCGAAGACAAATATTTCGAATTATTCTCGAGTAACGAGCGCAGCCCGGCACACATTTCTCGATTCAAAAGAAGCAAGAACGGCTCGGAAAGAAAAAACTTTTGCCGTAAATCAGCTGCGTGCACAAGAGGAAGAACAACTCTACGGTGCAGGAATAGCCGACTAAAATGTAAGTAGAGAATTCGTCTTTTCACTTCCCCAAACTTTGAACTCAAATTCCTCGAAACGACATTTTCGACTACTCGCTGCACGATAACTTTATTAAGAAAGGTTCAATTACGCTGAAAATTTTACCGTAGCTTCTAAAGACCCTTGTCTACTGGATGAACCTAAAATTATAGCCGATTTCGCGAATCCCCGACCGTAGAGGTTGCGAATTCAGCCAAAAAAACAAGCAAAATTTTCATTCAAGTCGCATTTGGGGAAAAAAAAATGTTTTGTCTTAAAGTTAGGTTCACATTGAAGCCACAACTGTTTTTTAACAATTTCTTCTTCCTCCTTTGTTTCAGACCAATATTACCGCCGCGAGAACGCAGCGACTGAAATATGAGGGGGCTGTTCCGTCACGGGCTTCGCCGCCATTTTGAAACGCCGGCACTCGAAAAAAATGTTTTATAATGTACAAGCTCTTGTGGTAAACTAATAAAAAAATTAACTCGATCCGCTTATTCCTTCCCTATCAAAAAAATTCTTTAAAAAAACTCACTTTCAATGTATCGGCCCCCTTAAATTAATGGCTTCTCACAGCTGTGCAGTAAAAAGGTAGTACTGACGGGCTGAAAAGAAAGAACTACATACATATGTAACCCTTCGGATGACACCCATGCAAGATTCTCCTAATTGTCCTGAATGTGCGGAGACAAGATAAAGGTACACGGCGGGCGGTTGGTTAGTAAACTGCTGTACGTGGGATTTGTGTTGATTCTGAAAACGTTTAATCCTTTTCCGCTTACATTCAAAGCCCATTCAGTGGAAGATATAAACGCAGATAGATACCCATGGTTAATTTTCATCGCAAAAACAAGCAAATGAGGTGGTACTGCATAAAGACGCAGCTATAATAGTCGCACGAACTAATATTTAAATTCAGATCAGCGGCCCGTTGCCACCGCCCAGGGCTTAACACGCTTATTACCTGGTGCTCTAAATTCCATTTAAAACGGGACTTGGTTCGTAGTCGTATCATCCGCGCCCAGACGTTGTAAGCTTATTTGCCACGCAACCTCCTACTTTTTATCACCAAAACACATTTTCCTCAAAAGTTTCTTGTAACGCTGCGCCGTATAACGTAGGGTTGTTTAAAAAACTTCCATAAGGTCGGGATGACAAGGCCGTATAATCCGGCTTTATCGATTTTCCCTCCGCCGGGACACCGTGGATGCTTGTGAAAGCCGGCAGTGGTGGCTTCTAACAATGGGGCTCCAAGGTCCTCTGTTCACTTAATTTTAGGGATTATGCCCAAAGTCAAGATGAGGTTACTTCCAGATCGCATTTGTTTGCCGCACAAAAGCCCTTTTAGGCGAAAAATTCAATATCAAGACGGTAAAGACCTTCAACGCCCGGTCCAGAACTGGTCGCTTTAATTATTTTAATCCCCATGAAAGGCGCAGTTGGGCTGGGGATCGAAAGATGAAAGCCACCACCAGAACCGAATGTCCTTTGTTGAGACGTGCGGGCTCCTAATGACCTGTAAGTACCACACACAACACCTTCAAAGAACTCTCCGAAGACAACTTTCCCAACAAAATGAAAGTTTATCAAAGCATTTATAGACGACACGGCGAAAATTTTATTTCAACTCAATTTCATCGTGTTAAGCATTCCGGTGCTCTCCAGAAGGATCCTCAGGATCCCCAAATAGAGGCACCCAGTGAAGGCACTCAAACAAATTGTTCGTTTCACTAAGCTATCGGAAGTGGGGGAGTCGCGTCGGGGGGAGCTCAGGAGTAGAAAATGAAAGCCTTTTACCAGATGTTGCAATTCATCCCGCCATGCATGACTTAAGCTCAAGTGAAAAGTCGGGTTCATTCTTGGTGGCTCTGGCTTTCCACCGCGCACCGGCAAGGGAGGGGAGTAAAGTCTGGCATGAAAAGGCTTTCGGGAACTGCTGCAGGACATGTCCAGGATCGAGGACACAATTTGCATACCGCACAACAACCGATGTGTGGAAAGGCATTCATCGAAATGGAATTTGTGGTCATTTGGCTGCCGAAGCGCCTGATTATATCGCCCTTAAGCGGCTTCGATAATGTTTAACTTGGGCTTATCCCCCAGCGCTATGTGTCCGCTCTTGTGGTGGGAAACCACCTCTCAATTTGGGCCTTACCCGCACGTTGTGCCAACGCAACGACAAAGGCTCCACATATTACGACACATTCTGTTTGTGGCGTTCAGATTTTTCATTCAAGCGAGACTTCCCTGAGGAGTGAAATGTAAACAGGATTTGTAGGTGTCACATAGCACCGCCTGATGATGCCAATAAGTGTGGTAATGATGGCATCGTGCACGGATTGAATAATTCACCGATTCCGTATTTTTCCAGTCTGATGACGCGTGTCGAGCGAGTATCACTTTTCACTAGCGCTTGCCGCTTATCCCTCCGAGATCAATTTGGAATTAAATTTGATACCTTACAAGTTGCTGCCTACGTCTCGGCATGCTAAATCTGGTACAGATTGCCAATTACTTGAAATCCTAAATAAACCATGACTCTTGGATACAAGTAGAACATGTCTTTTACCTACGCACGTTCCACGAGAGATGAGTAGGTCGATGGGCAAATATGAGAAGGGCAAAAAATATATGAAAGGAGCGTGCACCTAAAATACTTTGTAAGTTTTGCCTTCTAGATGAGTTTTAGAAAGTTATGCCGCAATTTATTCTTATTTTTCCAAGTATCCTTCATCTCATAATATTTTATTTAGTATATACGTAAATTCTGCAAATAACGACAGGAATTTGCTCTCTTTTACCTCTGTGCACCTAGTTGGCTCTCATGGGGTGATCTACAGAAAAAAGTGTACCTACTTGTAGCAGCCCTTGCTAGAAAAGTATTTTTTTGTTTTTAATTTCACTGCGGCATTTCTCTAAGGGATTTCAGCATTATGCGAAAATTCTGCAAATAACGACAAGAATTTGCTCCTTTGGCCTTTGTTCACCAAGTTGGCTTATTAGTGTCTGATTCACGAAAAAGACGACCTCAAGCATCTTTCTAAGAACATATTTCTCTTAATTTCGTTGAGGCATTTTGTATCTATTCACCTAGATGGCTTCTTAGTCGGAGACAATCTACGAAAAGAAAGCGCCCCTAAAACCCTTCTTTAAATATATATCTTTCATAAGAAGTAACACAATCGTCACACTTTGCTATAAATACACTCGTAGAAATACTGGTGACAAAAAATAAATAAATATCAGTATATGGTGGAAAGCAGCTGGTGTCACACTTTCAATGCCTTGCAAATAATGTCGTCTTGACGATATTTGTCGCATATTCTGGATGATGCCTAAGAAGCTTTCTATTGTGCGATCCCAAGATATTAAATTTCAATTCGGCTTTCCACACCACACCAACCAACCAGCATAATAGTGTGGGCAGCTGAATTGACTCTAAGCACTCTGGCAAGAGTAGTGAAGGATTGGATGCAGCAAAAAAAATTTTTTTTTTTTAATGGCCAGCGCAGTCCTGGTGACTGTCCTATGAAAGATTTTGGAAGCATGGTTGACAGAAATAGGGCTTATGGACGTAAATGACATGTGGTTTCAATAAGTTGGCGGTACCTGCCGCTGCATAAGCGAGGCAATGTCGATATTGCATTTATAGTTCGTATCATCGCTCGTTTTGGAGCCCACATCTGCCTGCCTGGACTTCTTCCTCTAGGGTTTTTTGAAAAGTGGGGTCTATGTAAGCCATTTCAACAACTCAATCAAGAAATCGAACGTCTCCATTCGTCTTTACGCGAAAAAATATATTTCCTACAGAGATCATAAGACAATAAGTGATTAGACCGCAAAATCCTAATTAGGAAACGTGGGGTCCGAGTGGAATTCAAACTGGGACTTTTGGTTCGCTAGCCCAGCACGATTACCACTAGACTATTCGCGTCTTTTTACACTAAAACATCTTCCAAAACTTCGTCAAAAGCGTACACACATAGTCGCGGTGGCTGACTGACATTTTATTTCAAGTTAACAATTATATTACATCAATAAAAGAGCCGACCAATTCAATTTAAAAACTGTGCTATTTTTAATTAGAAGATCAACATTTTGTTGAGCAACCCTTTATAAGCACATCTTTAAATTTCCTTCGAACATTTCGAATAATTTTCAAAACGGTGTACAGCACACAATGGGTAAATTCAAAAAAGTAAAACTTCTTTGCATCATTAGGGTATCACTGCCTATCTCGACCGCATCATCGCGGTGAAGCGTAGCGCTGCAGGGCCGATGCTGATGCTTTATTTTGATGATTTTGAAGGTCATTAAGAACAATTACACCCAGCTGATCGCCGAATCGTTTGACATGTCAGTGCTTCACCCGACTTTATAATGGAGAGATTTTCGTTTAATATATTAATTAATTCAACATTTTAAAATCAAGAGTCTTTCGAGAATAATTGCCTCAGAAATGCACTAAAACGAAACAAGGCTTTTGTTATTGAATTCATTTCAATGCTGAGAGGGAATACCCAAAAATCAAAATTATTTTAGCTTAATCGATAAGTATCCGGATGGCGTATTTTATTGCCATTTGAGGATGACTAGGAGCACATTTAACCCCTTATTGCATGAATTCACAGGCGTGAAAATAATGGGGCGATGTCAGTTGTTGGTAAGCTGAGGATCTTTTCCGAAGGAAATTTTTGCGTAGAATCCGAATCCGGTGTCCAAATTGTCCCATCACGTTAGGATTTTGAAATATTTGAGGTTATGTACCCAAAAAATGACGTGATTAGCTAACTTTGAGATTATGTACAGGGTGCGAAAATTGTTTCTGGTCTCTATCTTTTTAGAAAGGATGTTTTCAATTTTAACATACTGGACCTGATCTCTAAGATAAAAACTAAACCAACTAATTAATGCTGAATGAAAGTCCAGATTTCTCAATTTCTGAATTAAACATAAAATGTGAACTCTATCGAATGCTTAGCAAAGACAGTATAAATAACATCCACTTGGCAACCATCATCCATTGCTTTAATAACATAGTTTGAGAAAAGTGCTAGATTGGTCGAACATGAACGTCCAGCTATGAAACCGTGTTGTTGAGGACAAATAATTTCCTTAATCAAAAAACTGACTTTAGAATGGACTAATGAGTCCAGCAGCTTAGGAATATTCCTCACTATCGACACCCCGCGATAATTAGTAATATGAGATTTGGCACAGATTTGAAAATTGGAACAATATGATATTTTCCAAGTATCGAAAAATAAACCCGTTTGTAGAGATTTATTGAAAATATTACGAAGAGGACTAACCAGCGACTCAGAACAATTTTTCAATAAAGATGGCCAAATTTCATCAGTGTCAGAAACTTAAATGACCCATGTCCAATATGTTTGCATCAATGGAATTATTGTGGCAGAAGTCTATGTCCTCAATGTCAGATTCATATACAGAACTAAAATATTCTGCGAATTAGTTACAGTTTGTTAGCAAGTCACAAGGATTATTGTCATTATATTCAAGCAAGCAAGTTATCATGAGAGACCTCTGAACTTGGTCGCCTAAATATTGGGGCCATTGTGACTGTCGTTTTCCGAAAATCGCCGGATCGAGCTATAAAATGTTATGCACTTTAGAGCCCTTTTATGGAAGTCGATTTTGCACGATTCGACTAGCGAACACACATGGAAGGTTGCCACTTTTTCGAAACAATCCACTAAATAATAGGACCCAAAACGTGTGCAACTTTCAAGCCTTGAAAATCTGTCTTCGATATTAAGTTGACTGGAATACGACACTAGCAATAAACATTTAACATAATATCTCGCAATTCTTGGATTCACTCCCCGTGAATTTGCATTTTAGTCAATTCGGTTTCTATCAATTCCTTATGACGCACGTCATCTTTTACCGCTTCATCTTTAAGGAATTGAAGCACCTCATTTCTCTCAGCTCTACTTTTTGTGGCATGATATGCTGGACGATTCGAAATGCTTCTTAATACTTTCGACGACGCTGACTCAGCTTCTTCCACGTTTGGTTCGCCGGTGACATTATACGAAGTAGAGGGATATTCCTCCGTATCTAACACAGAATGCACTAAATTCTCCGAAGGGGGATCAACTGCATGTCTTGAGCCATAAATCTCATCTATGCTCTTGAAAAGCTCCCAGCAAGTTGCACCTTGCCCCGTCCTAGAATTCGGCTTTTTATCCTTTCGTAAGTTATTATTAAATTTAAAAATGTTCGTGTAATTTCCTCTTTGGGGAATGGAAATGCCTCACCCACCGTCTTTATTTCTTAAAGTACCTTCCCCCCAAAGCACCGATTTTTTCTTTCTCCCACTTTTATATTCGTCCTCAAATTTTAAGCTGATATTCAATAACAGCTTTATGTTAGCCTCGCTCCATATTGATTTGTGTGTGCTATATCTATGGTATATCTTTATATATATAATTCTACTGTACGTGTGTTGTCACTGAACTCCTCCTAAACGGCTGGACCGATTTGAATGAATTTTTTTGTATGCGTTTGTGTGGCGCCCCGGATGGTTCAGATTCACAAATCAGCCCGGCAGATGGCGCTGCAGTCGGTATGAATGTAATGAATTTCGTATATTGCCTTGGCGTGTGCCATGTTATGGGTATCGTTGGAAAGGGAAGGTGGTGTAGAATGTGTTGGTGAAAGAAAGGTTGGTTAAAAGTGTGAAATGTGGGAATTATTGATGAAAACGTGTTTTTGTTGTGCGGGTGGGGTGGGGGGTGACATCCCCCAGAAGTGTATCTCAGGTGTAGGAAGAAGAGGCACTATAGGAAATTGGGCCGGGTTGGTGAAAGTTGGTGAAAATAGTGAAAACTTGGTTTTTTCGGTGGGTGCCAACAAAATTGAAACGGCTGTGGAAGAAAAGTGTATACATGAATTGGAATAATTTTTTCACCAATCGATAGCTAAGGAAGCAGAGTAATCTTCTAATTGTCCTTTTGTTGTGTTAGTTATTGTCAGGAGAAGGTTCTTATGAAAGAAAAAATTAAGAATATTGCGCGGAAAATCACAAACTTATATTTTTGGTTTGGGTTTTTGGGAGATATAGGAGAGAGGGTGCAATAAGGAGGTGGTGTAGGTAGGGCAGGTGTCGGGCAGGGCAACGACTGTCGGGTCCGCTAGTATGTATATAAAAATGTTTTGCTGTGCGGTACGTCTCGCTAAAACTCAAAAACAGCTTGTCCGATTTCGATAAGTTTTTTTTGTTTTGTTCGTTATAATACAGGGGAAGCTTAAAAAAAAGAAAATTCGGGAAACCCTAAAGGAAAAGCCGGAAAATCGAAAAAATCTAAATTTCCGTTTTTTATAGGAAGCGAATTTTCCAACTTCAAGGAATCTTTATGAAAAAGGCAATTGGAGATATTCGGGGTCGCAGATCTCAAGCTTGCATTCAAAATTTGGAATTCAAGATGTCGGATCACATGTGGCGACCGAAAAAGTTAAACTTCAAGGGATTTCACTGAAAATCCGAACTTTTGTTTTTGGTTTGTGATTTTGGGGTCACTGATTTTGAATCTGCCACCAAAATTTTGGAAATCAAGATGGTGGATCAATATGGCGACCGAAAAGTTAAACTTCAAGGGATTTCCCTGAAAATCCGCACTAGGGAATTTTCGGGATCACTGATTTCGAATCTGCTATTCAAATTTCCAAATATGAGACCACCCCCACCCAGCTGGGAGATATAGAAGAGGGGGTGCAATAAGGACGTGGTTTAAAATGAAGAAAACTAAATTTAATAATACTGTTGGAAATTATTTAAAACATGTGCAAAACGCAAATAGGAAAACGCTGGGTCACATAGGCGGGTGGTGCAGTAGGGAGGCGTTGTAAAATCAAGGAATACAAATTTAATAGTATCCCGGGAAACGCCGGGTCCGGGCGAGCTAGTGTAATATATAATTAGAATAAATGCCATTTTCCAATGCCAATACCATAAATTACCTCTCCATTGTTATTTCTGCCGGTATTGTCACTTGTAAAATAACCCTGCATCATAGACAATCATGATGGACTCGTTGCTCTGCTTTAACGCATCAGGCGCGATTGTGATGCTAATTTGAATTCTTGACTAACTTATGATGCACTGTAAATGTATTTTTGAGCTTTTGGCGATACTGATGCGGCATCATGTGCTCAACGATGCGTTTTTGAATTGAGCCGATGTCTCTGAACTTCACATAATATGAGATTTTTGCCATGAAACTTATATATTTTCTCCCATCTAATCCATAGACCATAATAAAATCGTCCAGCAGCCCGTCAAATGATTTCCAGCCCTACCTGTCTGATTAATTGAAGTTCAATAACTTCGAATATCTCGATGTGTAAAATTTGCTGCAAGGATGGCGACGGACTACCCATCAATCTGAGGTCATGCACCGCAGAGCACAGCTCGTGATATAAATTTAACGGCTTGCTATTATTCCTCGATATACTCGTACATACATATATCCTGAAAAGGGGAAAATTTATGTTCCAACCCGAAAATGTAGCAGCCCATGAACAGCAGTTAGCCTTCTGCCACCGCAGATTGGAAGGCCCTAACTTGTGCGCTGGCTGGTGGAGCCTCCTCCAATAGATTCTCCCCGAGTTTAAACACTTTCCACACCCGAAAATGTTGGGCCGCCGACGCTGCCGTTGGGGGTTTCAAGGAGGCGGGCCACAAGATTCAGCAGGATAAAAAATTGTTTACGAAAGTTTTTGTTACGGCATACCAAGCGAGAACTATTAAATAAAGCCAGACGTAAATAAAACGATTCAGGAAAGGAATTCTTCGAATACTGATTGCAGCGAATTCTCACCAAATTTATTTCGGTTGCTGGGGTTACCGGACCCGAGGCTCAGAAGGACGCCCGGTGCTGCCAAGGGCAATGAATTTTAATGTGAAAATTAGTTCACGCTACGTTCGAGCCAGGAGCCCTCGATGAAGAATTGGCTAGAGGTCTGACTACGGCGGCGGCGGTGGGATAAATGTGGCGTGCTGCAGAAATATTGAATTTATCGGAATTTCAATATAAATAAACGGCGCAGGACAATGGCAGAAAATATTATATGCTTTTGGCAAGGGAATTTATTGGACTAGGACGCACGCGGTGGTTAATTGCTGTCCACTATCCGGAGTCCAAACCGCAACCCTTCGGCCGGTGCTCTATCTATCAGATTGTGCACATTGTTAATCCAGACCAAGGCGCAATTTCCTGGTGTTTTAATTTCCGCCAAAGGTCCGGACGTGGCGGATGAGCGTTTTATCTACTTCCTTTCTGCAGATTTGTGGCCTGTTTGCGCTCGAGTTGGAGGCATTTCTGTGTTTGACTACTGAAGTTTGGATACAAAAGCCAGCAACAATCGACTGATATTACGTGGGCCCCCCCTATAAAGGGACTTATTGAAAAAGTTTCCGCCATTTACGCCATTTCGTTATCTGCTGGCCATGTCAGTTCAGCGCTTTTTATGAATTTTTATTGAATTTCGGGGTCCGATGCCTCTTCTCTGCCATAAGGGGGAAATATCTACGAAATTCAATAATCACAACGATAGGCCTTTGGAGTGCGTTGAAATCTCGGCGGGAGGCAATAAATTTTAGAAGAAAAATGCAAAAGCCCCAAAATACACAATATCAGATTTTTGAATAAATATGCAATTGGAGTATTTTAAAGAGCGATCCCTAATTTTCCATCTGTCTGTAACAAATAAAGTGTAATATGAAATTGGTACGTCTCGTCTAGACGGTATCTACCCTTGGTCCTTGGAATCTTGCAATTTACAAACTTTTTCCTTTAGGCAGCTATGGGAGAATGTTCCATTTTCAAGATTTAATACCCTAGGCTACAATAAGAATAGGAATGGGTGGAAAAGTTCGTGGATTTTGTGTGTAGCATCGGATAGAAATTTTAGGAAAATTGTTAACGTTTCAAAGAGTCTGCATAATTTACAGACACCTAATAAAGTTGAGGTAGGTTTTAGCAATTTAATGATACAAAATGAACAAGGTCCGCTCGTCCCGACACAGTATAAGCGCCACTTACCAGCCTACGTCACCTCGGGGCAGATTTGGAAGGATTTACCGTGTATCTTTTAAACCAACAGCACCTACGCAGACTTAGTATTTTAAATAAAGGTTCCTTCCGAGAATTGGGTTCTACGTTGCTCAGGGTTTTACCACACTTGATATTTCAAGAGTAAAAAGGCAGGCAAAAATAATTATTATTATTCCCTCATGTATCTTATTAACCGCTTTACCCAAAGTATTAAATGACTGGAGACCAATTTAATTGCTTTACGCTTCAATGCCAATTCCAACACGTGTGTAAAAGATTTTATCTTCGAATTTTCTACCCATTGATGCTGAGAACAGAAGGCACGAATTCCATCTGTCTACCATTTTCAAGCAAATGTTCACGTTTTACAACGCAAAAGTGTCTTACTCCATTTCAAATGTATCAGTATCCATTTCAAAAGTACATACTATTTTTGACTTGCTTTTGAATTAAAGAGGAGTGCTTTTGAAATGGATTTTGATACATTCGAAATGGTGTAAGACACTTTTGCGGGGGAAAACATGAAATGGTACATATAGAAAAGAAAATATTTGCTGAATGTTGTGACTTAAGCTGTGCATTACTCCTTCAAAGAGTTTATTCTGCAAAAATAATTTATGCATTTGCAGGCATCCGAAAAACCGAAGTCTACATATACTTGGACCAATACGAACTTTCCCAATCGTCTGTACAACAATTGTTTGTGCATAATTTGTTAATCATTAAATATAAGGATTTAAATTTTACTCTAAATGTCGATTGACTTTCTTTTCTTAGATCTGTCTGTGAACAGAACGAAACAATAACAAACTGATCTAAACCGAGTAACTGCTGACCATCCGCGAAAACTTGGGCATGGATTGGTAGTGTTAGGTACGGTGAATTAGACATGAACGATCGGCAGGACACGGTACCAAAGAAAGCGGCGTGGTACTCACCGACAGCAGTAAATTTTTGTTGTTTCCCTTGTCTGATGTTGCCAGTATATGTGAATATGCATTTATTTTTTAGAGAACAATATTTTGCTGTATCATGCCCTTTATCGTGTTTGTGTTCTGTATGGTGGTTTCAATCCCGGGACTCTAAAGTTGAAATTGAATTTGTTATAACTGGGCACTGATTGTCGTAAGGCTCGACAGTGTATTCGTAAATTCGTTTACGAATACGGAATATGTTCGTTATAACTGAGTTAGTTATAACTGTACTTTTAAAGTAGCAAAATAAAATTTATCCTTTAAAGTGTATAGCATTCGTATAAATAAAACCTATTTGTGACCTCGTATAATACATTGTGAATGACAGTGTGTGTGAATTTAAAACATCATTGCAATTTTCCTTAAATTTTAAATTATAAGCTTCAACTTCATAAAATTACATTGAAATTCAATTTAAAGCTATCATTCATAATGTATGTAATCAAAATAAAAAAAAGGCTTTGAGAAACGTTACACACTGAATTTCTGATGAAATGCCGAACAGAATGAACAGGCACAGCTCTACCTTGATTTGGTTGAATGGGGATTTTAAATTGAGTAAAGGTGAAAGTTCCCTTTCTATGAATTTTACACCGATTGCGTTGTAAAATTGGCTCGACAAATTTGAATTTAAATTTCTGGCTCTGCAATTGTAAAATTTATTACGAATTTTAAATGTTTTATGTATTATTAAAGCTTGTTTTCTGTAATATTAGCCACTTAGCCATTAGCCAATTTTAACAATTTTTTGACTCATTTGACTCAATTATGAAGAAAACTTGTGGTGATATATTTTCGCAAGCATTTAGAGTTATTTATTCTATTAGAATCAAAGTAGGTAGCCTTTTCACTTCCTCTACCTCCCCAAGCTGCTACTTAGTCTGTGTATAAAATTGTCTCTATCCTCTAAACTCTTGTACATACTCTGTGTCTATATTCGTTCCTCCCAACCACTTGTGGCCTATAAATTTACCACTGATGTTATTGATTCCCTCAATAATATTCTTGGACCTAATGATGAAGTCATCGTTCTTGGCGATATTAATTTTGCTCGCCTTCTATGAGTTCCGTCTGATAAGGAACTCTATTATGTCCCTTCTAACGCCCTCTCCGATAAAGATACCTTACTCATCGACCTTTTCTCCGACTGTATTATTATTACTATTTATTATTTATTCACATAATCTAAAATGAGTAACGAGAATTCATATGAATTTACAGTGATTAGAATCTTTGTTCTTTACAATCTGAGATCTAATGACTTTACTAATAAAGAGCTAATTTATTGAATACTATAATAATAAGTGAAGGGAAAAATTTAATGATTGTAAAAACCCTTACCAAATCTTATAACTATTTTAACCAAACCTAATTATTGCACTAAATTAACGCTATATACTGTTTTATGAAAACAAATTTGAGATGTTTTGATTTTTATGATACATGGAGCTTCGTACAAACTGTTTTAGCAAGTTAGAAACTTCATTTGAAACAAGATCGATGTTAGCTTTATCATGTAACTTACGTGTAGAGAAAAACCATGGCAGATTAATTATCATCTTTAATATTTTATTTTGCATTCTTTGAAGCTTATTAGTATGGGTTTTAGCGCAGTCAGCCCAAACAGGGGCGCCATAAAGTAAAACGGCTCTGAAAATAACTTTATATATAATTTATTTACATTTTCCACACTTAGGTCCGAGTTCCGATTAATAAAAGGATACAGAGATTTAATCAAATTTGTAACTTTGTGAAGTGTAGTTTGAATGTGCTAATCGAATAATAGTTTTTTATCGAACGTAATTCCGAGGTATTTTAGTTCATTGCACCATTCAATGCGCGAGGAGTTAATATCTGTTTTCTTCTGCGGTTTTTATTTTCCACCTCTCAAAGTATGTAGACGCTATATGTATTAGATGCATTTTGGAGATCTGTAACAATTTTTGATGCATATTGGTCAGAGGAGAAAATTCCTGTGTCGTCCGCCTACATAGAAAAGTGGCAATTTGGGAGATGTGGGAAAATCCGATGTGTAAATATTATACAGTAGAGGACCCAAAACAGATTCTTGCGGAACTCCAGCCGGAATATTACGGAGGGAAGACATTTCACTACCCACGGATACTCTGTCGGTTAAAAAAAGTTTCACAATTTTAATAATGTAAATTGGGAAATTGAATTTACGGAGTTTATAAATTAACCCATTATGCCATACTGTATCGAACGCCTTTTCTATGTCTAGAGTAAAAAAGCCGGTAGAATTTTTGCTTTGTATACTATCATTGACAAATTTGTTGATTCTATAAGCCTGATGAATAGTCGAATGGCCTGGGCGGAAACCGAATTGTTCTTTAGGAAAAATATTATTTTCATCAATATGCTTCATAAGCCTGTGTTTTATGATTTTCTCATAAATTTTGCTGATTGAGTTAAGCAGACTTATGGGCCTATAGCTCGTCGGACAGTCGGCTAGTTTACCATATTTGTGTTCCCCGACTGGGGTTTCTGCATAACTAAAAACCTCGGTAGACAACTTGACCTGATCTTTTCGTCCGATCCCGTTAACTGGGTTGTCACTGAGAGTATCCATCTTCTTTCTACTTTGGGCCAGTATCACCCTCCTATCTTCCTAACTCGTTCTCTCGAAACCCCCTCTCCTTACTAATTCAGAATAGTCTCACTACTTAATGTCGAGTATATTATTAAGCGTTCTGATATTTCCATCTACGGCTACGCTGATGACATGAAAATCTCCAAACTTATTTCCCCCTCCACGGACTCCCGTCTGCTTGAAGACGATTGACAATTTTAGTGTATGGTGCCATAAAAATTCCATTACCAATCCATTACCTACTCCCGCAAACGCCCTTCTTCTTCTCTTAGAGTTTACCTGTTGTCTGATGAATCTATCCCGACTGTCTCCTCTCTTCGCGATCTCGGTCATTTGTGACAGTGAACTAAACTTTAGTGATCACTTTGACAGCATGGTCAAAGGAGTTCCGTAATCCCAATGTTGATAAATCACTATACGTCTCGTTCGTCAGTCGTCTCCTTGGATACGCTTGTCAAGTCTGGTCTCCCTCTTAATCTACCAACATCAACAGAATTGACGCAGTTCATCAAAGGTTCCTTCGATTTGCTTTACGAGAGCTTCCTTGGTTTGATATTATCTTCATCCATCAACTACTTTCTGGCGACCTCGACTGCCCTTCACTGCTTCACTGCACTAACTATGGTCTTTCGGAACCCCTCACCCGTATGCTTCGGAAAGCCAATTCCTTTCCTTCCTTTGAATTCCACCTGAGCAAATCATCCTGCGCCGCCCGAATGAATAAATAAATAAAAGAGGAATAGAAACTCCACCCATACACTAAGGCCAAGCTAAAGCGAAAGCCAGATTGTTACTTTGTGAAGTAATCAACCGTCTGTGTGTCTAACAGGTGCCTTCTTATATTTTGCAACGTCCTACTTTTGCAACAATTTTTTCCTTCAGAATTTAATGATATTCTAATTTTACTTCTTTCTTCTATTTTGCCCATAAAAACCCAAACAAGCTGTAGCTTTTGCATCGTAACCAATAACAGCAGCTGAGTATTAAACGCACCCAATTTGATTGCAATTTAAAAGTTAATAAACTTAAAAAAAAAGCACACAAATGTTTTTCTTTCAACAGCAACAGCCATAGCGCACGTTTTGCGATTTATTTAGGGGCGATTAAATCCCGAACTTTCTCAAAATTAATCGAACAGTCATTAAGCTTATTTATTCAACGGATGCTGTTCAGCTGAAATTTTCGGTGAATTACACTTTTAGAATATCAGCAGCTCTTCCATTTTGTCGACCATACAGTGGAGCACTTAAGTGCTGTTAAGGTTAACGCCTTCATTAAGACGTGAGCGACTGCATAACTCCGTGAGGAAATATCGCCCTAATTAATGCAGGAGCGCTATCCTCTTAATAAATGCTTTATTATTTTTTCGCTCCCAAGCGAAGAGAAGAACTCCATTACTAAGCGTCTTAAGGAATCATCCTCAGTCCCAGTCCCAGAGGTTTTCTAGCCCACGTATAAGGAGCGCGGCAAGAGCGTCGAGAGGACGTTTTGTTCTGTCGGCCTTAATTATGCCCTCGAAATTCTATTGTTCAGCTTGCTCCGTGAATCCATTAGTAGACAGCGCCTCATATCTCACAGGATGTCAGGAACTTGTATCTAATTAAACGCCATACCATTCTCTACATTGTCCCCATGAGAAGAATGCTGCTGGACACGTGAGTATGGTAAGCGGCCGTTCTCGCCCCCTTCCCCACTTGGATTTATGGACACCCAGAATGCAGTGCCTCGATGAGTGGCGTTACATTCATGTTAATTGCTTTTGTTCCAAGCCTTTCACATATATGCGATTGTGAATCGAGTTATGGTGCGGCACATCTGCGGTTAATTAGTCTGCTGGGCTCACACTCGAGCGGTAATTGTTGGCGCAAGGCCATTTCCACAACGGTCTGCAGCGGGCAAATATTTACTTTTAGTTGGGGGCTCTTACTGAACTTGAGCCGATTCAAGCGTGAAGGTAACTACCGGACTACTCCGGTCGAAGCGATTCCTCCAGGAGTACTTCCAGCCTCCAGGCCATGTCGCAAACTAAGACCTCCGATAGTGTTTGACACCCACGGGTTAGTAAAGTTGCGGGCAGCGTTGCCCTGGTGGCTGACTGATTTATGCAAGCACATGCTTGGGACCTAGTTTACGACTTCCGTGTTGCCGCAAAATTTTAATTTGTCCGAAGTGTCCCGGAAACTCTTAAGAGGTAGACGGAATGCACTTTATGGCCAAATCCCTGCTGTGTTCGTGCTTCCTTTGACAGAACAACCGATGGCTGCTCTAAACTCCTCCGAAACTTACAAGATCCAAGGAAACGAGTTCAGCTAAAATTAGTGGTTGCAAAATGCAAATGTGCATTCCAGCTCCCGGGAAGGATTCACTCTATTACACAAATTTGATTCAGTTTCAGTTGAAGCCCGAATGCTTTTGATTCACTTCAGCTTGAGCGAATCAAACTGAGTAAATGACAAGATATCTCGGATCTCTGGAGGGTGTAGGTACTATAAATCATGATAGCAGCGAGATGCGATGGGAATTCTTCCCTTGTTAGGGGAGTGTATTTGACGAGACACATAATTGGATTTTGAAAATATTGGCAGGGTATTTTTTTTTTACTGAGGGCAGATCCGGCGAATAACGAGGTTTCTTTTCTTTAGTGGAAGATGTTTCTTGTGAAGTAATACTTTATAACGGGATCAAGTTGATTTCGGAAAAAGGAGGGACCGAGAAGTTTTTGGTGAGTTTAAGTAAGCTTTTTTATTTGTGGACTTTATTTAAACCTTGCCCCGAGTAAGAACTGAACTGTGTTTATAATATCTAAATCAAATTTATTCAATTGGTTTTTTAAATAATTAAATTGGAATTGCAATTAAAAGGGCGAAACCAATTGCTTTAATAAAAACAACTGGTTGGGATCCCACGCTAAAGGTTCAATACAATTTTGAAAAAATTGCTTGCTTCCATTCACGAGTCCACTTTACCAGAATCGAGCGCATAACAAGAAAATTTTTTTTCAAATTACGGTCTGTTGGCTGCAATTGATATTTCTCCTCACGCGAAAACTTTTTACCAATATATTTAAAATTTGCTTTTTACTCTGGGGGTTGGAAATTATTGCCCCAATGATGGGCGAATGACGACTCTAAAAATTTTATATTAAATGTACACCTGACAATGTTACGATTGGTAAATATGGAACGCTATACGCAAGAACAATGTTAAATGTTGTTAAATATCATTATAAAAATGAGGAAAGTTTTACTGAAACAGTTCACAAACTTCGTGGAATCTTCAGTCGGACGCTCCCTCGAAAACATAGTCGTAGTGAGAGAAAGTGTTACTGAAACCCAATTCGTCAACGTTCACAAAAATTACACGTTTCAGGAAGCAGTCTACAACGAATTCTCACGAAAGATCTTCAAGTATATGCAGACAGGATCCAACTTACTCCAGAACTCAAATCAGGACAATTATAAATTTTTTGTTTTTAAAACGATGAGGTACATTTTCAACTCGATGGCTACGAAAATAAAAAAAATTCTCGAATTCAGGGTATGGAGACTGCTTTAATAGAAGCCATCACATTTCCCATGTATCACTATATGTCTATATGTTGAGCTTTTTGGGCTGGTGGAGTTGGTGGGCCGTACTTCTTTGAAAATGAGGCCGGAAATGCGATTAGAGGGAATGGTTTCCATGACAGAACGATTTATTTCGACCAACATTAATTGATTTTGATCTTAAAGACATGTTATTCCAACAGGGCGGTGCAACATGTCACACTACGCGCGAAACAATTTACTTGCTGAAGCATTTTACAGGCCGTATCATCTCAAGATTTAGATCAAGCGATTTCTTATCTTCTCTGTTCTTCTTTGAAGTGTCATGTGTGTGCCAATAAACCAAAAAACAATTCCTAAGCTTAAGGCGGAGATCCAACGAGTTATTGCAACAATTTCGAAAATTTCTTAAAAAAAGACAGGCAGATCTGAGGTGAGCTTTTGTCTGACATTTCGTTCCATACTTAATAGCAACATTTGTATAGTTTAACCTCCCTATTCTGTCGTTGTGATTAATCACACATCACTAACTTTTAGTGATACATCTTGTGACTTTTTGTAAATTTTGTATTACAGCATTACAGTCACCAGATCTGTCTCAAAATCTCTTATTTTAGTGAAGTGTTTAGAGTTTATTCGTTTGCGGGATACTCTGCAATTTTTGTTTTAACTGAAATTGACTGTGATTAGCAAGATGAGTGAAGGTAATAAAGAATTCTGTATAATATATATTATCCTTCACTGAATCACGACCAATGTACATTACAAGCAAAATACAGGGGGGGCATAAGCGGCAACTCATTGAACAGATGGAAATGTATGTAGGATTTCTTGACAACAATCCTGCTTTTAAAATCAATTTAATTTAGTGAATAATTATAGATCTTGCTACAAGAACGCCACAGATGCAGCATAAAAGACTTGAAATATAAAAAAATTTTAAGCTCATTCATCTCGTTCTTGCTGGAAGATCTCCCATCATTTTTTTTTTGTACTGAAGAAGACGATATTTTTCTTGTATTGCGAAAAAAACTTATGTACTTTATTTTCTAATAAAATGTTCTAGTGACCATTCATTGTAAAACCTGCAAAGTGCTTCGGCTGCACACGGAGCGAAATATTTATCACCCCGACCTACCCGACGTACGGCCGGTGATTACTCACTCTGTTTATGCGAAGCATATGTATGTGTGTTTCACAAGGGTACAATGTGCCCACGCACAGTGGCCGATTTCCCGAACAAGCTGGCCATAAGTCGAAAAATTATAGGAATTAGACAAAACTTCGCAATTTTATGTTTTTGAGGTCGCTTATTACGAATATGAAATTTATTTTTCAAAATTCAAAATGGTGGATTCAAAATGGCGGACGTTTACTACTCAAAACAACTCCGTTTCAACAAACTTTTGTATGCTTTAGTTTTTGAGGTCTCTGATTACGAATATGACATTTTTTTTCCAAAATTAAAAATGGCGGACGTCTACTACTTAAAACATTTTGATTTTAACAAAATTTCGTGTGATTCAGTTTTTGAGGACACTGATGACAATTATCACAATTACGTCGGTATAAATTGACTATGGTGTTTCGCATTGAACGTCTAATGAGAACTGAATGGAGAAATGCCAGGGTCGTACTCGCGTGTGTGCGGCTAGCTATCACACCGGCCAGCTTCAGTCCGCAAGATTTAAAATTATGTTTCATGAAATATCACAAATTATCGCAGCTGCTTTTTTCGTAAAATGAAAGAAAATACTTTCTTTTACATAATAAAAATGATCTTATCGTGGAACTCTGCGGAACTTCTAACTATTTTTATTCATTTTTATAAAATGTCAACACGAAAAAGCTTGACGTGCATGACTGTGTTTAAAAAAAAGTTTTTACACAGCGAAACTTTAGTAGGTACTTTCTACACTTTCAGAAACACCCGTTACTGAACACGATCTGAAAACAGCCACTAGAAAAGCTGTTATCACTTTCAAAACGAAGCACTGGGCGGGTTCATGCTGCGCAATGCAATTGGGTCAAGAAATGGTCACAACTCTTGCAACCCGACACACTCTTGGCGCTCGCGTAGTCGGGGCCAAAAAGCAAGAGTGAAGAACTTAATTTCAATAAGCGGGGATTGTTAAACTGAACGGTAATTCACTTGGCGTCTGCATTCTCTGCCGCACCTCTGCTGAATCTTCCTGGTGTCTGCATTTGCAGCGGCACTGAATTAACTTCACCTTACGTATTCTGCTCTAAGTAGCTGGCACCTACAGGAGTACTGCCTTGAGGTAGGCTCCTCTCTTCGATTACTTGTAGCCACTAGCTACGTTAAAAGACCACCGTTGAACCATCAAAAGACCGAAAAGCGATCTAGTCCAGGGGCTCATTACAATGTTTACAATATTTGAATGTATAAATTTTATATGTTATTATAGTTGACGAATGAAAATGTTTGATTGTTAATTTACACGGAATGTTGGATTTTGACAGTCGTACCACTTTAATTTAATTCCGTGCGCACTGGTTTTGGAAGCCTGAAAAACTTGATAAATTTGTTTTCGTCCACATTAAATGGGTTACATTTATTGCGTAACATTTGAAGCGAACGTCCTCTAAATAACCTGAAGGTATGAGGTATGAAATAAATAAAAAGCATCCTTTAATACTCTTCCCCTAACAGAAAAATAAAGACATTGATCCAACCTCCAGTGTCATTGCAGTTATGACAAACTATTGGATGAATGACAAATAATGACCTTTTTGTTAGCTTTAAAAATTATGATGGAGTTCCAGAATACGAAATATCACAAAAATTGTCTCCAAGATTTACAATTACAGATTTTCGGTAGAATCGGCCTGTAAAATGAATACATAAACTGAATTCCGCGAACTTATTTAATTTGCTTTATTTCCATGTATGGGCCATTTTCATTAATTTCTTATTCCCCCCTTACCCGCAGTGACCCTAAATTTCCTCAAAAGTTGTGGGTCTTCGACTCAACTCGATCCTCTAGCTGGAACGAGAAGAGGAACACACAAAACTGCGACAATAGTAGAACAGAAGCTTACGAAGCTTACAACAAGCTCAGATTTTTCGGCAATTTTGTTGTTTTCATACGACCACAAAACACTGAAAAGGCTTCATCATGTGGGAATAATTAATAGGAAAACTAAATGATACTAATTTCTGTAGCTATAGTTTATCACACAAAAATGCTTCTACATAACGAACGGGTAACGAAGCGAGTAGTTATTCTCGAAGCCTCCATTAGCAGTCATCGCAAATTGCCTCAGATGGGTCTTCAAAAGCTGTCAGTTCTTTTAAAACCCCAATCGATAAAAGAAATCGCAACGAGTATGACAGCCTCCTACATACGACCCAATCTAAATCAAGACCTATAAAAAGTTCGCATCCATGATTTGATATGGATGGAGTAGAGTACCCAATTTAGGAGGGAAATGAGGCAAATGAAGATGGCTCGGAGAGATCCTGTCTAATCTGTCGCAGACAAAAGTCCGCAACATATCCATATAGTGGAGATGTTTATTAGCCACTCTAATCTAGAGGAAAATCCTCTGTCGAGCCTGGTGGCACGTCCAAAACGCTTGGTGAAATTGAAGTTTCTTGCCACCAGCAGCCGGTGCTTGACAGGCATCCGAGGAATGCGAGGACATCCAATTACTACCGGGATTGTGTTGTTTTTGGGGCTACGGATGGTTTTTGCGAGTGGTATTAGGTCACAAAATGGGACATGTGGATGAAAAACGTGTTCGCAATTGACCAAAGTGTGAGATTAATCAGAATGATGGATGTGAATGAGTACAAAAACACGATACAGTGGTTTTTGGCCGGCCTATTCCTCAAAGGAGTTCAAAGTGCCTCCTCTGAAAAGAAAATCTTTTGGCACGGGTCCTGTGAAAAAACCGGCTTTATTTTTCACAAAATGAAACCGTTACCCATAAGGACGGAATAGGATGCCATGGCAGAAAGCTTAATAAAACTTTCTTTATTGAAATTTCCGGCGAGTTAACGTAATTTCTGCCTCCGCTATTTGTACTAAAAGTGGAACACAGATGTCCACGCCATTCAAATGGGCGGAAGACAGCAAGGACGTGGCCTGGACTTTAAGCGACTCCGTATTTTTACAAATTAGATAAGCACGATGAAAGTGTCTGTTCGTCCTCAAATTCCTGAAAATCGCTACTCGCTGAAACAATGCTCATGAAACGGGGTAGGAGGGAAGTCAAACTGACAATTTCAGGCAAATGAGTATTTTCTTCTTCTCGCGACAGAATTTTCAGCTCTTCGTCCGATGAAACTTTTCTAACAGCAAGCAGGCAAAATTAAATTACGGGAAGCAATTTTGCTGATACCTTCCTTCTGTCTTTAATCACCCAAGAGAAGAGATAAGCGTTGTGTGGAATTTTAAAATGAACTAAATTTGGTGCTTCCACGCAACGAAAGACTCCGATCTAAATAAAGGTCGTTGCTTTTCTCTGCGTGGGTACTTTTCAAAATATTAAAGCGAAAAAGTAAATCCATGAAATTTTTGTAAGCAGCTTTCTCATATAGTTATTTAATTACTGCTATTGCAAAGTACCTTTCAGTCAGATGTGGTATACCGTGTCGGTATTGATTCAAAAGTTGCTGATAAATTAGTAGTCAAGAAAAAAACAACCCTACCTCGACTAGGTTGAGCCATTTCTTCCTTCAATCTCTTTCCGAAAATTGCCAATTATTTGTTTGCTCCTTGAGCAATAATTTTCAAAGGACACACGTTCACAAAATACAATCTCACAGTTTGCAATTTTTCCTCGAAAGCCGGCTACTTTTGCTTGGAGTGACAAGCGATGAGAATGAGATTATTCAGCAGCGTCCTAAGAAGAACCCTGTGTTTATTTGGAGTTTCGATTCACTTAAAATAAGTAACTTTTCGACTTTGCAGTTTGTTCCAGTGATGAAACTTTTTGGCCCCACCCCCGCTGTTCTTGGGAAGTGAATATCCTAGTTTTGGGTCTGTTGCCTTTTTATCTTAAATGTAATTTGTGTGGGTCCCTCTATGCTTATAGTCGTTTCGTTTACTAACAAATGTTAATACGCTTCCAAGAAGGGACTAACGAACATTTTCCAAATTAATGTTTTTAGCTGTCCTAAGCTGTTAACATGAGTGAGAACTCACCTGGGCGGAAAAGCAGGATTCATCGATTTTAATTAGCTAACGACGCTTAGGAACAAATAAAGTTTTCCTCCTAATTAGATGGAAAGTTCGTTCATTAGCGAACTAGTGGCGACCGCAAAATGATGTGGTCGACATAATTCCAGGTGTTTCCACTCAACCAGAAAGATCTGAATGATATGTAGAAGAAGTCCGCGAAGCGGATAAACTCAATAACACCACCGGATGTGAAGCATAAATCTCTGGTTGAAATGCATCTACGGGACCTGAATACCCACCCGCCCCGTCCGGTACACACTCTCAGCAATTCAAACAGTGCAGCGAAATGTTATTTATGCGGAAGAAAATTCATAGGAGCTTAAAAGTTATGTCCTGTATGTGCCAGGGAAATTTTTCGTAGAATGCAGAAGAGTTGTGTGTGCACTGGCTGCATTTTAGAGCTTCCAGGCTGGCGCTTCCCGGGGTTGCATCAGGCATTTTGTGACAGTGGGGGGATATGCTCTGCTGGATCGCCTTATTACTTCCTCTTTATCTTGCATACTATCGCCACTTTTGAGGACAAATGACTGGAAGGAATGCAATACAGCGCAACATCCGTTTGATAGCGCGCTAAAGGAACCTCCTGCGAAAGGAGCAAGTATTGCCATCCATGAAGGCATCTAGCATCGAACAGGCCCGAAGCCAAAGATATGCAGACGACTGCAAAATATCTTCGGAGACCAGGAAAATACCTTTTAGAGGTAAATGGGGAATTCATAGTAACGCGCCTCGGCTCTGTGAATTGGAAATACTCGAATAAATCTCAGTGGAATACCATCAGCGCACACATATCACCGTCGAATAATACTCACCCAAGCTGTCCTTTGAGGTTCGCTAAAAGGACATTCTCCTCCATTTCGTGCAAAAAAAAGACAAAAAAAGCAAGTGCACGGCGGAACGGAAGTTGTAACTTACGCTCACGTACAGACTGGATAAAACTTTTATTGCAGCAAATCTTCCTTATATAAATGCTTAAAAGGAAATTTATGTGATCCTCCTCTCAGCGAATCATAATAGTAGCAACCGGACATATTTGGACTGGACATGACCTGATAAACTGCGCAATGCTATGTACGGGCGAAATAGCACAAATTAACCGTGTCAAATGAATTTTTATGGCTTTTGAGCTTTATAATATCTTTGCGACCTAATCATGCCATTTCGGTGACAGGCCAGGATCTGCAGTAAATAGGGCAATTGAAACCTTTTCGCTAACGCCTCTTTTTACTCTTTACAGTCAGCAAGAATAGAATGCTCAATTTGGTCTTAAAATATATTATGCTAACCGTTAAACCGTAAAACTTGTGGATTTGGGACTTTATGGCTCTATAAACTGTGGCTGAGAGAGTGTGAGTTAATAGCCATATCAGGCAACAAATGTAATGTAATTTTTGGTTTGATTTGGTTTTATTTTATGAACTTAAACTCAACTCAACTTAGTTATGGCTTTGTGAGATATGTTCGTGCATATTTTGATAGCTTTACTAATTTAAATATGGAAAAGTTTACATCATGAATTTATGGGTTGTACTTTCCAAACAAATAATTGCTTTTAATTTTTTTATACTCTGGACGGATTATAATCCATAATGACTTAATTTTCAATTAAATGGAGCAAGACTTGTATATCATACAAATCGGGTTTATGTATTTACTTGTCCCGCTCAATTCGTAGAAACATAGGAACCTGCGAGGGATGAAGCGAGGCGACCGATGCCTGCCTGTGTGATATGATCACCCACCCCACTGAATGTACTGTGCAATGCACAAGGTTCTGCGTGCATGATCCCTTTGTTTAATTAGAACACCAACATGAAAAGAGATACATATTTGTGCGCATCTGCCGTATTGAGAGCGTCAACCAAATGTATACAAAACTGCTGCTAGAGCAACATTTTTTGTCAGCATACTCTGCAACATTTTTTTTTCTAGAACGTTTATGAACCGAATAACTTCTGACATTGCCGTTATTTGTTTCATCTATGATTCTTCTGTCTGCATATCGAATAAGTTGCATTGTATGACAGATAAGTAATACAGATGCTCAGCCACTGTGTTATTATAAAAAGCGCGACCCAATGCAACATTTCCGCTAGCCAAGTGATGTTGCGGAGCAAATGAATGTTGCAAATCTTTGCTGGAGCCTTTTCACTTGGCCTCTTCTATGAATGAGCGCGGGTAAAAATACGAAAACTCGGAGGGAAATTTATAGAATTTTAGTTGATGACGACGACGGACGGGTTTATTTTGTGAGCAATATTTAAGAATTTTGTATAATGTGATAATTAATTGATTTTTCCAGGCAAAATTTGCAATTTTATATTTTGCTGTTCAGCTTTTCTTTTAGGTGATTTGATTACCTATTTAAATTGAATATCATTGAGTTACGTACTTTACTGAATTTGTTGGGTTTCAAATTTTTTTAAAGCAAATACCCGTGGTACGGCATTTAATCGAAAAAAACATTACGGGAATATCAGCCCATATTTAATTTGAGCTATTGGATTTAGGGGATGAATTCTATTATAGTTTTTGCATCCCTCGTTGGAATCAACTTAATTCTATGAATTTCCCTCCGAGGTTCTCGCATTCTTGGCGGATATTCTCTTTGAGGGCTTTAAGAGTCTGTGGTATATTGACATAGACTCGTGACTTCAAAAAACCCCTCAAATATAAGTCTGTAACGGTTAAATCAGGCGACCTTGCTGGCCAGTGCAAATCACCAAATTGAGAGATTAGCCTACCCGGATGCGATGAAATCCGGTGAATTAATATCGTTGCTTGTTGAAATAGTGAGTTCGCTGAAAATTTCCCATCGACTTAATAGGATCTAAACTAATTCATGAAGATTTCGAATCATGCAGGAAAGATAGCATCCAATTTTCCTGATTGGAAGGCAGAAATTTCCCCTTATGTGGAATTCCATAAAAATTTAATGTGATTTTGTATTTATAGTCCGCCATCTTGCATTTATTGAATTGGAGTATACTGACTATTATAAACGAAACAATTTATTTGGGCTGTGCCTTGTGACTGCAGAACAATGAAAAATGAGACAAACAGACAAACAGAACCATACCAATAGTTTTTCAATAATACTGTTGGTGTAGAAGTTGAAATGGATGCGTTATTTAATGAAATTCGTCTATTCGCCGATTTTCATAGAAATTCCCAGACATTTAACAGACCCATCATCTAGAATTCATAAATTGTAAACTTTATGACACACGTTCTCATCCTGTGTCCTATCCAATTATTTAAATTAGGGACCAAACCGCACCATTCGTACCATCTTCCCGAGTAGGGCTCAAGTTTTGTTTCTGCAACTGAATTATTGCTGACTAATGTGAAGGCAGGGAATAGTAAACATGCCAAAAAATAGTTTAATTCTGCAACAAGTCTGCATGCATTTCTTCCCAGCAAACAAAAAATATAGAAGCCCTGACATCCCAATTACAAACCCAAAGCCAGTAGAGGACTGCGCTAAAGAGTAGTGTACACAGCCCTATACAAAAGGATATAGACTACGAGAGCACAAACTCCATGGAGTTGAGCTCCAGAGTCCTTCAAGTCATAAATTTAAAGCCGAGCTAGTTTTTTGTGCCCTGTCAACACCCTCTCACGTTATATTTCGGCACAAAGTACCGAATGAACGGCTGACGACGGAGGAAACCATCTCTCTACAGGCTCGCGCCGAATCCTCAAAATTGCAAACTTTTGCTTCGGCTGGGCGAGATCTGTATAATTAATGACTGTGGCCTTCCGACTTCTCGACCCGCTTGTTTCGTACCTCTTAATCATAATATTTGAGGATATTGCCGCTTCCACCCATAACAGTCCAAACACCTCTAAACGGAGTAAATGTGCTATAAAAAGTATTTTAGCAACTGCCTCTCTAAGATTCTTGTTAATTGCGTCTGAGCATCTTATCTTGAAATTTTACGGCAATCCAGGCAGCGAAAAGTTGTTTGTTAGGTAATGATGAAGTTCGCTACTAAGTAAGCGGTCAATTTCAGCCGGTAATTTGATTTATCCTTAAAACGAGAAGAATTTATGGGCATGAACCTTCTACATATCTCAGGGTCTATTGTAGTAGTTAATTTAAATTTGATTTATTTGGGGAATATATAGCACACTCTGCAAGGCCTACTTTTCATAACCTACTAAAGGTGTCGCAAACCGTTCTTTCATTGAGCTCATTTTTCCTATCCTTTTGATATCAATTTTTGTGAAATAAAAGCTGAAGAGACGTACACCTACACACCAATTTTATTTCTTATGAAATTAAAGCAAGATCGATAAGGTATCATGGCAAGAAGTCTTGTTCCTGAAATATTGTTCTTATGTTTTGTTTTTCTAGCCAAATTATGATCTGGTGTGATCTTAATTATTTATACACTTGTAAACAAGTGTTCTGTCATATCATTTTCTCGTAAGGTTGTGGATTTTAGTCTTAACTATTGTCTCTCTATATTTGCATTATATTTGTAAGAAAGTGGGGGGACAAACAGACAAACAGTCCATTGTACTCTACCCCCGCTCTAGTCGAACTTCTTCGTTGTTCTGATGAATTGAAGAAACTCAATACGTCAGCGCCGAATACAGTGCGCCGCGCTTGGGAGAACGCGGGACAATCGCAGAGAGAGTGTTCTGCGCTGTCCTCATCCTCCCTGTACGACGCGCATGTAGGGTCACTGACGATTCCCAGGGTATGTAGGTGCTTGCTGTATTATACTTACCCTGTTACAATCTCCACAAGATTCCTGCATTCTTCCCTGCTTAATTTCAGGAGAGTTTGGTGTGTCTACAAGTTTGTAACATGGATCATCTCTGCGCATGGATGTTCTCCTTGTGCCGAGTTATCCAGTTTTTCACTATTGAGAAATCACGCCAATCTGTCGTTCCGGTCCAAAGGGGTTGTATTTCGCGCCTTCCTTTGCTAGGCTATCAGAGTTTTCGTTACCCTCGATGCCTTGATAACTAGGAACCCGTATAAGATAGACTCCATTGTAGCGAGCTACCCACTGCAGTCGTTTCTTACATTCTAGGACAAGCGGGTGATAAGATTTCGCAGCTTTGCTGTCGCAGTAGATACCAATCTTTTCACGCCATCTCTGATCAATTATCGTTTGTCGCACTTAGAATAGCGATGATTTCCGCTTGGAAAACTGACGCAAAATCTCCGAGAGGTTATGAGTTTTTAATTTCGTTGCTCAAACACCATCCAGCGCCCGTACCGGTAGAGGTTTTCGAGCCGTCTGTATAGAAGACATGGGAAAAACTCTCCAGTAGATGGTGTGGGTTTTCCCAGTCCTCTCTATTCGGGATTTCAACGTGATATCCTCTATCGAACAGTGTTACCGGTGGTATATCATCCATTGGCATACTGTACGAGTCACAGTTTTCTTGGAGCCTTCGTGATAGATCACCGTAGCCGTTTCTGTGGTTGTCGTGCCAGAGTCCTTGTCTCTTCAAACGACAGACTGCCTTCATTGCTTCGTCCTGGATTGTGATGTCCAGTGGTCGCAAATTGAGCATTGCGTTGAGAACTGCACCAGGCGTGGAGTTAAAGGCCCCAGTGATCCCTATGCAAACCTCTCTCTGTACTCTGTTTAGGATCGTACAGGTAGATGATTTTCCGGTTCTGATCCACCAGACCACAGACGCATAAGTTATAATGGATCTAATAACGGTGGTGTATAGCCAGTAGACCACCGCTGGTCTCAGACCCCATGTCTTCCCAAAAGCCCGTCTGCATTGCCAAAAGGCATTTAATGCTCGGGTGGATTTTTGTTCGACATGTGATCTCCAAGTAAGTCTAGGATTAGGTACTCCCAGATGCTTAACCTCAGTGGAGAGTTGGATTGTAACACCCTTTAAGATTGGAAGTTTAAGGTTATTCAGTTTTCTTTTCCTAGTAAACAATATAAGTGTCGTTTTACTAGGGTTCACTGTAACCCGTGCTTCTCGCACCAGTTCTGGATACTATCCAGTCCTTTGCGCTTTATGGCGAACTATCTTTAGTGAGTATCAGAAAGCACCAGAGCAGGGGCGACAGTAAGCCTCCTTGGGGGGATCCTCTGCCTACCTCAGCCCTGGTATCGTCCGCGCCGTCCGCGATTAGTAGTCTCTGTGACAGCATGGAGTGTATCCAACGTACTAGCACGTTGTCCACCCCATGCGCTTTGGCTGCGTTACACAGGGAGGAGAAAGTAGCATTGTCAAAGGCCCCCTCAATATCGACGAACACGCCCAGAGCAGAAGTACTCTGCTCCATCGCACTCTCGATTCTTCGAACTAAATCGTGTAGTAGTGATTAGCAGGATTTGCTACTCTGGTAAGCGTGCTGATGAACACTGAGCGGACACCTTCTTCACACCTTTCCCCTAATGTACTTTTTAGCCAGGCGTTCCAAACATTTCAGGAGTAACGAGGATAGACTGATGGGTCTGAAACTTTTGGCTAGAGTGTAGTCGTCCTTCCCTGGTTTGAGAATGAAAAAAACTCTAACCTTTTGCCAAGCGGTCGGTATGTATCCCCAACTTTGCAGGCCCTAAATATTTCCTTTAGGGATTACACCAGGACCGTACCACCGAGTTTCAGCATTGCAGGATATATACATACCATCAAGGCCGGGAGCTTTGTAATTTTCACAGGAGGATAAAGCGAACTCTATCCTCTCCTCCGTGACATTCCTGGATGCTACATATCCGTCATGCCTAGTGATGTTCAACGAGTGATCATCAGCTGGGCCTACGTCTGACAGGGTAGTGTCTGTCTAACTCGCTATTAACTTATACTTTAGACTGACCGCGTTTCTGATCACGGTGTGAAGTATAGTATTCTTGTTTGCTTTTTAAAAGAAAAAAACCTGTTAAATAAACCCTACTTCGAGTTTCCAGAAATGGGTTGATCTATGACGAGCATTTGAAAACCAATAAAAGTTTGGTGGCCACTAAGATTGAATAGGAATTAATTACGAGCAAACTGAAAACAATTCTATCGTAATCTAATAAATAGGCTATGAGATAATAGTACCCTTAATAGGTCATCCATAGTCGGTCCCGAAAAGTTACCTTAAAGGTAAAAGAGCAAAGATACATTAATAATTCAAATAATTACATGATTAAATTGTTCATTTGTCCGAAGTTTGTTTTGTACACAAAAAAAAGAATGTTCGCACAATAATGACACGCTGTTCTATGTACCAAAAAAAAATGCAATAAATAAATCCTTGTCTAGATGGAATCAGCATCCATTCATTTCACCCTCGACATTTGCAGAAAATTGTCCCTGACCACAGAAAACCTTCAAACCTCGAAAAGGGGATGAGCACCAAACGTGTATCATGAATGCCGCCATGCACATTAAATGCTCTGCACAATATTTTTCATTTCGGTACCATGAAAACACCTTTTATGCAAAAAAACCTCTTGTTGTGCTTCGAAGCACACTCATTGAAATTGTGCAAGCACTTGGCTCTTGGCACTTTCATGCAAGTTTTTGGTTTTCCGGAAAATTGTGGATGTCCGGAAATGAGGACATATCATTGTGCACTAATTGCATTTGCCTGCGGTCAAACAAAAAACAAATTAATTTGAGACAATGTGCCCCAGTGGCGGAAACTCGATGCAAAGGCATAAATGAGCTGCACTGAGGTCAATATTTGCATTGTTGTTTTGCCATCCCCTGGCATTGGAATTAGATATAATTATTATAATCCGAGGGGTGCGCTATTTACTAAGCACGCGGGGCCTAAATGTAGCGTATCACAATCTGCGGAATTATTTATCATGCTTTACAGCATCCTCTCCGCATGCATGTGTTCCCTGGTACGTGCCAGGGTACGTCCGGGATAAAAGTGTTCACTGTAAAGTTATTTGCATAACTAGGTAATAATAAACAGGATTTAAGGCTAAACCGAGCAAGCTTTTTAATGGAAACTTCCAGCACACATTTCAGTGTTTAGTTAAATGGAAAGCACATAAATTTCTTACTCGGCTTGTTAAGTGGTGAACTTTCATCGTAAATAATTTCACTAACATTCGAGTTTTGGGAACTACCATTTAGCGCAAAATTTCCATTGCGTTTTTCGGTGCAAAAATTTTAGATTAACCGCTAAACTTTGTATATCGGGGAAAGTTTTCTGGAAAAGCCACATACCTTTGAAATTCGTGTAACTAAGTAATTCATGCACCCCTCACATGCAGCCAAAGCACGTGAAAGTTAATTAGGTAACTCGTAATGGCAGGCAATTTTGCAATTGAAATTTTCATACAGGTACCAAAATCACTTTATGGTTATTAGGGTGAAATAATTGACAACACAAGGTAATCGGCTTAACGCTGTATCAAAATGTACTCAACTCGCTTCAAATTATCGGCCAGTGATGTTTTAAGCAGATTACCGTCCACAACAGCTCAATTTGCCTGCTCATAACAAAAAACAACGCAGTGCAAAATAACAATAATGAATGTCTGCGGAAACGAAATTTGTTTCGGACTTAATAAAATGGAGAGTTTTGAAGCACATTTTTTTAAATGCACGATTATTTTGAATTTATTTTAAAAGTAAATGAAGTATCATAGACTCATACAACATAATGATTAAACGAGCCAAAATGTGTAAATTCTATTTTAAGATATAAGAAACAACTTGAAGTTAGACAAAATATACTTTTAGGTTATGTTTTTCTTGGTGATGTGAAATGCAGATCTCGTTCTGGCGATCAAAAATAAAATAAATAAAGATATTGTCGGCTCTAAATTGCAATAAAGTGAACATCGGCTCAAACTGTTATAACCATGCATTATACTTTTTTGAAGAATTTTGAAACGTTTTGTGAGAGAAGCGCATTTAAGTTCGCAGAATTATAATTTGAATAAATTTTTTTTTTCTGATGCACTATTAATATTCTACACATTTCATATGCTACAATAAACGGCACATAACATGTTATTTATATATAAACATTTGAAAGAAATACGTGGATTACAACTACGGTAAAACTCCCTTCTTGCACTTTGACCCTCTCCTTGCACGAAGTACTTTCTTTCAGCAAATTTTTCTCAGATTATGCCTGGGCTTTCCATTCTCTGAAATTAATACAAATTAAACAATCCGCATCACCTACACGCATCTGTCGGAATAAAAATTTAATTTTTTTTTAGGGAGCCATATAATTAAAAAAAAAAATTAATAAATCGGACGCATACCCGATGGATTACAACGTTCAACCAATGCATGACTCGAAAATTGGTTTTACATAACAGTTTTCTATTTTTAAATTTAGAATTAGAATATGTATAATAATAAAGAGTTTCTCATTTAAAAAATTTAAAGTTAGCTACCTTCCCATTTAATGTGATAAGTGGGGACGGCCTCGTTTCCACGGAATTTAATAGCTCTCTCAATAAATCCAGCTTGGTAAGCGAGAAAACTCAATAAGTCAGATGAAGCGCAAGTTTCCGTGAGTGTAAAACCAAACCAACCTTATATTGGAGAAAAACTTTCCGAGATCGTTTTGAGAACCATTATTCCTACGACAAAATTGCTAGGTTATTTCTTGTCCCCGAAATTTCCCATTTTATTGTTTTTTTCGAAATGATTTTTTTCAAAATGAATCGTAAACTACCCGTAGCCTAGTAAAATTAGTCACAAAAAGGCTAATATCACGAAAGACCGAACCAGCTGGATTTTTGTGGAGACCTTTATTTCGATATCCTAGGCATATCCTGAAAAGTTGCCTAAATTTTAGTCGTGGGTTTTTTGTTTTAGGGGTTGAAGGGGTTAATTCCAGTTTTTCGCAAATATTTCGTAAACTATCACTTTTTCGAGGAAAATCGATATGAGAAGAATTGTAGTTTAAAATTCTGCACAAAAAAGGTTTGCAGACTTTTTTTTGAGAAAAATGTCGTTTTTAAATAAAAAAGTTGGAATATTTGTTTTTTATAATACACACATTTTTAGTGAACAAAATTGGTTAAGAAAAAATCAGTGATCCCAAGTATTTGAAAATAAAACTAGTACCCTACCCCCACAGTGATGTGGGGAGGAGTAGGTATTTGAAAAAAGTAGATATTGCAACTTTATCGCACGTTTTATTCAAAAAAGATTAATTCTACGAAAAATAATCTTAGCACCTTTTCAGTGCAGAATTTTGTAGACTCGTATATATTTTCCTCGAAAAAGTGATATTATACGAGATATTCGCCAAAAATTAGAATGAACTTAACCCCCTACAACCACAAATCTATCGCTCAAATTCAGGCTTTCAGGATATGCTTAGACATCAAAATAAAGGTCTCCACGAAAATCCAGATTGTACGGACTTTTTTCGAAGTCAAAGTCTAATTTTACTGGGCTACCTGTAATTCGAAAACTATTGATTTCACAAAAAAAAGTTTTCAATAGAAAAGACGGGAAATTTTGTGCTTAATAAACAAGATCAGTAACAATTATTATCGTAGGATCAACGGTTTCCGAGATAATCAGGAAAAACGTTTCAACAATGTTAACTGTGACACCTCACAAGGTCCACTTTTTCGTTCTACACTCGGAATCACCACCTACTAATCCTACATGACATAACCGATCCTAGTATGTTTGCATTATGGAACTAAACTCGTAAATTGATTGAAGATAAGCGCGGGGAAAACCTCTATAAACGATATATGTATATAAAAATGAATTGCTGCGCGTTAGTCTCGCTAAAACTCAAAAACGGCTTGACCGATTTCGATAATTTTTTTTTGTTTTGTTCGCTATAATACAGGGGAGGTTTAAAAAGAAAGAAAATTCGGGAAACCCCTAAGGAAAAGCCGGAAAATCGATATTTCCGTTTTGTATAGGAAGGGAATGTTCCAACTTCAAGGAATCTTTATGAAAAAAGCAATTGGAGGTTTTCGGGGTCGCAGATTTCTAGCTTGCATTCAAACATTTGGAATTCAAGACGTCGGGTCCAATATGGCGACCGAAAAAGTTAAACTTCAAGGGATTTCACTGAAAATCCGCACTAGGGAATTTTCGGGATCACTGATTTCGGATCTGTTATTCAAATTTCCAAATATGAGACCACCCCCACCCCGCTGGGAGATATAGGAGAGGGGTTGCAATAAGGAGGTGGTGTAAAATGAAGAAAACTAAATTTAATAATACTGTTGGAAAATATCTGAAACATGTGCAAAACATAGGAGAGGCGGTGGTGCAGTAGGGAGGCGTTGTAAAATTAAGTAATACAAATTTAATAGTATCCCGGGGAACGCCGGGTCCGGGCAAGCTAGTAAACGATAAAAAATGTTCGGTCCCTTAAACTCCCTCTTATCCAGGTTCGACTGTAATAAACTTGCATTCTAAAAATTCGTTTTTCAATACGTATTTTCGAAAAAGATGTATTTTGTAACTTTTCGAATTTCGGCATAAGCACATGATTCCATGCGTATTCGTTGTAAAAATTCTCCATATTTAGGTCGTTTCCATGCGAGCTTGAAACCAAAAAATATTGGACGCACAGGAAAAAAATATCGTCAATTACAACGCAATATAAGTTTATTGGTGCGGACGAGGCTTAATATTATGCTTCATCCAGTAATTCAAACTCCTCACGCATTTAGAATCAGTCGTAACCCATTGTGCAATTGGTACTCCCTAAATTAATTAAAAAACGAATTAATAAATGGCTTGGAGAAATTTTATTTTCACAATTTTTAATCTTTAGGAAAAATTCGTATACATTATGATGCCTACGAATAAAACCATAAAATGCGCAGCAGTATACCTGCTTTGTATTTTTAACTGTAAAAGGTAAATATATGTACCTTCAGTTAAAAAGAAAAAAATAATCTATCAGCTGCAGATTTCACAGGGAGATATTATTACGGAAGTACATCCCTGCAAAATTAATTATCACCCAAAGGAAAATGAAAAAAAAACTAATTATCAAAGAGAGAAAGTCAATGGAGTTAAAGTCATAAATTAAGAGGAGTTAGAGGTTGTTCACCTGGGGGAAACTTAATTTAAATCGGTCGGAAGGAAACAATAAAACTCGGAGACACCCCCGAGAGACGTCGTAATAGTATTGCGTTCCTCACCAAGAGTTAGTGGAATAAGTTTTCTCGTTACGAATACTTAATTTCGCTTAATGGCTTAATTATTTCGTTTTTAGCAGTGAAAATGGATGATCCGCGGTTACTGTTCAGTCAAATGCGCTACGTGAGACAATTCGAATTTTCAACAACTCATTGTGGAGAATTCACTGAATCTATAGGAGGGCTTCCATTTGATAATCAAATTTAGCCCTTGAAATCTCGACACATTGACTTTATAAGGAAAATTATTTTAAGTTGTGAATCTCTGAGGTAATTTTAGAAATAACCGATACATATTTGTTTTAGTCGAAAAGTATTTGTTAGACACTTTTGCAATTTGTAACATACCCATAGAATTTTTAGCAACGAACGAAGGATGTAGTTAATGGCATATCCTGCCGCCGCTTTATTCAAATAATTTACTGCTTTGTTTGGATGTTATTGTTGATGGTTTTAAGATATTTTAGTTTGTCTGGCTTTTCTTTCTTACCTTTAGGCTTTACCTGTTCTTCGCTTTCAGGTGGTGTATTTGATATGGGGTTTGCATTAATGTTGCGTTTGCTTTAAGGAACTGTGATTAGTGGAGGAATTAGAGACGCATAGCTTAAGAAAGGTACGATCCTTTAATATGCCAAAAAATAGTGCAAAATCATGGAAACTTATTAAAATTAGCAACAATTACACAGTAGGTGTGTCGAAACTTTAACTCTACGATAGGTGAAAACAGTGCTCGCCCGCGTTACAGGTAAGACAAGAACATCGACTGGTCGCATGCCTCCTCGTATTTCTGTTGCCTTAACTCCAACTCTTCGGGTGAGGGATCGCGCACAATTTCGTCAAAGCTGTCTTCGAATTCATTTTCCCTTTCTTCTTTAATGCTATCAACTAATTCGTCGCCAATGATCATGCGAATTTCGTTCGTTAGGCCTTCAGAAGATTTCAATTGTCCATAAATGGCCTCGGCCAATTCTAGGGTTCGTCGAAGGTCGATTTTCATAGAGAGCTCATTGACGTGCTTAAGAATTTCGTTGAACTCAAAGTTGTTGCGCATTATGGTGTCCTTTTGTTGGTCAAGAATAGCCACAGCGACAATGAGATGGAAATTGACACAGGGTAGTTTCGTCCATAAACACTCCCACAGCTCTAGGACATCTGCAGAGGAAAATTCTCGCTTGTACCACACTAGCAACCACCTGAAGCAGAAATACATGTTATCAGATCCATTGGATCTCAAGTACTCGAAAAGTTCGTGATCGCAGAATTCGAGAAGTCGTTTTAGGTCGTTCAGTTGTCGTTTCATCCCAGCCTGGTCGATGTCGAAGTTCGAGAATACAAGATCCATAAAGCCTACGAAACACCAGAACGCATCGACCTCGTTCTGCTGGACGGCTAAAATAGGGGCGAGTAGGTCGCTCATGCCTTGGACATAGCCGAGGTCAAAGTTGTACATCACATATGTCATAAGGATGTCCTGTAGAAGGATCAGGTTAGGATTATCTTCTCCTGCAAAGAAGTCCTGTGTTCTATCGGTGCGTTTCACATCCTTTTCTATTTGGCACTTTCGGTCTCTGTAGCCGGAGAAATTTCTCTCCTGAGCAACGGACATGGACAGCCACTGAGCCTTCATCTGATAGTATTCGACGGACTTCTTTCTCCTGTACTCAATGCGCTCAGCTGTTGTCGCCTCCCACTGGTAGTAATTCAGCAAATATTTCCAAACCTCGCAGCGGAGCTGATGCTCCATTCCACCGCGGAAGACTACTTCCATAATTCGAGTAGGATCAGAAATGCGTCCGTCCTCGGTTTGGAATTCGCGCCATTGTTTCTCGGTAAGGCACAGGCCCCGTTGGGTGACCCTACGTTCTGGCAATCTATCCTTGGCAGTTTCACTGTTGTCGAGATGTTGGTTGGGCTCATTGCTTCTGCTTGACTCACAGCTGCTCTCCTCGAGGACTTCGTATTCGTCTGAACGCAGTGGTGCTCTGGGGCTGTGTGTCATGTGTGGGTTTGGGGTGACTACGTCGGATATTTTGGCAAACATGTCAATGTTCCTCCAAATCATATTGGAGATCCATCCCCCCGACTCTTTTATCTCGCCGATTTTGAGCTCATCGAAGGTTTTTCTCAGTTTCTGAGCTTCTTCGTCAAAAATTTCGGAGACTACATGAGTGCCCTGCAGCCCCCTCACGAACTGATTGGCATTTCCGTTTTGAAAGAAGTATTCGCTGTGCACCGAACCATCTCGCTTAATTAAGCGTATCACTTGACCTTTTGATAACACGTCGATCGACTTGAGCGTATTGAGCTCAGCCCGCAAACACCTTGGCTTCGGTGGTGTATCGAATTTCGTGTTGAAAACTTTGCTTTCTGACCTGGTGCGGGTCCGTTTCGAAATCGTGTCTACCAGGGACCACTCGTCCTGATCCTGGGTCTCGTCGTCTGTAATCAAAATGTTCTCTGTCGGGCGCCACTCGATAAAGACCTTCTTGTGCGGCTCGTACTCGACGAGGTTGAGGGAGCCGCTCGTTTTTATTTCCGAAATGAAATCAGCACTCGCCTGCTTCAGGAGGATTCCTTCGTGGCTGACGAGGATCTACAGATAGAACGTGGAGGAATTATAGTTTTTGAAGGAGGTAGGGACGTACATGCCCAATGCCAGGTTCCGCGGCCTCTTCGTTGTTCTCCCCAGAATGCTCAGACTGCCTTTCGGAGGCACGTGCTCTGTTCTCGGAATATTTGGTACTCGTTGATTCGCTCATGGTATGATGAAATAGTGAAAAACACACAGTTCTCTGGCCAAGTAATGTTTATTTTGACCATTCGGGAACAGCTGACGGAATACACCTTGGTGATTTTTTGACATCTGCCCCTCACCGCGTCGATAATGTAGTTCTATTCGTCTCATATTCGAAATTGAAACTCGGCCAACTTCGGAGGTATTGTGACAGTTAAAAGGCTGGCTGCTGGCACGTGTAATTGATGTTGAGATTTCTTTGAAAAACCGCAAAATTTGGACATGGGTGACACCGAGGATAGTGCTCCTCTGTCGACAGAGCCTGTTGACAATGCTTGGAAAATGAAAATTCCAGAATTTAAACCGGAGGACAACCCACACGGACTGCTTGAGGAAAGTTCTTTCGCTACGCTGTTCCCGAAGTATCGAGAAAAATACCTGAAGGAGTACTGGCCCCTCGTGCAGAAGACTTTGGAGGAGTTACACATCAAGGCGGAGTTGGATTTGATTGAGGGAAGCATGGTTGTGAAGACTACACGCAAAACATGGGACCCATTTGCGATTATCAAAGCCAGAGACATGATAAAATTGCTGGCACGGAGTGTGCCTTTTGAGCATGCAAAACGAGTCCTCCAGGACGAAATTGGCTGCGATATTATCAAAATTGGGAGCATGGTGCGCAAGAAAGACAAATTTGTTAAGCGGAGGCAGCGGCTGATAGGGCCCAACGGAGCAACCCTTAAATCAATCGAATTGCTCACTGATTGTTACGTTTTGGTGCAGGGGAACACTGTAGCCGCCCTGGGGCCCTACAGAGGCCTACAACAGGTGCGAGAGGTTGTTGTCGACACGATGAACAATGTCCACCCACTGTACAACATAAAGGCGCTGATGATAAAGCGGGAGTTGATGAAGGACCCCAAGCTGGTTAATGAGGACTGGGCTCGCTTCCTGCCCAAATTCAAGAACAAAAATATCAGCAAGAGGAAACAGCCCAAGAAGAAGAACGTTAAGAAGGAATACACTCCCTTCCCACCAGCGCAGCCCGAGAGCAAGATCGACAAGCAGTTGGCGTCCGGTGAATTCTTCCTCAAGGAGAAGGAAAAGCTGGCCAGGAAGAACAAGGAGAGACAGGAGAAACAGATTCAAGTGGCTAAGAAGCAGGAGGAGAAGAGGAGCAAGGACTTTATTCCACCGGAGGAGTCCAATTTAAAGCGGAATAGAGATGAGGGCTCGCAGGATACGGTCGACGTTTCAGGGCTTAAGAATAAGATTAAGAAGGCTAATAAGAAAATGAAATTCAAATAAATAACATTTTAGGTAGTTTTTAGCAAATGTTTCATTGCCAGCCCTAAACGCTCCAGTACCATGCGAATTGAAAAGCACCGGCCTAAAAACACTGAAAGGGTTTTAATTTCGCGACCAAAGGAAAAGTAGTTGCATTTGTTTTTCGTGCGCATTTTCGAATCTTTTGTCTTTGGTGCCCAACTTCTAGGTGACGTTTTTTGTTAAATTCCCCTGCAGTCGGATTCTAGTCTCTGAATCAGATTGACGTTTCCATAATTCCCATTGTTTGTATACAAGTGCATGCCCGCAGTCGAGTTCGGCGCAGTTTCTCAGCAAAAATGCAGAGACCAACGCCGGTGATATTTGCGAAAAACAAATCAAAGTCGAAGAGTCAACGCCGCAGTCGACGAAGAAAGAAGCAAAACAAGCAGCCACAGCATCAGGGCAGAGAAATGCTTTCAACATCGTCGTCAATTCCGTCTCGAGCAAGTGCACCAAGCGCCGGTTCTCGGCTGTGGTTGCAAACTTATGAAAATATCGTCAGATGGCAGGCCGAGCACCAGGCAAGTTACTGGAAAAATTTGGCGCAAAAATTGAAAAACGAAAATGACGAACTGAGGGATAAGTTAGGGAAATATGAGCAGAAAAATGACGAGGGGTCCGAAAGTAGTACTTCTGATGATGTGGAGGACGAGCAGGAGGAGGTGGAGGAATTCACCGTCGACAACGAATACCTTGACTTTATGGAGGTGACGCGCAAACATCAGGAGAGCATGAAGCTACTGAGGGCTGAAAGTGAAGCTGGTGACCCTGAAAGTAAAACGAACGATCCGTAGTATGGTGATGTTTAATTTATTTTAAGTTTTGGTATTGTAAAAAATAAATAGAAGTATTCTTGACCTAAATTGTATATTTTGTAGTCAGATAGTACACGCATTCACAATGAATGTTGTTGAATGTTTGAAAGGGGGGCGTTCAGGCCTATAAAGCCTTCCGTTCACCGCGACCGTTAGGATCTATTATGAATCCCCATCAATATTTTATCCCAAATTTAGCCTCTTATAGACCCCTAGGATTTTATTTGGAATCGTTTTCCAAACCTGTTCAGGTGTTGGAAAGGCATCCTCTAATTGTGTTAGTCGGAGCCTTGCTAGGGCTGTACAGTGACAAAGGATGTGCACCGCTGTCTCTGGGGCTTCCGCACAGTAGCGACAGGTGTCAGAGTCAGCTTTCCTAATCCTTTTAAGGTGGTACCTTAAGGAACAATCTCCAGTGAAGAGCCCAGTAACTATTCTGAGCTCCTGTTTGCTTAAGTGGAGGAGTTTCTCGACCTTTTCATACGGTGCACCCATGAAGATCTTTGATTGCCGGCATCCTGGGGTATTATTCCAGTACCGGAGTCGGCTCCTCTTCTCCCAGCTTTCTATGGCCCCCTTTAGGTGGCATTTAGACACGCCACAGAATGGTTCTGGACCAGTAAGAGCAGATTCCACCCCTTGTTTTGCCAAACCATCCGCTATTTCATTTCCTGTATAGCCTGCATGACCTGGGACCCACATAAGAGTAACCCTGTTGTGGATTGCTAAAAGCTTCAGGGATTCCAGGCATTCCCAAACCAGCTTTGAGTCTACACTGAAGGACCTGAGCGCTTTTAGTGCGGCTTGACTATCTGTTAATATAGAGATAGGAGAACCATTGATGGTTCTGTTGATGCAGGTATTGACGCATTCTAGTATGGCCAATATTTCAGCTTGAAATATGGTAGGGGTTTTACCTAGTGCCTTTGAAATGCGGCACCTTGGGCCATACACGCCAATTCCCAACCCTTTATCTGTTTTTGATCCGTCCGTATACCACACCATCGATCCCTTCGGTGGGGACGCCTCACTGGCTTGCCATTGTTGACGGGTTTCGATTACCACGCTAAATGGCCTTGTGAAGTCCAGCTTGGTTGTGGTCACGTCAGACATTTTGGTCATCTCCTCTAATCTAATTTCTTCGATTATCGCGAGATGTCCCACCAGGTCTCCTGGTTTGAAGACCATGGCTCTTTGCAGCCTAAGTGCTCCCAGCAGAGCCTCCTTCTTAACCTGAAGATGTAGTGGTGTAAGATTAAGAAGGAATTGGATGGCTGCAGTTGGGCAGGTACTCATTGCGCCTGTGATTCCCAAACAGGCTAGTCTTTGCACCTTTTGTAGCTCGACTTCCGCCTTTTTTTGTTTTATTTTTGGCCACCATACAAGGGATGCATAAGTGACCATGGGTCTTATTATTGTTGTGTAAAGCCAAAACACCATCTTCGGCTTCAGACCCCAAGTTTTACCCGCGAAACTGCGACAAATGTAGAGTGAGGTGATCGCTCTTTTAGTCACATTCGACAGGTGTAGGTTCCAGGTGAGTTTGTTGTCCAGGGTTACCCCTAGATACTTAACTTCACTTGAGAAACTGAGTTCCGTAACGTCAAGTGTTGGAGCCGTAAGGTTTAGCTTCCTCCTCTTGGTGAACGGAACCAGAACAGTTTTGTTCGCATTGATGCTGAGACGATGTCTCAGGCACCAACCGCGAATTATGGACAGGGCTTCGTGCATTAGTGTCGAGACAGTATGGTCATACTTGCCTCTGACGGTGACAACTATGTCGTCTGCATAGCCCTGAACATTAAAGCCAGAGCGAGTCAGCTCCACTAGGAGATCGTCGACAACGATCGACCACAGTAGTGGTGACAGCACCCCTCCCTGCGGGCAGCCCATAGCGGCTATTACCGTTATCGATTTTTCCCCCAGATTCGCCGTTATCCTCCTGCTCTTGAGCATGGAATCAATCCATTTTACCGTGGCAGGTTCGAAACCCCTTTCCACAGCAGCTTCTTTGATTGCCTCGAAGGAGGTATTGTCAATACGCATTCACAATAGAGAACTAAATAAGTTCTAAAGTATTAGCTACCATAAGTGTGTGCTCTACTCAATAAAAACACACGGTGGACAAACTTAAACGAGCTGTATGGTCGTGTTGGAGGCTTTTTAGGCCAAAATGGGACTTAAACATGGTAAAACTAATTTATATTCATACGAGTCGATTATTAGACCTATTGTCACCTATGCAGCAGCTATGGATACAAAATACAAGACATCGCTCCATCGGTACATACAGAAGGAAGCAGCGGCCCGCAGAATCCTAAAACGTAAATTATAAGGTCACACGCGTCATATAGCTCGCCTTATTTATATATTTTTTTTTAATTTGTTCATTTCAAATCACGAACTTAATTTCTCCAAATCCTTTTCCATTGATCTCTCACATTAAGGGGATATACGCAGTAAGAAGTTGCAAAAAATCGACTTTTCGGAATGTAGATTATATGTATAAGTATATTCTCTGAAAATTTGAAGTCAATCCAATAAATATGTAGGGAGATATACCTGAATTTGTAAGGCCACTATGTGTAAACTACTTCTGAAACTTTGAACGCGTTTTTCTTAAGTAAGTATTTTCAAAGTCGGTGATATCGATTTCTCAGAAATGGCTGAACCGATTGGTCTCAAATTTTTACACAATCTTCTTAGATATATTCCTCAGGTATTGAACGAAAGAATAAGATTTAAAAAAATTATTACTATTTTTGTTAACAATTTGGAGCGAAAATTTCTGTCAAAAACGAAAATTTTTGTTCAAATAGACGCCATTTTGTTAAAAATCAAAATTTTTATTATTCCTTTGTTCAATAGCTTAGGAATATATCTAAGAAGATTGCGTAAATATTTGATATCGATCGGTTAAGCCATTTCTGAGAAATCGAGATCACCGCCAAGCGCCTTTTTTTAGAGGTCTTTCGGCACATCATCTACAGGAGCGGTGCACATTAATATTTTTACATGATCGACGCGCTATTGTTTTCTCAAAAGTAGGCTCTATTTGAATTACCATCAGTTGTAATTGATAAATATAAACTGTTTCTACAAAAAATTCATAAAAGGACGTCTTTTTTTAGCCTCGCAACTGCGTATAACCCTTTAACTAATGGGGCATTTCATGTCAAGCGGACAACCAAAAAAAAATGAGGTCGTGGATTTTGTTTATACTCTGGTCAGTTATACTTCTAGTAGACGTGGATGTGTACACACAATTTTTTTTTCTTATGATGCTTTATTGTTGAGTTATGAGCTTTTAAAAATTTACTAAGAATGAAGTCGGTTATTTTTGGATGCTTATTATTTGTATCAATTTATTTGTAAAAAAAAACAAAAAGTATTGCTTCTTATAGTTAAAAAGCTGACGTTTTTAATTTTTTTATCGAATTCTAAATTTGAATATTTTTACGTATAGTAAACCGGAAGTGAACATTTCAAATCGATATTTGAGTAATTTCGACATATTTTTTTTTTAATATTTTATTTTTAATTCAAAGCCTTAAATGTACTCATTCTTCACAAAAAAAATTATAACGTGATCGCCAATAGTTTAAGATTTAGAGCATATAGAGTACATACACATAGCTATGAGCACTTCCTAAGCAATCGGGTTTATGCGCTAACATGCTTAAATACTACGCTATTAACATTTTATTCGTTCATTCTAACATGAAAAAATACAAAAATAAACGATTTTCTGTAATAAAATATAATTAACAATATAAATATACGCATTTGTTATAATAAATAATAACAAGGTCATACAAAAGAGTAATTTCAAAAACTATGATACGACTGTGAAACACACCAGTAAAGCCATCTCGTACCTAAAAAAGTGTCACTAACAAATACAATACACTGAATTCTTGTTTTGCACGAATTTTTTTTAAACGAATTTATAAATATTTTTTCGAAATTTGAATAAACACGAGATAAAACAAAAATAAATTCTCTTTTTACACGAATTGTTTTGTTTTAACACGATTTTCAATAGTATTCTATGAATTTTTTTATGGATTTTTCCGAGAATTTTTCTGATGAATTTGTTTCATTCTCACTCCTCACAAATATGAATTGTAACATCGCGTTAAATTTTTCACAATCCAGTTAGAGTATGTCGATTATATGCGTATGCGAGTGGGATTCCCTGAATTATGCGTAGGGTAAAGACGTAATGTATGAATGAATTTTTTTTGGTATTCTGTAAATGTCCGTTATTTTTAGTTGAAACTTTGACCGCTCATCTACTAGACGCGTTACTATTTCCTTATTGTTTTAATATGGCTCCCTTTAATGATCGGTGTTTTAATCCGTTCCTCTTGACTCGTTATAAAAAACGTGTAAAAGTTAGAAAAATTTCTAAAACATTAAGTGAAAAGTGGACAATTTCACCCGATGTTTATGCGTGTGAGTCGTGCAGGAAACGGCTGTTATGTGAATCACTTTCAGAAGCAATTATTGTCCAGCCCCAGTCAAGTCAGGCATCAAGTGATTATTCGCAAACTACCCAAGATGAAGCTTGGCTATTATTATATTATAACAAATGCGTATATTTATATTGTTAATTATATTTTATTACAGAAAATCGTTTATTTTTGTATTTTTTCATGTTAGAATGAACGAATAAAATGTTAATAGCGTAGTATTTAAGCATGTTAGCGCATAAACCCGATTGCTTAGGAAGTGCTCATAGCTATGTGTATGTACTCTATATGCTCTAAATCTTAAACTATTGGCGATCACGTTATAATTTTTTTTGTGAAGAATGAGTACATTTAAGGCTTTGAATTAAAAATAAAATATTAAAAAAAAAATATGTCGAAATTACTCAAATATCGATTTGAAATGTTCACTTCCGGTTTACTATACGTAAAAAAATTCAAATTTAGAATTCGATAAAAAAATTAAAAACGTCAGCTTTTTAACTATAAGAAGCAATACTTTTTGTTTTTTTTTACAAATAAATTGATACAAATAATAAGCATCCAAAAATAACCGACTTCATTCTTAGTAAATTTTTAAAAGCTCATAACTCAACAATAAAGCATCATAAGAAAAAAAAATTGTGTGTACACATCCACGTCTACTAGAAGTATAACTGACCAGAGTATAAACAAAATCCACGACCTCATTTTTTTTTGGTTGTCCGCTTGACATGAAATGCCCCTAATATCAGTCCCCACTATGTACACCGTCGATATTGTTTATGCAAGTACTGACCTTGATGGTACTCCAAGTGAGTTGTTCTGCAATTCCGAAAGTACCCTATTGATCCTCGACCTTTGACAGAGTCCACTTGAATAGTTTCAAACCACTGTAGCTCATTTCCGTCAATACAATATTTTACCAACTTTCTGAATAATATCTTTTTCGCAATTTTCTTGAATACCCTTTTTAAATTCAGAATTTTCGCTAATATGTACTTTTTTTTTATTCATTTCGTTTCACATGAATGTCTTTTCCTAAATCCTGATCTGATTGTGCTTTCAAGAATCCGTTGGCTTCCTGGCCCTGCAGCTTGTAGTCTCCTACATAATTTTAGTATTTATATTCTTGTAGTCTGGTTTCTATTTAAGGTCTTTCAATCAATGTCCTTATTGCATGTTCGTTCACCTATTTGAAATGTTTACTTGCTCTTTGACTAATATCGCTGTAGTCCCTCACTAGTATTGATTTGTTTATTTCCTCTACACTCTTCACAAAATAATTATTGAAACAATTTGCTACCTCCATGCAATCTCCGAGCCCAAACAATTAAACTCGGTGACTCGTCCTCCTCAAACCCTTCTGTCATCGCTAACCTTTTTGCAGATTTCTTCAGTCAATCTTTTAGCGACTCCGTCTCCGATCTTACTTACTTTTCCTTTATGAGAAACTGCCCACAAACCTTCCTTGTTTCCATTGTCATTGCTCCGTCTCTTGTTGCCAATAAAGTCAGTATACTCTCGCCGATGACTTTGATCCCGGCCCTAATGGGATTCCCGTCATAATTTTAAAATAATATACTTCTAATAATTCAGTAGGTCCTACGTACCAGTCATCACACCACTCCCCTCATCAATCTAGGGCATTAATCAGACAAAAAAATAAAATCGTGGGGCGCGTCAAATTTATATCAACAGTCAACCGCTCATATCATTATAAATGCTATTGACATATTTACTAAAATTACGCTACGCCCTTTCATTTCATACCTATATTGAGGAGTTGTGAGAAAATATGTAATCCGCCATTTTGTAGAGGCGGCCATCTTGGATTTACAATGATACTGATTATATTAAATATTATCGTCATCAGAACTAAAGGTGTATATCAAATTTCAGATCAATCTGTCGACAGGAAGGGGGTTAAATTTCAATTACTAAATTTGACACAAACAAACAGGGCGAGCTAAATAAAACAGGGCAAGCCTGCATCCCTAAACTTTTCGAAAGTCTTATATGTGACATTGTTGCCATCGATTTTAGCAAAGCTTTCGACAAAATCTCCCATCAAATCATTGTTCTCAAATTAAATTATTTTGGCTTCCCACCCCGCCTCATCTGGTGTCCCACAGGGCAGTCACCTTGGACCTTTCATTTTCGTACTATCCATAAATGATGTTGAAAAGGTTATCAATAATTCCGGAATTTTTATTTATGCCGATGACATGAAAATCTTTTAACAACTTACCAACACATTTGACTCTACCCTACTTCAAGACAACCTTAATAGTTTCTCCACATGGTGCAACCAAATGCCAATCGATCACTTTCTCCAGTAAACGTGCCTCCACCTCTCCTAGATGCTACGTTCTATCAGGGGGATCAATTCCATCTGTTAATTCCCTTCGCGACCTGGGTGTTGTCTGCGACAGTGAGCTCAACTTTCGTTCCCACATTGATCATATCGTAAATAGAGCCAACTCAACCCTTGGCTTTGTAAAACGTTGATCTAAGGAACCTGACCATTATGTCAACAAATCACTCTACATCTTCTTCCTTAGGCCACTCTTAGAGTATACCTGCCAAGTCTGGTCCCCCTCCCAATCCACCCTCATTAACAGGATCGAAGCAGTTCAGCGTAGATTTCTCCGCTTTGCGTTGCGTGACTTTACTTGGACAGATAACTGCAACCTTGCTCCGTATGAAAACCGGAAAAAACTGATTAACCTCCATCCTCTTGTCTTGCGTCGCGATGTCGCTGATGTTATCTTCATCCATCAAGTCCTAACCGGTTCCATTGACTGTCCCGACTTCCTACACAGGTTAGTGTAAAGGAGATACTTTAAAACTAACCCCCCAAACGTTAGATCATTTCCCACCTTTCGCCTCTATAGCAGAGCTGGGCAAAGTTTGACTTCATGGGAGCCGTATACCTGAGTGCATTTTGGGTCGCTCCATTAACGCAATGAGAAGGAGTGAGTAAGAAGTGAGAAGGAGGTTATCTGTGTCCTGTGTGCCGCACAAGTAATTTTTCACGGCAGGAGTATGTATTTCTCGCTTACACTTGCAGCAGCAATGAGGAGCTCTGAAATCTACTTGACGAGCACTCGGGAGTCAAAAGAGCCGGGTTTGCCCGGCTGTGTTCTATAGCAGACCTGGGCAAACCCGGCTCTTTTGACTCCCAAGTGCTCCTCAGGTAGGATTTTTTGACTCCCGGTGCCCACCTCATTGCTACTGCAAGTGCAAGTGAGAAATGCATACTCGACATAGACGAGTGCTCCGAGTGCAAGCGAGAAATATTTTTTTGGTGCCTCCTGCTAGTGCAAGCGAGAAATGCATACTCCTGTCATGAATCAGTGATGGTGGACATGTACTCACTCCTCATTGCGTTAATGGAGCGACCCGAAATGACCCGAAATGCACTCAGGCAGGTTTATGGAGGTGTTTATGGAGGTATACTGCTCCCATGAAGTCAAACTTTGCCCTTACTCCATAAAACTGAGTGCATTTCGGGTCATTTCGGGTCGCTCCATTAACGCAATGAGGAGTGAGTACATGTAAACCATCACTGATTCAGGACAGGAGTATGCATTTCTCGCTTGCACTTGCAGGAGGCACCAAAAAAATATTTCTCGCCACCAAAATAATATTTCTCGCTTGCACTCGAGCACTCGTCTATGTCCTGTGTGCAGCACAAGTAATTTTTCACGACAGCAGTATGCATTTCTCACTTGCACTTGCAGTAGCAATGAGGTGGGCACCGGGAGTCAAAAGATCCTACCTGAGGAGCACTTGGGAGTCAAAAGAGCCGGGTTTGCCCAGGTCTGCTCTATAGTCTATAGGCATCGCACTAATTACGGTCACTTCGAACCCTTCACCAGAATGCTACGCAAAGTCAACAACACACCAGCCTTGAGCCTTCGACTTCCATGTTGACAAAGCCTCCCTTAGGCAGCCCCTTCACTCCCCCAACCCAACCCTATAATAAGCCTTCTAATTTCTAATTAGCTAAGGCTTTCATTCTGGTCATTTGTTTTAGTTCTTAGTTTAATTTTCAGTTCGATGTAGATAAAACTGTAGCTGGTATTAAGCGAAATAAATAAATAAATAAGGATCTGTAACTCTCCCACATATTTCCAAAGTTTTATTTGATGTCTTCACACTGTTTTATTATTTAGAGCTCCATTATCGATGTGTATGCAACAATTTAGTATGCCTTCAAATATTTCGAACTTTGGTTATTTTTGATCGGACGTGAACCGATTTTGATGAATATTTTTTTTTGTTACATGGAGTAGGTTCCTGATTCTGGATTTGAGTTTTAGATGTGGCTTATTTAAGTTAAGTTAAATTAACCACGACCGCTAGGATCAGATATGAATCCCCATCCACATTTTATCCCAGGTCTAATAAAAGCCCAGAATTTTCCTGGGAGTCATATTGCAAACCTGATCCGGTGGCTTATTTAAATATGGCTCTGTTTATGTGCATACGTTAATCATTAACCATAATTAAACAAAATTTCAAATAAATGCAGCCGTACTGAAAAAAAAATTATTTTTAATAAGATTCCTCTATATCTCCTTGCGATATATGATGTTCTAAGATTCTTGGTAGATGTTTGAAGAGTGGCGAGAAAATCTGACTGATGCCAAGCATACATATACTCGTGTCATATGTGCATTCAAAGTCTACAGAGACATACTAAGGAATTACCGGCAATCAGTGTTTAAAGTTTTATCCTCAACAGTCTCTCAATCCTTACCTTATTAATAAATCAAGAACAGAACTCGAAGTAAATACTAAAAGCGCCCCTAAGGGGTTTACTTTATCCAACTCACCAGAGGTCACTTTACCTAGGCTAGACACAAGAATGATACTATGTCAGTCAGTGAGAGTGAGATGCCGCAAAATCCACCAAAATGCCAACGTACAATCTTTCATCACCTGCTGCACGACAAAAGCGACCCAGGGAATCAATTCGGACTCGGAGCGATCATAATTTTCGCAACAACACAAAATTTCAATAAACATCAATCGGCCGAGTGAGTGATCGATCGTTCGTGTGTGTGATCTTAAAGTTGCAGCTCACTGGCGATTTATGAGCAGAAAATAATCAAGCAGCAGGCTATCGAAGTGTGGATCACCACTTGGAGCCCTTTGCTTAAATTCTTTTTCTGCTCTTTGCCCTTAGAATGAAAATTTCCAAGATGAAAATATCGAATAACACGAAGACGCAGTGACGGGGGGGACAGGACGGGGCGAGGAGAGTGCCAAAAGGAGAAAAAGGCTGGCTCGATCATGTGGCATGTAATTTTTAACCAATGCAATCAGCGCTTTTTTTCAGTGGCCGATCACTCCTTATCGATCATTTGGGCGCACACATAGGTTACCTTAGTTTTGATTTACGCGTAGCATGCGCGATTACCGCGATCATTTGGAATTTTTCTTGGTTTTTTTTTCCGTTTTCTGCTGGAGCAGCGGCATTTCCCGCCTGGCCAGTCATATCTATATGATCATCACTGGTTAGAGCTTATGTGCGATCCGATAAAAAGACGAACAAGTTGCCTCGAGGAGTATATCACATCTGTTGGTCAGCAGCGTCTGGGTCCGGTACGCCGTGTGATGGCTTTATAATCATAACAGATGGAATTTTGATCATATTTACACTTTGTGCTCATTGAGGGATCGCTGTATGCAAATAACACCGGTGCGGCGTGGCGGTCTTATTGATTTTGCATTATTCGCCGGCCGGTGCGGTACGGCTGGATCCAATTTAGTTTGGTCAATCTCTCTAATTCTTCCTTAATTCCCATCCCATTGCGGCATTTTGGAAAAATTAGCCTGCTCCAGCGACTGCTGGACGTGCGGTAGAGGTGTGTTGAGAGGGGCCACGGTCCGAGGTCTTATTGAATTTGTGTCTTTAGCGGGCCCTCGAGCTTTCCAATTCGAGGAAGAAAAAAAAACGGCCGAATCACGGAAAATCGTGAATTTGTTCTCTGTGATAACACATGTTGTGTCTTGCTTCACTGCAAAATGCTTTTAGTTAGCTGAGGTGGATGCGACAGGAACGGCAAAAAAAGAGGTCGCGGCCGTCGAAGCTGTAAAATAAAATTCTAGGAGCGTGCACTAGTCACACATGACCGTGGCAAGCCAGCCGCACCGCAGAGACACGTTAGGGCCCGGTTCCAGCTCTCTAAAGATTGCAGTCGGTATGCAAAGATTTTTTTCCCTTTTCTTATTTCGCGAATTTGCAAAGATATCCCAGGGGCAAAAGAAGATATTGTCAATGAAGTAATTCAAAGGTTGCTATGCCGTTTTTTACTTCGTTTTTGGCCGCAGAGCGCGGAATACCACAAGGTGCCATACTAGCTCTCGCCGTTGTCCTAGAAATGTTCACGATCATGTACTGAGATGTGTCACTGTGTTTAGGTGACCATAAATCCAAACAATTGATGGCTATAGAGATCTGAGTCCTGTGTACCCGAGGTGTCCGGGCAAGAAGCACTTTTAAAACTATTCAAATTTGAAACTGTTAATTACCATCGAACACATTTAGCCGATCACGTTTCTAAGATCGCTCAGCGATGCCCCCGGACGGTTAGTGTTTGGGTGAAAATTAGAAAACACTTCCTTACAAGACGAATGTGTCGCGCAGCATCTCTGCCGAGTCACGGCAAATTTTCGACGTGTAATTAAATGGACCATTAGGAAAATTAGCTTGCTTCTGAAAACGTTTTTTGTTTTAAGCATTGTTTCTTACTTGTTCCTGCCTTCAATGAAGGGAATAGCGAGAATTTTCAAGTCTACTGTAGAGGGCAACTGAAGATGTGTAAGTACTCGCCCTAGTATTTGTCGGAATAACTGAGCCGCTAAGTATGAGGCTTGTTCCATCAGTGCATATTTAATTATTATTATTTTTATATTATGTAGAAAGAAGTAGGTAATAACTTTATCCAATGATTTTCAGCTTTTCATCCCTCTATAAAATATATAATATGTACCTTGATTAGTTCTTCCATCGACCGTACAAGTGTAAGCACGTGTCACCCTATGAGTTCAACACTTCCAAAAGTGTAAATTTCTCTATTCACCGCAAGAAAATGTCCGACTTATTACTTTCCGAAGATCATATGCGTAATTTTAAATTTGTGTGAAATTTAATAAAAACAAAGACAATTTTTCATATTTATTGAGATGTGTTGAAGGTCAATAAGTGTCAGGAGATTTTCTGTTGACGTATATAATTTATCTACCAGACCTGGACCTGCTGCTGATTCGTGAAACCGTCTTAAATAAATAGGGAGATCGTTCCAGAATCTGATTGATTGAATGAAAATCGTTATCGGGAAAAAGGAATAGGTAAAGGAAATGTACAACATAAGGCATTACATTCTTGTCATTGCTCACAATATATCAAAGAGTAGACTGAATGTAAAAAAAGTGCATTATTCCACTATGCACCCTAATATTTGGTCATGAATAACCTTGTTTTCAGGGCTTTGATTCGGGAAGTCATTGATTCATAAAGTCTTGAAATAAAGAAATCACGACGTTTTACTTATTATGCTAACTATACTTGGCTTTCCAACTATATTTATCAATCGGTTGCGATCTTACTTGAAATTACGAACTCAGCTAGTATCATTATCGAGGATCGTTATCTTAGGAGCTCCTTAATACTTCTGGTGTGCCTCAAGGCAGCCATCTCGGGCCCATTTTGTTCAATATTTACGTCAATGACCTTTTTATGTTCCTAAATAATTCAAAAGTTTTCTGTTATGCTGACGATGTCAAGATATTTCGTGTTATTTCGATTGATATGGATTGTCACGCCTTCTATAAATGGTGCTCTATTAATTATCTCGCTCTTAATGTAAGGAAGTGCTCATTTATGTCTTTTACTCGCAAAAAGATTTCGTTAACTTATGTTTATACATTAGATGGCTCCACCTTGACAAGAGTTTGATGACCATATTGATGCGATAGTCAATAAAGTTAACTCCACGTTAGGGTTTATAAAGAGATGGTCCAAGGATTTCCAGGATCCTTATATCACCCGGATCCTCTTCTGAACCTTTGTAAGACCATTTCTTGGGTACGCGTCATGTGTTTGGTCTCCTTTTCGTAGCACACACATCAATCGTGTCGAAGCCGTCCAAAAGCGTTTTTTCCGCTTTGCCCTTCGTGGACTCCCTTGGACTGATCCCATAAATTTGCCTCCTTATTTGGACAGACTCAAACTTATTCAACTTGGGTCCCTCGGGCTCCGACGTAAGAACTCCAAAGCTGCTTTTGCTTTTGACTGCCTTCAGGGTAGCATCGAGTGTTCAGCTTTGTTGGCTTGTTTTAATCTATTTGCTCCCTTTCGCTCATTGAGGAATCGGGTTTTCTTAAAAATCCCTCAACATCGAACTAACTATGGTCTGCATGAGCCCGTCACATCCATGTCTATTTCAATATGTCTAGAAAATACTTAAAGTTTAATCTGATCTAATTTGTATTTAAGTTGATCTCCTTTTCCTTAAAATTGTAGGTAATCAGCCTTTCATGACTGTATGAATAAATAAAGTGGAATAGATGTCCAGACGTCCTGGACGCGTTCCCGCAGGCAATTTAGCATGCTTAATCGGATTGAGGTCTGGGCTTTGAGCAGACCACTCTAAGAATGAAAAACTTTGATTTTTCAACCACTGCTGAAATAATTTTTGTTGTATGTTTGGGGTCTCTCTGTTGGAATATCACATTTTCTGTGCAAATTCCATTCTATTGAATCGCAGAAGCCGGATTTTCCCTCAAAATTTGTGAATATTTCTCCTTTCTGAGGTTTCCTTTAATCCGGACCAAAGAACCAACACCGTTAGGAGTTATGTAATCCCAAACCATTAATGAACCACCACCGTGCTTCATAGTGGACTTTACACTTTAGAGATTGAAAGTTTGATTCATCAGACCAAATTACCTAAGAAAGGCTAAATTAGGAGATATCTATATATGTATGTATATAAAAATGAATTGCTGTGCGTTAGTCTCGCTAAAACTCAAAAACGGCTTAACCGATTTCGATAATTTTGTTTTGTTTTGCTCGCTCAATACAGGGGAGGTTTAAAAAAAGAAAATTCGGAAACCCCAAAGGAAAAGCCGGAAAATCGAAAAAATCGAAATTTCTGTTTTGTATAGGAAGCGAATTTTCCAACTTCAAGGAATCTTTATGAAAAAGGCAATTGGAGGTTTTCGGGGTCGCAGATAACTAGCATTCAAAATTTTGGAATTGAAGATGTCGGAACCAATATGGCAACCGAAAAAGTTAAACTTCAAGGAATTTCCCTGAAAATCCGCACTAGGGAATTTTCGGGATCACTGATTTCGAATTTGCTATTCAAATTTCTAAATATGAGACCACCCGCACCCCGCTGGGAGATATAGTAGAGGGAGTGCAATAAGGAGGTGGTGTAAAAAGAAGAAAACTAAATTTAATAACACTGTTGGAAAATATCTAAAATATGTGCAAAACGCAAATAGGAAAACGCTGGGTCACATAGGATAGGCGGTGGTGCAGTAGGGAGGCGTTGTAAAATTAAGGAATACAAATGTAATAGTATCCCGGGAAACGCCGGGTCCGGGCAAGCTAGTAATTAATAAGAATTGGTTAAAACGAACTTGCTTCCAATCGCTCAAAGCCCAATTTAAATGTTTTTCGCTGAATCTCTTGCGGGTAAGATATTCTTAGCAGAAAGAGCCGACTTTTTGTCTCTTCCTGCACGAAAAGACCAATCCTATTTAAGGCTCTTATAGCAGTCCACTTGCTAGCCGTACTCTCAACTTGTAACGCTGATTGACAAAGATTATTCGGATTCACCTGATAATGTACCTGGTGTTGTGCTCTGTAAATGTACTCTTTCACTCGTTGAGCCTTTTACATTTCTGTTTAATTTATCTTTGCGTTCTCGCGTTTTCCCTAAAATTGTTTTATGTAATTCCTATATTTAATAAGGGGAAAAAAGATTTGGTCGAAAACTATAGGCCGATTGCTTAACTTTCACCTACTCCAAAACTTTTTGAGGCTATTGTAAAGGATTACTTGTCCTTTTACAGCAGTTCTATTTTATCTGAGAGACAACATTGATTTATGAAGGTTGGATCGACGGTAACTAATCTGGTTGAATTTTCAAGTTACTGTTTAACAAATTTAGAGAAGTACAGGCAAGGCGATTGTGTTTACACTAATTTCAGCAAGGCATTTGACAAGCTAATATTTAAACTACTACGACTTGGCTTTTCCAATGATATTTCTCTTTGGATCAAGTCATATCTTACGAGCCGATATTTCAAAGTTAAGTTTTCCTCTACCTTTTCTGATGCTATTCCTGTTTTGTCTGGCGTTCCGCAAGGTTGTCATCTTGGCCCCTTGCTGTTCACTCTTTTCATTAACGACTGGTTTCCTCTTATATGTTACGCACATGTTTTAGTATGAGCTGATGACTTAAAAATCTTTGGGTCAATCGAGTCCTTACAAAATGTTTATAGTTTACAAGAAGACCTCATTATTTTTTCGGAATGGTGTTCTAAAAATCATATGATTTTAAATATGAGCAAGTGTAACTTTATATCATTTAGTCTACAAACCTCTGTCTCGCCAGGGTAAAGTTGTGGATCCTGGCTTGATTATTGATGTAAAATTTAATTTGTTTGATTCCACATTGAGAATATAATCGATCGGGCTTACTCAACACTTGGCTTGTATATAAATAAATAATAAAGAGTTGGGCTACAGATCTTTCTGACCCATATATCGTAAAAATTTTATTTTGTTCCTTTATCCGTCTATTTTAGAATACGCTTCTGCAGTCTGGATGCCGCGTAACGACGTGCATATGAAACGTATCGAAGCAGTTCTGCGCTTCGCTCTTCGTCACTTACCTTGGACAGATCTTTGCAATCTTCCTCCTAATGAGGAGAGATTAAAATTATTAAGTTTGACATTCTTTTCTAAGAGAGGTTTTGTAAGTGTTTTATTCTTGCATGATATCAGTGCTGGCGATGTGGATTATCCTAATCTCTTACACCTAATTAATATTAATTGTCGGCCCCGATTGACTAGAGGACAATAATTTCTTTATCCTACTCACCATAGAACTAATTAGGGCAGTTTTGAAACAGTATTTCTGTAAAATGTATGTTCAGTATATAAGTAGTAGATCAATCCAATATTAGATGAATCAATACAACTTAATAACTGAATCCAAATATGTATGTATTGCATATTTATTTCAAATTCTGTTCCATCTATTTATCTTTGTTAACTGTCAGATGGTATATTGTACCTGTTGATCAATCAATAAATAAATAAATAAGAAAGACTGCGGTCATCCGGAAATCCGATTGTAAAGCCTTTACATACCTTAATTAGTGTTTTGTACAAATGGAAAGGAAACAAAATATTTCAGGCAGAAAGTGTCTTCGGGACGGTACTGGTTCGGGACGACCCTCGAATTTGTGGAAATGACTCATTAGACTAAATTAGTTGCTAAACAGAATAACTAGACACCGCTGATACCATAAAAGCAAATTGCACAAAACGACAGCAAACCAGAGCTGTCTCAAAGGCTATCGGGCAGTTTAACCCATTAGAGATTCCAGTCAGCCCAGTATCAATCAATTGCATCATTTCCGCGATATTAATATAAATTACTTCCACCGATTCATAAACTTCTTATCTCGCGCCGAGTGCATTAATAAGTCGCATCCGAAAAGAGTCACCAGAAGAGTAATTATTGGCATCGTCCGCGGCGGAAACTGGTTCTGGGAATATAATTAACTCCCAGGAATATTGTACTTTTCACATAATATGCATATAAAATTCAACTACTCCCCACAGCTGGCAGTCCGTCCGACCCATACGACTTAGGGCTCCATTGCGACGATAGGCATATACTGGCCCGCTGGCCGCTGCCATAATCCGCTTATCGGAGTAATTGACACCTGAAAACTAGAAAACTCTCCCGGTATCACAACATGACGAGGTAATTAAAAATTAAAAACTCGCGGGCCATAGAGAGCGAGGTGATTTAGTAATAAGTAGGGGATCACGACGAGGACTTTGTGTTATCAATTCCGTTCAACGAAACAACGCAATTTGTCGGATCTACTCCCTGGAGCTGAAGGCCTATAGGGGCCGGCATGCAGCAGGAAGAATGAAGCAAGACATCCCATCCCACCAAAGCCAAAAGTGGCGATGAAAAGAAAATAAGCGCAAAAACGAGGTGCTCTTGCCGCGATCCTCCTCCAGATTTCAGCCTCCTCTCGCGGTAAGACTTATGTTGATAGTTCAGAAACCGCAGAAGAAAACCAAAAACAAGAAATGTCCATCGACAAGGTCGTCAATACATTTTCAAATCAATAATTTATACCGGTGCAGGCCCCATAGGCGCGTCGCCTCCCGTCGCATCCCGGGACCACTCATCTGCCTTCAACTATTGCGGCACCGGCACGTTAGCCTGGCGGCACGACCAGCAAAACTGCAAATATGATAAATTTCCATCACTTTAAATATGAGTTAAGGTGGAATGCGACTTTTTCCTTGCCACTGCACCCGCCATGGTCGTTGCCGCGTCGCGGTGCGGTTCGGCCTCATTTGCGTTTAAAGTAAAGACATCCTCAACCATCTTCTCATCCAGAATGTGTCATCGATTAAAGAAGTCCAGAAATTCGGTACACAACAGTTACCGAATCTCCGACCGAGGAGCCAATTCGCTATGTAGCCCAGGTAGGGGCTCATTGTCGAAGGTGTGGTAGCGTGTGCCCCAAACCGCGCAAGGGCATTAACGCTGTGCATGATGAATGGGAGTGAGAAGTCATTAGAGGTGTCAGAAATTTATCATTTTACACTAATTTAGGGCGGCAGGAACATACCATGGCCAACGATAAAAATGAACTTTTGCTTAAAATGTTTTGGGGTCTCCGGCACCGTCTGTTGTCTTCACGCGGCGACGAAGAACGAATTTAGCCACCAGTGATAAGACCTGCATGCTGGCTGAAGATTCGTAAGAATTGGAAATAATTTAAGAGGCTCTATAGCAAATAGCACAGCATTTATTAGCACTGAAAAAACTGTAGGGACTAGGAAGAATACAGTTCATAGGTTTTACAAATTGTTACTTCAATTCAAAAACACCCTAATTTAGAAATATTATTAAATCAGTAGTGCCTCAAAATAAGCTGTTAAGACGTAGGCAAAAGTTAAAGATGTCTAACTGCGAATCACAGTCCCATTTAGCAAAAACTTGAGTTAGTCAAAATCAAAGACACATCAATAATTTAAATTATGAAAAGAAGAGGTCCTAGGTGGTTTCCCTGAGGGACACAGGAAGTGTTAGGAATTTCTTCCGAAACATCTTCGCGAAATATCACTCGCTGCATACGATCGGATTAGTAAGAGCCAACTCAATCGGCAAAAATAACAGAGAAAACAAGAGCAGATAACATACATACCTACCTATGAACTAAAGAAGATCTATGTACAAGAAGGGACACTCGTGAGGCTTTCTCTTATCTCTTATCAACAACCTTGCGTACCGTTAACCAGACCAGACATTTCATTTTGTTGGAAATAGATAGTTAACATATAAACAAGTAATATGTGAGAGCAAGAAAGAAATTTGGGAGATACTATGAAATTTAAAACGCTTCTACATCGCCGCATGTGTCAGTTCCGTGCCAGACGTGATCGAGTCTGTGTTAGTGGCCGGTGGAACAACGACGCAATTGTGAAATTCGGCGTAATTTGGACAACTTTAACTAAGATTCCAGTACGACAACGACGTAAGTGAACTTTGTGTCATTGTTTATCTAGGGTTTCATTTAAATTTTGTGTTTTTTACTTACAATGTTTAGTTTGGTATAATTTAATTTACCATCTAGTTTAGCTTAGCTTACACTCTTTCTTTTTAATTTAGTCCCTGGAAACTATCAAATAAAATGATAGCTTAGAAGGCAATTATCTAGAACTCCTTTTTTCCCCTTTCCTTTTTGCCCAAATTTGTTATTTTGATTCATAATTTTAGGAGAACACTGACGCATTTGCTTTTTTGACGATATGATGTTTACCCATCATTTTTAAAAGGAAAGAACATATATTTACTTTATTGCATTTTAAAATGTTCCGAACTTTTCAAATTAAGTCAAATCTCTCAACCCTGCGCTAGCTCTCTAGCCGCGTGAGCACCGCACACAGGCGCTATGAATCATTAGAAATCACCTTTAAAATGCAGAGTGAAAAAATGAGAGCGTACGTGTTTACCAACTGCGTGTGCGCTCCCTGTGTTCCCTGCGTTCCCTCCTTCACCATTCGCATTTATGATCACGAGGAGAGGTAGCACTCAGATGGCATGTTAATAAAGAGAATTAGAAATCACCTTTAAAACTCCATAGTAAAAAAGTGCTACATTTTGTATCTGACATGACACTGTACATGCTGTACGTGCGAAATTGTCGACTATTGCAGCTCTCTCGCTTAATTGCTTACAGGAATAGGATGGTACTCGTTCGTTTCTGTTTTAGCTAATGGGAAATTTTCCTGGATGTGTTATCCACACATTGCATCAGTGGCGGATTTACCATCAGGCTGAGTAGGCTGGAGTCTAGGGCGGCAGATTTTAGGGGCGTCAAATTTTGGGGCCAAAGTTATTTTTTTATATGTTGCAGAAATTAATATTAGGTCCGCAACTAAGTTCTCGCTGTTTTTTTTTATGAATATAAAACTTTATTATGAAAAAATCGTTACAAATGAGTTATTCAAAGTACTGCCCATCGCTAGCGACAACCTTTTCCCATCTTTCTGGCAGAGCTCGAATACCGTCACGGTAGAAGTGTTCGTCTTTTGAGGTTATCCATGAATCAAGCCAATTTACGATGTCGTCATATGAACGGAACTCCTGATTAGTCAGAGCATATGCCATCGAACGGAATAAGTGATAATCGGACGGCGCAATATCTGGGGAATATAGCGGGTGGGGTAGGACTTCCCATTTGAGTGTTTCTAAGTAGGTTTTGACGGGTTTGGCAACGTGAGGCCGATCGTTGTCGTGCTGTAAAATCACTTTTTCGTGCCCTGATCGTATTGTGGCCGCTTTTCGCGCAGTGCTCGGCTCAATCGCATCAATTGAGTTCGATACCGTTCCCCAGTGATCGTTTCGTTCGGATTCAACGTCTTTTCAGCGTTTTCGAAGATTTTCGGCCTTCCTTCACGCGAACGGTCGTCAACATCAAAATCACCGTCTTTGAAGCGACGAAACCAATCACGGCACGTTGTTTCACTTAGAGCAGCATCTCCGTAAACTTTTTGGAGTTCTCGATGCGCTTGAGCCGCCGTTTTCTTCGAATGAAAAACGAAAAGCAACACTTCCCCGCAAATGACGATTATTTGGCACATAATCAGACATTTTCACACAACCAAAAGTATATGTTCCAAAAACAAAATCACAAATGTATCAAAGCGGCTTGCTTACCATATGTCTAAGCTTGGTTCATGACGTTTTAGTAATGCTATAATTGACCAACTCTTACTACTGGAGCCATCTATTGAAAAACAGCGGGAACTTAGTTGCGGACCTAATAAGATACACTTTTATATACCTAAATGTTATTAGGTCCACACAAACTATTCAATGTAATACCATTTTGATAAATTTTACTACAATTTGCGTAATCGCAGGCTCGTGCTGTTGCAGGCATACGCCGCGTGGTGGCATTGAGTTGAGAGAGATAGATATAGAGCGGCGATACATCCGATGAAGAAATGAGAATGACTGCGAGTGATACTTTCCTCATTGATAGACTCGTATCTGAAATAGAAAAACGGCAGGAGGTCTACAACAGGTTCAATGAAAACTTTTCATTTCTGACCAAAATGAGTGAATTGTCAATCCTTACGGAAAAAGCACTTTTCTTGGAAAAAATGTATCCTAATGATTTAGAGACTGACTTAGTTCAAGAATGCATTCATTTCAATGCCCCCTTTCTTCTGAAAGAATTTTGGTAAGACCAGATTCTGGATCATTGAAAAGTCTATCTTCGTTCCTGCGAAGACAGATTTTGCAAAACGTTCATCCAAACTTGGATAAAGCAGCTGGCATGGCTCTATGTATACCAGCGGAAAATTGTTCGGGTGAGAGAAGCTTTTCTTGATTAAAACGGGTGAAAAATTATCTAAGATCTACTTTAAGCCAAGAAAACCTAAACGCATAGAGTCAGAACCAATGAACAAGATTTAATAGAAAATAGAAAATCGCGCAAAAAGGTATTGTAAAACTTTCATAACTTAAATAATTGAATTTCATTGTCATCATCGGCCGGATTGTTACCAGATAATTGAATACATATATTGTTTAAAAACTGTAAGTAAGCGCTATAAAAATTATTTAATTACATTTACGTCAGTAGTATTAACGCATACCTTACCCCGCTTTATTAGTAGTACTAGTACATGATTGAGCTTTTATTAGCTCGGAAATACACCCAACAACTATTTCTTGTGAAATCTCAACTAAATCATTGGGCTGTAAAAATAATCTAGAAACTGACACATCTAGCACATGACATACTAATTACGGAAAAAGGTGGTGTAATTAGGACGATAGTGCACAAATCATAAAGTTACAATTTCATTGACAAAAAAATTATAATTTGATATGATTGTGAACTAGGGTATCGAATTATAGAGCTCGGTAGGGGCGGCAAAATTTGAATAGCCTACTGGCAGAAAATGTGTAAATCCGTGTGGTCCGACGGTGTTCCCGCCAGTTTTGTTAAAAGGTGCTGCCTATCTCTCGTCCCTATTCTTTATTTATTTAATTTATCTATTTGTAGTGGTTTTGCTTTCTGTTGACTGTTTAAGGGAAACAATTAAATCGAAGGAGTTGCTGGCAACATTAAATATCTCTATTCCAACATGCTCTTTGTGGCATCATGATTTTTTCCAGATATCAATTCATCGTACCAACTATGGTGTGAACGAATCGATGTCATCTATATTCTATATTGCGTCTCTTGAATCAACATAATGATGTTATGAATTTTAATTTTTCTAGACGACAAGTAAAAGATCGGCTTACTATTAGTTAAGGATAGTCTAACTTGACATGAGTATGTGTTGAGAAGTTCATCTATGCAATTTACCATTTTATGATGTCCATATTATCTTTGATTAAGGCCAAGGCAGTCTTGTGTTTTAAAGCAGTTTGAAAGTGCAAAAAAGGGTTAAGTGGCAACCTTTGAAAATTTGGCAACGGCCCCCGGCTACATCCAGAAAAGATCACAGAAGCCGGTATTTGGCAAGGCGGTTGCAGGGCGAAAATTAATTCCATCAAAGCGGGCATAATTTGATCGAACAATTAAGATGCACTGATGTGCTAATTACGATGCTTATTTTCTCACTCGTTAGCTGAAACGCACCGAACGCACAATTAATCACTCCCGAGTGAGACAAATCAATCATCGCACCAGCTGCAGGCCATGCAAGATCATCTTAAAAGCGGCCTGAATATGATTCGAACACGATTGTGTACATTATCCCTTTTGGGCTTCCAGAACTCATTCAGACAGCTTTGAGAACGGTGCCAAACAGTGCTGCGGTTTGTTGACTTAATGAGCCCGCTATATGCCATGCGAATTTGTAAAGAACGTCGAAGGTCGCCGGTGACGATCAACGAAGGGCAAAGACGCGATAACCCAACATGATCAGCACCCGACATGAACACGGATGAACACAGTCTACACGATCTTATTGCAATTTTCAGCATTTCTAGTTTATGCGCCGATCGGAGATGCCATCTTCAAACATAATTGATCGGACATAGCCATTGGTTTGTTACCATTCGTAGTGATCCAGTGTCGGTGCCTCGAAGCACCTTTCTGTGGCTATTATATGCCGGCACTTTAGCAACGACGATCAGCGCGGAGCGGCTCCCTTCCCGCGTGTCTTGTGATTATTAATCCACGATCGGTTCAATAAATATGTGATTGGCTGTTATCCACCTCTAGTTCATTTGGAAGCCCTGGCTGCTTGCCTACTAGTCTACAAAAAGGGTATGCAATCGTGTAGCCGGCCAACTTTGTCTTGGTCTAATTAACATCTGCCAAATAAATTCTAATGAGGTCGATTAGATCCGAGGATATCAAATTAATCAGAGTTCCGGCTGGACTGCGATTACTTTTATCTGCCGATTACTGGTTTCCAGTCAGTCAAGTGTCAGCGCGTTAATTAGAGAAAATCTTGTCACCCTGGGAACTCACTGTCCTCCTGGCTTGGTGCTCGCTCCTTGGCCGACCGACTTCTAGAAATGGAAAAAATTGAGCTCGATTAGCTGTAATTAGCCAGTAATTGCATGTTGCTAACAACATGCATTTACATTGCGCGAATTCAGTTTTGATTCCCCCTTTTATATGCGCTGTCAGTCGGCGAAGAAATATTGCACCACGAATTGACTTCTGCGAAAATGTCTCGTTCGGGACGATTTGGGAGCTGACACGCTTTCATGTAGCTTATCTCTTGATCAGTTCGATATTTCACAATTACTGCAGCTTAATTGTGTACCAGAAAGAAAATGCATTTCCGTGTACGTACTCCGAATAATTAAGTCGTGTTGTAAAACATTGCCAAATACGACAGCAGTTTTCCCTAATGTTTTTATTTGTAGTAGAAGATACAATTTCTGTTATAACTTGCAACATTATTGCATATGACCAAAAAGTGTAGAGGAAAAACTTAGGGACATTAAAAATTATACTCTTCTGCAGAACGAAGATTATTTTTTGAACGAGTGGGAAGTCGAAGAAAATAGGACTGGAGAGTTGGAATTTGGACAGCTGAAGGGTACAAGAGTTGACTACAGATTTTGGAGTTAAGCCCTAGAGAATACTTCAGGTAATCAAAAACTAAAAGCCCAATAAACAGCTATAAGGCACAACATGTGAAAAATATGAAGAGTCAGCATCACTAACAAATGCTGCCAGTTTTGGTCTCCACCACCTTGTAAGTTGTTTTGTAATAACATCCTTGTTTCGCGTGCTGTGTGGCATATCGCGCCATTCTGTTGAAACCACCGAAAGTTGATGATGGGGTCTATTCTGTGATCCAATTCACGTGAAAAATATTTCCACGGAACTTTCACTTCGCTCATACTGAAAATATTCACTTAAGACGAATATGAAAATAGGTTCTATCGACAGTTTCGCAAAAGAAACCGAAAATGTAAAATATTCACACTAAATGATGTCGGAATAGGATAATAGGATAATTGCAACAATAATAACAGTTTTTACGTGAAGCGGATCTCAGAATAGCCCCGGATGTGTAACACCCCGCGTTTCATGCAGCACCGAATATATTCTTGTGTAGCTCCCACTAGAAAGACTGCAAATATTGTTTACAAAGAAATTTTGTAAGTACAGTTGTGTGTAAAAATATAATATAAGACCAGCATGAAATTTTTGGTATATCCAGTTTTCCTCGATCTCTTACAAAAAGAAATTCGACTCGAATTCTTAAAATTTGTTTTCAACAAAACAATCTAACCTTCTTCCGTCAAGACATTCTTCAATTCCTCCACTGTTGCTGGCTTTCTTTTTGCAGTTCTTTCCCCTGAGACCTTCCAAACATTCTCAATAATATTAAGGTCCTGGCTACAGGCAGGTACCACGGCAAAACAGTAATATTATTGTTATGGAATCAATTCATTGTCCTCTGAGCTACGTGAGGACGGGCATTGTCCTGTTGGAAAACGGCTCCTCTTAATGGCATATTCCATCCCATAAATGGAACTATCTTTCGATTGAGAATATCCATATAAGAGTCCTGATTTACGGACCCTATAATTAACTCTAGATCTGTATAACCTTTCCAGGATATTCCGCCCCATACTGTTACTTTTTCACCGCCATATTGCAGTTGAGGATTGATGCAGAACCGATTGAATTGTTCTGTTGGAAGGCGACGAAATTTTTACTTGATGATTGGGCATTAGTTGAAAACTACTTTCATCCGAAAACAGGACTTTTTTCCAATCATCAACTGTCCAATTTCGTCTGGCAGTAAACCACTTAAGCCTTGAATTTGCGTGCCTTCTTGTAAGATAAACCTTTTTAGTAGCTGCTCTTTTCTTCAAATTTTCGTTGCAAAGGACTCGTCGTACGTGGCTAGCAGAAATCTCTACACCACTGGCATCCGCTAGTTGTCATGATATTTCCGTACTACTTGTTGTTCGGTATGGTTTGTTATTTTTTAAGTTTCCTTCGAACTCTGGGTGTCACGTTTTTTGGTCGTCTTGGCCATTTTTTTTGGTCAACGGAGCCAGTTTCGATGCTCGTTGTATTGTATGGTGAACGCAAGTTTTGCTTACACATACTAACTCAGCAATCCGTCTTTCGCCCACGCCGTTTTTGTACAGTGTCCTATTACCTATACTTTCGTTTACTCTCTATTTCGCCCGTCAAAAATATAATTGTATTCGTTATTTGCATTTGGTTTTGTGGTTCAGCCAATGCTTGAAAACCCCAAGATAATATGAAATCGTTTTAGTAGTCCAAACGAACGAAGTCCCGGACAACATCCAGTACCTAATATTTCCAACGAATCATACAAAAATTTAATCTCACAAGGCTGGACTAGTTCCTGCTGTTGTGGAAGTTTTAGGTATCATTCTATCCTGAGGGAATCATGGCATCTAAGTCATTTAACGCTAATCGTTTCCTCTGGCGTCATTAAAAATTCTGCAAAAACAAGAACATTTCTCTTCTCCTTTGGGTACAATCCACATATCGAAATGGCATTCCATAGAAGTCTCGCCTCTCTGAAATAAATTCACCGATTATCAAAAAGGTTCCCCTTTACAGTGAGTAACCTAACCTACGGCTGGATCCTTAACAAAGGAGCCGGGCAAAGTGATCCAGGAGTTCATAAAAAATTGACGAGTTAATTTACGCGCTCAGCATACCAAATCGCCATATGCATTTCACACCAATAGATACTCTGCGGCCAGATCGTGGATCATGGTGCATAACGAAGGAGTGATACACATATGAGATCTTGTCATAGCATCCACGTATGTGGGGATCTCCGCACGGCGATGAGGCGGCGGCGGCAGCCAAGACGGACAAACCGGACGGTTGCAATGCGCTTGTACGAGTATATGGTGCGGCTAGAGCACTCGGGCAGAAAGAAGCAACAAATCAAAAGATCTTTCTGCTAACTATGAAGAGGCAATGATTCCGCGCTGAAAGGTCTTCAACACTCCTCATGCGAGCGCGCTGTCGGAAGTTGAGTGCTCCGCGGGGCGGGGGGTACTTTATTGTAAAACAGCTTAACACAATTGTCCCCATCAGCATCATCATCAATAACCCCAACAATGTTTGGTATGTTGATAGTCGATCATTTTGCTTTCGGTTTATGCGTGCTCCTAGTTATTCATTTGTCTCATTACTGCGACACGGCGGGCTCGCAGGCAGATGGACATATGTGGACGGCGCTGTTATCACCCTTTTGGCAACCACTGCTGACTGCTGAGGAGTCCTCGTTACCGGTACAGGAGCCTGGACGTCCTCGACCGCTGCCTTGGATGATTTGTCGATTTTTCATGCAAAGTGGAGTAGAGCTAGGGACTGGCTGACTCGCTTTATTAACCTTTCCCCGTTCCCTACTAGGTAAGCCAGGCGCAAAAAGCTAATCACATGCTTCTTAATTTCACGGCCCAGCCAGCGACGCGTTCGTACAAGGCAGGAATTCCAGCGAAAATGGTCCGGAGGAAAAAATTGTCAAACATGTGAAGTATGCTACAATTGCATTTTAATTGAAACATTGGTTACAAGATGAGTCCACTGATGCCTCACCTGATTACAGGAATCCGTCATCCGGATACTGCTGCGTCACACAGTTAAGTGTCCATAACTAGTTAACAAATCATGCCAGTCGTCATACATAGCCATGCACAAGAAGTGGCTGCCAATTCCCAAGCAAAAACCCGGCTAATTCCTGAACTTATCCTCATATAGTACAAGCGGTGAGCATCGCCGGGCTCCGAAGATGAGCATCAATCTTCCCGAGTGGAGCTCCCGTCCAATCGCCGGGGCAGCACTTCAGACGGCCAGCGAGTTAGTACAAATAGAGTGATTGGAACTTTTATGAGCTGGGGCCCATTTTTTCCCTGACGCACACTGTTAATACGTTTTTCATAGCACCACCTTTGTCTTGGGGCCACCTCATGGCTTTATATACTTAACTACTCATTAATTCTTGAAATAATCCGAAAATAGCTGCACGCAGCACAATCATCTTTCGAGGGTATCGCCATCATCGTCATCATCATTACAGTCATCATCATTATTGGCGGGCCGGGGCTTCGACTAGGGCAAATCCACAACTGCACTTGATCTTCGTTGACGAGGCGACTTTTGTTTTATATTTTATTTTTTTTTTCTGAGCCGCTGATTGAGCCGAGGCTTGTTGCAGATCGAATTTCTGATGTCAAGCCATGTACCGCTTTCATGCTCTGGGGACGGTGGTAGTTACAACATTTTCCAGATGAGTTTCAAGTTTTTGTCACACTTCCAGCAAATCAGATTTACAAAAGTTGCCTGCTCCCTTTGGCCAAGAGACTCACTCACTCGGCTCGTGGAAATATGAAATCTATCGAGATCCAGCGGCAGTTTTTCAACGTTCGTACTCAGTGAGTGTTCCCTTTCGGACGCTTCTACAGGCACTAGGCGTGTAACCTATCCCTTCTAATACTTGAGTAAAAAGTTGAGAAATTTCTTGGCTTTAGTGCTCTCTACCATCACTCACTATGAAGACCAGCGAGGCTATCAATGCAAGTGGAGGCTGCCATTAAAATATTTTAGTGATTTTTGTTTGGTTTTACCTCTTTATTTATTACACTTAATTATATATGTAACTGATTTCAGCACACAGAGTAATAAGAATGAGTCATACATACAGTCAAAACTGTCGAGCAAACTGAGTCTGCTTCTCGAAGTATAAGTTGATAAAGTTATAATTCAAATTACTTAGAATGTCATGCTACCTCAGAAAGTGTGTCGAGACAGATGTATTTATAGTTGCAAGCAGGTCCAGTAAATTAATCGTTTCTCGTAAACAATAAAACGCGAAAATTGCTCTGTCTCGTTACTCAGTCCATCCTATCCGCCACTTTTTCAATCCTTAATTGTTCTTTGCCGTTTTACCTTTTTTTTGCATCAGCAAGAAACAAAATAATTTTCAATCAATTCATACTCAAATATTGAAATCTCTTTAAGTTAATGAGTTAATATCAGTTCGGGACGTGAGTCGTCTAGGAGTAAAGCGAGCTTCACTGCTGATCCAAAAGTCTCAGATTCAGATCCCACTCGGAGTCCATGCTTCCACTCCTCGAGTGCATTTTTCGTAATAAGGGACAGATGGAAGCCCCAACGGAAGCAGAGCCTCGAAGAGATGCTTTGTGAAGGTCGAATTATAATTTATTTCGCTTAATACAAGCTACAGATTTATGGGAAGGCCTAAGGGAGGCTTTGTCAACATGGAAGTCGAAGGCTGGTGTGTTGTTGAGGGTTCGAAGTGACCGTAATTAGTGCGATGACTATCGAGGCGAAAGGTGGGAAATGATCTAACGTTTGGGGGGTTAGTGTTAAGGGAAATACTGTGCAGGAAGTCGGGACAGTCAATGGAGACGGTTAGGACTTGATGGATGAAGACAACATCTGCGACATCGCGACGCAAGGCAAGAAGCTGGGGGTTAATCAGTTTTAACCGGCTTTTATACGGAGGAAGGTTGCAGTTATCTGTCCAAGGAAGGTCACGCAACACTGACCTGCTTCGATCCTGTTAATGAGGTGGATTGGAAGGAGGACCAGGCCTGGCAGGCATACTCTAGGAGTGGCCGAAGAAGATGAAGAGTGATTTGGTGACATAAGGATCAGAGAATTCCGTAGACCAACGTTTTACAAAGCCAAGGGTTGAGTTGGCTTTATTTACGATATGATCAATTTGGGAACGAAAGTTGAGCTCACTGTCGCATATAACGCCCAGGTCGCGAAGGAAATTAACAGATGGAATTCGTTCGCCTGAGAGAACGTAGGATCTAGGAGAGGTGGAGGCACATTTACGGGAGAAAGTGATAGATTGGCATTTTGATATATTGACACCGAGGAAGTTTTTCATGCACCAGGTGGAGAAACTGTTCAGGTTGTCTTGAAGTATGGTAGAGTCAGATGTGTTGTTTAAAGATTTTCATGTCATCAACATAAATTAAAATTTCGGAATGATTGATAACCTTTTCAACATCATTTATGGATAGTATGAAAATGAAAGGTCCAAGGTGACTGCCCTGTGGGACACGAGGTGGGGCAAAGTAGGAAGCCAAGAGAATTTAATTTGAGAACAATGATTTGATGGGAGATTTTGTCGAAAGCTTTGCTAAAATATGGCAACGACGTCAACTTCTACACCGTTTTCCGTTACTTGTAAGGTGCTAGACACAAAGCTTGTCAAGTTGGTAGTTTCGGACCTACCTTTGAGGAATCCATGTTGAGCTGAAGACAAGATGGACTTACAGTAAAAGGACATGGAGTCATAGATGTGGCTTTCGAAGAGTTAAGGTTTTAGCAGGATAGTTTTTAGACGATATTTCGATATGTCACCCTTTTGTGGATTGGGGTGATATAAGAATCTTTCTAAGTATTGGGAAAAGTGCCCTCGGAAAGGGAAAGTAGGAAATGATTGTTGAGTGGATTAATTAAATGGGTAGTACATTCAATGAAAATTATGGCGGGAATCCCATCAGGGCCGGGATCAAAGTGATCGGCGAGAATATTGACTTTATTGGCAACAAGAGAGGGACTAATGACAATGGCAACAAGGGAGGTTTGTGGGCAGCTATTTGCTCCTAACTGCAGATGTCTTTAGGAATAATAAACTTCTATCTGGTGTTGCGCATTGTATCATAGACAAATAAATATAAAGATTAGAAAGTTATTGAAAATAAATATCAATTTTAAAAATTAGTATTGTTTTGTTTTCTTTCGAAATTTGATATCTTCAGATTTTCAAATTGCTGGGAAAATTTCGAATTGAGATATTCCAAATATAGAGGAATGTGAAACGCACATTATTTATTGTTATCCGTCTCAATAAAAACGCATCGGAATTTCTATAGACATTCGAGCGCAACGTGTAAAAACTTAGGGTGCGAAAATCACCTGTCCCAGATTATGAGTCCACGGTGAGCAAGCAAAATATGTAGATCATGACAATTAAATATTTTAAACAGCTCACACAGGCATCCCTTCTTTAACATGCTCAAGTAAGGCAGCAGGTCAGCGCAGCAATTGTACATTCGCCGATTGCCGTCCCCCATGTGGAGGTATCGCTGTGGAGCTCTCAGAAATTTCGGTGGCGTTTTGCTTATTCGGAGTGGGTAATTTTTATATTTATTTGTCTATGGTTGTATCCACAACCCGATCCTGGGCCTAATACATTCAGTTCGTTATATTTTAAAACTTTTTCGTTGTGCTTGCCCATCTGATCGCTTGTACGGCAGGCTCGTAAACTCTCCAGTGAAATTTATCAAGATCTTTTCCAGAAGCACTGAAAGGTGTTCAGTCTTTAGCTTCCTAACTCTCAAGGCGTTCAGATGGCAAGGAATGGCCTATCTCCCTGCTGTCGCATGTTTTCGATGAGTTTTATTAGCTTCATTTTTTTAACCGGCTCACGTTGTGGATCAACGCCTTAACATGGGAAACAACAACGACACCTTAATCCAAATGGCTATCCGGATCAAAGATCCGGCAGAATAGTTTTAACAGATTCTAACAGAGGTCACAGTTTTCATATTATAATACATTCCCCACAGTTGGTAGCAATGACAGGATCGAGTTAAGTATCTTCATCTTTTTCTAGTGTCTAGTAATTAAAAAGTATAATTTAATAATCTTTAATGAAATAATAAAATCGCGAAAGAAGAAAAATATTTTCAGCTTCACCGCCACAGTTACTTTGGAAAGTTCAAATAGGAATCCTCTCCAACTTTTCAAAATCGCTAACCCGATTTTTTGATTGATCTGGATCGTTCTTCTCACCTCATACTGATCCAGAGCGTAAGCGGGAGCCATAAAGTCAAGCGTATTAAAAATACAAAGTAAAGTTTTTTTTATGTGGTCGTAAATTCGGAGCAGGCAAAATTTTATTTAAGTCTTTCGAAGCGCGGTTGCGGCCTCATTGAAAACGCTCGTCGTGTCAGAGCTGCCGCGCAGTCAGTCTAGCGCTGAGCTGAAAGTTTATTTATTATTCATTAATTTTTCGCGACTCTCTACCTCACAACGATGTTGACCCCGCGGAGGCATTTGGCTCGGCGGATAAAATAAATGAGCGATTTAAATTCGTGTTTACACAAAGAAGTTAATGCTAATTTACATGCGATTACTACAAGATAAGAAACGGCCTGAGAGTGCGCTACAGCCATAAGGAAGCGACGACGTTCGACCACAATGCCCGCGCGGAAGCACCACACTGCATGCCGATGCCTGAGAAACTAAGTTGAGCTGGAAACTAAATAAGGCGCTCCTTATCAATTTTTGGAAGCAGTCCCAAACGGAATTAAGAGGAGGAATTAAATGAGCAGAATTCTAATCTTAAAGACGTGCCTTAGCCCCGGCGACCGCTGCCTGCTGCACATATCGTGGCAAGGATCATCTTCTTTTTGCGGAAATTAAGAAATCACTATAACCCGAGTTGACGGTGATGGAGATCGGCAGTGCACTCACTCGCCTGGGGAATTCACGGCGAAAAGAAAAATATTAGCCGAAGGTTGAGGTGATGCAGATTTTTGCATACGAATCACGTAACTCAGTCGGGACGTCTTGGCTCATTAATTAAAATGATATCAGGGCTTTCAATGCATTCAGGGGTTCGCCTCAGTTGTGGGCTCTCAATCGGGCGTCAGGATTGGATTCTGACCTCTTCCATACCGCGCTCACTACTAATTAACTGTTATTGATGTAAAGCAATTAGCGTCATTGTAAACAGTCATCCAAAAGCGGCGACCAGAAAGTTATAATTGCTAAGGTCATAAGCAGAGGATGTTATAAATATCTTTAATGTTTCTTAATATTCTTTGAGATTTGTTGGAGTTTCTCGTCGTCCAAATCCAGGCGTAGCCTTGCCTGTGACTAGCCTAAACGTAGATGGGTTGGATAAATTTGCATAATCGAGCTGTATTGCACGCTGGGTGTCTACTGGGCTTATATACTTTTATTTTTAGCATGAATTTTTTGATGCTCGTGGACAGTTGATTCGAATCTAAAAATTTAAGTCACGAAGATAATATGTGATCCGATCCAACCAAATTTTGCCTCTGCGCTAATCCAGATGAGAACACAGCCTCAAAAGGATACGAGAATGTGTACATAATTCAGTTGGCCCTTATTTACTGCCTACAATACAACCACCCAAGGATATGGTAAAAAGTAAAAACAGAATGGTTTTTGGTAATACGGAATCGAGATTGATGCTCGTAGAACTAGAAAAATTTTTTACAGTTGTGAAATTATTCCATCTATTTAGTATGCGTCCGTCTGTCTGTCATAACCTCGTAGTTTCTTTATTTTATCAGCATTTTTAATGAAATTTCAAAAGAGGGACGTTTAGTAAATCTAAAGTCAGAAGTGAAGGGGACGAAAACCATTTATTCGCATATCCTATCGATTAGGGTCTGTTGAACAGGTCTTTTAAAATGCAATCAATAATATCATATGACATTTTTAATTTGAAGTAGAAAGATATGTGTGAGTCTATACCCATCAGATTGCCATGTGGTCCTTCCCTCTGATACTTGCCAAGCAATGGACCTAAACATAAGAAAAGATTTGTGAAAATGCACTTAGAATAGATTTTGAAATACAGGAATTATACAGAGATACAGTACAGATTCAATACTGTTTATTCCGAAACCCCACTTTTTCATCACATTTTTCCTCTAATATACCTGAGAAATTTAACCGTTAAAGATTTTACGTTTTAAATAACAAATGCGCTCCTGAATGGGTTTCTAAAAGAAAATACGACGTCAATATCTAAAGTCGTTTAATATTTATTAACATTTTTGTGGAATCAAAAAGCAATTATTTTTTTCGAATGATTTTGTTTATTTATTTATTTATTTCGCTTAATTCAAGCTACAAAGAAAATAACAAAGTACCTGGCTGGCTAGGGAGAAAAGAGATCTAAGGAGTAGTGGGCCAGAAAGTTTTTCGAGCACTATGTTGAAAAGCTGAGGAAGTCTTTTGAGTTATATAAGATCAGATACATTGGATATACTTTTGAAAATGTTCATATCATCAGCATAAATTAATATCTCTGAGTGTATAATTACCAGCTCAACATCGTTTATGGACAGAATAAAGATTATTGGACTGGACTAGGTGGCTACCTAGAGGAATACCAGAGTGAGAAGTAAAGGGGTTAGAAATCGCTGAGTCAAAATGAACCTTGTAATGACGATAACGATTATCGAGGTAGCATTTGATCCAGGAAATGAAAGAGGGTTGAAAGCCCAGGACACTAAGTTTGAGAACAATGAGCTGCTGAGAGATTCTGTCAAAGGCTTCACTAAAATCGGTGGCAATAACATCGATCTCCTCGCCATTTTTCATAGCTTGCAGTGTACTTGATACGAAGACTGTCAGGTTAGTAGTCCTAGATCTATCTTTTAGGAAACCAAGTTGGACAGGGGAAAGAATACACTTACAGTGGAAGGACATGCAGTCGTAGATGAGACTTTCGAAAAGTTTAGGAATACAGGAAAGTTTAGCAATTGGACGGTAATTAGAAACATTTCTTTTAAAGAATCTTTGAAAGAATTTGGAAAACACCAACAGATAGAGAAAGGTAGAAGAGGGTGGAAAGATGCTGACTGAGGTGGGCAGAACATTTTTTTAATAGAATAGCGGGGATCCCGTCCAGGCCAGAGTTATAGTCGTTCGGGAGCATGGAGATTTTGGCGGCAACAAGAGAAAGATTAATATCAATGGATGTTTGTCAGCAGTTTTGCATGTAGCGAAAGTAATGAAGACTAGGACTTGATCACTAAACGATTGACTGAAAAAGTCAGCGAACAAATTGCTATGTTATTTGTATTATTATATTTATATACAATATATTTTGTCACGCAGACAAATCGTAGAGAATTGAAACTATAGTCAAACTGAGAGAAGCCAAATCGTAATCAAAGAAAAAATTCTAGTCAAAGTCAAAAACAATTGGTTCACATTGGAGTGCCCTTAACAAAAGTAACAAAGTGAAGTTACCATTAAAATGCATAGAATATGCGTTTGAATGATAATTTATTTTTTTATTGCCAATAGGAATATATTTCCACCTGACAACTGCATACAAAAATGAATGCTAATTATTAAATTAATGAGTCTTCAATAATTATAAAGCAGACCTTGCACTTTTGCCCAATTATCAGAAAAATGTATATACTGGTAGTGGTCATTACAGACCCCCAAAGACCCTCGACATCGAAGACAAGGGGCTGTTCAGACCGTACCTGGTTCGATAACGAGTCAACCCTATGAAGGAATAGGTTGTTTCCGAAAATGGGTATAGACCTTACAGGAAACTCGACCCAAAATCTGGGGTGTGTCAATTTCACCGTTAAATAATTTAAACATAAATATAATTTTCGTCGACCTTTTTTCAAGCGTGGATAGTTTAAGGAGCATTGTACGATGTTCAAGTTAGGAAGGAAGGTAGCTAAGTGTGATCCTGCCAAGATGATCATGTCGAACGACCTTACGCTGAACAGGCTCAATTCTGTTTGAGTGGGTGTCATGAAGCGGAGACCTTTCGGACTGGATCTAACATAAATCATACAAAATTGGAAAAAAAATGATTTTAAATTAAGGTTCATCAAATGTAATTCGACAACCCGAGTGTATTTGAATTTAAACAACTTAGTGTAGGAGTGGTGTTGCTGGCTTTAGGCTTTATTTACTCGACTACCTACTCATCTGTAGCGATAGAATCGTGAGAAGGTCAAAGTGGAGGAAAGGATGAATACTATTTATTATTAAAATATGAAAAATAAACAAGTAGCTGACATACAATTTGATCCAAGAAATCAATCCTCAGACTAACTCTACCGCAGAAAAACTTCAAAGTCCCATTGAAAATTCCTTCTCTCACATGCAATTTGTTTGTCTTTACATCCTCTATTTAAGTTTGCACACCAAAAAATTAACTCGGGAGGATTAATGTAAAAATAAAATACTCGAAAGTAGCGCAATTAAAACCACATTTTGAAACTGCCTCAAATACTGTGCAAGAAGGTGTTTAGCAAGATTGCCTTCACAACAGCCAGGCAAATAATGAAAAATCGCCGTTGTCCATTGGGTTAATGAATTTTCGAATCCCTGCCAAATTTAGAAACACTTGCAGCGTTTCAATTACACGAAATGACCGCGCTGGCCATAACGTGAAAAGTGAACAAATCAAAGATAACCTGGCGGCGATCCGGCTACCTCTCATCTCAGCGCCGGAATTAATGGATCCATTCGTTCAAAAAGTCTAAAACGATTGAAATTTGTTATTTCTCGAAATCGATTTGCGGCTTTTATTTGGTTTTTCTCGAATTATGACCGCCTGATTGCCGTGCACCGCTGAATTAGCAAGGAAGGGCCCTCGGCCTTGGCAATTTTGGTTTCGGCGCAAAGATGCAGAAGGTCAAGCGCGAAATGTTTTCCTTTTCTGGCTTAATTTTTCGCGCTTATCTTAACTGTGGCGATGTTATTCTCATTGGGGAAATCAATTTCGCCATCTTGGGTGGCGACTTGCACTACACCTCACCCGGACGCAGATCAATTGGTCCCGATCGGTCAGTATATTCTTGTAAGAATGGCGAGTCGGGAGCAGAGTCCGTTATGAAACAACTGCGGAAGAATCACTTAGCCCGGATTTAGTGTGGAATTGTTCTGATGAGCTCCCTGGGCAAGACAATGCGCCAGCTCTCATACCTGGATATCAGCGGCTGAGCATCGGCTCAGGTATAGGAATTCTCACGGCGCGGCGGCGGCCAAGCAGAGATACTTTCGGCACAAAGAGCCTGTATGAATGGTGTTTAACTAATTTACCCGTTAACGTTTCTGCACGTATCGCGCGGGCATTCTGTCTAGAACTTAATTTTCCATAAGCAAAGGAGCCCTGGGCCTTCGGTAGGAAGCGATCCGACGTAGAAAAATCCAAAAAGCTGGCAACCGGGGGCAAGCGGAGGTACAACAGCGAACGAGCTCTATCAGCAGCAGAATAATCAAACGTGAAAGATTTTGCAGATTTCATTAAGGTCGAGGTTATCCAAACATACCACACCACACGTTTCGTATGTGCCAATTGTAGTTGGCCCGTCGGATTGCGGCTGCAAGCCCACTGGATTCGCGGAGCAAGGCTGTTCCCGGCGGCGACGACGACGACGGCGACGACGGCCAAAGACGGTGTCTTTTTGTTGCGCTGGCATCACAGTTAAACCAAATCAAAAAATATCTTCGCTGGAATCGCACGTCCAGGCCAGCAGCTAGCCAATACAGACTCAAAGGTTAAGTGAACGGGAGGGAGATCTTAAGTAGAGCTGCTTGGAAAGCTTCCTTCGGCCTCCTCGCGGTATCCCAAAGATGCTGTTGTTTTGCCTCTCGAAAAACACGTTACGGAAAACTCAGCAATTTCATGATAGATCTGAATGAGATTAGGCGAAATTCGCTAAGTATGATAATGTGTGCTAATTAGATTCACTTCCTGGGTTCGAAAGGTTCTCAATTCATGCATCAAAAAAGGCCAAGACGCTGCTGCCTTTGCTGCACAATGTGCTCATTATTTTGTGTCGATAGGTAAATTCCCTAGGAGGTGACATTTTTTTTCGGAAAATATAAAGGGCCGTGCTGGAAAGTTCAATGCAGTCAGGCCAATCGCCTTACTACGGCACGCCTGAAAGGTATGGCGAATTGCGAGTGTGTATACCGAGTCCAAGATGAGATAACTAGTTCTATATATGGGCATTAATACTTATTATGATACCCACAAGCTATTAGCATTGGACGCCAAATGTGGTCTGCTCCCTTGTTTCTCTAACAAAATCTACAGTTCTCAAATACATACAGCTAATATAATTAAATTTTCTAATGCCAGTTGTAACTTTCATTCACTATCTATTACCGTTGTATAAATCACTCAACTAATGATAATGTTCAAATATTTATTCCAGCCATATTCCGAATTTTAAAATTTCCCAACTTCAAAGAATTGTGATGAAAATGGGTGCAGTTATGTTTTCGGGGTCGCTGATCTCGAATATAGCAGCAAAATGGAAATTAACGAAGGCGGATCGAACATGGTGTCTGAAAATTATCAACTTCAAAGTATTGCTATGAAAACGGGTTCCTTTATGTGTGCGGGGTAGCTTATCGCGAAAAAAATTTTACTTCTGTAGTGTGTAGTATACCTACCTTCAAAACCTCAAATTCCTCAGTGAATATGTTTACATTAAAACAACTATAAACCGGGACTCCCTGTACATCCTCTGTTTCTATATTCATCATTCCCAACCGCTTCAAATCTATAAGCTTGCCATCGACGTTGTCGACTCCATATTTAATGTCCTTGACTCCAATGATGAGACCATTGTTCTCGGGGATTCTAACCTTCCACGCCTACAGTGGACTCAACCCGAAGATCTTACCCATTTTGTCCCTCTGAATGGAACCTCTGGTAAAGAGGCTCTTTTCGCTGACCGGCTCTCAGACTCCTGCCTCTGCCAGATCAGTGGCGCAACCAATAATCTTGATAGACAACTCGATCTCATCTTTTGAACCGATCTTGGAAACCCGACTGTCACTAAAAGCAACTACCGTCTGTGCTCTCTTGACCAGTTCCATTCACCTCTTTTTGTTCATTTTTCTTTGAAGTCTCCCTTCCCTCCACCGACCTAGCGCCTAAATACTGTTTAAATTTTCGTAAGGGCGATTTCGTGAATTTGAATCTACTACTCGGAAATTCGTCTCTTGACTCATCTCTTTCGATCCCCAGCTCCCTGTCACCGATGCCCTTGAAGTCTTCTATACTGACTTATTTACCTGCCTAATCCAATCCGTTCCCTTTCAACCACGAAAAAATAACTCTTCACATCCCCCCTGGTATGACAAGGAACTACGATCTCTCTGCAACAAACGAAACAAATTGTGGCAAGTCTATCTCTTGTCCAGATCTGATACAGACTATTCCTCTTATCTCTCAGCCTACAACCTGTTCTCTGAACGCAGCAAATCCTTTTACCATGACTATCTCAATCGGATGCAATTTGACCTATTTTCTGACCCCAAATGCTTCTACAAATTGATTAACATCAATGTCGATGTTTCTTCAGTCGACCCCAAAATAATCGCTAATCTCTTTGCCAGCTATTCTAGCCAATTTGTCTGTGAACACTCCTCTGAACTCGATTTTAACTACTTCCAATTTATGTAATCCCGACCTCAGACATCCATCGCTTTGATTAATATCGACTCCTTGCAGGTTGCTCCTTCCATTAGCACACTTGAAAACTTCAGCCCAGGCCCTGATGGGATTCCAGCCATTGTACTAAAAAAATGCGCATAACACTTAACTAAACCTCTAACCATTCTTTTTCAACTGTCAATCTCTGAGGGCGTTTTTCCTTCCCGGTGGAAAGATTCATTTGTCATCCCTTTTCACAAAAAAGGCTGCACGCCTCCATGTCCATTTTCTCCTCGTCCCAACATGGTTCTTAAAGGCAGGTCAACTATGACATTATGTGTACTGGAAAATGGTGACGAAGTCGATATTGTTGCAACTGATTTTAGTAAAGACTTTGACAAAAAATCACACCAAATTATCCTTTTTAAGATACGTTACCTTGGTTTCCAGCCGTGATTTCTTTCTTGGATGGAGTCCTACCTAAACCTACGTCAATACAGCGTTTTCTTCAACTCGGTGACTTCTAACCCTTTTGTAGCCCGTGCAGGGGTCCCTCAAGGCAGCCATCTAGGTCCACTGATCTTCCTGCTGTCCGTAAACGATGTTGAGTGCATCATCAAACACATGGATCTTTAAATTTAGGCCGATGATATGAAAATCAATATCCTCCGAACAAATATCCTCCGTGCTTGATCCCCCCCTTCTACGCCATTAGGTATAATAAAAATTTGAGGTTTTGCGTAACCCTCTCACTAGTTGAAATAGACTCTTGCATAATATTTCTGTGATTTAATGGCTGTGAAATTATCCTTCTATGTATAATTTAATTTCCAGATTTTATGGCTTTCTAATATTTTCAAAGGAAATAATCATAAAAGGAAAATACTAGACAATTTCAACAAGTGAGCCATTTTACTTTGATTCTATAGGAAACTGCGCAGAAATGCAAAGATCAATCTATCTAGGGATCTGTCTTGATCACACTACGGCAAAATTATAATTGTCCAAAATAATAGCAGCGAGGTGTCATTATTTTCATTAGTTCATAAAGTTGCTTGCTACTAGAGGCGCGGTTTGTGGTCCGGTTGTGTCTGCTGCCGGCCGGCCGTAACGATCATAATTATTGTTGAAATAAGTCCAAACTCCTAAAGTTATGTGCACAATCAACCATGACCTGCATCTATGAGAAATTACCTCACGATCACATCGTAAGCATTTACGACTCGAACTGCAACGGAATATTAAAAGAAAACATGGAAAAAAACAGTCTATGATCATCTCATAAATTCGAGCTACGTAAAGCCGCGGCGGTGTGGTGCACCAGGCTTTTCTCCTGTCCGTGTCCCGCAATTGAATCCAATCAGCCGGTTGGATCCGTGGTGGGATATCAAACAGCCTGGCACTTGCAGTGGCATTGGGCGCACGGGGATACCAATCATGCACTATCCGCTGCCCGCGAATAACATTAATTACAAGTTAGACAATATATTCAATTCGTCTTGCATTCCAACACTTTAATTACAGATTTCGCTTAAATATGGATTTTTGACGGAGCACTGGACAGGTCTGGGGATCTCGATCGCGGCCAGTGCGCTCGCTGGACTTCTCGTTGGCCCGCCCGTGCATACTTTGTTTGCGAAAATCAATTATAGACGAGATAATTTGTAATAACACACCAGGAGCTGCATTCAGTGGCCGGCTTGTGGCCGCTGCTAAAATGAGGTCAATTGGGCCTGGGAACGCGCTGTAATTGGCTCGCTGATTGCTCCAAAAGCTGCAAATAGATCAATCAGACCAGGAACTCTAGCGACCAATTACCAGCGCCTTTCTAGTTCCGTTATGGAATTTCTTTCCGCGAGAGGCAGACAAAAGAAGTCGATTATGTTGTACTTATGTCGACCCCGGCCACCTTTCGCCTTCAACAGGTTGGCAGGGTTTTAATTTCCGAGCAATCTCATCTCCAGCCGCACCGGGTATCTCCTGCATCAGGTGGTTACAGGTGGTTCACGATTTTTTGCGAGCGATTATCCAATAACTCACTTCTGTATGATCATTTCATTGTTCTGCGCCTCCGCTACCGTCCCGGCCTAGCTGGGGCCGTCCGCGCTCCTCCGTGGACATAGTTATTAAGCCACTGGCTCTGGTATTTATTGAACGAATCAGTTTTGTGCAAAGAACAGTTCCGCGGAGAGCCGCGTCCTATTTAGATCTTTTCGTAGTTATAGTAGGTACGGAGCCCGGTACAGTTTGTGTGCTGTGCCGAGATAGCGCAGTGGGTTCTATGAACCGCCCACTTCGTACGGTAATTCTAGAATCGTGATCGTGTAAGATCTTGCAGAAAAAACCACTAAAGTCTATTGAATGGTTTGGAATTCAGGTGAAATGTGAACACGGGAAGATGTATGGAGTGTATTCTCACACTTAGCGTGAAGTTTTCCGAGGAAAGTCGATAGCGACCGTTCTTGGCGGGCTCGGTTACATAATGAAAACACGCTACCGCTCATTGTACCGCCGTTTAACGGGCAATAATGTGCGGAAGCGCTTTTGTGTGCAGCCGAGTCAATGAGCTTTCAAATATCGCACCGACAACGGATTCTGCAGAGTACGCCGCGATGCATGTGGGTGTCGCGCACATATGCAGGGCGCAAACGTTTCCGGATAATGCCTTTTACCACCTACCAGCATCTTCAGGTCTAATGGGCTGCGCTTTTTCAGGCACCTCCGGGGTATTCGTTTTGACAAGGAGACAATTCCGCTGAGCCCGTTTTGACTCGTGTCACAGCACGAGCGTTGATGTATGCTTCATTTATCCCACTGATTAGCCCGCAATATTCATTTACTCCTTCAAATATTGTTCTCGCAATTAATGGCTTGTCTATGTCGACTTTCTTTATTAATGGCGAGAAATAGCAATTGGATTAGACTGAATGGCAGGGCACAGCTTGCTTCTTGTCGAGATGATTAACAGTGTCAGCAGCAATTATCGTCAATTTATTAAGCCATCGCGTCTACTTTCATCACCATCGTTGATTTGTTCGCCAGATAGTAAATTTAGGTCAGTTATTCTGCTTAAACTGTAAATTAAAATCTAAAACATATATGTAGCTGGTAATTCACGATCCTCATACCTCCTCCCCTACCTATCCCGACCAGTTTGTACTTCTGAATTTAATGCATACCTCTCCCACTTATAGTCACTCTCAACATCTTTTCCACCTTGATGGACTTCTTGTTTCTGACCCTGAACAGACGTTGTTACAAAATCAAATCAATCCGTTCGGAAATATTGCTCATGATCACTCTGAACTGCAAAATTAATAAATTCATAAATCAGATTTCCGACCTTTCTACAGTTGTAAAACAGCAATGCTTAAAATAATTACAGATATTCGTAAAGCTTTAGATAATCAAGAAGTTGCCTTTGATAGTGTGAGCCATGAAAATCTTAACAAACTCTCTTCTCAGTATTATTTCTCTAACGGCTCCATCAATTTAATCAAGTCATTCCTCTTCCATTTCCAGCGGGTGAAAATAAATAATCATTTGTCTGATATGTCACCAGTAACCCAAGGAGAGCCACAAGGGTCCATAATGGGACCTCTACTCTTTTCGGTGTATATAAACGACTTATGTGATATGACCAGGATAAAAAGTCTTGGAATAACACTTAGCTTTCTGAAACCTTGGAACAAGTATACTCTTCGCAGGTTGTAATTCCGAGCGTCCATATTGCCAACTGGTTACACGTCTTAAACTAGTCATGCCTTTCTTAACATATGGTAGACTAATTTTTCAAAGGCTAGACACGAAAAGATGAAAGACACTGCTTTTATCGATTACATTCGATTTGCTTACGAGCTACGCCGTTTCGACCATACGTAGGTTGCTACTTAGGTCTTGAGATATGGCAACACCAGTGTGAATATGTTAAATCTGACATTTTCATCGTAAAGTTTGCCATTTTTAATGGTTTTAATTTTTAATATTTGTGTTGTTTATAGATACTTGAAAAAATACTTTTGTTAAAAAAATGGAACTGAATAGTAAACATTTCCGTGCGATGATTTTCTATGACTTTCGACGTAGATTAAACCAGCAACAGTGTGCCGATCAACTCGCTGCGACTTTTGGCGATGAAGCACCATCTTGAGCCATAGTTTTTCGCTGGTTTTCCGAATTCAATCGTGGTCACACTTCGAATTTCGTGAAGGTCATCCAAAATCGGTTGTTGTGCCAGATAAAATCGATGCTTTTCGTGAACTGATATTGCAAGATCGTCATGTGACATATCGTGAGATAGAGGCATGCTTGGGCATTAGTTTCACTCGCAAACATTCAATATTGCATGAACATTTGGTCGTCAAAAAGATTTGTTTGCGTTGGATATCGCATAATTTGACAATCGCTTAAAAAAAGGCTCGTGCCGATTGGTGCAAACAAATGTTAAAAAAATTCAATCGTGGTGCTTCAAAAGACGTCTATAAGATCGTGACAGGCGACCAATCATGGATCTATGCTCTATATATATAAAACATGTAACTGTTTCTACTTATGTCCGTTATAGACTTTGAAACCATCCAAAAAAAGTAATTTTTCAAGTATCTGTAAACAACACTATGACAAATATCACTCGTATGACAAAACGTTCTGAGTACGTTTACCATTAAAAATGGCAAGCTTTACGATGACAATGTCAGATTTGACATATCACACTGGTGTTGCCATATCTAAAGACCTATGTGGCAACCTACTATATCGCCTTATAGAAACTTGATTTTTGGATGGTCTTATTTGAACTGTACAGTGTTGATATTTTTTTAAGCTTACTAAATCATGAGAATTAAGATATCTGTATGATCAATTCCAATTTCTGCAGTCCTCTCGTTATCGTAAATTATTAATACTGCGCTATTCTCGTGCTGTTCTTTAGAGGTCTTTCATCGTATGAAATCCCACGTATGTGGAATTAAGAAAAAGACACAAATATACCTTCGGAACACTTATATAGAGATCCACAGCGGGTGAATATTTCCTTCGTACTTTAATTTGAAGGGAATATTTATGTCCAACGCATGTTAATCCAGGTCATGGGATAGTATGCAAAGAGCGTCACAATTAAGGTTAACGGCCTGGTTAATTATTAATCCTGTCTGCAAAACAATGAACCAGTTGAATACTTTTCGGCAATTTACTCCTGGAAAACAAAATATCTGCATACTTGAGGAGAGAATTTCTTCGATGACCACAGGCCAGTCGAGAGCTGGAAAGCAACTCTAGGCCCCGAGAAGAACCTTCAAGCATTTTTCGAGGGAATTTCATTCGATGTCCGGGATTCCAGCAAGTCGGCGTGTTTTTCTTGAGCACGGGCACGGCATGCAAAATATTTCCTTCAATTCAAGATTTTCTTTAGCGAAAAAATTATTCCACCGATTGTCTGCGATACTGAGGCAATTAATCGCTGGGCCACAGTACTTATCATGCCAGTCAAGGATATTTAACCCAGATAGATGGGATCAGTGGCTTCGAGGCGTTTTGACTGAATCCGTGATCCATGGTGGAAACAATAAACCCTGCCAGGTTTCCAAGTGACCTTCTCCCAGAGCAACAAGTCCCGAGGAGCAGCCATAAAACAAGTAGAACAGCATTTCGCTATGTTTATGTCTTAATCAATCTCCGTTTATGTCGATGCTAGGAAAAGCCCGAGTAAGTTATTGAGTAGATTTACGGAACCATGTGAATAACTGCAGTGGTGTTCTGCCCTGACATGTTGCACTGATTATTCTGCTTTCCGTCTTTTCGTTCATGTCTTACAGTGAGAATGGGAAATGGGAAACTTTTTATAGTTTTCTCCTATGGGCACATGCAGATCAGATGTCAACTTGGGAAGATTTTGTGGTCAGTAGCTGTTTGTCTCGATGTTACTGGCTTTCAATTGGGCTAAAGTGCACAGGATGTGGGAAACTGCAAAATACATACGTGAGCGGTTTTTAATTGAAAAGTTAAAACAATATTAATATTAGTGGCATTGCAGATATTCCTGATTGTAAATATAACCCACGAGTGCCAGCTAACATTGAAACTGAAAAAGAATTGCGTTGAGAGAGTAGCGAAAGGCCCCGACCACTAAGCCTCCACCGAGTCTATTGCTGTTGTTCTAATCAGCTGAAGAACCTCGGACAGGGCTAGCTGACATGATCTCTACGTATTTTCCTTATCTGCAATCCCTAATCCAGTAATCCTCAAATACAGTAAAGTTTTTTAATTTTTACTAGTTAAGTTTTCTTTAATCTGAGTTATAAGCAGAAAACAGCGCTAGAAGTCGGACAACAACTAATCTTCCCAAGGGTCTGCTTTCAAATTGCTTTTGTCATTCTGGACATCTTAAAAGTTCTCGTAAGTCCAGTGGACGCATAATTTTGAATGATGCCTAAAATTTGTTTTTCCAATACTGTGAGCACTACATATGACCGGCCAGGCGCCTATTTCACATTGAACGCCACATTCTACCGTCAGAAAATGTATTCGATCAAGGATTCTACGTCCAGCTATTGCTTATAAAAGTAATAGGCGAAATGAACAATAAGAAATTACTATTGAATATCACAGACGAGCAAATACTTATTTTCTTTAATAATAGGTTTCTCGCATCTTCGTCATTGTAACTAGAAAAAGAGAACAAGAAGACTATAAACATTATTTCGTGTTTACTGATTTGTGCTGATCAAAACCAAAGCCCTCGGGACATATAAAATTGTTATAAATTTTCTTACATATTTAATTTTCAATAATTTCTCAATTTGAAAATGCAAAAACATCCATAGTTCGTAAATCGTCGTAAATGCACTGATGTTACGAGACTTGTAAAGTAGGGGAGTATACTGGTGATTTACTCGAGCGTCGCGGTGACCTATTGGATTTTGAAGATTAGATATTAGAAAGAAAAAAAACTTATATTATGTGTACCCTTTCACCGGCGGGAAAGGCACCTATAGGCTTTCAAAAATGTGGAAAAAATCAGTCACATGGAAATACCCGAGTGCGTCAGATTTTCATACAGACTGTTCAGCTTGATGTCCTGGTATTGCTGATCCATAATCTGACGATTATTTGGAGGGATTTTCTTAATCTGACCGTCTGAAAAATTGGTTTTGTTTCATGATTTTTTTTCCTTAAATCATTGAATGCGACAAATTGGAAAATTAAAATATTATAAAAATAAATAAAAATGGAAATTGATGGAAAATTGCCTGCACATAAAAAAAGTTGAGAAATTTTGTTGACTTTATTGACGATTTTTGATACTTCGGCTTGTGGAAACCGGGAGATTATATTTTTCCCGTTATCCTTGATTTATTTCCTTCAAAATAAAAAAAAATCTATGCGCTCGAGAATGTCGAGGCGAGGTTTTTTTGTTGCAAGTTTGTGACCATCCTACCCCCTTACGTCAGGCTCAAATCGTCAGATTATTGAAATGCACACTTTTCAGCATGTGATTAACCCACCATACCTTAATCTGACGCGCTCAAGTATTTCCAGCTACCGATTTTTGTACTATTCTGATCGGCTTAGATATGGTAGAGGTACTCAACAGGGTGCAAGGTATCCCCCCATATGTTAATCTACCGCGCTTGAGTAAATCCAAAAATCCCCTGTTGAGCTCTCCTACTATTAGACAATTTGCGAAAACTTTGTCCTAAAAGATCCACTGATTCACGATTCTATTGGGCAAATAAATAAGTTCTTGGCCCTGAAGTTGGTTGATTTATTAAACATAATTAGACTTCATTATTTGTCCCGTCATTTTTGATACTTGTTGCTTTGGCATTTGTGTTTATATAAAAAAAAGTTTCAGTCTTTTCCAAGTTTTCGTTCAGTGTGTATTAAAATTTTGAATACAAGAATGAAATTTGGAATCGCGCGCAATTTCCGTCTATTTTATTTAGTAAGTCATTTTTGGCAGTTATCACATGGAAACATTTACGAAAATGCCGCGTTACACTTCGGAAGAGCGTTTATTAATTATGAAGATCCATTTAAAAAAAACGGCAAGTTATGTGTTCATTTTGGTATGCATAACCGTCTGACCGTGGATGTTTTTTTTTAGATGGATTGGACGTAAATGAGCTCCCACATCGCGCCACAAACAATGAAGTTGTTGTAACTAAGCTTCTAGATTGTGTCATGTCTCGTTTTGAAGACCAAAAGTTGGACTTTGGACGGAGCCGCGGTGGCCATTTGGCATTGTATCTCACGTTTTATGTGAACAATCACACTTAAAAAATTAATAAATATGTCGAGGAAATTCAGTTCCTACATATTCTGTTTTTTATTTAATTTAAAAATCAAGTTCTTATTGAGGCCTTGAGACCTACCAAATATAATAATCATCAGAGAGAGAGAGAGAGCAGCCTTTTTGAGTTTCGATTAAAAGCCGCGGAAGTGTATATCTGCCCTCAACGTGTGTCCATGGGTGTGTGTGCCGTGTGCCGAATACCGCGAAACCGCCGATAATAATTTTTACAAGCGAATTTCCGTCTTGATCGATTAATAGGATGCCTCGATATTCTTTAATGCTGCGGCGTAATCGAGCTTTGCGAGAGTTAATTAACTCGAACTCCTCTCCTCGGCAGTAATAGCCTTGCACCGATTATTCCATCAGCCCTAATGACACAACTCATATGCGTGAAATTCGCTAATTTGTATAACTAACACGACCGCTGAGTTCGAAGCCGTGAAAGCCGTCGAAAATTAGAGTGGATTGCTTCGGCGCAAAATGGATTAAATATTAAACCGTGTTGGTGAGGCCTCGCTAGTGAACCCAGGGCTTTGTGGCTGAGTGCGAAGCCCCGATGAAAGCGGCTCAGTTCGCGGCCGTATTCATGCAATCATATGGGGAGCGGTGAATAGAAGTCAGTTGACTTGGCTCACCAGAGCTAGTGCACCTAGGCATCTTCCGCATTACTGTGCACTCAGAATGCAGCGGAGTATTGATAAATATTTGCGCGGTGATTTATTAATATCATCACTCATTCAAAAATCCTCCCCAAAGTCAATGCTGTGGTAATGCGCACCTCATCGTCCATATAGAGGTTGAGCTCTGAAGGGCTCCGCGGAGCTGCGTGGCTCAAAGGCAACCTGATGAGGTTCTAGTGAACTCCTTTTGTTTGCTCTTAATGATAGAATACGGTACTCCGGTGGAATTCCGCCTTTCAATAGGAGGATTGAATGAAAATGAAATATCTCTCATTGTGGCCGAGACGGTGCGGCATTGTCTCTTTGGGCTGCACTCTAATATGACCGTTGCTTTAATTAATGTGGAGGAGTGTGGCGGTGCATTGTCTGGGCTGCACTTGCCTATGCCGGGAGTGAATATCAAATTTAGCAATGATCCGTCCGTGCGTTGAGTGCACAGTGCGCGGCTCATTTTTGCAGATTGATTGCGCACATAGGAGCAGCTCAATATTAAAATTATCGCTTTATTAGGGCATCAATGGACCGGAATGAATTCAATTTGTCATCGTATGGAAATCGCATTGTGCGGGGAATGCAGCTAAATAGCTGCGATAGGTCCATTCTGCGCTATCGGCCGAGCGTGCGACTGGTTTTGATTGTGGGTAATAGCCCTCAGCTCGTTCAACCATCAAGCCAATGAGCCTGCGTACAAAGATCTACCTCTTTAGCAGGACTACAGAAAATTGCTTATAATCGCAGGATTGGGCCCATCAAACAAGCAGGCACTAAATTTTGTATACAATTTGCAGCATGAATGATTTCGCTCGCCGGCTTAAGTACTCCCGCAAAACCTGTGCAATGGACAGGCCGTCCGGCATCGGAAATTGAGTCAATTTTCAAGTGGCCGGCTCAAACTCAGCGAAGCATTGAGGGAAGAAAGTTAGATTCACCTTTTATGAGCCCTGTCGGGATTTTTATATGCAGAAGAGCGGCCAGGGAGGTGCTTAGCACAAATGCTCTATCTGCGCGGTTACACTGCATGGCATCTAGTGCTTCTTTATCGGACTGCAAAAAACGAGTCTCGCATTCCTGGCCGCGCTCCTAACGCTGATGGCACCGCGATATTAAGTCGTGGTCTCATAAGCGGACAAAACAAACGCGGCAGAGGATGATAGAAAAAATGCTGGGAAGTGGCTGCAAAAAGACCATAGGGGCACTGAAAGGGAAACTAATTATGCCCAGCCAAGTGAGAATGACTCTGGCGAAGAGCCGGCTCGGCTGGTTGGTCGATTGGTTGGTTCGTCGCATAGCTATCTGCCTTCGGATGGCTCCGATGGGATGGCTGGCGGGCTGGCGGACCTCTTTGCAAATACAGTTGGCCGCCTCAAAGAGGAGCACTTATAACATTTTGTCATGCATGTGATTATAAAGTTGCTACACCCATTTAATGAGTTGCCCTCTTCCGCCATTTTTGCAACATTTGGCTGCTTATGGGTACAACTTTTTGCAATCAACCTGCCTGATGGCGTCCACTTTCTGCCTGGGTGGTGACAATTTCTTCCCTGAATATTCGTATTCAGTTTCATGGATGGGCTTGATCGATCTCAGCGCGATAATGGCGGACAGAATTTATTTTGAAAATTGATATCATAAAATGGCCAATAAATAGGAGTGCCTACATACATACCTACTGGATGTATTTTCCAATTCAGTTGCTACTCATATCAAATTGAGGATCTAAAGGTTTGCAGGTTTGAAATTGACACTTTATGATTATTTTTCAAGACTGTTATCTTATAGTCTGCACCACAGATTTTAGATTAATTCATTTTAGAAACGGTACATTTCTAAAACATTCGAATTTTTAGTTTCAAAGCTGCGTAAACATTTGTAATGAAATTTGGGCGTTTTCGTATCGGCAAGTTAATAAAAACAAATTGTGTGTAAGCTACTATCTACTTCCAAAATTGAAATCAATTTTACTAAAAATTTACAATGAGTGTCCTAGAGTGTCCTATAAAAGCAAGTTTGAAGTCATGAAAACGGCCTTTATTGCAGGAAATATACCAATACAGATGTTGTCCAATTTATGAATGCACTTCCTTTTAATTTTAATTTATCGAATTTAGTATGTGAATTAATTTTAATATAAGGTGAAAGTTAGATTTCATTAAACTCATCTTGTACAGCAAATGTTTCAAATGCTATTCTTAGCTAATCTACAAATCATATCGCAATCGTTGTATTCTGTTCACAATTTAATACGGATCAGGTTGAGCAGTTACCGCCAATGTAAAGGTCTTATAGAGCAAGAGCTGACTGCAAAAAAGCTGGCCTATCGGGTAACAGGATGAAATGTATTTTAAATTTTAGTACTCATAGCGAGAGTAAGAAAAATTCTGGTGTTCCTGGGCGAATCGATGGCCCAAGCTTGGTATATTAATAATATTAGGAACATCGTTTTTTGTAAATATCTTAGCATCTAGATAAGCTATAGGAAAAGTTTAAAAATATTTTGTTAGATCTTGAAATTCTCTAAAAATTTAGTTATTTTAACTTTTTTCGTTAAGTCAATACTTTTTAAGTTATAGCGTGAAAAAGGTTAAAAAATTAGGAACACAATTGATTTTTCGCATTTATGTCTATTTGGGTAACTCGTAACAAAAAATATATCCACACAAAAGCTCTAGAGCACAAAATTTGCAATTGCTTTTATACTTGATATTTTTCCCAGCGACAAAAAGTTAAGTCTTTAGAGAGGCGCAAATTTGCAAAATCGATGAAAAAAGTATCACTAATGCTTCCGATTACAGCCGATAAATTTACATAGGCGGGAGAGGTGACCGCAAAAGATGGTGTGTACATGTTCCGAGTTGGTGGACAATATTTTCAGTGAAGGGTTACTATGCGCTGACAAACTTAAATACCATGGATTGTCTCCATCGCCCCTTCCCACACTCCTGGCGTTCTTATGAGGGTGGTAAAAGTCCACCTATTTTTTATGAAATTAGAGGAGAAATTATTTAGCAAACGTTTGACGGAAGAAACTGACGGAATACACAATACATTGAGTTTTACAAGACTGTTTCTAATAAGTTGTCCATGAGTGTAGTGAATACCTACACTAAAATCGCGGTAAAACAATTGTCTTTTTAATTCTTGTCGTTTTTTCAACTACGCCCAACCACGGCTCGCGAAACATAAAAATTGTACTTATCTTGAATATGTTTTTCTCTTCCTTGTAGTTTCCTTGCCCTCCTTCGTTTTTTTCGATTCCTTTCCCTCCGGTTCCTGAACGTTTCCTTTTAGTCCAAGAGTCGACTTCAAGAAGTGGTTTCCATAATCGAAAGTGACGAAATTTTCAGGAAAGGTTCCTTAATCTTGGAGAAACCTGTCTAAAATTGGTGCCCCATACCTTCTGTTCAGCCCCCCTTTTTCTACTATAGATGTATCTTGAATGTACAAGGTGGGCCAAAAGAGATCACCCTATTGGAAGATGCTCTTATTTTTGCAAATGGCCGCCAATGTCAAATCTGTTTTGACATTTGTGGACTAGACAGGTGTAGAATACAAGTGAACAAGCCATGGAGCGGTACACTCCCCAAGTGGACGATTTTTCGACCAAAATCATAATGAGCGATGAAGCGGGTACGTGAACATGCAAAGTCGCCCGATTTAACCGTTCCAGACTTTTTTTTGTGGGGGTTTTTGAAGTCCCGTGTTTACGTGAACAAGTCCGAGACCCTGGAAGCCCTCAAGGACAACATTCGACACGAGTGCGAGAATCTGTCGCCCGAAGTTCTCGCCGAAGTGACGAAAAATGCCATAAAACGAGCCCGTATGGCAATCAATTGTGACGGCGCCCATTTGGTAGATATCATCTTATCGACTTGACCAATAAAATTCTAAAGGTTCAAATAAACATAATCAAAAAACAGAATCGAAGTTTTTCATTAGAAAAAAAATGAGAGTCAAACAACATCGGATGACTTCTTTTGGCCCACCTTGTATATAGGATCTCTTCAAGGATATGTATCCTTTATTCCCCTAGCAACCCATTGCTCTGAAGTATAGTTTAACGAAGGCTGTTTTTACATTGAATAATTAGAAAATTTTGTAGGAGGACGGAAACAAAATTAAACTAAGTTTATATTATTTGTTATGAAAAAAGAATAAATGTGAGTATATGAGGTTTAGAAATGAAATTTTAATATGAATAGGAAGAAGAGATCAAATAAATTCTGTTAATATTTTAAAGATTTATTTATCTCTGGACACACTTAAAATTTTATTTGTAAACTAACAAATCTAACCATTATTATTCGTAGACCTTAAATTTTGAATGCTGAGTCGAAATCTGCAATTCCTGAAAGCTATACGCAGTTGAGTGTTTTGAGTTCATAAGTGCTGCCATCTTGATTTTGTAAAGTTGGGCAACATATTTAAAATCTGCGTCTCAAAACCCTAAGAGACAATGTTTATGAAAATCTAAAAAGACTTAGTATTTTGAATCCATCATATAATAGCCATTTTAAATTTTGCTCCATTTTTACCGGATTTTAATGAAACAAAGTAAAGAGGAGTCCTCACATACAAAAATTAAAAAAAGTACATAAATCTTCAGCCGTTTATTTGTTTATCTTAAAAGGGCAGACAAACAAGCAAGATTTCCAAAACTGAGATACATTGCCTCAGTACAGTATTTTGAAGTCACCAACCTTAATTTCAACCTATGAAAATAAATGTGTAAACAGACACTGCAATGTTATAATAAATATTAATGATTATTTCTGCTTATTGATATTGATGCATAATAAGTGAAATACTCAGTTACTGGAAACAATCGAATGTTATTGTCCTCAGCTTGTCGAAGCATTAGCACTTTGCCAAAAAAGGAACCAAAGTGTGTGTATGATATAAATCTTCTGAACCAGCTGTAGACAATTTCAACATCAACATACAATAGCTGCGGAAAACTGTGGCATGAGTTCACCCAAAGCGGCCAAAGTAAGTGTGCACCGGCGAGGTGGTTTAAAATGTATTTGGGTCACTCTCAATTAAGATTTCATGCAGCTTTAAATAAATGGTCCTATAAAGTGCAGTTAATTAAGTTAAATAAACGCAATTACGCCGACCAGTAGCTGATAAGTTTAAATTGAAAATCTTGTCCGGTGCTCCGCTGCGGCCAGTTTGGGTGCATGCTGATAAGCTCATCTGCCCTTTTACTTTCAATTGTTGGGTACTGTCCGAGACACGCACGTTGAAAATTCTTCAGCAACAATTTAGCTTTGGGGCCTCGGTTGTATTATACAATTAATGGAATTGCGTTTATCAGTTAATTAGTCGGTGTATTTTAATTTTGTACATTTTCTTGTCGATGAATACGAGGAAACATTCAACCAGTAGTCGCATTCGAATAAAAATTATTTTAGTGAAATCGTTGAAGTAAAAGTTATGGCATTTCTTAATAAACTCTGTCAGTTTATTTCCCGTATGATTATTGCGTTGTTTTTAACTTTAATCATACACGTTCCATTTTACGAGCTTTCCCTCAGGCGAAAGTAGGTTTCGGGGATTTTGTAGTAAGACATTTGGATGTAAGTGACGGAAGCAGTACTTCGCACTTCCATAAATATTTAGAGGGTGTCTCAACAAGATATTGAATTATGAATCGCGCGCAGAGACTGTACCAGTCACGACTTTTTGAAAATAGCCTTGTTTACCTGCTACTGCCGAGCAAAAATAATTTCCGTCACAGTCACCAATTGAAAATTAATAGAATTTCAAACACAAAAAAGGGTACTTACGGACTTTCCGGGGTGCAGATTTTGAAGATTTTGTATTTCAGAGTACAGTCTGAGGCCATCGCCATTCCAGTCCGAACGTTCGGGAATAACATTCCTGAACTTCCTGCCAAAGTACAGTTTCTTAATCATATAGCCTGTTCGCTTTGAGAGCTCGTCACATAAGGACGGAAGGAATGTCTTGGCATACGCAATAGACTGATGAGAAAATTCCCATATTAGGAGATTGACACACGACGGGTGCAAGCGTGTTTTTTATTTTTATGTTTTCACAACTTCTATGTGTTGAGGAATGAGTTTTGAAGGCAGCCTGGCTTGCTGCGTTCCGAACTCGCTCCTCAACAAGATGGCGCCCACGTTGGGCGCACAGAAGTGGTGTCGTACAGCACAGAGGAGTTAAGAACTGTCGCCCACAACATATTCGTACACAGATGTAGAACTGAATTTTACTGTATGTGGAAATATAGATAATGGGTTCGTAGGCAAGCTCACATAGTCTGATTAAAATATCATCTATTACCAGAGCCTAAAGGAACAGCGGCAGCGACCCTCTAACTACTACTTTGATGCATACAGCGGTGCTGCTAAAGTGGATGAGATGTTTCGCTCCCAATAAGCATTGCATCGCACCCATGCGTCTATATTGTATATATACATATATATATATGTATATTGCATTCCTACGTGCAAGAGCCCTAGATATACAAAGATTAATATTCTGTGTTACTAACAAGAACAGTAAAAAATTTGTCTGGTGATTTACCTTTAGTATACGCACTATAAAATTTGCAATTTTGATATTTTATAACGAAATTTTTTAAAACAGCTTTTTGTACAAAACTAAGGTTCATTGATATTTCATCAACATCAAAAATTATGAAAATGAAAGCCTTTATCCAAGAATTATTGGAAAAATTAATTTTGGCCTGTTGCACAAAATCACACGCACTTAAATTCTTCCTGCAGATTTCATTATTGTTTTTTATTTCTCAGTTTATAGTATTAACATTAATCCATTAATATCCCGTGTAACCATCATTTTTATTGATTGATGAATAAATTCGATTCTGTATCGAATCTGCTAAGTTTTTTAAAATGTTTTCATCGATGCTGGTCCATGCAGTTTATAGTTCACTATTGTTTTGGAATTGTCTGTTTTCAGCATAAATGCGTCGTACAAGAATCCCCCAGAGATTTTCAATGGGGTTGCAGTCTGGGGAGCGAGCCGGCCACTTAAGTACATCAACATTATTATTTTGAAGCAAAGTTTTTGTGCTCTTACTTGAGTGAACAGAAGTATTGTCCTGTTGAAAAATCAGGAAACGGCGCCGAAACCTCCGCAGAAAGGGTAGCAAATGTGTTGAAGTACTCCCTAATATTCTTCGCTGCTCATTCTCGAAGACGGGAACGATAGACTCAGTTTTCTTCCATGATTGAACGTACTCCATACCATTAACGAACCGCTCCCAAAATTGGCCTTTGAATAGAACCGTTTTTCTTTACGAAGATCATGCCAGTAGGTACGCATTGGGGCATTGGGTCACCATTAAGGTCAAATTTCTTTTCATCGCTGAAAATTACCTTTAATCAAAAAATGATAAAATTTATTAATGATTTCATCAAAAAAAAAAAAATGTGAAATGCCATAATTTTTTGTAAAGCATGCATACCGAGGTCCAGCCCCGATTCATGTTACGGCGTGCAAATTCCATCCTCCTTTGTTTGTCCACATCCTTTAAAGTAGGCGCAGGAGTTAATTTGGCCCGAATGAAAGGACTGCGTTTAAAAGTCCTCCAAACGGTCTTACAATTTGGAGATCTAATTCTATTTAAATTTGAACGCAGCTCTTCATCGTATTTGAAGCAGCTTTGACAAAGTGCTTTAGGATGCCCCGTCGACTTTGGTCTCCAAATCCTTCGGGATTTTTTAGGAACTTGCGGATTACAAAGTCTGATCTTTTCAGCTCCCGAGCGATTTCCCGCATTGACTTGCCAACGCGATTTAGAGCCTCAATTTGACCTTTCTCCTTTTCTGTTAACTTCTTTCTGTGCCCCATTTTATTTTAAATTCACTTTTTATCACATACTCACACAGAAATGTGTAAATAGACTTAAATATGGATGCGCGTGTAACTTTGTGCAACAGGCGAAAACAAATTTTTGAGCCGTTATTCTTATAACGTAAGCGAATGACTCCAAATTATTCCTTATTTGTGTTTGTTATTCGTCTAAAATGTTACCAATTATGTTATATAGTTTGAAAAAGTGTTGCTGTAGGAGCAAAATAATTTCATATTTTTTAATGCGTGTATCATTGTGTAACAGAGTGTAAGCAAACTGCGTTCGACAGATCGGTATCGTTTGCTCCAGTTTTCACCTAATATAAAGGTCTAGCAATCTTTGCTTTTTTTCCCTTTTGCAGCAGTGGGAAAGAAGTTAAGCCAAATTTGTCTATTCTATACGATTTAGGCAGCTCAAAAGGGCTGTTGCCCTTTTTGGAGTGAAGTAAGTTATAACGCTTCAAATTAATGTATCAAAAATGCTGCATATCTGATGTACGTGTTTCGTGAAAATATATTCAAATTAGGCTTTTATTTTTACTAGAGGCTGCAGCTATCCTTGTACTTTTCACCACTCAATCTGATATAATAGTTCCTGGTTGTGACTTGGGAGTATGGTTAATCTTAGTCATGCATCTGCCGGACTCTTCAGGAAAGCCGGTGACAGCTGGCAGAACTATGACCGTTGGGAATTCTCCGGAATTAGAAGAAAGGCGAGTTTCCCAATCTTTTTCGCTATATTAAATTATAACTCAGCACCGGCGGACACCGAGATAATGGGTTTATCTTCAGGTGAATAGAATAAGTGCAAGACCTGATCGTGAGCAATAAATTAAGTCGCGCGAACAGGTTAAATGATTTTCATATGCGCGTTCAATGGAGGTGCATTAAGCGGAGTATTAGCTATCATTGCCATGTGGAGATTTCCCGGAATAGCAGCGCAGAGGCAGAGAAAAACACTTGCGGATACAGGTTTCGAGCTATGTGAGAATGGTAATGAATAACGATTGTGACGAAATATCGATCGGAGCGGAGGCAGCTCAGCGGCTCAGCTGCGGCAACAGGCAGTCTGCTGCGGTTCGGTTGACTCAAACGATTCGAACGCAATATTTTTCTGCTATAAATGCAAATCCAGAACAGTTAAGAAATAATGAGGCGACAAACTCCGGGCATTTTTTAACGGCCTCGCGATTCCGCTCAAAACATAGCACAATCTGGGCGGCCACCGCGGTAAGAAAGAGATCAAGACCTGATCCGCCGCACACTGACAGGGAACATGAGAAATGCTAATTATCTTTTAATTAAAAGCTGCAGCGGCAACAATTACCCCTGTCATGTCTACATATGCGGCGGTCGTATTTTGGATTGTGCCGCGGATGGCTGTCTAATTTGAATATTTAATTAACTAGACAAGAGCGGGTACTTCTCTGGGAGCGGACTTTTATGCCAGAAATTCAGTTTTCTTCCACCGGAACTCAAGACGCCAGGGAGTTTCACTCAGAAGGGCAAGGGCTCATTTCGACTGGACACTATGTCCGATAGGAATCGGCTGAGGCCGACCACTTAGTTGGGAGATCGCTCTAAGCACAAATGGGGTAGAGCGGAGCGGAGCGGCGACGTCAGCCAAGAACACTCCGAGCTCGACTCGTGTAATTATCCATCCCTAACCCTCCATTTCAATCCTTCAAGTCGCGGCGACTGCTTTTCGCAAGTCAGTGAAAAGAATTGACTGAGCCGAACAATTGACATGGACGCTATACAATATATTTTTATCAAAATGGCATCAGTAGCAGACCGTGCGCTTTTTATCTTGAGCAGTGGTGGATGGTAGCCGGACGACTGTTACAAAATGGCACAGGTAAATCTCTGCGACAGTCAGGGGCCCGATCTGGGTAGAGTTCACATTTTTATGTGGTCGCGAGGACTTGATTAAGGGCAGCCCTTGAGAGAAACGCAAATGAAACAAAAATTTCCGAAGCGGATCTCTGAGACGAATTTATGTATGCAAAGTGGTTTTTTGGTGACAGGACAAAAGGAATGTTTGGGATATGTGTGGACGTCGAGAGAAAAATGGTATACTTTGCTCCGGCTAAATCTATAGGAATGTTGCTTGGCCGAGGCGATTTTATTGTCATTCGTTCAGGGCTTCTTTAAACGCAGAAACTAAATGACATTTAGAATTTTTGCAAAAATCTTCCTGTACCTGCGCATTCGCAGCGCAATTTATTTGAGGCGTACATCCTTTTTCATTTCTGTCCGCATATTCCAGCAGAAATAGCTTGCAAATTGATGCACTGAGGCTCTTATTACCTTCTTCGGACCAAAGTTGCTGTGTGCACTTATATGTTACTTCAGGGAAAAATGTTCAGGTATACAAACATATATTTTTTTGCACGTTTTACCGTGCACCAAGGCGAAGTTGGCAAGTATACTGTTTAATTTTATGTTTTTGCTTACAAATTAATTACATCTAGTGAAAATATTTGGTGGAGTTTGGTCCAACTAAAAATTCTGAAATACTGGAGTGAAATTGTGTGTAGTCTAACTACGCTTTCACGGCAGAGTAATTCAGATATGTAAACTCGATTGATGAAATGTGGCCCAGAAATGAGAAAACGAACGAACATTGGCATATAGAGATTTTTGGGGCTGCTATTATGATATAAAAGAAATTCAACATGATGGACTCAAAACGCTGATGTGAACTCTTCGAATTTACCTTGAAAAATTGCATTTTGCAGAAAGCAGACATGCTTTACAGGCAAGAACCCATGCCGCCGAAAAATCGAAAGAAATTAATATCTTTAATTAGTTATCCAACTTACGACGAGACCAGCCGATATATGTTAATTTGTACAGAAGCCGATATACTTATGTTAATTTGTACAGAAGTTTGGATGAGATTTTTGACCAGCCAGTTATTTATTTATTTATTTTTTTTTCAAAGAATTTAGTTTACAATTTGTGAAATTAGGTTTTAGTGCTCGCTGGATGACTACCTGTATTCTAGAATATGTGACATGATGTTTAAAATCATAAATGGTTTCAGCCCCAGCTGCCCTCGAAATAGCATCAAATTTATCTCCTCTAGGCGTACTCAGCCGAAGTTCCGTATCCTCTATAGCTCACGCGCCTTCTTCATTTATGGTGTCAGGACATGGAAATCTCTCCCCTTGAGTGTTCGCAATCTTCAGCGTATTGGGAATTTCAAGCTGGAAATCATTAATTACTTTAATAATCGTGCCTAAACAACTTTTCAGTTTGTATTGTTGTGCATTTTCTCTGTTATATTTTTCCTTATTTTTTTTTCATATTTTTCTTGGATGTATTTGAACTTTCTTTGTAAAATGTTTGAACGCCACTAAGAAAAATTTTCTTTTATTGTTGTTTTTCTTTTTTCAACATTGAATTTTTCTTAGTAACCTGCCAATCTTATCTTTGTTAATTAAGTGGCTTTTATTTTAATTTCCGTTAAATTTATATAATATACCATAGTTGTTTTTTCTTTAGGAGTATATTAAAGAGTATTGTATCTCAAATGTACCATAATAAAGTATTTGATTTTAAAGTGAAATTGTTGCCCTTAGATATGAAATAAAATCTTAGTCAAATAGCCACTTTTAGGCTTTGTTGGCACGTCGTTTTAATGACAGTTTAGCAAACGATTTGGAATATCCCTTTAGGGTAGCCCACATTGATTTCACTTTTTATAAACCCCCGGAAGAAGAAGTCTAAACAAGTTAAATCACATCTACTTGACGAGCAGGTTTAGCATCCAAAACGAAAGATAACACGATTTGTGAATTTGGATTGCAATTACGTCATTATTCGTGTGCGGTTAGGCAGGTCGCCCTATCCTGTTGAAACCACACGTCATTTACACTAACATGAACACACAACTTGTGAATTTTACCTAAGCAAACCTAGTAAACGTAAAAACACTAATCAATACTAACCTAGGCCACTATAATCTACCTGGACTATTCTAATCTAACCAAACATCATTCTATCTCAAATAACATAATCCTGTCTAACCTAACATCTCGCTCGAAGGGTTTAACGAATTTAATTAATATATTGTTCCATGTGTTGAAAGTTTTACAACATAATACAACTGTGCTTTCATGAGTTGTTGCAAGCACTTCTATTTAATATTTTGAACTAACATACACAGATCTACAAGAAAAGTTATTTCTTGCGTAAAAAATAAATGAGGGTAATTGGGCTTCTAAACCAGTTAAATGTTTAATAAGGAACAAACCAACAAAAGCTGGTATAGTATATGTATAGTTATGTTCAGGACAGTAGAACTTTGTTGTCATAAATCCTAAAGAATAAAAAAAATATGAATTTTGATGGTACAAATTGTTTGAAGGAAAATTCGAATTTTTCATTCTCTGGCAAGAGTTCAAAAGGTGTTGCAAATACCTGTAGCACTTTATTCATTACATTCTGTCCAAGTTAGGTTCCACTTGGACTAACTAATGCGATTATTTTTACTTTCCCTTTCCATATTGACTTACCTGATTGCACAAAGCTATTACGTAAAAGCCTAGCAGGTGCTAAGCACTAAGCCAAACATTTTTTCACATCAGCGTGGAATGCTGCATTTGTCGCCGAAAGTCATTGGGTGTTACATATTCTAAATTCTTCTACCAGTTCTTGAAAATGACCATACCTGAAAAATTTTAATGTGCCCTAAATATGTTTTAACCCCCATACCGCACGTGTTCGCGCGGCTACTGATATCCGCGATATACGCCCATTAGCTAACTGACTATTTTGCAATGCGACATATATCCACCGGTACTCGTGCGCTCTA